>HG992009.1:10000000-20000000 GCA_905220435.1 Amphipyra tragopoginis
GGTAAAAAACCTGATAGCTCTATCCTTGTGCATTGGGTAAACACACATTTGCGTACTCGGTGTTCGATTGTGGAAACTGGTTAATCGTTGTAAATATTCAGTAACAGTTCTTAAGCACACGTTAACTAAACTAAATATAGATGTTTATCCAAAATAAATATTTAAATTGAATTGAATAATGCTATTGTAACCTTTTTAAGAAAAGTATCACCAAGATTCTGGAGTGGCAACCGCGTACCGGAAGGCGCAGCGTGGGTCCCACAGGGTGGACCGATGATCGGGTGAAAGTCACGGGTATCCTCTAGATGCGAGAAAAAAAGGACCGGTCGATGTGACGATGCTTGGGGGAGGCCTATGTCCAGCAGTGGACGTCTTTCGGCTGAATGATGATGATGATCATGATGGTGATGAATAATGCTAAACAACTAGTGCCTTCCGCAGGTTTTCCCTACTATACCGGGAGGAATTAACTGCATTGTCCACCTAAGCACTAGAGACACTAGCATCTGAAACAACCATTTCTTCAACTAAAAAAATTGCTATAGGACCAGATGGGGCATCCCCAGAACACACACGTTCAAGAATGGATGTTCCGAAGCTGGTTCGAAGAAGTCGTAACAGACAGCTTGACTAACAATGCATGATGAATCATAAAATCATGTATGCAGTACAGTTCGACATGTGGTTTCCAGTTCCGAATAGGACCACCTCATTGATTCCTTTGCATGTCGTAAGAGGCGAAGAAAGGGATGCTATTGGCAACTTACTGTTTTCACTTATTCACTTACCAGCTTAGTGGTTTCGACAAACTTGCTCTTGTTGTTCTTTACAATTTCCGGTACCCTTACCCATACTATTACGTTTGGCGATAAGACCGCCATTTGTACTGTTCTTAATTATGTATATCCCTTCTGTGTTATTTCTTTTAGAGTAATATAAAGTATATCTATCTATCTATCTTTCAGGAATCACACTTCACAGTTCACGCAAAAATTTAGCTATTTCAACGGTTTTTCGGGGAAGGAAAACATCGTAAGGAAACTTGCACATCCGAGTGGGCTCCGAAAAGTTATCGATGGTTTGTGCAGTCCGCTAACCCGCACGACGCCAACGTGGTAGGCTAAGGCCTAAATCCTGCTCAGTAAGAGAAGAGGCGTGTGCCCAGCAGTGGGCCAGTAATGAGCTGATGAGGTAAGACTAAGAGTATGGGAATAAGTTATGTAAAAGACTCTGAAATGTTTCGTAAAAGTAATTTCCATTCAATCATTCCTAGAAGTTATATCAGACAGCAATATATACTTCTGTGTAAATGAATCACAAGCAAAGTAAGTATTCAGTTCAGGTTAGTACTTGAGACGTGTGTGACACACGGCTATGAAGGTTTTAGAACTTGTTGTCGTACTTATAGTGTAGCAGAATCACTAGTACACCTCGTGAAATTCCACTTTGCATTGGCACGGTGTTTTAAAGATTCACGAATAGGTCAAACTAGCATTTGACAAGTGACTTAAAACAAGTCTGTCCATGTACCTATTACGAAGCAAAGAAGAGAAAACTCAGTCGAAGCCAAAAAAATGCAAAAAATTAAAAATCATTTATTGAAATTAGACAAAAAATAATTAGTGCTTTTTGGACGTCAAACAGTAAAAGACAGCCCCAAACACGCCTACCCTTCACTGCTTCCCTTTTGACTGCTGTAATAAAACGAATGCTAGCAAGTGGTGAAGGGCGGCTGTTTTTACCCGACTGCGCGACAGCAAAGACAGGGTTACAACAATCATGCTATCAAATCATAACATGCAATCGGAGGCTACCTACGAATTATGTAATTCGCATACTGACTTACCGAAAACATACGTAGCCGCTGACTGCGTGTTATGATATTTTATGATAGCATGATTTTTTGAAAACTACTTAAATTTTAAGTTATGTAAGTATGTTATGATTATAAGTACGTCTTGTCATATATCTTTTCAGTTCTTAATTTTTTAGTTCGCTCTTTATGCAGTTGGGTTTTTTTTTTTTTATTAATTGATTGCTGTCTCTATTGTCGACGTTTGGAAAGTGCAACGGTTTACCCTGTTTTGAATAAATGCTATTGCATGCTATGCTATAATTTTGAATACTCAACTATACCTAAACTGACATGCCAAAGCATGTATGACCTCCACAAGTTTTCCCATCTTCACGACTCTATGTCCAAGCAAGTCCTATAAAAACTCATGTTTTATCACTAAGCTTTCTCATCACGTACACTACAGTGGTTTAGATTACCTATACGGGTTTCCCACTCCTCGTATACAAATAAAAACTTCAAACAACTCATTTGTTTCAGTATTCGTCGCACGCGCTAGATTTACGATTATTCGGTATTATACGAATCCGGGTGGGAGGAGCTTCGATGAAAGTTGCTGTAACTATGGTTATGAATAACCATGACATCATATGGGGTTTTTCTGTAAGTCTGAACACCTGTGCATCATTATGGAGTTTCTTTATGGGGCAAGCTGGGTGGTAGCAGTTACAAAAATATGACTACTGTTTCTCTAGGTATGTCAGCTGAGTAGCAGTATTTTGTATAATTTAAATACTCTATGCCGTTGCATGACATACGGCACTTTGTTGCAATGTGATTCTCTAGTAGAAAGACGACGCTCCAACAGCGCTGCGGCACGGACTCGTCTACAATAGCAGCGCTGTCACAGCGATGAGTTACTACGAATCTCATAGCTGATTTGGTTGCTAACCTATACGAATTGGAGGGATACGAGAAGAAGAACAAGATGCGGCCTCTCATATTCTAATAAAGTCCAGTCATTGATCATTTTTCATATAAAGGAAAAGTTTGCCCAAAAATTTTGAGCGTACAACCTTCTCTTCAGTGCTTGTTATGTTTGAGTATCTTTAATATATGGTCCTTGAAAGCTTTGAAAGGACACCATTTATTATATTTACTTAGTTTTTTCTATTTTCATTATTTGACTGAGTCGTGTTTGACCCTAGTCCCACCTGATGGTAAGCGGCAGACAGAGTCAAAGATGAAGCACACGAATCTAAGTAACAGAGATATAGACGGATTCCCCTAAACCCCTCTAGCTTTCACATACACACGACGGAACACAGTAAACTGCTTTGACTTGAACTTTAATGTGAGGGTGGTAGCTAGCCAGACGGGTCGTATAAAACCTACCACCAAGCGTACTGGGTTTTGTTGAATCTTACAACACGCGTCTATTCCCAGCGTGCGTTGAGGAATTTTATATTCTAGCCGGTTACCAAACGGGGAAAATTTTGATAGCAAAAGTTCACGAAGGATTATAGAGCTCATAAAAATACCCGCAGATTATGTGAAGAGCATGCGTTGGATCTTCAAGCATGTGGTGATCACCGTCTACCATCCGTTTGGTAAGCATGGTTTATTAAAATCTTTCCACAAACGTATATTGTAGCGATGAAGAAGGTGTGAAGAAACTGATGATGTAGTGACAAAAATTGAAAGGAGTATGCTTAGGTGGTTTGGTCATGTTGAGAGAATGAGTAACAAAAGGAATTCATAAGGCGGATGTCAGTGGAAACTCCAGTAGAAGACGCCCTAGAAGGACATACATCAATATTATTGGTGATGTTCTTCAAAAAGGATAGGTGCGTTATACTCTTATCTGGCGTGCAAGTGTGACAAGATGTTTGAACGTGGACGAAGCGAAAGGAGTCTGTAATGATCGTAACATGTGGCTTTCTATAGTCTCTGCCAACACCTATGGGAAAAGGCGTGAGTTTATGTATATCTACCTCGTTATCCTAGTGGTCGCAAGCGCGACTGCTGAGCGTGAGGTCCTGGTTTCGATCCCCAGGTCGGGCAAATTATTATTGAGTTTTTCCGTGTGGAATTTCTCTGTAGCAGCCCGGAGTCTGGCATTGTGCTCGGTTGATGGCATAAGTTCGCCCCCTCTTACATGGGACTTAATAGAAATGAGGGTATACTATACACCTCTGCTCAAC
Source organism: Amphipyra tragopoginis (assembly GCA_905220435.1). Lineage (NCBI taxonomy): Eukaryota > Metazoa > Arthropoda > Insecta > Lepidoptera > Noctuidae > Amphipyra > Amphipyra tragopoginis. The sequence continues at coordinate 10,004,000 of HG992009.1, forward strand.
TCTTGAACGATTACAAGCGTGATGTTATGTATAAGTATGTATATAGAAGACTCATGTACAACAAACAGTAAACGCTTACGAGCCGATATGACCAAACAATAACCGCCCGCGCAAAGCAGTTCCAATATCACCACTTGCCAGGCGAATCGGTGATCGTAGTACCGATATGATGTTATTAGTACATCATTACGATAAGTACAAATGTATAGTTTGAACAAGAACTGGAACTGAGAATGTAAATACAGAATTTATCTTGTGACCCGTAAGTACATATCAACTTCAATAAGTTAGATAAAAAATCGACACTCGTGTAAAGGAAATTCTCTCAGATACAAACAGGTGGTCTGACATTTTACCAATATTATAAACTTGGCCGGTTAGTGGTCGATGTACGAGGAAGTGTCAGTAAACTAACTTCGTAATGAAACTTGGTGTAGGCTGTAATACAAAATTTTCATGTAAGACTCCTATTTCAAAAGTATTTGGGACTGATCATCTCTAATCTGCCATGGCAAATGAATTGTAGTCACTCTTATTAGCATAGCATATCTTACATTGTTCTCACATTTATATTCTCATTCACAATGTAATCAAATTTTTGGAAATATTTGATGAAAAATAGTAACCATGGAGTTTATTGCCCGTTCTTCTCCATAGGAATCTACACTTTGGAACGCGGCAGTAACTTGTTTTTTTTTTCTCGACTCTTCAAAAGTGCCTGTAAATTGTCTAATTCAGTAGTCGTCACACTTTTCTCGTCAAGGGCCACATAGAACAATGTGAGGTCTCACTGCGGGCCGCACATTTATGGATTGGGTAGTTGACACCCCATATCAATTGACATATTTTTATGAGCTATCAAACGCGATTGCCCCGTTGATTTTGTATGGCAAGTTTTGAAGTCATTGTCTACTAAAATTGTTTGTAATAAAACCCAAGTTTTAAACTAGCCTCGTCCCTTTTGGTTATATGAAAAGGAAATAATAAGGATATTTGGAAAGTCATCATCTCGCTGCCCAGATCCCACCCTAGGTGGGGTCTCGGCACATCCTGTGTTCCTCTTTCATTCTCCTCTGTCAGTCGTCATCTCAGTACTCACCTTTCTTACATCATCTTTCACACAATCCATCTATCTTTTCTTGGCAATTCTAATTAGGAAGTGATTGGTATATATTTTTAAATCTAGGTTTACCTTAGTCTTGATAATCTCTTGAAACAAATGGTTAATGTTCAGCATAGTCTTTAATTATTGTAATTGGGTCTAGACCGTTTTGATTAAAGTAAAATAGATAAATAGTTCATGCAATTTGTTTTTTTTTTTCAAATTCATAGTATTCATGACAACTATTGAAAATGTCGCATTGTACAACTGGCGAGTCGTAAGCTGAGCTTTGCATTTGTGTGAGTGCACATAGAATCGATTGCCAAAAAGCAGTATGGACCGGTTTAAACCAAGCAAAGGACGCGTCTGCATTCATTCTCACACAAATGCAAAGCTCAGCTTAGGCCTCGCGGATGGTAACTGTATTTGTATGTCACCACATTAAAAACAAAAAGTCTAGCCTGATATTATTTGCATGACGTTATAGCTTCGGATTCGCTGCAAATTCGACTACAGTTTAATTTGTTAAGGAACTTCTACTATTTACCTTCATTGTGTTTCAAACTGGGGCCACATAGCGAAATACTATCGCTGGTCGGTCGCTATCGCCGATCTGCGGAACTGGTCGCATTGTCCGGTGCGCCCGCCTGCAACTGGACTCGACTGTACTACCACTTACACTATGGATTTTAGAACATTTTAGTTTAATCGGAATTATTGTGGCGTTGTACTTTGTGCAGCAACACTCTGTTCAACTAAAGATGACTCCTGATTCGGTCATTTCGTAAATTGTAACCTAGTGTCACGCTTAGCGGGTGAAGGGTGGCTTGAGGAGTCAACCCTTAACGAGCAGGTGCACATAAAATCAGAATATAAGAATATTAAGGAAAACACTTATAACCATACAATAATATATTTTAATAATAGTTACAAAATTAGACTAGTTTACAGGGCGTGGTTCTTTAGACAATACGATACGAGGAGTCCAGGGTCTTCAGGTGTAGTAGGTAGTACTTAACTAGGCGGCTGCTGAGGCGCGAGAGAGGACGGAGTTTTTTTTTTTTTTCTATTTGACTGCTGTAGGTCGTCCTAGGGGACGGTTTCTACGTAACCGGGCAGTTATTGGCGTGACCTGAAGGGTCTCCAGCCAATGGGGGGGAAGTAAAATACTTAACCTAAGCTAACTACTTGTACTACACTAACATCATGACTACCTGCAACAACAGCACTAAGGGCGACCCCTAGTGGGACTCGGACCTCGGCTTAGGGTGTTGCTGGCGTGGACATAGGGGGGGAGACAGCTTGATGAGGGCTGAATTATCGGTGTGACTGCGGAGTCTGAAGAGACGACCGGCTCTACGACGGGAGAGCTCGGTGGATCGTGACCGGCGGCGGTGGGACGTCGCGACGGGCCTCGTCGGCGAGGACGGTATGCCGGACGGCGGCGGACGTTGTGTATTGTGCTGGTCGATTTACTCGCCTCCTGGAGGAGGGTTATTTCGTCATCGGGTTCTAAAAGTGTGTGCCTGGGACGGCGAACTTTACTTATAAGAGAGGGACTGTAGTCGGCCGCTGCGGCGACTAGGGGGTTCGGATGGAGGGGGGCAGTGTCGAAGTAACGCTTGGAAATGCGTTTGAGGTATTGCCTGATGGTTGGCATTTTTAGATCGAGGTGGAGTTGGACGTTACGCATGAACCACGGGGCAGCCGCGGCTCTGCGCAACACTCGATTCTGGAGGGTTTGAAAGGATTTGAAACGACAAGGCTTAACGTGTGCGAACACGACGCTAGCGTAAGTCAAGATGGGACGGATGCACGTCACGTAGATTCTCAGCTTATTTCTAAGTGACAATTTACTGCGTGCTCTAAGGATGGGGTGGAGGCGACCGACAGCGAAAGCGGCGCGAGCGCGCACCGCTTTGATGTGGTCTCGGAAACTCAGATGGTGGTCGAGGATAAGCCCCAGGTATTTGGCTTTCATCTCCCAAGGGATGTGTTTGCCGAACATTAGGACGGGACGGATGTGGGTGTGGGAATCACCGTGTCTCTCGAAAAGAACGGCTGCGCTCTTTTCGGGATTCACCTCTATTCTCCATTTCCGGAACCAGACCCCAAGGGCGTCGGCTGCGGTTTGAAGGGTTCGAGAGATGCTATCGAGACTCCTACCGGAATAGTAGATAGCCGTGTCGTCGGCGAAGAGAGCCAACTTGGCCAAGCCACGTCTGGGAATGTCGCTGGTGTACAGCGTGAACAGAAGGGGCGATAGCACGGAGCCCTGAGGGACTCCGGCGCGGATGGGGTGAGGGGACGAGAGGGTGCCTTCTAGGCGACAGCGGAAGGAGCGATCCGACAGAAAGTCTCGAATGATGAGCACGAGACGGTCCGGCACGTTGAATTGGTACAGTTTGTATAATAAACCGTTGTGCCAGACCTTGTCGAAGGCTTTCGCTACGTCGAAGAAGAGCATGCCCGTTTTGTACGAGCGCATAAAACGGGAGCTAATGTGTTCGACTAAGCGGTGCAATTGTCGAATGCAACAGTGCTGGGTTCGAAAACCGAACTGTTCGTCGGGGATGAGTTTACGGGAGTCAGCGAAATCCTTAAAACGGATATAAATGAGACGCTCATAGATTTTCCCAAATACATTGAGAAGACTGATGGGGCGGTAACTAGTGGGCTCACTCTTGGGTTTGCCGGGTTTGGGGATACCGATAACGGTGGCTTGTTTCCAAGCTTGCGGAAAGATGTTATTACTCAGAGCGCCATTGAAGATGGCGGTCATGAGGACTATGAGCGGGGCGGAAAAGTGTTTGATCACCTTATTGGTGATACCGTCTGAGCCGGGGGCTTTCCTGGGTTTGAGTTTCCTCACTATCGAGTGGACCTCGTCTACGGTGATGGGTGGTAGGGGGTCGTCAGGGTCTTCATCGGGAGGGAGGGTGGCCCTACGTTCGACCTCGCTATCCACCTTGGAAAGATGGACCAGGTCTGCGGGTTGGGAGAGGACGGAGTGCAGCGTGCCGGCCCTTTTATAGGCGCACCCCGCTAGTCACCACCGCTGCACCGTCACACTAGGAGACTGCCATAGAAAAACCGTAAAATTGCTTGTATATTATCGTAACGTTTTGTAGACAAACGTCAGGACTCCCCTTACGTTGAAAAGTGTATATAGGGCTGAGTGGATACCAAAGGCGGAGGATCGTTTGCTGTGATGTGATTTGGTTGTAGGTACCGAGTGCTGTATCCAATGTAACATGTGCTGTATTTCAATCCACTGGAACTGAAATACATTTATTTTTATAATTTGATCAGTTGAGAGTGACCTACAAGAATATTTTACATACGCCATAGCAGCCTCAAATGGCAACATTTATTATAGCTATTAGAAAGAGAAAAAAAATTACACTCCCTTGTAGGTACCGAATGCATCACCTACTGTGTTTTAGTCCACTGGAACTGAAATACGTTTATTTGTATAATTTTGATCAAATTGAGAATCTAAAGAAACCTGTGAAGTTGTCGTTAAGACCTGAGTAAGGATTATTGTATCAATCAAATCGGCAGCAGCATAATTATATGAGTAGGAATTGATAGATATTAAACATTTAACTAATTTTGTTATATTATCTATTTGTTAGGAGTAGTGAATGTCATAATTTCCAAAAGATAGCGTAAAAAGAAGTATAATAAATTAAACTCGCTAAAATCTGTATCTGATCGTATGGTTCACTCTGCGCTACTTTAGATTAAATCTGCAGTGATTATAATTATCAGCGCATGGGGAATACACTCAATAAATCACGTGACAAAGAACCTTTACCTGTTATAATCTCGCAAATTTTTTATCTACTCAGTTTGATAAAACACAAGCAAGGCGCCAATAACCGCAACAGAACGCGGAAGACATGATAACTATCTAGTTGTAAATACTTACTCAATTAATTAAAATTGTTGAAGTAAACCAAATATTATGTAAAAACTGGTCGTTTTATTATAATTATGTATTTTACTTAATAATTTCCCGTTTCTTGTCGATTAATCAATCGATAAGATAATGTGAAGATACTTTTTTTGATAGAATGTTTTTTTATAAATAAAGTAAGAGCTTTGAGTGCTTCATATGATAATTAAATGTGTAATTAGCGTGATTTTCATCTACACTTTATTAAAATTTATTAATGAGCGAGCTAAGTGGCGTTTCTTAGAATTTGGTTCAAAGTATGATTAGCAAAACAAGAGCAAAATAAAAATATTTAAAACTGTTTCTGTCATGGAAGAAAAACATACCAGTTCTGCCTTGCCTTCTAATGAATAACCAGATGAAATTCTGCTTGTCTCTTTAGAAAATTGGAAAGCATTTTCTATTTCACTTCATACCTATAATAAAATTAACAACCTATTTTTTATTTAATTAAAAAAACCTCTTTTGAGCATCCTACAGCATCGGGTAGTGATAAGATAGATAAATAAAATATGCTTTATTGTACATAGTCCGTTTTTTAATCTCGGAGACTAAATTGACAGACGCAAAAGTGAAACTTGTAAATTTTAGGTTTTTTTTTTTCAAATTTGACGTTTCGCACATATCAATTCAGTCTCAGGGATTAAAAAACGAACTTTAGAATACGAGTAGTTTGAATATAAAATGCATTTATTTTAAATTAATGAAAAAGAGGAAAAAAAATTATGTTTCTCAAAAATTATCTGAAGTTTACAGTTTACCTAGTTGTGCTGTACCGCGTATAGGTACGCATTAGCCGAACGGCACTGTCCAGTGGATCGCAAGCGGTTACGTACCTCACTGCAGCCAGCAGGGTTGACAACAGACTGCCTTAAAATATAACGAAAAAATGTATTGTGCTATAGCTTTACTCTGTGGCTTTACATTAAACTTGGCGGATTATGATGATGAGTACGAGTTATGCACCTGAAATGCCTTCGCTTAGTTTGTTTATTATACTTAATTAATATTTACATTTATTCAAGTTCAGATAACGTAGGTATAACCGACTAATGATAAATAGAATAGAATAGAATAGAATAGAATAGAATAGAATAGAATATACTTTATTGTACACCAAAATTGTAACATAGCTCTCATGCAGATAATTTTAAAAAAATTTTTTCTCGTGCACTTTTGCTTAAACAATTTGATGTATGGGTTCAATCAAGACTGATTTCATGCATTTTGCTCTTCCATTAAGGTCGTATTTATGTATCTAACTCCTCAAAAAGTGGCCATAAAATACATTTATAAAAACAACATTCACACTAATTGCCAAAAAAACAACTTTAACATAAACAAACAGAAAAAAAATCGCAACAAAATTCCAATACCGCACGGGTAACCCTATCAGGGCCATCAGGCACCCGATACATTCTACCGCCTAATTAAAACGGTCCAAGAGACCCTTTTATCTACCGAAGATACGGTTACGGCCCAAAGACACGCGAACTCTCGCTACATTTCGCCCGTTCGGCGCGTTTCGGTTACGTTCGGCCCGCGATTCGATTCGATAAAGTGCGGTGAAAGACTGCGATTTTTAAATTCGGAATGCTTTAAAATTCGAACGCGATTGAGAAAGTTTCGTTATTTTGGTGTTCTTTTTTTTGTAAATGCACCATACAAATAATAAGTTGTGACAGACTGCCAGCCAACCGTTTACGCCCACCAGGACTGCAGATATTTTATAGCTCCAATATACATTCTTGTTGTCGATCGAGACGTGTGGCGCTAGTTCTTTTCTGCACATGTGGCTTCCCTGGAAACCAAAAGTTTTATGTATGTATTATTTAGATACTTATAATTTTGTCTTAATTGGTACAGAATTGTTTTAAACAGGGTGTAAAAGAATTCGTGTAATTCCTTCAAACCGCGTGATCTACTGGTGACACTGATTAACTTTGCATAGGGTTTTTACAAAATCAACAAAAAAAGTTTTCAAAATATGAACTAAGTTAACTAATCAAGTACTGTAATTATAGACACAATAGATAAACAATGGCACTGACGATCCGGATCGTCGCGCGGGACGATACCGGTTAACTGACTGCGTGGAGCGATATCGCGCTAGTCGTGCCCGTCAGCTGTGTCGCCGTGCCATAATTCATTTATGCATGACATCGAAATTTAATATCACATAAAAATTTTATCTGGAAAAAAAAGTTTATTTTTTATTTTTAATCAATGTGAATCCCATGCGGGGTTAATTTATACCATAAATAGATCATGTGGTTTGAAGGAATTGCACGAATTCGTGTACTTTTTTATTACTTATCCTTTGCCACATTTGGTGAATAATTATTTCGTTTATATTCGTAATCAAATAACTGCACGTGGACTGCACATCCAGCTGCGACTGCAATCTATGCATTTGCCAAATGCAGCGTGAAGGCAGTTATGATGCAGTGCAACTGCGTGACAACTGCCTACTGCAGTCCATTATGAAACGAAATATGATTCACCATAAGTGACATTATTACGCCCCCTTTTTTATCTTTGTAAAATCCTCATTGATACCCATCGCCCCGGGAAGGCGAAGAGTTATGCCGGACTCTTACCGGCTAAAAACCCACCGTGTTCCTACTCCTGACCCTTGGCCGGGGTCACGGGATTCGCAGCTGCATGCACCGAAACTCCGGCAGGCTTCGGCCCGCCAGCCCCTGGCAGACCTCTCCTTCTGTGGGGTCTTGCCCCACGTCCTCCTGAAAGGCGCGCACGGAACACATGCGCGCCGGCTTCTCGGGCCTGTTACTGGATTATTACGCCCCCTGGTCACAGAATAAGTTTTGCAGAAAACGTCGAGATGCCTAACAATATTTGCCATCTTCAAATTATGCAGTTTGCAGAGTAGTGTAAAGCGAAAGTCTAGGTATTTCTTTCATTATTCATCAATCATTGCCAAGTTTTTTTTATGCTTAGATTTTCTTGAGGGGCTCGTGGCTTAATTGACAACCGCGCGGATCATACGATATGCAAGGTTAAGCTGCACTTGCCGCGGTTAGCCCATGAATGGGAGACCATTCGTTACATATCGAGACCCCTCCGTGCCAGAGAGCACTTTAAGCCATTGGTCCCAGGTATCATACGAATACCTATGACAGTCGTTACGGGTAGTCAGAGGTCTGAAAGACTAACGTCTAACCTTAGGATATCGTGATTGCCCAGTAACTGGGTTGCAGAGGTCTGATGGTAGACCCTCAATACTGGTATTCAGCCCGATGCCGCTAGACTAGAAGCTGATCCCCAAAATAGTTAGGAAAAGGCTAGACAGAACAGGTTTTCTCCCTGCTGATGGCTATGCAGGTCAGCCAACTGTCAATCTGCAGGGACATAAAAATCAGTCACGTGTTTGTAAAAATGGGTGTCGTAAAAGGCGACTAAGGGATTCACTAATAGAAAATGAGCAGCAGCGTTCTCTGAATATTTTAACAACCATACTGCGATCGCCAACCCGCCTGCCAAGCGTGGCGATTATGGCAAAACCCCCAACCTTGGGGGAGGCCTATGTCCAGCAGTGGACGTGTTTCGGCTAAATGATGAAGCGATCGCTGTCAGATACTGAACTGCAGCGTCGCTGCAACTTGATCGGCGCTTCAAGAAATTACGTGAATTAGCCTACAGGATGAGTAAGAAGTATTAATATAATGGTACTATAATACGCTAGCTAGGGTGCATGAAAAGAGCCTCCACGAGTGACGATACTTAAGTACGTCCGGCGCACCCTGGGCAGTCAGCCCCGCTACCAACCTTGCTGACTGGCTAATCTTTTCACTACGACAGACCTATTCTCATATAGCTCGTGCCGGCACACGATAGAAGAAGATACGCTAGCTTCTTGATTTTTTTGCATTCGACTTCTAGTTCTGCCCATCCCACAAGATAGGAAGTGTAGGAACATAATTTGGTTCTGTATTTCTAAAAACATAGGAAACCGACGCTCATCCGACAACATAAAACTAATTGCATTATAACTTTTGAAGTTTTAATCAAGTTTTATGATTTGTACAGAATGCACCCAATAATCCATATAGTGAGTGCTTTCGAAGTTGGCCACTGGACACATTTCTTTTTTATTTTGAATGGTTACAGTCGTATCAAAAATTATGAATCTATATGTTTATAAAAATGAATCCATATTTCCCTTGGTCACGGCATCACGCGTGAGCGGCTGGAGCGATTTCGCAAACATTTTTTTGTTGTTTTCATAATTGTCAGGAGAAGGTTCTTATGAAAGAAAAATTTGATATTTAAAAAAACTAAATTATCTTATTACGTCCATATTGTTTATTTGTTTACGTACCGCATGCATGAAAATGGTTTTAACTTTTTGTTACTATTTTGATTTTGTTTCTGAAAGTAGCTAGTAGGTAAGTAGTAGGTAGGTAGTAAGTAGGAAAAAGTGCATTGCAACGCATGCCAGCTACAGCTAGTCTAGAAAAAAATTATATAATTCAACAGCGTTGCTCTTTCTTTCACTGTAAAATATACACGTACTTGATAAATTAACAAGTTAGGGTCGCGTTAATGTCTTTATATTTTACCTGCTTGCTAAAATCTACCATCTGGAACAGGTTTCTACATTCGTTCATCTTTTGTGTAATGTTTCTTTGCTTAATAAACTTTTTTTTCTTTAGGTACCCTTAATCTTATCTATATATTTTATTTATAAAGTAATATAAACATTAACAGAATTTAATTTAATTGGGGGTGCATGAAAAGAGCCTCCACGAGAAATTATACTTAAGTACGTCCGGCGCACTCTGGGCAGTCAGCCCCGCTACCAACCTTGCTGACTGGCTAATCTTTTCACCACAGCATGAGCTATTTTCGTATAGCTCGTGCTGACACGAAAGAAGAAGAAGATTAACAGAATTTATTACACCGATAATGCACCCCTAAACAATGTTAGTGTAGACTGTAGTATAAGTAGTTAGCTTAGGTTAAGTATTTTACTTCCCCACCATTGGCTGGAGACCCTTCAGTTCTCACCAATAACTTCCCTGTTACGTAAAAAGGGTGCGCAAGAACGACCTAAAGCACACCAAAAGAAAAAAATACTTAATTCAATTTTTTCCCAAATTACAAAACCCTCGCTATTACACATCAATAAGACAATCAAAGGTTTTGTCAAGTAGTGGGATGTTGTAGGCTTAGAGTAACAGTAAGGACAGCTACAAAGCGCATGGGCAAAGACCAGCGGTTACGTAATAAAATACTACTAGTGGCCAATACACCACACCGTTAGTGCAGTACTGCAGTCTCCACTTGCGTCGGCATTCAGGCTACAAACCAGTTTGGTTCCTTTATGCCGCAGACCGCCTATGCTGCAGCTTGCGTATATGCACCACGCTTCTTAATACAATCTGTAGGATATTTATTAAATTGCAAAACAAAATTAAAATCAACGATATCAAAAGACAAGACGTTATCTTGTTTTATATTGATAATAATAATTGTGCCCCCAACCCTACCAGTCAAGGGGTCGTCAGTATATTTCTTGAGATACGGAAAATGTGGTAGAGTTTCTCGCGATTACTTTTGGCTTAGAGCACTACCGTTGAAAGTTGAACTTACGATAATCTAAAGTGATGGTTTTGACGACGAACAGAAGGTAAAGTACTCTCTGCTTACAAATACAAGAAACTATCCTTATGATCAATTTTTCAATCGTCAGATAACTCTTATTGGAGGAATAATGTCGAGCCTTTTTAAGTCGTCAAAATTATTCGTCTGTCAAAAGTACAAATCAGGCCTTAAATTGGTTTATTGTTTCGCAGATCTGAAGATCTACTGTATCCTAAAGTATACATGACAATAGGAATTTGACACAAGAAGCAGCCCCGTGTCTCTTGTAAGTCAAAAACTGTGTAGACATAATTATTATGGAACTATATCACATGTAAAGCATGGTTACTCTACCTTAGTCTTATACACGTATGAACTAATATAATGAATTGAAACAGACCATTTTCTCGAGCTAGGTTTAATGGCGAGTCGAGCCGGCCTTCTATTATAATTCTAATAAAAATATATACCTACGACTACCTCAGAACCTGTAGTGTTTAAATAGGAATTGGGTAACAGCATAATAATTTATAACAGTTATGGTCCTTGGTAAGTTGGAAAGACAATAAATGGATCACGACAATAACCGAGTGACCTGTTTTTTTTGAGGAGAAATCTTTCATCAGGTTTCTGTTCGGAGTGTGTGAGATTTTTACTCACTAAAACCTTTGCGAAGACGGTCTTCTACATATGCGTAGGGGCTCCAGGATCTCTATAGTAGAACGCATCACTGGCACTCCTGTGCCTCACCAAAGCAAGTTTCAAGAGAGGAGGCCTTCTTCTTCTCTCGTGACGTGAGCCGCTTCCGCAATCAACTTTTATAATTTGCTTAGGATGATAGGCAACAGCCGCTCGATAGTTGGTTGTTGCTTTTACGTACTTGCTTTTCAGAATGCATTATAAAAAGTCATAGTAGTACTTACTACTACACTACTTACTTCTTCTTCTTCTCTTATGACAGCACGAGCTATACGAGAATAGCTTATGCCGTGGTGAAAAGATTAGCCAGTCAGCAAGGTTGGTAGCTTAGCTGGGGCTGATTGCCCGTGGTGTGCCAGACGTACTTAAGTTTCGTCACTCGTGGAGGCTTTTTTAATGCACCCCAGTGGCGGCCTAAAGGGGCGAGACGGCAGTGCGGCAGACCACTAGCCCAAAATAGACGGACATAGTCTGAATACTGGGCAAGTACTGAACGAGACTAAAAGAAAGATGGGAACAAAATGTACAAGTTAAACTGATGATGATTACCTATGCATTCTATGCGGTATCTAATTTGTTGAGTATTTATTCGTGAAATATTGTAATTCCACATCGAGCTCAATGTCATCAACCGTTATGGCGTCGAGCAAGAACTTTGTGGCAAATTCTTGTTACCGAGTTTAGTAAGTTCTTAAAATGCCTATTAAGACCATGCTTAAATTCATATAACAGGGGCCCAATACTCCCAAAAGAAATCTTGATAATTCGCAACCGAACCAAGGCCGAATCGTTCATTCAGATAGTTTTCAATTTCAAAAGCTGTCAAATTGTTTGACACAAAAAAACAAAACCAATCATTTTGACAGTTTTCGTAAACAAAAACTGACTAACGGTTGTAGTTCGCTTGGTTTTTGTTACTCAAATTGGCCTCCAGGCAGTACGCTAAAACCACTGTGCTTGAATCACAATACGAATATCAGATTTGTCATCGTCTCTGCCAACCTATTACCATGACAACGCCAAAGTCAATTTTTTATTCAAAACAACCAAAAGATACCTGTTAAAGCCTCTCATTACAAAGTTCTAAAAAAGGAAAATTAACAAAGAAAAACTCTCATTGTATTCTAATGAAATGGAAAATTAACAGCATCTCTTCCTTCTTTTTGAGAAATCCCCTCTCTTTCACACCCACAGAACCTCGGTGTATCTGTCCTTGTCTACAAACAATGGCATAGTGCGTCCAAAAAAGAATAAGTCGAGATAGTGTATCGACAGTTTTAATCTTATGAAATATCGATATCTGTCAAGATGTCGCGTTTTATTATCGATTGTATTTGTTTCTACGAGCTGTGCTGTTTGGAAATAAAAGTTTGTTATTTTGACAGATAAATATTGGGTAATAAGTATTATTTGGGACACGACTAATTTGGAGAACTATGTTTAAATTCCCAGCGACAAAAGATAAACGTAGTATATACTATAACATGTCGATATCGACACGATGTAAAAGAAGCAGAAAATTAGAATAAAATAGAGCCTTGGCTAATAAATACAAATGTTATATGTATGACAGAGATATTTTAGTACGCAGATTAGGATTTTTCTCAGAGAATCCCAGGACCCAACCATAAGATAAACAGCTGCAAATGATTTTAAATACAACAATGCGGACATAGGTTGATAAAACTTAAAATAAGGAACTCGCACTACGCCCGAAATGCATTTTGAAAATAATAAGTTTAGTTTTATTATCACACTAGCCGACCGTGTGGTGCCGGACGTAAAGAATAGCACTACCCCATCTCTTTCCGTGGGTATCGTAAAAGGCGATTAAGGGTTTCACTAGAAGGTGGGCAGCAGCGTTCTCTGAGTACTTTACAACCATACTGCGATGGCGAACCCGCCTGCCAAGCGTGGCGATTATTGAAAACCCTCCCTAACATGGACATTGGGAGATGCCTTTCAGCTGAATGATGATCACACTAAAACCAATCTTAATAAATAATATCCATTTAATATCCAGGTAGAATTTCGCAGTCCACCGGTTGATATCTTACTCTACTCAAAAGAAAGCTGTCAGTCTGAATTGCATTTGCTATCGATAACTTCAACCTCGAGCACAAAATCTATCGACACACACCCAACCCTATCCAGCTACTGCCACAAAAAATATTTTATCGTGCGCGGGGCAGCCTAAAAAAACAAATAGCCGGTAAGTCACTCGTCGTCTGACGGCCAGAGAGGAAAGTTATTTTTTTTTTGTCACAGCGAGCGGACTGGGCGGCCGGTCGATGTATTGTGTTTGAACTGTGGTTCTCAACTTTGAAAATAAGAATGCGCCGCTAGAATTTTAATTGAGTACCAAAGGAATGAGTCCTATTATGTAGGTATTGTAGAACATTTTTAAGATATTACAAGATCGTACAGCAGTAGCGTTATGATTACCAGGGACCAGCCTCTTTATCTAGAAGTACATATTTCATGTAGCGGTGCAGAGAAAGTTTGGTTTATAACGGTGGTTTATAATTATCTGTCTGTCTAGCGTTATTCCCTTGTTGCCTTACTCTTAAAAGATTTGTGGCGGCATCTATCCACGCCACATGCGAACTACGCAACACACCGGTGGTGTAGACGACTACAGCGACATTAACGACAACTCTCATAGATGACAGTTCCTACATCGCGCTATCATGATTTAACACGCAGATACTGCAGATAGTATACAGGGCATCCCTGGAAGTATGGATCAAATCGAATAGGGGCGTGGGCAATGTCATTTCCAAACTGTTTAACCCTGAGAATGTCGGTGCAATTTTTTACGGTTCATAGGTTTTCAATCACTTCGCATAGAAAAAAATCACAAAAAAACTATCAGAGCTATTTTTTTTTTCAGGACTTTGGCGAACAGTAGACCTTTCTTGTGGTAATACTTTTACGCAGCTAGAAAACATGTGTTCAATAAGAAAAAACATTTACTGCAAAGGCTATTTAGGTCTGACAAAAATTTTACTCAAGTTTTTACTACTACTACTTGTTTTGAAAAGACCTTGCCCACGCCCCTATTCGATTTGATCCATACTTCCAGGGACACGCTGTATATGTATGTACAACCGCCCAACATTGGTTCCTGGTTCCTCCACAGATTTTTCAAGCAAAATGATTGTTTCTTGGTTTGTTTACCTTGTATACAACATTCAACTACTTGGACTTGAGTTGTAAGACTCGTCGAGCGGCTTTTTAAACGGATTAAATTGCTCATACATAATGTCATAGCAACCTGTTACCACTAATATTGTTACGGTGTTTATCTCGTTAGGTATGGATGTGCGTGACTTTAGAAGTATCAATGAACCGTGTCTTGAAAAAAATGGCGCTTGGCGCTAACTTATTGGAACTCAGTACCTCAGCTTGTATCTGTAAATCTGATAAGATATTGGACATCATGCATAGTTTATTGTATTGACAAGTGAACTTCAGGAGTATACCATCATAAGCTCACGCCTGCATTCCCCGAAGGGTTGGCAGAGGTGTATAGTACTCCCACATTTCGCCGTTATGTTTTATGTCTCATGTAATAGGGGGCGAGCCTATTGCCATCGACCGGACACAAATCCAGACTCCGGGCTGCTACTGAGAAATTCCACATGGAAAAACTCAATAATACTTCGTCCGACTTGGGGATCGAACCCAGGGCCTCACGCTCAGCAGTCGCGCTTGCGACCGCTAGACCAACGAGGTAGACATGGGGGGTATATCTATACTTATAAAAGGAAAAACTGACTGACAGACATTTTTGTATTACCTATAACTTTCGTGAGACACATTCATATCTATGATTAGTTACGGTTAACTCACGTGCATTTTTCGGGATTGCCCAACTAGTTGAAAGAGCTGGTTTGACACGCGAGCTCGCCGCGTGTGATCAGCTCATGATTAACCCTTTAACAGCCCAAGTCGGATAAATCCGACAAAAAAAAAAGTGTCCATTTGGCCCATGTTGGATATTTATCGTATTTACGACAAAACAACTGTGTTTAAAATGTATTCATTTATTGACATAACATGTTTATAATACTCTTTTTATAGTAGTTATTATTTTGCCGATTTATGAGCTGGGCGCTAGGGGCACGGCAACTGATAAAAACCAAGCGGTCAAAAGGTTAAGGGCTCCATTTGAGTCCGAAACAAGTCAGGCAATCCCGAAAAATGCACGTGAGTGAACCGGAACTAAACATAAATGTGATATTATGATGTTATGTATTTCCAACAAACTTTTTAGTCTCTAAAAAGGAAAACCTTAAATATCTTATTATACTTTCGCCATACCCGGTTGGAACCAAAAAACCGATAGTTTTAATCCTTTAAAAGTTTGACATCCGCTTGTAACACGGAGAGCGCATATTTAAGCGTGCTTGAAATCCTATACAGGGCATTAAACAAATTTTTTAGACTTTACATCATAAAAAATGGGATTTAAGTAATAACTGGTTTATGACGGAATGTGACATATAAAAGACAAAGATTAGAAAAGTCTGAATAATGTTTTGTTGTTGTTTAGATACTGTATCATCACAACTACATTTCTTCTCATAGAATTGGCAAGAAATATTATAAAGCATCACTGGTTAATCGCTTTACATCCAAAAACTCCGTTTGATGGGTTTCACTAAAATAAATCAATGTTATCTAATCTAATATTTTCTAATAATATGACGACACGTTTAGTGCAGTGGCTATATAAGCGATTGGTTTCTGCGCTACGGGTCGTGGATTCGATTCCCACACGGAACAAAAATTTGTATGTCCTACAGTTGGTTGTTTCGGGTCTGGGCGTTTTTGTATGTGGGATTTGTGTCTGTAAACGCACCCATGATACAAGAGAAATCGTAGTGTGGGGCAAAGTTTTTATATAAAAAAAAAACTTAAAAACTATTAACTTATATCTAATGTAAAATATCTAATTTAATTTAATCCAATAAGTTTATTTTAACTAGTTTAGCTTACAGTCGTATTACAACTATTAATTCTGTGTATTCTCTTGTAGTTATATAATATTTGCGCATAATGTAGTGCATGCAGCGCTCTTCTTTAAGTAATGGGGTGCTTAAACTTAAGTTTACAATGTACTAATTGTTATGTAATAGTGAACACATTGTTGAAGAGCCAAATAAATAAATAAGTAAATAAAAAATAAACCATGAACTCTTATCATAATTCTCTACAACTTTTACTATGTCACAAATATTAAATTCGTGAAAAAAAAAAACGCTGTTCCATTCAAAATAATCACGCGGTGTCTTACGTGAGCGATCTAGAAGCGACGCGAAACGGCGCGGCGCGACGAGAAAACAAAAATCAGTCGATACCTATTGAAGTGGCCTACGTGACCAAACGCACGTGAAGTGCGGTGCGGCGCGGCACGAAGCGAAGCATACGCGATCAGATGGCTTGATATTTTCGCGCGAACTGGATGCGGTGCCATACAGTGACGACACGTTTGGTGCAGTGGCTAAGCAATTGGCTTCTGCGCTATGGGTCGTGGGATCGATTCCCACACGGAACAAAAATTTGTATGGCCTACAGATGGTTGTTCCGGGTCTGGGCGTTTGTTTGTGAGATTTGTGTCTGTAAACGCACCCACGATACAAGAGAAATCTTAGTGTGGGGCAACGCAAAAAAAGTGCTACTGAATGGCGGCGGCGCGCGGCGGGCGGTTCGCGAGCTCGTAGGACAAAGTCACCGCTTTGCACCGCATCGCATTGAATTCGCATGTCACCGCATCGGATCGCTTCGCAATTCGCGTTGGCTTTGAACTGCCTACGTTAAGCTGTGTACGCACGAACGAATACGAACATTGCGAACACGAACATCGAACACGAATCACTATGAACATGTTCGCCGAACACTCTGTTTGGTCATGGTACGCACATGCAAACAACGTGTTCGATATCCGTGTTCGCGATATTCGTGTTCGTTCGTGCGTACACGGCTTAAGACGCCACGTCAGTGTTGCCCAACGAAATGTATGAAACATGTAGTATCACCTTTTTCATCATCATCGTCAGTTCACCTTTTTGCTATTTATATGCCTATGAAACCTTTTTTATCACAGGCCACATCGTTTTGTATGAGATTCGAAATTGGATTTTGTCTTTCAATTTTGACTTGGTTTTTGGATTGGGACACGGATTTTGATAAAAGTGATATATTATAATTATTTTCCTGTGTGTAAAAATCAGTATAAAGAATACATGAAAACTACTGGCTGTTTAAATATGTGGAATGCCACATCAACCATCCCCTGTACACTGCTCCATGCAACATCTGCTTTTACGTTGGACTCGGAGGACTTATGTGAGCTGGGCAACCTGAGCCTCCACATTCTGTTGAAGAACCTGCCCTAACTACACTTACGAGATCGGATCCTGGATGTTCTCTACCGTCATGACTAAATGCGCTCCAGCCGGTCTGTTTGCTGCCGTCAGTTTCTACCAAATGGTTGCGTGGGCCATTGGCAAACACCGTAACTACAAGAAGGAATTCGCCGACTACCCCAAGGGACGTAAAGCTATCTTTTATTCTATAAGCATTTTATTATTGTTAATTATATGTATTAGGTATTGAATGCTCTACACCATTTTTTATAACTGGTGTAGGAGACGTGCTCGGGAGACCCTAGGGCCGTCTGCTACACTACAAACAGCAGATTGAATTTTTCACGAATTTTGTTTTCGTGCCCTACTTAAAAGTTGTACAGAGTGATGAGCAGACTTCATGGTATTCGGATGTAATGCGACTAACTAGTCATGCTGTATATCAGGGGCCCAATTCTCCTAAAATAAATTGTTGCCAAACGCAATCGAACCACAACCGTCGGTCAGTTTTTGTTTTCGAAAACTTTCAAAATGATTGTCAAACAATTTGATAGCTTTTGAAATTGCGGACTGTCTGAATGAACGGTTCGGCCTTGCTTCGGTTGTGATTTATCAAGATTTATTTTAGGAAAATTAGGCCCCAGGTGGATACGAAAGCAACGGTTACTTTTATATTGATGATTTCAAACAGAAATAATCTTTTAAGGCCCCGCTTGAAGAGGCGCGAAGCTTAGCGCAATGCGCGAAGCAGGGCGTAAAGCGGGTAAATCAATGACGACGATGTATTAGAGTGATTATGGAGATGCGTTTTCACCGTACATTTTGAGTTGTAAGTACACAGTTGCTCAGCAGTGGGACAGTCAATAGCTAGAAAAAAAGAAAGTACATAGTTTGATTGTAATGACAGTTCGTGGCGGAATAAAGGGCCTTAGAGCAACTGAAGCCTGCGGTTCAAGATACTTTACTTTGCTTAGTAAAATCTGCGTTTCATGCTAATATGAATCTAATTTGTAGATTCACATAAAACTCTTATTCATATTCGCTTATAGGTACGAATATGAACATTACCTATTTGTATTTCAATAAAGTTCATATTCATAAGAAACGCTTATACTTAGCAAAGTCTAAGTGCGGTCTGCGAATCTCGCCTGAAGACCTCATCTAAAGCTTGGAACTGTTCGATACACACAACGCTGTGAAATGCGTCGTGCAGTGGAAAAACGGTCTGTAACTCCGTCTAAGTTTGCGCCAAAACTCCGTGTTGAACCGCTCAACCCAGTGTTCTGCATTTTGATCAACAGAACAGAGTTATCGCATGGTTGAAAGAAAAATCTGTTTGAGAATCAAAGGGGGCCCGAAGATGGAAATCGAGAAATGGACAAGATTAAAAAAAAACAACATCACGCCTGTATTCCCCGAAGGGTTGAGTAGAGGTGTATAGTACACCCTCATTTCGCCGTTACGTTTAAGTCCCATGTAATATGAGGCGAGCTTGTTGCCATCAACCGGGCACAAATCCAGACTCCGAGCTGCTACTCAGAAATTTCACACGGAGAAAACCAATAACATTTTGTCCGACCTGGGGATCGAACCCAGGACCTCACGCTCAGCAGTCACGTTTGCGACCACTAGACCAACGAGGCAGTTCAAAAAAATACTGATCTAGAAATGGAAAAAAAGTTGGAACGGTGCGCTAATAAGGGCCCTGCGGCCTAATAGCACCGCGTTTGGTGAAACATATTTCGTTTCTAATTTGTATTCATAACTATCATTTTTTTTTAAATGGAACGTTGCCCCTCACTAGGATTTCTTCTGTATCGTGGGTGCGTTTACAGACACAAATCTCACATACATAAACGCCCAAACCCGAAACAATTATCTGTATAGGCCATACAATGTTCCGTGCGGGAATCGAACCCACGACCCGTAGCGCAGAAGCCAATAATAGCTCAGCCACTGCACAATCGCAACTGTATACTATGCAACTGCCGAATACAGCTTGAAGGCAATTGGTAGTCAGTGCAACTGTGTGACAACTGCCGACTGGACGTGCAGCCCACTTGCAGTTATGATTTCGAATATGAAACGAAATACGTGTCCAAACGCAGCGTTATTAGCCCCTCTGTAGTAATACACGTGCCTTAGTGAAAACCTCGGGAATGCATTTGGTCATTGCACGGTTCCTGTGGGCTTTCACGCGGACGAAGACGCGGGCAGAAGCTACTCAATTATATTTATTACGAATGTTATACCTATGACCAATAAAAGCTCATTTCAGTGCCTAAAAACAAATTTCGAATAGAGCGACTCTCTTATAAATTGTAGCACTTACATACGTCGTGATAAAATAAAAATGACCAAATTGATTTAATGAGATGAGTGTTTTTTTTTCATATCAATAAATATCAGTATGTATATTGGCAAGCGCTTGATAAGAGAGGCTTATAATTATTATCAATTTATCATCTCACAAGTAATTATGCATAAAAAAACACCACAAAAACTATCTAACAAACCAACGCTTACGACAGGCATAACAAAAAAAAACATTTTATAACGTAACCCTGTCACCCGTTAACCTTGTCCCATCCATCAATCGGATCAGCCATCTTGATATCCCGGGTGATGATTACAGAGCATGCGCGGCCGTCCCCCGTGGAGTGACACGCCCCACCCGTAGGGGAGGGCGAGGGTTAAACGGGAGTCACAGAGGTCGATAGGGTATATAGGTATGGGGTCATCTGAGGGTTGTTTGTACCTATTTAGTAAGATTTGTGGTACCTATTAAGTAGTAAAATAATGAAATTCAGCATCTGGTTCGACTGGAACCTGAAGCTGTAGTTGGGAAATGAGTCGTATTAAGTACTTTTGTGGTAGTAAATCAGTGGCTGTAGACCAGTGGTTGTCACACTTTTCTGGTCATGGACCATATAGAACAATGTAAGGTATCACTGCGGCTCGCATGGGGTCATTTCACATTCGTTCGTCGAAAAAAAGTATTTGCATTGGTAGAAACGTCGCCGGGCTCACACTAGCTTCATTAAAACGCCAAAGATTATACTTTAACACCGATTAGGCCACTGCGGGTGGAGGATGCGTCGCTGCTCTCTTGAGCCGTGACCCCATGCGAGTAATCCCGTAACTTTTTTGAGTAAGGTAAAGTTACACATATATTTTTTTTTTTCAACGTAAGAGTATCAATTTATAGTATTTTCAATTTCTAGTGTGAATAAATAATATGTTTTTTCTTTTGGGTAGTTGACATCACCAATCAATTAACATATTTATAATGAGCTATCAAAACGCGATTGCCTCATTGATTTTGTATGGCAAGTTTTGATAGTCGTTGTCTACTAAAATTGTTTTGCTATGTCGCGGGCCGCACAAATAACTGCCGAGGGCCTCATGCGGCTCGCAGGCCGCTGTTTGACAACCACTGCTGTAGACAAATGGCAATCGATGATCCCTAGTGTATAAAATCGACAATGAGATGTACTGGATTGACATAAGCTTTCGACCGGTCAAGCGATCTGTTATGTCATTTCCATACATTTAATTGTCGTATCTATTCTCCGGCGATCATCGATCGCCATTTGTCTACAGAAGCAGGTCTGCCTCGTTGGTCTAGCGATCGCAAGCATGACTGCTGAGCATGAGATCCTGGATCCGATCCCCAGGTCGCAGGCAAAGTGTTACTGAGTTTTTCGTGTGAAATTTGTCAGTAGCAGCCCGGAGTCTGGATTTGTGCCCGGTTGATGGCAATAGGCTCGCCTCCTATTACATGGGACTTAAACATAACGGCGAAATGAGGGTGTACTACACACCTCTGCCAACCCTTCGGGGAATACAGGCGTGATGTTATGTTATGTTAAGTCAGGAAATAGTTCTTGAACCTAGTTACCCACCAAATTTTTTGGAAGATATCGTCAGTCTCCTTGTTTTTTTTTTTTTATTTTTAAACAATTTTCGTGGATAAAAAAATGCAAATTACTTTGTATTACGAATTTCTTTGTTATTTACTTTTCCTAAAACCTTATGCCCTATATATGGTATAAACATTATGAATGTTCGCAATAAGTTGTATTAACTGTCTTCTAAAATGTATGAGTATTCGAATTTAATTATAAATAAAGTTTATACCATTTTAGTTTGTCACTTTTATTATATTAATTCATATCCAGCACACCTATAATTATCTATATATATAAAAATGAATCGCTATTTCCCTTGGTCATCGCATCACGCGTGAACGGCTGGACCGAATTCGCTAAATTTTTTTTTGTTTTGTTCGTAATTGTCAGGAGAAGGTTCTTATGAAAGAAATTTTGATATTTAAAAAAAAAACGAATGTAGGTAGGTAGTAGGTAGGTAGTTGGTAGGTAGTTGGTAGGTAGTTGGTAGGTATTAGGTAGGTGGTAGGTAGGTGGTAGGTAGGTGGTAGGTAGGTGGTAGGTAGGTGGTAGGTAGGTGGTAGGTAGGTGGTAGGTAGGTGGTAGGTAGGTGGTAGGTAGGTGGTAGGTAGGTGGTAGGTAGGTGGTAGGTAGGTGGTAGGTAGGTGGTAGGTAGGTGGTAGGTAGGTAGGTGGTAGGTAGGTGGTAGGTAGGTGGTAGGTAGGTGGTAGGTAGGTGGTAGGTAGGTAGTAGACGATCCACTGCTGAATATAGGACTAACCAAAGACCGGTCTTCACTTAGAAAGAAAGGAACAATACCGTAACCGCGGTAAATATGATTTTATTGAAACAGAAACTCGCAATAGGCATGTTGACAGCATCAAAAAATTGCTAATGTAATTAGTCCGCCAGTTAGAGTTTTGAAAAATAATGTACACGTATTTTTTCTTTTGCTAATACTATGAATATTTGGAAAGATAAAACGCATCAAAACTCGAGAGTGGGGGCTTGTGACGTTAGAAGTAAGTAAAAGTTGTAACTTGCTTGTGTCGTTTTGCCAATTTTAAAAGTGTCGCATCTTCGTCAATTTTGGATTACGTAACAAAAAAAAAAAAAACGGGTCAAATATTTTTTGATAATCTAACTGACGGACTAATTAGATTTTTTCAGTCAAGTACCCTATTATTATGAAAAAATACAATTTTATTATTGTGACAGTTCATCATCAACCTTCTGCCCTTGTACCAACTTATTTGGGGTCGGCGCAGCATGTATTTCTCTACGTTCTGTACTAAAACGTACTTCTTGTTTCACTTGTCATGCTGCAAATGTTTTGGCTAAGTTTTATGACCGGCCGCCTACCTGACTTCAACCCTCCTTGGGAATGGTTTTGTTGGTGATAATCACCACCTACGGTCTTTGCCATATGTAACTATTCACACAATACTGCTATGATTGTGACAGTTATTTGCTTGATAAAGACTCGCAAACAGTTTCATCAGGAAAGAAAGAACTGGATAGCTAAATATTGCCAGATTTCTCAAGATTATTTTTCTTCTTAGAATCTATCGACCCAACTGCTCCAGTTTCTCCCATAAGGGATTCATTCATATTGGCCTATTGCCGTCCACTGCTGGACGTAGGCCTCCCCCAGAGATCGCCAACCATCCCGGTCTTGGGCAGCCCGCATCCATCCGCTGCCAGCCACCTTCTTCAAATCGTCGGTCCATCGTGCCGCAGGTCGTCTTATACTACGTTTGGGCAAACGCGGTCTCCACTCTAACACGTGTCTGCTCCATCTAACATCCATAAAGCCATCGTCCGTCCATAAAGAATACTCTTACGTTATTATACCGATTTTACTACTTTCATAATAACAAAGTCGCGTGGGGTCACTATAAGGTTTCAGAGATATGCGTTGGCGTCGGATTACTTGCCGCGTCCTACACAGAGAACATTACAAGCACTTACTACTGCAAACGGCTGCCATAGCCGATGAGTCCAGTTACTGTCAATTCACGAAGATACCTTCTTACACTATTATTTTTGTCTAATTAACAACCGCGTAGATTATATGATTAGCTAGGTTAAGCTGCGCTTGCCGAGGCCAGTATGTGGATGGGTGATCATTCGTTACACATCGCGACCCCTCCGTGTCTCGGAGAGCACGTTAAACCGTCGGTCCCGAATTTCATACGAATACCTATGACAGTCGTATGGATAGTTAGAAGGCCGAAAGTCTGACAACCTGTCTAATTTTAGGTCAGTACTGCCCAGTATTTGGGCTGTGGGAAGTGATGGCAGTCGCTCCGTGTAAAATACTGGTATTCTGCTGCATCTGGTTAGACTGGAAGCTGAGTCCAACGTAGTAAGGAAAAGGTTAGGCAGGATAAAAATTATGTTTTTATATCGGAAAATTTCTACATAGTATAAAACAAAGTCGCTTCCCGCCATCTGTAAGCTTAGCACCCAATTTCACCATACTCTGTTAGTTATTAATGTCCTGTTAAACATTTTAACAGACTGTTGAACAGTCCATTGAAATTGACATTGACAGCTTAACAGAACGTTAACAACTAACATTGTATGATGAAATTGGGTCTAGATCTTTTAAACTACGCAACGGATTTTGATGCGGTTTTCATCTTAATTTAGGTACCTACCTAGTTTCTTCCGGAACGTACCCGAGCGACGGCGAGGCGGGTCGCTAGTATTCAATAACAGCCTTTATTAGTCTATACCTTGACTAACCTCCGGTTTCTGAATTGAGAATTCTAGGATGAGCAGTACTTAAGTAACATTTGAGTACGGAGTTGTCAAAAAAATTACGGATTTTAAAGCATTTTTTGACAACTCCGTACTTAAATACTACTTAAATAGGTATTGCTTATCCCGAATTCTCAATTCAGAAACCGGAAGTAAGCAGATTTGATTTATCATCAGGCAAAGGAGAAGATTCGAATTTATTTCATCATCAGTCCGTATTCTTCTTCAAGATTAGCAGAGGAGTAGACGCATAATCACCCCATTACTATCCTACTGCTGGGCACGTCGTCAAATCTTCTCAGAGTGAGAAGAGTTGGGGCCTTAGTCCACCACGCTGGCCTGGTGCGAGTTGGCGGACTACACCGACAATTAAGAATCTTATGGAGCCCTCTCATCCCAGGTGTGCAAGTTTCCTCACGATGTTTTCCTTCATCGGTAACTCAAGTGATAATGGAATAGGGAATATGCATGTAACTTTTTTTTTTCTTTTAATCAATAAAGCACATTAATATAAACCCAAGAAAAGTATTAAAAGTCAAATGATACTATTATTTCTTGCTCAAAACAATTATTAAACTTCAACAATTTTCTTCTACAGTTCAAACGTCCTATAATGTCGCGGTCATAATGTGACGTCATAATCCAAGATGCTGCTTTGTTTACATCTCTTTTTTAGCCACAAATCATATAAATTAAATTATTTCTTGTGCTTTATTCAAATAGAAATCGCACTTACTAACATAACCTCAGTGAGAAATCAAACAGTTTGCTAAGAAAAGATTATTTAAAGATTTATTCATCTGGATTTTGATGTCACTTCCGGCATTTTCGAAGACGACGCGTTTCGAGATTGCGTTCCGTTCCACGAAAAAAACGTAACATAAAACAATGAATTGTAAAATAAGTAATTAGTTAAAAAATGTAAAAAAAATGCAATTTGTGTCTTGACTCATAAACAATGTATACCTATCTAAATAATGAAAGAGTTTTGAATTACATGCATATTCTCTATTCTGATCCGCACAATATGTATTTAAAAAAGCTGGAAGTGCGGGCCGGTAAACCCTGAGCATGGAAGGCAAACAATCAACCGCTAGCCTATCATTATCATTAAATGGAAAAGTACAAGAAATCAAAGAAAATTAACCATTAGCAGCTGTCTTTATAGGTAATATTATTATTTTCTATAGAATATAGTCACACCTTGGCCCGAACAAGTGTACTGTTCAAATCGTTGAAAGTAATGAACGATGCATTTTGTCGATACTTGTGAAATTTTACAAATTTCAAATCCGACACAGATAGAACTTTACTGTCTTTTACCAAGCATTAGTATCTAATATCTATTAGTATTGCTTTTGCCTATACAGGATGTTAACGAATTCGTGTAATTCCTTCAAACCACGTAATCTAGGTACTAGTGACACTGATTGACTCAGCATAGATTTTTATCAGTTTCAACAAAAAAAGTTTTCAAAAAATTAAGCTTGGTATTCTGTGTCTGAGTAATTTTAGCGTCCCAAGTTAACTGACTGCGTGGAGCGATATCGTGCTACTCGTGCCCGTCAGCTATGTCGCCGTGCCTTCATTCATTTAAGCATGGCATCGAAATTTTCATTAAAAAAAACAGTGAAAAAAAATGCATTTTTTATTTTTAATCAATTTCAATTCCGTGCGGGGTTAATCTATACCATTAATAGATCATGTGGTCTGAAGGAATTACACAAATTCGTTTACACCCTGTATTTATAATTATTTTAACCCCCGACGCAAAAAGAGGGGTGTTATAAATTTTACGTGTAAGGTGTACCTGTGTAGACCTGTCTGTGGCATCGTAGATCATAAACGGATGAACCGATTTTGATTTAATTTGTTTTTATTTGAAAAGGTGCTCCGACACCGGTGTTAAAAATGTTTACAAACATTAGTTAACATTTTCTAAACAAACATAAATAAAAAAAAATCTGCAAAAATCTATTGAAACATTATCTAATAATCTATATTAGACTAATTAGATTCATTATTATCTGATGTTTTTATCTTTTCCTAACATTTGTTAGTGTTAGAAAATGTTTGTAAACATTTTTAACAGCAGTGTGGGAGCACCAAAAGGTGACTTGATCGAGAGTGTCGTTAGCTAAGATTCAAGAAAATCTGTTCAGCCGTTTGAAGATCATCAGCTCTTTTCTAGTTGTTGAAAGGATGTGAGCAACTTCTACTGGTCTGATCGATTCGAAATTTAGTATCCTGATTCCTGTGACTTCAATGATATTAAAATAAAATTGTAACTTTGACAATCAGGTCTGCAGGCTGCAGCATCATCTGGAATCAGCAGGATATCCAACTCCTCACCAACTTACAGCAGAGGTATGGTGTTTGGGCTCATTAGAATGGTTTCTTAGTAAAAATATAATATTATGGTGCCACTGAGCTGATCTGATTGAGGGTTTGGATCGAGGGTTGTTAGATATTATTACTCCAAAATGGCTAGTACTAATAAATCGGGCAAACACATTGATTTAGCCTCCTGACATGCTCTGAGAAGCACCTACTGCAAAATTGACATTTTGCGTCAAGTCCCCTTTTTTTCGAATTGCATTCTGCTTCAGACCCATTTTTGGGTACCTATTATAAACAAATCCCGCGCAGTTGGCTGTTTTCAATGACATCAGCCGCTGTCGCCGAATATCGGTCGGGAGACCATTATTATTATGTGGTTTTCTCCCATTCATTCCTGATAACCGTTATCTGTCTTCACTTCCTTTCTAAGAAGAATAATTATTGTGATCTACACTTTACCTCACCATCACAACACACACAAAACTAATCTACTATAATATTAGCACGTACACTCCGGGCCAAAATTACTGCCCCTATCGATTCCGCAATAAGCCTACGCTACGGTTCGACTGTGTAAACAGCGATCCCCGTTTGTTTGCTGACACAAGCCGCTCTGTAATGAATCTGATTAAGTAGCCTCGCCTCGGAAATTGACTGACAACACAGATAAATTAAGTTGTGCAAGCGATTGACGCAATTTCACAACGGTCGTGGGTCGCGCGTAGTGGGACTGTTTTGATTTTTGTGATTGGTTTTCATAAATTTGCTGAAATCATGAGAATGATTAGGTGCCAAGTTGAAAGTTGTGGTATTTAACAGAAAACAGCATCTTGGCTTCGATCTTAAATTAATTTCTATAAATAAAAACATAGTTCATAAAGTTGCGTGCATCATATTTTAGCAAGAGATTTGATGATTACCTACTAAAATGAGAAGCTAATTTCATGATAATAACATAAATAATTTAGACGCAACGACTTCAGCACAAATTATAATATTATTTCGCTTCTAAAGTACTTATTAGTAGGTATACTAAGATCATAACTTAGACAAACTGTGACTCCAATTCCTAAAGCAGTAAAAATGGCAACACTGCGCAAGAATTCACTGGGTACCTAGAATGCCAGAGGCGGACTGGTATTCTAGGTTCTAGGCCTTGGCCGCCCTAGGTCTTGTAGTACCAACCGCCCCTTTCTCAGCTCCATTACTGAGCTAAGTTTTTTTTCCACGATGGAGGCCCTTTGTATCTGGCCGCCCTAGACCCGGGCCTAGTCGGCCTTACAGAAAGTCCGCCTCTGCAGAATATTAGATTTAATTATTAAACTACCTATCAAATAACTCATGAAACTATCAACAATTTCACCTACAACCTTTTACTTCCAGTCTTCAAACTCACACTCTGAACACAGAGGATCCGGACAATTTATGGCATTCGGTGCGGATAATGAAACCCGGTCGCCGGCGGGGCGAGCAAACACATAAAATCGAACGCCAAATTAGACCAATAACGTGGCCGACAGTGTAATGATCCATTCCGCGTGAACTAATAAAAGTACTATTATTGTATTAATAGCGGATCACTGAACACGCTACTAAAATGTAGCTTTATTGTTTTCTGTTAAAATTGTAGTTTTTACACACACACTGATGTCACAGGCATATCAGTCGTATAAGGCAACAGTCGATTAAGGAAAGTTGATCAACTACCAAAGTGAAGTTTCGTATAAATATTGCCATAACCACCACGCTTGCCGAAAGAATTGGTGATTGCAAGATGGTGTCATTAATGGCGGATCACTGAACACGCCACTAAAATGTAGCTTTATCGTTTTCTGTTAAAATTGTAGATGACAGACACACACTGATGATATCACAGTCATATCAGTCGTATAAGGCAACAGTCGATTAAGGAAAGCTGATCAACTACTAAAGTGAAGCCTCGTGAATATTGCCATGATTGATGGCAATTTGGTCACGCTTGGTGAAATAAAATTAGTGATTGCAGAATGGTGTCTTCTATTTAGCGCATAGAAGCATCATTGATTATCTTCCTAGACCTAGGCACTGAACGTGGCCCCCTATAGGTATAGGAAAATTTTCCATAATCCACTGAGATTATGGAAAATTTGCTTGTCAGACAGAATGGTGACCGTAGTTATTTACATAAGCATCTCGCCTGTATTCCCCAAGGGGTGGGCAGAGTTGTATATCGCCCTTATGTTCAAGTCCCTGTAGATAATAGGCGGCGAGCCTATTGCCATCAGCCGCCCACAAATCCAGGATGCTATTGAGGAATTCCACGCGGAAAAAATCCCAATAACATTTACCTACTAGTAGTTTCGTGCACTTTAGTAGTTTTTTATTTAGTAATTGTTAGTAGAAAAGATAGAAAGGACGTTGCTGCCCATTCTCTCGAAAGAAGCTGTTCTACATCACATATTTAGATAAATTAATCTTCATCTTTCTTCGACTTACTACAATTCCTGGTGGCCTTTTACGATATTAAGGCCGATTTTGAAATCAATGACTTTAATCCGAGGAATAAAATACGCTGTATCAGCTTTTCTATAGAACATTTTGTTAGAGCGATAAAATTATTTCTCAGATAAAAGTTATCCGACAATTTAAAAATCTGCCCATAGTAGGACAAAGGGGGTGGTCTATTCTTTACCGGCGACCGAAAGAGGTGGCGCACTGTTTTTATTGTCAGGACTTAAAAAAGTGACATCTATTGAAAATAAAGTCAAACCCTTTAAACGGGAACAATAGATTGAATCAATGGAAGTAACTCGGTTGGAGCGTAAGGTGTGCAGTGAATCTCATAGATGGCGCTAGAAACGGGTTCTATTAACATTCGTTTAAAACATTTTGCTACCCCAAAAGGACCATAAAAACCAAAGAAAGATTCATTTTGATTGAATATTTTAACATTCAATCAAAGTAAATTTTTATGCTTTTCCAAGATGAAATTAAAATTTTAGAATGAAACATATTTATTTACGTAGTTAACGCCATCTGTCGTAGTTTGTCTAAAGTAGGTACGCATGGCGCCATCTAGTATCGCCTGGGTGAACTCTTATGAACGAATCAATATGAGGTCAAGTTAGTTTAAAGATATTAATATAGATGGCGTTGCTATTAAAAAAGTGGTGTTTTCATTTATGTTCGCACTTTTAATGTTTCATGTAAATAATATTTGTTAACATATTATGTTAGGTATTGCTATTAATACTAGGGAGCTAGGCTACGAAGCTATTCAATGTTCACATTTTAAAAATAAAGTTTCGAATATAAAGCTTCGGTTGTGGTGCCTCTCTCCAAAATAGGCCACCTTATCTATTCCCATGAGCACAGCGTCATAAACGAAGAGATTACCTACCCATACAAATGGGTTACAGTCTTTACTGACCTGCGAGTATATTGATAACAAGAAGGTCCTTCCTTGGTCACTGCGACCTGCAAAGATATATTATGATGCCTCTAGTAATAGGTATTATAGCACCTCCCCAAGCTGCAAGCCAATCATGAACATGAAATTAACTATGGCTTTTGGGACGGAGAATTAATTCAATGAGATTAAATTTTAATCTCATCAGGTGAGGTTATAGAGCTGCTAGATAGCTTCTTGTGTGATACACTGCTTCACATTTGCATAGGATAATTATAAACATAACATACATCACGCCTATATTCCCCAAACGGTTAGGCAGAGGTGTTTAGTACAGCCTCATTTCTCCGTTATGTTTAAGTCCCATGAAATAGCCTATTGCCATCATCATCATTCAGCCGAAAGACGTCCACAGCTAGACATAGGCCTCCCCCAAGCATCGCCACATTCACCGGTCCTGTGCTGCATGTTGGGGGGGGGGGGTTTGCCATAATCGCCACGCTTGGCAGGCGAGTTGGCGATCGCAGTATGGCTGTTAAAGTAATCAGAGAACGCTGCTGCCCATCCTCTAGAGAATCCCTTAGTCGCCTTTTACGACACCCATAAGAAGAGATGGGGTAGTGCTATTCTTTAAATCCGGCACTACATACACAAGATCATTTAAGACACTGTTGCCATCTACCAGGCACAAATCCAGACTCCGGGTTGTTACTCAGAAAATCTAGACAGAAAATCTCAGTAACACTTTGCCCGACCTGGGGACCCAGGACCTCAAGCTCTTGTCACTCAAACGCGCTTGCAATCACTAGACCGACGAGGCAGAAAATAATTAAGCAGGTACAGACGCCAGCACATCAACCTACTACAATCTGTCAAATTTCTTTAATAGATTTTCATCTTTATCGCGAAAGCGTTAGGTTCAAGGTTGATTGGGAAAATTTTACAGTTTCTGGTAGCTTGACCTGCTGGCGTCTGTACCTAGCGATGGGCATCACGTCCCTCTCGCGACAGAATCTGAGCACGGTAGTGACTAAGGCTCATGCTGTGTAGGTGTTTGTTCAGTTAGCAGTGGTCAGAATCCTTATAATGAACTCTTAAAATTCTTTCGTTATCCCTGTTTTGAAGCCTACAAGAAGCACTTTTAATAGGCGGTTAGGATGCATACGGGGTGCATGAAAAGAGCCTTCACGAGTGACGATACTTCAGTATGTTCGGCGCACCCTGGGCAGTCAGCCCCAATACCAACTTTGCTGACTGGCTAATCTTTTCACCACAGCATGAGCTATTTTTGTATAGCTCGTGCTGACACGAGAAAAGAAAAAGAAGATGCATTTAGGGACGTCACAGATTGTTTCAAACCCCAATGTGAGAATAACTCATACAGCATGACTGGTTATTTGCTTATATATCAGAAAATCATGAGCTATGATCGTCATTCTGTACAATATTTAAGGGGAAAGGTTCGTAGAAAAAAACTGAATTTCCATACATTTTGTTAAGCAACACTAAGTTCAAAGTTTTTGGACGTGAAGCGACCAACCAGTCATGTCCCATAGAAATGGGAAAATCTGGTTTCTCAGCTCGTAGACCTGCTAAACTAACATACTCTAGGCCGGTGAAGGACACGTGTCGCTCTGCGGTCCCATAACTATTACGAATGACAATTATTGCAATGATCGTAGTGGCTACAAGCAAGTAGTCAGTACACGTCCTCCTGAGAGGCGCGCACGGAACACAGCGCGCCGCCTTCTCGGGCCTGTTACTGGTCGGGCGACGGGTCCCCTAACCCGCCGCCCGCAGGCCACACACTACGGTGGCCGGAGATCGTCACGCGCCCTCCGGCGCCCGGTGCGTCTAGCGCGGGAAGGGAGAGTGGCAGCTGCCTCTCTCTCCCTCTCCGCTCCCTCCTTGGTCGCCATCACCTCCTCACAGAAGGAGGCGACGGCTTCCCACGCACTCTCGCTCCCAACCATGGACAGAACCACGGCCGGAAGCGAGAGGTCACCACCGACCTCCGCGACTAGTTCGCGGCGCTGCATCGCCCACGCAGGACACGCCTGCAGCGTGTGCAGCGCCGTGTCCTCGGGGCAGTCGACGCAGTGGTGATAACCGGGCGTCTGCTCCCGGCCTATGCGACACAGGTACTTCCCGAAACAACCATGTCCCGAGAGTACCTGCGTCAGCCGGAAGCTGAGGGCGCCGTGACGCCTCTCCAACCACTCCTCCATTACGGGCCTTACCGCCGTTATTGCGGCGTGCCCTAAGTAAAATACTTAACCTAAGCTAACTACTTGTACTACACTAACATCATGACTACCTGCAACAACAGCACTAAGGGCGACCCCTAGTGGTACTCGGACCTCGGCTTAGGGCGTTGCTGGCGTGGACTTAGGGGGGGGGGGGGGGGAGACAGCTTGATGAGGGCTGAATTATCGGTGTGATCTGGAAGCAGCAAGTTATCGAGCCCTTTATATACTTTTTCTTCTTTTGAGAGAGACTGGAATGCGAGACTAAATAATTTAAGGAATTTGAGATTTAGCGCATCAGCTATACCACAGGAAATTCTTTACGAACCTGTCTACATCAATACCAAGATTACCTACATTTACCTTTAAAGTTTACCTATTGTATGAATGTATAACGTAGGTATTTATATTTCAAAGTAAGAAATGGCTGGCGGCTACCAAAACTCATTCACCGGTACAAAATTGTGTTAAACCACCCCTCGGGAACTACGCTTTGGAGATAAAACAATCTGTGTTGAACGTTGCAAACGATATTGACCTAAAACCCTGATATAATAATCAATTTCCGACTCTATTTTCAGCGGATAGGGGTTGAATTTTGCTTGCAGCAAGACTGAGTCTTTGGTGGAAGCTAAAAATTACTCTACAGTTGATTTTGAGTTCTAAGTTAAGGGTGATAAGGTTTGTTTTCGCTTGTTGAGCGCAGTAACCTAAAAGCAAGGTAGTTACCAACGGTTACCTTTGAAGTGGCGCTTCTGCATGCAAATTTTTAGGGGTTGGCCCGTTGGGAGGAATTGTCAATTTGTATTGAAAAAGTTTGCTGTAGATTGCAAAGTGGAATCGATTTACTTGGCTACATAGAAGGAGAGGCAAAGTATCTATCCCTCTTCCTTATAAATATTCCATATTAACCCAACCACAGAATTGTTCTTAGTTGCTGTGAAACAGACCGTAAATGATGTATCTAAAGATGGATTTACAGTGATCCAGTAACTGGATCCGGGAGCGCTAGATTGGACCAACACTCTAGTCAAATCCAGCGCTAGATACTTGAAACTGGACTGGATTGAAACGTGTTTAAACTGGTCCAATTCCAATCCAGAGACGATGCATCCATAAACGGATAAATCCGCCTAATACTGCAAATAGACTTAGTTTGTTGTTGGATGTTGTGGCACATTTTGATAGAGGAAAGTTAAACTGTTCACTCATCAAAGTTAGAGTGAACAGGCTTCTTCTGGGTAAGCTCGCTCCACCGTAGACTTTGTTTGACATTGACAAGAGTCAAGAGCATATCCAAGCCAAATAAAAAAAAAATGACAAATTGCGTCACTACACCCAATTATCCGCCTGTTTTTTTATTGTAGTAGTTCTGCAAAGTTCATATTAGCAAACTCTGGAAAATTCACACCAAACATTCAACCAATTACTGCGTGATATCCCTATATCCTCTAATTATCACACTGTCGCTCTGTCGGTGCTCGACGGGTGGCTATCGCATCGATTACTGATAAGCACGCATCTGTTTAAGCCCCTATGATGTCAGCGCTCTGATTTTTTGGTATACTGCAATTTAATACTGTAATAGGTATGTACTCTATCAAACGGTTATCGATGCCCTGTTTGAATAAAGTAAGTGGAATTTGAAATACTGTTGGATTGGATGCCATGTACTAGGGAAGAAGTTCAGATGATGTTAATTTAGGATGCGGTTTCCGCGCTACGTTCCGTTATACAGTATAATGTATTGTGTGCAAAATACAAACTGTAGCTTTTGTCACGGCCGTGTTAAAATCGTGGACGTACTCAACATTTATGCTTACATGCTCATGCTCAATTTCTGCTAACAAAATATTTTTCTCGACAATTACAAATCATAAAAAGAAGAAGCGATAAATATGTAAATTCATGAATAGAATCGAAGCACCCTATATTCATTTCCAAACATATAAAATTACATTTTTAAATATTGTCACTATAAATAAAAAAACAAAAACATTTAAAAATATAGTAGCCCACCGGCATCGGGAATAGGCACCCTATATTATTATTATTTTCATTAGATATTGTCTGACAACAAACGATTCTACTCTCCCACGTATAATATATTCCGCCTATCTTTCTCAACTCTATACTGAATCGAAGCAAGACCTGTCTCCTGTATCTTGACTTCGCGATAGTCACGAACGTAGAAGAACGGTAAAATAGATCCCAAACATTATTGTGCTCCAAAGCTTCTTCGACAATCCATCATTCTAGAAATAATCTCGTTCTTCAAGATTTATAACAGTGTTTACCAAACCCAATTTCTCAGTGATCTCCTGTACACTTTCGGACATATCAAGTAGAAAACAAACAAGATACGAAGACACCCGATTGACAGCTTATTGGTGAAGGATTAGGAGTATTTTATTACTATCTGTCTGAGCAGTGAATGTCTCTATCTGTGTAAATAGAGAAGTAATATTTTCCCACACTAGTTTTGATAGTAACCTGTTTCTTACCTATAATGATGTTATCGATGTTCGGTTATCTGCAGAGAAAGATTTTGAGATGGTTGATGAAAATGGAATGAGATGCTATGATCAATAGCGACGGTAAAAAGCAATTTTTATTCAACCATTTTTCAAAACTAACAACAGAAGATGAATTTAAGAGATTCGTTGGAAAAAGTATGTTACATGAAGAATTCATTTCAAGTGTAAAAAGTAAATATTATCATTCCCATCGGATGTTTTTATTACACATGTTATTCATTTTAGCAGAAATTACAATATACCTAAACTGCATAAGGAAAAAACAACAAAACTCAGTAGTAGTCAGCTTGTCTACCTCTAATAAGTGATACCTACAAAATATGAAAGGTATGTTACTGGGAACTGATTCATTTCCACGAAGGAAATAGCTACTTCCTTCATGCTTTACTAACCAACTAAACAAAACAAGTACACTCACATGATGACGCCATACATCCATGTTGTTGTGCCGAATTTCTTTAAGATAAAGTAAATGGAAAAACATCTGACTAAAACAATAATCAACTTCACGAAATAAAAATAACGCCGTTTCACGAAGAAAAAATAAGGCCATCACCGATTAACGAATTCGTCACATAAAATAATCGCAGTGAGGTAATATCGCAAATTGATAAGTGTCTCGTCATAATATAAATATTACTAATCATTTTGATAAATATAAGGAAAGCATAAGATAAAAATACGATAATGAGTGTACTTAAGTATTATTAATTATTAATAACAAATATGCTACATATCTACATTTGTAATAATGTTATGGGTCAAGAAAAGCAGCAGAAGAAAAGAAAAGCTGGTTATATAGGTACACGGTGGGTAAAATCAGCCTGAGAATGATAATGAGATGTATGTCAAATGTCCATAAAATGAACGCTTGTGAATATTAAAAGTATTCATAATTACTGTGAAAGCGCTGTTTAAAACGTAATTTTTCATAAAAATTGTAAGACGAATCTTGTTAAGATCGGGTTTCTTTCTTCGCTTTTGCTTATTTACTTACACTAACTGTGTCTTCTTCATCATCATCTTCTACCTAGAGATGACCTGCAGCATTCACATAATCTGTACTAACATTAGGTATACTGAGATCTCTGATTGTGCGTGTCAAGTGGGGTCAATCCTTCAGACAGATAAGTAATACTGATATTCTTTCTGTTTTGAAAATTTACGCTTTGGTTTTCAAAGATAAATTCCACGCACTTCCAAAATTTAAGATTAGCTTCCCAAGTTGACTCGCAACGATTTATCGTACGTATATCTTTTACTCAGTAAGGAAAACATACCTCACGTTTAGTGATAATGATAAGACGGTAATGCTCCTTATCATTCTATGTGAAATATTTTTATTAGCTGATGCTGTTTTATCAAAAAGGCCCGGAAGAAATGTGAGATTAAAAATAAAGTTGATAACTGTAACGATTTCTAGATTTTAGTTATCATCTTAGCGTTTTCTCTTGTTAGTCCTAATTCCACTGCAGAAATTCTTGTTTCGTCATCCATGGTTTGCAAAGTTTTTTTTATTTCTCGCAGACCGATTACCAGATATCCCGTGTTACATCCCCGTAGCTAATTAAAAATTACAGAAAACAGTTCTTGACTTTCCGTAACTGCAAATGGTTCTTGATTATACGTATCTGATGGATGCTGATGGTGTTTATTGATTGAGAATTTAATCTACTTGTTGCAACTTATACCAGCTACCGGAAAAAGTTAAGTAATTTTATTTCAGCCAGTCATCATTTAGCGTTTATCAGTTTATGTATCCGAATCAATTCTTGGTTCAGATAATTCAAAATCGGTATTCGTTAAACTGGTGAAGTCGCACCCTCATGCCCAATTAAACTAAAGTATGGATAGTATGTGTACCAACTATGTATAATATGTTAGTCATAGAATAACAGCACACAGGAAGAGAATACAGTAAACAAATTCTCACAGACGATAACTAAATCTGTCGTCCTCGGCGTCTTTTTGTCGCCATTGCAGGGTCAAGCCACTTGACTGATAGTGCCTTACGGTAGATTCCCAGAAGTGAATGTCATCGGTAGCATGTTATACCGTGTACATATTAATGTATTAAATATTATGCAAGTTATGCTAATGCTTTGCGTGTGTTTGGATAAGGCCTAAGCTGATAGGGTTGGCGAAGTTTCTAGAATTGCTGACTTTGGAACTTTTTGTGTCATAGCTTTTTATGTGTTTTCTATTCCTATGCAATCACTTCTGCTTGATTTAAATGTTGCACTGAAATTGGGTTCATAAATCTGCTCTTATCTCAACAGCTCGTGCAGTATATAATTATTACTGTCGAAAGTAGCTAAAATATAATCCCTACTAATCTCTGTGACACTTTCACGCCTAAACCGGTGTGCCGATTTTGATGAAACTTGGTACAGATATAGTCTGGAACCTGAAGAAGGACATAGGCTACTTTTATCCAGAAAAATACGGAATACGCGATAAACGACACACACGCGGGCGAGGTCGCGAGCGACCGCTAGTACAATATAAATACCACTTAATGTTTTTCGATGACATTGTCATTCATTGTCAATCTCGAAACAAGTGTAAAAAATAATACTTTCAGAGTCAGACTTCAGACACAAATTGTGTCAAAAATAATACTTCAGACTCCGAACTACCGTTAGTTTCAGTTACGCGACTATTAACCTGAAGATAGCCCTACTGATTCACACGTCCCCTTATCAGTAAAATTATATCATTATCATCTCAAATATTGATGTAGTAATATCAACTCCTAGTTATTTTTCTTACGCGTGGGAATTAACTGAATTACCGAATACCTGTCGTTTAATCTAAGTTTTTTATGGCTACTATTACTTGTGGGAAATTCGCAATGGGTTTTTTGGTAATCGTCATTTTAGTATGACGATAATCTAGACTATTGATTTAATATTGTGTATTTTTATGTTTCCCATAATTAAGTCTCTTAAATTATACTCATCTCCGCTTAGATAAATTATAGCTATTATACCGTAAAAGAAAAACAAATAATTAAACTTTCTTTGGCTGACACCTAAAAAAAACACAAGATTAAAAAAATCGTTTCACAACGTTACAGTTTATAGCGAAACAGTTTCAGGGTCAAGCCATCAATATAATTTATGATGTAGGTATATCATACAGTTTTCCTAAATGTCATCGACCGACGAGACTGACAGATGAGATAATCCCAGAGTATTCGGGATGGAAAGTACCATGTAGGTACTACAGTAGGCCTAGGTTAATGTGAGTGAATTTTTAAGTCGAAAATACAACGATTGGCAATTATGTTTTCGAGGCGTTTGGGGTCGAAACACTCGGGCCGTGGGGTCCGAGTGCCCAAATTTTATACAAAAATATTGCAAGGCGACTGGTCGACACGACCCGTGACCCGAGGGCTTTCCTCTACTTTGGTCAAGGGATTAGCATTGCCATACAACGTGGCAATGCTGCCAGCCTTCTGGGCACGTTACCAGTCGACAGCGGTGCGGAGGAATATTTTGATGCCCAATTTTTTTTTTTTTTATTTTTATTTAAAACGTTGCCCCACACTAAGATTTCTCTTGTATCGTGGGTGCGTTTACAGACACAAATCTCACAAACAAACGCCCAGACCCGAAACAACCATTTGTAGGCCATACAAATTTTTGTTCCGTGTGGGAATCGAACCCACGACCCGTGGCGCAGAAGCCAGTCACTTAGCCACTGCACCAAACGTGTCGTCAAATTAATAAAAAATTAAAATTAAATTAAAATTAAAATAAAATAAAAAAAATAAAAATATTTTAGTTTATGGTTTTATTAGGATATTTTTTTTTATTTGTATATACTTTTGTTTGTAGGTAATTATGTAAATATTGTTTGTGTAAATATTATAAGACTGACTAGAAATAAATAGTTGTTAAAGTGAAATAATGAAAATAGTTGTATGTGTAAATACAACTAGGTATCCTATAGCATTTTGATTTAAATCTATGCGATAAGCAAAATTTGTTTCTTATAAATATGAATAAAGTTTTCAATTTAATTAAATTTTATGTGCAAAACAAGCATTTCCAATACAAAATTCACTCACATTAACATTACAATTACGTTAATATACTTACGTCACAACATTCGTGTAAGGCCTACAGTACGTTCTGAACAAAAACAAGTGACTCGCCAAACCTTTATAAGCCCTATAATACCTACCAAAATCCTATCATAAGATACTAAGCTACTGTAAAATTTACCTCGTGATTCCCATGTATCGTTATCAGTAGGCAAGTACTATTTGACTACCATCTCAATATCAAATATTACAGAAGTCAACTACAATAAAAATGAGGATTGTAGAAGTACACAATATCTTCCTGTTTGCCTAGTCATATCACGCTTATAACATCTAAGAAGTAATAGAGTTTAGAAAATTACACTTCTAATACTTATTTCTATGATGTGGATTTCTAGGTTGGAACTCTTAGACATCATCACGTCATAAGCTCATAATATTTTATTTAAATTGAAAACTTATTCATATCTATTTATGATACAAAATTTGCTTGACTTGATAAACTAAAATGCTATAGGATAGTTGTAGTTTCGATTCAAAATTCATTCAATTAACGTTACGTTTACGTTACTATACGTCAAAACATTCGTGCTAAGTCTACTGTACTACAACCGATGTAGATTTCAATTCATACTTTATACAAAAGAGTGAATACTTATTCGATGATCGCCTCGTGGGTTTGGAATAGATGTATCGATCTGCGAGGTTATTCAGCTCTCATAAGACTGCCTGTCCACTGAAGCGGAGCGAGGCTGCGGAGCGGAGAAACGGAGAAATATTAACCAATAGGATTACATAACTGGAGCGGAGCGGAGATTTTATGCAATCCTATTGATTAATATTTCTCCGTTTCTCCGCTCCGCAACCTAACAGTCGAGAATTAGATGATTCACCATAGGAAAACCCTTTTTGCGTCAAAGAGCAGTTAATAATTGAATTTAAACTTCAAACCTCATTTATTTAAAATATAATTACTTACTTAGGTCTTTTTGAACTTCAATGTTACAAAATACAGCCCCCTCAAAGCGCACGTCCTTCATTTATTCTCAATTTCGTTTAAGATGTTCCATGTAAAATACATTTCCACATAACAGACACCTTAGTTGCAACTTAATAAACCATCAGCAAAATCTTCAGTTGTAGTTTATGGAAATCTTAATTATACCATAACGGCTGAAACCAATACATGATCTAATGCAAAATCTCTGTATTATTATAGGTTTTTGACATTACTTCTATTGAATTTCTGTCAAATCGATCATTAGATTCGGCCGTAAAAGCTTCCTAGGTACTGTAGAACAGGGTTACTTTGATCAATTTTATGAGCTTCATGTGTTTGTAGGTATTTATTTTCGCTTTTAGCTGCTACAGCAAAAATATTTTATAAAGACTGAATTAACTGAGATATATAAAACACATAGACTAGATAAAACAATAACAAACCAGGAGCAACTAAAGTCAATAACGTAGAAATAAGTTAGGATAAACATTACATAATTGTCACACTATTGCATGTTTTTGTAGTTTAAATAGCCACATTCGATAGTTCACTTCGGATTTATTATCAGAATGTACGCGGCCTAAAAACGAAACTTAGTATTTTTTATCATAATATGTCTATACAAGATTACGACGTAATTGTGCTTACGGAGACTTGGCTGAACGGTGGTGTTCATGATGCCGAATTGTTTGACGACAGGTATGATATTTATAGACGTGATCGTGAATCTAGTCGTTATAGCGCGCGCAAAGACGGAGGTGGCGTTTTAATCGCGATTTCTAAGAGGTTAAAGTCATGTAGACTGCCACACCTGGAGAGTTCGTGTGAGGATTTGTGGATTAATATTGAAACGGACTCGCGTAGGAAGAATAAGTTCCGTATCTGCGGTGTTTACATACCCCCGCCTGTGACCGATGATATCATGCAAGTATTCTTCAATTGCGCTCAGAGTGCCCTTGACCACGGTGAACATACACTAATTTTAGGGGATTTTAACCTCAGTAATATAATTTGGAAAATTGACGAGCAGAACACAGGTCATGCACGGCCATATCCTAACAATAATAGCGAAGTAATTAAGTGTTTCCTCGATTTTGTTTCCTTAAACGCCTTAGAACAGTTTAATCACATACCAAATGTTAAATCAAAAACATTAGATCTGGCCCTCTGTAATACTACGTTACATAACCTTAGCCGTTGCACCTGGCACCTTATTTCAGAGGATCCCTTGCACCCACCATTTGAATTTTCTGTACCCGTAATCATCAACCCAAACCATCTTCAAGCCAAACCAACTGTAAAACCAGACTTCTTTAGAGCTGACTACGATAACATAACGATATCACTAAATTCTATAGACTGGGAAAAACAACTGGAAGGTCACATAGCCGACGATATGATAGATATTTTTTACAAAATATTGCACGACGTCATCGAGCAAAATGTCCCAATAAAAAAAATATTGGGCAATAAATATCCACAATGGTATTCTCGAAATCTAATACGTCTCCTGAAAGAAAAAAATAAATATCGCATTAAAATAAAGAAGTGCAAAAACCCTCTAGACATCATATCATTTGAGTCACTGCGTACAAGATGTGGTAGGCTTAGGGAAGTTTGTTACAAAACCTATATAGTTAGAATAGAAGAAGCACTTGCAAAGGATCCAAAAATGTTCTGGTCGTTTATTAAAAATAAAAAGAAAAACATCAGTACTTACCCTGCAGAAATGTGTCACAAGAATAAGACAGCATCAAGTGGACGCGACATTTGTAACTTGTTTGCCGAGAACTTTGCGCAAGTCTACAATACTTCGTCCTCGGTGAAGGTATCAAACCACATTGATGGCTGTCTTACTATGTCGGGCTTCTGTAAACTGGAATTTGGTGCTGAGGAAATATTCCGAACCCTGAGATCTTTAGATGAGCGTAAAGGTGCTGGAAGTGACGGTATTCCACCCGTATTTATAAAAAGATGCGCAAAAGCACTAACTATACCCCTTAAACTCATTTTTAACAAATCTTTAGCGGATGGTGTTTTTACTAGAAGGTGGAAGGAAGCTTTAGTGGTTCCTATTTTCAAATCAGGTGAAAAGCAACAAGTGTCTAACTACAGGCCAATCTCTATTCTAAACATATTCGGCAAAATACTTGAAAAGCTGGTAACAAAACGCCTAAATGCACATGTTAAACAATACATTACTATCCACCAACATGGTTTTATCAAGTCAAGGTCAACCTCTACAAACCTTATGTGTTATGTTTCAGCTATATCGGAGTCTCTTGATAAACGAATCTCGGTAGATACTATATATACAGACTTCAGTAAAGCATTTGATAAGGTCGACCATAATCTCTTACTGAACAAACTAAATCAGCTGGGAGTGGGGGGGTCATTACTTAAATGGTTCCATTCTTACCTCGTTGGTAGGAGTTCAAAGGTCGTCATTAATGGTCACCAGTCTGACACCTTTCCAGCAACATCAGGAGTCCCGCAAGGCTCGCACTTAGGCCCTATCCTCTTTAATATCTTTATTAACGACATTACGTTATGTTTCAAGCACTCAAGCTTCTACCTTTTTGCGGATGACGTAAAGATTATGAAACCTATAGTAACTCACTTGGACTCTGCACTATTACAGGCTGATCTCGATAGAATGGCAGACTGGTGTAAAACAAATAAAATGTCTCTTAATGTCTCTAAATGTCATTGTATGCAATTCTCCCGTAAAAAAACAGTGCAAACGAACAATTACACATTACACCAGCAAACCCTGCAACAAGTAGAAGAAGTTCGCGACTTGGGAATTGTATTTGATAAACAACTGAAATTTGATAGACACATACTAAATATTACTTCAAAGGGGTTCAAAGTGCTCGGCTTTATCTTGCGTAATAGTAAAGAATTTTCTAAAGTCTCGACAAGAATTAAACTATACAATACCTTAGTTCGCCCATTGCTTGAATACAACAGCACCGTATGGAACCCCCACTATGACATCTACATTAAGCGTCTAGAAAGTGTACAAAGACGTTTTCTTTACCATCTTTGCTATAAAGATCGTCTGGCAAGAAAAATTAGGAACTACAACCTAAGATTACAACACTATCAAATGTCCTCATTGGTAGATAGAAGAAAAGCCTTGGATCTCACATTTCTTCACAGACTGTTCAATGGGGTTGTTGACTGTGGCGAGCTTCTTGGTAAGCTGCAGATAAGCGCACCATCTCGCTTGCCGAGGAAATGTAGCTATAACTTTTTTAATGTGCCAGGATCCAAAACAAACCTCGGACACTTCGCCGTTCTGCCAAGGCTCTGTAGGCACTACAACGAATTATCTAAACGCAATAATTTGGATATTACATGCAAAATATCCAAATATAAAAAAGACCTAAAACTCATGTTACCAACATACTTTGTCAATTCGGTCTCTTAATCAATGTTTTATAATTATTATTAATTTTATCCGTGTTTTTATTATTAATTGTATTTTCTGTTTTGCTTGGAAAGATTTTTGTTGAGTGTTTTTGTTTATTTTAATAATTTTTCAAATTTAATATTCCTTGTCAAACTTTATTGTACCTAGACTATAAGTGAACGATGTGGTCTCCTGTAATTGGAGGAGCACACTCGTCATTGTCCTGTAATTGCTATTTTGTATGTAATTGTGTAGCCTCTGTTGGAGATCCAAATAAATAAATAAATAAATAAATAAATAAATAAATAAATAAATAAAAAAAAAACTACAGAGCATAGTTTTCGATAAAAAAGGAGAAGTTTCCTTATCAAAGTCGGACCGTAGGGTTTTACTTTGATAATCCCTGTTTTATCATTCAGTATCAAAGTAGCCCCAATTAAGACTCGAATTTTGTACATAATCAGAGGTGTTATTTAGTATTTTTTATCTTCGCCATCTAACTTCGCAGATACCTCTACATCATATGCTAAAATAGGAAAACTGTCAATGTTGCCTATACAGTTAAGTTAAAATGCATACGTTCCATTTTTACAGAGATATATGA
The DNA here is from genome assembly GCA_905220435.1 of Amphipyra tragopoginis. Lineage (NCBI taxonomy): Eukaryota > Metazoa > Arthropoda > Insecta > Lepidoptera > Noctuidae > Amphipyra > Amphipyra tragopoginis. Next base: position 10,047,983 of record HG992009.1, read on the forward strand.
CCAAATGCAATATTTTTAGTAACTATCAATGTCGCCCCTTATTGATATCAAAGTAACCCAACCCAATCGCTGGTATCTTAAAAATTAAGCACTACTTAACTAAATCAATCCCGCTACAGTTTAAACGAAAGTCACTCATATTTTTCTTTTAAATGATGCAATATAATAACTTTCTTGAGACATTCATATTTATGATTAGTTACAGTTTTCTCACGCGCAATTTTCGGGTTTGCCCAGCTAGTTTCTGACCCAAACGGAGCCCTTATTAATCATGTGTGCCGCGTGTTCAGCTCATAATTAAGGGCTCCGTCCGAAACTAGCCGGGAAAACCCGAAAAAGGCCCGTGAGTTAACTGTAACTAATCGTAAATATTTTTGAATGATTTCCGTTAAGAGCGTAGCGATATTCTTATTCGTCACTGCGTCTGTCGATAGCTCTTAGGGCCTATGCACACTACGTCTTTTAACGCGCCATCGACGCGCGTTTCCGTCAAAATCTATACATAAAAAATCACAATGACGTTTTTTAAGTATGAAGTATGACAGAAACGCGCGTCGACGGCGCGTTAAAAAGACGTGGTGTGCATGGGCTCTTAGACCAAGTTTTTTAGCATGAAAATATTACCATTTTTTTACAGTACTATAACACTAACATTCAATGTCACCGGCGTACATTATACAAGACAATTGTTTTACAGCTTTGTCGCCCGTTAAGCACGAATAAGAACACAGCTTACGAATATCGTTCAAAAAGTTTACGCCAATTTACTCTGTATTTCATTGTGCGAAAGGCTAAATTCAAGTAGCTATTTTTAACGAACAGGATTCCTTGTGTTTTCGACTGTACACCGAAGCGCGCTCCAGCCACGCGCCAGGGCTGTAAAACAATTTTCAAAAATAATATAATAGATGAATAAATAAATGACGCAAAATATGAGAATTCTTTACGAGCGTTTTCGGAAGGTCCGACGAGGCCTTCTTATTCAGTTTTTTTTAGTTCACTAGTTTTTGTAATTGTCTTGCAAGTTTTTATAATGAATTTTTAGATAGAATAAATACGTGCTCATAAAACTTTACTGCTGCTTTGCAACTGGAAGTTGCTTATTAACCCTTAATTTGGCAAGCCAAAAAATTATAAAAAAATGATTATTTTTTTATATTTTTGTTTTTGTTAGATGTCACTAGACCCAGGAAAAATAATAAAAAAAATCTCGTATGTATAGATTTTGATAAAAGGCATGTTCAATATACTGGACTTTGCCAGGTTTGCTATAAAGTAACTGAAAATATTGATGTACAGTATAATGGACATTGCCGAATTCAGGTCTCGTGTGATTACTTTTAAGAAAAATTAATTATATCAAAATATTGAGTGTAAAGTAAAAAAAAGCATGTGTAAATTAAAAATATTTATTGTTGTACAATTTTTTCAATATAAAAATATTTATTTTTAATATCCTGGCTTGCAAACGTATCATTATAATTATATCGTAACATTTCAATGATCAATAATCAGTCAAAAATAAAAATAAACTTTTTTTTAATAATAAAATATTGTAACAAAATACAATTCTAAACTTTTGAGTTTGAGTTTGAACCCGGGCCTTCACTTCCTTACCATATCGCTCTATCTTTCCCACATGGTAAGCATCAGCATCTTAGGTTCTGAGTAAAGTGACTACCTTATTGTTGTACCATTTGACCACTGCCAACTTGTTGTTATATAATCCACTAGCTGACAATAAGATCCTCTACCTATTTTCTTCAAGGATTTGTCACTCACTAGCAATTTTTCACAACCTTTTAGCCTGTTTCGGCGTATGGTACCAATACTGAAAATACCGCAGTTGTCTATAAGAGCATCTGCATCTGCATAGAGTATGAAGTCGTATTCAATGCCCGACATGCGTGCTCGGACAAAATTTTGAAACCCTACTTATATTTCATGGGGTTATATTGCCTCCTATTACCCATCACCCGCCTTTTTGCCTTTATATGATATTGTCTTTTCATCAATGCTGTATCTCATCTCCTCTTCAGTAGCTAAGCAGGTCATCCTCACCTTCTCTACAAAAGGCCTCACTTTGTATTATCGATCTGAATTAGGACAGGAGTTGTAATACAAAATAGATATAACTGAGTATGGCTTCAAACCTTTTCAGAGAGATAAGCTCAGCAATTGGTGGATATTGCGTTAGATAGCAAACTCACAACGCCCATGAGTAGGAAGGAATACAGAAATTAAACCTTGTCTCCTGTAACATATATTGACTGTCCAGTAGTTTACACTGAATATAGATTTGTATTATGAAATATATCTTGAAATACATCAGTAGAAAAGTATTTATAAAAATAATCTATGGGTGCATCCTCAGTAGGCGTGTCAGAAATAAATTAACAGGTGGCACTATTGCTAATAATTTTGAGGCCCGTGATGTTTCTTTGAAGACCTGTAAATATTATCATTATTAGGTAACAAAAAATAAAATGTAACATACATAATACGGATATTAGTTCATAATTCCATATCAAAAGTTCGTGTCTATCTCTTTGGCAAAGTCCAGTATACTCCACATCATTAAATTATACTACATTAGTACGAACTCGGCAATGGGAAATATACTGGACACGCAAGTTTTATAAAGTATAACGCAAAATCTATAAATGATATTACAAATTGTAGTTTATGTCTAGATATTTGGATGTTTTGTGGTATATATTATGAAGAAATTAGTAGTTATAATAGAACAAAAAAACGAATAAATCAAGACTTACCGGGAGCGGTCGCGGCACTTTCATCCTCCCTGACATCGCGGTTACGACTGACCAGCTGAGCGCACGCGCACAATACGAATATTTTTTTATACAATGGTGTAGAATATAAGCAAACTATCTGACGTAAAATACATAAAATATAGTTAAAAATGTTTGCTCCACATTTTGTCAAAGTCGATGTCCAGTATATTGCCCGTTATCGAATTAAGGGTTAATTGGATCCTACAGGTCCATGTAATGTTTTTTTTAAATAATAAGATCAAAAATAAAAACTAAGGCAATAACTCAATTTGACAAAGATTCAGCATTATAAATTTCATTAAGAATCAAATTAAATTTATTGGAATAAATACCTAGACATCTGTCTAGATGTCTACTGGGTCCACTTGGCTTTTAAACGCAACAATAGGGGAATCTGCATTTTTTAAAACAACATTAAACATACAAACATGAAAAAAAATTACATGGCTTGACACAATACCGTGTGCCTAGATTTATACCCAATGCGTAACAACTAACAACATTATTATACTATTTGACGTACTAAGCAAGCAGCAAATTTATTATTTCCTAAAAAGTCACAAAAAGTCTGAACAATTCTTACAACGCTATTGTGTGTGGTTTCTCCACACCCAATAAAATATTAAATGCAATTATTGGCAACACAAAACAGAACAAAATAATTTGCAAAATGCAGAAAAACTGCAAAATGTTTTAACTTAACTAACTTTCATTTTTAATTTTTTTTTTGCTCAAGATGACACGTGGCACGTAGTTTTGAGTTTTTTGGAATAGTAGGTACCTACATTATTGATTTCTACTATTATTTAATTTTTATAACACTAATCATCTTGAGAAATCAGTTAAAAAATCAGTAGGTACAATTCATTTGACAATGTTGTGTGTGTAAAAATTGACGTGATGATTGTCGATTAGAAGTAATTGCAATGTGGTGGTTTTACATTACATCCAGACATATAGACTTAATGTCCAACCAAACACACTATGCTGAATTTACGCGACCGAAGTTCGGCGGCTGATTTTACGTTCCGACGTATTCGGCTGATATGACACACCATAAGTGCCGAACTTACGCGGTAGAAATTCAGTCGCGCAAACTTGTGGGCCGACACGCGGATCGCGGGCATGCCTGCCTCCCGCTGCTCCCCGCCTCGGATCTTGGACGGCAATCGAACCGAACTTCGGTCGCGTATAATGTATGCTCTATAGAATACGTTGCCGCCGAATTGCCGCTGAACTTACACCCGACCGAAGTTCGGCTGTACGCTATAACGCAACGTAATTTCGGCATAATGTGTCGTAAGTAATTCAAATAGCATTGCAGGCATAATCATGCCGAACTTCGGTCGCGTATCTTCGGCATAGTGTGTTTAGACACTTAGGTCTATATGCCATTGAATCTAACCACTGGGCCGCATGCATTTAGGCTAGGCTAGAAAAATAATCTAAGGTAAGAAATTTTGGTGATTTTCGAGTCTGCACGAGTTTTACAAAGCTGATCTGGTAGCCTTTATATTACAATAAATGTTCCTTTTTTTCTGTAGGCTAGCGTTGGTCACTATTTCGCCTGATGGTAAGTGATGATGTGGTCGACGGTGAAGCACGCTTGCCTAGAAACAAAAAGCCTGACTTGATCGCTTTTAACCATTTTCGGACCTGGTGGTAAGTGTAGACAGGGTCTAAGATAGCTAGCATACTAATCCAAGTAACAGAGATAAAGTGGGATTCTTCTATACCCCTCTGGCTCTCACATACTCACGACGGAACAGTGTAAACTGCTCGGTGCCAACTTTAATGTGAGGGTGATAGCTTAAGCTAGCCAGGCGGACCACACAGATCCTACCACCAAGCGTGCTGAGTTTTGTTGAATCTTACAACACACGTCTATAACCAGCGTGCAGTGAGGAAGTTCTATATTCTAGGCCTTCCTCACACGGAGGACGTAATCATTTTTACCCGACTTCAAAAAGGAGGAGGTTCTTAATGCGGAAGTTCTTGTTTTTTTATCTTCGAGCATAACTCCGTCATATACAAGGTTAGTCAGAAAGGGGGTACTAATCCGAAAGGGGGTTAAAGACCCATGATAATGAATAACTTTTGTTCTACAACTTTTTCCAAAAGTCAATAGTTTAAGAGAAATAGGTGATCAAAGATCTCAAAAAAAAAAGCTCTAAAATCTATCTATCCACAGTTATGATCAGCTGTGTTTACATTTTAGGTCATATTTGGGGTCATTAATTAGAAGCACCATTTTCTGAATTTGTAACTAAAGCAGGGATGAAGAATTTTTGAAAAAACGAAAATAAAAATCATTTTATTTGGAAAAAAAATATATTGTATTTTGAAATTTTAACACTTGCTTTCAAACAGTCATCAGCGATACTATAAGTGGGCTTCGGATTAGTACCCCCTTTCCGACTAACCTTGTATAGGTATAGACGGATTTGCAAAATTCTTCTTTTGTTTGAAAGAATATTCTCCCGAGAAAATCTGATGAAGACCCTCGGAGATTGACAATGGAACTTTTTACTATTTTTAGGTTTTTTTTGAAGTCGGTTTTTACTTTATTTTAAGTAATTTTATCATGTAAGTAAATTAGGAAGAAAAACAAAACATCGTGATGTTTAGGTAAATTCATGAATCGTCCGGCAGCTTGGTGTCATGTTGGGACGATTATTTGCTCTAAATCTATTTCACGTGTCTTGAACAATGCCAGAACATATTATAGCTAACGGCAGTTCTTTTAATATAACTGTCAATAATATCAATTCTCTCAACCATCATCATCTACAACTCCAAACAAAACCTTACAAAACTCATTCCTACATAATCACACGCCAGCAGGGTGCACCATACCATAACATTAGCGACGTTCAGCACAAAATCAGTGTTTGCATGTACAAACAGACAGACAAACCATTAAACGAACACATTAATACAAATAATACAAACAATGGTAAACAATAGTCCGCCCGTGTCGTTCCCATTGTTTACCATAGGAAAACCATTAAAAATTATTGACTTTTAGAACTTTTGGTGCAAGACTTTTTTGGTGCGAGCTACTCAGAATTTGGCGATGCGTTCCTTTTGATCGTTAATGAGAATTATTGATGGTTTTGTTGTACGTTTTATTTTATACTTTAAAGGTAAAACAGGTATGTTTTGTGTTGCTATGTCGAATCGGGTCTTAAAACCTTTTTGCGCAAACTTGTTTTGTAGTAACACAATATTGTTCTGCCTAGCCTTTTCCGAACGATATTAGGGTGAGCTTCCAGTCTAACCACCGCCTACTCCCTAAGTCCGTCAACGAAGTTAGTCCGAAAGTAGCCCGAAACGTAGGAGTGAACAAAACAAGTAGGTATCAAGTTCGAATTTTCGGACGGGCAAAAACACATCGGTAGTAGGGACAACTATCAAATCGTATTGTCATTCAGTCTTAGTTCGAGCCCCGAAATAATCATGTCTGTAGGTGATAGAGAGTAGGAAACGCTCGCAACTAAGGCCGAAACCACGGACTTCGTGATTAGGGAGTAGACCCCCAGATGCGGCCGAATACTAATAATTACACGGAACGACTGCCATCAGACCTTCGCAATCCAGTTACTGAGTAATGCCGATATCCCAAGGTTAGACCGGTTGTCAAACTTTCGGGCTGCTGACTACCCGTAACGACTGGCATAGGTATTCGTATGACACCCGTGATCGACGGTTTAACGTACTCTCCGAGACACGGAGTCTCGATATGTAACGCGAATAGTTTCCCATCTATAGACTGACAGAGCAGCTTATCTTTGCAAATCATATCGTCAGTGAAGTTCTAACAGTGAGGAAGTCAAAAATGGCTACTTTACAAGAGTGTGAAAAAACTATTTAAAATGAGCGTAACCTACACTGAACGCAATATTATTTTTAATTACCTATCATATTCATTACAGATAAACTCTTTGATGATTTATTGAACCTTTGAAAATCCTAATAATCTTTTCCATTACAAGTAATATTGTCACTTTCGCAGTGTCGTCTGTTTTTGTCACAAACTTACTCACTATTAGAACTTCACCGACGATATTCAATCCGAGCGGTTATTAATTAGCGACGAGTCCTCGTCGTAACACAATAATGTAAATAATAATACCTTTTCGTGTAGGTTATAGATGTGGAAATCCACGGTGTACACTTATCATCATTCAGCCGAATAACGTCCACTGCTGGACATAGGCCTCCCCCAAACTGGGGGTTGCCATAATCGCCACGCTTGACGCCCGGGTTGGCGATCGCAGTATGGTTGTTAAAGTACTCAGAGAACGCTGCTGCCCATCCTCTAGTGAATCCTTTAGTCGCCTTTTATGACACCCACGGGAAGAGATGGGGTAGAGCTATTCTTTACGTCCGGCATCACACGGACGACACACATACATATATTGGATCTAATGAATTATTCTTCTCATAATTTTATCTCAGTTGCATACACTACGACTATTTACTATACTATGAACATAGTACCTACCAACCGAAGAAAGTTTTAATGGCAAAATTAAAATAAGAAAATTAACGGGCAAAAACTAATTTTAAGTGTTTTATTTCTCAGAGTTGGTGCACATTTTAACTAACATTTTCAAGGTGTACAATTTGAAACTGACATTAGGAAATAAACCAAGAGATTTATTATTTGAAAATTCGTCCTACCGTTTTTACAGCTACACCCTTTCTGTGTTTATCGTAAACATAATCGATTTGAGGGCCTTCGATTTTATAACGATTTCTTCCAAAAGTTTTTACTTCAGGAGCAGAAAAACTTTATTGCTGGATTTGCTTAAACACGTTTTGTCACTACCCTTTGATTGCTTAGAATACAAATTTAGAAAATATTTTGCTGACATTACAATCAAATTTAGACCTTATCTCTATGGAATATAAATTAACGCAGTCTCTCATAAACGCAAACAACGCTGAATTTGTGTTAATTTAACACCACAGTAAATTGCAGCGACTGAAAATAATTTTGAACCTTACTGCATTACTTTAAGATTTTTATTCCAATTTACTAAATGCAAAGATTTTAACGTCAAAATAATGCAGGGTGTACACATGATTGACGTTTTATGAGTCGAAAAACTAAAATTTATAGTTGTAACAATTCGCGGAACGGTTTCCGTCGTAAAACCCTTTAACGTAGGTGTTTTATTACACTGCTTTAATTTTGTATCGAATGCAAGTGACAGATGACAAACACTGAAATGTGCTTTTGTAGTATCACCAATGGTAGGTGCATTGTCAGTTTATATGCTGTTGTAAATCTGTTAAGGAGTTCCGCCTGAATGTTTGATACGCTTTGCCAAATTTGTGGTTGGATCTATTGAAGATAGAATTCAAAAGGCTTAATGGTATCTACTTGCAAACAAATATTTCTAAAAAAAACATATATTTTATCACATATTATTATTTCTACTTTGTGTGACAACAGTACCAAAACGTCTATGCTATCTTTTGGTAATTAAAAAAAAAAAAAATTGGATTCAAATTTTTTGTGTACAATTTCGCGCGTGAATTTCACAGCCCACTTTCTGGCGTAGATAAAAATATCTCAAAAATAGCGAATGTCTGGCAAAAACATGGCTGACACATAATTAGTCAGTCCCAAACTTAGCAATACTTATCGCAATACACAAAAATAGTTAACACTCCCCCAGAGTGTTAAAAATACTTCTACGTGGACAAAAAGTAATCTTTTCTGAACGTTTTCACTCCTTTATCGCGACGCAAGAGGGTAACAAAATGAAGTGGGTGCAATGTTAGATAGTCGAGCAAAAACAGCACTTATATTTGAAGGGGATGAAAGCGCTGAAAGCGAAAAGCTTTGCAAAGCTGTATTGTTGTTAGTGTATGGTAGAACAATTTAAAGGAATAGTACAATTTAAATGTACTTATAATTATACTTATAATTTACTTATAATTTGCAATACATCTTCCACCCAACAATATAGAAGTCTCCGCAAATTCATTAAAGCAGAATTTTGCAGGTAACTGCAACAATGATACTTCCTTCAGTTCCAAAGTTCTCCTCACTTTCCATAAAATCAATTGCAGTGATTTTATATTGAAGGACCAACAAATATTGAAATCCAGGATAACTTTGATAAGGTCTATTACTTTCTAGGAACATAACATCAAATGCAACTTTACTTTTACTGAACAAGTTTTCATGCTGCCTGCATTTCTTGTTATAACTAGATTTTAAGATATATTAAATAAAAAATACTTTCGTTGATCATGTTAAAGCTTTTTGTAAAAGTCGTCCAGCGCAAAATCAGCTGGTATATACAAACCCAAGGATTCCTTCACGGCACAGTGAGAGAATTTTATCTAGGATCGTAAGTGAGGTCTTGATAACTTAATGGGAGACGTTAACATGTGTTAGATGTTCAAGTAGTGATCATTATGAGCTACTCAAGTGGTTGTTTTGAAACTATCCTTGAGACTTAAGGGTTGGGAATTTTGAGGTTGATGTTGTGCGTACGTTGAAGTGTCTTGGTAAATTCCTTGATTATCTATGTCAAAGTGGTGAAGAATAATATGTTTCAAATGCAACTGAATTTTGGACAGCTGTTTCTTATATACATAAATATCCAGACCCCAAAACAATTATTATTTGAAGAGCATGCAACTATATTTTTTTCCATGTGAGGTTACAACTCTCGAGCCCTAGCGTAGAAAGCCAAATTAAACTTATGGTATGGTGTGATATTTATTGCTAATTATACTAATTATTTAGAATGTGAGCAACGCGCGAATCGTCTGTTGCCATTGTACTTTCCCTTTGTTTTAGGGACAGGCATGTTTACAGGCTATTATAAAGAGCTTTTTTACTTTGGAAAAATACTAATGCTGTATTAGACATACACATACAAAATCACTGGTCGACGGTTAGTCCCTACAGGCATTATGTCACATGATTAGTACTGATACTAATCGTCACAGTCAACTGGGGCGGGAGCCGATGATAAGCCAGCCAGATGCCAGCCATCCGCCCACCGATCGAGTTACAATTGCTGTGAACTGACTCATTATTCGTATCTCGACACCCCGTGATTTAATCGATATAGTAAACGTTTTTAAAGTACTTTTCTATCGCAATATTGCTCAAACTTTTAAAATACAATTAGTTGTGCAGCCTAAAACAGAGAATGTCGAAAGAGTCAGAGAAAAGCCTAACATAGAACGAATTTAGGCTAGATGTGAGGCTGATACCTAAAGGCATGAAATATTCTCAAACAAAATAAGGGTTGCATCATTGTTATGGATTTTGTCGGTATTTTCTCAATTGATTTTGAAGTCTTAAGGCAGTAACTCCTTATTTACTGATTATTCAGAAATATTCATGAAACTAATACACTTCACCCGAGAAATGGCATAGCCAAAATATTTGACAAAATCCAAATTCCTGCGTGAATCCCAAAACCCACTTTGTTTGTAAGAATGAACCAGCAATCTAAATTAAAAATGAATCAATTTGAGTGTGTTCCTAAATGAGCTATTATAAAGTTATGAGTTAAAGTTATTAGTTATTACAAATGAGTAGCACGCACTTCTCCGAACTTTCAAAGCGATACAATATTGAACACTGGAATTATTGACATGACATGTGTTAGTAATAAAAACATGACACATTTGAATATGACAGCCATTTAGTTAAAGAGCAAATAGTAATCAGTGAATAATCAATGTCCAGTTTTTAATGCTATTTTCCTTGTGTGTCATAATTTCAATTACATCATACAAATTAAAACAAACAAATAGGTATCACCCTCCCTCTACAAATTAAAGATATAGGAAATAGATCTAATAGACAATGCAAGTTTATCTTTAGGTTTTTAGATATTGTATTTAATTTAAAAACTGAAAAAGAAAAATAACATCAAATGTAATACTAAGAAAATATATCTGAAGCAGTAAATATCTACGTCCGACTTAGAGACGAACATAACTCAAAATTCTCTTTTTTGTTCCTCACCAATTTCACGACCTATTTAAATCGTGGGATTAGCCATCAAATACGCCGTTTCGGTGAATTTCTCCGCGAAATCAAAGCTGCCAAATGCCAGAGAAACTCGACACAGAAGTCGAAAGGCTCAAATTTCAACCTGTCACATGTGGTTGCAATTTTTTACTAATTTGCGTGTGTTCTCGTGAAATTTAGACTTTTTTCCATGATAGGAGATAATTTTTGACATAAATTTTGTATGCTACTGCATTACCCATTTCTAAGAGTAAACACATGTTGGGTATTCGGACTGAAATTCGTTTTTTAGATGGTGCAGATGAGTTAAATTTAAAAGACAGTAAATTTAATTTTGTTAAACCAATACAAAGCGTTATTTGTACTGTATTTTCAATCAAAAAAGTTGTGACGTCTTTGTGGACACAAAATAATTCCAAATTACTTCACGCTTGAAAGTGAATATGATTCGGATATCCATTGTACGACTGTGTCCTTCTACTAATGTATTTTAAAAATAAACAGTACATCTAAACTGTACACGTTCACGCCTATCTACCCTCACATTGTCATGAGCCAACACCCCGCTAAGCTACAGTTAAAAACTATTCGTCCAATAATTACTTTGGTAACTTATTCTTTTCTATACTTATTGAAATGGTCAAAATACGAAGGCACGCTTACGTTCCACGCGCCATTGTTTGAATCTTCCACGCTGCATTTGACACCGCAGTTTGTCAAAATTTCGGTTTCCATTTCTAAGAACAAATCTATTTTGAGCATTTGTAACTTGTCATCTTTAGTTCAAGGCTCCGTTATACAACTGCTCCCAAGCACACGCTTGACGACAGTTAGAAGCTTTTTTTGTACACAATTTTATGGAAACCAATAAATATTTCAAAAGTGGAGCATTTTATAAGAGCAGACTTCCATAGTAGTTAATAACTGTTCTTACTTTCAACGAACCATTTGCTTCTTTGTTTATAAACAGTGGATGAATTATGTCTTTGTTTGAAATCGAATAAAAAGTTTCGCTTTTAACGGTCGAGACGAATTTTTTGATGAATAATTTTACTTTATATTTAGTAAAGAATATTTTACGCTATCCCGCTTTATTACTGCGTTGATTTCTGTTTTTAATTTTTGACAGTTAATTACTTATACAATATTAAACACAAAGAATATTGCCACAGTTTTACCTTATATTCCTGGCAGACTTACTTCAACCATAAAAATGAACCAGTATTACGTTTATTAAATTGTAGCTAGAATTATACGTTAGCATCAACTTTCAGCTAGGATGGCTAGAATTATACGTTAGCATCTAATTTCAGCTAGAATTATACGTTAGCATCTACTTTCAGCTAGGAAGTTATAAGTATTATCCGCCTTGCATGTATTATTATTACGGATATCAGTAGATTTAAAATTCACCTTTACTTACAATTTCGACGTGTGGTCTCACTTGCAGTCTAGGCAACAATTCCACAATGTTATTAGTTTAGAAAAATCCAGTGTTTTCTTTTCTTTATCAGTAATATCACGCTCACCAAAGTTGTTATGTTATACATACTCGTTACTATAAAATGTTGATAATTGTGGGGAATTTTGATAGTAACTACGTCAGGTTATAATTTAGGCACTGCGTAATAGGTGTCAATAAATGGATTTGCTTTTCTATACGAACGTAGTTTTAAGTCATTCAAGTCTCAGAATGTTTTTGTAGTTTTAGTAAAGCATTATTTTGATTGGTTTATTGTCTTATCATTATTATTTTCGTGTAATTTATACCTCGAAACTTAGAAAAAAATATTTCTATAAAAGAAATGTTAGAGTGAAAGTAACAACCCCTTTGAAAATCTTCCAAATAATAGGCGTTACGAATGCACCAAAATTCAAAGGGAATTTCACTTTTACATCCTAATTACCCTTTATTTGAGAAAGACAACTCTTTCATAAGCATAAAACAGAATTTATGATTTTCACTGTTCCGCGCAAAGTACAAAAGTCAAAGGAAACAATTGTTTTTGTAATGTCCCAAATAAATGCAACTCTTTCTTTGACTCCATAGCGGTCCCCTTTAACTGTTATTCAATAGTATAACCGTTCAAACAAAACGGACTTAGTTACGGTAACGAAAAGGGTAAAATATAATTCACGTGTTTAACTGTTCACTAGTAAACAAGTGGATATTGTTCATGGGAATATCAACCTTATGTCGTTTAACTTGAAATTAAAATAGTTAACAATGATTTTAGAAGTTTTGCGCATAACCTTGTAAGTGTTTATTTCGCCGAAATTGCGAACGGGTAACGCGATTTTCAATATTTATTACATGTTTTTAGCGCTTGCGAGATTTTAGCGAACCCTTTGACTGTAAAAGCCATTTTGAAAACAGTTTTATTGTTTTTCTTTTCAAATAACTGTAGGTTTTAAAGTTTATTTTTTAATGTCTTTATTGAGGTTTTTGGCAATGGGTAATTTGGCGAAAGAGTTGCAAGGGTTTTTAACAGTTGGATTTTTATTTTTCTGTTTTGTTTGACGGTGTTTGCTTAAATGTAATTAATGGTAAATTGGGCAATAACATTATGGGCAATGCAAAAAAACACAAAACGTAAAAAAAAAGTATTCGCCTTCGAGAAATGGTATGTTTTTCTGTATGTTTAACGTCGTATATTTTGCTGAATGTATTTAAGATATTATATACAAAAAGAAGTACTTAGATGTTACGTTCATAGAACATGGCGTTTAAAATTCGACCTTGCATTATTTTCACTAGTATCTCTAATGAGTAAGACGAAGATACTAAATAAATACGAGAGTGAAAGAGATTGCTATTTCCAATTAAAACAATTGGTGTAATTTTAAATAGTTATTTTTGGCGCGTCAATGACATATCTACTTCTCTTTGTATATAATATCATTGATTAACCCACAGTTTTAGACTATTTGACTCTGTTTCTCTCTATAAGTATGTGAGAATTTTGCCATTATTTAACAAATTTGGTTTTTATCAGTTTGTGAAAATCGAAATAGGAGAACGCTTTTGTTATGTTGTCTTAATTTACTTCAGTCACATTTTTCTTTTAAGAATTATTATTAATTGTACAAGCTTTTACTTAGTTTAACCGGGTCACATTGTATTATATCCAGTAATTTAATCGAAGTGTTTTTTTTTCTGGGTTGGTAATTTATTTAATACTTACCTATTGTATATCATGGAAACTGCCATATGAGAAGCCCTTGTATTTTTATAGGTTGACAAACAAGCTGACTCACCGGATGTCAAGCGGTTACCACCGTCTAGGTATCTACCTACCTACAATCCCAAGAGAATTGCTGATGTGTTGCCAACCCAAAAATAAAATTAAAAAGTCTCATGTGCCTCTAATTTCATTGGTAACCTTTTCCCTTCAAACCGGAACAGAGGCTGCTTAGCGGTAGAAATAGGTATGGTGGTAAGGGTACCAACGCACTTTGCGGCTAGCCGGAACGCGGTCAGCCGTCCGGTTGGCCGCAATCAAAAATATGTACGAGAAAATATACTTGGGAGCAATTAAATCGAGCCATTTCTATTTCTCACGTATAATTGTTATTATTTTTGGTATTATGGAACCGATCAATTCTAAACATATACATATCGCCTGAAAGGTTATTTGATAACCTTTACAATGAGGGTAGTTTTTTGTCAACTTAGAATTATATAATTCATGAAACTAACTAATAACCAGGACACGTAAAAAAAGGAGTAGCTCGATTTAGGGTCTCCCCACATTTTTTATCCACGCGGAATCGGCTTAAGCCGAGTGCGTATCACCAAACTACTCGACTTATCTACAACAACAAACGGCTCGTTTCGCCGTCGGCCGGCGCGGCGTCGCGACGCGTTGTCCGAGCCGAGCCGATGCGAATGGTATTAGTAACACCCTTATTACGTAGACATAAAGGCTTTTTTGACCGGTGTTAGCCGATTCCGCGTCGATAAATGTGGGGAGACCCTTATTTGCTCATTGCTCCCAAGTGCAGTTTTTATACGCACTGCAATGCGGCACCGAAGCCTTTTTTCTCGTACATATTTTTGATTGCGGCCAACCGGACGGCTGACCGCGATCCGGCTAGCCGCAAAGTGCGTTGGTACCCTAATACTTCCCCGGACGAACTCATTCACACGGACCTCTACTACTACTTTTCTAACTTTCGTAGTGCATATTTATTACAATAACAATTTTCTTTATTTTTTAACAATATTTCCTACTAGCTGTGCCCTCGCGGCTCCGCCCGCGTAGGAAGTTTTATTTATTTTAAACTAGAGGTCGCTCGCGGCCTTGCCCGTGTGTATGTCGTTTATCGCGTATTCCGTATTTTTCGGGATGAAAGTAGCCTATGTCCTTCTCCAGATTATCTCTATACCAAGTTTCAGCGGCTTGACGTGAAAGCGTCACAGACAGACAGAGTTGCTTTCGCATTTATAATATTAGTAGAGATTATGACAGAAACCATCGCGCAAATGCCAACAACAACTGTACAAAATTTCAAGTCAATTCATAGACTAGGTAGGTACTTTTCGAGTTTTGCGGACACAAACATGAAAATAATTGTATACAGGGTGAAAACGTTAAGTGTCAAAAGGCGGTTATTCCGACAATTTAGGAAATATATTAAAACTTAAATATATCAAATCTAGGGCGCCTAGTAAACTAAAACAACATAAATAGACTTTTGAAATATCGTCAACCTCCCTGCTAACTGTCGTAACTAGCAATTGATAATTTTTCAGAGAAATTCTCAGAGAGTGACGTATCGGCTTCAAATGAAAAGAAATAAATAAAAAAATACCTTAGGGCTTTAGGGCAACTACTAACTTAAAAGAGGAAGCCAAGAGCAATATAAAAAAGTTATTAATTCATTTAAAATAAAGCCACAGCTAACGCAACTACCGAAAAATGATCAATTGCTAGTTACGACAGTTAGCGGGGAGGGTGACGATATGACCGCCATACATCGATAATTTTGATTCTACCTACATTTAGTGTGACGTTTTTGTTCATGAGATATTCAAGACGCTTACAATTTTTTTGTATTTTATTTTTTTGATAAATTGGTTAATAACTCAATAAAAACAATGGATAATGTTTATTTCTTGTACCTATTCACAAAGTCTACAATATTTTTTGTTAAAATGTTTAATCAAATGGCTGTAAAAATAACAAATTACTAAAAATAAAACAAACTACGAAGAAAGCTTTGAGTACCACTTTCAAAAAAGTTGTTGTACTAATGGATTTTTTATTTAATTTGATAAAATGAAACACATCACGCCTATTCCCTTAAGGCGTAGGCAAAGGTATTCTGTTATACAGCCACAAGTTCATCATGACGGTATAGTCCCATGTAATAACGAGAGAGCCTATTGTCACTGAACTATTAGTAATTTTATAAGTTAAACAATCTGGTTGCAATGTTATTTTTATTTATTAGACATAAAAATAATAGGCTATCGCATTACGTAGGTAATCTAAAACTAAAAAATTGCCTGTTTAGGTAGTGCTAAGGGATCTGGTGATATGACGGTTTATTATACAGATTGACGAAGATAGAGCGAAGTCAAGTAAGGCTAATCCCGCCGCCATGGTATTGACAATAAGGAAAAGAGAGATCGCGTAGGTACACACGGCTACACATCAAGCTATACAAAACCAGTTTATCTTGGCGTCGCTTTGTATAATCTTTTCGCACAAGTAACGGTCAGCTTATACTGGTTTTGCATAGCTTGAAGTGTAGCCGTGTGTACCTATCAGTATGATCACTTGAACGAAAATCTCATAGGTACTAAATGTTCGTAGGGAGCGAAAGACAAAATTTTCGATATCCGACTTTTCTTTATCCTGAAGATATTTATATCATTTTACTTTCCATGTAGCCTAGTTTTGATATTGGCCTTAACTTTTTATTTATCTCTTAAATTGATGAAAAAATCGTCTGTTGACACTTAACGTTTCCACCATGTATATTGTAAAGCTTGTATGTATGACTAGAAATAAATAAGGTGCATGAAAAGAGCCTCCACGAGTGACGATACTTAACCCGGCGTCATGGGGGTGGAAAACTGTTACACGGACGTGGGGGCTGGGTCATCATTACCCGGATAAGGAATGTGAATATTTCTGTATGTATTTGAGAAAATAAATATTTTTTGTTGCCTACAATAATTGTCTGTTATAAGGGTAATAAAAAACTAGAAACATAATGAAAATAGAAAATGTTATTAATAAGAACAACGTTTTGAAAACTATGCACTAAAAAATCAACTTTGGCTTCCTTTAACAAAACTTAATATAAATAAAATATTAACCAGTCTTTAGTTTTGTAATGGCATTTTTATAAAAAATAATAAAAAAAAGCTAATCAGACTCATCATTATTGATGCATCATTGTTGATGCATATTCCTCCTGCTGCAGATTTGCGTCAGACTGTACCCTATTTCTAATTGTCGCCAATGGAACCTCGTCCTCATCCGAAATCTCTTGCTCGTAAGCTTCACTACGCTCACTCACATGGTCATCATTCTCTCCAGACTCCTGATCAGACGGCATAACATCCGAGTCCGATTCTTCAAGTATCGCCATAACACGACGTCTTTCCAGTTCTTCGCGGTCCATTATTACTCTACTACCTACCGAAAAAAATAAAAAAAACGTCAAAACCACAAAAAAATGTAGTAACACAAATAAAAAGCATCGTAAACAAAAATAAATCATTTAAACATTGATTGATAAAAATGGCACAAAATAGTTACACTGAATACAAGCATGGGTCATATTTACCTTTTTTCCAATACAACACTTGTAACTCCCAACGCGGTCCCCGCACGACTGATTTCGCGTCTAAAACGTGTAGAGGGACTCAATAACTCCAGCTACTGAGAAGAGCAGCAACGTCGCGTGCGTCGTTTTAAAATTATACGTGAACTACAAAAGCGCGGGTAATTTTGACCCAGCCCCCATGACACCGGGTTAAGTACGTCCGGCGCACCTTGGGCAGTCAGCCCCGCTACCAACCTTGCTGACTGGCTAATCTTTTCACCACGGCGGCATGAGCTATTCTCGTATAGTTCGTGCCGACACGATTGAAGAAGAAGAATAAATAAGGTTGTTCAAAATGAAAACTAAGTATAGGTACCTATTCTAACAAGGATATTAACGTTATTTACTCAGCACTCAATCATTACAGTTTGTTTAGTAAACATGTAACAAACGGTAACATAGCCGGGCGGCGTCTTCAAAGAAACGTAATTGGACTAACGGAAAGAAAGTAGCCCGGTTATAAAACTATACAAACAGTTAAGCAGTAAAACTACGATGTGTACCGTAATATACAGTTAACTGTTCGAAAGGATTCGAAGTGAGTAACTGAATAGTTAAATTGTAACTGTTACTACAATTGGGTGGCGAAATTTCATTTTATTGCATATTTTTGGTGCTGAAATTTCTTTGATAGTTAAGGCTGATTTACACGAGGATAGTTTGTCGAAGCGAGATTTGTTCAATCTTTGTCTTTCTCTACGACTAAAACAGAGATAGCACGACACTCGCTTTGAGAAACTATCTTCGTGTAAATGAGCCTTTACGCTAAGTAACTGTCTTAGGCCTTCGTTTTTTTTTTGCCCCAAACTGGGTTTCAGAATAGGTAGATATTTTATTTATATTTATTAGGTTCATCAACAATTGTTTACACATAATCGTAACAAAAACGACATGCTTAGAATAATTTTACAGTGCAACAGTTACTTATATTAGGTGTGTAAACACCACATTCACAAATCAGAGAATCCAAAAGATAAGCTAACTCACATAGTAATAAGCGCTAATTAATACAATTGCATTGGTAACATTGTATAAAACATAAAATTGATAAAAAATAATAATACTAAAAAGGATAAAATTGACAAAATGAATTAAATTGATAAAATATATTTCATGAAATTGTGAACATCGATAAAATAAATTAAAATTAAAATACATGCATTTGATAAAAGTGGTAAGAATATAAAGAATTACAAAATAGATAAAACGTGATAACAATGTGTTAAAAGTTATAGTTACTGCCTGTATCACTGTTCAACGAAAGATTTCTCCTGACATAGGGGTGATTTCGTAAATTGTAGCAGTAAGGAGATTGCTATCTTAAAAAACGTGAACAACATCATCAAAAACCATAAAATAGCTACACTATCAATGTTTTGTTTTTAAAAAATATTTGATATTCTTTGCATGGTAACGTTTTGTAGACAAACGGCAGGATTCATGATGAAAAGGGTATAGAACAGAATGCTCATATTTTCTTTTCAAACGAATCAATAACATTTTTCTAACTACTAAACATTGCGTTACGATATTAATCAAATCAGTATTAATCTAACAAGAATCAAAATTAGTTTCATGTTCATTCATTTGTTTGTTTCGTGTGGTGCCGTACTTAAAGAATATCACTACCCCATCTCTTCCCATGGGTGTCATAAAAGGCGACTAAGGGATTCCCTAGAGGATGGGCAGCAGCGTTCTCTGAGTACTTTAACAACATACTGCGATCGTCAACCCGCCTGCCAAGCGTGGCGATTATGGCAAACCCCCCCAACATGGAGCACAGGACCGGTGGATGTGGAGGCTTTGGGGGAGGCCTATCCAGCAGTGGACGGCTTTCGGCTGAATGATGATGATGATCCAGAGCCACTGCCATCAGACCTCCGCAACCCAGTTACTAGACAATGCCGATATCCTATCTCCTAAGAACTTAAAAGGATATCTTAAGGCTGCATGAAGGTATATTATGATTATTTTTTTAGCTGAAGATATTATGCAGATCATTCTAACTAATATTATAAATACGAAAGTAAGTTTGTTTGTTTGTCACCTTTTCACGCCTAAACCACTGAACCGATCATCATGAAATTTTGCATAACGTTGTCAGGTGTACAGAAACGGACATAGCGGAACCCTTCATCCTGAAAAAAAGTACTGTTTCCGAGAAAAACAACAATAACGTTATTATGATAACAGATGGCGCCACGTGTCTTGCGAATCATGATTGAATTCTATTTTCCCGAAAAATACGGAATACGCGATAAACGACATCGCGGACGAAGCCGCGGGCAACCTTTAGTTAATACATAAATGCTGCTACCCGTACACTGCTAAGGTGCAGACACTACATAAAGCTATTACAATCTGCCAAATTTCTATAATTCTTCTTCTCTCGTGTCAGCATGAGCTATACGAAAATAGCTCATGCTGTGGTGTAAAGATTAGCCAGTCAGCAAGGTTGGTAGCGGGGCTGACTGCCCAGGATGAAGTATCGTCACTCGTGGAGGCTCTTTTCATGCACCCCATTTCTATAATAGATTTTCATCTTTATCGCAAAAGTATTAGGTTCAAGGTTGATTGGGAAAATTTGACAGTTTCGGGTAGCTTGACGTGCCAGCGTCTGTACTTTCATTAAGTAGTTACCGTTCATCTTTTTGACTACTATCTACAGTAAAAAATCTGTAACACATTTCTCCCGTTAAAGAAATGCATCTTTCTAAACTATAACGGGAACTTTATTGCTGATATTTTTTGCTGTTTTTATCACAATTTCTCCAAACGAACATTTTGCGCAATAAAAATTTCACCTAGCAAAACTATACCGAACTTCGCGTCCCAGCAATAAACAGTTTTTATGCAATTTTTAGCCTTTTTCTTTCGCAAAAAGTTGAAAATAAAGATAAATATTTTCTAAAATTTGCCTTTGCTACACTGCCGCTAATGGCTGTTAGCAATATTGCTTTACAATTCGGAAGTTTACAATGCCATCCAACAGTAGGACGAATTGCTTTATTGTAGGGAAAAATTGAACTTTATTATACCCCATTGTTCTACTTATTTCATTTTGAAATAGTTGAAAGACGCCGATATGCACACTTCTTTGTGTTTTTTCTGGCTACATGCGCCTGTTTTTGTTACGTTATGCAAAATTTGTTAATGACTAGGATTTGGGATTTTATTACTTGTGCACTTTTCGTTAGGTGGTCCCTAATCCTATGTAAACATGAATAGTCATTTTAGACGCCATCTTATCTTCGCCATTATTTTACAAAATTGTGCGAAGATTGTAACGTAGCAGACGGCCCCAGGTTCTTTTGAGCTAGGGACACGTCTGCTACACCAGTTACAAAGAATATCGCAGGTGAAGGGATCCTATCAACCACTTTTTTTTTTTTTTTGTCCTGTGAAAATCCTCATGGATATCCTTCGCCCCGGGAAGAAGAAGGGTTATGCCGGACTCTTACCGGCTAAAAACCCACGGTGTTCCTAAAGGTGGCGACGGCTTCCCACGCACTCTCGCTCCCGACCATGGACAGAACCACGGCTGGAAGCGAGAGGTCACCACCGACCGCCGCGAACTAGTCGCAGCGGTCTGCGTCGCCCACGCACGGCACTCCTGCAACGTGTGCAGCGCCGTGTCTTCCGGGCAGTCAACGCAGTGGTGACATCCGGGCGTCTGCTCCCGGCCTATGCGACACAGGTACCTACTTCCCGAAATATCCATGTCCCGAGAGCACCTGTGTCAGCCGGAAGCTGAGGGCGCCATGCCGCCTCTCCAGCTAATCCAATCAACCCCTAGCCGAACAAACAAGAAAACACTTTTCAGGACTACTTCTTTAATAGCAATAAAAAAAACACTTAAGGTTTTAAGTCTTGTCAGAGACGTCGAGGTGTGAAGATCAAGTGATACTTACTGTGTAATTTTGGATTAAATGGTAACACTTCAGATACAAGTGTAAGTACAGATTAAATCATTATGTATTGAATAATTGGAATTGTACCGAGTATATTTGTGGTTTATGTTGAAGGAAGTAATAAATATCTATGTTTATACTGAAATGTCTGGTTTTCTATTATGAATCCTTTATTCTGAACCGGTGGCCAACAGTAAAACAGTAAAACTGCACACGTAAAATTTTGAATTAGTAACAGAGCGAGGCTTCCGGCCATTGACGGTCGTCTCACTAAAAAAGCACTCCGGCTGTCAAAGCAACAACTACGTACAGTCACAGCAGCCATCACTGGCCATGGTTCTTTTAACAAACACCTCTTTGTCATTGGAGTTACAGACAGCCCACTGTGCAGAGCATGCATGGAGGAGGACGAGACGGCAGCCCACGTGCTACTAAACTGCCCTGAGGTCGCCACATACAGGGCCAAGTACTTCGGTAACCCAGGTACTCTCCGAGAGATCACCAGTAACATCAAGGGTGTGCTGGCCTTTTTCGAGGAGTTAGGGTGGATCGAGTAATTATACTTACCACCCATCACGCAAAATACGCGCTTAGACGTGGAGTTGCGGATACCAGCCCGTTATACCTTATACCTTATACCTTATATAGAGCGAGGTTCGGAGCGATACTTCTACTCGGCGTGGTATGCGTCTCCTCCCAGTGTAGCTGAGTACTGGGAGCTCAGCAGTACGGTGTCTCCCTCAAGTAGATCGGAGTTCCGGAGCCTCAGCGGTGCAGCGACTCCCTCGAGCAGGTCGGAGTGCCGGAGGCTCAGCAGTGCAGCGACGCCCTCGAGTAGATCGGAGTGCCGGAGGTTCAGCGGTGCAGCGACTCCCTCAAATAGATCGGAGTGCCGGAGGTTCAGCAGTGCAGTCTCTTTCAAGTCAATTCCTGACCGCACACTTTTCTCGTTGCCTCTCCAATGAATGCCAAAGAACCTTGTTTCTTTTCTTTTTCGAGTGCTTTTCCAATTTCGAATATAATAATCAAAAAGGACGTGGCCTGTGATAAAAAAAATGGTTTAATATAAATAGAAGGTGAAATAACGTATGAAGATGATGATGAAAAAGTTATCCTACAAGATGAAAATCGTTGAATCTGTATCTACATGGGAAATCTATTTCAATGTCTGTAATTATTTCAAAGGAACATGAAAAGATACGACCTACTAAAGGAACCTTGTAGGTACATATTTTTTCTCGCACCCCCCAAAGATCATTACTTCCCTACTCATAAGCGTATAATGGAACTAATTTGTTGTTCAAACAGGGGTCCTTAATACACAAACATTGTAACTTTGATACTACCAAAATAACACGTCCTTACCAAAAAGATTATCCCACCCCTATCCCAGATATCATAAGGTTTAAAATCGAACGGCAAGTTCTTATAATAACAGCAATTTAAGTTGGTAATTGGTGACTGCAGGACATTTATTTGACACGTACCGAAAGCAATTGTCACTTTCAATGTATTGTCCTTTGAATAGAACTCAAAATTGCCATGGACATCGTGATTTTAGCTTTATGTGCCGGATTTATTTTCGTATTAATTATAATTTTGTTGGGTATTAAGTAATGGTCAGTAAAGTTAATGGCTTTAATTTTATAGGTGTAGACAGATGATTGAGTAGTGCAAAGAGAAATGCAATTAAAACAAAGTTAAAGGTTTAACCCAGACAAAGAATCTTGAAGCAAATGCTCTTTTACACATCTTTAAAATTTCCAATTTCTTTCGAGTCTTATTTGTGAGTATGAAACTTTTTAAAAGCCTGACCTAAAGAGCTGGTTTAATATTTCTTATATTTTTCGGGCTGCAGAAAACTTTAGCTTTTTGAGGCATTGCATGAGCAAAATCAAATGAAAAAATAAAAATTAATTAAACCATTACAGGCGATTAGGAAAAGACGAATTTAGGTGCGCGGTCATTGAGTTATATGTACTACGTATGTATGTAGTACATATAACTCAATGTGCGCGGTTTCAATTTGTCGTTTCCTATGGAGAAGAGACGATAAGAATCTCCACGACGTTTTGACGTTTTAAAAGTGCCTGAAATCTAGTCTATTTGAAATACTCTAAACTTTGACTAGTCGCTCTTAAATTTAGGCCAACAAACAGTAAATAATAATGAAACGATTTTGTAAAGGAAGCATTCAGTGTATTACTTCCCTTAGAATTATCTCAGCATGATAACATCTCATACGTTACAAATTTTATTCGATTAGTAGATAACAAAACATATTAAAAACGCGTACTTAAACCAACTACACCCCGTGTAGAGAAATATATAACAATAAAAAAGTATTCAAACGCGTAATAACAACTGACGATCAATCGTCAGATCGGTCAGATCAATTTGCGATCCGACAAACAATTTGGTGACACTTCAAATAACCACATTCATTCAAAATGCGTTTCGATTGACAACCAATATTCAATGAAATCGAAACCGTCAAATGTGCAATGATGGTATAAAAGACCACGAGATTTTTTCCTGAAATTTAGATCTTATTTTTACAGCAATAAGGTCTAAAATTGTAGTGAGTTTAGTAAAATGGGGAGAGGTGATATAAAAAAAAAACCATACGCTGTGTGGTCTATGTAACTGAGTAGCGTTTTATAACAATTGAAGTCAAAATGGCGTGAAATTGCGTCACATTATGAGCGTTAATGCTTAGTAGAAATTGCGTTTTTGAAGTGGCAAATGTATTGATTTGGAGTGTCGTTACACTTCTCAATCTAGTGGTGTGGAAACCGTCTTTGTATAGACTTGAATGTTGGTTTACGTTGGGATACTTGACAAAAGTACACAATTTCGATTTAAATGCGTATTTGGTAACACTTTTTTTACTAAACCTACTTTTTATTGTTTTTTTAAGTATTCCCTGGTTTCTTTTAAAATTAAACAAATCTCAGGGCGGTATTTCTCATATTTTCAATCTAAAGTTTATTATAAATCGCAGGCGTCTATAAAAACCTACAATTTTGGCTGGAGACCCATCAGGTGTTGCCAATAACTGTCCGGTTAAGTAGAAACAGTTACAAGAAGCCAAATAAAAAAAAAACCTATACGACTGCTTGATTCAGAATTTACTTAATTTAAAGACTAAAGACATTTTTTATTTATTAATTTACTTAATAAAATATTCGGATCCCTGCTTAAAATTTGGCACAGAGAAATGCCCGCAAAATCCTAAAGAAAAATACTGTACCAAAATTGCAGTGGACATCGAAATACCAAAATACATATTTACAGATCTCCGCTCTGGTAGTTATAAAAGTGTGATTATTTTCACAGATCTTCGCTTCAAAATAAACTGTAAGCTAATCCGATGCGTGCAAAAACTTCTTCTTGGGTGGCCTTAAGTGGCGTCAGGCCGTGCTACATTCTGTGTGTTTTGGACCTATTTACGATACATTACATCAGAAGAACATTCAACCTTAATTTGAGCGCAATTGAGTCTATTTTGGAATGATAACTTGTATGTTTTTACTCAACATCGTAACCAAATATTTACTTTTGACTTGTCTTTATGAATGAAATATCCAAACCCGAAATTTAGGTAAAGTCCACGACATGATAGTGTTGTTGGACATTAAAAAACGAATAGGGAAAAACCCCAGTCTCCGTCAGTCTTTGGATGGATAACGATTTAAAACTCATCAAGACACCTCAGTACCGGGGCAAACAGTTTATCATGTTCTTTGAAAGAACATGACAAACCGTCAGACCCAGTTATCATAAAAATATCTATGACAGTTATTACGGGCAGTCAGATGCCCGAAAGTCTGACAACCGGCTAACCTTAGTATATCGGTTAAGCCTAGTGGTTAGGTTGTGGAAGCCAGGTGGCAGTCACTCAACGTCAAATGCTGATATTGAGCCTGTCAATCTGTCACTACTAGACGGAAGGCGTTATCAAGACCTTTGAAATTTAACACGTCGCCGTCGTAGTAATGGCTCCTGAATACAATAGCCCGCATTGAATACAAGTGGTCCATCGAAAGACCATTCTTTATGAAACGATAAAGTGTTGACAACATGTAAACAGAATCAAGTACATGTTTCTTTGAGAATTATTGTATCCTAATCTTAATATAAAAGAACTACTTGTGTTTTTTTTCTCTTGGACTGCCTTAGATGTTCCTTGGGGACCCCTTCTACGTAACCGGGTAGTCTTTGGCGAGACCTGAAGGGTTTCCAGCCAATGGGGGGGGGGGGGGGTAAAATACTTAACCTAAGCTAACTAATTGTACTACGCTAACATCATGAACACCTGCAACAACAGCAAGCACTAAAGGCGACCCCTAGTCGGACTCGGACCTCGGCTTAGGGCGTCGTTGGCGGGGGCTTAGGGGGGGGAGACAGCTTGATGAGGGCTGAATTATCGGTATGACTGTAGAGTCTGAAGAGACGACCAGCTCTACGACGGGAGAGCTCGGTGGATCGTGTCCGGTAATTTTGTAATTTTGTCTTCATTTATTTATATTTGACCCCTATCACAAGGACAGGACCAGCAGCCGAATTGTGTATCACATTCGTAATTTCAATAGCTTTCATTTTGAAAATACAACAATATTCATTGCGTGGTACATAGTTATGGAGACGTCGGATTGTTAATACATACGTTGCTATGGAAACTGTTGACCTGTCAAAATCAAAGCCATAGCGATTATGATGCTAGACTTAACGGTCATTAGCGAACTTTCATTTGTGCCTAATCCATTGGGAATCATAGACGAGGCAATTATTTGTTAATTTACGACGATTAATATAACAAAAAAAAGTTTTCTTCGTAGCAAAAAGCTCGCAATTTTATGTAAACAGTTGACTCACTGCGTAATCTCTGAAACAAGCTAATCCATCGTTAAAACATCATGAAATGCATTAGCCGTGATAACGCAAATTATAATTGACACATTAGGTACCGAGTGCCCACTTCGGTAGTGAGCGGTTAACATCAAAAGTGTTAGGAAGGTTACACATAAGTTGTGCTGATTTTATATAGAGATA
The DNA here is from genome assembly GCA_905220435.1 of Amphipyra tragopoginis. Classification (NCBI taxonomy): domain Eukaryota; kingdom Metazoa; phylum Arthropoda; class Insecta; order Lepidoptera; family Noctuidae; genus Amphipyra; species Amphipyra tragopoginis. Next base: position 10,074,604 of record HG992009.1, read on the forward strand.
GATTTGTTGCAAGATAAATACCTAAATGTTTATTAAAATAGACAGGGAGGTTTATATTATTATATTATCTGGTTTTCTGGGTTGAAACTGCAATTAAGCGTTTGCATCCGGAAATCAGCAGTCAGATATTACTGACGTGCTACGACCCATAATGAAGATTGAATAAAATAAGAATATGACTTATGACCATACTGCCAATAGTATAACGCTTGTTTAAAGAAGAAACCTGTACCTGATACAGCACATTCAAGAAAGAAAAGAAACTGGCTAAGAATTTACAATTGACCAAAGACTTGCAGAGCGCAAAGATGTAGGCTACATAATATCAAACACGCAAACATTTTCATTGAAAATTCCAAGCCAAACTAACACCTGGACACTGGATACTGACTAGGATCCTTACTGGGCACTGCAAACTAAATAAACACCTACACAGAGTGGACTTTATTTTTTTTTTCAGGCAGACTTAATTGCTTAGTTATTTTCTATCGGTTGGCCTTAGGGTGATGCAGAATAAACGTAGTAGGTGCATTAAATTAATAGAGTTAAACATGTGATGTGATACAATATTATACACACTAAGATGACTGTAAAATAGACGGATCTTAGTGACACTACAGTTTGCAGAATCTGTTGTGAAAAGGATGATACAGCCTTGTATAGGTATCCTATGATGAAACAGTGTGCAACATACAAGAAGTCAGTACCTTCGAGGCCACATAATATCGCCTGATGAAGTTAAATCCTCTACTCCCAAGGTCATAATCAATTTTTAATTCACTTGGGGATGTGCTGTAATATTGCTAGAGGCGTCACAATAGATCATTGCAGAGAGCCAATTCGAATAACAAAATTGTTGCCAAACGCAAACGAACCACAACCGTCAGTCAGTTTTTGTATACAAAAACTTGAAAATTGTGTCAAAAAAGTTGACAGCTTTTGAAAACTAAATCCGTCTGAATGAAAGGTTCGGCCTTGGTTCGTTTGCAATTTATTAAGATTTATTTTAGGAGAATTAGGCCCCAGGTCGCAGTGACCAAGAAGCATCTATGGACCTACCCTTAAATATAATCTAAATACCTGGAAAGATTTTGAAAATATTGATTTAGCACAAGACGCAGAAACACAGACACTATAATAAAGGAGAAAAAAAAAACGAATGTTAAAAAATTCAAAAAACAGGTAGTGCTGTTTATGCTGTGTTTTGCAGTATTTTCTTGATATTTTTAAGATTAATTTTCTTGATAATAATATGCACGTGAACGTTGATGGGCTGATGCGATGATATGCATGAAATATGGAATAAACCTGCATACACCTTTACAGTAACTGATAGCGTACTGAAAAGCACTCCTGACTTTAATACGCTGATTACAGCCGAGGTTCCATTATGTTACAGCGCTGACACATTAGCCGCTGCTATGAAAGAGTGTGGTGCAAGTTATAGACGGCAGCGACGCAAAGTGTGGAAATAGGATTGAATAATAGTCCATGTCATCAGAAAATTTTGCAAAAGATCGGATAGTTCTGAATTTTTAATGTGGTATGTTTACTAATCAAAATTTTCATTGTATGCAAAATACACAATACATCAGGCTACAAAATAAATAAAGCGGCGAATCGTAGAACTTGGGAGCAGTAGTGATTGATGAAAATGTTCTATATCGTTCAATAATAAATAAATAACCTGATAATACAATAATTATCATAAGACCTTGTGGTAAATTAACTCATATGAATGAGGTAATTCATAAACTATTGTCAAGACTTTTCAATATTAATAAAATCTCTCTTAAGAATTTTAATTTTTAAGCTCTTCTGGTGGTCATTGTTTAATATTCTAGTCTGATAGTAGGTAATTTCACTAGGTACTTAAATATATTTACAAACCTATACAAGTGAATCAATATACAGTTTCAATAAAAATTCTAAGGACGTGTTGCAAACTTGCTACTCTTCAAAAGTCAGTGCTATGTTTTCTTTACTTTCCAAAAAGAAAAGTGAATTAAATTTTATCATTGTACGATTACGATTGTCTCGTGTAGTGCCGGACTTAAAGAATAACACTACCCCATCTCTTCTCATGGGTGTCGTAAAAGGCGACAAAGTGATTCTTTAGCTAGAGGATGGGCAGCAGCGTTCTCTGAGTACTTGAACAACCATACTGCGATCGCCAACCCGCCTGCCAAGCGTGGCAATTACGGCAAACCCCCTCTTTTGGGGGAGGCCTATGTCCAGCAGTGGACGTCTTTCGGCTGAATGATGATGATGATGATAGATTACGATACGATTTATTTTCAATAAAAATGCTCAAGTAACTTTTTTTTAAATATTATTTTACTTGGTCGCGTTTGTCCGCTTCGCATCTGATCGTAAGCGCAGACAGGGTTTAAGATGGAATACACGACGCCCCTTCTACTCCAATACCCCTCTAGCTCTCATATACAGACAATGGAACACAGTAAACTGCTTGGCGCCGGACTCTAATGTGAGGGTGGTACCTATCCAGGTGGATTGTATAGATCCTACTACCAACCGTACACTCAGTTCAGCCTACTGAATGTTTACTCCGTCCTCTTATACTTTAAACCACCTCTCAATATTGTTGATAGACGTTCCGATAAAACTGTCATAATAGACATGTCACACGGTTGCTATTTTTACTAAACTACTTACTATAAATATACGAAGAAAATACGTCGATAAAAGCACACATAATCAAGAAAATCTTTCATTTTAATCGTAATAACAAACGATAATGAGAAAAAAAATATCGGAAAGTATGAATAATCAATAATTGATATGAAAATAAGCTAACTCGTAAATGATTGCGTCACTGATTGAAATTTTGGATCAAGGTCAACCTTGGCAAAACATTGGCATGCTAATCGATCGCTGCGATTGGGTCATCAGAAATGTTTTGTCATAATCACCACGGATGTCAAAAGGATTGGTGATCGTAACAGTCACGTTAAACGAAATCCATGATAGAAGAAGCAGAGTGGGGCCCACTCTATTAAGGAAATCATGGTGATATGGAATGTATGGACTAGGTGCGGTAAAAAAACGTAATTTTGTATTGACGTGTATTGAATTGATAAATAAATATCCTTAGTTGATTGTGTCCATTTGAAAATTTCTATAACAAAACATCATGCTTGTATAACCCGAAGAGTTGGGCAGAGGTGTATAGTACACCCTCATTTCAACGTTACGTTTAAGTAAAAGGGGATGAGCCTATTGCCATCAACTGGGCACAAATCCAGTCTCCGTGCTGCTACTGCGAAAGTCCACTAGGAAAAACCTAATAACACTTTGACCAATAGACCAATGAGGCTGTCAAATTTCTATAATTAATCGGTTGTTTACAGCTTTGCCGGGCTGTATATAGGCTACATAGACAGCACCCTAGGAGCAGCGGCCCGCACAAAAAAAGGAGGACCGCAATACAAAAAAAAAGTGTAAAACTACAATATATTATTTTCATAATTTGCAACAGACATTTTTGTTCATCATGTTGTTTAAGTACTATGAATTTTAATTCCTTACAATTTATTTATCTCACCAATTCGCGAATTTACGAAATAAACCCTTCCTTCACCCCCTGGTAAGTAGGGCAAATACCACAAGTTAGCCGCGGGGTCTATAAATCCTGAATGCGGCCCTGTCGCTTTGGCCGGTTACTTAGAAAAGGTCCGCAAGGATGTTCTACGGAAGCCCAATAGAAAAATAAAGAAAAAAAAAAGTTACTTTGGTTTTAACCAAATTGTTGCAGTTGCAAATATTTCAAGACTCAGAAAAAAGATGGCCGACAATGTGTAAACGTATAGTATAAGAAAGAGAAAGCCTCTTTATATCCGGACTGCATAATATTATTTTATCTACAAGTACCAAAACAATAATAATCTTATCATTATCACTCATTTTCCTTTTGCCTTGCATATCCTTCTGGAAATTACCTACACTCCCATAGTACTTCCTTCACAAAACAATATCTAGGTAGTGGCAAATACGAGTGTGACGCGCTATCAGATCAAAGCGTGCCGCGTCTGATAATGACAGTTGTGAAGAACCGACATGCCACAGTAGCCGGTCCGATGTATAATAATATAGATTATTGCCGAGCCTTTGATGTTTGCCGCTAGATAATGTACTAAGCTGGGGTTAGTGCGGCTTTTAGTTTCTTTAGGTTTTCAGAAATAGAAATCAGACCATTTTTGTTAAGTACATTTTGATATGGATGGATTTTTATTTAGTAGCGTGTCGAGGTCACTTTGGTTCAACTAAGAAATATTTTGCAAACGGTTAATTCCCGTGTAGCGAGGTTTGATACCTCATAACAGCGAATTGAGCGATGCGTTGCCAATCTTTGAGACCAGCGCCTTAATTGCGTATAACACACGCCATCGCAATATAAATATCGCACACATGGAGCATAGTTGTCGAGGAATCAAAATCAAAGCAATGAGCATGTTGACAGCATCAATAAATTGCAAATCTAATTAGGGCACTTTTCCTGTCATGCGTATTTTCGGCCGCGCGCGGATCTGGTCCGCATGCGGGTGAAGCACGCTCCTGGCCATACGCAGGACAAAGATTTCGTTTACCGCTGCAATGTCGTGCGTGTCGCCAGTGACTAAACTCGTGCACAAAGATGAACGTTAAAAAAGTAATCATGCGTACTATGACCATGCGTGCGACCCGCATCACAGTAAAAACAACACTGAACGCAGAAGAACGCCGCCCGCATCCGGTTAGCAATCCGCGTTCCGCGCGCGTGCTGCCCGCATGATAGGAAAAACATGTGTGAAATGATAGAATGCGGACAGCCTGCACGCGGTCCAGATCCGCGCGCGGGCTAAAATACGCATGACAGGAAAAGGGCCGTTAGTCCGCCAGTAAGAGTTTTGAAAAATAATGGACACTTTTTTATTCTTTTGTTAGATCTATGAATATTTGGAAAGATAAAATGCATTAAAATTCGAGAGTGGGGGACTTGTGACGTCAGAAGCAAGTAAAAATAGTACTTGCTTGTGACGTTTTGCCAATTTTAAAAGTGTCGTATCTCCGACAATTTTGGTTTACGTAACAAAAGAAAAAATACGGGTCATTTATTTTTTGATAATCTAACTGACGGACTAACTTAGATTTTTTCAGTCAAATACCCTATTGTGATTGCGAGTGTGTTTTTCAATAAGGATGCTGGTGGGAAAGTTTCATGTGCCTGTAATATCAACGGCACCCGTACCCTTCAAACCGGACCACAGGCGGCAGAAACGAGTATGGTGGTAGTACTACCCCGCACGAACTCTTTCACAGGAGCTCTACTACTCTTCCTTATACAACTTATTTTTAGTATATGTATACAAAAACCGAGACACCCCAACAAGATTTTCATCAGAACTGCCTGAATATGTGTTTTTTTTAATAAATCTCCAAGTTTTACCGTAGTTTATGTCGCGTTAAGTTCCATAATAAAGTGAAATGCCTGAGATGTGCTATACAAGAGTTGTCTAATACACGGAAACTGACCGAGCGAGCCATCTCAAGCCTCAAGGTGTCTATTTCCGTCAACTGTTAAGGGTAGAAACCTACTGAAACAAAATTGAACTTTATAAAAAAATTATGTGGTGTAAAAAATATGTCAATCGATTCTCCTAGTGATTCTGAACAAACTAGTTTCAGGTTTAGTATATACTAAAATTAAGCTTGTATGATTATATCACTGCCTAGAGAGTAATGTATCATACATACACAGTAATAAGTAATAACTCTTGAGTAGATGAAGGACTTCATGATATAATATTATGTTTTAGCTTAGATGGGTGCCAAAAGAATCATTGGCGAAATCATTAGTGCTCAAAAGCTGAGTTCAAATCTGAGCTTGACATATCTTGTCAAGCTCAGATTTGTTTCTTAACTACCTAGGTACCTACCTACTTACGCAGTGTACGTTACGTGTTTTAAATAATGTTTTGAACTTACATTCGTGGTCTTGAAGTCGCATTCAGCAGGGCAATTGTGTAATGTAACCAACATCAATAATGACAGTTGATGGGACAAAAACAATTTTTAAAAAATGCGTGCATTGCGTGGCACATAGTCGTAGAGAAGTCGGATTGTTAATATATGTATACGTTGCTGTGGAAATTGTTGCGCTGTAAAAATCAAAGCAATAGTGATTACGAGTGTGCTGCACACTTTTTTTTGCGTTTTATGAAGTTTGCCGATGCGACACTTACCTACTTGCGTCGCGTACTGTACCTACTACGTCAATAAGTTGGTGTGATCCACTTACATTTAGAGCCTAAATACACGTCCGATACTTGCCTCCGATAGTCTGATCAGACTATCTGAAGGCCTCTGTGCTCCACGCCATACATTTGTTTGAACATAAATTCACGTACGATCAGACTATCGGATCGGATGTCAGAATCGTAAGCATCGTCCGGGCGGCGTCGTCGTCCAGAAAAAGTCGGACACGAGAATCGTACGTGTATTTCATGAATCCGATCAGATAGTTGGATCCGGCTCCCGGAAGCAAGTATCGGACGTGTATTTTGACCCTCTCCGATAGATAGATATCGAGAAAAGTTGATTTCCAAATCTTGTTTCCTTGTTGTTTTCGACCAGAAGGTCGTTAGAAAACAACCAAATATTTCTTTTACAGTCTTTTCTACCTATGTAGCGTCATTTGAATTGCTACTTATTAGTTTGATTATCTCTTATCAAATTATAACGTGAGCGCGAGCGCACATTTCTAGACCGTTACTCTTTAGATCGTTATTACATCGAATAATGACTCAAGATATCGATCTAATCGATATTAATGTATGTTTGGTCACCGGTAGGAGGAAATAGTACCGATAAGTACAGTTCCGATGTCTGATTAAATATATATGCAGAAATATTCTGTTGAGCAACATGCATAAACATGCATTATTTATAATTTTAAATGAGTTTTTTCCTTATTTTTAAATATGATTGTCGATTCAGTCTGATTTGGTACCTCTGTTAGAGCAATTTTTAATTATATCACTGAATTGTAGGTTGAATATTGTTGCGAAAAGATTGATTCTAGGTCAGAATAAACTTCATCAAGTACCTAAAAAGGCCGCGATTTTTTTTTAATCAAAATAAGTTTGTTAGCGAACCTACTATTTTGCTGCATATTTTAATTTACACACAGCCTATAACCAGTATAGTAACCTATAGTCCAGCTATTAGAATGCTGTATAATGGAAGTACAAAACATTCGTTTTGCTTTTAATATTCATTAAAAACACTCATTTTTATTAAGATCTTTTTTTTTTTTAAACGTTGCCCCATACCAAGATTTCTCTTGTATCGTGGGTGCATTTACAGACACAAATCTCACAAACAAACACCCAGACCCGAAACAACCATCTGTAGGCCATACAAATTCTTGTTCCGTGTGGGAATCGAACCCACGACCCGTACCGCAGAAGCCAATCGCTTAGCCACTGCACCAAACGTGTCGTCAACTACAACAACACACAACAAATAATTGAAAGATTCTAAAGCAAAATGAATGATTCACAATTAAAGGTTTGTTTACCATCAATTTTATTGGCCAGACTATAAATTAATCACTGCTTTCTAGTTAAAATAAAGGTCTTGCAAAAGCAAAAATATTGAACGTGTAGCAAATAATGTTAAAAAATTAAAAGTTGTAGATAGATCAACATTCTAATCTACTTTTTTCTAGTTCCTAGTAGCAATCCTATATGGTAGGCAATATTTTAAAAAGTATATAAAGCGATAAGATATTTGTTATTACTTATTAGATATTTATTGATTGAAATTAATTGAACATGACGGAGCGGTTTATCCCGAAAGGAAAAAAATAGTTACCTAGTAAAATACGTACAATAGTTGTAACTGATACCAAAGTCTTTCTTCTAAGTTGATCTTCTATACTTTCTTGGATTTCTGACATTATTGATGTGTTCTTTTTTTCCCTCGTCTAGCCTTTTCTAACTATGTTGGAGGCGGCGTCCAATCTAAACAGATACGGATGATTAAGGGTGTTACTACACCAATTGATCGATGCCATCGAACGACATCGGTCGACGTTTAGTCGATCGATTGGTAAAAAAGAAACTATGATCGACGTCGGCTAATCTATTTTACCATCGATCGATGGCATCGATCGACGATCGATAGATTGGTGTGGTTACCCTAAGCCATTAGACCCCCGCAACCCAGTTACTGTAAAATACCGACATCCGAAGGTTAGACCAGTTAGACTTTCGGGCTTCTGTGTACCCCGTAACGACTGCCATAGATATCCGTACGGCAACCGGAATTGACGGTTGAACGTGCTCTCCGAGTTACGGAAGGGTCTTGATGTGAAACAAACAGTCATCCATCCACTGATAGAGGCAACCGCAGCTTAACCTCATAGATCGTACGATCCAAACAGTAGTACAGACGCCAGCACATCAATCTACCCCAAACTGTCAAATTCTCCCAATCAACCTTGAACCTATTGTTTTTGCGCTAAAGATGAAAATCGATTGTGGTAGCTGTGCTGGCGTCTGTACATATTTACCCACAAGTCCCTCATATAGCCTCATCATTAATTTCTTATCATACCCAAAGAAAAAGTGCTTAGTAGACCGATCTTCCGGGTTAAGGCACGCTTGCCGAGGTTGATCTGTGGATGGGTGACCATTTACCATAGCGAGTTTCCTCCGTGCCTCGGAAAGCACGTAAAGCCGTTGGTCCCGGCTATCATTTGTAGATCTTTGATAGTCGTTACTGTTGGTCAGAAGTCAGAAAGTCTGACAACCAGTCTTACCAAGAGTATCGTATTACCCAGTTACTGGGTTGTGGAGGTCTGATAGGCAGTCGCTCCATGTAAAATACTGATATTCAGCTGCATCCGGTTCGACTGGAAGCCGACCCCAACATAGTTGGGAAAAGGCTAGGCAGATGATGACCCAAAGAAAAAGTGCTTATTTCTGGTCGGATTTCACACTATATTGTATTCGTCACTTCGACAAAAAGGCTAATCATGTTATCTAAAATTTTCACGTAATTTCTAGGAAGGAAAAGGCAATTAAGAACAAGATTACAATCATGTTGTATGTTTAAATGGAAAAGATAGCGATAATAGTAAAGTCGATAAGTTTAACAGCTGTACGCAGGATATCACTTAACACTTAAAAATAATGTCTTGTTAGTTCCAAACATGTTTTTCATTGCACTCATTTTTTCGTAAGACTATTGGTAGTGAGAACCGGCAAACTTTTGGTATTCTCTTCGTCTCCTCTCGTATCGGCACGAGCTATATGAGAGTAGCTCATACCGTTTTGAATAGATTAGCCAGTCAGAAAGCTAGGTTGTGAGGCTGAATAGACTTTTTTTTTATGTATGCGAAATCATCATATGACTGCTGCCGCTCTGGGCGGAGCGGGAGGGAGTATCAGACTCTTACTGACTAAAACCCATCCGTGTTCCTCCTAATGCCCTTTGCGTTCCAGGGCCGCAGTAACTCTTTCGAACAAATTCCGCAACCCTGGCAGAGTCTGACTACCCAAGGTGCACCAAACGTACCTGAGTATCGTCAACTTTTGACATAAACATAGTTCATCAGCTGTTCTGCCCAGTCTAACCAAATGCGGCGACTTCCATCAGATCCCCGCAACCCACTTACTGGGCAATGCCGATATCTCAAGATTAGACCGGTTGTCAGCCTTTCGGGCTTCTGACGTATTCGTATGACACCCGGGACAGATGGTTCAGCGTACTCTCCGAGGAGCGGAGGGGTCTCGATGTGTAGCGAATGGTCACCCATCCACGAACTGACTGTGGCAAGCACAGCTTAACATTGCAAATCATATGATCCGGGCGGTTGACAATTTAATTAGCCACGAGTCTCGCACACACAGCACATAGTGTACTAGCTGTATGGTCCGGAAATAGACTATTGGACATCATTACAGTACTTGTCACACTGAATGCGTTCTGCGTCCTGCGGTTCGGTCAACTCGAACGCTGCCCGCACCCTAGGTGAACTTCATGGTCAGGGCAACCGGTCAGCGATCCTGACAAGGCAACCGGTTGATCAGACGGGTAGGGCAAACAGCGGCCATTTTACATTTGATTACGTGTAGTGGTTCGATGTTTTGTGTACGATAAACATCGAGTACCGATGTTTAGCTATTGATGTCATCATCGATGTTTTTGCAACATCAATCACCCCTAGTTGAACTGCCCGAACCGCCGCCCGTCGACCGCCAGCGCTGCCCGCCTGCCCGCAATCGGGCAACCTTTCCGCGTCCTTCCCACCTCAACCGCCTGACCGGTGCGTTCCCTACGTTCTTTGCTTGTGCTCGCATAGTCAGATCGTAATTAGGTACATGAAATATATATAAAATGCAAATGATGTTCACATAGGATGCGGGCTGCGTTCCATTTCACCGGACCATAGGACGCAGAACGCATCCAGTGTGGCAAGTTCTTACATCTTTAATATGTTGAAAAAAAAAAATTATTGTGAATGTGAGTACCATAATGCGAATTTCATAAGTGTTTGGCGGTTTTGAGTGTTTCTTTTGACCCACGCAAATGTCTTGCTGATTGGTGGCGTCGTGTGTCGGGTCTTTAAGCTCCCTAAAATAAGGTTGATACACGATGGCTGATGCATGCGTACCATCAGTTGGGACAGGTCGACTCAAAGCTGCTATGGGTCTTTCCTCAAAAGGCCATTCCAGACGTTGCCCTATGTTGTTACACTCGCATAGTTTTTATACTACAATGTCTGGACTTTAAAAGAGACCTTGACCTCTGACTTCGTTTCGGCTTTTCGTCTCAGAGCTTGTCAGATAGGAAATGCCGGCGCCTTCTAGCCTTTCAAAACATATAAAATTGACTTGTTAAAGTGTCTGTGACTTATTTACAGAAACAAAAATCATTTATCATTTTACTCAACGCAATTTGGGTGACTATCTATAACCCTTTCTCGCTCTCCTAATTGTATCCCAACCTCAACCATTATGTACAAGGGTCATAACATATCTAATTCACACCTCAGGCCATCATTAGCGCCACTAATTGCTTTATCGTCCATCTTTTAATAGATTAACGCATTTCCATTGTCTAACATACTAACTGAAGTAATCCATTATCATAATGTTGTTACACTAATTGCTTTTAAGGATTATTATCACAGACATTGTTAACTGAATGCAATACTTTTAACACAGTAATTATTGATTCAAGGTAATTTAATTATTTATATCAGTGTTATTATTTTACTCAACGTTCAACGCATTTAGTACTTTCCTTCAATATAATTGCATCTGTACAATTATCAGTTTTTTTACTATTATATATATGTAAACGCTCATATTTGGAGAGGTTTTTTTTTTATTTATTCATTCTTTATGCACAAAATTACAGTACAGAGGCGAACTTAATGCCTTATGCACGATTTCCACCAACCGGGCTACGCAGAAGCGCAGCGCAGAGCATCGCAACGGATGCTCGAGCATGCGCGTGTAGCCGACCGCGTCTGCCCGACGGCTACAATCTGCTGGAACCCGGGCGCATGCGCGCGCGTTTTCGCGTATCCGCTATCGCAGTCAATTTCTACCTGCGGTGTGGCCGAGCGGAGCCGACCGGACGCGATGACAGCCAAGCGCCGCCGTCCACGTACGCGAGCAGCCGATCGGCTGCCGCGGCATACGCGCGGATTAGATAATAATATACACTAATCATGTTAGGTACAGTAACAAAATATTTATTGTGTTACTCATTGAGATTCATGTGAATCACGCTCATATTTAGAGAGGTTTATTTAATTAATTAATTTATAATTTATGCACAAAATTGTACAGAGGCGAAATTAATGCCGTAGGCATTTTCTTCCTTAGGGCGATGCAGAGACAAAACGTGGTAGGTACAGTAACAAAATATTGTGTTATTCATTGAGATAACTACAAAAGGAATAACTGGACAAAGAAGGAAGTGTTTAAAGTCAGAACGGTGAGTGGGGCACAATGTCGTACTTAGGGGCCATGAGCGCCTAGGGCAAGTATCAAATAATGCGCCACCAAAAATAGAATTAAGTCAAAAATTAAGACAATAACGACTTTATCTGATAGGTATTTGTAACTAACGGCGAAATGTGGGTGTACTAATTGTACTATACACCTTCAACCCTTCGGTGAATACAGGCGTGAGTTTGTGTACGTATTTGTAACTCTAAATTTTTAAGGCGACATCTGCTGCGGATTTTTTCAGGTATTGAGCAGCCTAAAGCGTGAATTACACAGAAACGGCGCGGGCGTAAGGTGCAGGGGGTCTATTCCCTAAGCACGAAGTCCGTGGTTTCGGCCTTAGTTACGAGCATTTCCTACTCCCTATCACCTACGTACATACGATTATTTCGGGGCCCGAACAAATAATGAATGACAATACGATTTGACAGTTGTCCCTACTACCGATTTGTTTTTGCCCGTCCGAAAAGTTGGACTTGACGCTTGTTTTGTTCACTCTTACGTTTGGGGTAGGGTTGCCATCCGACCGGGTTTCCCCGGATTTGTCCTAGTTTAGAGAGCATCCGGGGAGCGCCCGGGCAGGACTTCATATGTAGTCCGGGTTTAAAAATTTAAAGTTTTGGGCCGCCCGCGACCCACGCACTGACCAACGAACCGACTCGCTAAACAACTGTTTTTTATTACACTAACTACGTTTAAAAAAAACTTGTTGACATGTCCGGGTTCTGGGCTCTAAAATCCGGGGTTTTCACGCGTCTTGCCAAATTTTAGAGATGGCAACCCTAGTTTGGGGCAACTTTCGGACGGGCGACTAACTTCGTTAACGGACTTAGGGAGTAAGCCCCCAGGCGCGGCGCAGGCGTGTCGCTTTCATACGTTTTGTCGTGCTGCTTCAAATCTTTTTCGCACAAAATGTATGAAAGCGACGAGCCTGCACTTTATGCCGCTTCTATGTAATTCACGCCTAATTTGCACCCTATGTAGGGTTACCATCCGTCCGGATTTATCCGGACATGTCCGGACTTTCAGCCCTTCATCCGGACTTTGTCCGGCTTTTTTATTTGTCCGGATTTTTGGCTTAGATGGATTAAAATTGAATTAATGTTTAATTTTCGCATTAAATTACTTAAAAATAAAACGAGTATTGAATCAGTCTTCAATCTTTATTAAACTACATACCTACAACTAGTTAATCAGTCTCATCTCAATTTAAAACAATCAATTATTTCATTTTGTGAATAAAATGTCTGGACATTTTTTGAAACGTCCGGACTTTTTCGAAATGGTAACCCTAACCCTATGTCCTGCGCCCCTGGCTGCCGCCCCTATAGTCAGCCCCTAGATACGACATTGGTGCGGTATTGCAGGAGTCGATTATTTTCTACAGAAGTTCTATGGTTATGCGTAGGTACATTAGCCAATTTAATTTAAAACTGTATACTAAAGCTTAGCTGTCAAAAGAGTAGGGAGCTGAACTACCAAGGCTCTGACTCTGAGTAAAAAGATACAAAGTTTCACACATTTTCAAGGTACATTTTCATACAAACCATTTGTAGGAACTTATGAAAAGTTAGCTGCCGTCCTATTTTTAAAAGGCCGTTAAGTGACTAAACCTAATTTTGAGTTATGAATGAGCAAAAACGTCGAAAGTCTTGTCCCTAGAAATTCTGAAGACATACAGATGTTTTTGATTATACCAAATTACTGGGCAACTTTAAGCTCATTGTATAACTTTTAATGAGTTACAGGTTACAGGACTAAAACAGTTTTTAAAATTAAAGTTTTTGTTTTTATGTCCTGGTTTTTTGTATTGAAATTTGACCACCTAAAATATGGTATGGTAATGTCTCAGTAAAAGTATCTAGATGTCGTAATTGACAAATGATAGAAAAATACGGACCAGAGAGAAAATGTTGCGCTTTCACATAAGTAGTTTATTAAACTTAAAGGAGAATGCCCATATCCCGTACCACATAGCGTCACAAGTACATTAACACCGAAAATAATGTTTTATTTAAGTGTAAACTGTACTGATTTTTAACCGTCTTTTTTAACCGCATTAAAAAAATATCAATAAAAAGATAATAAATAATTAACAATTACCTACTTCCGCAAAAATGGCATATCCACCATAATAAAAGTTCATTTCCGAAAACGTTTTCGTTCCGATTACAGTTGTTAATTATTTTCGCTATCAAGGTAAGTAAATCTACAAGATTATATAATAGAAAATAATTAATTCTATTAAATCGTTTTATTTTGTGTCACCATTTTATTAAAAAACATTGCGTATTTCAGATATTATTCAACACCTATAGTCAAGGAGTTTCGGAACACTATTAATTACTCTTTGCGGAACACCGAATTATGAAACTGTCAGTATCAATGTCAATTTGGTTATGGCGATTTGATATTTGTATCAACCAATGTCTTTTTGCTGCGTTTAAGTCGTTCTGGTAGTTTTGTTGAATACTTAATATAAATAACTATTGACAGTGTTGAGATAGTGACTCTTGTGTCGTGGCGCACCGAGATAGTGACTCTTGTGTCGTGGCGTATCGAGATAGTGACTCTTGTGTCGTGGCTTGTCGAGATAGTGACTCTGAAGTGCCGTGTCGAGATAGTGACTCTGTTTGTAGACACCAGCCGGTGGTGCCTGGCTAGTTAAAAATGGATCGAAGAGGCAGTGTGACTTCAGAGAGTAGTCGGCGGCGGTGTATCAACTGTTCGTTGGCGATACCAAGGAACACATTGATACATTCGGTGGAAAGTGTGCACGACAATATACGCGAAATATTGCACTCATGGGTGCAACCTACTTTGGTTAGTTTTTTCATTAAACATTCATAAACGGGTTCATGATATTAATAAGTATATTTTGTAGTTTATACTGGGCCACACAAAGGTTATACTAGAATTAATGCTACCAGGATTAGTATGGGCAGCAGCGTTCTCTGAGTATTTTAACAACCATACTGTGATCGCCAACCCGCCTGCCAAGTGTGGCGATTATGGCACCCCCCCCCCCCCCTATTGGGGGAGGCCTATGTCCAGCAGTAGACGTCTTTCGGCTGAATCATCATCATTATCAATGCTACCAGTATGACGAAACCACTCTCTACAATCTTTTTGATGGCTTTGCACATATAATAAATTCAATTGCTGTGGATGAGACCCTGGGTTCGATTCCCGGTCCTAGCCAAAAAATGTCGCTAGAAAGTTCAACTAACTGTAAGATATTTTCAGTGACAGCCCAAATTATGAAAAGTTACTTCAGGAAGCGTATAAAACTTTTGTTTCTGTGCCTGATTTATCCTTGTTGTCCTACTTAGACTAGGTATGACGTATTTGCACACACAATTATGTATTTTCTAATTGATAAGTTATATGTTGCTATGTTAAATAATTGAAAACAGAATAACAAGTCTTTCTTCTTTCAGGTTACTCCAGAACATATTATATGCCACAATTGCTACTTGCTGATGCAAGAAGGAACAATTGGCAGCCCAGAAGTTGGC
Organism: Amphipyra tragopoginis; assembly: GCA_905220435.1. NCBI lineage: Eukaryota > Metazoa > Arthropoda > Insecta > Lepidoptera > Noctuidae > Amphipyra > Amphipyra tragopoginis. The sequence goes on from HG992009.1 coordinate 10,090,151, forward strand.
CATCAAAGCGTTTGTTTTGGCTGTGGTGTATCATTATTACGTAATAGCGGAAGAAGAACATATCAAATAAGGCCTGATTCTCCACAGCGAGATGTGTTTTTGCAATGGACACCACTTCATCTTGTGAATACAATATTTATTATAAATAAAATAAAAATGTAGGGGAGGCTTAATCTATTTCCTATATAATACGTACCTAAAAATTCATGCAATTTAAAAATGATTTTAGGTCTCCAGACTTGAGAGAGCATGTGCTGCGTGCTGGAGGGCGGCTACTAGGACAGTCAACAGACAACAGCAACATGATCTTCCTAGGCCAATGGCAACTGAAGAAGTTCAAGGAACTGATGAGCCACCATCTAGAATTATCTCGTCTATATACAGACGAGCAGCGAGTACAACTAATCACTGCTTGTACGTGAACTGTTCTCGTACAGAACGTCTAATAATACCTCTCACGATTCGGGAAATGGTACTTAAAAATCACCGATTTTACATACCAGCTAGTGCTCGAATTTGTCGATACCATTTAGACCGTGGACATTGGGGTGAATTAACTTCAACATTAACTGATTTTACAGCACATCAATTTGATGAAATGATGGGTATAATGGAACGGTTGTCTGATAGAAATGTTCTTGATTTCAGTAACCCAAGTAATATGTCACCAGACATGTGTCATTATTGGTTAGGAATGTCTGCATATCAATTTCAAGAATTTTTACTAACTGTACCAAGTTTAGGTGAAAATGTACCGAATGCTAGTTTAGCACTTTCAATTTTTTTAATAAAACTGAGAACTGGAGACAGCAACGAGAGATTGTCAACTCTGTTTAAAATACCTAGATCTACGTTAGAACGGTACATGGACAAAGCTAGAGTATGCTTAATTAATCAATTTGTTCCTCAATATTTAGGTTTTAGTCACATGAATGTACAAGAAGTAGCGGCACGGAATAAAATTATTCCTGAGGGGTTATTTGGAAATCCAGAATTAGCCCCGGAAACAAAACCTGCTATAATTATGTGTGATGCCACCTACATTTTTGTACAAAATAGTAGTAATTATAAGTTTCAAAAGAATACCTACAGCTTACAAAAGCTTGATAATCTTATAAAACCGTTTATGCTTGTCTGTTGCGATGGTCATATACTAGATTGCATGGGTCCATTCAAAGCGACCACAAATGATGCAAGTATTACAAGTTTAGACTTACATAGTGACGAAGGAAATCTTACATCATTTTTTCGCGTTGGAGATATTTTTATCTTGGATAGAGGATTCAGAGATGTGATTACCGATTTGGAGGCTCACGGATATAGAACTCATATGCCAGAGACAGTAAATGAAAACGAGTTCCAATTAACAACTCTTCAAGCAAACAATTCTAGGTTTGTGACCATGTGCCGGTGGGTAGTGGAGGCAGTGAATGGAAGGATAAAAAGAGATTTCAGGCTTTTTCGACATGTTTATAATAACAGAGCTGCTAGACATCTAATGGATGATTTTAAAATAGCTTGTGCGCTATTAAATAAATACCACAAGCTCATTGAAGACCCACCAGAAGCCGCACTTTATGTCACTATTGCAAGGGCCAGGCATTTACTCCCGAATCATTTGTCAGATTTTGTCAACCGTGAAAATATGAACAGAAGGAGTGCGTTATTTCAAACGATTGATGGAAATAACCCTCACCTGGATACATTTCCGAGACTATCCATCAATGATTTAAAACGGTTTGCACTGGGTACTTACCAACTTAAACAAGCAGTATCCTACTATGGAGAACATATAAGGCAAACAGGCACTTACACTATTGAAATAAACAATGAAGTGGATGAAGACATACCCCTAGTGTTGGGACAAAATAATTATTTGCTACGGGGAAGAATGCGATCCCGACATGTAAGTGCCCGTACTTACTATACATACTTATTAATAAGCAAACATCGGGCAGTTGTCAACACACTTGATGCAATTGTAGGATACTGCTGCAACTGTCGTGTCGGTAGACGGACGGTGGGATGCTGTGCCCATATAATGACGGTAGTGTGGTACCTCAGCTGGGCCCGATACAATGACGTCAATGCCCCAGCGTCATATTTAGATGATTTTTTCCATGAATATGAGGAGTAGTAATTGTTGATCGTGTATGTTTATAATAATATACACATTTAATAACGTACCTAAAAAAATATTTTATCTAACAATTACATATTGTTTATTTGTGTTACCTTGTCAGTATGCATGTAAGTGATTTATGGATAGAAATTGAACTAACATACGTAGTAAGTTGTTTGTTTAGGTCTAGATAACTTGTTACATAAGTAAAATACTTAAGCATCACGACTTTTAACAGTCTTAAGGTCGTGTTCTCCACGGTAGACCTAGGTAGAGCGTGAAGATACTGCCCGTGCGCGATAAGTTGAGACCTGAGCGCGTAACGTCACAATTGTATAAGCGTGCGGGCACAGGCAAAAGTAGTCTGGGTCTCAACTTATCGCGCACGTGTAGTATATCTATAATAATATTATGCACTTCTCAGCAATGCGGCCTAAAACGCATACCTATTATGTATAATAAATAAATAATAGTAATCACGACACTTAAAAATTGCAAAAAAAAATATGATCATGCGTTTTCTAACTTTTTTGAATATTTCGAAAATGTGGTTAAATATTCACAAAATCTAGTTGGTAGTGAAAAGTTAAATAAAAACTAGACTCTTGAGAGTTAATTTGGTTTGACGCAAGTTGGTACGGATCCCCATACAAAAATGGGCATTCTCCTTTGACAAATTGTCACTTTACGGTCTTTAAGAAATAGGAGCGCAGTTAGTTTCTGGTTGCTTACAATACTTAATGTTGATTATTCAAACTAGCTTGGCAAAATAACTTACTTCAAATATTACAAGTTTATAATATAACCCACAGGTAGTATTACTCATTGAGCCAGCAATATTGACCCAATTTCTTAAGAACAAACGAGCCGCCAAAACAAAAGAACACAAACCGACGCGCCTACGCATCATAAACGCTGTTTGTTTACAATACGTATAATAATAGTATTAAGGCATCTTACTTGCCACTGTTAACTTTGAGGTACCGACATACCTGGCTTATCAGTGCTTAGTTTTAAGTTACATACATTAGCTTACTGATAGTAGGGACAACAAAGGGCCGTTTCGCACTTCGCATGATGTGTTCCAGGAATGATAAGGGATTGCTGGAAGAACCTACTCGTGTTTGAAAATAGGTATGGGATATTTTTCGGTTACTATTAGTGTTCTTTTTTCAAAATGGTTTCAAGGACAGACAGTGCCGATTTTGGAAGAAAATTTTGCGTAGTGTATTTACGATATTTTGTCTGAGAAATTCTTAAACCGTAGTGTTGAATGTCTTTGAGAGAATGAAAGCAAAATTTTTGTTTTTATTTTGACCAGATTAGCGAAGAAAGTAGTGCGGGATAGGTAACAGTGAAGGAAATAGAGGGAGGCCTTTGCCCAGGAGTGGGACAACATAGGCTGATAATAATAATAATTGCCCAGATTTTGAATATTTATGAAAAGTAAAAGGGCAATTATAAATTCAATTCACAGCTTAGGTACTTTGATACACACACAAAACTCACATAATATTATCACAGTGTACCAACTTACTACATATAGTGGGTTAACGCCCATACATTTGACAGGTCCTATGAAATGTCAAAATTATGTAGGGGCGGAGGTTATGTCCCAAGTATGCATTATGGCTACTCGGGACATAACCTCCGCCCCTTCACCCCGCAACCCCCGCACGATTGCTCTGCGACAATGTTCTACGTTGGCAGACTGTAAGGAGTAAGATATAGGTTGACTGTGATATTATGGTGGTCACTAAAAGAAAAAAAGAGATGGAAAAAAAACCTTGCATGATGTGGAGTGCCGAACGGTTGGCCATTTCTCACTCTGTTTCCCTTTTACCGTGGGTGACGTAGAAGCCGGTTAAAGTAGTAAAGGAGGATGAGATTCCAAAAGGATGGATGGCAGCATCCTGTAGGGTTATCGTCTCTTGAAAACAATTCTGATTGATCGAGATAGGCTAATGCCTCATGTCAATTCGTACTTTAGATTGCAAAATTTGCGCCATACCGGATTAATATCGTTTTTATAGAATGTTTTTATTCAAGAAAACCTAGAAATAATGCTTAGGTATTTATTACCTTAGCATTATTACATATTTTTTTTAATATTTCGTTGTGTTTTTTAAATGTTATGTACCCTAGTCGCGCCATGGCAAGCGCGGTCAAGGCCTAAGATGAAGCACACGAATCCAATTAACAGAGATATAGAGGGATTCCTTTATGCCCCTCTGGTTCTCACATACATACGACGGAACACAGTAAACTGCTTGACTTCAATGTGAGGGTGGTAGCTAGCCAGGTGGACCGTATAGATTCTACCACCAAGCGTGCTCGATTTTGCTGAATCTTACACGCGTCTGCTGCTTGGCGACTTTAATGCGAAGGTAGATAGTAGCTAGCCAGGCGGACCGTATAGATCCTACCACCAAGCGCGATGGGTTTTGTTTAGTCTTACATCACGCGTCTATTCCCAGCGTGCGGTGAGGAAGTTTTATATTAGCCCGTTCCTCACGGGAAACCAAGATTTTCAAGAGTTTTATCATCACTCTCTGTCTGTCCCTATGTATGCTTAGATCTTTAAAACTACCAAACGGATTTTGATGCGGTTTTCTTTAACAGATAGAGTGATTCAAGAGGAAGGTTTTAAGCTATAAAACGAATACGTGCGAAGCCGCGGCGGGTCGCTAGTAGTTTATAATTATTATAGCGATCTGTTAGTCAGCCAATTTCCAGTAGGAAACTTTCCAGGCTCACGTGACGTGATGATGACGTTGAGCACTAACATAGTCACCCCTTCCAAGTCACATGAATCAATGACGTGGTTTTATACGTTACGAAATCCCCATCTCACAGAATAATCTACTCTTTATCACCTGAACAAGGTCTTATAATCCAGACAATTAGGAATTTGACTTGTTTACACAAACCGAAACGCTCTGTACTAAGATTATTACGGTAATTAGTAGTCGGTTGATAATTCTCATAGTTTTTATTGTCGCTGTGCAAATTAAGAAGTATATTGACGGTATTATGTGACGACTATAATTTTATGATGATTTTTTAATGGTTTGTTTGAGTACCTAATTTACTTGTGCTGGTTTTGAGGACATTTTTAACATGCGTAGATTATTGGCACAGTCTTGCCACTTCACGCAGTCATCCAAAGCAGGGAGCCTACTCCCTAAGTCCGTCAACGAAGTTAGTCGTCCGAAAGTAGCCCAAAACCTAGGAGTGAACAAAACAAGTATCAAGTTCAACTTTTCGGACGAGCAAAAACACATCGGTAGTAGGGGACAACTGTCAAATCGTGTTGTCATTCATTCTTAGTTCGGGCCCCGAAATAATCGTATGTCCGTAGGTGATAGGGAGTAGGAAACGCTCGTAACTAAGGCCGAAACCACGGACTTTGTGCTTAGGGAGTTGACCCCCAGGGGTGATGTCCAGAGTGTCAACCTCAAAATTGTTAAACTATGGTTTAGAGTGTTTAACGTTATTTTTAGTAGACAAAAGCTGAAACACGCCAAAAAGATTTTCATCAGCAGACTTACGTACTTATCTGTAGGCTCCTAATAAATGTTTGGTTTTGTTTTTGTTGTGGAGAACAGTACGATTAAAGAAATCAGCAGGGTTCGTGCACGTTTCCTGCTTCAAAAAAATACCTGAGGGGTTACCATGATCTCTTCGAGCAGGAATGTTTTAATATTATTACGTGAGTGGGTAAGAGATGGCGCTAGAGAGCTGTGTAGCGCTGTCACTTTTCCACTCTCGGAATAATATTAAAAAATTCCTGCTCTAACAGATCATGGTAACCCCCTTGAACTAGCCTACTGTTTTATTAAATGAATTTCATTTTACATCATAGTTAGTTAGCATGTTAGTTTATGTTGAATAAAGTTCCCCAGCAAGGTGTGTGGGTGCTAGGCTGGGGTTGTCGTATACACGGTACGTCTCAGGCCTCAGGGTATACCTATTTGCAGTCCCCTGATATGCTTAACTATTGTATCCAATTGTAATTTTGAACTTATTTTTGGGAAAAAAATATAACGTGAAATAAAACTATGCCAATCGATTCTCCTAGGAATTTTGAAAAAAGTAGAGGAACTACTGGTTTAGTGTATTAAAAAAAACCTTGTCTAGTTACACTGTGGTATTGTTTATAATATGTGTGTATAATATACGAAAGATTCAATCCAAACGCACATTATGAAAAAAACAGTCATAAAATTTGCCAGAAGGTACTCTGCTCATATATTTTGTACTAGACCCCGCACACTGTCAGAATTTTCCGCATCTTATAGACTTTGGGTTCTAGTACAAAATGTATGCGCCTTTACGCACGCGTCAGATATTTTTGAACCAAAAGGAGATCATTCACGATTCGAACAAATTGTACCCAAAATCTTTACAAAACTTTAATTTTTGGGTACGAAATGAATGATGTCCTTTCTTAAAATATACGGCCGTACTTATTTAGCGTCGTTTTTAGATAATAGCGTAGCTAATGATACAAGATTGGCGAAACGTCAATTTTGGAGATCTATTGCAAAAACACGACCTTTCAGAGTGTTGAAATTTGATTAGGATGACATCTCATTCTTGTCACGATTTGTTCCGCCATTATGATTTTATATAAACGTGCGGATAATTTCATCACTCAACAACATTATTTTACACAAAAATGCACTGTTAGGATGACTCATAAAATTTGCTATCTGCTTAGGTTCCTAGTAGTTATTATTGACAAACTGAATATTTCCAACGTTACTGTACTTAAATTAAGATTTCTTTAGATAAGTAGATACTACAATTTGTTGTTCGAAGCGTTGAACCGGATTTTCCAATGAGTTTTCCAAAAATGCGTAAACAAATCCACAAGTCACGCTTGTGCATCCTGACTTTCATGTTCATTCGTATGATATTTGTCACTGGCTATGGTTAGGACCATATTAGAACATCCATCTAAGCTTCCTTAGGCATCGTCCTAACTGGCAACAGTCGCACGACCATGCATTGCGATCGTACAAATGCTTAGTCAAATATATTTCTTTACCCTTAATAGGGCACAAGGTTTGAATAAAAGTGTAAATAACAAAAAAATTAGCAATTTTTATAAACAAATGAAAAGAAAAAAAAACTTTGTCTTTGTGTACATTTTTTTTTCTATTAAAGAAATTAGTAAAAAAATATATTTAAAAAAAATGCTTGTTCTTAAAATATAAACTTAGTAGGTATGACTGGCCTGCATCTAAGTCAACTTGCGCAGTAAAAATTTTTTTGTGAATTTGGCGCTTTAAGTACTGTAACTCATACAGACTGTAAAGTAAAACATGCAGTATTCAGCGTCATGTGGCGAGATTGAAAAGATACTCCCATGTATTTGCAAAAAAGCATGTTTCGGTGGACTTTTAAATTTGTTACCAGTCAGCCCCGCTACAAACCTTGATGACTGGTATTCGGAAAACATCATTTTATCTCATACATTAAGATATTTGACTGAACATTTGTACAATCGCATCGCATGGTCGTGCGACTGTTTGAAAGTTAGGACGACGCCTAACGAAGCTTAGATATACTCGTACGTTCTAATAATTTATAACCCCTAGTCGCAGCCAGTGACAACAGGCATACAAATTAACATGAAAGTCAGGACGTTCTAGCGTGATCTGTGGATTCCCCATTACTAAGCGATAATCTTGATGATACGTAAAACATAGTATTACTTCCTTGTTTAGGTGCATGTAAACACTAAGAAAATAGTGTACCTACTCTAAAAACAACAGAATGAACTCAAGATAAAATATTTTGATGATAAGAATATCCCAATAGTTGTCTGAAATTACGAAAACTCTTATTCTTCTACGTTGCAATTTTTTAAATTTACAATATACAGGCAAAATAATAATTAATAAAACTTCTAAAATAGTCTATAGAATACTTTTTATTTGGATAAGCTAGCATTGTTAGTTTCCGAAATATTAAACTTTATGTTTGTGACCCGGATTAATTGCTCCCGATTGTACTTTGTACCCTATTCAGTTGAAATACAATATGGCCGACGTACCTTGGAGAGTCTGAAGTAGTCTGAAGTTAGTAGTTAGTGCGCAATGAATCTTTTAGAAACGAAATTGTCTACTGCGCAGCTAATCAGCTAACTTCAGACTCGCCAAGATACGTCGGCCGTATTGTACGTTTCATATTTCATTCATCAAACCTAAGTGGAACCTCAGACAATGTGATATCCTTCAGTTTGACCGGTTGTCAGACTTTCGGGCTTTTGACTACCCGTAACGACTATCATAGTATTCGTATGACACCCGGGAGTCGGGATCGGCGCACATTGGGGATAGAGCCAATTTTGTCTTCAAAACCACCTAGAGATCGCAAATATACAGGGTGTTAACAAATTCGTGTAATTCCTTTAAACCACATGATCTACTACTGGTGTAGACAGGCCCCGCACGGGATTTAGCTTGATTAATAATAAAAATAAAAAATATTTTTTTTTCATGCGTCTTTGTTACCGATCGTATCTAAACCACCTAATAAGGATTCAGTAAAAAAATAAGTTTTTTTTTTTTTTTTGCAAAAAAAAATTTTTTTTTCTGCGAACATTTCGATGCCACGCATACATTAATGAAAGTACGGCGACACGGCTGGCAGGAACGACTAACGCGATATCGCTCTTTACAGTCAAATAACTCAAGGCTCTAAAAAGACTCTGAAATTGAAAACCAAAAACTTTTTTTGAATTTTTTTGTTTGGTTTGTTTTCGAAAATACCCATTTAGGGTTAATCTGTGTCACCAGTAGATCACGCGGTTTGAAGGAATTACACGATTTCGTTAACACCCTGTATAAGCCAAATGAGACAATTTTTGAACAGAAAGGTTTGTAATTGAATTCTAAAGAGACTCACGAAGCCTCATTAAAAAGCCTTTAAATTGAAAAAAAAAGTAATAAATTTTGCAAAAATGTATATAAATAAATTGTTTAAATTTTTTTTTTGCAGTTTCTACAAGTTAACAATTATCAACCCGGTCAACTCTCTTATTCTTCTATTGTTTACTTCGTAACAAGAAAAAATCTCATAGTCACTGAGTGATATTACGAGTATAAAGACTATTTTTTTATATTTAATTCATACCCATTGTTTAGGTATAAAAAAATTAAAACTTAATTTCGCAAATCGGGCTTCGTGAGTCTCTTTGAAATTTAATTTTAAACAGTTCTGTGCAAAAATGGTTCAATTTGGTTAATATTTGAGGTCTCTAGGTGGTTTTGAAGTTTTTGTCCCCAATCGTCACCCTCCGCGCTAACTGTCTTAACTAGCAATTGATAATTTTTCAGAGACATTCTCACAGAGTGACGTATCTGCTTCAAATGAATAGAAATAAATAAATAGATACCTTAGGGCTTTAGGGCAACTATAAGAGAAATATAAAAAAGTTATTTATTCACAGCTAACGCATCTACTGAAAAATTATCAATAGCTAGATACGACAGTTAGCGCGAAGGAGGACGCAATGTGAGGACTTACCTCGCAGATCATACGATCCGAGCGATTGTTAATTAGTCACGAGCCCCTCTGGATACTTTGAACACTATTTTAGTGAGTTAAATACATTCTCATCGTTAAGATTGTATCAAATGATATGCTGTTCATTTTGTAACGATCCTTTGATGCTTTGAATATCATTAGGGTAGGTATGCAAAAGATTGCAATTATAATTTTAATGTATCCAAATATTAAATTTGTCATCCGTAAATTGATTTCTTTGACATATAAGAAACTAAGGCTTATTAACAAAATAATATTTTAGGCAACTAATCATTATACAAAACACTGTATTTTGAAACTATTAACAATGTTTTTTTAACGCAGCCAGCCATGTTTTGACTTGTACAGAACAGACGGTAAAAACAGGGGGCTTACTCTGAAAATCGAACTACGAAGTTTCGGATGACGTATCGCACGTTTTCCAACCACGAAAGTGTTTCGGATCCGATGATCGAGTCGATTTTCGCGATTTGAAATTTTGTCTTTCGTTCATCCTACTCCGAAATGTTAATTGACGTTTAGTTGTTAGTTGTTTGACAATACGCTGATCGTATATTTAAAAGTTTGATGTGTCATTATTGTTTCGTTTCGATCCGAAACTTCAAAGTTCGTTTTTGGAGTGAGCCCATTGACTCAGTACTCTCATTGTGCCTCCGCTTATTCATAAACTTAATATTATGCAATAGATATCCTTATAATATGTTCCTGTGTTATATCCAACGCGAAAATCCCTAGCGATAAAAACCAAGAGCATTTACTACTACAAAATCTATGCTATAAATTACATACTGTCTATTAAATTACCTTATCTTTACAATGACACACACACACAACAATTTGACTAACATTTCCTCTGATATAAACATAGTGACGAAATAATTTTTATATGTGTTAAATAAATATTGTCGGACGTGAAACAGAAGCCATAAGTAAACAGTTTAATTTCGGTAATAAAACATTTTAGAAGATAAAATAATACACGAACTAGACAATTTGTTTTAGACTAATATTATTTAGGTTTTTAATAAGCAGACTTGTTTTTTGTTACAGGTTTTTATTTAGCTCAAGGGGAGATGCGCTTGCGCAACCGTAAAACAATTAAGGTGGATTAAGCTAAACGAAAACATGTTTTATCTTAAATGATTACATTGACTAATCGGAAAAACGTTATACTTTCCCGCAATTATAGAGTCAAGTAAGAGTCACTGGCTCTACTTACTTTTGAAATGAAGCCCTTTGCAAGCAGTGTATCAAATCAGTGAGGCTAATGACCAAATATAGAAATAGAGTGCATTTCACTAAAGAAGTCCCTTCAGCGCCATGTTGGCACCACTGATTTTTCATTGTAAAAGCGTCCGAAACAATGAAGAGTCAGTGGTGCCAACATAACGTAGAAGGGACTTCTTTTGTGAAACGCACTCTACTACTCAATTTCTCTTGCCCTCTTTACTCTTCCTCTCTCCTGCTAAAATATGCTGTGCCCAACAGGGTTCATAATTGATCCATAGTCTTAAGCCTACCACCTGTTAAAATTACATTATGGTATGCAATAAAGTATTGAAAATTGAGTATTTTAAGTCAAGTGCTGTCACTGTCATTTTAAGGCAAAGTGACATTGATAGCATGAAATTAACGGCAACTTAAAATTGAGTAGCGTATTTGGCCATACTTGGTGAATCATATTTCGTTCATTAATACCACATCGTAACTGCAAGTGAACTGCAGATCCAAGTTGTCACGCAGTGGCACTGACTGCATTTGGCAATTCCCAGATGCAGTCGGGATGCAATCCATCTGTCTTGGGCCTTACAACTTTCCATTTCTTACTTGAAGGAAATATGATTTACCACGCGTGGGGGACGCTTGAGGATTAGGTGATCGTCGACTGTAGACTTTCGTAACTGTAGTCTAACTTGGTGAAGATCTAGACCCAGCAGTTGACTACAATAGGCTGAGTTCAGAGAGTTGCCATTCGTCCTGACACGTTGGGATATGTCATCGTTATTAAAGGTCCCGTGGTGACCCGACGAGCTATAAAATGTCCCGACAAATTAGTTTGAATCCATTAGCTGGAGGAAGACCCTGAAGATCACGCGGGTCACGCCAATAACTGCCCGGTTACGTAGAAGAGAGTAGAGCAGTGGTTCGCAAGGACGATCGACAGCAGTCCAATAAAATAAAATAAAATTTGATCACGTCAAATTGTGAAGAATTTTATAAATTCGTTACAGGAAATCCACAACTGTTTGTCCTTGTGTGAGAATTATGGAATTTGAATGTTCCTATCAGCACCTACATTATAACTTGTGTAATGTAATTAATTTTTGTCCCAAATTGTCCATCAGTTTTTGTCGATTTTTTTTTCCTATAAAAATCACCCTTTGCCAAATTATCCCGACGGAAGCTTGATAAAATATGGCAACGTTTTTGTTGAGTCTGTACTCAAAAATATGACCAAACCGAAATAAAATTTGTTGAAAAAAAAAAACGAAAACTATCAGCGGAAGTGACCGGATGTATGACTCATACCACAAACTTCATTATTTTTCTCAATACTTGAACACAAAGCAAACAAACTTAAACTTTGACTTTGCTCTATGACTCTATACTACACTCCATTCAACCATAAACAAGTTATCCGACTCATTACGTACAAAACCCATAATTGTTCACACCATTACTTAACTGACACGAACTAACACCGAATTCTAGACTCAACAAGGTGTCTAGTGGCTCTACCGTAGTTACCAACAAAACGACCTTAACTACAAAACTTACACAAGCAATTTTACACCTTATGTGTACAGTTAAAAGTCGAAAATTGCCTGTCGTAACATCAAGATATGACACTACCAATTATGAACTTTATGCGCCATAACTTTAAGTTTAAATCAGTTTGGCCAGTTGTCAAGTTATGTCGGTTAAGTTTTAACGCTAACTTGTTTGAGTCGGCGCCTTTGATATCAGGTACAAAGGGCGCCGGCTGAGTGTCGTGTGTCCCTCGCCCACCTGACCGGTGTTTGCGTGTGCGCTTCGAATAGTCGCTTGCTATGTACCTTATGCCGCGTTGATTTTAGACTTTAGAGGTATGTTTAGAATTTTAGACGGAATAAGCTTAGAGTTGTGTTCTAGAACTGCCTCTATCAGTGTGTTTCTAGACTAAATACAGGTTTTAACTGTTATATTTGTATGAGTTTGTTTCTAACGGCGCAGGCGCGGCGTACATTGATGAAGAAATTGTAACAACCGATCTGCATTTATTTATACCTACTAAAACCTAATTTTTACATATATTGTGTTACGTTACTCATTCTGATTCAAGCCACACATTAAGGTTGCACATTACAAAAATCTAGAGCCAATAGAGTAGTAGTAGAGCCCGTAACTTTGGAGAGAGTAGGCAATGAGAAATGTACTTGTAAATTGTAACGCAGCAGTATTTTGAATAGGAGAGACGGAAAAAACAGATCAGCCTGTGCTAGTCGCATTATTTTTCAATCTGTGAGATGAAAAGAAACACCAAAATTAACCGAAGTGGTAAAGAATTGGAACAGAAAGTTGACAAGATATCGATACTTTGCAGTAGAGCCAGAGGCTAAATACAATTCTGACCTATGATTATCTTAAAATATAGTCTTTTGTATCATTCATCATCCAGGAATGCACTGGATGCAAGAAGTACAGGACCGGGTAAAGTGGCGATGTTTGGGAGAGGCCTATATCCAGGGGGCCTACTCCCTAAGTCCGTCAACGAAGTTAGTCGCCCGTCCGAAAGTAGCCCGAAACGTAGGAGTGAACAAAACAAGTGTCAAATTCAACTTTTCGGACGGGCAAAAACACATCGGTAGTAGAGACAACTGTCAAATCGTGTTGTCATTCATTCTTAGTGCAGACCCTGAAATAGTCGTATGTCCGTAGGTGATAGGGAGTAGGAAACGCTCGTAACTAAGGCCGAAACCACGGACTTCGTGCTTAGAGAGTAGACCCGCTGCAGTGGACGTCTTTCGGTTGAATGATGATGATGATAGTGTTCTGTAAAACTGTATTTGTACATCAGTCGCCATTGTCTGTGCAGGTTCTTCTTCTTCTATCGTGTCGGCACGAGCTATACGAGAATAACTCATGCCGTGGTGAAAAGATTAGCCAGTCAGCAAGGTTGGTAGCGAGGCTGACTGCCCAGAGTGCACCGGACGTACTGAAGTAACGTCACTCGTGGAGGCTCTTTTCATGCACCCGATGTCTGTGCAGGTAAAATCTAGATTAATATCCACACATTAATATACAGATAATTAATTTGTCAAAGAAAATGTTGTTTTACTTTGTTACTACAGACAGAAAGATAGAAGCATTAAAAGCCCATTTGTGCTACATGGTTCAGCCCAGGGTTAAAGCGATAGCCCAGTGAAGCTTTAATGGCTGTCACCGGGATGTAATTGGTTAGCCCTGGGGTCCCTGGGCTAACGATGTTGCAGGAGTCAAAAAGTCAGGAGGAACTAAACTTTTGCTTTTCAAAGTTAGCTTCACATGAACTACCTACCCGTCAGTGGCGAAGGCTCCATACAACTCGATTTCTATCGGCTTTCCTTTCGAAACGAGTAGTTATTAGAAATCACGCATCACACTTGAGCAAGGCAAACATTTTTTGGTCCGGCTTCCCTTTTAAGAAACTTCACCCTATGCCACTGCTACCCGTCCCAGGTTTCGGTGCGAAGGTACATCATCACTTCATAGTATAAAACAAAGTCGCTTCCTGCTGTCTGTCTATACGTACTCGTATCTTTAAAACTATGCAACGGATTTTGATGCGGTTTTTTTGCTAGATAGAGTGATTCAAGAGGAAGGTTTTAAGCAGCTATAAAACGTACACGTGTGAAGCCGGGGCGGGTCGCTAGTTTAAATAATAATAGGTAGATTAACAATATATTTTGTCCCGAGTCTCGAAGTTCTTGTAGGTACCTACTTAATGTAAACTACTTCATGTTTATTTATACAAAAGTGTACTGTGTATTGTGTGAGGATCTTAACAGTTGCATAAGGACATTTTTTGAAGTGGGCATGAAGGACTAAGTAAAAAAATGTAGTGCCTAAATTGTTTAGAGATTTGTGCATTTATTGCGATTTAATTTGAAATAGGGATTAATTTTGAAAAAATAGGGATACATTTTTTTCTAGCCAGATAGTAGTATGTACTTACATTTAGAGTGAAAGCATCTCGTTAGAAATTGAAATCTTTTAAATGTGTAAACATTATAATTTGGATAATTACAGCATTTTAGGTTATTGATTTTTATTGAACTCGGTATAGTTCTAGTTATAATATCATGTCTGAAACTGTAAGTTTGGTAAGTATATTATTTAATTTAACATTAGGATTTTTTTCCATAATGTGCCCGAAAAATGGCAATAGCCTCGCCAACTATGATGGGAATGAATACCAGGGTCGAAACCAGGACAGACTCTTGTAATAGGAAAACACCTCTATGTTTACCGCTTCGAGGATTACAGGCGTGAGTATAATATGTATGACTGTATATCTCTTATACTCACGGACACACAACACTCTCCAAAAACACACATAGCACATATTCTTTTGTTTTGTATATTCCACCACTTCCTCTCAAAATTTGGATCTTTACAATGTTGTAGTACGTAAGTGCAACCTAATTACTCTAATTTTTAAGGGTGTGAGCCTGGAGATCTGTCACACAGGTCCCGAACCCAGTATAGACTCCAGCTCTCACAAAGGTTTGAATCTCCTTGTTACGTACATACTATGTACCGAATTGTACCTTTTTGAGAGAAATAAACTATATTATATGTAGTAGGGTCCTGTGTCGAGTGAATGAGTTAATCATGATAGCTATTTCATCCAGCATTGTTTAAAGTATATTTTGGGCATTGAGTATTTTTGTCCTATGATAACACTACGAAAGACCCAAGTAATTAAGCAACTGTAATTATTTTAATAGATATCCCTTTAGATTTTGTTCATCATCTTCTCCTTGCTCTTCCAGTCTAGGTCAGCACAACATGCACTCTTCTTCCATTCTTCATATCAGCCGTCATCGCAGTACTCACACTCCTTTCTTACCCATATCATCCTTCATACAATCAATCCAGCTTTTCTTTGGCCTACCTCTACTTTTGTATCCATCCACATTAATATTTAACATTCTTCTAGTAACATGACTTTTCTTCCGCTAATTACTCCTCAACTTTTCAGTCATTGGCGCTACTTCCTCTTGAATGTATGTTTCAATTTTGTTATTTTATTAAAATTCAGATTGAATAGAGTTGTTAACAACATCAATAAATTGCAAATCTAATTAGTCCGCCAGTTAGAGTTTTGAAAAATAATGGACACATATTTTTTCTTTTGTTAAATCTATGAATATTTGGAAAGATAAAACGCATCAAAACCCGAGAGTGGGGGCTTGTGACGTCAGAAGCAAGTAAAAATTGTAGTGGCTTGTGACGTTTTGCCAATTTTAAAAGTGTCGTATTTTCTTCAATTTTGGTTTACGTAACAAAAGAAAAAAATACGTGTCAAATATTTTTTGATAATCTAACTGACGGACTAATTAGATTTTTTCAGTCCAATACCCAATTGAATGTCAGTCACGTTAATCATACATTATTTTGTATATAGCTCTACAATAACTTCCTTACTATAAAAACAAATTATGAAAGCTTATACCTACCTACATCAGAAATATATCCAATGGTTGTAGTGACATTATTCATGACATAATTTTATTCAGCGTTTATTATTATTAGTAAGGGGTTAAGTTAATACCTATTAGGTACCGACAAGAAACGATTTGAAATTACTAATGACAGGTATTACGAGTAATCGCTACTGTTCCCTGAAGTAACTGTGTAATTAACTCATAATTCACTGATATAGCTAATTACCTATTTAGCTACTATCTTATTAAATTCTTGTAGTTAGATATTAATTTAATGAAGATAATAATTTTGCCATTAATTAATTTCTCATAAAGTCAATGATATGTCTAATGAAAACAATCAATTAACCGATTTGTACTTTGATGTCATATTATGACAAAATTCTTGGTATTTATAATTAAAGAACATTAGAACTGAATTGATTTTTTTAATAAAAAGCAAATCCATGAATTAGAAAATAATAAACATTAAAATAACGGAATATATTTTAAGGATAGATATCAACTAAATTAAAATTCCTTACAAAATATTGTTAAAAATCCTTTCATTTCTCATTTGAATTAAAATCTTAATGCAATGAAGATATCAAAGAAACAAAGCGAAGTCGCGCATATTCAGATACAGGAACATAAACAATTCAATCCAAAACGTCTGAGCTTTCACCAACACTCCAAAACAGTACACAAAGCCCCATGTAATACGTGCCTAATCGCAATACAGATACAAATTACAACAACCATACAAAGACATACGACAATCAAACACAAAGCCTTGCCTACGAAACTAAATTACCAGAGCAATCCGCTCACCTAATAGCTTCAACGGGACGCCGCCGCCGTGTCACCAAAAATTTGCATTGCCAAACAAACTCAATTACGAAACGATACAAAACCTTCAGAACTTAACTTTGACAAAGTTCCATATCTCTATGTAGGACATTGAAAATAGAACTTAGTCGAAGCAAGTGAGTGCTTGGTTGAAGCAATTCGCGATTGTTACCGATCGATTCCGAAGGCAGAGCTCGGTAGGCCCCGCCTATTGGGAGGTGCGGCTGCCTCGGGAGCCAGCACAGGCGCCGGACGGAGCGGCGCTTTTGATCTGCCCCCCTCTTCGCCGCGCGCAAGCGCAGGCCCAGATAACGAACGCACACAAACTCATAACGCTCCGCGCGCTCTCACAAGCCGGTTGTCAGTACAAACCAGTTTTGCAGTGACGACACAGCTACAGTGATACCAAAGTGAGCCCGAGAGGACAGTGCCCTAGTGTTTAGTTATATGGACAATTGATTTGTGGAAATGGAAGATAAGCCGTACAGTGTTGACAGTTCGGACGATATCAATATCGAAGAGGAGGAAGAACATATTGAGGAAAATCACAGTAAGTGTCTATTTGTAGTTTTTGCGGGTTTGTTTTTGTTAATATGTTTATATATTGATGATGATAAGGAAAAACACGATTTTAACTTTGTTGTTTTATAAACATCAGATTAGCACTGCTCTTTAACCTTTTAGAGTTATTATTTATACGACATAAACAAACTTTTAGGTTCTTTACTTTACGTTTTTTTTTGTAGTTAAATCGTTTTGTTAATCAATACATGCATCTTTATGCCTAACATTTCAACATAAAACTTTTTCAACTATTTTTCATACGGGACTTTTTGGAATCATAAATCTTTCTCCTTCTTAAACACAATTTGTTTCATTTTGTTCTCCAAGCATTAAATTTTAAAAGTTAATATTCTAAAAATTCACTCATTACTTCCCCAGGCTACCCACCAGACTTCCCGATCGAAGCTTTAGTCAAGCTCGAGCGGCCGTCACCCCCTTTGCCAACGCCGCCGCATACGCCCACTGACGACACGCCCCCAGCCGTCGTTATCTCGCGGCACCAGCCGTGGACGCCACCCGCACAACCCTACACCTACCCCCGACCAGCCATGCAGACCCCCTACCCCTACGAGAAGGTCCCAGTGCAGAATTATTCGCACCCCATGTCGGCCTACGTGCAAGCCCAAGTCGCAACGCTTCCCCCGTCGGCTCCGTACCACGCTATGCTCGTCAACCAGTGGATTAGAAACGCTGCTTTCTACCATCATTCATTGAGATACCCGGGTGTCATGGCTCAGAGAATGCCAGGAAGGAACCCACCGCCAATGCGAGCACCAGGTGTACCAGGAACGAGACCCAAGAAACAGTTTATTTGCAAATATTGCAACCGCCAGTTCACCAAGTCCTACAACCTGCTGATTCATGAAAGGACTCATACGGACGAAAGGCCTTACTCGTGTGACATCTGTGGCAAAGCTTTCCGCCGGCAAGACCACCTTAGAGACCATAGGTATGTATCAAAACTTTTATCTATATTTAAGTTGTTTGTGTCCCATGCTATTAAGTTTCAAGTTATATGATAGTCGGTGTCAACACATTAAAGTTCTTTTTTAAGTTATCTGAAGTACTAAAGTTCGAAATTATGGTTTTCAAGTTTTAAAAGTTCAACATCTTAATTTTTATTGACATAGGATTTAGCAAAGAAAAGTTTCAAAACAATTGCAAATTGCAAGTGGGTCAAAATTAAATTGAAAGATTCTTTTACTTTTCTACATACAAACTAGTCAAGCTTCTTCTTCTTTTTTTCGTGTCGATTGACTCGTATTCAATTTTGTCCGACCAGTATTGAGCAACCTGTACAGCTCTATCATTGGCCTCGTTTAGATCTTGGATGATGCAGGTGATTGTGCACGACGGGCAACTAAGGAAGTGACGCATGTCCTGTGATGATGCTCCACACTGGCACTGCGTTTGGGATGGGTGAAGAATGCCCCATTTGGCCAAGTTAGTTTAACAGCGGCCAACCTGGGTCCGCATTAAGAGATTTCCAGATTGGCCACTGCAGTTTTCATCCAGGGGGTAGATGTTCTTCCGGGGTGGATGAACTGTAGGTGTTTGTGCCTCCTCAATGCACACCTCTCGTCTGCCGCACTGTGCACCAATGACGTCGTACAAACTAGTCAAGCTAATAAACGCGTGTTAGAAACCAAACCACTTTCACTCGTTAAAGGATTACCTGATGTTAGTAATCAATTTATCTGAGAGACTTCTAATTTAATTTAATGTTTCCCTCGAAATACCAACAACGTGATTTAGGACGTGTTTCACCGAGGCATTGTTGACGATAAGAGTAGAAAAAAAAATTAAAAGTGTAAACCTTTTTGTGAGGTCGCGAGGCGGCGGGCGCACGCGCGCCCTCGCCAACCGGTTTCTTTCTTTACGATCACCATATCTGTCTTGCTCCGCCGTCGAACAAATTACACGTTATATTTCTTCGCTTTTACGAGACCAAAGTTTTTTTTCTCATATCGTACCGTATATATTAACAGTCTAATGTGTCCGTAATGTAAGATCACTTCAATTTCATTCAAAGCGCTTATTTCGTCGCATATTGAGCCATAAAGATGTAGATGTTTGTTTACATTGTGTACTCGCTAGAAGTGAAAGTTGAACTTGTGTCTAATTTCTGTTCTCTATTTTCCAGGTACATACATTCAAAAGAGAAGCCATTTAAGTGTACAGAGTGTGGAAAAGGATTCTGCCAATCTAGAACGCTTGCGGTGCACAAAATTTTGCACATGGAAGAATCTCCCCACAAGTGCCCAGTTTGCAACAAGAGCTTCAACCAAAGATCTAACTTGAAGACGCATCTGTTAACACACAGCGATGCGAACAAGCATCATTTGGAACATTTAGAAGGTTGTCAAGAAGTTTCTTCGACAAGTCAATCGGAGAACTCCCTGTTGGATCTTTCACATAAACCTTCGCCACCTCTACCACAACAAGTTCAACCACTTGTGAGTCCACACCAATCTCCAGTTGAAGGACCCAAAAGAACTTTGGGCTTCTCAATAGAAGACATCATGAAACGTTAATTCTCATATCTGTAAATATTTATTGTTTGCTCTCACCGCGTTCTAAGGTACCTGTTAAAATTGGCAAGAGGCTAACATTCAGGGATATAATGTTTAATTTAGTTAATTTATAATTGCCAAAGATGTATCATTGACTGATTAGTAAGGTTTCTTATCATTGAGCATCCGTTTTTCCTGTTTCATTTATCGGCTCTTTAATAGTAATCAATACTTTGTCATTTCTATTCATCAGCATTTGTATCACCATTTGAATGACTCATGTTACGGTCGAAACTCGGATCTTTTTTCACTTGAAAGACTGAAATTGTTTTTAATTATTGTTATTGTTTGTTTAGAGGTTTATTTATTGTGATAGATTAACTTAGATAAGTTTATGGTTAACTAAAGTTACCGGAAAGTATTACCTTCGTTTTAGTTCGTTTCGTTCCAAAATTGTGGCTATGACATCATTGAAATCATGTTCAAAAATTAGATGTATGTAGTACTGTAAGAGAATTCAGTAGATAGTTTTAGAGCATGTACATTTTACTGTAAATATGTAAACTAAGTATTATAGTTGAAGTCGACGAGGCTACTATTAGAAATACAATTATAATAAAAGAAAATAGTAATGAATATTACTGCATTGTTTTATTTTTTCTGCGTGTTTATCTACGTTATCATCTCATTTTGCTTCGATTGGAGATAACGTAATTTATAACGCTTGAAGTACTTTAAATGCTCCAACATAAATTAATATCGCTTTTTGAAATATTACAATTTAACAGCTATCAACAACTTGATTGACCTAGTTTGTTTGTGACATTGGTTGAAATATTTCATAATCTATAAAAATATTTGCTCTGTGAAATTAATGTTCAATAGGGCTTATTTTGATATTAAGTTTCACTTTGCTAAGTTATGAAATGATCTCGAGTCTGTTAGATAGATCCAAAAGATTCAAAGTCAATTCCATATTCGTTTTTCCAATGGTATTTCAACCATCTGAGTTCAATGAGGCAACAAAGAAGTTTCACTAATTTAACGAACAAACTGGGATCCGAAGAAGATCTTCTAGTTAGGTAGGTATTTTTTGTTTATTACAACAATACATTTTGTTGTATTTCGTGTTATTGTATCAGTTAATGAACTGTTTGATTCTTAGCCAGTTAGGTCTTTAAAATTATGTTTTAAAGCATCCAATCTCATAATTTTGTTTTTAGTAAAAACTAAATATTCAATTGAAGGTTTTGGGTGTTGGTGTTATATATAATGTTTATAGATGTACTAGCTCTAATATCATAGTCCAATTTTTTGCACCTGTTCATTTAGGTATCAGTCCACCCTGTTGTAATGATTGAATTATATTATTTATTTTCAGTTAATAGCATAGGTACCGTCCACTTTCTTGCAAAGCTCTTACTATACTATTTCTCGTGCCTTCGTGATGCTAATGATAAATCTTCATCTTAACTCTCTCATTCACATAAAAAATGTTAGCGAGCAGTTATTTATAGCCGAAACTAAAAAATAATTTCACATTTAGAACAAAAACTTAAGTAACGGTTCCATAGCGTGTCAGTTTGCCCATTAGCAAGTGGCCTATGGGCTACTAATAGGGTTTTCACTGTTTTGTTTTTAAGTTTAAGTATGTTTTTATATTTGATCAGCATCTTAAAAGTTTTGGGGTAGATTTTGTAAAATACTAAGTATCTTAAAGATACCTTCTTGTAATTTCTACAGGTAGCTAAAAGAGTATTATTAGGTCACGAAGAGAACATAAAAGCTGCCGTGACTTATTTATATGAATGGTATTTTGCAACATAAGGCAAGTTATTTATATCAAAGATAACAGCAAAAATAGAGAAGATATATGAAAGCTGTAGGAGCATAACTATGTCAAATGTAAAAAAAAAACTGTCGGCAACCCTACACATCACACATCGTGCAATACCAAACACAATCATTATAGTAATGTAATGAAATTAATTATAATTATAGGTGAGAGCCAGTCGAGAGCGATTTCGTACCAAACTCGTTTTAAGTAATGATCATCTTTGCTAATAAAAAAATCTGATGAAATTCACTTGGACGTTTCAATTGAAATCTTATAATCACGTATAGCAAGCATGTGCCTAATGAACCATTATAATAATATGTAAAAAGATAAACGAATTCAACTTAAATTTCTAATATACATTAACAACAAGTACTTGTTTTCTTTATATTAACTCCTAATACACCACTAATTACTGTTAAGCTGTAATATACTAATACTGGACAAATGGACTAGATATTTGAATCACTTTTGAGCCGGTGTTGACCAATCCTTATAAAATCATCCTGGTCTACCGTGTAGATTTAAGGAGTTCCACAGGGTAGTAACTTTGGCCCACGTTTTATGGCAGACATGCTTTTCTGAATGCCATCTTTACCACAATTTGACTCTGTATCTGTTACAGTAAATTTTGAAGTATAAAGGGATATTTTTTTCACTTTTCCTGGATACTGTATCTAGATCTACATGCCATTTGAGATTCAAATAGATCTTGATTTTAATTATGCGATCTTTATTGACATTAATGAAGACAGACATAATATGAAAAAGACCAATTTTAATAATGATGCTTTATTACCAGTTTGTTTATTTCATAACTGATACAAATCTTTGTTGTTTTTAGACAATTTTAGACTGTGATGATAATAACTTGTCTACTGACAGAAGTGTCATTAGAGAATTCATAAATATTTCTTCACTCAGTCTATAAAAGTTACAATATCAAATAAAAGGCTTACTGCACAATGGGCTAACTACTTGATACTACTCAGGTATATCTACTATCTTAAGACTTAACGTCATAGCTGTAAGTATTTGGTTTTATGAGGTACCAACTCTAAACGTTGCATCAGAACAAGAGACAGATTTATTATTTTAAAGCAGCGGCATATTTTCTAAATACATTATAAACAGACCAACCTGTAAAATAAAACGTCTTCTCACTTAGAAAGATGATTCATACTTTTTAAACTAAGTTACTGAGGATATTATCAGGCCTATATCACATTCCATCCTGTAATGTAGATTATCATGTAATAATATACATTCCTTATACATTACTGTATTAAAGTAAGAGCGTTTTACAGAGCACTATAATTTTCAGATGCCTCGGCATTCTCTCAAGGAATTATAAAATTCTTTAGTAATGGTCGCGGACCACGGTAATGGTTGCGCCATCTAGTTGATGACTGCCGAACTACGATATGTCATTTGTCACCATGCGATGTCGCTACGCGTAGGTCCCGGTGGTTATGTTGAAATATTTGTAATTGAGAGGACTCTTGTTTTTCTTCATTGATAAGCTCGGAATAATCGTTGTTGGTTTTGTGGATTTTATTTCTGTTATATAAGAGTGAAGTTATTAGTAAGAACAATTTAGAAAATTAAATTAACGTCTGTTTTATTAAATTACGACGGAACAACTCCGGTTACGGTAAAGTTAATCTCTGTTAAGTAAAAAATGGTTGCTTGAATTTTTTTTATTCATCTCATTTGTAATCATTACACATAAAATAATAGAGTTATTTTTAATCATAGAAATATTAGCATCAGCATCTTAACGAACAACGGTTTTTTTAAAGGATTGCGTCAAGTAGGCTTATTTTTGTGTAGTTGGGATTTATTTTAAATAACACCGATTTAAAGGAATGGTTTTAAAAAAATAGAAGCAGAGCCAAACATAAAATTAAAAGAAAGATCCAACCAATTTTCTCGAATCGACGTGTGATTGATGATTGAACACTAAACTTGCATCTGCAATTTGCCAGTCAATGGAAATTGCAACAAATCCCGTCTGATTGGGCTCTAATCGCAACGCAATCGCGCATTCTTTCCCCAAATCACCACGAATTCCCATGACTATTCCATTTATCCCATTTCGATAATTGGGTCTGTTGTTTTATGCCAATTAAAAGCAATTCGGAAGGGATTAAAGTCGAATTTGGGGGAAAATGGGGTGATAATTCAAACGATTTCGACTGTCATGGCGGCGCGCGCATGCGCAACCTGACTGACGTTGTTGATTTATGAATGTATCGCACTGATTTATTGATGGTAATACAAGCAGTTCTATTCAATTAGTTACGATCGATATAGTTAATTAATGAGCTGTGAAACTATAGATTGTGTTGTGGTTACACGCATTACAGTTACCTACACTTTCGATTCAATTTACCACTTTATTAGCTTCGATTACAATAGTAATTTTAACGTTATTGTTCTTTGAGTTTATAAAATTAATGATATACATAGGTATATTAAATGCATTTCTGTTCTTTATAGAGATTTACGTTAAAATTGATTATGATTTAATGATTGCAATAAGAGAGACTGCTAATCCATTTGCCAAATCAGTGATTGTGGCTAAACCATCCGTGATTGTGCATTGAAGAGGTTTGGAATCGTTATTTTTCTCAGAGATCAGCAAAAGTATGAACCTAACTTTGGCTGTAAAATCAAAGTCATCTAATACATAAATGTAATTCATCTCGTAGCGAGATACAACTGGCGAGGCGTAAGCTGAGCTTTGCATGTATGTGAGTGCACATAGAATCGATTGCCAAAAAGCAGTATAAACCGGTTTAAACCAAGCAAAGAACGCGTCTGCATTCATTCACACACAAATGCAAAGCTCAGCTTAGGCCTCGCGGACGGTACCTTGGTATTTTAGGTAACAAATGGAGGTTTAACTAAGTCATAAAGTCAAAAAAATAAGTTTATTTCACATCACAGTCAAAGTGCAAGGAACTGATAAAGAATATAGAATAAAAGTTACAATCAGCTATACTTTTTTCTTTTTTTTAGACATTAAAAACATCAGACATCAAATCTCATTTATTCAAAATAGACTAGAATTACTTAGTTTTTTTTTACATCAAAGTTTGTAAAAGACAACTCCCAAAAACACCCGCCTTTCACCACTTCCTAGTGTTTAAGCTGTGATGAAGAAACGACGCAACAAACTCCCCAGCAACATAGATCTGTCTGTCAAGTCACAGTCAAGTGAATAAATTAATGTTGAGTCTGTACACAGAAAAGGGTAATATTAATTACAACAATGAAATTATGCATATTGCGAATGATAAACAAAGTATAGAACAAATTCTGGAAGAATTGAAAACAGATACCTATAAGTTTAGTATAACTGCTAAGAAAATACGGGAGCAATATTTCTAAACAAATACAAGCAGACGAATGTGCGTGCAAACAATTGCTAT
The DNA here is from genome assembly GCA_905220435.1 of Amphipyra tragopoginis. Lineage (NCBI taxonomy): Eukaryota > Metazoa > Arthropoda > Insecta > Lepidoptera > Noctuidae > Amphipyra > Amphipyra tragopoginis. The sequence goes on from HG992009.1 coordinate 10,115,701, forward strand.
TTTTTAGTTGATATTTAGAACTGTTACACACACGACCTTTTGGCCTCATAGAACCATATCGCGTGGTGAACAAAATATCTAATGAAGATTGCATTAACCCTTAGGCTAGATTCAACGTAACGACCACCTGAAGTAGCCTATTGGTAACTTTAAGAAATTATATATAGATTTATTACTACTTACTACATATTTTTGATGTTTTTTGAAGAAGATTTATTTGTAGCTGTAAGCGTTTAGACCGTTATTTTGTTTTTTGAAGGATTAAAATCGGTTGATTTATCGTTGCATAGGTTAAGGTTGGATCCGTGGGTTTAGAGTTGGATTTTTGCCTGGGGGTAAAAGGTGTTGGGCCTTGAAGGCTTTTGCTGCTGGTTTGGGTATAGTTTATGGATATAGCTTTACTTGATTTTTACAAAATGAGCAGAACTTCTAGCAGCGTCAATTCGTGCGTTAAGGCAGCAAGATTATATTATTCCAAGAGCACTCGGAACTTACATCAGAGAACCATTGTGTTAGTCCGTAAACGTCTACTGCTAACAAAGACATCTTTTTAGACGGTCTAATAATTACTCGTGAAGTAATATTGCTGCAATCATTTCACTTGGCAAACAGATTAACAACTATCGCAGTAGGTGTGTTATCATTGGCAAAAATAAGGACGCTGCTGCGTTTTACAAAAGCGTCGTTGAATTTTAGCATTTACCTAAATACCACAATAGCAAGACCAGAAAATTTCAAAAAAATGCAATGTCGGCCAACTAATCCCACCCAGTAATCCAACTAAAACCCCTCTAAATACACGTCCAATTCCCACAATTATTCTAAATTCAAATAAATTCTACTTCAAAACTCACCACTCGCACGCGCCACCTGGCGGCATCCTCACGCGATCCTGATTGGCAGCTGTCAATCATCTCATATCAAACGCATAATAGGTTTCATTTTGGCCAATTAGAGGTCCGTCGCACCCACTGCCGATGAAATGTAAAACCCCACACAATGGCTAATGTACAATAATATGATGTCGAAGTGGTCGGACACAGTGTTTGTTGGTTTGATGAGCGTTCGTGTTGGAAATGGCGGAAATGATTGGTGGGATTTTGACTTTGTTTGCTTATGGTTTTAAAGTAACAGTCGGTAGACTTCATTTATTTGCTGTATCGCTCTCTACGCCCAAAAGCATTTTGATGATAATCTAAATAATATTTTGCTCTATCAATGTCAACTTTTGATTCCAACGGATTTTTTTGTTTTGTGCTATTGAAATTTGACGCACTACCGATCAAGTCTTAGTTATTTTTACGTCCATCAGGTTCATCTATTTTCTTATTTTGTCATGCAAACAGGACATTTGTTAAATCAACGTCCTTATTTTCTAAAGCATTCAATTTTTGTGCGTGCATTTTAATCTCTCCAAACTCGCATATTTTACATTACATCGGTAATTTGCAAATGGGTGAATCTATTATTCATTAAGAAATCCGTATGTTAAGCAATAGTACTCAACTGCTTTACACTTCCTATAAAATTATTAGCATTTACGAAGTAAATCATCTAATCGTTCAAAGTTTACACGGACTTCCTAAGTTTTTTGCCATTGTTGTTTGTTTTGTCTGCCAATAATACAGCCTTCTGAGGTACAAATCGATTGACTTTAATCGGTTATCTTGAAACGGTTCCTGGTTATCGATTAATTATTCGTACGGAAGTGCGGAAGTGTGATTGATCTAATAATTCCGGGTTTGTTCGTATATCACTTTATTAATGTTAGCACACGGTGTTATGAGGTAAGGTCAAGGATTTGTTTTGTTAGTCTTACGTCATTGGGTTATGTTTATTTAAGGTCTGGAAATGTTTAACAAACTACAATTCTCACATAATGTGGTTTTCAGTGAGAAGAAGATTTTAGATTTTATTATACCTACTTTCTTTAACGAAATGTCTACATTTCTCTTTTTAGGGTTCCGTACCCAAAGGGTAAAACGGGACCCTATGACTAAGGCTCCGCTGTCCGTCTGTCCGTTCGTCTGTCACCAGGCTGTATCTCATGAACGATGATAGTTAGACAGTTGAAATTTTCACAGATGATGTATTTCTGTTGCCGCTATAACAACAAATACTAAAAAACAGAATGAAATAAATATTTAAGGGGGCTCCCATACAACAAACGTGATTTTTTTGCCGTTTTTATAGATAATGGTACGGAACCCTTCGTGCGCGAGTCCGACTCGCACTTGGCCGGTTTTTTTAATCGATGAAACGTTTGTTTACCAACCTTTAATCATAAATAGATTATTCATTTTGCTTTAAGAATCGTTTGGAATACACAGTTTTATACAGTTGAATAATAAGTGCTAAGGTTTTCAAAAAATGTGTATATTTAATGGATTTTGCAAAATCACGTTTACAATCAAAGGTTTGTTTACCTTTTATACAATTTCAAAACATTTAAATGGCCGGACATATTTGTTCATGCAGTACATGTTGGTTTTTTTCCTCTACAAATCTGATGAAAAACGCACGCTTTTTACAAAACGATAAAGAAATCTGATTGACATGCGAGAAACCGTGCTTAAATACAGACAAACCTCAAAAACACATTTTTATAAAAAAACTATTTTCTTTAAGTTGGTATTTTATAGTACCTATTCTATAATTAGGGGTTACCGTTTCTGTCAAAAATAGATAGGTACTTGATAGACAGTAGAATATTTTTTGCTACTTGTTGAAAGGTTGGATTCTTATGAAATAGGTACTTGTAAGTTTTAATTATAGTGTAATTTCCCAAATCTGCTTGAAATGTATTTTTGTTGAAATAACGGTACAACCTTCAAAAGAAAAGTAAAATTTGAATAAACAAGATTCGTGTCAAAAAAGTTCGATATAGAGATTAAGTATGACGAAGAAACTCCAGTTTGATTAGTGACCGAGGTTTGGGAGCCATGGAGTTCTAAATAGTTATTTTAAAGATCTTCTTGTATCGTGTCGGCACGAGTATACAAGAATAGCTCATGCCGTGGTGAAAAGATTAGCCAGTCAGCAAGGATGGTAGCGAGGCTGACTACCCAGGGTGCGCCGGACGTAGGTACTGAAGTATCGTCACTCGTGGAGGCTCTTTTCATGCAACCCATTTTAAAGATGGTAATCATTGAAATCACTATTCAAGGGAACAAGTTATTTTAAATAAGGATGTTGACTGCTGTATCCTTTTTTTTGCCTTTATTTTGCCCGTATAATTCCGATTTAACATAGGTATCCGTAATAATTATACCTTGTCAACAATAATTATCACTATTTTATATTTACCAATTAAATCATAGAATAAAAGGGTAGAATACTCAATCGAAACTACTAACCTTCAGACTGACATCCTAAATAAAACCAAGTAATCAAAAAAATAGAAAATCGACGCTCCAAAATACAGATATATAATTATAAAAGATCAAAATGTGAGTTGGCCAAACGGCCCGGTTATTAAACGAATTTAGGGGCAAATGCGGTTATAATTGTCCGAAATCGTTTCCAATGATACAGGAATAGAATATAATTTTATTGTGACTAATAAAAAGACAAAATTCTGCAGCTTTGCGGTTACCAGTTTCGAGGGACGTGCCTTCCGTCCTGTGCCCTGTCATTTCGCGAAATAACGGGCATTGTGTAAAAGGGACGATTTAATTTCTCTAATGAATGGTTCTTGACAGTTTGATGTCATATAAATTGATGTGATGCATAGATTTATGACTGCATCTTTTAGTTTGGGATGACAAATTATAAAAAATGTTGTGCAATTTATCTAGTGTCTTAATGTTTTCCAACAATTTAATTATGGTGCTAAAACACTATTCTTCTTCTTAAAAAAATACATTTTTACCTAAATATATACCTTTAATGTTCTACTATTATTCTTTAATATAGGTATAGGAAAATATATCTGAGTACATTGTTATAATTAGGTATATTAATAATCATCTTCGTTTCTCCACTATACTTCTAGGGTCGATTTTACAACTTTTGATATTATGCAATTTATAAAAATGTATATTTGGTACAGTTATACATTTTTCAGGATCAGCTGTATTTAAATACACACTTGCTTCTACGTGTTCTGTTTTTCGAAGAATTATATTTGGTTAATCGATTTGATCAATTCTTAGAGACTTCTTTTTATCCTCTACCAGAACACATTTTGCTCAAACATCAAAACCCAATTTGTACAAATCACACAGCAGAACGAATTAGGTCTACCGCACATCTATTCTGAATCACCAACAAATTAAACGGGTAGACACTTAATTCGCTAAATAATAAGTTTGTACAAAGTGAAGCCGACGTTTCAGTAAGTAATGACTGATTCATTGGCGCCACCGCGGTTGTCGGCGCCAACCTTTACCGAGCTTCACCATTCACTATTTACCACAAACTAATCAAACAACGTATCATTATACCGTCATTTTTGGAAATGATCACCCGTGGGATAGGCTATGAAAATGAGTAAAAGTTAGGTGCAAGGATTATGGAGTTTTGGTTCAGGGTAGAATTTTGCCCATAATTAAAATGCCTCTTAGAAGTTATTATTCGTAAAAAGATGATTACTGCAGATACCTAATTAAATTTAAGTAGAACATTAAGGTGCAGTTGGCAAATAGATCACTTACTTTTACATAAATAGACATTTTACTTAGAATTGAATGAAAGAAGAATGAAATCGTTTAGCAGGTACAAGATTTCAGGTCTTGCACTGACATCAGTAGATACTTACAAATCATTTTCAAGTATCAAAGCTAATTCAGTTCTTCCATAATCACAGCAATTATATTTGAATGTATATCCATAATTTTAAACATTAAAGCTATTGCAATGACGACAAACCAACACAACCCATAACAATACGAGCAAGCATATCTGCACAACTTACGATATTATTAATCTATGTCAAAATTATAAGGTGTTTACGTTCGACATGTCAAAAATTATGGCGTCCTTTATTTGCGGTGCGGATTCTGCCCGCCACCTATTATTATAACAAGGGCGATATTTCAGTTTTTGTGCCATTTGTGAATGGACTCCTATGGTTTCGGTTGCGAATTCATTTTTTTGCGATACAATGTAACTTTAATGGGGCTGTCTACAATGTTCCGTAATTTGTAGGTTAATATTTGGGTATTAACATTAGTCATTTTGTGTAGTTGCTACTTTAAGGTATTAATTTAAAAGCGACTCAATTTGTCATATCAATGCATTTATTATAGTATTTTTTTCTGGCATTAGGTCAGGCTCTGTATCGGGCAACTCTGTGTCCTTCATGTCTGAAGGATGTCCACAAAGGGAGCCAAATACATTTTCCTCAATGTCAGTTTCATATTCTCGTGTCACATTACACGGTGATTTGTAATCATCGTGCCAATACGAATCTTCTTTCTTCAGAAGAGCTATTTGCGAAATTTCTATTGTTTTTTTTGGGCATTTTGTAATGATGGAATTTACGTACAACGGTTGCTTTTCACCTATTATTAATTCATTTTATTTAGACAGGGTATCTCCACGTCTTAGCAAAGGCAGGAAGAGCGTGTAGTCAAAAACTCATTATAAAAAAGAACTGTTTAGTAGTATTCCTAAAAGATGTTGCAAGGGGTTTTTACGTCACGATTTGAAAATTTAAAATGTCACATTTAAGCGTCATCTAGTGAAATATGACGCATCTATATCTCGCGACATATTAATGTGACTGATAAATTGCTCAGATTGGAACATAGGTGGTCATAACTACTGGTTGGCTGGCTGATAAAATGGAGCACGTGCGAGATGGTGATAGTAACTAAGTACATACTTGTACTGCATTACATTTTTTAACTGAAGCTCAAATGTTGGCTTTTCTTTCTACTTATTATGGATATAAATCCAAGACATAATAGTATTAATGCAGTAGTAGTATTTGTACATTGTAGTTTAACCTATGAATTTATCCTAAGGTTAACTAATCTATCAGGTTTAAAGAGTTGTTTCGTATAATTAGTATCTTTTGCAATATTGATGAGCCATCTATTCTGACAAACTGAAAGTCAACGTCAAGTTGAATTCAAATTTCACATTTCAACATCTTTGGTATGACATTTCAAATGCTGTATCATTAACTATCCGCGCAGACACCTGTGAAACAAAATCACGAACTAAAAGGCACCTAAACATACCTTACATTTAAATCCCATACAGCAAACAGACGATCCTAGATTACCTCCGACCCAAAAACAAAAGCAAACTCACCTGCGAGTAACACCCAAAACATTAGCCTTGCCTTCACGACTTGCCCGAAGCGAACATGCTTATTAGGGCTGCAACGCACCTGTGTGAATATTTTCATAATCTCACTAATTAGAGGTTCGCGATTCTTCCCAAAGACGCCGAACATTCGGGTTTTACTGCGGAGGCAATAAATTCTTCGACATTTGACCCTGTGGAGTTTTTAGGGAATTCTTCCTGAGGCTGTAGCTGTAACGCCGTATAGAGTAGAGTATCAAGTTTTGTTTATGTCGACCGTTTGTTTATATTTTAAATATCAGTTACGTGGGACCAACACCGTTGATTTGTTTAGTGAGTTTAAGATTCGATATGTTTACATTTAGATTACTTTATTTTTTCTACGTAATAAACTTAAAACTGTATTGCCTGGCCATGCGATTCCAAGCACGACAATATGTCACCACGATTAAAAAGATTTGGACTGAGTTGCATATTTAAAACCAAATTGCAACCTCAAATAAATTGCAGTGTTGCGAAAATAGGCTTCAAGTCCCTAAGGACAATCTGTAAAATAATTTTCCACTGATCAGAAAATCGCATTTTCAAGCTGCAATCTCGCAATCCTAAAATTTTAACTTCGATATTATAAATTGCTTTTCCACTTTCCAAACAATCATCTCTCGTTCCTTCACTGCTCTGTGCCTTAATGTTGGATATATTTATCGCGGTGATCGTCAACCGTGGCGGATTGCCTCGAGGCACCCCGCCTTGGCTTTGCGTCTTTCCCACGTGCTCCGAATGCTTAGATTGCGTGCGACCTCCTCACCAACCATACCCGTTCACACTACACACACTTCATCAACTGACACGCCACACATAATCTTTTCACCTCCATTATTAAATTCAACTTTACCAGTGTCATCATCGAAACTTTTGAAATGTTGTTCTTCTGTGGCTTTTTCATCGGACTCGTAGGTTTCGTCTGTGCTATCACATACAGACGCCATTGCTGCTTCAGTGGATCTACCGTTTGCTTCAGGCTACATTTCTTAAATCTCACCTTCGACTTTTAAGACCGTGGGATTCTGTATAAGGCTTTTCGAGATTAATAATGATAAGAGAATTTTTTGTGGGAGCACTGTCGTAATTCTTAGGAAGGTGGGTCACATGGGTCTTAGTTAATGAATGAAGCCAGTGTAGGTTGATTAATTTTATTGTTTTAAGCATTTTATTGAGACAATAGGTAATGTTCATGGTGGTCTGAGAATTATGATCATACAATTGACAACCCAAATAAAACACCAGCAGGCAGTCTAACAAAAAGCTGAACGCACCGTAGTAACGTGTTGAAGATTTTTTTTTAATTAACTGGTAGCTTTTGTTCCGTATAAAATGCATAAAATCAAGGCATTCCATTAATCTTATCTGATTAGACGAGGAATTCAGTGTGCAAATCTAACTTAAAAAAGTATGTGTAGTTAAAAGACATCTTTATTTGCACGCTTTTGCGGCACATTAATCATGAGTCTAAAATTTTAAGCTCAAAATATAATTTAAACTAATTACTTTGAACTTAATACATCAAAGTATATAATGGTTAACTTAAACATTGACTTGATAATATTGCCATTCAACTTGCTACATCATTATTACACATAAACGCTTATAAAAAATGCAAAAAAAATACATTGCGCACTTAACTCTCAATTCAAAATCGAGACATTTTATTTATTTTCATTTTACCGCTTGTATGCTCCAATTTGTAAGAAAAGGAAGATATAAGTAAAGACATCGAATGCGTCATTTTTTGCTCCATTTTCTAATTCTACCCGATGCAGATCTAGGGATTTCAGGTGTATCTAACTTAAGATTTTCTCTTCCTATTTACTTACTCATAGAGTTTGTACAAGCACTGCCCTAAATATTACCAACTCCGCATGAGTTTAAGAATTGAGTAAAAGAAAGAAAAAGCACAAATCCACATGACCGATTTCTTTAATGAAAAAAAAAAGAAACAGCAACATTTTTAGCTTCACGTAATAGCGGCGCTCATGGTAATCACGATGGTAAGGCAGAGGCGATTACAAGCGTTTACCGCAGCATTTACCGGATGATTCGGTAATCGAAGTAATATTGGGAACATCTGAGGAATCTCCTTAGGAACTTTGTAAGGAATTCAGTCGTAAAGAATGATGTAAATATAGTGTTTAGTTGAGTTATGTTAATGTGTTGTTAAAAAGAATTGAGTTAAGAAGGATGGTCTGAGGAATGTTTTAAAGTAATGTAATTAAGTAGTGAATCATAGAATTGGCCTGAATATGATCGACATAGAAAAAAGAGACTCAGGAGCAGTAGAAAATAATGATGATAAAGATTTATTTGGAGGTTAAGAAACAAATTTAGATATGGTAAGTAAACTTGATGCTCTAAAAGTACAATTTGAAATTCCAACTAACATTATTAGAGCTCGTGTATTTAAACGACCATTAGTATTTTCTTTGCATTTCATTTTAGCATCATTTTAAAAGAACTTAGTCAAACAACACACATTCATATTACAATAATTTAGCAGCAGCTTCATTTCGTTTTCAAAAACCATTGTTTCCGAATCCATCATCATAATATTCCCCAGTAAAATTAATCAAGTTTCCATTATAATCAGCTGCCGCAAAAATTAGTTCTAAAACAAAGTGTGTATTCCTGGTACATCCCAAAGGATCATCCAAATCTCAATTTCCAAAGAAAGGCGATCTAAGATCACGAGCTTACCTCGGCTCGTTTAAGGTTGCGGCCTACCGCCAATTAGGCACAATTTTCGGCTAGCACAAAGGCCCCGTGTCCTCCTAAAGACCGTTGGCTGGTAATTAAAACAAATAGGGTCAAAAGCACCCCGCCCGAGGCGCCACGGGGCGGCGATGGACGCGACCCGACGTCGCCGAAGGCTCTCCAACCCCCTCATTACAAGTTTAATCTAATTATTGAATTCGTACAATGTTGTGTTTACATTTTTTTTCTAATCTGCTCCACTATACTTAAGAATGGACGAGTAAGCGCTAAATGGCACGTTTAAGGCAATATATCATAAGAATCGAGTCACTGTAACTCTGAACGATGTGTTCTCACGGTTTTTTGGCCAACTTTTTGAGGTTAGGTCCAGTGTAGATTAAGGCGGTGCATAAGATTATTATAAGGCGTTTAAGGTTTTGCCTCTAGATGATTGTCACGATTTTATTGCATTCCGTCATTCGGTGGTACTTTATTTTTTACTGTTTTTTGTTTTCAGTTTTTATGGAAGGTAAAGCCCGGTTCATATTATCTACTTTAATATTCTAAGGGTGGTATTCACCAACATTGTTTCTCCTACAATTACTGTTTACCTTAAATTGTAGGTAGTACACTTTTCGAGTAAACGGTTGTTTAACCAACTAATTTATGTTGATGAAATCCAGCCTTAGTTGATCTTAATAGTTTGGCTTATGTTAATCAGACTGTTCCACATTTTACATATCATAAGTGAGTTAAATGATTCTCGGATATTTAAATATTCAAAATCGAAAAATAATCATCCTGGCTACTGTTTTAATAATACGTTACGATAAACATAATATTTAGTCGATAAGTATTTGTATGTGGGGGGATTATAATTCGATAGGAATCTTTACGAAGTATGCGATTAACTTACATTAAAATCCGTGATTGATTGATAAAAATTAAACCTAATTACTGTTTGAAACACATTTTTAAATCAAAAATCTAAAGGCCACACTCAATCGTTAAGAACTTTTATTTAACGAATTTATAGGAGCTCACAAGTTGCCAATACTAGAAATGGCCTTCTTTAAAAATAATACCTTTACACTGTAAAAATATTATTTAAAAAGAAACGCAATTTCCCCAAAAAATACTGATGCACTTTGCATTACGAGTGCAAAATGATTCAATAAAGACTGAATGTTGCGGTTAAATCCTAACTAATATTATAAATGAGAAAGTAAGTTTGTTTGTTACCTTTTCACGCCTAAACCACTAAACCGATCATCCTGAAATTTTGCATATACGTTTTCAGGTGTACAGAAACGGACATAGAGTACCTTTCATCCCGAAAAAAGTACTGTTCCCGAGGAAAATAACAATAACGTTCATAGACGGCGCCACGTGTCTTTCGATTATTGATTGAATTATATTATTATAGAAACTTTAGTAGTGTGTTAAGAGTTTTTTTAACGCGAGCGAAGCCATGGGCAAAAGCTAGTTATCCATAAATCTTTTATTTAAACTAATCTAGTTTGAGCGTGACGTGTTAAAGTTTCCTCAACCCCTCTTTCATGAAAGAGAAGAGAGAGCTTACCTTTAAGCGTAAGATTTAACTGTTTTATATTCAAGAAGGTTTGAATAGTTTATTGATTAAAAATAAAAAGTATGGAGCAATAGGAGCAATAGAAGCATCTATTTATGTATCGAATTAGAATAAACATATTTAGCAATAAAAAATAGAATATTGAATTGCAATTAAACCTTTACAGGACAGAAACGTAACTTGTACAGCGCTTGTAGCCACTCCACTAGTCTGACTTTAATGTAGATTTTATCGAAAATAGTGTAAGAATGTTCACCCTTATGTTAAAAACGCATCGACCTTAAACGGGCACACCGGAAAAACGCGGCCACTAACATGAATTTAGTCAACATGATCGCTAGTGACGCTAAGTAATTGTGGTTTTATATTTGCCTTAATGTAAAATCTGCCCTATAAAGGATTAAACAAATAAGTGCTCTTCCTCTCTTCTATTAAACTAGGTATTCTGTGCCCGACAGGGTCCATAATTGATCCCATAGTCTTAAGCCTACCATCTGTATTCAAATTACATCATGGAATGCAATAAAGAAATTGAATTTAAATATAGGTCCTAATCACGGACATCTAGCATATAGCATACAGAACTTTCCTATTAAGATCTATACAAAATGTTACTTCCTAGAGACGGCCAGAATAATCTTTACCTTTGCCTACCAGCAATATAATTTTAAATTATCCGCAACTTATTATTGACAACTCATTTAAATAGCTAAAACGGCCGAGATAGTTTAAGCGCCTCGGGGTAAATCGGCTATCTCCGCCGCGCTTCGGCACTCCTCGGCTCTGTTCGGTCAAGATCGTGTGATCCCATCCATCATAGACGGTAACGACCTCTATGCAAAACGCTGACGTTGCTGTCATCTTTGAATAATTTATGATGCTGTTGTTTAGTGTGTCAATGAAGGTTTTAATATGCCAAAATCTACTTTTAAAAAGTGGGTTATATTTATCGAATTATGTTATTTAAAACTCTATGTTTATTTATAAAACTACGGCTGTTCGTATTTGTAATGAAATAAAGATTTGTTTTAATAAGCATTATCAGTCCATTATTATTATTATTGCTGGGCACGGGCCTCTTTTCAGAATGTAAAGGGTTTTAGGCCTTAGTCTACGATGGCCTGATGCAGGACAGTGATTACATACAACATCGACAACGTTTTGAAGCCCTCTCAGGTGTGCAGCAGGGCAATTGCATAACGTAACCAACATCAATCATGATAGTTGATGTGTCAAAAACAATATTCATTGCGTGGTACATAGTTGTGGAGAAGTCGAATTGTTAATACAAACGTTGCTATGGAAATTGTTGACCTGTCAAAATCATAGTCGTAGCGATTACGACTTTACGAGTGTGTTGCGCAATTAGACTGCATCTGCATTCTTCACGTTTTCCTTTACCGCTAACGCAAGTGATACCTAATCAAATTCTGATCTGCTCATGAATTCTAAAAGTAAGAGGTACAGACCAACATCAAACTCGAACCCTCCGACATGGAAGGCAACCGCTCAACCGCTAGGCTGTCACGGTCTTATTAATTGACTTAATTTTTATACGATTGTATTAATCCCCAAGTTACGCATTGTGTTACGTTATTACATCAATATTCAAAAAATGCTGCATGTTGCTATGTACATAATAATATCAACATTAATTACCAAGTTATTCAATCGATGGAACGATGTAATTCCCCGAATTATCATGTATGAGATTAAATGATAAAACTTAATAAAGACGTCAGAGGTAGATAGTCATTGTCGTTCATTCATCAATAAACCGTCATTAATTATGATTATTTTTCTTCTCTTAATAATATGCGTTACTATCTCTGATTGCGGTTTCAAAAACGTATAAAGTTTATTACTATACGGAATGAGGAAACATACTGTCCTCTTCTTGGTTTCAAGTTTGTAGTTCAAAATCGGTTCCGTAATTTAGCTTCACTACATAATATAAAACAAAGTCGCTTCCCGCTGTCTGTCTGTCCCTATGTATGCTTAGATCTTTAAAACTACGCAACGGATTTAGATGCGGTTTTTTTAAATAGATAGAGTGATTCAAGAGGAAGGTTTTAAGCTATAAAACGTACACGTGCGAAGCCGGGGCGAGTCGCTAGTTCAAGATATAACAGACAAACAGGCAAGCGCCCTTAAAAATAAATGCAGAATTTAGCGAAATAGGCGCTAGATAAGTTTTGATTTTGATTGAATTTTGAGTTTCCCATAAATATACACAGTAAACCGTCAGCCTAGCTTTTTCGTAAATATATAGAGGTTCATTCAGTCTCATGTATCAAATTCTATTGAATCTGTATTTTATATACAACATAAAGATATAATAATAAGAAAATGGAAAATTAAATCAACAAGTGGGCATCAACAGCTCACTAGAGATATCGTCCCAACTTTTATGATTTCATTTCATAATTTATACATACGATGGGGATCATTATTTACTGTTTCGCCCGGGGACACGAGCCGGGTCAAAAGATGCCACCACAAAAAACCCATACACGACCGTTTAATGGACCGGCTTTGTATAGGAGTATGGGAACGTAATTACTTATATATGCTTTTATTTGTGACAGCGCCTTTTTTTTCTTCAGAGAGAATTTAGTGATTGGAAAGTCTATGAAAGGTATTTAAGAAGGGTAAATCTGCAGCTGGTGCTATTTTCGTTCTGGTATGATGGAGCTGATCAAAATAGTGCTTGGAGTCCAAGTGAGCTTACTAAGTGATCGGTAATCTACATTCTCATGCTAATTCTAGCAGCTTTAATCTATGCAGTACACATAGATCTAAAAAATAATACCTACTAACAATTTCAAACTTTTTTTTTAGTCTCTCTTTATATAATTAATTACTCATTCATTGTTCTCATATACAAGGTTAGTCGGAAAGGGGGTACTTATCCGCAAGTTACAAGTATCATTGGTGACTGTTTTAAAGCAAGTGTTATATTTCGATCATTTTAATTTTCATGGAAAATGATTTGAATTTATTTTTTACAAAAATTCTATATCCCTGGTTTAGTTACGCATTCATAAAATGGAACTTCAAATCCGTGACCCCAAATATGATCTAAAATGTAATCATAGGTGATCATAACTGAGGATAGATAGATTTTAGCGTATTTTTATGAAATCTTTGAACAGCTATTTCTCTTAAAATATTGACTTTTGGGGAAACTTGTAGAACAAAAAGTTATTCATTATTATGAGTACTTTAACACCTTTTCGGAAAATACGCCCTATCCGACTAAACTTGTATTTAAATAAATGAGACACATAACCAGCATTGTAATTGCGTAACACACTCGTAATCGCTAGGGCTATGATTTGGACAGGTCAACAATTTCCATAGCAATGTTTATATTAACAATCCGACTTCTCCACAATTATGTACCATGCAATGAATAATGTTTTTGACACATCATCTGTCATGAATCATCATTGATGTTGGTTACCTTACGCAAATTGTCTTGCTGATCTTCTACTATTAGAACAACAAGAAACTATCCTTCCAGAAACGTCACAAATGACGTCATGCAAACCCCCTCCACAGACACACCGAGAAATAAATCAAAAAAATTCGTTATGCATTCCTGAATTTTTCAAAATGGGAACATAAATATTTCAAATGAAGAATGAAGACACGGTCTGGACTTCGCTCATTAATGCTCATTTGGTTGGATATTTACACACCAATTACGATATGGTCTCGCTTATTTATAAGTGCGTTTGCGCACTTGATTCATTGCACCTTAGTGCCGCGTCGTTAGTGTCAAACGAACGTATATTTCAGGGGCAAATATTAAAGGTATTACTTACGTTTATATTTAAGTTTATTGTAGATGAAGAATTTTTGCTCGTGTTATGTAGCTATTCGGTGCTGCAAATACTATATTTATCATTTGGTAAGAGGAGAGACTAACCCCCGGTTTGTGAAACGCTGTTCAACGCAAAAGTTTACAAATTGAGTGTCAAATCAAAAGTCAAGTAATTTGATGGGTTGATTGATTTTGGTCAACCATGATATCATATATCGTTATTCAACCAATTCAAGCTAAATTGGTTGAATCAGCGTTTCAAGAACGGGATAGAACTAAACATAATGGCAAAAGGGTTATTCAGCTCTTAGGCGTCTCCAGGCCTCCCCAAAGTTGTAGTATTATCTTCTTTGGGCCGTTGGTCCACCTGCCCGAGAAGGGGCGGTGTTCTAAACTTGAAGACCTTATTTGCTCTAACGGTCATCGGTCTTTCAGCAGAAATGACCAGCCCACTTTCAAGTCAGCTTGCTGACATTGTAATACCGATCTGCTTTTTTGAGCCCTTCCTGATTTTTCGGTAGTTGTCTCAATACAGATTCAGTACCGACTTTTTGCAGGGCGCCTACATTCATTTTTTTCAGGCTCATTAAAATTTAGGCGCTCAGTAAGTTTCCATTCCGGAATCTAAAGGCATGCACCGAAACGTTACCGCGCCGACAAATGCGAGAGTGATCAGAAAGCAGGGCTGACTGCCCAGAGTTTGTTGGATAAACTTAAGCATCATCACACTTAGAGGCTATTTTAATCTACTTCTTCTTTCGTGTCAGCACGAGCTATAAGAGAATAGGTCATGCTGTGGTGAAAAGATTAGCCAGTCAGCTATGTTGGTCGCAAGGCTGACTGCCCAGGGTGCGCCAGACATATTTAAGTATCGTCACTCGTGAAGGCTCTTATCATGCACCCAACTCAGCACATGGTCTTATAATGATAAGATGTTAGAGTAAAAAAATGACAACGACCATCTCAAAGACTTCAATGAACACATATGTGTCTATAGGTACTCTCTAATCGAACTCTTCTGTCTATAGTAAGAGGCAGAAGAGTGGTAGTAACTAAACCCTTCAGAGACAACACGTAACGGCCATGTAACACGGTAAGAAAATATATTCAAGGTGCTTCAATATATTTTCCTGGCGTAACTTTACACAGATCTAGATGGTCTAGATACGGCAGTGCTCCCGTCACAGCGGCTAGACGCAGTAACGAGGGGAAACGGGCAACATTTCACTGGTCAGGCACGCCCCCTGCCCATCTGATTAGACGGCATTTCCAGTACATTTGAATGTTAATACCATGTACCAACTATGTAGGCACTTTTAAGTTTGTAAGGAGTTGGTTTGGCGTTTAGATTTCTGCTTACTCAAAAATTTAGAAATGTGACGTCTTAAGATCAATGAGAAAATATTGGCTTAGTACAATACAATGCTTGCTCCAGTCGCTTTTATCTTCATCCTCGAAGAGGCTGAATTGGATATGTTCACTTTTTTATAGAATCGTTAATGCGCGCACATTTCCGAATAGACAATATAATTTTTTCGGTTCATGAAATGACTTTTTCTTGCTTCTCCGCGAGGCGACTGCTATCTGACAATTGCAACCCTCGTTTTAACAGTAGGTATGCTACCAACTATATACAGCATGTATGTGTCCTATGATGTCATCAGATACTTAGGATTACGCCTTCTTCTCCACGTAAAATTTTAGTCACATCATACCAACCATTTAAAGATGTTATTGTAAAAAATATTATGATTTTCTTTGTATAGAGTCAATTAATTTTATTCACTTGACAGACAGATCTATGTTGCTGGGAAGTTTGTTGCGCCGTTTCTTCTTCACAGCATAACACTAGGAAGCGGTGAAGGGAGGGAGTTTTTTGTGGGCTGTCTATCGTAAATCTGACGTTCAAAAAGAACTAAGTAATTCTAGTCTATTTTGAATAAATGAGTTTTGAGTTTTGAGTCGATATGAGAAAAAAACACATTTTTGGTAGCGTGAAACCAGATTCCCACTCTACCTATCTGTCTAGCCTTTTCCCAACTATGTTGGGGTCAGATGCAGCTGAATACCAGTATTTTACACGGAGCAACTGCCATCAGAATTTCGCAATACCAGTTAGGTACTGAGCAATGACGATATCCTAAGGTGAGACCGGTTGTCAGACCCAGATTCCCACTCAACACATTCAATCTAAAGCGACAAATTACACGGCCAATAAAGAAATCACACACATCAAAACAGATCACAATAAGGCTCAAAATATAACGTATCACGGATCATGGGAACTTAGTTCGGGACACGACCTTACAAATTATAAGTCGGCGGACGTACGTGCGGGCTTGACAGCAATTTCCATTTCATACGAAGTTGTCACGTCGTATGTAAAAGGTCATTCGGAACATCTAATTTGGTAATAGTGTGTATCGTAAAATGGATGTAAGTGTTGTAAGTATTGCTATTGTGATTGGGACATATGAGCCAGTTATTAGAGTCACAGCTTTTTTCTGTTGAATAATTTCATCATCGGTCGCTAGGATATTCGTCTGCTGGATATAGGCGAGTCCCAATAAAGAAATATACTGCTGCAATCACCACGGTCCGTGTGGTGCCGGACGTAAAGAATATCACTACTCGGTGTCGTAAAAAGCAACTAAGGGATTCACTAGAGGATGGGTAGCAGCGTTCTATGAGTATTTTAACAACCGTACTGCGATCGCCAACCCGCCTGCGAAGCGTGGCGATTATGGCAAACCCCCCAACATGGATAGCACAAAGAGGATGCAGGACCAGGAGAAGCACAGGACCGGTCGATGTGGCGATGCTTGGGGGAGGCCTGTGTCCAGCAGTGGACGTCTTTCGGTTGAATGATGATGATGATGATGAATCACCACGGTCAGCAATAGTGAGCAAGTGAGTAAAGACATAATTTGATTATCACTTGCGTAAACGGTGAACAAAAACATCGTAAGGAAACCTGCACACTTGAGTGAGCTCCAAATATTTCTCGACGGTGTGTGTCGTCCACGACCCGCACTAGCGTGGGCCTAAGGCTTAAACCCCACTCATTTTGAGAAGAGGCCACGCAGCTCACTGCGTGTCCACCACCATCACCTAGTCCTAACTCGCCATCATCATTAGCCCACTAATGCCCCAACATTAGTGGGCTAATGATGGTGATGGCGAGTTAGGACTAGGGGGCGTCCGCTGTTAAATAATTCCCAGCAAAGTGTTGTGTTTTCTTCTGACTAAGAAATTCTGAATAGCCGCCTGGAATTAGGGCCCGATAACTGATAACAACCATAATGAGCCCATTACTGTCCCACTGCTGGCTACGGCCCTTTTCTCGGAATGAGAAGGGTCTAAACCAGGGGTGGGAAAACTTATTTCATCAGGGGCCAGAAAAACACATGAAATTTAACAGGGGGCTAGAAAAAAAACCGGCCAAGTGTTCCGTACCATTATATATAAAAACGGCAAAAAAATCATGTCTGTTGTATGGGAGCTCCCCTTAAATATTTGTTTTATTTTAATTTAATTATTTATTTTTAAAGTGAATATATAACTAAATATTCTGTGAATATTTCAAGCGTCTACCTGTTGCCGTTATCAATATCGAGCAAAAACGAGCAAAAAATCACGTTTGTTGTATGGGAGCCCCCTTAAATATTTATTTTATTCTGTTTTTTAGTATTTATTGTTATAGCGGCAACAGAAATACATCATCTATAAAAATTTCAACAGTCTAACTTCACGGTTCATGAGATACAGCCTGGGACAGACGGACGGACAGCGGAGTCTTAGTAAAAGGGTCCCGTTTTACCCTTTGGGTACCTACGGAACCCTAAAAAAAAGCATTATGTTCTGCCAAAACTAACATTTTTGGCTCAAATAATTACGTGTATTTGTTATGGCATTTTATAATTATCAAGTACTAGAGGTCGTTCGCGGTTTCGCTCGCGTGGATGTCGTTTATCCATATACTCCGTATATACAATATTCCGTATTTTTCGGGACAAAGGTAGCCTTCTTCAGGTTCCAGACAATCTCTGTAGCAAGATTCATCAAAGTCGGTTCAGAGGTTTAGGCGTGAAAGCGTAACAGACAAACAGACAGAGTTACTTTCGCATTTGTAATGTTAGTAGAGATTTATTTTATGCCTATTTGTGTCGATGAGGCTAATCTATATATATAAATGAATCCCTATTTCCCTTGGTCACGGCATCACGCGTGAGCGGCTGGACCGATATTGCTTTTTTTTTTGTTCTTAACTGTCAGGAGAAGGTTCTTATGAAAAAAAATTCGATGTTAAAAAAAAAAACTATCAAATAACATCTCAGTATGTCCATATTATTCATTTGTTTAGCGCATGCATGAAAATGGTTTTAACTTTTTTTTACTATTTTGATTTTGTTTCTGAAGGTAGGTAGTAGAAGTAGTAGGAAAAAGTGTATTGCAACCAACGACCATACAGCTCATGGTCGTTGATTGCAACGCATGCCGGGTACAGCTAGTAAAATATATTTCCGAGGACCATACACTCTTGCTCTTAAAGGGAGTGTTACCGGGCCGGATTAAAATCGTTCGCGGGTCGGAGTTGGCCCGCGGGCCATAGTTTGCCTACCTCTGGTCTAAACCCTGGCGTGGTAGACTAAGGCCTAAACCTTAGTCCACCATTCTGGCCTGGTGCTGGTTGGTGGACTATATACACCATATGGACAAACGTGGAATCATAATATCAGAAAGGAAACGCATGGTTTAATGTTTCAGTCGTATTTATGTGGTTTTAGTTTAATCAAAGCTTCGATGTTTTTTGTTGTTAACATGAAATGGGATTGAGTAATAAACTAGAACGGACATTAGCAATTACAGACTTATTAACATAGCGCCGGTGTCGCAATTATGGTAGTGACATTCATGTGAATTGTTATACTTGTCAAGCTGCAATAAATTTTATGGCATTTGAATTCGTAACTCAGACTAGAGTAGACAGGTAATAAATATCATGCTGGTATTTTGATAGGCTTGCTTATACATATTTTAGTTTCGTGTCTTTCTTAATATCTATCATTTGAAAAATTGTGCATAATAGCTGACAAATCGGAAAATGCACCTACAAAAGACTGTCCAGTGTGCAACGCGAGATAATTTTGTCTTCGTAATATCTCGTGCCGAAACAAGATATAATTCGTCGATATCATGTTAGGCTAGCAGGACGCCAATACTACAAAATTTATTTTAAATCATAATCGAACCGCAGCTGAGCCACGGCGGCGGTTTGACTATTCTTTTTGGGGTGAATTTTACTAACGTCGGATAAATTTTATCTCAAGAATATGAAGAAGAACAAGCTGTTAAAACGTCAATTTTATTTCTAAGATAAATCTTATCAGACGTTGTTAAAATCGGTTCTTATAGAGATAGCGGTGGAACGGCAGTGGTTAAGCTGCGGGACGTTTGAGCTTATAAAAAAATTGTTAGTAGAATTAGCCTCCAAGTGGCTGGACCGCTGTTCGTGCAGACGCTACAGAGCTTCCTCGCGGCACAGTGTGCCATTGCAGGGGACCATCTTTGGCCCGAAGACGCTACTGATAACCACCTCATCTGAATGCAGTTCTATCTAAGGCGGCATCAAGATGAGGCAATTTATGCAATAAGCAATTTGAATTTAGATTACACGTGTGTTTTAGTTAAATTCAGTACCTACCTTGTTCAAGGGAATTTTCGGAGTAGGACTCCTTGTTCAAAAAGAGTTCGTCCGGGAAGCACTACCTCCATACTTATTTCTGTAGCTAAGTAGCACTGCTGTGTACCAGTTTGAAGAGTATGGGTGCCAGTGAAATTACAGGCACCTGAGACTTTCCGACTTTGTCTCTAAGGATAGCAACGCATCAGCATTCCTCTTGGTTTAGTTGGTGTATACAGGCGGGAGTAACCACTTACCATCGGCTTTTTTTTTTGATAATATGCCTGCATTTGGCCGCCATCTCGCCTGATGTTAAGCGATGATGCGGTCTACGATGGAGCACGCTTGCCCAGAAGAAACATTCACTCGTGACTTGAAGACACCCAGATTGTAGCTGTCGGGGAACACACACTCAGGTAGCGCATTCCACTGTTTGGTGGTTTTCACAATTAAAGTGGAATCGAAGTGCTTCGTTCGGGTTTTTGGTATATCAACCATGAACCGTTTTCGCTTTTTCGTGCTTCTGGCCGTCAGATAGAAAAAAGGGCAGGGGGGAATTAGATCATGGAGATCTGAAGCTTACTGTCCGTAATATATCCGATAAAAAACCGATAGACTAGCAACTAGGTGTGCAGTAGTCTTGCTTGCCAATCTATTACCTACATAAAAAGACAAATTATTTAACCTTCTTGCCTTATTTACGTGACTACTGGACGGAAAAAAGACTAGGGACGTCTTTTGATGTGATCCGTGCACAATCTCGTGCTCCTTGCTAATCAAAACAGGCATAAATTACCTTATCTTGACACAGTCTAAGTTGCAAATCGCATGTAACCACACACATACAGGCCAACCTACTTGGCGTAATTCCAATCTGCATACAAGGCATTATGTACTGACTCGCGTAAAACAATAGCCTCTATCTATTACATTCGGAACACCGTTCACACATGTTCGTGCGATATCATTCGCGTCATCGCGAACGTAGGTACAGTCGGGTAGGTAATGTGAAGTAGCTTTACGCGTACTTTTCTTGAGTAATTTTGAATAAAAAAAATTAAAGATTTTAGTTTGACAATCGATTTTTGTAGTGTATAAATGAAGGGCTGCAATACGGAATAGATGAATGTCCGAAGTTTTTTAATTCTAAGTATGTCATTCAGACACTTGATAAGTGCAGTTCGTAATCTCGTTTACAAACTCAGCAATATCGCTTACAGTACCGAGATAAATACGTTTTTTAAAAATCGGATACACGGCTAGAACGCTCAGCGTCATTGGTGATGATCTTTAAATCTGAGTTTTCTTTCACCAATAAATAAAGTTAAAAAGCAAATATCTTAAAACAAAGTGAAATAGACATTTATCATTATTGCAGTAGACCCTTCAAATGATGAAAAAAATGAAGTTTTATTAGGATTATTAGCTTAGTGATGAGAGGAATGGCATTTTTTTTAATTTTGCCATTTTTGTATCGTGTCCGCAGTTAATACGTGATGCCTATGTGTTTTGTGGTTTTAGTATCTAGTACCTATCAATCTAAATTAAAAATTCAGATCCGTGTCTCACTGAACTTATTTATAATGGACATTTCCCAACGCCTGATAGTCTCGTTGGTCTAGTGGTCGCAAGCTGGACTGCTGAGCAGGACGTCCTGGTTTCAATCCCCAGGCCAGGTAAAGTGTTATTTGATTTTTCTGTTGGAATTTCTCAGTAGCACCCCGAAGTCTAGGCTTGTACCCGGTTGATGGCAATAGACTCGCCCCCTATTACATGGGACTTAAATGTAACGGCGAAATGAGGGTGTGCTATACTGCCCAACCCTGGGGAATATAAGTGTGATATTTTGTTACGTTATTTCCCAAAAAAAGTTTGATAAGAACGACGAGGACCTACAAAAGCTAGAAAGACAAAAAAAAATGGCAAACTGATTTTAAAACAACCAAAATCGAACCTGAACCTTTCTACCACATAAAATATCCGTCCTCCACCCAAACCACAGCACCACAGAAAATGCATAATCAGCTTTACGTAACCACCACGATCAAGATACCGTTGCACCTACCAGCAGGCGTGGCGAGGGGCGGGCACATTCTAATTTCAAATTGCCAGTTATAAGTCACGCGAACTAGTAACAGTTGCGTTCTGATAAAAACACGCAAGTTATAATGTCTCTGATTCATTGTGGCCTAGTTTTTATAGAAGGGATTGGTTTTTATTGGCTTAATGAGGGCTTTACATTCATAAAGATTTACATTCATTAATATGTGACTGCTTTTTTCAGTAACATGTATAGCCAAAGGCACAAAAGACTGAGAAAAAGCAGTCACATATTAATGAATCTAAATCTTGACCACAATTTAATGATGCTTAGAGTTGTCACAATATTATGAACTTTTTTAACGTTCATATATTTTTGAAGCCTGGAAGGGCCAATATATTAATGAACTCGACTGTACATGAATCACTCTCAAGTATGTTCAGCGATTTTTTTGTAGTTTTTTAGTTGTTTGTTGTAGTTCTTCTGTGGCAGTTGTATTTACGTAACAATTTTAAGAACAAATGATAAGATCAAAAGTTTTTATTTCACATAAACCAATACAGGCGCTTATGAAAAGTCGAATTTAGGTACCTACACGGTTCCAATTAGTCGTTTCCTACGGAGAAGAGCCGGCAAGAAACTCCATGGTTACTCTTTTAAAATCGATATCTTTAACAATTTGAGTAAATACAGTTATGATTTAGAATAGTTATGAGAGCAATGTAGAATTAAGTGCAGGAACCACAAAAAAAAATATGAATGGTAAATTAAATAGACCCACTCTTGTTCTACAGTGGTTTACTTTTCTTCCGAGATCTAGATATCACAAATAATGCAAATCATGAATTTGTGTTATTGTTGTTAACAATAAGACACATCACGAATGTCGTAATATAATAAAGATAATATTGTGATCTTATAATTTAACACTTTACTATCGAGCATGATTCTGACCTTTACATTACAAAATTACAACATAAATTGATGTTACAACTTTGTAATTAGTGTGTTTGATGAATAGTAATCATCACGCCTAATAATATCTATACTCCTATGTGTCCATCGGCAAATTCTCACGCAAATGATATCGCAACCTTAAAACGACAATAACGTAAGTGTAAAAAATACAATAATAAATATCATACCAAAAAAAATATTTCTGTGAAAGTAAAAAAAATAATTTAAAAGCGTTTTCTCGAAAATTATGTTTTCGCACTTACGTCATTGTCGTTTTGAAGATGCGATATATGCAGTTGGACAGGAGTCCATTTGATATCCCGCAATTCAACAAAGAATCATTTTGTTGCTTTCACAATAGATAAATAATGGCGGCCGTACCGTTTTCGGTACACTTGGACGCTTGAGGTTAAATAAAGAAATTTCTTTTTTTTTCTTTTTAATTATTTATTAGGGTAATTAAGAAATCTGTTCTATATTTCTCCTACTAAAAACTTGTTAGTATATCCGATATATGACATTATGATTAGTTTTCTGAACTCACGTTTGAAATCTATAGAGTTTAGGGGTTTTTATTTGAAATCTTTAAAACCACTCTCGGGAGCAATGAATCCGGTTCACCAACTAAACTTTAATATCCCGTAAACTAAGACTGCTAGAATATTCAAATACTTTTTATTTGAATATTCTAGCTATTAATATATCCCGGACACTAAAAGCAAATAAAAATTATTTTATAGACTACTAGCGACCCGCCCCGGCTTTGCACGTGTACGTTTTATAGCTTAAAACCTTCCTCTTGAATCACTCTATCTATTAAAAAAAACCGCATCAAAATCCGTTGCGTAGTTTTAAAGATCTAAGCATACATAGGGACAGACAACACAGACGACACGTTTGGTGCAGTGGCTAAGCGATTGGCTTCTGCGCTACGGGTCGTGGGTTCGATTCCCACACGAAACAAAAATTTGTATGGCCTACAGATGTTTGTTTCGGGTCTGAGCGTTTGCGTAAAAAAAAAAACTATTTAGTGATTTAAGTTTTTTTTTCTTCATTTTATTTGTCTAGTATTAGTGTTAGTGATCCGGATTCATTGCTACCGAGTGTATTTGTCACAGGCATTGAACACCTTGTTCTAAGCTAAGCTTAGAATCTACACATCTACCTAAAAAGTCTACCTTTAGGAATCTCCTATTATAACACTCATATACATAGAACTTATAATAAAAGTTAATTATCAATCGACTTCTCCCCCTTACAGTTCATACAGAAACAAATTTCACACATTAATCGCAATTTGTTTACAACAAAATTAAAACCATTGGAGTCAAGATCGCGTGCTTGTCCCCACTTAATAAACGCTACCTTTTACTTGGCCTAAGGTGTATGATTGTTTTATACGATCATTATAGAAAATTATGTTAAAACCGTGACCCCAGTTTTAAATGAGGTTATCCATTTTCTTCTGTTGGCATTGTACTAGCTGATTAAATGATTACATCAGATTACTGGATCAACAACTACATCATCAACCGTGATGGCATCATGCTGAGATTTTAACGATAAACGCAGCGTCACTAGGATTCCTAGAATCATAATCCTAACTACCCTAACTACCTATATAATTATATAATACGAGTATCCTAACTTAATATTATAAATGCGAAAGTAAGTTGGTTTGTTACCGTTTCACGCCTAAACCACTGAACCGATCATCCTGAAATTTTGCATATACGTTTTCAGGTGTACAGAAACGGACATAGGGTAGGTAGTTATCAAAATCATCCCGAAAACAACAATAACGTTCATAGATGACGCCACTTATCCCGAAAAATACGGAATACGCGATAAACGATATCGTTTATCGCGTATTCCGTATTTTACGCGGGCGAAGCCGCGAGCGACCTTTAGTACTAAATACGTACACAAACTATCGAATATATAGTTATCAACAAATGCTCGCTTTGTTTCTGTCACCATACCAATAATTGTTTCGCGCATTTATCAAACCCCACTTTACCACTATCATAATATCACGCGTGAATTCCCCAAAGGGTTGGTCAGAGGTTATTTCGCCGTTAAGTTTAAGTCCCATGTAATAGGGGGCGAGCCTATTGCCCTTACCTTACTTTACCAATCGAGTTGTCAATCATTTGGACTACATGCGGAAGTTCGATTGCAATCCGTAAACATCAAAATTGCCGAAACTTGCCGTATCATATCATTAATTAAAAGAAAAATCTTAAAAGAAATGACTATGCATTTCTTAATTGAGCAGATTCAAAGTTCCGCCACCCGTAACGCCTGTTCGGTTCACCTCATTCTCTGCATTCGCGCAAAACAACTTCATTCCCTAAGGATATCTCAATCGCTGGACTCGATAAATTGATTGGCTTAATAAACGTCATTAGTCTTTGAAAGTTGTGTTTAAATCACTCGGCAGTTGCGTGTTGTGGACGCTACTCGTGTTCGCACGCAACGCTTAACGTAGCGTTATGGCTTTGGGCTAATTTTGAAAATGGTATTTTGCTTGGGATGTATGGAGATTTTGTAGAAGGATTTTTTGAATTTATTTTTAAATATATTGAATTTAATTTTTAGTTAGACGGATTAAGAATAGTTCCCCAAAGTCGGCGGGCAAGCGACTCTTAAAGGCCACAACACTGGCACCATTTTCATGCCCGAAAAATAGCAATAGGGTCGCCATCTATTATTACATAGGACTAAATACAAAAGGCGAAACATCGGTGTACAGATTCCTGTAATAAGAGAACACCTCTGCTTACCCCTTCGGGGTTTATAAGCAAGATGAACTATGTTAAATATATGAAAAAAATATTTTCCATTTATCATACACTAGCGACCCGCCCCTGATTCGTACGTGTACGTTTTGTAGCTTAAAACCCTGCTCTTGAAAAAAAACCGCATCAAAATCCGTTGCATAGTTTTAAAGATCTAAGTATACAGACAGACAGCGGGAAGCGACTTTGGTTTATACTATGTGGTGAAGACAGAACAAGGATAACTAGGCATGCATAATTATAAGAAAACTCTTCCCAGCGGCCAATGTTACCTGCCGTTAATTATTGCAGAACGTCAGGGCACTTAGGAATGACCAAGCTAACAGTCTATAAGCTTGATAATTTTCAGACAGTACATTCAACTGGTTGAAAGCTATCAAGCTTATAACTATGAAGTAGGTAATTATAATTTCTAAAAACAGCATGCTGAAAACTACGGCAAATTTTAACGACAAAAAAAATCAGATTTTTAGAAACCCTAAAGATTGCGCATAAGACGGTCAGGAAAACAACGTAGGTGTGCAAACAAATAGTTTTTAAATGTGAACAAAAACCGAAAAAAAAAACTCATATCAAACAAAGTTCTCAAACAATAATAACTCAAAAACAAAACAGAAATAAATTATAATACGCTTAATGACAGCGTACTGCAGTGGGAAAATGATATTGATTGTGGCGCAATCGGAAGGCCATTATAATAGTCAGTTTGATTGAATTTCTCATGGACTCATGGTACAGTTGTGAGAAACAAGCTAATCGGTAGCTATTATGCAGGGTAAACGGCCTTGTTCCTTGCCTTCTTGTTTTACAATAATAATTGTATCGATTTACGTGATAGTATTTATGTACTGAATGCATTTTACATTTACATTTATGTGGATATCGAACATAGGGTTTATATCAGAAAGGATGAATAGCATAGTACCCAATAGATAGAAATAAAATTTAAATTCCCTACCAAGTGATTATGTCACGGAGTATGTTGTGACAGTTTACAGGAAAATCAAAGTTTTGGAGATGAAATTTGCAGCCTGATGACAATTCTGGGCATCGGTCTTTTGAAGGATTTAGGTCAGTCGAGGAAACAGTAGCCATTTCGGTTAGAAGAATCTTTGAAGGAAACTACGAATCGTTTAACATAAATAGACCGCGGTGTAGATAGCGCATGGCATGATGATCTAGACGTATTTGCGGGGTTAACATGGTCAGAAACGGCACAAAATAGAGATATTTGGAAGATAAAAGGGGAGGCTTTTGCTCAGCTGTGGAAAAGACAACAGGTTAGAAAAAAAAAACCGCAACCGAAATTTTTCTACTAAAGTTTAGTCTTTGTAGTGCAAAGTAAAAGAGGTCTTAACACTTAAATCTAAATATTAAGACTTTATTATTTCGATTTCTGTGATTCTTAACCTGTACTGGACTTGTAAACATAACTTATTAAGACAAAGTTGTACATACCCCAAAAAGTTATTAATTGTATCTACCGCTACAGGTGCTTCTGCCTCACCGTTTAAGGATTATTGAAATCATAATCTTCGATAAGGAATCATAGATCGTTATAACCACGATTAATATGTAGGCAGGTACTTATTTTGCAATTTTGATTTGATACGGATACGTGCAGTGATTATATGGAGGTTTGGTAGGTATTTTGAATTATAACGACTGTTGTATAACTATTCTGTGGTGTACACAGACTAATTATTTCTTTTACTTTATCCAAGCGTATTTCTGTTTTATTGCCAAGGTCAATTTTAATTATTTAATCATGACGACCATGTACGTATTCGTTAGTAAGTGCACGACCAATAAGGTGTTTAAAATGTACAAGTATTTAATATTCTTTTTAAGAAGGTATAAAAAGAACACTATAATATTAAAAATCCAAAAAATCCAAGTCTTCGATCTTTCGGAGCTTTAGAAGGAGATATCTATTTTCTGTCTTTTCGTGTGAAATTGATAATGACGTCGGCTCACAGTAATGGTGTCTCTATCTACCAAACATTTTTGTAAATACTTACAATATGGGCATTTTTTTAATATTTAGGTTTTTACTGTTGATTTTCGGTTTTGTAAATGTTCCAAGATTTATAATAAAAAAATAAATATAGGTACACCCTCGTTCATGTTACTGTATAAACTCTGAACCAGGATAACCAGATTTTGACTATACTTTCCAAATCATTATAAGGTATAACTTTTGTGCGTGTTTCTACCCAACAATTGAAGTACCGAAGAAATAGTTCACAATTTATTAATGTGTCCTTTTTCATAAGCATGTGAGATTCCAGTCTCAAAATTGATGTTACTCAAATATACTGGGTCACATAAAGCCATCTAGATCGGTGTTAATAAGTAGAGAAAATAAACAATATAATGTGACATGAAATTTGCATACCTAATTAGTAATCGTCAACTATTATTCCTGCATTAACATATTATTATTATGTTATCTAAAACTACTTTGTATACCGTGAGAAAAATATAGCGGCAAAAATAAAGAAAAAAAGTTTTGTGAATTTGGTCGGACGTCTTGGTTCACAATGTCGATTATTATTTGGCGCATCATTATTGTATTTATACAGAGCAGTAAAAGAGCCTTTTTGATTTTTCTATCAACTTTTGATTTTGCACCAGAGGGAAATTCTACTAACAAAATTGTTGCCAAACTTCAAGCACTTGACAAACGTCAGTCAGTTTTCGTTTACGACAGCTGTCAAAACTTGGTTTGATTTTTTTTCGATGTCAAATATTTTGATAGTTTTTGTAAACGAATACTGTATGAATGAACAAATGTTGCAATTGATGCGTTTCTATTAGTAGAGTTGGTACACTGGTCGCAAAATCGCGAAATCATGTGGTATTTGAGATTTAATATTCATTCAGAAAGAACCTAGTTGAGAATTTTGAATTGACATTTTTGTCTTCAAATAGGAGGAGCTCGTAGCTAAATAATTACAGCCGCATAGACCGATCTTCCGGGTTAAGCCACGCTTGCCGAGGTTGGTCTGTGGATGGGTGACCATTTACCATAGCGAGTTTCCTCCGTGCCTCGGAAAGCACGTAAAGCCGTTGGTCCCGGCTGTCATTTGTAGATCTTTGACAGTCGTTACTGTTGGTCAGAAGCCAAAGTCTGACAACCAGTCTTACCAAGAGTATCGTATTACCCAGTTACTGGGTTGTGGAGGTCTGATAGGCAGTCGCTCCATGTAAAATACTGATATTCAGCTGCATCCGGTTCGACTGGAAGCCGACCCCAACATAGTTGGGAAAAGGCTAGGCAGATGATGATTTTTGTCTTCAAATAAAATTCAAGATATAAATGTATGTGACCAAACGTCATCGCTTAAACACCTTCCACTACATCCATTATTGAACATGAAACTTCATTATACTTAATGCATTCATTTATGCTTCTATCTGTGTCATTACTTTCACTTGCGGCTGCATATGACAGTACTATACTTTGCCACGATCATTTAAAATGTTCGCAATATAATTATGACAAATATAGTGTTGGTTGGTAGATTGTAGTAGTGTTACATTACGGGGTACAAATAATGACTGGTGAGACACTAACGATATCTTAAGGGGTCATTGTACTCATCATTATGAACAACTTTTACTATGGACTAAACCTGAAATCGAGCAATAAAAATCAGCTGTTCCCTACATTTTGACGAGTAATGCGTGGCAATGCTGCCAGCCTTCTGCGCACGTTACCAGTCGACAGCGATGCGGAGGAATATTTTGGTGCCCTATTTTAGTTTATAGTTTTTTTTATTTGTATATTCTTTTATTTGTAATTATGTAAATGTTGTTTGTGTAAATATTATAAGATTGATATAATAATAAATATTTACAAAATAAAAATATGCTCTGCAAAATCACTCAACAGCTCTATATGACTTCCTTGCATTTTTTTCTGCGCGGTCCCGTGCGCACGCGCAAGTGGGTGGATTTTTTCACGTTTCTTCGCGATTAGGATTGTAAACTCCCATCGCAATGCTTTTTATTGTACCGACGTTGAACACACAGATAGTACTTTAGTGTCGCTAAATCGGTTTTATCTTTTTAAGTATACTGAGATGGAGTGATACTTTAACTTGAATCTGATGTACTTATCCAAAAAGGCTATGGTTTGGTTTTCACATTCGTTTACCTATGACATAATCACAAGCGTTATAGTTTATCTCGTCTTGGCACGAGATGATGCGACGACAAAACATGTTAGCCCGGCTGGTGACATCAAATTTTAAATATTAAAACAAGACCAATTAAGTGTTTTTTGTGTAGATTTGAATATGCAGAGTATACTTGCGACCTTAGTTTTGATAATAACTATTCTCGTCTCTCCTTATTGAGATCTAACTGCTAACTACTTTTGAAACAGCATTCGTTTTAATAGATATTAAGATGCCTAGTTAACCCGTGCACAAAAAAGTATGCCATAGACTGTAATGAACCACAGTAGGTATTAATTTTTTTAATTTGTGGGTATTTGGGTTACCTAGTAATTATATTATGTTTAAATGTAAGTTCAATTTTTGTTTCTTTAGAATATAGTTTACATTAGTTTTAAGAAATATTATGTCTTATTCTATGCGTGTGCGTCCGCTTGGGCTTGAAAATAAATGCTTTTTCTTTCTTCTATATCGACTGGCTAAACAATAATTCAGTCAGCACGGTGTTTCAATTCGTTAACTCCTTGTCATCGAGTATTTCGAACATAGAAACCCTGCCCATTATCAATTACGTGTATCAAAACTTATCAAACGCCGTCACAACAAACTTAATACGCGTCTTTACCCGACTGTGGCAGGACGATAGCAAAAAAATGAGTGTAATGCACGCCGCGCCAACTTACAGGCTGTGGGGGCGATAAATTCCAATCAGGCCTCGCGAATGCGCAAGGGCACTGGGTCGCGACCAGCTGAGTTAAGGGGAACTGCCTTTGAATATAATTGCGCCTTTTTATGGTCTCGACAGACTATTACTACAAATAGACGTATGAGCACAGTAAAGGACACTTGGTGGGTCAGTCAGGCACATTCAGCAATATGATTTACAGAATAGCTATCAGTATTCAGGTATTTTTTTGAAGCAGGAAACATGTTGGTGTCTTATCAATACCCCAAGTGTGAGTGTTTTTACGTTACTGCTGTAGTTGCGTCACGCTAAAAATGTATGAAAATTTAGGCACAGCCTCTAGCGGCGAATAGCGGGACTAAACATTTGTTTGACATATTTGGCGTTACGCAATTACAGTACCTAGTAACGTAAAACACTCACACTTGGGGATGAGTGTTTGCGGATGAGTGGAAGAATATACTGTCAGAAGTATTGTGAGGGACTGATGAAAGAGGTGCCTAATTGTTACGTTTTTTTTTTCTTTTCTTTCCATTTTATTGTTTTTATCTTCTTCTATTGCTCTTTTTTTTCCTATTTTCAGTTATTGTAATTGGTCTTTTTAATAGTGCAGTTTTCGATAACACATAACTGTCATATTGTTTGACAACAAAACCAAATATTTTGACTAAATAAATATGCAAGATTCGTACACGTTTTCTGCTTAAAAAAATACCTGACTTAGACTTCACTCTGATTTTGGTGTGTAGGACACCAAAATCAGAGTGATAAATTATAGATCTTCAGTCAAAACGGAAACTAAGTAATCGCAGAGAACCCTTTAGACATACGGATGTCCCAAATTAAGTGGTTATGTAGGGAAAGTACTTTCTTAAAGGTTGTCTGGAAGAAATCGCCTAGTGCGATAAGACCGTCCATTGTAGGTACATCTCTATTTTTATAGTAATTTTAATTGTTTGTTTTGTGTACAATAAAGATTATTGTATAGTAACTATCAAAATCAGCAAATAGCTTAATATTTTAACAGCTTGTTCTAGGGAACGTATTTTTTTAAACATTTTCCTTTTTCTGCATGTGTTATTTCACAGATGGGAATGGGTTATCTTCAGAAATTGTCCTATTTAAAGAAATAATCAGTTAGAAACTTTCACTGAATACTAACATGTACGTAGACGTCATTCGTCTCGCCCTTTTCACTTACATCGCAAGTAGGACCATAATGCACCAACAAAGGCTGCTAATATTAAACGCGTACTCCAATAACAATACCAAACAATGGTTTTCTTTCAGAAACTTTCTTCTTCAACAGCTAGACCTTAAGGTGAATGCTATCAGTCGACCCGCGATTTTAAATAATTTTACAGCGAAAAGCTCTTTAAATGCAAGTGATTCCAAGTGGTAAGCTCTAGGAAAACCAGGGCTCTTAACTGTGACATATCCTCTTTAAGTACAATTGACCTAGCTATAGAAGAGTGGGCATTTGCTGATGTTTCAAAAGCGTATTATGGTTTGCGGTTCATACTTGCAGAACTAGTTCTCATGCTGCTTTTGTTTCAGTGTTTTACCTAGACTCGTGGGGCGCCTGGGGCATGCGCCTTGCAGGATGGCCGTGTCGGGAACCTCGTGGAGTGAGCGCCATCTGTTGTCCGCTGCCTAACTAACCGTGACGTCAACATCGGACCACCACTGCCCGTTGGAGGGAGGAGACCGGCTCGCTTGGTGCGCCCGGGGGATTGCTTCTTGGACCGTACGACGGAACACTCGTCTAGAGTATTCTGTGTAGATCAGCTGAAGAAGTCTGACCTTTTATATCTGACTAGCTTGTCCTTATTTTATGATCTTGTAATAATTATCTAAAGTATTATAATGTGATCTAGTTCATGTTACTAACCCAAATACAAGTACTCTCAGTGGTGGAGAGTCTATGTTGGTTTTATTTACTACATTTACCTTGCTCACAATCCTGACATACCAATATTAGCGATAACTGTAATGATAGAATCACTCCTTAACGATTAAATTGTAGTGTCGCTAACATCAGAAGTGGGATACTTTAAAATAATAATATGAACTTTTCTAAGACGTAATTTTATTAATTGTTTACACTTAATTTAGCATTTTATTGTGCGTATATGTACCTCATAAAACGACACATTTTTACTGTATTTTTTATCAAACAAAAGAAAAGTTTTGTATAAATCACTAGCGACCCGTTAGAGCGTCGCTCGAGTACGTTATATAGCTTAAAATCTTTCGGTAGAAATTACCTAAAGTAAGATGGAAACCGTATCAGAATCTATTGAATTGTTTAGAAGAAGTAAGCACACAAACAGACGGAAGCGAAAAGCGACTTCAATTTATACTATTTAGAGAAGAGATGTTTAACAAAAATACAGTTCAATGTGAAGTTTTGAAAGGTAAATAAATACACACATAAATTCAATGCCATATTATGTAGAGGCAATTAATAAAATTACATCTTAAGGATGTTTATGTTTTACGTAAAATATAAAAGACTGCAGATTTGTGAGCGGCTGATGCTTTCCATGGTCGAAGTTGATTGGGAGCGTCATTGATTCCTCTGTTGTGGAGTTCGTGCCGGTGGAATTGTATAGTGGTTTCTGATGTTGACGTATTAGGAGGTACCTATGAGGCTTCCATAGCCACGAAAAGTGAAACAAAGAATAGAAAAAAAATACACTCAAATACAACGCAATATTATGTTTAGGCAATTTAAAAAAAGGATGGTCATATTTTACGTTCCGTGTGATGCCGGACGTAAAGAATCGCACTACCCCATCTCTTCACATGGGTGTCGTAAAAAGCAACTAAGGAATTCACTAGAGGATGGGCAGCAGCATTCTCTGAGTACTTTAACAACCATACTGCGATCGCCAAACCGCCTGCCAAGAGTGGCGATTATGGCAACCCCCCCTATTGGGGGACGCCTATGTCCAGCAGTGGACATTTTTGGCTGAATCATCATCATCATAAAAAAACTCTAAAAAATAAAAATTTCGCCTACCCACTGATCGTTCACCTTAAGCATTTAAACTTAATGGTCTAAGAATTCAATGGGATCTGGACGCCAAGTAACCGCAAACATTCGCACACTATTTTCACTGGTGTTTAGAAACCGTCCTTCGGTGTTTCAATTTTCTATGCTCATGCGCATATGAATGAAAACGGTGTGTAGCTGCTTATCGTGGCGTATGAATTCTAAGGTTAAAATAGTTATAGGGTACTTGGGTATGGACTGGTAACCTGGCTACAGACGGCTGTTGCAATATTTAGACTTACTTGTTACTGTCGGTTACTGGCTAAACTGTGCTAATGTTCTGCATACTGTAAAGTTTGCTATAAAGTTCAGATAACTTACCAATTTTCCTTAAGAAGTAGGCATTCTCGCGTCCTAGCGGACGAGGAGTCAACATATCCTGAGGATGCCCCGTGCAGGGGCGAAACACGTGTCGTGTATTGGTTTGGTTGCATGTTGCATTATTTTTTCACTCTTTCTGCATGTGCATATACTTGTGGGCGGGAGGGTGGTGCTGCATACTGCATCCAAACTAGCGATCTTGTTCAGCGGAATTAAAGCTAGATATTGTATTTGCATATTTGTATGTCGTGGATTTCCGCAAAGTAACGCCTGATTCCATCATTTAAGTAGGCAGTGATTTCTAATGTTCAGCCAAATAGTATCATTTTTTGGGACAAGCCCGTCACTCTTTCCCTACCACTGCTACTCCTGGCGATCAAAAAGGAAAACGCCGAACCAATGAAGCTTGACGTGTCGGGGGGAAAATGGATGGTCTTGGAAACCGCAACGAAATTTATCAAAAAAGACAAAAGGAGAAGTAGGAAGTAAATTAGTTTTCATTTCCCCTCGACTGCTGAGCATCGAGCAAAGTGTTATTGGGCTTTTTCGTATGGAATTTCTCAGTAGCAGCTTGGAGTCTGGATTTGTGCCCGGTTGATGGCAATAGTCTCGCCTCCTACGACGTGTCGTTACGACACGTCGTCTGCTGCTGCTGTATGCGGTCGGCTACGAACTCGTACCTTTAGAGAGAACCCACACGATGCGGTGCGGTGCGCCGCCGCATGGCGACCATTTTGCCGCATCAGCGTGCACATGTAGTACGCGGCGTCGTAAGAGCCATCACGCGGCGCCGCACCGCACCGTGTGGAACGGCTCTCCGTCAACATATCTGCGGTCTGCGACGTCGGAGCGGCACCGCTGCGGCGCATACACCCTCCCACCTCGTATTGGTCCGGTGAGCGTGCGGCGCGGCGCGGCACCGCACTGTGTGGTATACCATGGACATTTGTATGTATTACGCCGCAACGGCACCGCTCAGGCGCCGCGCCGGAGCCGCACTGCATCGTGTGGTGGTCTCCCTTCGTTGATTAAAACTTAAAGTTACAAGAAGTTGATATTTGAAGAATTTTTCAGCGACGACTGTGTCGGATTGACCGAATCGAGTATTCCAATTATGACAAACAACACTTACTGCCACACTCAGAGAAGTTTAATTACGTAAGTCGCTCTTTAGTACAGATTCATAAAGGAAATGCATACTAAGGAGCGACGTAAACGTAAGTAACCGTTAAAAGTCTCCGAGTGTGGCAGTTTGGTACCCGGAACAACTTTTTTGTTGACTTTGGATCATTAACAATAAATAAGGAAGCATTTAAGTACCCAAAATTTATTCAACTGAGTCCATTACTTGTTCAACTTTCTATGACTACGACAAGTATAAATATCATAAACTTAATAATAATCTGTTTCTCCTTGCTATACAACCTCCAAAACGTAAGGTTAAAGTTCATACATGAATTAATGCTAATCGAAACATACTCACTTGCTTTTTTATACCTATGTCCCATTCACTTGCAAATTCCATAATGCCCCTCAGGGCACGCTCGGTTTCCCACGGTATAATTTATATGAAAAAAATACATTAAAATCCAACACTAGAGATCGTCAAAATTGAACTCTAAACACAAAGAACAAAGTCTGAATTTCGATTGTGAATCAAATGTCTTGAAGACGTTTTTGAACTGGGGTTGCACAAGTACTTAATATCGACTAAAATCCGTCCAAAGAAATGTTAAAATGTAGCAATCGACATTGAACTCTATGTGAAGGATATAAAGGCTTTGATAATAAGCTAATGAAGAGATTAGGACGGTTTGCTCTTACGTTGTTTACGAAGAAATTTCTCTTAGAGCTCTTTTTGATACAGCACGCGTCTGATTGTAAAGGTGCTTTCATGTGGTCATCAAATGTTTTCTAACTTTTTTGTGTTCAACTCTAAAAACATAGTAAGTAAATAATTACCTCTTTACCGTCCTTTTATTTTTAGGTATTATACTTCGGAACAGCTTATCGAGAAGACAATCAAGTCTTTTTGTCCAAATAGTAATATTGGGATTTAAATAGAAACGAATAAACTCCTTCACAAATTCACTTCTTAAAAATCAAAACAGAAATATTTAGTTCAATTTTTCCCAATTTTTCTCTCTTCGTACCTTACGTAGGAATATTGGCATTCCAAATAAATATATAAAAATTCCCGTACCGATGTTTTGCCTTAATAACCAGTCGGCAATAAAGGTTCATAATAATGAACGAGAAAATCCCATTTTCCTTTAAAAAAAACATATTAAGCTACGTACTGCCACACAGAACGGTGCCTTACTTATCTTGGCTCGTGTGTCCGACACGACGTCGTGTCGGTCAAATTCCGACATATAAAACAATGTGTATGTGTGTGTGTATTTGGGACTTTGGGTAGTCTTAATAAGCGTAGGGCTCGACGACGAATACGGCACCCACTCTCATTCCGTAGGTATAGGAAAAGGTGAGGAAGGGATTATGTCGGAGCTGTAAGCATAGGATACTTACGTTGAAATACGGCAACATAAAAAAAAAACTTTGCTGAGTTGGACTGTATGTGGAAGGCGGAGGACCGAGTAATATGGCAACTTGGGAGACCTACGTCCAGAGGAAAGCAGTAGTGAAAAAAACAGCTGTTCCCTACATTTATGTTCACATAACTCGTCAAAATGTAGGAAACACCTGATTATTTTTTTCGCAATTTCATATTTGGTCCAATAATAAGAGTTGTTCATAATTATGAGTACAATGACCCCTTAAGAGGTTGTTAGTGTTTTATCAATAACCCTGTATAAACGAATTTCGCAGAACTGCCGAGGTCCGACTCCCACTAGGGGTCGCCCTTAGTGCTGCTGTGGCTAGTAATAATGATGCTAGTGTAATATAAGTAATTAGCTTAGGTTAAGTATTTTACTTGCCACAAATTGGCTGGAGATCCTTCAGGTCTCACCAGTAACTGCCCGGTTATGTAGAAATAGTCTGCAAGGATCATCAACAATACAATACAATACTCTTTATTGTACACAAAATAAACAAGAAACATTATTATAAAATAGAAATGTACAATGGGCGGTCTTATCGCACTAGGCAATTTCTTCCAGACAACCTTTGGATGGACATGATTTGCAAGAAAAAAAAGTGAGGGGTAGTTCTCGGTGTAACAATAACTAAAGAGACATTAAATTAAATACTTTAAATAAACCTAAAAACACAAATAAATAAATACTATATAGACAATAAACATATTTTATATGAAGCATATACTATACTTATATGTGTACTTAAACAGTAATATATAATATAAACAGGCAATGTAAAAATATATATAAAGATGCAAACAGATAACTATATCGATAGGTAGTGATCCTTGACGAGTCTTTTGAAAGTTGCCAAGGATTGCGCTCGTCTAGCTGTAACTGGCAAAGCATTCCAAAGCCGAGCAGCCTGGACTGTGAAGGACTTACCAAAGAAGTTGGTAGAATGTGCTGGCATTTTTAACGTCAGATTCTCTGATGACCTTAATGATCTCGAATGTGTGTCATGGAGGAACTCGAAAAGTTCTTTAAGGTAGGAGGGACAACAAGAAGACCAGGAAAAAAAACGCAGAATAATAAATAACATTTGTGAATTTGGATGTTTGTTAATCAATCACTCCTTAACGGCTGAACGGATTTGAATAAAATTTGGCACACAGCTAGTGTGAAATAAATTTAAAAAAATATTTCGAATATAGATAGAGGTACGATCTTTCATTATTAGCGGGTTTACAGGCTAATAATATTATGATTATCTAATTATAAAAAGTAGTTAGGTAGTAATTAAAAAACCGGCCAAGTGCGAGTCGGACTCGCGCACGAAGGGTTCCGTACCATTATCTATGAAAGCGGCAAAAAAACACGTTTGTTGTAAGAGAGTTTTTAGTATTTGTTGGTATAGCGGCAACAGAAATACATCATCTGTGAAAATTTCAACTGTCTAACTATCACGGTTCATGAGATACAGCCTGGTGACAGACGGACAGACGGAGAGAGGAGCCTTAGTAATAGGGTCCCGTTTTATCCTTTGGGTACGGAACCCTAAAAACAGGTCAAGTGCAATTCGGACTAGCGCACCGAGGGTTCCGTACATTGTGAAGTTTAATTTTCCTTTTTTTTTGGACCGCACAATTAAGTTTGTTTGTAAAGGACAATTGCTGATTTCTTCAAAACTGTGCTAGTTACAGACATCATATTATTTTCCCTGTAATATTTACATGAACCTCTATCAACTCGATTTATTCTAGATTTTTTGTTTAGCAAACTTCGGAGATAACGGGGGAGGGAGGGTAAGTAATGGTATTTTTACAAAGACTTTTCACCATAAGTCAAAAACTATGCAGCATAATTAAAAATAAAAAAATATTTTATATTGTGCAAATGAAGCCCTTTTCATAATATATGATACCACATTTGACCTAGTAACCCCATTTTAATATTTAAACTCCCCACTTTGGTCCCTATTGCAATGAAAATAAAAATATTTTTTTCATTTCTTTCACTTGCTCTATAGATGGACAAGCATTAAAGATGCATGCAACCATTAGCAATTTATAGTGCCAATGGTTGCTAAAAATTTGTGTTTGTCCATTTATATGGACAAGCACAAATTTTAAACTATTCCAAATATCAAGTCGATAGCATTAGTAGTTTCTGAAATAAGCTGCTGTGACAGAAAGGACGGTTTTCTTAAACATTGCCCCGCTCTAGGATTTCTCCTGTATCGTGGGTGCGTTTACAGACACAAATTTCAAATATACAAACGTCCAGACCCGAAACAACTATCTGTAGGCCATACAAATTTTTGTTCTGTGTGGGAATCGAACCCACGACCCGTAGTGCAGAAGCCAATCGCTCAGCCACTGCACCAAACGTGTTGAGTTGCACCATAAGGGTTTTTTTACCATTTTGGTACGGAACCCTAAAAAATCCCCTCCGTTGTAGTCGTGAAATCAAATTCAGTAACATATTCAAGCATGTAAATTACCATCTGCAATAAATTTCGGAAAAAGTTAATCACTCACTATGCAAATGATCAATTTTCTTTTCTTGGTTTATGAATATGACATCATTTTCTACGGTTAGACGAGCAAGGTCAACACCATAACTATCAGTTTAAAAACTTAGGCATTAACAATCAACGTATCTATTACTATACCAATAAAATCTTTCTGATTAGCTGTGATCTTTACGGATGTTATTCGTTGATAAAATTTTAACAGAACATGTTACGTTCATAGAACATGGCGTTTAAAATTCGACCCTGCATTATTTTCACTAGTATCTCTAATGAGTAAGACGAAGATACTAAATAAATACGAGAGTGAAAGAGATAGCTATTTCCAATTACAACAATTGGTGTAATTTTGAATAGTCATTTTTGGCGCGTCAATGACATATTTACTTCGTTTTGTATAGGTATAATATCATTGGAACATTTAACGTTAATTTACGCCAATGCTCCAAACACAACGCTAGACTATACTAGTAGAACGCCTCTTTTCTATTGTGCCGTTTGTTCATCATACGCCTATTTTAAATACCTACTTCTGAAACAGATTACTGGCATGGGAAGTAATTTTTCTGATAAATAATCCTACAATGTTACGGCGAATGGCCTAATAGCCAAGAGCCTCGATCAACATATGAGGCTCTCGTTGGGCGGCTGGGTCAAGGGCTTGATACAGAAAGTAGGCAGTACTGCTTGACACTGCACGCATAGTGAGGAGATTCCTTTCTCTAGAGCCCTGACCTCCGGCAGCTTGGACCCTAATCGAGTGGGCTACTATTTTTATATTTTTTAAATGTATTTTTTTTAAATATTTGTCGTATAAGTGTTTAAAAATGTAAATAATATGTACAGTGAATGAATAAACAAATCTAATAATATATTTTGAATAACGAATTTTCACTCATCCGTTTCACGACTGAACCATGATACCTCTCCTAATGTTTGCATCTAAATAATTCTCTATAACTCTACATTGGTGCCGATTCTGTTATAGACAAACTAAACTTAATTTAGGCTATTGCCATCTTTTTCACTCTAATAAAATAAGCAAGAGACATATAATACGTAAATATGAGCTATCAAATTTTGTTGAACTAAAAGTTCCATACTAGACGACATTTAAAAATGAAGTTCAAGGCGTAAACTAATTTGACATCTCTAACTTAGTTGTTGTCTATCACCGTCCTTTTCTCGCGTTATCTGTTAGTAAAAGATAGCAATTCTCTAATTTTATTTTAGTTGGTAAACAAGAGAATTGGCACCATTGACTCTTCATCCATCTTCATACCATCCAGCGTAGGGATGTACTACAGAACATCTCGTATTACATACGATCCTAACAAACTCTTTTACTTTCTCCACCATACGTATTTTGTAAGACATAGCCGCCTTTCCCTCCTTAATAACATTACGAGCAAAGTTATATCCAAAACTTTCTATAAATAAAGAATTGTCCCTCCGAAGGTTATATAGAAGACAGGTCATGTTTTGATGTGGACGCGGGGCGCATAAGTCAGGGGTCGCGTCAAACGTTCGACAAACTACGCCATTGTAACGCTATTACAAAGCCTTCGAACGGTGACGAGGGATAGAGGCGCTAGTGCGTTTTATAGAGTTTTAGTTTCTTGTTAGACTTCTTTTTTGGTTTATGCGAGTTGAATTATGAGTATTGAAACTAAGCTTTAAAAAAATGCTTGGTAAAGCTTTAAAATAATATTAAATGCATTGCTTTAACTTTTAAATCAACTGTGACAAACAAGACCACTCGGATTAGATGGTTTATCATTCTACATAAGTAGTTAAAATCTAATAGGTTAAAGATTAAAATTTTGAACTGGTAACTACGCGATAGGGTGGTAAACGTGCTTGACCACAGCGTATAATGAAAATTGACCAGCAAATCCCGTTAATTAATGGTGAAAGATGCAATTTGGTCTAAAAAAATGTACCTACCTCATTTAGTGAATATATGTTGAATTGAATATTGTCTAAACATGCTTTGCCTGCCTTTCCTTACAATACGCTTTTTTATAAACAATTGCATTAAAATTTGCTTAAAGAGTCATTGTTTTACCTTTTTGTAATTTGCCAAGCATTTTGTAAAACATAACTTTACTCTATACTTAAAACAAAACTGAGGCAGACAAACAGAACTTTAAAAAAACGCTCATTATTAAGAATATTTTTTGCCAATGTTCCTAATTTCATTAGTGAGAAACATCTCAAATATGTATATTTCCCTCATTTTCGGTAATCTATTGCTGCTACAAAATATTTTAGTAATGAGAGCAACTGCAGCGTTTATTAATACGTACAAAAAGTAAAACGTAAAAGCTGACTAACTTCATTGTTTTTAATTGACTTATAAATATCTGCATTATTAAAATACTTAAAGAATGTTCAGATACGTAGTTATGCGGCAGGCCGCAGTGAACATTCGTCGGGCGCGTCGACAGCTCGTTGCGTTTGCCCGCGAGCGGCGCGCGCGCCTATTTGTGAACGCCATCTATCGCTCCACTTGTACAACGCGATGTTAAGGCGGAGGATTTTAACGAAATTTAAACAATAAAGTATAGAGTTTCACTATAAGTAATATAAACGTCAAACTAATCATTTGACTTTTAGAATTATGACTAGATAGGGAGTTTGATTTTTAGGCAAAGAAGTTCGCTCTGTGATAGAATTTTTTATATTCTGACCACAGATTTTTCAAGAATGGGTAAGAAAGAAACTGGGGACCTATTTTTGGTCGTATCACATTTGAAACAATCAGGGAGGCTAATAACGCCGCGTTTGGTGAAACATTATTCTTTTCATATTCATAATCATAACTGCAAGTAGACTGCACATGCAGCCGCAACAGTACACTATATGCAACTGCCAAGTGCAACTTCAAGGCAATTAGGATGTAGTCAGTACAATTGCGTTATCAGTGCCGACTGGATGTGCAGCCCACTTGTAGTTATGATTTCGAATATGAAACGAAATATGTTTCACTAAACGCGGCGTTATTAGCCTCCCTGATCCGTACCCTGACCCACCGTACTATGCGAAAGCCTAGGTAGATGATAATTTAATTACCTAACCGCTCTTTCTAGAACACCTTTCCAATCCTGTAATTTTTTTCAACAGAAAAATCCAACTAAAATTTATTTTAACTCTGAAAACTTAACCATTTGAGCCACCTTGTTCCCGGTGTTGCCAGACGTCCCGATTTTAACTGGATGTCCTGTTTCTCAGCCCTCTCTGTAAGCGTCCCGCTAGCACCATAAGCGGAACGCCTAAAATCCCGCTATTTCACCTAAGTAAATAATATTGGCGCCGTAATTTAAAAATAATGATTTCATTAAATATATTCGAGATTTTGTTTAGGGAATCTTAAATGTTGTGCTTTTCTTCTACGTCCTAATTTTTTCGTCCTCATCCCGCCTTTTTTTTTTTGTTTAAGTCCATTTATTTTGAAAAACGGTTTTGGCAACGCTGTTTTTCATTTAAGTCCATTTATTTGGAAAAACGGTTTTGGCAACACTGCTGTACGAGCATAAAAGACAGTTAGTGATTTAAAAAAAATAACGTACTGTATTTCGTACGCCTAAATAATAAGGTTTAATATTCTTTAAGAAACTGCACTTACTGCACTCTTCATTACTCGTCACATCTGTTGATACAGCAATGAGGTGCGAATTTGAACTAGCAAACTGACTATTGGGGTGATCTCCAAAATCAGCGTATTGAGTTGACCAGAGACATGCACCAGAGAGGTGCATTTTACATCATCATCATAATCATTCAGTCGAAAAACATCCACTGCTGGACATAGGCCTCCCCCAAGCATCGCCACATCGACCGGTCCTGTGCTTCTCGCATCCAGCGGATTCCCGCGATCTTCACCAGATCGTCGGTCCACCTTATGGGAGGCCTACCTACGCCGCGTCTTTCGGTACGCGGTCGCCACTCCAGAACTTTTCGGCCCCATCGGCCATCCGTTCTGCGAGCAATGTGAGCATTTTACATATTGATATTAATTGTGTTCCGTATTTTTAATTTATTCAGCTGACAGACAGAACTGTATTGCTGAGGTGTTTGTTGCGCCGTTTCTTCTTCACAGCATAAACACTAGGAAGCGGTGAGGGGAGGGCGTTTTTGGGGGATGTCTATTGTATTTGACGTTCAAAAAGAACTAAGTAATTCTAGTCTATTTTGAATAAACGGGTTTTGAGTTTGAGTTTATTTCGAAAAAAAGGTGCCTAAATAAGCCTCCTTTTAT
Organism: Amphipyra tragopoginis; assembly: GCA_905220435.1. Classification (NCBI taxonomy): domain Eukaryota; kingdom Metazoa; phylum Arthropoda; class Insecta; order Lepidoptera; family Noctuidae; genus Amphipyra; species Amphipyra tragopoginis. Next base: position 10,159,188 of record HG992009.1, read on the forward strand.
ATCGGCCTCGATTTTAATCAAGCAGTTTTGGAAATATTCAGGTCTGAAATTTTAGAGACCAAAGCAATCAATTTTTATTTCGAAGATTGAGCCTATTACAATCTCACCCTTAACAAGAACGTAGAGTTGTAAATGCTAGTTGTCTCGCGAAGATAACTCGCTCACAATACATTCCTAACAAACGTTACTAGTTGCTACAGATGTAAACTATTAAATTTGTCGTTAGCTGATATAAGAAGCCTATTTGTTATTAGCAATGTGCCCCATATACTACGGCGATATTGTTGAAAAGCTGTTCTTAAAATGGTACTTCTAGTAATTTGTTGGGCTATTATTTTGTGAAATATTTAAATTGGGTCGGAGAGAAATTAAATTAGATATAATTATTGTGATCAAGCAGTGATATCCTAACGGTTGAACGCTTGCGTTTCATGCAGGAGGGTCCAAGTTCGAAACTGGCCTGCACTTCTGACTTCGAATTCATGTGCGGATCAGAATTGAGTATCTCTACCGGCCTGTATCTCATGTACGCGTATTGCCTTTAATCTCTTGGCTTCTTCATCTTCTCCTGGCTGACTATAAAATGCCATCATACAATTTAAATAAAAATAAACCAAAAGAAAGTAGATTTTACAGGGTTTAAACGAATTCGTGTAATATCTTGAAGCCTGCATGGGATGTAGCTTAACTTATATCTTGAATTTAATAAAAAATAATCAAAATATAATTTGGAAAAAAAATGATAAAACATTTCCATGCTACGCATAAATGAAGGTGCGGCGACACAGCTAGCGGACACGACTAGCGTGATATCGCTTTGCGCAGTCAGTTAAACTCAGGGTGCTAAAATGACTCACATGATTAAGAACACAATGTTTTGTTTTTTTTAATATTCTTAAAAAACATCCATTCTGCGTCAATCAGTGTCACCAGTAAATCACGTGGTTTGAAGGAGTTACACGAATTTGAATACATTCTGCTTATCGGATTTTAATTTAGAATTGAAACAACATTTCAACCAATTCATTCATCTGATCGTACCAAATACAAAATCACTAAGAAAAAAACAACCATTTTCTTACCAACCAGTACACTGTACAGGTGAACGAAACACGCTGCTATATCAAAACTTAATATGTAAAATCAAAAGATTATCAGCAGGAACCATTCATTGTTTTCCCTTCGCTCCTATTTGCATACACTGATCGACTGAACATCGAGATTGCATCGTTTCATTTTGTTTTTACACCGCGCCCATTCAGTGATGTTTTGAAATTTTACACCGTGAATAAATGCTTCGTCGATGTAGGTCCTGTGGAAATAGGCGTTCTTTATGTTGTCATTAAGTATTAGGTTAGTTATTTTGTTTTGTTTGAGATCGATAAGCGTTGACGGGTATTTTTTGGTAGTGATTTTTATGACAAAGACTATGTTGTACTTTTAAAAATAGGGAAGGTACTTTGATGTTAGTTATCGCTGTATTATCGATTGCGCATTATCTTGCTTTACAGTCTGTTTTTTAATCTCGGAGAGTAAATTGATAGGTAAAAATGTCAAACTTTGCAAATTTATACAATTTTGAACATTATTCTCGTATTTTACATTTCGTGCCTGTCAATTCAGTCTCCAAGATTAAAAAACTAACTAACTAACTTTAGTTGTTAAATTCGATTTATGGATGGTAATTGAAAAAATACCCAAATCACCAACTTTGTATTATGACTATGAACATCGTTTGTTCTAGGACTTTTTATAATTCGAAACATTTTTTTCATACAAACATATAAAAATTTATCTTGCGCACTATGCCTGCTTTATTTTGCAGGCTAATAATATGGAAGAGAAGATCACCTGATCATTCTGTACGTTAATACCAATTATTAACGATTCTGTGGTTACGCATCCTATAGTATACGAAAACATTTCACAAACAAATAACGACAGAAATGCAAATAAAATATCCAGCTTTAATTCCGCTGAACAAGATCGCTAGTTTGGATGCAGTATGCAGCACCACCCTCCCGCCCACAAGTATATGCACATGCAGAAAGAGTGAAAAAATAATGCAACATTGTAACGTGCAATAAAAAAAAAACAAATAAAAAAAAATAGATTTGTTTTAAGGGTTAAATGTTGAATTTAAATTTAGATTTTGCACGCTACTGATTATAATACAGTCGACCATCACATCACGCGTCATTCGGTCCTGGGAACAGCGTGGCACGCGATGCGATGGTGACTGTAAAATAATAGTTAACAATGTGAGTTGAGGGTAGATAGGAATGCTACCCTGAAATATAATAAAGAGGTTGCCGAATAGACTCTCGGAGAGGGATCGAACCTCTGGATCAAGGACCTCTTGGTGGTTGTTGTACTGCAGGTGCTGATACTCAATTAAAATACAGTTTATCAGTAACACATGTATAATTTAAATAAAAATTAAAATTGTTCAATCGCGAACATGGCGGTTACGGCCGCGGTATCTGGGTACCTTACAAGCTAAGCCGTGCTTAACCTACCACTCGAGTTCGTTCGCGACGGACTGAGCATGCTCGCACTATAGTTTTGGGTTGGCCAACCTTACCGCACTTGTTTCTTCTGAGTGTGGCTCGAAGAAGCCTGCGCAATGCGCACAGGCAGGTCGGGTTGGTCCCCCAGCATACCACCTAGCAAGGCGGCGGCGTTGACGTCGTCGAGTGCCTGCGCAGCCGGCACGTGGTGGCAGCACTGACGGCGCACAGGCACCGGATGATGCGGTACGCGGCACGCGCACCCAGCGAGGTGGCGGCGGCGTCGTCAGCTGCGCCGACAATTGGGCAGCGGTGGCATCACCTGCGGTCGCCCACGCAACTGCCGACCCCGGGTGTCCTTGGCATCGTCCCGCGCAATGAACCGCGGGACACACCGCTACGGCGTCCTACGGACCCGGGGGTGGCGATCGGCGAATCGCAGGCATGGAAACCACGCGTACAGCGTGGCGAGATGAGTCCCCATCAATGGATGAACCCCACTTACTTGGTATATAATTTGCATCATCTCGCACGATGATGAACCCAGCCTCAACCTTGAGTGGTTGAGGCTGGTGCAGGACGCGATCAGGCCTTCCTGACCAGCACACCGGACCGTAATATCAGAACTTCTTCTAAAATTAGGTTCGCCTCAGCAGCAAACCCAAAGTTGAATGTCATGGTCATGCGCAACCGGTCTAGTGATTGGAATGACTTGCCTGTTTTATAAAATAGTCGACTTGACGATTTAGTAAAAATTACTAATAAATTAAATGAAATAATTGTATTTATACTAGGTCAAAGCCGCTATCATTTATCACAAGACAAGCCCATTCCAATCACAGGAAACCATCCTGGTATCGCATGACCACTAAATATATAAAGATATCGATTGATAGTCAATCGATACTTTTTGCAATTGTCAGTTTGTAACTAATTTGACGTCACTAATTTTGACAATTGACTTTATGGATTTAATTTTTAAATTCAAATAATATTGAAAACAAATGAAATAGATTTATAGAATTAATTTTGCTGATTCCATCAATACTAATATCACGGTATCTCGTACTGTATTAGCAGAGATACAAGCGCGAATACGTTTCACAATGAACGCCGGTATTGATGTTTCATTGCTTCAAAAATACAGATATTTACATTTATGTAATGCATAAAAGATGCTGACACGGTGGTCTTAAATCACAGGATTATGTGTAATTCACTTAATTATTAATAATTAGTGAAATACACATAACCTATATTGATCTGTTTGAAAAAACAAGAAAAGTAAGTAGTATACACTACAACATGCAACCAAACCAATACACGACACGTGTTTCGCCCCTGCACGGGGCATTCTCAGGATATGTTGACTCCTCGACCGCTAGGACGCGAATCAAGCATCATCATCATTTGCATCCTAGCGGTGGAGGTATTGGTTTGGTTGCATGTTGCATTATTTTTTCACTCTTTCTGCATGTGCATATACTTGTGGGCGGGAGGGTGGTGCTGCATACTGCATCCAAACTAGCGATCTTGTTCAGCGGAATTAAAGCTAGATATTTTATTTGCATTTCTGTATGTCATGGATTTCCGCAAAGTAACGCCTGATTCCATCATTTATCAAATAACGAATAAAAAACGTTGGCTGTCCTGTTGAGTTTTGGTCGTAGTCATAGAAATAATGTTGTTCGGGATCATGATACAGAGTTAATACTAAGAGGTTTTTGGTATTTTTTCCATTAGCCTGTATACACTTACAGCTTGGTTGCATAGTATCAGCTCGTAGTTACTTGGTAGCGCGCAAATAAGATATTCCAAAAAGATAGTCTGTTTAAACGTATCCTAACTCGTATCTATTAAGCTGGCTGACAGGATATTCATCCATTTTTTGGCCTTCACAAACAAAAAAAGGTTTCAGGAAAGTGTTTGTGGGTTTTTCCGTGTGGAATTTCTCAGCAGCAGTCCGGAGTCTGGATTTGTTGCCGGCTCATGGCAATAGACTCACCCCCAAATGGGGGATATGTGGGTGTACTATACACGTCTACCCAATCCTTCGGGGTATACAGGCGTCATGTTATATTAAAAAGGTTCAATTTCAATGGAAAACTAATCAGACAAAAAAACAAGAATTAAACATTGTTTTATCCTCATAATTATGACTAGTTGAATTAAAATTACGTTTTCGTCATGACCACGTTGGTAGGTGAAGCAAGGTGTGTGTTCTAGTGTTGTGCCTAATATGACCATCAATATCGATAAAAACCAACATGTTATTGGTTTTTTTTTCTTTTTTTGTTCGTCTTGGTATACTTAATTAACTATAAAAACACTATCTTATACGCATATATTTCCGAGTTGTATTAAGGGAACGAAGTGTAGCTATCGAAACTGTGGAAGCCTAAACAAAATGGAGAATATTGGAACGGAGAAGAATCCTGGCCTTAATTGGAATTTTAAAAAATCTTATATTTATTCATAACCTGCAGTTTTGCTTTCTCTTTGGTCGATTAGCGTTGGTCAATTAGAAATCTTCCAAAATAGTACGACATAGCAGGTACATTAATCATCTCTCACAAGCCTTCTGTTAATACAGTCACTGTTATAATATCTGATGTCGATAGTAGGTATAAAACCTCGTACAAAAAAAGAACATGTTGGTCGGTACTAGTCGTTTCACACATCTAACTTCTAAATTAGCAAAATTTCCACCAATTACTTATTTTTGTGGTTAGGGAAGAACACCAAAAAACCCACTAAATTGTTGCTGTAACTCTATTAAATGAAGATTTGAAGAATCATCGTAAACTTTTTACGCTGTTAAACTTATAAATATTATTGAAGCTATCAATCTCATCACTAGACAGAGCTGAGGCTCGCGTGACCTCTGCCCTTCGCCCGCGCACTTCCCCCCCTCTTCCCCCCTCGACCCCCGCGAACCGCACACATGACTCGCTCTTAGCGATCCCGCCCAACACCTTTTTGGTATCAACGGAAAAAATCGATACCGAATTTGTATTCGAATTTAAAATCGATTCGATAGTGCTGATAATTATTATTTTGATTCATTTTGTTTTTTTGATTTCGGTAAGTCACGACGAAGAATTAAGTTTAGTTTCTAACTTTGACGCAAATTTTCTCCAAAAGTCCTGTTCATCCTAGAATTCTTTATAGCTTAGAGAACAGTTAAAATTATATTGCAGCGCTTCAAGTTCAAAGAAAAAAAGAAATACATGATACAGATAATTTAAACTGTATGCACCTTTACAACCGACCTTCATCAAATTTTCTCGAATGCATTTAAAAAAGTGAAACCAATCACTAAACTCGATACAATACATTGTTAAAACCACAATACCGTAATATATGACGTATCAGAATCGAATAAAACACAAAGCGCACGCGATCCAAAACATATGTCCATCATTAAGACACATTTGAACCAAGAAATAATTCGAATTCCTCACATTCAAATACTCCAACACAATGCCTAACAAAGGTAAGCTTGACTCAATTAAATCTTAATTCGTACAAAGAAGTCGATTAATGAAATTAAGTCGGCATTTAGTCGATTTAACCATAGTGATGCCACAATAGCCCTAAATAGTAACAATCGAATGAAAAGATACTCGAAATCTCGACACAACAAAAGATCTAACTAACCCCGGCTTGTGGCGTGACTATTAAATTTTAATGACATGATTTATTCAAGGTGATGTAAAAAAACACGAGAAAAGGGTACGATGTTACGATCCATTTTTCATATAACGCGGTTGGTAGCAAATGGCCAAATAAAAAATGTTTAACAGACCGACACTTTATGAAAAACGCAGTCCGACTGTGTGTCGGCTTTGTCATCGGCAACACAATTTATTCATGCTTACCTGTTGAGCTCCAGCAGTGAATAAAATATAAAGAATATTCCATTTTTCTGGATTCATATTGCGTAAGGTGTACGGTTTGAAAAAGTCCCGGACGGTGGAGTTTAATTTTTCTAAGGCAAAGGAAGTGACTGAGGTCCTAGGTGTGTGATCGTCTGAATCCTTTGGTGCATTTGCTTTGTGATATTTGTAATTATGTAGTACCTACTACCTTTTGCCCACGGCTTCGCTCGCGTTAATTTAGAATTTGACAATCAACTCTTAGGCTTAAAACGCACTAGCGGCCAGCCACAATGCGGCGTGCCGCGCCGTAGCCCCAAAACAACCAGAGCGGTTGACGGCTGGCCGCAAATCAGTGCGTCGATATCATGCGGTATCATGTAAAAATCGATGTGCAGTCTGCCGCAAGCGGCACGCCGCACAGTGGATCGAAACTATGATTTTAGTGACTTAGGGATCAACTTCGTTTTTTTACTTTTTTCTTTATGCGGATGGATAGAGCTCATTAACCTCAATAATAAATTGCCTTGGTGTTTTTTCCTAAACTTTATACTTTGGGCAGAAAAATGTGTTTTGTCATTTTTTTGTATGGAGCGGATCAAATTAAATTAAATTTCTGCTAAGTAGCGTGAGATCCCGCTTTTAAACTTTATTTTTCTTATACCTTGTCTAGTCTACTATCATTTGATGCTATGAACATGTGCATAAAGTTGCAACTCTGCCAAATAAATGGATCGAAAAAAATGAAAAAAATACATAGAATAAAAGCTTCATTTTGTATTTTCTTAAGTTCTTTTAAGTTAAATTTGATATGGAATAGTAAGTAAAAGCACGTAATAATACACATAATTACTTAACAACTAACAACAATACATTTAAAAGGTCCCTAATTAGCTTAAATTTACTAATATGTTTATTGTATTATTTAAAAATTTGGGCATTTATCTATGAATTTCTATTTGTGTGTTTAATGACCGTAATCAGCTTAACCTTTTACTTTATAAAAAACAATGTTTTTTCACTTTTAGCCATTACTGTCATGTTAATGCTGAGGCTCCATCAAAGCCCCATTTCCTTATAAGCAGTAACTCTGTTGCCGAATCTAAATCCAAAGCAATCACATCTAAAAACCTAGATACCGTCAAGTTGAGTGAAGCTTGCAGTTTAATAGCAGCTCCTTCTTCAGTTATAGTTATGTCTTGTTTCCCTGGATAACATGTTGACTTATCTTGTTTAATTTTATAACAAGAAGGGTATTAATCAGACCCATTTTCATTTGCTGCTTCTCTTAGGCTTATATACTGCCACTCACTTAATTTAAGTGTAACTAATAAAGACAGGTGAATATGTAGGTACTACTTTTCGCTTTACTTGTACATAAACACCCCTTAACTTTTTCTAGATCTTCAGAGTGATTTAGCAAATGGTTCATTATTTTTCCTACATCCTCATTTCCAGTGTTTCTTAAACTAGCAATTGTAGTAGCTTTCAGTTCATCCGGGGATAACGAAAGAGATTGGTTAATTTGTTCAACGCGTCTTCGTTTTTGCCTGGAGCCCAATTCTTCGAAAGGGTTTGGAGGTGTAAATGTAGATGTCGAAGCTTCTGTAGTAAATGAAGGTAGATTTTCAACATATTCAGTATCACAAATCTCGAGCTTTTCCTGTTCAGTGTTCACAGCGTCAGGTATCATTCCTTCGGGCCAGTTTATTGCACGTTCTAACCAATCACCATTTTTTCTTATAAACTGAGCTAACGTGCGACTACTTCGTTCCCATCTTGCACTTATATTTGAACAAAAGCGCGTACAGAATTTTTAGAGCTCAACACTGTTCTCTTCGGTCACATTTATTTTATGTTGTAGGAATTGAAAGAGTTTTTTACTATAGATCTTTTAAAATCATAAATAAATCTAAATTGTTAACTAAACTCTCCATTTTAACTAAAAAGGGACGATCACAATCACGAGATGTTAGTAGTAGTACGAATAAACGAACACTAGTTAGAATATATAATAAATATGGTCATTTTATACTTTTTTAAATAATACAATACACGTCATATTAGTAAATTTAAGCTAATTAGGGACCTTTTAAATGTATTGTTGTTAGTTGTTAAGTAATTATGTGTATTATTACGTGCTTTTACTTACTATTCCATATCAAATTTAACTTAAAAGAACCTAAGAAAATACAAAATGAAGCTTTTATTCTATGTATTTTTTCATTTTTTTCGATCCATTTATTTGGCAGAGTTGCAACTTTATGCACATGTTCATAGCATCAAATGATAGTAGACTAGACAAGGTATAAGAAAAATAAAGTTTAAAAGCGGGATCTCACGCTACTTAGCAGAAATTTAATTTAATTTGATCCGCTCCATACAAAAAAATGACAAAACACATTTTTCTGCCCAAAGTATAAAGTTTAGGAAGAAACACCAAGGCAATTTATTATTGAGGTTAACGAGCTCTATCCATCCGCATAAAGAAAAAAGTAAAAAAACTAAGTTGATCCCTAAGTCACTAAAATCATAGTTTCGATCCACTGTGCGCCGCATCGCGGCCAGCCGCTAGTGTGTTTACGGGCTTAACACATTACTAAAGTTCTATAACAATATAATTCAATCATGATTCCAAAGACACGTGGCGCCATCTATTATCGTTATTGTTGTTTTTACTTTTTTTCGGGATGAAAGGTACCTCCAAAATTTCAGGAGGATCGGTTCAGTGGTTTAGGCGTGAAAAGGTAACAAACAAACAAACTTACTTTCGCATTTATAATATTAGTTATGAAGTTAGGATTATGAAACCCTTGACATTTTAAACCTTTGAAAAATTCTTCTGATTCTTTCGTGATAAAATCGGCACGAATAAACAAACGTACATTAATAACTTATGCTGTAAATAGAATGAAACTTACCAATAACTTAATTTTGCTTACATTCTTAACTTTTCTATTTTGAGCTAAAACTCAGATAAGGAAGTCGTCACTATACACTGTTGTGATTGTCCTTATGTATTTTATTTTATATATATTATTTTATTTTATTGTATTATTTTTAATTTTAAGAGTTACGTTGCTCGAAAAATATTGTATTTTTATTTTATAAAAACAATAGCGACCCGCCCGGCGTCGCTCGAGTACGTTTTATAGCTTTAAAACCTTCCGGGAGAGATTAACTAAATTAAGATGAAAACCGTATCCAAATCTGAAGTCAAAGTTATTGCGTAGTTTAAAAGATCTAAGAGTACAGACGGCGGGAAGCGACTTTGTTTTATATGATTCGAGTTACAAAAATACCCCTAAAACCGAAAGGGGATTAAAAGGTCCCTCGTTAAGAGTCTATTGGCAGTATTTTAAAACAAAAGTATGACCCAAAAAAATATGGACATATCACATAATAAAATCATCACTGAAACGCAGCCCTAAAAACATAAAAGTAAAGAGTAGACTACCTAGAAAGTTATTTACATTCTTACCTAATTTCCTCTGAGAGGTAAATGACAACAACCGTATAAGACTACTTGATTAACATTGTCTTTTTTAAGGGGAATTATGTAACACGTTGTTTAAAGATACTTTTATTGTGCACATCAAAAATAATCGTTCCAGAACTTTCGTCCACCCATACACCTATATACAATATTTGGTCATTCTCTTAGTGGTAGCCGTCTCATTTATAATATTTTATAGAAATCAACTAAACAGAATTGGGAACATTAACATTGGTACAAAAGCTTGCCCCGATTCCGTGCGTTTATACTAAATTGCTTATGATTAGTGTGACCAAACGGCCCTTGTTTTTTATATTAAATTTTTTTGTAATGTAAGTAATATGTTAGTTTTTGTAATTTTGGAAGTATTTTTAGTGTGTTTTGGTATTTTGTAAAGAATTTAAGCGTGTAGTTGTGATAAATACAAGTAATTTATAATGAATTCGAAATTAAACGGACGCTTGGATTTGTCTAAGCGTTTGCAAGCGGTTTCATAATAAGCAATCGTAGCATATCGCGGTTTTTAATGCTATGATTAAATTATATTTGGGCTTGACATAATAATATAGCTTCTATGCAAATTTAGACTAGATTTTTGCAAAACCTTCCGCTCTACTGCTGAATAAAATCAGATGAACTATCAGTATTCTATGTAATCGTTTGATAATAAAGGAAACAGATGGGCTGTCTCCTTTTTTACCAGGGATAAGGAGCAAATATACAGAACGAAACACAACGAAGAGCAAACCTTGAAACTCGTTGATGGGTAGGTAAAATACATATGATACAATCATGCACTTTTTGTCACTATCCCCACTATCGACCTACTTTGTTTTTTTCTCTAATTTCATATAGTCTTTCTGTTTTCTAGTTGGTTAACATAATTTACATCATGCTATTAAATCAGCTGCAATAAACCAGTTAGAAATAAACAATCTATACGAATCCTGATTTTCCAAGCTTGAAATATGACCGCGTAATCGTACAGTGTGATAAGTGGATAGCGGGGATAGTGACAAAAAGTGCATAATTGTATCATACTTCACCTATCCATCAATCAGTTTGAAGGTTTGCTCTTCATTGTGTTACGTACTGTATGTATACAAGGTTAGTCGGAAAGGGGGTACTAATCCGAAAGGGTGTTAAAGTACCCATAATAATGAATAGCTTTTGTTCTACAACTTTTTCCAAAAGTCAATAGTATAAGAGAAACAGGTGATCAAAGATCTCAAAAAAAAAACGCTTAAATCTATCTATCCCCAGTTAGGTTCAGCTGTGTTTACATTTTAGGTCATATTTGGGGTTATGAATTAGAAGCACCATTTTCTGAATTTGTAACTAAAGCAGGGATGAAGAATTAAAACAAAACTAAAATTAAAATCATTTTGCATGGAAATAAAAATGATCGAATTTTAAAATTTTAACACTTGCTTTAAGACAGTCATCAATGATACTTTAAGTGGCTGCGGATAAGTTCCGACTAACCTTGTATACAACGTTATTTTTACTTTATGCGAAAACCGAGACACCCCAACAAGATTTTCATCAGAACTGCCTGAATATGTGTTTTTTTTTAGTAAATCTCCAAGTTACACCTTAGTTTATGTCGCGTTAAGTTCGCTAAAAAAGTGTGAAATGCCTGAGATGTGCTATGCAGGAGTTGTCTAATACACGGAAACTGACCGAGCGGACCATTTCAAGCCTCAAGGTGTCTATTCCCGTCAATTGTTATGGGTAGAAACCTACTGAAACAAAATTGAAATTTATGAAAAAAAAAAAAAAATGTGGTGTAAAAAATATGTCAATCGATTCTCCTAGTGATTCTGAACAAACTAGTTTCAGGTTTCGCATATACTAAAACTAACCTTGTATAGTTTACACAAAAGTCTCGATTTTTTCTCTCATAAAAATCTCATAGTTACAACACCCGCTCCCAAATTGTTTTTTCTACAGAGCGCTTGTTTTAAGATACATTTGAAGAGGCGTATGTTATCCATGTCCAATCTACATGTATAGCACGTGGGCAGACAATGATTGTAAATATGAAATATTGTTATTGATTGTTATTAAAATAATATAATAATATCACTAAAGTTTAAGAGCTTATTTAAGTTTTCAAAGTATGTTAATGTTGGGTCCAACGATTGAGATTAAATTGCTATTAGCAGTTTTGTGAATTGCAGTTTATTTTACTTACTTTAAGTTATTTCTCAATGTATTTTTATATGTTTGGTGGCACAATACAATTTAAAAGAATCCAAATGGCAAAAAATACATATTTTGTTCGTATTAATCGCTTTTAACTTAAGCACAGATGGTAAACTCAAGAATATTTCTTTTACAATAAATTAATTTTCCATAAACCATCCAACAAAAGGTAGTTTATTAAATTATTTTAACAAAAAATCCATGAAACGACAGACTTCGAGTCGCCGTCGCACAAATAAAAGAGAAACAAAAAATAAATAAAAAAATAAGCATTGAGTGAAGTAGCAAAAACGGATAGGTAGTATTATAAAAATCATCAAAAATCTTTGCGAGATGCATCCCTTCAAATTTGTTAAGGTCATCATGACTTTGCCTATTGTTAGGTTAACCATGAATGCAGGATTTTAAATGGACACGATTTGGAAAATCAGTGAAAATTAGAAACGTTTAACTAAAACAAGTTTTGTGAAAGGGGCAAGCATTTCAAGGATATATCATATTTCAAATAATTTCATTCAAAATAGAATTGACAGCAGACTCACTGAAGCAGACTTGACGGGGACTTAGACTTACGGACTTGACTTGACAGGGCAGACTTTTATTACCATTATACTAAAATTGAGTGGAGAAAACCAAGGTTTTGGTATTTTTTATACGACCCTGTATATTTTGCCTAGCCTGTTCCCAACTGTGTTGGGGTTAGCTTCCAGTCTAACCAGATGCGGCTGAATACCAGTAATTTACACGGAATGACTGCCATCAGACCTCTGCAATCCAGTTATTGGGCAATGCCTATATCCTAAAGTTAGACTGGTTGTCAGAGTTTCAGGCTTCTGACTACCCGTAACAACTGTCATCGGTACTCCGGGACCGACGCGGCGACGGTTTAAAGTGCTCTCTGAGACACGGAGGGGTCTTGACGTGTAACGAACGGTCACCCATCCACGGATTGACCTCGGAAAGCGCAGCTTAACCTTGCAAATCAGCGCAGTTGATATTTAGCCACGATCCTGTATGAAGATATAAAATATGATAAGAGTTTTTATTTCTATCCTCCGGTTTCTGAATTGAGGATTCTAGGATAAGCAATACTTACTCGTAAGTAACATTTGAGCACGAAGTTGTCAAAAAAATTACGGATTTCAAAGCATTTTTTGACAACTTCGTACTCAAATATTAATTAAGTATTGCTTATCCCGAATTCTCAATTCAGAAACTGGAAGTATGTGCCGTTGGGTATACTCAAAAATAGGACATCATCCATCATCTCCCTGCCCTTACTCTCTCATGCGAGATGAGATCGGCACAACATGTATTCCTCAAAAATAGGACATGTCCACAAAAAACCAGGACTCATGGCAATCCTCCCAACACACCCCCTCATGTCACCATACATTGTATTCTCAAAAATGGTAGCGAATATGACATTGACAAAGGGTGTTGGGATAAACTTTGTAGAGAAGAACAAAGATCTTTTTTACAAGTTGAAGTGGCAGAAAAAAAGTATAATTTATATGATTTTTAGAATGAGAGCACCTGTCGCTAATTGCCACCTTTTGGCGGCGATACCTTTTGTAAAGAAAAATGAATACTGTTCTTTTGTGAATACGAGGAGTTCGATGATGAATTTACATGCTTATTTGGTAAAATCGGTGGGAAATATTCAGCTTTGGGAATTTTTCAATATGGTCCATAGCGCAGACTATATTAACAATAACAAAAAAAGTTCGCCGCACTATGATTGTTGATATCACTGTTCCACATGACGAGAATCTCGTGACAGCCTCGTGACAGGGTATTTCTATGGGGTATTTCTATTAAAGTAGGTACTTGAATCCATTATTGCTTGTATAGCCCCGACTCTTGCAAAAATATTTAATCTTAGTATAGATAGCGGTAATTTCCCTGATCTGATGAAACACAGCAAAGTTATCCCAATTTTTAAATCAGGCTGTAAGCATAATCCCTCTAATTATAGACCTGTTTCAGTTCTTCCATCAATAAGTAAGATTTTTGAAAAACTTATGCTTGAACAGATGTTGTCACATTTTAATAAAAATAGGATTTTACACGATCGACAGTTTGGCTTCACGAAGGGTAGATCGACTACAGACGCAGGTGCGAAGTTAGTCACTCATATCTTGGAGGCTTGGGAAGGGTCACAGGATGCTGTTGGCATCTTCTGTGATCTTTCCAAGGCTTTTGATTGCGTGGATCATAAAACGCTCATTTGTAAGTTGAATCACTACGGTATTCGTGGACGTCAGCTGGAACTGGTGTTATCCTATCTTTCCAAAAGACAACAAAAAGTAGGCATATCTGGCATAACATCTTCAGGGTCTCTAGTAAAAATGGGTGTGCCACAGGGCTCAATTCTGGGCCCCTTTCTGTTTCTGGCTTATATTAATGATCTCCCTTACATGATGTCAGCACTATCTGACATAATTTTGTTTGCGGACGACACTTCCCTTATTTTTAAAATCAATAGGAAAGACATAGATCTTTTAAATGTAAATAGTAGTTTATCCGCTCTTTCTAAATGGTTTGCTGCAAATAATCTTTTATTGAATGCCACTAAAACGAAATGTTTAAAGTTCTCGTTGCCAAACGTTCCTCATGTAGGAGTAAACATAACGCTTGACGGCAGTAAACTGGGCATAGTAGATGAAACTGTATTTCTAGGCATAACAATAGATTCCAAATTACAGTGGGGAGCTCATATAACTGCCCTTTCTAGTAGGTTAAGTTCTGCTGCTTTTGCAGTCAGAAGAATTAGACAGCTAACTGACATACCTACTGCCCGACTTGTTTATTTTGCGTACTTCCACAGCATTATGTCATATGGTATTCTGCTGTGGGGGGCAGCGGCCGATCGCGACTCGATATTTATATTACAGAAGAGGGCAGTCCGCGCGATCTATAATATGGGTCCTCGGGAGTCGCTTAGAGATTTCTTTAAAGAGATTAATATTCTGACGATGCCTTCCCTTTACATTTTTGAAAATATTATGTTTGTACGTAAAAATCTGCCAATGTATAATGTTAAAAGCGACGTTCATAATATAAATACTAGGAACAAACATAAATTAGTAGTCCCTAAATTTAGATTATCCAAAACGAATAAGTCATTCCTAGGAAATTGTGTTAGATTTTATAACAAGCTTCCCAAAACAATTACGGATCTCACCGATGGCAAATTTAAATCATTCGTTAAATCAGTTCTCATTAAAAAGGCATACTATAAGATAAACGACTATGTTGACGATAGGGACGTGTGGCGCTAATTCTTTTCTGCACATGTGGCTTCCCTGGAAACCATTAGTTTTTATGTGTTTGTTTAGATAAGTATCTATATTATTTAGATACGATTTTGATTTATCTCAATTCATACAGAATTGATTTACTTATATACCTACTTATGTACTATTTTCCTTTTTACTTTTCCTTTATGTGCATAATTTTATTATTGTAAAAAATATTATGATTTTCTTTGTATAGAGTCAATTAATTTATTCACTTGACAGACATATCTGTGTTGCTGGGGAGTTTGTTGCGCCGTTTCTTCTTCACAGCAAAAACACTAGGAAGCGGTGAAGGGAGGGCTTTTTGGGGGATGTCTATATTGTAAAATCGACGTTCAAAAAGAACTAAGTCATTCTAGTCTATTTTGAATAAATGAGTTTTGAGTTTGAGTTTGAGTTTGAACAGCCGAAAATGATAAAAAATCAATCTTGATTTGGCACACGAGATTGTCGAAATGTGGAATGTTGACTCAGCAGTCATTGTGCCGATAGTCGTGGCTTAATAGCCAAGAGCCTAGACCAACATCTGATAAGGCTCCCGGGCAGCTGGATCAAGGGTTTCATTCAGAAAGCGGTACTTCTGGATACGGCGCGTATTGTTAGGAGAAGCTCCTCTCTCTGGAGCTCTGACCGCCGCGCCGGTAGCTTGGACCCTGTTCCTGATAATGGTGGGCTACTATTTTTATATTTATAAATGTTTTATTTTTTATTGAAATATTTAAAAATGTAAATGATATTATAGAAAATGAATAAACGGAAAAAAAGTTCTTCAATATTAGTCCGGTTATTTACTTTTAGGTACACGTATTCTCTTCATTTTTAAGTATTTCCTTAGAAATACTATGACTGCTTCGTTGGTTTAGTGGTCGCAAGCGCAACTGCTGAGCGTGAGGTCCTGAGTTCGATCTCCAGGTTGGGCAAAATGTTGTTGGGTTTTTCCGTACGAAATTTCTCAATAGCAGCCCAGAATCTGGATTTGTGCCCGGTTGATAGCAATAGGCTTGCCCCCTTTTACATGGGACTAAAATATAACGGCAAATTGAGGATGTACTATACACCTCTGCCCAACCCTTCGGGGAATACGGGCGTGATGTTATGTTATGTGTAAAAGCAGTTTTTCATTAATGAATAAAAAAAAGTCCATACGTAATCTCCTTTAGACACAGTTATGTGCATTTTTATTAATTACGCTCATTTAATATCGGAAAGGTCAAAATTAGTGCACTAACCTACATACCAATCCATAATAAATAACGATGACGTCACACCATTACGTCAATAACATCACAAGGGTGGACAAACTCCAACTGACATAACCGTTGTCCGTCAAATTACAAACACAGCCCATCATTCAAACACAGAATCAAAACACGGGATAAACCGAACACCTATCTGTCGACACCGGTCAGAGGTCAACATCTGCCTGGATACATAACGACAATAATGTTATGTATCTCTATTCAATCAATGTTGCGTTACATGTTCGAATCAATCATCAATTTGAATACATTTACTTGTTACATTTATCTGTAGCTTACTTAATAAAATCCATGCTTAATGCACGTGGTTTTGAATGAATGAGATGATTGTATCGCTTTGTTTCGTGTACAATTCAGGTTTTGTGCTGTAATTGTTGTTTTGTTTCAGCGTGGGTGGTGCAATGGACTTGTTGCAGATTTATCGGACTGTGCAGCAATCAATGGTTTTATACAAAAGTTGGTATTACCACTGCCTCGTTCGTGAGGTCTTGGGTTATTGGGTTTTTTCGTGTGAAATTTCTCAGTAGCAATCCGTAGTCTGGATTTGTGCCCAGTTAATGGTGATAGGCTTGCTACATGAGACATAAACATAACGACGAAATAAGGGTGTTACTATACACCTCTGCTAACCCTTTGGCGAATACAGGCGTGATGTTTTATTGGTACTACCAATTTTATTGCCTTAAGCATTCATTAAAAGGTACAATTTAACTAACACAACATCTTTGTTTCAGCTTAACGATAGTAAAGACGGTTTCAAAACGAACTAAGATTAAAATAATCGACTAAACAATAGCCTTTTGAAAGCACAACACTAGCCATTGACGTGGCAGACGTGCGTTAAAATTTACTCAACACAACGAAACGTGGCAAGTAATTGAGTATACCTTATAAATTACCGTAAAGTTATGAAACATTGGACAATTTCTAATAAACCTGCGTTGATGATCGAGTGTGTTTTATAGCCACGAGACACGCTTCATGCGAAACAATGAGTGGAACGAGCAATTATTGGTACGAAGGCAAGGTTTTCAAATCAATATTTGATTCTTACGATTGATTGGGACTGTTAGTGCGGTGATTAGTCGAGTCGTGTAGTTTATAGTTATAATTGGTTTTATAGAATGATCGATTATACCGGATGTGTCCGTAATGTTCTTAGACAACATTTTCTAAATTAGCGAAGGACTAAGTCATGAATTGAGATTATACATATAAAGGTACTAAACTACTTTGTATAAAAGTATTATTACTAAAGTTATCATTTAAACTAGCATTACCGACGAACGTTAGCGTTAACGATTTTGTATTTTAGTTAATAAATAATATATGGTGACTGTTACAAAATCGTAAATAAAAGATATACGTTTATATTCTGCATCGACAAAGGAAAGTTATCGAAACTTACTCGAACTTACGTTATCTTTGTACTAAAACCTCAACTAGATACGTTCCCATTCCTATTCCCATTGTTCTCGACAGGGAAGTCGTAACATGTCGTGTTAGTGAGGGGACACTACGACACGAGACAAAGGCTTAGTCAATTAGTTGAATGGACTCTTTATGTCCTAGCAAATATTGGCACGGGCATATTACTTATAAACATTTTTCAATAACAGTTCTTCATGTGTGTTATTGTGAGAAAAGTTGTGTTAGTTCCAGAATCTTCTTCTGCCTAGTCTATTCCTTCCTATGTTGGGGTTAGCTTGAAGTGTCACCAGATGCGGCTAAATCTGGTAAACAAAAAAACACTTTTTGTATGTAACATAAAAACTTTTGCCTAGATAAGTTTAGAACAAGGTTAAGGATAATAGAAATAGTCAAATTTAAGCTTGAAAGGCAGACCCCTTCCCATAGTCCAGATATTTTTCACCACATTTTACAATAGTCTTGCACCCACCTGGGACGGTCCATGACTGTACTCCAATAGAGCAGCCGTGGATAGTCCCCGGTTGGTGCCCCATCCCATTTTGGATTAAAGTTCTCAAAGGGGCCTCTGCGCGTTGGACCCGTGTCCTCGTGTATGCCTTCCAAAGGACCGGACATCTTCCGCACGGAAGATGAGCCGTGATGTCCAAATAGAAATAAAATTAGAATGTTCCAAATACGAATAGTTTTTTTGTAATTTGATTTTATTAGATTTTAGAAAAGGCATAGATCGAGATCTTTTGGCCCATCCAGTGAGAAGACCCACAGATGTGTAGAGCCCACGCTTTGTCTTGTTGTCCGATGGCAAAACCAAAATACTGTTCATATACTCGTAACTACAACGTAAGTTACATACCGTACTAATGGCGTCAAAGTTTTTCGCTCAGTTTTAAAAGTAATGACGCCACAAATGTAACAAAACTCGTCAGATTTTTACACTTTCTTGACATTATTTAAGAATCACTTAACTCGGAAAACAGAAAACACAACAACGCTCTTCAAATAATAAATACTCTGAACGTGAAAATGAAACTTAAAAACGGTTAATCTTCAATTTTGTGGGTAGTGCCTAGTTTTAACACAAAAACGAGACCTGATCAAATCAAAATAAATATTGTGTTAGAATGAGGGTAGGTAGGTAATTCAAAATTAGTAAGGACCTTTCTTGTTACAAAATTTTGTTGACCAGTGATACCAGTATTTTAGACGGAGCGACTGCCATCAGACTCCCGCAATCCAGTTAAGTACTTCGTCTCTAGTGTCAGCACGAGCTATACGAAAATAACTCATGCGGTGGTGAAAAGATTAGCCAGTCAGCAAGGTTGTAGCGAGGCTGACTGCCCAGGGTGCGCCGGACGTACTGAAGTATCGTCACTCGTGGAGGCTCTTTTCATGCACCCCGAGTTAAGACACATCCCTACTCCGTATTGGTGATTGCAAACCATTAATTCCCGGTTTCTTTACAATGTTTTCCTTCACCGTATGTCAGTGGCATCTTAAATTAACTGCAATGAGAAAGTACATATAATGCCAGTGAAATAGTCGCATTGTTACTTGCCTGGGTTTGAAACCGCAACCCGGTGCTTAACAAGTGGATCTGTAACCTCTGGACTATAACGACATGTGTACAGTGAGCCCGCGTGGCGATCAATGCTCGTTCCTTCTCTGTATAAGAAGAGACACACATTCTGCAAAGAAGTCTATTCTCAATATTACCGTTTTTACGCAAACACAAACAGCTTCCTCAATTTTAGTATTACTTCACAAAACAAACACGCAATATTACTTGAGTAATCCCTACTTTGTTTCAACAGTAACATTCATTTTCAATCCAACAATACGAATTGCTCATAATTTATCATTCGTTGTTCGACAAATGCAGGTAAATGTCTACAAATTCATAATCCGTAACGATTTGTCAGTTGGACATGGCAGGTTTATTCATAAACTTGGTGCTAATGTAATGTAAATTAGATGTTGTGCAATCAATTTGATGTATTGCCCCATTTAGTTGTGATAAACAAGATTTATTGGTGTAAATATCTAAGTAAAGTATGTAAATAGAATGATTAACAAATCAGCCAGTAATCCCCCGCTACCAAACTTGTTGATGTGCATGAATAAAGCCTGCACGACTGACGATACTTGTACGTACGGTGTATACCCTGGACAGTCAGCCCTGCTACCAGCGTTGCCGACTGTCTAATCTTTTCACCACAGGATGAGCTATTTTGGTATAGTGTGCGCTGACACGAGATCAGAAGAAGCCAGTAAACATCCTCTTCTGAGGAAAATCGCCGTCACCACCAAGGTTAACTGACGGATAGGTGATCACTGTCTGTAGTTAGTAGCGCACAGAAGGATGCTACTACTTATTTTCATAATATTACCCCTAAGTCATCTGTATCATCATTAAAGGTGCATGCACACCTATCAGTCACATCACCGTCAAGTCACCGATTTGTCACGTCAAAAAAATATAGTTTAGTAGAAGTAGGACATCGGCCCGACACGTCAGTCACCTCACAACCGGCGCGTCTCAGTCAACGTCGCGTCACCGGCATGTTGTATGTATATTGTTACGAATGAAAGTGATCACCTATTCACATATACCACGTCACGTCCCTATTGTTGACGTGACTGATCGGCGATTTGACGGTGCCTTTAAAGATGCTTCGTCCGGCGCACCCTGATCAGTCAGCCCCGCTACTAACTTTGCTGACCAGCTATTGATCACGGCATAGCCAATTCTCGTGACAACATAAGACCACATGGAAGGAACTGTGATGTTTGATCGCTGGCAAGTTTTTTTTACTACTTCCAGAAGTTGTTATTTTGTAAAATTTTCTTTTGAAAATGTAACGAAGTAGGTACATTGAATGACAGCTATTAGTACTATATCGAGCCTGAATTTTAATGCTACAGATGCCAATTGAAATGATAATGTAGGTGTATAAATGTGATGAGGAAAGTTTGTATATTGGCGTTATAGTCGTACCGTAGTGTATTGGCATCTCAATATCACAATTGTTTTTTTATGTTGTCTCCTGTTATCGGAACAGGACAAGATATTCAATAAAATGTTTAAAATTATATTCTCTTTCAGTAATGCTTTGGATGGAAGAAATTTACACACTACTACTAAAACACTATTACGAAAATCATAAGGCATTGTAATTTTTTTATTTAAACCTTGTGTCAATCTTTACGTTCCATTTTCAAAGCAGTTCACTCCCCTTTTTTTCTCTAAAAATACACCTGCTAATAGATCTAGCATACCAAATAAGATAAAAACAACAATTTAAAACCCTATTTATCGACACCAGTTCACGTCAAAGCCACTGCACCATCACCTGAAGATATAACATATTGCGCTCCCAATTAAGGATGTACTCCCTGCTGTGTTCGCCTCTACTGGAGGAGGCTCAATTTAAATAGCTAGGCCACGATTCGACCCTTCCAATACCACCACAAACATAACACATTCAAAAGTAACCCATATCTCTAATAAAATAAGAGTCACTGAACCGCAAATATAACGTGGTAGGTTAAAGCAGAAACTATTAGAAAATGCCCTCGGGCCACTCTGCACTATTCCCACAAATTTTCAACTACACTCGTTGACAATGAAAAATTGTATAAAACTGTTAAAAGCAATGCTCGTGATGATTTGAGAGGTTGCATTATTTCTAGTCAAAATAAAGTACTTACTAGTCCAGACGATGTGGATCTCTAAGCTAATACCTACTCTTTTTCACGTAATAAGCGTGCTGGAATTTTTATATCGAAAGTATGACGTAGGTACGTTGAAAATGTTATAACAAAAGTAGAAATCTTTTCCAGTTACTAGTAAAATAGAAAGGTTTATTGTCACTAATGAATATATTAACAGTGGGTTATACGTATAGGTAGGCACAGTATATTACTGTATTTCACTAGAGGTACTGATACTTATTCCCGAATAAAGCCAGAGTTTGTATTTGGGAGACAGTGTTCAGTCGTGGGACATAACACAATATTTGCTATTTCTTGTTTATTCTTCTTCTTCTTCTATCGTATCGGCACGAGTTATACGAGAACAGCTCATGCCGTGGTGTAAAAATTAGCCAGTCAGCAAGGTTGGTAGCGGGGCTGACTACCCAGGGTGCGCCGGACGTACTAACGTATCGTCACTCGTGAAGGCTCTTTTCATGCACCCCAACTCTTGTTTATTGATAATGGTGTTTACGTTGTGTCGATAACAGCAGCCAATTTGTGAAATGACGACTATCCTAGAACTCATTTTACTCAAAACAGAGAATAGTTGAATTTCAACTGCATAATTCGAACTGCTTTATCATTTTTTAACAAATCATTATTTTCCTGAGTTGTTAACATTATAAGTAGTTTCAGATTGTTTTTATTCTTGTCTTATTGCTTAGCGGCAGTGGTATAGTTTGAGTTTTCTTTATCATAATTTGAATTTTAAACATCTGCATTCTTAACTTTAGGATGATGTAAATGACGTTCTTAATTTTTGTCAATGTTTTTCGAATATTCATCCCAAATTGCATCTGCTTTTGAATAATCCTCGCGTTCTTTAAAGTCTTTCAAACTATTGTCACTGTTTCCTTTGCTAACAACGGCACGACTATCTGGACATGTACCCTCTCGATAACAAGTGCACGATCAGACTCTTCATCCAAGAGTTATTGAGGTTCTAGTTTAACACAACGTGACTGCCACCTGACCTTCGCGATCATTGGGGCAGCCATATTTTTGCTTTACGATGTCATCAGCTAACACGCGGATGCTTCTGCAGATATATTTCACTAAAGTGGGAAAATATAGATGGTTTTTAGTTAATCATGAATGTCGTTAATGGCAGTAAGCAGTGATAGCCTAGAAGTTGAAGGCTTGCCTTCTTTGCAGGAGAGTCTGAGTTCGAACACGTTACACGGCCCTCACCTCTGACTTTTCAAGTTCATGCACGGATCATAATTTGATTATCACTTGCGTTAATGGTGAAGAAAAACACAGTGAGGAAACCTGCACATCTGAGAGGGCTCCAAATAGTTCTCGATGATGTGTGTAACCCGCCAACCCGCACTAGGCGAGCGTGGAGGACTAAGGCCTAACCTTCTAATTCTGAGGAGAGGCCTGTACCCAGTAGTGGGACGGTAATAGACTGATGATGTGTGATGTATGTAGTAAATGGATTTACCTAGATTTTTAGATGGAGGTTCTACAATTTATTCAAATGATGAATTGAAATTGGACGGAAAGTGCAGGTAGAACACATAAAGGAAAATCTTTTCAGGCGGACAGATTCTAATGCCTGGCTCGGCAAAAAGTTTGGACAAACCCTTTCTGTACTGCAGGTATCATACAAGGTTATTTAAAGATTAGCTGGGATGGGCAAGACGGGACTTCCACAGCGTCTTTATTTAACCTATAAAGAAAGAAGAAAGAAAGAAAATAAATTTATTTAGCACAGATTAAAAGACACAAAAAATAAAAAACATCAGAAAAAAAATTGCAGGAAAGTGTGCCTCACGTACTTGTACTATTTATTCTGTGCTCACAGCTGCGCCAAAAAGGCCCAATTCAGCAAAAAATGCCAGACAACTAGTGCCTGACCCTGGTTTTCAACTGGACCTGGATACATAAACCTACTAAAACGAACACCGATCTATGTACCAAGCAGCGTCAGTATATTGCATTATCAGTGACTAGAGGTAGACGTTTGCGGGCTAATTATTATGGTGACAATAATATATGGGATACCTGCCTACGTGATATTTTTTTCGACGCATTATCTCATGCTGAGATAATATATGCCATACATGTTTACGCGATAATTCGATGACAAAATTATCTTTCGCTGCGCATTTTGGGCTAGCTAGGTAAATATTCTTTTTTTATAAATTAAAACCTTTACAAAAACTAAGAATGTCATTATCATCACCCCAAAGTTCAGAATGTAGACGTTTGAAACTCCAATTATTATACTGAAAACCCAAACTATAACACTGTGGTCAAGCAATTAGACAATAATTATAATCTGACTACAATAATATTAATAACCCAGGATTATTATTTGATTATTAGGAAACCAACATAAATTAAAAAAAAAATGTTAAGGTAATTCAAAAACCGACTAGACGAACATCTACTCAACTGCAAAAATAAAAACTATTGAGGATTAACCGGATACAGGCACTTACCACTTGTCTCAACTGCCTGCTTAGTAATAAATAAATAAAACGTTTATTGAGGATACCCAATAGAAATTCGCAAAAAAATGTGAAAACACTTTAGAAAATTCTTAAAATTATATACACTAATTCTATAAACACAAAACAACTATTTAATAACTACTAACATAAAATTATCTAGATTTCTCGATAGCTGTAAATCATTTCCCACGCTACGCCAGCCAGAAACTGTGGCCATTTGTCTTGCCATAGACTGCAGCCATCTATGGGGCTAACTGATGGTAATGCTGGCTAATTAATGTGTCGCTCACGCTTACGCCTAGAGGATAAGCAGAGCTCCAGGCGGTGGTGGGGAAATTGTGGTAGTATAAAAGATGAAAGATTGTGGTATTGATCTAGTTTAATAAAGTATCGCCTAGGCCAGTGGTCGTCACATTTTTCTGTTCAAGGGCCACATAGGACAATGTGAGGTATAATTGCGGGCCGCACATTTATGGATGGTAGTTGACACCACCATCAACTGACAAATTTTTATGAGCTTTCAAAATGCGATTGCCACATTGATATTCTATGGCAAGTTTTGATAGTAATTGACTGCTAAAATTGTTTGCTATGTCGCGGGCCGCACAAATACCAGACGCGGGTCGCATGCAGCTCATGGGCCGCTATTTGACGACCACTGGCCTAGGCTCATCAATTGTGACGGGAGATGAGACAATATAGTTGGCTGCAAAACAAGTGCAATTTAAAGACCAAAAGTTTGAATAAAAAAATGTTCGTAGCAAATACTGACCCACTTAAGAAATCAAAGATCTGTGGGTGCATTATCTATTTCTATATCTACTCGTCACCCGATGTCCACTGCTGGACACAGGTAGTCCTCTAATGATAAATTGTTTTTATTTCTGTAAATAAATCTGTTACAGGCACTTTTACAAGTCAATTTAATATATTTTTTTAAGAATAGATGGCGCCGGCATTTCCTAGTTAACAAGCTCTGAGAAGAAAAGCTGAACCAAACTCAGAGGTCAAAGTCTCTGTTAAAGTCCAGACGTCGTGGTATAAAAACGATGCGAGTGTACCAATATAGGGCAACGTCTGGAATGGCCTTTTGAGGAAAGAGCCATAGCAGCTTTGAGTTGACCTGTCCCAACTGATGACACGCATGCATCAGCCGTCGTGAAGCTCAACCTTATTTAAAAAAAGCGAGATTCTAACAGTTGTCACGCTACTTCCCCGCGAAATTGATTCGATTGGTCAAACTTCGTAGTTGGTATCACCTTTAATTTCACTTTTAGGGAAAGAAACGCAAGAAAAGTTTGTAGTTAGGTATAACTACGCAAGACATCATCATCATCATCAGCCCATTCCTGTCCCACTGCTGGGCACGTGCCTCTTCTCATATTATGAAGGATTTAGGCCTTGGTCCTCCACGCTGGCCTGGTGTGGGTTGGCGGACTACACACACCACCAAGAACTTTTTGGAGCACTGACAGGCGAGCAGGTCACAAAACGAAAAAAAAAACGGTTGCCCTTAGTGCTGTTGTTGCAGGTAGTCGTGATGTTAGTGCAGTATGAGTAATTAGCTTAGGTTAAGTATTTTAATTCCCCACCATTGGCTGAAGACCTTTCAGGTCTCGCCAATAACTGCCCGGTACGTAGAAAGGGTCCACAAGGACCATCTACAACAGTAAAAACAAAAATGCTACTATTGGTAATCAAAACAATTCGTTTTTGGCCATAGGAACCCGGCGTTAATCTGCATAGGCAACCTTGGATATACCAAAATATTCTACTAAGCAAAAGAACACTCTAGAATACAATCAATTTCAGTATTACCATCTCTCCTACACAAATTGCGAGAAAAACAATATAACAAAGCGCGTTCCCAGTCCAATATTGACAAAGTAACTGATGGGTGATGTCAGTTAATTAAAAACAAACATAATATATTGAGGATCGGAGGGCAATCGCAGAAGTCACGAGGATCGCCTTAAGCTAGTTTTGATAGATCTGATCGATGTACAGAGTAGCCGTGAACATGGCAGAGCGACAGAGGCGACACGTGTTAAAGAATAGGTCTTTTTATAAAAAATGACGGGATTAAAATTTGATTTCTTTTGTTTAACACAAAAGTTTCAGATTGGTATTCTTGTTAATGTATAAGCTAAATGACAACAGTTTATATGGAGGAAAGTTCCCGTAAAAACCTGAAATACTTTGGAGTTAAAATTTACAACTTAGCGTATTAAAAACTGGCTCATTTTAGGGGTCGCAGTAAAAGAGCCTCCACAGTCCACAAGTGACGATACCTAAGTACGTTCGGCGCACCCTGGGTAGTCAGCCCCGCTACCAACCTTGCTGACTGGCTAATCTTTTAGTATAGCCTGCACTGATACGAGAAAAAAAACAAAATGATTCGTTTTTGGACATAGAAACCGGGCATTGGACATCTATTTTTTTATTTTATTTTTTTAAAACGTTGCCCCACACTAAGATTTCTCTTGTATCGTGGGTGCGTTTACAGACACAAATCTCACAAACAAACGCCCAGACCCGAAACAACCATCTGTAGGCCATACAATCTAAGATTATGCTTATGTGAATCACTACATAATATAAAACCAAATCGCTTCCCGCTGTCTGTCTGTCCCTATGTATGCTTACATCTTTAAAAATACGCAACGGATTTTGATGCGGTTCTTTTTTAAATAGATAGTGATTCAAGAGGAAGGTTTATATGTATAATACATGCGTATTATAGTAGAGGAAAACGCAGAATACGCGATAAACGACATCCACGTGGGCGAAGCCGCTGGCGACCTCTAGTATAAAATATTTATGATCTTTTAATAACAAAGATTTAAAATATCACTAACTTGCTCGTCAAAGACCAAAAATCTTTGAATTACCTATCCAAACCAAAAATCTCTGTACCCAAACTACTCTACAAACACTCATTCATTACTTACCTTCATTACTACATCAATTAATTTCTTTGTTTCAATGTGTCAGTTTTAAATTGAGAAGCAAACACTAGTTAAGAGTGAGCCCCTTCATTGACTGAGACAAACAATGTGTAAGAAATGACCTGTCCGTCGATTTGATGCTTAATGAACTCTGAAATGGTGTGTATTACTAATAGGAAAAATAATAGCTTGATATACGGTTGAAAGGTATTTTAAATAGTTTTATAAACTTGACTGTTTAGAACATGTTTACTGACGTTTTTAAATTTAAAATCTAAAGTTTTTTATTTCGTATAGGTAAAGCACTTAAGAAACATCTCGACTATTTAGTTACACGGTTCCTGTTGAGAAGAGCAGAAAAGAAACTCCTTGAATACGCTTTTAAAATAATTTTTGAATTGAATTAAAAAGAAATAACAAAATATATATTTAATATTTTGATTTCTTTTTTTATTTAATACCTATTATAATTGACTGCCTCGTTGGTCTAGTGGTCGCAAGCGCAACTGCTGAGCGTGAGGTCCTGGGTTTGATCCCCAGGTCGGGCAAAGTGTTATTGGGTTTTCCATGTGGAATTTCTCAGTAACAGCCCATGGCAATAGGCTCGCCCCCTATTATATGGGACTTAACATAACGGCAAAATGAGGGTGTAGGTACTATCCACCTCTGCCCAACCATTCGGGGAATACAGACGTAATTTTATATTAAAAAACGTTTTACTGTAGCAAAAAATAAGATCAGTATATTTTGTAAAGCTACATAGCTTACGAAATCATCTTATCCAAAGAAAATGCATTAATAACAATTCTCGATTTAAGGTTTGGTTCCGAAACTGCGTTTATTAGGTCGCAGACTCTGGAGAATCAATCAGAAAAAAAAACACTTATAGAACCCTTATTACTGAAGATTACATTCGCAAAACAAGAGATTAAATCATATTTTTCAATCTCGTACATCTCATTAAAAATTCGCATAAATGACAAAAGATTATCATTGCACCGGAATGTCATTCAGGTGATTTAAGAGACAACTTGTGTGTCATTGCAGTGAGTAAATCACTGTAAGTCGTTACGAGAAATAATGATTTATATCAACCAATTAAAAAGCCGAGTTATTAAGGATCGAGTATTTTTAAAACATTCACGGTATCGATAAAGATCGCGTCACTATTGGGGATCGATTCGTCTGTTTGTTTGGCGACGATTCTGAAAATGAGTATCATGCTTATTTTATTTTGTTGCGTGAGTAGGGATCGATTAATATCATTATTTTCGGAAACTGATTTACTTACACTAATTTATCCGGCATGAGTGTTTTTAAGATTCAACAAAAAAGTATTCAATAAAAAACATGGTTTTTTGTATGTGAGTAATTTTAGAATCCCAAGTTAACTGACTGCGGAAAGTGATATCGCGCTAGTTGTGCCCGACAGCTAAGCCGCCGTGCTTTCATTCATTTATGCGTGGCATTGAAATCTTCTAACACATAAAAAAAACAACGAAGACGCAACGACAAAAAGTCAGCTAACACGTGATTATAATTTCAAAGCATCTATCGACTTTTAAATGTTTGCAAATCTGCATTTCAAAAAGCAAGTTCGAACTGTGGTCAAAAAAATTGCATGCTGAGACCCTGCTTTCTAAAACTGACAAGCAACAACGATTTTAAGAAAAAATGCATGCTGGAGACCTTGCTTTTGAAAACCGACAAGCAACAATGATTTCAAGAGAGCAAATCCAAACACCCCAACTAGTCAAGAAGACAGAATGAGATTAAATCGATTCGACTCGCCGCCCGCCATAAAGTATTTTTGACAATTCACGAATTCTCCGTTAGAATTACTGCGGTGTGTGGTGTCCTGTAAATCATTAGGGCTGAGGTTTGGCGACCTCCATCAAAGGGCTGTGGTGATATACAATAATACATTCAGTGAAAACGATCGGCCGAAGCTCGAAGGTCTGAATGGAGTCATAAAGTCGGGCCGAACGCGACATACGAGCAACTCTCGCGTCGATTTATGTACCATTGTGACATTGGTTTTACGAAACTCCTGTGTAAACAAACGTTTGGACGACATTCGAGTAAGCTTGAAATTATTAAGGCCAAAAAAAATAAAGAGTCTTACTTTTTCGTTTGTTGCAAGATCTGTTGGTACTTAAAATGAGGAAGAAGGGATTAAGTTACAGCTGGTAATATTTTTAAACACTCCTTTTTTATTATTCCGTTTATTACAAAGACATCTACAATTACATTTTTAAATATTTCAGTAAAAAATATAAAAAAAAAAAACAAATAAAATATAGTAGCCCACCGGCAGCGGCATCGGGAACAGGGTCCAAGCTACTGGTGGTCCGGGCCTCAGAGAGAGGGACTTCCTATCAATACGCGCCGTACCCAGAAGTACCGCTTTCTGTATCAGGCCCTTGATCCAGCTGCCCAACGAGAGCCTCTTTAGATGTTGGTCGAGGCTCTTGGCTATTAAACCATTCTTTTTTTTCTTTTTATTATTATTATTAGCAAAGAACTTTTTTTTATTTTTATTATTTTCCTGACTTCCAGTTTCTTCGATCAAGAGCCAAAGTGTACCACTGATCATTGGTTTTGTCTAGCTCGTCCCGCCATCTTCTTCGAGGTCTGCCGCGACGCCTTCTGACTGTGTCAGGGCTCCATAAAGTGGTTATTTTGGTCCACAGCTCATTGGGCATGCGGCACACGTGGCCGGAACAGGCCCACTTCAGCTTAGCGGCTTTTTGAGTAACATAGCAATTTGTGTTTTGGAGCACAGTGTGGTGTTGTGTATATGGTCCGTTAGCTTGTCGCCTAGAATGCTGCGCTCCATAGCACGTTGGCTGCGCTCCATATTTCGAAGAAACTGGAAGTCATGGGGAGAGGCCTTTGCCCAGCAGTGGTATGGCGCAGGCTAGAAATGAAAAGAAAATTATTATTTTCCTTGGTCACGTTTGACCCTAGTACCTGAGTTCTGTTTCTAAATACCATATACGTCTTTAGACGTACTGCAATTATCCGGGGTACCCTCCACCCTGGAGAAGGCAGAGGGTTATACCAGAAACTTACCAGCTAAAATCACTCCGGTATTCCTCCAAGGTGTTTGGTTCAACTGCAATCTTGGCAAAAGACACGACTGTTAGAAGACTATTGGAACCTAACGTCTCTTTTTTTCTCGTGTGGGACAGAATAGAACATAAAACTTCCTCACCGCACGCTGGTAATAGAGACGCGTGTTGTTAGATTCAACAAAACCTAGCACACTTAGTCAGTGTCGGACTGGCCATAGAGCCAGGGTGGCGTTTGCCACCCGGGCCCTAGCCTGCGCGGGCCCCCTCAAGCTTACTACAGGTAAGTTTGGGGGGCCAGCAAAGGCTAGTCACCTTTCGCTGGAGACCCTTCAGGTCTCGCCAATAACGGCCCGGTTATCTACGTAGAAACGGTCCGCAAGGAACATCCAAAGAAGTCCAAAATAAAAAAAAAACTTGGACATTACTCGTCTTTTAAAAAACATTTTTAGCTTGCCCTACTTACATTATAACTATAAATTGGACCTTTTTACATAATGTATATCTTTGAAAATAAAAACTTCCATAAGCTCTTGACTATTTGATTATTATCATTTGGTTTGCTGGTAGACATGAAGGTATCATCTGCGCTGATCCTAGGATGCGGGCCCTTATAGTCATAATGCCATCGGGGCCCCTTAGTCCCAGTCCGACGCTGCTCTTAGTGGTGGATCTGGTCTGCCAGGATAGCTGGCCACCCTCAAATTAAAGTTCGGCACCAAGCAGTGTTCCGTCGTGTGTGTGAAACCCAGCGGGGTATAGGGGAGTGCCTCTATATCTCTGTTACTCGGATTCGTGTGCTCCATCTTTGACCCTGTCTCCGCTTACCATCAGGGTCGAACGCGACCAAGTCATACCTAATAAAAAATATAACTCAAACCTTTTCATATAAATTAACATGGAGTTAATGGTATAAATTATCTATTAATAAATTTAAATAATTAATTATTCAATAAAGTACTGATCAATATTTAATAATCATTATCTGCTTAGTATATTATATTAACATCATTAAACATAAATTGATTAAGTTATGCATCAGTATGCATATTACTTTAACCACCGAAAAACTTACCTCTCTTAATAGTTATTAATAACCACATTAATTCCCTAAATCATACTTCAAACGAAAATGCTACTAATTGTTTACATTTCTTGTTCAAACGCAGAATGTTCGAACAAAAAAACAATAGAGGCGCTTTATAAAAAAATTAATTAAATTTTACAACATCCCCGCCTATTTTTGGCTACCAAAATCACTCCCGTTTTGTATTCTATTAAAACTTAATTAACTTTTTTACCTTTGAGGATATAAATAAGCTTTTATATTCGAAAAGAGACTGACAATTTGCTTTGCTACTTCTAAACGTCACTTGCGTGTTTGATTAATGCGTTTTTGAGTTCAGAAAATTGCGTCTTGTGTAGTGAGACGCCGACAGAGGCATTTTATAAGATTTCGAAGAAGTTATAATGAATTTTTATGAACGTTTCGTCAAGGTTTGCTGAGGCTGATATATGAAGATTAGATTGGGATGTTTGTTATGTAAAGAGACCTTCAACGACTTACATCAGCATTTAATGAACATGATTTAAAAATAATGCATGAATGCAGTATGTAATAAAAATGATAAACGTAATTTTCGTGAAAAATACTGTGACTTTGACTTCGTTGGTCTTGTGGTCGCAAGGATGACTGCTAAATGGAGGGTCTCGGCTCGATCCCCAGGTCGGGCAAAGGGTATTATTGGGTTTTTCCGTCTGGAATTTCTCAGAAGCAGCCCGGAGTCTAGATTTGTGCCCGGTTGATGGCAATAAGCTCGCCCCCTATTACATTAGACTTAAACATTACGACGAAATGAGGTACCATACACCTCTGCCCAACCTTTCGGGGAATACAGGCGTGGTGTTATGTCAAATTAGGAGGCATAAAAAAATACACGTATTAATCGATTCTCAAATCGTACAAGGTTAAATAATCAACTGTTTCATATTTCATCTGCGACATCTTTCCAAGTGGGCCTTCAATTATTTCAACACGTTTGATAGTTATGATTGGACCATCTATTATCTTCTCGATTAGGAATTTCGATTCCATTTATCATTTCCTAATCGATACTTAATCGGATCATTAATTGGATTAATTATAAACGGTAAGCTAACAACGAAACGAGCTGTGTGACGATTACTTATTTGGGAATTTAATTAAGTTATTATATAGTCCGTGAAATTATAAATCTGAATCTTTTACCAGTTTGCAGCCAAACGATTTATTTGTATGAAAATTATAATAGCTGCTGACATTTAATTATGTTTTGAGAAATAAATATTATAGGTGAATTTATTGATTGAGTTGAATTTATGAACAGCTTGATGTTAAGCTAATCAAATGAATAATAATTATAATCAATATAAAAATTGAAAATGGGATTATGTGTGTGTACCTATTATATAAAAGCAGTGCAGTTATATAAAATCTTATGCAGCTGTTTAAACCCAAAATAAGGACGATTTGTGATACAAGGTAGGTCGGAAAGAGTGTATTAATCCAAAAGGGTGTTAAAGAACCCATAATAATGATTTAACTTTTGTTCTACAACTTCCCCAAAAGTCAATAGCTAAGAAAAACAGCTGATAAAAAAAATTATAAAGATATAAGTTAAAATCTATCATCTGTCATCCGATATGATCAACTGTGTGTACATTTTAGGTCATGTTTGGGGTCACGGATAAGAAGCTCCATTTTCTGAATTCGTAAATAAAGCAGGGATGAAGAATTTTTGAAAAACGAAAATTAATGTCATTTTGCAAGGATATTTTAACACATAATAATTATGTACACGTTTTAGGTCACAAAAATGTTTAGGTCGCAATGTTACCTATTGAACCAAATGTACTCTGAATAAATCACCAAAAATGCACAATAAACGAAGAGTACACAAACAAAATATCTAGTATTTAACAAACCCGAAATATGCAAATGAGGTTGATAATGAGCAGTGGCATAAGATTTCTAGTATCTACTAACAAACGATAGAAAAATCAAACTAAAAACTTTATGGACTACAAACAGACCGTTCTGGTATACAAAAGGAATCGACAAAAACAAAATATTCAGTATAAACCCGGAATATTCAAATGAGATCGGTAATGAGTGGCGGTGTATGATTTCTGGTAATATATGTACGTTATTTAGGTGGCCAGTCGGACGGGTGCCGCGGGCGCGGCCGCTAAATTAAAAACACGTCAAATGTTAAATTGGTCCGAGACATCTATTAAGGAGGGTTAAGGTATGTTTATATGGAAGGGTTTGTTTTAAAAATTGTCATTATATTGAGAACTTGAGGTTTTCTGATGTCTATTTGAAGTAGATCATAACATGAATAGATTTCTGCTTTTCAGATTTCAATAAACAAATAGGTTAGGTATTTTGTTAAACGCAAATAATTTTGAAGTAATACCCATATTCTTTTGTAATCTGTAGTTTTTTTTCACTGCATAATATTTATTTATTTTATTTAGAAAACCAACAGCGATACATAAAATATATTACAAAATATGTATTGTATGGCTAATAAATAGGTTTTCCTATATTACAAGAAAAAGTAACATGCGAACGGATCATTCGTATAAAGTAGATCTAATAGATATTTATGGAAATTTTCAAATTACTTCCAAATTTTTTTATGTCAGCCTAATACCAGACCAAATCCGAAACCTACATCGTTGAAAAAAAATCTTTTAACATTTTATTTTTAACAATTTTAATCTTTTGACAAAACCACACATTCGGGACACATCCTTACAACCAACTAGAGGTATCAAGAAACAAGAGCTCGAAGGCTTTTACTTAATTCAGGAGCTCAGCGGGTGTTCCCGAAACCATTGGAGCGGCACCGTGAAATATGGTGCGGCCGGCCGTGGCTCAGTGGCCTGAGGCCATGTCCCGCATGTCTTGAATACCACCACTTTGTTATTCTAAACTGAACGGTTTTAATGCATGAGATAATTAGCTGCGAATCGCTTTTTGTGGTTCCTTTTTCGAGGCCTTTTTGGTACCAATGTCGCCTTGTTTTGGATCAACAGTTGATGTAAAACAAGACGACATCTACTAATAGTACTATTAAAGACTAGCTTTTGCCCGCGACTTCGTCCACCTGAATGTCGGTTATCGCGGATGCAGACGAAGTCGCGGATTAATAAATGTGTAGTTGTTAACTAATAGACTGAACGTTGCGTTGGGCTGTCTGCTCACACCGCGGCATTTTTCTTACTTTTAGCACTTCTAAACGAAAGGTCCGATCCGATTAATTTAAAGAACATTTTACATGTAAATAATCAACCTTGATTATGAAGCTATTTACTTGGATAAGCATTAATATCATAATATGAATGTTTTCATCTTTCAATTCTACCCGTGTTTTGATCGACTAATTTGAACAAAAAACGGTTGATGTGACTTCACTATAATAGTTACACATATACCTTTACGGACTATTTTAAAACAAATTCTACCTCTTTATAATATTAGCATAGATGAGCAAATTGTTGATACCTTGGGTTACATTATTGTCATTTATTTACGGATCCCTAATGTTTTGATGATAAAATATAGCTTATAGCATTCAGGGATAATGTAGCTTCCTATTGGTGAAAGAATTTTTGAAATCGAATGAGTAGTTTCGGAGATTACTTCCTTTATACAAACAAACAAACAAATTCTACCTCTTTATGATATTAGTATAGATATAGATTGCTGCATCTTGATCCGTGGCCCAAATTGTTTCTGCGTGTTTTGAATAGTAAAGAATGGTTTTAATAAAATAAATAACAAGCTGTAATTCCCTTTTTGGAGCTCCTCTTGAGGCCAACGTCGCGTCACCTTCATTTTAGAGTGTTAGGAAAAAGGTAATTTCGATTCATAAACGCATACGAAACTTGTTCTGCTTTTCTCTCATATCTCTCTCTCTCTCACATCAATAAGATGCTCTCTTTGAGTCCGTTTTCAACTTCTATTCGCAAAGAGACCTGCTTATCTGCGGCCACCGTTTTTTTCCCGCGTCCCGATACTTTGGTGTTTTACAAATCGTATTTCTCTTTACTTCTATCCTCTGACCATAATAAAACACCTTAAAACAGTACCAACACATAACAACACCAATTTCTGTTAAGTCGATACTGAGCTGGACCGCTGCCTAGCCCCTGAACTCTGAGTCACATCGGTAACGGATTTGCGAGGTCAATCGAGTTCAACCACTCAACTTTGACCGTTCGCCGTACGCAAAGCGATATCCTTGCCTACATCTTTTTGAGGATATCTTTACGCTTCATCTTGAGGTGTGATGTTAAGAATGATGGTGTTAATGATTATGATCTGACATGTTGATATTGTATAGAAAAGGTGTTTGTGGTGGTTTAAGATTACTTGTGGGTCGAAATCAAATACTTTTAAGGCCACCCGCATACAGGCCAATCGCCACGGCCACAAGTGGCCGGCACCAGAGTTGCAGCATAAAAAAAACTTTTGAAGTTCGTGGCGGCCACTGGCCACATGTGTGTGAATGTATGGAAAAATAGGCCAGCCTTTAGTGGCTGTGGCGTGCGGTCCATATGCTGGTTCCCTAAGGTCTAAATTAAAAGAAACTATATACGAGATGAATACACATGATGTGAATTTGGAACTTCATTCGGTTCAACGTTATGACACCTCATCGTCATCATCTTCCTGCCCTTATCCCATGTTACTTGGGGTCGGCGCAACACATTTTCTTCTTCGATTCCGTCCTGTCAACCGTCATGATATCACTGACGATTCTCTTTCATGTCATTCTTCACGCCATCCATCCATCGTTTCTTTGGCCTCCCTCTTTCTCTCCATCCATCCACATTTATATTCATAACTCTTTTTGTCACATGCGTTTTATATCTCCTCTTCACATGCCCATACCAAGACAAACGGTTCCCTTCAGAACTTAATTCGGTTCAACGATATGACACCTCAAATTAATGTATTTCTTGATGATCGAATTCAAATTCAGAACTCATAATAACCGGACTATTAGTACTACAGTAAATTGCTAGTACTCCTAATACTTGGCTCAAGAATAATTTTCTTAATTCCATACTAAAATAAACGTCAAAATAATACTAAATTGAAATAAAATACACTCTGTGCTTATCAAAGTCAGTCTCGTATGTAATGAATTCATAGTTCAGAAAAGATTTATGAGTATATTAAAACATTTTACGTCCGGCACTGATCACGTCATGTCTAATTTGACTATTGATCAATCTTCGTTTGAAAAACAAATCAATCTGTCAGTTAATATTAGATAACTCTATACTTCGAAACATGTTGACAGCATATGATGTGAAAATGTAAGAATATGCGCCAACTGCGCCTTTTCGTCGTAATTATTTCACCTAAGAATTGTAGGAAAACATGATTTGAATGTAAAATTTCTCCTTTCAATTTTCTACTAACTACTAGTAATATGATAAGAGTTTCTTATATGGCAGAACTTTGATCTATGCCTAATACCGACATATGCGGCATTTGGATCTATAGTACCTCTACCTCAGCTTACCCCTTCAAAGTGTCATTGTCATATTTTATTTTGAAAAGAAATGCATCCTTAATGTGGTAATTGTTATCAAAGCTACAGGGTCAGAGCTTGTTTTTGTTCGTTTCTAATCTTTTAAAATAAGACCATGTTTTCTAACTATTTATTTATGAACTGCAGTACAAAGGCTCTCTTTTCTTTCTTCCTCTCAATTTTATTCTGCGGCTGAAATTGCCTCTTGAATATGTATGATTAGTTACGGTTTACTCACATGTATTATTCGGGATTGCTTAACTATGTAGTTTCGGACCCAAACATAGCCCTTAATCATGAGCTGAACACAGGGCGAAGTCACAAGTCAAACTCTTCTAGACTAGTAGGGCTATTCCGAAAAATACACGGAAGTAAACCGTAACTAATCACAAATTTGAATGTTTCTCACGAAAGTTATAATACAAAAAGATAGAAAATGCTTTATTGTACAACATAACAATAGCTAACATTAAAAATAATGTAAAATAAAGTTGCAATGTCGGTCTTATTGCTAATAACGATATCTTCCAGACAACCTTTGAATGAATAAGGAAAAGGTGAAAGATAGACGATGGGGGTAATCCTAATACCATTATAGGAACAATGACAACTAATATAAAATTAAGATTATTTAAGACTAATATTGACACCAGAATGGATCTTTCAACATAAAATACTTTAACAAACCTTCATAAATAACAACTCATTTCCCCAACCGGTAGTAACCACAATATTTGTCACTTATGTTCTTCTAACATTCCATCATTATGGCTAAGAACTAAATTTGCACATAAATAATCATAATTTGCTATAACACTGTCAATAAGCTATAATATATTGATATTGTTATATGTATTTCTATTTGAAATGACATGTTATCGTAAAATGGCGTCCGACGAAATTTTAAACGCGTTTACATTATTTATGAAGTGTAATCTTTTCTGTTATGTGTTAGGAAATATTTTATGTAAACGACGCTTCTTTGATGGATATATTAACGTTTTTTTATATTTCTTTGATGGTAGTAATACGATTAATAAGTTGCTTGTTTTTATTTCTTGTTTGACAACACTTTCAAATAATATATTCCACGTGGAAGTTATCTTAAAACGTCTAAAAAGACTCTTACCACCCCTCTGCGATAGAAACACGAATCTGAAGGAGTTGCAAAGGATATGGGGAGACAACCCGTGATCATTTAAGAGTATACTATAAT
Organism: Amphipyra tragopoginis; assembly: GCA_905220435.1. Lineage (NCBI taxonomy): Eukaryota > Metazoa > Arthropoda > Insecta > Lepidoptera > Noctuidae > Amphipyra > Amphipyra tragopoginis. Next base: position 10,197,318 of record HG992009.1, read on the forward strand.
TATCATTTATTATAATTTGGACCTGATGAAAAAAGACATTTTGCACGCCTTGCATGGCAAAATATGGAATAAGGACAATTTGTATTTAACATATTTATGTAAGTTATCATAATTGATCCACATCATTCCTATCAACGTTATCCTTGCGGCGATAATGCCAAGCAGTGTTTTGGTATCGGTTTTTGTTTCTAATAAAAGCAATTAATTTGTGAATGCAATGATCTTACAACTTGTCGCTTCTCATTACTTATACTAGAAGAAGATTTATAATGAATTTGAACCTAGGCATCTATCTCCCGGGGTTGCGGTGAATGCAATAGCGAATCCCGCATAAGAAGCCAACTTATAACCGTCCATTATGATTTCCGTATCAATAAGGATTTCGATAGATCAAAAAAATGGAAATACATCTATGCAAGGAAACGATAATAAATCGTTCTAGCAATGAAAACGGTATCCACCACGTACGTATAGTATAAATGTAAAATCAAGAAGCGCAGTAATATAATACTTACTCAGCTCTATTAAGAAATCCATGAAGATTAAAATTTATGTGCAGTATGAAATTTATGCATGTAATGTAATACACACATTCACTACAATGTACTCTGATATAAATAGAAGTTGCAGAGGTTGGCACGGTTTTTATGTGGTTACTAAATAAACTAAAAATTATCTTTAAGAAGTAAAATAACAAAGTAAATAATAATGCGTGTCATATTGAAGAACTGACATAAACTATTGTAAATACTGACATGTTAATAGAAAGTAAGTCAAAAATGGTAAATAATAATATTAAAAGAGCATCTGTAAGTGACCATAACGATACTTAAGTTAAAGTTACAGTTACAGTCAAGACCGCTACCAATTTTGCTGATTAAACGTACCAACAATAGTTTTTTTCCTGCTAAACACTTTTGGTTGATTTTCATTTACAAATTGTACAATTTGTCCTACGAAATTAGAAGAACTAAGTACATCAATGTTGTTAACATTGATATACTTATGAACCAGTATGAAATAGAGAATCAGTGTATCAATATTGAACACAATTCCAAACTACTAATACATGAAGATTTTCTAAAGAAACCAACATAACGGGCACTACACATTTGCCAACTTAAGAATCATAACAAACACCAAAAAACAACATAAAAAACGGTAGCGACCCACACTGGCTCATACAATCAAACACTAACGAGGCATCCCTTGCCTTAACCAAACAAGAAAAAAACACATTTAAAAAAAGTTGCGAAATTCATCAGTGAATCTTAACAAAGGATTAAACGACACATAATTACCTCAAACTCATTTACAAAGGCAAAACTAACATTGTCAGCAAACATTTACTAAAAACCCTTTGTCAGGCAAACAAGAAAAATGTCACGATGTTAAACCACCATCTTTTGCTTGCAATACCTCATCGGATTTTTTATATTTATCGCCAAGCTTTTAAGTTGAAATCTCGCCAATACATTTGGTGTCTCTCCCTAAAACAAACAATTTGTAATCCTGAATTATATGCTGCTGACTGCATACATTTAAGAGATATGAATCTATAAAACTAGGGATGTGAGAATGTGTGAAGCTTGAAGAAGTTTTTATCGATGCGTGATTTTGAAATTAATCGATATTTCTATTTTTTTATTTCAGTTTCCAATACATTTTTTGTTTACATTTGAAGCTTTTTTTAGTGCTTTTTTATTTATAATTTTGCGTGTAGAGTTTTTAGATTCTAATAATTACAGTTATAAAGCAGTATTTTTTTTATAATGTACCTATTTTTACAATCAGTTTTATAACTGTAAATTATTTAATACAATTAAATGTATGTCTTCCAATTTATAAAACTATCGATAATTCCCCCCACTCATATTAAGTCATCGACTTAAACAAATAAAAACATCGACGTGTCGCATCGCCCCCGACCTTTTCCAGTATGGCGTGACTATTTGTCACCTGCACTCGACTCCCGTACAAACTTGCGGCGAACATTCTGATTCGCATCACTAGCTGCGTTTTGAAAAACACTTAGGAACATCATTTCAACTTTCGACTTTCAACTTTAAATTGAGAATCATAGAATATAAAATTGCAAGGTAACGGTTTAAGTGTTAATCCCCTTTGGTCTTTCCACACAAATTTATTTGTACACATCGCATTCAGGGACCATGTTGTTCTAACTGCATTGCGATCAATTTGGCAGACATTGCATGAATTCTTGAGTAGTTCTTTAAAAATAATAAACATGACAAAATTATTGGTTATTTTTTAAAGATTTAAGAGGCAATAGGTACCTACTAGGTTTTATGTTTTGTGAATTTATTTATTTAAGTATTAGTTGTGACGAGTAACGAGGCGCTGTCAGTTGTAAAGATTTTATTAATATCTCCATTATAACAATGACAAAAGTTACAAGTCAGCTTTTTACTTCTTTACTTCTACATGAATATAACTCAAACAATACATAAATTTGTCATTCCCTGATTAGGTTGTCAACCAAGGGAAATAGCTTTTTGCGGTGTTCTTTCACGATGAGTTGACAATCTGTAACAACTAGGACTGAGGCACAGTCTGTAAATTGTTACAGTTGTACATTGTTTTTAGTTGAACCAGAGTGAGAGTCGTTTGTTTTATTCAAGGGATCCCAGTAAAAAGCAATTAACTTCTCCTGCTTCATTGACATTTTATAGAAATATTGCAATTGTTGCATTATTATTTGAAACAACCAAAAGAAAATGTTTGATAAGGACCTTAACTGACAGTCGTCATCGGTCGTTGCTAAAGATTCTTTAATTAACGTTGAAAATGCTTTCTTGATTTAGTTTCTAACATACAAATAATTAACTTCTTAGAATACCTAATGATGTAGTTTGGTACTTCACTGTTCTTATCTTTTTCTGCCTTGCGTTTGTAATCCCAACTTTTAGCCTTTACTTGATTACTGAATTCTTCAACAGCAATCAATTTATGTTCATCATCGTTTCTTACAAAACTTACAACGGTCAAAGTTTTCGTTACCACATAGGTACTACTTACCAAAGAAAACATATAATATTCATAAACATTATTCAATTCAAGTCATCTTAGTTAACAGCAGTTTGAAATAAAGTCGTAACAAGTCCACGATTTCTATGAATATAGATTTTACGATTTGAATATTTGGAGACAAACTTCAGTTGTCATACTGTGAATTGACCGTTTAGTACTGGGTTATTTTTATGTTATTATTACTTCCAAGAACATATAGCTTTTGGTGGCGCCAAGAAATGAACTACCGTTGATACATAATATTATGGAGGAACATAATATCGAGATTGTAGGCCATTTTGATGATGAAATCATATACACCAATAGTCTATTAAAGAACGTTACCTAAATTTTTGCAACAGAATTGTTGAAATATAGATACAGTAAGAGCGGCGGCATCCGTACATTAAAAACCGCTGCAAATAATAAAACTAAATTATCCCAATCATAATGCTTGCTAAGTGGATTGATGTTAGCAGTACATGCTACTACCAATCTACCTGAAACAAACCGTTAGTTACCTCTGAAGATGAGAGGACATTGAGTGAGCAATTCATGGCTGAGCACCACGAAGACGTTAATATCATTAAACCTCAATCGTTTATTCCGAGAGATGATTGACCTTATAGTGCCAGCGAACCGGAACTTTGATCAGTGATTCTTAAAGATCCGGTATCCAAATAATTGTACCCACAATCACGCAATCACGATATACGATTGAACAATAAAAATTACCTTACAGCCACGCGACCAAAATTCACGGTCAAAACTCATAAAATCATCTATTCTACAAATAAAAATAATTGAGCGTTTAATATTTAAGAGCAAATGAGAAAAAAATTAAAGATAACAATATAACCTGTTAATCCAGTGTGAACGATATGCGTGGGCGCAAGCCACGCTATATAAAATCAAAGTTGGGCTTGTAGTCACGAATAGACGAAATAATTGTACAAAACGTATACAATTTAGATCTATGCATTTGGGAAAAGAAGTTTGTTTTTCGTTTATTTTTTCCTAAAAGGCGAGTATTTTAAGCGGATGCAAAACGTGCTACCGTAGCTCCTAAAAGATTTGTTAAAAGTATTATGTATAGCATAATTAATATCACGCTAACATTATTGATTCCTAACCAAGTCAGCTTCAATAGTACCAAAGTTGGAGTACCACATTCAGGTTTTGTAGTCCAGCTTACTTAATTATGTAGAGTTTTAAGAATAATATATTACTGATGATGATGAGGTTGAATCTTACTTAGACATTTTGACGACCTTGCAGAAATCTTTGGTAGGAGTAGAAAAGACAGCAAAAGCATGTTTTTAATGCGATGAGCCCATCCGACAAAAATATGTAAAAAGTAAAAACAATTAAAAGTAATCAACTTAATAGATACGTGACTCAAATACCTAAAAGGAATGAAGACAACATTCTAACAACCATGATCAAAGATTCCAACGATGATAGGCATTCGACTTATGACATCAATGTAGTGTGAGTAACTACACACAGACCGAATCATAAATAACAAACGGTCAAACCTCGAATTAAGTTGAGTACCGAAAGCGATTCAATCATTACTCTTCATAAGACACAGTTCTCATCTAATGATTCCCAAAACTCCGACTACTGAACTAATAAACATCAATCAACCGCCAAAGCATTATTAAAACGAATCAATCATTGCATTGTCTATAACGAATTCGGATTTATGCAAACAGAACAAAAACGCTTAAATATTAAAAATTAAAGGGAATAACGTTTGACGTGTACCTACTGTGCAATATAAGAGAGAATCGATTAGTCATTATTTGATTTAGTTCGGCGGGCCGGCTTGGCCCCTGGCGTGCGGCGGCGGGGGGCGACCACGAGCGCGGCTCTGCTTCACTGTTGCACTCGTCATCAGCCGAACCTTCCACACTTTATATATGGAACAGAGAAATATGGATGACTATCACTCTATACCAACTAGAGCACGCCGCACAATATAAATCTAAAACAACCCTTCCTAACAGAGAAGATATCGATACAAAAACTGAGGGCAATAAAACTGATGCATTTTGAAATTGTTTCGCCGATAAATTGTCAGCAAACAATGATATATGAAACCTGATTGAAACCCATTATGATACCACAAATAACACCGACACCTTTGAATAAAACGTCAGTTGCAACAAAGAGCGATTTGATAGACATCGATGCATAAAAGGTAACAAACCATTCAAATCAAGAACTGCACACATTCATTTACTCGTACAGAAGTAATAAACGTCGAGGGGGGCTAATTATGAATAAGCAACCTCTGGTTCAATAAGTAAAAAACAGTAATATGAACTCAATGCAACATAATTTACAGACTTTACATGCTCATTTGTGATTAGTCGGCGCGAAAGGGCAAATCCTTTATTAAGATAGGTAATGAGGTTAAATTCGAAATGCAATTCTAAAACGAAACAACTCCACAGCACGTACAATGTAATTTATATTCTAGTAATAACTCTTACAGTGTTTATTGCTGATGACGATACCAACCGTGCTGACGAAGATGCGGTAGAAAATTACTTACAAAAAGATACAATATTTAATATCGAATTAAATATTATGAACTTTAAAAGAGATGCGTGTAGGGTTGATATTGTAAGTGATGACGATAATGAAAGAAAGAAAGAAGTTAACGATGGATTGTGTGGTAAGTCGGCACCCTGCTGCCGCGGCCCCCGACCGCGCCTATCACGGACAAGACATCGATTAGTGATCGACTGAATTCAATTGCTTGGCGGGACAAGACGATACCGAATCGAGATCGACCGATCGAGATTTATATTGTTCGGTTTTTCGAAAATTTGCATTTTGAGAGCGTCATGTCAACGACTATGCTGAGTCACCTGACAAATGGAACGCAGTCGATCGTGTCTCCGATATCGAAATGCGTTGACCGTAAGCCCCGTTTTATTATTGTTGTAACGTGATTACTGTCAACCAAGACTAAGGATTTGGTTTTGGAAATCAAATCGTCACTGCACCGTCACTCGATGTGATCAACAATGGTGTCAATTTGTAATCCGTTTTGGTAGGATCTATCCACATCTTCACTTTGTATTACTTTTTTGTTCAAACACTTCATTTTGTTATTTCTAACCATGGGAACGGATTGTTATCCTCAATAAAGTGAATTATGAACAAGTAACCTGTCACTGTAACGTTTTCAAAATCGCTAATTGGGACTTAATTAACACCCTAATTAAGTTCGTAAATGAGTGCCTAATCTTAATCGGTTGAAAGAATACGATTGGACGACGACTACGTAAATGACCGGTACATGGTCTCGACCTTCTACAGAGTCAAATTATCGACTATGTTTTCTTTCCATTTGCTTCGTCTTGTGCATCTTATGCGGTCATAGGTGATGTATGCTTGTGTATGTATATTTTGAACAACAAAAATCTATTTAACAATTTATCTATGTTTTGTTAAACGTTCAATATTGGTTGCGTGTAGCTATTTTTGTGTAACACGAAAGTCGAAATCACGCATGCATCTCACGATCACATGATATTTCATGTTTATTGGTTTAAGTCATGACTTCACCGTATGTGGTGGAAGCAATGACGGCTACACTTAATATAAAAAATTAAGAGTTTATTTTGACTGTGGCAACTCGTACATCTTTCTGGCTTAAATATAGTGTTTTAAGGGCCAGTAGCAGTAAACTTTATTGTCTCAGTATATTTAATATATTTTAATACTAGCTGTGAAATATTTCGGTTATGTTGGTTAGTATTTTGTTTATTATATTGCGATGCTTGTTAACCCTGTCAGTCACGTCCAATAATTTGTTTGTTACATGCAGGTGCAATGTTGCGTGTTGATTGTACTTTTCACTGTCTTCCTCGCTGGCATACACTTTAATTAAATCGTATGCATGTGTTTGTTCTACACTGTTTCCGAAATGTACTAACGTTAAATAATCATTTTTGTTATTTTCATGAATAGGCTCAAACAGCATGTTGACAAAGCGAAGTGCATGAGCAAATTGTGTCCGCTACAAAAAAAACGCACATTGCTGAAAGTGTTTCTTTTTACTTGCCTCTTGTTTTTCCAACTGCTGGGCAAAGGAACTGCCTTCCAAAAAAAAAAGTTATAGCTAAAAATATAATATTTAAATAAATATACGATCCATTTTTAATACTGAAAATTAAATTGTAAACAACGGGGTGACATACGAAACACATTTAAACCACAACATGAATAATTTCATTTAATTACAACAACATTTAATAAACGGATTTAAATGTAATCATAAAACACGTTAATGTGTGCGTAATTTTAACGCAAAGTTTACAGTTTTACGCGTATTTTGAAGTAATATTTCACATGTAATAATACATACGTTTATTAAAACAAGGAGTTCATACATTTCGCATTCTCCACACAGTAGGGCTCCCACTGTTAATCTAATAAAGGAATTTGAATAATGCCATTAATAATATCTTGGGTTAAACGTGCCTTCTCTTACTCTTTATGTTGCAGCCGATACCATTATGATATCTACTGGTAATAAATCAATATGATGTGCCCGTAATTAATTTTAACAGAGTATTTCTGAAATACTCAATTTTTTTATCAGTTTTTGTCCCTCTTACTATTTTTCTGACTTACTCTAACAAACACTACGCAGTCTAATAAACCTTTTTACTCTTGTTGGTCGCTATTCCTTTGGGAAAATGTGCGACTTTTCCCAATATCAAAAAACAATTAACTAACGTGTCTTTTCTTTTTATATTTACTAGTTTCGCTAATAAGCTGAGGACCCATCTGACTGTAAGTGGTTACGGCCGCCTATACAAGGTGTTAAAAAATCAACTCTAAGAATTTTATGGGCTTACTCGGTTTTTGTTCTACAACTTTTCGAAATTAGCGTATTTTTTATAACTTTCCATACAAATCAAAAAATATTTTAATTGATATCGAGTAACCCCACAAAATTCTTAGAGTTGATTTTTTAACACCTTATATATGTCGTGGCCATATCGTAGAATTGATCACTTCATAACGTGGCCGGCCATTTCATGAAATGGTTGTATTTCATGAAATGGCCAACTAAAATGGGCCATATCGTTTAAACGTCAACGTTTAATGATATGGCCATCCACGTTTGGCCATATCATTAATGTAGGGTTTCCATGATATCAAAGGTTTAATAAAAAATCCAAATAAAGGAAGCACGTACCATGCAAGCAAAGGAGTAGACTACGGAATTTCGACCCACAAAATATCGATGCACGTTACCGCGAAAGTTTAGTAGCTTGATTCACCAACAATTAAGGGGATCTGGCGCTCGGCGGCCGCTACCGCGGCACGCTCGCCTTCGCGCGTTATTGGTCACTGTTCTAACCTAACCTAACCCAAATGATTCAATATACTAAATAGTAAATGTTTGCAGTAACGTGCATCGATATTTTGTGCTGTAGTTTCACAGGTTAACCAGATAAATAATCGAACAAATAAAATTCTATGAAAAGTTCACCCGCAGTTACCATGAAGTCATATTTTGAAATCCAATAATAGTCCATTAATTTTCGTTGCGTGGTCACCCTACTTTACTTATTATTATTAGCTTTTTTGTCAGAATAATTGTCCGCCGCCATGATGCATCACAAAAACAAAACGATATCAGCGCCTCTAACGGTGAATAATGTAACTATTTTACGATATGATCACTAATGTTTGACCATATCATGAAGTAGCCGTGCGTTTAGCTGATCATATCGTTAAACGCTGATTATTCATTGATCTGGCCAGGCCATTATCATGATGTGGGCAGCGGGTATTGGCCATTTCATGAAATGCAACCATTTCATGAAATGGCTGGCCACATCATGAAGTGATCAATTCTATGATCTGGCCACGACATATACATCTACAACAACAAGAAGATTGCTGATACATTGCCAAACAACAGACAAAGTTGGAAGGTCTCGTGTGTCTGTAATTTCACCGGCACGCATACCCTTCAAATCAGAACACGGCAATGCTGCTTAGCGGCAGAAATAGGAATGGAAGTAGTACTTCCCCGGAAGAACTTTTCACAAGAAGTTCTACTACTCTTCTTCTTTCTTAAAGAAAACAGAGTTTTTCTCACCTCACGTTGTACAAAAATATGCATTATAATAACCGAGATAGACGATGAAGCGAAAGGGTACTTCAACTTCAAAACTTATTATTTAAAAACTAGCTTTTGCCCGCAGCTTCGATTGCGTGAAATTTTGAACCCGTTAAGTGACGATTTTCTATACAAACTTTCGTCCCCTATTTAACTTTCTTAGGGGTTGAATTTCGAAAAATCCTTCATTATTTCTTGTCTTGTGACATTATAAAGGGAACCTCTGTGCAAAATGTCAGCTTTCTAGGTCCAAGGGTTTGGGCTGGGCGTTGATGAGTCAGTCAATCAGTCAGTCAGGACTTTTCTTTTTATTTATATAAAGATAGACTAGAATTACTTAGTTCTTTTTAAACGCCAATGTTACAAAAGACAGCCCACAAAAACGCCCACACTTCACCGCTTCCTAGTATTTATGCTGTGAAGAAGAATCGGCGCAACAAACTCCTCAACAACACAGATCTGTCTGTTATGAGTTGTCTGGTAAGAGCCCAACTTCAGAAGACCCTATGCCCAGCAGTGAATATACAATTTTGGGATGATTAATTAATGTGATGGAGTACAGGGCGCCAATTCAACGAACAAAATGTTTGCCAAACGCAAACGAATCACAACCGTCAGTCAGTTTTTGTTTACGAAAACTGTCAAAATGATTTGTTTTGTTTTTTGTGTCAAACAATTTGACAGCTTTTGAAGTTGAAAACTGTCTCAATGAACGGTTCGGCCTTGGTTCGGTTGCGATTTATCAATATTTATTTTAAGAGAATTTAGCTGCTTTAACCTTTCACACGGTTTTGTTGGAAAATCCTAGCTAATATTATAAATGCGAAAGTAAGTTTGTTTGTTTGTTACCTTTTCACGCCTAAACCACTAAACCAATCATCCTGAAATTTTGCATATACGTTATCAGGTGTACAGAAAAAGACAATTGGGTACCTTTCATCCCGAAAAAAAATACTGTTCCCGGGGAAAACAACAATAACGTTCATAGATGGCGCCACGTGTCTTTCGAATCACGATTGAATCATATTATTATAGAAACTTTAGTAGTGTGTTAAGAGTTTTTTTTGAGCTAGCCGCAGGAAAAAGCTAGTATCTGATAAATTTGTAATTAATTCTTGCCAGAAGTCAGCTGAAATTATAAGGACCAATAACGCAGAATGATACTCTGTCGTACATTATGCCAAACCACGGCGGGCAACATTGACACTCCCCAGCTAAAACCATGTAGATTTAGCCCGTAACTTATCTATAATTACCTTATAGCAATTGAATAATTTTAAGTAGGGATTGAAACAACACACAACGATTAAATTAACGAATTCGACCGGTTACATGTTTCGTTTTCATCTGCCACGGGATGTTAAGCTTTATATTCTAAATGTAGGTGTGAATATGGTGTGTAGAATTTTGTTAGGAGTATAAAACTAAATGGGAATGCTGTATATAATTGATTTTGTGCAATCACGCTTACTTGTTTAATAGAATTTGCGTAGGCAACTCTATCTTCAAGACAATTATTTGCTTGAGTAAAGGAAGGTTAAGTTTGAGATATATTTAAGACGTTGGGTTCAAATGGAGTTTAGAGCTCAACTTTATACTCTGTCAGTTTATATCTTTACTAGGTACATATATTTTAATGCGATTTGCGTTGTTGGTTAGTTGAGGTAGGTTTGTGTAAATAAATTATCATTATATAAAATGATATTATTTTTATTTTTTTGTACCTCTTTTCGATGCTTTTCTCTTTGACCCAAAGGTTGACTGGTAGAAAATGCCTTACGGCATTAAGTCCACCTAATATACCACCATTGTGCATTGAAGTATTAAATAAATAAATGATAAGGATAAATGGTGCTATAAACAACCATTCCCGCAGGAAACTTTTAATTAGGTAGTTACACTCGCGACAATTTAAAAAGTCCGATTTGACACTTGTCAAAATACTAGGAGTAATGTCAACACTAATAATAATTACTCCAATGCGTGGCGTTTAATTAAGTTTTGTTATAGGTGCTCTATGTGCAGATAAATAAAAAGGCGACTTCGTTTAATATCGACGGCGTACAACTTCAGTACACATTTATTTTGTGCTTTAAAGCAAACGTCAATTCGGGCCTATTACGTTGTCCGAACTGTAACTACTTATTCAACAATCACACCTATTTTTTTAAATTAATGAAAAACTATTATCGTCAAAGCCCCACAAAATCCGCTGGACGTTGGCCTCCATGATTCGCCACGACAGTCAATTTACGCCTACCGCACCCCCTAAAAGGTTAAATTGAGATACTATTAGGTATTAACACCGCTAACAGAAAAGTGTACAGAAAAATCTTGCGGACACCTATGTACCTAGTAAAACTACTAAAAAAAGCTTTATAAAAATACAGATTCGGGTCTAATCGCGTAGAAACTTAAAAGGCACAAAATACCTTTTTTATCCCGCCGTTTGTGCCTTTTTAAGTTTCTACGCGATTAGACAAGAATCTGTATTTTTTTAAATGTGTACAAATCCGGCAAACTTTAAAAATAATTAAAAAAGGCTTTTTTAAAGATTTCCACATAGCTTACGGAACCCAACCGCTTTGCCATTAAAACTTTTTCATTCATTTTTTACCTGTCTCCATCGGTATGTTTACCAAGTCTATGGCTATTACAAAACCATTCAACTGACGAGTCGACATGTTTTGATCAAATGACGCGTGCTAATCGACTTAATTGTTGCTACGGTGTAAACGCACGCGCAGGCAGAGCCGATCTACGATCTGTTTGTTTTTTTAGTTTTTATTTCGAATAAAACAATAATTGGATATGGTTGGATTATTTATAAAAATATTTTATGATGTGGGTGGATATGAAATGGAGTTTTTTTTAGTTTAAGATTTTTTGGATGGATGTAGGTAGTTAAGTACATGCCTGTGCAATGGAGACGAATTTTACCATAATAACAATATTGGAAAAATAAATGTTTTCAAACTTTCGCGATTTTTATACATTATAAAAATACAGATTTGAGTCTAGCCGCGTAAAAACTTTAAAAGGCACAAAATACCTTTTTATCCCGACGTTTCGAGTGAGGGTAGATGAAAATGGCCCTTGCTTCACGAAGACGGTAACTGCTCCGCCACTTCAGTCTACCCGTAACCACGGCCTATGTAATTCGGCCGAAACGGCGAGATAAAAAATATATTTTTGTGCCGTTTAAAGTTCTACGTTCAGACTCGAATCTGTATTTATATAATACTATCGACCCGCTCCGGCTTCACACGTGTACGTTTTATAGCTTAAAACCTTCCTCTTGAATCACTCTATCTATTAAAAAAACAACATCAAAATCCGTTGTGTAGTTTTAAAGATCTAAGCATACATAGGGACAGACAGACAGCGGGAAGCGACTTTGTTTTAATCTATGTGGTGATTGGAAAATGGTTAGCATTTTCTTCTTCTTCTTCTTTCTCAGCCATTTATCACCCAATGCTGAGTGTAGGCCTCCTCCTTTGCACGCCATTCTTCTCGATGTTTAGCATACCTCATACTGTTTTTCCCAACTATTTTTCCAATGTCATCGGCCCGTCTAGCCGGCTGACGCCCGACACTTCTCCGTCCAGTCCTAGGTCTCCACTCTAAAACCTTCCTAACTCACCTGTCATCGGTTCTACGACTCATGTGTGTTTAGCGTTTTATGTTACTTTAACTGGATATTTCTTAGTTGAGTATAGTATAATAGTACGTAGTAATAGTCAGTAGTATAATAAATAATAAATCTACGAACAAATGAGGAAACATTTTTTTTTAAATGTTCTTTTTTAAATTCTTAACTACACTTCTGTGCTCGACACTCCAAAAAGCGCCTTCGCCGCTGCGTCTGATTCAAACGAGTACATAAAACCTAATGACTGACTCAACAAGAAATTAACATTACACACTCCAGCATTAAAGAACAAATCAAATTAATTAACAACGTTAACTCAATTCAAACGGAGCACTACAAATCAATAAATATAAGCGCAAAATTGCATCGCTTTTGTAACAAATCGGTGCGCCCGCGCCGATCCCTGTTTACACGCGGAACGAAGCCGCATTTAATTGCGCAACAAAAACTTACAAATAAGACATTGTGCTAAGTAATTAGATTAGCACACCACGTTATTTGTCCGGTTCGTACCCGTTTGTTCATACCGGGTACGGAGTGTACGAACGGTCGGGAGTCGTATAGAGTGGTTAATACCGCGCAATTTGTATCCGTGTCAATTTGTACGAAAACGGATACTGGTAATTGCATTGCCAGACAGGTAGGGATGTTATTAATGATGCAAGGATGCAAGTAAGTGGGTACTACCAGTTCAATTTGCTGAAGTTATTATAGTGAGAGTAAGTTACTGTCGATAGCATAGATAAGTAAGACTTTAAATAAATACAACAAACTTTTTCTAATGGAACAAAATAACAGAATTTTACGAAAACAATTATTTTGTGACGAGTGTGTAAGGGGGAGTCTTTTGCCCAGCAGTGGAATATTGCCTGTAACATAGTAGTGCAGAGTAGTATAAATCAATAAATGTAGAAATGTGTTTATAAAATATCCTTTTTGACTGTAAATAGGCCAAATAAAGAAGATGTTCTTTGACTATTTAGCATAGTAGATCAACGCCAAATCTCCAAAATTGGTCCTACATTTGTATAAAATTTTATAAGGGAGGCCAATATTTAGTCGTGGTTAGTGGAAGACTTAAGGCGGATACAGACTTTGCGAGCCATGCGCCGCGAACGGCGCACAACGAATGCCTCGCAAGGTGTGTACCTTCATATTCGTGGCGAGGCATGTGCTACGCACGTGCGAGGGCGAGCCAACGTATGTCGGCAAACACTTCAAGATCAAAGCGCCTCAGTGCGAGCATTACATTAGGTGTGGATGTAGTCGCGCATACACGTTTTAGGTGTGTGCCGCGTACGATATCCACCCACGCCTCGACTGAGAAAATGAAACTGCGCCTGCGCGTAGCACGTGCCTCACCACAAACATGAAGACAGACAGACGAGGCATTTGCTTCGCACGCGATTGCTCGACCCGAGATATGTTGGTATATTTTTTCGACACGCACGCCTCAAGCAGAGGCATTCGTTGTGCGCCGTTCGCGGCGCATGCCTTGCAAAGTCTGTATCCACCTTTAGATGTTTGGTGTGTTGTAGCCTTTTTAATTTCATTTCGACTCGCTCACATTGCTCGCAGAACGGATGGCCGATGGGGCCGAAAGGTTCTGGAGTGGCGACGACGTACCGGAAGGCGCAGCGTGGGTAGCCCCACAAAGTGGACCGATGACCTGGTGAAGATCCCGGGAATTTGCTAGATGCGAGAAGTACAGGGCCGGTTGATATGGTGATGCTTGGGGGAGGCCTATGACCAGTAGAGGACGTCTTTCTTTCGGCTGAATGATGATGATGATGACACTAGTATTCACATCCTCTGTTTCTATACCATTGTCACTAAGTATGGTTAGTTGCCAAGCTAAGGTAAATTCCCAACTAAAAGTGGTTATATCAGCACCATAGAATCTCAACCCACCGGCGTAAGGGGTACTAAATCGTATTTTAATCTATGCGAAACAATGTAATATAAATCTTAGATTGGTTTCACCTGAACTTTGTAATGCTGCAATTATTAGACTACGCTTCTGACTATACCAGTTTAAATTATACGCATGGCGTTTATTACAGCGAATAATGTTGCCAATTTAGGAGGTAAATAAGTATGTAAATATATGTTGAGGATGCAAAATTTTAATGAGGGTTATGCTGATATCGTTAAAATGTAAATAAGTGCAGGTGAAAATTTAAGTTTATAATTTTTTGGTATTTGATCACATGACTTTAAAGACGATTAACAGTTTGTTTGTTTAATCGTTCACGAATAATTCTACAAAGACGAATTGCTACGTTTTTTTTTTAAATACCTAATTCTTTTTCCCAGTATTCCAGTTTTTTTTTTTTGTTACTTTTTTTCGTCTCGTTTGACCTTCGTCGCACCTGATGGTAAGCGCAGGCAGGGTCTAAGATGGAGTACAGGAATCCAAGTAACAGAGATATAGAGGGATTCCCCTATACCCCTCTGGCTCTCACATACACACGACGGAACACAGTAAACGCTTGGCGCCGGACTTTAATGTGAGGGTGGTAGCTAGCCAGGCGGACCGTAAAGATCCTACCGTACCAACGACATATTTACAAAGGTAATAACAATAGGTAACACAAGTCTTCGATTCTGTGTAAATACATCACGAGGCATGCACAACATTCTCATTAAAAGGTGATCAACTATTCGTTAAATTTTTAAATAAATTGTAATAATATTAGCAAAAAATGTATTTGTTACATAATAAATAAGATTCGATTATAAAATTAAAATAATACATTTCGTCAAATTGTACTAAAACAATACAACCATTCAAAATCACAATAAAATAATTGCACAAGGTAACAAAACTGGTAATAGTATTGAGATGACGTGATAAAAATTAACAGAGAAAAATAAAACAAAAATACAATAGAAAAATAAAATATACTAAATTGAAATGAACTTATTTGAAATTAAATTGTTATATTTATATTGAGTTCATGGTTTTTTGGATGTAAAGTGACTAAACTATGCTGTATAGGCGTGATACGAAACTAGAATTACATATCTATAATAGTAACTTTACAGTTAAATTAAATGTAGAACATCATCATCATCATCATCATAATTCAGCCGAAAGACGTCCACTGCTGGACATAGACCTCCCCCAAGCATCGCCACATCCACCGGTCCTGTGCTCCATGTTGGGGGGGTTTGCCATAATCGCCACGCTTGGCAGGCGGGTTGGCGATCGCAGTATTGTTGTTAAAGTACTCAGAGAACGCTGCTGCCCATCCTCTAGTGAATCCCTTAGTCGCCTTTTACGACACCCATAAGAAGAGATGGGGTAGTGCTATTCTTTACGTGCAACACCACATGACATGTAGAACAATAGTAGGTATACTTGCACACTGTGGGCATGAAAATTACTAAAGATTTCTAGCAATTTTCCTTTTCAAGACAAAAACTAAATGTGAGCTACACCTTTAAGAATATTGTACCAACAATATAACTAAACAACCAATTAATAAAACTTAAGCAAGCAATAACCACACACAAATCAAGTCGTACAACTTACCAAATCAGTACATAATATAAATTATCGTCTATAAACACTATAATTGTAAAATTACACTATTTAGACAGAATATAACTCAGAGTTTTGCCGCCATAACCTCTTATTACGTGGGTGTACAAACAGGATGTGCGAATTTACATTATTTTTATTTTACTCGTTCCAAATTATTACTAAATTACTAAACACCGCCAATTAGTGTTATCTCCTCCAATAATAAATTACTAATTAAAACAGTTAAAGTCAAATCATTTTCGTTAATGCTTATACTAATAAATTGCGGACCAATGTTTGTAGTGTTGTCAATAAATCTGGAATCCCGAAAGGATTTCGATTGAATTTAGTGCTGACAGTAAAAAATATCGATATAAGTGCCTATCGATATTGAAGCACGTGCTCCCGTCAAATTTACGAACCGTACATTTTATGGGCGATCTGGTAAGAATTATTGTGTTGTTCTGACGTTGTCTGATTGTCGATGAAATGTGGCGTTGTTTGTCGATAGATCGATAGGTTTTAATTGAAACATTATTTATGTCGCGGATAAATACAAATGTTTCGGATTTGGTATTTGGTACATTTATAGAAATAATGTAAATTCTATATTTATTTATTTTTATAAGCATCCAAATCTTTAGTTCATACTTGTTTTTATGTTTAACATTGACTCTCTAATGCCTCATTATGATTTAAATCACGCAGCTATTTATTATGTCTCGTGTTTTACAAGATAATGCTGCACTATACAAGGACTACACCATATTATGGTATGCCTAGATTAGTCATAGTATCCAACTAGATATCTATCGAGATCTAGCAGTGTTGTAAATGCAAATAAGGGAGTCGACAAACTAACTGTCGAGAATGCACGAGATGTTATGGTTAACAAGACTCAAGTTGGCTTTTACACAAGCATAGTTATGTCTGCAATTCTGAAGGATTAGGCAGATATAAATTAAGGACATCCACAATTAGTCTATACCGTGGGTCCCGTGCTATAGAATAGAACGCTATCGACAATGATAGGGCACAATTTTTCGAGGCACAAATGAGAATTTTCTTACAGAAAACCCCCATTAAACATTCTCTAACCCCAAAACCTACTTCAAAAATCGAACTGCGAAGTTTCGGCTGACGGATCGCACGTTTTCCAACCACGAAATTGTTTCGAATCCGACGATGATCGATCCGATTTTCGCGATTTGACATTTTTTCTTTCGTTACTACTCCCAAATGTTAAATGACATCTAATAGTTCGTTGTTTGACAATATTTAGATCGCATATTTATAAGTTCAATGTTAGTTTTTGTTTCATTTCGATTCGAAATTATGACGTTCGTTTTTCGGAATAGGCCCCCAAGACCTCACGCTCGTCAGTCGCGCTTGCTGCCACTAGTTCAATTAGTCCACAATTTTATAATTTGAATAGTCAATAATTAATCCAAAAAAATCGACACGCAATTACACATAATAACCCCATCACTATTTAAAAATCGTGTGTGGTATAAAAAATACAATGATTTGAGCTTTTATTTACTCAAATGCAGCTGTAAAACATAAAAAATCGCTTTCCACCAAACTTTAATTGCCGGCAATGAAATAATTAAATGTGACAATCGTAAAACACTGAAGTCCTCATAAAACATTATAGCCGTGAAGCCTGTGGGGCACATTTACCGGTAAAAATGTTTGAGCACGGTAAATTCACGGAATTTAGCCTTTAAAATTATATTTACGCTGGCCCTTATTGTGTATACAGATTGTGTATTTCGCGATGTCATATAAAATTTTAATTTTTATGTTAAGCCTACCTCTTTGTCATCATTTAGCTTCTTAGCTAATTCCCTTGTCATATTGGCGTTATCTTTATAGCTTTCTTTCCTACATTATACTAAAAATGTCTCGTGTAGTGACGGACTTAAAGAATAGCACTACCCTATCTCTCCCCGTAGGTGTCGTGAAAGGTGACTAAGGGATTCTCTAGAAGACGGGCAGCAGCGTTCTCTGCGATCGCCAACCCGCCGACTAAGCGTGGCTATTACGGGAAACCCAACCCCCTCCCCCCTTTTGGGGGAGGCCTATGTCTAGCAGTGGAAGTCTTTCGGCTGAATGATGATGATGACTAAAAAAAGAAGTTAATATTATTAGACCCATGCTCTACCATCGATCAACTAAGAATTTAAAATCAATAAAAGCTGCTGTTCATTTGCAAACCAATTTTTGCTAAATATAAGACCTTGAAGTCTAAAAATCCTGACAAGATCTCGATTTTGATATTAATTCTTCACACGTGGGAGACAAGAAAAACATAAATACATAATATAGACATAGACATGCATATTAAAATGTAGTAAAATAATAATCTATGTAATATTCATATACTTATCAGCTGTTCATTTCGAGCTAGTGCAAACTGTTTTTTAAAAAGATAACCTTCTAAGCTGTACTAAAAAAATGGATACTATTAGCACAGACGACGACGTTTGGTGCAGTGCCTGAGCGATTGGCTTCTACGCTACGGGTCGTGGGTTCGATTCCCGCACGGAAGAAAAGTTTGTATGGCCTACTGATAGTTGTTCTGGGTCTGGGCGGTTGTGTATGTGAGATTTGTGTTTGTAAACGCACCCACGATACAGGAGAAATCCTAGTGCGGGGCAACGTTTTAAAAAAAAAAACAAAAAAAAAACAGCAATTCTAACATAATCCAGGTCACCAACAAAAATCTCGGAAAACATTGTTTAACATTGTTTAGTTTACATTAGTGACCCGCATTCTAAGTGCGCATCACACTCGTAATTGCTATAGCTTTGATTTTGTCAGGTCAACAATTTCCATAGCAACGAATGTATTAACAATCTGACTTCTCCACAACTATGTACCACGCAATGAATATTGTTTTTGACACATCAACTGTCATGATCATGATTGATGTTGATTACGTTACACAATTGCACTGCAGGATTCGTTGCTCCCGAGTGTAATTACAGTCTTAATACCGTGCTTTAATGACATGAAAACTATCCGTAAAAATATTATTTGTTTATTTTTAGAAATAAAGTTAAATAGGTAAAATATTAAACATGATTTGTATTTTTAACAAAAAAATATCTAAATACTATTATTTAATCATCGATGTATCATTTGATCGTAAAACATTATGAATTTATGACAATAATCATCGTTACACAAGACCACAGTGCTATATAATTTTATAACTTCCCCTGACAATTTTATTATACAACAATACCTACATGTCAACGAATTTTAGCAAACTTGCATAAATTATCTTATAATATTATCGGTAAAGCCACGGCTTCACTAGACCATTTTTTGCCTAATGTTGTCCAACATCACAAGAGAGAGAGTAACATAAAAAGTGGCATGGGTTTCTGGCAAAAATAGGCAATCGCCTTTTTTTCAATTAGAGTCAATCAAGAGTTGACGTCAAGAGGATCAGAGCTCCTGTCCTTTGAAATATTTAAAATAGTAAACTATTAATTAATCTTCACCCCCCCTCGTACGGAGGTGGGGTTAAGTATATAATTCCAACGAACCTGACGCCATAAATGTGCCCGGAAAAGGGAAATAAGCTCGCCACTTAATACCAGACGGGACTTAATACCAGAGGCCGACAAAACGTGGGTGTACAGATGTACCTACAGACTCCTTTTACGAGTATAGAAGAACATGACCTGTGCTGACCCCTTCAAGAATTACAGGTGAGAATATATGTATGTATGTATTAGCCCAAAACTTTTCATAGCCATACAAATATGCAAATACAATATTTAGTTTTAATTCCGCCAAACTAGATCGCTAGTTTGGATGCAGTATGCAGAACCACCCTTCCGGCCACAAATATATGCATATGCAGAAGGAGTGAAAAACAAATGCAACATGCAATCAAACCGATTGACATGACGTTTTTCGCCCCTTCACGGGGAATCCTCAGGAGATGTTGGCAATAGCCATAGCCAAATGATAATGAGGCAACATTGCGCGAATGTCCAACATTTTTTGTTCAGTGAGTACGCGTCTTTAGTTATCAAATACACGCTAATTTGACATATTTATGAAAAATATTTCACCTCTTATTCAACAGAATAATTATAAGTTATTCATTGTAGGTAGCTAGACATTATAACTGTCCTATTTTAAGTTGTGAAATTCGATACATCGTTAAAAGAGACAATAAAAGTAGTAGATACTATCATTGTTTTTTAGTGTCTTTATGTTTTAAAGTAGATATAAATTAGAATTTTAATCTCTTTCTATTTTGGCGTTACAGATACGTAAGCATCGTACGAGAAAACGAGTCGTAAATTGTGTATTAAAAAACGTTGACATCGTTTATTAAACTACGTAACATCACGGGTAGAGATGTATAGTACACCCGGGTTCATTTCACCGTAATGTTTAAATCCCATGCAATAGGGGCGAACCTATTGCCTTCAACCGAGCACAAATCTAGACTACAGGATGCTACTGACAAATTCCACACTGAAAAACCAATTAATACTTTGCCTGACTTGGGGATCTAACCCAGGATCTCACTGGACCAACAGGGCAGTCAATGAGATTGTTAAAAACAATGACTTCTTTTTACATACAAACAATACTGAACTATCCTTGACTTAATAGGTAAGTACAGTTCCAATTCATGATGAAAGACTCCATGAAATAGCATTTAGAATGAAAATTACTAATTCGCACAAGCGGCATTAGCGGCAAGTGAACTCGCTTTTATTCTGGATCAACGCGATAAAAAGTACTGCAAACTATAAATAACAATTCACTGAAGAAAGTACGTCTTTGCTGACGTAGGAACAATGACGTGACGATATCTGTGTAGATGTTTTCAAAAGAAATTAGTAGAGCAAGCAACTATACGAGCGATGTGGAAAGAAATGAATGATTCTTGTACCCAGCAATGCGACTGAAGCTTTTGGTTATTTATCAGTACGTCTTCGCTGACGTAGGCTGTCGGAACGATGATGTGACAATATCTGTGTAGATGGTTTCAGAAGATATTAGTAGAGCAAGCAACTATAAGAGTGATGTTGAAAGAAATGATTCTTGTACCCAAAAATGCGACAGAAACTTTTGGCTAATTATCAACCGCGTGGATCTACACTTGCCCCGGTTATTATGTAGATGGCTGACCATTCGTTACACATCGAGACCCTTCAGTGCCTCGGAGAGCACGGTAAACCGTCGGTCCCGGGTGTCATACGAATAGCTATAACAGTCATTACTGGTAATCCGAAGCCCGAAAGTCTGACAACCAGTCTAAATTTAGGATATTGGCATTTTCCATTACTCGTAACTGGGTTGCGGAGGTCTAATGGCAGTCGCTCCATGTAAAACAGAAAGAAAGAAAGAAATACTGGTATTCAGCTGCATCTGGATAAACTAGAAGCTGATCCCAACATAATTGGGAGAAGGCTAGGCAGAAATATTGCAAACCGTATCAAAATCTCGCAAAAAAACAAAATATCAAACACAGTTTCTGTCGACAATCGTTAACTTTACCACTCATGGCTCAACTACAAACAATTTTAATTTTACTTCCTAACTCAAACCACCAATTTCGATGTTACCAAGCGGATATTTTAAATCCAAACGTACTTTGATTTGTCGTCTCTTTCGAAACCTACGTTTTGGAGCGAGAGGGAATAATAAACATGAATATAAGTACTCGAAGGCGAGGGACTCCGAATATGTAGGAACCGGTTGTTTGCAATAATTTAAGCGCATAGCAGGTCGGAGGTCGACTTTCGAGCCAAAACTCGAGACCTTTACCAAGATTACGAATGCTCGAGCTGTTTTAGTCCGTGCAAATCAGTTTGTAACAGCTCTTATGATTTTTAATCGATTAAGGTCTCAAGTGTTTACTATTTTGGATTAGAACGTAGTGATAGATAAGTTAATAAATACTATTGCTGAGGACAGTGTGGTAAATAAATAAATGTTTCTATTTTTTGGTAAACCAGTGATAGACTAGCGGTTGAACAATCTTCAATGCAGGAGAGTCCGAATTCGAACTATTCGAACTGATGTGCGATTAGATGATTGATTATCACTTTCGTTAACAGTGAAGGAAACCATCATGAGTAAATCTGCATAGCTGAGCGGGCTCCATAAAGTTCTCGATGGTGTGTACTCCATCAACCTTCTCATTCTGAGGCCCTTTTCCAGCAGTGGGAATATAATGTGCTGATTATTATGTTATTTTCTGGTAAAGTGTCGCAAGCTATTGTAGGATTAAAATTTTGATTTCGATTGATAAACTAATCACAACGCGTTGTTAATTGACTTATTTTAGTTACTGTTGGCAAGTAAGTTCATACGTTTTGCTGTTCAAATAGCAACGTCTGCTGACATTAAGCACTAATAAAATATGTGTTACTTACTATTATGCTGAGACTTTTCAAAATAGATTGGTATTGTTGCCATTTGCAGAGACACTTTTTTTTTATCGTGAGAAAATCCTCATGGATTCCCTTCGCCCGGGGAAGGCGAAGGGTTATGCCGGACTCTTACCGGCTAAAAACCCACGGTGTTCCTTCTCCTGACCCTTGGCCGGGGTCGCGGGATTCACAGCTGTATGCACCGCAACCCCGGATTGGAAGAGGCCCTAGGGCCTCTTCCAACGTCTAGACGTCTTGAGCAGTTTGTCATCATATCACTATCCAGTTTACTGCCTACAATTGGCCTCTTCTAAAAGAGAGACAGCTGATTGGTGACCTCAAGGCTAGCCCTCTCATATCAATCATAATTTCAAAAATGCTCACTCATCTTCTTCTACCTAGCCTTTTCCTAACGATAGTGGAGTCAGCTTCGAGTCTTACCAAATGCAACTGAATATACAATGTGTCTGGTCATAAACTAGCGATATTTTAGGTCCATATATGGCAACTATTCTAGTACATAAATACACTACACACTAGGGTCCATTGTATATTACTTTATACTTCTATACAACAAAGTGACACATAAGGCGGAGTTAATGCCACAAAGCATTCTCTACCAGTCAACCTTTAGCAATGACTATCAGTTTATTACACGAAACGACTACCACCAGCCCCTCACAACCCAGTTACTTATGTACCAGTATATTCACATAACAGCGTAGAAGCCAATTCATTATTGAATCCTACACTTAGCTTGAAGATCAAATCACACAAACACTGAGTCAAGACGTCTTCTAACAAATAAAGACGTAGATTGCGAAGTCACGCGCAGAAACTAAATAAAATATCTATAAATAATTCTTCCGTGTTTGTACACACGGCTACATTACAGATCAAGCTACACATTTCCAGTATAAGCTGATCTCGCATTGTATAGGATTTCGTTCCAATGAGAGGTCAGTGTAAACTGGAAATGTATAGCTTGATGTGTAGCCGTGTGTACATTGATTTTATTATATTCTTTGACTAAAAATAGCTGAATATAAAAATATCCTTTGGTTTTGTAGTATGCACGTGCCGCTGCTCACAGACCTGTTCCAGGAAATGGCAGGTGCTAAGCAAATAACTTGTAGATGGCACATCTCGTATAGCGGAGATGCTGCTTCTCCATTTTTCCTACATAACATCACGCCTATATTCTCCGAACGATTGGGAAGAGGTCTTAAATACACCCTCATTTTGCCGTTATGTTTAAGTCCCATGTAATAGGAGATGAGCCTGCCTTGTGCCATCAAACGGGCACAAATCCAAGCTCCGAGCTGCTACTGAGAAATTTCGCACGGCAAAACCCTATAACACTTTACCCGACCTGGGGATCGAAGCTAGGACCTCATGCTCAGCAATCGCGCTTGCAACCACTAGACCAACGAGGCAGCCATTTTGCCTTAGACGGGGCCCGCTAGGGCCAGTGCCTGCCAGGGTTGCGGAATTTGTTCGAAGGAGTTACCGCGGCCCTGTAGTGTCATTCTGTAAAAAACCCACCTCAATATCGACGGTTAGATCGATATCTACAATGTCACAGTATGGATAATAGAAGCAAATAACATACAGATAATCGACAATATAATCAATAACGCGTAGTTTTGTTATCCACGCTGTGTCACGACAAGTGTCTAATCGACAGTCGCGATCGAGGTGAGATTCTTACAGAATTGCACTGCTGGAACGCAAAGCGCATTAGGACGAACACGGATGGGTTTTAGTCAGTAAGAGTCTGACACTCCCTTCCGCTCCGCCCAGAGCGGAAGAAGTCAATTGATGATTTCTCATACCAAAAAAACAAAAAAGCATTTGGCCTACAAATTATTAGTATTAACGATGTTTCTAGTTTATTAAGAAGCTACCCAAAAAAAAAAAACAATGATAGCCTAGCGGTTGAACGCTTGTGTTTCATGCAGGAGGATCGGAATTAGAACTCGACCCGCACCTCTGACTTTTCAAATCGTATAATATTCAAAATTTGATCAGCACTTGCATTAACGGTTAAGGAAAAACATCATGAGAAAATACACACTTGAGAGGGCTCCAAAAAATTCTGAATGGTATGTGATGTCTTCCAACCTGCAGCAAGCTTAAATCCTTCTCATTACGAGAAGAGGCTTGTGCCCAGCACTGAAACAGTAATGAGCTGATTATGATATATCCAAAAATAACCGCTATCAGGTGTATAGAAGGTCAACAATCACACACAAAAACAATCAGCTCACCCTATCACCTGGCGCTCACCTCATTCCAGCAAGAGCCCAACCGCCAAAGCAATCGCTTTACTGAATGAATTTGTTGATAACTCCCCAGATGCCGACATATTTTCTATTAATATTATTGTATTAAAAATAAAATATTGTTGTTTCTTAGCAGAAATTTCAATGTGATTTTATTTATAGAGATTTTTGTACTTTTTTACTCTCTTTAGCATATAAGCGTTTTGGTGTCTAGACTGTAAGCTTATATTGTTGTAAATGGATAAATAAATAAACAATATACGTTTAATGTTCATGAGTGGATGCAAGGCAAAAGCTAGTTAATTCTAAACAAGAATATTATCTTAGGACAAGCGAGAAGCATTTCAGTCACACCTATTTAGCTAACTTGAACATAGAACATAGCTCAGGAACATTAGATAAATTAGGAACAGAACATCTCTGTTTGAAGCACGAACATTTTATAGTAAAGATGTTTCTACTAATGTTCAGTCGTATCGGAGCGAGATTAGAAATGTGTGTACGTTTTATCTTTATTAGTATTTTATATTGCCTTTTACAGATTCGTAGATACATTCGAGATATTTGTAAGGAAATATAGTAAGATGGATAGGTTAAAACAAAGAATTTGTAAACTTTCTGTTAGTTTTAGAGGAATGGTTTTTTGATTTATTCTCGAAAGAAAACTAATATTTTACGCAAAGTCTAGGCTCTACAGCAAAAAGCATATTGCCTTAGCCTTTTCCCAACTATGTTGGGGTCAGCTTCCAGTTTAACCAGATGTGGCTGAATACCAGTATTTTACATGAAGCGACTGCCATCAGACCTTCGCAACACAGTTACTGGGCAATGCCGATACCCTAACGTTAGGCCGGTTGACAGACTTTCAGGCTTCTGACTACACGTAACGATTGTCTGTGTAGTTAGGAAGTTAGGATTAGGATGGAAAAGCAGATTCTTTTATCTCGAATTCAGGGTTTGTCCCAGGGAGGAGCTTGTGGCTAAATAATTACAGCCGCATAGACCGATCTTCCAGGTTAAGCCACGCTTGCCGAGGTTGGTCTGTGGATGGGTGACCATTTACCATAGTGAGTTTCCTCCGTGCCTCGGAAAGCACGTAAAGCCGTTGGTCCCGGCTGTCATTTGTAGATCTTTGACAGTCGTTACTGTTGGTCAGAAGCCAGAAAGTCTGACAACCAGTCTTACCAAGAGTATCGTATTACCCAGTTACTGGGTTGTGGAGGTCTGATAGGCAGTCGCTCCATGTAAAATACTGATATTCAGCTGCATCCGGTTCGACTGGAAGCCGACCCCAACATAGTTGGGAAAAGGCTAGGCAGATGATCAGGGTTTGTCCCATAGTAAAAGTTGTACAAAATGATGAGCAGGGTTCATAGTTTTCAAATGTGACAAACCATTCATGCTGTATCGTAAAACCTTAAACACTACCTCAAGAAGTCAAACAATCTGAATGGTTTTATTTGGTGGTACAAGACAGACATACAAAGCAAGCTAAATAAAAGCTTTTGATAAACTTAGGCGGTAGTAATTAAGTTGTTCCTTTCAAATGCTATGATAAACTCGATCCATAATTCACATGTCTTAATCTAAGTACTAATCTGTTACTTTTGCAATAGCCTCAATGACTGTGTGGTATCTTAATCACCGAAGTTTTTTCCTCAAATTATGGTGTCTATTTGCCGATTCCTATGAATTACTGAGCGTTATTAGTTAATGTTAAGACTCGTGTATCCTTTCCAATACTGAAAAGAAGACTTCATAGATTTGCATAGAAGAACCTTCCATACATTAGTAACTGTCATAGGTATTTGCTTACGAGTCAATTTGAATTGAATTTTTTGCTTACGAGTCAATTTTACAGTACTAAGCAAAACGACCATAGAAACTGGGTCATAAGAGACTGTTATTCTTCTTCTACCGTGTCAGCATGAGCTATACGAGAATAGGTCATGCCGTGGTGAAAAGATTAGCCAGTCAGCAAGGTTGGTAGCGGGGCTGACTGCCCAGGGTGAGCCGGACGTACTTTAGTATTGTCACTCGTGGAGGGTATTTTCATGCAACCCCTTGACTGTTATTTATAGAACAAAACTGCATAATCGGGCCATTAGTTGTCCCACTGCTGGGCAACGGGCCTTCTCTCCGAGTGAGAAGGGTTTAGGCCTTAGTCCACCACGCTGGCCTGGTGCGTGTTGGCAGAATACGCACAACATCGAAAAATTCTATTGAGCATGTTTCCTCATGATGTTTTCCTTCCCCGTTAATGCAAGTGATAATCAAGTTCTGATCCAAATATGAATTCGAAGAGTCAGAAAAGCGGGCCGGGATCAAACTCACATCCTCCGCTTTGCAGGGTCTACCTAAGCTAATGTTCAACCGCTCGTCTATAATTGAAAACTATTGGCTCTAATTTAATCTAGGAAGAAGTGGATACGACGTACCTATTTCCTCTACTTCTGCACTGTTTCCATGTGATCCCTCCAGTGTAACCACTACATTGACTAGAGACATAGACTACAAGTAAACTAGTGGATATATCTCAATCAACTCTTACGAAGTCCAGAGTATTGGTCTCTCTCTCTCTCTGTCTAGTGTCGGCCCGAACAATACAAGAATAAGCAGTCAGCAAGGTTAGTAGGGGAGCTGAATGCTCAGAGTGTGTCGGACGTATGTACCTAAGTACGAGTATCGTAACTCGTGGAGGCTCTTTCAATACACTCTAAGTAGTGTAGATTTTGCATATTTGGACTTATTTAAAGATCCAGCTAACACACTCCAGATTCACTCATTTCTTCCATGATTGCGTCAAGAATTGGACACTCTTCTTAAAAGTACAATCAGCAATAATTCACCTACACTTATTGAGCATATAGATAGATATATTCTGTCTCTACACTCAACAACTGTAAGCTTGGGCATCGCATCTGAATGCAAATTGTGTACGCGCGTGCGCAGTGTGGGCGCGACGCAGCGGTCACGCACGACGCCACGCGTTGCATAAGCGCAGTGTGGTAGAAGGCATAAGAAATCAATGAGTTTGCGCACTGTGTCCGATCTATAATAAGAAAATACTACAGTCTGCAGAGCCCGTAATTGGGTTACCGTAACTGCATTCCCTAATGTGCACTACGTCAGTCTTTCTAGAATTGCCTGTCGAAGAGGCTCTGATGACGTTTGGCGTTCCATCCTTTTTATTGCGGTCGGGGCCATTGACGAAAAGCCACATAACTGGTGAATTAAAGCTTTTCCCAAGGAGTATAGCTTATCTGACATTAAGCAAGAAGAAACTATTGAATCTTCGTCTCTGGTGTCAGCACGAGATATACGAGAATAGGTCATGCCGTGATCAAAAGATTAACTAATCAGCGCGATTGATAACGGGGCTGAGAACGTCGGACGTACTTAAGCATCGTCATTCGTTTTCCTGTTTTCTTTCTTTTATATTTCTTTTTAGTTTATTAGTCTCCAATATGTAAATGCAAAATAGGGGAAGTAGCGAGTCAGCCCCAACACAAGTATTATTAATAACTTAATGGGGCTGCCTCATAATACGTTTGTGTAATGATTTTGGAACAATAAACAATTTATTATTATTATTATTTATTATTCGTGGAGTCTCTTTTAATGCTCTTGGATGCACATGAGCTATTGAATGAAAGAGAGAACGAACAAAAAGCATGGCAATCAGAACTCGTGAAAATAGAAAAACAGTAAATCAAAAATGGATTCTGGCAATGATCTGGTTTCTACAAGTTAAATATTACCAAACAGTCACAGTATAAAAATTCAATAATTCTTTCCCACTTAAACCATACACCACCCAACTTAACACCACAATATCACACATAGAGGTCCATCAAGCAACGTGGGCAATAATGGCGGGCTCGTTATGATTAAACGGATAATTTTGGACGGTATCTGTGAAGTATGGCGACTATTACACGCTGTTAGTCCATCATGTTTGAAGGAAGAAGTTTTATGGCGAACTGATGGTGTAAAGGTGAAACGTGATTAGATAATGAATCAAGTGGGGTACTTATGGCTCTTGAAGTATGAGACTCGAAGAGTACAGCTGTCGTGCGTATATCTATAACAGCCGTTACAGGCAGTAAGAAGCTTGAAGATTTGTCAGCTGTTCTCACTTTAGGAAACCTTTCACATAATGGGAAGAAGACGTAGAAGACTGTTGTTCCAACACACTTGGGGTTGGGTTATATAACCCTTTATGTATGGATACAACAAAAGGTGTATAAATGAAGACTTATTTTCCAACTGGTTGACTTTGTGATCTCAGGTATAAAATTGGTATACTTCTTTATAATATAATATGATGTTCACTGTATGGTATGACGTCTATCAAATTAATCGTTATTTGGAAAGGGGATACTATTTCGATATGGTGTTAAAGTACACATAATAATGAACAGCTTTTCTTCTACAACAATCCCCAAAAGTCAATAGTTTAAGTGAAATAGAGCCTGTTCAAAGATTTAATAACAATTCGTTTAAATCTATCTATCCTCAGCTATGCTGTGTTAACATTTTAGGTCATATTTGGGGTCACGGATTAGTAGCTCTACTTTCTGGATTCGTTACTAAAGCAGGGATGAATAATTTTGTATCGAAATATCTTTTTATTGATTTTTTTACTTTTTGCACTTGTTTTAAAAGTCATCGGTGATGCTTTATGTGGCCCGCGAATTAGAACCCCCATTCCTACTAACCTTGTTGAACCAGTATGTTCCTCTTAACCTCAATCGATTTATTCGATTCGATCAATTTTCCATGTTATCATTTTACTCCCAGAACTTTATATCTAATAAACTCTTATAAAATCTAATAACTTCGACTTTATACTTCTAACTCAATCAAAACTGGCTGTTTTATCATCATCAAGCTATCGTAACGAGCAATACCCCGACCTGTGACCTAATAATAATTTACCTTTAAGTACCAACGCGTAATGGTGTCAATGAGACCATATGAGGCCATAGACCATGTAATGACTTTATGTCTGTTATGGTTTTTGGTATTTGAGGCTTCAGTTGATGTAATTTAGAAGTGAAGAAACTTGGTTATACGAGTATGTTGATATTTTATGATGCTAGAACAAGATAAGTATTCAAAATCCTTTTCCTAGCGTTTTCCAAATTAAGTTAGGGTAATCTTCCAGCTAAATTGTTGAATATAATGAATTCAGTGTAACGGTTATTACGAGTACTAGGATGGATATACCAAGTAGAAATAGGCCAAAGAAAAGATAGATGGATTGTTTGAAGAATGATACGGGTAAGAAAGGAGTGAGTGCTGAGATGACGGCTGATGGAGGAAAATGGAAGAGGAATACGTGTTGTGTCAACCCTAACTAGAGTGAGATAAGGGCAAGGAGATGGTTGTTACTAGGTACAGCTGGCTAAGGTATTGTTTTACCACTTTTAATGAAATATCCTCTGCAATGAAAATATCGGTAGGGTTGACAATGTCATTTCAACGTCATTGTCTACGATGTGCAAAAGACATTCGACGTGACACTGGTAAGGCATTTTTTGGGCGACTGTACTTACTTAAAATCTAATAATCAATAACTTGTATCATGTTACAGTGAAATTATTTTTTAAAGAAAATTAATAGGTATAAATTAACACATTTAAGTATCTGATTAAAAATCCTATGATATTCAATCAAAACCAATAAAATACTTTAACATCATCATAAGCATGTGGAATTAAATATTAGGCAAAAAAACAACATTAAAAGGTCGCAAAAAGGTCACTAACCATATTTAATATTTCTCAACTTAATATTTACAATTAAGGAAAGAAAATAAACAGTTACAGCCAGGTTAAGTAACCTACAACATAGGGCGACCAAATCGATCGTAATAATTTATGGATAGTACCTAATTCAACTAAAATCCACCGAAAACTGCCAGACACGTTTGGCGAGTCGGTAAATCACGAGATAGCGTGGAGAAAGCCAAAGTACCACCACAATATATAAACTAGTGTGACCACATTTGTTTTAGTTTCGGTGGGAGTGACATATGTGGTAATAAAATTGTGATAAACTCAACTTGATATCAGTCCAATCTAAAGATTGATGGCGCAGGAAATTAAGTTATTGATATTGAGTAATGTCCCGCTTCCAAGTAAGTTTATGGCCGTATTAGCTTTCCTATTAAATTTTAAGGTGAAAAATTGTTATGGTTTCCAGCTGTCAAAGTCACTAAAGTTTCTGGGTAGTTATACAAATTAATAATGACGTAGAAATAATGACTTGGAATTATTATGTAAGTAAGTAAAAACGAAAGTGTGTTGGAACGGGAATCAGTTGATATATAAAGATCAGTTTGATCAAGCTATGTTTATAATTAAGAGGTTTCGATGATGTGTGTGATGTGATAACATATTTGAGCGGCATCATTTAATTTTGTAAGAATAAATACAGCCGTTTTCTATATAAGTTATTTTGTTTCTTCGTACAATCTTTAAAATATTCTCGCGATATTCTAGCTCTTAAAAAATCTACACTCTATTTCATATAACATAAGACAAAAGTTTTTTTTTAACCTTTTCTTAAAAAAAATTTTCAGGTCACCTTCTTGATTGACCGTTAAGATTCATAAAAGCATAATACTTTGTCAAATCCCTGTTGCAAGCAAACATTTTACTTACTTTCTTGCCAAAATGGGACTTATTTGTGTAATGCTATATTTACTAGATTTTATACAGTATCAAACATTTTATGTTTCTGGTGTAATTTTATAACCTTCGTTAATATCTAATTAAATGACACCAATAAAACTATTAATTTTGTTCTGTGTTTAGTCGAAATCGAAGCAGTCCCCGATTCAGAACCTTTTGGACAAGCAATTGTAGACCGATTCGGTTTGTTATCTTATTCCTGATTCTCGTCTTCTTCTTCCTTTGCCTTGTCCCATTATCTGGGGTTGGCTCTCCTTATCTGCCTTCTCCATTTATGTCGATCCAGACCGATTGCGGTGTCTATTTCGCTCTCCTTTAGATCTTTCTGGACTGTTGTCGGCCAGATGGCGGGGGTCTACCGCGATTTCGCGTCACTGTCAGCAGGTTAAGGGCTACTCGCACCATGTGGTCTTCTGGACGGCGTAACACATGTCCGTACCATCGAAGGCGTAACGTAATGAGAGAAAAGGAGATAACTTACCGAATCGATCGACAACTGAATAATTGAATCGTTCTGAATTTGAATCAGAATCTGAAATCAGCAGGATCCTAAACATTGAGAAAGAGAAATATCGGGTATTATTGGATAATTATTCTCAAAAAACTATAATTAGTGTTACAATGTAATTTAATCTTTTCTTTCTATCTCTACTCGTTAGGCATTTGACGTTGCATGCTTGGCCATACAAGATTTTGGGTATAGTAGATCCTAATCATACAACAGAGCGTACAAACCAATGACGGTTTGTATTTTGTTGAATTTGACCAAACTATGAATAAAAAGAACTCCTCACCTCTGACTTTCTGAATTTGTATCACTTGCGTTAACGGTTAAGGAAAACATCATGAGGAAACCTGCACACATGACAAGGCTACATAAAGTTCTCGATGGTGTGATCAGTCCGCCAACCCGCACTAGACCAGCGGAGTAGACTAAGGCCTCACTCTGAGAATAGGCCATGCCCAGTAGTGAGCCAGTAATGGACTGATTATGTTATGTATAGTATATGTATGGAACTAATCCGGGTTTATTCAGATTTAACCCTACCCGGTTCGTTGGCCTTCATAGGAGTGTGTACGTAGGCACCTACCATAAAATAATGTAAAAGTAATTTATGTAAGTAGGTATGATTTAATGCACAAATTAACATTATTTTTGTGAGAAAATAATAAAAAAATGCGGGTCACAATAACTACTTGCCTAGCTGCTTTACAAAAAGCGGTCCATAGCACAAGTAGAAAAAAAAATAAGATTCCAGATCACAGAAGATCAAAGACGCCTACGCAGCAAGTTAACTTCTCTTAAAACATTTTCCCGTCTCATAATCTAAGTACATGGACGTATTACTTATAGATAAATTAATTTTATATCTGCAGTGAGTCGTGAGCGCGCTCTGCCCCCGGGCGGCGGCGGCGTGAGAACCGACTCGTGCGCAGACTATCGCGAATTAACGTACGTGGAACGACACGTGTCGTGAACTGGATTATCTTGTGCTTTGGGTACTTGTACATCTTCATGATTTTCCTTTGTGACTTGTGTCATCAACAAAACTTGGTGATGACAGCTGATGTTAATGTAACCGAAGTCTCCACAAGTATGTACCACGCTATGAATATCGTTTTTGACACATCAACTGTCAAGATTGATGTTGGTTACGTTACGCAATTGCACTGCGGGTCATACATGACACTTAACTTGATTGCCGTGCAGCTGTTATTATTAGTTGTGGTATGGAGTTTAGATGACAGGCATGTCTTCTTCTGTCGTGTCGGCACGAGCTATATGAGAATAGCTCATGCCGTGGTGAAAAGATTAGACAACTCGTGGACGCTCTTTTCATGCACCCCACAGGTATTTCTCCTTTTAAAACAAAGTTTGTTTATACTCTACCATTGTATACCGAGGGTCGACTTGGAGAGGGATACCGAAATAACACCACTGAATTACGTCACTACCCGTATATTAATTTTAGTTACACGTAACTCCGTTGGGTGCGCTGCTCACAAAATCAAATATTCCACCGGACCCAACTAAATGCATGTAACGAAACCATAGCGACTTTTAATTTTTCCTGTGCTGCCATCTATCGAGCGACTCGGTACTAATTATCGAATAATATTATCTAAGTGATTTCGCTATGATTTCGCTTCACGCTCAGACATACCGCCCACCAAGGACATACTGCCCAATGTCCTTCAACGCCGCCCACCGTGCCAAAGTAATTTGGATTTGTTGAACATAGGGTGGGCCAATGTCATTAGTGAGGGGCTTAAACAATTTAACAACAAATCATTACATCTAAGCCTTAACTATACTAGCAATTAACACGAAAATATAACCTAAAAGGTATTGCTTAAGAATAAAGTTACAAATTCAATCGGTTACAGGGAGCACACATAATTTAGACGTCGGTCTTTTTATAGTAGACGACTGTGTACGTATCGTAACAACCCGGGTAACACCATCCAATCCCGGATGTTTCGCTGTAATCCTACCCAGTAACCACTTGCCAGGGGGCAAATTATCTTCCTTCACTAAGACCACTTCACCAATGGCTGGTTCCGGGGTTTTGTAAGCCCACTTATGCCTCTGCAAGAATTGGTGAAGGTAGTCGTGCGACCATCGACGCCAGAAATCCTGCATCATTCTCTGGTGGAGTTGCCATCGTTGCAAACTACTTGTATTACATCCTTCATAACTTGAGTCTGGAGGTACAACGAGTGGTTCCCCCACGAGAAAATGACCTGGAGTTAAAATTATTACCTTATCTTGATCCTCGACATAGGATAACGGTCTCGAATTAAGGCATGCTTCTATTTGAGCCAACACCGTCGCAATTTCTTCATAAGTTAGCGTGGAGTCTCCTACCACCCTCTTAAGGTGATACTTTGTAGACTTTATCCCTGCCTCCCAAAGGCCCCCAAAGTTTGGAGAGTGAGGAGGAATAAAGTGCCACTCAGTACCATTGGTGGCAAGCTCCTCTGCTAATTCAAAATTTAAGTTGGATTTTTCTTCCGTAAATAACTGCTGTAATTCTCGTGCTGCTCCCACGAAATTTGTTCCATTGTCGCTGTGCAACTCAGCACATCGACCACGCCTTGCCACAAATCTCTTGAACGCAGCCAAAAAACCCCTTGTGCTCAGTTCACTGACGGCTTCTAAATGCACTGCTCTCGTAGACATGCATATGAACAATGCTATGTAGCCCTTGTATGATTTGTTTCCTCGACCCTTTGAAACCCTTATATTAATGGGGCCCGCGTAATCAACTCCACTACACAGAAATGGCTTGTTGGGTGTAACCCGTGCCGAAGGTAGTTGTCCCATTAATTGTGTTCTAACCTTAGATGCATGTCTCAAGCATTTAACACATTCCCTTACATGCTTTTTTACTGAAAGCTTAACCCCTATAATCCAATATTTGGACCGCAAATAGGTTATCATGAATTGCGGTCCACCATGCATCGTTTTCTGATGTGCATCGGCAATTAGGAGACTAGTGAGAAAGGACTCTTTCGGTATCAACATGGGGTGAACTCTATCATAATTTAATTGAGACATCTCAAGCCGCCCTCCAACTCTTATGATTCCCTTTGAATCCAAAAATATATTTAATGATTTTAGACTCCCCCTTCCCTGATATATTTTATTATTCCTAAATTCTTCTAATTCATTGGCGAACCCCTCTTCTTGACCTTTCTTTACACATATCTCAGTTGACTCTTCCAGTTCTTGCTTACTCAAATGTTTCGGCCTGATTCCTTGCCTTTGTAGTCTTAAAAACCGGCGACAATAAGCTATAACTCGAATCATCCTTGTCAGTGTCGAAAATCTGTTCCAAAAGGTTACATCGAACATTGATGTGTGCACCTTAATTTCTTCTAAACGCGTTACAAGATGTTTGGGCCTTTTGTATTTGACTTCCCGATCCTTCAGGAAGTTCGGCCCTTCCCACCACATAGAAGTACCCACAAGTTCTGAAGGAGAAACACCTCGCGACGCACAATCTGCTGGATTTTGCTTAGTTGGCACATGTGCCCAGTGATACGTATCTAACGTCGTTAAAATTTCGGAAACCCTATTGGCTACAAAGGTTTTCCAGCGGCATGGATGACAATTTAACCATGCCAATACTATTTCACTGTCGGTCCATGCATGCCAATCTGCCTTTGGTATACCCATAACTTCACCTACCTCCTCTATTAATTTAGTAACTAGAACTGCTCCACAGAGTTCCAGTCTTGGGATAGACACTTGTTTAATCGGTGCTACCTTTGTTTTGGATGTTATTAGCGACACGTGAACATTTCCCAAATTATCTACCACCCTAAGGTAAACGACTGCTGCATACGCTAACTTTGATGCGTCTGAAAACCCGTGTAACTCTGACTTCGTATTATTAGGGCCAGTGTGTAACCATCGAGGAAATTTAATGTGAACCAAAGAAGCTAAGCTGTGATGGTAAGTACTCCATTCTTGTTCTAAATTGCTTGGGATTTCTTGATCCCAATCTAATCCTGCTAACCACAATTTCTGGATATATATTTTAGCTAATATTATACTAGGCGCTAACCATCCCAGAGGGTCAAACAAACGTGATATTTCCGAAATAATTTTTCTTTTTGTTACAGGTCCAGTAATCATCGGGAGTTCCAGAGAGTATTGGAAGAAGTCTTCGCTTGAATTCCAAGTAAGTCCCAATATTTTTGCTATATCATCCGTTTTTATTCTTAACTCTTCATCTGTAGATCCTTTCTCATCTCTTACAATATTTAACAATTCTTTACTATTGCTCATCCACTTTTGCAACTTAAATCCGCCTTTACTTAAAGTATCATTCATTTCCGTGAAGATTTTGATGCCTTTTTTTATGTTTTCAGCTCCCGTCATCAAATCGTCCATGTAGAAATCATTTAAGATTATTTTCTTTATTACAGGACGGTCTTCACACTCGTCATATGCCACTTGGTGAAGTGTACGAACTGCCAAATATGGTGCTGATGCAGTACCGAATGTCACCGTTTTCAGTTCATACTCTTCTATTTCCCTTTCAGGACTATCCCTCCAAAGTATGCGTTGGAATATCGTGTCTTTGCGGTCCACCCAAACTTGTCGATACATTTTAATGATATCGGCAACTAAACATATCTGGTGGGATCGCCAACGCATTATAATATGCCGAAGCTCTGCCTGCAAGGTGGGCCCAATCAACAAATTGTCATTAAGTGACATGCCATTTGAACCTTTACAGGAGGCATCGAACACTACTCGCACCTTTGTAGTATCTTTATCCGCGCGGATGACGGCGTGGTGTGGTAAGTATATGGCTTCTTTAATTTTTATTTTATCTTCTGATACCTTTTCCATATGTTGTAATTCTAAATATTCATGTATAACCTTTTTGTAATCTTGTTTTAATTGATCATTCCTTCCTAATTTTGATTCTAAGCTTTTAAATCTTTTTTCAGCTATACTCCTTGATTCGCCAAACTTGCCAACCAGCTCTGCATCCCGCAACGGCAATCTTACAATATATTTGCCATCTTTATTCCGCAATGTAGAAGTCGTAAACAATTGTTCACATTTGACTTCATCCTCCGTGAGCATCCTTTTTGCAGATGGTTCCGCCTCTAACTCCCAAAATTTTCTTAGCATATCATCATCTTGGACACTGCAATGCATCACGGTTATGTGTGAGTGGATATTAGGACCACTGTCCACTTCGACTGCCCCTGACAATATCCAGCCTAATGCGGTGCCCTGCGCTAACAGCTTCCCGCTTGAGTTCTTCCTTACCCCGTCCCGAATAACCTGGCTGTATATATCAGCGCCCAATAAAATGTCGATTTTATTAGGCCTGAAATATTCCGGATCTGCCAACTCGGTATCGATTAAATCTACCCATTCTACCCTGGATACCTTGGTAGACGGGAGAAAAGCCGTGACCGATTTCAGTACGTAGGCGTTGACCTGCAGTTTGAACGTTGGATCGATTCTTGAGCCAATCGTGACAACTACTTTGGCAGTCGACGTAGTCCTTTTATTTCCACCCACACCCACTACCGTATTTTTTGAAGGTATTTTCTTCAAACCCAAATACTGGACCATGGATTCCGTTACAAAAGATCCCTGTGATCCCTGATCCAGTAACGCCCTAACCAACCGGTAAGTCCCATTCTTTGACTCAGCCTTTAATAAGGCTGTGCTTAACAACACCGCTTGTTTGTTGTTTCCTGTCGAAAGACACGAGACTAGTGGTTTATCCTCCGCTTGCGCGGCAACATCTTTTTCCTCATTAGCCATCGATGAGGTTCCCTCGCGAGCAGCCGAACTACCCTCACCAATAACAAATGCCGACCCATCCGTAGGATGTAACAAAGAATGGTGGCGGCGTTTACACACCTGGCACCTGTGAGTGTTTTTGCAGAACCTAGCAGAGTGGTTACTATTTAGGCATACAAAGCATAACTTCTTTTCTAGTGCAATATTTCGACGACTATCAATAGATTCTTTAGAAAACTTGGGGCAAGATGATATTCGATGATCAGCTGAACAATATGCACATATATATAATACATACATATGTGAAATGACTGTGTATTTTTAGGGTTTTTATCTACTTTGCTATCTAAATTTTCCAAACCGCGAAAGCGACTTGTTAAAAATTCACTCAACTGTTTAAACGTAGGCAAATCATCCGAGGTATCGGAAGCTGCATGCAATTCCCAGGCCTTTCTGGTATCTTTATCTAATTTTGTACTAACTATATGAATTATCAAGATATCCCAGGACGCCACATCAATACCTAAATTTTGCAAGGACCCCAAACAGTCAGATGTAGTACTGATTAACCTTTTAATATCCGTAGCTGATTCTACCGTTAAAACCCTTTGACCGAATAGACGTTTTATAATACCATTTGCCACAAATCTTTTGTTATTATACATCGCTTCTAACTTTTTCCAGCTTGCCTTATAATTATCAGAAGTAACATTTACATTTCTCAACAAGAGTTCTG
Source organism: Amphipyra tragopoginis (assembly GCA_905220435.1). NCBI lineage: Eukaryota > Metazoa > Arthropoda > Insecta > Lepidoptera > Noctuidae > Amphipyra > Amphipyra tragopoginis. Next base: position 10,236,110 of record HG992009.1, read on the forward strand.
CGTCTCCCGTCAAATACCCCTTGAGATAATACATTTTTTGTGCATCATCCAGCCTTTCATTATTATGAATTAACCCGACAAATAAGTCCCGAAAGGTCTGCCACTCGAGGTATTTACCAGAGAACACAGGAATTTTTACTTCAGGTAATTTAAAATTAGAAACTTGCTTACAATTTCCCGAACTACTATGTGTATCGCTAAATTGTACCGTTTTACCTTCACATAACAGTTCTTTTAGATCACTTTTGTGTAGCAAATACATTTCCTCTACCTCATCATACACACCATTTTTTTGATAGTTTGAACTATGCAACTCTGATCGTTTAATTTCGCTAATTATTTTTAAGTGCGTAGTGTAAAACATATTCCAATGTTGTTCCAAACTTTCCAAACGTGTTTCTATATACGAGACCGTAAGTCGATCCTTTGGACATTTCTTAAAATTAATTTTAGCCTTTACAATTTTGGATTTAAGGTCATCCTGAATATCATTATAGGCATCCATGTTTGTAAACAATAATCACAAATACAACAATAGGAAACACAATAAGTAACACTTCAAAAATAATAGACTTATGATAGCTGTAATCAGACCTATCACCTTAATGTCTCTAAAACACTTCGAAGTTCTTCAAATTTATCTCCAACAAACTTGAGTCAGAATCACGATTTCTTTTAAATTTTTACAAGTGTTTGAGAGTTGACTTTTTATGGAATTCGGGCATAGGTTCCCCGTTCCAACCACTTTTACCGAAAATATTTTACAAGTCTGAGGTTGACAGAAATGCACTTTTTAGATTAATATTTAAATGTACTCACAGTTTTTTCTTCACAATATTATTTTCACTCACTCACACTGATGATCGACACTTGCACCATGCAAGTGGCGCCCTCTGCTTAGCCGCTTACTTAGTTCCGCTTCACCTCCCTCGCGCTGCTCCTCCAGGGTGTCACAGCCAGTGCAGGCTGCCTTGGCTCCAACAGGCTGCTCCTCTGGCTCCAGCTCCACCCGGCTCCACCTCCAACTCCTGGGCACCTGGTACCCGCTGAAGGGGCTGATCTGGACAGCGATCCACTGCCCAGTAACGACGCGTAGGGTGGCAATCACTACCACCACCGGTGATCACCAAAAACACTCGCGGCCAAATCCGGCTCTCGAAGGACCATGTATACCGAGGGTCGACTTGGAGAGGGATACCGAAATAACACCACTGAATTACGTCACTACCCGTATATTAATTTTAGTTACACGTAACTCCGTTGGGTGCGCTGCTCACAAAATCAAATATTCCACCGGACCCAACTAAATGCATGTAACGAAACCATAGCGACTTTTAATTTTTCCTGTGCTGCCATCTATCGAGCGACTCGGTACTAATTATCGAATAATATTATCTAAGTGATTTCGCTATGATTTCGCTTCACGCTCAGACAACCATATTCTTCTTGAAAGATCGGTCACGATCTAGAAATATCTGAAACCGTGTACCAATAATCCACACATGAAATTTTAAAACTCAAGCTCTAACCCCCTTACTTCAAAAGATGGTAAAACCAAGACTAAGGTACACTCCGATTCAAAATATACCCATCATTTTCTAACGTAATAAAACAAAAAGAGATGGGACTATTTCAAAACCGGCATAATTTGTTGACAGGTCAACAATATTCATTGCGTGGTACATACCTAGTTGTGGAAAAGTCGGATTGTTAAACATACGTTGCTATGGAAATTGTTGACCTGTCAAAATTAAAGCCATATGATTACGAGTGTGTTGCGCAATTAGAATGCAGGTCACCAACATAAACCTTACTTTATGTTGGTGACCTTGCGCAACACACTCGTAATCCTATGGCTTTGTTGTAGTGTGTCTGAATGATTTGTGTCATTGTTTAACATTGTTTTATTTATGTTGGTGACCCGAAATCGAATTTGTGCTTTAATGACAACAAAACTATCCGTAAAAATAAAAGAATTATATTCAATTTTAAGCTTGAAAGGCAGACGCTGTTTTCTTCCGGCAATAGAGGTTAATTAGTCCATTAAACACCCCCTCCCATAGACCAGTTTTTTTTTACCGTATTTTACAATAGTCTTGCACCCACCTGGGACGGTCCATGACTGTACTCCAATAGTGCAGCGGTGGATAGTCCCCGTTTGGTGCCCCATCCTATTAGATTAAAGTTCTCAAAGGGACCTCTGCGCGTTGCACCTGTGTCCCTCATATGCCTTCCAAAGGACCGGACATCTTCCGCACGGAAGATGAGCCGTGAATAAAAAAAAGAAATATGTAAAATAAAAAATATGCTTTGTATTTTTACCAAATATTTATTTTAAAATTCTACTCTTTAATCATAGACGTATAATTTAATCGTAAAACATTATAATTTTACGATAGTAATCACCGTTACACAAGATCACAGAGCTATATAATTTTATAACTTCCCCTGACAATTTTACAATACTTACATGTCAACGAATTTTAGCAAACTTGCATATATTGTTTTTTACCTTCTATCGTAATAAGAAGGAAAACGTTTAATCCACGCATGTGATACATACATACCTACATTTGTATAGTTCCAACCTTTGATTGCAATAAACCGTACATCCCATTTTCTCATGTCAATTGTTGCAATTGCCACGCTCTATTGGAGCATGGGGCTTTGTTTCAAAGCGGTACCCATGACGATGCCTCGATAGTATTGTCCGTTGTTGCTATTGCAAGTGAAGTGATAGACAAGACTGTTGGTTAAGTAACACTTGCAAGTAGATGGTAGTGTGTACTTAGCTTTATTTGTGTAGTAAGGTTTGTTAAAATGTCTTTTCTTTCAACTACGTAGTAATGTTGTCATTAATCGCTACAAAGCCGATCACAAAATACGTATTTTCTGCTTAGAAGCAAAACAGTGCAGAAATGTTGTATGAAATCTCATTACTGCACTGCAAACAGTGCAGAAATGTTGTATGAAATTTCATTACTGCACTGTTTTTATTTTTTATTTAGATATAAATTTACCACAGAGGTTTAATGTCTCCCGTTAAGTTTAATATTAAATGTATGCATTCTTATGCATTAGATCAAAAAGATACTGGCTGAAAATAAAAATCGGCTGAATAACACGAAATAGGTGAAAAAAAAAAAAAATGGCGCGCATTTTGTACCATTGTAAAACTTTGATAGGTACTTCTTATTTAGCAAGAAAAGTTTAAAAAAATGGAAATAAATAGCGATATGAATTCAAGTCCAGAAAGTATAAAAACAGCTGCAAATGAAATTGTTAATAACCTTTTGCCGCAAAAGTCGCAGGATAACCTTGTTTTCATTAACTTGACTTTTTATTTTGAGTAGGTATATTTTATCACGGTAGGTAAATTGGTAGTTGAAAGAAAAGTAGATTACGCACCTTGCTGAAGTGAGTGATTAATGCACTCGTGCTAATTTAGTGCCCTCGCTTGCGCTCGGGCACCAACATAACACTCGTGCATTAATGACTCACTTTGCGCTCGGTGCAACAATCTACTATTGTATACATTCTGCCTATCATTTTTCCCAACTAGGTATGTTGGGGTCAACTTCAATCTAACCAGATGCGGCTGAATACCCGTATTTTACATGGAGCAACTGCCATTTGGGGGCCTACTCCCTAAGTCCGTCAACGAAGTTAGGCGCCCGTCCGAAAGTAGTCCGAAACGTAGGAGTGAACAAAACAAGTGTCAAGTTCAAATTTTCGGACGGGCAAAAACACATCGGTAGTAGGGACAACTGTAAAATCGTCATTCTTAGTTCGCGCCCCGAAATAATCGTAAGTGTGTCCGTAGGTGATAGGGAGTAGGAAACGCTCGTAACTAAGGCCGAAACCACGGACTTCGTGCTTAGGGAGTAGACCCCCTGACCCCCGCAACCCAGTTACTGGATAATGGCGATATCCTATAGTTATACCGGTTGTCAGACTTTCGGGCTTCTGACTACCCGTAACGACTGTCACAGATATTCATATAACACACGAGACCAATGGTTTAACGTGCTCTCTGAGGCACGGAGAGGTCTTGATGTGTGACGAATCGTCACCCATCCACAGACAGATCGTGGCAAACGCACCTTGACCTTGCAAATCATATGATCCGCGCGGTTGATAATTAGCCACGAGCTCCTCAATATCTTGGTATACGTAATATCAAATAAGTAGAGTATTATTAGTAACTAGCTTTCGCCTGCAGCTTCGCTTGCGTGAAATTTTGAACCCGTTAAGTGACGATTTTCCATACAAACTTTCATCCCCTATTTAACTCCTTTAGGGGTTGAATTTCGAAACATCCCTTCTTAGTGGATGCCTACGTTACAAAAGGAACCTACTGTCAAAATTTCAAGTTTGTAACCCCAGCAGTTTAGGCTGTGCGTTGATAGATCAGTCAGTCAGCTTCTCCTTTTATGTGTATAGATAGTACTCTAGGTAGTAATAGTATTATGTTGGTAATACATAGTCGGTAAAATAGTTTATTTCTTGTACCGTGCATTCAAAAATAGACCTTAAGGCGCAGAACCTATTTATTTCCCTACTGTACGTAAGTGGAGACTAAAAAGTGTTTGGTGCTGGTAATTTATATAGCAACTACTCCGATTGATAGATCTAAGGTTAAGCTGCGTTTAAAGAGGTCAGTCTTGGATGGATCATCATTCTTTACACATCGAGATTTCACCAAGCATCGGAGAGGACGTTTAGCCTTCGTCCTGGTTGTGTCATGATTGCTGTAATTGATAAGTCAGCCCAAAAGTCTGACAACCGGTGCAACCTTAAGATATTGGTACAGACGCCAGTACATCAAGCTACCCGAAACTGTCAAATTTTCCCAATCAACCTTGAACCTAATGCTTTTGCGATAAAAATGAAAATCTGTTTAAGAAATTTGACAGATTATAGTAGCTTTATGTGCTGGCGTCTGTACTTCCCAGTATTTGAGTTGCAATGATCGGATGGAAGTCGTTACGAGTGAAATTATTCTGCCACATCTAATAACACTGGAAGCCCATCTGAAAGTACATAGTTGGATAAAGCTAGGCTAACTGATAGGTGCCAGCTACGCAATCTAAGAACGACAATCTAAACATAACATAATCAGCCTAGCATCTACCATCTGCTCTGCCGTCCTATATGTCTAAAAGGCCGTTAAGTGACCAAACTTAATTTTGAGTTATGAGCAAAAACGTCGAAATTGTGTCCCTAGAAATTTTGAAGACATACTGATACATGTTTTTGATTATACCAAATTATTGGCTACTTTAAACTCATTGTATAACTTTTAATGAGTTACAGAATTAATACAGTTTTTAAAATTAAAGTTTTTGTTTTTATGTCATGCTTTTTTTGTACTGTTTGACCATCTACAATATGGTATTTTATTTTATTTTATTTTATTTCTCTAGAAAACTTACAGCTAGAACAAAATTATCACACACAGTATTACATGATGGCCAATAACAAGTTTTCACGGTTAAGTATGGTATAAATATATGGTAAAGTCTCAGTAAAAGTCTCTGCATCTCGTAATTGATAGAAAAATACTGACCAGACTGATAGAAACATACGTACCAGACTGGTCGATACAGAAAATGTTACGCTTTTACGTAGTGTATAAAACTCAAATTTGACAAAAAGTCACTTTACGGTCTTTTAGACATAGGACGGCAGTGCTGGGCACAGGCCTCTTCTCAGAATGAGAATCCTTAGTCTACCACGCTGCGCCGGCCTAGTGCGGGTTGGCGGACTACATATTCGATCGAGAACGTTTTGAAGCCTTCTCAGGTGTTCAGGTTTCCTCCCGATGCTTTCCTTCGAAAAGTCATAGTTACAGGCCAATCGAACTCAGACTCTCCTACATGAAAGGCAAGCGTTCAACCGCTAGGCTATCACTAGGCTGCTTTTTAAGTATGACAATTATTGCATTGTAAATTATATTTAAATTTTGAAGTATGTTCTTTCATATTTAGCATGAATAATACTTCCTAAAGTGGTATTTACCACTTCAAGAAGTATTAACACAGTTACGTCGGCATAAGTCAAAGGCGCGGTTTTCATTGTCCTATGTGTATAATAATAAAGTGCCTACTTACATTATAATTGTGCATGATAAGTAATGTTGTTGGCCCATTACTCATTGGCACTACAATTACAACTTTATTACTAGCAACGGTCTTTTATAAATACCTACAAACAGTAAGTATCTTTAAAGAATAATTTTTCATATTCACACCTGTAATGTTGTTTTTTTCGTGGCTCCTCTTTGTTACCCTCCGTGGGGAAGGCGAAGGGTTATGCTGGACTCTTACCGGGTAAAAACCCACGGTGTTCCTCCTCCTGACCTATGGCCAGGGTCGCGGGATTCGCAGCTGCATGCACCACAACCCCGGGTGCCAGTAATCCCTAAGCGTTCTGCTTTAACAGGAGTTCTGTACACACAGTCTTTCACCTCTGGTATTAAGTCCCATGTGGCGAGCCTTTTCCCATTTTTTGGACACAATGGTGCCAGGTTCATCGCTTCTTCTTACAACTCGGTTGTCCGTCCACGGAGTTGACAGAGGCGATCTAGTTCAATATTAATTTGCGTAGTCTGCAACGCACCCACCATCCGCAGACGTCATCATGTGGTCAGCGACCATAAAGGAATATACTTACAACCTTTAATGCAGGTATCAAACTGGTTGAGATAATTCCTTGAAAACAACAGCTAACATCATAATTATGAAGAAACTGTTTCGAGTACGAAATTCTTAAGAATTTTTTGAGGAAAGAATGAATAAAATTTTAAGAAATCTCCTTCTTTACTTATATCTTTAAAGTGTAGCCTTGAAAGTTGTAAGCTAAAAGTCTTACTTTTATAGAAGAAGAAACTTTGGCCAGAAAGTCGCTTGTATTCTCCGAAGAGTTGTGCAGAGGTGTATAGTACACCCTCATATCGCCGTTATGTTTAAGTCCCTTGTTATAGCGGGAGAGCTTATTGATATCAACCAAGCACAAATCCAGAATCCGGGCTGCTACTGAGAAATTCCACATGGGAAAACCCAATAACACTTTACCCGACAGGACCTCATGTTCAGCAGTCACACTTACGACCACTACAGGCAGACAAAAGCTATATTTTTTTCATCAAGTAACATCTTCGAAAATCCTAAATGGCCCTATAACAGATTTAAGTACCTCATTAAACTCATTATACAGTTAGGCTTTAATGTATGATAAACATTTTATAAGTCCTCATAATAAGTATAAACATTAGCAATGGTAGTAACGGTCAGACAAACCTAGTCATAATTCATAGAGGAATCATAAAACTGGACGAAGTGACAATAAAAGGATGTCTAATAAACTCGCCATCATGAATTACGATGGTGATTCAAAGTTATTGTATTTTAAACGCTTATTAACACATTAAATCTTAATTGTAGGTACTCCTAATTTAAAGGACGTAAGTATGCATAGTAAAGTTGGAAGATAGATAAGAACAGAATATACTGAAACCTTTTAATTACTTAATGTCTCTAATTGTAGTAAAAACCGAAGTTATTATCTTCTTATGGTTCCTAAACGACGTTACAGAGCTCCATTTGCTCCCAAGATCAATAAATCACAGATTAACCATGATCTAATTCATAATTGCATTTGTTTGCTATATATCAACAAACAAAATATTAAGTGCAGGTGATTTTTTCTGAACCGTGTAGAACGGCACTTCACTCAATTATCCCTTTACCGATGCGCGTGACCCACTGACAAAACAAGCGAAGCGATCGCCGCATCACATTGTTTTCCCATAGCCCGAACGATTCCATTCAGAATCTCATTACACTTGAAAGGGGTTACAACAAATCTGGCGCAACGTTTTCTCATGGACGTGTCTGTCGTTAGGGCAGCGTGAGGTGACCATTACTGCGTACAAAGAGTTGCCTAAAATAGAGAGCTTTTGTAAGGCGGGAAGACAGGCGAGGGACGAGGTGGGGGCGGGGCGGTCGCCGGCTGCCCGGCGGCTCAGTCGCGCCGCGCCTCACAGCCGCCTCGCACGCCGCACCACGAAGCGTGCCTCTCGGACAGCGCACGCGCACGCGATACCTCCCCCGCCGCGCCCCCCACACAACACGTGCACATAATACCAGTGGAAGTCTCCAGATGATATCGACCCTACATTGAACAAAGTTTCAAGATGCAAGAACAAAGTTCGTCGAGATCCAGCAAGTCAACGTTGAACTCTTTGGAAAGCGCCATCATCAAGCTGAAAAATAACTTGCAGATACAGGACACTAAAACCACCGACATGAACGGTTTGTTGGCTGCTGACCCACCGTCGCCCCATGCGGATACAAAAACAAATGCAAGTAAGAGTCCTAGTTCTTCTACATCTACAAATATTAATTTATCTATTGCATCAGCCGCATTGTTACAAGAAAATATGCTTCAAAGATCACTACAGGGAGTAGTAATATCTCTTCAAAATGCAATGATGAATTCACTGCAACAGGCGGCGTTGTTACCGTCGAACTCTGCCGCGGCAGCCGCCTTGAATTTACAAGCTTTGGAATCTTATTTGACTTTACAACGTTTGACATCAGTATCCTCGGTAAACAATACAACCCAACCTAACACATCGGAAAACAGTTCATCATCTAAACAAGATATCCTAAGGATAGCGACGGCAAGTGCAAAAATAAGTGAAATTGATGCGTCTGATACGTCTAAAGAATTCTCACCGAAGACACCCGAAGAATATCCGCTGTCAGATGCCATAGCTGCAGAAGACGTCGATTTATCCGAAGAAGTAGAAGAAGACTTGGCACTTTTAGATAATGAAAATGAATTTACTTTGGAACAGCACTTGGAATCGTCATCAAAAGGTTACGGTTATAGTTCATCACAGAATCTAGATAATGGATACCCAAGCCTACTTATGAATGCAATGTATCAACAGCAAATGAATGGAAGTCCATCACAAGCCCCACTGTCTCCACAACCCTCAAATTCTTCAAAATCAACGAACAGTTCGACGTCGTCGACAGGCAGTAGTGTATCTAATAAACAGAAGACTGGAGGAAGTGGGCCTAGAACGAAGAAACAATTTATTTGCAAATTCTGTAACCGACAGTTCACGAAGTCATATAACTTACTTATCCATGAAAGGACACACACAGATGAACGCCCATATTCCTGTGACATTTGCGGGAAAGCTTTCCGACGGCAAGACCACCTCAGAGATCACAGGTAAAAATATTATTTATATATTTTAGTGTTTCTAACATGAATAACTATTAAAGATAATGAAGTCGCTTTGACTAATATATATTGCATAATTTTTCTTCTTAAGTCATGCTATCAAGCTCATAATTTTGAATTTATATCTCTCTTCAAGGGGGTTCCACTTAATGGATACGACAACTACTAATGAATCAATAAAATCTAAGCCGTATCTTATCCATGATTTATGTTTCATTAGGCTTTAACGTTTTATGTTGTAATCAAACACCTGTTGATTTCTAAAGCTTTCTTTGTTGAGGCTAATATTCGTAGATAAAACTAAGGTCCATTTATGTTTTCTACCACAAAAGTACCCCGTGGCGGAGCTCTCAAATAAGATAAAACAATCTTATAACCGTGTCGAGAAACATTTTTAAGGTTCACGATACTCATTTTTCGATATCAATAAAAGATTTTGGTCGTCGGGTTTCAACGCGAAACGTTATGAGAAACTTTTGAATAATGGTGGGGAACGAATAAAAATATTTTAAAACAAAAAGGGTTAAGTATGGACCGAGCAGATGGTATCGACAACTCTTTCGTCACGCTCGTAAATTATTTCACAAAACCGCCGCTAATCCCACGAGACGATGTTTTAATTTTGGCTTTTCATTTTGTTTTCTTCCCGACTCCTTCGCATTCCATATAAATCTCTGAGCATATCTTTTTTCATATCAAAATATTTATCCTTTTAAAACGTCTCTACAATGCACTCAAATAAGATGTTAGTGACCGTTACAACATTCGAATTCCAAACATCACGGATCTCGAACACAATAAATATGATAATAGTGTTACAACAGCTCTCAATCTATTTCTTCACTTATCTCCTCGAGATCCCCACCCAAAAAGAGCTAAAGGTGTTGAATTTTTACACCTGTCTCTCGGCGATTTCCTCCCAAATCACCGTATCTCTGTGGCAATAAAATAAATTTCGTGTAGACGCCGGAGGGTTAACCCGAGCTCGGCTCGGCCCGGCCTGTCGATGTTCAATCGATGTCCGTTGACACGATACATTATAATGGACCGGAGCGGGCCTTCGACGGGTTTTAACAAAGCACGTGGTGATCCTGACGTGAGGATTAATATGGATGACAAAAAATAAAAATAAAACCTTTGTAAATATTCTCCGCATACAAAATCAAGTTTCAATGTTCGAGATGTTGAGATTTTTTTTTGTGTAGATTGAAAGGATAATGGACTTAAATTAATTTGTAGCTTGTTTAGTAATTTGGACGTCGATTTTTGCGGCCCTAATTTTCTTATTCATGCACGGTTTATTTTCATTAGAATCAATATAATTAATGTGGAGAGTGAGAATTTCATAGACCATCGGTCAGCATTGCGGGCTTAATTAATCAGTGTTGTCGCGTTGGTTCGAGTTAGGCCTAACGCGGCGCTCGCGCCGGTGTCATGGCACGCTCGACTGCACGCGCGCCCGGCCCGTCTTAATCACCATCATCATCGCATGTTTTAATATTGAAATTATTATTTCATTCATCATCTTCTAACTCAACTTTATCGTCACCGATCTAACTAATCCCAACGATTATTACATGTATTACGTTACTTTGAACGGCTCGTAATTTTCTTGCCTCGAGTCTGTTTGTTTATACGATACGGAGATAATTTTCTCGAATTGTACACTCGATCGTCGGTCCCTCGTGCTGTGTTATTATTGATTACACGTTACCCGGTGTGTTAATTATACGTTGTATAGTTAAATTTAATTTGGAATCAGTTGCTATCAACATTTGTGAGAAATATAAACCATATGTTTAATTATAATTAAAACTTACGTCCGCGTAATTATATACTGTTTTTACTGGGTGTAAATCCAATAATCAATAATTTATAGTTTTTAAAGAATTTCTTTTTTACGGATAAAATTCGAACGTTTAATTCTTGCATTTGAAATAAATTCACCTCGTTTGTTCCAATGGTGTTTTGCAAATTTAACGCAAGGGTGTAAATTAATGATATTGGAAATAAAACTGAGAGAGAGCTGAAATTTATTACCAATAACCCTGGGGCTCTTGTTTGCTTCCCGGCTGCTCCCACAAGGTGTGCAGAACACGCGAGAGCGAATGTTTCGGCGCCTACAGACATGATGTATTTATTGAGCTCAACTCATCTCAACTAAATGATGTAGGTACATAAATACACCGTTTAGTCGAAGGAATATATGTTCAAATAATTGAACAAGCTGCGCAGACTGTTAATTCTATCTTATAAATATTGCAGCCGTTGCTTCTAATGCCTATGTTTACTCTTAATCCAGTAAGTTTGCCTTTAGTTGGTAGGAGCACGTTTGTATATCTTTTGGTAAAAAACATTAATATTCTATGAAATATAGTTTTCAAAACACACTAAATATACTCTGTTCAACGTCAGATGAGTCCTGATATAGCGGTCATTTCGTAAATTGTAGCCGTAAGGAAATTGCTGTCGAAAAAACGGAAACGACATACTCAAAAACTATAAAATAGCTATGTTATCCATGTTTTTTAATATTTGATATTCTTTGTATGGTAAAGTCTTGTAGGGAAACGTCAGAACTCACCTTACGCTGAAAAGTGTATAGTTCCCTTAAGTATTTAATGTCTGCTGTTTGAACAATGAGTTAAGGTACTCTCTCTCTGTGTGTAGAAGTGTAGATACTTTGCTGCATAAATCTTTTACTACTTTCTACCAAAAGAAACGATGTTTCCTTAGAACGTAAAATTCAGAAATAAACGTTTTAAAGCTTCCTTTCATACGAGTCCATTGCACCGCATATTTGGTTTTTATTGTGCCTTAGAAAATAAAATCTCAAATGAAAATAAAGTTCTCATTTCTATAAAATGTTCACATAGAATTGAGTAAAAATTCTAAAAGTCTTTAACAATAAATCTCTCTTACAGATACATCCATTCGAAGGAGAAACCATTCAAGTGTCTGGAATGTGGCAAGGGTTTCTGTCAATCAAGAACGTTAGCCGTCCACAAAATCCTACACATGGAAGAATCCCCTCACAAATGTCCAGTGTGCAGCCGAAGTTTCAACCAAAGGTCGAATCTCAAGACCCATCTATTGACACATACTGACATAAAGCCCTACAACTGTTCCTCTTGTGGGAAGGTGTTTAGAAGAAACTGTGACTTGCGACGTCACAGTCTGACACACAATCTTGTTGGAATATCATCAGTGAATACATCTCCGAGTGGCAGCAATGGGAAGAGTCCTTTGCTAAATCCGAATTTTCCAATCGACAGCTTAGACACAGAAGATGAAAATTAGCAGTTATGTTTATTAGTGGCAAATGCGAAAAGACTGATTTTTACTCCTAAAACGGTGCCTTTTAGTATTTAAGTCTTAGTTTAACTCATGCCTCGAGTGCCTAATTGTTTTGAGAGTAGATTATGCGTTTAGAGTTTAACTGAATTTATTTATGTTTTAAATTCAATGTTTATTGTATTTTCTTTCTCTAGAGGTATTTCAATAGATTTTGTCTACAATTCGGAATTTGGCAGTGGCAATTATGGTGTAGTAATAAATCTTGCAACATCCTTACGATGTTTGGGTTTTAGTATTATTTAGTTGATAGCTTTTTCTTTAAATCTTGTAAATTTTCTGATCTCATTTTGTGTGTGTAAATATAAATTATAAGCTAAGTCAATTTGTGCATTCCGTCCACCTTAATGTTTAATGTATGTATATGAAAATTGTGTAAATTAACATCTTCCTGTATTTTGGGATTATGATGAACGAATGTTGTTCTGATTCTTTCTCGAAACTTTTGTATTATCCAAGATCTTGTTTAGATGTTATTTGTAATGTAATTAAATTGATGAAATTTGAAACTGTTCTTTTTATTATGTCTAATACTGAAGCTAGTTCCACACTACAAATTAGCTCGGTATGAGTAATGTCTTTTCATACAAGTAAAGTTTGAATTACTTACTTTCAACTGCACTTCTAAAAGCAATAAAGTTCATTCAACACACTTATAATAATTCTAGAGCTGATCTTTTCCTTCAATCAAAAGTATTTCTGGTCTTGCCAGGGTTGTTCACGAGAAGTTTTTTTTTTAACTCATGATGGTATCTAAGGTCATTCGGAAAAGGGGTACAGTCAGCTGTAGTAATTTTTATACAGTTTGCAAAATTATAATGTGAATTAAGAACAAGTAGCAAATGGAATCGTAAAATTTAACAACCAATTAGAATTACAATTTTTCAAGATTTCAGTCACTACTTTCTCTAAATGCGCTTTTTAAATTGGCTCAGTGCATCTTATTGCAGCTGACTGTTCTAATCAGCGGGCCATTTAAAGTATCAACCACTGATGACTGTCTTACTGCAAGTGTTGAATAACAAATGAGTTTATTTTAGTTTTATCAATAATTCTTCATCTTAAAAATGCTAAAGCAGCTAAATAATATAATGCAGTCCATCTGTATACTATTTCTCAGAAATAAATGAATGATTCTGATGAATTTTTCCAGATTGTTCTTAGAGACAGATTTAGTAGTTGCAACTTCATGCTATACAGGGTGTCCCTGGAAGTATGGATCAAATCGAATAGGGGCGTGGGCAATGTCATTTCCAAACTTTTTAACCCTGAGATGAGAATGTCGCCATGTCGGTGCAATTTTTTGCGGTTCAAAAGTTATGACCTATCATTGTTTTTTTTTCAATCACTTCGCATAGAAAAAATCATTAAAAAAACTATCAGAGCTATGATTTTTTTTTCAGAACTTTGGCGAACAGTAGACCTTTTTTGTGGTAATACTTTTACGCAGCTAGAAAACATGTGTTCAATAAGAAAAACATTTACTGCAAAGGCTTTTTTGGTCAGGCAAAAATTTTACTCAAGTTTTACTGCTACAAGTTTTGAATTGACCTTGCCCACGCCCCTATTCGATTTGATCTATACTTCCAGGGACATCCTGTATTTTGAATGATAAACGGCAAACTAGTTGTAAAAGATTGTTATTTTTAAACAGTAAATTATACCTGTCCTTGTCATTTGTATACAAATGAATAGAGATGGCAATAGACTTAAAAACCATTATAGTTAAACAACCTTTAACCATCATTTATAAGTAAAGGTGATTGTTTTAAACTCTACTACTCGTAAAACAATCTAAACTTAATTAGTACGAGTACCATGTCTTCTGTTTTGTACCGATTGAGATGTATTGGCGTGTAACTTTATAGACATTTAATTATTGCTCCTTACTCTCTCGTTGGGCCACAAAAGGGACGAATGAAAGGCAATTGCATGCAGCTGAGATGTGAATGCTAAGAGGCATGTGTGGTGTTACGCAATTGAATATAATTAGAAATGAGTATGTTAGAGGAAGTCTGAAAGTCTGAGTAATTGTGTGGAAACCGGTTATCATGATAAGGGCATGTGATGCAAAGGAATGAGGAAAATGTTGAGTATGAATATGGATGGTTATAAGAGGTAGACCAAAGAAACGATGGATGGATAATGTAAAAGATGATATGACTAGAAAGATAATGACTACTGAGATGACGGCAAAATAGAGTTGTATGGAAGAAAAATATATGCTGCGCCGACCCCAAATCAGTTTGATGAGGGCAGGAGGATGATAATGATGACTCTCTCGTGTCAGCACGAGCTAAACGAGAATAGCTCATGCCGTGATGAAAAGATAAGCTAGTCAGCAAAGTTGATAGGGAGGCTGATTGCCCAGGGTGTGCCGATTGAAGTCGAGTAATTAGTGCTGACGATTACATTTATAAAACTAAAATCAGGCTGTAAGGTGATGAATAGCTTAAACTTTATGAAGATTAACAAATAACAGTTATGTTGAAGATAGTTTAATTTTCATTCTTTAATTTGGTTGCATTTTATTGTAGTCACACTTGATGGTAAACGCAGATAAGTCTGGTGGAGTACACAAATTCAAGTAGCAGAGATGTAGTGGGACTCCTCTGTATGCCTCCGGCTCTCACATGTACACGACGGAACACAGTAAACTACTTGGTGCAGACTTTAATGTGACTCTAGACTCTGTTAGGGTGCTAGCTAGCCAGTCGGACCGTAAAGATCCTTCTATCAAGCGTTTTGTAAGTAGTTGGTGGGGTGTGCGTTTTTGAGAATGTCGGCCCTTCTTAAAGCCGCATATTCTGCAGATTAGTGAGCGGCTGATACTTTCTTTGTAGGTAGGTTGATTGGGAGCGACAGTGATTCCTCTGTTGTGGGAGTCCATGTCGGTGGAATTGTATAGCGGTTCTCTGATGTCGACATATTAGGAGATATAGATTCCATAGTCACGAAAAGTGAACAAACAACTCGAAACAAAACTTACAACATGCATCTATTCTCAGCGTGCGGTGAGGAACTTTGGTAACTAGCCCGTCCCCGCACAGCTAGTAGACTCGACATGTTAATAGAGCTGTAAAGCGGTACACCACAAGCCCCGTCTAACAGAAATCGCTCTAATACTTGGCTATTCACTGGGAACTATTAGTCCAACCTGAGATTAAGACAATGCGGAACTGTAACTAAAAAGTCATATTAGATAAACCGTATTATTTTTGGCATCTGAAAATGGAAACCAGGGGCCCATTTGATGAAACTATTTTTTTTTTTTTTTTTTTTTTTTTTTTTAAATAAACGTTGCCCCACACTAAGATTTCTCTTGTATCATTTTATATCATTTAAACAATTGACGACACGTTTGGTGCAATGGCTAAGCGATTGGCTTCTGCGCCACGGGTCGTGGGTTCGATTCCCACACGGAACAAAAATTTGTATGGCCTACAGATGGTTGTTTCGGGTCTGGGCGTTTGTTTGTGAGATTTGTGTTTGTAAACGCACCCACGATACAAGAGAAATCTTAGTTTTTTTTTCTTTAAAAAAGAAAAAAAAAACTACTTTGCAAGTCTGCACTCCATACTTTGGTACATCAACTCAATAGTTCCAAAATGTGGAGTGCAGACTTGCAGAATAGTTTCATGAAATGGACCCCAGGACTAGCAGGACACAGCAACCGCAATTGCAGGCACTCAAATTAGCATCTAAGTCCCAAGTAGACAAGACACAATAACACATTTAAATTTATTCTTTTACAGTTTGAATTAAGTTCTACATCAAATTAATAGATGGCGTTACTTGTCACATTAATATGCGCATGCGTTTAAAGGGAAGTCTTTGTCGCATCAGGTGTTATGTAATAATATGCCATACTAATTAACCATAAAAATGACTCTCAATTAGATAGTAGCTAATAGAAGTAATAGATGTAGGTAATTAAATTATTTTACATCAAATCATTAAATCAAGTTGAGTTTAATATACCTATTTAATTGAGATTGCTGTGTTAATTAAGCATAGACTTGATAACGTTCATCAATGGGTTATAATCTTATTTGAGAACCTAAAGTTGATGGGTTCGAATAATAATTATGGAAAGTCATAACAATAATTAAGAAAGTCATTAACCTCATCCTAAAGATAAGACTGCAGAGTTTAAAACTTGTTTTATGATTATGAAAGTTATGTTACAGCCACCTAGCAATGAGACAAGAGTTATACAAGGTTAGTCGGAAAGGGGGTACTAATCCGAAAGGGTGTTAAAGTACCCATAATAACGAACAACTTTTTTCTACTACTTTCCCCAAAACTCAATAGTCTAAGAGAAATAGATGATCAAAGATCTCAAAAAAAAAAAACGTAGGTACGAAATCTATCTATCTTCAGCTATGATCAGCTGTGTTTACATTTTAGGTCATATTTGGGGTCACGGATTAGAAGCTCCATTTTCTGAATCAGGGATAAATAATTTTGGAAAAAATTAAATGAAAATCATTTTGTATGGATATTTAAAATATCGAATTTTGAAATTTAAACCCTTGCGTTAAAACTGTCATCAGTGATACTTTAAGTGGCCCGCGTATAATACCCCCTTTCCGACTAACCTTGTATAACTTGTTATACTTACGCTTCCTTTTGGCCGGTTTTTTTATATTCATCCATCCAGGATAGGTATAAGTGAAATAACTTTATTGTATTTCAGGGTATAGAAGATTCTGTGACAGCCTTCTAAAGTTATGTCAAATATGGCGTTAGTTTTATTCCACTTCATCATGACAACATATCTTATACAGTTGTAGGGGTAAGGGGTAACATTAAAATGGATAGGTATATTTTATATACCGGATGACTTTTTTTACCGTCTGGAAAAAAAATGGGTATAGGTATGGGTGAACGGAGTAGAAGGCGTTGGCATAGTTTTGTTTTTCGTTACCTTATTATGAAGTTGATACATATTTGATTGAAGTCTATACATACCTACTATAGAAACTCAAATCATACGCAGGTGTGTATAATTTAAATTGAGATATTATTTAATCGATTTATTTACTTCTAAATTTCTTTTTTTATTAATTTAGTATGAAATTTTACTTCAAATTAGTAGTAAGTATTTATTGATAGATAATTTATTTATTTATATAAAATTTATTATAGGCAATTAAAGCAAAAAAAAACTATACCATGTGTTCTACTCCGTTCACTTATTATATGCAATTTTTTTTCAGACGGTAAAAAAACTCATCCGGTAAATATAATTTCATTATTGCTAGTTCAGTTTTGGTCTTTCACATCAAAAACGGAAAGCCCAAAAAAATTCAATACAAAATCTGATAGGTACTTAGGAAAAAGAAACAAATAAATTTCGCACCCAATCTGTTAATTATAACCTTTTTTTTTAAATCCAACAGATGCATTAATAGGCGTAGTACCGTATAATAGACGTAAAAGTAGTAATTATAAAGGTCAGTGTAAAAGGCAAGACGAAATGCGACCATTAGCAACAAAGGACGACTACTGAGCTTGAAAAATCGTTTCAATTCAACACCAAATCGATGCAACGCAATTCACACGAATAAAAAGACTATTCGATTCAGTCCCACACAAAGACCCTTAAGAGTGTATCAAAATGACATAAAGCTCGATTCTTTTCTTAAACACAAAACACGTTTATAATGGCCCACATGTCTTACTTTTTTTGTCAGTTTTCGGGAATAGATGACGTGTTAAAAAGGTAACAAATTGTGTGCGTTCCGGAGCGTCGTATCTCGTTTCTGTACAAACCGTCATATATTACGTCATTACATCGATTCGAAATTTGAAATGATCCGTTGCGGATTTGGTGCTTTTCTGATTGGCTGACGTTTCGGTTATGGCAATTTTGAATACGTTCTAATTACGAACAGGTGTTGGTGTTGCTAAATGGTCGGTATTGAGGGCTCGGCCATGACCGAAATATTTTAACGGGAATGTTAAGCGAATGTTTATTAGATATTAAACCTAGACATTTTGATGTGCATAACGTAACGTAAAATCTACTAATAGATTAGTGTCATTCTCTATAAAAACGCATATCAACAAGATTCACTGTTAATTAAAAATGTAGTTTGAAACCAATGTTGGAGTAGATGAAAGATGAATTAAGAATACCGGGTAGGTTGACAAAGCTCTAATGAAATCTAAAAACAGTGAGAATTCGGTAGACCAAGCTTCCGAGTGCTCAAACTATTAAGCATGCATTGGGTTGAAATCAATTCATAGTTCTCTATGATTAAAAAAAACCTAATCCCCAAAGCCTTGAAATAAATTCTCGAGAATAATGAAAACGAAATCCCCATTAACCATAAAACTATCATCCACAATAAAGTGAAACTATTACAAGGACAAACAATGTCAGAGATCAAGAACACGACAACAAAACAAACGCGACACAAATGCACCTTTCTTAAATACGGTGACAACATAATAATGCACCGCGTCTCCGCCTCCCTTTATAGCTGTAAATTATTCACGAATTACAGAGTGATCAGAAATCCCGCAGAGTTAAACAAAGTTCTTGTTCGCCCCTTCGTTTTTTTTTCAAGCATTGTCAACGATACCAAAATTACACCGTCACAAAGGATTACGTTTACAACTCCGAAGGTGTTTGAAAAATATTTGCTTTTGGAGTTTCGAGTGCGCATTATCTCGTATTTAGTCGCCGTTTTTATTCGCGACCACACACACGCTGCAAAATACAAATAAAAAAAATGCCGGTGTGAAATTATATAAGGTGTTTTGACAATGGTGAGTGTACGTGAGTTCCCGACGTTTCGTATTTTTAAACACGGTTTCGGTTCGTGTTTGTCTTCGTTTCGGACGTAGCGTCCGTAGTTTTCGTAACAATGACTCGGATTGGTGTTCAGATTCGTTTTAACTTTATTTTTTATTTTAGATGTAGGTAGTAAAGTATAGATACTGGCGATATTACATGGATCAACCAAATTGATTCACTTTGGTTGAAAGGTGCAAAAATGAAAGCATATGCTATTGATCAATGATATTGAATGATTCACCTTTATGTTTACATGGTTCAATTCGGTTGCTTCATCCAAATTGAAAGGCAGAAGTGAACCGTGTAATATCACCATACTAGATAATAATGATGTTGATGCAAAATATAGGGTGCTGACAAACTGATAAATGAGTACCATTATCGTTAATTTCCTTTTACTCATGCATCTCCATTATTAATCGTATGATCATAGAAAGTACTTCTCCTGGTCGTTACTCACAACGGCTGTTCAAGGCTGAGTCAAGAATCTGCAACTATATAATGAATTCAAGTAAACAAGATACGGCTTAAGTACTTGTTTGCAACTAGGGTAAAACACGGTAAAACGCCCCACTTTTTTTAAAATTGTAATAAATAAAAAATCTTACAAGATATAATCAAACTTTTTATTTTGGAACAATATTTAGTATCTTAACAACAATACCACAAGTGATAATGATAATAGGAACTAAGGATACAATGATATTTATTATTTAAAAAAACCTTAGGTGGGGCGTTTTGTAGTGTGATCGTTGGCTAATACGACTCACTCTTATTATAAAATGCCCCAGTGTATTAATCATATATTTTTGCATATTTTAAACTATAACAACAATTGTTTTGACAAAAATTAACTCTCAATCTTAATTTAGGATAATAAGAGGCAGTTACTCAGTCTCTTTATCAAATCAGACTTTTTAAATAAACATGGTACAAAACTCATGTAACCACGCTAAACAAGACAGGCATTGAATCCAATCTTCTGTGGATTTTGTAATATAGTAATCTTCCGTGCATTCCACGCATCTGATAATGTCGTCATGTTCGTCTGAGATTTCTTCTTCAGAAGTATCTACCCTGCCCTCATTTTCATCATTGCTTTCAGAAGAGGATGAATAGCTTACTTTTTTCTTCTTCTTATTTTTGACAGACACTTTCTTTGGCTTCTTTTCACCTCCTTTTTCTTGTTTCTTTTTATCACCATCTTTTTCTTCGATAGGTTTAGTTATTTTTGTGGTCTTAGTCTGCTTTAATTTTCCAGCTGCTGGCTTCTTTTTGTCGGCAATTACCTTCCTTTTCTCAGAGAAAATCAGAAGGCTTGTCACTTGACAAGCCTTCTGATTTTCTCTGACTTAATTCTGAGTTGCGAGCCATGAATCCCGAAAACCAGACATTTACAGCTGATGCTGAACTTGATGAAAATGGATTTTTAATATTGAGTTT
Organism: Amphipyra tragopoginis; assembly: GCA_905220435.1. Classification (NCBI taxonomy): domain Eukaryota; kingdom Metazoa; phylum Arthropoda; class Insecta; order Lepidoptera; family Noctuidae; genus Amphipyra; species Amphipyra tragopoginis. The sequence continues at coordinate 10,256,976 of HG992009.1, forward strand.
CCTAGCAAGTTGAAATGCCATTTCTTTAACATCTTTTCTATCAGGGGCAAATCCACCTTTCTCCAATTTCTTTATATGGGCAACCAGTTTTTTTTTCGTGTTCTACAGAAAATACTGGTTTGCGTCCAAGAGGGCCCTTTGATTTTCCCGATAAAATGTGTCTTCTTAAGGTTCGAGATGGTATGCCAAAGCTTCTGGATGCCTCATTAACACCCATTTCTTTGCTAAGTACACTGCGCATGGCTTTGTCTAAGTCGTCTGCACTCCATGATGCTCGTAGTGTTGTTCTTTGATACTTCCGAGACATAATCTGAAATAATAACACGCGATAAAAAGTACTTTAACACAGTTCAAATAGTGGGGCGTTTTGTAAATTGACTTAGGGGCATATTGTCAAATTTGATTTTCAATACGCCCCACCGAGGTCAAAGCAGTAGATTCAAGGTTATAACGTTCGACAAAATAAAAGTATAAAGGTAATTTCATCTATTTTACGATAGTGTGGGTCATTATAACACAAAATCTAAAAGTATCATATATATGAATTTCTTAGAAACTTACCGCAAATTATTTCACTCCAATAAATACAGATTTTGCAATATTTTTTAAACGGACATCACAAACTACGTGCACACGTCGGCCATGTTGTTCGCCTACTAGTGGGTCTCCGCGCATCTAGTTGTGAGCGGCGTAGCTTTGATAGTGTGAGTGCTGGAGTGGTGGGGCGTTTTGTCACTTGGGGCGTATTACCGAGTTTTACCCTACTTAAAGGTCTGCTAATAGGTGAGGTTAAAAGGGTAAGTGGCGCAGATACAATCACAGATGAATAAATTATTATTATCTATAAGATAATAAATTATTATATATACATATACAGGATGTTAATGAATTCGTGTAATTCCTTAAAACCACATGATCTACTACTGGTGTAGACAGCCCCCGCACGGGATTTAGCTTGATTAAAAATAAAAAAATAAAATTATTATTTTTTCATGCGGCTTTGTTACCGATCGTATCTAAACCACCTAATAAGGATTCAGTAAAAAAATAAGAAATTATTTTTTTGCAAAAAAAATATTTTATTTGTGTGAACATTTCGATGCCACGCATAAATTCATGAAAGCACGGCGACACGGCTGGCAGGCACGACTAACGCGATATCGCTCTTTGCAGTCAGATAACTCAAGGCTCAAAAATGACTCAGAAATAGAAAAACAAAAATTTTTTGGAAAATTCTTATTTTGTTCTTTTTCAAAAATTCCCATTTAGGGTTAATCTGTGTCACCAGTAGATCACGTGGTTTGAAGGAATTACACGAATTCGTTAACACCCTGTAGATAGATAATGTTATTATTCAAACGATTTCTAGAAAGAGATTTTGGCAAACAAAACTAAAGCACCACGAAATAGCTCACAATAAATAATATTAAAAAATAAAAAACACAGACACTGTCAATCAACTCTCATACAATTTTAACTTCTATGGCTTTAATGCCAAAGTCCATTTTCCATTACTTGATTCACGGAGAGGTCCAAGCAACATGTGATTTAGGTAAGCATTTAAATGTATGTAATTTTATTTATTTTAATAGCAGAGCTACAAGCGACGTGTTATCGCAAGTATGCGAATTAACGGTGACAATTGTGATTGCAAACCGCATTTGTGTTCAAGCTTCAACACTAAGTGCCGGGTATGCGTATAGAGTAAGAAAATTGAAGAGAGGACAATGATTTGAAGATTTTTATGCCTATCATTATGTGTTGGACTGTGATTTTACAAAAATGTTGTATGTAAGTAAGTATAGAATATTTTTTGCATTTATTACAAGGATAAATAGTATGTGGAATTGGGGCTTATTTTTTATTATACCTACTAGTTAATCTAATGTACCTAACGTAAATGTTAGTTACGAAGGTAAAGTCAGTTGAAATCACAAATGGTGCTTTTCAGCCACATGTTAGCCTAACATGCACAGCGCCACAAAATTTTGTCGTCTATCTCGTGCTGAGACGAGATAAAGTACCTATGACTTGTTTCATTACAGCACGAAATAATGCGATGACAAAATTATGTAAGGTCGGCTGATGTAAACCATTGGCAGTCTTTTGCAAAACCCAGGTAAGAAAAAAAACTGATTACAGTCATGAGCGAGACTCATATACCAGAGAAAATATAACACAAACTTGGTCGTTAATGCCTATTCGACCTCATCCCTTCTGCATTAGTTAGTCATCGTCAGTGTGTTCTTTGCTATCGCAGCTGACAGTGATGACATTGTCATGATAGTTCGCTAGATAGTGCCCACACACGTTGCGCACGAACTGTTTACTGCTTTGTTACAACATTAAAGTATTCTACTATTTACTATTGATGAACTATCGCATTTACGTTGGTTTATCTGTGTCAGTGACTGCTATCGTGTCGCAGTTGACAGAAACGAGGTCGTCATGATAGCTCGCTAGACGCCCGCACACGTTGTGCACGTACTGTGTACTGCTTTGTTAGGTATAATATTGAAAGCAAAATCAGTCTACTAGGTATCGATGAACAGTCTCATCTGCGCTGCTTGGTTATTGTCAGTGTATGCTATCGTGTCGCAGCTGACAGTAACGACGTCGTCATGATAGCTCGCTAGATAGTGGCCGCACACGATGCGTGCACGAACTGTGTACTGGTTCCTTATGATTGTGTGTGTTTTTAGTGGAGATTTTAAAGTTTGTACAGTTCTAGAGTAAGCACCTAAAGTATTATGTAAAAGTTGAAATTAAATTCCTGCAAGTTCTAAAACATCATTTTTTTTGTTGATATGTAGAACAAATTCCTTGTTTCCGTGTGCTGGAGAGCCAGCATCAATGTGATGCTGCGTAATGTTTTTAATGAACGGATACGTACATAATATAATATAAGATATACCCTTGATGCTTTCTAGTTTCTACGCAGGAAACCGTCGAAGTCCAGCATTTTTCACTTCATAATCATCCCTTTAGGTACTGTCCCACTTCTTAATACGGGCCTTTGGTCATCATGAGAAGAGCTTAGGGCTTCGTCCACCGTGCTGACCTGGTGTGGACGGACTGCAAACACCATCAAGAACTTTTTAGACCTTTCCCAGGTGTGCTGGTTTCCTCATAATATTTTTCCTTCACAGTTAACGCTACTGATAATCAAACTCTGATCTGCACATGAATAAAACATACAAAACTATAGCTTTTATATCAAGACGTCACATATTTTCGTAACAAGATACCAATCCCAATGACGTCATACACCTAATTGTAAAACTCATGTCTTACAATCCACCCAATCACTTTAGTGAGAACATTAACAATGTTGACGTGAGAGACATTTGATACGATTAAACTGCGTTCGACCTTACAAAGGCACCTTTACGGCTATTGAGACCTTATCTTTAAATTTCCGTTTTCAATGAAATCCCTTAATAAAAACAAAACAGAAACAGTAAAACATCCGATCTCTATTATCTGTAACTCAATACTTAATACGAAACCGTGGTAGAAGGCGGTGGGAGGAGCTTGCTGACGCTCCGCCTAACCCCTCCCAAGCGTGGCTGTGATTGGTGGAGGGAGGGAAGTATTGATGCGTACGCGCATTCAAGCCCGCCGCGGTTGAAGAATGCAATTCAATTGAGGTGCTCAATGCTCTTTTATGTGAAGTACGGGTAATCGTTCTATTAAATGTACGGTTCCTGCGATGTGCGGGGAGAATTCTTTGTTTCTAGTTTTAAGTACAAATTGCTGTAGTAATTTGCCACTATTAAATACAATTAGATAAACTGTGCGAACGACAACTGAATTAGAAACGGGATTTTCCTGTTGTGGAAATTGAGATCCTGCAATTTTGCGATTTATTGATTGGATTTACGAGTTTTTTTTTAAAGTATTATCAATTATTTCGTAAGTTGAACTCTTTTATTAACGTCATCGTTTCTTTATTCTTTATCAACTTTAAGGATCTTACTAATTATTGCCAATACTGCCATAGATTACTTCAAAAATACTGGTTATGCGCTCCTTACCAAGCAATCCTTCATTAAGAACAAGATCTTAGTTTTTGCTGATATTTTTTTATCCATTTTTGTAAAAAAATTATATTATGGATTACTTAACCTCACTAGAACATAATAAAACCTATCTTTTGAAAAAGATTCGTTGAAATCGCATTAAATTAGCTTCAGAGAATTTAAGTAATTAGGTTAAAAATGGTGTTTGCAATAATTATTTTTACAGCAGCATTTATTGATTTAAACAAAAACGAATCAATGTTTTCACTAGACAAAGAATGAAGTAATACCATAAATATTTTTTTAGAATTTTCACCCTTGAAAATATGGAGAGAAATGGTTTCAAACATTGGCTTTTGAAAAGGTATCTATTAGGAATTTCTAGTTTTAGATGGAGAGTCTAGAAATTATCATGGATAGGTTGTCCTTGTCACCTACCAACATAGTCCATTAGTTGCCGCAAATGGCACCTGTACTCCAAGTGTGTTTTATTCGTTAACTACTGTAGATTATTGAGTCACGCCAAAAATTCCAGCGCGAATTTATTAATTGAACGCCGCGCCTAGAGGCGCTGCCTAAATTTTCATACATTTTTGGCGTGACGCAACTAGGTACAGTAGTTAACGAATAAAACACACTTGGAGTACTGAGGGACAAATGGGACAACCTATTCCTTCTTAGAGAATACCTACACAGTTATGAAAACTAAAATGATCAAACCAACAAATAGACGTAATGTTTTGGGTGGAATGACCGCTATTCTGCGTAGGTAGAGGCAATTGACTAGCTGTCGTTTTTGATAATGAATTCAAAGTTATAAAGTGATGTAAAAAGTAGGTAGGTTTTGTGTTAAATATATTTAATGCGAGATGAAATGGATGCATTCCTTGAAAGCTGGAAGGAAGTAACGCAGGATCGGGAAAAGTGGAATAAACGGAGAGAGGCCTTTGCACAGGAGTGGGACAACATAGGCTGACAATATAATAGTAAAATAAATATTTAATGTTATTTCTCAAGTAGGTAACTTCTTTTTTTGTAATTTCCTATCTATATAATAAAAAGAAAAGTCCTGACTGGCTGACTGACTGACTCATCAATGCCCAGCCCAAACCCTTGGACCTAGAAAGCTGTACGGGATTTAGCTTGATTAAAAATAAAAAATAAAAATTCTTTTTTTTCTTGCGGTTCGTTTAAGTGATCTCATCTAAACCACCTACCTAATAGGATTTCGAAAAATTAAAGTTAAATATTTCATTGTAAAAAAAAAAACATTTTTTATATGCCATTTCTATGCCATGCATAAATAAATAAAAGCATGGCGACACATCTGGCGGGCATGACTAGGGCGATATCGCCTCATACAATCAAGTAACTTGGGGCGCTAAAATGACTCAGAAAATGAAAACAAGATAGAAATTTTGAAAAAAAAATTTGCTGATTCAATTCTAATGCTAGGTCTCGCGATCTACTGTGTCACCAGTAGACCATGAGGTTTCCAGGAATTACACGAATTCGTTTACACCCTGTATAATTAATAATATACTCATAATTCAGGCTATCAGAGCAAAAGTGGTGTAATCCACAATTTGTGCTGGTTGCAGTTTTGGTGTTTTTGGCAATTTTTTTATTGCTCATAATCTCCTAAGTGCATGTTTAGGTTTACATCACTCTTGCACTGATAGCCTCAATTACACTTGGCTGGCGACCCTTCAGGTCTCACCAATAACTGCCTTGTTACGCAGAAATGGTCCCCTAGGACCACCTACAGCAGTCCAATAGAAAAGAGAAGACTCATAATAACACATTATAAAAAAAAGCTTTTTTTTTTAAATAAAGTTAGCAAGTACAACGGGCCTTACGATGGAAAAAGTGAAACACTGCCACTTATGAGGCAGTTCGAGGTTTACAAACAATATACATTTAAATAGTATTCGCACCTACCTATCTTATTTGATAAATACCTCTTGTAAGTAAGTACCCGGACCACTCTGCAAGTTTATCACCAGCCCATAACAGCTTGAAAACGTAAGGCACCGCACATAGTAATTACAAATTCTAAATAGCGATAAATATTACGAGCCAGTGCGAGGAACCTTGTTAGGGTCAAGTAGGTATTCTGCCGTCTGATTTGTAAAAGGCCGTTAAGTGAGTAACCCTAATTTTGAGTTATGAGCAAAAACGTGGAAAATGTTGCCCTCATTAGTAATGAAGACATACTAGGGGCCAATTCTATTAACAGAAAGTTTTATCCCACCAAAAACATTAAATGTAAAAAATGCCAAGCCTCTCGTGCAATCTTTCCACCGTAAAAAGTTTTGAGATCTCATAGAAGCCAAGCCCTATTCAATTTATTTTGTAGTTAGTTATCTATCTAGTGACTGTAACAATAGTTTTATTTGTATTATAATTATAGTGACTTGGCAATGAGCACAAATTAAAAGCTGCTTGCTGTGTGGAATTATGTGCGACTGTTATTGACGAATTGATATCTATGAGTACTATGATTAGATTAGTTTTTATGCTGATGTGTGATTTATAATATGCAGACATGATTTTGCGGCCAATTAGTAGTTATGGTCACCATCAATTACGTGCGCCAATACGTATTTAAGAAGACCAATTTTTTTTTATTAGAACATCACAATTATTATCTACTAGCTGTGCCCGCGACTCCGTCCGCGTGGAACTCGGAAAACAACATTGTGTCGTAGCAACTAAATAGTGTATATGTATTCCATTTATTATAATAATAGACAAAGGTGTCCCACCAAGGCACTTATATCTTTTAAACCATTTCTTTAGGTAGAGTTTCAGCTCTTATTGATTGACCGTAAAGGTTCATATAACCATAATACTAAAACCGCGGTGCTTATTTCCATACATTTCCTTGCTAAAATGGATTATAATTTACCACCGAATCGAAATTTTGGAAAAATATTTAATTACAGACAAAGTGCACTTTGAATTTTTATTAATAGTAAATAGATTTATAAATACATATTTAAGTATTCATAATAAAATATATGAGTATTTCAAATTAATCTATCGTATTGCCTTGCACAATTAAAAATTTAGAATACCTACACTTGCTTATGAAATTGAATGTATTTCTCTTCCACTGCCATTCAGATAGATAGGTACCTTATAAATTTTAAATAACATTATCCTCGTTTTTTTATAAAAGCTTAGTTATTACCTTCTTCGAATAGCATTTCAATAGACCTTCCGTAGACTGAGAATAGTAATATATTCGTTGATTATATTTCCTCACAACGTGATTTGATCCACATAACGCCATCTATTGAAAAGAAATGGTAAGTATACACAAATACATGCTAAGTTCTTCTAGAAAACTTAAAATTCGCATAACTTTTGATTGCGTGAACCGATTGCGATGAAACAAAAAACATATGTTACTTGGAGATAAGCACAATATTTATTAATAAAAGTCAACAACATTGGACCAGTTGTTTTTACGTGATGCTTGAACAAACAAACAGATAAACAGATAAACAGACAAACAGACAAACAGATAAAATTTCCAAAAATGTTAAAAATGGGTTCTATTGGTTATAGTTTAACATCCCAACCAGGTTTTTTCAAAATATTTGCTATGTACAGACACGCCATGTCTACAGATTTATTATATGTATAGATTGCAACTGAATCGTTCATTCAGACAGTTTTCGTTTACGAAAACGAACGCATGAACGGACAGATGTTTTGTCTCGTGTAGTGCCGAACTTAAAGAATAGCACTACCCCATCTCTTCCTGTGGGTGTTGTACCAGTTGAGTTGACTAAGGGATTCTGTACAAGATGGGCAGCAGTGTTCTCTGAGTACTTTAACAACCATACTGCGATCGCCAACCCGCCTGCCAGCTTGGCGATTACGGCCCCCCCCCCCCCCCCCCCTCTGGGGGGGGTCTATGTCCAGCAGTGGACGTCTTTCGTCTTTCGGCTGAATGATGACGATGACATATGTTTTTGTTATACTAAATTATAGGGCTACTTTTAAGGTCATTGTATAATATCTAATGAGTTACAGGACTAATATTATTTTTAAAATTAAAGTTTTTGTTGTCATGCTTTTCTGTACTGAAATGTGACCATCTACAATATGGTCTTTAAGTCAAAAATGAATAGGTTACTTCTAGCAAGCGTGCTTCACCGTCGACCACATCATCACTTACCATCAGGCAATATAGTGCCCAAAAGGGAGCGAATCGCTAAAAAAAAATGTTGTGTTATGGTAATGTCTCTGTAAGAGTCTTTGGAACTTGTAAATAACAAATGATAGAAAAATACGGACTAGACTGGTCGATAGAAAAAACGTTGCGCTTTTACATAGAAATAAAACTCAAATTTGACAAAATGTCACTTATGGGTCTTTTAGAAATCGGACGAGTATTAACGACTCGCCATTGAAACGTTACAATGAATACTAGATATTCATGTGAAATTATTGTTATGAGCTGATGGGTAAGAACCTAAAAGGTAAATACTTTGTCTTACCTAAATCAAGGAGAAAATAATTAAAGGTACTTCAGTAGTACCAAATACGTATAAATTCTAAGATCAATGGCTGACGTCGCGCTGCTTCCCGTGGGATAGTCATAAAAGAGATATACAGGAGACAGGAAGTCTATCCTTTACAGGTTGAAATACGAATTCTTGTAATTCGACCATAATCTATTACTATTTAACCCAAAATGCATGCTCTTGAAGTGATAATTTTGTTGCATAAAAAAACATGTTACTTCCCATGGAAGAGGGCACTGACTTCTGTAACACAGGTACATAACGTCACTAGACCACAGACGACGTCTGTGGTGTAGTGGTTCGAGTGTCGGACTGCTGATCACGAGGTCGTGGGTTCGATTCCCACAGGACACAAATAATTTATGTGATGAACATAAATGTTTGTGTTGGTCTGGGTGTTTCTCATGTATTATAAGTACGTATTTACAAAAAAAAAGTATATAAGCATTATATCCATTGTCTACCTATAGTACAAGCTCTGCTTAGTTTGGGACTAGATGGTGCTGTGTAAAACAAGTCCCAAATATATTTATTTACCTAGCACAGGAGTGACTTCAGGCAGTAATGTACCCAAAAAATTGTATACCAATAAAAGATTATTATTTGTATCTCTTTGGGAATCACGGCTCACCTTCCATGCGGAAGATGTCCGGTCCTTTGGAAGACATACGGGGGGGACAGGTCCAACGCGCAGAGGCCCCTTTGAGAACTTTAATCTAAGATTATTATTATTACTGTTATAGAGTAGAGTAGCAGTACCCTGCACGGGATTTAGGTTGATTAATTTATTTTTTTCTTTATTTAGGGGTAAGTGGTCGTTTCTAAACCACCTAATAAGGTTTCAATAAAAAAAAAAAAAACAAAAACATGTTTTTATCTGCTAGACATGTCGATGCATAAACAAATGAAAGCACGGCAACACAGCTGGCGGGCACGACTAGCGCGATTTAACTCGGGGCGCTATAGAGACTTAGAAAAAGGACACCAAGTTTTAAAATAAAAGTAAAGTTTTCATTTTGTTGTTAATTAAAAAAAAACATTTGGGCTTAATCTGTGTCACCAGTAGATTATTTTATTATTATAACTTTCGTGAGACACAATCATATTCATGATTAATTACGGTTTACTCACGTGAATTTTTCGGGATTGCCCGGCTGATCTCGCGGCGAGGTCGCAAATCGAACTCTCACTCGCGACCTCGCCGCGTGATCAGCTCATGATTAAGGGCTCCGTTTGGGTCCGAAACTAGTCGGGCAATCCCGAAAAATGCACGCAAGTAAACCGTAACTAATCATAAATACCAGTAGATTACGTGGTTTGAAGGAATTACATGAATTCGTTTACACTCTGTATACCTGTAGGTACCTGTACCTTCTTCTGCCTAGCCTTTTCCCAACTAAGTTGGGGTCAGCTTTCAATCTAACAAGATGCGACTGAATTTACAAGGAGCGACTGCCATCAGACCTCTGCAACCAAATTATTCCGTAAGACCGGAATATTCATTCCGCAACTCTGCGAGTGGACTCTTCTACTTACACAAATAATGAAATAGTGAAATGAGTGGCGAATAAGCTGGCTAGGTAGTAGTTACTTCCACCAAATTAAACCAGCAAAACAAAGCAAAGCATGTTTAGATGTTTGTATTGTTAGTAGATGTGACCGGTTGCGTCCCGCGTTTCGTCCGAGGACGACACGACACCTCGATGCCTAGGTAACACGTGACCCATAGACTATAAATAGTATCTAGCCATAATGTTTTATTTTTTTTAAACTTTTTTTCTGTTTTGTTTACCAGGTTATTATAATTATGTTTAAATTTAAATAAAAATTTTGTTGATGTAGTAATAAGTATTTAATTTTAAGAAATATTATATTTTTAATTTTTTATGTAGCATGTGCGCCCGCTTGGGCAAAAAAATAAATAGGTACCTACTTCTTCTTTCTTGCATAACGTAATTCAAAAAAAAATTACAAAAACCCACACCTATTTCCAAAATCAACAATACAAATACAACTAAAAGCAACCACTATAAGTTTTCGAAATAAATCGATTTGAACTAACAATCGGTAAGCGTGTTCAACACGACTAAGTATTTGCTTGCAAACGGACGATTATTCGTGAATTTATAATACGATTCTGACGCCAATCCGTCGTGGTTGCAAAACGGCTACTTTGCTATTTGTTAGCGGCCTACGTACCTTGTTTGAGTTTGTTATATTGCAGGTGTAGTATTACAAATGCCAAGACATGTTTAATTTTCATAGTGAGGAGCTCATGGCTAATTAACAACCGCTCAAATCATGATTTGCAAGGTTAAGCTACACTTGCCGCGGTCAGTCCGTAGATGGGTGACCGTTCGTTACAATCGAGACCTCTCCCTGGCTCGAAGAGCACGTTAAACTGTCGGTCCCGGGTGTCATACGAATACCTATGACAGTCGTTACGGGTAGTAAGAAGCCCGAAAGTCTGACAACCAGTCTTACTTTAGGATATCGGCATTGCCCAGTATCTGGGTTGCGGAGGTCTAATGGCAGTTGCTCCATGTACAATACTGGTATTAAGCCGCATCTAGTTAGACTGACAGCTGACCCCAACATAGTTGGAAAAAGGCTAGGGAGAACAGAACAGTTTAATTTCCTTAGCTTTTTCAGGTTTCTTTTTTTTAGTAAATACCACAGCAATAATTAATGAGTAATTACAGTAAGTGTCAGAAAACCAGTTACTGGGTATCTCGAAAACGGACATTAATACATGGGAAACACTCGATAGCAAAACAATTACAAGTATTTAAGTCGCTAAGTACCTAAGTCTCGTGTAGTGCCGGACTTAAAGAATAGCACTATCCCATCTCTTCCCGTGGGTGTCGTAAAAGGCGACTAAGGGATTCTCTAGAGGATGGACAGCAGCGATCTCTGAGTGCTTTAACAACCATACTGCGATCGCCAACCCGCCTGCCAAGCGTGGCGATTACGGCAACCCCAACCCCCCCTTTTGCGGGAGGCCTATGTCCAGTAGTGGACGTCTTTTGGCTGAATGATGAAGTCGCTAAATAAAACACGTCAGTATAGTACCTACATGTCATAATTAATGGAAAACTTAAGGTTAAGCACCCTTCTTGCCGAGCCAAATAGGGCAAATGAGAACTCCTTAAAAAGTTTACAAATATGAGTAATAGAAATTGGTGGATTATATCTAATAGATCTGTAAAGGTACAATTCCGTGCATCGCAACCGATCGCAGCCGCGCGCGGCTATTCCGGCAATAGTCGTGTCTATAATATACTGACTAATCTGTCGTTAGCCGCACGCGTCTGTCGCAGACTTCGGAAGCGGTAGTGTTGAGTAGGACATACAAGAGGCAGTACATTTGTCCCGTACATGACGTCAAAATGTAAGAGCGGCTCAACATTTAAAAGTGTACTACTTCAATTTTTATGTCGCGGTAGTCGCATTACTCGTTACTCTCGGTAAGTAAACTGTAGGGTGAAACAGAGAGGGAACGAGGCACATGCTACAATAGCACGTCATTGTCAGTGTGTCAGTGTCAGTGGACATTACGCGACCGCGACTCGACTCGCCGCAGTAACGTCAAATGTCATATTCGTACTCGTTACTTCAATCGTATCACCGAGCTTCAGTACGCCTCGCCTGATTTGAAGTAGTACATTGTACTGGCTCAGAGCAAAAAAGAGGCTACTCTTACAAACTCTTTTTCAAGTCATGTCCTACCCAACACTAGGAAGCGGTGCCATACATTTTCATACTCTGACTATTGACGCATCAGCCGCGCGCGTCTGCCACACGCGATAGAAAGCGCGCGGCTGCGATCGGCCGCGATGCACGGAATTGTACCTTTAGGAACATTGCGTTATTGTAGTGCGTCCAGTATGTTCGCATTTGGGCATACCGAAGACATTTATGCGCAAAAAAATAATCTATATTTTGACAAGAGCGCGGTCTAGTTCTAAGGTGCGTCGTAACTCGTCATAATATCCTAAGTATTATTACGACGCACCTTGGTCGTCTATGTCGCACGCTATGGCGGTGCTGCTCAGAAGACTTCACGGTGGCCTCATTCGACTAAGAAAATGAATGCCAAACGCAAACGAACGACAACCGTCACTCAGTTTTTGTTTACGAAAACTGTCAAAATGATGGTTTTGTTTTTTGTGTCAAACAATTTGACAGCTTTTGAAATTGAAAACTGTCTGAATGAACGGTTCGGCCTTGGTTCGATTGCGATTTATCAAGATTTCTTTTTGGAGAATTGGGCCCCAGATAGCCTTGTTGATTTTTCTTTGTTTTTGTTTACTAACATAGTTTTAAGAACAATGTTACTAACATCATCATTCAGGCGAAAGATGTCCACTGCTGGACACAAGCCTCTCCCAAGCCATGTTGGGGGGCTTTGCCATAACCGCCACGCTTGGCTGGCGGGTTGGCGATCGCAGTATGGTTGTTAAAGTACTCAAAGAACGCTGCTGCCCATCCTCTAGTGAATCGCACAGTCGCTTTTTACGACACCCATAGGAAGAGATGGGGTAGTGCTATTCTTTACATCCGTACACGGAATCGAAGTTACTAACAAATGGGACCTAATAGCAAAATAATAAATAAATAATGAAAATCAGCGCTACCGCGCTGTTGGCATTAGGTTCGTCCGAAGTCACAGCATAATGCTGAGCAACGACCTAAATTTTTACGCACCATGCGACGCGTAAATTCAATATGTATAAAATGTATAAATGATTTAGATGCCTAGGTAACCCGTGCACCATATACAATAAATATTAAGAAATCATGGATTGATGTTTTTTTTTATTTTTAACTTATTTATTTTTTGTGTATGGGTTACCACTTTATTATATGTTTTTGTTTATATAGTAGTAATAAGTATTTTAACTTTAAGAAATATTGTATTTTGAATTTTTAAGTATGTGCGTATGTGCGTTAAGTATGGGCGAAAAAATAAATACTTTTTCTTTGTTTCAAATATTTCATTTTATTGAAGTGAAGCTTAGCAAGAGATCAGAACAGTCAATTTTATTTGAGAATATTATTTTTCTTGGTCATGTTTGACCCTGGTCGTACCTGATAGTAAGTACAGACTGGGTCTAAGATGGAGCAAGCAAATTCAAGCAATAGAGTTATAATAGAGGGTTTCCCTTATACCCCTCTGGCTTTCACATTTACACACGACAGAACACAGCAAACTGCGTGGCGCCGGAATTTAATATGAGGGTGGTAGCTGGCCAGGGGGCTTACTATGACCTCTTAAAGCAGGACAGAAGTTGCCTGTAAGTTGAAGACATTGTTAGAGCAGGCCTGTGGCAGGCCTGTTACGTTGACGTTTACGAAATCCGTTCACCTTTTTTTTGTATAAACTATTCGTACCGTGAACAAGCATTACAGTTCAACTTGGTTCAAAAGTCGTTCACCCTTAGTACTGTCATGGTACGACTTTTATCGATTCAGAAGCAGGCCTGCTTTTGAACGGAAGTTGACTTGCTGGCATTTGAACGTTTTCAAAAGACGTCATGGTATGCCCCCAGTAAGACCTTAAAGATCCTATTCCTTAGATTTGATTTAGAACTTTTTTCTTCTCAAATGTTATGTACAAAACAATGAATCGTTTCGCATTATCTGTTCGTATAACATTCATAATTCAAAAGTTCACACTTCATTCAAAATTAAATTCTATTATCTTTGACATCCGTTACAATCTTAAGTGCCTCGTTTGTGCATTAACTAGGCTGACTGTTACACCGATGCGTATTTGTTTTGAATTACAATAAATCATTTTAATAAAAAAATTAGGACTATTAGTGCAACCGACTCCTTTCCCCGTGTCCCGTGCTCACTATAATTACCTTCTTTTTTGGAAAGATCTATGGCCAAAAGTAGACTACGATAGGCTTATAGAGAACCATGAATAATCCATTTTAAGACCGTCTAGGTGCACAGAAATCTTGGCGAGGGAGTCCGCGGATCCAAGTGGCCGAAAACCGTTCAATGCAGAAATCTACAGCTAAAGATTCATGTAAGGCAAATTACTTCTTTTAGTAAGTATAACGCAACTGTGAACCATGGTTGGTTGTGGTGTTCTATAACAGGGATGAGACAAATTTTTTTTTTCAGAACACTACTACCAGTAAAGCGTACCGTAACAATAGTTGTAACGAAACAAATGGAAGCCCTAACAGAATGAACGACAAAAAAAATTGGTTTATGTTAGTTTTGCAGATTCTAAATGTCTAGCTAAAAAATATTAAACTTGATTATGACCTAACCTTAAAAGTACATGGGAAAACAAAATAGGTTTATTTCTTTTAACAGTCTAAATGTATGAAATAATAAAATACATAGAATACGTCATATAAACCAATCGTCTCCGGTTTTGCAAGTACCAAGCATATATAATATTAACGTAACCAGATCAAACCCATAATAGAATTTTTATTTCATAACAAAACGCTGGGCAGCCGTCCATCATGCGAACAAACACAGGCCGAGCGTCCACTACGGTGTAACAACCACCCTACCTAGCACGCGCTAGGCCGAAAGGTATTCACACAACAAATATTGACGCGTCGAAGCATTGTGTCGGCGTTAACTAAAGGTTATCTTATCAACTGTTTGAGCTCAAACACTAATGTTTGATGACAGACGCTCGTGTGTCTACGTTTGTCTCTCAAACGTTATCTCTAAGTAATTGACGTATTGAACTTGTGGAGTTTCCGGGAAGTTTCCTGTCAACCCTTCTGACGGTGTTTTCTTAAGATTTCGAGTACTTAACGCGGTCCTTATATAGAAGACGTTTAGTTTAAATGTTTCATATTGTGTCTTACTAGTTTAACTTACTTTTATTTCATTTACTGGGAGCTCAGAAAATTTCTGACGCGCTCCGTATGGCACTCTGCTCTTAAACAACGTGTTACAAAAATACCCCTAAGCCCGAAAGGGGATTAAAAGGTCCCTTGTAAAGAGTATTGGCAATATTTTAAAATAAAAGTAGGACCCAAAAAAAAATTTGGACATATCATAAAATAAAATCATCATCACTGAAACGCAACGCTGAAAACATAAAAGTAAAGAGTAGACTACCCAGAAAGTTATTTACATTCTTACCTAATTTCCTCTGAGAGGTAAATGACAACAACCATAAAAGACTACTTGATTAACATTTTCTTTTTTAAGGGGAATTATGCAACACGTTGTATTTTGTACTAAACCGCGCACTCTGTCAGAATTTTCCGTATCCGGTAGCCTGCGAGGTCTAGTGCCATTCGCGTACGAGTCAGAAATTTTCTAACAAACTTATAATATGCGGCTGGGCTAAGGAATTCAAAGTTGTCTAATGTCAGAGTAGTCAATTGGTCACATTAAAACTTTCCACATTGGATAGCGTGCTTACGTGCCCGACAGCAGCGACCTAGTATTCTAATTCTCTGCCTGAATATTCATCCACTGAATACCAAGTAATACAGGCTGTAAACAAAATCGTGTAATTCCTTTTTAAACCATGTGATCTACTAATGGTGTAGATTGGGACAGCATGGAAATTAGTTTGATGAAAAATAAAAAATAGAATTCTTTTTTTTTTCATGCGTTTCGTGTAAGTGATCGTATCAAAACCACTTCATAAGGATTCAGTAAAAAAAGAAGAAAAATTTTTTTTGCATTCAAACAATTTTATGTGCGTGAAGATTATTTCGATGCCACGTTTATGCGTGAATGAAAGCACGGCGACGCGGCTGGCGGGTACGACTAACGCGATATCGCTCTTTGCAGTCAGTTAACTCGGGGCTCTAAAATTACTCAGGAATAGAAAACCAAGATTTTATTTTGATTACTTTTTTACTTGATTTTCAAAAATACCCATTTAGGGTTAATCTTTGTCAACAGTAAATAGATCACGCGGTTTGAAGGAATTACACGAATTCGTTTACGCCCTGTATTTCTTTTCCTAACCCACAAATTAGTTCTCTCTAATGACTTAAATAGTAGGCAATGTAACTAGTTTTCGAAAGTAAATTATCTTCAATTATCTGATCGTTCTGCAAGATTTTAAACACCGTAAACAATTTATTTTTCGTATCAGCTACCAATGATAATAAAACTTAAATTCGGTACAACATCCAATCCCAAAATTCCTTGAACACAGAAAAAAAAAACAACAAAATTAAAAATGTAGCAAAAACCCGTTCGAAATTTAATTGCAAATCAATTAAGTGCCTCTATTTAAGTCTCATTTTATACTCGGACGTTCAAGTAGGCAGTCGTTTTTATGTCTTTATTGCACCAATAGCATCTGAAGTGCCTTTTCAATTAACAGCTTAATTTGAAAAGACCACCGTCTGTACGTAATTAGCTTATGGACAAAATAGGGGCGAATAATTAAAATGTCTTAATTTTATTGAAGGAGCCCTGAAGGTTTATTATGGAGTATTTATGTGTGCTGTAAAGATAGTGAAGGGATTTTTATGTATTGTTCGAGGTTCGATGATCGGGTCGCGCTATTGTAGAATAAAAGGTTGAATTGTTAATGGTTTATGTTATGGAAGGTTGAGAATTGGTTGCGTATTAGATAGGTGAGACTGTGTTTTGAGAGACATCCTAATTTATCTTATCTGCAGGGCTTATCTGATAAACCTTAACTAAGGTACTAATTGAGATGTCTATGGGGATGATGACAGCTTATTTAGGGATTTTGGTTTTATTAGGGAGGGACAATTTTTTTTTAAATTATCTCTTCTAGTAGCGTTATTATGTTGCAATTTGAGGCTGGTATGATGTGTGTAAAATATTATTGCAATAGCTTAGGGCATCTACCTCTGGCAATAACTTCAAAGCTTAAGAAAAAATATTTATTTAGGTATTTTTACAATGGTCACTGCTATTACCTACAAATGGAAAAAAAAACAAAAAAAAAACATACAAAAGTGACCCATCCTATTATTTATATTCATCTGTTGTTTTTTTAATCAGCCTGTAGATTTGACATCAATTTGTTTATATCTGAAAGTAATTTTGTTGCGCAAATATTTTTATACAGCTTGCTTAATTAAATTATTACCTGATGTTATAAAAAAGGACTTAATTATTTTTTAATTTTAAAGGCTATCAATATTATTGTTAAGTAAATTAAATGTCGTTAAACGCCTTGAAACCGAAAACATTCGATCGATCGCAGTATCATATCCATTTTTGGAACCGATAAAAATCTCAATCCTTTTTTTTTTTTTTTTTTTTTTTTTTTTTTTTTTCGTGGGAAAATCCTCATGGATACCCGTCGCCTGGGGAAGGCGAAGGGTTATGCCGGACTCTTACCGGCTAAAAACCCACGGTGTTCCTTCTCCTGACCCTTGGTCGGGGTCGCGGGATTCGCAGCTGCATGCGCCGCAACCCCGGCAGGCCTCGGTCCGCCAGCCCCTGGCGGACCTCTCCTTCTGTGGGGCCTTGCCCCACGTCCTCCTGAGAGGCGCGCACGGAACACATGCGCGCCGCCTTCTCGGGCCTGTTACTGGTCGGGCGACGGGTCCCCTAACCCGTCGCCCGCAGGCCACACACTAGGGTGGCCGGAGATCGTCGCGCGCCCTCCGGCGGCGCCCGGTGCGTCTGGCGCGGGAAGGGAGAGTTGCTGCCGCCTCTCTCTCCCTCTCCGCTCCCTCCTTGGTCGCCATCACCTCCTCGCAAAAGGAGGCGACGGCTTCCCACGCACTCTCGCTCCCGACCATGGACAGAACCACGGCCGGAAGCGAGAGGTCACCACCGACTGCCGCGACCAGTTCGCGGCGCTGCGTCGCCCACGCAGGGCATGCCTGCAGCGTGTGCAGCGCCGTGTCCTCAGGGCAGTCGACGCAGTGGTGACATCGTATAACTCCCAATAACAATACGACTGTGAAAAAAATGCCTTTAATTTCATTTAAAAAAATTAAACACGACCGACGCTGTAACCAAAAAAGTAAAAAACTTAATAAATCGAGCCAAACAACACATTACAAGGCTAATTTAAACGCTAAATTCTCTTGTTTAAATTAAGTACGAAACGAAGGTATTTTTTACAATAAATAATACCCTAATTACCGGCCAGGGTCCCATCAAATTGTTTTTATGGCGACATGCTGCTCACAAAAAAGAATGATACTCTAATTTGGACGGTGTTATGCAATATTTTAATTAAATTTCAAAATGTTGTTAGAGTGTGTAGGTGGTTTTAGACTCGTGAAAAACAGAGTAGTAGTAGTAGCAGAAATAGAGAAATTCGTCCCGAAATGCAGTAAAAAATGCCTCTATAATATACCTATCAGTTATCCATATCCTCAGTGGATGATGGACCTCTATTGCAGTTTTGGGATTATGGGATATATTAAAAGCAAAAATGCTACCTATCACAGTTAAAATGTTGAAGTTTAATAATCCGAGTTTTAGACCATATTTGGTATTGCATCGTAAAGGTAATTTTTTGTAATAGCTATTACATTTTAAATGTAATCATCAGAAATTACGTTTTCCAAAAACACGCTTCTGTTAGTACATAGCTATAATTATTATTACTACTCGTCACTTTCATTTTTATTTATTATTTACTGCTAATTGCAGAATAATGTAGAAAGCTTTTGGTTGTAAGAACATGACTTATGTATTAAGAAAATAATTTATCTAGACTACAAATAAATACATATATTGTTTCAGGAATCCCCGATAAGATCATAATCATTTACTCAGTAATTAAGATTAATTACTACAACATCGTTCAAAAAAGTGATGCAATTTTTAAAGTGCATAAATAAGGAAGCAATTAGCAATAACAAGGATCTTTGTTCAATGCATATCAATAACCTATATATTATTAAATAAATGTATGTATAGATCTTCAAAGACAGATAGTAAAAAGAAAAGAATTTTTATTTAATTGTTTACATTTCCTCTTAATCTTAATGACTTTAAGATATTACAATTTCGGTCTGAAAGGCTGATACGGCATACCACATTTCATTTTATATTTTAAGCAAAATCGAGGTAAAAATTTAAATAATATTACACATTTAAAGCACTGCTTCATTATAACATAAAGTGGTCCCCACAATTGGAGGCTTCCTCAACAGCCGCACACAATAAAATCACAGATTTGTGGACATTACAACGTCCAGTTTTAATTCCATACAAAATTAGTTCAACCAGCTTCTTCTGAGTTTATATAAAAACTAATCAGAATCACGTTGGGAGCTTCGTATAAATTCTATCTGTTAAATAAATATGCGGTTAAGCGGGTCTTTCATTAATATTAAGGGTCCCGTACCTAATATTAAAATAAGGGCTCTGAAAAAAAAACTCATTTGCGACAAGAACGTGTTGAGTCCGTAAACCTGATTTTTCAGAAAACGCCCTTGTAAATTTGGAATATAGGCGTTTTCTGAAATATCAGGTTTTCGGACTTAACATGTTCTTGTCGCAAATGAGCGTGTCTATATAATCTGTTCACCCAAAGTGAGTCCGGACAGCTCAGTCATTTCATAAATTGTAGCCATAAGGAGACTGCTATCGAAAAAACGTAAACGGCATCATCAAAAATCGTAAAATAGCTATATTATCCATGCCCTGGTTTTTAAAAACATTTTATATTCTTTGCATGGTAATGTTTTGTAGAGAAACGTCACTAATCATGTTACGGTGAAAAGGGTATAATAATATTATAAAACACCGAAGTGTGTTTACCTTTCTGTCTATTTGTTACTTACTTAACTACTAAACTACTGAACTTATTTGATGAAACTTGGCACAGAGATAGTTTGAAAGCCGGAGAAAAACACGATTTTTATCGACATGTCAGGCGAGCGATATTGTGTTACCTCCACTGTTAACAACTAAATCAAAGGTATCATAGGTTGGATGGTTGGCAAATAGTTTTCGTATTTATGAAAAACATATTTTATATTTATTACATGAAACATAAGGCTCTACAAAGTGCTTATAAATGAAAAGTGTGAAAAGAATCGCCGAAAGTAGTTTTTTAAAATTGTTTTTTAATTCTATTTCTCACCAAACTACCAACGCCACTGTTGTTATTTCAGCACCAGTGAATATTTAACAGTTCTATCTGTCAAAAGTCAAATCTTTGTCTCTTATAAATCCGGGGATCATACAATCATCCATAAAACCCTCTCGACTCTATTCCGAAAATCCAATACGGAACCCAAAAAATGATTATTTACGATTGTGTAGGCTATTTTAGTGATTCGGCCGGTAAGTGAGCACGAGACACATGTCAACATTTTTAATTGCATCGCTTCATGTAATTTATCGATTTAGTAATGGCCTAAAATAAAAATTCAATTAATTTTTCGGTTCATTTTTGTAGTATTTGTTTTTATTTTTAGTGCAACTACTTGAATGCTGATTAGTTTACCGATTTGAGGAAATTAATGGACTTGTAAAAATATTGTTATTGCTTGGAATGGGTCGCTATAAGTGTTGACAATGTAGCATAAATTCATAACAAAAAAGGGTTCGCATATAAATATAAATACCATAAACCCATTAGTATAAAACTGCCATAGAATTACAATATTATACATACTTATTTTTTTGTATTTAGTTGCAAACAAGCATAGGTACCTACGGCCCACCTGATGATAAGTGCTTACTTACTTACTGCAAGAGGCTTACTGATGCTTTTCCAACCAACTGACTAAGTTGAAAAATCTCATGTGCTTGTAATTTCTTCGGCACCCATACCCTCTAAACGGGAACGCAGCTATACGTATGGTGATGGTAGTACCTACTTCTCCGGACGAGGTCTTTCACAAAGAGCTCTACTACTACCTACTGATTTCTCATATCTAATTATACAAAGTCTTTGACGGACATGGAGATAAGTTGTTGAAATAACTTCGAGAGGGACAGTCCCGCTTTTGAGCTATGTGTACCGCTGTCCCCAAAAGCACATAATTATCCCGCTATGAAAAAAAAGGCAATCCGTGATAATGAATCACAGAGTACTTGCAATGAATTTCAATGAAAAAAGGGGGGGTTTTACTAAACGTATCAAAAACATTTTCATAAGAATACATCAACAAGTCATGCGAACGGTTCCATTCATATTTACCTAAAAATCAAACTTATTATCTTAAACCCAATCGCTCATCCAAAAAATACAGGAAACTAGCCTACTAGATTACACAAGATTAATTCCTATTTTTAAGCAATAAACATAAATCTTCCATAATTACTACATGTGTTATTCAACAAATAATTAAAATTTACAGGCATTTGAGGGAAAAAATGTTCACGTAATGCATAGGGCTTAAAGTGTAAGCAGATACCTATACAAAAGTAACCAGCTCTTAAAAATACAAATATAAAGTTACCCGAATCAAAAGCAAAGTGTGGATCTGAGTAACGATAAACACAGCAGTAAAATCAACACGATACGATAATGAACAATCAAGATACCGATAATGAAATAATTTGCAACACTTTATTGCAATTACATTGCTCTATATCACAATCAAGGCATCGGCGTGGCGGGTGGTAATCGAGTAATGGACCGACACTCTTTCGTAACAATCGATTGAGGTCGAATTAACAATTTAATTAGTATCGATCTTATTTTCTTTATACGGTAATCGGAGCTTCGAAATATAGTTTTGCGAGTTGCGTTAACTTGTGAACTTTTGGTAATTTCATTCAATAAAATGTTTGTTTGGTAGCTACATCATTTTTTAATTGTTTTTTTTTTAAGAGTGGCTACAATTCTTGCAGCAATGGATACAGAGAATTCAATCCACGAAGACGCGCCCCACTCTTTTTGTGTACAATAGCAATTTATAATGCAAAATTTTGCGTTATAAATTGCTATTGTGTAAGTGCTATCGCCACTCACACCGATAATTCAGTCCTCATCAAGCTGTCTCCCCCCCCCCCCCCCCCCCATCCCCTGCCAGCATCGCCCTAAGCCGAGGTCCGAGTCCCTACTAGGGGTCGGTCTTAGTGCTGTTGTCATGATGTTAGTGTAGTACAAGTAGTTGGCTTAGATTAAGTATTTTACTTCCCCCCATTGGTTGGAGACCCTTCAGGTCTCGCCAATAACTGCCCGGTTACATAGAAGGGGACCATCAAAAGCAAACAAAGAGAAAAAAAAAACTGTCGCCACACAATAGTTAGATATGTGCACACCAATATAAGATACTTAGATTTTTTTCACATGTACCACAACTACACCACAACAAAAAACCGTGGGCGGGCACTAATTTGTATGAAAATGAATAGTTTAATTCACACGGACCACATTTTGTCAACAAAGCTGCAGCGACACTATTCATACGTAACCACTGCTTGACCACTTTTTGCCACTGCGATGTGGTGTGATTGTAGTACGTGTGAATTCTTCCTAAAAATAAGAGATGTGCCCATGTGCATAAGCACCATGCGGCTACCTCTCATACAAAGAAGTAGAGCGCGTCTTCCTGGATTTAACGCACTGTATATAGATTGCCCAAATTCACTTCCAAACTACAAGCATGAGTTGGCTCCACCAATATGCCAGGCTAGCAAACTGGAACGTCTCTAAGAAAGTCTTACTGCTACTGATATTATTGCTTGTACTGAAAGAAGAGTGCATGTAGCGGAAATGCAATTGTTGAGATGGATGTGAGGACTGACAAGAATAGATAAGATGAGGAATGAGTATGTCAGAGGAAGTTTGAAAGTAGCACCAGTGACTGAAAAGTTGAGGAGTTTACTGTGGTATGGACATGTATTGTTATGTAGATAGAAGAAAGTTATACCAGAAGAGTATTAAATATGACTGGATGGATATACAAGTAGCGGTAACTGTGTGAAGGATGATATGGGTAAGAAAGGAATAAAACTGAGATGGTGGCTGATAGAGGAGAATGGAAGAGGAATACATGTTGTGCTGATCCAACCTAGTGTGGGATATGGGCTTGATGATTTATGTACTGACTTGTTCAATTGGTTGGCATCCCCTAAGTTAGACATAAATTTTCGCAATATAAATGCAGTAAAATGACCTAGGAGTCCTCACGTAAATCTACCTATTAATACCAATACCTATTAGTACCATATTGCTTCGTTTGTTCGTAATTTAATTGAAAATCGCCGATGAAATTAAAGTTAACATACAATATGTATATTGAATAAACGAATTTAAACAAGTCTTATGGTTCAATAATCACTGTAGATAATTGTAAAACAAAATAGTGGACGAGGTCCGATCAAGATCAGCGCACGCGCATTCGAATGACGTCAATGCATTGAATTCTCAGTTTCCATTTCTGTCGGATACAAAACAGTGATTGGATTACTGTAAAATTACATTTATTAAATGGGCAAGATATTTCGAATCTCGAATCATTGTTATCCGACTGCACGAAAAGAGTGTGTGAGGTGTGGATAGCTGTATTTTTGTTTGAGAACACGTATTATTTGCTTTCCTTTTCGAACTATACTGTTGTATTGATTGTGTCCTTATGTGGCCTGTTATAAGATTGTCTAATGGAAACACGTCGCTGCTGCAGTGCTGTGGTTCTCTCGTTTATGAACGCAGTGCTGCCGCAGCAGCAGACTACAAAACAGATTATAAAATTTGCAAGTCATTTTTCCACCAGAAGGAAACGATTGCCTCGTTGGTCTAGTGATCGCAAGCGCGACTACTGAGCATGAGATTCTGGATTCGATCCCTAGGTCGTTAAAGTGTTATTGGGTTTTTCCGTGTGCAAATTTTTCAGTAGCAGCCCGAAGTCTGCATTTGCGACTGCTGAGCGTGAGATCCTGCAAAGGTCGTTCAAAGTGTTGTGGAAATATTTCAGTAGCAGTCCGGAGTCTGCATTTGCGACTGCTGAGCGTGAGATCCTGCAAAGGTCGTTCAAAGTGTTGTGGAAATATTTCGGTAACAGCCCGGAGTCTGCATTTGCAACTGCTGAGCGTGAGATCCTGCAAAGGTCGTTCAAAGTGTTGTAGAAATATTTCAGTAGCAGCCCGGAGTCTGCATTTGCAACTACTGAGCGTGAGATCCTGCAAAGGTCGTTCAAAGTGTTGTGGAAATATTTCAGTAGCAGCCAGGAGTCTGCATTTGCGACTGCTGAGCGTGAGATCCTGCAAAGGTCGTTCAAAGTGTTGTGGAAATATTTCAGTAGCAGCCCGGAGTCTGCATTTGCAACTGCTGAGCGTGAGATCCTGCAAAGGTCGTTCAAAGTGTTGTGGAAATATTTCAGTAGCAGCCCGGTGTCTGCATTTGCGACTGCTGAGCGTGAGATCCTGCAAAGGTCGTTCAAAGTGTTGTGGAAATATTTCAGTAGCAGCCCGGAGTCTGCATTTGCGACTGCTGAGCGTGAGATCCTGCAAAGGTCGGGCAAAGTGTTGTGGAAATTTTTCAGTAGCAGCCCGGAGTCTGCATTTGCAACTGCTGAGCGTGAGATCCTGCAAAGGTCGTTCAAAGTGTTGTGGAAATATTTCAGTAGCAGCCCGGTGTCTGCATTTGCGACTGCTGAGCGTGAGATCCTGCAAAGGTCGTTCAAAGTGTTGTGGAAATATTTCAGTAGCAGCCCGGAGTCTGCATTTGCGACTGCTGAGCGTGAGATCCTACAAAGGTCGGGCAAAGTGTTATTAGGGTATTCCTTGCGGAATTTCTCAGTAGCAGCCCGGAATCTAGATTTGTGCCCGGTTGATGGCAATAGGCACGCCTCCTATGACATGGGACTACATAATACACCTCTGCCCAACCCTTCGGGGAAAACCAGCGTGATTTCATGTTAAAGGAAACGATAGATTAGCCTTGGCTGACATAAACGGAATTAAAGGAAACGTTCAAACTTATAACTGTATGAGAAGCTTTCAAAATGAAAATTTTACTAATAAAATGCCTAACTACTAACACAAACCCCATACAAAAGTTAACGCGCTATATTTTTTGTATAACACTTTCGGCTCGCACGAATAAAAAAATATGTCGTAACCACACTTCATCTTACAATTAAATCCCGTCAAAGAAAGGGTATCGTTGGTCCTCCATTATGCCGGCTATTGTAATATTCGACGCACAATGCCTTACTTATGGCCAGTTTAGGACATGAAAAAAGAAATGGCTAAGGTACCGTGAGATACTGCCAGAGAGTTTCGCTAACCGAGCTTTTTGTAAAGATATTGATTAGTAATGCTAGGAGATGGTTTCGATACAATTTGTGTAAATTAATATCAAATATTATACTATAGATATATAGTTTATTAACAAGCAGATCATCACTACAGAGTATAAAACAAAGTCGCTTCCCGCTGTCTGTCCCTATGTATGCTTAGATCTTTAAAACTACGCAACGGATTTTGATGAGGTTTTTTTAATAGACAGAGTGATTCAAGAGGAAGGTTTACATTGTTTTAAGCTTTCACGGTTTGTCTTTAAATTTAAAATGTCACTTACGGGATATCTTCCGTGATTATTTGTTTGTTTGAGTTCCCGATATTTCGACGCTGTTGCAAGCGCCATGATCGCGGGTTGACTGGAGATTGCGGGTGGATGAAAATAAATTGTTAGGAGCAGACAAATCTGTCTACCCTCTTTCTTTGTCTTTTGCTACGCGCACTACTGGAACTCGACACTAAGTCACGGCAAAACACACTCACAGTATCAACACGTTTTTTGGAGTCTTTATAACGATGCCGGCTGCCATTTATGAGCATGTTCATAACTGGATTCCACGTACTTGACAATTTGAAGCCATCCTCTCGATTGAAATTCTTGTGTTTTCTTATTTCAATTGCTTCTCTTGTCAGCCTTGGTATGTAATGTTTGTCCGTGGACAAAATACTTGGCTTGTGAAATTCAATCCAGTGATTGGGCCCTGACTGCAGCAGATGTTCAGCTATGGCAGATTTTTGCTCATCATTGTTTTTGACAGCTTTAATGTGCTCTTTGATGCGGCATGAGACAGTTCGCTTCGTCTGACCTATGTATGAGCTGCCACAGCTGCAATCAATTTTATAAACCCCAGGATGTTCATATGGGAGTATATCCTTAGGGGAACGCAGACTTTGTGCAATTTTCCTATGAGGAGTAAACACGGTCTTTATCGAGTATTTACTCAATAAACGACCTATCTTGTCCGTTACTCCTCTCAGATATGGCAAGAAAGTTGTTTGGCGCTCCACTGTAGATCTGGTGGCTCGTTTCTTTTCTGGTCTTACTGCTCTATCATTTGTTCTGTAGCCATTCATGAGTAGCACCTTCTGCACATGGGACAATTCACCAGTAAGGTGTTCAGTATCACAAAGATCAAATGCGCGATTTGTAAGTGAGGTGACTACAGAATTAAGGTGACAGGGGTGATGATGTGAGGTGGCGTGTAAATAACGGTCCGTGTGAGTCGGCTTCCTGTAAACTGAATGGCTTAGGGTCCCATCACTCCTTGCAATGACCTTGACGTCAAGAAAGGCTAAAGACCGATCCTTTTCCAATTCCACTGTGAAACGCATGGCCGTATGGATATTATTCAAGTGGGTCAAACATCTCTCAACTTCTGGTACTCCACCTCTGACGATGCAGAATACATCATCTACATACCGCTTCCAAACCTTGATAGGCACAGGACAAGTAGAAATAGCCAAGTCTTCGATTTTTTATAAAATTGTGTAGTTTATAAAATTGATTGCAGCTGTGGCAGCTCATACATAGGTCAGACGAAGCGAACTGTCTCATGCCGCATCAAAGAGCACATTAAAGCTGTCAAAAACAATGATGAGCAAAAATCTGCCATAGCTGAACATCTGCTGCAGTCAGGGCCCAATCACTGGATTGAATTTCACAAGCCAAGTATTTTGTCCACGGACAAACATTACATACCAAGGCTGACAAGAGAAGCAATTGAAATAAGAAAACACAAGAATTTCAATCGAGAGGATGGCTTCAAATTGTCAAGTACGTGGAATCCAGTTATGAACATGCTCATAAATGGCAGCCGGCATCGTTATAAAGACTCCAAAAAACGTGTTGATACTGTGAGTGTGTTTTGCCGTGACTTAGTGTCGAGTTCCAGTAGTGCGCGTAGCAAAAGACAAAGAAAGAGGGTAGACAGATTTGTCTGCTCCTAACAATTTATTTTCATCCACCCGCAATCTCCAGTCAACCCGCGATCATGGCGCTTGCAACAGCGTCGAAATATCGGGAACTCAAACAAACAAATAATCACGGAAGATATCCCGTAAGTGACATTTTAAATTTGAAGGTTTACATGTATAATACATGCATATTATAGTAGAGAAAAAAGCAGAATACGCGATAAACAACATCCACGCGGGCGAAGCTGCTGGCGACCTCTAGTATCCTAATAAAACTACTTTTTTGACCTCCTTCAAAGAATGTACACAGCTCAATCTTATAACTAGGATACATAATTATTTATTATGTGGACTCCTTCAATTATAGGAGGAGCTCGTGGCTAAATAATTACAGCCGCATAGACCGATCTTCCGGGTTAAGCCACGCTTGCCGAGGTTGGTCTGTGGATGGGTGACCATTTACCATAGCGAGTTTCCTCCGTGCCTCGGAAAGCACGTAAAGCCGTTGGTCCCGGCTGTCATTTGTAGATCTTTGACGGTCGTTACTGTTGGTCAGAAGCCAGAAAGTCTGACAACCAGTCTTACCAAGAGTATCGTATTACCCAGTTACTGGGTTGTGGAGGTCTGATAGGCAGTCGCTCCATGTAAAATACTGATATTCAGCTGAATCCGGTTCGACTGGTAGCCGACCCCAACATAGTTGGGAAAAGGCTAGGCAGATGATGATGACTCCTTCAATTATAGGAGCCCACATCATGCACAAATTAATTGCTATTATAAAGAAAATATTATATCTAACTATGAACAATAGGGCATCAAAATATTCCTCCGCACCGCTGTCGACTGGTAATGTGCCCAGAAGACCGGCAGCATTGCCACATTGTATGGCAATGCTAATCCTTTGGCCAAAGTAAAGGCCAGCCGTAATGACGTGGACCAGCGGAAAGTGTCGGACAGCCGCCTTGCAACATCTCTGTATAGAACTCGGGCACTCGGACCCCACGACCTGAGTATTTCGAGCCACGATCCAACTTTGATTTAATATGATGATTTTATATTTTTGTTTTATAACTTTTGTGAGACATGTTCAAATGTATGATTATTTACGGTTTACTCACGTGCATTTTTCGGGATTGCCCATGTAGTTTCGGTCCCAAACGGAGCCCTTAATTAACTGAACACGCGGCGAGGTCGCGTATCGGACGATCCGTTAGAGCTCCGTTTGGGTCCGAAACTAGTCGGGCTACCCCGAAAAATGCACGTAAGTTTAACTTATCATAAATATGATTTTACATATATTTATAGAAAAAAATCTGTAGGCAGAAAAAAAACGAAATATATTTTAAATCCTTTAGTTTATGAAGAGAATGAGTGGCTGGTTCGGTGAAGCTGGAAGAGCCAGTGAAGGCTTACTGTTGTAACTCTACTGCGTCCTGAAAAGTACATTTTCGTGGCCTCTTCCCTATTCACTTTCAAGATAATATTTATAAAAAAAAATACACCAGTGGCAAGAAAAACTTTCAGAGGTGAATGTCTAGTTCTAATGAACAAAGTTTATGTTATGATTTCTTGAAATAAGAGAAAATATCCCTGTTAATCAGATTGGTAATTTTGAGTGTACTTTTTTTTTCAACATTTTAGCATAAACTTCTCACCCAAAGCTCGGTCGAGCGCTGTACGTTCTAACCGCTCGTATGTATCGCACGTTATTTGAGACCATAACAAATTCGTCAGATCAACGGCTACGGCGACTTGACGGTGTGTTATGGATTCCAATGTATGAATATTATGATTGTTGCTTATTGTTATTGATGCGGTTCGATGATTATTCAACTATTTGTTG
Organism: Amphipyra tragopoginis; assembly: GCA_905220435.1. Classification (NCBI taxonomy): domain Eukaryota; kingdom Metazoa; phylum Arthropoda; class Insecta; order Lepidoptera; family Noctuidae; genus Amphipyra; species Amphipyra tragopoginis. Next base: position 10,286,456 of record HG992009.1, read on the forward strand.
TATGGTAGGTATATTATGTTTCGATATTCGTTAGATAATGTCTGTGATTGTACACCGAAATAAAGCGCTAAGTTGCGTGCTCTTGCGTCAGCCTGATTGCTTTATGAAAGGCCAGAGAGTGTGCCTGTAAATCACCAGTTATTGACAGGCGCCGTCATCAGCAATGAGAGATACGATTACCGGCGCAAACTAGTAGATACGTAAAGTGACATGTAAAAGAGTTTTAAAATACGTATTTACAGAATAAACAATTTCATTTCATTTTAATTAAGGAAGAAGGGTTAACGGTTTTTTGCGATTTTTTGACAAGTTTGGACTCAATTCCAAGCAACTTCAAGCCAATTTTGATGTGTGATTAAGGGCTCTTTTCATATCGAGAACTAATCGGGCAATCCCGGGCTATGCATAAGTATATTAAGTACCTAATTTTTGAAAAGAACATAAAGGCAGACTCAATTTAACTCCTCTTTTACCTATTAACGAAAAGATTTCCATCTGTAGATGTTGTTAAATGATGGGTATTGGTCTTCTCTAACAACTTCCAGAAGAACAACAGCTGATATTTTGTAAACAATCATTATTTCTGTTGAAACAGATGGACAATGGCCATCCCAAAAAATCCTACCACTAATTACCTATTATAACCTAAATACATACCCGTCATACCTGCCCCAGTTCTGATATAACACCGCAATCAAATAAACGAAAATGGCGTCTGCCTTCGGTCTTTACCGTACGAACGAACCAACTTATTTACAGCAGTCAAATATTGGTTAATAAACCTTATGACAATAGAAATAAGGTTGAGGCTGAATGCAAATGGATTTATAGCATTGTAATGGTCGCATGACAGTTGATTAAAGGGGGCCGAAAAGCGACGAGGTTGGGGTCCAAGGGACAGCGCCCCAGGTGTGTCGCGGTAGGAGGCCCCCCTGATGATTGTATTTAAAATAAATAAGAACCTCAATGAACGATTGTCCATACCGTGGCTTATGAACGCGATATTCGTATCGATAATTTATGCGACGGTATTTGTGGTCGGCTGTAGAATTGGAAGAAATTTAATGTTTAGATCGTGTGTTGCTTTCTGCTGAGTTCTGTTTCTACTTTCTAGTATTGTCTCAGTTATTACGGTCTACTTTCGAGCAGTCTCTTCCATTTCGATTTATCTTCAGTAAATTTTATTTTTTAACAATTGTCTCACCGTAAGCAATCAACACATCAAATGCTGTCTGATCTGCTTCTAATAAGTCATCGTCATCTATACCCAAATGAAAATCTCCGAATTAACAACTGAGTTGTGATTGAGACATTGTTAGAGCGATTACGCACTGCATCCGATCCGAATCCGTGAAAATACGGATATAAAAAACTCGGACCGAATTCGGATATTGCTTTACGCACTGCATCCGATCCGAATCCGTGAAAATACCGATCTAGAGTAAAAATCTCGGACCGAATTCGGATATTGCTTACGCACTATTCCGATCTATCACTCAGTTGCAAGAAAGGTCCATTAAATTTTAATTTTCTCATTAGAATGTTAATGCTCCATTAACCTCTTCTAGGTATCCATTGCAAGAAGCTAGATTTAATGGAATGATTAACTATACATTGAAATTAATTTTTGATGTGCCAAACTCCCCATGATTTCAATATATGATAATTAGTAAATGAAGAACGAACATGCAATAGCCATTAATTTAATGGAAACATTATTCTTAATGACGGATTAGTTAATGATCACCTAATGGTATCTTTCTTGCAACTCAGTGTCTGATTCAAATTCAAACAATTCGTCCATCAATTGTTCTTCCGAATTAGAAACTCACGGATGACGGATAGAAACCGGATGACGGATGCCGGATGTAGTGCGTAAACTACCATACAAATAGTTCTATGGCTACTTCGGAACGTATTTTTACGGATTCGGATCGGATGCAGTGCGTAACCGCTGTTAGGGGAGAGAAATCAAAAAGAAACAACTGAAAACAAGATTGGATTCGAGATCCGGTTGAAATCGGAATGCAAATCTATCACTACATTATACAATGAAACACTCGAATTCAAAAAGCGAACAACCCTTTCTCCTACCCAAAACTACTGCTCTATAATCTCCTCAAAGTGCACCACAAATAAAATCGCCAGCACAATGTAAAAAACGAGGCGTAAACTCGAAATTAAATCCCTATCAAAATTGAACAAAGAACGAATAAATATGCATTGAATAGAACCACTATCGCCATTAACCCTACATCTGTTAAAGGGTAGATGCGTTTATAATGGTCTTATAACCGTCCTATAATCATAAGATTATTCTTTTTTTCAGTGCGGCTTCATTAGTAATGTAATAATGTTTACAAAACGTATAATCATTGTAATGTATCGGCAACCCGTCAGATAGTTTGGTAAATACGTAATTGTAGGTTAGATAGATGGTAACAGAACAGATTTTAAAGGTCTTTAGTGTGATGGCAGCTTGCGGTCTTTTACTAGTAAGGGTGAAACGTAAACGATATTCTAATAGGCAAGATTTTTTAGACTGTTTTTGCTCACTACTAATGTTCGAAACAGTATACGGGTGAAAATCATTTAAAATGACCATTGTGACAAAAATGAAAATGTAACAAAAATGAAACGCGTAACAAAAAATAACAAAAATGAAATGTTAGGGCTTATTTACAATGCGCATTATTATCTGACTATTAATTATTTAATTGATTTCGTATAAGGTGTCCCGCAATAAAACTCGTTACATGTCTTATCTTCTTAATCGTTTCCTCACTACTGAGGATCGTGACTCCATTTCAACTTTTCTACGGTCTGTCTCCATCTGTTGCGATCAGTTGCCTGGTGGATTACGGCGCTTATTATATACCTATATGTATATATATCTTATAGCATTTATTTTATTAATTAATTATAGGAGATCATGGGGACCATAATTTCTATACCTGTATACAGGTAGCCTAGGAGCTCTTGCTTTAAGGAGCACCTCTGAGTTTTCGAGTTCATGTGCGCATCATAATTTGATAATCACTTGCGTTAATGGTGAAGAAAAACATCGTGAGGAAACTTGCACACCTGAGAGGGTTTCAAACAGTTCTCAATGGTGTGTGTAGTACGTTAACTCGCACCAGGTAAGCGTGGAGGACTAAGGCGTAAATCCTTCTCATTCTGAGATATGGCCCGTGCCCAGCAGTGGGTCAGTAATGGGCTGAGGATCATGATGAATGCTTGAATGGTATTCAATCGGCAATCAATGATAACATTATTACTAAAATATTCTGTATATACAAATATATTTAAATCAAAGAACTACTTCCTACAGATACCCGATCACGATCCACCGAGCTCTTCCTTGGTAGAGCCGGTCGTCTCTTCAGACTCCGCAGTCACACCGATAATTCAGCCCTCATCAAGCAGTCTCCCCCCCCCCCCCAAGCCCCCGCCATCGCCCTAAGCCGAGGTCCGAGTCCCACTAGGGGTCGCCCTTAGTGCTGTTGTTGCAGATAGTCATGATGTTAGTGTAGTACAAGTAGTTAGCTTAGGTTAAGTATTTTACTTACCCATTACTGGCTGGAGATCCTTCAGGTCTCGCCAATAACTGCCCGGTTACGTAGAAGGGGTCCCGAAGGACCATCTACATTAGTCGAATAGAAAAAAAAACCTAGAGATACGAGTTTTAACCTCGAGAACCATCTGGAATATTGCACGGAGACCTTGTTAAAAGTCATTGGATCCAGACAGATACCCAGACAATCACCAGTATACCTAGTTAGACATACCTACGTTACTTTTTAATCGTACAGAACCTGACAATAATACAACGAATCGTAAATTTTACAGCCGTCTTCCAAGTAACCGGCGACGCTCCTAAGTAGAATCCTGTGTTTGTTTATTTTTTGATAGGACTGTGTAACTGCGTGTGCCTTTTCTTCACGAAATACTTATTTTTTTCCCTTGACTTTTTTATTTACGTCCCTAATAAAGGACTTACTATAGCTCTGATGTATACTCGAGGTTATTGTTTCAGAGAAATTGAGATATTCTGGGCTTAGCAAGCAAATAATATGTTATTTCTGTGGTCCTTTTCGGGGAGTTGGTTGTAACACTTATAACTCTCTTATCATGCATGTAGCAAGTTAGAATCCGGGTTGTTTGAGTCATTGGTCACCTAATAGTGATTCATAACACGATGATTTGTGTTTAATAGATAGATAAGAATCGTATCGTTACGGTTTTTATATTACTCATTTGTAAACGGTATTTTTATTTCCTTTGGAATGACAAGTATGTCGTCGAGGATGTCTTAGTTTTTGTATTGAATAGAGGTTCAAATGATTTCAAATTCGTCTGGTAAGTTGATGTGATACAGGGCATGGTTCCCTCAAAATGGTCCAATGGTACAATGACGTCTAAAAAGATGTTGTAAGTAGCGCTTTTTCTAAAGCTGGGTCCGCTGCGCCGTGTTTTCGTGTTTGCAAACAGCAAACATTGTTTGCTAACCGAATAGGGGCGTAGCCTAACAGTTTTGTTAGCAACACACACAACATGACAACAACACAGTAACATGTTAGAAAATTGGCGCTGCGGACCCGACTTATCATAAACTATGTCAGAAAAACTGAATTATGTTTAATCGGCCCGTAGAGAATCATTTCAAAATTCGGAAACCTACAAATACCAAACCAGTTACACATTTACAATCGCACAAATTTTATTCAAACGACCACTGCCCTTAAAATTCATAGGACCCAACAAAAAACGAATAACGCAGTAGGACTCCAAAATAAAATTATACACACATAATCTTATATCTCTAAGATCCGTGTTAAAGTGTTAACAATAGATATTTGTTCGGATTTCAATCGAGTTGTGACAAGATACGGTCTAAGATAACGATGGTAGGACCTACGGCACATATCAGATAAAGAAAGAAGGTCCAGTCTTACAAAATGCAAAATAACGCACACTTTACATCCACAGATAATTGAAAAACTGCAGACTTATTAGCTTTTGGAGTCTCCTTACACTTATCAATGCGGAATCGGGTTAGGGCTGTCGGAAAAAGCTTAATGTCTGCGGGCATAAAGGTGTGTCGGACGTCATCCGCCTCGGCTCTGCGCGGTGTGGCTTCCCAAACCGATGCGAATGATGTCGCTTCCGGATCAAAAAGGAAACCCTAAGTCTGCACTTAGTAGTCAATGGTAAAGTGGCAATCCTAATGACTACTACTACAAATTAAATAATTAATTAAAAATTAAATGGGGCGAATTTAAAGAGCCTCCACGAATGACGATCTCGTCAGCCTTGCTACCAACCTTGCTGACTGACTTTTTTCACCACGGCATGCAGAAACAATTCTCGTATAGCTCGTCTTGACACGAGAGATTAGAGATCATGTTCAGATGCGGAGGTTTACGGGCTGATGATGGTGATGATAATGACCACCTAAATGACTGTGGACAACATTGCAGTGATAGGTGTTCACTAGAATTAGCCCAACGGTGTTCTTCAAAGTGTAATGGCGGCAAATTCGCAATAAACATCATTCACTATATTGCGAGGATGAATGAGGTATTCGGAAATTTATAGCGCCACCACCGTTCGTCCCAATACAATTGCATTGGTTATATATCATATTATGTGTTTTGATGTCAATTTCCAAACGTCAATGTCAATTTCACTCGTTTTGACTGGTTGTGATAAGTACTTACGGTGGTGCTGCCATCTGCGTTAGTTTTACATTCGCATCCCCATTACCTATAAAGTGCGTTTGCACAACAGCTGATTTGCCTTGTGCATCTAGACATGACAACTTCTGAACGCTAGACAATAGAAACATCAATGAGATATACTGGGTTGACAAATTTAAGCTTTCGACAGGTCAGGCGACCTGTATGTCATTCCTATACATTTAAGTATCGTATCAGTATACTATTTACTGGCGATCGAATAATGGCCTGTTATCTAGACCCACTTTTTCTAAATTTGGCCTTTTTGTAGCGCAGTTCAGACTACGCTATACTATTTTGCTATATAGTAAAACACATTGCGTCTTAGGCCGTTACCATATAATATGACGTGCATACTATACGCTATATTGCCATCCGGTCTACTATGTATAGCAGTTATTTGACGGCAATCTCGCAGGCGATGGACGGGGTAGAAGTGAGGTAAGGCGGGGACCGGAAATACTTTATGGCATAACGTTATGTGAACGTGTCCATATAAAATGTATGCTGAGCGATATCGTTGTTGCTATATGATATTTGCTATATGCCAAATAGTATAGCGTCGTCTGAACTGTGGCTGTAGACAAATAGCAATCGATGATCGCTAGAGAATAGAAACGACAGCGAGATTGTACTGGATTGACGTAAGCTTTCGACAAGTCAAGCGATCTGTTATCTCATTTCCATACAATTAATTGGCGTATCTGGCGATCATCGATTGCCATTTGTTTACAGGCACTGCGCTTGTTTTGTCTATTATCAAAATGTGGTTGAGATCCACCGTTGATTGAATGTGTGGGAACACATTACCGCTACACCGCTGCTTACCTACCGAACCATCGCGATCGGCGCGATAATGCGCGGAGACCGCTCGGCCGCCACCGCAGCCCGAGAGGTGCGCCGGCGGCGACATTCACCACACGCCCCACCAGTCTACAGCTAACCGCGACGGCGAATGCACGCCCGTTCGTACCGCGCCCGCTCCGCTTATAATACTCGCTAAATTGCCTTAAGCCTATTTTATATTCTAATTCTTAATCTTCCCTATTTTCCAAACTATTGCTAATGCTTATATGTATAGACTCTGTTGCTCGCGAGTGATACATTACATGTGTGGAACGTTATGAACAATAAACGGTTATAATATTATTTTATAGACATTGCGTATAATTTATCTCCCGTTAGGTTCCCACATATTGGTGACCCCGCGTTGGACAGTAAAGACTTAGTGCCGTGCGCGAGTGAATAATAGACAATAACATACAGAAACACCGCATCGAGCGTCGACCATTTTGTTTTTCTTGCAAGTCATTCGCAAGTGACTCGCTGTGTCCTTGAAATCAGCTGTAAGGTCATACAAAGAAAAACGATTATGATGTCGCAGGAGGATACTTCATTGGGATCTGGATTATACAGAGTTGGCGTGAAGGTACCAGAGTTTTGGCCAGATCGACCCGATGTTTGGTTCGCTCAACTGGAGGCGCAGTTTAGCCTCGCAAATACGACGGCGGATTCAACGAAATTCTACCACGTCATAGCGCATTTGGGTAATCAGTATGCAGCGGAGGTGTTGGACATTATCAAATCCCCACCGAAAGAGGACAAGTATCTTACCCTAAAGACGGAGCTCATCAAGCGGCTTTCGGCCTCCCAGGTAAAGAAAGTCCAGCAACTTTTGATGCACGAAGAGATGGGGGACCGAAAGCCATCTCAGTTTCTTCGCCACCTGCAAGTCTTGGCGGGATCAACGGTGCCCGAGGACTTCATGCGCACCCTGTGGTCTAGTCGTCTCCCGCAGCACATACAGACTGTCATTGCTACGCAGACCGATACCCTTGCGAAAATTGCCGAAACGGCTGATAAGGTCCACGAAATTGCGCCGGCCTCACCTCAAGTTGCCGCTGTTGCCAGTACCAGTACACGGCAACCTGATATATGCAGCATGACCGTCATGCAGGAGATGATGAAGAGCATGGCTGACCTCACAATACAAGTAGCGGCTTTAACAGCTGAAGTAAGGTCTAGACCACGTGAACGGTCGTTTTCACACCGCAGGAGCTCGTCTAAGCATCACACACCGGCCAAGCATCGCTCACCATCCAGTCAAGGGATATGTTATTACCATCGCAGGTTTGGGGACAAGTCATTTAAGTGTACGAGACCATGCAACTTTGACGCGGGAAACTCCCCGGGCAGCCGTCAGTAGCGGCCAACGACTGTCCACAATCTTTTGGCCGTCTCTTTGTGACCGACCGCAAGACCAAGGTCCAGTTCCTCGTTGACACTGGGTCGGACCTGTGCGTATTCCCGCGCACTGCGGCCAAAATCAAACGCTGTAAGACTGAATTTAACCTGTATGCTGCAAACGGGTCTGAAATACCCACTTATGGTTTTGCTCATTTATCATTAGATCTTGGTCTCCGTCGTGAATTTTCATGGAGATTTGTCGTAGCTGACGTGACCAAGGCCATTATAGGAATAGATTTCCTCTCGCACTACAACCTCTTAATAGATTGCAGACGACATCGTTTGATAGATAACACTACGTCATTATTCACTGACGCTTATCCTGTAAAGCATAATGAAAGCGTATCATCTATCAAGATTGGCAGCTGTAAAGGTGATGAGAAGTACTTGTCCATCCTCAAAGAGTATCCCAACCTTACTAGACCGTCTGGCACTCCTGGGCAATATACACATAACACAGTGCATTATATTAAAACTGTGCCTGGCCCTCCTGTTACAAGCCGACCTCGCCGTTTACCACCTGATAAGTTACAGATCGCCAAGCGTGAGTTTGATGAAATGATCAAGAATGGTACAGCGCGCCCATCCGACAGTCCTTGGTCTTCAGCTCTCCACCTAGCACCAAAGAAGGACAACGGATGGCGGCCCTGCGGCGACTACCGTGCACTCAATGCTAGGACGATACCAGATAAGTACCCTATAAAACACATTCATGACTTCAATCTGAACTTATTCGGATGCACAGTGTTCACAAAAATAGACCTCATAAAAGCATATAACCAGATTAGCATTTTCCCGCCTGATATATGCAAAACAGCTATTGCAACTCCGTTTGGCCTGTATGAATTCCCTATGATGACGTTTGGTTTAAGAAACGCAGGCCAGACATTTCAAAGATTTATGGATGAAGTCACTAGAGGCCTGGATTTCTGCTATTCATACATTGACGATTTGTTGCTTTATTCCCGAAGCCCAGAAGAGCATGAACAGCATTTGCACGTACTTTTCAGAAGACTGAACCAGTATGGAGTATTGCTGAATACTTCAAAGTGCATCTTCGCAGCGCCAGAAGTCACCTTCCTCGGATATCACGTATCCAGTGAGGGAATCCGACCGCTTGATGAGAAGGTAGACGCTATAAAGAAGTTTCCTGAGCCAAAAACAGCAAAAGAGATGAGAAGGTTCCTTGGTATGTACAATTTTTATCACCGATTCATACCACGGTGCGCTGAGCTACAAGCGCCGTTAAATGAAATTTTAAAAGGGTGTACTAAAGGATCGCAACATATAGAATTAAATGAAGAGCAGCGATGTGCTTTTGAGAAATGTAAAACCGGACTTTGCGAAGCAGCTTTACTGGCACATCCAGACTGCAACGGTAAGCTTGCCCTAGTGACGGATGCCTCAAGTACTGCAATTGGTGGCGTATTGCAGCAGTGGCACAACGATTCGTGGCAACCACTGGCATTCTTCTCCCGCAAACTTACACCTGCTCAAATTAAGTACAGCCCTTATGACCGTGAACTGTTGGCAATTTACAAGTCTATACAGTACTTTCGCCACATGCTAGAAGCCAGAGTATTTACTATCTATACTGATCATCGCCCACTCACACATGCATTCGAAACAAGCAGAGACAATTGTTCTCCCAGGCAGTTTCGTTACTTGGATTACGTCGCACAGTTCTCCACGGATGTTCGTCATATTTCTGGCAAGGACAACGTGGTAGCTGACACACTATCCAGGATTGATGAAGTCGTGGCAGCAATAGATTTTGAGACATTGGCTAAGGAACAGCAGTCAGACGCCGAGTTAAACAAGCTCTTGGCTGAAGGAAGTTCGCTAAACCTACAAAGGATTCGCTTGCCAGGTATGAAGATCCATCTTTTTTGCGACACGAGTACTCCTTCACCTAGACCCTTCATCGTGAAAACCATGAGACGTCAAGCGTTTGAAGCCATACATTCCCTTAGTCATCCAGGCGCCAATGCGACTATCAAGCTGGTGACTCATAGCTTTGTTTGGCCAGGAATACGAAAGGACTGTCGCGATTGGAGCCGTGCTTGTCTTGCCTGTCAACGTGCTAAGGTATCACGTCATGTATCGTCGCCACTGAGCTCATATGCCCTACCTTCAGCCAGGTTCCTAAACATCCATATCGACCTCATCGGACCAATGCCTATATCGAACGGATACAAGTATTGCCTCACTGCCATCGATAGATTTTCGCGGTGGCCTGAAGCAATACCAATAACCGACATAACAGCAGAATCAACAGCGAAGGCCCTGCTGTCAGGATGGATATCGCGCTTTGGTTGTCCTGTAAGCATAACCACAGATCGCGGAAGGCAGTTCGAATCCACCCTTTTCAAGTCTCTAGCCGAACTGACTGGGTCTCAACACAAGACGACTACTGCCTATCACCCAGCAGCAAACGGGATTATCGAGCGCTTCCATCGACAACTCAAAGCAGCGATCATGTGTCACGATAACCAGTATTGGACGGAGGCCTTACCATTAGTACTGCTAGGTATACGTAGTGCGTGGAAACAGGACCTGCAATCGTCGGCAGCCGAACTGCTATATGGAGAACCACTGCGACTTCCAGGTCAGTTCTTTGACACGACAACCACAGATATACCTGATATCACCGATTATATCTCAAGGTTGCGGTCATTCGCAGCGAACATAAAACCTTGTTCAGCATCACATCACACACCGAAACGTATTTTCGTATTCAAGGATTTACGCACAGCTGAACAAGTGTTTTTACGGCAAGACGCCTTACGCTCATCCTTACAACCTGCATACACAGGCCCATACAAGGTTTTGAAAAGAGGCGACAAAACTTTCAAGATATTAGTTAAGACGAAAGAAGTAACTGTATCTATCGACCGCCTCAAACCAGCCTACACATTAGACGCAAACAATGATACAACAACTACGGGAAATGCCTCTCAAAATGACAATGAAAAAACTACACGTTCAGGCCGCAGAGTGCATTTCCCAAATTACTATCGCCCGTAGCAACGGTCTCAGCGGGGGAGTGATGTGGGAACACATTACCGCTACACCGCTGCTTACCTACCGAACCATCGCGATCGGCGCGATAATGCGCGGAGACCGCTCGGCCGCCACCGCAGCCCGAGAGGTGCGCCGGCGGCGACATTCACCACACGCCCCACCAGTCTACAGCTAACCGCGACGGCGAATGCACGCCCGTTCGTACCGCGCCCGCTCCGCTTATAATACTCGCTAAATTGCCTTAAGCCTATTTTATATTCTAATTCTTAATCTTCCCTATTTTCCAAACTATTGCTAATGCTTATATGTATAGACTCTGTTGCTCGCGAGTGATACATTACATGTGTGGAACGTTATGAACAATAAACGGTTATAATATTATTTTATAGACATTGCGTATAATTTATCTCCCGTTAGGTTCCCACAAATGCAATGGGCCTTCTTCATTTAACTTTTTAGTGACCATGGTTTCTACTACGGATTAAAACGGGAATCATTGAATATTTTACGGGCTTTTATATTTGATTGTGTTCTGTTTACATTAGTATGTCTTTATTAGTCATTTCGGCTCTGGAATTTAGATTAAATGTTTGTTTGTTGACTTTATTTTTGGAGAAGAATGCAGCTAAATATATTATTGAGGTTTCGAACTTGAACATTCAAAATGGAAGTTGTTGCACATTTATTCCAACTTCTTTGTTTGAAATCATGTATTTTATTGATGTTGACGAAGCCATCTAACGATATTAGTTAATATAAAGATATGGATCACAATTTTATAGTCCAGAGTCCGAGCATTCAAGACTCACTTTTTGAATCCATCTGCTCCATCTATTCTTCAAACTTCCATAATTTTCAATGTTAGGCAACATCGTTATAATTTTTTGTAGGAACTCCAATAGTTCCCATCAATACTGCCAGTTATTCCCATCATAAACTATATTATCATTAACTACCAGTTCTTAAATAAAAGTAATTTTCTTCTTGTTAGTATATGATACGTATGAATGTAGCCATGCCTTACACACAAATAGCCATTGTCCTTACAATCAAATAAAAATATTTCAAGAATGAGCAAACATAAAGAAAAATAAAATTAAAAAATGTCTCAATTTGACAAATGTATTCACATAACACGGTCCCCGATGGGCGCCATGCCACTTGTCGTGCGTCTACGCACATTTTTATACGTCCTCACCTCGCGCATGCGCAATGCATTCAGTTGCTGAACAAATAAAACATTCGGTTTTGTGTGATGATAGTTTATTTTGACCTTTTTTCATTTTATGAGAAGTATCACTTCACGTTTTATGAATAGGTAATAAAATATGAAGATCTTATCGATTGTGCCAAGACAAAACAGAACTTTAAGAAATAAGATTATAAAAATTATGAAAGCTAAGTACAGTGAGTCATCATCATAATTCAGCCAAAGACGTCCACTGCTGGACATAGGCCTCCTCCAAAAGGGGGGTTAGCCGTAATCGCCACGCTTGGCAGGTGGGTTGGCGATCGCAGTATGGTTGTTAAAGTACTCAGAGAACGCTGATGCCCATCCTCTAGAGAATCCCTTAGTCGCCTTTTACGACACCCACGGGAAGAGATGGGATAGTACTATTCTTTAACACTATTCCATCTTTATGCCCATTCTTCCATTCATTCCTTGTGCTAAGTAAAGTGAGTGGGACGATTTAATTAGCAATAAAAACGATAATAGTCTATCGACTGAAGCCTTGGACATAGGCAGGACGTATTTTCCAACTCTACCACAGCGCGGATCATCTGATTTGAAAGGTTAAGTCGCGCTTACCGCGGTCAGTCCATGGATGGGTGACCATTCGTTACACATCGAGACCCCTCCGTGCCTCGGAGAGCATGTTAAACCGTCGGTCCCGGGTGTCATACGAATACCTATAACAGTCGTTACGGGTGTTCAGAAGCCAGAAAGTCTGACAACCGGTCTTACCTTAGGATATCGGCATTGCCCAGTTGCTGGATTGCGAAGGTCTGATGGCACTCGCTCCGTGTGATACTGATATTCAGCCGCATCTAGTTAGACTGTAAGTTGACTCCACAAAGTTTGGAAAAGGGCTGGGCAGAACATTTTTCAATTCCACCACATTGGATAACCTGTGAGCAGTATGCCTGTGTTTCGCTTTAAACATAGTTTTTTAAGCCGTATAAAGCCCTATGCTCATATCGCTCCCAAATTGTAAATGTCATCTTAATTTCTAACATGGACCAACTTATTTACTAACCAAGAGTTGTTAAAAGTCAACTTGAACGATTTAACTCTGGTTTCTGAATTGAAAATCCTAGGATAAACAGTAGGTACTTAAGTAACATTCGAGTACGGAGATGTTAGAAAAATTACAGATTTTAAAGCATTTTTTTGACAACTCCGTACTCAAATACTACTTAAGCGTTACTTATCCCGAATTCTCATTTCAGAAACTGGAGGTTAATGTTACGAGTCCTAGACATATATTATTAAACTACTCTTCAACCTGGCAGCCTAACGGGGTGTCCTGCGTAAGCGACAAACGCGATGCTGCGAACGTGAAGAACGCGATCAAAACAATGGCATTCTCTGCTGGCGGCCTATGTAGCAGTTTTCGGTGAGACGCGACGTTACGTGTATTTTCATCGCGTCGTGTCGCCTGGCGTCGCATCGCGTCGCGCTTGTCGCTTACTCAGGACACCCCGTAAGAGCTGCATAAGTAAAGCTTTCAAAATATAAACGTCATCAAAATTTAATACATTGACAGGTTTTTTAAATCAAGTCAGAATCAAGTTATATCAAAACGACAATTAAGAGGAAGCGGAAAAGTGAATTTAACATAACATAATCATCCCATTACAGTCCCACTGCTGGGCACACGCCTGTTCTCAGAATGACATATCCACCGCGCTGACCTGGTGCGTGTTGGCGGACTACACACACCATGGAGAAAGCTTACAACCCGAATCTCTTCAAAGTTAGAGTGAACGGAATATTCCAATCTGTCTCCCTGATCTGTCCCCTCGTCGGTTACAGGGGAACAGATGGAAACTTTTTATTTCTATTTGTCCCCCTAAAGAACAGCAGCGGACAGACCAGAAATAATTCGTTCGATCTGTCCGTTCGTCTTGGTGACAGGGGAACAGATCGATTTTTTTATTCCTGATTGGCTTCCGAAAGGGGACAGATCTGGGGGACAGACCGGAATATTCCGAATGAACAGGCGTCTTCTGGATAAGCTCGCTCCATCGTAGACTATGTCTCTGTCACCTCTGACCTTGACCAGAGTCAAGAGCAAACCCATCACAAATAAAAAAATTAATTTAAAAAAAAAACTTTATGGAGTCCTCTCAGGTGTGCAGTTTTCCTCACGATGTTTTCCTTCACCGTTAACACAAGTGATAATCTTGAATTTAACACTACCTCTTAATTTCACCGTAATTGGATAACAAAAGTGACCACTTCACGTGACCAGAGGGCTGGCTTGTTTTTCGGCCAGAGAATTAGCGTTGCCATACAACGTGGCAACGCTGCCAGCCTTCTGGGCACGCTTCCAGTCGACAGCGATGCGGAGGAATATTTTGATGCACTCTTCTAGTTTATATTGGTAGTTTAGTCTAGGATATAATTATTATTGTTTTTTTTTAGATTTAGTTTAGATTTATATTGTATTAATTTAGGATAAAAAAAGTTACTTTTGCATTTCATACTAGGACAGTCTGTGGAATCTGAGGTATCATTAACCTCAAAACTCATCCAAGATCATATGCATCCAAACCCCACCCGAGATGGCAAGCATTTTTATTTGACCGCATAATAATCGTACCGCACAACACAATGCGTGCGCGCACGACGCTAGGCGGGCTAAAGCAACTCGCGATTATTCTTTTCCTTTATTTAATTAGGTTTACTCTTGCATATTATGGCATTTTAGTAATTCCAAAATAAAATAGGAATTACCAGTGATAAAATATCAAGGTTTGAGAGCAGCATTCACTGCATTTATCACTGCATAATTATTGATGATATCACACTGATCCCAGTCCAGTCCAGTCCCAGAGAGGAGCTCGTGGCTAAATAATTACAGCCGCATAGACCGATCTTCCGGGTTACGCCACGCTTGCCGAGGTTGGTCTGTGGATGGGTGACCATTTACCATAGCGAGTTTCCTCCGTGCCTCGGAAAGCACGTAAAGCCGTTGGTCCCGGCTGTCATTTGTAGATCTTTGACAGTCGTTACTGTTGGTCAGAAGCCAGAAAGTCTGACAACCAGTCTTACCAAGAGTATCGTATTACCCAGTTACTGGGTTGTGGAGGTCTGATAGGCAGTCGCTCCATGTAAAATACTGATATTCAGCTGCATCCGGTTCGACTGGAAGCCGACCCCAACATAGTTGGGAAAAGGCTAGGCAGATGATGATCACACTGATCCCAGTCACTTAGCGTGAAGGTTCTGTAATTAGGCCTCAATATTGTTAATTGTTGCAATTTTTGCTGTTCTCCAGTAGTACATATCATCAGGCTGCAAACTGTGATCAATCAAAAGCTGATATACAAAATTAATCGGAAAGGGGGTACTAATCAACAAGCCACCATACGTATCACTGATGACTGCTTTAATATTAATATTTTTTTTTTATTTCGATGCAAAATGATTTTTAGTATAAGCAGTTTGTTTCAAAATTTCTTCATCCCTTCTTTAGTTACGAATTCAGAAAGTGGAGCTTCTAATTTTAGACCCCAAATATGAGCTAAAAAATGTAAGCACAGCTGATCATTACTGAAGATAGATAGATTTTAGCGCATTTTTTGTTAAATTTTGAACAGCTGTTTCTCTTAGACTTTGACTTTTGTGGAAAGTTGTAGAATAACATTATTGATTATTATGGGTACTTTAACACCCTTTCACATTAGTACCCCCTTACGTCAGTAGGTTAGTCATAACCTTGTATAAAACAGGTTATACAAGGTTAGTCGGAAAGGAGGTACTAATCCGAAGCCCACTTATAGTATCGCTGATGACTGTTTGAAAGCAAGTGTTAAAATTTCAAAATTCGATATTTTTTTTTTCCAAATAAAATGATTTTTATTTTAGTTTTTTCAAAAATTCTTCATCCCTGCTTTAGTTACAAATTCAGAAAATGGTGTTTCTAATTCATGACCCCAAATATGACCTAAAATGTAAACACAGCTGATCATAACTGGGGATAGATAGATTTTAGAGATTTTTTTTTGAGATTTTTGAACAGCTGTTTCTCTTAAACTATTGAGTTTTGGGAAAAGTTGTAGAACAAAAGTTATTCATTATTATGTGTACTTTAACACCCTTTCGGATTAGTACCCCCTTTCTGACTAACCTTGTATAATCAGTTTTACTTGACATACTCTAAGATATAAACACTATTCATATCATCAACCCTAAAATGTGCGTTGAAATCCAACCCATTGAATGGCTTACATTTTTATTTAACCGCACAATAACCGTACCGCACGATGCGCGCGCGCACGACGCGGGGCGGGGCAAAGCGACCCGCGATTATCGTTGCCTTTTTTTTATTATTTGCGCCGTAGATACCTTTTACATCGCCGTTCAATTACTGAAGCGCGAGTGTGGTGAACGTTGGCCTATTATGGATAAGACACATTTTTTAACTATTTAAGATTCTTTTTACGTTGCATAGCACAAGCTCAGTAATTTTATGATTAGGTCAACCATACCTTTGGGAAACTGAATTGTTTAATTTAATCGTTATTATAACCTAGTTCTACACCCCATTTGATGATAACAAAAATGGATTATCAACCAAAATGTAATATTATTTGCAAAAAAGTCAAAATGTTGCGACAGCCGACGTTCGGAGGTGTGTACTCACCCTTACAAATACTTTGGTACAGTATAGCACAATACAACCAATAAGTTACATCGATGTACCTGATCGAACAACCAATGGCAGTCGCTCATTTTCGCGCCACTCATATTTATTTCGTCAATGTAAAGATCATTTTTTACTGTAGTACGAGTACAATCAACATTTTTGATCTTAAAGTTGCACTCAGTTCGGAAGAGATCGGTTTTACGAACTTACATACGGTCGTACTGTATTATAATTATCGCAACACATGCACATAATGTACCTAATTAAGGCATACGTGTCTTATTACGGCAGATAACTTTAGATGCATTTTCTGCAATCTCATAAGAGGTCGGGTCTCAGCCAAGCACTGCAGTAGGTAAAATAGTTACAGCTAAATCTCAACGACTGCATCCATCCATCCAACATTTAAGTGCAGGGCACTTGTCAGTGTAGCAACCTCCATATTTCTCTATCCAGAGCCAATTCTTTCACTTCTCTGTATGACATCACTTCTGTCTTTTCCTTCAATTGGTCTATGTACTTTCTTCTTGGTCTACCTGGGTTTCTCTTTCCTTGTAATTTGCCTTCTATGACGTTGGTTATAAAGCTGTCGTGTCGCAGTAAGTGACCAATCATTTTACCCCCTTCTTTCTATATACTCTACAATTTGTTTTTTCTCTTTGACTTTACTTAGAATCTTTTCGTTGGTTACTTTTTCTGTCCATGATACACTTTCTATCTAACGCCAGCACCATATTTCATTGCATCTGACGCAGCAAATATGTAGCGAAAAACGATTAATTAGATGGTTTGGAGTGACAAACATGCGTAAACTACGTGACTTCGTTACTAGAGATGACTTTTTTTTCGCCTTTAATTTAGAGGCTTTCTTTACCTTACAAAGGTATGTAAGCCTTATCGTACCCTAAACTTATCTAAACTATATTACTTATCTAGTTCTTATTGCAAGGGAGAGGGAACTTTTAGTGCGGCCTCATTTCAGACTCATAGGCTCAGCTAACTAAAAAGGTCCCAACATATATTTATTTATTTTTTAATTATGCATTAGTGACACACACTCTCTCTCTCTCTCTCTCTGATTCCTATCAAATATATCAGTAAGTGTTTGACATCTTCAATACCACCACATACTTCACAATTTGGTGAGTCAACTTAAACTTGGAGAAGACTTGACGTTGACTATCCCAACCGAATTCAAAGCCTGTCTTGCCATCACATAAAACGCTTTATTTTCTTTCTGTGATTGGATTGAATTTATTTTTTTAAGCTGTTCTTTGGGCATCATCATCTTTGACACCTAAATAAAAGTTATAAACAGTATAATCTGCTCCCTAATTGTGTTAACACTTTCACTATCCCAATAACTTTCATCTTTACAATACGACAATATTCATTGAGTGTTGCATACTCGTGGAGAAGTTGGATTGTTAATACATACGTTGCTACGGAAATTGTTGATCTATCAAAATCAAAGCTGATCTTATAATATTCTTCTATTTAGTTTGAAATACAATATAATAGTTTTAAACAAAATAAAATAATCGAAGACCACATCCACACTATTCCCGACGCAGCGCCCACGCACCCTGATTGCGCTCGCCTTGACATTAGTTCGACTGTCGCGACCGCCGCGTTCTTGCTCGGTTCACGTGAACACACACGCCCGACACGAGCAGAATGATATATTTAATGTTACGAAACATTACTTTTCTTCCTGCAGTAAAAAATATTCAATTTGACGGTCAGATGTTTTGCTTGCGCAGGCGACCAAAGTTTGTTCACTTTGTAGTGACGAGCAAGGGTATTATGCATTTGTAGATTTTGTGACATTTTAGATGATGATGTTATTTCTTCTTTGGCATACTATAATTCTTTACTATCCCTCACCCAAAGATGAAGCAGCAAGTTAATCAATCAAAATCGTTAAAACCATTCGTTTAAAAAATATATCTGACCAAAGAATCAGTTTTAAGGCTGATTCATACGATGACAGTGACTGAACCAAGTGAGTCAGAGTTTTGGCGCCAGTCACTGGGAACATATAGACGAGATCTGTAAGTCAGTATCACAAATCAGTTGAAACTAGTGTCCACACGAGCCCAGTGGCAAGTTAGCGCTAAACTGGGTTACTGTACCGCCACATTATTTATTTCTTCTTTCGCACAAAATTAGTACAGAGGCGGACTTAATGCCTTAGGCATTTTCTACCAGTCGACCTTAGGGTGGTGTAGAGAAAACATGGTAGGTACACTAAATAGTGTTGTGTATTTGGTGCCGTGGCATTTTTGCCAAAACATTACTGACACTCTACTGCCATCGTATAAACTATGCATTATAAGCAGTCGCAGAATGAAATGAAAACCTTATTTAATATAAACACTTTAAGTTAAGACGCTATCTTCGTTCAAGAATGTACTTACTATAGTTACAGCTATATTTCTACATACGAAGCGAAGGGCGTAAGAATCTCCATTCAGAAACATGCGATGCTTTTGTTTCAATGCTGTTCGATTTAAAAGGGACCAACATTATGTAAGGGCTCGTGTCGAAGAGCTCGTGGCTAATTAACAACCGCGCGAATCTTATGATTTGCACGGTTAAGCTGCACTTGCTGCGGTCAATCCGTGGATGGGTGACCATTCGTTACAGACTGAACACGTTCAACCGTCGATCTTGGGTGCCATACGAATACCTGTGACAGTTGTTACGGGTAGTCAGAAGCCCGAAAGTTTGGCAAACGGTCTAATCTTAGAATATCGGTAGGTATTGCCCAGTAACTGGGTTGCGGAGGTCTAATGGCAGTTGCTCCGTGTAAATTATTGGTATTCAGCCGCATCTGGTTAGACTGGAAGCTGACCCCAACATAGTTGGGGAAAAGCTAGGCAGATGAACGTTATTTGTTTCCAAACTGGATGTTCAGGTATATGATTTGTGTATAATGGAACTAAACTTAACTATAAGTATGTAACTATGTTTCCTCCCTACAATAGTCAATAATTCATATGAAATAATAATTATTATTACTACCAAACAATATTAATATGAATGCTCAATCTTGATATATTTAATTTTATTTAATTTTATTTTCTAAAATTTCATGATTAATTTCTCTATTTTTCTTATTATTACCCTGATTACACCTAGTTATATGTGCATGCTGTGGTCTCCTGTAATTGATGGAGCACACGGAAAAGAACCTATTTAGTATTGTGATTTGTTTTGTATAATTATGTGTATCCTTTGTTGGAGATCCCAAATAAATAAATAAACACGATCCTAATGAAGTTTTAATTGTTATCTACTTAGGTTTTGTTTCATTATCAGCTTTTGCCCGCGGCTTATCTCGCGTTAATTTAGAATTTGACAATCAACTCTTAACACACTACTAAACTTTATATAATAATATAATTCAATCATGATTCGAAAGACACGTGACGCCATCTATGAACGTTATTGTTGTTTTCCTCGGGAACAGTACTTTTTTCGGGATGAAAGGAACCCTATGTCCGTTTCTGTACACCTGACAACGTATATGCAAAACTAGCTTTCGCCCGCAGCTTCGCTTGCGTGAAATTTTGAACCCGTTAAGTGACGATTTTCCATACAAACTTTCATCCCCTATTTAACTCCCTTAGGGGTTGAATTTCGAAAAATCCCTTCTTAGTGGATGCCTACGTTACAAAAGGAACCTACTGTCAAAATTTCAACTTTCTAACCCCAGCGGTTTAGGCTATGCGTTGATAGATCAGTCAGTCAGTCAGCTTCTCCTTTTATATGTATAGATTTCATGATGATCGGTTCAGTGGTTTAGGCGTGAAAAGGTAACAAACAAACAAACTTACCATCGCATTTATATTAGTTCGGATAGGATAGGATAGGAACGATAGGAAGGATAGGAAGGAAGGATAGGATAGGATAGGAATAGGAATGATGAGGATAATCACAGATTTTTTAACATTGTTCCGGCAAGGCGTTTTGTTTTGATTACATTTTCATTCTTCATAGCTGACTGTCGCTGAAAACAGCGCTGTGGCTATGCTTTGTGCAGGTGTCATAGGAATATGCAGAGCGATGGCCGATTTGATCGGATGTTACATTGACTGCCTCGTTGGTCTAGCAGTAGCAGCTCGGAGTCTGGATTTGTACCCGATCAATGGCAATAGGCTCGCCCCCTATTACGTGGTACGTAAACATAACAGCGAAATGTGAGTGTACTATACACCTCTGCCAACTCTTCGGGGAATACAAGCGTGAGTTTATGTTACATATTCCAAATTTTAATTTTCTTTTTTTTCGTTTTATTTTTACTTTTTGTTAATTTTTAGTTTATACACCAATAAGTTGTTTTTTTTTTCTTTCTATATTTTTTGAACCATCGACTTCGCCTTTATTTTACAGGTTTTAAATATGTCTAAAAACAGCATGGGATCCGTTTGTCTGCAACAAAATAAATAGTACTGAAGATAATTAGTGTCTACGTGCCTATCACCTCGGTTTAAATAGATCCGACTGTGGAGCGTGCAACTGAATGTCTTTACTTTAATTCCTTCCTTCAATTTAATTCCTACGGGAATAAAAAGAATTCGTGCAACCTCGGATTGGAGTTGTGTTCGATGTGTCTCTTTATGTCGTAATTTTCTTCAAATTGCCTCTCCATTTTATCAAACCCTCGTATATTTTTCGCAGACAAAAGCAATCGTCTATAAAATCTTAGGTATTTTCTTTGTAACATCATTGGCGAGTTTTATCGCAGATCTTACTTTCTTTAAACATGTGTTTTATTATTACGCGCCTGCTTACGCATTTTCGAAGCTAATTATAATTCCCCTTTATATACGTTTTAAGGAGACGAGCAGTACTAAAGCCGGTGGGCACAAATTTTGTGGATAGGACTGCGTTCATCAACTTAGCGTGGAACTATGGAACTGTTTATTTTCCTCGTATTTTTTTGATAATGGTGCCGATCCAGTTGTTTTTGGCTATTGCCATCTTTTTCACTCTCATAAAATAAAAAAGAGATGGGCGTAAACACGAGCTGTCAAATTTAGTTAAACAAAAATTTCCATACATATTTAGACGACACGTCAGAACGTCTAAAAACACGCTGAAGTTCAAGACGTAAACTAGTTTCATATCTCTAACCTAGTTCTTATCTATCATTGTCCTTTTCTCGCGCGCTGGCTTAAAGAATTATTTTGTTTAAATAGTAAAAAAAAAAAAAAATTAAAAATGAAATCCTTTACAAACAAAATTAGTAGAGCGATTCCAGAAAAAAACTTTTTATACGTTTCCTACCAAGGTACGGAACCCTGGGCTCGCGAATCCGACTCGCACCTGGCCGCGTTTTTTTAGCAGGCACGAATGGGCTCATGGCTAATTTAACAACGCGCAGATCATATGATTTGCAAGACTAAGCTGTGCAGCTTGCCGCGGTCAGTCCGTGGATGGGTGACCATTATTTACACATCAAGACTGCTGAGTGCCTCGGAGAGCACGTTAAACCGTCGGTCCCATGGGGCCTACTCCCTAAGTCCGTCAACGAAGTTCGAAGCCCGTCCGAAAGTACCCCGAAACGTAGGAGTGAACAAAACAGTGTCAAGTTCAACTTTTCGGACTGGCAAAAACACATTGGGAATAGGGACAACTGTCAAATCGTGTTGTCATTCATTATTAGTTCGGGCCCCGAAATAATCGTATGTCCGTAGGTGATAGGGACCCCCAGGTGTCATACGAAAACCTATGACAGTCGTTAGGGGTAGTCAAAAGCCCGAGGATATAGGCATTGCCCAGTAACTGGGTTGCGGAGATCTGATGCCAGTCGCTCCGTGTACAATACTGGTATTCAGCCGCATCTGGGGGTCTCCTCCCTAAGCACGAAGTCCGTGGTTTCGGCCTTAGTTACGAGCGTTTCCTACTCCCTATCACCTACGAACATACGATTATTTCGAGGCCCGAACTAAAAATGAATGACAACACGATTTGACAGTTGTCCTTACTACCGATATGTTTTTGCCCGTCCGAAAAGTTGAACTTGTCACGTGTTTTGTTCACTCCTACGTTTCGGGGTACTTTCGGACGGGCGACTAACTTCGTTGACGGACTTAGGGAGTAGGCCCCCTGGTAAGACTGGAAGCTGACCCCAACATAGCTAGTAGGAAAAAGGCTAAGACCCAATTTCACTATACTCTGTTAGTTATTAATGTCCTGTTAAACATTTTAACAGACTGTTTAACAGTACATTGAAATTGACATTGACAGCTTAACAGAACGTTAACAACTAACATTTTATGGTGAAATTGGGTCTAAGCAGAACGAATCTTGGCTGAATTAAATATTGGATGTTCTTTTTACATCCTTAACGATAACGAATACAACGTATTCTACCCATAATTGGGATCACTTTTTTTTTCTAGACCCTACCTGGGAAATCATTGGTTCTGGAGATATTGAAGGTGAAAGTATACATTTTTTTCCAAAAATTAATTCTAGATGATAATACTAAACTTTCTTCCAAACAAATATTATCAAAATTTTCAATTTTTCCTAACAAATTACGCATTTGAAGTTACAAAAACGCAATGAATATCAAACGCACACGACCGCCTTGGCTCAGCTGTGTAGACGCTGCACAACACACACAGGCACAATCAGTTACGTGCATTACATTGCGCGCTACAAAAAACAGCGTTTTTATGCCTAAAAATAAAAGTCGTTTCCCAGCAATTACTTTTGGTTAATGTAATTTAGTTTGATGTACAGAGTGCGTAGATAGCCCTGTATATTTGTACACCTTCACAACAGTTGTGTACACCTTCTTAAGAAGTAATACGGAAACAGTAAACACATCTGTGTAGGCGGTTGATGTCGGTTAAGCCATCGGTTAACTTATGTAACTACCTGTGCATAATAAACTGCGAATGTATTTGTTATTGCTACAATAAATAACGCGGTACTGTTTGATTTCTTTTCTACGTCAAGTTAGTGGTAATTTAGTACTGCGTAGGTATTGAATAAAATTTTCATTGCTCCCTTACGATTTTTCTCTTAGGCGGAAAACTATGAATGCTCTACCGTAAAAGCTTTTTCATTTTATTGTTTAGTAGGTATTCTAAGCAATGGCATTTTTGTTGGCTGTTTATTTTCCGACTACTTTTGTTGGTTCTGAATAGAATCTTGGAAATAGCAAATGTTAATGCGTTTTATCTGCTCCGTCGCAGAAGGTCCACTTCGCTAAATGTCCCTTTCGCAAAATGTTTCTTTCGCAAAATGTTTCTTTCGCAAAATGTCCCTTTCGCAAAATGTCCCTTTCGCAAAATGTCCCTTTCGCAAAATGTCTCTTTCGCAAAATATCCCTTTTTTTCAATGAACCTCCACTCCCTCGTATGTAGTTTTTGAAATTGGTTTTTACTTTTTTTAAGTTTTAGTGTAGGCTTACCTACCTTTCTGAATGAAAGATTAATAAAGAACACGTAATGTTTTGCGAAGTGGACGTTCTGCGATAGAGCCGTTTTATCGTACGATCAACAATTATGTTTTATAAATAGACGCGTCGTAATGATGGGCATTGCACTACAAAACAGTGCAAATTTTAAGATAGCTACATACCACTACATATAATTATACAGTGCAAATTATACAGTCTAATTCGTATATGGTCTGTAACACAAGATGGCATTTTTTTGAAAATGTTGCTAAAACAATTACAATTTTAAATTTACAATTTAGGGACGTATAGCTGCGACATTGCATTGGTTGGTGCTAAACTAAGTGAATGCTGGGCAATTACCTTGCTTTATTATTGCCAATACTGAACGCGAGCAATGCATCTATAATTTGTAATCATTGAGTTTTTTATTGTAGATTTTAATGTTAGTGCGAGCGATTGACATTTTTAAGGCACCCGTTTTCGATGGACGGTTAAATATGCATATTTTTTATGGAATATAAATATGAAGATAATATATTATGATATTCGCAAGAAATTCAAGACATTTCTGTACCAATTTATTCATTAACTTAAAACAAAATATCATAAAAAGGAACAAAAATGACCACAAAAACCTTATATCTCAATAACAAACCCATAAAATATACCTGAAACGAACAGGTTATCAACACTTTGAAACCGCACACCGAGATTTCGAATCTCAAAATCAATGCTAGTTGATAAGATAAGGACTCTGAACGTAACCAGTCTACCTGACACTTGGATACCTTCATTTTTTTGTGTTACGAGGGTTCTTGTTATACTGGTGGGTTAAAGTGAGCCTTAATTAGGTTCTGTAGTGTCCGTCACCGCGTATTAAGCGGTCGTTTCATCAGTGGAGTTGTTTCTGGATGAAGAAACAAGCGGCGCCTGGTGTGCTTGGCGCTTGAGTCTTGTATGGCGACGTATTATCGCTACGTCTCGTGTTACGGTGCCCTTACGCGCCATGTCAAATGACGTCACTGATGTAAAATGTTGAGTTTCTTTGTTTTGAATTTAGGGTGGAACAGTAAACAGGGTGTATCCGAATTCGTGTAATTCCTTCAAATCTCGTGATCTACTGGTGAACAGATTGATACTGCATGGGATTCCAAGAGATGTAATAAAATAAAAAAAACATGGTGTTCTTAACGCGTTCTTAATTTTAACGCACCCATTTAACTGACTGGGTGGAGCGATATCGTGCTAATCGTGCCCGCCAGAGTATCGAAATGTTACGTCACAAAATTAATGTTAAAAAATTTTATTTAACCTTATTAGGACTTGGATACAATCACTTACCACTATTGCAAAAAAAAAAAGGAAAAAAATGAAGCAAAATCCCGTACATAATTAATCTACAAGGAGAGTCGGAAAGGGGGTACTGATCCGCGGGCCACTTAGTACAAGTAGTTAGCTTAGGCTAAGTGTTTTACTCCCCCCCCCCCCGCCCCATTGGCTGGAGACCCTTCAGGTCTCGCCAATAAACTGCCCGGTTACGTAGAAATGGTCCCCGAGGACCACCTACAGCAGTCCAATAGAAAAAAAAACATAAATTCAATTCTGATTTCCATGCAAAATGTTTTTTATTTTATTTTTTTCATAAATACTTCACTCCTGCTTTAGTTACGAATTCAGAAAATGGAGCTTCTAATCCCTGACCCCAATTATGACCTAAAATATAAACACAGCTGCTCATAACTTAAGATAGATACATTTTATCGTATTTATTATGGAATCTTTGAACAGCAATATCTCTTAAACTATTGACTTTTGGCGGGACGTATTGCCAAATAAAATACATAGCAGGCATAATCAGGCCAAAGATCGCCTAATTTCGGCATGGTGTGGCGTTATTTTTATGTGTAAGTATTATGTCTATGTATTGTGTGTAGTATATCATAGTATTTAGATATTTTCCAGCAGTACACCACGGACTATCCCCCCTATCTTATTCATTGTTTTCCTGGTTCCAAAGGTTCCAAAGAGAAAAATATCGCTATCAGCGATAAGACCGCCATTGTACCGTTCACTAAATGATATTGTATAAGAGCTATGTTACAATTTTGGTGTACAATAAAGTATATTCTATTCTAAGCTATCTTAGGGGTAGCTGAATAAAGGTCAAAAGCCTACTACAAAAGTTGTGCAATAAAAATTACCTCTAACTTTATATGCGGAAGCTATCTCTAGGGATGTCACAATTCATTGTCAGATATGTTGACTTGAGAAGCCCATAAAACTGTCTTATGGCGCCCACAATGCAACTGTCATATATTTCTTTCGATACCGAGATACACCTCCGTCAATTTCGAATTCTAAGTTCATAAAATTTAAGATTAGTTGATGTAGAGACAGTAAATACATGTGTAGGCATATTGTCTTATACATATAATATACTAGAGGTCGTTCACGGGTTCGCCCGCATGGATGTCGTTTATCGCGTATGCCGTATTTTTTGGGATAAAAGTAGCTTATGTCCTTCTCCGGGTTCCAGACCATCTCTGTATCAAGTTTCATCAAAATCGGTTCAGCGGTTTAGGCGCGAAAGCGTCATAGACAGACAGAGTTACTTTCGCAATTAAATAATTATTATAGCAGGGATTACATTTCTTTCCATACTATATTTTTTTACTTTTGTTAATTTTTAAGTAAGTATTGGACAACTCAGACATCACAATATAACAGATTATAGAATAGCAGAACACTGATACCCACGGTAAAGATTAGACTTGTATTATGGACACCAAAGTCCGCTTCACATTGTAATTTTGAAGATTGTACAGTTCGTCAGGGAGAATACCTATAACAAAATGAGTGCAAAATATAAAAAAAAAAAACTGCGTGTGTTTTTGTGTGTGCGTGTGAGTGCGTGTGAGTGCGTGTGTGTGCGTGTGTGTGCGTGTGTGTGTATGTGTGTGTGTGTGTATGTGTGGGTGGGTTATTAAGTGTGCAGTTGTTTTGTATTATGTAATAATTATCATGAATAAAGAAACTCAATAGAAAAGTTGCCTACATACCCAAAATATCAAACAAATCAAACAGAGACTCAAAATTGGAATGTCTAGTGTTTAAACGAGTCCAACGTAAAACAAAGGGACTAATAAAGTCACATTTACATCAAAAATGAATTTAAAAAGTCCCAGACTGATGGATTGCTTCCCGACCAGAACTGCCAAATGCAGTTTGAAGGCAGTTAAGATACAATCACTGCAACTGCGTGGTGCCTACTGACTGCTTGTGCAGTCCACTTGCAGTTATGTGAGATGCGGTATCAATGAACGAAATGTGGTATTATTAGCCCCCAGTAAATTAAACCCGGTCTACTACTCAATTAATTGCTCTGCTATCATGGTGGCTGCCACCGATCGCGCCACCAACAAAATGTATGCAGTTGTATAAAGGGTACCTCACCTGGCATCAGCTTGGTTGCACAACCCAACCGAATCACCCGCATCTGCATATCAATTTAAACACTTTTAATACATTAAGATTAAAGATTATTCTGAAGCATCCAAAACTAGATGCAGGGTTACAAACAATAATATAATATAAGTTTAATATAAGTTTATTTGGGCTTAAAAGGCATTTACAAGCAAACATTTACAAACAAAGAACATACAATTATGCACAATACAACTTAACATTGAGCTAAGAGTAACGTCGGTTACAAACAGTAGGTCCTATGAAGAAGACTCGGCAAGCAAATCCATGGATACTGTTTTGAAATTACTGTTATTGTGAATTTAGTCATGTATTGTGTAAAGGATGAAGGTTAATGTTAGATATAAACACAGGAAACTAGTAAAATATAATAAAACTTGCTTTTGCCCGCGGCTGAGCTCGCGTTAATTTATAACTTGACAATCATTTCGGGTTGTATTAGGTACAATAATATAATTCAATCATGATTCGAAAGACACGTGGCGCCATCTTTTATCATAAGAACTTCATTGTTGTTTCCCTCGGGAACAGTACTTTTTTTGGGATGAAAGGTACCCTATGTCCGTTTCTGTACACCTGACAACGTATATGCAAAATTTCAGGATGATCGGTTCAGTGGTTTAGGCGTGAAAAGGTAACAGACAAACAAACTTACTTTCGCATTTATCATATTAGTTGGGATTTGCCATAAAAGTGAAACCAAGAATAACGAAAGGTACGGTAAGATAAACGTGATTTACTATAACTGCAAACAATTTAAATCCACAAGGACCTGCTCCAAACATTCGTTTGAGTATCCCCGCATTGTATCCCAAAATTTGGCTAATCCAAAACAAACACCAACTATAGGATTGTCCAAACTTCACACCTTCATATCCCATGGGAAATTAACCTGAACAAATTTACTTACCAACTTAGAACTATGGGAAAAAATGTCCACCTTTAATCCTATTCCTACTGAGCTTTACAAAAATAAATCCTTGTTTTGCTGTCCAGATGGAGTTAAAAACTTGACAGGTGACGGGCAAGTTAATGATTTCGTTAATCTCTATTATTAGGAGATCAAATTTTGTATTCACATGTTTTGAATATGAATGTGGATGGTTATAAGAGTAGAGGAAGACCAAAGGAACGATGGGTGGATAGTGTGAAAGATGATATGACTAAAAAGGGGGTGAATACTGAGATGACGACTAATAGGGACGGATGGAAGAAAAACATATGCTGCGTCGACCATAAATAAGTTGGGATAAGGACAGGAGGATGATGATGATAGGCATCATCCTCCTATCTTCCTACGGCCAATAACGTATCGTTTTGCTTACCAATGGTAGCGTTTTCTATTGCTAAACTGGTTCGTAAGCTAATTTTACCTGTGAGGGAGGGTCTCCTATGAAAAGCTACGGGGAATTTGCTTCATTATTGGTCAACACATAAGTCTTAATTTTAACCTATAAAGCTTGGTTACTCATAGGATTCAGCCTTTTCCCATCTATATTGGAGTCAGCTTCCAGTCTAACCAGCTGCGGCTGAATACCAGGGGCCTAATTCTCCTAAAATAAATTGTTGCCAAACGCAATCGAACCACAACCGTCAATCAGTTTTTGTTTTCGAAAACTGTCAAAATGATTGATTTTGTTTTTTGTATCAAACAATTTGATAGCTTTTGAAATTGAGAATTGTCTGAATGAACGGTTCGGCCTTGGTTCGGTTGTGATTTATCAAGATTTATTTTAGGAGAATTAGGCCCCAGTATTTTACAAGGAGCTACTGCCATCAGACTTTTCCAACCCAATTAATGTAACTGGGCAGTAATGTTTCTCAAATATTAGTCTGATTTCAGTCTAAACAGATTTAGGGACCAATTATTAGTATAAGTTATAGATTATTGGCATATTGTATAAACCTGCGCATTTCATTTTTGCATTGATTCAACTTTCGCATCCCTTGTCAGAACGCTTATGCGCGCTTATGCATGCTGTAGAAAGCTTTCAAAGCACACAATTTCGCAGGTGGTATTTTGTAAATATTTGATGAAAAAGAGTAACCATGAAGTTTAATGCCCGTTCTTCTGCATAGGAATCTACACTTTGGAAGCGGCAGTTTTATCGACAATTCATAAGTCCCGTTAAATAGTCTAAATGAAACAAATGCTTTGACTTTGGTGCGGATAAGTGTGTCTTCAACCATCCAGCTTTTTGCGAATTCATGCTGATTAATGTGATTGGTCCTTAAGGATGCCTGTACCCACATCTTATCTGCATTCGAATGTACCGATTGCTCATTGTTTTGTATGACTGTTCGTATAGTTCTTAGGATTAGATAAGAAACCTTTCCGTATCTAGTTCTGGCGTTCGTACAAGAACATTCAATACGAAATAATTGGCATTCAGTTTCTTGCATGTAGTAGATAATAATAGATAGATGTTTGTACAAGAATCGTAATTGATAATATTGTGGGAATCATCTGTAGAAGTAGTTAATCGTGTATACCCAGGTAGTTAACTGCAAAATGATGACACTTAGCGAAATTAAAAGCGAGTTTTGGAAGAATTAGTAGTTATTGAAATCTTGTATTATTGCACACTTAATCATCTGCCAACACATACGAATAATGGTTTGAGAAATTTAAATAATACGTCCACACAAAGTCTTTTTATTTACTCTATAATTTTTTTAAGTGTTTTACATCTTTTTGCTGCTATTTATACTTCTTCATTCTTGAGTTTTACCTGGAGTTTTGCAAATATTATTTATCCAGCGGCAGTCTCGTGTAGTGCCGGACGTAAATAATAGCACTACCTAGTCTCTTCCCGTGGGTGTCGTAAAAGGCGACTAAGGGATTCTCTAGAGGATGGGCAGCGGCGTTCTCTGAGTACTTTACCAACCATACTGCTATCGACAACCCGCCTGCCAAGCGTGGCGATTACGGCAAACCCCCCCTTTTTGGGGGAGGCCTATGTCCAGCAGTGGACGTCTTTAGGCTGAATGATGATGATGATGATGATTTACCCAGCGATAGCCAAGAGGTAAACGCTTGCCATCCATACAGATAGTGTCGGAGTTCGACACAGTTCCCACCTCTGACTTTTCGAATTCTTGTTCAGAATTTGATTTTCACTTTCATTTACTTAGGAAAACATCATGAGGAAAACTGCAAACATGAGAGGACTAAGAAGAAAAACAGTTCTTCGATAGTATGTAGTCCGTTTGAGTACCTACCTACTAATAAAGTAATGAAAATTAGCAGGTAGGTATTTTGATGTGTGAGCGACAATTGTTAACTAAATCTTTTGGAGAATACACTTTCCTAATAGATTTCTGCTCTTCCTAGTATGAACTGTCACTTTCCGTTATAATTCCTTTGTCACAATAAACAGACAATTTAGTTTAAATACAATTACATTTAAATAGACGAAAGTTATAATACGCATCCAATCGTACGAATTTCTCAAACGACTTCATACATCTAATCCCATTTAGTGACAATACGTGTCAGCTTTAGCCAATATCGTTAGGCTGAAAGTCAGTTTACCGTGCAAACAGCAAACAAACATCATCCCACGTAGAAAAAGGAACTGGCCACTAACAAAACACAGCTTTGTCTCAATCATAGGTCGGATTAGAAGAAGATATAATCGGATTTAAAATGTAAAGTTATTGTTTAAAATTATCCCACCCAGTTGCGGTCGAAATGTTCCTCTAAAAGGGACAATGTACCCATGTTTTGTCCATGATGGATTTACAACTTTGGGACATGTCCTTTTTATCCAATCAAGGATCTCCATTTCTTTGGACCTTTAATCCTGGTTAGCCAGTCTACTCTTAAAAACCATTCAACATTGAACTGTATCTTTTGAAAGTTAGAGCATGGAATTGTGTGAGAGTATATTTTTAATCATACACTTTTTGTCCTATGATTTATGAGTTTCAAAACGAGCTACTGTTTATTAAGTTTCGATTTAGATAACTGTATAGATCTTTGGGGCTTCTTTTCTGTAGTTAATCCTGTCTGAGCTAAAACACGTGCCCGTCAATTTTGCTGGTTTTTTGCATGTTTTGATACACAGTTAGTATTTTGTTTTTGTGTTCTTTATTTATAAAAAGACTACCGTTAGTTGTCACCCTTTTAGCTTAGAATGAATTATTTGTATGTTTTGTTTTAACATATTAGTTTCACCCGCATCTAAAAGCCATTACGCACTGTCGACTGCTCGCCGGAGACTTGGTCTCTCGGCGACCAAAACATAAGCATAGTCGCCCGGGCGACCAGCGACCAAGTGCCTAAACACCTATTTAAACTATAGAAAGTCACAATCGCCGTCGACCCCGTCTCCGGCGACCAGTCCACAGTGCGTAATGGCTCTAAGTTAGCTGAGCAGATTTTTCTCACTTTTGAACTAAATCCTTAGACAGTTATTTTTTTTTACCTTTGTATCGTGTCTTCGTCGTATGGTCTATACTTGGATATATCTAGGTTTCCAGTAAGACTAGATCACGATACGACTGGGTTTCGGTCGGACTAGGTATCCTGACGTCTTCATCTCGAAATGACTTGGTAGACTAAGGGGGTATTTTATCAACCTATATCATCAACTGTTCATTGAGCTAAATCGGTATCTAAATTTTTCAATAGCTAAAATTTGCATTTCATCACTATCACCGATAATTCAGCTCTCATCAAGCTGTCTCCCCCCCCCTAAGTCCCCGCCAGCAACGCCCTAAGCCGAGGTCCGAGTCCCACTAGGGGTCGCCCTTAGTGCTGTTGTTGCAGGTAGTCATGATGTTAGTGTAGTACAAGTAGTTAGCTTAGGTTAAGTATTTTACTTCCCCCCCCCCCCCCATTGGCTGCTTCAGGTCTCGCCAATAACTGCCCGGTTACGTAGGAATAGGACCACCTACAGCAGCCCAATAAAAAAAAAAAAAACACCAATAGTGATAATGTTGCCAATAAGCCTGACATAGTGGTGATAGATCGATCAGAGCGCCTCACAATAATTGTTGATATCACTGTTCCGCATGACGAGAACCTTGTGAAAGCCGAGAAAGATAAGTAAATTAAATATCAAGACTTGGCACACAAGGTTGTCGCCATGTGGGATGTTGATTCAGCAATCATTGTGCCGATAATAGTTACGGCCAATGGTTTAATAGCCAAGAGCCTCGACCAACATCTAAAGAGGTTCTCGTTGGGCAGCTGGATCTAGGGCCTGATACAGAAAGCGGTACTTCTGGACATGGCGCGTATTGTTTGGAAGTTCCTCTCTCTGAGGCCCTGACCACCAGTGGCTTGGACCCTGTTCACGATGCCGGTGGGCTACTATTTCATACATATATTTAAATGTTTTTATTTTATATTTAAAAATTTAGGTAGATACTAAATATGTATTGTAAATGAATAAAGGTGATAATGACAAGATTATTGAACACATGTCATAATACACATATTTCTAGGTCATATTTAGGTAATCTGGTGAATAGTTACGGACTGATTTATTGATATGTTGGTGAAATACCCCCTCATTCGCTATACGACTACTTCTATCATGTCGGCACGAGCTTTACGAGAATAGATCATGCCGTGCTGAAAAGGAGGATTCCGGCGACTGGGACCCCAATAAACTGGGACCGCGGTCCCAGTTGACGGATTCATTTAATTTTAATATTTTTCTTCCGGCGACTGGGACCACCAATAAATCAATACCAAAACAGTACAGTCATACGAAAAAATGTTCAAAGTAAAAACACTATGATTCAAAAATATCACTTCTACATATAAATATCATTTACTTATCCTAGACATGAACTTATTCCTGCACTAGTAATAGATCAAGGCGTTTTAGTAATAGATCGTTTTAGTAATAGATTAAGGCGAAATATTTTTAACTCCGTTTTTTATTTATTTCCAATAATTTATCCTTACAATTTTTATTACATAACATTTCATAAGTGTTTTATAATTATTTAAAACAATAACATTTTATGTTTCTATGTTAAATAAAAACTTTGTAGAACATAAACTTCAAAAAATGTAGTTCAGTACCTACATTTTCTCTTTATAATTTCTCTTATATCTTTGGAACTAGTGAACCGATTTACATAATTCAATCGGAATATTTTGTTTAGACATAACCCTACGCTTTGAGATCAGAATTATTAAAATTTCTCCATAAAAAAAAAATCACATTTTCAACTTACGTAATACAGCGTTGATTATTTTTATTATGATTTACGTGTATATTGATATTGTATTTTAACATTATTAAGGCTGATTTTGTGATAGATAATTACTTACTTGTTGTTAATTGTTGATTATTGCTAACATGATTTATGTTTATGTTTTATTACGTACATTTTAAATAACAGGAACGATAGTCAATGGGTGTTTTTCATGTCATATTCTATGAATAAATGTTATTTTTGTATCAAAGAGTTTTTTCTTTAATTATTAATTTGAAAACTTTTTCGTTTGACTGTACAGTTTTGACTTGAACAATAGATTTTAGTACTAATTTATTGGTGGTCCCAGTCGCCGGAAGAAAAATATTAAAATAAAATGGATCCGTCAACTGGGACCGCGGTCCCAGTTAATTGCGGTCCCAGTCGCCGGAATCCTCCTGAAAAGATTAGCCAGTCAGCAAGGTTGGTACCGGGGCTGACTGCCCAGGGTGCGTCGGACGTACTTAAGTACCTATCGTCACTCATGGAGGCTCTTTTCATGCACAGCGACTACTACTAAATTTCTTTAAACAAAAAGTATCTACACCCTAAACCTTACCTTACACCTACCCTAAAACTTTTGCTGAACAAAATCACACGAAATCAAATAAACTAACAAAAAAAAGACGTACTTAATTTCCCCTAAACCATTATCACGTCAATCGACACCATAGACAAATACCACCAAGACACAAACATAGAGTATAATTTCCGACAAGTTGTCACTAAATAAAGTGATAGAGCCTGAGAAGTTACCGTATCTTGTAATCGTATATTTAGAATTGGTAACACCAGCTTTTGGAGATTACCGGGACTTTTCCTGATTTTAATGACGTGTATTATGGGCGCCTGCTGATCGTGAGGTCCTGTTTCGATCCTCGAGTTGGACAAAGTTACATTAGGTTTTCCGTGTGGAATTTCTCAGTAGCAGCCCGTAGTCTGGATTTGTGCCGAGTTGATGGCAATAGACTCGCCACCTATTATTACATGGGACTTTAACATACCAGCAAAAAGAAGGTGTTCTGCACACCTCTGCCCAACACTTCAGGGAAAACAGGCGTAATGTTATGTATTATGGACTGCATTGTCAAATCTTGACAATGCAATTAAATGTATGCCAGTACAGAAATTCAAAACTATCCTACACCAGCTGCTGCTTAAAAAATGCTATTACACATTAGACGAGTTTCTAAATGACAATTTTAATTAACCAGAACTGCAAAAATTTAATTACCTTAATGAATTTTTTAATAATTTAACCCATTTAATTTACCAATTTTTAATAAATGTAATATATTTTCTTTATAATTAATTAATTTTTAATAACTTATTTGTATGTCATTGTTGACAAAGCATAGCGCACTCAATATTATTTTTAAGATCTTTATAATGTAAATACCTATGTTTGACAAATAAACGATTTCTGATTCTGATTCTTGATAAAGAAATATTTTGAAACAATTAACTGATTTTTCATGCTGCTTTTGAATGCGTTAGGGATAACTCTAGATATTTTTCCAATAAAAGTAGAAGCATAATACGTATAGAAATTCACACCGATAATTTAGCCCTCATCAAGCTATCTGTCCCCAACCCCCCGCCAGCAACGCCCTAAGTCGAGGCCCGGGTCCCACTAGGGGTCGCCCTTAGTTCTGTTGTTGCTAATAGTCATGATGTTAGTGTAGGATAAGGAGTTAGCTTAGGTAAAGTATTTTACTTCCCCACCATTGGCTGGAGACCCTTCAGTTTTCTCCAATAACTGCCCGGTTTAGTAGAAACGGTCCGCAAGGACCATCTATAGGTAGTCCAATAGAAGAAGAGAAGCTTCTAGAAATTATTATACAATTTTTAATCCAACTTTTTTTGGAAACACAAACATTGGTGAAATTTTTTTTGTATATTCCAAATGCAAATTATATGATAAACCCATAAACATCATACAATTAACACCACCTCTATTCGAAACAAAATATTCGGATTTGGTGTTAATGTTATCAACAAATTCTCTGTCCCAAAACACTATGTTCTTTGTAGGCATACTACTTCATTATTACATCCGTCGTCGCCCGTCGGGTCTCACCGCTCACGAATTATCACTCAATTAATAAAAGAAAATATATGTGAAATTACAGGATATATGTTTTCCTCGCAAACATTAATAAGTGTTAGTTTATCTCATGAGGAAGCAGGAATTGAATTTGGTAAAAAGTTCAGTAAAGTACTTACCATTTTTTTACAGTTAGGTACTATTAAAATATGTATTTCCTATCGAAAGATTTGCGATACTTAGACGAGCAGTTCCCGTTTACATAAATGAATGCATCCCACATAATCTCGAGATACTTATTGTAACTGAAAATTAAAAACTTCAGCCGGATTGAGCTCCAGATGTAGCTTGTAATATAATTCATATATTTTTCCAGAAATAGAAGCTTTTTTCTGAACTTTTCTACGTTAGCCTTTTTGCTATAAAACTAGACACGAAAATCGTTTTTTGTAAACCTTCTATAAAAACTAAGAATAGTAAAAATCTTTATGACAAGCCAATTAGATGAAACTATAGTTATAGCTAGAGAATAATATAAAAAACAAACACTGTTGATTTGATAATGCGCGGGCGCATACACCCAGTTCTTTGCAAGGTTTTTGCAAAACTACGTCTATGACTAATTATGGTTTTTTTTCATTTAAAAATATAGCGTGCTCACGGCATAATGCAGCATTAGCAGCGTTTTGAGTTTGTTTGGAAATGTGCTGACGATGTTACCCTGAAAATCGAGTTATCCATTAATTGCAATAATAAATAAAAAATACGTAAACTCTCTTTTCTCATATAATATGAATGATTAGAACTAAAAGCATAATACAATTATCTATTTACACCATTACGATTGTAAGTAATTTTGTTAAAATGCTGAAGAAAATGACGTTTTCTTTAAAAAAATTAACATTGAATAAGTAAACTCATTGGCTGAAGACCAGGTCTTGCCAATAATTTAACGTAGAAACAGTCCGCAGAAACCATCTACAAGCAGTCCAATAGAAAAAATAATAATTGCAAAATAAACAAGTAATCTTAGATCCTATGCACACGACGTCTTTTTAACGCGCCGTCGACGCGCGTTT
Organism: Amphipyra tragopoginis; assembly: GCA_905220435.1. Taxonomy (NCBI): domain Eukaryota; kingdom Metazoa; phylum Arthropoda; class Insecta; order Lepidoptera; family Noctuidae; genus Amphipyra; species Amphipyra tragopoginis. The sequence continues at coordinate 10,323,595 of HG992009.1, forward strand.
CTGTCATACTTAAAAAACGTCGTTGCGATTTTTTATGTATGGAGTTTGACGGAAACGCGCGTCGACACGACGCACTATGGAAAATATAGGTGCTTTGCTGATTAAAAATCTGTAACTTTTTTATTATCAGTCATAGTAACTTCAAATTTTGCACACATATAGAACATAGTATAAGAATTTTACCAATAGTACTTTTAATATGAACTAGTGGTAGGTCGTGGTTTTACTCGCTCTTTACTTTAGGAATCCGTAAAAACTTTATACAAATGAATGAGTTTGACTTCAATATGATATTTTAATTCTTTTTAAATTTCAGGACAACTAAATAATACAGAATAAATTAAAAATAAAATATATTTTGACACATTTTACAATATTTTTATTTAAATTTTTATTACTAAGTAAAATATAGGTACACTTAGCTTTAGATAGTGAACTGCAGTAATAATTTCTTCTGGATGGCACAAACAATAAATTCAATATTTTCAGATGGAACATGACGATTTTCACGTAAAAACGTAGACAGAGCGGGCACAGTCTTATCGTTTTCAATATAGAAAAGTATTATTTCACGCCTCGAGTAACCGAATTAGTTCATTGTTATAGTTATAAATGGTAACTAATTGCGGATTGCAAATAATTAATATAATGAAACATTTTTTGTGCTTCACTTTATAAAGGAAAAACAAATGAGTTTATTGTGCATCATGTACCGACTTTTATCATAGATTTCTTTATTCTCACTTAGAACGTGTGCAAAACCATATTTACGCCGATTATGTATATTAAAACCACAGATATTTGACCAAAGATAAATAAAAACTTTTATCTATCAATTTGCCACAATTATGCATTTTGGCACCTCTGCCACATATTACTTCATAACTTCTGAACGCGCAAAAATGCGCAGCTGGTTCTTAACTAAAATATTATTAGGTATTCAATGAACGTAGTAATACCAAATTCAGAATGTAGGCAAATGTAGCTAACAGTCAAAAGTCTCGACGAAATTTAAGAATTTAATTTTTTCCCATCTTTGACGAAAATATTTATAGCAAAAATATTACTTCACATAATTAAATAAAAACTACTGTTTTGAAGTCTGTAATAAACAACCTTTCGAATGATACGTAACACTATATGAGGTTCTTTAAAGAAACAACCAAAATTCGACTCTGTAAGTCTATGATTTTTAAGGTATATTTAACAGAAATTTCTAAGTGTCGGAAATTAACGTTTTTACGCAGTATTTTACGTGACAAGTTATTGAAAAACAATTAAAATATGAAAGAAGGACTCCTTATCTAAAAAATAAGACCAAGATTATGTCTAATTTGCATCATTTCGAAAAAGTATTTTTAATCAGCAAAGCACCTATATTTTCCATAGTGCGACGGCGCGTAGGAATGACGCCGTGTGCATAGGCCCTTAGGAGTTCCATTCATAGATTGAAAAATGTATGATAGTAGTTCACAGATGGCGCTGCCAGCATTGTTAGAGTATTCTTCCACCATTAAGCCCAGTCGCACATTATCTTCTTAATCGTTTCCTCACTACTGAGGATTATAACACCATTTCAACCCGTCAACCAACGGTCTGCCTCCGTCTGTTGCGGTCAGTTGCCTGGTGGATTGCGGCGCTTATAAGTATCGCACATTTTATTAAGCACTGTCAAAATAATTCTGACGCGCGGTTCTGTTTATACAGCTCGTACTAGATCCCGCACACTATAAGAAATTTCTTTCAGATAATTTCTGAGGCGTGCGCGAAGACCCTCTGTGCATAATTTTTTTACTAGAGCCAGCAGACTGCCGGATCCGGCAAATTATGATAGTGGGAGGGATCTAGTACAAAATCAATGAGCAGAGTTGCGCGTCAGATCTAACAGAAACTGATGCGTGCGCGTATACCCTTTGCGCATACATTTTGTACGATAGCCAACAGGCTGCCGGATCCGGCAAATTCTGACAGTCTGCGAGGTCTAGTACAAAATGTTTGAGCAGAGTTGCGGGTCAGAAATTTTCTAACAGAAATTTCTGACGCGTGCGTGTAGACCCTTTGCGCATACATTTTGTACTATAGCTAACAGGCTACCGCATTCGGCAAATTCTGACAGTCTATGAGGTCTAGTACAAAATGTATTCGTGAGTAGAATTGCGCGTTAGAATTTTTCTGAGAGATTTCTTAAATAATGACGACACGATGACGACACGTTTGGTGCAGTAGCTGAGCGATTGGCTTCGGCGCTACGGGTCGTGGGTTCGATTTCCACACAGAAAAAAAATAGTTCGGCCTACAGTTGTTTCGGGTCTGGGCTTTTGTGTATGTGAGATTTGTGTCTGAAAACGCAGCCACAATACAGGAGAAATCCTAGTGTGGGGCAAAGTTTTTTAAAAAAGAAACAAAGAAAGAAATATGCGCCGGAGCTTAAACTATTTACAAATTTTCATTTTTGGCAGTAATAAAAATACTTGTACCTACTCAACAAGAACTAAGGATCATACCATAACACTTTAACCTCAGCTACCTCAATATATCAGTGTTCACACAAAATTCGTACCGGAAAACAGTTCTAAAAATGGGACCAGTATCCACCGTGGTGGTCCCTTATCGGGTATATGTCCACCATCGCTTCCAATGAGACATTTCACCTTTTTTATTGCCGTGCTCTTCGCGACTTCACGACACAATCATACTACATCACCTTAAAAATTAACAATACTACTTTATTTCTAAGGATGTACGTTTGAGTTTCGTTTGATTTTGAGTTCATGGTCTGCAATAGTGATGTTGTCGCCAGTATAGTTTTATCATGGTGCTTTCTCGCCTTTTTACGACGTAACGTGTGAGTCAAAGTGTCGTAGATACAATTATCGATTAGGTAATGTTATCGGGACCGATCTTTTGTCTTCCGGTATATTTTTGTTGGTTTAGGTCCGTTTTCGGTACTGGTGGCGCTATAGGTGTCGCTTATATTTGTTTCCTGTTTTGTTTCGCAGTTTTTGAAAGTATTTTTTTTTTAAATATACCTGGACGCGCAAACAGGCTTTTGGTTTTTTTTTTACATTTTTATTAGTGCAGAGTCTAACTTTGCCATTGTGTAAGAGTAGATCGTAAACGAATTTTATTTTGATATCTGTCATAATCACCTCGATTCTCCTAAGTACAGTATTATTGGTTTGGAAAACATTAGTACCTAGTAGTAACGCTTTGTCTAAATAAATGCAAAGGACTTATATTTATTCGACTATGTTTTTTTTTTAGTTTTATTAATTGGTCAATACCGTTAAGGTTTATGAAAAACAATAGCTCATTTGATGAAACTACTCCGCAAGTCTGCACTCCATACTTTCATACATAAATTCAGCTGAATAGTTCCAAAATATGGCGTGCAGATTTATAGAGTAGTTTCATCAAATGGGCCTTTGGTTTGATTGCAAAATCCGAGAACTTCAGTTAAAATAAACCTGCATTGTTAATTTTTATTTACGTTAAGAAAGATCACTTTTCAAAGTCCATTGTATCTTTTTTCCTTGGATTTCACTTATATCATATTAAGTTGTACATTTTATTATTCATGGATAACAATTTATTAATTAATTATACAAAGTCACCATATTTTACTTCTCAGGTCCTTACAACTGTCGTTTATAATTTGAGCTCTACTGCACCTGATTAAAGTTTGATATTAAACGTAATCATTCGATAAGGCTTCTCAGGTGCACTGAACTGATAGGTACTGTAGGCATATTCAAAGATACATGCGCGCGCGTTGATGTCGGATCAAATATTATTGTGTACAGAGTGCAAAAAAGAGTCAATTTTCGGAAGTTTTTTTTTCGAAGTAGTTTGGTAAAATTACTGAGTAGGGTTTTCATTATTTCCTTGCTTTTCATACCAAAAATATATTACACTTCAAGTAGTCCGTTAAAGTTAATGTTTTAAAGTAATTATAACATTCTTCGTTATCATAAAACCTTGTTTTTTAGGTTTTATGATAACCTTGTTTTTTCCGATACATTGGCGAAAGTCACTTACTTGAAACAATTTAAAATTATAAACAACTATGAATAACACTCCCAGATCTTTCATTGTCAAAAATGTTTGTTAATGGACCTTTTAAATTCAATATTGTTAGTACAATTTAATTAAAGAACCACCTGAAATAAAGTCCTAGACAATTATTTGCAGCAGGAGTGCGAAAGGTTTATTGAGGGACATAATTAAATCAAATGATAAATTAATGATATTTAGAATAGAATAGAATAGAATATACTTTATTGTACACCAAAATTGTAACATAGCTCTTATACAAAATAATTTAGGGAAGGGTACAATGGCGGTCTTATCGCTGATAGCGATATCTACCAGACAACCTTTGGATGGACAGGAATAAAAATCTGGCTATTTATTGCTGTAAATAAATATGTTACCTACAGACAGTTATACATACAAGTCAATGTTATGTTTTTTAAAACTACATGGCGCCGGCATTTCCTATCTGACTAGCTATGAGAAGAAAAGCCGAAACAAACTCAGAGGTCAAGGTCTTTTTAAAGTCCAGACATTGTGGTATAAAACTATGCGAGTGTAACAATATAGGGCAACGTTTGGAATGGCCTTTTGAGGAAAGAGCCATACCAGGTTTGAGTTGACCTGTCCCAACTGACGGCACGCATACATCAGCCATCGTATCGTCAAATATTTAAACATCTATATTTTGAATTCATTGTAACAAATTATTAATTGTTACACTGGCGTCACTAACTAAACCCTCTTCAATTACAAAAAAATATTATTAAACATAACATAATATCACGCCTAAATTCCCATTAAAGGGTTGGGCAGAGGTGTATAGTAACACCCTCATTTCGCCGTTATAAAACCTCCTAATTTGTTCATCATTTCATAGTGGCACAATTGTTTCTGCTGTCCCTACATTTTGACGTCTTTATACGTTTGTATGAATGCAATAATATGCACATATTTAAGCTCACTTTTATGCAATCCGATGCGGAGAGACAATTTACAATGTCTTATGATTTTCTTTACTGAAGTAGCTTCGCTGGCCAGTGAAAATTATACTTCGGATTAAATTATAGTACATTTTTGCTAGAAATATTGTGACTTGTTCCTTAGGGTTTAGACTTACCTGGATGTTTTAGATTTGTGATTATTTTTGTTGTGTTCTTCTTGGCTTTGTTGTTTTTTTTGCATGTTGTCTTAATAGTTGTGTTTTGTTAAAATTTTCATTTAGTTTGTCAAAAGTTTTATGTATGTTTTCTGAAACTAGTTGGATAATATTTAGGTCTCCTAAGAATCATTTATGGTGGCAATCTATGAGCGTAGACGTAGTATCAGTAATGAAATGTGTGATGAGCATTATTATTAGTAAGTTAGTAAGTAATCATCATAATCTTAATCTCTTTGCAGTTAACTTTAAGATAATCGGCCTTGGAGTTTATACAAAGTGACAACTTCCGAACTTTTGTTCTATCACTTTCCTCAAAAGTCAGTAATCTAAGAGAAATAGCTGCTCAAAAATGACATAAAAATACGCTAAAATCTATCTATCCTTAGCTATGGTCAGCTGTGTTTACATTTTAGGTCACATTTGAGGTCACGAATGTTTATTCAGGTTCACAAATCTTCATTTTTTGAATTCGTAACTATAGAAGGGGTGAATAATTTTTGAAGGAAACAAAATAACAATAATTTCATACTGAAATATTTTTTTTGAAATTTAACTCTTGCTTTTAAACCGTCATCAGTGATACTTTAATTAACCCACTGATTAGTACTTCCTTTCAGACTAATCTTGTATATTCTTCTTAATCTTCAAAGTGAATGTACAGTATCGGTCAAAAGTCCAGTAGCAATCTCACAAAGCTATTGATAATCAAAACCAGTCGCACTTATGACCTTCTTCTATAAAGACATTTCAAACACATACACACACACACCCGTATGTCGCACTCTTTCATCATGAGTCAATCAGAAAGAGCGCGGTATATAATAATTTGTTTTAAGTAGTTGGCTGACGTGTGGATACTGGATTTGAAACAAAATGAATCTTAATAAATGAAATATATCACAAAAGATGAGGGTAGATTTGAAACAAAATGAATTTGCTGGATTGAATAAAATAGTATGACGTTGTTGGTCGGTGAACTTAATTACGAGTGTTTGTGTTATTGCTATTAGTGGTTTTTTGTTTGAATATCTTAATTCAAAATGCAAGCAAATATAAGTATTGAAGTCAGGGCAAACATTGTCGCCTTGCATAGAAATGGACTTAATATATCTCAAATTTCCAATGAAACCGGCTTATGTGTAAGTTATTTTTTAAATATTATGTGAGGATAGTTGTGAACGGTGTATGATTTTCTTGTTAATAAATCGGTAGTTACAAGTGTGTAATAAATTGTTATTTTTGTTTTAGAGAAATACTGTGAGGCGTTGGGTTAAGAGATCTGAGGAAGAAGATAGTCTGAAGAGTCGTGTAAGAAGTGGAAGGCCGCCGCTTATTAACCACTCTCAGCGACGTTTTATGGTGGAAGAATATGAAACGAATGGTTTCACACCAACTAGACGCTTTGCAGAACAATTTGATGCGTCATTGCGCACTGTTCGCCGCGCACTCCATGCCGAAGGTTTGCATCACCGAAAACCGGCAAAAAAACCGTTTTTGACGCAAAGGCATAAAGAGGAACGATTGCGTTTTGCTCGGGAATATTTAGATTTTAACTGGGAGACTACAATATTTTCTGATGAAAAGACTTTCAAATCTTGTCAGAAAGGAAGACTTCATTTATGGCGTAAGAACAATACTCGTTGGTCTGACAACAATATTATTCCTAATACGGAATCAGGTAGAATAAGTGTGAATATGTGGGGGTGGATTAGTGCCCAAGGGCCGGGTGAGTTGGGATTTATACCTACGCGTGCCAACAGCTCCAATTACGTCGAAGTCTTGAACGACATAATGTTACCTACTGTGCGTAATATTTACCCATCACAAGACTGTACTGAAATTAGTTTTGTTCAAGATAATTGTCCAATACACCGTGCCAGTATTGTTCGTGAATGGTTTAGTAAGCATTCGGATATTAAACTTATTCCGTGGCCAGCACGATCCCCTGATCTAAACCCCATTGAAAATATATGGGGTTTAATGGTGCAAAGATGGGAAGCACGAGACGAGAAATGTCCTGAGCATCTCAAGTCCCACTGCATGCAATTGTGGGATAGTTTACGTGGCACAGATATATGTGCAAATATTGTGGGCTCCATGCGTCGACGTCTTTTAAGCTGCATTGATAATAATGGAGGCCACACTAAATATTAATCTCTCAATCACCGTAAACATAGACACAATAGATAAAAAATAGCGGCGGTAGATTGGCGTGCCACCCGATACGATGACAGTTAATTAAACAACTTAGATCATTTATTTTTTACAATGAATGTGTTGGCTGTAATAGTATTAAGTTAGTTTATGATTGTATAAGATTGAGGTTAAGTTTCAATCTTCTTTTCGTCAAGAAAACGAACACTTAAGCTATAATCTCAAAACACACAGATCAATTTAGTGTAGCGGTTCATTCATTTTGTGACGTATTCCACATTGGGCACCCGCTTTTACGGCACCCAAGTTAATGGCACCTGAGGTATTCCATATTCGGCACCTATCGGTATTTTCCGCAGGTGCCATTAGTGGAACAGTTTATCATTTAAAATTTTATTCCACTTTCGGCACCTACGAACCAGTAGGTACTAGTGATGAGACGTTTACTTTTTATAGGACGTTAAAATTAAAAATTCGATTAAAATCAGTAGAGTTTAATAACATGATAAAATATAACTTCTTTATGTATTTTAATATCACAATCGGTTTCCTTAATCACATATATTGCAAAATCAGCCTTGAGTTACAATAGTTTTTTTTTTAATCTTTTGAGGCTTTTTATCAAACATGATCATGCCAGCCTCATCGTACACAATAGAATTTAAAAACAAATACTTTTTAGGTTTACATACAATTATTTCTCTTCTTGATTAACTTTGTAATTAAAATTCAACTGTCTTTATTTATTAAAACTACCAGGAAAGCAGAAATGATCTGCAACTAAGTGCTTAAGCGACTTTACTACTTAGCTTAATAATGCTAAAATTATAAGTTTTGAAATTGAATCAGTTGTTGTTTTGAAAAGTACCAGAGTGACAGCCTAAACGATGTCACTAAGATGTGCACCAATGATTAAACACAAAAAGGAATATAAAGTATTCCTTATTATTCACTATGTCGATAGAAGTCTTAAAACTGTCCTATATCTTACCTATAACTGTCACTTAGTGATATCGTTTAAGCGTCTATTTTCTGTTCATATCTGTCGCCCTGGTACTTTTCAAAACAACAAATGATTCAATTTCAAAACCTGTATTTTTACCATTATTGAGCTATGTATGTTAAGTCGCTTAAGCACCTAGTTCTAGTTCATTTCTGCTTTCCGGGTAGTTTTAATAAATAAAGACAGTTGAATTTTAACTACAAGGTTAATCAAGAAGAGAAATAATTGTATGTAAACCTAAAAAGTATTTGTTTTTAAATTCTATTGTGTACGATGAGGCTGGCATGATCATGTTTGATAAAAAGCCTCAAAAGATTAAAAAAAAAAAAACTATTGTAACTCAAGGCTGATTTTGCAATATGATTAAGGAAACCGATTGTGATATTAAAATACATAAAGAAGTTATATTTTGATCATGTCATTAAACTCTACTGATTTTAATCGAATTTTTAATTTTAACGTCCTATAAAAAGTAGACGTCCCATCACTAGTACCTACTGGTTCGTAGGTGCCGAAAGTGGAATAAAATTTTAAATAATAAACTATTCCACTAATGGCACCTGCGGAAAATACCGATAGGTGCCGAATATGGAATACCTCAGGTGCCATTAACTTGGGTGCCGTAAAAGCGGGTGCCCAATGTGGAATACGTCCATTTTGTTTGTAATATTATAAGCGTCGTTAATAAATATTGTTGTTTTATTACCACACTTTTTTATTCTGAGCACCCTTAATTGCTATACCTAGATACTTAATAATGCTAAATAAAAAAACGGTAAAATAATCAGGTGATTATTTCACTGTTCTTTTAATTGCTAATATTTATTTTATTCCTATTTTCAATACTATTAATATTTAATTTAGTTAAATATAATTCCTACTGTTGCAATAATAAAAAAAAAAATTGTATAAAGAGAATCTTTTCTTTGGGATCGATCCCACTGTCTGTGTTTATCAGTCCGTTGCCTTGGTTTTTCTACTGACAAGCCTTGTTAATGTTACGCGAATTTTAACAATATACTGAACCGGCCAATATCACGCGGTTACTGCCTGTCAAAAGATGACGATACGACGACGATGGACTATGTGTGTGTGTGGTGAGGTCTCATTAGTAATAAGGTTGAGTGCGTTAAGACCATCACTCACGCAAACAGACGTACGCACGCTACGTTCATAGGAATATGATCATTAAGGTGTTGCTGCACTTACGACCGCTGACTGTACGTCTATCATGTACAACACACCAATATCGACCAAAATAATATTACATTCACAGAATTCCCCGATGTCTCCCTATCTTTACTTTACTAGTAGCCTTAGCACTATGTAATCTGAAGATCGGGCACAATCGCTTGGCATCGCTCCGAACACAATAATTTGCTGCGTTCTACTTGACACTGATATTCATACGAGACGGACGTTAAACCGCGAATATTATATGACTTCGACATTTTATTGGCCATTTCTTTAATTTGTTAGTGTTTTAAGTAACAATTGGTATTGATTGGTAGAATTATGTGAGAGTCTCGGTATGCTGTCAGAAGATTTAAGTGTTGGCAGTCAGTTATTTTTTGTTGCCTGCATTGTATTCCTTGTAAACTTTTGTTTATAAACATTGTGTACTGTTTTTGCCTTTTGGCAAAAACACCGAAACATTGTTTACAAGTGAAATCATGGCTAATATGCATGGATAATTTCTAGGACTAGATTTTGACTGCCAATCAGAACATCATTGGTGGCAGGTTTCAAAGCCGCTTGCAAATCATTATAATTAAGTATATAGGTTCGTATCCAGTTTAGTGAGACAGGAATTCTAGTAAGGTGTAGTAAAAAAATAGTTTTTATGCTTTTATAGAGAATGACTGCGTCATTGGTCTACACCAGCGACGCAGTCCTATATCGACGCAGTAATATTTCTCAGTAGCAGCCCGCAGTCTGGATTTGTGCTAGGGCTATAGGCTCGCCCCCTATTACATGGGACTTAAACATAACGGCTAAATAAGGGTGTACACTATACACCTCTGCGCAACCCTTCGGGGAATACAGGCGTGATGTTCTATTATTATCTTCTAGTCAATTTATTACTTACTAAAAATTAAATGGTTTAAAGAGTTTCCAACGATTCATGCAACACTAAGACTTCTGCTTACCCCGTACCGGAAACTAGCGCCAAAATATGCACACAATGACGTCACAAGAACTGCATACAAGTTCCATTGGCGGTCACAACGCAGGTGGTACCGCCCTCCCGGTACCAAATTATACAGCAGTGACTGTAATTAATTTTGTCTTGTTACCCATGATAATAAGAGTATATTGTTGTCGGCAATTTGTATGGTAATTCGTATATTTTTTTATGTAACTAAGAAGGAAGAAAGGAAAAAAAAACACTTACTTTCACGCCCAAATGAACGCATACTTAAGAATAAGGCATAATATATCTTAAAACGAATGTAAACTATATTCTAAATAAACAGAAATTGAACTTTAAACAGATAATTGCCTGGTAATCGAAAGACATATAAACTAAAAAAAAATATTAAAAACTATTGTTCATAATAGTCTGTGGCGTACTTTTCTAAGTACTGAATCGTAATAATAATTCTTATTGTATTGTGGAAAGTAATTAATTCGTATTTTTTTGTTTTCATTTTTGCTAACTGTAAGTAATTGATCAATGCTCAAAGTTTCAAAAGTGGTTTTGACTGAAAACTTGCCAAACTTATTTCTTCTTCTACCCCTTATTCTACTAACATTAAAAACGTGCAACGATGTTTGTGACTTTATGAGTTTGTGAATTTGGATGTTTGTTGTTCAATCAAGCCTTAACAACTGAATGGATTTGGATGTTTGGCACGTAGGTAAACCATGACCTGGATTAGGACCTAGGATACTTTTATCCAGGTACATAAATAAGTGCCCCTAGGATGCGAGTGAAACTGCGGGCAACAGCTAGTTATTTATAATTTCTTAAAATAGAAGAATGACAGAATATAAAATAAAAAAAAACAAAATAAGCTCTTAAAAAATACAAATCCGTCCTAAGAATAAGAATCAAAGTACAAAATTATACTGCTTCACGGTACAAATTAAATCGTTAAGTACATCAAAACGATAAAGCAACGGTTAGGTACACCGAGTCCCACGACAAATTGCCGCCAGTCGAGACGGGTGCAACAAAAAAATCGCGCCACTTTGAACAGAAAAACGTTTTTATTGCGACTAACGAGACACCCCTGATGCTATCGGATGTATTACTTTCATCCCTAATCTGTAACGTTGTTGCTTTCGATGAGCGCGCCCTTATAATTAGTTGGTCGTGGTTTACATGCAGTTTTTACGATATTTTTATTTTGTTTATTATTTTTATCTTTTTTTATTTTACCATCAAAGTAGGTAGGTATGTATTGCGTCCGTTTGGTGCCGGACGTAAAGAATAGCACTACTCCATCTCTTTCCATGGGTGTCATAAAAGGCGACTAAGGGATTCACTAGAGGATGGGCAGCAGCGTTCTCTGAGTACTTTAACAACCATACTGCGATCGCCAACCCGCCTGCCAAGCGTGGCGATTAGTGCAAACACCCCCATTTTGGAGGAGGCTTATATCCAGCAGTGGACGTCTTTCGGATGAATGATGATGATGAGGTATGAATTTATTTTTATCTAAAAATATTGTTATTGCATATACAAAATATTTGAAAAGTCCTAAAAGAAAATTAAGACGAAAAAAATAATTAACTTTCCACTGCAACTTAGTTATAATGGAATCCGATAAAAGGTCTTCGCTTAAAGCGACAAACCGCTTATAGCAACATGCGTACACCGTTCTGTTTGGTTTTCATTGAAATTGTTGAGAGAAAAGGCCACAAAGCCACTTTTAGCGACGTAATTTTAATGGAAAATTAAAAACTTCTGGTTATAACGACGGGTCCTTTATTTTGTTAGTAAATGAACATGACTTCAAACCATAACTCACACATAAATCGGTGTCATAAATGGCGATTGTCATTCGATTTGTAGAGATATAATGGAAAATATTTTTATGTCCTAAATTATTACACACAGTATTTCAACATAGGCAAAAATATCTACTGACGCTTAGAACAACGACCGCTTAGTACGTCCAAATATCGCATGTCCCTTCATCGTCGGTATAAGCAGATTCCAATGTATTTTCTTTATTATAGGTATTTAATTACTACTTGTCTAATAGATATAACATTAACATTGTTATCAAAAAAAAAACCGCTTCTCCATCTCCTACAACATCATAATTACTTCATAATAAACAAAACCGACCAAATGTGAACCAGCTCTAACATTTTTTGTCGCCCTAGTACCGATAATCATGTCACACGTTTTTTACACCAAACCACACAGGACAAAATGGCGTTACCATCAGATTATCATAGGCTTGTGGTCGGATTATTACTTCATTTTTTTTCAACCCTCGCCTACCTGTTCGAATGCCCAAGATCCATAGATGATAGGGCCATTCCTGAATCGCTTCCAAATGTCCATTATACCTTGACCTGAGTAAAAACGTCTGTGTAGTTTAAATATAGATCAAGTTATGTTGGTGGTATTATACAAATTAATAAGCCAAGCAAGCTTCTTAACCGGGTGAATATTTTGTTTATTATACCTATTAGAAATTTGTCGAAACATTTTGGTTGAGTGTGTTAAGATAAATACTGCTGAGACTTTTATTTTTGTTCCTCGTGTTAAATATTTGAGGGATTTGTTAGCATTTTCTGAATATTTGATCAAATGTTTGAGACTGATAACGAGGGAATTTTTGATTCTTAATTTAGAGGATTTAAAATTGAAGAAAGATTAGAAGAATTCCATAGTGCCACCGAATAAAACCCGGTTTACGACAGTTTGAGACAGGCCATAGAAATTTGATGAAATAGAAAAACTAAGGACTGCCTCGTTGGTCTAGTGGTCGCAAGCGCGACTGCTGAGCGTGAGGTCCTGGGTTCGATCCTCAGGTCAGGCAAAGTGTTAAATGGGTGTTTTCGTGTGGAATTTCTCAGTAGCAGCCCGGAGTCTGAATTTGTGCCCGGTTGATGGCAATAGGCTCGCTCCCTTTTACACGGGACTTAAACATAACGGCGAAATGAGGGATTCCCCGAAGGGTTGGGCAGAGGTGTATAATAGTACACCCTCATTTCGCCGTTATGTTTAAGTCCCGTGTAAAAGGGAGCGAGCCTATTGCCATCAACCGGGCACAAATTCAGACTCCGGGCTGCTACTGAGAAATTCCACACGGAAAAACTCATTTAACACTTTACCCGACTTGAGGATCGAACCCAGGACCTCACGCTCAGTAGTCGCGCTTGCGACCATTAGGCTGCTTTTCCACCAGAGATGTGCTATGCAACGTTGGTATGGATGCGTTTGATATCCACCAATCATATTCATTGGTCCACATAGCATAGCACAGGTGGAAACTGATTCAACTAAGCTACGTTTTTTATATGGAAGATCGTGCTGTGGATGCGTGCTATGGATGCGAGCTTTGGATGCGCGCTATGGATGGTCGCGAGTAGTGTAGCTATGTGCATATTATGCTTTCCCTATAGTCGATACGTCGCATAGCCCCAGCTGCGCATCTTCCTCGCACAGCTACTTTGCGGCGGCGCATTTTCATAGCACATCTTACTGGCTCCGCTACATAGCTTAGCATCAGTGGAAACGGTCACATAGTTTCGTAGTTTCGCTTTTACATTCTCGCAGCATAGCTGCATAGCACATCACTGGTGGAAAAGCACCCTAAGAGCGGTTACGCACTGCATCCGATCCGAATCCGAGAAAATACGTTCCGAAGTAGTCATAGAACTATTTGTATGGTAGTTTACGCACTAATCCGACTTCCGTCATCCAACTTCTCTCCGTGATCCGTGAGTTTCCAATTCGGAAGAAATATTGACGGACCGAAGTAGCCGTAGTACTGTTTGTATGAACACTTTCGCATTACCTCGGATTCAAATCGGACGCTAAATGGATATGCCAAAGATGGCCCTTGAATTGTTTGAATTTGGATCAGAGATCGGATAAGTGCGTAAGCGATATCCGAATTCGGTCCGAATGTTTAAGACTCTAGATTCGTATTTTCACGTATTCGGATCGGATGCAGTACGCAAAGCAATATCCGAATTCGGTCCGAGTTTTTATATTCGTATTTTCACGGATCCGGATTGGATGCAGTGCGTAGTCGCTGTTAAGCTAACGAGGCAGTGAAAAATTACCTACACATCAAATCCTTAATCAAGCCATTCCGTATCAAATATACCTACAATTCCGTTTAGACTGCAGCACACGTTTAAATAACCGATAAACGACTTAGAACTGTCGGAATCTCGACAATTTATGTTAACACAAGTGTTTCGCTCGTACATTATCGGGTTTAACCGGTGTCAATTGAATTTTATAGGCTTTTTACACGCCTCGTGGGTTTACGAGCGAATAAGCGAATAAGCGAAATTGAGCGAGTCTCGTCCGTCGGTCGGTGCAGGCGGCATCCTTACACTGCGTTTACACTAATGCATTTTTTATATGACATCCGATAGTTATTTTCTTGCAATTCTGTTGTCAATTTTTATGGCACAAGCGTGGTTTTAGGGTTCCGTGGCAAAATGGTAAAAAAGGAACCTTATGGTGAGATTTCGTCCGTCCGTCTATCTGTCACAGTTGCTTACTTCAGGAACTATAAATGCTATCGACTAGAAATTTGGAATAGACAACGCCCTAAGCCGAGGTCCGAGTCCCACTAGGGGTCGCCCTTAGTGCTGTTGTTGCAGGTAGTCATGATGTTAGTGTAGTACAAGTAGTTAGCTTAGGTTAAGTATTTTACTTCCCCCCCATTGGCTGGAGACCCTTCAGGTCTCGCCAATAACTGCTCGGTTACGTAGAAACCGTCCCCTAGGACGACCTACAAAACATTTAGAAAACAAAAAATTAGAATATTTTTAAATAATGCTTGTTCATTTAAATTGCAAGTGAAAGAATTGAAAATATATTTTTTTCATTGTATTTTTTACTGCTACTAACTCTATGGAGCTTGAAATTTTTACATGGGGGTTACTAAGTCAAATATGATATTATATGAAAGGACTTCATTTGCACATTATAAATTATATTTTTATTTTCATTTATGTCGTATAGTTTTTGACTTATGATAAAGCCTGTCTGTAAAAATACCATTTCCCGAAGTATGCGAAGGGAAAAATCTGAAATAAATCGAGTTTATAAAGGTTCATGTAAATATTAAAGGAAAATAAAACAATGTCTGTAATTAGAAAATCCTTCAAAATCTAAATCAAAAGTTTTTATTTCACAAGTTTTGTTTTCAGTCGAATTTAGGTGCACAGTTCCAATTAGTCGTTTCCTATGGAGAAGAGCCGGCAAGAAACTTCATGGTTACTCTTTTAGAATCCATATCTTTAACAATTTGAGTGGGTACAGTTATGACTTAAAATAGATATGAGACAGCAATGTAGACTTAAGAGCAGGAAACAAGCAAAAATAAAAATATGAAAAATATGGTCAAAACTTAAATAGGTATCCAGGCATCTAGCAAATCTACAAAGCTCTCACATTTACAAAAGGTAAATGGACGCTAAACCATATAAAATAAGTGACATGGTTATTTGTCATCAAAACACATTACAGACAAACTTTATTGTGCGGTTCAAAAAAAATTTAAATTGAATTTTCCATGGCACGGTCCCTTCGGGGCGCGACTCGTACTTGGCTGGTTTTTTAAGATTATATCACCTATCTGATAATAATAGCATCGATATAGAATTAAGTTGTGCGGAATCTATAAGCCTAAAGGCGCCCTGGCAAATATTATTTCCGATTTTTGATAACACCTAGTGTAAGGTAAATCCAGATTTAAATATACCTATCACTTTTTAATTTCATATCACCAAAGCATTAAAGCAGGACTTCAAGCTCGCCCAAGACGAAGACATCTTTATCCCCGAGGAGAATACTCTACTTTTCACACCTTTGGCGAGACAATGAAAAGCAATAGTACTAGAATCAAAGTATTTTATTAAAGTTATTATTATAGTAATAGACCTATTTAAATACTTTCGATTTTCTTTACTAGATGACCTTCTGATTTCCTCTTTAAAAATGCCAATAATTTGGTGTATGTATTAGTTTGAATATTGTGTTTGATGCTCATTGTTGATCAGAGCATCATCGAATAGATGCACCATAGGCTTCTTTGCACATGATAAATGCTGCTAATAGACTAAAAGTACTGATACAGACTACGCCTTTATTTGTTTTCGATTTGTTGAAATCGTCGTAGGCTTTCATGTATGTTTCCTTTATTTTTCTGGGAGTAAATTGTTAACAATACCAACAGCTTCAGATTAAAATGGACTCCGAAATGAAAGCACTGTCGTACTCGACATTTTTATGAGAATTTTTAGTTTGGAATAGTGTAATTAATAGCACAGCGATTTGCAGTATTCGCGCCTTTTTTTTGTGTTGTACTCGTGATGGCCAGTCCGATTTTCGAACAAGTTCTTTTTGGTGCAGGTCTCTATCGTAAAAGTGTTCATACGAATGTTTAGTAGAGGTTCTAAATTCAAATCACATTATTGACTAGCGTGTTATAATGAAATCCAGTACAATATTATTTTGGCTGCAGACCCTTCAGGTCTCGCCAATAACTGCCCAGATACGTAGAAGGGGTCCCCAAGGAACAATCTACAGCAGTCCAATAGAAAAAAAAAACAATGTTATTGCCTGGCTAGATCCTAGATTCCTAGGGCTATAATGACTTGCTTTAGTTAGGTTTGCATGAAATATAATTGACATTGTTGAGCACGCGGCGTGAAAAGAAAATATTGTCCATTTACTTTTTTCGTTTCATCTCTCGTAATAAGAAAGAATATGTTTAGGTATGTACTCAAAACTTTTATTAATTGTCTACATGAAATTATATTTAAATCTTCATTATTATTTCACTTTTATTCACCATGTATAATTTCTACGAGTGTAATCATCATCAGACAATGTGTGACATTCTATTTAAAAATATTGCAATCAGCAATTTTGAACAAGATAGAAAACGCACTAAAAATTGTAGAAATGTACCGTAAGCGCTAATTGTTAAATCAGCGCAGTGAAGCTACAGTTAGTTAAGGCGATAATTGGATGGGTGACCGATTATGGTAGACAACTTGTTCTTCGAGGCGACCGAATATCATGCAATCAATGTAGCGTGTAGCGGACTTTTTAGCATACATTGTGAACTAATTGTCTTTGGCATGCAAACTAATACCTATTATAAATGCCAAAGTAGGTTTGTTTGTTACCTTTTCACGCCTAAACCACTAAAGCGATCACCCTGACATATATGTTGTCAGGTGTACAGAAACGGACATAGGGTACCTTTCATCCCGAAAAAAAAACATTGTTCCCGCAGAAAACAACTACAACGTTGTTATGATAATAGATGGCGCCACGTGTCTTTCAAATCATGATTGAATTATATAGGGTGACTGGTAATTAGTGACCGATACTTTAACACATGATTGTGCTTATGATAACAAACAACTTTACCAAAGAAACATTACTAAAAAAACAAAAAAAAAAAAACGAGCCGCGTCCATTCCGTAACGGTTTATTAATAAATTTTAAATGAAAAAAGTAAAATAAAAATAATGTTTCTTTGGGAAAGTTGTTTGTTATCATGAGTACAATCATGTGTTAAAGTATCTGTCACTAATTACCAGTCACCCTATATTATTATAGAAACTTTAGTAGTGTATTAAGAGTTGATTGTCAAATTCTAAATTAACGCGAGTAAAGCAGCGGGCAAAAGCTAGTAAATAATAAAAGCCAAAATAGATTTCTTGAACATCTTTGTTCTAAAACTGATTATTCTATAGCCAAGGGAGAGAAATCACCAATCTGCCTGCCAAAAGTGGTATCAAATTTAGCCCATCACTGTCCCACTGCTGGGCACGGACACCTTCTCAAAATGAGAAGGGTTTAAGCCTTAGTCCACCACGCTGGCACGGCGCGGGTTGGCGGACTACACACAGCGTGAACTATTTGTAGCCTTCTCTAGTGCGCACGTTCCCTTACGATGTTTTCCTTCACTGTTATCGCAAGTGATAATTCAAGTCGCTCATTTGGAGCGACAGTGACATAACTGCAAAAAAATGCGAAACTGACCTAATTACACCAAAATTATCTCCGTAACCATCTATGTTTATTATTTAAACGCCACATTTTTTAGTTCAAAAAACGCCCGCTAGAGGGCAAAAAGACTTCTTTATTCTTCTTCATTAGTGTTATGAATTTTTAATTGCTTTGTATAATTTTTGCATGCTGTGGTCTCTTATAATTGAAGGAGTACACTGGCTATATAATCTAAGCGAATTATTACCATTATCTTTTTGTGTATGTCCTTTGTCAGAGATCCTTAAGTAAATAAATAAATAAATGAAAAAATCTTAAAACTAGCGCAGTTTAAAATTTGCAGTTATGTTACTGTCGCTCCAAATGAGCGAAGGATGATGATGGAAGGCAGAAGGATTCTGGTCGATCCATGTCGAGTTCTGACATTCTGTAATCATGTGTGGATATTACTTGCGTCAACAGAAAAGGAAAACATCGTAAGAGTAAAAGTTGTCGATGGTGTGTGTACTCCGCTCATCCGCATCAGGCTAGCGTGGTAGACTAAAGGCTAAGTCCTTGTTCACGTACAACTCGCGGGTGCGAGCGCGGTGGCGGGCGCGGTGAACTTGGCGAGTTCGTATTCACATTGCCCGCCAGGCGTTTGCGCGAGTGTGACGTGTTATCAGAGGTTGTAAACATAAACGACGATCTTTTATTTTTAATCGAAAATTCATTCCTAAACTGGGATTTCATACTAAGTAGGTAACTGTAGTTACAAAAATAAAGCAGTTTAAAATACTTACCTATAAATATGAATACTTTTTATTTACCCTCCATATCAGGAAATAATTCAGCAATTTCTTTCCTTAAATTATTAAGAATGATGTTTGCTTTGCCAAATTAGAGTTCTTGCCTGAATAGCTCTCATAAATTCTTCTGTATTAAACGATATGATGAGAAACGTGCTATCGTTTCAAGCGACAAGTTCAAGCGGGTTGATCTTACCTGACGACGCGAGTGAATCGCGCGCTCCGCCGCTAGTTCGACGTGAACACGCGCAAACAACTTCATACGTTTGATATTACCGCGAGCGCGCCGCGCGCTTCCGTCGCGAGTTCGTCCGCTACATAGCCCGCACCTGCGTTTTGTACGTGAACACTTGCATATTATGCCATATGTTTGATATTTCGCGACCGCGCCAGCCACCGCGCCCGCGAGTTAACGTGAACAAGCACTAAAATCCTTTTCATTTTGTGAAGAGACTCGTTGTGTCCAGTAGTGGGTCAAGTGGCCAATAATACAGTTGACTAATGAAACAGTGGCCAGCAGACTAGTCGGCGTAACAAAAAATTACAAAACATAATTAGGGACTTTAATCATTCGGCGTTTTAATTATTCGGCGAAATGACAAGTGGCGAAAGGTTGTCGGCCAGATAAGAATCGACTAATATTTCGATATTCCAACAAAGAACCCATTTTTGATCAAAGTGACGTGAATAGTTATTTTTTCTAAATTAGATGAATAGAACACGCATTTGTCTCAACTATTCATGACATTGTGATCAAAAATGTCATTTAAGTCAGAGTTTGGTTAAAACGTGAGAAGAAATCATAACTCGAAAACTACAAAAAATTGCGGAACATACATGGGGGTGATTCGGGTATCTCTAAGGGCTCATTTACGGAGACGCGGGGCGTCGCGCGTCGCGTGCGGCGTGGCATCTCGCGGCGCGTCGTACGATTTTTCTGTTTACGGACAGGCGGCGCGTGCAGCGGCCCGTATCATCACACGCGCAAACACAAACATATGGCAATGTACGATGTTGTTTATGAAGATGCGGGGCGGGCTCCGCCGCGGGTGTCGCTACGTTTTACCATGAACGGAGAATTGCAGGAATAGCTGGTCGCAACGCTGTGGTCGCCGCCGCGATAAACGTCGCGTGTGACGCGGCGATGCCATCCGCGGGCTCCGCCTGCTTTTCAAGCAAACGCGTCTAAAATCGCTTCTCCGTAAACGCACTCATACAACGCACTATGTTTGAATTCAGTGCGGGCCGCGCCGCAAAACGCGACGCGCGACACCCCGCGTCTCCGTAAATGAGGCCTAAGGATGCTCTGGGCTTCCGCTTGACACTACCATTTGGGACAACCTGTATATGCTGTTTCGCTTTATTCGACATTAAAAAAATTCCTCAGCACACAGTAAACGCTAAATCTCAGAAGTTTTACAGTAAAGGTAGCCGTGTGGGTGTTCCTAACTCTTTGTTTTATGGTCATACTGTTTTTATTATAGTTGCCGCCATAACGTGTCCGTTTTATGGTTAATGGCCATTTATAATGATGAGCAGATGATTCACGAGTATTTGACTACAAAAAGCTTCTTTCTGTGTTTAACCGAGGCAGTAGCATAAAACACTAGATATTTCAGTTCAATGTCATTAAAATCCCTACCAATATTATAAAAGCGAAAGTAACTCTATCTGTGACGATTTCACGCCTAAACTTGGTACGGAGATAGTTTGAAACCTGGAGAAGGATATAGGCTACTTTTATCCCGAAAAATACGGAATACGCGATAAACGATATCCTCCCTCTAGTCTCAGTAGTTCGGTTGTTTTGTTCGGGACCGAACTACTGAGACTAATTTTGTCTCATTAGTTCGGTTATGACGTCAAATCGAACTGTTGAGACAAAAAAGATACCAGTAGTCCGGTCAGGGATGTTTGCAAAATGCTTTTATTGTAAATAAAATAATCAAACATATTCTCTGAAATCATAGTTTGGTAGTTATTAATTAATATGCACTTTCATAAGAATACTGACCAGAGAATACTGAAATCATTAACCGAACTACAGAACACAAGTCTCAACAGTTCGGTTTGACGTCATAACCGAACTCATGAGACAAAATTAGTCTCAGGGACTGTCCCAAAAAAATAACCGAACTACTGAGACTAGAGGGCATCTACGCGGGCAAAGCCGCGAGCGATCTCTAGTATTTCAATAAAATAACTGTCAAATCACTGAAATGACTGTCATGTTGATCTAATGGTAGCTAGCGCAGCTGCTGAGTGTGAGGTCCTATGTTCGATCCTCAGGTCAGGCAAAATGTTATTGGATTTTTCCGTGTGGAATTTCTCAGTAGCAGCCTGGAGTCTGGATTTGTGCCTGATTGAAGGCAATAGGTTGATGCTATTACATTACATGGGACTTAAACATAACGGTGAAATAAGGATGTACTGTACACCTCTGCCCAAACCTTTGGGATAAACAGGCAAGGTATTATGTTATGTGTAAAAGAACTGTACGGTTTTTTTACAATACCTTTAACCAACCCATAACACGCCATACAAGTAAATAGAGTCATTAAATATTAAATCGCATCAAATAATGCAAGGTAACATACATAAACTCAAAACACCCCGATTCCCCCGATAACTTTCAAAACAAAAAACCCAAACTACAAAAGCATTACCATTAAAAAGGGGAACATAATAAAGCAACAAATTAAACGAAAAACAATACCTTTAAAAAAACAAGCGACTATCTCGAAGATAAACCACTAAATCCATTGATTAATCTATAGCTGCCATCGTCCCGTGTTAATCACGAGTACCAACCATAAAATGCAAAAAATCATTGAACACGATAAATCAATAGGTGGCCAGCCAAAAGTGACCAAACAAAAGGTCCGGGGCAGCTCAATCTTGGCCCAAGTGCGTTATTTATTAGTATAGATTATCGCTACAAATCACGCGGACGATTGCCACACTGGAATCATTTGGTGTAATCCGAGAACGCCCCTTATATTTGATGATTGGACAAATAAATATATTTTCCGTATCCTGTTTATCTGGTTTGGGGTGTTAATAAAAATGTAGAGGAGATTGGGTGTGAATGGACGTGGTTTGTTAATAAAATCTTGTGGTTTAATTTTTTTATAAAAAATATGCCTGTGTCACCTATTTCATTTTGATTTTTATTTTACATACCTATAAATTATCTACGATCTAATTTTGTATTTTGTAAGACACATTCATATTATGATTAGTTACTATTCAACTCATGATTAAGGGCTCCGTTGGGGTCCGAAAGTAGTCGGGCAATCCCGAATTATGCACGTGAGTAAACCGTCATAATCATAACAACCATCATAAATAACCGTCTAATCATAAATACGATGTAATTGTAATGAAAGAACAAATGTCGATACTTACACAATTAGTATTTTTAAATGAGATTCAATATATATACACAGTATTTTATTTAGGTGTACGATATATATCTACAGTACCTTATAATCCCGATCCTTTATAAAGTTTTTATACAATACATTATTTGTCATAATTATGATAAATTATGTTTCTAAATTAAATCACAAAATACAAGGAAACTTAATTATTTCCAATCCAAAAGTTTTTGTTACGCGATTCAATTTATTATGAACTTCGCATTCTCTGTTAAAATTATAAATGAACAATAACTGATTGATTTGACCTTTCTACTGGTTGTCTGAAGGTGTTTATAAATATCGATTGCATAGCAATTAAGTAGTAAAGCAGTATACATAGGTATAGTGAACAATCTTATTCATAACTCTGGCATTGAAACAATTAATTGATTAATAAGTGACTCGCTGCTACTTCGTTTAATTTGATCTCAAAAAGATTTCAAATTTTACCTTGGAATGCACTTGACTATCAAATTATGAAGTTTCCCGTCCATCAGTTTTTTTTTTGTATTTTTATCTCCTAAAGAAAGGGGAAAGTTAAATAAAACTCGTCCTAAACAACATAAATCCTAATCATCAACGAAACTTTCTCTAAAGAAAAAAATACTAAACAAAAACAGATGTCATCCGACACAGGTCCAATTAGCCCGGGCCTCCCCACCTGGTGTGAATGGATCCTTGGTCAGGGTGGCCGGCGTCAGTCGTCCTATCGTTCCCAATAAATTAGAAGCCACTAATACAAGCCGTGGCTTTACAGAAGACTGGTCGTGTCAAGCCTCTACTAATGTACAACCGCGATAACACTTTCAAAACCACTTATGTGCGCATCACCAATTTACAAAGACCTCCCATTTATTTGATTGGTAGAAGAATTTGTTGGTGCCTGATATGTCTGGGATTTTTGGTAGATTTGTTTGTACATTCGCTGTTTTGAGGTGCAAGGAAATGTTGCCTCTTTTATATCGTTAGTATAGAATTCAATGTCACGTGGTCCGAGTGTGTAATGTAAATTCTTGCGTACTTTATTGTTGAAGATGACCGGTAATTGATTTAGTGGTCGGATTTATGGAGGTCTGTTTTATTTTTTAAATATTTTTGATCTGACTAAGCTCTGGGATAATCTGGAGCGAAATTTTAAGGAATTCGGTATCATTATAAATTACTGAATTGTGTTGTCATAAACGGGCATGATTCACGCATGATTCTTGGTTCGATTTTCAGGTAACTTTCATAGGTTTTCGAAAACCAAAACACTGAACTGGAGGACCATAATATCATTGAACACTATCGCAATCTATAAACTTCTTTTCAAATTCTATTTATAAAGCATAAAGCTTCGTGCATTAGCCGTCAATACCTTCATATTCACAAGCCATGAATCTTTTTTGTACGGTAACCTTTAGATCGGTTACAATACTAATATGTTCGCGGATAGGATCCGACGCATGCGCGCAGCGGTGCGGAATAACGGACGGCGGGCGCATCTTGCGATTTGTCGCTGCGATCATGTCGCGATAGTGCGCTGTGCGACTAGCGTCAACCGGGAGTGTGGTGGACGGCGGTATAGAAGATGGTGACAAGATTTTAGAAATGGATTTTCAGACATAGTTTGTAATCTTTCTTTTTAATAGAAAATTGATCTTACGAACAGAAAACAGTTAATAAATTCCAACGTAGAAGTTTGTGATGGAAACAGTCGGACTTCTTTGAATCGCATAATTTGCAAAAGTTTGCACATTCATTTGTTTTTGTGCCCGGTTGCGTCCCGCGTGTCGTCTCAGGACGACACCGCCATTGTTTATCTATTGTGTCTATAATTACGGTGATTGAGAGGTTAATTGCCTGCATGTAATCCTAAAACCGTTTTTTAATCGAGTATAACTCACTGCTCTGTATTTATAGATTATATATATATATTATATATAATTAAAGATTATATCTTTACTAAACATTTGCGAACAGCCTAGACGGTATCACAGTCAAAAACAGCTATTAAATGTATTGTAGAGGACTAACCTGCAAGTGTCAGCATCAGCATGCGGCGTCCACGTGGACCAGCAGAACAGCAGTCCCTCAAACGTCAACAACCACTCGACGACACTGTGGCGAATATTTCATCAAGTTTTGGCACGAAAAGTTTATACAGTGGTTGAAAAGAGTTCAAACGATTTTGATACACTTTCACAGTAAATGTTGTCCATTACTGCCAGCGTCACGTTTGGGAATTATCAAAAGGTAAAAAAAAGAAAGAAAAAAAGATAGTAATTAAAAACATCATTAAAATCACAAACCAGTAACTACAGTTTTTTTTTATTTTATTATGGCAACTCGTCAACATTACAATACGGCCGACATATCTTGGCGAGTCTGAAGTTAGTACTTTGGCTGCGCAATGAATCTTTTAGAAACGAAATTATCTACTGCGCAGCTAATCAGCTAACTTCAGACTCGCCAAGATACGTCGGCCGTATTGTACTGCTAGCGTTCAGTCTTGAAAGATCCACAGTCGATCTGTTCCACAGAATTTCAAAAGTTGCATCGTTCTTGGCTATCGCGAACTAAGATGTGAGGTGAATGTGACTTGCACAAATAGGTGACATTTGCGGGTATCAATGGAAATCGAGAATATGATTGTCAGGTTGCAAGCGTTTCATTGTACGTACATAACTATAAATATGCGTTTGAAATCAAAAACGTTGTACAACTTGATTGTTTTGCAACTCCGAATCTCTGCAAGATCAATAATTCCCATCTTTCTTTATTTTCTTCTTAAAATACTACAAACATTTCGGCAAACATCATCAAAGCTTATTTAGAACCCCGCATTTGGCGACATCCAACATACCATCATTTATAATACCCCTTACAAAAAGTACAATCGTGCAAGCCTTGTTAAGTCCGTCGTCGCACAGGGCAAGCACCGTACCAACTACTCGGACGTAATCGATTCGTCGCATCGGTGCTCATTCAATAATCGAAACATGTCGCTAGTCTGCCCATATCTTTATGCTTGAAGCGTAATCTTTTTAATTTATTAAGCGCGTTTTAAATTCATTTTGTAATTGTTGTTAAATGAGAATGATAAAGTAGTGCAAGGATTTTAATTTTAGAGGTCTCAGTCAGAGAACATTTGTCAATAAAAAACAATTAAATAAAAAACCGGCTAAGTGCGAGTCGGACTCGTGCACGAAAGGTTCCGTACCATTATCTATAAAAACGGCAAAAAAATCATGTTTGTTGTATGGGAGCCTCCTTAAATATTTATTTTATTCTGTTTTTTAGTATTTGTTGTTATAGCGGCAACAGAAACACATCATCTGTGAAAATTTCAACTAACTGTCACGGTTCATGAGATACAGCTTGGTGACAGCCGTACGGACAGCGGAGTCTTAGTACCTAATAGGGTCCCGTTTTAACCTTAGGGTGCGGAATCCTAAAAACGTAAGACAACGCCTTCTTGAAGAAGAAAGATATACAACCGCGCTGGTCATATGATTTGCAAGGATAAGCTGCACTTGCCGCGGTCAATCCGTGGATTGTGTGCCATTGCCAATGACCATTCGACACCCATCGTCAGACACATCGAGACGCCACCGTGGTTCGACGAGCACGTATAACCGTCGGTCCTGGGTGTCATACGAATACCTATGATAGTCGTTACGGGTAGTCAGAAGGCCGATAGACCGAACCGGTCTAACCTTAGGATATGCCCAGTTACTGCGTTACGGAGATCTGACGGCAGTTGCTCCGTGTAAAATACTGATATTCAGTCGCATCTGGTTAGACTGGAAGCTGAACCCGTAGTTGGGAAAAGGCTAGACAGAAGAAGATGTAATATTTTAACTATAATTTGTATTGATATACTTATAAATACCTTAATATAACACCAGCTTTTGCGCGCAGTTTCGCTTGCGTGAAATTTTGAACCCGTTAAGTGACGGTTTTCCACACAAACTTTCATCACCACATTCAGCCGCATCTAGGGGTCTACTCCCTAAGCACGAAGTCCGTGGTTTCGTCCATAGTTACGGGCGTTTCCTACTCCCTATCACCTACGGACACACGATTATTTCGGGGCCTGAACTAAGAATGAATGACAACACGATTTGACAGTTGTCCCTACTACCGATGTGTTTTTGCCCGTTCGAAAAGTTGAACTTGACACTTGTTTTGTTCACTCCAACATTTCGGGCTACTTTCGGACGGACTTAGGGAGTAGGCCCTCTGGTGAGACTGGAAGCTGAACCCAACGTAGTTGGGAAAAGGCTAGGCAAGCTATGACAACGACTTCTAAAACAGTTTTGGGCAATAGTAATAACAAACAACTTGACGGATTATATCGTATCCCCTTTCTTTGTTTTACATACCTACGTGGATTATCTTAACGTAGGTACAATAAAACATACGCGCTGAGCATATTATTATATGCACATGCAAGACATTGCAACATACTTAAATAAGTATACACATACAATATTTTGTTAGTGCACCTACCATCGTTTGTGCATCACCCTAAGGTCAACTGGTAGAAAATGCCTATGCCATTAAATCCGCCTCTGTACAGTTTTGTACATAGATAATAAGTAAATATGTAGATAATAAGTAAACACATAGCCACACCATTGGGGGCTCATAACACGGTCTTCCAGGCTGAATGTTTGGGTATCTCCCTAGCTGCGTCAGCAATCATGGCCAGGAAGGTTGAGGACCACTCAATCCGAATACTCTCGGACAGCATGGCAGTCCTGCAAGCACTAAGCAGCCACACAGTTAATTCTGGGCTGGTACACGAGTGTCACCAAACTCTGAATCAGGTGGGTAACCTCAATAATATAACCATTCAATGGATCAAAGGACACAGCGGTTCCCGAGGCAATGATGCAGCGGATGAACTCGCCAGAAGGGGATCGAGCATGGATGCGGTGGGTCCAGAACCCATAGTACCACTCCCCTTCGGATATCTACGCACCCTGATAAGAAAACGCACCAGAGACCAACACAACGATTTATGGATTAACCATGGCGAGTGCAGGCAGGCCAAGGAGGCGCTTCCGGCCATTGACGGTCGTCTCACTAAAAAAGCACTCCGGCTGTCAAAGCAACAACTACGTACAGTCACAGCAGCCATCACTGGCCATGGTTCTTTTAACAAACACCTCTTTGTCATTGGAGTTACAGACAGCCCACTGTGCAGAGCATGCATGGAGGAGGACGAGACGGCAGCCCACGTGCTACTAAACTGCCCTGAGGTCGCCACATACAGGGCCAAGTACTTCGGTAACCCAGGTACTCTCCGAGAGATCACCAGTAACATCAAGGGTGTGCTGGCCTTTTTCGAGGAGTTAGGGTGGATCGAGTAATTATACTTACCACCCATCACGCAAAATACGCGCTTAGACGTGGAGTTGCGGATACCAGCCCGTTATACCTTATACCTTAAGTAAATATGTACATAACACAAAATATAGTTTCCCTCCATCTTTATTCACCCACGTACATGGTATATTTATACCTGTAATATGCCTATAATATACATAATTATGTGCAATGCGCAATAGATACGATTCATTTCAGAAAATATATTAACAGACGATAGCATTTTAAATGACAAGTGTCGAAAATACTGATTAATAAAAAAAATAACTTACCTTTCTTGGATCTCAAAAGATTAAAAGATCGTTAGAAATATTAAGAAAATATTAATCAAAACAAGCTGAAATTAAAGGTATCAATCCTATTGGAACATTTAAGACAAGGCTCTTACACGAGGTTCAAACACAGCCCCACATAATTATATTCATCTAATTAAAAATCTACATCAAACTAAAACACTACAAACATACTAAGAATATAATTATGCAAAAGGGAATCAATAATTAAACAATAATTATAAATGTTTAAATCATATTTATAACCTTATCCAAATTATAGGTCAGCACAACAAGCCAATGTTTAAGATGGTTATAATAAGCGGTTACTGTTACTTTGTTGCAATTTGATATCTGTTTAATTATTGTTTTAGAAGCATTAACGGGAGCCGTTTTTGCTAAAATCATCGTTGAATATTAATAGGTTTACAATTCTAGGTATTATAAAACTGTTTATAAGCAATAGGAGATTGCAGTGTGTTCTTGTTGGAGAAAAACATAATTAGCCAATTATCGCTGCCACTGCGGTGAAGCCGTCAGCAGCCTCGGACACCATGGCTTGTCTTGCAGCAGGAGTGCAGGCTGTATAGCACGGCACGCCAACTTAAATGATATTATCCGTTGTGCTCTTGGCACCACCGGCGTTCCAGCTGTATTAGAACCAAATGGCTTGGCACGTGACGATGGCAAGAGACCAGATGGCATGTCATTGATGCCATGGAAGATGGGTAGGCTTCTGGTATGGGACGCAACGTGTGTCGATACCCTTGCGCCATCCCATCTTCCTAGCTCGGCAGGCTGTGCTGGAGCTGCTGCTGCAGCTGCGGAGGCCCTCAAGCGGCGAAATATTTACTTTATTAGTAATTATATTTTCGAGCAGTTTGGGATCGAAATACTCGGGCTGTGGTCCGAGTGCCTAACTCTTATACAAATATATTGCAAGGCAGCTGGTCGACACGTCCCGTGACCCGAAGGGTGGCCTCTACTTTGGTCAAAGGATTAGCATTGCCATACAACGTGGCAATGCTGCCAGCCTTCTGGGCACGTTACCAGTCGACAGCGATGTGGAGGAATATTTAGATGCCCTATTTTAGTTTATCGTTTCATTACGATATATTTTTCTTTATTTGTATATACTTTTATTTGTAATTATGTAAATATTGTTTGTGTAAATATTGTATAACTAAACAGTAAGGATGTATCTAATAATTAACAATATAGTGTATCAAAATCAGCCAATTACTGGGCTGGGGTGCATGAAAAGAGCCTCCACGAGTGACGATACTTAAGTACGTCCGGCGCACTCTGGGCAGTCAGCCCCGCTACCAACCTTGCTGACTGGCTAATCTTGTCACCACAGCATGAACTATTTTAGTATAGCTCGTGCTGACACGAGAAAAGAAGAAGCCAATTACTGTCCCACCGCTGGGCACGGGCGTCTTTTCAGAAAATGAGAAGAGCTTAGGCATTAGTCTGCTACGCTGGCCAGCTAGCCGAAAATCCTCAGCGCGAGATAATTTTGTCGTTGAATTATCTCCGAGCGGAGAAAATGTATGGCTTATCTCGGTTCGGCACGGCAAAATGCATCGACAAAATTATCTCACACTACGCACAGCCCGGCTGGTGCAAGTTGATGGCCTACACACCATCGAGCCATTTAACATGAAAGGCAAGCGTTAAACTATAACTGCCTTAGGAGTCATTGCGAGGAACCACTTTGAATGAAACTGGTAGTGCGCTCCCACTACCAAGAGTCAAGACCAAATCAAGACTAACCTAACTCTTATCAAAAGACGAGAATTTTCAATTTTACACGATCATCTCGAACATAGTATGAAATTAATATTGTTTTTACTGATTTCATGTCTAACCTTGTCTTATTAGTGGAGTGGGGACCAGGTGACTTGTAATACAGGTACCTATTGCAATACCTATCTGAGGCACCAGTTTCTCACAAATTTTGTTAATGTAGCATGGTTAGTATTAAGTATTGTACCCTATTTGTAGAGATCAACTACGATAATCTGGCACGCCCCTCCAACATCTATCTTCAATGTGTGTGTGCATATGATGAGTCACCATGTTTGTGTTTAGTATTTAGGAGACAGCTACAGTTGCAGAATGCATTTAACAGCGTTGAACGAATGAGGCGTTGTAAATATTGTTTCATCATCTGCCTAGCCTTTTCCCAACTATGTTGGGGTCGGCTTCCAGTCGAACCGGATGCAGCTGAATATCAGTATTTTATATGGAGCGACTGCCTATCAGACCTCCACAACCCAGTAACTGGGTAATACGATACTCTTGGTAAGACTGGTTGTCAGACTTTCTGGCTTCTGACCAACAGTAACGACTGTCAAGGATCTACAAATGACAGCCGGGACCAACGGCTTTACGTCCTTTCCGAGGCACGGAGGAAACTCGCTATGGTAAATAGTCACCCATCCATAGACCAACCTCGGCAAGCGTGGCTTAACCCGGAAGATCGGTCTATGCGGCTGTAATTATTTAGCCATGAGTTCCTCGTTGTAAATATTGTTTCTCACACATTTTTACTTGCAGTTTCAATGGAAGGGCGTGGCATTTTATCATATTTGATCTTTACTATACAGGGTTACTGGTAATTCGACGTATTCCTTGCACCACGTTATAGGGGGGCTGATATGCAACAAATTTAACCCCACATATGTTCTACGAAATTCAATGGATTTCGAGATATTGCAATTTTTATATTATTTTTAATAATACCCAGAATTCCTTCTTAAACACTATTTATCTCTAAAGTATCAAATTGATCGGCTTTGATTATGATATTAGCTTGTAGCTAATACTTTTACAAAGCTTTCTGCGTATTTAACTGTTCTTAAAGACCATCCAATTGAAAGTAATCATTAAAAGTTAAATAAGTGTATTAGAAAATCATCGAGGTACACGATAAAGAATGATGTTTATCTCAAAAATTTACTATGACACTAAGTGTACAAAATGCAAGACAAACATCCTTATTTAATCAGCTATTCAACGAGGTATAGACGTACAAAAAATATTTAGAAACTAATTTAAAAATGTCTTATAATACTGACAGAGGCGATTTCTGGAAAATCTCTACAAGCACGCAGGTGGCCCGTTAAGTGCAATTCATTGCATAATCCTCACGTAGAGATTAAACAGCAGTCTGTCGGCCACCAACTGTCCTCTAAATGTCAGGATTAGATTAGGTCAGGTCGTTAGGTTATGTTTGGTCAGGGTTAGGTAGGTTAGGTTAGGACCTAAGTGTGCGAGGGAACACCGGCGTGGCTTTAGTCAGTAAGAGTCAGAAAGAGTCTGACAGACCCCTCTGCCCACCCCCAGGACGGAGGACATCCGTGAGGATATCGAGAAGGCAAAAAAAAAATGGTCAGGTTAGGTCGTTAGGTTAGGTCACGGTTAGGTTTAGGTTAGGTCACAACTTCGATGCCCTGGGATCTAGAGGCAAGGGCCCCCGCGCTGAGATATCTCTCTCTCCAGCCACTCCTCCATTACGGGTCTTACCGTCACTATTGCGGCGTGCCCTGCGCTGGGTTGCGCAAGTCGTTCCCTCCACAGCCACCGTGACCTAACCTAACGACCTAACCTGACCATTTTTTTTTGCCTTCTGGATATCCTCATGGATGTCCTCCGTCCTGGGGGTGGGTAGAGGGGTCTGTCAGACTCTTACTGACTAAAACCACCCCGGTGTTCCCTCGCACACTTAGGTCCTAACCTAACCTACCTAACCCTGACCAAACATAACCTAACGACCTGACCTAATCTAATTCTGACATTTAGAGGACAGTTGGTGCCCGACAGACTGCTGTTTAATCTCTACGCGAGGATTATGCAATAAATTGCACTTAATGGGCCACCTGCGTGCTTGTAGAGATTTTTCAGAAATCGCCTTTGTCAGTATTACAAGACATTTTTACATTAGTTTCTAAATATTTTTTGAACGTCTATACCTCGTTGGATAGCTGATTAAATAAGGATGTTTGTCTTGCATTTTGTACACTTAGTGTCATAGTAAATTTTTGAGATAAACATCATTCTTTATCGTGTACCTCGATGATTTTCTAATACACTTATTTAACTTTTAATGATTACTTTCAATTGGATGGTCTTTAAGAACAGTTAAATACGCAGAAAGCTTCGTAAAAGTATCAGCTACAAGCTAGTATCATAATCAAAGCCGATCAATTTGATATTTTATAGATAAATAATGTTTAAGGAGGAATTCTGGGTATTATTCAAAATAATATAAAAATTGAAATATCTCGAAATCCATTGAATTTCGTAGAACATATGTGGGGTTAAATTTGTTGCATATTAGCCCCCCTATAACGTGGTGCAAGGAATACGTCGAATTACCAGTAGCCCTGTATATTATTTTCACTTGTTGTGCTCTTACATGTTGTAGCACCCTTAAGCAAGATTCCTCAAGCTCAGCCTCACAAGCAAAAAACGATATATCCATAAACAAAAATATTAAACAAGGAGCGAAATCATCAAAACTTTTATCCTCTCTTCCATAAAGGTCTATCCTATAATGGGCAGTCATAAGGTCGTAACTCAAAATACAATATTGTTGATTGATTCTTACGCTGTAGGCCGGTTTACGACGGTGCGAAATACACACATTATGTTTCTTGACCTCGTTAACATTATTTACGTTGAGTCTACTTTGTATGAAGCACGTGTCAAAAGTCTTTATGGCTGGTTCCTTTGTGAGTAGATAGTTTGTTTTTTTTTTCGGAGAAGGGCTATGTTTGTATGTCCTCTTAGAGTCTGGTTAGCTATTTGCAGTTGTATGTTCCGAAATTAATTTCACGTAAATTACTTTTACACAAGGTTATATTTGGAAAGCGGGTCCTAATCCTTAGTGTGTAAGTCCTTATTTTTTGAAAAAATTCTGCATGCCTACTTTAGTTACGAATTCCGAAAATGCAGCTTTTAATCCGTGATCCCAAATATGACCTAAAATGTAAACAGCTGATTATGGGTCATGATAGATAGCAGTGGCGTAGGGTGAATTTTCTTAAAAGGGAAGCCGGACCAAAAAATGCTTACCTTGCTCATGTGTAATGCGTGAATTCCAATAACTACTCGTTTCGAAAGGGAAGCCGATAGGAATCGAGTTGTATGGAGCCTTCGCCACTGATAGATAGATTGAAGCCTATTTTTTTATGAAATATATTAGAACAGCTATTTCTCTTACACTATCGATTTTTGGGGAAAGTTGTAGAACATTTAAGTTATTCTTAATTAGGGCTACTTTAACCCCCTTTCAGATTATCTTTGAATTTGATCAATAAATTGATAATTCGAGGTCTTTCGAGGAAAATTTGTTTCGCTTCTTCATGTTATTAGTGTTGGTACTGCTACCTAGCCGTGTGTGTGTAGACGGGTTAATTCGAAGCAAGAATTACCCATATCAGAATATAATCGTAATACTCTTTAGGTATTATTCGATGCATCTATAGTTAAAGTTACGTGTGCAAGTTAGCGATAAGTTATCATTTAAAAGGATTATAATCAGTTACTGAGTTCATTTTATTGTCCTTATCAATACATTTGCCTACGTGTTGAATAGCACGCCTACTAGCACCAGTTCCAGTTAAAGATATTACTTTGGCTTTAAAGCAAACAGTTTATTACAAGGACGCCCGGCGCACCCTGGGCAGCCAGCCTCGCTACCAACCTTTCTGACTGGCTAATCTTTTCATCACGGCATGAGCTATTTTCAATAGTTATAGCCAAGCGGTTGAATGCTTACCTTCTGTTCAAGAGGGTCTGAGGAAGCTCTCGGCCCGCACCTCTGACTTTTCTAAGTCAAGTTTTCTGTCGACTATTTTTGCCCGACAAATACATCGGACACCGTCAAAGCCGTCGGCACAAACTATTCGCGCAACCTTCAGCCAGAACTGTCACCAGAGCTAAATCCCCAGTGTGTCGTACTCTAAGGATACTCAATGCCCTCCTGGCTGCCAACCCTGAATGTGATGTGTTCGCGGATAAATGGAGTGAAACTGTGCGTGTATGTCTGATGTTCTGTGAGAGACAGTATGCGAGGGTGTCCACTATCCCATGTTAGTCTTAAGTATTTTGTTTATGACACAATTGTCGACATTACATACCTGTATTTTTGTACGTTCCATGTTAATTATTGTAATTGGTGTTCACCGTTTTAATTAACTATAAATAAATAAATAAAAATAAGTGTAGATCTGATTTTGATTAGCTCTTGCTTTGACGGATCGTAAGGACACCTACACACCTGGAGCCCAATTCTACTAACAGAAACGTTTATCAATTGCAACTTAATCGTTTATTCAGATAGTTTTCGACTACGAAACCTATCAAATTGTTTGACAACAAAAACAAAACCAAACATTTTGACAGTTTCCGTAAACAAAAACTGCCTGAATGAACGATTCAGTTGCAATTGATAAAAGTTTCTGTTAGTAGAATCGGCTCCCAGAGAGGGCTCCAAACAGCAAGGCAATTGCGTAACGTAACCAACATCAATAATGACAGTTGATGTGTCAAAAACAATATTCATTGCGTGGTACATTGTATAGTTGTGGAGAAGTCGGATTGTTAACGCGAACGTTGCTATGGAAATTGTTGACCTGTCAAAATCATAACCCTATGGCCACAGTCTACCTATATCTTACTCCTTACAGTCGGTCAACGTAGAACATTGTCGCAGAGCAATCGTGCGGGGGGTTGCGGGGTGAAGGAGCGGAGGTTATGTCCCGAATAGCCATACTGCATACCTGGGACATAACCTCCGTCCCTACATAATTTTGACATTAGGACCTGTCAA
This sequence comes from Amphipyra tragopoginis, assembly GCA_905220435.1. Lineage (NCBI taxonomy): Eukaryota > Metazoa > Arthropoda > Insecta > Lepidoptera > Noctuidae > Amphipyra > Amphipyra tragopoginis. The sequence goes on from HG992009.1 coordinate 10,358,822, forward strand.
ATGTATAGGCGTTGACTCACTGTATGTAGTAAGTAGGTACACTGTGCTATGGCTACGATTTTGAGTCGATCATCGACTCAAATAGACAATCGACACACTCGTATCGATTACGAGTGTGTTGCGCAATTATTAAGCCGTTCTCGATAGTGTGTGTTGTAAGGTCCCGTAGTAGTAGTAGGCACCTTACACTTGCAGTTTTACTTAGAAGTGGTAAGTAAGTAGGTAAGAGTTTTGAGTGAGGTGAGTTGACGTAAACACACACAGATTTTGTAACACTAAAAGTTTAATAGATGTACCGATCACAACTAAGTTAGAGTAAGTTAAAGTTGGATGCTAATCCGCGGTGTTCGCGTAAGTAGGTAATTAGTCAACTAACTTTAAATTATATTAAACACTAGCTGTACCCGGCATGCGTTGCAATGCCACTTAGAGAAAACAAGTGTGAAACTAATTTGCATTTTTAAAATCGAAATACACGATAATCCGAATATTGTGGATACAACATAACAACATAACTTCACGCCTTATTCCCCGAAGGGTTGGCAGAGGTGTATAGTATACACCCACGTTTCGCCGTTATGTTTAAGTCCCATGTAATAGGGGGCGAGCCTATTGCCATCAATCGGGCACAAATCCAGACTCCGAGCTGCTACTGAGAAATGCCACACGGAAAAACTCAATAACACTTTGCCCGACCTGGGGATCGAACCCAAGACCTCACGCTCAGCAGTCGCGCTTGCGACCACCAGACCAACGAGGCAGTCCGGTAGTCCGAGGCAGGCAGTATTGTGGATGTATATGTTGTCGATTCGAAATCCATAATTAATACGTGCTTTAATTTGAGGGGACCATAGTTTACCATACTGACGGGACCAACATCAAATGTTTGACAGCTTGGAACAGGGGCCTAATTCTCCTAAAATAAATCTTGATAAATAATCACAACCGAACCAAGGCCGAACCGTTCATTCAGACAGTTCTCAATTTCAAAATCTGTCGAATTGTTTGACACAAAAAACAAAATCAATCCTTTTGAAAGTTTTCGAAAACAAAAACTGACTGACGGTTGTGGTTCGATTGCGTTTGGCAACAATTTATTTTAGGAGAATTGGGCCCCAGTTTGTATGGGAAAATAAAATTGTTGTTCTTACTATTTTCCTCGCAACTTTTCCATATTTTCTCACCACTTAAACCTTCCTTGGACTTCCACAAATATTTCAAAACCAAAATTAGCCAAATCGGTCCAGCCGTTCTGGAGTTTTAGCGAGACTAACGAACAGTAATTCATTTTTATATAATAGATTAATTATTATAAATACGATAGAGAAAAGTAGGTGGCTGCGTTTGCAGCCTGACAGTGTGTACATAAACCGTACATGTGTAGTCCGCCAACCCGCACCAGGTCATCGTGGTGGACTAAGACCTAACCCCTTCTCATTCACAGAAGAGGCCCGTGCCCAGTGGGACAGTAATGGGCTGAATATACTATGAGCTATTCGTATCTGTACATATACATCGAGGGCCCGAAGTACCCGAAAGATTTTAACCTTCGATTCCGATGCCTAATTGGAGAAGAAAAGCTAGGATATAGTTTGTTGAATAAAGCAAAATTTTTGAAATGTTATATCAACAAAAGTTCAAAAAAGTAAAAAATAAACTTTTTTTTTGTTTTTCTTTTCCTCATGAATAAATTATTAGTGCTTCCTTGTAAATAATACCTTAGGTTGAACTGGTAACATTTATAAATTATCGAGTGAGTGGATAAGAAACTTCTCGCTTCACAACCCTCCCCGTCAATCAGACATACGGCGAGAGGGGTAATGACAAAAGTCGCAACGCCACGTTCCTGGGACTTGTTACCATAGATATTTTTCGAGTTGTGAATTTCATTAAATAATGAATATTTGAAAATTAATCTTTTTTCTACAAACTATATATAGCTTTTCTTCTCCAATTAGGCATCGGAATCGAAGGATAAAATCTTTCGGGTACCTCGGGCCCACAGTGAATAAATAAATAATATAAAAAAATACATTTATTTCAGACAATTGAGTCCATATTGTTAGTAACAAAACAACTTACAACCTATGTTAGTCCTCTCTCGTGTCAGCAAGAGCTATACGAAAACAGCTCATGCTGTGGTGAAAAGATTAGCCAGTCAGCAAGGTTGGTAGCGGGGCTGACTGCCCAGGGTGCGCCGGACGTACTTAAGTATCGTCACTCGTGGAGACTCTTTTCATGCACCCCACCTATGTTTGTTGGCCACCGGTTCAGAATAAAGGATTCATAATAGAAAACCAGACATTTCAGTATAAACATAGATATTTATTACTTCCTTCAACATAAACCACAAATACACTCGGTACAATTCCAATTATTTCCAATTATTCAATACATAATGATTTAATCTGTACTTACACTTGTATCTGAAGTGTTACCATTTAATCCAAAATTACACAGTAAGTATCACTTGATGTTCACACCTCGACGTCTCTGACAAGACTGCCGAATGACTACCAATAACTTTTTAATCATGAACGAATGAATTATCGATTGAGTGAATGTAAGTAATATGACAGTTACCAGAGACAATCTAATATGGTATTACCAGAGACAAGCTCACAGTTCGGCCATCTTGTTCAAAGCGTGTCCTCACGAGTACAGTTTTATACACACTATAAAAACGAGTTTCACTATTTAAACACCAACGATATTTAAACTACAAAACAATCATAGTCTTAATTAGGTGTTATTTTTCCAGTAATCAAACAGTTGTATAACATTGGCAATCTAGCAACAAATTATAGTTATAAAGAATATAACACAACAGTATCTATACTTTCTAAAACATTGTTTTATGAAACAACAATTACAATCAACCTATTCCTTCTTCCTACGTCGCTCTCGGTTGTTATTTCCTGTGCTCATCCCGAATAAATACTTTTTCCTTCTTTCTTTTTCTCCTTAACCCTGAAGGCCGCGATCTCAATAAAACACCTTCATTTTTCTGTGAACTCATTAATATAACTCAACCAATTAATATTAATAATATAAAGCACATTTAATCCTGTAATAACTTAAAGTTTGTTATCTCCACCTTGTTTTCACTATTGCTACTACGTCTAACCTCTTCATTACTCTCCAAATCTCTACAAAACGCCAAGACTACATCCTACATACAAGACTACATCCTGTCGATAACGGCCACGTTTGCGGGACATGGAAGTGTCTTCAATCAGATACCTCTCATTAGAAAGCACCCTTACCACGCGATCATGGTCCTTGAAACTTAACCACTAGTATCCGACACGCACTATCGTGGTACACCCATCTCTCAACGCAAACCTAATCTCCATTCCACACTTTCTGATTTCCCACACCTATCAAATCCCTATGTTCTCTAGCCGTTGTTCCCCAATACCTTCGCTCGCTCTACCCCCAGCCTATCTAACTCCTTCAGATCAGCTACATCGGCGGCATTAGACACAGTAGAGTACAAAATTCCTTCCGTTCCGCTAGCAATGCCAAAACTAAATGACAATTCAGTGACCCTTTCCAGGTTATGTTATGGATCGTGGCACCGTTGCCTATCTGGACTTCATAAATACAATCATCCCAGGTTTCTTCATCTTGGCTACGGAAAAGTTGACAGAGCGTCCAAAATAAGTCCACCAAAACGTTCGACTCGCCCACTCGCTTTAGGCGACGGTATTGCCAATATTCTTCATTCCACATAAAGGAACAAACTCTCTAAATCTTTTACTGGTAAAGCTTCTTTCCTAGTCGGCTGTCAGGCGAGAAGGCATATCAGCCAATACGTTCTTCAAACACTCGTATACTCATCTATGATTTATTATTTTTGACAGCAGTTATACCAACATATACAATAAAACCATAAAACAATACTTGCAAATAACAGCCACCCCCCTAGCTCTTAATGAAAAGACCTGAGCAGTCCGCATCCACCGTATGGAGGTAACGCTGATTCCTTCGTTTAGATGAGAGTTACCCTCTCACTCACCAGCAGGCGCCTTGCACAGAGCCCATTCCAAACACCTTTCTCAAAACAACAAAGAGCCTCATCAAATCTGCAATGCCCAACTTTGTCGTGGTTTCCTCCGTACATCTCCTTCAGACCTCCTTAGAAACCAGCGAAATATTATATATCCTGCGTTATTCATGACCGTGCACCCCTTTTGCAGAGTATATTTTCAAACATCTGCACTTCCTCATCCACCATTCTGCGCAATGGCAAAGAGTACTCAACTCAGGAATGTTCAAAATACAAGTTCCCATGTACGGGGACCGAAACCAGGCCGCGATTACGCGTTAGTATGCACCACTCGATAGCCAAGTCGAGACTCGATAACACAATCAAACACCTGTAGCTGGACCCAGCAGTGTGCAACTCACGAAATCAGATTGCGCTTAGTAAATGTGAATCCACCATTTAGTACCAATTGTGATAGCAAGCACACTATAAGTCCACTCAAAGACGCTAGCACCGCCAAGGTAGAAGATTCCTAGGAGCGAATCTCATATTCGTCAGGGAGAGGTTCTACGGCCCAAAACATGAGACAGATCGAAACACTCCTACGAAATCGTCTTGCAAAAGCACAACCGTCAGTCCGTCCATCTTTGCACGCATCGGTGTGTAACTTGTGTTGTTGCTTTAAAATCACACAAAGCTAACAATAGACGCCACGTAAGTAAAGTATCAATCCTGAATACCACTCCATATCCATGCCACCTCCTTTCGAGTGCCAGTCAATGGTAATGTCAAATACCTATTAATAAACAAAACATTAAATATCAATCATCAATCAATTAATATAAATTCGTAGACAACCCCAAAAATTTACCAATTTCACGCTGGTTTTAAGTGCCGGGAACTTCGAGACACCATCTGCTCTCCCACCACGTGACCGTATACATGAGTCCACTTCAAAACCCAACAAATCAAACTCCGTAAGCATTTCGTTAGCGCCCGTAAATCGTAAATCCTTCAGATCATTAAAAACAATCCTGATGTTTATTAAGTTATGTTTAAAAATAGACACGCTAATTGTCTTTTAATTCTGTTTTAAAACTACTTTTTTTTCGTAAATAAGCTTTATTTCCTATTTATAATTATAACAAAGTGTAACCTGACGTCATGGCTTCCCCGGTCTCGTATGAAAGTGCCAGACCCAAAATGGTGTTTTTCTTTTTGCAATTATGTTGAGCAATGGCTACTAGCCCATTCAGCCAATGCCAACAAGTTCCTCGCCACAATTTATCAAATCATCAGAGCTATACGGCTCAAAAGTCTTCTGTGAACATTTTTTTTAAACTTGTAGTAAATGCAAATGTTTAGTGTTGATAGACCGCGTTAGCAAAGAATTCCCAGAAATTGCTACATCGTCCTTACGACGTATTATATGCAAGTAGGGAACCATGACCGTCTTCGATACGGCATCTACCAGATAAAAGATTCTTTGCCTTCTTCACCTCGAAGCGAACCACGTACGTAAATGCTCCCATCAAATACTAGATTAGATGCGATGGACACGAAACAACAATGTCACCACTAGACAATAAGTATACAGGGTACACCCTTTTTTTTCCAAAAAAATCACCCTGTATGGAATTTGAATGGTTATTAAACTAGGCACCTCAGTATAAGAACGTCCTAGGAGCGCGGGACAATCCAAAACGCAATCGTGAACCACTCGAACATCTATAACCTTCTTGACACCTTGTACCTCAACACTGGCTGTTAGTGTACATACAACAATAAAATTCACACCCATACCTCCAAGCAGTAGAATATTAGAAGAAACCTTTACATGGAGACCAAGTTCCCTAGCTCTACTAACTGTAATAAATGAACACAGACTTCTCAAATCTAATGACTTGATACAGCCCCACTACTGATCCCAATATCGAAAAACGTATCTGTCACTGTAACCATCAGTAACGCATAACTTGAGAAGACTGACTTCTCAAATCTAATGACTGGATTAGGGCATGCAAACCGGATACCCGGATAACCGAAAAAACCGGATAACCGACTGATTTGAAACCCGGGTTTTTTAGAATAGCAAAACCGGGTTTTTCGGTTATGTTTCTCCAATGTTATTGATTTAATAATACTTTATTTTCCCAAACTAAATATTAAATTATTCACTGACAAACGTGGACAGTATACTTCTATGTATGTACTTGTATGTAGGAGGTAATCTCCGCAACTACTTATCCGATTTCAAAAATTCTTTCACCAATAGGAAGCTACGTTCTCCCTGAGTGCCATAGGCTATATTTTAGTATAAAAAAACTATACTAATATTACAAAAGAGGTTTTGTTTGCTTGTACGTAGGGGGTAATCTCTGAAACTACCCATCCGATTTTAAAAATTCTGTCACCAATAGAAAGCTACGTTATCCTTGAATGCTATAGGCTATTTTATTATCGAAAATTGCAATAATGTAACCCAAGGTATCTCAAAAATTTGCATAAAAAAGTTATTATTTGGCGTGCGCTGCGAAAACTTTTGATGATAAGTACATGTTTATAGTAGGTACTCTTCATTATCCATAAAAAAGTTCTTGACATGTACCCACACGTCTAACTATTACAGTTCAGTCACATCAACCGTGTTTTTGTTTAAATTCGTCGATCAAAACGTGGGTCGAATCGAAAGATGAATGATTCCTGTCAAGCATCGTGATATTAATCCTTATTCAAGTAAATAGCTTCATAATCAAGGTTGATTATGTACATGTAAAATGCTCTTTAAATGAGATTGCAAAAAAAAACCGAAAAACCCGATTTAACCGGTTTCACCGGTTTTGTAAACAAAAAACCCGAAAAAAACGTTGTTTTTAAACAACCCGGTTTTTGCATGCCCTAGACTGGATACAGCCCAGTCACTGATCCCAATATCGAAAAACGTATCTGTCACTGTAACCATCAGTAACGGATAACTTGAGAAGACCGACTTCTCAAATCTAATGACTGGATACAGCCCAGCCACTGATCCCAATATCGAAAAACGTATCCGTCACTGTAACCATCAGTAACGCATAACTTGAGAAGACTGACTTCTCAAATCTAATGACTGGATACAGCCCAGCCACTGATCCCAATATCGAAAAACGTATCAGTCACTGTAACCATCAGTAACGCAAAACTTGAGAAGACTGACTTCTCAAATCTAATGACTGGATACAGCCCAGCCACTGATCCCAATATCAAAAAACGTATCCGTCACTGTAACCATCAGTAACGCATAACTTGAGAAGACAGACTTCTCAAATCTAATGACTGGATACAGCCCAGCCACTGATCCCAATATCGAAAACCGTATCCGTCACTGTAACCATCAGTAACGGATAACTTGAGAAGACCGACTTCTCAAATCTAATGACTGGATGTACAGCCCATGCAGCCACTGATACCAATATCGAAAAACGTATCCGTCACTGTAACCATCAGTAACGCATAACTTTAGCCGATTCGTTATGAGTATAATTATGCTCTTTGAATACGTATACTCTAAAGCTGGGATGGCCAGATTCATTACAATAAAAGCAATTGAATTTAATTAATCGTTCAGGATTTAAAGTTGTCGATGTGTTGCGTTAATAAGAGACCTGTTATCATACCCATTTCTTTTGCTTGTATGTTGTAACTTCTCTAGTTTGCCCTACTTTGACTATTCTAAAATACTGACTCACTAAATTAAGCTACTTGAAGTCCCACTTTTGTGGCCTGATTATCTACTCTATTTAAAATTCAATCCACCGCCTGTTTCCTATGAATTTTACACCTATTCAGTCAATTCTGCAATAATAATTTATTGTTCCAATGATTAACCATACACGACACGTTTAAAATCTCAAGTACTGTAATTATAGACACAATAGATAAACAATGGCACTGACGAACCGGTTCGTCGGTCGGGACGTTAGCGGTTAATTAGCATTTCAGTAAGGAGTTCAGCATAGTTCTCACGGCAAGGGAATAGATAACAATTTTTCTTCAATGCTCCCTACTTATGCAAAAGAGAAGGTCATCTTTGATACCACGTTTTCGTAACCCCAGTAAGATTAGGAAGGACGTAATGTATGTTGTTTTTCATATAATCCACATATTTCCGCGCATTCTTCAACTTTAGTGATCCGTACTAACAGAGTTTGTTCTTTACTCATAGGCTTCAAATCCGTTACGATGTTTGCGTTAAATTTTAACTTATTTTTATCTGAACTCCAGGCTTTATTTAACATTGTCATAGTCAACACAATACTAATTGGTAAAGACTCACCCGGACTCGAGCTATCGTTGCGATATCTCCTTCGCATTGATCTTTCTCCTGTATTCCTGCTTTTCGTTTCTTGTAATTTTGTTCGTTCATTGAACTGTTCATTTATGATAACATTTCGCTTTTTCAAATTTCTGGTCCATCCAGTAGTATTCATTCCGCTATCCAACGACTTAACTTTCCCTGCTCTCTAACCTGAGAACTCCCTGCTCTCTAACCTGAGAACATCCTGGCCGTCTGTCCTAGCCAAAATGCTCTAATCCTGAACATTTCCTGGCCCTTTAAGCTGGGCGATCCATCGTCATCTATAACCATCCATGAACATCAGTCCTTCCCCTCGACTGTGTCTTTCCTTGTCCATTGTGAGTGTATCTGAAACTTACAGTTGTAAAGCTTAGTGTTTGTTCATAAACACGAAACAATATTTAAGATTATAATAAAAGTCAAAGTCATTGTTTTATTATCATAATATTGATCCAATATTGTTCCATTTATAATTGCATTATTTTAAAGAAGCTATTAAGGCAGAAATAAAGCAGTTTTCTTTTCCATCTCTATCCTTGTAAGCCATACTATGCAAAAACACAAAAAAATAATTTAAATTAATTTGGTGCGTCATCATATCATGATAATAATTACACGAATAAAATAACCGTACCAATTCTACTTTGAATAAAGTAAACTAAAATCTTTATATAAATATCCTATTGATGTTATAATATCTAAGTATGTAACAGAACACAGACTACCATATCGATTGGTCGCTTAACAAATTGAATAATTATAAATCTACCACAGTAGAAACTTCCATAAATTCATAGTCGAAATTAATACTTCGTTTTCTAAATATGGATGATGTGATATTTATTAATAACGGTTCTTTAATATTATTACGGTAAAGAGTAAGGAAATAAATATCGTATGACAGATGGAAAAGAAAAATAAAATATTTGATATTTATTTTACTTAAATAGCCAGAAAAATATATTTACCGGGTGGGAAAAATAAATTACACCTGATAATAAATGACATCAAATATCCGTTAAAATGTGGACGTGAAAAAGGGAATTATGAGAATTCCCTTATTATCCCGCTTCTGAACTGTTGGCCACCGGTTCAGAATAAAGGATTCATAATAGAAAACCAGACATTTCAGTATAAACATAGATATTTATTACTTCCTTCAACATAAACCACAAACACACTCGGTACAATTCCAATTATTTCCAATTATTCAATACATAATGATTTAATCTGTACTTACACTTGTATCTGAAGTGTTACCATTTAATCCAAAATTACACAGTAAGTATCACTTGATGTTCACACCTCGACGTCTCTGACAAGACTGCCGAATGACTACCAATAACTTTTTAATCATGAACGAATGAATGATCGATTGAGTGAATGTAAGTAATATGACAGTTACCAGAGACAATCTAATATGGTATTACCAGAGACAAGCTAACATGTTAGTGAGCTACAAGAAAAAGAAAATAATAAACACGGAAACTAACATTAGTGTCGATTCACTAATTCACACCTCTCACATGCAAATCAATGAATCGACTGAGGACGGCTAAGTCCAGTCTATCTGCTATCATCTTCAAGTAAGTATAGCTCGTTCCGTCTCGAGAAGAGACGTTATTCCCAATGCAGGTATACAATTTTGGAGTAACATCACACCTATACTTACATCCCTCATACACCGTACAATTCTCACGCCCAACACAACTTATAGAAAGTCAAATCTCAGCGTCCGTCTATTGTGATGTCAAAACATTATGGCGTATTAAGTCGGCTGACCGTTGCCTATAATTAAGCCTTATAACTACTTAACTTTGATTTCGACCCATCAATCATAGCAATTGTTTAGTTATTGATTTATAGATGAGGATGTGTTGAAGGTAAAAAATTGTGGGCAATGACGAAAAAATGCATGTTGGGTAGAATGACGTAGATGCAACTGTTGTTTTTTCTGTTTTGTTTTTAATGAATGCCAATTTTGTATGTGCATTATTATTGTTTTCAAACTTTGTACGTAAACCGCGATTTGTGCACTTTATAGAATCTAAATATCTGGTCCAGACCAGTGGTCGTCAAACAGCGGCCCGCGGGCCGCATGCGGCCCCCGGCAGGTATTTTTGCGGCCTGTGACATAGCAAACAATTTTAGTAGACATACATCCGGTTTCTGAATTGAGAATTCTGGGATGAGCAGTACTTAAGTAACATTTGAGTATGGAGTTGTCAAAAAAATGACGGATTTTAAAGCATTTTTTTGACAACTCCTTACTCAAATATTACTTAAATATTGCGTATCTTGAATTCTCAAATCAGAAACCGGAGGAATGACTATCAAGACTTACCATACAAAATCAATGGGGCAATCGCGTTTTGATAACTCATAAAAAATATGTCAATTGATTGGTGTTGTCAACTACCCAATCCATAAATATGCGGCCCGCAGTGATACCTTACATTGTTCTGTGTGGCCTTTGACCAGAAAAGTGTGACGACCACTGGTCTAGAATCTTTATTCCAGACGTTTTAACAGAGTTACATCGGTCATGGCATGACTCCACCAACACGGGTTGACCGTGAACATTTTACCACGATCTAGACCCGATATTTAGATTCTATAACACATTATTATTTACTTACATTCTTTTGGTATTAATTTTTTTTATAATAATAATAATAAACCCCTCTGGGAAAGGCGTTGCCTCATCATGAGATTAACGTAAAACCGGAGGGAACATTAGACTAGCTTTCTACAGCCCCATCATATAATAAAAAATGCATCATGAGGTCTACTGAAAAGCTTACAAACCGCAGGGCAGCTTGTGGCGAGCTATTGGTGAGTGGCGACACTGCGTACATACCTTATTGCCTCAGAGAGTCGATCAGGGCCTCGTCTCCAGTTTGCCTTTATTGGCTGGCTGGGGTGGAACCCCAAGAGTGCCCGCAGGATTCTCAACTCTGCCTTACCTTTATCGGCCGGCCAGAGGGGGGCCGCCAGAGCTATTTGCTCGTTGCTCGGGGGTGGAAGACAGTGGAAGTGTCTAAAGGCGTAATAGCGGGGAAACTCACTCCGGGTCTTTTAGACCCGCGACGGCGAAACCGGGGCCACACCTCTCTACACCTCTAGCCGCTCACACGTCTGTTGCCCCCTTCGCCTATGTACTGGCGGATTTTCAGGGGGCCCAGCTAGTGAGCTGGCGAGTCACCGTCTGCCAACACAATTCAATCTCAAACTTGAAAGGCAGACGCCGTTTTCTTCCGGTAATAGAAGTTAAATAGTCCATTTAACACCCCCTCCCATAGACCAGTTTTATTTTTACCATATTTCACAATAGTGTTGCACCCACCTGGGATGGGTCCATGACTGTACTCCAATAGTGCAGCCGTGGATAGTCTCCGGTTGGTGCCCCACACCATTTTAGATTAAAGTTCTCAAAGAGGCCTCTGCGCGTTGGACCTGTGGCCCCGTGTATGCCTTCCAAAGGACCGGACATCTTCCGCACGGAAGATGAGCCGTGACTTCAAAGAGATACAATAATAATAAATATTTATTTGCGTAAAACATGGTATACAATGGTGTTAAATACAAAATATGGCACAAACATGTTTAGCTAGGATAAGAAAAAGCATGCACATTTTGTGTACTTAATTAAAATAAATATCTACCAGTTAATCAACAATTTGTGATAGGCTCGCCACTGCCACTATAGACTGCCACTATAGACTGCTACTATAAACTGCCACTATAGACTACCTCGTTGGTCTAGCGGTCGCAAGCGCGATTGCAGAGCAGGTCCCGGGTTCGATCCCCAGGTCGGGCAAAGTGTTATTGGGTTTTTCCGTGTGGAATTTCTCAGTAGCAGCCCTGAGTCTGGATTTGTGCCCGGTCGATAGATATAGACTCGCCCCCTATTAGATGGGACGTAAATATAACGGCGAAATGTGGGTGTAATAAACACCTCTGCCAACACTTCGGGGAATACAGGCGTGAGTTTACGTATAGGCTCACCACCATGGGACTTACGTACCTAATACAAGTGGCCGAAACGTGGAAGTACAATCTCCTTTAGTAGGAGAACGCCTTTACTTATCCCTCTGGGGAAATTAATATCTATAAAAGACAGATTTCAATCCCAATCACTAGTACGTATTCGGTAGCCCTTAGTAATCAACACGTCTCCAGCATCGAATAAGTACTCCTTGATTTCTAATTAGCTAAAGTTGGCCCCAAGCAGTTTACTGTGTTTCGTCGTGTGTATGTATGTGATAGCCAGAGAGTTTAGGGGAATCTCTCTATATCTCTGTTCCTTGGATTCGTGTACTCCATCTTAAACCCTGTTCACGCTTACCATCAGGTGCGACAAGGTCAAACGTGACCAAGCCAAATAAAAAAGTTCGAAAACTTGCACTTTTTTTTGGAAAAGCCATCCTATCTTTATTATTATACAATTTATAATACAGTACCCCAAGTGTGATGTGGAAGTGAGCCGGCCTTGTCTGCAGACGAACATATGGTAGATGAAGCAGACACGTGTTAGAGTGGAGACCGCGTTTGGGCAAACGTAGTGTGGGACGCCCTGCGGCACGATGGACCGACGATTTGAAAAAGGATTTGAAAAAGGCGGCGGATGGATGCGGGCTGCCCAAGACCGGGATGGTTGGCGATCTTTGGGGGAGGCCTACGTTCAGCAGTGGACGGCAATAGGCTGATATGATGACCCCAAGTGTGAGTTTCTTCGTTGACTACAGTAGTTGCGTCACGCTAAAAATGTATGAAAATTTGGGCAGCGCCTCTAGGCGCGGCGTTCAATTCCAGCGCGAACTTTAGTATTGACAGGCGCGCCTAGAGGCGCTGTCTAAATTTTCATACATTTTTGGCGTGACGCAACTACAGTAGTTAACGGAAAAAACTCACACTTGGGGTACAGTTGTTTATTTTGTGTCCATCTCAAGGATTCTTTTTTTAATATTTTATTATTTTGTTTGTTTGTAATATTTAATTATAATTGTACAATGAATAAGGAAATAGCTACGTAGGTAAACATAGACGGATATTGGTAAACAATAAAACGAGACCTAAGTATTATTATATTAATTTAAATAAAATAATTCATACAATGTAATTACTAATGTCACTCCACTTATATAACAACACTTTAACTAGACTTCATTATATTAATTACTAGAGATCGCCCGCAGCTTCGCCCGCGTGGATATCGTTTATCGCGTAGATATTTCGCGGTTTTCGGGATAAAAGTAACCTATGTCCTCTTTCGGATTCCAGACTTTATCTGTACCAAGCTTCGTCAAAATCGAACCGATTTTTTGTTACGCTTTCAAATTCAAACACAGAGTTACTTTCGCATTCATAATATTAGTAAGGATTATGATATTACCATTTGTAAATGTGAGAGCTTTGTAGACTTGCTAGATGCCTGGATACCTATTTAATTTTTGACCATATTTTTCATATTATTTTTTGTGTTGTTCCTGCTCTTATGTCTACATTGCTGTCTCATAACTATTCTGAGTCATAACTGTACCCACTCAAATTGTTAAAGATATGGACTTTAAAAGAGTAACCATGGAGTTTCTTGCCGGCTCTTCTCCATAGGAAACGACTAATTGGAACCGTGCACCTAAATTCGACTTTTCTGTAATGGTTTATGTGAATTATAAGATTTTGATGAAAAAAAATTATCTTCAGATGTAATATTTTAACTCGTAGATGTATTTTAGCTCGTGGCTTATTAACAACCACGCGGATCATACGATTTGCAAGGTTTTGCTGCGCTTACTGCGGTCAGTCCAGGGATGGGTGAACGCTTCTTACACATCGAGACCCCTCCGTGCTACTGCACTAAACAAATACTTCCACACGATAGGCATAACGGACAGCCCTCTGTGCAGAGCATTTATGGGGGCCGAAGAAACGGTCGCACACGTGCTCCTGGAATGCACAGGGGTCACCCGAATACGAGAAAAAACCCTTGGTGCTCCGAAATCACTCGCAAATGTTCTGAGCGGACTGAGAGCCCTGATCTGCTTCTGGAAGGAGGTGGGCTGGCTGGAATGATGGCCGCCATGGCCCACGTACAATGGTCCACTTAAAGGACTAAGTGCGGAAACCACATCTCCTAACATCGAACCCCTCCGTGCCTCGAAGAGCACGTTGAGCCATCGGTCCCGGGGGTTCAAACGAACACCTATGACAGTCGTTATGGGTAAGAAGCCCAAAAATCTGACAATCGGTCTAACCTTAGAATATCGTTATTGCCCAGTAACTGGGTTGTGGAGGTCTGATGGCAGTCGCTCCGTGTAAAATACTGGTATTCAGCCTCATCTGGTTAGACTGGAAGCTGAACCCATAGTTGGGAAAAGGCTAGGCAGAAGAAGATGTAATATTTTAACTATAATTTGTATTGATATATGTATAAATACCCTAATATAATATAACACCAGCTTTTGCGCGCAGCTTCGCTTGCGTGAAATGTTGAAGTGACGGTTGTCCACACAAACTTTCATCACCTATTTAACTCCCTTAGGGGTTGAATTTCGAGAAATTCTTCCTTATTCCTTGTCTACAATATAAAGGGAACCTCTGTGCAAAATTTCAGCTTTCTAGGTCCAAGGGTTTGGGCTGGGCGTTGATGAGTCAGTCAGTCAGTCAGGACTTTTCTTTTTGTTTATATAGATAGAAGATTCTTGCTGCATCACCATAGCGTTACCAACCATTATCGAATGCCAAACAAAATGTCACAAAAAAAAAGTCCTGACGTGAAAATTACACCTCAGGGTTACCACAAACGGAATGCTACCGCATAATCGTCGGGTGCATCTTTGTACCAAACAATTGATCTTTTCTTTACCCTTGAAGTTAAGATTGGCTATCACTAGTCCCATTACATATAATTATCTAATCTAAAACCTTTTAGGTGTAAAACTTTGGAGAGACTTCTGAGAAATACCGTGAGTAGGGTTGCTAGTGATGTTAATAGATAACATAGGATTTTTGTTTCGATGATTTTAAGTTACCACTGTAGTTTGTTCGCGAACTTCTTGCTTATTTTGTTTTGCGAAGTTACACTGTTTAAGTAAACAAACACAGCAGGAGCTTTTGTTTTATTTAAACTACCTTTATATTGTTGAAGAATGAAGTTGTGCAATAAGAGTGGAGAACGTAATAATATGGCATTGTAAAGTATCGAAGGCGTGTTCACATAATTACAATGTTATATTTGATTATGTATGTTATTTCCCAATGTTAATAATAACATTTGACGACACGTTTGGTGCAGTGATTGAGCGATTGGCTTCAGCGCCCTTCTGGGTTCAATTCCCGCACGGAACAAATATTTGTATGGCCTACATAACAGATAGTTGTTCCGGATTTGAGTATTTGTGCATGTGAAGATTTTTGTCTGTAAACGCACCCACGATATAGGATGGTATGGAGAAAAGATTTAAAAAAAATTGAAGT
The DNA here is from genome assembly GCA_905220435.1 of Amphipyra tragopoginis. Lineage (NCBI taxonomy): Eukaryota > Metazoa > Arthropoda > Insecta > Lepidoptera > Noctuidae > Amphipyra > Amphipyra tragopoginis. The sequence goes on from HG992009.1 coordinate 10,374,628, forward strand.
ACAGGCGCAACTAAGTACATCTTAAGTATAAGCAATCATCTCAATAATTATAAGTAGATACCTATCATAAATAAAAAAATTATCTTGATCATGCACTTGTCTTCCCACAAGTACCTACCAAAATAAATCAAGTTTTATAGACAACCCTAGAGCCGTGGGAGCCTGCCGCAACATATCGGCGTTTAATCACAGGCTAATTACCAGTTTTGGCTATCAGCTATCACAAACGGATAGACAGTGCATTAGCCAAAGGTCAGTGTAGACTCAGCGTCACCATTGTTTTAATTATTCTTGTTTTAGTTCACATGAACTTTGACACTTATGTGCGTCATTCAGGGAATATAGATTATTTTGGTCGAGACAATAAGATGCGTCACCGTGTGGTGCCGGGCGAAAGAATAGCACTACCCCATCTCTTCTCATGGGTGTCGTAAAGGCGATTAAGGGATTCACTACAGGATGGGCAGCAGCGTTCTCTGAGTACTTTAACAATCATACTGTGATCGCCAACCCGCCTGCCAAGCGTGGCGATTATAGCAAACCCCCCCAACATGGAGATGCTTGGAGGAGGCCTATGTGCAGCAGTGGACGTCTTTCGGCTGAATGATGATGAATAAGATGCAAGTCTGGAAATGAAAATTAATCTTGTCGGAGGAGAGGGGATGCAGCCTATTCAGTGTCCCTCGTGATGTGGTTAGGCGTGACCTACTCGTAGGAGCAGCAACGGTACGTTCTACCGGAGATCCCGAAAGTTTTTTTTTTTATTATGTCTTGTTTGCGTATGGCCCTGGTCGCCCATGGTTGCTGCAGACAGGGTCGAAGATGGCGCACACGAATCTAAGTAACAGAGACATAGAAGGATTCCCCTATACCCCTCTGGCTCTCTCATATTCACGACGGAACACAGTAAACTACTTGGCGATTTTAATGTGAGGGTGGTAGCTACCCAGGCGGACCGTATAGATTCTACCATCAAGCGTGCTGGGTTTTGTTGAATCTTACAGCACGAGTCTATTGCAATGAGGAAATTATCTCTATATTTTAGCATCCTCCAGGGAATTGTTGCCTTTCATAATATATCATCTTTAACAACATCTCTTTTCAGCGCACCTACCATGTTTTACTCTGCACCACCCTAAGGTCGACTGGTAGAAAATGCCTAAGGCACTAAGTCCGCCTCTGTACAAAGTTTGTGCGAAAGTATAAATAAATAAATAAACATCGGGCAAGTACTTCTTATCAAAGGGCAAGCTAGGCTAGTTTATTTTTCGTCGTACGATATACAGGGTTACTGGTAATTCGACGTATTCCTTGCACCACGTTATAGGGGGGCTGATATGCAACAAATTTAACCCCACATATGTTCTACGAAATTCAATGGATTTCGAGATATTGCAATTTTTATATTATTTTTAATAATACCCAGAATTCCTTCTTAAACACTATTTATCTCTAAAGTATCAAATTGATCGGCTTTGATTATGATATTAGCTTGTAGCTAATACTTTTACAAAGCTTTCTGCGTATTTAACTGTTCTTAAAGACCATCCAATTGAAAGTAATCATTAAAAGTTAAATAAGTGTATTAGAAAATCATCGAGGTACACGATAAAGAATGATGTTTATCTCAAAAATTTACTATGACACTAAGTGTACAAAATGCAAGACAAACATCCTTATTTAATCAGCTATTCAACGAGGTATAGACGTACAAAAAATATTTAGAAACTAATTTAAAAATGTCTTATAATACTGACAGAGGCGATTTCTGGAAAATCTCTACAAGCACGCAGGTGGCCCGTTAAGTGCAATTCATTGCATAATCCTCACGTAGAGATTAAACAGCAGTCTGTCGGCCACCAACTGTCCTCTAAATGTCAGGATTAGATTAGGTCAGGTCGTTAGGTTATGTTTGGTCAGGGTTAGGTAGGTTAGGTTAGGACCTAAGTGTGCGAGGGAACACCGGCGTGGCTTTAGTCAGTAAGAGTCAGAAAGAGTCTGACAGACCCCTCTGCCCACCCCCAGGACGGAGGACATCCGTGAGGATATCGAGAAGGCAAAAAAAAAAATGGTCAGGTTAGGTCGTTAGGTTAGGTCACGGTTAGGTTTAGGTTAGGTCACAACTTCGATGCCCTGGGATCTAGAGGCAAGGGCCCCCGCGCTGAGATATCTCTCTCTCCAGCCACTCCTCCATTACGGGTCTTACCGTCACTATTGCGGCGTGCCCTGCGCTGGGTTGCGCAAGTCGTTCCCTCCACAGCCACCGTGACCTAACCTAACGACCTAACCTGACCATTTTTTTTTGCCTTCTGGATATCCTCATGGATGTCCTCCGTCCTGGGGGTGGGTAGAGGGGTCTGTCAGACTCTTACTGACTAAAACCACCCCGGTGTTCCCTCGCACACTTAGGTCCTAACCTAACCTACCTAACCCTGACCAAACATAACCTAACGACCTGACCTAATCTAATTCTGACATTTAGAGGACAGTTGGTGCCCGACAGACTGCTGTTTAATCTCTACGCGAGGATTATGCAATAAATTGCACTTAATGGGCCACCTGCGTGCTTGTAGAGATTTTTCAGAAATCGCCTTTGTCAGTATTACAAGACATTTTTACATTAGTTTCTAAATATTTTTTGAACGTCTATACCTCGTTGGATAGCTGATTAAATAAGGATGTTTGTCTTGCATTTTGTACACTTAGTGTCATAGTAAATTTTTGAGATAAACATCATTCTTTATCGTGTACCTCGATGATTTTCTAATACACTTATTTAACTTTTAATGATTACTTTCAATTGGATGGTCTTTAAGAACAGTTAAATACGCAGAAAGCTTCGTAAAAGTATCAGCTACAAGCTAGTATCATAATCAAAGCCGATCAATTTGATATTTTATAGATAAATAATGTTTAAGGAGGAATTCTGGGTATTATTCAAAATAATATAAAAATTGAAATATCTCGAAATCCATTGAATTTCGTAGAACATATGTGGGGTTAAATTTGTTGCATATTAGCCCCCCTATAACGTGGTGCAAGGAATACGTCGAATTACCAGTAGCCCTGTATAATATGCCTAAATGGCAAGATATGGGTTAATGTTACCTGGGAACTATGCGTCGTGCAATAATGATAAGACAATTAAAATAAATCATACCTTTAAAAATGTATCGAAATCGGAATGTATATATTTAACACATTACCAATATTTAAAAAAGATACATCCAAAACAAATTAGCAATTACCCGACTTGTAATAAGCGGCGCTAACGTCGATCGTTTTAAATTAAGGGGCAGTCATTACCTCGCGCTCATTTGCGAGCTTCTGTTACACCTTTTTGCGAAACGTAGTGAGCTCGATTACCGACCGATAATGTGCTGGCGATACGCATCTGTGGGAAGAATGTGAGATAAAGGGTGTTACAATTGCAAGGGCTCGAAGATTGCAGTGGAAAGTAAAAATAATCTTTAAAGATTGCGTCTCAATAGCTTCTGAGGTTTTTTGGTTTATTTTGAATAAAGGTGTGTGTTTTTAATAAAATAAAAAGAGTAATTAGTAATATAAAATCATTTTTAACATGTTTTTTTTTTTTTTTTCATTCATTTATTTGACACACACAATTACTACATACATGTCCCAAAAAATATATTATTATTATACAACAAATTTTACAGTGATAACAGACAGAGAACAGAGCAGAAGTAGTCGTGGGCCCCAAACTAGGCACAGCCTGTACCTTGGTGATGTGATTTAAATGAGAATAAATTAAATATATAACGCTCAAAAACAAAGACATACATTACTTAAATGAGTTGATCATTATAAAATTAAAAATACACTTAAAAAAGTTGCTAAAGAAATAACTTTACTGTAGTAAAATAAGAAGGGATTTAGGATTCCACAATATACTGAAGTTACGTTGTACAACATACCGTATTTTTATGTACTAATGTGTAAATCTAAGTTAATCTAAGACACCACTGACATTCGGTGAAGGAAAACATCGTGAGGAAACCTGGACTTATGGTCTGAAATCGTCAACCCGCAGTGAGCAAGCGTGGTGATCAATGCTCGTTCCTTCTCTGTACGAGAAGAGGCCTTTGCCCAGCAGTGGGACAGTTACAGGCTTATATTTAATGTGTAAATACTAAGTCAGTAATTTCTAATAATTTTAACTTTAATTCACGCACCACCCTGTATAGAGACGCTACACATAAAATACGTCAGGCCCGTCAAAAAGACGTAGTGGCCGCGTCAATCAAGGGGCGCTCGCACCTTTTACCAAAAAAATAAAAAGGCATCGCCAATTATTGTATGCTTGCCCTTAATGGGTTTTACATGTACACTGATTATGAAAAGTATACTATTTCTGATGTTTGGTAGTAGTTTATAAAAAAATAATATTGTTGTAATATTTATTTTCGAAGATTATTATGTTTACCCGTGAGTCGTAATACCTATAAAACAAGCTATAAACCAAGGTACTTTTCAGCAACAAGATTATCTTGAACGCCGAAGATCGTACTAAAAAAGCATAGCACAGCGTATTATTATATTTAATATACAAGGTTAGTCGGAAAGGGGGAACTAATCTGAAAGTGTGTTAAAGTACCCATAATAATGAATAACTTTTGTTCTACCACTTTCCCCAAAAAAAAATAGTTTAGGAGAAGTAGCTGTTCAAAAATTACATAATAATACCCTAAAATCTATCTTCTATAGGTACCTTTAGCTATGATCAGCTATGTTTACATTTTAGGTCATATTTGGGGTCACGAATTAGAAGCACCATTTTCTGAATTCGTAACTAAAGCTGGGATGAAGAAGTTTTGAAAAAACTAAAATAAAATGGAAATAAAAACTATCAAATTTTGAAATTTTAACAAATGCTTTAAAACCGTCATCATTATACTATAAGTGGCCCGCGGATTAGCCCCCTTTCGGACTAACCTTGTAAATCCGCGTATGGGTGCATTAACAGAGCCTCCACGAGTGACGATACGATCCCCGATCGAAGTACGTCCGGTGCACCCTGGAAAGTCAGCCTCGCTACTAACCTTGCTGACTGGATAATCTTTTCACCACAGCATGAGAGAAGAAGAATCCTTGTAGACCAAACGTAATGATTAAGGTACAAATACTTTTTTTTTTCCTCTAAGAAATATCTGACTGCGCACCCCAAGGTATTAACCCTCCCAAGCCTTCCATTATTGTAGCGATCTAAGGAATTGAGATAGGCCAATGAGATCCCTATAACCAATAACTCTATAATTTTTTAGATTGGCTGTATCATCTCTAAATAGATTGAATATAAATTGAAGTCGCTTTTCGTGTCTGTCTATTTATCCGCTTATTTCTTCTAAACTATTTAATGGATTTTGATGCGGTTTTTCTCTTTTTAGGTAGAGTATTTCTTCCGGAAGGTTTTAACCTATAAAACGTACACGCGCAACGCATTTTCAAGACACCGATAATTCAACCTTCATCAAGCTGTCCCCCCGCCAGCAACGCCCTAAGCCGAAGTTCGAGTCCCACTAGAAGCCGCCCTTAGTGGTGTTGTTGCAGGTAGTCATGATGTTAGTGTAGTATAAGTAGTTAGCTTAGGTTAAGTATTTTTTACTTCCCCACCATATTGGCTGGAGACCCTTCAGGTCTCGCCAATAACAGCCTGGAAACGGTCCGGAAGGACCATGGTCAGCAGAAAAAGAGAAAAAAAAAACGCTTTTTCAAGAGAAGACTTCACACTGACTGCAACTGATTTTATACAGCATCGATATATTGCACGAACACATGCTCCAACTTATATATTAAACTGTACCTTTGTTTCCGGAGAAGGTTGCATTAAAAACGTATTCAAACGAAACACACCTTGAATCGATTGATAAATATCATCGACAGGAAATCACGACTCGATAGACAATCGAGACGAATCGATTTGTTAACATCCTTTATGTATATAAGAGATGTAAATGTAATTAACGCGATTGTTGTGAAGAAAGGATAATATTAAAAGTATTTTCGGCTGTTTAGCTTTGATGCTTGTAGTACTTATGTTTTTCTTCTTTGAATATTGATTGCAGTGAGAGCTTGGTTTTGTTAGTCATGTTATCCCCCGGTTCTGAATATAATATCCACGCATCACTTCCCATGTTGTTAAGTATTGATGATATTATTATTTATTAAAATGTCGTGGTGGCCCGGAGGTTACAGACCCGCTTGTTAAGCACCGGGTTGCGGGTTCAAACCCAGGCAAGTACCAATATGACTTTTTCAATGTCATTTGTACTTTCTTAGTTAATCTAAGACGCCACTGACATACGGTGAAGGAAAACATCGTGAGGAAACCTGGACTTAATGTTCTGAAATCGCCAACCCGCAGTTAGCAAGCGTGGTGATCAATGCTCGGTTCCTTCTCTGTATGAGAAGAGGCCTTTACACAGCAGTGGGACAGTTACAGACTAATATTTATTTTTATTATGGGTTTTTCCGTGTGGAATTTCTTAGTAGCAGCCTGGGTTTGTGCCCGGTTGATGGCAATAGGCACGCCCCCTATTACATCGGACTTGAAACATAACGGCGAAATGTGGGTGTACTATACACCTCTGCCCAACCCTTCGGGGAATACTGGCGTGATGTTATGTTAATAATGTTATTATGATATTATATTACTGGAAACCAAAAGTACTTTGAAAATTGAGTTTTTAACTTTTAATTATTGCCGTAATGATGGAAGTAATAACCTACAACCAGAGTACAAGGTTAGTCGAAAAGGGGGTACTAATCCGCAGGCCATTTAAAGTATCACTGATGACGGTTTTAAAGGAAGTGTTAAATTTCAAAATTCAATCATTTTTATTTCCTTGCAGAATTATTTTTATTTTAGTTTTTTCCAAAATTCTTCATCCCTGCTTTAGTTACGAATTCAGAAAATGGAGCTTCTGAACCGTGACCTCAAATATGACCTAAAATGTATACACAGCTGATCTTATGATCAGTCAATATTTTAAGAGAAATAGCTGTTCATAGATTTAAAAAAAAATCTATGGTCTATGTAATCTAGATAACTAGATTACATAGATATTAGCGTTTTTTTAGCACAGTAGATATATAAACTAAAGCAGTGCCTCAACTTACGATAATCGCCCTTTAACACCCTTTGGGATTAGTACCCCCTTTCCGACCAACCTTGTATATAAACTAAAGCAGTACTTCAACTACCTACAATCGTCCGAATTGACACATTCACACAGATACACAATGCAACAAGACTTCTAAGGTTATCATCGGAATACAGTCAGTCACAGCTGTCACAGAGTACATGACAAAGAGTGCATTGTATACAGTCCGTGTCTGTGTGAGTGTGTCAATTCAGGCGATTATATTAAGTTGTTTTTTTGTTTTCTGTCGACTGCTGTATGTGGTCCTAGGGGACCATTTCTACGTAACTGGGCAGTTATTGGCGAGACCTGGAGGATCTCCAGCTAATGGGGGGGAATAGTAAGTTGAGGCACTGCTTTAGTTTATATATCTACTGTGCTACAATATTCTATGTGTCCGCGTGTGTGGTGCCATCTATTGAAAAATTATAGAATCACTTTAAGGCTCTCGTGGCTCTATTACTTTCATCATTTACGATAGCTAACGTTTACGAACTCCATTTTTTTAAATGTCCGTTGCGCTACTCTGGTCCTCATGACCTGAAGTAGGTATCCATATTGTTTAGATAGGTATTTACAACTTTATCTCAATTTTTGATTGGGGTGCATTAAGAGCCTCTACGTGTGATGATGCGTACATGCCATTGTGAGTTGCGTCTAATGCAGCGTACACACCTAGCTAATGACAGCTCATGAACGCCAGCAAACGCTCGTCATTTGTTGGATGTGATCAAATCCCTACTAATGTTATAAATGCGAAAGTAACTCTGTTTGTGACGCTTTCACGCCTAAACCGCTGAACCGATTTTGATGAAACTCGGTACAGAGACTTGACAGCCTCGTTGTTCTAGCGGTCGCAAGCGCGACTGCTGAGCGTGAGGTCCTGGGTTCGATCCCCAGGTCGGGCAAAGTGATATTGGGTTTTTCCGTGTGGAATTTCTCAGTAGCAGCTCGGAGTCTGGATTTGTGCCCGGTCGATGCCAATAGGCTCGCCCCCTATTACATGGGACGTAAACATAACGGCGAAATGTGGGTGTACTATACACCTCTGCCAACCCTTCGGAGAATACAGGCGTGAGTTTATGTTATGTTTGGTACAGAGATAGTCTGGAACCTGGAGAAGGACAGAAGCAACTTTTATCCAGAAAAATACGCGATAAACGACAGTCACGCGGGCGATGCCGAGAGCGACCTTTAGTTTTAAATAAAACGATTCCAGTTTCATGTTTTAGCGGTATCTAACCCCGTTCGTTGTCGTTCGGTGACTAGATGTGTACGCTGCATTAAACGCTTGGCTAAGTCTATTCGTATACAAAAACATCTTACATAACGGTTCAGTTTATAAAAACATGTAAAACAACGACCCGAATTTAGACCATTTAAAACAAAAACCTACCACTTAATTAGATATCATTTGATCGTCATCTTTTGTGGTTTGAACCCAATAGAGGAACAGTAATAATAGACTGCACTAGACGGGGGTTGTCAAAATGCTCATCTTATGCCACCGAAGGACATTTGATGGACAGACGAAATTTTTAATTGCATATTAGTAGACCAACCGTAACTTTATGTAACGAATGTAATTATAAAAATTATAGCGTTTTGTTGAATTGTGAAGTTGAAATCTGAATGCATAATTCAATATTGGGATGTTTTTTTACCCGACTGCGCGACAGCAAAGACAGGGTTATGTTTTTTACGCGTACTAAGTTCCTATGTATGTGAGATTCTTTATACCCTCAAAGCAGCCCAACGCGACGGCTGGATGGATTTTAATTCATGAGGTGCCTATCTATTCTTATAAGCCGTGTAATGGTTATAGGCTAGGTTTTGTTTTTACAAAATAATTAAATGATATGCAATGAAAGTAAGATTAAAGAGTACCTAAACAAAGGTACCCAAATATATAGTTTGTTAGTTATCAATGAATCTTAACCCTTAAATTTTGAGAGAAATTCTAAACACATAAACTTAAACTCACGCCTGTATTTTCCGAAGGGTTGTCAGAGGTGCACCCACATGTCGCCGTTATGTGTTACGTCCCATGTAATAGGGAGCGAGCCTATTGCCATCGACCGGACACAAATCCATACTCCGGGCTGCTACTGAGAAATTCCACACGGAAAAACCCAATAACACTTTGCCCGATCTAGGAATCGAACCCAGGACCTCACGCTCAGCATAACAAATTCTAACATAATTATAACAAATTCTATATTTCCGCATTAAGGTGTTTGCAGAAGATACTAGTAAGTATGCGCAGATGGACTCGTGGCTAATTAACAACCGCATAGATCCTAATAAAATGAAAATATCTTGATCTAGCACACGAGGTTGTCTGCATGTGGGATGTGGACTCAGCAGTCATAGTCCCGATAGTCGTGACGACGAATAGCAAAATAGCCAAGAGCCTCGATCAACACATCATGAGGCTCACGTTGGGCGGCTGGATCAAGGGCTTGATACAAAATGCAGTACTCCTTGACACGGCACGCGTAGTGAGGAGGTTCCTCTCTCTGGAGCTCTGACTTCCCGCAGCTTGTACCCTGTTCCCGACATCATCATCTGCCTAGCCTTTTTCCCAACTATGTTGGGGTCGGCTTCCAGTCGAACCGGATGCAGCTGAATATCAGTATTTTACATGGAGCGACTGCCTATCAGACCTCCACAACCCAGTAACTGGGTAATACGATACTCTTGGTAAGACTGGTTGTCAGACTTTCTGGCTTCTGACCAACAGTAACGACTGTCAAAGATCTACAAATGACAGCCGGGACCAACGGCTTTACGTGCTTTCCGAGGCACGGAGGAAACTCGCTATGGTAAATGGTCACCCATCCACAGACCAACCTCGGCAAGCGTGGCTTAACCCGGAAGATCGGTCTGTGCGGCTGTAATTATTTAGCCACGAGCTCCTCTGTTCCCTGTTCCCGACACCGGTAGGCTAATATTTTATTTTTATTTTTTGGTATGTGTTTAAAAATATAATTCATAAGTGTTTACAATGAATAAACAAAAAAAATAGCCCCTTTGTCACCGGTTACAACACCTATCAGGAAAAAATAATGGTGGATCCTACACTGACGTAGTTATATCTAATACTTCAATATTTTGTGGTGATATTCAAGCGCTATCAAATTAATATAATAGGTGGCGCTCCAATCAATATAGTTGATGAAACTAAATTGAACCAATCAGGACCCTAGAAAAAAATATTATGATTTCCCTTCAAAACCAAATCATAAAGGCACCATTAATGGCACCCGACTTTTTAACCCTCAAATACGTGCGTAACAAATCACACAATAAGAAAGGATAATTTTGTCTAATACCATCACTGGTACCGACCCAAGACTTCCCAATAAACGATTCGATTAATTAAAAATAAGGAATAGTAACGCGTGAACGGGTATCACAATAAAATTTGTTTTTTAATTATACTTTATTAGGCCAAATTGGCTTTGTTTTTTCAAACGTTTGCGGGAGGGTTAACTACGACGGAACCCTTTGTCCGGCTATCGGTCCTATTGATGATTTTATAAGGTCAATAATCATTATTGACAGTGATCATATAATTAACTAGTTTCAAGGAAGGGTTTTTGGTATTAACGATATAAAAATAGTTGTAAGTGAATCGTTTTATAATTTTTCTTTTACACTGAACGCGCTGATTAAGCACATTACGCTAATTATTTTTTGAAAAAATGTTGTTAATAAAAAAGGTGAAATATTGTTGATCCCCATTAATTTCAAGAGCTCTGAGGTGGTCACAAGATAAGCTTGTTTGGACATGTTGTATTTATACTGTGTTGGGACACACACCTTTTTATCTAAATTACAGTATTGGAAGCCCCGGACGTATCTGTCTCAATTAACATAGATATTTTTTGTTTTAAAAAGTAATAATTTTGTTTAGAAAGTAGGCAAACACATTTGTTTGTAATAATTTATGCATTGATTTATTTTATAGAAAAATTGATATAAATGGATATTGCTATAAAAGATTTAAAACAAAAGATGAGACCTCATTAATATTAACACTTAAAAATACACAAAAGCTCTTAATTATACTAAAAAATCTTTATTCAAAAGCCAAAAATACAACCGTATGTAAACGCGAACATATTTGTTTAAATTACAAATTAATTACGACCGCCAACAATCTGTTGTGTGACAAATTAATTTCGTTAATCAGTGTGTGCGCAAGCGCAATGCATCACGGAGACAGCGCGCCGCAGATAACATTAACTTGATATACGACACACCGAAAACGGGCGAGGTGTTAAAAAGACCCGTCCCGCATTGGCACGGTTAAGGTACTTGTGGAACATTGACAAATATTCGACGAAAAAAATCTTGTTTGATATATAAAACATTTTTTAAGCGTCATATAATTTGTATGTAGTTTCGAATTTTGAATGTAATTTCGGGGTTTTAGCAAATAAGTTCAATGATATATTTGGGTAAAAGCTGTTTTGTGATACAAAGACTCAACTGTAGGTATTTGAGTTTATTAAATGCAGGAAGAAAAAAAACTTCAACGCACTCTTTAGAGTTTCTTCTCTAATTTTCTTCTGCATGACTAACATGCTCAGCGCGAGATAATTTTACCGTCGCATTATCTCGTTTTGAGACGATTAATGTATGGCTCGGAAGCCAACTATCATGCACAGCATGAGGTTATTTTGTCGATAGAATATCTCATGCCGAGACGAGATAAGCTATACACTATCTCGTCTCGGCATGAGATAAGTTGACGACAAAATTACGCTGAATTATTGCTGGACGAAATTAAGTAACTAATTGACACCAAAAGTAATAAAACATCAAGCTTCAACCCAAACACCAACACAACTTGTTCAACGTGTAATCCCGCAGCTCCATATGGGATGAAGATCTAAGGATCAGCTGGAATAAGCAGAGAACCTCGTTCGAAGCGAACTTGAGAGAGTGAAATCATCATTATATTGCAGAAGGTTACGGGGTGCATGAAAAAAGCCTCCACGAGTATATTTAAGAACGTCCCACGGCCTGGGCAGTCAGCCCCGCTACCAACCTTGCTGACTGGCTAATCTTTTCACCAGAAATATTGGGGGTTGATATGAGTTTGAATTTAAGATTAAAACCTTCGATTATTGACTGTTATTACAAATAAATTTGCTATGAAATTAAATGTACAATACGGAAAAACGGACAGGAAAGTTATGGAAGGGTACTCACGGTTCCTGCTGTCGTTCTTACTTGCAGTAGATGCACCTATAGTCTTGGGACGTCCCTTTATGTGTTAATTACACTCAAAAACAGACACTTCATAATCTTTTAAGAGTTTTTGTTCGGAGCCGGTAAAAAGCCGCCTTTTGGGTTGTTGGAACGAATGAGAGAGAGAGTGATTGATTGATTGAATGTTAGAAGGATATTGGGTGAATGGAAAAGGAAGCGGAATTGTATTATTTAGTCGTTTTAATACTTTTTACGTACTTTAACAGCAGGAGCTATTCTCGTATAGCTCGTGCTGACACGAGAAAATAACATCATAATCAGAACTTCAGAAGACCATCATATTATCAGCACGTAATCTTCCACTGCTAAACACGGACCTTCCAATGCAGTCATTGGAAGCAGTCTACACTAAGATAAAGTGCCAGAATCACCATACTTGGCTGATGGATTGGTGATCGCAGTTTCTAGTTATTAGAAGACAGGAGAACTCCCGTTTTGCAGTAATCTCAGAACCCTTTTATGACACCCAAAGATAGAGAAGAGGTGGCCTATTATTGCTGGAAAATAAATTAAGCCACCACCTTAAATTTAATGTATCCAAAAAAATAGTGCCTTTTTGCTACCTTGCTCTTAAATAATTATTTGAAATATCATGTATCTAATATCTACATCAGAAATCAAAATTCCTAACTTAGATACCTACTACAATGAATAAAAAAAATATCTTAAAATAAAACAATAAGCTAAAAGAGGGCATCACAATATTCCTCCGCGTCGCTGTCGACTGGAAGTGTGCTCAGAAGGCTGGCAGCGTTACCACGTTGAATGGCAACGCTAATTCTTTGGCTAAAAACAAGCCAGCCCTCTGGTCACGTAAAGTGTCGACCCGTCTTTTTCCGATTTCCTTAAAAAGGGGGCGTGCACTCGGACCCAATGACCGGAGCGTTTCGACCCCAAACAGCTAAACGTCATACTTTCCTTCCTATTCTCCAATAAATTGCATTAAATAAGTCTTTGATCTTCATACCCAACAAACGACTTTCTGTAACTCCCAGATGGATTTACAAAAATAGTGTTATTTTCTATGTAGTTTTAATGTTATATGTAGGCGTAACTTAACTACATAACTAGTATATTGTTACACGGACAAATAGACAAATCTATTAGCGATGATTAATCTCAGCTACTTTGTAAACGTAATGTTCGCTGTTGAATAGTTTAGGAGCTACGGATGTTAAATGTATTAGTTGTTACAAATGTTGTTTTTCGATTTAGCGCTATGCTTTGCTCATGTTTATGGTGAAAATGTATTTGTTTCACAGTTAACAAATAAGTAGTGTGTAGTAGTACAGACGCACATGAAGCGTGCACTACAATCTGTCAAATCTCTTTAATAGATTTTCATCTTTATCGCAAAAGCATTAGGTTCAAGGTTGATTGGGAAAATTTGACAGTTTCGGGTAGCTTGATGTGCTGGCGTCTGTACATTCATAACTATTGCAGTTAACAAGCACATTGAGTACCAAATTACTTCAGTAGCCAGAAAACCAGCAGCATATGACAAGACTATGCGACTAATAACAACATACTACCATCACCAATACAACTGCCAAGCGATACTGGCAATATTCCTACAGAACCGTACTGTAATATAGCATTTAGTATGCTAATATATATGACGTGTGGCTGACATGCGAAGCCTTTGACGGTGACACAGTTGACACATCACGGTGACACAATATCCGCTAATAATTCCTTAATACTTTTTCAAGGTTTGTTCTAAATATTCAGATTAATGCTGCGTTCCAGCGAAGAGCCTGGGATCCTTTGTGCTGAGGGCGGCCATCGGGTAGTTTTATCGGTATGATTTCGACATGACACCACTTTCCCCAGACGGTGGGTATCCATGTGGACTTAAAACAGAGACTAAAAAGGTTGGTTAATAAACTACATCTACAACGTTCTATTAAACCTTATTTATTTGTGAAAGATTATATTATTATTGTCGTGTGATATTGTTAATCTTCTCTACCTTACCTCCTAGCCTAAAATTAACAATGATGTCAATGACGTCAAACATCCAACTTGAAAAAATAACAAAATAGTCTATGCGTGATCAACTCACATTTTAGGGTTAAAAACTTAATCTTTTATCTTAAAACCCAACGGTTTTTGACACCGACATATTGCTACATGGTTTTGCAATTTTGTTCCGAATTTTTTGTGACTCAAAATGCCTACGTATTTTAGTAGTATTTGTCATGAATAATACTTTATTATAATTTAGATAAGAAAAAGACTTCTCATTTTAGTATTTCTTTTTTTTCTATTTTACTTCTTGTAGATTTTTGTATATTGTGTATTTGTGGACCGTTTTTACGTAACTGGGCAGTTATTGGCGTAAAGTGGTATTATTTATCGTCAATTCACACTTCCTTAGTCTACCCCAGTTGGTGGACGGCATTGCGGGTTATGAGGCCGGAAGGGTCTCTCTCCAGCCAAGAGATGTTAGTACATTTATTATGGTTTACATATTTTATAGTTTGCTATAATATAGTGTTCGTAGTTCGTAGCGTCTCAAAAAATAATTGTTATGTTTTAAGTTTAATTCACCTCAATGAGTTTTATTGTCAATTTGTTTCATTCAACTAATCGAATATATTCCTATCATATACAGCATGACTGGTTAAATGCTTTACGTTTGCTGCTGTTCCATACATTTTGACAATCAACGTTGATTATTTTGTATGGAAAAGCTGTTTTTTGTTTTAGGAATCTAAAGTTTGTGCCATAGTAAAAGTTGTATGGAATAACGAGCAGAGTCCATAGTTTTCGGATGTAAAGCGACAAACCAATCATGCTGTATATTATTATTTGGTAACAGGCTATAATAATAATTTAAGTGGAAAAATATTGTTGATAATAACAATATGACACCGCCTAATTTTGGTGCTCTTATAAAGTCCATGATTACAAAACTAAACATATTTTTTCCTTGTGTTACAGAACCCACAATCAGACAATAAGACCACAAAAATTACCTACCTACTGAACACTACTAAAGACCCAAAAATTCAATAAAAAACATGACGTGACTCATTACAAAATTCCACTACACGCAAAATAAAGTGACTCCAAAAGGATACACAAAAACGCCGTGATTTATTTCAATAAAGTCGGCCCACAAACGCAAGCCTTTATTTTAATTTGTCCTAAGGCGAGGCGTAGCATGCAGTGTAATCATCTCGCCAGCTATCTAACAAGATGACTGATCGCTTATTGTCCGCTTGCTACCGGTCTTACCTGCCCCCAACTTAGCACAACAAGACGCAAAAACCAACAGCGCTCCAATTCAAAGTCAACCTTTTTGTATAGATGAAACAGTCTATTCTTCTTTAATCGTATCACGTAACTTATAATTCTCCTTACTCAAAAATAGCTTGTAGCTACCGGTCTTACGAGGGCTGTCACTATTGAGATTCTCAACTTTATTTTTAATGTGCTAAAGATGAATTTTCGTTGTAGTGCTTCAGAATAAATTACCTAAGTTGTTGACAAAGGCGTTGGAGATCGTTTTCACGTGATTCCAATGCAAATTGTGAGTGAAAACACGCAAGTCCAAATGTACCCCGTATTTAGTGGAGTTGTATTGTTCTCACAAATATGCATATTGCAAGCTGTCGCATCAGATATAAAACGTGTATTATGTTGTGCGTACTTTGATTTAATGATCTTGATACTTGATAATTAATGATGATTTATTTTAACTATACTTTCTACAATTTGGACCTTTCGTGTTTTATACTGGCGGCCTTTGTAAATTAAAATGACACAGAATATTTGTCATCATAAAAGGGTTTAGTAGGCGTACACAAGAACTGGCAAATCAACGATCTATTCTACTAACAAAATTGTTTAAAATCGTAATTGAACCGCAGCGCAACCACAGCCGTTTTGCCTTTATCTTATAGGAAAAAAAGTCAAGCAGCCGAGTTTAAGTTGCCGTTCGGTTGCGATTTTTAACAATCTTGTTAGTTTTGGCCTCCAGTTTCCTAACATGACGACTTTTTAGTTCGTCACACGCAAAACGAATGCTTCCTGTCCTCTGCAACACGAAAATATAATTTTATCATTGTATGGATGTTCAAATGCAATGATTTGGTAAGCAACCTACTACGCTGAATAATGCAAACAATAATGCTTTTTAATACGTAGTTTAATTAATAAAAGTTGAGCATATTCTAGTATCAAACCACATCAGTTGAAGTATTCGCATTGATTTAATAACATCAGCGGAGCCGATCGTTCGATTCCAAAATGCTTTTGATTTGCCGGGAAATTATTATAATCTGTCCCCGAAACAATGGTGGGCGGCGCTGCAGGCCGAGAGGTACGTCCATTCATCGGCCCGTACCGCGCCCGTCACGCAGCAGCCACGCTCACGCCACGCGCACGCTGCGCAGACGCCACGCAACATTACACAATGACAGTGTTGGCGCTTGGCGCATCTCCGTACAGAATAATGATGAGATGTTACATGTAATGTTTCTCGTAAGTCAAACAGAACATATGGACAGCCATTAATTTTGATGGAATTACTTTTGTGTGAGGTCGCCTGCCAGTTTGTTTAGCTCTGTGGGATTTATTTTGTATTTATTTCAGGTATACTATGCACTTAGATACCTACACTATTTTTATTAGGTAATGTATGTTTGGCTAATGTTATACATACATAAAACATAGGTTAGGCCAAACCGATTCCTGAAAAAAAACATTTTTTACGTTCTAAGTTACTCTAAAATTTTGTGTGTCAACCAATGACTAATATTTTGTAGCATTGCGAATTCTCTTAAAAAATACTTCAACAATATTTAAACGGTCACGTTTTCTATTTACCAGTACCTATTATTCTATTATTTACTATACAAAGTTACTTAAAACGAGCAAAGGTCAAACGGACGTTGAAATCCTGTCACGAACGAACTTTTCAAACAAAAGCATGAATGTACGGAACAAACATGAACTTACTTCCTGTCTGTCTTCAAAGAAATACATTTTAGACTAAAATAATAATGGCATGGAGAAAAATTGTTTTAGTTTTAAGACTAGCCCTTTTGTTTCTATCCTGCGCTCTCACAGGACTAAAACAGGTTAATTCGCAGCGTATATAATTTTAAATCATGGTGGCCTGGTCTTGTGTTTCCCGGCAAAGGATAGGCCGCCTCTTCTGAACCCGTGGGTGTCGTAAAAAGGAACTAAGGCTGTTTTAGCAAGGCTCACGACAAGACAAAATGTGGTGATTACGGCGATCCATATAAAACAGTACGGTGATCCCTCACCATGCTTCCCATCCTCTTACATTAAGGATCATCCTCAAAGGGACGGGCAGCAGCATCCTCGTTTGCACCAAAAACCTTTACAGACTTCTTCGTCTCGTGTAGGCACGAGCTATTCTCATTTAGCTAGTATCATGGTGAAAACATTAGCCAGTCAGCAAGTTTGGTAGTAGGGCAAACAACACTGAGTGCGCCGGACGTTATTAAGCATCGTCACTCGTGGAGGGTTTTTTAATGCACCTCAGAAGAAGTACTGAATAATCACTACTCTTTCAAACGGATAAGTTATTGTAATAAATGACTCTATGGACACTGCTGTCTATACTCTTGCCAGAGTTGCATATTTCGAGATCCACTGGTCGAATGGGAGTTCTAATTCCTTGCCGATACATAAATAAATCTAAATCTTCTGCTCTAATTCAAAATATCCATGCAAACAATCACTAGGAAAATTCTTCATATACAGTCTTTGAATAAAAAAATATCATTAAAACAAAACATCGACATTTGAGTGCACATCGTTGTAATGGAAGACTGCAAATGAAACGACATTAGACATTTAACGTACAAGGCTATATATTTTAAGGCCCGCTCTTATGGGCCGTTTGTGACCTTATGTTGTCTGTCGCCACAGCTACGGGTTTAGCAAAAGATTGCGCCTGCGCTATAGAGATGGGCTGGTAGGGATGTTGTGGTTGTTATTTTATCGATAAACGAAAACATGTATATCTTTTTGTCATGTGATATCAAAGGTTATGTCCCTTAAAATATTTCTTTGTGTAATGCATGACATCTAATTTTATTAAAACGATAACATTCATCATTGTCAAGAGCAGCCATCGGCATGTTTTTTGAGAGAATGTGCAATAATCACTACGCGAAATGGATTAACGATTATGGTGTATGCAATTAAGGTTTTATAGAGATAGGGGTTGCTGTCGCCCGTACGTTTGACATAATCCTACATAAGCCTTCTATAAGATATCCGAGGAAAAGGAGGTGCTTTTCTATTCTTTGTCGTGAATACAGTTTTGTACGGTAGGTAGAGACGGTAAATGAAACCATTGACTGCTGAGAATATACTGTGTTTATTCGAAGATATAAAGTGGTATATAAAGTGTCTAAGATGACAAAGATTATAATATTATATAGAGGGGACCTTACACCTCCCCCCTAAAAAAATTTAAAAAAAAAACATTATTCTATGAGTACATTTTTTTTTCTTAAATTAACACGTTATTAAATTACTAGTATGGTACATTTTAGTGCGATTTTTGTGTATTACATCAATCTTATTGTTTTTCATAATTTCCACATTCGGTGATATATCTCTAACAACCACATATGGTCCGGAATATACACTTTGCAATTTATCACCTACTTCATTTTTAACTAAAATCAAATCATTAGGACTATACGTTACAGGTCTATTGGTTTTATCGTACTTTTGTTTTCTAAGCATTTTACTGTTAAGTAAATTGTCTCTAGCCTCTTTTTGTGACAACTGCAACCGAAACTTTAACTCTAGCGGATAATTGTCGTAATTGTATAATGGCTCTACTACATTGGAATTTAGATTACTTGGAAGAGAGCATTTTTTCCCAAAGATTAGTTCGTATGGTGTAAATTTGGTCTCACTATGTACTGAAGTGTTATACGAAAAGCACCAAAATGGAAGCCATTGACTCCACATTTCGGGGTGACTATCACATTGGATTCGAAGAAATGAACCAAGATGTTTGTGCGAGTTTTCTAAAGCACCTATAGATTGGTGGTGATAGGCTGTCGAGTTCATTTTATTAATTTGTAAAAGGGCACATACCTCCTTCATGGTAGAAGACATAAATTCAGTGCCTCTGTCCGTTGCAATATCTTGAGGTATACCATAGCGCAAAATGAAATTATTGACAAAAGATCTAGCTACTTCGGTTGTAGTCTTAGAAATCAGTGGATAGGCTTCGACGTATTTAGATAGTTCACATTGTATCGTTAATATATACGAATAATTGTTGTTATCTCGATTTAATGGTCCGACAATATCTAAATATATCTTTTCGAAGGCGGTTTTTGCTGTGGACGTAATAACCATTGGTTCTTTTACGGGTATTGAATGTTTATACCTTTGACACTTGTCGCACCTCTTCACAAATTGAATTATGTCCCTGTCTAACCCTGGCCAAAAGTAATATTTTTTAATATTGCTCAACATCCTTCTCATTCCTGCGTGACCACTGGTTGGCAGGAGATGGAAGTCGTTCAAAATCACCCTTTGGTCATCTTTATTTTCTATACTAATTACGTCTTTTAATATGCATACTCTTGGCACCGTTGTACTACCGCATTTTTTTATCTCATTTAACAATTTTTCAATAAAAATGTCATTAGTTTTAGTTCTTATCAAATATATTTCAGTTATACCTATTTGTTTACACGATATATCGAGTTCTCTCACAAATTCGGCTGGCGTAATTTGCGATGGAGAATTTTTGTATTTTATATAAAGTGTTTTCATATCAGGAATATAGCAAAACGTTTTACTTTCATAACAAATATTATTAAATTTCCGCATGGCTTCTAACTTTTCTTTTTCAATAAATATTAACTCTGTGTGATCCTTTGGCTTCATGTGTGTCTCCACAATTTTTGGTTGGTGAAGCCAGTCGTCGCTATTAGCAACGGGATCTGTCATAGTCTGCTCTTGCTTGCGTCTTTGCGCTCTTGTCATAACACCTATTAAGTTTTCACCCATCTCTTTAAAATCCTTTAAGGTCATACTGATTCGAGACAAAGCATCTGCCGCTGCATTATCTGAACCTTTTACATACTCAACACTAAAATTATATTCCTCTAGTAGGAGTCTAAACTTCATTAACCGGCTTGAAGGGTCTTTCATATTAAATAAATAAACTAAAGGCCTGTGATCTGTTTGAATTTTGAATGGTTTGCCATATAGGTATGGCCGAAAATGTTTTATGGCCCAAACTATTGCCAAAAGTTCCTTTTCTATCGTAGGATAGTTTTTCTCTGCCTTGTTTAAACTCCTACTAGCATAAGCTATCGGTTTAAGATCTTTGTTAGACAAAATGGCACCGATTGCATAATTTGACGCATCAGTTTGTATGACAAACTGATTTTTCTCAGAAAAATCCGGATATTGCAATACAGGTGGTGAAATAATACATTCTTTTAAAACTTGATATGATTCCTGACAATTACTATCCCATATGAAGGGTACGTTTTTCTTACATAAATTATTTAACGGATTTGCCTTTTTTGCAAAATTCGGAATAAATTTCCTATAATAATTAACAAATGCAACGAACCTTTTAACTTCATCGAGGGTTTTAGGCTGTGGATAGTTTTTTACAACCTCAATTTTTGATGGATCTGGTAATATTCCACCATCAGAAACCACATGACCTAAATACAATATTTGTTTCTTTAAGAAATCGCATTTTCCCGGATTCAACTTTAAATTTACGGTTCGCAAACGTTCAAAAACCTCTTGTAAGTTCCTATTATGCGTATTTAGACAGTTTCCAAATATTATTAGATCATCCATATAAATAAAGCATTTTTCGTATGTAAGGCCAGCCATGGCCATATTCATCATGCGCGAGAATGATCCTGGGCTAGTTTTCAATCCCATAGGCATACGCATCATCTGGTACTGTCCTGAGCAAAATGCAGTATATTTCCTACTGTCCTTTTCTAATTTTACATTATAAAATCCATTATATAAATCTAAATGAGTAAAATATATACTTCCTGATAACGCATCTAATATTTCTGACATATTTGGAAGGGGAAATTTATCATCTTCGATCAAATTATTTAGTTTACGGTAGTCTATGACTAATCTTAATTTCTTCTGACCGCTGTTGTCCATCTTTTTCGGCACTAATAGTAACGGACTAGACCAACTACTATTACACTTTTCAATAATACTATCCTGTAATAATTTATTTATTTGGGTTTTTATTTCGTTCTTTTGTGAATATGGTAACCGATAAGGTTTTGTAAATACCGGACTAACGTTTGGTTTCAAAGTAATGCTATGTTCGTAAATATTGGTTGTTAACAACTTATCACCCGGTAGATAAAAAATATCAGAATATTTGGCACATAAATTCTCGATAGATATTTGCTCTTCTTTATTTAAATGATTTAATTTTAATTGAGAAAATAGTTGCTTAACCCTTTCAGCGTTCCTATCTGTCTTACCGAACGAACATATCGTGTAATCATGTAATTTATGAATAGTCGGCTCGATATTTGTCAAAGTTATTGTTGTTTCTGTAGTATTTAATATTCGGATCGGCACAAAACCATTTCGGGGAATAGCTACAGAGCTTGCCAAAAAAACACCTTCCCTTAATTCCTTTGAACATATTACGCATTCTTCAGTATAATCTGTTCGGATGTAGTGTATTGATTCACATCTAGGTGGTATTTCCCAATTGGTTTTGTAATTACGCACAAAAGATAAGTTGAGTTTCGTATTTTGGTCTGTCCACAAAGATAAGTTATTGTTTTTAAAATCTATAATCGCGTTGTATTTCTCTAAGAAATCCTGGCCGATGATACCGTGTGTTTTACAAGGTAATGTATCAAATACATAAAACTTATGGCTAAAATTCTGATCATCTCTACGTAACTGTAAATATGTGTATCCAATTGCATGGACTTTACCACCTATTCCATTTATAATAATCTTCTCATTATGGATAGAAAGATTTTGCTCGAGCGCATGTTTATATTTTAAAGCTGAAATAGTAGCGCCCGTATCAAGTAACCAAGAATATGACACATTATTTACTGATAAATTAATCCAACAATTACTGTTGGTCGCTAAAATAATATTATTGTTCACGAAAAAACTGGTTTTCTACGTTAGAATTTGGCAGTTGATTTTCATTTGAATTTCCATCAGAGTGCTCATTGAAATGTTCACTGTCAGCTACACGCATACGTTCGTTTCGTATCCACTGATTTCCGCGTCTACTGTTATACCTACCTCTGGTTTGCCAAGGTCTTCGATTAGACTCACCTCGGGTAGACTGCTGGAAACCGCCATTGAAAGTTTGACCTTGATAGTTTGGGTTGCGATTTCCTTGGTTTGAGAAAATCCTGGTATCAAATCCTGCTCGTGATCCACGGTAGCGGTTTTGTCTTCCTCTAAAGTTATAAAAGTTGTTATGATACATACCCATAACGCCTTCTGATGTACAGGCCGTCTCGGTTTCTTCGTCTTTGGCAGCTTGTATTGCGTCTTTTAAGGATGAGTAGTTCCTAGCTGCGATAACAGTACTCAGCCTACGATTTCGCAACCCATCCGCGAATTTTTTTATTGCAAATTTTTCGTTAACTGGTTTTAACACATTATAACAATCAGAGTTACCGTTGGCTTGCGTAATCGTAAGTTCTGTAAACAATTCTGTAATTTCTTTTCCATAATCTTGAATACTTAAATCATTTTGCCTAATCTGCTGCAATTTATTTTGAATAGCTGGGGCTGATTTTTGGGGTAAAAGCTCCGTCCGCATATCTTTGATCAGATCACTAATGTTTGAATAACGTAAATGCTCCTATTACCGCCAGTTTTAGCTGTCTTAGGATTCTCTTTAAAAAAATAGATATAAGCTGTTATGTTAGGAAAGATGTTATAATTTATAATTAATCTCAACGAAGTATTCTTTGCAATTCAGTACTTAAATTCAATATTCAATAACAAAATAGTTACTAAATAATTATTTAATCCAAAAGAGTAGTTGATTCTATTACCGACCCATAGAATGCGGCAAGATTCTATTACCGATTTTTCTACTTCTTTTACCGACCGCTACGAAGTTGTCATTTCTTCTATACTATTAAATAAAATAAAAAATCGTTTTAAGGTATTTATTATATAATAACAATAGTTATGAGATCAACATTATTACAATATGAACATAATTATTTATTGCAACGCTTAGAGCACTTATTTTTTATTATTTTAATTAATAAAAAATATAATCAGTCTCAGAAAACAGTCTTCAAATAATTAAATGCTTACTTTTTAATTACCTACATACTAATTAGATATTATAAATCAGTAACAAAAATATTTTTATCTGTAATACAATCACAAAATACCTTTATAATAGGTACACACATTTATAATTCGCTCAATACAGAAGCCGACCCCAAGATGCTTG
Organism: Amphipyra tragopoginis; assembly: GCA_905220435.1. Taxonomy (NCBI): domain Eukaryota; kingdom Metazoa; phylum Arthropoda; class Insecta; order Lepidoptera; family Noctuidae; genus Amphipyra; species Amphipyra tragopoginis. The sequence goes on from HG992009.1 coordinate 10,398,544, forward strand.
GGATTAATAAGGCTAGGAGAAGAGAGAGAGACAGTAATCAACGTTTGTAAGTTCAAATAAAGTAGTTTTAAAAAATATTATCAGAATCAGAGTCAGATGGAAAAATAATATGTCGTTTATACGAAACAGTTTTCGGTACATGTAACTCATCAATATCAGATGATGTATTTGGAAGAACTCTAGCTGATGTTGAAGCATGACCTGAATGTATTGGATTTTTAGTTTTCGCCTTGTAATTATTTTGTCGTGGGATTAATACTGAGTCAGATTCAGATTCTGAACTTGACGTCGTACTACGACGTATTTCCAACGCTTTTGATGTATTATGTTTTCTCACACTTGTTGGTTTAGACACAGCTCCCACATTTTTCCTTTCTTTTGCCTTCCTAAGATCTGCTTGTTTCTTTTCTCTTTCTATTTTATTTTTTTGTAATTTTTCTTTACGTATTTTTTTCTTTTCTTCTTCCTGTTCTTTTTTCTCTTCTACTTTTTTCTGGTATTCCATGAACTCATCTGATATTGCAACAGTTGGTGTAATTTTTTTGGAAACTCTTTTATTTGATTTAGTGTCAACTTTAGGAAAGAATAGAGCATTTTTAAAAGGAGTTGTAAGATTGAGCTCTTTTGGTATAAACCTTGAATGACTAGAATTTTGGATTGACTTACATGGGGTTTCATTATTAACTGTAGTGAACAATGTGTCGTCACTATGACTTTTATTCAGTTGATTTTTTCCGGACACTGAAGGCATAGGTTCATCACTAAAGTTTTTATTGGATTCTTTAGGAGTTGATGTTCTTGCATTGAGATCTTCACTGTTTAACTCTCTGACGCAATCAGTTGAAGTAGTAATTGTTTTGGGGGGTATCTCATTAACATATTCCAAAAGATTCGATTCAGACTGAGTGCTCAATAAAGATACCGTATCTGATTCTTTAGATATAATTGGAGATAGCAATCCGTCCATGGGAAACATTAAAACATTATTAGAAACGGTATCAAAACGGTTTGGAACAAGACATCCACTTGCACTGACTTCATAAGTTAACGTCTCTTCTTCAACAATATTGTTGACAAGCGTGGTATCACCCAACTCTAAATTGTTATCGAAACTTTGTTGTAAAAGTGTATTGTCTATAGGACTAATATCTCTCCAAAACTCAAATAATTTTTTGTAAGTCACATCGCCATTCCATACCGATCCCGATTTTTGGAACATTAGGAGAACTTCAGGTGATAAGCGACGTTCAAACTGCTGTTTAAACTTTTCTGTATCGTCGACAGATTTCTCATTGCCTGTAACAGTACTCAATCCATGGCTACTAATATCATCTGCATTGTCTCCACTTTCATCACTTGTTGCATTAGCGTTTTTTGTCAAAAGTTTCTCATAATTTACATTATCAGGTCCAAAGGGATATAATCCACAACATTGGAATCCATTCTTAATTGTTTGTGGTACAAGAGTCTTTTTTAAGCAAATATCCACTTGAGGTGCAAAATCTATTCGTCTTAATTTTGAAAAGTTGTTTTGAACTCTAAAATCATGAACAACGGTTCTCCAAGTTCCTTTCACAGGTCTGGATACAGCAACGTCTAAGGGTTGAAGAACATGCGTTGCATTAGGTAATAATGCTATTAGGATTACTCCCTTTTCTTTGCAAAAAACTGTCAGAGGGAGTGATATATGAGAAGTGTGACCGTCGAGAAAAAAAGCTACAGGAAATTGTATGTTATGCTGAATAAGCCAGGGATAAAAGCAATTGGCAACGTACTCATAAAATGCGGCCATATTCATCCATCCTGACTCAGTGTGACCGATACCCCATCCAGATGGTACAGTTGGAACAATGTTTTTTGGTAAACGCTTGTATGGATATAAGACCATGAGAGGTGCTATTGCAGCATCTGCAGACACATTTACTAGCACTGTTAGACACTCCTTTTCGTCATTGGCCACTCTACTATATACTTTCTTGCTGCCTCTTCGGACAAGAACCTGTTTTCCTTTGGGACACAAAAAGAATCCGGTCTCATCACAATTAAAAATCCGACTAGGATCTTCCAAAACATCAAGAAGGTTATTTTGTTCAAAATAACTATGTACTCGATTGAACCATGCTCTTACAGCTTCCTCTGTAATGTGTGTACGGCTTGTAGGCAAATTCTGAGTAATTCGCCTTGAAATGGTAGGATGCCTCGCCATAAACTTAAGAAACCATCCTTTTCCGGGAACACCATCTTTAAAAGGATTAGAGCGATTTAAGTTTTCCACCAATTTTGCTACTGTTTCCAACAATTAGTCCTTAGTTACAGGAAAACCTGACTTCCCGAGATAGAAAATCCAGTCTACCAGTCTTTTTTCTTCCTCCTTCGTTAAAACAGTTTGTTTTCCACAATGTTCATTTATATATTTATTATTTCTCTTGTCACGCAGAGTTGTTCTCGGTATGCCATAGGTTTTTGAAGCTTCGTATATGCTGGTCCCTTCATTTATAGCTAGAAGCGCAGCTTCTAGTTGAGCAGAGGCGTACTGCTTGCGCTTCTGCGGCTCCATGATTCTATAAAAGAACACAATCTTTAAAGAGATATAGAATTTAATTCTTCGAAAGAAGCTTTCAAAAGTTACATGGCCCCCATTCCGTCCCGCCATTTTTATTTGATTTGTAAACATATGAAATATAGCCAATGCCATGAAGCCATGAATGAAACTGGATAGCAAATATTATTTTACATTAATAATATGTCCTGTGACAAAATCTCTCAAAACGTCACGTATGCAAGAAATAAGCCAATTTGTTCAAAAATATACATTTTGTTTTTGTGTACTGTAATATTACCAAAAATATCGTCACAGCTGTGAGTCGGTAATAGAATCAAGTATGAAGGTTACAATATTCTATTAGCGACCAATAAAATTAATAATAAACAGATAAAATATCCGCTTTATGGAATACAGTTAAATTCGATCTCATTGCTTTATTATTTCTTTTAATGTCAGTTAGTCTTTAATTCAGATAATAAAGGTTATTTACAGTATAATATCATTATAATAATAGGGATATTGTCTAACGTTGAATCGAGTTTTACACAAAAACTTTAAGAAATAGCTTTGTCGTTAATAGACCTAACGAAGTAAAATAATTATAAGAATTGAACAAGAAAAAAATAAAATCAAATGAGGTAGTTTATAATAGATATTATTTTAAAATACTAAATGTTCTCAAAAATTTAACAACGCCATGGGTCGTTATTAGAATCAAGTTTTGAAATTTGGATTCTATTACCGCCTTAAATTAAAACATGATTTTATAACACAAAAACCAATAAAAAGTATTATATTAAGAGTTAGTTTAGAAAACGAATATATACGTTACAGTTGTAATGTGATAGCAAGAAGACAAATCCATTTTTTAGTGTGTTATTTTCCTTAAGTAATATTTAGGTGTACTTACGTGGCTGGAGACGCGACACTATGAAACGTGCGTCCGCTTCGGGCGCGTCCCACTCACTGTCAAATTATTTCTTTCACTGGCTATTTAAACACACAAGCTTTACTCTTTTTGTTGTCCAACAAAAATACGTAACTAATTTTTAAGGTATGACTTTTCTGGAACCCTATATTATGTCTAATATGAGTGATTTAAAAATTAGATCGTTAATAGAGTACACATTTTAGGGGGTCGTTAATAGGAGCTTTTACGTTAATTTAAATTTAATTTTAATTTGGCAACCTGAGACAATCTACTTTTGACTACGAAATTAACCAATTTCTTTTTACAATCATCATTTTTTAGTATGGATGAATAATATTCAATGTTATCAATCAGCTGTTTAGTATTAAATTCCTCGTCCGACATCGGCGATAGTAAAGATAAGGCAGTTTTTAAATTAAACAGCTCCATTATTACACTGCTTTTTTCTTCAACCGAATCTATAAATTCTCCACTAGAATCTGAAACTTCCGTCTCTAAACTTTCTCCTGAACATAAATCTACTATTCCACTATAAAGTAATTGAAAATCTGAGGATATTTGAGTAACTATTTCTGCGTCAACGGTAGATAATTTTCCTTGTCTAATATCAACAGATAACTCATTTATAACTAATGTATATTTATCATATAAATCCTTAGCTTCTTTTAACTTCTGAATGACAATCTTCCCTTGGCGCCTATTAGGTCCAATTTTAATCAAATATTCTCTGACAGCCTTTAAACTCTTATACAAATCTTTTAAAGTTCTACTCATAACTTACTCATAAACTTACTTGCCAAACAAATGCTCATCTGCACGGTTTCGATGTTACACATTACAACTTCATTTGATAGTATGATTGCGCACTATTAATTATGTAATTTTTTAAAAACGGTACCATATCGTATAGTCCACTACAATGTTCATAAGGTTCATAATATTCAGGTCCAATATTTTAGCAGGTAACACTTTGACGTACGCTATTTCCGCAAATTATATTTGATTATGTTATTTAAATATTTTATGTTTGATAATTATTATTTATTTATTTCTGTATTTTTCGCACTTTTATTTATTTATATTTTCCACTGTTACTTAATTTAATGTTATGCACTTCACTTATTTTATTTTAAGCATGTTATATTTATTAATTTTATTTTACCACTTCATATTTGCTTAGCTTCAAAAAATTCCGCTAGTTTTCATCTCATCGGCTGTGCGGCGTCGAAAAATAGACAGTCGTAAATTGTTTCGATTTATCTCCTGTTGCATCCAGCGCCCATGACATTTTCTGTACACTCGGTATATGAATAACAGTAGTCCAATGCTAATCACTAAGGCAATAATTAGAAGGATAATATTTGCTGTACTCAGATGATAACGAATTTCTTCGACAGTAGCTTGGTTCGAACCTCCAGCTGCGTTTTGTGCCAAGATTACTTCTTCATGAGACTGAGATGAACCCATGGTTTATGATTTTCCGAATATTTTGCACCAATACGTGTGACAGAAACCACAAATGAAATTATTTTATTCATATTGGATGCACTTTGTACTAATTCCACAGATTTGTTTTACATTCTTTGTCCATATACGGTACGGCGCCAGCCAGCGCTGGCCGGCTGGTGTCAAATACGCGGCACTGGCAGGGTCGCCATGTACGGTAGGTAGAGACGGTAAATGAAACCATTGACTGCTGAGAATATACTGTGTTTATTCGAAGATATAAAGTGGTATATAAAGTGTCTAAGATGACAAAGATTATAATATTATATAGAGGGGACCTTACAGTTTTAATATTGATTGCATTATAGTGTTGGAGTTACCTCTTGAGTATTGTTAAATAATTTACAGTCAATATAAAATCGACTGTCATATTATTTTAAGTATTACAATTAGCTTTTTATCATGGTAAATGTTCATATTCCAATACATTTTGCTTCTGTTTGATATTTTTGCTTGTTATATATTATAGTATTTCAAATATTAGATATGTTTAGCACTGATAGTAAACTTACCTTTAAGGTTTACCTCCTCTAAACAATTTTCAAACTAAATCGATTGACTCTATCATTCGCATCTATAGATTTTTTTTTAAACCCACCATCTACATGTTTTATTAAGAAAGTCTACAATTTCTAACCATAAAGCTCACAGATTTAAACTAATAAAGTTCATCGACAAAAACATTAATTTCGGTAACTTCACATCCCTACATCGCCGCCGCCCACGCGGGTCGCGATCGGTGCTCGCGCCGCCCCGCGTTCGTGACATAACATCACGGGATCGTTCAATATCTTTCGCAACAGTCCCACATCCACAACCTTTGGACGCACCATTAAAAATATACCCTTTAATCATAAATGATCCATAAAAGTTCTGTGAGAAAAACGGTTTATCTAAACAGTTATGTGTCTTATAACTGTATTGCTATAACGTCTCCTTGGAAAACGACGATGACCAATAACATTTACCGAACTTTTGTCGATGTCAAATTTATTAGTTAGTTACATCCTTTTCACCGTAAGTTGATTTCTGACATTTCTCTACAAAATATTACCATACAAAGAATCCTTACTAATATTATAAATGCGAAAGTAACTCTGTGTGTCTGTCTGTTTTTCTGTTACCTCATCATGACTAAACAGAACTACAAAGATAGTCTGGAACCCGGAGAAGGACATAGACTACCTCTATGCCAAAAAGAATGACACTTATACGCGATAAACGACATCGGGCGACTTCTAGTATCAAATATTTTTAAAAAACAAAACATGTATAATATACCTATTTTACGGTTTTTTCGATAGCAGTCTCCTTAGGGTATGTCTACACCAGTGTGCTTTCATGTTCATCTTGCGCTTTCGTCTGACGCATGCCTGAAGCGCCATAGCGCATGCAATAGCGCATGCCCTAAGACTAGTTCGAGTCTTATGGCAATCAATATTGCATTCGCTTGACGCAAGAGGAATTGAAAGTTGAAAGCGCAAGATGAACATGAAAGCGCACGGGTGTAGACACCATTACAGCTACAATTTACGAAATGACCCAGTCGTCAGGACTCAACTTAGGGTGAAAAGAGCATAAATACAAACTTTTTTCTTTGCAAATAAGAGCAGATGGTGAACGCTTTAGTTTTGATGATAACCAATTCAAAAAAGATCAGCGACCACTCGCTACGGTCATGCGCCACTTCTCCCCAGTTTAATCTTTGATAAACCATTCAGGTCTTTTTACTACGGTCTATCTGGTCTTTTTACCCGCAAGAAATCAACTGGTAATCTCGGTACAATCATATGAAAACAAAAACATCCTATCTTGACCATTTCCACATTATTACGGTCTAAAGTCCATCAAACATCGCCTCAATACCCACTACTAACATTTAACAACCTATAATTACTATATTTATGACACCAGTGACCAGCATTCATTCAGTTTGCAATCTGGTCTTGACTTATGTTAGACTTTCGTGGCTAATGAAGAATACCGGAAGGATTGATAAATGAAATCACCTTTATGATAATACTGCTAATACTTCTTCTTCTATCTTATTCGTAAGAGTTGTATAAGAAGAGGTGACAGTAGGGAAAAGATAAGCCAGTCAACGGGGCTCGCTAACCAGTCGAGCTAACATAGGTACGCAGCGCGAGATAATTTTGTCGATGAATTCGACACGAGTTAATTTGACGACAAAATTATCTCACGCTGTGCATTAGCCTAGCAGAGTGCATCGGACGTATTTGAATATCGTCATTCGTGGAGGTGCTTTGAATGTACTTTACTGGTTTTACATGTTGAATCAATGGAAAAGCATGTTAATCTAAATTATAGCAGGGTTGACTTAAGTAGTAACAATTGTGTAATTTGTGGTATTACGACCAAAACTGTAGGTTACATTCTTCGAGACAGAAGATTCAAAATGGTGGTATTGAACCCGAAGCTGTAGGGTATACAGTCTTTAAAGAAGACTCATTTTCAGCACTTGACATTACGAATTCATACATTGATTCGACAGGAAAAACTTTGTGAGGTGTGTTCTTTGCCAAATATTACCAGAACATGACAAAAAACAACGAAAAAGAAATTCTCTCCCTTCCTCTCAAAAACCGGTTGTTATTAGGAGGCCTAATGTTAAGGATACACGGCGACACATTACACTCGACACTAAGTGTCGACACCGAGTGTCGTAGTGTGTACATCGCTGTTACACTGAGTTGCGCATTAGCTCTGGTTTAATTTCAGTGTCGCGATTGCATTGTGTCGAATGTCAGTATCACCGTTTATATGTAACCTAAGGTTTATAAGTTCCTAGAAACTAACAAGCAGCTGCTGACCAAACAGATCGACATGGTCACATTCCAAACTAGGCAAACATCTTGTCTCATTGGCATGAATAATTATCAATGTCGCCAGTTCATTCAGATTCCAATTACCGCATCCATTGACTGACCAACAACGGTACCGTCCAGTCACAATATTGTAATATAATATCAGATCATTAAGGCACTTAAACGCGGAAGTGTGTGGGTTTAAAACCACCGTATCTAAACTATAATTTGAGATCTGTCCGATGTTCGGTCCGTTATACGTCTTGTAATAGCCGTGACGGGAATAATTACTGTTGAGAGCGATCATTTGTTAAACTATGGATTTTAATTGTTAACACGTGTGTTCTGTAGTGTCGTTTATAATGTATCTGTGTGGGTGCTCTGAGTGCCAACTTTCTATTTGTTTAGCCGTTATTATTGTTAATTAGTCGCGATTTTTGTTTGGGTCAGTGTTGTAAGATCATGGGTGGACCTAGCCCACGATGTGTCCGACTTTTTGTTATAATTTATGTTTCGTACAAACGTTGTTATTAAGAGTTGTCAGTGTAGTATAGAAATAGTCATTTGCTTCACTATTTATCTTCTTATTATATTATAGATTAGTTAAAAATAATACACTCGGGAGCAATGAATCCGAATCACTAACATAAACCTTGATATCTGGGAAACTAAGATTGCTAACTTATCAAAAAAAATATTTTGTAAACTATTTAAAGTTTTATTAATTTTATTTATTCTCTCTCTGGAGAGAATTCTCTAGAGGATGGGCAGCAGCGTTCTCTGTGTATTTAAACAACCTTACTGTGATCGCCAACCCGCCTGCCAAGCGTGGCGATTACGGCAAACATTTTGGGGGAGGCCTACATCCAGCAGTCTTTCGGTTGAATGATTGATTAATTTTATTTGAGTAGTATTAAATAGTCTATAAAATACTTTTTATTTGAATAAGCTATAATTTTTATTCTTATTGGTGACCCGGATTGATTGCAAGAGGCCACTCGAGTGTATGTACACTACGCCTACATAGGTTTCTGTGTTTATCCTTTGCGTACCTACCGTAAGAAAATATTGATATCAGAGTATGGTCTAATTTACCTTTTTGGTTCTCAGCGTTTAAGTCAGTTCTGTATATTTAATTAAAACATAATAAAATGATTATGAAGCTATTAGTTGTCAACCCCTGCGTTTAGTGAAGGCCTGGCAACGGCACGCGACGCGCCGGCGCACCCCACACGTAGGGCTGGTTATATGTAAAATATATCCTACCTCTAAGTACATGTCAAGTGAAGTATATATTCTACTTTGTTACCTCATTGACCTCAGATCAGCCTAAATTCTAAGGTTAAATTGTGACTGGGTTTTCCCTGGGAGAATACAGAAAACCAGTATTCCTGTTTAGTTTATCTATGCTTGTCGTAATTTGTTCCCAGCAAAGTACAGGCCACAACTATCTCACCCCGCCGATGCGGAAAAGGTGTATTTCAAGAGGGATGGTTAGTAATCCACAAAAAAAAAACACTTTGGTCACCAAAACTATTGTCAAGATTTTTGATTATGGCGGTTTTATTTGTTTTAATAGAATGAAAGAAAGAAAAAGAAATGTTTATTCAGCCAAGGACAGCATCAACAATAAGAACATAAAAGAATTAAACATACATATTTTATACTGTCGAGCATGTCCTTGCCGAAAGAGTGCTCACTCAAACTCAGCATAAGCTGGGCGTTAAACACCCAGCGCTGATTTTCAGTTAATAATACTTTACCCCTCACTAGGATCACTCCAGTGTGCATTTACAGACACAATTCTCACACACACCCGGAACAATTATGTGTAGGTCTTACCAATATTTGTTTCTTCCGGGAGTCGAACTCACGACCCGCAGAAGCCAAACACTCGACCACTGTCCCGACCATGTCGTCATTCTCTCTCACAATTTAGAAGGTTTTATTAAGATTTTATTTAGTAGTTGATATCACATTACAAATTCATAAACTCAGGAATACGAACCCTGATGAGTCCTAAAGAACGTCAGCAATGTCACATACCTCCTCCAAAGATGTCTCGAAAACAAAGTATCCAAGTCGACGTATAAAGTGCATCATTAAATTTAAAAATAACTTACAAGTTTAAAGGAAGAGACACATTTGACAAAGAAGACTTGGTTGCAAAACAAAATACGAAATTCGCTAAAAGAAAAAAAACTGTTTTGATGTGCTTTTTTTACTAAATTAATGTTTGGAGATGAGACTACTGAAGAAATGGCAAAGAAATGATTTCCAAATGAAAATAGAGCTTATGTAAACAGTCAAAATCAGCAGTGCAATTCTGTAAGAATCTCACCTCGATCGCGACTAGGGTTACCACTTAGAAATTTGAAAAGTCCTGACAAAAAGCCTGACATTTCAATAAAAGTCCAGACATTTTAGTCACAAAATGCAAAAATACGAAGATTTATTGTTTGATCTCGTTATGTTGATTGTTAAAGATTTATATTTTGTTTTTAGATGAATGAGAAGTTAATGAAGATTAAAAAGTTAGATAATACATAAGTAAGTTTCATTACTCGTATTCCATCTAAGCCAAAAAATCCGGACAAATTAAAGAGCCGGACAAAGTCCGGACAAAAGATTTGAAGTTCGGACAAATCCGGACGGATGGTAACCCTAATCGCGACTGCCAATTAGACTCTTGTCGTGACACAGCGTGGATAACAAAACTACGCGTTATTGATTATATTGTCGATTATCTGTGTGTTATTTGCTTCTATTATCCATACTGTGACATTATGGATATCGAGCTAACCGTCGATATTGAGGTGGGTTTCTTACAGAATGACACTACATGTACAATAGTTGGTTAAGCTGTGCTTACCGCGGTCAGTCAGTGGATGGGTGACCGCTCGTCACACATCAAAACCCTTCTGTGCCTCGGAGACCACGTTAAGCCGTCAGTCCCGGGTGTCATATAAATACCTATGACAGTCCTTACGGGTAGACAGTAGCCTGAAAGTCGCACAACAGGTCTCACCTCAGGATATTGGCATTGCCCAGTTGGGAGGGTTGTGGAGGTCTGATGGCAGTCGCTCCGTGTTTAATACTGGTATTCAGCCGCATCTGGTTAGACTAGAAGCTGACCCCAACATATTTGGGAAAAGGCTAGGCAGATTGACAGGTATCACAATTCGTTAGGTAGTATTAAAGTTTTAAGTGCTCTATGATCAGCCAATTACAGGCATAGGTACAACAATTTGCATGCAAATCACACATGATATAGACTATCAAGCAACAAGAACAAATTCATGTCTAAAAATACAAGGTTAATCGGAAAAGGGGTACTAATCCAAAAGAATGTTAAAGTACCCATAATACGGAATAACTTTTGTTATACAACTTTCTCCAAAAGTCAATAGTTTAAGAGAAATAGCTGTTCAAATAATTCATAGAGAATACGCTAAAATCTATCTGCAGCTATGATCAGTTGTATTTCAATTTTTGGTCATATTTGGGGTCATTGATTAGAATCTCCATTTTCAGAATTCGCAACTAAAGCAGGGATGAAGAATTATGGAAAAATTAAGATAAAAATAACGTTGAATGGAGATAAAAATTTACGTATTTTGAAATTAAAATACTTGCTTTAAAACAGTCATAACATGAATAGTTTAACTGGCCCGCGGATTAGTGCCTTTCAGACTTATCTTGTATAATACACACATCAAAAGTGTCTAGGGATCAAGCATTTTTATGCGGATTTCTTGAGATTGAGATGTGGCTTTGTAATAAATTTATGATTTTATAAATTTATATGGATCCTTTTTGGTGCATTTCATAATTTGAATCAGGAACTGTGAATCAAATTCGAGTAAAAGATGAAAATCAGCTGTCAATATTTTCCCTATAAAAACATACAACGCATTGAAGACATTATTAGTGCTACTGTTTCCCTACTACTGATTAAAACCAACGTTATTATGGAGCGGCGACGTCATTTAAGCAGGGAAGAAATGCTCAGAGCCGTGGGAATGATAGAAGCTGGTTCCCGGCAACGTACTGTGGCTTTAGCTCTGAATACAAGTCAGAGTGTTATCAGTCGACTTTGGACACGTTACCGAAGCACTGGTACCGTGGCTGAGCGCCATGGAGGACGGTATCGCTGCACCACACGGAGACAAGACCGATACATTCAAATCTTAACTCGAAGAGCTCCAACAATAACCGCCATGATGTTAGCCGTGAGGCTTCATCACTCTTCAGGGAACTTAATTAGCGACCAAACAGTCAGAAACCGCTTGCATGAAGTGAACCTTCATTCCCGAAGACCGCTACGGGTACCACCTATAGCAATGCACAATCGTAGGATTCGATATCAATGGGCTCTTGGACACAGAAATTGGGCAGAAGAACAATGGCGTTTCGTGTGCTTTTCTGATGAGTCTCGTTTTGGTATGAGACCGGATACAAGACGTATACGACACTGGAGAACCCCTGGACGCCAACAGCGATTAAAATCCTGCCAGGAAGTCCATCCTTATAGTGGTGGAACCATCATGGTATGGGCGGGTATTTGGATCGGCGGAAGAACTGAGTTGATTAGGATCAGAGGCAACCTCAACGCTCAAATTTATGCTGAGACGATTGTATCAGACGTCATCGTTCCTCTACAAGCGCAAATCGGTCCCTTATTTCAGTTAATGCATGATAATTGCACGACCGCACACCGCAAGAGTTGTAAGACAGACTCTCGCCGCAGCTAACATCAATGTCCTGCCCTGGCCTGCTCAGTCGCCAGACTTGAACCCGATTGAGCATGCATGGGATATGCTACAGAGAAGAGCTCTGCCGAATATGGAGGGTATCCAGTCGCAAGAAGACCTTTTTTTGTTGTTGCAACGAACATGGGCGGCCATTCCACAGCGTGATTTGGATGAACTCATTTTGAGTATGCCAAACCGATGTTCTTGTGTTGTTAGTGTTCGCGGTAGAAACACGGATTATTAATTGTTTAAGTTACCCAATAAAATTTTAAAGAAAACTGTTATTTCAGTCTTTTTTTCGAACTTTTGTGTTAGTGGTTCAAATGTCAAAAATCCCTTTATTAGGAAAATGGCAAATTTCTTTATTAATGCAAAGGTGACTTGGTTTATCGTTACTGTGACAAACGAAAACACTTTATTTGATGAATCCTTAAAGAAAATTTTAATTAATATCAATCAGGAGAAAAGTTATTGCAAAAATATATGTTGATCCCTAGACACTTTTGATGTGTGTATATTAAGTATTGTGTCATTTATATGCTACAAAATCTGAAACACTATAGTAACAATTCTACCAGTTAATATTTTCAACTTGTTTTTATAATCCTTACACCCTTATCATATATTGACTAGAGCGACAAGTAGTATTCTTCCGAATAGGCTAAAAATCGTTAGTGCTTAGACAAGTTCAAATAAAATAAATGAAAATTATAACTATACCGACTCACAAACCAAATGTCAAAACTTATATAGAGATTCTGGCAGCTGGCAGGTCCTCAGCCTGCCCAACAAGGGGCATAGGATGAAGATAGGCAAGTACTTGCAATCGTTGCTTGCACCCCATCATGTGGTACAACCAAGCGATTTATTCAATAGAGATATCGCTTCAGTTTCACTTATATTGATAGTCATTTACATCGGGATAGGGTTGTCAGGATTCTGTATAACTATTTGAATATAAAAATTAAAATAGATTGACAAAAAGTTACCTTCTAGTAGTATTCTACAGGCTTAGTTTTAGTATATACTAAACCTGAAACTAGTTTGTTCATAATCACTAGGAGAATCGATTGACATATTTTACACCACATTTTATTTTTAATATATTTTTTTCATTAATTTCAATTTTGTTTCAGTAGGTTTCTACCCATAACAGTTGACGGGAATAGACACCTTGAGGCTTTAGATGGTCCGGTCGGTCAGTTTCGTTGTATTAGACAACCCCTGCATAGCACATCTCAGGCATTTCACACTTTACTAGGGAACTTCTCGCAACATAAACTACGGTGTAACTTGGAGATTTATTTAAAAAAAAACACATATTCAGGCAGTTCTGATGAAAATTTTATTGGGGTGTCTCGGTTTTTGCATATACTAAAAATAACGTTGTATATTCCTACTAATATTATAAATGCGAAAGTAGCTCTGTCTGTCTGTCTGTGACACTTTCACGCCTTATCCGCTGAACCAATTTTGATGAAATTTGGTAGAGTGGAGTTTGTCTTGCTTGGTGGAGATTGTCTGGAATCTGGAGAAGGTCACAGGCTACTTTTATCGAAAAATACGGAATACGCGATAAACGACATCCACGTGGGTGAAGCCACGAGCGACCTCTAGGAAATATTGTTTTATTATAATTTTTCAAGTAAAAAAAAGTTTATTTTTAAATTTCAGGACGAAGCAACGATCTCTTTACTTTAAAAAAAAGAGTTGCAAGAACATTTCAAGTGATAATAAGATCAATTTCGAAGTTCTGAAAGAGAAACAAGCACGCTCTAAATTTGTATCTAGATCATGATAGGTGATCCAACCAATAAAATCTGATATAACTCGACACAACCCTTCAGCCGCAATCCCGTCCGTAGTGAATGGGGGGCACTAAAGACCGTTCAACGGCCGAGCCGTGTCGGACACGATGTACAACACCGACTGTCGAACGTATGTAGTTGTGTCCGCGTTATTTATGCCGTCCTGGTACTTACTTCTCTTATTTTTGTTGTCCCATCTTAAAGAATTGACGTTTCGGTCGCTAAAATGTTCAGAGATATATTTTTTTTACCTTTTTTGCGTATACAATTGAATGTTTAAAGGTAAATTTTATTTTGACTAAATAATAAATTGATGATTTTGGGACCTCGTGCAGCTGAGTTTTCATTGTTATTGATTTTTAATACTATAGCCTAAATAAATTAGGCAAGAATCACATCTGAATTCATCAGTTTAGATTGTTATGTTGACTTTTTCAATAGGAATACATGTTGTAGCTGTTGATGAGTTTGTGAGATGTGCATTTTTGAGAAGGTCGGCCCTTCTTAGAGACGCATATTCTGCAGTTTTGTAAGCAGCTGATGCTTTCTTTATAGGAGGTTGATTGGGAGCGAGATTGATTTCTTCTGTTGTGGGAGTCCATACTGGTGGTCGATATGCTGTACTTTTCTGGGCATTTCTGTTTGTAATAATGACAACAACATATAGGATCCTAGTGGCAGATTATGAGTGCGTAACATCAAATTGTGTATTTTTTGGCAATCGGTCAACAGAAAAATTGGGTCGCGTCAACATTGTGAGTCAAAAAGTTTCTCCGAAAGTCAATTTCACGGCGTTTTACTGAACCGCAACCACTGACGACATGTTATGATCTCATGACAAATGATTGACCGCGTCACTCATACGCTGAGAACTATAATGTGGTTCTGAATACGTTCTCTGAAGACTTCGGAACCATGTTTGTTTTATATGTAACAGAAAGGATAAAAACTTTAATCTATATCTATACTAATATTATAAAGAGGTAGAATTTGTTTGTTTGTTTGTTTGTATGTAGGAGGTAATCTCCGGAACTACACATCCGATTTCAAAAATTCTTTCACCAATAGGAAGCAACGTTATCCCTGAGTGCTATAGGCTATATTTTGGGATCAAAGAATTATAAATTAACGCGAGCGAAGCCGCGAGCAAAAGCTAGTTATTTAATAAAAAGATCTTTATTTACGAATTTTATGAATGTGATATGACTATTTTTTAAGCTGCTTTTTTTATTTATCGGCTTAAAGCATTTTATTTCAGTTTATTATTTTTTAAGCTTTGAACTATATTTATCAGAAATATTGAGTTGATAAGTTTGATGAGTTACACCCAAAAATTTGTAGCATAACATACAGCAAAATGTAACACAAATAATTACATTTTCCTGTGCGATAAGGTCCTTTTTTTTAATCTAAACTCTTTCTTTCTAACAAATAGATCTTGATCCAATGGACGATCGTGAGCAAATATCGCAGCAGTTATTACAATTAGGATGAAGCTGCTTCCTATCCACTTGACTCTAATCCTAATTTTATTTCGGGAATCAATCAGTCATAGTCAGGTAATAATTAATGTGAAATTAACCTTACAGTTGCCGCAAGACAGACGGGATTTGACATTTCTATAAAAATACTCTGTGTAATGTCTGATTATTTAGCCTAATAATGCGCGGCGTTTAATTGCATTTTAGCATGAGTTCACGATACATAAATGTAAATAATAAAAAGGAGGGCAACATGTATGAACATTTCTGTAGGTACTTATTTTTATTTTGTTGTTTTATGGAAACGTCAAATTCGACCGTTGATGACATTGAAATCTGTCAAAATACTCTGTGTAGTTCACTAATAATATTTAGTCTAATGCGCGGCGGCTAATTTCATTTTAGCATGAGTGCGCGATATTTAGCTATGTATCTAATTATAGTGTCTTTCTTTTAGATCAAAGAAGTACAACTTCTGTACTTTTTTTTTGGTTTTATGGAAACGTGAAATTTGACCTATTACGTTGCAACAATTGTAGTATCAGAAATCTTCGTAGCTCTTCGTATCAGCAGATGTGCCAACCCACACAATGTTACCCATACTGATTTACTGGGCATAGAATTTCTTCAATCGACTTTGATCCGACTTATTTCTTATGCGTGAGTTATAAGTTCTTATAGATGACTTGTGACCGAAGACTAATAAAGTGTAGCTTTCAAGATTCTTCATTAGCGTTCTATAAAAAGTTTCTATAATTATATTGTCATCTCTTTTTGTTTTAAGTTAAATGATAAGGACGTAATTATACTACTTTACACAATATCATAACAGGAGTCACTTGATGCGATTGGGGATAAAGGACAGATAAAAATTTAAGTAACTCACAAAAAACAATGAATTTCAAAAAATACTTAGGTGCAGTCAACAGCAAAATTTAAACAATTATTATTGTTTAAAATTTTAATTATTATTGCATGTAATATTTATTTAAATATTTTAATATTAGTCAGTTTTGGTATTCGTTTTTTAATATTACTAAAAAAACAAGTTTACATTCATAAAACACTCTTCTAACTCCGTACAATCATCGTTTAGTATTGATGTTGACTGTTCATTGCAGCTTTACTTGTGTAAGATAAACCATGTATCATATGCGTCTCGTATGTGTAACAGACAGTGACAACCCTACATAATAACATAATATAACATCACGCCTCTTTTCCCCAAAAGGTTGTGCAGAGGTGTATAGTACACCCACATTCCGACGTTATGTTTAAGTCCTATATAATAGGGGACGAGCCTATTGCCATCAACTGTGCACAAATCCAGACTCTGGCCTGCTACTGCGAAATTCCTCACGGAAAAACCCAACAACACTTCCCGACCTGAGGATCGAACGAGGCAGTCCCTTTATACTACTTGTTCTTTTCTGCACATGTGGCTTCCCTGGTAACCAATAGTTTTTAGATGTAGGTTTATGTATGTATCTATATTAGTTAGATACGATTATGATTTAACCCAATTCATACAGAATTGATTTATATACTTATCTTACTTTTAATTTTTATTTTACCTGTAATTGCATAATTTTATTATTGTAAAAATTTGATGATTTTCGTTGTATAGAGTCAATTAATTTATTCACTTGACAGACATATCTGTGTTGCTGGGGAGTTTGTTGCGCCGTTTCTTCTTCACAGCAAAAACACTAGGAAGCGGTGAAGGGAGGGCTTTTTGTGGGATGTCTATAATATTGTAAAACTAACGTTCAAAAAGAACTAAGTAATTCTAGTCTATTTTGAATAAATGAGTTTTTGAGTTTGAATACTATCATGGTACTGATAATAATGATAACAATTTCTCCGCTCACACGTTTGTTGCCCCTTTCGCCTATGTATTGGCGGCTTTCAGGGGGCCCAGCTAGTGAGCTGGCGAGTCACTGTCTGCCAACACATTTTAAATTTAAACTTGAAAGGCAGACGCCGTTTTCTTCCGGCAATAGAGGTTAACCAATCCACTAAACACCCCTTTCCATAGACCAGATATTTTGATTACCATATTCAACAATAGTTTTGCACCCACCTGGTCTATAACTGTACTCCAATAGTGCAGCCGTGGATAGCCCCGATTGGTGCCCCATCCCATTTTAGATTAAAGTTCTCAAAGGGGCCTCAGCGCGTTGGACCTGTGTCCCCGTGTATGCCTTCCAAAGGGCCGAATATCTTCCGCACGGAAGATGAGCCGTGAACAGAGATACATAACAATTTAAGCATAGACAAAGCTAGTGTACACTCACTTCTTAAAACAGACTGTTGTCAATTTCACAAAACCAATGAATCAAAAGAAATAATTGCCAAAACCACGAATGAATGAAAAGTTCCTGATTGCTAAAACCACAAATGAATGAGTTAATTCAATACAGTTTTCATATAAACTACCATGTCACACGCGAGCCATTCTTAAAACTTGATGTTCGTCATTCCTGTTCATCCATTCATGATTTGCCATTGATACACAGTAATTAGTTTGCGGTTAGAACCACTATGTTAGACAAAATGTAAATTACAATGAAATATTTGTTGAACGAAATATGTCTATTAAGATATAACATATTTATTTATATACCATATTTATTGTAAGCTATGGTCCTTAATAACTTGTCTCTTGTTAAGTGTCGTATGCACATAAATTAATAAATTAATACATACAATGATTTCTATCCCACATAAAGTATCTCTTGTTCTTGTATCGTTGTGCGTTAAAAGACACAAATCTAACATACATAACCCCGGAATCTGTATGCCATACCAATATTTATTCCGTGCGGGATACGAACCCGCGACATCAAATACAAAAGCCAATCGTTCAGCACCAATTGAGCTGTAGTGGAATCTACTGGGTGCTAGAGTTGTATCATATAGCTACGTCAGCTAAGTCACGCCTATTAGAACTACAATTCCTGAAAACTAAATGCTTTTTTTAATGCTATACATAGGTTGGCCAATCATTCGACGGCCCACCTGATAGAAAGTGCAGCCAAATCATATGACTGAGCACGCAAAACACTAGCGGTGCGCTGGGTGAGATGTGACACCAAGTAAAGAGATAGGCTTAGAAAACGGAAGGGAAGGTAAACTGAGAAAAACTGACTAGTCCAAGCTTCAACTGACCTCAAAAGGTAGGCTTTCCCTGGCAGCACGAGCTCCTTCTGGCGGTCTCGGTGGCGCTTTTTCTCTTCTTAATAGTGCAGGTTCAATAAAACAGCACTTCAATGTCACCACGGAGAGTCTGCAAGCGATGGGGTAGAACCACGTGACGGACGAGGCTCAAAGATGATTGTCAGAGGTAACCACCACTATTCCGACGACTACGAGAGTCGATCGAAGACGATGCGGAAAGCGGTAAGCGGTAGTATCACGCAGTAGACACGGAATCCAGGGTGTGGAATTCAGACGGTTGACAACCACGAACGTGGAATCCACATTTGACGATGGCCAAAAGAAAACTCATTATATTTTCATGTAATTATAATTCTAACTTGATTTGACATGTAATAAATAAAAGTAATTGAGAGTTTTTAGTTCATAATAATATTATTATGTTCATTAAATTCCAATTTGACATGTAAATAATTTATTGTAATATTTTGCACGCCTATATTACTGGTGAAATATGTGTACCATATTTCAAGCAAAAATATACAAGGTGTAACATAAGTAAGTGTACAACCTCTTAAGGGGTCACTGTACTCATCATTATGAACAACTTTTACTATAGGAAGAAAGGCAAAATCGCGAAAAAAAAATCTGCTGTTCCCTACATTTTGACGAGTTATGCAAACGCTAATGTAGGGAACAGCTGATTTTTTTTCGCAGTTTCAGGTTTGGTGCCATAGTAAAAGTTATTCATAATGATGAGTACAGTGACCCCTTAAGAGGTTGTACACTTACTTATGTTACACCTTGTATAAATAAATACAGAATAAGTACAAACCTTGAAAAAATCTCTATAATGAAAAAATAATTTGCACACCAATCATTCACACAAAATATTCATACATCTTCATTGACCGTCAAATCATTCACAATTCTTCATTGACAATACATTTTGTCATTCATAGTTTTCCATTGACTTCACTAATTAGTTTGCGGTTAACCGCGGAACTAATACATCAATTCACCATAAATCTGTATTAAAGATTCTAACACAAAATCATCGGAACCAATGAATTGTCTTGTATTAATTGTATAACGAATCGGTATTAAATTTTCAACAATAAATATTGGTTCTAAGAAATTATTAGTGTTGGGTTTAAATATCTACGTTTTATTGTTGTTTTTATGACAGAATTGAAGCATACAAAATATAGGCATAGTTTTTATGCTGATTGCTATGAATTTCATTGTAAAATGTTAACAAATTGTTGAAACAAACAACAGAAAGTGTTTCAGACACACATCGCAATTTCGTGTCGATAGGTATCGAACACATCGTATGTGTTCGATACGATGCCCTCCAAATGGGATTTGAGAAAATAGGTGTTTTGGAATAACTAGTACAGCCGCGGACTCGAAATGTAAGTTTACCAGATTTCTAAATCGATTCCTTCTCACACTGTGCGCAATAAGGTTCAAGATGTCATATCAACTTACATAAGTATTAGTTTTTAAAATTGTGCAAAGCAAAAAGGCTATTAACCACTTTTTGATGTTATGAACTCCTTTTTAGTTATGTGTGTCTGTAGTCAAAAGTTGTATAGAGCGAACTCGATTGAATTTACTAAATAGGTTGATTTCTTTTTCTATGCTACCTAGTACGGTCAGCATCAAAAGTAGCTGAACATTAGAGTTTTTAAACTTGACATTAATTAGAAAACGAATTGTTTTAAAACAAAAAGTTTAATAGATACCTGGAGCTGCTAGATATAGCTCTAAGTATGCCTTAAATTTTTTGCTTCCTATCAATTAGTTATCTAATTAATGCAAAGTTTAAAAACTCTAATGTTCAGCTACTTTTGATGCTGACCATACATGGCCTCTTTAAATTAATCATTTTATGTAAAAAAATATCTTAAAAAAAAAATATCCTGTCAATTCTTTGCTAGCGACCGAGCGAACTTATGGAAAAGTGATGTGCAAGCAATTATAGACATTAGGGTGGTAAACGTTTCAAGTCCGCGACTGTACATGTATGTCGGGCGATGAGACTCTACCAATCGATTCTACAGATTGAAAGCAAAATTGTTATGTTTGTAAGAGCAGCAGCACCTTTTGAGTTTCTTTGCCTCAATTTCAAATCTAGTAACAAATTTGCATATTCATCATCATCGGCATCATTCAGTTGTAGGATAAATTTTTCATCATCATCCTCTTACATACATCATTTCACCTTCTTTTTAGTCATATTAAACCTTTTTTTTATCACAGGCCACATCGTTTTCGATTCATAAATTCAAAATTGGAAAAGCACTCGAAAAAGAAAAGAAGGAACGTTTTTTTTGGTCATCATTCGAGAGGCAACCAGGAAAGGGTGCGAACTGGAATTTACTTGAAGGAGTCGCTGCACAGCTGAGCCTCCGGCACTCCGATCTACTTGAGGGAGACACTGTACCACTGAGCTCCCGGTAATTCGCTTCACTGGGAGGAGTCACACCCAAATATCACTCTGTTTCGTTCCAAATTCTCGTGCGCAGTTTATTAGAGACCTTAAGTGTTTTTATTACTATTATAGAACTTGTCCTGTAAAGTGTTTTCTTGTTCGTCCGGCTAGGGGTAGGTAGGATCCCTTAGTCTGCAACCTTCTTCATAACTGGTGTAGCAGACGTGTCCCTAGCTCGGGAGAACCTGAGGCCATCTGCTACATTACACAGTCGAATGACGTCCACTGCTGGACATCCTCCAAAGCATACTCGCATCGACCGGTCCTGTACTATTTGCGTCCAGCGGATTCCCGCGACCTTCACCAGGTCATCGGTCCACCTTGTGGGTGTGATCACCCTTGCATATTATTACCCTCATATTCAGCCTCCACAATTCCACCGCTAGGCATAGACCTCGTCTTCTACATGCACTTTAGTCCTCGAATGAATCCCGAGAAATGTTGAAGTAAGTTGGGACGCCTACAATATACAGAGTCTAAACAAATTCGTGTAATTCCTTCAAACCACATGATCTTTGCGGGATTTTGATTGATTAATTAAAAATAAAATAAAGTTTTTTTTTACCAAGTAAAATGTTGATGTGATAGAAAATTTCGATTCCATGCAAATGAATGAAGGCACGACGACTCTGACGAGCACGATTAGCGCATTATCGCTCCACGCAGTCAATTAACTCGGGACGCTAAAATTACTCAGTTACTCTCTCTTCATTTTTTGAAAACTTTTTTTTGTTGATTCTGAAAAAAACCTATGCAGTGTTAATCAGTGTCACCAGTAGATCACGCGGTTTGAAGGAATTACACGAATTCGTTTACACCCTGTAGTGCAAAAGTCCGATTCAATTCCAATACAATTAATAAATAACCGCGCAAAAGTTACGCGGGCACAAGTGTAAAGCTTAGGACATAAACATGTAATTGTACCAACTGGTGGAAGACAATGTGTGTGAACTAGCCTCATTAGTATTGGCTCGCCCACACTCGCCCACGCTCAGTCAATGCTCGCCACTTATTATGATATTATACCGTGTTATTTGACTATAAAATGTGGCCAATCAGTAGTACAGAGAGAAAACGTGGTGCCGCTTGCGGGTTTAGAGGAAAATTTGCAAAATGCACAAAGACAAAAAGTTGAAACTTGTACCGTTACTTCCGTATTAAAATTTGCTTTGAAATTGTTTTAGTCATGACCTAAACATAGTAACAATCTTGGTAAGTACATAAAATATGGACAAAATAGAGAGTTAAATGTACGGTGAATGAAATAATTATAAGTAAAATATACTCTACCTTTGAGCCCCAAGGTATAAAACGTAACCTTCAAGATATATCGTAGAAATCCAATGGGTTTATCTTCCATAGGAGTTCCAGAATGCCTACAAAAAGTTAGCAGGAACAGATGGAAAAATATTTCTAATAATAAATCCTTAGAAAAAGTAAAAAAAAAACCTTGAATTAGTAGTATTTTTGATTTGAAATAATTCACCACAAACAATACCAACATACATACAGACATTCAATACAAAGAATATATATGTAACATTATAATCCAAATTACGACCAAAACTATAAAACTGAAGTAATCATAAGAACCATAACGTGAATGATCACGGGAGTCTCCATACATATTTTAGTAACATTTTAACCTAATGAGGAACGCCATATAAAATAAATGTTATATTTATAACCCGTCTAAATCAATAGTATTATCATAATGAGAGCGCGGTCCACTGCTAGATATACTATATCGCTTAGCTGAACTATTTTTATAAAAGCAGTTATTTCCTAAAGTATGTGGCATTGTCGTCGCAGAAAGCTTATCAAAGAATTATTGCTTAGGGACAATGAAGAATGTTTTCTATAGTAATCTGAAGTACTGTACCTGTCTGTACGTTTCGATTAAACTCAAAAAACTACGATGTAATTTTAGTATCAAATAGTCAACGTCACAAGTAAGTGACGACTGCTCCGTTTTTCTTTTTATGAATGAAAACCTGCCCATTATTATTTTTGCTGACAAATAAAGTTACGAAAGCTGTAATGAATACTATCATGATAAACAAACAATGAACTCCTGACACAATTAATTTTAAAATCCAAAATAATCATCGACAGTTACTTTTGATTGGTATATTGACGACACGTTTGGTGCAGTGGCTAAGCGATTGGCTTCTGCGCCACGGGTCGTGGGTTCGATTCCCACACGGAACAAAAATTTGTATGGCCTACAGATGGTTGTTTCGGGTCTGGGCGTTTGTTTGTGAGATTTGTGTCTGCAAACGCACCCACGATACAAGCGAAATCTTAGTGTGGGGCAACGCTTTATAAAAAAAAGAAAAATAAATATTGATCGTCCTATGACAATTCACGAGGCCAGTGAATTAAATGTGACATAAACCTTTTACTAACTTCTAATGCTGGGATATTAGAGGGAGCTACGTTTAGTAGTAGAAATATCCTCAAAAATTTGAGAATCGAGACTCTTGGAAATCCAACGAGAAGACTTACATCCAATAATATGTGAAAACAGGTAGAAGCAGAAGAATAAATCTGAGAAAGATTTGCATAATATCCTCCTCTACATAAGTAAGACTCAACTGCAACCATTATTAACCTAAAATATCATTATAACGACAAACACAATACTTACCTTTTCAAACATCTTTCCTTTCTCGCTTAGCTTTTAATGTAGCGTCGCCACTATGATGACCTTTCATTTAATGTCCGTTCTACAGGATTATAGGACAATATTCATGGACTCTTGATTACAAATGTAAGTTTACAAGTTTGTGTGTTTGTTTAACGTACGGTATGTGCTACTGAGCCGTATATTTAAAATTATTTATACGGTTGATTGGGTTTTATTTCTTTTGACTTAGTTTGGAATGCATGTTAGAATGGTAAGGTCAACAACTAATATGTATTTTTTTAATCACATAGTTTCATAGTATGCAAATACTTCGTTCTAATCAAGAGCTACTACGTAAGATGAGTCCTGACATCGCGGTCATTAAAGTTGTAGCCGTAAGGACTGCTACCGATATCATCAAACACCGTAAAATAGCTATAAATTATCCATGTTTTGTTGTATTTAAATAGTTGATATCTGTTATGTGGATACCTATATTATCATATATGGAGGGTAACTGTAATACTTGTTGTTCGTAGTGACCATGGCGCTCGTCAAGAAAGTTATTCCGGCTGTTCCCTCGGTAGAACCAGAACGTGACACCCGGTCGAAACGTAAAAAAAACATCGTAGATTATAAGAAGTTTTTCTGATTCATAGTGGAGGGATGTTATGTGGGTACCTATATTATCATATATGGAGGGTAACTGTAACACTTGTTGTTCTGTGAGACAATTGTATTAAAAATTCGCTAACGCAAATACATGCAATACTTGAAGCAACGCGTCAGAAAATGGTAAAAGCACGTGCAAGTCTGTGTGTAGATGAGTCAAAACTTGAAAGCAATAATTTCCTAAACATAAATTGCCTCGGTGTAAACAGAAGACACTAGCAATTATTTCGTTTCAAGATTTGAATACAATAAATGCATTCACTTTTATGTTTATCATCCGCGTGTAAACAGTTGCTTACAATTCTTGAACGGCAAATATTGCACGTATTTCATTGCATTCAATAATTACTCTGGTATATACAAGAAACTTGCATGGTGTAAATTTGCCTTAAGACCTTGTTTTGTTACACCATTGTGTTCAACAACATTTCACAACGGAAACACATTTAACTCTATCGCAAAGCTAAAACTAATCGATCGTATGTATGAATTTTTCATCATATAGGATATATACGTAATTACAAGATCCTCCACGATTGATGATACTAAAGGCGCTTCCCCCACCAAAGTGGCTCCTCTTCAGAAAAAAAGCATTATTTCTGTCAACACACAAACACAACATATTGAAATTTCGTACGTACAACATTTTAGTCAAGTGTTGTAGAAATTTTCGAACACCAAATATCAACACTATAGCTTCTGGATTCGAAGTTTTAGCGATAAGTACCAAAAACGGCCGTTTTTGGCATTAATTACTAAAACTTCTAACCTAGGATGTCAAGCGATATTATATTTAAGCAAAGTTCTTTCTTAAACCAATAAATCGATATTAACACACAGTTACGTCAAAAGGCAGAGTCGACGTTTGAGCAAGATTTTGTTTAAATTATTAAACAATAGTTCAAATGTTGTTTTTTGGTGTTCGAAAATTTCTACAACACTTGACTAAAATGTTGTACGTATGAAATTTCAATATGTTGTGTGTTGACAAAAATAATGCTTTTTTTCTGAAGTGGCGCCACGTTCGGTGGGGGAAGCGCTTTAAGTACATCCAGCGTACCCTGGGCAGTCAACCCCGCTACCAACCTTGCTGACTAGCTAATCTATTCAGCGCGGCATGAGCTATTCGCGTATAGCTCGTGCCGACACGAGAGGATCATAGACGCGCTCGGTTAGAGTGCATCCGTACACACGACTATTAAGAGTGCACCTTTCATCACCCGATGTTCCCACAGCTACATGAATTATCATTACAATGTACCAACAAAATAAATCCAAGTATTTGTATTGCTATCCAGCATCGGTACAAAGCTGCCTTCCGCGTATTGTGTGATTGCGCCGTGAGCGAAATTAGCGCGATACCGCCACTTCGTGTGTTTGTTTTTGTTCGATTCAAACGTCTTGGGAAGTCCGATAGCCGATAGAAATAGTGTGGATTGGGAATCAATTTATTGCATAAAATAAATGAGGACCGAAAAGTTCTGGAGTGGCGATTGCGTACCGGAAGGCGCAGCGTGGGTAGACTACCCACAATGTCGACCGATGACCTGAAAAAGTCGCGAGAAACCGCTGGTCGATGTGGCGATGCTTGGGGGAGGCCTATGTCCAGCAGTGGACGTCTTTCGGCTGAATGATGATGATAAAATAATCAATACGAAACTAATAATGTAGTATTATTTTTTTTAACACTGCTCACTAAACAAACACTTCCACACGATAGGCATAACGGACAGCCCTCTGTGCAGAGCATGTATGGGGGCCGAAGAAACGGTCGCACACGTGCTCCTGGAATGCACAGGGGTCACCCGAATACGAGAAACAACCCTTGGTGCACCGAAATCACTCGCAAATGTTCTGAGCGGACTGAGAGCCCTAATCTGCTTCTGGAAGGAGGTGGGCTGGTTGGAATGATGGCCGCCATGGCCCACGTACAATGGTCCACTTAAAGGACTAAGTGCGGAAACCACATCTCCTAACATAGAACATAGAACATGTAGTAATTTTTACAATGGCTGACGGCTCTAACGAACTACAAACTTGCAAGACTTGAGTGTTCATGAATATTGATACCAATGTTTTAGTTAAGCCTGGGTCTACGGCCTTCAACACACTTGCTCAGCATCGTGATTGTGAACCTAGATATAGGTCCAACAGTGGAAAACTGAACAAGTCTATTAAAAAAACGATTCTGTTTGCCTATCTATTAAGAGCTGTAACAATTTATGTAAGGTTTATTTCGAAGACGAATTAGATTTGGGACTTACGTTTTTTGACGACATGTTTGGTGCAGTGGCTAAGCGATTGCGCGACGGGTCATATGTTTAATTCCCGCACGGAACAAATATTTGTATGGCCTACAGATAGTTGTTCCGGGTCTGAGCGTCTGTGCATGTGGAGTTGTGTCTATAAACGGCATCCACGATACAGGATAAATACTAGTAAGGGGAAATATATGTAAAAAAAAACGAATACAAAACTTACCTTTCAATTAGGTACTATTTCTCTAAAACAAATTGAATTAAATCAAAATGTTAATCGTGGAAATAATGTAACCATAATGCAGTATCAAACATGTACCACAAAAGTATTAAGTGACAAATTTTGCAATTCACAATCTCAAGCACTTTACCCGCCTACGGGCACTTTACTTAAAGCACATGTTACAACTTTAGGCAGATAAGCCGAAGCACCTGAATTATTAATATATGATAATGGTACAGCGGCGGGCCATAACCGTAGTGTGTTCTGCGTCCTCAGTTCAATTTCCGCATCAAGATCATCATCATTAAGATTTTTGGATTCAAATGTGATTTGTGTATGCACGTCACTAGGAATCTTTGTTTCGGATTGTTCAATATTTATACGAACTCTTTCGAGCCCTTTTCGACCCTCTTCTTCGACTGAATTTTCAAGGGTTTCAATATTACTCAGTTCTATGAAAACTTGCCAAGTTTGGTCTGTTTTGTCAACTCATACAATTTTTTGTTTGTACTTTTTAGAACACTGCTATGTGGGCAAGAAATTAATTAAAGGAGATCGGACGGGTGTGGCCCAAGTGGCGTCGGAGCATGGCGCTTATTTTGTTTGAAAGTTCACTAACTAAGCTTACTTTTTTTGTATGGGTGCAAAAAAAACTATCCTGGGAGAAAAAAGTTATAGTGTATATTAAAATACTCATCTATAGAGCTATTTTCAACTATTTATTCAATTAAATCTATTTCTTTTAACTTAATATGGTATGTTTGCTATTTTCTAATATCTATGATGACTCAGACACGTAGTATCTACTACACCAACGTTAGAAATATACAGGGTGTAAATGAATTCGTCCAATTCCTTCAAACCGCGTGATCTACTGGTGAGACAGATTGACACTGGAAGGGTATTTTCGAAAATCAACAAAAAAAGAATGAAAAGAAAACCTGTTTTTCTTTTTCTGAGTCATTTTAGTGCCCCGAGTTAAGTGACTGCGCAAAGCGATATCGCGCTATTTGTGCTCGCTAGCTGTGTTACCGTGCTTTCATTGAATTATGCGAGACAAAGAAAAGGAGTATCGCAAATAAAAATGGCATTTTTTTTTTACTTCTGTTTTTATTAAACCCCTATGAGGTGGCTTAGGTTCGATCACTAAACCCTACCGATAGAATAAAAAGGATTTTATTTTTTTACTTTTAATCAAGCTAAATCCCGTGCAAGGTCAATCTATATCAATAATAGATCATGTGATTTTAAGGAATTACACGAATTCGTTTACACCCTGTATATTTCTAACGTTGGTGTAGTAGATACTACGCGTCTGAGTCATCATAGATGTTAGACAATAGCAAACATACCATATTAAGTTAAAAGAAATAGATTTAATTGAATAAATAGGTGAAAATAGCTCGATATATGAGTATTTTAATGTACACTATAACTTTTTTCTCCCAGGATAGATTTTTTGTACCCATACAAAAAAGTAAGCTTAGTTAGTGAACTTTCAAATAAAATAAGCGCCATGCTCTGACGCCGTTTGGGCCAGAGCCCAAACAAAAATGTCCGATCTCCTTTCAGTTTTTTTTCTTCATTAACAAATCACACAGTCCTGACGAGAAGTTTGCCTATTTTTTACATGTAGGTATGAATGTTTTTGGTGGAATATCCTACTTTATGGGATTAGCGACAAAATATTTTTCATTGTGAGAGCCAGAGGAGTATAGGAAAGTCCCTCTATATCTCTGTTGCTTATATTCGTGTGCCCCATCTCAAACCCTGTCTGCGCTTACCATCAGGTGCAACTAGGGTCAAACGCGACCAAGACAAATAAAAAAAGAAAACTTGGCCTAGCACCCTAAGCGCTTAGATTCATATTTTTATTCATTTCAAGTAATAAAACTTAACATATTTTATTTCAATGAGTAGTTCCATGTAACTCCATCGTGGTAGAGTGTGAACTCGTGACAATAGGACCACGACCAAACTACACAGTTTTCACTACCGTTGTTCTTAACTATAATGGAACTGTAAATAATACATATTATAATTTTATAATATTTTATTTCATCAGCTATTCTTTTTCATTTATATATAGGGCGACTGGTAATTAGTGACCGACAGTTTAACACATGATTGTACTCATGAAAACAAACAACTTTCCCAAAGAAACATTATTTTTATTTTATTTTTTTCATTTAAAATTTATTAATAAACCGTTACGGAATGGACGCGGCTCGTAATAGGGAAATATATTTTTTTTGTTTTATAAATAATGTTTCTTTGGGAAAGTTGTTTGTTATCATGAGTACAATCATGTGTTAAAGTATCGGTCACTAATTACCAATCACCCTATATTGAACCGTGAACTCGTGACAATTTCTAAGTCCGCGACATCACCACTGATTGCTCACTATGATAATATTTATTTCAGCTGTGAATTCTATCAATGAAATTCGTCTTATATTTTATTTCATCTCCTGTTCTGTATAAACTCTAAATAGAGGTTCTTGAACTCGTGACAACTTATTAGTTTTACTACTACTATTATTCTCAACATACTCGTACATTATGTCATTATGCAATATTTATTTCAGCAGTTCATGTAACTCCGTCTATGTATTGTGTGAAATCGTGACAATAGGACCATGACCATTATTACTACACAGTAACACGGTTGTTTTCAACATATTTATACCTAATTTCACTAATAATTTTAAAATTTTATTCCCAAAAATGTTTTGATAGGCAGTTCCATTTAACTCCATCGTAGCGAAGTGTGAACTCGTGACAACCAGTTCCGCTACAACCACAGTGTTCACTACCGTTGTTTTCAACATAAACTATAACAATGCAACTATCTATATTATAAATTCAATATATATTTTTTGAGCAATCTATTCCTTCCAAATCAATCTATCATAGTAAAATGCGACAAAAAGATCTGCTACGACCAATTATGTTTATGGAAAACAATGAAAATTTGATAATAGTTACCCGGTATCAATCTTGGTTTCCTTGATAAATCTCTGCTGTTGTATTTTCTTTTTAAGAAAATAGGCTACAATTAAAAACGTTTAACTCTCTGTTCCATCGAGCACCATAGCTTGAATATCATACTTCTGGAAGTTTAGTTGCCAGATGTTCAATCTTACTTTGATAGGTCCTTTAGGTAACCAGGGTTCATCAGTAGGTTTTAAGGCGCTAATATCGGTGATGATGATGATTTGCCGGCTAAGGGTCAGGAAGAAACAAATTTCTTTGTAATTTGTAATGTAATCGTATGCAAAAAAAAACATTTATAGACTTTGTCCGTGGCTTTATATTCATATCCTACTTAACCTTCAAGAATAAATAAGACGAACATAAAACAAAGACTATTATTATAACATCTCGACCCTCACTAATGAGGTTAAAACATTTAAAACTGGGCCGTGGGAACTTGTAGTGAGTTACAGTATAAAAATGCAGCTTTCTCGCTTGCTCGGCTTCCGTTGGGCGACCTGAGATACGATCTGAGATGACCGATATGAATCGCGAAACGAGAGGCTGACTCACGTTATGTTTCATGCTAGACGGATCTTGCGTATTGCTCAATTGAGGATTCTGATGTTTACGTGTAACATTATTATAGAATGAATATAAGAAATAATAATATGGAGAAAGAAATTTAATAAAATACTGATATCTGAACTGACCATTAGAATTTAGAGAAAATTGGAACATTAAGAGAATTTGGACATTGTACGAGCTACATTGTTCATTGAAACGGTGCAAATATTTATGTCAACATTCATTGAACATTATTAGGTTACAATATGTTATTTTTAGTAGCAATAAAAGCATTATTGGTCGTCTACTCCTTTAACATAAACATTTCAATAATATGACATTCTTCAATGTTGGTCATCATACCCCAACAGAAACGCACGACGTACTTACTACTGATCTGATTGTTCTTGACCTATAATCTCGGATGAGCCCTGTTAGTTTACTTTGTTTTAGGCATTAAAGCTTTAAGACGTCATTATGCTACATAGATGAATACACAAACTTTTTTTTTGTTTTATATCCTTTGTTAATTCTATTTACAACTCGTATCATTTTTCTTCCGCTGCTCCTGCATTGCGCACGGCTTTCTTTACATTGTTCTCCATTATTTGTGTTAAACAACTTACCTATATCATAACCACATGTATCTATCTATAATAATTATGTCTAAGCATCTTCTATTACTACATTTAATTCCCTGTCAACTCTGCACATCCGTATCATTACTGGACTGAGCTTGGACTACCGAAGTAAGCTTGAACCAATTTTCTATAAGTCAATCAACACAAGAAAATGTATACTAGACTATATCTAATTAAGAATTCCCAAAAACTTGGCTCTAAGTAGTATGATCTGTAATATCATAATTGAAGTAGTACTTACCATTACTTTTGTAGTCATTTATATTATTTTCGTGCCCTGAACTTCTAAATACGTTTTTCATAATAAATCTTCTATCCATATTTCGATTTATTATTACTTCAACATACATATTACTTAATACATTAATGACCGTGGTCCGTCTAAAATATGACAAATTCATCATCTGATTTCAAAATCATGCCTCGCTAACTTGAACCTGCATCTGTAGCACCACGATTAACATATACTGTAGCAAATTCTTCACCACTTACCTTATCAGTTTGAGTTTTTTAATCAACGCTTGATACATTTTCCGTATCATATCCACTCGTATCCGTATCATTACGTATACATTGAGACAGCTATGAGTAAGCGGTGCCCCGCCGTCTGGCCGCCACCGCGTTACGCGCGCGAACCTGTCCAGACAGGTCCGATGTAACTTGTGTGGAATTTACGCACTAGCTATACAACCACTTTGTTTTAAACTGTAGCTTTTAGCTATTTTTCTTTGCATGCATTCATCTGGTTGGTATCAATGATAAATTATCAGTTTTGCAACGTATTGATAGCAAGACCGGCTTAGAATCGGAGAGAGTAACGTAATTCGTTAGAGGCTTTACCGAAAGGAAGATAAAAGAAATATAGTACTTACTGATGAATACTGCCTGAGTTCCCTGGGAGTCCACGTTGTTGACATGCTGGTTCTGGGTTTCAAGATTATGAAGAAAAGTAAAATGGTTTTATGCGCTAATATGATAGCTAATGTGACAAATGAAGGTTTTAAGTTGTAGAATATAATTATGTAGAACCTAACTACATTGAAAAAGTAGGTACTGTAGTAATCGGAGAACTGAGTAAATATAATATAGACTCGAAAGCAAGATTTGTAGATACAAGTTATATTATAGAAATGACGATAAAAATAGTCGAAACAATTCTTGTATCGTTTAAAATTCTTATTGCAAGTGGAACAAAGCACGCAATCGAAGTGCATTCAATATTTGTTTTTTGTATACTACTATTTCTCAATATATATTTAAATATAATATATTACAGATTTCTATGTTAATAGTTCTCCGCAAAGTTGAAGGTGGAATCACTTTCTATATTTCTTTCATAAATTAGACTTAATTGAGATCAAACAGCTGCTTCTTATAAAACAAATATGTTAATTAGAATTGTTCTTAATAACACAATGAATAAATCTTAGTTGTGTGCTGGACTATTCCAGTTGACTGTTGTTAATGCGTGTATGAAAGTAAAAGGATTTATAATATCAGCTCCATAGGCGTGTACAAGGGGGGTCAGGCTTGCATAACATGAAGGTTTAGCCTTTAAAAATAAGAGTGTTAGAAAATCACATCTTATTATGATATTTGTATTAAACAAACAGTTAACTCCTGAGACAATTAATTTGGGAATTCTAAATATTCAATATCCTCTCCCTGCCCTTATCCCACACTAGGTGTGATCGGCACAACATGATGTATTCTCCTTCCATTCTCCTCTATCAGCTGTCATATCAGTACTTTCTCATTTGTTACCCTTATCACGTTTCACACAATCCATCCATCTTTTCTTTGGACTACCTCTGCTTCTATATCCATCCACATTAATATTTAATACTCTTCTGATAACATGACTTTCTTCTCTCCGCATAAGATGTCCATACCACCCTAACCTTTTACTCCTAAACTCTTCAGTCTCTGGCGCTACTTTCAAACTTCCAAATATTCATCATTTAATTATCATATGATTTAACAGCTTCTCTTCTATATTAATAAGCCATAACAACTGCGTAACCACAGCATGAGAGACCATAGATTCGATATTTTAAGACCCATCGTGCCAGCTTCTGTCGATTTAAGAATGGACTTGTTAAGCCAATATCTAAGTTGAAATCAAAGTTATATTTCAACGTCTAAATAATGCACGTTTCGCACTTAACCATTCAGCTAATCAGCAACGTCATTCTTATAAAAAATAATCAAAGGCGTATCGCTAATACCGAACGTGTTTTCTTAGTACAGATTGACATCATCACTCGTCAGGTCGTTAGTCTGTATATATATTTCACAACAATATAATGATAGTGCGTGACTAACATGGGCTTCCCTAGCTTCTGTGTTACTCTTTTCGAAACCGGTTTCGGTATTGCCTACTGTGGCCCCGATTATGTTTAGCACTGAGAAAAATGAACTAAAAATATTGCTATCCTTTACTTGCAGATAAAACAAGAAAGAGATAGAACTATATTAGAGCTCTGAAATTAGATTGAACTAAAATTTTCAAACAGATTAATGCTCGATTCCTATGGCCAAAAATGAATCGTTTCGTTTACCAATGGTAGCATTTTTATTGTCAAACTAAACTCGTAAGGTAATTATACCTTACGATTTTATCTACTAACGTATGGTACCAACTATGCAAGGTTATTGGATCTTTGCTTCATTATTGGTAAAGAATTAAAGATACAAGAGTCTTTTAACCAATAACGCTCGGTAAATCATAGGAACCGACCATTAGACGACATTTCAGCGCATGCCGCCTAAAATTACGGTGATGATCAAGAACTAGCTTGATAGCTCTAAACTTTTTCCATCTCTGGTTTTGCCTGATAATAAAAGATACCACTATTTTAGTTTAGTTGGTACGCCACAGAGTCGGAACCAGACAAATCTGTGTTGCTGGGGAGTTTGTTGCGCCGTTTCTTCTTCACAGCATAAACACTAGGAAGCGGTGAAGTGCGGACGGTTTTGGGGGCTGTCCTATCTAACTTTGACGTTCAATAAGGACTTAGTAATTCTAGTATAATTTGAATAAATGAGTTTTGAAGTAAGTTGAAGTCGATCGTCCATTTACATTGTAGTATTAGCAAGAATAGCAAGCTTGTCTTTATACCTACTACTTGATAAGTTAAATGGACGCCACATGCAGCTTCGGTCTAGCTTGAATAATAATATGCTTTGTTTACATACCGATAAATTATTTATATATGATACAGTATCTTTGGTATTGCAGTACTGAAAATTTGACGACATGTTAAACACTTAATTCTATCGAGAAAAATACTCCCTTTTGTAATACTAACCGCCTCCTCTCTGAATGGCAGTCATATAAATTTTTCACCTACCCAGTAATGTAGATTGCATAAAAATGTAGTAGGAAATGGGTAAATGGACTAAGAGTACAATAAGTTTCAGTTTGTTTTGCATGCTGACAATTCCCCTCATTTATTTCATTAAAATAATGATCTTAATTATTTGGTAGTGCAACACCAAATCCTGTACTTTATTTTCATGGATTTTCCATTTTGTACCTCTATACTCTAAATCTCTATACTTCAAATTAGCTTACTAAACTTCACAGAAAAACTCTATACTTAAATTAGCTTAGGAAGAACTCTCTATAATTTAAATTAGCTTACTAAACTTCACAGGGTTACTGCTATTAATACATTAGGAACACATTCAAATAAAAAATACCTAAACTTTTATTAAACATACCAACTACGTTATAGTAGGTGAATTATCTAAATAACTGAAGTTTGAATGTCTTCTATTAATAATACCTACTAACCCTATGAACTTTAGCCAGTTAATTTAATGTAACCCTGTTTAGAGATATAGGTACATACAACAAAAATAAAAGACCGGTTGACGAAAATAACGGACATAATATTTAAATAATCTATCGATTTGTCTCATAATATTAGATTCTATGTTTACGAAATATAAAAACATTGCTAGGAAAAGCTTCATGTGTGAGTGTTCTATTTTAACTTTTTTTACAGGAATTCTTTGTCTTTTTGTCAGGGATTTAGGAAATACAAATATAACATGGTATTAGGAACTACAACTACCTTGTGGGTATCTCATAACGGGGACCGATTATCTAGTGAAGGTCACGGGAATCCACTGGATGCGAGAACCACAGGACCGGTCGATCTGGCGATGCTTGCGGAGGCCTATGTCCAGCAGTGGACGTCTTTCAGCTGAATGATGATGATGATGATGATTATTAGGAACTACGTTGCATTTTTCACAATGCAAGCCAATTTGATAAATATCTTTATTCTATATATTTTCTACGGGGTGCAGACTCCAATAAAGTAACAACAATATCTTATTAATCAATCATTTATTATCATTGATCTACACAATGTAATGGAATACATACATACATAAAAATATATTCAAAAAATTTATATTTTTTTACATCTAAATCTATATCAAAAATATGGCTAATGACAGAGCTTTAACTCCGTCTATTTATTGGCACATGGAATATTATTTACCAAATCTAGATACATTTTAATTTTATTAAAGCACAATAATTAATTAAGCAATTTTAGTAGATGTCTTGTATGACAAGTAATATATAATATATTTATATATCGTGTATAAAGACAGCGCATATAAAAACGTATAAAAATAGAAACAATTTTTAAAACCTTACATATACTTCGCGCAAATGTCGAAATATTGTAAAGATTTATGGAAGCCAGGTTTCAAGTATTTGTTGATTTAATTATCTCAATTATTACATGGAATATTTCATTTATTAGCTGCGAATACGATTAATATTAATCCAATCGGATATCATAACTGAAAATCGGATTTTTCTTGAATAAAATTGAGATCACTAAATCAAAACTAAATAAACTTATAAACTATAACCAACCGTAATCGCTGTCTCAATTAACGATTCCGATGTGCGTGGATATAAAAAGCGTTAATAATGATAATTAAAAATATTCCGAATCATCATTTCCATTATTTTATTCATGGTTTACTTTGAAATTCTGTAAATGTTTAGTGGTTTTTTTGTCATTTATAATAAAATAATAATAATATTGATATTTTATATTAAAATTAAGGCAATACAAACTTTGTCACTGGGATAGTATTGCTTTTTTTTTCATAAATAAACCATGAATTTATAATTTTTTATCCAACATTAATTTCTTTACTACCCATACTTTTTCTAGGTATTAGGAACAACCCTCATAATAATATACATTATTTTAAGCAATAAATGGAATGTTATTCTTAAACTAAAATTAATTAAAAATAAATAAAACATATACGGTATGCACCGCTTTGTCAAATAAATCAACCGTTCGCAAAAAAA
The DNA here is from genome assembly GCA_905220435.1 of Amphipyra tragopoginis. Lineage (NCBI taxonomy): Eukaryota > Metazoa > Arthropoda > Insecta > Lepidoptera > Noctuidae > Amphipyra > Amphipyra tragopoginis. Next base: position 10,435,372 of record HG992009.1, read on the forward strand.
GATTGATAGGTCATGATTTTTAGAACTGAAACATTATTTTAAAGTTATTAATACAATTTTTAGTTGCCTACAATAACTTTAAAATAATATATGAATATACGTTCTACGTATTAGAAAGTTTAATAACAATATTTTTTTAAATATAATATAAATATTATTTTACATTAAAATATATCTAAGCAGTTAAGCTGTAAATGCTACCATCACTTATCCTAATAAATACTATTTACAAAATCACCAGAATGTTTTTGTATGTCAATTAATTTTGAATTTTGAAAAAGTCACATTTATTCAACAGTGGAGTCACTCTCATTGTTGTTATTTAATCATTACATACGTATATTCTGAATTAAAACAGCTAAAAACATAAATTAGCGTATTAATTTTATTGTTCAATCAATATCTTTAGTCTATGAAAGATAAAATAAAAAATATATCAAAACATAAATGAGAGCAACCCCACTGGTCCAATATCACAAAATTGTAGTCAAAATAATAAAAAAAAAGTGCGGAGGTATACATGAAACCCGAAATTTACAAAAAAAATATCCAAAACATTGCAATATCCCATTCTGGCGGTGTTACTGACGAAGCACGAATACTGTTATGTAAAGTAGTAGCCCACAGGTGGTACGGGCGTTTATGACGTCATAAGTCTTCGTGACGTATTTTATCACCATCGTAAGTACATGGTCTCCTTGTTAGGGTTGTAATGGATTTCTCTGCAACAAAAAAGTAATTTGTAAGAAAAATATAATAAAATAAAGAAAAATTCCTGATTCCAATTTTTGAGTACAAAATTCCCCATACTGTTAATATTAAAATGCTTGTAGGGCATTTAAAAACAGCACGACCACGATGTTTTTTTTTTATTATTTCATCATCAATTAGTGCGGTCCTCCTTAATGATCGTTCTTGATTATATTTTAAAGATCAATGATGATGTTTCGTATGATAAACAGGTAAAAATGTATTGAATAAATAAATTCTTACTCTATTTGTGTAAGAGAGACCGCTGTAGTAGGATCGTGCTTCCATCACCTTCACCGCCACAAGCATTGACTACATCTACAACAATTGGAAAAAAAAACATGTTATTACAGTTAAAAGTAAACAGCGTCGATCACTCTTGAAACACAGTGTCCAAATTCAGTAAAATATTTACCGAAAAAAAACTTTAAAATAAATTAGTAAAACAAAAAATATACAGTATGTTAAATAACAGAGGGCGTTCCCTTAAACCCTACATCCACATCTTTCGTACATTAAAATAAAAATATTAAAAAACAAAAATAAGCAAAAAAAATTTTTTTTTTTTAATTAATATCAATTTTGTTTAAGACCAAAGTAGTAGCGTATATACGTTAAATGTGATGTGGCCGTGTTTTGCAAATTGATAGAAAACTGCTGCTTTTTTTTGTTTTTCTTGTTAATATTTTTTTAGTATGTAGGTACCTACGCTATAGTATTGCTGGTTATCGGGAACGCCTTTCGTTAGTTAACAACCGTATAACGGTGGGAAAAAAAATAACCATGGGCATTAAAAAACAAGAACAAAATAACCAATCACATGCTGTCAAAATAATATAGTGAAAGATCGTTAAAGTTAGTTAAGTGCAAAAATATATACAGTGAGTGCATCAAAAACTAACTCTTATTATTATATTGATATAAACCAAAACAGACTTTGCACTATTTAGGCTATGGCCGCTTTAAATCCCACACCGTTTTAAATACTAATATTAATTTTATGAACTAAAATCAACAAAAATCTTAAACAAAAATATAAACAATGTATTGCTTTCAAATACAGACAGATCATGTAAAGTTTCTAAGAAATTATCAATAATAAACTGTTAAAATCCCAAAATAAGATTAAGATTTGATCTCAAAATCCCTGCTTCGGGCTCAGAATCCCTTTTTAAGATTTTTCTGTACCGACCGCAACAAAGACGGAGTTAACTTTTTAAAACGATTAACGTCAAACTTCAGACGACTTATTTATGTAAAACGTCTTACTCCAAAATCCAAGCGAAAAACAAAAAACTTTTGTGCATGTTTTAGTATTTAAAATGTATAAAACAACCTCTGTGCCATCTTTTATAAAAAAAAGATAGCATAGTGCGACTCTATTCCTTTAATCTAATCACGATTTTTTATTTACAAAGGATGGGCAACTTGAAGTTGATTTTTTAATACCAATTTTGCAAGTCTAATGCAATAATAAAACCAATAATTTCAAAACAAAAAGAAATCTGTGTTGTTAATATATTTTATTGTCTTCGCCAATTTAGTTTTAAAATATTTGCCCAAGCAACATTGGTGTCCGCAAAAAAATCAACGGTGATTAAAAAAGTTTCCAAGCGTGTAAATGTCATCAATTCATCAGTTTAATTATGCGAAATCGTGATGAAGATATTAAAATGTCCGTGAACTCGTATCAGGTGTTAAAAGATTTTTTTCTCTTTGTAAGACATAACAACCTCAACATTGTTTTTTGATTTAATAAACACCCGAAACAGACGCGGAAACAAATGATTTGTCATTAACTTTAAGATCCTTGATCACCTGGTTCTTGGCAAAAAAAATGCAAAAATACACGATTGAAACCGAAATATATTCCTCGGTTTATTAAAAAAATGGAGTCACGGTCATGAATAAGAATTTCGAAACTATTGAATACGAGTTTCATTGAAGAACTTTGCGGGGTTTTTAGAACTTTACTGTATAATATTACAAACAATTCTCACTGAAACAGTTTTCTCCAAAAAAATACGCTTCTCAATAATCATTCAAAGCACACAAGACCTAAAACGCGACTCAAAACAGTTCACCATCGTAAAAAAGCCTTTAAAAACAAAAGGTACATCCTGATCGCAATCCAGGCTAATAGTTCTCCACGTGTTTCGAACCCAAGTGTCTAGATCTCGATACAGAGTGGTAAAGGGCGCGGGTGACGGCCGACGCGGCATTATCCACTTCCGTACGATACACTAGGTTAGTTCGTGAGCGCACACCCTGTATGTGCGACTGTGGGAACTAAGCGGCTTTGTTCCCGTATACAGGCTGTTGTGTTACGTAATTCAACCATTAGATGAGACATAGTCTTATGTAAGGAGTCGCACTGTGGAAAGGTACAGAATCGCTGGTGTAATGAATAATAGCGATCGTATTTATGTTCTACTGTTGTTAATAGGTTGAAATATTATTTTTAGTTAATTAATTTAATGTATCATAGATTAACAATAATGTTTGAATAATAATTAACGATTTCAAAGCTACCTAACTTCCTTATGTGAAGATCAAAGTCTTTAATCGTTTGTGGGTTTGGGTAATCCCTTTGGTAGGAAAAACAATGATAATAGTCGTCTTTTTGAAACATTTGCTTCACAGTAAAACGAATACATTTTCTAACTACTTAAATGTCTATAAAATCTCTATCGTTTCCAATATTTCCGACTACAGTTCGAACATACGTTGTTAGTTCCGATTTAACGTTTGCATAAAGAACAAAATAAATGTGTACAGAAGTTGTACGCCTTCGATCTTAAAGAAAGTCGACTTTTTATTTATCTGAACATCGCGCACCCATGATAAAATAACATTAAATGCCACGCATTGGAGTAATTATCTAGTGTTGACATTACTCCTAGTATTTTGACAGATGTCAAATCGGACCTATTAGATTGTCACAACCATACGGTACTATCCTAATCCTAACTTCCTAACTAATAGTATAAATGCGAAAGTAAGTTTGTTTGTTTGTTACCTTTTCACGCTTAAACCACTGAACCGATCATCCTGAAATTTTGCACAATCATACACACATCAAAAAAAGTTTGCGATCACTTTGAAAAATGATGTAGCCTTTTTGAAGCCGAATTTTCCAATCGGGATTCAAAGCGATAATTATCATGATAAATATAGATTGATAGTTATTTAGCTAAATATAAATCAGATTTCAGTTGGACTTTGAATTCGGAATCTTCACATACATAATTATGCTAGTGATCGCAAACTTGTTTTGATGTGTGTACGTTGTGTGTGTCAGGTGTACAGAAACGGTCATAGGATACCTTTCATCCCGAAAAAAAGTACTGTTCTCGAGAAAAACAACAATAACGATAATAGATTTGCGCCACGTGTCTTTCGAATCATGATTGAATTATATTATTATAGAAACTCTAGTAGTGTGTTAAGAGTTTTTAACGCGTGCGAAACCGCGCGCAAAAGCCAGTAAATTCATAATTATGCCAACTTTTACCTCCGGTTTCTGACATGAGAATTCGGGATAAGCAAATATTTAAGTAACATTTGAGTATCGAGTTGTCAAAAAAATGACGGATTTTAAAGCATTTTTTTGACAACTTTGTAAGTACTCAAATGTTACTTAAGTATTTGCTTATCCCGAATTCTCAAATCAGAAACCTGAGGTTAATCAATCGTAAAATTATTTAATTAACCACAAAAACAGCCTGTATACAAGCAAAGGTTTCTCAAAGGGTGCCTAATTAACCGCATTTGCCACCTCTGTGCCGCGACGGACGCGCGAACTATTGTGTACTAGAACTAGAACCAATAGAAATAGAACTATACAGAACTAGCTGTTTGTTTCTACTGGATCTAAATACGGGCCTTTTAACGGTCGGAGATGTGAACGAATTTTCTTAAAGGATGTTACTGTTTTGCTTTGTTTTGTTGAATCGCTTTGTTTTAGTCGGGTGATATTAAGTTTTTATTACGGGGAATTTAGTATTAGCAACATTTGCTTCATTTTGTATTGAATTAATGTTTTTGCACATTAAAACATTGATTTGACTGATGGTATGCCCTTTTCGTAAGATAAGTTGACGTTTCTCTACAAAACGTTACTATACAAAGAATATCAAATATTTTTAAAAATAATACGTGGGTAACATAGCAATATTACGTTTTTTCGATAGCAGTATCCTTTACGGCTAAAATAGAATAGAATAGAATATACTTTATTGTACACCAAAGTTGTAACATAGCTCTTATACAATATCATTTAGTGAAGGGTATAATTTACGAAATTACTGCTATGCCACTTAATAACTTGATTAAAATTAAGACGCATATTTTAAAACGACTATTTTACAATTAATCGAATCTCAAAACTAAGAATTTTAGTCAAATTCTTGCAAAATTCTGTACAATTTCAAACATTTTGTTACAAAAACCTTTAGTTTTAGTATCCAAAATGAACAAAAAAGAAGATCCCATGTTAAATAGCCATATATATAGAAAATAATCGATATGTCAACTCGATTCTCGCGAGTCGTGAATCGAATGGATCGACCTATCGAGCGATGCAACAGATAAGGACGGCAGAGACTGGGCGTGCACCGATGACCTAATGCACTAACTATATGGGACATCGCACTCTCGATTCTACTTAGAATCGTAATTAAGCAAGATGTATTGTTTTAGTTAGATTAATGAACGATGTATCGATTGTAGCGTGTTTAATTGGGAAAGCACGGGAATAATTAATGGCAATAGTCGATACAAGGTTTGTGTTTCGTTGTTGTATTCAGATTATATTACCTATAGGTGAAATTCATACATGTAATTGTCGCAAAACCAGGTTCAAGCAATTTGGAATTATAGCAAAACGTCTTTATCGGATCAGAAAAGATATAAAAGCGAGTCAAAAAAGAGCAAAAGATTAAGACAATTAAAATCATAAAAGATTGCTATATTTATTCCTGTGGTAGCCACAGGAATAAATTGAAACAATAAATATTCTGAAGCTGAATGGATATCTATTGATAGATATCTATCAATCAAAGAACGTGCCATCAATATTTTATTCAAATGGAAAAACGCATCCGCACTTTTAGAAGTCCATTCATGGACGTGCGAATAAGACCATCAGTGCCCAAGCTTGACGAGTAATAAACACGTTCGATGCATGGCTACCCAACTCGTCAATTCAAAGGCATGATCTTCATAAATTTTATGAACCATACAGCAAGTAACATTTAGCAAAACAATCAGTAGCGGGACTCACTGCCTGCGGCACTCACGCCGCCTTCCGAGTTTCCGGAGTTTCACACGATACCTCATTATCCTTACATACATCGATATGTGAAGGGAAATCTATGATAGTGTTGGAGAGTAACGGTATAAGAAAGCGATGGTTCTGAAGAAGGTTTTTATCTCGGATTACGATGTCGAGTTTTGATCGCCATTTGTAATTTTGGTCTTTAAGCAACGCGGCCATCGACGGACATCAGTACCTGCTTTGCTCCATGATTTTTGAGGGACAAATCTCGCAAAATATGTTGTCCTTCCTCTAGTAGGTGTTAAAAGGTAACGAATACATAATTTATCAGCTAGTATTAAAGGGAGTTTGTTTTTTTAATAAATCTAGGTCTACATCCAGTTCGTGCCCACACTTCATGGCAAAACCATCCCAATAATCCAAATATGCCATCGATCCGAACACTTCCCTACCGACAAATTGCCGTAATCATCTTACTGTTAAGCGTGGTACACATTGTTGTGCCTTGTACGGCGAGGCATAAACTGCAAATTATACCGCTCAGGTCACGTGTGTTTCCCTGTTGAGGGCTACCGTCAGCGTTCGCACAGTTTCGGGAGCATTAGAGCCCATTAAGCACCGTTAACACACGGGCCCGTCACGAGCGCACGACTCACGCAGCATGAGCGATCTATCGGCGATCTCGCGGTAGCCCACCGTCGGCTTGTGTCGTTTCACACGGGGGTACGCGTGCACTCAGCCAGTGTGTTCTAGAATTTTATTACACACGACAATTCGTGTTTTTGTGCCGCAATCCTAGGTTGGAAAGTCGCGGATTTTGTTGTCTGTACTTTGACGAGGATGTTATTTAAATGAGATAATGTATGTAATGTCTTTATCGCGCAAATTATATTGTTACAACGTCTAGAACACAGTTTGTAGCCATTTAATCGCTTTACTATGTTTTTTTTTTTCAATACTTTGAATTTACGCTTAGATTCGCAAAAGACCATCCACATTTTGTAAATTACTTATATCAGAAAACAGAATCCAAGTTTGTATAGCGTATTTTTGATTTTCCTAAAAGTAGGTAGGTACCGTTAGAATGCCGTTTACGATCTTCCCACCTATTTCCAAAGTCAAAGTCGGGATAGGTCACTACAGTGTAGTATCGGCGTAATACCGCGGCATTATACTTTTACAGCCGTTTCTTATTGACGGAACATCGCACATGTTCAAATATGGCGGACTTTATGTGCAAGACGTGAATGTTCTGTTGACCAGCTAATTTTCTAGGAGCTTAATTTTTTGTTTTGTTTATTGGGTAGTTCCCAAGCAGTATATAAAGAATATGATGTATATGTATGAGAAAGGAAAAAAGAGCTGTGAATGAAAAATAAATTCAATGGCTAATTTTGACGGGTCGCTTCATTTACTATTAGGAGGCACGGCTAATCTTTGATGGTCCTAATTATTTTGAGGTTAAGCAACTGCCGCCTTAACCTTAAGCCTTAAGAAAATGACGACAGGTTTGGTGCAGTGGCTGAGCGATTGGCTTCTGCGCTATGGGTCGTGGGTTGGATTCCCGCACGGAACTTAGTTCCGGTTCTGGGCGTTTGTACATGTGAAGATTTGTGTCTTTAAACGCACCCACGATTTAAGAGAAACCCAAGGGAGGAGAATTTACAAAAAAAAAAGATTAAGATATCGACATCAGAACCAAATTGTCGGATAACCATTTCTACAACTATCAAGAATTAAAAAAAAAACAAATGATTCTTCGTGTACCAATTTGAATATTTTGGAATTCAATCCTATATCTAGTTCATCTGGATTATTTACAATTTCATGTGGCGAATAAACAAATTGTCACGGAATAAAAGTTTCTGTATAAAACATTCTGCACAAAACTGTAGGTATTCATTGCTCCCGAATGTATAAAACCCGGTTTTTGATAAAAACCGATTCTTAGCCGAAGTAAAATGGGAAATTCCTTTTCGCAAAAATAAAGTATCTAAAATTTCCTCTTATAAAGAAACGAGGACAAACACGAGATGTGTTTGTCCACAACCTCCGTAAATGCATTGTCTCAAGATATTAGCATCAGGTCGCGACCCTATCAAGTTAATGCTACCGTCACATTGTATGATAATTACCGGTGACAACCACGGAATGTCGCTCTGAATGACATGCGAATGTATTAAGAAGTTTATTGAACCCACGTTGAAACTGTATTGACAGATGACAAGTTAAGAGGATTTTGATTTTGGTGAGCTATTATATGGAAACGTGATTATTTAGACTGCGTCGATGATCTAGTGGTCGCAAGCCCGATTGCCGAGCGTGAGGTCCTAGGTCCGGGCAAAGTGTTATTAGGTTTTTCCGTGTGGAATTTGTCAGTAGCAGCTCGGAGTCTGGATTTGTACCCGATTGATAGGCTCGCCCCCTTTTACATGAGACTTAGACATAACTAGGAAATGAGGGAGTATTGTACACGTTTACCCAACCCTTCCAGGAACACAAATGTAATGATATATTATTTTAGGTCCGTATGGTTCCTGGCAAATAATCGGCTAACCGTTTCTCACCCGTTGGTGTCGTAAAGAGCCACTAAGGATTTCCTTAAAGAGGATGGGTTTATTATTAGATGCAGCATCTTCATTAAGATAATAAATCTGGTATCAGGAGAGGCAAATTCGAAGACGACACTACGGGAAAATTCGTTCACTTTATAGTCCGGCCACACAAAACGACTTGCAAGCACAGTTTGTGCAAAAATTTGCACAAAAAACACGTTGTAAATACTGTACAGAGTCTACACGACAGCGACTTGCCTATATGCAAGCCGTTTTCACGGTATCCCGTTTCGCCGTCTTAACCTACTTACTTGAGCAAGTAAGAATTTTCACAAATAAGATTGAGCATGTAGCCGGAGCCATTATAATCGCTAAACGACAAGTACCAATATAAACTGTCATCTGTCATACTAAACGTCTATACACAACAATAGTAAAATCTTCCAGCGCTCGCAGATAAAGGCAAGGTAAATATGTTTAATTGCCATCGTTTAACAACGCAATGAGTCAATGTCACTACAGTTTATGACCGTCCCCTTGGACTAAAGCCTTGATGATGCTCTAATTAAAATTTATCTTATACCAGTTTATAGACTTGAGACGATCTTTTCGTTTTGGACTATTAATCTTTGAGGGGTAAAAGGAAAAGTTGGTGGAGCTGATACACGTCTCGTGCTATGTAGTAAATCGGTAATTAGGTAGAAAAATATACTAAATAGTTTTTAAGCAAGGAATTAGTAATATGGTTATATTATAGGGTTGCGAGGCAGGCCGAGAAAATCTGGGGGACAGTTCGACTAACAAAATTCGGCAGTCCCATTTCAAAACCAAGTAAGGGCTTAAAACGAAATTTTACAGGAGATATAAACATTAAATCGGTCAGGCAGCCTTTGAAAAGTATTTATGTTACGTAAAACCAAGTGGTTAAAGTGACTTACTCGGTTTTAAAATTATCACAGACAGTGAATGGCACTTACTAGGTATCAATGCTTAAATATATCTGATTATTATTTGAGTTTTCAACGCTGGTGTTTTTGTATTTGGTAGAGACTTTCTAGGTTAGTAATATTATGCAATAAAACGATTTTTATAAAAAGTGTCCCTTACTAGGTTTTGAAATGGGACAGCTGAATTGTTGCCAAACGTAAACGAGCCACAACCGTCAGTCAGTTTTTATTTACGAGAAAACTGTCAAAATGATTGGTTTTGTTTTTTTGTGTCAAACAATTTGACAGCTTTTGAAATTGAAAACTGTCTGAATGAACGGTTCGGCCTTGGTTCGGTTGCGATTTATCAAAATTTATTTTAGAAGAATTGGGACCCTGGACGCTTTATTCGGAGATTGACCGAAGAAAGCCATAGACAGAGAAGTATGTAAGAGCATGGGGCGACCTGTGCCAAACAGTGGGACAGCACTTAAAAAAACAAACTTCTACAAGACCTGGGGCCCAATTCTCCTAAAATAAATTGTTGCCAAACGCAATCGAACCACAACCGTTAGTCAGTTTTTGTTTTCGAAAACTTTCAAAATGATTGATTTTGTTTCTTGTGTCAAACAATTTGACAGCTTTTGAAATTGAGAACTGTCTGAATGAACGGTTCGGCCTTGGTTCGGTTGTGATTTATCAAGATTTATTTTAGGAGAATTAGGCCCCTGTGTCACTCCGCGGTGTAGGTTTGAAAACATGACTACGCGCTGATTCGCCTCCGGAGTGAAACACAACAGAAAACCGAACCGAATATTAGAGGGTGGTCGAATCGAAATGTAATAAGACCACAAACGCATAGCGGAATGTGAGCGCTCTTGCCTAAAACTAAAGCTCAATTTCGCATGATCGGGGCATTAGTTCTGAAATTAGGCGTCTGTACCTAGTCCTATTTGTTTTTCTGTGCTTCTACTTGCACTTCAACAACCTTTAAGAGGCTTATCTTGCTTGACTGCAATGAGTTTCTTTCAATCTTAAAGTAGCGAGAGGTCAATTATCACCATAATTGGCAGCCTGATTATGCCTACCCTTTGTTTTTACTTGGGGCAATCATCATGTATAGCCCTGAACTAAGAAGCATCGGAAAACTTCGTAAAACCGATCGCGTCCGAACTGATTGCGACTTCTAGACCACGAATGTTTATTAGTACTGTAGTAAAAAATGGTCTTTACGCTGAGACAATAAGTGTGAGTGGCGAGCTAATGAGCGACTGCCATTGTTTGATCAGGTACATCGATGCAACTTACTATTCGTGTTCGACTGTACCAGCTAAAACCTCAATGGTGTTCCTCCTACGGACGTATATACCTATATATACGGCCAGGGTTGCTGGCTTTGCTGCTGCATGCACCAGAATCCGTTCTTGGTCTGCCAGCCCCAATTCTGCCTACATATTCCTCAATTTTGTGCATGAACACCTCAACCCGCGGTTATGGTGTAACAGTAGTAGATTACATGCGACACTCGACTGCCTCCCTGAAGCTTAGGACCCTAATACATGGAGACTATAGTAACCACAACCTTGTCACACCTGACTAGTGATTCGATAGCTAACCGCGGCCTAAGTAGGTTAGCAAGTACTAACTTCATACTTCATATTTTTAAGTCTCATGTTCACCAACATTAACGCTCTTGTTACAAACATACATACATATATTCACGCCTGTAATCCCCGAAGGAATAAGCAGGGGCGTTCTCCTGTTACAAGAGTACATCCACCTTTCTGCTGTGTGGGGACGAGCTAGATGATAAAACTTCTTCACCGCTCGCTGGGAATAGATGCGTGTTGTAAGATACAACAAAACCCAGCACGCTTTGTGGTAGGGTCTATACGGTAACCCTGGCTAGCTACCACCCTCACATTAAAGTCCAAGCAGTTTACTGTGTTCCGTCGCGTATATGTGAGTGAGAGACCGAGGCGTATAGAGGAATCCCTCTATACTTGGTTGTACTTGGTTTCGTGTGCTCCATCTAAGACCCTGTGGTGCGACTAGGGTGAAACGCGACCATCTCATAATAAAAATAAAAAATCCCTGGTAACGAGCCTATTGCGATTTCTTGGGCACAATTATGATGTGAGGTTCATCACCTCTTAAGAGTCACTTCCCCGGCGACAGAGGGGGGAATTTTTTGTATTCTTAATCCGTACCCTACGGACTAAACAACCGTTTACTACGCAACCAAAACAATTAATCGCATAGCAAACATGGCGTCTTTGGAACTAGGGATGGGAATACCAAATACCTAGTACATGTATTAGTTATTTGTTGTATGCAACTAATATTTTAAATGTTAGTGTGAGTGCTTAGGTATTTGATATTGTCGTAAATGAATTTTGGCGTGGAGATAGCGGGGTACGGGCGCCGAAACCGCATTCCTGTCATGCGTCTAATTGTTTTGGTTGCGTTGTACTCGAAAAATTTACCATAATTTTAGGTTAACAGAGAATTAAAGTTCGCGAACACCCTAAGTTGAACAGAAACAGTGTTACAGTGGTACAGAAAGTCTTTTGGAGGTGGAATGAAAAGAAACCTTCAAATCTGTCGAAGATATCGTAAAACAGATTGCAGTTTGCATTCCAAAGATTTTTTATTTTAATTTTTCTTTTTAACAAACCTTAACATTTCCTTCTTGTTTTTATTAATTAACATGCTAGTAGTAGATATAGTTTAGATTTTCTTTTAATTGCTAGTACTTTAGATTTTCTTATACCAACTTGGGATTTAGGAAGTAATGATATGTTTAATTTTTGTAAATATTTTCCAATGTGTCGCTTCGGAATGTAAACTTTATATTGATCGAATATGCAATTCTAATTCAATACCAAGCTTTTAAACATCTAAATTTCTGTCTGAGAATAGTTTCGATTTAGATGAAAGCCACGTCTATTAAATAAATAAATATTGATGTTACAATGCCACATAAATATAAAAACAATTGTCTATGAGCATTTTAAAGAACTATCATCAGCTTTAAGATTTCTGTCTGAAAATAGTTTTCGAGTTCGTCTAACGTCACTTTTAACATTAAATAAAGCTCTTCTATAAAGATGAGAAACTGTTGATGTTACAATAGTACATAAATAAACAATTTTATCGTCTATGCGCGTTTTACGCTATTGTTGTTTTCTAATTTGTTGAAACTTCTCTATTATTAAATTAACAGTTTCAGAAGTCGGTGCTAATCTATGTTGAAGCAAATTGAATTCACCGGCTCATGAAACTGTTAATTTTATAATGAGGTAATTATTCAACTCCTTTCAGTTAATTTTTTAGTCGGCTTACGCTTTTTAAAAGTTTATAATTAATACTTTTTAGAGCCAAAAATTACAATTACAATAGTGTACAAATTCGTTGGCCACTACTACAACTAGAACGTCGTCTATATAGGTAAGTAATTTTCAAACTATTAATAATTTTGTATAAAAAACTACTCAACCAAACTTAACGAAATTCATAAGAGACTAACTCGAAAGCTTTTCGTACCAAATAAAAAAGAATTACTCAAATCGGTACAGAAATCTCGGAGAAAACGGTGAACATACGTTAAAAAAAAGAATACGCATCGAATTGATATCCTCCTCCTTTTCGAAATCGGTTAAAAAAGCTAACTTGACAGCCTGTGTAAGGCTTAATTCATACAACAGTGTTGCTTTCGGTCCAGTAGGTTTTATTTCTGGAGGAGAAATAATGACACTTTTCACTCTATCAATAACGCTCCAATTAAAACGTGAAACGAAGTAAAAACGACGTAAAACTGAAATGGTTTAGACAAAATATAAGATACTTAGTTGATGTCACTGTAACAAAGACATCGTACTGGTGCAAATCAAGTCCTCAGATCAGGAACTATCTCTCCTAATTATTTATATGCTCAAACAACATTTAATATAATTAATTGCTTTAAGATTCTAAATACGGATTAATTATTCATTTTTATAATTTAAATATCTATCTAGGTTAAAAAGGTAGTGGAGTTGATTCAATTAATATGTCAAATGTCAGAAATGAAGAATACTTTTTAATGACTACAAACAGAAGTCTTCAAGTATCAAGAGTCCATGTGAAATCTTCTGAAAACCCGAAAATTAATTAAACAATTCTCAAGTCAATAATATTAATAATTTAAGACAGCTGACAGTTGACATAATTATTGAATGTCCTCTAGTTAACATAAATAAATACTCCATTTCATAAAACATTAGACAAAAGTTACCAACCAAGGTACCTAATATCCTCAAAACCATTTCTTCTACTAGAATTTCAGCTCATCTTGGTTGACCGTTAAGGTTCATAAAAGCATAATACTATATTGAATCTCAGCTGGAAGATTATTGTTTATCTCTATCTTACATTTCCTTGCTAAAATGTGTCTTATTTGTCTAATGTTATATGAATTAGAGTATAGTTTTACGACGAAACCAATAACCGATCTCAATCCGAAATCTTCGGATTAATTACTCTGATTTTTGACATTACCGAATTTGTCAAAATCCTTCATCAATCTAGAGATTTTGGATTCAGATCGTTTATCGTTTTCCGTTGATATTACTTCAATGTCGAAGAAAGAAGAGAAATGGATAAAGTTTACTCACCTGTGCTGGCGCAGATTGTCCTGCCGCTTGAAAGTCTTCCCGCAAACCTCGCAGCTGAAGGAGAGCTCCGGACTCTTATGGGTCCGTTCGTGTATCATCAGGTTGTAAGATTTCGTGAACCGACGCTGGCAGTACTTGCAGACGAACTCGCATTTTGGGCGCAGTTTGCGTCTGAAATCCCGTGTGTGGTCCTCGTCAATTTGCATCACGGCGAACATTTTGTCTGGTCTAAGATGTGATGCTTACGACGGGCGGGGCTTGAGCGCCTGTACAATGATAAGTTATCAAATGTCGTGTGCGTTCGATATGTGACTGTATGTGGATAGTATAGAGTTCATGTTTCGTTGACTGTTTTGTTAGTAAGTGTGCATTGATAACGTTGTGTGCAGAGTATTTGGAAATGTTGTCGAATTTGTGTTGTGTCTCTTTTTGGTTTGTGTGGTGTGAGGAGGATGGAATACCTAATGTCTAAGTCCCGTCATTAACCGTCGCAATTGATTATGATAATGATAGAGTCGACGCCTAATATTTTTTTCTGTATTCATTAACACTCAATTAAATTAAATCAAAAGGATAACAAGTGGCGTTCACTGTTATATTAATAAATGTTTAAATATTGGCAATATTAAAAGAGCCGTATTGGTATGCAAATGTATAATAAGTAACTCGATACCTAATTAGTATTTCACACCTTCAATCCACATCGAATATTAAAATGTACAAAGTAATTTCAAGCTAAACGGTCATTATTATGAAGATATAACATTATTTCCTAACAAAGTAACCTCTATAGGTACACTACACGAATAATTTATTATATTGATCATAATAACACTTCATGAATTATTTAAATACGCACCTTTATAATCGATTGCCCACGAAGAAGATATTAAGCTTTACAAGCTTAACTTAACACTTTCACTAAAACTTTGTAATTTAAAATTCGATCTTATGTGTTTACAATTAAGACTGAAAGAAGAGTGTCATAATTTGAGCGCGGATTTAAAGTGACTAGATGTGTCAATGTGACAGTACGTGCGACCAAGAGCGGGTGTGTTTAGCAACTGCGGCGGCGCGAGGGTGCGGAAACTACTGATAGCGTTACGCGGAAGGCGCGCGCGCAGCCCCCACCACGTGCGCCTGCGCCGTCAATGAACAGGTAGCGCGACGGTAACCTGATGGCTCACACTGGGAAAACTCCACTGCAGATTTATTAGCTTGTGGTGAACAAACTACGTTTATGATTGTGTGCTATAAATTTTATTTTCGCGTCGCTCTTACGTATATCTATTTCGTATATGAAAGCTGCGCGTTTTCTCTCGCGCTATTAAATTTTTGATTGAATGTTCTAAAGTTTGTTTAATAATTATGTTTGTCACGGTCATAAGTTTTCTATTCTCACTTAATGGTACCTACCTTTAATTCTATAGTTTTAATCGATTTGTAATTAATTAAACATGCTTTGTAATCGCTACAAAGAGGCAATCAAGAAACAGTGGCACACTTTTCCATTGTAAATAAATTAGCAACGATTATTTTCAAAACTACACTTAACCCTATCAACCCGACATTGATCGACAAATATCGCATTTTTTCACGTATTTTGAAATAATGTCAGTACCGATTACATACCTACATATGGTATTATGAAACGGTGGGAAAGCGACCGGTGGCTCGCGGCGCTACCGTGTATTTCACTCACGACACACGACCCCGGCTATTTGGGCACCGTACTGTTTACCGGTAAACCGTTTACCGGTAAATTGGTGATGATTTTCGGCTTCTGTCATTACCGCGCCCTCGGGCGTTAGTGTACTTTCTAGTTGTCTTAGCTCCGCGTAATTAGGCGCGATTGTTTCGGTAAAAAAGAGTAAGTGAATAATTGCGTTTTGTTGTAAATTTTTATACTTACGTATAAAAGTAGTGTCAATGATTGTTTAAACAAGTTTTAAAACGCTCGTTTCAATTAATATTGAAAGTGCGTTACAGTGTCAAAGAACTATTAGTGTGGCGCCACACCATGCCGAAATTACGCGACCGAACTTCGGCGTCTCATATTCATCTGCCTAGCCTTTTCCCAACTATGTTGGGGTCGGCTTCCAGTTGAACCGGATGCAGCTGAATATCAGTATTTTACATGGAGCGACTGCCTATCAGACCTCCACAACCCAGTAACTGGGTAATACGATACTCTTGGTAAGACTGGTTGTCAGACTTTCTGGCTTCTGACCAACAGTAACGACTGTCAAAGATCTACAAATGACAGCCGGGACCAACGGCTTTACGTGCTTTCCGAGGCACGGAGGAAACTCGCTATGGTAAATGGTCACCCATCCACAGACCAACCTCGGCAAGCGTGGCTTAACCCGGAAGATCGGTCTATGCGGCTGTAATTATTTAGCCACGAGCTCCTCCTTCCTCCTTTAGAACTTCGGCGTCTATGTTTCTTATATGGGTAAGACGCGGCGTAATTTCAGCCTGATGTGTCGCGGCTAATTAAAAAAAGCATTGCAGGCGTAATCACGCCGAACTTCGGTCTCGTATCTTCAGCATAGTGTGTTTAGACACTTAGATGGACTGCAATATTCAATAGGTACGCTGAATTTAATTTTGCTTGCGTCAATACAAAGTACAGACGAACATCATTAGCGCAAGATAGCAGTGAAATTAACCATTACTAAGCACATCCCTAGCCAGTTCGCGGTTCAAACATGAAAACTCATTCAAAATACTCGCCGATTTTCACACAATATTCAAATTTCGCGTGTTAAAGAAGCTATAAAATTTAATTCTTGGTAAAGGCGTGAAGCGGCACTTATGACTTGCTTTATAGCCACGTAACTCCATTCAAATTATCTTAACCCTCGTATACCTACGCGTCCGAGTTTAAAACTCGACTTTAATGAGTATTCATAGTAAAATTTCTCAGTATGACTGGACATAAGTGTCTGCTGATTAGCCGTATTGAATGGCTTTATTTTTACTTGTATTGTGATCACTGAGTATTGTGTAACACAGAAATGTGGGAACCGTCTCTTGCTTCGAATATGTTAAGAATAGTTCGTTATATTTGTGCAAATTCGTGGTATACGTGTGAATGGTTTGTTGCATTGTTTTATTTTAGCTTTAGACCCAAATTTGAAAAGGGACTGTTTAGGTATATTTAGCAATTATAAATACCTAAGTATATTGAAAATAATGGGACTTCACGGCTGTCCCATTTCAAAACCTAGTAAGGGCTTAAAACGATTTTTTACAGGAGAGCGCTACGTTAAATCGGTCAGCCTTTAAAAAGTATTTATGTTAGGTAAAACCATGTGATTAAAGTGACTTACTAGGTTTTAAAATGATCAGAGGCAGTGAATGGCACTTACTAGATATCGATGCTTAAATATATCTGCTTATTATGTGAGTTTTCAACGCTGGTGTTTTTGTGTTTGGTAGAGACTTTCTAGGTTAGCAAGATTATGCAGTAAAACGATTTTTGTAAAAAGTGTGGGATTACTAGGTTTTTGAAATAGGACAGCCGTTCTGTTTACGCAGCTATTGTGCCATTGTAAGATGATAACATGGCATGATCATATCAATTTGTATACATTCGCAAATAGGTAAAAAATATGTTTTATTAAGAAACAAATAAAATAAATATCAGTATTCTGAGTTAAGTTTTGTATTGTATCAACTATCTTGAACTCTAAAACAGGACCCAGACAAACTAATAATAAAAAGATGTAATACCAACATTACGCGCAAAAAACCTTGTCTACTTCAACGTATCATGCGAAAAAAGTTGCATAAAACATACCGCCATTACACAACCTTCTGCCGACTCCTTGATTGCCGATACAAGTCGTATCACAACTTGAAGTCACGACCACTAAACGAAGACTAAGGCGCCCGCGAAAAAAATCGCCAATCACACAGATCTTCACATTTGGTACACATATTTTATACCCTATATGGGCACACATACGGTTAACGTTTGATAACCATCGGCTGGTCACGGCCAGTGAGATATGGTGGTCGTAAAAACCATTGTCGGTCAGGAGTTAAAAGTCCCGGTCACGGAGAGTAAATAGGTACTTGGAGCTACATACGGACTGCAAAGAGGTTTTCTTTGTTCCAAACGATTTATGTAGCTTTACGCTATTCGCTTTGGGGTCAGCAGAAGGCCTGTCGATGGTATGCATTATAACCTTTCAGATGCATCCAATGACATGGATTAAAAGTACACTCGGAAGCAATGAATCTGGGTCACCAACAAAACCCTTAATATCTCGGAAACTGAGAATGCTAGCTTAGTCAAATAAAAAGTATTTTAAAGACTATTTAAAACGTTTTACTAATTTTGTTTGAGTAATATTAAATCCTATCCTATCCTAACTAATATTATAAATGCGAAAGTAAGTTTGTTTGTTTGTTACCTTTTCACGTCTAAACCACTGAACCGATCATCCTGAAATTTTGCAGCACGAAGTCCGTGGTTTCGGCCTTAGTTACGAGCGTTTCCTACTCCCTAACCAACGGACATACGATTATTTCGAGGCCCAAACTAAGAATGAATGACAACACGATTTGGCAGTTGTCCCTGCTACCGATATGTTTTTGGCCGTCCGAAAAGTTGAACTTGACGCTTGTTTTGCTCACTCCTACGTTTCGGGCTACTTTCGGACGGGCGACTAACTTCGTTGACGGACTTAGGGAGTAAGGCCCCCTGGTTGGACTGGAAGGTGACTCCAACATATAGGTAGTTAAATAAAGCCAGGCTATACTTAAAAGTAAGGTACCCTCAAAGTAACTTGGAAGATAGACAACTTTCAAATCAATGTCGGTAGTTTATTTGCAAGTATTACGTAAGAATATAATCGGTATATAATTTGCAATAAAAAAACAGTTTTGCTACTACTAGAATTCGATACTCAATACCGAATCTCCAATACCGTAGCAAATCGAAGGTTATAACTGATTGGGAATTATAATTTAACAGAACGATCGTTTCGAGTGCAATTTGAATAAATTAGGTATATCATTCAGCATGCCTGACATTGCATTAAGTGCCTCTCATTCATCTCCAAAGGGTTATAGCGTGAATATAATTTTACTGTTGTTTTATTATTAATATAATGTTATTTTATTGTGTACCAGCTGTAAGACGTGCGTGTCATTTCCAATGAGTGTCGCAACGGGCCAAAGGGTTTAATCAAGATAATTATATCTGTCTGTAACTGTCCCACTGTTGGGCAAAGGCCTCTTCTTACACAGAGAAGGAATGATCATTGATCACCACGCTTGCTCATTGCGGGTTGGCGATTTCAGATCATTAAGTCCAGGTTTCCTCACGATGCTTTCCTTCACCAATGTACTAGATTATCTAAGAGAGTACATGACATTGAAAACGTCACATTAGGCTGGGTTTGAACCTGCAATCCGGTGCTTATCAAGTGGGCCTGTAATCTCCGTGTGAACACGATAGTATCAGGATAGGACTTTAAGATACAGTATTTTAAGAGACGTAAACTCGCCCCCTATTACGTGGGACTTAAACATAACAGCGAAATGAGGGTGTACTATACACCTCTACCTAACCCTTCTGGGAATACAGGAGTGATGTTATTTTAAGAGAATGTTACTTTGTCCAACTGTGGACTAATAAAGGCTGACTATAGATGAGAACACATCGTTCTACGTTTTACCAACCAACTTATACAATCTCTAAATTCTAATTGTGCCAATCGTTCGAAGAACAAAATACAACTATTAATTATTAGGAGTTAATTATACATTATGTCCAAAGATTTCGTAAAAAAAACGCTAAAATCTATCCATACTCAGCTAAGACCGCCAGCTGTGTTTACATTTTAGGTCATAGGGTCACGGATTTAAAGCTCCATTTTCTGAATTCGTAACTAAAGCAGGGATGAAGAATTTTTGGAAAAACTAAAATAAAAATAATTTTGTATGGAAATTAAAATTATCGAATTTTTAAATTTTGACTCTTGCTTTAAAACAGTCATCAGTGATACTTTAAGTGGCCTGCGGAAGTACCCTCTTTCCGACTAACCTTGTAAGCCGTTTATTAGTAAATATCTCTTAGTCGTCTATTAAGGGTCCCAATAGAAGATACCATTCTATTTTTAGCCTAGAATCACACAAGCAAAAAATTTAAGACATCTTGACTTACAATAAAGCCTGAGTAATCTTTTACCGACTTCAAAAAAGGTGGTTCACAATTTGATCTCCTACATAATCATATACATATTTTGACCACATTATTTCATCACATAAAACCACAATATAAACTGATGCCATCACTTCAATACCTACATACATATTTAATAAGTCCAAGCGGATCTAGTGATGAGTCATGGACCACATGGGCTATAGGCCTCGGATTCATCTTAAAACATGCCCGATGATTCACAGAATCCCTTGAACTGTTGACATTTTGTTTTACGTTTCGATTTTAATTACTGGTTAAGTTGTTAATCGTTTGTTATTTGGTAATTATGTTGTTGATTTATCACCAGTGATCGGAGAAGGGTGAGCTAATTTACCTAAACTTCAAAGAACAGAGACAAAAACTGGAGACCTCCTCACGACAACATTTTTTTTCGCGAAAATTATTCCGGGTTTCGGGACATCACTAAAGTACATTTAATATTAATGTTAATAGTACAGAAAACAATTAAATTCGTTTCCTATTTTTGGTTCCTAAAATTGTCACAAAACCAGATGACACGTTTTTCATTGTTTTTAAAAAAGATATTGTTTATTGTTTTCAAAAAAGGAGATTGTCTTTTATTTTTTTAAAACAAATGAAAGAAAACATCCTAGAAAATTCTACCGAAAAAAAAATGTTGCCTTAAGAAAGTCTCCAGTTTTTGTCTCTGTTCTTTGAAGTTTGGGTAAATTAGCTCACCTTTTTCCGATCACTGTTTATCACTGAGTACTGGAACTGCCCTTATACCTACTTCTTTAGTATGGAAACCAGTATCATCAAACTCACATAACAATTAAACAATCATCATCATCATTCAGCCGAAAGATGTCCACTGCTGGACATAAGCCTCCCCGAAAAAGAGGGGTTTGTCATAATCGCTACGCTTGGCAGGCGGGTTGGCGATCGCAGTATGGTTGTTAAAGTACTCAGAGAGCGCTGCTGCCCATCCTCTAGTGAATTCCTTAGTCGCCTTTTACGACACCCTTGGGAAGAGATGGGGTAGTGCTATTCTTTACGTCCAGCACCACACGGTCGTGGTGCTGGACGTGAATTAAACAAGGTTAGTCGGAAAGGGGATACTAATCCAAAAGGGTGTTAAAGTACCCATAATAATGAATAACTTTTGTTCTACAACTTTCCTCAAAAGTCAATAGTTTAAGAGAAATAGCTGTTCAATTGCATAAAAATAGCTAAAATCTATCTATCCTCAACTATGATCAGCTGTGTTTACATTTTGTGTCATATTTGGCGTCACAGATTAGAAGCTTCATTTCGCCGGGTTAATTCAAAAACCAACAAACTACTCAAATCATTACTTCGAGTTATGGCGTTTTGAAAGTTTATTTCTTAAAATTGTATATACTATCTTATCTAAGCGTGTGTCCTAAAATTTCGAATACTATCTTAACTAAAGTAGTATAGTATATGAAATTTTAGGACGCAAACTTTCAAAACGCCATTACTCGAAATCCTGATTTGGGCATTAACCCGGCGATTTTCTGAATTAGTAACTAAAAAAGGGACGAAGTTTTTTTGAAAAAACTAAAATAATAATCAATTTCCATGGAAAGAATCAAGAAATTTGCTTTTAAACCGTCATCAGTGATACTTTAAGTGGCCCGCGGATTACGAGTAGTACCCCCTTTCCGACTAACCTTGTATATTGAAAGATATCAAAGTTGTATACTTTATGCTCCTCTGTGAGATACTTGAGGCTGTTGAGGGGCTCATGGCTAAATAACAATTGCACGGATATTTGCAAGGTGAAGCTACGCTTGGCACGGTCAAACCATTCGTTATACATCGAGACCCCTACGTGCCTCGGAGAGCAACTTAAACCGTCGGTCCAGGGTGTCATACGAATACCTATGGCAGTCGTTACGGGTAGTCAGAAGCCCGAAAGCCTGACAACCAGTCTAACCTTAGAATATCGGCATTGCCAAGTAACTGGGTTGTGGAGGTCTGATGGCAGTCGCGTCGTGTAAAATACTGGTATTCAGACTCGAAACTAATCCCAACATAGTTGGGAAAAGGCTAGGCATTTATGGCGTATGGAATTTATCAGTAGCAGCCCGGGATCTGTACCCCAAGTGTGAGTTTTTTACGTTACTACTGTAGTTGCGTCATGCTAAAAATGTCAAACAAATTTTTAGTCACGCTATTCGCCGCTGGAGGCTCTGCCTATATTTTCATACATTTTTGGCGTGACGCAACTACAGTAGTAACGTAAAAAAACTCACACTTGGGGTACTGAATTTGTGCCCGGTTGATGGCAATAGGCTCGCCCTCTATTTCATGGGACTTAGGTATACATACACCTCTGACCAACCCTTCAGGGAATGAAGGCGTGATGTTTAAGTATGTTAAAATGTAAGAGCATAAAAAGAGCTTCCAAGAGTTACAATTAAGTACGTCCGGCGCACCCTGGGCAGTCAGCCCCGCTACCAACCTTGCTGACTGGCTAATCTTTTCACCACGGCATGAGCTATTCTCGTACAACTCGTACTGACACGAGAGAAGAAGAAGTAGGTATTTTAATCATATAAATAATTGACAACGACATATCATCATCATCATTCAGCCGTAAGACATCCAATGCTGGATAAAGGCCTTCCCCAAGCCATGTTTGGGGGGGTTTGCCATAATCGCCACGCTTGGCAGGCGGGTTGGCGATCGCAGTACGGTTGTAAAAATACTTAGAGAACGACATAATTAAATCAATACTAATGGAAACGTACTTCGTTCGCAAATTCATATGTTTCCTTGTAAGATAAAGTACATTCAAGGAAAACCCTGTCATGACTGATGACGTAGAATGTCATGTACGCACATAATTCATATAACATATATTAACGAGAAACACGCGATAAGTACATCCTGACTGTATTAGTAGACTGGAAGTCTGACTCCTCACAATGAATTTGCATTATTTTATGAACAAAGTCACAGACCAAAGTCCAAGATGTGGTGGATTTTGGTTTTTACAAGTTACCTATACTCTATTAACATTAGTCAAAAGTGGCCCACAGAGGCACGAATCTCTTCTAAAGCATTTCTTCAAGTAGAGTTTCTGCTCAGCTTGATTGAACGTTAAGGTTCATAAAAGCATAATAATGCTGTATTCAATCTCTGCTCGTAGCTAACATGTTGCTTATTTGTATACATTACCTTGCTAAAATAGATCTCAATGTTATATTAAATAGCATATAGGGGGTGCAGGAAAAGAGCCTCCACGAGTGACGATACTTAACTATGTCCGGTGCACCCTGGGCAGTCAGCCCCGCTACCAACGTTGCTGACTGGCTAATCTTTTCACCACAGCATGAGCTGATTTCGTATAGCTCTTGCTGACACGAGAGAAGAAGATAGAGTATATAAGATAGAGTAATAGATACGCTATCTAAAACGTTAGTAGGGTCTTGTTCGAAGAACCTTTTTCAAAATTGTTGATTAAAAACTTACACATTCCCCTCATTGTAATTTATAAGGCCAGAATCTTTAATAGATACTGGCCAATGAAAATGTGACCAGTGAATTTCAGGGGACTTAACAAGAAAAAAATACTAAAAAGAGAAAACATGAAGTTCGTCTTGCGACCTCGCTGCGTGTTCAGCTCATGATTAAGGGCTCCATTTGGATCCGAAACTAATCGGGTAATCCCGAAAAATGCACATGAGTAAAACATAAGTAATCACAAACAAGAAGAGTGAAAGTCAATAGAATAGATTTTTTTTTTCTCACATTTCAGTTATGTTAAATGCATTTTGAACAACGATTGAGGTAATGCAACATAATTAAAATTTGGACAGCTCAATAGTATACTGTTAAATAATTACATCAAGATCCACTATGCAAGGTCTTGGAAATGCCTAATGTACAACAGTGTATGCTCCTACTATCTCTAACTTACTTTCCACCAAAGTTTAAAGCGCAAAATTCACTAGAACATTAAATTGCCCAAGTGCTTGGTAAGCCCCGATTCCTATAGCCAAATCGAATCGTTTCGCTCAGCAATGGTACTCTTTAATTAATTTTACCTATGAATGCTACTGAGGTATGGGAGGATCTGTTATGCATAGCAAAGACCTCTTTGCTTCATTATTGATAAAGATACAAGAGTCAATTATTTTAACTTAAAACGTTCGGTAGGTAAATCATAGGAATCGACCATTATTCTTGCTACTGTTGTCCGCAGAAGAAATCAATTGCAGAAGTACTTACTTTCACAATTTAACTTGCCAGTGTACAATACAATACTATTTTTTATACACAAAACAAACAAGAAACATTAATACATATAAAATAGAGATGTACAATGAACGGTCTTATCGCACTAGGCGATTTCTTCCAAAAAACTTTTGGATAGACATGATTTACAAGAAAAAAGAGAGGGGTCGTTCTTGGTGTAATAATAAATAAGGAGATATTAAATTAAGTACTTTAAATAAACCTAAAAATGTATTTACCGAGCTATCATTTCTATCCAACTAGTAAGAAACATCTATAGATTAAAAAGTCCATTCTAAACTAAATCATCCTTTACGTAACACAGTCGCTGACATTTACGAGATGTTTATCTTACGAAAAATATTATATGTGATGCGTCACCCTGTTGGCGGTTCGTTTTAAAAGTTCTGAGTCAAAACAATGATTAATTAGCAAACATTGAAAGTGAAAATGAAGAGAATGTCGGTGACTCGGTTCTGGTAACCTACTTAGCGCATCTTTAAATTAAAGAAGTGTCATTTGTATATCTAAGAGAGCAATAGTACCTAGTTATAGCCAAGCGGTCAAGGAAAATATCGTGAAGAGACCTGAAAACCTACCTAGACCTACATATACCTAGCCAATTCTACTAACATATACTTTTATCAATTGTAACTGAATCGTTTATTCAGACAGTTTTCGTTTATAAAAACTATCAAATTGTTTGACAACAAAAACAAAACCTAACATTTTAACAGTTTTCATAAACGAAAACTGCCTGAATGAACAATTAAGTTGCAACTGATAAAAGTTTCTGTTAGTAGAATTGACCCACTGAGAGGGCTCCAAAAAGTTCTCTTTGGTGTGTGTTGTCCACCAACCCGCACCAGGGGGGTTACCATGATCTGTTAGAGCAGGAATGTTTTAATATTATTCCGAGAGTGGGAAAGTGACAGCGCTAGACAGCTCTCTAGCGCCAACTCTTACCCACTCTCGTGATAATATTTAAACATTCCTGCTCAATAGATCATGGTAGCCCCCCAGGCCAGCGTGATGCACTATGACCTAAACCGTTCATATTCTGAGAAGACGCCCTAGTTGTCAAACAGCAATAGACTGATAATTCTTATACTAACAGTGAACTAGGATAGACTGCGTTGTTAAATTAATGTTGCAACTAGAGTAGATGCAATTGAAAAACTACCTATCAAAAATAAAAACTAGTGAAAACATAATCAAAATAACGTGAACCAACCTACTTACAATTGGCGAGGCCTAAGCTGAGCTTTGCATTTGTGTGAGAATGAATGCAGACGCGTCCTTTGCTTGATTTAAACCGGTTTATAATACTGTACTTATATCTCTACAATGAAATTCTATTAAGGCTGATTTACACGAGGATAGTTTTTCGAAACTCGTTCTGTCTTTGTATTTCTCTACGATGAAAATAGAGATAGACAGAGAGTTTCGTGTAAATGAGCCTTTACTCTTGATCATGATCACACTTTCTGCAGCAAGAGGGCTAGCTTTAAGAGTATAAAATAATGCATCTACATCATTGTTCTCAAAAGTAGGTAACTAATGCTTTACCTAGTATAGGTACCTGATCTTTCCAAGACATTGTTCACGAATTAGAATTTAATTACCAAATTTTTGAAATATCTTAAGGTTAAACCGTATCAAGACGTTATAAAAATACAGATGAGGGTCTAATCGCGTAGAAACTTAAAAAAATGAAATAAAATCAAGATCGAGTGAGGGTAGATGAAAATACCCTTGCTTCATGAAGATGACAACTGCTCCGCCACTTCAGTCTACCCGCGACCACGGCCGGTGTAATTCGGCCGAAACGTCGGGATAAAAAGGTATTTAGTGCCTTTTAAGTTTCAAATCGCTAAAGTTTAAAATCATTTATTGTATCAAGACGATTTCCTTCTTCTGAGATTAAGTTGATTGAACTCATTAAACCTTTACGAAGAATAGTAAACGCAAGACAAGAAAATAAATTATTCCACAACAGATTACTGAATGCAGTTCATTAATACCATTGTATGGAATCTCGCAAACCATAAACATTACACCTTAATAATTATCGACAAAAACTGCCACTACAAGTTTTTAATTACTCAAAATTCCAGGATACATTGAAACACTTAGCTACATTGTTGTACTAATCGATTAACTCGAATGTGTTGGTATACATTACCGTTCCACTTCATAGTTTGGTTGTACAAATTAGTGTAAAAAGAGGCATGTATCATGAATTAAGGATATTGCGAAAAAGTCGCGATTGTTTGTTCTGTAATACAGGGGGTGTTTAATGTCCCGTCGAAGCATTGAACTATTTGAACCATGGATCAAATGGTGTTCATAAAACATTGTCAGTACTTCTAAGGTCCAGGGTTTTAAGGTGAGTAATTAAAATTCATCACAGTCATAATAAAACGCTGAGAGCATCGTAAACGTTGCCTGATTTTTATTCTATCTGAAGTAGTTATGAGTTTTGAAACAACGTTTTTCTTCAAGAGCTACTACTATAAAACTCTATAGATCCATACGTATAATAATATTATGATCGATCACGAGTTAAGCAGAGTTTTCAAGGCTGTTTTTTTAATACCAATAACAACGCCAGACCTTTTTTTTTTTTATCGTGTGAAAATCCTCTTGGATACCCTTCGCCTGGGGAAGGCGAAGGGTTATGCTGGACTCTTACCGGCCAAAAACCCACGGTGTTCCTTCTCCTGACCCTTGGCCGCGGGATTCGCAGCTGCATGCACCGCAACCCCGGCAGAACAACGCCAGTCCCTGGTGTTATGCCCCTACACAGAATTTTACTAGGAATGATTTGCCTAGCTTTTACCCAACTCTACTGGGGTCAGCTTCCAGTCTAACACGGAGTGACTGCCATCAGACGTCCGCAACCCAATTACTGAGCAGTGCCGATATCCTAAGGTTAGATCGGTTATCAGACTTTCGGGCTTCGTATGACACCCGGGACCGACCGTTTACCGTGCTCTTCGAGACACGGAGGGGTCTCGATGTGTAACGAACGGTCACCCATCCACGGACAGACCGCGGCAACCGCAGCTTAACCTTGCTAATCATAATATTATCTGCGCAGTAGTTAATTACTCATGAGGTCTCACAGAATTTAATTAAGAATTGCATTCCAAAAACTTTTGTAGTTGTAGAAATTGTAATGTAATGTAATTTACCAGAAATGTACGCTAAATAAGTTTTTAAACTGACATGGTCACTAACACTATCATTAGAACTTAGAACGGGATATTTACCATGTTTATTATTTGTTTTGAGTTTCCGATATTTCGGCACCGTTACAAGCGCCATGATCACGGATAAACTGAAGTAATTGCGGGTGGATGTTTATGAGCAGATAAAACGGTCTACCCTCTTTCTTGTTCGTTTGTTCGTTCGTTGTAAAAACGAACAAGAAAGAGGGTAGACCGTTTTATCTGCTCATAAACATCCACCCGCAATTACTTCAGTTTATCCGTGATCATGGCGCTTGTAACGGTGCCGAAATATCGGAAACTCAAAACAAATAATAAACATGGTAAATATCCCGTTCTAAGTTCTAATGATAATGTACGCTAAAATCAACGTTGCATCTGTCTTCTTCTCTCTATCGTCAGGAGTTATTTGATAATACTCAATACATTTATTAAGTACAGTTTATTAAGTATTAAGTACAAGCGCCATGGTCACGGATGAACAAGTTCATCCGTGACCATGGCGCTTGTAACGGTGCCGAAATATCGGAATCATGTCAAATAATAAACATGGTAAATATCCCGTTTTAACCTCTAAAGATAGCCTAGTCAGCGAAGTTGGTAGCGGGGCTGACTGCCCAGGGTGCGCCGGACACACTTAAGTACCGTCACTAGTGAAGGCTCTTTTTTTTCCCTCTACTACTTATTAGATCGGTTTCTAGATAGGATAAAGACTGTACAACACTACTAGTCTTTACGTCACTCATGCATTTTGATTCGAATACTTTTGCGGGCTTCAAGGATACACCAATCGATTTTGACACGCCAAAAAGATAAGATGCGTGATATTTTTTGGATAATTTAACACAATAGAGAGAACTACGTCTCCAATATTTATCAAGTTATTGTGTCAATGCCTTTATGGTAACATTTAATACGGTCTATTATGGGCTTTGAGTCTATTGTTGGGCTTTCAATGAGGCCACGTTGCCGAGTCAGCGTGAGTCCGTTCGGCTTTCGTCTTTCGGCTTTCTAGGAATTCGATGTGTAACTCATTGTTGGTAGCGTGTAACGAGAGTTTTTGTTGTACAATAATTTTGTCATTAATAATTGGTAGGTATAGAATTTCTTTTAATATTTTTATTGGATTAAATAAGTTCTGCTTAATATATGAATTTTAAAATTAAATAAATTCGTATACGATTTCCCTTATGCCAATTTAAAAAAGGAAGGCTATTTTCATTTTATTATTAAGAGATTGGCTCAAATTCTCAAAGAAACAGAAGAATAATAATTATTTATTTTAGTAAAAATACAATTAGGTACTATCACTTGCATACATTAAAATCTACAAACTTAAGACAAATTTGTAACAGCTCCAGTATTTTTAAACCGTCTCGTTAATAAATCCAAGTTTTAAAAAACTTTATAAATAACAAATGTTAACAAAACTCGACCATAAATTAATCGGCCTTTTAACAAATACCAAGGGAACATAAAAGCTGATGATCACCCACATTTGAATAAAATTATTACCATCTCATTGTTCGGCGCGTGCGCGAGCGCATCTCGTGCGTTTCAACACGAAATTTTATGTTTATCATTCTATTTGACATTTTTACGAACAATGCACTGCCCATCTCACTCCCACGTTTATCCATAGCTGTAAGAATAAAAAGGATGGAATGCGATTATCAGCTCGCTCTTTACATTTTGAAAGAATTCCAAACATGAGCTGAATCACGCTGTTATAATTACCACGTTTGTGATTTCATGAATAAATCAGAAATGAAAATTGTACGTGTTTGGCAAAGAAAACCACACATTTCTTTTAAAACCAAACATTGATGGATTGAATAGTTAATATATGTATATTACTAAAAAGCGTAGCAAAACTTATACATACATTTTTAGGAATACTGCTACATACAATCGACTACAATATTAAAAAAAAAAACAATAGTATCAAAACAAAAGCTAATGATATGTGACCAAGTTACTAAGATATTCTTAAATGCATAATAAAATATCTTCACAACAAAAAATACTTCTACGTAATGTATAAAATAACAGTAATATCAAGGATTGAAATTCAACCCCGCTACGGCCAAATTATAATATACAAATGAGTGTGTAAGCAGAAATAACGAAACAGTTTATGTCCCGCACGTTCCCACAGGAAAGGTATGCGATGGGAAGAGCACAGAGCCGACCGTAGAGACGGTAATCGTTATTAAGTTTTTTTTTCTCTTTTTTGTTTTTTTTTTCCATGGATCTGTGTTGCATTTGGATACATACATATTATTTTTTTATAATTTCTTTTATGCAGTAACAATATTTACTGTACAAAAATAGTTGCTGCATAATTTAATTGTGCATTATTTTTATGTGTAACTTTTTTCGTGAAATATTTCAAATTATTATATTTTCTCCACAATGTAGCGTAAATTGAGTTTAGTGGGATATACAATTTAAAATATATTTAGGAATTAAAAAGAAAAGAAGTAGGTACTAGTCGCGCGCAGAAGGTTTGCCGATGTCTGCGCCTCCCACTTCACCGACCGCTACCCGCGCTCGTCTGAATCGTACCGACCATCGACGCGTGACGTCATGAGGCCATCGGCAAACCTTCTCCGCGCGACTTAAAGGTGTTATTTTTAACTCTTCGCGTTTCAATATCAAAATTCGAACGACTGTAAATAAAAGTTTTAATATTTAAAAAAGTTTTTTATAGCCGATGTTTTTTTTTCTTTTCGAAAAATAGCAAATTCGTAATAAATTAATCATGAACAAATAATTACATGTTTTTTTAACAAATATATTTCTAATATGTCTCTACTCGGTCCTCTGTTTCGGTGCAATGAAGTATGCGCGCTGATATATTGGGCTTCGGTCGGATAGCCCCCGGCGATCGGCCCAGGCTATATTCCCTACGTCTGTGGGCACTCGACTGACCATGTAGTTAGCGGATTAACTTGTTATATATATATACGTATTTTTATCAATAGTGGTGTCAGTGAAGTTGATTGAGGTGTTTAATTAAATAAATATTTTTTAGCATTGTTGCTTTTATTGCTTTATTTCGTTATTTTATTTCTTTGTTAAACATCCTTTAGATAAATCGAAAAGTTCCTGTTTCTTATTGACGAACAATTGTTTAAACTAAAAACTATTTGTTATTTTTTATTTTATTTTTCCTTACCCAAACAAAACATTAAAAAATATAAAGCCAATAAAAAAATACTCTTTGTCTTTTGTTCCAAAATATTGCCATAGACTAATACATAAAACATTTAACAGTTCTTACAGTCCTCTCAAACCCTCTCAGAGGGCGTGCCCGGTAGCTAAATAAATACACGCACACGATACACATATGTATATGCCGCAGTCGGCTACTGGTTTACGCGGTAGCCAATCAATGAGTGTAGGTAAAAAATGATGTAGTATATAGCCACGGGAAAGATGTGGGCTGTTTTGAACGGTAATTTTATTCTTTGAGCTTCATACATGACAATCGAATCAGTATTCTATTGTTATTTTATTTTTATTACGCTGTATTCGTAGTCATGGTTTTAAAACTTGGAAAAAGTATTTTTAAATAAGTTTGTTCTCAATATGAAATATGTGGAGTCACATTTAAATTAAATAATTTACGTTTTTTAAACAAAAAAGCAAATGTAACAAAAAAAACTTGATTCCTATGGTCACAACAAATGCATCTTCTAAATTGGACTATGTACACATTTAACCAAATATAACTCCTAAATTCAGTAGCCATTTAATAAATAACATCGGTATGCCTTTCAGTGGTTTTGTAATAAGCACTTTTCTAAAAGCATTCTCTTCATCTTCCCGATTATATTTTTCTTTATTATTAATTCTCTTTTCTTATCGATATTTAAACCAGACATACTTTCCATTATCTCTTATTGCCAGTCAAGTTGATCTATATCTTATAACCCAATAATGCTTAATGCAAAAGTGAACTATTCCCGAGATATTATTTTAAAATTAACAACCTCGCAAGAAATCAATGAATTCGCTTCTAAGTGGTTGAGAACTGACAAAACTATTTTATTCTTCCTTTACTATTGAGATAATATTACATACTAATTTTATTTATGTGTTCATGTAAGTGACGATTGTCTTTATGGGAATAAAGATCTTTAAACCGAAATACCTTTCCCTAAAAATAAAAACCGGCCAAGTGCGAGTCGGACTCGCGCATGAAGGGTTCCGTACCATTATCTATAAAAACGCCAAAAAATCACGTTTGTTGTCTGGGAGCCCCCTTAAATATTTGTGTTATTCTGTTTTTTAGCATTTGTTAATTTAGTGGCAACAGAAATACATCATCTGTGAAAATTTCAACTGTCTAACAATCACGGTTCATGAGATACAGCCTGGTGACAGACGGACAGCAGAGTATTAGTAATAGGGTCCCGTTTTACCCTTTGGGTAAAAAAACACGAAAATGGTTCATTTTTGCATAAATAATTTCTGGGTTATTAGAGAGAGGATAACATGTCCTATAACCCTGCCACGGGATCGTGACCTAGTAACCCTGTCTATGGATCAAAATGGGGGTAAGTACATTTTTTTTTCTTTGCTTATCTTTACCTAAAGTCCCCGTCGCGAGAAGCTATAAATTTTGTAAACACACATTTAGGGGTTCGCAACCTTTGGAACAAATAAAAAAACAGTTTTGTAATGATTTTTATTTTTATATAATGGTTTTTATTTTATTTATGTAATAATAAATAATAATCTACGAAAACAACACAAACAAACTGAAACGCATTCAAAACTCAAATGACAGCATTGACAGCGTCAGTGTGAACTTACTTCAAAATGGCGGGCCAAATGTTGACGTTCCATGAGTCAGACACGTTCCGGTACCACAAAACATTAGACGATAGCGCTTTATATCGCTAAAATATAACCCGACTAAGTGAAATTGCTCGTTAGTTTCGTATTACACGTATGTAACTTTGAGTTGATTGAATTTGGGATTATTTGATGTTGATTGAATTGTCGCTACGTAACTTTGTAGAAGTTCTTTATTTACAAAATTTATAGCTTCTCGTGACGGGGACTTTACCTATTTCAATTCGTGCTTGCCACTAGTAACTATGTATATCATAAAGCCATTTAATAGACGTTAGTATGTTAACAATCTTGATGTAAAACGTTCGTTCTCATACATAAATCCATCAATAAAGTGATTGTTACGCCTCGGGGACTCGACCTCTAAATTAAGACGTCGTCGGGTCATTGTATATATTTTATGTTAATATAACATTAAAGATTTGTATGAGAACCCAGTGAATTTCATCATAGTTGATTTGTTTAGTAAGATTTTTAGACAGAATATTTTATTAGAGGTAGCTCGCGGCTTCGCCCGCGTGGATGTGGCTTGTCGCGTATTCCGTATTTTTTTTTCGGGATAAAAGTAGCTTATGCCCTTCTCCGGGTTCCAGACTATCTCTGTACGAAGTTTCATCAAAATCGGTTCAGCGGTTTAGGCATAAAAGCGTCACAGACAGACAGAGTTACTTTCGCATTTATAATATTAGTTGGAATTAATATTATGGATTTTTTAGATTTAGTAGACTACCTCGTTGGTCTAGTGGTCGCAAGCGCGACTGCTGAGAGTGAGGTCTTGGGTTCGGTCCCCAGGTCGGACAAAATGTTATTGGGTTTTTCGGTATGGAATTACTCAGTAGCAGCCCGGAGTCTGGATTTGTACCCGGTTGATGGCAATAGGATCGCCCCCTATTACATGGGACTTAAAACATGACGGCGAAATGAGGGTATACTATACACCTCTGCCCAATCCTTCGGGGAATGCAGGCGTGATGCTATGTTAAGATTATCTATAATATAAGAAAGTTTATTTATTTTAATTTTCAATCAGACGTACTTGTATCCTAAGGGTATAAGCAGAGGTAAAGGCTCCACCGTATAAATACGTATCATTATTGCAATTTCCTCGATTGACTATTTCAAAATATTTGTTATTTCGCAGTCTATTGATTACTTTGGATTACAGTTATACGTAATGCCTTGATATAATACTAGCAAGACAGTAATTCATGTAATTTAATATTTAATTTAATTAAAAAACTTTGCTTCAGGTAAATTGTACAACAATAAACATTCTAACAAATTTATATACGCAAAACAAACTATAATGACGTCATCCACATGACCTAATCAATTCGACACGCATCTTCGTGCGTGCGTGTGCACATGGAAAAAATGAAATCCGGCTACTGTTCACCAATCAGGAGGCGGGGGGCGGAGCGCGTAACACGGCAGCGAATTGTTGAACCGCGTTCAAAAAAAGAATATTCATTTTTTTCACCGCTTCGTCGGCGCGTGAGTTGTGATCAGTGTGGGTGGGACTTTCTATAGCCCGCAGCGTTTTTCTCGTGGGATGCAAACGATCTTGCCTATACAGACTATACATATTATAATATTATGATCGGGTATCGTCAGTTAAATTTATATGGGAGAGTCGAATTGCCTTTTTATAGAGCTACGGTTCGGTGCGATTTAATATCGCTTTTATGTGGAAGTATTAGATCGACGTTTTATTTACTGCTCACAGTTGAATAGGAGGTTGTGACTAATTAACAAATGCACAGATCATACGATTCGCAAGGTTAAGCTGCGCTTGCCGCGGTCAGTCCATGGATGGGTGGCCGTTCGTTACACATCGCGAAGCCCCTCGTGTCTCGGAGGGCGGGTTAAGCCGTCGGTCCCGAGTGGCTTATGAATAGCTATGACAATCATTACGGGTAGTCAGCAGCCCGAAAGTCTGACAGCCAGTCTAACCTTAGGATATCGGTATTGCCCAGTAACTGGGTTGCGGAGGTCTGATGGCAGTCGCTCCGTGTAAAATACTGGTATTCAACCGCATCTGGGGGCCTACTCCCTAACTCCGTCAACAAAGTCAGTCGTCCGTCCGAAAGTAGCCCGAAACGTAGAAATGAACAAAACAAGTGTCAAGTTCAACTTTTCGGACGGGCAAAAACACATCGGTAGTAGAGACAACTGTCAAATCGTGTTGTCATTCATTCTTAGTTCGGGCCCCGAAATAATCGTATTTCCGTAGGTGGTAGGGAGTAGGAAACGCTTATAACTAAGGCCGAAACCACGGACTTCGTGCTTAGGGAGTAGACCCCCTGGGGGGTTACCATGATCTGTTATAGCAGGAATGTTTTAATATTATTACGAGAGTGGGAAAGTGACAGCGCTAGACAGCTCGCTAGCGCCATCTCTTACCCACTCTCGTAATAATATTAAAACATTCCTGCTATAACAGATCATGGTAACCCCCCTGTACCGACAAGCGCTGGCAGATCGGCGCCGACAACTCGCTTTCTGCGTGTATACGCACTAACCTTAGGATATCGGTATTGCCTAGTAACTGGGTTGCGGAGGTCTGATGGCAGTCGCTCCGTGTAAAATACTGGTATTCAGCCGCATCTGGTTAGACTAGATGCTGACCTCAACATAGTTAGGAAAAGGGTAAGTAGAACAGTTGAATAGTGTGTTTAAATTGCTAAATAAAAATGTTAATCTTCCCCATAATAAAGGGTGCAAACGAATTCGTGTAATTCCTTCAAGCCACGTGATCTATCTACTGATGACACAGATTAAACACGAATGGGATGTTCACAGATTCAAAAAAAAAAATGTTTTATGGACGATTCATGTTTTTTTTGTTTTTGAGTCATTTTAGCGTCGTTAACTGACTGTGCGGAGCGATATCGCGCTAGCCTAGCCCGCCAGCTGTGTCACCGTGCTTTCATTCGTTTGTGCGTGGCATCAAAATGTTCTGTCACACAATTTGTTTGTTTTTTTTTCAAAAATAATGTTGCTTATTTTTTTATTGAATCCTTATAAGGTGGTTAAGACGAGATCACTTTTACACGAACCGCAAGAAGAAAAAGAATTTTATTTTTTCATTTTTAATCAATCTAAATCCCGTGCGGGGTCAATCTACACCAGTAGTAGATCACGCAGTTTGAAGGAATTATACGAATTCGTTTACACCCTGTATAATTCGTTTACACCCTGTTTATTTCGTTTACACCCTGTATAATTCGTTTACAACCTGTACAATGCTACTTAAAAATATTACACAAAAATTACCGGAAAGGCAAATCGAAACAAAAATACAAACATTTAGCGAAAATTAAACCTTTCTTGATAGCAATATTATCTACAAACAATCTCACAAAACGCGAAACAAACACTCCAATCGGTCAGACAAAGGCGAACTGTAACATTAAGGCTATGCACACACGACAAAAAGCGGTCAGGTAGACGTCACCTGTGGCGCTAACCGGCGCGGGATGTTTGCGGTCAAACCACGCAAATAGCGCCATGCTAACCCACCTTTACAAACAAACCGAACTCAATGGATGTCGCTTGTGAATGAATGTGCTAAGTGCCTAATGTGGTATCGTAATATACCTTGAAGTGTCAAATAGTTTTACGTTAAAAAAAAACTTTTAAACAGCTCTACAGTTTCGTGAATAAACAGAACAATCATACTAATATTCGTTCGGGTGTTTCTTACGTATTATAAGTATGTATTTACAAAAAAAAAGTGTACAAGTATTATATCCATTGTCTAGTACCCATAGTACAAGCTCTGCTTAGTTTGGGACTAGAAGGTGCAGAGTAAAAAAAAAATATGTCCCAAAATACTTCATGCGAAGAAATATTTAAACTTTGATGAGAAAATGCTAATCCTAACTAATATTATAAATGCGAAAGTAAGTTTGTTTGTAACCTTTTCACACCTAACCCACTGAACCGATCATTCTGAAATTTTGCATATACGTTGTCAGGTGTACAGAAACTGACATAGAGTACCTTTTATCCCGAAAAAAACTGTTCCCGAGGAAAACAACAAAAACGTTCATAAATGGCGCTACATGTCTTTCGAATCACGATTGAATTATACTATATGTATTATTATAGAAACTTTAGTAGTGTGTTGAGAGTTTTTTTGAACTTAACGCGAGCGCAGCCGCGGGCAAAAGCTAGTTATATAAATAGAAGAGAAAAAATAACATAACATCACGCCTGTATTCCCAAAAGTGCTGGCAAACGTGTATAGTACACCCTCATTACGATATTGTGTTTGCGTCCCATGTAATAGGGGGCGAGCCTATTGCCATCAACCGGGCATAAATCCAGATTCCGAGCTGCTACTGAGAAATTCCACTCGGAATTATTAGATAATAAAAAGTACACTTATTTGCGTGATAATTCTAAGTTTTTCATGTCTGCTTTTCTAAGAAATGTGTCAATATTACTTTTACTTGTGACTGTAAATGATAAAGATAATAACTATATGCACGTACCTTGTAAATTAGGACATATTTCATAAATATTATATTTTTGCATGCCACAAAAGGCACAATGTGTTGGAACTATATAATATTAACTCTGTTTACATCTGTCTGTACCCATGTTTTAAGCGCAATAAATGATTTGATTTGATTTGAAAAACCTCATGCTCAGCAGTCGCGCTTGCAATAGCTAGACCAATGAGGTAATCTAGAGAAAAAAAAATTGAAGTAAATGGCTACTGGAATTTCCACACCGAAAATTCAGTCCTCATCAATCTGTCTACCTCCCAATCCCCCGCCAGCAACGCCCTAAGCCGAGGTCCGAGTCCCACTAGGGGTCGCCCGTAGTGCTGTTGTTGCAGGTAGTCATGATGTTAGTGTAGTACAAGTAGTTAGCTTAGGTTAAGTATTTTACTTCCCCCCCATTGGCTGGAGACGCAGGTCTCGCCAATAGCTGGCCGGTTACGTACAAAAGGTTCGAAAGAAAAACCTACAAGCAGTTCAATAGAAAAAAAAAACTACTGGATTTAGATTTGACAACGAATCTTCTTTGACCAAGGCGCCACCTAAAAGTTTTTGCCAACACGAAGTTACAATACTTTAAGATAAGAAAGAATCAATAAAGTGGCCAATAATAATGTTTCAATCGTCCCGCCTATATCGCCAACAAATGGCATCGATACCTACCCACAATGTTATCTCTTCGGGGATTCTTCAAAGCGTACAAAAACCAACTCGTGCGCAAACATACGATAACTTATCTACGCCTCACCCACTATTTAAACACAGATAAGACACAAAAGAATGTATCAATTCTTAACATAACACCTTCTATAATTGGCATTGTCGGTAATCTAAGTAATTACTATCAATGACTTTATGTTGCCGATAAGTTTAAGTCCTGTTTGTAGATATGCCTGCGATGTTAGTATGTAATTTTCTTTATCGTTAATAGATAAAATGGGTTCCTTTGTTTTTGAAATTTTCCACTTGTATGTACAGTCAACCAAAAAGATACGTATACAGACAATTCGTATTTTAACAGAATTATTCGTGTGTTGAGTGGTCAAGTCGTTGGCATCGCTTGTCTGACCGTGTCTTACGTGTAAAAAGTTATTCCGCATACAGTTACAATGACAACTGCTTGTGGAGTGCATTGATATCCGATGTTTCAAAACTCATTTATACAAAATAGGCTAGAATTACTTAGTTCTTTTTGCCCGTATACCTCACTCTTTTGTTGACGGTACGTGTAAATTCGTAAGAATCGAACGTAATCCTAGCTATAGATAATAGTTATATACCACACCGCTTTATCCTAGATATCCCCAACGGTGACTAAGGAATTGAAATAAGTGAATATACAACAGCATTCACCAGTAGCCTGCTAAAGTCGTACGGAGAACATGGAAACAGTTTTTCAACATTACGCATCCACAACACCAGTGACGATACTTATATAAGTACATCTGGCGCACCCTAGACAGTCAGTCAGCCTCGCTACCAACCTTGTCGGCAGGCTAATCTTTTCACCATGACAAGAGCTATTTTCGTATAGCTCATGCCGAGAGAAGAAGAAAAACATTACGCTAAAAAACACTATGAACGGAAGAAACTAGAAATGGAGTTCCAAGTGAACGCAAGAACAAAATTTGTAAGAACCAGTCAATGGAACTCTAAGATGGAGAAAAAAAAGTAATTGTACTTGATGAAAACATTCTTACAGACATTCGACTATCTGACACCATTATCGTCATAATCAACGCGAATAAGCCTTAGTAGTCTAAGGCTGGTATTCACCAACTTTAATTGGGGTCTACGAGTGACAGTACTTAAATACATCTGGCGCACCCTAGGCAGTCAGCCTCGCTACCAACCTTGCTGACTGGCTAATCTTTTCACTACGGCATGAGCTGTTATCGTATAGCTCGTACTGACACAAGAGAAGAACACCAACTTTAATTCTCTGTCTAAACAATCGTTTATCTAAAATTCTAGTACTGACAGCTGCATCAATTGGGTATCCCCCTGGTAGCTTGTGGAAGGTCTTTTAATGTACCACAGTACTTCTAATAGATACCGTTTTTGTATATGTATTCATAGAGAGCATAGATCCCTTACTATCCCTATTATATTTATAACTAGAGGTCGCCAGCAGCTTCGTCCACGTGGATGTCGTTTATCGCGTATTCCGCGTTTTTCTCTATTATAATATGCACGTAATATATACACATATAAACCTTCCTCTTGAATCACTCTATCTATTAAAAAAAACCGCATCAAAATCCGTTGCGTAGTTTTAAAGATCTAAGCATACATAGGGACAGACAGACAGCAGGAAGCGACTTTGTTTTATACTATGTAGTGAAACTACAAGACTAAGTGCTGGGGTTACAAGATCTATTTATTTTTCTATTGGGCTACTTGTAGATTGTCCTTGCAGAACGTTCCTACGTATCCGGGCAATTATTGGCGAAACCTGAAGGGTCTCCAGCCAGTGAAGGAAGTAAAATACTTAACCTAAGCTAGCTACTTATACTACACTAACATCATCACTACTAGCAACAACAGCACTAAGGGCGACCCCTAGTGAGACTCGGACCTCGGCTTAGGGCGTTGCTGGCGGTAGATTGGGAGGGAGACAGCTTGATGAGGGCTGAATTATCGGTATGTATACATTCCAAGAGCCCCAAAATTTACCAGGGTACCCGATTAATTTAGTTATGTTTTCCTTTTTTCGAGGAAACGGTTATTTAACCAGATAATTTATGGTAATGAACACTAGTCTAAATATCGTCACCCTGCGCGGTAACTGTCGTATCTAGCAATTGATAATTTTTCAGTAGTTGCGTTAGCTGTGGCTTTATAAATGAATTAATAACTTTTTTATATTGCACTTGGCTTACTCTTGGCTTGGTAAGTAGTTGCCCTAAGGCCCTAAGGTATCTATTTATTTATTTCTATTCATTTGAAGCAGATACATCACTCTGTGAGAATTTCTCTGAAAAATTATCAATTGCTAGTTACGACAGTTAGCGCGGAGGGTGACGATATGTTCTACAAAAACTTTTACACATACAATCCTACGTTATATATCACAACCGATTGTTTAACAAACCTTAAAACTATATGTTAATATTTAACACATCTAAACTTGGAATTCGTTTATCTATAGTCGAGATCCTCGACAGATAAGCGTAACCGGAACCCGAGAACCTTTGTATTTTATCTCGTTCAAACAAAAGTATCCTGCACGCCAGTTTGCTTTGTGAACAAATTATGTTAGAACTTTAAAGTTTCGTTGAGTATATATCGGCTTTGTGTGACGCTTTATTTTGTATACTTTTGATAACAGTGTTACTGCTAGAGGAACAGCTCTAGAACCACTAGTCCGCTTACTTGGTGATGACAGTGGAAGACTGTTTAAAATTGCATCAAAAGAGTCTTCACGAGTAACGATACTTAAGTGGGATGATCTCCAAAATCAGCATATTTGTTTGACCTCTCTGGAGCATTTTATATATTGATACTAATTGTGTTCCGTATTTTTATTTCGAAAAGAAGGTGTCTAAATAAGCCTATTTTTATATTATGATTTGCTTTGTATAGAGTCAATTAATTTATTCACCTGACAGACAGATCTGTGTTGCTGGGGAGTTTGTTGCGCCGTTTCTTCTTCAAAGCATAAACACTAGGAAGCGGTGAAGGGCCTGTCTATTGTTAATCTGACGTTCAAAAAGAACTAAGTAATTCTAGTCTGTTTTGAATAAATGAGTTTTGAGTTTGACCTCGATCTTAACCAAGCAGTTTTGGAAATATTTAGGTTTAAAATTTTAGAGAGCAGAGCGATCAATTTTCATTTTGGAGATTGAGCCAAGTACGTCCGGCGTATTCTAGGCAGTCAGCCTCGCTATCAACCTCGCTGACTGGCTAGTCTTTTCATCACGACGTAATTTATTCTCGTCCAGCTCATGGGAGAAGAAGATCGCACAAAAGGGTATTGGATATATAGGTCCAGCAGTTAACTGCGATAACTCAATAGAAGCTGAGGAGATGACAGTGGTAGTTTTAAAGAGGGGTTACAATGAGGTCGAAATTATTTTGGATAAATCTTAGCCGGGCCTCTTCGTAGGCCGCTACGGTCTTGAGATAATCTCTCTCTTCCTCGTAGCCTTTTTCCAATTATGTTGGGATCAGCTTCCAGTCTAACCAAATGCGGCTGAATACCAGTTGACTATCGAACTGGATTTCGACAAATCGTTCTACGACAAGATTTTACTTCGACACTATGGAAGTCCGACATTGCGCTACTCCGACAATTATGGAACTTCGACACTGGGGTTTAAAGTAATCT
Organism: Amphipyra tragopoginis; assembly: GCA_905220435.1. Classification (NCBI taxonomy): domain Eukaryota; kingdom Metazoa; phylum Arthropoda; class Insecta; order Lepidoptera; family Noctuidae; genus Amphipyra; species Amphipyra tragopoginis. Next base: position 10,476,923 of record HG992009.1, read on the forward strand.
AACACGAAGGGGATGACGGGGACTTCGTTCACTCGCTTTGCTAGCTCACTTTAGCCCCCGTCATCCCCTTCTAAAGTGCTAAAGCTAAAGTGAGCTAGCAAAGCGAGTGAACGAAGCCCCCGTCATCCCCTTCGAACCTACTTATCCGTGTCAGGGTACCCCAAATTAGGTGTCGAAGTTCCTTAACACGCGGCGACTGCCATCGGACCTGCGCAACCCAGTTACTGGGTAATGCCGATATCCTAAGGATAGACTGGTTCAGACTTTCGGGCTTCTGACTACCCGTAACGACTGTCATAGGTATTCTTATGACACCTGGGACCGATGGTTTAACATGCTCTCCGAGGCACGGAGCGGTCTCGTTGTGTAACGAACGGTCACCCATCCACGGATTGTCTGCGGTAAGCGCAGCTTAACCTCGCAAATCATATGATCGGCACGGTTGTTTATTAGCCACGAGCCCCTCGGTCTTAAGAGAATATAGCCTTAATTATCACGCTTGACATAATACCATAATCTTCTTTTACGACACTTACGAGAAATATACAGTACGCACGGCTACATATCAAGCTGAAATTCCAGTATGAGCTGATCTCGCATTGTATAAGCTTTTCGTAGAATAAGAGGTCAGCTTATTCTGGAATTTTTAATGCTTGGCATGTAAGTAGTCGTATTTACAACCTTAATAACTTGGGCACCCTGAACTTCGTGCAGATGGTTCCGCAATAGATTTTTTTAAGAACCAAATGTCTACTTAACCTTTAATTAACATCATCTTTGGACTGACCATTGTTTTAAGAAGTTTCTTTAATAAAAATTACAGTAACAGTTTTCTTACTTACCTATCTCATGCGCGAAATTCGGAAAGCCTATATTCAGGGCGTACACATTTTTTCGGTTGTCTTGTCATGCCCTGAATAACGCGACAAACGCGACATAACATTCTTCTATTCTCATGTCAGCACAAGCTATACCAGAATATCTCATGCCGTGTTGATTAGCCAGTCGGTAGTGGGACTAACTGCCTGATTGCCCGGACGTATTTAAAGCGGCCACCAGCCAGTTTTACTGAGCCAGTTATCGCACGCAAGTGCTCGCTCAGCTCGTAAAACTTGCAGAAGTCAACTTGTGCAATAAAACTAGGAGCTTAAGTCTCGTCACTCGAGGGGGCTGTTTTAATGTCCTATAGAGAACACGTTAAGCCGTCGGTCCCGGGTGTCATAGGAATACCTATGATAGTCGTTACGGGTAATCAGAAGCCCGAAAGTCTGACAGCCAGTCTAACATTAGGATATCATCGTCCAGGAGTGAAAACCTCGGGAATGCAATTGGTATTTGCACGGTTCCTATGGGCTTTAACGCGGAATAAGTCGCGGGCAAAAGCTAGTCAGTTATGTTTATTACGAATGTTATATACCGAATAAAGATTAGTTTTAGTGCCTACAAACTAATTTCACACAGAGCTGCAGGCTTACTCCCGACAGGATCGAGTTTTGAATCGAGTCGACTTAGTGTCAATTCTTACTCTTGAAATCGACAAAACTGCACGACCGTGCTGAGGTTTGATTTAAAACTAACAAATATCAAAAACAGTCGTTAATTTTTATTCGAGCCGGTGCACAATTGTGCGCTTTTGTCGATTTCAAGAGTAAGAATTGACACTAAGTCGACTCGATTCAAAACTTGATCCTATCGGGAGTAAGCCTGCAGCTCTCTTTATAAGATCATCATCTGCCTAGCCTTTTTCCCAACTATGTTGGGGTCGGCTTCCAGTCGAACCGGATGCAGCTGAATATCAGTATTTTATATGGAGCGACTGCCTATCAGACCTCCACAACCCAGTAACTGGGTAATACGATACTCTTGGTAAGACTGGTTGTCAGACTTTCTGGCTTCTGACCAACAGTAACGACTGTCAAAGATCTACAAATGACAGCCGGGACCAACGGCTTTACGTGCTTTCCGAGGCACGGAGGAAACTCGCTATGGTAAATGGTCACCCATCCACAGACCAACCTCGGCAAGCGTGGCTTAACCTGGAAGATCGGTCTATGCGGCTGTAATTATTTAGCCACGAGCTCTCTTTATAAGATATAGTCCTTAAAAGTCGTGATAAAATAAAAATGACCAAATTGCATTCCCTAGGTTTTCACTCCCGAGCGACGATATCGGCATTGCCCAGTAAATGAGTTGCGAAGGTCTGATGACAATCGCTCCGTGTAATATACTAGTATTCAGCCGCATCTCGTTGGACTGGAAGACGACCTCAGTATAGTTGGGGAAATGCTAGACAAAACAGACCATGCATGCATACATATCGAATAAAACAGTGACCAAACACTTCAGATATCGACTAAACTATATCGATAATCATAGCTAAAAAACCAACAAATATAACAACCTGTGTCCTCGATCAATATTTAAGTATCAAAAGGTTATAAATGGTTACAACGTTCAGCCGGCGGTGTTATGACAAAAGCTTTTCTGACAATAAATAATCATTGTCTTCAGATTATTCCTCCCCGTTGGTCGTAAACACAGGGCAATGTGTTAATACGTGCCAGTATATACATGACAGTACACCTTTTATTTGTGGTGAAACAAGATAGTGATGGGCGTTCGTTACTATTATAGAATCGACTAATGCAAATCGACTGTATCGATTGTTTAGTATCCTATTATGTGGATCGTGAATGCGAATTCTAATGCATCTTGGTAATTGTAATGTGTAAAGGATTTTATGTAGATGTATGTGGCTAAATAATTATACTTCTTGTTACTATTATATGAACACAGATAATAAATGGTCAAATAAATGAATGTCATTTACGTTTTCTAGGAAATAATACTATAAATAATTTTTAACCCTTCTTTGACATTAAACAGTGATGCACCCCTCACAAAAAATACAACAACATAATATTCTACATATTTTACTAATTCTAACCCTAATAAGAATAATCGATTATACATATAAATCGATTAAAACCGTCCATCACTACTAAAAACCGAACGCGGTGTGGTTCGGCGAAGTTGAAAGAAAGTGGCGATGCGCAGGCGCCCCGTCGTGAGTCCTCGACATTCCCGAAACGCTCTACGGATTCGATATTTGAAAATTTAAATATGGGCACCTACAAGTGGCGAATTTAAAGGCCACTTTTTAATGTCAGCGGGACATATTCGTTTGAAATGAACATTTTAAAATGTTGTTGAATTAACTACATTATGACTTTATAAAAAAAAAACTTTTATGAGCAGTTGATATTTACTGGTGATAAATTGCAAATCAGATACACAACATTAAAAATATACTACTACGCAAATAGATTATTCAACAGACCTTTATGCTTTTGAATACACTATTATAATCCTTTTTATTTTTCATTGCAATAGAATTCTAGAATATGTAGAACATTGAAAACAGAATTTAAAAAAAAGTATATGAATATAACATAGGTATAACTGGCACAAAAGACTCTGCGTTCGCTCTTTAAATCTTTTTTTTATTATTATTAAAATACGTTCTCCTTAAACGTAATATCAAAATCTCCAAAATATAACTTCCTTAATACCTTTCCATACGACTATGATAATATTGATAATAACTACACCAAATCTAAATCACTCTCATTTTAATCTCACTCCAAAATCTCCAAACAAATATTTCGCTTCATAAAATCTAAATGACCATTCAAAAGGCTGTGATTATCATCGAGTTTAATTGAGAGTGATCCACAATTGGCAAGGTGCGCAAGCGCGTGCTTCCCTGCCACTGTGATACGCTATAGACCGGGAGCTCGATCACTTAATATTACATTTTATCGCTCGAGTTCTGCAACGGTTTATGATTTTAGCATTGTAAACTAGTATTACTTTATTTTATTATCCAACTGCAGAGAAACTAGAACGGTTTTGATATTTGCAGTTTTATAGACTAGTAGATTATTATACCTATTACTTTATTTTATTATCCAACTACAGAAGGCCAGAATGGTTTTGATATTTGCAGTTTCTATATTTATTTCACCGAATGAATTACGTGGTTTAAGAAAGTTCCAAATTCGTTTCTTTTTTTTAATTTTAATGAATCAGTTACCATCATTTACTTTTATGTTTTACAAAAAAGAAATTATATGGTTCTGTGCAAAAAATAAGTCTTTTTTACAAATTTACAACTTAGAGGGATATTTTTTTGTATACCTACCTAGGTATTACATTGTTTCACTTTTTTTATTGTCAATTTTTTATTTTGCCCGAAACATTATATTTTAGTTAGACCATTTTTGGTGAGAATGCTGGCCAATGAAGAGGCCCTAACCATTCAAAGACAAATATAATAAATATTTCTCCATACATCTCATAAAGCACATTTCTAAGAAAAAAACAAACATGTAAGTCACTGCAAGGATCGCTTATTATTTCGCTCACAGAAAAGAAGTTCAATTATATTTTCAGAAATATATTTCCCAGCTCTTAGCCTACGAAGCCCACATTGTAAGTAATTACGAATGTAAATCGAGGCGCTGCGAGCAACAGAAATCGACTCAACTTGACACATAAATAAGTTATTTTGCTTTTTTGTAGCTCGATAAGGATCGCTAAAGTTATAATTATTATATTTGGGAATTTAACATTTAGGATAGCGAATTTTTTACTCAGAGTTTGCTCTTTATTAAACAAAAGGATATATTTATAGTATGAATGCAGCAGTTTTTTTGTAATCTTTTGAAAATAAAAACAAGAATACATAAAACATTTAGATTAAAAATTATATCATAGTATCTACAATGGAATTTTAATTCTTCCAGTTAAGCTGACATGAATTTCTATAATTATTTTGCAAGTTAATCGGGACTTATTTAAAAACAATAATGGATACTTCATATTTAAACCTGTCAGTGAGATAAATGGTCACAAAACGAGAACCTAGACTTAAGTACAAGAAATAACTTACAGTATTGTAACTTAAGGTTATAGTTAAACACCGGTTTTATCGTTATTTATAACTGTTCGTCTTATGGAGTTTAATTATCAACCGCAAATACCAAAGATTCATTTCGAAAAGTACAATAGTTTGCCAATCATAAATTAATCTGTAGTTGTAATTATGACTATTAAAATGCGTTTCCTGGTTAAACCAAAATTACTTGCATTGATTATTATTTAAATTAGTGATAATTATTTCACGATAACAATTTCAGGAGAACATTTTTTGTAGGTACAAGTTTTGCATACATTTTTAATCAGTTCATTGCATTGATATTCCTACTGCTGCAAGCTACAACGAAGTACTAGATTTCATAAATATAACTTAAGCATTTTTTTGATCTATTCCTGAATTAAGTCTAACGTTTTAACCTTATCATCGGAGTCAAAATTAAAGGCAGACAGTATCAAAGCAAAGCGAATGACAATAGAATTTCTGTAGTCTACCTTAAAAACTTTTTCCTAAACACTTTTTCATATTGCATCAATTAAGGCGATTCGCATAACATGTCTCACGGGAACATAATCTAAAAGGTGTCAAAATCATGTCTAATGATGCGTACAATACAAAACTTTTCAAAATCACAAAAGCATCAAGTGTTCCCTTAAAAATATCTCTCAATGTTTTTTTTCTAAAGCCATTATTCTTTTATTGTTAAATAAACCATAAATCGTTATAAAATGGTCACTATCTTACGTTGAATGGATCGGTCGGTGGGTGCACATGATTTTAGTAAAAAATTGTCTATAATAAGGACAATATTTCTGAACGTCCTTTTGTGGTGTAAGCGCCGAGAGGCGCTAAGGCGACATTTACATGATAATAGCTACGATTATTCAAATAATTTTTCTGTTTATGTTTATGAAAGGATGGGGAACATTTTTTCTATAATTATTTGAGATTCCTTTATAAAGTTTATTGCCTTCATTTCTTAAATGTGAGATTTAATAGTGGTCTGTATGAATTACTATTTTTAAAGCCCTGCTCCGTCTGTACTATAATTAAAATACTCGCGATGTTTATCGCAGATGTATCAACATTTATAATACTGACCTAAAGACTCAGAACTGCGAATGTGTGATATCTAGACAGGCATTACGTATGTGTGTGAGAGTGTATGAATATTATGATCAAGCAGAATGTGATGAAAATGCTAATTATGAATGATAATGAATTAATGAATGATAACTAAAACTTCATAATATTTTATCTAAAAAGACTTATACATAATAACACAGTAATAAAAAGATGATTCAATCGTAAACTCTCTTAATGTTACACTTTTATTGAAACTAATTTATTTTAAAGAAACTGAGCAAGAACTTTTGATGTGCTTTTCCAAACAAAGAACACAAGATTTAAAATTAAGAAAGCTGCGATTGAATCAACAAATATAGGAACAAATGTCAGAGTACTCACTGTATTCGGGCGATAGTAACTGCGATATTGTTGATTAATGTTTATTTTTACGTATAAATTACTCGGCTGCGCGGCGGTGACTGTTGCGTTTGCAGTAAAAAACAGTAATTTATTAGTGGCGACTTCTCGTGTTGGCACGGGCTTAACGAGTGTGTGGCGTGCGGTGCGGTGGACAGAAAAAACTGGCTCGCTTGGTACGTAGTTCGAGCAGCAGTGGCCTGAGGAAGAATAACCCCAGGAGTCGATGGGAGCTGCCACCGCTTCCGAACGTCCCCGCACCCCGCGCCGCCTCCACCCGCCCGATACAGATCACGCATTCTACGAATACCTTTAGCTACGGCGCCGACGACCGCCAGCCATCTCTTTCGCTCCAATGCTGGTGCTGCTGCGCTGGAGGTCCGAAGAATCACTGTCGCGCGGGACGGAGGGGTTCTAATGGAAGTTTCACAGCGAACGACGCTTCCTAAGTTCACCAAGTAAAGGTCACACGGGCTAAGCGAGCCGAGCGACGCAGCGTGAGCGTGGAACTCAACCGCGGCGAGGTAGCCGCGCGTGCGCAACACCGGCAGCGCCCACATGACCGGCCGTTTAGCTGCGCGCACTACCCGCGAACCGATAGCTGTCCCGCTCGCACATACTGATAAGCATATGCATCTCTTTCACACACGGAGACGTGGAAAAATGTATCTAGTTCTGTAGAGGCGACGCGGAGTGCAGTAGCTAAGTTTTTTTTTTCGTTTCAATAAATTTGTGGTTGTTCGTCTCGCTTAGGCGCGCGCCCGGGGCGTCGTCGAGCGAGACGGTGTATTGCCACCGGGTTACGCCTTCCGCGCGTTCTCGTTATTATGTAGGTTGGCCACGTATTAGAGCCTCCATGTACTGGCGCAAGTATAAAATATAATATTGTCGTAAATACGAGTTGTTTGCGGCGTTGCCGGTTATTTATGTTCGGTGCGCGCGGCTACCGTGATACGCGCCGCCTCCTATGTTTTCACATTACATAATCGATGTACAACATTGCTTCAGTATATTATTTTAATGTTACAAATACTGTTTTATAAGAAAGATGTTTTTTACTCAGCATTATTTTGGATATTCCATATTTATACGGCTTCTATTAATTCATTTTTTTTGGCATTATATTGCTTTATCATTATGAAACATTTTCGTTCATTCATTTATTCGGTAACGCCCATTGTCATATCGGAATAGCTAAATATATATGAAATCATGCATTTCTGTAGACATTGCCAAATTTTTTACTAGGCGTGGCGTGGGAGCTGTTTTCGGTTGCCGAGTAATAAATTATCAAAAACAGATGAAATTTATTCTAACGTTGTAATTTTTTTGTTGTTTATTTTAGTAGAAACTCTATCATATATCTTTTTTAATTTATATCCCAAATAGGGGACAGAAATACAATGCATCTTATAAGAGCTTAGAAATTATGTAAGCACTATTTATGGGTTTATCAAATTACATTAATTCCTACTTAATATTATAAATACAAAAGTAACTCTGCGACGCTTTCACGCCTAAACCGCTGAACCGATTTTGATGAAACTTGGTACAGAGATAGTCTGAAACCTGGAGAAGGACATAGGCTACTTTTATCCCGAAAAATACGCGATAAACGACATCCACGCGGGCGAAGCCGCGAGCGACCTCTAGTACCTTTGTTATAATTAGAGAGTTATGTTTAGATCTGACCTTACAGTTGCTAATGTAAATTACATTATTACTTTATATGTTAGGTATATAGGTACAAGGTTAGTCGGAAAGGGGGTACTAATCCGGGGCCACTTAACATATCAATGATGACGGTTTTAAAGCAAGTATTAAAATTTCAAAATTATAAAATTTTTAGTTTCATGTAAAATTATTTTTATTTTAGTTTTTTCAAAAAAAACATCCCTTCTTTAGTTACGAATTCAGAAAATGGAGCTTCTAATTCGTGACCCCAAATATTATGACGTAAAATGTACACAGAGTTGATCATAGCTGAGGATAGATAGATTTTAGCATATTTGTTTTGTAATTTTTGAACAGCAATTTCTCTTAAACTATTGACTTTTGGGGAAAGTGGTAGAACAAAAGTAACTCATTATTACGGGTACTTTAACACCCTTTCGGATTAGCACCCCCTTTCTGACTAACCTTGTATACATTTAACCTACTATTTCCGAAAAAATAAATTACTTGTACAATTATAGGCTCGTGGCTAATTAACAACCGCGCGGATCATACTATTTGCAAGGTTAAGCTGCGCTTGCCGCGGTCAGTCTGTGGATGGGTGACCGTTCGTTACACATCGAGATGCCTACATGCCTCGGAGAGCACGTTAAGCCGTCGGTCCCAAGTGTCATACGAATACAGTCGTTACAGGTAGTTAAAAGCCCGAAAGTCTGACAACCTGCCTAACCTTAGGGTATCGGCATTGCCCAGTAACTGGGTTGCAGAGGTCTGATGGCAGTCGGTCCGTATAAAATACTGGTATTCAGCCACATCTGGTTAGACTGGAAGCTGACCCCATGTTGAGGAAGTTGGGAAAAGGCTAGGTAAAGCGAACTTATTCAAACCATTGGAAGAATTGTCTGTAAAAATCCTTAAACTGAGAGGTGGAAGGATGGTACCGAAGCCTTTGCTCTGCAGTAGGACGATCATAGCTTAATAATAATAACTTACCATTCAGATAGATCGTAAGAATAAAATGTAAGAGTAATAAAACGAACTCTTTTTTTATAATTTTTTTATTACTTGACTTGGTCGCGTTTGACCCTCGTCGCACCTGATGGTAAGCGCAGACAGGGTCTAAGATGGAGCACACGAATCCAAGTAACAGAGATATAGAGGGATTCTCCTATACCCCTCTGGCTCTCACATATACGCGACGGAACACAGTAAACTGCTTGGCGCGGCGACTTTAATGTGAGGGTGGTAGCTAGCCAGGCGGACCGTGAAGATCCTACCACCAAGCAAACCATATTTGTAAGTTAAACCGTAGGTTTAAAAAATCTTTAATACGTGTCTAAAAATTTCGTCTTAAAATAAGTTCCTATTTCGTTCTGCGTAATATTTTATGATCTAATTATAATTAAATCAACTGAACATAATGACAATTTACACGCAGACGTGATAAGTGTAGTGGTGTCCTCCTAAATATTGGTAAGCCGTGTAAACATAATATTAATCAGTACTACAATTAATTGGCTTGTACCGTTTGCCCATGCAACTGCTAATTTAAATAAAAGTGCTGGCGCTGCCGCTACTGCTCTGGAGACCCTCAAATGATGCAAATATAGTAACTTCATACGAAACTATGATTTTGAGCCGTTTGGGGTCGAAACGCTCGGGTCATGGGGTCCAAGTGCACGCCTCCTTTTTAAGGAAATCGGAAGAACACTGATCGACACTTCACGTAATCTAGCACGTAGGCTGGCTTGGTTTTTTGGCCAAAGAATTAAGCAGCCAACCACCTGGGCACATTACCAGTCAACAGCGGAGGAATATTTTGATGCCCTCTCTATTAATTTAAAGTTTTAGTCTAGAGTGTTATATGTAATATAATTTATTTATTTATACTTTCGCACAAAATTTGTACAGAGGCGGACTTAATGCCACAGGCATTTTCTTCCAGTCGACCTTAGGGTGGTGCAGAGAAAAACATATAATACATGTATGTAGTAAGTTTTAATATTTTATTTATGTTGTAAATAGAATAAAATGATTTGTAGGTCCGCCGCATACTACTTATTATTGTAAGAAGTATGTGGCGGATCTACAAAAAATTTAGCCCAAACTTTGATTATTGAGTCTCTTTTATACTTTTGAATTTCGAAACTTTGATTCTTCTTCTTGATTTTCTTCTTGGTTTTTTGCCAAAAATTTGCGTTGCCATTCAACGTGGCAATGCGGCCAGTCTCCTAGGCACGTTAGCAGTCGACAGAGATGCGGAGGCATATTGTGATGCCCTATTTTAGTTCATAATTTTATTCTAGGATATTATTTATCATCATTCAGCCGAAAGGCGTCCAATGCTGGACATAGGCCTCCTCCAAGCCATGTTGGGGGGGTTTGCCATAATCGCCACGCTTGGCAGGCGGGTTGGCGATCGCAGTATGGTTGTTAAAGTACTCAGAGAACGCTGCTGCTCGTCCTCTAGTGAATCCCTTAGTCGCCTTTTACGACACCCATGAGAAGAGATGGGGTAGTGCTATTCTTTGTGTCCGGCACCACACGGAACCGGCTGTAATGTATAATGTTTTTTTTTAATTTGAAATGTTTGTAGTACATTTTTATTTAATTTAAATTGTAGATATTAGATTATTTTTAGTGGAACTTAGATGGAAGTAGAATAATTGTGTGTTTTTGTAAGATAACGAGTTCTTTCTTTGCATGTATCTATAACTAGCGACCCGCCCCGGCTTCGCACGTGTACGTTTTATAGCTTAAAACCTTCCCCTTCAAACACTCTCGTCTATTAAAAAAACCGCATCAAAATCCGTTGCGTAGTTTTAAAGATCTAAGCATGCATAGGGACAGACAGCTTTTTTTTTATTGGACTGCTTTAGGTGGTCCTAGGGAACCCTTCCTACGTAACCGGGCAGTTATTGGCGAGACCTGAAGGGTCTCCAGCCAATGGGGGGGAAGTAAAATACTTAACCTAAGCAAACTACTTGTACTACACTAACATCATGACTACCTGGGGACAGACAGCGGGAAGCGACTTTGTTTTATACCAATATTTAGTGAATGAAAATGGATTGAGAATTTAATTATTCCAAAATAACCTTTCTCTTCTTCACCAGGACCACACGGACACAAAAATCAAGTTCCACAACACCTCCACAAGTCACACTGTCAAACTATACACAATCATAACGGAAATTTCGAAGACACGCGCGAAACTACAATAGAAACAAAAGCATTGTTAGTACACAAACATTCCAAACAACACCGTCACGGCTATAAACAAGCTATCAACGGACAAGCAGCTACAACAACCAAAAACATGAAAACATATTAGGGGATGAATTGTTTTCGAAATTGGCATCTGTTATACGTGACGACGGGGGCTCATAGTTGTATTGTTACATTATGGACTGCAAAGTCAAACAATAAAGTCTACTTTACTTAGGGTTACCATCCGTCCGGATTTGTCCGGACATGTCCGGACTTATACACTTTTGTCCGGCTCTTTAATTTGTCCGCATTTTTTTACTTATATGGAATACGAGTTCGTGAGCTCGTGGCTAAATAATTACAGCCGCATAGACTGATCTTCCGGGTTAACCCACGCTTGCCGAGGTTGGTCTGTGGATGGGTGACCATTTACCATGGCGAGTTTCCTCCATGCCTCGGAAAGCACGTAAAGCCGTTGGTCCCGGCTGTCATTTGTAGATCTTTGACAGTCGTTACTGTTGGTCAGAAGCCAGAAAGTCTGACAATCAGTCTTACCAAGAGTATCGTATTACCCAGTTACTGGGTTGTGGAGGTCTGATAGGCAGTCGCTCCATGTAAAATACTGATATTCAGCTGCATCCGGTTCGACTGGAAGCCGACCCCAACATAGTTGGGAAAAGGCTAGGCAGATGATGAACAATCAACTTAACGAGATCAAGCAATAAATCTTCGTATGTTTGCATTTTGTGACTAAAATCTCCAGACTTTTATTGAAATGTCAGGATTTTTGTCAGGACTTTTCAAATTACTAAATGGTAACCCTAACTTTACTTACTTTAAAGTGTCACAAAGTTGCTCATAGTATTAAGAAACAAACCTTATAGGGGTGGAAAAAATATGATTGTGTTGGCTTTGTTGGGACGGTGAATGGTTAGAGCGACCACACTGGAGGGTTGGTGCGTTGCTAATTTTCTAATTTACGGGACTGTTTGAAGGTATTGAGATTTTAATGTATTTTGACAGTTTTTCAATTAGATTTTTATTTTTGAATGCATTGAAATGTTTTCAAAAAAATGTATAGGTAGGTATACAACGTGTGTTTTTGATATCCCATAACTCTAGGGTTATATTATTCAAGTCTTCTGCTTCTTCTTCGTGTCGTTGGCACGACAATTGTTATATTTTGTTAGCCCAGAACTTCGCCACTTCCACGGCGCCATCGGTGGCTGCGCAGAGATCACTCTGACTGCAGGTTGTTGGGCTCAGAGGGCAGGATAGGAGATGGGGCATAGTTTGCAGCGCAGCTCCACATCCACACCCAGCTGCTGTTTGGTTCAGGTAGCCCCACTTGACGAGGTTGGAGTTACATCTACCCACTTGAGATCGGAGGCGATTCAGGGATTTCCAGATTATTCAAGTAAAACGAACACAAAATCTCCTAGAATAGGTGGTCCAAAAATGCATAGTTTCGAAGATATAATCAATCATAATTAAATTATAGGTATGTAAGTTTCATTGATAAATAAGAATAATTCATTTTTATTCAAACCAATCATTCGTAGTTAAAGCTAAGAAAATGCGACGTTGTCATGTTTCACGTAAGGGTGTTTTACATTAATAATCGTGACTTAGTCGAATTATTTTGCATGAAAAATGAAAACAAAAAAAAAAGATGATTGAAGAATAATTCATATGCCAGTTGGTTCTTTGATATGGTCTCAATCATACCCTAGAGTTATGGGATGTCAAAAAAACACCTTGTACACACGGCTATTCATCAAGCTATACAAAACCAGTTTATCTTGGCGTCGCTTTGTATAATCTTTTCGCACAAGTAACGGTCAGCTTATACTGGTTTTGCGTAGCTTGAAGTGTAGCCGTGTGTACATTCGTTCTACTTAGCCTTTTCAAAACTACGTTGGAATCAGCTACGAGTCTAACCAGTGTGTCTACTCCCTAAGCACGAAGTCCGTGGTTTCGGCCTTAGTTAAGACCATTTCCTACTCCCTATCACCTACGGACATACGATTATTTCGGGGCCCGAACTAAGAATGAATGACAATACGATTTGACAGTTGTCCCTACTACCGATGTGTTTTTGCCCGTCCAAAAATTAGAACTTGACACTTGTTTTGTTCACTCCTACGTTTCGGGCTACTTTCGGACGGGCGTCTAACTCCGTTGACGGAATTGGGAGTAGGCCCCCAGATGCGGTTGAATACCAGTATTTTACAGGGAGCGACTGCCATCTGATTTTTGCTACCCAGTTATTGGGCAATGCCGATATCCTAAGGTTAGACCGGTTATCATACTTTCGGGCTTCTGACTACCGGTAACGACTGTCATAGGTATTCGTAAGACACCCGGGACCGACAGTTTAACGTGTTTTCCGAGGCACAAAGGTTTCTCGATGTATTACAAACGCTCACCCATCCACAGACTGACCGTGGCAAGCAAAGCTTAACCTTGCAAATCGTTTGATCCCGCGGTTGTTAATTAGCTACGAGCCCCTTTGTAGGCATCCATATATCAATATAAAATAATATTTTCTCGTATAAGATGAATATCTACCTATGTACACACGGCTACAGATCAAGCTGTACATTTCCAGTATAAGCTGATCTCGCATTGTATAGGATTTCCTTACAATGAGAGGTCAGTGTAAACTGGAAATGTATAGCTTGATGTGTAGCCGTGTGTACAAGACTTACCTACAACATTTAACTGAATACTTCGAAAGAGAGAAGAAAAAAATAAGAAAAAAAAAACTTTTATTTGTAACAATGCGCGTTGATGTCTTTTGTTAGACCTTAATTTCGTAGCTCTTAATATTTTAAACAATAACTTTATTTTATTTATTTTATTTTAAATACTATCCTTACAATTACATTCCCTAAGTCTAATGGCACTATTGTACTACAGAACTCAAATAGTGTTGTAACTGTCCGGAAATCGAATAAATATCGAATCGGCTGTATCGATCTTCAAACAATCATTGCTAACATCGTATCTGAAAACTCGAGCGTGTTAACAACTGAGCACGCTACCGGCCCCATAAAAGCGAATTGTATCTGCACTTCGATCGCTGTAGACCTTATAAAGCGGCCGGCTAGCCGAACGCCTTCTAAAAATAATGTTTTGGCTCATCATTAGCCCGACAATGCGACGCGATCGGTTCGTGCTTTGTCTTTTTAGTCGGTGACGCAATTCATACCGAAACGGAACAATAAAATTCTTAAAAACACCAAAGCAATTTCAACTCAACACCGACAACATCAAGGTTGATTTTTAAATGAGCGTCATCGTTGTTGATCTCCAAAAGAATTGTCCGTTGACAACAGAGACATCGATGCTGTTCTTTTTTTGAATATCGATTGTAAAGAGCATTCTCATGGGCTGTGAGAACTTTCAAGATGTACAGTCGCGGCTTAAATTCTTTTCTATTCAACGTGTCTTTGCCAATGTTCAATTGTCGAAGACAGTTTTGTGCGTGATCATACAGCGGTCGGTAGAACCGATTATGATCGGATATTTCTAGACGGCTAAGCATGTGACAGGATAAATAGAGGTATTGACTTATTTATCGAATACCTCGTTGGTACCTATTGTGGTTGCAAGCTGCAATGTCGAGTTGGGTTCGATTCTCGGGACGAACACTCTCATTGGGTATAGTAGCAGGAAGTTGGAACTATGGCCAATAATGGGGAAAGGCTCTGACGAAATTGTGGCATTTAAATGATTTTTCAGTTATTCAACCATATGATTTTCAGCGCACAAGTAGATATATCCGTGACTACCTATACTACAGTTAATAAAAGCGTAAGGCTTTTCAAGATTCAAGATTTTTTAGAGTTGAAATTAGGTAGGTTTAATGCGACACAACTAAGAAGTTACATCGATGTACTGCAGTACTAATAAGCTGTTGTGGTCTTCAAGCCACATTCGGTTCAGGGGACCAACTCCCTAAGTCCGTCAACGAAGTTAGTCGCCCGTCCGAAAGTAGCCCGAAACGTAGAAGTGAACAAAACAAGTGTCAAGTTCAACTTTTTGGACGGGCAAAAACACAACGGTAGTAGGGAAAACTGTCAAATCGTGTTGTCATTCATTCTTAGTTCGGTCCCCGAAATAATCGTATGTCCATAGGGAGTAGGAAACGCTCGTAACTAAGGCCGAAACCACGGACTTCGTGCTTAGGGAGTAGACCCCCAGAAGTGACCGATTTTACAAAATTTGCCGATGCGACTTCTTAGTTGTGTCATACTGTGTCCCTGGTAACTTGTGGGAGCTCTTTTAATACACCCTAGTACTTCTAGTAAATACAAATTTCGTATAGATATACGTTTAGAGGTCTTCATTAATCCCTATTATATTTATAAAATTACAAGTGCCAGGGTACATTATAAGAACCCCTAAAGTCAGATTTACCAGTAGGGTACCCAATTAATGCAGCCGTCTTTAATAAGCAGGTGATCAACGAGGTAGTATGTGTTGCCATTAAAGCGTAAAAAATAACGTTGTTCTGCCTAGCCTGTTCCCAACTATGTTGGGGTCAGCTCCCAGTCTAACCAGATGCGGCTGAATACCAGCATTTTACACGAAGCAACTGCCATCAGACCTCCGCAACCCAGTTACTGGGCAATATCCTAAAGTTAGACTGGAAGCTGACCCCAACATAGTTGGGAAAAGGCTAAGTTCAACGTTATTTTGTACGCTTTAATGGCAACACATACTACCTCGTTGATCACCTGCTTATTAAAGATGGCTGCATTCATTGGGTACCCTCCTGGTAACTTTAGGGGTTCTTATAATGTACCCTAGCACTTGTAGTTTTACGAACGAAGAGGAAGTTTGAAAGTGGCATCGATAACTGAAAAGTTGTGTGGAAAACGGTTGTCATGGTATGGGCACGTGTTACGGAGAAATGAGGAAAATGTAGTGAGGAGAGTTTTGAGTATGAATGTCGATGGCTATAAGAGTAGGGGAAGACCAAAGAAACGATGGATGGAATATGTGAATGATGATATATATGGTTAGAAAGGGGGTGACTACCGAGATGACGACTAATAGAGAAGTATGGAAGAAAAAGACATGTTGCGCCGACCCCAAATAAATTGGGATAAGGGCACTTACTTAGACCGGTTGTCAGACTTTCGGGCTTCTGACTACCCGTAGCAACTGTCATAGGTATTCATCTGACACCTGGGACCAACAATTTAACGTGCTCTCCAAGGCACGGAGGAGTCTCGATATATAACGAATGGTCACCCATCATACAAAATGTCGTGTTACGTCTTATTTTATTTAATCGACAATTAATCGTTTCGCAACACTGAACATAAGAAGAACGGAAATAGGAAATTTAGTTTCATTAATTAATTTAATTTCTCCTTTTTAAGGAAATAGGAAGAAGACTGGTCGACACTTCACGTGACCAGAGGGCTGGCTTGTTTGTCGTCCAAAGAATTAGTGTTGCCATACAAACTGGCAAAGCTGCCAGCCTTCTGGGCACGCTTCCAGTCGACAACGATGTGGAGGAATATTTTGGTGCACTCTTTTAGTTTGTACACACGGCTACAGGTCAAGCTACACATTTCCAGTATAAACTGATCGAGCATTGCATTGGATTTCCTTACAGTAAGAGGTCAGTGTAAACTGGAAATGTATAGCTTGATGTGTAGCCGTGTGTACATGTAGTTTTAATCTAGGATATACATAATTTTTCTTTGTTTGTATATGTTAGTAGTTTTATTGTATTGTTTCATTTATTCATTGTATTGTTTATTAAATAAAAACTAGAAATGTTTGTCTATAGAACGGATAATTTGTGATTTGTTCAAAGTTATCTGTTACCTATAGTTTTAACGGCTTTATTAAAAAGTCATAAAATTTTAATACCTCGTCGTATAGGCATTTATGTATCATATCTATCGAACATAGAATATATTATTAGATCTTTATTTCTTTGATAGTTAATATTTTATTATAGTTATGAATAATGATGAAGAAAATTCATTGGTTTATCTACTAACAAGAAAAGATTGAGGTGTCTGGCTCCGATTTGTTTCGTTTTAAGATATATTTATTTATTAAAGGAGAACCAACAGCTACAACAAATGGATAACAGTGGTATATACTCGTATCAATACAAAGCCAATTACAGGTTCCCACGAGTAAAAATGAAAAAGAATATTAAAAAACTTAGGATCTAACAAGCACGATAAAGATAAAATATGATAATTTAAATAAAGTACAAAATCATTATGGCCCTTTAAAAAGTTAGCATTCAACCGACTGAGTGCAGAATTGGATTTGGTATTAAATGGGTCAAGTGAGAACTCTTTACATAGACTATTGAAGTCCTACATTATCACTACATAGTATAAAACAAAGTCGCTTCCCGCTGTCTGTCCCTATGTATGCTTAGATCTTTAAAACTACGCAACGGATTTTGATGCGGTTTTTTTTTTAATAGATAGAGTAATTTAAGAGGAAGGTTTTAAGCTATAAAACGTACACGTGCAAAGCCGGGGCGGGTCGCTAGTATATTATATGTAGTATATTGCAGAGCATAGAAAAATTGCCGACACGTATTTTATTTTATCGGCCTAAATATTTACATAACATAACATCACGCCTGTATTCCTAAAAAGGTTTGTCAGAGGTGTAATAGTACACCCTCAATTCGCCATTATGTTTAAGTTCCCAATAAGAGGCGAGCCTCTTGCTATCAACCGAGCACAAATCCAGACACCTGCTGCTACTGAGATATTCCACGCGGAAAAACCCAATAACACTTTGCCAGACATGGGGTTCGAACCCAGGACCTCACGCGGCTTGCCAACCTTTATGTACGAATTTACTTTGGCAGTCAAAATGCGGGACGTGGCAAAAAACGCGGGACCCAACTGTCAAAGTATAGGTAGGCGAAAAATACAATTAGAAATATTTTTTGCTTCCCCACCGAAAGACAGCGTATGTTTGGTGGGGGATTTGAAGTGGGAGCATGTAACAGCATCTTGGCGTCCCCGTTGTCGGAGGAGGCTAGGATGCTGTGTCAACTGTTGTTGGTTATCTACCAGAAGGAATAGGAATAGCATTACATTATGTTACCTACTTAAAAATAACTGTTTACGAGTATTACCTATGGTATAGTTTAGTTGATGAATGTTTTCTTTTATGAGGGTGACATTACCACTAAGTGATAAAGCCCTTTAAAATAAATAAAGATTAAAAAAAAAAAAATTTTTCGTTCCTTCGACGCGAGACTCGCTGGCAATCTCCACTCTTCTAGCTAAACAAAACGTGCGTTCACTAAATTACGACTTCTGATCGAAGGTTTAGCCGTAGGTAAGGTTCCGCACAACATGTCTTTCGCGGGACGCAATCGAAAAGTTGTTTTCACAAACCCGCAATATTTTTGAAAGACCTATCCAACGACATCCCACATCATGGGGTAGACGAGAAAAAAAAACATCCCCACATGGAGGTACAATAAAAAAAAATACGATTTTATTTTACCACTTTGTCGGCGTGATTAATGTGTATATAACGTTATTTTTAGTATATACAAAAACCGAGACACCCCAACAAGATTTTCATTAGAACTGCCTGAATATGTGTTTTTTTTTAATAAATCTCCTTGTTACACCGTAGTTTATGTCGCGTTAAGTTCCCTAGTAAAGTGTGAAATACCTGAAATGTGTTATGCAGGGGTTGTCTAATACACGGAAACTTATCGAGCGGACCATCGCAAGCCTCAAGGTGTCTATTCCCGTCAACTGTTATGGGTAGAAACCTACTGAAACAAAATAGAAATTTAGGAAAAAAAAAATGTGGTGTAAAAAATATGTCAATCGATTCTCCTAGTGATTCTGAACAAACTAGTTTCAGGTTTAGTATACAGGGTGGAAAAAATCAATGGGCCCTGAAGGGAAACCGCTTCAAATCCTTAAGATAGATTATTTTTCTTAAAGGAAACATTCCTTTAATTTTAAAAAGAAACAAAACTGCATTCACAGATTTCTCGATAAGCTTACCTAAACCGGGAATCGAACCAGTTAAAAAAATTAAAAAATAAATTCTCGCTATTTTATTTCACTAGTCGATACAGTCAATGTTAGAGATAAAATTTCTCCAATAAACATTAGGTCTTACACTCGTCTGTCGTACAAGATATCCATGAAATCTAATATTTAGGTAGTACACAAGGGCTTTAATCAACATTACCTAGACTAGAACTGTTCACTTTTAACAAGTAAAAGACACGTTACAATTTTCTTAAAACTCTTAACATCCAAAGACATTCTATGAAGTTCAAGCTTGCTAATTTATCTTTAAGTGTATTTGTTTTTTTTTATTACAAGTACCTCGTTGAAGACGTAGATAAGAAAATCATTTAATTGGTAATAATAATTCTATGCACATTTTCTTTCTTAGACGGAGAACGGGGCGTTCTGACGAAAAGTTTAAAAATAGAACGTTCCTTTGACAATAATCCTATCGATTAGTAGAATAAAGTAGAGAGGGTTTATTTTTTTTATTTTTAGCTGGTTCGATTCCCGGTTAAGGTTAGCTTATCGAAAAATCTGTGAATGCAGTTTTGTTTCTTTTTAAAAATAAAGGATTGTTTCCTTTAAGAAAAATAATCTATCTTAAGGATTTAAGGTGGTTTCCCTTCAGGGCCCATTGATTTTTTCCACCCTGTATACTAAAACTAAGCTTGTATATCCTTTCCAAATTATAGCTTTCTAGTACTAAGAGTCTCTGAGATAAGCTGCGGATGGACAGACGGACATGGCGAAACTATAAGGATTCCTTTTTGACTGCGGAACCCTAAAAAACTGCACCTACTTAACCGTATAGTCCGTAGCGGGCCCCGAAAGGGGACGAACACAAGAACTACCGTAAACTCGTTTTCGACCCCGATCGGGGCCCAGAATTAGGTCATACGACATCCTAATTAATAATGTAAACATTTAATTATCTACTTATCGGATCTTGTTATTGGATGAAATTTATAAGAACTACATAAAAAGCTCAAGTTTGTGTACCATTGAATCAATCCTATTTAGCGCACGAGTTTTAATATTTACCTTTACAAAACTGAATGTATAAATGCGATAACCGCCATTTGATGACACTCGTGGTGGACGCTAAAAATCATAAAAAGAATGGATTCTGGACTACCAATCATCACAAAATGAGTAAATCATTTATTAACT
Source organism: Amphipyra tragopoginis (assembly GCA_905220435.1). NCBI lineage: Eukaryota > Metazoa > Arthropoda > Insecta > Lepidoptera > Noctuidae > Amphipyra > Amphipyra tragopoginis. Next base: position 10,497,452 of record HG992009.1, read on the forward strand.
CGAGGAAATCATCCATAGTTTTGGTAATTTTAGTAGTGATAACAAAGTTTTTGATATCCAAAGTAAAAGCTTCCCGCCAGTTGAACTTTTGTTGTTGTTCATTTATCACTAATATCACAAATTACACAGTAGGCGTGGTTAAAAACAATCCATCATCTATAGACAAATGCGATATACTACTAGAAAAAGCCCATGTTTTAACGTAAAACGTAAACGTACGTAAAATATCACGAAATCTTTGTTATCACTACTCAATTTGGGATTCGGAATCAGCCGCCATATTACTTTTTTATGGTTAATGATGTGAGAAAGTGAATATGTGAATCGATTATTTCGTTGTGATTTTGTTCGAATCGATTTAATAAAAAATAAGTAACACCAAAAATCGATTTTTTAATTAGGTATAGTAAATATTTTACATGTTTGATGTAATTTAACATTCTATCTATGTTAAAATTATAATCAAGCAATCAAAGATACTTTTTTTTAAATATCGTAATAAGTCAGTAGGTACATTTAAATAAAATAAAATAGATTTAGATTCATCATAAATCATAATCCTCTGTGGCTACATCAATAAATATTCGTACCGAAACTTCACCGTGGAATCCAATGCATCCGTAGACTGATATTCTTTATTCAAAATTCAAAAAATAAATTCTAATTTGACGCAATATCGGCAGTAAAATAATAATTATCTACGAAACGTTCCTTGTAATAAGGTTTAAAATTGTTAAACGGGATCTTAATAGTGCGAAATCTAGGTATGTACCTCGCACACGCCTTCATGTACTAATTTTAAATTGCATAGGTACCTACATAGAATATTAATTTTATTATGTCCAGGATGGTTGACGGTTGTGAATAAGCGAAAAAAAAACAGAAGAGAGGTGAAGAGGGTGAAGAGGTCATACATTATAGACTTTATTTTTTGAAGGCGTAGATGGTATAGGGTGCCCAGTATATCTGACATAGGCGTAGTGAGTATTTGATTTCGGGGAAGATTTAATGGCGGAAAGCTTTTGGCGTTCTCGATGCGAGACATTGATGAGGCCTTGGGCCATCTTAAGTCGGATGCTGACCGGAAGCATTTACTTATAATGTAGTAGTTAGAATTCGAATAAGTTAGAACGTAAAACGAGCAATGAACATGCTGTTATGTGAAAATGGCGAATAATTGTAACATTACACGAACTCTTAAATGTTTCACCTCAGACTAGGCACCTCTGGGTTTTGAAGTAGGATTTTATTTCGAGATCGATTTTAAACGCTTTATGAAATTTTGCTCGTTTTATTTGGACAGGGGTGCAAAGGCAACAGTAGTTCAGCCATCTTTACTTGGCACTTTTACAACATTTTTTAGACCTTAACATTTTGTCGAGCTGATAGTCGCAGCGGATAAGCCTTGCAGCAGTAGGTAGACATAAGTTATTCTTAAATTCAAGATGGTGGCCTTGAAAATTTACTTATTATTTCATAATTATATTATTTCCATAGATTTCGAGGGTGCTGAAGCCGAAAATAAATTCTACTCCTAAATCCAAGATAGCCGTCATGAAAGTTCACTACCTAGTTAAATGAAATTTACTAGCCCTTAAATCATGGGATTGACACCCATGACAGCTAGCCAATTTGCGTAACCGCCATCTTGGATTTGGATTTTAATCTCATTTTCGGCATTAACACCCCCGAAAATCACGATTTTGAAACCCATGACGACTAATTTGCAAATTTTTGTAGCCGCTATCTTGGAATTTCATTTTGTCCCCGTTTTCGGCCTCAGCGCCACCGAAAACTACAGAATTGACACCCATGACGACTAGTGAACTTTTCATGTTTTGACCTCATTTTCTGCAACAGGAGCCATGAAAACCATGGAAATATCACCCATGATGAATAAGTAGTAAGTTTTCGTAGCCGCTATCTTAGATTTAGAAATCGATCTTAGCCATGTTTGTTTTGTGAACCGACCTTATGTCCTCTAACATTATTAAAACCTGATTATAGTAGTACGTCCTCTATCTTATGAACTATTTCACTTCTATTTGAAATCAGGAAGCAAAGGCCCAGGAATTTATGTCCCGAGCTGCGGTATGGCAGATTAGGACATAAGCTCCGCCTCTCTGCTGCTCGCTTTCCTCAGCAAACCCTAGCACGAATGCTCTGCGACAATGTACCGCGTTGACCGACTGCATGTAGTAATATAGGAGAGAATGTGGTAATACATTCTAATTATGTCTATTAGATACTTAAAATATCTTCGTGTTCATTCTACTTGTACTAATATTTAATCTGTGCCAATACTTTAGGTTTTTGAAAAATAATTTCTATTCACGTGAAATTATTTATTTGTAGCTATGCCGAAAATAAATAAATGTCATTAATTAACTTTCGAGCGATTTTATTTATTTAATGATTATTTTTCGATTAGGATGAATGAGTTTCGATTAGGCTGAATGAGTATCGATTTGGCTGAATGCAACATTTGTATTGTATTAACAATTTTGGATTGATGGTCAGCACTAGGTTCGAATTAAGTCGACGTACAATTTTTACTGAATTGAATTGTGTTTTTTATCCGTTTTTGTATTTGAATAATGGTAAAAGTGAAAATGAAAAGAAAAAGAAACTATGTTTAGCTTGTCCCTTCAGCGTTTCAACACGTAACTAGGTACGTTAATTATTGTTTTTGAGCTAATCTATCTCAACTAATATTTGGATATAGGTATATTAAATATCTATTTTATTCTAATTTCGCATTATGTTGACGTAGCTTCACGTAAACAGCACATTTTTAAAGAAATTTACTAGACATATTAGGTACAATATTAATGAAATAAAATATTTTTCACATTAAATTCATACTTAAACTTGCGTGCAAATTCCTGCATTTGGTGACTTAATTCAATTAATTGACGCGACAACTCCCCGAGTCAGCGGGTATGACAAATGTCAAAATCTCGTCGAGCCAAAGGGTTAACGGTCAATATATTAAACAAATATATTTTATTTACAACAATCAATTCTTACCAATCGTATTCCAAATTTAATCACAAAACATTAAAAGTAACGGTTGACAAAACTAAAACAATAATATTATTGATTGCGGTATCGATTCGCATTCACGAGAAATCGATTAAAAATGTACGGTATTCGATATGGAGTTTCCGAATGATTAATAATTTTGATCTGCAATCTGCCACTGAATTCCACTGTTGTTCAGGTAGTTCCAGTCATGGCATTAAATTAACGTTCTTGTTAATTTTTTAATGTAAATAATAATATTTTTTATTATTTTTATTAGTGCGATGGTATTTTTATCGCTTTTGATAGCATGATAAACTCATTTGCGAAGGTCGAAGGCAGTGCTGCAGATTAATCAGTAGAAGCTGTTGCATTTTACGTATAATTATAATTAAAATAATTAATGGAGGTGATCCTTCATTAATTATTTGTCTGTCTGTCTGTCTCTATGTTTTCCTATTATTCTAATCTTTACGTATAAATAAGCTGTGCATAGGAGTTTGTCTGTCTATGTGTTTTTTTCGCATCACTATATCTAACATTAAACAATTATACAATGTGTCCTGTCATGGACTAGCGTTATTTTAGGTACTTATATAGCAACTATTCTAGTACACAAATACACTACACACTAGGGTCCAATCCACTTCCCCACTATTTGTTGAGATATTCTCTATCTTAAAGTTATGAACATGTGAACCCATTGTATCGTAATGTAAACGATAGAAAATATTGTTGCCCTCCGAATAAGCCTACTTTTATCTCAGCAGTACCGAAACTTTGAGAGATATGACTTTTTTTGTACACACGTACAGAATATCTCAACAAAAAAATTGGAAGTGAATTGGACCCTAGTATAAAGCGTATTTGTGTACTAGCATAGTTTTTATATAAGTACCTAGAATATCGCTAGTCCATGACCGGACACACTGTATAATTGTCTATCATTTGAACGAGCTATTGATGCTATGATAATTCTTAGATTAAAAGTAGTAGAGCTTCTTGCGAAAGAGTTCGTCCGATGAAGTACTGCCTCCATACCTATTTCTGCCGCTAAGCAGAATTGCAGTGTTCCTGTTTGAAAGGTATGGGTGCCAGTGAAATTACAGGCACATGAGACTTTCCAATTTTGCCTCTAAGGTTGACAACGCATCAGCAATCCTCTTGGTGTTGTAGGTGTATATAGGCGGCAGTAACTACTTACCATAAGGTGGGCCGCCGAAGTGTTTGCCAAAAAGTACATTAAAAAAAGAATGATTATAAGCAAGCCAAAAGCTACAAGTATCTCAGTTACAAATAGTGGAAAGTTAAGTCAAAAATTTGCCAAATGTCACTTAGAGGTTAGTGCGTATACACGTAGAAAGCGGGTTGCCGGCGCCAATCTGCCAGCGCTGGTCGGTGCTGGTCTGCGCAGTTAGTTAGCGCAGATAGTCTCTATACTGTGTGGCGAACCAGCGCCGACAAGCTCCGAACTTCGCCGACAAGTTCCGACCTCCTCCGATCAGCGCTGGTAAGCCGTCATTTGTTGCTGTATTTGCAAGGGAACAAGGCGCATTTTTGTTAAAAAATACCAGCCCCTGCTTCTACCCGCTTCCTTTATGTAGCGGTTACCTGTACGCACCAGTACCGATAAGCGCTGATAGGTCGGCGCTGGTTACCTGTTTCCTTTATGTATACGCCCTTACCGAGAAATAGCAAACGTATAGTGTGTGACACTATCCATCCCGATGAACCGATGTGATGGTTTGTACAATGATTCACTAAAGACAAATGACGCCAAACATTATAAAAACATTGTTTTGTCAATCGTTTGATTTTGATAGAAATAGAATGTTGTTCGACTCGCGACCTCGCCGCGTGTTCAGCTCATGATTAAGGGCTCCGTTTGGGTTCGAAACTAGTCGGGCAATCCCGAAAAATGCACGTAAGTGAACCGTAACTCATAAATAGAACGACGTTAATTATATTGGGCTCTTACTTTTATTGTATTTTGTGAGTCGTTGTGCAAGCCACCCTAAATATTTAAAAAGACATATTAATTATAAAAACTCTCTTACTTTGCTTACAATCCACAAGCAATAGCTGTACCTAACTTCAAAATATAATATACAACTTACCGTACAACAATCTCGATACAAGAAATTATAAAGATTTCGAAAACTTTTTTGCGCAAAACATACTAAAAAACAAATTTTCCCACTTATTAGCTTGATGGCTATGATTACTTAACCACAAATCTGAGTGCATTGAAAACCCCCTCAATCATATTTTACAATCCGATCAACATAATCTCGACACAAGAAAGTTTAAAGATTTCGACAACATTTTTGCGCAAACCATACTAACGAACAAATCTTCCCACTTAACCTCAAATCTATGTGCTTTGAAAACCCCCTCCATTACATTTTACAATCCGATCAATCAACATAATCTAACACAACAAAATTTAAAGATATCGATAAAAAACTGCGCAAACCGTATAAACAAACAAATCGTCCCACTTATTAGCTTAATGGCTATGATTACTTAACCACAAATCTTTGTGCTTTGAAAACCCTCTCAATTACATTTTACAATCCGATCAACATAATCTCGACATTCTCGACACAAGAAATAATAAAGATTTCGTTAAAAAAATGCGCAAACCTTACAATCAAACAAATCATCCCACTAATTAGCGTGATGGCTATGATTACTTAACCTCAAATCCGTGTGCTTTGAAAACCCTCTCAATAACATTTTACAATCCGATCAACATAATCTCGACATTCTCGACACAAGAAATAATAAAGATTTCGATAAAAAAACTGCGCCAACCTTACAAACAAACAAATCGTCCCACTAATTAACGTGATGGCTATGATTACTTAATCTCAAATCTGTGTGCTTTGAAAACCCCCTCAATTGTGTTTTACAATCCGATCAACATAATTTCGACATTCTCGACACAAGAAATAATAAAGATTTCGATAAAAAAAAATGCGCAAACCTTACTAACAAACAAATCGTCCCACTAATTAGCGTGATGGCTATGATTACTTATCTGTGTGCTTTGAAAACCCCCTCAATTACGTTTTACAATCCGATCAACATAATTTCGACATTCTCGACATAAGAAATAATAAAGATTTCGATAAAAAATAATGCGCAAACCTTACTAACAAACAAATCGTCCCACTAATTAGCGTGATGGCTATGATTACTTAACCTCAAATCTGTGTGTTTTGAAAACCCCCTCAATTACGTTTTACAATCCGATCAACATAATAAATAATTCAATTTTGCGGTCCGAAGATTAAATTACGATCGTTCGCCCATTCTGTATGCGACAATAAAAATGCTAATACTGTCCAACGATGGTGTAATTTATGACACCCAATTTAAGACAATAAGGTGACCGTCAACGAACGTTTACTTATCCTTTTTCTCATTCCACAAATGTTTGAAGTGAAGCCATTAATGATTCTCATCATTAGCTGCGAACTTCCAAATTAATGTTATTCTGTTAATTAGCTTGTAATTATGTTCGAACGGCTCCTTAAATTAGGATTGTTATGCTTTTGAAGAAAAAAAACTTAAAGAATAATGTGTGTGAATATTTGAATGTCGATGCTTCTACCAGAAACTATTAGTATTATATATTGTTGACTAGATTTACACGCGGCTTTACCCACGGAAACATATGGTACTGCTCATCACCCACACTCAATAGCGAGATAATTTGTACCCTATAACTTGATGCGCTCTTTAATGGATGTGGCTGCCACATTTCAACTAGATCTGTCCAGAAACAGTGACGTGAAGCTCAAACATACAAACGGACAAACAGACAAAAAAACTTTTTTTTTTTTAACATCAATGTCGTTTCTGGGATGTATTGCATTTACTTTTTTCCAAAAATATTTAATGTACAGTTTTAGCTGTATTGTTACGATTTTATTATATGTTTAGATATAGATAGGTATTTGTAGTTCTACGCTACGCTTAAGACAAAGAACAAAAAATAATCAAGTGACGTATTTATTATCATAAGTGGGTGCAGTCCACAATCGTTGTTCAAATATATTTTATATGTTACACATGTGTCATTGTAGGGTTCCGTAACTAATTCTTCTATTGGACTGCTTGTAAATGTAATATCACCTTTTTCATCATCATCCTCATACTTCATTTCACCTTCTTTCTATAGATATTAAACCTTTTTTATGACAGGCCAGGTTGTGGATTATATTCTTAACCTCAAAATTTATCGGTTGAAAAAAAATATTATTAGCGAGACCTGAAGGGTCTCCAGCCAATGAGGGGAGTAAAATATTCAACCTAAGCTAACTACTTATACTATACTAACATTGTGACTACTAGCAACAACAACACTAAGGGTGACCCCTAGTGGGACTCGGACCTCGGCTTGGTGGTTTTTATTGGTGGCGGAAAATTTGGGAGGGAGACAGCTTGATGAGGACTGAATTATCGGTGTGACTCTGTCTGAAGAGAAAAATAAATTAATATGGTGGATTACAAAAAAACCATCGCGGGTTTAACTGAGATATTAGACACGGTATCTCTCAGTCCGCATCTGTACAATTTGTGCATAAAGTATAAATAAATAAATAAAATAACTATTCTCGTATACATAGTTTCACGATCCACCGAGCTCTCCCGTCGTAGAGCCGGTCATCTCTTCAGACTCCGCAGTCACACCGATAATTCAGCCCTCATTAAGCTGTCTCCCTCCCAATCTCCTGCCAGCAACGCCCTAAGCCGAGGTCCAAGTACCACTGTGGGTCGCCCTTAGTGTTGTTGCTGCTAGTTGTCATGATGTTAGTGTAATATAAGTAGTTAGCTCAGGTTAAGTATTTTACTTCCCCTCCAATGGCTGGAGACCCTTCAGGTCTTGCCAATAACTGTCCAGTTACGTAAAAACGGTCCGCAAGTACCATCTAAAAGCAATACAAAAGAAGAAAAAAAATGTTTGGTCTAGTAGTCGCAAGCACGACTGTTGAGCGAGAAGTCCTGGGTTCGATCCCCAGGTTGGGCAAAGAGTAACTGGGTTTTTCCGTGTGGAATTTCTCAGTAGCAGTCCGAGGTCTGGATTGGGGTCCGGTTGGTGGCAATAGGATCGTTTCCTATTACATGGGACTCAAACAAACTCAAAAAAAAGCTCCTGTGACCAACCCTTCGGTGAATACAGGAGAATATGTTATGTTATTTTTACTTTATCTTTTCATTCAAACTTTACTATCATTTTAAGGCATTATATTAGAAACGAGCTCTTCAGTTTGTAATATTTAAATTATTACAAAAAGGAACAGAACCGACTAGAATAGCCATCAACAATTATTAACTATATTAATGGCTATCTACACTTGTCCACACAAATCATTATACAAATGACATTTTCAACGTGGTTTTTTACATCTTATTTCCTTCCTTATCATTTTATTGTCCATATGCTTCTATTTCGTTGTCAGAACAGGCGGCCACGCCAAAAAATCAATTTACATGTTATTTAATGAATGTATTATGCAGATTTGGTCGATTTTATTCTTCGAATATCGATAAATCTGTGCGGGCGAGACAAATAAGTCATAACATTGGACCGGGGGTAAGGACAAGGCCAGATTATTCTTTTTTTGCACGTATCGATCGATACAAGAATCGACAAGTTTTCGAATAAAAAAACTTTAATTCACTAGAATAAATCGTTAGTAAAAAATATTATAGACTACACTGTTTTTGTCACACGATGTGACAGTCTATGAGATACTTTAATACCTATTAAATTAACTTTACAAGGCGTGGTCTTTGGTAGATAAGTAGCAACATCTGAAAACTAAATTCCCTAAGTGCGCATCACGACTCACAATATTGATGAAAAAACTGGAAGTTTGCGTTTAGTTTTCTACGTGATCTGATCAAGCAGAACCAATAAGTTAAAACAGGCTCTGAATTTATTGCTCAGTCCTGCTTCTGAATAAAATACTTGGTTGTACCGATACCTCTTAATAATGAGGCCAGACAAGCGTAATTTACGCCGCGTAAAATGAGTTGCGTAAAGTAAGTCGCGTAAAGTAAGTCGCGTAATTTAATGGATGGATTTAAAGGACTGATTTTGCGTCGTAGTGTGACACGAACCGCAATATTGTATTAAACCGAACGTAACCGAACTTTAACCGAGGCTTTTACAACCACAGGCGGCTGTTACATAGACGAAAAGGAGGAAGAACACTAACGACCTAACACGAGTAAATTAAATTAAAATATTATAGAACTGCAAACACACATACTAAAAACATGTCATGTTTTTACTGTAAGTATTTATAAAGGAAAATAAAGCTATTTTTTTTTAAATTATTATTATTTGACCGAATTTACGTGAGTCACTTTACGCAGCGTAAATTACGCTCGTCGGACTTCAACCTCAAACAGTAGGTATAGTACAATTTTGTTCTTATTTCCATATAATATTGATAGTAGATCATTTCAACCAGACAGAATAGCAACAATCAATAAAATCTACTAATTTGAGCATCAGTTCTGCGATCTTCTACGCCTTTTTCAATGTGTAAGAGATCGCATCAGGTATTTTAAGGATTTTCATTGGATTTATTATTCCTATGAGCAGTCCCTACGTTTCTTGTTATTTGAACTTTGTCCAACAAAAAACTCAAATGTGTTGGCACTCCAAATGTCATCCGTTCACTACGGTTGACATTTAAAACTATTTTATGCAACGGTTACGCGAATATATGGCAACAAATAATGTTTCAATGAGTCAAAACGAACCAAAATATTTTATAGGTTTTAAAATACTCCATAGGTTTTAAAATAAAGAGTCTCAGGGAGTGCCTTGCGCTGATATTTTTACGCAAAATTTTATATCCCTCGCTCCTCGCTCAAAGAGATGCTGTCAACGTTTTAAAGTGCTTTAAAACAGCCTCACGCGTATCGATAGGTACCGTTCTTAAGTTCGTCTAGCGCACCCTGTGCAATAAGCCCTCTGAGATAAAATCCCTATTCCTAAAACGTTAACGCTTGCTAACAGATCAAATTGTATGGAATTGACATTTTCTTGAGCGTAAGTAAGCAAATGTCATTTCCATACAATTTGATCTTTCTGCAGACGTTAACGTTTAATTAAAAGGGATCTTGTCTTAAGGCCCGGCCCTCGGGGCCTACTCCCTAAGTCCGTCAACGAAGTCAGACGCCCGTCCGAAAGTAGCCCAAAACGTACGAGTGAACAAAACAAGTGTCAAGTTCAACTTTTCGGACGGGCAAAAACACATCGGTAGTAAGGACAACTGTCAAATCGTGTTGTCATTCATTCTTAGTTCGGGCCCCGAAATAATGGTATGTCCGTACCGTAGGTGACAGGGAGTAGGAAACGCCCGTAACTAAGGCTGAAACCACGGACTTCGTGCTTAGGGAATAGACCCCCTGCTACCAACGTTAAGGCCAATTTACATTTGTAACTTCCGATGTTCATCCTGCAAGAATAATCCGGAGTGACAAGTGTAAAGTGCTCAGTTTGAAGAATAGTGTAAAGTGCAATTTACAGACTGGCTTATATTTTCACCATGGCATGAGCTATTCTTCTATAGCTCGTGCCGACACGAGAGGAGAAGCCCGACTAATGCCCGATTCCTATTGCCAAAAACGAATCGTTTTGCTTACCGATGGTAGCATTTTATATTTACAAACTAAGCAAACAAAGACTCGTAAGCTAGTTTTACCTGAGATAGCTAGTAACGTATCGAAGAGTTTATGGAGTCTTTTCTTCAGTATTGATTAACATAAAAGTGTCTTAATTTGGAATCAACCATTACTTTGTAATTCGTCGATGTATCTGTTAGTTTGTAGACTATCTACTCTGCTGTCATAACGAAGAGTAGAGTAAGTGCAATTTTTGAGCATAGAATTTTGAACCTTAGTGTTGGGTTACGCAGACGCAAAAGGTTAAATATTCTATGTTCAAAAATTGCACTTACTGCACTCTTCGTTATGACGGCAGTACTGTAGACTATCCTTGCGGACCCTATCTACGTAACCGAGCAGTTATTGGCGAAACCTGAAAGGTCTCCAGCCAAAATATGTTAGTGTAGTCTGTTCTTAATGTGAGTAACTATTTCTGTACTAGAGCCGATACTATGCTACCTACTGGAGCGTTATCATATCGTAGGTAGATAAACAAGTCCCTGATTTTCTTAATTTAGCTACACAACTCGTCACCCTCCCCGCTAACTGTCGTAACTAGCAATTGACAATTTATCAGTAGTTGCGTTAGCTGTGGCTTTATTTTAATGATTTAATAACTTTTTTATATTGCTCTTGGCTTAATCTTTTAAGTTAGTAGTTGCTCTAAAGCCCTAAGGTATCTATTTATTTATTTCTATTCATTTGAAGCACATACGTCACTCTGTGAGAATTTGTCTGAAAAATTATCAATTGCTAGTTACGACAGTTAGCGGGGAGGGTGACGAACTGATCTATATGTGAGCTGAGGATCCAAATCCAGGCTTTGGCTTGCAAATCTATGATTTTGCTTAACGAAATCAGTGAAAACCGATTTAGTAAAATCTAGAATATTTGGTTAAACAACTGAGGGTTGGTAAGGCCAGCTAAATACAAGCCATCTGCGACACATGTACGAAAAACACTCAAATAAAGATCACTACTCGTACGCCGCCAACAAAAAAACTCAATTACACTACAGTCGGTAAAGTCGGCGTTACTTTGTACAGAAATTATGACTATTGTGAGACATTACTCTTCTTTACTCATCGGTGTATGAATGGTTGAACATGTACGTACAATGGCTTGCCTGTCCCCCTATTATTTCGAGCGGCTGCCTTTATGCGGACGTCATCCGATAAAGGGGTATAAATAAGCGCTTGCGCATGTCATGTAACGTGGCGACTAGTGATTGTAGCGTTATGAATCATCGTTCGTATGTCGTTCGGAATTTATCGGGCTGTGATGATTTTTGTAACTGTTAGGGTAAAACTCGGTAAAACGCCCCACTTTTTTTTAAATTGTAATAAATAAAAAATCTTACAAGATATAATCAAACTTTTTATTTTGGAACAATATTTAGTATTTTAACAACAATACCGCAAGTGATAATGATAATAGGAACTAAGGATACAATAATATTTATTATTTAAAAAAACCTTAGGTGGGGCGTTTTGTAGTGTGATCGTTGGCTAATACGACTCACTCTTATTATAAAATGCCCCAGTGTATTAATCATATATTTTTGCATATTTTAAACTATAACAACAATTGTTTTGACAAAAATTAACTCTTAATCTTAACTTAGGATAATAAGAGGCAGTTACTCAGTCTCTTTATCAAATCAGACTTTTTAAATAAACATGGTACAAAACTCATGTAACCATGCTTAACAAGACAGGCATTGAATCCAATCTTCTGTGGATTTTGTATTATAGTAATCTTCCGTACATTCCACGCATCTGATAATGTCGTCATGTTCGTCTGAGATTTCTTCTTCAGAAGTATCTACCCTGCCCTCATTTTCATCATTGCTTTTAGAAGAGGATGAATAGCTTACTTTTTTCTTCTTCTTATTTTTGACAGACACTTTCTTTGGCTTCTTTTTACCTCCTTTTTCTTGTTTCTTTTTATCACCATCTTTTTCTTCGATAGGTTTAGTTATTTTTGTGGTCTTAGTCTGCTTTAATTTTCCAGCTGCTGGCTTCTTTTTGTCGGCAATTACCTTCCTTTTCTCAGAGAAAATCAGAAGGCTTGTCACTTGACAAGCCTTCTGATTTTCTCTGACTTAATTCTGAGTTGCGAGCCATGAATCCCGAAAACCAGACATTTACAGCTGATGCTGAACTTGATGAAAATGGATTTTTAATATTGAGTTTCCTAGCAAGTTGAAATGCCATTTCTTTAACATCTTTTCTATCAGGGGCAAATCCAACTTTCTCCAATTTCTTAAATGGGCAACCAGTTTTTTTCGTGTTCTACAGAAAATACTGGTTTGCGTCCAAGAGGGCCCTTTGATTTTCTCGATAAAATGTGTCTTCTTAGGGTTCGAGATGGTATGCCAAAGCTTCTGGATGCCTCATTAACACCCATTTCTTTGCTAGTCTAAGTCGACTGCACTCCATGATGCTCGTAGTGTTGTTCTTTGATACTTCCGAGACGTAATCTGAAATAATAACCCACGATAAAAAATACTTTAACACAGTTCAAATATTGGGGCGTTTTGTAAATTGACTTAGGGGCATACTGTCAAATTTGATTTTCAATACGCCCCACCGAGGTCAAAGCAGTAGATTCAAGGTTATAACGTTCGACAAAATAAAAGTATAAAGGTAATTTCATCTATTTTACGATAGTGTGGGTCATTATAACACAAAATCTAAAAGTATCAATATATATGAATTTCTTAGAAACTTACCGCAAATTATTTCACTCCAATAAATACAGATTTTGCAATATTTTTTAAACGGACATCACAAACTACGTGCACACGTCGGCCATGTTATTCGCCTACTAGTGGGTCTCCGCGCGTCTAGTTGTGAGCGGCGCAGCTTTGATAGTGTGAGTGCTGGAGTGGTGGGGCGTTTTGTCACTTGGGGCGTATTACCGAGTTTTACCCTATGTTTGTTGGATGGGGGGATGGAAATGGATGTGGTATCCTGGATTCAAGGTTCAGCTGTATTTTTTCCAAAGGCTGTATCTGTCAAAGTTAAAGTCAAATATTTTTTTATTTCAAAGTAGATCAGATCACTAATGCTTTCAAAAGGGCAACACTAAGTGCTCAGTTCCAAGTAGTAGGTCATTTGGAGAAGAGCCGGAAAGAAATTCCATGGACAAACATTAAAACATTTTTTTTTTGACAATTTTCATTGTAGTCATATAGGAACAATGCAGATTATAACATACAAGTAGACAGCATAGACAACATGAACCATTTATTTTATAAACTATAACTATAAACTATCTATTTACTTATATATATTCTATTTATATAATATAGAATAACTCTAGTTCTGTATTGTAGTAAAATGCCATGCCTGTCTGTCCCTTAGCTTATAACTTGTCCTTTAGTAGATTTTGTTGTTAAGGAAGGCGCTAGTGTAATTATATTTACTCTCATTGTAGAGCTGCTGATGCTAAAGATACATTGTTGTTACTTTATTCGTCAGAGCTTCAACAGCTTAAAGAATTTCAAGTGGAAAGTTTGATAGCCATTATAGCCTCAGATATAGAAACAGATCAGTGAAAACACCGCGTTAGGAGGAGGTTCGCGATTTGAGAAACTTTTTGTTCTGTTCTTCTTTACATACCACTATACCATACACCACTATTCCACATAGCACTATATCACACACAACTATACCACACACCTCTATACCACATACCACTATTTATTTAATTAAACTTCTATGCACTATGGTGGTACATAAGGCGGACTTTATGCCATAAGGCATTCTCTACCAGTCAACCTTTGGGTTAAAAAGAAAAGCATCGAAATAGGTACAGCAAAAAAATAAATAAACAAGAGTTGACAATTTTGAACTGAATATGTTACGAATTCCACTATATCACACGCCACTATACCACACACCACTATTTCACACACCACAATTATACCACACACCATTAATACCACACATCACTAGATCTGATCATTATCTAAATATTTTAAGCGTTTTCATGATGTCATGCTTTTAATCAAAAATGGGTCATCTCGAGTCGCAAAAAATGTCAAAATTTCCAATAAGAACCAATTTTTTTATAAAAATAATTTATTATCATCACGCCTATATTCCCCGAAGGGTTGTGTAGAGGTGTATAGTACACCCTCATTTCGTCAAGGCGAGTCTAATGCCATCAACCAGGCACAAATCCAGACTCCGAGCTGCTATTGAGTATTCCACACGAAAATACCCACAAACACTTTGCCCGACTTGGAGATCTAACCCTCACGCATAGCAGTCGCGCTTGCGAACAAGAGTCCAACGAGGTTGTCAAAAAGAATATTGTATTGCATAATATATTGTTATTACTTAAGGCAGACTTCCTGTTTTCCCAAGAAGAAATAAACCACAAAAAGTAAATTAAAAACAGCTCATTCTCTATTAAACAAATCATCCATCATTGAGCTCCAAACAGTATTTGTTCCACAAAATATTAACGGGTGGGCCTTAAAAAAAACAATTAATTCATCTTAACAAGTCAACGGCCTCCCATCGCGAATGCGACAAAAGTTCCGACTTATGTCGGTGGTCGCGGCGACTTGCGACATTATTTGCGAAGTGTCACCACCAACGATGAGCGACAATAACATTCGGGCAGTAAAAAAACGCACCTATAAAAACTTACACCCAAAAACCACAACCTTATGTGGTAATGAACAGAGTTTAATTTCGCGTGGTTGTGCGAATTTTCAACGGTAACGATAAGTTGGTGCCATATTAAGTAAAGGCTATAAAGGCGCCCTATCGGTTTTCCGCGTTGTTCTCAGAACGCGTATTATGTTCGTATTTTGGTTACTTGTTTGTCTGTATGTAGATGGCCGAGTGGAAACTTTGTCGGCGCCATACAAAGACTTCCTGTGCGGTACGACACATCCGCTGAATAACGTAGGGTTTTCACATATATGAGAAAATAACTTAGAGCTTGGGAACGGTTTTGTGGATGATTATTCAGAAAAAAATCGTATACAGCGTGTAAAAATAAGCTTAACGAAGGCAAAGTCTACGCATACTGTACATCAAACTAAGTAACATTGAGCAAAATGAATTGCTGAGAAATTACTTTTGTTTTTAGGTAATAAAAAGAGCTGGTTGTAGCGCACAGCAAAAGTGCGCGCGCAATTATTGTGATATGTAGGCAACTGCCTACATTTAAACAAAAAGATAATTTTTGTTTAGAAAAATAATTAGTAACAACATTTTAACTTTGTTTTCGTAAGAAATGTTACAAATAAGTGACTTTGACCTTAAAATTTTCTACTTTACAAAGTAGTTTCAACAGATCACGTAATTCGTTGGGAATTTTGTATTATTTTGTAGTTGCATCCAAACACGTGATCCGATGGGAAACTATTGCGTTATCCGATGGGAAACTTTTGCGTGATCCGATGGGAAAATTTTTCCAACAACTTTGTTAATAGAAGGTCAAAGTCACAATTATTTAACTTCCTCTGGCATACCTACTTAGGACGGAACACAGGAAACTGCTTAGCGCGACTTTAATGGTAATGTTGAGGTGGTAGGTGGTAGCACAGGTAGCTAGACAGGCCGAGCGTATAGGTCCTACTACCAAGCAAATTAGCAAAATCTTTCAATAAAATATTTTCCTCTAATTGTAGTTCTAAAATATTTTTGAAAGAATCGCCACACAATCCTTATCTCCGTATCCGCATCGGCCCGTTAACGTCCACTGCTGGACTTGGATCTCCCAATGACCGCTACAAATGAACGGTCAATAAGTAAATGGGCTCAGTCGCAATACGTCCACTTCGCAAAATGTCTACCGGTCGCAAAATGTTTCTTTCGCAAAATATCTCTTTCGCAAAATGTCCCTTTCGTAAAATGACCCTTTCGCAAAATGTCTCTTTCTCAAAATATCTCTTTTGCAAAGTGTCCCTTTCGCAAAATGGCCCTTTCGCAAAATGTTTCTTTCTCAAAATATCTCTTTCGCAAAGTGTCCCCTTCGCAAAATGTCCCGTTCGCAAAATGTCCCTTTCGCAAAATGTATCTCTCGCAAAATGTCTCTCTCGCAGAATGTCCCTTTTTTCCAATGAACCTCCACTCCCTTGTCGTAATTAACACGAATGGTAGACGGATTGGTTAATGGTAGCAAACAAGAGGATGCTGCTGCCATCCTAATAACAATATCTTAGTGCTCTTACAGACAAGCAGCACTTTGCCGACGACAAGGGTAGCTGCAGCCGTCGCCGCTTGCCGCCGAACAACGGCGAGGCTTGCAGTTGTACTATACCGCTTGCGATCTGGGTTCGAGTCGACGCGACTGCAGCTGCAGTTACCACTGTCGTCGGCAAAGTGTCGCTCGTCTGTAAGAGCCATTCAATTCAATTTCTTTATTGCATTCCATAATGTAATTTTAATACATGTGGTAGGCTTAAGACTATGGGATCAATTATGAACCTTGTCGGTCACAACATGGTTTTGTAGAAAAGAGAAAGAGCACTTATATGTTTAACAGCAATTCAATAATTTGATTTATTGTTTCATATTTTAATTATAATTCGATATTTTATTATTTTATTTTATTTAGATCGCTCGCGGCTTCGCCCGCTTGGATGTTGTTTATCGCGTATTCCGTGTTTTTGGGATAAAAGTAGCCTATGTCCTTCTCCAGGTTCCAAAATATTTCCGTTCCAAGTTTCAATAAAATCGGTTCAGCGGTTTAGGCGTGAAAGCGTAACAGACAGACAGAGTTACTTTCGCATTTATAATATTAGTAAGGATTAACTTTTTATTCCAAGTTTATAGTTTTGATTAAATATTTCGTTTACAATACGACACTAACAGATACAGAGGTATTAATTTAGGTACTAATTTCACCAAAACCCAAACAAAACCAAGTGCACAAACTAGTCACGCATCCCACAACATTTGATATAACTAAATTATATCAATAATCCTCTGCACTGTGAAATATCACACGAATGATGTCCCTCATCGGATTACATATTGATACCTTATTTAAATGATGCCTAAAGTATCTTTTTACGTTTTAATGTGTTCTTGGACCTTATTGAGAGCCTTTACATTGTTTGAAGTGCAAACATTTTAAATGTGACTGCAGAGCAACAACTTTGTTCTGGGCTTGTACAAATATGGATTTATTAGGTGTTTAACGCCTGATTTTATGTTGCCTTGTTAGAGTGCCTACAGATTTGCTCGATTTTGAGCAAAGACTAGGAGAGAGAGAATTCACACGTAACTACACCACATCGCAGCGACAAAAAGTGGTCAAACAGTGGTCGTATGAATAGCGTCGCTGCAGTTTTGGTGACAAAATGTGGTCCGTGGTGGTTTTTTTTTTTAATTTGTCTGCTGTAGATGGTCCTAAGGAACCGTTTCTACGTAACCGGGCAGTTATTGACGAGACCTGAAGGGTCTCCAGCCAATGGGGGGGAAGTAAAATACCTAAGCTAAGCTAACTACTTATACTACACTAACATCATGACTACCTGCAACAACAGCACTAAGGGCGACCCCTAGTGGGACTCGGACCTCGGCTTAGGGTGTTGTTGGCGGGGACTTAGGCTGCCTGTCCAGTGAAGCGGAGCGAGGCTGCGGAGCGGAGAAACGGAGAAATATTAACCAATAGGATTGCATAAAATCTCCGCTCCGCTCCAATTATGTAATCCTATTGGTTAATATTTCTCCGTTTCTCCGCTCCGCAGCCTCGCTCCGCTTCACTGGACAGGCAGCCTTAGGGGGGGAGACAGCTTGATGAGGACTGAATTGTCGGTGTGACTGCGGAGTCTGAAGAGACGACCGGCTCTATGACGGGGTGGTCCGTGTGAATTAAACTATTCATTTTTATACAAATTAGTTTCCACCTATGTGTTGGAAAAAACATATTATTATCCTGTTAGGGATTTAATGACGTCGTGGTGGTAGTCTGACATATTTGCTTCACGACCTGTCAAAACGGTCTATAAAACAGTATGCGGTGCGGTACTCACCCGTCTTTTTCTGCGACCTTTGGTTTGGACGAACGTTCACAATTGTTAATTACAATTTGTTATAATAGTTTTTTTTTGTATAAAGATTGTAATTATGACTGTGTTTGATATTCCTGCATTATAATAATAACTGATCGTATTAAAGTATTCAGTTCTTATGTATCATCCTGTTTTTAATAAATAACGCCCCAGAAATCTAAAAAGCTATTAATCCTATTAGTAAATTCTGTTACTTCATTAGCTATCATTCAGGTTAGCTTATAATACCTATGTAAAATTACCTCCGTCCGTGTGTCACTGCAAGGGTACCAACTGAAAATCAGGGCTGGGTGTTTGACGCCCAGCATAATGCTGAGTTGGTGACCCCTTCGGCATGGGCATGCTCGACAGCATAACATGTGTATGTTTAATTATTTTTATGTTCTTACCGTTGATGCTGTCATTGTGTCCTTGGCTGAATAAATTTTATTTTCTTTCTTTCTTTTTCTTTCTGTTGTTGTTGTGGTGTGGTTGTGGTATGGTTGTGGTATAGTTGTGGTACGTGGGAATCGAGCCTTAGTAGTTAATCAAACATTATTTCGTCACCCTCCGCGCTAACTGTCGTATCTAGCAATTGATAATTTTTCAGTAGTTGCGTTAGCTGTGACTTTATTAATGAATTAATAACTTTTTTATATTGCTCTTGGCTTACTCTTGGCTTGGTTAGTAGTTGCCCTAAAGCCCTGAGGTATCTATTTATTTATTTCTATTCATTTGAAGCAGATACGTCACTCTGTGAGAATTTCTCTGAAAAATTATCAATTGCTAGTTACGACAGTTAGCGCGGAGGGTGACGATTTATGTGTTTGCTACCTCTGACGTCACGTTCGATAGCCTACTCTGTGTGATCAGGGGATTCACGTAAACCCAATTGACTAACTTCTGAGTACCTAGGTACAAATAAATAGATACCTTAGGGCTTTAGGGCAACTACTAACCAAGCCAAGAGTAAGCCAAGAGCAATATAAAAAAGTTATTAATTCATTAATAAAGCCACGGCTAACGCAACTACTGAATAATTATCAATTGCTAGATACGACAGTTAGCGCGGAGGGTGACAAAATAATGTTTGATTAACTGCTAAGGCTCGATTCACACGTACCACAACTATACCACAACCACACCACACACCTAGGTATAAGGCAATGACGGGCGTTTTTGGGGGCTGTCTTTTATAACATTTACGTGCAAAAAGGACGAACCTCCGGTTTCCCAGTTGAGAATTCGGGATAAGCAATACTTAAGTAATAGTTGAGTACGGAGTTGTCAAAAAAATGCTTTTTATAAGCGTTACTTAAGCTTGGCTTATCCTAGAATTCTTAACCCAGAAACCGGAGGTTAGTAATTCTAGACTATTTTGAATAGACGATATTTTAAGTGGGAGTTGCATTAAAAGGGTCTCCACGAGTGTCGATGCTTAAGTACTTATATCCGGCGCACCCTGGGCAGTCAGCCCCGCTACTAACCTTGCCGACTGGCTCATCTTTTCACAACGGCATGAGCCATTCTCGTAAAGCTCCTAGGTACCGATACGAGAAAAGCAGGTGGAGTTTGAAAAAATAGCAACTGGTGTACATAGACCTCTTCTTAAAATGGTAGTAATTCCCCTAGCTACAAAAACAACGGGATAATAGCAAGATGAAGTGATTGACTGTTTTATTATAAATCTCGTAACTATTACAAAAAAGATAAAGAACAGCGAAAAACGAATGAAGTGTTTGAAAAAAATGGTCAAGTTATAAAAGCGTTTAATATTGTTTACTAGACAGAGACAGCACTACTGAGTTTTGACGTCATAGCACATTAATGGCATTGTAACTCCACACCATTTCATGTTTATAGTGTATAATGTATGTGTTATGGTACAATGGGTTTGATGTGTCCTTTAAGGAAAATAAAACCCTAAGCAAAAAAAAATTAAAAAAAAAAACTCCACACCACTCTGTACAAAGTCTATTTCGCGTGACTAAGATAGAACGTGCCCCTACAAAATCTTCAAAAGAGTGCAGCACTTTAAACTCCAGCGCCAAGCAGTTTACTGTGTTCCGTCGTGTGTATGTGAGAGCCAGAGGGGTATAAGGGAATCCCTCTAATCTTTGTTACTTGGATTCGTGTGCTCCATCTTGACATCAGACCTTGCCTGCTTTTGCCGTCAGGTCAATACTAAAAAAGCTCCTGATTTTTTCATAGGTTTTCTTTGGAGTCTGCCTTATTGGTCTAGTGGTCGCAAACGCGACTGCTGAGTATGAGGTTCCTGGGTTCGATCCCCAGATCGGGTAAAGTGTTATTGGATTTTTCCATGTGGAATTTCTCAGTAGCAGCCCTGAGTCTAGATTTGTGCCCGGTTAATGGCAATGGGCTCGCCCCCTATTACGTGAGACTTAAATATAACGGCGAAATGAAGGTGTACTGTACACTTCTGTCCGGAATACGGGCGTGATATTATGTTAAGTATTATTTTCTTAAAAAGGTCTCTTTGTATACCTTCTTTAAAATTATTTAATATTAAATTATTGTTCGTTTTTGAGAGTGATCAAATATTCTGGTGTATCTTGGTTGGTTGCAAAATAAATGGTAATCGCCATCTCTCTTTGGTCAAAGCATCGTCCATCTAGGAGCTGCAGGATAAAACCACGTGTAGGCCATGTTAAAGAAAACTGGATAGGGGTTCCTGCTTACATCCTAACTATCCATATATGTACGACCTTAATGATTTAGTTCTGAGTTAATACTGTATACTTATTTACAAACTTCTTGCATCGATGATACATCTAATTATACCACTTGGGCCCAGTAGGTGGCCACGTTTATTGCTGCGACTGAGGCGCTAATCAAATCGTCAAGGGTGCAGGTGAACGGACAGTCGGGGCAATCCAGCATGTGGGACATAGTCTGATCAGGACATGATCATTTACAAACTTTGAACTATGATCAAAGTGAACTTTTAATAACCATTGTCAAATAAGTAAATTAGGTATACCTATAATAATAAATTGAGTTGATTTTATATAATTTTTTAAGATTTCTAATGTTAAATATTGTTAAAAAATTCTGTTTCTTACAAGTTCCATACTGTAAGCACTCCTGCCACCTGGGTCACAGGTTCATCATAGTACAGGCACCTAACATTGTAAATACGTAAATACCTCTATAATTACTAAGATTTATACCGTAGTTTACCATATTATTATTATTTTTGAATAAATTTTATTATATCGGAAAAATTTAAGCAAAATATGCTAACAATAATTCCGCTGTCATCACGTGTATCTAAAAAAATAAATAAAATATTTTAAGACCACATTTAGCATTTAAACGGCGTTAATTTTACATTAAGACAGGTGTATGTAGCAATCATTAGGTATAATAAATTTAATCTATAAAGGAGATAGGTCTTCAAAATGTTATCCCCTAAATCATTGACATCATCATAAAAAAGCAAACTTTAACACTTTCATTTGTATATTATTTATATTAAAATGAATTCTTATAAAAATTTACTAAAATAAACAATTCATTAGGCTGACCCCCTCATAAATATGCTACCATTAAAGCTAGAATTACAATACTTAATAATAAATACCTAGCCATGTCACTGCCATTCGAAATTAAAACGTTAAGATGGATCCAGACTTTGCGAGGCATGCGCCACGAACGGCGCACAACGAATGCCTCAAAGTGAGACGTACGTATCGAAAAAATATACCAACGTATGCTTGGGTCGAGCCATCGCGTGCGAAGCAAATGCTTCGTTTGTCTGTCTTCATGTTTGTGGCGAGGCATGTGCTGCGCACAGGCTGAGCATGTGCGAGGCGAGCCAGCGTGTGTCGGTAGGGATACGCATGCGTTGTGCGCCGTTCGCGGCACATGCCTCGCAATGTCTGGATCCACCTTAATATGTATACGACGATTCATTTGTCCCGCTTTAAAAGAATAAAAGAGAAACAGTTTTAGCACATAACAAAAGCAATACAACAAGCAATAAAACAATAAATACTATACTGAAAACAGTCCCACCGAGATAATTCAGCCCTCATCAAGGTGTCTCCCCTCCAACCCCCGCCAGCAACGCCATAAGCCGAGGTCCGAGTCCCACTAGGGGTCGCCCTTAGTGCTGTTGTTGCTAGTAGTCATGATGTTAGTAGTATAAGTAGTTAGCTTAGGTTAAGTATTTTACTTCCCCACCATTGACTAGAGACCCTGCAAGTCTCGCCAATAATCGCCTGGTTACGTAGAAACGGCCTGCAAGGATCACGTATACAAGGTTAGTCAGAAAGGGGGTACTAATCTGAAAGGGTGTTAAAGTACACATAATAATGAGTAACTTTTGTTCTACAACTTTTCCCAAAACTCAGTAGTTTAAGAGAAACAGTTATTCAAAAATCTCAAAAAAAAGCTAAAATCTATCAATCCCCAGTTATGATCAGCTGTGTTTACATTTTAGGTCATATTTGAGGTCATGAACTAGAAGCACCATTTTCTGAATTTGTAACTAAAACAGGGATGAAGAATTTTTGAAAAAACTAAAATAAAAATCATTTTATTTGGAAAAAAATATATCGAATTTTGAAATTTTAACACTTGCTTTCAAACAGTCATCAGCGATACTATAAGTGGGCTTCGGATTAGTACCCCCTTTCCGACTAACCTTGAAGAAGACCAAAAAAAAAAAGAAAACCTCAATCGTTCCTCCTGAAATATGTAGTTAGGAATGTTAGAATGGACTGACTCCGCAAAGAGATAGACCAGCAGTAGAAGGATTAAAAGCCAAGAAAGTTGAAAAATAGAAGCGGTATAGTGATATGTGGTGACATATCAAATAGGATTTCGAAAACAAAAAATTTTGAAATTTCCTGGAAGTTTGGATCCCACGCTTACTGAAGGAATTAATGCAACGTGTAGGTACCTACTTGAATTAATTCTCTATTTCGAGCGAAACTGGGAGAAGAATTAGAATATATTGGAAGGCCCTATTAAAGCACCAACCAGATCATAAATAATTTAAGCAACCATTTACTCAAAAAATGTAGGAACAGTACGACTAACTATGAAGTCGTATCAGCAAACTTCGTAAAACCGATCACTTCCGAACTGAGTGCGACTTCAAGACCACGAATGTTTATTAGTACTGCAATAAAATGAGCTTTATGCTGACGCAATAAGTGTGACTGACACGAAAATGAGCGACTACCGTTGGTTGTTCGATCATGAACAGCCGCGGACTCGAAATGTTTATCAGATTTCAAATTCGATTCCTTCTCACACTGTGCGCAATAGGGTTCAAAATGTCATAATCAAATAAGTGATAGTATTTAAAATTGAGAAGCGTCGATTCTAGCAAAAAGGCTATTAACCACTTTTTGATGTTATGAACTCCTTTTTAGGTGTGTGTGTCTAGTCAAAAGTTGTATAGAGCGAACTTGATTGAATTTACTAAATACACACATCAAAAGTGTCTAGGGATCAAGCATTTTTATGCGGATTTCTTGAGATTGAGATGTGGCTTTGTAATAAATTTATGATTTTATAAATTTATATGGATCCTTTTTGGTGCATTTCATAATTTGAATCAGGAACTGTGAATCAAATTCGAGTAAAAGATGAAAATCAGCTGTCAATATTTTCCCTATAAAAACATACAACGCATTGAAGACATTATTAGTGCTACTGTTTCCCTACTACTGATTAAAACCAACGTTATTATGGAGCGGCGACGTCATTTAAGCAGGGAAGAAATGCTCAGAGCCGTGGGAATGATAGAAGCTGGTTCCCGGCAACGTACTGTGGCTTTAGCTCTGAATACAAGTCAGAGTGTTATCAGTCGACTTTGGACACGTTACCGAAGCACTGGTACCGTGGCTGAGCGCCATGGAGGACGGTATCGCTGCACCACACGGAGACAAGACCGATACATTCAAATCTTAACTCGAAGAGCTCCAACAATAACCGCCATGATGTTAGCCGTGAGGCTTCATCACTCTTCAGGGAACTTAATTAGCGACCAAACAGTCAGAAACCGCTTGCATGAAGTGAACCTTCATTCCTGAAGACCGCTACGGGTACCACCTATAGCAATGCACAATCGTAGGATTCGATATCAATGGGCTCTTGGACACAGAAATTGGGCAGAAGAACAATGGCGTTTCGTGTGCTTTTCTGATGAGTCTCGTTTTGGTATGAGACCGGATACAAGACGTATACGACACTGGAGAACCCCTGGACGCCAACAGCGATTAAAATCCTGCCAGGAAGTCCATCCTTATAGTGGTGGAACCATCATGGTATGGGCGGGTATTTGGATCGGCGGAAGAACTGAGTTGATTTGGATCAGAGGCAACCTCAACGCTCAAATTTATGCTGAGACGATTGTATCAGACGTCATCGTTCCTCTACAAGCGCAAATCGGTCCCTTATTTCAGTTAATGCATGATAATGCACGACCGCACACCGCAAGAGTTGTAAGACAGACTCTCGCCGCAGCTAACATCAATGTCCTGCCCTGGCCTGCTCAGTCGCCAGACTTGAACCCGATTGAGCATGCATGGGATATGCTACAGAGAAGAGCTCTGCCGAATATGGAGGGTATCCAGTCGCAAGAAGACCTTTTTTTGTTGTTGCAACGAACATGGGCGGCCATTCCACAGCGTGATTTGGATGAACTCATTTTGAGTATGCCAAACCGATGTTCTTGTGTTGTTAGTGTTCGCGGTAGAAACACGGATTATTAATTGTTTAAGTTACCCAATAAAATTTTAAAGAAAACTGTTATTTCAGTCTTTTTTTCGAACTTTTGTGTTAGTGGTTCAAATGTCAAAAATCCCTTTATTAGGAAAATGGCAAATTTCTTTATTAATGCAAAGGTGACTTGGTTTATCGTTACTGTGACAAACGAAAACACTTTATTTGATGAATCCTTAAAGAAAATTTTAATTAATATCAATCAGGAGAAAAGTTATTGCAAAAATATATGTTGATCCCTCGACACTTTTGATGTGTGTAGGTTGATTTATTTTTCAATGCTACCTAGTACATTGCCTCTTTAAATTAACCTCTGTGTGTCAACTAAGAAAAAAATATGTATCTATTCTTTGCGAGCGACCTTATGAAAAAGTAATGTGCAAGCAATTATAGACCTTAGGATGGTAAACATTTCAAGTCCGCGACTGTACGTCGACTAGAATACTACTAGAATATTAGGTTGTTTTACGAGAGAATTATAGTGTCAATGAACAACATCCTAAGTTGTCAATTTCGCTTCGCTAATTAGCGTATGCAGACATCAAATTAAGTTTCTCACATAACCGTAACAAACATTATTTTACACCCGAAACTCATAGACAATCAAACAATCCATTAATTTTATCACTTTTGGTCAGCAGACTAATCAGTGAATGATTACGTAAGCAAAATCTAGTTTTCGAAACAATAAAAAATCACAATCAACTCAGATTGATTGAGAAATACCATGAAACTCATACGGCTTTCCACATTTTATAGTCAAAATTTGGCAAATATTGGCCATATCTGTCAACACCAATTGATTGGACATCGAAAATCATTTTGGTGTTTGTCCAGTTTATTATAATCGGCAGTTTAGATGCAAATGAGAAGTTTTATCTATTGATACGTTGGGACTGATTGATTTGATGAAATTTGAGTCGTTTTGTAATGATTTCGTCAGTGTTCTAAATTTGGACACTTAAGTAAGGCAGTCATTGATTGGTTATAGTTTTTAATTACGTTTTTAAATGGACCACTCCTGTAAACCGCTACTTTGAAATATTTTTGAAGATACGACACGAAGCAGAACGTGAACTATTGAAATGTAGAAACAAAAGTTCAAATGGTCCCTTATAGATACGAATAGTTGATCACCTTTTAATGAGAATGTTGTGCATTCCTATATGTGATGTATTTTCACAGAATCGAAGACTTGTGTTACCTATTGTTATTTGTACCTTTGTAAATATGTCGTTGGTGTTCCTTGTTTAATAAATAAAAAATAAATAAAATAGCCGAGACTCTGCTGTGATCATTGGTAAAGATGGTGTGTTGTTGCGATTTAGTCTAATTTCCCAACAACAAAATAATTTTCAAAATCTGTCCGCCAGTTTTTGGGATAATTTCCTACATTTTATAAACCAACAACCTCGCAATTTCTCTTCATAAAATTTTCTACAGATATATAATATAAAGATAATTGTAAATTACACAACTGATATTCTAGCATCAAAACCGAACATTAATAACGGCACTAAATTCGGATTAAAGGGAGTTAAACCTTGTCCAATGACGGGAGTAAATTTCCAAGGAGGCTCGGCTGTTCCCACGGCAAAAGCCCGTAGGCTATGTCCGACTGAAACACGACGAAGCATTACCTCTCTGAAACCGGGTAAACGCTAAACCGTAGTTATGAGACACTCCGGTTAGATTGACGATCGGCTCGGCCAACTGATTTGTTTTTTATTTTGCAATGTTTTTGTAGGCGGAGTGAAGGTGTAACTTACATTCGATTTAGTCTAAAAATTGTGAGACTATAAACTGATTTAGACTGCAAACTATATTTTGAATGTGCTCTTCAATTTGAATGTCTACATGGTTACTACAATATAGATACCTGTACTAAATATTCATAAAATATGTACGGTAATGGTACCGATTCCCCAACTAAACTAAAATAAGAGAATTGCTATATTTACTAATAGACAACGCGAGAAAAGGACGATGATAGATAAGAACTAAGTTTGAAATATCAAACTAGTATACCTACGCCGCCCGTGAACTTCAGTATTTTTAGTCGACACGTTTTAACGTGTCGACTAAATATGTATGGAAATTTTAGTTCAACTAAATTTGACAGCTCTTATTTACGTCCGTCTCTTTCTTAATTTATCAGAGTGAAAAAGATGGCAATATCCTAAATTTAGTTTGTGCAAAACAAAATTGGCACCATTGGGCCAGCTGCAACTCCATCCTGAAGACCATAGCAGGGAGATACGACTCTTCTTTGTTGAATGCCATTGTTCAAAGATGCATGACGAACAATGAGCTGGTAACTAAATATTAAGTTTTTTAGTAACATAGAACTTTCTTTCTCTTTTTAATAACCAACTATGGATGTTATATACTTATCCGAAATAAAGATTGTTTTATTTTATTATTATTTATTTATTATGAGCCCATGTTGTCCCACTGCAGGGCAAAGGCCTCCCCTCACTCCTTCCACCTTTCGCGATATAGTGCGATAGTAGGTCAATCCTTTAAAAATGAGTCCAGCTCATCCCGCCATCTTCTTCTAGGCCTGCCGCGTGGTCGTTTTCTGTCAGTTGGGATCCACTTAGTGGTTATTTTAGCCCATTGCTCCTCCGACATGCGGCAGACATGACCAGCCCAGTTTCACTTTAGTCTAGCAGCTGTGAGGCCAACATCGGCTATTTGTGTTTTGGAGCGAAGTATGGAGTTTCTGATGCGGTCCGTAAGTTTGACAGCCAGTATACTTCGCTCCATAGCTCGTTGGCAGACTCCAAGTGCGGACTTCTGACGTTTAGTAAGCGACCAAATTTGCGCTCCATATGTGAGGGTGGGGAGAACGCACATAGGGGAAGGTTGCGATCATTGGACTAGCTCTTTCATTGGACCACCAAGGTATTTCCAAAACTGTGCAAGCTAGCAACACCCAAACTAGTTGAAACGAGTCCGTGGAGACTCAGTAGCACCCCCCTCTTACCTCAGTGACGTAGCGGCACGTGGCCAGGAGAGACACGTGTGGTTGTGTTTGCGGCGGTCAAAATCTTATAATTTCAATCAGTACAATTTGACGTAAGTATCATTGTATTCATATTTGTCTGCGTGCACTGTTATGAAATATTGGGCAGTTTATTTGAAATTGCATGAGTGTTATTCAATTTTGTCTAATCATGACCATTTATAATTTAGTTTAGTTTTTCTAAACCAGTACCTTGTTGCCATCAATGGACCTCAAGAGAGTTCCACCATTGGACCGGTCCAATCATAGCAACTTTTTATGGTATTTTTTTAGCCATAATAATGGGAATAGATTCTGAGTATTTCACTAATTATGTATTAAGTATTTCACTTATTATATTTCATTAAAACCATAGAAAAATCATTCATCATCGTTATTCAGCCGAAAGATGTCCACTTCTGGACATAGGCCTCCCCCAAGCATCGCCACATCGACCGGTCCTGTGCCTCTCGCATCCAACGGATTCCCGCGACCTTTACCAGAAAAATCATTATAAATTTAAAATTCCAGAATGTCGCCGAAAAAAAGAAAGCTTTTTGTCATAATTTAGTAATATAGATAATTAATTATAATTAGTTGCCTGGATTGGACCTCTAGAACAAATTTCTCGAAGTCCATTGATGGCAACTTGGTGGTTCAATGAAGGTGCCCATGGTCCAAAGAAGGCAACAGCATAAAATTTAGTTTTCTTCGTTTATTTCAAAAAGTGTTAGCTCGAATTGTTTGTGCGTTTGATTATTATAAATAAAGGTCCCACGAAATAAAAATAATAAACTGCTTTAATTTTAACACTTATACTTTTTGAGATATGAGGTCGTAAAGTTATGTGGTCCATTCATAGCAACCTTCCCCTATCTATGAGCTTTCGTTTGAGTGAAAGAGGGAGAAAACCTTTCATTAGATGTTTCATCGACCTTTAATAGCTCTTCCGGGCTTTATTTTATTTTTATTTATTTATTACCTTATTAATACGACCATACAGGCGCTCAGTAGTCAGTAAGCATTTCAGCTCATATTTCGATCGATAAAACCATCAAATAACTATGCAAAACGAGATATTCGCGGGAGCATACTATGCCGCGCGCTCCGCAGGGATTCTCACGTTTTAACTATTTTATTACTCCAACTGTCTGGTTAGCATTCAATAAAACTAATGCGAAATAACACCTTATTCCAACGACATAAGGAGGTGAACTGCCAGGAGAATGCAGTTCTATTTGCGGTATATTAATTGAAATAGTAATAGCAAGGTACTACTGAATGTGTTTTTGTTCGACAGTTTATTTTCACTTAATAAAACGTGGTTAAGGGAATATACTTAAATGGACAAACAGAAATATGAAAACACGTATGAATATGAAAATATCTTCTGGCTATTGCGAGAAACTCTTGCTTTTTATTATGATATCCTTACAATTTAATACATGCTTCTTCGGAAAAGAAATTGTTTCCAACGGTCCTTACAGGATGAGAGCATCTTTGCCTGGAACCGCATCTCTGCTTGGCGACGATACAAGTTTGTAAATTCTATAGAGTTTACAATAGTCCCAAGTGTATACCATTGGTTAAAAGATGATAATATAGATCATCATCTGCCTAGCCTTTTCCCAACTATGTTGGGGTCGGCTTCCAGTCGAATCGGATGCAGCTGAATATCAGTATTTTACATGGAGCGACTGCCTATCAGACGTCCACAACCCAGTAACTGGGTAATACGATACTCTTGGTAAGACTGGTTGTCAGACTTTCTAGCTTCTGACCAACAGTAACGACTGTCAAAGATCTACAAATGACAGCCGGGACCAACGGCTTTACGTGCTTTCCGAGGCACGGAGGAAACTCGCTATGGTAAATGGTCACCCATCCACAGACCAACCTCGGCAAGCGTGGCTTAACCCGGAAGATCGGTCTATGCGGCTGTAATTTATGTATTATAATTTATGTAATTGATAATATAGAATGTAGATAAAATGTTTTATTTTTTTCTGTTTTTATTTGAACATAGGTATAAATAAGTTACTTGGTGGTAGGATCTCTACGGTAAGCCTGGCTAGCTACCACCCTCACATTTAAGTCCGGCGCCAAGCAGTTTACTGTGTTCCGTCGTGTGTATGTGAGAGCCAAAGAGGTATAGGGGAATCTCTCTATATCTCTCTGCGCTTACCATCATGTGCGACGAAGGTCAATGTGACCAAGTCAAGGAAAAAAAAAAGAAAAAAACTAATTTGGGTAAGTATATAATTATGTCTGTACGACGTATAAACGAGAATTTAATAGACTGTAGTAGTAATATTTAAAAATGTACTAAAATAAGGATTAGAAGGAATAGAGGCCAGTGGCAATAGCTAGTTCCTATATCCCAAAGACTGGTCGAAAAACTCACACCATAATGTAAATCTAAAACTCAATTAAGCAGAATTCCCCTTGAACCAAACCACTTGACACAAAAAGTAACACGTTTTAACTAAGAAATTACTATTTTCATCCGTCTCTACAAATATTAGTCACGGTCAGGCGGGCCGGATATAAGAAAAAATAATCGATGATCGCCTTGTGCGGCCTAATTAAGATATGTATCGATGGCCAACCCACCCCTGTTTCAAGCACTATTGTCCCTACATAAAAGAATCACTTCAACCAACCGTTAAACGAAAATGACCCTTATTTATACACAATACTTAATTGCATAACAAATAATTGATTGTATTTACGATAAATTTCGTTCAGAAGTAAAGAATGAACGCAAGATCTTCGAGTTCTATTAAACTTTTTGTTTAAATGCTTGCGTAGGTGTTAAATTCGAGTTACAGGCGATTCTGATTGATAGAGATGAGCGGGGAAAATTCTCGACGGTATTATTAACTTTACGACTACAAATTGAAATATAAAAATCACATTTTGCAGTTAGTTCGATAGATTTTTGTGTAGGTTGATAGTCGCGTCTCTAATGAGACAGTAAACTATTAAACCACTTTTCTTAGAAAGTTTCGATTTCGGTGATGATGAATAACTATTCGATACCAATGACTACGTTAGGTATCGATATGCATATAGATGCATGTATTAAAATTGTACAATACGGCCGCCGTATCTTGGCGAGTCTGAAGTTAGTTGTTTGGCTGCGCAATGAATCTTTTAGAAACGAAATTTTCTACTGCGCAGCTAATCAGCTAACTTCAGACTCGCCAAGATAGGTTACGTCTGCCGTATTGTATTTTCCATTATTTACAGGTAAGTATAGCTTGTAACCTACCCTACATACCTACAATAATATCAAAGACAAAACCTTGAAGCCACTTAATTAATTGAGCTTAACATTATCATCAAATATGATTATAAAACTGCCGGGCATTCAAGTAAATCTGCTTAATACGTGCAGCATCATGAAAACGTGTTTATTAAAGCATGTATTTCTTTTATTATAGGCGTGTGCCGACAAACTCCGTAAACACATTTGCATCCCGACCGAAAGCCCGCCGCAGAAACCTCAATCGATCGCAAAAAAAATTCATCGCATTATAGGTACCCGACGGAACTACCTATATAACTTTCGATACGAAAATGATATCTGAAGTTCAAAATAATGTGGAAACAAAATTGAATCTTGCGTCGTTGATATAGAACCGGCGTCCATTCTCCGAACATAATCTCATAAGCTGTTGTGAGCAGTAGAGATTCCAATACAATAATACGTGCACTGGGCCGGCGCGCGCGCACTCTGATCTGACCACTACTGTGCATTTCCCACGGGCAGCGTATTGTGCTGTGCTCCTTACTCTGTATAGCGTTGTCTCGCTCCCTCCTGATGGACTGCCGCTCTTTCGTTAAACGAAGCACTCCCACACACGCCGTCGGTATTTCAGATTGTTCTGAGGTGGAGACCGACATACATTACGTCAGCCACAGCTTAGCTGCTAGAAGTTTGTTATCGATGTAACACTATGCTTTACTCGCCCTGCCTGATAGTTGTAACATGACTCGAGATTAAGAAATTATTCAGCGTGACATTCGTTGAATCATCGCATTCGGTAACAGATTGTTAAAAACTACTTACTGTGTTTTAGGAGACTAGAAAGTACATTAGATAACTATTTTAACTCTTTTTGAGTAGGTATATCGTCTGTAACCTTTAGGGCAATGGCAATATGCCGTCAACTTTTTTGGATGATATCGCGAAAGCTTCTTTGTTATACCTATTTTTATTTTTAAACAGGCAATTTTGTTTTTACTGTTTTCTTGAATATAAAATAAAAATTATACTTTTTTTTCTTATATTATAGGTACCTATTGCCATTTTTTTTTTTGTTATAGGTAGTTCATTTTTCCTAAATCTTGATCTCTAAAGGGTTAATGTTTGGGCATCAACTCTTGATGCATTTCGGCATTTTTTTACTAAAGATAATCTTCTAAAATCACCAAGCCCTCTAATCTTTGTGTCAGTATAGATAATAGTTAATGTAACGATTTTCTAAAATCATCTAAATTGGCAATAATTTTATACTTGGAAATTAACCGAAGAATTCCGCCAATCACAAATTGCAACAGTTGGAATACTAGCGGGTGGTAACACTGAATAGTCCTTTCCACAAATCCAACCATTTACGGATACATCGCTGTAACTTAACGAACTCCAATTCATAATGGCTATCAAAACAGTCAATGTATGCTGGAGAATAGAAAATAGCCATTTGGAGAAGTTAAAAACAGAGTATCATGGTATTAAGTTGTCTAATTCACATCTGTCTAGAGCGCGTGCATTCAGCGTCTCCTGTCAAGCGAAGCCGCGGGCCAAGACTTCATTGCGGCTAATTAGAGCGAAATATTTCGGAAACGTTTAGACCATTCGTGAATCAATTGAGTGATGCGATAAAGGGATCATTTCAGACGATTTTTTGTTACCTAATAAAAATAATATGCTTGATGATAATTATGCTTATATTGAACTGATAAGATGGTGGTTATAAGAAATAGATCATCCACAAAGCTGGAGGCCAATTCTACTAACAAAGTTATTTAAAATCGCAATTGAACCGCAGCTGAACCGCGTCTTTTGACTGTTTATTTATAAGAAAAAAAAACACAAGCCGTGGTTGAACTGAAGTTCGATTGAGTTTTAACAACTTTGTTTTTGAATGGGCGTCCAGAACGCGTCATGGTTCTGAAACTTGTCGATCTACTCGAAAGCTATACCCGGGTACATACTGGTACTTAATATTAGACTTTTTCCTAGGTACAGTCAACAAAAGAAATAAGTAAGTATACAGATAAGTAAGTATACAGTCTACAAATCACTTTCATGTTTTAACAGAGCGTGTGTTGTGTGACCAAGTCTGCCAGCGTATGTATGAGCGTGTCTTGTTTGTAACAAAGCTATTACGTAAGTATACCTACAATGGTGCCGATTCGCTTGTTCACTAACTAAACTAAAATTAGAGAATTGCTATCTTTTACTAACAGACAACGCGAGAAAAGGACGGTGATAGATAAAAAGTTAGAGATGTCAAATTAGTTTACGCCTTGGAACTTCGCCGTGTTTTTAGTCGACAGGTTCTGAAGTGTCGTCTAAAATGTATGGAGATTTTAGTTCAACTAAGTTTGACAGCTCTTATTTACGTTCGTCTCTTTCTTATTCTACCAGAGTGAAAAAGATGGCAATAGCCAAATTAAGTTTAGTTTGTGCACAAGAGAATCGGCACCAATGCCTATGACATTTGGCTGCGTAGAGCATCGATTTTTTTTTTGCCTAACCTTACTCTTTCGTTGGCTGTACATTAGTATAAGTAGTCAACGAAAGAGGTTAGTTTAAAAATATATTTTGTGTAGATAGGGTAGCAAACCAGCTCGTTTAATGCCGAGGGTGAAGGCCTGAGTTGCACTGCCAAGTCGTCCAATGTATGGCTGGTTCTGGTAATAAGGCTTCAGTAAGCAACCTCAGAGTTATAATCGTGCTCGGTAATTAGATAGGCTCGTCCCACAGAGAAAATTGAGTACAAAGTAGGTGCTAACGTTATTATGTAGGTACAATAAATAAAAACATTGTATTCGTACGAAATGATTTATTAAAAAAATAATTGTCAGCTTCTTACACATAAACTTATCGCTACGGCACTTAACGTTCTAACGGTCTATAAAAATATCAAGATCTGTAACACTTACGGTTAATTTAAATCTAACTAAAGATATGACGCAACACACGAATTTTGATCGAAAAGACAATTCGATCAAGTTAATGCCGGACTAAGGCAATATGATATTTATCGTAATCCAGATCACGATGAACAAAACAGTGGTCACCCATCGAAGTCTAAAATCAACCGCCAAAGTAACCATTTAGCCACAAGAACCCCTCAAATACCCATTTCCCCATATTTAGCAAATATATTTTATCTAACGATTGACTGTTTTATCCACAGATACAGAGTTAAACAGATAACGCATATTGACTTTGCGTGTCACCGGTAGGAGCAATGCTCCTACTTGTAAAGGTACAAGTCCGAGACGGGCTGCAAACTGCAGACTGCATCCGCAGACCGCAGCTCGCCGTCCGAATAACACCTTTAGCACAACTTAAAGGTAGTATTCCAACAGCGACTGCAAACTGCAACCGTTGATGACAGCAGCAGACAAGCGACACTACTGGTTCATACAAACCAATGTGACTTGCGGTCTGCGGTTGCAGTCTGCAGTTTGCAGCCCGTCTCGGACTTGTACCTTTACGCTGCTAAGTCAGTTCCCTCTCGTCATTTCCGTTACTACAAACACGAATGGTTGCAAGATGGGTATGCGCGACCTTTTACTGCGAAAGTGGGAGCGAGGCATGCGCAATGTTTACTTGCCAGCACTGAATTGCCTAGTTACCTACGTAGGTAGTTGGAACAAAAATTGTGGTTGTTTTCATACAATTTGTTAACTCAAAATCAATGATTTTTAACCACCGGTACAACTGAAACAAATTTTTACAAAGAATGGCGAATATCAATTGGTCTTATAACATAGTAGTTTTGTAAGTACGTACGAATGTTTGATACCCTAATGAAAGACGTACCATACTTACATGGTAAGTACCTATAAAAATTTCGAAATTTTGAGCATCATTATTTGAAGTTAAAATAGGTGAGGAAATGAACAAAACTTCAATCAACAATTATAATGATTTCTAATCAAAAAAAAAATAACAATCACTGCTCTAGGATAGGTCAGATGCAGACAGATTTTTAAAACAGATTTTTGAAGGGAAGGCTTTTTTGTGGGCTGTCTATTGTAACATAGACGTTCAAAAATAACTGAGTATTTTGAATAAATGAGTTTTGAGTTTGAAAAATATCTGGATTGATTTTCAAAAACAAGGCTTATTTCTAATCAAGAAGTAATTGTGCCTTCTAAAACTAAAACCTTAATTTCTACCGAATCTAAATAATAATTAGTCTTTGTTAGTTTTAAGGGTTCCGTACTTTCAGATAAAAAAGAAACGGTGGTGAGATTTTGGTATCCGTCTGTCCTTTTGTCCTTCTTTCCGTCTGCGTCTTACAGTCGATTTTCTCGGAAATTTTAAACTTTTCTCGTATATTTGCGTAATTATATTACGTACCTATACGTATCGAAGAATTGTCAGAGAATTTCTCTATACTAAGTCACAGATATAGTTTTATTTTTTCTATAATCTTTCATGAAATACTTATTCATTACAAAAAAAAACGGGCCTTCTTCTTCATCGATGTTGATTGCGTACAATTGGAACATGTACTCATATAATTTCTGTTAAGTTGGTAGACCAAGTTCCATACATTTCACCCATTCTCCTTTTGAATAATTGTAGCAAGTAGTGGCCCCAGTACAGATTTTGACTTCAAAAGTTAAGTTATTACTTTGGGGGTTAAATAGAAAGTTATTTTATTGATTTAGTCACTGATGTAGTCATTTAAAGCTCGTTAAATCTCGAATTTTAAAATGAGCATAGTTTGAAGCTTATTACTTCAGAGGGATTCGGTTCTCAGAAGCCAAGTCTTGGTCACTGCGACCTGCAATGATCTGTTGCCACGCCAAAGGTTAGAACTCAATCCAATGACATAATAAGTGGGATGATACACCACTTCGAATTGCAGATTTAGAAACTAATAGTATTAAAGCTATCTTCTGAAAGTTTATTGGGTTGGTCTTGGATCAAGTTTGCTTTTGTTTCTTATAATTCAGTCATTTACTTGTGTTACGTCAATAGATTCACAATTCCTAAAAGACCTATGGAGAAGAACCGGAAAGAAACTCCATGGATACTCTTTTAAAGATAATTATTTACAGTAGTTTGAGAAAAATGGAGGTTAATGTAGGAAATTAACTCTCATAAGAGCAACAAATAGAAAAATATGTATTTTAGGATTGCCATATTAGTTAAGAGCTGACCAGTCCCGTGAGACGGTACCCGTTCACGAACATAACGCGCATATCTGCATCGCACAGCTCAAAGTACCCGAATGGTGTCAACGAGACCTTTTACTGAGCCTAGGATGTGTCAAACATGTATCTCAATAACGGCACAGTGTGGAGAACAGTGAGACGGTAAGCATAATAAATGTCATAACCTCTCAGATTAATTGAGTTTGTTTGGATATTAGTAAAAATAGGTCCTAGAGTGCTGCTTTCAATCGTGTAGCAGAAACTCGCGAAGGAGATCCCGAGTGCAACGAGTGGCCTCAGTCAAAGAGCAGCGTGGAGGTGACGAGCGAGACGAGCCACCAGTTTTCAACGCAAGTTTTCAAGAGAAACGCTGGCAGAGAGTGCGAATGAAGCGAAGGGCCGACAGAGTCATCTGGCAAAAATGATTTAGGAGCACTTGCATGCTGCCATTGACGCGGTCACGGATCTAACAATAAAATTATGATGACCATTTTGAGAAACGTTTTTATGAATAAAAACGTTTTGCTACATATAAAAAAAAACAATTTAATTTACAGAAATCTGTACAAAAACAGTGGTCCGCCCACAGCGAGTTGATAAGACCCTCCAAGGTACCGATTTTTTAGGGATTCAGAGTGAGGACCGAGGAACCTACCGCCTTCTGTATCAGGCCCTTGATCCAGCTCTTCAACGAGAGCTTCCCAAGACATTGGTCAAAGCCCTTCGCTATCAAACCATCACTGATACGACTATCGGCACAATAATTGTTGAATCCATATTCCCGGTAACCTCGTGAGCAAGGACGACATATTTTGTTATGGGGGAATAGTGATGTTACCAAGCATAGCATGACACGCAGAATGATACATTATCATTATGTCAGGCCTATTAGTTGTAATAGTCCTGTCAGTGATAATTAATCTGTCCCAGTAGACCGTTATTTGAGCATTTTATAGAACTGGCTCGGGATAGTATTGGTATAACCCTGACTACTAGGTTGTGTCTATGCAAATATTTGCCGTTAGCAAGATGAGAACATCCAGAGACAGACCGGGACGATCGCATGGTCACATATTATTATTAACACTGATTATAAATTTTATTAACATTAATCAATCGTCCTGGATTAATGTAAAAAAAAGTTTAAAATCATCTCCCTATAACTTTAAAATGTACTTTAAAGGAGAAAAAATTATCATAACTAAAAATTATATTTGGAAATGGGGAATGTTCGTTTCAATATGACTGACTCTTTTAGATTTATTATTTTATTAAGTATCTTATATTAAAGTATTAAATACACTAAAGCCTGTATAGGCTTTTAAGATGGATACTTATGTTAGGTTAAAACATAGGCGAAGCCAGAAAGAGGAGTTTTGGAATCAAAAGCAAATAGGATGGGCGGCGGCTGCAAGAATCGTGTACCCAATTACCCATGGAGATGGTAGAGAAAGCTTTGTCGTCCAACACACTGTTCTGGTGGAGATTGTATAAAAGTGTGATTTCGTCCCTCTTCGAGACAACACTAAATGTACCCATTTAGTTAGAGTATAAAAATAATATCTAATCACAAAAATCAAGTTCCGGCGCAAACAAAACCTATCTCAAATCATCAGATAAAGGTGTTTAAATCTGCCAGGGTTGCGGAATTTGTTCGAAAGAGTTACCGCGACCCTGGAACGCAAAGGGCATTAGGAGGAACACGGATGGGTTTTAGTCAGTAACGCGCCATCTTACGTAGGCGGTTCAAAGCGACGCGAATTGCGAAGCGATCCGATGCGGTGACACGCGAATTCAATGCGATACGGCGGCTTTGTCCTACAAGCTCGCGAACCGGCGCCGCCTTCATTCAGTAGCACTGTACGGCACTGCATCCAGTTCGCGCGAAAATATCAAGCCAACTGATCGCGGTCGCTTCGCTTCGCGCCGCGCCGCACCGCATTCCATGTGTGTTTGATCACGTAGGACACTTCAATAGGTATCGACTGTTTGTTGTTTTCGCGTCGTGCCGCGCCGCATCGCGTCGCTTCTAGATCGCTCACGTAAGATGCCGCGTAAGAGTCTGACACTCCCTCCCGCTCCGCCCAGAGCGGAATAAATCATGGTGTTTAAATGCTGCTTAATTATTATATTTGCTATATTTGGTGACTGTTACACACTTTTGGCACAAACTATTCAGTTTAACAAACTATACAACTTCCAAATGCAGCTTCAAGGCAGTCAAGGTGCAATCAGTGCAACTGCGTGATAATTGCCGAGTGGACGTGCAGTCCACATGCAGTTACGATTACGAATTTGAAACAATATGTCATTCACCAAATGTGACGTTATTAGAAATGTAATTTCCGAGCGTGCAATAATGTTAACAAGATGGGTATATGATTCTTGCAACCACCTCCCGGACTAAAAACTCGTACACAAAATCTAAAAGTTCCAGCCTTAGGGCGTAAGCCCATGCTTTAAATCAAGTCGAGGTATTCAATCAGATCACATAAGTAATATAAAAATCTAAGAAAAAAACGTATAAACTATGCTATAATAAAAAAATAGTAATTATTATTATCTTATTAATTAAGAACATTTCAACGGTTTCATAGAACGCTAACAAAATTGTGGGCTTCCAAGCAGAAGGGTTCCAGCTGTCGGCCCCAACATCCGCTTTCATGTCATTTAATAAACTATAACTTTATTTTTTGAATCTGTATTGCCACTGGACTCTTTTGAGTTGGATGCCCACGTTTTTTGCACTAAATTTTTAAAGAAAAATTAATTACAAAACACAAGAAGTCATTTATAGAATCGTCCCTCCTTTCTCAAGAACCCGTTTAGTTTTAAAGAACGCAGTTCTTTTGGTGGGCTTGCGTAGGAACAAGGAAACCAACAATTAGGAGACCTTAAGAATTTGTTAATGTAAAAATATGTCATAGTCTGTTTACAACTGCACCGAACGGATCACAAATTGACCCGGCACGCAACTCTTACAAAGTTGTTACTATAATACATTAACGGCTACTTACAAAACTAAAAATATACGTTTTGATTTCCTTATCGTTCTAGCATTATTCCAATCAAAGTCAGGTTCCAGTCTAATCAGATGCAGCTGAAGTATTTTACACGGAGCGACTGCCAACTGGCCTTCGTAACCTAATCGCGGGTTTATACCGATCCTTAACTTTGATTAATTTTCAGACATTTGTGCTTCTAACTGTCCATAACATGACGTTTTAACAGCTTGGCAGACAAGAGTAGAAATTGTTATTTATTCCTGTCAACCTCATAAAATTATACGAAAGTTTTTGCTATATCATCAAGGATAGAGGGAGTGGATTATTCTGTATTGGAAATCACACAATCAACTGTACTAGGGAAACATAAAAATATATAAGTATCAAATCAGTTCTAGTCGCAGTATACCGGGTCGCTATGCGAAATAGCGATGGTGGCGCCCTCATTTTTTTCTTTCTTTTGTCCAATATGTATTTAACGCGTTCAAGGTATCTGAGGCACCGAGGGGTACATGTACTAAGAACGAACGATTAACCATCCAGACAACACGCGATCATGGCATTAATTGCGAATATTATTAAGTCAATATATTTATCTAATTTGGTTCAAAAAAAAAGGTTTTTGCATATGAAAAATAATTCTGATATAAACTTATGAGAAAAAGGTAATAAAAGTCAGTTAAAATAGAAATCAAAACGTAGTACTTTTAGTATGAAACATATCGTAATCGATGTGTTTAAGGTCCAAATAGAATTATTCATACATTTTCATTCCTTATACATTTCTTGGTAGCATCATGATAGCTACAATGTACCTAACTAAAAATTAAAACACAAAATTGATTCTTATGGTTCATAATTTCAGTGGCCTGGTGCTTCGTTATCAATAATCGTCTTAACAATAAGCCTCTTTATACAAAAAATAGAGGCCAATTTGTTTTGGCACAGAGATTAAAAAAGAAAATTTAATTTTACAGACGTTAATCTCGACTTATAAAAAATCGCAATTAATTAGGAATAACGGATGAACAAGACTACATTAAATATTTTGATGTATCATGAATAACGGTAACAAGCTAACAATATGACTTTCTTTGACATAAAGCTAATCTAAATATACAACATTTAATATGTAATACAATAACGCTAAGACTCAAACACCCCCCAAATAGAATATTCAACAATAATCATAACACATACACTGAAATTTTACTTTTATGTAGTTAAAAATTGTTTATTTAAGAAAATAATATTACTCTTCATTGTTAATCACATTTAAAATTCATTCTTTAGGACTTGACATAAGGCTCAGTTTCCTTGAAACTCAAAAGAAAGAGAAGAAAATAGTGCACATTAAAAATGGCTGAAATCGATTCAGTTGCCGATTCTTTAACTAATTTCAGGGTTTGCGTTTATTATATTACACGTTGTATATCGTTGTCCATCGACTTTAGCGAGACTCAAAGCTGGCGTCCACTAGGCTCGCCGAGTCGAGTCGAATAGAACCGCAATAATTCGCCTCCTATACGTTTACTATAAAACTGCGTCGATCAGCGACGAGCCGAGACGCGCCGAGTCGTATAACTCGCGCGCATCGCTTGTCACGCGAATTTCTGTTTTAACGATATTTGCGATTACTGCCCGTTTCGCCTCACACGGAACAAATGCGACTCGACTCGATTCGACGCGTTTCGGCTGTAGTCGACGCCAGGCTTTAGATTGACTCGGCTGACTAATACACTTAATACAAACTGTAAAATAGTGCTTTGCAAACAGGTGCATACTTTAAAAGAAAAACACTTTTTCAACTATCAGTAGGAAATAATACTAGTCTAAAATACATAGAAGGTATGCCAATTCTTACAAAGCAAAAGAACCCGTCATTACCAATAATTAAGGCAGCTTTTGGATCAAATTTTAAACAATTTAATCGGTAGATGAAATAATAGAGTTAACCGAAAAATTTGACATGAGTTATTAATCGATATTCCTTTAAAAATATCGCATACCTAAACGCGGATAGGCGGACACTTAAAAACGATGTACTTATGTACTCCAAAAATAATTCAACAAAACTAAAAAAAGACTTCGATTAATTTCGAATGAAAATTATTAGATTATAATATGCGCGGTATTTTTGTACCAATATGAAGAGCGGATTACGTCCCCTTAATTTTTTGAACACCCTTAATTTTTTGAACACGTAACGGTCAATAATCATTGAAGAACTATCATGCTTAACATAAAGCTATGTCTGTATGTGTGTGAACACTGTTTCAGAAACAAGAATCTGTTTCTGAAACATTAATACATGTTGCGGTAAACACTAGTGACAATTTTTGAAGGCAAAAACCCCAAAACATTGTTTCTAAACACATTTAGGTGGTGGTTCAA
Organism: Amphipyra tragopoginis; assembly: GCA_905220435.1. Lineage (NCBI taxonomy): Eukaryota > Metazoa > Arthropoda > Insecta > Lepidoptera > Noctuidae > Amphipyra > Amphipyra tragopoginis. The sequence continues at coordinate 10,539,774 of HG992009.1, forward strand.
AAACTACTTGCAACTGGTATCTGAAACCTTGTTTGAGAATATAATTATGGGTTTGACAATATTTTTTTGAAATAGTTTTAACAAACTGATACTTTGCAACAACCCGCCCTTAGTATTTTGCAAATGTAAAGGCGAGTCCGCTGCGCCGTGTTTTCGTGTTTGCAAACAGGATAACATGTTTGCTAACCGAATAGGGGCGTGGCCCTAACAGTTTTGTTCGCAAAAACACAATAAGCTGCCGTTGGAGGCCTGTCAAAAGGCCCTACACACATAGCCGCGTGGCTTGCCGGCGGGCGTTTAAGCAGGCCGCCGGGTATAACGCCTACTGACTTACACCCGCGCGGCAATAAGGCGGCAAAGCCGGCGGCATATGTGTAGAAGCCATAACACTTCATAGTACGGTCCCAGACTCACTACAAGTTTGTCTATTAGACGAATCGTTAGAGATTAGTAGCCGAAAAGAAATGCGGAGGTAGATCAGTCTGATGGCTCGAATGTATCGTAGAACACGATAGGTAGGAAGCTTAAATTCTCAGCGGTGGGAAATGCTTATATTACAGGTGGGTAGAAACAGGTAATGAAAAGACGATACCCGATCACATAACATCCACACATCCACTACACAACACTAATATAGTAAATACGAAAATGATTTTATTACGTTCAAGGACTTTGGCATAATTTGAAAGCCAAAGGACATAAGCTACGTTTCATCCCAGTAACAGTTCGCACGTAATAAGGCTAAGTTCAGATAATCACGCGGCGTCGCACGGTTAGACAGTGGCCAGATAAGGCGATTCACGCGGGTCGCCGCGTATATGCGCTTTAGTTTCGTCAACGTGATGCGTTATACGCGCGAGTATTTATGGCCATTCTCCTCTAGCTTCAGCTATCGCGCGTGTACTGGACTCTGTGTGTCAATTTCGAGATTCTGGCGACTTGCACGCGATTCACGCGCGAGCAGCAAAACGCGCGACTACACGAGGACGCAATGTATGAACCTCTAGTTCCTCACAATCACGCGATTAGATACGCGCGACTCGACTCGCGCATAAAACGCCTCATCCGGACAAGCTCAGCTCTCCGCACGTATTTAGATTCAAGCAAGCAATGTTCAGTTTACATAATCATCTGAACTTAGCCTAAAACGCTAGGCTTGTTTCCAAAACCTTAAAAATACCGCGCATATCAACACAAAATATAATTTTACAATCATAAAGTTTGTACTATAGTACTATAAATTCTAAACGTAACACTACGTTTATTAACACGTTACAAGAAAAACAGTTTGTCTGCTAAAGAATCGGCAGGTTCTTGGTGTATGCTGTTGCCTACTAGATACGCTAATTTGTGAGCATACTGACACGGCGCCGGTACTCTGACCGTGCCGGGCCAGTTGTAGTACAAATGACATAGTTTGTATGTGAATCTTTGAACGTGGTCTGGTGTCATGTCACTGGTGTCCTGCAGAACAACGTAATGAGTGGGCGTTACTGTACCTTGATTCACTTTTTGGGAGACTATTAGGAAATCGTACCTGGAATTAAAGAGAGATTCTGTTAAAAAAACTTATCAAGTAGTAAAAATAGAAACCACAATAACAACGATAAACAAATATTAGCCTGTAACTGTCAGAGAGAAGAAACGAGCATTGATCGCCACGCTTGCTCACTACGGGTTGGCGATTTCAGACCATTAGGTCCAGGTTTCCTCACGACGATTTCCTTCACCATATGTCTGTGGCGTCTTAGATTATCTAAGAAAGTACTTATGTAATATAAAAAATCACATTGGTACATGGCTGGGTTTGAACCCGCAACCGTTGCTTATCAAGCGGGTCTGTAACCTCTGAGCCACACCGACATTAAACCGGGAAACCACAATAACAAGCATTTTAAAAAACCGGCCAAGTACGAGTCGCACGAAGGATTCCGTACCATTATCAATAAAAACGGCAAAAAAATCAAGTTTGTTGTATGGAAGCCCCCTTAAATATTTATTTTATTCTCTTTTTTTGTATTTGTTGTTATAGCGGCAACAGAAATACATCATCTGTAAAAATTTCAACTGTATAGCTATCACGGTTCATGAGATATAGCCTGGTGACAGACGGACGGACAGCTGAGTTTTAGTAATAGGGTACCGTTTTACCCTTTAGTACGGAAGCCTAAAAAAGCACAAAAAATATTAGCCGTAGCTGTCCCACAGCTGGGCAAAGGCCTCTTCTCATACAGAGAATGATGATCGCCACGCTTGCTCACTACGGGTTGGCGATTTCAGACCATTAGGCCCTCGTCTCGTCTTGACCTCTACCGCACCGAGCACGCAAAGCAAAGCACCATACAAACTGGCGCAATCCCGCGCGGGACGTAAATCATTTCCGCTGATTAGGGCGCTCTCAAATAGGACGACTGAATTCCGACACCAACCGTTTAAATTGAAAGCGCACTTATGCTAGCACGATAGCAAACTAAGATGCCGTCTCCACGAGCGAGTGAATCGCGGCAATAGTCTCGCCGTGCCATCAAATTCAATATTGTCTATACCTTAAAAACTGGGTGTAAGGAATTGTGTACCGAAAACTGAAACAGTGAATTCAGCCCATTATTCTGAATCCAAAATACCTAAGTGTTTTTATGTTCTCGGAATTTTCCGTATTTTCCGGAAATTGCTGATTTGCCTATTTTTTTTTGAATTTCAATAAGTATTTTGGCAGGTAAATACACTGGGTGTAAACGACAGGTTACCAAAAATTGACACAGTGATTTTAGTTAATTATTTTGAATTGAAAATCCGTGGAAAATATCAACGAATGTGGAATGCTTACTTTACAGCAGAGAAATGTAAAATTTGTGAAAAGAAAAATCGGGAAAGTCGGAAAATTCCGAGCAAAATTTCCACTTATTTTCAGTTCAGAATATAATATGATAATAGGCTGAAATCACTGTTTCAGTTTTCGGTACACCGTCCCTTAAACCTGGTATTATACTAGAGGTCGCTCGCGGTGTCGCCCGCGTGGATTTCGTTTATCGCGTAATCTGTATTTTTCGGGATAAAATAGCATTACTTCTCTAGGTCCCAGACTATCTCTGTACCAAGTTTCATCAAAATCAGTACAGTGCTTTAGGCGTAAAAGCGACACAGACAGACAGAGTTACTTTCGCATTACAATATTAGTAGGCATTATATATTTTTATCAATTTGACGCCAGCGGTTCGACTCAGTTAGTCGGCAAGGCTGGGAGGGCGAGTTTATGAATGGGGACAAAACCAAAGTATGAAGTAGACGCCTCTAGCGCGGGACACTATGATCAGTGCTATAATCAAAACTGGGAGGAAGTATAGGAACATCACTTACCAATCTCGTCTAGTAACATCCGAATCCACAACAGTTCCAGGGTTTGGATTTTCAAGTCCACTGCCACACTTCATAAATATCCTAGTGTTGATACGTTTCTGTACTATGATGTATGTGAGTGTTGGATTGTACGAAGACGTCTCGTCTAATCCTTTTAAACAAATCTGCAACTGTGGTATTTCGAATTTTTGAATGACTGGAAATTCACCGTCGCCAACACCGTCCCTTTAAAAATAAGTAATAGTATGATTATTCACAATGTTTTTCTTCTGAATTTAGAACATAATTAGGTTGGTGGTAGATCGTACACATAATATACAAACAACGTATTATGTCTCGTTTACAGCAGGCGGTAGGCAAGCCGCTCGTCGTTTGAGTCGATTAGGTATAAATACAGTCAGGCGACTGGGACGCTTTTGGCAAGAGACGGTTGACCGAACCGAACGATTACGACTATTCGCACCGACTTGATGCATTGCCTAGGCCGAAGACGACAGCCGACTAGCCGTAAATAGCGCTTCAACTACGTAGCCTTCGGTAAGCCGAAGTCTCTCGAATGTTTACGTGAAAGCTAATTCTTACACGGAGCTATCTCGGTTTTCCAGATAGTCGTGTCTCCATAAACCTTGACTAACTAGGAGTTTAAAAATTTGTTATAATGAGACGTAATGAACTAAAACTTGTACCTGTATATAATAATTTTTGTTGGCCAATATCCATTTTCGTTGAGGTACTTATTCACAGCATCCTTTAGACAGGTCTTGAGATTATCGACTATCTCTTGCCCTTTTCCCTGGAACACGACTCTCGAGAACCACTGCGTCATTGTTTGATTGTACGACGCTACGAAAGCTGAAAACAAAAAAACCCTTTAAATTCAAATTCAAAATGTTTATTTGCAAGAAAATACATAGTTTACAAGAGAAGATCTTACAGCCTTAAAGTTATTGTATTCTGCCTGCAAGCAAGCCTGCAAATTATTTATGTTTAGATAATCCTTACAAATAAATGCGAGACTAACTCTGTCTGTCTGTTTGTTACTTCTTCACGACTAAACTATTGAAACGATTTTAATGAAATTTGGTACAGATATAGTCTGGAACCCCGAGAAGGAGATAGGCTACTTTTATCCCGGAAAACGCGGAATACGTCATAAAAGCGGGAAAAACTGCGGGCGAAGCTGTGGGCGACCTCTTGGCTAATATAAAAGTGTGTACAATACGGCCGACGTACCTTGGCGAGTCTGAAGTTAGTTGTTTGGCTGCGCAATTAATCTTTTAGAAACGAAATTGTCTACTGCGCAGCTAATCAGCTAACTTCAGACTCGCCAAGATACGTCGGCCGTATTGTAGGTACGTAATACAGCACAAAAATTGAAGTCTGAGAAACGAGCTAAGTCAACTCATCTTATGTAAAGTATGCACCAGTTTTTGACCGCTCTGAAGTCAGTGGTATAGTCAGTAGGAAAATTAGAGTCAAATTTGCTACTGCGCAACTATTCGCCAGACTTCAGAGCGGCCAAAAACTTTGACATGTACTATATTATCATATTTAGTTTAACTTGTAGTCTTATCATTTTGTTAGTTGGTAATAAAAGTAAATTTTGAAAACATATGGCACTAAGATCTTCCCACTATATCATTGATTTTAACTATCTTGTTCACTGCATATAGGTTAAAGTTGTGGGGGGAGGCTTCTTATTAAAAATGATTACGAATAATCGTAATTCAGGATTACCGATATTAAGCGATTAATCGAATTCGTTGATTAGTCTCGCTGTTATAATAAAAATCATTACAAAATCGTAATCTCTGGTCATGATTTTGTCATCATAATCGTAATAATAGATTCATTTCGACTTCTGTTAAGGCATTTGTGTGCTACACATTGCTCGCAAAACGGATGGCTGAAAGATTCTGGAGTGGCGACCGCGTACTGGAAAGCGCAGCATGATTAGGCTTCCCACAAGGTAGACCAATGACCTGGTGAATGTCGCGGGATTCGAGAATCACAAGACCACGAGATGGGGCGATGTTTGGAAGAGACCTATGTCCAGCAGTCGACGTCTTTCGGCTGAATTATGATGATGATGATTTGTGGGCTTCACTACATAGTATAAAACAAAGTCGCTTCCCGCTGTCTGTCCCTATCAGAGGCGAAGGGTGAATTTTCTTAAAAGGGAAGCCGGACCAATTATTTGTTTAAATGATAATTGAAAATGATAGATACTAGTATTTGCCATATTTCGAAAGGGAAGCCGATAGGTATAAGAGTTGTATGGAGCCTTCGCCACTGGTCCCTATGTATGCTTAGATCTTTAAAACTACGCAACGGATTTTGATGCGGTTTTTTTAATAGATAGAGTGATTCAAGAGGAAGGTTTTAAGCTATAAAACGTACACGTGCGAAGCCGGGGCGAGTCGCTAGTTATCTATAAGCCTTAAAGATTAAGGTAACTTACCGCATACACTTTGCCTCTTCCGCGTAGCGTCATGGTGGGAGTCAATGCCTACAACCATTGCTGTCCTGTAGGGTATAGTAACGTTCCACAAAGTCCCGCCCATCTTACAATTCATTTGTAGCAGTATCTTTTGAGTTATAGAACGAATCTTGTTCTGGTTCATTAGTGTGCGCGCATTTATTACCTGAAATATAAGATATTGATATTATTGCACCGATCAATAATGTTACTGATAAAGATCAAATCCTGCAAAAGAATGTTATGTGATAAATCGAAGGAAAATGCATTTTTTTTTAATTTCCCTTGTCTGGTTTCAAAAACGAGCTAATAATCCTCCACATTAGGTATGTGGAGGATTATTAGCTCGTTTTTGAAGAAAATAGCGAAAAATTCGCTGAAATTACGGATACTTTGTATAATGAGTCTTATTATTATAATACATAACATAACATCACGCCTGTAATCCCAGAAAGGTTGGGCAGACATGCACCCTCTGTGGCGAGCCTATTGACATCATCAGGGCACAATCCAGACTTCAGGCTGCTACTAAGAAATTCCACACGGAAAAACTCAATACCACTCTCTGCCCGACACGCTCGCTGCACGCTCAGCAGTCCACCAGACCAATGAGGCAGTATTATACTACCTACCAGTGGCGAAGGCTTCATACAACTCGATTCCTATCGGCTTCCCTTTCGAAACGAGTAGTTACTGGAAATCACGCATCACACTTGAGCAAGGTAAGCATTTTTTGGTCCGGCTTCCCTTTTAAGAAACTTCACCCTACGCCACTGCTACCTACTACACTATGACTACTGAGTAGCATTGGCTTACCACGCCAGCACTGCGCCGTTACACACGTGGTGTTATATACGTGCGTATTCTTCGCGTGTACGTGCGTCCACAAAAAGTATGTAAAGTTTCCATACTTTTTGTGGACGCACACACAGTGCGTTTGCTGCAAACGCACTGTGTGTATGCCCGCCGCACAAGCAGACCGTTGTTTTTTTTTTTATAAAAACTTTGCCCCACCCTAATATTTTTCTTGTATCGTGGGTGCGTTTACAGACACAAATCTCACATACACAAACGCCCCGACCCGAAACAACCATCTGTAAGCCATTCAGATTTTTGTTTTCCAAAGCCAATCGCTTAGCCACTGCACCAAACGTCAATCGTTGCGGAAACGTGCCATGTGTTTTCTCAGAGTATGCGTGTTTTTTTTATTTGTTATTTGACTTCGTTGCACTTGACCCTAGTCACACCTGATGGTAAGTGCAGACAAGGTCTAAGATGGAGCATACGAATCAACTAACAGAGATATAAAGAGATTCTTCTATACCCCTCTGACTCTCACAGACACACGACGGAACACAGTAAACTGCTTGTCGCCGGACTTTAATGTGAGGGTGGTAGCTAGCCAGGCGGACCGTATAGATCCTACCACCAAGCGTTTATTATACATGTATTACACACACAACTATTCTAGTACTCAAATACACTACACTAGGGTCCAATTCACTTCCATTTTTTTGTTGCGATATTCTGTACGCGTGTGTACAAAAAAGTCATATCTCTCAAAGTTTTGGTCCTACTGAGATAAAAGTAGGCTTATTCGGAGGGCAACAATATTGTCTATCGTTTACATTACGATACAATGGGTTCACATAAAGACATACAGTTGTAGACAATATCTTAACAAAAAAGCAAAATGGCTGCCAAATAACGGGGAAGTGAATTGGACCCTAGTGTGTAGTATAATAGTGTACAAGAATAGTTGCTACATAAGTACCTAGAATATCGCTAGTCCATAACCGGACACATTGTATAATTTACTATTATTAAAATATGATCACTAACTTGTGACGGGATAGGGTTGTCAGCGCAGCATATTTTCTTAATAGCACCGTAGCGGTCGTCTCGAGCCGACGGACATATAACCACGACGATCTGCAGGTTTGGCGTGACGAGCTTCTTCAGGGCCACCACGTAAGCATCCGTGCGGTCGTTGGGCAACCTGATCATTTCGGGATCGGCGACGTTGATGCCCATAGGACGGCAGGAACGCTTCAGTGTTTCTAGGAAGTCCTGTACAGTATACAGAGTTACATACATATCGATGCCACACAGCCAAACAGGGATAAGCGCCACTTTTTGCGAAATGGACCAACTTTTTTTTCTGCGTCATCTCATGAATCTACGACATACTTTTTGTCGCTTAGGCGGTACCGTAAATTAAAATCGTTAGCCTAATTTATTCGACAAGATACAAGATCATTTATTTGCCCAAAACATGAGTATACATACAGAGCATGCAAGATGTTAAAATTACAGAATAAGTATCAGTCATGTCTTGCCTTTACGGCGTACAAATATAGGTGAATTTAATAATAATAATAGGTACATTGATTTTATTGACTATCACTATAATAACTATCACTATTAGTGAAGAATCTATCAATGAACAATTTTTGAAATTGAAACAAATCAACAGTCGAAATTAAATGTGAATATACAGGGTGGAAAAAATCAATGGGCCCTGAAGGGAAACCACCTTAAATCCTTAAGATAGATTATTTTTCTTAAAGGAAACATTCCTTTATTTTTAAAAAGAAACAAAACTGCATTCACAGATTTCTCGATAAGCTTACCTTAACCGGGAATCGAACCAGGTAAAAATAAAAAATAAACCCTCGCTATTTTATTCTACTAATCGATAGGATTATTGTCAAACGGAACGTTCTATTTTTAAACTTTTAGTCAGAACGCCCCGTCTAAGAAAGAAAATGTGCATAGAATTATTACTACCAATTAAATTATTTTCTTATCTAAGTATTCAACGAGGTACTTGTAATAAAAAAAAAACAAATACACTTAGAGATAAATTAGCAAGCTTGTACTTCATAGAATGTATTTGGATGTTAGAGTTTAAAAAAAATTATAACGTGTCTTTTACTTGTTAAAAGTGAACAGTTCTAGTCTAGGTAATGTTGATTAAAGCCCTTGTGTACTACCTAAATATTACATTTCATGGATATCTTGTACGACAGACGGGTGTAAGACCTAATGTTTATTGGAGAAATTTTGTCTCTAACATTGACTGTATCGACTAGTGAAATAAAATAGCGAGTGTTTATTTTTTAATTTTTTTTAACTGGTTCGATTCCCGGTTTAGGTAAGCATGTCGAGAAATCTGTGAATGCAGTTTTGTTTCTTTTTAAAATTAAAGGAATGTTTCCTTTAAGAAAAATAATCTATCTTAAGGATTTAAAGTGGTTTCCCTTCAGGGCCCATTGATTTTTTCCACCCTGTATATTATACAAATAACGACAAAAAGTATCATAATAAATAAGCTAATAGAAATGTCAAATTCGTTTTTTAAACAAAAATTAAAATAATCATCTGGATAATAATCTGGATAATAAAATGCCAATGATTCACATAGAACAGTTAGGACGGAGTTATATTTTATCAGTCAGAAATTCATCAATGCTATAATATACTTTTTGTAATAAGAGACTTTTTAACTTATTTCTTAGTTTTACGGTTGTAAATTCCTTCCAATCTTTTGGCATCTTATTATAAATTATCGGAGCCATACAGAATATACTTTTACGTAATAATGCAGTCCTGGAACTATGAATACAAAGTTTGTTATTGTCCCGTCTATTTCTAATTACTTTATCGGACAATCGGGGAAATAGATTTGGGTTTAATTTAACAAACATGACAGTCTCTAAAATATACATGGATGGAAGAGTTAGTATTTTATATTTTTTAAAATAAGGTTTACAGCTGTCAGTAACATGAAGTCCAAACATAGTTCTAAGGCACCTTTTTTGGGTCTTAAAAATTATTTCTTTATTTGTTGAATTGCCCCAAAAGATGACTCCGTATCTTAAGTTAGAGGACACTAAACCGTGATAAGCAGTTAGCAGCGCATTGACATTTAATTTGACGTAAACGAACTTTAAACCACTCTTCTCGGTTATGCCTTTTTGGTTGTTAGGCATCGATATTACGTTTTCTTGTTTATACAACGTAATATACATAATAAACGCAAACCCATTTTCAAACCGTGTTTTTTTACAAAACATTCTTTTGAGGTAAAAAAAAAATGAGCTTTATATCAAGGTCATAAGACTGAATTTTTATGCAGTAAACAATGAAAAAGTTACACTATTTTCTTAAGTAATAGTAGTTAATGAAACTGTTACTTAATAGGGGTTATTAGAACACGAGTATGAGTTTAAAAACTGAACCGTAGACGATGTTTTTAATAGCACGAGTGTTTTAATAACTAGTTACGTGCCAGTTCCAAAAAAAATTTACACACATACCTTAGAAACTTGTTTATCCCTATCGGTGTACAGCAGAACCCATCTAACGACATCCACAGCCTGCATCACGTGGTTTCTCGTTACGTCACCGTTCCAGTCCGCGTTGGGCTTCCCAGGAACTCTGACATTATTCCCAAAGTGTATGGTCTCTGGTGGGAGGGTGCGGGCAGTAATATTCACGGTCTCTGGCGCTATACTGAGCCCCCAGCCCGACAGGCGACTTTTTGCAGTCTCGTTGTTTAGAACTGTTTCTATATACTGAAAAATTGGTAAAATAGTATAAAATAATATAAACTGGTCAGAGATATTGAAAAGCGGTTACCAATGTTGGTAAGGACATCGCATATGAGTCACTCGCCTCAGCCACAAGTGGCCGGCTACTGGCCACACGTGTATAGCGAGTCGCTGCGATGGAAAACTAACGCCACCATTCACACGCGCGCCCATCCGCCGGATTTGTCGCTGGCGACAAGTCCGCAGACAAATCTGCGTGTGAATGTTTAGCCCACCATAAGGCTAAGCGTATGCTGAGACGCAGGTGACGCAGCAGATGCACGCAGCGCAGGGCAGAGCAGATTTTGTAATGCATGAACGTACTAAGAGCTGCGTACGCTGCGGCGCCGACGCGTCCAAATGCTTCTGCCCTGCTCTGCGTCTCGTTGTAGTGCCGGCACAGTTTTCTGCGTGCATGTCGACACGTGTTTTTTACCGCTAATTCGTATTTTATTGCAATGACAGAACATTTAATTTAATTAGTGCGCTGTGAACCTTGTTCGTATGATACTCATCATCCAGACTATTAAAAAAAACGTTCGTCAACTCGAACACTATCTTTGTACTAATTAAAACTCGAATGTGTCTTCGAGCTGCGTCGCAGCATGCGGTCGTGGCCTATGTCTGCCTCGCCTGCCCTGCCCTACAAAATCTGTACTGTGCTGTGCTGCGTCACCTGCATCCTAGCATACGCTTAACCTAACATTCACACGCAGATTTGTCCGCGGACTTGTCGCCAGCGACAAATCCGGCGGATGGGCTCGTGTAATGAATGGTAGGCTTTAGTCTGCAACTTGTGGACGGCCACTTCTGGCTATAGTGAGAGGTCCGTGTGCGGGCAACACTTGTTTATTATTGAGGAGTTTTCATGGTCAACTACAAAAAGCGATGGATAAACAATTAGGAAACTCACATTGATAATATCCTAAAATCAGCTGTAAATATAACCATTTATTACTTTTAGGGCCGATTTTTCAATCGTCAGATAAATTTTATCCAAGGAATAAATATGATGGTTTGACATATTTTCTATACGAAAGTTGTCAAAACGTCAAACTTATTTCCCAGATAAAAGATATCTGACGATTGAAAAATTAGCCCTTACAGAAGCAACAGTGGCTCAGGAGTCATAAAATAGAATAGAAACCTATGGGGTTTTTTTTTTTTATTGTTTTTTACCATGATAGAGGCCACGGTAACACATATTCTGTGAAAATTTTAACTGGCTACATGTTACGGTAAAAAGATACAGCCCCGTGACAGACAAACGGACGGACGGACGGACAGACGGCGTAGGAAGCCGAAGCACGAAATTTCGTCGCTTCCATTCCATTCCGCGGCGGTGTAAATTGAGCCTTAGGGGCGATTTCACCAACCTATCAATAAGTAGTCCGTAACTATTGACCAGATAAGACTCCAAATATGACATTATGTGTTTAATAATCTTGTCATTAATCTATACTTAATATTATAAAGAGGTAGAATTTGTTTGTTTGTTTGTTTGTTTGTTTGTATGTAGGAGGTAATCTCCGAAATTACTCATCCGATTTCAAAAATTCTTTCACCAATAGGAAGCTACGTTATCCCTGAGTGCTATAGGCTATATTTTGGGATCAAAAAATTAGGGATACGTAAATTAACGGGAGCGAAGCCGCGAGCAAAAGCTAGTACTTGATAATAGTGAAATGCAAATGTTAGCTATTGAAAGTGAGAGACCGAATTAGCTTAATGAACAGTTAAAGGTTGGTGAAACACCCCTTTAGAATTACTAGTTGTTTAATAGTCAACCAAATTGTTAATTTACACCACAGATTACTACGACTGCTACCCCAAAATGAAATAGGTAGAAATGATAACATGTTTCATGCTCACCTTTTTGAAGGCAAAATGACGTTGATTCGGCGTGATTTTGGTATAAGTAGCGACGTCTTTCATCAGTCTAAAATTGCTTCGTTGGTCATCAGTGAGGCCGGTCAACTGGCACAGTTCGGGGATCAAACATATCATGAAGTCGACGGGTTTTTCCGAGCCTGACACTCGTTTTGAATCTCTACAAGGGAATAAATAAAATATTAATTTACAAGCTTATTTTTAGTATATACTAAACCTGAAACTAGTTTGTTCAGAATCACTAGGAGAATCGGTTGACATATTTTTTAAAACACATATTTTTTTTCATAAATTTCAATTTTGTTTCTGTAGATTTCTACCCATAACATTTGACGGGAATAGACACCTTGAGGCTTGAGATGGTCCGCTCGGTCAGTTACCGTGTTTTAGACAACCCCTGCGTAGCATATCTCAGGCATTTCACACTTTACTAGGGAACTTAACGCGACATAAACTACGGTGTAACTTGGAGATTTATTAAAAAAAACACATATTCAGGCAGTTCTGATGAAAATCTTGTTGGGGTGTCTCAGTTTTTGTATATACTAAAAATAACGTTGTATAAACATCCATCATCTGATTGTAGCTATCGCTTTCCACTTTGTAGTTATTTTTGTTTTTAACATGGGATATCGGCATTACCCAGTAAATGGGTTGCAGAGGTGTGATGGCAGTCGCTCCATGTATAACACTGGTATTCAGCCGCATCCGCGGGTCTACTCCCTAAGCACGAATACCGTGGTTTCGGCCGAGCGTTTCCTACTCCCTATCACCTACGGACATACCATTATTTCGGGGCCCGAACTAAGAATGAATGACAACACGATTTGACAGTTGTCCCTACTCCAAATGTGTTTTTGCCCGTCTGAAAAGTTGAACTTGACACTTGTTTTGTTCACTCCTACGTTTCGGAGTACTTTCCGACGGGCTTCGAACTTCGTTGACGGACTTAGGGAGTAGGCCCACTCGTTAGACTGGAAGCCGACTCAAACATAGTTGGGCAAATACTAAGCAGAACCCTCTTCCAATAAATAGGTTACACTTCACGTCTGGACTTTAAAAGAGACCTTGACTTCTGAGTTTGTTTCGGCTTTTCTTCTCAGAGCTAGTCAGATAGGAAGGCCGGTGCCATCTAGTCTTAAAAAAAACATTACATTGACAGTGTCTGTAACTGATTTATTTACAAAAATAAATATCATTTAATTTTACACCTAATTCCAACCACCTCCAACCTGCTACAACTATTTGTAGCAGGCTAAACCTAGATATCAACGCACTCCGCCTTTTAGCTGTAACTTGCACTTACTGCGTCAATAGGCATGTTGACAGCATCAATAAATTGCAAATCTAATTAGTCCGCCAGTTAAAGTTTTGAAAAATAATGGACACGTATTTTTTCTTTTTTTAAATCTATGAATATTTGGAAAGACAAAACGCATCAAAACTCGAGAGTCGGATTGTGACGTCAGAAGCAAGTAAAAATTATAGTTGCTTGTGACGTTTTGCAAATTTTAAAAGTGTCGTATCTTCGTCAATTTTGGTTTACTTATCAAAAGAAAAAATACGGGTCAATTATTTTTTGATAATCTAACTGACGGACTAATTAGATTTTTTCACTCAAATACCCTATCGTGTCGCACTAACTAAATGCCACACGATTAGCGCAATGGCTGAACGCTTAGCCGCTTCACTAGTCGATTCGATTCTCGCACAGAACAAATATTTGTATGGCCAACAGATAAATGGTCTGAGTGTATGTGCATGTGAAAATTTGTGTTTGTAAACGCACACACGATATAGAAGCATTCAATGTGTGGAGCAACAAATAAAAGTGAAAACAATGCACCCATTGATGTAGAAACACATGGACCAAGGGTTTGTACGCACGGCTACAGATCAAGCTATATATTTCCAGTATAAGCTGATCTCGCATTGTATAGGATTTCCTTACAATGAGAGGTCAGTGTAAACTGGAAACGTATAACTTGATGTGTAGCCGTGTGTACGAAATTCACAATAAAAGTGTTCTGAGTTAAATACACCACCAAAGCGGGCGGCAAGGCATACCGCCATATAAACTTACAAATACCAACAAACTAATTTAAATCCTATGTCGTCATCACAATTCCTAATTTAGCTTTGCACCATACGAAGATTAGACTGCACCTATTGACATAAATAAGTCTTCATTTTCACGTTTTAGTCTGTGTTTGGTTTGGATATTTTTGAGTTCTATTTCTAGGTCCATGAGTTTCTATGTCAATTAATGCACCTATTGACGAAATGTTGATGCAAGACGGCTTGTTCCTCTCTTTCGAGCAATATAGTCCTGTGATTGTGTTCTAAACTAAATTCTTTACTACTTTACCTTGATATAAGCAACGGCTGATCCCAATCTTTAATGTCTATGCCATAGTTTCTCTTGTAGTAGTCAACGAAGGAGATCTGAACTGGTTTACCGTCTTCCATCTTCTCAAAAGTGGATTTTGGGGTCATCGTATCATCAACACTGTCTACCCTGTGAAAAAATTAACAAAATTGTATTTTAAATAGTATTATTTCATATTTAGGAAGGTTTTAGAGACGTGCGGATTTCGACATGTACGTAGATTTGACCCGCATGCATGGCGCTCGCAATTCGCCTTTTCGTGCGTGTAACGTGTATCACGCATCATAATTAACATATCATGTATGAATTAGTAAAATTCGGTCACACCGATAATTCAGCCCTCATCAATCTGTCTAAGGCCCGGACTCCACCAAAGCGGAGCTGTGCGGAGATGTCTCGATCAACCAATCATCATATCATATCAGCCTATTGCCGTCCACTGCTGAACGTAGGCCTCCCCCAAAGATACCCGTCGCCCGACCAGTAACAGGCCCGAGAAGGCGGCGCGCATGTGTTCCGTGCGCGCCTCTCAGGAGGACGTGGGGCAAGGCCCCACAGAAGGAGAGGTCCGCCAGCCCCTGGCGAGGCCTGCCGGGGTTGCGGCGCATGCAGCTGCGAATCCCGCGACCCCGACCAAGGGTCAGGAGAAGGAACACCGTGGGTTTTTAGCCGGTAAGAGTCCGGCATAACCCTTCGCCTTCCCCAGGCGACGGGTATCCATGAGGATTTTCCCACGAAAAAAAAAAAAAAAAGGCCTCCCCCAAAGATCGCCAACCATCCCGGTCTTGGGCAGCCCGCATCCATCCGCTGCCAGCCACCTTTTTCAAATCGTCGATCCATCGTGCCGCAGGGCGTCCCACACTACGATTGCCCAAACGCGGTCTCCACTCTAACACGTGTCTGCTCCATCTTCCATCTGTTCGTCTGCAGACATGGCCGACCCACTTCCACTTCAGCGTGCTAATTCTACGCGCAATGTCGGTGACTTTAGTTCTCTGGCGAATGACTTCATTGCGAATTCTATCCACCAGAGAAACCCCGAGCATCGCTCTCTCCATAGCACGCTGAGCAACCTTAAATTTGTGGACCAGGTCCACGGTGAGTGTCCACGTTTCGGCTCCGTAAGTCATTACGGGTAGGACGCACTGGTTAATGACCCTAGTCTTAAGGAATTGTGGGTCAACCAATAGGATTGCGTTATTTTCAAATCTCTCCGCTTGACTTCAACTCAAAACGAATTCCTATTGGTTGTTTACGAGACATCTCCGCACATCTCCGCTTTGGTGGAGTCTGGGCCTAAGGCTAGAACTGGCGACCGTAGTGTCACTGTTAGCCAGAAAAATCATGGCAGTATACAATCAGTGAAGCCTAAGCTGAGTTTTGCATTTGTGCGAGTGCACATAGATAATGTAGGTGTGACGTCGGCCTTGAGCGCGACGCGTCCTTTGCTTGGTTTAAACTGCTTTTTGGCACATTTTTGTGTGATCACTCACATGCAAATGCAAAGGTCAGCTTAGGCCTCGCGGACTGTACCAACCCATATACTGTATGAAATTCAGGAATATTTTCATGTTCAAACCAGATTTTCTCACAGCTTGATATTTGTGGGTTGGAACGTTTTTCAGAAGCTAATTCCAGTTTGTAACTACATAATATCACGCCTGTATTCCCCGAAGGGTAGGGCAGAGGTGTATGGTACACCCACATTTCGCCGTTATTTTGTAACTAACCTAAACAATTTCTTGTTGTACGTCGTCATAACCGAGCAGCCGACCAACCGCTCAGCTATCGCTTTCTTCCAGCCAGCACCTTCGGCTTGTACCACCTCTTTGATAAAGGACAGCACTGACTGAGTACGAAGTACACGATGTGTGGAGTCGAGAGTCAACATTAGACCTCCTTCATATTCGTCGACTGCTGTCACGTAGCTAAACAAGTTTTAATAAAATATGAGATACAAATAATTATAGTCGTGAAGTGCTTGTCACATTAAAATCTACAGTTTACTGAGAACAAAATTAATATCTGGAGACCTATTGACGATATACCAAGACAAGAAGAATTGGCTTTTAAAATGACAAGTGTTTTTTTTTTTAATAATGATACATACCTGATTTTAGGATAAAAAGAATGCAATGTGTACCCAGAATACTTTCTGGCGGCATATTATATCAAATCTTTATATAACAAAAAATTGTACTATATTTACGACAAACATACTTTATTTAGGAGAGCCATAAATGAAAATACTTTGTTTTTTTTTTGGCTTTTCAGGGTTTCATTTTATAATTCAAAAAAGAAACAAATGCAAGTTTATTTTTTCTAAAAAAAACAAGTTTTTTTTTCCTACTTTAAATATTACTTTACGTAGGTTATTTTCTCAAAAAAAATTGGCATGCAAGTAAGCAGCATGTATAAAAACATCCAAATAACAAATATTAACAAGATAATATATTTTTTCAAAATGGCTTACCCAGGCCAAACCTCCAGCCTATGCTGCGGAATCTGTATAGCAGCCTTGTCGTTGAAATGATCGCGGCCGAATCTCACTAGTTGCAAGTCTTTCATAATGCATTTGAATATAACGTTATAGATGTGAATCATTTCGCTTAGACGGCGGGTTCTACGAAATACAATCTGCAAGAAACAAAAATGTTATATTTTCTTTGAAAGGTTTTGTAATGCATTGAGAAAAAAAAATCTTTAACTGTATTTCGAGTTGCAGTGAACAATGTCAGAGTTCTATGATGTTGTAATTTCTAACTAACGAGTATTTAACCTTCTAATCGCTACGAACTTTTTAGAAAATCGATCTCCAGACATAAAGGGCCTTATTACAAAAGATGATTTAAACCAAGACTAAGGTAAACCCAGGTTTAAAATATACCCATCACTTTCTTATGTCATGTAGCAAAAAGAGACAGGGCTATGTTAAAACCTAGGTTTTTCTTAGACCTTTTTTTGTAATAAGGGGGATAGTGCCTCGTCCAGATAGATTAAAATCACGTAGGGTGACTCTCGTTGACCAATCTACGACGTGTACATAGTAGGTACCTAGACTACCCTAGCTATTGCATGACAAAACTATATTTAGTCTACATGGACACAGTCAGAGGGCGACGTGCGGTGTGGCGAAGCGAAAGAATCGAATAGACTTATCTCCTAGGCCCCTAGCTCTCTCTGTAGTGGACGAGACGCTTACATCATGATATTGTAATATTAAATTATCTGTATTTTCTGAAATATCACTACAATTTTACAATAAAAAGTCAGCAAAATTCGAAACTTTCGATAAATCAGCTAACGGATTTCGGTTATCTCTTTTCCTTTCGTTACGAGAATTTTAGTCGAAACGAGATAACAAACAGAATCGCTCAACAACATAAACCCCCTTATTACAAAAGATGGTCTCAGAAAAACCTAGGTTTTAAAATAGCCCCGTCTCTTTTTGATATATGACATAGGAAAGTGATGGGTATATTTTAAACCTGGGTTTACCTTAGTCTTTGATTAAACCATCTTTTGTAATAAGGGGATTAATGTTCTGTACCGTTGGGCTGGTTATTTAGACAAGCTTGTGCGACACTAAGAGCCATTACGCACTGTCGACTGGTCGCCGGAGACTTGGTTTCTCGGCGACTAAAACATAAGCATAGTCGCCCGGGCGACCGGCGACCAAGTGCGTAAACACCTATTTAAACTATAAGCCGTGTACGCACGAACGAACACGAACATCGCGAACACAAACACCGAACACGAATTACTATGAAGGTGTTCGCCGAACACACTGTTCGGTAGTGGTACGCACGTGCAAACAATGTGTTCGATATTCGTGTTCGCGATGTTCGTATTTAGCCGCGTACGCACGAGCGAACACGAACATCGCGAACACGAATATCGAACAAATTGTTTGCACGTGCGTACCACTACCGAACAGTGCGTTCGGCGAACACCTTCATAGTGATTCGTGTTCGATGTTCGTGATCGCGATGTTCGGTGTTCGCTCGTGCGTACACGGCTGTAGACAGTCACAGTCGCTGTCGACCAAGTCTCGGCGACCAGTCGACAGTGCGTAATGGCTGTAACACATGTTTATATTTGAGAATACACAACAGCACAAAAATAAAGCTATTTTCACAATTGACTCTTCATACAATTTTTGAAATGGGTCCCTAATTAAATTTTGGACTGCTTATACACTATTTTATATTATTTTATAATCAGCTCATTACTCCATATACATATAGCAGTTCCACTGCTAGGCACAGGCCTCTTCTCAGAATAAGAAAGGTTAGGCCTTAGTCCACCGCGCTGGCCTCGTGAGGCCAGACTACACATACCATCGACCGAATGACATAAACATGGTGTTTATGTTGGACCTCAACACAGTGGAATCATCACAAAATCCACAGAAATAAATATTTTTTTATGAATTTAGTTACTTACAGTTATTCTAACTTTACTATTATCAAATGGATTGGTTGACACCAAGTTTAGTGCTTCTTCAGGCAGTTTACGGGGCACATATAACGTGGTGCCGTCAAATGTCTTGTCTTTGAAGTATTGACGGTGTTCTGCAACAAAAAAGTGTTATTGTTATCCACTTCAGTTACTAAAGCCGGGTACGAACGAACGAACACGAACATCAAACACGAATTACTATGAAGGTGTTCGCCGAACACTCTGTTCGGTAGTGGTACGCACGTGCAAACAATGTGTTCGATATTCGTGTTCGCGATGTTCGTGTTGCTCGTGCGTACACGGCTTTAGAGAGAAAGTAGATTTCCTAGGTAATCTGCAGAATAACGACCAGGCATATGTTTAATGCTGGGGCCGCACCTGCGTCTATCGTCACGAAGCTTCGCGTAATGATACGATACACGCAGATATAACCAACCATTATCGGCTATCGTCGCAATAGTTCGGGCTGCGTACCAGTTATCGCTTGGTTGGCGATACAACAAAGGGTTTTAGCGCGCTAAATATCGTGCTGCGTGGTCGGACTAGCGTTGTGCATTTCGACTGTTGTTCTCGGACTAATTAGACGCTCTGTGTAAATAATGGAGTAGAGCTACGAAACGGTGTTGGAATCTTTACACAGTTTTGAAGCTGAGCCTATCAATGGCAGCTTTCAATAAATGCATTAAGTAATTATTAGCACAAATGTAGAAGTAAAGGAAGTCGTTATCCATAATCAAAACGTTTGTAAATTGTATTGCGGCCATCTTGGATTATTGCACGATAATTCGTTTAAAATTACAAAGCCGCTAATGTGACCACCGCATTAGCACGGTAACTTTTAGCGAGCACAATATACGAAATTCGTGACGATAGACGCAGATGCGGCCGAAGCATAAGTGAATAGAATAGGTTCTTTATTTGAATAACATTAGAGTTCATTGTAATTTGTAATAATATACTAGTCGCGCGCAGAAGGTTTGCCGATGACTGCCCCTCCCACTTCACCGAGCGCTACCCGCGCTCGTCTGGCCTACCTACTAACCGTACCGACCATCGACGCGTGACGTCATGAGGCTATCGGCAAACCTTCTCCGCGCGACTTATACTTTTAAACGCACATTAACAGTAACATATATATTATGTCCATCGGCCGATGGATTTATTTCTATAAGCTTATCTAGTAAACTTACCAGCAAGAAGTTTGAATCGCAAATTCCTATAATCCTGGTCGGGATCATATCTCACTTCATATTCATAAACACTGTTCTCTTCAAAGTTCAGATATACAAAGTTTGCAGTCACATTGACAGGTGTACCGCTGGTACCTTTCCTCGAAACTGGAGGAGCATCTTTGACTTCTCTCTGAAAAAGGTTTTATTTACATAAAACATTTTTTTTATTATCATTACTCATGTATGTGTCACGCGTATTTTATTGTTAGAATAATCGTGTGTGTGTTAACCACAGGTAAAGAGTTAAATAAATAACGCAAGTCGACCTACATTGCGTGGCAGTCAGTAGGAGCAATGCTCCTACGTGTTACGTTGCTAAGTCAGTTTCTTTTTTTATCTTTTCTTTCTTTTAAAAAAAACGTTGCCCCACACTAAGATTTCTCTTGTATCGTGGGTGCGTTTACAGACACAAATCTCACATACACAAACGCCCAGACCCGAAACAACCATCTATAGGCCATACAAATTTTTGTTCCCCCGCCGGGATAACCCGCCGAGTTAAGCCAACCAAATTTTCAACTTACAAAGTATTTCTTCCTTTGTTCCCCTGTATCCCCTGGTGACTTGGTTATAGACACAGTAGCTTCAGCCATTTTCTCAGTAAGCTGCTGTACATCGGACTTTCCGATATCGCCCGCTGCTTTTGAAGCTTGCCTGAACAAAGAATGAACATGTTTATGATGTTATTAATAGAGATGCGCCGAATATTCGTTTGGTATTCGGTATTCGGTGTATTCGGCATATTTTTCGCTATTTGTTTTCGGCCGAATTATTCGGTTTTGGTGCCGAATATATTCGGTTCGAGTATTTCTATTTTCTTGGCTACATGACACGGTATAGAACTAAAAGTCAAAACTTCTTATGTAAGATTCATGTTATAATATGTATAAGTCAAAGAAATACTATGAAAGATGAGTTAAATAAAGCTAATAAATTTCAAATCAACATTTATTTTTAAACTAATACAAACCTTTTTTTAAACATTTTAAAGCAATCCACATTTCTTTGTATACCTTAAATCAACATTTATTGTTAAACTTTAAACCAACATCGATTTTTAAACCTTTGATCAACATACATGTTTAAACTTCAAATCAACATTTATTTTTAAACATCAAATCAACATTTTAAAGCAACTGAAATCTCAATCCAATCCAAATTAATTTTTAAACCTTAGATCAACATTTATGTTTAAACCTTTTATAAAAAATAAATAAACCTAAAAGCAACATTTTAAAGCAACTAAACTTAAAATCAACATTTATTTTTAAACCTTTAAATTAATCAATTTTTAAACTATAATGAGATCAACATTTATTTTAAACTTAAAATCATCATTTTCTAAACCTCAATTAAACCTCTTCAATATTTTTTTTATGAACACACTTAAGTGCCAATATGCCTCTGTTTTTATTTGTAACCTAATCGTGCGATGTTTTGAAGCAAAGTGACAGCGCGGTGTGCGCCGGTGGCGGGCGGTGAGGTACGGCTCGCTCCAGCAGCAACACGTAGCGTTCATAAAAGAACCTGTTTACGCGGCAAAACAATCAAATGGTAAACCGAATAATTCGGCCGAATATCCGGTTCGGTAAAGGTTAAACCGAATAGTATTCGGTTATTCGGTGAAACCACTATTCGGCGCATGTCTAGTTATTAATATTGTAAAAAGTTGAATTACCTAAAATTTGCATGCCGTAAGGTAGAATGTACAAGAATACTATTTACCATAATTTTTCGCCTTATCAATATACATTCGAAGTAAATGAATAATTTCTGATTCTTAAACTTATCAGTAAAAAGTCCTAATTCCTTAAACCGTAGGAGCTATTTGAAGGGTTGAGCACAATACCCTTAGACTGACTACAGACTGGACTTGACCGCACACCAGACTTGATCGCACACTGTCTCTGCACATGGGACACTGTGTCTGGAGACATTATTTCGTTCTCAAGGTAGAGGACAGTGGCTCTAGGCACAAAGCGCGAGACGATTTTGAAAGAATTAGCAATAAATAATAGTGCCAGTAGGCCTAGAACGAATATTTTCACTATAGTAAGGAAACAAAACGTTAAGGTCTTGTCCGCACTGCGATATTTCACCGCGCGATTTTTTTCTCGCAATTCTGTAACATATTGAATCTTACATGGTTAGCCGCACTGGCGATTAAAAATTTACGCAGAAAAAAAACTGATTTGATCCAAAATGAACGCGATGCGGAGCGGATTTATTTTCGCGCGAATGTTTTGTACAGTATGGAGTAGTTATGACTATGGCCGCACTGCGGAATAAAATTCATGACAAATCTTTTGATACGTCTATCACGCCGCCGCCGTAGTATCAGGTAAATTAAAAAAATACTGTTGTTCATTTTAGACGTTTGTCTCAGCCGGGAACTGCATCGAAGTGACAAAAATCGTAAGAAATTTTATTCGCAGTGCGTACTAGGTGTAATTCGGATCACGGAATATAATACGCGAGAAAAAAAATCGCGTGGTGAATTATCGCAGTGCGTACAAGGCCTAATATGATTTGATATGATCACTTACAGAGATTGTAACAGCTTCAATCCTCTGCCAGCCCCACGCACAGGTGCTGCTGGACTGACATCAGCAGCAGGAGCAAAAACTTGTCCTACAAAAAAGTACATCTTATCAAATTATCTCTTGACTCCTCTTCTGATGCTAAACCCTGTCTGCAGTTACCATTAGGTGCGACTAGGGTCAAATGCAATCAAGACAAATAATAAACCGGCTAAGTGCGAGTCGGACTCGAACACGAAGGGTTTACTATTATTTAATTATAGAGGAGCAGCAATATTGCTGATATGTCTATTTCACACAGTGTTGAACGTTCATAGTTTATTGATCATAGTTCACAGTTTTATTGTTTACAATTTTTTGATGAAAGTTTATTAGTTCATAGCCAGTTGTTGAGTCTGTTTTTAAATGAATTTATAGAGGTGGCAGTTACAACATCTTTAGGAAGTTTGTTCCAGTGGTGGACCACCCTATTGCTGAGGGTGTAATGTTCAGTGTTTGTTTTCGCTAGTGTTTATTATGTATAAAACAGCAGAAAAATCATGTCTGTTGTATGGGAGCCCCTTAAATATTTATTTTATTGTTTTTTAGTATTTGTTGAACTAGCAGCAACAGAAATACATCATCGGTGAAAATTTCAAGTACCTAACTATCACGGTTCATGGGATACAGCCTGGTGACAGACGGACAGCGGAGTCTTAGTAATAGGGTCCCGTTTTACCCTTTTGGTACAGAACCTTAAAAAAACATTTGTAAATAAAAATATTAATTAAATTAATTGTTATTCATAGTTTATGTGTAATCCTTGACTGTTTCAAGTAAAATGTTACAAATAATTGACTCTATTTTTGTTACCTGACTATACAACAGTAAAGTTTAAGGCAAGGTTATGTTTAGTGAAAAGGATAATGTTTACAAACCTCCTGGCTTTTGTTGTGCCTTTGCAAGCAGCATAGCTGCAATTTTGCCCCTACCACTACCTGAGGTAGCTGTAGACACGCTCGAACTTACCTGTAATTTTAATATGATTATTGAATATTTCACTGTATCTAGTTAATTTAATTGGAAGCAACTCCCAACATGCTTATAAAAAGCACAGAAAGATGGCAAAATACGCGGTGAATATAGGCAATGGAATATTATGACCAAAACTTTGTAAAAATTTGATTAACTTTTAAAATGAATTGCTAAAATGCATGATAATTATAATAGTTTCTACTCCTACTCTGCATGCACTTCCGCCAGAAATTTGTGATTGCAATGGCATATAAATGATTAAAAAACGAGTAGGTAACTGATCACTACCTCTCCTAAACCCTACAATTGGTCTTGTTTGCAATTTATATAGCTATTTATTTGTACATACAGTGATGGACATATAATTACACTAATTAGTTTCTTAGAAATGCTTTAACGCTGTTTGGATTATTGTAGTGTCAGTGTTAGAGTGGTCTGCAAATAGTCCGGATTTGAATCAAATCTAAATTTGTGGTACATTGTAAAGAAAACATTGTCCAATAAACATATCACTAATATCGTACTACTATAGTATCATACTACAGACGCATTTGTAGAAGCTTGGAGAACTATTCCCTGGAAATGTATGAAACATTGATAGAATCAATGCCACGTCGTTGTAGAGCTGTAATCGACAGCAGAGGCTTCCCAAACAAACATTAATTGTTTATTATAAAACGTTTGTACCATTTAACTTCATTATTTATTGTTTCGTTACCTTAGTTCATATTTATGCTAATGTTTTTTTTCTGTTTCTAATTAGTTGTCCACCTTAGTATGTTGTGCTGCTTCATTTTATTTTATAAAGTATACCAGTTTTTACATAAACGGTTGTATGATATTTCCAAAACTGACATAGTAATACTTCATGATGTGGATACATTATAGATAAATAGATATAAGCCCTCTATGATACGTAAAACATTAATTATCAAGTTAAATTGTACTAAAAATAAAAGTCACACTTGGTGTTTCTAATTATATGTCCACCACTGTATGTATGTTTATTGTATTTTATGTAAGTTAATTTATTGTATATTTTTATTCTTTTTGTATTTAAGTGGTTCTTTGTGTCGGTATATTTGCCTGTTTCTTTTGTTTTTACACTCTATTGTCTACATTTCTTGTTCTAAATTCTCCTCTCACAAGTCTGCTGAAAGAGATTTCTTCTAGAAATAAGCAGTGCTTTTGTAGGCTATGCTCCTGATTAATTATCTTTTAATAAGCGCTTGTTTCACCACCTCCAAGTAAGTTCCCGTTATATTACTTGGCAGATGATTTCATCAAATTCTGTTCCATTTTTTAATTTATTCGGTGAGTAATGGCTACTCAGACATCGTGAAACAGGCCCTTAGTGTTATGTGTACATAAACTATTAAATAAATAAAATACTTACAGCGCTAGGTGGCATCGTACTAGAGCTACTCGGAGCAACACTAGGGGCTGCACTAGCCTCTGGTGTCGTCTCTGGAGATGCCTCATCTGACGACGTTCCCACTGTTTGAGTCTTCTTTAAAGCTTGGAGAAGGGCCAAGCCCCTCCCGCGGCCCCTTGATGGGTCTGCCATGTTGTTCTACTGTTTTAGGATTAATAATTAAGTAAGGGTGAAATTTGAGGTGATATAGTTTTTCAGTAAATCAACGCTATCAATAGTGTTGTGTCACGGGCTGTCGCGATTTCCCGACTAAGCGCTCATTTTACATGCAGGTGGGACTAAAACAATTGGATACACTGGACAATCTATTGGATCCAATGGACATGGTATTTAGTACTATTCCAATAAAACGGGTTGTGCAAGGACGGGCGCAATGAGTTCAACATGAAACAAAACAACACGATAGCACGTTGTCGATTTGCGACGAGACGGAAGGGCGCTTACTATAATAAGAATAGATTCGGCGTCTGAATAGAACTTCAAGGATCGACGTCCATTCTGCTGATACTTGGCGACTTTCTACCAACTTAACGACACATTGAAATTCGAATCTTGTGGGTAGGTTTATCTACCTACATTATCTCGGCCACTAAGACAAGACAATTTCAGATGCAAGAACTTACTTGAAAGTTTCTCCGTAAGTAAACAAAACATAACGCGATAGATATAACAATAGTCTTGAAAACGAATACAAGGCTATCAAGTGCTTAGTTCAAAAAAGTTTTAAAATGTGTTTATTTCAACGGTTACATACAAAACCACATTACATGTAATGTAATGTGGCAACTGGCAACTAGTGGAGATGTAGTTACTTACAAGTGTGTTATTTAAATATTAGCAAAAATGATTGCCTTAGCAAATTTTTCGACACCATTTTGGTCTATAGCTATACAATCTCAGACGAAGATTTCGAAGTATAAACAAAATTCAGAAATAACAAGAAAACAATTGACTATAACTAGTGCCAAATTATTAGTATAACTTACCTTTTGAGTGTTTATTTTTATTCAAATAATCTTCAAACATGAAAGTGTAGTCGCGTAGTCGCGCTCAGGGGGGTGCAAGTTCCATACATACAGAAAAAATTGTGTTCAACGCCATCTCTACCCTAGTGCATAAACTAAAAATGGACAGTGTGACCAGCGTAATCCGGTAGCAATCTAGTAATATATTTTAGTAGAAAAGAAAACATGCAATTTATTAATTTCTTTAACTTTTTTACATAATGACTATTAGATAAATAAAAATAAAAAAATTTATATTAAATTACTCTGTCCAACTTATTGTTTTAATGATATTTTATAAAAATACTGTAAATGTTTCTAGTTCACAGTAGAACCCATAATCTTAGTAGTGCAACACAGAGATTCTGACGTTACAAAAAAAATGTCGTTGGTTCGTTTAAACTCATCTGCGCACATTTTATTTTGTAATTTGGTTTAATTGCGATTCTTTATGTTATTCATATCGAGTTCAGTTCGCTGCTCCGTGTTAACTAAAGATCCACTTAACTAAATCTTATAATCGTTGTAAATCGCGTCGAGTTGAGCCCCTGTGTTCCTCCGTGTTTTAAGTGTTTATTTCGCTTGTTACGGCCCTCCTACGGGAGTTTGGACCATATTAGTGTTGTGTTACGGCCCTCCTACGGGAGTTTGGACCATATTAGTGTTGTGTTACGGCCCTCCTACGGGAGTTTGGACCATAAACATATTAGTGTTGTGTTACGGCCCTCCTACGGGAGTTTGGACCATTTAATAGCGTTGTTACGGCCCTCCTACGGGAGTTTGGACCATATATTAGCGTGAGTGCAGTTTACAGTGACTCATTGTCGACTTTGTTTCAACATGTCTCGAAACGAATGTTGCGTGCCTGGCTGTGGAGTGACCAAAGATGATGGTAAATATAAATTATTAGTGTGCCCCGCAGTTTCACTCCCGTTGCTCGGCTCCTAAAGGTTGCAGCGTGAGGTTAATTAGCCTGTACCTACTATTCCTCATGGATCTGGCTATCATATACAAAAATATTTTTTCGAATCCGACTGGTAGTTCCAGAGATTAGCGCGTTCAAATAAAAAAAACAAACTTCAGCTTTATTATACTAGTTTAGATAGATACTAGTTGTGCCCTGTGGTTTCACCTTGTTAAATTTGGGATAAGTCTATAAACTTCCTCAATGTGGGCTATCTAAGGCATAAAAATTGCAGGTGTTACTATGGTCCATATTGAACACTGTTATTTCTACTGGCTGTAAAACTAGTGTACTTAATGCTGTTTGTGTAGGTATAGTTACAATTCATATAATCAATAACTTCTTTCTATTCTTCTAGGGATTCCTCTCCAGCGTTTTCCAAATCCAGAACATGAATTGGAACGATTCAGAACTTGGGCAGAAAATATTGGTGGCCTCGATATGTTAGATACTACATATGTCTACTATAATCGACGAGTATGCCGTAAACACTTCAAAGAATGTTACCTGTATCCAAAGAATCGCCTTTGTAGTTTAGCTGTTCCACAACTGCAACTGGCAGGTAAATGTCTTTAATTTGTTTAAACTAATATTATAAATAGAAAAGATTTGATTTTTTGTATGTTTGTAATGGATAAACTAAAAAACTACATAAATGATTTTAAAAATTCTTTCACCAGTAGAAGGCTACATTATCACTGAATAACAGCTACTTTTTATCGTGAAGAAATGTGGGTCACGCGGACGAAGTCGCGGGCAAAGTGCTAGTGTATTAGTAAATGCTGTGCGTAAAGACCTTATATTGTTAACATATTCCGGGAGAGATCACTTCTCGCCGTTTAAGAGCAGTGAATTTAATTTCATCATGTTTGGGGATTTTGAAGTGTCATATTGTGTGACTTGTAATAGTCAAGTGTCCCGGAACACATTAATTAAGACACTTCTGCTCAACTCTTACAGGCACATTGTAATCAAATAAATCTAAACAAATAAATAAAATAAATATTTAAACTGTTATTTTTACAGGTCAAGAACATTTGGTGTCATTTGAAGGAGTTCCCTCAACATCCTCAGGCTCAGCACTGGAGAATACTGTTACTGTTCCAACACTTCCGACCAATCAGTTACAACAATTTGAACCAGGTAAGCTAATGTGTAATAATATATTAATATACAGGACATCCCATGACAATGCCACATTAAGGAAAAATATTTGAAGTACTGAATATTCAAAATTTTATTTTACAAAAACTTCTTTTATTACCCGCCTATGGCGAAGCCAAAAGGAAGGGTAATGATTTCTGCAGTCTATGTAATATGTATGTATGTATGTTCCACCGTAGCGCCTAAACTACTGAATCGATTTTAATGAATGAGGTGTCAATAGATTTGTAATAATGCAAAATTTAAAAAATTAAACCAATCAAAAAATTAAACCAACGAATCATATGTATTAGTGAACACTAACATTACAAAATAGGTGTCGAAATAAAAGGGAAAAGATACTACCTTAATACTTGACACTCATAAAACTATAGGAAACTTGTTCCTGTTCCACACATATAAATCCATACATATTATGGCCTTGGTTTACAGAAAATTTAATCAAATGATGATTTTATTTTCAGTTGCTGATCGTACCAGAAGG
This sequence comes from Amphipyra tragopoginis, assembly GCA_905220435.1. Classification (NCBI taxonomy): domain Eukaryota; kingdom Metazoa; phylum Arthropoda; class Insecta; order Lepidoptera; family Noctuidae; genus Amphipyra; species Amphipyra tragopoginis. The sequence goes on from HG992009.1 coordinate 10,568,782, forward strand.
AAACCCAGAATGACTAAAAGTCTTGGAAAAGCCCACAACAAAATAATACACGCAAAAAATCTGGCAAAATCAAAAGCCTTCAAATTTGCAAGTAAACATTTATCTAAGAATGCCAAGATATTCTTTTATATGCAAGTGAGAGAGTCTGGAAAACGTCACGCAAGAGGCCGACGTTTTACGACAGATGAAAAGATTTTAGCGCTATCGTTGCTTAAATCATCACCTAAAGCATATCGGCTTCTAAGCAAGTTCTGCGTATTACCAAGCAGAAGGACTTTACAAGATTTATTGCATGAAGTTAAAATAGGCCCTGGATACAATGCAAGATTTTTTAAACATTTAAAGAAAAGGGTAGCAAAATTACCGGACAAACTGAAATACTGCACCTTAGTTTTTGATGAGATGGCCATAGCTCCTTCTTGTTACTACAACAAAGAAAGAGATGCAATACAGGGATTTGTAGATGATGGAGAGGAAAAATGCAGTCAGTTCTCTGATCATGTACTAGTTTTCATGATAAGAGGAATTGTAAGAAAATATAAGCAACCAATATTCTATAGTTTTTCGTCAAGTATGACGAAAACATTGCAGTTAAAAAAACAAATTAAACTGGTGATAACCAAACTACAAGAAACTGGGTTGAAAATAGTAGCCACAATTTGCGACCAAGGTGCCACAAACATTGCTGCCATGAATTCTTTGGCCGCAGACACCAGAACAAAATATTTAAGGAACAATGAAGAGTACAGTGGTGGATTTTTTGAAATTGAAAACAAGGACATTTTCATTTTATATGACCCACCCCATTTGATGAAGGGCATAAGAAATAATTTACTAACGAAGAATTTAAAATACTCTATGCAAGGCAAGGAGCAAATAGCCAAATGGAGCCATATTGAAGAACTTTTTAAAAGACCGCCTGAGTACAGTGGAGTGAAGCTGATTAATAAATTGACAGCTTACCATGTAGTGCCAACGCTCATCCCTAAAATGAAAGTCAAAAATTGTACTCAGGTATTCAGTCAGTCAGTTGGAGTTGCGCTGGGACACATGGCAAGTATGTATCTTTTCACACTATTTTGATTTGGTTATTTTCTCGTGGCACTATCGCCTACCTACCTAATCGCCTACTGCAATGTCTTTTTTGCTGGAATCCATTATAAATTTTATTATCATCTAGTAATACTTTCTAGCTTCTTTGGAAAAATAACTCACTACTTCCTCCTAGCTTAAAAATATAGGATCCAGTGCATTACAATAATCAGTAACTTTAACCATTATAATATCTTTGTTTTCAGAGACTGGATGTTTACCCGAAGAATGTTGTGGAACTGCGGATATACTTTTATTCTTCGACAATCTCTTCGACAGCGTTAACGGCGGCGGTCATAAATTTGTTGTGGGAAAATTTCGAAACGCTGTTACTCGCAGATCAGCACATCAAAAACTGTGGAGAGACAGTTTGCCTATTTTGCGGTCAATGAAATATGACACAAATTTAAGAAATGGTGTAGTTCCATCACTAACGAGCTGGGTTAAAACCATAGAAAATATTTCTAAAATTGTTAAATTTCTGCATTCCAAAGGCATAGACTCCATATTGCTGCGAAATTTAAATCAGGATGCCCTCGAAAATTTCTTCGGGGCTATTAGGGCTCATGGTTATGCAAATATTATGCCAAATTCCTCGTCCTTCGAAGGCGCCTATAAAACGTTACTTTTAAATAATTTGTCGTCGAAGCATTCCATTGGCGCAAATTGCGAAATAGATAACGGGTTTTGCCTTGACTCACTGAAATATTTTTTAACAGAGAAGGACGAGGATACTATTGACGAGGGCATTAATGTCGTGGACTGCGAGCATATGAATATAGAATTAGCAGACACGACATACATAATAAATAGCAATGATAAAAAATGTGTCGAAAAATGCGCAGCAATAGGATATTGCAGTGGTTGGATAGCACGCCAAGCTAAAAATAAAATTTTCAAAAATTGTCAGGCATGCCTTACAGCCATGGAAACCGAATATACAGAAAGTTTCCATGGCTTTATCAAAATTAAAGAATATGAAAACAAGCGTTGGTTGTGCTATCCAACAAGGAGCTTGTTTGACTTCTTTGCACAAGTTGAAAAACTCACTTATAGCATTTTAGGTAAAGCAGCACTAAAAAACAACTTATCCCAATACATTAAATTAATTATAACAATAAATATTGACATGAATTTTATTTCATGTGTATTACACAAAAACGAATTAATAGATTTTTTAATTGAAAAAAGTACTTTTTTTTTTATAAATATCTGGTGCAAAGAAGTTACCCATCTCCTCACTGGCAAGTCTATACTTTGTGATGAGGAAGACAATTTTAAAAAAGCAGCTCTTGTATATTACTCAAAAAATAGACTTCGAAAAAGGCAAAGGCAAACTGGCGCTACACTGAATGTGTAAAATTTTTGTGTACAAAATAAAAATAAGAATGAAAATGTTGATTTTTACTTATCATTTTTCTATTGTGCATCGTATTATGTGAAAATAGCTTCGTCCTAATGCATCTTTGCCCAAAGAGCATATCTTACTAGCCTCTGCCTAACCCTCTGTGTGAAATACACCTCTGTGCTATTTTTACATAACTTATGATACACACTAGAAACCAGCTGAACATAATATCTACGTCCTAGTATATCAAACTTCAATAAATAGGAGGGTAGGTGTCTATATACCTACCTATATCTGTATATACAGTTTTAGTTCATTTTATATTCACTAGATGGCACTTTCAATTATTTTAGTTGATGTACTTTCAGCCAGACGGCGCTATTAGCTTAGGAGCGAGTCGCCAGTCTATCTCTACAGTATAAATAGTAGTCTATGGTCGCGCTTTCGCTAACTCGCGATCATACAATAAACAATTCCCAATTTCTTCTTCTAAATTCCAATTTCCAAAGATTTAGTTTTTTGTTTTGTTTAACGGCCCTGGATACTAGTCCTTATGCCTCAATTTAAGTATTTGTTTTGTATTGAGATCGTTGACAGATAAGTTGGAGGGTAATTTTGAAGATGACTTAGTACTCGTCGTAGCTCATATACAAGAGATTTTTTTAGAAACTTCCATATATCAGCCGAAGAAGAGTTGAGAACATTTTCATTAATGTTAACAACGCACAGCCTAAACCGCTGCGGTTAGAAACTTGAAATTTTGATAGTAGGTTCCGTTTGTGACGTAGACATCCACTAAGAAGGGATTTTTCAAAACTCAGCTCCTATGTGGGTGGAATAGTGAATTTAAATTTTTATGTAAGTCCGTCATTTTTGCAGTAAGAAGCATGAAAATAAATATTAAGGTATCTGGTGAGAAATAAATGTACACATGTTTGTGGGTTTTTGGACATTCTACCCCTAGGGGGTGAAATACGTACGAGATGAAAGTTTATTGGAAGTTAAAAGCGTAAAATCAAATAATAAGGTTTCTGGTTAGAAATAATAATAATGCACACGCGTTTGAACGTTTTTTGTAAATTCAACCCAAATTAAGGAGGTGAAATAATAAGGGTTGAAAGTTTGTATCAGAAATCTGGTAATTTTGAAGTAAGCAGCAAAGGGAGAAACTGACTGTCTGACTGATCTATCAACGCACAGCCTAAACCGCTGGGGTTAGAAACTTGAAGTTTTGTAGGTACCTCTAATAACTCACGCATCCAGGAACGGTTTTTCAAAATTCCCGGGTGAAATGCTTTGTTGACGTTTTTATGAAAATCTTTATTCCATGGGGTTCTTTGAAATTTGGCACACATACTCTTCAACATAAATAATAAAGATGGACTATTGGATGGACCTAGTGGTAATCTGCCATTTCACAAAAGAGTTGGTCGATCTATATTTTTGCTTTCAAAAAGTAGTAGGCGGACTGTCTGTAGTAAAAACTGGAGGCGTGTAAATCAGCCTTTTAGCTATGGCAACTGGTTGGTAGACTGTCCTGTCAAACAATTTGTTACCTATGTCATGTGTCACTGTTAGGGATGTCGTTTACTTGCAAAATTCAATACCAGGGCTTCTAAGTACGAGTATGTTAAAATACTAGGGTGTAAAACTAGGGTTTCAAATGCTTGAAAGTATTTGGAATTACTAGGCGGCGCGGCGGAGGGGCGCGCGCTTGCGCTGCCGCGAACCCCGCGCACTTGGCTTCCAGAGTTGAAAATACTTGCATAGGAAATCGATCCATGTCATTGTATTTATACTTGTATACTTTATAGTTATAACTAAGGAGCAAAATCATACTGGCGAGAAAAAAAAAACTTTGAACTTCCAAGTATTTTTTTCGCAAATTATACGATTATACTCCTTTTTATATGAAATCATGGATCGATTTCCTATGCAAGTATTTTCAACTCAGCGGTGGTGGGGCTAAAAACTTTGAACTTCGAGGAATATTTTTCACAAATACGATTGTGCTTCTTGTTTATAGGATGATATGGATCGACTTCCTATGCAAGTATTTTCAACTCTAGAAGCCAAGGGCACGTGACTCGTGGCAGCGCAAGCGCGCGCCCCGAGCCGCCGCCCACCGCACCGCGCTGAAAATACTTCCATAGGAAATCGATCCGTGTTTTCATTTATATAAGGAGCATAATCGTATTTGCGAAAAAAAGTACTTGGAAGTTCAAAGTATTTTTTTCGCAAAAATGGTTTTGTTCCTAAGACATGGATCAATTTGCTATGCAAGTATTTTCAACCCTGGTGTGTTCCACGTTCCACCTTTGCCGCGCCTGACTAGCTAATACTTTCATACTTGAAAGTATTTCCCGTCCGCACCAGGGCGCCCTACTTCGAAGTGAAGGTGAAGCCCTAGTTTTAAAAACGTGGTAGCGTAAATACGTCCCATCCCTATCACTGTCACTCTTAATGTCAAAATAATTACGATTTTACGATACGAATTTCTAGTCGTGTATTAGAAAAGATAATATTTTCCGTAAAGCGCTTTAAATTTGCAAACGAGATTTTTGTAAAATACACACAATGTTGAGAGGTTTACTTCAAACTCTTAGAAGGGGTAATAATCAATGTGGACGACTTTGCACAGTAACTTTGCTCAGGTATAACATTAAATCGCTTTTAATCATCATTCTAGCTTTTTTCCAAGCTTATGAATAAGTTTTTAGTTTGTATAAAACCGTATTTCACACGAAACAACTGCTGCCAGACCATCTAAATGCAATTGCTACGGAATACCGAAAACTTAAGGCTAACTTAAGATACGACAAGTGATCATAGTTATTGCTGCCTTCTCCTGTGTAAATATGTAATCTATGAGCATATTTTGGAAAAGTACAGTATCCGAAAAATATTGTTTTGTTTCCGACTGTCGTAAATAAGAAATGGAAATTTATGTGGCTGCATACGGAAAGAACTAGCGATTATAATGTTTATAATATTCGTTACACCAATATATATATATTATTGGTGTAACGAATATTCGCCAAAGCGAATATTTGCGTCTTTTTTAATATTCGCATTCGTATTCACATTCGCAATAGATTATGCGAATTTTTTGCGACTATATTTGGTAATAAAAAGTGAAAATAATTTATTAAATAACAATCCCAACTGATTAGATTTAGGAACCTACAATATTTTTTATTTTAGTCACTACTTGAACAAACAGTATTTTAGTGACTACTTGAACAAACAAATATCTTTTAGTTACAACGAAACAAATGAATTCATTTACTTAACCTCAAAACTAATTGACAAGAAAACTATTAGCAGCTAACTTCAGCCTCATGTGAGCAATCCAGGATTTTGCACTTTGCGCAGTATTGGCTATTTTCGGTTTCAACATGGCTGGACGTAAATGTATCATCAAAAATATAAGACAGTAATTGCGTATTTATGGCACCTTTAAAAAATAAATATTTGCATTAGCAAATGTTCGAGTTGAATATTCACATTCATATTTGCTTTCATAAATGAACATTAAATTCATTTTCATTTAATTCATTTATTTATTGCGCAATGTACACATAGTTCAATATAGACTAACTTAGACTGTTCTAATGAGTACTTAACACTGTTAGTGTGGAGTAAAGGTGAACACCCACTTAGACGCTCTGCAAGAGCCGCTCGCACCCCAGTTATTCTTGAATTTTCTTCTTCTGACAATAGGCAGCAGGTCATAACAGGATTAAGTTCCATAGTGCACTACGTACATTCGTTCTGTACAGAAAATATAGATATAATAAGAAGTACAGAAGTGGATACCTACGATTCTGACAGCACTGTGCGTGTGGCGCGTTCGTTGAGCATGGCGCGTTCGGTGCGGATTGCGTGAGACCATGACAAAATGCGATGACTGCAGCGCGTGCGGCTCCTGCGGTGCGTTTTGTGCACGTTCACGTAACATAGACAAGTAGAGATTGTCCTATTATAAATATTATAATATGACAATCTATAATACTTATTTTATAAAATACTAGAGATAACTCGCGGCTTCGAGCGCGTGAATGTCGTTTATCGCGTATTCCGTATTTTTCGGAATAAAAGTATGTCCTTTTCCAGGTTCCAGACTATCTCTGTACCAAGTTCCATCAAAATCGGTACAGCAGTTTACGCAAATGCAGTGAACTCGTAACAGACAGACAGACAAAGTCACTTTCGCAATAATAATATTAGTAGGGATGACAATCTAAATACTTACCTACTTATTTTACAAAATATAGAATGTTTACTAGTTAAATATTATACATGACTATTTTTGAGTGTGCATGCTTTTAATTATAATCTTACTAACATAATAAGCAGTTGTTGACTGATTCAGTTTGATCTTGTTCCTTTTATGATTCTCGCAATGAGAGAAAAAGAAATAGCTTAGGTACTGAATCATTTGATAAGTCAGCATGCCGGTCCCTTATTATCCGGATTCCAAATTATCTAGTCTAGACCCTTATTTGCAACATTTGCATTTTAACTGTTTTTATGTTGGTAATATCTACTGCTTGAAATACTTAATTTTTTAGGGTTCCATACCCAAAAGGTAAAACGGGACCCTATTACTAAGACTCCGCTGTCCGTCTGTCTGTCCGTCTGCCTGTCTGTCTGTCACCAGGCTGTATCTCATGAACCGTCATAGTTGGAAAGTTGAAATTTTCCCAGATTATGTATTTCTGTTGCCACTATAACAATAAATACTAAAAAAACTGAGTAAAATTAATATTTAACGGGGCTCCCAAACAACAAACGAGTTTTTTTGCCGTTTTTATAGATAATGGTACGGAACCCATCGTGCGCGTGTCCGACTCGCACTTGGCCGGTTTTTTACTACATAGTAAGCATAAAAATTCAACAAGAAATGAAATCTTATTTGTTACTTTTTATAAAAAACGATTATCAGGATTTTTGGTATTCCTCAGACGATATTCTATATACTTAACCAAGATTAAACTATAGTTGGATGAGCTAAGGAGATCGGACATTTTTGTATGGGCTCTGGCCCAAGTGGCGTCGGAGCATGTCGTATATTTTATTTGAAAGTTCATTACCTAAGCTTACTTTTTTTGTATGGGTACAAAAAAATCTATCCAGGGAGAAAAAAGTTATAGTGCATATTAAAATACTCATCTATCTAGCTATTTTCAACTATTTAATCAAATAAATCTATTTCTTTTAACTTAATATGGTATGTTTGCTGTTGTCTAACATCCATGATGACTCAGGTGCGTGGTACTTTTTGCGCCAACATTAGAAAGAGACAAAAATGATACAAAGGCAAAGAAAACGCAACGCAGGCGCAGCGGTAGTGCGTTTCCCTTCCCTCCGCTCCATGATCAGGATGACGGGATCAGCTCAAGTCACTGGGAGTCACTCTCTCCGCTCGCTGCTGTTCGATGTGATTGTTTCAACTGCGTTACCTATTCTGTTATTCGTCCACTGTTTACCGGCTGTATTTGATTGCTTTCTGACGACATTCGCGTGTTTATTTGAATTATCCGATTTCTTTTTGATTTTCCTGGCGTGTTTAAATGGACTGATTCTTCTTACCTGTTTTGGATTTGTTACTTTTGTAACGTGATACGACCGATTGCTGGTGTGACGTGCCTACTTTGTAATCGTTCTGTTCTAAGAAGAGAGAGACTTACCGAGACCGCCTTTTGAAGATTGCCGCCATGGAATCTGAAGACGAGAGCCGAGCTCGCGCACGTATACGCGTGGCGCGTGGAGGCGCTACGCCGGGGCGTAACTCCGTTACCGCGGCAAATCGCAGCACGGCGGACGGAGCTCCGGCAGGATCTCATGGCGGTATGGAGACGGTGACTGTCGCAACCCAGCGCTGGGCACGTCACAATTACGGCGATTAATCCCCTCTTTGAGGAGTGGCTAGAGAGGCGCCACGGCGTCCTCACCTTGCGCCTGGCGCAGGCACTCTCCTGACACGGTTGTTTCGAGAGCTACCTGTTTCGGAGTCGGCGGGAGGACACGCCCGGGTGTTATCAATGTGAGTATCGCCCGGAGGACACGGTGGAGCATACGGTGGAGATCTGCCCTGCTTGGGCGGAGCACCGCCGTGTCCTCGTAGAGGCGATCGGCGGCGGCGACCTCTTGCCTCCGGCCCTGGTTCAATCCATGGTCTGGAGCAAGAGGGCATGGGAGGCAGTCACCTCCTACTGCGAAGCAGTAATGCTCACGAAGGAGGAGGTGGGCCGCGTGAGGGAGAGGCAAATCTCACGCCCCAGCCGCCGCAACAGAAGAAGACGCCCTGGGCATCGGGAGTCGAAGGCTCGTCCCGGCCGGTGTAGGCGCAGACCTGCGGATGGCGAGCGTTGGCTGGCTCGCCGTCCAATCAGAACCATAGGCCCGGGTCGACAAGCGTTGTGTTCCACGCGCACCTCAAAAAGATGTCAGCAAAGTAGATGGAGCCCGCTAAGGCCAGTGCCTGCCAGGGTTGCGGAAAATGTTCGAAAGAGTTACCGCAGCCCTGGAACGCAAATGGCTTTAGGTCCTCCTAATGCCCTTACAGCGATGGGTTTTAGTCAGTAAGAGTCTGACACTCCCTTCCGCTCTACCCAGAGCGGAAGAAGTCACTTGATGATTTCAAATCATTAAATAAAAAAATGGACAATCCAGATGAAATCGGACAGTTCAAGTAGACACGCCAAGTTCGTCAGAAAGTAATCAAAATCAAACACAGCCGGTAAACAGTGGACGAATAATAGAATAGGTAATGCAGTTGAAACAATCACATCGAACAGCAGCGAGCGGAGAGAGTGACTGCCAGTGACTTGAGCTGATCCCGTCATCCTGATCATGGAGCGGAGGGAAGGGAAACGCACTACCGCTGCGCCCGCGTTGCGTTTTCTTTGCCTTTGTATCATTTTTGTCTCTTTCTAATGTTGGCGCAAAAAGTACCACGCACCTGAGTCATCATAGATGTTAGACAACAGCAAACATACCATATTAAGTTAAAAGAAATAGATTTAATTGATTAAATAGTTGAAAATAGCTAGATAGATGAGTATTTTAATATGCACTATAACTTTTTTCTCCCTGGATAGATTTTTTTGTACCCATACAAAAAAAGTAAGCTTAGGTAATGAACTTTCAAATAAAATATACGTCATGCTCCGACGCCACTTGGGCCACACCCGTCCGATCTCCTTTAAATGGTAACCAAGTTATCAAGTGTTGGGCACTAGATTAATTAGCAACTTGCAAAGAAAAAAAAATAGTTTTTATTTTTATTTTCAGTCAAAACAGCGTCAAGTATTTTAGTGGCCTGTCACAAGCTGTTCCAAAGAATGTCAACAAGAAGGTTCCTATCTACAACACCTGTGTCTGTCGGAGTATGTTCATACAGACTCAAGACACACCTAATCCAAACAGCTTAAAGTTTTTACCAGGAACTAAAGTCCTTGAAGCAGGCCAAACTATGGACTTTCCTAACATTGGAGCAGCACAGTGCAGTCCTCTAGGTATGCTATTTACTATTTAAAAATGAAGCATTGTAAAGCTGCTTTTATCTATTTTCTTGTTTCTGTACATCTCATCTCCTTCAAGTAGACTAGAGAAATGGAATAAAAACCAATTTAATGTGGTTTCAGAGGTCAAACGCCTTTTAAGCATTTATTAAACTACCAATATTTAGGGCCCGGTAGAAAGAGTCCTGTAAGCTTAAGTCTCATGTAATAGGGGGTGAGCCCATTGCCATCAGCCGGGCACAAATCTATACTATGGACTGCTACTGAACATTTCTACATGGAAAAACCCAATAACGTTTTGCCTAACGTGGGGATCAAACTCAGGACCTCATGCTCAGCAGTCGCGCTTGCGACCACTAGACCAAGGAGGCAGTCAACTGTTACTGAATAAGAGCTAGGGACCTTAAAAATCGGATAATGTAAGAAGCTCTTTACCACAGTAGATATTAAGCTACAGCAGTATTTCAACTGCTTACAATCGTCCGAATTGACACACTCACACAGACACGCACTGCAACAGTCACGGCAGTTATAGAGTACATGACAAAGAGTGCATTATACTCAGTATACAGTGCGTGTTTGTGTGAGTGTGTCAATACAGACGATTATAGTAAGTTGAGGTACTGCTTTAGCTTATACAAGGTGTAACATAAATAAGGGCACAACCTTTTAAGGAGTCACTGTTCTCATCATTATGAACAACTTTGACTATGGGACGAAAACTGAAATCGCGAAAAAAAAACTGCTGTTCCCTACATTAATGTTCGCATAACTCGTCAAAATGTAGGGAACATGTTTTTTTTTTCGCGATTTCATCTTTGGTTTCATAGTAAAAGTTGTTCATAATGATGAGTACAGTGACCCCTTAAGAGGTTGTGCCCTTATTTATGTTACACCTTGTATATCTGTGCCTTTACTCTCAGCTTTGCCAGTGTCTACCTATAATTATAACTAAAACTTTGGTACTTCCAGCAAAAATGATTTTCCGTATTGATGGTGTAAAATCAGTTTTCTTCGGCCCCGAGTTTGTGACCGTCACCAAACAAGATGATGACGTCGACTGGAGACTCCTGAAGCCTGACATATTTGCAACTATTATGGACTTCTTTGCAAGTGGATTACCTGTTGTGATTGACGCTAAACCTACGGGCGACACAGGTAAGACTTTGTTTTGTTTGTATGTTATTGTTAAAGTGCCAGCTAGCCGTCAAATCGGAGCATGAGTAGGCTGATTATGGGGTCAAGAGAATGGACAAAAGTCTCCTTTGCTTGCTAATAAAATACTTTGATCACCAACGCATTCGCTAAACCTTGGAACTTTGATTATGGTTCATTTTCTTACAACAGTAAATATTTGCGACCAAGGGCCCATTTACTACTCTGCAAGTCTGCACTCCATATTTTGGAACTATTCAGCTGAATTTATATATCAAAATATGGAGTGCAGACTTGCGGAGTAGTTTTATCAAATGGGCCCCTAATTTCGTACACATCCACCTAGTTTTGGCACAGGTACACACGGCGTCATATCAAGCTATACCTACATTTCCAGTATGAGCTGATCTCACACTATGAAAAGAAGAGAGAAAAAAAATGCTTTTTAATACTTGCATTCCAAACTGTAAAGTATGAGCATCATGCAGCAATTAATGATACACCTATAATCGTATCATATTACTGCCTGTTGTCTGGTGGTATGAGTCTGTCATGCTCACTTAAATGTCCTGCTGATGGTGGCGTTGTATATCCGGTCATTGGGTTCCCTACAATACGGTTGAGCTGAGCGATGCGGATGTGCACGTCATGCTCGTGAATGGGTGCTGCCTGTTGGGACTGGTCAGCCCTTAACTGCTATGGAAATCCTAGATGGCATATTTTTCTATTTGTTACTTGTATGCGGGTTTATTTGTTACATTAACCTGCATTATTCTCATTCTATTTCTCACGCTTCTGTAATGGAATTGTCATGATCTACTATTTTAAAAAGAGTATTCATATATTTTCTCGCCGGCTCTTCTCCATAGAACCTACCTTTTGGAACCGTGCAACTAGTTTTGACGTTTTAAATGTTCCTGGAATCTGGTCTATTTGAAATAAAAACGTTGACTTTGAATGAGAGGTATGCTTGATATGTAGCCATCTGTACATAAGGAAAACTATGAGTTCTATCCTTTTCGACTCTATCAGAGTCGTAGTTACAGATTCGGCGTGGTATAACAGTTCAATTTAATTATAACATTTGAACAAAACTTTCCTCGAGAATGTCTCTACAAAAACATTCTTAAACCAAGGAACAAGGGCTCCTTTGATCATTGTCATTTGTACTTACTACTTATTGCACAAATATTAGTGGACATCAGTTTTCCTCTGTTTTTTGTTTTATCATCAGCATTGCTGCTGCAAGCAGTGATAGATCAAACCAAGTGGTTGAACGCTTGCCATCTCTGCAGAAGGGTCTGAGTTAGACCCTGGAGACCTCCGACTTTTTGAAATCATGTGCAGTTCAGAGTTTGATTATCACTTGCGAATTAAATACTTAATAGCTAAGTAAAACACGTGAGGAAACCTAAACAAAAGAAAGGGCTTAAAAAAAATGTTCTCAATGGTGTGTTTTAAGGTCACAGCTCATTAGAGCCACCCGGCATCCGACCCGCATCGCCTCGCCTCGTGCGGTTAGTATTCTTGCGTGCGCTCACTACATCAATTCCAACTCCGTAGCGCCACTGGATCGCCTCGGGCGTGTACCGTCCACGCGCGGACGACGAGTTGACCACTCGGTGACAACTCGCTGCTCGCATGTTTGCCTTGCGTTGCTGCGCATTGCCAACGCACAAGTCCCGAGTGAACAGCGCGCTGCCATCGAGTGGACCGCGGTCATCGGTCCTCTGGTTGACCATGCGACGTTTACTGGTGATAACGTGGCGTCCACCCGTGAACCACCTGCTGACAAAGAGTGGACGTCGAGCGACGAGGCGATGCGGGTCGGGTGCCGGGTGGCTCTAGTGAGCTGTGGCGTTTATCTACCAACATGGGCCAGGCCAGTGCGGTGGACTTAAGATCTAGAGATCTGGGAAGAGGCCTATGCCCAACAGTGGGACAGTAATGTGCTACTTATGCCATTGTCAGTTGTAATTGTTTACTCAGTATAAAAATAATAATTCCAGAAGTTAACGAAGATGACGATGAGATTGTTCAAATGATAAAGGAGCTTCTAGACACTCGCATCAGGCCCACAGTTTGGGAAGATGGTGGCGATGTTCTGTTTGTAGACTTCAAAGATGGAATATTGAAGCTTAAAATGCAGGGATCTTGCTCTTCCTGTCCAAGCTCGATTGTTACTTTGAAGAATGGAGTGAGTACCAACAGTTTTTTTTTGTCTGTCACTGATCGCAATTTATAGACTATCGCTGTCAAGTTGTGTCGTGAAGTCTATGGGCGAGATTTACAGACCGCACTTAGACTCTGCTAAGTAGAGTAAGCTTTTCATATGAATATGAACATTATTTGTATAAAGATAATGTTCAAAATCGTATGAAACGCTTATTCACATTCACTTAAGCGCCATCTCCACGAGCGAGTGAATCGCGGCGATATTCTCGCCGTGCCATCAAATTCAATACTAACTATCGCCGCGATAACATCGCCGTGTATAGACACGTTCTAAGAGAGTGTATAGAAATACGTGGCACGACGATAATATCGCCGCGATTCTCTCGCTCGTGGAGACGGCCCCTTATACGAATATGATCATTTTTTGTATAAGGATAAGATTCATATTGATATGAAACATTTACTTAGCAAAGTCAAGTGAATCACGCCCTATAAGACGCCCTGCAAATAGTGGTGTTCCCCTAGACTGGGTGAAACAATTTAAGTACTTAGGGCATTTAGTCACGGCTGACCTCAGGGATCATGCTGACATCGAGCAGGAGCGGAGGGCGCTGTCAAAAAGAGCAAATATGTTGGCACGCAGATTTGCACGCTGTTCTGATCAAGTTAAGATCACACTTTTTAAATCATACTGCACATCTTTGTACACGTGCAGCCTGTGGGCTAGCTATACACAGGCGAGTTACAGTGCCCTCCGCGTCCAGTGCAACAAACCGTTTAGGGCGATATTGGGGCTGCCCCGCTTCTGCAGTGCCTCGGGCATGTTTGCGGAAGCGCGCACCGACTGTTTTCACACCACCATGCGCTAGCGGTGCGCGTCCTTGGTGCGCAGGGTGCGGGCCAGCTCCAATGCTGTCTTGACGATGATCGCAGGACGTCTGGACTGCCATTATATTAGGAAGTGTTGCAGTAGGCATATAGCCAGGTCATGCTAACGACCACTTCATATTGCTATTATTTTAATGTATTTTATTCAAAATTTGCTTTTAATTTTTTAACTGTAATTAACTTTTATTTTTATAACTATTGAATTTTATTAATTTCCAATTATTTTTATTTGAAATTGACATTAATTAGATTTTTTGACATTATATTTCTGATATGATGACATTGTATTTATTTTTGTATTGTGATTTGTATTTATTTCGTGTTGCTATAATTGTAATTTAATATGGGAGAACCTGAAATAAATGGATTTTGATTTGATTTTGAAATAGAAACCAAGTATAGTATCCGACGACCACACCAGAATTACGACTACCAAAAGCCAGGCGGTGCGGCGCGGTGAATATACACTGCTTAGGGGTCGTTCATTAATCACGTGATGTTTTTTTAGCAACTTTGTACCTTTACTTTTACTTTTTACCTTTACTTTTCCTTTTTTTGTTTTACCTCTACCCAAACACACGTGTATTTTTAGTAAAAAGTATCTTTAAAAAAATCAGAATATTATCAGTAAATACAGGTAAGAAACCGCGCGCTCAACGAAAAAATAAATTACAGGTGATATCTCACTACAACTCCCCTCTCCCTTGAGATGTTTTGTTTTTTTTTTCCCGAAAAAAAATCAATTTCCGAAAAAGCAATGTAGACTTGAGACAGAAACATCATTAAGATGATGATCATTAGGAGGACTAGCAATCATGTCATAAAAACTATTTATTTTCCTTCAGGTCCAAAACATGATGCAATTCTATATCCCGGAAGTACTTGCTGTTGAACAAATCGAGTCCGACGACAGTGATAAACTTAGCGAGAAAGTATTCAAAGAATTTGAGCAACTGAAAAATAAAGAGGCGGCTAAACCCTCAGAATAATTGAATCTAAGAATAATCTGTAAGTAGAATCGTAATAATGTATATATATATTTATAAATAAACAGTCCTGTTTTATGTTAATTAATTAATAGAAAATAAATTGAATGTTAAAATTATAGTTTCATTTTTAATTTATATCATCGTTAGCAGTATTAGATAACCTTGTGAATGATTTTGCCCGGGTTCGTACGCACGGCTACAGATCAAGTATTTCATTCTATATTCCCGATGCGGTTGTCTTCATTTAATTTTGACATTAAGCACCGTCGGGGAGTCGACAACGTTATTCCCGATGCGTTGTCTAGAGCTGTTCCTGTTGCTGCTATGGTCACTTCCGATTCATTCGCGACTTCTAGTGATGATTGGTATAAGAATATTTATAGTAACTGTGTTATAAAGCCTGAAAGTTTTCCCAATTACCAAATTAAAACTGGAACTCTTTTCCGCCTAAGTAAAAACAAATGTAGGTTAACCGATGAATTTTCTTGGAAAGAGGTTGTTCCATCTGAGCTTAGGGAAAAAGTCATTGCGGAAAACCATAATGAACCAACTGCTGGTCATTTGGGAATTTTCAAAACATATAGACGTGTTGCGCTCAGCTATTATTGGCCGGGCATGTATCGAGATGTAGCAAAATATGTTGGATCTTGTTGTACTTGTTTACAATACAAATCTCAAAATCATGCTACTCTTGGTGAAATGGGCCGTCCAAAACAATGCTCTCGCCCTTATCAGATGATATCCATCGACTTAATGGGACCTCTTCCTGTAACACGGAAACAAAATAGTTTTATTTTAGTGGTTACCTGTTGTTTTTCCAAGTTTTGTCATATTTTTCCAATTAAAAAAGCAACTTCCCAGATAATTGTTAAAATTTTAGAAGAACAAATTTTCTTAGTTCACGGTGTTCCACAAAGTATTTTTTTTGACAACGGTAGTCAATTTGTTAGTGGTCATACTAATGATCTATTTAAAAAATATAAAATACCTAATATATTCTATTCACCCAAGTATACACCTCAGGTAAACACTGTGGAGCGGTACAATAAAACCATTATTACTTGCATTTCTACTTTCGTAGATGGTGATCATCGATCATGGGATATATTTATTTCAAAAGTTCAATTTGCAATTAATAATTCAGTTAACGAAGCTACCGGATTTACTCCTTCTTTTCTAGTGTTTGGGCGAGAAATGGTATTATGTGGATCCCACTATGCTGATACGGACTTAGGAGACGAGGTTCTATTTCTCCCACGCGATATTTATGCGGAAAACCTTGGTTGTTTATGTTCCATCTTTGACCAGGTTCAAAAGTCTTTGTATCACGCCCATGTAAAGAACACATCATATTATAACTTAAGACGTAAGGCTTTTGAGTTTAATGTTGGTGATATTGTGTATAAACGTGCTTATGTCCTGAGCGATAAGGATAAGCACTTTAGCAAAAAATTAGCACCTAAATACATTAAGTGCCGGGTCATTCAAAAGCTATCACCACTTGTGTATGTCTTAGAAGATATGTCAGGTAAAAAGTTAGGATCTTGGCACATAAAAGACTTGAAAATTACTTCTTAATAAATTTTTGACTTTCGTTATATTTCCCCAAATACTATAAACGATTTTAAGACCTGTTACATGAGTCATTGACGTATATTAGTCATTTGACTCTCAGTTTTTATTAGGACGCGTCGCATATTTTTCATTATTATGTGACGTATTGTACGTTAGATTTTTGAGTGATGAGGTATGGATGAAGTGGAAGAATGAGTGAAAGATTATTGTAACAAGTTAGGTTGCGGATTTTATTCCTAAAAATAAAATCCTTTTGAGGGCCTGGCGGGTAATGTAACGAAACGTTACATGACTAATCATGTTTTATTAATTGATGTAGTTCAAAAACCTTAAAACTATTAATTAATTAAAATCTATTCTTAAAACTAAATCTAAATAATAACAATTTTAACTAAACCAATATTTAAAAATAAAGGAACACATTTACAATAAATTAATGTTCGTTCTTGGAGTATAGTAGGTATGCATTTCCGAACGCGCGGTGCATCTAGTCGTGTGGGGAGTTTTTTCATAGCCTTATAAGGTGATACGTTTGCGCAGCTCGGCGCAGTCGCTACTAAGCTGAACCTGAGTGCACGTATCAATTATCACTAAATCGCGTCCCGTTGAAGCGCCCTAGCCGAGACGGACGTAATAAGTTAAATTAGTACATATTAAGTAGTACTTAATTAAAAGTGAAAGTTTTAAATTCCCGATTCTGGGTAAGTTTTGAATAGCACACAAATAATTACTAACATAATATCATCTCATGTTTACTAATTACTTTTCTGTGTTTTTTTATGTGTAATTCTATTTGTTCACATTGTGTTTTTTTAACAGCATTTAAATCATTCAGTTCAGTATGGAACCGCTATTTAGATGCAATAATTTACGAAGTTGCTAATAATGCTTCATCATGCAATTTGTTTTCTTCTACCTTCATATAAAAAATAATTAATAATGTAGTAATTTTTAAATTCTTAACGTTGCTTATGTTTAACTTAAATTTCAAATTTAGTTTTTTTACCCGACTGCGGCAAACCCAAAGGAGGGTAATGTTTTGCAGCTTTCATTTCTTTTTTTTCTCAAGCTTGCTTTTTCTCAAGCTTGCTTCGCTTTATTCTTGTAAACTCCGTTCTGATAAGTACCACCGCGACAAAGCTACTACATTAAATTGGGTACTTTCCTGTTGTCGTCGGTGCTACCTACCCCAGAACGGAATATTAATATAAAAGATTCTAATGAACTGGAACGGTGGTTTCCAGGAACTACGGCCAGGTTAATACTGCCCAATTAACCATCAACGTACAAGATTACGGCATACGGCGAAGATACATCATCCGTGGCGCGCTGAGCAAGTCGCCCGCTGCACCTTCCCGCCAATCTCGCCGCGCCATCGTGCATCATCGGCCACCCACCATCTCCGGCCTGGGAGGACTGCTGCCGAATTTCTGCAGGGAAGTCCCTTTCACTGCAGGTGTGACAACAGACGGCCGTAAACCCACGACCTTACAAATTTTGTGTGCCTCCGCATAGTCGCGTATATATTTTTTTTTATTATACGTTAATATTTTATTGGACACACTCGTTTTATTTTATTATAGACACCGTCCTAATTATTAGGTGGCAATAAAACGGGTGGAGGTTACACAGTATAAGCTGATCTCGCATTGTATATGATTTCCTTACAATGAGAGGTCAGTGTAAACTGGAAATGTATAGCTTGATGTGTAGCCGTGTGTACCACCATACTTATTTAAATCGCCAAGCAGCGTTGCTGTATTCCAGTTTGAAGGGTATAGATGCCGGTGAAGTTACAGGCACATGAGAGTTTTCAACTTTGTCTCAGGGTTGGCAATGTTGACCCGTCGCCCGACCAGTTACAGGCCCGAGAAGGCGGCGCGCAGTGTTCCGTGCGCGCCTCTCAGGAGGACGTGGGGCAAGGCCCCACAGAAGTCCAGCCCCTGGCGGACCTCTCCTTCATGCAAATGCATATTTCAGTTCATTTATAATTAGTTATTAAATACCGATTGCAGTTATGTGGAGTACATCCTAGGTACATCCGTTTTATATCATAACTAGAGTGCGCGCAAGATAAGTCTGCGCGCGGCCGAAATCGGAACTAATCATGATCCACCAAAGTGTGTGCCGTTTTATTAATTTTG
This sequence comes from Amphipyra tragopoginis, assembly GCA_905220435.1. Lineage (NCBI taxonomy): Eukaryota > Metazoa > Arthropoda > Insecta > Lepidoptera > Noctuidae > Amphipyra > Amphipyra tragopoginis. The sequence continues at coordinate 10,587,677 of HG992009.1, forward strand.
ATAGTAGAACTACCTGATTGTAGGAATGTTTAACGGGAAAAATATGTTTGCCGATAAGAAAGTTAAGCTTAAAAAGCGGTAATTTGAACTTTCGCGATCATGGCAACGTGTAGCACGCCCTCAGTCGCGCGCAGAGTTATCTTGCGCGCACTCTAGCGGCCCGTCCCGACTTCGCACGGGTGACATTTATTTTTTAAATATAGCCTATGACACTTAAAAATAACGTGGCTTTCTATTGGTAAAAGTATTTTCAAAATCGGTTCAGTAGATCCAGAGATTACCCCCTACAACCTCACAAACTTTACCTCTTTATAATATTAAGTATAGACAAAAGACCAATCATCATTAAATTATATGATCCGTACAGAACGAGCTCGTTCTGTACGCGCAAAATTCAATTGGCATTTTCACGTTATAAATGGTAAGAGGTACGCTTTTGCAAATCAAGGTACGCGAAGGTACGTATCCGTACACTTATTTCATATTGTTTAAATCCAAGTACTAAACTTGGTCGGTACAGGACGTGGGACTCTCTCGTGGGAATATCTCTTATAGAATACTCGAGGTCACTCGCGGCCTCGCCCGCGTAGATATCCTTTATCGCGGATTCCGTATTTTTCGGAAAAAAAGTAGCCTATGTCCTTCTACAGGTTCCAGACTATCTCTGCACCAAGTTTTTTCAAAATCGGTTCAGCGGTTTAGGCGTGAAAGCGTCACAGACAGACAGTTACTTTTTAGGCATTTATAACATTAATAGTAGGGGTTATAAATAAAAACGTCATTAAATTATTCAATTGCACTTTTATTATTCAAAGGTAAAACTTTTTATAATATCTGAGTATCTTAGCCTGCTTTCCAACAAAAACGGGTTAAAAAAACATAACAATATGTTCTCTTGAAAAAAATCCTACAAAAGAGAGGTTGACTTTTTCATAGTTGGAAAACCGTCTCCGTACATCTAACACATACAAATATAAATAAAAATAAGTAGCCTAGTTAAATTTTATTTATTAGTAGGTGTCTCTTATACTAAATGTTATTAAGTACTAATAGTACTATAGTTACTATTTTATATAAAAAATCTACAATAATGATTGTTTGCGAAACCAATAATATCAATTAATAAAAATAATCTATTATTTTCTACGTCTTTAAATAGATTAAGTATCTATGAAACTATACAATGGCAGTGTTCCACTTCATATTTGAAACTAAATTTAGTTTTAATTATTAACTATATTTTTAAGACATCATGTACAGTCAACAGCTAAAATCATGACTTATAATAAAGTCGAAGAAGAATTTACAAAAAATATCGCCTTAATTATCCTCATTATCTAAGCATAATATTGTTCAACGATTGTATATTGTTAAAAAAAAACCTGCTTTTGACTGTAAAAGAAACTGTAAGACAAAATCATAAATAGGTGTTATAATCTAATTATTGTAGAAAGAATATTACAAAACCGAGTCTTGTAATAAGTCATTCATCTTTCAAATAGTCTGTACTCCTGTAAATAAAAAAAAAAGTTATAGTGCAATACTGTTGGCCCAAGGGAAGAACTACTCAAAATTAACAGTTTTTTTCTATAGTTACTGAAAATTCATAAAAATTAATTTGATTGGCACCCATGTCTTTGTCTTCTTGCTAGCATCATTATCTTCATCGAAACATTAAAGCTTAATGCATCTTTTCGATCACTTAGTATTACTCGTAGTATTAAGAAAATAACCATTGAACAATATTAGGAAACAAACCAAAAAAGGACCGTCTTTTCCTATTCGATTCTAATTATAATTAAATTCTCAAAATAATCTTGATGTCATAGAGCTATGTTTTATTTACACGTAGACTTGTCAAATTTATTGTTACTTTATCAGAAGAATCTTTTAAATTATTATTTACGAAGCAAGGTCTATACATACCAGTGGCGAAGGGTGATTTTTCTTGAAAGGGAAGCCGGACCAAAAAATGCTTACCTTGCTCAAGTGTGATGCGTGAATTCCAGTAACTACTCGTCTCGAAAGGGAAGCCGATAGGAATCGAGTTGCATGGAGCCTTCGCCACTGATACATACCTATACCTGTACCTGGGTAAATTTCCCAATATAATATTCAATTTACAGGGACTATTTGGATTGGTCAATGCAAAAATCCAATCCTTTAGGTAGGTACCTATGCATATAAATATAACCATATTATAAGTAATCATCAAATACACTTTTTTCAATATTAATTAGGACGTCTGTACCATAGTCCAGCCATTTAAATATTGTATGAAAGGTAAAAAGGTGGAGTAAGAACAATCACTTAAAGAACAATGCGATCATAATTTCCCAACTGATCTGGTTGTCAAACATTCACAAATCCTGGGTATTGGGCCTGACACCCAAAAACTTTCCGATTCCAGGTACATTTTCAAGTAGTAAGTACTTGAAATTTTGCAGTAATCGTAACTGCTTTAATCCGTTAAGGATCATGTATGCATGTGTGTAAACTATTAGGTGCGTCAAGGGTTGCATCTACACACACAACAGGATGGGAATAAGAACCAGTCCATAAAAATGCCCGCGCAGTCGTCACTTGGATCGTAAGCGAGTAGTCTGTGCCATTTGTATTTTTGTTCGCAGCCGCAGTCACGCGTACACCTAGCAGTTGTTGTTTTACTGAAAAAAAATCATAAAAGTTATTTATTTATGTATTTTACTGTAATTAAAACGGTCTAAGACCAATTACAATAATTAAAGATAGGAAAAAGATACATAAAATACAATAGAAAGAAAAAAATATAACAATTAGAGACACCTCTATCATAAATCTCTATGCTTCTGATAGTTATGAACTAATGGATCGTAGTACGCAAAGGTGTCTTTAAAGACGACGTTACAAACGCATAACCGAAAAGTTACGGTATTTTTTTAACGTTATTTATGACGTCATTCCTATTTAGAACGGTTTTCCGAAAATTCCAATATCCTAAAATTTTAGTAAGTATAGCAAAATTTTGACACCGAAATTGTAATGATGAATCGAAATGTATTGGTTAAATAACGGAATCCATATTTAATCCAATAAAAAATAAACTTTAAAAAAAAGTAAAAACCGACTTCAAAGAAATACTAAAAGGAGTAAAATAATTACCATAGTATAAAATTAACAGTTTCAGAAGTCGGTGGCTTCTATTTGCTTCAGTGAAGAGTTGCACCGACTTCTGAAACTGTTAATTTTATATTATGGTAATTATTTTACTCCTTTTAGTATTTCTTTGAAGTCGGTTTTTACTTTTTTTTAAAGTTTATTTTTCATTAAATACGTTTTAGTGTCATAATTTTAACCCCCTCCTTCGTAACCCTTCTTTTTGGCTTTGACGTAGTCGGGCAAAAAAAATCCTTTCAAATGATACCTTACACGATATAATGAAAACATTCCAAAGGGGGGAGGGGGGGACACGCACCCCCTCCTCTTTTCCAGTAGTCAGTTCCCAACAACAAATATAAACAAAGCAATATTAGTAATTTGAGAATTTTGCTTTGATCCGATGAGGAGTTCCGTTCCATATCTCTGAAGTTCATGGTCTAATCATAACAAAATTTATATGGGACCAATCGGGAAGTATACCCTTTCGAACAAAAAAAGAATTTTTCAAATCGGTACATAAATGACGTACACATAAGGAAATAAACATAACAAAAAAAAAAAAACAACCGAATTGAGAACCTCCTCCTTTTTGAAGTCGGTTAAAAATAGGTACAGTACATTTTTCAAGGGCGAAAAATAGTTCATTTTGAATGTCAGATTTGTCGACACTGGGGAACCCCGCGCAACCCGCGACACTAATTCAAAGTATATCGGTGCCGAAATAAAATATTATTAAATAACGGTACACACGAAGAGGGTTGAGAAAATGGTATCATTGATTAATTAATGAAAAACAACAGTTTTCGTCTTCCTTTTTTAGGAGAAATATAATTAAAATGTCTTATGTATTTGTAAGGTACGATGGGGTTTACGTATTCTTGTGGATTTTATCCACAAGTATTCTTGGGGGTTTTACCCCATTTATTAATATTAAAGATTGAAAAAAAAACTGACTGCCTCGTTGGTCTAAGTGGTCGCAAGCGCGACTGCTGAGCGTGAGGTCTTGTGTTCGATCCCCAGGTCGGGCAAAGTGTTATTGGGTTTTTCCGTGCGGAATTCCTCAGTAGCAGCCCGGAGTCTGGATTTGTGCCCGGTTGATGGCAATAGGCTCTTCCTCTATTACATGGGACTTTAACATAATGGTGAAATGAATACAAGGCGTGATGTTAGGTAATGTTATGGAAAAAAAAATACAGTAGTTTTCAGTCCCTGCGAGATAATAAGCTTTACGACATTTTACATAATAAGGGTTAACATTTGAATGCAATAGCTATAGGTACCTGCATGTTTCCTGATGTATCGCCTGTTCAAAATGCATAGTGTTGACGATTGCACGCAGCTTTCTCGCCGAGTTGAGTGCCCAATAAGGCGTCATTATCTCTGTCTTGCTCTCACATGCGTCGACTCTGAAATTACGAAATACAAGATTTGTAAATAAGTTTTCCTATCCGGCTACGTAAAAGTCTGATGTCACGAAATCTGTTCTTCCGCGGCTCACGATCACGATTCGACAAAACGTGGTTACGACTGTAAGCGCTTTAATAAAAACTCAGGAGCAATAAATACGGGTCACCAACAAAAACCGAAATATCTCGGAAAATGTGAACTTATTAAAATCAAAAGTATTTTAAAGAGTACCTATACAAGATGTCCCAAGAAGAAGTGTCAAGCGGAAGTCCAGAGGAAGAGCACCCTTAGAGGTACCCTAATCACCCCCATGTATTTTCCGCGATTTTTTGTAGTTTTCGAGTTATGATTTCTTTTCATATTTTAATTTCCAGAATAATACCACTCAAATAAAATTAATAAAACTTCTTAAATGGTAACATTCTTAGTTTCCGAAATATTAAGGTTTATGTTGGCGACCAGGGGCCTAATTCTCCTAAAATAAATTGTTGCCAAACGCAATCGAACCACAACCGTCAGCCAGTTTTTGTTTTCGAAAACTTTCAAAATGAGTGATTTTGTTTTTTGTGTCAAACAATTCGACAGCTTTTGAAATTGAGAACTGTCTGAATGAACGGTTCGGCCTTGGTTCCGTTGTGATTTATCAAGATTTATTTTAGGAGAATTAGGCCCCAGGATTCATTGCTCCCGAGTGTATTTCTATGAACCGTTTGCTAGTTTGCTGCGACCGCATATACATATAGTTCAGTATCGTCGGTGCGCTTGCCAAAACCCGTAAGTGGATTTTGTCAACTTTTCAAGAAGCGGACTGTTCTATCTGATAATGATAAAAGTTTAAGAGGAATCTAAAAATTCAAAACACTAGCAAAACATCTTGTTTTAATAGGGAAATAAAAAAAAAATTGTGCTGCTTCATAAGCTCAACTTTTTTTTGTAATTTTCGTGCGCACGTCAGATTTTTTACGCCGTTCACATATGGGTTTTAGCAAGCGCACTGACGGTATATGAGTAGCCCATCGCATCGTGCATGTCTTTCTTCAGAAAGCCTTGCTTACAAACGCTGCGCTGTATCCGTCTAAAGCTCAATCGTCAGATCGCACGCCAATGCAATGGCCTAGAGCTCCAACACGATCAACATCCCTTTATACTACGCTTGGCAAGAGCATGTGCTAATGCTAATGTGGAGACAACTCACCTGCCCGTGTTATTAACAGCCTGTGCGTCTGGCAGCGGTGTGTTAGCAGCCTGTCGGACATGTCTGAAGAAGGAGTCTCCCGTCGCATCGTGCATGTCCGGCACCCCAGGCGCACGTCTCACCCGGTTCCCGGCCGGCGTCGTAAACGAACCGTACATCCGTTTTATTAAAGCTTTGTTCTCGTCTATGAAATTCTCGATTTTGTCTCTGAAACGTGATAGAATATCTATTTATTAATTTTCATGAGCATGTCGCACAAAAGAATGCGAAATTTATTCATTCATTCAACTTAAAGACGTGGACATAGGCCTCCCTCAAGCATCGCCACATCGACCGGTCCTGTGCTTTTCGCATCCAACGGATTCCCGCGACCTTCACCAGGTCATCGGTCCACGTTGTGGGAGGCCTACCCACGCTGCGCTTTCCCGTACGCGGTCACCATTCCAGAATCTTTTGGACCCATCGGCCATCTGTTCTGCGAGTGTGTCCCGCCCACTGCCACTTAAGTTTGCTTGGTTCTCATGCGGATCTCTGGATCGCAAGAATGCGAGAATAAAAATATCGGTCCGATTGGTCTATCATTTTCCTGTAGGTACTACAGCCAAAGGTTTACTCATGAGAGGCTTATATTTTCAGGGAGGTTTCAAATTAGTTCCAATCAATATTTTCTTGCTTGCCTTTCTTAAATGACATAGATTAGGGCTCTGGGGAGCTTCTTAAGTCACATTTAAAATATCCGTAATCATAATTGCAAGTGAACTGCAGATCCAGTCGCAATTGCAAACTAAGCAACTTTCAAAAGCAGCTTGGAGGTAGTTAAGATGCAGTCAGTGCAACTGCGTGACACCTGCTGAGTGCTGACTGGATGCGCAGTTCAATTGCAGTTATAATTACGAATATTAAACGAAATATGTTTCACTAAACGTAACTTTATTAGCCCCTCTGATATGTCACTGTAAGTAACTCAAATCTCGTCCTAAGATGGACCATGTTACGAGGATGGCATAGCACGTTCCGTCTTAAGGCGAGATTTACAGACTGCACTTAAGATTTTACTTGGCCAAGTACCTAAAGTAAGCATTTCATACGAATATGAAACATATTGTTATTCACATAATGTTAATATTCGTAGAAATCACTTATTCATATTCGCTTATACGAATATGAACATTATTTGTATACAATACGGTTCATATTCGTATAAAGGCTTCTACACACCAAAGCCGCTGGCGCCGGCGCCGGCGGCTGTACCGCGGATTACGCCGCCAGGCTTGTTTTGCATCATGTTTGCTTGCTTAGCTCGCGTTAGTTGACCGCAATAACCCGCCGGGTGAAGCCGCCGGCGGCTTTCGTGTGTAGAGGCCTTCAAACGCTTACTTAGCCAAATAAAACCTAAGAGCGGTCTGTGAATTTTGCCCTTAGTCTATCGCCCTTAGCAACTAAACTACATATAAGTAAATACAAGTATTTATACTCACAATGGATAGGTATTGCCAGCGGTAGGACAATACAGCTGGAAGTTCCGCTTCACGCATGGAACCCCTCTGATGATTTGACCTTGAAGCTCATAGCCCAATGCTAAAGATAGCGCTGTCCATAATATCTGAAAATAACGTAAATGAAGTAATTAAGTACCTTAGTTTGACGACGTTTGGTATAGTGGCTGAGCGATTGGCTTCTGCGTTACGGGTCGTGGGTTCGATTCCCGCACGGAACAAATCGATGCTTAACAGCCAAAAAGGGATAACTGCCAATTTACAAACTTTACAAGAGAGTGGCTTAAAGTTCGTTTACGACGAAGAAATTATGCTAAGGACCATAATTTACATATCGCCTAAGCGACAAAAAGTATGGCGTAGAGTCATGATCATGAGACTTAGACCAATCAACAAAGAAATAAAAAAAGTAAAAACCGATTTCAGAAAAAAACTAAAAGGAGTAAAAGAATTACCCTAATATAAACTTAACAGTTTTATAAGTCGGTAGCTTCTTTTTGTTTCAGTGTAGAATTGCACCGACTTCTGAAACTGTTAATTGTATTATGGTAATTATTTTACTCCTTTTAGTTTTTTTTTTCAAGTCGGTTTTTACTTTTTTATATTAAATACGTTTTAGTACCATAAATTAAAGCCCCTCCTCTTCATAACGCTTCTTTCTACGGCTTTGACGTAATCGGGTATAAAAAGTCCTTTTAAATGATACCTTACACGATACAACGGGGTGACGCGTTTTGGCTGTTAGGCATCGAAATATTTGTATGGCCTACAGATAGTTGTTCCGGGTCTGGACGTGTCTGTAAATGCACCCACGATACAGGACAAATCCTAGTGTGGGGCAAAGTGTAGAGACTTTTTGTATGCAGAGATTCCGCCATACTGGCGAATTCGGTTTGTCATATCAAAATGAAATGGACCAACTATCGGACGATTGTTTAGTTTAGTTCGATAGTTTATTTACATTGCAGTAAGTATCTTACCTACCCCGAGCCTAAGAGCCCCCGCAGGCTACAGACCTTCTATCAGCCGATAGTTTGGTCAGGTTGGGCTGTTAGCACGCATACTGGGCCAACTAAACAGTCGGGCTGGTGGTGAGTGCGCATATCAGATAACAGTCGGCCTGACTACTCTCGAACGAATTGCTAATGTTAAACATCCGCTAAGAGTGCGCGCGTGGAAGAGCGCCATACTGATTTAGCAGTCAGCCGATAGTTCGCCAGTTCGCTAACAGTTCAGTTTGAAGGCAATCGTGTAGCCCATCAAACTTTTTCATCCGCCGATACCAAAATGTGCACACTTGCATACATCTTAACACTGATTAAGAAATCGACCAAACTATCAAGTCTGTGGTCTGCGGGGGCTCGTAAAGGAAGATATACGAGTTTAAGTACGTAATAGAGAAATGTTAGTAAAATTTTTATTCTCTCTAGTTTTTTCCTAATCATATTGGGGTCGGATTCTAGTCTAACCATATGTAATATTATCTAAATTATTTCTTATTTATTAGACAAGTGGCAATAATTGTATTTTTATTGAAAATACTAGTTTGGTGGGACATTGTGTCTCATGAGTCTCATCAAACAAAAGTGTTTTTAAACGCAGTTAGTGTCTAAACACACTATGCCGAAGATACGCGACCGAAGTTCGGCATGATTACGCCTGCAATGCTTTTTAAATTACCCGCGACACACCAGGCTGAAATTACGTCGCGTTTTACCTATATAGAAAACATAGACGCCGAAGTTCGGTCGCGTAATTTCGGCAAGGTGTGGCGCCACACTTAGGCTAACCAAAAAAATTTTTACGACCTGTATCAAATGACTAGATAACGATGTAAAGGAATGCAATTAGGTAAACATTATTACGGATGATTACCTAATTCATTTTTAAAAACAGCAAATGGATATTTCTATCGGAAAAATATTTTAATTCGAATTATATGGCCCTCATTAGTATGTTATGGGGCGCATAAAAAGAGCCTCTACGACTACGAGTGACGATACTTAAGTATCGTCCGGCGCACCCTGGGCAGTCAGCCCCGCTACCAACCTTGCTGACTGACTAATCTTTTCACCACAGCATGAGCTATTTTCGTATAGCTCGTGCTGACACGAGAGAAGAGAAGTATGTATTTAATTACGAAAATATGAGGCTGTGGATAAACTAGGTGTGGTGTTCCTCCAACCAAAGGGAGGATCCTCCAACCAGGTGGAGTCTTGTGCCTGGCGGGCTACTGCCCTACGGTTGATGTTGGGAGGTTGTATATATACTATCTGCGTGTTAAATCTTGATTGCGCGATGTAGGATAATTCGCATGTGGCGAGATAGATGCCGCCACAAGGCATTGTATTTAGCGCATCAATTTGAATCACACCAATAGGAATAAGAATAATATTGGTGTAATTCGAATTGGTGCTCTTCAACTTGGTGCGCTTTGAATGCCTCAAAAATATGCATAGCAAGCACCTTTTTGGTTGAGGTTTATTCGGTTGATTTGCCTTTGAACTTTTCGAAAAATGCTTTATCGAACGATTCAGTTCGTCATGTTTTCTCTCTACCTACGACAATCGTAGACAAAACAAAATCTGTCGATAACTAACAAAATGTAAGGAAAATAAAATTAGGGTGCTGTTACGTAATTTATTGCGATCAGCTGTTTAAAAACAAACGAAAAATGTCTAAAGGCTTTATTTTATTGCAATGAGACTTTCATCATCATCATCTTCCTGCTCTTATCCCATGTTACTTGGGGTCGGCGCAACACGTTTTCTTCTTCCATTCCGTCCTATCACCCGTCATGATATCACTGACTCCCTTCTCTTTCATATCATTCTTCACACATTCCACCTTTTCTTTGCCCTCCCTGTTCCTCTCCATCCATCCACATTTATATTCATCCCTCCTCTTCACATGCCCATACCAAGACAAACGGTTCCCTTTCAACTTTTCTGTCACTGGCGCTACTTTCAAACTTCCTCTAATATACTCAACCCTGACCTTTAAAATCTCCAAATAGGTAACATTAGCTGGGCCTGATTAACCTTTGAGGCTACATAGGATGAAGCTTTGGGGCGTGAGGTTCTGGGGGGCGACAGGAGAAGGGTAGGGCGACCGGCGGAAAGTCGGATGAAAAAAATGTTGAAAGACACATTTCAAATATCAAAAGCCCAGGTTTAGCAAAAACAAAACTAGATCCAAAGGGCGAACGGAGCGGCTGATCCAGACCCTTAAAAATGCACGTAGAATGACGTCGATTTCGCAAAAAAAAACACGCTCCCTTCGGTTGCGCTGTTTGTCGATTTATTTAATTGCCACTGTGTTGACGTTCTTGTTAAGCAACTAACCAGTAACATTAATAAATATTTAGCAAAAAAACGCCATTATAATTAGCACTAATGCATATAACATTCCTATGACAACACAAACATGTATTTAAAATTACGTCGAATTAAGAAAAAAAAGCTTACTCGTAACTTGTTACTTTAAGATTAATTACTTGAAGATTAAGAAGTCAAAACCTGTCTTCGAAATGCAGATAAAAAAAATTACGTCCAGATTTCCAGAGAAAACAAAAAAAAATATACTATCTAACTCACAATTTATTAAAATGAATTAGAACCTAAGGAGAAAAAAAATCAGAACATTTAGGATAATAATTATCAACATCATTATTATGTCAGTTCCACTTTTTAAATCCACATTCTTTTGATTCTTGTCCGATAATCAGACCGCATAAGACATAGTGTACTGCACTCCAAAACTCAGATCGCCGACGTTGGTCAGAAAGCCGCAAGCTTAAAATGGAACTGGGCATCACTTCGACGAGCTGTGGGCAAAACTCACCACTGAGTGGAGCCCACACAATGTTAGACGACGTCGCGGCAGACCCAGAAGATAGCGGGACGAATTAGACACTTATTGGAAGGATTGATCACAGAAATCATTAAACCAAGAGAAGGGGAAGGCCTTTGCTCTGCAGTGAGATGATCACGGCTGAATAATAAATGATAATAAAATTGTTTTGATTCAAGTGCCTATGGAAAAGTTGTAAACTTATTTTCGGGGGAAAGAAGAGGACTGAGCGTAAAGCTTATATTAGCCTAAGGGCGGCTCGAAATCAAATCAGGCTGAACATCAGCCCTGTCTAGGCTTGCCAACCTTAATATATGAATTTACCGGGACTTTCGCAATCAAAATGCGGGACATGGCAAAAAACGCGGGACCCAACTGTCAAAGTATAGTGAGGCGAAAAATACAATTAGAAATGATTATAAATAGTTTTATTGAATGTTTCAACGAAGCAAAAGTTGAAAAAATTTGTAAATATAGGTAGTTCGTTCGACGCGAGGTTCGCGGTCGCGATCTCTCTCCATTCCTCTAGTTTAGTAAAACGTGCGTTCACTAACTTCCGACTTCTGCCCGAAGGTTTAGCCGTAGGTACGATAAAACGGGACAATTGGCGTTCCGCATACGTTTTTCGCGGGACGCATCCTATAAATCTCTAGAAACGGGACGTCCCGGCTCTCGCGGGACGGTTGGCAATTGGCAAGCCTAGCCACACCCACACACCACAACCACAGCTGGGCACGGGCGTTTTCTCAGAATGAGAAGGACTTAGGTCTCAATCATTTTTATTAAAAACCGGTTCCCTATCTTCTACCTATACGTCACAAGGAACAAAATGAACTATACAGTATTGCAATTTACGTAATTAAAAAAAACAACTAAAAATAAACTCACGTTTAAGTAGAACAAATCCATGTCCGGTACCGGCTATGTTTTAATTAATACGTCCTGCTACAACAGAGTGTACTAATTAACTGAACGGATTCCAAACAAAAAACAATAAACAGAAAAAATCACGTTTTACTAAGCTCTGTGTAACAACACTGGATCATATTCTCAAGATACGTCCGGTGATATACGATGTAAAAAAAACACGTTTTCCGTCGCATGATATTTGATTTTACAGAATAATAAACCTTATGGCCTTAACAGAATAAAAAAATAAATTCAAAATTTTGCCATCCTCTATTGTTATTCTACTTTACGCATAAAATGTGACTGACATAAAACACTCATTGAGATTCAAAATAGCGAACGACACAAAACACGCACTTCCTCAGAATATTGAATTTCTCGTGCAATAGTATCTACTTTATCATATTTAAATTTAGAAAAAAATGTATGCATATTTATTGCAGTGATTTATAGCGAATTTCAATTGCCCAACATTTTAATAGGAAACTGGATCGTGTTATTAATTTAGCAAGCGCTTGTTTAGCAATTTTGAACTTCTCCAGCATATTTTAGACGCAACTGTGTCAATAACCTTGCTTGGAACGAAATAAATTTACATTTTATTTATAAGCAAAAAAATATCAGAGAAGCTATTCGCCTATTTTGTGGCGCCCCGACTTTGCAAAGGATTTATATTTTAGACTATACAGGGTTACTTGTAAAACACCAACAACCTCCTAAGAGGTCATTGTAGGTATGTACTCATTCATTATGAATAACTTTTACTATGGGACCAAATAAGAAATCGCGAAAAAAAAACAGCTGTTCCCTACATTTTGACGAGTTATGCGAACATAAATGTAGGGAACAGCTGATTTTTTTTCGCGATTTCTGCTTTGGTCCAATAGTAAAAGTTATTCATAATGATTAGTACAATGACCCCTTAAGAGGTTGTTGGTGTTTTACAAATAACCCTGTATAGTTCACTTTGTCCTGACTGTTTCATTTACCAATTAAAGTTCGCACTTAAAAATAATTAGCTGAAGTTTTACGATGTTACATAAAAAATACTAACTTTATTGACTTGTTTAATTGTAAGAAATATTCCCAGATACATCATTTAAATTGTAATGTCTGTTAACGACCGTACAAAGGTCAAAATAAAACGAATTGAAAAAAATTGCTAATTAATTTTTGCTACGTAAGTGCATTACAAGTTACTCAATATATCTTAAGATGTATTAGATGTGTTTTCTGCTGTGTAACTTGGAAGCTGTTAGTGCCAAGTAGAGTATTTAATTTAAAAGTAAAATAGTTCGTTCTAGGAAGCGAGTAGGTATAGAACTATGGATAATCGATTTGTCATGTTACTAGCCACTTGATTTATAGAGATCGACTGTAATTTTTTCTAATTATTTTATTATCTGAATTTATTTTTACTCAGTTGTGTTAAGCCCAGCGCAGACGAGGGGAAGTCCTCAGCCTAATTTTTTGTCCGTAAAAATAAAACACTTGGACCTGCATCACATAAATAACGCACAAGAAGCACTAAAAGTACAGACGCCAGCACATCAAGCTACCCGAAACTGTCAAATTTTCCCAATCAACCTTGAACCTAATGCTTTTGCGGTAACGATGAAAATCTATTAATGAAATTTGACAGATTGTAAGAGCTTTATGTGCTAGCGTCTGTACCGCGTAACATGGTATAATAATATGCTACTTCATCATCACTACTGCATCATTAATACAATTAAAAAAAAAACAGCAAAAAAAAAGGCGAAAAAAAAAGTTTAACAATTCGGAATGGCTGAAATAGTATCGTAGATAGGTTAAATGCGATGTTGCCGTGTTTTCCAAAATGATAGACAAGTGCGCATGTTTAGTAAGCGTTGCTAGGTTGCTACTACGTTTTTTTTTTGCACATTTTTTGTTTTGCTTGTGATTTTTTTTAGTATGTAGGTACGTACTAGTACGTTCTAGTATTGCTGGATAACGGGAACGCCTTTGGTTAGATAACATACTGTATTTAGAGTCTGGCAAACGAAAGAAGACACTGAAAAAGAGCGGCAAATTTCAAAAAAATCTCTGCATTCCAACCCCAATTTGTATGAAATAACCTAATTTGACACTTTAGAAATAAATATTTTTGTTGAAAAATCATTGCCATAAAAAAGTTGCAAATAATTCGAGTGTCTTCTTTCGTTGGCCAGACCACCATGCCGCGTAGATAATATTCAGTGTTTTTTTTTTCACGGATTTAATCTAGTCCGAGGACTGTCCTTCGTCTGCGCAGGGCTTTAGGCTATGCTCGAAATAAGAGTTGACAGTTGTTGCTTATTCAATGGGTCATTAATATTTTTTGTTTTTTTTTCTATCACCCAAATTGCGCCACAATGCCACAATACTCGTTCCCATACATATGTTATCTTTTATAGGTGTAAATTAAGCATTCGGAATTATGCTAAATACGATTCAATTGTTTATTTTTTTTTACTTCTTGGCGCCATTTTGCCACTTGCGAAGTAATCTCTTTGGGACATTCTAGTCACGTTTATTATTCGTAATTTATTGATGTTTGATAAATAATCGACTAGCCTTTTTTGGTTTGCACTTAATCTACATATACATTTTATTTACAACTTCCTATTTAATCAGCAATTAAGCCTTGTTAGTCACTAATCATCGAGGAGATAATAAATTATCGATTAATTCATTTTTTATAGTTATTCATTAAAATTGTTTAGTTTATTTACTTTTGGATAATCTGTTTTTTTTTTAAATTCAAATCGAATTTTTGGATTTTAATTCGATTGGTCCTAATTTAAAATCGTTGTATTTCCGACCGTTCCTTTCTTAGAGAATTTCTTAATTTCACAATTTTGCAATCACCATTTCAAACCCCGCTCCTTGGATAATATTTCTATACAACGAACTTAAAACCCAAAATAAACCCACATACATGTACTTAAACACATTCCCTGACGTCACAAATTAATGGCTTAAACTCTTAATTACAAAGAATGCGTATTTTAATGCGTCACATTACGTTTAATTGGTTATTTTGAATGCACGCAGCGAATTGTTCGCCATACCAACGACTCCACGACTGCCTTGTCGCGTCAATTCCGTGCACGTTCTTACCAATGACATTTCGATGTGACTCACGCAGTTCGTTTACTTGAAACACAGAAATTTTGTACGTTGCGTTTGTATGACGAACGCGCGCTGTGGTTTTGCATTTTGATTATCATAGAACATAATCGGAACGCCTACAAATAAATATGCAGAGTGTATAATCTATGGTCATACCACAGATTGTCAATGGCGTTGGCGGTACCTACATATTACTCAGAAACTCTCATAGGGCCGAGACCCTACAACCACAGTGTACCTACTACTACTACATACAGTGGGTCAACGCCCATAAATTTGACAGGTCCTATGAAATGTCAAAAATATGTAGGGGCGGAGGTTATGTCCCAAGTATGCAGTATGGCTACTCGGGACATAACCTCCGCTCCTTCACCCCGCAACCCCCCGCACCATTGCTCTGCGACAATGTTCTACGTTGACCGACTGTAAGGAGTAAGATATAGGTACTATGCTACAACTGCTCCCTACAGTCTGACATGGATGTCAATGAACCTGGCGAAATAGAGAACTACCTAGGGCATGCAATTATCGAAACTTCGATAATCGATAATCCGATTTTTATCAGATATACCTACTTAATTTTAAGAAATCATTTAAACTAAACAATTTTTTTTCTTTATATCAACAAATAATCATTATGTCAACTAATATGAAATGTACTAGATTTGTCAGGTATTTGACATCTTCCTTCGCAAGCAGTGCCTCCATCCTCGTTCATTTAGATTTTAGAGCCATGCCCGACTGTCATACGAATATTGAAAAATAGATTCGTGAAAACCTGAGACACGCGTCACAATAATGCGTGCAATGCCACCAGCGTGTACCTACCTATAGTCTTTGATCAGCTGATTATAATAAGCGAAAGTTGGGAGCACAAAGCGCTGCTTCTACCTACTCAAATAAGAGCTCTCAGATGAATATTTTATAGAAATTAAAAGCTACAACACGTAATGTTTTTATGTTCACCTACTAACTAGTGAAGCGATTAAAGCACAAACAGCAATCAGCAAACACTAATCTAATGAGATATTAAAATACTGTCACATTTAAGATTGTTAATCTTCTTCTTCTATCGTGTCGGCACGAGTATACAAGAATAGCTCATGCCGTGGTGAAAAGATTAGCCAGTCAGCAAGGATGGTAGCGAGGCTGACTGCCCAGGGTGCGCCGGACGTACTGAAGTATCGTCACTCGTGGAGGCTCTTTATACCATTAAGTCCCGAAATACTAACTTCCCGAGTTGACCAGCCTACCTGGCCCTGTCGACACCAATGCTAAAGCCATACCAACTTTCTGGTGTTTTGATGGTGCCATTTGGTATTTTTTTGCGGTTCGAACGACTATCTCTACGAAATGAAGAGAAGTTTTACTTACTAGCTTCGCTAGCTGGGGTAGTGTAATGAGTAAGCTCTTTTTTATCTTGCACTACAGGAGCCCAATTCTTCTAAAATAAATCTTGATAAATCGCAACTGAACCAAAGCCGAACCGTTCTTTTAGACAGTTTTAAATTTAAAAAGCTGTCAAATTGTTCGACAAAAAAAAACAAAACCAATCATTTTGACAGTTTTCGTAAACAAAAACTGACTGACGGTTGTCGTTCGTTTGCGTTTGCCAACCATTTTGTTAGTCGAATTGGCTCGTAGCACTAATCTAACGCTCTGCAAATTGGATAATTAGCCCGCCTTAATAAGATCAGAAAAGGTGAACGCTCCCAGCTGTTATGGGAGTCAAATAAGGTTATAAATTATGGCGACAGCATGCCGTGTATCTTATAAATCCGTCACGTCTTATATTTTATCACAGAGAAGCCCACGCTTGTGACTCAGTCGTTAGATCGGTGTTGGACGTTTCCAGCGAGCCTACGCTGTCGCAATTTTAATAAGGCACGGTATAAATAATGGCATTATCGGAAATGTAGTGCGAATTATTATTGTTGGAACCTGGCTGCTTTGAGAATTTTGAATTGGTTTTCTCTATTTATTATGTAGTTTTTAAAAGTTTGAATGCTAAAAACAACATTTGTAATCATTTGAATGATTATTTTACTAGTATTTGTGTTTGTTTTTTTGGTTTTCGCCGTTATTTGTACGACTTAATAAACTGATTTCGTCTATTTCAAATAATTAATAAACGCTACGTTTTACAGCACATTAAACCGTCGGTACCGGGTGTCATACGAATACTCATGACAATCGCTACAGCTAGTCAGAAGCTCGAAAGTCTGACAACCGGTCTAATTGTGGGATATCGGCATTGCCCAGTAACTGGGTTGCGGAGGTCAGATGGCAGTCGCTTCGTGAGAAATACTGGTATTCAGCCGCATATGGTTAGACTGGAAGCCGTCCTCAACATAATAGGGTAAAAGGCTAAACAGAACACAAAAATAGAAATGTAATGAATACATTAGCGTTAAATTAAAATGTTTATAGGGACTCGTCACACTTACCAGTATTAATTAGCAACTTGGGAAATAGCAAGAAAAACAAACATTTCGTATCAGTAACTTGCGAATCATTTGTGACAAGTGCGATTAATCCCTTAAGGTAAGGATACACGGCGACACACTACACTCGACACTCAGTGTCGACACCGAGTGTCATAGTGTGTACATCGCTGTTAGGCTAAGAACTCACGAAGCGGTTTTCAGCCGCGCCCGCCGCGGTTGCGGATCTGCAGCTTCTGTAGAATGCAGATATACAAGGTTAGTTTTAGTATATACTAAACCTGAAACTAGTTTGTTCAGAATCACTAGGAGAATCGATTGACATATTTTTTACACCACATTTTTTTTTGGTATTTTTTTTTTCATAAATTTCAATTTTGTTTCAGTAGGTTTCTACCCATAACAGTTGACGGGAATAGACACCTTGAGGCTTGAAATGGTCCGCTCGGTCAGTTTCCGTGTATTAGACAACCCCTGCATAGCACATCTCAGGCATTTCACATTTTTTAGCGAACTTAACGCGACATAAACTAAGGTGTACTTGGAGATTTACTAAAAAAAACACATATTCAGGCAGTTCTGATGAAAATCTTGTTGGGGTGTCTCGGTTTTCGTATAAAGTAAAAATAACGTTGTATATGTAAAAAATTAAAGCAAATTTCACGACGCGTTTTACGCCCGCGGCGTGCGCGATTGTTTGCGGTTCCCGCTGCATCGGCGGGCAACTAGTAGAATCGCGCGGCTCGCGGTCACCCGTAGCCTCGGCGGGTTCTGCCCGCGCGTTCTGCGATCGGTTGGTGGGCGACCGCGGTGGGCGGCGGGGCTACAGAAATCCGACGTATTTTGTTTTTAAAGAGCAGTTTCCATTTTTCTTTCTATGAAGTAAGTATAAAGCAACAGCTCGTTTCTGGTGTGTGTGTCTATGGCGGTCTGGAACTCAACTAAACAATCTGATCGTAAATAACCGCTCGTCTTGCAACTGCTCGTCTTGCGATAATCGCCCGCCAAGTTTGCGAGCGATAATCGCAACCGCGACGGCTGCGTAACCGCACAGAACTCCAGTCTCGTGAGTTTGGAAATAAAACAGCTGTTCCGCGACCGCGGCGGGCGCGGGTGAAAACCGCTTCGTGAGTTCTTAGCCTTACACTGAGTTGCGCATTAGCTCGGGTTTAATTTCAGTGTCGCGATTGCATTGTGTCGAATGTCAGTGTCACTGTGTGTATGTAACCTAAGGGTCAAAGTGCCGTGTCAATTTATTGCAAAGCATTACTGAACTTCACTTCTACTGTTGACTCTGCTCTTGTGGCGGTATTTCTAAACGCAATAATAATTAGCACCTGACTATTACGTAGCCACTTTGTATAGTAAACGATATCACAATACCGTTGGATTTAAGTGTTTTTTTTTAGTTTCTTATGTCTTTGTGTGTGCTCGCATATGATCAATTGATAATGTAATCATGCAGCCTACTGAACAATGTTTGATGAAATATTATTAACTCGTGATTGTTTATCGAGTATTTACTGTTTGAATATACAAGGTGTAACATAAATAACGCTCAACCTCTTAAGGGGTCACTGTACTCATCATTATGAACAACTTTTACATTGGAACCAAACCTGAAATCGCGAAAAAAAAACAGCAGCAACATTTGTTCGCATAACTCGTCAAAATGTAGGGAACAGCTGATTTTTTTTTCGCGATTTCATGTTTGTTCCCAAAGTAAAAGTTGTTCATAATGATGAGTACAGTGATCCCTTAAGAGGATGTGCGTTACTTATGTTACACCTTGTATAAATACTCAAATAGTAAATACACGATCACTGCTTGGCCATCTCTATTAGAGAATACTTATAGAGATTAATGAAGAAGAAATAATAGAGAAACTTTTCATAGATTGTGTAGAGACACAATCTATGAAAACACAAAAAGGAAAGGACATACATTGTGGGCATTACAAGGTTAGTCGGAAAGGGGGTAGTAAACCTAAAGGGTGATATGGTAGGTACTCATAATAATGAATAACTTTTGTTCTACAACTTTCCCCAAAAGTTAATAGGTAGTTTTAGGGCCGATTTTTCAATCGTCGGATAAATTTTATCCAAGGAATAAATGTGACGGTTTGACATATTTTCTATACAAAAGCTGTCAAAACGTCAAACTTATTCCCCAGGTAAAAGTTATCTGACGATTGAAAAATCAGCCCTAAAACAAATATTCATACAGAATTACGCTAAAATCTATCTATCCTCAGCTATGATCAGCTGTGTTTACATTTGAGGTCATATTTGGGGTCACGGATTAGAAGCTCCGTTTTCTGAATTCGTAACTATAGCTAGGAAGAAGAATACAATAAAAAAATGTATGTTTGTAAGAATGATTGAATTTTCAAATTTTAACACTTGCTTTAAAACAGTCATCAGTGATACTCGTACTTTAAGTGGCCGCGGATTAGTACCCCCTTTCCGATTAACCTTATTAGTAGGGTCCCGCTGTCACCTTTCGGGTACGGAACCCTAAAAACAATGTAATCTTCGACGCCATTCCGTCTGAGTTGCTAGCATAGATCGATATTTGTTAATTGTACGTAATTACTTAACAATGTGGCCTCCGCAAATAAAGCTATACATGTTGTTAAGTATTTTTATCTTTGTTTTTATAGGCATAGTTTTAAATCACGGATAATTATGTAGGTCGTGAGGTACCTTAGGTGTTGGACCAACAGCAATGTGTTTTGTGTAGTAGACTAAGGCATTAACCCTTCTTATTCTATGATAAAGCTCTTGCCTAACAGTAGGACAGTAATGAGCTAATTATGTATATGTTAACGGCAATCTGTGTAATCTGGTATTCTATACAATGCATAGGCAATGTATAGAATGCCTAAAACGTTCAGGTAATGTATGAAATATAATTTATTTTATACTTTGCCTAGGCATTCTATACAACACCGAATGCGCAGCCGGTAATGTGTGAAAAAGACGAGAGCGGCGAAAGGGAAGACGTGCGAGCAGGCAGTAAACTCCACGCGAGGCACAATAAAAACAAATGAAAAACTTAAGGGGATGTTTGGAAAGTTTTTTGGGTTTCCAAAGGAGAGTCGACGCAGCCCCGCAGTGCGGGGCTCCTATTTCTGTCTGCAGGGTTTAAAGTATCCTAACACGAAGGGGATGACGGGGGCTTCGTTCGCTCGCTCACTCTAGCCCCCGTCATCCCCTTCGAACCTAACCTATCCGTGTCGGGGTGCCCCAAATGAATGACCAAATCTATTTACTTCACACATTGCCGGTGGAACAGCAGGTATTCTATACAATCCCTAGGAAATGTATACATTACCTAGGCAAAGTATGTAATGGACAATAATATTTCATACATTGCCTGGAGGCCCCAGGCATTCTATACATTGCCTAGGCATTGTATATGTAGAATACCTGCATTGTACACATTGCCGGTAACATATACATATAAGGTGTAACATAAATAACGCGCAACCTCTTAAGGGGTCACTGTACTCATCATTACGCACAATTTTTACTATGGGATCAAACCAGAAATCGTGAAAAAAAAATCAGCTGTCCCCTACATTTTGACGAGTTGTACGAACATAAAAATGTAGGGAACAGATGATTTTTTTTTCGCGATTTCATATGGATATTAACAATCTGTTCGTCCTGAGGGGCTCGTGGATAATTAACAAGCGCGGGGATCATACGATTAGCAGGGTTAAGCTGCGCTTGCCGCGGTCGGTCTGTGGATGGGTGACCGTTCATTACACATCGAGACCCCTCCGTGCCTCAGACAGCACGTTAAGCCGTCGGTTCTGGGTGTTATACGAATACCTATGACAATCGTTACGGGTAGTCAGAAGCTGGAAAACCTGACTACCGGTCTAACCTTAGGATATCGACATTGCCCAGTAACTGGGTTGCGGAGGTCTGATGGCAGTCGCTCCGTATAAAATACTGGTATTCAGCCGCATCTGAGGGTCTACTCCCTAAGCACGAAGTCCGTGGTTTCGGCCTTAGTTACGAGCGTTTCCTACTCCCTGACACCTTCGGACATACGATTATTTCGGGGCCCGAACTAAGAATGAATGACAACACGATTTGACAGTTGGCCCTACTACCGATGTGTTTTTGCCCGACCCAAAAGTTGAACTTGACACTTGTTTTGTCCACTCCTACGTTTCGGGCTACTTTCGGACGGGCTTCGAACTTCGTTGACGGACTTAGGGAGTAGGCCCCCTGGTTAGACTAGATACTGATCCCAAAATTGTTGGGAAAAGGCTAAGCTGAGAGGCTAGGCAGTACATCGTGTACATTAAGCAATATTTTATTTAACTAAAGCCTTCGACAACGTGACGAACAACCATTTGTATTGTCTTTACTCAAATAATGCACGTTTGTTTAACCCAGCTTTGACAATTTTCATTTGCACAAATCATTCAGAGACTTCGTATTTGTGTTCAAACTACGTATATGCGTATGCCATTAATACGCAGTAATGACTCCTTTGTGTTAAGGCATTGTGTTAATGAATAATAATTAATTAAGTTTTTTTTCTTGTAGGTCGCCCTTGTGAACCGTTTCTACGTAACCGGGCAGTTATCAGCGAGACTTGAAGGGTCTCCAGCCTATAAGTAATTGATTATTATCGCCTCATCAATTAATATAGTAGTACCTACTAGTATCGCTATTATTGAGGAATGAGGGTTTGCTGAAATGACGCTCACTAAGCGGCAGAACTGAGACATCAGGTCCAGAAACCTGTCAACTGTCAGAGTGCCTATATTTTCGTATCTGATTTTTTTGTATTTTTTAACAATCCTAAATAAGTACAATAAATATTCTCTCAAAATCGAAATGCCACAATGTTGTGCAGTTCCTATGTGCTCAAAAAAACGGGAGGTCATAAGTTTCCTAAGGATAAAACACGTTTAAAACAATGGCTTGTAGCCATTCGTAGAGATCGGTTTACGCTTACAAATAATAGTCTTATATGCAAAGATCACTTCAGTAAAGACGATTACGGGAAACATCAAAACATAATCATCATAAATATTTTATAATTTGGCGAAAATAAACAGTAAAAAACATCTGAAAGTTCAAGCTTTTTTTGTCCTTTATACGTGAATTATCCATTTTAAAAAACAATATGTGTAGGTTTTAAAATGAAACACTGGAAAACAATTAGTGGAACTGTGCAGAAACTATGTTTATACAGCGCGCATTATTTTATTGGGATGGGAGACCTCTTGAAAAAGTTGCGCCAACTAGTGGCGCAAATTTTCGTAAACACCCTCATTGGATGAGGTGGATCAAAGTTAGAATACGAGCAACTCCCTCATTTTTTATTTTGAGGAACTAAACGAGGTACCTCACGAGTGAGGGGCACATCACTACTCAGCGTTCGCCTTATTCTACTCAGCATGGTGCCAATGACACTACAACAGTTCTGTGTTCCACGGCGAAAAATGCATGTGTATACAAATATTATCTTACAGGTATTTGGTAGTAGGAGCCATTGTTGATCGTCTTGTATGACGTCAGAGGCACCACGGGAACTGAACCGTTGCGCAGGAATATTGGGCCCTGAAGTGGAGTCACTGACGGCTGACCTGATTCTGAAATAGAAAACAAACTGTTTATATCTGTAGGTATATCAAGATAAATAGATATAATAATGAGCTATAAGATCTCTTTGTAGAAGAAAAAAAAAGAATTGATTTTGTTGTGTGATCCCAGAATGAGTCCAAGAGGGGTAAGAACCGGTGGTAAGTATCCACATCGGTGTACAGGGTATACCCAGTTTTAACGATATTATATAATACTAGCTTTGTCTGCGGATTCGCCCGCATGGTAGATAATTTATAGCCTATGTCTATCCTGAAGGTCCATTCTGAATATTGGTGAAAGAATTTTTGTAATCGGATGAGTAGTTTCGAAGATTACCTCCTACATCCAAACTTACAAACTTTACCTCTTTGTAATATTAGTGTAGATTTATACATGTATAACCCTAGTCATAAATTCAATTCAATTCAATAATCTTTTTTCTTGAATGAGGCCCAATAGCAGGCACTCAAAAATTGTTGTTAAGCCAATATTGTCGATTTTTATTTTCGAAGAAAAGCAGAGTAAACTATTAAGCACTACACTTCATTAGTTTCTCATGGAATCTCTTTTTTCGGAATGACCGAGACGAGACCGAGACTGCTAATGATTGACGTGAAATAATTTTGGTAGGAAATTCGCCAAATTATGGGTGAAAGAATGAAAAGGATGCTGACGAGCGTACAATTATTAGCAAAACGTAACATATAGGTTCAGTAATCGCTAATATAACACAAATATTAATTAACAAAAAATAAAACCGACTTCACAAAAACCAACAAAATATTTTATTTTTGTTAAAAAGCTTTTCTTTTTTGTTTTTGGTGGCCTTATTTAAAACATGGTTAAATCTACTAAAGACTCTGCTTGTAACCCAATAACATTACGTGTTCTGTTCGTCATTGAAGAGTTCCATAGTCTATCTCCAAAGGTCTTCATCAGATCTTCACCAAATTTAAATGGAACCATTTTGAGAAAGAACTCTTCCAAACAAAGAATGACCGAAATCAGTGCATGTATGTCGGAGTTATGACGAACATACATAAAAAAATAAGTTTATAGAATTAAGAACCCACTACTTTTGAAGAAGTCGGTTAAAATAATTACAAATTCACTAATACAAAACTTACATAAGAAATAATCTGCAACTTAACTAAATATTTAGAGAAACATGAAGCAGACAGCATGAGAAATGAAGAAATTATAGAGCAATTTGTATCGCATCATTCGACTGACACCGACGACGTGCGCATACACACACTATTAGTTGTAAAACAACATAATTTCATCACTCGCTGTCTCGAAGGTGCGTCACCAGATCCAGGTCATGTTACGAAACGACTAATCTTCTACAAGTTAAGGCCATGCAGTGATTATGAGTAAGATTGTTAGGTAAACTTGAACCCCCTTATTACAAAAGGTGGTTTAAACCGATACTAAGATAAACCCATATTTAAAATATACCCATCACTTTCTAACATAATATAACAAAAAGAGAGACAACTATTTTAAAACCAGGGGTTTTCTTAGACCATCGTTTGTAATAAGGGGGATGAAGTCCTGGGGGACAAGTCGACTAACAAAATTGTTACCATACGCAAACGAACCACAATCGACAATCAGTTTTTGTTTACGAAAACTGTCAAAATGATTGGTTTTGGTTTTTTGTGTCAAATAATATGACAGCTTTTGAAATTGAAAACTGTCTGAATGAACGGCTCGGCCTTGGTTTTGTTGCGATTTATCAAGTTTTGTTTTAGGAAAATTGGTCCCCTGGTGTCTGATTCACCTAACTAAAGAAGTTCAGTTGCAGTTTAGTTGCAGTTAAGTTTCGATCAAAACAAGAGTTTTTGTATTCTCTTAATGGGCGATTGCTGTCTGATACGCTTGCGTGAACTCAACTGCAGCGTCATTGCGACTTGATCGGCGCGTCATGAAATTACGTGAATTAGCCTATTTTAAACTCTTATTTCCAGCCGTTTATTCTACGTGATATTTCTAAACCTTACGATAGAAAATTATAAGGAAGCCATAAACAAAACTATCGTCGTCAAACAGAATTCTGCATGTCTTAATACGACATTAATTACGAAGGTCTGACGGCAGTCAGAATCAGCAGTCAGTCAGCAACATAGTTGAGAAAAGAAAAGACATAAAAAACAGCTGTTTTAAGGCCGTAAAATAAATGGGTTGCTAGTTGTAGGTTTTTTGAAGTTCGTTATAAATTATGATCCACCTTTTTAGACAAATACACTAATTATAACCCCGTCAAGTCATATGATTGGTTCATCAAAATGCTATCAACCAGTTGCTTGACATGAGATTTGACACATGATTAGTAAATTTTTGCGTTAATCAACCTTTCCGAATCCTAAGGCTGGTGTTCACCAACATAACTTATCTGGTTAAATAACTGTTTACCTAAAATTCTAGTGCATTTTTTGACAAGACGACCAGAGTATCCATATCTTGTTAGTATTTATACTAACAAGATATGGATTTTAATTATCTGAAATAAAGAACAATGGGTAATTTTGTTTGGAACCCGTACCCACCTTGTAGCATTTTAGACTAGGTGTCATTTAGAAGAGGCTCAAGTGAACAACTCAAAAATAAATGAACCAGTGAATGAACGAATGGGAGACCGAAGTTATGATCACTTCTATTTTGCATTTTCAATCATCTATGTAGTGCTATAATAATTATTTTATAGGCCTAATGAATAACCAGTCGTTCTGTTTCATAGAGAGAGACTAACCCAGCTTCCTAAGATTTACTTTTTGCTACGGAAAATATTAATTAAAACGCTATGAATTCAATTAAGTACAGTTTGATTATTTATTAAGGGACACAAAATAAACATCATCACTAAATGGTAGTTGTTCTCAATGATTATTTCATCCCAACCATTTGCCGGACCGACGAAGTTTATTTCGAGCTCACTCATTATGCTGCGGGTGGTTTTATTAAAAACTAAGTGCAAAGCGATAAATATATTTTTAAAATTAATTATCACATATGCACCGCCAACTATTAAAAAAATATTCATTTAGATAATCATAGAATACCATTTTTTTAAGTTTTGCAATTAAATCAATATTTTTATTTAAAATGGTTCCTACATTCGGCGTATTCACATGTTTGTAGTTCCCTTCCGTTTTGTGTGTTTAATGTGGATTTTCGGTTGTGTTAAGGTTCGCGCACATTATGTTGGATCGCAGCAGGACAGAGCGGGCCGCAGCGCAGCGGGGCGGGGCGGACCGCATCGCACTCAACCAAAATCCGCGGCGGAATATGCGGCCCGCTGCGCCCCGGCATAGTGTGCGATAGTTCATATATCGACGGCCGCAAAGAACAAAAAGACAACTGCATTTTTGCGAAAATCACTTTTTTACATAATTGAATTCAGAATTCTTTATTTTATCTAGTGATATTTTTTTTTCATACAAAATCTCATTTTTTCTTTGTTTTTTGTCGCGTATTTAAAGACAACTACACCTTTTTTTACAAAGTAACGAAGTACACACGGACATTTACAATTGTCCGTGTGTACGTCGTACAATTCGGCGCGTCGCATGCGATAAACAAAGATATCAGTCACATGACCGTTTTGTCATGGGCGGTGGGGCAGTTGACTTTTTTTAACTTGCATACTTACTCTTTCTACGACCTCAATTTTGTTAATCTACATTTCATAATACACACATCAAACGTGTCTAGGGATAAAGCACATTTTAGCGAATTACTGCAAGTTCTTAAATTGTTTTTTTTTTTGACTCCTCATAGTTATTTAGCGACCTCTTCATAATATAAAAAAGGAAAGTTTTTGAATTTCGATTAAAAGTTGAAAATCTTCTGTCAAGTCGTTTTCCTATAAAATCCTGCAACGGTTTTGAGACAAAACCGTTTCTACTATCACTTCTGAGTCAGATCAATATACATGAACGCTATTAAGGACGAAAAACGTCACTTGAGTTGGGAAAAACGATCAGAGCCGTAAGAATGTGGGAATCTCGCTCTCGGAAACGTACTGTGGCCATCGCTCTGGGCACTACGCAGAGTATAATAAGTCACTTCTGAACACGCTACCGTATCACTGGCAGCGTAGCTGAGCGTCATGGAGGACGAACTCGCATCACCACAGGTAGACAAGATCTTTACATACATATCACTGCTCGATGGAATCCTAAAATGAGTGCGATGATGGTGATTACGAGGCTTCATCGCTCTTCGTTCTGCCTAGCCTTTTCCCAACTATGTTGGGGTCAGCTTTTAGTCTAAACGGTGAGCTGAACACCAGTCTTTTACACGGAGAAACTGTCATCAGACCTCCGCCACTCAGTTGCGCGGCAATGCTTATATCCTAAGGTTAGACCGGTTGTCAGACTTTCGGACTTCTGACTACCCATAACGACACTACCACAGGTATTCGTATGATACCCGGACCGACGGCATAACGTGCTCTCCGAGGCAAGGAAACTAAAATAAGATAATAAAAAGAAATGTATGCTTAAGCACCACGCGGCTTCCAACAGCAAAAAGGAGTGGGGCGCGTATTCGTGGACTGAACGCACAGTACAATAAAAACATGTAAATACATTATTCAATGAAATATACATTTATTTTTCTCATGCTTTGCAAGATGAGCATTCAAAGGCTTCGTCGCTTTTCAGGGTTGTTAATAAGCGATCAAACCATTAGAAACCGTTTGCACAAAGTCAATCTCTGTTCGCAAAGACCGCTACGAGTGCCACTGATTGAGCCCTGCAATCGTAGGGCCCGTTCACAATGGGCTCGTGAACACAGAAATGGGGCAGAAGAAAAATGGCGTTATGTGTGCTTTTCTGATGAATCTCGCTTTGACATAAGACCAGATGGGTGTTTCTCCGAATTATTTTAACTTTTATTAGACTAATCATTATCCTCATGGCGGAGTTAACAATATAGGCATAAAAACCTAATCAAATGATAATGCAAATGGATACTACGCCACTGCAGTCAAATAGTAAAAGAAGAATTACAATGACTGGGAGCTACTGTAACGTTAACAATCTGAGAGAATAATGATTTGTTAAATAAAATTTAAAAAAAAAAACGAGAAACACCCAGATACTAGATGTATTGGTGGACCTCAGGATGCTAAAAACGTGGAAAAATATTGTTATGGCCGAGTATTTGAATCGATGGAAGAACAGAACTGATTTGAATCAGAGGCAATCTCAATGCATAGATTTACGCTGAAATGATTGTTTCGGATGTTGTCATTTCTTTGCGGACCCAGTTGGGTGCTTTGTTTCAGCTTATGCTTGATAAAGCACGTCCAAACACGGTCAGAATCATTAAAACACACTTGCTGAAGCTATCATCAACGTGCTACGGTAGAAAAACAGACTACCGACTGTTCATTTTATGCAAGAAAAACCTTCAATAACTTAGTTTGGAATTTGATTATTTCTTGAAGAAAAGACTAGGAAGAAATTATTATTTGTTCAGTAAGTTTGATTATTGTGATAAAATAATCTTTACTTACGTGTATTAACACACGGGTTCAATTCCTTTGATCCTATGCTTTGCTTTTGTATGATAATAGCTTGTATAAGATTCGATTATTGATTTGTTTTTGAAGATAGTAACTCCTTAGAAATTTTATTTTCTTTACAAATATTGCATTTTTGTTACTTTGTAATATGATTACGATGATTAAAAAAGAATAAATTACTAAGAATAACTTAATTCTTTTCTTGAACTCCAAAAGCTCATCATATTAATAGCATGTTATCTGCAATATCAATATCTGAACCTTTAGAATTACGAAGTAATTTGAGACAACTACAATATCTTGGTGTCAGTCATAGTTACCCTTTATTTGTTGTCGTAGTTAGATATATATTATAAAAGAGAATAACAATATCTCCTTTTATAAGTAAAATTGTTTGGGAATCAGTAATTACAAAGTCCTACGTAGAAGCGAACATATGGCAGTTGACTCAGTTAGTTATTTATTTTGTGCGAAGTAGAAAAAGACATCTGCCGTATTTCGAAAAAAAAATATATATCAGTTAATTGACCTTCATAGTTTTGTTCAAAATGCCGAATAATATAACTATTGCAAATTTGAAGAGGCTAGCTTTATTTTTGTAGAAGTTATTACATTGTCGCGTTAAAAACGCTCTCCTGAAAACTAGTGATTTTGTAGATAGCCGTTTGTTCTTTGCTGCCGTCGATATAATATATACAAGCGATTTGAGCGGATTTTTGCGCTGCGACCCGACCCGCTGCGGCCCGTCATAATATGCGCGAACGAAAAACTTCAGAAAGTGCGGTAGAGTTGAGCGTATTCCTCCTCCCGTCTTCCTGTTTAGTTTTTCATCCGGGAACTTCATTCATGCATGCATTCCGAATTCCCATTAGAAAATCTTCTCTATAGCAAAATATGCACGCGTAGATGTTTAGGTGCATAAGAAGGTGTATAGATACACCTACGTATATGTAGGTACCCAAAGCAGAATATTGGGCTAGTTCAAGGGATGATTGAATGGCGCGCGGGGCGAATTCACTAAGGGTTTTTAGCATACTTCAACGTCGAATAACTTTTTTCTCCCGTTAGATACAGAGTTGTCGCCATACAAAATATTTATGTATTTTTAAAGACCTTTCTAATGGTACTAGTCTCAATTTGCTACAAGGTGGGTACGTTTTGTTCCATGTCCTTTATTATTATTCTTGTATCTCTTTGAGATCACGGCTCATCTTCCGTGCGGAAGATGTCCGGTCCTTTGGAAGGCATACACGGGGACACAGGTCCAACGCGCAGAGGCCCCTTTGAGAACTTTAATCTAAAATGGGATGGGGCACCAACCGGGGACTATCCACGGCTGCACTATTGGAGTACAGTCATGGACCGTCCCCGGTGGGTGCAAAACTATTGTGAAATATGGTAAAAATAAAACTGGTCTATGGGATGGGGTGTTAAATGGACTATTTAACTTCTATTGCCGGAAGAAAACGGCGTCTGCCTTTCAACATTTAAAATTGAAACCTGTTGGCAGACGGTGACTCGCCAGCTCACTAGCTGGGCCCCCTGAAAAGCCGCCAGTACATAGGCGAAGGGGGCAACAGACGTGTGAGCGGCTAGAGGTGTAGAGAGGTGTGGCCCCGGTTTCGCCGTCGCGGGTCTAAAAGACCCGGAGTGGGTTTCCCCGCTATTACGCCTTTAGACACTTCCACCCCCGAGCATATAGCTCTGGCGGCCCCCCTCTGGCCGGCCGATAAAGGCAAGACAGAGTTGAGAGTCCTGCGGGCACTCTTGGGGTTCCACTCCAGCCAGCCAATAAAGGCAAACTGGAGACGAGGTCCTGACCGACTCTCTGAGGCAATAAGGTACGCAGTGTCGCCACTCACCAACAGCTCGCCACAAGCTGCCCTGCGGTTTGTAAGCTTTTCAGTAGACCTCATGATACATTTTTTATTATATGATGGGGTTGTAGAAAGCTAGTCTAATGTTCCCTCCGGTTTTACGTTAATCTCATGGTGAGGTAACGCCTTTCCCAGAGGGGGTTTATTATTATTATCGCCTTTATTCATTTTCATTCTTACGTTTACATTTTTAAATATAATTCTATAAAAACGAAAAAAAAAGAAATACATTTAAAAATATAAAAATAGAGGTCCACCGGCATCGGGAGCAGGGTCCAAGCTACCGGTGGTTAGGGCTCCAGAGACAGGAACCTCCTCACAATACGCGCCGTATCGAGGAGGACTGCTTTCTGTATCAGGCCCTTGATCCAGCCACCTAACGAGAGCCTCTTGAGGTGTTGGTCGAGGCTCTTGGCCATTAGGCCATTGGCCGTTACGACTATCGGCACAATGGTTGCCGAATCCACATCCCACATGTTGACAACCTCGTGCGCTAAGTCAAGATATTTGATTTGTTTGTCTTTCTCAGCTTTCACGAGGTTTTCATCATGCGGGATGGTAACATCAACAATCATTGTGCGGCGTTCTGATCGATCTATCACCACTATATCAGGTTTATTGGCGACAATAGTCCTGTCAGTGATGATAGATCGATCCCAATACAACGTGATATGACCATTTTCGAGAACTGGGTCGGGCACATACTTGTAGTACGGTACCTCCGATTCCACAAGGTTATATTTCAAAGCAAGTTGCTGATGGATAATCCTGGCCACTTGGTTATGTCTATGCAAGTACTCGCCGTTAGCAAGACGAGAACAACCGGAAATAATATGCCTTAGGGACTCGCCCGGACAGTGGCATGCCCGACATATGTCAACCGTCCCGTCCTTCACAATATACTTCCGGTAGTTATTCGTCATGATAACTTCATCCATAATCGCACAGACAAAACCTTCGGTTTCCCCAAATAGGTCACCGAACCGTAGCCAGGACACGGACGCTAGGAAGTCTACGTCGGGCCCATGGAGGGCCCGGTAGAATCGTCCGTGTAGCTCCTTGCTCTGCCATACCTCCCTGCGGTCATTAGTACTGAGTACCACAGGCTTGCGCCAGTTCTCTTTAGCCAAGTTGAGTGGGGTGAGTCCTTTATCTACTGCGACCACATCTCGGTGCATCCCCGCGTCGGCATGTAGGAAATATTCCCTGAGGCTGCACACCTCACGATTGTGGAGGGTCTTAGCATTTAATAAGCCTCGACCCCCACACTTTCGCGGGATGTACAGCCTCATTACTGACGATCGCGGGTGATGCATCCGATTTGCGGTCAGCAGAGTCCGGACTCTCCTATCCAGAGCTTCTAGTTCAGTCTGAGTCCACTTCAGTATGCCGAAGGAGTACATCAAGACCGGCATGACCCACCCGTTGAAGGCGCGCACCTTGTTTCCGCCCGACAAAAGACTTTTTAAAACTTTTTTCAGGCGGCCAAAGAAACGCTCCCTCAACGATTGTTTCATGTCGGCCTCACTGATGCCCAGCCCCTCCGACATACCTAGGTATTTGTAGGTGTCGTTTGCGGAGAGCGACCTGAGGTGTATGGAATCCGATAGTTGTAGTCCCTCGGATTCCATAATCCCCCCTCGTCTAACATGCATGACTGCACATTTGTCCACACCAAATTCCATCCTGATAGAATTACTGAAAGTTTCAGTTACCTTCAGTAACTCCACCAGTTGCAATTTGGTGGGGGCAAAGAGCTTTAGGTCATCCATGTAGAAAAGGTGGGATACTACCTGGCCTCCTCTCCGCAGTGGATAGCCTAGCCCTGACCCCTCCAGCAATGTGCTAAGAGGGTTCAAGGCTAAACAAAACCATAGTGGGCTCAGACTGTCGCCCTGGAATATTCCCCGCTCAATACTAATCGGTTCACCGCTCCCCAGAATCGGTCGACACCCTGGATAGCGAAGGACCGTCCTCCATTGCCTCATACACGACGTCAAGAAGGTGCGTAAAGTTGTGTTTATTTTATACAGCTCTAGCACCCTCATGAGCCATGTATGTGGCACCGAGTCGTAGGCCTTCTTGTAATCTATCCAGCATGTCGACAGATTCTTTCGGGAGCGACGAACCTGTTGGCTAATGGCCATATCAATGAGGAGTAGCTCCTTAGTACCGCGGGACCCATTCCTACATCCATTTTGAGAAGGGGACATTATCGAATTATTTTCTACATGAGTGTTAATTTTGGTTCTCAAAATGGACGTAAGAAGCTTATAGACCGTCGGCAAACATGTGATCGGTCTATAGTTCTTGGGTTCCGCGGTACTACCTGATTTATGGAGCAGGTGGGTAACTCCTGTTGTAAGGAACTGTGGAAGCGACCCAGACTCTAAGGACGACTGGAATTGGGACGCCAAGCGAGCATGTGAGCTACGTAGCCATTTTATCCAAAAGTTGTGCAGCCCATCCGGCCCTGGAGATTTCCAGTTAGGCAGCGGACGGGCCGCACTGGCTACGTCTTGGGGGCTAATTAAAATTTCCCCCATTTCTTCTATTGGCTCACACGCTCGCTCAATATCCCGCGTCCAGTCACCCTCGGTGTGAGTGACGGGGACCGACCAGATGCTGCGCCAGAATGAGCTCATGGCATCATCATCCGGCAGGCGCCCATCACTCACTCCTTGGTCAGGTCGGTCCCAAGCTCTATACACCCACCTTTGGTCGCATTGGAACATGCGATTCTGAGCATATCGCTCCACGCGGCGTTTATACCTACGAATACGGCTTGCCCATGCACAAACTTTCTGCTTCAGGAAGTCGATGCGCTCTGTGACTTGGGACATATATTCTCGAGGACTGATACCAGTCCCCGAGAATGCCCGCCTCACAAAGCGCATCACTCTTGGTCGAGTATTGCCCTCCCTGAAGCAGATTAGCTTGCCGATGAGTGCCCTGGCCCCGTCGATACGACGCTCAATCCTGCACTGCCAGGCTGGTATGGCTGGTTTAGGTCGTGTAGCTCGTTCACTATTATTAAATTTGACGTTGGCTACACGACATGTCGCAACAGCCGCACAGTACAGGATTGAGTGTGTATCGACGAGATCTTCGCTGCTCTCAAAATAGCTAGAAAGCAGCGAATCCAAGGCACACACCAGCGCCCTGTTTTTATTGTGCATAGGCAAGCGTGGTAATCGTGGCCGTAATTCGGGATTAGCTCTATACTCCCGAATCGCATCCTCCAATGCACTCCTCAATCGGTCGTTGTATTGGCTACTTACTGTAACAGCCCTGTCATCCACATCCCCATCTACACAATCGGACCGCGGCGGGACTACATTGATATTAATATGGTGTACCGCGGTTTGTGAGGGGACAGGGGTGACACGGCTGTTCTGTACCTCTAAGCGAAGCCTATCAAGTGCGGCGTCGTCCAATCTATGATTGCGTTGGATAACGCGCACCTGATCCGATAATCGTTGGGCCGAGACGTTAATGGCTGGTTCAAGTTCCCGAAACAGAGTCAGCATCCTAACACGGTACGCAGTGAGGTTAGTTCCCCCCTCTGTAGACCCGTAATATGCGCGCATGACGTTCTCGTTTATACTTTGAGTCCATTTCATGCGCTGCACACAACCACCGGTAGCGAGGACCCGGCTCGGGGCCGGGGGGCCCCTAGGTCCCAAGCTATTCGGCGGCCGGCGTCTCCCCTGCCGACGTACAGGTGTTGGCGACGTCGGCGGAGAGAAGTACTCGTCGCTCGAGCTCGACGCAACTGCGGCGGCCGGTGTCACAGCACTCACGGTGGGGCTGGATTCCGGCGGCTGCGAGGCGGAGCTGAGCGGCGAGTCCGGGGGTGGTGGGCGTGCTTCTCTGGTTCTGGCTCGAGTGAGCATTATTTTTTTTGCTATTTGTTCGTCATAACTTCATCATCATTTTCGTTTATAGTTGACATGTGTCAACTTTGTCCTTTAGTTTATTATACTTTTCTATTGTGTTATTTGGCATTATTGTTTGTTTATAAGCTTTACGATGTTTATGGTGCTATTGTTAACCTTTTTAGGTATGATAAACGTTTTTCTGTTTAAAATATTTCGGTTTATTAAATTATATATGAGATGAAAATTTTTATAACGTTTGGCTCCGAGTGTTGCCAGCTTATTATTATTATTATTATTAAGTCTCTTTTTGTGATAGTTACAGTATCTAAATATATTAAACATTATAATATTCGTTAATTTTCGAAAGCTTATGACAATCCTATTGACATTCCTTGGCTTTTGTCAAAATCAGCTGGTGGTTTGGGATAGTCTCACTTGCGGGCTTTTAAAGCCCAGCGCAGACGAGGGACACGTCTCGAAACATTTAGATTGTGTGCGGTGCTTAATGACCAGGATGAGGAGTTCAATTTTTTTCACAGAAATAATCGTACGCTGAGAACTGTCGTTTGACTGCGCTGAGCTTAATAATTACTAACAATTTGAATATGCTCGGGTCAGTACTAAATATTCCTTTCCAATGCTTATCCATTTCAGATGAATTGGGATGGAATCTATAAGATTACCTAGCTGACCTAATACAAAAACTATGACTTCCCTTGAAATCCTCCTAGGGGAGCATTACGTAGGTGTATTAATGATCAATCTTACGAAGCCATTGCTTCTCATTCAGTTCATTTTACGAAACTGACATTGGTGATATTAAAATTAATATGAGAAGAAGAGCTCAATGATTAGGTAAATAATCAATAATAATGTGTTTTAATTAGTTATTGTTATTTTAATATTTAAATGCTTTTGTATTTTCTGATGCTTAAAAATATTTACCATTGCTTATTTGATTAACACTTCCAACGAAGCACTTAGAAATATTCTCGTTAACCTCTTTAAGTGAACACATGAACACAGTTTAGTATGATTACAATCATGATTTGAACCCACGACCTTTCAATTAGCAGTTGGGACTTTAACTTTTCGGTATCAGTACCTTAATTTTTATGAATGACTTCAAATTACTCAGTAACTACTATCTACACATAGCAGCGCGCATACGTACACACACACACACACACACATCTGATTATTACGAGTCAGCAAATCAAGTCAACTTAGTTGACAGAAGTTTGGTTCATAGTTTAAATAGCATAAATTTCAATACTAACTAACTCTAACTACACAAACGAGGGACTCTTAACTAAAATAGCTATTTGTGCACGTGAATTTACTTAATATAAGTTGATTTTCTTGAAAAATTAGATCACCCTGCTTCGTATAAACGAAATCAAATAGTTCCTATCATACTCAACTTACAAATGGAGACACTTCCTTCCTCATTCCCTTCTTTCTAAAGTATTTAATGCCATTTGCTCGATAGTTGATTTCACTAAAGCGTTTGACCATGTCGATCATAAACCCTTGTTCATAAACTTCACAATTATTACGCTTTA
The DNA here is from genome assembly GCA_905220435.1 of Amphipyra tragopoginis. Taxonomy (NCBI): domain Eukaryota; kingdom Metazoa; phylum Arthropoda; class Insecta; order Lepidoptera; family Noctuidae; genus Amphipyra; species Amphipyra tragopoginis. The sequence continues at coordinate 10,623,727 of HG992009.1, forward strand.
TGCTATAAAACAGTAAACTGGTTTGCATCGTATCTAGTTTAGTCGTGAGTAAACTGTGATTATTAATGGGTATAACTTTAAGGAATAAGTACATGGAATTGAGCACATTGAATTGAAAACCGCTTTATTGACCTAGTGGTCATAGCTGCCAAGAAGCCAAGGAGTTCCTGTTGATATAATAATTATTTTATTCTTTAACAAGAAGTCACGGTTTGCAGGATAAATGAAATTCAAAGTGAAATTGTTTTTTTTATGGAGCTATTTCTCAGTTTTTTCCCACGGTCTTTTGAATTTGAGCACGCTAAACTAGAGAAACACAGGTGAGTTTGCAATAAGGTAGAATTCTATGGAATTGGGAGGATATTGTACGATAATACACCGTTACCCATCCGGACGGGAACTATTAGCGTAACAGTCAAATTCTTGTACATCAAATTGATAAGAATAATCAATTAAACTCTGGAGTACCGCAGGGTTCTATCGTCGTACCTATTCAAATTCAGTGCATGTCTGTAATTTATGTAACCATTAGACTTAGTTATTTAATGTTAGTGTTTTGTCTTTGTGTTTATATGGTTGACATCGCAAATATAAATAATTTAACAGATTGATCGTGCTCAGTAACGTGTAATTGATGATTAGAAACGTATAGCTTTATTTAAATCTCATAATACATAGGTCCCCATACAAGTTTAGTCGGAAAGGCGGTACTAATCCGAAAGGGTGTTAAAGTATCCATAATAATTAATTACTTTTGTTCAACAACTTTCTCCAAACGTTAACAGTCTGAGAGAAATAGCTGTTTAAAGATTTCATAAAAATACCCTATTTATATATCCTCAGCTATGATCAGCTGTGTTTACATTTTAGATCATATTCGGGGTCACGGATTACGAGCTCCATTTTCTGAATTCGTAACTAAATCAGAGCAAAAAGAATTCATGAAAAAACTACAATAAAAATCGAATTTTGAAATTTTAGTCTTGCTTTCAAACAGTCATCAGTGATACGTCAAATGGCTCGCGGATTAGTACCACCGTTCCGACTAACCTTTTATAATTGTACATCATCATCATCATCATGATTCAGCCGAAAGACGTCTACCGCTGGACATAGGCCTCCCTCAAAAGGGAGGGTTTGCCGTAATCACCACGATTGGCAGGCGGGTTGGCGATCGCAGTATGGTTGTTAAAGTACTCAGAGAACGCTGCTGCTCATCCTCTAGAGAATCTCTTAGTCGCTTTTTACGACACCCACGGGAAGAGATGGGATAGTGCTATTCTTTAAGTCTGGTACTACACGAGACCACGATGATTGTACATATACACGTGAATCTACCTAGTCATCACCGAAGAGTTTGTTGAAGGTATAGTCGTACAGCAAACAACCATACTTCGACAAGTCCGACAAAATAGGGGTGAGCTTCTCCAGGCAAAAAACCAATCCCTAGCTATAAACGCTAAGCTGCAAACTATAAAGAATTTTACTAAAATTGTTTTTGTATAGTCTTGGCATCAAAACTAAGACTAAGCAGCTAAGCATACTAGCCCAGTCGCCAGGTAGTTTTACCTTGTAAAAGGTCCGTCAGTCCTGAATTTTGGATATGTGGTATGTTTAGGTGTCCTTATGAAAATATCAAGTTTTCGACCTTGAGTGACCTCGGCGAGCTCCGCCATCTTGGATTAAAGACCCCAAAAATGAGTTTTTATTAAATAACTCCTTATCTATGGGTTTTACGCCAAAAATTATTCAGACCAATTTTGTAGACAATTAAATTCCCTACAATTCCTTTCTGAAGTATTTTTTCTAAAGCTAATAGTTTACGATATATTGCGATATGTTGTTGCTTTTTTGTGACCTGGGGCCCAATTCTCCTAAAATAAATTGTTGCCAAACGCAATCGAACCACAACCGTCAGTCAGTTTTTGTTTTCGAAAACTTTCAAAATGATTGATTTTGTTTTTTGTGTCAAACAATTTGATAGCTTTTGAAATTGAGAACTGTCTGAATGAACGGTTCGGCTTTGGTTCGGTTGTGATTTATCAAGATTTATTTTAGGAGAATTAGGCCCCTGGCGACTTGGCTATACTATCACTGAAGCTGAACCAATAAAGGCTGCATTGCTTATTATCGATAGAATTAACAATCATGATGGACTGCCTCGTTGGAGCGTGAGGTCCTGGTTTCAATCCCCAGATCAGGCAAAGTGCTATTGAGTTTTTCTCAGTAGAAATCTATGGGTCTCGATTTGTGCCCCCTATTACATAGGACTTATTATAAATATAACGGCGAAATAAGGGTGTAATATACACCTCTGCCCAACCCTGCAGATACAGGCGTGATGTTACGTTAATATTCATGAGTCCTTATTGAAAAGTCAATTTTATTGTCGAAGGTAGCCAGTGAAAGTTTGGCACACGATGTGATCGTGAGGCCACGTAAAATCGGCAGTTCTGTCCGTAAGTGGCAATTTGTCACTTTAATCAGTAGCGACTAACTTATTTTTTGGAGAAGGAAATGTACGGATGCTTATCATTACTACGCACCATGCGACGCGCAAATTCAATGTATTCATTCAATTTAATTATGTATTTTTAATAGATTTAAGATGCCTATTATTATAGGTATTCCGTGAACCATACATGCTTGTGGCATAAAATAGAAATATTAAGGCCTCTACACACCAAAGCCGCCGCCCCGGCGGCTTTATCCGGCGGTTATGCCGGCGGGTTATTAACGCGAACTAAGCGAACGAACTTGACGCAAAACAAGCCCGGCGGCCTAACCCGCTGGGTAACGCCAGCGGCAGAGCGGCACAAAAGGGCCGGGTCGGGCTTTTGTGTGTAGAGGCAGAGGCCCATAGTCGTAGTTTTATTTTTTTACTTTTTAATTGTTTGTTTTTTTTTTTAAATATGTTTAAATTCAAGGAAAACATTTTGTGTGAGAATAATTTAATTTTAAGAATAATTGTTTTTAATTTTAAGTATGTGCCTCTAGGGCGTAAGAATAAATATTTTTTACTTTCTTTCTTATCATGATATTTGTCAAGAAAATGATCTTTTCACCATTATTCTGGCTGTTACGCGACTGAGCTTAAGAGTCGAGATTATAAGCAATTTGCATGAATTTATTCATAACGATTGGACGGTTTAATTAAGTAGATAACAATCATCCTACATTTAAATAAATTATGTTACCTTTCATCAAATTATTAAGTGTGTAATGTAAGACGTTTATACAATAAATCGCAAACTTTTTTTGATGTGTGTATAACTATTCTTATTTCTGGGTAACCAAGTTTTTGGGTGGAGACCCTTCAGGTCTCGCCAATAACTGTCCGGTTACGTAGAAGGGGTCCCTAAGGACCATCTACAGCAGTCCAATAGAAAAAAAAGTAACGAAGTTCACAATAAGTGCCAAAGTACCTATATATACTATGTAAAAGCACGTTTAGATGAGGTTTATAGGATAAAAAAAATTACTATGATGAATCAAAAGCATTGCATTGCACTATGTTGCGCTTGCGACAGATTGCTAGCAAAATCAGACATAAAACGAAAGTTTCTAAGTATTGCCTACGATCAAAGATGTAAACTCCTAATCCGTGGGATGGTAAAGAGAGCCGACTAATTAGTAAAAAAGTTTACAGTCCCGTTTGCTCAGAAGAAAATGGTGAAGACACCTACACCTGAGTGGGCACTAACAAGTTCTCGATGGTGTGAGTTGAGTTGAGCAGTGCAATACTGTAAGAATCTCACCTCGATCGCGACTGTCAATTAGACACTTGTCGTGACACAGCGTGGATAACAAAACTACGCGTTATTGATTATACTGTCGATTATCTGTGTGTTATTTGCTTCTATTATCCATACTGTGACATATTAACCGTTGATATTGAGGTGGGTTTCTTACGGAATGACACTACAGGTCTATGTGATATCGGGGTCGGATTTAAAGATTTGGAGGCCCTGGGTCAACGAAGAAATGGAGGCCCGTTGAAATTAAAAAAAAAGTACCTCTTTTATTTGAAATTTTTCAAAAAAAGGAGTGTTATGTTTTCAGGGTTCGTGCATGTATGTACTATGTATGCATGTGTGTAGGTATATGTGTGCGTTTCTTTATTCCACCATAACTTCTAAATGCTTGAACCGATTTAGATGTATGTGAAATCGTTGTAATCCTTGCATTTCTCCGGGTAACATAGGAAAGTGAAAATAAAAAAAATGCGCTAAAAATATTTTGACTAAAAAATTTTACTTCAAAACTTTATTTGAATTTCAAATACCGACAAAATTTGTTGTTGCTAAAAGATCAACAGTTTTTTTTTGCATTTTAGTTAAATGTTTAGTCAATATTTTTTGCGCAGTCGTTTTCTTTTTTTTTCTTTTTCTTTTTGTAAAAAGGGTGTCATGTTGTACGTGTTTTTTTTTAAACTTGTCCTTTTGTGGCCTTGCTGCCCTCTTCTAAATCCCGTCCTACATGGTAGACTAAAGCCTAAATCTTTCTCATTCGGAGCAGTGGTCCGTGCCCAGCAGTTGAACAGTAATTAGCTGAATGTTGTAATGTAACAGACGGCCCCAGGATCTCCTGAGAGCACGTCTGCTACACCAGTTGTAAAGAATGTGTAGAACATTCAATACCTAATACATAACAACAATAATAAAGTACTTATACGAGTAAGAGTCAGCATAGCTTTACGTCCCTTGCAGTAGTCAGCGAGTTCCTTCTTGTATTCGCAGCGTTCGTCGATGGCCCACACAGCCATCTGATGGAAACCGGCGGCAGCAAACAGACCAGCTGTAGCATTTAGTCGTAGTCATAGTAGTAGACATAGACGACAGCCGGTCCGATCGCCGATCTCACAAGTGTAGGTAGGGCAGGAGACGAAGTGAAAGGAAGGGAGAAGGGGTTACCACCGGGGCGCAGCTTCTTTATTTGGCTTTCCAGTTGGGTAACATGCCATAGCTGTTAATAACACCAAGGGAAACACGTAGAAATTCCACAAATGCTTTTTATTTAACTTGATACGCTTCATTTCAGTAAAATATCAAAAACTGTTCTGCTATAGACATATTCCAAATTTCAGTTTATAACATTTATCAATAAAATATAAACAGTAAATAATTGTATCAAAAAATCGCCATGGCGTAAAAACAATCCAAAGTCAAGTCCCAATTCGAATCCCTCTCTGTCATCAATAAAAAAGTATAAAATATAAAAATGGCCAGTCGGTGAAGATGACGATCATGAAGGTGATACTACAATGTATGTATATTAATACATAAAAGCTACCGGATACCTAAGATGCTTAACAGAAGCCTCAACTCTTGCTTAAATTATTGTGTATTCTGCCTGAGTAACGTCTCATCCAGAATAGGCATGTTGACAGAATCAATAAATTTCAAATCTAATTAGTCCGCCAGATAGAGTTTTGAAAAATAATGGACACGTATTTTTTCTTTTGTTAAATCTATGAATATTTGGAAAGATAAAACGCATCAAAAGTCGAGAGTGGGGGCTTGTGACGTCAGAAGCTAGTAAAAATTGTACTTGCTTGTGACGTTTTGCCAATTTTAAAAGTGTTTAATCTTCGTTAATTTTGGTTTACGTAACAAAAGAAAAAAGACGTGTCAAATATTTTTTGATAATCTAACTGACGGACTAATTAGATTTTTTCAGTCAAATACCCTATTGCAGAGTTCTCACACTCAATACATGTGTCGTGTTACAGTGATAAACATCCCAAACTGCTATAAGCCCGGAAGTCCGACAGCTGGTGTAACCTTAGGAGATCGGCATTCTGCCGAGGTCGCAGTGCATGCAGCTGCGAATCCCGCGACCCCGGCCAAGGGTCAGGAGAAGGAACGCCGTGGGTTTTTAGCCGGTAAGAGTCCGGCATAACCCTTCGCCTCCTCCGAGCAAAGGGTACCCATGAAGAATTTTCCCACAAAAAATAAGTTTTGTCAAGCCATATCGAAGGTACAGTCAGAAGCAATAACATCTACCTACGACGGAATTAAAACCACCTAGTGACAACCACACAGCTACCTGACCCTTTCGTTTATCTTTTCCCATTACTATGTTGTGATCAGTCAGCTTCCAGTCTAACCAGATGAGGGTAGCTAGAATACCAGTATTTTATACGGAGCGACTGCCATCAGGCCTGGGTTACGAAGGGTCCGATGGCAGTCGCTCCGCGTATAATACTGGTATTCAGCCGCATCTGGTATGACTGGAAGCCACTGACCCCAAAACAGTTGGGAAAAGGCTACGCAGAATGATCTTGAATCATTCATAGAATAAGAAGAAAAACATTGGGTGAAATAAATCTACATTTAATATCTAGTAAAACCTAACAATTCATCGGCGGAGAACAAAGAACAGAACAGGACATTAGAATGTTTATTGCCATTGAACTTATTATTGTGAATGCGCGTGCGCAGTCGTGACTGTCGCTGTTATACAAGCTGTTGCATTTGGTTCCGCTCACTGGTACGTGACAAATCTGATATTTAGGACTTTGACGAATTTTAGGCTCACCAGCACTAGGCTGCTGAGTCACAGGTGCTCTTCGTGGACAAAAATGTAAAAGTAATTTGAATCCACGAATAGCACCTGCCAAAAATATTGATAGTTGCCTTTCGTGGACTAGGCTAGTTGCCATTCGCGCAGGTGCCATTCGGACGGGATACCTTCTTTTCGCATAATGTTTTTTGTCCTAATATACTTCAGCATAACGATTTTAGCACAATTTGTTTTGGCATAATAATACTTCGGCATAATTTTTTTAGGCATACATTTTATGTTGGCATAATCATCTTAAAGACTAATTTGTTTTGGCATAAATTTGATTTGCATAACGTTAGTAGGCCTAATGACTATTAGCATAACGTTAGTTATGATAATCAGAAATGTTTTTACCATTGTCTAATAATCTAGTCGCAGGCGCATCCCGACACGGATAGGTTAGGTTCGAAGGGGATGATGGGGGCTAGAGTGAGCGAGCGAAGCGAGCGAACGAAGCCCCCGTCATCCCCTTCTTGTTAGGTTATTTTAAACCCTGCAGACAGAAATAGGAGCCCCGCGCAGAGGGGCTCCGTCGACTCTGCTTTGGAGCCTCAACCTTACACACATCCCCTTAAGTTTTTATTGTGAAAATGAAAGTAGGTGACGAATAATCGTCTACCGTATACCTATAAAAATATGTTTTAATACCATTATGCGTAAATAAATTTATGCTTTAGGATATTATGCTTAAAAAAGTTATGCTTTAGAACTTTATGCTTAATCATTATTATGGTTAGATAATTATGCTTAAAAAAATTATGCATAAGCTGTTATGCGTAATTATAATATGCGAAAATATAATTATGCCAAACAAAAGTATGCTAAGTTATATTAGGTCTTAAAATTTTATGCAAATGGATAGGGAACCCATTCGGACGGGTGCTCTAGGTGGACAGCCTTCAGTAAAAGTCCCATATATAAATTCCATTTTGGTTCCCTGCAGGCCTAGCATGCGCAGCCGGACATAATTTTGCCGTCGCATTATCTAGTGCCGTAACGAGATGAGCCGTATTATATACTATTCAGTACGAAATTATGCTGTTAGTTTCCGATAGTCGAGGAACAAAGATACATAATTATTTATTAAGTATTTTAACACACATGCCGAACATACACGTCGAACTGAGAACATCCTTTTTGAAACCATCGTGCAAGCATGGTACTTTTGATCATTTACTTGGTGTTGATCAAAAGTAAATACCCAATCATTGTAAAAAGTTTAAAAAAATAATTCAGGAATTAAAACTTCTATAGTATTTTAACCAATTAAGTTAAGATATTAAAAAGATATTAAAACTAAGATATTAAAAAAAAAAGCTCCAGTTATAATTTATTCTGTAAATTCCGAATTCGTGTTATTTCCTTATGATAATTATAGGTACCGAGAATCGATGATAACAATTTTAAAACAACAAATAAATTGATAATTGTGCATTCCGGTCGTTGAACTCTTTGGGGTCGTATAGTTTAGGTACTGTCTTAGGTAGAGTGAATAAAAAAGTAATTACTAATGTCCGGTTTCTATGGCCAAAAACGAGTTGTTTTGCTTACCAATAGTATCATTTTTTATTGCCAAACTTGACATTTAAATAGACTCGTAAGATAATTTTAAGTGCGATAGCTACTAACGAATGGGAGGGCTACTATATGCAGAGTTAAGGGTTCTTTGCTTCATTATGGGTAAAGATACAAGAGTCTTTATCGGCCGTAAGTGACTTTAAAGGTAATTATATTAAAAAGTCAATAGATAAGTTGTGCTGAACAGGAATACGATACCCCAGTCTTAGTAGATAATTCACCATAAATCCAAAGAAGGAAAGGATATACTTACCTAACTAAGTATAATACGTGTAAAATAACTTTGCCCCTCTTAAGAGAGGAACAGAACGCTCAAAGCCTGGTTTCAGAGCAGCAAAGTTGTTTTACGAGTACCAAATAACTTTGCCTATCTGAAATGAGGAACATAAAACGCTCAAAGCCTGGTTTCAGAGAGGCAAACATATTTTACGGGCACGTATTGCAAATATCTAAAATTAAAAGAACTAACGTGAAATAACCTACGTTCAAAATCCCTAAAATCTAAATACCTAATGATTGTTTTACTTATATTCTAAATACCGAAAGCTTAAAATGTCAAATGGATAATTATGTTACTGAAGTTCATAAAGCTAAAACTTGAAATTCCTGTGTACAAAGTTCCTTAAAACCTCAAGCACGGTAATAATTACAGACACAATAGATAAGACAATTAAGTGTCGTCCTGGGACGACGGGCGGTACGCAACCGGTTAAATTGGTTTACCTCACCGTTAATTAACCAAAATGAAAAATACCGATCATTATAATTCCTATCCCCATCGTGGGTATTTTTTTTTAAACCCTTGAGCCCCGCGTAGCGCCCCGCTTCCCCACCCACGCTAAAATCTATCTATCATCCGCTGCGATCATCTGTGTTTATATTTTAGGTCATATTTGGGGTCACGGATTAGAATTTCCATTTTATGAATTCGCAACTAACGCAGGGTTGAAGAATTTTTCAACAAAACGAAAATAAAATTCATTTTGTGTCGGAATACAAATTATCGAATTTTAAAATTTTAAAACTTGCTTTAAAACAGTCATCAGTGATACTTTAGTTAATTAGATTAGTACCCCTTTTCCGAATAACCATTTAACTGTAGGTAACACTATATTCATTTTTCTCCAGTACGAACAAACAGAAAATACTTTATCATCTTGTCGCCGTAAATAAACTCCGTGATATATCTGTACCATAAAATAAATATATGCAATAATATGTGAAGTGTCTTGACCTTCGTTTTGAACTTGATCATAAAAAGGACTCTTTATGCTTGAGACAACAAACAAAAAACATAAAAAAAGTAATAAGTAGGTACGTGTGGGTAGACTTCCGGAGTGATTGCGTTTTCCTTCCTAATAATTGATCAATTAATAATACAATTAGCTCTATTAAACGATCTATGTATAGTTATTAATGACATGAATTACAGCTGTGGGTGGTCAAACGACTTCTTTATTAGAGATCCGTATTTAAATGGTGAGAACGGAGCCATTGTGTATGGTAACCAGCATTCTAACTGCGTAAAACACTCGTAATTGCTATGGCTTTGATTTTGACAGGTCATCAACATCCATAGCAACGTATGTATTAACAAACAGACGGGTGCCAGTGTTTTTGCCGAAGTATTTTATATCGAACTAGCTTTTGCCTGCGGCTTCGCTCGCGTTAATTTATAATAAAAATATATTTTTTAACACTAAAATATAGCCTATAGCACTCAGGGATAACGTAGCTTCCTATTGGTGAAAGAATTTTTGAAATCGGATGAGTAGTTTCGGAGATTACCTCCTACATACATACAAACAAACAAACAAACAAATTCTACCTCTTTATAATATTAGTATAGATTTCATTACGCCGACTACGATTCGCCGACGTAATCTTTGCCGAAGCAATTTTTACCCTAGTTTGATTTCGCCGAATGATTTTAGCCACAATAATTATTTGGCCAAAAAATCATTCAGAAATTTTGTTTTAGTCGAATACATTTCGCTATTGTTTAATTTGCCAAATAAGTATTCGCACATCATTATTTTTACACAGCTGAATGTAATGTTAATCTGACTAAGCGCACACCGACTACACGTGGTCAGACTCTGTCCTACCATTAGAGTGTTATTTAAAAGCGTGGAGCCAGAAGCTCGCGAAGGAGGTCCTGAGTGGAACGAGTCCTGTTGTACGAACAATTACGAGTGGGGTTGCCCGACTAGTTACGGACCCAAACGTAATTAATCATAAATATGAATGTGTCTCACGAAAGTTATACTACAAAAAAAAGGATATAATTTCAGTGCCATTATAAAATAATGATTACGTTAAATAGCTACAAGCTATTTACGAGTACAGATTACGGAACCTAGAGTAAAAAAACCTTTTGGATTTTACTTAACTTTTATTAAGGGTCAAGAGCGACAAGATTAAGTTTCACTGAAAAAATGGACAGCAAAAACTATACAGTTTAGTAATTTCGTATTTAGCCAAATGGTGCTTACTTTGATTAAATTCAAAAAGAAAACGTGTTCTTAACGTGAGGCATTTTAGCTACCCCAATTAAATGAGTGCGCGATACCGCGCTAGTCGTGCCCGTCAGCTGTCTTCGATTAATTTATGCGTGGCAATAAAATGTTCAATCACATAATTATAATAAATAAAAAAACTATCCACTCCTTTGACTCATGCGCCTCCAAAATTATGACGCTTTATAAAATAACCGCGGGAAGAAAAATTACCTTTATTTTTTGTATTGTGACTTTCGTGAGACACATTCATATTTATGATTAGTTACGGTTTACTCACGTGCATTTTTCGGGATTTCGGGTCTCGTGTAGTGCCGGACTTAAAGAATAACACTACCCCATCTCTTCCCGTTGGTGTCGTAAAAGGCGACTAAGGGATTCTCTAGAGGATGGGCAGCAGCGTTCTCTGAGTACTATAACAACCATACTGTGATCGCCAACCCGCCTGCCAAGCGTGGCGATTACGGCTAAACCCCCTTTTGGGGGAGGCCTATGTTCAGCAGTGGACGTCTTTCGGTTGAATGATGATGATGATTTTTCGGGATTGTTCGATTAGTTTTGAATCTAAACGAAGCCCTTAATCATGAGCTGAAGACGCGGCGAGGTCACGAGTCGAATAGACTAGAGGTGGATCCCGAAAAAGAAATTGACGTGAGTAGGTAAACCGTAACTAGGTAATCATAAATACAAATTATCTTAACTCTCACGCCTGTATTCCTCGAAGGGTTGGCAGAGGTGTACAGTACACCTACATTTCGCCGTTTTGTTTAAGTTACATGTAATAGGGGGCGAGCCTATTGCCATCGACCGGGCGCAAATCCAGACTCCGGGCTGCTACTGAGAAATTCCACACGGAAAAACCCAATAACACTTTGCCTGACCTGGGGATCGAACTCAGGACCTCACGCTCAGCAGTCGCGCTTGCGACCGCTAGACCAACGAGGCAGAAATTAACTTGTTCCTAGGAATCACATCGATCATTTTGTGTAGGTATGTATGAATTAAAATGAATGCCTAATAATCACTCGTAATCCGACCTTGCTTCAGTTAACGATCTGTTTCTCAATGTCATAGAATTTCCACACGAAAATAAATTTACATTTCAAATATTGCCAACACGACACTTGATCGGAAATGATACAAGCGGTCCACATAAGTTATGTCGATCAGATACTACATAATATGTCTACAGAATACCCAGTATAAAAGGTTAGTCGGAAAGGGGGTACTAATCCGCGGGCCACTTACAGTATCACTGATGACTGTTTTAAAGCAAGTGTTTTTCAAAATTCGATAATTTTTATTTTCATGTAAAATAATTTTTATTTTTTCAAAAATTCTTAGTCCCTGCTTTAGTTACAAATTCAAAAAATGGAGACCTCATTCGTGACCCCAATATGACCTATAATGTAAACACAGCAGATCATAACTGAAGATAGATAGATTTTAGTATATTTTTTATGTAATTTTTGAACAGTAACTCTTTAACTCTTATATACCTTATTACTGTTTGTTTTTTACATGTGAATTTGCAGCATCGATTAGAGATCTTATCAATAGTACTTCTTAGCTCCTTGTAATTACTCGAGTTTCGTAATACTCTCAGTCTGTATTTTTTGCTACGGAATTAGGTCATCAACCCACTTTATAATGTATGCGATATTGCGTCCGTTTGTCTAAATGTTAGAAATAAGTCACGTTTAAAAATGGAACATTAGTTCTATGATGGTGGAACGAATTCATTTTATTGTGTAAATTGTGTTGTCTTCTTTTTAGAGTATACTTCTTAACTTCAACGTTTTTAACCTGTAATAGTTTCCAGTTTCACGAATCGCAAGCTAAGTAAAAGAAACATCAATAAAGGACAATGGGACAAAATGTATGGACCCCGTCCCCACCCTTGTAGCACTATAGAGTGAGTTTGAATGAATGAACGAACGAATGAATAGTCGAGAATGAGTGAAGGAATGAATGAAATCGGTTTAAAATAAAATAAAAATGAGATTTAATTTTTATTATTTCCACATTTTAAATCAATTATTGGCTGAAAAATAAAAGCTAAACTGACTTAAAGAATGAGTCATTATATCCAAAATGAACGGTTTATAAAGTCAATGAATCAAAAACTCCTAAATGAAGAGTATTATAATTTGCCCGAACATGAGGACGGGACGGATGTGGGTGTGGGAATCACCGTATCTCTCGAAAATAACGGCTGCGCTCTTTTCGGGATTCACCTCTATTCTCCATTTCCGGAACCAGGCCCCGACGGCGCTAGCTGCGGTTTGAAGGGTTCGAGTGATACTGTCGAGACTCCTACCGGAAAAGTAGATGGCCGTGTCGTCGGCGAAGAGAGCTAACTTGGCGAATCCACATTTGGGAATGTCGCTGGTATACAGCGTGAACAGAAGGGGCGATATCACTACACAACTCCGGCGCGGATAGGGCGAGGAGACGAGAAGGTGCCTTCTAGGCGATAGCGGAAGGAGCGATCCGACAGAAAGTCTCGAATGATGAGCACGAGACTGTACGAGTTTGTATAATAAACCGTTGTGCCAGTTCTTGTCGAAGGCTTTTGCTACGTCGAAGTAATAGCATGCCCGTTTTGTACGAGCGCATGAAGCGGGAGCGACTATGCGGTGCAATTGTCGACTGCAACAGTGCTTGGTTCGAAAACCGAACTGTTCGTCGGGGATGCGATTCTGAGTACGATGCGCAGCTAATGTAAACCCTGTCGGGTGATATTACGTTTGAAAATGGTAACCGCTGCCTAGGGCCGCGCGCCGCGACTCGCCTCTGGACTCTGGACGCGTGCGCCTCTCGTTATCTCTTTCCCACATTGAACTATTGTTACACTAGCTTTGGAGCTCTTCAAATAACCCCTTATCACTAACTAAAATAATTATATTCATATTGAAGTAATAATATAAGCATTTTTTTAAGGTAACTTTTATGTTACTTTCATGCTAAATAACTATTAAACTATACATTTTACAGATGAGCTGTCATACAATAAAATTAAGAGATTATTATGGTCTTTCATATGCAATAGGTAAGAAAGTGCTACACTACTGGGGACGTTATGTCCCATTGTCCTTTGATGAATAACAAATATAAAAATATAGAATCGGGTCTTCTCGCGTTACAAACTTTAAAGAGGCACAAAATACCTTTTATCACGACGTTTCGGCCGAATTGCACCAGCTGTGGTCACGGGTAGACTCACACTGGATAAAAGGTATTTTGTGCCTCTTAAAGTTTGTTACGCGAGAAGACCCGATTTTATATTTTTATGATGTGTACAAATCGCGAAAGTTTAAAAACATGAATAACAAATAGTTACTAAGCATACTAATGGTGTTGGTTCGGTTGCATGTTGCATTATTTTTTCAGACCTTCTGCATGTGCATATACTTGTGGGCGGAAGGGTGGTGCTGCTTAGAGCATCTAAACTAGCGATCTTGTTTGGCGGAATTAAAGCTAGATGTTGTATTTGCATATTAATATGTCATGGATTTCCGCAAAGTAACGCCTGCTTCCATCATTTTAGTAATCATGTGACAAATGGTTTTAGAGAAAACTGTCTGTGACAGACAGGCGGACATAGAAGTGATTCCGAATGGTTTCATTTTTCAAAATGTCTACTACTGAAATGAAATTAATAACACTTCTCAAATAGTGTATAAAAATACTTTTTATTTTAAAACCTAGTATTATTAATAGTGTATGTTGGTAACCCGGATTATTTGCTCCCAAGTGTATAACGACTTCCCAAATATATTATCTACATAATACAACAAAGCTTTTATACATGAAATAGATTTCTCAAAGCTTAATTCACAATTCAATACCTACAAAGTCAGTGTTAATCTCAGCACAAAGAAACTGGTTCAGTAGTAACCTAATGTAAGGTCGGTATTTGAAAGGGCTGTCAGGGATATTTATGCGTTTAATTTTCGTTAGCACCGAGGACTTTGGGCTAATGTCTGAGATAAAATAGACGACTCATAGGTACTTAAAAGCTAGTTGATTTTGCCTGTGGCTACGTCAGATATTGCACTTCAACTTTTATGTGTGAACCTTTGCATGTAAGATACTTCTTTACTGTATTAAGACTATTGTATTATAACTTTCATGAGAAACATTCATATTTATGATTAGTTACGGTTTACTCATCTACAGTTCGACTCGCGACTTCGCCGCGTGATTACGAGTATTTGAGTCCGAAACTAGTCGGGCAATCCCGAAAAATGCAAGTGAGTAAACCAGGGATGCAAGAACCGCGGCCCTCGGGCCGCATGCGGCCCACCGTCAGTATATCGGGTGTAAAAAGACCCTTAACGATAACGAAAACCACGTATCCTACCCATCATTGGGATAATTTTTTTCGAACAAACCATACCTGGGAAACCATTGGTTTTGGAGATATTGAAGGTCAAAGTATGCATTTTTTTTTTAGTTTTTTCCAAAAACGTATTCTAAGTGATAATACTAAACTTTCTTCCAAACAACCTTATCAAAATTTTCAATTTTTCCTCACAAATTACGCATTTAAAGTAACAAAAACGCAACGAATATCAAACGTAGACGGCCGCCTTGGCTCAGCTGTGTGGCCGCTGCACGCATGCAAACGCGCGGCATCGCCACAACCACACATTGCGCGCTACAAAAAAAGCGTTTTTTATGCCAAAAAATAAAAGTCGTTTCCCAGCAATTATTTTTGGTCAATGTAGTTTAGTTTGATGTACAGAGTGCGTAGATTTCGGCTATGTGATGGGTCTTTTTACAGCCTGTATATGCAGCCCGCCAGCGAATTAAACTCTTATATGCGTTTGTATGAAAATCTCTACATAAATAATGTCTTTGAATTTTATTAAATGCCCACACTACTTGTGTATTTTTTAAGGAAACTTTACTTTTTTTGATTGTGTTTAATTGTGGTAGCCCGCCTTTAGCTCATATTCTGCACGAGTCGCCCCTAATCCTAATAAATCTGTGCATCCCTGAAGTAAACCATAACTAATTATAAATAGGTATTAACCGCCCGTCGTCTCAGTACGACACTTAATTGTCTTATCTATTGTGTCTATAAAATTACCGTGCTTGAGGTTTTATGACCTGGCAAAATAATAAACAGCATGTAATCTAATTCGTGTAGGTACTTTCTTCACACCTCGTGGTCTACTGGTGCCACAGATTGACACTGCATGGGACTCGTTTGAATTCAATAAAAAAAACAAAAGAAAACATGGTGTTCTTAATGTGATTCATTGTAGCGGCCCGAGTTAACTGACTGCGCGGAGCGCTACCGCGTTAGTAAAGAATGAAAGAAAAAAAAAAACTATCACATGTTGTAAAACAATGCAATTTCTTTTGGCTCCTTTTTTATTTAATTCTCCTCAGGTGGTTTCGATACGATAACTAACCACTATCACAAGAGTTTTTAAAATTTTACATTTAAGTAAGCCAAAACCCGTGCTGGTTTAATATACAAGGTGTAAATTAAATAACGCACAACCTCATAAGGGGTCAAACATTATGAACAACTTTTACTATAGGACAAAACCAGAAATCGCAAAAAAAAGTCAGCTTTTCCCTACGTTTATGTTCGCATAACTCGTCAAATACCAGAGGTAATAAATAGATCATGTGGTTTTAAGAAACAACATGAATTAGTTTACAATCTGTTAAAGCACTTAATAATATACCTTCAAAAGGCAAGAAATCACATCAGATGTTTTGAATTTGAGTACTCACTCAACGAACCGAAAGATTAATAACAGTTTCATAATTAATATAAAAGTAACGTTTTTATTTAAATGGAAAGAAATACTTACGGCAGTTTAGAGAAGTCATAATTTCGGCAAAACTAAACACGGCAAGTTTTAACGAAACGCAAAAAACACTTTTCAAACACAATTCCTTCTTTACGCACTTAAATGTCACCTTTGTTTGCAGTTTCACTCATATACTAATGAATAGAAGAGTCTGCTGCTTTGTTGTATATGTGATTGGACAACAAAACTTTAAGTCGTAAAATTCTATCTACCAAAACGTTCCGGCACATTCTCGCGCCCCTCTCGTAAGTGTTGCAAGATTCTACTCTTCATTACGACACGTCAACCACTTACATAAACAATGTCAATGATTCGGTGCTAAAAAGGCAACTATTTTGGACGTATATGACAGTGAATACCGGTCAAAAAGAATATTTAAAAGACACTTTGATTACTTTACAATGAAAAGAACGTAAAATCTAATAATCTTCTTCTGTCGTGTCAGCACGAGCTGTACGAAAATGGCTCATACTGTGGTGAAAAGATTAGCCAGTCAGCAAGGTTGGTAGCGGGGCTGACTGCCCAGGGTGCGCCGGACGTACTTAAGTATCGTCACTCGTGGAGGCTCTTCATGCACCCCAAATATCTAATAATCAAAATCATTAAAAAGCAAAGATAATTAACACTCTCACCGCCATACGGTCCGCCGGCGGGGCGTATCTTTTCGAGTGAGGTACGCCACCTACATGTTGCACTGAGCGATATCAGTTTCTGTAGCAGCAGGCCACGCACTACAAATTGAATATGAAATTGCGAGGTCGTGGCGGACCGCATGGCTATTAGCTATCAAAAACAAACAGTGAGCCCGCCAGCGCCCCGTACGGCTTGCTTCACTCGTTATAGATTTTCACCGCGGCCTGCACGGGTAGGCAAAGTTGCGGCCGCCGGCGGACCGCACGGCCGGGCGGCCTGCTGCACTGAAAAATTCTATATATGGGTGGCGGTGAGAGTGTTAAAATAGCAAATAGGCGTATATCCACCAAATAAAACATTGTATAAATCTCAGTTTATAAACCAAACAAAGTAATACTATGAAACCCAGTTACCACAGACAAGAAATAAATAAAATTAACACATTTGAAAACCCCATTCTTTTAAAAGCATATTACAAAACAAACAATTCGGCATAGAGATAACATTTACGTAATGAGTTAATGACATCATTGTCTGTATCTATTGTTTTATTATGACAGACTATAAACAAAATAGAATACCGTAAAAATCACACTCATAATTCCGCGTGTGAAATGTAACTTGAATAGCTCTGCCGTCCAATTTATAAAAGACCATTAAGTGACATTTTGTCAAATTTGACATGTACACACGGCTACACTTCAAGCTATGCAAAACTAGTATAAGCTGACCGTTACTTGTGCGAAAAGATTATACAAAGCGACGCCAAGATAAACTGGTTTTGTATAGCTTCAAATCATATCAAATCAAGCTATACAAAACCAGTTTATCTTGGCGTCGCTTTGTATAATCTTTTTGCACAAGTAACGGTCAGCTTATAATGGTTTTGCATAGCTTGAAGTGTCGCCGTGTGTACATATACCTACTACGTAAAAGCGCAAGTTTTTCTCTATCGACCACTCTGGTCCGTATTTTTCTATCATTTGTCAGTGGGCCTAC
This sequence comes from Amphipyra tragopoginis, assembly GCA_905220435.1. Lineage (NCBI taxonomy): Eukaryota > Metazoa > Arthropoda > Insecta > Lepidoptera > Noctuidae > Amphipyra > Amphipyra tragopoginis. The sequence continues at coordinate 10,641,860 of HG992009.1, forward strand.
TCCTTAAGTCCGTCAACGAAGTTAGTCGCCCGTCCTAAAGTAGCCCGAAACGTAGGAGTGAACAAAACAAGTGTCAAGTTCAACTTTTCGGACGGTCAAAAACACATCGTTAGTAGGGACAGCTGTCAAATCGTGTTGTCATTCATTCTTAGTTCGGGCCCCGAAATAATTGTATGTCCTTAAGTGATAGGAAGTAGGAAACGCTCGTAACTAAGGCCGAAACCACAGACTTCGTGCTTAGGGAGTAGACCCCCGAGATCCAGAGAATTTTACAGAGACATCAATATTGTAGATGGTCACATTTGAGTACAGAAAAACATGACTAAAAAACAAAAAAACTTTAATTTTAAAAACAACATTAGTCCTGTAACTCATTAAAAGTTATACAATGAGCTTAAAAGTAGCCCAAAAATTTGGTGTTCAAAACATCTGTATTCTGTTTCTATCTTCAGAATTTCAAGGGACAACATTTTCCACGTTTTTGCTCATAACTGAGAATTAGGTTTATTCACTTAACGACCTTTTAGAAATCGGACGGCAGAGCTTATTCACTTAATTTCGACGTGGCGAGTGCTCCGACCTCTCGAGATGATGTTACGAGTTCGAAAGTGAAACCAAGGTCGCTGGTAGATGTTTTTTGTGTGTTACTTATGTCTTCCAACGTGCAGACACGGCTGCAACATGCACATCTTTCAAGTTATGTGAATAGCCGCTGTCATACGGAAATAATCTTCGGTATTAGGTAACTTAAAAATGTTTTAATCCAGATTTACCTCGTTTTCGATCATCACGTAACGTGTTGACATGATTGAGTTGAACTTTGAAATATTTTAATGAATGGTGTTGTTTTTCAACAGTTATTTTTTGGGACAGTGACTGCTTTATCGTGTATACCTAACGTGACCATACGTTCCGCTTTGAATGGGACAGTCCCGCTTTTGAGCTATGTGTCCCGTTGTCCCCAAAAACACAGAAATGTCCCGTTTTGATAAAAAGGCAATCCGTGGCAATGAATTCAGTATAGAACGGGCGCACATTTATTAATCGCTTTAGAATACATTTTGATAACCAAGAATAACATCATTATTAAGTCATGCCCACATTCGTATCAAAAAACCAAAATTATTTTAAAGCAAATTGCTCATAGAAAAATATAGAACCAGCCCAACAGACTACACAAGATTAGTTTCTATTTCCACTTTTTTTTTCAAATATTCTTGTATCTTCCTTGAGTATGCGTTTCATTCTTATAAAAATTATTAAAATTTGAAGGCGTCCCGTTCTGAGGGAAAGAATAATGGTCACGTTATCAGTGGCGTAGGGTGACTTTTCTTAAAAGGGAAGCCGGACCAAAAAATGCTTACCTTGCTCAAGTGTGATGCGTGAATTCCAGTAACTAGGTACTCGTTTCGAAAGGGAAGCCGATAGGAATCGAGTTGTATGGAGCCTTCGCCACTGCACGTTATGTATACCATTACCGATTTGTTGCGTGCAAGCGGCAATCGTTTGACATTTCGCTTGTGAAAGAATTCGTTCGATAAAGTACTACCTCCATACTTATTTTGGTCGTTAAGCAGCATTGCTGTGTTCCGATTTGAAATGGGTGCCAGTGAAATTATAGACAGCGTATACGTAAAGGAAGCAGGTAACCAGCGCCGACCTACCAACGCTTATCGGTACTGGTCCTTGCAGGTAACCGCTACATAAAGGAAGCGGGTAGAAGCAAGCGGAGCCTGTCGACGCTATTTTGCCACACAATAAAGAGGGGTGCTAGTGTTTTTGCCGAAGTATTTTATATCGAATTTCATTACGCCGACAACGATTCGCCGACGTAATCTTTGCCGAAGCAATTTTTACCCTAATTTGATTTCGCCGAATGATTATTAGCTACCATAATTATTCGGCCAAAAAATCATTCAGAAATTTTGTTTTAGTCGAATATTTAATTGGCTATTGTTTAATTTGCAAAATAAGTATTCGCACGTTATTAGTATTAGTATACAACGTTATTTTATACCCGACGGAATGTAATGTTAATCCGACTCAGCGCACGCTGACTACACGTGGTCAGACTCTGTCCTACCTCTAGAGTGTTATTTAAAAGCGTGGAGCCAGAAGCTCGCGAAAGTGTTCCTGAGTGGAACGAGTGCACGAGGCCGAAGCGCAGCAAGTGGGGGGAGGTGGCGAGCGAAGCGGGTCAGCGATCTCCCGAGCGTAGCGCTGGTCGAGTGTGCGAGCGAAGCGAAGGGGCGACAAAGCGAGTCTTCTGGCGGAGCAAACCCAGAAACACGTGCATGCTTTCTTGCTTGCATGATTGGAAAATGAACCATCTAACGGCTTAGTAGGCGTTTCGGCCGCTGAGTTTCGTCCGATCCGGCCGAAACAGCCATTTCATTATTATTAATATTTTTGAGTGGTGTTTCGGACGACTTCTTTTTTAAAGGCAAAGTAACGTCAGAAACATAATCAAATAATACCTATTTTACTTTGTGGCCATGGATAAATCGAAATGTACAATCAAATAAAAAAAGTCTTATTTTTTTACTGAATCCTTATTAGGTGGTTAAGATTCGATCACTAAGGCAAAGGGAAATAAAAAAAAAAAATTTTTTTTGGCACTAATTCCCCTGTGGTGTAAATCTGTCTATACCAGTAGCAGATCATGCAGTTTTATTAAGGAATTACACGAATTCGTTAACACCCTGTATAAGACTGATTATTGTTGTTTACATTTATAATTCTTATTGTACGCTTTTTATTTGATATTTAAAGACTGATTATTGTGATTTATCATGTTTACTGTTGATTGTTGTAATTGTATATTAAACTTTATCTTTGTCCAACAATTCCCTGACTTTTACTTCAATAATATAACCCTGCCTAAGATTTTTCATTCTGACCGTACAAAATTTGCTTCAAAAAAAGTATCGTCCGAAACGCCACTCAAAAATATTAATAATAATTAAATGGGTGTTTCGGCCGGATCGGACGAAACTCGGCGGCCGAAACGCCTACTAAGCCAATAAAGTTGACTAATGAAACAGTGGCCAACAGACTAGTCGGCGTAACAAAAAGTTACAAAACATAAAAAGGGTCTTTAATCATTCGGCCTTTTAATTTTTCATTTCGCCGAATAATTAAAACGCCGAATGATTCACCATCATCATCATGATGAATCATTCGGCGTTTTAATTATTCGGCGAAATGAAAAGTGGCGAAAGGTTTTCGGCCAGATAAGAATCGGCTAATAATATTTCGATATTCCAACAGAGAACCAGTAAAGACCGACTAACTGCGCGGACCAGCACCGACAAGCGCTGGCAGATCGGCGCCGGCAACCTGCTTTCTAGACATGAGACTTTCACCTTTGTCTCTAAGGTTGGCAACGCATCAGCAATCCTTTTGGTGTTGTAGGTATATAAAAGCGGCGAAAAAAACTGTAGTAGCAATAATTGCTTTAAACCAGTTCTACCTCGGTTTAAGTTTGATATAGCGATGATATCTCTAGTGTTTTTCATCTATTACACGCTTCATGTCAATTATACTATTGTTATGAAAATGGGAATTCCTCAAGGCCGTATTTTATTCTGATCTTGGAATTGAATTAATAAAGACGTAAGTACTAACGAGGACTGGTTAGTGGGAAAATTATATATAAATACTAATTAAATGTGGCTACTTGACGATAACTGATAAGTTGTGCATTTGTACTTTTAACCAACTTCCAAAAAAGGAGGAGGTTCTCATGTCGATATATTTTTTTTTTTGGCTCTTTGTTCAGCGATATCGTCACCAATTGTGAACCAATTTCAATTATTGTTTTTGTTTGTTTGAAAGAGTATTCTCCCGAGGTCGTCCAATTTTAATTAGGTAAAGATCCGCTGAAAACCTTCGGAGATGGACAATGGAACTCTTCAACGGAAAATCGTATATTTATGTATTGTTTATGCCACACAAAACAGAAAAATAAAATTACGCTAAAAAAACCATTGAATTTGGTTCAGTGAAGATTTGCATCAAGTTCTGAAATTGTTAATTTTACGGTAATAATTTTACTTCTTTCAGTTTTTTTGAAGTAAATTTTTCTTTGTTTCATAGTAATTTTTGTTGACACTTACATTTCGGATTTTACAAAGATCCTAAATTACTCAATTATAAAAGAAAGGGATTAAACATTTATCGCTTTCTTTTTTAACCAAAAATTCATTACCACCTAGGTTCAGTGTTGTCGTAAGGGCCATGAAAGTTCTTGTCCCTAACGTCAATTGAAATTTTCGGAAACAAGGTCAATTAAATATGAATACTTACATATCAAGCTATATATTTCCAATATGAGTTGATCTCTCATTGTATTTCTGTACAATGAGTGGTCAGCTCAGCTTATACTGGAAATGTATAGCTTCATATTGTGTAGCCGTATGTACCTACTTATTGAAGCTGTTTATGATGTAAACACCATGATGTGACACCCATGAAAAATGGAATCCAGAGAGTATCGAGATGAGGACGGGTAGAGTTATTAAGCATCTACTATTAAACATCCCGCCGTGTAAAGCAGAGGTCAAATACAACATTATTTTATATTTGACCTATAAACACAATGCTTTTGAAAGGAACGAGAATGTAATAAATGTACCAATTGTACTGAATGATGTAATTCCATTCTATGTTACATTTATACATGCCTGGGATTTGCGTCTTTTTAATTTAAACGTCCTGTTATTTTTTCTTTTTCTTAATTTATTTTTTCTCTTGTGCTGCCGTAGATGGTAGGGTTTTCGCCCCGGGTACCCGGAACCGGGAATTCCCGGGAATTTGGGGATTTTAGGACCCGGGAATTATTTGGCGGGAATCCCGGGTACCCGGGAATTATTTGGAATGAAGAAATGATGATGAAAAATGAAGGGTCTGCACGCTTCCGAAGATTTTAGAGCATTTTCTGTCTCTCTCGCGTGAAACGGACACTGTACTGCGTGGTGTGAACTTAGAATGGGGTAAATGTATCGTGATGTCAGCACACAGTATAAACAAATTCTAAACGCTTGATTTTTTTTTTGTAAATGTTTAATTTGTCGAAACTATTCACAATGCTTATCCTTTGTGTAATTTCGAGATTTACAATGAAAATATACAGGGTGTAAACGAATTCGTGTAATTCCTTTAAACATCGTGATCTACTGGTCAAAGATTAACCCTAAATGGTTTTTATTTTAAATACAAAATAGTTTATTTAAAAAAAAGTTCTGTTTTCGACCTCTTTTTGCGCCCCGAGTTAACCAACTGCAAAGAACGATTCCATGCTAGTCGTGCTAGCCAGCTGTGTCACCGTGCTTTCATTAATTGATGAGTGGCGTCGAAAGGTTCCAACGAAAAAAAAACATTTAGCAATTTTTTTTTTAATTTGTACCTTATTAGCTGGTTATGTTTCGATCATATATTGCTACTGCAAGAAAAAAAAACCTTATTTTTATTTTTAATCAAGCTAAATCCCGTGCTCGGTCATTCTACACCAGTAGTAGATCATGTGGTATAAAGGGTGTTGTTAACACCCTTTATAGTCATTCACCCTACTTATTGTTATTCCGTAATATTTTGCCGTATTATATGAAGAGAAGACTTTTTTTCATTACTTGACTGTAACAGTTGTTCCTAGTTCAATATTTTAAACTAGCTTCTGCCCGCGACTTCGTACGCGGATCCTGTTGCTTATGCCAGCGACAACGGGGTCATCAACATCGAAGATCTGAAACGTCTGATGTCTCTAGAGACCTAGAAGCAGATGCGTAGATACGCTGAGAACTCAAGTGCAATTCTTTATCCGTGAACGTCTCCGACTCGCGAGACAATGCGTGACGTTCACGATCAGCGGTCAGTCGCGCATCACGTTCCGCACTTGTCTCTAGAGACCTAGAAGTCGATGCATAGATACGCTTGGAACTCAAGCGTAATTCTCTATCCGTGAACGTCTCCGACTCGTAAGACAAAGCGTAACGTTCACAATCAGCGGTCAGTCGCGCATCACGTTCCCCACTTGTCTCTAGAGACCTAGAAGTCGATGCGTAGATACGCTTGGAACTCAAGCGCAATTCTCTATCCGTGAACGTCTCCGACTCGCGAGACAATGTGCGACGTTCACGATCAGCGGTCAGTTATGCATCACGTTCCCCACTTATCTCTAGAGACCTAGAAGTCGATGCGTAGATACGCTTGGAACTCAAGCGCAATTCTTTATCTATGAACGTCTCCGACTCTCGAGATAATGCGTGACGTTCACGATCAGCGGTCAGTCGCGCATCACGTTCCCCACTTGTCTCTAGAGACCTAGAAGTCGATGCGTAGATACGCTTGGAACTCAAGCGCAATTCTCTATCCGTGAACGTCTCCGACTCGCGAGACAATGCGTGACGTTCACGATCAGCGGTCAGTCGCGCATCACGTTCCGCACTTGTCTCTAGAGACCTAGAAGTCGATGCGTAGATACGTTTGGAATTTAAGCGCAACTCTCTATCCGTGAACGTCTCTGACTCGCGAGATAATGCGTGACGTTCACGATCAGCGGTCAGTCGCGCATCATATTCTTCACTGGTCTCTAAGAGACCTGGATGCAGATGCGTAAATACGCTGAGAACGCAGGCGTGCTTCGCGATCCGAACAGGTTTCCACGGAGCGAGTTGCAGCCTGATGTTCTCGAACAGCATGAAGTCTCTCCGGACGCTCTTCGGTACATTCTTGGGATCTTATGATCCTCAATCTTTTAGCTCCTTTGGAAAATTGGGAAAGATTTGACCACTTTCTAGGCATGGTTATAGTTTTATTGTGAAGATACCTGATCAATTAAAATCTAAGTGACTGCTCCCCTGCGTTACCGGGTAGGCTACCGTGTTACGAAGATAAATGGAAAAGGAAATTAAACACTAAAATAAAATAAGCCCGATAAAAAAAAAATAGGAGTTTTGGCCAGTAGAGTCAAATTTTCAATGATATATCATCGTCATCGAAAATCAGTCCTAAACTGTTACCGCCTTCATCGCGTGGAGGTACTCCCAGCTTGTGTTATTTTATAATTATACAGTGAAATTAGTGATAGCTTTGATTTCCACATCAGATGTTTCTGATCTTTGATTTTTATAAGTCAACAGGAAATGCCCATCAGACCAAACAACTTTTGCTGAGACGTCATTCCTATATTGTGTTATGGTGTAGCTGAGCTCTTGGAGTTCCACAACAGGTGTTCCAGATCTTCGATTTTTATACATCAACAGAGAGTGCTCATCAGGCTGAACAACTCTTGCTAAGACGTCATACCTATATATGTTATAGTGTAGCTGGGCGCTTGGAATTCCACATCAGGTGTTCCAGATCTTCAAATTTATTCTCTCAGCAGAAAATGCTCATCACGTGGAACAATTTTTGCTATGGTACCATTTTTGTATCTCTTATAGTTTAGTTGGTCTGTTGCGGTTCTGCATCAGGTGTTCAAGTTTCCAAGATAAATTATAGCCTATATGTTGCCCAGACTTAATACCTATACAACAAAAAAAAATCATTCAAATTCGTCCAGTAGTTCCGAAGATTAGCGTGTACAAACAAACAGACACACAGACAAACAGACAGAATTTTTTTTTTGGATTCGTGCTCTTTTACTGTTTCTAAACCCCCCTCAATATTTTTTTTTGTAAAGTATCCAATGTACAGACACAGTTTTTTTACTGTTTTATTATATGTAATAAACCCCCCTCAATATTTTTTTTTGTAAAGTATCCAATGTACAGACACAGTTTTTTTACTGTTTTATTATATGTAATAATAGATAAGTGTAAGATTTTTGATTTTAATGAGAAAAGTCGATTGGTATGTTAGACAATTTATCATGTTTAAAGTACTTACACAAGTTTAATGTTGAAATATACGAGAAAAACTATATTTATACAAAAAACATGAAAATTCCCGGGTACCCGGGAATTCCCGGGAATTAAGAGAAATATTCCCGATTCCCGGGAACTCAAATAGGCCGGGAACGCGAAAACCCTAGTAGATGGTCTTTGTGAACCGTCTAGTTCTACGTAACGGGGCAGTTATCGAGACCTACAGGGTCTTCAGCCAGATGTTTGTCATAATTACACCCTTGTACTTGTACGAAGACTACGAAGTAATATGAAGGCAAGGTATACCTATAGGTACTCGATCAAAGAAGTATAAAAAATAAACTTTAAAAAAAAGTAAAAACCGACTTCAAAGAAATACTAAAAGGAGTAAAATAATTAGGTACCATAATATAAAATTAACAGTTTCAGAAGTCGGTGGCTTCTATTTGCTTCAGTGAAGAGTTGCACCGACTTCTGAAACTGCTAATTTTATATTATGGTAATTATTTTACTCCTTTTAGTATTTCTTTGAAGTCGGTTTTTACTTTTTTTTAAAGTTTATTTTTTATTAAATACGTTTTAGTGTCATAATTTTAACACCCTCCTTCATAACCCTTCTTTTTGGCTTTGACGTAGTCGGGCATAAAAAGTCCTTTCAAATGATACCTTACACGATATAATGAAAACATTCTAAAGGGGGGAGGGGGGACACGCACCCCCTCCTCTTTTCCAGTTGTCAGTTCCCAACAACAAATATAAACAAAGCAATATTAGTAATTTGAGAATTTTGCTTTGATCCGATGAGGAGTTCCGTTCCATATCTCTGAAGTTCATGGTCTAATCATAACAAAATTTATATGGGACCAATCGGGAAGTATACGCTTTCGAACAAAAAAAGAATTTTTCAAATCGGTTCATAAATGACGGAGATATAAGGTAACAAACATAAAAAAAAAAAAAATACAACTGAATTGAGAACCTCCTCCTTTTTGAAGTCGGTTAATAAAGTGGCTTATCCTCTAGCAAGTTGTAATGCGCATGATGACTTCGGCAACCGACTTTCAAATTGTGGACACACCCGCAGCTAGGCGACTTTTGCAAAGTTTACGAACTAAGCGAGCAGTGAGTTCAGTAACTTGCGTAGTAAAACTTGCAAGTGAGTGTTTTTTGAGATCAATGTAACTTTCAAGTGTGAATGTAGATAGCGTACAACTTTTTTTAAACGATAAAACACTGCTTGTCTATTTTGTTTAATAATATTTTTCTAACTAACAATGTTTATGTATTTCAAATTAAAATGCTGCTGAAAGGCAGAATGTACTATCGTATACGACAAAAAAAATCGTTAAATATGACGACGATAACCATTAAATAAAAGCTTTTTTTTTCTTTTTGACTGTTGTAGATATTCCTTGCGGACCGTTTTTACGTGAGCGGGCCGTTATTGGTGAGACCCGAAGGGTCTCCTGCCAAAAATAATCGATTAATGCCAATCCTAACTTTATAGTTTTATACTTGGATATATTTTTCTTTATTTGTATATATTAGTATTTGTAATTACGTAAATATTGTTTGTGTAAATAGTTATAGAATAGAATATACTTTATTGTACTCCAAAATTGTAACGCAGCTCAAGCGTAGTTATATTGAAATCGCTAAATTAATTTTAAAATAAAAAGGGTTTAATGTAAAAAAACACGGGAATATCGCATAGGGAAACAAGGAAAGAAATATTATTAAACTCAAAAGTGAAAGCTATAAGTCGGACACAACAAAATTAACATCTCACGCCCAAATACAACTTGTACTTTCATAAGGTGGAGTAAATTAGCGCCCAGTAGAATGTTCGGTCATACGTTTATACGATGAAGTAACCCAGTCCAGCGATGACTTGCTATTGGGATCGTGTGGACGCTAATTTCAACCCAATCCAGCATTAACAGCGTCGCGCAAGTCAAACCAGCTGACTGCTGTGCTCTCCGAGGCACGGAGGGGTCTCGATGTGTAACGAACGGTCACCCATCCACGGACTAATCGCGGCAAGCGCAGCTTTACTTTGCAAATCGTTTGATCCGCATGGATGTTAATGAACCACGAGCTCTCCCCTAAATCTACAACAGGGCTAAGATGAAAAAACTATACAAGGTTAGTCGGAAAGGCGGTACTAATCCTCAGGCCACTTAAAGTATCACTGATAACCGTTTTAAAGCAAGTGTTAAAATTTCAAAATACTACAATTTTCATTTCCATAAAAAGTGAATTATATTTCAGTTTTTTCAAAAAATCTTCATCTCTGCTTTAGTTACGAATTCAGAAAATGCAGCTTCTAATTCGTGACCTAAATATGACCTAAAATGTAAACACAGCTGATCATAGCTAGGGATACATAGATTTTTCTTAAACTTTCTGGTCTTTGAACAGCTATTTCTCTTAAACTATTGACTTCTGGGGAAAGTTGTAGAACAAAAGTTATTCATTAATATGGGTATTGTAACACCCTTTCGGATTGGTATTCCCTTGCCGACTAACCATGTGTAATATGTGTATGCCTCAACTTCACTATAAAAGCTCAATGTTGCAACTATTGAGTTGCTATTCTACGGTCTTATTCTTCTACCTTGACATTGAAAATTGACATTGTTACGTATCATGAACTAAGATTTTATCTTTATTATTACATCAGATCACGTTTTGTACAAAAATGGATGATATGGTCCATACTACTTCGCTTGTAAGGAAACTTGTACCTTTTAACGTCTTGCGGGGTAGAAGGACCAAATTCGATTTTGAACTCAAAGTCTAAACTGTGTGCGCGGATCTTAAGTCTTATAGGTAACAAATTCCGTTTAGGTTTTGGGAAGACTCACTTCGCGTAATATGCATATTAATCATAATCTATCTTAGGGCTGATTTTTCAATCGTTAGATAACTTTTATCTGAGGAATAAAAATGGCAGTTTGACATGATATTGTATATACAAAAGCTGTCAAAACGTCAAAATTATTCTTCAAATCAAAGTTATCTGACCATTGAAAAATCGGCCTTTAGAAGAAGAAATATGCTGAAAGAAGGAATTCCTATTACTAATCTTATTTGAGGAACAAAATTCACATTTTGACGGAAATGTCAAACTGGTTTCTCGGTTAAAGTCATCTGAAGTTGGTAAAGTCGGCCCTTAATGGAAAGAAAAGAAGGCTAGTGGACATTTTAAAAATATGAGAACCTGATAGTGACACAGGATATAGATAAAACAGGTCGGAGACATGGTGAGGCTACGAAGAAAGTGTAAAATTGACAAGATTCATATAAAAAATACGGGTAGTGGGAACTTTAAAAATACGAGAACTTATAAGTGACACAGAATACAGATAAAACTGGTAGGGGGACATGGTGAGGCTACGAAGAAAGTGTAAAATTGGCAAGATTAATATTAAAAATAGTTTATCTCCAACAAAACTATAAAGCATTCTACTTATTTAATCACAGAAAGAGAAAGACTTATAATTGTATTGTTCCCTCTCGGTAACAAGGAAATAAATATAAGCCTTAAGGCGACACTAAACAAGCATTGTACTGCAGTAGACTGTCCATTGTATGTGTGGCATTGGCGACCGGTTAAATGATCGAAGGTCTTTGACTTAGATAAGTGAAACGTGTTAGCTGTTAGTACGTTGGTACTCCAATTACTTTGACCTATAGACATAGACGTACTTGCAACGAGATCTGTAAGTAGAATAGTCTACAAATTGCAAAGAATTATTCAATTCCTCTTTTTTGTGGGTGTCAGACTATTAAGTAGAGCTCACTGATATAAGGGTTGAATTTTGGAGGTCGGGGCGGCCCAAACCAGAAGCTTTTAGGAATAGAGGAAAGTCGTCAACAGAGTCCTGGGGCCCATTTCTCCTAAAAGAAATCTTGTTAAATCGCAACCGAACCAAGGCCGAACCGTTCATTGAGACAGTTTTCGTTTTCAAAAGCTGTCAAATTTTTTGCCATAAAAAACAAAACAATAACATTTTGACAGTTTTCGTAAACAATTGGCCCTCTGAGCAGGATTTCGGGGAAACTAAAAACGGCATTTTTGATTTTTGAAAAAGTACCTATTTTAGTTAATGTAACCAATGTTTTTGCAAAACCAAAAGCACTAAATAATACTTGTTGAAAGGATCAAATCTAGGTAAATTTAATTATTAATTCTTATTTTTTCTAGTCCAACCGTGATAAATGATTACTAACAAACATTGAAGTGGTAAAAAAAAACCGTGATCAACAAACGGACGTTAGCATTTGTTTGACAATTGCTCGACTGTTGACAATACAGACAGAAACGCAAGGATTTCCTACATCGACGAATCAACAAAAGCGAGAGATGAATCAAGGTAAAGGGATCCTACCATTACCGCTTTTAATACGTCGAAGGCTAAAAAGTTGGTTATGTTGTGACTTATCCGGCCATGAATGAAGATTTAATTTTAGAATTCGTACTTGTAGAAAGTTAAAAACAGGTACACAAAGAGGGAAATACTAAACCAGTTATAATTGTGTCAATTAGTTGAAAACTACTTATTTATAAGGTATAAACAGATTTCCGTATGGAAGATCATAATATACAAGGTTAGTCAGAAAGGGGTACTAATCCAAAAGGGTGATAAAGTACCCATAGTAATGAGTAACTTTTGTTCTACCACTTTCCCCAAAAGTCAATAGTTTAAGAGAAATTGCTGTTCAAAAATTACAAAAAAAATATGCTAAAATCTATGTATCCTCAGCTATGATCAGCTGTGTTTACATTTTTGGTCATATTTGGGGTTACGAATTAGAAGCTCCATTTTCTGAATTTGTAATTAAAGTAGATACGAAGAATTTTTGAAAAAACTAAAACAGGAATTATTTTACATGGAAATAAAATGATCCAATTTTGAAATTTTAACACTTGCTTTAAAACTATCACCAGTTATACGTGCGTATTAGTACCCCCTTTCTGACAAACCTTGTATTAATTGATCTCTATAAAACTTAAAACATCTCTATAAACCATTCAGTAGAAAATACTAACATCCAAGGTGTGCCTCCAGTACCCGTAAATTTCAAATTACTCTGTAGAAAAAATACGGGACAGAAACGGACCATGAATTTGTTGTGAACAAACGCAAGCTAACCCAGAATAATAATTGTGATGTCACCGTGTTGTACAACGTGTTGTAACTTTAACAATTTCAATATTAGTAAATTATTTCTTACCTGTTGCAGGTTCGTCGTAATAGTCATCATCGTAGTCAAGGACCGCATGCAACTGTGTTGTGCCACCAGAGCCTCCTGATTCCACTTTAGTAAAACCTCGCGGTCTATCCGGAACAGTTTGTCCATTCCCACTACGACCAGTTTGGCTACTCTGATCACTTGGCGGGTTAGGCAAAGATGTCGTGCTAGGCGAACTGTTAAAATTGAAGTTATTTTGGTTCGATGTTTCATCGAACCTTCGACTAGATGAAGGGTTTGGTTTTGAAGACGGCGGGTAGGACGCATCCGCGTACCCAGGGCTGTACCCCGGACCTGGCGGGTTCTGTTTCAACCTCTTCTGCTCGTAATCATAGTCACCAGTAGGATCGTGAATATATTGTCCTGTGTTATCGTACGGTGAGTTCACTTCCTGAACACGCTGGTTCTCTATTTGTACGTTAAGTCTTGAGTTTTGTTGGTAGATCTGTGTGTGTAGGGGTGCAGCGTAGGGGTTTTGGGGAGCCTCATTTCGGTAATGCGTGTATTGATTGGGCGGTGGGAGGTAGGCCGTACCGGCGCGTTTTCTAACTTTGGGCCTACGCTGATTTGGTGCAATGAAGGGCTCATTGCCTGATGGCTGTGTGGAAAGCGTGTCTGTTTGATGTTCGGCGGGAGAGTAGAGTAGGTCATCGAGGCCGACGCGGAGCGGTGTCGATGAGGTGGGCACGAACGCCGGCGTGGCCGCGCCGACGCCTGCGAGCGTGTAGTTTGCCAAAGCCATTGCCTACACAGACAGCATTGGCACGAAATGTCAACTCACTAAGTCCACAAACGCGGAGCTGTAACTAACGCGCTTGCATAACGTAAACGGTTTATCGTTAGCACTAGCTTCTTCTCATTGTAGGATCAGAACACAATACACTGACACAATTCACTATCGTCACTCGTCCTCTGTTTATCTGAAACAATAAAACAGTTTTGTTATTATAAGTGTTTATTTAATCGGTTATAAAATCCATAAACAATTACGTTGTTGCAATCCCTAACATGATACAATAGTAAGCCCTAATATAGTGGTGATACATCGATCAGAGCGCCGCACAATGATTGTTGATATCACTGCCCCGCATAACGAGAATCTCGTGAAAGCTGAGAAGGATAAAGAAAATAAATTTCGTGACTTGGCATACGTCGTTTTCGACATGCGGGAAGTTGATTTAGCAGACATTGTGCCGGTAGTTGTTACGGGTAATAATCAAGAGCCTCTACCAACATTCAGGAGGCTCTCGTTAGGCAGCTTGATACAGAAGACGCTACTACTGGACATGGCACGTATTGTTAGGAGGTTTCCATCTCTCAAGCGCTGACCACCGGTTGCTTGGACCCTATTCCCGATTCCGATGGGCTACTTTTTTAATATTTTTAAATGCATATTTTATAGAAACATTTAAAAATGTTAAATAAATAGTATAACTATGTAAGTATATTCCCTGGTTATTTATTTATACCCAATTTATTTATTTTTATTACTAATATATTCCAAGTCCTTGATTAAGTAATTGTATTCTTTCTAAGTGATTGGGTATCTGTTACAATGTTGCTTTATGTAAACTGTATTAAGTAAATTAAAATCATCTACCTAACTATAAATCGTATGTCGAAACTGAACTATATATTATCGTGCATCGTCGTTAACTTTTATGGCTGGATTTCCCCTTAAGTTTCGTGATATCCTTGCCACTTTACAAATGTCATCGATTTGAAAGGCGAATCGTGATTCAATTTGACTGAGACGATTTTGGAATTGAAACAGGGGAAACCCAAACATGATCTTTAAAACAATACAACAATTATAATTATTTATGTGTGAAGATTAACTATAAGAAGTGTTGTTGAAGTTTATGATTAGTTACGGTTTGATGATTCAGCCGAAATACGTCCACTGCTGGACATAGACTTCCCTCAATAGGGGGGGTTTGCCATAATCGCCACGCTTGGCAGGCGGGTTGGCGATCGTAGTATGGTTGTTCAAATACTCAGAGAACGCTGCTGCCCATCCTATAGTGAATCCCTTAGTCGCCTTTTACGACACCCATGGGAAGAGATGGGGGTAGTGCTATTCTTTAAGTCCAGTACCACACGGCTTGTTACGGTTTACTCACGTGCATTTTTCGGGATTGCCCGACTAGTTTGACTCGTGACCTCGCCGCGTGTTCAGCTAATGATTAAGGGCTCCATTTGGGTCCGAAACTAGTTGGGCAATCCCGAAAAATGCACGTGAGTAAACCGTAACTAATCATAATATGAATGTGTCTCACGAAAGTTATAATAGGTACAAAAGAGTTGTTGAAGTTGACGAAGTCCATTTTAAGATCGGCTGGGCAGCATTAATATCTTTTTGTCCTAACTACCGCAGTGTCTCAAGACAAACGCCTTTGACCAGTGTGTGTTGCCAGTGATTACTTACGGCACTGGAATATGGTCGTTCACATTGGGCCTCATAAGAAGGCTCATCGAAACGGTAATGGGAGAGGTATACTCGGGGTTTCCCTACGTGATCATATCAGAAATGATGAGATTCACAGGACAACCAAGGTAACCGATGTACCTAGCCCGAAGAATTGTCAAACTTAAATGGCAGTGGGCGGGGTACGTTGCTCGCAAAACGGATGGCCGATGGGGCGTCCGCGTACCGGAAGGCGCAGCGTGGGTAGGCCCCCCACAAGGCGGACCGGAATCCGCTGGATGCGAGAAGCACAGGACCGGTCGTTGTGGCGATGTTTAGGGGAGGCCTATGTCCAGCAGTGGATGTCTTTCGGCTGAACGATGATGATGATGATTATTAAGGTTGATCAAAAAAGCTAATATCTGTATTGGTTATGTAGATTGAATGATGATTTGATAACTTCACAGCAAGCGGTCCGTGAATTTCGCCCTGAGTGACAGTTAATGTTCATAAAAACATTTTACTGTGCTGAATCTCTGCTGGAAACAACAATACATTTCCTTGCTACAATGGGTGTTATATGTCTATTATTATACGAAATAGTGAAAAGTATTCAGTGGTGTAGCTTGCCCTAGACGGGCCCTGTATCAAAATTTGTCGGAAGGCCCTTCTACCCGAATGCGGCGAAGCCTAAATGGAGGGTTGCATTGAATTGTATTTGGTCTATTGTTGTATGGAGTGTCTGGGGTGTCCTGGGTTTAGTGTTTAAAGTGTTTAGAGTTTGGCGTAACATTTTACGAATTTTTGCTTACACATGTCTAGGCCCCTGTAGCCCGGGGGCTCCGTATCATTGATACGGCGTGACAGTGGAGTTTTTATTTAAAATCGGAGCAACGAATTTGGATCTCACCTCTCTTTTCTTTCGACCAAACGACGATTAATTTTAATTGTACCTATAGATTTATATTTTTCATAACAATTCTTTCCATCCAATGATTGCCTGAAAGAAATTGCTTTAAGAGATAAGACTGCCATTTATACTGTTCTTAATTATGTGTATTCCTTCTGTTATATTTCTATTAGTGTACAATAAATAAAGTACTTATATCTATCTTTATCTGGTGAATTTACACTTAAAATAACAGATGCATCTTTGCCGAATTAATATATTATGTTGTGAAATAAAACTTAAGCGATTTTACACGCGGATTCACGCGAGTTAGTTAGTATCTACAGAATATCCCACTTGTTGTACTTTAAACACATACCTACTTAAGTGATTTACTATTCTATATTGTACCTAGAGAATTGTTTTCGTAATCCTCTCAAACATTAAATATCTTGTAAAAATTTACAAAATAATAATAATACATTCGGAAAGATAGTAGAGTAGTACTTTTTTCTATTTTTTAGTAGTAGTACCTTTTTCTATTTTTTTCCAGTTTCCACCAATCATATTGGTCACAGAATAGCATTGGTGAAAACTGATTCAACTAAGCTACATCTTTTATATGGAAGGATGCGTGCTGTGGGTGCGTACTAGGGTTTCTGAAGTTGGCATGATTTCTCGAGATTTCTCGCCTCGAGAAATCTCGAGAAATCATGCCAACTTCGAGACAAGAAAAAACACCTCGAGAACTCAAGAACTCGAGAAATCAAAGACTTTCTTTTATTACTGTAAAATTGGCTTAAAAGTTGCGTAATCTTTGTATTCTGGCTTCATTGTTCACCTTACGAGGCGCGAGTAAGCGAGGCAAGCGAAACAGACACCTAATATACCACCAACTCCGATTACTCATAATGTGACATAAAACGTCAAATAAAAATTAACTGTAAGATAAACTCCGTTCATCTATGATTGGGTTTCTGAATACAAAATCGACAATTATCGAAACAATAAGTAAGTTCGTAAATTGACCACTAGGTGGGATCTCTTTTTTTTAGCCCAGCTAAATATAATTATTTTTCTCGCCTTATACTTTACAACTTTTTGCAGGTAGGCCCCAGGTTTAAATGAAAATCTCCTCTGGTATATGCAATGATTTTAAAACGAACCATTACATACATAAAATATAAAAAAATCACAATGTTTTCTCTTTGTTATTTTTCATCATAGCAACAACACAATAAAACTATGAAACAAAAATATTTTAAGTTTTATTGTAATTTATAATATTGGGAAGTAAAGTTTATTTATATCTGAAAGAGTAATATTTCTAGGCTAACGTACCTATTTGTGGTGTATGAATGGGTTCTAGGGCAGGATTGGTTATTTCACAAAGATATATCCGTGAACATTTCGGATGGATTTCTTCGATGCCTTTTTTATTGGTACTGATATATTTGAAATAGCCTCCAGCACTTCCAAATCAGACTCCTATGAACTATTCGAGTCCATTTCATTGGGAATCCAAAACTCACTATCCAAAATAAAATACCTACTAATAATAAAACTCCTAATGCTCTTGTATAAAATATATATTATGATATAAAACGACAAATAAAGTTCTAGAACCGATAAATGCCCCAAATTGGTCAGTTAAGTTAACTGAAGTTTGAATTAAGATTATCTTCTGACTGGGGTGTCCAGAAACGCAATGTGTCAGTTTATCGAACCAATAGCGGTAGAATAGATAAACTACAGTTAGGAGTACCTCAAAAACCAGAACAATAAGTTATCTGAAGTTTGAACTAGGATTATCTTCTGACTGGGGTGTCCAGAAACGCAATAAGTCAGTTTATCGAACCAATAGCGCTATCGAACAGATAAACTACGTTCAAGAGCACCCCACAAAACGGGCATAAGAGGTTTTTTAAGGTTTTTAAAAAATTCTCGAAAGACCCGAGAAACCCGAGAAATCGTGTGACGGTGCAGCGGTGGCGACTAGCGGGGTGCGCCTATAAAAGGGCCGGCACGCTGCACTCCGGCCTCTCTCGCGCCTCAGCAGCCGCCCAGTTAAGTGACTGTCTACCTACACCTGAAGACCCTGGACTCCTCGTATCGTACTGTATAAAGAACCACGCCCTGTAATCTAAACTAGTTTTGTAACTATTATTGAAATATATTATTGTATGGTTAAAAGTGTTTTCCTTAATATTCTTTATTCTTATTTTATGTGCACCTGCTCGTTAAGGGTTGACTCCTCAAGCCACCCTTAACCCGCTAAGTGTGATAAGCGTGACGTGTGAAACCCGAGAAAAAAATATATCGAGAAAACAGAAACCCTAGTGCGTACCTACTAGTGGATGGTCGCGAGTGGTGTAGCTATGTGCAGAGCATCGCGGCACCGCTCCCCGAGCCTTCCCTATTATTGATACGTTGCATAGCTCGAGCTGCATTTCCTCGCACAGCTGCCTTGCGGTGGCACATTTTTATAGCACATCTTACTCGCTCCGCTACATAGCTTAGCATCAGTGGAAACGGTCACATAGTTTCGTAGCTTAGCTTTTACATTCTCGCAGCATAGCGGGTTCCCTACGTTAGATCGAAACACTATTCTGCGAAAGTTGTTACATCGGTGACTCTACATCGATGCCTTGATAATGCGACGCCTTGTTTCTGCGACACCTTCTTTGTTCGATGATTCTATACATCGGATCCCTTATTTCGAAACCTCGATTCTTCGAAGTTTGTTTGTTCGATGTAACGTTACTTCGAAAATATTTAGCAAACCCATTTTTCTGCGAAATGCGTTACATCGAAGATTGCGATGAGAATCAATGACAACATTTTTCTAACACAATCTATTAATAATCAAATAATGTCTTCTCGATTAGCATTATAGTAAAATAATTTTCACTAAAACTTGTAGGGACAATTATTTAAAACATTTTGAGACAAAGAAACAAAAAGTCAGTCCCTCAAAGTATTATAATATAATGTCTCTCGTCTTGCAAACGCAGTTTTATAGTGTAGCCATTAATATCATTCATATTATCGGTTTAACATATAATCGCAGATGTACCTAGTATTCGAAGTAAAATTTTCGAAGTAACGTTACGTCGAACAAATAAAGCTTCGATGAAAGAAACACCGAAGAAACATTTTCGAAGTAACGTTACGTCGAACAAATAAAGCGTCGACCAAAGAAACACCGAAGAAACAAGGCGTTGCATTATCAAGGCATCGATGTAAAGTCACCGATGTAACAATTTTCGCAGAATAGTGTTTCGATCTAACGTAGGGAACCCCAGCATAGCACATCTCTGGTGGAAAGGTACCCTTAGGTGCCTTTCCATCAGTCATCAGGGACATTTTGCGAAAGAGACATTTTGAGAAATGGACGTTTTGCATCTTGTCGACATTTTGCGAACTGTTATGTGATTGAGCCATCCTATAGGTGCATTTTTCCTTGCTCACCGCTTCGCTTCCTAGCAAAGCTCTGGTGGAAAGCCAGCCTTAAAATGTAATAAAGTACATTTTGGCATTATAACAAAAGACATAATAAAATGCAGCGTCAATCAATACAAAAGAATGCTGTTATAATAACGTACATATAAGGCGAAGTGGGTGACTCAGAATATTACGGAATTGTAAATTTGGTTAATAAAGTCTATATTTTATTTATTATGTTTCGTAATAATTTTGGTTAAAAGACGTCTGGTTCTGTCTTGTGGTTTGTCAAGCGTTTTACTTGATCTGAAAGCAAAAACGAAGAAGTTCCAAGGAAACGAAGATTTCTATATAATAAACTACTCAAATATCTTAAATGGAGATTCACAACCGAGCTTTGTTTTAGAATACGGGCCCAAGTGCTTGATCGTCTATATATCTTTCCCCGTGTGGGTAGAGCCGACAGGACCATATAGGCGAACCAGGCGACGATCTAGGCGACGATCTAGGGAGCTCGACTTGGGGCGGTATAGCGACGCCACGGTACGGGATGGGCGAGTCAGCACAAGCGCGGGGCTGTCAGCTCGCGGCTGCCGCGCATTTTATGGTTGATCCACACAGCCCGGCGGAACTGACAGCGGTTTGACCATTAGCAAAGCCGCCAGAGAAGCTAGCAAGTGCCGCCGGTAGGCGCCGGCAAGCGCGGTCTTAATCGATTCGCAGTTATCAAAAACAAACGACACGAGCACTAATTGAAAGCCGCGAACGAATTGTCTCCCCGCTGGCGGTGGCCTCGGCGGCAACATGATGCCGGCTTTGTTGCGACTGCCGCTCACAAAGCCAGTGGCACGGCCGCCGGCTCATGCCGCCGGGCTGTGTGGTACCTTTACGCGAACTTTTCAAGGGGCGTCAATTCAGTTATTCACCTAGGGAGCCGAGTTTGCTCGGGCTAGCGCTGCATGTGGGGACGGGCTAGAATATAAAACTTTCCACTTTCCAGCACGCTTGGTGGTAGGATCTAAACGGCCCGGCTAACTATCTTAGAATAGTACACCCACACATTAAAATCCGGTGCCAAACAGTTTACTGTGTTCCATCGTGTGTATGTGAAAGCCAGAGGGGGTATAGGGGAATCCCTCCATATCGCTGTTACTTGGATTCATGTGCTCCATCTTAGACCCTGTCTGCGCTTACCATCAGGTGCGACTGGGACAAACGCGACCAAGTCAAATACTTAATAATAAAGTAAGAAAACTTCTTGTTAGCTGACTCGGTTTGGCAATAAAAACTACTTATGCCTATTTTTCGAGACAAGAAGAATCTTTTAAAGCCTTTGTCACACCGGTATGGCGACAGTAGCGTGTCAATAGTGATGGTGTAAACGTGACAGCACGATCTCCTTTTAATTTATATGTGGGATAATTCTCGTGGATACCCTTTGGCTGGAGATCTGGGGTAACTGCCCGGTTACGTAGAAGGGGTCCCTAAGGACCATCTACAGCGGTCTAACAGAAAAAAAAAGTGGATACCCACCACCCTGGGCAAACTGAAGGGCTATGCCGGACTCTTACCGGCTAAAGCAACCGTGGTATACCGACCTATCACTTTATATTCTGTCTGTAAAGTTTTTTTTTGTGTAGCCTGCCTTGTATCCCTGTGTGCACTCTTTCAGGCATATTTATTGGATTTACTTATTCTCTATTACTCGTAGTATCGCAAGGGCTTCAATATTACTCGTATTAGATTTCGGTAATATCTCAATTGCGGAAAAACTTTGCTTTTGATCAAAAATATTGAAAGTTTCGGATAAAGAACTCTTGCGAAAGCCTTAGTCAACCTTTTATTTCTTTTTTAAAAGTTGCTAATAATATTTTTATGTGAATGATTTGATCTACGCCAAGAGGATAATAATCAAATATAATGTATGGCAACGTATGCGCATATAGATTAAGATATTCAAAAATATGTAACTAGTTTACTTGTACAAAAACATTCAGATTGATTTATATTTTATATTTGTAAATTCGCTCCGATTAACAACGTTTCTGACATTTAATTGATTTCGTTATTGGGTTAACTATCAATTATATGTGAACATTAGGCGAAACCATTATGTACAAATAGTTTTCGCACGCTTTATGCATTTATCAAACGTTTATTACTCTTATTAGACGAAGAGCTGAATATTAAGCCTGCGTTTTATAATTTTTACCCGACTGCACGACAGCAAAGACAGGGTTTTGTTTTTCATGCGTGTATCTATGTATGTGGGATTTTATGTATCTGTGTATGTTGGATTCTTTTTCGAAGCTTCCCAACGGCTGGATGGATTTTAATGCATGAGGTGTCTATCAACTTCATCGATTATGATACGATAGGTACGACTTAACGATTTAATCTAATTCAAAGCGAACTAAAAAGATAGAAACAAGGTGTGTAGAATATTTTTTGCTGCTTCCCCTTTTTTCCCTCTTTTTAGTTCACTTTTAATTAGATTAAGCCGATCGTCCACCGCCAGCTAATCTAAGTTAGTTTAGTTTAGCTCGCATAGCTGAGCCAGTTTTTCATACATGTGCGTTCACCGCAAACTATGCCAACTAACTAAACTAAATAGTTGTTAATTTGTGCTCATCAACATTTTAACGGAAGCTGCAGTTATTAAAGACTTTATTGGTCTCAAAATACAGTAGTACATATTATACAGGGGGATCATAATTGTAGGTACGCCTGTATTTGGGGGACATTTTTCCGGCCATGACGCATCATAGTTGATATGGACAAAAGTCTATGTCTGAAGAAAAAAGCGACTAATGCCTGGTTCCTGTGTCCAAAAACGAATCGTTTTGCTTACCAATGGTAGTTTTTTTTATTGGAAACCGAATAAATAAACTCGTGGGTAAGCTAATTTCACCTGTGATAGTTACTTATACAAGGGAGGGTGTACTATGCAAAGCTATGAGGTCTTTGCTTCATTTTTGGTAAAGATACGAGAGTCCTAATTTCAACCAGTTTGAGTATTTTTTGTGACCTACGTAACTATCCGGCTGATTGGTGGCGTCGTGCGTCGTGTCGTTGAGCTCCCTAAAATAAGAACGAGCTACACGATGGCTGATGCATGCATGCCGTCAGTTGGGACAGGTCAACTCAAACCTGATATGGCTCTTTCCTCAAAAAGGCTATTCCAGACGTTGCCCTACATTGTTACCCATCGTTTTATATTACAATGTCTGGACTTTAAAAAAGACCTTTACCTCTTGAGTTTGTTTCGGCATTTCTTCTCAGAGCCAATTAGGCAGAAAAGGTGGGAGCAATCTAGTCTTAAAACTACATTGACTTGTAAATGTGTCTGTAACAGATTTATTTACAGAAATAAATATCATTAATCATTAAGGCTCGGTAAATCAGTTCTTATTTGTGTAGGCAGCATCAACGCTTTGTTCTCCCAAGTTTCGCTTTTAATCAGCTGATCAAAGATCATAGGTACACGCTGGTAGTATTGCACGCATTATTGTGACATGTGTCACGGGTTTTGTCGAATAACTTGTTCAAAATTCGCGGTCATTCCCAGTTGCCCCCACCGTGAACGCCAACTCTGTTGCCAAATGGGATTTATTTCTTAAAAATGTCCCTTTTGCCACCAGTGGTGGCGTTGCAGTGATGGCAATTCGGAAGGACCACTCTTTTCGTTCCCAGTTGCCTCCAGAGATGGCAGATTCAGAAGAGTTCGTTTGCCTTCATTATTAAGCTTAACTAACGAATATACATTACTCACGAATGTCATTAAACATTGATGACGAGAATAGCTTATGCCGTGGTGAAAAGATTAACCAATCAGCAAGGTTGGTAGCGAGGCTGACTGCCCAGGGTGCGCCCGAACGTACCTATTTAAGTATCATCACTCGTGGAGGCTCCTTTAATGCACTCCGGAGTGAAACGCAAAAGAAAACCGAACCGAATGGTGAGTGACCGCACCGAAATGTTACAACAGCGTGAATATGCACAGCGGAATGGCAACTCTCTCGTCTGTTACTAAAACTCAATTTCGCGTGCGTGGAGCAATTTTTTTAGTTATTTGGTGCATAAGTAAGGGAGTTAGATTTTTGTACGTAATGCTAGTTATTATTCTGTGACTGCCTGTCGCAAGCGCGACTGTTGAGCGTGAGGTCTTGGTTTCGATATCAGGTCGGGCAAAGTGTTGTTATTGGGTTTTTCCGTGTGGAATTTCTCAGTAGCAGCCCGGAGTCTGGATTAGTGCCCGATTAGTGGCAATAGACCCCTTGATATACGGTGAAATGTGGGTGTATTATACACCTCTGCCCTATCCTTCGGGGAATACAGGCGTGATAATATTATGTTATTCTGTGCTATGAGTAATCGAACATTAATTACTTAAATAATTTTATGTATTTAAAGCAGAAATTGCGTCTAAATATAATCTAGGTCTTGATCGTAATGATTAAAGTTGGTCCCAAGTGAACCTTGGCACAGTATCACACGTGTGTTTGAAAATGTTGAGAAGGGCAAATGCCTTGTTGATATAAATTGTTTTATCAATGTGATTGAGTGACTGTCAACTGTCTTGTAATTAGATAGGTGCTCTATTAAAGCGTGGTAAACAATAGAGATGGGCCGAACATAGATTTCACCGAATACGAACATTCGGCCGAATATTCGGTAAATCTTTTACCGAACCGAATATTCGGCCGAATATTCAGCATAATTGATTCCCTAAAGTAAACAATACAAGTCTGAATGCGTTTACGAAAAGGGCGCGGATGGGCGTTTTAAGAAAATTTACCTTCATGTAACTTAAATAAAAAGTTAGTAAAAATGTGAATTCTTAAGGTTATATTCCTATATTATTATATTTGATTTGGTCTCTTATAAAGATCTCATATTTGTCTTAGTATGTCACTAATATTTATAATAGAGTAACTCTGTTTGTGTAGGGGTAATTGATTGATCTCTCAAATAAATACCTATAAAAAATGCAATTACTAAATTCTTTCTCTTAAAAAAAACTATATTGGTTTAATACTTTTAACGTTTAAACTTTATAGGACAATAACTGTTTATTTTCAATAAATAACTTTTGCCACTTTAAGTAGAAACTAGAAATATGATTACCATATCTGCTGAAATGTTGTAATTTAATCATGCAATTCTTTCTTACATTATAGACCTGATTAAAATAACATATATTATTTTATTATAAAGAGTTCACTGTAGCTTAATCCCAAAATAGCTACATACTTATATTTGGTATTTAATAACCATCTTTTTATCTGCTTTTATTGGAAATAAAACTATAGTGCCGACAAAAACATGTAAATTACTCACCTCATAAACATAACCCATTTAACACTCAACTCATACTCAATCATACACGCACGGCTCAACACAGTAAAATAGTTTGAGTACCACTTTGCCGAACGTTCGGTGATTTTGCCGAATATTCGGCCGAATACGAATATTCGGTAAATATTAATGTTCGGCCCATCCCTAGTAAACAAAGTTTAGTGTATTACTTTTTAAGAGGTAAGGCTACTAATGTAATCTATACTATTAATAAATCTCAAAGTGGACTTTGTCTGTAAAATATCTGTGTGAAAATGGAACTTGTGCATTTTAATTTAATATTGTAGGGAACGTTGACAGTTTTCCTAATTTACCTACCATTCAGTATAGAGGTGTCTGCGATGTTAGATGGCGATGATAAAAAATATTAAATGACACCCCTGAATATGTAAAAAAAACGAGTTTTAGATTTTTCGATTGGGGCTACTTTGAAATTCAATGATAGAACAGAGATCATCAAAGTAGAAGCTCTACGGTCCAAGTTTGATAAGGAACATTTCTCCTTTTTGCTATCGAAAACTGTGCTCTATAGTTTTTTTTATCTAGTCTATGTGATTTTATATATCTCAGTTAATTGAGTCTACATAAAATATTTTTGATGTAGCAGCTAAAAGCGAAAATAAATAAGATACAAACACATGAAGCTCAAAAAATTGATCAAAGTAACCCCGTTCTACCGGTACATTAAATATTTTTCCAAAATTTCAATTGGAGGTATACCTACTATCGATACAGAACGAAAACTTTTTTTTAATTATTCTCTTTCTGTCTGTCTGTCTTTCCGTCCGGGCATCACGTAAAATCCCGTGGATGGATTTTGATGGGATTTTCGCTGGTATGTTGCGTAAAAAGCGAAGATTTTGCTGGTACATATACCATCACGCTATTGTTCATAGGAGCCGAGCAACGGAACATTATTTCCACATACTGCGAAGTATATAAGCTTAATATTCGGATCGTCATATCGCGTGAATGTTATAGGGTTTTCTGTGTGAAATTTCTCAGTAGCAGCCCGGAGTCTGGACTTTGCCCGGTTGATGGTAAAAGGCTCGCCCCTTATCACATGGGACTAAAACATAACGGCGAAATGTGGGTGTACTATACACCTCTGCCCAATCCTTCGGGGAATACAGGCGTGATGGTTTGTTATGTATAGGTATAGAAGAAAGAAAATACATTTATTTAGCACAGACTAAAAGGCACACAAAACATACCTAAAGCAGAAAAAAAAACCAAAAAAAAGTAGGAAAGTGTGCCTCACGGCTGCGCCAAGAACGCCCAGTTCAGCAGTACCTATAGCAGAAAAGATCGTGACGAAAAGTACTTGACATTTTTCAATAACAAACGGATAACATTGCAAATTTTGAAGTTCACAAAAGTATGCACAAATTTGGCGTGACCCCGCGAAGACACGTTTGACACTAACTGCTATCGCCGAAGAGCATCTAGATCACGCGTCTGCGCCTGCGCAGGAACCGTGGGAAACGACGTCTGCGCGCTATGGGAAACTGTACGATTGTAGTAATTATCTATGAGAAAACTGATATATAAAGTAGTACATGTAGTGAAATAATTTCGCGATTTAATTGGACTGTACCCTAGATTTATCGAGAGTATATCGTTAACGAAGTAACCCGCTCGTGGCTAAATTACGACAGCAAAGATGCGTTCATTGTTAATGACACCACCAAATGATACTACCCCCAGGGGTGTGGTTGCCAAAAAGGATTTGTTAAAGACACCACTAACGAATAGTGTTGTTGGCCTTCAGGGCAACAACGAGTACGTGTGAATTAACTCTCATATCATATTATTACTAATTGTGGCATCCCAACATTACGGTGGTCTCATTAACAAATCCTTTTTGACAACCACACCCGGGGTATCATTTGGTGGTGTCATAAACAATGAACGCAAGGATGTATAGATCTACAAGATTAGTCAAAAAGGGGGTACTAATCCGAAAGGGTGTTAAAGTAACCACAATAATGAATAACTTTTGTTCTACAACTTTCCCCAAAAGTCAATAGTTTAAGAGAAAAAGCTGTTCAAAAATTACATAAAAAATTTGCTAAAATCTATCTATCATCAACTAAGATCAGCTGTGTTTACATTTTAGATCATATTTGGGGTCACGAATTAGAAGCTCTATTTTCTTTTAGTAACTAAAGCAGGGATGAAGAATTTTAGAAAAAACTAAAATAAAAATTATTTTATATGGAAATAAAAATATCGAATTTTGAAAATTTAACACTTGCTTTAAACAGTCATCAGTGATACTTTGAGTGGTCTGCGGATTAGTACCCCCTTTCCGACTAACCTTGTATAAGCTTCTGCGGTCTAGCGGTTTAAAGGACACGGTGCGCATGAACCTAAGTATGGTTCGAACCCCGCTAGTGAACACTATCTTTTTCGCGGTGCATGCACCTGCGAATCCCACGACTCCGGCCAAGGGTCAGAAGAAGGAACACCGTGGGTTTTTAGCCGGTAAGAGTCCGGCATAACCCTTCGCTTTCCCCGGGTGAAGGGCATACATGAGGATTTTCCCACGAAAAAAATAAAATAAAAAGGTTGGATGGATCTGAGAGGTTAAGCTGTGTTTGCCGCGGTCAGTCCGTGCGTGGTGATTTGATTATTCTTTCGATCGACTCCCCGGGGTTACTCTTAGGAGAACAGTCGCGACTGCAGTAAAGAATACCAGTTACTTTAGTACCACTTTCTGGAAAGCAGAATTAGAAAATGTATTTGTTAACAAACAATACAATATTCAATAGGTTACACAAGTTTACACAGGATGTAAAGGAATTCGTTAAATTCCTTAAAACCACCTAATCTATTACTGCTACAGAAGACGCACGGGATTTAGATAGATCGAAAAACAAAAAAAAATAAAAAATCTTTTTTTTCGTGTATAAGTAATGGTGGTAATAACTTAATAAGTGATCGTATCTAAAACATCTAAAAAAGATTCAACAAAAAAAAGGACAATCTTTTTGCAAAATTACGAATTATAATAATGGTAGAACATCTCGATGCCACTCATAAAGAAATAAAAGCACGGTGACGGTGACACAACTAGCGCGATATCGCTCCGCGCAGTCAGTTAACTCGAGGCGCTAAAATGAATCAAAAACAGAATGCCTTGTTGGTTGAATCTGTTCTCTTTCCATTCCCTTGCACCCTGCAATCTGTATCACCAGTAGATCATGCGGTTCGAAGGTATTACACGAATTCACTATAAAATGATAAAAACTAAGTGCCAAAAAGGCCATCAGTTTGTATGATGTCAGATGGCAGCTACCACTAGGTAGGATACACACGGCTATGTTATGCCATACATGTCCAGTATAATCTGACCTCTCATTGTACGGAAAGCCAATACAATGCGAGATCAGCTTATACTGGAAATTGTACCTACTACAGTCACGAGCACTAACATGTATACATGTAGCGAAATTATAAAATGCATTAACGATGAAGTTGGAATGGAAAATTTGAAACATTGTAAAGTATCTTCTACGAGCACATACGAATAGAGGGCGTGTGAAATAAAATCGACAGTTAGTGAGAAAATAACTCGAATTTTGTCACATGTATACATATTGGTGCTCGTGACTGTACTACCCAGATGACAGTATTAAGTAGTACTGCTATTGATATTTATTTACTTTAATGAGCATAAATGTTTTTATTATTTCAGCTGAACGATGATATAATCTGATGAGATAGGTCAAGCACCTCGCACCAATGTCAACAAGATTTATTTTGTAAATGTCATTAAAAAGCAATTATAGGTACTGAGTACGTAGTCTATGTACGTATCAGTATATACATAGGCAATGTAATTTGATGCAATAATAGACTAATAGTTGATTGTCGATCTATTAACGATTGAGAAGAAAAGGCTTTATTATTAAATCACTCGTTAATACTCCCATACGCCAAGTTTGCGAGTGATTTCGACGACAATTTGTCGTTCGTAAACTATACGACTTTTATTAGCTCCATAATATACATTTTTAAATCCCTCGTTTAACTCAGATATCGTACATATAAGGGTAACGGCTTTATTTATGACTAGCACGTTTTTATATTTTATTAACAGTGTTAAGAAAAAAAAACTGTCACTTATCGCTTTTCTAAAACCTAAACTAAGTTATAGGTATTCGAATGTGCTTTTTGTTCGACGAGATATTTGTATCCTCGGACATCAAGGTCGGCAACAGTGATACCTAGACCAATGACCAATAGATTATTAATTATAATCTATTATAATAAATGTGACATTATAGAACCTACAAAACGTTTGAACAATGACGCAAATCGTTACAGATTGATATAATGTAGAGCACTTCCTGAGAGAACTGGTTATAGTAGGTGTCTGGCTGCCTATAGATTTATACGCGTAGGTACCTATCAAAACAATAGGAGGAAGCAGTGTGGCGAATTCGCCTTGGGGTGTGTCTAATCGGACACGCCAAAGTGAGTCGCAGTTCGATCCCGGTTGTGTATTATGTACTTCTCAATGCTATTTGAATATGTGCGATGGTTACGCTGTTATGGCAATTCGTTAGCTACCTTTAGGTCACTATAGAACTTGGGATTCCACCTAGGCAGCCTAGCCTTATACGTGCAGTACCTACCGTGATTTATAAGAGATATGTCACGGATTCTGTCAATTTTTTTGTACAATATGTAAAAAAATGTGACAGATGTATGACTATTGGCTCCTTTTGCATCGGCGCAATATAGGTAAGCAGTGCTATTTCTACGTCAATAAAGTTATTTTTTTTGATTTCCATAATTGCGATTAGTCGTGATTGTGACTAGTTGTCATAATTTTAGAGTAAGAGTTTTAATTTCCGTATGGTGCCGGACGTAAAGAATAGCACTACCTCATCTTTCCCCATGGGTGTCGTAAAAGGCGGCCTAGAGATTTACTAGATGATGGGCAGCAGCGTTCTCAGAGTACTTTAACAACCATACTGCGATCGGCAACCCCCCTACCAAGCGTGGCGATTATGGCAAACCCCCCCAACATGGATAGCACAAAGATTTCGATGTGGCGATGCTTGTAGGAGGTCTATGTCCATCAGTGGACGTCTTTCAGCTGAATGATGATGATGAAGAGTTTTAAAAACATGTACAGTAGGAACCAAAAGTCCATAGGCAATCTCACAAAGCAATAGCTTGACGTTTAGTTTGACTTACGACCTTCTATTTTTAAGAGACACATGCATAATCGTTGTAGTTCATAATTTCAACATGGAACTATAAGTTAAGATGGCTTAGTCGTTATGCGCGACCGAAAACATGCCTGGTTCATGGAGACGTGCGTTCAAATCTCACGCAATGCAGACTTTTTGTAAGTTTTTACTCGATTGTAAGTATTTATTTATTTATTTATTTATTTATTTATTTATATACTCTTTATTGTACATTACACCAGGTTAACACAAAAAGGAAATACAATTTAAATACAAAAATGCACAATGGGCGGTCTTATCGCGCAAGGCGATCTCTTCCAGACAACCTTTGGATGGACTGGAAGAATGGAAAGAGAAAAACGGGCAGTCGGTGTACTTGTACATTACGTACATATTATTACTTAGATTTAATAATATAAAATACATAACAATATAATTACATAAATATGAAAAAACCATAAATATAATAATAAACTAATAAATATATAAAATAGATAAATAAAAGCGGACGAGAGGAATGAAAGAAATAGCAGACTAGAGCGACAAGTAATGCTCCTTCACTGACTTTTTAAAAACTGGCAGCGATTGTGCACGTCTCACATGAAGTGGTAAAGCATTCCACAGGCGAGCAGCTTGAATTGTGAAGGACTTATCATAAAAAGAGGTGGAGTGCTGTTGTATTTTTAATTTAAGATTTTCTGATGATCTCAAAAACCTAGAATGAGAGTCACAGAGGAACTCGAAGCGTTCTTTAAGGTAAAATGGGGTGGAAGGATTAAAGAGCACATTATAAAGTAGAGAAAGAATATGGGCATTCCGGCGAAGGCGAATAGGTAGCCATTTGAGCTTGGTACGAAATTCAGAAACATGATCATACTTGCGCAAACCAAATATGAATCTGATAGAAAGATTTTGAAGTCGCTCAAGCTTTTCTAATTGATCCTCAGTTAGATCGAGATAGCTGGCATCAGCATAGTCGAGGATTGGTAGAAGAAGAGATTGTGCTAGCGCTATCTTAGTGGCAGTCGGAAGGAAGTTTCGAAGGCGTCTCAAGGAGCCCGCTGAAGCGAACATCTTACGACTGACTTCCTGCAGTTGTGTAGTCCAAGAAAGTGTACTGTCGATATAAATCCCCAAGTTCTTTACTTTGTCGGTAATCGAGATTGTAACGTTATTAAAAGAGACTTGAGGAAGTATCGACCAGTCAATCCTAGAGACCAACCGGGAACTGCCAACAACAGTCACCTGTGTTTTTGTGGGATTGACTTTCAGACCAAACTTCATGCTCCAGTCACTTATTCGAGCAAGATCTAAATTAATGGTGACAATGGCTTCTGACAAATTTCCGAGAGGGGCTTGGCTATAAATTTGAAGATCATCTGCATAAAGGTGGTAGGAGGAAGAAAGCTGGTGAGAGATTGAATTAATAAAAAGTGCGAAAAGTAGAGGGGATAGAACGCCACCCTGAGGTACACCGGCAGAAGTACTGCACCAAGAAGACAAGGTATCTTCAATACAAATACGTTGTCGGCGACCATACAGGTAACTACGAAACCAACCAATCACCGATGGAGATATGTTTAAAGAGCATAATACGCCAAGCAAAATATCGAAATCTACAGTATTAAACGCATTGCTAAAATCAAGCAGTGCAAGTACCGTCAAATTTCCGATTTCCATGCCTGACCTGATATCATCCGTAATATTCACTAGGGCTGAGGTAGTGCCGTGTCCACGACGAAAACCAGACTGAAAGGGATTTAGGAGATTATGCTTGGAAAGAAACGAGGTAAACTGATGATGGATAAGGTTTTCAAGGACTTTGGATAGAAATGGTAAAATGGAGATTGGACGATAATCAGAAAAAGAAGTAGGTTTAGATTTTTTGGGTAAAGGAATAATTTGAGCATCTTTCCATGCATGTGGAAATACGCTACTAGACACGGAGAAGTTGAGGATATAGAGGATTACAGGAAGAATTTCATCAAGGATGGGAATGATCATGTTACGGCTGATACAGTCACATCCAACAGCATTGGATGTTATCGATAAGATGCTTCTTTTAACATCACACGCGGAGAATTGACTAATGACAAATGGGGAATAATCGGGTGTCGGAAGATTAGAAAGATAATTCAACGTAGTAGCTTTGATAGTCCTATCAAAAACAGAAGAAGTTGTGAAATGGTTATTAAGCAAATTGATATCTAAATCTTTAGGAATTATGTCGTGATTCGATTTTCCAACCCCCATTGATTTAAGAAATTTCCAGACTTTAGCTGGATCACCGTTTTGAACTGATTTATGAATATGTTGGCGTTGTGCATTCCTACACACCTTATTGCAGTGATTTCTGATAGAAACGTATTTTTCCCAGTTTACGTCGTTAGGCCGAATTTTATATCTCGACTTCGCCGCTGCTTTCTTAGACATTAATAACTTAATTTCATCAGTAAGCCATGGTGAAGGAAGGTGCTTCATTTTTACCGCCCGAATAGGTGCATGCTGGTCATAAAGCTGGATTAGAACTGAGGTAAAAAGGTCAGCTTGTTCGTCAACAGACGTAGATGAAACGAGAGAAGTCCAGTCAATATTCTCAGCATCTTCTCGAAGTCGATCGACATTCATGCCACCAAAATTGCGAAGCAGAAGAGTTTTAGACTTTGCCTTTGGTGGGCGAATTTTGTAAGACACGAAAACCAAGTCGTGGTAGGAAAAGGCGTCAGCAGAGCATTGACCATGCTTAGCGACATGGTGGATAGAAGAGACAATAATAAGGTCAAGAAGTGAAGGAACACAATTTGGGAAATGGTGCGTAGCACCAAGATCAAGAATGGTAAGATTACTAGATTCTGTAATATGACAAAGAGAAGAAGAGCGGGAATCCTTTTTAAGGAGACAGGTGTTAAAGTCACCCATTATAATAGTGTGACTGTAAGAGGGGATTAGAGTTTCCAAGATATGTTCAAAGGAAGAGAAGAAATTAATACGTAGAGAAGGACAGTAATAGACCCCAAGGAGGACTTTAGTATGATGCAATTCAACTTCCAAGAAAAGATGTTCACCGGCATGCGACGGAGGCGGCTGTGAGGACATATTCACAATAGAGAAGGGAATATGAGTACGGAGATATATGGCCACACCGCCACCACCGCCAACCGCACGATCATTCCTTATAAGCTGAAAGCCAGGTAAAGAATAAGAAGATGAGGAAAGACAAGGTTTTAACCATGACTCAGAAACAAGAATTGCGTGAACATTCTTACAGTCAAAACTTGCCAGCATATCAGGGAAATGAGCCGGAATACTCTGGGCATTTATGTGGACAACATTAAAATTCTTGGGAACATCAGAAAACTGTGAAACAAGGGTGTCAGCTAATGAAGGAACACTTACGAAGCTCTCATCGTCGCTACTTAAGGAGAAAAAAGAATCAGTATCACTGCTACAGTCAGAACTGAACATTGATACTTAAATAAAAATAAAATATAGATTTATAAAATAAATAAACAATAATATAAATAAATATATCTAACAATATAAATATTATTTAAATATAAGCAAAAATGACCAATATCTATCCACCTGCCAGTTGTGCTAGAGTAGTAATTACACATATTAGTATGATAAAATAACAAAATAAGAATATATGGTAAGCAGTCCAGGTAAATTATAAAAATAAAATAAAAACGGAAACTAAAATAAAAAAGAACAACAACAAAATATTTTTCGTGTAACAGAGTCTTATAGAAATGCATGCTAAAGAATTACTATGTGTCAATATACGGAACGTGCAATTGTGACACATGAGCACTGAAGTGACGTTAATAATTTGTTACTTGAAAAAAGAAAAAAGAGTCAATTTAATGAGGGTGCACGAAAGTAAAAGTATAGAAGAGTCTAAATTACCTGGACTACATAAATAAGTTAAAAAAAACTTCACTTTTTGGCCGCAGCACGCTTAAGCTTTGTAGGAGCGGGTGCCGCGACAACCGGCTGTATGGTTTCCTTCTCTGGCTCTGCGGTGACTTGCTCCGGCTGCTTCCCAATTTTATTGAGGTCCACCAACGAGTAGATGCGATGTCGCGCTCCATCAGACCCAAGGACAAACACAACGCCTTCTCTGGTCCAGCATTGGGTGACACCAAATCTCTCTCGCGCCGCCATGAATACGTTGTGCCTAGCTTTGGTCAGGAATTCAGAGATGGTTATACCTGACCCCTTCAGTTTGGTTTTGTCAAACCAGATCTTGTCGCGGAGAGACACATCACAAAGCTTGAAGAGGATCGGCCTTGGTTTGTGAGTAGTACTGCGTCCCATCCTGTGGCATCGCTTAATGTCAGCAGCTCTGAAGTCCACAAGACTGAAGCGATCTTTCATGACCTGTACCACCACATGTGCAGTCTCCTCATCCTTGGCCTCCGACACACCATGCAACAACAAGATTTTTCGGCGACCACGCGTCTCCATGTTGTCCACACTCTGCGCAAGCATTTCAACCTGCTGCTGGAGGGTGCCAAGCGCCTGCACTACGAATGTACGGAATGCTGAGAACTCTGCAGGCAAACTTGAGGTTGCAGTTGATGCCGTTCCAGGAGATTTTTGTAGCTGCAGCTCAAATTCAGACATCCTCTGATTGAATAAGTTGCTCATGTCTGTGATAGTGCGGTTAATAGCGTCCATTGTGAGGTTGTGCGGTTACAAAAAGTGAAAATAAAAAAAAAAACAAAACGTTATGTTACAGTAAGGAGTAAACACTTTCCTGGCAGGTAGATATTGTTAGCTAACAATATATGTCATTACTAAATAAAAATATGAAATGTAACTATTTTAAATAAATTATTTACTGGAGCAAAAAAATTTTATTATTATTGGATTTAAAATACAGAGTTATACCTAATATTACATTGTTATATTAAATAAATATTATTATATTATGAAAATTAAGTCACTTCAGTATTTTGATATAGCCGCCTAATGTTACTTTTTTTTTGTTTTAGAGGAAATAGAGGAATACTGTAAGTCTTTGGATCAAAAGATATGAGGAAGAGGGAAGCCTTGCTGGTCGATAGCGAAGTGAAAGGCCGTCGCTTATTGGCGAGGCGCAGCGACAACATATTATTATGGTGGACGAGTATGATATGAAACAAGTGGTTTCACACCTACGAGACACTTTGCGGAATTATTTGACACCTCGCTGTAAACTGTTCGCCGTGCCCTCCACGCTGAAGGATTGCATCACAGAAGACCCGCTAAAAAGCCCTTCTTGACAGAAAGACATAAACAAGCACAATTACGTTTCGCACGGGATTACTTAGATTTTGACTGGAATACTTCCATTGTGTCAGATGAAAAGACGTTTAAATCTAGTCAAAAGGGTAGGCTTCACTTATGGCGCAGGAATAACACTCGCTTGTGTTATAAAAACGTAATCCCTAATACAGACAGGTGTGGGAAAATTTAAGAGGAACCGAAGTATGTGGTAGTATTGTAGGGTCTATGCGCAAACGTCTACTTGACTGACTTGACTGCATTGAAATTGAAAATAATGGGGGATACACAAAATATTAAGACCCAATAGATGTTTTGGTTTTAATAATTAGACGGTGTAACTAAATATTTAGTAATATTAACCTATCCGTAATTATTTAATGATCTTAAATTGAGGTTTAGTTTCAATCTTCTTTTCGTCAAGAAAATGAACACTTAAGCTATAACCTCAATACATTCATTGTGACGTTACATAAAAGACATGTTTATAAAGTCTAAATCATTATTTAGTTTTCAATAAACTCTGCTGAATACCGATACGTATAATAAGTGGGTATCAACAATTATATTTGTGTCATTAGAATATCCCTTCCTTGTTATGTTATTATGAATTGACTAAGTAGGTATACAACAAAAAATCTTATGAACGATTACAAGAGAACTTCTTTTATCTAGGTAGGAATGTGACGTCACAATTCTCATAAAAATTTGTTAGTATATAAGTAAATAAAACGAATAAACATTTTTGTTATCATTTAGCACTTTTTTATTTCCACCTTCCTACACCAAAAAAAATTGAATACATAATCACATAAATAATGAAATAATAATACAATAACTAACATTATAAATAAACATCAATCATATTTTTTTGCTTAAAACACAGAAATATAAGTTTCAAAGAAACAAAAACTAGCTACGCATCGTAAGATTCGAACTCAGACAGCACTGTTCGTGGACCCATTGCTTGGCTCAAACAGCTATCAGGACATATTAGATTAACGCGAATTTTAGCAATACAATGTTAAGAACAGGTAACCACTGTGACGCTTATTCTAAATGAAACAGAAATATAATGTTATTTCGCGTAGTGCGACGACAGTTCATTAGTGTGTGCTATCTGTGGCATGTTGAGACATCACTCGTACACGCACATGCATACGCATTGGCTGTATCGTGCGCGAGTTTAAAGCAATGTAGTCCTCAGCGTGCCTATGGACTTTTAAGCGCTTACTGTTAAACTGTTAAATGTGGAATTAGTGAATGTTATTTCTAAGTACTTAGAAATAACATTCACTAATTCCACATTTGAGAGTGATGCACCTGTTCGGACCTTAAATACTGACTAAAATTGATTGCGAATTTTGTCGCAGATTTTTTCCATGATCAATACGGTAGGTACTTATATCAGAAAAAAAACATCCGACTGTTACACATTCAGGGTCACTTGCATTCCATTGGTCTGTTCGAATTATGGCGGCAAGGTCGCAGATTGTTACCGACTTAGAATTAGCACAAACACATGATTTTATATCGTTTAGTTTCGGGCTCACCTCTCTAATGTATATAGATTTATTAAGCAAAAACTAAGGCTAAAACCTATTATGCGCAAATGCGCGTCAACTGCTTGTCATCTAGCGCCGTTCACCCGTCTCCAGTCTTTAGTACAGTGAGAGTCGAGTTGTTTAAATTTTGTGACTCAATACATGTAAATACTAATTGCAAATTAGTTGGTACTCGTTAGCTGTAATTTATAGAAAATTAGTAAATCGATATAATTAGAGCCATTGTTATTTTTAAAGATTTCTTGTACGGGGATTAGATTTAGACTTTTTATTATTTTTAATAGGTATTTCCCATGATAGAGGCCATAGCAACATATTCTGTGAAAATTTCGACTGGCTATTTATTATGGCAAAAACATACAGCCCTATGACAGATATACGGACGGACAGACGGACGAACAAACGGACGGACAGACGGACGGACAGACGGACGGACAGACGGACGGACAGAGGGACGGACAGACGGACGGACAGACGGACGGACAGACGGACGGACAGACGGCGGCGTAGGCTTAGTAATAGGGTCCCGGGTTTAGTAATAGGGTCCCTAAAAACAATCGCGATAATTTGACGAATATCACGACTACACGAATATTTGCCGAAGACCTATTTGTATAAGTGTAGCCCAGAGCTTAAACCGAGGAAGTGCTCAACAAATTGACTTTCAAATTAAAGCAAACATGCATTTGCACTAACTATTAATTGCGTATTATCCTTTGTTCAACGCGCTTATGTAATCACAAGCAAAGGTTGTCAACGGACCTAATATATTTAAATTAAATACTCTATGTTGACAGTTAGCACTGACATTTAAAGTCAATAAATAGTTGAAGATGAAACTACTCAACGTTCTCGTCGCGTGACAGACACAAATTAAAAGCAAATACTTAAATAATTATATTTCTTTAAAAATATGTTTTTCAAAATTGTGTTGTAGATAGAGAACATTTTTGGACGAGAGACTTATTCCAGCTTAGCATACTACCAGCTAATATGTACTATGTGAAAGTAAGTGCCACATTTGAATATTAAAAACAAAAAATAATAAAAAAATATTTACAAATTGTTTGGTAAAAAGATCGACACAGTTTTTACCCGACTACGGCAAAGCCAAAAGGAAGGGTAGTGATTTTGGCAGTCTATGTATGTACCTATATGTTCTATATGTTTATATATATGTTCCACCGTAGCGACTAAACTACTGAACCGATTGTAATGAATGAGGTGTCAATAGATTCGTAATAATGGCCCGGGCAACATAAATTTTATTAAAATTTTATATGACGGAATTGAAACCTAAGATTCTAACCTTGAAAAAATTGAGAAACTGAGATAATCATAACGTGTTTGGTATCAAAAGAAAGGTTTTGGCGAACACAAATAAACTTTACTTAAATAAAATCGGGAAACGGAAAAGTATTAAATAAAAAATAAAAACAAAAAAGGTTTAAAAACTATAACCCGACTACGTAAAAAATGGGTCTAAAAAGGACGAAACAAGAAAATAATTCAAATAGAAATCCAGAAATGCATAGGTACAAAAATGGTCACGG
Organism: Amphipyra tragopoginis; assembly: GCA_905220435.1. Lineage (NCBI taxonomy): Eukaryota > Metazoa > Arthropoda > Insecta > Lepidoptera > Noctuidae > Amphipyra > Amphipyra tragopoginis. The sequence goes on from HG992009.1 coordinate 10,680,678, forward strand.
TAGAGCCGTGGTCACGTCGTAGTACAAGGTTAGTCAGAAAGGGGGTACTAATCCGAAAGGGTGTTAAAGTACACATAATAATGAATAACTTTTGTTCTACAACTTTTCCCAAAACTCAATAGTTTAAGAGAAACAGCTGTTCAAAAATCTCTAAAAAAAACTCTAAAATCTGTCTATCCCCAGTTATGATCAGCTGTGTTTACATTTTAGGTCATATTTGGGGTCATGAATTAGAAGCACCATTTTCTGAATTTGTAACTAAAGCAGTGATGAAGAATTTTTGAAAAAACTAAAATAAAAATAATTTTTTTTGGAAAATAAATAAATCGAATTTTGAAATTTTAACACTTGCTTTCAAACAGTCATCAGCGATACTATAAGTGGGCTTCGGATTAGTACCCCCTTTCCGACTAACCTTGTAGAGAGTATCACTTCGTGATAAATATTTGATACCACATCGCTCTATATTCAACATTAGCTACCCTCAATAATGGGGGCAAATGAACTAATTTTTCCCATCTGCCACCACTAGAGGCTACTGGGAACGAAAAGAGTGGTCCTTCCCAATTGCAACCACTGCAACGCCACCAGTAGTGGCGTTGACGGTGAGGGCAACTGGGAAATCTGGGAATGACCGCACTCAGCGGCCGAACATGGATTACATTTCATCTAAGAGTGGCCCGTAGGTTTACCTTGGCAGATGGTAAAACAGGGAATTGAAATAGAATTTTCTAAATTTGACAAAGTGGTGACTTTTGCTGTTGCAAATGTTGTCGAAAACTTAATCTGGATTTATTTACATGACTATAAACGCTAACGATAATAAATAAAAAAAAAAACTGCCCACACGTTCTGATTTCCATATTTTACGCGTTTATCTTTAATTTTGTGAACGTTTCTTACATAAATGGAACAGTTTATGAATAATGTTATCTCTATGGCTGAAAAGGTTAGCTACTTTAAGATTATAAAATGGAACTGTATTAAGGAGCAAGCAGCACTTCTGCTTGCTCCTTAATACGGTGACGGACACTTACGCACACCACTTTGACACTAGTTTTTTGTATAAAAAGTTATTTGAGTATAAAACCTGCTCAAATGGACACTGGGAGGATTGGGAAAAGTTGACAAGTGACACTAAAGAACGTTTTTCATTATTTTGTACGAATCAAACGTCTGTCTTAGCAGCTCTACCGTGAGGGCGACGGCCAACTTGGACTGCTATAGCCGCTCTGTCAGTAGTTGTAGTCCAAAAGCGAATGTCATGGCAGTCCTGCCCGTCAACGTGTTAAGAAGACCCTCGAAAACTAAGTTTTATTTCAGGCTAAAAAGTAAAAAAAACATAACTTCACGCGTGTATTCCTAGAGGGTTGGGCAGAGGTGTATAGTCTCGTGTAATAGGGCCAATCACATACCAATGCAGCATCCTAAAGCGCAGTTCAGACTACGCTATACTATTTCGCTATATAGTAAGACATATTGCGTCATAAGCTATAACTATATAGCATGACGTTCACACTAAACGCTATATCGCAAGCCGATCTGTTATGTATTACAAGTTATTTGGCGGCGATCCATTAGGCGACGGACGGGTAGAAATGAGGCGGAGCCGACCGGAGAGTCGTACGATTTTTTTAAATATTTTTTCCCATTTTCTACCACTAGAGGATAGTGGGAGTGAAAAGAGTGGTCCTTCCCAATTGCCACCACAACAACGCCACCACAAGCTCTGAGAATCGCTCAAGGGTATCGCGTACAGCAAGCCAATACTTATAGTATAGCGTTGTGTGAACGTGTCCATATAACGTGTATGCTGAGCGATATCGCTGTGGTATACAATATTTGCTACATGCTATATATTATGGCGTAGTCTGAACTGCGCTTAATTGCGCAAAACACTCGTAATCGTCATGACTTTGATTTTGACAGATCAACAATTTCCATAGCAGCGTATGTATTAACAATCCGACTTCTACACAACTATGTACCACGCAATGAATATTGTTGTATTGTCAAAATGAAAGCTATTGAAATTACGAATTTAGGATTCACATGCTGGCTTCTCGTACAGGAGTTACGCCAATATAGAAGCATGACACACGTGGCAAAACTTACTGATCTGACTTTTATTTAGTTCCATTTGTCTTTCATGGACCTATATGCATAAAAGTCAGTTGTCAGAAAGGCCAAGGCTAAGATCGTGTCGGACGTTCAACTTGATGGCGAAATCGAACGGTATATTCCACTTTGTTCACCTGGGTGAACAAAGTGGAATTTTTGGTGTCTCATATCACCACGGAATCATTTCACCTAATTAGTATCACCCAGGTAAATCAATTCGACATATTTGGTGTCTTTTATTCACCTTGGAATTAAATCACCCAAGTGAACAGTGGCGACTTTTTTATTAATTGTGTGGACTTTATACACCTACATACAACATGCTAGAAACTTTCAAATTAAAGCCAACTTAACATTTAAATAATGTAAATAAGACAGATACAAGAAACAAAAATGATAGGTAGTTATTGTTAATTAAATTGTGTACCTAATAATTTTGTCAACATGAAGAATGATTAGAATAATCCTAACTAATATCCTTACTTCCTAATCCTAATAACTTAACTAATATTATAAATGCCAAAGTTAGTTTGTTTGCTTGTTATCTTTTTACGCCTAAACCACTGAACCGATCATTCTGAAATTTTGCATATACGTTGTCAGGTGTACAGAAACGGACATAGGGTACTTTTCATCCTGAAAAAAAGTACTGTTCCCGAGGAAAACAACAATAACGTTCATAGATGGCACCACGTGTCTTTCGAATCACAATTAAATTTTATTATTATATAAACTTTAGTAGTGTGGTAAGAGTATTTTTGAGCTTAATTAACGCAAGCGAAGCCGCGGGCAAAAGCTAGTTAAAAATATAAGAACATTATGAATAATGATAGCATTTTTCGCAACTTTTCTGTAATTGCGTGGCTTATTGTACGTGCGTGTAGTATAATCAACTCCTTACTGTCCTATAGGCACGGAACACCGTGGCGCGTGGCCATACCCAATTACAAGGATTAATATCTCTTCTCTAAATAGTATAAATTGGAAGTCGCTTTTCGCGTCTGTCTGTGTGTCCGCTTACTTCTTACGAGCTATACAAAAATAGCTCATGTTGTGGTGAAAAGATTAGCCAGTCAGCAAGATTGGTAGCGGGGCGGACTGCTCAGGGTGCGCCGGACGTGCTGAAGTATCGTCAGTCGTGGAGGCTCTTTTCATGCACTCCATCTTATCACCACAACTGACTTATCGAATTGTTCTGCATCAGGGGGCAGGGATACGTGGTAAGTACCTTCCTATACTGTATTATAGGACATTATACTTTATTTGAATTTGGTGGGTTTCCTTGCGTCTTTTCCATTTAAATTTAACTGTAATGACTGTCTTGTCGGTCTAGTGGTCGCAAGCGTAACTGTTGAGCGTGAGGTCCTCGGTGCGACCCCAGGTAGGGCAATGTGTTATTGAGTTTTTCCGTGTGGAATTTTTTAATAGCCACTCGGAGTCTGGATTTGTGCCCGGTTGGTGGCAATAGGCTCGCCCCCTATTACAGGTGACTTAAACATAACGGCGAAATGTAGATGTATACCTACCTACTATACACTTCTGCCCAACCCTTTAGGGAATACAGGCGTGTTGTTAATGTAATGATAAATAGGGAGTGCCTCCACTGCCGGCGCCGGTTGCCATTAAGAGTGCCGGCGCCGGGTACGAAACAGGCTGCCGGCGCCGCGCAGACTACACACACAGTTTTATACACCTTCAAGACCTCTTCAAACTCTTCATGAGACGATTATCCGTCACCCACTTTCATTTTCACAATAAAAACAAATGAAAAACTTAAGGGGATTTTTGTGAGGTTGTTTGGGTGCCGGCAGCCGATGTTTTTAATCTCGGCTGCCGGCAGTAGTACTGCCGGTTCCCAATGGCGTTATTTTTGGGAGCCGGCGCCGGCAGCGGAGGCACTCCCATGATAAATATACTTTAAACATAAACTTTTATTGAGTACCTACGTTTGTCATTCCGATACTGATCTGGAAATGAAAATAAAGGGCTGAGTCAGCTATTTACCTTCCGGAGTAAGCATTCATCGTCAGATTTATCGGCAGATGAATCACATGTGATTTCATATCAGACGATTCGATTTGCATATACATTGCCTGCAATGCCGATTATATTACGTATGAATGTAAATGATTGGTAATATAAATACCTAGATATATTAAGCTTACGTAGTAACGAAATTGAAATAGGTGATCTAAATATAAATTTTTCTTCTACATATTTATATAGGTATTCAAAGTTAGTCGGAAAGGGAGTACTAACCCGTAGTAGGTAATTTAATGTATAACATAAAATTTATAAGTAAGGTATATTCGACTTTGTTCACCTGGGTGAACTTTTGGATTAATTTCACCTAGGTAATAATTACCCAGGTGAAGCAATTCGATAATTTGGTGTCGTATTCACCCTGGAATTAAATCACCTAGGTGAACAATGGCGACTTTTTTATTAATTTTGTGGACTTTATTCACCCTTAATTCACGAAGTAGCACTTGCTGTAAAACAATTGAGTTTTACGTATTGTTATCATGTTACGGTTAATGCTAGGTTATGGATAAATCTAACTTCATCCAAATAAAGCTAGTTCTATACAAGGCGTTTGGATAAAGCTTAAAATGTAGGTATTATATTGTTTACATAATAATTACAAATAAGAATAAATAAAGAAAAATATATATATGAAAATAAATTATTTTTCTTTCTTTCTTTTTTTTATCCTAATAAAACTATAAACTAAAATAGGGCATCAAAAATTCCTCCGCATCGCTGTCGACTGGTTGCCCAGAAGGCCGGCAGCAAAGCCATGTTGTATGGCAATGCTAATACTTTGACCGCAGTAGAGGCTAGCCTTCGGGTCATCACCTTGCAAAATGATTACAAACTTCGGAAACTATCTAGCTATTATTGCATAATGTTAACTAATTCATTCTATGGGCTAAATAAGCTGAAGCCTAAGAGGCGAAGTCTAAAAATATTTTGAAAAGAGAATGGGCACATTTCACTTGGGATAACAATGAAGGAGCTAGTCTCCCGATGTCTGGAGACCCAACCGTGAGAGGTAGATGTAGACGATCATGGTCGGCGCTGCAGCTCGGACATTCTCGTAAAATAGGGAAATAGCTTGCATGCCAAAAAATGGCATGTGCCTGTAAATGGCACACTGAGGTCACATTCGCAAGTGAAAAGGCATGCCTTTTAATGGCATAGTTTTTAAAAGCTTACTGAAATGTCATGCTTGTAGCTGTGTGACGCGTATAGACGTGCCATTTGGTATGCAACTTGCACCCCTGCCAACCTGGCCGCACATAACATGCCAAAAAATCAAAATGCTGTGCAATTTACTAGCACGCCATCTACAGGCATACCTTTTTATGTATACACGTGCTAGTAGCCCGCATCTGCAAGCTCCTTGTATGCCATTGTGCAAGCTTTAGGCATGTGTGGGAATACACATGCCTGTAACCTAATGCGTTTTTTAGACTAGGGGCGGCTCAAACTCTAAATCAGACCTTGTGTACAATGAACAACAACACAACATAACATAACTTCACGCCTGAATTCCCCGAAGTGTTGGGCAAAGGTACACCCACATTTCGCCGTTATCGAGTCCCACGTAATAGGGGGTGAGCCGATTGTCATCAACCAGGCACAAATCCAGACTTCGGGCTACTACTAAGACCAAAGAGGCAGTCAATGAACAGCATGACAGACAGCCCTCTGTGCAGAGCATGTATGGGGGCCGAAGAGACGGTCGCACAAGTGCTCCTGGAATGCACAGGGGTCACCCGAATACGAGAAACAACCCTTGGCGCACCGACATCACTCGCAAATGTTCTGAGCGGACTGAGAGCCCTAATCTGCTTCTGGAAGGAGGTGGGCTGGTTGGAATGATGGCCGCCATGGCCCACGTACAATGGTCCACTTAAAGGACTAAGTGCGGAAACCACATCTCCTAACATAGAACAGCAAATGATGGGCTATCCGACTGTGGCCACAGAATATATCGGGTGTAAAAAGACCCTTAACGATAACGAAAACCACATATTCTACCCATCATTGAGATCATTTTTTTCTACCAGACCATACCTGGGAAACCTTTGGTTTTGGAGATATTGAAGGTCAAAGTATAAATTTTTTTTTAGTTTTTTCCAGATACGAATTCTAAGTGATAATACTAAACTTTCTTCCAAACAAACATCAAAATTTTCAATTTTTCCTAACAAATTACGCATTTGAATTTACAAAAACGCAATGAATATCAAACGCACACAACCGCCTTGGCTCAGCTGTGTAGCTGCTGCACGACCCACACAGGCACATTCGGTTACGTGCATTACATTACGCGCTACAAAAAAACAAAGTTTTTTTATGCCTAAAAACAAAAGTCGTTTCCCAGCATTGATATATTAACAAACCCTATATCAATGTTTCCCAGCAATTGTTTTTGGTCAATGTAATTTAGTTTGATGAACAGAGTGCGTAGATTTCGGCTATGTGATGGGTTTTTTTACACCCTGTATAATAGTACTATGCTATGACGTAGTAGTCAGCACTGTAATCACCTAATCACCAATAAGTAAGTCAAGCGTGGTGATTATGGCAATATAACCAGGGTATATGAAAATGCTTTTGTTCAACAGTGGGCATTAACGGACCTTTATTTGATGATTAATGTACGGATTTTATTGATACATTGATTACTTAATCAAGTACTTTATGATCATTGAGCCGACGCGGTAAGAAGACAAAATGCCCCGATTCTATCAGTCAATGTTGCGTAATAATTAATGGTTTTTGTTAATGTGTCTGCAATAAGTGTCAGTACTCGTACTTAACTACTGTATAAAATGTTTAGTGATGTTTTAATCAAAATATATTATGTGTACGTGAGAGGAGCTTGTGACTTATGATTTGCAAGGTTACCGCGCTTACCGCGGTCAGTCCCCGGATGGGAGATCATTCTTTACACATCGAGACCCCTCCGTCCCAAGTGTCATACGAATGACACTTGGGACCTATGACAGCCGTAACGGGTAGTCAGAAGCCTGAAAGTCTGACAACCGGTCTAACCTTAGGATATCGGCATTGCCCAGTAACTGGGTTGCTCAGTTCTGATGGCAGTGGCTCCGTGAAAAATACCAGTATTCAGCTGCATCTAGTTAGACTGGGAGATGCTTCCAATATAGTTGGGAAAAGGCTAGGCAAAACAGATAACTTTTTTCATTATCTATGTCATTCATAAACACACATTCATTCATAACACATAAAAACATTAAAATTAAGTTATCGAATTGCATTATACTTATCCGATACAGCTGGGGTTATTAAGTCATTAAAAGTCACAAGAGAAAGTAACAACAAATTCTGGGCTTTTCTTCCCTTCTAAAAACGCACCAATACATTGTTCACACAAAACTTCAAAACTCATTTATTCAAAATAGACTAGGATCTTCCTCTCTTTTTCAACGCCAATGTTATGAGACAGCCCCCAAAAGCGCCCTCCCTTCACCGCTTCCTAGTGTTTTTGCTACATTGTATCGGGGTGCATTAAAATAGACTGCACGAGTGACGATACTTAAAGTACGTTCGGCGCACCCTGGGCAGGCAGCCACGCTATCAACCTTGCTGAATGGATAACCTTTTAATCACGGCATACGCTCGGGGTGATTGAAATTGAATTGATTGGGATTCGAAAAATGTTTGTAAAAAATAAGAACGTCATCATCATCATCCTAAAGTTCTAAATGCAGATGTTTCAAACTTCAATTATAATAATAAAAAATCAAACTATACCACTGCCGTCAAACAAGAATAAAAACAATCTGAAACTAATATTAATGTTAACAACGAAGGAGAACAATGATTTGTTAATTTTTTTTAAGGAAGGTCGAATATTCACCCTCGGCATTCTCGTACAGCTCTTGCCGTCGCAATAGAAAAATCTACCTATCTCTTTATAGTCACGGCTCATCTTCCGTGCGGAAGATGTCCGGTCCTTTGGAAGGCATACACGGGGACACAGGTCCAACGCGCAGAGGTCCCTGTTAGAACTTTAATCTAAAATGGGGTGGGGCACCAACCGAGGACTATCCACGGCTGCACTATTGGAGTACAGTCATGGATCGTCCCAGAAGGGTGCAAGACTATTGTAAAATATGGTAAAAAATATCTGGTCTAAGGAAAGGGGTGTTAAGTGGACTGGTTACTTCTCTATTCTTCTTACTTCTGTATTGTTATTATTATTTGAAATATTGCAACAATATTTATTAAAGAGTATCCTTGGAGTTTATTGCCCCCTCTTCTCCATATTACCTACTTCGGAATAGTGCACCTAGTTTTGACTTTTCATATGAACACTCAAAAGTTTCAAAATAGTTTTATGCCAAAACTGTTTTTTTGTAACTTGCCAATTTTTTTTTTTTTGAATAACGATACAGAAGTATATTCTTAAAATAATAGTATTATTAGAAAAACAACTGCTGAGATAAATAATTTTAATAATTAGCAGTTAAACGTCTCCTTTTATGTCTCCAAATGATAATTCATTATTGTAATGTAGCTTTTAAGGAAACGTAAACAGATTAATGTATTTTTTGGTAAATAAATGATTATTATTATTTTATAATATTCAACGGCTTCTGCTGTTGACTGTACGACCTGTAGGTGTAGCAGTGTAGAAAGGACTATGTGAAAAAAAAAATAGTTTGAATTTGCGTGCATATTAAGTGGCAAAAAAAACAGTCGACACATTATATGGTAATAAGTTATATCTGCTGAATCAATAATGATCATATTACACTCTTGATTTAATCACTATTATTTAAATCCAATCAACATATGTCCACAGGCAATTCTGGGTACTTGTAAATCGACATACGTAGCCCATGTCACACGTTTTGATATTTTTTGTTTCAACCAGGAAATAATTCAATATTTTTTCTTATCTCTGACCTTAAATCGAAAGTCCGTAAGCAATTAAAACGAGTTTTAATGAGTGAGAATTATATACATCATTATTATGTATTCCGGGTTAAAAGCCTTGTGTGAGTTGACAATGTATGCTTTCGTAGAAAAATAATAAAAGGACAAGAAAAGCGTGTAGTTTTTTGTTTTTGCTCTTGATCGGATACGGCAATTGTCGCAGCCATTATATCCTTTTGGGTTTCCCCAGATTTGTCTAAAAATGACAAATAGGATAGGACTTGTGACAAATCTAATCCACCTGGGGAGCGGAATCCGGTAGACTATTTTATTAAAGCAAGAAACGTGCAAGAAGCGTGCTGAAAAAAATGAAAAAAAAACTTTTCTTTAAAAGAACAGAATCTTTTATAAAAACTATGAAATTGTTTGACAACGAAAACAAAACCATACATTTTAGAAGTTTTCGTTTACGAAAACTGTACGAATAAAGAAGTTTTTTTTGTTTTTTTTTATTTATTCATCATAATATGTTTTTTTTTTTTTTGTAAATATTTGTTCATTTAAAAATCATAAGTTAATTTATTTTTTGTTAATCTATTTATTGGTACCCAAGATACAGGCTTGCCCAGTTTGGGGCCAATATACCTACCTATATAAATTATAGTAAAATTAATATTGTTCATATGTGTAGTTTTGTTGTTTTTTTATCTTTATCTTACATAAAGTAACAAGCAGGGTTACTGCATGTTTCCTGCTTAAAAAAATATCTGAATGGATAAAACACTCAAACTCGAACACTCAGCCCCCTCGCATTTAAGCGTAAGAAAAAGTTCGAATTTTAGCCCTAAAAGTTCAGTGTTTACGAACATTGTCATTTAATAATTTCACAGGTGAAAGCTATCAATTATTTAACGAAATGTTTATTGTTCAATAGCTATCATTATGTCAACTGTAACTAAGTACTCAATCAGAAACAGTAAAGTCTTTTTTACCTTACTGAAATAGAAACAGGATCATTGTGAGTTTTAATTTGTAAGTTAAGTAATTTTATCTATTACATTGATTTTCCTGCTACTTAACTTGAAGCCTATGCATTTAAACATTATGTTGAAGTTAAGAATTTTCCATTTCTTGTATTAAAAGAACACCGGTAAAAAAAAAGAAATTCGCGTATAGTACCAAAGAAAACTCTTCCTTGTGTATAAGAGTACACAAGGAAGTCCTTTGGTAACATTTTTTTATTTATTTTTTTCCTTGACTTGGTCGCGTTTGACCCTCGTCGCACCTGATGGTAACCGCAGACAGGGTCTAAGATGGAGCACACGAATCCAAGTAACAGAGATATAGAGGGATTCCCCTATACCCCTCTAGCTCTCACATACACACGACGGAACACAGTAAACTGCTTGACTTTAATGTGAGGGTGGTAGACAGCCAGGCGGACCGTATAGATCCTACCACCAAGAAATTCCTTAATACGGAAAGCTTTTTAATGTCGCGACTTTAAGTGGATTTAAAAATCACAGAACTAAATCTAAAATAAAAGGTAAAAACAACACTAATGATAATAATACTGAATTTTATCTACAAATATCTTAAGAATATAAAGGATTTATATCAGATGACCCCATGGCATAGTTTTTTTTTAATTACCTTTTCTGATACCTATTTATCTGTCAATAAATACTACTAATTTGAAGTAAATGTTCATACTAAATCAATCGATTAAATAATATCTAAATTCAAATCATACACACCTGCGTACGATTTGAGTTTCCTAGGTGTTAGTAGGTGTCTATAGAAATATAAATTGCAAAAAAAAGAAAACGAAAAAAAAAATTGCCTACTTTGCCAAAGCCTACTACTCCGTTCACCATAAACCCATTTTTTTTTTCAAACTATAAGGAAAGTTATCCAGTAAGTATAGAAACTTTTTCCATGTCGCAGTTTCATATTATCCAATAATGCCTGAGTATGTAGTTGCGTTATGTCATTAGTTAACTTTGTAACCGAAACGTAGAGACGACGCGTTTGCGTAAATATTGGCGACAGAGCCTCAAGGCTGTCCCAATTAAGCTATGGCCGGCTAAAAATAAAATGCTTAAAATAATCATTACATGAACACAAATAATAGTGATCGGTCCATTACGTCGGTAATGGTAATGATATTTGCCAATCGAAACATTTTTTATCCATGAACTTTTGTTCGCGAATGTCCTGGCTCGAACTATTGTCAAGCTCAGCCGAAATGATTCAAAGGACAATTTGAACAATTTCATAGCCAGTACACTCAGGAGCAAAAGTTCATAAATTATTTTATCTCATTAATGTAGGCATTAAGTTTATTAAGTAGCGACGTCTTTATTATGAAATCAAGCGAATAAAATTCAAAATATACAACGCGACCAATTTTGAACTTTAACCAAAACGCTTTAGAGTACATTGGAAGTTAAATTTTTCATGGATTTCCTTGAAACTTAGAACTTAAAGCAATTGATTTATGTACGTTTGGCACTCGAAGTACATATTTAGCATTTGTTTTAAAATAAAGCAGGAACACGCGGTGTGACTGTGACAATAAAATTATTCATAGACAGTATTACGAAATAAAAATACTAAGTATAGTTAACTGATAAACCAATTGATAACCTTTACCTTAACTGTCCAACGCCTCCGAGAGATCACGAAAAAAACTTAATCAACCAGTCCACTTTTAATTAACTGTCACGTTCGATTTCTCAAAATTGGAACACACTTTGAAATGTGATGTTTTGGCGGTTGTTGTGCAAGATGGCGCTGCCGTCGCGCGTGCGTTTGCGCGGGCGATCTCGCGGGCACTGATCGAACCACCTTTCCTTTTACTTCGAGACCTCTGTCTATAGTGTCACTGGTCAGTGGAATAGATCAGCATTCGACTTCCGATGATGTATGCATGTTCCGGTTGGGATTTGTGATTAGTCGCGATCCATTTGTAATAGGATACGGAAATCATGAAATTCCCCCGTTTTTTTTAAATATTGCGGTTAGGTTAGGACGTTCCTGGTATCTCCCACTGTTAGTTGAGTTCTAGGGATCATAATGGCAGTAGCTCTGTGTTAAATAAAAGCAGATTGGGTCAAAATACACGTCCGATAGTCGCTTCCGGGAGCCGGATCCGACTATCTGATCGGATTTATGAAATACACGTACGATTCTAGTGTGCGATTTTTTCTGGACGACGATGACGCCCTGACGATGCTTACGATTCTGACATCCGATCCGATAGTCTGATCGTACGTGTAATTCATGTTCAAACAAACGTATGACGCGGAGGCCTTCAGATAGTCTGATCAGACTATCGGAACCGACTATCGGAGGCAAGTATCAGACGTGTATTTCGGTTCAGCTACATCAAGTAAGGACAGCGGATATCAACATGTTTCGAAAGAGGGTGGATTGATTATAATGATTTTTAAAATATTATTGGTTATGGTGCATAGAAATTAATACAGGTGCTTAAATTATTATATTAACTACTTTCTTTATGCCTGAATTCGATTGGAATCGGAATAAGATAATTGACAAAAAATTTACTTAATTTAAATTACTTAAAAAAGACATCAACGAAGCAGTCACCGTAAATAGTATTTTAGAAGAGTTTTATTTTACCCGACTTCGAAAAGAAGGAGCTTATTTACTATACATAGGGGGTATTTTACCAATATATCAATAAGTAGTCCGTAACTATTGACCAGATAAGCTAAATGTGACCTACAAATCGACACCTGCAAGGAATAACATTGCAACTCATTTTTAGTAACTTTACAGGAAAGCGCGTCAAAGATTTAAAAAAATCTTACAGATTTTTTTTAACTCTCACTGGCAACCAACCTTGAAAATTTGAATCAACGAGGGAAGAGCTACAGTTTTATATGTTTATATTATTAAACAGATATATATTTCATGACTTTTTGTGAGTTACAATGAAATTCCACAAAATGTCCATCATAAAATGACATTGTAACTGACATCTTATATACTTCGAAGGTATTTTTATGCGTTTTGGAGTTAACATACGAATAAAATGTAATTAAATTAAACAATGAAACAGTTACAAACACAAAAACCAAGTCAAATACTTCAGCTCGCATTCGTAAGTAATGCATCGTAACTAATGTAATCATAACTAATATAATAATGACGAACATTAACAATGATGTGTAACTCAATATACATTTTCTTAACTGCAGTTGACGACTCTCACTTCCAATGTTTTTACACTGTAAAAAATCTTTACGGGAAGGAAATTAGACATGGGAGTTAGAGCAAAAAAAAACTGCATTTTTTGTACAACAAGAATAATTATGATTATAATTCAAAATTGCCAAAAAGTGAGTTACAATGTTATTCCTTGCAGGTGTCGAAATGACATTTTATGTGTTCAATAATTTTGTCATTATTACTATTGATATGTTGTGAAATGCAAATGTTAGCTATTGAAAAGTTTAGAGACCGAATTAGCTTATTGGACAGTTAATGATAGGTTGATGAAATACCCTCTAAGATAAGTGAAACCAATACCACCATTTTTCCTTTTTCTCCTCAATTCTACGCCTAGCCTTCACTATAGTTCGAGCTAAGGTTTATTCGCTTGTCTAATAGAAATGATCGTGCAAATGTTTGCAAATTTAACAAATTTCGTTGAAATACACGATAAAAAATATTTTATCGTACTTTTGACGTAAATCATAATTTATTTAAGACTTCCAAATACTTCATTACGTTACACGTTATTATCTTTTTCTATAGGTACTACGTTAAATCTCCACAAAGAATAATACAAAACAACTCACATAATAAATTTATAATATAAATAAATGGCCCTCTGAAGTATACATTTTATAAAATTTTATTACGTTATCAAATTACACAAACGAATATATATTATCATTACGAAGACGATCATGAGTCATTTGTGTGTTTAAAACATACTTAGATGCATCGTTTTATTGCTAATGTGAGCTAATTGAGTTTCCGTGCCTGTTATGGTATGGTAGTTAGTTAAATGACAATAAAAAGTAGTTCAGAAGGTTCAACTTCCATAATTCATGGTGTTTTTGAACGTCATGGGGCTGTGGTATCGGTAAGATGATGTTTAGATGGAACCCCACTGTTTTTAGTATACAGGTTGTAAACAAATTCGTGTAATTCCTTAAAATCCAATGATCTACTACTGGTGTAAATTGACTCCGCACGGGATATAGAGTGATTAAAAATAAAAATGAAAAAATCTTTTTATCTTGCTCTAGGGCTAAGTGATCGTATCTAAACTACCTAAAAAGGATTCAAGAAAAAAATAAGCAAAAAAAAAAATCATTTTGCGCATATATAATTTTATGTTAGTGAATATTTCGATGCCACGCATAAATGAATGAAAGCTCAGCGACACAGTTGGCGGGTACGACTAGCGTGATATCGCTCTTTGCAGTCAGTTAACTCGGGACTCTAAAATTACTCAGAAATAGAAAACTAAGATTTTATTTAGATTTTTTTCTTCAGTAGATTTTCAAATATACCCATTTAAGGTGTAACTGTGTCACCAGTTTGAAGGAATTACACGAATTCGTTTACACTCTAAAATAAGCTTCGTTCCCAAAACGTACAGTAGGTATCTTTATACTACCGGAAACCTATCTGATAGCCTAGTGGTCGAACAATTGCTTACCATGCACGAGGATCTGTTCTGGCTTGAAATACAAATGGTAGACTATATTCTCTTTGCTAGCCTCAATATCCTAGGTCACGGAACCGCCAGCTAAGGGGAAGCATCGTTGCTGGGTTCTAAACGACTTGCGAAGCTCGAGACTACTAGTGGTGGGCGATCATTAGAGCGATTACGCACTGCATCCGATCCGAATCCGTGAAAATACGGATATAAAAAACTCGGACCGAATTCGGATATTGCTTTACGCACTGCATCCGATCCAAATCCGTGAAAATACCGATCTAGAGTAAAAATCTCGGACCGAATTCGATGTTGCTTACGCACTATTCCGATCTCTGATTCAAATTCAAACAATTCAGGGGCCATCTTTGGCATATCTGTTTGGCGTCTGATTTGAATCCGAGGTAATGCGAAAGCGTTCACACAAACAGTACTACGGCTACTTCGGTCCGTCAATTTTTCTTCCGAATTAGAAAATGACGGATAGAATTCGGATGACGGATGCCGGATGTAGTGCGTAAACTACTATACAAATAGTTCTATGGCTACTTCGGAACGTATTTTCACGGATTCGGATCGGATGCAGTGCGTAACCGCTGTTAATGATTGTCAAAATCGAGACATTAACTAATTACTAATACTGGGAATCGATTATGAAATTAGTAACTTACTTATTTTCATAATCGAGTAATGTTAGTAATTTGTATTACTAACCCTAAATCAGTCGTACGAAACGATTGAGAATGATTTACTTATGACGGGAGTCATAAGTAAATCATTCTCAATCGTTTTCTATCGAGTAGGTAAGGCGCTAATTGGTTTGTTCTGGTGGTGAGAGTGGGTAGTATGGTGATGCTAATTTTATATGGTGGTGTCTACTGTCGTGTAACTAGAGTTACTACTATGTCTTACTCTCCGGACCGAACAACAAATTCGATCAAATTAGTAATTACTAATGGTTAAAATCGAGATATCTTCATAATCGAATGATTTCATTAGATCTCATAATCGCCCAACATTAGAGCTGCAAATCTCTCCTTGTTGCCTGCTCCCACCTGCTCTTGCTGTCTCTTTGAAATGTGTCCAAATAAAATATACTTCTTTCTTTCTTTACCCAGGGGGCAATATAAGTGTCATATTATTATATTTATAATTATTTGTCATGGACATTTATTATTATTGTCTTGTCGCTGTTATAGTACCTACGTCCATTAAAAGATGTGAACTATGACATATTTATTTATTTATACATTATTTTATCTTTATTGCAGATACATACAACAGCATATTAATTGCGCAACACACTCGCAATCGCTATGACTTTGATTTTGACAATACAACAATATTCATTGCGTGGTACCTAGTTCTTGAGAAATCAAACTCTAACTCAAAACTCATTTATTCAAAATAGACTAACGGCCATTTTCAGTAACCTATCTATCGGCGGTTTCGCCTACTAGAGATAGAAATTTGACATAAGATCCATAGAAGTAATGTCAAATTTCTATGTGTAGTAAGGCAAACCGCCGCGCCGATAGATAGGATATTGAAAATGGCGGTAGAATTACTTAGGTCTTTTTGAACGTCAATTAGACAGCCCCCAAAAAACCCGGCCTTCACCGCTTCCTAGTGTTTATGCTGTGAAGAAGAAACGCCGCATCAAACTCCCCAGCAACTGTAACAATCGGATTGTTAATACATATGTTGCTATGGAAATTGTTGACCTGTCATAATCAAAGCCACAAAGATTACAAGTGTGTTGCGCAAGTAGAATACAGTTAACAAAAACAATGAAAAAAAATGCACAATGGATTACCGCGCAAGGCGATCTCTTCCAGACAACCTCTGAATCGACTGGAAGAATGGAAAGAGAAAACGACACGAGAAAAAAATACTTGTACCTACATGTATATTTCGTACATATGTAATATTACTTAGATTTAACCTGTGTAGTACTGTAATTATACACAATAGATAAACAATGGCGGCCGTACCGTTTTCGGTACACTTGGGCGAGTGACATTAAAATTATATAAAATGTTCTACCTAGCCTTTTTCCGGCCTATGTTGGGGTCAGCTTCCAGTCTAACCAGGGGGCCTACTCCCTAAGTCCGTCAAAGTAGCCCGAAACGTAGGAGTGAACAAAACAAGTGTCAAGTTCAACTTTTCGGACGAACAAAACACATCGGTAGTAGGGACAACTGTCAAATCGTGTTGTCATTCATTCTTAGTTCAGGCCCCGTAATAATCGTACGTCCGTAGGTGATAGAGGGAGTAGGAAACGCTCGTAACTTAGGCCAAAACCACGGACTTCGTGCTTAGGGAGTAGACCTTCAGATGCGGTTGAATACCAGTATTTTACACGGAGCAACTGCCATCAGACTTCCGCAACCCAGTAACTGAGCATGCCGATATCCTAAGGTTAAACCGGTTGTCAGACTATCGGGCTTCTGACTACCCGCAACGACTGTCATAGGTATTCGTATGACACCCGGACCGACGGTTTAACGTGCTCTCCGAGGCACGGAGGGGTCTCGATGTGTAACGAATGGTCACCCATCCACGGACTGACCGCAGCAAGCGCAGCTGAACCTTGCAATTCATACGATCCACGCGTTAATATAATTAGCTATCAGCCCGAGAGGGGGAGGATTAATAATATAAAATACAAAGCAATATTCTACTTTACGGAGTCGACTTTCTGTAAATTTCTAGTTTGTGTTTAAATGGTGAAGCGTTTATAATAATAACTAGCCCGCCAGCGACTTTACATACCTACATAGAATAAATACACCAAAACTCTTCTTGAACAATGTTTTGTGCGGTACAGCATATTCAGCCCCTTAAGATTCCTATTGCTGGGCACGAGTCCCAGAAAGAAAAGGGTTTTAGGCCTATGTCCACGCCGCCGCCGGCCTGCGCGACATAATTTTGTCGTCGCGTTACCTTGTGCCATGACGAGATAAGTCATTCATTATAATTATCGTTCGACGGTATAATGGGGTTGCGCTACTCATAGGCAGCTGGTGAACTATTATGACCTCACAGCGAAAAAATATATAAGGAACTTACCGGACCTCTCGCTTCCGGCCGTAGTTCTGTCCATGGTCGGGAGCGAGAGTGCGTGGGAAGCCGTCGCCTCCTTATGAGAGGTGGTGATGGCGACCAAGGAGGGAGCGGAGAGGGAGAGAGGCGACGGCCACTCTCCCTTCCCCCGACAGACGCACCGGGCGCCGCCGGAAGGCGCGCGATGATCTCCGGCCAACGTAGTGTGTGGCCTGCGGGCGACGGGTTATGGGACCCGTCAAAGTCCTTTCAAAAGACTTACCATACCATTACCATATGAAGTTTAGGAACTCATCGTTAAATAAATCAAATCAACTATCAAGATATTTAGTCCAATGTTTATTTAATTTATGACAACATTGACTTTAAAGGAATTATCAAGAAATAAGTTTATGTAACAGACAAATCAAATGAATCATCAGTAGTAAAAATAGACACGTAGAACGGTTATGTCACAGTCTACCTATATTATCTTTACACCGTAGTGATTAAATTGCAATCTATACATATAAAAAAGGAGAAGCTGACTGACTGACTGATCTATCAACGCACAGCTTAAACCGCTGGGGTTAGAAACTTGAAATTTTGACAGTAGGTTTCTTTTATAACGTAGGCATCCACTAAGAAGGGATTTTTCGAAATTCCACCCCTAAGGGAGTTAAATAGGGGATGAAAGTTTGTATGGAAAACGTCACTTAACGGGTTCAAAATTTCACGCAAGCGAAGCTGCGGGCGAAATCTAGTACTGTATACTTCTATAAGCCTTGGTGCTCAATTCGCCTCATATGGTCAAAACTCTTGTTATTACAGAACATCACACCTGTATTTCCCGGAGAAATGGGCAGGGGTGTATGGTGCGAGGCCTGCGGGCGGCGGGTTAGGGGATCCGTCGCCCGACCAGTAACAGGCCCGAGAAGGCGGAGCGCTGTGATCCGTGCGCGCCTCTCAGGAGGACGTGGTGCAAGGCCCCACAGAGGAAGAGATCTGCCAGGGGATGGCGGACCGAGGCCTGCCGGGGTTGCGGTGCATGCAGCTGCGAATCCCGCGACCCCGGCCCGGGGTCAGGAGAAGGAGCACCGTGGGTTTTTAGTCCGGCATACACCTTCGCCTTCCCTGGGCAAAGGGCATCCATGAGGATTATACACGAAAAAAAAAAAGTTTTTATAGTGCACCATCATTTCACCGTTATGCAATAGAAGGCGAGACTATTGTCATCAACCGGGCACAAATGTAGGCTCCGGGCTGCTACTAAGAGATTCCACATGAGAAAACCCAATAATACTTTGTTAGACCTGGGGATGGAACTCAGGACCTCACGCTCAGCAGTTGCTGACCACTAGACCAAGGAAGCACTCATGGTATAAGACGTCCCAATTTGAGACACTGGTAAGCCAATTACTTCTGCTACGAGTGAGATCTATTTAACTGATTTGTGGAAACCTGATGTACCTATCTATAATTGTTGTTCTTCTTCAAACCATGTTCATAGGACCACACTAGTAATACCCAAGTGAGAGTCCTGTTGAGACTTCAACTTTGGCTTACTTATGTACCACAAAAAGCTTAGAAACAGCTCAGAGCTGTTAAATTCAGTTATGAAATTATAAGCAACTAGCGACCCGACCGGCGTCGCTCGGCTGCGTTTTATAGCTTAAAATCTTCCGGGAGAAATTACCTATACTAAGATGAAAATCGCATCAAAATCCATTGCGTGGTTTAAAAGATCTAATCGTACAGACAGTGGGAAGCGACTTCGTTTTATAATATGTAGAGATATAAAGAAAAAAAGAAATTACTGTCTCGTTGGTTTAGTGGTCGCAAGCAAGATGGCTGACTTTGAGGTCCTGGGTGCCATCCCCATGTCGGGAAAAGTGCTATTGGGTTTTTCCATGTGGAATTTCTCAGGAGCAACCCGGAGTCTGAATTTGTGCCTAGTTGATGGCAGTGGGCTCGCTCCCTATTACATGGGACTTAAACATAACAGCGAAATGAGTGTGTACTTCTGCCCAATCCTTCGGGAAATAGTCCCCCTATTTCCCGAAGGATTGGGCTATTTCACTATATTGGGCTATTACTATTACACTATCATATATCTAGAATCATTTATAGGATTATGTCTCTTACATAACCTCTAGAGTTATATTTTTATATGCAGAAATGATTCATAATATGTGTTTTACATTATTATATATCTACAATCCTTTTTTTTTATCGTTAAAATCTTCGTGGATACCCTTCGTCTGGGGAAGGCAAAGGGTTATGCCGGACTTTTACCGGCCAAAAACCCACAGTGTTCCTTTTCCTGACCCTTGGCCGGGGTCGCGGGATTTGCAACTGCATGCACCGCAACCCAGGCAGGCCTCGGTCCGCCAGCCCCCGGCGGACCTCTCCGTCTGTGGGGCCTCGCCCCACGTCCTCCTGAGTAGATCTATGATCCTAGATATATGATAGTATAATATCCCCTTTACAGGCGTAATGTTAAGTTCATAATGAAAAAAAACTAAATAAAAATCTGATAATATACACGGACAGGCAGCCCTGACTGCAAGTGACCAGACGTAACATCCGTAAACTCGTGCTCGACTTTGGAAAAACCGCGTCCAAATAAAATTCATTGTTTGCGAGACACACAGTGTCGCGTACGGACAAGAACCTCACGATTAAATTAATCATTCATTATTATAACAATCTGTTTAAATGCTCATTGGATTGGACGTTTTTAATGCAGTGAGCAGAAAGCATTATCTAAATTGAGGTTAATAAGTGTGAAGATGGGATTACGTTAATGAAGTGTGAACACATTTTGTTTATCATGGGAATTTCCTCACGGATAGCCTCCGCCCGGGGAAGATGGAGGTTATGCTGGACTCTTAACGACTAAAAACCAACGGTGTTCCTTCTCCTGACCTACGGCAGGGATCAGCCTCTACTTCTGTGGGGTCTTGCCTCACGTCCTCGTGAGAGGCGCGCGCCCTTCGGCGTCCGGTGCGTCTGGCGCGGGAAGGGAGAGTGGCAGTCGCCTTTCTCTCACTCTCCGCTCCCTCTTTGGTCGCCATCACCTCCTCGAAGGAGGCGACGGCTTCTCGCGCACAATGACCGCCAACTAACGGAGCTCGATACCGCTAAAAATTGAAAGAAGCCATGGGCAGCAACGTCCAGTACCGTACTGTAGAGGGCATTGGGGTGCATGAAAAGATCTTCCACGAGAGACGATACTTCAGTACGTCCGGCGCACCCTGGGCAGTCAGCCTCTCTACCAACCTTGCTGACTGGCCAATCTTTTCACCACAGCATGAGCTATTTTCGTATAGCTCGTGCTGACACGAGAGAAGAAGAACTGTAGAGGGCCATGAGTGGCCAGGGCAAGGATTACATTTTGCGCCCACTAAAAAATGCTAATTATGGAAGGCATTTAATTAAGAATTTTGGTAAAAATTAAGACAGTTATGATTTTATCTGATATTTGTAGCTCTCAATCTCCAGACATAATTCATTTGCATTCCATTCAACATCATAGTTCAACGCGAGATCTGCTGTGGATTTTTTCAGTTATGTATGAATTAGGCGGCCATCTTTGCACCCCGCTAGTGCCTACGCCCCTGGCCTGTTTTAGCTATCATCTTGATACAACACTGGCAGTGTCCATACCTGTGACTATGTCTGTTACTATTACCAATTCGTATACCAAACGTGGTGATTTTGGTAATATAGTCGACTGTTTTTACTCGCTTATTCATTTACATAACTTATTAAAAACATTTTTAAATATTTCTAAAAAAAAAAACATTTAAAAATATAAAAAATAGTAGCCCATCGGAATTGGGAACAAGGTCCAAGCTGCCGGTGGTCAGGGCCTCAGAGAGAGGAACCTCCTGTATGAAGCTCTTGATCCAGCTGCCTAACGAGAGCCTCATCAGATGTTGGTCGAGGTCGAGGCCCTTCCGCGGAATAAAAATGTAGTAAGTGCCAAAAGTGTTTTATCGTAATAAATCTAAAACTAAAAGTAATTACATAAAATGCCTAGGCTCAGCCCTTACTCATGTATAAATATAACTAATTATCACAATGTTGTCTTATTAGTCAATATAATATCGCGTAATCGAAAAAATATGAAAATTAGAGGTTACCTCTCGATTTTTTTGTATCGAGGAAATGTAATTATTTTATGTTTTTGGTCAAAGTGAACCCTTGAAAATATCATGTAGTTTTTCACACATTTTTATTTTAAGCTTTGGTCTGGATTTTTCATGTAAAATCAAATAGAAGATCAATATAGAAATAGAAATTTTGCTATAAGCGCGCTTTTAAGCCATTGGTCGTAACGACTACCGACACAACGATTGCCGAGTCAATTATCGACTGTTAATTATTACATGCATTAGAATGCCCAACATTCTATACTTTATGGGCTAGTATGAGTTATTAGTAAAAAACGTGTACAGCATTTCACGAGCCAATGATTCATTTAACGACCTTCGCAGTGACATGGGAGTTTAAATTTTTCTTTTCAAATGAAGTCGTTGAGTAAGACAGGTTGACTCACGAATGCATAGGTGTACCAAGGTCTCTGTTTGAAGAATGTAGTAAAATGTTATCTTGTTTATAAAGTAGATTATGTATAGGTTTATAATACAAGGTATGTCTGAAAGGGGGTACTAATCCGCGGGTCATTTAAAGTATTACTGATGTCTGTTTTGAAGCAAGTGTTAAAACTTCAAAATCCGATAATTTTTATTTTATTAAATGTTTTAGTTATTTCAATAATTCTTCACCCCTGTTTTAGTAACGAATTCAGAAAATGGAGCTTCCAATCCGTGACCCCAAATAAGACCTAAAATGTAAACGCAGCTGATCATAGCTGTAGGTTTTAGCGTATTTTTTTTATGAAATCTTTGAACAGCTATTTCTCATATACTATTGACTTTTAGGGAACGTTGTAGAACAAAAGTTTTTCATTATTATGGATTCTGTAATACCCTTTCGGATTAGTAACCCGTTTCCGACTATCCTTGAATAAATTAAAAATATTCATAAAAAAAACTGTTTTTTTTAATTGTGCCTTCTTATATTGATTGTTCTTTTAATTACAACAGTTATGTTAGATAAAGGGCTTCGTGGCTAACTAACAACCCCGCGGATCACACTGCCATCAGACCTTTTTCAGCTTATCCTTGTAAATCACAAGGATAAGCTGAAAAAGGTCTGATGGCAGTCGCTCCGTGTAAACCACTGGTATTCAGCCGCATCTGATTAAACTAGAAACTAACCCCAATATACTTGTATTATAACTTTCGTGAGACACATTCATCTAATGATTAAAATAACCTGAATATTATTTTATCAATTTTCATATTATTATTTTTTACATTCAAATATTGAAATTTTTATATCCCACTACAATTTTATTTGTATACCTAATACTCTGCCTTAATAGTCTGATATTGTTTTATATAAATGATTTTGATAATATCATTTTCTAAACTGTATAGTTTGAGCATCATGCAGCAATTAGTGATACACCTTTAGTCATATATTACTGCCCATTGTCTGGTAGTATGAGTCTGTCATGCTCACTTAAATGTCCTGCTGATGGTGGCGTTGTATATCCGGTCGTTGGGTTCCCTACAATATGGTTGAGCTAAGCGATGCGGATGTGCACGTCATGCTCGTGAACGGGTGCTGTCTGTCGGGACTGGTCAGCCCATAACTACTATGGCAATTCTAGAAGGCATATTTTCTTTTTCTATTTTCTACTCATTTATGTGAAATTATTTGTTACATTAACTGAATTGTCATGAATAGTCATGATCTACTATTTTAAAAAGAGTATTCATGGAGTTTCTTGCCGGCTCTTCTCCATAGAACCTACCTTTTGGAACCGTGCACCTAGTTTTAACGTTTTAAAAGTGCCTGTAATCTGGTATTTGAAATAAAAAACTTTGACTTTGATTAGATACGGTTTACTCACGTGCATTATTCGGGATTGCCCGACTAGTTTTGAACCCAATCATTCAGCCAAAAGACGTCCATTGCTGGACACAGGCCTCCCCCAAGCATCGCCACATCCTCCTGTCCTGTGCTCCATGTTGGGGGGGTTTGCCATAATCGCCACGCTTGGCAGGCGGGTTGGCGATCGCAGTATGGTTGTTAAAGTACTCAGAGAACGCTGCTGCCCATCCTCAAGTGAATCCCTTAGTCGCCTTTTACGACACTCATGAGAAGAGATGGGGTAGTGCTATTCTTTGGACCCAAACGGAGCCCTTAATCATGAGCTGAACACGCGACGAGGTCGCGAGGTCAGTAACGCGACTTGACTAGTCGGGCAATCCCGAAAAAATGCACGTGAGTAAACCTTACCTAATCATAAATATGACCCCAATACAGGGTGTTAACGAATTCGTGTAATTCCTTCAAACCACATGATCAATTAATGGTATAGATTAACCCCGCACGGGATTTAGATAGATTAAAAATAAACTTTTTTTTTCTCAATTTTTTTTTAGTTACCTATGGAAAATTTTGATGCCGTGCATAAATTAATGAAGGTACGGCGACACAGCTGACGGGCACGACTAGTGCGATATCACTCCACGCAGTCAGTTAACTTGGGAAGCTAAAATTACTCAGATACAGAATAACATGGTTCATTTTTTGGAAACTTTTTTTTGTTCATTCTGAAAAAAACCTATGCAGGGTCAATCTGTGTCACCAGTAGATCACGTAGTTTGAAGGAATTACACGAATTCGTTAACACCCTGTATATATAATAATAATAAATCAATTAATATAATAGTTGGGAAAAGGTTAGGCAGATAGTGGAGATTAAAAGGCGCGAAAACGCAACACTTTATAAACACATACAATGTCAGTAGTGACATTAAACTAGTTTTTTTTCTCATGTTTGTGTAGTCAAACAGCTTATCTACTAGCAGTCGGTGTATTTTTTGTACAAGTTCTACTATATATTTCATTGTAAGTAGTAAGTATGTAACGTAAGTAGTTGGGAAATCCTTACTTCCGGATGTGGGGTTTTCTCTTAACGATATGTCCGTTTTATCAAACCGGACACATGTTTTTACATAAAACCGTTACTTAAGTTGAATTTCATTATCATCATCATCATCATTCAGCCAATAGACGTCCATTGCTGGACATAGGCCTCCAGCAAGTAACGCCACATCGATTAGTCCTATGCTCCTCGCAAGAAGAATTGCCAATTCTTTTGTTTTTTTTGTTCTTTAGTTCATTTAATATGTTACGCACTGCATCCAATCCGAATCCGAGAAAATACGTTCCGAAGTAGTCATAGAACTATTTGTATGGTACTTTACGCACTAGATCCGACTTCTGTCATCCGATTTCTTTCCGTGATCCGTGAGTTTCCAATTCGGAAGAAATATTGACGGACCGAAGTAGCCATAGTACTGTTTGTATGAACGCTTTCGCATTACCTCGGATGCAAATCGGACGCCAAATGGATATGCCAAAAATGGCCCCTGAATTGTTTGAATTTGGATCAGAGATCGGATAAGTGCGTAAGCGATATCCGAATTCGGTCCGAGTTTTTTAGACTCTAGATCCGTATTTTCACGTATTCGGAAAGGATGCAGTGCGCAAAGCAATATCCGAATTCGGTCCGAGTTTTTTATATTCTTATTTTCACAGATCCGGATCGGATGCAGTGCGTAGTCGCTGTAAGGAAGGGGCTGAAACCAGCGTTGACGTGTGCTGTAGCAATACTGCACCCGGATCAACATCTGCTGAGCCCTGTCCTTTTGCCACACTACACACCTATGTTAATAAGTATACAAGGTTGGTCGGAAAGGGGGTACTAAACCGAAAAAAAAGTGTTTAGGTGCACATAATAATGATTAACTTTTGTTCTACAACTTTCCCCAAAAGTCAATATTTTAAGAGAAATAGCTGTTCAAAGATTCCATAAAAAATACGCTAAAATCTATCAATTGTAAGGTATGATCAGCTATGTTTTTAGGTCATATTTGGGGTCACGGATTAGAAGCTCAATTTTCTGAATTCGTAACTAAATCAGAGGGTCAAGTATTTTTGAAAAAACTAAAATGAAAATCATTTTGCATGGAAATAAAAAATATCGAATTTTGAAATTAGTCATCAGCAGAGATCGGAATAGGTAGAGTATATTTACCTAAACTTTGAGTAAGGAAGTAACAGAGTGGATAATACCTGCTCTAAAATCCCGGAACAATTATTATGACGTTTTAATCCCGGGATTTTAAAATCACGAATTATTTATTGGACTTTATTTATAGTTTAGGACATTTTACATAGTACGGAACCCTAAAAAATGTTATATGATTCTTCAAATAAATAATTTGTAACTATAAATAAATTCCAATAAATAATTCGTGATTTTTAAATCCCGGGATTAAAATGTCATTATATTTATTCCGGGATTTTAGAGCAGGTATTATCCACTCTATGTTACTTCCTTACTCGAAGTTTAGGTAAATATACTCTACCTATTCCGATATCTGGTCATCAGTGATACTTTATGTGGCCTGCGGATTAGTTCCGACACCTTGTACTTATATTTTTTTTTACTGTGGCTATAAACGTTTGTTCTTTAACTTTGCCTGTCATCCCATACGGTGACGAGAACTGGATACTGACACGTGGATAACGACACTCGCAGTGAGCTCTGGTCGGAGTTCCTTCACCGCATAAGATCTGCAACGTGATCCGGAGTCATCGACGTAGCTTACAGAGACAAAAAGCTGAGGTGGCAAAATTACCGATAGCAGTTAGAGCAGAGGAGAAGATTCTTTAAGAGAAGAACATGATTGGTAAACGTGAGATGCCCCTCAACCACGTAGATCGAAAACCTGAAGAAAGCAGCTAGGTAATCACTACATAGTATAAAACAAAGTCGCTTCCCGCTGTCTGTCCCTATGTATGCTTAGATCTTTAAAACTACGCAACGGATTTTGATACGGTTTTTTTTAATAGATAGAGTGATTCAAGAGGAAGGTTTATATGTATAATACATTGCACACGGGCAAAGCCAGGGCGGGTCGCTAGTACTCAATAAGAAAGCCAGAGGTGTTGATAATCTTGATTGGTGTTTTGGACTATTCATTTACCAGAATCAAAGGTACTATTGTTTAATTACCTCAACCATTCTATAAATATGAAAATAAACATAAATGACATGTGACACAGGTCACTGTCGACGATGTAATGCCCATTGAGGTAAGCGCGAGTGGTGCTGCGCCGGCGCGATGACGACGCCCCATATTGTTTGCATTAACAGGAGGTGTTGTCTCTTGAAAGAGGCCTTTGTCTTAAGGTATGTCGATGTGGAGTTAATTGATTGAATTGCATATGGAAAATAGGGCGAGAAAACCCATACATACCGTAAATAATTAATTAAAACCGTGGTATTTCCACGCGGAACTTTGAATGATAGAAACGGATCAATACAGGAATTGAAGGTGACCATTACTATTCATGAACATGCATGTTAAACCCAGCTCTTTGTGGTTGTTGTCACATGCCCCGACCTCCTTAGAAGTCGAGGACCTTCTTAAACCTTCGGCACGATTACGCTTACAATGCAATGGAATATAATCCATGGTGAAATACCATAAGAGATCAGTGGAGGTCTATTGTTGTTTACTTTAATACCGATAATGGTATCAGACCCATCAGACGAGCCTTTTGTCTTTTTTCCGGGCACAATTCCAAATCCCGTGTTGCTGCTGAATTTCCTACCAGAAAACACTATTGCTGATGTATAAATCACTTTTTATTTCCCGCTCGGCAGCTGCGCGTGCGCCAGCTAAATTAATGAGGCGGTTAATTTTTTTTTTAATATTATAAGCCCATATCCACGACAATATGTCGTATCCGGCTGTATTATGATAATTATTATTGGTTTATAATAAGAGCTCAATAAAACTTAGTGACGGCAATATGTCACGGTTGTCGCCTGCATTACCGCCAATGTTAAGGCAAAGTACAGCAAAATAATAATAAATAATTAGAACCTTTCTGTAGGACTGATTTTGATACCTTATCGTAACGGATAATAAGCCATTTTGACTTGACACGACACGACAAAATAGCGCAACATATTTATGTAAACCCTTTACTACGACACTAGTAGTGTCGTGTCGTTTTGTGAGTAAACGACTCATAGAAATTTATGGAGCTCGGAGTCGTTACTACATTTTGTTATGTAGTGTCATCGAGAAACGTGGGAAAACTACCACCGATACAAGTCCTGTACTAAGCAGTTTACTGTGTTCCTTCGTGTGTATGCGAACGCCAGAAACCCTTCTGGCGTTCGCATAGGGGAATCCCTATATTTTTCTGTTACTTGGATTCGTGTGCTCCATCTTAGAACCTGTCTGCGCTTACCATCAGGTGCGACTAGGGTCAAATGCAACTAAGTCTAATAATAAAAAACGGCTGCTTTCGTATTTATTATTTACTAGCTTTTGCCCGCAGCTTTGCTTGCGTGAAATGTTGAACCCGTTAAGTGACGATTTTCCATACAAACTTTCATCCCCTATTTCACCCCCTTAGGGGTAAAATTTCCAAAAATCCTTTCTTAGCAGACGTCTACTAACTATAAACTACCTCCCTGCCAAATTTCATCTTCATACGTCTTGCGGTTTTCGATATTTCGTGATGAGTGAGTGAGTGAGTGAGTAACCTTTCGCTTATATACAGGGTGGAAAAAATCAATGGGCCCTGAAGGGAAACCACTTTAAATCCTTAAGATAGATTACTTTTCTTAAAGGAAACATTCCTTTATTTTTAAAAAGAAACAAAACTGCATTCACAGATTTCTCAACATGCTTACCTAAACCGGGAATCGAACCAGTTAAAAAAATTAAAAAATAAACACTCGCTATTTTATTTCACTAGTCGTAGATTAGATTTTTTCAAAAAAAAAACGTTACTCCACACTAAGATTTCTCTTGTATCGTGGGTGCATTTACAGTCACAAATCTTCACATGCACAAACACCCAGACCCGGAACAATATCTGTAGGCCATACAAATATTTGTTTCGTGCGAGAATCGAACCCACGACCCTTAGGGGCCGGCTCCACGAGCGAGAGAATCGCGGCGATATTATCGTCGTGCCATGTATTTTATACAGTCTCTTAGAACGTGTCTACACACGGCGATGTTATCGCGGCGATAGTTGGTATTGAATTTGATGACACGGCGAGAATATCGCCGCGATTCACCTGCTCGTGGAGATGGCGCCGTAGCGCAGAAGCCAATCGCTCAGCCACTGCACCAAATGTGTCGTCAAAATTGTAACGGTGTGCGAGAAAAAATGCTCATGAATAAAGGCGTGCATGACAAGAATCGCTCACGTCTTTTTATATACAGGTTGTAAAAAGACCCATCACATAGCCGAAATCTACGCACTCTGTACATCAAACTAAATAACATGGACCAAAAATAATTGCTGGGAAACGACTTTTATTTTGAAGCATAAAAAAAACTCTGTTTTTTTGTAGCACGTCATGTAATGCACGTAACCGAATGTGCCTGTGTGGGTCGTGCAGCGGCTACACAGCTGAACCAAGGCGGTCGTGTGCGTTTGATATTTATTGCGTTTTTGTAACTTCAAATGCGTAATTTGTTAGGAAAAATTGAAAATTTTGATAATGTTTGTTTGGAAGAATGATACGTTTCTGGAAAAAACTAAAAAAAAAAAATTGACTTTGATCTTCAATATCTCCGGAATCAATGATTTCCCAGGTGTTTCTGTCAGAAAAAAATGATCCCAATGATGGGTAGAATATGTGGTTTTCGTTTTTGTTAAGGGTCTTTTTACACCCGATATTTATATTTTCCTGCATGGTAACTTCGCCTTAACAAAAGTCGGTAGCGCCTTATTGTGAGGGCGGGGCACGTTCGCAGTACATTCGCCTGCTGCTTGTCACTATTGGAATTTACTGAGCTACCTTTACACTACCGGTTTAGTGGAAGCAAGCAGTTGAACTGAAGCTAGCTTGATATAAAGTTCTAATAAAAAGAATGAATTTAAAAATGTGGGCTGACTTTTTTTGAGAAAGTTCCTGGGATTTTTGTATAGTATGTACTTAACGGGATACACTTTCATATATCTAGGATCATATCTCTTTTATGACCTCTAGAGTCATAACTTTGTATGAAGAAACGATCCATATGTCTATATTACATTGTTATATGTCTATCACTGAGTTGCAAGAAAGATACCATTAGGTGATCATTAACTAATCCGTCATTAAGAATAATGTTTCCATTAAATTAATGGTTATTGCATGAACACTAATTAGGTCGTAGTTCGTTCTTCATTTACTAATTATCATTTAAAATCATGGGGAGTTTAACACATCAAAAATTAATTTTAATGGATAGTTAATCATTCCATTAAATCTAGCTTCTTGCAATAGACAGAAGAGGTTAATGGAGCATTAAAATTTAATGTACCTTTCTTGCAACTGAGTGATAGATCTATAATCATAGAATATCTATTAAATTCAATCTTAATTTTAATTTATTTAACTCAATTTAAGAATGTACCTAAATCTTTTTGTCCACATTGTTATTAAGTATCTATTTGTTTGATAATCTGAGGAAACTGTTTTGGATATTGTTTTACCTATTTGTATACCTACATATGTATCATTACTGTCTGTTTGTTTCCCAAATAAACTAAAATAAAATAAAAAAAAATAGATTTAAGATAGTGATAGTGTAATATCCCCCATAACCATAAACAAATGTCAAATAGGTCATAATAACAAAGAATTTAAAAAAAATGGACATATAAAGTAATATATTTCTGTAAATATTAGAATGATCTAATCTTTATTTTTTTTATGCGAGACAATTCCATTCTTATAAAATATAGGTACCGTAGAACGGGGCTACTTTGATCAATTTTTTGAGCTTCATGTGTTTGTATCTTATTTATTTTTGCTTTTAACTGCTACATCAAAAATATTTCATTTAGACTGAATTAACTGAGATATATAAAATCACATAGACTAGATAAAAAAACTACGGAGCATAGTTTTCGATAAAAAAAGGAGAAATGTTCCTTATCAAAGTCGGACCGTAGGCTTTTACTTTGATAATCCCTGTTTTATCATTCAGTGTCAAAGTAGGAACAGAATTTTGTACATAATCAGGGGTGTGATTTAGTATTTTTTATCTTCGCCATCTAACTTCGCAGACCTCATTACCGTATGGTAAAATAGGAAAACTGTCAATGTTGCCTATACAGTTAAGTTAAAATATGTATGACCAAATGCAATATTTTTAGTAACTATCAATGTCGCCCCTTGATATCAAGGTAACCCCAATCGCTGATACTTAAGAATAGAATTGTCTCAAATAAAAAACAGGCCAAGTGCGAGTCGGACTCGCGCGCGAAGGGTTCCGTACCATTATCTATAAAAACGGCAAAAAAATCATGTCTGTTGTATGGGATTTGAATATTTCAAGCGTCTACCGGTTGCCGTTATCAATATCGAGCAAAAACAAGCAAAAAAATCACGTTTGTTGTATAAGGGGGCTCCTTAAACATTTATTTTATTCTGTTTTTTAGTATTTGTTGTTATAGCGGCAATAGAAATACATCATCTGTGAAAACAACTGTCTAACTATCACGGTTCATGAGATACAGCCTGGTGACAGACGGACAGATAAACGGCCAGACGGACAGCGGAGCCTTAGTAATAGGGTCCCGTTTTACCCTTTGGGTACGGAACCCTAAAAATTAAGCGAAATTAAATTACGGAAGAACAAAACTATCTCCCAGTTTATGGCAAAGGCTGCAACCCTTTTTTTTTTTTCAATCGTAAATCCTCATGGATGCCGTACCGTATGTATATATGTATGTGTATATGTATGCCGGACTCTTACCGGCTAAAAACCCACGGTGTTCCTTCTTCTGACCCTTGGCCGGGGTCGCGGGATTCGCAGCTGCATGCACCGCGACCCCGGCAGGCCTCGGTCCGCCAGCCCCTGGCGGACCTCTCCTTCTGTGGGGCCTTACCCTACGTCCTCCTGAGAGGCGCGCATGGAACACTGCGCGCTGCCTTCTCGGGCCTGTTACTGATCGGGCGACGGGTCCCCTAACCGGAGATCGTCGCGCGCCGTCCGGCGCCCGGTGCGTCTGTCGCGGGAAGGAAGAGTGTCAGCCGCCTCTCTCTCCCTCTCTGCTCCCTCTTTGGTCGCCATCACCTCCTCGCAGAAGGAGGCGACGGCTTCCCATGCACTCTCGCTCCCGACCATAGACAGAACCACGGCCGGAAGCGAGAGGTCACCGCCGCGACAAAGGCTGCAACCCTAGATTAGTCCCTATTGTCTATGAGGTATAAGTAAGCGGTAGACACGGTAATGCTTCAGGGCAAATACCTATGTATGAACACTTGAATGAAAGAATTCGTGTCGAGTATGTTACTACTTATCATGCCTAGTTCTATTATTGTTCAGTTGTGCGAGAGGAATGGCGCTATTCAGCCTATACAGGCTGTTAACGAATTCGTATAATTCCTTAAAACGACATGACCTACTGGTAGCTATTCTCGTATAGCTCGTGCCGACACGATAGAAGAAGACTGGTAAAGATTAACTCAGCACGGGATTTAGTTTGATTAAGAATAAAAAAACTAAAAAAACTTGCGGTAGTAAGTGATCGTGCCTAAACCACATACTTAACATATATAAAAAGTTTTTGTTTGCGTCAATCTGATTTTATCTGATAGAGCATTTCGATGCCACGCATAAATTATGATAGCACGGCGACGCAGCTGGCGGGCATGACTAGCGTGATATCGCTTAGTGCAGTCAGTTAACTCGGGGCGCTAAAATAATAATTCAGAAACAGAAAATCAGGAGTTTAAAATAATTTAAACAGTTTGCTTCCTCTGAAAAAACCAACGCATTGTCAATCTGTGTCACCAGTAGATCACGCGGTTTGAAGGAATTACACGAATTCTTTTACACCCTTTATAAAACAATGATAGAACTGTGATTGTTTATACTTCATAGTACGGACCCTGATTGTTGAAGGTTCCCTTCAACAATTTTCAAATTCATATAAATAGGTATTATATGAATTTGATTAACACTTGCGTTGACGTTCAAGGAAAACATCGTAAGGAAACCTGCACACCTGAGAGGGCTCCATAAAGTTCTCGATGATGTGTATCGTCCGCCAACCCGCAAGAAGTCAGCGTGGTGGACTAAGGCTTAAACTCTTCTTATTTTGAGAAGAGACCTGTACCTAGCTGTGGTATAGTATTGGCTGATAATGCTATGGGCCAAAGGAACTTGCATTACACCTGAAGATAGGTTAATATTTTTTTGTTCTTTTCGACAATTAGGTAATTAATATCCAGCTGTGGAGGCTTGTAATTAGCAATTAGATTATTTAATTTAACTATTATTACATTAGTCTGTAAGCCTTCTTAAAAGTACACAAAAAAAAAAAGATAAGCGATCATCGCCACCCTTGTCCGCCGAGTCACAGATGCATTGTCAACATTTGTGCTTTCCCCAGAATACTTTTGCTTTCATGCCATTTCCCTACTAATCACAGTTCGCTGTGTTTGTGCTCTGCCTTCTCTTTCGTCAATACATGCGTGATAATCATGCATGAAACTACGAATAAAAAATATTAATTAGTGTTGACTGCCTAACTTTTGTAGGCAGGGCAACAAACGAATATTTTCGTCACGATTTTTAAATACCTACATTGTCTAATTGTTAATGATTATATTCTTTAACCAATCAACTCACAGTGGTGTCAGTTATTATTATAATTAATAGTAGTACAACAAGGATATTTTCACTGCCGGATTATTACAACGTTCATTTGTATGCAATTATGTTTTATTAAGTGCTCACGCGCACGCACACAGGCATAGATTGGCACACACAGTTACACGTGACATACCGACACACTTCGAGCGAGTTGGTGCATTTTGTTAGCACCCTACCTGATGCACGGACTAGGGATTGCAATCCCGCAAAACGGGATCACGCATTCCCGCGGGATCCCACTGCTAATATTAATCTGCTGGATCCCGCAACTTCAAAGCGCGGATCCGCGGATCCCGCAAATTAAAAATTTGGCGCTAAAACTTTTGTGTAAATCGCGAGTAGTACGAGCACCATTTGCTTCTTAAGAGCGTATTTTCAAAAGTTATCATCATAGGTTGACATCATAGTAATAGCATCTAAGAGAAAGTTGTGATTTGATTATTAGTCATTATATGAATAAGACTGAATTAAAAATATAAAACTGTTGCTAGGAGTAAGAGTAAAATTAAATAAAACTATTATACTATGCCAAACATTTAAAAATGAATCTAAGAAAACAGATTACTAATTACTTTTACTTAATTAATAGAAAAGAAATAATTTCTGTTGCATAGTGTAAGAAATGTTTAATAAAAGTTGATTTTTACAGAAAAATCTGTAGTTTCAATTTGATTTAATAACATAATTTCAAAGATGCGGGATCCCGCGTGATCCCGCGCGGGATTGAGTAATCCCGCATTTCAAATCCCGCGAGATTGAATGAGCTGCGGGATTGCAAACCCTAGCACGGACAAATTAGCTAAAGAAAACAGGTCAGGTAAACTGAGCCCAGTCGCACATCATCAGTCAGCCGAAAGACGTCCACTGCTGGACATAGGCCTCCCCCAAGCATCGCCATATCGACCGGTCCTGTGCTTCTCGCATCCAGCGGATTCCCGCGACCGATACTTGACCAGGGCTAGCAGAGCCGCCGGGGACCAGGGGTCGTTTCTTCTTTGTGCTATCCATATTGGGGGAGTTTGCCATAATTTCCACGCTTGGCGGGCGGGTTGACGATCGCAGTATGGTTGTTAAAGTACTCAGAGAACGCTGCTGCCCATTCTCCAGTGAATCCCTCAGTCGCCTTCTACGATACCCATGGGAAGAGATGGGGTAGTGCTATTCTGTACATCCGGCACCACACGGCACCACTCGGCCGCACATTATCAGAAAATTCTGTCAAAAAACTTCTGACGCGTGACTTTGCTTTGGTACTAGACCTACAGTGTCAGAATTTGCCAGATTTATTTATCTTATTTATTTAAACTTTATGCAAAAAAAAACGTACAAAGGCGGACTTAATGCCTTAGGCATTCTCTACCAGTCAACCAAAAGTGGTGACGAGATAACAAGGCAGGTGCAAATTAACAAAGAACATTTCATATCAGATATAAAAAAAAAGAACACAAAGCAATTACACAAATAAATTGAAATGTACACAAGTACAGATCCGGTAGCTTCTTCCGGTAGGTTCTAAGGTTCTAGTACAAAATGTATGCGTCTTCGAGATAGAGGATCTTGGCGCATGCGTCAGAAATTTGCTAAATGTGGGACAATTTGAAACAGATCCATGTCCAGCGGTGGTCTGCTGTAGCCTATGATGACAAGGAGAAGTGTTCTGTTTGTATACTCGCATCTCAGCAAGATGAAAATATACAAGGTGACTGGTTACTGATCAGTGTCTGTGGCAGGATTGTAGGACATGGACCAACTATCTAATAACCTGGTAATGCTTTATGCAAAAGTGACACATTTTCGAGATATTAAGTATTTTAAATCTCTCAAAATCCTCCTTTCAAAAATACTAATAAATATATTAAAATATATTTTGAAAATGGTTCACTTTTGTCTTAAGGTGAGTATAGACTAGAGCATTTACTTGTAACAAAACATCGAGCTGTACCCCAAGTGTGAGTTTTTTTCGTTAACTACTGTAGTTGCGTCACGACAAAAATGTATGAAAATTTAGGCTGCGTCTCTAGGCGCACCGTTCACTAACTAATATTCGCGCGTTAATTGAACGGTGCGCCTAGAGACGCAGCCTAAATTTTCATACATTTTTGTCGTGACGCAACTACAGTAGTTAACGAAAAAAACTCACACTTGGGGTACTGCTCTAATGTGTCACTCTTTCACGAACCGAACAATAAGCACGACATTCGACGTTTTGTTACAACTAATTTTTGCAAACAACCGAGCGAATTTGCGTATCATTTCGTCGGACAAGGACATGAGCGCGAACGCAGCACACGCGACCTGTACCCCAAGTGTGAGTTTTTTTCGTTAACTACTGTAGTTGCGTCACGCCAAAAATGTATGAAAATTAGGCTGCGTCTCTAGGCGCACCGTTCAATTAACGCGCGAATATTAGTTAGTGAAAAGTAAACGCAAAATAGAAAGGAAGGTTACAGGCAAATGCTCACTCGCCGTGAGCATTACTTCAAACACCGTGTCGAGCATTCGCAGGAACGTTACGTGGAAATGCTTTTTTAAATTGAGCTATTGCTTGTATTGTATACCATTCGTAAGAACGTTACATTACATGGAAATGCTCGAGAAAATGCTCTAGTGTATACTCACCTTTAAAGTTATTGGGTTATTGGACAAATCAACATAAACTCTTTTACCCTATCACAAGTAGAATCAGGAATAAATAAGTTAAAACCACTTAGTTCTGTGGGTCCAGATAAAGTCCCATCTTACATCTTAAAAGGATGCAAAGAGATTGTTGCTCCTGTACTTTCCTATATTTTTAACTTGGCTTTAAAAACCGGCATATACCCTGAACAGTGGAAGATATCGAAAGTCACTCCAATACCTAAAACAAGCAATAAGACCTTGGTTGAAGAGTATCGTCCTATCGCAGTACTATCATGCGCTGCAAAACTTTTTGAGAATATCGCTCACAAAGAAATATACACGCAGGTAAATACGTGGCTTTGTGAGGAGCAGCATGGGTTCCGACCGGGTCGATCAGTAGAGACTAACTTGTTAACCCTCGTTGACTATATATCTCATAACATGGATAAAGGTCAACAAGTAGATGTGTTATATTTAGATTTTAAAAAGGCGTTCGATACAGTGGATAACGATATTCTATTAAATAAATTATACGGCATAGGTTTCACCCCAAAACTTCTAAAATTTTTCGCGGATTACCTTTCAAATAGAAAACAGTATGTTAGCCATGGATCCTTTATTTCGAAGTCATATCATACGCGTTCAGGTGTAAGCCAGGGTTCAGTTTTAGGCCCCCTTCTCTTTCTCATTATGGTTAATGATCTCATTAAAGTAGTAAATTATGCCAAATGCCTCTTATATGCTGACGATTTAAAATTAGTTCAAGTAATTGACAAGGATGTAACTCCCGAACATCTTCAAAATGACATCGACCGAATCCATAAGTGGAGTATAGACAATAAAATGATGTTTAATGCCGGTAAATGTTACGTCATGACCTTTAGCCGCAAGTTACAACCTACACATGCCACCTATACCTTAGCAGGTGTTGAAATAAAGCGCGTGTCAACCATTAGGGATCTTGGCGTGACATTTGACTGCGGATTGACTTTTCATGCGCACATGTCTGCCCTAGCTTCAGAATCTTATAGACGCCTAGGTTTTGTCCTACGCAATGCCCGTGATTTCAATAATCCTATTGTCATTAAATTATTATTTAACTGTCTAGTTAGAAGTAAGTTAGAATTTGCTGCAGCCGTCTGGAATCCCCATGAATCCACATATGAATTATTGATTGAAAAGGTTCAGAAAGCCTTCCTGCGTTTTTTGTATAAAAAGATTTACGGATATTATCCATTTATGTATCCTACTCATTTTCTGCTGGGGATGTTAGGATATAATTCCCTTTCAGTGCGTAGAGCCAGAGATCAGATTTTAATAGCCATAAAAATTTTAAGGAGCATGGTAGATTCCCCAGAGCTACACAACACTTTGTGTACACTTTATGTACCTGACAACTACCTGCGTCATAGACCTACTCGACGACACCGACTGTTCGCCACATCACATTGCCGCACTGTGTCGCGTGCGCAATCCCCGTTGTGTCGCATGCATGGTGCTATAAACTCCTTAATGGAGACAGTCCCGGAATGTGACATCTTTAATGACACACTCAGGGTGATCATGTCAAATTCTCTCATGTTCTGTGAAACTATGTTTGTTAGGTAAATAAGTTGTACGTTGTTATCACTATATTCGATTTTATTTTATTTTCTCTTTTTAAAGTTACTGTTAAGTATGTTTGATCTCTGACTTGTTATTTGTTTTTTATGTTAATTATGTGATACATTTAGTTTTATGTTTAGTTTTACCTATTAATTACTGTCATTGGCGCAAGCCGTTGTAATTAATTATATATAAATAAATAAATAAATAAATTAGATAGAGGATAACGCTGATTTTCCACCAGAGTTGTGTGCTTCGTATGTGTTTGATACATCCACCAATAGGATTGATTAATTTTCAAACTTATGTCACGGTTAGTCAAATAAAACGATCTTAGTGGCTGGTTAGAAACATAAGCGTAGCACACATCTCCAGTGGAAAAGCGGTCTAAGATGTCTTACAACCCTACCAATAACCAAGAACCCAGTATATTTTCTTTAATTATTTCAGTAGTTTGTTGGATTTAATTCTTATGTATTCGTAAGTTCTCAGCTTCCAAGGAAAAATGCGTGGCCATTCATTATTAGGTGTGCGGAATAAGTAATAGTCAATTGTGAATGCAGCACCTATCTGTCATAATTAACGTCGGCCCAATATCGTGAGACCATGATTGTTTTGTTACCGACCAGGAGCAAACCAGGGCTGCCTTTAACCGGCCACACTTGGGTAGGTAATCTATTGTAGAATAAGCCACAAGTTTCATGTAGTTTTTGAAAAAAAAAAATGGCCAACCCTTTCCCTCCCGCGGGTGAAGTAAAAAGTAAAGGGTTACAATGGTCAAGCTATTGGCATTAACTTTTTTTTATTAATAAAATACGAAATGTCAAATACATAAAAAAATAAATTATTAGAAAGTTGTCAAAAAAAAAGATCTCAAAAATTGTAATTTAAATTGTTTAAGTTCGTAAAAGTGTAGAATACTTGCTTGACCAGACAACGCCTTAGGGGATATCGTCGTTGCGCTTGCCAAAACCCATAAGTGGCTTTTATCAACTTTGCAGGAAGCAGACTGTTTTACAATACAATACAATACAATACTCTTTATTGTACACAAAAATATACAAGAAACATTACTATAAAAATGGAGATGTACAATTGGCAGTCTTATCGCACTAGGCGATTTCTTCCAGACAACCTTTGGATGGACATGAAGCGCAAGAAAAAAGAGAGGGGTAGTTCTCGGTGCAACAATAAATAAGGAGACTATAAGTTACTTAAGTACTTTAAATAAACCTAAAAAAAGGTTAAGGTTAAGGTTTTATCTGATAATTAGAAAGTTTATAAGAGAAATTTAAAATTTCAAAACGTCAAACATCTTGTTTTATACTGTGAACATTTTTTTTAGTGTTATTTCTAGTGTCCGACCGAAACAGGATTTTTAGCCGAAACAGAAACCGAAACCGAATCTTCGGCGCCAGTCTCAGTTTCGGCCGAAACCGAAACCGAAACCGAACCTTATTTAGACATGTTAAAAATTCTATTCTATTGTACAAGGTGGGGCAAAAGTAATCACCCGATGTTGTTTTGCTGTAATTTTTTTTAGGAATAAAAATATTTGGTTCTGCTTGTGTATTATGTTTATTTAATGTATTAGAAGAATTTTTCCATCAAGTCGAGAAAATGATATCGATCAAGTTGCCGCCGTCAGAATTGATACCATACGGGCTCGTTTTATGGCAGTCTCCAACACTTGTGTCAGAACTCGGCGTTAGGTTCTAGCATTCCAGTCGGATATTCTCTTTAAGGACTTCAAGAGTCTGAGGCTTGTTTACATAAATAAACCCGGGACATCAAGCATCCCAAAAAAAAAGACTAGCGGCCAAATCGGATGATCTGGCCGGCCAGTGCAAATCGTCAAAGCGAGAGATTAGACGCCGCGGAAATGCTTCCTTCGGAATATCGGTTGTGACTCGTGCAGTGTGCGCCGTTGCTCCGTCCTGTTGGAACCACATATCCTCCAGTCCGTCCCAATTCATCCAACTGAGGAAGGAAAAAGTCGTTGATCATGGCTCTGTAGCCCTCGCCGTCCACAGTAACTGTAGGGAAGGCGACGTTCTCGAAAAAAAAATGGAAAATGCCATAAAACGAGCCCGTATCCGGTCGAGCCGGTCATCAATTCTGACGGCGGCCACTTGACCGATATCATTTTCTCGACTTGATGGAAAAAAACGACTTAATTAATTAAATAAACATAATCCACAAGAAGAACCAAACATTTACATTCCCAAAAAAAAAATACAGCAAAACAACATCGGGTGATTACTTTTGCCCCACCTTGTAAAGCGAAATCTAGTATCCTTTTTACACATACTTATACAGACAGTTTACTCGTGTTAAATGAAATGAAAGACAATAATGGAAATATGTAACGAAAATAGTTATTAATTTATGCTATACTATATTAATACGACGACACGTTTGGTGCAGTGGCTAAGCGATTGGCTTCTGCGCTACGGGTCGTGGGTTCGATTCCCACACGGAACAAAAATTTGTATGGCCTACAGATGGTTGTTTCGGGTCTGGGCGTTTGTTTGTGAGATTTGTGTCTGTAAACGCACCCACGATACAAGAGAAATCTTAGTGTGGGGCAACGTTTTTCAAAAAAAAAAATATATTAAAACATCAAAAAAATTTTTAGACGATTGTCAAAAATCAACACTTAAACGTAAAGTACAGACTTCTTAATTGAGTATTTGTGTTCAATGTCGTAAAGATTAATTTATTATTTATTAATATTGAGATTATTTACCTAATTATCAGTATCAACAAAAATTACAACAAATTGTACCAAATTCGGTAAACTTTGTCAAAAATCAACAAACAAAAACACAAACACAACACAACCACGTCGCACGCCGACCGGCGAACTCAGCTGGCAACCATACAGGAATCCCGAACGCACCCGAAGTTAGCCGGAAGACGCGCGACAATTCACGAACACTGAGTTTCGGCGCGGCCGAACTTTCGGCTGATTTTTGGCCGAAACCGAAACTGTAGCCGAAACAAGTTTTTTTGGCCGAAACTGGCCGAAACCGAAACCGAAACCGAACCTTCGGTCGGACACTAGTTATTTCATTACTTACCTCAAAATATAGTTTTTTTGTATTTTTCGTGCACACGGCAGATTTTTTACGCCGTGCACAAATGGGTTTTGGCAAGCACAACGACGATATGACACTATCATATATCTAGGATCATACCAGGTGTAAGGGACGGTGTACCGAAAACTGAAACAGTGAATTCAGCCTATTATCATTTATGAATTGAAAATAAGTGAAAATTTTGCTCGGAATTGTCCGACTTTTCCGATTTTTCTTTTCACAAATTTTACATTTCTCTGTTGTAAAATAAGCAATCCTATTAGGACACACAGCACATTGGAAAAATTAAATGTTTTTTTTTATAAATCGGAAAATTCGAAAGATTTCGTTGATATTTTCCACTGATTTTCAATTCTAAGTAATGGACTAAATTCACTGTGTCATTTTTTGGTAACCTGTCCTTTACATCCAGTATTATTTACCTGTCAAAACACCTATTGAAATACAATAAAATATAGGCAAATTAGCAATTTCCAGTAAATTCGGAAAATTCCGAGAAAAAAAAACACTTATTTTTGATTCAGAATAATGGGCTGAATTCACTGTTTCAGTTTTCGGTACACCGGTTTAAGGGATTACACCCAGTATATATGATCGTTTCTCTTATATGACCTCTAGGGTCATATCTTAACCTAGCAAATCATATGATCGGCGCGGTTGTTATTTAGCCACGAGCCCCATGTACCTACAAATAAGAGAGATGGCAAATAAACCACGTACCTATGGCTAGTATTTTGAGCAACCCTATTTCAGTACAGACAATTGACCACGTGAATTGAAGCAATAAATTATGTGTAGATCAAGATTAAATAACAATTACAAGCCATTTTAGTGCGGTCACCTGCTGGGTGACACCTGATTCGAAAGGTGACACGAACAAAGCGGCGGAATACGGTTGCTACCACATTGATTAACTTAGGTTATTTCTTTTCTGGTTTAAAATAATAATTATAACATTTATTTATTAACTTTTACGATAAAGTGTACAGATAGCCGCAGTAGCATTAGTAATAACTATACTCGAATTAGAATGATATGAAGCGACTAACCCGATCTAGGTTCATTCAAACCTGTATTTCAGGCTAAAAGAAGAACTTATGAACTACCTAATATTATCTTATATTTCGCACATATA
Organism: Amphipyra tragopoginis; assembly: GCA_905220435.1. NCBI lineage: Eukaryota > Metazoa > Arthropoda > Insecta > Lepidoptera > Noctuidae > Amphipyra > Amphipyra tragopoginis. The sequence goes on from HG992009.1 coordinate 10,722,768, forward strand.
ATTTCAAATTCGCAAAAAACGTTTGTCTTGATCTTCTTCCCTCGTGTCGATACGAGGATAGGTAAAGATAAAGAATCATTTATTTGGACACAGCACAAAGAGACAAAACAGATAAAAAGTGTGATATAAATAAAAAAGTCTTAGGCATGTATGTGTCTCACGGCTGGACCAAAAAGGTGTCTAGATCAGCTTAATGTCAAGCACTATAAGATATGCAGCAGTAAGGTAAGCAGCTATAAGGTCATACTGTTGTGAAAAGATTAGCCAGTCGGCATGGTTGGTAGCGGGGCTTACTTGCCCAGGGTGCGCTGGAAGTACTGTTGTATCATTTCTCGTGGAAGCTTTTTGAAGCACCTCCTGTCTTGTGTCCATGTGATATCTTGAATGTTTCATGATCCAAATAGACATCTTTTATAGTCCAAAGTAGAATGTTGATTTTTTGTTGATAGAATTTTAATGTTATCGTGCAAAACAGGGAATGTACCGAGTTGCCTGCTTAAATGTCAAACATTGACCCGAGTTGCCTTTAAAAAACTGTCATTGTCAATCTGTCGTTAACCCACAGTGTGGACTGGACAGTTACACTGTACTAGGTCTTTGTAAACAATCACTCGACTAACTAGTAGCTTTATTAGTTTTTAAACTGACATGGTCACTAACACTATCATTAGAACTTAGAACGTGGTAAATATCCCGTTCTAAGTTCTAATGATAACTAGTAGCTACTAATTACTAAACGGAGCAGTAGAGCTATTTGTGAAAGAGTTCGTCTGGGGAATTACTACCTCTATACCTATTTCTGCTGCTAAGTAGCATTGCTGTGTTCCGTTTCGAAGGGTATGGGTGACGGTGAAATTACAGGCATACGAGACTTTCCAATTTTGTCTCCAAGGTAAGCAACGCATCAGGAATTCTCTTGGAGTTGTAGATGGCGGCGGTAACCACTTACCGTGAGGTGGGCCGTCAGCTTGTTTGACAACTTATTAGGTACATTAAAAAAAGACGGGTTGTTTACTCGGTACGATTTCTTACATATGGGAAAGTGGGGTAGAACCGGGTCGTCCGGGATGCTAAGGCAAAAATTCAATAAAACACAAGTTTGAAGAAAGTAAATCTTTTAATATGCTATATTTAGTTTAGTTTAGGTATAAATCACATATTCAACACTTGAAATCACTTTATTCTTAATTCTAAATAATAAAAAATAATCAATATATTAAAGTTATGTTTTTACGGTTTTGCCCCAACCCTTGTCCAAAACCGGGTACCTATACCCAAATCTTAAACCCGATTTTGGCACAGTGGCAGAAATGAAACTCATCGAGATCTTCGGGTTCCCAATCCGTACAGCCTTCATGGACCCAGTTCTTACATTTAAGACATTCCACCATGCATCGCTTCTTCGCAAGTATAAAGATACACTTTTTAATTCCAAAGAATATTAGATCAGTTGACCATAAAAGCGTTTTTCTTATTTATTGTTGTCGAGCACTCACCGACGCCATTGAAGTTTGTTGACAACCTGGTCAGGGGTGGCCAAAAGCAGTCAGCGAACGCGCGCCTAAATTAGAAACGTGTAAGAGGCTGTACTGCCTTGTCCCAGTTTTACCCCCATACCCGGTTTTGGACTAATCTCCCCTATTTGTAGAACTTATTGTGAATACCTCATAGCGAAATAAAGATTTTGACTTTGAAGCAATGTCCGTGCTAAGCGCGTTTGTTGTCTGTATCGTCGCGTAGTTGTGACTCGCGAGTCCAGCATGCTCGTCATCATCATCATTCAGCCGAAAGACGTCCACTGTTGGTCATAGGCCTTCCCCAATCATCGCCACATCGACCGGTCCTATGCTTCTCGCATCCAGCGAATTCCCGCGACCTTCACCAGGTCATCGATCCACATTGTGGGGGGCCTACCCACGCTGCGCCTTCCGGTACAGCACGCTTATACCGCGACAAAACATTTCGATTTTGTCATTTTATCGAATCTCCCATTTTAAATTAAACGAAACCAATGACACACTGTATCGCGTGCTAGGTCTGCTAATAGACCTTTATGGTCATTAAAGAATTACACACAATAGGCCTCGAGCTATTACGATCAATTCGCTACCGGATCAAAATAGTTTCGTTAGCGTGTTGATATAAATATTAGATTACATTTGTTATTCATAAGTCGAGATCTCGAGACGGAACACTCGGACAGTGGCCCGCCAAGCATTTGTCACTAGGGCGAACCAGATGCATAATAATACAATGCTATCGTTTAGTTTGGATCGAACCATTAGATATCTTACAGAACTGTGCATCATCACCAGAATTTTCTCAATTTTCAGTCACACCGATAACTCAGCCATCATAAAATTATCTCCCCCACAATACCCCGCCAACAACACCCTAAGACGAGGTCCGAGTCCCACTAGGGGTCGCCTTTAGTGCTATTATTGCTAGTAGACATGACAACAATTCGGTACCTATGTAAAGTTTTTTTTGGGTTTTTTATATTTTTTTTCTTTAACTTTAGGCTCTAAAAGAAACTATTTTGAATATTTTTGTTTACTACATTTAGTTTTTTTTTTCTTATTTTTATTCTTTTGCTAGTGATGACGTCACGGAGTAGGGTGAAGAGTTTTAATGTTGATTTTCTTTAACAATTTAGAATTGAAAAAGAAAATCAACTTACTACAAGAGATAAGGAGTTAGAGAGAAAATTTTAAGCCTTAATTTTTTTTTGGGCTCGTATTCTTGTTACATTTATCAAAATTGATACACAGAAACTTTTTTTAAATTGAAGACTCTGATCCGAACGTATTTAGCCCATAAGGCCCAATCTGTGACGTTAAGAGGTCAAACAGATGTCAAGCGAATTCGTGTATTTATTTAAAAACTAGCTGTGCCCGCGACTCCGTCCGCGTGGAACTCGGAAAACAACATTGTGTCGCAGCAACTAAATAGTGTATATGTATTCCATTTATTATAATAATAGACAAAGGTGCCCCACCAAGGCACTTTATCTTTTAAACCATTCCTTTAGGTAGAGTTTCAGCTCTTTTGATTGACCGTAAAGGTTCATATAACCATTATACTAAAAACGCGTTGCTTATTTCCATACATTTCCTTGCTAAAATGGATTATAATTGATTATTGATATTTATTGTGATAATGTAACGAAACCTTATGGCGATACAAAAATGGCTACAACGCCATCTAGTCAACCAATCGGCGAACTAAATCAAAATATTTTACGCAGTGCAGTCTATAAAATGATTTCATTCGAGGTGTGGAATAGGAAATTACTTTAAATTTATAAAAATGTCACCTATAGAAGACTTCATTTTATTTTTATAAGTTAGAAATAGATACTGCTTTCAAAGATTTCAAAAAGTTTGATCTGGAGATCGAACCAACCCAAACGTAAACGCGAAAAAACATCATCTGTATTTTTATTTCACCAATCGATAGGATCAATAATACGGATCAAATCGCTCTAATAAACATTGTGTCTGAAATTGATGGAAGACCATAAAACGAAAATTGACTAACTTAGGTACATTTAAATTCAAGCACTTATTAATTGTTGTTAAGTAGTTCTTATTTTTTCCACTTCGTTCAATTTAAGACAGTGTTTGTTGGAGAGAATATTTGATCCTGATTATTGACCATAAAGATATTATCAACAGGTACCACCAGATGGTATAGCTTTGTCAGTTTGATTCCCGGTTCAGGCAAAAAAATCAGTACAGGCAATATTTCTTACTTTTAAAAATAAAATGAAGTCACCTTTGAGTGAAATTTGCAATTTTTAATATTTATAGTACTTTCCCTTCATGGCTATGTGTTTTGGGACATTACCTAAGGCTTAAATAAACTCAATAAAACGGCGACGACAGGCTTTGAATAGTTCTGACAACAATGAACAAAATAAAATATATAAAAACATTCCAAAAAAATTACAAAAAGTGTATTTTTTTAAAGTGAGGTTTTAACGCAGGACACTGAGCCAGTGACCGTTCACTGCAGCACTTACTTCTGTCTACAGCTTACTACGCAGTATATGGAAATAGTGTTCCGTTGCTCGGCATCTATGAGCAATAGCGTGATAGTTTATATACCAACATAAGCGCAGGCCCATCAAAATCGATTCCCGCGATGTTACGATCCGAATATTAAGCTTAATACTTCGCAGTATGTGGAAATAATGTTCCGCTGCTCGGCTCCTACGAACAATAGCGTAACCGTATATATAAAAGCAAAATTGTCGCCCTTTATGCAACACATCAGCGAAAGTCCCATCGAAATCCATCCACGGGATTTTACGTCATATCCGGACGGAAAGACAAACAGACACAATAATTCTAAAAAAAAAATGTTATGGTTTCTGTATCGATAGTATAGTAGGTACCACCGAATCGAAATTTTGGAAAAATATTTAATTACAGACAAAGTGCACTTTGAATTTTATTAATAGTAAATAGATTTATAAATACGTATTTATGTATTCATAATAAAATATATGATTATTTCAAATTAATCTATCGTATTGCCTTGCACAATTAAAAATTTAGAATACCTACACTCGCTTATGAAATTGAATGTATTTCTCTTCCACTGCCATTCAGATAGATAGGTACCTAATAAATTTTAAATAACATTATCTTCGTTTTTTTATAAAAGCTTAGTTAGTACCTTCTTCGGATAGCATTTCAATAGACCTTCCGTAGACTGAGAATAGTAATATATTCGTTGATTATATTTCCTCACAACTCGATTTGATACACGTAACGCCATCTATTGAAAATAAATGGTAGGTATACACAAATACATGCTAAGTTCTTCTAGAAAACTTAAAAGTCGCATAACTTTTGATTGCGTGAACCGATTGCGATGAAACAAAAAACATATGTTACTTGGAGATAAGCACAATATTTATTTATAAAAGTCAACAACATTGGATCAGTTGTTTTTACGTGATGCTTGCACAAACAAACAGATAAACAGACAAACAGATATACAGACAAACAGATAAACAGACAAACAGATAAACAGACAAACAGACAAAAATTCCAAAAATGTTAAAAATGGGTTCTATTGGTTATAGTTTAACACCCCAACCAGGTTTTTTCAAAATATTTGCTATGTACAGACACGCCTTGACTACAGATTTATTATATGTATAGATAAGCACCATCTTATAATTTTAAGGTCTGGAAATAGCAAAATAAGGTTTAGAAAACTAATTTATTTTACATACCTACCGAATTATGTTAGCTCTTATATTCGTATTCTCTTGTATCAATCGATTTAATTGATTGTCATCAATCTGCCAAGCCGACTCATGTAACAGGCATTTCATTTAGAATGATCGGCGTAGACGCAAGTAGTCCGGTGAAATAATCATTGGAAAACTTGTTTTAAAGTTATTATGGGATAGTTGAGTGCGTGTCAGTGAGACAAGAGAATGATATTAATTGCAATTGTTCCGAGTACAGTGAGGAAACCACTTCCGAGAAATGAAGAGTCGTCAGACCGGTCCATCGAGACCGGGCTACTTAGATTTGTTTATGTAACCTCTATTGTATTATAAAAAGGTTTTATTTTATTAATCCACGATATGAGTAGTCCACTTGCAAATGCAAAATGCCATGTGACAATTTTTGTGATTTTTAGATAATGGCGGGAAACGGACCAGTATTTAAAATAAATTCATATACATAAAAAATACAGTTACAAATTATGCTACAATTATTTATCCAAGCACATAACGCCGTTAGCAAGTGGACTACTCATATTTTGTATAGTGTTTTTGTAAATGCTAAAGATGAAGAACGTATCACAAAAAAATGAACCTGATGGTATAAAAAATAATTTTATGAATAAATCAATTAATTTAACAGCAATGAGCGCGGCAATTTGTTAGATGCACGGATGTCGTTACACCTTAGAGAACCCGTAAATAATGAAATAATTAATTTACCAAAAATTTATGAAAAAAATACAGCTGATTTTATTTTTAGTGACACCAGCATAATCTCCAGCATTCACTACGGCGCTATGCAAAATATCATGGATTATTATGGTCCATAGATGCTTTCGTCAAGATGCAGTCGTGAGGCCTTCAATGCGATTCCCAGATGGCGCAGTGTTCTTTTTTTGATTTACTGTTATTCTTTAATTTAGTCCCGTATGACCTTTTTTATCTTGAGAAAACTCATGGATACCCTTTTTTTTGTCTTGTTTAGTATTAGTAAATCCTCATGGACACCCAAGCCACTTCACGGATGAAATGACTTGGGTAGTGTCGGACTCTTACCGACTAAAACCACACTCCTGCTCCGGCGTGAGCCCCTGTCATACAGGTTACGCAGGGATTTTGCGATGGGCTGTTTGTATTGTATAGCGCTTTTATGTTATGAGCTGTACACATGGATACCCTTAGCCCGGGGCAGGCGAAGGGTTATGCCGGAATTTTATCGGCTAAAAACCAACGGTGTTCCTTCTCCTGACCTTTGGCCGGGGTCGTGGGTTTCGCAGCTGCATGCACCGCAACCCCGGCAGGCCTCGGCTGGCCAGCCCCTGGCGGACCTCTTCTTTTGTGGAGCCTTGCACCACGTCCTCTTGAGAGGCGCGCGCGGAACACGGCGCGCGCCGCCTTTTAGGGCCTGTTACTGGTCGGGCGATACGGGGTAGTCGCGATTGACCCTGGCCTAGAGTTGCCAACCGTCCTGTTTTCCCAGGACATGTCCTGGTTTTTGTAGTGTCCTGGGACGTCCTGGATAATTTTTAAGCAGCGTCCTGTAATATAAATATATGATTATTGTTATGTTTGCGCTAAGAGTGAACCCTCGAGGAGGGTACTTGGCATTAGGTTAAAAACCGTGTCATAAAACAGGCTACTACGCAGTAAAATAATACTTTCAAGGGGTCTCTTTATGACGGTGTATCAAGAAAAACCTACATTTAAAATGAGCCCTCCACGAGGGCACCCGGCATCGCGAATGCGACTAGCTAGTCGCATTTGTGGCACTGAACGTGTTAAACCGCGTTGGACTGCAGTTGAACAAACTAAGCATCCCGATTTGCTCCCGTTCTCCCTAGGTAAGTGAGTGGACCTACTTTTTATAAATGAATGGAGTCTTTGATTTATAACAAACGCCTATACTTTATATATATACTACTATACTACTATACTTTGTCTATAATCCGCATTTTGCATATTTCACTATTGTAATTAATTATTACCTTTTGCTTTATATAGACCCAATTAATTTATTCACTTGACAGACAGATATGTGTTGCTGGGGAGTTTGTTGCGCCGTTTCTTCTTCACAGCAAAAACACTAGGAAGCGGTGAGGGGAGGGCGCTTTTTGGGGCTGTCTTTGATGTATCTAATTTTGACGTTCAAAAAGAACTAAGTAATTCTAGTCTATTTTGAATAAATGAGTTTTGAAGTTTGAAGTTATAAAAGTTGGTAATTAAAAAAAACATTCTGTATATCTGTGGAGGGAATCCTTGCCGGGGATATTGTGTGTATGTACCATAATGTACTCACCAAACAAATGCCGCGCGGTGTAAATTCCACAATAGGTACACTTGTACACATACATAGACACAAAGTGGCTAGACACCGACATTCCAGACGTAAACTGAGCCGAATCCTTTCACTCCATGACATTATGAATTCGGCACTACTTATTCTTAGAATAAAGGCTTACAATGCTTGGCAAAAATCTGTTATTTCGTACTCAGGGCCACGCTGACATACCAAAAGGCAATGGCGGCGGACTTCCTATATTTAGGCTTCATGTTTTGTAAAAAAATACCGTAATGCTTTCCTTGAAGTTAATTGTCGAACAGAAAAACTTCCATGTGGTTCATAATCATAAAGAAAGAAAGAAAGGAAAGTAAGGAAAGAAAGGAAAGAAAGGAAAGAAAGGAAAGAAAGGAAAGAAAGGAAAGAAAGGAAAGAAAGGAAAGAAAGGAAAGAAAGGAAAGAAAGAAATGAAAAGAAAGAAAAGGAAGAGTAGAAAGACATGAAAGAAAGGAAAGAAAGAAAAGAAAGACAGAAAAAGCATTTGTTTTTACGCTTAAGCGGACGCATACGCATACTTAAGAACGAAACATAATATCGTAAAACGAATGTAAACTAAGATATTGTAAATAAACAAATATTTAACTCAATTAAACATATAAAGAACATAATTAAGACAATGATAATATAAACTACTATAGATACGTTGCCCGCGCTCTGTAGTGGCTAGATGAATGCAAGGTAATTGCCTGACATCCATTTAGTCGCGTAGCAACCGTTGCCGCGTCTGTACGTGAAATTGAAATAATTTGTATTAACATCTTTCTCTATTAGCGAAAAAAAATGCCGGCCTGTATGTATTGAAAATTTAATAATTATACTGCAACTGTAAAAGATAAAAAAAATCATTTCATGCGTAAGTATCAAGAAAAAAATATTTGTATAATTTAATTTTTTTCGATGCAGCATAATGGCGGCTGGCGAGGAAAATCGGCAACTTTGCATCAGTGTTTATGAAACCTACATTGTTTTTATTTCGATTAATTTTATTATTTGAATATAATAATATGTTTTATTAAACCTAATGATCAATATAATAGACCAATACTCGAATCGTACCTGTCTCATCAAGAGGTCATCACAGACATTTACATAAGAGATTTTTACTTGATTTCTTTGATTATATAAATAAAGATTTTTGTGTTTATATTACATTTTGTTTTATTAATTAAATAACTATAATTACTGTTGCGAAATACTGCATTCATAAATTTAAGGATAGAGAATAATATTATTTTACCCAAAAATATAAATCTATATCCTACCTACCTAAATATCAACACGAGAAAATTGGGTGTAAATTTTTCCCCACATGCCTCTTTTTGTACGCGCTCGACCAATGAGCATGCACCAAAGAATAATAACGTAACCTAAGATGTATATTTATCTCTCTCTAACAACAGGAATTCCGTAGATGACATTTAATTTTCTTTTCTTTCTTCGTACGTTTATGTAGCTATCCAGCTACCGATAGTATTTACGCTGATTTCGAGTGTCGTGATGTTGATGCATGACGCGTCTATTTAATGGACACGGGACACTTCTCAGAACGATAATGTGTTCAGGCCTTACCACCACGCTGGCCTGCTGCGGGTTGGTGGACTACACACACCATCGAGAACTTTTGGAACCCTTTCTAGTGTGCAGGTTTCCTTACGATGTTTTTCCTTCAACGTATAATGAAATTATGATCTGCACATGACTTCGAAGAGTCAAAGGGACGGGCCGGGGTGGAACCGTGGAACTCAGAAGCCCAATTCTCCTAAAAGAAATCTTGATAAATCGCATCCGAACCAAGGCCGAAACGTTCATTCAAACAGTTTTCAATTTCAAAAGCTGTCAAATTGTTTGACACAATAAAAACCGGCTTCAAAAAAACGAAAGAGTAAAATAATTACCATATTATAAAATTAACAGTTTCAAAAGTCGGTGCAATTTTACACTGAACCAAATTGAAGGCTGCACCGACTTCTGAAACTGTTAGTTTTATAATATGATAATTATTTTACTCTTTTTAGTTTTTTTGAAGTCGGTTTTTACTTTTTTCAAAGTTATTTTATTTTTCTATTTTAAGCGGCATATACAATACACAAACATGCAATTACAGCAATCCCGGGTAATTTGCTGTTATCCATTGCAGAGTTCCATTGTCAATCTCCGAGGGTCTTCATCAGATCTTCACCAAATTTAAATGAGACCACCTTGTATTGGGAGAATACTCTTTCAAACAAAGAAAGAATTTTGCAAATCCGTCTATACATGACGGAGTTATGCACGAACATATAAAAAAAACTAAACATCCGAATTGAGAACCTCCTCCTTTTTGAAGTCGGCCTCCTCCTTTTTGAAAAAAAAAACAAAACCAATAATTTTGACAGGTTTCTTAAACAAAAACTGACTGACGGTTGTGTTTTGTGTTGTTTGGCAACAATTTTGTTATACGAATTGGCCCAGACCGTCCTATCCACGGTCCTATCACTACAAAAACAATATTATAATTGCAGAAAAAAATGATTCCTTTAATGGCGACCTTAAAATAATCTTCGTCTGTCAATTTGTTCCTAAAGTTTTCGGAATGTCGCTGTTACTTAGTCGTCGAAAGGTCACGGAATGCGCGAGACACATTCTGATGGCACCAACCCTGAACTTTCATAGCATATCCAGGAATCAATGATCGACTTACATGATAGTATCTTACTTTGCAGTAATATTTAAAATGTTTAGATGTTCCAATTTGCACTCAATCAAGCCGTTTGTACCGATTTTGCTAAAGTAAATCTTTAGGGGCGATTTGACCAACCTAAAATTGGGGTGCATGAAAAGAGCCTCCGACACAGAGGTGCTTCGATAGCCTATGATATTTTAAAACTAATGTGGTGGTTTGAAAACAATAATATATCTTTGCGATTGCAGTGGGTTCCATCGCATGTAGGTTTACAGGGAAACGAGCAGGTTGACTTTTTAGCGAAAAATGCAAGTATAAATGGTTCAATATTTAATATTAAACCCTGTTATTTTGAAATTCTACCTAAATTTAATGCTATTTGTCATGCAATTTGGAAAGAGTATTTTGATGAAAGTTCTCGGGAAAAGGGTATTTGGTATAGGACAATGCAATGTGAACCTCCTCGTATTCCCTGGTTTACCAATATTAGTATAAACAAAAGTTGTATTGTTATTGCACATAGATTAAGATCTGGACACATACCACTGAACAAGTTTGGCTTCTTAATGAAGAAAACCAGCAGTCCTAATTGCGATAATTGCGGTACTGTGGAAGATGTCCATCACTTGTATGATCACTTCATTAGATGTCATCTATTGTAAAGCCGTTGTTTAAGAAAGATAAAAAAGAATTAATGGAAAATTATAGACCGATATCGCTCATTCCTATCATATCTAAAATCGTTGAAAAATATATGTACATACAGCTAAATTCATATTTAGAAAAAAATAAGATCCTTTGCAATGAACAAAAAGGTTTCAGACAAAAAAAGACTATAAATATGGCAATTTATGATTTTTTACACATTGTGATGACAAATATGGACCAGAATACACCGGTCTGCTCAATATTCTGTGATATGACGCAAGCCTTTGATTATGTAGAACACAATATTCTGCTTAAGAAACTTGAAGCATATGGCGTTAGAGGTAATGTTTTAAAACTATTTGAGTCTTATCTAAAGCATAGAAAGCAAATTACGGAAGTCAGTAGGATAAACTTAACTTCAAAACGAGAAGAGACACATCGATCACAAGAACGTGAAGTTATGTATGGTGTCCCACAGGGTAGTGTTTTAGGTCCTTCTCTATTTACATTATATATTAATGACCTGCCTAAATCTACAGAACAACCAATGAGCCTCTTTGCTGACGACAGTGTAGTGACAATTGCATGTAAAAATAGAGACGCATATAAATATGACATTAATACCTCAATATCTGCAATTATAGAATGGTTAAATAATAATAATTTAAAAATAAATTTAAATAAGACCAAAATCATGCACTTTAGCCAACGTTCCTTGACATTTATTAATAATTCTGACATAAACTACAATAATAATAACATTGACGAAGTTGATACAACTAAGTTTTTAGGATTAATAATTGACAATAAATTAAATTGGAAGGCACATATAGAGACCATCTGTAAGAAAATAAGTACCTCAGCATATGCTCTGTATAAACTGTCAGCAGTAATTAGTGTAGATGCGTTACTTGCCGCATACTACGGCTTGGTGGAATCTATCTTAAGATACGGCATTATCTTTTGGGGTAACTCGACTGATAAGGAACTAATATTTAAAACTCAAAAAAGATGCATTAGGTCCATGTTCAAACTTGAAACCACTCAAAGTTGCAAGCCTTATTTTCAAAAATATAAAATCTTAACATTACCTTCCATTTATATCTTAGAAAATGCAACGTTCGTACGGTCCAACCCTCACCTCTTTTCTCGCATGGCAGATCTATTTCCTCGTAATAGGCGTGATAATACTCAGATTTGCCTACATCAATGTAGGACGGCACATATGCGGAAAAGTGTATTTTGCATGGCTCCAAAAATGTATAATAAACTGCCTAAAAGTTGGAAGCAGTTAAGTGATGTAGCGTTCAAAAAGAAAGTAAAAAGTTTTTTAGCAGATAAAGCGTATTATAATTTAAATGAGTTTTTGGCTGACAGATTTTGATTTTTTAAATTATTTTATTATTATGTTCCTATCATTTAGTATTTTCGATAGCCTATTTTATTAAGAATGACATTCCAGACAATTTAATTTAATTTATAAGATTTTTTTTAATGTATTATTAATATTTGTATGCCATTAATCAAGGCAAACATGATGAACGGTATTTTAACTTATAACATCTTGCATGCTGACAATTGTTTTGTATGTATGTACTCATGTTTGGACAAATAAATTATCTTATCTTACCTTATCTTATCTTGTTGGTGGAATGTAGTCGATACAGAAGAGAAAGGGAAACATTAATAGCCGAATTAAATATTAACGTTTGTGAATTAGGAGTAGTTCAAACTATTTTATCCAGGCCACACAGTAAAGATGCTATTAAAATATATAAATTTGTCCGTAAATTAAAGAGAACCTAATGTTTCCTTTTCTGTTCTTCTCTCTTTTTAGGGTACGATGAGGCTGGCATGATCATGTTTGATTAAAAGCCTCAAAACATTAATAAATAAAGATTAAAAAAAAAAAAAAAAAAAGAGCCTCCAGAAGTGACGATACTTAACACATTCGAGTCCACCACACTTTTCATAGAGCTCATACGCCATCCCGCCATACATATTGCTAGTGGACCTTCCAGGAGGGTCCTCGGCATACCCGTCGCTCGACCAGTAACAGGCCCGAGAAGGCGGCGCGCTGTGTTCTGTGCGCGCCTCTCAGGAGGACGTGGGGCAAGGCCCCACAGAAGAAGAGGTCCGCCAGGGGTTGGCGGACCGAGGCCCGCCGGGGTCGCGGTGCATGCAGCTGCGAATCTCGCGACCCCGGCCAAGGGTCAGGAGAAGGAACACCGTGGGTTTTTAGCCGGTAAGAGTCCGGCATACCCCTTCGCCTTCCACGGGCGAAGGGCATCCATGAGGATGTTACCAAGAAAAAAAAAATGTGTCCTCGGCATTACGTTTGCGCTAAGAGTGAACCCTCGAGGAGGGTTCCTGGCATTGGATTAAAAACCTTGAAAAATACGCTACTACGTCGTAAAATAGGTGTTTGCTTGTTTCATGACGGTGAATTTTCCAAAAAAACCTGCATTTAAAATAAGCCCTCCACGAGGGCACCCGGCATGGCGAATGCGACTACAGGGTGCCCTCCTGGAAGGCACCCGGCACTGAACGTGTTAAGTACGTCCGGCGCACCCTCGGCAGTCAGCCCCGCTACCAACCTTGCTGACTGGCTAATCTTTTCACCACAGCATTGAGCTATTTTCGTACAGCTCGTGCTGCCACGAGAGAAGCAAGGGCAGCATTTGGGTACACAGAAGTACCTAGTTAGCGTAACTTTCTACACACAAATATATCGTAAAAATTAAGATACACGAACAGCAATGAACTCTTTAGCGTTTACGATTGCGACTAATTAGTTTTCTGCTTTTCTCGTTCAACAATGGTGGGTGGCCTCGGGGAGCAGGAAGCCAGTGAAATGATCAATCAGGCTTGTCCTTCTTAAACTCACTACGCCACTTCCGCACAGTGTTTGGTTTGATGAAATGTCATACGCTATGGTCACCATGATCAGGCCTAAATAGGACAGTTCTGGCTGAGTGTAAAAAATATTGTAAGGCTCAATTTACACCGCCGCGGAATGGAATGGAAGCGACGAAATTGTAAAAAGGTCGCGAGGTTTTTTGGCTCGTACCTATTTAGTTTGTACTTTATGGGTACAATTAGTGATGTTCACATCCGCTATAAACTGTAGACGTCTTATAAACTATAAAATATATTCATATAGTTTGTTATTTTATACGCTATCATTATAACGCGGTGTTACAAAACTCGGGCGCAGTCTGAACGCGGAGACGCTATAATTTTATTTAACAACACGCTAAACGGGCTTGATGATGCGCGGTAAATGTTATCTCGCAACGCGCTGTACATAAAGAACATAATAATATTTCATTCCCTTACGCGCTGTTGCTAGTCGCTACGCTATCTTGCTATCTCGTTCTGGCCCCGCTGTGCGCGTTTAGACTTTTATTCGTTGAGTAGGTTGAAGCGTTATAATATAGCGCAAAGTCAGAGCCGCTATAGCAAACGCTATACGCTATGTACACATAGTCTGTTATATTTTGGCGCTATACGTTATATTAACCACCACTAGGTACAATGACATAAAGTTCATTATGCTATGTACAATTTCATCGCTTCCATTCCATTCCGCGGCGGTATAAATTGAGCCTAAAAAATTGCTATAAAATATAAATATATTGCTAGAAAATTTCTGACGCGCAAGTCTGTTGTCTTGTCTTGTACTAAACCCAGCACTTTGTCAGAATTTTCCGGTTCCGGCAGCCTGCTGGCTCTTTGTTTGTAACAATCTAATAGGTCCGATTTGACACCTGTCAAATTACTAGGACGACTAGGAGTAATGTCAGCACTAGAAATAATTACTCCAATGCACGTTTAGTTTCATTTTATCATGAGTGCTCTACGTTAAGATAAATAAAAAGGCGACTTTCTTTGCATATTTATTTTGAGATTTTATGCAAACGTCAAATCGGACCTATTACGTTGGCCAAACTGTAGGTAGTACAAAATGTATGCGTAGAGGGTCTCCGCGCACGTGCGAGGTCCAATACAAATGTATGAGCAGAGTTGCGCGTCAGAAATTTTCTAACAGAAAGGATAATGGCCAAAAATGTATGGAGCTTGGTCCAAATGTTCACCACTAACGAGACTTATATAATAAAATAGTCTACTAAATACATCATTATAACTAGACCGCAATCAAAAATATGTAGTCAGTAAAAAGTTATGACTGAATGAAAAGTTATGTTTTTCAACTTTTTATTAGAAAAATATCGATAATATCATTCTGACCATCGCACATTTTGAACTAATCTTCGCATGATATGTCAAGCCCCTTGGTATCCCGTGTTAGGTTCTCGCTGAAATAGATTTTGATCAAAGGCCCGGAAGAAGAACAAGAATGCTTCACAATAGTTTTATTATTCATGTCTTATAGTGTAACATAAAACTAAAGCATCTAGATAAATTCTAGCAAAAAGAGTAGCTACTTGCGCACAATTAAAATAGGTTTAAATAAATAGTAAAGTTAAGCAGCCTAATTTACTAGTGAGTAAGTTTCAGAAGTTGAATTTGGTTCAGTGTGGATTAGCGCCGACTTCTGAAACTGCAAATTTTATAATATGGTAATTATTTTATTCTTGTATTATAACTTTCGTGAGACACATTCATATTTATGATTAATTACGGTTTACTCACGTGCATTTTTCGGGATTGCCCGACTAGTTTCGGACCCAAACGGAGCCCTTAATCATGAGCTGATCACGCGGCGAGGTCGCGAGTCGAATGTTCGACTCCGAAACTGTCCGAAACGGGTCCGAAACTAGTCGGGCAATCCCGAAAAATGCACGTGAGTAAACCGTAAGTAATCATAAATAATTATTTTATTCGTTTTATTGACGTCGGTTTATTTATTGTTAAAAAGTTTTTCTTTTTAATGGCCTTAATTAAATCATGGTTAGACCTACTAAAGGCGCTGCTCGTAACCCAATCACATTATGTGTACTGTTCATCATTGAGGAGTTCTGTTGTCTATCTCTGAAGGTCTTCATCAGATCTTCACCTTATACAACGTGTTACAAAAATACCCCTAAAGCCGAAAGGGGATTAAAAGGTCGCTTGTAAAGAGTCTATTGGCAATGTTTTAAAATAAAAGAAAGACCCAAAAAAAATTTGGCCAAATCATATAATAAAATAAAATGATCACTGAAGCGCAACCCTGAAAACATAAAAGTAAAGAGTAGACTACCCAGAAAGTTATTTACATTCTTACTTAATTTCCTCTGCGAGGTAAATGACAACAACCTAAAAGACTACTTGATTAACATTTTCTTTTTTAAGGGGAATTATGTAACACGTTGTATAAATGAGACCATCTTTTCTTTCTTTCAATAAAAAAAAAGAATCATCAAAACTGGTGCGTATAATTATTATGTAGGAGTTACGCACGAACAAACAAAGTAAAAATATACAGACGAATTGAGAACTTCCTCCTTTTTGAAGAAGTTGGTTCAAGCAGAAATGGTTTTCATAAATATTAAGTACATACGCCAGCACATCAAGTTACCCGAAACTGTCAAATTTTCCCAATCAACCTTGAATCTAATGGTTTTGCGATAAAGATGAAAATCTATTAAAGAAATTTGACAGATTGTAGTAGCTATGTGCTGGCGTCTGTACATGGGTGACGGGTGTTCATGGTCACTCTACATGCTGTGCTGACATTTATTTAGACGACTTATTGAGGCATTGTAATGTGTTGAACATGTTTGGTTACGATTACGAGACGTGTTGACATTTTCCAAGCACAAAGAAATTACACGCTATTCCGATACAGTTTAAAGAATGTTATTATACCACTGCTCGTAAAACTAAATGATTTGCCAAGGAAATGAGGTTGTAATAAATATCTATAACTGTAGATGGTTATATTATATCAAAGGTCTCTTACAAGAAAATTATACAGTAGTTAAAACCGTATCTTTCTTTGTTTTCCAAACACTGTAACAACTTATAAGCCAATGCTTAGCTCGAATCGACTGCTTTTTGCTTTAACGTAAGTCGAAACGAATTTCGTACCTATCGCACTGAATTGTACCTGTTAATGTTATAAGCTGAAAATATTTTTTCATAAAAAAGTATGTCTTTTAAAATAAACACTCACTTGAAAATGATGTGGTCCTGCTGGAGAGCGTGCTCCCTGGCAGGACCACTTTGAATCGATGATTACCACGAAACTATAGAAGTACAAATTTTAATATTAGGGTACAATATAGTACATTTTCTATACATTTTTCCTGCTAGTTACATTTCCTAAATTTGGAGTGGTCCTGCTGGAGAGCATGACACCCAAAAACTTGCCTATTTGATTATTATTGTCATTTAGTTTGTTGGTTGGCATGAAGGTGGGATGATCTGCGCTGATTCTAGGCGGGCGACGGGCCCAGTCATAATGCCATGCCACCCCATAGGCCCAGTCCGACCCTGCTGGTATCAGTAGAGCTTAGACTCCCGACAGATGGTGGGATATTTAGGACCACAATAGGCATCGCCATGTGTCATGGATTGTGTGCAATTTTTGTTTGGGTAGAAGTGTCGGAAGAAGGGCAGAATTTTCAATAAACAACCCCTGTGAAATACCTAATTGATATCCTGTAATGTTGGATGTTATCAATATGTAGGTATTTAACCTATATATTATTTATTTATCATACCTATTCAGCGTATCTTCGGTGCGCTGGCCAAAACCCACAATTATAATAATGGATTTTATCAACTTATCAAGAAGTGGGCTGTTTTATCTAATACCTAACTAGTAAGTTTAAGAAAAATTCAAAACGCTAGCAAAACATCTTGTTTTTTACTGTGATAAAAATATTTTCCCGGTTGCGTACCGCCGGTTGTCCCAGGACGACACTTAATTGTGTTATCTATTGTGTCTATAATTACCGTGCATGAGGTTTTAGTGTTACTTTATAAGCTCAAAATATACTTTTTTTGCATTTTTCGTGCACATGTCAGATTTTTTGGCCGTGTACGCACGGCTACAGATCAAGCTACACATTTCCAGTATAAGCTGATCTCGTATTGTATAGGATTTCCTTACAATGAGAGGTCAGTGTAAACTGGAAATGTATAGTTTGATGTGTAGCCGTGTGTACATATGGGTTTTGGCAAACGCACCGAATATATACAATTATGTGTAAGTACTTATATTATGTTGAATTATTTAGATACCTATAAGTAAGGTAACTAGAGGTCGCTCGCGTGAATGTCGTTTCTCGAGTAGGTATTCCGCGTTTTTCAGGATAAAAGTAGCATGTGTCCTTCTTCGAGTTCTAATCTATCTCTGTACCAAAGTTCATCTAAATCGGTTCAGCGGTTTAGGCGTGAAAGCGTAACAGATAGACAGACAGAGTTACTTTCGCATTTATAATACCTATCAGTAGGACTTTGTTTCCAATTCAACCAGAATTGTTCTTTACTTATAGGTAGGTATCTACTTCGTTTATCATATCATATTTCATATTACCTTTTTTGTGTATAGACTCAATTAATATACAGGGTGTTAACGAATTCGTGTAATTACTTCAAACCGCGTGATCTACCGGTGATACTGATTGACTCAGCATAGGTTTTTTTCAGAATCAACAAAAAAAGTTTTTAAAAAGTTAAGCATGGTATTCTGTATCTGAGTAATTTTAGCGTCCCAAGTTAACTGACTGCGTGGAGCGATATCGTGTTACTCGTGGCCGTCAGCTGTGTCGTCGTGCCTTCTTTCATTTATGCATAGCATCGATTTTTTTTATCAATTAAAAGAAAACTGTTTTTTTATTTATTTTTATTTTGAATCAATCTAAATCCCGTGCGCGGTTAATCTATATCATTAATAGATCATGTGGTTTGAAGGAATTACACGAATTCGTTTACACCCTGTATTCAATTGATAGACAGATCTGTGTAGCTGGGGAGTTTGTTGCGCCGCCGCGCCGTTTCTTCTTTACAGCATAAACTCAGAAGCGATGAAGAGCGGGAGTTTTGTGGGCTGTCTTTTGTAACATTGACGTTCAAAAAGAACTAAATAATTGTAGTCTATTTTGAATAAATGAGTTTTGAAGTTTTGTGAGTCATCAGTCAATTAAACAGCGTAGGCTCCTGGGATAAAGGCATCGCAAACGGATGCTGGACAAATATTTGGCCCAACTGAAATCTATTTACTACTAGAGTGCGCGCAAGTTAACTCTGCGCGCGACTGAGGGCGTGCTAAACGTTGCCATGATCGTAAAAGTTCAAATTGCCGCTTTTTAAGCTTAACTTTTTTATCGCTAAACATAATTTTCCCGTTAAATATTCCTACAATGAGGTAGTTCTACTATCAAAATTGATAAAACGGCACACACTTTGGTGGACCATGATTAGTTCCGATTTCGGCCGCGCGCAGACTTATCTTGCGCTCTTGCGCGCACTCTAGCTGACCCGGCGAACTTCGTACCGCTATTCTTTTTCGTGAATATTTTCGGAAAACCATGTCCTGACTGACAATAACCAACACATAAAAAAAAGTGCAGTCGTTCGGAAGTTATGCGCGTATATACATTTTGGCGATTCATTTTTACTTATACATATATATGTGGATTGCAAGTTCATTGCAATTTGTACATCGCGTCTTCATTCCTTCGTGAAATTCGAAAACTTTGACCGTGATTTTGTTTTGTTTTATTAATAACGACATCTCTTAGTAAAAACACAAACTTTTTGTAGATTTAAGAGCCTTCTAGTGGCAAACTGTTGTACTTATTACGATTGTAATAAGGTCTGAGTTGTTGTAAATGCAAGCTAGATGGCGATACTTGTTAATGTGAAGTTGAGTCGTATGAAATCAAACGTGAAACGTCACTTTTAGCAACTTTTGAGCAAACGAAATATAACGATTTTATTTTTGAGCTGTTTCTGTCCCCATTGCGATTTGTTTGTATGATTGTAGTACAAAACCATTATGACATTTACAAAGTCGATATTTACTTATCTACTTGTGATTGTAATTTAGAGTTATTTAAATATCAATATGACCAACTTTGACTCTAACCTCTAACAAATGAAAATAGCCGTTTTTGATCCCAACGTCAATAAATATGGCCTTTCGAAAAAGATAGCCATTTTGACTAGGTACCTACAGTTTAAAAGAAATGTGTCCTAATGGAAGATTGTAGTTTTTGGAACTAAATCGAGATTTTGTTTCGATTTAGCAAAGAATGTGGCCATGTCTAGTTATAATTTATGTTAAACAAGCAGTTTATTTTGAATATTTTTAAAATTTTCTGCATCATTAACTCAAAAGTGCCAAAAAGTGAGATTATGCCACCTTTGATTCCATGGGTACCGTATATCACTTCTATTTATTGCATTTATTCATTGGTTATCAAAGTCCTCTGCCATGTGCACTATCATGTGTAGGTATTTGATTATCTCTTGCTTCTAACGGTAAAGGTAAAACATCGTGAGGAAACCTGTCCACCTTAGAGGGCTCCTAATAGTTCTCGATGGTGTGTGTAGTTCTTCAACCCGCAACAGGCCAGCGTGGTAGACAAAGGCCTAAACCCTTCTCCTTCTGAGAAGAGGCCCGTGTGTGTCACGGTAATGGGCTGTTTAATTTATGTTTCAATGCAATTCTTCTTCTCTCGTATTGGCACGAGCTATACAAGCTTAGTTTTAATATATACTAAACCTGAAATTAGTTTGATCAGAATCACTAGGAGAATCGATTGACATATACCACTTTTTTTTTCATAAATTTCAATTTTGTTTCAGTAGTTTTCTACCCATAACAGTTGACGGGAATAGACACCTTCAGGCTTGAGACGGTCCTCTCGGTCAGTTTCCGTGTATTAGACAACCCCTGCATAGCACATCGCAGGCATTTCACACTTTTTTAGGGAACTTAACGCGACATAAACTAAAGTGTAACTTGGAGATTTACTAAAAAAAAACACATATTCAGGCAGTTCTGATGAAAATCTTGTTGGGGTGTCTCGGTTTTCGTATAAAGTAAAAATAAGGTTGTCTAAGCTCATGCCGTGGTGAAAAGATTAGTCAGTCAGCAAGGTTGGTAGCGGGGCTGACTGCCCAGGGTGCGCCGGACGTACTTAAGTATCGTCACTCGTGGAGGCTCTTTTCATGCACCCCGCAATGCATTGTAAATTGCGCTTCCATCCCTATACGACACCCACAGGTATCCAGGACCGTCTCTAGGTTATCTGGCGCCTGAGTGTGAACTAGGGCTTTCAGTCTCGTTACATTTACGAGTCCCGGGAAAAAAAATCGAGACTCGGTGCGATCTCGAAATTCCCGGGAAAAACGAGACTTTCGAGATTATCTCAAAAATAGGTTTCTTAAGGCTAGGCAGCCCCGGATCTGGGGGGGGGGGGGGGGGGGGGGGCAAGCCGGAGCCCATGCCCCGGGCGGCAAGTTCAGAGGGCGGCCATTCCATTTAGATATGTATAGTTGGAAAAAATATGCTTAACAGAGAAAGAGCAGCGCTAGACCGGTCGTTATGGCGTTCTTTGAGGGAGGCCTATATCCATCAGTGGGCGTCTGATGGCTTAAATGATGATCATGATAAAGGTAAAAATATTGGCGGGCGGGGAGGCATTTTTTAGTTTTTGCCCCACCTCGAAAAAATTCAAGATCCGGGGCTGCATTTAGGCAGTCAATATTTCAATAAAGCACTTCATTAATCATACTGAACTTTTACAGACTCAAGTACAAATAAAATTAATAAATATTTCTGAGTTTTTTTTTTTAATCTTTATAGTGGGCACGTAAAAAGCGAGGAGCATTTAATGTACTTTCAGAAAGCGAGCGAAAGCCCAGAATAAGTTATATGATGCACTGGATAGTCTAGCAGGCCAAAAAGACCTGTACCGACTGGCTAGAGCTAGAGAAAGAAAGGCGAGGGATGTTTGTCATATAAGATGTATCAGAGATGAAGCGGGAATGGTTCTTTCGGATGATGAGAAAATTAGGAATAGGTTAGGGTTATTTTGAAAGACTGATGAATGAGGAGAATGACTGGTCTGGTGTGCTTGAGAATAAACCAATGAATGAGGGGTTAGTGAGAATGGTAAGTATGGATGAAGTGGAATGAAGAATGGTAAGGCAATAGGTCCAGATGGAATACCAGTTGAAGTGTGGAAGGTATTACGGGTTGATGGATGGACGTGGTTGGCTTTATTCTTCAATAAGTTGTTGCTGGAAGAAGCCATACCTGATGAATGGTGCAACAGTTCGCTGGTGCCCATCTTTAAAAACAAAGGTGATGTGCTGGAGTGCAACAACTATAGAGGAATAAAGCTAATGTCACATAGTATGAAAGCTTGGGAGAAAGTTATTGAAAGGCGGCTGAGAGAAGAGAGTGAAATTTCACAAAACCAATTCGGTTTTATGCCAGGTCGGGGTACAACAGACGCCATTTTCGCTATACGCCAGCTATGCGAAAAATACAAAAGTGCGCATAAAAACCTGCACATGGTGTTTGTTGACCTCGAAAAGGCATACGACCGGGTGCCTCGTGAGGTTTTGTGGTGGGCCCTTAAGGAGAAAGGTGTGCCTGGGAAGTATGTGCAGTTGATTCGGGCAATGTACAGTCGATCCAGTACCCAAGTCCGGTCTACAGTGGGTACTACTGACAGCTTCAATGTGGCTGTCGGCTTGCATCAAGGGTCGGCACTCAGCCCTTACCTCTTCTTGGTAATAATGGACGCTTTGACGTCGGACATCCAAGAAGAGGCTCCCTGGTGCATGCTGTTTGCCGATGACATTGTGCTGGTTGCCGAGAGTGGCCTAGAGGTCCAGAGCAGATTGGAGGTGTGGTGGCAAAGACTGGAGAGTGTTGGCCTGAAATTGAGCAGAACCAAAACAGAATACTTGTTTTGCGATTTTGGCGGTCTCTCTAGTCTTATGCCAATTTCTCTCGCCGGAACGCCCATACCGACCTGCTCCGACTTTCGGTACCTCGGGTCGCTTGTCCAAGGGGATGGCGGAGTAGACCGAGACGTAACGCACCGGATCAACTCCGGATGGATGAAATGGCGACAGGTCACTGGAATAACTGGCGACCCATGGATGCTTCTGAAGTTAAAGGGGAAAATCTACAAGTCCGTGATAAGACCTGTCGTACTGTATGGATCGGAATGTTGGGCCGTGAAAAAGACGGATGAAAACAGATTGCATGTAGCGGAGATGAGAATGTTGAGATGGATGTGTGGAGTGACCAGAATGGATAAGGTCAGGAATGAGTATATTAGAGGAAGTTTGAAAGTAGCGCCAGTGACAGAAAAGTTGAAAGGGAACCGTTTGTCTTGGTATGGGCATGTGAAGAGGAGGGATGAAACGCATGTGACCAAAAGAGTTATGAGTATAAATGTGGATGGATGGAGAGGGAGAGGGAGGCCAAAGAAAAGATGGATGGATTGCGTGAAGAATGATATGAAAGAGAAGGGAGTCAGTGATATCATGACGGGTGACAGGACGGAATGGAAGAAGAAAACGTGTTGCGCCGACCCCAAGTAACATGGGATAAGGGCAGGAAGAAGAAGATTTAATGTACTTTCAGAGGATCTGATTTTATTACAAATATTATATGTATAGATGTAACCTGCGTTAGAAAAAGCCCTCTCTGCTGGATGGATATTAGAAACTTATAGCAATGGTATGATATGTATTTCCGTCTGTCGCCACCATGTTGAAAGAGAGCTTTTTCCACATGGTTGTTTGAGTAATTTACTTCCATTTTTAAATTCTCCATGTTCTGAGAAAAATCTCCGTCGAAAAGAATGTTGCTGAATATTCTCGGTCGGAGAACATTCTCCGTGAGAGAATAATCTCGACCCATCACCTCACGTAACCGGAATAAATAAATATTGGTGGTTTAGTAGATTTTTTAATAATGGTAATTATTTAACTTATGTTTCAAAAAAGTCTCGTTACTCCCGAGACTGGAGGTAGCAGTCTCGAATCTCGAAAATACGAAAAAATCGTCGAGACTCTCGAAATTTTCGAGACCGAGACTCCCGGGATGAAAGCCCTAGTGTGAACCCAGCCCATCATGTCCCGCGCCCATTATAATTATGTGGCCTGTGTGTAGCAGTAATAAGGAGGACAGCAGGAGGTAGGGAGGGTTGTTACACTGTACAGGTACCTACTACTAAACAAGGTTAGTCGGAAAGGGGGTTTGGTACCCCCTTTCCGACTAACCTTGTATAATCAGGGTTGGCATGATTAAAACAAGTTGATTTAAAACAAATGTTTAAAACAGTGTTTAAAACAGTTTGAATTTAAACCGTGTTTTTTATCACAAGTTTAAAAACAAAGATTAAAAGGAGTTTTAAGCATTGTACAAAACAAGCTTTAAAACTACTTTTCATAGCGAATGAATGGATATAAAATGAAAATAAATTAATATTTAGGAGTCTAAATAGCTTGACATAAAACCAGTTGAGTCTATGCTATTGCTATGTTATATTTTATTTTTGAAACGTGCATTAGAAAATTCAAAATTTCAATTTCAAATCAAAATAATAGAATTCATAGTTCACAAGTACCTAATTCCCCGGTATAGTCCCACTAGGTAAGTCCATATGTCCCCAATTTAAAAATTTGTTAGAACATACCTACAGGGCGAATGTAAAGCGTTCAGTACACGAAGCAAATACTTGCTTCGTGGTTCAGTATTATTAGAGATAAGCAAAATAAATGTTTATCCATTGTTGTGACAGTGACGTTCAGTGATGTCAGTGCTGCGCCGACATTCGCCGGAACGTCACTGTCACTGACGAGTACGGATAGCGTCATACAAAATGTATGGTACGATATCATATTTCACTGACACTGATCGATACGTTACTGATCGGCACGTGTCGGCACTGTGCCGGCACTGTTGTGTGCGGATAGGCCTTAAGTCTCGGCGTCCGGGTGCACAGCACCACTTGCACCCCCTTGTAGAGACGACCCCTGTGGATGTGTAAAGGGTCTTCTATTAAAAATCACTCGAAAGTAATTATACAAGGTTAGTCAGAAAGGGGTACTAATCCGAAAAGGTACCCTTAATAATAAATAACTTTTTTTCTACCACTTTCCCTAAAAGTTTAAGTAAGAGAAAATTTTATGAAAAATACGCTTAAATCTATCGATCCTCAGCTATGATCAGCTGTGTTTACATTTTAGGTCATATTTGGGGTCTCAAATTAGAAGCTCCATTTTATGAATTCGTAACTAAAGCAAGGATAAATATTTTTTGGAAAAACTTATACAGGGTGTAAAAAGACCCATCACATAGCCGAAATCTACGCACTCTGTACATCAAACTAAATTACATTACCCAAAAATAATTGCTGGGAAACGACTTTTATTTTTTGGCATGAAAAAAACGCTTTTTTTGTAGCGCGCAAATTATGGTTGTGGCGATACCGCGCGCTTGCATGCGTGCAGCGGCCACACAGCCGAGCCAAGGCGGTCGTGTGCGTTTGATATTCATTGCGTTTTTGTAACTTCAAATGCGTAATTTGTTAGGAAAAATTGAAATTGTTGATAATGTTTGTATGGAAGAAAGTTTAGTATTATGACTTGGAAATCGTTTATGGAAAAAACTAAAAAAAAATGTGTACTTTGACCTTCAATATCTCCAAAACCAATGATTTCCCAGGTATGGTTTGTTCGAAAAAAGTGATCCCAATGATGGGTAGAATACGTGGTTTTCGTTATCGTTAAGGGTCTTTTTACACCCGATATATAAAAATAATTTTACATGGAAACAGTCATCAGTGATACTTTAAGTCGCCCGCGGATTAGTACCCACTTTCCGACTAACATTGTACATATAGATACTTAATAAATGAAGTAGGTACCTAAATAGAATTACTTACCCACTTACTTATTAATGCCCTCTCTATGATTAATCATTATTTCGAGCGAAACATTCGAGATAAGATTCTTAGCATTGCAAATCGATTAATAATGTACCTCTTGAAAAATAAAGACGCATGTATGATGCTGGCTAATGAACCCCGTTCCCTTCCCACTCCATTATTATCTTTTTATTATAAAGAAAAGGACCTACACAAAGGGTCCTATCTCCTAAAAGAAATCTTGATGCCACAACGATTAAGGTAGCTGCTCTTATAACTACCCCATCTCAAATAAGTTTTTTGCTATTTTTGACGTTTCTAGTAATCCAACCTCAGTTGGTCCGGAATAGTCTTTTGATCCATATGGGAAATAGGATCGATTGACATCATAAAAATGCTTTGTGCAAACTGCCCTTTTTCTCACTGACTGTACATTTTTTATAAAATTTGTGAATGCAAATAGAAATTATTCCAAAAGTTAGGGGTGGTCTC
The DNA here is from genome assembly GCA_905220435.1 of Amphipyra tragopoginis. Taxonomy (NCBI): domain Eukaryota; kingdom Metazoa; phylum Arthropoda; class Insecta; order Lepidoptera; family Noctuidae; genus Amphipyra; species Amphipyra tragopoginis. Next base: position 10,749,017 of record HG992009.1, read on the forward strand.
CTAAGAACGTTTTCCTGTAGCTACAATGGTTAAGGTCCCTTCATGCACCATCTCAAATTACCACACTGTCGACAGTGAGTTTAAAAAAAATGAAACACTTAGGCCGGCCATACACGGGCAGCTTGAAGCAGTCAGGATCGACTCCTTTAAGCTGCAACTGCATAGTAAACTACAGCCTTCAGCGAGAGTGCGTGGGAAGCTGTCGCCTCCTTTTGCGAGGTGGTGATGGCGACCAAGGAGGGAGCAGAGAGGGAGAGAGAGGCGACGGCCACTCTCCCTTCCCGCGCCAGACGCACCGGGCGCCGCCGGAGGGCGCGCGACGATCTCCGGCCACCCTAGTGTGTGGCCTGCGGGCGACGGGTTAGGGGACCCGTCGCCCGACCAGTAACAGGCCCGAGAAGGCGGCGCGCATGTGTTCCGTGCGCGCCTCTCAGGAGTACGTGGGGCAGGGACCTACAGAGGGAGAGGTTCGCCAGGGGCTGGCGGACCGAGGCCTGCTGGGGTTTCGGTGCATGCAGCTGCGAATCCCGCGACCCCGGCCAAGGGTCAGGAGGAGGAACACCGTGGGTTTTTAGCCGGTAAGAGTCCGGCATAACCCTTCATCTTCCCCAGGCGAAGGGTATCCATGAGGATTTTCCCACGAGAAAAAAAAAAGAAAAAAAAAGCCTTCTGCGTACGTATACACGAAACAGCTCGAGCAGTTGCAACTGCTTCGGGCGGTTGGCGGCACGGCGTGCGGTCAAGCAGCCGCCTGACTGCTCGAGCTGTCCGTGTATGTTTATCACTGGCTAACTGCTCGAGCTGCCCGTGTATGGCCGGCCTTACACCTATTATGTATTTCATTAACATGACTACGTTCAGTACGACACAACTTCACACCGATAATTCAGCCCTCATCAAGCTGTCTCCCCCCCCCCCCCTATGTCCACGCCAGCAACGCCCTAAGCCGAGGTCCGAGTCCCACTAGGGGTCGCCCTTAGTGCTGTTGTTGCAGGTAGTCATGATGTTAGTGTAGTACAAGTAGTTAGCTTAGGTTAAGTATTTTACTTAGGGCACGCCGCAATAGCGGCGGTAAGACCCGTAATGGAGGAGTGGCTGGTGAGGCGGCACGGCGCCTTCAGCTTCCGGCTGACGCAGGTGCTCTCGAGACATGGTTGTTTCGGGAAGTACCTGTGTCGCATATGCCGGGAGCAGACGCCCGGATGTCACCACTGCGTCGACTGCCCCGAGGACACGGCGCTGCACACGCTGCAGGCGTGTCCTGCGTGGGCGACGTAGCGCCGCGAACTAGTCGCGGCAGTCGGTGGTGTCCTCTCGCTTCCGGTCGTGGTTCTGTCCATGGTCGGGAGCGAGACTGCGTGGGAAGCCGTCGCCTCCTTTTGCGAGGAGGTGATGGCGACCAAGGAGGGAGCGGAGAGGGAGAGAGAGGCGACTGCCACTCTCCCTTCCCGCGCCAGACGCACGGGGCGCCGCCCGAGGGCGCGAGACGATCTCCGGCCACCCTAGTGTGTGGCCTGCGGGCGGCGGGTTAGGGGACCCGTCGTCCGACCAGTAACAGGCCCGAGAAGGCGGCGCGCCGTGTTCCACGCGCGCCTCTCAGGAGGACGTGGGGCAAAGGGGTAAAGCCCCACAGAAGGAGAGGTCCGCCAGGGGCTGGCGGACCGAGGCCTGCCGGGGTCGCGGTGCATGTAGCTGCGAATCCCGTGACCCCGGCCATAGGTCAGGAGAAGGAACACCGTGGGTTTTTAGCCGGTAAGAGTCCGGCATAACCCTTAGATTTTCCCAGGAGAAAAAAAAGGTTAAGTATTTTACTTCCCCCCCATTGGCTGGAGACCCTTCAGGTCTCGCCAATAACTGCCCGGTTACGTAGAAACCGTCCCCTAGGACGACCTACAGCAGTCAACTAGAAAAAAAAAAACGACACACTACATAATTATATACTCTCACTGTAAGATGCCGTTTCTCTACAAAATTACCATACAAAAAATTTTAATAATAAAAAAAAACATGTATAATAATATAGCTAGGTTTTTGATGACGTCGTTTACGTTTTACTTAATCGTTCTACGACAAGATTTTACTTCGATACTATGGAACTCCGACATTACGCTACTCCGACAATTATGGAACTTCGACACTGGGGTTTAAAGTCTCAAGTACTGTAATTATAGACACAATAGATAAACAATGGCATTGACGAACCGGTTCGTCGGTCGGGCCGCTAACGGTTAAAGTAACCTAACACGAAGGGGACGATGGGGGCTTCGTTCGTTCGCTTTGCTCGCTCACTCTAGCCCCCGTCATCCCCTTCGAACCTAACCTATCCGAGTCGAGGTGCCCCAAATTAGATGTCGAAGTTCCAAAAAAAGCCGGGCGAAAGCCGTCCAAAACCCCGAGTACAAACACCCAAGATCTTCAGCTTTGTCGCTCAGTTCCGCCTCGCAGTCACCGTAATCCTCTTTAATTGTCGGAGTAGCGTAATGTCGGAATTCCAGTGTCGAAGTAAAATCTTGTCGTAAAACGATTTGTCCAAATTCAGTTTGAGAGTGCACTCATATTTATTGCGTCAGCTTAAAGCATTTTTTTTACTGCAGTACTAATAAACATTCGTGGTCTTGAAGTCGGACTCAGTTCGGAAGTGATCGATTGTGTCGTATTGTACCTACCTACAGTACCTACAGAAATGTCATCGCCGATTCCGAACTAATGCGTCAAATTCCTAAAATATTCCTTAACAAAACCAACTGGTAATTAACCCACTAGAGGGCAAAGGCCTCTTTTCATACAGATAAGGAACGAACATTGATCGTTGCGTGTGGCTAGGTAGCCTCACGATGTTTTCGTTAAAAAGCACAATTTAAAAAAATATGTACTATCAAGCCGGGTCCGCAGCGTCAATTTTCCAACAAAACATGTTATCAAAACAAGTTAGCAAAACATGTTAGCAAAACAGCCAGTCCGCTGCGCCTTTGTCAAAACAAGTTAGCAAAACAAGTTAGCAAAACATGTTAGCAGAACAATAAAGCAAGTTTAAGCCGTGGTGTTCTTAAAAATTCGGGAGTTTTGAGTGGGAATCCGGGACATCTGGAGACGTTAACTAAAATCGGGAGATAACCCGGCAAATCGGGAGACCTGGCAATACTGATGGCGTCTTCCACTAGTGAAGTAGTGAGCGCGTACACAAAATGCGACACTTCCCCTCCCCGGAGGCGAACGCGGCGCGGGGGATGTTATCCTTTCGTCTCGGCAAACATGTTATTTCGTCTCGGCAAACATGTTATTGTGTTTTTGCTAACAAAACTGTTAAGTTACACCCCTATTCGGTTAGCAAACAATGCTATCCTGTTTGCAAACACGAAAACACGGCGCAGCGGACCCGGCTTAACACAATGCTTACAATCCTTTAAGAGTTCAGTACAATAACGCCTTTAGGATTCTGTTGAGACTTCCTCGATTCCGCAGTGCCTCGGGCATGTTTGCAGACGCGGTAGTGGATGACTTTTAAATGCATTAATGCGCAAAAAGTCAGCCTCACTAATACGTCGAATTAGGGGTAGTAACAACAGAATCCTAAAGCGTGAATTACATGGAAACGGCATAGGGCGCAGGCATGGCGCAGGCGCGACGCTTCCATACATTTTGCGCGAAAAAAAATTGAAGCGGCACGAAAAATTTATGAAAGTGACGCGCCTGCGCTATAAACCGTTTCTGTGTAATTCAGGCCTAAGGATGATCACTGAAAGACCAGAGTCGGCGACCAGAGTGTGGGATGGGTTCATCAAACTGCATAATTTATGATTTTTTGATTTGGATTGACAATTTTAATGGAATTATGAAATGGATTATTTTGCTAAGAAATTATTTTTTGTTACTATCATAGATTTAAGTTCACTGTTAACATAGTATCATCACAGTCTGAAATCAATGATTTTAATTTTGTTGTCGTGGTGGCCCGGAGGTTACAGTCCCGTTTGTTAAGCACCGGGTTGCGGGTTCAAATCCAGGCAAGTACCAATGTGACTTTTTCAATTTCATATGTACTTTCTTAGTTAATCTAAGACGCCACTGACATACGGTGAAGGAAAACATCGTGAGGAAACCTGGACTTAAGGTCTGAAATCGCCAACCCGCAATGAGCAAGCGTGGTGATCAATGCTCGTTCCTTCTCTGTATGAGAAGAGGCCTTTGCCCAGCAGTGGGACAGTTACAGGCTAATATTTATATTTATTTATAATTAATACTTATTAATAATCACATTGAATGGAATTAATTCATATATTATGTCATACTAACAGTAGTTGTAAATCACTACTAACATTATGGATCATGGTTATCTGAATAAAATAATAATATAATACTTACATTGAAAACGTTAATTTTGCATATACGTTGTCAGGTGTACAGAAACGGACATAGGGTACCTTTTACCCCGAAAAAAGTACTCTTGCCGAGGAAAACAACAATAACGTTCATAGATGGCGCCACGTGTCTTTCGATTCACGACTGAATTATATTATTATAGAAACTTTAGTAGTGTGTTAAGAGTTTTTTAGAGCTTAATTAACGCGAGTTAAGCCCCGGGCTAAAGCTATTAATTAGATATACAACGTTATTTTTACTTTATACGAAAACCGAGACACCCCAACAAGATTTTCATCAGAACTGCCTGAATATGTGTTTTTTTTTAGTAAATCTCCAAGTTACACCTTAGTTTATGTCGCGTTAAGTTCGCTAAAAAAGTGTGAAATGCCTGAGATGTGCTATGCAGGAGTTGTCTAATACACGGAAACTGACCGAGCGGACCATTTCAAGCCTCAAGGTGTCTATTCCCGTCAATTGTTATGTGTAGAAAACTACTGAAACAAAATTAAAATTTATGAAAAAAAAAAAACAAAAAAAATGTGGTGTAAAATCGGATCTGGTACATTTGCGCGAAAGACATTTCCGCGAAAGACACTTGCGCGACTCCCTTTGCGCGACTAGACAAATGCGCGAATGGACTTTTGCGCGACTGGACATTTGCGCGACTAGACACTTGCGCGACTGGACGTTTCCGCGACTAGACTGTTGCGCGAACCCACTTGCGCGACCGACACTTGCGCGACTGACTTTTCCGCGAAAGACATTTGCGCGTATACAGGGTGTTAACGAATTCGTGTAATTCCTTCAAACCACGTGATCTACTGGTGACACAGATTAACCCTAAATGGGATTTTTTGAAAATCAACTGAAAAAAAAATTCAAAAAAAAATCTTGATTTTCTATTTCTGAGTCATTTTAGAGCCTTGAGTTATCTGACTGCAAAGAGCGATATCGCGTTAGTCGTGCCTGCCAGCCGTGTCGCCGTGCTTTCATTAATTTATGCGTGGCATCGAAATGTTGACACAAATAAAACATATTTTTTGCAAAAAATAAATTCTTATTTTTTTACTGAATCCTTATTAGGTGGTTTAGATACGATCGGTAACAAAGCCGCATGAAAAAATAATCATTTTACTTTTTTATTTTTAATCAAGCTAAATCCCGTGCGGGGCCTGTCTACATCAGTAGTAGATCATGTGGTTTTAAGGAATTACACGAATTTGTTAACACCCTGTATACTTCCGCGATAGGACACTTGCGCGACATTTATCACGCAAAGGATTTTGGGCAAAATCCGAGAAATGAGATTCCATACCATCACGCCTGTATTCTCCGCAGGGTAGGACAGAGGTGTATACTAAGTATGTGACTATATGAACCCATTTATTACTTTATCTAGATAAAATTCATAAAGGCTAGTTTAAGTTCTTTAAAGTTTTAATATCTCACAAGTTTTCCCTCCAGAGGGAGGGGTTAGTCAAAATAAAAATCAAGATGGCGGCTGTGAAATTTTACAAGATATGCGTCATGGGTGTCGTGTCCTTGTTTTCGGGGGCGCTGATGACGAAAATGAGGTCGAAGTCAAAATCCAAGATGGCGGCTGTGAAATTTTACAAAATATGCGTCTTGGGTGTCGCGTCCATAGTTTTCGGGGGTGCTGATGACGAAAATGAGGTCAAAGTCAAAATCCAAGATGGCGGCTTTGAAATTTTACAAGATATGTGTCACGGATGTCGAAGTCCATGGTTTTCAGGGGTGCTGATGACGAAAATGAGATCAACGTCTAAATCCAAGATGGCGGCTGTGAAATTTTACAAGTTATGCGTCATGGGTGTCGTGTCCATGGTTATCGACGGTACTGATGACGAAAATGAGGCCAAAGTCAAAATCCAAGATGGCGGCTTTGAAATTTTACAAGATATGTGTCACGGATGTCGAAGTCCATGGTTCTCGGGGGTGCTGATGACGAAAATGAGGTCGGAGTCAAAATCCAAGATGGCGGCTGTGAAATTTTACAAGATATGCGTCATGGGTGTCGTGTCCTTGTTTTCGGGGGCGCTGATGACGAAAATGAGGTCGAAGTCAAAGTCCAAGATGGCGGCTGTGAAATTTTACAAAATATGCGTCTTGGGTGTCGCGTCCATAGTTTTCGGGGGTGCTGATGACGAAAATGAGGTCAAAGTCAAAATCCAAGATGGCGGCTTTGAAATTTTACAAGATATGTGTCACGGATGTCGAAGTCCATGGTTCTCGGGGGTGCTGATGACGAAAATGAGGTCGGAGTCAAAATCCAAGATGGCGGCTGTGAAATTTTACAAAATATGCGTCATGGTTGTCGCGTCCATGGGTTTCGGGGGTGCTGATGACGAAAATGAGGTCGAAGTCAAAATCCAAGATGGGGGCTGTGAAATTTTACTAGATATACGTCACGGATGTCGAAGTCCATGGTTTACGGCGGTGCTGATGACGAAAATGAGGTCGAAGTCAAAATCCAAGATGGCGGCTGTAAAATTTTACAAAATATAAGTATGCGTCATAGGCAAAGTCTTACAGCCGCCATCTTTGATTTTGACGTTGACATCATTTTCGTCATCAGCAGCCCCGAAAACTATGAACACGACAGACATGACGCATATTTTGTAAATTTTCATAGCCGCCATCTTGGATTTTGACTTCGACCGCAATTTCGTCATTAACACCCTCGAAAACCATGGACACGAAACCCGTGACGCATATTTTGTACAATTTCACAGCCGCCATCTTGGATTTTGAAGTTGATCTCATTTTTGTCATCAGCACCCCCGAAAACTATGGACTCGACATCCGTGACGTATATCTTGTAAAATTTCACAGCCGCCATCTTGGATTGTGACTTCGACCTCATTTTCGTCATCAGCACCCCCGAAACCCATGGACGCGACAACCGTGACACATATTTTGTAAAATTTCACAGCCGCCGTCTTGGATTTTGACTTCGACCGCAATTTCGTCATCAACACCCTCGAAAACCATGGACACGACACCCATGACACATATTTTGTAAATTTTCACAGCTGCCATCTTGGATTTTGACTTCGACCTCATTTTCGTCATCAGCACCGCCGTAAACCATGGACACGACACCCATGCATGACGCATATCTTGTAAAATTTCACAGCCGCCATCTTGGATTTTGACTTCGACCTCCTTTTCGTCATTAGCACCCCCGAAAACCATGGACTCGACATCCGTGACGCATATCTTGTAAAATTTCACAGCCGCCATCTTGGATTTTGACTTCGACCTCATTTTCGTCATCAGCACCCCCGAAAACCATGGACGCGACACCCATGACGCATATGTTGTAAAATTTCACAGCCGCCATCTTGGATTTTGACTTCGACCGCATTTTCGTCATCAGCGCCCCCGAAAACAAGGACACGATACCCATGACACATATTTTGTAAATTTTCACAGCCGCCATCTTGGCTTTTGACTCCGACCTCATTTTCGTCATCAGCACCGCCGTAAACCATGAACACGACACCCATGACGCATATCTTGTAAAATTTCACAGCCGCCAGCTTGGATTTTGACGTTGATCTCATTTTCGTCATCAGCACCCCCGAAAACCATGGCCTCGACATCTGTGACGCATATCTTGTAAATTTCACAGCCGCCATCTTGGATTTTGACTTCGACCTCATTTTCATCATCAGCACCCCTGAAAACTATGGACGCGACACCCATGACGCATATTTTGTAAAATTTCACAGCAGCCATCTAGGATTTTGACTTTGGCCTCATTTTCGTCATCAGCACCGCCGATAACCATGGACGCGACACCCATGACGCATATCTTGTAAAATTTCACAGCCGCCATCTTGGATTTTGACTTTGGCCTCATTTTCGTCATCAGCACCGTCGATAACCATGGACACGACACCCATGACGCATAACTTGTAAAATTTCACAGCCGCCATCTTGGATTTTGACTTCGACCTCATTTTCGTCATCAGCACCCCTGAAAACCATGGACTTCGACATCCGTGACACATATCTTGTAAAATTTCAAAGCTGCCATCTTGGATTTTGACTTTGACCTCAGTTTCGTCATCAGCACCCCCGAAAACTATGGACGCGACACCCAAGACGCATATTTTGTAAAATTTCACAGCCGCCATCTTGGATTTTGACTTCGACCTCATTTTCGTCATCAGCGCCCCCGAAAACAAGGACACGACACCCATGACGCATATCTTGTAAAATTTCACAGCCGCCATCTTGATTTTTATTTTGACTAACCCCTCCCTCTGGAGGGAAAACTTGTGAGATATTAAAACTTTAAAGAACTTAAACTAGCCTTTATGAATTTTATCTAGATAAAGTAATAAATGGGTTCATATAGTCACATACTTAGTATACACCTCTGTCCTACCCTGCGGAGAATACAGGCGTGATGGTATGGAATCTCATTTCTCGGATTTTGCCCAAAATCCTTTGCGTGATAAATGTCGCGCAAGTGTCCTATCGCGGAAGTATATACGCGCAAATGTCTTTCGCGGAAAAGTCAGTCGCGCAAGTGTCGGTCGCGCAAGTGGGTTCGCGCAACAGTCTAGTCGCGGAAACGTCCAGTCGCGCAAGTGTCTAGTCGCGCAAATGTCCAGTCGCGCAAAAGTCCATTCGCGCATTTGTCTAGTCGCGCAAAGGGAGTCGCGCAAGTGTCTTTCGCGGAAATGTCTTTCGCGCAAGTGTCCTGATACCGTAAAAAATATGTCAATCGATTCTCTTAGTGATTCTGAACAAACTAGTTTCAGGTTTCGCATATACTAAAACTAACCTTGTAGATAACAAAACAATTAAAAATATAGGACATAGATAATAAAATAATAATGAATAATATGTAAATATACATAAATATATATTTTGATATTATAAGAATAATTATGACGAAAACTGTAAATGTCAAACTAGGGAGGTAGTGACTTCAGGTAGTATTCCCGAACTTTGCGTTTAAACAAAATGTTGTTGCACATTCTAGAGTTTGATTGCTGAAACAGCGAAGACTGTTCATGCACCCCAAAAGATGCTGTTAAGATGATATTCTCAAACTCTAGTGTGTGCTAACCCTTATAATATGAGTGTCTCCACCTATCTATTCGAAAGTGGGAGTGACTCAGAAAAATCTAAATACTTAATTATGTCATTTTCCGTGGAGTGACTACTTATGTGTCACGCCGAAACAAACAATTTTAATTCATATTACCGCTTGAACAAAGTCGAAAATAGCTTGTAATAGCTAATAAGCCTTGGATGTTTTTCCCCTGTGCGATACCTACCCAGATTAATTGTGCGATCCTTAATTTATGTTGTGTAGTAACATGTTTGTGTAATTCTTGTGTAAGTTATAAACATACCCGGCTTTCAAATAAAGTGACTGTTACGAAGACGGAATCCTTTATTTTTATGATGTTCGATGTGGAATAATGATGTTCGTGTAGTTTACATGGTGTAAACGAACTCGTGTAATTCCTTCAAACCACATGATCTATTAATGGTATAGATTAACCCCGCACGGGATTTAGATTGATTAAAAACAAAAAAATAAACTTTTTTTTCCCAAATAAATTTTTTATGTGATAGAAAATTTCGATGTCATGCATAAATGAATGAAAGCACGGCGACACAGCTGACGGGCACGACTAGCGCGATATCGCTCTCCGCAGTCAGTTAACTTGGGACGCTAAAATTACTCGGATACAGAATAAAATTATCCATATTTTTTTTTTATTCTTATAAAAATCTATGCTTGGTCAGTTAGTGTCATCAGTAGATCACGCGGTTTGAAGGAATTACACGAATTCGTGTACAGCCAAAGTACATGTATTAAGTTAATTATCTCATTTGATATACCTATTAGATATAAAATATCTAGAAAAATATGAATAAGATCAAAAAAGAAGTATTTTTTCGGTATGAATCCATTTAGTAACATGTAGGGTGTACATGTGAAATCAGAAGTTTATTTCAAGTCTTTATTTTCGTTTTATTTAAAAGTATTCTGGGATTTAAGTATTTTTTTAATTTTCAAACGTAATCATAATCATAATACGTTCTAAGACTTTGGCTTAAAACGACCACAATGTTGATTTTTCGATAAGGAATTCATTGCCGAAGTCAGTGGACAACATACTTTTACGACGGAATTTTCTCTTGAAAACTGCTCTCCTACTTTTCCTAAGAACTATAAAAAACTAGCTTTTGCTCGCGGTTTCGCTCGCGTTCATTTAGAATTTGACAATCAACTCTTAACACACTACTAAAGTTTCTATAATAATATAATTCAATCATGATTCGAAAGACACGTGACGCCATCTATTATCATAAGTACGTTAGTTGTTTTCCTCGGGAATAGTACTTTTTTTCGGGATAATAGGTACCATATGTCCGTTTCTGTACACCTGACAACGTATATGCAAAATTTCAGGATGATCGGTTCAGTGGTTTAGGCGTGAAAAAGTAACAAACAAACAAACTTATTTGTGCATTTATAACATTAGTTAGGATAATCTAGATATCCAATAATGAACATAGACTCCTCATGTGTTAGGAGATAATGCTGCAATTAATATGCTAGTCAGGCTGATGGTCGTCGCAGTATGACATCATCATTCATCACATTCATCACTGACCTTTATGGTAGCACTATAACGTCGGTCAAAATGGACTGAACGGTACTTACAGAACCCTACTGCTTGACCGACGCTCTTCATCTGTTATTCCGTCTGTCACAGGCTTGTATCACAGTGTACAGTCACCATCAGATACATAGAAGCAGTTCAGGTACTCAGATAATTCTACACTCTCAAAAATACAATAACATCTGCACAACAATAGCGTTCAAATTATTGTTAGCATCCAATGTATCAATATCATCTGAACACTCGCAATTCAAATATTTCTATGCAAACAAATCATCTTGTCAACTGAGGTAGTCAAATGTAACTAAGCAACTAAAGTGTTCAAAAACATGTCAACAGTAACCATTTCTCAATACATTGCTCAGTGATACTAAGGCCTGTTACAAACCTAGCCGTTTTAGGGCGGTTACAGACCTTGATGTTTTATGCTCGTTTTTAACCGACTTCAAAAAGGAGGAGGTTCTCAATACGTTTGTAATTTTTTTTTTATATTTATTACCTCCGAACTCCGTCATTTATGAACCGATTTGAAAAATTCTTTTTTTGTTTGAGAGTGTATAGGTACTTTCCGTTTAGTCCCTTATAAATTTTGTTATGATTAGACCATGAACTTCAGAGATATGGAACGGAACTCCTCATCGGATCAAAGCAAAATCCTCAAATAACTAATATTGCTTTGTTTAAAATATGTGTTGTTGGTAACTGACTACTAGGGGGTGCGTCAAACCCCCCTCCGTTCACTTTCCGGAATGTTTGACATATATCGTGTAAGGTGTAGCATGAAAGGGCTTATTATACCCGACTACGGCAAAGTCAAAAATAAGGGTTATGAAGAGAGAGAGAGAGAGAGAGTATGGAGGAGAGAGGGTTTCATTTATGGCACTAAGGGCTGATTTTTCAATCGTCAGATAACTTTTATTTGGGGAATAAGTTTGACGTTTTGACAACTTTTGTATAGAAAATATGTCAAACCGTCATATTTATTCCTTGGATAAAATTTATCTGATGATTGAAAAAGCGGCCCTAAAACGTATTTAATAAAAAATAAACTTATAAAAAAGTAAAAACCGACTTTAATAAAAAACTATAAGAAGTAAAATAATTACCATAAGATAAAATTAAGTTTCAGAAGACGGTGCAATTCTACACTGAAAAAAAAATGTAGCCACCGACTTCTGAAACTGTTAATTTTATGTTTTTTTTTAGTCGGTGATTACTTTTTTTTATGTTTTTGCATGCGCGCATTCAAGCGCGTTACATTTCGCGCTTCAAAATAACCGAACGCACGTATATGCTACTGTTCGCACTGCCAGTGGGTCTCTCTGTAGCAATATGGATTCGACCGCCATGCCAGTGTGTTATCGCTGTAAGGTGTACAGTGTCCTGTGACATTATTTAGATTAAAATGCAGGCATTGCAATTAAAGGCAGGCGGTGAGCCACTAAAAAATGTAACGCGTATGGCTTTCTATACCAGCGCACGCACTAGCGGTTCTTTTTAAAATGACTGTTTTAAAACGTATCGTGCTAGATTTTGGCTAAAGGTATATTCGATGCGATTCGATGATGTTCATAGATAAGCTGTATCGCGATTTTAGCATTTGAAAAAAAAGGGGTGCATGAAGAGAGCCTCCTCGAGTGACGATACTTCGGTACGTCCGGCGCACCCTGAGCAGTCAGCCTCGCTACCATCCTTGCTGACTGGCTAATCTTTTCACCACGGCATGAGCTATTCTTGTATAGCTCGTGCCGACACGATAGAAAAATAAGCATTTGAAAACCGCTTGCGTAAAATCATATAGCAACTCAGTGCGTACTTAGTCGGGCTGATTTTACATCGTCAGATATCTTTTAACCGAGTAATTAAATTGACATTTAACAGATTTTACAAAATCTGTTAAATGTCAGTTGTAAGTACAAGTACTTATTTGAGCACGGTTATCAATCCGAAACATGGTTAAAATGAACCGAGGTATTTTGTAGGTATTTATTACAAATTCAATTCCTGAAGATATACTAGAAAATGTAGCAAATAAAAATGTCAGTTTCATTCAAACTGATTGTTTCGAATTTAATGGCTTTCGTGTGGAATAAATACTCGTTTCAATTTCCTTACGATGTTTTTCTATAACTTGACTATCAGATTATATTATTAACAAAAGACACGTCAATGACGTCACGCACGAATTGAAAGGGATATAGCTATATGAAGAAAAAGAAAAAATGCTGTATTGACACAATAGGACACATTGTATCTATTTTTGAACTTTCCATTTATGACTCTAAGCACAATCAAATACAATTCATTTTACGTTGCTATCCTGACTTTCTGAATAACGTGTTGCTTAGTTACCTTTGAATGTTTAGCTTGTTTACTTACCATAGACCTTTAGTTTGTAAATAACTATTTGACATTGTGACTGCTCAGATATATTTGGAGTTTATGATGCTCAAAACAATTTGAACAGTTTTGTTGCATAGATGTTTTTGGTATCTTGAATGTGTTTAATTATTTGGACACCTGAGTTGCTCATCTACTAATGATGCTGACTGTACAGTGTACCTACTTACTAATTACAGTGGGTCAACGCCCATACATTTGACAGGTCCTATGAAATGTCAAAATTATGTAGGGGCGGAGGTTATGTCCCAGGTATGCAGTATGGCTACTCGGGACATAACCTCCTCCCCTTCACCCCGCATCCCCCCGCACTAAGATATAGGTTGACTGTGTATCTTGACCATACAGGTTGAAATTGTAAACACTCGACAAACCGAAATGGGAGACTGTACTCATCACTATGAACAACTTTTACTATGGGATCAAAACGGAAATCGCGAAAAAAAATCTGCAATTCCCTACATTTTGACGAGTTATGCGAACATAAATGTAGGGGAACATCTGTTTTTCTTTTCGCGATTTCCGGTTTGGTCCCATAGTAAAAGTTGTTCATAGTGATGAGTACAATCTCCCATTTCGGTTTGTCGAGTGTTTACAATTTCAAACCTGTATAAATAAACATCACTTGAGAACGGCTGGACTGAATTGGCAATGTTTTTTCTTTAAATGTTCGTAGTAGTCCAAATTAGATTTTTACGGACAGAAAAATTCGAAACGTTATTCGGAAAATTGGTAAATTCGGAAAAAACTGAAAGTTCTTATTTCTATGGGATTTTTGTATGACAGGACATATGTCCGGTCAGCTGGTTTCTAATTAAAATAAGGATATTCTTGTTACACAATATTCCGCAATATTCCGCAATAGGCCGATTCGTTCATTCAGACAGTTTTCAATATCAAAAGCTGTCAAATTGTTTGACATAAAAAAACAAAACCAATCATTTTGACAGTTTTCGTAAACAAAAACTGACTGACGGTTGTGGTTCGTTTGCGTTTGACAACAGTTTTGTTAGTCGCACTAGCCTCAGGGGCCTAATTCTCCTAAAATAAATTGTTGCCAAACGCAATCGAACCACAACCGTCAGTCAGTTTTTGTTTTCGAAAACTTTCAAAATGATTGATTTTGTTTTTTGTGTCAAACAATTTGATAGCTTTTGAAATTGAGAACTGTCTGAATGAACGGTTCGGCCTTGGTTCGGTTGTGATTTATCAAGATTTATTTTAGGAGAATTAGGCCCCAGTTTACTGTGTCCTGTCGTATTTATGTGAAAGCCAGAGGGACGTAGGGGTTAGGTATAAAAAAAAAGACATAAAAGTGATTTTAATTTGTGACAGCCAATCAAAATCAAAAACTGGCAATTGATCACTAGCAGGCGGCGGTGCACATAACATTTGACTCATAATACCATCAGAAAGGCGTGCTTAAAATCTTTCGGGTACGCACGGCTACACAGATCAAGCTATACATTTCCAGTATAAGCTGATCTCGCATTGTATAGGATTTCCTTACAATAAGAGGTCAGTGTAAACTGGAAATGTATAGCTTGATGTGTAGCCGTGTGTACCTCGAGCCCACGGTGTATACCCTTTTCAATGTAAGGTAAGTCCTGACGTGTCACTACAAAACGTTACCATGCAAAGAATGTCAAATATTTAAAAAAATATAATCTTTTATAAATAGCTATTTCACAGTTTTTGTTAATGTCGTTTACGTATTTTAGATAGCAGTCTCCAGACAGGACTCATTTTTCATTGAACATAGTAAAATAACCTACTTATCCATATTCTTGTTTATGGTTCATGCAAACTTCTTTTAGTTTACTGCTTTTAAATTCTCTTTGAGTAAATGCGGTTAAAATTTTAACCGTCAACCTAGTTTTCGGAGAGTAATGACACGGTAATAATTTACGTTGAAAAATATCCTGTGACCTACTTAGGTGTTTATAAGCAGGACCACGAAGCAAATTGGACCGACTGTACTAGGTACAAATTGTACCCTAATCTAACGGAATAAGATTTAAATTAGCTTGCAATGTTACGTGACATGTTATTCCGGATTACCTCTGATTTCCAAGGTTTTATAGCGTTATTTATTTGACCATAATACTAGTCTATTCCAATCGATTTCTATTGCGTAGTAATTTCCTTTTTATCTATAGTAGATGACGCCTTATTTCCCCTTGAATACAATAGCTATAGGTAGAATACAGATTCACATATCGGAAAAAACAGCATTAAAACATGTTGAGACTAGAGATGGGTTAGCCGCTATTATTCGATATTCGAAATGATTCGTCGAATGGCGAATAAGTGGGTCGCGCCCGTTTGGTAAAAGTATGGTAACGCTACACACACTTACCTATAACGGTGTATCGCATGTATCAGGTACAGTCAGTATGTTACGTCTAATTTTTCAAGGCGCTAATCAGATCGTCAAGGGTGCAGGTGAACGGACATTTGGGACACTTCAGCATGTAGGACATAGTCTGATCAGGAGCTCCACAATCGCACTGGGTGTCAGACGGGTCTAAGGTGCCCCATTAAGATGGTCATTTCTTCACTTCTTTCAATGCCTTCCAGATTCCACTACAGTTTACTGCCGGGAGGCAGGTGTTCCTGGAGCTTCAAGAAGTCGTGAGGTGGTGGATGTCTTTCTTCCCACAATCTGCTTCTCTCTTTGGGTAGTCTGTCTTGAATTGTCTGGGTTGATCGTAAGAAACTCTACTCAGTACTACTACTACTCTACTACTCAGAAAGTTTATTACCAGTAACCCTGTATATTCGACTTAATACTTTATTTACTTGATTTTCATTTTTGTAGGTATATCTAGTCGCAATTAGACACATTTGGAATGAATAAACAAAGTTTACCTATTGTATGTTGTACTGTACATTGTACTAACATATGTTATTGATTTTTCTTTGCTTAGTTTGTATAATTAAATACTTATAATATATAAATATACACTACAAAAATCTTAAATTACTTATTTCATTTCAAACTAATTTACATTCCTTAAAAATAAGACTTAACATACTGACTGTACCTGGTCTATGAGATACATACGTCTACATGTAAGTATGTGTAGCGTTACCAAACGGGAGCGTTACCAAACGGGAGCGACCCGAATAAGTGTCTATTCGAATTTCGAATAAAGTGTCCGATACACCGTGGGCCCGAGGTACCCAAAAGATTTTAACTATGCCTTTAGGATGGTATTATAAGTCAATAATGTTATAGGTATCAAGATACGTCCAATTCCGTCAATTTAGATATTTTGTTTTTCTGAACAAAATAAATCCTTGTAAACAATACCTTAGATCAAGCTTCTTCTTCTCTCGTGTCAGCAAGAGGGCTTAGTAGGCGTTTCGGCCGCTGAGTTTCGTCCGATCCGGCCGAAACACCCATTTAATTATTATTAATATTTTTGAGTGGCGTTTCGGACGATACTTTTTTGAAGCAAATTTTGTACGGTCAGAATGAAAAATCTTAGGCAGGGTTATATTATTGAAGTAAAAGTCAGGGAATTGTTGGACAAAGATAAAGTTTAATATACAATTACAACAATCAACACTAAACATGATAAATCACAATAATCAGTCTTTAAATATCAAATAAAAAGCGTACAATAAGAATTATAAATGTAAACAACAATAATCAGTCTTATATATCAATTAAAAATAAGAATTATAAATGTAAACAACAATAATCAGTCTTATACAGGGTGTTAACGAATTCGTGTAATTCCTTAAAACTGCATGATCTGCTACTGGTATAGATAGATTTACACCACAGGGGAAGTAGTGCCAAAAAAATAATTTTTTTTTCTTTCCGTTTGCCTTAGTGATCGAATCTTAACCACCTAATAAGGATTCAGTAAAAAATAAGACTTTTTTTATTTGATTGTACATTTCGATTTATCCATGGCCACAAAGTAAAATAGGTATTATTTGATTAGGTTTCTGACGTTACTTTGCCTTTAAAAAAGAATTCGTCCGAAACACCACTCAAAAATATTAATAATAATGAAATGGCTGTTTCGGCCGGATCGGACGAAACTCAGCGGCCGAAACGCCTACTAAGCCAGCAAGAGCTATACGAAAATAGCTCATGCCGTGGTGAAAAGATTGGCCAGTCAGCAAGGTTGGTAGCGGATCTCTAGTTGAGACACAATCGGGTCTATCCGTTTGAAGCCGTCATCAAACGCACGAATCCGCTGTATAATAAGTATCAAGTTGTTTTCAATACATTATTTTTACCCGACTGCGCGACAGTAAAGCGAGATTATGTTTTTTGTGCGTAATGTATGCAAGTATGAGGGATTCGTTGTGTCGTAGCATCCCAACGGCTAGATAAATTTTAAAAGATTCGTCTTAACCCCGAGAGTGCAATAGGATATTATGTGTCAAGAAATATAAAATGGCGGCTGTCACCCGCTATAATTCCGTATGAGTTATTTATTTTTTCTTTTGAACACATTTTTCGTAGGAAAAAATGGACCTCGAGTAAGCGCTCAAAAATGTCCAAAGCGAATGTAGACTAAAACGCAAAAAAGAAGACTAACTTACGACAATGAGTGCAGTCGAATCACAGATATAGATATCTACAGGGTGTAAACGAATTCGTGTAATTTATAATAACCACATGATCTACTACTGGTGTAGATTGGCCCCGCACGGAAATTAGCCTGATTAAAAATAAAAAACTTTTTTTTTCATGCGGTAATGATGAATCATGATCGTATCTAAACCACCTAAGTAATAAAGATTCAGTAAAAAAATAAGATTTTTGTTTTTGCAAAAAAATAATTTTATTATATTGAACATTTCGATGCCACGCGAAATAAATTAATGAAAGCACGGCGACGCGGCTCGCGGGCACGACTTACGCGATATCGCTCTTTGCAGTAAGTAAACTCGGGGCTCTAAAATAACTCGGAAATAGAAAAGTAAGATTTGTTTTTGTTTTTTTTTCAGTTGATTTTCAAAAATTCCCTTTTAGGGGTAACCTGTGTTACCAGTACGTATAGATTACGCGGTTTGAAGGAATTACACGAATTCGTTTACACCCTGTATATCTGTGAATCGAATCTTCATATGGTGAAAAATGATGGATGTTCGTCGTTGTTTCGTTTCGATTTTCGATCCGAGTCATCAAGTTCTTCGGAGTAGATCCTCTGAATCGGGGCAGAGTGCGCCAGACGTTAAGTAACCAGAACCGGTCGTCACTTCGTCTCGGCGACTCAATAAGAATAACAAAACAATTCCGTGGCTTGCGTGAATATGTTGACATCTCGATATAGGTACATATATGTTTTTTTACACAAACAGTCTTATTCCCCGAAAGGTTGGCAGAGGTGTATTGTACACCCTCATTTAGCCGTTATGTTTAAGTCCCATGTAATAGGGGTCGAGCCTATTGCCATCAACCGGGCACAAATCCAGACTCCGGGCTGCTACTAAGAAATTCCACACGAAAAAACCCAATACCTAGCACTTTGCCCAACCTGGGACTCGAACTCAGGACCTCACGCTCAGTAGTCGCAATTGCGACCACTTGACCAACGAGACAGTCTCATGATTCAGATGTTTTTATTTTTTTTATTTTCTTCCCAGGCTTTTATAGAAAAAAAAAAATTGCCAACTCGATTTATGTGTAGGTTCTAGAGTACCTATACCTACCTACCGACGCGACTGTATTACCACGGTAATGTTTTAGATAACATTACCGTGGTATTACTGAACTTCGAAGTTTAAAATACCGATGTACTGTATTCATAAAGTTTAAAAGTACGAATTACGTGAGTTAGAAGGTACGCTATTACGAATTACTTTATTGAGAATGTTCATCATCGAAATTCTAAAACAAAAAGCTGTTAGTATACACAATTTTATGATTACAAATGAACTACATATTTTATAACAGTGTATGGCTACAGAAATTCAAAATCATAATTTAGATAGGTAATAGTATTGTAATAAATTTTAAATTTGCCAAAGTACCTAAATACTCTCTCAGAATCTCGATGATAAACATTCGAAATTTAGTAATTCGTAATAATAAACTTTCGGAGTCCCGTACATCGGAATGATGAACATTCTCAATAAAGTAATTCGTAATAGCGTACCTTCTAACTCACGTAATTCGTACTTTTAAACTTTATGAATACAGTACATCGGTATTTTAAACTTCGAAGTTCAGTACAGTCCTACCTACTACCTACCTGTAAAGCCAAAGGCGTGGGAAGCATATAAATAAATAGAGAAAAAAACAAGTATCTATATTGAGATGTCAACATATTCACGCCATGCGCCAGCCGAAGAATTATCCCTGCATTATATGTCCTAATTTGTTTGTGATAACATCTAATAACCATAATGTGAATGTTTTGGTGAACAAAATAGATAAAATGCTGGTAAAGAATGACAAAAGTTTGACAGTTATTCCGTAGAAGCGTGGGTACTTTGTAGGTACTTTGATATAGATGGAACTTTGTTGCCGCTGCGACCCACATTTGTAGTGATAAATTCTGTAGAAAGGAGAAAAAACATTGCGATTTTAAGTCAACATGGAATATTGTTGTTTGAAATGTATTTTCATCTGTTCGGGGAAATGTTTTAAGTACCAATAGGTACAAAGTGGTGATGCTGAGGAGATCGTGTCTAAGGGGATAGAACCTTTGTGGCATAGCCCCCCCGCTGCCATTTTGATTTTTTTTCCAAGTTGCGGCGCACGATTACACTAACATATATGGGTAGAGGACACTTAGACAAACAAAAAATATCAGGGATATGGTGCCCTTAAGTGTCACGTTGCCGAGATATTTGGACATAAAGATTTTTTTTCAAGATTGCAGCGCACTTTGTAACTGGTGAATATGGATAGAGAACACTCAAACAAACAAAAAATATTCGGAGATCCGATGCCCTAAAGTGTCACGTTACCGAGATATTGTATCGAGATAATCTTGAAAAAAAATCTTTTAGTCCAAATATCTCGGCAACGTGACACTTTAGGGCACCATATCTCTGAATATTTTTTGTTTGTTTGAGTGTTCTCTACCCATATATGTTAGTCTCAACGTGTGCCGCAACTTGGAAAAACAATGAAAATGGCGGCAGGGGCCTATGCCAGCTTCCATAGAAAAATGTTCGAACCCCTTAACACATTCGAGTCCACCACACTTTTCATAGAGCTCACATGCCATGCCGCCATACATATTGCTAGTGGACCTTCCAGGATGGTCCACGGCACGTTTGCGCTAAGAGTGAACCCTCGAAGAGGGTTCCTGGCATTAGGTTAAAAACCGTAAATATACGCTGCTACGTCGTAAAATAGGTGTTTGTTTCTTTCATGACGGAGCATCTTCCAAGAAAAACCTACATTAAAATGAGCCCTCCACGAGGGCACTCGGCATGGCGAATGCGACTACAGGGTCTTGCCTGAGGGCAACCGGCACTGAACGTGTTAATAACCGCGCGGATCATATGATTGTCAAGGTTAAGCTGCGCTTGCCACGGTCAGCCCATGGATGGGTGACCGTTTCCACATCGAGGCCCCCCGTGCCTCGGAGAGCACGTTAAACCGTCGGTCCCGGGTGTCATACAGACAGTCGTCGGAAGCCCAAAAGTCTGACAACCGGTCTATCCTTAGGATATCGGCATTGCCCAGTAACTGGGTAGCGGAGGTCTGATAGCAGTCGCTCCGTGAAAAATACTGGTATTCAGCCGCATCTGGGGGTCTACTCCCTAAGCACGAAGTCCGTGGTTTCGACCTTCGTTACGAGCGTTTCCTACTCCCTATCACCTACGGACATGCCATTATTTCGGGGCCCTAACTAAGAATGAATGACAACACGATTTGACAGCTGTCCCTACTAGTGGCGAAGGGTGAATTTTCTTAAAAGGGAAGCCGGACCAATTATTTGTTTAAATGATAATTGAAAATAATAGATACTAGTATTTGCCATATTTCGAATGGGAAGCCGATAGGAATCGAGTTGTATGGAGCCTTCGCCACTGGTCCCTACTACCGATGTGTTTTTGCTCGTCCGAAAAGTTGAACTTGACACTTGTTTTGTTCACTCCTACGTTTCGGGCTACTTTCGGACGGGCGACTAACTTCGTTGACGGACTTAGGGAGTAGGCCCCCTGGTTAGACTGGAAGCTGGCCCCAACATAGTTGGGAAAAGGCTAGACACAGACCCCCTTATTACAAAAGATGGTTTAAGAAAAACCTAGGTTTCAAAATAGCCTCGTCTCTTTTTGTTATACGACATAAGAAAGTGATGGATATATTTTAAACCTGGGTTTACCTTAGTCTTGGTTTAAACCATCTTTTATAATAAGGGGGAGAGAGACAAAGTGGGAATGACTGTAAGGATATTCAGTATAGTTTCTAGTTTCATTAAATGAAACAACTTACGCATTCTATGATGCGTTGTAAGGCCGCACACAAATATCAATCAAATACATTGGATACTTTAGTCACAGGAATTTTGTTACGTTTTAATTATTTTACACATACCAAGATCTCTGTGCCAAGTTATGTAAGTCTGTGACCTGTTTAAACAAAAATGATCTTTATTTACACGTAAAGAACAGATATAGCTAACATAAGTCTTCCAATTCGACGTCTCTTCATCTAGAGCACGAATGGGCAACGTACGGCCCGCGGGCCGAATCCGGCCAGCCTTAGTTTTTCAACCGGCCCGCGACATTTTGGACGGGTCCTACGTATACTCGTATAAGTGCAAAAACCCAAATTTACAGGAGAGCGGTTTAAAGGTTCGAAAGCTTTTAACTTTGACATAAATCAATAGAATTATTTGAAATTTTGGAATGGACCATGTCTCACCATTTGAAAAGGGGTTTGAGTAACTTTGTATGGACTAGTGGCGTCATTTTTTTTTGTCAGCGGCCTTCTCTAATTTTCATGTTACTTTGTTGTGCTGTGTTAAGTACACATATATGTTCAATTACTTTTGTCCTAAGTAATATCGAAGATGAGATATTTGCATTTGAAGATTATAAAAATGTCGTCAATATAAGTACTTCAATCACTGTCCTGCGTAAAGAAATCTTAGTTATGTTTTTAGAAGGTTGATATTAGAGATTGACTTTACTGTTTTACGACCGTCTGTCAATGTGACGTTAGTATTGGGTCTTGGAAAATAATAAAAACACATTATTATACTTTACTGAAGTTTATTAGGTACATGATAAGTAAAAACACATTTTTTAACTCTCTTCGTCCCATTGGCTGGAGACCCTTCAGGTCTCACCAATAACTACCCGGTTACGTAGGAAGGGTCCCCTAAACGACCTACAGCAGCACAATAGAAAAAAAAAAACTCTTCGTCCATTTCGTTCTCAATGTCATGGAATAATCTGATCTAAAAATTGTGCCGGCGGAGTCAGATTATTTTGACATCTGCTCCATCCAATGTACCATATAATGGACATGGACATTACATGCGAACAGCAGCCTAAGGTCCGTTTCGCAATAATACATGAGCAATAGTGGCCCAATATTGCATCCAGCCCTTGTGTAGCTCTTTCTACAAGAACATGCTCGTAATATATCCGTCTAGATGAATGTCTGGATTGGATCCTGCCTCTAAGAAGCCACGCATCAATCCAGTTTAAGGTTTCCGGCGAAAAATCATTAATGTTGGGTTCTCTGCATACTTCAATCACAAATGAGCCGTCACTTTTTACATGTTCTCCATAGTAGTTACGAGCTTGTTGTACTTGATACTTTCCAAGGGCAAAGATAATTAAATCATCGGCACTTAAAACAGGAAAGTCATCCAGCCCAGGAACTTTAGCATTCAGCGGGCCATTCATCTACGTCATTTTATTTGATTTATTTTATTTGGAATTCTTAAAAAAAAACGGCAGAAACCTAAAAGAGTGCAGTAGAATTTAACAATTTCTTCGATTTTAATGAGCAATACAAAAGCAAATAACTCCGTTCCGATATGGTTTAGAGAAATGTATCCATAATAACTTTTGATCGCTTTATTCTGTTCTTTTATAATATCTAAGTTTCATTACTGGCCGCTCAACTTCAAAACGACGCCAACTTTACCCATACCCCTTTCAAATATTTCTTTTGATTTACGTCAAATTTAAAATCTTTAGAACCTTTATACCGCTCTCCTGAAAAATTGGGATTTTGCACTTGCACTAGTATACGTAGGACCCGTCGTTTTGAAATTTTAGATGAAGGGATGAAAATCTGGAAAACTGGTAACGCCTCTGTACAACTGGAATTCGTCCAGATATTGATAAACTTGTTTCTGAAGGTCAAACACAAAAATCACATTAACTGTTACACATAAATTAACTTCATTAATAATCTAATAAATAAATTAAGCTTTTTATTTCCTGCTATGGCCCGCGACTGCATTAATATAGTAAAGTTTGGCACGCAACTTACGAAAGGTTGCCCATGCCTGATCTAGAGGAATGAGGAAAATTAGATCATTACTTATGCGAAAAAATCTTCGTATAATTTTATGCGTCGATACATTATGGAATATGCATGTAATTAATTCAAAACTCTTTCATTATTTAAATATACATTGTACATGAGTCAAGACATTAATTGCATTTTTTTTTTAAATTTTTAACTCATTACTTATTTTATAATTAATTATTTTATGTTACGTTTTTTTGTGGAACGGAACGCAATCTCGAAACGCGTCGTCTTCGAAAATGCCGGAAGTGACATCAAAATCCATGTGAATAAATCTTTAAATAATCTTTTCTTAGCAAACTGTTTGATTTCTCGCTGAGGTAAGTTAGTAAGTGCAATTTCTGCTTGAATAAAGTACAAGAAATAATTTAATTTATTTGATTTGTGGCTAAAAAAGAGATATAAACAAAGCAGTATCGTGGATTATGACGTCACATTATGGCGGCGACAATAAAGGATGTTTGAACTGTAGAAGAAAATTGTTGAAGTTTAATAATTGTTTTGAGCAACAAAAAATAGTAACATTGGACTTTTAATACTTTTCTCAGGTTTATATTAATGTGCTTTATTGATTAAGAGAAAAAAAATTACATGCATATTCCCTATTATGTCTAGTTTTATTCATTTTCACATGTGCGCTTTATTGAGACACACTCTATTCTTCTCTCTTGTCAGCACGAGCTATACGAAAATAGCTCATGCTGTGGTGAAAAGATTAGCCAGTCAGCAAGGTTGGTAGCGGGGCTGACTGCCCAGAGTGCGCCGGACGTACTTATGAATCGTCCCTCGTGGAGGCTCTTTTCACTCTATTTACAGCCCGTTAACGTGCACTACTGAACATGGGCTTCCTCAAAACCGCCACAATGACCAGTCAAACGGAAAATCGCCATAATCACCGCAGTCAGCAGCCGAAATAATGATGACCGCACTTGTGTCTCAGCAGACAAGAGGACTAACGTGAACGCGACAAGAAAAAAGGAAAAAAAGAGAGAAGGTCCACATCCGTGTCGAGGTGCCCCAAATTACAGGTAAAATGTTAATTTGTATACATTTCCTAGTACCATTTAGGAGTTGCATACAATGCCTAGGAAATATATATGACGGCGCGTCGAGAGAATTGGCTTGACGACGCCAAACTTAATTGATTCCTGGACGAATGACATCTACCAGATGACAGCGGTCAATGTCGACTAGGGCATGCAATTCCGGAATTCCGGAATTCCGGAATTCCGGATCAATTTGACAAATTTTTCAGTTCCGGAATTGACTGAAATAATTCCGGAATTCCGATATTCATGTCTTCTTTTTTAATATTTTGATTTTGTTCTATTTTTCTGAACGCACGCAATGTAACGTCTGTGGAATATTCCACAAACTACTAGTTGAATGGGTGGCCCATTATAATAATATGCCGCAAGCGCGCGTCTCGTAAATTTTTATTCTTTATTGTATTTGATTTTATAAAAACAAATATGTATAATATGTAACTCAAAATTATTAAAAGACCGATTTACAATCATTTTAAGCTGATAAGAGACTATTTCGAGAATATTTTTTATTTTTGTTACTGTTTGATTACGTTAATTGGTTTTATATACATTTTATTGATTATATTATTGTTAGAATATTTTAGAGTAATTAAGGTAAATGGTAACCAAATATGTTTACTTTGTAACTCATAATGATTGAAAGACAGGATACTATCTCGAGACTTATTTTTATGTTTTTTTACTGTTTAATTACTTTATTTTGTTTTTTATAAATGTTGTTGATTTGAATATAGTGAGTACGAGGGCGGTTCAAAAAGTACCTGTGTTAGGAATGAAGATCTGATTTTTTTCAAAATCTTTTTGTGTATTTCTCTTCGTAGTCTCCTTTTAGAGATATAAACATCTCCCAATGGCCCTGCCATATTTTTAACCCATAAAAAAAATGGATTTGTTAAACGCTCAAAAATATGCCTCTGTCTCGACGATGACCTCCTCATTTCAGCTATTTCTTTTCCCCGTGAGACATTTCTTTAGGTTTGTGAACAAGTAGAAATAGCAGGGAGCCAGGTCGAGCGAATACAGGGGATGCGGTAGCAATTCATAACACAATTTATTCAGTTTGGCGGCGACAACTTCAGATGAATGTGCTTGTTGCGTTGTCGTGGTGAAACAACTCTTTCTTCTTCGCCAAAGGGTTGTGTCTCCTTTAATTTCATGTCAAAGCGGTCTAATAACTTACTGAAGTATTGTCTAGTGATCGTTTTTTCTGTTTCTTCGAAGTCCATGGAGTATGACGCCCTTCGCATCCCAAAGAATCGTCGCCATAACTTTTTCGGCCGATGGAACCGTCTTCGCTTTCTTTGGAGCAAATTCTTGGGGAGTAACCCATTGTTTTGATTGTTGCTTGGTGTCCGGCATATAATGGTGAATCCAGGTCTCATCAGGTGACAACACTCCGCAAAAAAGTACTTCGGATCTCGCTTAAATTGGTCCATACACAGTTTCGAAGTTGAGAGCCGCGCCCGCTTGTTGTCTACCGTGAGCAATCGCGGCACGCATCGGGGTGATAACTTTTTCTTCGCCAACTTATCAGGTAAAATATTAATTAACGTTCCCGTCGAAACACCTACAATCTTCGCTACTGCGCTGCCTTTCGTTCGTCTATCAGTGAGAATCATGTCGTGAACTTTTTCAATGATTTCCTCAGTAACCACATCTGTCGGGCATCCTAGGCGCTCCTCATCAAAAACGAATGTAAGACCTCGTTTAAATTCATTAAACCAATATTTAACTGTAGTCATAGATGGCGAAGGGTCCCCTTAAACAGCATCCAACTTCCGTTTTATCTCCTCACATGTTTTTCTATCCAAAACTAGAAATCGAATCACTAAACGATACAGCACTTTTTCCATCGTGCCGAAAACTACGTTACACGTCTTACTGAAATTGCTGTAAAATCAAAACTCATTAATGAATCAGCATCAAAATTATTTTGCGGGCTTTTTATAAATGACAGCACACGATGGTAACACTAACTTGCCTTATCAACGTAAACTGTCTTCAAACACGGGTACTTATTGAACCGCCCAGGTATATCTAATTAAAGTAATAAGGAAAAATCATGACCAAATATGTTTAATTTGTAACTTAAAATGATTAAAAAGAGTGATTTACAATAATTTTATAAAGGAAGGAGACTGTTTCGAGACTATTTTTATGTTTTTATTACTGTTTAATAATTTTATTTTGTTTCTTATACCTTGTCGGTTTTATTATAGCGAGAATGCGTAATTTTTGACTCAAAATCATTAAAAGACTGATTTATTATTTGTATCTCGCTTAAATTCACGGCTCATCTTCCGTGCGGAAGACGTCCGGTCCTTTGGAAGGCATACACGGGGACACAGGTCCAACGCGCAGAGGCCCCTTTGAGAACTTTAATCTAAAATGGGGTGGGGCACCAACCGGGGACTATCCACGGCTGCACTATTGGAGTACAGTCATCGACCGTCCCAGGTGGGTGCAAGACTATTGTAAAATGTGGTGAAAAATATCTGGTCTATGGGAAGGGGTGTTAGGTGGACTGATAACTTCTATTGCCGGAAGAAAACGGCGGTTGCCTTTCAACATTTAAAATTGAAAAGTGTTGGCAGACGGTGACTCGCCAGCTCACTAGCTGGGCCCCCTGAAAAGCCGCCAGTACATAGGCGGTGTAGAGAGGTGTGGCCCCGGTTTCGCCGTCGCGGGTCTAAAAGACCCGGAGTGGGTTTCCCCGCTATTACGCCATTAGACACTTCCACCCCCGAGCATATAGCTCTGGCGGCCCTCCTCTGGTCGGCCGATAAAGGCAAGCCAGAGTTGAAGTCCTGCGGGCACTCTTGGGATTCCACCCCAGCCAGCCAATAAAGGCAAACTGGAGACGAGGCCCTGACCGACTCTCTGAGGCAATAAGGTACGCAGTGTCGCCACTCACCAACAGCTCGCCACAAGCTGCCCTGCGGTTTGTAAGCTTTTCAGTAGACCTCACGATACATTTTTTTTTTGATTTATTATTTGTATCTCGATATTTGATTTATTATTATTATTAGCTTTGTTTCATTTAAAACATTTTTTTTTTTGTATTTTGCTGGATCAAACAGAGACAATGAGACAATTATAAATAAAAAAAAATAAAAAATTACCAATTCCGGAACCAGTTCCGGAATTCCGGAATTAGCTCTCCAGTATCGGATCCAGTTCCGGAACTGATAAACCTCCGATATTGCATGCCCTAATGTCGACTTGACGTAACACCGAGGACTGGGGAGGCGGCCCGCAAAAAGCTAGACAGATAACGTCAGAGCTATCGAGCAAAACCCCGGTGTTGATTATTAATGGTGATCATTATTAAGATAACTAAAGTGATTGGGATTGGATGCATGTGCGCTCGCACCCCACGTACTCGGTGGAACGTCGTCTATCTTTGTGCATCATTTTATTTGTGTTTGTCAAAGTATGACTTGTAATTGATTTCAAAGACTTTAATTTGCTTCTCCTCGCCCGCAAACCCACGCATAGTACGATGGCTGCTTCTGCTAAGGACAACCAAATGCCTTTATATACATTTCCATGAATTGTATACAAGTCCTAGGTTTCATACATTTTCTGTGACATATACACTATACTATACATAGGTACTATACACTATACATACATAACATACACGGTGATAGGATCCATACGGCCCGCCTGGCTAGCTATTTTATAGTTTACTGTGTTCCTTCGTGTGTATGTGAGAACCAGAGGGGCATAGGGGAATCCCTCCATATCTAGTTTTGTTAGTTAGATCTTAGACCCTGTCTGCGTTTACCATCAAGCGACTAAGGAAAAACGGGACGAGGAAAAAATAAGCACGTATTTCAATAATCATAGCAATTGTACGAAAACAAAGTATACCTATATCTTGAAAACTGACAGTTAAGGCTGCCTTGAGTATTTGACCTGTCGTGACTATTGTTACAAAGAGGGTCAAACAGGGGCGAGATTTAATAAACAAGCCATTGGCCTACTTAGATAGTATCCAAGGCGCCTCCCTTCCTGTTCATGAAGTTAGGACGACTATCGCATTGTTGCTTCGAAAAAATTCGGTGTGAAAGGCAGACAGTGGAATATTTTACATAATATTGTCACTTTTAGGAGACTTATGTTTTATAGAGGACGTACGGGAAAAACCAAAATTCAGTTATTGATAAGCAATACATAACATCATAACAACACGCCTGTATTTCCCGAAAGGTTGTGCAGAGGTATAATAATAATAATTTATCATTTATTCACTCTTCACAAAGCGGACTAACAGCGGTTACGCACTGCATCCGATCCGAATCCGTGAAAATACGTTCCGAAGTAGCCATAGAACTATTTGTATGGTAGTTTACGCACTACATCCGTCATCCGATTTCTATCCGTCATCCGTGAGTTTCTAATTCGGAAGAACAATTGACGGACCGAAGTAGCCATAGAACTATTTGTATGGTAAGCTTACGCACTACGTACGGCATCCGTCATCCGATTTCTATCCGTCATCCGTGAGTTTCTAATTCGGAAGAACAATTGACGGATCGAAGTAGCCGTAGTACTGAATTGTTTGAATTTGAATCAGAGATTGGAATAGTGCGTAAGCAACATCCGAATTCGGTCCGAGATTTTTACTCTAGATCGGTATTTTCACGGATTCGGATCGGATGCAGTGCGTAATCGCTCTTAAAGTTAATGTGTACAAAAAATGTCTCAGCTGTATTCCACCTTTGTGAGAGACTGGTGCCTGATATAGGTTTTTGGGAAAAAACCTGTGTTACAAGGTTACCAGGCCCTTCCACGGCTAGAATTAGCTTATACACAGATATCGTGAAAGAGTCGAAGTTAAACAATATGCGTAACAAAAATAAAAACCAAGTATCTAATAGTTAAACAATATGCTTAACACAAATAAAAGAAGAAGTAATAACAATAAAAAATACCTACCTATAATTCTGCAGAAGTTATTGAGTAATGTTGTGAGACGATGTGTGAGTGTTTATCTTATAGAAGTTTACATAATATTGTCACTTTTAGGAGACTTATGTTTTAATCTGTTTTATAGAGGACGTACGGGAAAAACCAAAATTCAGTTATTGATAAACCATAAATAACATCATAACAACACGCCTGTATTTCCCGAAAGGTTGTGCAGAGGTGTACAGTACATCCTCATTTCTCCGCTATGTTTAAGCCCCATGTAATAGGGAGCGAGCCTATTGCCATCAACCGGGCACAAATTTAAATAGAACCATTCCAGGAGAAGACTTTTTCAAATAATAATAATCATCCAATTCGGGGCATGTATGTCGGAGTTATGCACGAACACACATAAAAAAAACATCAGACGGATTGAGAACTTCCTCCTTTTTGAAGAAGTCGGTTAAAAGATCTGTAACGGTTAATTGGTTCTAGCCAAAAAATATGGCAGCTCTAAAGTACGGCGGCACTAGTTCAGCAGTGCTGTAATTACTTTTGGCGAGAAGATACTATACCTACATTACTTTTTTCAAAATTCTTTTTGTTCACTTGGACTAATTTACTTAGCCAAAGTTCCTTGAAAGACTTGCATATTATTTTTTATTAAATAACTAGCTGTTCTCCCGTGGCTGTGCCCGCCAATACCTTGACTACAGCGCCACCTATCGGATCCTAGCACAGCTTTGAATCATCGTCTTAACAAAACAATTATTAATGGTTAGTCGGAAAGGGGGTACTAATCCGCGAACCTACGTATAATCATAACATACATTTATAACTTAAAGTTTACTTAGGTTTTCAAAAACTCATGCTATCAAATCATAACATGCAGTCGGAGGCCATTTACGAATTATGTAATTCGCAAACTGAGTGACCGAAAACGTACGTAGCCTCCGACTGCTTTATAAAACAAAATCTAGCCTATAACCATCGCACAGTTTAGATTCAGACGAATCGATAGATACTTCATACATTAAAATCTATCCAGCCGTTAGGTTCCTTCGAGGGTATAAAGAATCCCACATACATAGATACTTAGATATACAAGGTGAAATTGTAAACAGTCGACAAACCGAAATGGGAGATTGTACTTATCACTATGAACAACTTTTACTATGGGACCAAAGCTGAAATCGCGAAAAAAACAGCTGTTCCCCACATTTATGTTCGCATACCTCGTCAAAATGTAGGGAACAGCAGATTTTTTTTTCGCGATTTCAGATTTGTTTTCGTAGTAAAAGTTGTTCATAGTGATGAGTACAATCTCCCATTTCCGTTTGTCGACTGTTTACAATTTCACCCTGTATAGATACATAGATACGCGTGAAAAACATAACCCTGAACTTGCAGTCGCGCTGTCGGTTAAAAATAACAAAAAAAGAGGTTTTCCGGAATCTAGAAGAAGAATCTACTTATCTTGCTAGAACAGTTACCAAACATACCTACATTACCTACTTCACAAGAAGCATGACATTTCATAACAATTTATATAACAAAGAATGCCCTTTTAATAGTGAATCAAACTCGAGTAATTACAGTATCTATAGCAAAATAATAAATATCGATAGAACTTGTTACAAACACTCATTGTTCCAACCAGTTCGAAGTGATTTCTTTTTATGATTCAGTTATTCTCTAGAAGTAATACTAGTTCCAAACTTTCAATATATTCTCTAAAGAATTTAATCAGACTTTTACCCACTTTAATCCAATCTTACTCGACAAACTACTCGTACAGCCAACAGCAAAAGACGATGAATATTTTGGAATATTCAAAATGATTTGTGAAATATATATTATGCAAGGTTAGTCGGAAAGGAGGTACTAATCCGCAGGCCACTTATAGTATTACTGATGACGGTTTTAAAGCAATTAGTGTTAACATTTCAAAATTCGATATTTTTTTTCCATGTTAAATAATTGTTATTTTAATCAAAAATTCTTCGTCCCTTCTTCAGTTACGAATTCAGAAAATGGAGCTTCTAATTCGTGACTCCAAATATGATCATAGCTGAGGATTGATAGATTTAAGCATATTTTTTGGGTAATTTTTGAACAGCTATTTCTCATAAACCTTTGACTTTTGGGGAAAGTGGTAGAATAAAAGTTACTCATTATTATGGGTACTTTAACACCCTTTCGGATTAGTACCTCCTTTCTGACTATCCTTGTATAATCACTACATAGTATAAAACAAAGTCGCATGTATGCTGAGATCTTTAAAACTACGCAACGGATCTTCATGCGGTTTTTTTTAATAAATAGAGTGATTCAAGAGGAAGGTTTTAAGCTATAAAACGTACACGTGCGAAGCCGGGGCGGGTCGCTAGTGTTATATAATCTCAGGAGTTTGTATTGCGTGTCTCTTTAAAAATTTTTTTAAATTGTCTATCGTTATGTTATGTGTTGGCAAAAATTTTCATTCATAAAACAATTTTGGCTGAGGCGTATTCACTTATTTGTTGACTGTACTTACGCATTAAGCTGTAGGTATGTCTGTGTGGTGCCGGACGTAAAGAATAGCACTACCTCATCTTCTCCCATGGGTGTCGTAAAAGGCGACTAAACGATTCTCTAGAGGATGGGCAGCAGCGTTCTCTGAATATTTTTTACAACCCTGCCCGCCTGCCAAGCGTGGCGATTATGGCAAACCCCCCTTTCTTATTGGGGCCTATGTCCAGCAGTGGACGCCTTTTGGCTGAATGATGATGTCCACTGCTAGACTTTCCGTGTCCAGGACAGACACCCAGCTGAGTTCTTCAGAACTTCGCTTCATCTGGCTGAGACCACCGAACGGCCAGCGGCTGCTCAGCCGGTGTTCACCGTTTCGCGGAATCCAACGGACATCGATTCTTCGAAAGACGTAGCCAGTTCACTGCTTCTGGGGGCCAATTCGACACTAACAAAATTGTTGCCAAACGCAAACGAACCACAACCGTCAGTCAGTTTTTGTTTACGAAAACTGTCAAAATTATTGGTTTTGTTCTTTGTGTCAAACAACTTGACAGCTTTTGAAATTGAAAACCGTGTGAATTACGTAACGGTTCGGCCTTGGTTTGGTTGCGATTTATCAAGATTTCCTTTAGGAGAATTGGGCCCCTGTAAGGGCCCGGCTTAGTAGGCGTTTCGGCCGCTGAGTTTCGTCCGATCCGGCCGAAACAGCCATTTCATTATTATTAATATTTTTGAGTGGTGTTTCGGACGAATTCTTTTTTAAAGGCAAAGTAACGTCAGAAACATAATCAAATAATACCTATTTTACTTTGTGGCCATGGATAAATCGAAATGTACAATCAAATAAAAAAAGTCTTATTTTTTTACTGAATCCTTATTAGGTGGTTAAGATTCGATCACTAAGGCAAACGGAAAGAAAAAAAAAATATTTTTTTTGGCACTAGTTCCCCTGTGGTGTAAATCTATCTATACCAGTAGCAGATCATGCAGTTTTAAGGAATTACACGAATTCGTTAACACCCTGTATAAGACTGATTATTGTTGTTTACATTTATAATTCTTATTTTTAATTGATATTTATGACTGATTATTGTTGTTTACATTTATAATTCTTATTGTATGCTTTTTATTTGATATTTAAAGACTGATTATTGTGATTTATCATGTTTACTGTTGATTGTTGTAATTGTATATTAAACTTTATCTTTGTCCAACAATTCCCTGACTTTTACTTCAATAATATAACCCTGCCTAAGATTTTTCATTCTGACCGTACAAAATTTGCTTCAAAAAAAGTATCGTCCGAAACGCCACTCAAAAATATTAATAATAATTAAATGGGTGTTTCGGCCGGATCGGACGAAACTCAGCGGCCGAAACGCCTACTAAGCCCTGTAGGCTACGCTGTTACTGTTAGTTCTATAATATATGAAAATCACTATATCAAACCCAATTTTTACTTTGACAAAATCAGTTTATATTCTATCAATTCCTTGTTCCGTTAAGAGTAGGTACCTACAATAATGACAGCTATGCGACCTATGTTTCTGTTGACAAAATCCAACCATTGTGTTTAACAAATGAATAGAGTATTCAAACAGAGGTGAACCGTCATAAATGCTAATAAGAACAAAATGTGTGACTAGTATAGTAGGTACACATGTAAATAATACCATACCATGAAAATTGTTGACTGTTTCTACCAAACGAGTACCCCAAGTGTGAGTTTTTTACGTTACTACTGTAGTTGCGTCACGCCAAAAATGTCAAACAAATTTTTAGTCACGCTATTCGCCGCTAGAGGCGCTGCCTAAATTTTCATACATTTTTGGCGTGACGCAACTACAGTAGTAACGTAAAAAAACTCACAATTGGGGTACTGCTCAAGTTTTTACGTTTTGAAGATATTCGCCTGTGGCAGACGGATGGAAGCACAACGAACTGATTCCATAACAATGAAGGTTTTCCAATGTTGGTACGGAATACTAAAAAGATGCATGGAATGAGGATCAAGGAAAATGCAGTATGTTTTAGATGTCAAGTAATTTCAAAGTATAATTATTATTAATAGTAAAAAATCATTTTTAAAAACAAGGTTTTATTTAAATGCTCTAAAAATAGTAAAATAAACTTTAAATTAAATCAAACCCATCAATTTATTACATTATACAATTTATATGATGTAAAAGCTTGTCGTGAGATTTACCTGTATACAGGGTGGTTCAAAAGTCGTGGATCAAACGAAACAGGGCGATAGTTGGAGTTATTTGCAGTAAAAAATATCTGTGTGGCAGAGCCCTAACTTGATCTCCTTAAAAGTTATGACACTAAGTGTGTTTTTAAAAAAAAAACAAAACTTGTAATAAATAGGCAATTTGAGTAAAATGGGTGCCTATTTTTAAACAATAAATGGCGTTTAGTTGCTTTAAAGTGCTTTTATGACAGTGGGTACCATGATTTATGAGTATTGGCTCTTTTTTCAATATCTTTTAAGTGTCATGAAAAAATATTTGTAACTTTAGAACCTTACTGTAAAAAAAAATGTTCTACCATAAAATGCTGTAAATAACCCCAACTATCGCCCTGTTTCGTTTGATCCACGACTTTTGAACCACCCTGTATATACATAAAACAAGAGTACAATTATGTAACTTGTTCTGGAAACAAGTAATTATAAGAAAAAAAAAGTGAATTTCATAAAATACATTAACACAATCCGTTGCAAAAACACGATACATATACAGCGTGTACTTAACAAAATAAATACAAATCCTATAAAACAGGTTGTTCACATTCTATTGTTGATACGAGTTCTACAATAACTGAAACATATGATTATTTAAAAAAAAAAACAACATTCGGCCTGTCACTTTGTAAAAAGATGCAGTAAGTTGGTAATGCTTGAAATGATACTAGTTTTACCTACTTGTCAAAACGTTAGACAAGTATAATAAAGTTTCGCAATTAATTCTACCTGCGTCTTGCTTTCCTTATTTTACAAATTGTATGAATAATGTTTAAGAAAATACATTAAGTACTTTCAGAACTGTGATTTTACAATTATTGACAGATCTTTCTCTTGGGGCCAAGTAAACAAACGCTAATTTTTCATAACACCACGCTTGTATTCCCCGAAAGGTTGGGCAAAGGTGTATACAAGCTTAGTTTTAGTATATACTAAACCTGAAACTAGTTTGTTCATGATCACTAGGAAAATCGATTGACATATTTTTTACAATACATTATTTTTTTTATTTTTTCATAAATTTCAATTTTGTTTCAGTAGGTTTCTACCCATAACAGTTGACGGGAATAGACACCTTGAGGCTTGAGATAGTCCGCTGGGTCAGTTTCCGTGTATTAGACAACCCCTGCATAGCACATCTCAGGCATTTCACACTTTACTAGGGAACTTAACGCAACATAAACTACGTTGTAACATGGAGATTTATTAAAAAAAACACATGTTCAGGCAGTTCTGATGAAAATCTTGTTGGGGTGTCTCGGTTTTTGTAATACTAAAAATAACGTTGTGTACGAGTAGTACACCCACACTTCGCCATTATGATTAAAGTCCCATGTAATAGGGGGCGAGCCTATTGCCATCAGCCGGGCACAAATCCAGACTCCACACAATTCCACACGGAAAAACCCAATAACACTTTGGCCGATCTGTGGCCAGGACCTCACACTCAATAGTCGCGCTTGCGACCACTAGACCAACGAGGCAGTCTAACGTTCTAATTTTAAGATACCGTTAATTTCATGCTGTCACTGTTATTTCGCCTTAAAGTGACAGTGACAGCACGAGAATTAGCACATTCGAGTCCACCACACTTTTCATAGAGCTCATACGCCATGCCACCATACATATTGCTAGTGGACCTTCCAGGAGGGTCCTCAGCATTACGTTTGCGCTAAGAGTGAACCCTCGAGGAGGGTTCCTGGCATTAGGTTAAAAACCGTGAAAAATACGCTACTACATCGTAAAATAGGTATTTGCTTCTTTCATGACGGTGCATTTTCCAGGAAAAACCTACATTTAAAATGAGCCCTTCACTAGGGCACCCAGCATGGCGAATGCGACTACAGGGTGCCCTCCTGGAGGGCACCCTGTACTGAACGTGTTAACTGCAACTTAAAATTGAGTATCGTTTGTATTGTCCATTAGAGTTTTTGTATAGGTCAACTTTTAATTTGACATGTTTGTTTATTTCCTTATAAAATGTACTTATACAGAGAGGATGGATAATACCAGTAGTTATATCTGTAATTATGTAGGTAACTACTTACACTGTTATATAAAACAAGTAAATAAATGGATACAGGAAAAACTTCAATATAAAATGAATAATTTATCTTGTTGTTGTGACCTGAACATTATGAGCGATATTATTTTGTTTGTTTGAATTAGCATATCTACTGTCTCGGTAGTTTGTCTTATTTATACACATTTAAACACTTATTTTCTTACTTTTCCTTAGTTAAATAGAAAACATTTAAAAATAACAATTATTTAAGGTAGTACCGGAATGCGGGCTGCTTGTTTTACTAAACAAGGGGGCTACTCCCTAAGCACGAAGTCAGTGGTTTCGGCCTCAGTTACGAGCGTTTCCTACTCCCTATCACCTACGGACATACGATTATTTCGGGGCCCGAACTAAGAATTAATGACAACACGATTTGACAGTTGTCCCTACTACCGATGTGTTTTTGCCCGTCCGAAAAGTTGAACGTGACACTTGTTTTGTTCACTTCTACGTTTCGGGCTACTTTCGGACGGGCGACTAACTTCGTTGACGGACTTAGGGAGTAGGCCCCAAGGACACAGAAGTACATAATAAATAACAAGGGTATACACCGTGGGCCCGAGGTACCCGAAAGATGTTAACCACACTTTACTGGTGGTATTATGAGTCATTAAATGTTATATCAACATAATTCCAACTCAGTCAACTTAACTATTTTGTTTTTCGGAACAAAATAAATCAATTAACTTTAGTACGTCCGTGTAAACAATACCTTAGGTCGAGCTGGCAACGTAAAAATTATCTTGTGAGTGGATAAGAAAATTTCTCACTCGAGAACCTCCCCAACAAAACACGATATACGGCGTGTGGTATCACAAAAGTTGCAACGCCGCGTTCATAGGACTTGTTAACCTAAAGATTTTTCGACTTGTGAATTTCCATAAATAATGAATATCTAGAAAATTAAGCTTTATTCGACAAACTATATCCTAGCTTTTCTTCTCCAATTAGGCATCGGAATCGAAGGTTAAAATCTTTCGGTCCAGGACCGAAGGTACCCGAAAGATTTTTTTATTGTATCACGGTGTATAATAATAGTAAAATCTTATATTTTATATAAGATTTTACTATTATTATACACCATGGACCGACGGTCCACGGTGTTTATTAATAGTAAATTAACTTAAAAATTAATGGTTTACGGTTTACACTATAATTTTAATGCTTCTAAGTCTTCTAACTTTAAAGTCCCCCGCAATAAGAAATGAAATGACAAACAGATAGTTAGAACTTTATTTATTCATTCAATATATATATTCAATAAACTTACATAACAATAATATTACATTTGGTACTAGCTTCCACACTAGGATTCCCTGTGTCGTGGAAGCTAGCCGAAACTAATAGATACACATATACTATACATATTACAGGCTACAAAGGGCCATAGATAAATACCTTATAGACTAACATACATATCAAAATAAATAAATTCATACATAATTAAATATAACTTAATAACGCACTAATGTACACGTAGTGTCGGCGTCGTGTTGCGCTGCGTGGTGTCGCGTAACCTTCCGCGGAAACGACGATACACGACACCCTTCGGCCAAAATTCTTCTTTTAGGAAGGTATCCAGATGTTTAGTTGGAACCCGCACCACAAACGATTTAAAATTCACGTTATGGCGCGACTCCAACTTCTCGACCCTCAAAGTCCAATTGGTCTTTATAAGAATGTACTCCACGATCTCCTCAACCTTCGTGGAGTGATGAAGACGGGACACGTACAGCTGCGTAGAGGGTATTGCGGGTCGCAGCAGCATATTGGCTCCTGTCAATGCGGTACCGCATTGATTACGAGAAGTTGGCTTCCGTTTTCGTTTATTCTCTACCTTTATGAAGCCGTCTTCGTCTGCTTTTCCCCGATTGAGGGACTGATGCATGATGGGCACAATGTTTTGAGCTCTGCTCTTTTGCGCCCCTACGCCTACGGTGGTCGTTTGCTTTGGCCGCTCATATTGAACGGGAGGTAGTCTAGCGGCTGCTGCGTAAGCACGAGGTGTCGACGTACTTATTCCTGACGTCACCTCAGCAACGGCAGAGGTGAGACGAGGGGGGCAAGGTAGGGCATTGCTCCTAGTAACGTCGGCCGGTGGCGAGTCCGATTTCGCTGACTTGCAATTCGGCGGCGATGCACTGTCTGCTCCACGACGCATGTTTACGTTGGACGCCTCGGTTGACCCACTTACCGCAACAGTGTTGCGTAAGACCACCATTTCGGTATGTAGTTCACTTATGATGGTTTGTGAAGCCTCCAACTTCAACATCACTTCAGCCAGACTCGCTTTCAGAATTGTTACGTCCTTTAGAAGCCTGGTTACGTCAACAAAGGTTGGCACGTTATTCGGGTCGATCTCCTTCAGTACCTTAATAATGTCCTGAAGGCTCTTCTCTCCCTTTTCATCCCTCCTACGGGTCTGCATTTTGTCGGCTATATCGAGCGACTCGTACAGCAGCGCCTTGGATCTGCGAATCTCTGCTTCATTGAAGTTCGATGTGCAGATCTGCATAACGCTCACCTCGTCCGTAACGCCCAATTGGTACTGCAGGAACGCCAGGAGCTCACTAACTATGAGTTTCTGGGAACTCATGGAGTCGAAAGGAAGGTTCGGTTATGTAAGAACTGTGACCACTCAACGCACGAGCCGAGCGAGCGAAGC
Organism: Amphipyra tragopoginis; assembly: GCA_905220435.1. Classification (NCBI taxonomy): domain Eukaryota; kingdom Metazoa; phylum Arthropoda; class Insecta; order Lepidoptera; family Noctuidae; genus Amphipyra; species Amphipyra tragopoginis. Next base: position 10,788,397 of record HG992009.1, read on the forward strand.
GAGCGGTGCCGCGGCAGCAACCGGCGAGTGTCAGAAACGATTCGTTTCGCCGATTATTTTCCACCATTCTTTTAATGGGTGCGTTCAGAAATAAATGGTTTTTACCGACTTCAGAAAAAGGAGGAGGTTCTCAATTCGGTCGGTTTTTAATTTTTTTATTTATTTATGTATGTACACCGTTTACTCCGAGGTTTCTAGTCCGATTAGTGTGATTCTTTTTTTGTTCGATGCAGTATACTTGCCATTTGGTCCCATAAAAATTTCATCTAATTTGGTTCAGTACTTTTTATTTTGTGAGCATTTTTTTGATTACTGCTATGTGGATGATGTAATTATTTTATGTATGTTCGGGCATAGCTCCGCCAAATGTAAACGGATTTGCAAAATTCTTTTTTTGTTTGAAAGAGTATTCTTCCGAGGTGGTTCCATTTAAAGGAGAATGCCCACCAATGGGCCCCTTATTTTTGGTGCCGTGTCAAGACTATTTACTTCTCAAAAATTAAGTTGTATTTTTACATGTTCAAGTTTTTTTTATCAACATTTCTTTTACCCTAGCATTGGAGAACATAATTAATATTTATTTTATTGAATTTAAGTCAGTTCCGCCATTAAAACTTAACCTGAATGTTGCCAGACGATAGACTATGTCAATTTAATAATTGTAATCGATTGAAAATATCGATAATTTACTAATCCGCTAACAGTCTCATGTATCTGATTAGGCGCGAAGTACTACAGACATTATTGTCGTTAGACGTTAGTACTTAGGTTAGTACTGCCTATACATATCTAAAAAGTATTTATAATTATCTTTTTAATTATGTAAAAAATATTATTTATAACAAATCGATTCGGTAAATCGATTGCCAAAATATTTCACATGGTCACACCTAGACAGATCTATCTGTCAAATCAATGCATCAATCAAATTGTTTGATATCGTTCGTTTTGCGTCTACTTTTATTAATATTCCTCCGTATTTAATTCTGTTCGTTACAATTTGAAGCTGTCGAGTTGTGCGTTTACGTTCCTTTAGTGTATTTGTTTTGAGATATTGGACTCCTGTTTTAGTGATAAGTGCGCAAATTGACTCTATATAGTCTAAGTGAGCCTTGGACTCTTGTTTTACTCCTGAAAAATGTCTACACCTGGTAGAGGTCGGGTAAACCGCCTTCTGGCTCCACTGTACAATATGACCCGCTGATTTGGAGCTTCACAATTTTTTTGCGTGTAGATCTCGTCCTTATTAAAGCTTTTCACAAAACATTTTACTGCGGAGCCGCACAGTTTTTGAGAAAAAAAATCCTAAAGTTTCAATAATTTCTAATTAATTTACGTATAAATTGACATAACTTGCCACAGATAATGTAAAAATTTCACTTCTTGGTCGTTTCGTTTTACGTTCAGACAAAGTGACAGCGGATTTAAATGTTTTTTGATACTTTACTTTACTACTCAATTTTTTTTTAATTTTAAATTATATTTAACGCAATTAAATAAAATATTATGTGAATAATGTAATTATTAAGATTTAAAATGAAATAGTTTTATTTGTACTTATTAATAATTGTGGATAACGGAACGTAATTTATGGAATTTGATCAATTTGATGTGAATAACGCGTTTGACAGTTGTCAGTCTTCGTGTAGTCATATATTTTTGAGTTTTTTATTTGTTGTTTACCTATCAAACTACACACCACACAAACACACATATGGGGCACCTATTTTTCAGACCCTTGCCTCGCGAAGCGGGTATCCGTCGACTGCACCTGGATACTAATGAACCTAAAATGCATGAGCGAGCGCAGCGAGCTCGGGACTTGGGACACCCCGACTCGGATAGGTTAGGTTTGAAGGGGATGACGGGGGCTAGAATGAGCGAGCGAAGCGAGCGAATGCAGCCCCCGTCATGCCCTTCATGTTAGGTTTTTTCAAACAATTTACCCAGAAATAGGTGCCCCGCGAAGCGGGGCTCCGTCGACTGCACCTTAATACTGTATTCTGCGAATTACTTTGACCTTGAATATGATTTAAGAACGGAAGAGAAAAAAAAAGGCAAATCGAAAAAAATGACCTTGACCTTAGTATTTTGACCTTTGACTTTGATATGACCTTGACCTTTGAGCACGATTGGGAGCAATTTTCCACGATTTTCAAAAAAAATAAATGCCCTTGACCTTTTGAACCTATGACCTTGACCTTGGAGGTGACCTTGACCTAATTCTTACTTTGACACAAAATTTGACCCACGATCCCGACCCCCCACCCTTAATACACCCACAATCCCACCAATCCCGAATGACACTTTTGGAGATTTTTTTCTCGTAACCTATGGGTTTCCGCAACTTTTAGTTTTCAAAAACACACTAAAAACACCATATTCTACCCAAAAAAAAATAGCTACTATATAAAAGCGATGGGTCATATTGTACAGTGCTTCCCCGCCTTCTCTCTCGCCGGTGTGTCAATTGCTCCGGGACGTTTAGCGCCTAATCTTCGGAGACGTCAAATCGAAGAATTAGATGAACCAATGCTTATCCTTCCGAGGGCTTCTGAGATCCTGGGTAACACCTACACCGGTAAGTTTATCATGTGTCATTTACAAGATTTATATGAATAATTAGGATGCCTATGTTTGGTCAATCAAGGGGTCATCGTCAACTGTAAATCTCTATTATTTCCGCTATACCAGAAATTAACAACCAGCAAAACAGATAAGTCTTATATCTAGGCAGCTAACTTCCAATTAGTTTTAAACAGTGTGCAGTTTGCTTTTCTATGTGTGTCCTAAGTTTATTAAGCCATTATGCACACAATAATAATTAATGTTGATGGCGTAGTGGAAAAATAAATTGTCTGCATACTTAACTCTTTTGGTGATCATACATTTTCATTTAAAAGCAAAATGTAAATAAAAGTATTATTCATCTTAGACCTATTCTCTGGATATACCTCTTAATTATTCCCTTGTAATCATAATGGATTTACTATACAATCTAACATTTGTGTTAAAACTATTTTGTAACGGAATTTAGGCAGTGTACGGTAGGGTTTTCGCGTTCCCGGCCTATTTGAGTTCCCGGGAATCGGGAATTTTTTCTCTTAATTCCCGGGAATTCCCGGGTACCCGGGAATTTTCATGTTTTTTGTATAAATATAGTTTTTCTCGTATATTTCAACATTAAACTTGTGTAAGAACTTTAAACATGATAAATTGTCTAACATACCAATCGACTTTTCTTATTAAAATAAAAAATCTAACACTTAGTAAACAAAAAATAACTACCTAGGAACTTTACCTACAGTAATTTATTGTGCGACGTCGCGAGTTTCTTTAATGAATAAAAAGTCTTCTCTTCATCAAATATGGCAAAATATTACGGAATAATAATAGGGTGAATGACTATAAAGGGTGTTACCAAATTCGTGTAATACCTTAAAACCACATGATCTACTACTGGTGTAGAATGACCGAGCACGGGATTTAACTTGATAAAAAATAAAATGTTTTTTTTTTCTTGCGGTTGCGATATGTGATCAAAACATAACCAGTTAATAAGTGTACAAGCAAAAAAATAAAATTTGCTAAATTAAAATTTTATTCGTTGGAATATTTCGACGCCACTCACCAATGAATGAAAGCACAGTGACAGCTGGCTAGCACGACTAGCACGAAATCGTTCTTTGCAGTCGGTTAACTCGGGGCGCAAAAAGGGCTCGATAACAACTTTTTTTTAAATAAACTATTTTGTATTTAAAATAAAAACCATTTAGGGTTAATCTGTGACCAGTAGATCACACTGTTTGAAGGAATTACACGAATTCGTTTACACCCTGTATATTTCCATTATGAATCTCGAAATTACACTAAAGATAAGCATTGTGAATAGTTTTAACAAATGAAACATTTACAAAAAAAAAATCAAGCGTTTAGAATTTGTTTACTAGATAGAGACAACAGTACTATGTGCTGAAATCACGATACATTTTCCCAATTCTAAGTTCACACCACGCAGTACAACGTCCGTTTCACGCGAGAGAGACAGAAAATGCTCTAAAATCTTCGGAGGCGTGCAGACCCTTCATTTTTCATAATCATTTCTTCATTTCAAGTAATTCCCGGGTACCCGGGATTCCCGCCAAATAATTCCCGGGTCCTAAAATCCTCAAATTCCCGGGAATTCCCGGTTCCGGGTACCCGGGGCGAAAACCCTAGTGTACGGTGATCTGTGAGAAAACCTAGACCATTGCAATGAGCACATGTATAAATATGTATGTATTATTTACCTAGGAATTCATTGATTTTTTCTTGTATCTTTTCAGATATCCTCTGATGACATCCTAAGTGTTGAATGTTTTGTATTATTAGAAAACTGGACATCATCAACCACATCTCTGTCCCTTGTATCCCCTGCCCTTGGACACCTCAACATATGTTTTGCGTGTGGCATGTCAATTGCAAGTTGCAGAACTCACAGGGTTAGTCAAGACTGTCCTCAAAGGAATGTTATACTAAGATGGACACCAGCACATCATGTAAGTGTTTTAATCTTGGCAGAATTACTATGATTGAACTAATTGAACAAAAATAAGTAGTATAAATATAATGTTTTCTTATTTTCAGATCTTGCATTTGGAACGAGTTTGTCGTGCTTGTTGGGAGGCTCCATCGAGAGAAATACAGAGCCAGGTCATCGGTGGCATTAACAGACTCACCATGGAGTCTGCGCCAGTGACTGATAACATGGACGATAACATTGCAGATCCTGTGATTCCTGTAGTATAGCATAAGCAATGATATAGAGTATCATTCCTTATTACTGTAGTTGCTTAGTGGTAAATCGAACAGTAGGGTGCTGCGCTCATACTATCAGCATATTGTGGTATTTAAGCTGGGGTTGTTTTAATGATAGAAGCGCCCCACCGCCTTTTCTAGATCATATATCCTTGAACAATAAATGTTTTACCTGCTATGTATTGCTGTTTTTTTTTAATTAAGCATCCGTAGGGCATCTTACTTTAATATAACCTGGTCTATAATTAAGCCCTTCCTACACAAACTACAAATCATAGATGGCATAGTGAACTCACTAGGAAGCGGGGTAGTGACTGTGGTAGTGATCTTAATATGTTGCTATAGCGCACAGAAGATGTTGTTAAAGTGTTAGTCATCATCATCTACCTAGTCTTTTCTCAAGTAGGTATGTTGGGGTCGGCTTGCAGTTTAACCAACGCAGCTGAATACAGTATTGCTCATGGAGTGACTGTCCATCTGACCTCCATAACCCATACATTGGGTTATAACACGTTACCCCCCGGTAAGACTGGTTGTCACACTTGCGGGATTCTGGCTACTCGTAACGAGTATTTAAGATTTACAAATGACACTCGGAACCAGCAGCTTGAATGTGCTAGCTGACGCACAGGAAGAGTCTGTACGTAATGGATGGTCACAACATCCACAGTCTGACTTCGGCAAACATAGCTTAAGTTGAGATGGATCCGTGCGGCTGTTGTAACTTAGCTACGAGCTCCTCTAACCTAAGGCTTTAGTCGTAGCCGTCGTAGGTAAGTATTTATTTTTAATAACACTATCTACTAGTGGTGAGGGCACAGCCCACTTAATGCTGACTACCGGCATAACACGGCAAGGGATATTTGTAAGCGCAAGTACTTAACCTACATAATATCTAGTTAGCGAAGAAGATATATAGTGTTTTCTAAATTCAGGAATTAGAAATGGAATATTAATACTCAAACAACATTATTTTAATTTCAAATAGGCCTAAAACAAAAAAAAAATGTTTTATAACCTCAATTTCAGCATCCGAAAAAATAAGATTTCTCTTAAACTAGGGTGAAAAATTGAAAATCGATTTCAGATTATGAAAAGGTAATTTTAGGTCTACAAAACCAAGTTAAAACCACCGTGACATGTGAAGTTTTTAAGGGGCCCAAAGCTCCTAACAAGATGGGCATTGTCCTTTGGTGAAGATCTGATGGAGACGCTTGGAGATTGACAATGGAACTCTTCAATGTATGCGAACCATTAATTGTGTAGCGGAAAGCATTATTTTTTAAAGAGTGCTTTAATTTTATCTTTGTTGTTATTTTCTTTAATTTTAAAGTGCTTTTAAATACATCACACTATATTTTCCTGAAGAAGTATGATCTTTGTATTGATCAGACCTAGCCAATCAACAATTTTGTTATTTTTATCCATGAGGGTGTTTAGACTGTTTAGAGAGGTCAAAGTTCGCGTCTGTGGCTGATGACGTCACATTGTCTGGGATCGAATGGAAAAAACGAATAACAGAACCATAAATAATTCGCGGGTCACATATAAATCTCCAAAAGAGCCTTGCTTATAAAAACTTATTATATTACGACACAATTAGTATTCAATTATGTTTTTTGGTTTAATAAGAATAGGTGGTGCAATGGGAAATGCTAACATTAATATTATACAGTACTAGCTTCTGCCCGCGGCTTCGCTCGCGTTAATTTAGAATTTTGGGTACAATAATATAATTCAGTCGTCAACGCACCGTGCCACGTCACCGCACCGTTCCACGTTGACGACGTCGTGACGTGGAGATGTGGATAGGCCGATACTCTTTGCGCAAACACTAAAATGGAAATGGGCTGGCCATCTAGCAAGATACACCGACGAAAGATGGACATTTACAGTAACAAAATGGAAGGGACCACAAGGAAGTAGAGGCAGAGGCCGACCGTGAACCAGGTGGAAGATGAATTAATGGCAATTGCGGGCAGAAACTGGATTGAGACAGCAAAAGATAGAGTCATTTGGCAATCTTTGGAGGAGGCTTTTACCCGAAGGGGGTCCATACATGGAAAGTTTACGAACTGATTGAGGACATTAATCATCAGTGATCGGAAAAAGGTGAGCTAATTTACCAAAACTTCATAGAACAGAGACAAAAAGTGGAGACTTCGAGACGACAATTTTTTTTTATAATTTTTAAAATTTATTAATTTATTGTTTTCAAAATATAAAAGACAATCTCCTTTTTTGAAAACAACAAAAAATCTCTTTTTTGATAACAATAAAAAACGTGTCAACTGGTTATGTGTTGGAAAAAAAAAATAGGAAACGAATTCAATTGTTTTCTGTATCAATAACATTAATGTTAAATGTACTTTAGTGATGTCCCGAAGCCCGGGACAATTTTCGAGTAGACGATAAAAAAAATGCTTCAACCTCCTATTCAAACCTCCGATTTAAAAGTATCGGAGCCGAAGTCGGAACCGGAGGTGTAATATCAATCGGAAGTTCCGACTTATCGGAGTCGGAGTCGAAGCTCCGTAACATTCCTAGACTAGTATATCCTTATGCTGCGTGATGGCCAAGTCCGAAAAATATCTTTATAAATGAAATACGCGACGTTGCTGTACATCAGATCTCAGAACTTATCACGGCAAAAGAGTCGCGAAACGTGGCTTTTTTTACATGAATGTTTTTGATGGGGTCTATTTGAGCAAAAAATTTAAAAGAAAAACAAAAAAAAGCCATACCAGCTATTGATCAATTTGACGAGTTTGTATGGGAAGATATTTTTTAGGCTTCTGTACCCAAAGGGTAAAACGAAACCCTATTACTAAGACTCCGCTGTCCGTCCGTCTGTCACCAGGCTGTATCTCATGAACCGTGATAGTTAGACAGTTGAAATAATCACAGGTGATGTATTTCTGAACAACAAAATTAAATACTAAAAAACAGATAATACATTTTTAAGGGGGTTCCCATACAACAAACGTGATTTTTTTGCCGTTTTTACAGATAATGGTACGGAACCCTTCGTGCGCGAGTCTCGAGTTTTGTTTTCTTACCATTCTTACCAGTACCTTGTACTATTTATTCTGTGCCAGTACCCCAAATGTGAGTTTTTTTTGTTAACTAGTTGCATCACGCCAAAAATGTATGAATATTTTGGCAGCGCCTCTAGGAGCGGCGTTCAATTCAAGCGCGAATTTTAGTTAGTGAACGCCGCGTTTAGAGGTGCTGCTAGGGTTGCCAACCCTACTATATAATATAGTATCCTACTGTATTAGAGGGTCGACTACTATATTTCTGAAAAAAGTATACAAGTAGGCGAAACTACTATATTTTAAAGACATCAAACTCAAAGCAATAATACTCGTTTCAAAACGCGTAAGCGTAATACGAAACGTCAATATTTATTTCTGAACGATTCTGGTGTGTCAAATTGACATTTACGTTCACTTTGAGTTTGACAAATTGGCAATATATTCTTTTAAGAAATAAAGCCTATTTTGGAACCTACTATATTTTTTTTCATTCTTTCGTTATCTACTATATTTTTGTGAGTAATAATTGTATAACCACTATTTTTGACCGACAAAGAGTTGGCAACCCTAGGTGCTGCCTAAGTTTTCATACGTTTTTGGCGTGACGCAATACAGTAGTTGACAATAAAAACTCACACTTGGGGAACAGATGTTTATAACCAACGTGTATTACGTAATTTCAAAATAATTTATTATTACTATTTCCTGTAAACTGTTAAGATGAATCAGTTTACCTTCTCGTGATTTAGGCTTTAACGAGTAAAGAGAATTAATTAAGTCACATGCTCGTTAGTCACAAATTCCTACCTAATATCTCGTGATTAACCTTGTTTTGGTTTCCTATTGTCTTTAAACTGTACGTTAATAATAATTTACTTAGAAATAACTGATATTTGTTTCAAAACTAAACAAGTTTCAACTTAATGGTTTCTTTTTCTGAGTATTTTGTTCCGATTCGACTGGATTAACGTCATAAGGGCGAACGTCAGCTTCCAAATACCCATCAGCCGTCACGAATATCGAAGATATTCGCATGACAGCCGGGACTGACAGAGACACTTCTTCATATTATTATACAAGGTTAGTCGGAAAGGACTAATCCAAAAGAGTGTTAGGCTTCCTGTACATGACGCCGGATCCGCAACGGGCGCCGGACCGCAAATTTATATACACGAATGAATATCGCGCATGAGCCGCATCGTCGCCGCACCGGCGCGCAGTACCAAAACAGCATAGTAAAGCAACGATCACAGTTCAGTAAAAGCATTCTCAACGAAACTGAATTTGTTTCTGTCTGCATTTATAAATTAAATACATAAGTACTTTAATTTTTTTGGTCAAAAATAATATTATAAGGTGCTTACCTATTTTAATTTTAAAATGAAAAGCAGACGTCTTTGCAATTTCGTTGGCAATGCTTTTACTGAACTGTGATCATTATCACCATCATCATTCAGCCGAAAGACGTCCACTGCTGGACATAGGTCTACCCCAAAAGGGAAGGGGTTTGCCGTAATCGCCACGCTTGGCAGTCGGGTTGGCGATCGCAATAAGGTTGTTAAAGTACTCAGAGAACGCTGCTGCCCATCCTCTAGAGAATCCCTTAGTCGCCTTTTACGACACCCACGGGAAGAGATGGGGTAGTGCTATTCTTTAACTCCGGTACTACACAAGACTGAAGAAGAACTGTGATCGCTGCTTTACTATTTAACTCGGCATCAAAGCGGTGTACACGCGGCTTTGGTCCGCCGGCGCCGCGCCGGTGCGGCTCATGCGCGATATTCATTCGTATTCGTATTCGCCGGTGCGGATCCGGCGTCATGTAAAGGAAGCCTTAAAATACTCATAATAATTTATAAGTTTGGTTCTACAACTTTTCCCAAAAGTCAATAGTTGCTTTTAAGAGATTTCATAAAAAATACGTTTAAATCCATCTCAGCTATGATCAGGACAAGCATTATTAAAAACTATTCCAAAGGAGATGTTTGATTTCGGGCCACCACTATGTACAGTATATAGAAAAATAGGAAAAAAATTGGGGATTACCATAAAAATACAAATAAATTAATTTGAAGAAGAGTACAATTGTACTGGAATTATTATTTGGGGACGTTTTTTAATATGTTAACCCTTTTTTCTGGTAGCCATGACAGTTGTGTTTGACATTAACATGAGTTTGACAACTTTGACAGTCCTAGGTTTCGTGATGTGTGTGACACAATTGAGTACAACACTTATATTTCTATTTCATTATAATTATGACGAAATCCAAGTATTTTTGTCTATAAACAACGTAGATAGGTTATGTAAGTACACAAGAAATAAACATTATGGGGTCAATGACATGTCAACAGTTGTCAAAATGACATTTCTCATAATTTCGATCCACCATATTTTTATGTGTTGTGTTGCTCTCCTTGACCAATTTAACTTGAATGTACAATTAAACAAAGTAAAATTTTAGAAAATTAACATTAAAAAACGGTTACTTTATTGTATAGCTATATTTCCATATAGTGTACATGGTGCTGGCCCAGGCTCCATACATTTCTGAAACATCTCCTTTCAAGTAGGATGCTACCTAACTTAAGCATGTAGTTCCTGAAATAAGTAGCTGTGACACAGACGGATGTACAAAGACGCACCACAAGGGTTCCTTTTAACAATAAGGACGCGTTGGCGCTATTTAAATAAGTTTGCCGCGTGGATCGCTGGCGTGTGTAAAAGGACGACCAATTCCGTGGACAGCGTAAATTAACCTAGTTTTTTTTTCAACTTAACTGAATTCTAGAGTATTTAACGATAGGTCTTGGGATTTTTACCCCACTAAAATCCCCGTCTTCAGTAAATACAGAAGGAATCCAAAACCTCATGGCTACTTTCTGTGCAATAGTTCTCAATAAGGTTGAGCTACACGATGGCTGATGCATGCGTGCCGTCAGTTAGGACAGGTCAACTCACACCTGCTATGGCTCTATCCTCAAAAGGCCATTCCAGACGTTGCCCTACATTGTTACACTCACATAGTTTTATACACAATGTCTGGACTTTAAAAGAGACCTTGACCGCTGAGTTTGTTTCGGCTTTTCTTCTCAGCTAGTCAGATAGGAAATGCCGGTACCATCTAGTCTTAAAAAAAACATTACATTGAATTGTAAAAGTGTCTATACCAGATTTATTTACAGAAATAAATATAATTTCATTTAATTTCAGCCTTGCAGCTATCTTCGTTTAAGTTTTGTTTTTAATTGTAATTACTTGTGTTCCAAAAGTAAAACTTTTTTTTTAAACTTTATTCTGTGTTTAATTTTACATCTCATGACATCAGCAAACGCCAAAAACTCTGAGGTAAATTAGTAAGACCTTCAACGAGACCATCAAATAAGGTATTACGACGCATTTTTACATGTATTGCGTCATTGCATAGCATTGTTTGAATCTTTGTGTTTTCTAAGATAAAAACTAGCCGAAACAGCTTTTCTTATCAAATTATCATCCAGAGATTACTTCACAAATAGGGTATTTGACTAGGTACTATTAAACATGTACAGACGCCAGCAGGTCAAGCTACACTAAACTGTCAAACTTTCCCAATCAACCTTTTCATTTCTATTTTTTATTAAAGAAAATAGTAAAAAAATATATATTAAGTATCAGGTTTAAAAATATAACAAGTAGGTTCTCGCGACATCTTCCGATGCATGTTATTTGTTACGTCTTGTGTTTGTTTATTAACATAATGTATTGTCCCTTTTCAGTATGATCATCTGATTTCCACGCTACAAACACCGGTCAATAGTCTTTGTTTAGTGTAATACATTACGTACTTATCACAGTGTCTTTTTCAACCTTGACGTTGGCGGAATCATCGAATAACGATGGAGCCATAAAATTAAATTTGAATTGACATCTTCCGAAAAAGTTGGTGGGAAAAATATTCCCTTTAACTGTAAAAGGGTAGAGGTCGCCCGCAGCTTCGCCCGCGTGGTTGTCGTTTATCGCGTAGATATTTCGCGGTTTTCCAGATAAAAGCAAAAAGCCTATGTCCTTCTTCGAGTACCAGACTATCTCTGTTCCGAGTTTCATCAAAATCGGTTCAGCGGTGTAGGCGTGAAAGCGTAACAGACAGACAGACAGAGTTTCTTTCGGATTTATATTACTTACTAGCTGTACCCAGCATGCGTTGCAATGCACTTTTTCCTACTAACTACCTACCTATAACTACCGATAATTTAGTTTTTTTTAAATATCAAAATTTTCTTTCATAAGAACCTTCTCCTGACAATTACGAACACAACAAAATAAAAATTATCGAAATCGGTCCAGCCGCTCACGTGTGATGCCGTGACCAAGGGAAATAGGGATTCATTTTTATAAATATAGAAGATTAGTAGGGACTAGGGATTCTAGGCTTACCTATATACTCGTAAGAGTTACAGGCTGTTTTTTAGTTTATTTGAATTTTTTATTTAAGATGGGTTTGCTCTTGACTCTAGTCAAGGTCAGAGGTGACGGATACAAAGTCTACGATGGAGCGAGCTCACCCAGAAGAAGCCTATTCATTCTAACTTTGAACAGATTCGGGTTGTTCCTAAGCGTTCGGAAACACAGACGCAGGTAGTGAGTTCCATTCTTTTGCCGTGCGCATTATGAAGGATGTTTGGATTTTGACTTAGTATTATATATTTATTAATTTAATTCTCAGATATGTCCGTCAACAAAATAAAATTATATTGCGTCTATATTCATAGTCAAAACTGTACCTTTATCCCTAACAATATAGACCACAAAACCAAGTACAAAGCCGTACCAAAAGGTAAACATTACATTAATCACGGATGCATAACGAGGAGACATAATTATAAAAGCAACAATGGCACATCGGCCATCCATTATGTACACATAGCTACTGTTATAGGTAATCTATTGACAGGTCACGTACTATGACGAAAGATAACGTTTGTTGAATTTGTTATGAGGTCATATGTGGTTTTTGAGGTCCGAACGAAGCAGGTGTTACAGCATCACAGTTATAGCTGTACGCAATGCGCGTGTCCAGTATGCATGACGTGACCATTATTTTTTCCCCTCAGAGTGGGACACCTACAACAATATTTTTTTATAAGAACAAAACAGGTAGGAGCTGTTACGAAAATTTACAAAAAAAAAGATTTGTTTTAGTATAGTCTAGTAAGCTGGTCCGATATTTTACGGAAGAGCAATTTGCTTTAAAATAATTATCAGCTTTAGTTTATACAATGAATGTGTATACAGGGTTCATTGAAAAACACCGACAATCTCTTAAGGGGTCATTGTACTCATCATTATGAACAACTTTTACTATGGGACCAAATCTGAAATCGCGAAAAAAAAAACAGCTGTTCCCTACATTTTGACGACCTAAGCGAACATAAATGTAGGGAACAGCTGTTTTTTTTTCGCGATTTCAGATTTGGTCCCATAGTAAAAGTTGTTTATAATGATGAGTACAATTCAAGTTCTCGATGTTTTTCAATTAACCCTGTATGTGATAATGTTGGCACGACTTGTTGATGTTACTTGGTTAGCAAAATGTTTTCCGATGCAATTAATAAATACGCGCCCGTTTTATAATGAATTCATTTCCACGGATTGCCTTTTTTCAAAGCGGGACATTTACGTGTTTTTGGGGACAGCGGGACACATAGGTCAAAAATGGGACTGTCCCGCTTTAAGCGGGACGTATGGACACGTTAAGTATGCACTATGTTCACTAACGAATGGCGTTCCCGTTAACCAGCAAGTACTATAGCGTAAGTACATACTAAAAAAATGTTGATAACAAAATAAAAATAAAAAAGTATCACAAAAAAAAAATGGACACGTAAAAGCAACGCTTACTGTAATGCACACTTGTCTATCAATGTGGAAAACATGGCAACATCGCATTTAATCTATCTACGCTACTACTTTGGTTTTAAACAGGCCGTTTCGAATAGTTTTTTAATCCCTACTGCGAAAGTAACTCTGTCTGTTTGTGACGCTTTCACGCCTAAACCGCTGAACCGATTTTGATAAATATTGGTACAGAGATAGTCTGGAACCTGAAGATTAGGCCGCGAGATAGAATAGAATAGAAATTTATTAGCGAGAAACATGTTTCCTGTTTCATGTTCACACGATTCCTCTAGTATTAATTAATATACAAGGTGTAACATAAATAACGCACAACCTCTTAAGGAGTCACTGTACTCATCATTATGAACAACTTTTACTATGGGACCAAATACGAAATCGCGAAAAAAAAAATCGTCGCATAACTCGTCAAAATGTAGGGAACAGCTGATTTTTTTTTCGCGATTTCAGGTTTGGTCCCATAGTAAAAGTTGTTCTTAATTATGAGTACAGTAACCCCTTTAGAGGTTCATAATATAAATCTTTAATTATTCCAATTCTACTTCCTGACACGCGCGCAGCGTTGTGTTGTATGGAACTGCTCTTACTTTTTAGGGTTCCGTACCCAAAGGGTAAAACGGGACCCTATTACTAAGGCTCCGCTGTCCGTCTGTCCGTCTGTCTGTCCGTCTGTCACCAGGCTGTATCTCATGAACCGTGATAGTTAGACGGTTGAAATTTTCACAGATGATGTATTTCTGTTGCCGCTATAACAACAAATACTAAAAAACGGAATAAAAACAATATTTAAGGGGGCTGCCATACAACAAACGTGTTTTTTTTGCCGTTTTCATAGATATGTACGGAACCCTTCAAGCGCGAGTCCGACTCGCACTTGGCTGGTTTTTTATTCTATACAAGTGTAGTAGTATAAATACTGTGTAGAAGCACAGTTTAACAATTATGATTCTTAAACTGTGGTAGAAGCCTTGTCATCATGTCAGCCTTTTCCCGTCCACTGCGGGGCTTAGGCCTTAGTAGATTGCGTTTATTGCTTTCCTGTCTAGGCCTGCCTAATTAATAAAGTAGATCGCCAGGTTTTCGCCATGTCAAGCCAAATGTTAAATGTAAAAAGGGGTTTATATAACAAATGCTGTTGTAAGGAGCGATTTCTTTTAATTTGAAAGACTTCTCCCGAGATGGTCCTATTTAAATTTGGTGAAGATCTGGTGGAGACCATTAGAGATAGACAATGGAACTCCTCAATGACGAAGAGTACACATAATGTGATTCAGTTACGAGCAGCGTCTTTAGTCTAGCTATAAACAGAAAAATCTTAGAAAAAGCCGATTTAAAAAAAAACGAATAAAATAATTACCATAATAAATTATGTTATGAAATTAACAGTTTCAGAAGTCGGTGCTAATCCACGCTGAACCAAATTGAAGGCACCCACTTCGGAAACTGTTAATTTTATATTTGGTAGGTAATTAATTCATTCGTTATTTTTTTCAATTAATCCTGAAGCGTATATTGTTGTGTAGTATGTTGTAATTGGGTATTTCCATGTTGCAGTTAATTGAAGGTAAATAAATAGGGTTAGTGTGAGTGTAAACGGGTTTTCACACACAACCACGAATTCCTCATTCAGAGTCTGTTCACACGAGCTTGTTCAAAACTCCTTTCGTAGAGCTAATCGTCTCTTCAGATTCAGACAATTCAGTCCTCATCAAGCTGTCTCCCTCCGAATCTCCCACCAGCAACGCCCTAAGCCGAGGTCCGTGTCCAACCAGGGGTCGTCTTGCTATTGTTGCTAGTACTCATGATGTTAGCACAGTGTACCTACTTACTACATACAGTGGGTCAACGCCCATACATTTGACAGGTCCTATGAAGGGGCGGAGGCTATGTCCCAAGTATGCAGTATGGCTACTCGGGACATAACCTCCGCTCCTTCACCCCGCAACCCCCCGCACGATTGCTCTGCGACAATGTACGTTGACCGACTGTAAGGAGTAAGGTATAGGTAGACTGTGATGTTAGTGTAGTAGAAGTAGTTAGCTTAGGTCAAAAGTATTTTACTTCTCCCCTATCGGCTGGTGACCCTTCCGGTCTCGCCTATAACTGCCCGTTTACGTATAGACGGTCCGCAAGGACCATCTACAATCAGTCCAATAGAAACAAAAACCTGTTCAACTTAGTAAAGTTGAACAGGTTTTTCAACTTTACTAAGTTGAAAAACCTGTGAAACTACGTGACAGTAGTCAACGCTCGCAAATCATGAAAGCAAAGAATAGTTGCGAACACATTCAGTAAAAATCTATAGATACCTACCTCATTTAATATACCATCACTCGCTCTAGTCCGCAATGTAGATCCTACACACACAACTTTCAGGTTGTGTATTTCTTAAACGGGGCTTATAGCTATAAAATGGTCAAGGGAACATCATGTTGATTGTAAAAGACCTATTCAGGGATACTCCACATCATAAGATACGCGACGTTTTTTTTTTTTGTTTCTCCCACCATTTCGTATTCTACGGCCGCCATTTTGATATTATAAAAACAAAACGTATAACCATCGCACGGCTTAGACGAATCGATAGACACCTCATGCATTAAAATCCATCCAACCGTTTAGATGCTTCGAGGGTATAAAGAATCCCATATAATTAGATACATAGATACACGTGAAAAACATAACCCTGTCTTTGCTGTCGCGCAGTCGGGTAATAAGGTCTCCGTGTCAACGCTAAGCTCGTGTGAACAGTGTTAATTTTCATGTGGCATTGAACGAGAACCATAAACAAGAACATTTTCCTGTTCTACCTGAGTCATGTTTGAAAACAATGACCAGATGTTCATTATTCATTTAACATAACATAATTGTCATACTGTGCACGTGATCTCCGAAGCATCTTTATAAAATCCCGTACCGTCTCTGGTGTCGTAAATGCTGGATATACCTACCCATTTCAACGTAAGGTTTCTCTACAAAACGTTACTAGACAAAGAATCCTAACTTCCTAACTATATACAAGGTTAGTCAGAAAGGGGGTACTAATCCGAAAGGGTGTTAAAGTACACATAATAATGAGTAACTTTTGTTCTACAACTTTTCCCAAAACTCAATAGTTTAAGAGAAAGTTGTTCAAAAATCTCTAAAATCTATCTATCCCCAGTTATGATCAGCTGTGTTTACATTTTAGGTCATATTTGGGGTCATGAATTAGAAGCACCATTTTCTGAATTTTTAACTAAAGCAGGGATGAAGAATTTTTGAAAAAACTAAAATAATAATCATTTTATTTGAAAAAAAATATATCGAATTTTGAAATTTTAACACTTGCTTTCAAACAGTCATCAGCGATACTATACGTGGGCTTCGGATTAGTACCCCCTTTCCGACTAACCTTGTATATATACACAGTGTCCCAAAATTCAGCAATAAGCGGGCACCAGAGGGTGGCTCTGCTCATGACTATTCGAGAAAAAAAAAGAAAAAAAAAACTTTTTTTTTAATTACAAAATGGAAGTCCTTCGAAAATTTACGAAAATAAGCAGCTGTTCCCTACATTTATGTTCGCATAACTCGTCAAAATGTAGGAAACTGCAGATTTTTTTTTCGCGCTTTCAGGTTTGTTCTCATAGTAAAAGTTATTCATAGTGATGAGTACAATCTTTCATTTCGGTTTGTTGACTGTTTACAATTTCACCCTGTATATTATATTATGTGGAAAACGAGCAGGTATTTCCAATTGAAAACTCAATGTATACTGAAGGCAATTTTTACAAAAATTGTTTAAGATATTAATTTTAAAAGAGTAACCATGGAGTGTCTTTCCGGCTCTTCATAGGAAATGACAATCACGCTGCACATGTTAAGCCCCGCTGATTGTGATTTTTTGTCACGGTGACTTTTTGTTACCAAGTCGAATGATATGAAGATATATGGGAGTGCGCTCACTATGGTGACGTGACATTACGGTGACAAATACATATACAGGGTGTTAACGAATTCGTGTAATTCCTTCAAACCGCGTGATCTACTGGTGACATTGATTGACCCTGCATAGGTTTATTTCAGAACCAACAAAAAAAGTTTTCAAAAAGTGAAACATATTCTGTATCTGAGTAATTTTAGCGTCCCAAGTTAACTGACTGCGAGGAACGATATCGCGCTAGTCGTGCCCGTCAGCTGTGTCGCCGTGCCTTCATTCTTTTGTGTATGGCATAGAAATTTTCTATAACATAATTTTTTTTTTGGGAAAATAAAAAGTTTTTTTTTTTTAATCAATCTAAATCCCGTGCAGGGTAAATCTATATCATTAATAGATCATGTGGTTTGAAGGAATTACACGAATTCGTTTACACTCTGTCTATATACATATTTTCATAGAATTCGACTTGGTAATAAAAAGTCACCGTGACAAAAAAATCACAATGAGCGCCCGGCCTAACACGTAAAAAACATGGCCGCGTTATCATCCGAATTTTCAACCGGAAAATTGGAGTATTAGTTACTTTAAATCTGCATTAAGGCCGAGGCTACACTTAAATTTATTATTACTGACGTGTATCAAAAATCAAAGTATCAAAAATCGCTCGCAATATTAGATAATTTTTCGCGATTTGTACAACAATACTGTAACCATGATATCGGTTACATATTATGTTGTATTTTAATATTTTGGTTATGAATTAATTAAAATTAGTAGCTCAAATGACAAGAAGTAAAATTATATTTTCTAGTTATTCTTCTTCTATCGTGTCGGCACGAGCTATACGAGAATAACTCATGCCGTGGTGAAAAGATTAGCGAGTCAGCAAGGTTGGTAGCGAGGCTGACTGCCCAGGGTGCACCGGACGTACTGAAGTAACGTCAGTCGTGGAGGCTCTTTTCATGCACCCCAATTTCTAGTTATCAAAACCGGATGTTACGCTTTTATTTTAGAATTAGAATAGAATTAAAAGTACTTAAAATGACAACAGTAGTAGTTAAAGTGGTGGCCATTTTGACCTGATCGGCTCTCAGTTGTTTTCCAGTCGTTGAATGTTCAACATTACAATTACTTATTAGTTGCATTATAAGTGATAATTATAAATAGCGAAAATATATCTACTTATTAAAAAATATCCTGTGGTTTAATTCGCTTTCCTATCTTCTGAACTTTTCACATATACCCATCAGCCAAATTTAAGGTAGGTAACTACACACCACAAAAGTATTACTGACTGGTAGCACTAGCTACTATACTAAACAAAATTTCTCGTTGCAGGTGCAGCAATAAACCGTGTGAGCGTGAACAAAACAAACAACAGAACACGATTTACAAACAAAAGAAGATGATTTATGACCACGCCTGCAACGAGAAAATGTGTAGCTATAGTATGCGCTTACTCAACCGTGATGGGCAATCTGGGTTTCAAAGTTCACGCGAGCGAAGTCGCGGGCGGTAGCTATGTTTGAATAGATTACCTGTACTTTCAATTGTAAACAGGTTGATTGGTAAAACATTAACAACCTCTTCAGAGGTCATTGTACTCATCATTATGAACAACTTTTACTATGGGACCAAAACGGAAATCGCGAAAAAAATATCATGTGTTCCCTACATTTATGTTCGCATAAGTGCTTGTTCACGTTAACTCGCGGGCGCGGTGGCGGGCGCGGTCGCGAAATATCAAACGTATGGCATAATATGCAAGTGTTCACGTACAAAACGCAGGTGCGGGCTATGTAGCGGGCGAACTCGCGACGGGAGCGTGCGGCGCGCTCGCGATAATATCAAACGTATGAAGTTGTTTGCGAGTGTTCACGTCGAACTAGCGGCGGAGCGCGCGATTCACTCGCGTCGTCAGGTAAGATCAACCCGTTTGAACTTGTCGCTGGAAATGATAGCACGTTTTTCATCATGTCGTTTAATACAGAAGAATTTATCAGTGCTATTCAGGCAAGAACTCCAATTTGGCAAAGCAAACATCATTACCATAATTATGAACAGAAACGTTCTTAATAAGTTATGGAAAGAAATTGTTGAATTATTTCTTGATATGGAAGGTAAATAAAAAGTATTCATATTTATAGGTATTTTAAACTGCTTTATTTTTGTAACTACAGTATAAGGTATGAAATCCCATTTTAGGAATGAATTTTCGATTAAAATAAAAGATCGTCGTCCATGTTTACAACCTCTGATAACACGTCACACTCGCGCAAACGCCTGGCGGTCAATGTGAACACGAACTCGCCAAGTCCACCGCGCCACCGCGCTCGCACCCGCGAGTTGTACGTGAACAAGCACTAACTCGTCAAAATGTAGGGAAAAGCCGTTTAACGAGTATTCCGTATTTTTCGGGATAAAAGTTGCCTACGTCCTTCTCCAGGTTCCAGACTGTCTCTGTAGGTACCAACCGTGTCACGCGTTCCACACGGGGGGAATTTGTTTGTTTACAAATATTTAAAAATAAAAATGCAATTCATCATTACTACATATAATCAACACCTTCTATACCTTGAATACGGTATACGTAGAGTGGATTTTACAAAAACCAAACACGGAAAATTTATATATGGGCATTATTAATAAGGACCGGCCATTATTAATAATGCCCAAGAGCGATGGGCAAAGTGATAAATGTATCACTTTGACCGAACCTAACCTATCCGTGTCGGGGTGCCCCATATGAATGACTAAATCTATTTACATCACACTTCTATTTTTATCAAAATAAAAGTAGGTAACTATTGATGTTATTAAATTTTTAACTGTTTATTTTTTAACCACTATGTTCAATAGTTTATTTTTTGTTAACTTTTCATGAAAATTTTGTAATTTTAATTTCATTTAATAAACAAAAACACTACAGTTCACCTATTTTGTTACATTGCCCAAGATAGGGTGGGCATTATTCATAATGGCCGGGAGAAGTGATTAATCATGCTGTTTTAATCACATTGCCCAATTGAGTCGGGCATTATGAATACAGACCGGCCATTATTAATAGTGCCCGGACTTATCAAATTGCCCGTAACATGTATACAGACGTACCTTTAACTAAATAAATGAAGCATTTCAAATACCACGACTGCTATGGAAGTATGACTTAAGCTTGCATAACACCATAAACGGCATACACCTACCTACCACGAGTGTTATCAGCTATTTATCGTCGTTTGAAAGTGTGGCAACAAACTGATGGAAAAAATTATGTTGGGTCAAGTTAGGTTAGCAACACTGCCGTTCGATTTCTAAGAGGATTGACCGATTTCTGAAGTGTTAAACCTAATTTTGAGTTATAATCAAAAACGTGGAAAATGTTGTCCCTAGAAATTCTGAAGACAAAATAGTCCCCAAAAGTTGTGGGATACTAGCGCGTGAAATGATTTGAAAGTTGATATTTCTTATATTTCTTTAATTTAATTTGCTTCGACAGAAAAATGCGTGCGCGATGTTTAGATAAATAAAAAGGCGACCTTCTTTAAGATCGAAGGTGTGCATCATTTATACAGACCGCACATCAAGCTACCCGAAACTGTCAAATTTTCCCAATAAACCTTGAACCTAATGCTTTTGCGATAAAGATGAAAATCACCTAGCGATTTATATAATAGTGCTTCGAACCTGGTAGCCCTTCGAACCTAACCTATCCGTGTCGGGGTGCCCTAAATTACAGAGCTCGCTTTTCTCGCTCTTGAAATTAGTCAGTTTGAAGACAAGTTACAGTGCTTGGTCGAAAATCTAACCTACCTTTCAACTAGCATACCTACCAAACAACTTATTACCGCCACCGGTGTACATTTTGGGTGCCGGCAGATGATGTTTTTAATCTCGGCTGCCGGCAGTAATGTACCGCGCCGGTTCCCAAATGCGTTATTTTTGGGTGCCAGCGCCGGCAGCGGAGGCACTCCCTAAAAATATATTTCAAAAAACGCGACTCTGGTAGATTTTTTTGCACCGGGGTATCCAGTAAATCCTCATCCATCCCCCTACTATCCTCAAACCTACCGATTGAGGTAAATTGTTTCTCAAAGTAAACCCACTCTGTTAATAGTAGGTAAAGGTATTTCTGGATAACTGCTGAGCCGCTTGCTCTTTCCAATGCTACTAATATTCAACGTATACCTATTTGGTTTTGTATTGTCATGAAAAAGGGGTACATCAAGTTTTTTTTAGTTTTTTTTTTTTTATTTCTTTGTCCCTGTGCGGCTTTTTGGTCACGAAAAATGAGCAAAGGATTTAAAAAAATGCGAAAAAAGTAATAAAATTGTGCCGCTCATTATCTAGTGTGAACTTCTAGGTATGTAGAAAACACTTCAAAATTGCTTATCACTCCGCTGAAGCATTAAAAAAAAATACGGGATAGGCCTTTAGTAAAAAACAATACTATTAACATGTGGGTAACCTTGAATATTTCCGTTTGATATCCTGCCCAAAGATTTAGTACAAGTATATTTCTAACAAGTCGGACAGTACTATGTCCAAACGTTTTGGAAGTTGGGAATATTCAGACATTGTCTCCGTTATACAAGGTTAGTCAGAAAGGGGGTACTAATCCAAAAGGGTGTTAAAGTACCCATTGTAATGAGTAACTTTTGTTCTACCACTTTCCCCAAAAGTCAATAGATTAAGAGAAACAGCTATTCAAAAATTACAAAAAAATATGCTAAAACCCATCTATCCTCAGCTATGATCAGCTGTGTTTACATTTTTGGTCATATTTGGGGTCACGAATTAGAAGCTCCATTATCTGAATTCGTAACTAAACTAGGGATGAAGAATTTTTGAAAAAACTAAAATAAAAATGATTTTACATGGAAATAAATATTATCGAATATTTAAACTTCAACACTTGCTTTAAAACCGTAATCAGTGATACTTTAAGTGGCCTGCAGATTAGTACCCCCTTTCCGACTGACCTTGTATTTGAAATGAAATACTTACTAAGTATATTTTTTATACAAATATTACATAAAAAGTCTCAAAACTGTTGTAGGGTACAAATGTATACATTTGTATAAAAATGTATACATTGCTGTTGTAAAAATGTATACATGCATACAAATATTTTTATTTTAACAAATAATTATATCAACTAATAGAAATTAATTGTAGTAAATACAGTAATTCAAAATCCATTACCGCGGGAAGTAATTAACATGTGTCAATAAAAAACAAAAGCAGGACAACCCTGAATTAATTACATCATCATAATAATTGTTTCGGATTTGCCTTAAACACGTGATACTACAAGAAACAAATAATTGTAAGGAAAATAACAGAATGTATTCTGAATCACCGACTCCAGCATACGCATGTACCTGTGGTTTGTTGCTCACCGATAATGCAGCCCTCATCAAGCTGTTTCCCTCCCAATCTCCAGCAACGCCCCAACCTAAGCCGAGGTCCGAGTCCCACTAGGGGTCACCCTTAGTGCTGTTGTTGCTAGTAGTCATTATGTTAGTGTAGTATAAGTATTTTACTTCCCCCCCATTGGCTGGAAACCCTTCAGGTCTCGCCAATAACTACCCGGTTACGTAAAAAAGCTCAGCAAGGACAATCTACAAGCATGCCAAGAGAGAAATAAAAAACTCTTTTCAATGTATAGACGCCAGAAGTTCAAGCTACCCGAAACTGTCAAATTTTCCCATTCAACCTTGAACCTAATGTTTTCGCGATAACGATGAAAATCTATTAAAGAAATTTGACAGATTGTAGTAAGTTGATGTGCTGGCGTCTGTACGTCCTGGGGGTTTTCTACAAAGCGTTACCATACAAAGAATATTATTAAAAAAAAAACAAAACATGTGTAATTTAGCGTGTAATTTTACGATTTTTGATGATATTGTTTAGGTTCTTTCGATAACAATCTCCTTACTGCTACAATATACGTAATGACCGCTATGTCGGACTCATATTTCGTTTCGTACGCGAGCCTGTGTCACTCTACGGTTTAAGTATGAAAACATGGCGTACGCGCCGTTGCAACTTCGGAGTGAAATAAAAAAGGAAGCCGAATCAAATTTTAATGGGTGACCGAACCGAAATGTAATAAGAGGGCGAACGCACAGCGGAATGGCAACTTTCTCGCCTAAAACGCAATTCCGCATGCACGAAGCACATTTTTCTTGCTATTTGACGCATTAAGGTTCCCCTCTCAACACATAGATGCGTTATAACGCTCGATATCATCGCCAAGCGTTATTGCGATATCTGTTTTTAGTACATTTTGTATTAGGACGCATGCGATCACACTGCTGCAATAATAACGACGCGATAATTTAGTTTATTTAGACAGAATTTTGCGACTTTGCGTCCTGCGACATTATACTCAATACTTTTACATTACGATATCTGTTCCTATTACACTTTATATTTATTTATAAACATTGTTTCTATCACATTTTGTATTGCTTAGGACACATGCGATCACACTGCTGCGATAGAAGTAGGACGTTTACGACTTTGCGTCCTTTTTTTTTTTTTTTTTTTTTTCGGGTTGGAAATCCTCATTGATGTCCTCCGCCCTGGGGTGGGCGGAGGGGTCTGTCAGACTCTTACTGACTAAAACCACCCCGGTGTTCCATCTCACACCTGCGCCGAGGGTCGCGGGAACTTACGACACTTCCGCAACCCCCGGCTGGTGCCGGCCCGCCGCAGCGGGCCTCCTCGGGTTAGCGGGGGGAGTGAAGTGTTAGACTCCCCCCGCGCCGCCGCCTCGGGTCCTGATGTGTGGGGGGCGACAGACTTCCCCAAGTCCATCGCCCCTGGATCCATTTAGGGGGGCTGGAAGAGGGCGTTGTCCGCCCTCCGCCGACGCCCGGTGCGTCTGCTGCGGGCCGGGTGAGTGGAGGTGATCTCCCTCACCCTTTCCGCATCCTCCTTCTGCGACATGACTGTGTCGCGAAAGGACACCACCGCGTCCCAGGACTCCTCGCTGTCGACCATGGACTCGACCACGGCCGACAGCGACAGGTCACCGCCTACTCCTGAGATGAGGGCACAGCGCGGCTCCTCCCAAGCGGCACACTCTGCCAGCGTGTGCCACGCCGTGTCCTCCCGGCAATCGCTGCAGTGGTGACACCGGGCGTCTGGCTCCCTGTTTATGCGACCCAGGTACTTCCCGAAGCAACCGTGCCCCGAGAGCACCTGCGTCGCCCGAAACGACAGGGAGCCGACGACTTTGCGTCCTGCGATATTGCGACATTTGTACCTAGTATATTAGTACATTACATACATATTACGATGCAGCAATGCGTGCGATCTTACCTGCGTCAATAACGCTAGTAGGACACAATTTGCGTTCTAAACACAGTCACACAATGATAATCGGGTGCACACACACGTTGAAAATATCAGAAGATAAAAATGCAGCTGTGTAACAAGGACGCGGGACGCATTTTCGCAATAACGTATGCGATAATATCGACCGTTGATATTTGTTTATTTAAATCCGAACGGCATAAAGTCAATTAATTACACTTAACATAAACACTGACAATAATCTATACATATAATAAAATCGTAACGAAGCAAAAATGGGAAATTCTATATTTTTGAAAAAAAGAAATGCTGTGTTTATTAGGAACGATACTGATGCCAAAAGTGATGTTGATGTTTGTATGTTTGAGCTTCACGCCTATACTACTGAACAGATTTAGTTGTTTGGCAAAAATGGCCGTTGCATAGCGGGTCAGGTCATAGGGTACAAATTATCACGCTATTGAGTGTGGGTGATAACCTTATTTGCAATAAATTTGATTACATTAAAAAATGGTCTATTTAATACATTTTTTAGTTGTTTCGACACAATGTTGTTTTCCGACTTGCACGCGGACGAAGTCGCGGGCACAACGAGTATAAAATATTAATCCTTTCACTCAATCTTCTCGCAATACACCAAGCATTCCAACAATATCACCTTCCATTATCCAGCGAAAGATTAGATTCCAAGAGAGAGTTGAGCGCATATTCTCCATACAGTAAGTGCTCATACGAGATATAGAGGAGCTCGTGGCTAAATAATTACAGCCGCATACACCGATCTTCCGGGTTAAGCCACGCTTGCCGAGGTTGGTCTGTGGATGGGTGACCAGTTACCATAGCGAGTTTCCTCCGTGCCTCGGAAAGCACGTAAAGCCGTTGGTCCCGGCTGTCATTTGTAGATCTTTGACAGTCGTTACTGTTGGTCAGAAGCCAGAAAGTCTGACAACCAGTCTTACCAAGAGTATCGTATTACCCAGTTACTGGGTTGTGGAGGTCTGATAGGCAGTCGCTCCATGTAAAATACTGATATTCAGCTGCATCCGGTTCGACTGGAAGCCGACCCCAACATAGTTGGGAAAAGGCTAGGCAGATTTATTTATTTTTTGACGGCGGCTATTCTTTTTAAATTCCCGTATTCACAGGCATCACGAAACGTGAAAAATGTCGGACACGTCTTAAATCATGTATCGTCTTTTAAAAAACACGTTCGTCAAAAAACATGAGTCGTGATTTTTTTGTGACGCATCCATCGTGTTCGATAGTTCATCCAAGACTAAGAATCACGAAACGAATGTGAACATCAATTCGGATATTTTGCCGAATCGTGATAAAACACGATTCCGTATGCAATGTGAACGTCCATCCGTCATGGCGTATCCTGATTTATGAAGAATCTTCAATGACGTAACCCGTGTGAATGAGCCCTAAGTTTGGTTTTTATGCCACACACGTTTTGACAGAGACGTTTTTCTGACGTCAAGGGTATTCCTATTAGTGTTTTTTTTTGTTGGTTATAACGTACACACGGCGACACATCAAGCTATACATTTCCAGTTTACACTGACCTCTTACTGTAAGGAAATCCTATACAATGCGAGATCAGCTTATACTGGAAATGTATAGCTTGATCTGTAGCCTGTTTGTTGGTTCCCTTAAGTTAAGAAGTCAGGTTTTTGTGCGTGGTACTATTTATTTTGTACTAGCTTTCGTCCGGGGCTTCGCTCGCGTTAATTTAGAATTTGACAATCAACTCTTAACACACTACTTAAGTTTCTATAATAATATAATTCAATGTGATTCGAAAGACACGTGGCGCACTCTATTATCATAAGAACGTTATTGTGGTTTCCCTTGGGAACAGTACTTTCTTTTTACAAACAAACAAAGTCACTTTCACATTTATAATATTAGTTAGGAGTCTATACTTTACGTTCGGTTTTGCCTGCGTGGATTCAGTTCTTATGACAATATATTCAGGGATCATTTTCATAAAGTCATAAATGACCATTGATAAATATGGTATTCCATAGACCTCACAATTAGCAGTTTCACGGTATGATTTTGTTAATACCGGGCTCGGCAGGTGGTTTGGTGATCGCAGAAGGTACATGTTGACCGCAAAGGGAGACAAGTCAGTGACCCCTAGGACACGCTTAACAACCATAGCACTGGAGCCGTAAGTATAACTTAGTTCCCGGAGCTGTATTGTGTTGAAGATGGCCAACGGGGGAGGGGGGGCGGTTGGTACGGTAAAAATTCCATGGATTCGGGGGGGGGAGGGGAATTTTGAAGGTTAGCCCAATGTTAGGATCTTCATAAAGATGGTAAATGGTAATGTTTAGGTAGGGTATAAATATCTACCCAATTTTTACAAAAAATAATTATTATAAACGAAATACAAGATCAGTCAGAAAGGGGGTACCTACTAATCCGCGGGCGCGGATATAGTATCACTGATGACTGTTTTAAAGAAAGTGTTAAAATTTCTAAATTTTTATTTCTATGTAAAATTAATTTTATTTTAGTTTTTTCATAACTTCTTCTTCCTTGCATTAGTTACGAATTCAGAAAATGGTGTTTCTAATTCGTGACCCCAAATATGACCTAACATGTAAACACAGCTGATCATAGCTGAGGATGGGTAGATTTTAGCGTACTTTTTATGTAATTTTTGAACGTCTATTTCTCATAAACTATTGACTATTGGGAAAAAATGTAGTACAAAAGTTATTCATTATTATGGGTACTTTAACATCCTTTCGGATTAGCACCCCCTTTCTGACTAACCTTGTATAAGGTTATCTAAATAAAGGTTAAAGGTAGGTTATAAAAATATGAAATGTGCACTTGACTGTGCATTTTTCAATCGATGCACTTTTTAAAATAAAAACTATGCAAAATGTGGACTGTGGGTACACTCTTTGCACTTTACTACCAACACCAATGTAACTATTGTTATCGATAGCGGGTAGCACTGGGCAATGTTGACAAAAGAAGGTAGTCGTCGATATGGATCAACGCACCCGAGGTTATAAAGGCGGTGGTCATTCGACGAAGCGGGAGCATTCTGTGTAGATCAGCTGAAGAAGTCTGACCTTTTATATCTGTCTAGCTTATCCTTATTTTATGATCTGGTAATGATTGTGTAAAGTATTATCACAGTTTAAGAATCATACGGTTGGGAAACGCCTTTGATGTCGGACGACACCGCCGCCCGTGTAGGTACCTACGCTATTAGTCGCAAATGTGCAAGGGTTGTCAAAAAAGAAAAACAAAATAAATGGGATTACATATTATAATCATTTAAGTAATAAACAATAATTAAATTATAATGTAATTATAAATACTATATCATACATAAAATCTCACGTCTGTTGTCCCCGAAGGGATGGCAGAGGTGTACAGTACACCCACATTTCGCCGTTATGTTTTACGTCCCATGTAATAGGGGGCGAGCCTATTGCCATTGACCGGTCACAAATCCAGACTCCGGCCTACTGCTGAGAAATTGTACACGGAAAAACCCAATAACACTATGCCCGACCTGGGAATCGAACCCAAGACCTCACGCTCAGCATTCGCGCTTTAAGACTAGATTTCCTATCTGACTAGCTCTGAGAAGAAAAGCCGAAAAAAACTCAAGAGGTCAACGTCTCTTTTAAAGTCCAGACATTGTGGTATAAAACTATGCGAGTGTAATGCGAGTGTAAAAGAGCCACAGCAGGTTTGAGTTGACCTGTCCCAACTGACGACACGCATGCATCAGCCATAGTGTAGCTCAAACTTATTTTAGGGAGCTCAACGACCCGACGCACGACGCCACCAATTAGCCGGACATTTGCGTAGGTTACAAAAAAATACTCAAACCGCCAAACAGTTTTACGAAAATTGTGTTTAAAGCTAGCCTACATAGTACTCGCATTCACAATTTAATAAAATAAAAACTATTATAAAAACAAACGACAGATTAATAATAATAGTCGATAAAATGTCAAGGTAAAAAAATAATAATTCAATAATAATAACTATCAATATCAATCAACATGCAGAATGTCAATAAACAAAAAACAATTATAAATGAAGTAATTTCAATGATGTATCTGTGATAAGAGCGAGCGGCTCAATTTCAAGCATTTTTGTCGTCCATATAATCTTTAACTTTATAGTAACCCTTATTGCAAAGTTTCTGCTTTACAAAGGACTTAAAAATTGAGACTTAAGTCTTGAATATTGCTTGGAATCTTGCTATAGAAACGTATACTTTGGCACCTAAATGAATTAAGTACTAACTTTTTGGAGCCTAGTCATTGGTAGTATATATGTTTATTTTTATTTCTAATATTGACGCTATGAATGTCGCTGTTCATAAAGAACAAACTAATATTTTTCTTAACATACATCAAATTTTCAGAAATATATTGAGATGCGACCGTCATTATATTAATTTCTTCTTTATTCATTGGTGTCGTTTCCATGAATCAACACTCCCGAAAACCATTTAACCAGTTTAAATTGTTTAAAGTTATTTAAAAACTAGCCTTTACGAATGTAGTAATTAATGGGTTTAAATTCTTACGCGCAAATGTACCAGATACGGACGTGTCTGCCCTCAGCGTTCGAGTGCGCAAACTAAGCGTGATCGGGGGCCGCGATACGCGCCGCCCACTTCCCCGCGAGTTCCCCGCTCTTGCTCTGCGCAAGTACATTCGTTTCCCAACTGTATGTATCGTTAAACTGTGGTATTATATTGTGATCTAGTTCATGTTACTAATACTAACCCAAATACAAGTACTCTCAGTGGTGGAGAGTCTATGTTGGTTTTATTTGCTACATTTACCTTGCTCGCAATCCTAACATACTGATATTAGCTATAACTGTAATGATAGAATCACTCCTGAACGATTATGTTTGCGTGTCGTTTACACTATTGGTACCATCACCACTAGTCAATATATTGGTGTTGGTAGTAAAACCAGGGGGCAAATTCGACTAGCAAAATTGTTACCAAACGCAAACGAACCACAACCGTCAGTCAGTTTTGTTTACGAAAACTTTCAAAATTGGTTTTGTTTTTTGTGACAAACAATTTGACAGCTTTTGAAATTGAAAACTATCTGTGGTTCGGTTGGCCAGTCCTGGTTCTGGGCAGACACGGACATTACAAAATGAGCTACAAGTATAATGTTATAGAATAGAATACGAATCACTTATGATGTACCGTCTTTACTAGTCGCCATTGCATTGTACAGTCAAAGTCAATTTTATAAATCCAGTTCTTCAGTTAATTTTATCAGTCAATTCCATTTTGTATGATGGTTACTTCAAGCTTTAATTAGCATTTTAATTAGAAATAGCCTGCGGAGTATATTCGTTCGTCCCATAAAGCCATAATGGCTAAAGATTTTTTTAATAATAAATGTTAGACTTTCTTCCACCCGCCATTTTATAGAGTTGTATCTCATACACTTAATTGCCTAAAGCCAAGTGTACTTAGGAACTTGTTTGGAAATGTATGAAGTCATAGACTGTCCTCAATAACAACCAAAACAGGTTTACCCTACGTTACGTGTAAATTCGTTGGTCGGCGTCATGCTGGCGGGCGGGCGCGGCGTTCATCGTCTCAGTATCGTTCATCCGTAGCCCGAGCTCAGTCGTTTGCCGTGATTTAAACAAAAATACAAGAGAAGATGGCCCGATACGGATTCACCGCATTGAACCTTGCCGTTCTACTGGCTTTATTCGAAATAGGTATGTATTTTTTTTTTTACTTAAAAAAACATTGTTTTTTTTAATTAAACACTTTTGTTCGTGACCGTACTTCATTAGTTTAGCAGCTGATTATCGATATGCACTTCAAAGCAATTGAGATTATGTTATATCGGCTATCTGTTTATCACTTTCTATCGCTGTTAGCTTGAATTTTATTTTCATTTAACAAGGAGCTATTTATTGTGTGTCAATATTAGAATTGTTATAACAACTTCCTTGTAGAATTGTTATAACCACTTCATTAGTCTGACAAAGTAAAAAACACAGAAAAGTTGGCCTGTATTTAAACTGATTACCTACATGAGTATGCGAGAAAGACGTTTGAAAATGATTTGAAATCATACCGGTTCGTTTCGTAAACAAGTTTGAATCGAAAACATTTTAACTTTCTACCTACCTACTAGTTTTAAGTAAATTAAACGCAATTTATCAAGAATACCTTTCAATATTTTCCGTTTAAAAGAAGCACTCCTTATCGCTTGGACATGGATCCTTTATATTTATACACGCAGTGCCAAGAAATTAGGTCAGCTTTTGTAGACGATAATACCTATAGAATTTCATACGACATAAAGTTTCAGTAGCACCGTGTATTAAAGCACAATAACATATTTTTATGTTTCATTCAATTTTGATTCAATTTTCTAACGTTTTAATTATTGGAATGCCATAAAAGAATATTATACGATAAGAATTTGTTACTAGAACAATCTGGAACTTTGAATTATGGTACAGTCATCAATAGAATTTAATTAACCACAACTGAAATAAAACCGTATTGCAAAAGATTTCGAGAGCGGAAAAAATATTGTTATTGTTTTAAATATTTTTGCAAATGGTAGTTATAAATTTTAATCATGATGTCATTTTTTTATCTTGGTTTGCAAAATGAGATATCAGTAAGTTTTATTTTCGTCCATTCCATCCATGGATGTATTATACATTTTTAGGCATAATTTAAAGGCATGAAAAAATCTCAACAAGTGTTTTAGGTTTATAGATTTACAAAAGACAACCAATTTCTGGCATAGCAAGTGTGAATAAGTAAAAAAAAAACACAAAAAATAATTAGGTACTACTACTGCTACTATTTCGCTACAATTAATAAAATTCTTAAAAAAATAATAATTGGAATATAAAGCTCGCTGGCTAGCTCCATTTTGTCAAACGCTACGACGAGGCTGAGTCAGAATAGACAGCAAACTGTTATAATAACAGGAAAATAAAATATAAATCCTGCTAAAACCTTGGAAAAACTAATAAGACCGCGTGACGACTTAAATAATATGTTTAAGAGCATAGAGAAAAAAAATTGTACCCGCTTGCTTACGTACCTACTTCATTATCTAAAGAAGCTGTGAGTAAAAGTCATCAAAGCACAAATAGGTAACCGGCGCAGGCGCACTGAGAAAAAGTGCGTAAGAATCGAACGGTAGCAAGGCTTGATTGTAAAAAAAATACTTACTGAAAACCTCAAATAATCGATTTTAGCCGACTCAGAGAGCTTTTATAAAAAGTCTAAAAACGTTTAACAAAGTCTGGCAAACTTAACAGAGTCGGCTTTGCCCACATTTTAGCCGTAGCATGTGTGTAGCATCAAATATATCGGGACGAACAGACTGTTCGAAATGATCTGAACAACTAAGAAAATTAAATTATATCTCAATAATACAAGGGGTATTTCAGAATGAACACAGTTCACGACAACTGTCATTCTGACTGGAATTTTATCCCATTGAGATAAAGTGTGATTTCTTTAGATGTTGTAATTATGAACAGTCCGTTCGTCCCGATATATTTGATGATGACTGTAGAAGCAAAAATTAAAACCTATTTGTATGTGAATAGAAAAGTTTATCCTAACTAATATTATAAATGCGAAAGTAAGTTTGTTTGTTTGTTACATTTTCACGCCTAAACCACAAAACCGATCATCCTGAAATTTTGCATATACGTTGTCAGGTGTACAGAAACGGACACAGGGTACCTTTCATCCCGAAAAAAAGTACTCTTCCCGAGGAAAACAACAATAACGATAATAGATGGCGTCATGTGTCTTTCGAAACATGATTGAATTATATTATTATAGAAACTTTAATAGTGTGTGTTAAGAGTTTTTTTTTTAATTACAAAGTAACGCGAGCGAAGCCGCGGGCAAAAGCTAGTAATAAATAAGTACACACGGCTAGACATCAAGCTATACAAAACCAGTTTACCTTGGCGTCGCTTTGTATAATATTTTCGCACAAGTAACGGTCAGCTTATACTGGTTTTGCATAGCTTGAAGTGTAGCCGTGTGTACAAAAGTAAACTGTAGAAAGTAATAAACAATAATAGATACGGGAAATATTAAAAACAGTGTGCAATATGAATAATTAAATAGACAATTCTGTACTATGTTGGTAATATTATCAGATCGTATTAAATAAACTAAATGTACATAAATTAGTATTTAATCTAAATAACTAAGCGCAATAAATGTGCAATCTCAGTATTTAAATAGATAAACAAATAATTACTTTAAAATAATTATAAACAGGGTAAATATGCATAGTAATAAATAGTATAAATAAATTAAGTAAGTAAATGTCTACCTTCATACATGGTGCAAGTTTCATTTTTATTCTGTAATAATAAAAAAGAAAAGAATATAAATATATAATTAATATTTAAATGATTAATTGTAATATAAACTTCTTAAAATGCTAAACTCCCTTGTAAGGAAATTAAATTAGATAGAAATATTTATATTGATATTAATAATTTGTATAACAAGCTTCCTCTCTCCTACTATTTTTGCTGTGCCCGACAGGGTCCATAATGATCTCAAATTTTATTAAGTTACCACCTAAGTCTACTTTGTGGATTACAATACATTTATTGAGTATTGAAAGATCTGACATTGAGAAAGTCACCTTGCATGCCTGGGGTTGAACTCGCAACCGGGTGCTTAACAAGCGGGTCTGTAAGCTCCGGGCTACAATGACATCAAACCAATTATTCAATTTGCAGTGAGCGATATAAAGCTAAGATTCACTAGAGGATGGGCAGCAGCGTTCTCTGAGTACTTTAACAACCATACTGCGATCACCAACCCGCCTACCAAGCGTGGCGATTACGGCAACCCCCCCCCCCCCCCCCCCAACAAGGTAGCGGCCTAGGTAACGGTAGGGCATGGGGTGGTCGCGGGAAACCGCTGGATGCGAGAAGCACAGGACCGGTCGATGTGGCGATGCTTGGGGGAGGCCTATGTCCAGCAGTGGACGTCTTTCGGCTGAATGATGTTGATGATATAAACCAATATGTTAACGGCAGAAAGATAATATATTCTCGTATAGCTCGTGCCGACACGATAGAAGAAGAACGGCAGAAATAGGAAAATTTACTTATCATAGAAACGATGAAAAACTCAATTGTATAACAGAACTATATGACGCGTAAAAATAACATTTATATGTGTTGAAATTTAATAACGGTGAAATGGGTTCTTATATGAAATATGATATCACAGTTTTCAATTTAGATGAGGTAAAGTTATAGATTTGTTCATCCTCTCAAAAATAATGTTGAAAATGATAGCAGTAACAGATATATGGTCACACTTTTCGAATTCACGTGTGGATCAGAATTTGATTATCATGGAGAACCTGCACGCTTGTGAGGGCTCCAAAAACTTTTCAATAATTAATAAGTGGTCCGCC
Organism: Amphipyra tragopoginis; assembly: GCA_905220435.1. Lineage (NCBI taxonomy): Eukaryota > Metazoa > Arthropoda > Insecta > Lepidoptera > Noctuidae > Amphipyra > Amphipyra tragopoginis. The sequence goes on from HG992009.1 coordinate 10,822,845, forward strand.
AAGTCGCAGCAGTAGTGTCATTCTGTAAGAAACCCACCTCAATATCGACGGTTAGCTCGATATCCATAATGTCACAGTATGGATAATAGAAGCAAATAACACACAGAATAATCAACAGCATAATCAATAACGCGTAGTTTTGTTATCCACGCTGTGTCACAAGTGTCTAATTGACAGTCGCGATCGAGGTGAGATTCTTACAGAATTGCATTTCAGGCCAGAATGGTGGACTAAGGGCTAGAACCTTCGCATTCTGAGATGAGGCCGTACCCGGCAGTGGTAATGGACTTATTATCATCATCATCATCATATCAGCCTATTGCCGTCCACTGCTGAACGTAGGCCTCCCCCAGAGATCGCCAACCATCCCGGTCTTGGGCAGCCCGCATTCATCCACTGATTATGCTGAGGCAATACTCACTCGCGACTTTTCGTTGTAGAAGACCATAAGAATATATGTAGCTTACGGACTGATATAGAGAAAGAAAGATAGATTTTTATTTGTTTAGACACAGTACAAAGAGACACAATATAGCTCACATAATTATAAAAGATAGAGGAAAAGAACTAAAAAGATGAATACACATAACATAATCATAATTTTTAGTTGTGTCTCACGGCTGGACCAAACAGATAGATTATTGCCAAGCACAAGTACGTTGGTAGTTGATGCTGGTTTTCATCTGGAAATGATAAGTGATATGATGATTTTATGGTGCCCTAATGGCTAAAAAGATAAAGATGAAATTTGAAATAGAGGCATTGAATCCTGGATTAAAACGGGAGGTTTTACTTGCTGGAATAATTAATCGACCTGCGGGGATCCGCAAGAGGTTGGCAGGTCTACAAATGTAATAAAATCCATGTATAATAACCCGTTAACACGTGGACTGCCATACGAGTATACTCGAAGTAACTTTTTAATATGCCCATTGCCACCATACAAAATGTTAGGTACGAGTATACTCGTGTACCCAAAAAAATATCTGATAAACTTCTTTTTCAAATCAAATCAAAAAAAATATTTCACATAAACCAATACAGGCGCTTATGAAAATTCGAATTTAGGTGCACGGTTCCAATTAGTCGTTTCCTATGGAGAAGAGCCAGCAAGAAACTCCATGGTTACTCTTTTAAAAAAAGGATATCTATATCAGCTTCAGTAAATACAGTAAGTACTATGATCTAAGATATATAAGAGAGGACAATGTAGTCTTGACCACAGACCTGTGAGTAATGTAATACCAAGTCTTGAGTACAAAAATTTACCAAAAAGAAAACAAATAATTTAACACCACCTTCCACTGCCACTCTTCTAGAATTCCTTAGAAATCGCATACAATCAACTAAGATAATACTTGTAGTTGTCAGTGGAGAGCAGATCATGTACTACGAGTATACTCGTAGTTTTGCAGTCAACGTGTTACAAGCTTAAACGTTTCAAGCGTATTGAGTACTCCCAGCGTGCATCACCCGTACTGTAATAGCCATAGCAATCGGTGATATCACGGGATAAATGTAAACATGAATAGACTCAGTCTATGACAGAGCAGTGCATAGGAATGCATCTTTGCATGGACGGCTACAATCTTGCAAGTCGATTTTTTAAATTGTGGAGTGTACGATTTCCACCAAACGGGCCGCGCCGGAGCGTATTTCACACTGTGCTAAAGGAAATTCAGGCTACTATACAATAGTTAAGTTTCATGTTTGCATGGAATTTACACTGCTTGGAACTCGATTAGATCCGCGCGTATGCCGCAGCAGCCGGTCGGCTCCTCGCGCAAATCGACGGCGACGCTCGGCTGTCGTCGCGTCCGTTCGGCTCCGGTCGGCAACAGCGCAGGTAGAAATTGACTGCGATAGCGGATATGCGAACACGCGCGCCCATGCGCCCCGGTTCCAGCAGATTGTAGCCGTCAGGCGGACGCGGTCGGCTACCGGCGCATGCTCGAGCATCCGCTGCGATGCCCTGCACTGCGCTCTGACGCGGCTCGTTTGATGGAAATTGTACTTCACTATTGACAATTTCGATAGATACCTTGGAATAAGTACCTATTGCTGCCAAAACAGATAGCAGCCCATGTACCTAAAGTACTAATAAAATAAAGTTAACTATTCGTCAATTGCTACTCGTATGCCAACCTTGCTACCCTAAAATAGGTATATTATGAAATTAAATTCGTCCCACAAACGTGTTTATATTTTAGACAGAAAATTTCTGGAAGTTTTCCAGAATTTTTACGATTTTGCGCAATATACTAGCAAACTATGTAAGTGGACATATCCTAATACGACTGACTACAGCACTGTTCCCGGTTTACGACCTGATACTGTCACGGAAATAAAATGTCTAAGTAGTAGGTATATGGTATCTTCTCCTATGGCTAGTTGGTAAAGTTTGAATTTTATTGTTCAACTAGCTTTTGCCTGCGGCTTCGCTCGCGTTAATTTAGAATTTGATAATCAACTCTTAACACACTACTAAAGTTTTTATAATAATATAATTCAATCATGATTCGAAAGACACGTGGCGCCATCTATTGACGTTATTGTTGTTTTCCTGGGGAACAGTACTTTTTTTCGGGATGAAAGGTAGCCAATGTCTGTTTCTGGACACCTGACAACGTATATGCAAAATTTCATGATGATCGGTTCAGTAAGACTAGCTACGCTAGCTAGCTGTGTCCGCGACTCCGTCCGTGTAGGAGTCAGAAACCAATTCTGTCCCAATAACTAAACTTACTTCTTGACAACTTTAAATTCTAATATCCTTTGATTGAGCAAACCGATCACGATGAAACAAAAACTAAATTTTACTCTGAGATACGCACGGAATTTGTCTATCAACCGCATTGAGTCATTACTTTTTAAGCCGGGTATCCACTTAGGTTCGCCGTGGTTTGCGAACACTGTGTGCTCCGCGAACGTGAACGTGTACAGTGTACACACTTAGGGTTGGACCTCATCTGGCAGCACGGAATCGCCTTTTTCCGTCGCCCTTTCTCTTTCTGTCGCTTAGAACTGCCATTGCCGCCATTGCATTTTGTCCGTGATGCCGATCGCCTCGAGGATTCCGCCGCGTGCTATCGCATTATGCTTTCTGTCTCGGTCTAGCAAACGGCAGTTCTAAGCGACAGAAAGAGAAAGGGCGACGGAAAAAGGCGATTCCGTGCTGCCAGATGAGGTCCAACCCTTAGGCTGCAACATCAGTGCTCCTGTACGAAGAAACTGCGCTCCCCTTTGAGATCGCGCAAAAAACCGCTTCCCGAGCGCTCCGCCGTGCTCCGATCGTGCTCCAGTCGGGCTCCGCGATCACGACGTATCCATTATGTTTGGTTTGCGGAGCGGACGCGTTCGCAAACCACGGCGAACCTAAGTGGATACCCGGCTTTACGTGATGCGTGCACAAACAAACCAATTGCCCTCGTTACGAAGATAGTTACAACAAACAATTGAAAACGCTTGCTTTTAAAACACAACATCACGCCTGGGCCCTTACTCCCGACAGGATCGAGTTTTGAATCGAGTCGACTTAGTGTCAATTCTTACTCTTGAAATCGACAAAAGCGCACAATTGTGCACCGGCTCGAATAAAAATTAACGACTGTTTTTGATATTTGTTACTTTTAAATCAAACCTCAGCACGGTAAGTCGACTCGATTCAAAACTCGATCCTGTCGGGAGTACGCCTGCTGTATTCCCTAAAGGGCTGGGCAGAGGTGTATACACACAGAAAAACCCAATAACACTTTGCCCGACTTAGCTCACGCTCAGCAGTCGCGCTTGTGACAACTAGACCAATGAAGCAGCTTGATTTTATAGAATTTTCAAAATTACCTACAACTGGCGAGACGGAAGCTGAGCTTTGCATTTGTGTGAGTGCACATAGAATCGATTGCCAAAAAGCAGTATAAACCGGTTTAAACCAAGCAAAGGACGCGTCTGCATTCATTCTCACACAAATGCAAAGCTCAGCTTAGGCCTCGCGGACGGTACACACGGCTACACATCAAGCTATACATTTCCAGTTTAGACTGACCTCTCATTGTAAGGAAATCCAATACAATGCGAGATCAGCTTATACTGGAAATGTATAGCTTGATCTGTAGCCGTGCGTACTTACCTATTTGGTGTCAGTCTGGTAAACTGGTACGCTGGACATAACTTATGTATAAGATAACACCAAAATATAATATGCCCACGATCAAATTCTGTACAAGCTTCTATCGTCGCATTTAAATGTTTTGTGTTGTCGTTTCTGTCGGAGGTGGGTTTTTACTGTTCTAAAGTCATTTAAAATGGCGACTTATCGTTTCGCGCTATTTGTCATTGTCAGTAAGCTGAGGAAAAAAACAACACATTAATGACATCTATTCTGTAGCCCTATTTAGCTATTGTTTCGAACTGTTGTCTCAGCCATCCTCTTAATGTTTTACGGTACATTTAACTATATCTTTTTTAATGTAAAGTTTGTCTACAAAACGTTACCTTATAGAGAATATCAAATATTTTTTAAAACAATTTTTTTACTATTAACTATTAAAGGTTTTTGATGATGTAGTTTACATTTTTTCGATAGCTGTCTCCAATTAACTTTTTCAATTCGATTGGCTTCAATTAACGAAATGTCCGCTATGTCAGGGGGGTTACCATGATCATGGGCCCAATTCTCCTAAAATAAATGTTGATAAATCACAACCGAACCAAAGCCGAACCGTTCATTCACAGACCGACAGTTCTCAATTTCAAAAGCTATCAAAATTATTTGACACAAAAAACAAAATCAATCATTTTGAAAGTTTTCGAAAACAAACACTGACTGACGGTTGTGCAACCGTCAACCGGCAACGGTGTGTTTGGCAACAATTTATTTTAGGAGAATTAGGCCCCTGTTAGAGCAGAAATGTTTTAATATTATTCCGAGAGTGGGAAAGTGACAGCGCTAGACAACTCTCTAGCGCCATCTCTCACCCACTCTCGTAATAATATTAAAACATTCCTGCTCTAACAGATCATGGTAACCTCCCAGGAGTCAGTTTCAGGTTTAGTATTTCGTTGAACAGAGTATAACGATCAAAACAATTCGACGCTGTGTTATGTGCTAATCGCCCTACCGCCTGTACCTAGAAGTACTTCGATATATTTATTATCGATGACGTCATACAAACTTACATCACGTCTATTGTTAGTTTTCTTGTCAATGTTATTAAGATTGTTTACCGGCTTTGACTCTACAGGGTGTAAACGAATTCGTGTAACTCTTTAAAACCACATGATCTAATAATGTATAGATTAACCGTGTACGGGATTTTCTTTTTTGTCTTGCAATAATGATCGTATCTAAACCACTTGATAAGGTTGAAGTGAAAAAATACCTTTTTATTTTTATTTAATTCCTTTTTTTGTGTTAGAACACTTAGAACATTTCGATGCCGCGCTTAAATGAATAGAAGCACGGCAACACAGCTAGCGGGCAAAACTAACACGATATCGCTCCGCTTTGTCAATTTAACTGAGGGCGCTAAAATGACTCACGTTAAGAACACCGTGCTTTTTTTAAATTCTCGTTTGTGATAGAATGCAGTGTCAATCTATTATCAGTAGATCACAAGGTTAGTAGGAATTACAATTAAAACGGTTTACCGAAAATTCCGGTATTGCAATTTTGAATAAGTTTAAAGATACCAAATTATAGGTAGGTTATGTTTAATCGAAATATATTGGTTAAATAACGGTAAGTGCCTATTGATATTAAACCGGAAAAATCTGATCACATAAAGTAATTTTTTCAACACCGAAAAATAAGTATATAATGGTCAGACAGTAGACACTACCGCACCCCGCGGACGCTGCGAGTCCCGTGATGCCACCCCGCACGGCTAATTCAAAGAATATGGGTACCGAAATGAAACATGTGTTAAATAACGATATCTATGAAAAGAATAGAGAAAATGGTATCGTTAATTTGAGCCGGTTAAATACCGAAATTGAACAACAGTTTTCAGTTCCTGCTTTGAAGTACCACTCGAAGTTGAATTACTAGTCATTAAAGTGGCCTTGAAATGGGTTGTAAGCATGTGACTCACACAATCACAGTCACAGATAGATTAATGTCATCTGTAATTTGTACATTCGACCAATTGGATTGCAGACCCACTTAATGCCGAGTATATAAATGACACTATTACAAATGTGGTAGGTCTAGGTACATGTAAAAAAATTAACTCTAGTTTACTAACAATGTTTTGGGGGGCTAATAACATATTTAGTCAATCATAATTGTTTCATTTCATAATCATCATCATAACTGCAAGTGAACTGCACATCCTGTCCGCAGTTGTCACGTAGTTGCACTGACTGCATCTTAGCTGCCTTCATGCGTTTGACAGTTGCATAATTTGCAGTTGCGACGAATAAGTAGCCCACTTGCAGTTATAATTACGAATATGAAACGAAATATGATTCACCAACTGTGTCGTTCTTATTCCCCCTGTTTATTAGGTATATTTTTCCCGCTATATGCAGGACAACACTCACCTTACAAAACCTATCTCTTCTACTCAAGCATAATAAAAAAATACTTTGATTAGTTCATAGTCATAAAGTGTCATTATTATCACTGCGTTTGGTAATAAACATATTAATGCACTTAAAAATTTGGACTTTGTCCAAATGACATTGTGAAAATTCTCGCTACTAACTTGAGCTAATTCACGAGTAATGTAGCTCCATAAAGAAGAATGCGGTCATTATTTCAAAAAAAAAATCGTCGCTTTGTTTTACAAAACAACCACTTAGACAACTTTGTATTCTTATTGTTACCGTTCTATCTGGTGTATTGTGTATTTTAAGTATTCATAAGAGTACATTATAAGCAATTTGTTAGCACTAAATTAAATATTTTGCAAATAGCTGGTTCTAATGCGCATGTTTTGTTTATATTAAGCACAAAAGTTAAAAATGTTAAAACGTACTGAGTCTATCCTTTGTTAGCCACTACACGTTTGGTGCAGTGGCTAAGCGATTGGATTCTGCGCTACGGGTCGTGGGTTCGATTCCCACACGGAACAAACATTTGTATGGCCTACAGATGGTTGTTTCGGGTCTGGGCGTTTGTTTGTGAGATTTGTGTCTGTAAACGCACACACGATACAAGAGAAATCTTAGTGTGGGGCAACGTTTTTCAAAAAAAACAAAAAAAAAAATAACATGTAAATAATTTAATGAGGTGTAAAAAGTGTTCCCGCTTTTTCAACTAAAAAGATCTTCAATACAATCACAAAAATGTTACAACATGACATTTAGGGAGTGACGTTGTGTTTGCAAGATGTGTCATGATTATGAGACTAATCGTATGAATTCGTAAAATTCCATCAAACCGCGTGATTTCTGGTGACACATATTAACCCTGAATAGATTTTGTGCAGATTCAAGAAAAAAACCATTTGAAAAAAAACAACGTTCGTTTCCCGAGTCATTTTAGCGCCTCGCGTTGACGGACTGCGTGGAGCAATATCGCGCTAGTCGTGCCCGCCAGCGGTGTCGCCGTGCTTTCATTAATTTATTGGTGGCATCGAAATTTTCTATAACATAATATTTTTTTTATTGTGTTTTTCATTTAGATTTTTTAGAGACGATCACTTACCGCTACCGCAAGTTTTTTTAATTTTATTTTTAATCAAGGTAAATCTCATGCTGAGTTAATCTACACCAGTAATAGATTATGTGGTTTTAAGGAATTACACGATCGTAACCCTCTGTATAAACATTGTTTGCAAACAAACGTTTAAAAAATATCTTACTCATTTGCTATGCCTTCGAGAACAAAAAACCAGTTTTACTCAAGGTGAGGCGCGCGTTCATGGCCCATTTATATAAATGGCGTCGCATGACATCACCAGTTTGGAAATGAATGGTACCTACCACGTTTTACTAGGTTTCCACTTGTAAATATTGTGATATGTGTACATACCATCATTTTGAGGTGAAATCTAACCTCATTTGAGGGGCCATCAACGTAGGGCCATCCAACATCAACGTAGGAGCAGAAGATAATACTTTGTGCTGGAACTTTCGAAATATCGCTCATTTGCGACGATTGGGACATGGGGTATTTGGGTAATAACTAGCTAATTACCTCCCTAATCCCCCAAAAAGTCAACAAGAGAAATCTTAGAGTGGGGGAAACGTTTTTTAAAAAAAAAAAAGAAAAAAAAAAAGTGGTGTCGGTCCTTCTACTAAACACCCTGTACAAGGTTAGTCAGAAAGGGGATACTAATCCGAAAGGGTGTAAAAGTGCCCAAAAAATAACTTTTGTTCTACCACTTTCCCCAAAAGTCAATAGTTTACGAGAAATTACTGTTCAAAAATTACATAAAAATACGCTAAAGTCTATCCATCCTCAGGTATGATCAGCTGTGTGCACATTTTAGGTCATATTTAGGGTCACAAATTAGAAGCTTCATTTTCTTAACTTGTAACCAAAGCAGGGATCAAGAAAATAAAATAATAATAATTTTACATGGAATGGCGGGGAAACCCACTCCGGGTCTTTTAGACCCGCGACGGCGAAACCGGGGTCACACCTCTCTACACTCCTAGCCGCTCACACGTTTGTTGCCCCCTTCGCCTATTTACTGGCGGCTCTTCAGGGGGCCCAGCTGGCGAGTCATCGTCTGCCAACACTTTTTCAATTTTAAATGTTGAAAGGCAGACGCCGTTTTCTTCCGGCAATAGAAGTTATCTAGTCCACCTAACACCCCTTCCCATGGACCAGATATTTTTACCTTATTTTACAATAGTCTTGCACCCACCTGGGACAGTCCATGACTGTACTCCAATAGTGCAGCCGTGGATAGTCCCCGGATGGTGCCCCACCCCATTTTAGATTAAAGTTCTCAAAGGGGCCTCTGCGCGTTGGACCTGTGTCCCCGTGTATGCCTTCCAAAGGACCGGACATCTTCCGCAAGGAAGATGAGCCGTAAATTTAGACGATTTTACATGGAAATATAAATTATCGAATTTTAATTTTTTAACACTTGCTTTAAAACCGCCATCAGTGATACTTTAACTGGCCTGCGGATTAGTACCCCCCTTTCCGACTAACCTTGTATAGTGTACAATCATAAAAGACTATACAATAACAAATTATTATTACTTTTAAAGTAAACAATAACATAACATCACGCCTATATTCCCCAAAGGGGTAGGCAGAAGTGTATAGTATACCCTCATTTCGGCGCTATGTTTAAGTCCCATGTACCTACTAGGGGGCGAGCCACATTTTGTTTTGCAAAATTAGGAGATACCTACTAAGTACCTATACTGATATTAAATATCTATTTACAATTAAGTGGATGAGACATTGGTTTTCCTAACTTGATTATAATTAGAATGTGTCATACTCTAATATACAAGGTTCTGGTTACAATCTTGATAAGACCAAGTCCTATTCAGCATAGGCCGAGAGATACTACAAGGATAGTCGGAAAGGGGGTACTCATCCGCAGGCCACTTAAAATATCACTGATTACTGTTTTAAAGCAGGTGTTAAAATTTCAAAATTCATTCATTTTTATTTCCATGCAAAATGATTTTTTATTTTAGTTTTTCAAAAATGCTTATTCCTGCTTTAGTTCCTCTCTTCTTAATCGTTTCCTCACTACTGAGGATCGTGACTCCATTTCAACTTGTCCACGGTCTGTCTCCATCTGTTGCGATCAGTTGCCTGGTGGATTGCGGCGCTTATAGGTATCGCGATTGTTCGGATATCTGATCAGACCATCTTTTTGGACTCCGGCCTCTAGGTCTTTTGCCCTCTATTTCTATATTTTGTCCTGCTTTAGTTACGAATTCAGAAAATGGAGTTTCTTATCCGTGACTCCAAATATGACCTAAAATGTTAATACAGCTGATCACAGTCAACGATAATATAGATTTTAGCTTTTTATATGAGATCTTTGATCACCTATTTCTCTTAAACTATTGACTTTTGGAAAAAGTTGTAGAACAAATGTTATTCATTATTATGGGTACTTTAACACCCTTTCGGATTAGTACCCTTTCCGACATACCTTGTATAGTAAGTCGTCCAAAATTTAAGTCTCGTGTCAATGAAAGTCACTCGTTATAAGTCGTTATACTTTGGGTAGGTGTGAACAAACTAACCAACTTAAATTAATCCAATTTGCTATTTAACTAACCTCTTGGACGTGAGCGGTGACTAACGGATGCCCTCTTAACCTCAGACAATGGCGATGATATTAATACAGCCAGTGAACTGAATAGTTTAAAACTAAAGGCTGATTCACACTAGGATAGTTTGTTAAAACGAGTTTCATGTAACCTCTAGGCCTCTACAAACCAAAGTTTTTTTTTTTATGTATTATTAAACTTACACACACTATCTTTACCTACAGGATGACCCCAATACAATAGTGGTTTGCAAACACACACCAAATAAATTGAAAAATCAACTTACGGTTAATACATAAAAATCTATACCGTATAAACACACAGCAACAATAAACTCTATTATAATAAACTCAATTTGAAGTCAGACTCTTTAAATCCATAAAATTATTATCTATAAAATCTTAACCTAAAATACAAAATCAGACATAACACAGAATATTAATATTTAAACATAACTGACAAAATTCAACAAGACTCTTGCGAATTCACTCATATTGCACGAAAATATGCCAATTCTCTCATGCACTTCATTTAGTACACGTATTGTGCGGGTGAGGGGTGTCTTTGACAGCAGGTTGGTTCTGGCAGCAGGCACGGCCAGCAGTGGCGGTCTCCGCCGCCTCCACACGTACCGGTCTGGCACGCACAGCTTCAGGTGACGCAGCACATTCGGGTTATGAGCTACTCCACGTAGGACGTTGTTGCCGGCCCGGCGGCTTTACCCGGCGAGTTATGCCACCGGGCTTGTTTTGCGTCATGTTCCCTCGCTTAGTTCGCGTTAGTTGGCCGCAATAACCCACCGGCATAACCCGCCGGGTAAAGCAGCCGGGCTTTGGTGTGTAGAGGCCTTCTGCTTTCCTGGCAAAGAAAGATAAAGTACCCGTAGTACAAGTTTGCAAATTGCGAAAATGACAATAGTTTTCGCCAGCTCGTTAAACTGAATAATATAGTTGTATCTTTTTCTTGCGAGGGTCTAACAAAACAAATTTTAGCGAGTTCACAATAACTGTTGCCGTTTTATTTGCCAACTCGTACTATGAGAAAAGAACGAACCTCTCTTCAAAAATATCCTTGTGACGGACGGACGGACAGCGGAGTCTTAGTAATAGGATCCCGTTTTACCCTTTGGGTACGGAACCCTAAAAACTGCTGTTTCATACATTTTGTTAAGAAACAATGATTATTTATTTATTTGTATGATATAGCAGTTTTTTTTTTGTTACAAAGTCATAGTTTGACCCTAAAAGTTTTCAGGGGCCTAATTCTCCTAAAATAAATCTTGATAAATCACAACCGAACCAAGGCCGAACCGTTCATTCAGACAGTTCTCAATTTCAAAAGCTATCAAATTGTTCGACACAAAAAACAAAATCAATCATTTTGAAAGTTTTCGAAAACAAAAACTTACTGACGGTTGTGGTTCGATTGCGTTTGGCAACAATTGATTTTAATACCCCTTTCAACAAGGGTATAGTTGAGGTATCCCTACACAAATGCCAAAACCGTATCGCTATTAGTTCATGGACCACTTCCCATACAAATTTACCCAGTCTCCTTTGTTTGACACGAACTGTTCCTAAAATAACCGTTACGTTCACTTTGTTAAATAGAACGTCTATTAATACGAGCCACGCCCGAATTATCGCTATCGGCGTCCTACTAAGAAATAGCGTCTTGATAGCTAAGAAATTCTTTAAAATGTACGCTATATACAAGGTTAGTCGGAAAGGGGGTACTAATCCGAAGCCCACTTATAGTATCGCTGATGACTGTTTGAAAGCAAGTGTTAAAATTTCAAAATTCGATATAGGTATTTTTTTCCAAATAAAATGATTATTATTTTAGTTTTTTCAAAAATTCTTCATCCCTGCTTTAGTTACAAATTCAGAAAATGGTGCTTCTAATTCATGACCCCAAATGCGACCTAAAATGTAAACACAGCTGATCATAACTGGGGATAGATAGATTTTAGAGATTTTTTTTAGAGATTTTTGAACAACTGTTTCTCTTAAACTATTGACTTTTAGGAAAAGTTGTAGAACAAAAGTTATTCATTATTATGTGTACTTTAACACCCTTTTGGATTAGTACCCCCTTTCTGGCTAACCTTGTATTTGTAAGATCCAATTCGATAAAAAAACGTGTTTTTTTTGTGCTTTTCCAAAAAAAGGGATTTTAGGACGCGTATTCCCTCCAAAAATTGGAATCGGAGGTCAGTTGACACGTCTTGACAGTATAAAATGCTGATATTTAGCCGTATCTGGCTTTTAGACAGCAATAGGGTATTTTTGACTGAAAAAATCTAATTAGTCCGTCAGTTATATTATCAAAAAATATTTGACCCGATTTTTTCTTTTGTTACGTAAACCAAAATTGACGAAGATACGACACTTTTAAAATTGGCAAAACGTCAAAAGCAAGTACTTACCATTTTTACTTGCTTCTGACGTCACAAGCTCCCACTCTCGAGTTTTGATGCGTTTTATCTTTCCAATAACTTACTCATAGATTTAACAAAAGAAAAAATACGTGTCCATTATTTTTCAAAACTCTAACTGGCGGACTAATTAGATTTGCAATTATTATTATTATATTTATTATTTAGACTAGAAGCTGACCCCAATACATTCATGAGAATGCTAGGCAGATAAAAATAACTATTATAGTACCTATAGGATACATAGAACTATCATTTATACTTATTGATCTGTTTGTCTTACTGGATAGAATAGATAAGTTTTCATATTACAGCAATAAAAAGTTTTCCCTTCTATCTTACTTGTTTTGCACGATACTACATCAATTTTATGAGCATCTTATACCTAAGGTTATGAATGTCGAATGCTGTAGTTGGGCCATCTTTATTCCACTACAGTGAACAATTCTGATGAGACACTGCCATAATCATCACGCTTGGCAGGCAGTCGGTAATAGCTGTGTTACTATTATTTGTATAGATACGATATTACACGCTTCTTGTCTGACGTCATCTCATAAGACGATCGGAATGATGACATGGTTTATTAATAGTTCGAAACCTACGAACGTTTTAGGAGCGTTAATTGGTACTGTGAGTGTACACACCACCTTTAGTGTGCGTCCTGATTGACGGATCACTGCGCAGGCGGAATGAACGGCGCATTAAATAAATGTTCGAAACGTTTGAATTTTGATATCGACATTTCTAAAACCAAAGTAAAATAAACGAAACACTAAACACGCGCATATGCGTCAACTTTCCCGCGTGCACTAAGGACAGGTATCGACGGTAAAGCCACGGTAAAGCCGCTCCGCAATTCGCAATACGCCCGTGCGCCGTCACTCGGGACGCACAATTAGTCATTATTAGTTTAATAAGCTTGATGAACCACTTAACGTTGTTGTCTCATGTGCTCTAACAACTTGGCTACCGTAGGATTAGAATGACCTATACACCCTTTTCGCCGTTAGGTGAGTCGACGTTTCTGTACAAAACTTTACCATAAAAAGAATATCAAATATTTTTTAAAAACAAAACATGGATAATAGGGCCTCTACACAGTAAAGCCGCGCCCGCCCGGCGGCTTCACGGCGGGTTATTGCAGCCAACTAAGCGAGCGAACATGACGCAAAACAAGCCTGGCGAACCTCACTAATTGTTTTGCGTCATGTTCGCTCGCTTAGTTGGCTGCAATAACCCGCCGCGCCGGGTGAAGGCTTTTGTGTGTACAGGCCTTTATGGCTATTTTGCGGTTTTTGATGATGTCGTTTACGTTTTTCGATATCAGTCTCCACAAGCTACAATTTACGAAATGACCGCTATGTCAGGATTCATCTTCGGGTGAACAGAGTTTAGAAAAACTCAACGATGTTTGTATAAAAATATTCATACTTACATAATTGAGGTTTTAGACCCAATTTCACCATACAATGTAAGTTGTTAATGTTCTGTTAAACAGTCAATGTCAATTTCAATGTACCGTTAAACAGTCTGTAAAAATGTTTAACAGGACATTAATAACTAACAGAATATGGTGAAATTGGGTCTTAATGTTTCACATTGACAACATAGGACTTTCTAGTGCGACAAGCCAAACGTACAGACGCCAGCATATAAAGCTACTACAATCTCTCAAATTTCTTTAATAGATTTTGATCTTTATCGCTAAAGCATTAGGTTCAAGGTTGATTGGGAAAATTTGACAGTTTCGGGTAGCTTGATGTGCTGGCGTCTGTACGTTGACAATACTCGAGTAGAACACATTTGACCAATCATTATAAACATGACGACGATTCAGCCGAAAGACATCCACTTCTGGACTTAGGCCTCCCCCAAGGGTTTGCCATAATCGCCGCGCTTGGCAGGCGGGTTGGCGATCGCAATATGGTTGTTAAAAAACTCAGAGAACGCTGCTGCCCATCCTCTAGTGAATCCCTTAGTCACCCGTGGGACGAGATGAGGTAGTGCTATTCTTTACGTCCGGCACCACACGGAACATTATAAACATGTCAGTATGGAAACTGCGCATGCGCCGTTTGTTCGTAAAACAAGTCACTGACGTTATTTTTTCTTTTCCAGGATCCTGCTTACATTGTTACCAATGTAATTCAGAACAAGACCCAGCTTGCGGCGACCCTTTCAAAAGTACCAGGCATTTGGTGGTAAGTAGAACTATTTAACTTTATATTTAATAAAAGTACGCACTTGGTGGTGATCCGCACTTTTTTTTAAAATTATTTCTCTTGGTTGCGCTTAACCCTAGACGCGCCTGGGGCCTAATTCTCCTAAAATAAATTGTTGCCAAACGCAATCGAACCACAACCGTCAGTCAGTTTTTGTTTTCGAAAACTTTCAAAATGATTGATTTTGTTTTTTGTGTCAAACAATTCGACAGCTTTTGAAATTGAGAACTGTCTGAATGAACGGTTCGGCATTGATTCGGTTGTGATTTATCAAGATTTATTTTAGGAGAATTAGGCCCCAGATGGTTAGCGCAGACAGGGTCTAAGATGGAGCACACGAATCCAAGTGACAGAGATATAGAGTGATTCCCCCCCTCTGGCTCTCACATACACACGACGGAACACAGTAAACTGCTTGGCGCCGGACTTTAATGTGAGGGTGGTAGCTAGCCAGGCGGACCGTATAGATCCTACCACCAAGCTTGCTAGGTTTTGTTGAAGCAGTTATTAAAAGGCAATGTTATGGTTGCCTAGCGGTTGAATACCTGCTTCCCATACAGGAGTGTTGGCGTTCCAGCCCAACCCACACCTCTAAGGGGCCGTCTCAACGAGCGAGAGAATCGCGGCGATATAATCGTCGTGCCACGTATTTCTATACACTCTCTTAGAACGTGTCTCCACACGGCGATTTTATCGCGGCGATAGTTAGTATTGAATTTGATGGCACGGCGAGAATATCGCCGCGATTCACTCGCTCGTGGAGATGGTCCCTTAGATTTTGAATTCATGTGCGGATCAGAATTTAATTCAGTAGTATCACTTGCGTTACCGGTGAAGAAATACATCGCGAGGAAAACTGCAAACAGGAGAGGGATTAAAAAATCTCAATGGAGCGTGTAGTTCGCCAACCCACACCAGACCAGTGACTAAGGACAGTGGACTAAGGCCTAACTCTTCTCATTTTAAGACCACGCGCTTGTAATATATTCTTTGGACACGCTGCTAGTTTGGATCTTTTCTCTTTGATGGCTATATTTATTATGATCTGCATCTCTTCCAGGACTGCACTACGCAAGATTCAATAAACTACAACCAGCTCTATCTACGCAGCATTCTTCCAGCTGAGCTGTTCAGCAGTGTAGTTGGAGCACCCAGATACTGCCACAAAATCGTTTTGCGTGAGTATTATTTAGTGTTACTACATGCGCTCTTATCTCAGCTCCCGCTTCCTCCTCTATACCCCGCCATCTATATAGAAACATTCAGAGTTTCCCCCTGTGAAGTTTTTGTGCAGCAGGCTGGACGCGTTGGTTAAACCAGAGCTTCAGGAATAAAAGTCCAGGTCGTTCGGTAAAGATTAATCAACTAGTCCTTCCGGACTTATGTACTATTTTATTGAGTTAGCTAGACAACCAACCAGCTGGAAATTTTAGAACAGAAGCTTTAGTTTACACCTTCTGTCGCGCAAAGTTTTAACCCCCATAAGCTGGAAACTACACTTGGGAGCAAAGAAATCGAGCCACTCCTTGTTTCACGTTTCTTGGTTATTAGTTTTGGTTTCATGAATAATATAATTCAAAATACAAAAAACTACCTCATTGTGAAGGTTATCAAATAACCTTTTAGGCGATATAAGCTTAGAATTGATCTGTTCCATAATACCAAAAATAATAACAATTATACATACCTACGTGAAAAATAGAAGTGGCTCGATTTATTTGCTTCCAAGTATATTTCGTCAGAGCCGATGAATCAATGTTAATGCAATTTTTTCTTCTATTACAGAGACCGGAGCCGTAGTTCGCACGTGCTTGGATGCCAATCCCGCCGACATCAACCACACCTGTCGCTCCTTTGAGAACTCCAAGCTCCAGAACGTCGATCCCAGCAAGAAAATTAAGCACTGCAGCGTCTGTGACAAGGATAGCTGCAACGCAGCTACATCTCTATCTTTCTCTCTCCCACTCGCCACTTTAGCGCTCATCGCTTCATACTTGCTCTGCAAGCAATAATACCTAACATGTCAAAGCTAATAAACAACTATTGGTCTTGCTTAGACAAACGCACAGGGAGTGTACCGCTTGCTATTGTTAAAGAATTGGGGGTGCCAAAAAATCTCATAATGTCTACGTTCACAGTATTTGTTACATAAATAAGCAGTTTGTATTCATTGGTCAAGCCAAAAATGCCTTTAATGTTAACATCGGACCGTCCAATTGATTGTTTATTCGCTTTGTTTGTTTATTTTAATGTTGTATTTAAGGTAAGGTTAATAAACGTGGCCTACATGTAGTGTTAAAAAGATCACTGACACCATTATAAGTACCAAAAGTATGTATGTAACCAATATATTGTTAGTGTTGTTAGCAATAAATTTATCTGTACCTGGAAATTGTTAAGTAGATTAACCAATTTTAAAGAAACTATAAAAATAAGACGCTTTTATAATGAAAGATGGTATATTTATTTATAATGTTCACTATGTCTTGATGTATTTATAGCAAACACTATTGTGGAAACTGTTTTTTTATTGCATAAAATACATATAATTTATAAAATCATGAGCTACAAACGTTGTTACATACTTATAAAGCTTTTATGTGATAAATTCACACATTGTTAACAAGACATTAAATAAGCATTTATGTATTTATGTATAGTTAAAGGCCGTCCTTTTAATGCGTATGTATGTATTTTTAATAAAAATAAAGAAAAAATGTGTTGTTATTATTATTCAACATGGACAAAATAATGTTATTGGGCAGTTAAGAGGTAGCTACAGGAAGGCGCAGCGTGGGTAGGCTTCCCACAAGGTGTACGTCGAAACCCTCAACTAAATAAATTAGGAGAATGTTTTAAATTTTTATATCCATAAATATTGTCTGTGGGCCTTAAGCCGACTTTAAAATAATAACATGTAATTGAGAAAAAAACTGCTCATGCTGGCGATGTCTACTAAACCTTCTTGAATTTTCTACTAAAAGAGAAACTGACATTTTGCCTCGATCGTAAATTGGACCTTTTTTTATCATCGTCGTTTATTTATTATTATCGGATCTTTTTTTTTTGCCATACGAGAATAATGTTGCTTTTCGACCAAAGATGTGCTATGCAACGGTGCTATGGATGCGTTTGACATCCACCAATCATAATCATTGGTCCACATAGCATAGGTGGAAACTGATTCAACTAAGCTACGTTTTTTATGTGGAAGGATGCGGTCTGTCGATGTGCGCATCTTGTCTTGAGCTGCGCATCTTCCTCGCTCCGCTGCATAGGTTAGGCACTTGTCCCACCGCCGACGATAAGCGCGAAGCGAGTGGAGCTAGAAACTAGAAACGAGTTGGCGAGCAGCGAGAAGCGAGTGTGAGTTCCGATAGTTTTGTTGCTGGGCTATAAGCGAGTGTGCGAGTGCGACCAGCGATTACTCGCACCACTCGCAAATGACCGCTGGTTGGTCTCTCGGCGCGTGAGGTCTGACGGCCAGGCAAGCATCGCTGAGCGAGTATTATTTTTAATAGCTCTCGTCGCTCGGCGACAAACTAGTGGAGCGAGTCCTCGCCGGCAGTGTGAACAGTCAGCGATTAACTATTAATACATGCATCTCTTTTGTTTACACGGAATATATATCTACTTGTACGTTTCTTGAGCGAGAAAATAGCCAATGGTTAGTCGCTTCCTCGCCGGCAGTGGGACAGCTGCCGTAGCATCAGTGGAAACGGTCACATAGTTTCGTAGCTTAGCTTTTACATTCTCGCAGCATAGCTGCATAGCACATCTCTGGTGGAAAGGCACCCTAACTCATGTCGTGGAGAAAAGTTTATTTTTAACCACGATTCCCCACAGTAAGATTTCTCTTGTATCGTGGGTGCGTTTACAGACACAAAATTAAATCTCACATACACAAACGCCCAAACCCGAAACAATCATCTGTAGGCGATACAAATTTTTGTTCCGTGTGGGAATCGAACCCACGACCCGTAGCGCGAAACCAATCGCTTAGCCACTGCACCAAACGTGTCGTCAAGATAAGCCCGTCAGCAAGGTTGGAAAGATTTTTTATTTAAATCAAGCTAAATCCCGTGCTGGATCAGTCTACTCAAGTAGTACTTGTGTAGACTGATCCAGCACGGGATTTAGCTTTAAGCGTTTAGCTTTGTAAACGAATTCGTGTAATCTACTAGTAGATTACACGAATTCAGCCTGTATGTATTAGTAGAATATTTTGAATAGGGTATAAAGATGTCATATTTTTAAGACGGCATTTAATTATAAATAAATAAAAATAAATATTAGCCTGTAGCTGTCCCACTGCTGGGCAAAGGCCTCTTCTCATACAGAGAAGGAACGAGCATTGATCGCCATGCTTGCTCATTGCGGGTTGGCGATTTCAGACCATAAAGTCCAGGTTTCCTCACGATGTTTTCCTTCACCGTTTGTCAGTGGTGTCTTAAATTAACTAAGAAAGTACATTAATGAAATTTAAAAAGTCACATTGGTACATGCCTGGATTTGAACCAGCAACCCGGTGCTTAACCAGCGGGGCTGTAACCTCCGGGCCACCACGACATCGACGACACGGCATTTAATTATATTGCAGTTTTTTTTTGTTTCTGTTTACGTATGAAGAGGGTTGTAATTTACATTTATTTTATCTATGGAGCGGTATGTTTTTACCCGATAATCATTCTCAAGTGTTACGATAGGTTGATAGATAAGTTCACTATACACATGGTGTTTAGAAATTAGGGGTTAATTATTAACCAATTCGACTAACAAAATTGTTGCCAAACGCAAACGAACCACAACTATAATTTGAAAAGTCCTGACAAAAGCCTGACATTTCAATAAAAATCCGGACATTCTAGTCACAAAATGCAAACATACGAACATTTTTTTCCGAGAAAAACAACAACAACGTTCATAGATGGCGCCACGAGTCTTTCGAATCACGGTTAAATTATGTTATTATAGAAACTTTAGTAGTGTGTTAAGAGTTGATTGAAAAATCAAATGATTCAAATTCTAAATTAACGAGAGCAAAGCCGCGGGCAAAAGGTAATCTTTTATTAGTAAGGGTGTAAGCTGTGTACAAGGCGATGTCCGCGATCACCGCGTGAACAGTTCCTAGCATCTCAACCAAGATTATGGACTAGTGATCACTAAGCAGTAATTAGCACAAATGAGGGTTGAGATATTACTACCGATCGGCTTTACCCGATCTATTCACAGCCGCGAGAAAGGAAGGGATGACCTGTAGCTGTCACAATCTAATAGGTCCGATTTGACACCTGTCAAAATACTAAGAGTAATGTCAACATTAGCAATAATTACTTCAATGCGTGGCTTTTAGTTTCATTTTATCATGGCTGCGCTATGTACACCGACATTGCGCGTAGAATTAGCACGCTGAAGTGGAAGTGAGCCGGCCATGTCTGCAGACGGACAGATGGTAGATGGAGCAGACGCGTGGTAGAGTGGAGACCGCGTTTGGGCAAACGTAATTTGGTGGACGCCCTGCGGCACGATGGACCGACGATTTGAAGAAAGTGGCCGGCAGCGGGTGGATGCTTGCAGCCCAAGACCGGGATGGTTGGCGAACTCTGGGGGAGGCCTAGCAGTGGACGGCAACAGGCTGATAATGTATGCGCTATGTTCAGATAAATAATAAAAATTAAACTTTAAAAAAAAGTAAAAACCGACTTCAAAGAAAAACTAAAAGGAGTAAAATAATTACCATAATATAAAATTAACAGTTTCAGAAGTCGGTGGCTTCTATTTGTTTCAGTGTAGAGTTGCACCGACTTCTGTAACTGTTAATTTTACATTATGGTAATTATTTTACTCCTTTTAGTTTTTCTTTGAAGTCGGTTTTTACTTTTTTTTATTTAAAGTTTAATTTTTATTAAATACGTTTTAGTTCCATAAATTTAACCCCCTCCTCTTCATAACTCTTCTTTTTGGCTTTGTCGTAGTCGGGTATAAAAAGCCCTTTCGAACGATACCTTACACGATATAATGAAAACATTCCAAACGGGGGGGAGGGGGACGTACCCCCTTCTCTTTTCCAGTAGTCAGTTCCCAACAACAAATATAAACAAAGCAATATTAGTAATTTGAGAATTTTGCTTTGATCCGATGAGGAGTTCCGTTCCATATCTCTGAAGTTCATGGTCTAATCATAACAAAATTTATATGGGACCAATCGGGGAGTATACCCTTTCGAACAAAAAAATTATTTTTCAAATCGGTTAATAAATGACGGAGATATGAGGTAACAAACATAACAAATAAAAATAAAAAAAAATACAACCGAATTGAGAACCTCCTCCTTTTTGAAGTCGGTTAAAAAGGCGAATTTCTTTAAGATCGAAGGCGTGCAACTTCTGTACACATTAAAGGTAGGTACTATTTCAGCAGGGCATATTATATACAACGTTATTTTTACTTTATGCGAAAACCGAGACACCCCAACAAGATTTTCATCAGAACTGCCTGAATATGTGTTTTTTTTAGTAAATCTCCAAGTTACACCTTAGTTTATGTCGCGTTAAGTTCGCTAAAAAAGTGTGAAATGCCTGAGATGTGCTATGCAGGAGTTGTCTAATACACGGAAACTGACCGAGCGGACCATTTCAAGCCTCAAGGTGTCTATTCCCGTCAATTGTTATGGGTAGAAACCTACTGAAACAAAACTGAAATTTATGAAAAAAAAAAAAAAACAAAAAAAAAATGTGGTGTAAAAAATATGTCAATCGATTCTCCTAGTGATTCTGAACAAACTAGTTTCAGGTTTCGCATATACTAAAACTAACCTTGTATAGGCTATTGCGGCAGCAGCATGGTGCAGTCGCCGTCGGCTGCTGCAGCGGCGCTTGGAAGCCATTTCATATAAATTCATACAAACCAGTAGTGCAGCTGCGGCCGACTTCATGAAGTCGCTGCACGTGCAGTCGGCAGTTGCAGTTGGCAGCTGGGTTCGAAATAGTACCTTTATTTTGCGCTTTTATGCAAATGTCAAATCGGTCCTATTACGTTATTCGAACTGTTCTATAGGGAAGCTAGAGAAAAACAACAGGCTGTACATGAATAAAGTACGTTTCATAGATATTCATATAAAAGTCATCAGCACCGCTATCGTTCCTAGAGCTCTTATGTGAGTTGCATTGAATACAACAAGCTACGAAAATGGCGAAGTTTTTGTATATTTTCGCGTTTGTGACGTTTAGTTTCATAGTCAAAGGTATGTTTTTTGTTTTTAACTAAAGTCAGACCCAAACCTATTTTTGTTATGAGGTAAATAATCGAATAATTAATAAATGTTGTAAAAATTACTAGTATAATAATAGTGTAGAAATAGAATACGAAATAATTGTGATTTGATTACCTTAATTTTTAATAGCAGTTTCAGATGAAAATAATCAAGCGGTTGTTTACGTTTTTAGCAAATTGGTTTGGGACAGAGTTTTTTTTTCTTTTTTCCGAAATAATATTGTTTAATCATGCTGGAATTTTTGTATTCTCACAAACGGTGTAGGTATGCTTACTCTGTTTGATTCTCACTGAGCCATGCACTGAATCATTTTACCTAGCGGGTGATTACAATCTACCCGAAATTGAATGACCTGTCACCGGTAAATATTTGTCTACTCGACCGCAAAACAACGTTACCCGGTGTTTATTCGATTTTATTTCTATCACAAATGCTTCACAGTATAACAGTATTAAAAACAACTTAGGTCGTATCCTGGACTTATTTATTAGCAATACAAAATGTCAAATACAGGCTGACATCACACTGCTCCCGCCTGATAGTCACCATCCCCCATTTTATGTATTGACTTTACTTGAAGCAAATTATTCACCAATGAGATGTCAGTCCACTGAGAGATATAATTATTATAAAGCTAACTATCAAGAAATAAATTCTGAGCTAAATAACACGAACTGGGATGAACTTTTTTTAAATCTCTCCAGTGAACAAGCAGTGGATGTGTTTTATGAGTACTTATATGGGATAATCCGCGCACATGTCCCACTCAAACGACCTAAGACATCTAGCTTTCCCGCTTGGTTTAACGCTTCACTTATCAAAATCTTCAAAAATAAGGAACAAGCTTGGATAAAGTGGAAAAAACAGCAAAACCTTTCAGATTACGAAAAGTTCTCTGTTTATCGTGAACAGTTTAAACAACTGTCTGATCAGTGTTACACTAAGTACATGAATTCGGTCGAGGATAGCATTCCTCTTAATCTCAGGCACTTTTGGTCGTACATTGCCAACCACAGGAGAAGTTCCGGTCTTCCAGCAAACATGTACTACAAAAATAAATCGTCTAATTGCCCTGGCGAGGTATGTTTATTGTTTTCCACATTCTTAAATTCGGTGTTCGAGCCTTCAACCTTCGACCCTATAAGCTGGGTACCTCCCGATATCCTTGATGAGAAATCGGCCTGTATTCCCCATATTTTTCTCAAAATGTGCGACGTGCTTAAGTCATTGTTGTCCTTGGATCTAAATAAAGGGCCTGGTCCAGATGGTCTCCCGCCTACATTCTTTAAGCATACGGCACAACAAATACAAAATAAAAAACGGTTACTTTAATGTACAGCATGTAAATATATTTACATTAGTGTACATGGTGCTAGCCAAGGGGCCTAATTCTCCTAAAATAAATTGTTGCCAAACGCAATCGCACTACAACCGTCAGTCAGTTTTTGTTTTCGAAAACTTTCAAAATGATTGATTTTGTTTTTTGTGTCAAATAATTCGACAGCTTTTGAAATTGAGAACTGTCTGAATGAACGGTTCGGCCTTTCGGTTCGGTTGTGATTTATCAAGATTTATTTTGGGAGAATTGGGCCCCAGGTTCCATACATTTCTGAAACATCTCCTTTGCTGGCTCCGACATTATTGGGCCTAATACAAAATGTATGCGCAAAGTGCCTTCACGCAAGCGTCGGAAAACTTTCTGACAGAAATACCAGGGGGGCAATTCGACTAACAAAGTTGTTGCCAAACGCCAACAAACCAAGAAAGAAAGAAAGAAAATAAATGTATTTAGCTATGGACACAATAACAGCATAAACAATAAAAAAAAACAAAGAATCAAACTCGTCAGTCAGTTTTTGTTTACGAAAACTGTTAAAATTATTGGTTTTGTTTTTTGTTTCAAACAATTTGACAGCTTTTGAAATTTTAGGAACGGTTCGGCCTTGGTTCAGTTGCGATATATCAAGATTTATTTCAGGAGAATTGAGCCACAGCACTGCGTAAGTTATTGCACTCCATTGCTGCTTTAGTTCGTCAAACTTGTAGAAGTCATTTTACTGCGGCTGTGACCACAGTTTTTAAGTCGATTGCGCAAGTCAAGTTGCGCAAGTCAAGTTGCGCAGTAAAACTTGCTTGCGGATTTGACGCATAAAGACAATTCATGATTTAGATAATGTTTAACGCAACATTTCTCAGGTGAATCATCTCTATCGGTGTCTTTTTAGAGAGCTGGATAGTTTACTCAATGATAATATTTAAGTTGGACTACTGAGTACACATATACATGCTGTTATAAAAGTACATCGACTACAGATAGTTGAATCCACGAAGACGCTTCCAACTCTTTGTCTAACGGCCGTTTTCAATAATCTATCTATCGGCGGTTTCGCCTAATAGACATAGAAATTTGACATAAGTAATGTCAAATTTCTATGTGTAGTAAGGCAAACAGCCGATAGATAGGATATTGAAAATGGCGGTTAATCGCTACAGTGCAAAAGTGTGGATTATAAATTTTTATTGTGTTAGTTCTATTGCCACACAATAGTGAGATCTAATCTATATAAATAAAAATTAATCGCCGAAATGTATGTACGCACATAACTTTCGAACGCCTGCACCAAATTGGATAATTCTTTTTTTTTTTGTGTGTTTGTATTGTCAGGACAAGGTTTGAACAAGAGAAAATAAAAAAAAATCGTTTTTTTTTTAAATCTCTTTAGTTGAAAAATGAGGGAGTGAATGAGACAGAAGACCAAGACTGTGAGAGATCTTCAATATATTGACAAAAAAGATTTTCGAAAACAACCACGAAAAAAAAATGGTAGTACGAAGTTCGCCGGGTCAGCTAGTATAAGATAATAATGAGAGATTCTTGTTCTTGTTCTTCTTCTTCTTCTTTCGTGTCAGCACGAGCTATACGAAAATAGCTCATGCTGTGGTGAAAAGATTAGCCAGTCAGCAAGGTTGGTAGCGGGGCTGACTACCCAGGGTGCGCCGGACGTACTAACTACTAATTACAATATTATAAAATTAACAGATTCAGAAGCCGTTGTCTTCGATTTAGTTCAGGGTGAATTGACATCGACACCTCTCTTTTTAAACTTTCGCGATTTGTACACATTATAAAAATATAGAATCGGGTCTACTCGCGTAAAAACCTTTAAGAGGCACAAAATACCTTTTATCCCGACGTTTCGGCCGAATTACACCGGCTGTGGTCACGGATGTCTACCCGTGTGTACCTCTAAGTGTCTAAACATACCTACTATGCCGAAGATACGCGACCGAAGTTCGGCATGATTACGCCTGTAATGCTATTTGAATTACTGACGACACATTATGCCGAAATTACGTCGCGTTACAGCGTACAGCCGAACTTCGGTCGGGCGTAAGTTCAGCGACAATTCGGAGGCAACGTATTCTGTAGAGCACACATTATACGCGACCGAAGTTCGGTTAGATTGTCGACGAAGATCCGGGGCGGGTAGCAGCGGGAGGCAGGCATGCTCGCGCCCCGCGTGTCCGCCCACAAGTTTGTGCAATTGAATTTCTGCCGCGTAAGTTCGGCACTTATGGTGTGTCATATCAGCTGAATACGTCGGAACGTAAAATCAGCCGTCGAACTTCGGTCGCGTATCTTCGGCATAATGTGTTTGGACCACGAAGCAAATATAAAGATTTGCTTCGTGGTTTGGACACTTAAAGTTTTTTACGCGAGTAGATCCGATTCTATTATTTTATAACCTCTCTTATTGCGTCGAGCCTCGAGGGTTAAAAGCATCCGCCTGTATAAATCCTGCGTTAATCATTATATCCATATAAAAGTAATCACAATACGCAGATAGCTTGCATTTGCAGTAGACGTAACACCTATGGAACAATGGGGAAGATTTTATATATCATCTCGCTGGTGACTTTTTGTGTTATTATCAGAGGTACGATTCCTTTCATATTTTCTTTGTCCAACTCATACCCCCCATAACATTTGAGTACGGAGTTGTCAGAAAAATGACGGATTTTAAAGCATTTTTTTGACAACTCCATACTCAAATAGGTACTACTTAAGTATTGCTTATCCCGAATTCTCAATTCAGAAATCGGAAGATAGACAACCAGTAAAAAGTGACACATACATAAACTTTTGTTTTAATATGGAGCTGCAATTTTTTATTTTATTTTTACTTAAACTAGGATTAACCCACAGCTGGACATAGGTGTCGTTGAATTTTGATATTCCTTCTTTTTAAAAACTCACGGTTTCAAATCGAACTTGCGTCATAAGTACTAGTTGCTACAGTTCTAAAAACGTAATAGGTTCGATTTGACGTTTGCATAAAAGCACAAAATAAATCTTTTTCTCTCATGTCAGCACGAGCTATACGAAAATAGCTCATGCTGTGGTGAAAAGATTTGCCAGTCAGCAAAGTTGGTAGCAGGGCTGACTGCCCAGTGTGCGCCGGACTTACTTAAGTATCGTCACTCGTGGAGGCTCTTTTCATGCACCCCACAAAAACAAATGTGTACAGAAGTTTACAAAATAAATTTGTGCAGAAGTTGCACGCCTTCGATCTTAAAGAAAGTCGCCTTTTTATTTATCTGAACATAGCGCACAATTGATAAAATGAAACTAAACACCATACATTGGAGTAATATTACTAGTGTTGACATTACTTCTAGTATTTTGACAGATGTCAGATCGGACCTATTAGATTGTCACAACTATAGAGATTAAAAGGTTATGTTTTCGCACATCGGAGCTAAAATATTTGATGTAAAAAAGAAAGTTAGATTTTAATATGAAACGATTCCTTTATTAAAACTGTATGTCATTGATTCAACAAACAAGTGCATGTAGCTATATTTTACTATTCTTTAAAAAAAAACAATATCCATATGTGTAACTATCCGAAATTATCGGATAACCGAAAATTATTTCATATCCATAACCGAAACCGTGACTCGTAGGGGGTATTTCACCAACCTATCATTAACCGTTCATTAAGCTAATTCGGTCTATTCAACTTTTCAATAGGTAACATTTGCATTTCACCACCATATCAATAGTGATAATGAACTCCCTCTGGGAAAGGCGTTACCTCACCATGAGATTAACGTTAAACCGGACTAGCTTTCTCCAACCCCATCATATAATAAAAAATGTGTCATGAGATCTTATGTATCATGCAACTTATGGCGAGCTGTTGGTGAGTGGCGACACTGCGTACCTTATTGCCTCAGAAAGTCAGTCTAGTTTAAGTAATGAAAATTGTTGGTAAGTAAGCAAAAATAAAATAAAAAATTGCAGCTCCTTATTAAAACAAAAGTTCATGTATGTGTCACTTTTTACTGGTAGTCTATCCTCCGGTTTCTGAATTGAGAATTCGGGATAAGCAATACGTAAGTAGTATTTGAGTATGGAGTTGTCAAAAAAATGATTTAAAATCCGTCATTTTTCTGACAACTCCATACCGCCGATCATATCCCTAGGAATATGATTAACGGCTGTAACCACGTTACTGCGACATATACAAACTATACAAGGTTAGTCGGAAAGGGGGTACTACGAGCATTCCACGGGTCACTTAAGTATCACTGATGACTGTTTAAAAGCAAGTGTTAAAATTTCAAAATTCGATAATTTTTATTTTATTCATTTCAAAATTTATTCATTCCTGCTTTAGTTACGAATTTAGAAAATGAAGCTTGTAATCCGTCATCCCAAATACGACCTAAAATGTAAACACAGCAGATCATAGCTGAGGATAGATAGATTTTAGCTTATTATTTTATGAAATCTTGGAACAGTTATTTCTCATGAACTTTTGAGTTTTGGGGAAAGTTGTAGAACAAAAGTTATTCATTATCATGGGTACTTTTACACTCTTTCGGCTTAGTACCCCCTTTCCGACTAACCTTGTATACATGATAGTTTGTTTAAACTTTAACATCGAGTTCGGCTGAAGTGTATTATTTAAATTTCTGTGGCTGGAGTGTAATTTCAACATTACTACGCTCTTCACAATATATAGGTATATATATAGCACTGTATAGCACATCGCACACGTCCATCTGCAGTTTTTGTAATATCTAAGTACTTAACAGATAACGTGTCATACATTACAAGAATTATATCTCTCTTAAGTATACAATGATTATCGCTTACCCCTTATTTATTATCCTTATTGCATCATGGTTTCACTGATAATGACTTAATCCTTGATTGTTCGTTCTCATATTTGTAAACTCTGTACAAGAACGTGTGATTAATGTCAACATTTTCTGTTTATAATTGTATACATAATAAAACTCGACTAACTGATTGACAGACAACGCATAGCTTAAACCGGTGGATCTAGAAGCTTGAAATGCACATTTTTAGTTTTCCGTACCAAAACGGTAAAAAAGGAACGCTTATGGTGCAACTCGTCTAGGGATTGTAATTCGGAAAACCGGCGGATTCGGTATGATTTAGCGTCTACCGGATCCGGCATGAGTATGGCGGATCCGGTAAATTAAAATAAAATACATACACACCGATTTCTTGGAAAAATACTTGCCTTATTGTGATTAAAGTGCCATTAATTAAACAGATTTAGAATAATTGTAATAATTTCAAGATTATGACTGCCTGAATTAACTTATTCTTGTGATCTCATTTGATTAACGCTGATTTAGTTAGAATTAATATAAGTCACTAAGTACATTATTATAAGTTATCACTACATTTGCTCTGAAATCTAGTAAGACTGAATTTAACTGCCTGTTATTATTACTAATTTAAAATTTAAATTTAACTACCTGGTAAGACAGGGAAAATAATACGAAACCCTTCCAAACCGTTCTAGAAACAAATTTTTAAATGCGGTTAGTTAAATGTGGCAATGTTAAGATTTAGGCCTGAAAGTTGTGAACTATAGGGGTAGTTCTACGCGTGTTCTTCACAAAGAATCGAAGTTCCTGTTTTATGAATTGTGCTTGTACTATTTAAACTTGTATATATATTCGATTACTCCCACAAGGCGAACCGATGACCTGGTGAAGGTCGCGGATGTCCGCTGGATGCGAGAAGCACAGGACCGGTTGTTGTGGCGATGCTTGGGGGAGCCCTATGTCCAGCAGTGTACGTCTTTCGGTCTAAATGATGATGTTGATGATGATTCGATACATAACTACTTTGTGCGTGGCGTGGCTGAATACACAATTGACATGTTTTTTTTAATTTTCTTCCTAATTTACATAATTACAAATAAAAAAATATATTTACATAATTACAAATAAAAGTATATACAAATAACGAAAAACATATCCTAATAAAACCATAAACTAAAATAGGGCATCAAAATATTCGTAGTAACGTGCCCAGAAGGCTGGCAGCATTGCCACGTTGTATGGCAATGCTAATCCTTTGGCCAAAGTAGAGACCAGCCTTCGGGTCACGGGAAGTGTCGACCAGCCGCCTTGCAACCTCTCTAAGTATATAGAAGTTGGGCGCTCGGACCCCACGACCCGAGTGTTTCGACCCCAAACGGCTCGAAATTAGAAAGAAAGAAGAACTAAAAGAAATAGACTAATTTCCTTATATGTAGCGACATACTACGATCACTTATCTGTAAATTAAGCGTAATAATTTTGAAAATTTTACCTTGTAGCCTTCAATAACAGCACTCTAGAAAGGCCCACGTTTAGCTCTGGCTGTTATTCATTTTGATAATTTTTTATTGATTTCAGCTAACGCTCGACAATGTTACGTGTGTCGCGGTTGTCGTGAAGTGAACTCAGAACAGATACAAACATGTTCAAATATACAACCAAGTACGACCACAGTCGTGCCAACCACTGATACATCAAGCAGTAATACAGCAAGTGTCACAAGCACTGAACCACCAGGTACCTCAAATACTGATGCATCAAGCACTACTACTGTAACTGACACAAGCACTGAACCACCAGGCAACTCAAGCACTACTACTGTAAGTGACACAAGCACTGAAACACCAGGCAACTCAAGCACAGATGCATCAAACACAACTAACAGCGACGCGACGAGCTCAACCAACAGCGACGCAACGGACTCAACCAACAGCGATGCGACGAGCTCCACCAACAGTGACGCAACGACCTCAAATAACAGTGACGCGACGGATTCAACCAACAGTGACGCGACGAGCTCCACCAACGGTGACGCGACGAGCTCCACAAACAGTGACTCGTCGAGCTCAACCAACAGTGACGCGACGAGCTCAACCAGCAGTGACGCGACTGGCTCCACTAACAGTGACGCGACGAGCTCCACCAACGGTGACGCGACGAGCTCCACAAACAGTGACTCGTCGAGCTCAACCAACAGTGACGCGACGAGCTCAACCAGCAGTGACGCGACTGGCTCCACTAACAGTGACCCGACGGACTCAACCAATAGTGACGCGACCGGCTCAACCAACAGTGATCCGACGGGCTCAACAAATAGTGACCCGACGGGCCCCACCAACAGCGACGCGACGAGCTCAACCAACAGTGACGCGACGGGCCCCACCAACAGCGACGCGACGAGCTCCACCAACAGTGACGCGACGGGCCCCACCAACAGTGACGCGACGAGCTCCACCAACAGCGACGCGACGAGCTCAACCAACAGTGACGCGACGGGCCCCACCAACAGTGACGCGACGGGCCCCACCAACAGTGACGCGACGGGCCCCACCAACAGCGATGGGACGAGCTCAACCAACAGTGACGCGACGGGCCCCACCAACAGTGACGCGACGAGCTCCACCAACAGCGACGCGACGAGCTCAACCAACAGTGACGCGACGGGCCCCACCAACAGCGACGCGACGAGCTCAACCAACAGTGACGCGACGGGCCCCACCAACAGTGACGCGACGGGCCCCACCAACAGTGACGCGACGGGCCCCACCAACAGCGACGGGACGAGCTCAACCAACAGTGACGCGACGGGCCCCACCAACAGCGACGCGACGAGCTCAACCAACAGTGACGCGTCGCAACCGGAAGGCTTCGTCATCAGCAATGTAAGATGTTTTTCTTTTGGTTAACCAACAAGTGACAAAAAAATAACATAATCGTAAGGCATAATTTTAATCTAGCAATTAGTGGTCAGTAATTACTAAAATAATAAAGTCAATTGCTGAGAATATCGCAAGGGCTATCTCAATTATTCAAAATCAACATAATATATTATGAGGTTCAAACAAAATACCTAAGCAAACTTCTACAGTTCACAGTACTCATGAATATGAACAAATTTTCTACGGGACCGAGCCTGAAATGTAAAAAAATAGCTGTTCCATACATTTTGATCGTATAAGGTATAAGTATTGCATTTTCGTACAGAACAGCTGTTTTTTTAAATAATATTGTCACTAAACAAATATGTTTTTTTTTGCACCAGCACAATGAGCCTATTTAAGCGCCAATAACACAATAAATTAAGCAGCGCTATAGCAAACGTTGTGATATTGTGGTAGATAAACTGAAAATCTCTCGAACATAAAAAAGGCTCTTTATTGATCTCGTTTTGGCAGTAGATATGAATAACTAAAACAGTTCATATTATTTCGATTAACTTCGTTTATTCATTTACAAAGACATATACAATTACATTTTTAAATATTTCAATACAAAAAAATCAAAAAAAACATTTAAAAATATAGTAGTCCACCAGCATCGGGAACAGGGTCCAGGCCACCGGTGATCAGGCCTCAGAGAGAGGAACTTCCTAACAATACGCGCTGTAACCAGAAGTACCACTTTCTGTATCAGACCGTTATCCAGCTGCCCAATGAGAGCCTCTTTAGATGTTGGTCGAGGCTCTTGGCTATTAAACCATTGGCCGTTTTATTGATTAATTTTATTTTTAATTAGCCATTTTTGGGATGTTTCGTCAATAAAAAAGTTTTTTTATGAGATACATGAAAGGGAATGAAGGCTTCCAAATAAAAAAAATAAGCCTATACTACTCCTAGATCCAAAGATATTACAGTTTTAATGAACGGGGCCAGTCGAAAATCAAAATGGCTGCCGTACGGAGATTGGTGTTGCAAAAAGAGGTATTTTCATCGATACACCAAACACGATTTTTAAACATAATTAGCCCATTACTGCCCCACTGCTGGCACGGGCCTCTACTCTGAATGAGAAGGGTTTAGGCCTTAAACCACCTCACTGGCTGACTACACACACTATTGAGAATTAGAAGTCCTCTCAGGTGTGCAGGTTTCCTCACGATGTTTTTCTTTCACTTCGCATCATCCTCACACGAATTCCAAGAGTCTGAGATGCGGGTCGGGATTGGACTCAGACCCTCTTCTCTTGCATGGATAGCAAAACCGTTCACCCGCTAGGCTATCACTGCTGCTGATAGTTATTATGGTGATGTCTTTGGGGAGACTACACTAACAGTTGTTTATTTTTTCAGCAATACCGTCGACGTAGATCGTTGCTGTCTATACTACAGACTAGAGAAGAGACAGGGGCAGAATCAGAGCCGCAGTGTCTTGTAGCATATTATGAAGGTAAGGATGACCATCATTATACTCGAATTTCCCAAATACGTTAGGAGCAGGTACCAGTCTACGCAGAAGCCGCTGATTGTAAACATTTTACACAAAACGACTGGCATGTATCATTGACAATCTATCCATTTACAGACAACCTTCTGATAAACTGAGGATAAGCAGAGGTGCTTTTGAACGACCTCCCCGAACCACGGGTGTATACAGAAGGGTCGCCATTTTTTCAGTGGTAGGTTTTATCGTGCGGAATTTCTCAATAGCAGCCCGGAGTATGAATTTAAGCCCGGTTGATGGCAATTGGATCGCCCCTATTACATGGGACTTAAAAACATAACGGCGAAATGAGGGTGTACTATACACTTCTGCCCAACCCTTCGGGGAATTCAGGTGTAATGTTATGTAACGTAGGAGAACCATTTAGAAAGCTATATCCAAAATTGTATGTCGGTGTCCCAAGTTGCTATTTTTAATGTAATTACTTTTTTGCAGAAAACGGTGAAACGAACGTTGTCCGCGATTGCTACTACCCACCAGAAGGTCAAGAAGAATCAGAAGACCCTCTCGAACGGTGTCGCAATGCAGTCGGTACCATTGGAAACATTACGGACTGCAAAGTGTGTGCGGACGACAAATGCAATGCATCTGGGCGAACCACAGGATCCCTTGCTGCAATCGCGGCCTGCTTGATATCAATTTTAAATTTCTATTTTAGACAGTCATAATATATTCTATAAAGTGCACAGAGATGGACTTGCGAGCTGGACAGCTAAATACAACGTGTTACAAAAATACCCCTAAGAGGATTAAAAGGTCCCTTGTGAGGAATCTATTGGCAATACATTAAAATAAAAGGAGGACCCAAACGAAAAAAAATGGACAAATCATACAATAAAATCATCACTGAAACGCAACCCTGAAAACATGAAAGTAAAGAGTAGACTACCCAAAAAGTTATTTCCATTCTTACCTAATTTCCTCTGAGAGGTAAATGACAACAACCATAAAAGACTACTTGATTAACATTTTCTTTTTAAGGGGAATTATGTAACACGTTGTATTAGCACCTGAGCGACACATAAACATAGGTATACAAAGTCATTAACCGAAATTCATAGTTAATGCGTGCACTATAAAGTCCCATTTCTAGAGTCTAGTGAATGCCATGCAATGACCCCTAGACTAGAGGAAGGTAGCCACAGACGACGTCGTCGTGGCCGCGTTGCTGTAAGCATTCACTACAGCTTAATAAAAGTCGGATAGTAAGACAGTTAAATGTGCAATTAAAATATTTAGCTTAATTTCGACAAACTACATCGCTGGTCTGGATGCAGTACGCAGCACCACCCTGAGCCCGCAAATACAAAAATGTTCCTAAATTGTAAACAAATAGTTCTGTAAGTCTACACATTATTTTATAATTGAAGTACACATTAACGGCCGTTTTCAATAACCTATCTATCGGCGGTTTCGCCTACTAGAGACAGAAATTTGACATAAGCTCCATAGCAGTAATGTCAAAATTCTATCTGTAGTAAGGCAAACCGCCGATAGATAGGATATTGAAAATGGCGGTAAATCATTTTCCTAGTTTATGATATGAATAAAATAGAATAAATGTATTTATTAACGTTTTGCTTAAAAGGAAGTATCTTTGTTAAAAATAATAATCGCATACTACTTACAATAATATTAATAGGTATTTGTCTTCAGCTAATAATTTGAGTTTATATGCGGCGTTCGCCTTGTAAAATTACAACTAACTCTAAATTTATGAATAAAAATATTTATTTTTATCTTTACCTATTATTGCCCTCGTTTTTTTTTATTTGCTTTCTACCAATGAAATGTTCTTCTGGAAACAGGTGTTGGTAAGAGTATCTGAAATATATTTATGATTAGTACGGTTTACTGACGTGCATTTTTCGGGATTGCCCGACTAGTTTCGGACCCAAACGGAGTCCTTAATCATGAGCTGATCACGCGGTGAGGTCGCGAGTCGAACTAGCGCTGCACCGCGCCGCGTAGCGTTGCACCCGCAACGAGAGGGGCGCGCTCTGTGTCGGCCGATTGCTCGTGCATCTTCGTCACTTGTCGTGTCCGTGTTGTTGTGATACTAGTCGGGCAGTTCCGAAAAATGCACGTGAGTAAACCGTAACTAATCATGAATATGAATGTGTCTCACGAAAGTTATAATAATAAAATATTATACTTTGACAAAAACTGGCTATCATTATGTAGCAAAATCGATTATCTCATAATTATTCAGAAACCAGCTATCATTAGGAATGATAAGTAGTCAAAGAGCGTTTAACCACCGCCACCGTCACGCGTCACCGAGAAACGAGATTATTTCAGACCGACTTCGGAACGACGCGTCGTGACGGCGATCGTGTGTCCATCGCGACCGATCTCGGTGATAATAACCAACACAAGACAAAAATCCGTGCACCGGCGCCGGCAATCTCGGGTGTAGTGGACAAGTGCACACGTGTTTTGTATTGCCGGCATTTCGGCCCGTTACGATCTCGGCCGAGTTCTAGCGGTAGAGTGCGCGCAAGATAACTCTGCGCGCGACTGAGGGCGTCCTCAACGTTGCAATCATCGCAAAAGTTATAATTACCGCTTTTTAAGCTTATATTTTTTATCGCCAAACACATTTTTCCCGTTAAACATTCCTACAATCAGGTAGTTCTATTCAAAATTAATAAAACGGCACACACTTTGGTGGACTACGATTAGTTCCGATTTCGGCCGCGCGCAGACTTATCTTGCGCGCACTCTAGCGCCGAACTACTCACTATCTCGGCCGTCGAGATCACGGTACTCGGATTACAGAGTCTGTGACTATGGCGTACGTGTCCGTACGTCTGTAATACAGAGGTACGGACACGGACGCCATAGTAATTAATGTTTGTGTCTCTATTTCAGCAACGTCATCTCGTTCTCGTTGACGGCAGCGGTGGACAAACGTCCTAACCGTGTATCGCTTTGCATGTAGGCCGCTCGGCTTTAACAATGTCCCGTTCCTTTTAATGATCATGACGGGAGTGCCTCCGCTGCCGGCGCCGGCACCCAAAATTAACGCCATTGGGAATCGGCGATACATCGGCAGCCGAGATTAAAAACAACGGCTGCCGGCACCCAAAATGGACACCGACGGCGGCAATAACTCGTTTGGTAGGTATGTTAGTTAAAAGGGATCTGGTACATTTGCGCGAAAGACATTTCCGCGAAAGACACTTGCGCGACTCCCTTTGCGCGACTAGTCAAATGCGCGAGTGGACTTTTGCGCGACTGGACATTTGCGCGACTAGACACTTGCGCGACTAGACGTTTCCGCGACTAGACTGTTGCGCGAACCCACTTGCGCGACCGACACTTGCGCGACTGACTTTTCCGCGAAAGACATTTGCGCGTATATACTTCCGCGATAGGACACTTGCGCGACATTTATTACGCAAAGGATTTAGGGCAAAATCCGAGAAATGAGATTCCATACCATCACGCCTGTATTCTCAGAAGGGTAGGACAGAGGTGTATACTAAGTATGTGACTATATGAACCCATTTATTACTTTATCTAGATAAAATTCATAAAGGCTAGTTTAAGTTGTTTAAAGTTTTTCAAGTTTTCCCTCCAGAGGGAGGGGTTGGTCAAAATAAAAATCAAGATGGCGTCTGTGTTTTACAAGATATGCGTCACGGGTGTCGTGTCCTTGTTTTCGGGGGCGCTGATGACGAAAATGAGGTCGAAGTCAAAATCCAAGATGGCGGCTTTGAAATTTTACAAAATATGCGTCATGGGTGTCGCGTCCATAGTTTTCGGGGGTGCTGATGACGAAAATGAGGTCAAAGTAAAAATCCAAGGTGGCGGCTTTGAAATTTTACAAAATATGCGTCATGGGTGTCGCGTCCATGGTTTTCGGGGGTGCTGATGACGAAAATGAGGTCGAAGTCAAAATCCAAGATGGCGGCTGTGAAATTTTATAAGATATGCGTCACGGATGTCGAGTCCATGGTTTTTGGGGGTGTTGATGACGAAAATGAGGTCGAAGTCAAAATCCAAGATGGCGGCTGTGAAATTTTATAAGATATGCGTCACGGAAGTCGAGTCCATGGTTTTTGGGGGTGTTGATGACGAAAATGAAATCAACGTCAAAATCCGAGATGGCGGCTGTGAAATTTTACAAAGTATTCGTCATGGGTGTCGTGTCCATGGTTTTCGGCGGCGTTGATGACGAAAATGAGGTCGAAGTCAAAATCCAAGATGGCGGCTGTGAAAATTTACAAAATATGTGTCATGGGTATCGTATCCATGGTTTTCGAGGGTGCTGATGACAAAATTGCGGTCGAAGTCAAAATCCAAGATGGCGGCCGTGAAAATTTACAAAATATGTGTCATGGGTGTCGTGTCCATGGTTTTCGAGGGTGCTGATGACGAAATTGCGATCGAAGTCAAAATCCAAGATGGCACCCCCGAAAACCATGGACGCGACAACCATGACACATATTTTGTAAAATTTCACAGCCGCCATCTTGGATTTTGACTTTGACCTCATTTTCGTCATCAGTACCCCCGAAAACTATGGTCGCGACATCCATGACGCATATTTTGTAAAATTTCACAGCCGCCATCTTGGATTTTGACTTCGACCTCATTTTCGTCATCAGCGCCCCCGAAAACTATGGACGCGACACCCAAGACGCATATTTTGTAAAATTTCACAGCCGCCATCTTGGATTTTGACTTCGACCTCATTTTCGTCATCAGCGCCCCCGAAAACAAGGACACGACACCCATGACGCATAATCTTGTAAAATTTCACCTCCCTTCAATTTCAATTTCCCTCTGGAGGGAGAACTTGAAAAACTTTAAACAACTTAAACTAGCCTTTATGAATTTTATCTAGATAAAGTAATAAATGGGTTCATATAGTCACATACTTAGTATACACCTCTGTCCTACCCTTCGGAGAATACAGGCGTGATGGTATGGAATCTCAACTCTCGGATTTTGCCCTAAATCCTTTGCGTAATAAATGTCGCGCAAGACAAGTGTCCTATCGCGGAAGTATATACGCGCAAATGTCTTTCGCGGAAAAGTCAGTCGCGCAAGTGTCGGTCGCGCAAGTGGGTTCGCGCAACAGTCTAGTCGCGGAAACGTACAGTCGCGCAAGTGTCTAGTCGCGCAAATGTCCAGTCGCGCAAAAGTCCATTCGCGCATTTGTCTAGTCGCGCAAAGGGTGTCGCGCAAGTGTCTTTCGCGGAAATGTCTTTCGCGCAAGTGTCCTGATACCAGTTAAAAGATAGATTAGATTTTCGGCCAAGCACTGTAACTTGTCTTCCAACTGACTAATTTCAATGTTTTAGCATCTAAAACTAAGATTTAAAAATAACATTAAACGTTCCAAACTAGGCTATTATAACTATAACTAACTATTCCAGGGGCCTAATTCTCCTAAAATAAATCTTGATAAATCACAACCGAACCAAGGCCGAACCGTTCATTCAGACAGTTCTCAATTTCAAAAGCTGTCGAATTGTTTGACACAAAAAACAAAATCAATCATTTTGAAAGTTTTCGAAAACAAAAACTGACTGACGGTTGTGGTTCGATTGCGTTTGGCAACAATTTATTTTAGGAGAATTGGGCCCCAGGTTTCTTTAATATTACAGTTTTCATTTACAAAAACTGTCAAATTGTTTGACAATAAAACTAATACCAAACATTTTGACAGTTTTCGTTTATAAAAACTGTACGATT
The DNA here is from genome assembly GCA_905220435.1 of Amphipyra tragopoginis. Taxonomy (NCBI): domain Eukaryota; kingdom Metazoa; phylum Arthropoda; class Insecta; order Lepidoptera; family Noctuidae; genus Amphipyra; species Amphipyra tragopoginis. The sequence continues at coordinate 10,861,278 of HG992009.1, forward strand.
AAAGAAATATGTAGGATTCTTGCACGTTTCCTGCTTCAAAACAAATCCTGAATTACCCAACTGATGAAAGGAATCAACATAAAACTTACCTGGACGCTGTATAGACGTCACACATAAAGCTATTACAATCTGTCAATTTTCTTTAATAGATTTTCATCTTAATCGCAAAAGTATTAGGTTCAAGGTTCATCATCATCTGCCTAGCCTTTTCCCAACTATGTTGGGGTCGGCTTCCAGTCGAACCGGATGCAGCTGAATATCAGTATTTTACATGGAGCGACTGTCTATCAGACCTCCACAACCCAGTAACTGGGTAATACGATACTCTTGGTAAGACTGGTTGTCAGACTTTCTGGCTTCTGACCAACAGTAACGACTGTCAAAGATCTACAAATGACAGCCGGGACCAACGGCTTTACGTGCTTTCCGAGGCGCGGAGGAAACTCGCTATGGTAAATGGTCACCCATCCACAGACCAACCTCGGCAAGCGTGGCTTAACCCGGACGATCGGTCAATGCGGCTGTAATTATTTAGCCACGAGCTCCTCTATTAGGTTCAAGGTTGATAGGGAAAATTTGACAGTTTCGGGTAGCTTGATGTACCTACATCGTAAATGCAGCTATTTACCAAGACTTGATTGAATGTGTGATGACGGGTTACCACCCATATCTTCTCTGAATAGTACTATACGTTAAAGAAAACTCATTAATCGTTTCAAATAAATAAAAAATACGTACTCTTTTTATACAGTGTATTTTATTTTTGTAAAACCAAAATCCCTACTAATACACTTCTCATCAAAAAAATCGAAACACTTCCGAAATTATCTTTGTGGCGACAATTAAACAAAAAACAAGCATTAATTCATTATACAAAAAACATAATTTAGTAGCTGGAAGTTTGGCCTTTACAATGGTGTACGAAAATTCCAAAAATTTGTTTTTTTTTTCTATTTTTATCCTTTAAATGAATGGAACATTGTTTTGAGATAAACGTGTGTCTAGAGTTGGAGTACATTTGTCGTGCAAAAAACGAAAAATGACGCATTACTTTAAAATTTTCTGTTTGTAATTTGTTGATTAGGCTCTGTGACGTCCGATAAAAAGTTTTTTTTCTAACTCACATGCATACTTCACCCGCAGCAGCCGCCCAAGAAATGGCATTGCTGGATTCTGGGACTAGTGAGCGTGTTGTGGCTGCAATCTTGCATCTAAGCCACTTGTCTGTTCAAAGAGTGTACCAACGCTATCGGGAGACTGGTTTATTTACGCGCCATCCAGGATCTGATAATAATCGGGTCACTTTTGAGTGAGACGGCCGATTTATTGCAACCGTTTGTTTGCAAAATCGACGCCTTCGCGCTTTTCAACTGCAGCAGCAGCTCCTTGTTGTTCGAAGGGTGACTGTTAGTGGCTCTAAGATTTGAAGAAGATTGAAGGAACGTAGACTGGTACCACAAAAGCCAGCTAATGGGGCGAAATTAACAACAGACCATCGAAGAGCGCGTCTTAACTTTGCACTTGTGCACTTAAATTGTTCAAATCTACAAATGAGCAAGGTTCTCTTTTCTGACGAGAGTAAAATTATCGAACATCAACATAAGGAATTCTAAACCTTATGCTACCTACTATTAAATGGCATTTAGTATTTATTTAAAAAAAAAAAACATGTTTTTCTAATAATCCATTCAAAACAAAAACTTGCGAGGTGTTTCGATTTTTTTTGGTGAGCTGTTCGATGGTCTGTTGTTAATTTTGACCCATTAGCTGGCTTGTGTGGTACCAGTCTACGTTCCTTCAATCTTCTTCAAATCGTAGAGTCACTTACAGTCACCCTTCGAACAACAAGGAGCTGCTGCTGCAGTTGAAAAGCGCGAAGGCGTCGATTTTGCAAACAAACGGTTGCAATAAATCGGCCGTCTCACTCAAAAGTGACCCGATTCCTATCAGATCCTGGATGGCGCGTAAATAAACCAGTCTCCCGATAGTGTTGGTACACTCTTTGAACAGACAAGTGGCTTAGATGCATGATTGCAGCCACAACACGCTCACTAGTCCCAGAATCCAGCAATGCCACTACTTGGGCGGCTGCTGCGGGTGAAGTATGCATGTGTGTTAAAAAAAACACTTTTTACCAGACGTCACAGAGCCTAATCAACAAATTACAAACAGAAAATTTTAAAGTAATGCGTTATTTTGCGTTTTTTGCACGACAAATGTACTCCAACTCTAAACACACGTTTATCTCAAAACAATGTTCCATTCATTTAAAGGATAAAAATTGAAAAAAAAAAAAAAAAATTTTGGAAGTTTCGTACACCATTGTAAAGGCCAAACTTCCAGCTACTAAATTATGTTTTTTCTATAATGAATTAATGCTTGTTTTTTTTTGTTTAATTGTCGCCACAAAGATAATTTCGGAAGTGTTTCGATTTTTTTGATGAGAAGTAGGGTTTTCGCCCCGGGTACCCGGAACCGGGAATTCCCGGGAATTTGGGAATTTCAGGACCCGGGAATTATTTGGCGGGATTCCCGGGTACCCGGGAATTATTTGAAATTAAGAAATGATTATGAAAAATGAAGGGTTTGCATGCTTTAGAACATTTTCTGTCTCTCTCGCGTGAAACAGACATTATACTGCGTGGTGTGAACTTAGAATGGGGTAAATGTATCGTGATGTCAGCACACAGTACTGTTGTCTCTGTCTAGTAAACAAATTCTAAACGCTTGATTTTTTTTTGTAAACGTTTCACGTGTAGAAACTATTCACAATGCTTATCTTTTGTGTAATTTCGAGATTTATAAAGAAAATATACAGGGTGTAAACGAATTCGTGTAAATCCTTCAAACAGAGTGATCTACTGGTCACAGATTAACCCTAAATGGTTTTTATTTTAAATACAAAATAGATTATTTGAAAAATAAAAAAGTGCTGTTTTCGAGCCCTTTTTGCACCCCGAGTTAACCGACTGCAAAGAACGTTTTCGTGCTAGTCGTACTAGCCAGCTGTGTCACCGTGCTTCCATTCATCGATGAGTGGCGACGAAATGTTCCAATGAAAAAAAAAAAAATTTAGCAATTTTTATTTGTACCTTAATAGCTGGTTATGTTTCGATCACATATCGCTACCGCAAGAAAAAAAACTTTAAGTATTTTTATTTTTAATCAAGCTAAATCCCGTGCTCGGTCATTCTACACCAGTAGTAGATCATGTGGTTTTAAGGTATTACACGAATTTGGTAATACCCTTTATAGTCATACACCTTATTGTTATTCCGTAATATTTTGCCATATTATATGAAGAGAAGACCTTTTTTTTCATTAAAGAAACTCGCGACATCGCACTATAAATGACTGTAACTGTTCCTAGTTTTTAAATAAGGGTAAGATTTTTTATTTTAATAAGAAAAGTCGATTGGTATGTTAAACAATTTATCATGTTTAAATTACTAACACAAGTTTTATGTTGAAATATACGAGATAAACTATATTTATAAAAAAAAACATGAAAATTCCCGGGTACCCGGGAATTCCCGGGAATTAAGAGAAAAAAATCCCGATTCCCGGGAACTCAAATAGGCCGGGAATGCGAAAACCCTAATGAGAAGTGTATTATAAATGCGAAAGTAACTCTGTCTGTCCATCTGTGACGCTTTTACGCCTAAACAGCTGAACCGATTTTGATGAAAAATGGTACAGAGAGAGTCTGGAACCTGGAGAAGGACATAGGCCACTTTTATCCCGAAAAATACGGAATACGCGATAAACGACATCGACGTGACGAGGCCGCGAGCGACCTCTAGTATAAAATATACTTACTAAATACCAAAAAATGTGGCAACCCTAGATAAAGGGGTAACCAATAAACATCCAGCTTGCTAGCCTGACTACTTGAGGCTGGTATACCAGTTTTATTAGGCGTATTCAGAACCAGAAACAAATATGAAGGCAATTCCACAAAAAAAAAAAGTTGCCAAATCGCAAAGGAACCACAACCAAATCAAGCATTCAGACCGTTTTTGTTTACAAAAACGCATGCAAGACCAAAAAAAATATACAAGAGGGAAAATCTACAAAAAAAAACAACCATCAGTCTGTTTTTGTTTACGAAAACTATCAAAATGTTTGACAATAAAACAAAACCAAACATCATTTCAACAATTTTCGTAAACAAAAACAGACTGATGTTTTTTTTTGTAGATTTTTCCCACCTTGTATTTTTTTTTTATCTTTCATGCGTTATGAGTAGTAACAGTCGCAATCTTGTATTCTTATTTATAATGAATGTACATGATTATTCTATCTGTCTTCCAATCTGAATGTGCATCATAAACGTGTTGATTCACTTCATCTATTGCGTACCTTCAAGCTCGTTAGAGCGTACAGAATCTACCATTGTAATGATAACATGGACCTATAAAAGGATTCATTCAATTTCAGTATCTTACACTTTTTACGTTTGCAAAGGAAAATGTCCAGATTGACTGTGATAGTTTTAGCCGTATTCACTATTACAATTAGTGTCAGATGTCTTGCGGAACCATTAGGTATATAATTATTTTTTTCCAAGCTTTGCTTATAATTATACACCGTGACATATTCATGTTCTCATACAAAATAAACGAACGCCTTGATTTTGTACGGGAAGAGGTTTTGTTTTTTTTTTATCCTGTCTAATTAATTGGACTACTGAAATGGTGTCGACACACCGCGGGATGAAACAATAAAAATTTCACGGTGTATATGTAACAGAAATGCTTGGTTATATTTAAGGGGGATGTTTGGACTCTTATTCAGAGCAACAGTTGGTAGGTCAAATAAAAAAAAACTAACAATAAACTCCGACTCACCATACTTAGAAGAGTCGTTTTTTTTTCTCTCACTTTTTGCTCTGAATAACAATCCAAACAACCCCCCTAAATATGTCCAGGCATTTCTGATACACGTTTGCAATATACAACCCTTCCTAAGCTTCAAAATACACGTCCGATAGTTGCTTCCGGGAGCCAGATCCGACTATCTGATCGGATTCATGAAATACACGTACGATTCTCGTGTCTGATTTTCTCTGAACGACGCCGACGACGCCTGGACGATGCTTACGATTCTGACATCCGATCCGATACGTGCAATTCATGTTCAAACGAATGTATGACGCGGAGGCCTTCAGATAGTCTGATCAGACTATCGGAACCGACTATCGGAGGCAAGTATTGGACGTGTATTTGGGCTCTAAAAATCCAAAGTTTTAGTTACATTAGGCCTGTAGCAAAAACGAAGTAGGGCTCGTAATCACCACTGAGCAAATAGGGCTGGTCCTATGAGGACCAGCCCTATTTGCTCAGTGGTGATTACGAGCAGTCAGTCCTAGGCAGAGACGTTGTTGCACGTCTCCGAGGTCGTAGGTAGAGGGGATATAATTTTAATGCCATACTATCAAAATATCAATAGAAAACTATCAATAATATGCTTGTTCCCACCCAACCTTTAAAATGAAATAATTTAAAAAATAAACTTCCTTCCATCTTCCCCTTAAGACTGCTTGAACTTAAAATAACAGCATCTGTGTGTTATTATTTTTTTGTTACAGACGATTCAGAATCACAGTTAAGTCGAAAAGACGACCCCGAAAACACGGAAGCGGATCCCGAAGACCTGGGTCGTTCGGCGCAGGCGCAGGCTTACGCGTCCGCAAATAACCGGCTAAGACCTGGCTCCTACCCGCCCGCGAAGATTCGGCTGGTCGATTGCTACGCCTGCACAGACTGTCCACAGGTCTTAGCTAACACCACTTCCAAATACTGCCCATATACCAATGACTATACTAAAAACAACAAATGCGTTGTATACGCAGAAAAATATCAACGTGAGTATTTTTGCAATGTTTTCTACACTTGGGAGCAAAGAAATCAAGCCACTTCTTTTTTCACGTGTCCTGGTTATTAGTTTTGGTTTCATGAATTATATCATTCAAAATACAAAAAACTACCCTCATTGTAAAGGTTATCAAATAACCTTCTAGGCGATATACGTTTTGAATTGATCTGTTCCATAATACCAAAAATAATAACAATTATACCTACGTGAAAAATAGAAGTGGCTCGATTTATTTGCTCCCAAGTATATAAATCAGGGTGTCTAATCCCTAAGCACGAAGTCCGTGGTTTCGGCCTTAGTTACGAGCGTTTCCTACTCCCTATCACCTACGGACATACGATTATTTCGGGGCCCGAACTAAGAATGAATGACAACACGATTTGACAGTTGTCCCTACTACCGATGTGTTTTTGCCCATCCGCAAAGTTGAACTTGACACTTGTTTTGTTCACTCCTACGTTTTGGGCTACTTTCGGACGGGCAACTAACTTCGTTGACGGACTTAGGGAGTAGGCCCCCAGGTATGGGAGATGTAATACATATTTGTAGTCAACCGTCTTACATTGATTACAGTCAGCCCATTGGTCTTCCACCTGGCTGGCTGAATACAGTACGCGTAAAATAAGTTTGCCTCTCTGTAACCAGGCTTTGAGCGTTCTCGGAGGACGTGGGGCAAGGTCCTACAGAAGAAGAGGTTTGTCCCACTGCTGGGTAGGAGCCTCTTGCCTAGCTTGTTCCCAACTATGTTGGGGTCAACATCCAGTGGAAACAGATGCGGTTAAATACCAGTATTTTACACGAAGCGACTGCCATCGGGCCTTTGCAACCCACTTACTGGGCAATTCAATATTCAAAGGTTAGATCGGTTGTCAAACCTCCGGGTTTCCGACCCGTGACGTGATGACTGTCATAGGTATTCGTAAGACACTCGGGACCGACGGTTTAACGTGCTCTCCGAGGCAAGGAGGGGTCTGGATGTCACCCACGGTCACCCATCCCCGGATTGACTGCGGCAATGCGGATTGGTGAACTAACCCACCATCGAGAACTATTTGGAGCCCTCTCAAGTGTGCAGGTTCCCCGTTGACGCAATTGATAATCACTGATTGATCTGACTCCCATGATCTGTACCCTAAGTGTGAGTTTTTTTCGTTAACTACTGTAGTTGCGTCACGCCAAATGTGTATGAAAATTTAGGCAGGGCCTCTAGCGACAAATAGCGGTACTAAAAATTTGTTTGACATTTTTGGCGTGATGCAACTACAGTAGTAACGTAAAAAACTCACACTTGGGTTACAGAAGGGTCTCCAGCCAATGGGGGAAGTAAATAAAGCCAATAACTGCCAGGTCACGTAAAACGGTCCGTAAGAGTAGTAAGGACCATAAAACTTGGCTCTTTTCTCTGGTATGTGCGACTTATTGGTTTGCAAAAGTCAGGTGTCAGTCACCCCTATTATCCAGCCTTCTGGGCAGAATAAGTCGTGATTTACTGAGTAAGTGTTAATTTAAAAGGATACAACTTGATGCCAGGGAAGTCCAGGGGCAGCTGCCCTCTCCTGTCTCCCTTCTGTATGCGATATAGAGCCCATTATTCAGTAGAGGAAGTTTATGATCTGAAATGGTGAATTTTCTACAAGGTTAGTCGGAAAGGGTCCTTTAGGATTTTTACCCCCCCCCCCCCCTTTAGGACCCCCTTTAGGACTAATTCGCGGGCCACTTAAAGTATCACTGATGACTGTTTTAAAGCAAGAGCTATTTCAAAAATGGAAAATGTTGATTTCCGTGCGTTATTGTTGTTTTAGTTTTTTCAAAAATTCTTCATCCAATGTTTGAGTTACGAAATCAGAAAATCGAGCTTCTAATTCGTGACTCAAAATATGCCCTAAAATGTGATGACAGCTGATCGTAGCTGAGGACAGATAGATTTCAGCGTATTTTTATTTTAAATCTTTGAACCGCTGTTTCTCTTTAAGTATTGAGTTTTGGAGAAAGTTGTAGAACAAAATTTATTCATTATTATGGGTACTTTAACACCCTTTCGGATTAGTACCCCCTTTCCGACTGACCTTGTATAAAAGGCAGTTTCAATTATTATTGTGTTTGTTTCAAATTGAAGTGCAAGAATGCGCACATTCAGTTAATCGGTGATTAAATCAATTCAAGGGGATTTCAAGTCAAGTTTTAACAAGAAATGTGACTCAAGCTTACCTGCTTATCTAAAAACATATCAAGCACCTTATCACGTATGTTGTTAAAACAAGTGAGTGACTATACAATGTACTTACGGGACTTTATACAAAATGTTTCGTGTTGTCGTGCACGGTGCACTGGGGGCACTCCCCGCTTTTACGATAAGTATGTACTCGTAAATACACGATGACGTTTCAATATGAGGAACGCAAAACATGTCGTCACTTGCTATAGGTACGAAAATAGTTTGTGCCACTGTAAAAAGATTGGCCAGTCAGTAAGGTTGGTAGCGAGGCTGACTGCCCAACTACCAAGACAGGATACGTCACCAATACTTAAATAGCGTCACTCGTGGAGGTTTTTTTAATGCATCCATTACGACGGCTCCTGAAAAAAACGTAGTGTGTAAGAGCTCTAACACCCTTTCGGATTAGAACCCCTTTTCCGACCAACCATGTTCTCGTGGTTGATTCGAAAGTTCAATGATCGAGTTATATTTTTAAGGGTGATCCATTCTTTTGCTTACCATTTACTTAAATATTATTTTCATTCTGATCTTCCAGAGATGGATAAGCCGTGGTACATCCGCGGCTGCGCATCTGAGCGGGGTTCCTGCGCAGACATAACAAGAGCTCACGATAGCCCAAACGCGAGACTTGTGAAGCTACTCTCCTGTTTCGAATGTGACGGAGACAAGTGCAACACCAACGGAGTTTACCGATCACTCCCGAACCTGACAACAGCGATACTCTTCGTTGTAATAACACCTTTACTTGGCAAATATACACTTTCGTAATAATGAGTTTGTGATTGTGTCCACTACAGATGAATTTTCATAAATTATGAAAAGCAAAGGTCTCTAGTTCGTTTGGTTATAAAATCTTTTGTATTATTAATTAAATCGATGTTCAATATTAACGGCAGTTTAATTAAATTTTAGATCGAATCAATTAATGTAGTGAGTTATTTTATTATCAGAATTTTTCTTGTCTACCATTACGAACTAACCATTTTAGTAGGTAACAATAAGTACTCACACATACTAAACCATGTCATTTAACCCGTCCTTTAGTTGTTGACAAGTTTTGAAAATGTCTTTTTTAGGGATGTTCCGACTAGTCGGCAAAGCCGATTATCCGGCTACTTTCGTAGTCGGCGACTATTCGGCAAAGTGTGCCGATTATCCAGCTTCTTTCTTTGTAAGTATGTATTTCTCAATAAAATGTATACAAGGTTAGTCAGAAAGGGGGTACTAATCCGCAGGCCACTTAAAGTATCACTGATTTAAAGCAACTGTTAAAATTTCAATTTTTAATTTCATGTAAAATTATTTTTATTTTAGTTTCTTCAAAAATTCTTCGTCCCTGCTTTAGTTACAAATTCAGAAAATGAAGTTTCTAATTTTTGACCCCAAATATGACCTAAAATGTAAACACAGCTGATCATAGCTGATAGATAGATTTTAGCATATTTTTTATGCATGTTTTGAACATTTATTTCTCTTAAACTAATGACTTTTGGGGAAAGTGGTAGAACAAAAGTGATTAATTATTATGGGTACTTTAACACCCTTTCGGATTCGTACCCCCTTTCTGACTAACCTTTTAAAGGAGGAATTACATTAAATTAAAAAAGAAACAATGCGAAGTAAACAAAACATGTTCCGCTTCCGTTCCGACACGCTCGCAGGCGACGCGGCGGTTGCGACTTGCGCGCGGATAAGAGAGAAGCCACACCGCTCCGTTGCGTTGCGTTGCGACGTCGCAGCGCTAGATTTGGACCAATCTATAGATTCCAAATATAGCGCTGCGACGTCTCATTGGCCCGAATCTAGCGCTGCGACGTCGCAACGCAACGCAACGGAGCAGTGTGGCTTCACTCTAAAGCGTTACGGAAATTGCTGAATACCCCCAAAACCGTGATCGGCTTGGCCGATTAGTCGGCCTCTTTACAACCGACTAATCGGCTAGTCGGCCAAAGTCATAGTCGGCACATCTCTAGTCTTTTTTTTTTTAAAGAAGTTTTAAAGATTTACATGACATATACATGTTTGCCACTTAAAGTATCTACATAATTATTTGTATTTTTTTTTAATTGACGGATCACCAATGACGGAAATCTGCACATCTATTTAAATAAAATTAAACGCTGGGCGTTGGTAAATCACACCGATAATTCAGCCCTCATCAAGCTGTCTCCCCGACCCCGCTAGGGGTCGCCCTTAGTGCTGTTGTTGCAGCAGGTAGTCATGATGTTAGTGAAGTGCGTGTAGTTAAATTATATATACAAAATGCGGACGTCAAGTCTGCTAATTTAATTTTTTTCTATGACTTCCCATTAAACCATCATTCAACTGCCGTTGAACTATTACTTCAAAAGTAAAGGAACATTGAATTTTTAACAGAATATTCAATTTGTCATAACCTCATTATGGAATCTCATTGGTGTTGGTGGCATGACAATTGTATGTAATTTTATTTAAATTAGCAAGGCCCCTTTTTGTTGCACCTGTAGGGACACACTGCTGACGCATTAATTTTGTATAACGCGCCCTAGTGTGTTAGCGCGGCGCGGCAGTCGTCTCCCCGCAACCGTATAGTTAGGTCGTAATTATTATATTGTAATATGTAAGCTGGTACCAGTAAAGTTATATATTTATATTCAACTGTTCTTCATTGAGTAATCCTGCAACATCCTACGTACCCCTACATTGGTGACCCTCGACACTGAACACGCAACTTTCGCAATGAAACTGGATATCGGAGCACGCGCACATCGTCAGCGAGTCAACGAGCACGCGCATGTGCAGCGTGGCAGCAGGACATGCATATGGAGGTAACCAGAGCACGCAACATGGGAGGCGACTCGCCCTTTTTGTTGAGACCAAAAGGGCTGCCATAACTGCAGCAGGAATATTATAGCAGAGACGTGGAACACAGGACACATAGTACGGAAAACCCACAGACTACTACGTGCTACTGCATTGTGTGTACTACGCTTGGGGGCGAGGCGTGATTCCGCACCAAGACGTCAAACAGTACGTAGCATACCCCGAGGACAGTGGATGACATGGCACCGGCGGTGGCACTTGAGGGACAGTGCGCGCGTCGAATTCGCATCACACCTGGGGGCGAAGACACATACCGCACCAAGTGTTGGATGGCGTAACCTGTCATCTCACAGAGGCCTGCAGAAATAGTTGGGGACGTCGCATCGTTGGCAGAGTTTGCGATTTGCTTCTTCGTACGAAATGCCTTCTACAAGCGTCATACGGAGAGCATCGGCATAATTACAAAGTGAAATGTGTATTGGTGATTCTTTGTTTTCCCATTTCCATAAGTGTCGGTTTATTAGAATTGAACAGAGTACCTTATTGCTTGTAATTAAATGTAGAGTCCTATTTCATTATGCCTATGTTGTTGTATTTGTTCAATATTTGTTCCACGTATCAACCATTGTATATTGTATTTTCGTCAAGTATGCATATATAGGATTACGCTTAGGTAACATGAACTTGTTTGTTATAACGCGATTGTTTATTTAAAGAGTTCCGCGTAAGGTAACGAGTCAGAATAGTAACCACGACTGTCCTTTTCTGAACCCAGAAGTGAACGGGGACAGCAGTTTATTTTTCTCTATATACCACTCTAGCCTTTTTGTTAACATTGCGTGAAAGATTTTGCACATACAAGAGATTAAGGAGATTGGCCGGAGTTTGGTACCACCGTTAGGTGAAGGTTTTGGTATTGGTGTCACTAATATGTCACGCCATTGTAGCGGAATACTACCGGTATTAAAAATGTAATTGTATAGATCCAATAAGTATAATTTGCCTGCCGGAGGTAAATGGTATATGAGGGAATATGTAATTCCGTCGTTACCGGGTGCTGTATCCTTTTGCTTAAAACATTTACACATTTCTTGTAAGCTAAAATTGGCCTCGAGTAATATATTATTTGAATTAAAATGTTGGACCCTTGGAGATACATAGTCTGGAGCAAGTTTAGAAAGAAGTTCAATCTTCTGATCATTCGAAACGCGGGATCTTGACGAACTGACTCCCTTGATCCAGCCCATGCGTTTCCACATATCAGAACTTGACGTTTGTTCATCAATGCTACTACAGTAACTTTGCCAATCTTTTGTCCTCGCTTGACAGATAGCATCTTTTGCAGCTTTTGTTTTGCGTTCAAATATGGTTAAATTACTTGGTGTAGGATTACTTCTGAAATTTTTTAAAGCCACCCTTCTTTGCGCCACCAAATGTGAGAGCGTTGTGTTCCAGTAAGGTTTAGGTCGAAAGTTATTTTTTGGAATATCACAGCTCTTAGTCCAAGGTATGTGTTCATCGGCTGCTTTATTCATCTGTTTGATAAAATTATCATATAAAGATTGCACATTAAGTGCATCTAAAGGTTGTAATAAATAATTTTCTAAGGATTTACTATACTCTGACCACTTTGCTAGCCTGAAATTTCGCTTTTTATTTATACAAACAGCGTTCATACTATTATTATATTTATATGAAACTTTAACAAACAGATGGTCACTTCCGAGATTTTCGTTCATCACACTCCAGCTTAGTAAAATAGACAAATCGGTTGAAACAAAAGTCACATCGGGCGATGTCCTCTGAACAATATTATCTACTAAAGCCACTCTAGTGGCAGTCCCATCGTTAATAGGAATAAATCCAGCATCTAAAGCCGCGTCATAAATCTGAATTCCTCTTCCATCGGCTCTAGAGGACCAGATTGCATGGTGGCCGTTAAAATCCCCAGCTATTATGCATTTATTGGGATATAGTGAGAAAATTTGTTCCCAGTCAGCAAGGCTTGTGCGAACTGAAGAAGGGCAATACAACAATACTATATTTTTAATTTCATTACAGTTTAAAAGCTTAACTGACATAACCTCCATGCCTGAATTTCTAATAGAAATAAAACATTGTTGTACATTTATCGACTTACAAATAATAATAGCTATCCCCCCATAACCATCCGTCCTATCTTTTCTAAAAATATTATACCCACTTACATTGAAATGAGATTCAGGTTCCAGCCAGGTTTCAGATATTAAAGCTATGTGTATTTTTTCTTGTGCCATTAGCAACTCAAACTCATTACGTTTAGGACGTAAGCTCCGTGCATTCCACTGTACAATACGTAGAGTAGACATTCTTATTGTATTGTTAGCCATTGTTAAACATAGATATAAATTTATTATAAATGTCATCTTTCTTCAAAGCTTTAACAATCAGTTGACCTAATAATTCCATTATAAGTTTACCTAGTTGTTTAAGTTTGGTATCCCAATCGGTGTCAGACATACATATATCTTTGACTCTCTGGAAGGTACTAAAAAAATCTAAGCTGACGCTTGAGTTTTTCGTACCTTCTAGGTTTTTTGCATGCTCTAAATATGTAGGTTCATAGATGGGTGATGATAACGAATTCTCTTCACCTACACTACACCTGTCCGACTCTCTAGTCTCCATCGTCTTCTTTTTCAATACATGTTCTTGCTGACGTATGTTTTTTCTTGAGTTCCTCTCTTCAGTGACATTATTCAGCATCATATCATCTCTTCTACTGCTATTATCCATTCGTTCTGTTACAAGTATATCTCTATATGTTTCCTGAGTATTCTGTTTATTTCCATGTTGTGAACTGATGTTGTTACTATTTTTTTTAATTTCTCCTTTATAAATACTAATAACTTCTTGACTTTTGTTTTCTTTCAAATATAGTTCTAACGCTTTTCTGTAGGTATAGTTTTGCTTGGTCATTATGTCTCTGATTTCTTTTTCTTTTAGGAAGATTGGGCACTTCTTGTACATGGCCATATGCGGTCCTTTACAATTCACACAAATATAGCAATTTGTTTCACAATTTGAGTGATTACCACCGCATTTGGGACATATAATTTTTTTAATTGGACATGTTCTTGAAAGGTGGCCAAATTTCCAACATCCCGAGCATTGAGAAACTGGAAAAGTATAAGGCTCCACTTTGAACCTGCAACCGTATCCAAATACATACGGCGGCAAAGTGGCGCCCTTAAAACAAATTCGTATTGTCTCTGAGTCTATCCATTCCCCGCTGTCAGACATTCTCTTTAGCCTTCTTATTGATATTATGTCATGCTCACATGACAGATTTTCAATAATTTCTGTTTCTTCTGTTCCTAGATCTATCTGTCTTAAAATACCATAGCATAAGCTAGTTTCGTCAGTCCTCTGAACCCTGTATCCTGAACTGATAAAACTTTCACAATTTAATAATTTCATAGCACTTTCTTTATTTTCAAAATAGATCAAGACCCTGAATGCACTTTTATATACCATCTTTACTATCTTTCCAATTTCTAACGATCTCAAAAGCTTTGCCATACCAAATTGTTTAGGTAAAGTTTCTTTTCCTGTCACACATATACAAGTGTAGTTTTCTTCAGAGTTTCCACTACTTTCTCCGATTAAATTATCACTTATAGAATCTTTTCTATTTACTCGCTTATGTCTTCTAATTACTGTCACAAATCCATCTTCTTCCACTATTTCTTCATCTTCTTGTCTCCCTCTCTTTGGAAGTCGTTGCTCACTCTCTTCGTTCATCTCCATCTCTTCGGTCAGATTAAGTTGTTGTTCTCTTTGAGGTACTGGCTCCTGCACTATGTCATCACTACCACTCGAAGCACAAATATCCACGTTAATGTTTATATCAGCCATTTAATATTATCATACGAAAATTTAATAACATAATTATTATGTGGGTAAAAGTAAAAATCACGCGATAAACTTGCGATGCAGCTAAGCGAGTGCGTTCGGCTCAACCGCTCGCGCGCGAATGTACCTCTTTATAATTTTATAAAAGATGAACATTGATGAAAATTTTAAGTGAATCAGTAGTAGCACTTCTATGTTGACACATGACACAATCTGTCAATGTCACAATCACAATGTCTAGTCAAATTAGTAAGCCAAATTTACTTAGGATTTTCGCGTAAAATTTCGACAATAGCATGTTTTTTGGATATCACAAATGCCTATAATAACGTTATTATAGATGTATTGATCAATACCTTAGACGAAATAGGTGTTGGGAAAAAAAATTGCCAGTATCTGTGGAACTTTCTAAGTGAACGGCACCTTATTATGAAAGATGAAACCGATCAAAATAAATACTTTATAAGATATACAAATCGCGGTTTAGCGCAAGGCGACCCGATTTCGCCTCTCCTTTTTAACGTAATTACAATTAAATGTTTTGAGAAAATTAGAAATTTAACTATGTGTCAATATGCTGATGATTTTGTGATATATTCCCCCTCCAGAAATCTAAGAGAAAGTCAAATAGAATTTCAAACAGCGTTAAATGCATTTTGTCTCATTCTGGATGAAATGGGGTTACAATTATCAGCCGATAAATCGAAGGTTTGTATTTTTAGTAGAGGCTTTAGAAGATTACAAATAGAACTTAAATTAGATAACGACAATTTAGAAATAGTAGACAGTTGCAAATATTTGGGTGTGTGGTTGGACAGATCGTTGCGCTGGAGTAAACATATTAACATTACTGTTGAAAAGGTTCAAAGAAGTCTTAATTTACTTAAGGTTTTGGCAGGTACTTCCTGGGGTTTACATCCTAAACACCTAAGACGTATATATATTGCACTAATCAGAAGTCGCATAGACTATAGCTGCTATTTATATGATGCGAGCGCAAAATGTCATCTAGATAAATTAAATAAAATTCAAAATCAGGCTATGAGGATAATAGGAGGTTTTATCAAAACTTCACCGATTCACGTTATGGAAAGTGAGCTATGTGTAGTTCCGCTGTACGTACGAAGGAAATATTTGGCTTATAAATTCTGTCTAAAGTCAAAGGCTATAGAAAATAATTTAACTTGTCAGTTATTAGAGAACCTCTACGCTCTTCGACAAAATTGTTATTGGAAAAATAAAAACATTCCTTTATTAGTATCAGCTATGAATGAGGTTAAAGAGTTGCAGGTAGCTTCTTCCTGTCCATTATTAATGTATACTTTACGAACATGGATAACTAATATTAATGTAAATGAAATAATTGTAGTCAACTTAGAATCAATTAAAAAATCTAAACGTTCATACGATAGTAATATATTAAAATATGAAGTTATTAGTGAATTATGTACAAAGTATAGTGGTTGGTTTTACATATTTACAGATGGGTCGAAGAGTGTAGAAGGCCATGGGTCTGCATATTATATACCTAATATAGATATAAGCACTCAAGATAATTGTTTTAAAATAAGTGAACCTACATCCATTATGACGTTGGAACTCATTGCAATCTCAGAGGCTTTGACTTATATAATTAATCATTGTGGACTTAACAATGTTGTCATTTGTACAGACAGCAAAAGTTCATTACAACATATAGCTCGATGCGCCTCTGGTTACAGAGGTGCATCGATAGCTTATGTTATTTTATCTAAAATTGATGAAATTACTTTAAAAGGCATCCAACTGAGATTGCAGTGGGTTCCATCGCATATTGGGTTGCGGGGCAACGAAGAGGCTGACGCGTTGGCGAAATTAGCGGTTAGAAATGGAAAAGAGATAAATATTATATTAGATTATTCAGATTATTTAACAAAATTTAAAAATGTATGCTATGATTATTGGAAAGAATATTTTAATAAACGGTCATTAGAGAAGGGTTTATGGTATAAAACCATACAGTGTGAACCTCTTCGTGTGCCCTGGTTCATGAATAGTGATATTAGTAGAAAACTGATTGTTACTGCTCTTAGACTCAGATCTGGACACATTCCATGCAAAAAATTTGCCTTCATGATGAAGAAAATCGCTTCACCCAATTGTGAGGAATGTGGAGTTGTCGAAGACCTACAACATTTATTGATGGAATGTGTCCAATATGAGTCTGGTAGAAATAATTTAGTAAGGTCCCTGAATTTGAACAGAACCGATGTAGGCATGTTCCATACAATTCTATCCCAACCAAATGGCGACGATGCGAAGGGTTTGTTCAAATTCATGGCCCATGTCTTGTGAAAGTACAATTGTTTAGGATACGATGGGACTGACATACGCTATGCGTAAAAGCCCCTTTAAATAAATAAAGAAATAAAAAAAAAAAAATAGTAACCACATAATTATTTTGTTTGTTTTATTGAATTGTTAAAAAATATACTTATATTTTTTTGTAAAAGGGGGGGAATATTGTAGGGACACACTGCTGACGCATTAATTTTGTATAACGCGCCCTAGTGTGTTAGCGCGGCGCGGCAGTCGTCTCCCCGCAACCGTATAGTTAGGTCGTAATTATTATATTGTAATATGTAAGCTGGTACCAGTAAAGTTATATATTTATATTCAACTGTTCTTCATTGAGTAATCCTGCAACATCCTACGTACCCCTACACACCATAGTGGTAGGCAAAATCCTAATCCTTATAACTGATCTGTAAAAGACACAACAACATAATCGTTCAGGGTTGATTCTATCATTACAGTTATAGCTAATATAGGTATGTCAGGATTGCGAGCAAGGTAAACACAGTAAATAAAACCAACATAAGATTCTCCACCACTGAGAGTACTTGTATTTGGGTTAGTATTAGTAACATAAACTAGATCACAATATATTACTTTACACAATTATTACAAGATCATAAAATAACGACAAGCTAATCCGATATAAAAGGTCAGACTTCTTCAGCTGATCAACACGGAATACTCCCGCTTCGTCGAATGACCACCGCCTTTATAAGCTCGGGTGCGTTGATCCATATCGGCGACTACCTTCTTTTGTCAACTTTGCCCAGTGCTACCCGCTACCGATAACAGATCAGCCAACATCATAATCACTGTTGAGTAAAACTGATGGTAAATCACTGATTTGGCCTCCCTTCAATCAATCATACTATCCTATTCAGTCCCGTATTGTGCCAGCAATAACCGCTCTTCAGACAATTTCACCCTTCGATTGATCTGACTGAAAAGGGCAACCTCTTGAAATTGACGGATGACAGTATTGCTAAAGCAATGCCGCTGTCAGGAGGTTCAGAACCTTTTAGTACAGAACCCTAAAAAGTGGATAGTTTCCAAAAAGTTTGACTAGCGACATCTTTGCGTTAATATTATAACTACTAAAAAGAGCGCCATCTATTTACTTTTAAAGCAAATAATTTAATAACAAATTAATAGATAGATGTCGCTGTTGCACTGACACTGACATTAACATGGGATCATAAATTAAAGTAATAAAATTAAATGTACTACGGGTAGGATTATTTCGTGAAGGACTTTCCGATAACTTCTTGATTCCGTGGTTTTATCTGCCACGCCGTCAATGTACTTATGCTCCCCCCTTACCTACGCCCTTAGATAATCCCACGGAGTAGAGAAAGAAGGATAATCCCATGTCGGTAGTTATTGAATCTTAAAAACTAGAGTAGGTACCTAGGGTAGTTAGGTACCGTGCAAATCAATATGTATACTTACGGAGATAGCAAGTTCCTTTCTTTCTTTTTTCTACCTCAGTCCTACATGATCGGTCACTGTAAATTTTCTCATAAAACACTTGAACTGCGTCATACCAATGTATGTATTTAATTAATTCACTTAATAAGTAAACTAAGCACCTATACGTGTGCGTCCGCATGTGCGAAAAAATAAATACTTTCTTTCTTTCTAATAGGTACCTACCTACATTAGGGGCACATAGAAAACAGGTAATCTCCTTTGATTGAAGTCGGTTAATGTATCTATTTATTGGTAATTATCGAAAGCAGTCAAAACTATTTAAGTACCGTAGTATACTTAATACAGGTTGTTCAAAATGTAACTTTAAGAATTTTAATTTAAACATAAGAATAAAGAATAATTTTATTTGATTTGTATGGAAAGTAATGAAAACATGAGAATTTCGAAAAGTTGTTCAATTTCCGATACCCTACAAAATTCTTAGAGTTAATACCTATCTATTAACGAAACTCAAATCATACATACGAGCGTATCATTTGAATTTAGACATTATAACTCAGATATTAGAGTTAATCTCGCGTTAATTTTGAATTTGACAATCAACTCTTAACACACTACTAAAGTTTCTATAATAATATAATTCAATCATGATTCGAAAGACACGTGGCGCCATCTATTACCATAAGAATGTTATTGTTGTTTTCCTCGGGAACAGTAAGTACTTTTTTTCGGGATAAAAGGTACCCCATGTCCGTTTCTGTACCTACACCTGACAACGTACGAGTACCTATACCTATGCAACATTTCAGGATGATCGGTTCAGTGGTTTAGGCGTGAAAAGGTAACAAACAAACAAACATAAGTACTTTCGCATTTATAATATTAGTTAGGATTTAGGTAATCGAATTATTTATTTCAAAATTTCTGTTTTTATTGTTTTAGTATAAAAGTTTACTTCAAATTATTATATTAGTAGTAATTATTGACAGATCTATTTGAATTCAGACTAATGAAAAAAGAAATACTAAGTATGCTGGTTTGTACTCCGTTCACCTGCAGGCCAATTCTCGTAATTCAAAATGTTCAAAATATAGTTTCGATCTAGTCCCAGTCTAGTCTCAATCTCATAAATATGACAAATGGTATTCTTGTTCGTTGACAAACAACGTCAAACATTATATTATATTGAAATGAGATTGAAAGTTGACTGAAGCCAAAAGGGTATTCTGGTTACATTATGTACTGAGCCATTTTGACAAGTTGGAATTCTCATTTATTTCTAGAATTTTAGTCTATACATATAATAATATTCTTTATTTCAGGCAACTTGGCCCATAAAAAACTAATACATAAATAATAAAAACAATACATAATTATAAACTAATACATAATAATTATAAAACTTCACTTAAGCGCTGTCGTTGTGCGATCGTGTGGCACTTGTCCGCGGAAGCGACGGAACACCACTCCCTCCGGCCAAAAGTTCTCCTCCATGACGAGGTGCAGAAGACACTTTGGTACTCGCACCACGAACGCCTTGAAGTTGACGTTACGGCGCGATTCCAGCAGCTGCACTCTCACCAAGGACTTGGCCTTTTGGCGTACATACTCAACGATGTCCTCCGCATTAGTGGTGTAGTGTATGCGGGAGATGTACACCGGAGTGTTCGGCAACGCGGCACGAAACGTCATATTCGGCTCCGTAGGAGCCGTGCCGCAGCAGTTCTTTTTATTTCTCTGACGGCACTTCTTTTGTACCGTCACGAAACCATCCTCATTTTCAGCATTTTTCGCCGCCTTTTCTGGCATAGGCTTCATACTGGTAGGGGCGGTCTATGACTGTTGATATCGGTTTATCAGTATGCTATCGGTAATAGATTTTAAGTTGACTGAATTGACATAATATCGAGATAGACTGAGATGATACTGAAACCGGACCGAACCTTAAGTGTACCAGAATACCATTTTTTATTCAATTCATAATTTAATCTCAGTTCGGTCAACCTTCAGTCTTACTTCAAATTAATTACGAGAATTGGGCTTCTGTCATACCTACCCATTTTTTTCCAGACCGAAAAAAAGTCATCTGTTATATGTAATTAACTGTCAAATCTATTTCGGTAGGTTTGTAATAGTTGGGACCAGAACACTGTTTATGTCAGAATGTGGAGCTTTGGGAGTGACAGACATTCTAGTCTGAAAATAGATTACAAACCAGCTTTTGACCCAGCTGCGCTCGCGCAGCTTCCGACGAATGGTTGTTTTGGTAAGGAATTTAGTCCAATTTGTATATTTTTATCTTATGACTTTATGACTCCTGCAAGATAATAAATAAAAATAAAAAATAAAAATAGCCTTTATTCTACCACATAACAAAACTATTAAATCAAATAATCACAATCAATAAATATATTTAGTAAAGTTGAATTTATCTATATTTATAAAATTATTATTACTGTTGAATTAAAATTAAAAAAATTATCATGTCCATGCATTATAGAATGTAATTATTATGTATTTATGTATTTTTCATTCATTTATTAATTATTGTATTTGTGGAAGTCGCCTCTTTGGCGTAAGCCTCCCCCAGTTTCCTCCAGTTGTCTCTGTCCCTAGTCTGTCTTCTCCAGTCTGGTCCACATCTTTCCTTAAATATGTCCTCCCATCGTTTTTGCGGTCTACCTCTACTTCTTTGTCCTTCTCTTGGTACCCACTCTATCAGTTTCTTGGTCCATCTGTCGTTGGTCATCCTGCACACATGGCCTGCCCATTTCCATTTTAAATTTCTTATTTTTTCGAGTATGTCAGTTACTTTGGTTTTCCTTCTTATTGTTTCGTTTTTTATCTTATCTGATAATTTTATTCCTAACATACTTCTCTCCATTTTCCGTTGGTGTATGGCTAATTTGTATTCGTCTATCTTCCTCAACGACCATGTTTGGCAGCCATATGTTAGGCATGGTAGGATTACTGTGTCGTATAGTTTCCTTTTTATTTCAATGTTTATGTCTCTATTCTTCATAATTTCTTTCAAGCTCCAATATTTTTTCCATGAAATTGCAATTCGTATGTTTATTTCTTTTTCTGTAAGATCTTGGAATGAAATTGATTGACCTAGGTAAATATATTCTGCAACATAATCGATGTTCTCTCCGTTCACTCTGATGGTTTTAACGGTACTATTCGTGATAATTTTTGTTTTTGAGGCGTTTAGCGATAACCCAACCTTGCTGCTCTCTCTCACTAAATCGTTTATCATGCTGTCTAACTCGGTACTCTCCTCCGCAAATATAGCGATATCGTCCGCGAACCGTAGGTGGCTTAAGTATTCTCCATCTATTTTGATGCCTTTTTTTTCCCAGTCGATATTTCTAAAAACCATCTCCAGAACTGCTGAAAATATTTTAGGTGAGAGTGGGTCGCCCTGTCTCACGCCTTTTTCTATGCGGAATTCCGGTCCGTCTCTTTCCAGTCGTATTTTAGCCAAACTCTTAGAATATATGCTATGTAGGATCTCTATGTACTCTATGTCTAAGCTTTGTTGTATTAGTGCTTTCCAGATAGCAGTGTGGTCTAAAGAGTCGAAAGCTTTGGAGAAATCTATGAAGCATATGTACAAAGTCTTCCCATATTCTTTGCTTTTCTCTATTAGTTGTGCCACGACGTGGATATGATCGGTCGTTGAAAAATGTTTTCTGAATCCTGCTTGTTCACGTGGTTGGTTCTCATCTAAGATTTTGGAGAGCCTGTTCAGAACGATTTTTGAGAAAACTTTGTAGAGATTGCTCATTAGGCTAATTGGCCTAAAATTGTTTAGGTTATCTCTATCTCCTTTTTTATGTAGTAGAGTCGTTGTAGCTCTGGACCATTGTTTAGGAGTCGTTCTTTTTTCCAGTATGTTGTTGAACATAGTTTGTAACGGTCTCTGTAGAGGTTCAGATATACATTTTAATAACTCGTTCGTAATATTGTCTTCTCCGGGTGATTTGTCATTTTTTTGTGTCTTAATTGCAAAATCTATCTCTGAAAGTAGTATTGCAGGTACTTTTTCTGTGGTTCTGGTTTTGTCCAAAATGCACTCATCAAAATTTGATGTTGTTTGTGCGGAGTAGAGTTCTGGATAAAATTTTGTGGCCTCCGTTATTATGTCTAATCGTTTCGTTATTTTATTTCCTGCTCTATCTGTTAAATGTGATGTCCATTTTGAAGATGTACGGAGCTCTTTGTACGCTTTTTTACGGCTCCCGTTTTACTTATATATTTTTCAAACGTACTCTTCCTATGAATCTTCGTTTTTTCGGAAATCTCTCTGTTAATTGCCTTGCTTACTTGTGTTATCTTATTTTTGACCTCCTTGGTTCTCCTTTCTCTGTATAATTGTTTCCTTTCTTCTAGTAGTTTCTTTATAAGGGCTTTCATCTCATCTCTTTGGTTTTTCTTTGTTTTAGGTATTTGTACAAGTAGTTTATTCATCTCTTTTTCAAAACTAGTATATTGTTTTTGTACATCCGATGATTCTTTCACTGCAGCAGTAAAATTTTCTTCCCATTGTTTTCCACTCTCTCTCGTTAGTACCGGTAAGTCTCTAGTATAGTTTGTGCTTGTTTTGATGTATTTCTTTTTCTTCTTCGTGTCTAAGTAGATCTTGCATCTTATCATTTTGTGGTCAGTATTAAAGTTCAGGTTATGAATTATATTAAAGTTATGTACATCAAGGCCTTGGGTTGTAAATATATAGTCGATTTCATTGTGATATAAACCGTTTGGTGACTGCCAAGTCCATTTTTTGTTTTTTCTTAATTTAAACAAGCTATTTGTAAATATTAAGTTCTTTTCTAGAGCAAACTCTATCAGTCTGCAGTCCTGCAAGATAACTCTAGCGAAAATACTGGACTGATGAGGCCAAAATCTAAAATCTTGTTAAATAATAATGGTGCTGATTCTGTTATGGACAAACTAAACTTAATTTAGGCTACTGCTATCTTTTTCACTCTAATAAAATAAGAAAGAGACATACGCAAATAAGAGCTGTCAATTTTAGTTTAACTAAAAGTTCCTTAAAGACGACATTTAAAACGTGTCGACTAAAAACACGGTGAAGTTCAAGGCGTAAACTAATTTGACATCTCTAACTTAGTTGTTGTCTATCACCGTCCTTTTCTCGCGCTATCTGTTCGTAATATACAAGGTTAGTCAGAAAGGGGGTACTAATCCGAAAGGGTGTTAAAGTACACATAATAATGAGTAACTTTTGTTCTACAACTTTTCCCAAAACTCAATAGTTTAAGAGAAAGAGTTGACCAAAGTCTCAAAAAAAAAATCTCTAAAATCTATCTATCCCCAGTTATGATCAGCTGTGTTTACATTTTAGGTCCTACTTGGGGTCATGAATTAGAAACACCATTTTCTGAATTTGTAACTTAAGCAGGGATGAAGAATTTTTGAAAAAACTAAAATAATAATCATTTTATTTAGAAAAAAAATATATCGAATTTCGTAATTTTAACACTTGCTTTCAAACAGTCATCAGCGATACTAAGTATAAGTGGGCTTCGGATTAGTACCCCCTTTCCGACTATTCTTGTATAGAAAGCAAATCTCTAATTTTAGTTTAGTTGGTGAACAAGAGAATCGGCTCAAATGAAACCATTAGATTCATTACTCTGATTCAACGTTTTTCTTTTTCCGCTTCCACTCCCTTCCTATGTGAGATTTTTATTCACCCGTTAATGAGTATTTTAGCACCATGCTGAGAAGTCCTGTGAACTCCGGGGAAACGTATAGATGAACCTTTAATTTTGCCCACTGCTGGGCATACGCCTCTTTACTTCGCCTTTCTATAAAGCAGTATTGAACCTGGTTCGACTCACGACCTCACCGCGTGTTCAGCTCATGATAAAGGGCTCCGTTTGGGTCCGAAACTAGTCGGGCAATCCCGAAAAATGCACGTAAGTAAACCGTAATTAATCAGAAGTATTGGACCTGACATCGAACTCAATCAGAAGAACTGGTTCTTCGATCAGAAAACTATCCTGAAAAATTCAGTTTCGCCATGTCTATCTAGCACAGCACAGCATAATTATGTACTATCCATGACTTTTTGACTTTATACATTACTCGTACTAGCGACCCGCCCCGGCTTCGCACGTGAACGTTTATTATTATTTATCTCTGTACCGCTCACACGTTTGTTGCCCCCTTCGCCTATGTACTGGCGGCTGTCAGGGAGCCCAGCTAGTGAGCTGGCGAGTCACCGTCTGCCAACGCATTTCAAATTTAAACTTGAAAGGCAGACGCCGTTTTCTTCCGGCAATAGAGGTTAACCTATCCACTAAACACCCCCTCCCATAGACCAGATATTTTTTTACCGTAGTTTACAATAGTTTTGCACCCACTTGGGATGGTACATGACTGTACTTCAATAGTGCAGCCGTGGATAGTCCCCGGTTGGTGCCCCATTTTAGATTAAAGTTCTCAAAGGGGCCTCTGCGCGTTGGACCTGTATCCCCGTGTATGCCTTCCAAAAGGCATATTATTTATTATTATTATTACGTTTAACGTTATCTATCCTCAGCTCTACTGGGTGTAAACGAATTCGTGTAATTTCTTCAAATCACATGATCTATTACGGGTATAGATAAATGCCGCACGGGATTTAGATTGATTAAAAATAAAAGTAAAACTTATTTTTACCCAAATAATATTTTTATGTGATAGAAAATTCGATGCCATGCATAAATGAATGAAGGCACGGCGATACAGCTGACGGGCACGACTAGCGCGATATCGCTCCACGCAGTCAGTTAACTTGGGACGCTAAAATTGCTCAGATACAGAATACCATGGTTCATATTTTGAAAACTTTTTTTTGTTGATTCTGAAGAAAACCTATGCAGCTAACCTATTTGTCATCAGTAGATCACGCGGTTTGAAGGAATTACACGAATTCGTTTACACCCTGTATATCAGTCATATTTGTGGTTACGGATTAGAAGCTCCATTTTCTGAATTCGTAACTAAAACAGGGATTTAGTGAACAATAGCAAAAAATATTTTACACGGAAATAAAAATTATTGAATTGTATAATTTGCTTTGAAACAGTCATCACTAATACTTTAAGTGGCCGCGGATTCGTACGAGTATCCCCTTTCCGACTACCCTTGCATAGGCATAATTTTAAACCACCTTCCCGTTAAAAATTTTAACTTAAAATTACATAATTATAATAATCCATTGTCTGGCCTTTTCATTAAGTAAGTTTTAGATGGTTGGTCAAATGGCTGTAAAAATATAAACATCAATAAATATATAAAATAATAAGTTAGAGTATAACTTATAAATAAATCACTCTCTTATCTGAGAAGCTCTCTTTTGAGTGTCGTTTTGATAACTCTTGACATGCCGATTTGATAATTAGGTAACTTAATTTATGGTGTCAAATGTACAATACTTATTAAAATGACGTGATAGATTTATTAGAACTATTTATTAAAACTGTTTTTAAAAACGCTCAATATTAAAAAAAACTACATCATAAATGCGCGCGATTCACTATTTAAAACGGATCTGTGTTGATCTGACGTGAACTTCTACTCTCGCTGTAAGACTACCTACAAGTTTAAAGACATGTTGTAACATCCGAACTGAGCTCGTAGGAATTAAAACTTGTTACGAAACGAAAATATCACATCGAAGTCAGCGACAGTTGTTTCGCAACCCACGTCTATAGAAAAATACACCATAGACCAGATTAAACAAAGTGAAACAGAGTGGTTACTTTACATAATTAGCAGTGATCGGAAAAGGGTGAGCTAATTTACCTAAACTTCAAAGAACAGAGACAAAAACCGGGGACTTCCTTACGGCAACATTTTTTTTCGTGAAAATTACTCCGGGTTTCGGGACATCACTAAAGTACATTTTAATATTAATGTTAATAGTACAGAAAACAATTAAATTCGTTTTCTTATTTTTGTTTCCCAAAATTGTCACAAAACCAGATGACACTTTTTTCATTGTTTTTAAAAAGAGATTGTTTATTGTTTTCAAAAAAGGAGATTGTCTTTTATTTTTTGAAAACAAATGAAAGACAATCTACGAGAAAATTCTCCCGAAAAAAAAATGTTGTCGTAAAGAAGTCTCCAGTTTTTGTCTGTGTTCTTTGAAGTTTAGGTAAATTAGCTCATCCTTTTCCGATCACTGATAATCAGTGATACTTTAAGTGGCTCACGGATTAGCCAACTTTCCGACTAACCTATAAGCCACTAAGTACTTATAGGTTAATAGTAGAGTTATTAGTAGAGACCAGTGGCGAAGGGTGAATTTTCTTAAAAGGGAAGCCGGACCAAAAAATGCTTGCCTTGCTCAAGTGTGATGCGTGAATTCCAGTAACTACTCGTTTCGAAAGGGAAGCCGATAGGAATCGAGTTGTATGGAGCCTTCGCCACTGGTAGAGACTAATTTTACCAAGTTTCGTCTTTTTTTTTAATCCGGACTCTATGTTTTTCGCTTCTAGGTTGATTTCTTCTGCATCATGGACGCGTTTGTAGTGTCACAATTACAGAAATAAATCTCACAATGCTTTATGCACACGTATAAATTACGAGGGGTTAAGTTTTCTGGGAAGAAATCTTAACGCTTAACTAGGATCAGGAATAATCAAGATACAAATCCGATTCTCTAAACTAACGTTCAAACAATCATAATTTCAAACAGGCGTCTACTAAACAATCGCAATTACTACATGAAAAGTTACAGACTAACCATTTGAAGGCGATGGCGTGTCTGTGACTTGGTCGTAATCATTGATCTGTGAACGCGTAGTACGTAGTATCTACCGTATTCGCGCCAACTACCGCGCCTTGAAAATCGGCTTTGTAAACATACACAACGGCGTACAAAACGCTGCGTTTGTACCGCCGAAGTTAACGGTTTTTTTTTCTTTTTTTTTTTGGACTGCGGTAGATGGTCCGAGGGGACCATTTCCACGTAACCGGGCAGTCATTGGCGAGACCTGAAGGGTCTCCAGCCAATGGGGGGGGAAGTAAGGCAGATGCAAGTAGTGTAGTCGCAATTGGTAGGTAATATTGCATAAATTTAGCCTACTTGCCAATCAGTAAAACATCTTAGTTGTGGCAATTGTGGCTATGTCTATATAACGTTCACTTTTCCAGATTAGTTTTCCTTGTATTCCGATAATATCCGGAAACCGATTCGGTAATTCCGATTTTATTATTATACATTTCAAAATAAAACCACAAATAAAACCTACGTGTTGAGTTTCTAACGTGAGCTCTTTGCCTGGGCGTTGTTCATTTCAGTAATTAATTCGATCAATCATCTTTTCTTTACGTAGCTATGTAGGGTGACTGGTAATTACTGTCAAATACTTACTCAAACACAAGATTGTACTCATGATAACAAAAAACTTTCCCGAAAAAACATTTTTATAAAACAAAACAATATAATTTTTGAATAAAAAAAAATTGCGCCGCTCTACGATGCGCGATGTAAATGCGGACCGTGCGTTGTATTAGTGGAAAAATACTATTCCTTCCCCACGCGCCGTTTGATCCTGTGACGCATAACACAAACAGCCTAGCCAGTTAGTCCCCCTGGAAGCGCGTCGTATGCGCAATACCGAATCCGTTTATGGTTAAATAAACATAAAAAATAACATAACTTCTTTGGGAAAGTTGTTTGCTATCATAAGTGCATTCATGTGTTTCATTATTTGTCCTCCTGTATATTTAGACGTGAAACACGCTGAGCGTTTCGCCCGCCGCGTTCAACACGCCAGTTTGTGACTGTTGAAAGACAACTGCAGTTTCATTCTCGTGTTCCCGCGCCATTCGTTCGCCGAATGAGAGCCGAGACAAACGTGACTATTCGTATTTTTGTGTAGTTATTTCGTAACGAGTGCCGCGTGACTTTCCACCATAACAATGGCGAACCTGAGCGTATTTGTTGTGCCTGTACTCCTCTTGGCTTTATTTATAAAAGAAGGTAAGATTATTTTTAATCTAGCTGCTATAAATTAGCGTCGCATATGTAATAACTCGTTCCTAAAATTACGCGGTTTTTTAACAAGTTTTTTTGTCATTTCTGTTTGTGTCGTTTATGTAATTAACATTAATGACAAACGTTTTGCGTAACCTGATTTTTAAGTTAAGATAAGTCTGTTTATAAGTCAAGATTTATACATATACTCACCCCCAAGTACTTATAAACATACTTATGATTTTTTTAGTGACTTTCAATTCGTTTTATTAAGTCTTACAACTTTTTGAACTTCTAGTAAGTACGTTCTATTTATTATTCTGTGTTTCTGGCAGAATAATGTGGTGTTTAAACTCTTTAATAAAAATTTACATTTTGACACTCACAATTAAAATTGTTAAAATAAAATAATGATTTATA
The DNA here is from genome assembly GCA_905220435.1 of Amphipyra tragopoginis. Classification (NCBI taxonomy): domain Eukaryota; kingdom Metazoa; phylum Arthropoda; class Insecta; order Lepidoptera; family Noctuidae; genus Amphipyra; species Amphipyra tragopoginis. The sequence continues at coordinate 10,890,257 of HG992009.1, forward strand.
CAGGCTTTTACTAGGTAAGTGCTGTAAATATTTTCCATATTAAATCGATTATCGATAAGTGTGAGGAAACATGCGTATTTGAAATGGTACACAAGTTTGTTTATTTTTTAACAAATAATAATCATTTCCCGCGGATAAAATTGTTATTTCCCCTTCACAAAAAGAGCTTATTCAAATAAAAAAAGACATTATGAGGGGCACAACTCGGCATAAGACATTGACATAGAGGGGGACAATAATAATTGAATGAGTAATAACAGAGTTTTACAGCCTCGTACTGCAGGAACTCGCAGCAGTAAGTAGGTGGTAGGTACTCAGTTATGAATACCTGAGTGAATAAATATAGGCAATATACAAATACAGCTTGACCCCTAACAGAATATAATGATACCTAAATAAAATTGTTATCTACTTTTTAAAACATTCTAATTCTAATGTCTTGAAATTCAACTTGGCAGATTTTTTTTATTTATAATTCTGTGCCCCTAGTAAAAAAAGGTAGACCCTTTTTCACAAGGGGCACAGAATTGTCTTTATTGCTAACTAATGCGACAAGTCATAAATTTCTTTTCTCGACATCTATTTCGTTATAAAACTAACAGTTAATTAATCATCTGTCTTCGTGAACTATACAATATGTTTACCTTAGACTTAGATACCACGACACCTCGCGCGTCATCTGTTATTTATAAACACCTAACACGTTTTGCAAGCGGTGGAAATGGGACTACCTTGATGACTTGCAGTATTGAACTTTGTCTATTGCATCAATCAAAGATAATGCACCTATCATATAAAGACGACCCGCGTGGTTCCCGTGGACATTGTAAAAGGTAGCAAAGGAATTATTTGAAGGTAATGAAGGGGAATGCGCGATCACCAATCTGTGAGTCAAGAGGGGTGATTATGGGTGAGAAAGCGTATATTCAGCAGTTGCCGTTACAGCTATGAGACGCTCTGGTAGCAAGGAACGTTGCTGCAGCAGCGCTGCGTTCGTAAACGAGTCCGTGTTGCAATGCTGCGTTCATAGACGAGTCCGTGCCACGGCGCTGCGTTCATAAACGAGTCCGTTCCGCAGCGCTTCCGAAGCGACGTGTTTCTGAAATCACACTGCTGTTCTCACAATAATAAATATAAAGAATAAAATGGTTTGAAAGTGCAATCGCATCCCACTATCTCACTTATAGGAAAGTAAAAGCGAAAGTTTAGTCTGATTGTCAAATTACGCCGAAGCCGCAGATTGGATTTGAATGTTTGCTACAGATATAGAATGTATTCTCACACAATATGACTGCACAGACGCATTGCTCTTGAAAATCTGGGAATTTTCAGTTTAGCAGCTAAGTACCACAGAATAATAAACACTTATAGTTCTTAGGTACGTAGTACGTACAGAATTCTCACTTCCTATCTAATGCGTAAAATGTCTAGAAAAATGTACTCCACTTGCGCGGCATGAGAGTTACAGTACGCGTAAAATAACGTTGCCGCTCTGAAAAAGGCTTTCAGCGTTCTGTTCCCCACTTCAGAAGGACAAAGATATTTGGTAATCGTAAAACAACTTCGCCGCTCTGAAACCAGGCTTTGGCCGCTGTTCCTCACTTCAGATGATCAAAGTTATTTGGTACTCATAAAATAACTTTGCCGCTCTGAAACCAGGCTTTGAGCGTTCTGTTCCTCACTTCAGAAGGACAAAGATATTTGGCAATCGTAAAATAACTTTGCCGCTTTGAAACCAGGCTTTAAGCGTTCGTTCCTCACTTCAGAAGGGCAAAGTTATTTGGTACTCGTAAAATAACTTTGCCGCTCTAAAACCAGGCTTTCAGCGTTCTGTTCTTCACTTCAGAAGGACAAAGATAATTGGCAATCGTAAAATAACTTTGCCGCTTTGAAACCAGGCTTTGAGCGTTCGTTCCTCACTTCAGAGGGGCAAAGTTATTTGGTACTATATCATCGGCTGTGCATTCGCGCTTCTGTTTAGTTCATTTCGATTCGATCATCAATCGGTTCGATTTTCTCTTGTGTTTCACTCTGAAGTTGCAGCAGCGTGTTACGTTTTCATACCTAAATTGTCGACAAAGGCGAAGGACTTTGTCGACAGTTATGAAGACATCTGATGGATGCTAGCTTTTAGTCAAATAGCTGACTTCCTTGTTAAATAAATTAATAAAGTTCTTTTCGTAAAACTTGATTCTTAAAAGTAACTTCTCTTTTTGACAGTTTGTATTTAAAAATACCAAAGTCTACAGAGTGTGCAGATTTAGCGAGCATTGCATATACCTATGTTACATAAAACGGCTTGGGTGCGTCGACTTACAACCGGTTAGACCTGTATCGAATTCGAAGTGAAACGTTATTTTTATACTCTTAATATGGAAGAAAGTAAATAATTAATTATGTTACGTGTTTTAAGAACGTAAAAGTGATAGTTATTTATTTATTACTGTTTTCTGTATCCAGTTGATTTTAAGGGAGGGAAGGATTTTAAGGGACTTCATTTGAAAATAGTAATGATCGTATCAAATTATCAGTCAGTTGTCTTCATACAAATTGTACCGATACCAGGAGATAGCTACACAAATATATCTTCGAGACATGATATAATTTTAAGCCCAGGCGTAATCCTGCGCATGCGCATTAGCGTAATTTTGAAGCGGGTTCACAAAAGTGGATAGCTCTAACTTCAGGGCGGCCATCATTTTTAGCGAGCCAATATGAATCCGTCATAATATTCAAGGTTAGTCGGAAATGTGGTACTAATTCGCAGGCCACTTAAAGTATCACTGATGACTGTTTTAAAGCAAGTGTTAAAAGGAGATGTTTGATTTTGGGCCACCACTATGTAGAGTATATAGAAAAATAGGAAAGAAATAGGGGATTACCATAAAAATACAAATAAATTAATTTGAAGAAGAGTACAATTGTACAGGAATTATTATTTGGGGACGTTTTTTAATATGTTAACCCTTTTTTCTGGTAGCCATGACAGTTGTGTTCGACATTAACATGAATTTGACAACTTTGACGGTCCTAGGTTTCGTGATGTGTGTGTGACGCAATCGAGTTCAATACCTGTAGTTCTATTTCATTATAATTACAACGAAATCCAAGTATTTTTGTCTATAAACAACGTAGATTCTATAGGTTATGTAAATACACAAGAAATAAACACAATGGAGTCAATGACATGTCAACAGTTGTCAAAATGACATTTCACATAATTTCGATCCACCATATTTTTGTGTTGTGTTGCTCTCCTTGACGAAGTATACAATAATATAATACAAGTATATAATATATAGAAAATGAACATTAAATAACGGTTACTTTATTGTATAGCTATATTTCCATATAGTGTACATGGTATGCTATGCTAGCCCAGGCTCCATACATTTCTGAAACATCTTCTTTCAAAATTCGATAAGTAATTTTTATTTCCATGCAAAATTATATTTAGTTTTTTCAATAATCCTTCAGGGTGCTTCTCATCTGTGACCCCAAATGTAAACACAGGTGACCATAGCTAAGGATAGATAGATCTTGGCGTATTTTTTATGAAATCTTTGAACAGCAATTTTTCTTAAACTATTGACTTTTGGGAAAAGTTTTAGAACAAAAGTTATTCATTATTATGGGTACTTTAACACCCTTTCGGATTAACCTTGTATTATCATTTTATAAACCCACCTGATAGTAATAATTCCTTAATATGTTATCAAGGTTCCCGACTGAAATCTGATAGGTGTGTTAAACAGGATTAACTAGAACAATTTACTAAATGCATCTAAATCCCACTCAAGCTGTTAGAAGCTGCTTGGGTTCCAAATGGAAATATGACATCAGCACTTTGTGTCGTAATTAGCTTTTCTACACTATAATAATGATAAATACAAAAGGGGTCTGTCTGTTTTCTATATTTTTACGATTAAACTACCTAACCGATATTTTGGCAAACACGAATAAAAAGATTGATGTATTTAGTACATCGCGTTCCGGAAAATTAAAAGCTTTACGAGGCACGATAAACAAGTAACAAGGTACAGTCTACAACATAACTTATGCACCTCGGCAATCTTCGTGTTTCCGAATTTGTACGAATTATGGACCAAAAAAATTCTCCATCCCTAATTTAGATACGAATTCAGATAAGTGACCAGAAAATCCAAAGAGGTTACGAACACGGAGTTATTACAAAATTAGTCGGAAAGGGGGTACTAATCCGAAAGGGTGTTAAAATACCCATAATAATGAATAACTTTTGTTCTGCAGCTTTCCCCAAAAGTCAACAGTTTAAGAGAAATTGCTGTTCAAAGATTCCATACAAAATACGCTAAAATCTGTCTATCGTAAGCTACGAACTGCTGTGTTTACATTTTGGGTCATATTTGGAGTCACGGATTAGAAGCTCCACTTTCTGAATTAGTAACTAAAGCAGGGGAGAAGTATTTTTGAAAAAAATAAAAATAAATTTGCATGATGGAAATAAAAATTATCGAATTTTGAAATTTTAACACTTGCTTTAAAACAGTCATCAGTGATACTTTGTGGCTTGCGGATTAGTACCCCCTTTCTGACTAACCTTGTATACAGCATGACTAAAATAGTCAATGTCGCTGATTAAAATGTATGGTAAAGCAATTTTTTTTCACGATTTTTATTTGTCCCATGGTAAAAGTTGTACGGAATGATGAGCAGAGTTCATGGTTTTCGGATGTAAAGCCACAACCAGCCATGCTGTAAAATTATAACTGAAGAGCTTAAGATCAAAAAGTGTCTTTTACACTTATGACTCGAGGCGTCTTTTTTGTCTCATGGGAGTCAAAGCCTAGGATACTTCGATCAATAAGGATTATTGATCGAAGCTAGAATATTATCGATTTCTGAATTTTTTTTTTCAACCAGTGCTATTTTTCAAGAGAAAATAGCATCTCCAAGTCACATTTACAAAATAAACAGACCTACTCGTAAATAGATTTTCTCGATTTCTGAACAAAAATGAAAAGTGTAAATAACACTTTTTGTTCCTGACTTAAAGTTACTATATTTTTTATTATAACTTTCGTGAGACATATTCACATTTATGATTATTTACGGTTTACTCACGTGCATTTTTTGGGATTATCCGACTAGTTTCGGACCCAAACGGAGCCCTTATTCATGAGCTAAACACGCGGCGAGGTCGCGGTCGCGAGTCGAACTCTCGAGTCGAATGTTCTGAAACTAGTCGGGCAATGCCGAAAAATGCACGTGAGTAAACCGTAAATAATCATAAATACAATTACTATACTTATACTCTATAGTACGAAGTAGGACTATGAAACAAAGAAAGATTGACCAGTTACGGTTACGTAGTCTATAAATATTTATAACCAGAACGTCGCAACACCTTGTACTTGCACAGATGTACTAACAAGTAAGTACATTTTAATGTACCATGTTCCGGCCGCTTTCACTGTTATCACATCGCCATTTGTTTGACACACTTAGCCCTATGTTGTGGGCACGACTATAAAAACACGCGGCGAAGGGACTTTCTACTGCCACAAGAGATTAATGAATTCATGATTTAATCGTAAGGTTTTTATGTATGGGCCCGGAAATTGTAGAAAAATACATAGTTGGACGTAAAAACAGTCAACTGTGTTTAGAATTCATTGTTTGAAATTTAGTTCACGGAATCTTGAATTATAATTATGAGAATTTGGTGATTTTGATCATAAAAGCAATTAATTTGTTCGTTACTTAGGGATCCTCGATTTTTATACAAGGTTAGTCGGAAAGGGGGTACTAATCCGAAGCCCACTTATAGTATCGCTGATGACTGTTTGAAAGCAAGTGTTAAAATTTCAAAATTCGATATTATTTTTTTCCAAATGAAATGATTTTTATTTTAGTTTTTTCAAAAATTCTTCATCCCTGCTTTAGTTACAAAATCAGAAAATGGTGCTTCTAATTCGTGACCCCAAATATGACCTAAAATGTAAACACAGCTGATCATAACTAGGGATAGATAGATCTTAGAGTTTTTTTTTTGAGATTTTTGAACTACTGTTTCTCTTAAACGATCGACTTTTGGGAAAAGTTGTAGAACAAAAGTTACTCATTATTATGTGTACTTTAACACCCTTTCGGATTAGTACCCCCTTTCTGACTAACCTTGTATACAGTATATTAACTAATGAAATGCGTTCCCGATAACGAGCAATACTATAACGACCGTACTTACAAAAAAAGTATTACCAAACAAAACAAAAAAAAAAAAAATCACAAAAAATAATAATTGATAAAGAAAAGCAACGCTTACTGTATATGTTCATTTGTCTATCAATTTGGAAAACCCGGCAACATCGCATTTAACCTATCTAGGCTACTATTTTGGTCTTATACAGACCGTACCGAATTGTTTTTCATTATTTTTATCTTTTTCGGATTATGTTTTTGCTTTTTTTTATGTATACGCCCTCTATTATTTAAAATACTTTATGTAGATATATATTAAAACAGTAAATAGATATTAAAAATATTAGATACCTATCCTGTAGTATCCAACTAATCCAATTAATTGCAGATTGGCAGCAAGGAAACTCTGAATGGTCAAAAAAATTCAGAAGTTTTTAGTACAAAATTGATTCGAGCCAAATTGTCATAAGATTTAATAATCCTCTTTTCTCAATAAGTTTGTCGAGCAGTCCAAACAGATTCGGCTACATTGTAAGTTTAAAACATCCCAATTCCCAGTAGGCCAATCAAACCAAGAACACTACGAAAATAAAATAATAAAATGGGACAGCAAACAAAAACATTAACAAAAAAACAAATAAATCGGTTGCAATATTCATGTTTATTTATTTATTTATACTTCTATGCACTATGGTGGTACATAAGGCGGACTTAATGCCATAAGGCATTCTCTACAGTCAACCTTTGGGTTAAAAAGAAAAGCATCGAAATAGGTACAGCAAAAAAATAAATAAAAATGAGTTGACAATGTTGAACAGAATTTAAAACAAATTATAAGATATAAATTACATAAAATACATCTATACGAATAATAAAATATATAGATATTATAATATATATATAAAATACAAAACTATAAGAAAATCTAAATGCAATTATGACGAAGACTAAACCAGATGATTAGGAGTGCAGCGACTTCAAGTAGTATTCCTTAACTTTGCGTTTGAACGAGAATTTACTCGGAGCTTTTTTAATATCAAGGGGGAGCACGTTCCAAAGTAATCATGTAATTCAATCATTGATACTTAATCATAATATCCGGTACTAAATGGTATTGACAATGTAGGCGTGGCAGATAGCGTGACTAGTTCACTGAAGTCACTAGGTATACATGATATAACTTGTTTACAAGTGATCTTCAGATAGATTTTGTTTATAAGGTTTTTTTTTAATTATAAACTAGCGACCCGCCCCGGTTTGCTCGGGTGCAATGTATTATACATATAAACCTTCCTCTTGAATCACTCTATCTATTAAAAAAAACCGCATCAAAATCCGTTGCGTAGTTTTAAAGATCTAAGCATACATAGGAACTTTGTTTTATACTAAGTATATAGTGAAGGTTAGTAAAGAGGGTACTAAACTACTAATCCGCAGGCCGCTTAAACTATCATTGATGAGTGTTTTAAAGAAAGTGTTAATGTTATTTCAATATTCAGTAATGTTTCTTATTCTAGTTTTTTCAAAAAAATCTTCATTCCCTTCATCCTTGCTTTAGACACGAATACATAAAAAGAGCTTCTAATTCGTGACCCCAAATATGATCCAAAATGTAAAAAACAGCTGATCATAGCTGAGGATAGATAGATTTTAGGGTATTTATTATGAAATCTAAACAGCTATTCGTCTTGGCTTTTGGGGAAAGATGTATAACAAAAGTTATTCATTCTTATGTGTACTTTTAACACCCTCTCGGATTATTATCCCTTTCCGACTATATGTTACCTAAGTACCTAGTATATCCACAGTGTAATTTAGATACATAATTATCTACCTCTTCTAATGTACGACCTCTTCATTTGAATAAGTTTTTCCCATGATCGTATAATTTAAAATAGCTCCAACTACTTCCGACACCTTTCTTGAAATTTTTCACTTTGGTATTTCATTCATCGTGATCTTCTTGAATGAAACTCGTGGTTATAAGTTCATATATATTAATAGTGTTTACAATAAGAAAGCCACAAAAGTAGTGAACTACATTAAAACTTATATCGCTAACTAAAAATAAACACGAAACCCTTAGTCGGCAGTCCTTTCAAGTAACGCGCATTAATTATACATTACCTTGCCTTTTAATAGTAACAGTATTTATGTAAAGTAAGTAAGCTATTCACGTACATTTACCATATTATGCACATTGCATACATTTTTATGTATGCCATAATTTACTATTTTATGTAGGTAATGAACTGATTGCGTTTTAGTCCCAACCCGCAGACCCGGTCCATCTTTCCAAGGTGGATCGCGAGGTCGAACGTAGGGCCACCCTCCCACCCGATGAAGACCCCGACGACCCCTTACCCCCCATCACCGTAGACGAGGTCCACACGATAGTGAGGAAACTCAAACCTAGGAAAGCCCCCGGCTCAGACGGTATCACCAATAAGGTGATCAAACACTTTTCCGCCCCGCTCATAGTCCTCATGACCGCCATCTTCAATGGCGCTCTGAGTAATAACATCTTTCCGCAAGCTTGGAAACAAGCCACCGTTATCGGTATCCCCAAACCCGGCAAACCCAAGAGTGAGCCCACTAGTTACCGCCCCATCAGTCTTCTCAATGTATTTGGGAAAATCTATGAGCGTCTCATTTATATCCGTTTAAAGGATTTCGCTGACTCTCGTAAACTCATCCCCGACGAACAGTTCGGTTTTCGAACCCAGCACTGTTGCATTCGACAATTGCACCGCATAGTCGAACACATTAGCTCCCGTTTTATGCGCTCGTACAAAACGGGCATGCTCTTCTTCGACGTAGCGAAAGCCTTCGACAAGGTCTGGCACAACGGTTTATTATACAAACTGTACCAATTCAACGTGCCGGACCGTCTCGTGCTCATCATTCGAGACTTTCTGTCGGATCGCTCCTTCCGCTATCGCCTAGAAGGCACCCTCTCGTCCCCTCACCCCATCCGCGCCGGAGTCCCTCAGGGCTCCGTGCTATCGCCCCTTCTGTTCACGCTGTACACCAGCGACATTCCCAAACGTGGCTTGGCCAAGTTGGCTCTCTTCGCCGACGACACGGCTATCTACTATTCCGGTAGGAGTCTCGATAGCATCTCTCGAACCCTTCAAACCGCAGCCAACGCCCTCGGGGTCTGGTTCCGGAAATGGAGAATAGAGGTGAATCCCGAAAAGAGCGCAGCCGTTCTTTTCGAGAGACACGGTGATTCCCACACCCACATCCGTCCCGTCCTCATGTTCGGCAAACAGATCCCTTGGGAGATGAAAGCCAAATATCTGGGGGTTATCCTAGACCACCATCTGAGTTTCCGAGACCACATCAAAGCGGTGCGCGCTCGCGCCGCTTTCGCTGTCGGTCGCCTCCACCCCATCCTTAGAGCACGCAGTAAATTGTCACTTAGAAATAAGCTGAGAATCTACGTGACGTGCATCCGCCCCATCTTGACTTACGCTAGCGTCGTGTTCGCACACGTTAAGCCTTGTCGCTTCAAATCCTTCCAAACCCTCCAGAATCGAGTGTTGCGCAGAGCCGCGGCTGCCCCGTGGTTCATGCGTAACGTCCAACTCCATCTCGATCTAAAAATGCCAACCATCAGGCAATACCTCAAACGCATTTCCAAGCGTTACTTCGACAATGCCCCCCGCCATCCGAACCCCCTAGTCGCCGCAGCGGCCGACTACAGTCCCTCTCTCATAAGTAAAGTTCGCCGTCCCAGGCACACACTTTTAGAACCCGACGACGAAATAACCCTCCTCCAGGAGGCAAGCAAATCGACCAGCACACTACACAACGTCCGCCGCCGTCCGGCATACCGTCCTCGCCGACGAGGCCCGTCGCGACGTCCCACCGCCGCCGGTCACGATCCACCGAGCTCTCCCGTCGTAGAGCCGGTCGTCTCTTCAGACTCCGCAGTCACACCGATAATTCAGCCCTCATCAAGCTGTCTCCCCCCCCTATGTCCACGCCAGCAACGCCCTAAGCCGAGGTCCGAGTCCCACTAGGGGTCGCCCTTAGTGCTGTTGTTGCAGGTAGTCATGATGTTAGTGTAGTACAAGTAGTTAGCTTAGGTTAAGTATTTTACTTCCCCCCCATTGGCTGGAGACCCTTCAGGTCTCGCCAATAACTGCCCGGTTACGTAGAAACCGTCCCCTAGGACGACCTACAGCAGTCCAATAGAAAAAATAAAAAATATATTGCGTTTTAGTTCAGATGGTAAATAAAACTTCTCCCCACTAACCTAACACAATGAATCATTCTGTATGAGTGGAAACGTTTAACTGTCAACAGGCTATTAGTTTCCTATTTTTACAGTATTAAAAAACTATTAGCTAATATTGCCAACGGAATAAACTGAGCTAAATATCTCAACACAATTAAATCGCCATTATGTTCGGTAAAAATCATCATCATCTGCCTAGCCTTTTTCCCAACTATGTTGGGGTCGGCTTCCAGTCGAACCGGATGCAGCTGAATATCAGTATTTTACATGGAGCGACTGCCTATCAGACCTCCACAACCCAGTAACTTGGTAATACGATACTCTTGGTAAGACTGGTTGTCAGACTTTCTGGCTTCTGACCAACAGTAACGACTGTCAAAGATCTACAAATGACAGCCGGGACCAACGGCTTTACGTGCTTTCCGAGGCACGGAGGAAACTCGCTATGGTAAATGGTCACCCATCCACAGACCAACCTCGGCAAGCGTGGCTTAACCCGGAAGATCGGTCTAAGCGGCTGTAATTATTTAGCCACGAGTTCGGTAAAAATCAAATGAACATAAATAAATTTAATTTAAAAAAAGATTATAGTGTCATTTTGTTTCTTAAGCAACCTAGTTTTGATATTCGCTGAACGTTTTTCAATACCTATATTAACGAAATAATCGCCTGTTGACACTTAACGTTTCCACCGTATATACCTACAATAATTACCATCAGGATATATTATAATTACAATATTATTACATTTATTACTGTTCTACACATGTTTAACGGAAACCCGCCTCCTACATAGACGTTAAACTGACTAAATACTAGCAACATCAAACTAAATCATAAACCGTGGTTACTACTGGCGTAGTTCCACAATTATGAGGTAATAGAGATAGATGACGTCACTGTTCCCTTCGTTAAACTAGTAAAGTTAAAAATAACTGTGATGGACGAAGGTCGAAGGAATATAGTCGAAGCTAAAAATATACCACCTTCACTTCCTGTGGACATCATAGAATTCGACGAAGGAATACATAATGTTCTTCTCCATATAAATCTCTGAGGTATAAATTTCCATTTATCACTCAACCTGTGTACATAATTATTGTTTGTCCTTTATATCTATTAGACTTGGTAAATGCTTTGCTTTGTATATTTTATAAACTTGTTTATTCAAGACTGCATTGTTCTCACGTTGCTATTTAATCATCACTGTATCTATAGAAATCAAATTGAATTTTGAAGAGAAATTATGGAGTTTCTTGCCAGTTCTTCTTCATTCATCTTCTCTCGTGTCGGCACGGGGTACATCATAATTCATAAGTGCCTTTAAACAGAATGTTAACGAACTCATATCTAAACCACCTGAAGAGGATGATATAAAAAAATAGCAAAAAGCATTTTTGAAAACAAAATCTGATAGAAAAATTCAGAGCCACTCATCAATGAATAGTAGGCATTGGATGTTAAAATGACTCACGTAAAGAACATAATGTTTTCTTTTTGAATTTTGTTTTGGTATTTTAAAAGATTCACAAGCAGGGTCAATCAGTAGACCAAAATTTAATTTATTACTATACCAAAAAGGCTTTAGTTCTTCTTCTGTCAGGGTCAATACCTCGTTGACTTGTTTTCCAAATTCTCAACGTACCAAGGGATCTTAATTACTTAATATGATTATAGACGAAGGACACGGGCTGTACATTATCCTAGATGATAATTAATGATTCATCTGATATGACATCTTTATTACGCGGGCACAGTAAAGTAAAAACATCACTATAAAAATTTTAAAAATGTTGTACAACAACAAACGTAACGAAACCAGGAAGTAACAAAAAGGAATAGGCAGCCATTTTGTAAATTAATTGATATCCGTTGGATTTATGTCCGTGCCCGCATAATCCCAAATGGGATTCAATAAAAAGCCATGACCTCACCATGAAGCGTGACCAGGTCTATTGTTACCACAATAGTGGCAAATCACACCACCCATTGGTTGGAATTAATAGACATTATTGACAATTAATATCCTATTGAAGTCGTAAGAAGCTGTCAATTATTGTATTTAACTGCAAATTATTGGTGACCCTTCACGGTTTTATTCATTACGATTATTTTCTTTTAGTTAATTTTTCTACTCAAGACTTGATACTACATTACTTACTGGTTTGTGGTCAGGACTACATTGTTCTTTCATAACTATACTAAATCACAGTAATGTTTTCACTGAAATTGTTAAAGATATTCTTTTTAAAAGTGTAACCATAGTGTTTCTTGCCGGCTCCTCTCTATCGGAAACGCCTAATTGGAACCGTGCTCCTAAATTCGACTTTTCATAAGCGCCTCTATTAGATATTTAGATTAGGTGAAATAAAAAAAACCATTTTGATATTATTGGACTATGTTTAAAAACAAAATGTCTACTTAATTTTTGTCTCTAACATTTAAACTTCAAGATTTATTGGTTTTATAATTACTTAATCGTTTTTGCACTAAAAATTTATAGCTTAAAATTTCCCAACCATTGTCTTAAATAAATTGGTATAAAAATGTCTAAATTCTATTAATTTTAATAAGTAGTTACTTAAATTAAAGTCTTATAATGTTCATTATTTTATTTACTTAATAGGATTACTGTGAACTTCTATACCTACCCGTAGTTATAAACACTGGTCTGTTGCCATCTCTATTCATTGGCATACAATTAACAAGGACAGCTATAAGTTAACCAGTGTTTAAAAATAGCATTCTTTTTATAACTAAGGTGGCTAGGTTTTTTGGTGCTAAATCTTCTTATTATTATCATCTTTAATAGCCCCATTAACTTTTTACCATGACTGTGCCAAAAAAAATATAATTGCAATAACTTAAAATGATAACAAAATAAAACCCAGCTATTTATTTAAACAACCTTGACGCAACAATCATTTAAATTCAAATGGTCATTTAATAACAAAGACAGAACATTATAAGGTAAACATTAGGTTATTCAAATTAATATAATAACAACAACAAAATAGACGAATAATGTATAAACACATGATTTATCTAAAATTTAATTTCACATCCATTTCTACAGACAAAAGGTTGGTAAAAGGCTAGGCAGATGGTTAAATTATCTTTGTTGCCATAATAATTACTTTTATCCAATTTTATCATAATATTCACATGCAATCTGAATCGTATAACAAAAGTTTAGACAGATGCGCGTCCAACGTCAATATCCATATACAGGCTGTAAACGAATTCGTGTAATTCCTTCAAACCACATGATCTATTAATGGTATAGATAACCCCGCAAGGGATTTAGATTGATTAAAAATTTTAAAAAACATTTTTATCCCATTTAAAATTTTATTTGATAGAAAATTTCGATGCCATGCATAAATGAATGAAGGCACGGCGACACAGCTGACGGGCACGACAAGCGCGATATCGCTTTAAGCAGTCAGTTAACTCGGGACGCTAAAATCACTCAGATACAGAATACCATGGTTCATTTTTTGAAAACTTTTTTTTGTTCATTCTGAAAAAAACCTATGTAGATCACGCCGTTTGAAGGAATTACACGAATTCGTTTACATCCTGTATATTTACATAATATTTTTTTTTGTGTATTTTATCCACGATTTTGTGGTAAAACAGTGGAAATCTAAATATACATAGATATAAGTAAGTAGTTATTTTTCTTTTTTTTAAATATAGATGCACCTACTTATCTTATTTTTACATAATAATGATGCTGACTAAACGATGCATTTAACTGTAAAATAAATTAAGGATTTAAGGATGAAACACATCGTACCGCTCATAATTACTGACATAAGTGGTCTTTAGTCATATTAAGAGCCCTGACCTTCTTAGTAGATATCATATGGGGGCAATAAAGTCAGTCATAGGTCAATAGATCTTCTCTGGAAATACATGTGGGAATTACTGCAGATAAATACAAGTTATTAATGAACAAGAGCCATTATTTTACATCTCTGAAATCATATTAAATGAAGTTTTACTGCTATTTGATATCCTACTTTTCAACGTAATGGAAGGAATTTATTAAAAAAAAAATGTCAATAAAAGTTATTAATCAGGGATCTAACACAGAGTTGCTTAAACCATTATTTTCTTGTTGTTGGAAATGTATCATGAGGAATACGATAATTTATGTAATTAATTTATTTATTTTAAGGTTGACAGCACATGGACCACTCAATTACTCGGAACATAGTGGATCGCTATTCGTAAAATTCGTAAAACCAATCAATTCCGAACTGATTGCGACTTCAAGACCACGTTTCATGTTTATTAGTACAATATTGCAGTAAAGAAAAAGAAACTGTTGAAATCAACGATATTATATACAAGAAATCCTTACTAATATTATAAATGTGAAAGTAACTATGTCTGTCTATCTGTTACCTCATCACGACTAAACTACTGAACCGATTTTGATGAAACTTGGTATAGAGATAGTCTGTTTTACCCTGAAAAACGCGAACTACGCGATAAACGACATCCACGCGGGCGAGGCCGCGAGCGATCCCCCCCCCCCCTCCCCTAGTTTTTATGTTAGTTGTGTTATTTGTTTGTAGTCGGTTTTATTTTTGTTGTGTTATACTTATAATTTATAATACTTACAAGCATTAAAACTGACGTCATAATAGAGTACTGGACTCTAGGTAGGGGACCCCTAACAACAAGGGGACCAGTTAGTGGGTGCTGTTACATGAATCACGATGTAATTGACGGTTAAAAAAAACATGGTGACGGTTGTTTGTGACACAATTATCGCCGTCCTCGTTATTTTTAAAGTACTTTAAGTTGCTTATGTTCTATAGTTTGAGCGACAAAACAGTGGGTAATTTGGCTAGTCAATTATATTTATTACGAATTTTATATACCCAATAAAGGCTAGTTTCAGTGCCTACAAACTAATTTCACATAGAGCGGCTCTCTTATAAGATATCCTAATTTAATATTATAAATGCGAAAGTATGTTTGTTTGTTACCTTTTCACGCCTAAACTACTCAACAGATCATCCTGAAATTTTACACATATGTTGTCAGGTGTACAGAGAATTACATAGATACCCTTTCATCCCGAAAAAAAGTACTGTGCCCGAGAATAACACCAATAACGATAATAGATGGCGCCACGTGTCTTTCGAATCATGATTGAATTCTATTAGGTAATATAGAAACTTTAGTAGTGTGTTAAGAGATAACGCGAGCGAAGCCGCGGGCTGAAGCTAGTAGTCCATAAAATTCTCGATAAAATAAAAATTACCAAAATGCATTCCCGAGGTTTTCACTCCCGGGCGACGATTAGGGCATGCAATTCCGGAATTCCGGAATTCCGTAATTCCGTAATTCCGGAATTCCGGATCAATTTGACTAATTTTTCAGTTCCGGAATTGACTGAAATAATTCCGGAATTCCGATATTCAAGTCTTCTTTTTTAATATTTTGTTTTTATTATATTTTTCTGAACGATAACGATACGATAACGGAGGAGACCGAGGTGTATATTTGACTGAAGCATATATACGTATATTTCATCGGTTTTACCCACGAGTGTAGAAAGTGAGAGAGTATTTTCGTGTGCTGGATACTTTTGTAACCGAATACGAAGCTCTTTATCAGATAAAATGTTAGACGCGTTATTATTCTTAAGAACTCATTACCAAGAACAACGGTTCTTGTCAAAAAAAATATATTTCTTTCAAATAATAGATCTCAATTAATCACTATCAATAATTCTCATGTTAGTGTAATTTTATTCTATTGGTTTTATAAAAACAAATATGTATAATATGTAACTCAAAATTATTAAAAGACTGATCTACAGGGTGTTAACGAAATCGTGTAATTCCTTCAAACCGTGTGATCTACTGGTGACACAGATTAACCCTAAATAATTTTTTTCGAAAATCAAGCAAAAATAAATTCAAAAAAAAAATTTGATTTTCAATTTCCGAGTCTTTTTAGAGACTTTAGTTATCTGACTGCAAAGAGCGATATCGCGTTAGTCGTTCCTGCCAGCCATGTCACCGTACTTTCATTAATTTATCCGTGGCATCGAAATGTTCACACAAATAAAATTATTTTTTTGCAAAAAAAAAAAACTTATTTTTTTACTGAATCCTTATTAGGTGGTTTAGATACGATCGGTAACAAAGCCGCATGAAAAAACAAAGAATTTTTTATTTTTATTTTTAATCATGTTAAATCCCGTGTGGGGCCTGTCTACACCAGTAGTAGATCATGTGGTTTTAAGGAATTACACGAATTCGTTAACACCCTGTATACTAATTTTATAAAGAGGTAGAATTTGTTTGTTTGTTTGTATGTAGGAGGTAATCTCCGAAACTACTCATCCGATTTCAAAAATGCTTTCACCAATAGGAAGCTACGTTATCCCTGAGTGCTATAGGCTATATTTTATAATCAATAAATTAGGGATCAATAACCGACATTCACGCGGACGAAGTCGCGGGCAAAGGCTAGTTTACAATAATTTTAAGCTGGTAGGAGACTATTTCGAGAATATTTTTTATTTTTGTTACTGTTTGATAAATTAAAATCATTAAAATACTGATTTATTCTAAGCTTTGTTTCATTTAAAACATTTTTTTTTTGTATTTTGTTGGATCAAACAGAGACAATGAGACAATTATAAATAAAAAATAAAAAAAATACCAATTCCGGAACCAGTTCCGGAATTCCGGAATTAGCTCTCCAGTATCGGATCCAGTTCCGGAACTGATAACCCTCCGATATTGCATGCCCTAGCGACGATATCGAGTTTCGTAAACTGTCCTGCACACCAACTAATTTTATATTTTTTTTACGTTTTTGAATTTTAATGTTTGAAACTCAATCACGAATATAAATAGAGGGATAAAAGTAGCCTATGTCCTTCTCACACCAAACCTTAGAATTATAGTAGAACATTATATTTAAATATTATGAGTGTATGCAATTGTTGGTTGCCCTTATAGAAAACTAAAATAAATTTTAAAAAGTAATAATATTACTAACAATATTTTATGATTTACACGTGTACACTCAAGTGGACAAGCACGGCACTCCTACGCGTCAGCACCATGTTCATTGATCCTAACGAGGTCACTAGGTCATGTTGTCGACCAAAACACATGTACCTCCAAATAGGTTCGTGACAGCCCTAAGCAAATATTTTTTATAGTAAACTTGAGTAAACCTGCTGAATGCTTTCAATCATGGAGTTAAGTCGATTTACTATACGTAGACTCGTAGCAATTTATTCGACCACACTTTTTAAGTTATATCGACGGGTCCTACGTATACTAGTGCAAGTGCAAAAACATAACTTCAGTATAAATCAATAAAAATATTTGAAATTAAAAAGAAAACAAAATCATTTATTTGCATAAATAAGGTACAGAAAGTTGGTAAAATGTATAAAATTATTATCTTATTCTGCCTTTAATTTCGGCGTGCGAATATAAAATAAAGTTACCTACATATTATTTTATTTAAACTAAGTAGGTACCTATTGATCATAATCATGCAGTTATTAAACAGATAATCCCATTATAATTGTACTATTGAATTAAATAAATGTCAATATAATAATGAAAAAATAATAGTCGTAAATTTAAATAATAATCATGTCAATAATGGCAGAGATTCGCTACACAATAATAATTACAATAATAATTTTAAAATGACCGTGCAGTTTACAAAACTTTCGATTTATAGGTAATCCAAAAACTCATGTACACTATAAAAGCATTTTTCAATTAAAAGCCTCGTCAAATTATTTTGAAATGGTATGTCATGGTCCATTTCAAAATTTCAAATACTATTTCTTTTGATTTATGTCAAAATTTAGCTTTAGAACCTTTTGTTTCAACCTTATAATAACAAACCTCATATTCGTACCATGACCTCCACCCCGTGCAGTATTGTTTTATTCCTGCTTAGTGCTGGGAAAGAACGAACAATTTGTAACGATTGCTTTAATAGGATAATAATCTACCGGCAAATATCAAGAACATGAATTCTTGATATTTGCCTTTATCACATTTAAAGCCAAAATTAGACAGTATATCACTAACAATAAGAGGATTGAGGAGCTCGTGGCTAAATAATTACAGCCGTATAGACCGATCTTCCGGATTAAGCCACGCTTGCCGAGGTTGGTCTGTGGATGGGTGACCATTTACCATAGCGAGTTTCCTCCGTGCCTCGGAAAGCACGTAAAGCCGTTGGTCCCAGCTGTCATTTGTAGATCTTTGACAGTCGTTACTGTTGGTCAGAAGCCAGAATGTCTGACAACCAGTCTTACCAAGAGTATCGTATTACCCCGTTACTGGGTTGTGGAGGTCTGATAGGCAGTCGCTCCATGTAAAATACTGATATTCAGCTGCATCCGGTTCGACTGGAAGCCGACCCCAACATAGTTGGGAAAAGGCTAGGCAGATGCAGATGATGATCACTAACAATAAGAGAACATAAAAAAAAACTTTTGTTACTGGACCGCGCTGAAGTGGTCGTCACATAATGTTTTTAGGCAACTTTTTAACCCCATTAATAAACACACGTGATATCTCACTACACCCCCCCTCCCCTTGTGATTGTGATTTTAGGGTTCCGTATCCAAAGGGTAAAACGGGACCCTATTACTAAGACTCCGCTGTCACCAGGCTGTATCTTATGAACCGTGATAGCTAGACAGTTGAAATTTTCACAGATGATGTATTTCTGTTGCCGCTATAACAACAAATACTAAAAAACAGATTAAAATTAATATTTAAGGTGGCTCCCATACAACAAACGTGTTTTTTTGCCGTTTTATAGATAATGACACGGAACCCTTCGTGTCATTATCTATAAAACTCGCACTTGGCCGGTTTTTTTTATCTCTTGCAATATTGCAAATGTCATACTTAAGTTTGCCGATGATATGCGAATTAACAATGTATATTTTGTATGTATAAGTATGTGTACCTTGTTGAACCACTTCAACCTTTGAATAGAGGCCTCCGGCCACTGAACTCGTTTGACTCGAAGGGCTCACCTATACACCAAATGACTAACTCAGTACGAAGCGACGGCCATCTTTTTCGCAAAGAATACGTCACTCCGTGGGCGTCATGAAAAGCAACTAAGGGGTTCAGTCTAGAGGATTGGCAGCAGCATCCCCTGTCTGCTATCAACAACTAACTTCTGTCACAAATCGGTCTGCCAATTTCCCCCTTGACCGTTTATCGTGGTTGTTGGTTCAGCACTGGTTGTGACGGTCATCCAGACCTTTTCAAGTTCAACCCAGTCCTACAGATCAGCAGTCAGACTTTCTGGCTACTCCCTTCCCGGAATGACTCTCAAGGGTGTACATAGACCTGGACCAGAGATGACCAAAATATGGCCCGCGTAGGGTTTTAAACAGGCCCGCCAAGCCCTCCTTTTATGGAAGTGTATGGCCTTCGAAAATATTTTTTTGCAGCCTCATCGACGCCTGTTCTCAGTGTTGAAAGTCTATTCGTCTCAGCTCGAACCTTTAAGGTACAATTCCGAGACGGGCTGCAAACTGCAGACTGCAACCGCAGAACGCAAGTCACATTGGTTTGTATGAACCAGTAGTGTCGCTTGTCTGCTGCTGACATCTGTGGTTGCAGTTTGCGGTCGCCGTTGGAATACTGCCTTTAAAATGTGCATCTTAAAGGTTTTATTCGGACGGCGAGTTGCGGTCTGCGGATGCAATCTGAAGTTTGCAGCCCGTCTCGGACTTGTACCTTTATACGACGCCACCATGGCCAATCAAACGCAGTTCCATAATTCCCATACATGTCTAGGATTTCGAACAACATTTTTTGTTTATTTTATAATTAAGTTTCTAACAGGTAATTTAGATTCAAATAAAACACCATCCTTTTTTTTTCAATTCTGACCCCCCTGCAGAATTTCTTGCGTATTTCTGGATTCCGATAAAAAAGTTTTGCCCACCCCTGACCTAGACTAGCTAGGCAGGCTCCCCCAATGAAACATGACCACAGCAACTGGAAGCCATATAGCCACAAGCTCCGCCACAGTGTAGGCTAATCGTCTTTAATCGGGAGGATAAAATATAGTGCAGTCGTCCTTAACCGAAAGACGTGAAGCCCTTTAATTAAGTTCCATACGCTGTAGGCTAATTCAAGTACCTAATTTCATGACGCGCCGATCAAGTTGCAGTGACGCTGCAGTACCCCAAGTGTGAGTTTTGTAGTTTACTACACGTTTCCGTAACGAATAGTTTACTATGACAAGTTTCAAACCAATTTTTAGTCACGCTATTCGCCGCTAGAGGCTCTGCCAAAATTTTCAGAATATTCCGATCTGTCCCCCTGATCTGTCCCCTCGTCGGTAACAGGGGGACAGATCGAAACTTTTTATTTCTATTTGTCTCCCTAAAGAACAGCAGGGGACAGGCCAAAAATAATTCGTTCGATCTGTCCGTTTGTCTCGGTGATAGGGGAACCGATCGTTTTTTTTATTCCTGATTGTCCCCCGAGGTGGACAGATCGGAAGATTCAAAATTTTCATATAATTTTGCCGTGACGCAACTACAATGGTAACGTAAAAACTCACACTTGGGGTACTGTTAAGTTCACAGAGATCGCCGATAAGAGAATACGAAAAGCGTTGATTTGATCGAAACTTAACTGCAACTACACTGCAACTGAACTTCTTTTGTTATATTGCTTTCACGGTAAGTTGATTAATTTGGCAGATGTCAGTTCATGACATGAAAATAAATTGTAATGGCGCTTGTGTATGACAATTTAATTCAAAAAGTATTAAATCAATTTTAAATATTAATGAAGCCTTACCCAAAAGGTTGTTTTAAAATCAGAAACATAGAAACAATATAGTTCTATGTGTTTAACGCCATAATTATATATTACATACATGATTTTGAAAAAACCCCGACGCGTTTTCAAACTTGCGTCAGATGGTACCAGTTGCCAGAGACGTGCGTATCGATAAAATAATTTCGATAAATTTATATTAACAGAATGAATATTTTGACTCGTAATAATTATAGACGATAGGCTCAGTTGATTGAATAATTAAAATAAGGCTCATTATAGCCCAGTTGCCTTGCAAAAGGTCGGTCAGTCCTAAATTTTGGATACGTGATACTGATATGTGTTCTTATAAAAATTACAAATTTTGTACCTTGAGTGACCTCGGCGCGCTCTGCCATCTTGGGTTAAAGAACCCAAAAATGAGTTTTTATTAAATAACTCCATATGGGTTTTATGCCAAAAATTATTCACATCAATTTTGTAGAAAATTAAATTCTTATTTTTCATTCCAGACTCAAAATCAGAGGTATTTTATAGGTTTGAAGCCCATGTCTGTCTTTCTGTTTGGCTGTCTATTTCTCTCTCTGTCTGTGTGTCTGTTTGTGGGCTTTTCATGGTAATAAAAAAACACCTAACATAACACATCCAAAATTCAGGACCGACGAACCTTTCGCAAGATAAACCTCTTTTTCGCGACCCGGCTACTGGGCTTATTATTGGTGATAAATAAACATTTATGTTCACTCATCCCATACCTGCTGGATTCATTATCACATCAGCACGTAATCGTCTATTGTTGAAGATATGCATGCTAATTGACTTAATCCTAATTACTTAAATCACAAGTATTTGAAATGTACATAAAATCACATTACAATAATTTGTCAAATTCTCGCTGAAATTTTACAAATTTTATCGATAGTTGAATCGACTACAGTCACATGTCTAGCAACTCCTATTGACATGTGTCATTTTAATCTTCTTATCGTGAAAACCTTAGACAAAGTATGTGAACTAGACAGAACCTTTTTAAAATGAATGTCATTCTACTTTTTGTCTCTTTTGTTAAAATGACAATTATGAATTAAGAAAAAAGAGATAACCATAAAATTTTGACTCCGTCTTAAACGTCAAAATTTACAATTGCGAGTCAGCTTGGTATAATGCACTATACCAAGCTCTTACATAGTTTTCATCGAATTACTCTTCTTTTGGTGCCATTGTGACCTGAGTGAGTGTGTTCATTGCTTGCCCCATTAAATATGGCTTGTGTTGCAGTCGGCTGTAAGAGCCGTATGAGTGTTTTAAGTGAAAATAATAGCAAGTTATCTTTCCATAGGTAAGTTATCGACACTCATTTTCACGAAAAGACTATTCCCAAATGCCGTTTTAAGCCAATTAGGTTTAGTATTAGTAATCACTAAAAGTTTTATCAAGTTTCAGTAAGCATATACAACGTAGTTTATTCAAGAAATAACATTGTTGTATTTTACAAAGAGTTTTTGGCAGATCATCTACCTTTACTCGCACAAGTAGGGAAGCTCCACAATATCGATATTTTTCTCAGTCGCTTTATATGTTCACTTTAAATATTTCTATTTATAAGTGAATGCTTAAGATAATAGTAGAAATATAGTTAGGTATAAGTGCGAACATCATTATACAACATTTATATAATTTATAATGTAATTATATAATGTTTTTTTTTAGATTTCCTTTGGAACCAAAAATCAGATATAAGTGGGTACGTAATCTTGGAAGACAAAATTGGACTCCTTCACAGTACTCAAAATTATGTTCACTCCATTTTAGAGTGGATTGCTACCGTGAAGGTTACAAAAAAAGAACTCTACGTAGTGATGCCGTACCCACTATATTTCCAGAACAATCAATATCAAAGGTACATAATTATAGTGATCATACGTTTATTTTACATGGAATTCAATTAATATTTAAATGTATAAGTATGTATGTACATTTTGTTTTGTAAGCTATGTTATTATTTATTAGGTTTAAGGTTGTAGAATGATTCAATTATATCAATATCTTAAGTTTTAACTTCAATTTAACAAAATAGTTATAAGGCTGCAGACACACTGAACGTATCTGGCGCAGCTCATGATTCGTCGCATAACGCGTATACATATAAATTCTTTCACGCGTTGTACGTTGATAAGCCGAGCCTAATGGGGCCTAGAACGAGTAAAGTTTCGAGCGATGTAAAGTTAACCAGGTTCGGCGTATTTTCAGCGGCTACAGCCACACTTACGCTTGCGTCGCGTATCTTGCGCCGCGTACTGCGCAAGATACGCTAAGTGTGTTTTGGACCTTACATGCTCTCCTAGGCACGGGTTCCTTGAAGTTGAAGATTGCTCATTGTAATCTAATTTTTATATTTTAAAATGTTTCTTATTATTTTGGAATAAACGTGTTTGATCAAATGCTATCTGTTTTAATTTGTACTCACCTTTGTTATACCCCAGTCCTCTAAATATAGAAGAGTGATTGAGTAAGTAGATACCTACCTATGCATATAGCAAATTCCAGTGGTATGTAACCCGCACATAAGCAACATCAAAATGTGAGCTTAAGTGTTACGTCACACGTCTTCTAAGCATAAGCACAACACTGCGGGGACACAGGCCTCCTCTCTAGAAAGAGGGGATTGGGCTGTAATACACTGCGCAGCCCCAATGTGGATTGATGGATGACACATGTATTCGATTTTTTGGATCTTGGACATGCCGTTTTCCTTTACAGTTTTAAGAGCAGTGACAAAACAAATTACACAGTGCGTGCCTGCCTAGGTTCGAACCCGCGACCTACAACTCGGTAAATTCAAATTCAACGTTTTTTTTTCTTCTAATAAGCAGAGTACATGCATTTAGGAAATGTCTCGACAATTTAGTTGCACGGTTCCAAAAAGTAAGTCCTATGGAGATGAGCCGACAAGAAACTCCATGGTAACCGTGGCGCTGGCGCCGTTACTTCTGGACCACCACTGCTCCAGTCTGCTAAGCGTTAAAACGATAGTCAACTACGATACGCCGTTGGTCAATTATCACCATTCACGTCGTGTGCATTCTTAGTTCTATTGTAAACTGTATTTAGTTTGAGTGGTTCTTTAGTTAAATTAATTACGTATTTTATGAAAGGAATTTTTACATTTTGAAAGGCGTTTTTGAATAGTCACGTCGCTGCAAAAACGTTTCAAATTCGAAAGTCATTAATTATTCAATTTTAAGGAAATAAATATTTAATGTATCGATACCGTCCCTAGATTATTCTGCCTCATCTCTAATCATATATATAAATGCATTCAGGATCTTCAACTCATTTAAGCTTCATTTCGTTTGACGTGTACACTCATGACAGCAAGTTCGTCTCTTTTTCCCTCGGATCAATTCTCATTAGAGTGAAGAGATGAACTAGAGCAAATTATTCATTTTAAAAATGTTCCATCTAGTTACATACTTGATCTTAGGTGAAAACAATATAGTTGAATTAGTCCTCTGGTCTCAAGAGTCTCAAATTCCGCTTGTGAGAAATAATTAACTCAATACAATAATGTGTTCGAAAGCTACAACAATGAAATGAATGTTAATGAAAACGATGGCACAGATTACAAAATTTCTAAATTACATAATAATGAAAGCATTTTCTCTATAGGCAAACTTTCTTAGCAGATGTTTTAATTTAATGTCCGTATCGTTAAATATTAACATCGTTAACATAATCATATTTTGTGTTTTAAACCTTAATAAAGCAAAGGGAATAATTATTTTTTAAACCTAGCAATATCACTTTTTTTTTTCTTTATTAGAAAATAAAAACTAATAAAAAAGTTTTTTTGTTCTTTGTTATTATTGTTCATATCGAGTGAGGAGCTCGTGGCTAAATAATTACAGCCGCATAGACCGATCTTCCGGGTTAAGCCACGCTTGCCGAGGTTTGTCTGTGGATGGGTGACCATTTACCATAGCGAGTTTCCTCCGTGCCTCGGAAAGCACGTAAAGCCGTTGGTCCCGGCTGTCATTTGTAGATCTTTGACAGTCGTTACTGTTGGTCAGAAGCCAGAAAGTCTGACAACCAGTCTTACCAAGAGTATCGTATTACCCAGTTACTGGGTTGTGGAGGTCTGATAGGCAGTCGCTCCATGTAAAATACTGATATTCAGCTGCATCCGGTTCGACTGGAAGCCGACCCCAACATACCTAGTTGGGAAAAGGCTAGGCAGAAAAAAAAAAGTTATTATTGTTCATAAAAAGTTACCAAATTGCTTGTTATTTACTTTTTCAAACGGTTAAACATTCAAGAGTTTGGTTTTATAATTTGTTTAAGCATAATCAAAGTTCTGACCAGCGCGGTATGTAAATCAAAGTCGAATTTAGGTGCACGGTTCCAATTAGCCGTTTCCTATGGAGAAGAGCCGGCGAGAAACTCCATGGTTACTTTTAAAATCATATCTTTATCAATTTGAATAAATACGGTTATGATTTAACATAGTTATAAGAGAGCAATGTAGACTTGGCTGAAGGGATCACACAAAAAAAATATTACGAAAAATAATAGGCCACAAAACTGTCTTAACGATAAGGGCGTATCGGAGACCATAACTAACTACCGAAGTGTGTCAGTGACCCAAATACGTAATTTACCGATCCTTATAGAAAAATATCAATGCTACTTAAAGTATGCGTTATTGTGTACTAGTCATTAATAATCCAAACCCAATCTAAATAACAATGGGACAATCGGTACTCGATCACGGTACCAAAGTTTGACATAGAAACGGTATTGAGAAATTATATTAGAGAATTTTCACACTATCCATGTAGAGTTTGTTTAAAAGTGATTGAATGGACAACCTATACAATATTTTAAATAAAAGAGTGAAATAAAAATACAAAAAAAAGAAAAAAAAACGAAAAAAAAGAAAAACAATTCGGAACGGCCTGTTTAAAACCAAAATAATAGCGTAGATAGGTTAAATGCAATGTTGCCATGTTTTCCACGTTGATAGACAAGTGCGCATGTACCTACAGTAAGCGTTGCATTTCCATTTTTTTTTCTGTTTTGTTCCGGTTTTTTTTTTGTCTTAGCCTTTCGTTTTAAAGTTGACGTAACTACATTTTTTTATCGTCCTTCATTTGGTAATTAAGCGGTTTTTTCGGCTGTTAATTAATGCTAAATCGAAAAACCTGGCTAAAAACCGATTTTTTATTTTATTAATACGGATTCATCGTCAAGCTAAATTAATTTAAGTTAGTAGTCATTAAAAAATTTAGTAACGGATAAAATAAAAAAAGTAATTGATGATCAATGTTTATTTTAGTGGCCGAATCACTCAAGACTAATTAATTTGGATTCTGAGTAACAATTAATAGCAAAACACTTTATAATGACTACGGTAGCTTTTTTTAACCCTACCATACCAGCTCACACTCACACAGGAGGTGAACGATTTTAAACACGCTTGGCTTTCTAAGCTGGGATAGGTATTCTAGGAAGGGATCTAAATCTAATGCACCGTTTTATACCTAAACTGCAGTGTTATTTCCTCAGAAAATGTAGGGTAGTGTTCACCAGCATTAACCTGTTATAAAGCAAAAGGTTTTAGGAAAAAAAAAGTCCAATATAAAAAAAAACTTTTTAATATTACCAGGTTACGAATAAGAATATAAAAAGGAGGCTTCCGCGACATTTAAAAAAAATATTCCCTTTACCCTATAATAAGTAAATTTTCTAGTTAAACAACTGTTTACCTAATATTGTGGTAAGTTTTTAACTAGATAATTAATGTTGACTGACACCTGGTGTTGTGTCAGTGGTTGTTGGGTGTGATACACTTGGTAAATTCCTATAGAATCCAAACCATAGATATTTTTATCCTTTATGGGTACAAAAATATAAATTACATGAATAATTTTTTGAATGCTCTTAAAAATTAAAGCTTTTGTATCAAAATAAAGCTGTTAAACCCTTTTTTAATTAATTATATTCTAAAAAACAAGCAAATAAAACTTTTCTCTTAACAATGTAGGTATGTGTGAGCGATTCTATTAAAAAACCACTCGACGACCAACAGGTTTATTGCGAAACGCTTGTTTATCAATAGAATGTTCCGTCTCACCATTTAGCGTATGAAAGACAAGGACGGGGAAGGAGGCTGTACAGCGAAACGTAGCGTAGGTAGTTGCAAACTATTTGAGTCAAGGGAATTGCGTTAAAACTGTTAGAAGGGCACATGTTACGTTTAAGCCTCGGAGTTCAAAACTGGTTGTGGTATCTTTTTGTTAAAGGCGTGAATCAATGAGGCACGCCAACTTACATTGGGTTTCTGAAGGTCATTTGTATTGTAATGAGCAATTATTTACTTAAGGTAGGTAGGCATATAGATCATGTCATCGGTATTTACAGATCCAATTGATCAGAAGGCCATACATTAACAAAATTAGCTTGATACCATTTGCTTGTAAAACTAGCCGGTAGCTTAACTAAATAATAATCTACGGATACAGTTTCCTTGGATGAGTGACAGTGCTTTTAAATTCGCACGATCCCTCGCTTGTTATGCCGGTTTTTCAAAGGCGTGGCTTGTGTTAACGCGCGCCACGGACTTATACAATGACACCATCCACCATCGTCTTCTTCGTCTTTCCTTTTGATCCAAATAGTTACAAGCAAGGTGTTTCCGTTTATCTGGCGGCATAGTAGTGACCTGCGTGCTTAGCAAGACCACTGAAGACAAGGGTTTTGTCGACGGTGGTCATGCTACGCCTTCAGGGGCCTAATTCTCCTAAAATAAATCTTGATAAATCACAACCGAACCAAGGCCGAACCGTTCATTCAGACAGTCCTCAATTTCAAAAGCCATCAAATTGTTTGACACAAAAAACAAAATCAAACGTTTTGAAAGTTTTCGAAAACAAAAACTGACTGACGGTTGTGGTTCGATTGCGTTTGGCAACAATTTATTTTAGGAGAATTGGGGCCCAGTAGGCTAATTCACGTAATTTTATGACGCGCCTATCTAGTTGCTGTTAAGTTCACGCGAGCATATCTGACAGCGATCGCCTATTAAGAGAATACGAAAATCGTTGTTTTGATCGAAACTTAACTGCAACTACACTGTAACTGAACTTCTATAGTTATGTGAATCAAGGGGCCTGCTCCCTAAGTCCGATATTTCCATCTTTATCACAAAAGCATTAGGTTCAAGGTTCATTGGGAAAATTTGACAGTTTCGGGTAGCTTGATGTGCTGGCGTCTGTACATTTCCAATATGAGCTGATACTGAAAGCTTGCACCAGCATAATTAGGAAAAGGGTAAGCAGAACAGTTGCAGAATCAGCACCAGGGACAGTTTTAACGCTTTGACTGCCATCACTCTTAAACAGTGATCGGAAAAAGGTGAGCTAATTTACCTAAACTTCAAAGAACAGAGACAAAAACTGGAGACTTCCCTACGACAACGTTTTTTTTCGTGAAAATTATTCGGTTTCGGGACATCACTAACGTACATTTAATATTAATGTTAATAGTACAGAAAACAACTAAATTCGTTTCCTATTTTTGTTTTCCAAAATTGTCACAAAACGAGATGACACGTTTTTCATTGATTTTACAAAGAGATTGTTTATTGTTTTCAAAAAAGGAGATTGTCTTTTATTTTTCGAAAACAAATGAAAGACAATCTCCAAGAAAATTCTCCCGAAAAAAAAATGTTGTCGATGAAGTCTCCAGTTTTTGTCTCCTTTGAAGTTTAGGTAAATTAGCTCACCTTTTTCCGATCACTGCTCATAAAACAATAGATTTTTAATTGTTTTATGCGGAGTTGACAGCGAACCGGTTACAGCAACTCGAAACGTCACGCCGTCGTTGGATAACTGAAATAACTGTGCTAATACATAATACTATAAAGTTATCAGTTACTACGCTAATTAAGATGACCGGTTGTTATATAACTTATTCAAACAACATAATCATTCTAGATTGATCGTCATAACAAAGTAATTTTCCTCATACGCAGTTGCACTGACAATTGGAAGGGCTTAGGTACTTGCATGATATGCCATGATTATATACAATTGTATCAACAAGGAACTGTCTTTGTAGTTTAAACGACATGATACGCATATTGAACATAGTTTACATGATCATTTTACATGATCTATGCATTCGAATCCCTTGAGTAAAGGTAGAGACAAACTGGGGCCTAATTCTCCTAAAATAAATCTTGATAAATCACAACCGAACCAAGGCCGAACCGTTCATTCAGACAGTTCTTAATTTCAAAAGCTGTCTAATTGTTTGACACAAAAAACAAAATCAATCATTTTGAAAGTTTTCGAAAACAAAAACTGACTGACGGTTGTGGTTCGATTGCGTTTGGCAACAATTTATTTTAGGAGAATTGTGTCCCTGATCCCACGTATGCAACGTATGCGATGATTATGACATCTGGGCTACTGACAATACAAACATTTTCTATGAAAGTATATGACTAACCTCCGGTTTCTGAATTGAGAATTCGGGATAAGCAATACTTAAGTAACATTTGAGTACGGAGTTGTCAAAAAAATTACGGATTTTAAAGCATTTTTTTGACAACTCCGTACTCAAATACTACTTAAGTATTGCTTATCCCGAATTCTCAATTCAGAAACCGGAGTTGCGGAGGTAAGAAACAAACTTCTTACACGTTGCATTGCTTATGACAAGATTTCTAAGGGCCAATTTCACCGAACAAATAAAACACGATCAACTGAGCATAAACGGCGATTTAATTTTAATCTAAGTTTAAGATTTGTTTTGCATTTCACCGGCAGTATTTAAACTAGTTTAGTGCTAAACGCAGTTACTGTACTGAACACCCAATTTTGACCGTTTAGCTATCTTAAACGCGGGTTAAGGGACATGCAAATCATATGATCTGCGATCCCTTCCTTAGACTTATCTTGAGAAAGAGGCCTTTTTATATCAACTTTAAATCCGCATTAAAGAAAGTCATTGATCTTATACACCGTGGACCCGACGTACCCGAAAGATTTTAACCACGCCTTTCTGATGGTATTATGAGTCAAATGTTATATCAACAAAAGTCCAATTCAGTGTTTTTTTTTTCTTTTTCGGTACTTAATAAATCAATTAACTTTAGTACTTTTTTGTAAACGACACTAAGGTGTCGTTTAACCTAAGGGTTGAACTGGCAACATTTATAAATTATCATGTGAGTGGATAAGACACTTCACAACCCTCCTCGACAAATAAGACATACGGCGAGAGGGGTATGGTATGACAAAAGTCGCAACACCGCGTTCGTAGGACTTGTTACCATAGATAATTTTCGATTTGTGAATTTCCGTAAATAATGAATATTTCGAAAATTAAGCATTATTTAACAAACTATATCCTAGCTTTTCTTCTCCAATTAGGCATCGGAATCGAAGGTTAAAATCTTTCGGGTACCTCGGGGACACGCGGTATAGTATAGGTAAAGTACATTTTCATCCCCCCATCTCGGAAAGAGTATTTTTGCTCTTCGATAACTGAGTGCAAAAGCCGTTT
This sequence comes from Amphipyra tragopoginis, assembly GCA_905220435.1. Lineage (NCBI taxonomy): Eukaryota > Metazoa > Arthropoda > Insecta > Lepidoptera > Noctuidae > Amphipyra > Amphipyra tragopoginis. The sequence continues at coordinate 10,921,085 of HG992009.1, forward strand.
TTATCCGCTAGAGGATAAAGTAAATTGAATTTAGAACATCGTGTGCACCAAGTTTGTGAATTCAAAACTTCATTAAACCTATTTACTTCTACCTCCATGATGCCGAATTTATCATAAAAGCTTTTTTAATTTGTTAAAACTCAGACTCGGAACCTTCTTGGTGTATTACTTTTTTTTAAGTAATTTGCTTTACGCGCGCCTATTTCTTTTCACGTCATACTGTTATAACTTAGGTTAAAAACAAGAAACTTGAAAACAAGTGAAAAACCTAAAATGAGTGATTCTAGCGACGAGGAAGTTTTTTTACATTAAGTCATTTCCTCGCTGAGGTGGGATGAAAAGTTACGTGTTGCACTCGAGTGCAAAAATTTTTCACCTCGTGCTCTTTTGATTCCCTCGCTACCGTTCAGGATTCTAATTTTTGAATCACTCGCTGCGCTCGTGATTCAATTCTAGAATCCTTCGCTTGCTCGGTCATCAAAATTGAGCACGCGGTTAAAAAGCAACTTTGCACTCTTGTATAACAAATAACTATTATAAGCTCATAGGGAGCTAATGTATCTGAAAATATGACAGCATGAATTGAATCTCAAATGATGTTTTCATTTGTGAGGTATGTCACTTAAAAGAGCAATGTTGAGAGCAGTAGACTTCCTGTTAGGTTTAATTACATTAATTATTTATGTAACATGTAAACGAGACTAGCATTTCTGCTGAGTCATAAGAGTAGTTGCAGGCAATACATCATCATAGTTATTCCACTAATACCTACAACGAAAAGCGAAAGTTTGTACGCCTACAGGTGCAGCATGACCACCGAAGACAAGGGTTTTGTCGACGAAATAATAGACAAAATGACATATTATGAATAATGATAATTATCATTTTATCTATTTTTCCTTCGACAAAACCCACGTCTACTGTGATCAGACTACTTTCTAACTCGGAAAACGTTCCGTTTAAAACATTTTCACGCAGGCGATGATTTGAATACAGCCTTGTTACGCTATAAATATGAATGATCAGTAGATTGATAAAGGTTGAAAAATAAAAAGGTTTCCTGGGTTAAGAAGCTCTATGACGCATTTTATTTCTTTAAAGTTTCGTTCGATTAACTTATAACCTCGATTCGTATGCACCTTGAATCAAACATTGAAATGATTCGTGTTTTTGACAACGTCGCAAAAAAACAAGATATTGTCGTAAGAAGAGTTTACGTGATCATGATAGCGTGACATAAGGAAAAATGATATTAAAACACTGATTCATAGACCGCAAAAGCCTTGAGATGCGTCCATTAAGTTTTTATTAACGTTTGACTCGAAGGTTGACACGTTCCCAGCGTCGAAAAAATTATGTTATCTAAGCATTTTTTACGGTTTTTGTATCAAATCAAACAATGCTTGAAACGGTTTTATACAAATAAAAACGTCGAAGAATGTCAACAAACAAACCATTTGTATGCGTAGGTATTCTGCAATTTACGAACGAAATGAGATAACATTTCTTTATTGGTAGATTTTATGGTAGAATTTGTGAGGATTCCGGCGACTGGGACCGCAATAAACTGGGACCGCGGTCCCAGTTGACGGATCCATTTAATTTTAATATTTTTCTTCCGGCGACTGGGACCACCAATAAATCAATACCAAAACAGTACAGTCATACGAAAAAATGTTCAAAGTAAAAACACTGTGATTCAAAAATATCACTTCTACATATAAATATCATTTACTTATCCTAGACATGAACTTATTCCTGCGCTAGTAATAGATTAAGGCGTTTTAGTAATAGATCGTTTTAGTAATAGATTAAGGCGAAATATTTTTAACTCCGTTTTTTTATTTATTTCCAATAATTTATCCTTACAATTTTTATTACATAACATTTCTTATATGTTTTATAATTATTTAAAACAATAACATTTTATATTTCTATGTTAAATAAAAACTTTGTAGAACACAAACTTCAAAAAATGTACTTCAGTATATCAATGACTTCAGTACATTTTCTCTTTATAATTTCTCTTATATCTTTGGAACTAGTGAACCGATTTACATAATTCAAACGGAATATTTAGTTTAGACATAACCCTACGCTTTGAGATCAGAATTATTAAAATTTCTCCATAAACAAAAAAACACATTTTCAACTTACGTAATACAGTACGTTGATTATTTTTATTATGATTTACGTGTATATTTAAATTGTATTTTAACATTATTAAGGCTGATTTTGTGATAGATTTACTTACTTGTTGTTAATTGTTGATTATTGCTAACATGATTTATGTTTATGTTTTATTACGTACATTTTAAATAACAGGAACGATAGTCAAAGGGTATTTTTTCATATCATATTCTATGAATAAATGTTATTTTTGTATCAAAGAGTTTTTTCTTTAATTATTAATTTGAAAACTTTTTCGTTTGACTGTACAGTTTTGACTTGAACAATAGATTTTAGTACTGATTTATTGGTGGTCCCAGTCGCCGGAAGAAAAATATTAAAATAAAATGGATCCGTCAACTGGGACCGCGGTCCCAGTTAATTGCGGTCCCAGTCGCCGGAATCCTCGAATTTGTCTCTTAATCGGTAGGTATAGTAATAGAAGTGTTGATGATGTGACCTAGCAAAGTGCAGATGATGCAATCAGAATGACAAGTTTTCACATTTATAATCCTCTGAGTTAGTTTTGTCGAGGAAGTAGAGTCGAGCAGGAGGTTTGCTTCTTAGTTGGCCCCGTTTTTTATCGAGTCCACGCCTGTGTTTGTCTTCAAAAGTGTATTATAGGTATGGTTTCATTGCCACAACGCGTTGTGGTCATATAGCATGATAGCCACGACACGAATTTCGCTATGTGATCTTTCTGTGATATTCTGTGATACAACGCGTCGTATATGGCTTTGTAATAAATTTATGATTTTATAAATTTATATGGATCCTTTTTGGTGCATTTCATAATTTGAATCAGGAACTGTGAATCAAATTCGAGTAAAAGATGAAAATCAGCTGTCAATATTTTCCCTATAAAAACATACAACGCATTGAAGACATTATTAGTGCTACTGTTTCCCTACTACTGATTAAAACCAACGTTATTATGGAGCGGCGACGTCATTTAAGCAGGGAAGAAATGCTCAGAGCCGTGGGAATGATAGAAGCTGGTTCCCGGCAACGTACTGTGGCTTTAGCTCTGAATACAAGTCAGAGTGTTATCAGTCGACTTTGGACACGTTACCGAAGCACTGGTACCGTGGCTGAGCGCCATGGAGGACGGTATCGCTGCACCACACGGAGACAAGACCGATACATTCAAATCTTAACTCGAAGAGCTCCAACAATAACCGCCATGATGTTAGCCGTGAGGCTTCATCACTCTTCAGGGAACTTAATTAGCGACCAAACAGTCAGAAACCGCTTGCATGAAGTGAACCTTCATTCCCGAAGACCGCTACGGGTACCACCTATAGCAATGCACAATCGTAGGATTCGATATCAATGGGCTCTTGGACACAGAAATTGGGCAGAAGAACAATGGCGTTTCGTGTGCTTTTCTGATGAGTCTCGTTTTGGTATGAGACCGGATACAAGACGTATACGACACTGGAGAACCCCTGGACGCCAACAGCGATTAAAATCCTGCCAGGAAGTCCATCCTTATAGTGGTGGAACCATCATGGTATGGGCGGGTATTTGGATCGGCGGAAGAACTGAGTTGATTTGGATCAGAGGCAACCTCAACGCTCAAATTTATGCTGAGACGATTGTATCAGACGTCATCGTTCCTCTACAAGCGCAAATCGGTCCCTTATTTCAGTTAATGCATGATAATGCACGACCGCACACCGCAAGAGTTGTAAGACAGACTCTCGCCGCAGCTAACATCAATGTCCTGCCCTGGCCTGCTCAGTCGCCAGACTTGAACCCGATTGAGCATGCATGGGATATGCTACAGAGAAGAGCTCTGCCGAATATGGAGGGTATCCAGTCGCAAGAAGACCTTTTTTTGTTGTTGCAACGAACATGGGCGGCCATTCCACAGCGTGATTTGGATGAACTCATTTTGAGTATGCCAAACCGATGTTCTTGTGTTGTTAGTGTTTGCGGTAGAAACACGGATTATTAATTGTTTAAGTTACCCAATAAAATTTTAAAGAAAACTGTTATTTCAGTCTTTTTTTCGAACTTTTGTGTTAGTGGTTCAAATGTCAAAAATCCCTTTATTAGGAAAATGGCAAATTTCTTTATTAATGCAAAGGTGACTTGGTTTATCGTTACTGTGACAAACGAAAACACTTTATTTGATGAATCCTTAAAGAAAATTTTAATTAATATCAATCAGGAGAAAAGTTATTGCAAAAATATATGTTGATCCCTAGACACTTTTGATGTGTGTATATCATAATATCGAGGAAGAATAATATATAATAAGCCCATTACTGTTTCTTCTGGGCACTGGCCTCTTCTCAGAATGAGAGTGGTTTATGCCTTAGTCCACCACGCTAGCCTGGTGCATGTTGGCGCACTTCCTCCTTTATTTTGTATTTTGCTTGTCTAAGGGCAAGATGCCGAAGGGTGACACCACACTGACCAACGCGGAAAACAGAACGTCGCGTCTCCGCGTCGGTTGCGCCATTCGATGCGTTGCGGTTGCGGTCGACTTTACGCACTGTCGACTGGTCTCTCGGCGACCAAACATAAGCATAGTCGCCCGGACGGCCAGCGACCAAGTGCATAAACACCTATTTAAGCTATAGAAAGTCACAGTCGCCGTCGACCAAGTCTCCGGCGATCAGTCGACAGTGCGTTATGGCTCTTATCTCCTTGTCATAAAGGTATTTTTACTGGCTTAAGTTTCCGCACCTATCAATGTGGGAACATCGTGATACTGCGTTTATGCGAGAGCATGGCATGATAAAACAAGGTACTCTCTTCCCGTGACAGCTAGACCACGTAACTGTACCTATTTACGTCATAACTACTGATGAACTAATAAGTTTCGGCTTCTTTTATTATCCGACCGCGCGACAGCAAAGACAGGGCTATCAAACTTTGTTATTATTGATGAAATATAAAAATGGCGACGTAATACGGATCGTCGTCGGTTGGCCGAATCTGGGGATCTACTCCCTAAGCACGAAGTCCGTGGTTTCGGCCTTAGTTACGAGCGTTTCCTACTCCCTATCACCTACGGACACACGACTATTTCGGGGCCCGAACTAAGATGAATGACAACACGATTTGACAGTTGTCCCTACTACCGATGTGTTTATGCACGTCCGAAAAGTTGAACTTGACACTTGTTTTGTTCACTTCTACGTTTCGGGCTACTTTGGGACGGGCGAATAACTTCGTTGACGGACTTAGGGAGTAGGCCCCCTGTTGTGTACAAACTAAACTTAATTTAAGCTATTGTCATCTTTTTCACTTTGATACAATAAAAAAGAGACGGATGTAAACAAGACGTGTAAAATTTTGTTTAACTAAAATTTCCATACTGACGCGTCAGAACTTGTCGATTAACAACAAGGTGAATTTCAAGGCGTAAACTAGTTTGACATCTCTATCTTAGTAGGTACGTATCACCGTCCTTTTCACGCTCTGTGAAAAAGAAAATCGGTACCAATACCTTGTGTATACCATGTGCGATAACAATGCGTGTCCTTGATGTGCATGGAGATTTTTATTATTAAGCAGTTCCATATTCTGTTCCATACAACACCACGCGCGCCTCTGTAGGCTAAACCACTAATACACAGGTTGAAATTGTAAACACTCGACAAACCGAAATGGGAGATTGTACTCATCACTATGAACAACTTTTACAATGGGACCAAACCTGAAAATGCGAAAAAAAAAATCAGCTGTCCCTACATTAATATTCGCTTAACTCGTCAAAATATAGGGAACAGCAGATTTTTTTTTCGCGATTTCTATTTTGGTCCCATAGTAAAAATTGTTCATAATGATGAGAACAGAGACCCCTTAAGAGGTTGTACACTTATTTATGTTACACCTTGTATATTCCGTGGCTAAACGCAGCCTATGCAAAAACCGTAAACGGTTTTGCGTGTAAAGTCACCGTAAACCAACAACTTAGTAAATTACCTACACGCGAAGACAATCTTTCCTCGGTATAATTAAAAGCATGATGCAAGCACATAATGAGTGTGACGTCGGAATTTTGCTTGCTCTGTAAAAATAATGACATAAACAGTAGTAAAACGTAGTGACGTTAACCTAGAAACCTTATCTAAAACCAAAATGTAATAGGTAAACGAAAGCAATAATTGGTCTATGGGTTATTGGTAAAACACCAACAACCTGTTAAGGGATCATTTTACTCATCATTATGAACAACTTTTACTATGGGACCAAATCTGCAAATCGCGAAATAAAAACAGCTTTTCCCTACATTTATGTTCGCATAACTCTTCAAAATGTAGGGAACAGCTGATATTTTTTCGCGATTTCCTATTTTGTCCCGTAGTAAAAGTTGTTCATAATGATGAGTACAATGACCCCATAAGAGGTTGTTAGTGTTTTACAAATAACCCTGTTTATATTTATTTAATCATTTATGTACATACACACCACACTTAATAAAAGATAAGCTAATCGGGACCATAGCGTACAAAGGCACTGCTTATTTCTTAAAAAAATCACTTTTAGCACACTTGTTAGAGGAGAATTTAGAACAAGAAATACAAAAGAAACAGATAATTTTTGATTTTTGTTTCCATGCAAAATATTTTTAATATAAGATTTTTAAAAATTCTTCATCCCTACTTTAGTTACGAATTCAGAAAATAGAGCTTCTAATCCATCACCCTAAATATGACCTAAAATGTAAACACAGCTGATCATAACTGAGGATATAGGTTTTTAGGGTGTTTTATTATGAAATCTTTGAATAGCTATTTCTCTTAAACTACTCATAGACTTTTGGGGAAAGGAACAAAAGCTATTCATTATTATGGGTACTTTACCACCATTTCGGATTAGTATCCCCTTTCCCACTAACGTTGTACACACGGCTACAGATCAAGCTATATATTTCCATTATAAGCTGATCTCGTATTGTATAGGATTTCCTTACAATGAGAGGTCAGTGTAAACTGGAAATTTATAGCTTGATGTGTAGCCGTGTGTACATAGATGATTGCAATTCTTTTAGGTACTAGGAAACTATGCCCTTAAGAATTATGCAGAAAATAACACAATTACAGTTGTTACTGTTAACAATGGGAGAAAATGTGTTTAGCATTCATTGATACTGTTTTTGTAGTAGTACTATGAAATCATGACTGTTTATTAATGACTAAACCGGTGTAGCTTGAAAACTCTTTTTAACCGACTGCGAAAAGGAGGAGCATGCATTATGCAACGTCCATTTTTATTTGTGTGGGTATATACAAGGTTAGTCAGAAAAGGGGTACTAATCCGAAAGGGTGTTAAAGTACACATAATAATGAATAGCTTTTGTTCTACAACTTTTCCCAAAACTCGATAGTTTAAGAGAAAGAGTTGTTCAAAAATCTCAAAAAATAAACTCTAAAATCTATCTATCCCCAGTTATGATCAGCTGTGTTTACATTTTAGGTCATATTTGGGGTCATGAATTAGAAGCACCATTTTCTGAATTTGTAACTAAAGCAGGGATGAAGAATTTTTGAAAAAACTAAAATAAAAATAATTTTATTAGGAAAAAAAAATATCGAATTTTGAAATTTTAACACTTGCTTTCAAACAGTCATCAGCGATACTATAAGTGGGCTTCGGATTAGTACCCCCTTTCCGACTAACCTTGTATTTAGGCTGAGCCTTTTAGGAATGTGTTTTGTAAGCACCAATAGAATCAAATCACTTCATTTACCTAGCTTCGCTCTGCGCAGCTCTGGTGGATATGGGCTTAGCGGAGCGAGGTTTTTGTTCATACAAAACAAGCGAGAAATGCGAGCGAGGGATGTGTTGCGAGGAATGTGTTGCTAGGAATGTGTGCGAGGATTTGAAAATATGCGCCCACCAGTCAGTCAATAGATGGTGTTTGGAAGAGGTAGATGATCATTTGTACACATTAACACATACACATTACACATTCCTCGCACAGCTCTGGTGGAAAGGGTCACACCTTTCACATCCTCGCTACACATTTTCGCACCGCACATTTTGCTCTGGTGGATGTCCAGCCTTAGAACACATCACGTAAAAAAAACACAATCATAATTTCTTTTATTTTTTATTTTCCAGGTGAACCCGTACGCTGTTGGACGTGTTCATCCGATCTAAATCCGACGTGCAACGATCCCTTCCTCGCTGGAAGACCAGAAAACAACTATCTCTTCCGCCTGGAGAACTGTGATGCCAATACTGGAGCTACATACCCTTACCTCACTTCATCCAAGTCCGCTTGTAAAAAGCAGAAGAAATACAGTAAGTTCAAAAAGATGTCTGACTAATTCTCATCGTGATTGGTGAATGCTACATAATCGTTCACGACCTCAGAGGGTTTAAAATAATATGATCATCTCCGAAATTCGGAAAACAGGAACGCCATTACAATGTTGAGAATATAATTACAGATTAATAAATCGACAGTTTAAGGGGGAAATTAGACGGTTCCATTTTTCGTTCATTTGCGTGAAATGTTCATTTTTGTTTCATTTCACGTTCACTTTTGACGTTCAAAAAATCTTCGAAAATGTGACAACGCATTTTGCTGGTCTTTATTGGATATGATTACAATTTCCGATTATGTGAGAATACAAACGTCAATGAAATGTAACGAATTGACATAAATGCGGAATTAAATTCTGTTCTTCTAGATAGGTGCAAAGTGTCACCATTGACTACGAATTATCCAGCTTTCTATATCAGTTCAGGAAGTCCTCTTCTACGTAAAAGATATACTGCATGGTACCAATACCTTTTATGAAAAGAAAGTTATCTGAGGCCTTGAGGCATGGCAGGATATTGGCGCAAATGTTACTTACCTTTTACCGCTGTTTTAGCCAAATGTGGCATTTATTTAGGTTCCTTATCTTACCAGCCGTTACTGGTTAAAACAATGGCTATCGTACTTATCAATGAAGACTTATGCATAACGGTACCTAATGCGGTAAAAACGGTAATATTATTTTGAGTAAAAGTAAAGTAGAAGACGTGACGTGGGTTGAGTGCCGCGATGAATTGATGAGTATGGTACCATCCGTACCACTTGTACCGATACGCTACTAAATATCGGTTAGTCTTTGCCCGTAAATACCAAATAAGACAGTTTTAGATCTCCTTCATGCTGCGTGGATGAACACAATTCGCTGCTTTGTATGAGAATAACCACACAATGCAAAATGTTCAAACTAGATAAGGAGACAGCAGAATCCAAAATAGCCCTAATTTTTTTGTGAATAAAACTCATGTTCATATCTGCAAAAATTACGAAGTGGTATCACAAAAATATGTCATTGCCATTGATTGATTTTTGGTGAAATTTTTCTTCAACAATGTAATCTTATAAGGCTCTCTTCTAAATTAGTTTTTTTTTATTGTGTCATTATTTATCCAAAGCAGCGAATTGTTGTTTTTTGTCATAATAGACAACCGTCCGATTTCTAACAGGCCGTTAAGTGAGTAAATCAAATTTTTAGTTATGAGCAAAAACGTGAAAAAATTTTGTCCTTTAGAAATCCCTTAGTTTGAAGACATACAGATGTTTTTGTAATACCAAATTATTGGGCGACTTTTAAGCTCCTTATATAACTTTTAATGAGTTACAGGACTAATATTGTTTTTAAATTAAAATGTCTCTGTAAAAGTCTCTGGATCTCGTAACTGACAAATGATAGAAAAATACGGAAAAAAAGACTCGATATTTTGAAGGTCGATAGAGAATAAGTTGCACTTTTACGTATACAAGGTTAGTCGGAAAGGGGGTACTAATCCGAAGCCCACTTATAGTATCGCTGATGACTGTTTGACGGCAAGTGTTAAAATTTCAAATTTCGATAATTTTTTTTCCAAATAAAATGATTTTTATTTTAGTTTTTTCAAAAATTCTTCATCCCTGCTTTAGTTACAAATTCAGAAAATGGTGCTTCTAATTCATGACCCCAAATATGACCTAAAATGTAAACACAGCTGATCATAACTGGGGATACCTAGATAGATTTTAGAGATTATTTTTGAGATTTTTGAACAGCTGTTTCTCTTTAACTATTGACTTTTGGGAAAAGTTGTAGAACAAAAGTTATTCATTATTATGTGTACTTTAACACCCTTTCGGATTAGTACCCCCTTTCTGACTAACCTTGTATATAGAAGTTAGACTTTCTTGAAACTTGCAAAGATTATTTACCTACCTACCACCACTACGCCACCGAAGTTGCGGGTATTCAAAGTTGGTATATCAAACGTGTAAATATTCTAAAAAGAAATGGCCCATTTTCAAATAGAACGTTTATTATGCCGGTCGTGCATTCCGGTAGCCGCCAATGCGCATTTTTAAATATTTTAACAGGCATAAAGCTGCCAACATTACTAATAAGAATTTGGGACATTGGACAATGCGGAAGAAAGTTTTCAAATAGTAAAACTTATAAATTTTGGCTACCAATTGGAAAAGTTATTTCTGACAAATGAAAATAAATAGGTTATGATGCCGATTCTAGGTGCACAAATTAAAGTTAATTTAGGCTATTGCCATCTTTTTCACTCTGATATAATAAGAAAGAGACGAACGTAAATAAGAGCTGTCAAATTTAGTTGAACTAAAATCTCCATACATATTTAGACGACACGGCAGAACGTGTCGACTAGAAACACGGCGAAGTTCAAGGCGTAAACTAATATGACATCTTTAACTTAGTTGTTGTCTATCACCGTCCTTTTCTCGCGCTGTCTGTTAGTAGAAGATAGCAACTCTCTAATTTTAGTTTAGTTAGTGAACAAGAGAATAGGCACCAATGTTTATACAAGGTTAGTCGGAAAGGGGGTACTAATCCGCGGCCACTTACTATCACTGATGACTGTTTTATAGAAAGTGTGAAATTTTCAAAATTCAATCTTTTTTTTCATACAAAAATACATCTATTATTTTAGTTTTTTTCAAAAATTCTTCATCATACCTGCTTTAGTGACGAATTCAGCAAATGGAACTTCTAATCCGTTACCCCAAGGATAGATAGATTTGAGCGTATTTTTAATTAAATCTTTGAACTGCTATTTCCTCTTAAACTATTGACTTTTGCGGAAAGTTGTAGAACAGAAGTTGTTCATTATTATGGGTACTTTAGCACCCTTTGGGATTAGTATCCCCTTTCCGACTAACCTTGTATAGGCAAGAACTTGTTTTAATATTAGTCTCTACCTTATGATTTGACACAGAGTTATTATCGCCGGGTTAATTCAAAAACCAACTAACTGCCCAAATCATGATTTCGAGTAATGGCGTTTTGAAAGTTCGCTTTCTACAATTTCATATACTGTCTTAGATAAGATAGTATACTTACGAAGTTTTAGGACACAAACTTAGATAAGATAGTTATGAAATTTTAGGACACAAACTCTCAAAACGCCATAACTTGGAATAATGGTTTGGGCAGTTGGTTGGTTTTTGAATTAACCCGGCGTTATTTTCGTGAACTTCATATTTTGCATCTCATCGCAAATTTATAAACATTTGAAAATGAGTAGACCGTACGAGGAAGACACTGTGGTCGATATAGTAGGTTAATAACTTGTTCCATTGTTTAAACACATTACGTCTGCTAGACATAGTTTCCACGACCTTTTTGTAGCGATAGCGTCGCGATACAGACGCGACGCGACGCTAAGACGCGTAAGTGGTGCAGTACAGCGATAAATGATGAACTGCTAGTCTTTCTGTGTAAAACTTTCGACGCATTCGCGGTTCAATTGCATTTCATCCATGATTCAGTCTCGACACTCAAGCACTTTCGCATCAACAATAATTGAATCAATACTTAGGGCGCGTTTGCACAGTATAGGGTGACCAGTAGAGTACTATTTTTTTTTATTTTTAATACAGACTGTCTGAGCTAGTTATAGCAAGCCAGTGTATGTTACCGCTAATGTGCGTTATTCAATTAAAGTACGAAAAATTATTTCGGTTCTTATATTAACCTAGGTAGGTAATCTGCAGACTAACGACAAAGCATTAGTTTTAATGAATAGAATAGGTCCTTTGCTTGAATAAAACATTCGAGTTCTATGTACTAATGTACTTTAATTTGTTAAATCTCTTTAAAGCCATGTATATGTAAGTATATTTAGAAAAAAACAATACAGCAGAACTTACTTAAAATTTTACTCGACTGTTTTGTAATCTGTTCATTACCTAGTTAATGCGCATATTAACGTATTCCACATTCTAACGGTAACATATAGGGTGTAAACGAATTCGTGTAATTCCTTCAAACCACGTGATCTACTGGTGACACAGATTAACCCTAAAGGGTTGTTTTTGAAAATCAACTATAAAAAAAAACTTGTTTTCCTAATTCAGAGTCGTTTTAGAGCCCCGAGTTAACTGACTGCAAAGAGCGATATTGCGTTAGTCGTGCACGCCAACCGTGTCGCCGTGCTTTCGTTCATTTATGCGTGGCATCGAATTGTTCAATACTTTTTTTTGCAGAAATTTAAAATCTTTTTTTTTACTCCTTATTACTTATGTGGTTTAGATATGATCACTTACCAAGACCGCATGAAAAAAAAAAAGAATTTAATTTTTAATCAAGCTAAATCCCTTGCGGGGCCAATGTACACCAGTACTTAGTAGATCATGTGGTTTTAAGGAATTACACGAATTTGTTTACACCCTGTATAGGTTACTTACACTGACGATGTTAGTTATATGGCTATCGGTAGGTTGGTAATTTACCTTTAAGCACTTCATTACCTGTGCGCCTAATCTATACATATAAAAGAAGAAGCTGACTGACTGACTGACTGATCTATCAACGCACAGCCTAAACCGCTGGGGTTGGAAAGTAGGCCAATCAAATTAGCTAAACCTGGACATAATTCGATAACTGTAATTTTCTTTTTCTATGACATAAAGTATTGTTAGTTATAGTTAAAATAAAAAGAATTAAAAATTTTAAAGGTCCGCGTCAGTGTAAAAAAAATGAAAAACTAAATTATCAACACATTTTGATTTCGTAAGTACAGCATAATAAATAACTTTGTAAAAGTACCTTTATTATGATATGACGCTTGTATTCCAGTAAAAAACGTCTAAATTAAACTAATTAATCTTTCGGGACTATCATTAATAAAGAAGGTTCAGTAAGTTACAGATTTTTTGGATTATCTTACCAGAAATTATAGATAACTATAATTCAACAGTTTATTCTGCATAGTTTAACATGTGTGTTAATAAATTATTAAAAATTAAACAGATTCTCTTTGCGGAATTATAAAGTCACAAATATTTGTAATTTTTGGAATGCCAAAATACATAACTACTTCAAAAGTGTTTAATTCATGCCTTCAAAATATGTTTAGTACCTTAGTAAACAAATTAAACAATAAATGTTCACGATTATTCATTTATTGATATTTTTTCTTTGTTACATTTCAATATAAACGTTATTCCTTGTGGCTTAAGGTCGTAATTTCTTTGTGTCCCATTTCCCGACCGTGCTATCGCGAGTAACGAGCGATTTTTGTATCTCACTATTTATTACTAGTTTTTGCCCGCTACTTCGACCGCGTGAATGTCGGTTATTATCACGGATGCTGACGAAGTCACGAATTAAAAATTAGCCTTTGTCCTTCCCTAGGGGTCGAGCTATCTTCTTCTTAATATATAAAGGGTGTCCCTGGAAGTATGGATCAAATCGAATAGGGGCGTGGGCAATGTCATTTCCAAACTTTGTAACCCTGAGAATGTCGGTGCATTTTTTACGATTCAGAAGTTATGACCAATTATTGTTTTTTTTTCAATCACTTTGCACAGAAAAAATCATAAAAAAAACTATCAGAGCTATCATTTTTTTTAGGACTTTGGCGAACAGTAGGCCTTTCTTGTTGTAGTACTTTTACGCAGCTAGAAAACATGTGTTCAATAAGAAAAAACATTTACTGCAAAGGCTTTTTTGGTCTGGCAATTTTACTCAAGTTTTTACTACTACAAGTTTTGAAATGACCTTGCCCACGCCTCTATTTGATTTGATCCTTAATTCCAGGGACAACCTGTATAGATTATAAACTACTATTCAATTGTTTCCACTTTACAAAAAATAAAATGTGTAGTTAACTAATAGACTAAACGTTCGGCAGTTCGCTCACACCGCGGCATTTTTCTTATTTTTAGCACTTCTAAACGAAAGGTCCGATTCGAATAATTTAAAGAGCATTTTACATGTACATAATCAACCTTGATTATGAAGCTATTTACTTGGATAAGGATTAATATCATGATAGGAATGTCTTCATCTTTCGATTCTACTCGTGTTTTGATCGACTCATTTGAACAAAAAACGGTTGATGTGACTTAACTCTAATAATTAGACATATACCCTCATGGACTTTTTTGTGGATAATGAAGAGTGCTATAAACATGTAGTACATTATTTTTATGTATCGTCAATAGTTTTCGCAGCGTACGCCAAATAATATTTTTTTAAGCAAATTTTTGATACCTTGGGTTACATTATTGTAATTTTCTTACGGATCCCTAATTTTTTGATACTAAAATATAGCTTATGGCACTCACGGATAACGTAGCTTAGCTAGCCTATTGGTGAAAGAATTTTTGAAATTGGATGAGTAGTTTCGGAGATTACCTCCAATATACAAACAAACTTTACCTCTTTATAATATTATCTATCTAGTAAGAATTCGATAGGCTATATAATCAATGATTGTCAAACTTTTATGAACACGTGGCACCGCGGATCGACTAGGGCCGAAATTTATTGAAATATTGTGTTCATTAGATCGATAATAACTAAATTGTTCAGGATGAGGTATTATGATGATTTTACTGCTTTGTGATAGGTACTGTTTTCCATTTTTTTTGTAAATTTTGGTAGGTATATGTATCATCATCATCATCATTCAGCCGAAAGACGTCCACTGCTGGACATGGCCTCCCCCAAGCATCGCCACATCGACTGGTCCTGTGTTTCTCGCATCCAGCGGTTTCCCGCGACCTTCACCAGATCATCGGTCCACCTTGTGGGAGGCCTAACCACGCTGCGTCTTCCGGTACGCGGTCGCCACTCCAGAACCTTTCGGCCCCATCGGCCATCCGTTCTGCGAGCAATGTGCTCCGCCCACTGCCACTTAAGTTTGGCAATTCTTCGAGCTATGTCGGTTACCTTGGTTCTCCTGCGAATCTCATCATTTCTGATATGATCACGCAGGGTAACTCCGAGCATAGCCCTCTTCATTGCCCTTTGGGTGACCTTGAGCCTTCTTATGAGGTCCATTGTGAGCGACCACGTTTCAGTACCGTATGTAATCACTGGCAACACGCACTGGTCAAAGACTTTCGTCTTGAGACTCCGCGGTAGTTGGGACGAAAAGATTCTACACAGCTTCCCGAACGCTGCCCAGCCGAGTCGGATTCGACGATTAACCTCTTTCTCGAAATTGGACCTACCTAACTGGACAGTTTGCCCTAGGTAAACATAATCGTCGACAACTTCGAGTGTAGAGTCTATGATCTTCATGGGAGTGGGTGTTACATGGATATTTGACATGATCTTTGTCTTATCCATGTTCATTTTAAGACCCACTCTTTCGGAAGCTCGGAAGCTCTACTAAGGTCATCGAGCATTGTACTGAGGTCCTCCATGGTTTCAGACATGATGACTATGTCGTCGGCAAACCGAAGATGAGTGATGTACTCGCCGTTAATGTTGATGCCTAGCCCTTTCCAATCCAGAACCTTGAAGACATCCTCCAGTGCAGCGGCGAACAGTTTCGGAGAGATGACGTCTCCCTGCCTGACACCTCGCTGCAGAAGGATAGGTTTCAAGGTCTGATCCTGTAATCGGACTGACACAGTGGCGTTTTCATACAAACACTACAGCACTTCGATGTACCGATAGTCAATCTGGCACCATTGAAGAGACTGCAGTACAGCCCAGGTCTCGATCGAATCGAAAGCTTTCTCGTAGTCCACAAACACTAAGCAAAGAGGCAGGTTATATTCTTCGGTGTTCTGTATAACCTGCCGCAGCGTATGTATGTGATCTACGGTGCTAAAGCCTTTTCGGAATCCGGCTTGTTCGGGAGGCTGGAAGTCGTCAAAACGGTTCGTGATGACTCTTGAAAACAGCTTGTAGACATGACTCAGAAGTGAGATGGGCCTGTAGTTCTTCAATAGGGTATTATCACCCTTTTTGAAGAAAAGTATCACCACACTTCTGTTCCATGCCTGTGGCGTTTTCCCCTCGAGTATGACGGAATTAAACAGCTTCTGAAGGCCCTTATGGACCGGTTTTCCACCCGCCTTCAGAAGTTCGGCCGTAATTCCGTCATCGCCGGCGCCTTGTTCTTTTTAAAGTACTTCAGAGCCATCCTAATCTCGTTCAGGCTGACGTCCGGGATGTCTTCGGTATAGTGTCGGATCAATCTAGCTCTTGGGTCGTTTGCCAGATTCGCAACGGGTTCGCTTGTTGAAGTGTACAACTGTCCATACAACTTCTCGACCTCTCTCAAAAGCTCTGGTTTGGCGGATACGATTCTGCCGTCATCGGTCTTCAGTTTCATAAGCTGACTCTGCCCAATAGACAAATCTCTTGCAAAAACTTTGGAGCCCTTGTTCCGCTCAATCGAATCCTTAATACGGTCTGTATTAAATCGGCGTAGATCGCACTTCAAGGACTTAGAGATCCGTCTATTGAGCTGCCGGTACATAAGCGCGTCATCTGGAGACTGCAGAATCATCTCGTGCCTTGCGTCCATGAGCTTAAGAGTAGGGTCAGAGAGCTTTTCGGTTCTATTTCTACGACGGGTCTTGAAGATTTTAGACCCGACAGTATGGACAGTTTCCACAAACCCATCGTTGTAATCGTCCACGGAGCTCCCTAGGCATTCGAAACGATTCTGAAGTTCAATCTGTAAACTCTCGGGGTTATGGGCCTGGATCGGTGCAGGACGGAGCGTAGACTTCATCAGTCGAGATCTTTCCAGCTTGATATTTAGATTCAATGTGCCTCTTACCATGCGGTGATCGCTTCCGGTTTTCACCGCGTTGATCACAGAGACATCTTTGAATATTTGCTTCCTCGTCGACATAATGAAGTCAATCTCATTTTTAGTTGCACCATCAGAGTTCAGCCAGGTCCATTTCCTATGCTCACGCTTTCTGAAGAAGGAGTTCATCATAAAGAGCCCCTCCTTCTCCACAAAGCTGGCCAGTCGATGGCCCCGGTGATTGCGACTTCCAAGTCCAAATTGCCCCACTTGCAGTTCATCATCGTCTCGCTTGCCCAGTTTAGCGTTAAAGTCCCCCATGACAAAAGTGAAGTGAGTTTTAGAGCCATGCATGGCTCTGGAGATATCCTCATACATGGTCTCCACCTCATCGTCGGAGTATGCCGAGGTCGGGGCGTATACCTGTACGACCTTCAACGAATACCCTTTGGATATTCTGAGTATAAGGTACGCCACTCTGGTCGACACACTCTCGATCTTCACCACGTTGTTCACAAGGGACTTGTGGACGATAAACCCGACACCACCCTGGGACTGTCTATCGCCCTCCCGAAAATAGAGCAAGTTACCGGATTTGAGGATTATCGAGTCCGTCCACTCTCTTCGGATTTCAGATAACCCTATAATATCCCAGCGTAACCTGCTCAATTCTTCCTCGAGTTCGGTAATCTTCTCGTCGGTCTGTAGTGTACGCGTGTTGTACGTTGCCAGGTTCAGTCGTCGTTGTTTGTGGTAGCCGGATCTCTGCCGGGGATTCTTAGCACCCCACGCCCTGCCGTTACCTAGGCCGCTACCTTGACCAGGGCTAGCAGTGCCGCCGGGGACTAGGGGCCGTTTCTTCTTTGTGCTATCCATGTTGGGGAGGTTTGCCATAATCGCCACGCTTGGCAGGCGGGTTGGCGATCGCAGTATGGTACGGTATATGTATAACAGCAAATAAAACTCATTATACAAGGTTAGTCGTAAAGGGGGTAGGCACTAAAATATTAAAGTACCAATAATAATGAATAACTTTTGTTCTACAACTTTCCCCAAAAGTCAATAGTTTAAGAGGAATAGCTCTTCAAAGATTTCTTAAAAAATACGCTAAAGTCTATCTATACTCAGTTATAGCAGCTCAGCAAGCTGGTTTAATCAGCATCATTATAAGTTTGAAGGAAATCGGTTCAGCCGTTGCATAATTATCAGCTGTTTTCTCAGTTAGGTTAGGTAGGTGTGCATTGTACGGCGTTGCAGCTATTGTAAGATCATGGAAGTAAATTTGCTACTTAACTTAACTGAGAAAACAGCCGGGCCCACGTTGTATAAAATATCAAGTATCGAAAATGTATCAAATACGATTTATTTTCTATAGCAAGTTTCCTAGTTAGGTAGTTATACGAATAGTAATAGTGAAATATTTATTGAACTAGACTCGTAAAAACAAACAATAGAATTTCATAACCACATATTTTTTTGAAAATTTCAGCGATGTATCGATTGTTCTTTTCGATGTATCGAGTTTGAAATTAATATATTTTTTTAAATATTAATTTGATTTATATCGATAATTTTTGGGACTTCCTGCATCCCTAAGTGAGGCCGCACACCGGCACCACACGCTACACGCAACATACATTTAGGGCGCCACAATTATTGCGATAAAATTTACGCGGCGACAAATGTATCGTGTATGCGCACATCGGAAACCAGTTGTAACGTGGTACTAGCAACAGAATGTCGACATCATCGTCTGACGACGACGATTTTTTGATGTGGCGATTAATGAGAAAAAATAGACGTTATTGGGTTCATCCGTTTAATCAAAATTGTATAGGTTAGGTATAGGTAGGTACTTCCTTTCATTAGATTTTTCGCCGATCTTAGTCCATATCATTTCTGTAATCCATCTGTTGCTATACACAGTGAGCGTGTGATTATATAAAATAGAGTTTTATTCAACCTCTGCAATAAACTCAACGTAAAATTCAATGTTGTCTTTCATTTTTGTAAAGCGCGACAATCGTCTCACCACAAACTGCACCTACTACAACTGTGTCCTTGATGTGCGGGTTTACATACAAATATACGGGGGCGATAAATGTGTCGCGGTTCAAATGTGGCGCTACAATTATTGTAATACAAATGAATCTCTGGTGTGCGGCCTCACTAACTCGATAAGACATCTTGCCGCTGACGCCGCGCCCCGCCCCGCACCCACCGCATGCATCCCGCTCCAATACTTTTTCGCGCGTATCATCAATAATATTTTCAATTTTAAAAGCGTAACATTAACATGTTTAATTTTGATGAAAACATGATTGTAATACACAAAAACCTATTATTAAACAAAAATTTCACAGTTTCGATTTTTAACTACTGAGAAAAACGTTATTATTAAAACGTAAGAAATAAATGTTTAATTTTTGTCTTAAATGTCTAAAAAGACGCACTAAAGCTTTATCAGATACAACCACCATAGTTACCATTTTTGCTTATCTAGATATTGAGAACAGATGAATACTTTGAAGAAAAACATACATGCGAATTTGGTTTCAGTTTAATTTTGCTATTAGGTGATAGCATTTGAATGCCCCTCAAAATTATACTAACAAGGTATTTGGTTACCTATTTTGCTTTTAGAAAAAAGCTAAGTAGTGTACGAAATCTCATTTTTTTTTAAATAAACGGTTACCACCGCGGGTTTTTTACACCATATATCTAATTAATATTTGATACTTAATATCAATATCCCATAAAATAATAAAAACAACGAGTTATCGAATTATGTCCAGGTTTAGCTAATTTGATTGGCCTAAAGTTGAAATTTTGACAGTAGGTTCCTTTTGTAACGTCGCATCCACTAAGAAGGGATTTTTCGAAATTCAACCCCTAAGGGAGTTAAACAGGGGATGAAAGTTTGCATGGAAAATCGTCACTTAACGGGTTCAAAATTTCACGCAAGCGAAGCTGCGGGCGAAAGCTAGTAAATAATAATCATAATAAATAAATAATAATCTAGCTACTTACTCCATCGAATATAAACGCGACTGCATCGCAGCTGTATCGTTCTAACTTCGTTCTAAAATCGATAGTACCTACCTATTGTAGAACGCTCGTAAAAATGATAAAAATGCGGTCGTGAGTAAAAGCCCTAAAGGTAAAAGAGCCTATGTCAATTTAACGGTTGGTAACTTTTAACAGCGGCCCTAACTCGCGACCAGTTTACATTTGATAACGGTAGTACCGTTGTGACCTAAATACCTTCATGGGTAAAATCATTGTTCGTTTCCCGTGAGTTTTTTACTCTATAATAAATTCTATGTTGAAATACCTCGTTGCTGTAGTGCTCGCAAGCGCGACTGCTGAGCGTGAGGTCGTGGGTTCGATCCCCATTTCGGGCAGTGTTATTGGGTTTTTCCGTGTGGAATTTCTCAGATGCACCCTGGATTCGTGCCCGGTTGATGGCAATAGGCTTGTCCTCTATTACATGGGACTTCAACATAACGGCGAAATTAGGGGTACTATACATCTCTGCCCAACCCTTCGGGGTATACAAGCGTGATGTTATGTTATCAATGCTATATTTCTCCAGTAACTAATGTACTTAAACAAAATAATCAAAAACTTAAATAGGGGTGTACCGTCCGCGAGGCCTAAGCTGAGCTTTGCATCTGTGTGAGAACGAATGCAGACGCGTCCTTTGCTTGGTTTAAACCGGTTTATACTGCTTTTTGGCAATCGATTCTATGTGCACTCACACAAATACAAAGTTCAGCTTACGCCTCGCCAGTTGTACCTACTAAAAGAAAGATAAAAATTGAAGAGATCAAAAGTTGTTTTAACTACATCTTTTTATTGGCAATAACAATAATGTTTAATACAACTAATTAGTTGTAGTTTATCAACAAATTTACATTTGTTTACACTCTTGTAAAATAAATAAAAAATTCATCACGTACCTACCGAAATTTCTTAAAATAAATGTAAGTAAGAGATCTTTTAGGTACCTACTTTTGATTCTTGGAGTTAATTAACACTTGTTTAGCGATTAAGCGTGACTCTCATAATCGCAATTATAGCTTGCGTATTGATAGTTCAACAATGTTCATTATACCTAGTCTTGCCATAAATATTGTCACGAAAAAAAAAATGTTTTTGTTATTACAAATAATATTTATTACTTTTACAGTGTATTAGTTTAATACATAAATATAAAACAATTTAAAATATGAAAAGCTTATTCGAAGTGGTCTCCATTGGCTGCAATACAGTCCTTTAGGCGTTGAGACCAGTTATCAATAGAAGCACGCACTCTTTCCATGGGAAAATTCTTCACTGCCAATCGTATGGATTGTTTTAGGGACTCCAAATTATCATGGCGTTTAGAGCAAGCCATACTCTCTAAAACTGTCCATAAATCATAATCCAGCGGATTAAGATCGGGACTAGACGACGGCCAGTCTTCAGCTCTGATGAAGTCCGAAACGTTCACTTCCAACCAAGACTGCGTGGACCGAGCTTTATGACCCGGCGCCGAGTCTTGTTGGAAGGACCATACTTAGTTATTGAACATGGTGTTGTTAAGGGGCTTAACTACCTTCTCAAGAAAGGTATCTTGATACATTTATGCCGATGTTTTGATACCTTTTTCACAAAAATATGGCTCAGTCACTCCTTCATAGCTAACACCCCACCGAACCATCACTGAAGTCGGATAATGCCCACATTGCACTCTGTCGACTAATTGGGAAGCTTCCTTAGAGCTTTGAGCATAAATACTGTCATTTTGTTTGTTAAAATGTTGCTCAATTGTAGAGATTTTCTCATCCGTAAACAAATGTTTTCTGTGGCCTCCCTTTGCGTACCGCTTCAGTGCGAGTTCGATTTCACCACCCTATTCTTTTTTAAATTATCAGTTAAAAAATGACCAGTGCGTCTCTTATAGGTTGCAAGTCCTAAGTCATCTTTTAAAATACGCGACATGGTTCTGGGTGCTATCTTCATCTCCCGAGATAAAATCTTTTGCTTTCGGACAGGATTTCTTCGAATTCTTTCCCTTACTGCTTTGACCACCTTTTTCGTACGAACACTACGTGGACGGCCAGATCTTTTTCTATCACGAACAGAGGAGGTCTCATTGTACCTATTAATAGCCCGGTACACAAACATTTGACTAATAACAAGCGTGTGGAGAGTTTTAAAAATTGCATTTGGCTCCATACCAACTTTGTGTAATGCAATCACAGCGATTCGGTTTTCTTTATCACCCCACTCCATTTTAGTATCGCAAAATAATGTACAATGTATTGGCGCCAAAATTAGAAACCTCAATGAACAATCGTATAAAAATGACAGATTCCAAATTCAAATGTAATATCTTTCTTATTTTTAACTGTAACAGTATTTATGGCCAGACTAAGTATATATGTTTTAAACACATCCCCGCATTAAATAATAGTCTTTTTTTGTATTATAACTTTCGTCAGACGCATTATTTATGATTACTTACGGTTTACTCACGTGCATTTTCCGGGATTGCCCGACTAATTTCGGACCCAAACGGAGCTCATGAGCTCCGGAGCTCATGAGCTGAACACGCGGCCCTATTATTTATTCTGTGACGCGGCGAGATCGCGAGTCGAACATGTAATAAAAAATTTCATCAAAATTAAAGGGCGAAAAACCTTAACGTTTTTTAACAATTGTTTTCCAGAACGACAATGAATCTGTTTAATGGGTTGTTGTTGTTAACTAATGTTAACTACTATAATTAGTAGTTTCAAAGTGTTTGTTCTTGTCTCAATACGTGAACTTGGCATTGGTAGGTATAGTTGGGTTTTCATTATCATAATTGGAGTTTTTAACGTTTGCATTCCTAACTTTGGGATGGTAATGATGATCTTAATTTTTGTTAAGGTTTTTCAAATATTCACTCGCTATAGGTACTTATTGCGATTGCAAATATTACGCAAGTAGACTGATGCCTACACTCTATTTTAATAACATTAGTAGGGCCGAAATTCTGATTAACCGAAGTTAGGCAGTTTTACCGAAGTTCAGCTGAAGCCGAAGTTCGATTCATTTTTGTTAATTTGAACCGAACTTCGTCAGAACTTCAGTATCTACTTAATGTTGACGAAGTCAAAACTAAATTCGTACAAGAATTTATTACTATGCAATGTGGAAGAAACAAAGTGACGAAAATTGTACAAATCTCGGATGTAAGTTAAAAAAAACTGTGATAGGTACTTCAAACATACTGCAATCATATTAGAAACAAGAATGATAATTTAAAAAAATGGAATTGAGCACGCTACTATTATGGCGCGCAAGAGAAATTGCTAGCTCTAACCAAAATTCGGCCGAAGTATGGCTTCGGTGAAACCCCACATTCGGCCCATCTCTAAACATTAGACAAATAAAACCCATTTTAGCAAGGCAATGTAGGTATAAAAAATATGCAACATGTTTGCTTCCAGAAGGGATACAACACTGTACCTATTATGCACTTTAACGGTCAATCAAAATGAGCTGAAACTCAACTTCAAGAAATGGTTCAAAAAATATTCGTGCGCCAGTCCCGCCCCACCGAGCTCTCCCTTTGTAGATCCGGTCGTCTCTTCAAATTCCGCAGTCACACCGATAATTCAGCCCTCATCAAGCGGTCTCCCTCCCAATCTCCTGCCAGCAACGCCCTAAGCCGAGGTCTCAGTCCCACTAGTGGTCGTACTTAGTGCTGTTGTTGCTAGTAGTCATAATCAACGGCGGACTAGTAGTCTTGGCCGCCCTAGGCTGTGTAGTAGATACTAGCCGCCCCCTTCTGAGCTCCATTACTGAACTAAGATATCGTCACTCTCCCCGCTAACTGTCGTAACTAGCAATTGATAATTTTTCAGATAAATTCTCAGAGAGTGACGTATCTGCTTCAAATTAATAGAAATAAACAAATAGATACCTTAGGGCTTTAGGGCAACTACTAACTTAAAAGATGAAGCCAAGAGCAATATGAAAAAGTTATTAATTCATTAAAATAAAGCCACAGCTAACGCAACTACTGAAAAATTATCAATTGCTAGTTACGACAGTTAGCGGGGAGGGTGACGGTGACGATATACCTAATCTTTTCCGCGATTGGACGTCCCTTATTTAGGAGGGATGAAACGCATGTGATTAAAAGAGTGATGAATATGAATGTCGATGGATGGAGGGAGAGAGGGAGACTGGAAGAGAAAAACATATTGTGCCGACCCCAAGTAACATGAGAACAGGGCAGGAAGAAGAGAGATTGAGCGCCCCTTATATCTGGCCGCCCTAGGCCCGTGCCTAGTCTGCCTTAAGGAAAGTCCGCCTCTGGGGGCCTACTCCCTAAGTCCGTCAACGAATTTATTCGCCCGTCCGAAAGTAGCCCGAAACGTAGAAGTGAACAAAACAAGTGTCAAGTTCAACTTTTCGGACGGGCAAAAACACATCAGTAGTAGGGACAACTGTCAAATCGTGCTGTTATTCATTCTTGTCTTAGTTCGGGCCCGAAATAATCGTATGTCCGAAGGTGATTTGGAGTAGGAAACGCTCGTAACTAAAGCCGAAACCACGGACTTCGTGCTTAAGGAGTAGACCCCCAGGTCATAATGTTAGTGTAGTATAAGTAGGTCTTTAGGTTAGGTTAAGTATTTTACTTCCCCCCCATCGGGTGGAGACCTTTTAGGTCTCGGCAATAACGTATAAACGGTCCTCGGTCACAGTCTACAAGCAATCCAAAAAAATCCAAAAAAGATATTCGTGCCTTGGTGTGCTACTTTTGTCTAACGTTCTAGGTACAGGTATCTCGAAAATATTAAGGTGGATACAGACAATGCGAGGCATCGCGATGCGCGACTAGGTACTTCCACAACGAATGTAATGCTCGCACTGAGGCGCTTTGATCTTGAAGCGTTTGCCGACATACGTTGGCTCGCCCTCGCACGTGCGTAGCACATGCCTCGCCACGAATATGAAGGTAGAGTGCGCGCAAGATAACTCTGCGCGCGACTGAGGGCGTGCTAAACGTTGCCATGATCGCAAAAGTTCAAATTACCGCTTTTCAAGCTTAACTTTTTTATCGCTAAACATAATTTTCCCGTTAAATATTCCTACAATCAGGTAGTTCTACTATCAAAATTGATAAAATGGCACACACTTTGGTGGACCATGATTAGTTCCGATTTCGGCCGCGCGCAGACTTATCTTGCGCGCACTCTACACACCTTGCGAGGCATTCGTTGTGCGCCTTTCACGGCGCATGCCTCGCAGTCTGTATCCACCTTCAGTCTTGCCTAAAATAGTCATCATTTGTCACTCTTTTGGCACTCTGTACGTTAGGTAGGCAATTAAAATTTGTGACATTCATTGCATTCACATACAAATCTCATTTCAATGTCAAGTGCCTGTTAATTATACCTACCTACGTGAATACTACTTCTATTGTTCTTTATAATCTCGCTAATTTGTGATGTCATTTGTTTGAGTTCTAATTTGCTACCTTCGGGAAAACGGAGGCGTGACAAGGTCACACGTGAACCATACTTAATAACGTATGAATTATGTCTGTTCTAATTAGTTGATGTTATACTGCGGCTTAAGCAATAAAGTCATTTTTTACTAAAAAAAATACTAGGCTACTTTGGCCAGCACTTTGAGAGGCCATAAGAATCCTAAATCACATTAATATTACAAAGGCGAAAAATTGTGTGTGTGTGTGTTTGTATGTTTGGTACTTCTTCATGCTCAAATGGATGGACCAATTTTGATAAAATTTGGTGTGGAAGTAACTGACATCCTGGATTAACAAATAGGCTACATTTTATCCCGAAAAAATGTAGTGTTTTAGTTTTAGTACCTACTGATAAACCGCGGGTAACACCGCGGGGCGCAGCTAGTAATATTAATAAATGCGAAAGTAAGTTTGTTTGTTTGTTACCTTTTCACGCCTAAACCACTGAACCGATCATCCTGAAATTTTGCATACTCGTATACGTTGTCAGGTGTACAGAAACGGACATAGGGTAGGGTCAAGTGTTGTACCTATGGACGGCTTTACCTATGGACACTACCAATATTTCAAAAACCAAACGGCGTAAATTCGTAGTTAGAATGCATTCGTAAGCTTTTTTTGACGAATGGCAACACTGACTAACTGTCACTAAGCTGTCAGTGATAAATCTGTTGTTATGTGCTGTTAAACATTTTCATTTGAAAAAGTAAGTTTTTTTGTACATTTTCAAGGTGTTTTTCTGCGAGATAACTTAAACTAGAAGTATAATTGTAGATGATTTACAGAACTTCGTTGTTTTTCATTGAAATAAAGACCATTCTGCGATTCTGTTAATGCTCTGTAGAAAGATTTAACCTTTTCTAGGTTATGTCTTAATATTTGTACCTGTGGACGGGGGAATGAATGTACCTGTGGACTGTCCATAGGTACATAATATCGGTTGCACCTGTGGACAGTAATTTACACAGACAAATGACTACATTTGTTTTGGTTTTTTTTTCAGTGCCTCGTAGTAAAACCGAAGTGAAACGGGATAAAATATGTCCAGACACTCTCCGAAGCAGTTATAGAAGTCAAAAGTGGATGTTTAGATCGTAGGGTGTCTGAAAAATAAAAAATACCAAAATGTACCATTTTGAAATATTTTTAACTCAACAAATATTATCATGAGATCATTATCTCAATGAAAAAACTATAGATTAATTATTAGATAGATTTATCGTTATATTATTGAAGAATGACGTAAAAAAGGTGTTTCAAGAGCATGAAGAAATTATATTACGTGAATATTTAGAAAAAGCAGCCTACATGCCTATGGGTCTAGATTCCAAACAAGTCCGGGAACTTGTCTACCAGTTTTCTGTGCAAAAAATAAATAAAATACTCTTAAAAGCTGGCATCAATACAAAATCGCTGGTATAGGATGGTTTCGATGTTATCGACAACGTTTTCCAGAATTATCGCTACGAAAACCTGTTTTTTTTTGCAATATTAAATGCTTGTCTACAGGTACATTACCGTCCATAAGTACATTTGTGCTGTCCATAGGTACATTTGTACGTTGTACCTAGGGACAAAATAAGGGTTTTTGAAAATCTTTAATTTTCTGAGCAATTATTTCCGCCATCGCATTGGAGACTGATAATTATTAAGAGTTGATTAGTTACGAAGCCGTACGATAAATAATTTCATGATAAAAGTATGAGGTTTTTTTAAAAAAAATACTTTTTTGTCAAATTCTGGAAATCGTCCACGGGTAGAGCACATGCCCCTACCTACTTTTCATTCTGAAAAAAAGTACTGTTCGAGGAAAACAACAATAACGCTCTTATGATAATAGATGGCGCCACGTGTCTTTCGAATCATGGTTGAATTATATTATTATAGAAACTTTAGTACCTAGGCTGTTAAGAGTTTTTTAAAATCTAAATTAACGCGAGCAAAGCCGCGAAACTAAACTAACTATTATACGAATATGAAAGTGTGAGAATGTAAACTATTTCCGATTATTTCCTATTATTTTAGACTTTAAAACTAAATGTGTTAAGGTTGTAAAGTTGCTAGAAAAAGTAGCTAAACAGTTTAGCTACAAATTTATCTACCTAAGTTGTAGCTGATGGGGTTGTAAAAGTTGTTAGATCTAGCTATAAAGTTGCTAAGTTGGCATCACTGGATGACAATGACAGTACCTACCTACCTGTTTTTTTCACGGCCTTAAATAGTAGGTACCAATCTATCATGAAACTTATAATCAACTGTGGACGTTAAGGAGTTCCACTTCAATAAATTCCAGGAAATTAACTTCGTAATCCTACGCAATGTGTAATTAATAGTTGAAAGGCTAATTAAGCCGGCTAAGACCTCTAAGAAATTAGGTCATGCACGACAGAGGGTACCCACGGCACAGACAAGAGTCTATTACAGTTAATTTGTAAGTTTCAATGCCAAAGGCCAAAATAATAGGTGAAGTACTTATGCAATAGGTTGCGGGAACGGCAGTTGTTGAAACCTTTGTGTCGACGACATGGTTTTGATGAGCGTGGGTTTGTTGGCTTACGTTATTTGCAATGGTGCTAAAATTTTATAGTACCTAGTGCACGTCATGCTCGTAAACCGGTGTCGTCTGTGGGGTCCGGTCAGCCCTTAACTACTATGGCAATCCTAGAAAGCATATTTTTCTATGTTACTCTTATGTGAGTTTATTTCTTACATTAACCTGCATTATTCTTGTACTATTTCCAATGCTGTCCTCTCAATTATTGCTGGGCGTTTTGACTGTCCCTATTCAAGGCATTGCAATGGCAGACATACAGTTTACTTAAATTTCAAATTGTTAAAATTTTGTAATATACACCCATATTACAAAATGTATATTACCTGAAATAAACGCATTTTATCTTGATGACGGTTAAAACGGATAAATAATGACAATGTTTATTAGTGGGACTCTTGAATTGAATTATTTATATCATTATACATATAAGACTGGTGTTCACCATTATTAATTATCTGGTTAAAGAAACTATTACTCGAAAAATGAATTATATAGAACTTTAGATAAATAAACCAGAGAATAAATGTTGGTGAAAACCAGCCTGACTGAATAATAGATTTCCTAAACAATGTTTAACTTCCAGAAAACTACCGTAACCTCCGCTTTGCAATTTTATTAATTTGTCATTACGTGTTTGTTTACAGTCAACGGGCAGCTGATAGTGAGCCGTGGCTGCACATGGAAGCGTCAGGATGACTTCGGTTCTGGCTGCCCCAGCTACTCCAATGGACCCAATGAAGTAACATCTTTCTGCGAGACGTGCGAATACGACGGCTGCAACGGTGCTGCCACCATCGGCAAAACGATCGCTTTACTAGCCGCACCTCTTACTCTTCTTCTCTTCAAGTAACCAACCGAACAATACACGCTATACATAGTACAAATATATTTTTATTGTCTACCGTGGGACCATGAGATATTTCCCAAACAGAGTAGGTAGAGGTACCCACCGCAGTTACACAGAGTTTTAAATATGTTTTTCACATCGAAATGTTGTAAAAAGTTTTTATTATTAATATAATGTTCGAATATCGTCTGTAAGCCTGTAAGCATAAATAATAATATCTACAGTGAAAAGCTTTAAAGTGACTAAACATTTTATTTTTCTCTTAGTTTTTGCAATAAAAATCTAACTTGTTGTTCTCACATATTTTTAAATATAGTTTGGTTCTCACTTGCTGGTTGAGGAGTAATTTTAAACTGTAAATAATTTAGGTTCGCCTATAACTTACCATGTCTTTACAATAAATTAATTAAGTTAATAATAAGTACGACGTAATTAATAATTTGGTGTTATCTGACATTTTCACGTTTCCACTAATCCCGATAGTTGCCTTTTATTTATAGACAGAAAAAAATATTGTTAAAAAGCATTTAAAATTGACATAAATCTCGAAACCTGTAAAAAATAGGTAAGACCACTTGTAAATGCTAGGTAATGTTGTTTAATAAATTTTATCGTAAAAGTTGTTTTACTTTATTTTTGACGGACCTTGAATTTATTATCATACTTGAATAGAAAACCCCGAGGGGCTCGTGGCTAAGGTTAAGTGTCTGAACACACTATGCCGAAGATACGCGACCGAAGTTCGGCATGATTACGCCTGAAATGCTTTTTAAATTACCCGCGACACACCAGGCTGAAATTACGTCGCGTTTTACCCATATAAAAAACATAGACGCCGAAGTTCGGTCGCGTAATTTCGGCATGGTGTGGCGCCACACTAAGCTACGCTTACAGCGGTCAGTCCGTGGATGGGTGATCATTCGTTACACATCGAGACAGCTCCGTGCCTCGGAGAGCACGTTAAACAGTCGATCGCGGGTGTCATACGAATACCCACGACAGTCGTTACGGGTAGGCAGAAGACCGAAAGTCTGATAACCGGTCTAGCCTTAGGATATCGGCATTGCCTAGTACCGTCCACGAGGCCTAAGCTGAGCTTTACATTTGTGTGAGAATGAATGCAGACGCGTCCTTTGGTTGGTTTAAACCGCTTTATACTGCTTTTTGGCAATCGATTCTATGTGCACTCACACAAACGCAAAGCTCAGCTTACGCCTCGCCAGTTGTATCTGGGTTACGGAGGTCTGACGGCAGTTGCTACGTGTAAAATACTGTTATTCAGCTGCATCTGGTTAGACTGAAAGCTGACCCCAACGTAGTTCGGAAAAGGCTAGGAGAAAGACTTGAATAGAAAACCGCATAAGATTCAACATCAACTTCAAAACTCATTTATTCAAAATAGACTAAAATTACTCACATAGTTCTTTTTGAACAATGTTACAAAAGATAGCACCCACAAATGCCCACCCTTCACCGCTTCCTATGGTGTTTATATACACCTACTGTGAAGAAGAAACGGCGCGGCGTAACAAACTCTCCAGCAAATCAAAGATAGGTACTCGTAGACTAGTATGTTCTCCGTGTACCTACGTAGGAACCTAAGTAAGGATGGGAAATCATTGGCGACCAAGGAGGGAGCGGAGAGGGAGAGAGAGGCAGCTGCCACTCGACCTTCCCGCGCAAGACGCACCGGGTGTGGCGCCGGAGGGCGCGCAACGATCTCCAGCCACCGTAGTTCGTGGCTGCGGGCGGTGTGTTTGTTAGGGGACCCGTCGTCCGACCAGTAACAGGCCCGAGAAGGCGACGCGCTGTGTTCCGTGCGCGCCTCTCAGGACACCGTGGGGCAAGGCCCCAAAGAAGAAGAGGTCTGGCGGGGTCGCGGTGCATGCAGCTGCGAATCCCGCGACCTCGGCCAAGGGTCAGGAGAAGGAACACCGTGGGTTTTTAGCCGGTAAGAGTCCGGCACACCCCTTCGCTTTCCCCGGGCGAAGGGCATCCATGAAGATTTTCACAAGAAAAAGAAATGATGGGAAATCATCAAATTACTTCTTCCGCTCTGGGCGGAGGGGAAGGGAGTGTCAGACTCTTACTGACTAAAACCCATCCGTGTTCCTCCTAATGCCCTTTGCGTTCCAGGGCCTCGGTAACTCTTTCAAACAAATTCCGCAACCCTGGCAGGACCTACGTAACTACTGCTAAATGATAGAGATGCATTGGAAACGCTACGCTTAAGTAGATAAACTATGTATAGGTATCTATGGTAGATACAATATTGTTTTTAAATGAGGCCATGAGATCCAGAGTGGAAAAACAGACAATAAAAAAAAAAATGTATGTAACTTTTAATTATCGTCGTAACGAACGATGGAAGCAATAAACTAATGATGCACACAATAACCTACAATGGCCTAAGCGTCCGTGTGTGTGGTGCCATCTATTGAAAAAATATGGAATCACTTTTAGGCTATTGTGGCTCTACCTACTACTTTAATGATTTACCTTTTACGATAACTAAAGATTGTAAACTCCATTTTTTTATATGTGCTTCAGGCCTCTCTGGTCCTCACGGCCTCAAATTATAAAGATAATTTCATTACACAATGGTGCTGCCATTTTCTATAGCTATTGTACGCCTTCCTACATTCAAATAGGTACACACGGCTACACATCAAGCTATACGATTCCAGTTTACACTGACCTCTCATTGTAAGGAAATCCTATACAATGCGAGATCAGCTTATACTGGATATATGTAGCTTGATCTGTAGCCGTGCGTACAGTGTTGATCTGTACACTTTTTATTAATTCTGGTGTGTAGGTACCTACTTATGCCATTGATAAGTCTTTTATACAAGGTTAGTCAGAAAGGGGGTTCTAATCCGAAAGGGTGTTAAAAGTAGATACCTACCAAAAGTTACTCATAATAATGAGTAACTTTTGGTCTACAACTTTCCCCAAAAGTATATGCTGGCTTTAAGAGAAATAGCTGTTCAAAAATTACAAAAAAAATACGCTAAAATCTATCTATCCTCAGCTATGATCATTGTTTACATTTTAGGTCGTATTTGGGGTCACGAATTAGAAGCTCCATTTTCTGAATTCGTAGCTGAAGTAGGGAGGAAGAATTTTTGAAAAAACTAAAATAAAAATTACTTTACATGGAAATAAAAATTATCGAATTTTGAAATTTTAAGACTTGCTTTTAAACCTTCATCAGTGATCCTTTTAGTGGTCTGCGGATTAGTACCCCCTTTCCGACTAACCTTGTATATGATTTATGCACCTAGTCAAGGACCGTGACAAATCATAGATTCATAGGTATCCTTCTACTTCCTTTGCCTTGTCCCATTATCTGGGTTCGGCTCTCCTTATCTCCCTTCTCCATTTATGTCGATTCAGAGCTGCGGTAGCAGTGTCTATTTCGCTCTCCTTCAGATCTTTCTGGACTTTTGTCAGTCAGGTGGCGGAGGTCTTCCTTGATAAATCATAGGAATCATCCGAAAAAAAAAAGATTTCTTAGATTTTGGAAAAATAGCATCCTATACTTAAATTTAAAAAATCTGAAATAAACTGGTTACAGTACCTACAAGATAAGAAAATGACTTAAGCGCTCTCCACACCTTCAGTTAAAACTGTGCGATTTAACAGTTCAGTCGAACTGTACAGATAAATCGTACAGTTAAAACTGAAAGTGTGGAGAGCGCTTTAAAGATAATATCTAAGTGTTTCGGTGAGGTAGGTTATAGGTAGGTAGGTATGTACCTATAACCTACCTCACCACCACCAAGAGGACTTACCTACTTGTGGTTTTTTCTTAGGAGAGTTCGCCTAATTTGACTGCGGAACCAACACGCCCTCGGCAGGTTTATTTACGTAACAGATGATTTTATGCCGACCTTTTACGTTGCGTCGTCGTCATTGGCGCCAATAACTTTCGAAAGCACTTTCTATAGTATAGTAGCATAGTTCTGGAAAGTTTGGTCAAGTACCTTGTAACTATTTCGGCCCGAAAGTGTAGGAGGAGGCCGGGAACGAACCGGGCGGCATCGTATCAACACGTTAGGGACATAATCACTACGCCTTTGCAAAAAAATTGGTGGTTGCAGTTATGGGATATGCCCACAACGTCTTTTCGACTTGCATTAACGTCAAACTCCATAAGACTTGAAAGAATCACATTTTCTATGTACATGTCGCCTTAGAGTGAAAACCTCGCAAATGCATTTGGTTATTGCACGGTTCCTGTGGGCTTTCACGTGAAAGAAATCTCGGGTAAAAGCTAGTCAATTACATATAATACGAATTTTATTTACCTAATAAAGGCATATCAGTGCCTTCAACATAATTAAGCATAGAGCGGCTCTCTTATGATTATAGCACCTATACGTCATGATAAAATAAAAATGACGAAATTGCCGGTCCTTCCTCGTGGTCAAACTATTTTGTCAAACTGATTTGACCACAAGGAATAGTTCTTCCTTGTGGTCAAACTGTTACGTAGTGAAATGATTTTGTCAAACTGATTTGCCCACAAGGAATAAGTTCTTCCTCGTGGTCAAACTGTTACGGTTTAAGAAAATTACGGGTTCTTCTTATTTCGAAAATAACAAGAATTATAATTTATTAAAATTCAAATTTATAATGAAATGCCAATTACAATTTTTGCATAAAGAAATAAGTATCGGTCATTTCCTTGACAAATTACGTTAACGCTTTTCTTTGTGCAAAAATAGTAAATTGGTATTTCATTATAAATTTGCATTTTAATAAATTATAATTTTTGTTATTTTCGAAATAAGAAGAACCCGTAATTTTCTTAAACCGTAACAGTTTGACCACGAGGAAGAACTTATTCCTTGTGGGCAAATCAGTTTGACAAAATCGTTTCACTACGTAACAGTTTGACCACAAGGAAGAACTATTCCTTGTGGTCAAATCAGTTTGACAAAATAGTTTGACCACGAGGAAGGACCGGAAATTGCATTCCTGATGTTTTCACTCTAAGGCGACGGTATGGAGTTTAACGATAAGAAAAGATGTGGTGTGCTTAGGCTTGACTCTTATTGTTATTATCAGACAGAAGGAAACTCCTGCCTTAGGTACCTAATCCCTAACGCCGCGTTTATGTGGAGACGAGGAATCCGCCGCGCACTGTCGTAATTACAACTACAAATCAAACAACACACGCGGAAATACTCTTCCACATAAACGGTCTATTATATTTGAATTGTCCGCATCAGTGCCGGCGTTAGGGGGGGGCGTGATGGGGCGATGGCCCAGGGCGACAAATTCTGGGGGGCGCCAAGGTCTGAAGTTGGAGTCTTTTGCCTCTCCTGGTGCAAACCCTCAGAACTGTGCTCTACGCTCTGTGCATATGCATATTTTTTGAGATTTTTTTTTGATGGGTTTTTTGAGGGTTTGTGGTCGAGGAGTGACTCTAACGATATCGTTACGCTTACGCTTACGATTGGTGCAATACTTCCACCGCCAAACCGATACGCGTGACACGTGGTGACGTGGTAGAGGCCTCAAGTGGGCGCCACAATATTTTCGCCCGGGGTGTCAGTGGCCCTTACGCCGGCACTGGTCCGCATTACGGTGAAACTATTATCTACGCCTACCGGTGGGAAAGGGCTGGCGTAGGTATTCTTTGCTGGAAACCACACTTAAGAATATCAAATAAAACAAAACTTTCTAAAAAAACATATTTTAATATATATTTATGTCAACATTATAAAAAATGATGATTTATACAATAATGGACGGGATTCAGTCTTATAAATCTAAGTTATATTTATGCGACAAACAGTCTCAGCAGCCGTTGTGACACAGGACTTTATTTTGTAATTTTACTTAACTGTTATTTATAAATATTTAAAGTTAACCCACGTGTTCATTGTTATGGCCCACACAACTTTCACTAGTCATTATTATCATAATATTTTTTAACAAGTGTACTTTTTACTTTCATCAACGTCGCACGCGGTTTTGGGAGTTAAAGGTCAATTTATAGACCGTTGTAATTACTTAACCTTATGCTACTCTTGTCATGCATGACCGTCCATAAAGTAATAAAAAATTAGAGTTGACATCTGCACTATCACTGCGTACACGCAACGATAGTCGACAATCTGAAGTTAGCTGTATGACGCGGCGCTGGCGCTTGTCCAATGACGACAGGATTGGCGCAGTGGCTGAGCGTTTGGTTCAATTCCCGCACGAAACCAGTATTTGCTTGACCTACAGATAATTGTTTTGGATCTGGGTGCTTGTGCATGTGAATGTAGTGTGTGTATCACACACTACATGAAGATGTAAACGCAACTATGATGCATATTATTTCTATGTAACTAGAGCGGTGCCAGGCAGCGGTGCGGCCCCGTTAGGGTATATAAAATATGTTCTATGGGTGCGGCGACACAGGGAGCAGACTAAGGAGGCGTAGAGTATTTTAGAGGATAATATAAAGTCGCACCGGACGCATAAAAAGCCAGGCCCGCGAGCACGGATCTTACCTATATCGAGAAATGCCAACTGCTGTCGTTTTATCTATAATCTAGAAGTTATGTCAAATTTGACGTTTAGAATAGATATATTTCTCAAATCGACTCGTTAAAAAGATCCGTGCTCGCACCGCAATTACGACGTTGAGTGAGGGACAAAGTTTTTATAAATAAAAGCAGGTACCGATGTAAATGCTCTGAAGTACAATGAGATAATCCTTTCCCCGCGCACACCTCTCTATTCTTATACTTTTATGTAACTTTGAATTTAAGGAAAATCAAAGAAATGTACTTCATTCTTTCTGTCATTCTATGGAAAAACTCGCGTATAGTTACCAGTACTTCCGAGTTGACAATACAAACAGAAATACCGATTTCTTTGTTGGTTTATGATGATAATAGCCATTGACATAGCGATCAAAGCAAAATGAGGTACATGTTTATAACACAAATGCCTAAATCGTGCAGTTTTGTTATTCGCTATAGACTATAGATCGTAGAATAACTTGTTTTCTTAATTTATTCTTAAAAGTTGCGTCATACTTTATAATAGCGATGCCTCCGACGTAAGTTTTTGTAAGCCAGAAAACAACAACTTAGGTACTTCGGAGGCATCGATAGATTCTCTTTATTATAAGTACTTATAAATTTCTATTTTATAGTTATACCAATACATAGAATACGATTTGATTTCTTGGACGGAATCATTTATTTCATACATTACTGTAAAGTATTTGTTCACTTACATAATAGTAAATTACGCATATTTTTTATTCATTAGAGATTTTAATCCTTCAAAATATCTTGAATCTACCTTCTACAGTCAAGGTTTAATTCCTGCATGACGTACACAAGGTTAGTCGGAAATTATATCTATCTACTATCTGTTATATAGCAAGTGTTACAATTTTAAAATTCGATACTTTTTATATCCGTACAAAATTCTTCATCCCTGCTTTAGTTACGAATGGGGTAGGAAACTGGGGAACTAATGGCGCCACCATCGCTCGTACCAAAGCAATGTTATTGGTTAAAGTTGGTTTCACATTATTGCTACCGACAATTTAACTTATTCTGATTGGTTGTAATTGGTACTAAAAGAGGTGTTGCCATCTATTTTCGTTTTGCGTTTCCCGTCCCATTCAGAAAATAGAGCTTCTAATTTGTGACCCCAAATATGACCTAAAATGTAAACGCAGCTGATAATAGCTGAGGATATAAGTACAGATTTTAGGGTATTTTATATGAAATGTATGAACAGCTATTTCTCTTAAACTATTGACTTTTTGGGAAAGTTGTAAAACACAAGTTACTTATTATTATGTGTACTTTAATACCCTTTTGGGTTAGTCCCCCTTTTCCGATGAACCTTGTATAGTGCTACTTTAAATTAACAGGCAAAACTTCACAGGTTAACTAGATAAATCTTAGTTAATTAGATAACAAAATTCCTAATTAATACAGTAACTGGTATCTTTTTAAACTAAAGTTTGGTAACTTTTTTATTTCAATGTGTTTTCATAATTATACCTGATAACTCTATGATGTTTCGCTAGATAATTCAAAGTAACCTTGTATTTATTCACTATTGGAATCAAGTCTTAGTATATTAATTTACCATAGTATATTAATTAACAAAAGACTGTCTTTTATTTTTAATGTTATAGCTACATTTTATGGATGATCCCATCGAAATAATACACCTTTTTGCATAGGTACCGTAATATACGGACATACCGAAAATTGAAAAAAGTTTTTTGCTATTGAGAATACCATCAAAGACTAAATGGAATAAATATGTTTCTAAATTCATTTTCATCTTATTACAATTTTTATTTATAAATGCATAGAGTTGCCTCTTGTTAGACAGCAGTGAATCGCAGCTAATTTGAGATAAGGCTTGCCTGTTGGTGCTATCCATGCTTTAACCTTTTAACCGCTTGGTTTTTTATCAGTTGCCGTGCCCCTAGCGCCCAGCTCATAAATCGGCAAAATAATAACTACTATGAAAAGAGTATTACAAACATGTTATGTCACTAAATGAATACATTTTAAACTAACTAAAAAAAATTTTTTGTCGGATTTATCCGACTTGGGCGGTTAAAGTAAATAAGTTTGGAACTTAGAATAATTATATTGTCATTATAATTTATAACCCAAATGGTAGTAGAATATTGCCACCCAAAAGTGTTGATTGTTCTGAGCAATTATGCATTAAAAATGAAAATCATGCGACTTTTATTTTCAAAGAATATTAAGCAACTGGTATGTTCAGATTTTTTTATGGAGAAAATATAAAAATATGCATTTATACTTAAGCTAACCTTACTAGGATTAGTGACACTGCTTGATTCACTTACACAACCAATTTATGTACAGTTTTTTTTTGTGAATATCTAAATTATGATCATTATTAAATGCTTAAGTACCTATTTATCCAATTCAGAAATAGACTGCATGTTGAATATTCTTCTGTTGTACAATTTCACTATAAAAGGTTAGTCAGAATGGGGGTACTAATCCGTGGGTCACTTAAAGTATCACTGATGACTGTTTTAACGCATGAGTTAAAATTTCAAAATTCGATTATTTTTAAATGCATAAAAAAATAATTTATTTTAGTTTTTTCAAAAATTCTTCATCCTACTTTAGATACAAGTCAGAAAGTGGAGCTTTTAATCCGTGACACAACACAGCTGATCATAGCTGAAGATAGACAGATTCTAGCATTTTTTTTTGAGACTTTTTAACAACTGTTTCTCTTAAACTATTGACTTTTGGGGAAAGTTGTAGAACATAAGTTACTCATTATTATGGGTACTTTAACACCCTTTCGGATTAGTACCCTCTTTCCGACTAACCTTGTAGACTTTCTAAAACATTGAACAATATGTGAATTAAGGAGTTACAGTCCAATGGCAGCAACATGAAAATTACGATAACCACTTCAGTATACCACTGGACAATACAAAGAAGAATAAAGGTAACGGACTAAATATTGAAGATGAGTTACATCCGTCTTTGCTGTTGCATGTGCAGTACTCAATGAAGATGTTGTATGTGCCCGTTCTCATGAGGCAAAATCTCTCATCTCCTTGGATTCCAACGTCACCCAAATACGCACAGTCTCTGAAGTAACGCCATTCTCCGTTTACTGAAAAAATGAATGTAAAATGTATAGTACCAGTACCATTTTGTTCTCCATGTTACCAAAGACGAGTTTTAAAACTTTTAATTGATGAAACATGTTTTATAGAAAAGAAATCTGAAGGTTACGTACTCATATTTATATTTTAGCATGTAAAGGAATTAATTACTCATAAAATCTAAAGACATAAAATTATCACAATTTTATTTTTCCTGTAGGTACTTAAGTTTGGATTTTACCTAGGGTACATTTGTTCAATGGGGCCATCAAAATCAGTGTGGTATGTCAGTTACTACTTAAATGATAATAGATGTGTACATTAGGGAGGGTCAATTTTTTTTTTTATGTTATCTATTCTAATAGCGATATATGTTGACATTTAACCCGTTGTATCCACGCGATCGGAACGTGGATCCACGCGAGCCACAATGGAATTTCTATTGTGTCTATGATTGCGGCATACGAGTGGTTAAGGCTAGTATGGCGTATGCAAAATATTATTGCAATCGGATTAGTGCATCTGTCTCCGGATAACTTCAAAGTTCAATAAAAATATATTTAGGTACCTATTTTTCATACAGGTATTAGAATATTCTTATTCTTTATTGTACACAAGAAAATAACAATAAAAAAATTACAATTTAGTGAAGTCATGTACAAAGGCGAGCTTAACTAAAAAATGAGTTTTCTAACAGCAAATGTTTGAGCGATAGAGAGATTGATAATATGGTTGATGGCAAACTGGCAAACTCCGGTGTACAACTGTCTTTTTTACCTATATCTACTTATTTATGCTAAAAAATTAAAATATAATATACCTAAATAAATATACAACAAGAACACATAAACACACTTCAAGCTTTGTATTTCATTTATGCTCATATTAGAAGCAAATTTACAATTAAAAATAAAATTGAAATAGTAAACAAACCACTTCTAGCATAAAAATAAGAGTAATTGTTATTATTGAAAAGCGACTGTATAAAAAATTATGAAGATAATTAAATGAGTGTGGCTTATTATGATGGTGTTTTATTATTTATAGGTACCTGTATTTACAATGAACAGGAAGAAGTTGTCTGAGTAATCAGTAACATAGATTTTCCAAGTTTTTTTTTCAAAAATTCAAGTTCAATCCAGAGGCAGAATATAATCAATTGCTTTGAAACTTTTTATTATAATTCATGAACACTTGACAAGTTTTAATGGATATTAAAAAAAAAAAAAACCATATCACAGGTCACTCTTGACCCACCCTAGTGAACATTGCCCCAGTAATTCTGGGGCGACACACAACAGCAACTTCTAGTGTGAATTAGTGTTAAATTTTACTGTTTATGTATTAGTATTTTTATGTTAGTTGTAACTTTTATACTGTATTGTACCTATTAAGTATTGTATAAATGTGTATAAATGTAAGTAGTAGTTTCGCCTAGCTTCCACAACACAGGGAATCCTAGTGTGGAAGCTAGTGCCAAATGTAAGTTTATCTGTACAATAAAGATTAATATTAAAACTTAAATTCGCTCAATAAATAAAAAAATAATCAATAAAGATTAAATTAAAAGGAGGAGCTCGTGGCTAAATAATTACAGCCGCATAGACCGATCTTCCGGGTTAGGCCACGCTTGCCGAGGTTGGTCTGTGGATGGGTGACCATTTACCATAGCGAGTTTCCTCCGTGCCTCGGAAAGCACGTAAAGCCGTTGGTCCCGGCTGTCATTTGTAAATCTTTGACAGTCGTTACTGTTGGTCAGAAGCCAGGAAGTCTGACAACCAGTCTTACCAAGAGTATCGTATTACCCAGTTACTGGGTTGTGGAGGTCTGATAGGCAGTCGCTCCATGTAAAATACTGATATTCAGCTGCATCCGGTTCGACTGGAAGCCGACCCCAACATAGTTGGGAAAAAGGCTAGGCAGATGATGATTAAAACTTAAATTCGCCCCTAAGACGACCCTCTGACCAAAACTTATTTTCACTAAATTCCAAATACCTAGTAGATAAGAAAAAAAATATTTTATCTGTGTACCTATATTTAGAAATGAGGTTATTAACCTATGATCCTAGGAGTACATACCTTTTTGTCTGATTTTACGGCACATGGAAGGCCGAATTCCCGGTAAATGCGACAATCCCTTTTCTTGTTTACAATCCGTTATAGGCACCGTACTATTATCGAATGGATCAGCGCATTTCGGATCGTTACTTGACCGGCAATTCCAGCATTTGATACTGAAAACTAATAGCAACAAGTGTCTTTAGCAATTAGTACGCAGGAGGTTGGGCGTGACCATTGTTTATGAATGAAAAACAACACTTACCGTAAGGCACGACGTTAAGGACGATACAAATGTACATAAAATATTTTAAACTGGTACACATGTTGAGAATAATATGCAATAAATATCAAAAGTATTCAGTGTACATCAGTGGAATTGAAAATAATTACAATTTACGGTTGACGTGACGTTCTAATCTAATCTAGTGATGTGCCGAGTTAGGTAAACTTGAGTAATAACTCGAGTACTAACTCAATTTAACTCAAATACCTTGGAGGTTTTGAATTAAAGTATTTCAATGCTCAAAACTCAAGCAAAGATTTCGAGAATTAATAGTACTCGAATACTAAACAGAGTACTTAAATCGCAACCTTATGTTGTTACTCTTATAGTCAATTCGTCGAGACCTCTCTTTATGATCCGAAAAATACAGGTATCTACCTGTTTTTTTTTTTTGTCATTGACTTTACCATCAACTGGTTTGTATTTTATAATTCATTTTTTATTTTTGCTCATGTTTTTGGAAGTGAGAAACTTCAGAGTAGGTACTCGAATCCTATGAAGTACTCGAGTACCAGACCTAGTTACTCGAATATTAGATACGAGTCAGTGACTTGAGTTCTAGCTCGAATGCTCGATCCTTTTATAACGAGTACTAAAGTATTTGAATACCATAATTGGCCGACTCGGCACAAGCACAACACTAAGCCTATCGTTCCGTTCTACAAATTATTTGACACTTTTGACAGTTGAGAATAGAGGGAATGAGGAAAGATTGTTATTTTGTTAACCGATAACTATTTTGTTACGGTTTTTAATGAAGCCCTTGGGGCTTACCATGACGTCTTATGAAAATGTTCAAATGCCAGCCAGTCCATATCCATTCAAAAGCAGGCCTGCTTCTGAATCGCTATAAATCGTACCATGCCAGTACAAAAGGTGAACGACTATTCAACCAAGTTGAGCGGATAAGCTTGTTCATGGTACGAAAAGTCTATACAAAAAAAAAACAGGTGAACGGATTTCGTAAACGTCAACGTAGCAGGCTTGCTCTAACGATGTCATAGTACAAAAAAGCAGGGCAGTTCAACTTCCTGGCAACTTCTGCCCTGCTTTATGAGGTCATGGTAAGCCCCCTTATCTATTCGTCTGGTGCCATAAATAGTGCCCATTATATCTCGGCTAGCAGCGAAATAGGTAGGAAACTCTATTCTAATCCCTACTGAATTGGTTAAATGTTATAATTACACATAGAATAAAAATGACACAATATGTGCACCTTTTGAGTCTGAATCGTCGCCATAAACTGTCAAGATAGGTACTGAGTTGGGTACTCAACCTTATAGAAAAGAAGATCTGTGAGGACTGTGTTCACTGTGTATCCTATTAAGTAAAATCTTGTTTTTTTTTGTAATAGTTGTGTTGGTTGGAGTGTCTGCGTAGTTACGGTTATTGTTTCTGGGATTTCCGATTCACGAACATTACCGGTTTTAAACAGCACTAGCTAGACAAAGTTTGGTTTGGGTGTGTACAGTGTACAGTTCGTTATTTTTGTGATTTTTATTAATTTAGTTTCTTTTTATGAATGAATATTATCAAAATGTTATTAAAGGCTCTTATAATTTCGTTTCTGTGCATCTTGCCAGCCGGTAAGTTCTTACGCCTATTTATTTAACACAACTTTAGTAATGTTTTTGCAGTGTTCAAATTAATGTAGTTTTCTTTATTATTTTAGTATTTTGCGTGAGATGCTACCAATGTTCGTCGTCTCAAGATAATAAGGGTGAAGATAACTGTGGGGCCTACAAGAAATTTGCTAAAGAGAGCCACATTGCAGTGGAGTGCTTCAGTGATGAATCTCATATGCCAGGGTCCTTCTG
This sequence comes from Amphipyra tragopoginis, assembly GCA_905220435.1. Lineage (NCBI taxonomy): Eukaryota > Metazoa > Arthropoda > Insecta > Lepidoptera > Noctuidae > Amphipyra > Amphipyra tragopoginis. The sequence goes on from HG992009.1 coordinate 10,964,003, forward strand.
CATGAAGCTGACTCAACAAGGCCCCAAAGGATTTATTTGTAAGTAAAGCTTTCTTATACTCCATTTCTTTCTTTTCATTTTTTTCATCTTTTCATTTCTACTCAATCACTATCCAGAAAAAATTATGAAAAAGCAATGAAGTCTTCAGATTTAATCTCAGCTTGAAAGGTTCTGGAGTGGTGACTGTGTACAGGAAGCCGCAGTGTGGGTAGGTCTTCCACAAGGTGGACTGATGACCTGGTGAAGGTTGCGGGAATGGGCTTGATGCGATAAGAGTTAAATAATATTAGATAAACATTTCTCTTGTCATCAGTAACACAAAAGTTGCATGTAATGTAAAAATTGTGCTGAAAAGTCAACAGTTTTACCTTTGTCTTGTCTTATAACTAGATAAAAAATTGTAGATGGGTTTTATCAATATTCAAAACACCATTTTACAGCTTTGTATGAAGAAACAATTACCAAACAATATGCAGCCGAGCCAGCTAATTCAGAAATTGTTAACTCAGTTAGGGAATGATTTGACTTGTTATCTCTTTTCTCTCGTTATGATAATTGTAGACAAAACAAGAGAACAAACTAAGTTGGTAGACAAATGAAGTTGAAATCATTCTGAATAAAACCATTTATTTTGCTACACACACAAGATATTACACATATAAAAACAATAGTAAAAAACATTTTAAAGATATGATTGGTTTGTTGCAAGAAATTCAGCTCTACATTTGCTGTGCTACAACACAGCACTGATTGTCTGGTTCCTGGCAGTTTTTGTATCAACATAATAAATTATACTGAACTTATGTGAATCAGGGGCTGAATACAGTTTCAACAGGGTTGGAAAAGAAACAGTTTTTTTTAAAAATTTTATAAAACAAACAGTTTAACTTGTTTTAAACAAGTGTTTTTTTTTGTTCTTTTTAGTTTAGGGCATTATTTCAAATTAATTCGACCTATGTTTCATTTCTAGAATAGATCTTTTCAAATTCACCATAGTAAATTAAATATTTCCAAAAAACGATCAATGGATAAACATTTATGTTGCTTATCTCTAATAATACTGAACGCTTTACATTCACCCTGTATGTTCTAACCTTCTAACTAATGTTGATTTTTAAATTGGGCGACATAGGGACTTTCCTAGCGGGACTATACCGGCGAATAATTACCTATGAACTATGAATTCTATTATTTTGATTTGAAATTGAAATTTTGAATATTCTAATGCATGTTTCAAAAATAAAATATAACATAGCAATAGCATAGACTCAACTGGTTTTACTTCAAGCTATTTAGACTCCTAAATATTAATTTATTTTCATTTTATATTCACCATGAAAAGTAGTTTTAAAGCTTGTTTTTTCTTATTGTTTTGTACAATGCTTAAAACTTGTTTTAATCTTTGTTCTTAAACTTGTGATAAAAAACGCAGTTTAAATTCAAACTGTTTTAAACATGTGTTTTAAAACAACTTGTTTTAATCATGCCAACCCTGATTCTCAAGCCTTTCACTATGTAACATGCATGCATTTATCATGTACTCCATTCAGTAATGCACACAAACTGATTATTAAAATGTGTTCCACAAGCGTATGGGATAATTTTGATGTCTGTACTCTATATTTACTTTTCCTATTTCCAGGGGATGGAAGGTGGCGACAAGTAATCCGACGCTGTGCATCCGTAGCTGAAACCGGAGTCACGGGTGTTTGTAACTGGGGTGTATATGAGAATGGGGTGTACTGGGAGGAGTGCTACTGTTCTGCAGATGAATGCAACGGTTCATCTTTTGCCACCTCATCTATTACGCTTATTCTGTGCACTATAGGAACTGTTCTCTATTTCCACAAATTACTATAGGTAGCTGTAAATATTTTTAATGATGTGCCTTAATGATAACTTTTTATATTATGGTTTTAACCACACAAATATAATGCTGTCTATTCTGGTTACTAATATCTAGGAAACATTACCTGTTTTTACAATAAGCAGACTGTTATTAAGATTATTACTTATTAGTGACTTAATCAAATTATGTTAAAACAAGTTTTATAAATGAGCTCATGGGAATTTTTTGTAGAGATTAAGTCACCTAAAGCCGCGTGGTTCTTCTCTCGTGTCAGCATGAGCTATACGAAAATAGCACATGCTGTGGTGAAAAGATTAACAAGTCAGCAAGGTTGGTAGCGTGGCTGCCCAGGGTGCGCCGGACGTAATTAAGTATCGTCACTCGTGGAGGCTCTTTTCGTGCACCTCGAAAAGCCGCGTGGTAATTAGGTGACAAATGTCCTACGACATGTGTCGCCAGCGATGTTCTCAACGTTGGCGGACATGTTTGGCGACGTCACGCGACTTCACAAAGTTGTGAATACATCTGTTAAAAAACTGAGCAGGCTTAGGTTCTCCCCACATCGAACGACGTCGATTAAACCCTTATTCCCATAGAAAAAGCATTTTCCGACCAGCCTAAGCCTTCCTAAACCTCCGATTCCGCGTAATTACTACCACAACATTTTGTAGTAACAAGCATCAATAATTCAAAAAACATAGCAGAGCTATTGTTGTGTATCACAATTAAACCACGTCCATTGTTTATCTTTAAACAAAAACAGCTATATAGAATCATAGCAGCACAAACAAAATGACGTAAAGACTAGCAAGCAGTAAATTCTTGACTAAGGCTGGGTGACTAATATTAATTATCTGGTCCAACAACAGCTAACTTGAAAAATTTACTGGAATCTTAGATAAACGGTTTGAATAATGTGTGGAATTTCCCAGTAGCAGCCTGGAGTCTGGATTTGTGCTTAATTGATAGTAATAGGCTCGCCCCCTATTAAATGGGACTTAAACTTTTTGTATGAAAACGCACATCATAAACATACAGGCTGATAAAAAAATGTATGGGCAGCAGTCAAAGTGTTAAACACCTCTGCCCTACCCTTCGGAGGAATACAGGCGTGATGTTATGTATGTAACCAGAAAATAATTAATGTTTGTTATCACCAGCCTAAATCTGTGTAAAAAGTCGACCCATGCCAAAATGTTTTTTTTTAAGCATTTTTATGAATCTAATTGCTAAATGCATTGACGTAGAAATACATGGACCAAGATTCTAGTACAAAACTCACGAAAAAAGTGTCCTGAGTTTACATACAACACCAGAGCGCTCGATAAGGCACACAACTTAAATACAGCATACAAGCTTACAAACATAAAAATAGCAACAAATGAATTTAAACCCTATGTCGTCAACACAATGCCTAATTTAGCTTTCCACCGTACGAAGATTCGACAGCACCCATTGACGTAAATTAGTCTTCATTTTCGCGTTTTAGTCTACATTCGTTTTTGACATTCTTGAGCGCTGACCCGAGGTCCATGTTTTTCTGCTTCAATAACTAAATGTGTTATTTTTTTATGGATTTTATTTGTATTGTACATTGTCCCCCTTATTACTAAAGATGGTCTAACTAAAACTCAGGTTTTAAAATAGCCCCATCTCTTTTTAACATGACGTTCGAAAGCCGAGTATATTTTAAATCTGGGTTAAGTTTGGCCTTGGTTTAAACCAGCCATGTCAAACATGCGGCCCACTGAGCATTTTCCTGAGGCCCGCATCAATTTTGAAAACAGCCAGATAATGCGGCCCGTAAGCGTGTTAAAAACCGTTTTTAAAAAGGCGCGCGCTGCTGCAGCTCCGTACACGTATCACGACCGTTTTCGACGACCGACGTTATAGCCCGTGAGCCAGAGGGTATATTTTGTCAGTCATTTCCTCTCAAGCGATAACTCGTGGAATGCTTCAGAGAGTTGTATTATGCAGCATGGTGAACGTCAGCTGCCGCTCCGTGGGTGGGTTGGGCAAAGGCAGCCCATCAAACATGTAAAAAAAAAAAAAGTTTTCAGTCATTTCCTCCCGACTGAAAATTTGTTAAATGATAGTTAACGCAATTATTCGAAGATACAAAAAAGTCAGCTGGCCGTACCGTGGTGGATTATACGTCAGCTGGTCACATGAACATGCAAAAAAAATTTTTTCGTTCAGTGATTTCCTCTCACTTGAAAATTTGTCAGATGATAGTTTACATGCTATTTTGAATAAATAAAAACGTCAGCTGGCTCTATGTTGGTGGAAAGGTCGTCAGCTGATGCAGTGAAAGGTGGAGCATGGGAGTCACACGTGAGCGCCGATCGCTTATTTAAATACGTCAGCTGACGGGTTTTCCACCAACATAGAGCCAGCTGACGTTTTTATTTATTCAAAATAGCATTTAAACTATCATCTGACACATTTTCAAGTGAGAGGAAATGACATAACTACAGTTATTCGCAATAGCTTCATGCACGCGCCCTTATATGTACCAATCAAATCAATATTCTCATTAATCAATCAATCAGCAATATTTAAATAGACGCACTTTGGATAGAAATCAATCCCGTTAAAATTTATACGCAAGGAAAATCTACCGAAGCACAACAGAAAAAAAAAGAAACTTGTGAGCCATTCGAAAATAAACTTGAATTTTAATGTATAAAAATGTCCAACGTAACTCCTTTTTGTGTTTTTTGCCAAAAAAACAACTTCAAAGTTGAAAGTATTCTGCGAAGAAAGTTTGAACAAGTGCAGTGAAGTTTTAAATATTCGAAAATGTAATAGTAGTAGTATAATGTCGTGGCCATATCTTAGAATTGATCATTTCATGATGTGGCCGGCCAATTCATGAAATGGTTGTATTTCATGAAATGGCCAATACCCGCTGCCCACATCATGATGTGGCCTGGCCAGATCAATGAATAAATTGGCGTTCGACGATATGATCAGCTAAACGCACGGCTACTTCATGATGTGATCAAACATTAGTGATCATATCATAAAATTAGTTACATTATCCACTGTTAGAGGCGCTGATATCGTTTTGTTTTTGTGATGCATCGTGGCGGCGGACAATTATTCTGACAAAAAAGGTAATAATATTAAGTAAAGTAGGGTGACCACGCAACGAAAATTAATGGACTATATGGATTACTACTGGATTTCAAAATATGACTTCATGGTAATTGCGGGTGAACTTTTCATAGAATTTTATTTGTTCGATTACTTATCTGGTTAACCTGTCAAACTACAGAACAAATAATCATCGAAACTTACGCGGTCGACGCATTCATTCGAAAGATTTATAATTAATAAAATTGATCCATTTTATGTAAATCCGACTCAGCGTACCCCGACTGCACGTGGTCAGACCCTGTCCTAACCCTAGAGTGTTATTTAAAAGCGTGGAGCCAGAAGCTCGCGAAGGAGGTCCTGAGTGGAACGAGTGCACGAGGCCAAAACGTAGCGAGTGGGGGGAGGTGGTCGGCGACCTCCTGAGCGCAGCGCTGGTCGAGTGTGCGAGCGAAGCGAAGGGGCGACAAAGCGAGTCTTCTGGCGGAGCAAACTCAGAAACACTTGCATGCTGGCTTGCTTTTGCTTGCATGGTACATGCTTCCTTCATTTGTTTTTTTATTAAGCCTTTGATATCATGGAAACCCTACATTAATGATATGGCCAAACGTGGATTGACATATCACATATCATGAAATACAACCATTTCATGAAATGGCTGGCCACATCATGAAATGATCAATTCTAAGATATGGCCACGACATATATACTACTACTATTACATTTTCGAATATTTAAAACTTCACTGCACTTGTTCAAACTTTCTTCGCAGAATACTTTCAACTTTGAAGTTGTTTTTTTGGCAAAAAACACAAAAAGGAGTTACGTTGGACATTTTTATACATTAAAATTCAAGTTTATTTTCGAATGGCTCACAAGTTTCTTTTTTTTTCTTTTGTGCTTCGGTAGATTTTCCTTGCGTATAAATTTTAACGGGATTGATTTCTATCCAAAGTGCGTCTATTTAAATATTGCTGATTGATTGATTAATGAGAATATTGATTTGATTGGTACATATAAGGGCGCGTGCATGAAGCTATTGCGAATAACTGTAGTTATGTCATTTCCTCTCACTTGAAAATGTGTCAGATGATAGTTTAAATGCTATTTTGAATAAATAAAAACGTCAGCTGGCTCTATGTTGGTGGAAAACCCGTCAGCTGACGTATTTAAATAAGCGATCGGCGCTCACGTGTGACTCCCATGCTCCACCTTTCACTGCATCAGCTGACGACCTTTCCACCAACATAGAGCCAGCTGACGTTTTTATTTATTCAAAATAGCATGTAAACTATCATCTGACAAATTTTCAAGTGAGAGGAAATCACTGAACGAAAAAATTTTTTTTGCATGTTCATGTGACCAGCTGACGTATAATCCACCACGGTACGGCCAGCTGACTTTTTTGTATCTTCGAATAATTGCGTTAACTATCATTTAACAAATTTTCAGTCGGGAGGAAATGACTGAAAACTTTTTTTTTTTTTACATGTTTGATGGGCTGCCTTTGCCCAACCCACCCACGGAGCGGCAGCTGACGTTCACCATGCTGCATAATATAACTCTCTGAAGCATTCCACGAGTTATCGCTTGAGAGGAAATTGGTCCGGCAAAACTGTTGCTGGCTCACGGGCTATTAGTTGTCTGTTGTTGTATAATGTGATTTTGATATCCAACGTTCAATTTTTTAATTAAAAAGGTTAGGTTTTGCGGCCCACCTAGTCTATGGTCTTCATGCTTTTGGCCCACCAGTGACTTTGAGTTTGACATGCCTGGTTTAAACTATCTCTCGTAATAAGGGGTGTGTATTTGAAAACATACCCCCTTATTACAAACGATGGTCTAAGAAAAATCCTGGTTTTAAAATAGTCCACTCTCTTTTTGATATAGTATTTTGTAGTGTCCGACCGAAGGTTCGGTTTCGGTTTCGGTTTCGGCCAGTTTCGGCCAAAAAATCTTGTTTCGGCTAGAGTTTCGGTTTCGGCCAAAAATCAGCCGAAAGTTCGGCCGCGCCGAAACTCAGTGTTCGGGAATTGTCGCGCGTCTTCTGGCTAACTTCGGCTGAGTTCGGGACTCATGTGTGGTTGCCAGCTGAGTTCGCCGGTCGGCGTGCGGCGTGGCTGTGTTTTGTTTGTGATTTTGTTGATTTTTGACAAAGTTTACCGAATTTAGTTCAGTTTATTGTAATTTTCGTTGATACTGATAATTAGGTAAATAGTTCTTTAAATACCAAGTATCAAATACAGGATCTCAATGTCAATAAATAATAAATTAATCTTTACGACATTGAACACAAATACTCAATTATGAAGTCTGTACTTTACGTTTATGTGTTGATTTTTGACAAAAAGTCTAACAATTTTTTTTATGTTATATTGTTAATATAGTATACCATAAATGAATAACTATTTTCGTTACATATTTCCATTATTGTCTTTCATTTCATTTAACACGAGAAAACTGTCTGTATACAGGTTGAAATTGTAAACACTCGACAAACCGAAATGGGAGATTGTTCTCATCACTATAAACAACTTTTACTATGAGAACAAACATGAACTCGCGAAAAAAAATCTGCTGTTCCCTACATTTTGACAAGTTATGCGAACATAAATGTAGGGAACAGCTGTTTTTTTTCGCGATTTCAGGTTTGGTCCCAGGATGTAAAAGTTGTTCATAGTGATGAGTACAATCTTCCATTTCGATTTGTCGAGTTTTTAAAATTTCACCCTGTATGTGTAAAAAAGATACTAGATTTCACTATACAAGGTGGGGCAAAAGTAATCACCCGATGTTATTTTGCTGTAATTTTTTTTTGGGAATGAAAATGTTTGGTTCTTCTTGTGGATTATGTTTATTTAATTAATTAGATATTTTTTTTCCATCAAACCGAGAAAGTGATATCGGTCAAGTGGCCGCCGTCAGAATTGATGACCGGCTCGACCGTATACGGGCTCGTTTTATGGCATTTTCCATTTTTTTTTCGAGAACTTCGCTGGCCCTGCCCTACCGTTACTGTGGACGGCGAGCGCTACAGAGCCATGGTCAACGACTTTTTCCTTCCTCAGTTGGATGAATTGAACTGGAGGACATGTGGTTCCAACAGGACGGAGCAACGGCGCACACTGCACGAGCCACAACCGATATTCCGAAGGAAGCATTTCCACGGCGTCTAATCTCTCGCTTTGGCGATTTGTATTGGCCGGTCAGATCACCAGATTTGACCGCTCCAGACTTTTTTTTGGGAGGTTACTTGAATTCCCGGGTTTATGTAAACAAGACTCTTGAAGTCCTTAAAGAGAATATCCGACGGGAATGCGAGAACCTATCACCGGAAGTTCTGACACAAGTGATGGAAACTGCCATAAAACGAGCCCGTATGGTATCAATTCGGATGGCGGCCACTTGACCGATATCATTTTCTCGACTTGATGGAAAAAAATCTAATACATTAAATAAACAAAATCCACAAGTAGAACCAAAAATTTTCATTCCTAAAAAAATTTACAGCAAACCAACATTGGGTGATTACTTTTGCCCCACCTTGTATAGTGAAATCTAATATCTTTTTTACACATACAGGGTGAAATTGACAATAGAATATAATTTTTTACATGTCTAAAAGGTTCGGTTTCGGTTTCGGTTTCGGCCGAAACTGAGACTGGCGCCGAAGATTCGGTTTCGGTTTCTGTTTCGGCTAAAAATCCTGTTTCGGTCGGACACTAGTATTTTGGAAAGTGATGGGTATATTTTAAATCTGGGTTCATCATAGTCTCGGTTTAAACCACCTTTTGTAATAAGGAGGATAGTGTCTAAGTTTAGATTCTAAGACTAAAAATATCCGTCCAAACTGTACTTTAAATAATTCCACTAGATATTATATTTACATGAATCTCATACAATTTGTAGACTAGTAGACACTTTAAGATAATGAATGTTAATTTGAAACCAATTAGTTAATGTATGATAATAAATACACAGTTGTTAAATTTCAACAATTGGACTTTAACAATTCTGCCATCCGATTTCTAAAAGACCCTTATGTGTTATTTTGTCAAATTTGAGTTTTATATAAGGTGTTAAAAAATCAACTCTAAGAATTTTGTGGGGTTACTCGGTATCGAAAATTGAACAACTTTCGTTATACAACTTTTTAGAAATTCGCCAATTTTTTTTATGCCTGTCCATACAAATCAATTAATTATTTTTTTTGATTTGTATGGAAAGTTATAAAAAATACGCAAATTTCGAAAAGTTGTTTAATTTCCGATACTGAGTAACCCCATGAAAACACCTTGTATACTACGTAAAAGCGCAACTTTTTCTCTATCGACCAGTCTGATCCGTATTGATCTATCATTTGTCAGTCACGAGATCCAGATACTTTTACAGAGACATATGACTTACTTTAAAAGCGTAACTAAAAAAAAGAAAACTTTAATTTATTTTAAAAACAATAATAGTATAATGAGCTTAAAAGTAGCCCAATAATTTAGTATAACAAAGAAATCTGTATGTCTTCAGAATTTCTAAGGACAACATTTTCCACGTTTTTGCTCACAACTCAAAATTAGGTTTACTCACTTAACAGCCTTTTAGTAATCGGCCGGCGGAATTTGTGTTATTTAGTATTGAAATGTTGAAATATGTGTGAGCATGGGTAAAGTTTGTTACCTTGTTATCTGTTTTGAAGGAAATGGCATTGAAATAGATTTATATTAGACTTGTGTTCAACATTTTACTGACTGGTAACAATAAAGATTGTTATACATTGATACTTTTCTATTTTATTTAGGAAGTTACACGATTCCCGTATCCTAATACCTGATGAGTGCTTATCGTTGTAAATGGTTATCGACGATGCTCCTGGCTGCAGTATTTGTGCTATAGGGTCCATAGGGCATAGCTAGGGCAAAGTGAGGCCTCGTGGCACATGCCCGATTTGAATCCGAGGTAACGCGAAAGCGTTCATACAAACAGTACTACGGCTACGTCAGTCCGTCAATATTTCTTCCGAATTGGAGACTCACGGATGACAGAGAGAAATCGGATGACGGAAGTCAGATCTAGTGCGTAAACTACCAAACAAATAGTTCTATGACTACTTCGGAACGTATTTTCAAGATTCGGATCGAATGCAGTGCGTAAGAGCGGTTACGCAGTGCATCCGATCCGGATCCGTGAAAATACGGATATAAAAAACTCGGACCGAATTTGGATATTGCTTTTCGCACTAATCCGATCTCTGATCCAAATTCAAGCAATTCGGGGCCATCTTTGGCATATTTCCGATTTGAATCCGAGGTAATGCGAAAGCGTTCTTACAAACAGTACTACGGCTACTTCGGTCCGTCAATATTTCTTCCGAATTGGAGACTCACGGATGACGGAGAGAAATCGGATGACGGAAGTCGGATCTATATTATTTTCACGATAAGAAGGTTAAAATGACACATTTCAATAGGAGTTGCTAGACATGTGACTGTAGTCGATTCAACTATCGATAAAATTTGTAAAATTTCAGCGAGAATTTGACAAATTATTGTAATGTGATTTTATGTACATTTCAAATACTTGTGATTTAAGTAATTAGGATTAAGTCAATTAGCATGCATATCTTCAACAACAGACGATTACGTGCTGATGTGATAATGAATCCAGCAGGTATGGGATGAGTGAAAATAAATGTTTATTTACTTATCACCAATAATAAGCCCAGTAGCCGGGTCGCGAAAAAGAGGATTATCTTGCGAAAGGTTCGTCGGTCCTGAATTTTGGATGTGTTATGTTAGGTGTTTTTATGAAAAGCCCACAAACAGACACACAGACAGAGAGAGAAATAGACAGCCAAACAGAAAGACAGACATGGGCTTCAAACCTATAAAATACCTCTGATTTTGAGTCAGGAATGAAAAATAAGAATTTAATTTTCTACAAAATTGATGTGAATAATTTTTGGCATAAAACCCATAAGGAGTTATTTAATAAAAACTCATTTTTGGGTTCTTTAACCCAAGATGGCAGAGCGCGCCGAGGTCACTCAAGGTACAAAATTTGTAATTTTTATAAGAACACATATCCATAACACGTATCCAAAATTTAGGACTGACCGACCTTTTGCAAGGCAACTGGGCTATAATGAGCCTTATTTTAATTATTCAATCAACTGAGCCTATCGTCTATAATTATTACGATAGTCAAAATATTCATTCTGTTAATACAAGGTTAGTCAGAAAGGGGGTACTAATCCGAAAGGGTGTTAAAGGACATGTAATAATGAATAACTTTTGTTCTACAACTTTTCCCAAAAGTCAATAGTTTAAGAGAAACAGTTGCACAAAAATCTCAAAAAAAAATCTCTAAAATCTATCTATCCCCGGTTATGATCAGCTGTGTTTACATTTTAGGTCCTATTTGGGGTCATGAATTAGAAGCACCATTTTCTGAATTTGTAACTAAAACAGGGATGAAGAATTTTTGAAAAAACTAAAATAAAAATCATTTTATTTGGAAAAAAAAAAATTCAAATTTTGAAATTTTAACAATTGCTTTCAAACAGTCATCAGTGATACTATAAGTGGGCTTCGGATTAGTACCCCCTTTCCGACTAACCTTGTATAAATTTATCGAAATTATTTTATCGATACGCACGTCTCTGGCAACTGGTACCATCTGACGCAAGTTTGAAAACGCGTCGGGGTTTTTTCAAAATCATTTATGTAATATATAATTATGGCGTTAAACACATATAACTATATTGTTTCTATGTTTCTGATTTTAAAACAACCTTTTGGGTAACGCTTTACTAATATTTTAAATTGATTTAATACTTGTTGAATTAAATTGTCATACACAAGCGCCATTACAATTTATTTTCATGTCATGAACTGACATCTGCCAAATTAATCAAGTTACCGTGAAAGCAATATAGTGCGTGAACTACCACACAAATAGTTCTATGACTACCTACTTCGGAACGTATTTTCACGGATTTGGATCGGATACAGTGTACGCACGATATTGCGTATTTCTAGAATATACAAGGCCAGAACGCATCCATATGAAACTAGCCGCGTATATTTTAGAATTTTGTAAATTAAAACTTCGGTTCTAAAATATATACAGATTTTGCGTATTGATCGCGTATACTTTAGAATGTTCAGGGTAAATAAACGGATTCAAAACTATACAGTGTCAGTTACATTTAAGAAGTGACTTAACTTTTCCAAACGGCTTTGTTAGGAAACAACACTTAAAATATGACTTAACTTATGGGATGTATATAAATGACCTTTAAAATTATTAGTTCCCACTTTAAAAAGGCTTAGCTTTAAAATTAATTGTTCACTTTAATTTTAATAATAATTCTAACATTAAAAGTTTACTTTCAACTTCAAAGTTGCCCGCGATAGGAAATAAAGTGACAAACAGATAGCTGAAAGATAGGTTAGGTTAGGTTAGTACTGTGACCAGTCAACGCGCGAGCCGAGCGAGCGAAGCGAGCGGTGCCGCGGCAGCGGCCGGCGAGTGCCAGAAACAATTCGCTCCGCTGATCACTTTCCACCATTCGTCTAATGCTACTGTAGAATAGAGCACCGTGGCGCAGGTATTCAAAATTATAAGCGATTAGTACGCACTGCGTACTGGATGGTACTAGTGAAGTATATTTTAGAATCGAATGCTTGAAATTAGCAATTCTTAAATATACACGATTATTGCGGAATACTGATGTATAGTTTAGAACGCTCGATCGTCAAATGTGTATTCTGAAGTATACGCGATTAGTTCGGGCGGCTGCGTACTGGCCTTGTATACTTTTGAAATACGCCACGACACTGTAGCCGTAGTAGGTACTGTTTGTATGTACGCTTTCGCATTACCTCATATTCAAATCGGACATACCTATGCCAAAGATGGCCCCTGAATTGCTTGGATTTGGATCAGAGATCGGATTAGTGCCATATCCGAATTTGGTCCGAGAGTTTTAGACTAGATCCGTATTTGCACAAATTCGGATCGGATGCAGTAAAAAGCAAATCCGAATTCGGTCCGAGATTTTTATATCCGTACTTTCACGGATTCGGATCGGATGCAGTGCGCAACCGCTTTTATTATTTTGATTCCACTCTTACCCCTTCTAGTCGTATCGAGCAAGAGCAAGTCTCCAGATAATTATGTCTTCCAGGTACGTGAAGCGATTGAAAGATCAACGATATTATAATGATGTCAGGTACCTACTTAAATCTCATTTTTATCGGTGACTTCTAAAGGTACAAGTCCGATACGGGCTGTAGACCGCAAACTACAACAGTAGTATCGCTTGCGGTGCGGTTGCAGTTTTGCAGTCACTGTCGGAATAGCACCTTTAAAGTGCACATCTTAAAGGCGCTATTCCGGTGGCGACTTGCGGTCTGCGGTTGCAGTTTGCAGTCGCCGGTGGAATAGCACCTTTACTGATGTCAAAAGAACACCAGGGACCTAGTTTGTTACAAGTTGTTCCATGTTGAGGATAATCGGACAGTAGGTATGTTAAATGATCAGGGGCCTGATTCACGTAACTAAAGAAGTTCAGTTGCAGCGTAGTTGCAGTTAAGTTTCGATTAAAACAACGCTTTCCGTAGTCTTTGAATAGCCGACCGCGGCTGTCAGATGCCCGCGTGAACTTACCTAACTGCAGCGTTACTGCAACATGATCGGTGCGTCATGAAATTAGGTACGTGAGTACTACAAAGCGATGTGTGAAATAAATTGACTATGTGCAGTGAGGCACGTTCGCTAACGAGCGTGCATCGTAACCGGCACTTCACATCCCATCGACGTAATCTTGAATACCGCAACCTTCGTAATTAATTAGTTATTATCTAAAACCGTTAAACTATCAAATTAATTAAGAGTACCGAAGTAATTGCGCAATAACTACCTACTTACTCGCTGAGTTGCGCATTGACGTAAATATAGGTACCTTAGGCAATTAGTGGTGGGGCGATCATGAACAATTGTCATAAGTAATCGAGAAATTTACTAAAACTGATACCTAATCGATGAAGATATTAGCAACTTACTTATTTTCATAATCGAGTAACGTTACGTACTAATTTGTATTACCTACTAATCATAGATCAATCATCAGTCATACTACCGTCTTAAGTACCTAAGTCGTTAATCGCTATCCTTTGAGTAGAATAGGCTCTATTTTGTTTTGTTCGGGTGGTAAGAGAGGTGTGGTGAAGCTAGATTTTGGTGGTGTCTACTGTCGCGTAACTACTAAGTACCTACCTACTGTAGATACTAAATGAACGTGGCTAAATAGAGAACCAACAAAATGTACGAGATTTGACATTTTCCTTTACAAGCAGCGCCGACATTCACGTTCATTTAGAGCCATGTCGGACTCTATGTCTCACTTTACAGCGCGAACAACGAATTCGAATGGCTAGAATCGAAATATCTCGAGACATCTTCATAATCGAATGATTCCATTATTATATCTCATAATCGCCCACCACTAACTCTAATGGAAGAATAATATTATACTGCAATACTTACTTTGAAGGACCAATAAGATTTCTGTCTTAGACACAAGCTATAATTTCCAGTTTTGACCTCTCATTGTACGGACAGCCTTTATAATGTGAGAACAGCACATACTGATTATGTATAACTAGAATGCAGCCGTGTGTACATGCAAGTATGCACTCAAGATAAGTAAATAATAAGGACCTGCTTGATAAATATAAGCAAATGCACTTATATCGTTAACTCATTATTCTTACCGGACTGTTCAAGTTAAGTAGGTAGTTAACCAAAGGAACAATGAGTTTTAACGAGAAAGTCGTAATTGTGACGGGAGCGAGCTCAGGAATTGGTGCCGCTATAGCCATTAAATTCGCAGAACAAGGATCCAAAGTTGTTCTGGTTGCAAGAAACGAAGCAAAATTGAAAGAAGTGGCCGCGAAATGTGAAGAACTCGGCGCGAAGTCTTTCATGATCATCGCTGACGTCACTAAAAACGAAGATATCAAGAAAATAATAGACCATACCATTAATCACTTTGGTAAAATAGACGTTTTAGTCAACAACGCTGGTATAGCTGGAAAGGCAGCAATCTGGGATGAGAACGCTATGGAGATATATGACCGAGTTATGGCGACTAATCTTCGATCCGTGGTCTACCTAACAAACCTTGCTGCACGTCACTTGATTGAAACAAGAGGTAACATTATCAACATTTCTAGTATCGCCGCCGTAGACGTTTTTACACCTCAACACTTCACTTACTGTACTTCGAAGGCCGGACTGGATCACTTCACGAGATCCATAGCACTAGATCTTGCGTCAAAAGGCGTCAGGGCCAATTCTGTTAATCCTGGGCCCGTACAAACTGATATTGTACGTAATCTTGGTCTGGAAAAAGCTGAATTAGGCGAATTTTGGAAGAAAATGGAGAATATGACTGCTCTTGGCAGAGTATCGGATCCGGAAGAAATTGCCGACGTGGTGCTGTTTCTAGCTAGTGACAAGGCGAAAGCTATCACGGGATCGTCTTACATTACCGATAATGGGGCATTGTTAAAGAGAAGTCATGTTTGAAGATACACCAGCTAAATGTAGTACCTACCTGACTTCATGTTTATATCGTTTAAATCTACTTATAGCACGGCCATTTATATTTTGTATAAAAATATTTGATTGTGAAACCCATGGTATATGCTACGCCAGGTATTCTTTGGCGAATGGAGGAACCTTGATTTTGCTACAAGATGCCACTAAAAACATACATTTTTATAAAACAAAAATTACTGAAGATATGTTATGGTTGTCCAAAAATAATGTTTATTATACATAATTAGAACAGATCCAAATCAAAATGAAAGTTGTACAATTATACGTTTACTTACTTGTTATACAAGATTTTAATGGCTGGATAACTATGTTTTTTGATTTATTAAATGTATCTATCTTATTGTGGAATTATTGTTTGTTTAATGATTCATGGTGCCTTTCATGTCATATAAGTAACATCATAATAATATAATTATGTATTATTCGCTAATGGGCGTCCATGGGGGTCGACGCGACGCATAATAAGCACTTCGCAAAGTGTGCACTTAACCTAAAATGTGCATTTCGCAATAAGGGCACTTCTAAAAATGAGCACTTTTTAACCGACTTCAAAAAGGAGGAGGTTCTCAATTCGTCTGAATGTTTTTTTTTTTTGTGTTTGTTACGCGATATCTCCGCTAATTATGAATGGATTTTGATGATTCTTTTTTTGTTTTCCACACTTCAGAGGTGTTCTCATATAAATGTTATCGAAATTGATTCAGCGCTTTTTGAAAAAATCAACAAAAACAAAAAAACATTATAATTAGATGACGTTCTGGTTTGTTCCCTTCAGCAAAAGTTTTGATGAGGACTTTCAATCTCTGTTTTAACTGTCATCACAGAAACAATAACCAAGAACAAAGAAAGATTCTATGTATTAGGAGCCGTCATGATAATTATAAATACATTTATAATACTTACCTATTTTTAAAGAACTCTACCTACTTGCTGGAAACATTACGCAACCGTGTCATTTAAAGTGGTCTTAAACAGTGTTATGTACCTATGGCACTAAAACGTATTTAATAAAAAACTTTAAATAACAGTAAAAACCGACTTCAAAAAAACTAAAAAGAGAGTGAAATAATTAGCATGATATAAAATTAACAGTTTCAGAAGTCGGTGCAATTCTACACTGAAACAAATAAAAGCCACCGACTTCTGAAACTTATCATTTTACATCATGCTAATTATTTCACTCTTTTTTTAGTTTTTTTGAAGTGGGTTTTTACTTTTATTTAAAGTTTTTTTTCAAAAAACAATAGGTTTTTATAAAGAGACCATTTTGCATATCCCTAACCTCAAATTACAAAATGTGCTCATCTTACGAAGTGCACATTCTGCATCAGACTCGTTCACAGCTTACCCCCCCCCCCCCCATGACTCCTTAAATAAGCGGCCTTGTGGAAATATCCTTATGACTGATCATTGTATACATGCAGCCTGTGGGTGAACTACACACTGGGGCGTACATAACGTGACCGTGCGTCCCGCTTTGAGCGGCACAGTCCCGCTTTTGAGCTATGTGTCTCGTTGTCCCCAAAAACAAAGCAATGTCCCGCTTTGAAGAAAAAGCCGGTGGTAATAAATTCAATATAAAACGGACACGTAAGTATTTATTAATCGCATCAGAAAACATTTTAATAAGCAAGAATAAAATCATCAAGTCATACTAAAATATCACTCATTCATGTCTGAAAATCAAAGCTGATAATTATTGAAAAGAAAATTGCTCATCCGAAAAATGTAATGTATAATCAGGCCAATAGGCTACACAAGATTAGTTCCTATTTTTTCACCTTTTTTTTTATAAATACATAAATGTAAATCTTCCAACATTCAGGCGTCCCGCTCTAAGGAAAAAAAATATGGTCATAGCAGGTATAGGATAGGCATACAACGCCTTACGTGTTCAATACAATAACGCGTTCAGGGTGCTACTACTGGGGCTGCCGCGATTTTGCAGTGCAACGAACATGTTCGCGGTATCACTTACGGATGGCTTTCATGCCCTTAGGCCTAAAACATACACAAGCGACGTAAGGCAGCAGGCATGGAACAGGCGCAGACACGCCGTTTCGTTGGGCGTGTCTGCGCCGCGTCGCTTCAGTATAATTCAAAAACGTCGCCTGCATACATTTTGTATGAAATCGTTTTGAAGCGGCGCACGCCTGCGCCACGCCTGTTCCACGCCTGCTGCCTTACGTCGCTTGTGTATGTTTTAGGCCTTATACGGAAACAATGTGCGTCGCTGCTGAGTTGCGTCAGGTCCAGCCACAACAGCATCTTAAGCGTGTTCGCGGACAGCGTGGCGTGGCGTGGCGATTACCGCAAACCCCCTTTCCTTTTGGGGGAGCCCTATGTCCAGCAGTGGACGTCTTTCGGCTGAATGATGATGGTGATGATGTCTGTGGCGTCTTAGATTAACTAAGTAAGTACATATGAAATTGAAAAAGTCACATTGGTACATGCCTGGGTTTGAACCCGCAACACGGTGCTTAACAAGCGGGTCTGTAACCCCCGACCCACCACGAAAGTCGGACATAGCAAAACTATTTCTAAGGGTTAATTAATTTGACTACGGAACCCTCAAAAGGCAACATATTACTCGTAAATACCGTTTGATAACCGTAAGTTGATTGCATACGTAAATCTATTTATAACATATCATCACGCCTGTATTCCCTGAAGGGGTGGGCAGAGGTGTATAGTACACCCACATTTCGCCGTTATGTTTAAGTCCCATGTATGGGCGAGCCTATTGCCATCAACCGGGCACAAATCCAGACTCTGGGCTGCTACTGAGAAATTCTACACGAAAAAAACCCAAAAACACTGCCTGACCTGGGGATCGAACCTAAGACCACACGGTCAGAAGTCGCGCTTGCGACCACTAGACCAACAAGGCAGTCCACTGACAAATTCCACACGGAAAAAATAATAATAAAATAGATAGTCGTTACAGCCAATAGCGAAGAGCCTCGACCAACATCTGTTGAGTCTCTCGTTAGGCAGCTGGATCAAAGGTATTGTTAGGAAGTTCCTCTGTCTGGAGCCCTGACTGCCGGTAGCTTGAACCCTGTTCCCGATGCCGATGGGCTACTATATTTTTAAATGTTTTTTTTATGGAAATATTTAAAACTGTAATATCATAAGTATTTAAAATGAATAAACGAAGATAATAGTAATAAATCTATTTATTTTGTTAAGAATATAAACTGTCAAAAAACGGATCACTTGTTGGTCTTGGTCTTTAGTTCTAGAAGATCATTATCATTATTATCATCCACTGTTGAACGCGGGCCTTCTAATAAACCTCACACGGAACGGTCGTAAAGGATATTGCTATAATTATTACGGTCGGCAAACAGATTAATGAGTGCAATATGTTCTTATTAAGCTTTCTCACAAAAAAAATCATTTCGGGAACTACGCGGCTAAATATTCTTAAAGAAAACGTAATAATAACATGTACCGATCATCAAGAATTACATGACTGTTTTAATCATGGCTTACTTAAACTAATCCTCAATTAAATCAGATTCATTCATTCAATAGATCTATATTAACGAATTCAAATTTCTAAGAAACCCTTGGCCCTTACATCAAACGAATGAGGTAAAGGAAAGTGGAAAATGTCCTTTTCATAATGAATTATGGTTGCTCATTGAGCTTTCAGCGGTTCGTCTACTCGTCTGTCGCCGCCGCACTTCGGCAAACATCGGAGCGACCACATAGCGTCGTCACTAACCAAACGCAATCCGGTCGACCTTTTCTGACTCATAGTTGAGTCAGCGCGCAGAGTGAGCAAGCAAGCATTCGTCGCCTCTCCCCGACTTGTGTATTTTCATTCGAATCCCGGTCGAGGCTTGGTATTTTCCCGTAGGCCCGAACCTTCAGTCCTCTGAAAGTCGCGGTGGGAATTCCACATTTCCCTCGTAATTTTAAACCGGTACAACAGTTTCATGTGGAATGATTAAGTAACCATTGCGACGCATCGTGAATCTGAGTGATGCTTATGATAATACGTGAATTGTTGTGTTATATGTGTTGATTAATTTATAAAATTGTCGGAGGGTTCTAAGCGAACAATTGGTAGTGGCAGAACGAGGTCGTACTACCGTCCTTGTGATCGGGCATTAACGAATTTAGGCGCCGTAAGTATTTTTATTGTTTATTTTTTTTATTGTTGCACTTCTATTGATTTGCGTTTGATTTGTTTTGACGAAGGAGGTAAGCATGCTAAAGGTTACGACCCCAGGCCCGTGGAGGCTGGAGGGAGGGAACCTGTGACGTTATCTAACTACCCCTTGGAAAAAATTACAGGTTTACCATCCGATACTATATTTAAATATTTTTTATTCATAATTATTAGATTTAAAGGTGATTATGTATAGCTTATAATCTATTCCATGTTGATATTTTATCTGTGGTTTTATATAGGTACAGTAATAACTTGATTTAATTTGTCTGAAATTAAATTTGCTGATTCAGACAACGGGTAATGAGAAACAACAATAAAATACATTGTAGGCAAAAAAGGTGGATTAAAAAATAAATGTGGCCTTTTGTATGATGATCAAGTAGCATTGGAAATTATTGATAGGCACCCCTGTCAATAATTTCCAATAAAGAATACCTATATTAATTACGTAGAAAATATTGAGAAAGATCGTTCGGAGAAGATTGTGTTATGAAGTTAATTTTGTGTTCATAATAACAGAACTGTGCCTTCGAGTGGCTCGTGGCTAATTAACAACTGCGCGGATCATACGATTTGCGAGGTTAAGCTGCGCTTGCCACGGTCAGTCCGTGGATGGGTGACCGTTCGTTACTCATCGAGACCCCTATGACAGCCTTGGGTGTCATACGAATACAATACGCGCCACGAAAGATGAAACTTGACGAGCGTCACTAGTGGGGAACTTGTGCAGTTACAGTCATGTACGAAATAGCTAAGTATCCATAATTTGTGTATCTATTCGGGGATTTTTCGATAACATTTAAATTAAAATTCTTAAAATATTTTAATCACATTTATTCAGTGACATTCATAATTTTATGTAAAAAATACATTTAAAATATAAAAATAGAGGTCCACCGGCATCGGGAGCAGGGTCCAAGCTACCGGTGGTTAGGGCTCCAGAGACAGGAACCTCGTCACAATACGCGCCGTGTCGAGGAGAACTGCTTTCTGTATCAGGCGCTTGATCCAACCACCTAACGAGAGCCTCATGAGGTGTTGGTCGATATTATAATATTTATTACGAAATAATAAAGTTTAAAATGTGTGTAAAGTCTTATCTTTTGTGGCACGTATTGTGAATGACAGTCGTTACGGGTAGTCAGAAGCCTGACAGTCTGACAACCCGTTTAAAACCTTAAGATATCGGCATTTACACAGTAACTGGGTTGCGGAGGTCTGATGGCTGTCGCTCCGTGTAAGATACATATTCAGCCGCGTCTGGTTATACTGTAGGCTAATTCACCTAACTAAAGAAGTTAAGTTGCAGTTAAGTTTCGATAAAAACAACGCTTTTCGTATTCACGTATCATCGGCGACCGCTGACAGATACGCTCGCTTCAAGTTCGCGTCACGCGAACGCACTAACGGCATTCTATTGCTGCGCGTCATAAGTGCGTGATTCCGAACACAATTTTGTGGGTATTCTTGTGTTTCAAACAGGGTTGAATTTCGTAGTATAATTATACTATTCGTACCATATTTTCATGATATGTAGTATCGTAATGAAAGTATACTACGCGAAAATACCATTGATTTATGTTTCGCTGTGCACTGTAGGTAAGTTTGGCTGTCGTGAAGTCGACGCGCAGTTCACGCGCAGCTTACGCGCAGTTCAAATACTACAAGAATACCATTTAGCACTAAAACTTGAACTTAACTGCAGCTGCACTTAAACTTCATCCGTCATGAAATTACGTGAATTAGCCTACTGGAAGCTGACCCCAACATAGTTGGGAAAACGCTAAGGGGAAGATAAACTATGTGCCTCGTTCTTTTTTTTCCTATCTTAGTTTTTCCCGCCTTGCCTGCCTGCTAGAACTGATAGAACACCAACAGTTCCTACACAAAGGTCCGCTTGAAAAAACCGCGTAAATTCTAGAAAGTTGCTCCATTTTTTTCTGCTAAAACTCATTATGATAATGGAATGTAGGTACTTTGCTACTTTGGAATAAGTACTTATTTTTATCGCAAAAACCAATTTCCAGGGACGCCGTGAATCTTGGCTAATTTCTTGACCTGTTTAGGTACGATCAGAATTTGTTTACCATTTATGTGAAGGAAAAAACCTGCGAGGTCTCCAAAAAGTTCTCGATAGTGTGGAGGAGCGAGGTGTGGTGTTCCTCCAACTAAAGGGAGGATCCTCCAACCAGGCGGAGTTTTATGCCTGGCGGGCTACTGCCGAATGATCAATGTTGGTTGGTTGTAAACACGCTGACATTTAATTTGTTGTTTTGCTAGAATAAACGTTGTTCAGACTATGGTCTACTACAATTAAAATGCATCAAATAAAAAAAACGTCATTGGTCTTTAAAAAAAACTTAAAAAAGACACCACCAAAGGTCATCACAAATGACTGCATAATTTCTGCATTCATCATCATCATGTCATTATCATAGTCGCCTGGCTATTGGTCAATTAACATTGCCAGATTTTGATTGGCTATCAGAAATTAAAAGTGCTTTTATCTTTTTTTTATTAAATCTTTGGTGTTTATCTCAATATGTACCTATTATTTATTAATAAATTAACATACAAATTAATAATAAAATATATATTTTTAATTATCTCCATTCGTGTGTCACTGCAAGGGCACCAATACCAACTGCAAAATCAGCGCTGGGTGTTTGACGCCCAGCATACGATGAGTTAGTGACTCTTTCGGCGTGGGCATGGTCGACAGCATAAAACGTGTCTGTTTTATTCTTTTTACGTTTTTGTTGCGGAGGTCTGATGGCAGTTGTTTCCTGTAAAATACTGGTATTCTCACAAAACCCGTCCCCACACGTAACCATCACCACGCCTGTCCTGGTATCAGTAGAGCTTTGACACCCGACAGATGGTGGGATATGTAGGACCACAATAGGCAAGACCATGTGTCACGGATTGTGTACAATTTTGTTTACGTAGAAGTGTCGGATAGCAGGGCAGAATTTTCAATCGACAATTCCTATGAAATGCCTAATTCATATCCGACAATCTTGGATGTTATCAATATCGTCGCTCGGGAGTGAAAACCTCGGGAATGCATTTGGTCATTGTGCGGTTTCTGTGGGTTTTCACGCGGAATAACTCGCGGGCAAAAGCTAGTCAATTATTATTACGAATTTTATGTACCCAATAAAGACTAGTTTCAGTGCCATACAAACTAATTTCACATAGAGCGGCTCTCTTTTATGATATCCCTATCATCATCATCAACATATCAGCCTATTGCCGCCCACTGCTGAACGTAGGCCTCCCTCAGAGATCGCCAACCATCCCGGTCTTGGGCAGCCCGCATCCATCCGCTGCCAGCCACCTTTTCCAAATCGTTGGCAATCCCCTTGTAGTCTCTATAAGTCGTGATAAAATAAAAATGACCAAATTGCATTCCCCAGGTTTTCACTCCCGAGCGACGATATGTAGGTATGCATAGGAACGCAACAATGCTACTTGGAGGCAGAAATACGTATGGTGGTAGTATTTTCCCGGACAAACTCTTTCACAAGGAGTACTACTTTAATACTGCATCGATATATAGGATGTAGAGGAAACGAACGTAACAAACTCACAAAGAGAGTCGTTACCGGTGAAGAGAGCAACAGATTGCTGTTGAGATATTATTTGTTTTTCTTTGACTGTTAGATCATTTGTCCACCGACGCCGTCACCGAGAAACGAGATTAATTCGGACTGAGATCGGAACGACTTGACGGCGATCGTGTGTCCACCGCGACCAATCTCAGTGGTTCTCAACACAAGATAGAAATCCGTGCACCGGCGTCGTCAATCTCGGATGTAGTGGATAGGAGCAAACGCGTTTTGTACTACCGGCATTTCGGTCCGTCACGATCTCGGCGGAGTTCTAGCGGTAGCGCCGATTTACTGACAATCTAGGTAGCCGAGATGACGGCGCTCGGATGTCGGACGTGCGGTGGACACGCAGTCATAGTAATGTATGTACCGCTACTTCGGCAACGTCATCTCGTTCTCGGTGACGGCGGCGGTGGACAAAACAAACGGCCTTAGGTGGAACACAACTGGGCCCATCTGTCAATATGGCGGTCTGAGCATTCAAAAAACGTTTATTCAAAATAGATTAAAATTACTTACTTAGTTCTTTTTTATCGTCAATGTTACATGTAACACATACATACATAATACAGCTCCCAAAAGCGACCGCCTTTCACCGCTTCTTAGTGTTTTTGCTGTGAAGAAGAAACAGCGACACAAACTCTTCAGCAACACATGTCTGTCTGTCAAGTTTTCAAGAAATGACTGTCAAAATGTAAATAACATCGTATATTTCTTAAACTCCAAAACGTATCTCAACAGATATCAATACGATACTTCAGAACGATTCTCTTGTTAATTTAACGAACACTTATTTTTATCGTGGGGATTTTTTTATGGATACTCTCCGCTTTGGCGAAGGCGAAGGGTTATTTGGACTCTTACTGACCAAAACTGCCGGTGGTGGTTGCGGGATTCACTAATGCATTCGCTACAACATCAATATCGACGCCTTACAGTGAAAAGCTCGGGAATGTAATTTTGGTCATTTTTATTTTATCACGATGTACCTGTTGGTACTACATACGAGAGCCGTTGTATTTTATTTAATTAAGCCTTTATTGGGTACTAGCTTTTGCCCGCAGCTTCGCTTGCGTGAAATTTTGAACCCGTTAAGTGACGATTTTCCATACAAACTTTCATCCCCTATTTAACTCCCTTAGGGGTTGATTTTCGAAAAACCCTTATTCCTTGTCTATATTATGAAGGGAACCTCTGTGCAAAATTTCAGCTTTCTAGGTCCAAGGGTTTGGGCTGGGCGTTGATGAGTCAGTCAATCAGTCAGTCAGTCAGCTGGACCTTTCTTTTTATTTAGGTATATACTCGTAGATTTAAAATTCGTAATAATTTTCGTATTCGTAAAGCTGCCTCTCCCTAGCCCCAGACGTCCCTGTGATGAAGGTTTATCTTTTTAAACTAACATTTAGAAAATCACATCTTGTTCTACTCCCTCACTCATACCAAGAAAGCTGGATACGCCCATGTTTAGATTGGTACGTGGTATTACTCCTATATTCTTCCCTCGTACTTCCAAATGTATAAGAGACTATTGACAAACTTGAAATTCTATTGTCCCTTCGACACGCCCAAGGCATTCTCAAAGGTCCGTTAATAAAATCGATCAACTTCAACGCATATTTTGTGTAAACAAGGACCTTTTTGGGCACTGAAGAGTATATTCTCTCAAGACTTTCCGACTTCGTAAGTAGTGGTTTACGTAGCAGTTTCTGTGATTTTTATACTCTACTAATTTATTAGGATTCGGTTATAAAACAAGGAAAATGCTGAAATAAACTTCGTTAACGCGTGATTTGATTACAACTGATAGTCTTGATACAAAAAGGAAGCAGAAAGTGGAAAAAGGGAAAAACATAATTTAACTTTTATTGATATATTATTAAGTTCTATTGATGCCGGACGTAAAGAATAGCACTACTCCATCTCTTCCCATGGGTGTCATAAAAGGCAACTAAGGGATTCACTAGAGGATGGGCAGCAGCGTTCTCGGAGTAATTTAACATCCATACTGCGATCGCCAACCCTCCTACCAAGCGTGGCGATTATAGCAAACCCTCCCTCCTCGGGGGAGCCATTGTGTCCAGAAGTGGACGTCTTTAGGCTGAATGATCAGGTGATGATGACATTGCATTGATGGGAAACAGAAAAAAACAGATCGCATTATTTCTGTTGGTTAAGGAAAATCGGACAACATTATTTATAGAACAGTCATCATTTAAATTGACACCATATTCACAACCGCTTAGCAATAACAAGTTTCCTTCCTGTATCTTTGTTTGTCGCATTCCGGCATATCAAACAATCTAGGGATCATGCTTATCAATCCATTTGATCCTCAATTTTGCCAGCTGCATAAGCTGTATAATTTGATCTCTCATAGTACGGAAAACTTATGCAATGCGAGATCAGCTCATTCTGGAAATGTATCTATAGCTTTATATGTAGCCGTGTGTACACGATACCTCCAGGAAGGTTTGAAATGGGGCAGTAAACGGCAGCTTCCTTTCATAAAAGCTGCACGAAAATGTTCTTAGGAGACCGTCTTAAGGCGCTTCCCCCACAGAAAGTGGCGCACTTCAGAAAAAAAGGATTATTTCTGTCAACACACAACATATTGAAATTTCGTACGTACAACATTTTAGTCAAGTGTTGTTTAAAATTTCGAACACCAAAAAACAACACTTGACATCCTAGATTATAAGTTTTAGTAATTAATGCTAAAACGGCCGTTTTTGGTACTTATAGCTAAAACTTCGATCCAGAAGCTCTAGTGTTGATATTTGATGTTCGAAAATTTCTACAACACTTGACTAAAATGTTGTAGTACGTACGAAATTTCAATATGTTGTGTATTGACAAAAAAATGCTTTTTTTCTGTGTTTTTCACTTTCGGTGGGGGAAGCGCCTTAAGTTATTTGTTAACTGTATTTATAGTTTTTAACAAAAGGGTACTTACTTTTTATCAGCGAGAAAATGGCCATTTCTTACAGAAAAGAATTTTGCCAATTGGTAGGATCAATATTCCTATTAGGTAGGAAAATACTTTTTCGCACTAACTCAGGTTAGAACTAAGAGTACCAGTCAAAAATCTTTAAAAAAATCACATACTGCTATTACAGCGATCCGATACATCCGATCCGGATCCGTGAAAATACGGATATGAAAAACTCGGACCTAATTCGGATATTGCTTTTCGCACTGCATCCGATCCGAATACGTGAAAATAAGGATTTAGAGTCTAAAAATCTCGGACCGAATTCGGATATTGCTTACGCACTAATCCGATCTCTGATCCAAATCCAAACAATTCAGGGGCCGTCTTTGGCATTGTCCGATTTGAATCCGAGGTAATGCGAAAGCGTTCAAACAAACAGTACTACGGCTACTTCGGTCCGTCAATATTTCTTCCGGATTGGAGACTCACGGATAACGGAGAGAAATCGGATGACGGAAGTCGGATCTAGTGCGTAAACTGCCACACAATACAAATAGTTCTATGACTACTTTGGAACGTCTTTTCACGGATTCGGATCGGATGCAGGCGTAATCGCTCTTACTGTACCATCTCACATTAGATCCCTGTTAATAAAATAATTACTTAGGTATAGCATAATTTTAAAGAATTCATGTATAGTCAGCACCAAACGTTGATTACGTATGATGTTAAGATATTTTTGGATATAATATTGTTCAGCTACTTTTGACAATCTGGTGTATAGCTAATTTTGACCTTTTATGATGGTCATCCAATTCTGGCGCTAGTCTTGTTGAGTGACTTTTTTATGCTACGGTTTTTATACGGGTTTTTGAACTCTAGATGTGAATATCGACTAGTAGTGCAAACTGTAATTACGTATATGTACCGAAGCAGATAGGAAGCTGACTATACTAAAAAATAAGTAAATACACACGACATTAGGTACTCTTTGGATTTACTAGAAGTAAAACCACACAATATCATCATCATAGTCGTTAACCTGAATTCACCCACTGCTTGGTCTTTTTTTTTTTTTTTAATTTATTACTAGGCCTGCGTTTGGCCGCCATCTCGCCTGATGTTAAGCGATGATGCGGTCTACGATGGAGCATGCTTGCCCAGAAGAAACCGATTCACTCGTGACTTGAAGACACCCAGATTGTAGCTGTCGGGGAACATCCACTCGGGCAGCGCATTCCACTGTTTGGCGGTTTTCACAATGAAAGTGGAATCAAAGCGCTTCGTTCGGGTTTTTGGTATATCAACCATGAACCGATGGCGCTTTTTCGTGCTTCTGGCCGTCCGATAGAAAAAAGGGCAGGGGGGTATTAGATCATGCAGTCTTACGCTAATCACATCCACATAGGTCTAAAGTCTTCCGAATACTTCGACCCGTCACGCCACTGAACGCCCCACATTAGTTTTAACAATTACAACCAAAGAATCTTTGAATTCCATACAGAAATGGGATATCAAGTTCTTTCCTCTTCAAAGTTCCGAAGTTTCAAAGTATCGATTTCAAAGGATGCAAAAACTTTGTAAAGATTTGAATTAACATAAGTATACATTTCGGTTGGAATGCTGTCTTCCTAAAAAAACTTGAAGGCACTCAACGTATGCAAAGAGCTGTGTTCGAAGTTTATTTAAGTTCGGAACAAAGAAAGGGATGAAATCAATGATTCAACGTTGCTAAAATAAATTCAAAGAAACGAATATCTTAGAGACGAAAATCTCTTAGAAGATCAACGCATCACATCTGCCTCAAAGTCACACAATAACAAAACAACAAGCAACAAAAGACACGTGGGTCCCAATGGTCATTGAGACCTCGGTCTATCTCTGGGTCATCAGGCCTGGCATACGGATTCGTAATGGCAATTTGCTGTTATAAGCAGCCTGGAGAACAAACATCTCACGATCCCTTGGCGACTTTTTCTACACTCACTGGTGAAGGGAAGGAAGAAATGGATGGTGGGATTAAGAAACAACAATAGAAAATATTCTCTAGTAAAGAAATGTATGGAGCCTATTACATGGGTAGTCTTAGGCTGAGATCTATAGATCCAACTTGGACTTAGCTTAGACTTTGCTCAGACTTTACTCACGCAATACTTTGCTAAGTGTATGCTTAGCATAATCTTAGATTTGGAATTTATAGACGTATCACGTTGAGACTATGCTGAGCTTAAGCTAAGCATACGCTAAGACGGTCGATGTCAAAATACAAGTTATTGTTTCGTTTCAAGCATTACATTCTTGATTTTTCTTTATAAATGTTTAACAATAATAACATGTAAATAATCTAGAACTACGCTCATATTTCTTCTATGTATTATTATTATAAGAATAAGCAGAAATTGGCATGCGTATAGGTGTTTTTTTTTTTTATATAAACGAACACAATAATACATTCATTGAAACGGATCGCATCGTTTTGACATCTGCAATTTGTCGAAAAAAAGTAACTTTTAATTCATTTTTATACATTTTAAACTTAGAAAAACTTGTTTTATGTGATGTTATACTACCTAATTGTTTTTATCTTAACTAATTCAGAATTAGTTATCAACATCAAGGAAATCTTCCCTAATCTGGTATTACTGAGTTGAGTCTGGTCACTTTATAATACTAAAAAATTTAAAAGTTGTGTAAATATAATGATGGTAAAGTAAATTACGGACCATTATTTTTTGTTAGGATAATAGTAACCTAAGTATTTGCTAAGTCGTCGATTTTGTGAACTTAGACTTTGCTAAGCATTTGCTAAGCACGCACTCAGATGAATTCAAAGACGGCTCTATAAATACTGACTTTGTCATAAGTCTAAAGTAAAGTCTGAGCAAAGTCCAAGTTGGGTCTATAGATCTCAGCCTTAGTGAGGGCTGCGTGGATCCGTTGCATGGAAATTATCCTACCTTTCATAAAATGAGCCTAGAGAGGATAGTATCTAGTGGTATACAAGGTTAGTCAGAAAGGGGGTACTAATCGGAAAGGGTGTTAAAGTACCCACAATAATAAATAACTTTTGTTCTACAACTTTCCCAAAAGTCAATAGTTTGCGAGAAGTAGCTAGTCAAACATTTCATAAAAAAATACGCTAAAATCTAAATATCCTTAACTATGATTAGCAGTGTTTAAGTTTTTTGCAGGGTTTGCATTTTTGGTCATATTTGGGGTCACGGATTAGAAGCTTAATTTTCTGAATTCATAACTAAAGAGCGATGAAGAATTTTTGAAAAAACTAATATTAAAATCAATTTGCATTGAAATAAAAATTATCGAATTTTGATTGCTTTAAAACTGTCATCAGTGATACTTTAATTGGCCCGCGGATTAGTACCCCCTTTCAAACTAACCTTGTATATATGATCTTCTCTTCTACAGAAAGAACGTTAAGTCCCGGCACTGATATCCAAATAGGACTAAACATAATTGAACTTTTCTCTTTCAAAAATTCCATTAATGGCGAAGACTTTATTGTAGCTCACCATCGCCGTGTCATTGGCAATGAAACTCGAAGTACTATCCTTTACAAATAATACACGCGTTAGAATATGATCTGCTAGTAATTATAATGATAGGGATTGTCTAACTAAACTAAAATGACGCGCCCCTTCCACGCAATGCAATTGAATAATATCTTCTCTCTGACTTCAGATGCAATGTACGACAATACGCCTTGTATATCTATCTACACACACATTCCACTATTGATCGTATAGCCAGCATGGCATACAAGTGCATTCCATTTTATTGATGCCAATTAATATTACAACTGCCAAGTTCAAATCAATTTGCAAGATTGAATGAGTGAATCACTAGTTAAAGTAGTTATATCGTACTTGTGGACTGTGAACTGACTTCGTTATTGATGTTTATAAACTATGATAAATAAGATGTAATTGTGACAAGTGTCACGCCGGTATTGCCGGAAGAGTTAGGATTATAGTAGTGTTTATCTGATGCTGCTGATTAAAGGATCGCGCACATTATGTCGGGCCGCAGCGGGTCGGGTCGCAGCGCAAAAATCCGCTCAAATCGCTCGTATGTATTTTATATGAACTATCGCACACTATGCCGGGGCGCAGCGCGTGGCAGCGCGCCGCATATTCCGCCGCGGATTTTGGTTGCGTGTGATGCGCCCCGCCCCGCCCCGCTGCGCCCCGACACAGTGTGCTATAGCAAGCGGATTGGAGTGCACGCTTTTGAATAATTTAGTTCATGGATACAAAGAGCTTTAAGATTTGCAAGTCTGGCAGGGCAGTACACTGTACTCAAAATCCGTCAACGCGCTGCGACCCGGCCTGTCACTAATGTGCTAAGTATGCGTTTTGCGCTGCGCTGCGGCCCGCTCCGCCCCGCTGCGCCCCGACATACCGACATACCCGACATGTGCGCGATCCTTAAATCGATGCCTCAGATGATCAGGACAATATACAGGGTGTCCCAAAAAGTAGTACTTTAATGTCATTTTTGATCACAGTGTCATCATGATCATGAATATTTGAGACAAATGCGTGTTCTTTCATCTAATTTAGAAAAAGATACCATTTACGTCATCAAAAATGTCATTAAAGTCAGAGTCTGGTTCAAACATGAAAAGAAATGATAACTCGAAAACTATAAAAATCGCGGAACATACATGGGGGTGATTCGGGTACCTCTAACGGTGCTCTACCTCTGGACTTCCGCTTGACACTACTTTCTGGGACACGGTGTATATTATAATAAGGACTTGGATAAATTAAATGTCTTATTCAAGGTGTTGATTTGTATCCGTGCCATATTTAAGGATACCAGCGATACTGAACACGAATCAATAAAAGATCAACAAGAAAAAAATGACATTTTTATTTTAAATATTTGTAAAAAACAAATTAGGTATATACCCGTGTGTCGCGCGTGACACAATAGCAACGCGTACAAATCCACCAAAAAGAATAGGCAGAATTCGACGAGGCGAACGTGCCGGTGACTTATTCTCGAAGTCCTTCGGGGCACTTCGGGATTTATTCTCAAACCCTCGCTAATGTTTGTAAGTGAAAAATAACCGTAGAATTGGAATATGTATTTTTGATGATCAAGCACATTTTTAGGGTTCCGTACTCAAAGGGTAAAACGGGAGCCTATTAATAAGACTCCGCTGCCCGTCCGTCCGTCTGTCACCAGGCTGTATCTCATGAACCGTGATAGTTAGACAGTTGAAATTTTCACAGATTATGTATTTCTGTTGCCGCTATAACAACAAATACTAAAAAACAGAATACAATAAATATTTAAGGGGGCTCCCATACAACAAACGTGATTTTTTTGCCGCTGTCCGTCCGTCCGTCTGTCACCAGGCTGTATCTCATGAACCGTGATAGTTAGACAGTTGAAATTTTCACAGATGATGTATTTCTGTTGCCGCTATAATAACAAATACTAAAAAACAGAATACAATAAATATTTAAGGGGGCTCCCATACAACAAACGTGATTTTTTTGCCGCTGTTCGTCCGTCCGTCTGTCTATCACCAGGCTGTATCTCATGAACCGCGATAGTTAAACAGTTGAAATATTTCACAGATGATGTATTTCTGTTGCCGCTATAACAAATACTAAAAAAAAAAAAAAAAAAAAAATTAAGGGGGCTCCCGTACAACAAACGTGATTATTTCGTGATTTTCATGCGCGAATCCGACTCGCACTTGGCCGGTTTTTAAATATTGGCTCTATAAATATGGCACGGTTACAGATCAACACCTTGCATGTAGGTACCTATACCTATGGTATTTCTGCACACATCAAATTGTAATTAATCGTATTGTACCATAACTACCACAAATTAGCTCGCCCTACGATGAACGAAGCCGCGAACAATTTCAAGAATCATTGACAATCCAGATTTTGTTAAGAATTCAGAAAATGGTGTCTATTCCGTGACCCCAAATATGAACTAAAAAGTAAACACAGTTGATGATAGCTAAATATAAATGATTGATCAGCTATGTCTCTAAAACAGTCTTGGGAAAGTTATTAATTATTATGGGTACTATAATACCCTTTCCATTGGTTCCCTCTTTCCAACTAACATTGTATACAGGGTTATTGGAAAAACATTGACAATCTCATCATCATGAACAACTTTACTATGGAACAAAAAGTGAAATCGCAAAAAAAAATCAGCTGTTTCCTACATTTTGACGAGTTATGCGAACAAAAATGTAGGGAACAGCTGTTTTTTTTTTTCGTGATTTCAGGTTTGGTCCCATAGTAGTAGTAGTAGTCCCATATATACTAAGGTATAGATCCTATCACCAAGCGGGTAGTAGCACGCACTTGTGCTGCCATGACACTATTTTAGAGCAAAAATAAATGATTGACATCTGTCTTGACAAGTAGGTATTCCATACACTTTTGTCCCCGTTGGCCGGTCGTCAGCTATTTCTTGAACGCATGGGCAAATCTGAATCTATCTTTGGTACTTACCAGTGCGGATGGGAGGGTGTGTAATCTCTCGAGCGAATCACTTCGTTTAATACTTAATCATCGAACACACCGTGGGCCCGAGGGACCCGAAAGATTTCAACCATCGATTCCGATGCCTAATTGGAGAAGAAAAGTTCTCGAAACTTTTCGAGATACTCGTTATTTATGGAAATTCACAAGTCGAAAAATCTCTAGGATAACAAGCCCTATGAACGAGCGGTTGTGACTTTTGCCATACCTTGGTCATAGTACCGTAATGTTTTGTCGGGGATGTCTGAGAAGTAAGAAGTTTTCTTATCCACTCACACGATCATTTTTACGCTACCAGTTCGAACTAAAGTATACATATTGTTTACAAGGAAGTACTAAAGTTAATTGATTTATTTTGTTCCGAAAAACAACATAGTTAAATTGACTGAATTGGACTTATGTTGATATAACGTTATTGATTCAATACCGTTAGAAAGGCGTGGGTAAAATTTTTTGGGTACCTTGGGTATAGAAATGGGAAGAAAATGGGTTTTGTTGAATTTTATAACACGCGGCTATTCCAGGCGTGCGGTGAGGATGTTTTATATTCTAGGTCAGGTCAGGGGTGGGCGAACTACGGCCCGCGGGCCAAATCTGGCCCGCCAACCCTCCCTTTTAGAGCCATAACAAATAGTAGTAATTATTTGAGCCAAAAATGTTAATTTTCGCAGAATAGAATGCATTTTAAAATTCTGGTTCACTGCAAATTTTCATGCGTTTTTCTGGTCCCCTGCAAAGTTTCATGCAGTTTTCTGGCCCTTAGTAAAAACAGTTGGCCCACCCCTGTTCTAGCCCGTCCCAACACGGGAAAAATGAAGAATGAGGTGAAGCCGATGAAGTTCTTTTTCCTCTGCCACGTCTACCTTCTCGAGAGAAGTCAACAGTAGTCTCAATACGCTGGTTAAGGCGGAAATCGACGCGTTTCCTTTTCCGTGGTTAGTATGTATTGCTTGTTTCTCCGGCGTCCGGCTGTTGTGTGATAACGTCATCTACAATTGTGCCTAGCTATTACTATTTCACGATCATTGGTATGATGACTAATAGTTGCATCATCTCCCGTTATAATATACAAGGTTAGTCAGAAAGGGGGTACTAATCCGAAAGGGTGTTAAAGTACACATAATAATGAATAACTTTTGTTCTACAACTTTTCCCAAAACTCAATACCTAGTTTAAGAGAAACAGTTGTTCAAAAATCTCAAAAAAAATCTCTAAAATCTATCTATCCCCAGTTATGATCAGCTGTGTTTACATTTTAGGTCATATTTGGGGTCATGAATTAGAAGCACCATTTTCTGTATTTGTAACTAAAGCAGGGATGAAGAATTTTTGAAAAAACTAAAATAAAAATCATTTTATTTGGAAAAAAAAATATCGAATTTTGAAATTTTAACACTTGCTTTCAAACAGTCATCAGTGATACTATAAGTGGGCTTTGGATTAGTACCCCCTTTCCGACTAACCTTATAAATAGGAAATACTTTAAAAGGAAAGGATATAGAATAAAATACATAAAGCTCTGAGCTCATACTTTAATTTTATGTTTGCTAAGCAAATTTCCCAAAGGACATACAAATTACACATGTAATGTAGTCTACGTACTGTAAATATGAAATATTTGTCTCTGGGAGAGTATAGCATAGTTGCGGAGTCCGTATTCAGAACAGTTTTTTAACGTGTCTCGGAATATTTTCAGTTTTCGTTTTTATTCTGGAACGAGTAGTTCTCGTACAGACGCCAGCACGTCAAGCTACTAAAATCTGTTAAATTTCTTTAATAGATTTTCATCTTTATCGCGAAAGCATTAGGTTCAAGGTTGATTGGGAAAATTTGACATTTCGGGTAGCTTGACCTGCTGGCGTCTGTACATTAATAAAATTAGTACATCAGTAATAAAATTACATCTCACAGATGTTTGCATTTTACGTAAAAAAACATATCTAGTCAAATAATTCCGTTAACATTTCTTCACTTTTAGTTTTGTTGGATCCAACTGAAACGGTGCCACTAGATGTTCAACACTCGCGAAACGTGCAGCTTTTTACCAAAGTAGACACCATTCGCACGTGGTGTTGACTATACGACACGACGACGACACCCAGTCGTTAACTACAAGGCTGACCGAACGATAGTCGATGAATGGCGGGACAACCTAGGTACCCAATAAATCGCCATAAATCTGTAATGTCATATTCTACAGATTTGGGAATTTCTTAATATATTTAAGAAAATCTTAACTAAATTCTTAAATATATCTAATATATAAAATTCTCGTGTCACAGTTTTCGTTGCCATACTCCTCCGAAACGGCTTGACCGATTTTGATGAAATTTTTTGTGCTTATCCGGTATCTATGAGAATCGGCCAACACCTATTTTTCATCCACGTAAATGTTGCAAAAAAAAAATTTAAAAATTTTATATGGCAAAACAACGTTTGCCGGGTCAGCTAGTTCTTAAATAAAAATGATTAACCGAGAGATAGTACTTTCAGAGATTTAAGCTATGCCACTTTATGCAAGCATCCGGATTGAGGACCCAAGTTATTTAATCATAACAGTTTTAATTCACGTTTAAGAAATTCATGGCCCATTGCTTTAGGTTTTTACTATTTTTTACTAATTTCCCTATAAGTTTTATTTCGTTTCGCAACAATTTAAAAAATGGGCCTTTAATCCAGATGCACATCCAAATTGGCAACCTAAATAAATACTCCAGGCCGAAGACAGCCTGCAGCGTTACCATGATGACTGGATCTTTTTTTGCGCGGGGCAATCCTCATGGGTCGTGGATCCCTTGCCTTGCAGAAGGCGGAGGGTTATTTTGGACTCTTACCTCTACCGAGCTGGTGTTCCTTATGACGACTGACTGTGCCTTAACGGTCACTAGCACGCTTAATTAATATAGGCACGTTCAAGCTCTTTTTCGGAGGAGGACAAATCCAAAGTATTTTTTTTATTTCTACTTTCGAAAGGTCAACACTAGGTGCGCGGTTCCAAATAGTAGGTCCTATGGAGAAGAACCGAAAAGAAACTCCATGGATACATACCTTTTTTTTTTTTTTTTATCGTGGGAAAATCCTCATGGATACCCTTCGCCTGGGTAAGGCGAAGGGTTATGCCGGACTCTTACCGGCTAAAAACCCACGGTGTTCCTACTCCTGACCCTTGGCCGGGGTCACGGGATTCGCAGCTGCATGCACCGCAACCCCGGCAGGCTTCGGTCCGCCAGCCCCTGGCGGACCTCTTCTTCTGTGGGGCCCCGCCCCACGTCCTCCCGAGAGGCGCTCACGGAACACATGCGCGCCGCCTTCTCGGGCCTGTCACTGGTCGGGCGACGGGTCCCCTAACCCGTCGCCCGCAGGCCACACACTAGGGTGGCCGGAGATCGTCGCGCGCCCCCCGGCGGCGCCCGGTGCGTCTGGCGCGGGAAGGGAGAGTGGCCGTCGCCTCTCTCTCCCTCTCCGCTCCCTCCTTGGTCGCCATCACCACCTCGCAAAAGGAGGTGACGGCTTCCCACGCACTCTCGCTCCCGACCATGGACAGAACCACGGCCGGAAGCGAGAGGTCACCACCGATCGCCGCGACTAGTTCACGGCGCTGCGTCGCCCACGCACGGCACTCCTGCAACGTGTGCAGCGCCGTGTCTTCCGGGCAGTCGACGCAGTGGTGACATCCGGGCGTCTGCTCCCGGCCTATGCGACACAGGTACTTCCCTAAACATCCATGTCCCGAAAGCACCTGCGTCAGCCGGAAGCTGAGGGCGCCATACCGCCTCTCCAGCCACTCCTCCATAACGGGTCTTATCGCCGCTATTGCGGCGTGCCCTATGGATACATACCTACTTACTCTTTCCCAAAAAATGGTTTGCAATTTTCATTGGAGTAATGTAAGAAGTATTGTAGATTAATTTAGGTATAAGAGCAAACAACATCAAAAGCAATGAGAAAATTAACCTTTTAAAACGATTGCCATATCAATTAGGGGCTGACCAGTAACAACAGACAACACCCGTTTACGAGTATGACGCGCATATCGGCGTCGCTCAACTCAACCATGTTGCAGGGAACCCAACGAACCGATGCGCAACGCCACCATCAGTTTAGTGAGCATGACAGACTCATACCGACAAACATGTCTAGCAGTGGATGGTACAGGTTAATGATGACATGATAATTATTATGAAAATAATCACACGCCTTGATATACAAGGTTAGTCAGAAAGGGGGTACTAATCCCGAAGCCCACTTATAGTATCACTGATGACTGTTTGAAAGCAAGTGTTAAAATTTCAAAATTCGATATATTTTTTTTTCCAAAAAAAAAGATTTTTATTTTAGTTTTTTCTAAAATTCTTCTTCCCTGCTTTAGTTACAAATTCAGAAAATGATGCTTCTAATTCATGACCCCAAATATGACCTAAAATGTAAACACAGCTGATCATAACTGGGGATAAATAGATTTTAGAGTTTTTTTTTTGAGATTTTTGGACATCTGTTTCTCATAAACTATTGACTTTTGGGAAAAGTTGTAGAACAAAAGTTCTTCATTATTATGTGTACTTTAACACCCTTTCGGATTAGTACCCCCTTTCTGACTAACCTTGTATATACTTTATTTTACACTAAAAGAAATATAACAGAAGGAATGACACATCCTTAAGAACAGTACAAATGGCGGTCTTATCGCTTAAAGTAATTTCTTCCAGACAACCATTGGATGGAAAGAATTGTTAAGAAAAATATAAAGGGCAGTTTGCAGCTTACAAAATTAACCTCATAAAAATCGGGAATCAACTAAATAACTAGGTGTAAATACAGATTATAACATAAAGCCGTGGTGATTGTAGCAACTCATGCAGACAGGTACGTCAAAAAAAACTGAAGGAATATCAAAATAAAGTATTTTGTATATTCCATTAAAGAATCCGTCTTCAAATTCCGTTTTAGAATTCAATACAATTCTAAAACGTGACCAGTCGTTCATCTCCGTCAACGGGGGGTTACTGTCGATAAAATCCTTCACATTGATATTCGTGACAAAATTCAGATCCAACTCCGACAAATATAGCTTTAATGGCTGTAATGTCTGTTTGGTCTTAACTGAGGATTTGAGTAAACGCTTACACAAATGATCGATGAAAGCTAACAATAAAATACATGCCGGTTTCCCCATAGAGGTTACCGAATCGTAACCAGGCTACGGACGCTAGAAAATCTACATCGGCCCATGAATAGGCCGGTAAAAGCGTCTGTAAAGCTCCTTGCTCCGCCATACCTCTTTGCGGCCATTCGTATCATTGGCTAGCGTCACTTCTCTTTTGCCAAGGAGAGCGGGGTGAATCCTTTGTCCACTGCTGCTACATCTCGATGTATTTCCATGTCGGCTTGGGATAAGTGCTCCTTGAAACTGGACACCTCGCGGTTGTGGAGGGTCTTAGCATTTAAAAAGAACGAAATACAAGCCTAAAATCCGTTACGAACTATTGCTATTATAAATATCAAACTAAGCACAATTTCTCGACTTAAAAGTGGTGGAATGAGGTGGATCGATGGGGTATTAAGTTAAGGGAATCGTCTTTTACTTTTAATTTGCAACTAACTCCTTTCAATATACCCTTGTAGGTACAAGCTTACTTGGTATCAAAGCTACGTGTAGCCAGATACTTCGATCTTAATGATGAAGAAGAAATAACAACCCGATAATCCCTCCTAAGCCAGTTTCGGCCTTAAACCAATAATAATCGAAACTGCGTCCGTAAACCTAAATCTGTAGCGGGACCAATATATGCTTCCCTGAGCAATGTTTTATAGTCAGGTAGGAGCGCTAACCGACCTACTAATTAAATAAGAGACGCTCCATCGAACATCTAAGCTTGGGTAAAATAAAGCATGAACAAGTGTTGTGACCAAAACGAGCGAGTAATGAGGAAAACCGCAAATAACACAGTTCCAGATGAATATTGCTGTTATATACAAGCAATAGGCAGGCATACGATTCAATATAGCGTGCAATGCTTCATTAGTCTAGTGGTTATCTACAAGCCAGGGTTCGAAATGTTAACGAGGACGTTCAGGTAATATTGACTATTATTATTGAGGCATCTGTTTGACCGTTTGCGTTTGTAGTGTCACTGTCAAGCGTGAATTACACAGAAACGGTGTAAGGTAGGTAGGCGCGTCGCTTTCATACATTTTTAACCGACTTCAAAAAGGAGGAGGTTCTCAATTCGGTTGTATTTTTTTATTATGTTTGTTACCTCATATCTCCGTCATTTATGAACAGTTTTGAAAAATTCTTTTTTTGTTCGAAAGGGTATACTTCCCGATTGGTCCCATTTAAATTTTGTTATGATTAGACCATGAACTTCAGAGATATGGAACGGAACTCCTCATCGGATCAAAGCAAAATTCTCTAATGACTAATATTACTTTGTTTATATTTGTTGTTGGGAACTGACTACTGGAAAAGAGGAGGGGGTACGTGTCCCCCCTCCTCCCCTTTGGAATTTTTTCATTACATCGTGTAAGGTATCATTTGAAAGGACGTTTTAAGCCCGACTACGTCAAAGCCAAAAAGAAGGGTTATGAAGGAGGGGGTTAAAATTATGACACTAAAACGTATTTAATAAAAAATAAACTTAAAAAAAAGTAAAAACCGACTTCAAAGAAAAACTAAAATGAGTAAAATAATTACCATAATATAAAATTAACAGTTTCAGGAGTCGGTGGTTTCCATTTGCTTCAGTGTAGAGTTGCACCGACTTCTGAAACTGTAAATTTTATATTATGGTACCTAATTATTTTACTCCTTTTAGTTTTTCTTTGAAGTCGTTTTTTTTTTTTTATGTCGTGCCGCTTCAAATCTTTTTCGTGTATTAAAAATGTATGAAAGCGATGCGCCTACGCCGCGTCTTCACCTTATGCCGCTTCTATGTAATTCATGCCTCATAGATGTCGTCTTTTGATTATAGAATTAGGTATATCATGATATGCCTGGCCTGTCTGGGCATATAGAAAAACATTTACTCCTCGTCGATTGGCTCAGATTTTTTATTAGTCTTCTTCTCTCGTGTCATCACGAGCTATACGAGAATAGCTCACGCTGTGATGAAAAGATTAGCTAGTCAGCAAGGTTGGTAGGGGGCTGACTGCCCAGGGTGCGCCGGACGTACTTAAGGATCGTCACTCGTGGAAGCTCTTTTCATGCACTCCAAATTTTTATCAGTAGGAGTTCGAGAAATAGCGCTATTTCATGAAATGCCTATCGGTCCAATTCTACGATCGGTCGACGACATAAATAAGGCTGATTATTGCAGATGAGCACTTTTTTGAGTGAAAATCCTCCATCTTTCAAACAAAGAGTTCATCCCCGTGCTACGCCTTTGTCATGTCCTGGAGATGACGACAGCGTTGTTTCCCTAACACCCTGGCGATGCACAGCAGCACGTAACTACTACGCATTGCTGTCCACCCTAAGGCCGGACGCCTCGAGAACTCACTCTTAGTGCTCACTACCCCGAACATAGGCATCAAAATAGGTTGATAAAATTAACTATCGGGAGAATAATACTATAAAATATATTTTGTATCGTCATAATATATACAGAGTGTAAATATTTTTTTGTAATTTCTTCAGACTTCGTGGTCTACACAAATACCACTGGTTTTTTTTCCCTATGTTAGTGCGCTTCATGATGATACGCCCTAATCTTATTACAATCTAGCCTTATAATTAGGCTAATGAGTAATTTATTTATAACTTAAACTGTTAAATTGTATTTTACTAAGAATGTGGCCAATAGCACTTTTCTTATTGTCTTTATTAAGGCGAAGACACTTTGCTGTTGTGTTCTTTATGGAAGAACACACAAGAAGAAGAAATACTACTGTGACGCAAATTGACCCCTTTGAAGTCAACAAAAATATTTAAAAAAAAAACATGGAATTCTTAACGTGAGGCATTTTAGCGCCCCGAGTTAACTGACTGCGCGGAGCGATACCCCGCTAGTCGTACCTTCCGTCTATCTCGCTGGGTTTCCATTCATTGATGTGTGGGCCTGAAAATTTATTTGACATCTATACATACATATAAAAGGAGAAGCTGACTGACTGACTGACTGATCTATCAACGCACAGCCTAAACCGCTAGGGTTAGAAACTTGAAATTTTGACAGTAGGTTCCTTTTGTAACGTAGGCATCCACGAAGAAGGGATTTTTCGAAATTCAACCCCTAAAGGAGTTAAATAGGGGATGAAAGTTTGTTTGGAAAATCGTCACTTAACGGGTTCAAAATTTTACGCAAGCGAAGCTGCGGGCGAAGGCTAGTTTAATAAAAAAAATCAGAAAACCTGTCTGCATAAAAAGCGAACTAAAAAGATGTGAACAAGACGTACATAACATACATAACATAACGTCAAACTTACGTAGGTTGTCTTTATGCTATCAAATTGCCACATGCAGTCGGAAGCTACCGAAGATGTAATTCACGAACTGACTGACCAAAATAACATACGTAGCCTCCGACTGCATGTGACGATTTGATAGCATGATTTTTTGAAAACTTACACACACATAGATACAAAGATACATAGATACGCGTGAAAAACATAACCCTGTCCTTGCTGTCGCGTAGTCGGGTAAAAAGGAATTCTTTGCTTGTTTTTAATAGGTACTTAACAGGTGGTTAAGATACGACCTCTATTGCAAAACAAAAAATATTTTTTGTTTTTATCAAGCAAAATCCTATTCACGTTTAATCTATACCAGTAATAGATCGTTCTAAGGAATTACACGAATTCGTCGACATCCTGTGTATTTTGTATCCTCATACAAATATATATGCAAAGTCTGTTCTTACAAAGGTTGTCGTGACTACATAAGTAAGTGAACTTAGTGCGCGGTGCGGTGTAAGAATGTTATTACAACGAGATTAAACTTCGATGAAGCGTCAAGTGAGGTTCCATTCCTTGATGACAATGTTTTTCCGCGTTGTTGTGTCTCCGCGGCGATGTGAAACACAATTTTGTGAACATACCTACTAGAGATGCCGCGGTGAGCCGCTATTATTCGAATATTCGACATTATTCGTGATGTTTTCATTATTCGTCGAATAGTGGATAAAAGTGTCTATTAAGCCTGGCGTCGATTACAGCCGAAACGCGTCGAATCGAATCGAGTCGAAACGGTCAGTAATCGCAAGTCGTTAAAACAGAAATTCGGCTGTCGAGCAATGCGCGCGAGCGACTCGATTCGGCGCGCCGCGGTTCGTCGCTAATGGACGCAGTTTCATACTAAATAAATATACAAGGTTAGTCGGAAAGGGGGTACTAATCCGAAAGGGTGTTAAAGAACCCATAATAATGAATAACTTTTGTTCTACAACTTTCTCCAAAAGTCAATAGTTTAAGAGAAATAGCGGTTCAAAAATTGCATCAAAAAATCGCTAAAATCTATCTATCCACAGTTATGATAAGCTGTGTTTACATTAAAATGTAATGTAATGGTGTTTCTAATTCATGACCTCAAATATGACCTAAAGGTCATATTTGAGGTCATGAATTAGAAACACCATTTTCTGAATTTGTAACTAAAGCAGGGATGAAGAATGTTTGAAAAAAAAAATTTTGCATCGAAAAAAAGATTATCGAATTTTGAAATTTTAACACTTGCTTTCAGACAGTCATCAGTGATACTTTAAGTGGCCTGCGGATTAGTACCCCCTTTCCGACTAACCTTGTATTAGAGGCGAATTTCTTCGATTCGATTCGGCTCTACTCGGCGAGCCTAGTGGACGCTAGGCTTTATTCGACAGCGGCGAATACATTGTCAGACAGTCATTTCGAAAGAAAAAACTAGTTAGAAGGTATTGAACTGTTATAAAGTTTTATTCTGTACGATTAACAA
Source organism: Amphipyra tragopoginis (assembly GCA_905220435.1). Classification (NCBI taxonomy): domain Eukaryota; kingdom Metazoa; phylum Arthropoda; class Insecta; order Lepidoptera; family Noctuidae; genus Amphipyra; species Amphipyra tragopoginis. Next base: position 11,006,752 of record HG992009.1, read on the forward strand.
CAAAGTTTCATTGTCATTTGTTTAGAAATTATTATCATTATCATAAAACATACATAACATCATCACGCCTTGTTCCCAAGTTGGCAAAGGTGGTACACCCTCATTTCGCCGTTAGGTATGTTTAAGTCCCATGTAATAGGGGGCGAGCCTATTGCCATCAACCGGGCACAAGTCCAGACTCCGGTCTGCTACCTACTGAGAAATTGCAGTCGGAAAAACCCAATAACACTTTGTTTAACAAATTATCATTAATTTAAAGAAATTGTCAATTTCAGTGTTTTCTCAGAAATCGTAGAAAAATCGTGAGGTTTCCGTAGGACCCATATAGGCAGAAAAACCGAAAATTTGGAAGGTTCGAGACCACTAGACGCATGGCTCTTGGTTTTCGAATTTATAACGACATGCTTTATTTTATCGACTTTGATGTCGAATAATTCGATTATTCGCCATAGGGAATGCCGAATAATCGCTAACCGACTATTCTCTATAACAACTATTCGCGGCATCTCTAGTACCTACATACTTACATGAATGTTGGTTTTGCATTACAAGTCTTGAGTAGCTGTGTACGTGAATGTAAAGTCAGCATAAAAGCAACATGGTTGTTCAAAATTACAAAAGTGAAATATGAAAATTATCTAAATGTTATAAATGAAAACTTGCTTATAATCATTATTTGGTAAAAAAGTTAAAATATAGTTGTTTTGACAGAATTTCATGCAAAAACTGTCAAAACGTCAAAATTCCTTACGTAAAAGTTATACAACGTTAGTGAAATAGAGCAGATCTCACTTTAAACACTGATATTATTATAAGTTTAGAAAAAATGATTGACTCCTTTGACAATGAATTTCAAAATACCAATAAATTCTTAGATTTTTAATTTTTCTTGTTGACTGTACAAATCTTCAGGTTGGGATGCATTATTCTTTCATCGCTTAACATTAACATTGAAATGAAAATAGTTACAAGGATTATTCGGCGTTTTGAAATATAAAGGGATATTTTTATAAAGGTAGGTACTCCGTACGGTTCCCAGCAAAGTCCGACTTGGCGACGATTCGGACACAATATACCTATTTGGACACAGTGTCCGAATTAACACATATTAATTTCAATATTTTTTCATTGATGATTCGGACACCAAAAAAAAAGCTGTTTTGTACAGTCAGATAAAACTCAAAAAAACTTCCAACGATGCCTTAATTGTAGAAATCCGTCCTTCGCCCAGCCCATAGTTGTAAAAAAACTGTTTGTAACCGGATTTTAACGAAAGCAGTCGTTTTTATTTTTAAAACTTTTATATCCGACTACAATAAACAGCTTCAACAATTTGATGGTGTCCGAAAAATCAGTGAAAAAAAGATTGAAATTAAAATGTGTCAATTCGGACACTGTGTCCGAGTCGTCAGCAAGTCCAAAGTATACGTGTGGGTTTCGTAAAAGGGAGCTAAGAGATGGCCGTATTTCAGAGTGGAGGCGGGCGCGGGTATGTAGCCGCCAGTTGCATTCACAGTGTGCCCGCGAGTCGCGTGCCTGCCTGAGGCGGGCGCGGGCGCGGTGGCGCGGGTGTTTCTAATGGCTCAGTCCGCTCGTATCATTCACAGTAATATAGCGTCTGTTAACGACAAAACACGCACGCTACGATAGCTCGTTCGGCACTACTGTAAAGTTTACAGTGTAAACACGCACACGCCAAGACCCGAGCGCCCGCGCCCGCTAGTGCAGTCTGATTGACCACCAAGGCAGCAGCGTCCTGCTGATAACATCAAACTGCGATCACCAACCCATAATGCCTCCCAGATCAACATATATCGATTTGTGACTTTCAGACCAGTAAACAATTAGTTTCGAAATTATACATTATCATGACATTCATTACGTAGTTACGTGGTAACTAATTATTTAATCCGCGCTTAGGCGATCACCCAAGTACTATCTTGTAAATCGCACACAATAATGGGATAATCTACGCTTAGTAGATTGATTGCTACCGAATCTCAGCGTATAATCCTCTTACAATAGCTAAACGATGAGATAGATACGTCTTATTTGTAGCCAAACACGGTACAGACATAATAGATATAAAGATATAATATAGCAATGGTAACATGTTTAATTACTCTGTCATACAATATTTACATAATTACAAATAAAAGTATATACAAACAAAGAAAAATATGTCCCAATAAAACTATAAACTAAAATAGGGTATCAAAATATTTCTCCGCGTCGCTGTCGACTGGTAACGTGCCCAGAAAGTGGGCAGCATTGCCACGTTGTATGGCGGCTGCGTACTGGCCTTGTATACTATGGAAATACGCGGCAATGCCAATCCTTTGACCAAAGTAGAGGCCAGCCTTCGGGCCACGGGAAGTGTCGACCAGCCGCCTTGCAACATCTCTATTTAAGAGTTGGGCACTCGGACCCCACGACCCAAGTGTTTGTACTAACAGTACGCGTAAAATAAGTTTACCTGTCCGTTCTGTTCCTCACTTCAGAGAGGCAAAGTTATTTCGTACGCGGTAAATACTTTACTACTCTGAAACAGGAATTCAGGCGTTTTGTTCCTCACTTCAGAGAAGCAAATTTGCTTTATGCGTACTGTACTATGAGGTATTTGTGCTCTCTGCATTCTACCGCAAAGATTGTATTATAACGAGGTCCTATATCCAAGTACGGATCGTTTTGCTTAACAGTCGTAGTATCAGGAATGATTAAAATACTAAAAAAATGACGAATTTTATTTGACGGCAATCCGTCTGGCGTCGGAGGGGGTAGAAGTGAGGCGAGGCGCGGACCGGAGAATCGTACGATATGGCTCTGAGAATCGCTCAAGTTTATCGAGTACAGCAAGCCAATACTTTATCACATTCGAGTCCACCACACTTTTCATAGAGTTCATATTACGCTATGCCGCCATACATATTGCTAGTGGACCTTTCAGGACCTTCCTCGGCAGTACGTTTGTGCTAAACGTGAACCCTCGAGGAGGGTTTCTGGCATTAGGTTAAAAACCGTGAAAAATACGCTACTACGTCGTAAAATAGGTATTTGCTTCTTTCATGACGGTGTATTTTCCGAGAAAAACGTACATTTATAATAAGCCCTCCACGACGGCACCCGGCATGGCGAATGCGACTACGGGGTACCCTCCAGGAGGGCTCCCGGCACTGAACGTGTTAAAGCATAGCGTTATGTGAACGTGTCCATATAAATTGTATGCTGAGCGATATCGTTGTGCTATACAATCTTAGCTATACTGGGTGTAAGGGACGGTGTACCGAAAACTGAAACAGAGAGTTCAGCCTATTATCACATATTATTCTGAATTGAAAATAAGTGGATGCTCGGAATTTTCCGACTTTTCCAATTTTTCTTTTCACCATTTTTACATTTCTCTACTGTGAATAACCAATCCTATTAGGACAGACAGAATGTTGCAAAAATAAAATGTTTAATTTTTATAAGTAAATAGGAAAATTCGGAAGATTTCGTTGATATTTTCGACGGATATTCAATTCGAAATGATGAACTAAATTCACTGTGTCAATTTTTGGTAACCCGTCCTTTACACGCAGCTTATTTACCTGCCAAAACATTAATTGAAATATAATAAAATATAGGCAAATTAGTAATTTCCAGTAAATTCATGAAAGTTCCGAGAAAAAATCCACTTATTTTCGATTCAGAATAATAGGCTGAATTCACTGTTTCAGTTTTCGGTACACCGTCCCTTACACCTAGTATATTACGACTGGAGGTCGCCAGCGGTTTCGCCCGCGTGGATGTCATTTATCGCGTGTTCCGCGTTTTTCTCTACTATATTATGCATGTATAATACATATAAAACTTCCTCTTGAATCACTATCTATTAAAAAACACCGCATCAAAATCCGTTGCGTAGTTTTAAAGATATAAGCATACTTACGGACAGACAGACAGCGGGAAGCGACTTTGTTTTATACTATGTAGTGGTATAGGGTAGTCTGAACTGCGCTTTGAACAACAGAACAGAGAGTAGAGAAAAGCTTATATTTAAGCTAGGTACGTGCTTTAACAAGCTATAGGTACCTATATAGGGTATATAGTAGGTAATTGTTTTCCGAGGAACGATTTTGTTTACCGTGCAGGCCAGTTTGAACTCCCAGAGTAAGCAAACTGATTAAGTTCCCCAAGGTAATGGAGGCGTGTTTTTATTATTATAAAAAGCTTTTTTGGGATTCCTCAGAATTTGTGTTATGTCAGTACGTCTATCCGTCTGTTCGCGAAATTTTCAAAACCAAATGATTCTGTAAATCAGTTTTTTTTAAAGCTTTTATTTATTTAGTCAAAATAATATTAAACCTGATGAAAACTTTAAACTTAAGAGCAATCTATATATATAAATAAAAAGAAAAGTCCTGACTGAGTGACTGACTGACTCATCAACGCCCAGCACAAACCCTTGGACCTAGAAAGCTGAAATTTTGCACATAGGTTCCCTATATAATGTAGACAAGGAATAAAGAAGGATTTTTCGAAATTTAAACCCTAAGTTAGTTAAATAGGGGATGGAAGTTTGCACGGAAAATCGTCATTTAACGGGTTCAAAATTTTACGCAAGCGAAGCTGCGGGCACAAGCTAGTCCTTTACTTAATAAATAACACTGTCAAAAGAAAAAAAAACTTATTTTTTTCAATTAAATTTGGATCTTAATATGACTGTTCATAAGGTCTATACTGTTTGTGGGTGACGATAACATTTAAAACACGTCTTTACTCAAAGATTAATTTATTTGCACTAACTTAATAAAAAGCATTAGTGTACTGTATGTATGTGAATGTGTGGGTGCAGTATGTCTGCGTGCGTGTGGATGAAATTTTCTGCTCATTACTACTATTGATATATTTGGACAGTAAAAAAACATCGCGAAGTTGTGATAATGTAATCAAATACATAATAATATATAACAGTCACCTCTTCCTTTTTTTAAATAATTAGAAATAGGTAGGTACCTAAGTACTCAATTTACGAAGATTATTACGAAGGAAACAGAAAATTGATTCGAGTTCCGATTGGTCCATTTCCAGGGAAGCCGCAGGCATGCTTTAACAAATTAAATTTTCTACATTTTCTATTCGCTAAGAAACATTTTTATTAACTTTGAACCTTATTACAAGCTGTTTACAGACCAGTATGGCGTATTTGATTATGCTTGATTTTGTTTCATTTAAAAGGTTGATAAAGTCTTTTTTGATTAGAGCTGATTGTCCAAAGGTTGGTGTTAAATAAAAAAAATACTTACTTTCTTTTTATTTTTATATTTTTCTGTACCTAAAATAATTCTGTGCCCCTAGTGAATAAGGGTATATACAGCATGTTAACTAACTAAAGTCTTTCCCTATGGGTCCTATGTATAAGGGCCAAAGTGACATTTTAGTAATTTCTAATTTGAACCTTTTAACTATAGATATATTTAGTTCACTTTAGAAATTACAAAAATGCCACTTTAGCCCTTATACATTAGGACCCATCGATATAGCGTCCGTACATATTAAAAAAAAAAAACCCAAATAAAACTTTTTTTTGTAAAACTCGACAACTTGTATCTGTAATATTTTAATTAATTAAATTTAACACTGAGAATGCTGCATCAAATTGGTGTGGAGTGTTTGTTTTCCATTACTCTGACTGTAAAAAGGAAATATCGCATAGGTATAATCCATATTGTATAAATGTATTAAAAAAAAAATTGTTATTATACTATAAACGATATACGATCATATGCCTAGCGATATGATCATATATCGGAAGATGCTTATAGAAAGCGTTTCAGCATCTCCGATTTTTGTAAGGTTGTATGGGTTTCCAAAGCAGAGTCGACGGAGTGTTAAAAGTAACCTAACACGAAGGGGATGACGGGGGCTTCGTTCGATCACTACGTTCGCTCACTCTAGCCCCCGTCATCCCCTTCGAACCTAACCTAGCTTCGAACACGGATAGTGTCGGGGTGCCCCAAATTAACGAGCCCGCTTCGCTCGCTCTTGAAATTAGTCAGTTGGAAGACAAGTTACAGTGTTTGGCTCAAAATCTAACCTATCTTTCAACGAACATACCTACCAAACAACTTATTACCGCAGCCGGTGTCCATTTAAGTGCCGGCAGCCGATGTTTTTAATCTCGGCAGTAATGTACTGCTGGTTCCCAATGGCGTAATTTTTAGGTGTCGGCGCAAGCAGCGGAGGCACTCCCTTTTAAATTCCTAGGAAGATGCTTATGAAACGCTCTCTTATGCATCTTCCGGTATGTGATCATATCGCTAGGAATATGATCATAAAACGGCTATAACTATGTAATTGCGACACATACTTAGACAATACATATAACATGTTATTCCACAGAGAGAAAAAGCTACTACATACATAGGGTAAACCAAGGTATAACTGGCCACTACCAATAACTAGCCACTTGGTACTTTATCTATTTGAAATAAGAATAATGTTTTATTTGCGCCATCTATGAACGTTTCAAACAAATGCCTTGTCATTCACCTTTCATAGTAGTTCAACTTTTTTTCGCTACGGATACTAGCGCCAAAGCAAACGGCCATTTACTGACAGTTGGTGTACGTGTCTCGACATGTAAGCTACTTCACTACGTAAATGTTAGTGGCTAAGTTTTTACAAAATTTAAATTATGGGTGATAATACTTAGCGTTGGTGAAAGAATCGCATATTTCTACGTGTTTGCATGGTGAGTTACATGGATCTTTAGCTTAATTCTAATAAAATCTTAAATAAGCCGTTATTGAATGGGTGGCTAGTTTCTGAAGTAATTTTTTGCATGTTTTTAGTTATTGGCCACGTATGCCAGTTACTAAAGTTTTACCTATTATTCAAATTTCTTTAAAAATAACTCGTATTTATGATATTTATAAGGTGTAGTATTGTGTATTTCCTTTTTAGAAGAATTAATCGACTCTAATCAGAAACTGGCATAGGTGGCCAGTTTGTGGCCAGTTACTAATCTATTTTCTTATTTTTTTTACAGTTCTTTGAAATGTTAGTAAAATGTCTAAAAAACGACAATACGGCAAAGAAACAATAGATAAGGCTCTTCAATTTATTGAGAATAAAGAGGGTTCAATTCGTCAGGCGGCAAAACAATTTGGTGTGCCTACAAGTAGCCTCCAATTTAAAATTAAAAATCCTGACACAAAGTTTAAGTCTGGACCAGATCCAGTGCTAACTGAAGCCGAAGAAAACAGTTTATGTGACTTCATCATACAATTATCAAAGCGTGGCTTCCCAAGAAAGAAGGAGGATATCCAATTGTGTGTCCAGAATTTTTTGGAACAAAATCCGAGCCCCAACCCTTTCCGAGACAACAAACCGGGAGATGTGTGGTTTAAGGCTTTCCTGAAAAGACACCCTAATATTTCTATTCGAACATCAGAAGGAGTTACCAATGCAAGTGCATGTGTTTCTGAACAGGATATTAGGAAATGGTTCCAGGAAATACAGCAATATATCGTCGAGGAAGAACTGAATGACGTCATTCAAGATCCCATAAGAGTGTTCAATGCCGATGAAACTGGATTCAATATTTGCCCGAAAACAGGCAAAGTACTGGCTGAGAAAGGGTGTAAAAATGTGTACCAGATAGAAAAAGGATCCTCTAAAGAGAACATTACAGTTTTATTTACATTTTCTGCTGCTGGACACGTCTTCAGACCAATGATTATCTATCCTTATAAACGGATACCTGACCGAGTTTCGTTGAGTGTGCCATCTGGTTGGGGAATAGGGCGAAGCGACACAGGTTGGATGACTGCAGCGGTTTTTTATGATTACATCTCTAATTGTCTGTACCAACAAATTTTAGAAAACAATATCCCACTTCCTGTAATTCTGTTTGTCGATGGACACAAAACCCACATAACCATAGAAGTATCAGAACTATGCCGCAGTCTTCAAATACATCTAATAGCGCTTTATCCAAACGCAACTCGCATACTACAACCAGCAGATGTTGCTGCTTTTCGCCCAATAAAGGTTGCTTGGAAGAAGGTACTGCGCGATTGGTACGCAGCGAATAATTATCAGAAGAGTCTGACCAAAGAAACCTTTGCTCCACTGTTAAAAACAGCTGTAGACTCGTGTTCTAAGAAAGAGACATTAATAAATGGATTCAGAGTATCCGGTTTGTGTCCATTTGAACCAAATAATGTCGATTTTAGCAAGTGCATTGCAAGAGTAAACCAACCTGATGATACACATACATATTTTTGTTTGAATCTCATTACACGTAGGGTTATTGAATGTAACCAGTGTAACAAACGGTTTCATTTAAATTGTATTCCGTCATATCACAGACTCCATGTACCTGTGGACGATGAGGATCAGTTTTTGTGCCACATTTGCTATCGAGAGAGTAACACTGACTCATCTGACGGTGATTGTGATGCCATGTTTAGCTCTGCTTGTGAAGAAGCACGAAAGCAAGGCTTCGGTACTTAACTTTATTCTATAAAACTATATTAATCTTAGATTTGTTGATTTGTTGTTCGTGTGAATTAAGAAAGTTCCTATATCGTATTATTTTTGATCTCATATTAATATTACGGGTAAAATGTTGATTTATTGTCTAACATAATTAATGTTGTTTTGTTTAAAGTTTATTTTTTATGTTCCTTTATAGATAGTAGGATGAAACTGAGACTTATTTCATGTGGCCAATAAATAGTTTAATGACGGCCAGTTTCTAAAATTTGTGGCTAGTAAATACCAAAAAGTGATAATTTTTTGATTTTATTAAAATTTGATACCAAATATTGTTTTGTTTTAGTTTTAAAAGCCTAAATTACATAAAAGAATGGGCATATTATTGTGTGTCATTGCAATAAATCTAATATAATAACCTATTTTGACATAATTCAAGTGTGACTTGGTGAAAGTGCTTAAGTGGCCAGGTACCGGTGGCTTTACCCTAGTTATTTTATTTTTCTTTCGCTAAACTATGCTATTAAGGATTCGCCAAATAGGGTTTTCAAACAATTTCTGGTAAAAGGGTCGGATAAATAAACAGAGAACAAAATTAAACCGTCTGTTGTTTTAATCGTGTAGTTTTGTTGCTGTTTTGTTTTGGGGTCCAATATAAACAACACCCAATGGCTCTGCGGTGTCGAAATTGTGAAAATCACAATTGGTTTCAGGGGCACAATCCTCCTAAAAGAAATCGTGATGAATCGCAACCGAACCAAGGCCGAATCGTTCATTCAGACAGTTTTCAATTTCAAAAGCTGTCAAATTGTTTGACAAAAAAATAACTTTAAAAATAGTAAAAACCGACTTCAAAAAAAAGTAAAAAGAGTAAAATAATGACCATATTATAAAACTAACAGTTTCAGAAATCGGTGCAATTTTACAATGAACCAAATTGAAAGCACTGACTTCTGAAACTGCTAGTTTTATAATATGGTTATTATTTTACTCTTTTTAGTTTTTTTTGAAGTCGGTTTTTACTTTTTTTAAAAGTTATTTTATTTTTCTATTTTAAGTGGCACAAACAATACACAAACACGCAATTACAGCAATCCTGTGTAATTTGCTGTTATTCATTGAAGAGTTCCATTGTCAATCTCCGAAGGTCTTCATCAGATCTTCACCAAATTTAAATGGGACCACCTCGGGAGAATACTCTTTCAAACAAAAAAATAATTTCGCAAATTCGTTTATAGATGACGGAGATATGCCCGAACAAATATAAAAATATATATATATATATATATGTAAACGTCCGAATTGAGAACCTCCTCCTTTTGAAGTCGGTTAAAAAAACAAAACCAATCAATTTGACAGTGTTCGTGAACAAAAACTGACTGACGGTTATGGTTTGATTTGCGTTTGGCAACAATTTTGTTAGTCGAATTTTCCCTCAGGAGACTAGCCCCCATTGTTCCGTCTACGAATCTCGTAACGAGAGTAAAAGAGATAGCTTACCGAATCGTTCGATAACTGAATAATCGAATCGTTATGATTCAGCGAGCTGGGTACCAATTCTCCTAACAAAAACGTTAATCAATGACAACCGAACAGAAGCCGAACTGTTTATTCAGACAGTTTTCGTTTACAAACCTCCGGTTTCTGAGTTAAGAATTCTAGAATAAGCAATACTAGTAACATTTGTGTACGGAGTTGTCAAAGAAAATATGGATTTTAAAGCATTTATTTTGACAACTCCGTACTCAAATATCACTTAAATATTGCATATCCCGGTTTCTCAACTCAGAAACCGGAGGTTTATCTCGGTGTTTACTGCGAAAACTTAAAACGAAAAAGTGATTTGAGATATTGAGTCTTAAGGTGAATGAATGCAATCAGTCAGCTCATGAACTTATTTTTTTTAGTTTTTAATATTTTACTTAAAAACTGAACATCTTAAAGACACATTTTACTGTAATGGCGTCAAACATTAATAAACAACTTGTTCAACGTGGCGTGACGTCACGGACGTCAAGTTGGTCGGTACTCATTACAGTCATTACTGTTGCGAATAGTGATATAAATAAAATAACTCATTTTTAAGAACAATTATAATACAGAAAGTTACATCTTACATTAGTTCACCACATGAAACGTTATCCAGTGTGCAAGTGCAGTGTATATAAAGCAATTTATGATTTAACTTAAAGCAAAAGACAAAGTGACAATAATCTACCCTATTATTAAGAATAGTGAAACATAATTATTTGAACTAAGTTAAAGGTTTGCCCTGAAGTGTCGCCCAAGAGTGTGCGTTTTGCTCTGTTTACCCCAGTGACGTTTTATGGTGTTATCAAGCCATAGATCCCTTCAAACCATAACATAAAACAGCGCCATCTATCAACACTGCGCGGAACGACCAACAGATCGATAACGATCGTATTTGGGAGACGCGGAACCAATTACAGACGGAACATGCCTGCAGTGAAGTGTGGTAGTTGCGCAAAATTTTTGTCGCCGATAGATGCCGCTAAATGTAACGTCTGTAACGGGTTTTACCATCGTGCCTGTGCTTGCCTTCCAGGCACTGGTCCCATTAAACTAACTTGGCGTTGCCCTGAGTGTGACAAGAATCGGGCCAGGGACAATAAGACGGAGACACCGGTTCGAGCTGGGGCTGCTCAGGTAGAGGAGAACAGAAGTTCTGAGGAGTTCATGGACGCCAGCAATCTGGACGGCACGACTTTGGATGCGAACATTAAATTGTCTCCTGACTTCGCGGACGAGCTGCGGCTTTTTAAAGAAGAGCTGCGCAAAGAGTTTCGCCTGATGCATGCGGAATTCCAGCAATTACGGACGGAAATGATTCAGCTGAGAGACTCCGTAAAAACGACCAACGAGCGGATGGACAGCGTAGAAGCGCGAATCGATGCCCTCGAACTAAAGCTGGAGCAAAAAGTTCAGCCGGACAGGGATCCACTGGAGGACACCATTGATGAACTAAGATGCCAATTAAACGAGCGGGATCAGGAATTGCTACTCAATGACATCGAGGTTAGCGGTATTCCTGAATGCAAAGACGAGAGTGCCCTACACTTAGTTAAGCTGCTATCCGTAAAGCTTGGCGTCGGCATTGACGAAAGGGATGTTGTCCACGCTGAACGACTGGGATCCACGCGCCGTAATCAAGTTATGTCCAACAATTCTTTCTCTGCCGACCCCGTAGCACAGCGGCCGCGCATCATATCCGTGCGGTTCGCAAGGCGAGCCACGCGCGACGCAATACTACGAGCGGCTCGAGTGCGACGCGGTCTAAGTACAAGTGACCTTGATATGACTGGGCCGGCGCACCGTGTTTACGTTAATGAGCGTCTAACGCGGACGAACCGCCAGTTATTTTATCACGCTCGTCAAGCAGGGAGTCAGCACAAATGGAAGTACGTGTGGACAAGGGATGGGAGAATCTTCGCACGCAGGGAAGATAACCAAAAGGCTGCACGAGTCCGATGTGAAAACGATATTTGTAGGATTTTTGGCTGATGGCCGGTTTGCACTATTTCCGATCAAGTAAAGTAAACCTTTTCTATGTACAATCTTTTCCTGTAGATGCCATAACCCGTTTACTGGTTTGTTTCGCATGTCGCAAAGAAACTTCATCTTATTTTGTTTTACTTTTTTATTATTATTTTTTCTTTATGCCAAATCATAAAATTATTATTATTATCGAATGGCGGTGTGTGTTTCCTGTGCTCCCGGGTGGGAGTAAACTTGGATTATTGTACACAGATATTAATTACAATAACATGGCTGATATACATAATCTTAATGCACGTATTTATTGTCTTTATTCGACTATCAAATTATTATATACAAAAACATATACACTATTTTTATTTACACATTTAACACTGATTAATATACAATTATTATTTACAATTCCTTTTATGGAGCTATTATTTGAATCTGTTCATTTAAAATTATTTCTGCCAATCATGATTTTTATGTTAGAATCTACAATGTTTATTTTTTACAATGGTACTTTTTTAATTGCCCATTTACCCTCAGTATCTGCTTTTTTAGCCTTTAAATACAGTTACTGTAAACAGAATCACTTCCTTGTGTTTTTACATAGGACCAAACGTTGCCATTGCAAATGTGACCAACTTCAGCATTTAATGTCCTCGACAGTACTTGTTTGTGTTTGTTCGTTAATTAAAAATGCTTGAAAAATACCTTAAAGTTGGTTTTTTAAACGTGGGGTCCCTTGGCACGAATCACGATGATTTTATAGTAGCTGTGGAAGGGCATTCCTTCGATGTAATGGCAGTCAACGAGACTTGGCTACGAGCCGGCGAGGAGGGGCGCGCGCCTACTGTGCCTGGTTACCGCCTGCGACACACGCCGCGGCCGCTGACTGTACACGGGGGGCGCGGAGGGGGCGTAGGTTTCTATCTTAAGCGCGGCCTGACCGCTCGTAACTGGTCCACACCAACTGACCCAAGATACGGGACCATAGAACAAATGTGGATTACCCTAACACTAAATGGTATTAAAATTGCTATCGGCACAGCGTATCGCCCTCCTCGCTTCGATTTGGACCTCTTTCTCGACGCTATAACTGTCTCCATTGGCTCCTTAGTAAAATGCGACCATTACATACTGCTCGGTGATTTTAATGTCGACTTACTTAATGCTAACGGGCAAACCAAGAAAGTGGGTGAGTTTCTCAATAGTCTAAGCTTAAAACAGCTAGTCGATTCGCCTACCCATTTCACGGACCATAGCGGAACATTGATCGACCTTGTATGTACTAATCTCAACCCCAAAGGGGTGTCCGTTGAGCCCTATGGTTTGTCAAATGGTCACTCGCTTATCGTCTGTGATTTTGATATTAAGCGTAGTAAATATAAACCCCATACAGTAACGTACAGACCCTTTAAACAAATAAACAAGGAGATGCTTGACAATGACTTATCGCATATTGACTGGGACAAAATTTGCGACTTACCTAATATAAATGACATGGTTGAGGTATTGAATAAAAACATTTTGACAACTTTCGACGCTCACGCCCCTATTAAGACATGTTTAATCAAAAAGCCGTCATACCCCTGGATTACTGATACCATAAAGCTAATGATGGACCTGCGAAATGATGCCTTGGCCAAGTACCGTAAAACGAAATCAGATTCCAAAAAGGCATATTACAAGCAGCTCAAATCTCTAGTGTTAAGCTCCTTATTTAGAGAAAAAGTAGCATACTTTAAATTTAATATTAATAACAAAATAAAAGACCCTAAAACGTTATGGTATAACTTAAAAAACACCGTGCTCCCAAACAAACACATTGCTAACCTTCCTGCTCACTTCAAAGACCCAGACCGAATAAATAATCACTTTTTGAGTGTTCCTGGCAACCCTGTCTGCAATATTGCGCAGCGCAATTTCTTTGAGTCTCATCGATTTGGCGATGATAGCGTCACATTCACATTACAGCCAGTAGCCGAAAGTCAAATTTTGAAATACTTTCGCGAGCTTAAATCTAATGCGGAAGGCAGTGATAGGGTGACCTTGACTATGCTTTTGTTGACCTTTCCACATACACTAAAAGCCATCACCGACATTGTGAACCGCTCAATCGGCTCTGCAACTGTCCCTGACATCTGGAAGATCGCAATCGTCAGACCGTTACCCAAAAATACGAATCCAACGGACCTAAAAGATCTCAGGCCCATTAGTATTCTGCCTTGCCTGTCCAAGATTGCCGAGAAGGCCGTGTACCAGCAGTTGTCCCAATATTTGGAAAGGAATGAAGCACTTCCTGAGCTACAGTCAGGTTTTCGTAAACAGCGTGGTACTGCTACGGCACTTTTGGATGTCACGGATAATATTTTGGCGGCGCAAGATAAAGGCCTATGTACACTTCTTGTACTGCTTGATTTTTCGCGAGCTTTTGACTGTATCAATGTTGAACTGTTTATTTCAAAGCTGAACTATTATGGTTTTGAACAAAATACAATGAACTGGTTTCTCAGTTATCTCACTAACCGTCAGCAACGCGTGGAGATCCGGTTGAACAATGGCTCATCCTTTGTTTCGTCGCTCACCCCCGTTAGTAGGGGGGTTCCTCAAGGCTCTATACTGGGTCCCCTTATTTTTATTTTGTATTGTGCAGACATTATAAAGTCCTTGAAGCAATGTAGTTACCATATTTATGCTGATGATGTGCAAGTTTATATTTCTTTTAAGCCGAGTGACTATGACATTGCGTTAAAGCATCTCAACGATGATCTCAATAGAGTAGCTTGTTGGGCTGAGAACAACGGTTTGGTACTTAACCCTACTAAAACGAAATATCTGCTTTTTGGGACCAAGTGCCAAATCAGTGCAGTACCTGCAACACTCAATGTTAGCCTTCTGGGTGAGTCGGTCAGTCGAGTTAGTGAAGCACGTAATCTGGGTCTGAATATGGACGCTGAGTTAAGATACGAAGCGCATGTGGCCGCGTCAGTGCGCACTTGTTTTTATAGGTTGAAGGTCCTTTACAAAATAAGGCCGTATCTATCTGAGGAGCTGCGAATCCAACTAGTTGAGTCGCTCGTACTCTCAAATTTAAATTATGTGGATACAGTTATTGGCCCTCGACTGCTAGCAAGAACTGATCGACTGATCCAGAGGGTGCAAAGTGCCTGCGCTCGATTCTGCTTTAAAATCCCACCAAGAACTCACGTAACACCATTTTTAAATGAGCACTCAATTCTCAAAATGAAGTCGCGTCGTAAATTGCATTTGGCTTGCCTGCTGTTTGGGGTTATAAAGTACAAGCAGCCGAGCTACCTTTACAACAAACTGAGCTGGATCACTAGTAGAAGGGAATGCGCAAGCAGACAGTGCTCGCAACAGCTTGCTACTCAGCCGCACAAGACAGCCGCCTTCAGAGGCAGTTTCAGGTACGCTGCATCCAAATGCTGGAACAATATTCCCCCGCCGATACGAGATATTAAAAGACTTGATACCTTCAGAAGCCGGCTCCGACAGTTCCTTCTTAACTCGCAGAAGGAACTGGGCATGACGATTTCAAACACGTCGTTAATTTAAGTCTAGTGGTGGGTACCAACCTGTGAAAAAAAAGGGAAAATATATTGTAAACATTCGATCACAGTCAATATTTTCTGATCTATTAATTTCAATATCGTCTCCAAATAATGCCAATGACACAATTATAATAATACCTAACAACATTTATATTCCTAAAAGCCATTATACTCGTAATACTTACCTACATCTATTTTTATTACATACACACCTAAAAACCAAACAAAAATTGCGCGCCTCACTTATATTCTTACCATTATGTGCTTATTATATCTATTAACATTATACACACCTGAAACAAAATTTATGTATAATATTAAAAAAAAAGAATGTGTTACTCACCAAACAGTTTCATATACAAAACCACTATTACACTTTTATACTTTTTGATATTATAACTGTACTGCATCTGCTCGACGTCCGTATGTCGCTACTGGGATCCAACAGAATACCAGCGTCAGGTATATTTGCCTGGCACATGCTGAGTTGGACTCCCATTTGGTGCAACTTGGAGACACACACCGCACTTTGATTTTTTTTATTTTCTTATCGATTGGTTTTTATGTCGGTAGGTAGTTGGACACTACTGCCACAGATTGTTATAATGGGGTATCTGACTGTTGTTTTTTTTTCTACACTTTCTTTAAAATAATACCAAATTGTTGTACATTTTCAATAGTAGTCAGATACCCTATTGTCTTTTAATTGTCTTTTAATTTTAACATGTTTTTTATTTTAATATTTCTATCTTCTAGTATTGTTTTATGTAATTGTGCTTTTGTGTGTTGTGTTTTCTGTATGTGCCAAATAAATGTCTTATCTATCTTATCTATCTATCTATCTATCTAACATTATAATTTTTTGCGTAACTAAAATATAAAAAACAAAAAAAAAAATCGCGGGCAGACTGATCGCATTCACCTTAAGACTCAATATCTCAAAACTAATTTCACTGCATTTAACAGGATTTCGCAGTAAACCCTCGATCTGTCAAATTGTTTGACAACAAAACCAAAACCGATCATTTTCACAGTTTTCATAAACGATAACTGACTGACGGTTGTAGTACGTTTGCAATTTAACAACAATTTTGTTTGTATTGGCCCGCTGTTTTCCTCAAATCGAAAGCAAAAAGGAATCCATGGAATATCAGCCATATCAGTACAGGCCAGTTTATACAAAGACAATTTAGCGGTGCCAGAATTTCGCCGCCAGCGCTAGCAAGAAATATAGCACCATATAAACACTTTTCGCGCCAATTTTTTGCGGCATGCGAACATTAGCACGGTTAGTCTTTTTTTGGCACCAGTGACCTCCGCTCGCGTCTCTCGGATCCCCCGCGCCAGGTCATCACGAGAAAAAACTTACAGCTGCGCGGAAGACTGGCGCTGAAATTAGTATCATGTAAACCACCGTCCTGCGGCGTGCTGCGACGCCAGTCACAGGCGGCGAAATTCTGGGGCCACAAAATTGTCTTCGTATATAAGTTACAAACAAAATAGGTGGACAAACTTTAACAGCTGTTATACAAAAGTGCAATAGGTACTTTTTCCACGATCAAAATGTATGGAACAGCAGTTTTTTTTATATTTCATAGTTGGTCCCTTACTAAAAGTTGTTCATATTCATGAGTACTGTGATCTGTAAAAGTTTGTGCACCTATTTTGATTGGACCTTATTTGCTTGCCGCCTGTATATGGATTTGTAAGTCCTGTCTTTTGGTCAGGCCAATTGTAATTGCCTTATTCCATTAGAAAACTATTTGCTCGGGGATGAAACTTTAGCCTCTTAATTCTGAAAACCTCAGCTGTTGCTATTGCTGTTTTCACCTTCATCATCAAACCGTTTTACAGTTCATAATAGTATTTCATAGTATCTAAATTCACCCTTGCCTATCCTTCGGGAATGACAAGTGACCAATCATTGATACTCATCCTCATTGCCACTGGTGGTACTAAGTACCTATATTCATCATCATCATCATCATTCAGCCGAAAGACTTCCACTGTCTGCTGGACACAGGCCTCCCCCAAGCATCGCCACATCGACCAGCCTTGTGCTTCTCGCATCCAGCGGATACCTCGACTTTCATCAGGTCATCGGTCCACCTTGTATATTAAAATAAGATTAACAACTTCTAACCAAATGGCGTTTATTACGGACTAGGGGTCGCTCGCGGCTTCGCCCGCGTTTTTGTCGCTTATCGCTTATGCATGTATTATACATATAAACCTTCTTCTTGAATCATTCTGTCTATAAATGAAAACCGTTCGCATCAAAATCCGTTGCATAGTTTAAAAGATCTAAGCGTACAGACGTATTTTGTTTAATACTATGTAGAGAAGTGGCATACGGTCAGTGTTGCCACTATTTTCTTCTTTTTAACTTAACTCTTAATGTTATATTCCAAATACCTTAAACAATTTGTCTAAAAGCTGGCTAAAACATTAAACTGAACCAGTACATGTCGGTGTTTGACCAACGATGTTCCATCGAACTTGACAGCCACAGTAAATAGTCCAACATTATTTATCATGTTTGACATGTAGAATAATTGATCACTCTTGGGTTAACGAACTGACCAACTCCTCGTTACCTGTGGGTGTCGTAAAAGGTAACTTCTGTAGGATTTAAGGAAGGAAAAAACAGCGTTTAGATTTTTTCTTCTTTTTTTGTTACTGGAAATACAATTTTAATTAATACTATTAAGTGGAAGCTTGAGACGTGTCGCTGAGGAGCTTGTTGCGTCGCTTCTCTTTGCCAGCTTAATAAGTACTAGGAAGCGCTGAAAGGCGAGTGTTTTTTGGGTCGTCTTTTTATTTCACGTTACTTTTTATTTGATTCATTTCACGTTCAAAAAGCACTTATTGATTTTATTATTTTGATTTGATGATGCTATTCAATATGAAGTAAGGATCATTGGGGAGTGCGAGCGGTAGAAACAGAAACAATGAGGATAATAAAGATTTACTTTGGTTTTGCATTTGATACTCCTGCCAGACTTTCGCGTTGGTTCTCATAGGATAATCAATCCATCAATAGTCAAGTCGCCCTTATGAGGCGAAGACATTATAAACATAGCATATAATAATGTAAGTATTATTTCATGGAGTTGCTAAAATTAACTCCGAACCATATCTCTCGGATGTGACAACTCTCGATACAAATCTCCCAAACTTAGCGTCCCTTCTCAGAACTATAATTTCTAAAGACGATATGTCATTTACGATGAGGGATGTGTTCGTAAACTTGCACAATAGGGAATGTCCACCCAGTCCATTATCTACCCAACACGTTAAAGTTTCAAGATAAACTATGTTTTGTCATATAGTCATTACATCGGTAATAGGAGAATGGATAAGATAGAGATCAATCAAGAAAGCAGTTGGATTTGCTGCACAATATACTGATAAGTATGTTCACTGTGATTTTGTATTATAACTTCCGTGAGACACATTCATATTTATGATTAGTTACGGTTTACTCACGTGCATTTTTCGTGGACGTCCGACTAGTTTTGGACCCAAACGGAGCCCTTAATCATCGGCTGAACACGCGGCGGTCGTGCTCGCGCTGCACCGCGCCGCGTAGCGTTGCGCTCGCGACGAGAGAGGCGCTCTCTGTCTCGGTATAGCTCGTGCGTGTTCGTCACTTGTCCCTCTAGTCTCAGTAGTTCGGTTGTTTTGTTCTAGGCTGGACTACTGAGACAAATTTTGTCTCATTCGTTCGGTAATAACGTGAAACCGAACTGTTGAGACTTGTGTTCTGTAGTTCGGTTAATGATTTCAGTATTCTCCGGTCAGTATTCTTATGAAAGTTCCTATTAATTAATAACTACCAAACTATGATTTCAGAGAATAAGTTAAGAAATAAAATATATTTTTAACCGGAATACTGGTATTTTTTTTAGTATCCACAGTTCGGTTTAAAGTCATAACCGAACTAATGAGACAAAATTAGTCTCAGTAGTTCGGTTGTTTTGTTCGGGACCGGCTAAACTTAGAACGAGGCGAACTATACTTAGAGGCACTTGTCGTGTCCGGATTATTGAAGGAATGAATACCGGTGCTCCTGATTAAGGGCTCCGTTTGGGTCCGGATGTAGTCGGGCAATCTCGAAAAATGCACGTGAATTAACCGTAACTAATCATAAATATGTTCAGTGTGGTCCCAGAAAATATTGAACAACTGCGTACGCATGTGTCAACGTCCAGATGCAATAGCTGCACTCTTACACATACATAACCTAAGTCCGATGCGACAGGGTGTAAGCATGCGCATGCTCTTTCATCAAAAATTAGAATTTTCTATGAGTAGGTAAAAAAGATTTTTTGGTGATAAGTGTGTACCTTAAAATATGACGTCGCACTCGATTCTTGCCAGCATTTAAAAATTTCGTCACATTTTAAGACAAATCCATCTGAACGAACTTACCTTAAGAGCCATTACGCACTGTCGACTGGTCGCCGGAGACTTGATCTCTCGGCGACCAAAACATAGGCGACTAGGGCCGGGAGACCGAGCCGAGCGTAGTATTTCTTGTACATTCATGTGCAACAGTTGCGTTACGTATTATAGTGAACGCTTCCATTTGAACCCGTGCTTCTATTAGTCGCCGGCGACCACCAGTCGCTTGTACATTCGCCACGGCGAATCGCCGAGACGCCCAGGCGACCGGTGACCAGACGACAGTGCATAACGGCCCCCAAGGAACCTAACAATAAATTGGTACTAGTTTAAAATATAAGTTAGATTAAATGTCATTCAGAAGTAAAATATGTATTACTTTATTGTAGTACATACGTATCTAATAATGACTAGTACAAAATATCAATTGAATCTGACCTGCAAAGCAATCGACTCGACTTCGTCCTTCAGGACTGCTATTAAATAAATTATTCATTGGAGCAGAATCTACCTAATGCAATCCGTATAATAAAAGGGTGGATATTCCAGATACCTTCACATTTTTTTAACTAGTCCTTACCTTTCTGTTTTGTTAACATAACAGTCGTTTCTTATTCATTTTGGTTCTTGTCTATTCATATCGGATGACCTTTTTTACCGTCTGGAAAAAAATAGATATACATATTAGGTGATGAACGGAGTATCATGGCATAGTTTTTTTTTTCATCTGCCTTAAAATAGATCTATCAGTAAATACAACTAATTTGAAGTAAACTTTCATACTAAAGCAATATAAACGGATGATAAAGATTTAAAAAAAAAAAAAAAAAACGGAAATTTTGAAATAAATAAATCGATTAAATATGTAATATCTAAATTCAAATCATACACACATGCGTATGATTTGAATTTCGATAGTAGGTGTCTATTGATAGATCAATTTCATTCTGTTAATGAAAAATAAAATATAATGTCAGAATTATTCCAGCACTGGTGGGGCAAATAATGTCATGGGGCTTCTACTCCGTTCACATATTATACCCATTTTTTTCCATTCCAATCAGTAAAAAAATCATACAGTATAATTAGTTTGGGGTTCTCACAATCATAGTTGGAGTCTCAAACGTTGTGCATCCTTCGTGATACCACAAATATCTACGGGGATGACGGTAATAGCTTTCTTAACTTTTGCTAAGATTTTACATGTATTTATATCTCTTTTATATATATGTGGGATACTAGCGCGTGAAATGATTTGAAAGTTGATATTTCTTATATTTCTTTAATTTAATTTGCTTCGACAGAAAAACTCGCCTTCAATTCGCGGTTGATTGACAGACCTGTCAAGTGTTGCTATCTCAACCAAACTCTAGTTCAACAGGTAAACTAAAAAAAATAAACAAATTAAAATAAAACCTTCTACGGACTAACTTAATATTATACCACACGGTCATCCTGCTTCTTCATCTGACCCAGATGAATCTGAATCTTGGCTCATCCAAGGTTTCATCAGATCAGCTGAGCTAGTTGTATTGATCGGGCCTTCACTATGACCAACTTTCTTTACTCCGTATCTGTCATTACGTTTTTTCAGGACAACTTCATAAGGCCCCAAAAATTTTGGATATAACTTGCTACCTTGTGTGAACTGAGTCCTCTTTATAGCGACTAGATCACCAATATCATATTGGTTAGCTTCTTTTCTGTTTTTATTATAACTTCTTTTATTTTCAGTTTGTATTTTTTGTATAGATTCTTTTGCTTTAACTCTAAGTTCGGATCTCTTCTCGTTATAGCTCGCAATACTTTCTTCTTCAATTAATTTTAATATCTCATCATCCTTGTTTCTCATCTTTACTCCGATAAGCAGTTCAAATGGTGTCATTCCTATGCTTCTCTGAAAAGTACCATTCAAGGCACGTTGAACAGATGCAACATTACGATACCATTTAGTAGGGTCGGCGATGCTAAGCTTGCTTAAAACCTCAATAATAATTTGATGGATGCGCTCAACTTGTCCGTTTCCTCGAGGTTGACCAGTAGTTATAGTATAATGAACAATCTTTTCTTCTTTGCAATAATTTTGGAATTCATTCGACGTGAATGCAGCATTTCTATCGGATATGATTCTTTGTGGTGTGCCAAACGTTTGTTGCTGTAACATCAGTTTGCTCAGAGTCTCTTCAGTCGTCAGTGTTTTGACGGGATAGATCCAAGTAAATTTAGTGAAACCGTCGACAACAGTCAAAATGTACTTATAATTCTTATTCGTTGAAGTAAGTGGACCAAGATGATCAATATGATACGTTGACAAGGGCACTTCTCCTTTATCTAACGGATGTAAGTATCCTTCTTTCTTTCCTCTTTTATTTGATATTAGGATGCATTCTATACAGTTATCTATAACTTTTTTTATTTTTCTCTTAACATCTTCAATAAAATACTCTCGATTGATTAATTCTTCAGTTTTATTAATACAAAAATGCCCCTTTTCATGATTCCTTCTTATAACTTCGTATTGCATCTTCTTGGGTACTACAATTAGCTTTTTTCCGTCTTTTTCTTTGGTAAGTATACCATTTTCAATAGTGTAATCTTTATAATTTTCTTTTTCCAGGATTTTCTTTATTAGCTCAATATGTGCATCTTCATCTTGTGCTTTCTTAATACGAACGGTAGTTTCAGTAAGTATGAGGCAAACAGGGTTTCTACTCAACGCGTCCGCGTGCTTCATTCTTAAACCTGGCCTGTGTTCGATTTCATAGTCGTATTCTCCAAGCAGTAAGGCCCAACGAGCAACTCGTGGAGGTAAGTCTTTTTTTTGTAAAGTCATAGTTAATGCAGTGCAGTCAGTAACAATCTTAAAGTGTATGCCAAGCAGATAAACTCGGAACTTCTTTATCGCTTCTGCTATTGCCAAAATTTCTAAATAATAGCTGTGATACTTTTCTTCAGTCGGTGTAGTCTTTTTGCTCATAAAGTGTATAGGATGCATCTGGTTGTCTTCTGGGTCTCTCTGTAGGAGTACGGCTCCAAAACCTTTCGCACTTGCGTCTGTGTGTAACTCCGTTTCGAAATTCGGATTATAGATTCGGAGGACAGGCGAACTACACAAAATATTTTTCAGCTCTATAAACGCTTTCTCACAGCTTTCATCAAAGTAAAATGTTACATTCTTCTTAGGCAAATCTGTAAGCGGTCTAGCGATTAATGAGTAATTTCTAACAAATTTCCTGAAGTAGCCAGTGAGGCCGAGAAATGATTGTAACGACTTGACATCTTTAGGCGTTTTAAATCTTGATACTGCTTTAATTTTTTCTTTAGAGGGTTGGACTTTATTGTCACTGATGATGTAACCCAAATACTCTATTTCCTTCTTCATAAAGTGACACTTTGCCCAATTAAACTCCAATCCGAATTCTTCACCTCTTTCTAATACTTCCTTTAATTTTATAAATCCTTCGTCTTCAGTCTTCGAGGGTATTATCAAGTCATCAAGATAAGCGAGAACAACTCCTTTGGATATGAAATCTTGAAAGATGTTATTTATGAATCTTTGAAATACAGATGGCGCTGTGCAGAGTCCAAAAGGCATTCTCGTAAATTCGTATTGCCCTTGAGGCGTTACGAAGGAGGTATACTTCCGGCTATCTTTGTGGACGTTCACGTGTAAAAATCCATTTTTTAAGTCCAGTGATGTAAATAGTTTTGCTTCTTTTAATTGATCTAATTGATCTTCTATTAAAGGCAATGGGAATCTTTCTTTTATTATCTTCTTATTCAGTCTTCTATAGTCGATACACAGTCGATATTGTCCATTTTTTTTCTTAGCCAAGACGATCGGACTTGCAAAATCGGACTTACTAGGTTGGATAATTTTCTGTTCCATCCATTCTTCAATCTGTTTATTAACAATTTCTTTTTCCAGCGGTGACAATCGGCGGGGATTCTGATAAATTGGTGTTTCATCGGTAAGAATTATTTTCATTTCAACATTACTTTCTTTCTTAGCTTCAGTAGTTTTATAGTTTTCAATCATCTTTTTTATGTTTTCAGAAAATATTGTACCTTCTATATCATAGTCGTCGTGTGAATTCTTCTCTTCGGTAAGTAGCGTAAGATGTGTATTTTTTCCTACTGTAATACCATCTGATGTAAAGTTAATATTAAAATCGTGAAGTATTGGATTGCCGAGTATTAAGTTGACAGGTATTGCTTCATCCTGTACTACGTGAAAAATAGCGTCAGCAAAACAATCATCTATTTGCAATTTAGCCGTAAAATATCCTTCTGTGTTTATTTCTTTTTTACCAATACCAGTCAAACATATTTTAGAATCGGCCTCATATTTCGGGTTATCTTGTTCAAAATCGGCTAATTTGGTAGTCTTTATCAAGTTCACGTCACTCCCGGTATCTATTAATGCGGTCATCTCAAC
Source organism: Amphipyra tragopoginis (assembly GCA_905220435.1). NCBI lineage: Eukaryota > Metazoa > Arthropoda > Insecta > Lepidoptera > Noctuidae > Amphipyra > Amphipyra tragopoginis. Next base: position 11,031,157 of record HG992009.1, read on the forward strand.
TCCATTAATCTTAATCTTCTTAAAAGGAGTCTTCACTTCCTCTTTCTGGTTATGGACGTTTAGAGATTTCTTAGCCTGACCAGAACATTCAGTTCCTTTGTGACCAAATTCGTTACATCTGAAGCACTTAACGCCCTTTTTGCAAGCGGGTGCCAGATGATCTGTGTCGCCGCAATTGTAACATCTTTTAGTAATTGATTTACGTCCTTTATCGGCAGTTGACGAGCTTGAAGTCGAAGAATTATGTTGTCGAATGGTATTTCTCTTATCAATTCTCTTTCTTAAATCGCTATAGGAATCTAATTTGGCACGGAATTCCTTTATATTTTTGGCGCCATACAATATAGCTTTATTCGTTTCAGAATCACGGATGCCATCAATAACATATTCCATGAGAGCTTCGTCTTCTACACAAGCATGTAAAGCCAACTCCTTCATGTGCAAAAAATATTGCTGGAATGTTTCTTCACTTTTCATCTTACGCGAAGCAAGTTTCTTATGAACGATGGCGCTATTTAATTTGGGACCAAATTCTTCTTTGAGGGATTTCTTTAGAGTTTCCCAATCCTTCACGCTACCCATCGATCGAAGAAATAGTCTAGCAGTTCCGCGAAGTAGTCTTTTTCCATAAATAAGTTTCTCAATCTTGGACCACTCCATAACATCTGCAGTATCCTCAAATTCTTGGATCCAGATGGAAATTGGATATGTGTCATCACCAGTAAACAATACCATAGATTTCTCCAAATCACTGAAGGATATCTTTGATTCTGAGGGTCTGTAACTCTCTTCATCGTCTTTATCTTTTTTCGGCGGCATCGTTTGTGTTTAGTAAGCTAGTAATCAAAATTTCACACCTTAGTCTTTCTTCTTTACTTCGTCTTCTTACTTCTTAATGTGATAAAATATTAATTACAGCTTCAATACGTCTTCTTATTAAAATTTAAATAATCAACGTCCCGCAGCATTCGTTCTTCATAATTTAAATCATCAAGTCGTGTCGTCACAATCAACGTCCCGCAGCATTCGGTTTGGAATTTTCGGTTTGAAATTCACAGCGTCCCGTAGCATTCGTTCGCCATTGTTCGACGATTTATTTTCGAAATCTTCTCTTCGTATTAATCACCATCAAATCAAAACGTAATCGTATCCCGGACGAGCCCCCAAAAGTTGTGGGATACTAGCGCGTGAAATGATTTGAAAGTTGATATTTCTTATATTTCTTTAATTTAATTTGCTTCGACAGAAAAAATACATCTTCAATTGTCGCGGTTGATTGACCGCCCTCTCAAGTGTTGCTCTCTCAACAAAACCATAGTTCAACAGGTAAACGAAAAAAAAAACAAATTAAAATAAAACCTTCTACGGACTAACTTAATATTATACCACATATATATGTCTCTAAATTCATAATCTTCGTTACTACAGTCCGTTGCCTGCTTAGTTCACTTTCAACTTGTGGGCACATCGACTTCTGCAAATTGTACGAACTAAGCAAGCAATGGAAGAAGTGAAGAATTTTACTGGAGCGTTAAGTATGGGGTCGGCTATAGGCGTGTATAAGAACTAAACAATGCTCAACCGTTGAACGTCATCATTTGACGTCACACTACTACAAGCGTTATTACAAAAGTTTTCGAACCCTTTGCAAGGCAAGTTTACAGTTACTAGACTACAAACGAGAGAATTGCAGAATACACAGTTTCAACGCACTAATTCAATCTCAGAAACTTTAACTAAACACTTGGACCGGGATCAAGAAATTAAGCTTTGATCAAAGGAGCATTAAACTAACAGGATCTTTGGATCTCCCTTGTGTTTGAATAACGTTACGGTTTGAAGCACTCCTTGAAGCTATCTACATACTATGTAGAATGTAACACGACAATGATAATGGAGAAACATGAATGGCAACATCAAACAATTGACGTTAAACATTATGTGCGAATAACATACCATGTTCAAAGCAAATAGTCCATAATAGCTTTTGTGTAATGAATTAGAGAATGACTAGTATGAAACCGAATAAATAGTAAACATTCCATTCTGACTTTCTGGCTATTAGTATAGCCATGAGTATGAAAGCTATAGTGAACATTATTAAAATAATATTAAGTAAAAGGCGTTTGCAAGTGTTAAAATGTACCTATAAATTGATTTGTTAATGAGTATAGGTACGCATTGAGTGAAGATTATGTACAAGGTTAGTCAGAAAGGGGGTACTAATCCGAAAGCCACTTATAGTATCACTGATGACTGTTTAAAAGCAAGTGTTAAAATTTCAAAATTCGATATATTTTTTTCCAAATAAAATGATTTTTATTTTAGTTTTTTCAAAAATTCTTCATTCCTGGTTTAGTTACAAATTCAGAAAATGGTGCTTCTAATTCATGACCCCAAATATGACCTAAAATGTAAACACAGCTGATCATAACTGGGGACAGATAGATTTTAGAGTTTTTTTTTTGAGATTTTTGAACATCTGTTTCTCTTAAACTATTGACTTTTGGGAAAAGTTGTAGAACAAAAGTTATTCATTATTATGTGTACTTTAACACCCTTTCGGATTAGTACCCCCTTTCTGACTAACCTTGTATATGCATTCGATCACATGTCGAAGATGTACAAATCGTATCTTTGTTTACAATTGAATTTTCTTTAAAACATGCTAAGCATACTATTATATAATAACGTAGAAGAGAAAAGAATAGAGACCTCTTGTACTTCAGTTATGTAGGAGATAGAACAAATAAATTGTATAAACGATTGTAATACAATGGGCGGTCTTATCGCAGTCAGCGATCTTTCCCAGACTAAACCATGAAAATGAAAAACTATGTTTATAACTTGAAAACCTGTTCGAATCCTTTATAATATAATAATAATTTGTCAGACACATTGTTTTACGTTCAGTTTGATATCAACTACGCTCGTCAGAGTACATTAATTCAAATTAATTATAGTCACGTGTTGGTGTTAGTATTCAAATCTAGCCTCTGTTACATATACTTTCCAAACATTCGATTAAATCACCGAAAAGAGAAAAAACATTTAGTCGACAACAATGACTTTTGAAAACAAAGTAATAATAGTTACTGGCAGCAGTTCTGGCATAGGAGCTGCCACTGCAATAAAATTGTCCAAACAACGTGCGAAAATAACCATAGTCGGCAGAAACGAAAGCAAACTTAAAAACGTCTCGGAAATTTGTGAGCAGAATGGTAGCAAACCGTTAATGATCATTGCCGATGTAACCAGAGATGAAGACGTGAAGAAAATCATTAACGACACAATAAAACATTTTGGAAATTTAGATGTGTTAGTGAACAACGCAGGGATCTTCAACCTCGTAAGTATCCTCGATCCACATGCTATCGAGAAGTTTGATCAAATCTTGGCTACCAATCTTCGATCATGTGTATATTTGACACATGTAGCGGCACCACATCTTATTGAAGCAAAAGGCAATATAGTAAACATATCCAGTGCAGCCGCAACGGGAATATTCTGGCCGGAAAATTTTGCGTATTGCACATCGAAGGCCAGCTTAGATCATTTTACGAGATGTGTTGCATTGGAACTCGCACCAAAGGGTGTTCGCGTGAACTGTATTAACCCGGGGCCTGTGAAAACTGATTTTATAGAAAAACTGACAATGGAAAAAGCGGAACAAGAAAAAATTTGGGCAGACATAGAGAAAACGACTGCACTTGGTAAAATTGCAGACTCAGAAGAAATAGCAGATCTTGTGATGTTTTTAGCTAGTGATAATGCGAAAAGTGTTACAGGCTCTTCGTATGTTATAGATAACGGTGCGTTGTTGAAAGGTGTGGGTCAATGATGGATGATAAATGCATTTATATCTTACTTTACTTACTAAACTGACTGGGGCTGGGGAGTAAAGGAAAAGAAAACTGACTTGTAATTTGTTTTCTAGGTATTTCAGTGCACGTTTATAATGAAGAGTGTCTTGTATACTTTAACTTCGTGACACATTTATAAAGATGAACGCTTCATTCATATTTGAGAGTATTAAAAATAAAAAAAATTTTTTGCTTATTTAATTTACCTATAACTTAATTTACCTTAATACCCATAGATTGGGTATCTACTGATGAAAACACCTCCAGGGAAAATATAGCACATCTTTGTGATGTGCAGGTCGCTACAAAAACACCGTTTAAAAACATTACACCACAACCGACGACCGTGTTGCGCGAAACGTACAGGTTGCTCTATTAACCTAGTTTCGAAGATTCAGTAGCAAAATCGAAAAGAGCTTTTAATTTTTATGCTGATCTTGGGGCGAAGGAAACAGTATATCAGTTTGCTTATCCCAAGCATGTTACGTTGCTAGAAGTAACTAAGAAATATCATTGTGGTTCTCGCAAGTCATTTAAAAACCAGTTAAGTAGTTTTTTTTTTCTATTCGGATGCTGTAGATGGTCCTAGGAGACCGTTTCTACGTAACCGGGCAGTTATTGGCGAGACCTGAAGGGTCTCCAGCCAATGGGGGGAAGTAAAATATTTAACTTAAGCTAACTACTTGTACTGCAACAACAGGGCGACCCCCAGTGGGACTCGGACCTCGGCTTAGGGCGTTGCTGGCGGGGACTTAGGGGGAGAGACAGCTTGATGAGGGCTGAATTATCGGTGTGACTGCGAGTCTGAAGAGACAAACCGGCTCTACGAAGGGAGAGCTCGGTGGATCGTGACCGTCGGCGGTGGGACGTCGCGACGGGACTCGTCGGCAAGGACGGTATGCCGGACGGCGGCGGACGTTGTGTATTGTGCTGGTCTAATTACTCGCCTCCTGAAGGAGGGTTATTTCGTCATCGGGTTCTAAAAGTGTGCCTGGGACGGCGTACTTTATTTATGAGAAAGGGACTGTAGTCGGCCGCTGCGGCGACTAGGGGGTTCGGATGGAGGGAGTTTAGTAGATAAGGATAACAACACAATAATAGTTATAATTAAACCAGGTTATTCGTATCATCATCATGTAAACTGCTTTACATGAGTCGCTATAGAGAACGGACGGGAGGCAATTGATACATAAACTCTACTTACCAAATCGATTCATGATCGCCTACGTCGGTATTAGGAAAAGCAATAGGTACTTTACACGCAATAACACTGAAGCGAAGAGAGGCATCTAGTATTTATCGCATTTCGATTGGCCGTGCGCTTATAACCCTAATCTTCTCCGTAGCAAGGTAGGGTTCACTTAACAGTATAGAATTTTAAATTATACAACCGTGGAAAATATTTTGTTGTATCCCTAACTTCAGATATGATTCGTATGCGTAGCCGTGTTGTTTTCGATTTTCATTAAACAACAGAGTAAGTAGTACGAATCACAAAGACGACCTTTTTCCACTTTGAATGATGAATAGCATGATCCATTCTGCGCTTTTCTTCCAATAGCTTGAGCTCCATTCAAGAGTCATTTAGATAGAAGTAATCAAAACAAATGATTTGAACGCGATTAGAATCTCAGACCTATCTAATCATTGCATCAGTTCAGGCATGGGATTGAGTCGGACGAAAGTTTTGTCGAATACAGCAATTTCACGGTTGAACAGCCGTTGGTTGCCGCGAGCCTGTCTCAGAGAACGAAATACTTATCCGCGATGCATTCGCGTTCAAAGTTTGTTTTTCTTTTGCTGCCATAAATCGTGATCAGTCTCGGTGTACGTCTTTATTTGTTATCATATAGTGCTTTCTTTATACTGATTGGTCCAAAGTACAATGGCTTGACGATGTAGGAGAGAAGCATGGAATTAATATAAAGAAAATTAAAATTTATCTTAGTTGAAATGAACCAGGCTATAATTGCCATATCAGCCAGAAGACATGACCCCCCACAAAGGGAAATATTATGGACTGTTTAAGTCTTTTGCTTGTATGTCATTCGATGATGATTTTGCCAAAACCGATAGTGAAATTGGATTAACAAAGAACATTGTCGGAATGATTACGAGTACTACATCTTGGAAAATTCGCACTAAGCGCTTCCAAACATCCTTCATAAAACACACGGCAAATGAGTGGAACTTACTACCTGCGTCTGTGTTCCCGAACGCTTAAAACCTGAATCTCTTCAAAGTTACAGTGAACAGGCTTCTTCTGGGTAAGCTAGCTCCATCGTAGACTTTGTCTCTGTCACCTCTGACCTTGACCAGAGTAAAGAACAAAAGAAATTAAGAGAAAAAATTAGATCGAATCGTTGAAAAAAAATCTTTTGCACGGTGACAATAACGTATAAGTAAGCGACACGTTTCTTGATTTTTATTTCCAAATTCATAAAGGTATGAACAAATAGCACATAAATTCTAAATCAAAAAAATGAGAAAAGACACGCTCCGTTGGTTTGTACATGTTTAAAGAATACCAGACGAAGGAATATCTAACGAAACAAATGTACAATAAGAATATGATAAGAGAAGTGGAAGGGGGATCAGGAGTAACGTAAGGTGATCAAAGAAAAATGAATGAACATTATGAAAATGTAGGCAGTAAGATACATCAGTAGGTAATTAATATCACATTTGTACTGTTTGGTTAGAAGTTCTAATCTCCAAATGCTGTTTTGTCTGCGTAAATCATAAATTAGGTGTCATCAGTAACACATTTATCATCCTAGCGTTTCCGCTAGTCCCAATGTGAGCTGAATATTGGTATTTTATTCGGAGTAACTGCAGAGGTACATGTATCTCATAGTAAAATCAGATGAAGCATCTGATGACTGTTATAGATGCTGCATGACCACCGAAGCCGACAACAGCTAACATATTACTCTCTGAGGCAAGAGTATGCAAAGAAGACACCTATAATCTAATGCATGACCTCGGTAACGCTGCTGAATTCCATCAATCTGCGGGATGGCCTTCAGCCATTATTTCTATTGATAGGTTACCAATACCTTTAACACGAAGGGGTTCCATGTATCTCATGAACCTACACGCATACAATAATAGATATTAGAGTGTACTTACATTTTTTGTTGACATCCTCCTACGAACAAATAGAGCAAGACTTATTTATCTTGTGGATAGTAATTCATTGTCATTCCCATGGGGAAACCTTGTCAATAGAAATATAAGCATAAATAATAATGTAGTAAGGGGACCATTGATTCCGTACAATATTGTATTCAGGCACGTTACATGAGGAGACGAGTCAATACGAACAGATAGAGCAGATGATATCATTAGCCAAATAGACGTGACCGAGGGATCCGAGGGTATTCATTGTATATTATAAAGGATACCAATACCATAAACGCTAGCTATTACTTATTATGTTTTGTGTAGAGTCAAGCACACAAATCTTTGCAATGTTTACGTATAAATCAAAATATGAATTTGATACCACATTGCAATTGTCTTCAACTGCATTTGGCAGTTGAAGTTGCAGTTGCGGTCGACTTGCAGTCCATCTGTCTGGGCCAATTGATCCCTTACAAATCTATTTCTGATAGGGACGAATTATGATTACCAAAAGTGACGGTGTTAGCCCCCTCGCTATAAAATATTGCTTTTACCACCAGAAAATATAAAGCCAAAATCAAGATGAGAAATAACATTAAATAACATTTTATTGATGTGAAACATTTTAATGATCTGAAAACCCTACGATGTCATGCCTCGCTAGGTGCACTTCACTTGATGCAATTTTCAAAATGTCCTCCAGAATTCTATCTCTTCTTTTCCTATCTTGGATCAAGCTTTTGTTAAACTTTCTAAAGTTCTATACATCAGTTGTAATTACTTTCACTCTGACCTCTTTTTATCTATTGTTCGTTTATTTTATACACACAAACTTTTCTACATAATTTTACAACTTATTATTGTGGCTTAACGTGAACCGCGGTGTTGTAAAAAATCACATGAGATTGTAAAAATAACGAACACGCTTAAACCATGCTGTATAAACATTCCGTCCATTAGGAAAAAACGTATAGAAAACTCCGAACGTCGCTCGTTTATTATCATCCCTTCTAAATAACACAAAAGCTCTAAAAAGCAATTGAATTAAATCACTGCCCTCCAGTCCAGGTCAACTTATTATTGTTTCTTTTAAAATACAGCCAAGTTTAACTGTTCCTTTTTCGTATAAATTCAATTAAACGAAGCACATTCTTGAACGAAAAAGTTTCAACAAAGGAGAAATGCAAAATTGTTAGATTTTATCGAGTCGGATTGCGTCTCGGTTCTAGTTATTACGTAACCTACGATTATGGTAATCTCTGGTATATTCTAATTTACCATTTAGTACTGGTTATGCATGATGGGAAAAAGAAGGATAGAAAAAACCAGACACAGTATAATTAGGAAAGCAACAAAAACTCATGATGTGATACTAAAACTGAGATGCCTAAAATGGAGGTGAGCCGGCCGCACAATTAGGAGAAAAGAGAAGTGGAATAAACTGGTATCCCTGTGGTACCCTAAAGAGGGAAAGAGAAAGAAAGGAAAACCACTGAAGATGAGATAGTGAAAGCGGCTGGAAAAACCTGGACTAGACTAGCACGGGAGAGGGAAAATTGGAAAAGGTTGTAAACTGAAAATATATTATGTTTTTAAAAAATTTGTTAAGTAATAAGTTATTCTGAAGTAAGGCTATAAATAAATAATTGATTATGCGTGACTCAATAATTTCTCATTGAAGACAAACGAGAGCATATTTCTTTTATTTAATTAGTTTTTCTGCCTAGCTTATTTCCCAACTAGTTTGGGATCAGCTTCTTGTATAACCAGATGCGGCTGAATACCAATATTTATACGGAGCTACTGCTATCAAACCTCCGCAACCTAATTACTGGGCAATGGCGATATCCTAAGGTAAGACCGGTTGTCAGACTTTACTACCAGTAAAGGCTGTCATAGGTATTCGTATAACACCCGGCATCAACAGTTAAACGTACTGTCTAAGGCACGAAAAGGTCTCGATGTGTAACGAATGGTCGCCCATCCAAGGACTGACCGCGTCAAGCGCAGCTTCACCTTGCAAATCATATGAGCCGCGTGGTTGTTAATTATCCACGATCCCCTCTTTTTTTTAAATTAATTCTTTTTCTTCCTGCCCTTATCCCATGTTACTCGGGGTCGGCGCAACACGTTTTCTTCTTCCATTCCGTCCTGTCAACCGTCATGATATCACTGACTCCCTTCTCTTTCATATCATTCTTCACACAATCCATCCATATTTTCTTCGGCCTCCCTCTTCCTCTCCATCCATCCACATTTATATTCATAACTCTTTTGGTCACATGCATTTTACCCTCCTCTTCACATGCCCATACCAAGACATCTTTTTTTAATTAATTACTGACTGCTAATCCTTCTGCAAAACATTTTGATGACGATAATGTTACAGATTGATAAGTATGATATGTTGGGAAATGGTGATAACGTTAGCCTGATTAGATTAAAGGTAACGAAGTACTAACGGAGCGGGAGTGAATACTGGGTTAGACGGCCTCCGCTGTACTTTTAAATTGACGCACGGTTAAAATATTCCACAGAATTCATTTTATACAGTGGCGTACAGTCGCGGACATGAAATATATAAATACATAGTTACGTTTTGCATAGTACAAACTCGATGCAAAACGTTTAGAAACGTTAGGTTGCTACTATGCAGGTGACGTTTTTCCTTAGACAACGTCTTAGAAAATGTCTAGTGGCTTCTTTCAGACTTAACACAACGTACTCCTGGCCAAGAGTGACCTACTCAATCAGCCTAAGTTACAATTCTATCAAACCATCTTCAAACATGAAAGAATATAAATTAAAAAAAATTAGACCAATTGAGAACCTCCTCTGAGAAGAAGTTGGTTAAATATAGAAAAGCTTTTCAATCGTGATGCCATTTGTATGTTTCTGGTCCTTTAAACAAAAGAATGGACTTCGATACTAGAACTAAGAAAAAGACGCGAATAGCTAACGGGAGAACGTTTTCATTCGATTTCGTACTAAGCGCAGTTCCAACACTATTGAAAAATAAAGTTGGAACGATCTTGAATTCGAGCGGAATACAAAACAGAAAATAGTTACAATACAAGCTCCATTTCATACCAGAGTACATGTTCCTACTGCCTCGATAAGGTACTCGTACCTGAAATCGAATACGAAATCAAATCGATACAGCAATCGGATTATCGGAACGTAAAATTGGAAAATGTGATTTGCAGTCCATTTCTGGATGTTTTTTTCGCTCTACTGTAATTAGTTAACTAGGTGCAGTAGTATACCATACCTATTAGAAGGAAATAAATTCTATTGTACGTGTTAGGTGGTTCCCATTTGTTCTATGGAACATGACATCAACGGAACAAACGAGTCTATTTTTAACCCCCGACGCAAAAAGAGGGGTGTTATAAGTTTGACCGCTATGTGTGTCTGTGTGTCTGTCTGCGTGTTTGTCTGTGGCACCATAGCTCTTAAATGGGTGAACCGATTTAGGTGCAGTTTTTTTTATTTAATAGCTGGTTTTCTAGCGGTGGTTCTTAGACATGTTTTATCAAAATCGGTTCAGCCGTTTCAGGATCATCAGCTGTTTTGTTACAAGCGGTGGGGGTTTTTAAAATTTTTAATTTTTACAAATTTTCTTCACAGAACTACATACTAGCATTTCATCCAACTTCACTTTTCAGTGACGTCATGTCATGGTACAAAACTGGAATGTAATTTTTCCCAAGTTGTTCTTGTCACAAAGATCTGATAATTAGTGAGTGATATCTACGTAGCTAAAATAAATTTTAGATATAATTTAATTGTTCCATAGCACAAATAGGAATAAAAATATGATATGTTCTATGCAGAAAAAATTGTCTCGTTTTTTCCGATGACGTCATGTTCCATAGAACAAAATAATGGGAACCACCTACGTGTTTAGCAGTGGACTGTGATTGGCTGAGTTGATTAGGCTCGAGTTCACGAACAAGAATTCTCTGGTTAAACAACAATTGCTTAAGTTAAATACGTTTAAGTTACGTTAAAAAAATAACGAGTTCAAATGTATTTACTTGCTTCCTTACCGTTTACTAATATTGGTTTTAGTAAATTAAATTTTTATCGTCGTTGTAAGCCAATTTTTACAGAACTTTGTAGTACTTTTAAAATCCATTATTTGGCGAATAAAATAAACTGTTTTCGTCTAATGTCTAGATCATGGGTGGACAAACTTTTGTCATAACGGGCCAGAAAAACGCAAATTATTCCGCAGGGGGCCAGAATAAAAAAAATGCATTTTGTTCTGTCAAAACTAACAGTTTTCGCTCAAATATCTATAAATTTATTTTATATCTATTTGTGTTGATGAGGCTGCAATAATATTTAGAGGAGCTCGTGGCTAAATAATTACAGCCGCATAGACCGATCTTCCGGGTTAAGCCACGCTTGCCGAGGTTGGTCTGTGGATGGGTGACCATTTACCACAGCGAGTTTCCTCCGTGCCTCGGAAAGCACGTAAAGCCGTTGGTCCCGGCTGTCATTTGTAGATCTTTGACAGTCGTTACTGTTGGTCAGAAGCCAGAAAGTCTGACAACCAGTCTTACCAAGAGTATCGTATTACCCAGTTACTGGGTTGTGGAGGTCTGATAGGCAGTCGCTCCATGTAAAATACTGATATTCAGCTGCATCCGGTTCGACTGGAAGCCGACCCCAACATAGTTGGGAAAAGGCTAGGCAGATGATGAGGCTGCAATAATATATTTCCGAGGGCTATACACTCTTATTCTAAAATAAGTTGGAGGGCCGGATTAAAACCGATCGCGGGCCGATGTAAAATCGTTCGCGGGTCGTAGTTTGCCCACCCCTGGTCTAGATCTTCACATTATCTACCACAGTTCACCTTTTTGTCTGTCCTGTGTTACACAAGACAGGCAGGACAGCCAAGTAACAAACCAGTGTAAGCGAAAACACAATATTCCATCTTAAAATGTTCTCATTTCAAAAACACTTAAGCTTTTGAATCCAAAGTTTTTGACAAGTTCCTCTTCGCGGAAGACCAACGTTTAGCGTTGGTAGTACTCTTGAACCTCGTTTCCTTGTATGCATAATTCAATGGCCATTATTATGTAAATACTTAGTTCACCGTGCTTCACTGAAAAAAAGCAATTTTATTTATTGCGTTGTTCACTAGTTTGGTATACGATGAATACAGTGTGATTATTTATTTGTCGCCAGTTGTCGCTAAAAAGCGCTGTGGCGCTGTAGACCTAGCACGAATATTTTGACGTATAGTAACGTAAACGTAACGTTAATGTGAGCGAATTTTAAATCGAAAATACAACTACTCTATAGCATTTTAGTTTAAATGTATGCGACAAGCACAAGTTGTATCATACTTAGATAAAAATAATATAATAATAATAAATTTTATTTCTCTCTCCACAAAGGTTATCTTCATACCTATGCAAAACTTAAAAATAAGAACAAAAAAATAAAATGCACAGGTCATATAAAGCTCCTTTGCGAGAGACTGGAGTCCGTACTAGGGAAACTCTGTAGATTTTAGAGATTTAGATATGAATAAAGTTTTCAATTCAATTAAATATTATGTGCCAAACGGGTATTTCCAATTCAAAATTTAACTGATATGATGATATGTTACGTTACCATCTTTTACCATACGTCACAACATTCGTGCTAGGCCTACTGTTCTATGCATGTGTTAATAGCAGTATGCTATTGGCATTTGGCTTATTATTTTCCAGGTGACTAATAACTTAAAAGGCGACTAAGTGTTTGCAACTAATAAAATGAGGCGAGGAGCTATAAATAATGACTTGGCGACTAATAATGTTAGCAGGGTGGTTAAGGGGAATCCCGACATGGATAGGTTAGGTTCGAAGGGGATGACGGGGGCTAGAGTGAGCGAGAGAAGCGAGCGAACGAAGCCCCCGTCATCCCCTTCGTGTTAGGTTACTTTAAACCCTGCAGACAGAAATAGGAGCGGGGCTCCGTCGACTTAAGCTCCTTCACTGTAGCTGCCAACCTATTATTTTTGCTACCCATTTTAATTATTTTTAAAACCCCCTGCCTGCTTAAAATGCTACTTCACTGTAGCTGCCAACCTATTATTTTTGCTACCCATTTTAATTATTTTTAAAACCCTAAATCAGATTAGTTTGTCGCCGCGTTAAATACATGCCTTGGCATTTTAGTAATATAACATTTTCCGATCAATCCGTCAAATTTAGCCAAATGTTATAATTAGCTACGGATAAACTACTTACCTACTCCTTTGTCTAAAAAAGGTGGAGAAAACATTTTTTAATATTAAATTGTTTGTTTTTTTAATCTTTGCCCTCACTAAGATTTCTCCTGTATCGTGGCTGCGTTTACAGACACACATCTCACATACATAAACGCCCAAACCCGAAACAACTATCGGTAGGCCATACAAATTTTTGTTCCGTGTGGGAATCGAACCTACGACCCGTAGCACAGAAGCCAATCGCTCAGCCACTGCACCAAACGTGTCGTCATCTTATTCTTTATTTTACACAAGAAAAAAATAAATGAAATAAATATAAGCCTGTAACTGTCCCACTGCTGGGCAAAGGCCTGTTCTCATACAGAGAAGGAACGAGCATTGATCGCCACGCTTGCTCACTGCGGGTTGGCGATTTCAGATCATTAAAGTCCAGGTTTCCTCACGATGTTTTCCTTCACCGTATCGCTCCTTTAGAATTAAAGAGACCTATCTAAAATCTAAGGTTTTGGAAAACGTTGAATAAAGTTTCGTATGTTTATAAATTTTGTAGAAACGGGAGATTATTCTGTTGCATTACATTTTTCGCCACCATACGCCTCTGTTTTATTAAGAGTCGATGAAGATGGATCAGTCTATGAGTAAAAGTTGACATCTTAAAATTTCGAATAGGTCTCTTTAATTCTAAAGGTGCGGTATGTCAGTGGCGTCTTAGATTAACTAAGAAAGTACATATGAAATTGAAAAAGTCACATTGGTACATGCCTGGGTTTGAACCTGCAACCCGGTGCTTAACAAGCGGGTCTGTAACCTCTGGGCCACCACGACATTCTTTCATCATGACATTACACAAGAAAATAACAATAAAAAAACAATTTACTGAAGTAATTTACGTAGGCGAGCTTTACTCAAAAATGAATTTTCTACCAGCAAACCTTTGAGAGATAGAGAGAGATTGATAATGTGGTTGAGGGCAAACTCTAGTGTACAACTGTCTTATTCTTATCTACTTACAGATGCTATAAAATAAAATATAATGTACCTAAATAAATACACAACAAGAAAATAATTATTAATATTTATTTTCCGTAGCCTCCTCCCCCGAAAATACTGGAAAGCGGGTGAGTTTTGGTACATATTACTGAAGAATCTAAGGGTGTTGATAAATAAATACAATACCATTAGTTAGCAGACATAATTACCTTACACAGGTGAAGAAAAAAATAATCAAATGTTTGGAATATGCATAGGAAAAAAAAAGTTTTTTTTAACTTAACGGTTAGAAAATAAGGTTATTTTTCCATCTGTCATTTTACTGTCAGCCATCATTATGAGTGGATTCGAGTCACTTGACAGCAGAAATAAGAAGTCAAATAGATCCCTCCACGGTCACAAAGATTGAAATGATCTAACTGGGAGATAAAGGTACGCTATGTGTGTGATCCGTCCGTATATCGTAATTTTACTTTTTACCTACACTTTCTTCAAATGCGTCCTTAAAGCAGATTTTAATGATCCACGTTGAAGAATGACGTCTCGAAGTATCCAATTTGCACATGTCATTTTACTGCTGTCACACGAGTTGCTGACATGTCCTAACGACCGAAGCCTTTATCTGGAATCTTTCTAAATGATGAACATTATCAGGCCCTATATCTGGACTAGTTGACATAATTTACTGGAAATCTAGGTCATTTCACGGAAAAAGTCGAAGTTTACACCTGTGAAGTCTGCAGAGAATGAGGAATGATAACGGTGCCGATTCTCTTGTTCAGCAACTAAACTAAAATTAGAGAATTGCTATCTTTTACTAACAGATAGCGCGAGAAAAGGGCGGTGATAGACAACAACTAAGTTAGAGATGTACAATTAATTTACGCCTTAAACTTCACCGTGTCGAGTCGACACGTTTTAAATGTCGTCTTGTATGGAACTTTTAGTTCAACTAAATTTGACAGCTCTTATTTACGTATGTCTCTTTCTTATTTTATTAGAGTGAAAAAGATGGCAATAGCCTAAATTAAGTTTAGTTTGTCCATAACAGAATCGGCACCAATGTCTGTCTCTGATGTATTTCCTGACAGAAAAACCAATAATAGATACTTTTTTTCTTCTGGAAATCGAACGCAGAGCTTGCTGCGTTCAGAATTCCTTCGTTGTCTCAGCAATTAAACTCTGGAACGTGCTCCCCTTGGTATTGAAAAAGCTCCTAGTAAATTCTCATTCAAACGCAAAGTTAAGGAAATGAAGTCGCTGCACTCCTAATTCTCTAATTTATTTGTGTTCGTCATAATTTCAATTTGGTTTTCATGATATTTTGTACTCTTTACATATTTTAATATCTATACAAGGTTAGTCAGAAAGGGGGTACTAATCCGAAATGGTGTTAAAGTACACTTAATAATGAATAACTTTTGTTCTACAACTTTTCCCAAAACTCAATAGTTTAAGAGAAACAGTTGTTCAAAAATTTCAAAAAAAAAGTCTCTAATATCTATCTTTCCCCAGTTATGATCAGCTGTGTTTACATTTTAGGTCATATTTGGGGTCACGAATTAGAAGCACCATTTTCTGAATTTGTAACTAAAAGCACGGATGAAGAATTTAAAAAAAAACTAAAATAAAAATAATTTTATTTGGAAAAAAAATTATCGAATTTTGAAATTTTAACACTTGCTTTCAAACAGTCATCAGCGATACTATAAGTGGGCTTCGGATTAGTACCCCCTTTCCGACTAACCTTGTATGTTTTATTATTGAATTATTATGTATAAGTATTTTATTATAATTTTTATCTATTTTATGATGTACAGACTTCTGAGAAATTATCTTGTTTTTTTGTACCTACCCATTTTGATGCTTTTCTTTTTAACCCAAAGGTTGACTGGTAGAGAATGCCTTACGGCATTAAGTCCGCCTTGCGTAACACCACAGTGCATTGAAGTATAAATAAATTAATTAAACGAATAAAGCAGAAGGGTAAATATAGATTTTGAAAAAAACTGTGTCACAAGCACTGTGATAATAATAATTATACTCTATGCTAATACAGACGTTAGTTAATGCAAGAAGGAAAAGAAAAAGCAAAAAAAAACAATCTAAGTACATGGTGTTAACGAATTCGTGTAATTCCTTCAAACCGCGTGACGTCCTGGTGAGACTGATTGACCCTGCGTAGGTTTTTTTACAAAAAAGTTTTCAAAAAACGATCCGTAGTATTCTGATTCTGAGTAGTTTTAGCGTCCCAAGTTAACTGACTGCGTGGAACGATATCGCGCTAGTCGTGCCCGTTAGCTGTGTCGCCGTGCCTTCATTCAGTTATGTATTCTGAATACATCGAAATATTCTGTCACATAAAAAAATATTTGGGAAAAGAATTTTTATTTTTAATCAATCTTAATCCCATGCGGGGTTAATCTATACCATTATAGATCATATGGTTTTAAGGAACTACACGCATTCGTTTACACCCTATAGAAAGTCTCCGCTCAAATGCTGTTGGTTCCATCCAGTCGGGTGTCTCGACTGGAAATTGCCTCTTCTCCCCGATAATAAGCTTATTACGTTCCCTCCCACACAGTGTGCACTCCTATCGTATGAGACTTTAATTCATTACACGTATAGTTCCATTAACTAATCTGGAAGCCTTCATACAGAGCTTGTATGTCTATTAATAAGTTTGTAGAGTAACAACACTTATCTTTTTAAATGATAATGATAAAAGCTCCCTTTTTTATCGTCATTTACCTCCGGTTTCTGAATTGAGAATTCTAGGGTAAGCAGTACTTAAGTAACATTTGAGTACGGAGTTGTCAAAAAAATTACGGATTTTAAAGCATTTTTTTGACAAACTCCGTACTCAAATACTACTTAAGTATTGCTTATCTCGAGTTCTCAATTCAGAAACAGGAGGTAAGAATTCTAGGATAAGCAGTACTTAAGTAACATTTGAGTACGGAACTGTCAAAAAAATTATGGATTATAAAGCATTTTTTTTACCCGACTACGGCGAAACAAAACGGAGCGTTGTTAAGGCGAGCTGAACCCTGGCGCGGTAGGTTTTGCTTGTTTTAGAACTCATTTTTGATAGGCAAATTAAAACATTTAGAACCCAAAATAAATTTATATTTTAGGATAGATTCCTTCTCTATACCATGTACCCGTCCAATACACGATGCAATATAGTTTTCTCGATAGAAAAAAATACTGAAGTTACTTCGATTTGCAGTTTTTTACAAGCAAAATTTCATTTTAAACAAGTACTTACTATAATACATTTTTATAATTAATATTAATTTATAGGTAATTAATTTTGGAATCGATTCTACCCGATCGTTTTTTTTTATTACATTTAAGTATATATTTTTTATCGATTTTTTAAAGTGATTTTCGGCCCGCGCGTCGTCGCTTACCCGATTGCCGTCGCTTACCCGATTACCGCGCCAGGGTTCAGCTCGCCTTAATAACTCCGTACTCAAATATTTCTTATGTATTGCTTATCCTAAAATTCTTAACTTAGAAACCGGAGGATAGTTCACGATTTTCTGAAGAATCGCTGAAATAATTCATCATCATCTCCCTGCCGTTATCCCATTCTAGGTGGGGTCGGCACAACATGTATTCCGCTATTGTCTTAAATAAGAAGTCTAAAAAGTGTATAAAGACTCACCACATCCCACAGTCAAACCATTACTACGGTTTTGTGGGGCTTAGTTTATAATGTATTTGCTATATCGATACCTCTGGGCTCAAAGGGCGTATAGCACATTTTTGGCATAGTTACATTTTCACATAATTATAACGAAAATTCGTTTTTTTTTGTTATTTTTTGCTTCTCCTGAAAACCCGTGTTTTGTGCTATACTCCCTTTGAGGCCAGAGGTATCGATATGTGAACTTAAAATAAATAAATAATAATAATACAAATATGTGAATACAATATACCGCTTAATCGCTTGGATGCGAATTAACGAGTCAACATCTCCCGAAGAAGCCCCGTGGAGGGCGAAACACGTGTCGTATTTTGGTTGCATTTTTTTCACTCCTTCTGCATGTGCATATGTTTGTGGGAGGGAGGGTGGTGCTGCATACTGCCTCCTAACTAGCCATCTAGTTTGGCGGAATTAAAACTAAATATTGTATTTGCATATTTGTATGTCATGGATTTCCGCATAGTAACAACACCTGATTCCATCATTTATGTATTCCTCTTCCATTCTCCAAGATTAAGAGATAATCTGGAAAGATTAATTAAAATTATTAATTACAATCGCTGAATTAATTGTAATTAATAACTTTGCTTAATCCTTCTAGAGACTTGCCTGTTGTTTTATTGAGTATGATATTTTTAATAAGATTGGTATTATTGATAGTTATTAGTTTTCGTCGACTGTTCCAATTGAAACCGCAATAATCGATATATGACACAAATACAGGATGCATCCGAGTTCGTGTAATTCCTTCAAACCATTGCAGAGGAGGTTTCAGACTCAAAAATAAAAAACCAAGATGAAAACATGGTTTTCTTAACCTGAGTCATTTTAGAGCCCCGAGTTAACTGACTGCGTGGAGCGATATCGCGATAGTCGTACCTTCCAGCTGCAACCAGCAGCGTGTCGCTGTGCTTTCATTCATGATGATTCATTGAAATGTTTTATCACATAAAATTATTTTTTTGCAAAAATGTTTTTTCTTATTTTTTCATTTATTATACCTTTTCAATTGGTTGAGGTAACTTATACCTCTCAAGACAAAAAAGTTTTTTTTTACACGCTCTCTGCCGTGCGTGGTTAATCTTTGCCAGTATAGTATCGTGTGATTTTTATGAATTACACGAATTCGTTAACAGGGTGTAAACGAATTGACGACACGTTTGGTGCAGTGGCTAAGCGATTGGCTTCTGCGCTACGGGTCGTGGCTTCGATTCCCACACGGAACAAAAATTTGTATGGCCTACAGATGGTTGTTTCGGGTCTGGGCGTTTGTGTATGTGAGATTTGTGTCTGTAAACGCACCCACAATACAAGAGAAATCTTAGCGGGGGCAACGTTTTTTTAAAAAAATAAGAAAAAAAAGAATTCGTGTAATTCATCTATACATATAAAAGAAGAAGCTGACTGACTGACTGACTGATCTATCAACGCACAGCCTAAACCGCTGGGGTTAGAAAGTTGAAATTTTGACAGTAGGTTCCTTTTGTAACGTAGGCATCCACTAAGAAGGGATTTTTCGAAATTCAACCCCTAAGGGAGTTAAATAGGGGATGAAAGTTTGTATGGAAAATCGACACTTAACGGGTTCTAAATTTCACGCAAGCGAAGCTGCGGGCGAAAGCTAGTCTATACATATAAAAGGAAAAGCTGACTGACTGACTGACTGATCTATCAACGCACAGCCTAAACCGCTGGGGTTAGAAAGTTGAAATTTTGTCAGTAGGTTCCTTTTGTAACGTAGGCATCCACTAAGAAAGGATTTTTCGAAATTCAACCCCTAAGGGAGTTAAATAAAGGATGAAAGTTTGTATGGAAAATCGTCACTTAACGGGTTCAAAATTTCATGCAAGCGAAGCTGCGGACGAAAGCTAGTTTCATTAAAGAGATAATTAACACGAAAACACTTCAAACCACTGTGGTAGTAAAATATTAACAATTCTAAGGAAAAACACAAAGAAAAACACCCAACAAAAACAACCTTTGCACCGGACAAAGTTCTTAAATAGATACGTCATATAATATTATTACGTCACGATACACATTTCAATTGTTTTTCCTAACCAGTTATTATAAGAGCGAAACGTTTATCTGATGATGCGTGAAAGTACTTTGGAGGGCCGCTTTGCCATCCTTTGTCGAATAGGGCATTGTGTTTTTATATGTACCGCAGTAACATAGTGCGTGAACACGTTTCGGGGTTGTATTCTCTGCGGTCACATTGTATAAAAACAAAGCGACTGCCACGTCATGTAACCGTTTGACAATCCCTACTTTAGGCCGAGAGCAAACGATAGCTTAAAACGAGGTCTCGATCAAGTTGTGATAGGATTGGACAATTTGGAAGTGAGCAGCGCGTAACGTCACTGCATGTCATTTTCTAGGGCGTACCTGTGGAATTTCTGCGTCCAGTTTTATCCACCAATCAAATACTGCAGCACTGACGCGGTACAATTCAAAAAGGTTCAATATGTTTGGGAAATTAATTATACATAACGAGGGTAGTTCACCCATTGGGGGTACCTCGTCATCAGAGTCCAAGTTCGACTTGGTGTAGGCAGGAAATAATAGTCACAACACTGATTATAGTCCTCTATTTATTCACTCTCGATAACAAAATAATAAAATCTCAAATGATCAAACCGATGGTAACTGATTAAAGTACGGAAACGCGGTAAGTTCAGTGCAGGCTGGCAAAATGACCTCTCGCCCTCGTGTCTCACTCCAAAGTAACTTCACTCAAATCAAATGCATCCAATGTCAAAAAGAATGACAGCTGACAGCCGATAGCTGACAGCTGACAGCTTGCTGACAACCGTCAAACAAGACATGCCACGCCCCGCACCGACCTCACCCAAGCACATTGCTTGACGTTTCCGACAAACGATAATAGATGGCGTCCTACTACATTCACAATAATCAATAGTCATTCTAATAGTTGTGCTTCTGTGTTGATTCTGCGACATACATATTAAAACTTAAATCAACGGTTTAAAGGTACCATCTCACGGTGCGTGATATTGCGCACCGCGACCCACGAGCTCGCACCGGCGCGGCGCACCATAGGAAGAGAATCGTCCCTGGTAACGCTGACGGTGCGTAGCTGTATCCGCCGCGATTCAGTAACTTCAAACGTGCGGTGCGATTTCTCTTTCACTTGATACTTATATTTTGGAATGACAAAATAGCTTAGAATCACGGACCCTCATAAGGTAGCTTCCCAAAGTGCGTAATTTTACGGATGATACCACGCACAGCCGGTGCGCGATATCACGCTCTATGGGAAGCCGCCTTTATCCAAAATGCAGAATTCTAAATACACGGTCTAATTTAAGCTGTTGGAATATGCATCAAACAGTTGAGTTTTCACAGTTTGCGCATACCATAACAACTGCCATCAGCTGCATTCAGAGATCCACATATTATCTATGCAGCGCCGGTCCGAGTAAACTCGGCGCCCTAGGCAAATAACTGAAATGGCGTACCTTGAAACAAAAGTTTCGCGTAACTTGTGCGTATCTGATAGCCAATACGCTGGTCAGCTCACACTGACTCGCCCGTCCCGTAACTTCACCATACCGTCCCTAAGCTCGAGCGGCCTAGGCCGTTGCCTAATTCGCCTATACGGGCCGAGCCTTCCGTATATCTGTGGCTGCATCGCATACCAATGTAGCAAAACAAGCAATCTTTTCTCAAATCTTTTTGAGTGTAATTTCTAAAGGTGGCTAAACTAAGGTCGCACAGTGCATGATATCGCGCACCGCGGCACACGAGATCGCACCGGTGCACCACGGGAATGACAAAATAGCTTCGAATCACGCACCGTTGGAAGAGCCTCGGTGCGGTGCGTGGTTGTGCGTGATATTATCCGTAAAATCACGCGTGTGGACTTCCACCGTTCCGTAGGGTTAGCACGAATTTTGTGACGTATGGTAACGTAAACGTAACGTTAACGCGAGTGAATTTTGAATTGGAAATACTCGTTTCGCACATTATATTTAATCGAATTGAAAACTTTATTCATATCTATGTATGATAGAAATTGTGGTTGTCGCATAAATTTAAACTAAAATGCTATAGAATAGTAGTAATAATTTTCGATTCAAAATTCACTCACATTAACGTTACTATACGTCAAAATATTCGTGCTAGGCCTACTGATCATACGGTCCGTGATGTTAGTCATGGCTACAGTGTGCTTGAGATTTTTTCATAAATTATAAATTGACTACAGGCCTTATAAAGGAAAGCGTGAAGAATAGCGTTTACAGCTGCAACGTTTCAAAACGAATCGGTTAATTTACTCGTATTATGGTGCTCTTACACGGGTGATACAAATTGCCGAATTGTGGGCAATTTCGTCATTACGGCAACATAGGGAGCGACAGCGCAGAATCGGAGTGTCACAGTTGGTGAAATTGTATTAGTCGAAACAAAACGACTTCGCGGTAGACCGAAACTGTCGTTAAAATCGTTACTCCGCATGCGAGGAATGACTGCTGGTTATATCTTGACTATCCGACAAATGAAAATGAACCCTAATTCCGATCTTATATATGTTGTTAGTACATAATGAAAACTCACGACCGTCCCGATAATTTTGTTTGCTCGTTAATACATTTACGAACACAACATTAAGCTTATTAGTTTGTTTTTATTCAAACAACCACCGAAGAAAGTTTCATTTTCGTTGGCTAAACAATAGAATCCGCAACAATATTTTTTTGTTTAGTAAAAGTCAGTGACTTCTATAATGTACATGTGGATCATTTAATAATTTAATAAACAGTGTGTTAAACGAATTCGTGTAATTCCTTAAGACCATAATTATGATCTACTACTGGTACAGATTAACTTCGCAAGGGATTTAGATAAATGTTTTTTTTTTTTTTGTTGCAGTAGTGATCGTATCTAAACCATCCAATAAGGATTCATTAAAAAAACGAAAAAAAAGAAAAAGAAGAAAAAAATATTGCATAAAAATTATTATTATTTACTCAATACTCAATATCTTTATTGCTTTACCATAATGTGTACTTAGGTGGTAACTATATAAATGAGATCAATTATGGACCCTGTAGGGCACAACAAAAGTGTAGGAGAGAGGAAGCCCTGTTTTAGGAGATAATGAACAGTAATATTATTGCTAAATTATTTAATTTATTATAATTGCTAATTTGTTTCATCATAATTTTTTGTATATTATTTATTTATTATTATTTAATTTACTATTATTGCTATTTTGTTTTATTATTATTTTTGATATTTATTTATTTATTACTATTATATTATTTATTTTGTTAAGTATTATTAATTGTTTTTATTATATCATTAATATGTTTTAAACATACCTATAAATTGCGTGATTATCATTAATTATTGTTATCTATTATTGTTTTTATATTTTTTCATTAATTATAATTTCCTTAATCATAATATATTATATACATTTCTTCTATTATTTCTGTTTATCGTTTAAATATTCATGTAAGGAATAATAGCATTTGTTTATCAGTAGTTTTTTAAGTGTTTTTATAAAAATATTGAACTTTTCTTCTGTCTTTATTATTTCTGGTAGTTTGTTGTATATTTTTATAGACATTACGTAGGGACTTGTCGAATGCATTTTTAGCTTGGATGTTGGTAAGTTTAGCCTAGATCGGTGCCTAAGTGTGTACCGTGATTGAATATCTTCGCGTTTTGTGTAGAACTCTTGATGCTTGCGGACGAATTTACATGTTTCTAGAATGTAAATACTGGGGAGGGTTAGAATATTATGTTTGAGGAAGTAGGGTTTGCAGCTGTCAGTTTGATCAATATTTACTAGAACTCTGACAAATTTTTTTTGTAGGGTAAAGAGTGTCAGGACATCTGTACTATTTCCCCAGAGGGTTACGCCGTAGCTAAGCCATGCGTTGGCATATGCATAATACGTGGTGAGGGCAGTTTGTAGATCGGTTGTCTTTTTAGTTTCGCGGAGAGCGTATGCGAATTTTGAATTTTTTTTACAGGTTTTTCGTATTTGTGCTTTCCAGTTAATATGTTTATCTATAGTAAGTCCAAGTAATGTAAATTCATAACGTACGTAACGTAAATTTAATACATACATTTCGATAAATGAATGATAGTACGGCGAAACAGCTAGCGGACGCGACTAGTGCGATATCGCTCTTTGTAAATCAATTAACTTGGGGCTCTAAATGACTCAGAAAACTCGCAACCTAGGGAAACTACTTCACAAACCCGGATAAAAAGTATCCTGTGTGTTAATCCAGGTCATAGTGATTGGTTGTTAATATTCAGCATCCTCATTGCGCAAAACACTAGTAATCGCTATTGATTTGATTATGACAGGTCAACAATTTCCATAGCAATGTATGTGTTACAGCGAAAGTGATTAATCCGGATATTATATATAATAACCAGCCATTATGTATAATATCTACTCAATTTGGTCAAAGTGATAAATGATACAGAATTAATCACATTAACCAGCTATTATGTATAATATCTTGGGAGACTTGGATAAAGTAATAAAACCAGTATAGTTGAAGATTATAAAGTTTAAAAAAATTAATATATCCCCTGCTGGCACCCAAAATGGACATCGGCGGCGGTAATAAGTTGTTTGGTAGATATGTTAGTTGAAAGGTAGGTTAGATTTTGGGCTAAACACTGTAACTTGTCTTCCAACTGACTAATTTCAAGAGCGAGCGAAGCGAGCTCCTTATTTTGGGACACCCCGACACGGA
Source organism: Amphipyra tragopoginis (assembly GCA_905220435.1). Lineage (NCBI taxonomy): Eukaryota > Metazoa > Arthropoda > Insecta > Lepidoptera > Noctuidae > Amphipyra > Amphipyra tragopoginis. The sequence goes on from HG992009.1 coordinate 11,055,838, forward strand.
TAGGTTAGGTTCGAAGGGGATGACGGGGGCTAGAGTGAGCGAGCGTAGCGAGCGAACGAAGCCCCCGTCATCCCCTTCGTGTTAGGTTACTTTAAACCCTGAAGACAGAAATAGGAGCCCCGCGCAGCGGGGCTCCGTCGACTCTGCTTTGGAAACTCAAACAACCTTACAAATATCCCCTTAAGTTTTTCAATCGTTTTTTTTTGTGAAAATGAAAGTGGGTGACGAATAATCGTCTCATGAAGAGTTTGAAGAGGCCTTGAAGGAGTAAAAATACAGAGTATGTAGTCGGCGCGGCGCCGACAGCCAGTTTGATAACCGGCGCCGGTAGTGGAGGCTCTACATAGATTATAATTTTACGTTAATTGGGAAAACGTTAACGGGAGGGGAAGCAAGTCGGACCGTATTTATTACTTTGACTAACTATGGGCAGATATTATGAATAATATCCGGATAAAGTGATTAATTTATCACATTGTCTAGACAATTTAGTCATTATATATAATGACCAGTCATTATGTATAATAGCTAATTAATCACATTGGCTTTAACATATGGATTAACAATCCGACTTATCCGACTTCTCGACAACTATAACGCTCCGTGAAATATTCAAAGAGATAAATATACTAACCTTACCATCCTTATATATATTTAGTAACATTATGTACATTCGGAAAAACATTGCCCAGTATAATAAGAAGAGTGACAACCACAACCTTAATACTCGCAATAAAGACAAGCTAGCAGTACCTGGTTTTAGACTTAGGAAAACCAGTAAGTCGTTTATGGGAAACAGTGTTAGATGCTACAATAAAATTCCATCTAGTGTAACTGATTTACCAGATACAAAGTTTAAATTATATATCAAGCGCGTACTAATGTCTAAAGCATATTATAGCCTAAATCAGTACATCGTAGATAAAGATGTCTGGCATACGATTCCCTCCTGCACACTGCGACCCTCTGGCACCGTCTAACAGAACAAACGGCCATTATTCAAATGCTAACTTATTGTAATTATTTCTTATTTTATTGACTCAATAAGTATGTTATTTTATCTTATTTTAATCTAATGTTTCCAATTTTGATTGTTTTTTTTTTTCTCTTTGACATTTCATTTAATTTATTTATTGCTAGTATTTGCTTATATTAGTTTGACATTGAGTTGCAATTATTAATTATCAATTATTAATATTATTCTGTTAATACCTACGCAAGGCTGTAAAATGTGAGGACCATGCAGCATCTAGTGTTACACTTTCATTCTTAATATTTGACTGCCTATTGTCTATCGGTATGAGTCTGTCATGCTCACTGAAATGTCTTGCTGATGGTGGCGTTGTGCATCGGGTCGTTGAGTTCCCTGCAACATGGTTGAGCTGAGCGACGCCGATGTATGCGTCATGCTCGTGAACGGGTGCTGTCTGTTGGGACTGGTCAGCTCGTAACTGCTACGGCAATCGTTTTCAAAGGCTAACTTTCTCATTACTTTTCATGTTGTTAACCACATGTACATTAATCTGCGTTGTTCTTACATTACTACAATGAAAATTGTCAAAACATTTACTTTTTTAAAAGAGTGTCTATGGAGTTTCTTGCCGGTTCTTCTCCAAAGGACCTACTACTTGGAACCGAGCCCCTAGTGTTGACCTTTTGAAAGCACCAGGGATCTGGTCTACTTGAAATAAAAACTATTTGACTTTGACTTTGACTATGTATGGTCACCCATCCACGGACTGACTGAGCGCAGCTGAACCTATTGAACTCATCTCTAGTATCTTCTTTTCTTTTCTTTCTTTTTTTTAAAAACGTTGCCCCACGCTACGATTCCTCTTGTATCGTGGGTGCGTGTACAGACACAAAATGTCTCATACACAAACGCCCAGACCCGAAACAACCATCTGTCAGCCATACAAATTTTTGTTCCGTGTGCCGGAGAGAAGCCAATTGCTTAGCCTCTGCACCAAACGTGTCGTCAGTATCTGAATAAAGAAACTAAAAATCCTTTTGTTTTTTTTGTTTCTCAGTTATTTTGGATACTTCCGACGGGCTTAGTAATATCGAAAAAGTTTGACCAGCGAACCTGACAGCGACCTGAAATATGAAATATTATAACCCTATATTTTCCGAGTTACGAGAGCGAATAACCGTAAACCTGTCAACATAGACTACCAGGCGTTTCACGTCTGCGTGAAGAGCGCATTATTGTACAGGTACAGGGTACAGGTAAATAGGTTATTGAAGAAATTGAAATGCTCTTACGCTACATCTTGCATCCTCGTATAACTCGTATACAAAAGGAATTCAGAGCATAAAGTTACAGACTTTATACGTCGTATCATTTTCTATCTTGAATTTGTGATGTAAGTTTTTTTTCTGTTTTGTTTAGTCAACTGTGTACTTCAGTTTCTGAGAGACCAGTCAACTGTGTTGTGTATTTACGTTTCTCCCAACTCGTTCAAGAATCACAGCCAGGAAACTCATGAAAGATGTATATTATAGTACTATTTAAATGAGAACTGGTGACAGAAGCACAAACAGATATGAAATAACCCTTTCATAATCTGGACAAAACATTCCTAGTTTCATAGCGAACAAAGAGCGGCTATTACGCTGGAAAGTTGGGGTCAACCCTAAAATGTCGACGTTGTGCGGACGAGCCGGAACCGAAACCAGTGTTAAAAATACCGGTAGTTTTTAGTAACTACCTCTTCGGCATTTACCGGTACCTTTTATCGGTTACCTTAAAACATAGCACATAATATTCCCAAACGGGCGCATCCATTTGGGAATTAACCAAGAGCTATTCAAATAAATTGAAGAGGATGCGAGACAAGTGTATTAGGTAACCAAGACAACCCTTAAATTGTATGCATTACCTTAGATAAAGGTTACCTTGGATATATGGTAACGTAATATTTTTTGGTTACCATCAGTGCCTTCTCTATGCCATTTTAGAAAAACACAACCATACAACCAAAGGCCATTTGATTAAATATTTCAAATTCTGTACAGGAGAAATGAGGAACATATCGTGAGGAAAATTTTGAGTATGAATGTGGATGGTTATAAGAGTAAAGAAAGACCAAAGAAACGATGGATGGAGAATGTGAAAGACGTTATGGCTAAAAAGGGGTGACTACTGAGATGACGGCTAATAGAGATGTATGGACGAAAAACACGTGCCGCGCCGACCCCAAATAAGTTGGAATAAATTACCTGGACCTGCTCTTATGGTGGATGATGATAGTGACTTTCAAATTCTGCTCATTTAAAATTAATAGCATATTTTTCCAATTGCCTATATGGATGGAGAATGTGAAAGATGTTATGGCTAAAAAGGGGTGACTACTGAGGTGACGGCTAATAGAGATGTATGGAAGAAAAATACGTGCCGCGCCCACCCCAAATAATTTGGAATAAATTAGCTGGTCCTGCTCTTATGGTGGATGCTGATGATGATAACAAATTCTGTTCATTTAAAATTAATAGCACATTTTTCCAATTGCATATTCCATTTTGTTATTTGAGTGTTATATTTTGATGTATCACAGTGAATAAGCGTATAGTTGTGATAATGGGAAGGGAAACGCAAAACGAAAATAGATGGCAGCACCTCTGTTAGTACCAATTACAACCAATCAGAATGAGTTAAATTGTCAGTAGCAATTATGTCAAACAAACTTAAACCAATAACATTGCTTTGGTACGAGCGATGATGGTGCCATTAGTTCTCCAGTTTCCTACCCCATTATAGGAAAACCTTTTTTTAGGGTTCCGTACCCAAAGGGTAAAACGGGACCCTATTACTAAGACTCAGCTGTCTGTCCGTCTGTTTGTCACCAGGCTGTATCTCATGAACCGTGATAGTTAGACAGATGATGTATTTCTGTTGCCGCTATAACAACAAATACTAAAAAAACAGAATAAAATAAATATTTAAGAGGGCTCCTATACAACAAACATGATTTTTTTGTCGTTTTTGTAGATAATGGTACGGAAACCTTCGTGCACGATTCCGACTCGCACTTGCACGGTTTTTAATACCGGTACCGGTAATTTGATATTGATAAGGGTTGGTTGTCGGTCCCGGCCGACGAGTCATAGGTTCATTTACATACCACAGTCTGTTGTTCTTAGTTCTTGTACGTTACTGTCCTAGTTTGGACCGCAGTTAGTTTGTTTTGCAAACAAAACTTTAACTGTGATAAAGCTATCGTTGGAGATGTGTTCACTGTCGCTAGTAGTGAATGATTTGAAGCTAACGTTATGAGCTGCTTGAATTTATTGGAATGAGATGTGTTTTTTTACGAAAAAGATGCCATGCGTCGCCTTAAAGTAAAAATGAAAACCACGGTAATGCAATTTGGTCATTTTTAACCGACTTCAAAAAGGAGGAGGTTCTCAATTCGGTTGTATTTTTTTTTTAATTTTTAATTTTTTTATTTTTTATGTGTGTTACCTCATATCTCCGTCATTTATGAACCGATTTGAAAAATTCTTTTTTTGTTCGAAAGGGTATATACTTCCCGATTGGTCCCATTTAAATTTTGTTATGATCAGACCATGAACTTCAGAGATATGGAACGGAACTCCTCATCGGATCAAAGCAAAATTCTCAAATTACTAATATTGCTTTGTTTATATTTGCTGTTGGGAACTGACTACTTGAAAAGAGGAGGGGGTGCGTGTCCTCCCCTCCCCCCCTTTGGAATGTTTTCATTATATCGTGTAAGGTATCATTGGAAAGGACTTTTTATGCCCGACTACGTCAAAGCCAAAAAGAAGGGTTATGAAGGAGGGGGTTAAAATTATGACACTAAAACGTATTTAATAAAAAATAAACTTTAAAAAAAAGTAAAAACCGACTTCAAAGAAATACTAAAAGGAGTAAAATAATTACCATAATATAAAATTAACAGTTTCAGAAGTCGGTGCAACTCTACACTGAAGCAAATAGAAGCCACCGCGTTCTGAAACTGTTAATTTTATATTATGGTAATTATTTTACTCCTTTTAGTATTTCTTTGAAGTCGGTTTTTACTTTTTTTTAAAGTTAATTTTTTTATTTTATCACGGCGTATAGGTACCTACTATGTTTAATAGAGCCGCTGTGTGCGATATTATTTTGTATATATCAAATTATTAAAAATAATTTGACATGGAAACAAAATTATAAATTTTAATACTTGCTATAAAACCGTCATCAGTGATACCTTAAGTGGCCTGCGGATTAGTACCCCCTTTCCGACTAACCTTGTATAAAATTCGTAATAAATATGAGTGACGAGCACTTGCCCACGACTTCGTCCACGTGAAAGCCCACAGGAACCATGCAATGACCAAAAGCATTCCCTAGGTTTTCGCTCTAAAGCGTGAATTACACAGAAAAGGCATAAGGTGCAGATACGGCGCAGGCGCGTCGCTTTCATACATTTTTTGCGAAAAAGATTTCAAGCGGCACGACAAAACGTATGAAAGCGACGCGCCTTATGCCTTATGCCTTTTCTGTGTAATTCACGCTTAAGACGACGCATGTTGACAATGTACACTCCTATTACTCGATGAATAAATAAAAATATCCCGACTATCAGTGTTTTGGGATTAACTATGTATCAGTGGCGTAGGGTGAATTTTCTTAAAAGGGAAGCCGGACCAAAAAATGCTTACCTTGCTCAAGTGTGATGCGTGAATTCCAGTAACTACTCGTTTCGAAAGGGAAGCCGATAGGAATCGAGTTGTATGGAGCCTTCGCCACTGCTATGTATTGTTAAATCTAGAAACGTTAAATTGCTCGCCATTACTAGCAATTGACTATGAATCAGACTAAGCGGAATAAAAAAGATGGATCCCCGCTAGTGTTGCCAGATTAGATTATTCAAATATCGGGACTTAAATGAAAAAAAGCGGGAAAGGAACGAAGAAATCGGGACGTAGAAACCATGCTTCGCACAGTCGCTTAACATCTCTGGCGCTCGCCTCGTGCACTCAGTTCTTCACTTCTTCTTCTGTCGTGTCGGCACAAGCTATATGAGAATAGCTCAAGCTGTGGTGATAAGATTAGCCAGGCAGCAAGGTTGGTAGCGGGGCTGACAGCACAGGGTGCGCCGGACGTTGTTAAGAATAGACACTCCTGACAGATTATTTTTAATAATAATTTGACAGATTTTGTAAACGAAAACAACAAAACACCACGCCTGTATTCCCCGAAGGGTAGGGCAGAGGTGTATAATACACCCACATTTCACTGTTATGTTTAAGTCCCATGTAATAGGGAGCGAGCCTATTGCCATCAACCGAGCACAAATGCAGACTCCGGGCTGCTACTGAGAAATTCCAAATGGAAAAACCCAATAACACTTCGCCCGACCTGGGGATCGAACCCAGCACCACACGCTCAGCAGTCGCGCTTGCGAACACTAAATCAACGAGGCAGTCAGTGTGAACGAAAACTGTACCATTAAAGAAACATGAACGCTTCAAGAAAAAGAAGTGCTATAAAAAAAAATGCTGGTTCTTAACTGGTAGGCTGCAGCTGATGAAGTCTATAAAGGGTTCGTAAAAATCAACCGGAAATTTTGTACCAAAAAACGAATTATTCTATGTGCCTATAAAAGTACTTAAAGTTTTGCTTTTAAAATAAAGAGGGCTGAAAAAGCAATTTGTCACTGCGAATAAATTGCTGCAGAAGTATTAAACAGATGTTACTCCGCTGGGTGGACTCGTGATCGCAATTTGTAAGCAGAAACTCGCAGTAAATTCACTTTAATGTTATGAAGTGTATGTAAGAACTCCGCAAAAGGATGTTGTATATTTTTTTAACCATTAACAAGGCAATCGGAATATATTTCCCACCATTTTTTTGGAAGATGTCACGAAAACCTTCTTGTTATATTTTTATTTTTCTAATCTGTAATTCTCGCAATACTAAACATTTTTACTATGTTCATATAGAGAAAATAAAAAAAGATACATAAAAAGGTTGTTTTTTTCTTATTTTTTATTATTTGTAAAAAATCCCAATTATTTGTTATTTCCTTTTTCTTAAAACCTTATTTATTAAGGGTTTAGGGCATATTTTGCTTTCTTAAATCTTAAGAAGATTGTGTCGAGTAAGGGTTCTGTTTCAGTTTTTTTATTGTATAGTACATTTTATTGCGGTCCAGTAGCGAAATTGTACCGAAAGGGGTATGTTCGGTCCATTTTTGGTACGGAATATATTGGAATCATTCCGTTTTATCCGTCCGGAGATTATCTCGCTGACTTTTGAAGCAAATGGCACTTGTAAAACTTTTATGCACGTCCTCACCGAAAACCGTTTTTTTTTAGTATTTTTGTTAGAAAGGACTCAATTTAGTGGCTGAATGCTCATTATTTATTTAAACTTTATGTATATTGGTGGTACACAAGGCGGACTTAATGCCATAGGGCATTCTCTACCAGTCAACCTTTTTCATTATCACGAACAAGAGGGGAGGATGCATTGGCTAAAGAACCTCTAACTGCCCTGAGGCCCTAGACAAGTGGCAGTCGTTTCGAACGATTCCATTTTCAAGCGAGTTCAATGTATATGAAAAAAGGACGTAATTACTCAAAACAAAGTAAACGATTTCCGACCTTAAGTTATTATGTTAAAGTCGGAAATAGGTTACTTTGTTTTGTGTAATTACGTCTTTTTTCTTATGACAGCAGTGAATCTGACGTTTGACGCATTTAAAAATCCGAACGTCAAACTGTATGAAACTGTATAGTTTCATTCAGTTTGACGTATGAAACTGTATTGTTTCATTCAGTTTGACGTATGAAACTGTATAGTTTCATACAGTTAGACGTTCGGATTTTTAAATGCGTCAAACGTCAGATTCACTGCTGTCATACGCCTCCACTAGTGGAAACACTTGGACCGACTGCCACTTGTCTAGGGGGGCTGGGCTCACGGGTCAGGGGACCCGTCGCCCGACCAGTAACAGGGGGTCTACTCCCTAAACACGAAGTCCGTGGTTTCGGCCTTAGTTACGAGCGTTTCTTACTCCCTATCACTTACGGACATAAGATTATTTCGGGGCCCGAACTAAGAATGAATGAAAACACGATTTGACGGTTGTCCCTACTACTGAACTTGACACTTGTTTTGTTCACTCCTACGTTTCGGGCTACTTTCGGGCGGGTGACTAACTTCGTTGACGGACTTAGGGAGTAGGCCCCCAGGCCCGAGAAGGCGGCGCGCATGTATTCCGTGCGCGCCTCTCAGGAGTACGTTGGGCAAGGCCCCACAGAAGGAGAGGTCCGCTAGGGGCTGGCGGACCGAGGCCTGCCGGGATTGCGGAGCATGCAGCTGCGAATCCCGCGACCCCGGCAAGGGTCAGGAGAAGGAACACCGTGGGTTTTTAGCCGGTAAGAGTCCGGCATAACCCTTCGCCTTCCCCTGGCGAAGGGTATCCATGAGGATTTTCCCACGATAAAAAAAGGGGGCTGGTCTCGCCAATTACTTCACGGTTACGTAGAAACGGTCCACAAGGACCACCAATAAGCAGTCCAAAAGAAAAAACTGATGAAGCAGCCTCATAAAAAAGGTGGTTGGTAAAATGTTACGGTATTGATTATATTGTGAGTGAAAACCTCGGCTCACGAGTTCAACCCGCACGTGACCGGGTTTTTATTATCTAAAATTAATTTAGTCTCTGTAGGTAATTATTATTGTATCTAACAGGGATATTGGATTTCCCTTTGATATTTTTATATTTTTTTCCTGCTAGAATAATATTATAAACGTAAAAGTTTCGATAGGTATTTGTGAACTTGTAAGTTTGTGAGTTTATGAATTTGGATGTTAATTAAGAGCGTGTACGCCGTTCGGCATTTCATACAAATTTTCAAGTCCTTATTTTTCGATATGACTGAACCGATTTTAATGAAACTTCATACCCATCAGCAGGATACATAGGACTAAAAAGTTAGTAGAAAACATTTTCGAAAAATAGTGTTACAGCTAAATTAGACCGATTTTAAATTTTCCATACAGACAGAAATTTCCAATTAAGTATCTTTTTTTTAAGTAAGATATTTCGAAAATGTTTTCTACTAACTTTTTAGACCTAAGTATCCTGCTTATGTGTGTGAAGTTATATCAAAATCGGTTCAGTCATTACGAAAAACAAAGACTTGAAAATTTGTATGATATACGGTAAGGCGTACACGCTCTTAATCAATTGATGGATTTGGATGAAATTTGGCAAGCAGGTAGATCATGACCTGAATTAGGACATAGGATACTTTTTATCCGAGTACAGTAAACCTTGGGCAACAGTTAGTCTATGTAAATAAAATAAAAAGTCCTGACTGACTGACTGACTCATCAACACTCAGCCCAAACCCTTGAACCTAGAAAGCTGAAATTTTGCACAGAGGTTCCCTTTATAACGTAGACATGGAATAAGGAAGGATTTGTCGAAATTCAATCCCTAAGGGAGTTAAATAGGGGATGAAAGTTTGTATGGAAAATCGTCACTTAACGGGTTAAAAATTTTACGCAAACGAAGCTGCGGGCAAAAGCTAGTTATTAATAAAGATACAAGAGTCTTCATTTTAAATAATAGAGCTTAATAAATCTTGATTCCCACGATTACATAAATACATTTCTGTAGTTTGTCTAAGTTAATTATATCAGCCCGTACACGTCTGACTTTTGAACATGAATATTCTCATAGACCGTTGTGATGAACGGAGCGTATATTGCAAATTACAAACGGATTGAATTTCAGTGAGTTATGACCTCAGTTAGAGCAACTGCTAATGTACTCGGCGTTCCCGGCTTTTGTTTTTTTAATTTTCTTGTTTTGTTATGTTTTCTCGATTCTTTTATTCAGCATAATAATATTACGTAATCCACGTTTTAAATGTTTATTTGTATTTTATTATTATTTTACATTTAATTATAATAATTATTATTTTACATTTAATTAAACTGGTATTATTAGTTTACGCTTTGAGCTTTTATTATATTTGAATTATCTATTGTTTATTATATTATTGTTAAGTGTGTGTGTGACTTTATTTTTTCCCTGCGTTTATCCTAGATATACATTTTTACAGGAAATCTGTCTTCTTCTTCTCTCGTGTCAGCACGAGCTATACGAAAATAGCTCATGCTGTGGTGAAAAGATTAGCCAGTCAGCAAGGTTGGTAGCGGGGCTGACTGCCCAGGGTGCGCCGGACGTACTTAAGTATCGTCACTCGTGGAGGCTCTTTTCATGCACCCCAGGAAATCTGTCATAATGTCTTTATTCCTCAGTTAAAAGTTATCTAACGTTGGTAAAATAGGCTCTAAAGCGCTAACGACATCCGCGCAAAAAGAGCTGTTGGACCTATGCTATTCTATTCTAAAACACTACTACACCAACTATTTTTTTTTTAAACGTTGCCCCACACTGAGATTTCTCTTGTATCGTGGGTGCGCTTACAGACACAAATCTCACAAACAAACGCCCAGACCCGGAACAACCATCTGTAGACCATACAAATTTTTGTTCCGTGTGGGAATCGAACCCACGACCCGTAGCGCAGAAGCCAATCGCTTAGCCACTGCACCAAACGTGTCGTCAAATTAAGACGATATAGTATATTTAAGTACTTTCTATTGTTTGTGTAATGTTAACACGAGGCGACATAGTAAAAATTTACTCAGTACCTTTATTACTAGCGACCCGCCCCGGCGTCGCCCGGGTGCAATGTATTATACATATAAACTTTCCTCTTGAATCACTTTAACTATTAAAAAAAACCGCATCGAAATCCGTTGCATAGTTTTAAAGATCTAAGCATACATAGATAGGAACAGACAGCGGGAAGCAACTTTGTTTTATACTATGTAGTGAAGATTTAAAAAATCTGTACTGCCTCTTTGGTCTAATGTTCGAAACACGGCCTAAGCGTGAGGTCCAGTGTACAGGGGCCCAATTCTCCTAAAATAAATCTTGATAAATCACAACCGAACCAAGGCCGAACCGTTCATTCAGACAGTTCTCAATTTCAAAAGCTGTCGAATTGTTTGACACAAAAAACAAAATCAATCATTTTGAAAGTTTTCGAAAACAAAAACTGACTGACGATTGTGGTTCGATTGCGTTTGGCAACAATTTATTTTAGGAGAATTAGGCCCCAGGTCTCGTGAGGTAGTAGTGTGCTATCGGGTTTTACGTGTGAAATTTTTCAGTAGCAGCCCGGAGTCTGCCCGGTTGATGGCATTATGCTCGCCCCCTATTACATGGGCTTAAACATAACGGCGAAATGAGGGTGTATTATACACCTCTACTCATCCCTTCGGAGAATACAGGCGTGATGTTATATTACGTTCTTTAAAAAAAAACCTTATACGTACTAAGATATTACATCTCTCATACAAGTGAAAAATATAAATAAAATGCTTAATGATATAAAACCTACTCGCAGGGATAATTCAATGAATTCATATTCAACTTGTGGCAATGTTTCCGACACGGATGTCAAAGGCAGAGCGGAAAGACGGAAAGAAATTAAATCCCGACCCTAAGTTTATAATATCGGATGAGCCAGGAATAGGATTAATAATATACATTGATTTAATACAATTATTATATTCAAAATATTTGCAATAAATATTTTTTGTAAAAGTTACATCTTTAAACCCTTAATCGGGCGGGCGGGTTTTAAGAAATAGTAAATAACAAACAATTTGGCTTTTTTTAATAAATAATAAAAATAAGAAAATAGAAACATTTTAATGTATTATTTTTATTTTCTATTAAAGAAAATAGTAAAATATGATATAAAATAAAAATATAACAAGAAAGTTTTCGTGACATCCTCCAAAAAAGTTGGTGGGAAATATAATTATTCCCTTTGCGTCATTTAGGTTTAAACTACACACATCAAAAGTGTCTAGGGATCAACATATATTTTTGCAATAACTTTTCTCCTGATTGATATTAATTAAAATTTTCTTTAAGGATTCATCAAATAAAGTGTTTTCGTTTGTCACAGTAACGATAAACCAAGTCACCTTTGCATTAATAAAGAAATTTGCCATTTTCCTAATAAAGGGATTTTTGACATTTGAACCACTAACACAAAAGTTCGAAAAAAAGACTGAAATAACAGTTTTCTTTAAAATTTTATTGGGTAACTTAAACAATTAATAATCCGTGTTTCTACCGCGAACACTAACAACACAAGAACATCGGTTTGGCATACTCAAAATGAGTTCATCCAAATCACGCTGTGGAATGGCCGCCCATGTTCGTTGCAACAACAAAAAAAGGTCTTCTTGCGACTGGATACCCTCCATATTCGGCAGAGCTCTTCTCTGTAGCATATCCCATGCATGCTCAATCGGGTTCAAGTCTGGCGACTGAGCAGGCCAGGGCAGGACATTGATGTTAGCTGCGGCGAGAGTCTGTCTTACAACTCTTGCGGTGTGCGGTCGTGCATTATCATGCATTAACTGAAATAAGGGACCGATTTGCGCTTGTAGAGGAACGATGACGTCTGATACAATCGTCTCAGCATAAATTTGAGCGTTGAGGTTGCCTCTGATCCAAATCAACTCAGTTCTTCCGCCGATCCAAATACCCGCCCATACCATGATGGTTCCTCCACTATAAGGATGGACTTCCTGGCAGGATTTTAATCGCTGTTGGCGTCCAGGGGTTCTCCAGTGTCGTATACGTCTTGTATCCGGTCTCATACCAAAACGAGACTCATCAGAAAAGCACACGAAACGCCATTGTTCTTCTGCCCAATTTCTGTGTCCAAGAGCCCATTGATATCGAATCCTACGATTGTGCATTGCTATAGGTGGTACCCGTAGCGGTCTTCGGGAATGAAGGTTCACTTCATGCAAGCGGTTTCTGACTGTTTGGTCGCTAATTAAGTTCCCTGAAGAGTGATGAAGCCTCACGGCTAACATCATGGCGGTTATTGTTGGAGCTCTTCGAGTTAAGATTTGAATGTATCGGTCTTGTCTCCGTGTGGTGCAGCGATACCGTCCTCCATGGCGCTCAGCCACGGTACCAGTGCTTCGGTAACGTGTCCAAAGTCGACTGATAACACTCTGACTTGTATTCAGAGCTAAAGCCACAGTACGTTGCCGGGAACCAGCTTCTATCATTCCCACGGCTCTGAGCATTTCTTCCCTGCTTAAATGACGTCGCCGCTCCATAATAACGTTGGTTTTAATCAGTAGTAGGGAAACAGTAGCACTAATAATGTCTTCAATGCGTTGTATGTTTTTATAGGGAAAATATTGACAGCTGATTTTCATCTTTTACTCGAATTTGATTCACAGTTCCTGATTCAAATTATGAAATGCACCAAAAAGGATCCATATAAATTTATAAAATCATAAATTTATTACAAAGCCACATCTCAATCTCAAGAAATCCGCATAAAAATGCTTGATCCCTAGACACTTTTGATGTGTGTATATATATACGATACTCACACTTGTAATCTTCGAAGGGGTAAGCAGAGATGTTCTCCTGTTACAGGAGACTGTACACCAGTGTCGGCTTTCAGCTTCCCTTTCGAAATATATAATAATCAAAGAAATAAATAAACGCCTAAAATTTTTTGGTACGGCTTCCCTTTTAAAAAAATTCACCCTTCGCCACTGCTGTACACCCACGTTTCGCCTTTTACAAGTCCCATGTAGGTGGCGAGCCTACTGCCATTTTTCGGGCACAATTATGGTGCCATTTCAGAACTACTAGAATAACCTAATGAACCTATCTAATCTAACAATTATTTTCGGCATGATATCTTATGCATTATTATTTTTATCCTAATATTCAGTATGTTAAATAACATAGGGCGTTTCCTTAAACCCGTTAATCTACTTACATCATTAATAGATTAAAATAAAAATACAAAAATAAGCAAAAAAACTATAAAAAAATGAAAAACTATTCGGTAGATAGATAGATATACTTTATTGTACACTAAAAGAAATAAAACAGAAGGAATACAGGTAAACAATACAAATGGCGGTCTTATCGCATATACCAATTTCTTCCAGACAACCATTGGATGGAAAGAATTGTTAAGAAAAATGTAAAGGGCATTTTGCAGCGTACAAATATATAATCTAATAAAAATCGGGAATCAAAAAAATAACTAGGTATAAATAAATAGAATAACACAATTAATACATATTTTAAATACCCGTACCGCCTGTTTAAAACCAAAATAGTAGGTAGCGTAAATATGTTAAATGCAATGTTGCCGTGTTTTCTACATTGATAGAAAAGTGCGCATGTACAGTAAGCGTTGCTACTACGTAAGTATAATTTTTTTTTTGTATGTTCGGACGCTATGGTATTGCTGTTTAACTGGAACGCATTTTGTTAGTTAACACGCTGTAAACAATATAAAAAACTAAACTACATAGTATAATCTAACTAAAGTAAAACCTAACTACTTATACGTACATATAGAAAAAGTACGAACGGAAAAAAACGGTTCGAAAATAAAACACGTAGAAAGTGCACTTAGGCGTTGAAATATTCATCCGCATCACTGTCATCTGGGAGACTGGGAGCATGCCCAAAAGACTGGCAGCGTCGCCAGACTGGATGGCAACGCTTATTCTTTGGCCCAAGAATAACTAGATATCAATCATGGTTAAATCTTTCACAAGACTGCTCGATATTGCCGAAATTGAGACGCCATCTACGAGATTACAAGGACTTAAATTACTACCATCTATGTTTCGGGTACCGACTTCCAGTAACTTCAGCGCCAAAATAGCAATCTAAAGCTGGCTTCCCACGGTGCGTGGTAGCGCGCACCGGCTGTGCTTGGTATCATTCATAAAATCACGCACCGTGGAAAGCCACATTATGAGGTTGTGTGATGTGGATACGGTGCATCGCTTCGCACGCGTCCGCGTTACCACGGATGAGTATCTTCTCATGGTGCGTCGGTGCGAGCTCGTGTGTTGCGGTGCGCGCACGGAGAAGAGAAAGAAGGGTGCGCGTTATCACGCACCGTGGGAAGCCGGTATAATATGGCAAAATAACACTATACAATTCCAGTATGAGCTGATCTTGCATTGTATAGGCTTTCCGTACAATGAGGGGTCAGCTTATACTGGACCTGTATAGCTTGATATAGCCGTCGCCGTCGTCTCCCTGAAGTAAAAAAAAACAACTAAAAAGAGCTATGCATTGTACTGTTTTACTTAACGATAATAAGTGAATCATATATGTAATTTCATTAAAACTCAATCAACCCCCTCTGTGCCGATAACTTCATGTTAGTATGCATAGTATACCCATTAAGAACTTCGTGGAACTTTAACGGTCTTAAGGCGGTTTTAGATGAGCTAGAACAGAACTAGAACTATTACAAGATATTACATAAAACATAATAACGTTCTCGTTCGGCATCGAAAGAACATTACCGTTTTTACCAATCGAACATCAAGCGAAAGCGTCCTTCCTTTTTTTGCAACCCGGTTAGGTTAGAAAAATGGGACAAAAAAGATTAATATTTGAAACAAAGATTCGGAAGTGTTTGGATTAAAGTATGACTCTAAGGTAGATAAGTATAACTAGCTGTTCCCGCGCTTCCTGTAGACGTAATGAAACCATATCGCGATTCAAAAATGGCTACAAACATTATTTTATTTTATTTACTTTTAAGAAGGGTTACAAACTAATAACATTATAGAAACAAAATGAACATAACCAAGTTGCTAATAACAAGCATCCACAGATAATACCAATATCGATTAAGTATTGTAAAATATTTCATACATGTATCTTAAGTTATACAATAAGGTTAATCTATACAGACATAATTGTTTAGATTTATTTATAGTTAAGTGCCGTTATTGGATACTTGTTCACCAAAAAATTGTTTGGCTAATAGCCTTCTTGCTATGCTTGCATTAGTGCAGAAAAGGTCAACATTAAGCTCACACGAAATCTTGTTAAAGCAATTCGAACTTCTTAGAAATAATGCATTTCACCTATATTAGTAGTTGCAAAAGGTACATGCAGAAGCGGCCGTTGCCTAAAGCCAATTTGATTGGTTGTGTTTGATTATAAGTATACTACCAACATAGAGATAATAATAATTTATTAAGTTGGCATATTTACAATTGACTACGCGATTTAACATACACTGATACACGTATATGGTACAAAAGATGCTAATTTCTTCCTGATAACTTTAAAATCTTTTGACTAGGCGAATCGATTACAATGAAACAAAAACTAAATGTTACTCCAAGATACAACATAATATTTGTCTATAAAAGTCAACCACATTGAGTCAGTACTTTTCACGTGATGCGTGCACAAACAAACCGACAAACATATAAACAGACAAATATTCCAATGATCGAAATGGATTCTATTGCTAGTCATCTAAATGGCAGCTTTAAAAAAAATGTAATTACACGCCAAATCTACAGATTTATTATGTATACAGAGTGTAAACGAATTCGTGTAATTTCTTCAAACCTCGTGATCACTGATTACACAGATTAAGAATAAATGGTTTTGTTACAAAATTAACAAAAAAAAATTAAGCATAACTTAATGTTCTGTTTCTATGTAATTTTAGCGTCCCAATAGAACATACTAGAATCATTTATTTGTTAAATATAGGTTACATTGAAGATCTTGTCACGCTTATATTATAATTTTATTATAATTAGGCGGGTAGTGCACTATGTTAACTGACTGCAAAAAGCGATATCGCGCTAGTCGTGCTTGCCAACTGTGTCGCCGTGCTTTCATTCATTTATGAGTGGCAAAGAAATAATCAACAAAAAAAAAGTGTTTTTTTATTACTTACTTTTTTATTGAAAACTTATTTATTATGTGTTTAGGTACGATCACTTACTATCACGCACAAAAAAAAAATTTTAAATCAAATCTATCTCAATCCTTTGCGTTGTCAATCTACACCAGTAGTAGTCTCATGTAGTTTTAGGGAATTACACGAATTCATTTACATCCTGCAGATTTTAAACAAAATATGAAGTGTCCTCTGAGTGCGACTAATATTACTGGAGCAAAAACTAATTTTACTGGAACATTCTTTTTACATCTAATAAATGCGGCTGAACAACGAAACAATGTAAAAAGAATTCATGTTCTTCCTAGATATTCGGTTATCTAAACGCGCCTTAAAAACACGACCTAAAGGTCGCTTAACACGAAACGTTTTTTTAATTAGTTCCGTTAACAAAACCCAAGGCGCCCGCAGTTCAGCCACTGTTAATAAAATACACTATTAATTTTCCATAGCGATGGTCACCATTATGCAAATTGCAATCTACTTAATTGCTTCATGAATTATACGGAACTAGTTACTACTTTGTTGGGAAAAAAACGGAACTTCCTCTCTATAAAAAATCAAAATGCACCATTTTATTATAAAACTGCTGCATTGCGTTGCATTTTAACATGTTTTTTTTTTTCTTTTTTCAGATTCAGGCATGATTTGAACAATCGAGGTAAGTCTCTTCGCTTTTCTTAGAAATGATGAATAAAAGATTGACTATCGAAAAGGAATGTAAAATTTTCATTAGTATTCACTAATCACTATATTTGGCAAATGATTAAGTGGTCTCCAATATAACATAACATCACGCCTGTGTTCCCCGAAGGGTTGGGCAGAGGTGTATAGTACACCCTCATTTCGCCGGTATGTTTAAGTCCCATGTAATAGGGGGCGAGACTATTGCCATCAACTGGGTACAAAATCCAGACTCCGGGCTGCTACTGAGAAATTCCGTACTGAAAATACCAATAACACTTTGCCCGACATGTGGATCGAAATCAGAGGGGTTACCATGATCTGTTACAGCAGGATTGTTTTAATATTATTACAAGAGTGGGAAAGTGACAGCGCTAGACGGCTCTCTAGCGCCATCTCTTACCCACTCTCGTAATAATATTAAAACAATCCTGCTGTTACAGATCATGGTAACCCCCCAGGACCTCACGCTCAGTCGCGCTTGCGACTACTAAACCATCCAGGCAGTCATAATCAGAGACGTCTCTACCCGAGGGTGTAAGGGGTGCAGGGGACCGGGGCGCCGAGACATACGGGCAATAAGATTAAATATGATATCATTAAACATTTAATATTTTTACTGTCTAACAACTAGGCTTGCCAACCGTCCCGCGAGAGCCGGGACGTCCCGTTTCTAGAGCTTTAGAGGATGCGTCCCGCGAAAGACGTGTGCGGGACGCCAATTGTCCCGTTTTATCGTACCTACGGCTAAACCTTCGAGCAAAAATCGGAATTTAGTGAACCCACGTTTTGTATGCCAAAGTAAAACATTCAATTAAACTATCGCCTCCCTATACTTTGACAGTTGGGTCCCGCATTTTGATTGCCAAAGTCCCGGTAAATTCATACATTAAGGTTGGCAAGCCTGGTAACAACCCTTTCTTCCTCTTCATGCTGTCCTCTTTATAGCTACTACAAACAGCTTGCGGGGGAAACTGCTGAAATGGCTAGGGGCGCCTGAGCTGTGTGCGCCCATACCCCGGCGCAATATAACCTAGATTATTATAAACGCAAAGAGTTAAAAAACTACATTATTTTTTAGTCACATTTACACCTTTACTTACCTCCAATTCAATAAATCACCTCCCTACGAACTTGAAATAGGAATCGTATGACTGATTCCGAAACTGAGACCCTCAGAAATAAGGCTGCCAGTTAGCAATAATATATTCAACAATTTTTGTTAAGTATAAAACGAGTTTCTAGAGCTGAAAACGACCCTCAACGTGAGGGTGAGTAAAAATACTTGGAGTATCGCCTTTGAGAGAAAATCGCCTTACCCCTTGTTCACGATATTGAGAATTTGTTTTTTTTTGTTACATAGATTCTGAGTTTTTTGTAGAATGAATCTTTATAAAGTTTATGAGATGTTTTTTTTTAAATTTAGAATTAATAATATCTAATAATTTTTAGGTTTTTTTTTTGGTTCTGCTTTTCCCAGATCAAGATTAGTTAAAAGATTAGCCAGTCAGAAGGGTTGGTAGGGTGGATACCCAAGTTGCGCCGGAACTACTTAAGTATCATTTGTGCAGGCTCTTTTGATACCTCCCTTTATTTCAGTTGCAATAAGCATTACAGTCAGCATCAAATATATCGGGACAAACAGACTGTTCAAAATGATCTGAAAATCTTAGAACATTAAGAAAGTACGAAAGAAAAATTATGTATTCTGGACTCACACAGGCAGTTACAGAAATAAAAACAATATAAAAAAAGAAAAAGGATAAAAAAAATTAAACTACCTGCACGGGGCCAAAAAAAGGCTAATAATGCTGCGACATTTTAAAAAAAATGTCGCAACAACGCCGGTTTTCAGATAGGACTTAGGACCATTGTGATACAATGAAATGAAAAAATGAAATGAAATTGTGATACAATAATTATATCTCAATGAAATCAAACACGACAACTGTCATTCTGACAAGAATTTTAACCCATTGAGATAATGTTTAATTTCTTTAGTTGTTTAGGTAACTTTAC
This sequence comes from Amphipyra tragopoginis, assembly GCA_905220435.1. NCBI lineage: Eukaryota > Metazoa > Arthropoda > Insecta > Lepidoptera > Noctuidae > Amphipyra > Amphipyra tragopoginis. The sequence continues at coordinate 11,075,386 of HG992009.1, forward strand.
AATTATATTCTTAAGAAACGTACTCAATGAAATTTGTATCATTGTTCTGCGCTTAAATAGACCTTTCTGTGGCGAAGGTCTATCAAAAATTGGGTCATCTTTGTGGAGGATTAAAACCCACAAGACGACACAATTTTATCTTCCTCATGACCTTTTTTCCAAATATCTTGGGTTCAGCTTCTAGTCTAATCAGATGCGGCTAAATACCAATATTTTACACGCAGCGACTGCCATCATCATCATTATGGGCAACGCCAATATCCTAAGACTGGCACCGTCCGCGAAACCTAAGGGCGCGTTCCCACTATGTCGTAACGATTAAATTATCGTTGTACGACTGTCGTCTCTAGCTGTTCCCATTAATTCGATTGTTTGTCGTCAAATTTTTTTATCGTTTAGCGACTATCGTATCTAGCTGTTTCCATTGGATCGCGACGACATTTTATCGTTTCACGGCAGTCGCTTTGTCGTTAAAAAAAACGTGTGTGTGTGTCGTAAACGACGAGACGATATTTTTATCGTGGCTACGATAGATTTGCGGTCACGATTTAGTCGTAATGATTTTTTATCGTTTTACGACTGTCGTGCTAGTCGTTCCCACTGTCATGACAATCTGTTGTCACTGCAAAAAATGTTGTAGACGACAGAAAATCGTGTCGTTCTATATTTGAACACCTCCATTTAAACATATAAGCCACGACACTTAAAACTACACGATTATCTGTCGTCACGACAAAGTGGGAACGCGTCCTAAGCTGAGCACATTTGTGTGAGAATGAATGCAGACGCGTCCTTTGCTTGGTTTAAACCGGTTGATACTACTTTTTGGCAATCGATTTTATGTGCACTTACACAAATGCAAAGCTCAGCTTACGCCTCGCCAGTTGTAACCGGTCTAAACTGGTTGTCAGACTTTCGGGCTTCTAACTACTCGTAACGACTGTCATTGGTATTCTTATGACACCCGGGACCGACGGTTTAACGTGCTCCCCGAGACACGGAGGGGTCTCGATGTGTAACGAACGTTCACCCATCCACTGACTGACCGCGGTAACCGTAGCTTAACCTCGCACATCGTATGATCGACGCGGTTAAGAAGACACAATGTTACGAGATATTTAATTTGCGAAATAAATTCAAAAGCGAGCTTTGAAAAAATACAGTTAGAAATCCAAAATTCTGTTTCTAAGTAGACTCACTAAATCTGAATACTTATAGGAATTAAAATTGAATAGTAGAATAGAATATACTTAATTGTACACCAAAATTGTAACACAGCTCTTACAATATCATATATTGAAGGGTACAATGGCGGTCTTATATAATACAGGGTGTTAACGAAATCGTGTAATTCCTACAAACCACGTGATCTAATGGTGACACAGATTAACCCTAAAATGGATTTTTCGAAAATCAAACAAAAAAAAAAATTCAAAAAAATGTTTGGTTTTCAATTTCTGAGTCTTTTTAGAGCCTTGAGTTATCTGACTGCAAAGAGCGATATCGCGTTAGTCGTTTCTGCCAGCCGCGCCGCCGTACTTTCATTAATTTATGCGTGGCATCGAAATGTTCAAAAAAATAAAAGATTTTTTTTGCAAAAAAAAAAATCTTATTTTTTTACTGGTTCCTTAATAAGTGGTTTAGATACGATCGATAACAAAGCCGCATGAAAAAAAAAGAATTTTATTTTTTTATTTTTAATCAAGCTAAATCCCGTGCGGGGCCTGTCTATACCAGTAGTAGATAATGTGGTTTTAAGGAAATACACGAATTCGTTAACACCCTGTATACAAAGCTTCAGCAGTCTGTAAAGTGAAGACAGACGGAGGAAATAAGGTTATTTCAACCTCCGGGGCTAACGTGCCGGAAAACGGCTAAATAAAACCTTGCTGACTAACACAGTGCACCCAGAGTCCCAGACCGTTTATTCTCCGGATTTTATGAGCATTTAAATGCAGAAGACGTATTTAAAAAACATGATAAGTATTGAAAATGAAGATCTTAATTATGTGTATTCCTTCTGTTTTATTTCTTTTAGTGTACAATAAAGTATATCTATCTATCTATCTATGTCTGACCTCCGGTTTCTGAATTGAGAATTCTAGGATAAGCAGTACTTAAGTAACATTTGAGTACCTATGGAGTTGTCAAAAAAATGACGGATTTTAAAGCGTTTTTTTGACAACTCAGGTTACTCAAATATTACTTAAGTATTGCTTACCTCGAATTCTCAATTCAGAAACTGGAGGTACGTTTTTATTAAAATCGGTGATCAACACCAAAATTGGTTTTTGATTGAATGGTTGTAGTTTTGATTAGAATAATAATTATGTACTGTAAAATGGAAATATTTGGGAACTACGAGGCTAATCGGCATAATAGCTAAAGAGAATTTTCAACATAATTATTTTTTTAAACTAACTACAATTTCAATAACATTAAAATCGTTAATAATGATTTAAAACCTCAAACACGGTGATAATTATAGACACAATAGATAAGACAGTTAAGTGTCGTCCTGGGACGACGGGCGGTACGCAACCGGGAAGCACGTTCCTCGGCTGAATTTTAATTAGCCCTGTGATTTTCTCATAGCCCTATTTTACCGATATATTTTCTAAAATAATTAATACAATATCTATCTGCCTAGCCTTTTCCCAACTATGTTGGGGTCGGCTTCCAGTCGAACCGGATGCAGCTGAATATCAGTATTTTACATGGAGCGACTGCCTATCAGACCTCCACAACCCAGTAACTGGGTAATACGATACTCTTGGTAAGACTGGTTGTCAGACTTTCTGGCTTCTGACCAACAGTAACGACTGTCAAAGATCTACAAATGACAGCCGGGACCAACGGCTTTACGTGCTTTCCGAGGCACGGAGGAAACTCGCTATGGTAAATGGTCACCCATCCACAGACCAACCTCGGCAAGCGTGGCTTAACCCGGAAGATTGGTCTATGCGGCTGTAATTAGGTATTTAGCCACGAGCTCCTCCACGAGTATGAAAATAATTAATACAATAATAATTGATATTATAAAACAATACAACGTGGTAATTTCGAACCTATTTCTCAATAATATCTCGCAAAGTTCATAGAATCCTAAAAACTACATAAAACAAGAAAAAAATGGAGTCTCATTCTTTTTGAAGTTAATTAAAACAGGGCCTCGGAAATGGCTTCCACTCCTAACTTACGTAAGTACTCAGGAAAAGTAAAATGGCTGAATGTTTGGACCAACTTCTACTAAAGTGTTGGTCCGGAAACATTAGAACTTGTTACAATATACAGTGCGTAAAATAACAGACGGCGTTCCCTTTTAAACCCGTTCATCTACATCATTAATAGATGAAAATAAAAATATAGAAATACAAAATAAGCAAAACAATTATACGAAAAATAGTAGATTGTTGCACCGAGCGCAAAGTGAGTCATTAATGCACGAGTGTTATGTTGGTGCCCGAGCGCAAGCGAGGGCACTAAATTAGCACGAGTGCATTAATCACTCACTTCAGCAAGGTGCGTAATCTACTTTTCTTTCAACTACCAATTTACCTACCGTGATAAAATATACCTACTCAAAATAAAAACTCAAGTTAATGAAAACAAGGTTATCCTGCGACTTTTGCGGCAAAAGGTTATTAACAATTTCATTTGCAGCTGTTTTTATACTTTCTGGACTTGAATTCATATCGCTATCTATTTCCATTTTTTAAAACTTTTCTTGCCAAATAAGAAGTATCAAAGTTTTACCACAGTGTACCTACTTACTACATACAGTGGGTCAACGCCCATACATTTGACAGGTCCTATGAAATTTCAAAATTGGTAACACTTGTCATAGGGTTGTCACATAAAACAAATTACACAAACTTTGTCAAACAAACGTCCAAATTAATTAACGTTTTATAGAAACAGTGACACGCAAAAAGAAAACCACGCATGCGTAATTTTGACGATTGACAAAATAATGCAAAGGTATGTAGCAGCAACTTCGCCCGCCATCTTATCCTGGAATTTTCCAACAATATTTAAAACTACAAATTTTGTCGAGGTTACAGTCGCAGTGGCTAACGCTTGCGGGGGTAGGTAAGAGTAATAAATGATTCCTAAATCCAGGAAGGAGCCATAGAAAATTACTTATTATTTATGGTTATTACTTCTATGGTTTTCATGGGTGCTGATGCTGGAAATAAAGACTAAGTATTCCTCGACAATATACGGCGGTCAACAAAATTTACCAGTTAAATTTAATTTGCCAGGTAAAACGTGGTCCCTATCTTGGTGTTTGAGAATGGATCTCGTTTTTGTAATCAGCGTCCCAGAAAATCATGGATTTGACACCCATCACGGCTAATTTGAAAATTTTCATGGCCGCCATCTTGAATATAGATTTTGACCTCATTTTCGTCATCAGCATCCCCGAAAACCATGGAAATGACACCCATGATGGTTAAATTGAAATTTTAAAAGCTGCCATTTTGGAAATGGATTTTGACCTCATTTTCGGCATCAGTACACCCGAAAACCATGGAAATGACACCCATGATGGTTAAATTGAAATTTTAAAAGCTGCCATTTTGGAAATGGATTTTGACCTCATTTTCGGCATCAGTACACCCGAAAACCATGGAAATGACACCCATGACCACTAATTTGACATTTTTATTGCCGCCATCTTGGAAATGGATTTTGACCTCATTTTCGGCATCAGTACCCCCGAAAACCATGGAAATGACACCCATGACCACTAATTTGACATTTTTACTGCCGCCATCTTGGATTTCGATTTTGACCTCATTTTCGGCATCAGTACCCCCGAAAACCATGGAAATGACACCCATGACCACTAATTTGACATTTTTTATTGCCGCCATCTTGGATTTCGATTTTGACCTCATTTTCGGCATCCGCACCCCAGAAAACCTTGGATTTGACACCCATGACGACTACTTTACTAATTTTCATGGCCGCCATCTTGGATTTGGATTTTGAAGTTATTTTCGGCATCAGTGACCCCGAAAACCATGAAATTAACACCCATGATTATTAGATGAAAATTTTCATGGCCGCCATCTTGGATTTGGTAATGATAATAAAAAAACTACACTAATGAAAAACAGTGCAGTAATGAAATTTCATACAACATTTCTGCACTGTTTGCAGTGCAGTAATGAGATTTCATACAACATTTCTGCACTGTTTTGCTTCTAAGCAGAAAATACGTATTTTGTGATCGGTTTTGTAGCGATTAATGATGACATTACTACGTAGTTGAAAGAAAAAATAATTATACAATAGCGTATTTGACTGAAAAAATCTAATTAGTCTGTCAGTTAGATTATCAAAAAATATTTGACACGTACTCTTTCTTTTGTTACGTAAACCAAAATTGACGAAGATACGACACTTTTAAAATTGGCAAAACGTCACAAGCAAGTACAATTTTTACTTGCTTCTGACGTCACAAGCCCCCCACTATCGAGTTTTGATGCGTTTTATCTTTCCAAATATTCATAGATTTAACAAAAGAAAAAATACGTGCCCATTATTTTTCAAAACTCTAACTGGCGGACTAATTAGATTTGCAATTTATTGATGCTGTCAACATGCCTATTCGAAACGGCCTGTTTAGAACCAAAATAGTAGCGTAGATAATTAAATGCGATGTTGCCGTGTTTCCCACATTGATAGACAAGTGCGCATGTACAGTAAGCGTTGCTTTAACGTATCGTTTTTTTTTTTTTTACATTTTTTATTTTGATTGAGATTTTTTTTTTTCATATGTACGGACGCTATAGTATTGCTGGTTAACAGGAACGCCTTTCTTTATTTAACATGCTGTATATTTGTACCACAGTCTGTTAGTCAGTCACAGTCAGTCATTATAGATGCAAATCACACTAGGCTAACATTTACGGATATGACGTACTCAGAATAAAGATTAATGTCTTGTATCCGAGCTATTAATGTTCGTCCTGACTTTGAACGATGCAATTTATATCTCACAAGTATAAGCCGCGGCTGCGTCTGCATGCAAAAAGCAATTTATTTGGACTTGCTCTGTGTTGACCAATCTTTTTTTTTCTCATATATCCATAGATAATAATACTGTTACTCTATATCTGTTAATTTCTTACACAATTTTTAATAGGAAATTAACTAGAAAAAAAACCATGTTCATAAAAAATCGTTCGTTGTCTTACAATGTCTTGTCTTATATACTATTATAATCAGATAAAGTTAATACACTACCTATGTATCTAAAGAAAATACAATGAGTAGAATATGTTTCTATTCATTAGTTATAAAAAAAACACAATTGGCAAAAGAAGAAAAAAAATTTAAAAAGTAAATAATTATAGTTTAGTTACGGTTTACTCGTGAATTTTTCCGGAATGCTCCACTAGTTTCGGACCCAAACGGACCCCTTAATCATGAGCTGAACACGCGGCGAGGGCGCTAGTTGAAACTAGTCGGGCATTCCCGAAAAATGCACATGAGTAAACCGTTCTACTTCTTCTATCGTGTCGGCACGAGTATACAAGAATAGCTCATACCGTGGTGAAAAGATTAGCCAGTCAGCAAGGATGATAGCGAGGCTGACTGCCCAGGGTGCGCCGGACGTACTGAAGTATCGTCACTCGTGGAGGCTCTTTTCATGCACCCCAACCGTAACTAATCATAGATATTAATGTGACTCACGAAATTTAAAAATATAATACAAAAATACATAAATGTTCTAAAACCTACAATCTATCAATCTAAAATCTTAGATCCTCCAAAGTCTTCATGGACAGAAGGACAGACTATCAGACGCATACTAAGGTATAATTTAGCGACGATATTTCAAACATTATTATTTCATACAGTCGTGTTAACACACGCAGTGATGCATAATAATGCTTTAGTGATATTTTAACACTAAGTTCTGGCCTTGTAACCCAAGGTCCTAGTAGAGAAGACAATGTTTTATCATATTTAACTATTTTCATAAGAATAAATGAAATAAATTCCTCCCTTTATTGTGGCCACACTGTTATGTGTGGAATTTGTTTAATTTATCTTTGTATAGTTTTGCTACGAAATGAGCTAAAGCAGGAAAACGTGAAGAGAAATGAAAATTTGCATTATAATTTTAATAAAAAGAATTAGATTTTCGTAAAGGTCCTCGTTTTTAATATTTTTTTGAATCTTAATATAACATGACTACTTGTCATGTTATATTAAGATTATACAACGTTATTTTTACTTTATACGAAAACCGAGACACCCCAACAAGATTTTCATCAGAACTGCCTGAATATGTGTTTTTTTTTAGTAAATCTCCAAGTTACACCTTAGTTTATGTCGCGTTAAGTTCGCAAAAAAAGTGTCAAATGCCTGAGATGTGCTATGCAGGGGTTGTCTAATACACGGAAACTGATCGAGCGGACTATTTCAAGCCTCAAGGTGTCTATTCCCGTCAATTGTTATGGGTAGAAACCTACTGAAACAAAATTGAAATTTATGAAAAAAAAAAACAAACAAAAATGTGGTGCAAAAAATATGTCAATCGATTCTCCTAGTGATTCTGAACAAACTAGTTTCAGGTTTAGTATATACTAAAACTAACCTTGTATACAGGGTTTAAACGTTGTGTCACTAGGCGATTACTTTCATATTTTTACAGATATTGAAAAACTGTTAGCTAGTATCAAAACTAGCTTGCCTACGGAATAAAATGACACAAATATCTTAATGGAATTAAATTGCCATTATGCTCGAAATTTTACTTACACTGCGCCAATACATAACGTATGAAAAGCAATTTGTTTGGACGATTATTCCATAATTATAGGTTAAATCATAAAACTTAAAACTGATATTGGAAATTAAGACTTAGGTACCCACTTAATAAGGCAAAAACACCTGATGAAAAAAATCACGAAATAAATATGGGACTACGAAACATAAAAGATTGGTGAAAATTTTAAAAAAAGTATGTCTCGTTTTGCAGTAAGCAACTAAGTTTCGATGCCAGTTTTTTTTTAAATAGCTTTTTTATTGACTAAACAATCCCATAAAAACCATATTTTTTGCATAATGTGTGGCCGTTGTAAAAATAATATTTTGGTCATAAAGCGAATTAATTTAAAAAAAAGATTATAGAGTCATTTTGTTCCTTTGGCAACCTAGTTTTGATATTAGCTATAAACTTTTCAATATCTGTTATATTGACGAAACAATCGCCTGTTGACACTTACCCCCTTATTACAAAAGGTGGTTTAAACCAAGACTAAGGTAAACCCAGGTTTAAAATATACCCATCACGTTCTTATGTCATATAACAAAAAGAGACGGGGCTATTTTAAAACCTAGGTTTTTCTTAAACCATCTTTTGTAATAAGGGGGTTAAAGTTTCCACCCTGTATACTGCACGCTTTTAAAGTTTACTGAGTTCCAATGTAGTATTAAAACTTTCATAAAAACCGAGGAACTTATTTTTAAATTTGGAATGAAAGCTGATACGCCAGCCGGAGCAAAATTAAAAAAAAAAAGTTTTTTGATTATTCGTAAATCAATCACGCAAAAACCGCTGAAGGAATTTAAATGAAACTTGACAACGAACTACTACATTTTCCGGATTAGCACATGGCTACTTTTCTTCCTGGAAAGATAAAAATATTAATTAAAAACCGGCCAAGTGCGAGTCGGGCTCGCGCACGTAGGGTTCCGTACCATTATCTATAAAAACGCCAAAAAAATCATGTCTGTTGTATGGAAGCCCCCTTAAATATTTGTTTTATTTTAATTCAATTATTTATTTTTAAAGTGACTACGTAACTAAATATTCTGTGAATATTTCAAGCGTCTACCTATTGCCGGTATCAATATCGAGCAAAAACGAGCAAAAAAAATCACGTTTGTTGTATGGGAGCCCCCTTAAATATTTATTTTATTCTATTTTTTAGTATTTGTTGTTATAGCGGCAACAGAAATACATCATCTGTGAAAATTTCAACTGTTTAACTATCACGGTTCATGAGATACAGCCTGGTGACAGACGGACAGACGGCCAGACGGACAGCGGAGCCTTAGTAATAGGGTCCCGTTTTACCCTTTGGGTACGGAACCCTAAAAACACCTCTTGATCCCAAAAAAACAATACTTCTCACCACCATAAAACCAATATTAATTGCTGTATCTTATAGACACCAACAACCTACCTCTCTAGAAGTATGTTGGAGTCGACTTCCAATCGACGACAGATGTGCTATCATCAGCATTTTTACACGAAACGACTGCAGTACTCCCAAGCGACTTCGACTATCAAAAATGTTGCCAAACACAAACAAACCACAACCGTCAGTCAGCTTTTGAAAACGAAAACTGACTGAATGAATGGTTCGGCCTTGGTTCTGTTGCGATTTATCAACATTTCTTTTAGGAGAATTGGGCCCCAGGTATCCATTCAGGGATATCTATACATATAAAAGGAGAAGCTGACTGACTGATCTATCAACGCAAAGCCTAAACCGCTGGGGTTAGAAACTTGAAATTTTGACAGTAGGTTTCTTTTGTAACGTAGGCATCCACTAAGAAGGGATTTTTCGAAATTCAACCCCTAAGGGAGTTAAACAGGGGATGAAAGTTTGTATGGATAATCGTCACTTAACGGGTTCATAATTTCACGCAAGCGAAGCTGCGGGCGAAAGCTAGTATATATATACCCTAAGGTTAAGACCAGTCAGACTTTCGAAAAACCATTACCCACGATCGACTTTTCGGCTTACGCGTGCATAAACAGCAAGAAAAAGAAAAACGGATACTTTTATTCTTTTAAACGATTTTTTCTGTAACCTCAAACAGCGCGGTAGAAAATAAAATAAAAGAATTAGGCACTTTGCAATTATAACTTTTAAAAGAATGAGTTTATGCTTATTTTTCTTCTGTTTTAGCACACGACTTCGCGAATTTAATTCCCTTTTTTCCTTTCTGGATGTTATAAATGCTCGAAGTCACAAAAATACTCGTAGATCAGAAGGATAATACTGCATGCGGAACTTCCCTAAAAGTTGTGCCCATAATTATAGGAAATACCATAACAGGAATTTCGTATGAGGAAGGTTTCATAAGAATCAGATAAGCAGTTTTCGTCCAACAAACATGCAGAAAACTTTCCTCCTACTATATGATGGCTACTAAGATTGATTAGATTGATTGGTATCCCACCACTCCCACCTGATTGAATAGTCCCTGTCCCTTTTCTTGGAGGTCGTAAAAAGCGATTAAGTGGGATCAGGGAAGATAGATCTACATTTACTTATAAAATGAAGACTATAAATACAGCGTGGTAACTTGAGATGGGGTATGAAGGGCAGACCTTAACCATTGTAGCTACAGGAAAACGTTCTTATGAGACCACCCTTAACTTAATCATTTCTAACTGCATTCACAGATTTAAAAAAAAGGAAAAGTCAGCGAGAAAAAGGGCAGTTTTCACAAAACATTTTTATGGTGCCAATCGATCCTGTTTCCCGTAAGGATCAAAGAACTCTTCCGGACCAACTTAGGTAGGAATACTAGAAACGTCAGAAATTACAAAAAACTATTTGAGATGAGTTAGTACTAAGGGCAGCTATCTTAATCGTCGTCGCTACAGGAAAATATTGACTGGCTATCATTTTTGACATTATTTCGACCTGCATTCAATGACATAGGCATCATAAAAAAGTTGTGTGAAAACAGCCTGTCCTTGCTGACTGTCTTTTTTTTCAAAATCTGTGAATGCCGATTAAAATTATTCCAAAAGTTAGGGGTGGTCTTCTAAGAACGTTTTCCTGTAGATACAATGGTTAAGGTAGCTGCCCTTCATGCCCCATCTCAAATTACTACCCTCTATATACTTTGATCAATATCTACCTAAAGATAATCACTTGCGTTAACGGTGAAGGAAAAGTATTGTGAGGAAATCTGAACACCGGAGAAAACTTTAAAAAGGTCTCCATGTGTGCACCAGGCCAGCGTGGTAGACTAAAGCCTAACGGGCTGTCCACATCTCCACGTCACGACGTCTTCAACGTGGAACGGTGCGGTGATGTGGCACGGTGCGTTGACGTAACGTGCAAATTTACGTTACCGTATCGTAAAAATGCACGTCACGATCATTGTTAGATTTATTGTTGACCATGTAGATCCTGAATTTTAATAAGAGAAACAGTAAGGTATGGTTTTAAAGCATCGGAGCACATAGACGGCAACTAACACGCGGGCGTGGAGAGCGCGGGCGGAGCGCATATACGTGTGCGCTTGCGGGTAGAGGCGGAACGTGTTACGATACGGTAACATATCGTAACACGTTCCGGTAACGTAAATTTGCACGTTATGTCAACGCACCGTGCCGCGTTAGGGCCTGTCCACATCTCCACGTCACAACGTCGTCAACGTGAAACGGTGCGGTAACGTGGCACGGTGCGTTGACGTTACGTGCAAATTTACGTTACCGTATCGTAACACGTTCCGCCTCTAGCCGCAAGCGCACTCTTATATGCGCTCCGCCCGCGCTCTCCACGCCCGCGGGTTAGTCGCCGTCTATGTGCTCCGATGCTTTAAAACCATACCTCACTGTTTCTCTTATTAAAATCCAGGATCTACATGGTCAACGATAAATCTAACAATGATCCTGACGTGCATTTTTACGATACGGTAACGTAAATTTGCACGTTACGTCAACGCACTGTGCCACATCACCGCACCGTTCCACGTTGACGACGTCGTGACGTGGAGATGTGGACAGGCCCTAACTCCGTCTCGTTCTGAGAAAAGACCCGTACCGAACAATGGAACAGTAAATTATGTAATATCCGGCAGGTAAGTAAGTAAGATAAATGTTCCGGACTGCGAAGAAAACTCATCGCATTCAGCACGTTTGTGAAGATTAAAAATAAAATGGTAATAATTTAAGTCCCGTGGACGCCGGATACTAAATGTTACAAAGACAAAAAGTCAATGGGCAACATAGTCCTAGTGTCAAAATGTACAAATGTCTTAATGTATATGAATGTGCAAATGACAAAAAATAATTGTGATATAACGCGTAAGGGTCTAATTGTTAGATTGTCAAAATGTACAAAAGATAAAACACAATTGTGCCAAAATGCATCGTGGTCCAATTGTCACACAGTCAGGATTCGAACCCGCAAACCTGGGCTTCGAAGGTACGATCACTAACGACTGAGCCTGCAGACACCTATCTGCTACTTGATATCAACATAATTCTCTGCACTGGATATCTAATTAAAATCTCTTTTCTATCTAATCTCTTTGAGTATAAATACTTCTTGAAAGTCCGGTATCCTTGAAAAAGATGATTGAAATGTCATTTCATTTGTTCTATCATAGCGGCATTTGAGCAAAATGACATTTTGGCACTGGGCAATTTGTACAATTGAACATTACAGCTTTAATGTATTCTATCGTAGCGGCATTTGGGCAAAATGACATTTTGGCACTAGGCAATTTGTACATTTTGACACTAGGACTATGTTGCCCATTGACTTTTTGTCTTTGTAACATTTAGTATCCGGCGTCGTCCCGTGTATCTACAATCCAATTTTCTTTCTTGATTATTTAAATCTGCTTTCTAATAATAACAAAACACTGCGTGACAACTTCAATTTCAAAACTCATTTATTCAAAATATTCTAGAATTAGACGTATACACGTAGAAAGCGGGTTGCTGGCGCCGATCTGCCAGCGCTTGTCGGTGCTGGTCCGCGCAGTTAGTCAGCGCAGGTAGTCTCTATACTGCGTGGCGAACCAGCGCCGACAAGTTCCGAACTTCGCCGACAAGTTCCGACCTGCTTCGATCAGCGCTGGTAGGCCGTCATTCATTAGTACCAAAAATACGCCTTGTTCCCTTGCAAATACAGCAACAAATGACGGCTTACCAGCGCTGATCGGAGCAGGTCGGAACTTGTCGGCGAAGTTCGGCGCCTGTCGGCGCTGGTTCGCCGCAGTATAGAGACTATCTGCGCCGACTAACAGACTGCGCAGACCAACACCGACAAGTGCTGGCAGATCGACGCTGGCATCCCGCTTTCTACGCGTATATGCACTTACGCAATTGCCCTGCTGGTCTCTTCTGATTTGTAATGAAAAAAAAAAAAAAAACTTTATCTATCATTATATTCAAACTACTCAGAATACACCATTAAAGTTACGTGACCACTTTACAAACACCTTTGGGCGTTATAGGTACGGTTTTATTACAGACCCAATTCGACTTTTACTAACAACTTTACGACGGGATTGTGGATAGAGTGCTATCGGTTACGGATCGTAACCACGGCATTTAATAAACGAATTTCTTGTACGGTCTCCGGAACACTAGGTATTGGGCATTCCTGAATTCCTGGTACCTACTTTCACCTTTTGAAAGACAATTTTATTTCGGTGTAGAAATTGCTTTTTTTAAATTGTATGGATATTGTCTATACAACAATTATGTGCACCTCCTATATTATATTGAATTATCTATATTATTGGGGTGCATGAATAGAGCCACCACGAGTGACGATACTGTAGTATCATAACGTCCGGTGCACCCTGGGCAGTCAGCCCTGCTACCAACCAGGCTGACTGGCTAATCTTTTCATCACAGCATGAGCTATTTTCGTATAGTTCGTAGAGAAGAGAACCTATATGATTTAGATAATTACAGGTAATTTTGTTTTCAATTCATCCAGTAAGTATGTCCCATAACTTGTTTTTCATCCGCATTTTGCATAATTTCATAATTGTAAATAATATTACCTTTTGCTGTGTATAGAATCAGATTATTCACTTGACAGAGTTGACAGACAGATATGCGTTGCTGGGGAGTTTGTTGCGCCGATTTTTCTTTACAGTATAAAAACACAAGGAAGCGGTGAAGGGGCTGTCTTATATGTAATATTTACGTTCAAACAGAACTAAGTAAGAGCGTATACATAAAGGAAGCAGGTAACCAGCGCCGACCTACCAGTGCTTATCGGTACTGGTCCGTGCAGGTAACCAACCGCTACATAAAGGATGTTAGTAGTTTGGCGCTGGTTACCTGCTTCCTTTACGTATACGCCGTAACGTAACCAACATCAATCATGACAGTCGATGTGTCAAAAACATCGTTGCCTATAAATATATTTTTATTATATTCTCCCAACTAATATTATAAATCCGAAAGTAACTCTGTCTGTCTGTCTATTACGCTTTCACGCCTAAACCACTGAACCGATTTTGATGAAGTTTGGTATGGAGATTGATTAGACCTTGGAGAAGGACATAGGCTACATTTATCCTGAAAATACGCGGAATACCTACGCGATAAACGACATCCACGCAGGCAAAGCCGCGGGCGACCTCTTGTATATTATATTCATTGCGTGTTACGTTATTGTGGAAAATGTTGACCTGTCAAAATCATAGCCATGGCGATTACGAGTGTGATGCGCAATTAGAATGCTGATCATTGGTGGAATGGTCAGGCTGAAAATAATATAAGCTTAAGCGCCATCTCGTCCTCTTGTTTCAGCACGAGCTATATTGACAAGATTTGCCCGTCAGCAAGGTTAATAGCGGGGCTGAATGCCCAGGATGCGCCAGACGTACCTCGTGGAACTCTTAATGCATCCCACAAGCTTCACCAGGCGAATTTGTATGACAAATCCTAACTAATATTATAAATGCGAAAGTAAGTTTGTTTGTTACCTTTTCACGCCTAAACCACTGAACCGATCATCCTGAAATTTCATATATTCGTTGTCAGGTGTGCAGAATCGGACATAGGGTACCTTTCATCCCGAAAAAAAGGACTGTTCCCGAGGAAAACAACAATAACGATAATAGATGGCACCACGTGTTTTTCGAATAATGATTGAATTATATTATTGTACCAAATACAACCCAAATAGATTGTCAAATTCTAATTTACCGCGAGCGAAGCCGCTGGCAAAAGCTAGTACCAAATAAAAATTCTTGACATTCGAAATTCAAATACTGTATGTCCCCTTGCTAAAATTAATTCGCTCTTAAGCAAAAATAGATTTTAACTCGTACTCGTATGATCTAGATTTGAACACGGACATTGTTTAATTCTGTTACAGTTTTCCACCGTTTTTCCTAAAAGCTTAAACGTGTTTCCGGCTCCGGTTTCTATTCATATCTGAATAATACAAACACCTACGATAGAGTTCTTGATTAAGTTACCGAGGCTTGTTGAAACATTCTAGATATAGTCGTAGTCTGTCATTGCTGGCATCTGTGTTGGGACTCAGTATTCGTACCAACAGCCGTCAAAACTCGTTATCTGATGAATTGTCTCACTCGTAGACTGTTCGCGTTTATCTTGAACGAAATTGACAGCATTAATTTCAAGTTGACTATACATTTCAATATTGCTGAATTATTATTACTAAGTAAAGTTATCAAAAGTCTAGTGTCCAATGTTATGACTTATGATTATTCAGCCAAAAGTCGTCCGCTGCTGGACATAGGCCTCTCCCAGTAAGGGGAGGGGTTTGCCAGAATCGCCACGCTTGGCAGGCGGGTTGGTGATCGCAGTATGGTTGTTAAAATACTCAGAGGACGCTGCTGCCCATCCGCTAGTGAATCCCTTAGTCGCCTTTTACGACACCCATGGGAAGAGATGGGGTAGTGCTATTCTTTACGTTCGGCACCACACGGAACTTATCTATATAAAAAAAGAAAAGTCCTGACTAACTGACTGACTGATTGACTGACTCATCAACGCCCAGCCCAAACCCTTGGACCTAGAAAGCTGAAAATTTGCACAGAGGTTTTCTTTATAATGTAGACAAGGAATAAGGAATGATTTTTCGAAATTCAACCCCTAAGGGAGTTAAATAGGGAATGAAAGTTTGTATAATAATAATAATAATAATAATCGTTTATTAGATCAAAATAATACAGTTTACAGTAAAATGAACACTGTCACTTAAACTAGGTTAATTCCCTGTGCTATAAGTAACAGTAACAATCGTCGTTGATCTAATTATCTATGTAGTTTTAGTGTAACAATCCGTTATTATTATAATAAGTATTTATATTATTTAACAATATTTATTTTGTAAGCTAGCCTAGTAATCAAAACAAAAGATTAATTATAAAGTACGGTCAGTCTGATATTCATATAACAAGGAATGTGAGTGTGTGTAATTGTTTGTGTGTGAGTATGAATGAGAGTTTGTGAGTGAGTGTGAATGAGTGTGTTTGTGTGTGAGTTGGTTTAGGTGTGTATTTAGTGAATTAAATTTAGGTTACTCCGGAGAAAATCTGTATGGAAAATCGTCACTTAACGGGTTCAAAATTTCACGCAAGCGAAGCTGCGGGCAAGAGCTAGTTACTTATAATAATGATTATTTAATTTATAACCTGTGGTTCCCCGCTAAAAAAGGTCTGTACACCCCGGTGATGTAAAAGGTGCCTAAGCAATTAGGACAAGAGGAAAAGCAATCAATAAAAAAATGCCTCGTTGGTCTAGTAATCACAAGCGCGACTGTTCGATCTCCAGGTCGGGCAAAGTGTTATTGGGTTTTCCGTGTAGAATTTTTCAATAGCAGCCTGAAGTCTGGATTTGTGCCCAGTTGACAGCAAAAGGCTCGCCTCCTATTACATGGGACTTAAACATAACGGCGAAAGGAAGGTGTATACTAAACACCTCTGCCCAAACCTTCGAGGAATACAAGCGTGATGTTATGTTTCATAAGGCCCGCCGCTGATTGTGACTTTTTGTCACGGTGACTTTTTGCTACCAAGTCGAATGCTATGAAGATATATGGGAGTGCGCTCACTATTATAGTGACGTGACATTACGGTGACAAATATATATTTTCATAGAATTCGGCTTGGTAACAAAAAGTCACAATTAGCGCCCGGCCTTACATAATAAGCAATGGATTCCTCCTTTCTGCCAACAATGACTGCGACCACCTATCTTTCTACCAAGCGTGTCAAGCATCGTGAATTTAGTAATATCCGGTGAGAATAGTGGAAGTGGTACGCTTGCCCCTGTTTACCTATTCATAACTACCTATGGACCTAAGTTTTCTAGAAAAACGATTACTACTATACTATTCATAGCTAAAACAAAACAACTTTAAAGTTGGCCTTTACGTAATCTTAATCTGGCGCTTTTGCGTTTTGTTTGCTGTTCAAAATCTCTAAGGCCATCCTAACTAACCTAAAATTCTAGTATTTTTTTTTCCAGAGAATTAATGTTCGTGAACACGAGCCTTACTCACTGAACCAATCAAGCTCTGCTTGTTATCTATTCTAGCTTGCAAATAAAATTTATTCAAAAATCTTTGAACATAGTTATTAGAAAAATTCTATACTAAACTAAAACTACCTATAAAAACTAATATAGTGCATCAAAATATTCCTCCGCATTGCTGTCGGCTGGAAGCGAGCCCAGAAGGCTGGCAGCGTTGCCACTTCTTTGTATGGCAACGCTAATTCTTTGGCCGATAAACAAGCCAACCCTCTGGTCACGTGAAGTGTCGACCAGTCTTCTTCCTACTTCCTTAAAAAGGAGACGTGCACTCGGACCCCATGACCCGAGCGTTTCCACCCCACACGGATCAAAGTCATAGTTTACTATGAGGTTGCTATATTTCCGCCGTTTGAGGGTATCCGCAGCCGCAGCGCCGGCTCAGCCCGCGCAGCTAGGAAGTTGGGATGGAGCAAGGGTGTGGACATAAGTCGCGTCCCACACCAGAGGCCTACCCATCTTCCATGGCAATAACGTCATGCCGTCAGGTTTCTTGCCATCGTCGCATACCAAGCCATTAAGTTCTAATACAGCTGGCACGCCGGCGGTGGCAAGAGCGCGACGGATTATGTCATTTAAATTGGCGTCCCGTGCTATGCGTCCTACACTCCTGCAGCAAGACAGACCATGGTATCCGAGGCCGTTGATAGCTTCACCGTAGTGGCACTGATGCGGAGCAACACAATGAGCACGTACGCGTAGGCATGTAGCGCTCGGAAAATCTTGCTTGCTGTTTCTTTCTCTGTTTTAAGGATGACTTTGAGCTATGCTGCGCTGTGCTGTGCTATGCTCTATTTAGTCAATTCGCTCCTCTTAGAATATAATGACAAAACAAACAAAACGTGCTGCGCTGCGATTTGTGCGGCTGCGCTTTGTTTAAAACATAGTAGGGATCACGCGCTACGTGCTGACTCGCTCCTCAAATATGATACGCTGCGCTTTTTATTAAATTAAACGATTACACATCAGCTAATAATGATTTATACTGACCCAGTCATACATAGAGGTGAGGATTAAAAGTTTAAACGTTTAATTTAACACATTATTTTTATTTAACTATTAACATCAATAAGTAATTCTGACTTAATCGTTAAAAGTTATAACTCAGTTCGTAGGCACAACAAAACGAGTCGAGAGTTTTATTTTATTCAGCACCACTTGGTAAGAGTATGATCAAACAATAGTGACCATTATTACGTTTTGATTGCTCAAATTATAAGTCTTAAATTGCTTGGCACAAGAAAAATAACATTTAATACCTTGTCGCGAGCTGAATTCATAGAACTGTGAGTCTTATCTCGCTAAGGATAGGTTTTGTTATTAATGCGAAATAAAACAAACTTTTAATGTTTATACGTTAAACAACTTAAAGGCCATAATGTAAACAAACGGTGAAACTAAACAATAAATTTCATTCAACAGTTGATTGACCCTTTCGGTTTCAGTGTTACATAGGTTTTTTAATTTAATATTTAAAGTAATTTAAACTAAAAGTGAATAAGTAACGTTATGGTAACTTCCGTCCCTTGCGAAAGAGCATTTTCAAAAGCTGGGTACATAGTCAGCGACAGGCGAACACTGCTCACAACAACTAAAATCACGCAGCTGATGTTTTTAAACGCCAATAAAATGTAAATAATTTAAAATAATAAAGGTATGTTATTAGTTTATACAAATAAAAACTATTTTTGATTAAGGACAATGCGTACCTTCTTACTAAAGGTTAGTTCTCAAAATTATATTAGGCAACTTAATTAAAAAACTTAACTTTTAACTAAAAACAGGCTTTCAATATTTACAACCTAAGAATAAAATTAACTTAATGAAAACGTTACCGAAACTGATAACCTTATCCGTTATATTTATAACTTTTAATTTAACAAGTTAATTTTTATTAACAATAACTTTTTAACAAATAATCTTTTATAACTTTTAATCACATCTCTAGTCATACAGCACACCAGGTACTCGCGCAGCTCAAAGTTGTTTCTAGAAAAGATATATCATTAGAAAGTTAGCTTAGCTAAGCACAGCACAGCGAAGCATAGCTCAATATTGTCTACAGTGCGGCTGTCCCATTTCAAAACCCATTAAGGGACACTTTTTACAAAAATCGTTTTAATGCATAATCTTGCTAACATAGAAAGTCTCTACAAATACAAAAATACCAGCGTTGAAAACTCACATAATAAGCAGATATATTTAAGCATCGATACTTAGTAAGTGCTAACTTTAACCACATGGTTTTACCTAACGTAAATACTTTTCAAAGGCTGACCGATTTAACGTTTATACGCACGCTTGTAAAATTTCGTTTTAATCCCTTACTAGGTTTTGAAATGGGACAGCCGAGTGGTTTCGCTATGGCACAGCAAGCTATCGCCTATTATTTATATTAAAGCCTAACAAGGAACATCTAGCTACAAACGCAATATCCGCGTCCATTCTGTTTGGGATTTTGCTTTCTCATAAAACGGGAATGTGTATACAAATGTCGTAAATAGTCGGTAAGCAGTTTTTACGTCGTGAAAGTCACATAGCATGGCGTAGGACTTGTCAACACGGCCGTTAAGAAGACATAAAACACGTTACGTCTAGTTTCAGGTAAGATTTTGTTGCGTCTGCCATTAAAGGAAAATTACTATAAGTCCGATTAAACTACTATAATGTCCATTTTAGGCTTCTTTCACGCCATTTAGGCGCGACTGGTCCTATTCGTGATTAGTCAAATGGTAAAAAAATAACAATTCGCGGTTGGTCCAATTCGCGTTTAGTCCAATTCGCGGTTGGTCTAATTCGCGTTTAGTCCAATTCGCGATTGGTCCAATTCGCGGCTGGTCCAATTCGCAGTAGGTCCAATTCGCGGCTGGTCCAATTCGCGGTTGGTCCAATTCGCGTTTAGTCTAATTCGCGGTTAGTCCAATTCACGGTTAGTCCAATTCACGGCTGGTCCAATTCGAGTTGAGTCCAATTCGCAGTTGGTCCAATTCGCGGCTGGTCCAATTCGCGTTTAGTCCAACTCGCAGTTGGTCCAATTCGTGGCTGGTCCAATTCGCGTTTAGTCCAATTCGCGGTTGGTCCAATTCGCAGTTGGTCCAATTCACGGCTGGTCCAATTCGCGTTTAGTCCAATTCGCGTTTATCCAACTCGCAGTTGGTCCAATTCGCGGCTGGTCGAATTCGCGTTTAGTCCAATTCGCGGTTGGTCCAATTCGCGTTTAGTCCAATTCGCAGTTGGTCCAATAGCGAATTGGACCAATTGCTCCTAAAGGTTTCACGCAGGTGTCGTAAATGGCGACTTAGCCCGTTTTTCACGACACGACGTCGACACGAAACGACACGATAATACTAGTATCGTAGTAAACGGTTTATAAATACCTACGTAATTATATGTATTGGCGCTCAAAGTTTTCACCACATTTTGTAGTGTGTTTGATGAGCCGTGAAAAACGGCCTAAGGTACTTAACGGGATTAAGCTGAGTGAGTGGGTGGTCGAATACTTCGCGACTGTTCATTGCGTGCCATTCAGATCAGTCTATGATTAGGCTTACGTTCAGCTGTCGACATTTAGGGTTTTATTATAATCAATCACCTTTCTTCATTCGTATGATTTTGCGTTTTTCGGTCTATCATTAGTTGTGTGAAAAAACTGGTCGTCCGTTGACTATCACTGTAATACAAATGTTTCAAAGCAGTTCCTTTTACCCGACTGCGCGACAGCAAGGACAGGGTTATGTTTTTCACGCGTATCTATGTATCTTTGTATCTATGTGTGAGATTCTTTACCGGCTACGTATGTTTTTTTGGTTAGTCTATTTGTGAATTACATCTTAGGTAGCCTCCGACTGCATGTGACGATTCGATAGCATGATTTTTTGAAAACCTACGTAAGTTTGACGTTATGTTATGATTAGAAGTACGTCTTGTTTACATCTTTTTAGTTCGCTTTTTATGCAGGCGGGTTTTTTGATTTATTAATTATCATGATATTGCTTAGGTTCTTGTTTTTACAGTACAGGAAATTCAGATATTTACAGTAAGTTGTATGTAATTTACCAGCTACATAAATGGTCCCCGAATGCAAACTTATCTTTACTTAACGATGTTACGCGGGTAATATCGACAAGAACTTATATAAGCTACAAAAATAAATCGTAAAAACGAAAAGAATTTAACAAAGGCAGTCTTTAATCTATTCTCACCAACCCTTTTCTTGAAGCGTCAGCAGAACAGTACGTATCTCTGTGGAGACTGGGACTCAATTATGTGTAATCGAATGCCTCTTGCCGCGCCGGATGCTTGGCGAAACTCGAAGGATTTAAATTCAATGAATTCACTGTAAAATAGTGAAGAAAGTCGAGATGTCCCGTTTTAAAATAGACTACTACGGGTCTAAGTAGACGGATACTAAACAGGGTGTTAACGAAATCGAGTAATTCCTTCAAACCGCGTGATCTACGAGTGACACAGATTAAACCTAAATGGAAATTTACGAAAATGAAAAAAAAAATTGTTTTTCAATTTCTGAGTCTTTTTAGAGCCTTGAGTTATCTGACTGCAAAGAGCGATATCGCATTAGTCGTTCCTGCCAGCCGTGTCGCCGTACTTTCATTAAATTATGCGTGGCATTGAAATGTTCACACAAATAAAAAGATTTTTTTGCAAAAAAAAAACTTCTTTTTTTACTGAATATTATTAGATGGTTTAAATATGATCGGTAACAAAGACGCAAGATTTTTTTTTTTTTTTATTCAAGCTTAATCCCGTGCGGGGCCTGTCTACACTAGTAGTAGATCATGTGATTTTAAGGAATTACACGAATTCGTTAACACCCTGTATTGTCACTGCAAGCCAACTGCAAAATGCATTTTAGTATGACGGCCTTGTAATGGCGACTCTTTTAAATAACAGTCCTCATCCATTGATTGATTATTTGCAAAAAATTTGGTTCATCAGCATATGTTCTGTATAACCTTTCCAAAAAGGTAAACATCAATACTGTACTGGTTGCTTACCATGGCTTAGTGGTATCGAATTTAAGGTTTGGTGTCATATTTTGGAGCAATTGTTGTGAACGAGAGAATGTTTTTAAAGCCCAAAAACGCTGTCTAAGAGCAATGTTTAAATTAAAAGTTACAGAGAGCTGCAAAACTTTTTTCATTGACAATAAACTACTAACTTTTCCTTGTCTTTACATATTAGAGCTTTGCATTTTCGTCAAAAGTAATAGTAACTTATTCCCTACTTTGAAAGACACAACAAGCCGAAGTGCAACAATCAAATCTCAGTATAAATATATGTTATGTACCGGTGCTCACAAAACATCTTTATTAAAAAAAAGTGTTTTAGGTATGGCGCCTGTAATTTATAATAAGGTTCCAAGTAGTATCAACGAGCAACCTTTAAGAATTTAAAAAAACAGCTTTCTTCCTTTTTAATACAAAAATGTTATTATTCTGTATCAGATTTCATAATAGACAAAGTATAGCTATGTTATTAATTATTATGATTTTTAATTCGTTTTGATTTTTTTATTTTATTATTTGTTACAAGATAATTTGATATAGATTTTTTGTGAAAGTTTTTAAATTGTAATTGAAAAGTATAAATTTTTGCATGCCAAATGGTAGAATGTACCAGGAACAAAAACTAAAATTAATGTAACAACTCATGTATTTACCTACATTCAATGCAAATAAATTATTTCTATTCTATTCTATTGATCGCGACGAGCGTGACTTAGGCCTTTTTTCCTTGGCTCACGACACAAAACTGAACTGAAATAAATTGAAGGCATCGACTTCTGAAACTATTAATTTTATAATATGGTAATTATTCTATTCTTTTCAGTCTTTTTGGAGTCGTTTTTTTCAAGTAGTTTTATTTTTCTATTTTAAGTGGCATAAACAATACATAAACATGCGACAGCAATCGCGAGTTATTTGCTGCTGTCCATTGAAGAGTTCCATTGTCTATCTCCAACGGTCTTCATCAGATCTTCACCAAATATACAAGGTTAGTCGGAGAGGGGGTACTAATCCGCGGGCCACTTAAAGTATCACTGATGATGGGTTTAAAGCAAGTGTTAAAGCAAAATTCGATAATTTTTATTTCCAGGTAAATTAATTTATTTTAGTTTTTTCAAAAATTCTTCGTCCCTACTGTAGTTACGAATTCAGAAAATGGAGCTACCAATTCGTGACCCCAAATATGACCTAAACTGTAAACAGCTGATCATAGCTGAGGATAGATAGATTTTAGCATAATTTTTATGTAATTTTAGAACAGCTATTTCTCTTAAACTATTGTTTTTTGGGGAAAGTGGTAGAACTAAAACTTAAAATAATAACTATTATTTTGAAAAATAATTTAAACTCTAAATATTACTACTATATTACTCATTATTGGGTACTTTAACACCCTTTCGGATTAGTACCCCCTTTCTGACTAACCTTGTAAATAGTGGTCCTATCTCGAGAGAATACTCTTTCAAACAAAAAACAATAATTAAAATTGGTGAAGATATCGCGGAACAAATACACAATAAAAACACTGAAATGAGAAACTTTTTTTGGAAGTCGGTTTAAAATGTGGCGACAAGTGAGTAAACGACTCACAAAATGACAAGACACTACGTGTCGTAATAAACAATTTATAGAAATACATGGCGCTCGGAGTAGTCACAACATTTTGTAGTGTCGTTTCGTAAGCCATGGAAGCTTCGCAGATCAATTGTTCTACGCGATAGCAACTTAGCCTTTGTATAATAACTGCACTTTACTAACATTACTATAACTTTGTTGAAGAACATTATGCTGGCAGACTTAAATGCTGACTTTAACGCTGCGATAGAGAAAAGATGTGGGGCGAGTGGGCTAAGTTTTTCCCTTCATTATCGCGAACATGAGTTAGTTCGACGTACATAGGTGTATCTACACTAGAGAAGCCACGAATAGTCGGCTAGCGATTATTCGGCATTCCCTATGTCGAATAGTCGAATTATTCGCCAAAATTATTCGACATCAAAAACGATATTAACACAGCATGACTAGTTAGTCGCCATAAATTCGAAAACCATGTGTCAGGCCTCTAGTGGTCTCGAACCTACCAAATTTTCGGTTTTTCTACAATTTCTGAGAAAACAAACAAATTGTCTTTTTTTATATTAATGACATTTTTTAAATAAATGATAATAATACTTTGTTGGTAATCATACAGAATAAAACTTCATTATGGTTTGATTCCTTCTAATTGTAGTTTTTTCTTTCGAAATGACCGTCTGACAATGTATTCGCCGTTGTCGAATAACAAATAGAATTTCTGCCAGTCTTTTTACACGTGCAGTCTTTGGACTAGTTTTACGCAGAGGACATACAGCGATCTGCGTGTCCAATACAAAAACGCGTTCAGGATACTGTTGGGACTGTCGTGGCGTTGTAGTGCGTCCGGTATGTTTGCGGAGGCGCGCATAGGTGATTGCTACCCCATAATAAGAAAAAGGACCGCATCCATGGCCGGCCGGCTGCGCACCGCCACTAATAGTCTCCTGAGGTGTTCAGAGATCGGTGGGACTCCCCTCTGCTGCGCCATTGGATAAGGATCTACACCAGTTAAGGGCCCTCATTATTTGAATTACTAACACTAGTCTTTAAGTAATTTTGTTATACTAACTCCATGGACTCATATCTGAAATAAAGAATTTGAACACAGAACAGATAAAAGACGTCCTCTTTATCTGTTCTGTGAATTTGAATAAGCAGACACTTTTATTCGCTATTCGACGAATACTGAATTTTTTTCGAATAACGTCGAATTTCGAATATTAGCGGCTAACCGCAGCATCTCAAATCTACACTAGACGAGTTGTATCGTAGTACGATGTGACGTAAATCGTATAGTAACATACTCTCACAGCTACTACGTAGCGACTTCTAACGTCAGTTTTAAAATTATATTTAACCTAGATAACAGTTCCTGGGATATGTAATGTAAGATATAATTTAAACTACGATGTGTTTGTCACCTTTTTTATTGGCTTTTATGTTGTAACAAAGCCCTTAAAATCAATCAATAGTGAGAGACTAACAAGTATCGGCCATTAAAGGATTTTCCCCGAGCAAGGCCGGGCTGAGCCGCTAGTAAATAAGTAAATAGTTGGAATCGCTCTTCGTTTGAAATGAGACTGAAGTTCGCTTAATTGTTTGATCGTCCCTCTGTGGGGAATAATGATCTTGGCACCTCAGCTATTTGCAATAAACGCCTTACCGTAGGAAGCTTTGATACAAGAGCCGATAAAATACTGAAGATTCGTATACAAACGTGATGAACGATAAATAAATCATCGGTTGCTTTTATGGGAGTTACGTTTATGGTATTTACAGGGAATTGGCTTATCATTATACAGGGTGTAAACGAATTCGTGTAATTCCTTCAAACCACATGATCTATTAATGGTATAGATTAATCCCCCACGGGATTTAGATTGATTAAAAATAAAAAAATAACTTTTTTTTCACTGATATTATTTTTATTTGATAGAAAATTTCGATGCCATGCTTATATGAATGAAGACACGGCAACACAGTTGACGGGCACGAGTAGCACGTTATCGCTTCGCGCAGTCAGTTAACTTGGGACGCTAAAATTACTCAGATAAAGAATACCATGGTTAATTTTTTGAAAACTTTTTTTTTGGTTCTGAAAAAAACCTATGCTTAGTCAATCAGTGTCCCCAGTAGATCACGAGGTTTGAAGGAATTACACAAATTCGTTAACAACCTGTAGGGTAAAACTCGGTAATACGCCCCAAGTGACAAAACGCCCCACCACTCCAGCACTCACACTATCAAAGCTGCGCCGCTCACAACTAGACGCGCGGAGACCCACTAGTAGGCGAACAACATGGCCGACGTGTGCACGTAGTTTGTGATGTCCGTTTAAAGAATATTGCAAAATCTGTATTTATTGGAGTGAAATAATTTGCGGTAAGTTTCTAAGAAATTCATATATATTGATACTTTTAGATTTTGTGTTATAATGACCCACACTATCGTAAAATAGATGAAATTACCTTTATACTTTTATTTTGTCGAACGTTATAACCTTGAATCTACTGCTTTGACCTCGGTGGGGCGTATTGAAAATCAAATTTGACAATATGCCCCTAAGTCAATTTACAAAACGCCCCAATATTTGAACTGTGTTAAAGTATTTTTTATCGCGTGTTATTATTTCAGATTATGTCTCGGAAGTATCAAAGAACAACACTACGAGCATCATGGAGTGCAGACGACTTAGACAAAGCCATGCGCAGTGTACTTAGCAAAGAAATGGGTGTTAATGAGGCATCCAAAAGCTTTGGCATACCATCTCGAACCCTAAGAAGACACATTTTATCGGGAAAATCAAAGGGCCCTCTTGGACGCAAACCAGTATTTTCTGTAGAACACGAAAAAAAACTGGTTGCCCATATAAAGAAATGGGAGAAAGGTGGATTTGCCCCTGATAGAAAAGATGTTAAAGAAACGGCATTTCAACTTGCTAGGAAACTCAATATTAAAAATCCATTTTCATCAAGTTCAGCATCAGCTGTAAATGTCTGGTTTTCGGGATTCATGGCTCGCAACTCAGAATTAAGTCAGAGAAAATCAGAAGGCTTGTCAAGTGACAAGCCTTCTGATTTTCTCTGAGAAAAGGAAGGTAATTGCCGACAAAAAGAAGCCAGCAGCTGGAAAATTAAAGCAGACTAAGACCACAAAAATAACTAAACCTATCGAAGAAAAAGATGGTGATGAAAAGAAACAAGAAAAAGGAGGTAAAAAGAAGCCAAAGAAAGTGTCTGTCAAAAATAAGAAGAAGAAAAAAGTAAGCTATTCATCCTCTTCTGAAAGCAATGATGAAAATGAGGGCAAGGTAGATACTTCTGAAGAAGAAATCTCAGACGAACATGACGACATTATCAGATGCGTGGAATGCACGGAAGATTACTATAATACAAAATCCACAGAAGATTGGATTCAATGCCTGTCTTGTTTAGCATGGTTACATGAGTTTTGTACCATGTTTATTTAAAAAGTCTGACTTGATAAAGAGACTGAGTAACTGCCTCTTATTATCCTAAGTTAAGATTGAGAGTTAATTTTTGTCAAAACAATTGTTGTTATAGTTTAAAATATGCAAAAATATATGATTAATACACTGGGGCATTTTATAATAAGAGTGAGTCGTATTAGCCAACGATCACACTACAAAACGCCCCACCTAAGGTTTTTTTAAATAATAAATATTATTGTATCCTTAGTTCCTATTATCATTATTACTTGTGGTATTGTTGTTAAAATACTAAATATTGTTCCAAAATAAAAAGTTTGATTATATCTTGTAAGATTTTTTATTTATTACAATTTTAAAAAAAGTGGGGCGTTTTACCGAGTTTTACCCTATACTGAACATAACATACGAAAAACATATCATCATTCAGCCGAAAGACGTCCAATGCTGGACATAGGCCTCCCCTAAGCATTGCCACATCCGATCCTGTGCTTCTTGCATCCAGCGGTTTCCCGCGATCTTTATATTATATGTACATAACATATACTGAAAATAATCCTTGTCAAAAATTTGGTAGCTGCCACGAGTAACATCATCATCATTCAGCTGAAAGACATCCACTGTTAGACATATCCCTCCCCCAAAAAAGGAGGAGGAGGGTTTGCCGTAATCGCCACGCTTGGCAGGCCGGTTGGCGATCGCAATATGGTTGATAAAGTACTCAGAGAACGCTGCTGAACATACTCTAGAGCAGGCTTCCCTAAATGTGCGTCGCGACGCCCTGGGGCGCCGCGGTATTATCCCAGTGGCGTCGTGAGGCGATCTAAAT
The DNA here is from genome assembly GCA_905220435.1 of Amphipyra tragopoginis. Classification (NCBI taxonomy): domain Eukaryota; kingdom Metazoa; phylum Arthropoda; class Insecta; order Lepidoptera; family Noctuidae; genus Amphipyra; species Amphipyra tragopoginis. The sequence goes on from HG992009.1 coordinate 11,103,579, forward strand.
AGGCCTCGTTTTGAGAAACTATGCTCAGAAAACCAAGCACATCCTTCTCATTAACACCAAACGAAAAGAGATAAAAAAGACTGTGCTTGCTTTTTATCTTTTTTGTTTGCTTTCATTTTTGTTTTTGTTTTGATCATAATTTGCTAAAAAAAAATTGATTTCTATTTGGAGTTTTTCTGACAAGTTGTTATTAGGCTAGAACTATAACTAGTAAGTAAATGTATGGCAAGAAGGCCAGGGCGTCGCAAAAATATGGCAACTAACTTCCCAAGGGCGTCACAGTTAAAATAAGTTTGGGAAGCCCTGCTCTAGAGATCACTATTGTCACGAGTGACAATACTCAAGTAACTAATGTCCGGTGCACCCTGGGCTGTCAGCCACGCAACAAAGCAAGATAAAGGTCCCAGTTGCTTATGAGGCAACTCTGCTTGTACCCCCCGACTCCCCCCAGAAACTGAACGCAGCTGTGTCCGGAAACTGAACACAGATAACCGAAACCATCCACCGTCTCGCTCCCAATAAATTAAATACCCCTTTCACAAACCGTACACTATCACCGGAGTTGGAATCAGGAGACCCATTCATTTACCCTCTACATACAAATCTAATGTAACATAGTCTCTAATTAACGGGGTTTCCACCCGCTGTGGGTGTTTGGGGGCTAATGAAATCACATTAGTGTGTTAAAGACCGATTTAGGATGTGACTTCGTGTTTATCGTCTTTGTTTATATCTACTAATAACGACCCACCGTAGCTTCGCACGTGTACGTTTTATAGCTTAAAGCCTTCCTCTTGAATCACTCTATCTATTAAAAAAACCGCATCAATATCCGTTGCGTAGTTTTAAATATATAAGCATACATAGGGATAGACAGCGGGAAGCGACTTTGTTTTATACTATGTAGTGATGGTACCGTGGGGTTCCTGTAGTTTCCAACCAGGGTTGAAGAAGCACATTTTTTTTCAAATCTGCCTTTGCTGATATTTTATCATTAACATCAGCGTATGCTGATTTGAATTATTCTCTTTAAAAAAAACAGGGCAAAAGGTATTGACCGTTATGAAATCCAAAAGTTACACAATTATAGAAAGTTACTAAATTACAAAAGTTACACAGTTTTTCCTGGTATTGAAATAAGACATTGTTTTAATAATTTTGTGACTTTTAATAAGCAAAAGAATTAATCTTAAGGCGCTCAATTCTTATTATAAGTTCTGTGGTAACAATGCAAGATTAAATTCGTACGTTAGTCGACCAATGCGGATGACGATGCTGATATTGAAAATGATGCTGAAATTCCGTGGATGCTATTGCTGGCAACAACCCTAGTTCCAACATCCGGCCAGCCGTGGGTCTCATAACAATGACGTTAATAAGCCGCTCTACTTCTCACTTCTTAATTCTGAACAACCCGTAAAGGTGGCGACAGTTGTATCATATTCGTGTAATGCAACATACTACAAAGCGAGTATTACGACAGTCGGTATAGCAAGCACAGAGTTCGGAATGAGTATATTATGCGGATTTTGGCAGATGACGTAAAGGTGTGTACGGACTAAGCGTTCCAATGTACGCGTAGTCGGTTACGCGTACACAGGAACGCTTAGTAATAGTATGGAGGTGTCTGTCTTAAGCCTTGTACGAACTAAGCGTTCCTGCGTACACGTAACTGACTACGCGTACCAATGTACGCGCTGTCCGTACACACCTTTACATAACAAGTTCACTCCGAATGTTACATTACAATTGAATGCTCAGGTCAATTGTTATCTTTAAGTTTGGGCAGGTATATTGGCAGAATCTTGTACAAGGTTTGACAGAATAGGGGTACTAATCCAAAAAAAAAATGTTTTTTTTTTCAATTCTTCATCCCTGCCTTAGTTACCTACTAATCTAGAATTTATTCATTAGATCAAAAGTCATTCATTATTATTGGAACATTAACACCCTTTTGGATTAGTACCCCCTTTCTGAGTAACCTTGTATAGCCCATGCATTTATGAGATAGAAAAACCGGTCAATTGCGAGTCGGACTTGCACACGAACGGTTCCGTACTACATCTATAAAAACGGCAAAAAAATCACGTTTGTTGTATGGGAGCCCCGTTAAATATATATTTTATTCTGTTTTTTTAGTATTTGTTGTTATAGCGGTAACAGAAATACATCATCTGTGAAAATTGCAACTGGCTAACTATCACGGTTCATGAGATACAGCCTGGTGACAGACGGACGGACGGACAGCGGAGTCTTAGTACTAGGGTCCCGTTTTACCCTTTGGATACGGAACCCTAAAATGGTATCTAATTTATAGCTGATATATCAATGACAATAAATCAATGCAAATCTTTTAAAAAACTCAATTACCTATACATTATCTAACCTCTGGAATAAATCCAAAACCTTAACGATTCACAGCGAGAATCGGACAAGAGCGATGCAGCGATAAGCGCTTTATTCATTCCTTAGCTATTGATTCTACAGCACAAATATAAAATACATTAAAGCCCGACTTTGATGGAGCGGTTTGCTTAAGGCCCACGTACTAATACAGCAAATATTTAACTTTACAATAAGACTCAGTGATTCGCCATTTTAAATATGTATATTGAGTTACAGATATCTCAATAATGTTGGTTTAATATATACATGCAATAATGATGAAGTTTAAATATCTATATAAATAAAAAGAAAAGTCCTGACTGACTCATCATCGCCCAACCCAAACCTTTGGACCTAGAAAGCTGAAATTTTGCACAGTGGTTCCCTTTATAATGCAGACAAGGAATAAGGAAGGATTTATCGGAATTCAACCCCTAAGGGAGTTAAATAGGGGATGAAAGTTTGTATGGAAAATTGTAACTTAAACACGATTTCACGGTTATAAATAATTGATTTTAAAAACTATTGTGTTTGCACACAAATATACATAGATTTTGCTTAGATGTAGGAAAAATAAATGTCATTAAGGATAAAAAAAACAAACCCCCACGCCGCGAAGGCAATGAATTTTTTGACGAAAATTTTACTCATTTAAATATTCGTTTGAAAGAATGAATACGTAACGAAGTAGGTCAACCAAGCTTATATATTATTTATATAATACATTTTTAATAGGGCCGGTTTAATATGCTCTCACCTTTGATTTAATTCTTTTAAAATTCGAGAGCACTGTATGTTTTTATTATAATTTATTTCAAAGTACTTACACCATGATATTATTTTGTTTTTTATTCATCCAGAATTGTTCTAAGTGTGTATACTTTGTTTATCATCCTCAATTTACATAATTTTGTTAATGTAATTAATAATACCTTTTTTGTGTATAATCATCTTCATCATTCAGCCGAAAGACGTCCACTGCTGGACATAGGCCCCCCAAGCCATGTTGGGGAGGGGTTTGCCATAATCGCCACGCTTGGCAGGCGGGTAGACGATCGCAGTATGGTTGTTAAAGTAGTCAGAGAACGCTGCTGCCCATCCTCAAGTGAATCGCTTAGTCGCCTTTTACGACACCCACGGGAAGAGATGGGGTAGTGCTATTCTTTACATCCGGCACCACACAGAACTTTTTGTGTATAGACCCAATTAATTTATTGTCTTCACAGGCAGAGCGGTGTTGCTGGGGAGTTTGTTGCGCCGTTTCTTCTTCACAGCTCACTAGGAAACGACGAAGGGCGGGCGTTTTTGGGGGTTTCCTTTTGTAACATTGACGTTCAAAAAACGAAGTAATTCTAGTAATTTTTTTAAGGCTCCTTTCTAAAACGCATTCAGTAGTAAGTAAGGTTAAGGATAATTCTACACATGGATATCTAACGTAATATTTTTTTTGTGTTGACTATTTCTACGTAACCTAGCAGTTATTGGCGAGACCTGAAGGATCTCCAGCCAATGGTGGGGAAGTAAAATACTTAATCTAAGCTAACTACTTATACTTACTACACTAACATCATGACTACCTGCAACAACAGCACTAGGGGCGACCCCAAGTGGGACTCGGACCTCGGCTTGCGCTTGGAGGGGGGGGAGATAGCTTGATGAGGACTGAATTATCGGTGAAGACCTAATGTAGTTTCTAAGCTTTGATTTTTGATATTAATTAGTGAATTGGAACCCTATAGACTATTACTGATAACACATATAGCGTATTTTACAAATCAAAGAGCATGTTTTTATCAAAGCGAATTCTGTCAATTTACAGCAAAACTTGGTGCCAGTGTCAATATTTTTCTTTTTGGGAAATTATAATAAACAGCCCATTACTGTACCACGGCTGAGTATGAACCTCTTCTCAAAACGAGAAGGGTTTAGACCATGAGTCTACCATTCTGGGCTGGTTGGCGGAGTTTTGATAAATCAAAACGCGCTTAGAAGGAAGATATTAAATATCTTCCACGGAATATTAAAAAGATATTCTCTATTTTCCGTGGTTTGATCTTCCTTATTATGACCCTCAATAAGCTCCACCCTTTGATAATTAGGCGCTTTTGTTATTTTGCCTTCTACCTTACACAATACTTCAAAAATATTGATTCATCTCACGGCACAATCTTTTCCTCATGCCAAAAAAGCCCTTCTTTGGTCTTAGTCTGACATGGCCCTCTTAAAACTTGTGGTTAATTAGTATTTCAAGATAAGGAAAAAAGAAAATCTACAAAAAAAATATTGGAAAAATCACAAAAAAATTATTTTTGTTCCATGAAATATATTTTTTAACTTGACGACTGTTTTTTAAGGTTGCTTTTTATTTTCTATGCAACATCAATTCTTACCCATCATTAATATATTTATTTAAACGAAATACACGTAATTAATAAGAAGTTATAATTTTTTATAATAAAAAAAGCGATATTAATTAAACTTTTTTTCCCCCTTTTTTGTCAAATAATTGTGGTCTAGTAATAGGTCAACCTATTTTAGTTTGTGCATATTTTCCAGGTACACACTATAAAGCTGCACTTGCCACCTCTTCTACAAAATTTATCGCTCGACTATCGACATATAAACTGACAAAACCAAACTTAAGCTTATCTAACAAGGAAAATACCTAAATGAGCAGAAAATAGGCGAGAATCACATCTTTGTTACATTTGACATGCTTATGAAATCCACTCTCGTCTCACATCATGAAAATGAAAGCGTCAAGAATAAACGAAACAAGAGGAAATACGATAAGAAATATACGGAATTCTATTACGTATTCCCAGATCTTATTTGTGTTAACAAGATTATGTGTTATGAAACCCTGAATGACACTGAACAACTCATCATTTTCGAGGCTATGCGTATATTACAAGGGAAATTAGGTTTAGATAAGTAAATCAAATTGATTTATTCATTTGGGAGCAAAGAACAAGTGGGTCCTTGTTTTCCTCTAGAATTTATAGGTATCTGGTGGGCTTTCTATTACGGGTTCTTCAAGAGTTCCAAAATCTTAAAATAAAAGACTTCCGTGTGGTGAATGAATAGGACCCCGTCAACCCGTTGCTGTAATAAAAGGCGACTAAGGGATTACGTCAAGAGGATGGACAGCAGACAGCAGCGTCCTCTTGTCTGCTAAAAACGAACTGCATGTTCGAAGCGTACCTTTCTAGGTACGCTTGGAAAATGCAGTTTATTATTATTGTTATTGCTTTCTGGCAATGTCCCCTATGAAAGTTTATTGTGGCAGACATTTGGAGGTCCAAATTCAACAGTAGATGTTCACAAACTCGTACAATGATATAAAAAAACTAAGTACAAACTGATGTAAATTCAGAATTATAAACGGGAATTAACGCTTTGATAAAAGTTTTCCAAAGCGCCAAAAGGCCACAAATGAATTAATTAAAGAATAATAGTAAATCACAAAAGTATAATCAAAACTTCGGGCAGCAATGCAAGCGCTAAAGTACTGCATTTAGTTAGTGGTACAGAACGTCACGTCGGATATATCCAGCACTTACAGAAGTTCGCTGGAACTTTGCCCGCGGCGCGACACAGAAGTTACGAACGGCAACCATTTTACAGTATTAACACTTAAATGAGTAATTAGACGGGTCCGTGCTGATAATATGCAACACTTAAACCAAAACGGATAACAATTTTGCTCCCATTGCCCAACTGTTCTGAAAGCTAAGTTATTCATGAGAGTGATTAACAATGAAATTAAAAGTTTGAGTTTAATGGCTTTAAATAACATGATGAATTTTGAATTTGTTTCGCAATGCGAAGCTAACGCTGAAAAAGCTTATTTTGAATTTAACGTATTTCTATGTTTTTAGGGTTCCGTACCCAAAGGGCAAAACGGGACCCTATTACTAAGACTCCGCTGTCCGTCCGGCTGTCCGTCTGTCACCAGGCTGTATCTCATGAACCGTGATAGCTAGACAGTTGAAATTTTCACAGATGATATATTTCTGTTGCCGCTATAACAACAAATACTAAAAAACGGAATAAAATAAATATTCAAGGAAGCTCCCATACAACAAACGTGATTTTTTTGCCGTTTTTATAGATAATGGTACGGAACCCTTCGTGCGCGAGTCCGACTAGCACTTGGACGGTTTTTTTTTTGTAAGTACGTTTTGATGCAAAAAATTAACAGTTGCACTTTCATTGTTTTTTCTTACACATTCCCCTTCACATTTTAAATAGAAAGCTCACTGATGAGTTTTTTGTAACAAATTGGTTTAGATGAAAGATTATAACGACTGCCTCGTTGGTCTAGTGGTCGCAAGCGCGACTACTGAACGTGAGGTCCTAGGTTCGATCCCCAGGTCGGGCAAAGTGTTATTGAGTTTTTCCGTGTGGAATTTCTTAGTAGCAGGCCGGAGTATGGATTTGTGTCCGGTTGATGGCAATAGGCTCGCTCCCTATTACATGGGACTTGAAACATAACGGCGAAATGTGGGTGTACTATACACCTCTGTCCAGCCCTTCGGGGAATACAGGCGTGATGTTATGAAAAATTATGTCATCACTGTTGCACTTTAATTTATTTGTAGTACGCATACGCAGTAACTAGATCAGTCTTAGTTCTATTTTAATTGCTGACGATAGGTAAGTACTATGCTAAGGGATTCACTAGAGGATGGGCAGCAGCGTTCTCTGAGTACTTTAACAACCATACTGCGATTGCCAACCCGCCTGCCAAGCGTGGCGATTATGGCAACCCCCCCCCCTCCCCGCCCCTATGTCCAGCAGTGGTTCGGCTGAATGATGTGATGAGGTACTATGCCAGTTATTCTAAGGAAGAACTTTAATCTAAAATTTATTAATTTAATCAGTCATGGACCGTCCCAGGTGGGTGCAAGACTATTGTAAAATATGGTAAAAAATATTTGGTCTATGGGAAGGGGTGTTAAGTGGACTGGCGTCTGTCTTTCAAATTTAAAATTGAACTGTGTTGGCAGACGGTGACTCGCCAGCTCACTAGCTGGGCCCCCTGAAAAGCCGCCAGTACATAGGCGAAGGGGGCAACAACGTGTGAGTGCAAAATGAGTATTATTATTACCTTATCACTAAAGTGCGTGTAGCTGACTGTCAGCTTCCAAGGATAGTTCAGACTACGCCAACAATTTCGCTATACAGTAAAGCATATTGCGTCATAGGCTATAACTATATAGCATGACGTTTACACTACGCTATATCGCAAGCCGGTCTACTATACAGAATGATTAGTGAGACACTAAGATCTCTTAAGGGGTCACTGTACTCATCATTATGAACAACTTTTACTTTGGGACCAAACCTGAAATCGCGAAAAAAGAATAAGCTGTTCCCTACATGTTCTCATTACTCGTCAAAATGTAGGGCACAGCTGATTTTTTTTCGCGATTTCAAGTTTGGTCACATAGTAAAAGTTGTTCATAATGATGAGTACATGACCCCCTTAAGAAATCGTTAGTGTCTCACCAGTATTTCTGTATATGTATAGCAAGTTATTTGACGGTGATCCGTCGGGCGACGGACGGAGGAGAAGTGAGGCGGGGCGGGGACCGGAGAATCGTACGATACACCTCTGAGAATCGCTCAAGTTTATCGCGCGCAGCTAGCCAATACTTCATAGTATAGCGTTGTGTGAACATGTCCATATAAAATGTATGCTAAGCGATATCGCTGTGGTATACAATATTTGCTATATGCTGTATATTACAGCGTAGTTGGAATTGTGCTTAAAATGCAGTACCGTTAAAAATGTACTCATTACCGAGTAAAATTACATTACATTAAATACGTAAAACAAGACGCCTTTTGCAGCAAACTGAAAATTCAATAACACGAAAATATGACTGAATTATTCATACTTCCACCTTTCAATGATATTTTATTCTGAATACATTCGACTTATTCCGAATTTAAGGCTGAAATCAAATTTGGAACTGGAAGATATGTTTTAACGCCTGACTTCGTCTGTAATTGCTTGTCTAGGTAAAAAGAACTCCTGTCATTTGCTGTTACCCTACTCATATGTCTCTGGAGGTTACATGTTTGTTTTTCTGTGACCTTTAGTAGGTAAACAATAGAAAATATTACTTCGGTGCTGCTGTTTCCAAGTAAAAATGGTTGTATACAATATACAGGGTGTTAACGAATTCGTGTAATTCCTTAAAACCACATGATCTACTACTGCTGTAGACAGCCCCCGCACGGGATTTAGCTTGATTAAAAATAAGAAAAATAAAATTGTTATTTTTTCATGCGGCTTTGTTCCCGATCGTATCTAAACCACATAATAAGGATTCAATAAAAAAATAACAATTTATTTTTTTGCAAAAAAAATATTTTATTTGTGTGAACATTTCGATGCCACGCATAAATTAATGAAAGCACGGCGACACGGCTGGCAGGCACGACTAACGCGATATCGTTCTTTGCAGTCAGATAACTCAAGGCTCAAAAATGACTCAGAAATAGAAAATCAAAAAATTTTTGTAAAATTTTTTTTTAGTTGATTTTCAAAAATTTCCATTTCGGGTTAATCTGTGTCACCAGTAGTTCACGTGGTTTGAAGGAATTACACGAATTCGTTAACACCCTGTACAGGTTACAATATATAGGTTCCGATACAAACCGGGAACTACTGATAGGGTAGTTAATAAAGTGTTTTTTTTAATAACATATTTTATTGTTAGATAGCTTTCGCCCGCAGCTTTGCTTGCGTGAAATTTTGAACCCGTTAATAATAATAACAATAATTCCATTTATTTCAGACTACAAGATCCATATATTTGTTAGTAAGTACTTAAGAGCTATGTTAGTGACAAAAACTTAATTAAACATACTTTTATTTACATAATTTGGCAACGTGAAGCGATATCCAATGCCTCAAAATTGGACAGTCAAGCTTATCCGCCAGTACCTTTAGGATGCTGTTGGTGCTTGTTCTGACACGGTGTAGAATTGATGCAGCTCTCTTTCTCATGATGGCATGAAAACCATCCGTGCGTGCCTCCGCAAACATGCCGGATGCACTGCAAAACCTTGGCAAACCCAACAGCATCCTAAATACATTATTGTATTGAACACGGAGCATGTTGAGTGCTCCCTGGGTACAGTTGACCCATAGGCTGCATGTATAAAATGATTGGCAGTATGCCTTGAATAGAGTCACTTTTACCTCCTTGGTACAGTACGCGAACCTACGAGCCAACATGTTCCCACGGACAGCCAACGCCCTCCGTTCCCTCTCAATATCGACGTCATCTGTGAGGTCCTCCGAGACCCAGTGACCCAAGTATTTGAATTGCGAAACTCTTTTTAGTGGCACTCCATATAGCCACACAGGAGGTACTACTGTCACCTTATGCTCACGCGGCTGGAAAACTAAGAGTTCGCTCTTTTTCGCATTATACTTGAGCCCATGGGCCCCGGCGTATTCTTCACATCTTTGTATAAGTTTTCTAATTCCACTGATTGCGGGGCTCAGCAACACCATATCGTCAGCATAACTAATGTTGTTGATCATGGTGCCGTCTATTGAACAACCGATTTTGGTATTGCTGAGACCCTCAATCAGTTTATTAATATAAAAGTTGAAGAGCCTAGGTGACGTCAAACCCCCCTGTCTCACTCCACAGTCCAACCCATACGCTTCAGAGTACACGTTTGACCATTTCACCACATTCACCTGGTTTCTGTGCCAATAGTCAAAAATACTTATAACCTCCTCAGGTAGCGCTGTCTCTGATCTCAACTTATGCCAAAGAAGCTCATAGGACACCAAATCGAAAGCTTTCGATAAGTCCAGGAAGCACGCGTATACAGGCGTCTTCCTATCAGTGTAATACTGGACGGTTTGCTTGAGACACATGATTGCAGCTTCTGTGGATAGTCCGGCTCTAAAGCCAAACTGTGCATCATGCAGGTCAATGTGTCGACATAGATATTGATCAAGCAAACCGTCCAGCACCTTCACTATGGTAGTAGCTAGCGATATAGGCCTATAGTTACTGCTGTCTGACAGATCTCCGGTCTTATTTTTCACTATTGGCACAACAACCGTTCTCATACATTGTGCTGGTAAGTAGGTATGCCTCAAACAGAATGTCAGCAACATCGATAAAACCCTTGGCAAGTGGACACCTGCATACTTTAGGTGCTCAATGCTAATACCGTCGTATCCAGGGGATTTTCCCCTGGTCATGTTACGTATCACGGTGGCTACTTCTTTCGCAGTAAACCTGACCGGTGGATTAGAGTCTATACGAGAATCAGGCATGAGCACCCTCAGTGATGCTGGCGGTTGTGAAGATAACGGTTGGACCCTAAAGTTACCAACAAATTTATTAGCAATCACAACTGGTTCATTACTGCCGTCGACACTAAGGCTGAGATCTATAGACCCAACTTGGACTTTGCTCAGACTTTACTTTAGACTTATGACAAAGTCAGTATTTATAGAGCCGTCTTTGAATTCATCTGAGTGTGTGCTTAGCAAATGCTTAGCAAAGTCTAAGTTCACAAAATCGACGACTTAGCAAATACTTAGGTTACTATTATCCTAACAAAAAATAATGATCCGTAATTTACTTTACCATCATTATATTTACACAACTTTTTAATTTTTTAGTATTATAAAGTGACCAGACTCAACTCAGTAATACCAGATTAGGGAAGATTTCCTTGATGTTGATAACTAATTCTGAATTAGTTAAGATAAAAACAATTAGGTAGTATAACATCACATAAAACAAGTTTTTCTAAGTTTAAAATGTGTAAAAATGAATTAAAAGTTACTTTTTTTCGACAAATTGCAGATGTCAAAACGATGCGATCCGTTTCAATGAATATATTAATGTGATCGTTTATATAAAAAAAAAAAACACTTATAAGCATGCCAATTTCTGCTTATTCTTATAATAATAATACATAGAAGAAATATGAGCGTAGTTCTAGATTATTTACATGTTATTATTGTTAGACATTTACAAAGAAAAATCAAGAATGTAATGCTTGAAACGAAACAATAACTTGTATTTTGACATCGACCGTCTTAGCGTATGCTTAGCTTATGCTCAGCATAGTCTCAACGTGATACGTCTATAAATTCCAAATCTAAGATTATGCTAAGCATACACTTAGCAAAGTATTGCGTGAGTAAAGTCTGAGCAAAGTCTAAGCTAAGTCCAAGTTGGATCTATAGATCTCAGCCTAAGAGGGGTACACGGCTTTGGATTGAGCTTGCTGGTGTGCTTCCAAAATGATCTAAAATTTTTATTGCCTTGGTATGTTGCCAAAATGTCCGCTTGTATTTGTTTGGCATTGTTTTGACACCACTTTAGTTTGGACTTGAAAGCACGACGTGAATCGACCATGTTATTATAAATAGGACCTCTACATGGCCTTCCATGGAGTAACCAAACCTGGAAATTAAGTCAGGCCTCTTTATGAGCAGCCTGAACATGCTTATTCCAGCCCACAACATATCGCTTCTTCTTTGTCACGAGCGCACCAACATAGCTATCCATAGCCGCTTTGCTCATAATATTTATAATACGATCGTACATACTGTCCAATACTAATTTGTGGTCTGGGTTATTACACATATTATCACAGCAACTGCGCAACTCATTTGGAAACTCCAACTCCCTAAGCTTAGTATGGCATATGCTGTGATACTTTTCAATTTGTTGGCTCGATCTTTCCCCCCACAGAACTTTATTACATAAAGTCTTTTTAAATATCAATTTATTTCTAAGTATACCTAAATTACAACTTATTGCCAATGGTAGATGATCAGACCAATTAGACTCATAATGCACCTCGACATTAACAACAGATTGCATCGCTGCCTCGGTCACCAAACAGTGATCGAGCCAGCGAGTACAACCGTGTGCATCACTTATGAATGTAAAAGCCGTATCCAGCCTTTCAATATCGACACACGTCCACTGTTGATCACGACAAAACGTTAAAAGTTCACGACCAAAGAGTTCATTGGGATGCGCATTAAAGTCTCCTAACATAAATACGGAAGCCACTGCAGTGCTCTCAATTACTGCATGCAATGCATGCGTTAAGTGACGTTTTTCCATACAAAATTTCATCCCCTGTTTAACTCTCTTAGGGGTTGAATTTCGAAAAATCCCTTCTTAGTGGATGCCTACGTTACAAAAGGAACCTACTGTCAAAATTTCAACTTTCTAACCCCAGCGGTTTAGGCTGTGCGTTGATAGATCAGTCAGTCAGTCAGTCAGCTTCTCCTTTTATATGTATAGATTTATGAGGTAAAATGTTATTCATGGTAACTTTGAAACGAGAAAATGGGCTTCGTCCCAACTGATCCCCAGTCCCAACTCGCCCGGTCCATATGTATCTACTTACATGTATAGCAAAAGTACTGATGGTAAGAAAAGTGCTTGAATGGTTTGTATTTATTTTTATTCAGTCATCGCAAATCACAGTTTTTACAATAAATTAAAGCTCTCTGCTAAAAAATCACAGTCTGTATACAGGGTGTTAACGAATTCGTGTAATTCCTTCAAACCGCGTGATCTACTGGTAACATGAATTAACCCTAAATAGGTATTTCTGAAATACAACTGAAAAAAATATTCAAAAAAAAAAACTTGATTTTCTATTTATGAGTCATTTTAGAGCCTCGAGTTATCTGACTGCAAAGAGCGATATCGCGTTAGTCGTACCCGCCAGCCGTGTCGCCGTGCTTTCATTAATTTATGCGTGGCATCGAAATGTTCACTCAAATAAAAAATATTTTTTTCAAAAAAAAAGCTTTTTTTTTACTGATTCCTTATTAGGTGGTTTAGATATGACCGAATACCGCTACCGCATGAAAAAAAATACTTTTATTTTTTTATTTTTAATCAATCTAAATCCCGTGCGGGACCATTCTACACCAGTAGTAGATCATGTGGTTTTAAGGAATTACACGAATTTGTTAACACCCTGTCTACAATAATTTAAACTATCATCTCAGAAATCACAATTTTTACAATTATTAAAGCTCTCTGTTAAAAAATCACATTTAATACACTTAAGTTCATCATAATGATTGAGGTACGAGACCATTCTTTTACCACGGCATTAATTAAAATAGGTCGAATTTAATGTTAATCCGACACAAGACACCCCAACTCCACGTGGTCAGATTCTGTCCTACCCCCAGAGTGTTATTTAAAAGCGTGGAGCCAGAAGCTTGCGAAGGAGGTCCTGAGTGGAACGAGGCCGAAACGTAGCGAGCAGGGGGAGGTGGTGAGCGAACCGAGTCGGCAACCTCCCGAGCGTAGCGCCCCGGTCGAGTGTGCGAGCGAAGCGAAGGGGCGACAAAGCGAGTTTTGTGGCGGAGCATGCTCAGAAACACTGGCATGCTTGATTGCTTGTATGATACATGCTTGTTTGTTTATGTACCCCATTCGATACTCTGTACTTCGATATTTAGGTCTTTCGATGTCACTTTTGTAGATAATTAGATTTTAGATATATTGGACGTAGGTTGTCTAACCATTCGACAGTATAAACTTACGTTAATTTAATTTTCGGTTTTATGGTCGTTCGATATTTAAGTTTTCGATGTTTTGAACGTTGACATTTCAACCGTAGGTACTTTAATTTTCGAAGTTCAAAAATGTACCCTAATAACTACCTACTTATTAGAACGGAATGTAAGTAGGTTATTTTGTTAAAAAATGTATAAAAAAATATCAAGAGCGAAATTTATACGTGATAAGTATTTATTTTCTACATCGTAGCACTTTTCCGACAAACTATACCCTGGCAGCTAATAGGTATATAAAAAATCGGGCGAGTTGGGACTAGGGATTAGTTGGGATGAAACGAAACTTTAAAACAAAAAAACTCTACAGTCATGCCCCCTATCATTTGTTTCCGGCTTGACATTGAGTTTTGCGACACCCTATATGTATATTTTGTATGAGCCGAATAGTATATGATATCACCTAGATGGACAATGGTCATCACATCATCATCATAGTGGATGGATTTTCGTGCATATGAAGTTTGTGTTTGCATATGCGCATACACGATAAAGGAGGAATTTCCAAAAGTTTTGTTTTTATTTATTTATTTTATTTTGACTTTAACATAAAACGGCCATTGGCCAATTACATTAGTTAAAGACATTATATTATATATTTAACGACATTTACACGCTCATCTCACAATAACTCCAAACATACTGACAAGATCGTCTTCCATTCGTCCGCGAACACAACACAGTCAGGCTTGGCGTCCAAGAGAGCGTTAAGCGAGGACAGAACACGTGGGATGGGTGACTGGGCACTGGCTACGGTGCGCCTCACAGGGACGGCAAACAATGTATGGCTCCTATTACGGTAGTATTTAACCGGCGCAAACAGTTGGAGAAGTTCACCATGCAGTTCGGAATACTCGATTTTTCCACGCAAGATTTTGCACAAACTAATTAATTGGACACTATTCCTTCGCACCTCAAGCGAATTTTTTTATTAAAAAAGAACGCCTTTTCTCGGCTTGCGCCACGCTTTTAACGGGGCCTAATACCGTCACATTTGGTGAATCATATTTTGTTTCAAATTCTTAATCATAACTGCTAGTGAACTGCATATCCAGTCGCAACTACCGCTTAAGGCTTGGAATACACATGCTACTAGAAAAGCACGCTTGTTTGCTACGAGGTAGAATGCTCATTTACAGCATGCTCTCCGTGTGTGTACATTTGCTCATGAAAGCACAGACCTCAGAACCATACTTATTACGAGCATACTTCTTTCTACCACGTCAGAGATACACATGCTCATTATTTAGCATTCAAAATGGACGTTTCTTTGCGGAATGAATAAAATTCAGCTAATATTTCTTTCAACATATTTAATAAATACACTTTTAATGAAAAGAAACAATAGACGAAGGAAACATTACACATTACATTCATTACACAGTACATTCCATAAACATTCATAATTTTAAATATAAAATTTATAGTTTTGTCATCGCCCCATCGAGCCATCGTGACTACGAAAACAAATCAAGTAGCAAGATCAAATAGTACACGTTCAGATTTTCTTTGAAGCCACCCTCCTCTCACCCGCGCCTTGCACCGTGTGCTAGTTAGCACGAAAAAATAGACCGGCTTGCGATTAAGTAGCGTGCTTATTCGCAAGCATGCTTTTTTCGTATACATGTGCGAATTGTATGCTACTAAGTAGCATTTGCTCGAAACTAGCATGCTTATGTGCTACTGCGTAGCATGTGTATTCCAGCCTTAAAAGCAGTTAAGATGTAGTCTAAGATCCATCCAAAATTTAATTGCTGGGCACTTGTCGGTGTAACAATCTTCATCTTTCTCTATCCAGAGCCAATTCCTTCATTTCTCTGTAAGTTTTCACTTCTGTCTTTTCCTTCAATTGTTCTGTGTACTTTCTTCTAGGTCTACCTGACTTTCTCTTTGCATGTAATTTGCCTTCTATGATATTAGTTATAAAGCTGTCGTGTCGCAGTAAGTGACCAATCATTTCCCCCTTCTTCTTTCTATATGTTCTAGAATTTGTTTTTTCTCTTTGGCTCTACTTAGAATCTCTCCGTTGGTTACTTTTTCCGTCCACGATACTCTTTCCATTCGTCACCAGCGCCACATTTCTAACGCTTCCAACCTTTCTCGGTCTCTTTGTGTGAGGGTCCACGTTTCACAAGTGTAAAGGGCAATGCTCGAAATATATGTTTTTATTAGTTTTTTCCTGATATTTTTATTTGTTTTGGATGTAAAACTGGGTTGTTTTTTGTGAAATTTTTGTTTCGCTATGGCTATTCTTGTTTTTATGTCAGATGTTGATCTTGCGTCTTCTGTAATTATGCTGCCTAAGTATTTAAACTGGTATACTTGTTCTATAGGGTTATTGTCAATTGTGATAGGATGATCAATGATACGCGGGAACTTTGATGTCATGAGAACTTAAAGTTCTCAAAGTTCTCAGTCTAAGATATAAAATGAAATATGATTCATCAAAATTAAATGTGTCGTAATTAGCCACCTAGGTCATTTCGCGATTTGTATGTTTTAAAGAAACCACAACGCGTTGTAGGCTGTTTTTCCGCTCAATGAGCGTTTCCGTTCTTTGAGCCTACTGCCTAACATATACAGGGTGTTAACGAATTCGTGTAATTCCTTAAAACCACATGATCTACTACTGATGTAGACAGGCGCCGCACGGGATTTATATTGATTAAAAATAAAAAATAAAAATATTATTTTTTCATGCGGCTTTGTTACCGATCATATCTAAACCACCTAATAAGAATTCAGTAAAAAAAATAAGAATTTATATTTTTGCAAAAAAAATGATTTATTTGTGTAAACATTTCGATGCCACGCATAAATTAATGAAAGCACGGCGACACGGCTGGCAGGCACGACTAACGCGATATCGCTCTTTGCAGTCAGATAACTCAAGGCTCTAAAATGATTCAGAAATAGAAAATCAATTATTTTTTTTTGAATTTTTTTTTAGTTGATTTTCAAAAATTCCCATTTAGGGTTAATCTGTGTCACCAGTAGATCACGTGGTTTGAAGGAATTACACGAATTCGTTAACACCCTGTATAAGATAGTTTCTTCAAATTGAACTAGTTCACTGTTCTTTGTTTCATTAACAACAACCTCGAGCTTCTGAGCGGCTATTTAAAGCTTTGCTAGAAAGTGTCACGAATTGTAACACTAATATTTAATAACTAGCTTCTGCCCGCGACTTCGTACGCGGATCCTGTTGCTTATGCCAGCGACAACGGGGTCGTCAAAATCGAAGATCTGAAACGTCTGATGTTGAATTCTAAGAGCCCGGGGACGGGAAAACAACGGGATGCGCGAGACGATTCGAGACGTTCCAGATCTTTCATTTTTGTGAGTCAACAGGAAATAAATGCCCATCAGACTAAACAACTTTTGCTAAGACGTCATTTCTATATATGTTATAGTGTCGCTGGACTTTGGAGTTCCACAACAGGTGTTCCAGATCTTCAAATTTATTCTCACAGCAGAATATGCTCTTCACATGGAATAATATTTGCTATGACACCATTTTTATATCTCTTATACTTTAGCTGGTCCACATCCGATTCTTCAGATGATATCGACATTCTGTTCGGAGGATGTCGAAGTCGATCAGAATTCAAACGTTCTTTGCGCTCTTCTTCTGTCTCTTCATGCCGTGCTCCAGCAATTCTGTCTCTCTCACTTTTTAACTGATTATGAATATTCTGTTGTGTGCGTGTTCGGGACAATGTATGATAATCTCGATCAGCAGTTAGTCGCGCATCCCGTTCATCACTCGTTTCAAAAGACCTGTTAGTAGATGTACGAATACGCTGAGAACTCAAGCGTGATTCTGTATCGGTAAACGTTTCCGATTCGCGAGATAATGCATGTCTCTCACGATCAGCGGACAGTCGCGCATCACGTTCCGCACTTGTCTCTAGAGACCTGCTAGAAGTCAATGCGTAGATACGCTGAGAACTCGAGCGCAATTCTCTATCCGGAACGTTTCCGACTCGCGAGACAATGCGTGACGTTCACGATCAGCGGTCAGTCGCTCATCACGTTCTCCACTTGTCTCTAGAGACCTAGAAGTCAATGCGGAGATACGCTAGGAACTCAAGCGCAATTCTCTATCCGTGAACGTCTCCGACTCGCGAGACAATGCATGACGTTCACGATCAGTGGTCAGTCGCGCATCACGTTCCCCACTTGTCTGTTGAGACCTAGAAGTCAATGCGTAGGTACGCTTGAAACTCAAGCGCAGTTCTCTATCCATGAACATCTCCGACTCGCGAGACAATGCGTGACGTTCACGATCAGCGGTCAGTCGCGCATCACGTTCCCCACTTGTCTCTAGAGACCTAGAAGTCAATGCGGAGATACGTTTGGAACTCAAGCGCAATTCTCTATCCGTGAACGTCTCCGACTCGAGAGACAATGCGTGACGTTCACGATTAACGGTCAGTCGCGCATCACGTTCCCCACTTGTATCTAGAGACCTAGAAGTCGATGCGTAGATACGCTTGGAACTCAAGCGCAATTCTCTATCCATGAACGTCTCCGACTCGAGAGACAATGCGTGACGTTCACGATTAACGGTCAGTCGCGCATCACGTTCCCCACTTGTATCTAGAGACCTAGAAGTCGATGCGTAGATACGCTTGGAACTCAAGCGCAATTCTCTATCCGTGAACGTCTCCGACTCGCGAGACAATGCGTGACGTTCACGACCAACGGTCAGTCGCGCATCACGTTCCCCACTTGTCTCTTGAGACCTAGAAGTCAATGCGTAGATACGCTTAGCACTCAAGCGCAATTCTCTATCCGTGAACGTCTCCGACTCGAGAGACAATGCGTGACGTTCACGATTAACGGTCAGTCGCGCATCACGTTCCCCACTTGTATCTAGAGACCTAGAAGTCGATGCGTAGATACGCTTGGAACTCAAGCGCAATTCTCTATCCGTGAACGTCTCCGACTCGAGAGACAATGCGTGACGTTCACGATTAACGGTCAGTCGCGCATCACGTTCCCCACTTGTATCTAGAGACCTAGAAGTCGATGCGTAGATACGCTTGGAACTCAAGCGCAATTCTCTATCCGTGAACGTCTCCGACTCGCGAGACAATGCGTGACGTTCACGACCAACGGTCAGTCGCGCATCACGCTCCCCACTTGTATCTAGAGACCTAGAAGTCGATGCGTAGATACGCTTGGAACTCAAGCGTAATTCTCTATCCGTGAACGTCTCCGATTCGCGAGACAATGCATAACTTCCACGATCAGCGGTCAGTCGCGCATCAAGTTCCGCACTTGTCTCTAGAGACCTCGAAGTCGACGTATTTATACGCTGAGAACTCAAGCGTAATTCTCTTTCCGTGAACGTCTCTGACTCCCGAGACAATGCATGACGTTCACGATCAGCGGTCAGTCGCGCATCATATTCTTCACTGGTCTCTAGAGACCTGGATGTAGATGCGTAAATACGCTGAGAACGCAGGCGTGCTTCGCAATCCGAAGAGGTTTCCACGAAGCGAGTTGCAGCCTGATGTTCTCGAACAGCATCAAGTCTCTCCTGACGCTCTTCGGTAGATTCTTGGGATTTTATGATCCTCAATCTTTTAGCTCTTTTGGAACATTGAAAAAGATTTGACCTCTTTCTAGGCATGATTACTTATAGTTTTATTGTGAATATACCTGATCAATTAAAATCTAAGTGACTGCTCCCCTGCGATACCGGGTAGGCTACTGTGTCACGAAGATAAATGGAAAAGGAAATTAAACACTCAAATAACATAAGCCCGAAGGCATATTTATTCGATAAAATAAAAAAATAAATGGGAGTTTTGGCCAGTAGAGTCAAATTTTCAATGATATACCATCGTCATCGAAAATCAATCCTTAACTATTACCGCCGTCACCGTGTGGAGGTACTCCCAGCTTATGTTATTTTATAATTATACAGTGAAATTAGTGATAGCTTTTATTTCCACATCAGATGTTTCTGATCTTCGATTTTTATAAGTCAACAGGAAATGCCCATCAGACCGATCAACTTTTGCTAAAACGTCATTCCTATATAGGTATGTTATAGTGTAGCTAGGCGCTTGGAATTCCACAACAGGTGTTCCAGATCTTCAGTTTTTATACGTCAACAGAGAGTGGTCATCAGGCTGAACAGCTTTTGCTAAGACATCATTCCTATATGTGTTATGGTGTGGCTGGGCTCTTTGAGTTCCACAACAGGTGTTCCAGATCTTCGATTTTTATAAGTCAACAGAGAGTGCTCATCAGATTGAACAACTTTTGCTAAAACGTCATTCCTATATACGTTATAGTGTAGCTGGGCGCTTTTAATTCCACAACAGGTGTTCCAAATCTTCGATTTTTATACGTCAACAGAGAGTGCTCATCAGGCTGAACAACTCTTGCTAAGACGTCATTCCTATATATGTTATAGTCTAGCTGGGCTCTTGGAGTTCCACATCAGGTGTTCCAGATCTTCAAATTTATTCTCTCAACAGAAAATGCTCATCACGTGGAACAATTTTTGCTATGGTACCATTTTTGTATCTCTTATAGTTTAGCTGGTCTGTTGCGGTTCTGCATCAGGTGTTCAAGTTTCCAAGATAAATTATAGCCTATATGTTGCCCAGACCTAATACCTATACAACAATATAAAAAACATTCAAATCCGTCCAGTAGTTCCGAAGATTAGCGTGTACAAACAAACAGACAAACAGACAAACAGACAGATTTTTTTTTTTGGATTCGTGCTCTATTACTGTTTCTAAACCCCCCTCAATCATTTTTTTTAAAATATATTCAATGTACAGACACAGTTTTTTTACTGTTTTATTATATGTATAGATCAGATGTTTCTGATCTTCGATTTTTATAAGTCAACAGGAAATGCCCATCAGACCGATCAACTTTTGCTAAAACGTCATTCCTATATAGGTATGTTATAGTGTAGCTAGGCGCTTGGAATTCCACAACAGGTGTTCCAGATCTTCAGTTTTTATACGTCAACAGAGAGTGGTCATCAGGCTGAACAGCTTTTGCTAAGACATCATTCCTATATGTGTTATGGTGTGGCTGGGCTCTTTGAGTTCCACAACAGGTGTTCCAGATCTTCGATTTTTATAAGTCAACAGAGAGTGCTCATCAGATTGAACAACTTTTGCTAAAACGTCATTCCTATATACGTTATAGTGTAGCTGGGCGCTTTTAATTCCACAACAGGTGTTCCAAATCTTCGATTTTTATACGTCAACAGAGAGTGCTCATCAGGCTGAACAACTCTTGCTAAGACGTCATTCCTATATATGTTATAGTCTAGCTGGGCTCTTGGAGTTCCACATCAGGTGTTCCAGATCTTCAAATTTATTCTCTCAACAGAAAATGCTCATCACGTGGAACAATTTTTGCTATGGTACCATTTTTGTATCTCTTATAGTTTAGCTGGTCTGTTGCGGTTCTGCATCAGGTGTTCAAGTTTCCAAGATAAATTATAGCCTATATGTTGCCCAGACCTAATACCTATACAACAATATAAAAAACATTCAAATCCGTCCAGTAGTTCCGAAGATTAGCGTGTACAAACAAACAGACAAACAGACAAACAGACAGATTTTTTTTTTTGGATTCGTGCTCTATTACTGTTTCTAAACCCCCCTCAATCATTTTTTTTAAAATATATTCAATGTACAGACACAGTTTTTTTACTGTTTTATTATATGTATAGATAAGACTTGCAATAAATATTTGTGTGTGATTTCTCTCAATTTTTATTTAATACTTCAATGCATAATGGTGGTACATAAAGCGGACTTAATGCCATAAGGCATTCTTTTCTTTACCAGTCAACCTTGCAATGAGAACAGCATCGAAAATACGTACAAAAAATAAAAATAAATAAGGATATTTGCGACTCAATCACCAAACAATTATCAATATAGGACATTGGTAATAAATAAGTACATACATAGACATAAATATAATATTATCATAATATGTGCATAAATCATAAAATACATAAACAGTATTATAATAAATACCAAATTGTATTTTTTTCAATACAGTGTTTGAATTCATTTTCTTATATCAGATACTTCTTTACAATAGAAGTTATTTGCTATCAACCCTGAACTGTTCGTCTAGAACGATTTGAAAGCCAATTACACCCGAGGCTACGGCTACTAGCGGTTGAGAGAGAAAAACAGCGTAGTCACCGCGTAGCATGGCGTAGTAGATACTACGCTGCGCTACGACAACGACGCGTGATTTTTATTTTTTACAATTTTATTTTATTTATTTAATACTTCAATGCACAATGGTGGTATATAAGGCGGATTTAATGCGACAAGGCATTCTCTACCAGTCAACCTTTGGGTCAAAGAGAACAGCATCGAAAAGAGATTCAAAAAATAAAAACAAAATAAGGATATTTATTGTAAATGTTTTTATCCTATATTTTAAATCCTATAATGGAGGGGTTTGTGGCTAATTAACGACCGCGCGGATCATATAATTTGCAAGGTTAAGCTGCGCTTGCCGCGGTCAGTCCGTGGATGGGTGACCTAGTTACACATCGAGACCCCTCCATGCTTCGGAGAGCACGTTAAACCGTCGGTCCCGGGTGTCATACGAATACCTATGACAGTCGTTACTGGTAGTCAGAAGCCCGAGACTGACAACCGGTCGAACCTTAGGATATCGGCATTGCCCAGTAACTGGGTTGCAGAGGTCTGAGGGCAGTCGGTGCGTGTTAAATACTGGTATTCAGCCGTATCTGGTTAGACTGGAAGCTGACTCTAACATAGTTGGGAAAAGGCTAGGCGGAACATTGTCAATGTTTTATCCTAATAACTATTGTATAATATAATCTAAGACTCTAAAATTATAATAAATCAATCAATCAAATCCATCTGTCAATGTTTTGTCTTGAAGATCTCCCACAGTCTCATTCACTCACTGACTTTTCATTTAATGAGATTTAAAAAAAAACTCGGATTAAGTATTTGAAGATTCTTTTGTACAAACCTTGTTCTGACAATTACGAACACATAAAAAAAGAATTATCCAATTTGGTGCAGTCGTTCGGAAGTTATGCGCGTACATACATTTCGGCGATTCATTTTTATATACAAGGTGTAACTTAAATAACGCACAACCTCTTAAGGGGTCACTGTATACTCATCATTATGAACAACTTTTTAGGGAACGCGATTTCTGGTTTGGTCCTATAGAAATTTTTTTCATAATGATGAGTGCAATGACCCCTTAAGAGGTTGTGCCCATAAATTTATGTTACACCTTGTATACATATAATACAGGGTGTAAACGAATTCGTGTAATTCCTTCAAACCACATGATCTATTAACGGTATAGATTAACCCCGCACGGCATTTAGGTTGATTAAAAATAAAAATAAACTTTTTTTTCACTGTTTTTTTTTTATTTGATAGAAATTTCGATGCAATTAATGAAGGCACGACGACACAGATGACAGGCACGAGTAGCGCGATATCGCTCCACGCAGTCAGTTAACTTGGGACGCTAAAATTACTCAGATACAGAATACCATGGTTAACTTTTTGAAAACTTTTTTTTGTTTATTATGAAAAAAACCTATACAGGGTCAATCAGTGTCACCAGTAGATCACGCGGTTTGAAGGAATTACACGAATTCGTTAACACCCTGCATAGATATGCCTTTACCAGAATTTGATTATCATTAGCGTTAACGGTGAAGGAAAACATCGCGAGGAAAACTGCACAACACAGAGGGCTTAAAGAAAGTTCTCGATGGTGTGTGTACTCCGCCAACCCGCACCAGTCCAGCGTGGTGGACTAATGCCTAAACCCTTCACTTTCTGAGAAGACGCCCGAGCAGAAGTGGGGCAGTAATGTGCCGATTATGTTAATATCTATTACCTAATGCTGGGGCTACATTAGCTACGGCGAATATTCGTGTTAACGCGATGAGTGTGGCCGGGTATATCGTTGCAACGCGTAGTATTCGGGCGAAGGCGATGTACTATCGGGGCATTGTCGGTAAACTGGCGCGCATCAAAGGGATTTCTCTTGGGTGGGTACACGTACACACATCAAAAAAAGTTTACGATCACTTTGAAAAATTATGTAGCCTTTTTGAAGCCGAATTTTCTAATCGGGATTCAAAGCGATAATTATCATGATAAATATAGATTGATAGTTATCTAGATAAACATGTATAAATCAGATTTCAGTTGGACTTTGAATTCGGAATCTTCACATACATAATTATGCTAGTGATCGCAAACTTTTTTTGATGTGTGTACGTCTCTTTTTCATATTATTTTGTAACTGATACTCAAACAATTGCAAGAAATAATAATTTACCGGCATGTAATGCAACGCCACTACTTCCTCCATTTTGAATTACACCCTACGTCTCGGCCGCACAACAGAGAATCTTCAATCCGGCACGATGGATCTTAGCCCGCCTAATGTAGACAAGAACATCGCGTATGTTTTAGCGCGCCAACGCGACTCGAATCTTCGCCTGCTAATATAGCCCCAGCATAATAGATTTTGACTCCATTAGCAAGCTACCTCTAGTGTTCAGCTTGCATGTATTCCAATTAGGACCTGTTTGCTTGTAATTACACGCATAAGCATTTAGTAAAGATGTCTTCAATACAATGTGGATAAATAATATATTTTTGAGATTAAATTATGACTACAGGGTGTTAACGAATTCGTGTAATTCCTTCAAACCGCGTGATCTACTGGTGACACAGATTAACCCTAAAAGGTTTTTTTGAAAATCAACTGAAAAAAAAATTGAAAATAAAATCTTAGTTTTCTATTTCTGAGTCACTTTAGAGCCCCGAGTTAACTTACTGCAAAGAGCGATATCACGTTAGTCTTGCCCGCCAGTCGCGTCGCCGTGCTTTCATTCATTTAAGCGTGGCATCGAAATGTTCAAGCGCGTGAAATTAT
Organism: Amphipyra tragopoginis; assembly: GCA_905220435.1. Lineage (NCBI taxonomy): Eukaryota > Metazoa > Arthropoda > Insecta > Lepidoptera > Noctuidae > Amphipyra > Amphipyra tragopoginis. Next base: position 11,128,540 of record HG992009.1, read on the forward strand.
TTTTTTGCAAAAAAAAAAAACTATTTTTTTACTGAAACCTTATTAGGTGGTTTAGATACGATCACTTACCCCTACCGCATGAAAAAAAAAGATTTTTATTTTTTGATCAGGCTAATTCCCGTGCGGGGCCAATCTACACCAGTAGTAGATCATGTGGTTTTAAAGAATTACACGAATTCGTTAACAGCCTGTGTACAAGTTGAATGCCTTGTTGATCTAGTGGTGGCAAGCATAACTGCGCAGCGTGAGGTCCTAGGTTGCTAAGTGTTATTGTGTTTCCGTGTGAAATTTCTCAGTAGCAGCCCGGAGTCTGGAGTTTTGCCCGGTCGATGGCAATAGGCTCGCTCCCTATTGCATGGAACTTAAACATAACAGCGAAATGAAGGTGTACTATACACCTCTGTCCAACCCTTTGGGGAACACAGGCATGATGTTATACAGTATATTAAATAACAGAGGGCGTTACCTTAAACCCGTTACATAATCTACATCATTAATACATTAAAATTAAAATAAAAAAATAAAATATCCGAAAAAGCAAAAAAAAAACGTTAAACAATTCAAAACGGTCTGTTTAAGGTACAAGTCCGAGACAGGCTGCAAACTGCAGACTGCAACCGAGTCGCCATCGGAATAGCACGTTAAAGATGTGCACTTTAAAGGTGCTATTCCGACAGCGACTGCAACCGCAGACCGCAGCCGCAGATCGCACCGCAAGCGATACTACTGTTGCAGTTTGCGGTCTGCAGCCCGTCTCGGACTTGTACCTTAGGACCAAAATAGTAGCGTATGATTAATGCGATGTTGCCGTGTTTTCCAAATTGATAGACAACAAGTGCGCAGTAAGCATTGCTTTTATGTACATATGTATGTTTTTTACGTTTTTTTTATTGTTTGTTTTTTTTTTTTTTTGTTTGAACCGACGGAGGAGCTCGTGGCTAAATAATTACAGCCACATAGACCGATCTTCCGGGTTAAGCCACGCTTGCCGAGGTTGGTCTGTGGATGGGTGACCATTTACCATAGCGAGTTTCCTCCGTGCCTCGGAAAGCACGTAAAGCCGTTGGTCCCGGCTGTCATTTGTAGATCTTTGACAGTCGTTACTGTTGGTCAGAAGCCAGAAAGTCTGACAACCAGTCTTACCAAGAGTATCGTATAACCCAGTTACTGGGTTGTGGAGGTCTGCAAGGCAGTCGCTCCATGTAAAATACTGATATTCAGCTGCATCCGGTTCGACTGGAAGCCGACCCCAACATAGTTGGGAAAAGGCTAGGCAGATGATGATGATGTTTGAACCGACGCGACGCTATAGTATTGACGGTGAACGGGAACGCCTTTCGTTACTTAACATACTGTATACGAACATAATAAAAATGTATAGTTTGTCCTCCACTTATGATTACCTTCCTAAAATGCAGTCGTATGTAGTATTCAGTAGAGCAATCATTATTTTTGTCATGGAACTTGGCTCCGTGTCAAGAGATTCCGCTTCGTACGAGATTCAAGTTTGAATAATGTTACTGCAAATACCGTGTGGTTTGGGCAATAATGATATTGCCAGGAATCTGGCAAATACTCTTGCCCATAAACACATACGTACGCATTTATTATTTTCGTAAAAACGAAAATGGTTTTTACTGAGACTTTCCAATTGGATATTAAAATTTGTAAGTAGAGTGAGAATTGGGAAAAGTCAAAATTGTTACGAATTAATCGACTCAATTGGAGCTGGACACCTGGGGATCTTCTAGGTTACTGGCTCTCGTTTATTTATTTAAGATATGTTGCAAAGCATTGACGAATAACCGACTCATATTTTTTTATCGAACTCCATTTTTCCTTGTAAGTCGAACTTTTCCTCCTAGTCTTTTCCGAACTATACAGGGTGTAAACGAATTCGTGTAATTCCTTCAAATCGCGTGATCTACTGATCACATTGATTGACCATGCATAGATATTTACAGAATCAACAAAAAAAAGTTTTCATAAAACGAAACATGGTATTCTGTATCTGAGTAATTTTAGCGTCCCGAGTTAACTGACTACGTGGAGCGATATCGCGCTAGTCGTGCCCGTTAGCTGTGTCGCCGTGTTTTCGTTCATTTATGCATGGCATCGAAATTTTCGAACAGATATAAAAAAATGGAAAAAAAATTTTTGCAATCTAAATGCCATGTGGGATTAATCTATGACGTTAATATATCAAGTTGTTTGAAGGAATTACACGAATTCGTTTACACCCTGTATTGGGATCAGCTTCCAGTTTAACCAGATGCGGCTGAATACCAATATTTTAGACGGAGCGACTGCCATCAGATTTCCGCAACCCAGTTACCGGGCAATGCCGATATCCTAAGGTTAGACTGGCTGTCAGACTTTCGGGCTCCTTACTACCCGTAACGACTGTCATTGGTATTCTTATGACACCCGGGACTGACGTTTAACGTGCTCTCCGATGCACGAAGGGGTCTCGATGTATAAAAACAGTCACCCATCCAAGGAATGGCCGCGGCAAGCGCTGCTTAACCTCGCAAATCGTATGACCCGCTATTTTACTTATAAGAGCGGTTACACGCTGCATCCGATCCGGATCCGTGAAAATACGGATATAAAAAACTCGGACCGAATTCGGATATTGCTTTTCGCACTGCATCCGATCCGAATTCGAGAAAATACGGATCTAGAGTATAAAACACTCGGACCGAATTCGGACATTGCTTACGCACTAATCCGATCTTTGATCCAAATCCAAGCAATTCAGGAGCCATCTTTTGCATATGTCCGATTTGAATCCGAGGTAATGCGAAAGCGTTCATACAAATTAAACAGTACTATGGCTACTTCGGTCAGTCAATATTTCTTCCGAATTGGAGACTCACGAATGACGGAGAGAAATCGGATGACGGAAGTCGGATCTAGTGCGTAAACTACCATGCAAATAGTTCTATGACTACTTCGGAACTTATTTTCACGGAATCGATCGGATGCAGTGCATAAACGCTCTAAGTTGAACAAAAAGTAGGTATTAAAATTCGGTCCGTTTCCGAAAACAAAAGCTTTCAGTGTCCCAAGCGTGCTGGTTCGCCTTTTACAACAATTAAAAACTGAGAAAAAAATACATTTCCAAATCGCATAAAACAAAAATACTGACCTTTTTCGCTGCGATATAAATAACATGGGCCAAGCAACTCAAAATTGATTCCCTCACAAACCGTAGTTAAGAAGGTTTCGGCTTTAGACGGAAGCGCCCGCGGCAGTGGTCGTAACACAGCTGACCTGGATACCCAACCACCCAGCTTACACCTGGAGCTATTTCCCCTTTTTAATTTACCACAGCACCTAGTACAATGTTATCTAACGACGCGTTTTATGTTACAACTTGCGGCTTTTGTGATTTTCCGCGAATTCACTTTGTACTTAATGACTCTGAAACACTATACAAGGTTAGTCAGAAAGGGGGTACTAATCCGAAAGGGTGTTAAAGTACACATAATAATGAGTAACTTTTGTTCTACAACTTTTCCCAAAAGTCAATATTTTAAGAGAAACAGTTGTTCAAAAATCTCAAAAAAAAAACTCTAAAATCTTTTTATCCCCAGTTATGATCAGCTGTGTTTACATTTTAGGTCATATTTGGGGTCATGAATTAGAAGCACCATTTTCTGAATTTGTAACTAAAGCAGGAATGAAGAATTTTTGAAAAAAACTAAAATAAAAATCATATTATTTGGAAAAAAAATATATCGAATTTTGAAATTTTAACACTTGCTTTCAAACAGTCATCAGTGATACTATAAGTGGGCTTCGGATTAGTACCCCCTTTCCGACTAACCTTGTATACACAATAAAAGTTTTATGGCGTATATATGGTCTTACTAGTAGTTTTTTTTTGTTATTGCCTCACTCTATCTAGGTTTTCTCCTGTATCATGGGTGCGTTTACAGACACAAATCTCATATATATAACAAGGGTAGTTCACCCATTGGGGGTACCTCGTCATCAGAGTCCAAGTTCGACTTGGTGTAGGCAGGAAATAATAGTCTCAACACTGATTATAGTCCTCTATTTATTCACTCTCGATAGCAAAATAATAAAATCTCAAATGAACAAACCGATGGAAACTGATTTAAGTACGGAAACACGGTAAGTTCGGTGCAGGCTGGCAAAATGACCTCTCACCCTCGTGTCTCACTCCATAGTAACTTCAATCAAATCAAATGCATCCAATGTCAAAAAGAATGACAACTGACAGCCGACAGCTGACAGCTTGCTGACAACCGTCAAACAAGACATGCCACGCCCCGCACCGACCTCACCCAAGCACACTGCTTGACGTTTCCGACAAACGATAATAGATGGCGTTGTACTACATTAACAATAATCAATAGTGATTCTAATAGTTGTGCCTCTGTGTTGATTCTGCGACATATACAAACGCCCAGATCCGAAACAACTATCTGTAGGCCATACAAATTTTTGTTCCGTGTGGGAATCGAAACCACCCGTAGCGCAGAAGCCAATCGCTCAGCCACTGCACCAAACGTGTCGTGTTTTGAAAGTAGACATCTCGCTTCATATATTACTAGCGACCCGCCCCGGCTTCCCATGTGTACGTTTTATAGCTTAAAACCTTCCTCTTGAATCACTCTATCTATTAAAAAAACCGTATCAAAATCCGTTGCGTAGTTTTAAAGATCTATGCATATATTGGGACAGACAGCGGGAAGCGACTTTGTTTTATTATACTACTAGCTTCTGCCCGCGACTTCGTACGCGGATCCTGTTGCTTATGCCAGCGACAACGGGGTCGTCAAAATCGAAGATCTGAAACGTCTGATGTTGAATTCTAAGAGCCCGGGGACGGGAAAACAACGGGATGCGCGAGACGATTCGAGACGTTCCAGATCTTTCATTTTTGTGAGTCAACAGGAAATAAATGCCCATCAGACTAAACAACTTTTGCTAAGACGTCATTTCTATATATGTTATAGTGTCGCTGGACTTTGGAGTTCCACAACAGGTGTTCCAGATCTTCAAATTTATTCTCACAGCAGAATATGCTCTTCACATGGAATAATATTTGCTATGACACCATTTTTATATCTCTTATACTTTAGCTGGTCCACATCCGATTCTTCAGATGATATCGACATTCTGTTCGGAGGATGTCGAAGTCGATCAGAATTCAAACGTTCTTTGCGCTCTTCTTCTGTCTCTTCATGCCGTGCTCCAGCAATTCTGTCTCTCTCACTTTTTAACTGATTATGAATATTCTGTTGTGTGCGTGTTCGGGACAATGTATGATAATCTCGATCAGCAGTTAGTCGCGCATCCCGTTCATCACTCGTTTCAAAAGACCTGTTAGTAGATGTACGAATACGCTGAGAACTCAAGCGTGATTCTGTATCGGTAAACGTTTCCGATTCGCGAGATAATGCATGTCTCTCACGATCAGCGGACAGTCGCGCATCACGTTCCGCACTTGTCTCTAGAGACCTGCTAGAAGTCAATGCGTAGATACGCTGAGAACTCGAGCGCAATTCTCTATCCGGAACGTTTCCGACTCGCGAGACAATGCGTGACGTTCACGATCAGCGGTCAGTCGCTCATCACGTTCTCCACTTGTCTCTAGAGACCTAGAAGTCAATGCGGAGATACGCTAGGAACTCAAGCGCAATTCTCTATCCGTGAACGTCTCCGACTCGCGAGACAATGCATGACGTTCACGATCAGTGGTCAGTCGCGCATCACGTTCCCCACTTGTCTGTTGAGACCTAGAAGTCAATGCGTAGGTACGCTTGAAACTCAAGCGCAGTTCTCTATCCATGAACATCTCCGACTCGCGAGACAATGCGTGACGTTCACGATCAGCGGTCAGTCGCGCATCACGTTCCCCACTTGTCTCTAGAGACCTAGAAGTCAATGCGGAGATACGTTTGGAACTCAAGCGCAATTCTCTATCCGTGAACGTCTCCGACTCGAGAGACAATGCGTGACGTTCACGATTAACGGTCAGTCGCGCATCACGTTCCCCACTTGTATCTAGAGACCTAGAAGTCGATGCGTAGATACGCTTGGAACTCAAGCGCAATTCTCTATCCATGAACGTCTCCGACTCGAGAGACAATGCGTGACGTTCACGATTAACGGTCAGTCGCGCATCACGTTCCCCACTTGTATCTAGAGACCTAGAAGTCGATGCGTAGATACGCTTGGAACTCAAGCGCAATTCTCTATCCGTGAACGTCTCCGACTCGCGAGACAATGCGTGACGTTCACGACCAACGGTCAGTCGCGCATCACGTTCCCCACTTGTCTCTTGAGACCTAGAAGTCAATGCGTAGATACGCTTAGCACTCAAGCGCAATTCTCTATCCGTGAACGTCTCCGACTCGAGAGACAATGCGTGACGTTCACGATTAACGGTCAGTCGCGCATCACGTTCCCCACTTGTATCTAGAGACCTAGAAGTCGATGCGTAGATACGCTTGGAACTCAAGCGCAATTCTCTATCCGTGAACGTCTCCGACTCGAGAGACAATGCGTGACGTTCACGATTAACGGTCAGTCGCGCATCACGTTCCCCACTTGTATCTAGAGACCTAGAAGTCGATGCGTAGATACGCTTGGAACTCAAGCGCAATTCTCTATCCGTGAACGTCTCCGACTCGCGAGACAATGCGTGACGTTCACGACCAACGGTCAGTCGCGCATCACGCTCCCCACTTGTATCTAGAGACCTAGAAGTCGATGCGTAGATACGCTTGGAACTCAAGCGTAATTCTCTATCCGTGAACGTCTCCGATTCGCGAGACAATGCATAACTTCCACGATCAGCGGTCAGTCGCGCATCAAGTTCCGCACTTGTCTCTAGAGACCTCGAAGTCGACGTATTTATACGCTGAGAACTCAAGCGTAATTCTCTTTCCGTGAACGTCTCTGACTCCCGAGACAATGCATGACGTTCACGATCAGCGGTCAGTCGCGCATCATATTCTTCACTGGTCTCTAGAGACCTGGATGTAGATGCGTAAATACGCTGAGAACGCAGGCGTGCTTCGCAATCCGAAGAGGTTTCCACGAAGCGAGTTGCAGCCTGATGTTCTCGAACAGCATCAAGTCTCTCCTGACGCTCTTCGGTAGATTCTTGGGATTTTATGATCCTCAATCTTTTAGCTCTTTTGGAACATTGAAAAAGATTTGACCTCTTTCTAGGCATGATTACTTATAGTTTTATTGTGAATATACCTGATCAATTAAAATCTAAGTGACTGCTCCCCTGCGATACCGGGTAGGCTACTGTGTCACGAAGATAAATGGAAAAGGAAATTAAACACTCAAATAACATAAGCCCGAAGGCATATTTATTCGATAAAATAAAAAAATAAATGGGAGTTTTGGCCAGTAGAGTCAAATTTTCAATGATATACCATCGTCATCGAAAATCAATCCTTAACTATTACCGCCGTCACCGTGTGGAGGTACTCCCAGCTTATGTTATTTTATAATTATACAGTGAAATTAGTGATAGCTTTTATTTCCACATCAGATGTTTCTGATCTTCGATTTTTATAAGTCAACAGGAAATGCCCATCAGACCGATCAACTTTTGCTAAAACGTCATTCCTATATAGGTATGTTATAGTGTAGCTAGGCGCTTGGAATTCCACAACAGGTGTTCCAGATCTTCAGTTTTTATACGTCAACAGAGAGTGGTCATCAGGCTGAACAGCTTTTGCTAAGACATCATTCCTATATGTGTTATGGTGTGGCTGGGCTCTTTGAGTTCCACAACAGGTGTTCCAGATCTTCGATTTTTATAAGTCAACAGAGAGTGCTCATCAGATTGAACAACTTTTGCTAAAACGTCATTCCTATATACGTTATAGTGTAGCTGGGCGCTTTTAATTCCACAACAGGTGTTCCAAATCTTCGATTTTTATACGTCAACAGAGAGTGCTCATCAGGCTGAACAACTCTTGCTAAGACGTCATTCCTATATATGTTATAGTCTAGCTGGGCTCTTGGAGTTCCACATCAGGTGTTCCAGATCTTCAAATTTATTCTCTCAACAGAAAATGCTCATCACGTGGAACAATTTTTGCTATGGTACCATTTTTGTATCTCTTATAGTTTAGCTGGTCTGTTGCGGTTCTGCATCAGGTGTTCAAGTTTCCAAGATAAATTATAGCCTATATGTTGCCCAGACCTAATACCTATACAACAATATAAAAAACATTCAAATCCGTCCAGTAGTTCCGAAGATTAGCGTGTACAAACAAACAGACAAACAGACAAACAGACAGATTTTTTTTTTTGGATTCGTGCTCTATTACTGTTTCTAAACCCCCCTCAATCATTTTTTTTAAAATATATTCAATGTACAGACACAGTTTTTTTACTGTTTTATTATATGTATAGATTACTCACCAACAGCTCGCCACAAGCTGCCCTGCGGTTTGTAAGCTTTTCAGTAGACCTCATGATACATTTTTTATTATATGATGGGGTTGTTGAAAGCTAGTCTAATGTTCCCTCCGGTTTTACGTTAATCTCATGGTGAGGTAACGCGTTTCCCAGAGGGGTTATTATTATTATTATACATACAGTGGTGGTCATATAATTAAGAACGATTTGTAATTCCAGAATTTTTTATCAAAATCATGATATAATTATGTAGTTTTGTGTTTTTTATTGGATTTAATTAGTTTTGTTATGAAGTACCCACATGAATACAGCAAACTGAATTAGGAATAGACACATAAAATCGATATTTTTTTTACAAATTCCGTTTATTTTCCATAGTAACAAATTCAAAGACAAATGAAGCTGGACAAATAATTAAGAACGACTAACAAACTGTTTGATAATTGGGTTAGATGAAACTTAGGTTAAATAAATTACATTAATATGAAAGAATGCACATTTACCAAGGCAAATGAATACATTTTAATACAAATTAATAGTTAGTGGCTTTTAATTACGGCCTTACACCGGTGATGCATTTACTCTAATAATTTTTGTCATTTTGCAAGAGAGAGAGTTCCATTATTCTAAGAAAACGTCGTACAGCTCCCTTAAATTGCCACATTGGCGATTTGATACACTTGCTCCATGCTGTAAAGCATTTTAACACGTATCAAACGACTTTAAATATTCCGCGCGTACCTAAACAGAGAAAGACATCTTGTCGAGATGATCGAAATATCGTTCGTTTATCGTCGTATCCTTTTAAAGGGTCTAACGAGATAATATTTCGATGAAAACAATCCTTTATCGGTCTCGGCACGCACTAGTCGAAGGCGTTTGGTAGAAGAGAAGTTGCATGGAAGGATGGCAAGGAAGGTATGTACCATGTTGAAACGGTCCTATTGGCAAGCTCGTCTAGCATTTGCAAGACGGTAGGAAAACTGGATAATCAGACAGTGGAAAAATATTCTTTTTTCTGACGAGACAAAAATCAACAGCGTGTTCTGATGGAAAATGATACGTACGACGTCCTCCTAATAAAGCATTCGACTCCAAATACAAAAAAGTGACATTAAAGCACGGCGGGGGAAACGTGAAGATTTGGGGTTGCTTTTCTGGTTGTGAAGTTGGACCTGTTAGGCTGATAGAAGGAAACATGGATCAATTTCAATACAAAAATATACTCGAAGAAACAATGTTAGCCTATGCTGAAGACGTGCTGCCGGTTATTTCGACATTCCAGCACGACAGTGATCCGAAGCATACTGCACGCACCGCCAATATCACAGTCAGTTTCTGTCTTAGACTGGCCAGCTAACAGCCCAGATCTAAACCCAATTGAACATCTTTGGTGCGAATTCAAGAGAAGTGTATCAAATCGCCAGTGTGGCAATTTAAGGGAGCTGTACGACGTTTTCTCAGAATAATGGAACTGTCTCTCTTGCAAAATGTCAAAAATTATTAGAGTCAATGCCTCGCCGGTGTAAGGCCGTAATTAAAAGCCGTGGACATGCCACTAACTATTAATTTGTATTAAAATGTATTCATTTGCCTTTGTAAATGTGCATTCTTTCACATTAATGTAATTTATTTAACCTAAGTTTCATCTAAACCAATTATTATCAAACAGTTTGTTAGTCGTTCTTAATTATTTGTCCAGCTTCATTTGTCTTTGAATTTGTTACTATGGAAAATATACGGAATTTGTAAAAAAAATATCGATTTTATGTGTCTATTCCTAATTCAGTTTGCTGTATTCATGTGGGTACTTCATAACAAAACTAATTAAATCCAATAAAAAACACAAAACTACATAATTATATCATGATTTTGATAAAAATTCTGGAATTACAAATCGTTCTTAATTATATGACCACCACTGTATACATTGTATAAATACATATGTTATATAATTATGTGATAAGGAAAAACAAGGTAGGTTGATGATGAGGTATTAAAATCACGAAAGAAAGAAAAGAGAAGCTAGTCAACTATATTTATTACGAATTTTATATACCCAATAAAGACTAGTTTCAGTGCCTACAAACTAATTTCACATAGAGCGGCTCTCTTATAAGATACTAGCTTTTGCCCGCAAGCTTGGCTTGCGTGAAATTTTGAACCCGTTAAGTGACGATTTTCCATACAAACTTTCATCCCCTATTTAACTTTCTTAGGGGTTGAATTTCGAAAAATCCTTCCTTATTCCTTGTCTACATTATAAAGGGAACCTCTGTGCAAAATTTCAGCTTTCTAGGTCCAAGGGTTTGGGCTGGGCGTTGATGAGTCAGTCAATCAGTCAGTCAGTCAGGACTTTTCTTTTTATTTATATAGATAATCCCTCTAAGTCGTGATTAAATAAAAATGACCAAATTGCATTCCCGGGGTTCTGATTCCCGAGCGACGATACCATAAAAATAATGATTATGCCTTAAAATATCCTTCATTTTATATCGCAACTAGGGTTGTTAATTAATTATAGAAAATGAGCCCTCTAAACCGGGTTACTGCGCAGTATAACTTGATATTTTAGCATAGCGATAAATCCGATCCCATTGTGGATTTTGGGTCAAAGATTTGTTGATTCGGGTAATATGATACAACATCATCCCAACCTAATGGACGAATCTCAGAGTTGGAAAACAAAGTTGCGTATGTGTAACTAACATAACATTTAAACGCTTTAATCCCAGAAGGATTAAGAAAAGTGTGTGGGTAGGTATTATTTAACATAAAACATAACGTTACATCACGCTTGTATTCCGAAGGCTTGGATAGAGGTGTGTAGTACATCCTCATTTCGCTGTTATGTTTAAGTCTCATGTACAGTCGCGGAGTTGAAATTTTTACCACCCTAAGGTCTATAATTGCTTGCACATTACTTTTTCATAAGGTCGCTGACGCGTCATCCTACATGAGCGATCTACAAGCGACGCGAAAACAACAAACAGTCGATACCTATTGAAGTGGCCTACGTGACCAAACGCACGTGGAGTGCGGTGCGGCGCGGCGCGGCGCGAAGCGAACGCTGCCCGTTGGCTTGATATTTTCACGCGAACTGGATGCGGTGCCGTACAGTGCTACTGAATGACGGCGGCGCGCGGCAAGCGGTCCGCGAGCTCGTAGGACAAAGCCGTCGCTACGCACCGCATCGCGTGTCACCGCATCGCATCGCTTCGCAATTCGCGTCGTTTTAAACCGCCTACGTAAGACGTCGCGTTAGTCGCTCGCAAACAAAGAATTAACACGGCAAAGATATTATTTCTTAATTGACACAAAAAGGTTAATGTAAAGAGACTTTATACTAAGTAGCATAGAAAAAGAAATCAACCTATTTAGTAAATTCAAACAAGTTCGCTCTTAAGAGTTCGCTCCATCCATTATAACTTTTGACTAGACACATATACAAAGGAATTCATAACATCAAAAAGTGGTTAATAGCCTTTTTGCTAGAATCGACGCTTCACAATTTTAAAAAGGGTGTTAAAGAACCCATAATAATGAGTAAATTTTGTTCTACCACTTTCTCTAAGGCCTCTGCCTCGAATTTTGCGGGCAGCGGGGCGGCGGCGGCGGCGGCGCGGGAGCGGGGCGGGCAACGCATACCTGTTCTCCAAACCAGCGGGCAGATCGCGCGGCACTATAGCGGTGTAGTGTTGTGTTCGTGGTTGTGTTGTCGAGATATTTGTTTTTATTCGCGAACGAAATGTCTGAAAAACGGCGACAACATCTTTTTGATTCAAATTTATTCCTAACGCTCGATTTATTGTGGGCAAAAGAAGAAGTGGATCCCTACTATAGGGAAATTAATTTGTAAAACATAATAAATATTGTATTTGACATAATAAATCATTTTTATATTTACCTTCAATATTCAGTTCGTTTTTTATTTCTTCCCATTTTTAATTAATTTTAAATAATATATAAAGGTTAATTATTCTTCTATTTTTATGGTTCGCATCTTTGCTGTTCCATATGGGTGTCCTCTCAAAGATTGCCGAAATAATTTGCTCTTGCACGTCCGAGGACATTTTGATACGTTACAAAAAAAATGTACAACACTATATGTACTACAATGCAGACGCGCAACGCGGGCGGTCACCGCTTGACTGGAGTGCACCGCTCGTTGCCCGCCCCCGCGCCGCTGCCGCGCCGCTCTTTTCGAGAACCGGTCCATTTGATTTTACGCATAAGATCCTGCCGCTCCCGCGCCGCCGCCGCCGCCGCCCCGCTGCCCGCTAAATTCGAGGCTGAGGCCTTAAAGTGAATAGTTTAAGAGAAATAGGTGTACAAAAATTACAAAAAAAAATTGCTAAAATCTATCTGTCCTCAGCTGTGTATACATTTTAGGTCATATTTGGGGTCACGAATTAGAAGCTCCATTTTCTGAATTCGTAAGTAAAGTAGAGACAAAGAATTTTTGAAAAAACAAAAAAAAAATTTTTTCATGGAAATAAAAATTATCGAATTTGAAATTTTAACACTTGCATTGAAACCGTCATCAGTGATACTTTAGTAGTCCGCGGATTAGTACCCTCTTTCCGACTAACCTTTTATAAAGTAGTGAATACGTCCCGAGAAAACTTAGACGGCTGTCACAAAAAGTGAAATGAAACTAATAAAACTGAGACTCAGTTTTGGGAAACAAACACCCACATGAAACTGCTAGAAGAATAAAATATTTATGTCTGATTGACAACTTTTCTTTGAAGAAATGATAACAAAAATAGAATAATGGTGTAATAATTTTGTAAGTACTTACTTACAAAGTGTAGAGCAGAGGTTCCCAAAGTGGTCCAGGACCCCCAGGGGTCCATGGGAGACTCGACGGGGGTCTACGTTGGTGTGACAGAAAGATCTAATCTTCACATTTTATATGGTAATATGGTAGAAATGTAGCTGCAGGGGGTCCACCGGAACCAGCAAAATTTTGAAAGTGGTCTATGAGAAAAAAAGTCTGGGAACCGCTGGTGTAGAGGAACGAAGTATGGCGTTCCTCCAAAGAAAAGGAAGAATCCTCCAACCAGGCGGAGTCTTATGCCTGGTGGCGTTGCCAGACGTCTCGATTTTGGCGGGACGTCCCGATTTTGAATTCAAAATTAAATGTCCCGCGCGGGACAGGCTCAGTCCCGCTTTTCGGGGATTACTCGACAGTGCGGCGCAACTGCCTAACTATAATTATAATAGGGTAAACCAGACAGTTATTGTTAAAGTAACGTATTTTCGTTACATTGCATTTTCTAGGGCAATTTTTGCTACAGTATCTATTGTCATGTAAACATAATTTAAAACTCAAATAAAAAAATAAGTAATTAAAAACTACTGATTATATACGTTTTTTTTACAAGTCCCACTTTCGACAAAAAAATCCCGCTTTTTTACTCAAAAAGTTTAAAAATCCCGCTTTACCAAAAAAAAAAACTCGCTACGCTGCTTGGCGGGCTACTGCCCAACGGTTGATGTTGGGCGGTTGTAAATATACTATCTACGTGTTAAATCTTGATACCGCCATGTAGGATAGTTCACATGTGATGTGATGGATGTCGTCACATGCTGCGTATTTCTCATGAGGCGTTATACGTGCCGCCACAAAAGTATAAACAAGAATAGTAATTAGTCACGCAAATGCCTTCAATAGCAACTATGACAGAAACGATGTTTCGATATGTACGTATTGACTCTGCACTCAAAGACGGCTCGCAAAGAATTTTTGCTGATTACCTACATAAAACTTGAAATAAAAATATAGGTACTATACTCGATGTTTTCTACTAATAACGATATGTCAATAAATATAAATATCGTATATTTTATAATAACATACATATTTCGATACTTGTTCGAATTTTTATGTTTATTATGCAACCATCAAAGAAGATCTCAGGAAACGTATACAGAGTGTAAACGAATTCGTGTAATTCCTTCAAACCACATGATCTATTAATGGTATAGATTAACCCCGCACGGGATTTAGATTGACTAAAAATTTTTTTTTTTTTTTGCACTATTGTAATTTTCATGTGATTAAAAATTTCGATGCCATGAATAAATTAATGAAGGCACAGCGACACAGCTGACGGGCACCACTAGCGCGATATCGCTCCACTCAGTCAGTTAACTCGGGACGCTAAAATTAGTCAGATACAGAATACGATGGTTAATTTTTTTTAAACTTTCTTTTGTTGATTCTGAAAAAAAACTATGCTGGGTCAATCAGTGACGGCACCAGTAGATCACGCGGTTTGAAGGAATTACACGAATTCGTTTACACCTTGTAGAGGCATTAGAAATGTGGAATAAACCGACGTATGCTGTCAATTAGCTGGGCTCTGAAATTCACCAATGTCGAGGTCTAAAGTCGAATTTGTCAGGACCGCAAGCTCATGCAGACCGTCAAACAAAGAAAGGTTGACAACCTCGGACCCGTTTTTCGACACGAGTAGTATGACTGCAACGTATAATGATGGGCGAAAATAGCGGGAAAACGCGGTATTGGCCTAAGTAAAAAGTCTTGGACCGGAGTCACTAGTGCTGCAGAGCTGTTCCATCTCGCAAAGGACAAAGAGAAATATTCGGAGTTGATGTGGCCAACCTTCAGTAATTGATATAGGTACTAACATATATATCCTAGGCTGTACTAACAAATATTGTGGACCAAAGTTGTCTTATTGAATAAAATATAATAATAATTGCAGAGGCACCCGAAGAAGAAAATGCAACCAGTGTTTCTACTTAAATGAATAAATTGTATTCTGTTTTTAGAAATAAATATTTTAAACCACACTTACTTCGTGTGGTAGTTTTGAACAACAACTTGCCTTTATTACTTACTAGCTTTTGCCTGCGGCTTCGCTCGCGTTAATTAGGCTCAAAAAAACTCTTAACACACTACTAAAGTTTCTATAATAATATAAATCAATCGTGATTCGAAAGACACGTGGAGCTATCTGTGAACGTTATTGTTGTTTTCCTCGGGAACAGTACTTTTTATTCGGGGTGAAAGGTACCCTATGTCGGTTTCTAACGTGCATCTTATACACTTGACAACATGGGTATATGCAAAATTTCAGGATGATAGGTTCAGTGGTTTAGGCGTGAAAAGGTAACAAACAAACAAACTTACTTTCGCATTTATAATATTAGTTAGGATAGAATTACGATTTTCCAGTTGGTATTATTATAATTTTATCAAAAGCAAAATATAACAAAAATCCCACTGAGTCTTTTTACAAATCCAAATTTTCACGATCGCGTGTTTCGCCGCCTGAATCGCTTCGCAGTCGCAGCGTAGATTTATTCAATGCCTTCAGTGCCAAGCGTTCACCATGATGAATAGCGCTTGAAGATATATCTCTTCCAACAACGCAAAATGGTGATAATCGTACCATTCTGCGACGAAGCGAAAAGGAAGGATGTTTATTTAAACACAATGGTGTAAAAATAATGCTATAAATAATGGTTGCTTGCGCATGTTGATGTGCGTAGTTAAGGTTCAAAACTCTTCTTTACATGTTTCCTGCTCTCACCTAAATTAAGATCGGCACCAGGATAAATTATAAGGCGGGCACACAAGACTGTGAAGGAACGAGCGTACTTAGTTCTTTTAACTAAACGGTTGGTTTGCCCGGGCAGGCCACGGGCTCGAGTGTTGATGTCAGGAATACCTATAGCCTATAGTATATCTTCTAAGTTTAGCTTCATGATCAACGATCAGGTTTTAAAAATGTTATCTATTGTTGCAGGAAGGCGCGTGCGCGCGCGAATGGTGGGCAGTGATGGGGGGGCCGCGGCGCATGTCCAGTGCGCTGCTGCTGCCCTTCGCGCTGCTCTCCCTGCCACCCACGGAAGCTGCCAACACTACCACTTACCGGGTACGTAGATTGAACAGGATTTGGACTGCCATCGGCAAAATCATGAAACCAGAAGTCCGAAAACCCCACGGACCTTTGAGTCAGAATGCGCAAAATCGCGCTCGCGCTTTTATGTAGAACGTGATTTATTCGCGCGCTGACCTGATCTGAAGACTTTTCATAGAAAAATCCAGATTCTTTATAAAAAGGCCCCCCGGATGCCCTCAAAACTTGAACCAATTTTGGGAAACCCGGAACGATGGCAACTCTACACTACACAAGTTACTACTTAAACTTACCTTTACCCTTACCCAAGAATGTTGGGTACCGTATCAACCGCATGTTACATTCCTGTAAAAGACACAACAATATAGTATTTCAGGGGTGATTCTATCATTACAGTTATAGCTAATATCGGTATGTCAGGATTGCGAGCAAGGTAAACACAGTAAATAAAACCAACATAGACTCTCCACCACTGAGAGTACTTGTATTTGGGTTAATATTAGTAACATTAACTAGATCACAGTATATTACTTTACACAACTATTACAAGATCATAAAATAAGGACAAGCCAATCAGATATAAAAGGTCAGACCCCTCCAGCTGTTCAACACGGAATGCTCTTGCTGCGTCGAATGACCACCGCCTTTATAACCTCGGGTGGGCCGATCCATATCGACGGCTACCCTCTCTTGTCAACATTGCCCAGTGCTACCCGCTACCGATAACACGGCCCTCCTGCAAAACACACGTCCTCGTGTGTTGGTGGTTGGTGGTTGACGCACCATCAACCCCATCGTCAAGATTGTGCATCAAGGCCTAACTTCAGTGACACCTTCGGACCTTAAACAGAAACAAATAATACAGTACACATCTCGGCCACACCTGATCACTCATCTTTGACCTCGTCATGTTACTCATGTCTTTGACCAAAGTAACATGAAGAGCATCCAAAGAATGTTTGAATCGATTAGAGCTTGTTATCCCATCGACGGCCAACAAGCTCATCACCCATGACTTAAACTAGTTGATATTCATTCAGTATCAACCTAGTTCTATATTCGTTCATAACTTCTCGTATCAAACTTACTTACAAACATCCACACATTAGATTTCAACATTTTCACAATAAAATACTATCTCAGATGCCTATTAGACAGTTCCACTTTGGTTAAACATCAAATTTTAGTTATTCAATAAATCATAATAGGTATATAAACACACAATCTCATCATACACAAATTCATAAAATCATTTAAATACATTTACAATATTTTTCAGGGCTAAATATCTCATTATAGTTTTTCACAAATTCATAATACATAAACACTTAAAATATTTCTTGGTTAAATATCTCAACGATTCACAAAGCCATAATACATAAACACTTAAAATATTTCATTCGTACAAATCTCATAATTATTCACAAAATCATAACATAATATCTCAATAATTTACAAACTCATAGTACATTTAACACTTAAAATATTCCATGATTATAAATCTCAATTATTCACAATTCGTTTTACCAGCATATAAACACTTCAAACTCATAGTACGTTAAACACTCAAAATATTTCAAGATTAAATATCTCATTATTCACAAACTCATAGTACATATCAACCCTTAAAATAATTCACGATTCAATATCTCATTATTATTCACAACATCCTACATTCTTAAATATCTCAATTCTTCACAAAATCATAAAACAAACATCCTAAATGTTTCATGGTTAAATATCTTTCAATCTTTAATCATTATTCACAGTATCATAGTACATAATTATAAACACTTAAAATATTATCTCAATTATTCCCAAAATCATAATACTTAAGTATCAACCTTTAAAATTTTTCATGATCAAATATCTCAATTATTCACAAACTCATATTACAAAACTGACATGATGTTGTAAACATAATATTTCTATAATGCGCTAATAATACAACCTTTTTACAACAATACAATACCATATTATACACTTCTTTAACGAAAATAAGTCAAATTATTTCTTATTTAAAAATAAATTTGACAAATTAATCATTAACGGAAGTCATCATAGTAATTATCATCAATAATAAATACAATTTCCTGTTTTCGTCTACAAAAAATACATTTTAAACCATAAGTAATAATAAC
The DNA here is from genome assembly GCA_905220435.1 of Amphipyra tragopoginis. NCBI lineage: Eukaryota > Metazoa > Arthropoda > Insecta > Lepidoptera > Noctuidae > Amphipyra > Amphipyra tragopoginis. The sequence goes on from HG992009.1 coordinate 11,147,006, forward strand.
AAACTACTTTTTAATTTCAATAAACTATTTTGTACCATTCTACAACAAGAATTATAACAAAACCAATAAAAACAAATATCAATATTTTCAAAACTTTTTCAAAACATTAATTCAAAACAGAATCTCATTTTCACTGCATTTTCATTTATCAATTAATAGCATCACCCGCCTTGGATTTAGCCAACTCATTTGGCATCACCCGCCTGGGATCCTGCTTTATCAACATGGCATCACCCGCCTTGGATCTAGCCATATCATGGCATATCCCGCCTTGGTTCCAGCCCTATAACAATTGCTTCGCCACGTTAGAGTTTCAGTTTTCCCCAGGCGAAGCCTTTGGCCAACCCCGGCTGGCCAAACCGGGCGGTGCCAAAGATCAACCCTGGTTGCATCTCACCACAAACTCTAATACGACTTGCAATGTATTTTCCTACACAAATAAATACAGATGCCGTATTTATTTTCCACGAATAAATACAGATACCATCATATTTATTTTATACTAATAAACACAGATATCATCTCATTTATTTTACACGGATAAATACAGATAACATCTCTTTTATTTTACATGAATAAGCAAAGATATCATTTAATATTTATTTTACACGAATAAATAACCTCTCATATTATATTTCCTTCATCAAAATTCCTTCACACATAATAAAATGGTTGTGACTCACCGGATTTATCACATTTTCTCATTCTCACACTTCTCACCATTGTAATATCAAGTTTTTGTCAGTCCGTCTATAGGGGATTTAACTAAAAATATTTACATGTGGGTATACAATCATAATGTGGACTGGTTTTTTCTTGTTCCACTTCTGATGTAAAAGACACAACAATATAGTATTTCAGGGGTGATTCTATCATTACAGTTATAGCTAATATCGGTATGTCAGGATTGCGAGCAAGGTAAACACAGTAAATAAAACCAACATAGACTCTCCACCACTGAGAGTACTTGTATTTGGGTTAATATTAGTAACATTAACTAGATCACAGTATATTACTTTACACAACTATTACAAGATCATAAAATAAGGACAAGCCAATCAGATATAAAAGGTCAGACCCCTCCAGCTGTTCAACACGGAATGCTCTTGCTGCGTCGAATGACCACCGCCTTTATAACCTCGGGTGGGCCGATCCATATCGACGGCTACCCTCTCTTGTCAACATTGCCCAGTGCTACCCGCTACCGATAACATTCCCATTACCCGTGTCACAAGTTGAGCCGGACCTGTAGGAAGCAGAGGAAAGGTCTATCCGAAATTGAGTTTAATGGAATTTCACAAGAGAGCACAAGGTCAAATTATAAGATGTAAACAAGGTAGGCGGTAAAAGTTTTGTTTGCGCAAACAAAACCCTCATTAATTAATATTATTTTAGTAGCAGAGCTACTTGTCAAAGAGCTCGTAGTACACCACCATACCTATTTCTACCACCAAGTGGCATTGCTGTGTTCCGCTTTCAAGGGTAAGGGTGCTGGTAAAATAACAGGAACATGAGATATTCCCAAAAAATAAAACTAAACCAATACTCATTACACCAAAAAAAACAATAGTGAAAAATAGACAATTTAGTAACAATAAACTGCTTCGTGATTGTAGACCATTGAATATTGATTTGAGGAAGGAGGTTGGGTCGTTGGCCCCTTGGTCACAGCGACTTGCAAAGATCTATTGTGACGCCTCTATCGATATTACAGCACCTCCCCAAGCCGCAAGCCAATCATAACATTGACTATGGCTTAGTGTGTATGACGTATGGTCTTTAACAGCGAAATACCGGTACCATGAGATTGTAATAGGAATCATCTTGACTAAAAAGACGCTCCTCTCCACAGCATTATACAGCGTGTCCCAGAAAGTAGTGTCAAGCGGAAGTCCAGAGGTAGAACATCCTTTGAGGTACCCAAATCACCCCCATGTATGTTCCGCGATTTTTTGTAGTTTTCGAGTTATGAATGTTTTTCATGTTTTTTAATCAAACTCTGACTATAACGACATTTTTGATCATAGTGACGTGAATAGCAGAGATACATGAGTAATTTTTTTTTTCTAAATTAGCTGATTAGTGACCCTTTCGAATGCATAAACATTTGTAACCATAGATGTAACGAATGCGTTACAAAAAAATATTGAATTCTCATAAAGTTAAAATTCTGCATGTTTCTTACATCTTTATGGGTGATTTAAAAATAAATCTCCCTAAACTTTTTTCGTCAGATGTATTTTAAAAACTTATCCATTTTATCAGCTATTTACCCTGTAAATTTCATTGCGCTATCTCTGCGGCATCATAATAAAAATGTCATTCAAAGCATACAATATCGAAAATTCCAGTTGTAAAAGGGTGAATGAAAAATGTATTAAAACTAACTAATAACTTCTTTTTTAGTAACCCTCGACGTAAAAAGAGGGGTGTTATAAGTTTAACGTGTGTGTCTGTGTGTCTGTCTGTGGCATCGTAGCTCCTAAACGGATAATGATTTAGTTTTTTCTTTTGCTTGAAAGGTGACTTTATTGAGAGTGTTCTTAGCTATAATTCAAGAAAATTTGTTCAGCCGTTTGAAGATCATCAGCTCTTTTCTGGTTGTTGAAGGGATATGAGCAACTTCTACTGGTCTGATCGATTCGAAATTTACTATCCTGTGACTTCAATGATATTACAATAACATGGTAACCTTGACCTGATACTCAAGCATCATCTGAAACAGCATGATACCCAACTTACAGTAAAGGTATTGTGTGCCTATTGATTCTTTAAATTTATGATAAGTTGTAATGACCTGCTTTTTGTCACATGTCATCAATATCATTGAAGTCACAAGATAGTAAATTTCGAAACGATCAGATCAGTAGAAGTTGCCCATATCCCTTCGACAACCAGAAAAGAGCTGATGATCTTCAAACGGCTGAACAGATTTTCTTGAATAATAGCTAAGAACACTCTCGATAAAGTCACCTTTCAAACAAAAGAAAAATCTAAATCAAAATCCGTTTAGGAGCTACGATGCCACAGACAGACTCACAGACACACACGTTAAACTTATAACACCCCTCTTTTTACGTCGAGGGTTACTAAAAAAGAAGTTATTAATTAGTTTTAATACATTTTTCATTCACCCTTTTACAACTGGAATTTTCGATATTGTATGCTTTGAATGACATTTTTATTATGATGCCGCAGAGATAGCGCAATGAAATTTACAGGGTAAATAGCTGATAAAATAGATAAGTTTTTAAAATACATCTGACGAAAAAAGTTTAGGGAGATTTATTTTTAAATCACCCACAAAGATGTAGGAAACATGCAGGATTTAAACTTTATGAGAATTCAATATTTTTTTGTAACGCATTCGTTACATCTATGGTTACAAATGTTTATGCATTCGAAAGGGTCACTAATCAGCTAATTTATAAAAAAAAATGACTCATGTTTCTCAGCTATTCACGTCACTATGATCAAAAATGTCGTTATAGTCAGAGTTTGATTAAAAAACATGAAAAACATTCATAACTCGAAAACTACAAAAAATCGCGGAACATACATGGGGGTGATTTGGGTACCTCAAAGGATGTTCTACCTCTGGACTTCCGCTTGACACTACTTTCTGGGACACGCTGTATAACGCTTAGATGCAATATAGAAGGCGCAGAAATACGGTGAAGGGCACGTCATAATTATTTTAGACCAGCGGGCCAGTTCTACTAGCAGAAATATTGATCAATCGCAAACGAAACGAAACTGAACCATTTATTCAGACAGTTTTAGTTTCCAAAAACTGTCAAATTGTTTGTCAACAAAAACAAAAGCAAACATTTTGATAGCTATTGTAAACGAAAACTGACTAACGATTGTGGTTCGTTTGCGGTTTGGCAACAATTTTTTTGGTAGAATAGATCCCCAGTGATGGGCAAAGTAAGGCCTGCAGGCCAGCTTCAGCCCGCGAACCGTTTTGGTTCGACCCGCAGACAGCCGTAGTCGTAGGAACCTTTTAAATTGTCTGGAAAATAAATGTTGACACTACTAAGTTCTGTACGGTTCTGGGGGCCTACTCCCTAAGTCCGACAATGAAGTTAGTCACCCGTCCGAAAGTAGCCCGAAACGTAGGAGTGAACAAAACAAGTGTCAAGTTCAACTTTTCGGACGGCCAAAAACACGTCGGTAGTAGGGACAACTGTCAAATCGTGATGTCATTCATTCTTAGTTCGGGCCCCGAAATAATCGTATGTCCGTAGGTGATAGGGAGTAGGAAACGCTCGTAACTAAGGCCGAAACCACCCAGGGTGTAGACCCCCTGTTCTGATCATACGTCTTTAATGTCTCACTGTAAGGTGAGAACGAGTGAAACGCCTATGATAAGTTTTAGAGAGTGCAGTCAGTTTGGTACCCGGCGCCGGCACTCGTAATGACACCCGGCGTCGCGGCATTCGTAATGGCACCCGGTGCCGGCAGCGGGGGCACAACCTAAGTTTTATTATATACCAGTACTAGCGACCCGCCCCGGCTTCGCACGCGTACGTTTTATAGCTTAAAACCTTCCTCTTGAATCACTCTATCTATTAAAAAAAAACGCATCAAAATCCGTTGCGTAGTTTTAAAGATCTAAGCATACATAGGGACAGACAGCGGGAAGCGACTTTGTTATGAAAACTATGCACATTGCTAGTCATGAAAATTCTGCCCCCAAAATTTTGACTTGGTTTGTTTGGCCCTTGATGAGAAAAATTTGCCGAACCCTGTTTTAGACGATCCCTACATCGTCACGTAGTTGCCCTAAAGCCCTAAGGTATCTATTTATTTATTTCTATTCATTTGAAGCAGATACGCCACTCTGTGAGAATTACTCTGAAAAATTATCAATTACTAGTTAAGACAGCGGGGAGGGTGACGACATGTAGTGCGAAAACTGCAGTCCCTATTTAAGTATTTGTGCCTATTTTCGCACGTGTGCCACCGTAGTTACAGCGGTGTTGATTCGTATAAGCTTTAAATTGGGTTACGGCTTTACCCGCTGTATCGCAGCATCGCAGCTATCGACATTTTAATTATAAAATTATCGTGTTGACAGAAAGTGTTAGAATATCTACGTTGTACTATTTTTATTTGCAAATCGTGACTGTGAATTGTTTTGTAGATATACAGTAGAAGCAAATTAAAAAAGGGTATTGTATTGGATAAAGTATACTTCTTCTTTATGACTGCCTCGATGGTCTAGTGCAGAGATGCACAGACTGCGGCCCGCGGGCCGCATGCGGCCCTCCGTCGATGTACATGCGGCTCGCCAGCAAATTAAACGCTTTTATGTGTTTGTATGAAAATACTGCATTCTATCAATGATGGCCAGCTTTAGCTTCTGAATAAAGATTTTGAATTTTATCAAAAGCCCAGACAACGATATCTCTAATTTCAACTTTTTTTGTTGTTTTTAATTGTGGTGGCCTTCCTTTAGCTCATAGTCTGCTCGAGTGGCCCCAAGTCCTTATAAGTATGAGCATCCCTGCTCTAGAGAATCCCGTAGTCGCCTTTTACGACACCCACGGTAAGAGATGGGGTAGTGATATTTTTTAAGTCCGGCACTACACGAGACTACACGAGACTACACGAGAAGTCCTAATACTTTTTTGTATTAAACAGCCGCTTTTTAGGGACATTCTCCATAGAGAAATAGCCACTTTTGGTGTAGTCCGTTTTTTTTTTTTTTCTTTATTTACAGTGCTTTGTCGCTTAGCGACCACATCGCCCAGTGCGGGAAAAAATAATAATTGATAACTTATAAATACGTTACTTATCACTAGCTTACGATCTACTAACCACTAATTTGTACAAAAGTTTTGCTTTATCGTACACTGGAAAAGCAAGAACGGTGTTACAAATGCCAATGTCATTTATTTTAAACGGTCCAAAAATATTTATCCTAGTATTTTCATTCCGGGCACACTCCATCAAGACATGAAGGACATCATCAACCACTCCACATAAATCACAATTTGGTAACGAAACTTTTTTCATTAAATACTTAATAAAACTTATTTGATGGAATATGTCCAGAACGAAGTCTTAAGGCTATAGTCATTGAGTTTTTGTTAAGATCACAATCAATCCACGGAACCCGAGAAATCTCTGGCTGGATAGTTCGGTACCATATCCCCTTTTCTTTTGATCTTTCATCGAAATAGTCAGAATTATAGTCAATCAAAACGGAGAGAAAAATAAGGAAAATGTAATATCAATAGCAACTTTTGATCATACACTCCTCAAATATTATCTGCATACATGATACCATACGTACGTAAATCATGCCCTCACTGAAACTGTAGGTAACGTAACGATCCCCTCATACCCCAGTGAAATGGGTGCTGCATATATGTATAGCTCTTCAATGCTCCATTGAGTTTACGTCAATAATTATACTGACCGCCCCGAGGGTTGCGTACATCAAAATAGGCATAAAAGAGATGTTTTTATAATGCTGAAATTAACCCTGATTATGTACTTCCATTTTAGATACTGGGGTTATTTTTTGTAATATAATTTAACATTACGTATTCTATCTAAATTTCATGCAAATTTTGAAAAAACATTAATTAGTACTAGTCGCGCGCAGAAGGTTTGCCGATGACTGCCCCTCCCACTTCACCGACCGCTACCCGCGCTCGTCTGTCCCTATCAACTAATCGTACCGACCATCGACGCGTGACGTCATGAGGCTATCGGCAAACCTTCTCCGCACGACTTATATGTCTTTATATTCACGGCTCATCTTCCGTGCGGAGGATGTCCGGTCCTTTGGAGGGCATACGAGGGACACAGGTCCAACGCGCAGAGGTCCCTTTGAGAACTTTAATCTAAAATGGGATAGGGCACCAACCGGGGATTATTCACGGCTGCTCCATTGGAGTACAGTCATGGACCGTCCCCGATGGTGGGTGCAAGACTATTGTAAAATATGGTAAAAATATCTGGTCTATGGGAAGGGGTGTTTAGTGGACTGGTTAACTTCTATTGCCGGAAGAAAACGGTCGTCTTACCTTTCAAGTTTAAAATTGAAATGTGTTGTGACTCGCCAGCTCACTAGCTAAGCTCCCTGAAAAGCCGCCTTATTATTAGTATGTATTATAAGAGTACCTATAATTTGTAACTTGCTTGAAATATTGGTCGATTGACTGCAGCGTTGTTAAGTGGTCGCAAGCGCGACAGCTGAGCGTGAGGTCTTGGGTTCGATCCCCAGGTCGGGCAGTGTTATTTGATATTTCCATGTGAAATTTCTCAATAGCAGCCCGGAGACTGGATTTGTGCCCGGTTGATAGCAAATTGCTAATCACAAAGAATTAAAAAAACTTATTTTCAAACCGGTTTCACTGAAAACCGGGTTTTTTTATAGGTACGAAACCCGAAAAAAAACGGGTTTTAATTTTGGCTGGTTTTGCATTCCCTACCTATTAGCAATACGCTCGCCCTCTATTACATGGGACTTAAACATCACGGTGAAATGAGGGTGTATTTCATTGCGTGAGACAAGTTTTGGAGAAATCGAATTGTTAATACAAACATTGCTATGGAAATTGTTGACCTGTCTGTTTCCTTCCATTTCTCCCTGTCTATTGCTGTAAAGGACAAATCTTCTTGGACGGAGTCCAGCTTTTCCCATTAAAGTTTTCTCTTAAATTCTGTCTGTTGTAGATACGGACAAGATTTAATAGGAAACTTTAATAAGAAATGTAGTTTCTGAATAAAAATATAGTTAAAAAACTGAAAGGACTAAAATAATTACCATATTATAAAAAAATTAAGTTAAAGAAGTCGATGCTAATCCACGCTGAACCAAATCGAAGGCACTGACTTCGGAAACTGTTAATTTTATAATATACTAATTAATATTTTTTTAAAGTTGTTTTTAAACATTTTCATTTCGTAGTTTTTAGTTCCACAGATTAAAATTACAAATAGTGTACAAATTCGTGGATCACTACAACTAGAACTTCGTTTATATAGGTAATTCATTTTCAAACTACTAATAATATAATGCTAATTATTTTAATCCTTTCAATTTTTTTTAAGTAGTTTTTTTTACATTTTCATTTCATACTTTTTAGTGCCACAAATTACAATTATAATAGTGTAGGTACCAAATTCTTGGACCACTACAACTAGACTAGAATGTCGTCTAAATAGATAATTCGTTTTCAAATTACTACTTAATAATATTGTACGAAAAAAACCAAACTTAATAAAATTCATGTTGGAACAAACCGACAGTATACCAAATAAAAAAAAAACAAATCGATCATTAATTGATATCTAATAAATATCAATGCCCGATGCACTCGCTCTGGGTAAAAATTGTAGTTGGGATGGTAAAATAAATTTGATAAGTTCGATTTTATGATTTTATATCTACTAACATAGTTATAAGTGTCAATTGTTACTAACCATTATGTTTTCTGGATTATGTTATCTGAAATAAATATTATTATTATTATTATTATTTTATGTATCTTTTTATTTTTCTCCTCTTTTTGGGAGGGTAAAGAACCTCATCCGCGAGCCGGAGCCAAGCGTGAGAGGGGGATGTTTAAATAGAATAAGTGGATGATAATGTAGAAGACGTTAAAAATTTTCTGGTGATGCGACAAGTGTTAAGAATGGTGGCTTTCTGTATCATGTGAAGTGTATATGTAGGCATGTGTAGTGTGTTCAGGCTTTGTTGTAGAGACTTCGGTATAATTCCTGTAGATGAGAGGACTACAGGGACGATGTGGACTGTTTGTGCTCTCCATTGGGTTTTTAGTTCTATAGCAAGGTCTTGATATTTACTGAGCTTTTCTGATATTGTGCTTTGTATGTTGTGAGAGTTCGGAATTGCAATGTCAATTAAGTAGACGACTCTGTTAGACTTGTCGTGCACAGTAACATCGGGCCTATTGTAGTGAATCGTTTTGTCGGTTATAATTGTTCTATCCCAATAGATTTTGTAATTTATATTCTCTAGGACAGTTTCAGGTTTATATTTGTAATATGGGCTCATTTTTGTTATCAGCTGGTATTTATATGCTAAGTGTTGGTGAATGATTGCGGCAACTTGGTCGTGTCTGTGTTTGTAGTCAGTTTGTGCTAATGATTTGCAGGCTCCTGTAATATGCTGAATTGTTTCTGATGCTGTATTGCAGTGTCTACATAAGTCAGTTGGCTGGTTGAGATCTTTTATGATATACTTTCTATAGTTCCGAGTAGCTATTATTTCATCTTGAATCGCACACATGAAGCCTTCAGTTTCGGGAAAAAGTTCACCTCGCTTAAGCCATTCGTTCGACTTCTCTTTGTCGACGTGTGGTTGACTTAAGTGTGATCGGTGTCTCCCGTGTAAAGATTTTTCAGCCCATGCTGCAATTTTTTGTTGTTTGTTTGTGAAGGTTTCATTTGTTTGTGCATTTCTGTCCTGTAAGTTGAGAGGTGTGAGTTTTTTGTCTAATTCTGTCACGTGGCTGTGTAATAATGAGTGTTCGGATTTGGTATGGAAATAAGTTCTGAGTGAGTTTATTTGTTTGTTGTGCAGGTTGCGTATATCAATTAATCCTCTTCCTCCTTCTTGGCGTGGTAGGGTGAGTCTCTGTATACATGATTTAGGGTGGTGTTTTCTATGTTTCGTGAGGTTTGTATTAACTGTGCGCTGTAGTTTTTTGATGTCTGTTTTTGACCACTTGATAATGCCAAAAGAATAAGTAAGAATAGGTACGGCGAATGTGTTGATAGCTTTTATTGTGTTTCTGGAATTCAAGTGAGATTTTAATATAAGGTTAAGACGATGACAAAATTTCTTCTGTAGCTCTTGTTTGGTTGATTTTTGTTGGATTTGTCTGGATTGTTTAAAACCTAGGTATTTGTATGTGCTGTTTTCGTCCATCGGCTCAATAGCTGCACCAGTTTCGAGTGTGTAACTATTGTTTTGGTATTTGCCTTTAGTAATTGATAGTATTTTGCACTTATCAACTCCAAACTGCATATGAATGTCTTGTGAGAACTGTTGTGTTGTGTCAGCTAATTTAAATAATGTATCTTTGTCGGCAGCAAATAGTTTTATATCATCCATGTACATTAGGTGAGATAAAGTATATTGTGTTTCGTTATTTGTGTGTATGGACCTTGTATTAGTGTTGTTTAGGAGGTGGGAGAGAGGATTGAGAGCCAAACAGAACCACAAGGGACTCAAAGCATCTCCTTGAAAAATTCCACGTTGGATCCGAATCGGTTCAGTAGTTAAAGATTGTGTTGAAGATTGTTTTATTTTAAGTATGGATTGCCAATTTGTCATAGAAGTTTGTAAGAAAGATATGAGAGTGGGGTGTATTTTGTATAAATGTAAAACATGTAACAGCCAACTATGAGGAACTGAGTCAAAGGCTTTTTGATAATCAATAAACATTGTGTGGATATCCTTTTTGTTTTTCATTGCACTATTCATGATAATTGCATCAATAGTTAGTTGCTCCTTACAACCTTGGCTATTTTTCCTACATCCTTTTTGTTGCTCTGCTAATATGTTAAATTTATCTAAATGTTTGTAAACGACTTCACTTATACATGCTGTTAAGATTTTGTAAATAGTTTGTAGGCAAGTGATGGGTCTGTATTTAGCTGGGTTTTGGGTGTCGTTCATGTCTTTGGGTAACATATATGTTACACCTTGTGTTATGTATGCCGGTAGTGTGTGCGGTGATTGGATGAATGTGTTTAAGAAATTGTGTATGTGTGGGTGTATGCTAGTAAATTTTTTGTACCAGTAGTTGTGTATATTGTCTGTACCTGGACTTTTCCAATTGTGTGTTCGTTTAATTACATCTATGAAAGTGTCTATTGGTATAAATTCGAACTCCATCTGGGGAATATCGATTGTTGATTGGTAGGTTTCATTAATCCAAGCTGCGTCATTATTATGCTGAACGGGGTTTTCCCAAATATTACCCCAGAATTCTCGGAGTGCTTCAGGTGAAGGTGTGTCTATGTTTTGGTTATTTGTATTTCCGTGTGTCACTGTTAAATTTCTATAGAAGTTCTTTTCGTTATTTGTAAATTTTGTGTTTTGTTGTTTGCGGGCTGTGCATGTTAAGTATCTTTTGAGCCTGGAGGAGGCTGCGTTAAGCTTCTGTTTTAACGTGTCTAAAAAGTGATTCATTTGGGTGTTTGAGGGTTCGTGTTGTGCGTGTATCTGGTGTTTTATCTTTATCGCTTCTACTGCCGCTACTACTCTTCTATTTCTATTGCCTCTTATATATTCTGTCAGTCTACCTATATTCGCTCTTAAATCTTGTATTTTCGACTCTAATCTGATTTGCCATTTTGGTTTTCTATGTAGTTGTGTTGGATGTTCGTTTTGTGGTGCGTATGACATTTTAGCACCATTACATGTAGCTGCTGTCCATGCTGCACAGTAAATTACATTCTGTAGTGTGTTGAAATCTGTGTCGCTATTCACGTACTTGGGCATTATGATGGTATCTATGTATTTAACTATAGCATGAAATTTTCTAGACGTCTTTTGTTTAGGAATGTATGGTCTACTAGTAGGGTCAGTGTTATTGAAATATTGTTGCGCTTGTTGGAATGTATTATCTATTTCTGGGTTTATTTCTAAGACAGTTTCAATATCAGGGTGTGTGGAGATGAGTTGTTCTACTTGTATGTCGTTCAAGAAGCTATTTTCATTGGTATTTTGCGAGTCTGTAAGTGTCAAAGTGACGAAGTCATTTTGTGTATGAGTGATGTTGAAATCAAGTGGATCAACAGCTGTTTGTGTGTTTGTTGTCATGTCAAGATTTATGTGTGTTCTTCTATGTTGAGGGTTTAGTGTATATATATTGTTTACATCAGGATATTCTATGTTGCTTGGTGACCGTGTTTGTGCGTTTGATTGGGTGTTTTCAGTGAGTCTGCTGGGGTTTATTCGGCCAGATATAATGTGCAATTCTTCTGCTACTTCTTGTTTAATTTGCGCTAATCTATCGTCGTTTATATATTTGTTATTTATGATTGCTCCCCTTTGATCAGCTATTCTTTGTTCTGTTAAATGTGTAAGGTTAGGATATAAAGTAATGAATTCTTGATGTAATTTTTTTCTGTAAGCTGTTTTATTTGTTTCTAATTCTGTTATTCGGAAGTAAATCCTAATTATTGCCTCATTGTATTCATTTGACCATCTCATGCGTTGTGTGTTAGCTGTTGTTGAAAATTGTGAGGAGTGTCGTTGTATTTGTGTTTGAATAGTTTGCAATTCCATTTTAACTTCTTCATAAATCTTATCTATTGTTTTTTGTGGTATTAGTTTTTTCTGCACTATTGCTCTACGTTGGTCACCTATTCTTTGTCGGCTTACCTGCATATGTGGGTATTTTTCGAGGAATTTAGTGTGAAGTGGTGGAAGATATGCGTTGATGTCAGTTTCCATATGAGTAAGATGAAGATAAGTGCGTAGGATAAATTCATTCATTTCGATACTCCATTTCCTGCGCACTGTTACACTGCTAGTGGTGGGCACAGGTTCATTGACAGAATTTGTCTCCTGTGCAACATCCGCTGGCTGTATACTGATTGATGATGACGATGATGTCGGAGAGACACAGAAAGAATGCGATGATGATGGAATTGATGGAAAAAGAGATCTCGTGGAGGATGACGAAGACATCTTCGTGGTTTCGTCATCTAAAGGTGGCACATCTGCCTTTATAACTTTTTTTGTTTTGGATCTAGTAATCATAATTATTCCCACGAGAAGCTAGGGACTATACAAGTCGACCACGGCAGCGCCCTGCGTTCACCGTGGCAAGGGTAAATTAAACTGGAGGTCCCCCGGTATCCAGAGTTCGCATACTCATGACTCAGCACTCCCTGAGCCGTGGAGCCCTCGGCGTATGCTGTTCCACCTTGGCTTGGATTGTATCCCTCTTGGTCCGTCTCCTCAACTTAGACCTGTCCGGCATGAGTAACTCTACCGGCATAGCTCTAAGCATCATTGGAGCACGCAAGCCCCACCACGACGTCAACGTAGAGATACGGCGATGGGGTTATTATTATTATTATTATTAATCTCGGAGAAATCATGTTAGGTAATTAATAGGTTTTATTTCAGGTTAAGTAAATAATGTTGGTACCTACTAGTCGCGCGCAGAAGGTTTGCCGATGACTGCCCCTCCCACTACACCGACCGCTACCCGCGCTCGTCTGGCATACCTACTAATGCCAGACGAGCGCGGGTAGCGGTCGGTGTAGTGGGAGGGGCAGTCATCGGCAAACCTTCTGCGCGCGACTTATACCTAAATAATATTCTATTCAGGTTAAGTAAATAATATAGGTTCTATTTCTTAATCTCCTCCTTTTTGAAGTCATTTAAATAAATCGAAACTTCACTATAATTTTGAGTTTAAGAGTTAATAGATTGGTAGTACATACCACCGCCTGGTAAGCACGATAAACAATAGTTTCGAACAAGAGAACCTTACAATAACCTTACCGTGTCTTGTGATATATGGGCAATGTCAACACTCCGACAACTCTCATCAACCAGGGGCCAGTTTCTGTAATATTACAAGGGTCGAGTTTCAACCCATATTTACATTTAACGATATTATAATAATTATGCGGCAATTATAATATTCATGCATAATCTTACCTTTTACGCAATTATGATAATTATTGAGCCAGTGAATTTGATAGCTATACTAGCTTACCAATTATCTGGCTTCCCTAATGATTGATACCTGATATGAATGGCAGGTTCTGGTTTAATCGGATTTCATATCATATACGTGTGTAACCGAATTCGTGTAATTACTTAAAACCACATAATCTATTACTGATATCGATTAATGCAGCACTAGATTTAGCTCGATTAAAAATAGAAACATTTCATCATCTTCCTGCCCTTACGGGCCTACTAACTAGGTAGAGACAACTTCAAAAAACCGGCCAAGTGCGAGTCGGACTCGCGCACGTAGGGTTCCGTACCATCACTACATGTGTATCTGTACCTAGCGATTGACCATGCCCTGCGTCTTAACGAACACATTAAATAATTCGTTCTATATTTGTTCAAAATAATAAGTAATGTAGATAAGTATATCGAAGTTCACAAAATTTTGAAAAACAAAATCTTTCTAAGCGTAGGTAGTTTCTGTGAACTTCGATATATCTACATTACAAATATTAAATAAAAAATATTAATAAAATCTAATTTGAATTGTAATGGGGACAAAACTGTCACATTAAAAGCGAAAGAAATTCATTTACTTATAAATACATCGCTAGCTTTATTTCTTTGTATTTGTCTTTTTTTAACTTAAAGTAATGAATTTTATAAGTAAAAAGTAGATAAGTAATTAGAGTTAATGTAGAACTAATCGCCTATCTAGATTTTGTTTTTTTAAAGTGCGTAATTTAAAAGTACATCGCTGGCTAACTGTTATAGAAGAAGCCATTTTTTATAAAAACTAAAACGGAACAAATTGCGTATTATGCATATTTCGATAGAACAAATATAGAACTAATTATTTAATGTATTCGTTAAGACGCAGGGCATGGTCAATCGCTAGGTACAGATACACTCACTACATAGTATACAACAAAGTCGCTTCCCGCTGTCTATCTGTCCCTATGTATGCTTAGATCTTTAAAACTACGCAACGGATTTTGATGCGGTTTTTTTTAATAGATACAGTGATTCAAGAGAAAGGATTTTTAGCTATAAAACGTACACGTGCGAAGCCGGGGCGGGTCGCTGGTTATCTACAAAAACGGCAAAAAAATCACGTTTGTTGTATGGGAGCCCCCTTAAATATTTATTTTATTCTGTTTTTTAGTATTTGTTGTTATAGCGGCAACAGAAATACATCATCTGTGAAAATTTCAACTGTCTAACTATCACGGTTCATGAGTTAGGTACAGTCTAGTGACAAACGGACGGACGGACAGCGGAGTCTTGGTAATAGGGTCCCGTTTTAGCCTTTGGGTACGGAACCCTAAAAAGCCAACAGAAAGTTTTAAAAAACTAATTTTTTTGTGATTAATTTATAATAGAATACGTCATCATTTGCCCTAGTTACGTTAACATTTAAAAAGTATTCCAACATAAAGTAGTAAGTACACAATATATTACAGTAACAGTTAAGGCTGCAGCGCTGCAATCTACCCATCTACCTACATAAAGTACGGCTTCTCAATAGCTTTCATGATACCGATAGCGATAGCACAACTTCCTTCGTGGACAGTTTTAAATTAAATTAACGACCTCATGAGAATAGTTTTAAATTAAATTCTTTTTAAATTAAATTCTTTATATCATGTGGTGTCTGGCAGTTAGAACACGACATGCTCACTCAAATGTCCTGCTGATGGTGGCGTGTGTGTTGGATCGTGCGGTTCCCTACAAAATGGTTGAGCTGAGCGATGCTGATACATGCGTCATGTTCGTGAACGGGCGCCGTCAGCTGGGACTAGATCTCTAATCTGCCATGGCAAATGAATTGTTGTTATAGCATAACATATCTTATATTGTTCTCACATTTATTTTCTTATTTACAATGTAACCAATTTTTTGAGAATATTTGATGAAAAAGAGTAACCATGGAGTTCATTGCCCGTTCTTCTCCGTAGGAATCATCACTTTGGAACGCGGCAGAAACTTGTTTTTTTTTTCTCGACATTTTCCTGTAAATGGTCTAATTGAAATAAATGCACCGAACGACATCATTACGTCGGCGCCGGCTGTCGCTGAAAACCAGCGCTGGGGCTTGCATAGGGTCGCAGCATAATGCTGAGCGATAGTCGTTTTGCGTGGATATGACGCGTTCTCAACCTTCTTATTTTTTGGTTTTTGTGTTTATTTTCTTTTTGCGTCATGTTTACCGCAAATAAAAGTATTTTCTTTTTTTTTCTTTCTTTCTAAATGCTTTGACTTTGACATGTTTTACTAAAAAGGGGCTCGTGGCTAATTATCAACCTCGCGGATTCGAGACCCCTCCGTGCTTCGGAAAGCACGTTAAGCCGTCGGTCCCGGGTGTCATACGAATACCTATGACAGTCGTTACGGGTAGTCAGAAGCCTGAAAGTCTGACAACCGGTCTTTCTTAGGATATCAGCATTGATCAATAACTGGGATGCGGGGGTTGTATTATAGTCGTTCCGTGTAAAATACTGATTTTCAGCCGCATCTAGCTAGACTGGAAGATGACCGCAACTTGTGGCGTAGGTATACATAAAGGAAGCAAGTAACCAGAGCCGAACTACCAGCGCTTATCGGTACTGGTCCGTGCAGGTAACCGCTACATAAAAGAAGCGGGTAGAAGCAGGGGCTGGCATTTTTTTAACAAAAATACTCGCTTGTTCCAAATACAAATTCGCGCAAATACAGCAACAAATGACGGCTTACCAGCGCTGATCGGAGCAGGTCGGAATTTGTCGGCGAAGTTCGGAGCATGTCGGCGATGGTTCGCCACACAGTATAGAGAATACCTGCGCTGACTATATGCGCGGACCAGCACCGACAAGCGCTGGCAGATCGGCGCCGGCAACCCGCTTTCTACGTGTATACGCACATAGTTGGGAAAAACGCTAGGCAACATCCTTTACTATCTTTTACTCAAAGGTGAAATAATAAAAGAATACAATGTATGAGCTGCTGGTGTATTTGTACTAGGTTATAAAAGTTGATGGTTCTCAGCATGTCATTACTTAGTTTTGTTGCAATATTTTTTCTCCATATCACAAGAAATTCACATAATATTTATTCTCCATATAGTGAGCTCAGGAAAATGATCTCATTCCGCGTGTAAGGGACGGTGTAGCGAAATTCAGCCTATTATGGTGGATTGGAATTAAGAGGAAAGCTCGAAATTTTTCCCGAAATTTTCATAATTGTATATGTATACGTAATACAACGTGTATCAGAAATGCGTGGTCATATTTAAGGGGGTTGTTTCGACTATTATTTAGAACAACATTTGAGAGGTCAAACCAAAAAAAAAGGGTTTTTTTTTCGATTTGTCTTGCAAATGACATCGAGTGACAAGAGTCGAAAATTTTGGTAGATTTTTTTTAAAGATAAGATTAATATATTTATTTCGTAAAATAGAGTAAATAATACAACTGTGCATGGTGTTGAATTTATAAAAGGAGCTACGTGTTTTGCCATTTATGGCGGACAAAATGTATCTATACTTAAGCCCATAATCAAAGCGAAGAAAAAACAAAAAAAAAATATTATTTGGCCTATAATATTTTGCTCTGCATAAGAGTCCAAATAACCCCTATAGATATGACCACGCATTTCTGTTACACGTTGTATACCCACTTCACTACATAGTAAAAAACAAAGTTGCTTCCCGCTGTCTGTCCCTATTCCCTATGTATGCTTAGATCTTTAAAACTACGCAACAGATGTTGATGCGGTTTTTTTAATAGACAGAGTGATTCAAGAGGAGGTTTTAAGCTATAAAACGTACACACGGCTACACTTCAAGCTATCCAAAACCAGTATAAGCTGACCGTTACTTGTGCGAAAAGATTATACAAAGCGACGCCAAGATAAACTGGTTTTAGCTTGATGTGTAGCCGTGTGTACACGTGCGAAGCCGGGGCGGGTCGCTAGTTTAATATAAAAGCAGAATTGTACTTAATCATATTCAAGCAATAAACAATAAAAAAACAATCACAAAAAATAAAATAAGCATTCCTAAAATACCTGCTAAACGAACTGTAAAACAATGTACGAGTACATAACCTTAAACCGTTCTCAGCTGTAATAATATTATTCCGATTCCAAAAGTAACAATATTCTGACAAAATTAGAGATAATTAAATATGAAGCGAAGACTGTTCGTGGTTCGTTGAAAACTCGTTAGAGACAAACGTGGCCCACGAATTTGAACAAACACTTACTAACTGTCAGACTTAATTAACTAGACACGTGCTCTTTAATAGAACAACTGTGCTATTCTGTGAGCACAATAATTGACGAACTCACTTTTGAACTCGCAGTTTAATCGCATCACTGGTATTCGATAACATGTTGGCTGGGTTTTGATTCTGAGGTGAAGTGAGTTTTGAAGGTATCCCTACAAACATGTACGGTCAGCATCAAAAGTAGCTGAACATTTGAGTTTTTAAACTTGGCATTAATTAGAAAACGAATTGTTTTAAAACAAAAAGTTTAATAGATACCTAGAGCTGCTAGATATAGCTCTAAGTATGCCTTAAATTTTTTGCTTCCTATCAATTAGTTATCTAATTAATGCGAAGTTTAAAAACTCAAATGTTCAGCTACTTTTGATGCTGACCGTACCTACACTCGGCCAAAAAAGTGGTTCACCACCCTAAGATTGAAATTCGTTTTCACATCATAAAACAATAAGGTCGATTTTCTTTTTTAAGAGGAATTATGTAACACGTTGTACAGTCAACATCAGATACATAGAAGCAATTCAGGTACTCAGATAATTCTACACTCTCAAAAACACATTAACATCTGCACAACAATAGCGTTCAAATTATTGTTAGCATCCAATGTATCAAAATCATCTGAACACT
Organism: Amphipyra tragopoginis; assembly: GCA_905220435.1. Taxonomy (NCBI): domain Eukaryota; kingdom Metazoa; phylum Arthropoda; class Insecta; order Lepidoptera; family Noctuidae; genus Amphipyra; species Amphipyra tragopoginis. Next base: position 11,165,591 of record HG992009.1, read on the forward strand.
CGCAATTCAAATATTTCTATGCAAACAAATCATCTTGTCAACTGAGGTAGTCAAATGTAACTAAGCAACCAAAGTGTTCAAAAATATGTAAACAATAACCATTTCTCAATATATTGCTCAGTGATACTAAGGCCTGTTACAAACCTAGACGTTTTAGGGCGGTTGCAGACCTTGGTTTATGCTCGTTTATAACCGACTTCAAAAAGGAGGAGGTTCTCAATTCGGTTGTATTTTTATATGTTTGTTACCTCATAACTCCGTCATTTATTAACCGATTTGAAAAATTCTTTTTTTCTTGGAGATATATTGGAGATAGGTATAGGTACTTTTCGTTTAGTCCCCTAAAAATGTTGTTATGATTAGACCATGAACTTCAGAGATATGGAACGGAACTCCTCATCGGATCAAAGCAAAATTTTCAAATAACTAATGTTGCTTTGTTTATACGTGTTGTTGGTAACTGACTACTGGAAAAAATGAGGGGGTGCGTAACCCCCCCCCCCCCCCCCCCCATTTTCCGGAATGTTTGAATTATATCGTCAAAGTCAACGTTTTTTATTTCAAATAGACCAGATTACAGGCACTTTTAAAACGTCAAAACTAGGTGCACGGTTCCAAAGGTAGGTTCTATGGAGAAGAGCCGGCAAGAAACTCCATGAATACTCTTTTTAAAATAGTAGATCATGAATATTCATGACAATTCCATTACAGTAGTGTGCGACATAGAATGAGAAATAGAAATTGACATAATCAAATCTCATCATCATCATCAATCTTGAGAAATAGACATAAAAATCGTGTAAGGTATAGCATGAAAGGGCTTATTATACCCGACTACGGTAAAGTCAAAAATAAGGGTTATGAAGAGAGAGGGAGAGAGAGTATGGAGGAGAGAGGGTTTAATTTATGGCACTAAAACGTATTCAATAAAAAATAAACTTATAAAAAAGTAAAAACCGACTACAAAAAAAAACTAAAAGGAGTAAAATAATTACCATAAGATAAAATTAACAGTTTCAGAAGACGGTGCAATTCTACACTGAAAAAAAATTGTAGCCACTGACTTTTGAAACTGTTAATTTTATGTTTTTTTAGTCGGTTATTACTTTTTTTACAGTTTTTGCATGCGCGCATTCAAGCGCATTACATTTCGCGCTTCAAAAAACCGAACGCACGTATATGCTACTGTTCGCACTGCCAGTGGGTCTCTCTGTAGCAAAATGGATTCGACCGCCATGCCAGTGTGTTATCGCTGTAAGGTGTACAGTGTCCTGTGACGTTATTAAGATTAAAATGTAGGCAGGCATTGCAGTTAAAGGCAGGCGGTGAGCCACTAAATGTAACGCGTATGGCTTTCTATACCAGCGCACGCACTAGCGGTTCTTTTTAAAGTGACTGTTTTAAAACGTATCGTGCTAGATTTTGGCTAAAGGTATATTCGATGCGATTCGATGATAACTGACTACTAAAATCAGGCTACAGTGCATGTTCATAGATAAGCCGCTTTTAGCATTTGAAAAAAAGGGGTGCATGAAAAGAGCCTCCACGAGTGATTCTATTCGATACTTCGGTACGTCCGGCGCACCCTGGGCAGTCAGCCTCGCTACCATCCTTGCTGACTGGCTAATCTTTTCACCACGGCATGAGCTATTCTTGTATACCTCGTGCCGACACGATAGAAAAAGAAGCATTTGAAAACCGCTTGCGTAAAATCATATTATCACTCAGTGCGTGCTTAGTCGGGCTGATTTTACATCGTTAGATATCTTTTAACCGAGTAATTAAATTGACGTGTATCAGATTTTTTTTGGACACGGTTATCAACCCGAAACATAGTTAAAATGAACCGAGGTATTTTGTAGGTACCTATTTAATACGAATTCAATTCCTGAAGATATACTAGAAAATGTAGCAAATAAAAATTTCAGTTTCATTCAAACTGATTGTTGCGAATTTAATGGCTTTCGCGTGGAATAAATACTCGTTTCAATTTCCTTACGATGTTTTCCTATAACTTGACTATCAGATTATATTATAAACAAAAGACACGTCAATGACGTCACGCACGAAATGAAAGGGATATAGCTATATGAAGAAAAAGAAAAAAATGCTGTATTGACACAATAGTACACATTGTATCTATTTTTGAACTTTTAATTTACGACTCTAAGCACAATCTAATACAATTCATTTTACGTTGCTATTCTGACTTTCTGAATAACATGTTGCTTAGTTACCTTTGAATGTTTAGCTTGTTTACTTACCATAGACTTTTAGTTTGTAAATAAATATTTGACATTGTGACTGCTCAGATATATTTGGAGTTTATGATGCTCAAAACAATTTGAACAGTTTTGTTGCATAGATGTTTTTGGTATCTTGAATGTGTTTAATTATTTGGCCACCTGAGTTGCTCATCGACTTCTGATGCTGACTGTATAAATGGATAAACATTATTCAAAATAATTCCAAATTTCAAGTCGATAGAATTAGTAGTTCCTGAAGTAAACAGCTGTGTCAGACAGACGGAGAGACGGACGAAGTCACAACATATGGGTTTCTTTTCTATCATTTTGGTTCGGAACCCTAAAAGCAATTACGACCATCATGAAACTCTATCTCTTAATTTCTTAACACCTTTCACGTAATAACATATGTCTGGTGGCACGGTTTCTTTGTAGGTATAGTGATTGCAACCTTTTTGTATTGATTAGCGACACTCTATTTAATTAGTGGAAAAGGATTCTTACTTTTAACCGACTGCGAAAAAGAGGAGGTTTTTTGATGCGATGTTATTCATTATTTTTTGTCTGATGTGGAATACTTTCGAGTTGGTCCCTTACTAATTTTATTGAATTTGGTTCAGTAGTTTATTTTATACAATATTATTAGTAGTTTGAAAATGAATTACCTATATGGACGACACTCTAGTTTTAGTTTTGGTCCACGAATTTAAACTATTGTACTTAATTGTAATTTGGCACTAAAAAGATTGAAATAAAAAACTTTAAAAAGTAAAAACCGCCAAAAATAAAACAAAAAGGAGTAAAGTAAAGTAATTATCATAATATTTATAACCAAAATTAACAGTTTCATAAGTCGGTGCCTTCAATTTGTTTCAGCTTATGTTAGCACCGACTTCTGAAACCGTAAATTTTTATGTTATGGTAATTATTGTAGTCTGTTTTTTAATCTCAGAGACTAATTGACAGGTACACAATGTACACATGTTAAACTTGTAAAATTTTGGAACATTTTTTTCAAATTTGACATTTCGTACCTGTCAAGTCAACTCAGTCTCTTTTTCAGTTTTTTTTAAGTCTGTGTTTACGTTTATCTTCTACATCATTTTTGCTATCTTTGGAGGGGGGTCTTTCATTCACTCACAAATGTAGCACTAGGTACCAAAGTCTCATTGCGGTTGCATCTGGCGAGCGCTGATATAATTCTGGGCACTAAGTCAGAATTTTAGCGACAAAGGCTTTGCTCAAACAAGTTCAGATAGGAGGGTTAGCAGATACTCTACAGTAAGGGCAACGAGTGATCCGTTTTTGCCAGTTCACATCTTTTCTATTTTACGTATCATTGTATCGACGTATACAATTACACATCAGAAATTAGCATCACATTGACGGTAAATAAAAACCAGCAAAAAGTATGAATATGATGAACTAGCTTTCGCCCGCAGCTTGGCTTGCGTGAAATTTTGAACCCGTTAAGTGACGATTTCCCATACAAACTTTCATCCCCTATTTAACTCCCTTAGGGGTTGAATTTCGAAATATCCCTTCTTAGTGGATGCCTACGTTACAAAAGGAACCTTCTGTCAAAATTTCAACTTTCTAACCCCAGCGGTTTAGGCTGTGCGTTGATAGGTCAGTCAGTCAGTCAGCTTCTCCTTTTAAATGTATAGATGTCAAAAAAGCCGGCAAAGCGTAAGTCGGACTCGCGCACCGAAGGTTCCATACCTTGGAAGGAAACGCATAAAAAGTTATTTAATTAAATTCATCGACCGCTTCAAAATCAATAAGACCCGTTGTCCCACACTAAGATTGCTCTTGTATCGTGGGTGCATTTACAGACACAAATCTTACATACACAAACGCCCAGACCCGAAACACCCATCTGTAGGCCATACAAATTTTTGTCGAACCCACGACCCATAGCGCAGAAGCCAATCGCTTAGCCACTGCACCAAACGTATCGTCAAATAATTTCTTCTGTAATATTTATATAATCCTCTATCAACTCTATTTATTCCAGATTTTTTGCTTTGCAAAGTTCGGAGATATTTTTTACTAACATTTTTCATCACAAGTCAAATCTATACGGCTATGAATATAAAAATATATGTATATTTAATAATGTGCAAATGAAACCCTTTCATATGATACCACATTTGACCTAGTAACCCCATTTCAGTTCCCCACTTCGGTCCCTATTGTAATGAACATAAAAATATTTGTTCAATTCTTTCACTGGCAATATGAATGGAAAAGGATTACTTACTTAAATAAAACTGTTCCAAATTTCAAGTCGATAGCATTAATAGTTCCTGAAATATGTAGCTGTGACAGACAGACGGACGGACGGACGGACGGACGGACGGACGGACAGACGGACAGACGGACGGATGGACGGACGGAAGGACTGACGGACTGACGGACGGACTGACGGACGGACGAAGTCGCACCATAAGAGCTCCTTTTTTACAATTTTGGTACGGAACCCTAAAAACGGATCACTCTTGGCCTACATAATTATTTTAAATTCATTTGTTTTATGATAAGTCACATTTTATAGGAGTCGAATTTGTATTTACTTTTGAAATTCCTGCGCTGTTCAACATTCATTTATAATTCTGCTCTTTCTTGTGTCGAAGCCAATGGGCGTTAATCCTCAAGAAATACTGAATTGAAGTTTTATTCGATGTGATGGCACAAAATCTCTCATCTCAGTAATAGAAAAATAATTACATTATTTGTTGCTCCTGCGTACTTTAACGTCCAATCAAGTTACGGGTGATCCCAAAATGGGATAAACGTCGTGTCGTCGTAATCCCGTATTGCGGGAAGCCGGAAAATATATGTGTGCTACGACATGTGTTGTTGTTGAAATTACAGCGCTTATAAATTTCGCTGTCTCTGCCCCATGCCCGCTTAATTAGAAGTCCCGCTGTTGCAAATGGAACCCTTTCTGTTGACGCGACATTAATACTGCTGCTACGTGTTATTAAAACAAACACTTCCCACAAAAACATTCAACAAGTTGAATTCAGTTTTGTAAACGAGTTTAAGTCGTGCTTATCTCTTAGGATAATGTTTAACATGTTTGTAATAGAAATTTTAATGAAAACTTATGTTCCCACTCGTTTGTTTTGTGTTTCTAATAGATTTTAGCGTAGAAGATTTCTGTATCGTATTTGCCTTCATATTCAGATTGGGGTAGGTATCTACTGTCTTCTTCTGCGTACCTCAATACTTCATGCTTTCTCCTTTTTTCTTTAACTTTCTCTTTTTTCTTCTTGGTTTAGGAACTGGCAGCTCACTTCTCTTTCAACTCGGTATCATTTTTACAATTGTAAATTCTTCACCTATAAGATTATTTTGCAGGCATTAGTCATCATTATCTATTCCTTATTAGAGATCCTAAAACTAGGCTTTGATACGATACGAGTAAGTTGAAGCAAATGTCTACGAACCCTGCACTCTTAATTCTTCAACAATTTAATTATTAACTTAAGGTAAATTAATTTGTCTTGAGTTATTAGTTCAGCGTAGCAACAACAAAACTTCTTCGTTAATTTTTCCGGGTAAAAATTTCTGAAGGGATTTTTTTGGAGCCAATCAATACTCGTTTATTTTCTTGAGAGGCGAGGGGCCACCACAATAATAACCTATTATTATTGTATTTCGTTTTGTTCATTTTCTTTGTTCAATTTGATAACTGGAGAAGATTTATAGAACTCTATTACCTACATATCTTCGTAGAACGGACTAGTCTAGTTGTTTGCATCAATGGATACAATTCGCATAAAATTCCGCAAATACGAAGTATAACTTTATTTCGTACTATTTTGCATCAATCCTTGAACAATAAATTCGAAATGTCCACACAGCAATTTCCGTTGTTTTCCGCTTTGTTAAATAGGTCTTTATTGAATGCATTCAAGCACTACTAACGCGGTTACATTGACTGCGACTTCTATCATTTTATCATCATATACTTTGGGATTATTAAATTTTATAAGTGATTTTGAATTGAAGTAAGCTGAGATTACTATAACAGTAACGAGAATGTACTTAGATATGTAGGGTAGTACATTATGTTATGTAGATACGATTCCAGCAGAGAAGTCTGCTCCTGTCTAAACGGATAGGTGGGATGATCTCCAAAATCGGCGTATTTGGTGACCACTCTGGTGCATTTTATATTTAACTGTGTTCCGTATTTTTATTTCGAAAAGAAGGTGTCTAAATAAACCTATTTTTAAATTGGCCTCGATTTTAACCAAGCAGTTTTGAAAATATTTAGATTTGAAATCTTAGAGACCAGAACGATAATTTTTTTATTTTGGAGATTTACCTAGGTGTCCTCCTAAAAGATTTTGGTGATGGAAATTCCAGCGCTCCCTGGGCAGTCAGCCCTTGCAGACCGCTCTTATTTTTTGCCACGGCATGCGTTTTTCTCATATAGCTAGTACCGACACGAGAGAAGAAGAATGGAAATTAATCGGGAGGGCCTATGTATAGCAGTGTACTTACTTCTTCTACAAGCACTATCCTTACCATGTAAGTCAGTAAACAGCCTCTGCTGCTGTCTTCCTACTAGACCGCTTTAATGAAGGGTGGAAAATAATATTTCCTTAATTACCACGACTGAGAACCGGCTCGGTGTATTGACCAAAAGGAATATGCTTTTCCCTATCCTCTAGGCTTAACGTTTAAGAACCGTTTAACCACTTCCTCGACAGAGAGGTAGCGGCTTTCATCAAGTACCTTTTTCGGGAAGCAGTCGGTGAACTTGATGGTTTGACTTCTTTTACAGGAAGAAGTAGAATCGTCACTCCGGTTGGTGCACGCAGTAGCTACTGGTGCAACAGGAGCGTTGTGCGTCACTCATCGTTATGGGCGACTGCGGGCACCGCTGCACGCCGCAAGATGGGACACGGCGAGAGCCAGAGCAGACCTCGCCGCTAACCTACTGCATCAGCTCGGCTTGGAAACTGCGGGTAACTTTCTGGGCACTTTATTATGGGCAATAGACAAACTTCCCTCCGGCTAAAGCTTGCCGTAGTCTCTGGTGCAACTAGCGTTTTGATTCAGCATGGAACAGAGCACGCCTTACCACATAATTTATGCTACATCAGCTGGATTTGAAAACTGTCATATTTCACGTGTCGTAGCACTGATATATGGACAGACCGGTTATCAGACTTCAGGTTGTAACTGTTTGTCATGGCTCTTATTAATGTTCTTATTACAGTCAGAACCATAAATCGGAGCACGAAGAAGTTTCGATGAGTAAACTATGGTTATATACCCATCGAAGGGGGGACCTTTCCTCGTAAACAATGTTGTTTGATCTGATTCTGCGGAGCTGTTTAATTAACCATTGGCGAACCTCCAATTAAACAAACAAAATCTAAATTCAACATTACACTACGTACCTACCCAGAACTTGTGATCCAGTTTTTCGTAAAAGGTCCATCAAAAGCTTCCCTACAACTGAACATGCTTATGCTAATGTTTTTCAAATAATATATGTATAGCCTCGTAACATATTTTGCTTTAGTTTGGGATTCTTCGGGTCCTCATGTAACCACAATATTTCATTACATTATGAGCAACGTATAGTTTGTACTATATAGTATAATATATTTGTGTAACAAACGATTACAATTTACAATTTGTGACGATTATCCCACATGCCTACGGGTGAGATGATGGTGTTGACATAAAACTAGTAAAGTTTTACAAAAGAAAAGAAGAAGACAAATAAAATATTCAATCTTCTTTTCCATCTCACACCTACAGAAGTCCTGATGGCGGTTTCCCAAGGCCTGGTGTTAGGCGCAAGTCCATCCGAACGAGCAGTGGGGGCTCGAACGCTGGCCTTGAGGACAGACGGCGTTGTCAACAGTGCCGTGGCCTGGGAGAGATACGGTACCGCAGAACCCGTCGCCGTTGTCTCCCCGCAACTAGAGAAACCGCCTGATCCTGAATATCCATGGTAAGGAAACAGAACCGTTCATGATAAATGAAGATAGTCTCGTAGTTCACCTTTCCAGTAGGCCGATGAAAATCTCGAATCCAACCATAGTCGGAAGTACGTGGATGAGAATAGTGATTCAGAATAGTTGTTTATTTATAGGTAAGGTCACCAAAACCCAATGTTCGATATAGCAATTTATCTTCACGGTTGTGCCTTAGATATACTAAGGAAGAGGACTTTGTATTGTGCAGAAATGAAAGAGAAAAACGAATTACTATACACAGGTTTTTGGTTAATTTGATGAAATTATCTCGTCTTTCATAATTCCAACAATGCTAGTCCTTTCGAAGCACTATTTACATTCAAGTCTTCGTGAACTCATAATTACAATTTCAGGTACGTGTCAGCACATGAAAGTGAAACTCTTCGGTCTCCAAAATTCATGCCATCTCCACCCGGTGCAACTATGGAAGGCTGGTGGACGTACCCGTACTACAGCTGCGAAGCAAAACGTTGGTTGTTATCTTACACCGTGCCTGTATCTACTATCCGTGGGTGAGTTGAGTTCTTAATTCAAATGGAAAAATTTTTCTTACTTTTCGGTATATTTGGCCTGTGACTCGATATTTCATGAGTTTATCCCATCCCGTTATAATTCAACCTACATAAATTACCACTATCGCACCGACACAAAATATCTAGGATCTCAACACGGACTAGAAAAAAAAGAAGGACTCCGCGCCACGCATATCAAAAGTGAAGCACCGTACCGATCTATGTGTGCGTGATTTGAGGGATACCAGATAAATGAAAATTTCCCCATTTTTTTTTAAATATTTTGAAAGTTCCATTTCTTTAAATGAAGCCATATAAGAAGTCCGCTTACATTATTTAATTGAAATTACAAACATATACTTAGTTAAAACTTAAAATTAAGTATTTATTTTGTATGAGTGACAAGAAAAACGTTTTCGACGGAATTCAATGTTCTTCATCTCTGCAGGCTCTTATTATTTTAATCCAATCATTATTCCATGGTTGATTTGCTGTAGGAAAGCTATGAAAATAATCATATTCAATACTTGCAAAAAACTCACAAAGAACACAAAAAAATGGATTACCCAATCTCTCGGGAAAATTACCCATTTATTTTCCGACAGCACTCCTATGTCTTTTGAGGTTTTGTGTTCCAATAGTAATGATTTTAAAATGTCAAAAATACAATAAATCAACAGGTTAAATAAGTGTCTTACTTGTGAATGTTATTCCTTGACACTTTTTCTGGGATGTAGAATTATTTTTAAACCATTTCACAACACAAGAAGGCATTATTTTATTTTATTACTTGACGTAAAGAGTACCTACAATGACGGCGCGGTGCCGCGTAATGGCGGCCAGTCGGCACCTTATGATGTAAATGTGTGCGTGAGGCATGTTTGTACAAACGGTCCGGCATACTTATAGTGCTTCACTTTCGATACACGTGGCGCGGAGTCCTTCTTTTTTTTCTAGTCCGTGGATCTCAATTATTGTTTATCAGGTAAATTCCTACAGTACTACCATCACCCATTTCTGGTCTAAATCTAACCTAACGGTTATCATGGTTCCAAATAAAAATATTAGACACAGGACGTCTACTATCTGACCCCCGCAACCCGAATAGGTTACAAATAAACAATGGTGGAAAATAATACCATGTTTATTAACATTTTAACACTGCATGGTTGGCCCTCATTCGAACGTTTCTAAACCTCTGTATAAGACTTCGGGGATAGCAGGCGTGCCAATAATACATTTTGCTATTTCAGATTGAAAGGTATCGTCTCGCTCGACATAGACATATCTAGCTTGGAAATAAACCAGTGCGAGGCGGATACTGAAGATGAAAATGACAACCAAATATATTCCTTTCATGGAACACACAAATGTCCCAACGATACTACTTACGTAAGTGTACCTAGATCGTGAATTGATTTATAAATTCATTGAATAAAATAGACACCCGTTTTATCGTGATTGTTTCTATTGTTTGTCTAGTGTGAATATAGGCCAAACAGAGAAATGAGTGTGCGACACGCCGGTTGGGCACGCGGTTCTTATATTTGCCGATGTCGTCCCGGCTACTACTCAACACATCATCGTGAAGGATATAATGGATCTCTTGTTGAAGGTAATAAAAACTACAAAAAACTACGTCATCGATAAGTTAACATCCCCGGATGTCAACTTATCGATGACACAACCACCATGAGTTGGCATATTTAACTGTTCATCTATTATGATTATATGCTTTTAAGACATTATACGTTTGTTACGTACCTATTAATTTTATAATCGTTTTCGAATACATTTTTATTCTTTGTCATACAAATAATGACATTGACATTTGTGGCATTATAGCGTGTACGTCCTTTACGTGTGGTCTTCTTTTGACAGATAAAAAAACAAAACATCATTTCATTTTGTTTGTTTGTTGTTTGTTTTGGTTTCGTTTTGCTATTTGAATGAATCAGAATAGAACATTCATTTGTTTTGTTTGAATAATCTAAAGTAATTTATTTTACTACAGTGTGTTATTGAGTTTGAAGTAGGTGCAAAATATGAGTATTTTTTAAACGGTCCTCAAGTAATTAACATTTTCAAAAATATAGTTTTCCTGTTCATTTTCTTTTAGTTGCATACCAAGAATACGAAGAAAACGATTTAGAAAACTGGAGCGAGCCATACGAGTGTTTAAAATGTCAGCCGGGGTGCGAAACGTGTCGGGGACCGGAGCCCTGCCTTGCCACTTACAACTGGCCATTTCGGTAAGAATATCAAAATATAAATTCATATAAAACTAACACACGGCTATGATAATGATGAAGCTACAGTTAAGTAGGTACTAACGTACCCTACCTAGGCAAAAACACTATAGCATAATGCAATCACTAATCCATCTGCCGTGAAAAGAGTGAACCCTGGCCACCTTTGATCAACAATATACAACCTGGCAACAAAGACACAGAAAGCACTCCACTGGTATTCCACTTATCAAATATCTTTGTCCAATATTCAATATTTGATCAACTTTTTCTTTGAAATTCTAATTAAAGTCATTCAATTTATTTAATCAAATGCACAATTTCTTTGATCAAACGAACATTGGACAAAGATATTTGATAAGTGGAATACAAACCTAAGGCAATCCCCTCCCTATCCCCTTCACCTGTGAGAGTAATAAAAACCAAATAAGGATTTTGCAAGGGCAAGGGCAGCACTTTCCTCCTATCTGCTAATAACAACATACATACTGCGATGACTACACTAATTGTCTCCAAAGTGTGGTTATAATAGCAATTTCTCCTTTGACTGTTTGTCAAGGTCATTAGGAGGCTGGTATTCAGTCAGCAGTGGATGTTTACACTCTGATATGACATGGATAGGTACTTACTTAGTTAACTACTACAGTTTTATTGGGATTTTGTACTTTGAAAATAACCTGTTGCCACCCAGAATTATCAATTTTAGGTACTTGTAAATGGCAATAGCCTCACCGGCAGTAAAATGTTGATGAACTACACTGTGTATAACCCTTTGAGAAATACACAATATGTATAAGTAATGCACAATATTGACATGAGTCTACATGAGAATTCTGTTACCCGTTCTATGTTAGGAGATGCGTTTTCCGCGTTTTAGTCCTTTAAGTGGACCATTGTACGTGGGCCACTTCTGTTACCCGTAACAGCAGCCTGTTACTCATAATAGCAGCTGTAAGACCTAAACTCTATCCATAGACTCCTATAACAATAAAACTTCTTGCCTGAGACAATGGTGTACCTATGGTGGGGCAAGTAAGGCTCGTGTCCGGGGTGCCATTCAAAGTGGGGCAGAAAATTTTCAAATTAAACCAATAATATAATTCATATTATTATTCAAATTATAACGCGTATCCTACGATTTTCTAACTTTAAAAAAAAGCCCTCAGAGACATACTTTTTAGTGTATCAGTTTATTTAATATTTAGATTTAGATAAATTACGACAGGGCGCAAGTTCTATGTTCGCCCTAGGCGCCATTTTCCATTGGTACGCCCCTGGCCTGAGGTGATAGCCAGGTTATCTAACCATTTCAGTATCAATGACAATATACAACAAGTTACAAAAATACCCCTAAAGCCGAAAGGGGATTAAAAAGTCCCTTGTAAAGAGTCTATTGGCAATATATTAAAATAAAAGGAGCACCCAAAAAAATAATTGGAGAAGTTATAAAATAAAATCATCACTAAAACGCAACCCTGAAAACAATAGTAAAGAGTAGACTACCCAGAAAATTATTTACATTCTTACCTAATTTCCTCTGAGAGGTAAATACAACAACAACCATACAACCAAACCAACCAAACAACAACCATAAAAGACTACTTGATTAACATTTTCTTTTTAAGGGGAATTATGTAACACGTTGTATAATCTACAATATACTGACCTATAATTAGAACTGTAGGTTGTTTTAAATTAATGATACATGTTGATTCCATTTATTTAAACAATTTACTCTTCAGGATATCTTTGCTGGTGATATCGGTGAGCTGTGCAGTGATGACTGTCTGCCTAACCATCTACACTCGTCACCATCGCAGAGTCAAGGTGTTCCGTGTTGCCAGTCCGGTGTTCCTGTCTATCACACTTCTTGGATGTGCTATAATGTATATGGAAGTGAGTATGTTTGGGTTCCTCATGATTTCTTTGACAATTATCATATCCATTGTAGCTTTGAAGAAGAAAGAAGAATATATTATGTATTCTTATTCTAAAAATCTATAGTAAAACCTTAGCTTAGTATTTGGTGGAGACTTTTTTAAAGCAATTATTATCCTCTCTTAACATTTCTCCTGTATCATGAATGCATTTACTGGCACAAATACCCAAACCTAGAACAATTATTATTTATAGGCTATTATTGCTTCCCTGGTAGTCAGTCAGTAAAACAATTAAAGTGTCAATAAATAACTAAAACCAATAAATACTTTTGCTTAGCCAAGTTTGTTTTTCCAACTATGTTGGGGTCAGCTTTCAAGACTAACCAGATGCAGCTGAATACGAGTATTTTATATGGAGCAACTGTCATCAGACCTCTCGGCTGTCCCATTTCAAAACCTAGTAAGGGATACTTTTTACAAAAATCGTTTTATTGCATAATCTTGGTGGTCTCTACCAAATACAAAAACACCAGCGTTGAAAACTCACATAATAAGCAGATATATTTAAGCATTGATACCTAGTAAGTGCCATTCACTGCCTCTGATCATTTTAAAACCTAGTAAGTCACTTTAACCACATGGTTTTACCTAACATAAATACTTTTCAAAGGCTGACCAATTTTCCGTTTATGCACTCTCCTGTAAAATTTCGTTTTAAGCCCTTACTAGGTTTTGAAATGGGACAGCCGCTCTGCAACGTAGTTATTGAGCAATGTCGATATACTAAGGTTAGACCGTTTTTCAGACTTTCGGGCTTCTGACTACCCATAACAGCTTTTATAGATATTCGTATGACACTTGGGACCGACGCATTAGCGTGCTCTCCGAGGCACGGAGGGATCTCGATGTGTTACGAACGCATCCACGGACTGACCGTGGCAAGCGTAGCTTAATCTCGAAAATCATATAATCCGCGCAGTTGATAGCCACAAGCCCTACAAATATGCAAATACAATATCTAGCTTTAATTCCGCTGAATTCTTTCTGCATGTGCATATACTTGTGGGCGGGAGGGTGGTGCTGCATACTGCATCCAAACTAGCGATCTTGTTCAGCGGAATTAAAGCTAGATATTGTATTTGCATATTTGTATGTCATGGATTTCCGCAAAGTAACGCCTGATTCATTTAGCCACAAGCCCCTCTAATTAATTAAAACCTCTTTGTTTCTAGATGGCAGCTATATTCCCAGTGTTGGATAGATACTCGTGTATTGCTACAAAATGGACTCGCCACATGGGATTCTGTATCACATACACAGCGCTTCTGATGAAAACATGGAGGTAATTATATCATTGTTATTAAATAAGTAGTAGAGGCTAACAAAAAAATTTTCGTCAAAGATGGGGGGGGGGGGGGCAACTGAGGGGAAACTATAACCATACTCATTGAAGCATGAAATAAAATGTCAACAAACAACTACCCACTTTTCATATAATTCCTTTGTTCGGAGGTTTCAATTACAAGAAATACAATAGCGATAATTTTAGAGCGGGAGTATTTTGATTACATTTTGTCTCAAGCTCCTGCCTACCAATGTGGTATAGCTATTTCCACCCTCCGTAAACTTCGAGCTAAATATGGTGCATTCGCCAACCGACGAGGCTCTGACGACAGTTGGTATATCACCACCTCATTTGCCAGACTCAATACATTAAAAATAAATATTGTCCTTGTAGGGCTTCCAAATCAGAAGTGGCAGTATGCAATAGTTTGTTGATGATAAATAAAGGTGCTATTCTGACGGCAACTGCAGCCGCGGACCGCACCGCAAGCGATACCACTGGTTCATACAAACGAACGGCGAGCGTTGGGTGGCTCGCCGTCCGATCAGAACCAGGCCCGGGTCGACGGCGCGTTGTGTTCCTCGCGCGCCTCAAAGAGATCTGATGTCAGCTTAGTAGATGGGGCCCGCTAGGGCCAGTGCCTGCCAGGGTTGCGGAATTTGTTCGAAAGAGTTACCGCGGCCCTGGAACGTAAAGGGCACTAGGAGGAACACGGACGGGTTTTAGTCAGTAAGAGTCTGACATTCCCTTCCGCTCCGCCCAGAGCGGAAGAAGACATATGACGAAACACAAATACTAAAAAAAAAAGCCTTGCACTGTCAAATCACAGACACACATCCAAATATTATCTTGCAGAGTATCTCTGACGTACCGTGTGAAGTCAGCCCACAAACTGAAGCTGACAGACAAGCAGTTGCTACAGTGGATGGCACCAATACTACTCATCATGCTTGTCTACCTCTGCACCTGGACTTTATCTGCACCACCTGACGCTGAAGTTGTGAGTAACATTCTTTTAATACAATTTTAACACACTGGATGAACAGGTCATCTGATGAAGGTCACAAGGAGCTGATGGATGTAAATGGCTCAAAACCGTCAATGTGTTTTATAGGGGAGAGGAGGCATAGGCATAGCTAGGCATAGGACATAGGTCCAGCAGTGGACGGAAATAGATGACGACGAGAGATGATGACGAATCATTATCATCATTCAGCCAAAAGACGTCCACTGCTTGACATAGGCATCCCCCAAGCATCGCCACATCGACCGGTCCTGTGCTTCTCGCATCCAACGGATTCCCGCGACCTTCACCAGATCATCGGTCCACCTTGTGGGAGGCCTACCCACGCTGCGCCTTCCGGTACGCGGTCGCCACTCCAGAACCTTTCGGCCCCAGTATCATGACGAATTACTTTTAAAACATTAACCAAAGATATTATAAATGATAATGTTTTGTATTACCTAAGTATTCTTTCTCTAACTTTGTATGTTGATGTCATGTTGATATAAATAAATAATTAACTTTCAATTAATTGTCTTTCTGTTTATAGATAACTGACAACAAGGGACTGAAATTCAAGCAGTGTACTTACAATTGGTGGGATCACAGTTTAGCCATAGGTAATTAGATCTTATAGATTAATGACCCATAAGAAATGCACTCGAGAACAATGAATTGAGTCACTAACATGAACAAATCAATGTTAAAATGATAAACAATGTTTAAGAATGTTGGCCGATACATTAAGATTTATGTTGGTGATCTGGATTCATTACTCTCGAGTGTATATTCCGAAATCAAAAAGAGATTGCTAATGCAATGCATGTATGTTAACTGTGTTTGGTCTGGTTGAGACGTTTAGAGAACCCCAACGAAGCCTTTAAAGACAAACTATATTCGTCATTGCATTTCATTATTTACGTTTCAGGTGAAATTCTGTTCCTACTGTGGGGAGTGCGAGTGTGTTACCGCGTTCGTCACGCTGAGAGTCTATACAACGAGGCGCGGCTCATTTCTATAGCTATCTACAACATATTTACCGTCAACTCTCTCATGATAGCTTTCCAGTAAGTACTAATATCTCCGAACACAGAATAGTACCTAAGCAAATTAAGGATTATAATATAAATAATTTTCTATAGAATAAACATACCCAACTATTGTCTATCGAAAATGATAACTACAACATACCCCGGCCGCGTTTCGTGCGCCTTTGCCTAGAGTGATGTTTTTTTTTCTTATTTCCAGTTTACTTATATTGCCTCAGGCAGGACCGGATATAAAATATCTCCTTGGGTTTATAAGAACTCAGTTATCGACGTCGACCACAGTGCTGTTGGTATTTTTACCTAAGGTAATTTTTTTGATAATGTTTTATTCCATTTTCCGAGCAAGCACCGTGTGTGGTTACAATTTATAGGACGTGCCTATACCCAGCTATATTTATTTATTTCCGTACCACACGAACAGATTATTTTTCAAGCTTTGATCTCATTTTACTGGGTTCTCCTGGACCTTAGGAAAAAAAAGATTTGCAGGACCGTTTAGGACATTATTAGTGATAATTCAGAGACGTTTCTGCCGATTCTGGGTTTTTGATGTAAGAAATTCACCCATTGTCCTTTCCCGGGGACGCCAGATGTTGTTGTTGATAAATGAAATGCATGACGTGTGTGACGTCAGGTGATGCGCGTGGTGCGCGGCACGGGCGACACGTGGGACAGTCGCGCGCGAGCACGCGGCGTGCCCGCCTCGTCCTCACTCAACGGCATCGGACTGGTGCCCGACGAGCCGCCCGACCTCTACCAAGAGAATGAGGAACTCAAGGTATGAAGCATCATCACGTGTTAGGGTCAACTTACGTATAACCAGTCTTTAATATTCGTAGTCCGCAAGTTCCGCAACCCAATTCGAAGATGGCATTTTCTTAAGATGCGTCAGGAGTTTTGGGTATCGATGGATCTAGGGTCGAAATACCTACCCATGACATGTACTGAAAACTTAACACGCTTTCCGAAGTGAGAAGGTGTCTTCATGTCACCTGTGCTCACCAATAGAAGACTCATAACGGGAAACTTGACTACGCGTGAATAGTAAGACACAACCCCCTCGGTCAAAGGTCGGCCGAAACCGTAAACGTGAAACAAGCTTACAACTTTTTTTCAATCATTCTCACATTTTGTTTTCCGAAACTACAGGAGGAAGTTCAAAAGCTAGCTGCCCAGATAGAGTTCATGAAAATAGTGCAAATGGAGATGCACAACCGTCACCTGCGACCGCGGCCCGGCGGCTACTTTACTACCAACGCCAACGTGGCCGCGCCGCAGAGCCCTATACACCCTAAGACTGTTAACATTTCACAGGTAAAATGTTATTATACATAACCTAATTTAACCTATCGTCCGTGTGGTGCCGAGCGTAAAGAATAGCACTACCCCATCTCTTTCCGTGGGTGTCGTAAAAGGCGACTAAGGGATTCACTAGAGAATGGGCAGCAGCGTTCTCTGAGTACTTTAACAACCATACTGCAATCGCCAACCCGCCTGCCAAGCGTGGCGATTATGTCAAACCCCCCCAAATGATGATGATACATAACCTATAGCTGTCCACTACTGAATGGAGTTTACTCCCGAAAAAGGTAGTTGGCAAGTGGGTTGGGGACTGGAGAAACTGTGATCCTTTCGCACCGATGACGCGGCAGCCCGTCGCCTTTACTATTCTAAACTTGTTCCATCTACGATGAGGTCAATTCCAAGTTATCAGCTGCTTGCTATTGAGCTGCATCTGCCCACGATCCAGAATGTTTCGATAAGTCAGTCCTCGACCGATTCAGCGGTGCGAGCACGGATCTTTTTATTGAGTCGTTGACATAAGATATAGATAAAACGACAACTGCTGTCGTTTTAACTATATCTTATGTCAAATTTGATGTTTAGAATAGATAAATTTATCGAATCGACTCGATAAAAAGATCCGTGCAAACAACAGACAAACCTCAGTTTGTTATCTCGTTTTGTCAACAATTATCTTCCCGTAAGGAGAGAAAGAGATAACAAACCCAGTCGTTCGGTAGCTAACTTATAGAAAAGTTCTAAATCAAAGTTAAATTGGTGTTTGAAAGGAGCGACTTCCATCTGACCTCCGCTACCCAATCCCCCCATCGCAGCAAAGTTATGCAATGGGTATAAGAAAGAAACTAACTCAGCCCGTCTACCATACCTACCATCATATATAATATCTACCATCCACTAAAAGACGTCTTTGGTATGGCTTAACAGCAGTTGATAACTAAAACTAATGACCAATATCGTATCTCCAGGACAGCACAGAATGGAGTGGACCAGTGTGACTGGTAGCGCTGAGCGATAGTGGGTGGTCGTGGCCGGGCCCGGCCGGCTCGCGCGTCGTCACTACAGTGGACGCGCGCCCGCCGGCGTACGTCTGACACAATCACACACCAACCGTTGCTTTGTTATACAGTACTCAGTTCAGTGATCGGATTTTATTTCTGTTGCTTGTTTTAGTGGCTAAGGTACTTTAGGGTATTTATTATATGAGTATACTTATTTGTATCTCACTCCATACAGTTGGTTTACGAAAGTGAAACATGAGCCTGTTTTATGTCCCGAGTTGTCATATAGCAGCTCGGGATAGGAAATTTCGGCTGGCGCGCTCTGATTCTAAATGCAGTCGACGTATTTCTAGATCAGTAAAATGTATTAATTTGTTTCATGAAACAATTCTGATTAATTTCTGAAAATTACAAAAACTGTTGACATCAAAGACGATAAACCACTGTATCGAGGAGATAGTTACACTGCATAACTCACAAGATTATTTATTTTCTTTGTGTAAAATCAGATCAGTTTTTAGTATATAAATCGTAACTGTTGTTTCTTAGGTAGGATACTTCATGAAATATTGTTAAACTAGCAATCCTTATGTTCTCGATACAATTACAGATCTATGTATTACATTGTTGTAGAAAAGGCTAGTGGTCAATACTGATAACCAGTGATCGGAGTAGGTAGATTGATTTTTGGTACTTGTATCATAAATGCACACAGAAAGAATAACATGGATAAGCCATTTTTCCGGAAAGTAATTCCGGTATTTCCGGATTCAATTAAATAATGTTAATGTTTTTAGTGAAATTATTACTACTCAATTCAGAATTTAAAGGAAGGTATCAAAACTAAATTAATTTAGTAATTATCTGTTGAATAATAAAAACAATCGAATTCCGATCGAAGCATTAATACATTTTAATGCACTCTACGAACCGAAGTAAACGAGTCAGCTACCTGGCATGTCGTCGGCGAGCGTACGCATTGTTTTGATAACCGGTTAGTGCACCACCCATGATACTTTGTTCTAATTGGTCGTTGGGTTGTGTCAAATAGGGAAAGTGTGCCGTTAAAAAATAAAACATGAAGAATATAATATTGCTCATTTTAATACAATTCCTACCTAAGTTCCGTATTTTTTGTAATAATCATCCAATTCCGAAATTTTCCGAAAATTACGAAATTCCGGAGGAATGTCCATATTAATATATACGTTTCGGATCAATGACCCCAATTCAATCTACCTACTCCGATCACTGCTGATAACCGTTGAATACTCATTACTCAGCTCAGGTAGATATACTATTTGTAACTTATACCAAAGAAATGTTTGTAATAATCAATTTAACATCTTTATTACAAAGTGTGCCACCAAAAGACATAATAACGTAGTTGTTAACAACTACTAAAAACTGTGTTCGTGTAAGACTTGTTATTATTTACATCGCTTATTCTAGTAATATCTTCAGTACATTGTAATATTGTAAACATTCCAAATATTAATTTAGAAGATTTATGCTACGGATTAGTTAAATAGTACCTAAAGTGTTATTTTTTTTAATGTTATTTCTGTGTTAATGTTACCAAATCGATTAAGGGAAGTAAATGTATGAGAAACATTAATATAAAAAAATATATATTGTTTATAATATATTTGTAGTTAATATATAAATGTTGGACACTGGGTGTTCATCGTTAGGACAGACAATAAGAAATAAAAGTTTGCAAAATTTAATTTTATAAGTCATACGGAATTAAAAACTAAACAGTCTTATTTATTTTAGATTAATACTTAATTATTAAGTTTGAATTTTAAAACATTACAGTAACACTTGTTATCAATTATGTGTTGTAAACTAGGTACGTCATGATCCATGTGAATAGTTTTAGGAGTAAAAACAAATTGTAAATATAAGTCGAGATAAAGCATAAATTCTAAAGTGTTGTACATAAACTCATTAGAGATTATTATAATTATTGTTTTCTTTTATTTACCATCTGTGATAAGCAGTATTTTATCAATTATTAATGTTGTGTAATATAACGAGAGTTGGAGGAATCTTTATAACAAAAATTTACAGTATACTTATTTTCATTTCATAATATTCACGAAATAGCATAATTACGTGTTTCATCAATCTATCCTTAACTGTCATACATAGGGACAGACAGACAGCGGGAAGCGACTTTGTTTTATACTATGTAGTGATAGTGATGACAAGATTATTGAACACATAAATATCATATTTTTAGGTCACACTTCGACGGGTCCTACGTATATTAGTATAAGTGCAAAAATCAAACTTTACAGAAGAGCAGTTTAAAAGTTCGAAAGCTTTTATATTTGACATAAATCAGTAGAAGTGTTTGAAATTTTGGAATGGATCATACCACACCATTTGAAAATTTCAAATATTTTTGATTTACGTCAAATTTTAAATCTGTAGAATATTTATACCACTCTCCTGAAAAGTTGGGTTTTTGCACTTGTACTAGTATACGTAGGACCCGTCGACTTAGGGCCTTTTTCCTGTGATGAGGGTTCGTGCCCGCATGCGTGAGTCACCCGCACCCGTAGCGCCTGAATTTCACCTTTTCATACATATATTTATTGTGATGCGTGAAACGCACGAAAAGGTGAACTGCGAGCGCCACGCATGCGGGTGACGCACGCACGCGGGCACGAACCCGCATGACAGGAAAGAGGCCATAAGCTCATCTGGTCAATAGTTATCGACTACTTATTGATATGTCGGTGAAATACCTCCTGAGTATGATTATTTTATGTTTTTTTGGTTTATGGCAACTGAGCCGATGACGACTCTGCCAGCGTTATGTTGTGACGGCAGCGAGGCGACCGTCGAACTTTCACTTTGTGGTAGAATTAAGGCTCATTTACACGGAGATAGTTTCTCGAAGCGAGTCTCATGCTATCTCTGTTTTCATCGTAGAGAAAGACAACGATAAAACGAGTCTCGCTTCGAGAAACTATCCTCGTGTAAATCGGCCTCTATGTTAGTGGCCGCTGAGAGCAAGGAAATGCCATTAACATGTCCTTAGTATGATGTTTTCAATCTAACTTTTAACATTATGCTAAGTGTATTGCACTATAGTCGGGCCGTTTACATTTTTTGTCTATCTATCTCGCTCGCACTCGATAGGCTTACGGAGGGCGCTAGTGATGTGGGTAGTAGTAAAACCCGTTCAAAACGGCCCAACTATAGTTATAATATTATCCCCTAAATGAAAATAATGTGAAATGAGTTAGTGCTCTAAATTTTTTTGTGAGAAGAGCTTGCTCTCCACCCCTACAGTCTAAATGGCTATATATCATTTAGCATAATGTAACAAGTAAAATAAAAAACATAACTACTGACAGATTACAATTTATTAGCTTCCTTATAAGAAGACAAAACCAAAACTTCGCTTATGGCTCGGAGCAGACGACGGACTTTTTGTCCGGCGGACTGCCGCGGACAGGAATTGACGTGGTTGGTAGTCTTTGCCGGTCGTGAAATTTAACACAGACTCAACGCACACGACGGTAATTCTGACTGTAGTTGTCGTTAGAACCCTAGTGTCTGCGATGGCAACAACTACCAACTATGTTCATTCTTGTCCGTGGTACTCCGCCGGACAGAAAGTCCGTCGTCTGCTCAAGGCTTGTTATAAAGATTCACAACAAATTATAATTTTATAGATTTATTGCATGAGATACCTAAATAAAATAACAAAGAATATTATCAAGAAAATGTCTATCACATTGATTTCTTAATTGTCTCTTCACTTTCTAGTTTTACATAGTTATAGATAATCTTTATTTTTTTGACGCTAGTTGGCTATCCTATCATTGGATGTAGATATTAACTGTTACTGTGTTCAGTGTGCTAATTAATAAAATATTTTTCAAAATAAAGTTTCTAAGAATTTTAAGATGGAATGAAAAAGTGGGAAACATATTTTCCATGTTGGTTTTCCTTATTCTTCAAGTGAATGTTCATAGAAGTAATATACCAGATCAAAATGCTGGTACAATTTATTTTGTTATGATAAATAAAAGTGAGAGGGTGTGTTAACATAAATTTTGGTAATTGTGTTTAGAAACAATTTCACAAAAATAATGTTTTACTTTTCACTCACTTTAAATAATTTTCTTCTTATGAAACCTGTGCATGTATTAATATTCTGACCCAAACATAACTAAAGGAAAACACATGTTTTTATAATAATATAATGAATTAAAAGTAATAAAAACATGAAGAAATTGCAGAGAAATCTGAAATTAAATTCTATCAGAAATAAATGTTTTCTACACACAAATGATGTATAGTAAGATTAAGAACTTACAAAAAACTGATTTCACATTCATAATTATGACAATGCATTGATGACAAGAAAATAATATGTATTATAAGGAATAGTGATGTTCAATTTCAAATAAAAGAGTTTTGGTTAGTTATTTCATTAGGTATTGATGTTCAACAAACCCAACATAATTTTTCATAAAACAATTTTAGTCAAGTGTCCAATGCTAATCAGCAGAGTGAAACTCTTCATTTGTAGGTGTGCCAGTAGCTTAAGTTATAAATGTGATACAAATTAAATTAGTACAATATAATATCTAATTTTATTTACTAATTAAAATATTATTTTACTTTTTGAATCTCTTTAGACTTAACACTTTCATGTTCTATGTGCCAACTTATACATTTTTGAGGTGAATATAAAATTTTATGTATCAAATTTTGTATAGTTATTTTAAAGATTAAAAACCATTACATAGTAATCACGATGTAACATGGGTGTTATATTAGAATTGATGTAATAAGTATTGTTAATCTATGATACTCGTTTCTAGGTGAATTTTATGTAAGAGGTTCTGTTTTTACATTAAAATAAAAATGACTGTTTGTGATGTTTTATTTACCTAACAATAATCATAAGGCTACACAGATAATAAAACAATATTAAAATACACTGAACAGGGGAGGCCCAATTCTCCTAAAATAAATCTTGAAAAATCACAACCGAACCAAGGCCGAACCATTTATTCAGACAGTTCTCAATTCAAAAGCTGTCTTATTGTTTGACACAAAAAACAAAATCAATCATTTTGAACGTTTTTGAAAACAAAAACTGACTGACGGTTGTGGCATTGTGGTTTGATTGCGTTTGGCAACAATTTATTTTGGGAGAATTAGGTCCCAGGGAACTTAGGTCCGTACTATTAAACAGCTCTTATTTGGGAGATTTTCCAAGAGGAGCTACCATAAAGTAGAATTTTATACAATTGACCAAAATTTATTTTAAAATACAGTGGATGTCTTGAAACTACACTTAAGAAGGACCTCTTAAATGACAGCTGTTTATTAATATGGACCTAAGTTTCTGAAGTTTTTTATAAATACAGGCCTTAGTCACAATATACAAACAAGTAGGTGAATCTTATGTGTCGTGTGAATATTCGAAAAAACTTAGCAAAAATTAAGAACTTTATTGTTATCATCTCAATAATAAGAATGCAGACTTTTAAAATTCCAACTATGATAGGTAAAGAAAACTAAATATAGGTACCAATGCCATCAATCAATGATACGAGAATACAAACAATGTGAAATTACTATAATGTAAACGAACCAGCACAATAAAGATTTGTTAAAAAAATTTAAGGCAACTCGAATATTTCCTCGTGTCCAGCACTATATCAAAATCCACTTGCACTCAAATATTCATTCATCAAATATGTTAGTTTGTTTCTTTACAAATGATGCACTCGCACACAAGAATTGTGTTTCACTCTGAACAGCTTTCAAAGACTCACCATTGTCGGCACTCTTACAAAGTAGATCTATTGCTTCCATGTCTTTCTTGGCTATTTCACACACTTTTTCCACTGTAGCGAGCTCCTCTTCCTCAGCAGTTAGTAAAGCTTCCATTAGGGCACCCCGTTCAACTCTTCTCCTTAGCGTTGCCACCTCCTCTTTTAAGTTTTCAAAGTCTGCATCCGATGTTTGCTCGAGTTGAACTTCATCTTCTGGCAACAACACGTTCTCAGGGATTTTCAACATCCGTTCTATTTCTTCATCAATAATCCCCAAAGACGGACCAGCGCGCTCACAATACAAACCAATCAACTTATCACAAGATCTCGTTAAAGTTAATTTGTCTGTTTCATTGAGATCTAACGATTCTTGCAAATAGGACTCCATGTCTTTAACTCCGTTCGTAATTTTCTGTTCAACCATTTGTCTCACCGCTATTTTGAGGCGTTGGGCCCCAAAACCGAATTGCTGCGTTTCATATTCTTCGTCAGTGCCACCAGTCCACGACTTTGTTTTAATCATCTTGATTAAATTAAGTTCAAAACTTATTAAATCAATTAAAACAAACAACAAAAGTTTCAGAATCGTGTTTCGTAAACAACTTTTTATGGTTTCAATCAATTTGAAATTTTAACTGACTGCCACTTGACAGTTAATCAAGATTGCCAGAGAGAAAAAATGGCATGCACGTTCGGAATGAACGCATAAATTATTTGTTTAAGAGTTGAAGTTTTTGACTGCCATCTTTTAACAAGAGATAAATGTGCATATAATTGTCAATTAAGGTGCTCAAAATTATTTAAATTAAGACTATCCAAAGCTCTATCAGATTAAGTTGAATTTTATAATGTATTACTAGTGGCGCCCTTGTTTTTTGTGTTCTTGTGCACAGTACAGCTGTCCGCGACAGTGCTCCGCGTGCGAGAAAATTTGGTAAATGCTCTAAGCAGAAAATAGTATTTAATGTGTCAATTAACAATCACATTATTCTTTTACATTGCGCCTAAAAATCATTGTCATCATCACCAGAGGAGTACATTATAAAACAAAGTACCCCGCCGCGGCGTGTCTGTCTGTCTAAGCACTGCACAACCACCTAATGGTAAGACACCCGTAAGAAGCCTGAAATCTACAGCGTAACGGAGGGTAGAATATTAAATTCAGTATCCTCTATTTTTATAATATACAGCGCCATCTGTCGTTGAGAAGTCTTACAGCTATTATACAACAGATGGCGCTTTTTATTACTTTGGGTTTTTTTAATGAACTTATCTTAGTTTTGGAGTCTATAATATCATAGATTATGTAATGAAACTTATCACGTGTGAAACGTATAAGTAAATCAATATTGTAAAATACTTTATATTAAAAATGTTATGAGTTTTAAGTATAGAATTAGAAGATAAATTATCATAATAGGTATAATAGCTAGCCTCTAATTCTCATGTTTCATAAATGAGTGCAACTGGAAGTCCAGACCAAAATGTAAAATTGTTTTACCATTTTGTCCAATGTTACTGAACGTATGGAATAAATGATAATGAAATAATAAATAACAATTTATCAAATATCTAACGAGTTTTTTCACTAACATAAATAAACGGCGGTTTAATAGCAATTTGACATTACGTCAAATTTCTATCTCTAGTAAGCCAAACCGTCGATTTAAGTTTACTGAAAATGGGGGTATGATGACGAACTTATTGTTATTTTGTTTTTTTCGTGTTCATGCCATTACGTACTTATACCCATTGTGTAGTACATACTACTTGAAAGATAATTTAATTTACTGACAAAATAAAGAAATTGTTCATACGCATTAAATTTGTTTCTGACTGTTACAATGCAATAATTACAAGCTTACAAAGTGCAAACGAAAACGCGTACCGGGCCGGGAATGAATGTAGTGCGTCATTCCATTCTCTCGCTAACCGTTTTGCGATTCGCAATTCAGTTCAGTTCGTTTCGTTCAGTAATAGCGCGGAGTTCGTACTGTGTTGACGCTTCCGTTACAGCACAACAATAACACAACCTCTTCGTGGATATTGCGGAAACTTTCATTCGATAGGTTTCGGATGAGATTCACATTCATCAGTTTTGAACTTGGAATATTCGTTCGGGAGTAAACAATCGTTTGATTAAAACTTTTCTAGTTAGATATTGTTCGACCGCGTGTGCAGCCAGTGTTTACAAAGTTCTCTTATTCCTTGGTGTTGTGTTCAGTTTGCAGTTTTTGTGTTTTGACCGTGAACTTGTTGCTTTGAACCCGTCTTTGTGGTAAGGATCATAGTATGTACTTATTTATGTTATTTATTAACTGACGAGAATTTGTATTATCGACACATTAAAGATTGTTGTTTATTACTTTTCATGATTGTGATGTTTACTTACGTACTAAAGTTTATTATACAACTGTACATAATGTAATGCGTAGTGCCTAACTACCTAACTAAACAGTCATGAAATGATATGTCATTCTGTTTTTTTTTTCATAGAATAAAATGCAGGTAGGTAAATAACGATTCAAAAAGTCGATTAACTCGTTCAGAACTGTTGTAGCGCATAAAACAACATTATTAACTGTTTCCTACCTGTTGGAATATTTTACGTGCCATTGACTCAAATGTAGGCTAATAGGAATTAAACGTGGCGAATAAGAATTTAATTAGACACAAGACGTACCTGCCTATCCAGATGTCTGAATTGTTTATTAGAGTGTGTATTGTGTCATGTAAGTGAATGCCGTATGAACGGAATTATTAAAACAACTTAAATTATGACTTAAGTACAACAGCTATTAGAGAATAATGCCAGAAATGCGAAATGTTTGGAACTACCTACCTATTCATGGCCAAGTTGTAAATATCTTACTTAGGTACTTAGTTATGTACCTACATAGGTTTCCCTTAACCACGTGGTCTCATTTGTACTAAGTACAAACAACAGTACCTACTTAACCCTTAATCGGGCATACCTACGGCTTTAAGAAAAGTAAATAACAAACAATTTGTCATTTTTTTAAAAACAATAATAAAGAAAAAAGTTATTCATGCATTATTATTTCTGTTTTACTCAAAAGAAAATTAAAAAAAGTGTTGCCAGGTTTAAAATTAAAAAATTACCTAATAAAAAGAATTTCAAGACGGCGACGTCTTCCAAAAAAGTTGGTGGGACATACCTTGTTAAACTTATTTATTTTTGAAGTTATATTTTGCGTTTCTTTAAGTAATTGGGTAATACATAATTATGTATTATATTATCATTTAGTGCCTCTCGACCTCATTTCAATAATTATGCTCGAATAACAAACTTAATCCTGCGACCTTTCGGTCCGTCAACAACCCTGCTCATTGAACTATTACTGTACGCAACTACATATAACTACCTACCTATTGCACAATAACAAGCATTTCTTTCAGCTACACAATTTGATTACTCGGGTCAGTAGGTAAGATTGCTGCTGTGGGTAGATTACACATTTATCAAATATCTAAATCTTTTTTTTATTTCGCATATACCTACCTACCAATACAGGCGCTTATGAAAAGTCGAATTTAGGTGCACGGTTCCAATTAGTCGTTTCCTATGGAGAAACTTATGGCCGATGGAGAACCTTATGGCGGATGGAGAAACTTATGGCCGATGGAGAAACTTATGGTCGATTCCTACGAAATACCGCACGGTATTGGTTTAAAATTAAGACTTTTAGATCTTTATTATATTTATATTAATTATATGTTAGCAAAGACCCCATAGCTTTGCAAAGAAGACCCTCTCATACCTACGTTAGTAGCTATCTTACTTAAAATTAGCTTACGAGTCTATTTATATGCCAAGTTTGGCAATGAAAAATGCTACTATTGGTAAGCAATACGATTAGTTTTTGGCCATAGGAACCGGGCATTAACCGTTAAATTACCAGCAAGTTAACTTGTGCAAGTTATTTAAACAAGTGCTTGCTTAGTTGCTTACCTGTTTACACAAAGCAAGTTCGTTCATTGTTCATGACACCACCAAACGATACCTCCAAGGGTGTGGTTGCCAAAAAGGATTTGTTAACGACACCATCAATGAATAGTGTTGGTATTGTTGCCCTTCAGGGAAACAAGCGAGTGTGTGTTAACTAAAGCCCCGTATTGATTGTAAACATTTGATGCACAACAGTTGCTCAACACCAAAGTTTCTCAACATCAAAGTTTCTGGCAACAATGTTTACAGCTTACAGCCATACTTCCCGTCCACACGCCAGTTTGCGTCAATATGTTGCCCGAGGAAGTAGTGCTCGAAGAATCCCATAAAACATTTTTAGATTGAAATAATTCTATCAACTTCATTATATTATCACTGTTCCACTACTGCCATGTTTAAAAGTTGTTAACAAACACGTCCACACACGTCAACATTAGTTGCTAAACTGATGTTTTCGCCTTTCGACTGCAACATGTTGACAGCAACTCAGCAACATGTTTATGCAAACATGTTTATAAACAAATGTTTATAATGAATACGGGGCTTTACTCTCACGTTATATTATTACTAATTTGTGGCATCCCAACATTACGGTGGTGTCATTAACAAATCCTTTTTGGCAACCACACCCCGGGGGGTATCGTTTGGTGGTGTCATTAACAATGAACGAGCAAGTTTTGTTAAAAGCACACGGGCAGCTTACGGCAAGTCAGACAAGTCGGTAAAATTTCCACCGACAGTGCAAGACTGCTGGAGAATTAAACTTGCGCAATTATTGTGGCCTAGCTGTGCCTGCGACTTTGTCCATGTGGGAGTCGGAAAACAACATTGTGTCGCAACAACTAAACAATGTATACGAATATACCTACTTATACTTACTCTATTTTCTAAATGTAATCACATTTATTTACAATAAGGCTCATCAGCCACATGCAATTAGAGTGATTTGTGCCCTTTAACCTAATCCGCTCTTTAACGGCCATTTTTGCCAAATTTCAACTAAATCTGTTCAGTAGTATAGTCTCAAATACTTAAACAAACAGAAAGAAATTATAAAAACTCCTGTCTCGCAATCAGTATTCATTTCTAGTACACGTAACATTTTTTTAAATAATGTTTCTCGTACAATTTTTGCTTCAATACGATTTTATTATATGTATAGATTTAGCGCTTTAAATTGAGATTACTTTCACAAGTATACTGTAAGAGCAGCGATATTAATGTAAACATATTATATCTATCTTTGTACTAATAATAACATAATGCAATCATCAATTCGTTTGCCAAGCATGTGAATTTTGGCAATATCTTTGGTTGTAGCAATCCAGAAAGGCCCATACCTAATAGTAAACAATATCTGCCAAAAACAATAAAATAATAACATATTTAAGTGCGGATGATTGTGTCTTGGCCGCCCTCACACCGATAATTCAGCCCTCATCAAGCTATCTCCCCCCCACCAAGACCCCGCACCAAGCTCCCGCCAGCAACGCCCTAAGCTGAAGTCCGGGCCCCACTAGGGGTCGCCCTTAGAGCTTTTTTCGCAGGTAGCCATGATGTAAGTGTAGTATAAGTAGTTCAAGGTCTAAGGGCCTGTTTCACGATGTCTGAGTAGCCACTGCTCACCGAATAAATTCAAAAATGGAACAGAATTTGTATGAAATTATCTGCCAAGTAATATAACGGGAACTTACTTGGAGGTGGTGAAACAGGCGCTTAGTGTCTAAACATAAGGTAAAAGCACTAATGCCCGACAGTGAACTAAAAGATGACACTTTCGAATAAAACCTTTTCTACTAAGAATAATAATCATTGAATTTACTTCAAGATTGCTGTAACAGACACCTAGATATCTAAGACACGCGGTCAAAAATTTTCATTCACGTACTTAAGCAAATTTAAAAATGACGTCAGTTGGCAGTAAACAATGTGAGAAAGAGATCAAATGCAATGTGATTCTAAAAGAAAATGTTAACGACGCCGACATGTAGCTGGTATGATTTTGTTCTACATTTTTACGATTTTTGCTGCTTTTTGTGTTGTTTATAGAAATGTATTAAGTTATTGACATACCAGGACCATTGCCTTCTTATTTCGGTTAGGTTTTCTAACAAATTAAAGGGTGTCTACTATTAGTACCAGAAATTAGTAAAAACCTAAAAGCCGACAGATGTGTCATCTACTGGTGTCTCACCAAACAGATTTTCTTAGCACATGTTCATGCAATTATTGTCTCTATATCCTGTCAATAAAGTGCTGTTTAATTTTTGTTCGTTTCAAATGATCGTATCCAACAGTAGACAGGGTGTCAACTATTGGGGTATACTAGGTGTCAACTGTTAGTTCTTTTGATTTCAGATTTATTTTTGAGCACTATGCCGCCGTACGAGTTTAAGTCATGTCAAAAATTATTGTAACAAGTGATAGGATTAAGTCTAAATTGCATTTTCTGTTACAAGTTCACGGGTAACTTCATATTATAGTATTTCAGTATAGATTTTTTTTTACTTGATAATAATAATATCAAACCACTATTAATAGACATCTATTAGCACTAATATTAGACACGTCTAGTATTAGCGCTAAGGGATGTCTACTATTAGTGGTTTCGTTTTTTTGTGATGTCATTTAATAGTTCCTACGACAAAGTGTAAAAGAATGTAAATTAAAGTATGAAATATGTTAGTAAATAAAGCTTTTATGTTGAAAACTAAATATCTAAATGTTACTTTAGCATTTAAAAAGATTTAACTGTGTTTTGTGATTAAATTACATTTGTTATTGAAGAATTAAATTTGTGTTGCTCTTATACTGTCGGGCATTAGTGCTTTTACCTTACTATGCCGAAGATATGCGACCGAAGTTCGGCGTCTATGTTTTTTATATAGGTAAAACGCGACGTAATTTCAGCCTGGTGTGTCGCGGGTAATTTAAAAAGCATTGCAGGCATAATAATGCGGAACTTCGGTCGCGTATCTTCGGCATATAATAGTGTGTTTAGACACTTAGAAATAAGAAATACTTAAATGTAACGAAATCTGATTTCTTATTTCAACTCTATTCTAATAAGTTTTTTATCGGCTCATATTACAAATCTTACGATTACGATGCGATAATGTTTTATCTATATTCGTTTATCAACATACTTATACACACGCATAATTTGTTATGTGATAAAATAAGTACGACTTGCTTAACCACTTGAGTGGAGCAAAAGGTCATTGATTTAATAAACGATGTTGAAAGACAAGAATTTTATTTACTTACTCAATTTTAAATTATAATTGTTTTATCTATACTTGAGTTAATATGGACCAGTTTGTAGTTTATAAACGTATTGCCATTGGAAGGGCAGTTCAGAATACGCTATAATATGTATATGTATACATTATAGCATAATATAGCAAATATTGTATAGCAGAGCGATATCGCTCAACATACATTTTATATGGACACGTTCACACACAACTCTATGCTATAAAGTATTGGCTTGCTGGGTGGTAAGTGTGAGTTTTTTCGACTCACGTTCGATTGCGAGCGCGTTAGAATTTTGTATGGGAAATTATGTTTCTCCTAGTGACCACCAGGTGGCGCTATAAGTTTTTCCGATATAAAATTCTAACGCGCTCGCAATCGAACGTGAGTGAAAAATCTCACACTTAGCACTTATAGTCCGGTCCCCACCCCGTCTCACTTCTACCCCGTCAGTCGCCCAACAGATCGCCATCAAATAACTTGCTATACATAGTAAACCGGCTTGCGATATAGCGTATAGTGTGAACGTCATACTATACATATAGCGAAATAATATAGCGTAGTCTGAACTGCGCTCTATACGTATTACTACCAAACTACCAACAAAAGTCGGGCCTCTTTGGAAGAGAAATAAAGGCCTTGAAGAACATAATAATATTCGCCTTTCCGTCGTGGTTAATCGACGTTCACCTGTAATATGACTTTCTGTCGCAGCCGAGTTTGGTATTTCCCAAAGGAAAGGTTTGTCATCGTCTCCTGCTAATCTGGCAGGCAGCTATCTCACACGAGTGCACCGTTGTGAACTTTACACTTCTTATCACTGCATCATGTGACGTAGAATATTGATGTAGTCTTGGGTTAAACGATCAATCAAGAGTTTTCATACCAAAAGGTCAACGCATCGTTTCTACAATGTCATTGACGCAGGCACGTAAAATATTTTATTTATTTAAACTGTAAAGATAGCGGAATCTTTTTTGTGTACCTTGTCAAATTAGTTTGTTCCCTTGCTCGTTGAGAAGATAATTATGCTGTGGTATTTTTAGGGTTCCGTATCCGTACCCAAAGGGTAAAACGGGACCCTGTTACTAAGACTCCGCTGTCCGTCCGTCCGTCTGTCACCAGGCTGTATCTCATGAACCGTGATAGTTAGACAGTTGAAATTTTCACAGATGATGTATTTCTGTTGCCGCTATAACAACAAATATTAAAAAACAATAAAATAAATATTTAAGGGGGCTCCCATACAACAAACGTGATTTTTTTGCCGTTTTTATGGATAATGGTACGGAACCCTTCGTGCGCGAGTCCGACTCGCACTTGGCCGGTTTATTTGTTGTATCCTCCTTAGTAGAGATGATAACATAGCACGCCCCAACGTTGACACTGCAAGTAAAAATGAGTGAGAAAGAATATTTACATTGCGTCATTCGTTCAACGCTGAAGTGCATTCTGCATCTGTAGCTGTTTAATACCAAACACAAACATGGTGACTCGTTAGCATTATGCACACACATTTTGAAGTCAGGGGCCTAATTCTCCTAAAATAAATCTTGATAAATCACAACCGAACCAAGGCCGAACCGTTCATTCAGACAGTTCTCAATTTCAAAAGCTATCAAATTGTTTGACACAAAAAACAAAATCAATCATTTTGAAAGTTTTCGAAAACAAAAACTGACTGACGGTTGTGGTTCGATTGCGTTTGGCAACAATTTATTTTAGGAGAATTAGGCCCCAGTAGGCCTAGCAGAAATATTTTGACGTATAGTAACGTAAACGTAACGTTAATGTGAGTGAATTTTAAATCGAAAATACAACTTATTCTATAGCATTTTAATAGTTTAAATTTATGCAACAGCCACAATTTGTATCATACATAGATAGAGATATGAATAAAGTTTTTAATTCGATTATGGGCTGATTTTTCAATCGACAGATAACTTTTATCTGGGGAATAAGTTGGACGTTTTGACAGCTGTTGTATAGAAAATATGTCAAAGCGTCATATTTATTCCTTGGATAAAATTTATCTGACGATTGAAAAATCGGCCCTAAATATTATGTGCGAAACGAGTATTTCCAATTCAAAATTCACTCACATTAACGT
Source organism: Amphipyra tragopoginis (assembly GCA_905220435.1). Taxonomy (NCBI): domain Eukaryota; kingdom Metazoa; phylum Arthropoda; class Insecta; order Lepidoptera; family Noctuidae; genus Amphipyra; species Amphipyra tragopoginis. The sequence goes on from HG992009.1 coordinate 11,199,340, forward strand.
TACGTTTACGTTACCATACGTCACAACATTCGTGCTGGGCCTACTGTAGCTGTGTACTAAATGGGTGATTCTACGATAAGAGGTTTTAAGTCCATAGAGGATACGGCCAAGGAGCAATATGGGATTTTTTTCATTAAATACTTATATTACGATTTTTGTCCCATTTATGTACCTTTTCATGTAAGGGCAAGTCAATTTATAAATGTTTTGGTACTTTTTAGAAAGCCAGGGTAAATACATCGGGCAGGGGAGAGAATTTGATGCAATAAAATGATAATAAAGTAAATTAGATCAACTTTTATTAAACATTGTGCTTAACAGTTATAATCAGACTATCATTTTTGTCAGACTTTCATAATAATTACACTACTTTACAACGGTTTTTGCCCATAGATGAAACCAATGTGTATCGGTAGAATAATTAACCCTAAGTTGGATACTGAAGTGGAAAAAAATTAGGACGTCAAGTTATTAAAATATTTATTATTTCTCTATTACACATTTTTGCAACTATCAATCCTTAAAAAACATTTTTTTAAATTTTTTTTGTGCTCTAGTTCATTTTCTCTATTAGAACTGCTGGGCAATGATAGGTAATCCAATGATGGGTGGTCCGTTAGAATACAACACAGGTTTTGTGGCTGACGCAATATCAGGGTATTGTATATGCTTCTTGTTTTTATTGTTAAAATCTAAAGTTTTTGTGAGGCAAAAGTAACAGTTCGTAGCGTGATTTGACGGTTGTCTCCACAACATTGGGACTTCAAATTGCTAGTTTTTATTGCTTTCTGCAGCCCAGGTCGTTAATATACTTCCACAATCTTCAAATTTTGTCACGTTGATAGAAATTAGCTACATCTGAGTTAGTTTGCACAAATATATTATCTCCCCTGGTCAGTGAATCTCTCCCCTGGCAGTTTTTTTCCCAGGGGAAATACGACAGGGGAGAGATGTTTTCATGAAAAATTTAATTGTTTTAATTGACGTAAGTTTTTTTGAGCTTAATTATATATTACACTTTAACTGTAACAGTATTATTAAATTAGGGCAGTAAATGCAAATACATTCAATGAATGTTACAACTTTTATCACTGACCAGTGGAGAGATACAATGACCTTGCAAAAGCACTACTCCGCACTGTCATGTTGCAACAACTAAAAAATAGCGGCACTCTAACGGCTCGCGTGTTTAGTTTTGATAACTTCAAATCGATAGATGTCCTTGAGCGCAGTTCAGAATATGGACGTCTTATATTTACGTTTAAATTAACGGAACGAAATTTGCCAGGGTAGATACACAAAAAAGGCTGGACAAAAATTAAGTTTAAAAATTATTGAAAATAAACAACTTTTGCTGTCTTTTTATTTAATACTACTTAAGTATATTTATTTAATTTCGTGTTAAACATACTTTGTTTAGCAACTGATACAAAGAACCTATGTACTGTCTGCAAGTTCGACTAAAAACGGCAAGAGGACAGGCCAGGGTAGATAATTTTTTAAGCTTCAGCTTCAAATTTCAGAAATATGTGCTTTAATAGGGCATATAATTGTGATGTTATTTATAAATTACATTAAGATGATATGATTCATTGCAAAAAACAACAACATTTAGAATAAAAAAGCTATTTTAAACTAATTGCCGCACAAGTTACCTCTTATCGTAGAATCACCCAAATACCAAACACGAACATGAAGACTCGTTAGCATATTATATGCTCACACATTTTGAAGTCAGATGTTGGAGGGGCGCTAGCATGATAACGATTTTCCACTAAGACTGTTTTTTTCAATGAAATATTTGAGACATCTTTCCGGATAATCTCAATAGTACGAGCGTTGTATGTAGGTATGCACCTAATTCAAATATTCTGATGATCTGGAACTGCCCTGCGTGTAGCTAGTTACTTACCTGTAAATCTCGTACCGTGCGCCATATGTCGGATATAATTTCGATCACGTGGATCCTCACGAGCTCACGATGTTCTCCTTTGATAATTGTTATAAATCCTGCACTAAGAATGAATGAATATGGTCTAACACTAAAGAATGTAGAATTTATTGTGGTATTGTCATTGCCAGTGAGATATGGAAACGCAGCATGATGGGAGACCGACTGTTTTCTTTCCTTTATTCATCATAACACTTATCTATTAAAATATTTCTCTCTAAAAAAATATAAAGAAAAAAAAAATAGTAGTCCACCGGCATCGGGAACAGGGTTCAAGCTACAGGTGGTCAGGGCCTCAGAGAGAGGAACTTCCTAACAATAAGCGCCGTGTCGAGAAGTACCGCTTTCTGTATCAGGCCCTTGATCCAGCCGCCCAACGAGAGCCTCTTTAGGTGTTGGAGACCGACTTATTATTTTATTCTTTATGCACAAAATTAGTACAGAGGCGGACTTAATGCCTATAAGGCATTTTCTACCAGTCGACCTTAGGGTGTTGCAGAGACAAAACATGGTAGGTGTACACATTGTTGTGAATTTGTGATATGAAATAAATAAGCAATAAGGGCATCTTTAAACTCATAATTACTGACCGAATACGAAACTCAGTATTGCCAACGTCACCCAAAAAGCTAGCATGCTTATATGGGACTGCGCCTGACAAGTTTTCAGCATGTGAGATGAGTTATGGGCTAAGAGTACTACTAATTGGGTCCCAGACGCCCCGCCGCGCCGCAAACCTAGGTGTAGATGTGGATGTGTTTGGCGCCTACAGAAGGGATAAGCCCACATGCAAAATACCGGAAAGATTCGAAGAACGAAGATGAGACCTGTGCCCTGGCAGTGGAACATAACAGGCTCATAATAAATAAAATAAATAAAGGTTGTAGTCTTTCGAAACAGAGATTTTTATTGATCGTATCGCTTTGCTGGGACCGGTTTGTTGACCGTAGAGCAGAACCTTCCCTATCGCACCGGTGACGCTGCTTCTTACTTACCGGTCATTCGAAGAAGATTTTTATTGGTCGTATCACCGTGCTGGGACCGGTTGTCTGACCGTAGAGCAGAGCCTTCCCTATTGTACCGGTGATGCTACTACTTACCTACTTACGACGACTCATCAAAAAATATTTTTTTGATCGTATCACCGTGCTGGGACCGGTTTGGTGACCGTACAGCAGAACCTTACTTATCGCACTAGTGACGCTGCTTCTATCCTATTTACCAGTCATTCAATAATTAATTAATTATGGTAATAAGTAAATACTCCTACGAGCTCAGCCCATTCAACAATAGTCTGAAAAAAGTACAAATTAATTTCGTTTTCGCGTTCACAGTGTTACAAAGTATTTTAATCTCAATTATTGACATTAAGTGAAGGTACCAGTTCATAGAGCTTAGAAACCCGAAGCCCCTCATTATGCCCTGCCCGGGCACTTCCTTGATTGCTTTTCGACGCCAGCCAGACAATTTGTAGTAATCCTCGCTCGTTATACTTAACGTTGGATGTAATTTTCCATGCAATAGACGGTATTGAACGTTAAAATTGTAAGTACCTACCTAAGTACAATCAAATTTTTGCTGATGCTGGGTTTTGTGACAGCAGCGGACGCTGATGTGTTTGAGAGACACTGACTAAAGCTAATGTGTAATGAAAATTTTGTTTGTGAAAAATTCAGTGAGTTAAAAATACACATTTGCACGTGTGAACAGCTGCTTTCGACCTTACGTGTTGTACTATTGAGTTTAAACAGGTAGCATAAGCTTTTTTTTTCTTTTGGACTGTTGTTGATGGTCCTTGCGAGCCATTTCTACGTAACCGGGCAGTTATTGGTGAGAGCTGAAGCCTCTCCAGCCAATGGTGGGGAAGTAAAATACTTAACCTAAGCTAACTACTTATACTACACTAACATCATGACTACTAGCAACAAAAGCGCTAAAGCGACCCCTAGTGGGACTCGGATCTCGGCTTAGGGCGTTGCTGACGGGGGGTTGGGGGGGATACAGCTTGATGAGGGCTGAATTATCGGTGTACCTGCGGAGCCTGAAGAGACGACCGGCTCTATGACGGGAGAGCTCAGTGGATTGTGATTGTGACCGGCTAGCAAAAGCACTTCTTAATTTACCTCGGTTGAAGAGGTACCTCAAATCGAATAATAAAGGGTCTATGCTGATGATTCGTAGAGAAGTAAAGAGGCTACGGTTGATGATGTCTCTCCTTTTGTTACTAGCGGAAGTTTCACTCCGTGTCACGAACGACTAAAAAGAGTCAAGTTGCTTTTCGGAACAGGTTTTGTCAGTAACATGATAAATAACAATAACCTTGTCCTGCTGGGCCGAGTTCATGATCAAGGTTCAATAATGCTGGAACTAGTATTTCTACTTAAATACTTTGTAATGCGATTAGCATGTTCTCACGTATCGTTACACGTAAGTAATTCTGTCTTGTTATCGTTGATGTAATTGATGCCTCTTAAAATTACGTAAGCTTTTTAAGGTAAGTATAATTACAGACATATTTTATACTTGTAAGTGTATTTAAATGAGGGGCTCGTGGACGACAACCGCTCAGATCATACAATTTGCAAGGTTAAGCTGCGCTAGCCGCGGTCAGTCCGTGGATGGCTGACTGTTCGTTGCACATCGAGACCCCTCCGTGTCTCGGAGAGCACGTTAAGCCGTCGGACCCGGGTGTCATACGAATAACTATGACAGTCGTTACGGGTAGTCAGAAGCCCGAAAGTCTGACAACCGGTCTTACCTTACGATATCGGCATTGCACAGTAATTGGGTTGCGGAAGTCTGATGGCAGTCGCTCTGAGTAAAATACTGGTATTCAGCCGCATTTGGTTAGACTGGAAGTTTACCCCATGTAGTTGGGAAAAGCTAGGCCACACAAGTATAAAATTCTGTATAGTATTCCTGTTCTCAGGGAAATGGGTGACTAAATTACAGTAAATCTTTCCACAAAAATGTTGTAAAAAGAAGGGTTTCTAGTTCGTAAGGCGGATCTCACACTACCACGCGACACGCTCCGGTGCGCGGGGCGACAGATCCACGCTCTCGGCGACGGTGGCGCAGATCTGCACCATCATGCCGTTTTATCTGCGTCTCCGTGCGGGGCCGCTGATTTTAATATCCCCGCACCAAATTAAGTTCAATTCATGGACACGTCCATTATTCGCAAAAATCTGCTCGATGCTGCAGATCCCAGTGTGCCATACCTTGTGGGACGCCCCCCGGCAACGCGCGTGATCGCGAGACCTGCGCGTGGTCTGCAACCATGCGCGTCGATGCGTTGTCAGTGTGTTGCACTATGCATGTTTTATATACAAACTGAAGTACTTACGGTCAACGTTAAAAATGCAGCCCCGCACACCGGAGCGTGGCGCGTGGTAGTGTAAGATCCTAAGACTAATTCATAAACCGACATAATACAACATCAATAATATTTTTATTGCGACGTTTTAAAATCATAATTAAACTTCAATAAAAAGGACATAAAACTTTAAAATATGCGCCACGACCGCATTAATACTTGATGGGTTGCGTTTGGCTCAGAATTTGCTTGCCAAATTGGCATTACAAACGAGAGAAAGCTCCTATTTCCAGTCGTCCACGTGTACTACATAATTATGCGTATTTTTGGAATATCAATCAGCAACATAGTCTGGGTTTACCCGACCACGTTGCGCTCCAGTTACGGTGCAGGTCTGGTCCAATTTGTACCGGAGTCTCCAATCAGAGATTCAAATTAGAACGAACAGTAATCGGAACCGAATAGACTTGTACTCTTGATGAACATAAGTCTACGGTGTGCCGCCATTTTGTATTTATGTAATGTCACAAAGATAACGTAACAAATTGTTTAGGAATACTACTTAATTAACTATGAATGGCTAATTGCTGTCATAAAGTTGTAGATCAAAATATGTTTGCATGTTTATGAGGTCATGTGCTTCAACTAACAACACGTGTTATACAATCAACACTTTTATAAGTAGTACATGATTACATGAACTCCTCTTTGCAATAATGATAACGGTGTTTTGAAGATTTAGACGAAACTAGTTTATACTCGCGGTTACGTACATTGCTTTTTTTTTGCACGTAACATTTTATGTTACTTAATTGCAACAAATTACCTATACATTAAAATTTGGTCAGACGTTTGAGCTCAGAGCTGTTTGAGTGTTTTCTAAGCTTCGTAGAAATTAGTACAACTGTTTAATAAATAATAATCAATCTTTTTTTTAAATTTATTTATTTGCTTTCAGGCAATCAAGAGCCATAAACATACACACGATATTAAGTATCTTATAGACTACCTACCTAATACATAATTACCTATATAAAATCCTGTTACCACCGTATCAGTGAGTTACTGTCATGGAATTTTTTGCTGAACTGTGCCTTTTTGGCACAGTCGTGAGGCACACTTTCCTGCTAATATCTTTTTTTTTTGTGTAATGAGTATTATATTGTGTGCCTTCTAGTCTGTGCTAAATGAATGTATTTTCTTTCTCTCTTTTTCATGTGATTAAAAAGATATCTGTCCACAAAGTAGGTCATCGAACCCAGTAAAAAGTTGTACAACTAAAATAGAAGAAAATCCTTGCAATTTGCCATGCATGATTGTTCAAGAATTGGGAGTTGGGTGCGAGCCAAAACAAACTTGGTACTGCGCTAATATGATCGGAGCAGAGCATTGGCAGCAGCAAGTTCCGTAATGAACAGAAAACATGTGGCATTTATAGGGTGTAAACGAATTCGTGGAATTCCTTTAAACCACACGATTATATAAATGCAATAAGCTTTCTAGCTATCCTTCTGGATTAAAAAAAACGCGTCGATCATGTTGCAGTGACGCTGCAGTTAAGTTCACGCGAGCGTATCTTACGGCGATCGCCTATAGAATACGAAAACTGTTTTGATCGAAACTTAACTGCAACGGAACTTCTTTAGTTAGGTGAATCAGGTTCCAGGACGTACTTTAGTATCGACACTCGTGGAGCCTCTTTTAATGCATTTCATTAAGTATGCATGGTTATGGCAATATTCTCTCACGATTATTCATTGCATCTAGACAGTGATCGATCTATCAGGATGTCTATGTTTAGCACGTGGGGTTTACGAGTTAATAATCACCAAGAGATACTAAATTTTAAAGGAAATCGTCATCATCATCTCCCATTGTTGCGGACGGCAGGGGTACGTCCAGTACCCTTTGTCGTCCTGGGACGATCTCCCAATTTCTTGACGCACGCTTCCTTGTTTTCCTCCACTGGTAACGTACGTCACCACGCACCCCTGTTATGCGTACCGGGTTGGGAACCCCTTACGTAGAGACTAGAGACGACAAAGAAATAGGAGCGGGGGTGTCGGAGAAAAAATAATACACGATTCTTCCTTGCTGAATTTTCTCCGCAGATTTCGGCTTCGCTTCCTTTTACTTGTTGCCTCTTCGGTGGCTGTGTTGCGACTGACTGTGCCGGCAAATGGCACGCCTTTTATAGTGGCCTAAGTTACCTTGGCGAGGCCCGCGCGTTTTGCGCGCATTCGCCTCGCCAATTTCGCTTCAGCCGAAATCTTTGGAGCCCTTTTTTATTTATTTTTCCTTTTAATACAATTACAATTTTTATTGTAATACCTTTCTTAATGTAAATATAATCATTAAAAACAAAAACCTTACACATATTGCACTAAATAAAATTAATACAGAACAAAAACATCTAAAAAATCTCTTAACTAAATTTCTGTTACACAAATTTCGACATAACTTGAAAACTAGTGGCCCGATTCTCACAATTCAAACTGTATAACTCGTTTTGGGCCTAGCCCTACAATCTAAAACAAGAATAAACAAAATCTAACCATAAACAAAAAATCACATTTTCAAGTTACGTAATTATTAGAACAACAACAAAAATTTCTAATAAATCCTTACAATAAACTATTCTAATCAGATTTATCGCTCAGGAAACATACGAAACTAGCTTGATTAACTTATTTACACATTCTAATAAGAAAATAAAACTAACACAAATAACAAAGATATTTACATAGCAATTTCCTGAGCTCTGATTGGTCGAGCGCTATCGGCACATGGCGAACGTCGCGTACACTGTACCTCGCAGTTTGGACGGGGTCTCGTCGCCGACAGTCTCCCCCTCGTGCGCAGCACCATCCTCCAGACTCGGCGACACTCCCGGCACCAACAACACCACTCTCGAACTGGGTCTTCGCAGCACTCCTCCTCGCGTCTCGACGTCGACGATCCTGGTCCGCCCGTATGGTCCTGGGTACACCTGCTGGATTCTTCCGCGTGGCCAGGTGCATCTTGGTAGGCTGCGGTCGACGATCAGCACGACGTCTCCAACTCGCAGATCCGTAGCGCCGTCTCTCCCCGTCGTCTTCCTCGGCAGCAGAGTGGGCAGGTACTCGCGCAGCCAACGTTGCCAGAAGTGGTCGGCAAGTCGCTGCGTCGCCTTCCAGGTGTGTCTGCCCACGAGCTCGTCGTCTGCGAAGCTGCCGATCCTCGCCGCGCCGCAGGATCGCCCGATGAGGAAGTGGTTCGGAGTGAGCGCTTCTTCTTCGAGGTTCTCGGAGAGGTGGGTGAGAGGCCGAGAGTTGACGATGTGCTCGGCCTCTAGGAGGAGGGTGTGAAGTACCTCCTCTCGTGGATGCTTCTCGTGGAGTGTGGCGTCTAGTGCGGTTTTTATGGATCGCACCAAACGCTCCCATGCGCCGCCCATGTTTGGCGCACCAGGAGGGATGAACTTCCATTGCACGCCGATCTTCTCCGCTTCTGTGGCGAGGTCTTCTGTCTTCATGATGTCGAGTGCTTCTTTCAGTTCTTTGTTGCCCCCGACGAAGTTGGTCCCGTTGTCGGAGTAGATTATCTTCGGCATTCCTCTTCTTGCGGCGAACCGTCGTAGCGCCATGATCATGCTGTCGGTGGAGAGCGAAGGAGCGAGCTCTATGTGCACAGCCCTGGTGGTTAGGCATGTGAACAGAGCCCCCCATCTCTTCTCGTGACGTCTTGCTACGGTGATTGTCATTGGGCCGAAATAATCTACGCCGGTGCACGTGAAAGGAGGGTTGTTGTGCATCAGCCTCTCTGCAGGTAAGTTGCCCGTTGGTAGTTCCTGCGGTCTTCCCTTCTTTGTCCTGCACCATTGACATTCGTGCTGGACCGTCTTGATCGCTGACCTCAACCCCAACACCCAGAAGCGTTGCCTTACTTCGTTCATTACTGTCGCGTGATTCCCGTGATTGAAGCGACAGTGGAACTCTTCTATGATGAGTCGTGTTGTCTTGTCCTTGCTGTCGAGCACGATGGGTCGTTTATAATCTCTTGCCACACCCTGTATCGCGTCGATCCTTCCTTTCAGCCGCAGGAGACCCTCTTCAAGCACCACGTCGAGCCTCTTCAACTTGCTGCTGCCTTCTACTTGCTTCCCTTGCTGCAGACATCTGACGTCTTCCTTGAAGCTTCTTTCCTGGCTTCTCTTCAGCAATAGAAGTTCAGCTTGCTCTAGTAGGCTTGCGTCCAACGGCCGGTATTTCCTTTCTGCTTTTGAAGATTGCTGTCGCTTTTCTGGCGTAATCTTCTTTCCTTTCACTCTTTTCCAGGTGGGATCTTCTTTGCTGACGTTGACCTTCTCCTTTCTTCTGCAGAGTTGTATGAACTGCAGTATTCTCGCTGTAGCTCGCCAGAGTCTCTTCCACGACGAAAACCTTTCAGGATCTGGTAGAGGGTGAGTGATGCTCGCTGCTGCTGCGACGTCCGTTGCCTTTTCTTCGCCGGTGGCTTCCTTCTTGAATGTTCTCGCCGCTGGCCAGTGAACTTCTTCTCTTCTCAGGAAGTCCGGTCCGGTGTACCATCGGTGATTGCAGTCGAAGTTCTCCGGTACGTCGCGCGTCGCATCGTCTGCAGGATTCTGCGCCGTGGGCACCCATCTCCAGTCTTGTGGCTTGGTCAGGTCCTCTATTTCTGCTAGACGATGAGCTACGAATGTCTTGAAGGTCCTCGGGTCCGTCTTGATCCAAGAGAGTACGATGCTGGAGTCCGTCCAGTAAGTCTTCTTAACCACCTTCAGATCCATTTCTTCTTCCACCGAATGTGCCAGTCTGCTTCCTAGGAGGGCCGCCTGCAGCTCCAGTCTTGGCACTGATACCGGTTTCAGCGGAGTAACTCTCACCTTTGCTGCTACCAAGTGGACGCGGTAAGTACCTTCTTCTTCTGTCCTCCAGTAGACTGTAGCTGCATACGCCGTCTCGCTTGCATCCGTGAACGTGTGCAGCTCCCCCTCGGTGCGATGTGGCGCCAGACACCTCGGAATCTGAAGATCCTGAAGCAGCTTCATCTTCTCCAGGTAAGTCTTCCATGCCTCGTACTCCTTGTCTTCGATTTCATCGTCCCAACCGACGCCGCTCCGCCATATGTTCTGAAGCAGCTTCTTCCCTTGGACGAGGACCGGTGACGCCAATCCCAGTGGGTCGAAGGTCGACATCACGGCGCTGGTGACTTCCCTCTTCGTGGGCACCTTGAGCCCCATGGCTATCTCTTCTGGTGTATTCCGGAGGTTTGCCCTGAAGCCGATGGAGTCTCTTCTGGTGAACCAGCGTAGTCCCAGCGTCTTCTCTTCCTTCTCACCAAGGTCCACTTCGGTCTTCTCTGCTGCTTCTGTCCCTACTTCTTGCAGCAGCTCCGGTTGGTTTGATGCCCATCCCCTTAATTCGAAGCCTGCCTTCTTGTGTATGAAGTCTACTTGCTTCGTCACTCTTCTGAAGTCCTCTTCTGAATGGAAGCTGTGCAGGTAGTCGTCCATGTAGTGGTTCAGCTCGACTGCCCTCGTAGCCTCCGGATACTGCTCCTTGTAGTCCGCTGCGTTTCGGTTCTTCACGTAGATGGCCGTGCTCGGAGATGACGTTGCGCCGAAAATGACTGATGTCATCCTGTACTTCTTCGGCGGTACGTCGCGACGATCCCCGCGCCACAGGAACCTCAGGCTATCTCTGTCTTCTGGCCTGATGCGAACTTGCAGGAACATCTCCTTTATGTCAGCTGCCACCGCTAACGGGCCTTGACGAAACCTTAGTAGTACCCCGAAGAGCGACTGCAGTAGATCTGGTCCTGGCAGTAGAGCGTCGTTGAGGCTTCTTCCTTTCGATTTGGCTGCAGCGTCGAAGACGATCCTTATCTTCTTCTTCAACGGATGCACCACGGAGAAGTGAGGCAGGTACCATGTCTTCTTGGGTTCTTCTTGCCCTTCTGGTGCTTCTTCTGCGTACTTGCTGTCGATCAGATGCTGGATTTGCTTGCTGTACTCCGCCTTCAGCTGAGGATCCTTGTCTATCTTCCTCTCGATGTTCATCAATCGGTTCTTGGCAGACGTGTAGCTCTCTGGCATCCGTTCTTCTTCGTTCTTCCACAGAAGTCCAGCTTCAAATCGACCATCTTCAAGTCTTCTGCAGGTCTTCTCCAGGATGGCGAGTGCTCTTCCTTCTGAGTCGGTAGTGGGTCTTCTTGGCAGCACGCCGAGCGCCTCGATCGCGAAGTGATCCTTGATGGCTTGATGCATCTCTTCTTCTGGCGTGTTGACATGTAGGCACGTGTTCATGAAGTGCACCAACTTCGTGCTCCCACTGTCCGTTCCGTGCAGCACCCAACCAAGTCCTGTTCTTGAAGCAACTGGTTCCCCTGGTTTTCCTTTTCTCACTTCTCGAGTCACGATCAGCTCCCAGTTGTCTTGACCGATGAGCAGCTGTGGTGACTCCTCTGTATAATGCAGAGAATCGGCGATCTTCTTCAAGTGTCGACAATCTTGAATCCTCTTCTTGTCTAAGAACTGCGGTGCAAGCTTCAATTCGTCTACAGTCCGGACTCCCTTCAGGGTCTTCTTGCTTCCCTGATGAACCCCCTTCACCGTCAGGTTCAGCATCTGAGAATCCTTCTTCCTTATCAGCCTGCCTCCGACTGTCTGGATGACCAGTTCTTCCTTATTCCCTTGAGCGCCGACTTCTTCTGCTATCTTCTCGTCCAGAAGCGATACTGTTGACCCTTCATCCATGAGCGCCAGTATCTTCTTGGACCCTTTCGACCCGAAGACCTCCACCGGAACTATCTTCAGGTACGCCCTTGCATTGTTGACCGCATTCACCGCTGTAGTAGAGCTTGCCATTTCTTGCGATACCTCCTTCTTCTTGTCTTCTGAGTCCCTTTCTTCTGACCCGACGTGCAGCATATGATGATGCCACCTCTTGCACTCCTTGCACGGCGGTTTCTTGCAGCTCTCCTTGCGGTGCCTCCCTTGCAGACACTTGAAGCAGACGCGACTCTTCTTGACCGTTGCCCACCGATCCTGCACCGACGCCTTCTGGAACTTCTTACAGTCGAGGAGGAAGTGCTCACCTTCACACATAGGGCAAGTCTTCTCCGGCTGTCTTGAATCCCTTTCCTTGAAGTCCTCTCTTGTTGAATGCGTCGCCTGTCGATGAGTCCTCTTGAATCCAATCTTCTCTTCTGAGGTCGCGAAGGCCCCACACTTGTCTGCTTCTATGTTCAGGAACTTGGACACCATCGTAAGGTTGGAGAACTCGCCTTCTTCTGATGCTGCAGTGAAGTCGTACCATCGGAACTTGAGTATCGCCGGCATCTTCTCGATGATCTGTTTCACCATCTCAGGTGAATGCAGGTACTGCGGTTTCTTCAGTCCTTTTATCGCTGCTACGCTGTTGTTGATCTGGCTTGCGAAGATGCATATGTCCCTCGGATTCTCTGAAATCTTCGGTAATGCCCTGACCTTTTCCAACTCCGCCAGCACCAGCGCATCAGGTCTTCCATATCTTCTTCTGAGGGCCTGCATCACTTCCAACGGAGAGGCTTCGGAGTACAACAAACTCTTGATAGCTTCTCTTGCATTGCCCTTCAGCGCTCTTCTTAGTCGAGCCATATTTTGAACTTCGTTGAACATCGGTGCTGTATCTTCGTAGACAACCTTGAAGGCCAACCACTCGCTGCTGTTGCCGTCGAAGTAGGGTAACTCGTGGATGTACTTCGGCTGCGGTGCTGGTCCTCCTCTCGTGGTAAGGGCTTCCCTCAACGCCGTCGCCAACGCTTGAATCTCGATCGTAGCTCCTTTCGGTGAGGAGTTCTCTTCAGGCTTCACCTTCTGTGGCTCTTCTGGAGGGCGGTGACCTCGTTGTTCTGGCTTTTCCATCACGTCTTCATTTAACACGGATGTCTCGATCCAGTTCTGCACCTGTGCTGTTCTGTCTTCCTGGTCTTCATCCACGGAGTCCTCATCTTCACATTGAGCCAGCTCCAACCTGACACGGGCTAGCTTCGCCGCAGCCTGTGCTCGCTCCAGCTCCAGGCGTGCCAATTCTTCTCTGGCTTCCAGCTCGCGTCTTCTGGCCGAGGAACTCGTGGTCTTCGTGGACCGGGCGCGACGACTGATCCCCTGCGGTTGTAGGGTCGTGGCGGAGCCATAAACACCCTTAACCGGAACATCTTCTGGGATCTTCTTCGTCGTCTCCTTCTGTGCGGCTTCCTTCCTCTTCTGTTCGCTCTTCTCGGATGCCGCCGTAGTTGTGGTCGCAACCGTAGTCTCGGTGATTGTGGTTCCCGAAGAAGTGTTCGTGTCCGACGTGGCTGCTGTGCCCGATGACGTTGCCGCTGACGTGACCCCTTCTGACCCTGACCCTTCTCCCGTCGCGTCCCTAACGGAGGGACGGGACGAGGGGCGTGAGGGGGCATCCTTCTGCGACCTGGTTACCGGCATCTTGCAGTCTTCTTAAATCTTCTGGACTCTTCTGACTTCTTCTTCTCGCAGGGTATCCGGCTCGAAGGACCAACTGTTGCGGACGGCAGGGGTACGTCCAGTACCCTTTGTCGTCCTGGGACGATCTCCCAATTTCTTGACGCACGCTTCCTTGTTTTCCTCCACTGGTAACGTACGTCACCACGCACCCCTGTTATGCGTACCGGGTTGGGAACCCCTTACGTAGAGACTAGAGACGACAAAGAAATAGGAGCGGGGGTGTCGGAGAAAAAATAATACACGATTCTTCCTTGCTGAATTTTCTCCGCAGATTTCGGCTTCGCTTCCTTTTACTTGTTGCCTCTTCGGTGGCTGTGTTGCGACTGACTGTGCCGGCAAATGGCACGCCTTTTATAGTGGCCTAAGTTACCTTGGCGAGGCCCGCGCGTTTTGCGCGCATTCGCCTCGCCAATTTCGCTTCAGCCGAAATCTTTGGAGCCCTTTTTTATTTATTTTTCCTTTTAATACAATTACAATTTTTATTGTAATACCTTTCTTAATGTAAATATAATCATTAAAAACAAAAACCTTACACATATTGCACTAAATAAAATTAATACAGAACAAAAACATCTAAAAAATCTCTTAACTAAATTTCTGTTACACAAATTTCGACATAACTTGAAAACTAGTGGCCCGATTCTCACAATTCAAACTGTATAACTCGTTTTGGGCCTAGCCCTACAATCTAAAACAAGAATAAACAAAATCTAACCATAAACAAAAAATCACATTTTCAAGTTACGTAATTATTAGAACAACAACAAAAATTTCTAATAAATCCTTACAATAAACTATTCTAATCAGATTTATCGCTCAGGAAACATACGAAACTAGCTTGATTAACTTATTTACACATTCTAATAAGAAAATAAAACTAACACAAATAACAAAGATATTTACATAGCAATTTCCTGAGCTCTGATTGGTCGAGCGCTATCGGCACATGGCGAACGTCGCGTACACTGTACCTCGCAGTTTGGACGGGGTCTCGTCGCCGACACCCATGCCTTATCCCACTCTAGGTAGGGTCGGCACAACATGTATTCCTCTTCAATCTCCTCTATCAGCCGTCATCTCAGTACTCACTTCATTCTTACCCATATCATCTTTCACACAATCCATCCATCTTTTCTGGAGGAAATCACAACCCAAAATAACATTAGATTTTAAGTACAACAAAACAAGAGCGGTTATTCAACGGATGATGTCTCGATTCCTGTAGTAATACACTGACCCGAATCAATAACCTACAAATAGTCCACAGCACCCCTAAACTAGTTATGGTCCTCGTAATGGCCGCCAACGCCTTCCTTAGATAATAAAACGTCTTTTGTTACTTAAGACACTTAAGCTACGTCAAAGACATAACGTTATCAGGTTATGGGGGCAGACTCCACTTTGTAGGTATCTGTTTGTTATGTTATCCTTTGTGATACTGCAGATGTTCGTCACTGCTGAATAAAGGTACGAGTTAGCCGACTGCATACAGCAGCAGCATACGACGTGTCGTTACGACACTACTGGCTTCTATGTATTTCTACGAAATACCTTCCACAGCTAGCGGTAGCGACACGTCGTACGGCCGCAGACGACGACGCTGGAGCGACGACACGTTGAATCTTTCTCAAAAAATGGTTTTTCCAATTCTGAGGAAGAAAAACTGATAAACCAGGTGGCCCAATATCCTGCATTGTACGATGCATCTAACAAAAACAAAAGATACGAAAGTAAATCGCGATTGCTAATCCCAAACAGTTCACAATCTTACCTCACGGAACATTCAGAACTAACTGGAATACGACGTGTCGTCTGCTGTAGCCATCTGCTGTTGGGTTCGAAATCATGACTGCAGCGACATGACGCTGCGACGTGTCACCTTTGAACTTCACCAGAGTCAAGAGCAAACCGAATGCAAATAAAAAAAAGTTAGCCTGATTTACTTTAATCAATTTAGTCTGATTAAGTTTGCCGTGAAACGAGTTTTAGGAACATTTTTTATTACCTACTTATGTGCGTCAGAAATATGTAGTTGGAACAGAAACTTGTACCAATTTATTTTTCTATTGAGGTCTTTTCCCTCTAAATCTGCATTAAAAAAGGTTTTATGCGATGTTTCGATTCGTAATCTGGGGTTTTTATGTCACACACACCCGTTGTATTGTGGATAGCCATAAACTTATACTTACCTATTAACAAGTTTCGAAACGATGTCGAATAATAATTATTATCAAAGGATTTCATCCTCTGAAAAAGACAAAACTGAATCCTTGTCGGATGTCACGTATCGTTTGTTAACCGGTCTGTAATGTTTGTTTTTATATTTACCAACTCGGTGCATTGTTTTGAAACTGCGCAGGTATTGTGTAGGTACAGTCAACAAAAGAGTTAGCTCCGCATGCAAAAATGTCATTGTTATTGTGGGCGCAACAACTTTTTACACAGTGACACAAGATGACAAAGATTAGGCCACTTAACATACAAATACATTATAACTTTTGTGAGACACATTCATATTTATGATTATTTACGGTTTACTCACGTGCATTTTTTCGGGATTACCCGACTAGTTTCGGACCCAAACGGAGCCCTTAATCATGAGCTGAACACGCGGCGAGGTCGCGAGACGAACTGGCGCTGCACCGCGCCGCGTAGCGTTGCGCCCGCGACGAGAGGGGCGCGCTCTGTGTCGGTATTGCTCGTGCGTCTTCGTCACTTGTCGTGTCCGGGTTGATAGATGAAATAGTACCGGTGCATGCCGCGCTAACTGTGTCGCACTCCAGACTTAACTCACTTTTATATGAAGTAGACTTCAGAGCTGGTTTCCAGGCAGGCGGCAGTGTCCAACCACCGTCTCTATTGAAGTTCGGATGACGGCTGATTTCGATGGCTTCACGTACTTTTCGCGGCACGAAATATTTCTCCTTCGCTAGTACGGAAGCCTTACCGAAACGCATAAAGTGAGCCGTGCCCGTGTTACAGACGTGTTCTGCAACTGCCGACCTCTTGCTGTCCATACTCTTCATACTACTTATGTGTTCGCTAAGTCTGGTTGCGATATTGCGGCGAGTTTCCCCTATAATAACTCAGGCCACAGTCGCACGGTATCTTGTAAGGTAAAAGCACTAATGCCCGACACTATAAGAGCAACACAAATTTAATTCTTCAATAACAAATGTAATTTAATCACAAAACACAGTTTAATCTTTTTAAATGCTAAAGTAACATTTAGATGTTTAGTTTTCAACATAAAAGCTATATTTACTAACATATTTCATACTTTAATTTACATTCTTTTACACTTTGTCGTAGGAACTATTAAATGACATCACAAAAAAACGAAACCACTAATAGTAGACATCCCTTAGCGCTAATACTAGACGTGTCTAATATTAGTGCTAATGGATGTCTATTAATAGTGGTTTGATATTATTATTATCAAGTTAAAAAAAATCAACACTGAAATACTACAATTTTAAGTTACGCGTGAACTTGTAACAGAAAATGCAATTTAGACTTAATCCTATCACTTGTTATAATAATTTTTGGCATGTCTTAAACTCGTACAGCCGCATAGTGCTCAAACATAAATCTGAAATCAAAAGAACTAACAGTTGACACCTAGTATACCCCAATAGTTGACACCCTGTCTACTGTTGGATACGATCATTTGAAACGAACAAAAATTAAACAGCACTTTATTGACAATATATGTATAGAGACAATAATTGCATGAACATGTGCTGAGAAAATCTGTTTGGTGTGACACCAGTAGATGACACATGTGTCGGCTTTTAGGTTTTTACTAATTTCTGGTACTAATAGTAGACACCCTTTAATTTGTTAGAAAACTTAACCGAAATAAGAAGGCAATGGTCCTGGTATGTCAATAACTTAATACATTTCTATAAACAACACAAAAAGCAGCAAAAATCGTAAAAATGTAGAACAAAATCATACCATCTACATGTCGGCGTCGTTAACATTTTCTTTTAGAATCACATTGCATTTGTTCTCTTTCTCACATTGTTTACTGCCAACTGACGTCATTTTTAAATTTGCTTAAATGCGTGAATGAAAATTTTTGACCGCGTATCTTAGATATCTAGGTGTCTGTTACAGCAATCTTGAAGTAAATTCAATGATTATTATTCTTAGTAGAAAAGGTTTTATTCGAAAGTGTCATCCTTTAGTTCACTGTCGGGCATTAGTGCTTTTACCTTACACACCAGGAACGCCTAGCGGATCTTTGTCCTTTGGTGAGCGTACCAACTGCCGCAGTTGTCCAGGCGGGCGATAGATCGTCCTGATGTTATATCTTCGGCGTAACAGGTGACCTATTTTGTCGGTAACTCCTCCTGAGCGGAACGGACTCCTGCGTTTTTGCCGTTCGTGCGTTCGTGCGTTCGTTCGCTCGCTTCGCTCGCTCACTCTAGCCCCCGTCATCCCCTTCGAACCTAACCTATCCGTGTCGGGGTTCCCCTTAACCACCGGTGTGCGGCTGCACCTTGTTCTACCCGCTATGATGAAGGGTAAACCTAGTTCTACCCGAGGATAAGTAGGATACATCTAAGTTTAACCGCATGTGGCCGGCTGCACCTAGTTGTACCCGGCTAAAACTAGGTGTAGCCACACTTCGGCTATTACCCGTAACATATACAAGATACCGTGCGACTGTGGCCTGAGTTATATAGGGGAAACTCGCCGCAATATCGCAACCAGACTTAGCGAACACATAAGTAGTATGAAGAGTATGGACAGCAAGAGGTCGGCAGTTGCAGAACACGTCTGTAACACGGGCACGGCTCACTTTATGCGTTTCGATAAGGCTTCCGTACTAGCGAAGGAGAAATATTTCGTGCCGCGAAAAGTACGTGAAGCCATCGAAATCAGCCGTCATCCGAACTTCAATAGAGACGGTGGTTGGACACTGCCGCCTGCCTGGAAACCAGCTCTGAAGTCTACTTCATATAAAAGTGAGTTAAGTCTGGAGTGCGACACAGTTAGCGCGGCATGCACCGGTACTATTTCATCTATCTACCCGGACACGACAAGTGACGAAGACGCACGAGCAATACCGACACAGAGCGCGCCCCTCTCGTCGCGGGCGCAACGCTACGCGGCGCGGTGCAGCGCTAGTTCGTCTCGCGACCTCACCGCGTGTTCAGCTCATGATTAAGGGCACCGTTTGGGTCCGAAACTAGTCGGGCAATCCCGAAAAAATGCACGTGAGTAAACCGTAAATAATCATAAATATACAAATAAATACCTATTTATTTATAATTAGTTACCATTGGTTCACGTACATTTTTTGGGAATGCCCGACTAGTTTCCAGAAATTCCAGAAAAATGCACGTGAATAAAACGTAACTAATCATATATGAATGTGTCTCACGAAAGCTGTTACAAAAAAAACCCTGGCCGTAATGACCTTATTAACAATTGTACCCTTAATCACGTATCTGATATTGAAACTTTACTATTCCTAAAATTGAATGTAAGTAGTTATGCAAACTTTTCTCTTTTGTTGACTGTACACACCACGGCTACATCATAATCATCATCCAGTATAAGCTGACCTCTCATTGTACGGAACGTCCATACGATGCGAGATCAGCTCATACTGGATAATAGCTTGATATACATATAGCCGTGAGTACATACTTATGAGAACCCTTCTGTTCACGCTGTACACCAGCGACATTCCCAAACGTGGCTTGGCCAAGTTGGCTCTCTTCGCCGACGACACGGCTATCTACTATTCCGGTAGGAGTCTCGATAACATCTCTCGAACCCTTCAAACCGCAGCCGACGCCCTCGGGGTCTGGTTCCGGAAATGGAGAATAGAGGTGAATCCCGAAAAGAGCGCAGCCGTTCTTTTCGAGAGACACGGTGATTCCCACACCCACATCCGTCCCGTCCTCATGTTCGGCAAACAGATCCCTTGGGAGATGAAAGCCAGATACCTGGGGGTTATCCTCGACCACCGTCTGAGTTTCCGAGACCACATCAAAGCGGTGCGCGCTCGCGCCGCTTTCGCCGTCGGTCGCCTCCACCCCATCCTTAGAACGCGCAGTAAATTGTCACTTAGAAATAAGCTGAGAATCTACGTGACGTGCATCCGCCCCATCTTGACTTACGCTAGCGTCGTGTTCGCACACGTTAAGCCTTGTCGCTTTAAATCCTTCCAAACCCTCCAGAATCGAGTGTTGCGCAGAGCCGCGGCTGCCCCGTGGTTCATGCGTAACGTCCAACTCCATCTCGATCTAAAAATGCCAACCATCAGGCAATACCTCAAACGCATTTCCAAGCGTTACTTCGACACTGCCCCCCGCCATCCGAACCCCCTAGTCGCCGCAGCGGCCGACTACAGTCCCTCTCTCATAAGTAAAGTTCGCCGTCCCAGGCACACACTTTTAGAACCCGATGACGAAATTACCCTCCTCCAGGAAACGAGTAAATCGACCAGCACACTACACAACAAACGCCGCCGCCCGGCATACCGTCCTCGCCGACGAGGCCCGTCGCGACGCCCCACCGCCGCCGGTCACGATCCACCGAGCTCTCCCGTCGTAGAGCCGGTCGTCTCTTCAGACTCCGCAGTCACCCCGATAATTCAGCCCTCATCAAGCTGTCTCCCCCCCCCCCTATGTCCCCGCCAGCAACGCCCTAAGCCGAGGTCCGAGTCCCACTAGGGGTCGCCCTTAGTGCTGTTGTTGCAGGTAGTCATGATGTTAGTGTAGTACAAGTAGTTAGCTTAGGTTAAGTATTTTACTTCCCCCCATTGGCTGGAGACCCTTCAGGTCTCGCCAATAACTGCCCGGTTACGTAGAAACCGTCCCCTAGGACGACCTACTGCAGTCCAATAGAAAAAAAAAAAAAAAAAAAAAAAATACTTATGATATATGTAAAAGACACAACAACATAATCGTTCAGGGGTGTTTCTATCATTACAGCTACAGCTAATAGGTATCAGTACGTCAGGATTGCGAGCAAGATAAATGTAGTAAATAAAACCAACATAGACTCTCCACCACTGAGAATACTTGTATTTGGGTTAGTGTTAGTAACATGAACTAGATCACAATTATAATACTTTACACAATTATTACAAGATCATAAAATAAGGACAAGCTAGTCAGATATAAAAGGTCAGACTTCTTCAGCTGATCAACACGGAATGCTCCGCTTCCTCGAATGACCCCCGCCTTTATAACCTCGGATAGGTTGATCCATATCGACGACTACCTTCCTTTGTCAACATTGCTCAGCGCTACCCGCTACCGATACTTCAGTTGAAATATTTGAACAGATTATCTGCAAAATATCGACTCATTTCTTCCGCACCGGTAGTAAGAGAACAATATTGCATTTTCTGCGATATTGATTGCCTATAAATTATCAATACATAATTATGCAATAGGAATTTTAACTACCCAAGCCCGGAATATAAATTTGAATTTATGTATTATGTAATCATTAATCAACCTTATCTCCTAATTAGGTATAAGTCCTCATGTAGATAATAATCAGCAAAACAGTGAATTAGAATTTGCGCATGATTTACAAACAACGTAAAATATTGATAGTTGTACTTAAATATTAAAACCCAGTAGGTATTATTTGTATGTTAAAGAGTGTTGTCAATTTTAATTGTTAAAAATCTTCTGTACTTCATCATTCAGCCGAAAGACTTCCACTGCTGGACATAGACCCCCATTTGGGGGATCGCAATATGGTTGTTAAAGTACTCAGAGAACGCTGCTGCCCATCCTCTAGTGAATCCCTTAGTCGCCTTTTACGACACCCATGAGAATAGATGGGGTAGTGCTATTCTTTATGTCCGTCACCACACAGAACCTTCTGTGCCTTCTGTACCTATTAGCAAAGAAAAGCAAATTGCGCTTTGATGATAAAGTACCAAGTCATTCATTATAGGTACTCTTTTAACCGTAACTTGATTAGTGACGTTTCTCTACAAAACTTTACCATACAAAGAATCACTAATAATATAAAGGCGAAAGTTTGTGAGTGTGCGTGTTTGTATGTTTGTTACTTCTTCACGCTCAAACAGATGGACCAATTTTGACAAAATTTGGTATGGAGGTAGCTGACATCCTGGATTAACACTTGGGCTAGTTTTAATCCCGAAAAAAGCGGCTAACACCGCGGGCGCAGCTAGTATCAAATATTATTACAAAACAAAGCATCAATAAGTAGCTATTTTACGGTTTTTGATGATGTCGTTTACATTTTTTCGATATCAGTCTCCTTACGGCTACAATTTACGAAATGACCGAGCTGTCAGGACTCATCTTTGGATGAATAGAGTTAGGAATACAAAAAGGTTCACAAAATTTGTCACAATGTGTGACAATTATTCAGGAGGGAAACAAAAGTTTTTTTTTGTGACGTTCCTGGGAACTTAATAAATCATAAATGATTGAGTATCAGAACAATTTTCATTTTTTGACAATAATTTAGTCTTATCTCAGAAAAACGACAGGCGGTATAGTGCGGTATCTTTCAATTTTTATCATATCAACTAATATCTAGGGTATCTAATAAACGTCGAGAAAATCACTATCGATTGATTGAACACAAAATATTTATATAATAAAACCAAAGAAAAGACAAGACAATGAAAATACAAGAAATCAGTCTCCGTTATTTTAGGTCGCAAAAGATACAGAAAAATATAAACTAAACAGTAGCTTTATATTAGCTAAAAATAAAGGAAACTTTATAGATAAACAGCAGGGCCGGCCCTACCATAGGGCGAACGGAGCGGCCGCTCCAGGCGCCAATTCCCAGGAGGCGCATCAGTAGTCCCAGGAGGCGCCTCAGTCAACTGGTAGGTATACAAGGTTAGTCGGAAAGGGAGTAGGTAAGTACTAATCCGAAAGGGTTAAAATAAAGAATAACTTTTGTTCTACAACTTTCCCCAAAAGTCAATACTTAGTTTAAAAGAAATAGCTGTTAAAAAATTTCATAAAAAATACGCTAAAATCTGTCTATCTTCAGCCATGAGCACGGAATAGACGCTCCATTTTCTGATTTCGAAACTAAAGCAGAGACGAAGAGTTTTTGAAAAAACTACTTAATTAAATATTGCATAGAAATAAAAATGATCGAATTTTGAAATTATGACACTTACTTTAAAACAGTAATTACTAATTAGTGATACTTTATGTGGCTCGCGGATTAGTTAGTACCCCCTTTCCGACTAACCTTGTATACTAGGGGCAAGCAAGGGGGCGCCATGATTGGATCTCGCTCTATCCTAAAACTTGCCTCGGGCCCGACTGGGTAACAGGCATTTTGAAAATATGTTATTATTGTAATCGATATTATTGAGGGGCATAACCACAGGATCAGACCACGGGTCTATCATAGACCACTTTCTGAATTTTGCCGTTTAAGCACCAACTGACCGATTGCTTCGTTGGTCTAGTTGACTTACGTTATGTGTGTATGTTACTGATAGGGCAAGAAGCTATTGCTAATTTTGTTATTTTTATAGGTGCCACAGGAAAATTTTTAGACAGGGGAGTGAATGCTCAGAGTAGTGAGATATTGAAACATGGGAAGTGACAACCTATAAATTATTAATGAAAGGTATTCCTCTTATTAGTAAAAATTTCAGTCGCTTTTCGCGTGTCTATTCTATTTGTTCGCTTACTACTTCTAAACTACTCAATGGATTTTAACACATTCAATGCCACCACAATTTTCTTGAAGTTCATAGTGATGCCGCCCTATAAGGACGACAAACAAACAGAACACGCCTGGCGTGTTCGAGGCGTACCTAGTTATAGAAATTCGCAAGAACACGCTAGGCGTGTCGGTGGCATTGAACATGTTAATGCGGTTTTTATCTTAATTTAGGTAATTTCTTCCGGAAAAATTTTAAGCTTTAAAACGTACATGAGCGACGCCGGGCATCGCTAGCAATGAAATAAAAGTCAAGGAGTTAAAGGTTTTGCATTTTCTCATTTCTCTTAAATATTTTTGAGTGCAAATTTTGCATCGCTTAGATGCCAAGTTTCTACAATTGCACCCAACGACGGCCACTTCAAGAGTTTAAGAGCAATTCTAGAACTTCTTCTCTGACGTACCTACTAACGACGGTATTGTTAGTGTTGTACGGTTTGTACCGTTTTGTACGTAGCTATTAACGCCACTACTACGTTTGTGTTGAATCTATTCATAGGGAAATAAAGCAGACGCTGTTTTTATTTTATTAAAATTTTATTTATTTGGGAAAATAAACAGTAACACATTACATTTTATGATAACGAAATGCTAACAAAATATGAATAAATGTGCCACCAGCAACATTTTCTACAGAATACATTTAAAATAGAACTTAAAAATATTGTGCCATTTTGTTCTCTTATAAGTCTTATAACAGTTGACACTACATTATATACACACACTTAAAACTATAAGAATCAAATATGGTTGTTTATTAAATTTGAAGATACAGCAAATATCTTTTTAGTGCTTGCAAATAATAATAATACATTTTAAAACATAAAAAAAAGGATCTGTGCAAGAAATCCCGACGCTACTGTTGTGTTGTATTAGCTATCAACAAAACGTATACTAGGGCACAGTAGATAAATATTTATCTACTGTGACTAGGGCCTCTGGCTTATTCTTTAGTTGTTTTGAAACGATACGTGAATGTATATCGTCGGCCAGCAGTTGAAAACCTCGTTATTGCCAAAACCAAAAAAGCATTATACAGGAGTCGGAAAGAACCGTTTCCTGTTTTTTTAGTATTATAAATGAACCATTACCTACTAAATCGTTTACAGTCCGCGAGGCGTCAGCTGAACTTTGGATTTGTGTGAATGCACATAGAATCGATTGCCAAAAAGCAGTATAAACCGGTTTAAACCAATCTAACGACGCGTCTGCATTCATTCTCACACAAATACAAAGCTCAGCTTGTACCTCGCTTACTGTACCGTAATTAATATTTGAACATGAATTCTTGAAGGATGTCAAATGCGAATTACGAGGTTTTCTTGAAAAAAATTAGTTTTTTGTCATCAAATATGGGGTTAACAGCAGATAAACAGGTAGGTGCATTATTCATAATTAACTGCTTTATTTGCATTCAAATTGAATCCAGGCCTGTCTAAAATATGGAGGATTTCTTGCTAAATAAGACATAAAACGTGTTTGACTAAAAAACTATTTATGAGGATTTCACTGGTCGCCGACGATATAGGTACTATAAAAACAAAATAGAATTAGAAATTATCGATACGGTCGTATCGTAATCACAAGTGCAAATCGATCATCGAGATTAAAATATAGCAAAGAGCCTTGATACTGTTTAAGAAGTCATGTTTTTGTTAAGATATTTTTTATCGAATGCTAAACAGCGATAATGTTATCGTATAGTCTCCATATAGTCCGGTCAAATTAGATATTTCAAAGTGCAAAAATTCGCATAGAGCTGAAAATTGGTACGAATGTTCGGAACACCATTATAAATGAAATGTAAAAAGTCCCCATCGATCCCACACTTGCAAAAAAAAATATTCAAGGTCAAAGTTCGCAAATATGGGTTTTTTGCGTTTTTTAGCCAAACGGTAAGTTTTATGATAAAAATAGGTCAGACAAAAATTGTAGATTATGCAATTATCTATTAAAAATGTCTACAATTTTTCTCCTAAACATCACCGTTTCTGAGATATAGTGGTTGAAAAAGTTGTATTCTTCATATGCGTTTCCACGCCACCTGGAAGGTAGTGTACTTGGCGCGTTTTTTTAACGTGGTTTCCCTGATAGGCCTATCCCACAATCACCATCAGAAGAGGATTCGTACAATATCAGTGAGGAGACATCTGATGCATCGCTGTTAGAACAATTTACTTATACCCAGCAGGAAGAAGAAGAACAAGCAGAAGAAGAAGTACAACAAGACGAACAAGAAGAAGAGGATGCAGAATTATCAAATGATTATGAATGAGACGGATAATTTTACCAATTTTTTTAGAATTCACACGGCTTTCATCATTTCCATTAGTACCAGTTTTTACATATTTTGGAATAGTATTGAATTAAACAGGACCACAAAAGATTGTGGGATAGGCCTATCGGGGAAAACATGTTAAAAAAACGCGCCAAGTACACTACCTTCCAGGTGGCGTCGAAACGCATATTATGAAGAATACAACTTTTCCAACCACTTTATCTCAGAAACGGTGACGTTTAGGAGAAAAATTGTAGACAATTTTTATAGATAATTGCATAATCTACAATTTTTGCCTACCTATTTTTATCATAAAACTTACCGTTTGGCTAAAAAACGCAAAAAACCCATATTTGCGAACTTTGACCTTGAATATTTTTTTTTGCAAGTGTGGGATCGATGGGGACTTTTTACATTTCATTTATAATGGTGTTCCGAACATTCGTACCAATTTTCAGCTCTATGCGAATTTCTGTTAACCTACCCCTATTTTTTGGGCTAACTTGACCGGACTAATAGCTCTTAAAACGTTCAAACCTTCACCTTTAAAACCGATAGTTTTAATACTCTTTCGAGTTTTTAGTCCACGACCATGTGAATTCGATAACGAGAATTAAACGACCGGACAAAGATAAGGTGGTTTAAAGTATCTTACGCCTACGCCAAAGCAATCGAATCGTTTAGATAAAAACGATAAAACAAACGTTTGTAGTAGGTTTGTTTTGGCGATCTTTAAGTCCATAATAAACATTGGGTTTGTAAACTGATTTACGTACGGAATCGATATTTATGAATGATAATATTTGTTGGTCATGCGCAGATGGTAAATTGTAAACAAACTATGGTTTGGTCTACAAATGGCAGATGTGCTATTGATACTTAGTTTAATTGATCGTCGGCCAGACGCTTCACCCACCGAAAGTGCCGCCACTTCAAAAATAAAGCATTATTTCTGTCAACACACAACATATTTAAATTTCGTACGTACAACATTTTAGTCAAGTGTTGTAGAAATTTTTGAACACCAAATATCAACACTAGAGCTTCTGGATTCGAAGTTTTAGCGATAAGTACCAAAAACGACCGTTTTTAGCAATAATTACTAAAACTTTAACCTAGGATGTCTAGTGTTGTTTTTGGTGTTCGAAAATTTCTACAACACTCGACTAAAATGTTGTACGTACGAAATTTCAATATGTTGTCTGTTGGCAGAAATAATGCTTTTTTTCTGAAGTGGCGCCACCTTCGGTGGGAGAAGCGCCTTATACCTTTATTCTATAGTTCTTCTGTCTAGCCTTTTCCCATCTATGTTAGAGTCAGCTTCCAGTCTAACCAGATGCAGCTGAATGCTAGTATTTAACACGGAGCGACTGCCATCAGACCTCCGCAACCCAGTTACTGGGCAATGCCGATATCCTAAGGATGGACTGGTTGTCAGACTTTTGGACTTCTGACTACCCGTAAAGACTGTCATAGGTATTTGTAATTTGTATGACACCCGGGTCCGACGGTTTATGCTCTCCGAGGCACGGAGGAGTCTCGATGTGTAACAAATGGTCACCCATCCACAGACTGACCGCGGCAAGCGCAGCTTAACCTTGCAAATCATATGATCCGCGCGGTTGTTAATTAGCCATGAGCCCTTTTGTTTATTCTATAGTCTGTACTTTATACTTTGACATGAGTAAGTAATTGAAGATCTTAATCTGAAACAGAATAAAAAAAAAGTTGAATTACCAGTAAGTACTCTGTATGTCTCGCGTTGTGCCGGACTTAAAGAATAGCACTACCCTATCTCTTCCCGTGGGTGTCGTAAAAGGCGACTAAGGGATTCTCTAGGGGATGGGCAGCAGCGTTCTCTAAGTACTTTAAGAACCATACTGCGATCGCCAACCCGCCTGCCAAGCGCGTGGCGATTTCGGCGAACCTCCCCTTTTGGGCGAGGCCTATGTCCACCAGTGGACGATGGTGAATGATGATGACTCTGCCCCCCTTATTACAAAAGATAATCTAAGAAAAACCTAGGTTTTAAAATAGCCCCGTCTCTTTTTGTTATATGACATAAGAAAGTGATGGGTATATTTTAAACCTGGGTATTTATTATACATACTACATTATTAGTCATAATACATTATTAGTCTTGGTTTAAACCATCTTTTGTAATAAGGCCCTTTATGTATACAGTCTGCGAGGCCTAAGCTGAGCTTTGCATTTGTGTGAGTGCACATAGAATCGATTGCCAAAAAGCAGTATAAACCGGTTTAAACTAAGCAAAGGACGCTTCTGCATTCATTCTCACACAAATGCAAAGCTCAGCTCAGGCCTCGCGGACTGTACCAGACACAGAGCGACTTCGGCTTCGCTCGGGTTTTTTTTGGAAAATACCTTGTTCTAGGAAAAATATGATACTTGATCATGTAATCAGTCGCTAATAACTTGATTTTTAGAGTAGACTAATTATTTAATAAACATGAAGAACCTTGATTTATTCAGATAGGCATCGCCACACCAAAAATATTATAAAACTAGAAACTCTCCTGACTTCGTACGAGCATTAAGTTACTCGACGGTTTTCATCAGTTTTCATCTAAACATTTGTTTTTTTCGACTAAAAAAGGCTAGTTAGTTAGTTGGGAAAAGGCTAGGCAGATGATGAGTCAAAAATCGTGATAGCTCAGCTAAAAAAATATAAACAACATATTTATAAATTATTATACATGAACGGAAAATCAATCTATCAAATCGTGAAAACCGGAACAAAATCCGTTCAGTAGTTACGGAGAAAAAGGCGCACTAACTGACAGACGAACAGACAAGGCAGGGATGGGACTTTGTTTTATAGTACGTAATGATAAGGTAAGTGACTTTATGTATTTTCAATCTACATATATTGTGGTTAGAGTCAAGTATTTTTTATAGACTGCCTTGAAAGTTCACAGATAAATAAAATACGAGGAGGACGAGTGCAGTACAGCAGGAAATTGGATTTCGATGTTTGAACCTTTGAACTGAATTACTTACCTACTCGTATCTCCTGATCTTATTCTGAAGGAGTTCAATACATAACTTCATTTAAAAAGAGCGTCGTAATCAATTTCATTCGTAGATGTTTCATGCTCACGTTAAAAGACAGAGAAAAAGAATTAAATTTAGGAAAATCGTCTCCTACTTTATCAGGTAGCACACAAAACATCATCATTCAGCCGAAAGACGTCCACTGCTGGACATAGGCCTCCCCCAAAAAGGTGGCGGGGGTTTGCCATTATCGCCACGCTTGGCAGGCGGGTTGGCGATCGCAGTATGGTTGTTAAAGTACTCAGAGAACGTTGCTGCCCATCCTCTAGAGAATCCCTTAGTCGCCTTTTACGACACCCACGGGAAGAGATGGGGTAGTGCTATTCTTTACGTCCGGTACCACACGGATAAATAGCACACAAATAAATGGTGAAAAAGGCACTATCTATCTGCCTAGCCTTTTGGCACTATCTATCTGCCTAGCCTTTTGGCACTATCTATCTGCCTAGCCTTTTCCCAAATATGTCAGGGTCATCTTTCAGTTTAACCAGATGCGGCTAAATACCGCTATTTTACACGGAGAGACTGCTATCAGACTTTCGCAACCCAGTTAGATACTTAATGGGCCCAATTTTGGTATAACACATAGTAACAGAAAGTAATTTTAGATCTAATTATCGCCAGAAGTTATTCTAAATGAATGGTAGAAAATACCTTACAAACCAAAATTGCGATGAGTTCAAAATATTATCAGCAGAGTTGGCCAAAATCTTGGCCATATCAAGCCTTCGGTTTAAGTAGTTAAATTACTTAATATATATATTTAATATATATATATATAATATAATATATTTTTGGGACGTTTTCTACACAGCACCATCTAGTCCCAAACTAAGCAGAGCTTGTACTATGGGTACTAGACAATGGATACAATACTTATATACTTTATTTTTTGTAAATACTTACTTATAATACATAAGAAACACCCAGACCAACACAAACACTTATGTTCATCACATAAATATTTGTGTCCTGTGGGAATCGAACCCACGACCTCGTGATCAGCAGTCCGATACTCGAACCACTAGACCACAGACGTCGTCTAAATTATTTCAAACATAAAATAATTAGTCGCTGACAAAGATCTCAATGAGAAGAATGTAGGTTAGTCTTTTTATCTCACTCAGACGCGTCATGTGACTTTTATAACAAAGGTATAACGTTCATACTGTAGTGGTTCACGCGCCTTCATGAGATAATAACTAATCCGCCATATTTGGGAGTCCACCATATTGGATTTAGAATGACTTGACTTGAATGATTGTCATCCAAACTAAAGGTGTAAGTATGCAAAATTTCAGCTCAATCGATTGGGGATATCTGTTTTAAAATTCAGTTGCAAGATTTGACCTAAACAAACTAACATACTTACCTACATTCAAACATCGCAAGTTAAATTAAATCAAGTACAATTTCATAGCTTAGAAATTCCACGTGATGTTCTAGTACATTTCTGAGGAACTTTGACTTCATATAATTATACGAATTGCGTAAAACTGCAACGCTGATAAAACCACAGTATAATGTATAAAACATAAGGATAACTTGGAAATACATGTAACACGATGTAATTTTCCTATGTAACCTAGTTATACAGAATTTACAGTAGGTACATCACCTCTAATATCAATATTATGAGCCTCTAATATCAATATTATGAACCTCAATATCAATATTATGAAACAACTATGATCTAGTTACATAATTAAGGAACATCCTAACATGTATCATAATCATAACTAATATTATAAATGCGAAAGTAACCTCCGGTTTCTGAATTGATAATTCTAGGATAAGCAGTACTTATGTAACATTTGAGTACGGAGTTGTCAAAAAAATGACGATTTCAAAGCATTTTTTTGACAACTTTGTACTCAAATGTTACTTAAGTATTTGCTTATCCCGAATTCTCAAATCAGAAACCGGAGGTAAGTTTGTTTGTTACCTTTTCACGCCTAAACCACTGAACCGACCATCCTGAAATTTTGCATATACGTTGTCAGGTGTACCTACAGAAACGGAAATGGGGTACCTTTCATCCCGAAAAAAAGTACTGTTCCCGAGGAAAACAACAAGGCTCATAGATGGCGCCACGTGTTTTTCGAATCACGATTGAATTATATTATTATAGAAACTTTAGTAGTGTGTTAAGATTTTTTTTTGAGCTTAATAAACGCGAGCGAAGCCGCGAGCAAAAGCTGGTAATCACTACATAGTATAAAACAAAATCGCTTCCCGCTGTCTGTCTGTCCCTATGTATGCTTAGATCTTTAAAACTACGCAACGGATTTTGATGCGGTTTTTTTTAATAGATAGAGTGATTCAAGAGGAAGGTTTATATGCATATTATACATTTTCATTCATCATTACATGCATATTATAGTAGAGAAAAACGTGGAATACGCGATAAACGAAACGCGGGTGAGGCCGCTGGCGACCTCTAATGTAATACATTTTACTAGAGGTCGCCCCTGGCTTCCGTATTTTTCGGGATAAAAGTAGCCTGTATCCTTCGCCAGGTTCCAGACTATCTCTGTACCAAGTTTCATCAAAATCGGTTCAGCGGTTTAAGCGTGAAAGCGTAACAGACAGACAGAGTTACTTTTGCATTTATAAATATTAGTAGGGATGGACTTCGTTCTAATATGAATGTACATTATATTCATAAATAGTTTATGTACTAATATCATTACTTCGTTTTAATCAATTAGTCACAATTCTCGATAGTTGATTACTGTTTCACAGTTGTAATGTTTATTCATAATTGAATTTTCTGACATGTAGGTTCATGATTAGAATCAAGTTCAGTATAATTGTAGTTACAGCAATCTCGGGTAATTGGCTGTTATCCATTGAAGAGTTCCATTGTCAATCTCCGAGGGTCTTCATCAGATCTTCACCAAATTTAAATGAAATCATTTCGGAAGAATACTCTTTCAAACAAAAAAAGAATTTTGCGAATCCGTCTATAAACGACGGAGTTATGCCCGAACATACATAAAAATAATTACATCATCCACATAGCAGTAATCAAAAAAATGCCCGCAAAATAAAAAGTACTGATCCAAATTGGATGAAATTTTTCTGGGACCAAATGGCAAGTATACTGCATCGAACAAAAAAAGAATCATACTAATTGGACTAGAAACCTCGGAGTAATCGGTGTACATACTAAATAAAAAAATACCGACCGAACTGAGAACCTCCTCCTTTTTTTGAAGTCGGTTAAAAACGCGAATTTGTTACTTTGCATTAACCATAGACATACTATAGAAGATAACAGATGATTACTAGAGAATATTCGTGAAAAGAAGTAGAATATATTTTCTGACAATTTTAGAGGCTTTTAAGACCCAATTTCACCATTACTCTGTTAGTTATTAATGTCGTGTACATTTTAACAGACTGTTTAACGGTACATTGAAATTGACACTGACTGCTTAGCAGAACATTAACAACTAACATTGTATGGTGAAATTGGGTCTAAGCTACATATTTCCTCTGATTAAAACTAAATTTCTTAAGTAGAAAACAAGAAAAAAAATAACAACTCGAAAAAGTTTATAACAAATTCATTTTATTCTAAAAGTTTACTTATATAAGGTACAGTAAGAATGTACAGTTTCTAGTACAATATTTTAGATCTTGAGGAAAATTCTATTACCGGGGGATCACGGGTGGATTCTGAGAGCTTGTACCTTGTATATAACCTCTTTTGTTTTACTCACCAACAATGTCGGGCCATATTAGACCATTCTGTACCTACATAACATAAGCCGCCCGCTTGGAACTTTGCCTTGTCTATGAGATTTTATTTAATAAAATAGCTGTGAATGAGCTGACATAATTACTGTCAACATTAATATTGAGTTTTCTTAATTTTATTGTGATAATAGAAAAAACATGAATAAAAATACCAGAAGAAGAAGGGGGGGGGGGGGGAGTTGCCGTAATCGCCACGCTTGGCAGGCGGGTTGGCGATCGCAGTGTGGTTGTTAAAGTACCTCTAGAGAATCCCTTAGTCGCCTTTTAGTCCGGTCAAGTTAGCTCAAAAAATAGGGGTAGGTTAACAGAAATTCGCATAGAGCTGAAAATTGGTACGAATGTTCGGAACACCATTATAAATCAAATGTAAAAAGTCCCCAGCGATCCCACACTTGCAAAAAAAAATATTCAAGGTCAAAGTTCGCAAATATGGATTTTTTGCGTTTTTTAGCCAAACGGTAAGTTTTATGATAAAAATAGGTCAGACAAAAATTATAGATTATGCAATTCTCTATAAGAATTATCTACAATTTTTCTCCTAAACGTCACAGTTTCTGAGATATAATGGTTGAAAAAGTTGTATTCTTTATAATATGCGTTTCCACGCCACCTGGAAGGTAGTGTACTTGGCGCGTTTTTTAACGTGGTTTCTCCAATAGGCCTATTCCACAATCTATTGTGATCCTGTCAAAATATATAAAAACTGGTACTATTGGAAATGATGAAAGCCGTATGAATTCTAAAAAATTAGGTCAAATTATCCGTCTCATTCATAATCATCTGATAATTCTGCTTCCTCTTCTTCTTGTTCGTCTTCTTGTACTTCTTCTTCTGCTTGTTCTTCTTCTTCCTGCTGGGTGTAAGTAAATTGGTCTAACAGCGATGTATCAGATGTCTCCTCACTGATATTGTACGAATCCTCTTCTGATGGTGATTCAACATTGGAGCACGACTGACCTTGACAACTGGTACATGTTAATCGCCATCAGAAGAGGATTCGTACGATATCAGTGATAAAGAATACAACTTTTTCAACCATTATATCTCAGAATCGGTGACGTTTAGGAGAAAAATTGTAGAAAGTTCTTATAGAGAATTGCATAATCTATAATTTTTGTCTGACCTATTTTTATCATAAAACTTACCGTTTGGCTAAAAAACGCAAAAAATCCATATTTGCGAATTTTGACCTTGAATATTTTTTTTTGCAAGTGTGGGATCGCTGGGGACTTTTTACATTTGATTTATAATGGTGTTCCGAACATTCGTACCAATTTTCAGCTCTATGCGAATTATTGCACTTTGAAATATCTAATTTGACCGGACTATTTTATGACACCCACGGTAAGAGATGGGGTAGTGCTATTCTTTAAGTCCGGCACTACACGAGACACACATACATTTCTTAATTCGTGTAGAAATAAATATCTCATTGAAATAAGAAATGAAAAATAAAAATATGGAAGTAAGTAAGTATATAGTAAGTATTTATCTTTTTATTCTATTAGACTGCTGTAGGTGGTCCTAGCGGACCCTTCCTACGTAACCGGGCAGTTATTGGCGAGACCTGAAGGGTCTCCAGCCAATATACAGGGTGTTAACGAATTCGTGTAATTCCTTAAAATCTAACTACTGGTGTAGAAAGGCACCGCACGGGATTTAAATTGATTAAAAAAAAAAACTTTTTTTCATGCGGTAGCGGTAATTGGTCATATCTAAACCACAAAATAAGGAATCGGTAAAAAAAATTTTTTTTTTTGCATTAATTATTTTTTATTTGAGTGAACATTTCAATGCCACGCATAAATTAATGAAAGCACGGCGACACGGCTGGCGGGTACGACTAACGCGATATCGCTCTTTGCAGTCAGATAACTCGAGGCTCTAAAATGACTCAGAAATAGAAAATCAAGTTTTTTTTTTATATTATTTTTAGTTGATTTTCAAAAAATCCCATTTAGGGTTAATCTGTGTCACCAGTAGATCTGGTTTGAAGGAATTACACGAATTCGTTAACACTCTGTAGTATTTATCCGGGCGATTGACATTATTATAGTATACTACCTACCGTATGCCGTAGTTACGGGAGTCCGGTCTAACTTTAGGATATCGGCATTGCCCAGTAACTGTGTTGCGGAGGTCTGATGGTAGTCGGTCCGTAATACTGGTATTCAGTCGCATCTGGTTAGACCAGAAACTGACCCCAACGTAGTTGGGAAAAGGCTAGGCAGAACGAACCACCTACCGTATGTGCCGATCCAAGATATAATAAGTAATAAATAAATATTAGCCTGTAATTGTCCCACTGCTGGGCAAAGGCCTCTTCTCATACAGAGAAGGAACGAGCATTGATCGCCACGCTTGCTCATTGCGGGTTGGCGATTTCAGACCATTAAAGTCCAGGTTTCCTCACGATGTTTTCCTTCACCGTATGTCATTGGTGTCTTAGATTAACTAAGAAAGTACATATGAAATTGAAAAAGTCACATTGGTACTTGCCTGGATTTGAACCCGCAACCCGGTGCTTAACAAGCGGGGCTGTAACCTCCGGGCCACCACGACATCCAGGATATACAGCATTATTTTTTAATTACCGTCCAAAATTTTTCTAGGCATTTAAACAATTAGGCATCATTCAAAGATTCCATTTTTGGATAGAAATCTGTAGATGAAATTTTCATAATAAAATATTTTTCCCGGAAGAATTATCAATTTAACGTGGTTACCTACCAATTTTACGTGGCTTCTACACACGTGCCGCCGGCTTATTGCCGCGCGAGCGTAAGTCAATAGGCGTTATACCCGGCGGCCTGGTTAAACACCCGCCGGCAAGCCGCGCGGCAATGCCGGCGGCAAAGACAGCGGCATTGTGTGTAGGAGCCTTAAGTCAAACATTAAATACTACGTTTGTCGCTCATGCACAGAATCAGTGAAAGGGACTCTCTTACCATTTAAACCGCTTAGACTGTGGTGGAACAAATTGAGCGCCGCGATTCACTCCCGTTCGTCCTATGATAGGGTCGGCCCTGCATCGGAGTGAGAGGATACCAATTTTTTTTTCAAAAATCTATTTTTTACTCATTGCCTAAACAAAATTTGGATGGTGATTAAAAAATCTGCCGGTATTTTACGAGATTACATGCAAATCCGTTTATCAGACGCCGTGGCGTCATTGAGTTACAAACATACATCGAAACTTTCGCATTTATAATTTAGCTAGATTGTTTAACTCGGAGACTGTTTCAAAAACTCCATTTATTACGCAAATACAATCACGAAATAAAAGAAAAATAACGTGTTTCTAACAATGCCTTAAAATAGGTTTTGTTCACTAATTAGAATGCTAATGAGAGCCTGGGCCGTGCCAATTGTAGACGGCGATATTATGGAAATAAGGCCTATTAAGGTATTTACCTATCTTCTATCTACGTAAATGGAATTGCAACTAAACGTTGCGATAGCTACGAAAAATACATTACAATTTGGTTAAATTACTATGCCTATAGTCCAATTTAGTTCATACATAATTATATCAAATATTATAAAGATGATGGCAAAAATTTAAAGGACGTATGCTTAGGTGGTTTAGTCATGTTGAGAGAATGATTGAACGGCGATTAACAAAATGAATTTATAAGGCGGAAGTCAGTGGAAACGCGAGACAGTACTTCACGCCTGAACAGCTGCTCAACTTGTATAAAGCGCAAGTTCGGTCATGCATGGAGTACTGCTCTCACCTCTGGGAGAGAAAAAAAATACCAACTCGATGCACTTGAGTCGATGGACAGACGGGCCAAGAGGCTTATCGGCAACGATGCACTGGTCAACTCAAAGCTCCAGAGCCTTGAACCTCGACGCCGAGTTGCCAGCCTGTCGGTTTTTTATCGGTTACACTTCGGGGAGTGTGCGGTGGAACTGCACAATTTGATTCCGCCTGGCCCTTTCCATCATCGGACTACAAGACGTACGGCAAACGGCAATGCGCCATCGGTACATGGTGGATATTCCACCCATACGTACGAAGCGTTTTGCGAACACATTCATTGTTCGCACAGCTAAGGAGTGGAATTCCCCGCCAGAGACTGTGTTTCCTGATAGTTACAACCGTGGGGTCGTTAGATCAAGAGTGAATAGGTTACTTCTAGACAAGCGAGATAGTGGTCAAACGCGAGCTTATCGCTAAATAAAAAAATAAAAAAACGCCTGTAGAGGACGCCCTAGAAGGACATACATCGATATTATTGGCGATGTTCTTCAAAAAGGACAGGTGCATAGTACTCTGAACCGGCATGCGTATACGACAAGATGTAGGTATGAACGTGGACGAACCGAAAGGAGTATGTCAAGATCGTAGCATGACGTGGCGTTCTGCAGTTTATGCTCCATAGCAAAAAGGCGTGTGTTTATGTATTATAAAGATTTAAATTCCTGAAGAGTCTAAAAATGAATATTGCTTACCGCGTTCAGCATCCCGTCTACCCTCGTTGCCTTCTTCAGATCTCCGGTTCATTTGGATGTTAATATAGGTACACCTCTATCTATAGTGAATTTTATACATTTCGTGTAGGTTTTATTGATAGTGTAGGTTTTGAGGGCACTACGTACTATCCGATTTAGGACGCTTGCCCTACATTTTATCCCACCGTGGGCGTCTTTGGTAGGTTGTAATTTATTTTTAGTACAACAAATTATACACATTCGAGTGTTAATTATCGTATAGAAAGCTTGACACTAAGGCTGAGATCTATAGACCCAACTTGGACTTTGCTCAGACTTTACTTTAGACTTATGACAAAGTCAGTATTTATAGAGCCGTCTTTGAATTCATCTGAGTGCGTGCTTAGCAAATGCTTAGCAAAGTCTAAGTTCACAAAATCGACGACTTAGCAAATACTTAGGTTACTATTATCCTAACAAAAAATAATGGTCCGTAATTTACTTTACCATTATTATATTTACACAACTTTTTAATTTTTCAGTATTATAAAGTGACCAGACTCAACTCAGTAATACCAGATTAGGGAAGATTTCCTTGATGTTGATAACTAATTCTGAATTAGTTAAGATAAAAACAATTAGGTAGTATAACATCACATAAAACAAGTTTTTCTAAGTTTAAAATGTATAAACATGAATTAAAAGTTACTTTTTTTCGACAAATTGCAGATGTCAAAACGATGCGATCCGTTTCAATGAATATAATATTGTGTTCGTTTATAAAAAAAAAAAAAAAACACTTTTAAAGCATGCCAATTTCTGCATATTCTTATAATAATAATACATAGAAGAAATATGAGCGTAGTTCTAGATTATTTACATGTTATTATTGTTAAACATTTATAAAGAAAAATCAAGAATGTAATGCTTGAAACGAAACAATAACTTGTATTTTGACATCGACCGTCTTAGCGTATGCTTAGCATATGCTCAGCATAGTCTCAACGTAATACGTCTATAAATTCCAAATCTAAGATTACGCTAAGCATACACTTAGCAAAGTATTGCGTGAGTAAAGTCTGAGCAAAGTCTAAGCTAAGTCCAAGTTGGATCTATAGATCTCAGCCTAACAAACGACAGTCCTTACCTAACATACATGACGCAATCTAACGTAAGGTACTACAATGACATCAACCAATATGAATTTCCTATCGTAGCTTAATAAACTTATGAAATCTCAAAAATAAAAGTTACACTGAACTCTACCTACTGTACTGTAGGTAAAAAATATCGAACATATCAAATATCGATATTTTTTCAGGAAATAATGTCATGCGTATTAAGTATCCGAAGTAACAAACGCTTATTTCAAAATAATATTAAATTAATAACACTTTCTACTTTGAACTTCTACATGTCTTGGTTCATTTATAATAAAACAAAAAAAAATACACTGCAGGTCCTTAGATTTACTTATTTCAGGAAACGTTTTTTTTCGATTCCTGTAAAATTTTGCTTTTGGCTATAATGAGGTTTTCACTGGTCGCCGAAGATAATCGGAATTCCGTTCGTCTAAGATTCAGGTAAGTAATGAATATTTCGGATAGATACTGATTTGAAATAAATGGAACTAATTATTTATTGATATTTTTGCCGACGCTTGAAAAGTTCGCGGACTTCTCGTTTCAAGGCGATATTGTATCGATGTTAACAAACACGTGTAAGGCTTAGGTAATGCGTAAAGGTGGTAATAACGACCACCAATGTTGGTCGGTAATTTCATCAATGACATTAGTAAATCCAATATGATTCGAGATGAGCTAAGATCTAACAAGTCTACGTCCTTTCTAATGAGATTATAATTTGAATCCTTCAAAATTCTAACTCGACATTTGACAGAAATAAACTAGAATTCCACAAGCATTGATTGTCTGAATCAGTGCTTCCATAAGGTCAACAAGTCGAAGTGTACGAAAAAAAACACGCAATACACGTGTCGCCAAACATACGCATAAACATTTTAGTATATTAACGAAAGTGAATAACAAGTCGCTGAAACCTGAGCCGACCATGTGACTATAATGTGCTTACCAAAGTTATATTTTAACATAATTGACATGTCCAAAGGTGATACCAATTCACAATGTTTATTATTCATACGATACTACACTGGTAGCATCATATGAATCAGGTCTCTATCCATACAAATATGTAATAAATATTTAGTTTTAATTCCGCCAAACTAGATTGCTAGCTTGGATGCAGCATACAGCACCCTCTCGCCCCCAAATACAACGTTATTTTTAGTATATACAAGAACCGAGACACCCCAACAAGATTTTCGCCAGAACTGCCCGAATATGTGTTTTTTTTAAATAAATCTCCAAGTTACACCGTAGTTTATGTCGCGTTAAGTTCCCTAGTAAAGTGTGAAATGCTTGAGATGTGTTATGCAGGGGTTGTCTGATACACGGAAACTGATCGAGAGGACCATCTCAAGCCTCAAGGTGTCTATTCCCGTCAACTGTTATGGGTAGAAACCTACTGAAACAAAATTGAAATTTACGTAAAACAAAAAAAAAGTTGTGTAAAAAATATGTCAATCGATTCTCCTACTGATTCTGAACAAACTAGTTTCAGATTTAGTATATACTAAAACTAAGCTTGTATATGCACATGCAGAACGTGCAAAGACTATAAAACCACTATTCTCTTTGAGAACGTGTGATCAATAATTTCATTTACGCAAATAATTATTCGCGTCCAAGCGGTTGACGAGTCGACGTCTCCCGAGAATACCCCGTTGAGGGGCGAAAGTGTGTCGCATCGGTTTGGGTTGCATGTTGCATTATAATCACAACTGCATCCTAACTTCCTAACTTAACATTATAAAATGCGAAAGTAAGTTTGTTTGTTTGTTACCTTTTCACGCCTAAACCACTGAACCAATCATCCTGAAATTTTGCCTGTACGTTGTCAGGTGTACAGAAACGGACATAGGGTACCTTTCATCTCGAAAAAAAGTACTGATCCCGAGGAAAACAACAGTAACGTTCATAGATGGCGCCACGTGTCTTCCGAATCACGATTGAATTATATTATTATAGAAACTTTAGTGGTGTGTTAAGAGTTTTTTTGAGCTTAATTAACGCGAGCAAAGGCGCGGGCAAAAGCTAGTTTGCATATATTTGCGGGCGGCAGGGCGGTGCTACATACTGCATGCTAGCGATCTAGTTTTGCAGAATGAAAACCAAATATTAATTGCATATGTATATGTCATTGATTTCCGTAAAGTAACGCCTGATTCCATAAATTGATCTCTATCCACTTAAACCATTACAGAGACTTGAAAACTACTCAATCTTGTTGTAGAGACCAATGATATTGTATACCTACAAAAAGAAGTAGATATGTCATTGACGTGCCAAAAAAGACTTCAAAATTACACCAATTGTTGTAATTGGAAATAGCTATCTCTTTCACTCTCGTATTTATTTAGTATCTTCGTCTTACTCATTAGAGATACTAGTGAAAATAATGGAGGGTCGAATTTTAAACGCCATGTTCTATGAACGTAACATATATTTCTTTTTGTATATGTTACGGTTAAAAGCCGAATGGCGGTTACACCTAGGTTTAGCCGGGTACAACTAGGTGCAACCAGTAGCAGTTGGTTAGAACTAGGTGGAGCTTAAGTCGACAGAGCCCCGCTGTGCGGGGCTCCTATTTCTGTCTGCAGGGTTTAAAGTAACCTAACACGAAGGGGATGACGGGGGCTTCGTTCGCTCGCTTCGCTCGCTCACTCTAGCCCCCGTCATCCCCTTCGAACCTAACCTATCCGTGTCGGGGTTACCCTTAACCATCGGTGTGCGGCTGCACCTAGTTCTAGCCGCTATGATGAAGGCTAAACCTAGTTCTAACCGAAGATAAGTAGGATAGATTTAAGTTTAACCGCATGTGGCCGGCTGCACCTAGTTGTACCCGGCTAAAACTAGGTGTAGCCGCACTTCGGCTATTAGCCGTAACATATATAATATCAATATCGTTGGTAGAGACTACAGATTTGGATGAAACGAACACAGCTCGCTAGAAATCCATACTTTTCTTACCGAAAAGTCTGGTGGAAAAGTAGACAACACAACGCTACAAAAAGTCGCACACAGAAGCTCATTAATGGTTTTTGCACCTTAACAGATATATTTACGAGTGCCTTTAAGACATCTCTTTACGTGACCGTGAATATATCAGCCGATTCTTAAGCGGCTGGGTCTTCCGGTCACCTAGACAGAAGCTAGCTGTACAAATCCATTAGAATAGAGTGTGAGTGGTGCGAAGCTGCCGAGTTTAATAACAAGGAAATATCACAAATGTATTGTAATGTCCTTATTGTTTACATCGGATTGTCTCCAAAATATTCCTTAAAACAAAGTCTATTCACCTTCAAGCTGACAGGCGATGTGTTTTCGAGGAAGGTCAACCTCCTTGCCCGTCCTGTGAGTCTGTAACGATATGTTAAGGTATTTTGTTCACGATTCTTAATGTCATCGATGGTAATCATTGTTTGTATCGAAAACATGGTACTGATAACTGGTTTTCTAATCGCTTGTTGCCTAGCTTACGAGGTTGTAGGAGGCAAGTTCACTGACCTGTGCAGGACTGGCTTGACCACCAGATGTTTTCGTATCAATTTGTAATAAATCAATTTTTGACAGTGAATAAAGTTTTAGTCGCATATTGTGAAATTCTTAAGAAAAAACCTAGCTTGGGTGTCGAGAAACAAGGTTCGGAACCGATTGCAAAAATATCGGTTAGTAAAACGTTTTAACGGTTTCGGATAATGTTTTCCTTCAGAACAAAACCGATAATCACGTTCTACAACCTAAATAAACCGGTTTAACTCAACGCGACGGATAGCTCTCGACCTGCGTTAACAACTTGTTAGTTAGTAACAAATTTGAAGCTTAATAATAACAAGTTTTAGAGACATTTCAAGGACGAAATACCGGTTAATACCGGTTAATGAACACTAACCTTAATATTGAGTTCCATAATTGTACTTATGTTTTACCGGTTTGAAAATTTAATTGATTTCCGAACCTTGTCGAGAAATGCTAATAAAAACAATAAACTATACCTTATTTAGTTTTATCTTGAAAAGCACTTAAGAAAACGATGCCCAAATTCGTTACCAATGTCACGCCTTTTCTGTTGGTCATATTTTTTTGGACCACAGCTCGTCTGACCCATAAGACAAAGTCTATAGAAACGCGGAGCGCGCGCGTAGCGTAATGCAGGGCGCAAAGCGGACAATTCAAACATGATGATGATGTTGGTTCATGGAACACACAGAAAATTAAATTCACGCAATCACAATATTCACAATTATAATTTATAAATAAATTAGTCCCAATGCTGCCACAACACAGCATTACGCTGAGTAATGACCCATTCACATGCGAATGCGACACATTTCTGTCTGTATTAGAGCTAAGGCGCATTGCGCTGCGGCAATTTGCGGTGCGTTTTTTTTCACCGTAAAAATAAAACAAATACAAGTAAATTCGTATGTGGGTGCATTATTCGCAGTGCGCGCGCTCCTATGTGGTTTCATAGTACGCAAATTTTCCGAAGAAAATTCGCACGAATTTTATTCGCAGAGCGCGCTAACTCTTAGAGCGGTTATGGACACGTTTTTCCGCGCGTATTGTTTACATATGACAGGAACTATTAGTTAATCTGTGGTATGACAGTTCGCGGCGTAAAACGCGGCGGGTTCTGCCGCCCGCGTCTCCGTAGACGAGGCCTAAGTACATTTTTTTATTGCCTATAGATTGGCTTACATAATATCTTGCATTTGACCACTATCTTACCTGATGTTAGGTTACAATGCGGTTGATGCTAAATAAATGGAATATCTTCGAAAAGATGACTGAAATACTGTATTTAACAATTCCGCAGAATAATGTACAAAATGTATAGTATTATCAATAATAAATTATAGTATCAAATATTGTCAAGGAAGTCGTTTTTAATACAAGATTTTATCAGTATAGTATTGTGCATGCAATTGTTTTGGTTTC
Organism: Amphipyra tragopoginis; assembly: GCA_905220435.1. Classification (NCBI taxonomy): domain Eukaryota; kingdom Metazoa; phylum Arthropoda; class Insecta; order Lepidoptera; family Noctuidae; genus Amphipyra; species Amphipyra tragopoginis. Next base: position 11,242,465 of record HG992009.1, read on the forward strand.
AGCATTTTCCTTAAGATAGTACTTAAGTAATTGCTGATAAAAATTGGGCAAATTCTTTATAATTATGTCGGTTAATCAATAATTCAAGATTACGGGTCTCTATCGGATTTATGAAAGAACATTGCGAAAATAGAGCTGTTGATTAGAGCAGTGTTCCGCACCGCAAACTATTTGTGTTCAAGGTACACCTACAAAATTTGGAAATTTTAGAGGTACACCTGGGGTTGCCAACTCTTTGACGGTCAAAAATAGTAGTTGTACAATTATTACCCACAAAAATATAGTAGATAGCGAAAGGATGAAAAAAAATATAGTACTCGTAGGTTCCAAAATAGGTAGGTACTTTATTTCTTAAAAGAATATTTTGAAACGAATATTATTGCTTTGAGTTTGATGCCTTTAAAATATAGTAGTTTCGCCTACTATTATACTTTTTTCAAAAATATAGTAGTCGGGCCTCTAATATAGTAGGATACTATATTATATAGTAGGGTTGGCAACCCTAGGTACACCATAGGTCGCTGTGTAGTTTAGTGCAGGTAGGTATTATATCTTCATATCTTTCTGACAAAACTTGCCATTTCTCCGCGGCAAATCAATTAACGACCACGGTACACCAGTGTGCCGCGGCACACACTGCGGAATACTGGATTAGAGGGCCGTATTTACAAAATGCGCGACAAAGTCAAGCATACAAAGACACTAAGGTAAGGAAGATTGGTTACCACTCGGTCAGACAAAACGGCATTCTCTGAAGACATTACAAAACAACTGCTGCGTTTTGGTTATGCGCGGTCACGCGCTTAAGCCCTCGGCTTGTGCTATGTGAGTGACAAATGCGACTTGTGAAGACGCGACGCGAAATAATAAAATATGAGATGATGCGGCACATTCTAACGTCAGGACCAAAGAACAAGTATTACTTTTTCATATTATTGCATCGCATTTGCCGCTCACCTAGGACGATGAAATGAGAGTTAGATTCAGTAGGTATTGCAGTTCTAGATTTGTCTGACTTTACTTGGACTGTACCTAGCGAGTAAGCTAGCGTAGCTAGCTCAGAGTTATGAATATAAATGTGGATGGATGGAGAGGAAGAGGGAGGCCAAAGAAAAGATGGATGGATGGCGTGAAGAATGATATGAAACAGACGGGAGTCAATGATATCATGACGGTTGACAGGACGGAATGGAGGAAGAAAACGTGTTGCGCCGACCGACCCCAAGTAACATGGGATAATGGCAGGAAGATGATGACTTGGACTGTACGTAGCGTCAATGCGCGCACAAGCTGCTTATCGTTGCAGTCGTGATAGGTTATTGAGAATACACTAGCACTTGGCTGCTATTAACTATAAAATTAAAAGTAACAACGTTTGTTCTCCAACATTTGGAAATATTAAAAAAAAAACATCTTCTCATACAAAATTAACGATAAGGTTGTTGTTGAGTTTAAGGGAAGATGATTTTTATTTTTATAAGCTCCTTGCCCACAGTTTCACTCGCAGCCTAGAGGAACTACTTCATGTACCTGGATTAAAGGGGGTACCTTTAATCCAGGTGTTATGTGTTAATCCAGGACATTTCCAATGATGAATTTTCAAAAATCCTTTCTTAATGCTCATCTATGTTATAAGGAATGCCTATGCAAGATCCACAGATTTAAGCTGTGCATTGTCTGTCAGTTCGTCAGTCAGTTTTAGAGTTTTATTAAGTAGAAGAGAGCTAGGGTAGCACTACTTTAATTATGACACGGTGATTTAACAGTAACTGTAATTGCACTAGTGACGGGATAAAATATAGACAGCCCTATTGCTTTTCCACAAACACCATAGTTTTCCTAAGTCGCCTTTACTCGAGTACATTTTGTGTAGTTACTTTGCCTTTGTTCAATAAGATCAACGCTATAGCTGTGTGAAATATACGTCCATTGGTTCACGGAATGTCAGTTAATGAATTTGTGTGCCAATTTGGCTCCAGTTGGCTATTTCTTATTGTGAGTAACTCGTTACTACGATTTATGCACTCGAAATATTATGAAGAACATTAACGTAGAATAATGAAGAAGGGTTTAATTTTTAACTTGTCCTTTGGTCTGCCTGTCATATTTTTTCTGTTTACTGAATGAAGCACATTAAGGTAGATTTAGAACAAACTAATATAGAGGTAGAGTTAGAACAAGAACATATAGCGCCGTTTTTTGTTGCTTTTGTTGGTGTAAACGATAATTCGTTTTCATCATTTATACCAAAAGAATACCAACGAGCAAGAATGACAATAAACAAAAACTGGAATTCTTGCACATGCGCTAGAGATGTTTAGATCAGGCGAACGAGTGCTCATTCGTCAAGGAGCGAGCACGTAAGCAACTGTTCGCTCGCTCGTGCGCCGTTTAGCCGTATACGCACGAACGAACACGAACATCGCGAACAAGAACATCGAATACGAATCACTATGAAGGTGTTCGCCGAACACTCTGTTCGGTAGTGGTACGCACGTGCAAACAATGTGTTCGATATTCGTGTTCGCTCGTGCGTACACGGCTTTTACATCAAGCGAGCGAACATTCCAAAATAACAAACTAGAACAATGAAAGCATGCTCTGTCTCTGTTTACACCAAAATAATTTGATGGTGTGGGGATAGGATGAGCATTCGCTCGTTTGGTCTAAACCCACCTTTATGCCTTGTACCAACCGAACGCAGGTGAACGGAAGCGTACGAATGGTTTTCGCCGATGGACACCGATTACCGAACGCTTGCTCGCCTTCGCTGTTGTGTCCACACAGAGCAAACCTTTGATGTTCCGATTCGCCGCAAAGCACAGCCGAACGCGGGCGAACGCTTCGTTCGCTCGCCTTCGCTGAACCGTACACACCCACTCTTACGCCTTCGTTCGTTAGTGTGCGTCCTGAGTGACGCCGCACCGCGCAGGCGGAATGAACGGCGCATATGGCTTCGTCCCAACTGATCCCCAGTCCCAACTCGCCCGGTCCATATGTATCTACTTACATGTATAGCAAAAGGCGCAAAAGTACTGATGGTAAGAAAAGTGCTTGAATGGTTTGTATTTATTTTTATTCAGTCATCGCAAATCACAGTTTTTACAATAAATTAAAGCTCTCTGCTAAAAAATCACAGTCTGTATAAACAATAATTTAAACTATCGTCTCTGAAATCACTTTTTTACAATAATTAAAGCTGTCTGTTAAAAAATCACATTTAATACACTTAAGTTCATCATAATGATTGAGCTACCAGAACATTCTTTTACCACGGCATTAATTAAAATAGTTCGAATTTAATGTTAATCCGACACAAGACACCCCGACTCCACGTGGTCAGATTCTGTCCTACCCCTAGAGTGTTATTTAAAAGCGTGGAGCCAGAAGCTTGCGAAGGAGGTCCTGAGTGGAACGAGGCCGAAACGTAGCGAGAAGGGGGAGGTGGTGAGCGAAGCGAGTCGGCAACCTCCCGAGCGTAGCGCCCCGGTCGAGTGTGCAAGCGAAGCGAAGGGGCGACAAAGCGAGTCTTGTGGCGGAGCATGCTCAGAAACACTGGCATGCTTGATTGCTTGCTTGTTTATGTACCCCATTCGGTACTCTGTACTTCGATATTTAGGTCTTTCGATGTCACTTTTGTAGACAATTAGATTTTAGATTAGATATATTGGACGTAGGTTGTCTAACCATTCGACAATATAAACTTACGTTAATTTAACTTTCGGTTTTATGCTTGTTCGATATTTAAGTTTTCGATGTTTTGAACATTGACATTTCAACCGTAGATACTTTAATTTTCGAAGTTCAAAAATGTACCCTAATAATCTACTTATTAGAACGGAATGTAAGCAGGTTATTTTGTTAAAAAATGTATAGAAAAATATCAAGAGCGAAATTTATACGTGATAAGTATTTATTTTCTACATCGTAGCACTTTTCCGACAAACTATACCCTGGCAGCTAATAGGTATATAAAAAATCGGGCGAGTTGGGACTAGGGATTAGTTGGGATGAAGCCAAATAAAATGTTCGAAACGTTTCAATTTTGATATCGACATTATTAAAATCAAAGTAAAATAAAAAATAAACTTTAAAAAAAAGTAAAAACCGACTTCAAAGAAAAACTAAAAGGAGTAAAATAATTACCATAATATAAAATTAACAGTTTCAGAAGTCGGTGACTTCTATTTGTTTCAGTGTAGAGTTGCACCGACTTCTGAAACTGTTAATTTTATATTATGGTAAGTAATTATTTTACTCCTTTTAGTTTTTCTTTGAAGTCGGTTTTTACTTTTTTTTAAAGTTTATTTTTTATTAAATACTTTTTAGTGTCATAAATTTAACCCCCTCCTCTTCATAACCCTTCTTTTTAGCTTTGACGTAGTCGGGCATAAAAAGCCCTTTCAAATGATACCTTACACGATATAATGAAAATATTCCAAAGGGGGGGGGGGACACGCACCCCCTCCTCTTTTCCAGTAGTCAGTTCCCAACAACAAATATAAACAAAGCAATATTAGTAATTTGAGAATTTTGCTTTGATCCGATGAGGAGTTCCGTTCCATATCTCTGAAGTTCATGATCTAATCGTAACAAAATTTATATGGGACCAATCGGGAAGTATACCCTTTCGAACAAAGAAAGAATTTTTCAAATCGGTTTATAAATGACGGAGATATGAGGTAACAAACATAAAAAAAAAAAAAAAAAAAAAAAAAAAAATACAACCGAATTGAGAACCTCCTCCTTTTTGAAGTCGGTTAATAAACGAAACACTAAACACGCGCGTACGCGTCAACTTTCCCGCGTGCACTAACGACATGTATCGACGGTAAAGCCGCTCCGCAATACGCCCGTGCGCCGTCACTCAGGACGCACACTTAGGCTGCAAATTCGGAACGGCGGCGCGTGCAGCGGAGCGTTCCAGCGTGTATTGTCGCGTTCAACGTGCATGCAACTAGTTTTCGCTAGAGCGTGCATGCGAGCGGGACGTCCAAGTGCGTTGACCAATCGGAGGCCGCCATTCATTCACCCCACTTTTACTGGCCAATCTTGACACACTGAACAAAATATCATTTGTATACGCTCGTTAAAACGCCGAACACTGCTCACGCCGCTTAACTACACGCTAAAAACGCTGCTACGAATACACCAAGAGAGAAGTCTATACGTTCAGTAGTCAAGCGTGCACGCTCAAAACAACGCCCCGCTGCACGCGCCGCTGTTCAGAATTTGCGGCCTTAGCGTTCGTTCGGTTGGTCTGTACAAGGTATTCATAATTTAAGAACAAATTCATTAATGTCCGCGGTCCCTTATCGTGTTTAACGCTATCTGACTACCGTCACATCGAGAAAGAAAAACTAGCTTTTAATGATCTTTTTCATCATCATTCAGCCGAAAGACGTCCACTGCTTGACATAGGCCTCTCCCAAACTCCATGTTGGGGGGGGTTTGCCATAAATCGCCATGCTTCGCAGGCAACTGCTTCCAAATTGCTATAAGCTGTGTGTCTAATTACTTTTATGAGTAGTAGCACTAGCTTATGCCCGCGGCTTACCTCGCGTTAATTAAGCTCAAAAAACTGTTAACACAGTTCTATGTATAATAATATAATTCAATCGTGATTCGAAAGACACGTGGCGCCATCTATGAACGTTATTGTTGTTTTCCTCGGGTACAGTACGTTTTTATATGAAAAATTTCAGGATGATCGGTTCAGTGGTTTAGGCGTGAAAATGTAACAAACAAACAAACTTACTTTCGCATTTATAATATTAGTTAGGAAGTTAGGATACATTAGCGACAAACTAAACTCGATAATATCGATATTAAGTACATCCTTAGAGAAAATTGATGCTAAATACTACAGAGAGAGATTGAGATTTTACGAGCAACATGTACACAATTACGTGCCTATTTACAAAATGAGTCATTTGCACACATAAATATTGTAATAAAGATCGAAGGTCGACCGTGTAATCGAATAATATTCGAGTCACATGGTTTCAGCACAATGTTCGGTATTTACGTAGGAGATGATCTCATTCAGCCGTTATGTTTGATTTGCAGCGATAAAACTGCGCGTGCCCACGTGCTAACCTATCACACGTAATAAGACACTTCGGCTTTAATACTAAAAGGGACAAATATCGCTGGCCAGTTCAAATACGCCTGCCTGTCAGTTATCGGGCAGCGTTGGCGAGCGGGCCACAGATTTACTAATAGTTACTACGTAACCGGGCCCTTGCCTAGCGTTGTGCCTACCGTGGACTACGTGGACCTTTATCGCTGGCCAGGCCAGGCAAGTGATGCAGGACTCTCTGAAGAAAATGGACTGCAAAGCCAGTAAAAGTAAGCTTTAGAATTAGATTTCTAAACATAGATAAGTAGGTACCTATGTAATAAAAATAAAGTTACAAAAATAATGGAAAATAAATTTCCCTTGTTTTTGTGGACGGGAAACTTTTACGGAACAGTAGAGCCTATCCAAATATGAAAAGCAATTACGGAATCCTTTAGGTTTTCCGATATTTTCTGGTCACTGATAAACATGATTAGTGGTATTAAAAATAATTATAATACTCATACAAGCTACATTCGAGTATCTTCAATCAACGCTCAATTAAGTAATCTGGCTATTCCAATTTTTTTATAAAATCCTACAAGAGTTGTACTTACCGAAAATTATCCATTTTCTATAAATCTCTTCCTCTTGTTTACAGGCTGTTAAAAAAATAACAAGAATATTGTGGGCTTACTCTGTATCGGAAATGGAACAACATTCGTAGAAAACTTAAAAATTCGCGTTTTTTTATAACTTTCCATACTACTTAATCAAATAAAATTATTATTTTACTAGTTTTTGCCCGCGGCTTCACTCGCGTTAATTTGGAATTTGACAATCGACTTTTAACACACTACTAAAGTTTCTATAAAATATAATTCAGTCATAATTCGAAAGATACGTAGCGCCATCTATGAACGTTTTTGTTGTTTTCCTCGGGAACAGTACTTTTTTTCGGGATGAAAGGTACCCTATGTCCGTTTCTGTACACCTGACAACGTATATGCCAAATTTCAGGATGATCGGTTTAGGGGTTTAGGCGTGAAAATGAAAAGGTAACAAACAAACAAACTTACCTTCGCATTTATAATATTAGTTAGGATTAAGTAAGATTAGGATTTCTATATAAAAAATCTTAAGCATAGATTTTTTAACACGTACCTACATAGGTACCTACCTGTTGTCCACGATGTGCATACCTGATATAAACGAGATTTAAAAATATGCACCTCTTCCGTTCCTTATCAGTTTCTGTCTGACATAGGTTTCAGAAACGTGTAGGCCTAAACATTGACCGTGTGGAACGTCCAATAAATTGAGGCAAAGATAAGATCAAGGGGAAAGCACCTCAATTAGATGTGACCAATCCTTGACGGTTTATTTTGGTAAATCCATAGAATATCTGCTGATTTCATGATGACAATATAAAAGTAACCTTATCGTGAAATATGGATGATTGAATCAAAAACATTCAACTAAAAAAAGCCAAGTAGTGCAACTCTTGCCGTAAAAAATTCTGAGAATTAAAGTCTAAGTCTGGCATTTCATTTATAAATATTAGGACTTTGCAATCATGCAGCATAAGGATATCTATCTACTTATCTATCTATATAAATAAAAAGAAAGGTCCTGACTGACTGATTGACTGACTCATCAACACACAGCCCATACCTTTGGACCTAGAAAGCTGAAATTTTGCACAGAGGTTCCCTATACAATGTAGACAAGGAATAAGGAAGGATTTTTTGAAATTCAACCCCTAGGGGAGTTATTAGGGTATGAAAGTTTGTATTATTAATAGGTTAGTAATATAAGCTTTGTTTGTTTTTATGTAGAAAGATTTGTACGCCATGTTAAAGAAGGATATGCTGGAACCAATATTGTAACATCTACTGTACCATATTCTAACAAATAAACATTTTTGATTTGATTTGATATGGAAAATCGTCACTTAACGGGTTAAAAATTTCACGCAAGCGAAGCTGCGGGCAAAAGCTAGTACTAGACTACATGTTTAACGTAGTACAGATTAGTTTAAAACATTAATAAGTGTATATGCAACCCAGTAATCCCCAAGCTGCGTGATTGCCAAGTTTGCCAAACCTTGATTTGCTTTTAGAAAAGGGTATACGGTCGTGTTTGGTTGACGTTGGCCCCACTGCCGTGCCCCCTGATTACGATATACCAAATAGAGATCCTGTTATAAAAAGTATATTATCATTATGATTAGGACTAAGGTAGCTAAGCGTAGAATTATAAACAGCTAGTGTACGTCCGTAAGTATCTACGAGTAATAGTGAGAACATGACTCATCGTGTTAGACCTACTTTCACAGCCTTCACGGAGCCTTTCTTGCTCCTTTTTTTTTCTTTTTTAAGCAATGTACACTCAGATTACTTATTTTATCATCCGTTTACTTAAAAAGTTCTGCTTGTATTTTCTACTAGCTGTGCCTGCGATTCCATCCGCGTGGAAGTCGGAAAACAACATTGTGTCGCAGCGACTAAATAATGTATATGTATGCCATTTATTATAATAATAGACAAAGGAGTCCCACTAAGGCACTTATATCTTTTGAATCATTTCTTTAAGTAGAGTTTCAGCTTCTCTTGATTGACCGTAAAGGTTCATAAAACCATAAAATACTACGTTGAATCCCTAGTGAAAGCAAACGTATTGCTTATTTCCATACATTTCCTTGTATTTTCTATTACACAAATAGTCCGCTGTCAGCTTGGAAATAAGTTAACTTTTGGGTCAAAACATTTGCAGTGGCGAAGATGATGTAAATTGTGTCGTTACATCTATGTTACTAAGGCAGACCGATGTTTTGTTTACGTCTACCAGACCCCTAAAACAGCCATCTGTGGTAGCTGTTCCCCATCCGGTGCCGCCTTCCTACGTCGAACGTTTAGCATTCAATTAAGGAAGTCAGGAAATTCGTCTCGTAATTTTTATTCACCACACCTTATTCATCACTTGGTTCCATTCAAAAACTTCATTTGAATTCGGTTCACGGTGTTTTTGTTGCTTTCCGCTTCGTGAGTACGGTTGCGTATGCCTTTTTTCTTAGTTAGTGAACTGGATTATTTTATTTATTTCCTTTATTGAATTCCCATTGAGTCAAGAACCGATTCAAACTTTGATTTTGAGGTTATAGCTCTAACTATGTTTATTGTTTTGAAATTGATAACTAATATTTTTAGATGAACTTGTTATGTATATTTGTATTGCCTTCTTAATTCTTATCGTACTTTTCCAGACTAGACCCGTCTACAGTATTTTCACGAGTTTTTGATCATATTACGATTGCGTTTAGTTGAACGTGTTAAGATTTGTAAGTAACTGAGTAGGAATATTTTCCCTTTCAATTATTGTTTCGGTAGTTAATATTTATTTTATACTAATCTTACGCAATACATTAAAATTCGCCACAGGTAACCGGTACTCAGTCGGTAATAAACAAGTGTGGTCTTTTTTCACGGCGAACGGACCGAATGTGGGCGTAAATACTTTAAGCGATCCCAAGCTTTTTCCTACAGACATTTGTTTTCATCTAGCCGCCTCTTCGCTTTTTGTTTTCCTGACCTTCTACGGCCTGTTGTTTGCTTACCGGCGACTTGTTGCGTGGGATTTAAAATGAAGACTTTTCTATCCTTTTTCAAAGCATTTATGTCCCAGCGAAAGATCGATTGACGTCGGTGAATAATTTCCGCCCACTAACTAACACGAGGGTATGAGCTACGGAGGCTCCAGTGACGTCTTCCTGTCAATCCGCCGTTTTATAGCCGCTATATAGGCTAAGAGCATCCTATTTCCGTCGTAAGATCGACAGGGACCCGGATGGAACTCTTTTTCACAACTAATGCTTGATAAGTAATAGGATAAAAACAGTGAATTTGAAAAGACAACCGCCAGATTTGGCCCTTGTAAGAGGCGAGAAAAGAATCTGGCGGATGGTCTAGCAACATTGACACGTGAACTTATAATACCACTAGCTGTTGCCTCCGGTGTCACTTACATCCCAGGGGAACTACTTCATGAACCTGGATAAAAAGTATTCTATGTCACAGTGGCGAAGGCTCCATACAAGTTGTATGGAGCCTTCGCCACTGTGACACTGTATGATACAACTCGATTCCTATCGGCTTCCCTTTCGAAACGAGTAGTTACTGGAATTCACTTGAGCAAGGTAAGCATTTTTTGGTCCGGCTTCTCTTTTAAGAAAATTCACCCTACGCCACTGCTATGTCATAATCTAGGCCATGGTCTACCTGTGTACCAAATTTCATCTAAATCCGTTCAGCAGTTAAGGCGTGGTTGATTAAACAACATCCAAATTCACAAACTATCAAACAAGGATAGGATTATTTGGTGCTTTTTTCATTACTGGTCAGACATGGCACGCCCCGCACACCTTTGTCTTCAGTGGGTGTGTGTGCATATGCCAACGACCATTGACATCTATATAAATAAAAAGAAAAGTCCTGACTGACTGACTCATCATCGCCCAGCCCAAACCCTTGGACCTAGAAAGCTGAAATTTAGCACAGAGGTTCCCTTTATAACGTAGAGAAGGAATTAGGAAGGATTTTTCGAAATTCAACCCCTAAGGGAGTTAAATAGGGGATAAAAGTTTCAAAGTTTGTATGGAAAATCGTCACTTAACGGGTTCAAAATTTCACGCAAGCGAAGCTGCGGGCAAAAGCTGGTGTTTGATATTTAGTAGTGACCGCTCGACAAGACGCACGTGTGTCATTCATACAAACCTCCAAACGGTACCATACTGTTAATTAGCGACGTCAAATGTGTCGAGCGACTGATTCATGTTTTTTTTAAGTTTGGTCTACAGTTGCAGTATGCACACATCTGCGTTGAACGAATGACGTTGGAAATAAAGAATATTTGTACTCACACATTTTTACTTGCAGTGACAATGGAGGCACAGTAGATAAGCTAAAGCAGTACCTCAACTACCTATAATCGCCTGAATTGACACACACATACACGCACTGTACTCGTATACTGAGTATAGTAGACTCTTTGTAATGTACTCTATTACAGGCGTGACTGACTGCATTGTGAAGCTCACTAGAGGTCTTGTTGCAGTGCGTGTCTGTGTGATTGTGTCAATTCAGGCGATTATACAAGGTTAGTCGGAAAGGGGGTACTAATCCGAAGCCCACTTATAGTATCGCTGATGACTGTTTGAAAGCAAGTGTTAAAATTTCAAAATTCGATATATTTTTTTTCCAAATAATATGATTTTTATTTTAGTTTTATCAAAAATTCTTCATCCCTGCTTTAGTTACAAATTCAGAAAATGGTGCTTCTAATTCATGACCCCAAATATGATCTAAAATGTAAACACAGCTGATCATAGCTGAGGATAGATAGATTTTAGCAGATTTTAGCATATTTTTTATGTAGTTTTTGAACAGCTATTTCTCTTAAACTATTGACTTTTCGGGAAAGTGGTAGAACAAAAGTTACTCATTATTATGGGTACTTGAACACCCTTTCGGATTAGTACCCCCTTTCTGACTAACCTTGTATGTAGTTGAAGTACTTGCTGCTTTAGTTTATACAGGGTTACAGGGAAAGTCGTACTGAATATTAAAGGACGTTATTATTCAGGTCATTTCTGATGGATTTGATTCTGTAATATGGTGTCCGAAACTTAACCGTTATGGAGATATTGAATTTTAGAGATATTTTTTAAAAAAACCTTTATTTTTTGAGCTCCTAGGGTCCGTTTTTTATGTATCTTGTTAGAGACATCTCTTTTTTCCTGTAACTCTGTATATCTACTGTGATGGAGGGGCGTGCCTTGTTGTCGCTGTTGATCTTTACTAGATACCATTGAAATGGAAAGTAACAAAATACTTTTATCTATTTAGTAACGAATATCAAGTTTCAGACCTAGGCAGACGGCCCACAATATATCAATCTTCGTCAAAGGCCGAGACAGGGGTCTGTTTTATCGTCTGAACAGTTTCTTCTTATTTCTTTTTGGGGGAAACTGGTTTTGATAAGTAGTTTGTCCTCGTTTCTTGTTAGAGGGTATTATCAGAGCAAATGTAGGTATGTCACCGTTCCAGATCTGTTTAAATTGTATTCTTATTATTTTATTCTTGACTTGATTTCACTGTTTCGTTGGTCTAATAGTCGCAAGCGCGACTGCTAAGCGTGAGTTCCGGGGTTCGAACCCCATGTCGAGCAGTATTACTGGTTTCTCCGTGTGGAGTTTCTCAGTAGGAGTCCGGAGTCTGGATTTGTGCCCGGGCGATGGTAATAGGCTCCCCCCTATTACATGGGACGTCAATATAACGGCGAAATGTGGATGTACTATACACCTCTGCCAACCCTTCGGGGAATACAGGCGTGAGTTTATTATTATTTTATTTAAAAAGTCCGTGGGGTTTTCGGACTTCTGGTTTTTTTTCTTTGTTTTTACAAATACTTTCGTTGCCCCACACTAGGATTTCTCCTCTATCGTGGGTGCGTTTACAGACAAAAATCTTCACATGCACAAACGCACCTGGAACAACTATCTGTAGGCCATACAAATTTTTGTGCCGTGCGGGAATCGAATCCACGACCCGTAGCGCAGAAGCCAATCGCTTAGCCACTGCACCAAACGTGTCGTCTCTCCGTCTGTCATGGTTGCGGTTTCTCTGTGTGGGATTTCTCAGTAGCAGCCCGGAGTCTGGAATTGTGCCCGGTTGATGGCAATAGGCTCGCCCCCTATTACATGGGACTTAAACATAACGGCGAATTGTGGGTGTACTATACAACGTTATTTTTAGTATATACAAAAACCGAGACACCCCAACAAGATTTTCATCAGAACTGCCTGAATATGTGTTTTTTTAAATAAATCTCCAAGTTACACCTTAGTTCTATGTCGCATTAAGTTCCCTAGTAAAGTGTGAAATGCCTGAGATGTGCTATGCAGGGGTTGTCTAATACAACGAAACTGACCGAGCGGACCATCTCAAGCCTCAAGGTGTCTATTCCCGTCAACTGTTATGGGTAGAAACCTACTGAAACAAAATTGAAATTTATGAAAAAAAAATGATGTAAAAAATATGTCAATCGATTCTCCTAGTGATTCTGAACAAACTAGTTTCAAGTTTAGTATATACCTACTAAAACTAAGCTTGTATACACCTCTGCCCAACTATTCGGGAAAACTAGCGTGATGATATGCTGTTATTTTATTCGTTTTTATTCGTTTTTATTCTTTTAATTCTGGGTTGAAGTTATCGTTAAAGCCACACTCATCAAATTGTCGTAAAACAACGTAACATAATGTTGGATAAACACAGCGCTGTCAAAAATCAATTAGCGACTAATGGGTATTGACAGTTTAATTAACGTTCCACTAATTTCACGGTTTATTCTGTCGATTACATCGAATTTGCAAAAAGGCTTTTTAGATAAAACTTCCGTATCAATGTCGGGCCTCTCGATCAAACGCTTATCTAAATCGTGATGCCAGCTAAGCCTGTTTGTACTCAAATCTTATCTAAAAGTGATGTTACTATGATAATGTGGGCGTGAGGGATCACATAATTTATTATTTGATTTTTTCCGTGTGATAACAACTTGCAGTTTGCGTAACTAAATCAATTACATGTTCAGTCGTATTGTATAAACAGTTGTATCTATTTCATCATCCGTATTTAGTTCAGTTTGTTGATAATGCTCACTTCGTGCTTGTCTTCTTCTGTCGATTCCCTAGTCTTAGCATAAGTAGTACAATGTTTTAACTGTTTTCCAACTTCCAGTATTCTTTCGATTAGAAACTTATTACTGAAATAATATTTTTATTAAACATAATCATCATAACATAACATTACGCTTCTATTTTTTGAAGGATTGGGCAGCGATGCACACCCTCATTCTGACGTTTTGTTGAAGGGCCTTATCACAGTGGCGATGTGCGAGCAAGTTCAAAGCGAGGCGAGAGCGCAGCGGGCTCGCCGCGAGTCACAGCGAGCGCACCGCGTGGTCCTTATCACAGTGGCGATGTGCAAGCAAGTTCAAAGCGAGGCGAGAGCGCAGCGGGCTCGCCGCGAGTTCACAGCGAGCGCACCGCGTGGTCCTTATCACAGTGGCGATGTGCGAGCAAGTTCAAAGCGAGGCGAGAGCGCAGCGGGCTCGCCGCGAGCGCGCCGTGATGGTTTTATCATAGTGGCGATTCGTGAGCGAATCCAAAGCGAAGCGAAAGCAGAGCGGGCCCGCTGCGGGTTCGCAGCGAGCGCGCCGCGATTGTTTTATCATAGTGGCGATTCGCGAGCGAATTCAAAGCAAGGTGAAAGCGCAGCGGGCTCGCCGCGAATTCGTAGCATGAGCGCATTTGGCTCGCCGCGAGTTCGCGGCGCGTTTAGCTACGATCTCGCGGCGAGCCCACTGCGCTCTCGCCTCGCTTTGAACTCGCTCGCAAATCGCCACTGTGATAAGGCCCTAAGTTCAATATAACAGAGTGCGAGCCTACCATCAAGCGGGCACAAACCCAGACAACAGAGAAATTCCACAACGAAAAACCTAATCACACTGCTCGACCTGAGCACCGAACCCAGGATAAGGTCGGAAGTCGCGCTTACGATCACTAGACCAACTTGGCAGTCATTTTCATTAAACTTACTCGGAAAAAAGTTGTGAATAAGAACACACACTTTCATCAGAAAGGCGGAAAACTAACAAAACTGCGCAAACCCTCGGGAATGAGATAGTTGAGAACACACTTAGGCAGTTGTCCCACCGCCAGCGAGGAAGCGACTAACTATCGGCCGTTTTCTCGCTCAAGAAACGTACAATAGATATACATTCTGTGTAAACAAAAGAGATGCATATATTAATAGTTGATCGCTGACTGTTTACACTGCCGGCGAGGACTCGCTCCACTAGTTTGTCGCTGAGCGACAAGACCTATCAAAGACAATACTCGCTCAGCGATACTTGCTCAGCGATGCTCGCTTGGCGGTCAGAACTTACGCCGAGAGGCCAACCAGCGGTAATTTGCGAGTGGTGCGAGTAATCGCCCGTCGCACTCGCACACTCGCTTATAGCCCAGCGACAAAACTATCGGAACTACACACTCGCTTCTCGCTGCTCGCCAACTCGTTTCTAGTTTCTTGCTCTACTCGCTTCTCGCCCATCGTTTCCGGTGGGACAAGTGCCTTATATAGTGCGGTTGTTTTGGCACGTAATAATGGTCTGATCAACCGCAGGCAACAGTGTAGGTAGCCATTAACGATTCTAATATTACTTACCGTATTGTGGGTACCTGGATGTTTGCGGTTCCATGCAATTTGTATCAAGTTTCCGGACGATTGTTTTCTATGAGAACATTCTTAAGCAGTTCAAACTACGCTATACTATATCGCTATATAGTAAAGCATACTGCGTCATAAGCAATAACTATACACGGTTAGTCGGAAAGGGGGTACTAACCCGCGGGCTACATAAAGTCTAACTAAAGACTGTTTTAAAGCAAGTGTTAAAATTTCGAAATTCGATAATTTTTATTTCCAGTAAAAATGAATTTTATTTTAGTTTTTTCAAAAATTCTTCGTAACTGCTTAAGTTACGAATTCCGAAAATGGACCTCCTAATTTGTGACCCCAAATATGACCTAAAATGTAAACACAGCTGATAGATTTTAGCGTATTTTTTATGAAATGTTTGGACAGCTATTTCTCTGAAACTATTGACTTTTGGGGAAAGTAGTAGAACAAAAGTTACTCATTATTATGGGTACCTACTTTAACACCCTTTCGGATTAGTACCCCCTTTCCGACTAACCTTGTGTAGCATGACGTTCACCGGTCTACTATGTATAGTAAGTTATTTGACGGCGACACGGTGAGACGGGGCGCGGACCGAATATAGCTCTGAGAATCGCTCAAGTTTATCGCGTACATCAAGCCAATACTTTATAGCATAGCGTTGTGTGAACGTGTCCATATATTAGAAACACAAACTGTAGTGTTAGTAAGTTAAGAGTGTAGTTCTACTGAAATATTTAGCCACCGTTTCCCTGAGGCCTACCAGCAGTGGTCAGTGATTTTCTGAGTTGATTGATTGAATCAGCCCATGCGCGCGGTTTGAGACGACTAGCATCCACCCAAACGTCGTTGATAGCATTATCACTTATCACTAGAGATCGTATATTCGGATGCATATTGACCTAAACTTGAGATGTTGGCTAATATGGAATGCGCTTTTGTATCGAAAAAATCACGCGGTTCCGGGATAATAATTTTACTTAATTTGTTTTTTTTTTTTGTTTTTATCTTACACACCATTCTTCTTCTTACACTCTACATACACACATATTTGCATCGGGGGTCTCTTTTTTTTTCTATCGTGTCGGTACGAGCTATACAAGAATAGTTCATGCCGTGGTGAAAAGATTAGCCAGTCAGCAAGGATGGTAGCGAGGCTGACTGCCCAGGGTGCGCCGAACGTACCGAAGTATCGTCACTCGTGGAGGCTCGCATCGGGGGTTAAACATTAATTTTAGATTATTACGCAATCCAAGAATCCCGGAGGATTTTTTTTGATAAATCATTTTAAGATGTTGCTTCCATATTATACACCCGACTAGTTATGCATTCCCGGGTGTTCCTGGCATCCCGGGTTTTTTCTTACAAAAAATAATTTTAAGAAGCCGCTTCGATACTTTCGTAGCTAAAAATTAACTTTAGGTTTTAGGTAAATATGCATCCGAATATCCGATTTCTACTTATAATATGTATAATAAAATGAGGATTTTTAAAAGTATCGATTTCATACATCGCGTATGGGAGGAACTGTTATTGAGCTCAATATACCTAATCTACTAACATAAAAGCACGATTCCATGGACTGCTTCGTGGTCACAAACGCGACTGTTTAGCGTGAGGTCCTGAGTTCGATCTCCAGGTCAGGCAAAGTGTTATTGGGTTTTTCCGTGTGGAATTTCTCAGTAGCAGCCCGGAGTCTGGATTTGTATCCAGTTGATGGCAATAGGCTCGCCCCCTATTACATGGGACTTAGGCGAAACGAGGGTGTACTTTACACCTCTGCCCAACCCCTCGGAATACAGTCGTGATGTGATGTTATGTAATTCCATTGAATAAGCAGTCTGTCAACAAGACAGGAAAATAGTAAGATGGACGATCCTAGTAATTAATTTATAGCCGATCAAAATGGTAATATATACCTATTTTTTTGGGTTCCGTACCCAAAGGGTAAAACGGGACCCTATTACCACAGTGTACCTACTTACTACATACAGTGGGTCAACGCCCATACATTTGACAGGTCCTATGAAATGTCAAAATTATGTAGGGGTGGAGGTTATGTCCCAAGTATGCAGTATATAGTAGCCACTCGGGACATAACCTCCGCCCCCTTCACCCCGCAACCCCCCGCACGATTGCTCTGCGACAATGTTCTACGTTGACCGACTGTATGGAGTAAGATATAGGTAGACTGTGCTATTACTAAGACTTCGCTGTCCGTCCGTCCGTCTGTCACCAGGCTGTATCTCATGAACCGTGATAGTTAGACAGTTGAAATTTTCACAGACTGATGATGTATTTCTGTTGCCGCTATAACAACAAATACTAAAAAACAGAATAAAATAAATGTTTAAGGGGGCTCCTATACAACAAGCGTGAACGTTCACTTAGATTCCATCCCCGACGATATCATTACGATCGCCGACACGTTGGGCGCGATCGACTCCCTCACCAGTCACGTACAGTCCGTGGTGAACGAGTGATCACGGCAGGTTCCAGCGGTGGACGAACACCGCTGGAAGCTGCCGGACGATGTGCGCGAACTGCTGACGGAGAAGAACGCGTCCATCCGTGCCTATGACTCTTTTCCCTGCGAAGCCAACCGCGTCCATATGCGTTCTCTACAGCGTGCTGTAAAGAAACGTGTACGGGAGGTTCGGGAAGCCCGCTGGGACAAGATGTTGAGCGACTTAGAGCCATCCCATCTGGCCTTCTGGCAATTGCAACGTAATCTGAAATCCGATTGTGTAGCTTCAACTCCCCCTCTCAATCGTCCGAACCAAAGGCCGGCCTTTGAAGACGACGAAAAGTCCGAATGTCTAGCCGACAGTCTAGAAGCCCAATGTACTCCCAGCACCCAACCCGCAGACCCGGTCCATCTTTCCAAGGTGGATCGCGAGGTCGAACGTAGGGCCACCCTCCCACCCGATGAAGACCCCGACGACCCCTTACCCCCCATCACCGTAGACGAGGTCCACACGATAGTGAGGAAACTCAAACCTAGGAAAGCCCCCGGCTCAGACGGTATCACCAATAAGGTGATCAAACACTTTTCCGCCCCGCTCATAGTCCTCATGACCGCCATCTTCAATGGCGCTCTGAGTAATAACATCTTTCCGCAAGCTTGGAAACAAGCCACCGTTATCGGTATCCCCAAACCCGGAAAACCCAAGAGTGAGCCCACTAGTTACCGCCCCATCAGTCTTCTCAATGTATTTGGGAAAATCTATGAGCGTCTCATTTATATCCGTTTAAAGGATTTCGCTGACTCCCGTAAACTCATCCCCGACGAACAGTTCGGTTTTCGAACCCAGCACTGTTGCATTCGACAATTGCACCGCATAGTCGAACACATTAGCTCCCGTTTTATGCGCTCGTACAAAACGGGCATGCTCTTCTTCGACGTAGCGAAAGCCTTCGACAAGGTCTGGCACAACGGTTTATTATACAAACTGTACCAATTCAACGTGCCGGACCGTCTCGTGCTCATCATTCGAGACTTTCTGTCGGATCGCTCCTTCCGCTATCGCCTAGAAGGCACCCTCTCGTCCCCTCACCCCATCCGCGCCGGAGTCCCTCAGGGCTCCGTGCTATCGCCCCTTCTGTTCACGCTGTACACCAGCGTCATTCCCAAACGTGGCTTGGCCAAGTTGGCTCTCTTCGCCGACGACACGGCTATCTACTATTCCGGTAGGAGTCTCGATAGCATCTCTCGAACCCTTCAAACCGCAGCCAACGCCCTCGGGGTCTGGTTCCGGAAATGGAGAATAGAGGTGAATCCCGAAAAGAGCGCAGCCGTTCTTTTCGAGAGACACGGTGATTCCCACACCCACATCCGTCCTGTCCTCATGTTCGGCAAACAGATCCCTTGGGAGATGAAAGCCAAATACCTGGGGGTTATCCTCGACCACCATCTGAGTTTCCGAGACCATATCAAAGCGGTGCGCGCTCGCGCCGCTTTCGCTGTCGGTCGCCTCCACCCCATCCTTAGAGCGCGCAGTAAATTGTCACTTAGAAATAAGCTGAGAATCTACGTGACGTGCATCCGCCCCATCTTGACTTACGCTAGCGTCGTGTTCGCACACGTTAAGCCTTGTCGCTTCAAATCCTTCCAAACCCTCCAGAATCGAGTGTTGCGCAGAGCCGCGGCTGCCCCGTGGTTCATGCGTAACGTCCAACTCCATCTCGATCTAAAAATGCCAACCATCAGGCAATACCTCAAACGCATTTCCAAGCGTTACTTCGACAATGCCCCCCGCCATCCGAACCCCCTAGCCGCCGCAGCGGCCGACTACAGTCCCTCTCTCATAAGTAAAGTTCGCCGTCCCAGGCACACACTTTTAGAACCCGACGACGAAATAACCCTCCTCCAGGAGGCGAGTAAATCGACCAGCACACTACACAACGTCCACCGCCGTCCGGCATACCGTCCTCGCCGACGAGGCCCGTCGCGACGTCCCACCGCCGCCGGTCACGATCCACCGAGCTCTCCCGTCGTAGAGCCGGTCGTCTCTTCAGACTCCGCAGTCACACCGACAATTCAGCCCTCATCAAGCTGTCTTCCCCCCCTATGTCCACGCCAGCAACGCCCTAAGCCGAGGTCCGAGTCCCACTAGGGGTCGCCCTTAGTGCTGTTGTTGCAGGTAGTCATGATGTTAGTGTAGTACAAGTAGTTAGCTTAGGTTAAGTATTTTACTTCCCCCATTGGCTGGAGACCCTTCAGGTCTCGCCAATAACTGCCCGGTTACGTAGAAACCGTCCCCTAGGACGACCTACAGCAGCCCAATAGAAAAAAAAAAAAAAAAACAAGCGTGATTTTTTTGCCGTTTTTACAGATAATGGTACGGAACTCTTCGTGCACCAGTCGGACTGCCGGCCGGTTTTTTTTTTAATATGTCACGACGTTATAAATTACGTAGTCTCCATAATAAATCAATATTTCCTACAATGTAGCCAGTTGACAGAATACAATATCTACACAATTTAATGAAATATTTTTTCTCTACTTACGTAATCTTGTATAATAATTATGTGTGACTAATGAAGAAAACTTGTTATTTTAATAATTAATGAGTGGAATGTTCCTTTAGTTCGCATGATGATCACAATCAGAGGAAAAACGGTGAAGTATATTTTATACTAGCTTTTGCCCGCGGCTTCGCACGCGTTAATTTAGAATTTGACAATCAAATAAAAAAAATGATTATAGAAACATTATTAATGTGTTAAACATTAATAATGTTTCTCAGTGGCGATGGGTGAATTTTCTTAAAAGGGAAGTAGCCGGACCAAAAAATGCTTACCTTGCTCAAGTGTGATGCGTGAATTCCAGTAACTACTCGTTTCAAAGGGAAGCCGATAGGAATCGAGTTGTATGGAACCTTCGCCACTGATGTTTCTATAATAATATAATTTAATTATAATTCGAAACACACGTGGCGCCATCTATTAACGTTATTGTTGTTTTCCTCGGGACCAGTACTTTTTTTCGGGATGGAAGGTATTATATCCGTTTCTGTACACCTGACAACGTATATGCAAAATTTCAGGATGATCGGTTCAGTGGTTTAGGCGTGAAAAGGCAACAAAAAACTAACTTACTTTCGCATTTATAATATTAAGTAAGTTAGGAGTTAGGATTATGTTTTCTTCTTCTTTATAGTAGCAATGTGTGTATGTACTGCGTCTAGTGTGTTCCTGTACATACATGCGGCTTTTCTTGACTATATATGGAAAACGAAAACATTAAATTATGATTCTTATGAATGCTTGGATTGGCAGCAAAAAACACAACGTCAATGCCTGCCTGTTTTGTTCTAACATCAATTTATTGTTTAAAGTTTTCCAATATCAATAACGGGACTTTAATACAGTAATAAGTATAGATAGTCTAGAATGTTACTAGAGACATTTATGTAAGTACGAGAGGGCTACGAAATGCTTTGGCAGCGTGATGACACTTGC
The DNA here is from genome assembly GCA_905220435.1 of Amphipyra tragopoginis. Classification (NCBI taxonomy): domain Eukaryota; kingdom Metazoa; phylum Arthropoda; class Insecta; order Lepidoptera; family Noctuidae; genus Amphipyra; species Amphipyra tragopoginis. The sequence goes on from HG992009.1 coordinate 11,263,789, forward strand.
TCGAGAGGTGACGCGAGCGGCTCAGTCGCAAAACGTCCACTTCGCAAAATGTGTACCGCTCGCAAAATGTCCCTTTCGATAAATGTCTCTTCCGCAAAATGTCTCTTTCGCAAAACGTCGCTTTCGCAAAACGTCCCTTTCGCAAAATGTCTCTTTCGTAAAATGTCCCTTTCGCAAAATGTCTGTTTCGTAAAATGTCCCTTTCGCAAAATGTCCCTTTCGTGAAACCTGGTGACCTGGTCTGAAGAGAACTCTCTGGTTCTGAACCCACTGAAGTCAAAGTTCATGGTGTTGGGTACAAAAAAGCAAGTTGCTGCAATACTGTCTGCTAAACCAGAGATTCTGATTAAGGGGGAGAAAATAGAGCAAGTAGAACAGGCATGTAGTCTGGGTCTAATCCTAGATTCGGAGCTGCGTTTTGAGGCTCATTTAAAAAACGTACTCAGAAATTGTTTTTATAGGCTCAAGGTATTGTATGGTATACGTAAATTTCTTAGCGTACAACTTAGAAAACAACTGGTTGACAGTCTGATCCTATCAAAGCTCAATTACTGCGACACTGTCTATGGGCCCTGCCTGCTTGCTAGGACGGATAGATTAATTCAGCGAATTCAGAATGCCTGTGTTCGTTTCTGCGTTCATGTCCCTCGCAGGCATCATGTGACGCCCTACATAAACCAACTCAAGACACTAAAAATGGCTGCCAGGCGGAAACTTCATTTAGCGAGTTTAATGTTTGGCATTTTTACAACCCATAAGCCGCACTATTTATATGAAAAGCTCACCTGGCGACAAGCTAATTACAAATATGGTCTTCGTTCTGTAGTTGGCCCGCTGAAGGTCCCGGAACATAAAACCGCAGCTTTCAGGGGTAGCTTCAAGTTTGCTGCCACGCGCTGCTGGAATGACCTTCCACCGCCAATGCGAGGCCTAAAAACAATACACTCATTTAAATTACAACAAATTACTTGTCCGTGTTTATTGCTTAATATTTATTTATTTTAATAATTTTTCATTTACAATCCAATTAACAATCTAAATTCAAATTAAATTCCAATAATCGTATTACCTATTTATTAAGTTGTGTTGTCCAATTTTGTATTTCCGATTTTGTATTTTCATTCGTGACTCTCGTTTTACATTTTTAATCTTATCAGCCTGTTTTTGGAGCTCCTTAGCTCTTTACATAGTTTTAGTGTTTGGGTATGTCGGGTCATCCTCCAGTTTCCAGGGCTTTGTATTTTTATTGGCTCCATCATAACGTATCTTTCTCCTACACACACTCACAATCGTATAAAATCGCTTTTAGCACTGACACATAACATTATTACACTGACACATAACTTTTGCATAATAGTAGTAACACATTACATCATTGGCCAATATGTAATAATAATTCCAGCATTTTTATATTTTATTTTTTGGTACACACGGCTACAGATCAAGCTGTACATTTCCAGTATAAGCTGATCTCGCATTGTATAGGATTTCCTTACAATGAGAGGTCAGTGTAAACTGGAAATGTATAGCTTGATGTGTAGCCGTGTGTACATTGTGGGTGCACGATAAAATTTAAAAGAGAAGAGAACGCTTCGAAATGTTGCCACTGCATAAACCGTAAAATGTATAATGAGGAAGACATTCTCATGGCATGTACGGATGTCTGTTTCCTTTTCTTCTTTTTTATATTCCTGTTTAGTATATTCTATCACTTATAAATTAAATCATAATATTTATCTATCTTAATAATAATTTTATATTTATATATATATAAAAATAATAATTGTTTGCTGCACCGAACGACGTCATTACGTCGGCGCCGGCTGTCGCTGAAAACCAGCGCTGGGGCTCTGTCTTGCATAGGGTCGCAGCATAATGCTGAGCGATAGCCGTTTTGCGTGGATATGACGCATGTTTCCCTCAACCTTCTTATTTTTTGTTTTTTGTGTTTATTTTCTTTTTGCGTCATGTTTACCGCAAATAAACGTATTTTCTTTCTTTCTTTCTTTCTAAAATGTCCCTTTCGCAAAACGTCCCTTTCGCAAAATGTCTCTTTCGTAAAATGTCCCTTTCGCAAAATGTCTCTTTCGCAAAATGTCCCTTTCGATAAATGTCTCTTCCGCAAAATGTCTCTTTCGCAAAACGTCCCTTTCGCAAAACGTCCCTTTCGCAAAATGTCTCTTTCGTAAAATGTCCCTTTCGCAAAATGTCTCTTTCGTAAAATGTCCCTTTCGCAAAATGTCACTTTCGCAAAGTGTAGCTTTCGCAAAACGAGTGACCAGAAATCGCAAAAAAAATCAGCTGTTCCCTACATTTTGACGAGTTATGCGAACATAAATATAGGGAACAGCTGATTTATTTTTCGCGATTTTAAATTTGGTTCCATAGTAAAAGTTGTTCATAATGATGAGTACAGTGACCCCTTAAGAGGTTGTGCGTTATTTATGTCACACCTTAAATACAACCTATCATATATTATTATCATTCTTCGGGACATACAGGCGTGCTGTTATGTAAAACAGTACTATTTACGCAAAACGATCTACGGCATTTCCTTAGGCTTCACAAACAAAGCTTAATGGGTTCCTCTGTTATCCTACCTCTTAAATAAGGTTTGCTTAGTCGAGATCTAGATAAGGCGTTTCCCTTTTGTTGAATTTTCTTAGGGTTATGGAACAATAGAAATATTTACGGTTCGACGTAATAGAAAGATTAATGTTTTTTTATTGAGCGTTGACTTTGTTCAAGATTTTTTACCCGACTGCGCGACAGCAAGCACAGGCTTATGTTTTTCACGCGTGTCTATGTATTTTTGTATCTATGTGGGTGGGATTCTTTATGCCCTCGAAGCAGCCCAACGGGTGGATGGATTTTAATGAATGAGGTGTCTATCGATTTGTCTAAGCAGTGCGATGGTTATAGGCTAGGTTTTGTTTTTATAAAATCAAAATGGTGGCCGTGAAATACGAAAAGGGGGGAGAAACAAAAAAAAAATTCGCCTTCCATATTATGTGGGATATCGCTGAATAGGTCTTTTAAAATCAATATGATGTTTCCTTGACCATTTTACAGCCATAAGCTCCGTTTAAGAATTACACACCTGAAAGTTGTGCATGATCTACATTGCGAACTAGTGCGAGTGATGGTACGAGTATATTAAATAAGGTGTCTATAGATAGATTTGTTTAGGCCTCATTACAACGGTAGGTACTTATAAATACGTACAATACATTGATACAATAATACTAAAAAGACGTAAATAAAAAAAGTATGTTAAAAAATCAAAAAACCCGCCTGCATAAAAAGCGAACTAAAAAGATGTAAATAAGACGTACTTCTAATCATAACATACATAACATAACGTCAAATTTACGTGGGTTTTCAAAAAATCATTCTATCAAATCGTCACAACATGCAGTCGGAGGCTACCTAAGACGTGCACCGGAGGGCGCGCGACGATCTCTGGCCACCGTAGCGTGTGGCCTGCGGGCGGCGGGTTAGGGGACCCGTCGCCCGACCAGTAACAGGCCCGAGAAGGCGGCGCGCTGTGTTCCGTGCGCGCCTCTCAGGAGGACGTGGGGCAAGGCCCCACAGAGGAAGAGGTATGTCAGGGGCTGGCGGACCGAGGCCTGCCGGGGTTGCGGTGCATGCAGCTGCGAATCCCGCGACCTCGGCCAAGGGTCAGGAGAAGGAACACCGTGGGTTTTTAGCCGGTAAGAGTCCGGCATATCCCTTCGCCTCCCCCAGGCGAAGGGCATCCATGAGGATTTTCCCACGAAAAAAAAAATGCTACCTAAGACGTATGTAATTCACAAACTGACTGACCAAAAAAACGTACGTAGCCTCCGACTGCATGTGACGATTTGATAGCACGATTTTTTGAAAATCTACGTAAGTTTGACGTTATTTACTATGTATAAAGGAGGATGCTGCATCACATTTAAATTATCCGGGGGTTGCTTCTAACAACCCAGAAAGCTACAACCATAAGTTAGATACGGAGTAGTAAGTATTATCAAATTACTTTTTCCCTATGTTTATAACTTTTGGGTTGGTCGTATCGAAGGTGTGTTGGTAAATATTTTTATACGAAGGTGTGCGTTATCGATAAAGTTTTCGACATCACGTTACTTACAATATTTACTTTCGATTACTTTGAAGTGCCAAGCTACTGACACTGAAAGTGATTAAAACACGAAAATAAAACTGTTTAGAATTACACTGTCTTCAAATTAACTTAGTTCGTACTATTTCTATTACTTTTTATTGACGAAATTTACATTTTCCCAATTCTATTGATACTGGGCCGTTGCTCTGCCATGCATACAAAATATCTATTGAAATTCTCTAGGCTTTTCCTATTTTTAGGGTTTCGTACAAAAATGGTAAAAAGAAACTCTTAGGGCTCATCCACACGGGTTCCGTCATTGACGATTCGTCATAAAACACGATACGTCATAACGGATGGACGTTCACATTGCGTACGGAATCGTGTTTTATCACGATTCGGCAAAATATCCGAATTGATGTTTCGTGATTCAGTGTTTAGTCTTGGATGAACTATCGAACACGACGGATGTGACGAAGCACGATTCGTGTTTTTTGACGAACGTGTTTTTTAAAAGACTATACGTGATTTATGACGTATCCGAAATTTTTCACGATTCGTGATGCGTGTGAACAGGGGCATTTAAAAAGCATAGCCGCCGGCCGCCAAAAAAAACATACGAATCGTGAAAAAAGACCATTCGTCAAAAAAACGAATCGTCTTCGTGTGAATGAGCACTTATGGTGCGACTTCCGCCGTCCATCCGTCCGTATGTCTGTCACAGCTGCTTATTTCTGAAAGTACTAATGCTATTGACTTGAAATTTGGAATAGTTTTAAAGAATGCTTGCTCATCCATATTGCAAGTGAAAGAATTAAAAAAATATTTTTATTTTCATTGTAATCGGGACTAGGGACTGAAGTGAGAATTGAAATTTTAAAATGGGGTTAATAGATCAAATGTGGCATCATATGAAAGGGTAAACCGGCCAAGTGCGAGTCGGACTCGCGCGGGTTCCGTACCATTATCTATTCTGTTTTTTAGTATTTGTTGTTATAGCGGCAACTGGAATACACCATCTGTGAAAATTTCAACTGCCTAACTATCACGGTTCATGAGATACAGCCTGGTGACAAACGGACAGACGGGCGGACAGCGGAGTCTTTGTAATAGGGTCCGTTTTAGCCATTGGGTACGGAACTCTTAAAAGGCGGAAAGAAATTTAGTGGTGCGGTTCTAAAAAAAATATGAAAATATAACTTTTATACCTTTTCATTCCAAGGTACGGAATCCTCGGGGCGCTAGTCCGAATGGCACTTGCCCGGTATTTTTATTCAAAAAGCCAATGTATACGTATCGGGGTATTGGAATACCGCAGCGCCAAGGGATTTAATGATTGGTCGGGTCAGCAGTTAGAACTGCCTGTTTTTATTGCCGGGAAACCGTACAAAAAGCCATGACTGTTTCTCAATTAAGGGCAACACAACGCTGTCCACCTACTGTGTTGAAATTTCCCCTGTGTACGACTTGAGTTTGCTCTCTGCGTTCACGGTAGCTATAATACGGGGTGGAAGGGACGGTTTACCGAAAACAGTGAATTCATTATTCTGAAATAAGTGGATTTTTTACTCTGAATTTTCGAAAATTTGCCTATATTTTAATGTAATTTCAATTAAAGGTAATGAAACTGCGTGTAATGGCTGGTTACCAAAAATTTACACGTTCAATTCAGCTCATTATTTTGAGTGGAAGGTATCAAAGAAAACTTCCGAATTTTCCGTTTTAAAAAAGATAGGAAAAAATATTTTGGCGTCATACTGTTTACTAATACAATTAGTTATTTTACTTACAAAAGAAAAAAATAAAATTTATAAAATAAATAAATGTAAATAAATCCATAGCCATAGCCTGTAACTGTCCCACTGCTGGGCAAAGGTCTCTTCTCATACAGAGAAGGAACGAGCATTGATCGCCACGCTTGCTCACTACGGATTGGCGATTTCAGACCATTAAAGTCCAGGTTTCCTCACGATGTTTTGTCAGCGGTGTCTTAGATTAACTAAGAAAGTACATATGAAATTGAAAAAGTCACATTGGTACATGCCTGGGTTTGAACCCGCAACCCGGTGCTTAACAAGCGGGGCTGTAACCTCCGGGCCACCACGACCTCTCTGAAAAGAAAATTCATAAAATTCGGAAATATTCCATAATTTCAATTAAAAATAATGGTCTGAATTCACTGGTTCAGTTTTTAAATACACCGTCTCCTACACCCACACAACTGTGTAAACATTTTAAGCCTTTTTTGTTGCTACAAACAAAATCTTATATTGATGTACTTACATAGCTAACAGAGTAATTATATATCAGCTAATTAGACAAATACAAAAACTAACACAGTTGTTGATTCACAAATTAAACCGCTTATTCGTGTCTAATTAAAACGCAAAGAAACAATTACAAAAGCTGACGGTTTTTCCTCGTAGGCTCAAGCACTCTTAAACTCTTGTTTGTTTTTATCAAAAGGAAGTTTGTCTCGTTAGCGCCCTTAATTACCGCACAGACAAGATTTCAGGCATAGCGATCAAAAGAAATTTTATTGTTTACGATTTCATGATGGGACTCAAAACTAAATTTGATTTTTATTGGGATATTAAAGGTCGCTTGCAGTCTTGAATGGCGGCGTGGATATCGTTTATCGCGTATTCCGTATTCCTATGTCCTTCTCCAGGTTCCAGACTATCTCTGTACCAAGTTTAATCAAAATCGATTCAGCGGTTTAGGCGTGAAACTTACTTACTTTCGCATTTATAATATCAGTATGGAATAGATTAAGAGTATTAAAGCTATGTCTACACCAGTGCGCTTTCACGTTCATCTTGCATCTTCGTCTGAAGCATGCGTGAAGCGCCAAAGCGCATGCCTTAATACTAGTTCAAGTCTTATGGCAATCAATATTGCATGCGCTTGACGCAAGAAGAATTGAAAGTTGAAAGCGCAAGATGAACATGAAAGCGCACGGGTGTAGACATACCATAAGACCTTTGGGCTCTCATTGGTTCTAAAGCAGTTGTTTTAACACCTTTTGTGAACGAAATAGGTGTTATTTTGAACCTTAACAACATACACTTATGCTTATGCTATTTTGATATGCTCTGCGTAACTTTTTCCCAATTAAGTTGGAGTCAGCTTCAAGTCCAACATGATGCAGCTGAATTTTATACAGCCAGTATTTTACATAGAGCGACTGCCATCAGATCTCCGCAATCCAGTTACTTGGCAATGCCGATATCTTAGGATTAGACCGGCTGTCAGACTTTCAGGCTTCTGACTACCAGGAACGACTGTCATATGGTATGTCTACACCCGTGCTTTTTCATGTTCATCTTGCGCTTTCAACTTTCAATTCCTCTTGCGTCAAGCGCATGCAATATTGATTGCCATAAGACTCGAACTAGTATTAAGGCATGCGCTATGGCGCTTCAGGCATGCGTCAGACGAAAACGCAAGATGAACATGAAAACGCACTGGTGTAGGCATACCAGTAGGTATTCGTATGGCAGTCGAGACCGACGGTTTATCGTGCTCCTGGAGGCACAGAGGGGGCTCGATGTTTAACGAATGGTCACCCATCAAGGGATTAACCGTGGCAAGCGCAGTTACTTAAACCTTGCAAATCGTTTGATCCGCGGGGTTGCTAGTTAGCCACGAACCCCTGAGCTTGTACTATTTTGATATCAACAAATAATTAAATAATTCGATCAAGCTAATAGGTATATAGGAACTCGTTGGTACTGACATTTCTTGTCGAAGAATTGGGTCCCGTGCACGAAGCAAATACAAAGAGGAGATGGTGTAATTCGATTTTCCTATCATACGACGCGTGATACTTTGCGGGGTGAAGGGAACGTTACACCCCGCCTACTTACGCCTACTTTCACGTTTTCCATCTAGTAGTGAATAGGAAAAACTAAACGCTTCGGGTACATCGGTAACTAATACGTGTTTCAGCTATTTCACGCTAGATGTCCTCGTAGATTACGATCTACGTTACGTATGTTACGACAGGGACGTACTTAGAATTTTTGTACCAGCCTACGGCAGAGCTGGTTTAAAAATTACAAAAAGATTGTGAACAAAAATGTAATAAATAAGAAAAATCTTCACACAGTAATAAGTAACCACCCCGCTAAATAATTGTATTCAAGTCGATTTTTTGTTAACTGTAGATTTTAGTGGAATTTTAGTGAAAATAATTAAGAAATCATGCCTCTAATGTACATACGGTACACAATTTACTACAGAAATTTATTACAGAATTATTTTTTTGTACTTTTAATTTAAAATTGAAATTCTCGAAAAACAAATCGAGTTCCTACATCAAATGGATACGGCGATGGGCGATGGTCAATTTTTTTCGTACTCATAGTTTCTTGGACTGAATTACTGCTTACTGCAGTGAATAAAAAGACACTCTGTACAAATTCCCCCTTATTAGTATAAAAGGCGGTTTAAGCCATCGTTTTATCCATTTCTGTTTGAGATTATCTTCGGGTGGAAATCTGAAATACGAGTATAATCTAAATTTAATTAAATATCAAGGAACTATGCAGGCCTCGTTCACCATTATTGAATAAAAATTAAAACGTCACGTATCACCACCCATCGTAATTAAATAATTGAATTCTAAGTACGGACCTGTCTATTCATATTGTTTACACTATTCCACGATAGATGGCGACCGAAATATCACGGTTTAAAATAGTGATAAAAAACAATAATACGATATTTTTGTCAACAAAAAGGCTTTAAAAAAATCTTAAATCTGTTTTTATACATTATAATTACAAAGATATGAATATTTCTTACGTAGTTGTTAGTTATTCATGTTATAATAGGGTGCGCCATCTTTTGTCGAGCAGTAAAACTATTGTACGAGACGTGATAACAATAGATTTTTCTAGAACGAATCTAATAAATATCGAAAAAAAAATAGTTACGAGTGAAATGTGATGCCATCCATGGTACCAAAACGTTTATCTGAGTAGTTTTTACAAGATAACACACAACACTTCATCTTTTTCTTTTAAATGACAACGAAAATAATAAATAATGATAAAATGGAATGGGAGCGGGAACGTAATGTTTACAAGACGAGTGCCGACAGACTGATAGGCCACGCCCACCGTGAGGACGGAATGGTTCTACATTGGTATCACGGTTCACAGTTGCTTATGCCATCTCCTCTTTGTATTTGCTTCGTGGTCCCGTGAGTAAACTGGGTGTAAAAACGAATTCGTGTAATTCCTTGAAACCACATGATCTATTACTGGCATAGATTAACCATGAACGGGATTTAGCTTACTACATAGTATAAAACAAAGTCGCTTCCCGCTGTCTGTCTGTCCCTATGTATGCTTAGATCTTTAAAACTACGCAACGGATTTTTTATGCGGTTTTTTTAAATAGATAGAGTGATTCAAGAGGAAGCTTTATATGTATAATACATGCATAATATGGTAGAGAAAAACGCGGAATACGCGATAAACGACATCCACGCGGGCAAAAATATGACACATTTTTGTTCTTGCTCTAGCAGTAAGTGATCGTATCTAAACTACCTTAAAAGGTTTCAATAAAAAAAATAAGCAAACCAAATTTTTGCAACAAAACAATTTTATTTGTTGGAACTTTTCGATGCCACGCATAAATTAATGAAAGCACGGCGGCACAGCAGCTGGCGGACACAAAAAGCGTGATATCGGTCCGTGCAGTCAGTTAACTTGGGGCGCTAAAATGACTCGGAAACAGAAAACGAGGTTTTTTTCATAAAATTTTTTTTTGCTGAATCTGAAAAAAAAAACAGTGCTTGGTCAATCTGTGTCACCAGTAAATCAAGCGGTTTGAAGGAATTACACGAACTCGTTTACACCCTGTATACAATGTTATCCTATTTGTAAATCAAAATAGCTATCATGTTTAGCATACCGCAATCCCATATCCACCATGTTGTTTCCATTTCAATGAATTTCAGTCAGGTCGTAGCGATGAGGATGCCTGCCTGGAAAATGGTAATGGATTCTTTTCAGAATCCAATGCGCTTTGAAGTTGTAAGAAAATTTATTCGGATTCGGTATCCCAAGCTTATAATTTTCATAGAATAATGAGAGAGATAATGTTTGTGGAATACAATCTGTATTCTGTAGAAGAAACCCTTTAAAAGGTTTTTTTAAGTGAAAAGCAACTTGTGGATGTATATTATTATGCATTGCGTTTAATCTGAGCACCGTTTCAATGAAATCAATATTCTTTCTATACATATAGATGATAAAATAACGAAGCCAAAACTGTTCCTTGCATATTATTGAAAAAATATACAAGGTGTAAAATAAATAAGTGTACAACATCTCAAGGGGTCACTGTACTCATCATTATGAACAACTTTTAGTATGGGACCAAAATTGAAATCGCGAAAAAAAAAATCAGCTGTTCCCTACATTTTGACGAATTATGCGAACATTAATGTAGGGAACAGATGCTTTTTTTTTTCGCGATTCATGTTTGGTGCCATAGTAAAAGTTGTTCATAATGATGAGTACAGTGATCCCTTAAGAGGTTGTACACTTATTTATGTTACACCTTGTATATTGCTACGTGTACTAGGAACACTACTGATCCCGAAACATTTTAGAATGTTTGTGTTTGTATGTTTGAGCTTCACACCTTATACCACTGAATCGATTTAGTTAACATTTGTCAAAAATTACCGTTTAAGAGTGGGTCAGGTTATAGGGTACAAATTATAACGCTGTTGAGTTTGGATGATGAGCAGTAACGTTATGTTTCCGTAGGCAAAGCTGTGGGTACAGCTAGTTTAAATTATTATTCAAATTATTTTACTCAGGAAACTTACGGACACGAGTCCGGGTCGAACGAGATACTTTTGTTCATCTTATAGTTTCTTTGAGTAAACACCGAGTTTCATCCCACCAGTGCGCTTTCATGTTCATCTTGCGCTTTCAACTTTCAATTCCTCTTGCGTCAAGCGCATGCAATATTGATTGTCATAAGACGCATGCAGCTTATCGTCTACACCGGTACGCCTCGGTCAGTCGTCAAGATGGACGCGTGTGAACTTGTAGCTTTTGTGCGGCATATTTAGACAGATTAGCTTGCGCTAGGGGCATGCGCTATGGCGCTTCACGCATGCTTCAGACGAAGACGCAAGATGAACATGAAAGCGCAGTGGTGTAGACATAGCTTAAGGATATCTATGGGTTTCCTTTTTACCATTGGTAACCAACTTTAAAAACTAAAAATAAAACGTGATAATTGGGTATTTGAGTACCTACTGTTGAAAATGTACAACAATTTAGTATTATTTTATAGAAAGAACACGTGAAAAAATTAATAAAATTAATGAAAAAATAAAGAATATCTTCGTTCACGCTTTCCAAGTTTGTTCAGGAGGCATTTTCTGTCCTTGTCACGCGAAACGGATATTGTACAGATGATAAATCACTATGAAGTTTTTAAGGTATGACGTCATAGGGTAGTTAGTGTTGACTCTGTCTTGGGAACAATTTAAAATCGTTTATAACTTGGGCATTATATTAAGTAAATATTCTTTGTTTTTTTTTTCTGTTGCTTTTTATTTTCGTAATAGTACCGACCGACCGAGATTACCTACTAAAAAAATAAATAGACAAATTCCCTATAGCTCGTAAAAGACAAGTATTCTTATTTCAACATTGCATGTGATATTGAACAGAGCTCCAACGTTCGCAATTCCACCATGGCCGTAACAAACTAACAATGTGTTTAGTAAACATTATGTGCATGAGTTAATTTTATCACTACCTTCAAAGACGAACATTGAACGCGCGATAAAATTTGAATAGTCATAAATAACTTTGTGGAACATTTATGTTTTTGGGTACGAGTACCTAAAGGAGATAGTGTGAATATAGGTCGAGTTGTGTCCGAATATAGCCGAACTTTCCCGAAAACATAACAAACCCGTAAACTACCAATACTGAGCATGCGGGCCTCCTGTTGATCCAGGATTATTGTTCTAGGTAAATATTTTGAATATCATCCTCAACTTACGTAATTTAATCAATGTAATTAATATTGGGAGTGCCTCCGCTGCCGGCGCCGGTTGCCAAACTGGCTGCCGGCGCGCCACGCCGACTACATACCTACTCTGTTGTTAAATACCTTCACGGCCTCTTCAAACTCTTCATAAGACGATTATTCGTCACCCACTTTCATTTTCACAATAAAAACAAATGAAAGGCTTAAGGGGATGTTTGTTTAGGTTGTTTGGGTTTCCAAAGCAGAGTCGACGGAGCCCCGCAGCGGGGCTCCCAATTCTGTTTGTAGGGTTTAAAGTAACCTAACACGAAGGGGATGACGTTCGTTCTCTTCGCTCGCTCACTCTAGCCCTCGTCATCCCCTTCGAACCTAACCTATCCGTGTCGGGGTGCCGCAGGCAAAACAGGCAGTCCACCATGGCCACCCCTACCTCATCGTTGGTAGTCGTAAAGAACTAAGGCTGGTTTTCCAGAGATGTGAGCTACGGATGTGTTTTAAACCAGCCAATAGAATAGCTTTATTTTACAAACCTTGACATAGGTTTGAAAATCAAGCGATCCTGTTGGTGGAAAAGCTACCTTAGGCTGCTTTTCGTATGACGTATCGACAATAGGGAAGGCACGAGGGCGGCGGCGCGGTGCTCTGCACATAGCTACACCACTCGCGACCGTCCATATCACGCATCTATAGCTCGCATCCATAGCACGCATCCACAGCATGCATCCTTCCATATAAATAACGTAGCTTAGTTGAATCAGTTTCCACCAGTGCTGTGCTATGTGGAATGTATTTCATTGGTGGATATCAAACGCATCCATAGCAACGTTGCATAGCACATCTCTGGTGGAAAGGCACCATGGAGGCGACTAACGACGGCCGTTTTCAATATAATCTATCATCTATCGGCTTTTTTCCCTACATTATAGAAACTAGCTTTCGCCCGCAGCTTCGCTTGCGTGAAATTTTGAACCCATTAAGTGACGATTTTCCATACAAACTTTCATCCCCTATTTAACTCCCTTAGGGGTTGAATTTCGAAAAATCCCTTCTTAGTGGATGCCTACATTACAAAAGGAACCTACTGTCAAAATTTCAAGTTTCTAACCCCAGCGGTTTAGACTGTGCGTTGATAGATCAGTCAGTCAGTCAGTCAGCTTCTCCTTTTATATGTATAGATAGCTTAAACAGCCGATAGGTTATTGAAACGTTAAGGATAACATCAAGAGTTTCGACAACAGCGGTTTCTTCTTCGCTAACAACAATAATACTCATAATAAACAGTGATAATTAGCAAAACCATGGTCAAGGTACATATACAGTTACGATACTTGTTATTTACTTCGTTTATGTCGTACATGCTAAATGATAGAGTAAACGGTGACAGTATCTTGCTGAACTAAAACATGCGCAGCGCGACATAAATTTGCCGCCGCATTATCTCGAGACGAGATAAGCTAAACATTATCTCGTTTCGGCACGAGATATTGCGACGGCATATTTATGTCGTTCTGCGCGTTTTAGGCTTGTTGTTTAGGAGGATGGAGAGGGTGTAGTAAAGGGTTCGAACCTCAATGCGGTCACTCCCTTCAGGTGAAGAAACACCCACTAACTAATGTAATCAATTCATTAAAATGGACTACATACAACGTTATTTTTAGTATATACAAAAACCGAAACACCCCAACAAGATTTTCATCAGAACTGCCTGAATATGTGTTTTTTTTTTTAATAAATCTCCAAGTTACACCGCAGTTTATATCGCGATAAGTTCCCTAGTAAAGTGTAAAATGCCTGAGATGTGCTATGCAGGGCTTGTCTAACACATGGAAACTGACCGAGCGGACCATCTCAAGCCTCAAGGTGTCTATTCCCGTCAACTGTTATGGTTAGAAACCTACTGAAACGAAATTGAAATTTATGAAAAAAAAAATGTGGTGTAAAAAATATGTCAATCGATTCTCCTAGTGATTCTGAACAAACTAGTTTCAGGTTTAGTATATACCTACTAAAACTAAGCTTGTATAAGTACAAAGATTGCATCGAGTGCTACTAGAGTGTACCTAGGTAGGGTACCTATACAGCCTGTGACTACTCCGGTGTTAATTTAGCTGTTATCTACCACAAATGACCTAATACCATAACTTTATTTTGTTATAGTTATCCGGAAAACCCACAAATAATAATAGAATGTTTACCACATTTAAGCTAAAACCACAACACCTTATTTTGTTACTATCATCATTAAATACGCACGTGTGCACAAAACGTTAGGTATTTACACATAATTATTATGCCCAAAACTCACGTGATTATGAAAACCAGTATCTATACATATAATAACATCGGAACGAAGCAAAAACTGTACATTGAATATTTTTGAAAAAAAAAATTGCTTCTTGTATAGAAACGATACTGTAAAGTTTATAGAATTTCTGTCTGTTTGTGTAAAAGACACAACAACATAATCGTTCAGGGGTGATTCTATCATTACAGTTATAGCTAATATCAGTATGTATGTGTTGCGAGCAAGGTAAATGTAGTAAATAAAACCAACATAGACTCTCCACCACTGAGAGTACTTGTATTTGGGTTAGTGTTAGTAACATAAACTAGATCACATTATAATACTTTACACAATTATTACAAGATCATAAAATAAGGACAAGCTAGACAGATATAAAAGGTCAGATTTCTTCAGCTGATCAACACGGAATGCTCCGCTTCGTCGAATGACCACCGCCTTTATAGCCTCGGGTAGGTTAATCCCACAGAACTTATAATAAGTAAGTTCTGTGGTTAATCCATATCGACGACTACCTTCCTTTGTCAACATTGCCCAGTTCTACCCGCTACCGATAACATTTGTATGTTTGAGCTTCACGCAAATACTACTGAACAGAATTTAGTTGAAAGACAAAAAGTTCCATTATAAAGCGACCTGACCCGCTTTATAATGGAACTATACTATAACTATAGGGTACAAATTATCATGCTATTGATATTAGATTTAAAAAAAAACCGGCCAAGTGCGAGTCGGACTCGCGCACGAAGGGTTCCGTACTATTATCTATAAAAACGGCAAAAAAATCATGTCTGTTTTATGGGAGCCCGCCTTAAATATTTGTTTTATTTTTATTTAATTATTTATTTTAAAAGTGAATATATTAACTAAATATTCTGTGGATATTTCAAGCGTCTACCTGTTGCCGTTATCAATATCGAGCAAAAAAGAGCAAAAAAATCACGTTTGTTGAATGGGAGCCCTCTTAAATATTTACTTTATTCTGTTTTTTTTTGTATTTGTTGTTATAGCGGCAACAGAAATACATCATCTGTGAAAATTTCAACTGTCTAACTATCACGGTTCATGAGATACAGCCTGGTGACAGACGGACGGACAGCAGAGTCTTAGTAATAGGATCCCGTTTTACCCTTTGGGTACGGAACCCTAAAAATGGAGTATATAAGAATTGTTTAGTTGTTTCGACACAGTATTATTTCCTGACTTCCACGCGGACGAAGTCACGGGCACAGCTAGTTATTCATATTTCTGTTTGTATTAGGATTAGGCGCGATTTATACTATCGTGGTGCCTAATTAGCACAATCTGCGTACATTTACAGGTGTTGTCCGAACGACCTCGATAAATATTAATTTAGTATAACGCACGTTCGTAAACATTTGTTAGAATTAGAAGTAACATTGACCATAGGTAGTAATAATATCCGCCAGTACGACCTGTTGGGCGGAGATCGTCGAGGACCGATCGCCTTGATAAATTGGTTATGCTTTAGTTAGAATAATAATTAATGAGACAGTCCGTATATTATATGGAGAACAACGCAGGCCTGTTTTATGATAACATTATAAATTATATAATACAGAACATTGTCTG
Source organism: Amphipyra tragopoginis (assembly GCA_905220435.1). Taxonomy (NCBI): domain Eukaryota; kingdom Metazoa; phylum Arthropoda; class Insecta; order Lepidoptera; family Noctuidae; genus Amphipyra; species Amphipyra tragopoginis. Next base: position 11,279,829 of record HG992009.1, read on the forward strand.
TTCTTGTTGGCTTCACAAATTTAAATGATCCATACATCAAGTGAGTCTGTCTGATTGTTTGCTACGTTTTTACCGCTGAAGTACCGAACCGATTTTGACGTAACAATTTTTTACAGAAAATTACTTTTACCGGGATTTACCGACCAGTATTAATTGTTGCTGGCAAGTTTGTTACACCGTTTCGTCTTTACATCATAAATACTCAGAAGCGGTGAAGGGTGGGCGTTTTTGGGGCTGTTTTATCTAAAATTGACTTTTAAAATGAACTAAGTAATTTTAGTCTATTTTGAATAAACTAGAGTTGAATATGGCCGAGCAGCGGGTGCAGTTAATCTATACATATAAAAGGAGAAGCTGACTGACTGACTGACTGATCTATCAACGCACAGCCTAAACCGCTGGGGTTAGAAACTTGAAATTTTGACAGTAGGTTCCTTTTGTAACGTAGGCATTCACTAAGAAAGGATTTTTCGAAATTCAACCCCTAAGGGAGTTAAGTAGGCGATGAAAGTTTGTATGGAAAATCGTCACTTAACGGGTTCAAAATTTCACGCAAGCGAAGCTGCGGGCGAAATCTAGTGGATAATATTTCTAAAATCGGCACGCTTAAATTGTCTTACATTTTAATTCATTGAATAATCTCTGTTTAATGAAAGCAGCCAATTCTTTGAGTGATAACGTGAAGGTGGGTAGTTCCACTCTTCACGGATTCACGTACTTGGGGCGCCTGAACATTGTTCGTAGAAAATTAATGTTCATATTCGTATGAATACGAATATGAACATTTTTCCTTATAAAAATAAGGTTCATATTCGTATAAAACGCTTACTTAGCAAAGAAGTCTCAGTGCGGTCTGTGAATTTCGCCCTGAGTTGGATACCACACCAGCGCGACGAATATGAGAAAGTCAGCCGAGTGGACTGGATGTGGAAGACGGAGGATCGATCGCGTGTTATAGCGCACATTGGAGTGGTATCCGTACACAATTGTGATATTGTTTCACCCCCGGCAAACTAACAAATCTGCAAAAGATGCATTTTACAGGGGAGCTTTTTAAGATACCATCTACAGATATTAAACGTTTTACAAGGTTCAGAAATGAACGCACATTCGTAACTTTTCCTCATCATAACTGTTAACCTTTTCGTACGTGTTTCACGTATAATAACAAACACTTGTATGAAAAGGTGAAATTCAGGTGCCACGGATGCTGGTAAGGCAAGCACGCGGGCACGATCCCGCGTGACAGGATAAAGGCCCATAAAGAAGTAATAAATTGAGGAATTAGATGAGGTAGTTCAAAGTTTTGAGGAACTCAAACGAGGTAACTCACGAGTGAGTGGCACATCACTAGCTCAAACTCGAGCTGTTACGAGTTCTCTCCTATACGAAAAGTCTAGAGACACTGGATTTAGGACTAGACTAGATAGTAAAAGAAATAGGATAATTTTGCTAAACGCAATAAAACTCAACTGTACTTTAAACTCACGATTATGTATAACGAATCACGTGAAATCGCGTTATCTCATTACATTTATGTACCTAAAGCGGTTCGTCATTCATTAGAACTATACACATGGTTGCGTTATAATGTAAATCGATGATAATAATGTTAGAGTATATGGATGGTTTTACCGTTGTTTGTGCTAAAGAAAATTGTAATAACCCTTTGCTGTCACGCAACAGGGTAAAAAGGAAGACGTATTTCCAATATTCATGTATGGTTAACGTGACCATACGCCCCGCTTTGAGCGGGACTGTCCCGCTTTTGAGCTATGTGTCCCGCTGTCCCCAAAAACACGTACATGTCCCGTTTTGAAAAAAGGCAATCCTTGGAAATGAATTCAATAAAAAACGGGCGCGTATTTCTTAATTGTATCGGAAAACATTTTGCTAACCAAGTCAGCGATAAGACCGCCATTTGCACCCTTCAATGTATGATGTTGTATTAGAGCTGTGTTACAATTTTGGTGTACAATAAAGTGTATTCTATTCTATTCTATTCAAACATCAACAAGTCATGCCAACATTATCACTTATACACATTCATTGTATAAACTAAAGCTGATAATTATTTTAAAGCAAATTGCTCTTCCGTGAAATATCAGACCAGCCCACGAGACTACACAAGAATAGTTTTTTTTTGTTTTATGTGTTTTATTCTAAAATAAAATATTATTGCAGGCGTACCGCTCTGAGGGAAAAAAATTATGGTCACGTTATGTATGGTAGCGACCTAGTGACGCTCGGGTGCTATGTGACGTCATTGACGTGTTTTCATGCCTGGCTTCGTATTACAAAATGACAAAAGCAAACGTGAAACTCGGTGAGTCTTGAATTCTTGAGTGCTGAAAGTATTTAATAAATAGTAGCTATAGAGAACTCCTACGGAAGTATCAGCACGGTACATTCGAGTCTTGCATCTTTAAGAAGATTTCAAACTTGTCTCCAAAACTCCAAAAACTATACAAGGTTAGTCGGAAAGGGTGTACTAATCCGAAAGGGCGTTAAAGTGGTCATAATAATGAATAACTTTTGTTCTACAACTTTCTCCTAAAGTCAAATAGTTTAGGAGAAATAGTTGTACAAAGATTTCATTAAAAATACGCTAAAATCTATCTATCCTCAGCTATGATCAGCTGTTTACATTTTAGGTCATATTTGAAGGTAGGGGAATAGGGTTGGAAGCTTTATTTTCTGAACCCGTAAAAAAAACTGAAATAATTCACTTTGCACGGAAATAAAAATGGAAATTGAAATAAAAAAGAACAAGCAAGTGTGTAACACTTGCTTTAAAACAGTCATCAGTGATACTTTCAGCTTGCTTTAAAACAGTCATCAGCAGTGATCGGAAAAGGGTGAGCTAATTTACCTAAACTTCAAAGAACAGAGACAAAAACTGGAGACTTCCTTACGACAACATTTTTTTTTCGGGAGAATTTTCTCGTAGATTGTCTTTCATTTGTTTTCAAAAAATAAAAGACAATTTCCTTTTTTGAAAACAATAAACAATCTCTTTTTAAAAACAATGAAAAAAGTGTCATCTGGTTTTGTGACAATTTTGGGAAACAAAAATAGGAAAATTTAATTGTTTTCTGGACTATTAACATTAATATTACATGTAGGTACTTTAGTGATGTCCCGAAACCCGGAATAATTTTCACGAAAAAAAATGTCGTAAGGAAGTCTCCAGTTTTTGTCTCTGTTCTTTGAAGTTTAGGTAAATTAGCTCACCTTTTTCCGATCACTGGTCATCAGTGATACTTTAAGTGGTCCGTGGATTAGTACCCCCTTTGCAACTAACCTTGTATACCTATTACATATTTTCTGATAATAGTAATGTATTAAAAAATAAAATATTATTGTTTCTTAGCAAAAATTACAATGTGTAATGCTTTGATCTATAATTTTAATTGTGGAGATTTTTGTACTTTTTCTACTCTCTTTAGCATGTAAGCGTTTTGGTGTCTAGACTGTAAGCTTATATTGTTGTAAATGAATAAATAAATAAATACCTGCCAATTTGACTAACAAAATTGTTGCCAAACGCAAACGAAACAGAACCGTGAGACAGTCTTTGTTTACGAAAACTGCCAAAATTATTGGTTTTGTTTTTTGTACCAAACAATAGGGTATTTGACTGAAAAAATCTAATTATATTGCTTTCACGGTAAGTTGATTAATTTGGCAGATGTCAGTTCATGACATGAAAATAAATTGTAATGGCGCTTGTGTATGACAATTTAATTCAACAAGTATTAAATCAATTTAAAATATTAATAAAGCGTTACCCAAAAGGTTGTTTTAAAATCAGAAACATAGAAACAATATAGTTATATGTGTTTAACGCCATAATTATATATTACATAAATGATTTTGAAAAAACCCCGACGCGTTTTCAAACTTGCGTCAGATGGTACCAGTTGCCAGGGACGTGCGTATCGATATAATAATTTCGATAAATTTATATTAACAGAATGAATATTTTGACTGTCGTAATAATTATAGACGATAGGCTCAGTTGATTGAATAATTAAAATAAGGCTCATTATAGCCCAGTTGCCTTGCAAAAGGTCGGTCAGGCCTAAATTTTGGATACGTGATACGGATATGTGTTCTTATAAAAATTACAAATTTTGTACCTTGAGTGACCTCGGCGCGCTCTGCCATCTTGGGTTAAAGAACCCAAAAATGAGTTTTTTTAAATAACTCCTTATGGGTTTTATGCCAAAAATTATTCACATCAATTTTGTAGAAAATTAAATTCTTATTTTTCATTCCAGACTCAAAATCAGAGGTAGTTTATAGGTTTGAAGCCCATGTCTGTCTTTCTGTTTGGCTGTCTATTTCTCTCTCTGTTTGTGTGTCTGTTTGTGGGCTTTTCATAAAAAAACACCTAACATAACACATCCAAAATTCAGGACCGACGAACCTTTCGCAAGATAAACCTCTTTTTCGCGACCCGGCTACTGGGCTTATTATTGGTGATAAATAAACATTTATGTTCGCTCATCCCATACCTGCTGGATTCATTATCACATCAGCACGTAATCGTCTATTGTTGAAGATATGCATGCTAATTGACTTAATCCTAATTACTTAAATCACAATACATATTTGAAATGTACATAAAATCACATTACAATAATTTGACAAATTCTCGCTGAAATTTTACAAATTTTATCGATAGTTGAATCGACTACAGTCACATGTCTAGCAACTCCTATTGACATGTGTCATTTTAATCTTCTTATCGTGAAAACAATATAGTCCGTCAGTTAGATTATTAAAAAATATTTAAACCGTATTTTTTCTTTTGTTACGTAAACCAAAATTGATGAAGATACGACACTTTTAAAATTGGCAAAACGTCACAAGCAAGTACAATTTTTACTTGCTTCTGACGTCACAAGCCCCCCACTCTCGAGTTTTGACGCGTTTTATCTTTCCCAAATATTCATAGATTTAACAAACGAAAAATATGTGTCCATTATTTTTCAAAACTCTAACTGGCGGACTAATTAGATTTGCAATTTATTGATGTTGTCAATATGCCTATTTGACAGCTTTTGAAATTGAAAACTGAATGAACGGTTCGGCCTTGGTTCGGTTGAGATCTATCAAATTTTTTTTTAGGAGAATTGAGGCCCTGTGCTAAGTGTAGTAACAGAAAATTAACAAATAGTGCTTACGCACAGCACCCTTCTACATTCACATTCCTCATAGATATTTTCGGTAAGCACCTAGCTATTGTAGCAGCTAGCTAGCAGCAAACGGGAACTGATTTCTAATTATAGATAATAGTTCATACAACATAATATTAAAGTAATTTGCATCATTTTACATACGCAATCACATAAATCACGGCGTAGTAGAGTTTGACGTGCAATTATAATAATTATGTATGTTTTTGTACACCTATAGTCCGTTTTTTAATCTCGGAGACAAAATTGACAAGCACAAATGTCAAACTTGTACATTTTAAGAACATTATTTTCAAATTTGACATTTCGTGTCTGTCAATTCAGTCTAGTCGAGATTAAAAAACGAACAATAGTCAAGTCGTTAAAATGTTGTTTAGACTGTAAACAAACCTTTAATCGTAATAAATGTTCAGTTTCCTGTAGAATCTATACATACCTACACATTTTTAGAAAACGTAAACTCTTATTTTTTAATGTTTTATTTGCCTTAAATGTGAACGTTTAAAAGCTTCTTAATGGAAATGTTTTCCACGCTCAAAGGTTTGTTTACCTTTTGTGCAAAATTTAAACGTCTGGCCTATGGGCTATACGTAAGTAGGAACCGTTGTTTTATTTACACAAACTCAATGTTAACAGCTTCGGTCTCCTTCAGTGACGTCAGAGCGGGACAGGATCGTGTTTTAGCGTAATGACCCCAAAAATGTAGGAAATTCACGGCGGGCCCGCCCCCGATAACTATTTACCGGTTGTAAATGCCCTTTTTTTAGAAGGCTGTAGAAAGAATGTTCGGCGCCGAAGCTCGATGAGATTTTAGTAACATCAAAAAGGTATGGGAATGCATTGTATTCCATTGATTTCGGCGATGCTATACCAGTACAGGTATCCAACTCCAACATTAGCTCAGTCATTTTCCGTCGGCTGTAGGACAAAGTTGAACAGTTTTCAGCCTTTTCCACAAAAGAGTAAACACACTACCAGCATACTTGCAACATCGAAATGTATCTTCCAGAAACATTTTAAAGTGGTATTTTTTAAATTAAATTTAAATGCTCGTTGCATCATTTACTTAATTTGTTTAACCTTGATATCGATAATATTTACGTAGAAATTAATTATTTTCATAGTATGTTTTTGTACCTATCATTTCCCGGAAAACATCTGTCGCTTGTGCGTGCGTCGAAGTAGGTAAGTAAATATTTAAATATCTTATTCCTATACATAACATATTTTGTATTAATTGTTCCATCTCCAGCTGTGATCGCTTTTTGCCTGTTTTAAATAGTGTATTTAAAAAAATCTTGTTTTTTTCAAGATACAGTAACTTTTTTTAACAATAAGTCGCAATAACTTTGGCCAACGCCGTACATGTAGGGTTGCCAGGTCTTGGAACCTTCTGCCGGGGTTGCGGTGCGTGCAGCTGCGAATCCCGCGACCCCGGCCAAGGGTCAGGAGAAGGAACACCTTGGGTTTTTAGCCGGTAAGAATCCGGCATAACCCTTCGCCTTCCCCGGGCGAAGGGAATCCAAGAGGAAAGTCCCACCAAAAAAAAAAGTTCTTAGAACCGTAAAGCCAGACCAGCTAATTTATCCGGACATTTGGGTAAAAAGGTCGCGCACCCTTAATTTTTTAGTCTTAGTATAACACGACATTTTTTTTAAAAAGCCTAACAAAATCCGGACAGTCCGTTCACCGTCTAATTTGGCCGCACGCGCAACCAAAAAAGCCTCTGTCCCAAAGACCAAAGAGTAAAACGGGACCCTATTCTAAGACTCCGCTGTCCGTCTGCCGTCTGTCACCAGGCTTTATCTCATGAACCGTGATAGTTAGACAGTTGAAATTTTCACAGATGATGTATTTCTGTTGCCGCTATAACAACAAATACTAAAAAACAGAATAAAATAAATATTTAAGGGGGCTCCCATACAACAGACATGATTTTTTTGCCGTTTTTGTAGATAATAATGGTACGAAACCCTTCGTGCGCGAGTCCGACTCGCACTTGGCCGGTTTTTTATTGTTGTAATCAACTAAATTGTCAACTGGCTTATAAATAACAATTACGAGTTTTGCACATCCTGTTATCTCAGTTTTATATTAAACCAGGATAATATAATTATATCTACCTGTTATGTTAATCGGAAAAATGATGGTTATGTTTACCAATCATAATAATATATTTGGTTTACAGTAAAGCAAAAAACTAACACTTAAATATTGAAGTATGACGTCATTCGATGGACTTTTTGATTTGCTGACATAATTACGACCTTGAAAACAATGTTTTGGACACTAATGGATAGTCATTGAATTCGTTATTTTTCCAAAGTATTATCCTAAATGTTAGGTTTGATACCGAAGACACAATTGATAGGAAGGAACCTATGTTTTAAATGTTTTATCTTTTTTTTTACATTTAAGTAAAAAAAAACGTTGCCCCACACTAAGATTTCTCTAGTATCGTGGGTGCGTTTACAAACACAAATCTCACATACACAAACGCCAAGACCCGAAACAACCATCTGTAGGCCATACAAATATTTTGTTCCGTGTGGGAATCGAACCCACGACCCGTAGCGCAGAAGCCAATCGCTTAGCACTGCACCAAACGTGTCGTCAAATGAATTACGGAACCTATGTTTTATCGTTTTGACGGCACGGTTGGTGTAGCGGCTGAGCATTGACTTCTGCATTACGGGTCGCGGGTTCGGTTCCCGCACGGAACAAATATTTGTATGGCCAAAAGATAGTTGTATACGGTCTGGGCGTTTGTGCATGTGAGGATTTTTTCTGTAAACGCACTTACAAAACAGAAGAAACAAAAGCAGCAAGATCTAAATTAAAAAAAAAACGTATCTTCTAAAGTTGAAATCAATTCACTGCCTAGCAGTGCATTAACACCTTAAATGTCCATTTAAGAACGTAAATGTTTCGTGTTTCCGACCTGAAAACATCCTTCGGTTGGGAAAGCCTCGTGTCAAATGGCCCAACATTATTACAATACAGCCGGTCACCCTATAATTAAACACAGATTGCGCCCGTCACGGAGTTAACAAGTAACTGGAGGGACTCCTGTAATTAATGGCAAATTGATTCTCTGAGAGTTTCCTTACATACTTGCGAGAGGAAGTAGAAAGAGGGGGAGGGACTTGTGGCTAATTACCACTATATTATTATTGAAGTTTTGACTACGTCTGTGGTCTAGTGGTTCGAGTGTCGGACTGCTGATCACAAGGTCGTGGGTTCGAATCCCACAGGACACAAATATTTATGTGATGAACTGAGTGTTTGTGTTGGTCTGGGTGTTTCTTAAGTAAGTATTTACAAAAAAAAAAGTATATAATATATGTATTATATCCATTGTCTAGTACCCATAGTACAAGCTCTGCTTAGTTTGGGACTAAATGGTGCTGTGTAAAGAAATGTCCCAAATATTTATTTATTTATTATTTTATTTATTAATAAAAGCGCTCGAAATATTTTCAAAAATTACGAACTTTCTCGTAAGAATATTTTCGTGTCGCCACAACGATTAAGGTAGCCCTTATAAGTAACCCATCACAAGTGACTTTTTTTTGCGATTTCTGACGTTTCTAGTACTCCAACCGCAGTTGGTCCGGAAGAGTCCTTTTGATCCTCATGGGAAATAGGATCGATTGGCATCATAAAAATGTTTTCTGAAAACTGCCCTTTTTCTTGCTGACTGTAAGTATTTTTTTTTCAAAATCTGTGAATGCAGATAGAAATTGTTCCAAAAGTTAGGGATGGTCTTCTAAGAACGTTTTCCTGTAGCTACAATGGTTAAGGTAGCTGCCCTTCATGCCCCATTTCAAATTACCATCCTGTATTATAGGATTTGGGGTGCATGAAAGGAGCCTCCATGAGTGACGATACATAAGTACGTCCGGCGCACCCTGGGCAGTCAGCCCCGCTACCAACCTTGCTGACTGGCTAATCTTTTCACCACAGCATGAGCTGTTTTCGTGTAGCTCTTGCTGACACGAGAGAAGAAGAAGTATAGGATTTTATAGGAGTCACGAAAATGACGCTAGATTTTGAGCTCCTGTGTTTGATCACTTTCTTATCTCAAGATGTTGTCGACGATGAAGCACGCTCGCCTAGAAGATACCAATATTACCAATACACTCGCGTCTTGACTCTCACCCCTTATTCACAAAAGATTGTAATTTTTAAACACTCATTAAATTATACCTGTCCTTATCATTTGTATGCCAATGAACAGAGGTGGCAATAGACTTAAGACTAGATAGACTCTGGAAAGAGCCATTTTAGCAACACAACTTTTATTCATTGTTTATGAATAACAGCGATTACGCACTGCATCCGATCCGGATCCGTGAAAATAAGAATATAAAAAACACGGACCGAATTCGGATACTGCTTTGCGCACTGCATCCGATCCGAATACGTGAAAAACGAATCTAAAATTCGGATATCGCTTACGCACTTATCCGATCTCTGATCCATATTCAAACAATTCAGGGGCCATCTTTGGCAAATCCATGTGGCGTCCGATTTGAATCCGAGGTAATGCGAAAGCGTTCATACAAACAGTACTACGGCTACTTCGGTCCGTCAATATTTCTTCCGAATTGGAAACTCACGGATCACAAAGAGAAATCGGATGACGGAAGTCGGATGTAGTGCATAAACTACCATACAAATAGTTCTATGACTACTTCGGAACGTATTTTCTCGGATTCGGATCGGATGCAGTGCGTAACCGCTCTAAGGGTGCTAGATTGTAGTTTTTGGGAATCACAGACACTGTCAAGAAGTTTTACAAAAAAATATCACGAGACGCTTCGTGCGTACTGGCAGAATATCTTCGTTGTATTCGAATGGAGTGCGTATTGTACTACTTCATTCATACGCCTCTCGTAATCAAGTTAAAGGCAAATATGTAGGCTACTTCGCGTAATTTAGTCACGCGAGCGTATCTAACGGCGATCAAATTCAAAGTTATTTGTATCTTAATATTAATAATAATATCATAGTTTTTATTTCAAATAGACCAGACTAAAGGCACTTTTAAAACGTCAAAACTAGGTGCACGGTACCAAAAGGTAGGTTGCATGGAGAAGAGCCGGCAAGAAACTCTCTTCAAAATAGTAGTTCATGACAACTCCATTACAGTAGTGTGACAAATAGAATGAGAATAATGCAGGTTAATGTAAGGCATAAACTCACATAAGAGGAACAACTAGAAAAATATGCCTTCTAGGATTGTCATAGCAGTTAGGGCTGACCAGTCCCGACAGACAGCACCCGTTCGCGTATTAAGAGATAATATGAAAAGCGTTGTTTTGATCGAAACTTAACTGCAACTACACTGCAACTGAACCTCTTTAGTTAGGTGAATCTAGCCCCATTCTATGGCAGTCCACTGCAGGACATAATCCTCTTAAAAGTTCCGCCAACAGTCGGTAATCCACCGTTCCGCATCAGATCTATGAAAATTCGCACCCGTAAACAAGTATCTATTCAATTAAATAGTACTTCAGACTTGGGTAGTTCTGAGAGATAAATCGATAAAACCTTGGACTTACAAGGCTGGGGTCCTGCTCTGATTCCTAAGCAAGACGACACTGTAAATGGAAATCTCGTGTTGGAAAGTTTTCAGTTTTGTAGTTCTTTCTGGTTTAGAGTCTCTAGTTCTGCGAACGTGACGCAAAATACAATACATAAGGTTTCCAACAAAGTATATTAAATTTCTGCTATATTCCCAGTAGTACCACTACTTAGTACCACCGGCGATATTAATGGGAAATTGTATTCTCACTAGTACCCCTATAACCAAGTAATTTCAAAATTAGTTTTATCCTAGTAACGTTGTTCGTGTTCCGATATTTTGCGTAAGATGGGTGCTCTAAATAATTTGACGACTTGATACTACTGGGAAATTGGGAATAAAGCAAAATTACTTTCAACGTCTTCTTGGATTACATGAAAGTTCATATGTGTTATTGTAATTTAGAGTTGCCCCCAGGCGGTACATATTCCGAATAGTTTGTACTCTCACCTACGCAATACGTGACTTGTGATTTCCGATTATCGTTACTTCGATTTACAATTCCGAGGATCGTGTAATGACGTCATTCTCCTTAATGTGTTTTTAGACGTGTTTTTGTGACTAATAATTTTTTCTCTATCTTTTAAATTGTTGATGGGCTTGTGACCTTACTTGCTGACTTAATATAATTACTTTATGTTGCCTATTTGCTTTATTAGGCAAATATGTTTACGATTGTATATTATAAATATTTTAATGTGAGACGACAGATATTGCATTTTGTTTAGTAATTGTAATAACTTATAAATTATATTTTTAAATACATATCATAAAAAATCAATATACATTTAAAAATATAATAAATACTATTTATTATATTATATGAACAGGGTTAGGGCTCCAGAGAAAGGACCTCCCTAACAATACGCCCTTGTCCAGAAGTAGGTACCGCTTTCTGAATCAAACCCTTGATCCAGCTGCCTAACGAGAGCGTCATCAGATGTTGGTCGAGGCTCTTGGCTATTAAGCCATTGGCTGTAACGACTATCGGCACAATGACTGCTGAGTCAACATCCCACTTGTCGACAACCTCGTGTGCCAAATCAAGATATTTGTTTTTTTTATCATTTTCGATTTTCACGAGATTCTTGTCGTGCGGTACAGTGAAGTGAAGATATTATTAGATAAGATTTTGCATTATTATTAGGTATGTCAAAATGTTTACCATCAAGATATTATAATATTTTATTCAGTAGTTGTATATCATCATCATCATTCAGCCGAAAGACGTCCACTGCTGGACATAGGCCTCCCCCAGTCACCGGATCCATGTTGGGTGGGTTTGTCATAATCGCCACGCTTGGCAGGCGGGTTAGTGATTGCAGTATGGTTGTTAAAACACTCAGAGAACGCTGCTGCCCATCCTCTAGTATAGTAGTTGTATAGATAGAGAATTATTACGTCAAATAAATAATTGATATAAGTAAAATCCAATTTCGTTCGCAATCCATCTCTGTGAAGGCCCCTACGGGCTTGATTACGAATGTCAGCCGTACTAATTGTAAGTGTGATGATAAATTGGTCATTATGAAGAGTAATTAGAACAGTAGGTTTTATAACAATTCAGTGTTTGTTTGCGCAAATTGTGCGAATCTCCTGAAACTGCAGTCACGAGGTTTATTTTGCGTTTCATTCATTAACGCAAAAAAACTACGCTATGCTCTGTTCAAAGAAAGATGAGTCATAAAAAAAAAAAACTTAAGAGAATACGCCATACTCACAACATTTAGCAAATGGATTGCTAATCGCAGAGTTTTCTTATAAATTAATAGCGCGAAAAAGAATACTACCGGATGAAAGGGGATGCGAATGGTTTATTCTTAGCCGAAGCACTCCAAGACAGAGTAAGTTTTGGTTTTGTGAGAGTTCTTTAGCAACTCTTAGTTTGCATTGCAGTCTGTTCCATAAGAAAAAGACACATGATACATTTATTATGTCTGCCAACACTTTTCAATTTTAAATGTTGAAAGGCAGACGCCGTTTTCTTCCGGCAATAGAAGTTATTCAGTCCACCTAACACCCCTTCCCATAGACCAGATATTTTTCACCATATTTTACAATAGTCTTGCACCCACCTGGGACGGTCCATGACTTTACTCCCATAGTGCAGCCGTGGATAGTCCCCGGTGGTGCCCCACCCCATTTTAGATTAAAGTTCTCAAAGGGGCCTCTGCGCGTTGGACCTGTGACCCCCGTATGCCTTCCAAAGGAACGGACATCTTCCGCACGGAAGATAAGCCGTGACTAAAAAGAGATAAGAATGACGTATGTAATGTATATTCCTAAAGATTCTAAATAATAATAATAACTAATATAGACTACATTATAAAACACAAAAATATTTACATAATTACAAATAAAGAAAAATATATCCTAGTATATAAAACTATAAACTAACTGCGTTCTGAATCCCACGGAATTTTAGATTAAAATTCTCTAAAGTCACACTGCGTTTTACGGATTCTTTTTTCAGCAGATTAAATCTTTTAACATCATCATCAATTCATCATCCAAATAACTTTTGGGATATTTATAAAATTGCAACAGATGCTCTTATTATGCGTTTACGGGTCCTTACAAAAATTCCGTCATGTTATAAGTAAGTTATCAAAAAAGTAGGTGAGAATTGTTTATTAACAAAAACACTTTTTGGCTCTATCAGAGATAAGTTCAAGGTTATTTTAATGTATAACGAAAGGAAAAACCAACCTTTTTTGTTGTTATCTTTTTACGTTGATATTGAATTCATCAAATTGCATATTTAAGAAAAAGGGTGGAAGATCGTATCTTGATTAATAATTGAGAGTCTTAGATAGTTCCGGCCCCTTCGATATACATTTTTCCTTTCTTTCTCTTCATCTAAGACACCTTTAAAATCCTTCTCAATAAATTATTTACTTTGTAAATCCAATTTGAAAATTTACCTTACGAAACGAAAATTTTATCATTGATGAGCGTCGAATTAAATTATTGTCGTGCAAAGAAGTACCAACGTACTAGACTATTTGTGATCATAATTCAATGTCGAGTAAAACAAAACATCTGTCTGTTTACTACATGATCTAGAATTCTAGAATACCTCCCACTTCCTTATCTATTAACATATGGCAATACGTAATGCGAGATCTTTCCAAGAGAAATAAACGACCTTCATTCAAGTCATGCTAACAAATTCGAATGGCAAATAATGTGTGACCCTCTATTCATTCATTTCATTTCTAGCCTGCGTCATCCCACTGCTGGGCAAAGGCCTCTCCCCATGACTTCCAAGTTTTTCGATCCAGAGCCAAGCTGGACCACTGGTCATTGGTTTTGTCTAGCTCGTCCCGCCATCTTCTTCGAGGTCTGCCGCGACGCCTTCTGGCTATGTCAAGGCTCCATAAAGTAGTTATTTTGGCCCACAGCTCATTGGGCATGCGGCACACGTGGCCGGCCCAGGCCCACTTCAGCTTAGCGGCTTTTTGAGCAACGTCAGCAATTTGTATTTTGGAGCGCAGTGTGGTGTTGCGTATATGGTCTGTTAGCTTGACGCCTAGAATGCTGCGCTCCATAGCACGTTGGCAGACCTTGAGTTTGGACTTTTGAATATTTGACCCTCTAACTAAAGATTATCTATTCTGTGACTGTATTTTCAGCATTAACACGTTCAGTGCCGGGTGCTCCAAGAGGTCACCCTGTAGTCGCATTCGCCATGCCGGGTGCCCTCGTGGAGGGCTCATTTTAAATGTAGGTTTTTCTTGGAAAATACACCGTCATGAAAGAACCAAACACCTATTTTACGATGTAGTTGCGTATTTTTCACGGTTTTTAACCTAATGCCAGGATCCCTCCTCGAGGGTTTACTTTTAGCGCCAACGTAATGCCGAGGAAGGTCCTGGAAGGTCCACTAGCAATATGTATGGCGGCATGGTGTATGAGCTGTATGAAAAGTGTGGTGGACTCGAATGTGTTAATATTGTTTATGTATGAACAACTAACTTTGCACGCGACCTGCCTCGCGTGCAAAATGTAGTTGACATTTTTATAAGTCACACACATGTGACCTGGGTTTTCCGGAAGGAATCGTACCCTATGTGCTAATGGAAACATTCTACATCTATATCATTAGATAGTTAGTACAGATATAGAGTTTATACAGCATGTTAATTAACGAAAGGCGTTCCCGTTAACCAGCAATATTATAGCATCCGTACATCAGTGGCGAAGGGTAAATTTTCTTAAAAGGGAAGCCGGACCAAAAAATGCTTACCTTGCTCAAGTGTGATGCGTGAATTCCAGTAACTACTCGTTTCGAAAGGGAAGCCGATAGGAATCGAGTTGTATGGAGCCTTCGCCACTGCCGTACATACAAAAAAATCACTACATAGTATAAAACAAAGTCGCTTCCCGCTGTCTGTCTGTCCTTATGTATGCTTAGATCTTTAAAACTACGCAACGGATTTTGATGCGATTCTTTTTAATAGATAGAGTGATTCAAGAGGAAGGTTTTAAGCTATAAAACGTACACGTGCAAAGCAGGGGCGGGTCGCTAGTATAAGAAAAAGCAAAAAAAAATATACGTAAAAAACAATGCTCACTGTAAATACGCACTTGTCTATCAATGTGGAAAATACGGCAACATCGCATTAAACCTATCTACGCTACTATTTTGATTTTAAACAGACTGTACCGAATTGTATTTGTATTTTTTTTGCTTATATTTTTATTTTAATCTATTAATGATGTAGATTAACTAGATGAGCTCGTGGCTAAATAATTACAGCCGCATAGACCGATCTTCCTGGTTAAGCCACGCTTGCCGACGTTGGTCTGTGGATGGGTGACCATTTACCATAGCGAGTTTCCTCCGTGCCTCGGAAAGCACGTAAAGCCGTTGGTCCCGGCTGTTATTTGTAGATCTTTGACAGTCGTTACTGTTGGTCAGAAGCCAGAAAGTCTGACAACCAGTCTTACCAAGAGTATCGTATTACCCAGTTACTGGGTTGTGGAGGTCTGATAGGCAGTCGCTCCATGTAAAATACTGATATTCAGCTGCATCCGGTTCGACTGGAAGCCGACCCCAACATAGTTGGGAAAAGGCTAGGCAGATGATGATGAATGATGTAGATTAACGTGTTTAAGAGAACGCCCACTGTTATTTAACATACTGTATAACACATGTTGACCTACTTTGCGTGCCATTCGGCAGGAGCAATCCTCCTACATGTTACGCTGCTAAGTTAGTTCCCTCTCGACCGTATCCGTTTCTGCAAGCGCAAATGGTTGTTAGATGCGCGACATTTCACTGCAATGTCGTGCGCGACACGCATGCATACAGGGAAGTAATTCCCTGCACAAAATTTCCCCCTTACTCGTTATGCTGGGGCCATACTTACGCCTAACGCCATTAATTAACACAATCATTTGCACAAATCCCTTGTATTCATGTCATGATACGTTATTTAATGGCATTAGGATTTATTTTGGCTCCAGCATTACATAGCTGAAACAAAAAACTGGACACGCTTATGTTCAAAGAATTTGACAAAGTTGCGGAGCTCAATATCTGTGGTAGGTATACTTCCAAATCCGTTCAGCTGTAGACGTAATGGAGTATCAAACATCCATTCAAACTTTTAGTTTTATAAGCTTAGTAGGATTACCTACCATCGATGCAGTCACAGTTGACATTGACAGTAGCTTCGTTTTTCTGGTCCAAAAGGTGATTTGCTTGAGTGCCCCAATGCTCGTTCAAGTGCATCAAAGACGACCTCAGCAAGGCCATAGATGACGCGACCTACATGGCTACTTCTGACTACGCAAAGAATACCTACTTAGAGCAACTATCTAAAGCCTGGCGTGTCGACTACAGCCGAAACGCGTCGAATCGAGTCGAGCTGCATTTGTTCCGTGTGAGGCGAAACGGTCAGTAATCGCAAATTGTTAAAACAGAAATTCGCGTGACAAGCGATGCGGGCGAGTTATGCGACTCGGCGCGTCTCGGCTCGTCGCTGATCAACGTAGTTTTATAGTAAATGTATAGGAGGCGAATTATTGCGGTTCTATTCGACTCGACTCGGCGAGCCTAGTGGACGCCAGCTTTAATAAGAGTTGATCAGAATAACTTAATATATTGATATCATCATCTGCTTAGCCTTTTCCCAACTATGTTGGGGTCGGCTTCCAGTCGAACCGGATGCAGCTGAATATCAGTATTTTACATGGAGCTACTGCCTATCAGACCTCCACAACCCAGTAACTGGGTAATACGATACTCTTGGTAAGACTGGTTGTCAGACTTTCTGGCTTCTGACCAACAGTAACGACTGTCAAAGATCTACAAATGACAGCCGGGACCAACGGCTTTACGTGCTTTCCGAGGCACGGAAGAAACTCGCTATGGTAAATGGTCACCCATCCACAGACCAACCTCGGCAAGCGTGGCTTAACCCGGAAGATCGGTCTATGCGGCTGTAATTATTTAGCCACGAGCTCCTCTTAAATAATATATTGAAAACTTAATATATTGATATAAAATAAATAAACAAAATTTCCGGCTTAGCTGCTATTGTTGCAAATAAATTCAAGCAGACACTTATTAAAGTAGACAGGGTTCTCTGAGTTTCTGGGGGCCACTTGCACAATATCGTTTAGCCCAGGGCTAAAAGCCCAGTGAATTTGTATGGTTGTGATAGGTAGGTATTTATTTGGTAAGCCCAGGGCTAACGATGTTGCGCAAGTTGGCCTGAGCCTCCTAAGCTTTTGCTAGGAAGAATAAAATAAAATTTTCGATCGATTCGGTCAAAATACTTATGGTGATACCTCTTTTAAAACCTTGTGCTCTGGAATTAGTCGTCCCTCGTTAGTACAAGTTTCTCCTACTAAAGTATTCGATCGACTTGCGAATAGTACAATCAAACCATTTGATATTTACAGCACAATTATGAAGGAAGACATACACAGTACCGGCTCGACATTTTCATTTCAGACGCATGAAACTCTTGAATACATTATTGGGGACATTTATCTAATCTATGTTGTTTTGTAGTATTGTTGTACAAAGTAAATATATCACGGGGAAGAGTTAGAAGCCTGATAAAATCAGGCTTACCCACCCAGGTGGGTTAACCTAACATCATCAAAAAATCCGGAGCAAACTATCCTGTCCTGTTGGGGTCATAATTGTAGTTAGTTCTCTTGGTACAAGAACTTTTGGTAAAAACCAAAATTGTAAACCATGCCTAGGTTTAGGTACTCACACGTCTGACGACATGTGGATAACAGTGACGAGGACGGCTTGCACAATAATTGAAACAGAATTGAAACATCATTACTTATCTATCTTTATCAACTTTAAAAAAAAAACAAAATCCAATAATATTTTAATTATGCTTAGTCATGGCATGCCTTACACATCAATTGTGTAGGTAATATCATGGAAGACAAGAGAAAACAGCAGAGGTTTTTCAAGTTACAATAATTATGATTTTATGTGACTATGTACACTTTGTTTCTGTTCTGTATGACATGACATTTCTGTTAGTATAAAAAAAACTTCAAAAATAGTAAAAACCGACCGACTTAAAAAAAACTAAAAACTAAAAGGAGTAAAATAATTACCATAACATAAAAAGTAACAGTTTCAAAAGTCGGTGGCTTCTATTTGTTTCAGTGTAAAATTCCACCGACTTCTGAAACTGTTGATTTTATGTTATGGTAACAAACATAAAAAAAATACAACCGAATTGTGAACCTCCTCCTTTTTGAAGTCGGTTCTAAAAGTCATTTATCAACGCTGTACGTGTGCAAAACGCGGTCATGGAAAATGATGATAAATTCCATTCCTCTTTCATTATGTGGTGTAACATAAATGACACCAGTGAACAAGTGAGGAATGAGTTAGACTTATGGACTTGAAAACATTATTATTTTCATTTGACTAAACGTGTAACAACAACAGAATTTTAAAAAGAACACCTAAATGGAAATGGTTTTCTGACGAGCTCGTGTTTATTTCGTTTTGCGGTATCCATATCCATCGTCTTTTATTCTTTTTTGGAAATATTCTTTTTCTCATTAAAATAAGAATAATAATCATGGTGGATCGGTTTGGGGATGGAACCGGAAATAAAAGATACATATTTGAGTTGACTTAGCAAGAGAACATCTCCAACATATTGGCTACTTTTATATCCATAAACTTTCTTAAGAATATTTTTATTCAGTTATTATTATCAATGAATGAATGAAGGATGAATATTTATTTGCGTAAATCTATTTAAGTATCGGGTGTAAAAAGACCCTTAACGATAACGAAAACCACATATTCTACCCATCATTGGGATCATTTTTCTCCGCCAGACCATACCTGGGAAACCATTGGTTTTGGAGATATTGAAGGTCAAAGTTAACATTACTTTTTTTCGTTTTTTCCTAATTCGTATTCTAAGTGATAATACTAAACTGTCTTCCAAACAACCTTATCAAAATTTTCAATTTTTCCTCACAAATTACGCATTTGAAGTTACAAAAAAGCAACAAATATCAAACGCACACGACCGCCTTGGTTCAGCTGTGTGGCCGCTGCATGCATGCAAACGCGCGGCATCGCCACAACCACACATTGTGCGCTACAAAAAAAAGCATTTTTTTAATGCCAAAAAATAAAAGTCGTTTCCCAGCAATTATTTTTGGTCAATGTAGTTTAGTTTGATGTACAGAGTGCGTAGATTTCGGCTATGTGATGGGTCTTTTTACACCCTGTATAAAAATGAATCGCCGAAATGTTTACGCGCATAAGTTCCGAACGACTGCACCAAATTGGATAATTCTTTTTTTTGTGTGTTCTTGTTAGGACCAGGTTTGTATATAAGAAAATAAAAAAAAATACGAACAGTTTTTTTTAAATCTCGTTATGTGAATAGTGAGTGAGTGAGAGAATGAGACAGAAGACTGAGAGAACTTCAATATATTGACAAAACATTGACAGATTCACGTTCAGTTGTTCAGCCAGCAGTTGAAGTGCTTATTACATTTGGCTGAATTAAGTCGTCTTAATTCAGTCGTTACTGAATTAAGTCAAGTGTAATCGCAATTAGCAACCTAGGATCCTAAATTCAGTAGCAAGGATGGTTTCTGACTGACTAAATCATTTAGAAGCTTATTTAGAAACGCATTTAGGAAGGTGTAATCGCATTTAGTTACTAACTTCCGTCGCTGCGTGAGGTTGTATAGTTTTATTTTGACCAAAGAGTATAGTAATATATGGGAATAGAGAGCCCTCTCGCGAGATTCTTTGTAGATTTTTGCATGGTATTAACACAGTCTACATAATCTAACTCCTTACAGTCGGTCAACGTAGAACATTGTCGCAGAGCAATCGTGCGGGGGGTTGCGGGGTGAAGGAGCGAAGGTTATGTCCCGAGTAGCCATACTGCATACCTACTCGGGACATAAATTCCAGGGCTCGCACTTTTTGATTTCGAATTTGATTGACATCGTTCATAGAAATTATATTAATTGTGTGTATGTTGTACCTATTACGATAATTTTATTATAAAGTCTGTTTACTAATCCAAGATGGCGGCATACATACATTTTCAAATGATTGTTCGTGGGAAGTCATTTCCACGGTTTTCGGGGTCACTGATGCCGAAAATAACGTCAAAATCCAAATCCAAGATGGCGGCCATAACAATTTTCATCTAATCATCATGGGTGTTAATTTCATGGTTTTCGGGGTCACTGATGCCAAAATAACGTCAAAATCCAAATCCAAGATGGCAGCCATGAAAATTAGTAAATTAGTGGTCATGGGTGTCAAATCCATTGTTTCCTGGGGTGCGGATGCCGAAAATGAAGTCAAAATCGAAATCCAAGATGGTGGCAGTACAAATGTCAAATTAGTCGTCATGGGTGTCATTTCCATGGTTTTCCGGGGTACTGATGTAGTCAAGCGACAAGCAGACAAGCGTTAGTCACTGCGACTGTAACCTCGACAAAATTTGTAGTTTTAAATATTGTTAGAAAATTCCAGGATAAGATGGCGAAATTGCTGCTACATACCTTTGCATTATTTTGTCAATCGTCAAAATTACGCATGCGTGGTTTTCTTTTTGCGTGTCACTGTTTCTATAAAACGTTAATTAATTTGGACGTTTGTTTGACAAAGTTTGTGTAATTTGTTTTATGTGACAACCCTATGACAAGTGTTACCAATTTTGACATTTCATAGGACCTGTGAAATGTATGGGCGTTGACCCACTGTATGTAGTAAGTAGGTACACTGTGGTATTAATATGTGATTTTTGTATTTGCGAAAAATGATCGCCTACGTCAAGTACGTCACCCCCCCCCCCCCCTTTGAGTTTCTGTCGATGCGTGAGGACGTATAGTTTTATTTAGTATTCCCGAATAAAAAAGTGTAGTGCGAGTGCGGTGCGCAGCGTGGGTACCTACGAAATGACGAAAGAAATAGAAGTTATGCTCAATATTTTAGAGCTGTATAAAGATATGCCCTATCTTTGGGACAAAAATGACAAAAATTTCCTGAACAAAAATGTACGAAATGAGGGCTTCCAAGTGCTACTGAGTTTATATAAAATATAGACGAATCGGCTACAAGAAAGGCCAGGGCTAGGCAAAGGCCAATTTTTTGGTCTGGATAATACTGGAGCCATCCTCGCACACGACACGTCCGACTCCGTCGCGCTTTAACTGGCAACTGATTCAGTAACTAAAGTGTGACCATCTTATAAATGGTGAATCTGCCACAGACTGGGCAAAAAATCTGCCAAAATCTGCCACTTTTGTGAATCGTCAGCAGGATCTGCCACAGATAAAATTTTGGAGCGAAATCTGCCAAAATGGCAGAAATCTGCCACAAATGGTCACACTGACTAAATTTAGGACAGTGTGATCAGAAGCTTCTAATTTGCCCTTCTGAATTAAGACGACTTAATTCAGCCAAATGTAATAAGCGTTTTAACTTAAAAAATATTGACAATACGGATAGATTGACATTAATTCATAGACAATTACCGTTTTTTTCGCCCAGGCGGGCCATAAATAGTGAAACACGTCATTCAGGATTTTCGAAAATATTCACGAAAAAAAAATGGCGTTACGAAGTTCGCCGGGTCACCTAGTAATGGTAATTTATACGTTTCGCCTGGAGCTAGCATATAAAAATTCAAACAGTTTATTCATTCAAGAAACTAATAACTTTAATATAAAAACCGTGTATACATAATCAAATCACATTGCATAATCATACAGATAATAAATTCAATGTTAAATATGTACATAAAATATTTATTTTGTATGTTTTTACATCATTTAAATTATAATATATTCTTTCGTGCTTTATATTATAACTCATTGAAAATAATATCCTTGAGACGGCACAAAACACAAGTGGAACGATTTTTTTCTGCTTTAGAAAAAGCGATAAGAAGAAAATCTGGGCCAATACAGCATGACTGGTTATAGTCACTTTACATCCGAAAACCCTGAACCTTGCTCATCATAATTCGTGAAAAAAAACTGCTTTTCCATAAAAATAATCAATGTTGGTTAATAAAATGTATGAAAAGGGGGTGCATGAAAAAAGCCTCCACGAGTGACGATACTTAAGTCTTGTACGTCCGGCGCACCCTGGGCAGTCAGCTCCGCTACCAACCTTGCTGACTGGCTAATCATTTCACCACAGCATGAGCTATTTTGATACAGGGTGAAGTTGTACCTGTGAAACCGAAATGGAAGATTGTACTCATCACTATGAACAACTTTTACTATGGGAACAAACAGGAAATCGCGAAAAAAAATCTGCTGTTCCATACATTTATGTTCGCATAACTGATCAAAATGTAGGGAATAGCCGATTTTTTTGACCACAAATACGACCTAAAATTTAAAACACCTGGTCATAGCTGAGGATAGATAGATTTTAGCCTATTTTTTATTTAATTTTTGAACAGCTATTTCTCTTAAACTATTGACTTTTGGGGAAAGTTGTAGAACAAAAGTTATTCATTATTATGGATACTTTAATAGCCTTTCGGATTAGTACCTCCTTTCTGACTAACCTTGTATATCTACTGTGTTACTAAGCTATCACCATTTTATACATGTTTTTGTTATCAACTGTACTTGTACTAGTAGTAGGCCCACGTTCAACAGTGGGCGTTAATGGGCTGCTATTATATCAATTGTTCCTTCTAACTCCAGCAGCCGTCTAATTACTCCGACCTATACGCATTTGTATAACTATCAGTTAATTAAGAACTGCGAAGACGTATCGACTGCCTCAACTTGTTACAATGAATTCTTTAATTAGGTCAGGATAATAGTTTCGTCTTCTAATCTAGGACAGTACATTGTAAACAGAAACGATCAGGTTACACGAGATAAACTTTTCTGTTCTATTTTCGCAACATGATTAAAGAAAGGACATCATTAACTTCTCATTTATTGGTGGACCAAAAACTTAAACTACCTAATCGTAGAGATGCAGTAATATCACAGGTATTTTTTTATATTTTTTGGCCTTTCCTACTGACTCAATCATTGGATGCCAAGATTAAGACTCGTTATAAAATATGATCAGAATATCATATCCTAACGGATTGTGGCAGTTTCAGTTGATTAGCAAATATATTTTTTGGATGAACATTATGCTCAAGATGAGAACACTTCTGGGCACGTTACCAGTCGACAGCGAAGCGGTGGAATATTTTGATGCCCTATTTTAGTTTATAGTTTTATTAGGACATATTTTTCTTTATTTGTATATACTTTTATTTGTATCTATGTAAATATTGTTTGTGTAAATATTGTTAAATACTAAATAGAACATGTGTTCACTTTCTACCAGAATACATAATTCTTTTTCATCGACTTAGTTTCTTGTCCAAATTAATGATGTCCTCTGGGTTAAGCCTTTGGGTCATCATCAGCCTAGCCTTTTCCTAGTTATGTCGGGAACAACTTCCTAGTCTAACTAGGTGCGGCTGAATATCGGTATTTTACCCGGAGCTCCCATCTGACCTTCGTAATCCAATTACTGGGGGGGATACCGATATCCTAAGGATAACCTTATAGTGAATTTAATACCTATTACGCTTATAACTGTGACCTAAATGTCTGAGGAATTTGTAATATTGAATACGTCGCTGGTCTAAATTATTTCTTTATAGATTTGAAGTAAGACAGATCACAGAAAATATAAATTTTAATATAAATTCCTGAAATCATGGTCAGTGTAAAAGGAACAAGAAAGGGACTGTCCACGTTGACGCTTATCCCAAATTTATCCCTTGTGACAACCCGGATCCTACAAGCTATGAAAAGATTTCGTAAAGCAAAATTCCGATGTACCGTCTTTTATGACCAACCCCACAATCCCACAAAAACAAACAAAATTTTATCTTTATTATGTGAGTAGGTAAGATGTTAGCACCTACCTAATCTAAAATGCAAGACTCGAAAGTAAATTCTCACTGGATTTCGTCGAACCTTCAGAGAACGGAAAGAGTAACTTCTAATTAAATCTCAATTAGATTGTGCCTTCAACGTTAACATAGGAAAGAGAAAATACGGGTCGGTGTAAAAGCGTTTTCGTGCAGATGCACAATTTCATTCGCCGGCGGGAAATTGCCCGCTTCCATCCTACTATCTACTTCTACCTAACGATCTGATAGCCCTCTCTCATTTTATTGACCTCTATATCACGCTTGTTTACGGTTCAATGCACACAATTTCAAACAGTTCTTTCTGCTTTTTATTCAACGGTTTCTTTTGTGTTGTGAAGTAGACAAATAGATTCATATTAAGTAAATTAGAATTGGTCAAAACTAGCGTGTTGTCATTTAGACCTTTGATCCCATCAATCTACATTATCAACACATCCTACGATAACATAGTTTTATGTTTGCTAAATTCTGATGGCAAGAGAGAAAAAATATTTGCGGAAAATGGACCAACCGTAGTGAATTGATGTTTGCGTCCAATAAATTGGTTTGCAGGTATAACGGCTACGATTTTTCCTGAAATATCGCCGATCAAAATAACTGCACCGTTGCTATTTCGATCAATGGTTGTTAAAATCAGTCACTCTGTTCGCTGCTGTAATTTATTTTCTATTTTAAATTTAAAAACTCGTAGCTTTAGATCCTAATGTTCTCTGATATTTAACCCTCAAGCAGTCAGGATAAGATGTCCCAGTAGAAAGTCTTATACAGTTTGGTTCAGCTGGTTAAAACTTGCCCCATTCTTGCATACCTGACTCATTACATCCGAAACTTTCCTGAACTTGATTCATTGAACTTAGCACATAGTATCAACGTTGCCGTGATTAGTATTCGCGGGAGTAATCTGCTGGAACCTGAACTATTCATTGGAAACTCAATTACGAGCGCCCTACTAATTAATCTAATTTACTGTCTGTCACCTGAAATGATGTTGACACTAAGGAGCTTATACTTTTCTTTTACATTATTCTGTGGGTATTCCCTTGAGTACTTTATTAAGTTAATCGATATTTGCAAAAAAGAGGTATATTTAGGAATGAGGGTAGAACTGGGCGGAACATTTGCTCATCCCTTCGAAGAGCCTCCATTGGGAATCACAGGTGTTTGTGTTATCTTTCATGCCTTATTTTCTATAGCCGAGAAAAATTCTGCAAGGTTTTAGGATCAAAACAATCCCTACGTGCTCAAAGGCAAACACGTAGAGACGAAATCTCTGTTTAGTGGAAAAGCCGACGTCCCGTTACTCTTAATTTCTCCTCTGACAGCTTGCGTGGGACAGATGTTACACTGTTTTTCTAACATTTCAGATCAGCATGACAACAAACAAATAACGTAATTTTGGACTTTTGGGGAAGGGAAAGTTAGAACTTTTCGTAAGTCGCTATAAGATTGACACGATTTTGCATACAAACTTCTAGCCAAATGGATCCGCTTGATAAGCTACTCAACCGATGAGAATTGATTTGTCGCAGTTTGAAAATCTAATATGATCGTTTAAAATTGCTTGAATTTCTTGAAGTACTTTTCATGATTGACGAACTAAAATCATTGTCAACAGAGCACTTTATTAAGGTGAACATTAATTGACTGATATTACAATTTATTTCCGTCTTCTCTTGATCTTACTTGCCTCCAAGAATTTCATTTATTTGATTGTTACAATTTCTTCTAAGCACTTTTAAAAATGAATGACATGTCTGAACGACAATAATCTGTTTAAAAATCTGTAGAGCGCACTTCACCATAGATAAGGTTATGCGTTCACTAACATTGTGTAGCGTTATGGTCACGTAGACACTTACTGAATATTCAGCATAGGATCCGACCGCCAGTATGTGGAAACAATAACTACAAAAGACATCATTCTTTATTTCAATTATCGAGTGGAAAACATCATAAGATTATCGGCAGTACGCATTTTGAATTTTTGCTTCGACTACCCGGCCTGTTCATGCGTAATTTATTGTAAGATAAGGCAATTTCCGTGTATAATCAAACTCATTTTCACGTATGTATATGTATGCAACTCGTGTACATTGAAGGATGAGTGTCGTCTATTACGAAGGAAAGTAGTTTTATCTCAAAAAGTAGTTTTATCTACAATGTTTAGTTCAGACTGATGTCTTCTTGAGATAATATTATCATAGTTCATTCATATCTGCATGTATATTTTGCATATTGCATCCGGCATTTGATAATGCTATCAATTGTTGGGTTTATTCTAACTGCTCTATGAAAACATTTCGAAGTGATGTCATTAATTCATATCGAATACTTCGATTTTTAATTGAACCAATAAAAATGTTTGGTTGTTAATGTCTAAGAATAGTAAATAATTGTAGCGATCTATCAAGAGTATTCGGAAGGCGTACTCGTATACATCATGTATTGTTAATCGGTTTATATCCGAAAACCATGAACTGTACTCATTACTGTCTACAACTTTTACTCTATAACGTGTTACATAATTCCCCTTAAAAAAGAAAATGTTAATCCAGTAGTCTTTTATGGTTGTTGTCATTTACCTCTCAGAGAAAATTAGGTAAGAATGTAAATAAGTTTCTGGGTAGTCTACTCTTTACTTTTATGTTTTCAGGGTTGCATTTCAGTGCTGAATTTATTTTATGACTTGTCCAAATATTTTTTTGGGTCCAATTTTTTTTTTAAATATTGCCTATTGACTCTTTACAAGGGACCTTTTAATCCCCTTTCGGCTTTAGGGGTATTTTTGTAACACGTTGTATAGGACTAACTCTATTTTCGTGAAAAAGTAAACTGTTTCAAAGAAAACAATCAATGTTGGTTAACAAAATGTGTGGAACAGCTGATTATTTTTCACTAATTTAGCGTTTGTCCCATTAAAAGTTGAACAGAATATTAAGCAGACTTCACGGTTTTCGGATGAAAGCGACTAGTCATGCTGTATTTAGTAGAAAATGTTTATAACGGAAGTTACTCTATTGTGTCAGTTCGCTACGTGTACTGCCCATTCTCTAAAATAATGCTGGAAACACAAATAGTACGGTGAGTGATTTCATATCAAATCCATCAGCCAGGCTTCGAAACTAGAGTGTAATGCCAAATGGTTTTTCATTTGCATCATCACTTCACTTGATAATTTCCGTTCTAGCTATTTTAATGCCGTGCTCTGGTCGTACGCTTACATTCCCGTCAATCGACGGTTTAATTAAAACTGAACCAGTATAAATTTGAGGCAGGCAGTCGGTAGTCAGACTGCGTTTGCCAAGAAGGAACTTTTTACATTAAATCTTTACGTTAATGTGAATTGAATTTTGTTTACTTAGTTTGAAATTTTTTGCGGATATACTTGCTCTATTTATATTTTTATGAGTATCTATCTGATTTCCATGTATAAACACAGCGTATTTGGTGAATGATTTTTCGTCTTTATTTCGTGTAGATTAGTAGCTAACGTTCGCTTTTCTTTTAAATTAATAATAATTTTAGGTTAATAGTGTCTTCATATTATGTCCCAATTACATTTCGGAAAAGCAGGATCTTTTTGGGTGTCTAAAAATTTTGGCTTATGTGAGTAATTTCTTTTGAAAACTGATGGGAACATGTCTTCTCGCCTTTGCTCATGTATGTCTAGATTGTTTGTTTTTCTACCACTTCTACCTCTTCTAGGTTCCCGTAGATATATTTATCTATACTTGTACAAATTAAAGCCTTCATACTGGCTACAGCAAAATTCCATTTATTCGTTAGTTCCGCTAGTTAGTTTGTTAAAAGTTTTCGCAGTAGGTACCAACATTACGCTTGTTTAGAACTAAATTTAATTGTTAGGTTTTCTTACTGAACCATGAGTTCGAAACTCTCTTTTGAACTATTTTTATATATTTTTGCAAATTGTGATATAAGTTCCGAGTATTTTAATGGTTTACCTTTGTTTGTTATGGTTATGATACTAATTTTCTCACTAAATATTGTTGTATCCGAACTCATTACAGGTTTTGACACAACCTGTTTTCTAACCAAAGTTTCTCTCTTACTTATTTTTTAGTTAGAAGCCAGCCGTTTTACCTAACAACATATTCATAGGCTCCTTATGAATAATGCAATACTTGTGCTATTTCAATTTTGTTAAGGTTGGAACATTTTATTTTACGGAAGCTAGCACATGTTATTTTTACGAGAATGTCTACGTACGTAGAATGTAAGGTTTTCGAGGCAGATGTTATTACACACATTTTTCGCCTTTATACTCTAATATACTTGATTGTATATGGGAGATGTTAAGGCCAAGATTGTAAGGACAATATTTGGAGGGAAACTAGCCGTCTTTTATGGAACATTTTATTGCGGCAAGGCAACAAAAATAGCCATAAGGCTAATTATGATTTGCAAAATGGTTATTTGAGAGGTAGGATGGTGAATGTAATAGAATTTATGTATGTTTATGTTCTGTTTATGGAGAGACGATTTTAGTTTACTTATTATATGTATTTGGAAAATATTTAATCTTATTACCTAAACTAGCTGTGCCCGCGACTCCGTCCGCGTGGAACTCGGAAAACAACATTGTGTCGCAGCAACTAAATAGTGATATGTATTCCATTTATTATAATAATAGACAAAGGTGTCCTACCAAGGCACTTATATATCTTTTAAACCATTTCTTTAGGTAGAGTTTCAGCTCTTCTTGATTGACCGTAAAGGTTCATATAACCATAATACTAAAAACGCGTTGCTTATTTCCATACATTTCCTTGCTAAAATGGATTATAATTGAATATTGATATTTATTGTGATAAACGATGTGAAGAACTAAATCAAAATATTTTACGCAGTGCAGTCTATAAAATGATTTCATTCGAGGTGTGGAATAGGAAAGTTCTTTAAATATATAAAAAAATCACCTATAGAAGACTTCATTTTATTTTTATAAGTTAGAAATAGGTAGGTACTGCTTTCAAAGATTTCAAAAAGTTTGATCTGGAAATCGAACCAACCCAAATGCGAAAAAATATCATCTGTATTTTTATTTCACCAATCGATAGGATCAATAATACGGATCAAATCGCTCCAATAAACATTGTGTCTGAAATTGATAGAAGACCGTAAAACGAAAATTGACTAACTTAGGTACATTTAAATTCAAGCACTTATTAATTGTTGTTAAGTAGTTCTTATTTTTTCCACTTCGTTCAATTTAAGACAGTGTGTTTGTTGGAATGTTTTGATCCTGATTATTGACCATAAAGATATTATGAACAGGTTCCTTTGCAGATGGTATAGCTTTGTCAGTTTGATTAGCGGTTCAGGCAAAAAAATCAGTAAAGGCAATATTTCTTACTTTTAAAAATAAAATGAAGTCAGTTTTGAGTGAAATTTGTAATTTTTAATATTTAAAGTACTTTCCCTTCATGGCTATGTGTTTTGGGACATTACCTAAGGCTTAAATAAACTTAATAAAACGGCGACGACAGGCTTTGAATAGTTCTGACAACAATGAACAAAATAAAATATATAAAAACATTCCAAAAAAATTACTAAAAATGTCTTTTTTAGAGTGAGGTTTAACGCAGGACACTGAGCCAGCGACCGTTCACTGCAGCACTTACTTCTGTCTACAGCTTATACTACGCAGTATATGGAAATAATGTTCCGTTGCTCGGCATCTATGAGCAATAGCGTGATAGTTTATATACCAGCATAAGCGCAGGCCCATCAAAATCGATTCACGCGATTTTACGCTTTAAGCTTATACTTCGCAGTATGTGGAAATAATGTTCCGCTGCTCGGCTCCTATGAACAATAGCGTAACAGTATATGTAAAAGCAAAATTGTCGCCCTTTATGCAACACATCAGCGAAAGTCCCATCAAAATCCATCCACGGGATTTTACGTGATGCCTGATGCCCGAACGGAAAGACAGACAGACAATAATTTAAAAAAAAATGATTTGGTTTCTGTATCGATAGTATAGTACCCCCCAATCGTTTTTTTGTTAATATTTAGTTACAGACAAAGTGCACTTTGAATTTTATTAATAGTAAATAGATTTATAAATACCTACGTATTTAAGTATTCATAATAAAATATTATATATGAGTATTTCAAATTAATCTATCGTATTGCCTTGCACAATTAAAAATTTAGAATACCTACACTCGCGAAATTGAATGTATTTCTCTTCCACTGCCATTCAGATAGAGAGGTAGGTACCTAATAAATTTTAAATAACATTATTTTCGTTTTTTTTATAAAAGCTTAGTTAGTACCTTCTTCGGATAGCATTTCAATAGACCTTTCGTAGACTGAGAATAGTAATATATTCGTTGATTATATTTCCTCACAACGTGATTTGATACACGTAACGCCATCTATTGAAAAGAAATGGTAAGTATACACAAATACATGCTAAGTTCTTCTAGAAAACTTAAAATTCGCATAACTTTTGATTGCGTGAACCGATTGCGATGAAACAAAAAACATATGTTACTTGGAGATAAGCACAATATTTATTTATAAAAGTCAACAACATTGGATCAGTTGTTTTTACGTGATGCTTGAACAAACAAACAGATAAACAGATAAACAGATAAACAGACAAACAGATAAACAGACAAACAGATAAACAGACAAACAGACAAAAATTCCAAAAATGTTAAAAATGGGTTCTATTGGTTATAGTTTAACATCCCAACCAGGTTTTTTCAAAATATTTGCTATGTACAGACACGCCATGTCTACAGATTTATTATATGTATAGATATAGATAAAAAAAACTGTAGACAGTGTATTTCCGATTGTGTTTTGTGGAGATTGCAGGTACCAGGTATTTGGTTGGTTTATACATTAGCAGTTGCCTTTTGGCATTCAAAAGATTTTGTGCATTGGTTTAGTAATTTATTTTTACGTTGTAGGTACTAAACGTCGTGCCCCTAAGAAAGTACGTAAATCGATTTATTACCATCACCTACATCAATGCCAATATTATTCTCCGTTCGACCTCCCCCTATTTGCTTATTAAATATCAGCCGGAAGTATAAATTTGAAAGTAAAACACCAACTATCGGGAGCATTCCGGTGTTCCGAACAAACCCGAGCCACCCCGAACATAAACGAGTAAAACAAATATTTTGCCGGTTTCCCCGTCAGTTCACTGTGTTCACATTTACGTACCGTTTAATTTCCCGTTCGTCGACGGACCCGTAGACGGAATTGCTCGAATACTCACTATATAAACAACAGTCGTAACTTTGCAGGGAGGGTCTCTGTCTCGGAATCCCTCACGCGACTAATCTGGATGTTTAATTTTGATTGTGCTGAAGTAAGTTAAATCGTACATTGATACAGAAACACGTACACCAAGGGTCTAGTACAAAATTCACGAAAAAAGTGTTCTGAGTTTACATACAACATCAGAGCGCGCACATCGCCATATAAACCTAGAAAAACCAACAAACAAGGTTAGTCACAAAGGGGGCACTAATCCGCGGGCCACTTATAGTATCACTGATGACTGTTTTAAAGCAAGTGTTAAAACTTAAAAATTCGAGAATTATCATTTTCATTAAAATTGATTTTCATTTTGGTTTTTCTAAAATACTTCATCCCTGCATTAGTTACGAATTCAGAAAATGGAGCTTCAAATTCGTGACCCCAAATATGACCTAAAATGTAAATACAGCTGATCATAGCTTACGATACATAGATTTTAGCGTATTTTTTATGCAATCTTTGAACAGATATTTCTCTTAAACTATTGACTTTTTGAGAAAGTTGTAGAACAAGAGTTATCCATTATTATGAGTACTTTAACACCCTTTCGGATTATTAGCCCCTTTCCGACTAACCTTGTAATATAGTCAACACACCGCATAATTTAGGTTTTTACTATACGAAGATTTGACTGCACCCATTGACTTACATTAGTCTGCTTTTTCACGTTTTAACCCTAGGTTCGGACATTTTTGAACGCTGAACCGAGTTCCATGTGTTTCCAAGACAATGGTATCCACAATTAGTCTTTAATTCTCAATCATTATTGTCATACAAAATTACAATACGTACAGACGCAGCACATCAAGCTACCCGAAACTGTCAAATTTTCCCAATCAACCTTGAACCTTTGCGAAAAAGATGAAAATCTATTAAAGAAATTTGATAGATTGCTTTATGTGCTGGCGTCTGTACATATGTAGTATTGTTTCTAACGTTTTGTTTTCGTTCTGTTTCTTCTTTATTACTTCCGTCGTGAATATTTAAACTTTTATTGAATTTTAATGTCACCTTAAAACGTAGAATTTTAAAAGGTGTGCCAACCTTGAGGTGTTTTATGTAGCATCAGAAACGCGCAATAATCATAATATCATGAATTTTGGTGCCGTTAAAACAAATTTTTATCACCAAATTTAAGGGGAAGGAAAACAAAATGAACTTCCACGTCTGTAATAAAATGTAACGAGTTTTATTTCGTGAAAACAAGATAAGTGAAGCTACACCTGCGCAACGCGAGTTCTCAGATGTTCACCACAAGTATTGTCCTTTGATTACACGTTCTGGCTTGCTTCCTTTATACTTAATACCATTATTTCATGAATTCAATATGCCTACACAACATCACGATTCAGATCCCTGTCGTTATAATTCAGGCTACGTATGTCAGACAACAGCTTTTCCTATGTAAATTTTAATAATAAAAACTTGCTCAGAATTCATAAGGGATCAGATTGGCTGAGAGGGCTTACGACCAGCCCCTAGGCAAGATAGCAATCTCAAATCGCCAAAGAATAAATGGTAATGTTATGGACTTACCGAATTGACATACGCGTCAAACGGTATTCATGATCATCATGTCATTCCATCATCGGACTACAAGACGTACGGCAATGCGCTATCGGCACAGTGTGGACATCCCAATCATACGTACAAAGCGTTTTGCGAACACATTCATTGTTCGCACAGCTAAGGAGTGGAATTCCCTGCCGAAGTCTGTGTTTCATGATAGCTACAACCTTGGGGTCTTTAAGTCAAGAGTGAACAGGTTACTTCTAGGCTAGCGTGCTTCACCGTTGACCACATCATCGCTTACCTTCAGGCGAGATAGTGGTCAAAGGCGAGCCTATCGCAAAATAAAAAAAAAGTGTTCTGTATTCCACCAACGACTACAATCAGTAACCGCGTTACTCTGTGTAATTCCCACACATATAATTGGCATTTCAATCAGCCAAACAGAAACAGGGTTTCGCCTAATATTCTGTGTTTCTAGTTCCCTCGAATCAGAAATTTTCATCTTGTCCCAAGGGGCAGTTCTCCGGCGAGGCGGACAATCGTTTAGAGCCGGGAAGCGTTTGGACGAAGATTACAAAGTCCCTTTGTGGGACATTTCATAAATCCGCTATTAAAATTCAAGTTCATTAAAACAGGACGAAAATAGACACCAATTTTGGGCGACAGAGAAATAAATTACGAGGTCGAGAGTTCGTTGCTAAAACCGCTGTTCGGGATGTTTAGGGTCCATTCGTTGCTTTGGAACTAACTTTGTAATTAACGGAACAGTCCAAAGCATTGGTCTGGTGGACTCTAATAAACTTAGTTAACTTCTAAGTAATTAACCTTATTAAAGTCAACGTTGTTTCAACAGACTTTCAGACTCCTTTGCTACTTTTATATAAAAGTGCGTAGGATTTGCTATCAATGTAACATGTTATCTGCGTAGGTTTCTTCCAGATTTTACCCCTAAAATGGGAGTTGAATTTCCATTTTTTTGTTTCTCACCAGCCCGTTAAGAACTCATTTTTTTTGTTTTATTCATGTCTCCGATATTCTTCCTTTTCACTGTTTCTGGTCATGTCCTTCACGCAAAAACGATACGCGATATTATTTACCGTCGTCCCGCTCCAGCTTCTACTCTGTGTGCACTCATATGTCGACACGTAGGTATCGATTGAACAGTCGGGACCTCGCTGGCTGGTAGTACTACGTACATGTAGTAACAAGTTCATTCATGGTTTGTGACGATTACATCACGCAGTCATACGATATGATTTACGGTTTTTCTTTGAGAACATCTGTTATTATAGGGACTATTTATTTTTGCTCTTATTATACAGTAAGTAATACAGCGCAGCCGTTGTATGATGTCTCTATACCAGTGGCGAAGGCTCCATACAACTCGATTCCTATCGGCTTCCCTTTCGAAACGAGTAGTTACTGTAATTCACGCATCACAATTGAGCAAGGAAAGCATTTTAAGGACCGGCTTCCCTTATAAGAAAATTCACCCTACGCCACTGCTCTATACTAATTATTTTTAATTGCCTCGGCTCTGCCCGCTTGATAAATTGTTCTTCTACTTCTTCTATCGTGTCGGCACGAGCTATACAAGAATAGCTCATGCCGTGGTGAAAAGATTAGCCAGTCAGCAAGGTTGGTAGCGGGGCTGACTGCCCAAGGTGCGCCGGACGTACTTAAGTATCGTCACTCGTGAAGGCTCTTTTCATGCACCCCTCAAAAATAGAAATAGATAAATTGTTAATTTTCCATGATGGAAAAACCTATTTCAGATATTAAACCTATTGATACTACTTATGCACTAAATGTCATTCAGAACAATGGCACGATCGAATTACAAACATCATATTTACTAACACTCCTTTTTGTAATGTTAATATTGAGAATCGATTTCTTTTTGATGCGATTGTGTCCACCCCCCGGTGCGTGAAAGTAGGGGAACTACCCTCCATTGACTTTAACTCCAACCCATCCATCAACTTGAAGATCGATTCGAAAGTGATGGAAATAATCGAGATTGATAGCGGCTGACTCGATTGCCATTATTTGAGAGTCTGTCACGCTTTAAGAATATTTTTTACTTTAAGTATGTTCTTCGGGCCATTTGGAACCGTTAAGGCGTCTTAATATTATAGTTCGAAGTCTTAAGTTTGACTGACGTGCCTTCAGTCCTAAATTAGATTTTCAGGATAGGTTGTATTGTAGGAGTTCTATCAGGATATTCACAGGCACAATTCTAAACCCTAAAACTGTCGTTCTGTGGTTAGAATTGTGAAAGACAATAGGCTGGTAAGCACTTATTTGGGACCTCAACCATTATCAGAGAACTGTGAGTGTACTTCAACCCCTGTTTACCCCATCTGGTAGTACCATACATGACGGATATGTTATAAAGTAACCACTCGTGAGCAAATAATGTAAACTGTCACTATATGACATTTAATTTCAAAGCTCTGATTGAAGTACGCACGAATACATAATAATGTCAAGTCAAGCTATACATCCAGTATAAGCTGAACTCGCATTGTATAGGCTTTCCGTAGAATGAGAGGTCAGCTTATACTGGATATGTATAGCTTGATATGTATCCGTATGTACTACTCTATTATAATTATGTGTTAAAGCATCATTAAATACCTAATTACTTAAGTGCTGCTTGAAGCTTTGAACCATGTCATAGATTTAAAATGACGTAAAGGAGATGGCCAACGTGTGCCCCAAGTAAGTAGTAGGTACAGAAATAAAAGTATTGCAGTTAATTTATTTTAATACAGGTTCTGCAGAACTAGTATTTAAAAAACGCACAAATGAACCTGGATAATAACACTTCTAGGTAATGGATTCCTAATCAAAAGTTTGAGAGTACCACTTGTAAATTTCATTTTCGCCGTAATTATACGTAGTGCCCCAATTAATGGACCCTCGTATCACTTGTCCTACGAAACAATGTTACATTACTTATTTAATCTGTGTTTAATCTACGGTTAGTCCCTCATTATGGTCGACTTGATACAATTAAAGGGAGCGATGCTTTTACGTGGATTAAAAAAATTTATCCACCCACTACCCAGATGCGAGCTTAACGGATATTGGCTCCCATTGGTTGGATTTAGAGAATTATCAAATCGTTTAAGAGGGCGAAGTGCCATTTTATATTTTTGTTCAAATATCTGAGCGAGAAGGGAATTCGCTGAAATTGTGGCGTTAAATAAACCAAAATGAGATATAAATTCGTTTGAACGAAATGAAGATGATGTTTCAGTACGTATGGAATGGAAACTTTTAACTAAGTATTTTCTATGGAACATTGTCGTATTTTTCGCGGCATCACTAATAATTAAATGTTGAGAATACATTTACCTAACTACTAACCTTATTAATTAAAGATATAAACAAGTAATGGCCAAATACTGAAACGCTACTCAATTTTAAGTTGCCGTTAAGGCCACAAATTCGGAGCGGCGTGGCGTGCAGCGGGGCGTTTTTGTAAGCGTTACTTAACATACAGACTACTAGTTGAAGTGTCTTCGTAATAGCGTTTCCAGCGTGCAGCTAAATGTATGCACGCTCAATACAATGCTCGAACGCCCCGCTGCACGCCCCGCCGCTCTGAATTGTGGCCTAAGGCCGGCCGCACTTTGGACGCGTTTTGGTACGAATTTGACTCGTACGAACACGTACAAAAACGCACGAACAATCCCGACCTTCCAAGTACTACGGGAGCTCGCAGACTGGGTGCGAGTTGGTCGTACGTACGTGCGTGAAGTTCCGACGTCCGAAAACAATCCAAACTTGTTGGTATTTTTAATACACTTTGGTGTGTTGAACATGCCTATTTGACGGAAAAAAAAGTATTCAGTGTGCGCACTCAATTCGTACGACCCGTACCTATTCATACGTTTACGTACGATAGAAATTCGCATCCAAAGTGCGGCCGGCCTAAGTCTCGTGCTGTCACTGTCACGTCGCCTGAAAGTGACAGTGACAACACGAAATTAACGCTAACTTAAAATTGAGTAGCGTTTCAGTATTTGGCCATAAGGTTTACAAAACATACTTTAACAAATAATGAAAATTACTACAAGAATTTGCATAAAACAATATTGTTCTAACAATAGTTAAGATGTCTTGTTCAATTCACCTCAAATATTTAACAGAAAGCAAAAAATATGATAAAAAAATACAAATGCAGGTACGACACAAAAATAAACAAACAATAAAATTATAGCAACAAAAAAAAAAAGAAATTCGTTTCAATATTAAGAGCAAAGAATAATAAATAAAAGTGTCACAAAATGTAATACTTTGTGACACTCAATTATGACCAGGCTTTTACATCAAAATTGCATGTCCTTGATGGAACTGAATCCGTCTGAAGTGGCTTGAGAGTGTCATATCAGCTCGTTTAGGTCCACTGCTGAGCATGGGTTTCCCAGTGTACAGTCAGCTGCACCAACTGGTTACCCCAATCACGATTCGCGAGTCGTGAGTCACGAAAAAGTTTGTTCTTGAGGGGGTAACCAATTAGTGCAGCATCACAATGAATGGTAAAAGAGGAAATCGCCATAATCACCACGTTTGGCAGACAAATGGCTGAACGCAGTTTGTTATTGTTAGCAAATAAATTAAAAATTAAAAAAAACCCCCATCGCAGATTACAAAACAGCTGATGACCCTGAAACAGCTGAACCGATATTGATAAAACATGGCTAAGAACCATCGCTAGAAAACCAGCTTTTAAATAAAAAAAACCGCACGTAAATCGGTTCACCCGTTTAGGAGCTATGGTGCCACAGACAGACACACATGTCGGTCAAACTTATAACACCCCTCTTTTTGCGTCAGGGGTTAAAAACAGGAGAAAGCTGCTGCCTTCGACTGACCCTACCTTCATTGTCTATCACAGTGAGCGGTAAAAGGTTTAGTAGAAGGACTCCTTATTAAAAGAACTACCGGAATAACAATTTTTACCTCCAAGCAGCATTGCTCTGTTCCGGTTGAAGGTGGTTCCGTTGACATTACAGGCCTCGCCTGCAGGATCACAGTTAGGGAATCCAATCCCGCATCAAAATTGCGATCTCGCAGGCCTGCGGGATAGAGGTCATCAATCCCGCAGACCCCGTGGGATTTGCGGGATTGAGATTTATTAAATATACTTTGGTTTTGAGTAGTTATTTAAAAAAAAATAAAG
The DNA here is from genome assembly GCA_905220435.1 of Amphipyra tragopoginis. NCBI lineage: Eukaryota > Metazoa > Arthropoda > Insecta > Lepidoptera > Noctuidae > Amphipyra > Amphipyra tragopoginis. The sequence continues at coordinate 11,318,085 of HG992009.1, forward strand.
ACTTAAATTTTAATTTTTATCATCATTACGAGTTAATACTCGTAAGTAATAACTCTACTTAATAGTAGAGTTATTACTTAATACTAATCAAGAATTGAATTAAACGATGCTTTAGAGGTAAAAATAATCAGCTTCTTTTAAGAAGCAATATACCTACTTAACACAATTTTCAACCTTTTAGATTTGTATTGACAATTGGACATATTTATTAGTTTTTTGGTTTTAAAGGCATAAACAATAAGAATACGAAAAATTAAATCTTTATAGCTGTAATTTAAAAACTGAAAACTAAAGTTTTTTCCATACAAATGCTATAGAAAAGTCACACACAAGTTCCATGGGAAAGTTGTTAAATCATTTATTAATAAGGCTGTGCTGGGTCTTAAAAATAATCAGAATGTCGTCTGAGCTCATATATTTTTTTTTCAATCCCGCAATCGTGCTGGTTCCTGCATGCATGAGTAATCCCGCACTTCAGATCCCGCAAAAAAGGTGCGGGATCCCGCGTTTGCGGGATTGGATTCCCTAATCGCAGTTTGTTCTTATTAGCACGCAAGAGGATGCTACTGTCATCGCCGTTCGTTTAAGCAATCACCTTTACGACACCCACGTAATAACGTATACAAAAGTAACTATATCCAAAAACGTAGCGATACGATAGCGATCAGTTAATTTCAATACGCTGCCACGTGAATAGCATTTTGACATAACTAAAGTTCTGATGTCATCTGTAGCGAATTGGTTTTCGTGTTCCATGGACTTGGTGACGTCATGTCATGTATAGTTTGTTACAGCACATTGATATGCATATTAAGTACTTTTTTTTTTTTTTTTTTTATTTAATGAAAGGCTTTGTCGCTTAGCGACCATATCGCCCAATGAAAACATTACTAATAGATGATAACAATTTACCTTATAACTAACTTATACAAAAGTTTAGCCTTGTCTGACAATGGAAAAGCTAGGATCGAATTACAAATACCAATGTCATACATTTTGTTTCGGCCAAACATACTAATTCTAACGTTTTCATTTCGGACACATTCCATTAGGATATGAAAAACATCGTCAACCACTCCGCAGTCAAGGCAGTGTGGCGAAGAAACCTTTTTCATTAAAAATGAGAATTTATTCGAGGGAATATGTCCAGAACGCAATCTTAAGGCTATAGTAATTAAGTTTTTACTTAAAATGCAATCAATCCAGGGGACTCGCGAGATCTCTGGCTGAATAGTTCGGTACCAAATTCCCTTTTCTTTCGATCTCTCATCAAAATATTCTTGCCAAATATCGAAGCAATGTTTTTTGGCCATCCTAAAATAGTCGGAATAAAGTGGAATAATTTTGAAGGGGACTCCGTCAACACAGGCTTGTTTGGCTAGCATGTCGACTCTATCATTCTCTTCTAATTGAATATGGGATGGAATCCATTGGAAACATACAGTTTTGTAAGGTTGAAGCTTTAAGATTGATTCATATATCACGTAGGCTGTCGGATTGCCTCGCATATGAGAGGTGTGCCGAGCCAAATGTTGCAAGGAGCTTCTAGAGTCGGTCAAAATGACAAACTTGTCACCATTCATCGATTGAATATATGACAAAGCTTCCGCTATCGCAATCAACTCAATGTGCATAATAGAAATATCTGCATCAATCTTAAGCTTCATGTGATTTAGAAGAAATGGGTCCAAGAAAGCAGCACCCCCTGTTCGTTTGTCCTTGGAGCCGTCCGTAAAAATTTTATAATAACCTGAATATTGTTCTTGAATATACGACATACATAAGTCTTTTAATTGCAAAGTATTGTAGTGACGTTTAGCTCGACAAATACTGGGTATACTATCAAATACTATATCGGACATGTTAATGCTACTCACCCAGGTGCTTAATGAGAACATTTCAAGCTGGACGCTTGAGTGTAAAGAAACAGAATTAAAGCGTGGAAGAATGTCAATAAGCAAGGGTAGTTTTTTGTTCGTCCAATAATTGGAACCTGTGAATAATGAAAGATTTTCTAATACTTTTATAGTTTTACTATCGTGGAATGATTTTGATTTTAAAATAAACTTACTAGCTAAATATTTCCTGCGAATATAAAGAGGAGGCAGGCACAGTTCGTTTTCCATGACATGTATCGGGGTACTCCTAATAAACCCACCAACAGCGCGTAATGCTTGATTTTGGACCCTATCTAATTTTAATAGTTTGGTTCGACAGCTATTGTCATATAAAAAGCTAGCATAATCGATTCTACTACGAATTAAAGAAATAAACAAACGTCTTAAATGCTTTTGATGGAGTCCCCACCCTGGACCCGACAAGACTTTAAGTAAATTTATGAATTTCATCACTTTTTGTGCAGTTTCATTTATGTGTTTACCCCATCTTAGTGAACTATCCAGCCAAAGACCCAGATACTTTACATTGTTCACTACTTTAATTGAATAATTATCGAAACTAAAATCAATAGATTTCCGAAAGCAACCTTTCTTAAAAACGCAAATCTTAGTCTTATTTGGAGACATAATTAAACCCAGCTCATTAAGTAATACATTAGTACATTTTAAAGCAGATCGTAATTCTTCAAATGCTAAATCTAAATTATTTTTTGATGAGTACAACACAAAGTCGTCAGCATATTGACAGATATTAACTGGGCCCACGTTTTTGCATAAATGTAATGTAAGAATATTAAACAAAAGTGGAGCCAATGGATCTCCCTGAGCTAATCCACGACCAGTAAATCTTACAAGCTCACAATCAAACGTTGATACCACTAAGTGTCTATTTGTTAAGAACGACCATAAGTACACACAGATTTTTGCTCCAACCCCAAACTTGTCCAAAGAATTCAACAAACAAGAAATATCTACATTGTTATATGCATTCTCTACGTCTATGAAACAAGCAGCAGTAACAAAATTTTTGGAAAAGCCCACCTGAATTTCTGATACCAACCGCGTAAGGTTATCTAGACAAGATCGTGCCTTACGAAAGCCCACCATGTCTTCGGAAAATAAACATTGTTTTTCAAAAAACCATTCTATGCGTTTGCCTAAAATGGCATGGAAAATTTTGCAAACACAAGATATTAGGGAAATAGGGCGTAAAGATGAAACTGGACTACCATGTTTAGGAATCGGAATTATTTTAATTTTTCGCCATTGTGAGGGAACGACACCAGTAGAAAAACATTTATTATATATTAAAAGTAACAGACATTTACCGGAAGGCGGAAGGTGTTTTATCATGGAAAAAGAAATTTGATCTGACCCGGGAGCCGTATCGGTGTTCTTAATACAATTATCTAATTCTGGCAATAATATTTCCGATTCCAGTTTTGAATTATTAGAACAAAAATTAGGTTGGGAAGGACAAACAAAATCTGGGGTAAGGTCTCTAAGTAGGCGCTCAGCTTTTTCTTTTTCCACATCCAACTTAGGAACCTGGCGACCTTTTAACCACCTCATTTTTCGCCACATTTCAGATGGAGAAGAGATTTCGTCTATGGATGAACAAAACAATTGCCAAGATCGAGACTTAGCTTCGCGAATTAATCTTTGAGCAATACTTATTTTTTCTTTAAGAATATCTAAATTCATAGGAGTGGGGCAACGCCTCAAATTTGCAAGGGCCAATCGTCGCTCCGCAACTGCCTTAGATAGCTCTGCAGACCAGTATGGTTTAGGACTAAATTTATTAGATATATTTTGAGGGATTTTAGTGTAGGGAATATACTTCTCTGCAGATTTTTGTACAATATTATAAAACAAGTCATATGCATCCTGAGTGTCAAAAGGAATCACGCAATTTTGTAAATAGTCGTCTATAAAGGAAGTATAGGAATTCCAATCAGATTTTTTAAAATTCCTCTGACTTTTAAATTCTCTGCTAACATTTAATACACAATATAATTTAATAATTAAATGATCGCTACCAAGTGATTCGTTTGTTGTCCCCCATGTAAATAAAAGAGATAAGTCCGAAGAAGCAAACGAAATATCAGGGCTGGATTGCTGCAAAACTCCACTAACCATTCGGATCCTAGTGAAGCTACCATCGTTTAAATGAATAAAATTGTAATCTAACATGGAATCAAACATTTGAGAACCTCGTCGATCAGTTCTGGGAGACCAATTGGAGTGATGCGCGTTAAAATCTCCTAAAATAAGAGTTTTCCTATTGGCAATAGAAAAAATCGCATCCCAATCATTTTGACAGGTAGACACTGATGAAGGACAGTATACGGAAATAATATTCTCTATTTGTCGACAGTTCAAAATTCTAATGTGTAATAGTTCAATACCAGGGTTATTACTTTGTGTTGTACAAATAACAGCCTTTACCGAGCGATGAGTCAAAATGGCAACACCACCGTAACCATCTTCTCTGTCCAGTCTGTATATATTATAATTATTGATTTTGAAATTGCTCTCAGGCTCCAACCAAGTTTCACTTAGCACGGCTACGTGAATTTTTTCTTGATTGAGATGTAATTCAAGTGAACAAGATTTGGGTCTAATACTTTGGCAATTCCATTGTATAATATTCAAGTTCATACAATTATCATCCATTGTTAACAAATAAATCTAAGAAAAAGTCAACCGATAAACTACTTACAATTTTCTGTGTTAGCCACTCTGCAAATATAGATATTGATTGCTGCATTTTAACGTGAAAGGACTCTTTACTTTGGATAATATTTTTGATTTTTTTAAACAATTGGAAAAACGTTAAATTATGAGAAAACTTATTAGAACTTTTGGTTTTGTCTAAGCTAGGTACGTTATGAACCTCTGAAGAATCTGATGATTCAATGTCTTTATGCCAGATTGTTTCATCCGTGGGTGTAGGTGGCCGACGATTTCTCTTCTGTAGATTACGTTTTGGCATAGGCTTAGTTTGAAGTTTTGCCGTGGAGGCGCTTGTGCAATCTATTTGAGAATTAGTACATATATTTTCTTCACTAGTAGGTAACATCAAATTATTATTGGGAGCAGTCAAAGTAGATGAAAGTTTAGTTGTATGCCCTGATTCAAAAACCGCTTGTGTTTCAAGCCCAGGTGAAGGAGGAACATAAATTGTAAGGGCTTTTCTATATGTGCAATTGAATTCTGCCATTAATTCACGAACTTTTTTTTCTTTCTTAAAAACTGGGCAAATTTTTTGTAAAGCCATATGACTCCCTGAACAATTTACACAAGTGAAAGATGTTACTGTACAGTTCTCGTGACTTCCAGAACATTTTGGACAAACCAACTTTTTGATGGGCAAATTTTCATTGTATGGCCGAACTTCCAGCATTTCGAGCACTGTGTTACTGGAAATATGAAGGGCTCCACTTTTATTCTTAAGCCGTAAATGAAGACATAAGGCGGAAGAGAAGACCCTTTAAATCCTAGTCGAATGGTTTCACTTGGAACCCAGCCGTTGCCATCGGTGGTTACGGGACATCGTTTATTTAATCTTTTAATAGATATAATATCTGCACTGCATGACATATTAGTCATGAGATCTTCATCTGATGTGCCTAACTCCACATCTTTAATAAGGCCGTACGATACACCAACTTCGGATGTCTTTTGACATCTCCAATTCATGTCAGCGAATATCTTGGATCGCATAAATTCGTCTGCGTCGATCTCTTTATCAAACGTAACTAATATTTTATATTGATGTACATATTTTATTCGATTAATATTAGCACTCGGAACGTTATTTGCCTTAAGTAATCGTGCCAACGCGAACTGCTTAGGCAAAGGATCTTTGCAAGTAACACATATCTGTATCTTCTCCTCTGCTATCTCCCTTTGACCTACCCTGCATGCCAATTTGTTTCGTCCTCTAGCAATAACATGCCATCCCTCTTCTGATGAGTTTTCATCCCTAGTCCTTTTCCTTCCTGAGATCCCAGTGCTATCTCGTTGTGTATTATCCTCACATTCCATATTTGTATGATCCTCCAACTCGTCACTCGAAATAGTATTGTTATTTACATTAGATTGGTTTAATTCATCCATTAGTGCAATTAACAGCTGCAGGGACCGCCCGGCAAACCGGTTGCCCCGCGCTAATGAGGTTAATTATTTATTCTCACGACAAAACTATAACAAAAAAATTAAACGACCGCTCACACCGATAGGCCGCGCGAGAATGATTAAGTACTTGTTACACAAAAAGTTTTTATTGTGTTAGATTGGAAAATAAATTGTTTACTGTTCTGTTCAACTAAAGATGAGTCCTGAGATAGCAGTCATTTCGTAAATTGTAGCCAGAAGGATACTATAATCATATTAATCATAATAATCATCTAATTTAGTCTTCGTCATAATTGCATTTAGATTTCCGTAACATTTTGTATTTGATATACTTATATTATAATATCTATATATTTTATTATTTATATATATTATATATGTATTTTATGTAATTTATATTTATCTTAGGAATTCGTATCATATTCAGTTCAAAATTGTCAACTCTTGTTTATTTATTTTTTTGCTGTACCTATTTCGATGCTTTTCTTTTTAACCCAAAGGTTGACTGGTAGAGAATGCCATACGGCATTAAGTCCGCCTTATGTACCACCATAGTGCATAGAAGTTTAAATAAATAAATAATTACTGCTATTGAAAAAATTTAAACGACATCATCAAAAACCGTAAAAGAGCAACAACATCCATTTTTTGTTTTTTAAAAATATTTGATACTAACTTTTGCCCGCAGCTTCGCTTGTGAGAAATTTTGAACCCGTTAAGTGACGATTTTCCATACAAACTTTCATCCCTTATTTAACTCCCTTAGGGGTTGAATTTCGAAAAATCCTTCCTTTTTCCTTGTCTACATTATAAAGGAAACCTCTGTGCAAAATTTCAGCTTTCTAGGTCCAAGTGTTTGGGCTAGGCGTTGATGAGTCAGTCAGTCAGTCAGGACTTTCCTTTTTATTTATATAGATTCTTCGTATGTTGTTAACGTTTTGTAGAGAGAAACGCCATCACTCATCTTACATCGAAAGGGTATAACTTCTTGCCTAGATATAGTTTTTTCTGCATGAAGAAATCAACTTTATATATTTTAGCCAGTTGGAAATTGTTTTAATTATACATATGTATATAAAGTTTTGTCAAGCCCTACAATTGGCATGTGAATTAAACCATGCGTGTTTTAAAGTTAAGTCTTATAATGAAGATATGGAAGCGGTGAAGATAAAACTAAACGTACCTAACTCTTCCAGATTGGACTTCGTACCGGCTGCTATAGAAACTGGTCCAGAGCCCTATTAGAATTTCAAATTCATCTTATGTTTACAGTTTATCGAGCTATTAAAAGCATTTTACTGTATCGACTTCCTGCTAAAATGGTTCCATATTTTCATGTCTTTTATTCATTCGATTTATTGTCTAACGTATTTTAGGGCCGTGCAAGAAATTTCAATACCTACGGCTTTTTTTGCCCGCCATTCTTACGGTTTATTATGTTTTCATTTATGCTTCATTCAGCTGAAAAGTGCGTTTCCTCACATTTTTATATTCAGTACACGTTTGCTTAAAAGCAACATTACAGTTTCTTTGTGCGAATCCTTGACAAATATTTGTTCTTGTTACTTTAGATAAGTATTTGTAAGTATTATAATTTATAACTTTCGTGAAACACATTCGTATTTATGTTAGTTACGGTTTACGGGATTGCCCGAATAGTTTCGGACCCAAACGGAGCCTTTAATCATGAGCTGATCCGCGGCGAGGTCGCGAGTCGAACTACAGTTCGGGCATCCCGAAAAAAATGCATGTGAGTAAAGCAAAGGAAAGGAAGCAAACAAAGTAGTTAATATTTAGTACATTTACAACAACTATTTCTTAACTTAAAGGTTTTTGGTACGCGCGATTTTATTTTGAAAAATTTGAGGCGTTTATAATCAAAGCCGGGCTTTGTTTATGTGTTGCGCCATCTAGCGGTTTTTGCGCTTACTACTTCGAAGCGTTGGCAGCCAAGCTTGGAACTAATTCAGATGTCCACCGTCATGTCGCTTACTCAGTCAGTGTTTGCTTAGTTGGACCTGTTGACAATAGATGTCGTTAGAAGTTAGGATGAAAATAAAGTTGAGATGGCAGAGATGGTTAAATCAACCATTCGCCTTTGCGATTTCAACTAACTTATTTCAATTAATCTGCCTTTTAAATATAAGTATCTTTGCGCTTCTTTGACCAATAGGGTGTATAGAGTTCAAAGCGATACCAACAGCAACCCAATAAGAAAATTATTTTAATTAATGATTATTTATTGACGTATTTTCATAGTCGCCTTGCATTGCAGGACACCCATTGAAGTAGAATACGTAATCTACGTCAATGAGGACACCCATGTAATAATTTATTTCATAATCAGCACTTAGTCTACCACGCCGCCGTGGACCATCGAGAACTTTTCGGAGTCCTCTCATATGTGCTAGTTTCCTCACGATGTTTTCCTTCACTACCAACGCAAGTCAAATTCTGCTCCGCGCAGGACCTTCTTGCACGGCAGGCAAGCGTTCACCCGCTTAGCTAATACATACGCCGCGGCCGTGACAATAATAAGTTCTAGTATATCAGTTAAAGAAAGGTGTTTTGTTTGCAGGTGACGGCATCAAGCTGGCATCGTCGGGCTCCGGCAGCCCGGCGCCGCCGCCGGTGCAGTGGCGAATGCGGAGAAAGCCAGGTAATACACTAGTTTAACACGAATCTAGTGGACCGTTCAACATAATCGATACAGGACATATGCCTATTGCCTACAGCTAGACAAATACATATAATATATGCTTCTCTCAAAAGCAGAGGAAATTTGCCCGTTGTCAAGTTGAATCAGCTTCAAGACACTGATGACGCTGCCGCCCGCCTACGCTATTTGCGAGGGCAGGTAGGGTTATAGTGCTACCAGTTAGCAGAGCCTTCTTGACTACTGGCAGGTGTAGAATTGTGTGGAAGCACAATCCTTGAAACAAATGATGTTTTGGTACTTATACAAGTTAGTGTAAATATAAATAAAGTATCGATCTATCGCACCAGTAGGCCACCTAATTATGAGCACCCTATGTTGGTTTTTCAATTGTTATAGTCTTCTATCTCCCGAAGACGCGTCGTGTGACTTTTATGTCAATGACCTAGGGTTCATGTTGCAATGATTCACGAGTCTTCGTGAGATAAACAGACTCTACCAGTAATAGCTTTCAAATAAAATGGGATCCTCAGGATATAGTTTGATTTCGTTGCCCGAAAACTTACCGCTAGAAAAATAAATAAAAGAAAATTTCTTTAAAGTCGCTAAGTTTATTGACGAACATGTCATTAATGACAAAAATTCAAAGTATTCGGATAAAGACTGACACGTATTAAGCAACGTAAGTGATCAACTTTATTCATCAATTGTGAAATCTGTGTCGATGCTTCCCGACACATTTCACGTAACCCTGGATCAGATCGTGATCGAGCCTCTATGGACAATAAACATGCCCACAGCAATAAACAACTGATCTATGTGATATAAATAACACTTTAACAGCAATAAAACCTATACGACCACAATATGTATGTATTAGATTATTACGGTGCAATATTTCTACATCGAGTCATGATAAATCTTTGTTGGCCTATTTTTCGCATCGTTTGGAAAACTTTTCTCATCAAGGGCAAAAAACCGAGTCAATCTTATGGGGGCCAGAATTTCTTTACATTGATTTATTAACATAACATCACGCCTTGTATTCCCCGAAGGGTTGGGCAGAGGTGTATAGTCACGTTTCGCCGTTATGTTTAAGTCCCATGTAATAGGGGGCGAGCCTATTGCCATCAACCGGGCACAAATCCAGACTCCGAGCTGCTACTGAGAAATCCACACGGAAAAACCCAATAATACTTTGCTCGACCTGGGGATCGAACCTAAGGGCTCCTGCACACGAGACGGTTTTAACACGGTCCGGTTTTTTGCCGGCGCCGGGTAGAAACCGTCCGAGCCTGCACACAAGACGGTTTGTACACGACCCATTCCATCCATTATATTGCGTTTTGCGTAGGTAGTCGGCATGCGCCGGGCGTAGGTCCGGTCTCGTGTACACGCGCTCACATACTGCCATACTCTACTGCGCACCGGGCGTAGAAGCGGCGAGCGCCGTGCCCGGTTGCGCGGTGAGCCGGCGCTAGCGCCGGCGTCGTGTGATTAGCTTCATACTGTCCCATACAATACTGACGACCGGACGTAGACCCGGTTTGAAGCCGGGCTTAGCTCCGGCGAAAAACCGTCTCGTGGGCATGAGCGTTAAGACCTCACGCTCAGCATTCGCGCTTGCGACCACTAGACCAACGAGGCAGTCATTGATTTATGTCGACACAAATACAACGCAGTTCCCTATCTATATTTATTTTCGAGACTATTCGAAAGGTTCCGACTACGGTTGTTAGCGGGCCGGATCAAAACGGTTCGCGAGCTGGAGCTGGCCCGCGGACCGTGCTTTGCCCATCACTGGTTTACACCATATCAATGTATCAATAGAATGATATCCAATTCTGGAGCTGCTAAATGTTGAGGAAATAGTAATAGAAAATATAGAATTATTTCCGTCAGAAACGTATACTGCCGTGCTAACGAAGAATACATTTTGGACGATTTTGAATTATATACCTAATATACATATAAGTATTTAGGTATATAATTCAAAATCGTCCAAAATCGAGTTACTGTATTCTTCGTTAGCACGGCAGTATAGGGTTGTTAAAATACTTAATGTACGGTTCATCATGTTTCGCCATCACAGCGGCAATGCACATTAACGTACTTATTTAAGTTTTATTGAAAAAAGCAAACCGAAATATTAATCAAGCCTTACTTAAGTCAGCAAAATAAAATTGAGTTAAAACATAAATTAGTTACTTAAGATTACAATAGAACAATGTTACAAAGTAAGTATGCATAGATAAATAATACAAAAATCAGATATAATAATATTGGAGAGGTAAACATTGAAAGAATTGAAGATTGTGTTAACATTTTCGAAAATCCCATTCAGTTGAAACAGATAGTGTGTTTGTACGTGTATGTTACACAGTAGGCCAAACACCTGGAATAATTCAATGGAACTTGGTAGCGATATGAATCATACTCGACGTTCCTAAGACTACGTATACATAGCAGATTTCCCATCTGTATTAACGAAGACGAATCCCTCTCGGCCGTTCATTGTTGTTATCTTTGACTTAGCCTATGTCCAGTCATGTTTACAGGCTGATACGATCATAGATATAAGATATTTCTATGGATACGACTAATCTTCTCTATAATCGTCTGTCGGCACGAGCTATATGAGAATTGCTAGTGTCGTGGTGAAAAGATTAGCCAGTCAGCAAAGTTGGTAGCGAGGCTGACTGCCCAGGGTGCGCCGGACGAACTTAAGTATCGTCTCTCGTGGAGGCTCTTTTCATGCACCCCCCTTTCCTTCCATGCACTTCTTTATAATGAATGTCAATGACAAGGTTTCTTCTATCGTATCGGCACGAGCGATTCGAAAATAGCTTATGCCGTGGTGAAAAAATTAGCCAGTCAGCAAGGTTGGTTGCGAGGCTGACTGCCTTGACTGCGTTTGACTGCGTTTGACGTACTTATGCATCGTCACTCGTGGAGGCTCTTTTAAGGCACCCCATCTTTAAATGATACGTAATATGATTTCTTATTTAAAATTAAATGACATCGTATATGTATAGTCCAGCCGTTTAAATCACTACATACTCGTAATATAAAACAAAGTCGCTTCCACTGTCTGTCCCTAAGTCCCTATGTATGCTTAGATCTTTAAAACTACGCAACGGATTTTGATGCGGTTTTTTTTAATAGATAGAGTTATTCAAGAGGAAGGTTTTAAGCTATAAAACGTACACATGCGAAGCCGGGGCGGGTCGCTAGTTACGTACAAAATGTAACCAAAGTTTTCCTTTTGCTTAAGAATAATAAGAATCCATTCAAAATAAACGTTTTTAGAAAATAAAAGTAAACAACGAAAGAGTGCTAGTTTTCTAAAAATGTGTATGGTTAAATTGTTTCTTGAAGCAAAATTAATGAATGAATCACGCGATCAAAGATTTGTTTATCATTTGTAAATAACAAGAGGTCGCTCGCAGCCTCGCCCGCGTGGATGTTGTTTATCATGTATTCCGTATTTTATGGGATAAAAGTAGCCATGTCCTTCTCCAAATTCCAGACTATCTCTGTACCAACTTTCATCAAAATCAGTGCAGCGGTTTAGGCGTGAAAGCGTCACAGACAGACAAAGTTACTTTCGCATTTATAATATGTATTAGTGGGTATTTAAAAGGCTGGACTATAAGTACATGAAACGACGGAAAATTTACAATTTTCTTTTAAAGCCATTATTTTAACCTTTCCTATGTTGTAAAACTGATTCATTTAACGATTCCCATGAAACGATGATGTGATAAATATGCTCATAAAACCCACAAACGATTTCCTCGAGAACTGTTTCATGATTCATAAAATCCTTTATTTATCGTATAAGATTATTATGCGATTTGATGACTGGGAATGCATCTGAGAGGTGTTGTAAATATGTTTATTGTTAGTCTAGAAAACTTGAGTTATTGGTACATTCCGTACACTTTAATGCCGTCACTAAATTTGAAACGAGCGTCTGTGTGAGTTACAACTGTTGTCAGTCTGTCGAAGTATTTGATTATAGATTCTTATATTTTTTATGGGTTTATGAATCATCCTAGCCTTTCCCACGTTTACTTGCGTCCGTTTTCAGTCTAATAAGATGCGGCAAAATTCTAGAATTTATAGTTGAATTGCATTTTATCGAAATAGCCTTTCGTGTCTAAACACACTTCATCAAATTGCAGGCAAATCTAACATAGGTACGTTTTTGTCTTATTTGTATAAATTGTTGGTGATGTTTTTCAAAAAAGATAGGTGTGTAGTACTCTCAATCGGGGCGTGCGTGTATGACAAGATGTGTTAACGTGAACGAAGCGAAAAGAGTATGTAAGGATCGTGACATGTGGCGTTCTACAGTTTCTCAGTTTCAGGCTTGAGTTTATGCATGTATCTATACATATAAAAGGAGAAGCTGACTGACTGACTGAATGATCTATCAACGCACAGCCTAAACCGCTGGGGTTAGAAAGTTGAAATTTTGACAGTAGGTTCCTTTTGTAATGTAGGCATCCACTAAGAAGGGATTTTTCGAAATTCAACCCCTAAGGGAGTTAAATAGGGTATGGAAAATCGTCACTTAACGGGTTCAAAATTTCACGCAAGCGAAGCTGCGGGCGAAAGCTAGTGTATATGTATATAAATTGTTTTATTTTTTCATATAGCTGAATCTAAAAACGTTAGAATCAAAATTATGACTACAAAAATCAGTGATAATTTCATTTTAATAGATTAGGAATGTACCAGGGGGTCTACTCCCTAAGCACGAAGTCCGTGGTTTCGGCCTTAGTTACGAGCGTTTCCTACTCCCTATCACCTACGGACATACGATTATTTCGGGGCCCAAACTAAGAATGAATGACAACACGATTTTACAGTTGACCCTACTGCCGATGTGTTTATGCACGTCCGAAAAGTTGAACTTGACACTTGTTTTGTTCACTCCTACGTTTCGGGCTACTTTCAGACGGGCGACTAACTTCGTTGGCGGACTTAGGGAGTAGGTCCCCAGTTTAGATGTAAAACAAATTGTCATTGACACTTACTTAGTCATATCATTAGTGATGTTCAAATCCGCTATAAACTGTAGACGTGTTATAAACTATAAAATATATTCATATAGTCTGTTATTTTATACGCTATCATTATAACGCGGTGTTACAAAACTAAGGCGCAGTCTGAACGCGGAGACGCTATAATTTTATTTAACAACACGCTAAACGGACTTATGATGCGCGGTAAATGTTATCTCGCAACGCGCTGTACACTAAAGAATATAATAATACTTCATTCCCGTACGCGTTGTTGCTAGTCGCTACGCTAACTTGCTATCTCGTTCTGGCCAAGCTGTGCGCGTTTAGACTTTTATTCGTTGAGTAGGTTGAGGCGTTATAATATAGCGCGAAGTCAGAGCCGCTATAGCAAACGCTATACGCTATGTACACATAGTCTGTTATATTTTGGCGCTATACGTTTTATTAACCACCACAGCCACCACTAATATCATGTGAGTCTATAAAATACACCTAAATTATATCTAACAGCAATAGTCAGCCAATTATGATTGCCATACGATTACGAACTATGCACATACTCAACAACTGAGTAATCAACAGGGTAAACTCGTTAAATTAATGGTGTTATTAATTGCCACCCACCCTATGTAAACGTACCCTTGTAATCCCTAATAAACGTAAATGGAATTCCATCTTAGAGATAACATCTCGTAATTATATTTGAGTGTCGATGAAGTTTTCCCCGTAGCCATTATGCGGCTATACTAGAAACCATTGCGTGATATTAATTTTCCTTTACACGTCATCTGAAGTGTTTTTGATATTCCTAATTTGTGGCGTAGCAAGAACGTTCGGCTGTCCCATTTCAAAACCTAGTAAGGGCTTAAAACGAAAGGAGACCTGACACGCTTCATACATTTTTGGACCAAAATCAAAAGTATCCGGCCAAAGAAAAGTATGTACATATTATGATAGTACATGATTACCTAAACATGTTTTATTATTACGTCATTCCTGTAGGTCTAATATCTGAGTCACTACATAAGGTTAAAATGTTCGATCTTAGTGAAAAAAATTAAAGAATTTAAGCGTTAAGATATTAACTAACAATACTTACATAGTATCTTAATGTTTTTAAGTAAAATACATATATTCTATATACTAATACGCTATTAAAGCGTATTAAGATACGACGATACTATAACAACACTGGGCATAGGATAGCTGTCCGATGAAACTGAAGTTGCATGGATAATTAAAAAGCAGGGTAGTCACACAGGCATACGATCTTTCGACCTTCATGGCTACCTGCCTCTAAAACAACAACAAGTAACGTTTGGCACATGTTTTTCACTTATTCTTTTTTAGTTTTTACTGAAATGGAATATTTTAACCTTATGTAGTGACTCAGATATCAAACTTAGAGGAATGACGTCATATTAAAAAATGTTTAGGTACTCATGTACTATCATAATTATTATTATGCATTTTTTTTTTTGGACGGCTACTTTTCTTTTTGGTCCATTTTGTCAGATGTCCTTTTACAGGAGAGCGCATAAACGTTAAATCGGTCAGCCTTTAAAAAGTATTTACATATGTTAGGTAAAACCATGTGGTTAAAGTGACTTACTAGGTTTTACAATGATCAGAGGCAGTGAATGGCACTTACTAGGTATCGATGCTTAAATGTATCTGCTTATTTTGTGAGTTTTCAACGCTGGTGATTTTGTATTTGGTAGAGACTTTCTAGGTTAGCAAGATTATGCAATAAAACGATTTTTGTAAAAAGTGTCCCTTACTAGGTTTTGAAATGGGACAGCCGCGTTGACGGGATTAATTTTGTTTTCCAACATGGTTGGTCCTCGAATCAGTAGAATTTAATTACCTGTCGCTCCACTTGAATTATTAGGATTGTTGGGAGCTAAAATTGAAATTAATTTTTAATTCTGACGCCAGTGTCTTGTACGCTGCGCTGGTTTAATTTTTAAATAGTAGCAAGATTGTTCATTGGTCGGGCGTGAGTACGTAATATTAAACGATGCGGAAGATTTGGCCGTGAATACTGGAACGGATATACTTAAGATGAAGTAAGTTTGCGGATTATGCAATATGATTCGAATTAAATGCATAAAAAAGTGGAAATAGATTAAATATAAGTACAATCACAATTTTATGGCTAAAATTTTCTCGAAAGAGGTGCTCATGATTAATTTACAACTGCGCGGATTATAAGTTATGTAAGGTTACACTGCGCTTGCCCCGGTCAGTCTGTGGATGGGTGACCATTCGTTATACACCGAGATCCTCCGTATTTTCTTTTTTTTTCTTTTGGGCTGCTGTAGATGGTCCTTGCGGAACCTTTCTCCGTAACCGGGCAGTTATTGGCGAGACCTGAAGGGTCTCTTCAACTACCGCAGTGTCTCAAGACGAAAGTCTTTGACCAGTGCGTGTTGCCACTGGTTAGGGCCCTTTTCCTGTCATGCGTGTTTTCGCCCGTGCTCGGATCTGGTCCGAGTGCAGGCTGCCCGCATCCTATCATTTCATACATGTTTTTCCTATCATGCGGACAGCACGCGCGTGGAACGCGGATTGGCTGCGGGCGTGCAGCCCGCGTGCGTGCTAACCGAATGCGGGCGGCGTTCCTCTGCCTTCAGTGTTATTTTTACTGTGACACGGGTCCGCACTAGGGCATGCAATTATCGAAAGTTTTCGATAATCGATAATCCGATTTTTATCGGGATTTTTTCCGATAAAAATCGATAATTACCGGTTTTTATAATAATCTATGAAAACGTGCATTTCTCGGATTGAAATAATGGTATTACTTCAATGAAACCCCGAAACATTAAAAAAAAAAGGTTTTAATCAATAAAATGTGATTTATTTAATCAAATTACTTAATTTTAAAAGATCTTTTAAACCACTTTTTTGCTATATATGAACAAAATAATAATTTTTCGGTAACATATTAATAATCAACTAGACTTTACAAAATAATTGACATTTAGCAAGATAGAGAGAAAATTACTGATTAGTATCAGTCATTTTCTTATTTCTTACAGAGATATCTAAAAACGTAAAACAGGTAATTAAATTTTAATAAAATTAATGCGCGGCGGATAGAGATGGGTAATATCGTTTTTTTTCGGCAAAGGTTGTTCATCCGATGTTTAGATTTTTCATCGATGTCAACATCGGTTTTTAGATGTCGACGGACATTTATGTACAACTACAGAGTACAAATACGTTTGATTAGTTGATGCCAGTTGTTAGATAGTATTCGTTTAGATATTTAGATGTAATATTCTGTAGTAAATAGAATAACCTGACTTCAGGTCGGTACTATTTACAAAAAATTACATATTTTTTATTTATTTATTTATTTATTTATTTATTCTAAATAGCACGGCCGAAACCAATTACACTATTTAAACATTTTATTTATTTACATATTTTATTTATTTAACACAGTCATGCATTCTTCTCGCAAAAACTCAAACATTCTGACAGTATCACCTTCCATTCATCCGCAAACATATCAAGATCTGTGTTTGAGTTCAGGAGAGCGTTAATAGCGGCTAATGTCCGAGGAATAGGTGACTTGGAGTGTGCAACAGTACGGCAAGATGGAACAGCCAGTAAACGGTGTTTTCTGTTACGACAATAATTGTCTGGGACAAATAGATTGCAGATTTCATTATGCAGATCAGGAACATCAATAATCCCCCTAAGAATTTTAAATATTACAGTCATTTGATCGCGTGACCGTCTTACTTCTAGAGAATTGAAACTTAAGCAACCCAACAGGAATTTAGTGGGATACAAGAAAGGATAATACCCGTACAAGTGCTTGTAAAGGTATCTAAGGAATGCTTTTTGAACTTTTTCTAAAGCTAACGCATACTGCTTCTCAAATGGATTCCATACGCACGCACTAGACTCAAGCTTGCTACGGACCAATGCCCCAAAAACAAGCTTGATAACGTGGGGGTTGTGGAAGTCACGACAGTTCCTTAAAACAAAGCCAAGGCGCCTGAAGGACTCCTTAGCAGTGGATGTGATGTGGTCGTGAAAAGTGAGCTTACGGTCGAATATGACTCCCAGGTCTTTCATGGAATCAGTTCTTGTAATTGTATCTCCATTCAGTTTGTACAGAAAGTTGACTGGGCGCCGCATTCGACCGAAAGACATCACGTAGCATTTTGATTTATTAAATTCCATTTTATTTTCTAAACTCCACTTATATACTGAATCAATGTCTGATTGCAGAGCTTGGCAATCGAGTTCAGATTCTATTTCATAAAATAGTTTTAAGTCGTCAGCATATAAAAGGGATCTGGCATTCGCAACTACATCAGGGAGGTCATTAATCATCAAAATGAAAAGGAGAGGGCCGATTACCGAACCTTGACTCACACCCGAGCGAGTGTGGTATGGGAGTGACTCGTACAAACCTAATCTAACAAATTGTTGTCGGTCCCGCAAATAATCTGCAAGAAGCCGTAGAAGCCCTGGAGCAGCACCTATCGCACTGAGCTTTGACAGCAAGACGTCATTGTTGACTCTGTCGAACGCCTTTTGGAAATCAAAGTAAAGAACGTCTACCTGGCGTCTGCGATCAAGACTAGTAGAGATATAATTAACTAGTGTAAGTAAGTTAGTATTGACAGATCTTTTTTCGCGAAAGCCGTGCTGCTCACTGCACAGGTACTGTTTCACTTGCTTGTAAATTCCTTGATGTAGGACATTTTCGAAAACTTTCGCGGGAGAAGATAGTATCGCTATTGGACGATATTCATCGACTGAAGATTTATTTGAAGATTTCGGTATGGGAGTCACACGTGATATCTTCCACGGTGGTGGATAGACTCCAGATTTTAGTGATAAATTAAAAATGTGGTTTAGGGGCCGAATAAGAAATTCCTTTCCCTCTTTTAAGAACCACGGAGGAATATTATCAGGACCAATAGAACTGTTGAGTTTTATTTTATTTATTCCGGTGCTTATATCACTTTCAGCGAAGTTTAGTATATTAATGTAATTACTAATATTACAGTTGCTTGAATTGGCTATATTCTCGAGGTCTAACTTTGGTGCTTCAGTTTGGAAGACGCTCGCGAAATATTCTGCGAACGCTTCAGCAGCTGCTACACCACTGTGAAGTTTACCTTTGTGGGTTACGTTAGCCTCAAACCCACCTTTTGATCTAAGGTTAGAAATATGCTGCCAGAACTCTTTTGGGTTTTTCTTAATTTTCCCTTCGATGCGCCTAATATAAGTATCATAAGCAGTCGATATACGAGACTTTAGGCTAGATCTATAGTCAGAGAATTGCTTATATATTAGCTCACATTTGCTCTTTTTCCAAGCGGAATGTAATTTAATTTTTTTCTGGATATCCAGAATAATATCCGACGTAAACCAGGTAGGATATCTTCTAGTTACCTGTCTGTTTCGACGTTTTTTAGGGATACAAGCATCAAATAAGCTGTAAATAACATCATAGAAAACTTGAGTGCTAGTGCGAACGTCATTGGATGTTATAACTGCATCCCAAGATACCTCAGAAAGAAGTTCGTAAAGCAGATTGCGATTACATTTTTTGAAATTCCAGTCCCTACTTCGGTCGACATTACTGGGTTCGAGTCTTTCACTTTCATCAGATGACTGTAACTTAACCTGGATGTCCAACGGCGGATGGTACGCATCAAGAGGTACCAAACCTGCGACTGCTGTTACAGAAACGTCATGTAGGCTTGCGCTTTCCTGAACTAAAACAACATCCAACATTCCCCCATGCATGTTCTCAACAATATTTCTTTCACACATATTAGAAAATGTTAGAAAATAACTATAATAATTGCGAACATTTAAAGAAGTACTATTTAAGTTTATATCACCTAAAATGATAACTGTTCCTTTTAGGTCATTTATAAAACTTTCCACTTTTGTAAACCAGGTCATATAATCGCTGTCAGTGGCACTTGGTTTTATATACACAACGCACACATAAACCGGGTGACCATGCCACGTGAAACTCGACCAAAGATCCTCACCGCAGTCTGTCTCAAGTTCACGTCGACGGTGCAGGACTATGGGGGTGCGTGCCATAAGCAACACGCCTCCACAAGGTGTACCTCTGTCGCGCCTTAACACATTCCACTCACCATTGACGAGTTCTGTATCTTCAACCGAGGTATCCAAAAAAGTCTCTGTGGCCGCTATTAAATTTTGTTCGACTATGTGCAGATTGTTGCGCCACATCCGGAGCTTTGATTTAATTCCACGAACATTCTGGTATATACAATTAATGTTTGTAGTTCTGGTGCTTGCTCTGAAAGGTGCTGCAGGGCCGGTCACAATACTAGCACTATGCTGTCTTGTCCCTCTTTGTAAGCTGTTCATGAAAGGGCTGTGGGGCAACTACACGCTGGCTGTTAGACTGGACGGAGGACGGTTTCCTATAGTTGATCCAAGCCTTGATTCTTGCATTTACTGGCCACACATCTGCGGAATAGCAGCACTCATAGCGTGCAATGGGAACTCCAATTTTGAATGACTTGTAGTTTCCTTTAGGAATCAGTTCATCAATAGTACAAGTATCAGTGCCACATAAAGTGCGAAGGTAGTCTCTAATTTCATCGGCTGTTGACTCCATATTCCATAGGTGTAAGTACTTTCGTGCTTCTACGGCCCTTAGTGATGTTACACTAGGGCCAGCAGCTCCTTGAATTGAGACAGGGCGACGATTTTTAGATTTCTTTGTTACTTGCGTCCATTCCTGAGAGTCTGATGCTTGTGAATTAGAAGAGGCAGTCTGCGTCACGATTTCAGCGGGCGCAGAATCGGT
The DNA here is from genome assembly GCA_905220435.1 of Amphipyra tragopoginis. Classification (NCBI taxonomy): domain Eukaryota; kingdom Metazoa; phylum Arthropoda; class Insecta; order Lepidoptera; family Noctuidae; genus Amphipyra; species Amphipyra tragopoginis. Next base: position 11,338,644 of record HG992009.1, read on the forward strand.
ATTAGGTTCACTTGAGCTGGCACAAGGGGGAGCCGGTTCAGAGAGGGGCTTAGTTGAGATGTCCTGCTTTGTACTGCTTGCAGATGCCTGCGGCTTACTGTGAAAGTTTTGCTCCAGACGATGTAGTCTAGTGCTCAGTTCCGTGATGGTGTGCTGCATAGAAGTGTTTTGAGTCTTCAGGTTCTCCATAGCTAATTTACCCTCTTCGTGCTCAGTGACAATATTCCCAATTTGGGTTTTTACAGCATTTATAGAATCTTTTGCGCTTTTGAGTTCCTGTTTCACTGATCGAAGTTCCTCACTCATTAGTATGCTTATGCTATCATTGATTTTTAAAAGCATACTGCTTAGCTGATCTTGCAGTACATCTTGTACAACATTACGGATGTCATCAGTTGTCAAGGTGTTACAGGAATTTGGGGGCGAGTGCTGTGCTTGTCTTTTAGCGCCTCTCACGGTAACATTAGCATTGAATCGAATAGGCGTATTATCATCCCTAGGCACTTTAGGATTTTTGCTAGAGCAGGACGGGCAATTCCAAGCTTTGGAGGCAAGGTGCTCTTCGTCGTAATTTGTTAAGCAGGCAAGGTGAAATGCTTTTCCACAAATCGTGCAATTACGATAATTTCCTTCATCCAATCCACCATCGCAGCATCCCCAAATCATTAATTTGTCAGCCGTTGAAGACATTATTAATCTTAATATGTATGTCCTCTTGCTCGCTTCTATAACAACCACCGATCAACAATCGATTTAAAGGATGGGTACTTCGATAACCTTTCGATAAAATATTTCTATGGTAAGGGTGGCGCCACTTGTCTCAAAACACTCGCAACGCAGCAATTTTATTACTGGTTGCACTGTTTTTCTTGTTTCTTTTGTCCCTGGAACGTTTACGCCAACTGCGTCCTCGGAAAGTTGGTAGCACTGATAGTGTAGCGATAATTTGCGCGCACGCAGGACTTTGACCGTTATTCAGTGCGCACAAACCGTGAGGATACCGTGCACTCGCGGGATAGTCAGTATGATACGGCACTTTTAACAATTATTTCGTTGTGAGTTATTATTTGATTTACACTAAATGGAGCACCGAAACAATTTAGGAGACGAATTGCACTACACCATGTTTAAGTTTTGCGGTAAAATAGAAGTTTTAACAACTGATAATTAATTTTGAGAATAAAAATTACTATGGGCACGACTTAGCGGGTTCAGAGCGCGTTCCAGTACATATTTTTAAATATTTAACATTAAATCAAAATTATAATATAAATTATTTACCTTTATGTCCACAAATACTATCAATAAAATATTTACAATATTGCTACAATTGAAGCAATTAGAAAATAACCGCAAAACTACTAAAAAAAAACAATTTTTATACATTAAAGAAGTCCACCGGCGCGTTGCACCGCTTATTAGTCTCATTAACAATAACCAAAGTTATTCTTTTGCAAATACTGGCTAATAACTACAAATTATTCCAAATAATAACTTTTAGATTTTCAAAAACAAAATGTGACCTTTTTTTCACTGCAACAATAACTATTTTAAAAATATTTTTGAGCATTATGTAGATTAAAGAATAGCGCTTACGAAACATTCGGTTTGCAACGGATTATTCGCTTCATCTCTTTCTCACTACATCGAGGTTACTTTAGATGTTTGGATTTTAGATGAATGTAAAACCGATATCTGTTTATTACGATTTCGTTGTTCAGTTGGTTGGGTGAATCTGAAATCGAGAAATGATCGTACTTAGTTGTTTAGATGTGGTGAAACCGGTTATCTGTAAACATCACATCGATGTCATCCGATGTTTGGCTGGTAACCGATTTTAGATGTGATTTGAGACATCGAATTCATGCCTAGCGGCGGGCGAGCGAGGAATGCTATGGGTAGGCAGGCACAAGATGATGTAGCGGCATAGTGATATGGCTGCAACAAATCGTTACACGCGTTCAATCCGAACAAAACAAACGACGTGGCGTCATAACGAAATGAATTGAGTCCTTTTTAATTTTTTTTTTACTTTTATCGTTTATCGGTATTTTTATCGAAAGTTTTCGATAATTATCGCTGGCTAAAATTAAACGATTATCGGTAAATTATCGATAATCGATTATCGGTTTGCATGCCCTAGTCCGCACGCATGGTCATAGTACGCATGATTACTTTTAACGTTCATCTTTGTGCACGAGTTTAGTCACTGGCGACACGCACGACACTGCAGCGGTAAACGAAATCTTTGTCCTGCATGTGGCCAGGAGCGTGCTTACACCCGCATGCGGACCAGATCCGCGCTCGGGCGAAAATACGCATGACAGGAAAAGGGCCCTTACATACGGCACTGAAACGTGGTCGCTCACAATGGGCCTCATAAGAAGGCTCAAGTTCACCCAAAGGGCAATGGAGAAGGCTATGCTCAGAGTTACCCTGCGTGATCATATCAGAAATGATGAGATCCGTAGGAGAAGCCAGCTAACCGACATAGCTCGAAGAATTGCCACACTTAAGTGGCAGTAGGCGGGGCACATTGCTCGCAGAACGGATGGCTGATGGGGCCGAAAGGTTCTGGAGTGGCGACCGCGTACTGGAAGACGCAGCGTGGGTAGGCCTCCCACAAAGTGGACCGATGATCTGGTGAAGGTCACGGGAATCCGCTGGATGCGAGAAGCACAGGACTGGTCGATGTGACGATGCTTGGGGGAGGCCTATGTCCAGCAGTGTACGTCTTTCGGCTGAATGATGATGATGAATTAGAATTATATGTTTTTCAATTTACGTTTTAAATACAGCAACAATTTTGTTAGTCGAGTTGGCCCTCAGCTCTATAACTCTAAGCGGAACACTGAATGTATGTTAATTAAGCCCTTTCTGCAGATCGTTTGCTTAAAGAATTTAATTTAAAGAAGTATCCTCCTTAATTGTCTTTCTGAAAATATATAGACAGTGTAAATCCTCTAAGACACTTTAGACGGTTACATTTGGGTTAATTCGTTTAAATGCATTAAGTACTTCGATACCGAGTTCGAGAGCGTAGTGAAAATAATTCCAGAATTTTATTTTTGCTCCATTGAATTCGAATCTTGTTTTTATTTTTTTGCTATCGAAACATGGGTAAAAACCGGCCAAGTGCGAGTCGTACTCGCGCACGTAGGTTTACGTACCATTTACCGTACCATTATCTATTTTGTCTTTTTAGTATTTGTTGTTATTGCGGCAACAGAAATACATCATCTGTCACGGTTCATGAGATACAGCCTGGTGACAGACGGACAGATGGACGGACAGCGGAGTCTTCGTAAGGGCCTATACACACGACGTCTTTTCGACGCGCTGTCGACGCGCGTTTTTGTCAAACTCCATACCTACATAAAAAACGTGATCATGTTTCTTAAGTATGGAGTTTGACGGAAACGCGCGTCGACGGCGCGTAGAAAAGACGTCGTGTGCAAAGGCTCTAATAGGGTCCCGTTTTACCCTTTGAGTACGGAACCCTAGAAAAGTATGTTAAGTATTTTAAGTAATTCTGTTTTATAAAACTACTTTTGCTGTGCCGAATCCTTAACCAATTTTCTTTTTCTACATAAGCTAACACTTCAACATTAAATTGAATTTGTCTAATATGTAATGGCTGCAGTGTGCTTAAGATTTCTGGAACGACCCGCATTGCATGGAATTGCCAAGCCGTGCTCTAGTTATTTTTCGCGATTATTGATGGTTATGTACTTATTTTTTATTGGACTTGTATTTCTTAGACTGGCTTCCCACGGTGCGTGGTAGCGCGCACCGGCAGTGCATGGTGTCATCCGTAAAATCACGCACCGTGGGAAGCCACATTATGAGGGAGTGTGATGTGGATACGGCGCACCGCTCCGCACGCGTCCCCGTTACCACGGACGAGTCTCTTCTCATGGTGCGTCGGTGCAAGCTCGTTTGTCGCGGTGCGCGCTATCACGCACCGTGGGAAGCCGGTATCACGGGTACCTATGTGTTGTATGTGATGATGTAAATACATTTCTTAAAACCCTCCATCCTTCAACTCCTAATGAATTTTCACAAATGCAAACCATAAGACATTTGTTTTCAGGGAAACGTTTATAATTAATTTCTTAGGTTGTCATGATTAATCGTCCATCACAACAGGCGGGGAGGAAAACTAGCGGGGATAATAAATTATCCATATCGCACGCACAATAGACCGGCGGCGTTTTGTTCCTCCGAGAATTGAGTGCGACGGTATTATGTTAATCTCGCTCCAATTCATCATCTCTAAGACTTTTCCTATTTTTGTACGGTCAAGGTTGGCTTCGAGGTCAAGTTCGTAATGTGGAGGGATGTCATGTAATGAATAATGACTGTTTGAGGATACTTGTGAGGCATTTTGTGCTGTCTGCTTCGATACAATTTCGGATAGCGAAGACAGAGTTTTATCAATAACTTTAGGTCATTCTAAAGTTTGATTGTTTGAACTTTATTTATTAAAACGACAATTGCATAAACGGTTTTTCCAATGAAATGAAGATTGAAAGGTCATAAATACATTAAGCCCGGCCGCACATTACCAAAAAATTTCTGACACGTGCGTGAACATACATCACTACATAGTATAAAACGAAGTCGCTTCCCGCTGTCTGTCTGTCCCTATGTTTGCTTAAATCTTTAAAACTACGCTACGGATTTTGATGCGGTTTTTTTTAGTAGATAGAGTGATTCAAGAGGAAGGTTTAAACGTATAATACATGCATAATATAGTAGAGAAAAACGCGGAATACGCGATAAACGACATCCACGTGGGCGAAGCCGCTGGCAACCTCTAATTTTGTACTAAAGCCAACAGGCTACCGGATCCGGCAAATTCGAACAGTGTGAGGGGTTAAGTACAAAATGTACGAGTAGAGTCGCGCTTTAAAAAAAATCTAACAGAAATGAGACATTCTTTTTTGTATGGAGAATTGGCCCTCCACAAAATTGTGGCGTATAGTAATGAAATGCATGTTGGTTTATTCCTTATAATCTTTAGATTGCAGTGGTAATATTAGCAAAACCTTATGTAACCGGAATACTGTGAAATACGACAATCAAAATATCATTCTCACAATAACCTAAGATTCATATTTTGATTGTCGTATTTCACAGTATTCCGGTTACATAAAGTTTTGCTAATATTACCACTGTAATCTAGAGATTATAAGGAACTAGCTGTACCCGCATGCGTTGCAATGCACTTTTTCCTACTTACTACCTACCTACTACTTACTTACTACCTACCTACCTTCAGAAAAAAAAATCAAAATAGTAACAAAAAGTTAAAACCATTTTCATGCATGCGGTAAACAAATGAAGAATATGAACATACTGAGATAATTAGTTTTTTTTTTAAATATTTTAATTTTCTTTCATAAGAACCTTCTCCTGACAATTACGAAAATAAGAAAAAAAAATTGCGATCTCACGCGTGATGCCGTTTCCGAGGGAAATAGGGATTAATTTTTATAACATAGAAGATAAACCAAAATGTATTTCATTACTATACGCCACAATTTGTGGTGCCTCTATGATTAATACAATAGTGGGCCCAAAAAAAGTGTCTCCTTTCTGATAACGTGTGGCCGGGCTTAATCTTTGAGACGTATCTGACGTAAAACAGAACACAGCAGAACAGAATGATAAGTAAGATAATAATAAATCTCTTCTCGAAAGCTTTATTTATCCTTGAACAACCTATCTGCAGTAAAAACTGGTGTATGAAAATGGCGTCGCAGTATTGCGGGATTGTACTTAGACAAAAAAATATGAGTTTTAAAAATTATTTTAATCCTGTGCGTTCTTAAGTGGCTTTAAAATGAATGATTATATTTTATAGCGTTGGTTTTTATGGACATGGTAGCATAAAATCATATTTGGACGTAGTTTGTGGTCAATAAACGTGAGTGTTATGTCTATATTATTATTGTTATCATCAGACAAGGCTATAATATATATTGTCATTATGTTATGATTTTATTTGGTTTTTTACTCACTAGCTTTTGCCCGCAGCTTCGCTTGCTTGAAATTTTGAACCCGTTAAGTGACGATTTTCCATACAAACTTTCATCCCCTATTTAACTTCCTTAGGGGTTGAATTTCGAAAAATCCTTCCTACATTATAAAAGAAACTTCTGTGCAAAATTTCAGCTTTCTAGGTCCAAGGGTTTGGAATGGGTGTTGATGAGTCAGTCAATCGGTCAGTCAGGACTTTTCTTTTTATTTATATAGATTTGCTCAAAGTTGAGCAGCACTTACAGATAAGTAGGTATTAAAATCTGGTTTAGATGATACCATTAGATTTTATAAAATCATAAACATGTGATGACAAGACATTGTCTTTTACAACATTGCTCTAGTTTTGAGCTCCATTATGGATAAACTACATTCTTAAAAAAAAACTATACATTTCCAGGAGGAGATAATTTCGCATCATGCAAGTTTAGTCGGAATGGGGGTACTAGTCCGCGGGCCACTTATAGTATCACTGATGACTGTTATAAAGAAACTGTTAAAACTTCAAAATCGATAAAAAAAACCAAGGAAAATTATTTTCATTTAAGATTTTTCAAAAAAAAAAACCGTTCTTTAGTTTCTAATTCAGAAAACGAAGCTTCTAATCCGTAACCCCAAGTATAAACACAGCTGAGGCCCAGTTCTCCTAAAATAAATTGTTGCCAAACGCAATCGAACCACAACCGTCAGTCAGTTTTTGTTTTCGAAAACTTTCAAAATGATTGATTTTGTTTTTTGTGTCAAACAATTTGATAGCTTTTGAAATTGAGAACTGTCTGAATGAACGGTTCGGCCTTGGTTCGGTTGTGATTTATCAAGATTTATTTTAGGAGAATTAGGCCCCAGATCATAGCTGAGGATAGATAGTATTTCGCGATTTTTTTATGAAATCTTTGAACAGCTATTTCTCTCAAACTAATAACTTTGGGGAAAGTTGTAGAAAAAAAGTTAGTAATTATTATGGGTACTTTAACACCCTTTCGGATTAGTATCCCCTTTTTGACTAACCTTGTATAAAAAATACACGAATTTCGAAAACTTGTTCTACGAAAGTTACTTATTCAATTCTCGATACCAAGTAACACCACAAAATTCTTAGAGTTCTTTTTTTTAACAATCTGTAAATGGCGTTCGGATTCGTCACCACATTTTGTCGTGCCGAGTCGAGGCCTGTGGTAAAACGACCTTGAACTTCATAAAACGTATTAATGACCATTTTGATATTAAGGTACCCTAGCGATACTAGCCCCTCTATAATGGCACGTAGCGCCGGTAGGTCTCATCTAATATGACAGGCGGCGCTGACTATAGCCTAAAGCCGAATTTAACAGTCGACCGTGTTTAATTTAAAACTAGCGTAGTTTATTCTAAAGTCTTAATATGTTTTAACTTAATTTTCACGTTCAAATTGTTAGGTCTTGTATTTATTTTCTCCGGTGTTTTTCATTTATAGACTCGAAAATAATATCACCACAAACACGTCATGCACTTCTTATGTTATCTTAACCCGTTCAGTGCCGGGTGCCCTCCAGGAAGGCACCCTGTAGTCGCATTCACCATGCCGGGTGCCCTCGTGGAGGGCTCATTTTAATATAGGTTTTTCTTGGAAAATGCACCGTCATGAAAGAAGCGAACACATATTTTACGTAGTAGCAGCATATTTTTACGGTTTTTAACCTAATGCCAGGAACCCTCCTCGAGGGTTCACTCTTAGTGCAAACGTAATGCCGTGAACCCTCCTGGAAGGTCCACTAGCAATATGTATGGCGGGATGGCATATTAGCTCTATGAAAAGTGTGGTGGACTCGAATGTGTTAATAAAAATAATTCATTCATTTTAAATAGTAGGTATCGCTGCTTTGTATTTTAATTAAAATTGTCCGAGACGAAAATTACTAGCTTCCACGACACAGGGAATCCTAGTGTGGAAACTAGTGCCAAATGTAACTAGAACTAAATGTATTTAAACAATAAAGTTTGAAAGCAAAGTTTTGATTAAAGGACTCAAGTAGGTATTTATTCATATAAAGTGCTATTTATTATTAATGGATTATCCATTACTGTCCCACTGCCAGGCACGAACCTCTTCTCAGAATAAGAAGGATTTAGGGTGTTTTAGGGCCTTTTTCCTGTGACACGGGCTCGTGCCCGCATGCGTGCGTCACCCGCACCCGTGGCGCCTGAATTTCACCTTTTCATACATGTATTTATTGTGATGCGTGAAACACGCACGAAAAGTCGAACTGCGAGCGCCACGCACGCGGGTACGAACCCGCATGACAGGGAAAAGGCCCTTAGAGTCATGTGGATTTCGCCACGAATGCGGTCTATTGTGCTTCTTGTGGATGGTCCTTGCGGCTTTGCGGCTCGTTTATACGCATGCGGGTGCGTAGTGCCCGCATTTTACCTTTTCATATCATCTGTTTATTATAATGCGTGTTCTATGCACGGAAGGGGGCTATGCAGGCACCACGCAAGCGGGTCAAACCCGTGCGTCCGTGATGAAATCCGCACGACTCTAAAAACGACCTTAGGGTGTTTTTAGTTTCATGCGGATTTCGCCACGTACCTACGCGGGTTTGATCCGCATGCGAGGCACCTGAATTTCGCCTTTGCATACACGTGTTTATTATGATGCGTGATCCACGCACGAAAAGGTGAATTGTGACCGGCACGTATGCGGGTCAAACCCGCGTGCGTGACGTAATCCGCACGACTCTAAAAACGTCCTTAGTCCACCACCGTGGCCTGGTGCAGGTTGGCGGACTACACATACTATGGAGAACATTTTGGAGACCTCTTATGTGTGCATGTGTAGGTTTCCTCACGATGTTTTCCTTCATCGTTAACGCAAGTGATATCAAATCCTAATCCACACATGAATTCGAAAAGACAGAGGTCTAGATCAAACTTAAATCCTTCTGTATGTAAGACAAGCCCTCAACCGCTCGGCTGTCCCATTTCAAAACCTAGTAAGGGACACTTTTTGCAAATCGTTTTATTACATAATCTTGCTAACCTAGAAAGTCTTTACCAAATACAAAAACAACAGCGTTGAAAACTCACATAATAGGCAGATATATTTAAGCATCGATACTTAGTAGGCCGATCATTTTAAAATCTAGTAAGTCACTTTAACCACATGGTTTTACCTAACATAAATACTTTTCAAAGGCTGATCGATTTAACATTTATGCGCTCTCCTGTAAAATTTAGTTTTAAGCCCTTAATAGGTTTTGAAATGGGACAGCCGCGCTAAGCTATAACTACAAACCTAACTGCATGGCTGAATATTCGGGTTATGTGGATGGTTTAATAGCATCTCTTCATCTTATCGTTCCATAGCTAGGTCAAACCGGGGATTCCACGTTTATGTCTTTTTTACTGGCAACCGCTCCAACACTGCAGCAGAGGACTACAAATTAATTCAGTTAAAACCTTGCCACTTACTCGGTGAAAATACTGGCTTTTGTTGTTCTGAATTACGCCATATTTTATCATTAGTAACCATATAATGGCGACATAAAAATAAAATCGTCGTGAAAGTGCTAAGTTTCATAATATTATAATTATGTATTCAAAATTTTTAAAAATGCCGTTATATCTAGACTTTTTCTACATTTTAGTCTGTTTCATGTAACAAAAATGTTTTGATTTGAATTTTTTATATCTATACGGCTGCGAAGAGAAACGATTTAATAAAAATTGTTTTAGAATTAAAGAATAGCACTACCCCATCTCTTCCCGTAGAGGATGGGTAGCAGCGTTCTCTGAGTACTTTAACAACCATACTGCGATCGCCAACCCGCCTGCCAAGCGTGGCGATTACGGAATTTACGGAACCCCCCCCCCCCCCCCCCATCGCCATTTGGGGGAGGCCTATGTCCAGCAGTGGACTTCTTTCGGCTGAATTATGATGATGATGAAGTTGTTTTAAAGTTTAATTTCATGTAAGTAACACAAGTTTTCTCTTTATATCTGGTATCTTTGTATCTTGCATCTTTAAATATAAGCCTACCGTACTATACTCCCTATAAAACGAATGCATTTGAGTTAACACCTACTCTACTAATGACATAATTTCGTGCCGCCTCAACCGACATCCACTGCTCGCACTAGGAAGTAGAGATTTAGTTCGTCGCTAAAAGCACACGGCCAGTTAATGCCTCCCTAGATGATCAAAACTGCTTGGCATAAGCATTTATATGCTTGACAAACTTGCTTGAAGTTGGCATGCTCATATCGCTCATCAAGCATTCCGGCTCATTTGCTCATTTACACAGACAACTTACATCTTTAGAGCTTGATTCTAGATTCGTTTTGAGACGCACTGATGAAACTTTCTTGGCAAGCATATACATATATATCTAAGTGCTTGTTCACGTTAACCCGCGGTGGCGGGCGCGGTCACGAAATATCAAACGTATTGCCATAATATGCAACACGTGTTCACGTACGAAACACAGGTGCGGGGTTTGTAAATCCACCGCGCCCGCCACCGCGCTCGCACCCGCGAGTACAAGCACTAAGGGCAACCGTGCTTGTGCAGCATTATTTGGTTAAGGCTCGTATTTTGCTTGTCAAGCACTCACGTAACATTTCATGCGCTCGGCAAGCAATTTGATCGTCTAGCGAGGCCTCAATGTCTGTAGCTACGATTACCTACATAGATATTTGTTTTATTTACCTATTATTGGTGCTGTAAAGTGCGCGGTTCCGTTAATCGGCGGCGTCGAGCGAACTATGTGAATTAGGCAACACGGCGGCTAACACATTGTTTCACTAAAGTATGTGAGACTGTCACAACTTGTATTAATTTGAAAAGTTGCTGAATTTTAGCGGTCAATGGCGAATTCACTTTTAACAGTTTTATGGTTTCGTGATTTAACTAACACAGAGGAATTTAGGGAGTTGAAGTTCTAACACGGCGTTACTAAGCGTACTTATACGAGTATATTATATAGATATACCATCAATGTGCGTAAAGCCGATAATGTGCAGATTATCGAGATAATTTGCAGACTAACTGATCAGATCAGTTTATGTGCGAAGACGTAGCTTAATATCTCACACGGCATGAGCTATTCTCATATAAGGTGTTAAAAAATCAACTCTTGAGAATTTTGTGGAGATACTCGGTATCGGAAATTGAATAACTTTTTGTTCTACAACTTTTCGAAATTCGCCAATTTTTTTATGCTTGTCCGTACAATTTTTTTTTTGGTTTATATGGAAAGTTATAAAAAAATACATGAATTTCGAAAAGTTGTAGAACAAAAGTTGTTCAATTTCCGATACCGAGTAACCCCATAAAATTCTTAGAGTTGATTTTTTAACACCTTGTAGGTAATAGCTTGTGCCGACACGAGAGAAGATTTCTCACATTATCTAGTCAATCTGCAGGTATCCTGTATCCTTTGCAGATACCCGACTGAGCATTGTTAATTTGAGAATAACTGAAGTTGCAATAAGAGCAAGCGAAGCTAGCTCGGGTCTTGGAGCATACGGACTGGGTTCGTTTGGGTTCGAAAGAGATGACGAGGGCTCGTCATGCATTGGCGACCATGAAAAGAACCTCCACGAGTGACGATACTTAAGTACGTCGGGCGCACCCTGGGCAGTCAGCCTTGCGACCAACCTTACTGACTGGCTAATTCTCTTGCCGACACGACAGAAGAAGATTGTGCAGACCAACGAGGCAGTGCCTGCAATATTCATACTGAAACGTTTAACAACACCAATACTAATCATCGGTTACGTGACGATCGATCCGCGCTCACGCAGCTATCGCGTTCTCAATGTGTACGGAAATACAAGTAGGTACCATGGATGAAAAAGGCTATTATCAGATAAAGCTATAAAATTTTATCGCAATGTGCCCTCATCGACGGGTTTACGGGATGTTCATGCCAGAGAACCAATTGTGGATATGTGTATACGTACCTACATAAAATTACACATTTTGCAATTTAAAAGTGATGTAGTAAACTGGAAATATTGAGTAGGAAACCCTTTTCAACGTAAGGTGAGTCCTGACATTTTCAACAAAACGTAAAGTTTTGAAAAACATGTCTAATCTGTTTAACTACCATATACCTCTCGTCGTATGTCTTATTTGTCGAGGGGGGGGGGGGGGGGGGTTGTGAAGTGAGAAATTTCATAACCACTCACACGACAATTTATAAATGTTGCCAATTCAACCTAAGGTATTGTTTACACGGACATACTAAAGTTAATTGATTTATTAAGTAACGAAAAATAAAAGACTGATTTGGACTTTCGTTCATATTTTATATGAACGAAATGGTTCATATCTGACTCATAATACCACCAGAAAGGCGTGGTTAAAATCATTCGGGTACCTCGGGCCCACGGTGTTTATTTACTTTCTATTTATGTTTTTTTTTCACTATTGGCTTTTCTTCCGCACGTCATCTGAGCACCTTATTGGAAACCAGCGCGAGCGCTGTAATACCTACTGCTTATGTGGTATGGTATTGCAGCATATTATAGCTGAATGAGGGTACCGTTAGTTGGACAACATAATAAACCGTTTTATTTTTATTTCAATGCTCTTTCTCTCTCATATCAGCACGAGCGATACGAGACTAGCTCATGCCGCGCCGTGGTTAAAAGATTAGCTAGTCAGCAAGGTGGGTAGCGGAACTGATTACCCAGGGTGCGCTCTACTTTAATGGCAAACAAACAAATATTAGACTTACATTTATGTAAGTTTTTATAATTGTACACTTTTATGTATTTCCGTTCCGTGTGGTGCCGGACGTAATGAATAGCATTATCCCATCTCTTCCCGTGGGTGTTGTAAAAGGTGACTAAGGGATTCACTAGAGGATGGGCAGCAGCGTTTTCTGAGTATTTTAACAGCCATACTGCGATCGCCAAACCCGCCTGCCAAGCGTGGCGATTATGGAAAACCCCCCCTATTGGGGGAGGCTTATGTCCAGCAGTGGACGTCTTTCGGCTGTATCATCATCATGTATATTCGGTAAAAAAATGGAATAAAAAAAAAACTTCTCTTCAGTGAGATCATAAAACTATAATGTTTAAAATCTACATGAACCGTCATTGTAAATGGTTTAATTCCAAACAATGAAGTTCATGCAGCAAAGCGTCTCCATATAAAAACTTGTCTAGACTGTTTCTTAACGAACTAAAAAATAATAAAACCTTGTCTTGAGTGCACTATCCGTGAGTAAATACCATGAACCTTGATGATTTTTATGTTCTTGATGCAATTTAAGAATTTAATTAACTGGGGAACATAAAAAAGAAACTTGTATGCTACTTTAAACGTCTGAATAGCGGTACATTCGGCTCGTAGACAATGGATTTTTAGTAGCCGTACTGAATACTGAACTGTAGCATTGTCTATCTACCTAATTGACCGTGTAATCATACGCATCAAACATAAAGATAGATTCCGTGGTCAAGTAGGTAGATAGACGTATCTACAAGGTTAGTCAGAAAGGGGGTACTAATCCGAAAGGGTGTTAAAGTACACATAATAATGAATAACTTTTGTTCTACAACTTTTCCCAAAAGTCAATAGTTTAAGAGAAACAGTTGTTCAAAAATCTCAAAAAAAAATCTCTAAAATCTATCTATCCCCAGTTATGATCAGCTGTGTTTACATTTTAGGTCATATTTGGGGTCATGAATTAGAAACCCCATTTTCTGAATTTGTAACTAAAGCAGGGACGAAGAATTTTTGAAAAAACTAAAATAAAAATCATTTTATTTGGAAAAAAAAAGTATCGAATTTTAAAATTTTAACACTTGCTTTCAAACAGTCATCAGCGATACCATAAGTGGGCTTCGGATTAGTACCCCCTTTCCGACTAACCTTGTATAGTAGCAGCGGCAAGCCGACAACCCTAGCGGCAAGCCGACAACCCTAGCGGCAAGCCGACAACCCTAGCGCCACAGCTAGCGCGTCACTCCGCGCCAGACAGCGACAGAGTTGCGCGTTAGAAGAGAGCGGCAACGTTTAGGTGAATATAGCGTTAGGTACTGAGCGCTTATGCGAGCTGAATTGCACTTTGTTGCTTTGTAGCAAGAGTCGCTATTTCTATTAATTGTTGCGCGAAGTGGTGCTTCTGTACTATTCTGTGACTGTAGGCTAGTTCACGTAATCTCATGACGTGCCGATCAAGTTGCTATGACGCTGCAGTAAATAAAGTTCACGCGAGCGTATCCTGACATCGATCGCCTATTAAGAGAATAATAAAAGCGTTGTTTTGATCGAAACTTAAACTGCAACTACACTGGAACTGAACTTCATTAGTTAGGTGAATCAGGCTCCTGGACGACGTCAACTCACATCACGCTAGCACATCAAGCTACCCGAAACTGTCACATTTTCCCAATCAACCTTGAACCTAATGCTTTCGCGATAAAGATGAAAATCTATTAAATAAATTTGACAGATTGTAGTAGCTTGATGTGCTGGCGTTTGTATAAGCAGACTGTTCTTATGACCAAGTGATGGTACTAACGTACGTCCGGCGTAATCTAGGCAGTCAGCCCCGCTACCAACCTTGCTGACTGGCTAATCTTTTAATCACGGCATTACCAATTCTCGTATAGCTCGTGCCGATACGACAGAGAGAGAGACTGAGTAAGCGAATGTTAAGAACAAGTTTATCTAACTCCTTTATTCATCATTATATACATATTATGTAACTCTTCCGAATCACGGCTTATCTTCCGTGCGGAAGATGTCCGGTTCTTTGGAAGGCATACACGGGGACACAGGTCCAACGCGCAGAGGCCCCTTTGAGAACTTTAATCTAAACTGGGCTGGGGTACCAACCAAGACTATCCACGGCTGCACTATTGGAGTACAGTCTTATCTAATTTATTATTATAATTCTTAATTTAAGCTGGGTCTGAAATAAAATTCTTCTATAGTGCTGGTTGCAGTAATCTTTAAATGTTTTTTAGTCTTGTGTATCGTACCATAAGTAGAGAATAGACTTGTACCATAGATGATTTAGGAAACCGTGTACGTTTGTGTGGGTGTGTGTGAACAGTGCCTATAGACAAATAGCAATCGATGATCGCTAGAGAATAGCGAGATGTACTGGATTGAATAAGCTTTCGACCGGTCAAGCGATCTATTATGTCATATTCATACATTTAATTGGCGTTTCTATTCTCTAGCGATCATCGTTTGCCATTTGTCTAAAGGCACAGTTCTGTCTAACAAAATGTTATATGCCTGTAAGTATCAAAACTGCATCAGTTTTTATTACCAAGATACTTTTCTTCTCGTATCAGGGGCCTAATTCTCCTAAAATAAATCTTGATAAATCACAACCGAACCAAGGCCGAACCATTCATTCAGACAGTTCTCAATTTCAAAAGCTATCAAATTGTTTGACACAAAAAACAAAATCAATCATTTTGAAAGTTTTCGAAAACAAAAACTGACTGAGGGTTGTGGTTCGATTGCGTTTGGCAACAATTTATTTTAGGAGAATTGGGCCCCTGCACGAGCTATACGAAAATAGCTTATGTCGTGGTGAAAAGATTAGCCAGTGAGCAAAGTTGGTAGCGGATCTGACTGCCCAAGTCCGCCGGACGTACTGAAGTATCGTCACAACACTAATCAGCTGAATACATATATCTTAATATATATAAATCTCGTGTCACAATGTTTGTCCTCAATGGACTCCTAAACCACTTAACCGATTATAATAAAATTCGCACACCATGTGCAGTTCGATCCAACTTGAGAGATAGGATAGTTTAAATCTCAAATTATATTCGCAATTTTAATTTATTGCTAATTATTTGTCTGTTATTATTTGACAGTCACAATTATCTGTTAACTCCAAATGATTCTAACAGATGTCGATACCTTTCGACTGGGTTGAGTAAGTAATCAATAGATGGCGCTGCTATGGTAAATCTACGAACGTGTCATATAAGCTACATTTTAACAGCATAATTACCACGTATTGTTGACGCTATAAAATTAATTAAATTTATTTTGTAGTGAACGAAATACCGTATAATTCAATTATTTCCACTTTTTAAATAGTATATATATAACAACAATATAGTACTGTCCCTATGTATGCTTAGATCTTTAAAACCACGCAACGGATTTCGATGCGGTTTTTTTTAATAGATAGAGTGATTCAAGATGAAGGTTTATATGTATAATACATGCATATTATATTACCCGTGCGAAGCCGGGACGGGTCGCTAGTATAGTTATAAAATCTATTGTTTGTTAACTTTATACGAGGGCAATGAACAATTACGTACGAGCAGTGGCATGCAGCATACTGGAGAAATTCAAATTACTTACAAAGTTACGAACTTATTGTGTTGTTGGCACGCAAATAATTCCCGTGAGCTAACCACTGTTGAATTGCTGGCCATATGCTGTGGAATTATGTTAGTTAGAAATGTATATCGTTGTTTGTTTCTTGCAAGGGAATTTTAAGTTAAAAGGACGTTTAGGTTTTGTTCATGTGAGACAGTAACAGGTATCAATAGTTAACTCTCCTAAGGGAAGACAGAAAAAATAACAATAAATCTTAAAAAAAAAGAAGTAAAAACCGACAAAACAGAGCGAAATAATTAACATGAATAAAATTAACAGTTTCAGAAGTCCGTGGCTTTTATTTGTTTCAGCGTTGCATTGCACCGACTTCTGAAACTGTTAATCAGATCATGTTAATTATTTCGCTCTTTTTTTAGTATTTTTTATGAAGTCGGTTTTTACTTTTATTAGGAGGATGAAGTCGGTTAAAATTAAAGATCAAAGCATTGTCAAGTTCTTCATGTATTATACAATTATGTGCATGTGATATTTTGTATTTATACGACATCGGTATGCTCGTAAAGATATAGTTTTTCAGGATTTCATGAACGGATGGAAGGATTCCAAAAAAAAAAAAAATTGGGACTATCTTAGTACCAAACCTAATACAAAATCGATCGAAGCATGCCCGAGTAATCGATGTTCATGCAAAAAAATCATACGTGTCGAATTAAATGGCTCTTTCTTGCTCCACTTTTGTTTCGTAGTCGGAACAAGTGAGCAAGTTTTACAATACATGGGTGTTAATAAATTAATGTTTTTTTATTTCATTAGTAATTCACCTCTGGTTTCTGAATTGAGAATTCGAGATAAGCAATACTTAAGTAGTATTTGAGTACGGAGTTGTCAAAAAATGCTTTAAAATCCGTCGTTTTTTTGACAACTCCGTAGGTACTCAAATGTTACTTAAGTACTGCTTATCCTAGAATTCTCAATTCAGAAACCGGAGGTAAGTCTCTTGAAATTGTCCTTTCGTAGGCGACGCCTTTACGCGTCCCACGGCACGAGAAAATGGACTATTCATATCCAAACGCACGCTGTACTTGTACAATGAACAGAAAAACAATATTGAAATATAACGATATTCGGTCCGTACCTAATCCCGTCATATCGACTCATTAATGAGCATCGTATTTCCATAATACGATGATATTTCCATGTCACATTATAGGTGCTTAAGTGACATTGATTTGACAACGGTTAGCCCCGTTTCATGGGACCTACGTTATTTGATATACAGCGTGGATAGCATTTCTTTCTTGTTTTATATTTATTCATATTTATCAGACTGTCTCGTTGGTCTAGTGCAGCGGTTCCCAGACTTTTTTTCTCATAGACCACTTTCAAAATTTAGCTGGTTCCGGTGGACCCCCTGCAGCTAATTTTCTACCATATTACCATATAAAATGTGAAGATTGGATCTTTTTGTCACGTCAACGTAGACCCCCGTCGAGTCTCCCGTGGACCCCTGGGGGTCCACCTGGACCACTTTGGGAACCTCTGGTCTAGTGGTTGCAAGCACGACTGCTGAACGTGAGGTCCTGGGTTCGATCCCCAGGTTGGGCAAAGTGTTAGGTATTGGTTTTTTCCGTGTGAAATTTCTCAATAGTAGCCCTGAGTCTTGATTTGTGCCCGGTTGATGGCAATAGGCTCACCTCCTATTATATGGGACTGAAACATAATGGCGAAATGTCAAATCAAATCAAATCATTTATTCATTTGCGAATATGGGTACAAAAGCTCTTATACATATTAACAATAGTGACCATTAGCCATATCCTACCATGAGGCATGCAAATTACAAAATAGGTACCTATGAAACTAAGAACATAAGTAACAATAATAAAAGAAAGACAGGAAAAGTAAAATTACATGAGTTTATCCTGTAAATATTCATTGACAGAATAATATGCTTTTTTTAGTAACAATGTCTTAATATTGTTTTTAAATATGTTTATGTCAACAATGGAGAGGACTGAGTTTGGTAAATGATTATAAATGCGTGGAGCCATACATAATATACTTTTATTTAGTAATGCTGTCTTATTTTCTGGTAAACATATATTGAACTTATGTCTTTTGCTATTTAACTTTTTGAAGTAGTTTGCATTTTTTTTAACAAATAATACAACCTCTAATATGTATATACATGGTAATGTAAGAATATTTAATTTTAAAAAGAATGGTTTACAGCTATCAGTTAGCTTTATATTAGTTATGGCTCGTATACATTTCTTCTGCGCTTTAAATACAGCTTCTTTTTCAGTGGAGTTTCCCCAAAAAATAACACAATACTTTACAATACTTAATGTGGGTGTATTATGTATAGTACACCCACATTTCGCCAGAAGGGGTGGGCAGAGGCACTCCTTCGGGGAATATAGGTGGGATGTTATGTAATATTTATCATTTTATTTGTGGGTGACGGGCAGATTACTACATCATACAAGTTGACCTAATATTGGATAAGTAGGTGGTAATTCGGGTTACATATTTTTTTTCTCGATTTTGATATTCATGCTTAACCGAGTTTGTGGAATAGACGTAATAGGCGTGCGCCGTATTATTGACTAAATAGTAAATTTTCTGTACATATAATAGATCTGTAGACATGGCGTGTCTGTAAAATAGAAAAATTAAATAAAATTGCGGGGCCGAACCAACCAATGGAATCCATTTTGATATCTTTTTCTTTGTCTGTTTGTTTTTGACTTAATGCAGTTGACTTTTATAGACAAATATTGTGCGTAGATATCTCGGAGTAACATTTAGTTTTTGTTTCATCATAATCAGTTTGTTTAATCAAAAGATATTAGAATTTAAAGTTATCAAGAAGAAAGTTAAGTTATTGCGACACAATATTGGTTTCTGACTTCCACGCGGACGGAGTCGCGGGCACAGCTAGTGTTACATATACAAGGTTAGTCGGAAAGGGGGTACTAATCCGAAAGGGTGTTAAAGTACCCATAATAATCAATAACTTTTGTTCTACAACTTTCCCCAGAAGTCAATAGTTAAGGAGAAATAAATGTTCAAAGATCTCAAAAAAAAAACGCTAATATCTATCTATCCCCAGTTATGATCAGCTGTGTTTAAATTTTCGGTCATATTTGGGGTCATAAATCAGAAGCACCATTTTCTGAATTTGTAACTAAAGCAAGGATAAAGTACTTTTGAAATAACTAAAATAAAAATAATTTTGCATGAAAATGAAAATTATCGAATTTTGAAATTTTAACACTTGCTTTAAGACAGTCATCAGTGATACTTTAAGTGACCTGCGGATTAGTACCCCCTTTCCGATTAACCTTGTATAATCATACAATATCTTAACCGAATAAATGTTTTCAGGATTTATGCAGGATACGAGCATTAGCTAAGATGAAGTTTGTTGTACTGAGTTTGATAATTCGCAAAGGCTAACTTGTTAAGGCTTCAAGATTTGGTTTTGACAGTTTGTTGTTACGTACTAGTATAACTTTAATAACAAGGACTTATTTGAGACGCATACTAGTATCTATAGTAGGTACCTAGACCTACTATATAGTAGTACTATTATTATAATATACATTTCGCTGTGGTATGTATAGACAGACATACAGGATGTACTTAAATGAATTCATGTAATTCCTTAAAACCAATGACCTATATTACTGGTTAGATTAATACCGCACGGGATTAAGCTTGATTAAAAATAAAAAGTAAGCAACAATATTTTTGATAATAAAAAATGATTTTATGTGATAGAACATTTCGATGTCACGCATAGTAAAATTATGAATGAAAGCTGCAGCACTCTGTGTAAGCAGTGTAATTAAACGGACCAGGAAAGCTGTTTCAAACATTACTTTTTAAATAAACAATCAAATTGTGGAAATAAAATTTCCATGATTACAGACTGGTATATTTTTTTGTGAAAATTTTAACGCATTAAGTCGTTTTTTTTTTAAATAATATTATTTTCATACATACTCCTACGATTGTTCGTCTCATGAAATCTAAATGAGTAAACAAATTACCAAGCGAATTTCGTACGATACGTTAAAAGTTTACGGAGACTTTGTTGAGAAGTTTAAACATATACATCAATATTAAGAGAATAGTAACTACAGCGATGAAAACTTCCGAATCATTGATTCCAAAGATCACCGTAAAATCTCAACGGAGCACTTACGATATTTATATACGAACACGAAAGTCTAGAAGCGTATGTTTGGTTTGGATGCGGCGCCGAGCGATATTCTACGTCACTGGAATAAGCCGTAACAAACACAAACAGAGCCCTCCTGTGAGCCACGAGGTACCCACGTGCTCATCCTCATATTTCGTAAGATTATGAATCATTCAATATCATTTAACCGAGTTGCTTCACTGGTTCGTAATAATATGATAGATATATTTTATAGTTATAAGTATCTAACTTTCTTCTATTCAAACACACCTACTCCGGCTATCGTAGTGTCTGTTTGAGGGAGTAATGATCTTTTAAAAGGTTCATACGTACCATCCAATCATAAATATAGTTGTTTTGTTTCCGATGGTCCTACGATAGTTTCCGGTGGATAAATGTAAGGAACTGAACACCTGGACAAATAGACACGTCTTATTGGCCAATGCAGATTTACCACGACTATCCGATTGGCGAAAGCATCAATATGAATAACCTTGATGCCTAATGCGTAACCGGCTTTAAGCTGACCACACACAAGCCACTAAGGGTTCAGAACTTTGTATACCAAGGCAAAGGACGGTCGCTCCAACGATCAACTCGGTTGATGCATATGTGGCGGCATCTATCCCGCCACATGCGAACTATCCTACATCGCGCAATCAAGATTTAACACGCAGATAGTATATATACAACTTCCCAACATCAACCGTTGGGCAGTAGCCCGCCAGGCACAAGACTCCGCCTGGTTGGAGGATCCTCCCTTTGGTTGGAGGAACACCACACCAAGTTTCTCCACACATATATAACGTGACCATACGTCCCGCTTTGAGCGGGACAGTGCCGACATAGAACTATGTGTCCCGCTGTACCCAAAAACACAAAAATGTCCCGCTTTGAAAATAAAAGGCGACCCGTAGCAATCAATGAAAAAAGGCGCGTGTTTAGTATTTATTAATCGCATCAGAAAACCGAGTTGCCAGCGCTTAAACGTGATGCGCCGTGTGACGGGGAATGGCAGATTTGCTCATTTGAAATATATAGAAACCAGCCCACACAAGATTAGTTCATTTTTCAATTTTTAATATAGGTACAAGGATAGTCAGAAACTGGGAACTAATCCGAAAAGGTGTTAAAGTACCCATAATAATGAATATCTTTTGTTCTCCAGAAACCAATCGTTTAAGAGAAACAGCTATTCAAAGGAATCATAAAAAAATAGCTAAAACCTATCTATCCTCAGTTATGAATCACACATAACTGTGTTTTATGCTACTACATTAGTATTAGTAGTTAGTTTAAATTAGTATTAGTAGTTAGTGTTTTATGCTAAACACAGGTGATCATAAGTAACTTATGATCAGCTGTGTTTATATTTTAGGTCATATTTGGTATCACGCATACGCATTAGAAAGCTCCATTTTCTGAATTCAGTTCCAGTCCAGTTTAGTATCCAGTTTTATTCTTATGAAAATAATACAAATTTACAGGCGTCTCGCTCTGAGGGTAAAAAATAATGGTCTTGTTAAGCATACACCAAACGGTCGCTGCAATTAAAAACAAATTACGATCAACTGTATCTGGAGCAACTAATAGCCCAATACTCATATAATTTCGCGCTGTCGCTATCATCATCATTCAGCCGAAAGACGTCAAGGGAGGGGGGGGGGGGGGGTGCCGTAATCACCACGCTTGGCAGGTGGGTTGGCGATCGCGGTATGGTTGTTAAAGTACTCAGAGAACGCTGCTGCCCATCCTCTAGTGTATCCCTTAGTCGGCTTTTACGACACCCACGGGAAGAGATGGGGTAGTGCTATTCTTTAAGTCCGGCGCAACACGAGACTGTCGCTATCACTTCACCACAAAGTGACAGCACGGGACATAACAGCAAATCAAAATTAGTAGCGTTTGAGTACTTCGCCGTAAGTGTCCCATCTACGGTCAGCCTTATAGTTTATAGTTTTATCGTCAAGTCGACTGTAACGCATTTCGTGGAATACTACGCAGTCAATTCAACTGCACATGAGTTGATGCATTCTATTTTGGTTTTGATTCCTCGATGAACGTACAAATCATTCATCTTCACTTTGAATGGTACGCTACATTGTGCACACTACCTGAATCATAATATGTTCCATGTTGAGCGTTCCATGTTTTCTTATACTGCGTGGAAAATCATGCATCTTACTTTGTAACACAAAAATATTCCGGAACGCATTAAAATTCAATTTCACATTTTGGTATTATAAGTACGTAACAATGTTATACAATAACAAGTAATGGGTATCGTTGAAGGAAATTCGTCACACTACGCGGTTACACGTGGAAACCGAACTGCGATAAATTGCGGTTTATAGTGGTTTGTAAATAACCGTAGTAAGCCTTTACTACGGTTATACCTATATTGCTGGGCCGTTACATAATACATATTATGGCAATCAATCTGCCTAGCCTTTTCCCAACTATGTTGGGGTCGGCTTCCAGTCGAACCGGATGCAGCTGAATATCAGTATTTTACATGGAGCGACTGCCTATCAGACCTCCACAACCCAGTAACTGGGTAATACGATACTCTTGGTAAGACTGGTTGTCAGACTTTCTGGCTTCTGACCAACAGTAACGACTGTCAAAGATCTACAAATGACAGCCGGGACCAACGGCTTTACGTGCTTTCCGAGGCACGGAGGAAACTCGCTATGGTAAATGGTCACCCATCCACAGACCAACCTCGGCAAGCGTGGCTTAACCCGGAAGATCGGTCTATGCGGCTGTAATTATTTAGCCACGAGCTCCTCTATAATATATAATATAATACATATTATGGCATTATTTGATATTCAATTTGGTTTGTATTTGGAAACGATTTTACTTGACTTTCATTTCAGCATTGTTTTGACCGCAGGATGAAAGGTTCTACTCTCGAGATTATATGAAATAATCCACACAGGAATTGGCATGTTGACAGCATCAATAACTTGCAAATCTAATTAGTCCGCCAGTTAGAGTTTTGAAAAATAATGGACACGTGTTTTTTCTTTTGTTAAATATATGAAAGCGGTAGGCTGAATAGAATATCAACTAAAAGCTTTAGTTCAACCGGTAGGCTAAATAGAATATGTGACTACAAAATTGGCAAACGTGTCCATGTCCTAAAATTATCGTGAAATTTAACCTTGGCGCAGTTCAGGTGCCAGCTAAGCCATTATTGTAACCCTATCTCACGGAGGGAAGCTCTGTTGCTAGCCCTACAGCTAGGGTTGCCAAGTTTTTTCGGACCAAATATAGTACGAGTATATTTGAGGCCAGTACACATAAAAATATAGTAAGTATAGTAAGATCGGGACATGAATAAAAAAGACTTAGTATGTTACAAGCATTTATTACTAAGTTTTATTATTAAAAATGCTTTATACTTAGGTAAGTATACCATCAAAAAATGAAATATGTTCCGCTTTTTTTTTTGTAGTTTTCGAGTTTTCGTTTCTTTTCATGTTTTAACTAAACTCTATCTTTAGTGTAATTTTTGATCATAGTGACGTGAATACTTTTTTTCTCTAAATTTTCGAATAGATACTTAATCTAATTGAATAAAAAAAAAACATGCATTATTCTCAACTTTTCATGACACAATGACAGAAAAAGCAATGTCATGAAAAAAAAAATAGGTAACTCAAAAACTATAAAAAATCGCGGAATGTACATGGGGGTTCATTCGGGGACCTCTGAGGATGCTCTTCCTCTGGAATTCTGCTTGACATTATTTTTTGGGACACTTCATATTTAAAGAAATAGTAGTGGTACGGCTATAGTAGGTTTGGCAACCCTACCTATAGCTGAGGTAAGGTAAAATACAGAGGTATTTCGTGATTAATCCGTTGAGGGATCAGACATTGCTATACGTGGCTCAAGTGTTCTAGCTATTTTGACTATTGTAGAGTTGTAGTGTTACAGAACAAGATGTTTTGTTAGTTTTAAATATTTTTTGTTAGCCTTGCTAAATGGGTGATAAGTAAGTATTGATAATTTCCGTCTATAATAATAATTATTTTTTGTTTTACCAGAATAAGATCGATTACATTTCCTTAAAATATATATATAATAATACAACAACATTACATTACCGGTGAATTAATTTTCTATAAGAGGAAACATAATTTAAAATATTTTAACTTGTGGATTCCACACTAGGTCGAGCCTGTCTCGTGGAGTCCTTGAGAGGTTTTAGCAGTTGGTTTTTCTGGGGTCGGTACCGTTTTTTCTGTCTATAAAAAGTGCTAGTTAGGACTTCATTGCGTAAGTATAACATTTAGAAATGTTTTGTCATGAACATACATATTTAATATACCTAGTTTTCGTCTTTAGTTGTTTTAGTCGAGTAAAGATTTGTCCACACACTGTTCCGCTACACATAAAAAATACGAAATGCTTTTTCATTATTTTTTGGTATTTTATAATCATTTAACGAATAGTTGAGTTATAGAAAATTAATTTTAACCAAATAAAATATTAAGTTCTCTCCGTATAAAGCCACTTCTTATATGGCAACATTACAAAAGTTATACCCGTCACGTCGTATTGTACATTACGTTACACCCTTTCAAATTAACCATTCGTGCGTTGTTCATACAAAAAGTAAATCCATTTAAGTCGCGGTATTGTTGTTATATTCCTTGAATATAAAACACCGGCTACGCTCTCATTGGTGACGGGGGAAACTGAAGCCGGGTATCACCTACACTACTTATAGTGATGACAGTGGCGAAGGATGAATTTTCTTAAACGGGAAGCCGGACCAATTATTTGTTTAAATGATAATTGAAAATAATAGATACTAGTATTTGCCATATTTCGAAAGGGAAGCCGATAGGAATCGAGTTGTATGGAGCCTTCGCCACTGTAGTGATGTATTTTTATGGATTCGTAAACAGATGTTCATGTTAGTAAGAGTTAGAGCCGTTAGAGGTATCAGTGCACATGTATTTGCCCCTACTTCTGAAGTCAAGGTCTTCTAATATAATATAGTTCCTTACAAATATTCAGAGGATCCAACACAATGTTTACAAAAAGTTTTAGCAGATGAAAACTTTGATAACCTAATCGTTGGCGTAGGTCGCCTCGTGTGTTGCCTAAAATTGACTTAAAGCAAACTGTGCTTTATCACTACGAAATTAAGATACGTTTTCGTAAACACTGTCGAGTTCAGTGGCAATGTTCGTGTATCAGTGTCAACGATCGTGTGACTACTCAGCTTTTGCTTGTTGGGACACGATTTCATCGCAGTAGCGATATCGATCAGCTGTTTGTTTGCATTGCGCTAGAGGGGTCGCCAACCCACAATCCCACATGCGTGGCGATGACACCATTCCGCATACGAACGGCAAGCCAAAAATACATTAGTGAATTAACGAATCCCGCCAATTCCGAGCAATCCTGAAGCTGCTGTGGAAAATTTCACATCCGGCGTGCGCCTGGAAACCTTCCGTAGACGTCACACAAAAATGGACTTTATACGGGTAGACCAAGGTTTTGGATGTCGTGGAGGGTAGGTCAGGGAAATTATTTTTGTTCATGCATTCGAGATTGGATAAGCCACCTGGTGTGAATATGAAAGGCTTGATATTCAATATGCGAAAAAGTAAGTAGGTACTTCCCGTTACTTGCATTTGCAGCAGGCGCTGTGTTTTTTTTTTCACAATTTCTTAGTATTTTCAGTTGATACCCTGTGATGTATAACGCGGTATATCTGAGTAACTTAAGTGTCGGCAGGACCGCAAATCCCGGTAATTTGCACGGAACCGTTCGCCTGTCATGATGGGGTGCTTAATCTTCGGCTTGGTGCTCGCACGTTCTCACAAGTAAGGGTGTGCACATAAGGTGTAATCCCACTCTATTTTCGGAACACTTCACGTGGCGTTAGTGTCAGTCCTGACACTGAAGCCATGTGAAATATTTTACAATGTGAAATTCGAGATGTCAGGCGCGCGGAAATTTATTTTACTTTAATTTACTCCCACGCGGGTAACGTGTGATGCCTACATGTAAAACGCGTTCAGCTCGTTGACGTAGGTTAGGCACGAATAAAAATGTTCTCATCATCCCTTTGGTACTCTTATCAACGTACAAACATACCCCCAAAATATAATAAACAATGAAAAGTAAACATTTGAACAAACATTCAGGGATTGTGTAATATAAATTAACTTATAAAGGATAAAATCCTTTTTAAATAACGGTGGATATGATACAGAAATTTAGCTTTTTTTGCGAGATAACGAACTCATAATAATTTTAAATGTAATTGTTGCCACAGTGTAATCAAAACAAAAGCGATGAATCCAATTAGCCGAAGAATTTTATAAAGGAAACTTCGAAGCTACCGGCTAATTACACTCTGTATAGAAACTTCAGCAGTCAATCAAAACTGTCCCTTACTTTAAATAATGTAACTTGAGAAATTATCGTCGATAATTTATTAAAGTCTCAACTAAGACGCACGTCTTAGAACTCGGATAAATGAGTCTAATTTATTAAAACGATATTATTTCCAAAGGCGTCTCTTTTCAAGATCATTCTTGTAAAATGACTAGACTGGATAGTCGTTATTTATTTTGGACCTTTATTAAATATCTTTGTTGTCTCTACTTGAGAATTTATTAAGGAATCTTTTTGTAAAGTGTCAAGTATTATTATGGCTTAACGAAGGCCTCTGATTTCAAGGATAGCCCGAAAGATAGTCACGTAAAATATAAACTTCGTTCGGGGTTTAGTGTACGTTATTTTATACATATAAGGCGCCTCTTGCGGTTGTATGTAGTTTTTATTACAGCTATATATTCGTTCAGTACTGTAATTTATTTCAGATAAGAATCAGGAGTACGCTTGGCTCTGTTCTGCGGGCGAATGATAAATGACGTAAGCACTGCCAACATCTAAAGAACCTGTGTTTGTTTCGCACTTGGCAAACCCATTGGCACTTCCACCCCAATAAAATTTTATGAAAAAAAAAGTAAAATTCTTGTATTTTCTTTAGAATATTACATTGACCTAAATGTGTAACCCGATAATACTGATTCTGAGTCAGTTCCTTGCCAAATACTGGTGAAACTTAAATATACTGTTATTAGTTTCAGTTGATGCTGTTCCCTGAATTTTCCGCAATGAATCTTTTATGTATCACGTATGACGTATACTTCATACTTCAAACATATCAGATTCATGATATGAAGTCGACATTTGATGTTGTAGGTAATTTAATTGACTTAATTCTAAAGAATAAGATATTTCCTGAAAATAAATAACATTAAGTACCTTCTACTATCAACATTATTATACCTCTATTAATTTTCTTCTGACTATCTTTATTCAACTATGTCGGGGTCAGCTTCCATTCAAACCACCGGCCTACTCCCTAAGTCCGTCAACGAAGTAAGTCACCCGTCCGAAAGTAACCCAAAACGTAGGAGTGAACAAAACAAGTGTCAAGTTTAACTTTTCGGACGGGCATAAACATAGTGGTAGCAGGGACAACTGTCAAATCGTGTTGTCATTCATTCTTAGTTCGGGGCCCGAACTAAGAATGAATGACAACACGGGCCCCGAAATAATCGTATATCCGTAGGGAGTAGGAAGCGCTCGTAACTAAGGCCGAAACCACGGACTTCGTGCTTAGGGAGTAGACCCCCAGATACGTGTGAATACAGTTTTACACGGAGCGACTGCCATCAGATCTCTGTAACCCAGTTACAGGTTACAGGGCAATGTTGATATCCTAAGGTTAGACCGGTTGTCAGACTTTAGGGTTTCTGACTACCCGCAACAACTGTTATCTATAGGTATTCGTATGACACCCTTGACGTACGGCTTAACGTGTTCTCCGAAGCACGGAGGGGTCACAGAAGGGGAAGGGGTGTAAAAAATAGTTTTCACACACCCACGGTCTGATCACGGTTACCGCAGCATAACCTTACAAATCGTACGATCCATGCAGTTGTTTGTTAATTAGCCACGAGCCCTTCTACATATACAAGGTGTTAAAAAATCAACTCTAAGAATTGTGTGGGGTTTTACTCGGTATCGAAAATTGAACAACTTTCGTTCTACAAGTTTTCTAACATTCCAAACAAATAAAAAAAAAATGATTTGTATGGACATGCATAAAAAAAAATTGGCGAAGTTCGAAAAGTTGTAGAACGAAAATTGTTCAATTTTCGATACCGAGTAACCCCACAAAATTCTTACCCCCTTATTACAAAAGATGGTCTAAGAAAAACCTAGGTTTTAAAATAGCCCCGTCTCTTTTTGTTATATGACATAAGAAAGTGATGGGTATATTTTAAACCTGGGTTTACCTTAGTCTTGGTTTAAACCATCTTTTGTAATAAGGGGGTTAGAGTTGATTTTTTAACACCTTATATACCTCTCCTTAAATAAAGTAAATTTTTTTTTTTTTTTTTTCTATTGGGCTGCAGTAGGTCGTCCTAGGGGACGGTTTCTACGTAACCGGGCAGTTATTGGCGAGACCTGAAGGGTCTCCAGCCAATGGGGGGAAGTAAAATACTTAACCTAAGCTAACTACTTGTACTACACTAACATCATGACCACCTGCAACAACAGCACTAAGGGCGACCCCTAGTGGGACTCGGACCTCGGCTTTGGGCGTTGCTGGCGTGGACATAGGGGGGGGAGACAGCTTGATGAGGGCTGAATTATCGGGGTGACTGCGGAGTCTGAAGAGACGACCGGCTCTACGACGGGAGAGCTCGGTGGATCGTGACCGGCGGCGGTGGGGCGTCGCGACGGGCCTCGTCGGCGAGGACGGTATGCCGGGCGGCGGCGTTTGTTGTGTAGTGTGCTGGTCGATTTACTCGCCTCCTGGAGGAGGGTAATTTCGTCATCGGGTTCTAAAAGTGTGTGCCTGGGACGGCGAACTTTACTTATGAGAGAGGGACTGTAGTCGGCCGCTGCGGCGACTAGGGGGTTCGGATGGCGGGGGGCAGAGTCGAAGTAACGCTTGGAAATGCGTTTGAGGTATTGCCTGATGGTTGGCATTTTTAGATCGAGATGGAGTTGGACGTTACGCATGAACCACGGGGCAGCCGCGGCTCTGCGTAACACTCGATTCTGGAGGGTTTGGAAGGATTTAAAGCGACAAGGCTTAACGTGTGCGAACACGACGCTAGCGTAAGTCAAGATGGGGCGGATGCACGTCACTTAGATTCTCAGCTTATTTCTAAGTGACAATTTACTGCGCGTTCTAAGGATGGGGTGGAGGCGACCGACAGCGAAATAAAGTAAAAAAAAAACTTCCCAATTTATTCAAATCTTCAATAGAGATACCCACAGAAAAATATTCTTCTAGCTAAAAGTACAAAACGAAAAGGATCCAGATTGGTTTCATTGTTTTTGTCCACGAAATGATAATCGAGATGGCGTTTTCTAGTTTTAACTGTTTCTATTTCAATGGAGAGAATTGTCGTACTGTGAAAACGATACGAAAAATTCTGTACAATTATTACTGTTTTGGTCTTCCCTTTGAGTGAAGCCTTTGTGATGCACAATCATTTTTACGATGGAAAGTATTTAATGTTTGTGGAGACCTTTTCATACTATCTCCTACTTCCAGTATCATTCATTAAGGCTTCTACACACCAAAGCCGCCGACCCGGCGGCTTTACCCGCCGGGTTATGCCGGCGGCCAACTAACGCGAACTAAGCGAGCGAACATGACGCAAAACAAGCCCGGCGGCATAACCCGCCGGCTAAAGCCGCCGTGCCGGCGGCTTTGGTGTGTAGAGGCCTTTAGCTTTTATTGTACAAAAAACTCTTTGACGCTTTTTTATTGGAAAGAGGCACTGTTCTTGAGTGTGCACGATAGGCAGAAACGTTCTTCAAGCTTTTCTACGTCCTTGCATATTTTTTCTTTTATTAGTAATTGTCTAGTCTTATGGATACTTAAATATACTCAAGTATTAAGTAGTCAGACTCAAGTATACAAATTCATGTAATTTCTTAAAATTCCATTATCTTGGATAGATTAACACCGAACGGGAAAAAGGTTGAATTTAAAAAAAAAGTTTTGTTCTTGTGGTTCGGGAAACCCGGGTAAGTGATCGTATCTTAACCGATCGTATCAGAAGAAGGGTTCAATAAAAAAAAGCAAAAAATGTTTTGCATAAACACGAATTTTATTTCATAGAACATTTCGATGCCATGCATAAATGAATGAAACCACGGCGCAACAGTTGGCGGGCACGACTAGCACGATATCGCTGCGTGCAGTCAGTTAATTCGAGGCGCTAAAATAACTCAAACAGAAAACCAGTTTTTTTTTTTTAAAAAAACATTTTACTTATTCGGAAGAAAACCAATGCTTGGTCAATCTGCATCACCAGTAGATCATACGGTTTGAAGGAATTACACGAATTCGTTTACACGCTGTATATAGTGTTAGGCTCAAGTATGTTGTGTCGATTAGATGTGTTTACTTAAATTCTAAAAAATCCGTGCCAGCAGATGCTGTTGTTTGGATACAAATATCGCTGACTCGTGTTTTTGCTTATTTACTTAATATACAAGTTTTTCTATCTTCAACTAAATTGATTTGATTGATTTGATTTTTTAAGGTCATTATTAATATATAAGTTTTTACAATACTGTTTACAAACGATCTTATTCTATTTGTACACAAATCACAGTTAATTCGTTACACAGGCTAAACGCCTTTACAAACATTAAAACATGCTTTTTATTATAATATAGATTACCTAAAATGATGACTTAATTTAATAATGTCTTTCAAGTACAAGGTATGTGCAAGTCTTAGTAGGGACCCACAACTAAATTAAGAAGGTTTCAGTAAGAACCTTACCAGAATGACACAAACACTTCGATGGACTTACCTTCATAATAAATAGTTTGGGTACAATTTTCACCAATTCTTATAGTATAAATACAGAATTCGGGAAAAATCGGTTAGCAATAATTGTGCGAAACACGTGTTTCGTATAAGGAATCATCCCGCTTAAATTCATCACACGGAGGACATCGAGCGTGTGGGCTGGGAAAAAAAGGAAAATTTACATGAGAAGCAAAAAACGGAATTCTTTTATTGAAAAGATACGAAAATAAATACCTACTATGGTGACAGTGTGATTTCACTATACCTTACACATAGCAAAATTGTTTTTGAAGAAAATTCAATTTTTTGCTTCCCCTGTTTTACACAAATTGTATTTAGCACCGACGCTAAAATAAATTAAAGTCTGAGAAAACCACTAACAACCATGATAACGAGAGACATAATCTCCGAAATACCTAGAATATAAAATATACATGTCCAAATTTCTGAGTAAATGACATTCAAACTCACAGGACTAAATCCATTGAATGTAATCCTGATACCCTCTGATTGGGAGAGCCTCGAATTAAATTCCAATACCAATGGAATATCTTCGAGTTCTAAAATTGGTTGACAAAATAACATTTACCGTATACCTGAGATACAGAGTGTGAATATAAGGGTGTCCCAAGAAATTTCATTTTGTTTGTGTTTTCTTCGGCTGTCCCATTTCAAAACCTAGTAAGGGCTTATAACGAAATTCTACAGGAGAGCGCATAAACGTTAAATCGGTCAGCCTTTGAAGAGTATATAGGTTAGGTAAAACGATGTGGTTAAAGTGACTTACTAGGTTTTAAAATGATCGAGGCAGTGAATAACACTTACTATCGATTCTTAAATATATCTGCTTATTATTTGAGTTTTCAACGCTGGTGTTTTTGTATTTGGTAGTTCTAGGTTAGCAAGATTATGCAATAAAACGATTTTTGTAAAAAGTGTCCCTTACTAGGTTTTGATGGGAGCATTATTTCTGGTTCTACATATCTACCTTAATTACAATTCGTGTCAGGTTACACAGAGATTGTAACTGCCTAAGGGGCGATTTCACCAATCTATCAATAAGTAGTCCGTAACTATTGACCAGATAAGCTAAATTTGACCTAGAAATATGACATTTATGTGTTCAATAATCTTGTCATTATCACCATTGATTTGGTGAAATGCAAATGTTATCTATTGACAAGTTTAGGAGACCGAATTAGCTTACTGAACAGTTAATGATAGGTTGGTGAAACACCCCCTAAGTCTTGCTTGTTAGTACATTGATTTCTTTGGTGCCTTAATACTTCTTGCAATCAATGCACTATGCAGTGACTGGTGTCCATCTCGCTTGACTATTTATCTAGTCTAGTTCAATAAAAACTGTGTACCACATTTTCTACTTCGACATTTGCGATTTGGACGAATGTTATCAAGATGTTTCCTTCCATTAAGTAAGTTATAAAATCTTTACAAAATCTTGAATGATGTTTACTAGTCACGTGTACCAACAACTATTTAAACGTATTTATCATTACAGTCCAACTGTCATCTTATTAGTACTTGGCAACCTTTAATAAACATGTTACGAAGTTCTGAAGAAATTCGACACACTTATTATTAGGCACCTTCGTTTATTAAAACTTTCCCTTTCGCATGTCTCGTTTTTTCAACTATTCAATGTCATTGATAGCACTTCAA
This sequence comes from Amphipyra tragopoginis, assembly GCA_905220435.1. NCBI lineage: Eukaryota > Metazoa > Arthropoda > Insecta > Lepidoptera > Noctuidae > Amphipyra > Amphipyra tragopoginis. The sequence continues at coordinate 11,371,791 of HG992009.1, forward strand.
ACGAATAACAAGCAGGTCGAAGATTAGTGAATTAATTTTTTGTACCGCTACTTTTACCTACTTGTCTACGAATTGACTACCAAATTACTTTCTGGTTTCGTATGATGCGACTATTGGAGAGGTAGAGCAGATAGAGGATAAACAGAAGCTTGAATAAGTCCATCTATCAAACAGTCAATTGATTGGCATGGCACGATACCTCTTAGGCAAAATGGGGAATACTCGGGCAATGGTTAGGGGATGAGATGACAACTTTTAAAGAAAATCATGATTCTGTTGACAGTAAAATGAGTAGGGACATACTAGGTACTATATACAGATAAATCAATTTCGAGCGTTTTTTTTATCTCAAGACGTGTGTCGAAACACAAATAGGATTTCACGAATGCTGAAATTGAATTTCTAAAGGCGACGTCGTAAATAGAAGCGTTTCGAGAAAATACCTTGTAAATAATAGGTGATGCTCCGATTGTATTTGAGAAATTTTGAATAACAAAATGACTAAATTAATACTGACATGATTATACCTTCAGAGATCAAGTAACGTGACAAAATTAAACCATCGTACAATAAAAAGGCAGTCCTACCGTCTTCATTAGATTTGAAATAATTTTTCATTACGTCTTGAAGTTTCAGCAACTCCCGTTATGATTGTTAAATCTGAAAATGCATTGTGTTATTTTCATTCATATCGATCGGAGTTAAAAGAATTCATAAGCGAAACATTTAAAAATACAGTTGTTTCAAAGAAGATTTTTTGTTCAATTATATTAACCTTCTCAAGATTATAAAGATTTCACTGTTTAAAATTCTATTCACATTCTCAAAATTATATGTTAAGACTGTTTTTTTTAGGTATTAGGTAAAGTGATGTTTGTGAACAAAATATACCCGATATTTTTGTTCAACATCAGTTTTAACAGAAATAAGTAGACATAAACGATCACAAGACTGGTATCTCATACGTTTACCCCACACCGTTCAAGTTGAGAATAGAAACATTTTATAAAAGCCTGTCGTGGAAAAGTTATACGAATAAAGAAAGCACATGTCATGTCAAAGATTACAATACAACTTTGGGGTATTGTCGAAATATAACACAGTGCCAACAAAATAAACAATAGATGGAGAGAGAATCTAAAAGAAATTGCCTCAAAACTTCTTTCTTTTTAAAAGTTGATCAAGCTTCTTTTGATTTCAGGTAATTTCCGTACATGCGACCAAACCGATGGATTCTATTTTCGTGAGTATTATTTCTGATTATAAATCTTATTGCATATTGATCATCATGCAAAACATCACTAACATTTGGCATGCGCAGAACATCATCGTTCTTAATGAAAGGTTTGTATTTGTTTTAATTATTATGAATGAAATAATATCAAATAATAAAAGTTACACAACAGCTTTTAATCGTAATCTTAATCACTGATTCATTCTTATCAAAATTGTGGTAATTATTACGCAGTTAACCAGGTGTCCAGACAAGCGCTGAATAAATAATTTTGAAATGTGTATTAATTAGCATTTTGTATGTTTATTTTGTTAGAATTTGATTGTGTAATTCGTGTAATTCTAAAATACTACAGTTGGAGCGAGTAACTTCGAATCGTCGCATAGATTAAAGCCTTGCGTATCGTTGAATGCAGCAGCATCTCCGGACTTCATTCATTAGTCCCCGTGCTCGTCTCCTATCGCGTCTACTGTTGATAACTGTCTCCATACGACACGCGGCTCACGTACCTACTCGTATGTAAAAGAGTGAGTGCGTATTGCGTCTCGTCAATCGCTATTCGACCTCTCTGTTTATTGTCCGTGTTTTCCTGCCCCGTTTGTGCACGATGTGCCGTTGCGCACAGTGCGATTATAAACAATTTTTCTGCTAAACACTCACCATTCAATCGTCAGTGAAAACCTGTTTTTGTTTTACATACTTGTCGCTATATCATTATCTTCGAGTTTGTGCCACTCAGATTAGTCACCCGCTAATGACTTTTCCTCGCGTTTAATAGATGATTTCTATTCGATATCTCATGTTGCTGCTCAGTGTCAAACACACAAAAGCAGGAAAACGTGGTATGTTTATATGTGCAGTTGCAGAGTGATGTTGTGTTTTTATGCTGTTTATCAGTTTCGGATTGAGTGTGTGTGAGCCGTGCGAGTAGTGAGCCTGTGTTTATGATGCGTCCGCGTATGTGTGTGGTACGGCGTCGGTGTGGGTGTTCCTGTGTCGGTGCGAGGCGCGGCGGACGGCGGAGCGCGGTCGGTCGGCGGCGCCAGTTCACTTCTGAGCGCCACGGGGCTGCCGCGCTCACGACGCGTAGAACCCTAGTTCGCGATCCCAATAACTTTGTGCACTGGAAACTTTTCAAAGCGATTCCGGACGGATCCGATAGCCGCGGATCGCTTTCGTTTCGAATTTCGAGTCGTGTCGTAAAGTAAAACGTGCGAGCGATCATTGTTGCGTGTTTATACGAGTCGGTCGGTCTATTTTTGAATATTCTCTAAACGCTTGACGGCGAAGTTTTCGAAACGCAGCCCGCCGGAGCCGGGTTAACGTCCGCTGTGTGTGCAGCACGCCTGCATCACGTCTCTTGTGTTTTTGTTGACGGATTTTTGTTGTTAACCTCCACAGTTGTATCCGACAAACGTTATCTGTAAGTATGACCCCGGTTGATTTACGATACTAGCTTGGCTGTGTTTAAATTCTAAACGGTAAATAAGTTAAAGAGCATTTGTGTCAATTAAATACTGGGTTTGATATTGAATTATGGCTGTTAATTATCCTGAAGTGAGCAAAATTTTGTTTGCAAAAAAAAAACAAGCGACATTCATATCGACGGACATACATGTGGTGAGCGAGAAGGCACATGTATGTGTGCACACAAACACACACAACGGCCCATAGTGTTGGCGTTCACTACGTGCATTTTAGCACAAACATAATAAAGCATATATTACGTGAACCTTTATGCATAATTGCATACACTGTCTGCGTACTAGGCGATGTGAAGGAACAGTAATAAGAATCGTGTAAAGGAATAAGGACTGAATCTTTTGAGTTTGATTCCACTTCTAATACACTTACGCTGCCCCTCTATCACAAGTGATACATGATTCATAGTTGTTTGGTCAAGCGAGAGTTGATACTGTGTGGACGATTACAGCATTTTGTTTTTATTGATGTTATGTCAATTTAGTTTATTTAAATATTACCTTTTACATATTTAAATGAGTAAATAATAGGTATCAGTAATAAATATTCGATTAAGAATTTTAAATAAACATTTAAAAAAATGTTACGTCGATAGAGATATAAAGTATGGTTTTTCCTGACTAGATTAAATACAATAATAAACAACGATTTAAAAAAACAAAATAGAAGCAGCTCTTTCAAATATGACGAATCTAAAATTAAGTAGCTTAAAGGTAAATGCTTAGTTAATTTGTATAGGTTCTAGAAAGGATACCCTTACGGAGGTCCGGTTAGCCTCTTCAAACAAAATCCAACATTATCTCAACGTGGTTAAGCAAGATAACACACGTAACACACGTAATGACTTAAATAATGTGGGTCTGCTAATTTGCTTTAGTTTTTGAGCTGGCCAGCAATTCCTTGTACAAGGTGTAAGGGGTAATAATAGTTTAAGGGTAAAATCAAGTTCTATAGAAAAAAAAGTGTGGAACAGCTGATTTCTTTTCAAGAATTCAGAGTAGCTCTCATACTAAAAGTTGTTTATATTCCCCTATAGTATTATTTCATCTTTCTATTACACCTTGTATACAAAGATCTAACAACTATTTAGTATGGAAAACACGAGGGGTTTAAAGCGATTTCTTTAATGCATTTTGTGACAGTTGTAAACCCGACGTTTACGAGCATCAACGTTACCCTTTTCCCTTATTCGAATTTTACGATTCGCGCACATTAATACGCAAGCGATACATTTTCGTTTTAGGTCGGTGTAGAATATTTTTTGTCTATTATCGGTCAGTTTGGGTTATATTTAACATCGAAGGGCATTGATACGCAATATTTTACTGTCGATAAGATACCTAACTGGAATGTGAAAAGAAAAACTCGTTTCGAAATGTCGAAGGACCATAAATGAGTTTTTGTTTTCTTATTTTCCAAATTCGTAGTTCTTACAGTTCAACCAAGTTTATTTGTCATACCTAACGGGCTATATGCAACTCTGAATGTTTCTCAGTTGCTAAAAAACGGGTAGTATAATTTTTTTGTCAGTAAGCATAAAAAAACTCAAAATATTTTAATATTTTATTTGGTTTTGTAGTTGTCCATGAGAGTCTATCTCGAAAATGGTTAAACAGGTTTAGACGACTTTACACCTTTCAAAAATTAGTTTTTTATAAATCTCCGCGAATTCAAAAATATAGACGGAATACGACATTAACACCTTTCAAAAATTAGTTTATTATACCTACCTTAATCTTCGCGTAAAATGTAGACGGAATTTTTAACGGTTCTTTTTTAAGGGAAACCCCGTTCGTTTATTTCAAAATATTACAAGGAAAGAAATCACATTGCAACAAGGAGTTACATTTTAGAGGTAGCGAGTTCATCAAAAATTTATTAACGAATTAAAGTATTTTTTAAAACCAGCTTTCTGAAATAACAGTCTAAGGACTAACTGAAAAACTGACCTTAAATATAAAAAAAAAAACTAAGCAAGAAATTTTTACCGTCCAAAGTTAGTGTAGTACCTACGAAATCTAGTCATTGGGTTTCTAAAACATCTTAAGACCCTTTTTATGGAGTATAAAACCTAATCGGATAATGTAGGATAGAAGGAAAAGGTTTTTTAAAGATGATGTGTACCTCTAGATACAGGTACCCGAATTCATGTTACAAAATACGTATGGAGTGAATGGAGTCATGGAGTATCTTGCCGGCTCTTCTTCATAGAACGTTTTAAAAGTGTAAAGTCTATCTGAAATAAAAAACTTTGACTTTGACATATTAGTCGGTTCGTTCTGAACTTTTTCGTAAATCTTATTAAAATAAAAGCAAAACAGATAGCCTGTAAAACAATCTGGGAATATTGTTATGTAATAAAAAAAAGCCACAAAAAAATTGGTTTAGTGGTCTTGAGTTATAGGCAAACAGACAGGCAGACTGTTCAATTATTGAAAAGTTTTCGTATTGAAAAGTTATTATTAAGTATACTTTTTTGGCTACACATTCCAATATTTGTTTATGAATTGCTGCTTTCCTAACTTCTGTTATGAATAAGGTCAAATAATTAAACGCTATTCAGTTTTAAGTTGCCGTTAAGTCTCGTGCTGTCACAGTCACTTTATGGCGAAGTGATACTGACAAAACGAACGTTAGAGTACTTAGCCAATAAACTATTACAAAAGTAATTCCCATTATGATTTTCATTTGATATCTAGGCCCTTCAAAATAGATCATTGTATGTATACAAAAAGCGTACATTTACAAATAAAATATAACAAATACAATACACAAGAATATGGTATATTATCGTATAAGCGGGTGACGCTGTATATTATACTATCTAAATATTATGCTAATATGTAGGTACGTTTGTACCAAGAGTACCAACCCAAACAATTCCATTCTAACGCGTAGTGTTTTGCGGTTTATCAATGTACATTACACAACTCCACACACACGCACCGCACGCACACACGCATCATTGAGCGTCGTGTACACGTCTTGGATGGACCCTCCCACTCCCACCCTTAGAGGTCATCCGTGTCAAAGATATTGTCTTTGCTTCTCAATGAAGTGTTATGGTAGGTAAATGTTAAGGTGCAATATTGGGATTGAATGTACGAAGTGTTTTATTGCTCTCATAAGGATTAAATACAAATTTTGTATTTAATAAACAGTTTTTTGACTGAATTTTTAACTAGAAGATTTAGTACTAAATCATCATATCAATCGTTTTGTTTAAAATAAAGTAGATAACGTAATTACTTATGGTTTGTAATCTTTTGTTAATTGTTGAATAAAAAATGCCAGAAATGTATGTGATTAACACTCGCGTTAAGTTTAATCAATATTTTAGTATCTCGAGACAGAGATAAGAATGCATTTTTCATCAGCAGAAGATATATAGATGACGAGAATTTTAAATAAAGTAAATACTAATTATTTTTTAAAGCAGTCCGTAAAGGAGCAATTTTGTTTTTGCATATTTATCGAACCTTTGATCTACTTCAAGGTTAGTCGGAAAGGGGGTAAATAATCTTGCGGGCCACTTAAAGTGTCACTGATGACTGGTTACAGCATGTAAATAGTTTTTGTTTGGCGTATTTTTGATAAAATCTTTGAACAGCAATATTTCTAAAACTATTGATTTTTGGAGCAAATTTTAGATCAAAATGTATTCATTTTATGTACTTTAATACCTTTCGTATGAATATTCTCTTTCTGACTAACATTGTAAAATAAATATAAGATAAATCTCCCGGAATATGTTCTTGAAGAAACGTTATGTTCTGAAATACATTTCTCCCTACAACACATTGGTGTTCAAATAATTGCTTCATAGATTTATTATGAGATTATCATCGTTACCGTCTTGTTATTCCAAGTACCAAACATTACATTGTCAAACAAAGGACTAAATTATAGACGTCTTTGCCAAATACAAAGGCATCGAAATCAAATTTACTAGTAATCAATGTAACTACAAGTTAAATCGTGTTCTGTGTGTAATAGGGTATTGTAGGCGTACAGTCTGATTTCATCTGTCAACCTATTCATCATAATTTAATAATAATGTATCTAAGATTATTCCAATTCCTATTACAATTTCGAATAGCTGAAGCATCTGAATTTCTCGTATTCGTTCATGTCAATGCATTTTAGGGTCTTACAAAAGAGTTTGGTTATAAGAGTAGAGGAAAACCAAAGAAACGATGGATGGATAGAGTAAAAAAAGATGATATGTCTAGAAAGGGGATGACTGCTGAGATAACGGCTAATAGAGATGTATGCAAGAGAAACACATGATGCGCCGATCCCAAATAAGTTGGGCTATGGGCAGGAGGATGATGATGATGAATTAGAAATGTTAAGATTCAAGAAAAAGAAAAACCATCTAGATGGTTGCAGTTATGGGCAAAGTACGGTCCGCGGGCCAGCTCCAGCTCGCGAACCGTTTTGATCCAGCTCGCCAACAACCGTAGTTGTAGGAACCTTTCGAATAGTCTCGAAAATAAATATAGATGCCCGCGTTGTTTTTGTTTCGACATAAATCAATGTAAAGAAATTCTAGCCCCCATAAGATTCAGAGTCAGTTAAGATTAAGACTCAGTTTTTGGCCCTTGATGAGAAAAGTTTGCCCGCCCCTTATCTAGATAAACTCACTTTTCTATAGCGATTAGACAATAGAATTTAACGAGAGATCTCAATAATTAGCCCCCTCAGCGCCACATTATTGTTTCCTTGTCGGAAGCGGGTGACGTCCAGGTGGATAAAGCCCGACAGAAGCCCCATAGAAGTAATGGCATACAAATGGCCGTTGATGAAACAACATTTTAGTCGATTATCTCCGACAAAGAGAACTTAGTTCAACAAGACTGCAATATTCTTTCACGATACAAAAATGTAGACACGTCTCGTGACTCTTTTAATCTTAAAAACTTATCAGATCTCATGTAACTCTAGGTCTATTCTTCCTATGCACTGTAAAACTTTTTCTCAGATCACTCCCAAATCTACATCTAAGTTTAAGAAAACATCGTGACTTGGCCATTACGTTTCTGGTGTGGCAATCTCGACTCGGCGGCAGCACTGCCGTACCCCCAGATGTTTCCTGAATTATTCAAAACACAAGCTCATCCCGAGATAAAATAAACGCGTTCCTTCTAACTCCATCCTCACTAATTTGGTACATTACCTACAAGAATTTCGATTCATCTCTTGATCCATTTTCATATCAATAAGGATTAATCAGAAGTCGGGTTAGGAGATCCGTAATCATGAACATTGTTCGCAGTTCTATATCGAGAAGATATTGGAAGAAACGAAAATGAATGATAGTATTAGTATAATGGAAATATATTTGCTTATAATAGGAATGTACCTACTAATGTAAATAGAAGTACCTAACTACTCTATTTCATTAGGTCTACATTGCCCGTGTCTGTAACTGAGTGTTCGGGAATAGCTATTGTAATCCCAAACCGGGTCTGCCTGTGTTAGGTCCTGTACCGCAGACCGATCAATGGCTGTCGATGAGACCTTTACAGTTTACATAAGGCACAAGCATTATGGAAATTGGTGTATCAACTCGGAGCGAAGATTACTTAACAGATTGAAGGTTTCTGTCTGAATTTCAGCTTGAGGATTTTTACAAGACCTAAAATTGATATACTGTGCTAACATGGAACGTTTGAGTGATTATTTTACAACAGTGATGCTTGTCCGCCTTACTATCTGGCTGTTAAGAGAAGGGCTAAACAAGAGTATCTTAGAACAAATCCTATAAGCAAAGTATACAACAATGTGTTAAAATCAGAAAATCAGAAAGGTAACTCTAACTGTTAATAAGGTAAAGGAGGGCGTGAGTTTAAAAATTTAGTATCACTTGCGTTAACGGTGAAGAAAAAGATCGGGAAGAAACCTGATCACTTGAGAGGGCTCCATAAAAGTTATCGATGGTGTGTACACTTTGCCTATCGTCACTAGGTAAAAGTGGTGCACTAAGGTCTAAACCAGGGATGCACAGACTTATTTGAACTTGGGGCCACTCGAGCGGACTATGAGCTAAAGGCGGGCCACCACAATTACTAACAATAAAAAAAGTTGAAATTGGATACTTATCTTAAAAAATATAAGTATCGTAGTGTGGGCTTTTGATAACATTCTAAAACTTTATTCAGAAGCTAAAGCTGGCCATTCCTGATAGAATGCAGTATTTTCATACAAACGCATAAAAGAGTTTATTTTTTTATTTATTTGTTTATTACATCGATGGAGGGCGCATGTGGCCCGCAGGCCGTGGTCTGTGCATCCCTGGCCTAAACCCTTCTCATCCTGAGAAGAGGCTCGTGCCCAGCAGTTGGACATTAATAGGTCAATTATGCTGTTAATAAGGAAGCAAAAAGTATAGCACTTAAAGACAACACATATAAATTAGTACAAGGCGTTTCCATTTCAAACAATATGACACTTTATGGACGGTCATCATAGAATCTCCAATAGGAATTTTAGTCGAGAAGCAATTAAGGATAGATAGGCCCCTCGTGAGTCTCGGAACCATTCAAGACAATGTAACGCAAATGATAATTGACAATTTGGCTCAGACTCCGGTTTAATTGACTGAACGATTAACTTTTATTACTATGAACATCTCTGTAAATATTGATAAAGATATTATTCGCGCATTTCAAGGCAAATGTTGGTTTGATGATCTTTCTATTGGCCCTAAGTGATTTTTGATGGCGGTGTAGCGTTTAGTAGCGTCGATTATTTGTTTAATCGCGACCTAAAGGAATATTGCTATGGTTAAACAAATTGACGATCAACTCAACGTTTGTTTGTTTCTATAAAGTCATAATGAATGTAACTGACCTTTGCTTGAAAAAATATAGTGTTGCAGACGAATCTAAATGATAGGGTGTGAGAATCACTTGTGTTTTAGTCAGAGCTATATTATCAGTATTTGTTAGATTGTGATATCATTATGAGTGTGTATGTGTTACAATGTCAGAAACACGTGAAGTAATATTTATGATTAGTTACGGTTTACTCTCGTGCATTTTTCGGGATTTCCCGACTAGTTTCGGACCCAAACCTAGCTCATAATCATGAGCTGAACACGCGGCGAGGTCGCGAGTCGAATTGATTAAGGATCATGCTTAAGGGCTCCATTTGGGTCCGAAACTAGTCGGGCAATCCCGAAAATTACACGTTAGTAAACCGTAACTAATCATAACTATATGAATGTTTCTCACGAAAGTGACAATATAACAATACGTGAAGTAATATCAAAAAATCTTTCTTTCTTATAAAAATTGTAGTGAAGAAGATTTAAGATGAAATACCACTTCTTTTTCTCTCACCTCAAAATTTTATAGTGGCATCTAACAACACAACAAAAAGAGATTAGATGAGATAAGACCAACACAACACGGCTTAATCAATATGAAAACAAATGCTCATAATACAACTGTGAAACTTTCCCTTCGTTAGTGCAGAATGTGTTGTCAAAGCGTTTTCTATTTAATAACACAGAAAAACGCAAATCATATACATACCAACAACACACATGTAATGTTCCAAGTCACGCAAACCCATACTGTTAACAATACTTCGTAGTAAATTTTCCACAGTGAGAAAATTGTTTACTTATTCGTGAAACAGTAGTCTCGCGAGCAATCGGACTAATGAATCTAAAAGAACTGGCAGACGTTAAAAATTTAGTTGTTTAAAAGATTTTTTGTTACTTTATATTGAACTTGTCATTTGTATGAAGCCTGAATGTCTTCTTTTTGCTGTATGTTTTTGACACAATCGCGGCGTAACTACTATTTTGAATTTTCATCCAAAGCCGTGCACTGATCCGGATGGAAATTGTGATGGAAAGAAAGAAAGAAAGGAAATAAAAGTAAAGAGTGATGGAAGTAAAATATACCCTGAAATAGCAAATATGTATGATACTTTACATCCCTGAAAACTAAGAGTTTAGCACGCAAATGTAGCCGCGGGTACAGCTATTTATCGTTTAAGTTTAACAAGTACTTAGAAACTTCCTGTTATATCCCTTAAGGATATATTGCGCGTAACTATGAAGTATTATGATACAGATCTTAATGTGTAGTACGTGGAGGTTTCGCATCCATCGATGTTCGTATCAGTTTCGATACATTCCCAAGAGGAACCAGTAATCGATAGTATTCGATAGTTATAGGCAGTATTACACCAAGTAATTCAACTTTAAGAAACGTTTGGTTATTAAATAATAGGACTCTAATGAACAAATTAAGTAAATGCCACAAATATTCATTGGAAAATCACAATATTTTTCGTACATCGATCTTTAAATATCAGAAAAGAATTGTTTTAGCAATAATCAGATATTAAGCCTATGCCAAATAATATACAGTTTTTTAAGTGACTAATCATTATATAACGCTCAGTACAATGATCTCCGTAATCGACGTAAACGATTTCTGTAAACGTAACGTTGGTAAAAAAATTCTACTTGTTTCGCAAAAAGAGGGTTTCCCTACAGAAATGTGTCGAGGTGGGTCTGCCGGCCTCTTCACTCTATAAAGTCTGCCGCTATCTCATCCATGGCGTATATCTGGCGCCTCTTAATTGCTTCAGACTAATAATTATTATCAGTTCGCGTGCGGCGCCCCGCCCCCCGTCCGCTCGACTACTCAGATACGCAATAACTAATGTATGTTGCACACACACATAAAACACCACTAAACACGTGCTGGGTAGCCACGGTTTTGCCACCGCAACGGGAAAATATTACGTGGTGACGGATTAATTTACAATGATAATATAGTTATAAGGCAGTTTTCTTCGAAATCACCTGATTCAGTTGAAGTGGAAACGGAATCACCGTGTATTTCTAATATTATAATATTTTAAACACACTTGTTCGTCCTCTTCGCATGTCTTTAAATGTTAGTAGATACATAGCAGCATCTGTTTATGGGATAACGAGTTTGGCGTTGGAATCTGCATTGATACGGTGCCAAACCATTGAATTGCGTGTCATCAATTTATTTGAAAACATCTTTATATGAGCATATACACTGATAATAAAATACTGTTTCGCCATTTCTGCCTATGCTGTTGTACTCTAATCCATCTATGGCCGTTTCAGAATTTACAAAAAAAACAATTGTAATGGAAGTGAATATTTTAATATTGTTTACGCGAATCCCCTTGAGGAAACCAAGATTAAGTACCACTAAGGCATTAGTAAGTCGTGCCATTAATTCTTTAACGGGTGAATAACCTTCGTCGTTCTCGAAGACGTCTCGTCTGGAATAGTAATTATTATTGTTGCTTTGAAAACTACTATGTTACTCTACTTCGTGTCAACGGCCAAATAAAATGTTGTAGTCAAGGAAACATCATCGAGTGCCTCTTGTATTACATTTCTAAACCAACTTGAAGGAGGAGATTCTATTATTATGCAATTGCTGTTGAAATTAATTTCGTTTTGTACCTGGCTTGATATTTGTAAAACCAATTCATCCAACATCCATCACTTCACGCTTTTGTATAAAAATACTGTCCATAAAACTAACTTATTCCTCAGACAAAAGTTATCCGTCGTTGGAAAAATCTGCCCACAGTCGTTAAGAAGATAGATAATGGTTAATTTTATATTAAAAATGTTTGTACATAAATGTACATATGTATGGAATGATATATTTGTACAAAAGGCTGATCTAGCCTTACCTGTTCCTAATCTTCCTGTTTATGGTCAGGTCGGTTACGGTCTAGTTCCACTCCCAATTTTTCCTTTAGCCAACCCAAATATCGTAATGGAGGTATAGCCTTCAGATGGAGCTAAAAGCGACCGCTATAAAGTCTTCCATGTGATCCGGTTGATATAAAGTTGTCTCGGCCTTTCCGCTATCGAGTTTCTCGAGATCTGAGAAAACATATGTAGTAGACAGCATATTTCTAGTAGTTTACAAGTAGTAGAGAATTCTTGGCGTTTTTTTTACAATCTGACCAAGCTTATTGACTTTCCGCCGTTTCCTTTGATTGTAGATACTGGGTTCCATTAGTTTTGTACTTGAAGATATGCATCATGTACATTTTTCTTTATAATCTAATCGTAAATGTTTCAATATTAATATAAATTTTATGTCCAGTGCCGCCGGAGTTTGTATTACATAAAACAAAGGTTAAGTAAGTCGGTTACATTGAATTTCTTCATCTGTTGGATTATATTTGTTTTTTTTTTCACTATCAATTTTCTGAATTATTTCTTAACACTTTCAAGATGTTCCGATGTTTTCTTCCACATACAAGTTCTGTCAACATCTGTTGCATTTCGAGAACGTCCATCAAGAGGTGTTCTTATCAGCCCTATAAATTATGTCACGAGGGAACAAGTACATGGAAGAAAGAGGTCGTTTTAAAGTCTGCATGAGTAGGTAAATCATATTCACGAATACAGGCGTCTTTATTGTACAAGAGAACGGTTTACTGGATGTCTGACCTCGTGTTATCGCGGCAAGCCTCCTCCGTCATCTAACAAGTCATCGCTTATCGCTCGCAGTGACGTATCGCTTGCTTCTGAGTTTTTGTTATTATTTATTGTATTATCCATCGGAATATTGGGTTGAATATAGTGTCAGAGATGGATTTAATTAAGTAAATGGTAGATTTAAAGGTGCGCGTTCCAAGACCCAAATAACTGAAGTCCTTTACGTTGAGTCGAATTGGGCTGGACAATTCTGTTGGATGCCGTCTAGGCAGTGGCATGGCGAAACAGCATCAAGGTAGACTGCGTAAGAGATGACGAGATGAACTACCGACTGGTCCCCGTTGTCACAAAATTGTGCAGATTGGAAATCAAGGAGGCCTCTGCCCAACATTGGAATGGGACAACTTAGCAGTAACAGGTTTATAGGTACTTGAATCCGAAGACGCTTGAACGTCGTCTGGTTCTCGGCAAAGAATTGGCCAGCCTTCACTACCAGTGCTTGTCTCGATATGCAACAAGTGTCGAAAGGATCGCCAGCAGGATTTTTCTGTGCGCTGAATTCGCTCTCCAATGCGCTTGGGAATTACGGCAATTTTAGCAGCCGAATAGATGCAGCTCAAATCCGCGGCTTATGTATCAAAACAGGCCATTGGCGCCGCTTACCTCCAGAATAAAAGACTAAAGAAAACCGAACCGAATGTTAGTGAGTGACGGAATCGAAATGTAATAAGAACGCACAGCGGAATGAGAGCGCTTTCGTGTAACACCAAAGCCCAATTTCGCATGCGTGCAGCGCAATTTTCTAGGTATTTGATGCATTCGTTCGGGAGTGAGGTTTCTGTGCGTAGTACTATTTATTATTCTGTGCTCAAAGTAAAATTAAATAAAGTAGATATCTTCTTCTTCTTTTGTGTCATTATCAGTTCAGTTGAAACAGCGGATAAAGTACCTAAAAAAAATGAACAAGGTGCCTGATATCCGATGTTTTACTTCATGCATAGTTAAGAAAATCAACGCCTTCTTTTCATGCTGTCGGTACCAGGTAATATAAAATTCATATAATTTTACACTTTTTTAGTAAGATAAAATTTTGAAGACTGTTGGATACATTCTGTTTGCCTAAATTATGTATTACTTAGTTAACCAAGTTTTTTTCACGCCGAACATGATATAAAAAAGATTGTTCAACTTTTCAACTTTTTTTTTTCATTATTACGGATAAAAAAATCCCAACTTTGTTAAAACAGTATTTTTTTCTTAAAAATAAAAAAATAAACTTCTAACTAACAAGCAACAAAAGTTACTTGTTAAATGTTTAATCCGCCGATTCACTTTTTAATTACTTTATTAGGTAGAGTCCGCGACAAAAGTAGCCGAATATTTGTATTTTTAAACTTGACATTAATTGGAAAAGTAAATGACAAAATAAAAACTTTAATGTAACTCAATGTCGTATCTACTCTTTTACAATTTGAAACTATATTATACTTTTTTGGAATGTTTATTTAGCTAAGATTAATTTGTAAAATCCTAATCCTAACTAATATTATTAATGCGAAAGTAAGTTTGTTTGTTTGTTATTTTTTCACGCCTAAACCACTGAACCGATCATCCAGAATTTTAGCATAATATACGTTGTCAGGGTGTACAGAAACGGACATAGGTTCCCGAGGAAAACGACAATAACGTTCATAGACATAGATGGCGCCAAATGTCTTTAGAATCATTATCGAAACTTTAGTAGTGTGTTAAGAGTTGATTGTCAATTTTTAGAAATTAACGCAAGCGATGCCGGGGGCAAAAACTAGTAAATCTATAAATCTACTTGATAACCAGCTTGTCGTCGACTTTGTATATACTATAGGTTTAGTTTCCCTTATCTTTGAGTCATAAACTCCTTCGAAAGGTAAAATATCTATATTACCTTAGGAGTACCTTTTCAAGACCCAGATCACCTAAACCATTCAGGAATATAGATTCTCTAAGGCAGGGATTTGTATCCTTGACAGCCCTATTTACCTGTGGCACTAAATCTCTTGAGGGATCAGTGAGGACAACGGTCCTATCAACACTGTCGAGTTAAACCCTGCCCGCATTTGAATCCGGCCCGGATTTGAAGGTTTGGAGGCCCTGCAGCAAAAAGAGGCACATCCAAATGTTTTTAAAAAGCACCTCATGAACGTGAACTTTTTTCTTCCTTATCAGAAAGAGTGGCGTTTATTTTCCTATTAAAATTAATTTAAAAACTCGTATTGTGCCCTCTCTCTGGTAAAACCCTTGTTGGTCTAAATCAGGCCCTGCCTTCTCACCTGTAATCGAAGCCCAATTCGATTTCTCCGAAGAATTAAGGAGTCACGTCTAAAAAATTTGACTGTCCAAAACTGCAGAACCTTTAAGACTATTTTGCCACACAATCAGTAATAGCGCCCATAAAGCGTTACAAAAGATCGCTTACTATTGTTCCTAAATCATAAAGGGGCTATAAAACATCCTTATATCGATAACCCGGCCGTTTGCAATCGCATCCACAATTCTACACACGGACCCCACGTGCGCCCACATCTCATTAATGCAATCGATACGCCCTCACTAAAACATTATGTTAGTAACGCTATAGCACTACTTTATTGCCGTGCAAACCGGTTGAGTTCAGACGTTCTATCTCGCTGTGGGGATCCATACTCAGAACCGGCTTCTCGTATGAGTCGCTTGTTTTATGATTGTCAATAGCGACCGCCGATACGTTTTATGTTTTTCGTCCATTCTATTGTCTATAAAACGTGCTCGATCGGTTTCGTGAGTCCTTTTACATCTGTTTATATTAAGGTTGTTTGTTTCAATCTCATTTTGAAATGTATATGTAGATTCTAGCAGCACAGCTGACTTTGAAGCGTTTGTCTGTTCAGACGACAGCTGCATTCAAAGGATATTATAAATGCATTAGCGTTATAAAATCCTCTAACTGGCTACGTTTCTAGTTCACACACTCAAATACGTTTTGAACAGCTTTTTACAATCTTATTGTTTTTAGTTTAAGAGAAATAAATTGGAAGTCTCGTAGCGGGCTAGTTCGTGATTCATATTACCAAGAGTAATTGGAGTCCTAAAAATTCTTCGCCTTAATAAGTAGTAGCGACCATCTAATGGCCAAAGCGTATATTCAATCAACGTCTACGAACTTTAATGAAAGACAAGTGTCGGTTTACGCGAGCTCGACGTTAATTCGATGATTTTCTGAAATGTTAAAGTGTAGGCAAAGGTCATGTTGATATTCAGTGAGTTTTTTTTTCGACGTTTATTCTGACGGTGGGCAGGCGAGGGCACGACCTCGCGCGTGACGTCACGCCTCAGATGAATGAACATCCCCCCATCCCCCACCCCTTATCCGACGGTCAGCTAGCGATGAGCACTGTTATTGCAGTCAAAACATCTGTCGTTGAGTCAAAACGACTTTTACGTCGAAACCGTCGCCAGTTTTCACGTAATACGAAAAATTCTAAAAAGGAGGAGAAACGTTGTGAATGAAAACATTCTTCGTGATTATTAGCTGTTCATTTTCTTTTGTGAATTGTCAACGGAGCCAAGTTATTTTACAGACTATGTCGTAAGTTTTGTATGTAGCTAATCATTATTCTTGTGTTTTATTATTTCATCGCACTGTAAGAACCTTGTTTAAACGAACCAACGGCATTGTCGAGTCGGTTGAGCACTGTAATGGCTATTACACTTTTATTTTTGAAACATTCGACAAAAGTTTTGTTCGTTCGAAAACCTATTATGTGCTTGATCCTTTTGTGTACTACTTATATAGATTGTGCACGGTTGCCAAATCCTTGCTAGCAAGGTTTCAGTAATCGCTATTACGTGAGTCCAAGAAACAGCGATACTTGAACAAAGAAATGTTCAACATGTACTTGAATAGAAAATAATAGTAGAGTCGAGTAATATGGTGAATCCGGCTCCGTTTCTCGGTGCAACAACGCCCAAGGGTCTTGGTCAAGTTCCATATTTGGTTTACGGTGAGTCATCCGAGTGCGCACACGGACTCACGTTAACTGTTGCCATATCGAGGCCGTTTAAGGAGAATCTAAATCGATAGATATATGCGAAGAAATGTTGATAGATGAACGTTCAGCAACCTCGTATATTTTATCCATTTGTCAGATAGATAGATAGCATGTAATTTTCACCCCGCCTTTTATATTCTTTTCATTTTTATTCGCATTATTGAGCTCATAACAAGCATCTTTGTCTACTAAACGGTTTCTACGGAAATTATTTTTAAATCTATCTTGGGCGAAATGTTTTAAGCTCACGAATGAATAAAAAAACCGTAGTCTTTCACGAAAAAACTGCTTTTCACGTTCATGAACTTTTTTATTGTTCCTTACAACAGAAGCCTCTGTTTTGTTGAGTAGAATGTTCTTAAATCCGGCTATTCATCTTTCTTTATTACAGGGAGATAAGTTTGTTCATTAAGCTGAAACTTCGTCTTAACTAAGGTTAGAGCAAAAACTGCCCACACTCGTCCAGGGCTTGATGACGCGGTGCTCCCTTAAAATGGAAACGAGTTCATGGAAGCTTTACCTCGACGATTCTTTGCTAGTGCATAACATGTAATTCTATGAAATAAGCGGACATTTAACTCTTTGAGTTGTCATGCTTGGTAACAAAGAAAAAGAATACGGCTATCGAATCAACATCTCGAGTTGTCTTAAGATTTCATACGCATTGCACTTTAGCTGACATGATTCTCAGAAATATGGGAAGACCATCATTGTAACTTTACTTCGTTTTGTTATGATTATGATTTATATTTATCAATATAGGTATGTAGATGACGTAAACTGAAAAGGTTAAAAGTTAAGTTATACTGTGACATAATTGATGCACAATGCAATCTATTGTATCTCTTCCCATATTGAGAATATCATCTTCAATACACACGTTGCTTTTATAAAGTAAACGGAAGAGCGATAAGGTTGTCCTTGTTTAGATACGTGCCTGTGTATGCATATGTGGATAAATGTGTGTGTGTGAGAGCGCGCTTTGACCTTCCGTGGCCGGTGGACGTACGTTAAACAAGCCCACCGAATGATTTGGTTGCCACCTCTTTAAGAGACAGAAAAATGATTTCAATGTACAACTTGTTTGAAAAGTTCTTCTTTATCTGCGGAATAGGCTAAATCTCTTGCCAAATCACACTAGCCATCATTCACAAGTACAACAACCTTACCACAAGCACAGCCACAAGTCTGTTTGCTACGACATTAGTAATGGTGACCTCCGGCAATTGGCCCCAAAATCCTTACTCCTCATTACGCGTATTTGCACTGTATTGAAGTTTGTTGCGCGTCTGCGTCAAAATAGTGTATATTTCATTTCATTTCCACCAATGATAACCTTGACTTTTTGATAATACGTCCTGTATTATATCGAACTTAAAATGTATGAAATTGATAACAACTAAACTGGTATTCAAAAAGTACGAATCCAATTTAATGTACACACGGCTACACATCAAGCTATACAAAACCAGTTTATCTTGGCGTCGCTTTGTACAATCTTTTCGCACAAGTAACGGTCAGCTTATACTGGTTTTGCATAGCTTGAAGTGTAGCCGTGTGTACCACCAACCTAGTTATTTTTGTATCGTATTTTTGCATTTGCAAAATTATGTCAAATGCAATTATTTTATGAAAATCATTGACATTAAATCAGAACTCTGATTACGTTCGATAAATATTGCGATGTCTTAAAATCAAAGCGGCTCGAGTAGAACCAAGAACGCATCATGAATAAAACAATAGGCACATGATAAAATTTTCGCGACTTTTGTTTCAGACATCTGTGACCTGCGTTGGTGAACAAACGAAATAAAAAAAATGTTTTGAAACAGGTTTCTTTGCCATGCCTTCACGAAACCAGGCCCCTTATAACATCTGCTTCGTTTTTAAACGCGTGAATTAATTCTTATTTCACAGTCATGCGGTCGATTATATTGCCAAAACGTTTTGTGTAAACATTATGTCCTCGATATCGTTTCTACGAACAGTCATTGCCGCTCGTTTTTTTCGCACGACTTATAGATTTCTTAGATAGAAATCGCACTAGTCCTGGCTATGTAATGATCAAACATCATTGACGCAGACCTCCACTTTCATATTATAACGGCACAAAAACTCGCTGACTCGCCGCTCAAATGGTTTTTTGTTTGACTCTTTCTTGATGAGCCACAGCGGAAACAACCGTACATTATGGGAGCACTCAGATAAAACTATTCAATGTCTCCGTCCCACTTTAGACAAGAGAACATGTAATTTCATGTCCCTTTTTATTTTTGTTTTTCGGCCTAGGGGGCTTAAAACTACATTTTTTCTTTTTTTTTCTTTTCAGTTACATTTGTGCGGGGCCTCGCCCATGTAGTCTTTCACTCGGACGGTGATGGCTACGGATGACCTTGATTTAGTGGTTGTTTTTGTGATTGGTGCTAGTGAGTGATTGGCAGCGAGAGTGCCTGTCGACGGCATATGCCAGTGTAGTTAGTGATATTGCCAGTGGTGCCAGTGATGTGACAGTCTATGGAAGCGTCAGGGTATACTCGGAATGTTCACGAAGCACGGCAAGCCCGCTGAGCGGTGCCATCATCCCCACTCGCATAGGGGCTGTAAGAAGAAAAAACCGGCTCCGCACACGCCCTGGAAGTACTTGATGAATTGCCCACTCGTTAGAAAATGTTTTGGTATAGTATTTATTTTTCATTTTATTTTATTTTATGATTTCCTTTGACGTTGGTGTAGGTGAACTAACTCATTTTAATGAGGCCACGATTGCAATCAATGAATTTAAAGTGCACATAATGGCTTCATAAATTAACTGGATTAAATCAGTTTAATTGATACCTATAGTAACAAGGTGTAAAACAAGCTTGAAGGCAAATAAAACTGAACAGACACTAAACTAGTCTACGAACAGTAATAATAATGGAATGGGTATCAAATGGACCTATAATGATTTGATATGAAGTGTTGTTTTATCCATGTTTCCGATAGTCATAGATAAAGTATTATCAGTTAGAGATCGATCATTTGGTAGTACTTTCCGTACAATTTGACGACAGTTAAACATTTGCTTCGATCAGAGTTTGGAAGTTGAATAAAATTCTTTTATAATGGTTTTATCAAATATGATCAATGATGAAGGATCAATGATCAAAGTTGGCGCTAAATGGGTAAAAGTTTTGCTTGGCCTCGTCTCGGATGGATTCTGCCATTAAGGGTTAGAAAGTTCGATTGATACCGATCTCTTGGATTACAGTTTTCTCGGTGTTGAGTGAGAACGATAATACGACATACGGACGTTCTAAAAACAGTATTTTTTTGTGTTCTTTATCATCGTTGAATTTGTGTGAAATCTATTAAACATTATTGTTTTTAGTACAAAGAACTAATCGATATCTACGAAATACCTACCTATCTAATAAAAAAATCTAAGAATGCTACGAGTACAGTAATTTACCATCTGTTTGTTTGACATTTACATTTGTTTAAACCGGTCGTTGTACTGATGTAGCTGCATATTTTATTGTTTTATGAACTTGATGAAAACATTTTCCTCTTGCATGCATAATGTTTTCAGAAACGAGTTCTCTAGCAAATTAGTTTCTTACATTTCTTGCAGTTTTTGCATTATGGATGACTTAATAATCTTCTCAGTGAATTTTATGAGTTTTGTGTAATGTTGCCCAATGTTATTGCTACAGTTACGTTGTTGCACTGCGTGTAATCTTGTAGCAATAAACTTAGAAGTAATGTAGTGGAACTTGTGAAATTACTTTCAGAAACATCTACCAGAATCTTTATTATCATGAAAATGTCGTTTCAACAGAGTCAATTGACTGTTCGATTTCATGGGAATTTGGAGAAACTTCATGTCGAAGTCTAGCTTTCAGTTTTGCATAAGCATAAACAGTATGTGAGTGCAGTGATTCATCATACATTCAAACAAATAGTTGTACGTATACTCCATGTTCGTTGAAATGCGTTTTATACAATTTTCAATATGGAGCTCGTTGGTATGTTCGGTGCGAACAACTGTAAAAACAAATGGCATTGTTTCATTGTTTTTTAGAAGTGTACAAACAGTCAAAGAATTTCATTCTTTTCCACGTTTTTTGTCACACTTTTGAAAGTCACTTAGATTGTGAAGTAAGGAAGCAAATGCTTAGAGCAAGAGAAGGTATTGCGATTATTAGTAATTGTTTGGTCTCGGTCACGATTTTTCTAACTAGATAAACAATTTCTGCTCATGATTCTATTTAGAAGTGCTGCATAAATATTTAACAATAACGCCAATTCCTCCATAACTTCCTCAACAATATTACGGTGTAGGTAGTTAAAGAAGTCTGATACTCGACTAAATTCTTCACAATAGGCAGTTAGGTCAATATCCTGTAAGTTTCAAACAACTGTATTTACATCGCAGCAGATTATATTATTTGCAGTACTTTCCGCATCACAAACTACAGTTAACAATGTCCATAATCATAGTTTATTTTCCGTTTTGTACTGTATTTTAATGGCCATTATTGCCTTGCTTGCTTTGCTTTACGTAATTCAGCTGCGTCAAGCAAAACAGTCATAAAAATATTGTTTTTTTTGCCTATTGATTTACATAGTTACGTAAAAAAGTTATGTGTTCTACTTTACCACTTTACGCTTGTCAACCTTAATGTCGTGTTTGCACAGAATATATATGGTATTCGGATTCGTGTAATTCCTTCAAATCTCGTGATTCTACTACATGTGCATGGGGTTTTCAGATAACATTTTTAAATATTGTTTTCTTATCGTGGGTCAATTTAGCGCCCCGAATTAACTGAATGCGCGGAGTGATATCACGTAAGTCGTGGCTACCAGATGTGTCGCCATGATTTCATTTATTTATGCGTAGCATCGAAATTGCCAACTAAACATTTTTTGGATAAAATTCTTTTTTTAATTTTTTTTTTATCCCTTTTCATCTGGTTCAGACACGATCACTTACCACTACAACAAGAAAAAAAAGATTTGATTTTTAATAAATCCCGTGTATGGTTAATCTATGCCAATAATAGATCATGTGGTAATTAGAGTCACAATCATCTTTAGACAGACTCTACAGATTAGAGCAAATCAAATCAAATCAAAATAATTTATTTGTCAAAACATAGGTAAAAGTTACAAACTTGATGGAAAATAAAATATTTAAGTAACACTATGTTTCACCGTGAAAGGTATACGAATATTTGGTACAAAATAAAGTATTTTAACATTAATATAATTAATTACTTTCTCCATCTTTTAGCTCATTAAATTTAATATATTTACATACTGTTATGTGTATAAAGTCCAAAGGTGTATGTAGCGTAAATCTCGGACGATCTACGGCCGATGAACGTACTCGACCTTGCGGCGGCATTCCGGCGCGTCCCGACTGCCGATCGACGTTTAACTCGACTTGTCGTTACTGCGAGAAGTACCATAAGAGGAGCCTCGCCTGCGGATTTACATCTAGATATAACTTCACGGTTTATCCGTTCTATGGGAACATTGCCTTAGAATTATAGATTGTGTGTGATCTGTGCTTGGTCTGCTGATGCGTCTGAAGTTTGGGTTTTAATTCCGAAAAGACGTGTAATTGTGTTTTCCGCTAAATAAACCAAATTATTTTAGCTGGCTAACCAATGACTCTTTGCAAACAGAAAACCAGGTAGACCAAGAAGAAAGTACACAGACCAATTGAAAGAAATGGCGGAAGAGATAACATACAGAGAAGTGAAGGAATCTTGGTGGCTCTGGATGGAGATAGATGGAGATTGCTACACTGACAAGTGGGATTTAAATTTTGGATGGATGGAACCAATGACCCGGACAAATTACTATAGTTTCAGATCGAAATCCTGCAATGTCGTCTTTTGTGTGTTACAAACATCTCTGTGTAGTGCTTCAGCATAACAGTCGGTTGTTCTCCTTAATGAGGCACAATTTCTTCCTTCCTTCTTCAATAGCGCTTATTGCATTGACGCCGCTGCATACCACGCTTAAAAGTAAGTGTCGGGCTAAAGACCACTATCCTAGTATTGCTCTATCTCATTAAAGGATAGGTAGAATTCTTGCTGGACCAATGAAGGCCGTATACGGCTATAACAATGTTGGGCTTTAAGATTGCACTGGCATAAGTGCGTAGTTGCAGTTTGCTGGTCCATTTGCTTACGAGAATAGTAGTGAAACGGTGACCTTAAATACAATTATATATTTTACATTTATTTTTATATAAATATATACATATAGCCCACCTACCACCTGCCGCTTGTTTCAGGCAGTTCTTGGATATATATAGGTGTCGTAAATGTGAAGAGGTTTGGCCAGCAGCTTCAACCTATGAGGTACTAACAATAGAGGTGTAACAGAAGTGACAACGAGGCAGGAACAGAAACAGATGTTGTATTTTATTTATAACGGAAGCAGAAACAGTATTCTACACTTCTATACAGCATGGCTGGTTAGTCGCTTTACTTCCGAAAACCATAAACTCTGCTCATCATTTTGTACAACTTTTGTTATGGAACAAACAGTATATTCTTGAAAAAAAAATCGCCATTGCTTAACAAAATCTATGGAACAGATGATTTGCTTTCACGAATTCAGAGTTTGTCCCATGATAAAAGTTCTACAGAATGATGTGCAGCGTTCTCAAAAAAAACTCAAAACTCATTTACTCTAAATAGACTAGAATTATTAAGTTCTTTTTGAACGTCAATGTTACAATAGACAGCCCACAAAAAATTCCACCCTTCACCGCTTCCTAGTGTTTATGCTGTGAAGAAGAAAGGGCGCAACGAACTCCCCAGTTCATGGTTTTCGTGTGTAAAGTGACTAAGCAGTCATGCTGTATAATAAAACACAATTAAACCAAAAAATAAACGCTCATGCGCTTTGCATTGACCTCCCGCGCACGAATTAGAAACATTATGTGAATACAAGTGACGACTAGCAGTGCAAATTGAAACAGTCTTCGTCTTGCATCCTCGTTGTGTTAACAGACTTCTCAGGTAGCAGTTACCAATCGCTGATTACATCAGCTATCCTATCATCATCATTACGTCAGCCCGTGAAGCCATACTATTGCTATTTCTCCCCATAGCAAAGCTTCAAGTGGTATTAGAATTGTGAAGTCATCTTGAAAATGCACCAGACCGTGTTATTATTATATTGCTGAGCTAACAAAAGTATTGCTTCAACCTCCTCATTTAAAAGCATTCTTTTAAATCATAAGCACATATTTTCCTTATACATTTAAAATGTTTTGTACAAAGATTTTAGCAGCTATTAAGTACCTAATCAATATTTTTCGGAAAAAAATTACGTATGTCTGTTATATTTTATGTGTTAAGTTAATATAGGTATAATATATATAATTATAGAAGATATTCTGCATAAAAATAACGTTACTAAATATATCTAATTTGAATGCAAGAGTTTTGGCTTACATAATATCTAATGTTTGATAACAAGACTTAATTTGTAAAATCTAGTTATGTTTCTGCATATATTATATGTATGATATAAATGAAATCGTATACTGATTCTTGGTTTCTCTCACTGATCGTCTTTCAGAGCTTATTACAGAAATTATATAATCATATTGAAATAGGTAGGAGATACATATTTTGTATGTATCTTGATGACTCAGTTTGTTATTGCTCGATCATCACACATGACGCCAGTTCAATGACTTCGAAACAGTCTTGGTCCTATTAATCATTGTAGCAAAAAGTTTGACATGTTTCTTCAGTGAAAGCAAGGCCTTGGCAAAAGTAATAAATTATTGACCTTGTTTGTTATTCTTCCTCTTTCAATAACCTAGGCTTCCCCGCGAATTTCTTTATGTCATGTACTACTCAACAACATTATCGCTTAGGGGTGATTCTATCATTACAGTATACATGTATGACATCGGTATGTCAGGATTGCG
Organism: Amphipyra tragopoginis; assembly: GCA_905220435.1. Classification (NCBI taxonomy): domain Eukaryota; kingdom Metazoa; phylum Arthropoda; class Insecta; order Lepidoptera; family Noctuidae; genus Amphipyra; species Amphipyra tragopoginis. The sequence goes on from HG992009.1 coordinate 11,396,993, forward strand.
AGCAAGGTAAATGTAGTAAATAAGACCAAGGTAGACTCTCCACCACTGAGAGTACTTGTATTTGGGTTAGTGTTAGTAACATGAACTAGGACAAGCTAGTCAGATATAAAAGGTCAGACTTCTTCAGCTGATCAACCCAGAATGCTCTCGCTTCGTCGAATGACCACCGCTTTTATAATATCGGGTGCGTCGATCCATATCGACGACTACCTTCCTTTGTCAACATTGCCCAGTGTTACCCGCTAGCGATAACAGTCATCATCGTAAGATTCGCCAGTTGACTGTGGTGGAATATATTACAATAAAAGCGTGTCCTTCATATTATAAAAAGCCGTTTTACGATGTATGAAGGTAGCTGTCATATCAACATCTGTGTCAGCTACCTTAGCCCGGCCCCACATTGTAAGTCTGTCAGAAAATTTCTGAGGAGTGACTGCCCAAAAATTTTTTACTAGACACCGCACACTACCAGAATTTGCCGCTTATCCACATACAATCGCAATGGTTTTAATGAACAATATCCTGACTGATTTACTTAACTTTTTAATTTTCGTTCAAATTAGGACGCACATACATAATTGGTCTGTTTATCTAAGAATGTTCGCGAACAGTTACTGTTTCGATGTACTCTCAAAACGGTAATCATTGCTCATTGTCTCAAGGTACCCATTGTATGCAGACAATGACACCGTTCGTTTTATTTCTTCAGGGAAGTTCAGTGCCAAGGAAAATTTACAAGAATCAAGTTCGTCTCATATGATATGTTCTTGTCGAGCGATGAGTTTCTGTGCAAGGCAACCGCGGGCAAGCAAACAAAAACTGGAATCGTAACATGAGTCATTTGATTTTTAGAGTACCGCGTGCGTATAAAAAATGTTTTAATTTGATTAAACCTGTATGTTGACGCGATAGATACTTACCGGTCGTTCATTTGGGTATTGACTAATTCATTAACTAATGTACATATTGTGGAAATGGAATGTCACCAAAATTCGACATACCTGCGCAGTGCGCAGCCTTTTAAGTATCGTGTACGTAATATTTTTCAGTTCCCCAGTCGATTATTTTTTGTAATTTATTTCAGTCGCGCTACGACACGTAAATTCCATTTCGTAATTAACTTTTATTACGTCATTGAATATTTTTATCTGTGATCGGTATCCTAATGGGGGCAGTTAGTCCTCATTTTTAAAAATTTCATTTGACCTTTTGAAAAATGAAAATTATTACATTGATCCCTATTTGCCAGTACTTTTTCATACTTCGTCTAGCTAAGATGTACTTGTTTAAAAAGTGTAAACGATGTAAGTAATATTGTTTTATACTTTGAAAACGTTTATTTATTAAATTGTGGGTGTTTGTTAATACAGGATTAGTTGTTGGTATTCTCAATTCAATTCTATGTAAGTATTTTCCATGTCGTCCATTATGCGTTTTGTTCAACGAAAGAAAAAAACATAAATAATCGGGAGACATGAATTTAATTTGTACGAAACTCTTTGTGATCTCCTGTATTGTTTGCTGACTTGTCGCGAGATTTGTTGAGCGAACTCACTTGTTGCTTCGCCAGTAATGCCACTGTGTGCCGTGTCCATCTCTAGCTGACTCCCAATTAAGTTACATTAACCGCAAACCTGATTAAACGTAACCGCAGTCTTAATCAAATCTAATCTCGGATTTACAAAGTCCGGACTTAAAACCGGGACATTTCCCCGAAGTTTTCATTCCCCTCTCTAATTCTCAAACACAATTAGACCTACGTGCCGTGACTATTAAAACGAAATTACTCCGTCTTCTTTCGAATTTATATTTCCGGTATTTTTAACTGACTTATATGGCTACTGGCTGTAACTACTTGTGCCATTGCCAATACTGGAAAGCATTTTAACGAGATTTTAATGTTTTCGCTTGCAAAATTTATTGCCCTCGGCGCCAAGAGTGGTATCTTCTGGGATTTATACTGAACGCAATTTGCCATCACTGTGTATTTCCTTTCAAGTAAAATGCAGGAATCCAACTATTTTAAAACTTCGTGCAGTTTGTCGGAATAAAAATTATGTTTGAGAAAAGTTTTTGCAAACTTTGAGTCTTGGATGTAGTTGGATATAAAACGAATGTGGTTAGAATGTAAATACATATAGTTTTAGTAACATGCGGAAATTACTTTTGAGTTCAATCAGTTTATAGACGCCTTATGTGATATTACACGGTTCACTTCTGCCTTTCAATTTGGATAAAACAACCAAATTGAACCATGTAAACATTATGGTGAATCATTCAATGTCATTGATCAATAGCATATGCTTTAATTTTTGCACCTTTCAACCAAAGCGAATCAATTTGGTTGAACCGTGTAATAACACCATAATGGCGATGGATGAAGCAACCAAATTGAACCATGTACCTAAACATAAAGGTGCATCATTCAATATCATTGATCAATAGCATATGCTTTCATTTTTGCACCTTTCAACCAAAGTGAATCAATTTGGTTGAACCGTGTAATATCGGCATTACATACTATGTATGGTTATTTACGATTTACACACGTGCATTTTTCGGAATTGCCCGACTAGTTTCGGACCCAAACGGATCCCTTAATCATGAGCTGAACACGCGGCGAGGTCGCGAGTCTTACTTATTCCAACCTAGGTCTCGTATTCGCTTACTAGATATTATTAGGACTGTGTAAGCTGATGGAATCAGCAATAATTGAGACACTAAGTTTTTCGAAACCCTCGCAATTAATAAACTAAGATACTTTTTTTGTATTATAACTTTCGTGAGATACATTTATATTCTTGATTAGGATATACAGGGCGTCCCACGACTTTGCCACATGGAGGGGAAGTACCTTAAATACTGTAGATAGAAAAATTTACTTAATGAAGACTTCATTTTTATTTTAAAAACAATACGAACTGCATTCAAAGAATTTTAAATAATCACCTGCCTGAACCGGGAATCGAACCCGCTAAATGTGAAAACAAAAAAATCTGTAATTTTATTGTACTAATCGAAAGGCTCGATCAGATACATTTATTTCTTCTAAATAACATAGCATCTAAAATAAAAGGAACACCATGAAATTTAACATTTTATTTAAAATTTTGTTCAGAATAATGAATAGCATTTTCTCTATGTCGTGCTTAAAACAACTGACTTTATGTACTACTTTCTGCTTTATTACTGTTTCGAAGTATTAATTCAAATATTCACCATGAAAATTAAATAAATCAACAGTAAACGAGATTATTATAAGAGTTACATTTTGTATACAATAGGAAGAGACACATTTTGAGCATTTAATACATTAAATTGATTGTAAGTTGCACAGTTAAACGTGTGTTATTATTTCAAATAAATGTTAAATTTCATGGTGTTCCTTTTATTTTAGATGCTATGTTATTTAGAAGAAATAAATGTATCTGATCGAGCCTTTCGATTAGTATAATAAAAATACAGTTTTTTTTGTTTTCACATTTAGCGGGTTTGATTCCCGGTTCAGACAGGTGATTATTTAAAATTCTTTGAATGTAGGTAGTTCGTATTGTTTTTAAAATAAAAATGAAGTCTTCATTCGGTAAATTTTTCTATCTACAGTATTTAAGGTACTTCTCCTCCATGTGGCAAAGTCGTGGGACGCCCTGTATATGATTAAGGGCGGGCTCGGTTTGGGTCTGAAACTAGTCAGGCAATCCCGAAAAAAGCTAAGATACAATCGTATCTTCGTTATAAAAACTAAGGGGTAGACAACTTTTGACGCCAACAATTCCACATTCGTATATTAATTATATTTATTTTTGTAAAACATTATGTTTAACTGAAATATGATACAAAGCAGAAACTAACTAATTGTTATTCCACATTATAGTAAAGCGTAGTAAATAATGAGCCGATTTTAAATGTTGCTAATTATAAAAACCTGTTTCAGTTTACGTTTCTTGAAGGACGACAAGTGTCGAATAGCTTATTAGAAATAATGAATATGGTATGCAAAATTTTTATATAATGGATATAAAATCTATACTCAAAAGGCCTTATGTTCAACTAAACTATATTAAGTTAGTTTAGATGCATAAGTATAAGGCACTCTTACCTATAAGGATATTGTACGGGATTGCGCATACTTTAATCGAAACGATGTATTTGTATGGCCTACAGATCGTTGTTTCGGGTCTGGGCGTTTGTATAATATGTGAGATTTGTGTCTGTAAACGCACCCACGATACAAGAGAAATCATAGGGAGGGGCAACGTTTTTTTTTTTAAACAATAAAAAACAAAACAACGATTACAATGCAAAAATTAAATCCACCATTTATCGTTGATAGTTGTTTATACACTGTACAGTACACAGAACAATACAGTATACCCCATCTAAGGACGGTTGAATCTTACTCAATCCATCCAACTGCAGAATTATTTAGTCAGTAAATCGTACGTTAAATGCGACGTGTGTTACAGATGTTGCAAGTACTTTCATAAAATAAAATAAATGGCATTTTAAAATTACAGTGTCCTGTACTATATTGTTTTCACGATAAGAAGATTAAAATGACACATGTCAATAGGAGTAGCTAGACATGTGACTGTAGTCGATTCAACTATCGATAAAATTTGTAAAATTTCAGCGAGAATTTGACAAATTATTGTAATGTGATTTTATGTACATTTCAAAGTAATTAGGATTAAGTCAATTAGCATGCATATCTTCAACAATAGACGATTACGTGCTGATGTGATAATGAATCCAGCAGGTATGGGATGAGTGAACATAAATGTTTATTTATCACCAATAATAAGCCCAGTAGCCGGGTCGCGAAAAAGAGGTTTATCTTGCGAAAGGTTCGTCGGTTCTGAATTTTGGATGTGTTATGTTAGGTGTTTTTTTATGAAAAGCCCACAAACACACACAGACAGAGAGAGAAATAGACAGCCAAACAGAAAGACAGACATGGGCTTCAAACCTATAAAATACCTCTGATTTTGAGTCTGGAATGAAAAATAAGAATTTAATTTTCTACAAAATTGATGTGAATAATTTTTGGCATAAAACCCATAAGGAGTTATTTAATAAAAACTCATTTTTGGGTTCTTTAACCCAAGATGGCAGAGCGCGCCGAGGTCACTCAAGGTAGGTACAAAATTTGTAATTTTTATAAGAACACATATCCGTATCACGTATCCAAAATTTAGGACTGACCGACCTTTTGCAAGGCAACTGGGCTATAATGAGCCTTAGTTTAATTATTCAATCAACTGAGCCTATCGTCTATAATTATTACGACAGTCAAAATATTCATTCTGTTAATATAAATTTATCGAAATTATTTTATCGATACGCACGTCTCTGGCAACTGGTACCATCTGACGCAAGTTTGAAAACGCGTCGTGGTTTTTTCAAAATCATTTATCTAATATATAAATATGGCGTTAAACACATATAACTATATTGTTTCTATGTTTCTGATTTTAAAACAACCTATTGGGTAAGGCTTTATTAATATTTTAAATTGATTTAATACTTTTTGAATTAAATTGTCATACACAAGCGCCATTACAATTTGTTTTCATGTCATGAACTGACATCTGCCAAATTAATCAACTTACCGTGAAAGCAATATACTGCATTTGATCAGCATGCTGCATCATTGTATCAGCTCTGTGGAGTCTGCTGCTAAAATAGGCTATTTCGAACGGTTTTTCATCGTCTGCATCCATAAATTGTAAATAAGTAGCTATCTTAAGTAATCTTGACTGTAAAAATAGAAATAAAGTAAGTTCTTGTTAATTTATATTTTTAGCATCCTTCAAGCTAACATAAACGGATATTGCTCCCTCCCGGCAACTCCGTTTATTTTTCAATGAAAATATTATGTATTTTCACTGGATAGAGCGTGTTTTCGATTGAAAGAAATGTAATAAAATGAGGGTTGATTTTATATTGACGTTTGTTTATGTCAAGTGCTTTATTTCGGTTCTTCCCTACCTTTATAGATTTGAATAAGTATTTCTTGTAAAGACTCGTTTTTATTAGAAAGAGTCTTGGTTTTATTAGATAGAGTCTCAGTTTTATTAGAAAGTCTCGATTTTAGTTATTCTTTCGTTATTTCTGTTTTTGGAAAAATTAACCCAATTCGGTAAATCCAATACGTACTGACAGCCATCATACTTATATCACAGTGTACCTACTTACTACATACAGTGGGTCAACGCCCATACATTTGACAGGTCCTATGAAATGTCAAAATTGGTAACACTTGTCAAAGGGTTGTCACATAAAATAAATTACACAAACTTTATCAAACAAACGTCCAAATTAATTAACGTTTTATAGAAACAGTGACACGCAAAAAGAAAACCACGGATGCGTAATTTTGACGATTGACAAAATAATGCAAAGGTATGTAGCAGCAGTTTCGCCGTCTTATCCTGGAATATTCTAACAATATTTAAAACTACAACTTTTGTCGAGGTTACAGTCGCAGTGGCTAACGCTTGCGGGGGTAGGTAAGAGTCATAAATTATTCGCAAGTCTACGATGGGGTCATAGAAAATTACTTATTACTCATGGTTATTACTTCTATGGTTTTCGTGGGTGCTGATGCCGGAAATAAAGCCTAAGTATTCCTCGATAATCAAAGGCGGTCAAAAAAATTTACCAGTTAAATGAGATTTGCCAGGTAAAACGTGGTCCCTATCTTGGTATTTGAGAATTGATCTTGTTTTTGTAATCAGCGTCCCTGAAAATCATGGATTGGACACCCATGACGGCTAATTTGAATTTTTTTATGGCCGCCATCTTGTATATAGATTTTGACCTCATTTTCGGCATCAGCATCCCCGAAAACCATGGAAATGACACCCATGATGGTTAAATTGAAATTAGAATAGCCGCCATCTTGGAAATGGATTTTGACCTCAATTTCGGCATCAGTACCCCCGAAAACCATGGAAATGACACCCATGATGGTTAAATTGAAATTTTAATAGCTGCCATCTTGGAAATGGATTTTGACCTCATTTTCGGCATCAGCATCCCTGAAAACCATGGAAATGACACCCATGATGGTTAAATTGAAATTTTAATAGCCGCCATATTGGAAATGGATTTTGACCTCAATTTCGGCATCAGTACCCCCGAAAACCATGGAAATGACACCCGTGACGACGAATTTGACATTTTTGTAGCCGCCATCTTGGATTTCGATTTTGACCTCATTTTCGGCATCCGCACCCCAGAAAACCTTGGAGTTGACATCCATGACGACTAATTTACTAATTTTCATGGCCGCCATCTTGGATTTGGATTTTGACGTTATTTTCGGCATCAGTGACCCCGAAAACCAAGAAATTGACACCCAGGATGATTACATGAAAATTTTCATGGCCGCCATCTTGGATTTGGATTTTGAAGTCATTTTCGGCATCAGTGAAAACCGTGGAAATGACTTCCCACGAACAATCATTTGAAAATGTATGTATGCCGCCATCTTGGATTAGTAAACAGACTTTTAATAATATTCTCGTAATAGGTACACATACATATCAATAATAAATTAATATAATTTCTATGAACGATATCAATCAAATTTGAAATCAAAAAGTGCGAGCCCTGGAATTTATGTCCCGAGTAGCAGTATGGCTATTCGGGACATAACCTCCGCCCCTTCACCCCGCAACCCCCCGCACGATTGCTCTGTGACAATGTTCTACGTTGACCGACTGTAAGGAGTAAGATATAGGTAGACTGTGCTTATATCTAATGCCTGTTTAAATTGCTTAGATATCTTCAAATTCGGGCATCACTATCACTACTAGTATAAAACAAAGTCGCTTCCCGCTGTCTGTCCCTATGTATGCTGAGATCTTTAAAACTACGCAACGGATTTTGATGCGGGTTTTTTTAATAGATAGAGTGATTCAAGAGGAAGGTTTATACAAGGTTAGTCAGAAAGGGGGTACTAATCCGAAAGGGTGTTAAAGTACACATAATAATGGACAACTTTTGTTCTACAACTTTTTCCAAAAGTCAATAGTTTAAGAGAAACAGTTGTTCAAAAATCTCAAAAAAAAAACTCTAAAATCTATCTATCCCCAGTTATGATCAGCTGTGTTTACATTTTAGGTCATATTTGGGGTCATGAATTAGAAGCACCATTTTCTGAATTTGTAACTAAAGCAGGGATGAAGAATTTTTGAAAAAACTAAAATAAAAATCATTTTATTTAGCAAAAAAAATTATCGAATTTTGAAATTTTAACACTTGCTTTCAAACAGTCATCAGTGATACTATAAGTGGGCTTCGGATTAGTACCCCCTTTCCGACTAACCTTGTATGTATAATACATGCATATTATAGTAGAGAAAAACGCGAAATTTTTATTTTCAGCCAGTATCTTTTTGATCTAATGCATACATTTTATATTAAACTTAATGGGATACATTAAACATCTGTGGTAAATTTATCTAAATAAAAAATAAAAAACAGTGCATTAATGTAAAACAGTGCAACAATGAGCACACGTCTGCACTGTTTTGGTACTAAGCAAAAAATACGTCCATTGTGATCGGTTTTGCAGTGATTAATGATAACATTACTACGTAGTTGAAAGAAAAGGTTTTTTATCTATCTAGGGATCTTCTAGGGATACATGAAAAGAGCCTCCACGAATCACGATGCTTAAGTACGTCCGGCGCACCCTGGGCAGTCAGCTCCGCTACCAAGCTTGCTGACTGGCTAATCTTTTCACCACGGCATGAACTATTCTTGTATAGGTTCCGGCACGATAGAGGAGGAGGATCCATCTTTTTATCGATGTTTTATGAAACAACGAAATACTATATGATTAAACCCTGTCCTTCGTATACTCCGTATTGACTTCTAGACCCAAAAATACGGTACAGGTGGTACACAATAAGGTCAATAAGTGTCATATCATATTTTAGATTTTGATATTACAGTCAGGCGAGGGTTCGCGACCGGGATTTTTCTCCGATGAATACATTAAGGTCGCTTAGTATTCAGCTCTAGCCTCTCAGATTGCGTTACCTTGTCTTCTGAAAGCACATTGCATATTGCAACCGCCGCCGGTGAAATAATGCTGGCTTTGAAATATGAACTCTAAGATCAGGTAAGACTCAATAACCAATAGCCGATTCCTATGATTTGCCGATGTTATTGGGTAGAATTAAGACTTTTGTATCTTTACCAAAAGGTTTAAAAGAAAAAACAAAACATTTTTGCTTGTAAATAATGTCATGTGATAGAACATTTCGATGCCATTTATAAATGAATGAGTACAGCGACACAGCTGGCAGCGACTAACGCAATATCGCTCCGCGCTGTCAGTTAACTCGAGGCGCTAAAATTACTCAAAAATAGAACACGAAATTTTCATTTTGTTTTTTTTTTTGTTGAATCTTTTATCTCCCATTTAGCGTCAATATGTGTCAACAGTAGATGGCGCGGTTTAAAGGAACTACACGAGTTTTTTTACACCTTGTATAAATAAATAATATAACAGATAAATCTATAGCTATGTGATTAATCAATAAAAGATTAACAAAACAATGTTAAACGCCCATAAGGGGTTTATAAAACAAATTGTTTACCTTTGCTCGACAGCAAATTGCTAGAATTGACACCTAGTGCAATCATGCCATCAATCAATCAATAAATCAATTTATTCCTCAACATGAGTTAAGCTGTTCCAATTGATTGCAATTAAAAAAAAAACGTTGTGTAATTTGCGACATATTATACAAGGTTTAACATAAATAACGCACAACCTTTTAAGGGATCACTGTACTCATCATTATGAACAACTTTTACTATGGGACCAAAAATGAAATCGCGAAAAAAAATCAGCTGTTCGAGAGGTTGTGATTTTGAGAGGTTGTGCGTTATTTAAGTTACACCTTGTATAAAAATACCGACCAGCCGACCGTTTTGGGGCTGACCTCAACATAAAAGGAAATCCGAAAACCCGAAAAGGATCACCGATAATTCAGCCCTCATCAAGCTGTCTCCCTCCTATGTCCACGCCAGCAACGCCCTAAGCCGAGGTCCGAGTCCCACTAGGGGTCGCCCTTAGTGCTGTTGTTGCAGGTAGTCATGATGTTAGTGTAGCACAAGTACCTAGTTAGCTTAGGTTAAGTATTTACTTCCCCCCCCCCCCCCCCCATTGGCTGGAGACCCTTTAGGTCATGCCAATAACTGCCCGGTTACGTAGAAACCGTCCCAATCCCCGTCAATAGAAATAAAAAAAAAACCGAAAAGGATACCAAATACACGGGCAGGAAATATAAGGAATTTGACCCATAAATATTTGTTCTTGTCCTTCTTCCTTGTTTCTGTTGCCAGGTTTCACATTACGGAGAAGTCTTCTCCATTTCTTAGTTGTCTAAAACAAATGTCGTAGTCACCCTTCACGTAACGCTAAGTTGCAGTGACGCTGCAGTTTAGTTCACGCGAGCGTATCTGACGGTCGCCTATTAAGAGAATATGAAAAGCGTTGTTTTGATCGAAACTTAACTACAACTACGTTTCAACTGTACTTCTTTAGATATACAAAAATGCAAATAGAATATCTGGCTTTAATTCCGCTGAACAAGATCGCTAGTTTGGATGCAGTATGCAGCACCACCCTCCCGCCCACAAATATCGGGTGTAAAAAGACCCTTAACGATAACGAAAACCACGTATTCTACCCATCATTGGGATAATTTTTTTCGAACAAACCGTACCTGGGAAATCATAAACTTTCTTCCATACAAACATTATCAAAAATTTCAATTTTTCCTATCAAATTACTTACGCATTTGAAGTTATAAAAACGCAATGAATATCAAACGCACACGACCGCCTTGGCTCGGCTGTGTGGCCGCTGCACGCATGCAAACGCGCGGCATCGACACAACCATAATTTGCGCGCTACAAAAAAAAGCTTTTTTTTCATGCCAAAAAATAAAAGTCGTTTCCTAGCAATTATATTTGGTCAATGTAATTTAGTTTGATGTATAGAGTGCGTAGATTTCGGCTATGTGATGGGTCTTTTTACACCCTGTATATGCACATGCAGAAAGAGTGAAAAAATAATGCAACATGCAACGCGCGAATCGCGTCCCAGCGGTCGAGGAGTCAACATATCCTGAGGATGCCCCGTGCAGAGGCGAAACACGTGTCGTGTATTGGTTTGGTTGCATGTTGCATTATTTTTTCACTCTTTCTGCATGTGCATATATTTGTGGGCGGGAGGGTGGTGCTGCATACTGCATCCAAACTAGCGATCTTGTTCAGCGGAATTAAAGCTAGATATTCTATTTGCATTTTTGTATGTCATGGGTTTCCGCAAAGTAACGCCTGATTCCATCATTTATCTTCTTTAGATAGGTGAATCAGGTCCCTCGACGTGAAGGAACAGCCTATTTTGCATCATACGAGTACGTTACCGTTCACGTTCACGTGCTCTATGCGTTACACAGACATTTCTAAAGTACCGTAGAACGGGGTTACTTTGATCAATTATTTAAGCTTCATGTGTTTGTATCTTATTTATTTTTGCTTTTAGCTGCTACATCAAAAATATTTCATATAGACTGAATTAACTGAGATATATAAAATCACATAGAATAGATAAAAAAAAAACTACAGAGCATAGTTTTTGATACAAAAAGGAGAAATTTCCTTATCAAAGTCGGACAGTAGACTTCTACTTTGATAATACCTGTTTTATCATTCAGTGTCAAAGTAGCCCCAATTAGGACTCGAATTTTGTACATAATCAGGGGTGTGATTTAATATTTTTTATCTTCGCCATCTAACTTCGCAGACACCTCTGTACCGAATGGTAAAATAAGAAAATTGTCAATGTTGCCTATACAGTTAAGTTAAAATGCATAAGTTTCATTTTACAGAGATATTTGACCAAATGCAATATGTTTAGTAACTATCAATGTTTCTTGATATCAAAGTATCTTCGATTCTTCAATCGCTGGTACGTTAATCATCCATTTTAACGTTAAAGATTAATTGCGTGAATATTTTCACTAGCAAAAGAACGTGTTCGGGGATATGCAATCTGCTCATACATAAGAGTCTGGTTTCGGATCCAATTTCTGAATTATGCATGATTTTCATAGAGTTAGTCCGACAATAAATTCTTGTTCCGACAAAAATCTTTTGAATTTCCATGTATTCCTTGGATTTATTGCATATGTACGGTCGCGGACTCGAAATGTTTATCAGATTTCAAATTCGATTCCTTGTCATTATCACACTGTGCGCAATAAGGTTTAAGATGTCGTATCAACTTTTGTGATATCGACCTTATGAAAAAGTAATGTGCAAGCAATTATAGACCTTATGGAGGTAAACATTTCAAGTCCACAACTGTACAGACGCCAGCGCATAAAGTACTTCAATCTGTCAAATTTCTTTAATAGATTTTCATCTCTATCGCAAAAGCATTATGGTGCTCCCACACTGGTGTTAAAAATGTTTACAAACATTTTCTAACATTAATACATTGACTAAAAATGTTAGAAAAAGATAAAAATATCGGATAATCATAAATTTAATCTATCTATTAATAGATTTTAGATAATATTTTAATAGATTTCTTTTATTTATGTTTCTTTATAAAATGTTTACTAATGTTAGTAAACATTTTTAACAGCAGTGTGGGAGCACCATTAGGTTGAAGGTTGATTGGGAAAATTTGACAGTTTTGGGTAGTTTGTTGTGCTGGCGTCTATATTTTGACCATTTTCAAATCATGAACTACTAGAGGTCGCTTGCGGCTTCGCCTGTGTGGATGACTTTCATCACGTATTCCGCGTTTTTGGGATAAAAGTAGCTTTCTTCGGGTTCCAGACTATGTCTGCACCAAGTTTCAACAAAATCGGTTCAGTAGTTTAGTCGTGATAAGGTAACAGACAGACAGAGTTAATTTCGCATTTAAAATATTAGTGAGGATTAATTCGTTTAGGTACGTAAATGTTTAGGTACACGTGTTTGACGTGGGAGGAACGTAACAAGGTGACTATTGGGTCGGACTGAATAGGACCATTATCCCAACAGTATCACTTACAAACTGATACGGTACATAACTAGATTAATTGCTGGTGCCTTTTCGTGACGGTTCAAATATATCGAAGTAGATAAATGTTGGATGTCTATCTTAAATCTGTCTAGTGGTCAAATATTCAAACGCTTTTAAATTTTAAGTTGCTGTTAAGTATCGTGTCGTCACTATCATTTTAAGGCGAAATGACAGTGACAGCACGAAATTAACGGCAACTTTAAATTGAGTAGCGTTTGATGATTTGGCCATACGCCTTACATGTACGACATCGGTCAACGTTTAGTTGATCGATTGGTGTAAAAGAAACTATCGATCGTCATCGACGAATCCATTCTACCATCGATTGATGGCATCGATTGGTGTGGTAACGCCCTTAGAGTATATGTGTATTTAGAGTAATATTATAGAGTATTAGGCATTGAGCCAATTAAATGTTATTTTCGTCACCATATAAGCTACTCTTTGTTTTAAAGAGAACACTGTTTTGTGTCTTAATTTGTCTGCATATCATTTCGACAGCTATATTGTTACCAAAAATATAAGTATTTTATGTTTACGATATGCGATAAAATATTTCATCCTAAATGCATAATATATGTACACACGGTGACACGGCTACACATCAAGCTATATTTCCAGTTAATACTGACCTCTCACTGTAAGGAAATCCTATACAATGCGAGATCAGCTTATACTGGAAATGTGTAGCTTGATCTATAGCCGTGCGTACTGCCTCGTTAGTCTAATGGTTGCAAGCGCAACTGCTGAGCGTGAGATCCTGGGTTCGAAGGTTCTAACCCTAGGTCGGGTAAAATGTTATTGGGTTTTTCCGTGTGGAATTTCTCAGTAGCGGCCCGGAGTCTGGATTTGTGCCCGGTTGATGGCAGTAGGCTCGCCCCCTATTAACATAACGGCGGAATGAGGATGTACTATGACTATGAACCTCTGCCCAACCCTTCGGGGAATACTGGCGTGATGTTATGTTTTGTTTTGTTATTTCATCCCATATCGTAAACTTTGCCTACGGAACACAAAATGTTGTCCATTTGGGAGTTGCACATAATTTCATTACTCTGACAACTCAACATTAAACAAATGCGACCGAAAAATTACATTGTTGATGATGTTTTTTTTTTATAATAATATTTTTACTGGATTGTGTGCTGTCTTTTAAGCCAGATCAGTTATCGTTAGCGACCAGTGAAAAGCTCGTAGGTAGTGTAGGTACTAAATACGTTTCAGGTCATATTCAGCAAGAAGCCTGAGTTCAATTTGAATGCAAATAAAAGTTGATAATGAATAATACATCTGTTTATCTGCTGATAATCCCTTATGTAACTGGATCCTGTTTTTTCCCAAGAAAACCTCGTAATTCGCATTTGACAAAATGAGGTTCGCTAGGAAAAAAATATTTCGAGAATTCATATTCAAATATGAATTAAGTACATGATTTTGTAGGTAATGGTTTATTTATAATAAAACAAAAAAAAAACTGAAGTTCCTTACAAAATTTTTCAGGAAACGGTATTTTTCGTGTCCTGTAAAATTTTGCTTTTGGCGAGGTTTTCAGTGGTCGCTGACGCGGACATCATGCTTAAACAGAGCGACACTTGAATGAATGGAACTTTGGCCACATGGCCGCGTAGGTCGCAATGGACATAACTGTCGCAATCTCTAAATAAGTCATTAATTACAATTGTCTTACAGACATTGTAATGGCACTTTAGACCCTGGCCCACGCTTCAACTAAACGTGTGTTGTCCTGAATGCCCTAACTCCAGGAAATAGTATTAATTTGATTGGATTTTGTTTATTCTGTATGATTAGTATTTGAAGAGAACCTACGCGAACAATGTGGTGACTGTGGTGAGTCAGCAGACATGAGAGTCAACAGTCTATCCCTTTAATACGTTTATTAATATTAAGGCAAAGAATAGGTTTAATAAAAACTTTATAAAAATATTGAATCGGGTCTTCTCGCGTAACAAACTTTAAGAGGCACAATATACCTTTTATCCCGACGTTTCGGCCGAATTTCACCGGCCGTGGTCACGGGTAGACTGAAGTGGCGGAGCAGTTGTCATCTTCGTGAAGCAAGGGCATTTTCATCTACCCTCACTTGATCTTGATTTTTTTAACCGACTTCAAAAAGGAGGAGGTTCTCAATTCGGTTGTATTTTTTTTTTATTTTTTTTTTTTTATTTTTTATGTGTGTTACCTCATATCTCCGTCATTTATGAACCGATTTGAAAAAATCTTTTTTTTTCGGAAGGGTATACTTTCCGATTGGTCCCATTTAAATTTTGTTATGATCAGACCATGAACTTCAGAGATATGGAACGGAACTCCTCGTCGGATCAAAGCAAAATTCTCAAATCACTAATATTGCTTTGTTTATATTTGTTGTTGGGAACTGACTACTTGAAAAGAGGAGGGGGTGCGTGTCCCCCCTCCCCCCCTTTGGAATGTTTTCATTATATCGTGTAAGGTATCATTTGAAAGGACTTTTTATGCCCGACTACGTCAAAGCCAAAAAGAAGGGTTATGAAGGAGGGTGTTAAAATTATGACACTAAAACGTTTTTAATAAAAAATAAACTTTAAAAAAAAGTAAAAACCGACTTCAAAGAAATACTAAAAGGAGTAAAATAATTACCATAATATAAAATTAACAGTTTCAGAAGTCGGTGCAACTCTACACTGAAGCAAATAGAAGCCACCGACTTCTGAAACTGTTAATTTTATATTATGGTAATTATTTTACTCCTTTTAGTATTTCTTTGAAGTCGGTTTTTACTTTTTTTTAAAGTTTATTTTTATAAAGTTATCGTCGGTACTTCGACACACCACACTAACGACGTCTTTACACTCGCCTAAACCGTCTCGTTGACGATAACACTTGCTGATGACCGGATTCCATGATGTTGATAGTTTGTATCCATCGTCCCGATTGAAATTCTTGTATTTCTTAATTTCAATCGCTTCACGTACAATTCGGGGATAATAGTGACGATCGGTGGAGAGGATTTTTGGACTATGTAATTCTATCCAGTGATTGGAACCGGACTCCAGAAGATGCTCGGCTATTGCGGACTTATTTATCTGGCGGTTTTTGACTGCGGCGATATGTTCCTTAACCCGTTCTGCGATCGTTCTTTTGGTCTGCCCGATATAAGAACTACCGCAACTGCAGTCAATCTTGTAGACGCCAGGTGTCTGAAGAGGAATAACATCCTTTGGAGTACGCAGTTGCCTTGATACCTTGGAGAGAGGACTGTATACAGTCTTAATGGCGTATTTCTGTAGTACTGTACCAATTTTATCCGTCACTCCTTTTAAATACGGCATGAACGCTGGCACTCTGTTTACCCCCGGTTTTTTATCTTTCCTCTTCGGACGTCGTATGTATGCAGTAACACCAAAGCGGATTCCGTATGAAAACGTCATAAGTAGTGTTGAGGAGGTGATCATTCGTAACAAGGTACCGTCTACAGATGCGGACACGCTTAGACAGGATGTTGCGGTTATTTTACGAAAGTCGACATTACCAAAGTCGAATGTCACGGCGGAAGAGCGTCAAGCATTAAGAGCGCTTCGTGAGAACGAAGATATCTTAATGCTTAAGGCCGATAAGGGAAACGCCACCGTAGTGATGAATTCCAGTGACTATGACGACAAAATACGTAGTCTGTTGAGTGACACCTCCATATACAAGTCGGTGTCATATAACCCTACAGCCAGAGTCACCAAACGTATACGAACACTAATTGCGGACCATAAAGATGTGTTCACGGATGATGAGTACGAACGGTTACATAGACCAAAAATCGTACAGCCGCCTAAACTATATGGCTTGCCTAAGGTTCACAAAGATAGCGTTCCACTACGGCCGATCGTAAGTCAAATTGACTCTCCCACTTACGAGTTAGCGAAACACGTAGCTACTATACTGCAGCCATTAGTAGGTAAAACCTCATCGTTCGTGAAAGACTCACGCCATTTTGTAGACATCATCAAGAGCATGAAGTTGGAACCAGATGAGATCATGGTGAGTTTTGACGTGGCATCTTTATTCACCAATGTTCCAATCTTAGAAAGTCTTGATGTTATCGAACGAAAGCGAAAGAGAAAACGACCTGCCTCTACAGTATATTGTTCTGTTGAAGAAATGCTTAGAGGGTAACTTCTTCCTCTACCGTGGACAGCACTACCTCCAGATCGACGGAGTGGCTATGGGCAGCCCAGTGGCGCCGGTGATAGCCAATATCTGGATGGAACATTTCGAGACACTCTTCGACTTAGAGGCAGCAGGAGTGAAGCTGTGGAAAAGGTATGTCGACGATGTCTTTTGCATCATGAAGGGTAGTTGTCAGGAAGCAGAACAATTAGCTAGCCGCTTGAATTCCATACATCCGAACATCGATTTTACTTTTGAAATGGAAACAGGCAGATCGTTAGCTTTTCTCGATGTACAGGTAAAGGTGAGACACGATGGTACCCTAGGACACACTGTATACCGAAAACCGACACACACAGATAGGTACCTTAATGCCCATTCACACAACCATCCGCGTCACCTTCAATCAGTTGTTACCTCACTGACGAACAGAGCATACGATCTGTGCGACGCTGAACATTTAGATAGGGAGCTCGCTCATGTTCAGGAGGTATTGAAGACAAACGGATACAGTGGGTACCTACGACGTCCGAAGAGGAAAGATAAAAAACCGGGGGTAAACAGAGTGCCAGCGTTCATGCCGTATTTAAAAGGAGTGACGGATAAAATTGGTACAGTACTACAGAAATACGCCATTAAGACTGTATACAGTCCTCTCTCCAAGGTATCAAGGCAACTGCGTACTCCAAAGGATGTTATTCCTCTTCAGACACCTGGCGTCTACAAGATTGACTGCAGTTGCGGTAGTTCTTATATCGGGCAGACCAAAAGAACGATCGCAGAACGGGTTAAGGAACATATCGCCGCAGTCAAAAACCGCCAGATAAATAAGTCCGCAATAGCCGAGCATCTTCTGGAGTCCGGTTCCAATCACTGGATAGAATTACATAGTCCAAAAATCCTCTCCACCGATCGTCACTATTATCCCCGAATTGTACGTGAAGCGATTGAAATTAAGAAATACAAGAATTTCAATCGGGACGATGGATACAAACTATCAACATCATGGAATCCGGTCATCAGCAAGTGTTATCGTCAACGAGACGGTTTAGGCGAGTGTAAAGACGTCGTTAGTGTGGTGTGTCGAAGTACCGACGATAACTTTATAAAAAATCAAGATCAAGTGAGGGTAGATGAAAATGCCCTTGCTTCACGAAGATGACAACTGCTCCGCCACTTCAGTCTACCCGTGACCACGGCCGGTGAAATTCGGCCGAAACGTCGGGATAAAAGGTATATTGTGCCTCTTAAAGTTTGTTACGCGAGAAGACCCGATTCAATATTTTTATAATGTGTACAAATCGCGAAAGTTTAAAAACATTTAATAAAAACTTTTTTTTAACGAGCTTCCTTTTTCCCCTTTTCTCTAGGTACTGTATTAGTTAGGCATCTTACTATCTAATTGACTAAAGTTTCGATATTTTTTTATTTGAATGCGTTCTATTAATGATACCTAATAATAACCCTGTAGTTTTTCCAGTTAATTTAGCGTAACCTTCATAAGTTTATCGTTTTATGTTACAATAGGTAAAATAGGTAATATTTATTAAGCAGTTAATAAATAGTTTATATGAAACCTTCTTTGCTTTAATATTCAAGTTTAGTATGTTTTTAATTGAATGTATTCTATTGATGATACCTAGTATCCCTATGAAGTGTCGTCAGTTAATTTGAAGTAACCCTCAAGAGCGCTTTATTTTTTTTTAGATCGTTTGTGTCTGTTTGTTACTTCATTACAACTAAACTTCTGAACCGATTTTGATGAAACTTTGTACAGAGATAGTCTGGAACCCGGTGAAGGATATAGGCTCCGAAAAAACGCGGAATACGCGATAAACGACATCCACGCGGACGACCCGCGGGTGACCTCTATTATTACCATAAATGGAGAAAGAGAGAATATTCTTATATAATTATGGTTTTAATGAAAATATAAACTGTTTCTCCATTCCTTCCGTGAGTAAGATGAGGTAAACAAATTATGTGGTGCTCACAGTGCTCCAATCATTTCTACATAAGCACCTAACTGCGGTCTGCGGCTTTGAGAGGCGCCGAGTATTTATTGCTGCAAGGTATGAGAGGAATGTTTAAGAGGAAATGTATAAACGACAAGCTGAGAAGAAGAATGAACCGGTAAAAAAGAAAAAAAAACTACTTATAGGAAAATAGTAATCTAATGACGTTAACGTCTATTTTATAGTAACTACGCTTTTTTTCTATTTTATGGCTTATTTGGGTAAACGAATTCGTGTAATTCCTTCAAATCGCGTTATCCACTGGTGACACAGATTAATGGGCATTTTTTTAACCACAAAAATAAAGTTGGTTTTTTATTTCTGAGTCATTCTAGAGCCCCAAGTTAACTGACTGCAAAGAGCGAAATCGCGCTAGTCGTGCCCGCCAGCTGTGTCGCCGTGCTTTCACTCATATCGTCGCTCGCATGACTAAAAGTCCTATCTCATTTTTTAGCTGATTTGAGTTAGAACCGCTATGAGAATAAGAATCACGAATAGAAAAACGTAGCGGTTCTTACTCAAATCATCTAAAAAATGAGATAGGACTTTTAGTCATGTGAGCGACGATATACGCGTGGGATTATTTCCCACAAAAAAATTAAATGTTTTTTTTGCTTTTATGTGTTTTGAATCCTTATTAGATAGTTTGGGTACGATCACTTAATGCTTCCTACTGCAAAATAAAAAGGTTTTAATTTTTTATCAAGCAAATCCCGTGTGTCCTCATTCTACACCAGTAAGATCACGTGGTTTTAAGGAATGAAATGAATTCGTTGACATTATAAAAGCTACGTCTAGATCAAACTTACAGGTGCAATCAAAAGTACTGACTGCGATAACTCTCTGAATAGGTATTTTGTTTTTCAAATCCTCACGTAGATGTCTCGATACCTATTAAACTATAGGTATTAAATCCGGTAAGCGGTGTAAAAATAGAAATCCCTGAATTATAAAGTTATTCCAGGTTTTTCGCAAAGAGCTGACTGTAAGCCGTATTCTGAATACATAATCCCCGACCTGACGACGTTTATATCGCAGTTTGCAGTGGCCGCCGCTCGGCGCCTCGGCGGTACCTTCGGCCTTCGGACTATACGGCACAGGCTCACTGTTAAGGATTACTCAAATATTTCAACCTTCCGTACTTTACTACAATCCTGGTATAATTTCGCGATGAAATTCCCATTAAATTACAAGCTTTAAAATTAGTAGGCACCGAAGTTAATAGTCACGAACTACGAGTATTCACGTACGTAATTCAATGTTATTCTGATGTGGGATGAGCAATTAAGAACTCGATTAAAGTTTAAATTGTAGAAGCTGTTAATTAATTGTGAAATTCTTTTCAAACATACCTTCATCTATTGTTTGGTCTAATTCTGAAACAGTTGTCCTCATTGAAATTTGGAATCACGCGCAGATTTTTTGTAGAACCTAGTCTACGGGCCTTTTAAGTTAGGCAGGCGAATAAATCAACACAGATAACAATTTATGTCAAGTCCGAGCAATTAGTGTCACGGTATAAATAAATTTTCATAATTAGCCAAGATTTATTAAAGCCTTCCATAACAGCTTTATGTTTCTCTAAGGGTTTGGAATGTCGAATGCTTGGGAAAATTACAAAACAGTCGTTAGCGGTTTTCAGAAAATTGTAAAGCCAGAGTATTTCTCTTCATTAGCAAATGGTGGAACCCTTTAGGCGCGATTGGACTAATTCGCGATTAGTCAATTGGTAAAAAAAAAACAATTCGCGGTTGGTCTAATTCGCGTTTAGTCCAACTCGCAGTTGGTCCAATTCGCATTTAGTCCAATTCGCGGTGGGTACAATTCGCGATTGGTCCAATTTGCGTTTAGTCCAATTTATGATTGGTCCAATTCGCATTTAGTCCAATTCGCGGTGGGTACAATTCGCGATTGGTCCAATTTGCGTTGAGTACAATTCGCGGTTAGTCCAATTTGCGATTGGTCCAATTCGCGTTTAGTCCAATTCGCGGTGGGTCCAATTCGCGTTTAGTCCAATTCGCGTTTAGTCCAATTCGCGATTGGTCCAAAAATATATTAGAACAATTTTCTGTCGTAATCAAGGTCTTAGATAGATTTCTTTGACAACCTCTGAAATTGGATGAAAGCAAATTTTAAGTCTGAAACCCAGTTGCGTTGTCCCTTGATTAATCTGTGTACTGCAAAAACTTGTAAAATGGCCAGATTAATTCGTCAGCTAAAGTGTAGTCGAAACTTCGATTAATCTCAGCCTCCTGTCTCCTTTAATCTCCAAACTTTACAATTTTGGTTTTCACGAAAACAGACGTATCAAAACACGAAGTTGATAAATATTTCATTCATTTGCTGGAAATCGGAGGGTTTTGGGCTTTAGCCAATAACACACGTCAATGTTTATTAATACTGATGTGTTTAATTCGCTTGATGCGTAACGTTTGTGAAGTTAATTGCATCCGCACATAAAATCATTGTAATTATCCTTGATGAACGAATGCAGTTACAACCCACTCTCTCTCTCCTCAACCTTAGTCCTACATGGGGCTCAGCTTTCATCGTTTTGTCTCTACACTTCGCGCTGTTCTTTACTTCGTCTTTTAAGTAAAGAATCGCTGGCAATGAAGAGTTGATTTTGGTTGATTTTGATTGATCATTTTGCTACCTACGCAGCATTCAAAAGTCTATTCATACAACAGTAAAACAGTTATCAAATCCAAACCAGATTTAGGCTGCTATTCACTAACAATAAATCTCTAATTAAACAACACAAACACACGTGTTTGACACAGTTTCTATGAATATGGACCAAGCGAAAGAAGCATGTAAGGATTACATACTTCTTTTGTTAGGATTTCTTTGTTAGGAAAGAAGTATTTGGCGGTCTATGGTTTCTGCCTACACCCATGGGAAAAAGGCGTGAGTTTATATTATGTATTAGTGCGTATACACGTAGAAAGCGGGTTGCCGGCGCCGATCTGCCAGCGCTTGTCGGTGCTGGTCCGCACAGTTAGTCGGCGCAGATAGTCTCAATACTTTGTGGCGAGTCGCCGACAAGCTCCGAACGTCGCCGACAAGTTCCGACCTGCTCCGATCAGCGCTGGTAGGCCGTCATTTGTTGCTGTATTTGCAAGGGAACAAGGTGTTTTTTTGTTAAAAAATGCCAACCGCTGCTTCTACCCGCTTCCTTTATATGTATAGCGGTTACCTGCACGGACCAGTACCGATAAGCGCTGGTAGGTCGGAGCTGGTTACCTGCTTCTTTTATGTAAACGCTCTTATGTATGACACAGTTTAAAATCTTCACGCATAATTATATTTTCCATTGAACCAGGTTATTGTACTTTTCCCATGCTATAATATATTATCAGTCACGAACATTATGCACGGTATAACAATCACCGTCTTACGTATATTTTATTTTTATTTGGAAAGTTTTCACTTTATTACACTACATTAAAATTTAATCGCCGTATTCTCTATAATTTAAATGCATTTTAAATCCAGTTTTAAACAAGGTACAATCCGCGAGTAAAGTATTACTGACGACTGTCTTAAAAAAAGTGTTAAAATATCAAAATTCGGTAATTTTTATTTCAACACAAAATACATTTTTATTTTAGTTATTAAATTGAGCTTCTAATCCGTGGCATCAAATATGACCTAAAATATAAACACAGCTGATCATAGCTGAGGATAGAAAGATTTTAGCGTATTTTTTATGAAATTTTAGAACAGCTATTTCTCTTAAACTCTTGACTTTTGGAGAAAGTAGTAGAACAAAAGTTATTCATTATTATGGGTACTTTAACACCCTTTCGGATTAGTACCTACCCCCTTTCCGACTAACCTTTTATATAGCATTCTGCGAAAAAGTAAGTCATGGGAAGTACAATTAAAGAACATGAAACCGTAAATGAATGTAATCTGGTTTTAAATACTTTTAACAAAATCATCAACTCGGAAAAGACCTTCAGAAATGTCCATAAAATGAATATTTTAACTTCGTATCTCTAAAAGTTAGTTAATATAAATCTCTGTAACCCGTATTTAATTGTTAAGGAGGTTAAGATAACTTTATTACTCCTCAATGTAAAATTAGAATGAATAAAACGTTTTATGTAACGCATTTGGGAATTAATTATCATTTTTAAATATGTCTGTCAAAAATTGTAAACATAAAAGTTGTTGGGAGTTTTTTTTCGTTATTCACTATCATAATATTTTAATCTGATTGTGTATTATAATTTATTGATTGATATAGCCAACTAATACGGAAATTAATTAGAATATCAATTTAAAGATAAATTTATCAAAATCGTAGTAGTTTCGGAGTTCCACAAACGAAAAGAGTTAACGTTTCAGCGACAACGAAATATGAAGCTATTTTTCAAATAATTGGAAAAGTCATTTTTATACCAACGCTGTCATAAGAACAGACAAAACTTTCCCCTATATAGTTTTAGTATGATTGTCCTGTGTTCGCTGCCAGTTTGCAGGCAAGGCGGGGCGGGATCGATCGACAATGATTTACTACTACTACCTTCATTCATGAATGACATTCCATTCGCCTCGTGTACCAACGATTAATCAATGACAACTGTTGTTTTGCGCTCTCATTTGTTTTCGGGATACACTCTCTCTTTTCGATGTTATTCACCCATTTGTAGAAACATTTCACCTTCAGGTTTACTTATGATATGTAGTTTGTCTCTGTCACAACTTCGCACCTGTTTTATATCGTTGGACCAGTTTTCGTGGAGTTTATTTTGTGTATATTTTACTGTTACGGAGCAAAGAGGAGAAGCTCTGCTGAATGATTTGTGGACGAACAATACATTGTCATTCTGTGTCATCGATGGTTTAAAATACACAAAACTAGATAGATTATTATTAATATGGCATTGCTGGTACAATACGGCCGACGTATCTTGACAAGTCTGAAGTTAGCTGATTAGCTGCGCAGTAGACAATTTCGTTTCTAAAAGATTCATTGCGCAGCCAAACAACTAACTTCACAACCCGCCAAGATACGTCGGCCGTATTGTAACAGTGGCGGATACACGTTGGTTAGTATGGTCATAACCATAACCTTCTCGGAGGTAGTCGCGTTCGTCGATGATCGAAAAATCAAGCAAATCCCTATTTAATCAAGTCCAAGTTTAGTTTTACAGAGTTAAATTATTTAATGAAGGAAGCTTCACCTTTAAAAGCGCTGCGTGAAATGAAACGAACTTTATCAACGAACCGCAATCTTACTTTTAATCTATGTTTTTATTATACCAAAAAATAAAGACGTGACAACAGGCTATGTTTGTCACGTATGCTCTACTTGGGGTGTGAATTCAATAAAGCAAAAAAACCAAAACGTCATCTAAGTATAACATTTTTTGTTTTTGTTGATTTTTTCAAAAAGCGCTGAATCAATTTCGGTAAAATTTATATGGAACCACCTCTGAACTATGGCCTACCAAACAAAAAAAGAATAATCGAAATCCATTCATGATTGGCAGAGATATCGCGTAACAAACATACAAAAAAAAAAACATTCACACGAATTGAGAACCTACTTCTTTTTGTAGTCGGTTAAAATGAAGAAAAAATATTGAATTCGTCATTTAAATTCAATTTTTTTTGTTATTCCAAAGGGTTTTTTAATATACTGGACCTGTAATAGTATTAGTAAAATTTTAAAACATCTGTGACTACATTTTGACATAATTTGAAGTCTGGCTAACATACTGAACTCCTTTCGTTGTAGATACTGTCAAAGTCTAGGCCAGAGGTCTCCAAACTTCTTAGCCCAAGGGCCACACTGACTCCTCCACTAAGTCTCAAGGGACCAATACCTTATCATTCTGTAGTTTTGATGAGAACCACCAATCCGGCCCACTGCCGTAGGTCGTAGTTTCGATACCCCTGGTACGTAACTATACATTTTAATTATAGCTTTATACTTGAACAAATTCTTTAAGCTAAAAATGTGTGCAAATGACGTATACACTGTGTTAATAGGCGTTTAACTACTAGCTAAGTAAAATTTAAATTAAAGACGGATATGTTGAGCCGTACCTCGCTCCAGGTTTTACGAAGATTAAAATCTGCATAACTGATGCCTCTGTTGTTTCGATGTACTTATGTAGGTATGTAGGCAAACAATCTGTGTTGAATTTTGTTGGGGTTTTCCGTCTATTTAAATATTTCCTTTTAAAGAAATATAAAACGGAATTCGCTTGAAAGAGCTGCCGCCTTTTACTAAATTAAAAACATGAGCGTGGTTAACTTTTTTCAAGAAATAGGTTTCTAGTTTTTAGATTTATTTTAAGACCGATCTCGATCTAAGAAAATAACTAAGAGTAAACAGCTGATAAAGTAATTTTCCTTTAAATCATTTGCATATTTAAACATCTCTAGTTACGTAGGATTTCTTAATAAATGGTGGGTTTTACAAGCGGGTTTGTTAAATCGATTCAGCACGGACTGAATAAATAATTAGCTGGATTAAGTACGACTGATTAAATGCAATGACGTCATGTTATTGTGTCATAGGATTGTATCATTTGATTTATATAATATGCATTTAATCATAATGTCTTAAATCACAACAATCACTTTCCGATACCGTTATCGATGCAAAAGATCTACTGATATTGAATTCCAAGCACTCAAACCTGATCGATTACTTGCCAAATTATTTTATTATCACGTGCACATGAAGGTCATCTGTGATCATTTGTAAATGTATACGGGTAATTAACGGGATTTCCACAGCTCAAAAAATACAACAAAAACAGCCAGTATAGTAAATCAACTGCGGTGTTTTTAGTGTACGAAAGATGTAAGGTGTGACGAATAGTGTTGTAACAGTGAAGTGTTAAATGGAGGGTCGATAAGAAGGATCGAGATGTAGAGAGATGGTGGCTGCGTCAGGTGGCGCGGGGATGGCGACTAGAGCGAGGTAGCGCCCGCATGGGGCAAACGGCGAGCATGTGCCGCCTCCACGGATCATGTCTGCACCACAAGAAAAGTACGTATTTAGTAGCTAGTGTTGTATAGGACTTTTAATTACCCAAGGATGGTCCAGCAACATTACAAATAGTTCAATTCACGAATACGCTCCCCACTCTTTGTTTAAATCGCTACAGTGCAAAAGTGTGCATTATAAATTGCTATTGTGTTAGTTCTATCGTCAGATTATATTTAGATGTGTGCACACGCACACTAATATAAGATAATAATAAGAGATGTGCGCAGACGCACAACGCGGCTACCTCTCACAAAAAGGGGAGGGGCGCGTCTTCGAGGATTGAACGCACTGTATTTAGTTAAGCTAGTGTTTTATAAGATTTAACTAGTTATCGAGGGTTAGTCTTTACTCACATTAATTCTCTGGCAACACCTTCACTGCTATTGTATCATTTTTGCACCGCGTGTTAATACGGTGTGTTATAACTTTCGTGAGACACATTCAAGTTCAGGTTCAAGTCAGTTTATATACGCCTTACTTACTATTTATGATTAGTTACGTTTTACTCACGTGCGTTTTCGGGATTGCCCAACTAGTTTCGGACCCGAACGGAGTCCTTAATCTTGAGCATAGCACGCGGCCAGGTCGCGAGTCGCTTCCGTTTGGGTCCGAAACTAGTCAGGCATTCCCGAAAACACACGTGAGTAAACCGTAGGTAACTAATCATAAATATAAATACGATGTGTATCAGAAATTACACATTCCATTGCGTTCAATGCGTTGTGTATCGCTAATGCACACGGTTTGTATACTTTTTAATGGGAGAAAAAAAAGTTCTTGCCTGGGAAAATCTTTTGGCATATTTGGGTTTGGGGTACGTTATACATATATTTTAGAAAATACATTGAATCTAAATGTAACTGAAACAAGTTGTAATGTGCAACTTGGCGGTGAACAACGAACAACCGTTTACTAGAAAAAAGAAAACAGTTTTTAACAAGAGAATTAATGTTGGTGAATACAGCATAACTGAAATGTTTATTTGCTGCGACCGTTTTTAAGCAAGGTTGATGTTCATGGTAGTGAACTATTCCAATTATTTTTTGTTAGTACCTCGTAGTATTTAATATAGTTTTAAGATACTTATAATTAACATTACTTGAATATTCTGTTAATCATCACAAAGTTGTCTTACAATCATGCATAATGATGTCGTCATTAGTAGATTCAGTCGACATTTTTATATTTTTTATTTCTTTAGTCAAGGATATTGTAATAATTTAGGACCAAGGTAAAGGGCTGCCATTAAATAAACAAAATATTTTTAAACAAACCAATGGCATACATGGCAATACTATTTTTTTATCTTGGGATATTCATCATTGTTTCCCCTCGCCTAGGCAGGTGATGGGTTATGCCGGACTCTTATTGACTAAAGACCCACGGTGTTCCTTCTCCTGATCTTTGGCTGGGGTCGCGGATCGTCATCTATACCACAGAAGACATATAAGCTAAAGCAGAACCTAAACTTACTATAATCGCCTGAATAGACACACGCACACAGACACACACTGTATACTGAGTATAATGCACTCTTTGTATTGGACTGTATTCCGATAATACCTTAGAAGTCTTGTTGGAGTACGTGTCTGTGTGAGTGTGTCAATTCGGATGATTGTAGATACTTGAAGTACTGCTGTAGCATATACATACATATATACAGTATATACTCTAACGTTAACCTTTCCGATGATCTAAATACTTTTTCTTTTTAAGTTAGCAATATCATCGCGATGTGAAAAGAGGATTGATATAATTCAAAATTGAAATGTATTAGTATGTATTCAAATTGATTGTATCATGAATAAATATCAAACAACAACTTCATTTTAAATATGCAATTAAAACTGATATCGTAACTACATTACGTAATCGGATTGAACATGTCTGTCATCGGCCGCCTGGTCAGAAACTCTATTAAATCCAAACTATATTATAAATGCGAAAGTTTGTTTGTTACCTTTTCACTTCTAAACCACTGAACCGATCATCCTGAAATTTTACATTACGTTGTCAGGTTACAGAAACGGACATAGGGTACCTTTCATCCCGAAAAAAAGTACTCTTCCTGAGGAAAACAACAATAACGTTCTTATGATAATAGATCACGCCACGTGTCTTTCTAATCATGATTGAATTACATTATTATAGAAACTTTAGTAGTGTGTTAAGAGTTGATTGTCAAATAGGCATGTTGACAGCATCAATAAATTACAAATCTAATTAGTCCGCCAGTTAGAGTTTTGAAAAATAGTGGACACGTATTTTTTCTTTTGTTAAATCTATAAATATTTGGAAAGATAAAAGGCATCAAAACTCGAGAGCGGGGGCTTGTGACGTCACAAGCAAGTAAAATTGTACTTGCTTGTGACGTTTCGGCAGTTTTAAAAGTGTCGTATCTTCGTCAATTTTGGTTTGAGTAACAAAAGAAAAAATACATGTCAAATATATTTTGATAATCTAATTAACGGACTAATTAGATTTTTTCAGTCAAACTAATACCCTATTCTAAATTAACGCGAGCGAAGCCGCAGGCAAAAGCTAGTATATATATACGACAAAGTTATCCACAGAAAGGAATCTTCCATTCTACGAGTTAAGACCAAGGCTATATTATTACACAGCCTTAAACAGCTGTGTAACATACTCTTGTGTACACTGGCCTCTTTTTACGTTAAAATTATTTTGTTTTTAATGTACGCCGGTAATTTATTAGCATATATATTTTGTTCCCGTAAATTCAACATTCGCAACTCGTATATTTATTATGCATTTCCTACCGCTTGACGTGTTGTAGTGCACCCATTTATAAATGAAATATATATTATTATTTTCATTCACAATTGTTAGCAATCTTTTTCTGCAGTCCATTTATTTTTGCGTCGTGACATATAAAACCTCGTGCGGTGATATTATTGTCATTTAAGCGTAAGGTCAATGACTCTGATAAGACTATTGTAGCATTTTACATATCCTAATGTAAAACGAGTACATTCGGATATTTCTGTATTTATATTTGCATTTGTTTGTATATGTTACCGGCCAAACCCGATTTCAGGATAAACTAGTTTTGCCTAGGCTAAACTAGTTCTTCCTATACGTGATAGGAGTAACTAGTATAGCCTAGTCTAAACTAATTTGGCCCAAGCCCGATAGGATAAACTAGTTTAGGCTAGTCCAAACTAATTTGTCCTAAGCGCGATAGGATAGACCAGTTTAGCCTAGGCCAAACCAGTTGATCCTGATATAAATACGTACACTCTAGGATAAACTGGTATGGCGTAGTCTAAACGAAAAAAATTTGCAGAGTCGAAAGTAATTGAGCAAACATGTCATTTGACGAAGGCAAAGGTGATTTCAGAAACATCATTGGTGGAGCTTAAGTCGCTCAAACTAGGTGGAGCTTAAGTCGACGGAGCCCCGCTGCGCGGGGCTCCTATTTCTGTCTGCAGGGTTTAAAGTAACCTAACACGAAGGGGATGACGGGGGCTTCGTTCGCTCGCTTCGCTCGCTCACTCTAGCCCCCGTCATCCCCTTCGCACCTAACCTATCCATGTCGGGATTCCCCTTAACCACCCTGCTAATTTCTAGATATACTATAATGTTTAGACTAGGCCATACCAGTTTATCCTAGAGTGTGCGTATTTATATCAGGATCTACTAGTTTGGCCTAGCCTAAACTGGTCTATCCCATCGGGCTTAGGACAAATTAGTTTGGACTAGCCTAAACTAGTTTATCCTATCGGGCTTGGGCCAAATTAGTTTAGACTAGGCTATACTAGTTACTCCTACCGCGTATAGGAGGAACTAGTTTAGCCTAGGCAAAACTAGTTTGTCCTGAAATCGGGTTTGGCCGGTAACATATATATTGAAGTTAGATGACAATATTATTGGCGAGTATGTGATAATTTCTCTCGTATCATTGCGTTTTAATATGATTTCATTCACGTGATGACAATGAAAATGAGCAAGATACTTAACCGGTCGCGTACCACCCGTCGTCTCAGGACGACGCTTAATTGTCTTATCTATTGTGTCTATAATTACGGTGATTGAGAGTTTAATATAAAAAGTATCTACGCTATTTAGTGATTGAATATTTCATATTAAAAATCAGATCAACACAAGCAAACCTTTTTATAACATTGTTAGAATATCTCTATTTCGCACTAGGGCATAAATACATCGCGAAAATCTACCTATCTGTTTTGACAACCACTTTAAATAACTCAGCTTGAGTGTTGGTTTATAGCATTAGACCATTATTTATTTCGTGGCAAATTGTCTCAACATGCAACCTATTAATAGCTTGCATTGTTTATATTATTTACATGTCAACCAAACTTCACCTTCTAATGTTTCAGCAAATCAATAATGGCGTTATTGATTTAGAACACGATGTCAATTGATTTCACCACGTTGTCACACTAACCTGTCAATGCCTCAGTCAGTCCTATTTTTATTTTGAAATCGGCTGAATGTATTTTTAGCACTTGGTTTTCGGTTGTGCCGAAAACATTAGTCATAGAAAAGGAAGGCTAATTGCATCCTAACTTTAATATTATAAATGCGAAAGTATGTTTGTTTGTTACCTTTTCACGCCTAAACCACTGAACCGATCATCCCGCAATTTTGCATATACATTGTCAGGTGTACAGAAACGGACATAGGGTACCTTTCATCCCGAAAAAAAGTACTGTACCCGAGGAAAACAACAATAACTTCCATAGATGGCGCCATGTGTCTTTCGAAGAACGATTGAATCATATTATTGTAGAAACTTTAGTAGTGTGTTAAGAGTTTTTTTGAGCTTAATTAACGCGAGCGGAGTCGCGGGTAAAAGCTAGTTTTCTACATGTATTACTATTTTGGCAAATGACATACTGCTTTCTTGTGTCTGTGTAGCAAATTTGTTTTGCCTACCCTTTCCCAACTATGTTTGGGTCCGCTTCCAATCTAAGTAGATGCGGCTGCAATACCAGTATTTTGCACGGAGCGACTGCCATCAGACCTCTTCAACCCACTTATTAGACAATGGCATTCATATTAATTAGTTCAATATTAAATAAGGGCTTTAAATCTGGACAAGTCATAAGAGTCTGTGAATCTGTTTTAAATATAATAGAATATACTTTATTGTACACCAAAATAGGCATGTTGACAGCATCAATAAATTGCAAATCCAATTAGTCCGCCAGTCAGAGTTTTGAAAAATAATGGACACGTATTTTTTCTTTTGTTAAAAATCTGAATATTTGGAAAGATAAAACGCATCAAAACTCGAGAGTGGGGGCTTGTGACGTCAGAAGCAAGTAAAAATTGTACTTGCTTGTGACGTTTTGCCAATTTTAAAAGTGTCATATCTTCGTCAATTTTGGTTTACGTAACAAAAGAAAAAATACGGGTCAAATATTTTTTGATAATCTAACTGACGGACTAATTAGATTTTTCCTGTCAAATATCCTATTGTAACACAGCTCTTATACAATACCTATCGTACATTGAAGGGTACAATGGCGGTCTTATCGCTGATAGCGATATCTACCAGACAACTTAAAAATAAATCATTAAAAAATCACGGAGTTGACACAACCCTATTCGAATTGGTCATTTCAGTCACCACTATTTATTAATAGCTGCGGGTTGCTATGAATATTTACGTCAATGAAAATAACTATTCATTTTAATTAAAATTCACATGGAAGTCCGCTCATTAATTGTGTGTTTATTTGAACGGCAAACATGGCTAATGAAATACGAGCATGCAATCACGTACCTGCAAACGCATTCTTTTAAAAAGAATTTTATTATACAATAAACCCGTTCTACGGATTATTTTGAGATTTACTTAGATAAATAACGTATTATTGTAGTCTGTTTAGCCAATCAATCCTGCTTATACCCTTTTTAACGTAAGGTGAGTCCTGACGCTTGTCTACAAAACGTTACCATATCCATTATCTATAAAAACGGCAAAAAAATCACGTTTATTGTATGGGAGCACCCTTAAATATTTATTTTATTCTGTTTTTTAGTATTTGTTATAGCGGCAACAGAAATACATCATCTGTAAAAATTTCAACTGTCTAACTATCACGGTTCATGAGATACAGCCTGGTGACAGACGGACAGACGGACAGCGGAGTCTTAGTAATATGGTCCCGTTTTACCCTTTGAGAACGGAACCCTAGAACATGTATAATATGGCTATTCTAAGGTTTTTGATGATGTCGTTTACGTTTTTTCGATAGCAGTTCGCCTTACGGCTACAATTTACGAAATTACCGCTATGTTAGAACTTATCTTCAGTTAAACAGAGTATAGGTTGTCGTATTCAGCAGTCTGTTTCTTTATAAAAAGGCACAGTGATGTATCTGCCTTAATATTTTACATTCTTAAAAAAGGAGCACTTTTCTACGAAGAGACTTTTGTAATCGACTCTGTCCGGGCAGCCTGTTCTCATGCGATATGAGCTTGAAAAATGTTCGAAACGCGGGGTTATTCAATATTTAGAACTGATGTCTATTTTTTATATAAAATGTATTCTAGTGTTTAGACCAGGAGTGGACGAACTTTTTTCATCAAAGCCCAGAAAAACGCAAGTAATTTTGCGGGGCTGGCCCCCTATATTTCCAAAAAAAAAAACATTTTATGGTTCTGCCACAACTAAAATTTTTGAGGATTCCGGCGACTGGGACCGCAATAAACTGGGACCGCGGTCCCAGTTGACGGATCCATTTTATTTTAATATTTTTCTTCCGGCGACTGGGACCACCAACAAATCAATACCAAAACAGTACAGTCATACGAAAAAATGTTCAAAGTAAAAACACTATGATTCAAAAATATCACTTCTACATATAAATATAATTTACTTATCCTAGACATGAACTTATTCCTGCGCTAGTAATAGATTAAGGCGTTTTAGTAATAGATTAAGGCGAAATATTTTTAATTCCGTTTTTTTATTTATTTCCAATAATTTATCCTTACAATTTTTATTACATAACATTTCTTATATGTTTTATAATTATTCAAAACAATAACATTTTATATTTCTATGTTAAATAAAATTTCTCCTTAAACAAAAAATCACATTTTCAACTTACGTAATACAGTACGTTGATTATTTTTATTATGATTTACGTGTATATTTATATTGTATTTTAACATTGTTAAGGCTGATTTTGTGATAGATAATTACTTACTTGTTGTTAATTGTTGATTATTGCTAACATGATTTATGTTTATGTTTTATTACGTACATTTTAAATAACAGGAACGATAGTCAAAGGGTGTTTTTTCATATCATATTCTATGAATAAATGTTATTTTTGTATCAAAGAGTTTTTTTCTTTAATAATTAATTTGAAAACTTTTTCGTTTGACTGTACAGTTTTGACTTGAACAATAGATTTTAGTACTGATTTATTGGTGGTACCAGTCGCCGGAAGACAAATATTAAAATAAAATGGATCCGTCAACTGGGACCGCGGTCCCAGTTAATTGCGGTCCCAGTCGCCGGAATCCTCAAATTTTTGACTCAAATAATGACGACTATTTGTTACTGCATTTTATAATTATCTAGTATTTATTTTATACCTATTTGTGTCGATGAAGCTGCAAAAATATATTTCCGAGGGCCATATACTTTTGCTCTAAAAGGGAGAAAGGGTTGGCGGGCCAGATTAAAACACTTCGCGGGCCGTAGTTGGCCCGAGAGGCGTAGTTTGTCCACCCCTATTCTAGACAAACCTATATGATGTTGAATGCTGGTTCGAATCATGGCCGATAAGCGTGTCTGAAGGCATCTCTCGGAAGATTAATGAAGGGTATATGGCAGTTTGAGTCAGGGAAGCGTGGCTAAATCCAACGAGGTCCGTCACCACTGTATGGAACAAGACTTTTGATACTGAAAATACGTAGTAGTAGTCCAGTTTTGCATTGGACTGTACAACTAAGAAAATAGCTGTTTTTCATTTCAAGCCACTTAAATCGTTTGTAAAAAAAAACATGACTCTCCTTCTGGCGCAGTCGGGTAAAAAACGTCATTCAGTATACAATGTATAATTTCTGAACTAGCTAATATTGATTAATCATAGGATGTAACATAAGTAGTCTGAGAGCGTAGCTAGTATTATTCATGTTTGATGTACTGTAAGTAGTGCATCATTAATCATCTCGAAAGTTCTGAACTGTATGAAAAGTAGCTTTCAGGTTTTTTTTTTTTTTTTCTATTGGACTGCAGTAGGTCGTCCTAGGGGACGGTTTCTACGTAACCGGGCAGTTATTGGCGAGACCTGAAGGGTCTCCAGCCAATGGGGGGAAGTAAAATACTTAACCTAAGCTAACTACTTGTACTACACTAACATCATGACTACCTGCAACAACAGCACTAAGGGCGACCCCTAGTGGGACTCGGACCTCGGCTTAGGGCGTTGCTGGCGTGGACATAGGGGGGGGGAGACAGCTTGATGAGGGCTGAATTATCGGGGTGACTGCGGAGTCTGAAGAGACGACCGGCTCTACGACGGGAGAGCTCGGTGGATCGTGACCGGCGGCGGTGGGGCGTCGCGACGGGCCTCGTCGGCGAGGACGGTATGCCGGGCGGCGGCGTTTGTTGTGTAGTGTGCTGGTCGATTTACTCGCCTCCTGGAGGAGGGTAATTTCGTCATCGGGTTCTAAAAGTGTGTGCCTGGGACGGCGAACTTTACTTATGAGAGAGGGACTGTAGTCGGCCGCTGCGGCGACTAGGGGGTTCAGCTTTCAGGATATTAGGCTGTGGTCTTTTATGGCGTAAGTAGTTTTTTGTTGGGAGTACAGTGTACCGCCAACATCAAAAGTGATGATTCCTCAGTTCCAAAATTGTTTTATTAATGAACGCGTGCCAATTTTTTCTTTGTTAAATATCATAGATAAGAATAAAATAGAACAAATATAAATGAAAGAAGAACGAAAAAAAAAAAACTACGCCGAAGCGGACGCATACGCATACTTAAAATTAAAAACATATTATTTCTTAAAATTAATGGTATAACAAAAACAAATGGTTTATTTATATTCTAAATAAATTAAAAAAAAGAATGATTAATCGTGAATGATTTAAAGAATAGTAAAAAGTAATAAGTAAAAAAAAAAAAAAAAAAATAAGAATAG
This sequence comes from Amphipyra tragopoginis, assembly GCA_905220435.1. Classification (NCBI taxonomy): domain Eukaryota; kingdom Metazoa; phylum Arthropoda; class Insecta; order Lepidoptera; family Noctuidae; genus Amphipyra; species Amphipyra tragopoginis. The sequence goes on from HG992009.1 coordinate 11,432,448, forward strand.
TATTTATTTATTTATATTTCGCCAAAAAATGTACAGAGGCTTGCCAGAGGAAGTGTATACAGTATGTATATGTAAATAGTATTGTGTTTATGGGTACTAGCACAGTTTAACAATCACATGTTAAACTGTAGTACTAGTGTCGCTTGTGGTCGAAATTTGACCATTATTTTACCTGCCTTAGCGGCAAGACACACACATGATTTGTTTCTGCACATCTTTGGCGCAATCATAGAAGTAATAAGTACTACGTACAACTGGAATGAGTACTTGTCGATTTCTGCGAATCACGTGAGATAGGTATAAGTGTACGCCTTGTCACTTTCTAACACAAGGGTAACCATATGGCAGACTTATGGTGTAATAAGTCCTGCCTAGTATTACTAAATATTGTATGTCCTTTAAAGCATTACAATATCTTTATACCGCAAGTTAACTAAACCAATCGGAAAAAGATATAAACATAATTAGCAATGTCTTCTAACATTTACACAATTATTGTACATACTAGGGATGTTACGGAGCTTCGACTCCGACTCCGATAAGTCGGAACTTCCGATTGATATTACATCTCCGGTTCCGACTTCGGCTCCGATACTTTTAAATCGTAGGTTTGAATAGGAGGTCGAAGCATTTTTTTTATCGCCTGCGCCTTTACTAAGTATGTAGGTTTATTATTTTTAATTGAAATTAAAGAGGCTGACTGAAATTATGTAAATACTATTTTATTTTATTAGGCCTGTCCTTAACACATCTCTCTTCTGCTAACACCTCCGAATCCGCCTCGGACTCCGATTCCGGTTCCGAATCCGACAAACCAAATTTAAAAACTCCGACTCCGACTTCGGTTCCGATAAAACCACCTCCGTAACATCCCTGGTACATACTACTCCTTTTTTATTTAGGTACATTTTGTAATTATATTCAGATGTTAGGCTGGGACTATAGATCGCCGCGCCGCCGCTCCTATTTGGGTCAGGGGGCTTACTATGACCTCTTAAAGCAGGGCAGAAGTTGCCTGGAAGTTGAACTGCCCTGCGTTTTTGTACTATGACATCGTTAAAGCAGGCCTGTAGCAGGCCTGCTAAGTTGACGTTTACGAAATCCGTTCACCTTTTCTTTTGTATAGTTTTCATACCATGATGTGTTATTTGATAGCAGCAGAGTGTATATTGAGCGGCTGTAATGTCAAAATAAGCGATCTTGAAAAAGTTAATATTTACGAGCTTATTCAACATTGTTTTTGTTATTAGAGGTAAACTGTTGTGAGGACCCACTTAAAATTTGGTCGATAAGACTTTCTAAACTCGATACTTTGTATAAAAATTACAAGTGTTTATTAGATCACACTTTTTACTGTTTTTGTAAATGTGTGACGAGTACGAGTACGAGATATTTGAATATTTAGAGAGTAAATATCGTATGGAGAAAAAGCGACGGCGTCGCATTAGGGAAATAAATAACCCATTCGAAATTGATGAAAGGAAATTTATAAACCAATATAGGTATCTATTGCAATATTATATGCAATTTATTTAAGGTTATTTAAAAATTCCCACAGGTGAAGCAGTTTGGTCATACCTACTAACACGACGGCGACGTCTTGTTTGTGTTTCACTAAAAATAAAAGCATCACATTTTATATACCTACATTTTAATAAAAAAAACTGAGACTATGTGCCTAGTTTTAATTCGATATTTTGATAAAGGTAAGTAAACGAACGTACGACATTGTTGAAACAGGATTCACAATAAAGTATGAAATCACAACGAAATGCTAGTTTACAATTTCATTGACAACTTCGATCGACTAACTGTGATACAGATATCAGAATGATGACAGAATATCACGCTGCGGAAACAAATTTACCTAAAAAAAACACTTAAAACTGCATTAAGTAAAGTATTTAATAACTACATCGATGTCAAGTGGGGAACAAAACAACTCGAGATGTGTTTTAAATTTACGCGCTAAAAAAAGTTGACAAAACTAATCCACGTTGGTACGTTCATAACCACGTTGTTTCTCTTATTTAGAGTCACAAAGGTCTTTTGAACGCGAAACTTTTGCTTTTTAGAGCTATTAAATAATGTATCAATGCCTTAATTTAAATTTGAAAATGAGTATCATTGCGGTCTTAGAGTTACAATAATAAAAATCTTTGAAAAATAATCCCATAATAGACATTTAGATTTTGTATGTACTGCTACTAGAAGTATCATGGTCACCCTAACGGTAAGAAAATTCAAGTAATGAAAAACCCTTTCTGTGAAAAAATATTCCACAGTCCGGGTAATATTCGCTTTTGCAAGCATTTACAACGCAAATTCCAAATTAATTGTGTAATAAATCCAATTATTAATTTTTTTTTAATTCAAATTATCGGTTTACGTCAATGCAAATGGGGTTATCAGCATTTGTATTTTTTTTACTACCATTGAGAAGAAGCTAAATAGAAAAGCCCAAACCGAGTTCTCTTATCTTCATTACGAGTCAGATAGAGAGAATACCTAGATTTTTTTTGTTAAATTAGTAATAAAATATTTATTATAGGTACCAATCAAATCGTTTAATTTATAATATTTAGGGCTGATTTTTCAATCGTCAGATAACTTTTATGTAAGGAATGAGTTTGACGTTTTGACAGCTTTTCTATGGACAATGTGTCGAAATGCCAATTTTTTTTTTTGATGCAAAAGAGTAACCATGTAGTTTACTGCCCGTTTTAATCCATAGGAATCTACACTTTGAAACGCGGCAGTAACTTCTTTTTTTTCCTATTATAAATACCTAATAAATCAAAAGTGTCTTTATACGGTCTAATTGAAATAAATGCGTTGACTTAATATCAAGCTGTCAAAAAACTATAGATAAAAGCACATTATATGAAAATCGCCTCCTGGCCTTACGTTGACGAAAAAAAGTCCTCTTACAACGAATCGTTGACGAACAAAAGTTCCGATAGTTGTATCGCGTCTCTTGGGATAAATTAAGATGAAAAAAGTTGGTTTATGAATTTGTACATTTAGTTCAAAAATTCTACTAATTTAGGAATATGCATTTTTTATTTACGTGACAACACACAGTGTGTATTAGACAGGGACACAAGGTACAATTATTGCTATCTCAAGTGTACCGTAATGTTTGCCAAGCCATATTATGTCTTATGTGTTGCATATAAAGTCTATTTTAGATAATATAAATTGCCAAGATCTCGGTCCAGTTCTATATAAAGTCCTTGGGCGCAATACCTTGTAGTATCACCTTCATAGTCATTCACCTACCTACTGGCCATTTTTATAATTTATACTTTTTTTGATTGATGACAGATAGGAATTTAAATGAGACTAGACTTTGGATTGTTTTACACCATGGTGATGTTTTTCTAATACAATATATTTTCTATTTATTTTATGTTGATATAAATATTATAAATTCAATCTACTGACTGTTTAATTATGTGGCATGCCACAGCAACCCACCTTGAAGCACAATATTTGCCTGGGGGAGTCCGTTTCTACACAGTGAGACAGTAGTCAGGGGTAAGGCAGTTCTAATCTTATCCCTGGTTGATGAAGCAATAGGCTAATGAGGAAAAGCTATTGTGGATTATGCACGCAGCCGAGTCTGCGTCTCGGCGATCGAGTCCGAGTGGTTAGCCCATGTGGCAATTGTAATACGCGCTTGCTGCCGCCGGATTCTGTCAAGTGGCTGTGTGGGCCATTGGCAAACGCGGTAACTTCAAGAGGGATCTCGCTGACTGCTGCAAGGGACGTGACGCTGTCCTGTCTCTTTTCTCTAACCATTTTTATTATTGTTGTTATGTACTAGGTATTGAATGCCCTACACATTCTTTACAACTGGTGTAGCAGACGTGCTCTCAGGGGGTTCCCTACGTGACATCGAAACTCAATACATCGAATGTCGCAGCATCGAAAACGGTGCATCGATGGTACGCCACATCGAATGTCGTGAAATCGAATGGTTACAGTATCGAATGGTCACATAATCGATGGTACGCTACATCGAATGTCGTGAAATCGAATGTTTACAGTATTGTATGGTTAGTTACAACATGGACTGGTTGCAACATTGACTGGTTGCAAAATCGTTGGTTTATTGCATTTAAAGATTGTTGTATCCAATAGTTACTACACCGAGTAAAATAAATTAAACAAACAAGAAAAAAATAATTAAAAAATAAAAAACATTTGTAACTGATATGCAATTCGCTGTGATGATAAATCGATACTGTAACCATTCGATTTAACGACATTCAATGTAGCGTACCATCGATATCGTAACCTTTCGATGTGGCGTACCATCGATGTAGAGTACCATCGATTATGTGACCCTTCGATGTACCGTTTTCGATGCTGCGACATTCGATGTATTGAGTTTCGATGTCACGTAGGGAACCCGCTCTCAGGAGATCCTAGGGCCGTCTGTTACATTACAACCTTTATTATGATATAAGTTTCATTCACCTCCTTTTATAATAAATATTAAAAAAGAGTACGTTAATTTTCGATGTTAATGGTTTATTTGACCTCGAGTAGGCATTTATCCGAGTAAGAACTCATTTCTATTAGAGAATTATTTTTTGTTTTACTTAAATCTGTAATGTAGGTTTACTATTATAATATGTACCTTAAAGCCAAGTTAATTTAAATTAAAATATATATTAAATTCTCAGAAATAAAGAGCTTGAATTTTGCGATAAAGCCTCTGAATACATATTTAAAATTTATAAATGTACTTTTTCTTGTAAATAAGACATTATCTTTTTCTGAAATTCGCTGTTCATATTTAGAGCGCTTACACACGAGCGGCATGTTCCCAACGGCAGAGGTAACTGCAGCCGTCGACGCGCATCGGCGGCAACCGTCGACGCGTCGACGGCTTCCGTTGACGCGTCGACGGCAGCCGTCGACATTTCAACTTCGAAGATCAGCGGCAGCGGCAACAACTGCAAGTGTCGCAATAGGTCGACGAGGCCGTCGACGCGTCGACGGTTGCAGTTACCTCTGCCGTTGGGAACATGCCGCTCGTGTGTAAGAGCTCTTAGTGGTAGGATAAAAATGGTTATGAAAACATAAGAAGGTAGTTCTGCCTCGTTGGTCTAGTGGTTGCAAGCGCGACTGCTGAGCGTGAGGTCCTAGGTTCGATCCCCAGGTCGGGTAAAGTGTTATTGGGTCTTTCCGTGTGGAATTTGTCAGTAACAGCTCGGAGTCTGGATTTGTGCCCGGTTGATGTCAATAGGCTCGACACCGACTTAAACATAATAGCGAAATGAGGGTGAACTACACTTCTGCCCAACCCTTCGGGGAATATAGGCGTGATGCTATATTAAGTAGGTAGGCAGGATTTTTATGATCATGTCAAGTTGTGAGACGTTTATTACACCTCTCAGGTTTTTTTTGTGATTAGAGCGATCTAATATTCAAATCAACCACTCGCGACAATTTAAGTAGTCCGATTTAACACCTTTCAAAATACTAGGACAACACTAATTAATAATAATTACTCCAATGCGTGGCTTTTAGTTAAATTTTATCATGTGTGCAGATAAATAAAAAGGCGACTTTCTTTAAGATCGAAGGCGTACAACTTCCCTAAACATTTATTTTGTGCTTTAAAGCAAACGTCAAATCGAGCCTATTACGTTATCTGAACTGTAAAGGTACAATTCCGTGCATCGCGGCCGATCGCAGCCGCGCGCGATCTTTCTAGTGTGACAGACGCGCGCGGCTAATGCGTCAATAGTCAGAGTATGAAAATGTATGGCACCGCTTCCGAAGTCTGCGACAGACGCGTGCGGCTAACGATAGATTAGTCAGTATATTATAGAGTCGACTAGTGACGCCTTAGCCGCGCGCGTTAGCCGCATGCGATCGATTGCGTGCGGCTACGATCGGCCGTGATGCACGGAATTGTACCTTAAACGTTGCTTGGCGTATGAGATTTTTGTAAAAAGTGTTTCGTTTATTTTTCTTTGGTGTATTTTTAATGATTGAAGATTAATAAACTGTTTTCTATAAATAACATCTAATTTGTGATATCAACAAAGAAAATCCCAGTTAGATTTCAAACTCCGCAGACTCTGAGATCCTTTATCTAACGTTGACATTAGAAGACAGATGGGCTTGTATTATACTTTCTATTGTTGGCGAATCCTTTTAGGATTCTTGCCGAGATGCCTACTAAGATAACAATGGACGTATAAAATTTATGATCAGTTCGAAGCTCGCTGTTTGTAAGGCTTGCCTCATCATATCTACATAAATAAACCTATGGCGGTGATGCTTTTACAAATGTTCACACCTCGTTTCGTTATCTTTTTCCCAACTATGTTGGGTTCAGGGGCCCAATTCTCCTAAACGCAATCGAACCACAACCGTCAGCCAGTTTTTGTTTTCGAAAACTTTCAAAATGATTGATTTTGTTTTTTGTGTCAAACAATTTGATAGCTTTTGAAATTGAGAACTGTCTGAATGAACGGTTCGGCCTTAGTTCGGTTGTGATTTATCAAAATTTATTTTAGGAGAATTAGGCCCCTGGTCTAACCAGGGGGTCTACTAGAAGCACGAAGTCCGTGGTTTCGGCCTTAGTTACGAGCGTTTCCTACTCCCTATCACCTACGGATATACGATTATTTCGGGGCCCGAACTATGAATGAATGACAACACGATTTGACAGTTGTCCCTATTACCGATGTGTTTGCCCGTCCGTAACGTTGAACTTGACATTTGTTTTGTTCACTCCTACGTTTTGGGCTACTTTCGGACTTCGTTGACGGACTTAGGGAGTAGGCCCCAGATGCAGTTGAATACCAGTATTTTACACGGAGCGACTGCCAATAGACCTCCACAGCCCAGTTAGAGGGCAATGCCGATATCTTAAGGTTAGACCGGTTGTCAGATTTTCGGGCTTCTAACTACCCGTAACGACTGTCATTTATAGGTATTCTTATGTCACCCGCGACCGACGCTTTGAAGTGCTATTCGTGGCACGGAGGAGTCCTGATGTATAGCAAACGGTTACCCATCCACAAATTGACCGCGGCAAGCGCAGCTTAACCTCGCAAATCATATGATCCGCGCGGTTTATAATTAGCCACGATCCCCTCCCAATGTTCCCCCTACACTTGAATATGTTTATTCTATCGTTCGATTTTACTTTTCCACGTGTGAATTTTTAATAGTGGGTGTCATTATTAGGCGCATTTCAGACTATGCTATACTATTTTGCTATATAGTAAAGCATATTGCGTCATGGCATGACGTTCACACTATGCTATCGCAAGCCGGTCTACTATGTATAGCAAGTTATTCGACGGCGATCCGTCGAGCGACGGCCGGGGTAGAAGTGAGGCCCCATTTACACGGCATTTACACCGCACGTATTTTGAAGGATAAATCTTACCGAATACCTAGTGGCAGATACATTGAGTATAGAACCGTTCACACGTTGTTTGTACTACAAAAAAACGTACACAGCTTTATACGTTTATCAAATACTCAACGGACTTGTCAAGCAAACTGAATGAACTTTTAACGTATTCGGTTTGCAGTACGTCTACTCGGGGTGACTGTTTTATGAATACTGCGGCTATTCGTCTTTTACACGAATGGGGAAATGTATCGTGTGAACATCCTGCTTTTTATCGTGCAAAACGTGCAGTACAATGCCGTGTGAACCTAGTCTGGCGAGGGGTGGACCGGAGAATCGTACGATACCTATAGCTCTGAGAATCGCTAAAGTTTTTCGCGTACAGCAAGCCAATACTTTATAGCATAGCGTTGTGTGAACGTGTCCATATAAAATGTATGCTGAGCGACATCGTTGAGTTAAATGCTTTATATTATAGCGTAGTTTGAACTGCCCTTTATTATACTACGATATTACTTTTCCACGTGTTACTGCGATACGGTTTTCGGTAAATTCAAATGAGTATTTTTAATAGCGGGCGTCATTATTAAAGTCACAATATTTCAATTAAGTACGTCAAAGAAAGCGCACTGAATTTATGATGTTATTGTTTCGTGGAAATACAAGCACAGTTTAATTAAGACGGGGAAGCACTGTCGATGCTAATGAGCCGACAGGATGTCGACGCAAAGAAAAGAAAAATGTTATGTTACATTAATTAAAGATTTTCTTTGAAAAATAGACATTGTATTGTTCGCAGTCTCCTCGAAGAAGGATGGACAGAAGAATTCTCTTGTTGGCTAATTAATATCAGTTTACTGCTATTATCAATCTGTTTCGACAGACTAGAGATAGACCGTTTCTTTTTCATGATGTTATTCGTCGTCAAAGTTGTGGGATACTAGCCCGTGAAATGACTTGAAACTTGATATTTCTTATATTTCTTTATTTATTTTGCTTCGACAGAAAAAACACGTCCTCAATTGTCGCGGTTGATTGACAGACCTCTCAAGTGACGTCTTAGTTCGAACCTGGGGGCCTACTCCCTAAGTTCGTCAACGAAGTTAGTCGCCCGTCCGAAAGTAGCCCGAAACGTAGGAGTGAACAAAACAAGTGTCAAGTTCAACTTTTTGGACGGGTAAAAACACATCGGTAGTAGGGACAACTATCAAATCGTGTCGTCATTCATTCTTAGTTCGAGCCCCGAAATAATCGTATGTCCGTAGGTGATAGGAAGTAGAAAACGCTCGTAACTAAGGCCGAAACCACGGACTTCGTTCTTGGGGAGTAGGCCCCCCTGACTCGCACTTCAAACTATTCGAATTCATGTGTGGATTAGAATTTGATCATCACTTGCGTTAACAGTGAAAGAAAACTTCGCAAGGAATTTTGCACACTTGAGGGGGCTCCGAAAAGTTCTCTATGGTGTGTGTAGTCCAACAACTCGTACTAGTACTGTGTAGAGGACTCAGATCTAAACCATTGTCATACTGAGAAGAGGCTCATGCCCAGCAGTGGGACAGTAATGAGCTGATTATGCTTATCTAATCTGTTTGATGAACGTGTGGTTTTAATAATAATATTTATGATTAATATTACGGTTTACTCACATGCATTTTTTCGGGATTGCCCGACTAGTTTCGGACCCAAACGGAGCACTGATCACGCGACGAGGTCGCGGTCCAACAATTTTTTTTTTCATATTTGTACTTGATCTCATCTAAACCATCTGATAAGGGTTCAAAAAGGCATTTTCTTTTATTTCTTAGAAGCTTTCGATGCCATGCGTGAATTGAATCACGGCGACATAACTGGCGGCCATGACTAGCTCGATAGTGCTCCACGCAGTCAGTTAACTCGGGGCGCTAAATTGATTCACGTTAAGAAAATAGGTTATTTCAGGTATTTTTTTAACAAAAAAATGTTGTATCTGAAAAATTCCCATGCAGAATTATTCTGTGTCACGAGTAGATCACGTGTTTTGAATTACGTGCACGATTTCGGATCCACCCTGTATGTCCATTTTTTTCTATTTCTTTTTTTAACACTATCCCACACTAGTATTTCTACTGTATCGTGGGTGCGTTTCAAACACGAATTTCACATGTACAAACAGCCAGACTTAGAACATCTACATATCTGTAAGCCATAAAAATATTTGTTCCGTGCGAATATCGGATAAAAAAAAGATATTTTATTTTTAATCTACCAAAATCCCGTGCATGATTACCGTGATTGATATACCAGTAATAAATAGATCATGTGGTTTTAAGGAATTACAGCCTCCACGAGTGACGATACTTTAAGTACGTCCGGCGCACCCTGGGCAGTCAGCCCCGCTACCAACCTTGCTGACTGGCTAACCTTTTCACCACAACATTGAGCTATTTTCGTATAGCTCGTGCTGACACGAGAGAAGAAGAAGGAATTATACTAAAACGTTTACACTATGTATGTAGTAACGTGTCAGCCAGTTCAATCAATAGTAGTTTAGTTGATGTCAGTATACAAAGCGATGGTGGGGTATATAATATACTTCTAATAGATATATTGGATGCAGAAGGCAGAGGGCTAAGTTTTCTGGAACAACTTGGCAGAAGCCTATACAGTTGTGTACTAGTACTACAATAGGTTGGTCTGATTGAAACGAAAGAGATCCATCTATACAGAGTTTAAACGAATTCGTGTAATTCCTTCAAACCATATGATCTATTGATGATATAGATTAACCCCACACAGGAAAGAGAGGTTTAAAAAAAAATCTTGCGTTAGTGGAAAGTGATCGTATCTAAACCACCTAAAAGAATATGAATAAACAAAAAAAAAACATTATTTTTATGTCCTCGACCATTTTGGTGCCATGCCATAAATGAATGAAAGCACGGCGACTCAGTTGGCGAGTACGACTAGCGCGATATCGTTCCGCGCAGTAAACTCGGGACGCTAAAATTACTCAGATACAGAATACCATGTTTCTTTATTTTGAAAACTTTTTTTGTGATTCTGAAAAAAACAACACATGCAGGGTCAATCAGTTAATCACGCGGTTTGAAGGATACACGAATTCGTTGACACCCTGTATTTAGTTGTAGAGCTACGGATTCATGATATACGAACAGAAATATTTTTAGAATAAGTTAGATTATAAGATACTTAAATGATAAGTCCTCATCTCCATATATCTTTCTTTTGCTGTGCCCGACAGGGTCCACGATTGTTTCGTTTGGAAAAAAAATTACCACCTAAGCCTACATTGTGGAATGCAATAAAGAATTGAGTCATCATTCTCCTGCCCTTATCCCAATTTATTTGGGGTCGGCGCAACATGTCTTTTTCTTCCATACTTCTCTATTAGTCGTCATCTCGGTAGTCACCCCCTTTCTAACCATATCATCGTTCACACATTCCATCCATCGTTTCTTTGGTCTTCCCCTACTCTTATAGCCATCGACATTCATACTCAAAACTCTCCTCACTACATTTTCCTCATTTCTCCGTAACACGTGCCCATACCATGACAACCGATTTCCACACAACTTTTCAGTTATCGATGCCACTTTCAAACTTCCTCTTATGTACTCATTTCTTATTTTATCCATTCGTGTAACACCACACATTCCTCTTAGCATTCTCATCTCTGCTGCATGCAATTGCCTTTCATTCATCCCTTTTGTGGCCCAACATTCTGATCCATACAAGACAGCAGGTCTAATCATGCTTTTGTATATCTTCCCCTTAAGTTTAAGGGGAATGCGGGAGTCGCAGATTGTTCCCGTGACCTGCCGCCATTTCATCCATCCAGTGTTAATTCTGTGCTTAACCGTCCGATCTACTTCACCATCGCTTTGCACAAGTGAACCGAGATACCGAAAGTCGGAGCAGACTGGGAGAAGTCCGCCATCAAGCGCTATGGCTTCAGAACTGGAGAGACCGCCGAAATCGCAGAACATATATTCGGTTTTGGTTCTGCTGATTTTCAAGCCAACATTCTCCAGCTTCTGTTGCCATTTCTCCAATCTGCTCTGGATCTCAGGTCCATCTTCACCGACAAGGACAATGTCATCGGCAAACAACATGCACCAGGGTGCCTCCTCCTGGATGGAGTATTGAATAAAGAATTGAGTATTGAAATTATATCCATTGGACCGATAGTTGACAGCGATGCTGTAAAACGAAATCGATAATCGAAAGGGTATATTGCCCATCGTAGATTCGAGTGGGCCGACTTCCTGAATTGGAAATATTTATTGGCCCCACTGAGATGTCGAGCCTTTAAAATATTGGTTTTGTACATTTGTATTACTTTTTTTTGGATCCGCGTGCTTCATTGAACTGAATATTTTGTGGTAATTTTGCTCTTGATTTCCAAGTATATTTTTACTTCTATAGATTCTAGGAATTATTTTAAGTTTATATAAATTACTAGAGGTCGCTCGTGCCCTCGCCCGCATGGTTGTCATTTATCGCGTATTCCGTATTCTTCGGGATAAAAGTGGTCTATGGTGGATGGAGAAGGACTTCTCCCGATTCCAGACTATCTTTGTACCAAGTTTCATCAATATCCGTTCAGCGGTTTAGGCGTGAAAGCGTAACAGACAGACTGACAGAGCTACTTTCGCATTTATAATATTTGTAGCGATTGACTCCTTTAATAGGGTGCTTTTCCACCAGAGATGTGCTATGTAACGTTGCTATGGATGCGTTTGATATCCACCAATCATATTCATTGGTCCACATAGCATAGCGCTGGTGGAAACTGATTCAACTAAGCTACGTTTTTTATATGGAAGGATGCGTGCTGCGGATGCGAGCTATGGATGTGCGCTATAGATGGTCACGAGTGGTGTAGCCATATGCAAATACCTTCCCTATCGTCGATACGTCGCATAGTTCGACCTGCGCATCTTCCTCGCACACCTACCTCGCGGCGGCGCATTTTCATAGCACATCTTACTGGCTCCGCTACGTAGCTTAGCATCAGTGGAAACGGTCACACAGTTTCGTAGCTTAGCTTTTACATTCTCGCAGCATAGCTGCATAGCACATCTCTGATGGAAAGGCACCCTTACACTGGACGACTATCACGTAGATACTTCTAGTTAACTAAAAAACTAAATACAAGTTTTATGTTTAATATTAAAATGATTTCTTTTCTTTTTCGGAGTAGTCCTTCCGGATGTTATCACCGACCACATTGAACCAATATTTGTATCGTTCGTACCGAAACAAATATACATATATTATGCAAACGGGTTCTGTATAAATATTGGGTTCGTCTTCATTTATCGTTTGATGTGATTGCAAAAATGACAAAATATCTTGCGGGCAAAAGATTTTGTTCGGAGAAATGAACATTTCTTTTAAAAGTACAACATTGATTGACTGTCTCGTTGGTCTAGTGTTCGCAAGCGGGACTGCTGAGTGTGATGTCCTGGGGGTCTACTCCCTAAGCACGAAGTTCGTGGTTTCGGCCTTAGTTACGAGCGTTTCCTACTCTCTATCACCCACGGACACACGATTATTTCGTGGCCCGAACTTCTACTTCTATCGTGTCGACACGAGCAATACAAGAATAGCTCATGCCGTGATGAAAGGATTAGCCAGTCAGCAAGGATGGTAGCGAGGCTGACTGCCCAGGGTGCGCCGGACGTACTGAAGTTATCGTCTCTCGTGGAGGCTCTTTTCATGCACCCCACTGGCCCGAACTAAGAATGAATGACAACACGATTTGACAGTTGTCCCTACTACCGATGTGTTTTTGCCCGTCCGAAAAGTTGAACTTGACACTTGTTTTGTGCACTCCTACGTTTCGGGTTACTTTCGGACGGGCTACTAACTTCGTTGACGGACTTAGGGAGTAAGCCCACTGGATTCGATCACCAGGTCCGGCAAAGTGTTATTGGGTTTTTCGTACGTAAAGTATTTATGACCCAAGTAGAAAGATATCATTTCAATGAGTTTAATATTGCTGGTCCTGTTAATGGGTTTGATTATTGGGTTTTTCCTTCTGGAATATTTCAATAGCAGCCCGGAGTCTGGATTTTTGCGCGGTTGATGTTAATAGGCTCGCCTCCTATTACACTGGACATATATATATCTGCGAAATTAGGGTGCACTATACACCTCTGCCCAACCCTTTGACGAATACAAGCGTGATGTAATGTTATAAAACACAACATTCGAAAGATGTTCAGACTTAGTCCGTTAAGATTTGATCCATCTAGTAGAAAAGTCGTGATGAAAAACGGCCTGTCTCATTTCTTTCAACCCCCAGTTTTCTTTTTATATGCACGCGACGGCTCGCGTTTTTATATTTTAACTTCACTCCATTCCCTTTTTCTAGTTTGTCCTTTTTTTCCAAAAATAGCTGTTCCTTTTGTTCTTTATTTGTATTCAGAGCGTTCACGTTTTCCATTCAAGTGAAACCGAAACTGCCAACTTTTTGCCTGTCACAGTATATATATAAGCTAAAGCAGTACTTCAACTACCTACAATTGTCCGAATTGACACACTCACACAGACACGCACTGCAACAAGACTGTTAAGGTATCATCGGAATACAGTCACATACAAAATGTGTATAATATTCAGCATACAGGGGACTTACCATGACCTCTTAAAGCAGGACAGAAGTTGCCTGGAAGTTGAAATGCCCTGCTTTTTTGTACTATGACATCGTTAGAGCAGGCCTGCGGCAGGCCTGCTACGTCTATGTTAGCGAAATCCGTTCACCTTTTTTTTTGTATAGACTTTTTGTACCATGAACAAGAATTACCGTTCAACTTGGTTCAATAGTCGTTCACCTTTAGTACTGTCATGGTACGATTTTTAGTGATTCAGAAGCAGGCCTGCTTTTGAACGGAAGTTGACTGGCTGGCATTTGAACGTTTTCATAAGAGGTCATAGTAAGCCCCTAGTGCGTGTATGTGTCAGTGTGTTAATCCACGCGATTCTAGTAAGTTGAGGTACTGCTTTAGCTTATATATCTACTACGCCTATGTTCTATTTTGATGCGTTGTTGCTAAGAGTACGTATAATATTGGGTTAAAATATTAGGAGGAGTTTCGTTTAATATATTTGTAAATACGTGTAACATGTATGGATGACGTCAGCTGGTCTCTTGGTCCGCTTCGGAGAGACGTGACGTTGTTGTATAGAGAATGAAGCGCATTTAATCCTTATACAGTCTTCAGGATTCCTACGTTATCTCCTTATACATACTACCAAGTCTTTTATTACTTCGGCGAGAATTTTACTACAGTTCTTTGTGTAACTTTGTTAACGGATGATGTAACTTTTTAGTACGTACAAAAGCAATGGTATTTTTAAATGGCGATAATTTCCAGCTACTTGTGCCTACAACTTTAGTTCGTTTCGAATCTATTTTGTGAGTTTAAAACTATTTATTTTAAAGCCGTTCGCGGTTAGTACAGTCATATTTTCAAAGAATATTAAGTATAAAGTTATGTTACTTATTAACCTGATTCGCTTAACTAAGTTATCAAAGCGGTTTTATGGCCTTAGCTGAATAATAAACATCGAAGGCAACAAGCGGTCTAACTTTCTAACAAACCTGGAGTCCATTAGAACAGTTGAGGGTTATTAAAGCTGTGTGACTCATTAGTGGAATTAATGGAATTGGAAAGCCATAATGGGTAGCGAGTAGGGTTGATACGAGTGGCCGTCACCTGGCCTGGGATAGTTACGTTGCCACAAAGCAATTTAAACTTGAAGAACGAATTGCGGTTCAGTTGACTCCCGACGAAGTCTGACTAGAATTAGAACCTTTTTAAAATTATGTGTCAATCCGGGATCCCTCTGCCTCACGGCCTCATCAGACACTCAAAATAGTAATGGAATAAGAAGATTGAAGATTTTTTTATTTGTCGCACTGATTGCTAGAAGTAGTTCCTAGGCTGCGTTGCACTTACTTTTTTCCAAAAATACTCAATACTCAATAAGTTTATTGCATTCCACAATGTAGACTTAGGTGGTAACTTAAAAAAATATGAGATCATTATGGACCCTGTCGGGCACAGCAAAAATATTAGGAGAGAGGAAGCTTAATATACAAATTATTAATATCAATATACCTATCTATCTAATTTAATTTCCTTACAAGGAAGTTTAGCATTTTAAAAAGTTGATATTATAATTTATCCTTTAAATATTAATTAAATTATACATTAATATTATTTTGTTTTTTATTAATTCGGAATAACAATGAAACTTGCACTATGTATGAAGGTAGATATTTACTTACTTAATTTATTTATACTATATACAATTTTGTACTGTATTTACCCTGTTTATGTTTTAGAGTAATATTTGTTTATCTATTTAAATATTAATATTGCACGTTTATTGCATGCGTTTAGAAATATTTAATGTACAGGTCTATTATCGTTACTATTTTATTATAATATGACTGTATATATGTACATGTATATTACCTGAACTGAGCCTCTTCTTCTTCGATCAAATTACTCCTCAATTCGCTGAAGTATCTGAAATCACATTTTTGTTAGTCGAAAATTGTCTTTTCCAAAAACTGTTTTCTTTTTACGTAAAAACGGGTAAATAGGGACAAAATAGGTTTTGTATTATTTAATGTGTTTTCAGGACAAATTCTCGTTCTTAAATCCTTATCTAATGAGTAAACACAGAGATATAGAATTAGAGGATTTGGAACTTATAGTTAAGCTTTGTGTTTTTCTTCGAGGAAACGGCTAGAGTCCAAGGTTTGAGTTAATTGGGATATTATTTATTTACTCTAGAAAGACAAGAAAGGTCCCGTTATGGAATATAGCATACTAGTGACCCGCCCCGGCTTCGCTCGGGTGCAATGTATTATACATATGTATAAACCTTCCTCTTGAATCACTATCTATTAAAAAAAAACCGCATCAAAATCTGTTACGTAGTTTTAAAGATCTAAGCATACATAGGGACAGACAGCGGGAAGCGACTTCGTTTTATACTTATGTAGTGATTTAGTAGAATACTTAGGTCATCAATTATCACTAATCATCAGTCATTAATCAATCAGTTTTCGTTAACAAAACTGTAAAATTTTTTGGTTTTGACAGCTTTTGTAAACGAAAACTTTCTGATTTAACATTTCGGCTTCGGTTCACTCCCATTTGGTCAACGTATTTGTTAGTAAAATTAGCCGAGTCGTCTCACATGGAATTCGCAAAACATTCAATCGTTACTGTTCTCCTTACCAGTCATCACTCTTATGACATAATCGTTATGTTATTATTACTGTTAACTGTTTGAAATACGGCGAGTTCCGAGAAGCGATTGCAACTCGATATTGGTTGCTAACTCGATATTTTAACGATTCATGTGAATTCAACTGAGAATACAGGTGGTCGCTGTTATAATAGATTTACCATTGGTTTCTGAAACGCTGATCATTTTTCTCTGGTGTTTGAGAATGTAAAATTCTAGTAATTTTTGTTGTTTAACCAGCTAACTAATATTGATAAACATCAGCCCAAACATATTAATACTTTATAGGGAATAAAATAGCAGAAAATTTAAAAAAAAATGGCATGTTTTTTATAAAAAAAGAAAACATTTTTTACAATAATTTAAAAAAAAAAGAATTGCCAGATTTAAAAATAAAAATAAAACAAGGAGGTTTTCGAGACATCACCCAAAAAGTTGATGACAAATATATTCCCACTGCCAAGGGTTAATCTTTTATCTAAATTATCATCATTTCACACACAAGTACTGATGATAAAACTAACGCGACTAGTAACCATTCCTAACTGTAATAAAATCCAATTCCCTCAAAACCATTTTCAGTATTATACCATATTATATTTGTTAATAAACTTTTATTAAGGATTTTTCCCCGGGCGCTTCCGAATGTTATAACAAATTTTATTTGGTACGCAAGCCACACGATCAACGTTTCCATTGCACTCAAGTAAAACAAACTTCATTTTACAGTGCACTCACACAGAATTAAATTACTGTGGAGCTCCGTACAGTCCGTACACCCTTAACTTTGAATTACGAGCACGGTTAAGATTGCACGGCTCTTGATAAAAAACATCTTTGTGTGTTAGTTGTGAAGTCTGGATAGGGCCAGGGTTGAGTATATACTTAACAATGTTGGACTACTAACTCAAAAATTATAAATGCATTTTATTTTAAATGTTTATCGGGATGGTCGTAAACGTCGACTAACGCTGGTGTTCACCAACGTTAACTATCTGATTTAGCAATCGTTTACTCGAAAAATTTACAATCATTTTTTGGGTTCTATACCCAAAGGGTAAAACGGGACCCTGTTACTAAGACTCCTGTCCGACGGTCCGTCTGTCACCAGGCTGTATCTCACGAACCGTGATAGTTAGACAGTTGAAATTTTCACAGATGATGTATTTCTGTTGCCGCTATATCAACAAATACTGAAAAAACAAAATAAAATAAATATTTAATTCCCGCTCTCATAAAACAAACGTCGTTTTTTTGCCGTTTATATAGATAACTAGCTTTCGCCCGCAGCTTCGCTTACGTGAAATTTTGAACCCGTTAAGTGACGATTTTTCATACAAACATCAATCGCCTATTTCGCCCACTTAGGGGTAGAATTTTCAAAAATCCTTTCTTAGTGGATGCCTACGTTTCAAAAGGAACCTGCTGTAAAAATTTCAAGTCTCTAACCCCAGCGGTTTAGGCTGTGCGTTGATAGATCAGTCAGTCAGTCAGTCAGCTTCTCCTTTTATATGTAGTACGAAACCCTTTGTGCGCGAGTCCGACTCGCACTTGGCCGGTTTTATTGGTATACGGTTGTTACCACCAATACCAACCTTAGAATTGTTTCTATAATGCCTGGTTCCTATGCCCCTCATACTCATACGAATCGTTTTGCTTAACAATAGTAGCATTTTCATTGCCAAACTTGGCATACAAATGGACTCGTCAGCTAATTTTAGTGCGATAACTACTAACGAATGGGAGGGTCTACTATGCAAAGCTACCAGTGCCCTTTCATGTTCATCTTGCGCTTTCAACTTGCGTCAAGCGCATGCAATATTGATTGTCATAAGACGCATGCAGCTTATCGTCTACACCGGTGCGCCTCGGTCAGTTGTCAGTCGACTTACAATAGACGGATTAGCGTGCGATAAGGGCATGCGCTTTTGTCGAACTAGTATTAAGGCATGCGCTATGGCGCTTCACGCATGCTTCAGACGAAGACGCAAGATGAACATGAGAACGCACTGGTGTAGACATAGCTTATGGGGTCTTTACTTCATTATTGGTAAAGATACGAGTCTTCATTTGAACCAGTAACGGTCGGTAAATCATGGGAATCGGCCATTACAGTTCGAACAATGTAATATGTCCGATTTGACGTTTGCATAAATGCACAAAATGAATGTGTACAGAAGTTGTACACCTTCGATCTTAAAGAAATTCGCCTTTTTTAACCCCCGACGCAAAAATAGGGGTGTTATAAGTTTGACCGCTATGTGTGTCTGTCTGTCTGTCTGTTTGTGGCACCATAGCTCTTAAACGGGTGAACCGATTCAGGTGCGGTTTTTTTTATTTAAAAGCTGGTTTTCTAGTGGTGGTTCTTAGACATGTTTTATCAAAATCAGTTCAGGGTCATCAAGTGTTTTGTTATTGGAGTTGGGGGTTTTTTAAAATTTAGTTATATTTATCTGAACTTCAGAATACAGAAAGTACATCTGAACATAGCGCGCCCATGTTAAAATTAAACTAAACGCCATTCATTGGAGTAATTATTACTAGTGTTGACATTACTACTAGTAATTTGACAGGTGTCAAATCGGACCTATTAGATTGTGACAACTACAGCAAATAAACGAAGAGTTTGGCAATTTATCTGTACACAATAATATACCAAACATGCTGATATAATGAACCAATACTGAAGGCGGACGCAGTTTTTAATTGTGATTAACCCCCGATTTAATCCCAAGCTTAACTTGGGACTTAAACGTGGCATTTTGTACCAATGAAATCCGGTCAACATACTCATAACAACACTGGTAGTATAAACTAATGGCTGCGCCACACGACACTGCTCGCAATGATAGTTATTGTGCGCAGTTATGCAACATATCGGCTGCTAACGAAAATGTTGCTCTAACTTAACGCTAATATGGACAGAACGACCAGAGCCGCATACAAAGTGGTCATTGGCCTTAACGCGAAACACATGATACTCGGTTGCACCATTGATTTGAAATAAACATTGTTGTTAAGCTTGCTAACGACATATTGTTTAATAGCCCCCGATTCCTACAATCTCACGGGGCAATGGTCGATTCTGTTGTGCATTAATTTTCTTTTGGACTACTGTAGATGGTTCTTGCGGACCCTTTTTATGTAACCAGGCAGATATTGGCGAGACCTGAAGGGTCTCCAGCCAATGGTGAGGAAGTAAAATACTTAACCTAAGCTAACTACTTATACTACAACATCATGACTACCTGCAACAACAGCACTAAGGGCGTCCCCTAGTGGGACTCATACCTCGGCTTAGGGCGTTTCTAACGGTGCAAACAAAATGGCATCAGCCTAAATTAAGTTTAGTTTGTGCACAAAAGAATCTGACACCGATCATTCAGCCCTCATCAAGCTGTCTCCCCCCCTATGTCTACGCCAGCAACGCCCTAAGCCGAGGTCCGAGTCCCACTAGGGGTCGCCCTTAGTGCTGTTGTTGCAGGTAGTCGTGATGTTAGTGTAGTACAAGTAGTTAGCTTAGGTTAAGTATTTTACTTCCCCCCCATTGGCTGGAGACCCTTCAGGTCTCGCCAATAACTGCCCTGTGACGTAGAAACGGTCCCCTAGGACAATCTACAGCGGTTTTATTGAAAAAAATAATCGCTCACTTTATTTAGTGAACAAGAGAATCGGTACCAATATTTTTGTTTCTTTCTATCATAAGTAGGCTTAAAAATACCCATGTGGGAGCTTATTCTACATCGCTCGAGATACGCATTTTATGGTCAACTTAATTTCCCCTATTGAAAGCCGTTTTATGATGAATAAAAACAAGCCTCGATTTACGATGTCATATCGGTTTGGGGTTATCGGTCCGATATTCCCTTTTTGCGAATCGATAAATTTATCACAGTTTACGCTTTCGTAACGACGTTGAACTCAAATGTAATATCGTTTTCGACTACTTTGACTGTGAGGTCGTTCATGCGTGGTCGGTACTCTGAGGTTTCCACGGAAATTCCGATTATTTATTACATTTCTTATAAGTGTAACGTTTTTTCCAAACAGTTGCTTTATTTATTTTATTTATTTATATACTCTTTATTGTACATAATACACCGGAAACAAAAAAAAGGAATACAAATATTTACACAATATGTACAATGGGCGGTCTTATCGCACAAGGCGATCTCTTCCAGACAACCTTAGGATGGACTGAAAGAACAGAAAGAGATAACGGGCAGTCCTGGTGTATAAGTACGTATCGTACATAATATTACTTAGATATAACAACATAAAATACATATCAATAATTACACATATAAATAAAAAGAAGACGTTATATACACGTATTAAACAAACTAATAAATAAATATATTTTAAATAAGAAAGTAGATGAAATATGAGCAATAATCAAGAAATTGCAAATCAAAGAGACAAGTAATGCTCCTTCACTAACTTTTTAAACACTGGTAGTGATTGTGCACGTCTCACATTAAGTGGTAATGCATTCCACAAGCGAGCAGCTTGAACTGTAAAAGACTTGTCCAAAAAGGAAGTGGAATGCTGTGGTAGTTTTAATTTAAGATTTTCTGATGATCTCAAGAACTTAGAATGTGTGTCACAGAGGAACTCGAAGCGTTCTTTAAGGTAAAACGGGGTAGAAGGATTGAAGAGAACATTGTAAAGTAGAGAAAGAATATGAGCATTCCGGCGAAGGCGAATAGGTAGCCATTTGAGCTTAGTACGAAATTCAGAAACATGATCATATTTACGCAAACCAAATATGAATCTGATACAAAGATTTTGAAGTCGCTCAAGCTTTCCAAATTGTTCCTCAGTTAGATCAAGATAGCTGGCATCAGCATAGTCGAGGATGGGGAGAAGAAGAGATTGTGCTAGCGCAATTTTGGTGGTAGTTGGAAGGAAATTCCGAAGACGTCTTAAGGAGCCCGCAGAAGCGAACATCTTACGACTGACTTCCTGCAGTTGTGAGGTCCAGGAAAGGGTACTGTCAATGTAAATCCCCAGGTTCGTAACTTTGTTGGTTATAGGAATGATAGTGTTATTAAAAGAAACCTGGGGAAGTATAGACCAATCAATCCTGGAGACTGTCCGGGAACCGCCCACAACAGTCAGCTGGGTTTTAGTAGGGTTGACCTTCAGTCCAAACTCTTTACTCCACTCACCTATTCGAGCCAGGTCTAGATTAATGGCATCAATGGCTTCTGACAACTTTCCAAGAGGGGCTTGACTATAAATTTGAAGATCATCTGCATAGAGGTGGTAGGAAGAAGTAAGTCGGTGAGAGATAGAATTGATAAATAAAGCGAAAAGTAGAGGGGATAGAACGCCACCCTGAGGCACACCGGCAGAAGTGCTACACCAAGAAGAGAAGGTATCTTCGATGCAAGTACGTTGTCGGCGACCAAACTTTATGGGATTTTATACTTATAACATTTTAAGCGGACACGTCTTGGATGTTTTTGTGGTATCTATATTTTTAATGAATGTTAGGTATGTTTGATCTTGAATTTTATGTTGCATGAAAACGTTATTGAACAAAAATTAAAGTTTCTTCAGCCACAAATCAAAGTTCACTTGAAGTTAGAAAGTTTATTCGTTCTGAAGCATTTCAATCCACGTAATGTGACAGAACTTAAAGGATCAACTTAAAGGTTAATTCAGTAAGTAATTTCTAACTTTTATATCATTAGAATTTCGTTGAAATGCCTTTATTGAAATTGACAGTAATATATTTGCGATCAAAAAGTTGAATGGCATTATTTAAATAATAATGTGGATTTCGTACACTTTGAAATTTTAACTTCGCAGACAAATTGATTTTATAATGAGAGCACAACAGTCATTTTAGATAAAAGCATCGTTTATTATGAGATAAACTAAAATCTATCGTCGTATGAGTAATTATCTAGTTATAAGACACAAGATATTACGAGCGCCTTCTACAATTGAAAAAAGTACATTATCCTTACATTTTCTTCTTCCAAGCACAAAGTCCGTTATTACGATGACTGGCTAGATATAGTTACATCAAAGATTTCGATCTAGGAACAAGAACTACGTCAATAGGTGGGAGTCAGATTGGCCGCGTCGTCGTCAGTCGCCCCACAGTATTTATGTCAAGTCCGCAAGATCTGATAAGGGAATGACGGTATGAAAACTGACACTTAGAGGCTACTATATTGTTCTCATTGTTTAATTAAAGGAATGTTTAGATGTCTGATGTATGATGAACATGAGTGATTTTTTGTATACCACTTGTTGGTTCTACTTGTCATTGGAAACACCAGTAGAGAACGCTCTAGAACAGAGGTTCCCAAAGTGTTCCAGGAGGACCCCCAAGGGTCCACGGGAGACTCGACGGGGGTCTACGTTGCCATAACAAAAAGATCTAATCTTCACATTTTATATGGTAGGGTAGGTACTAGGTAATATGGTAGAAATGTAGCTGCAAGGGGTCCACCGGAACCAGCTAAATTTTGAAAGTGGTCTATGAGGAAAAAAAGTCTGGGAACCGCTGCTCTAGAAGGACATACACAGATGTTATTAGTGATGTTCTTCAAAAAGGACACGTGCGTATTACCCTCAACTGGCGTGCGTGTATGACAAGATGTAGGTATGAACGTGGACGAAGCTAAAGGAGTATGTGAGGATCATAGCATGTGGCATTCTACATTTTCTGTCCACCACATTGGTAAAACGCGTGAGTTTTTTATGCATGTATTTGGTGTTTTTAACGTCGATTATCTTCTTGAGAATTTTGCGACACTGAGATCATATATGATAGAGTAGCTTTCATATCACTTGACAATTTGACATGCAAACAAACATGTACTCTGCTTTTTAATTATATTATATATATTATATTCTTAAGAAATATTGGCTTTATAAAACGTTTTTATAAAGATCAAGTATTGCGCCTATAACTCTGTGAATTGAGTTATCGGTGTAGCAAAACACGAAATAAGTATATTTATTTCCAAATAAGTTTTGTTACAAAATAATTACTGAAACAAACACAACAAACAAAATGAGAAAGGAAACAATTATTTGAGGGACTTCGGTCAATATGGACGTTTGAAATAATTACTTCTTTGTCATAATAAGTCCCGTTGTTGTTTACGGAAAATGGCAGTGTTCTTATATTAAATTTGGCCGTTTGACTGTGCCGCGGTATTAGGCCTATGTCACACTACGGTTCCAATTTTTCCTTGGAATCATAGAATTTTATTTCCATTTTGGGTGTCGTGTCGATAGTGTAAATATGAATAAAAAATTATACAAATAAAACCAATCTTAGCAAGGTATTTGACTGAAAAAATCGAATTACCTAGTCCGTCAGTTAGATTATCAAAAAATATTTCACCCGTATTTTTTCTTTTGTTACGTAAACCAAAATTGACGAAACGTCACAAGCAAGTACAATTTTTACTTGCTTCTGACGTCACAAGCCACCTTCGAATTTTGATGCGTTTTATCTTTCTAAATATTCATAGATTTACCAAAATAAAAAATAAGTGTCCATTATTTTTCAAAACTCTAACTGGCGGACTAATTAGATTTGCAATTTATTGATGCTGTCAACATGCCTATTGTATACAAATAAGCAACATGTTTGCTTCCAGCAGGGATTCAGCATAGTATTATGCTTTTACGATCCTTAACTGTCAACCAAGATGAGCTGAAACTCTAGTTGAAGAAATGGTTCAAAAGATATTAGTGCCTGTGGTGAGCCACTTATATCTAATATTAAGGGAAAGTAACCAAATATGGAATAGTATCCCTAATATGGGATAACAGCAATAAAAGTTCGTTTGATCATAATTATATAATAGGTAAGTATATCGTGGTTTCATTTTCGATATCAATCAATTATTCATTGTTATTCCATGTTAGGGATACTATTCCATGTTTGGTTACTTCCCTTCTATATGAAACGCAATGTAGGTACAGTAAGCTGCATTAATTGGTTACTCAAGAAAAAACTTGTTCGTGAGAGGGGTAACCAGTTGGTGCAGCTGACTGTACATCAATTGTTTCATTCTTTTTTTGATTTACCGAGACTTATCGATAAAGGAGCGATATAGACGACAGTGTGAATAGTTCCTTACTGACCCAATTTTGACAGTCGCATCCCGTTGGGCTTCGTAAGCCTAACTTGTAAGTTTGTGGTTTACTTAAGAAATTGTCTAACTAGCTCTTGTCCGCAACTTGGACGGTGTTAATTTTTGGAACGGCTAAAGTTTTAGTGTAAAAGTATCTTGGACTAATTCGGACATGTTTCTGTAAACTTTTGTTGTACCCTCGCCAAGTATTTTTTGACCACGTATACATTCTTGCAGCATTGTTTTATTGATATACCTACACGGTAAGCTGTGGGAAGGAGCTAGCTTAGTAACATGTAAAAAAAAGAGACGCATTTTAAAATATTGGAAAAGAAAGAAAATAAATTTATTACAAAAAAAGTTTTTTTTTCTATTGAAAAATTTGCGTTCAAAAATTGTTGTTAATTATTAAGTATCTTTCTATAAATAAACAAAATAAGTTGTTATACAACGTGTTACATAATTCCCCTTAAAAAAGATAATGTCATAAAATAAAATCATCACTGAAAAGCAATTTTGAAAACATAAAACTAAAGAGTAGACTACCCAGAAAGTTATTTACATTCTTACCTAATTTCCTCTGAGAGGTAAATGACAACAACCATAACTTGATTAATATTTTCATCTTTAAAGGAATTATGTAACACGTTGTATATGTACTCTGATTCTGCACAAATTTGATATAACAAAACATACCAATATATACTTAATTATACAAAATATATGTTCTACAATAATATACCAATCAATTTATTCCAGCAAAAATGCAAAATATTGACCTTATTTCTTCCAACAAAGCAAGAAACAAGCCAAACACTTCCCACACGAACCCTTTCTGTTACATAAGTAAACAATAAGTACGTTAACAAGCTTAAATATAGGTACGTGTGAGCATTATCCAATATTGAGTGGCAGAGCCTTACATATTTAAGAAGGTAAACAGGCTTACGAGTTGTGTTCAATTCAGAGTATGAAGTCATGTTGCCATGCGAGGTTTCATATCCTTACAATGGGCGTATACATAAAGCAAACAGGTAACCAGCGCCGACCTACCAGCCCTTATCGGTACTGGTCCGTACAGGTAACCGCTACATAAATGAAGCGGTTAGAAGCTGGCATTTTTTAACAAAAATACGCCTTGTTCCAAAAACAAATTCGCGCAAATGCAGCAACAAATGACGGCTTACCAGCGCTGATCGGAGTAGGTCGGAACTTGTCGGCGAAGTTCGGAGCTTGTCGGCGCTGGTTCGCCACACAGTATAGAGACTACCTGCGCCGACTAACTCCGCGGACCAGCACCGACAAGCGATGGCAGATCGGCGCCGGGAACCCTCTTTCTACGTGTATACACACTAATATTATAAATGCGAAAGTAACTCTGTCTGTCTGTTACGCATTCACGCCTAAATCGCTGAAACGATTTTGATGAAACTTGGTACAGAGATAGTCTGGAACACGAAGAAGGACATATGCTACTTTTATCCCGGAAACCGCGAAATATCTACGCAATAAACGCCATCCACGCGGGCGAAGCTGCGGGAGACCTCTAGTAGTAAATAAATATAAAAAAAAGCCTTTATCTATCCCACTGCAGGGCAAAGCGCTCTTCTCATAAAGAGAAGGATCACAAGCATTAATCACCACGCCAGCTCACTGCGGGTTGGCGATTTCAGATCATTAAGTCAAGGTTTCCTCACGATTTTTTCCTTCACCGTATGTCAGTGGCGTCTTAGATTAACTAAGAAAGTATATATGACATTGAAAAGGTGTCATTGGTACATGTGGTTGGGTTTGAATTCATATACATATATTTCATTTATATAATAATTGATTAATAATTCTATTTAACTGCCTCATTGGTTTAATGGTCGCAAGCACGACTGCTGAATGTGAGGTCCTAGGTTCAATCACCAGGTCGGGCAATATGTTATCAGGGGGCATGGGAGTGCCCCCGCCAACATCGAGCTTTGGTTTTTCCGGGTGGAATTTCTCTGTAGCAACATGGAGTCAGGATTTGTCCCCGGTTAATGGCAATAGGTTCGCCCCCTATTACGTGCAACTTAAACCCCTTCGGGGCATACAGGCGTAATGTTATGTTATTTTAGTGTGTTTTGTCTCGTTCTTAACTACTCGTCTAAATATTTCTTATACAATGTAAACACTTTTCTTTATCGCTACAATTTCCGATTAAACAGTTTATAATCATTTTCAACTATGTAAGTAACTGCATAAAATAATATTCTACGCTAATAAGCAAAAAAAACTGCCATATTAAGTAGTAAAAATAAATACTGGCTTATTTATATCACCATCCAACACAAACATTTCTGAAAAGCGTTCATGTCAAAGGTACCTTGTTAAAAATATTGGAATACGGATTTAAATTCATCACATCTTATAACCGAACTGTTTATCTTGAATTTTAGAATAACTAACGCGTGTATCATTTAATATTTTTATTTGAACCTCTTCCGCTGTAAACATTTATTCAGGCTGAGCTGAACGCGTCATACACCAACGCCCTAAACGTTTCTTGTGTAGGAAGTTAACGGTACTGTTACGTTTGCGTAAACGCACGACAACCGAACGTGAATTAAAATTCGTTCATCATAATCTGTGGATGAACGTGTGTTTCTTTGAAAAGTATTTTTATTTTTGTATTATAATTTTCGTAAGACACATTCATATTTATGACTAGCGACCCGCCCCGGCTTTGCACGTGTACGTTTTATAGCTTAAAACCTTACTCTTGAATAACTCTATCTATTAAAAAAAACGCATCAAAATCCGTTGCGTAGTTTTAAAGATCATACATAGGGACAGACAGCGGGAAGCGACTTTGTTTTATTCTATGCGCTATCTATGTAGTGATTACTTACGGTTTACTCACGTGCATTTTACATGCGTCAAACGGAGCCCGTATGGAGCTGATCACGCGGTTAGGTCGCGAGTCAAATTTTTATTTTTATTATTTGTCTTGTTCGCGACGCATGCGCGAAGACTCTCTGCGCATACATTTTGTACTAGAGCCAACAGGCTGCCAGATCCGGCAAATTCTGACAATGTGCACGGTTTAGTACCTACATAATGTATGAGCGAATCGCGCGCGCGCAGAAATTTCTGTAAATGTGCGGCCGGGCACACCTAAACCTTCTGGAAAAAATGATCTAAATTAAGATGAAACCGCATTAAAGTCCATTGTATGAGTAGTTAAGATGAAGAAAACTTGTCTTAGCGGACAAACGGATAGACGCGAAAAGCGACTTCAATTTGTACTATTTATAATAACATATATTATTATTTACATTCTCAGTAAAGTTTATCCGAAACCGTACGTCAGTTGGCAAGAATTTAAACAGAGGTTCAGCTAAAATTCCTTCTCTTGTTTGTTATGTAAATGTTAACAATTGCTCCCTCATCTCCTAAGGGCGTTATGCAAACACCTAGAAACTTCGACCAACAATTTTATGTATGCATGCAATGTTGTATGTTGGGACTTTGATCTTGTCTCTCTCTAATTTTAAAATGTTTTGTCTTATGTCTCTGTCTTTGAAATGTTTGCGGTTCATTTGTTTTAACGAGTTATGTTAGATGTCAAAGTGGAATTTGAGGATTGAGTATGTTATGTTGTGAGTAATTACTTTAGTGTGTAACTGTGGTGGAGCCTAACGCTTCTTTCACACGGCAGTCCAGTTTTGCAGGACCAGCTTTTTACTGTATTTTGCAAAACTGGACGCTGTGTTCACATGGCAGTTCAGTTTTGCAGCTGGTCCCGCAAAAAGCTGGTCCGAAGGTCCCGAAACCGTGTGAACACTGCTATTGAAATTATATGAGTGATTAAACGGGATCCCGCTTTTTACTTGACGACGGATCCAGTTTCTAGTGACAAAACCGAATGGCACAATTCGACCGGATCGGTTTTTTGCAGGATCCCGCATGCGGGATGCTCGTGTGAACGCTAGCATATAAATACATTCGCCATCAAACGGGATCCTGCAGAAAACGGGATCCTCCAAAAAACTGGACTGCCGTGTGAAAGGGGCGTAAAGGAAGGTTTTGAATGTTGAATAGCGGCGTATATGTAGAATTTCTGACTTTATTTATTTTTAGTTTGTAAATGTAATATGTTCATGGCTAAGGCCGTGGTCTATTACAAACGCAGTAGGCTGCGTCTGGCGTGACGGTGTTACGCGCCGCGTTTGAGAGAAACCACTATAATGCATTTCCATACCGTCAGCGACCAGTGAAAACCTGGTTATTGCCAAAAACATTTTACAGGAGACGAAAAAAACCGTTTCCTGAATTTTTTTGTAAGGAACTTAACTGTGTTTTTTTTGTTTTATTATAAGTGAACCATTACCTACTAAATCATGTTTTTTTTTTTAATTCACCAAACATTTTTCTCCTAGCGAACCTAATTTTGTTAAATGCGAATTACGAGATTTTCTTTGATAAGATTAGGATTTTTGTCTTTGAATACGGGGGGTTATCAGCAGATAATCGGGTGCATTATTCATAATCAACTACTTATTTGCATTCAAATTAAACTCAGGCCAGTCGTAAATATGGGTTGCGAGGTTTTCTAGTTAAATATGACATAAAACGTGTTTGACCAAAATTACTACCTACTATTTACGAGGTTTTCACTGATTGCCGACGATAATAAGCATTCGTCGGCCACGTACAGCTTCATGCTGAACGCGGACTACTGCGTTTGAAACAGATTACGGCCCAACAGATATTCGTTATTTTCGATTTGAATCTATATTAAACTTCGATCAAAAATATGGAACGTCAAAACTTGAAATATAAAATATAATCGTTATGAAAAGCTCTGAAAAAGAGACCACTCAACCGCTGTCAAAAGATTCTTACCAAAAATTCAATCTTTTTGTTAAATAACATAAAAAGCGTGTTAAAATAGTAAGTGGTGGCGTGCACCGTGTAAAAATAGAGTCCATTATTTCTACAGGTGGATTTTAGCTCTTAAAGTTATGTGCTACAAGACTTGCTACTTTAAACAGCAAAAAGCAAAGCTAAATTATTTCTTAGCTTTTTAATATACTTCTACGTTCTTATGTAATGTCTCTTGTATTACCTACAATGGCTGTTCCGTTGCGAGTATTCCATATACCTACTTCCACTAATATTGCTTTATAAAGACTGACCTCGACATGAGCCAGGATTAATAAAGCCAAGCAGAAAAAAACTGTTGTAGAAACTTATACCTAGAGGTATTATTAGGTTTATAGTACTTATCTATGCTATAATCTAATCTATTCTAACTTAGGTTAACTAATAGTTTTCAAAATTCCCCACATGAGTAAAACGTATTCGTACATTTTAAACACTTGAGAATATACACCAATATGTATAAAACCGGCCAAGTGCGAGTCGGACTCGCGCACGAAGGGTTCCGTACCATTATCTATAAAAACGGCAAATAAATCACGTTTTTCGCATGGGAGCCCCCTTAAATATTTATTTTATTCTGTTTTTTAGTATTTGTTGTTAAAGCGGCAACAGAAATACATTATCTGTGAAAATTTCAACTGTCTAACTATCACGGTTCATGAGATACAGCCTGGTGATAGACGGACAGACGGACAGCGGAGTCTTAGTAATAGGGTCCCGTTTTACCCTTTGGGAACGGAACCCTAAAACGAAATCAAAGACCATGACGCTTTCAGCTGTCTAAATAATGAACCAACGAGTTAGAGATATGTACTTTATTCAGTAATAGCCTCGTAGATTGAATTACATACAGGCTTCATAACAAAAATAGATCCTAAAGTCAGGAAGAGTAATAAAATTTATTTTCCATGAATACACAAAGGTTGGATGAAAAATCAAAGGATAAATACATACAATCTTGTTAGACACAATTTATTCTGTTATTCTGTTTGGAGGAGATAATATTCTGCCCTTACAGCTAAAAATAGAAGACGCGTGGGAGTTGATATTGAGTAGTAAGTAATCTCTGAAGTTATAATAACAGTACGATAGATCTTAAAGTGCCTTGAGATTTAGAATAGTTTCTGAATTTACTACTTAGATACTATAAGGCCTCATTTACGGTGACGCGGGACATCGCGCGTCCCGTTGTGCGGCGCGGCCCGCACTGAATTCAAACATATGGCGTTGTATGAGAGCGTTTACGGAGAAGCGATTTTACACGCGTTTGCTTGAAATGCAGGCGGAGCCCGCGGATGGCATCGCCGCGTCGCACGCGACGTTTATCGCGGCGGCGCACGCAGCTTTGCGACCAGCTATTCCTGCAATTCTCCGTCCACTGTAAAACGTAGCGTCAACCGCGGCGGGGCCCGCGGCGTCGCACGCGCCGCATCTTCACAAGCAACATCGTACATTGCCTTATGTTTGTGTTTGCTCGTGTGATGATGAGCGCCGCTGCACGCGCTGCCGCTAGGTAAACAGAAAAATCGTACGACGCGCCGCGAGACGCCACGCCGCACGTGACGCGCGACTCCGTAAATGAGGCCTAACTATGAAACGATATTGTTATCCTTTGAATGTATGGAAGAAGCACGACGGCAGATGAACAAATGGCGATCGGCTGACGGACAATCGTTCATCCGTGACTGATACCACAATTGAACGAATTTATCCACCTATCTTTTCGGATGCCTAGCCTTGGAGTGTTTATCCACTGCCACCGGCACCGAGAAACGAGATTATTTCGGACCGAGTTCGGAATGACGTGAAGGCGCTCGGATGACAGACGTGCGGGGGACACCCAGCCACAGTAATGCATGTATGGCAACGTCATCTCGTTATCGGTGACGGCAGCGGTGGAAAAACGTTCTTATGATCAGAAAAATATATGTACCTACAGATTTTCCCTTAATAATAACATAATGTGTAATTGACGACACGTTTGGTGCAGTGGCTAAGCGATTGACTGCTGCGCTGCGTGTCGCGGGTTCGATTCCCGCACGGAACAAAAATTTGTATGGCCTACAGATGGTTGTTCCGGGTCTGGGCGTTTGTGTATGTGAGATTTGTGTCTGTAAACGCACCCACGATACAAGAGTAATCTTAGTGTGGGGCAACGTTTTTTTTAAAAAAAAGAAAACAAAAAAAAAAGAAAAAAAAAATGTTGAGTTTGAACCCTTGAGCGTTAAAATAAGGTCGAGCTACACGATGGCTGATGCATACGTGCCGTCAGTTGGGACTGGTCAACTGTAATAACCTGCTATGGCTTTTTGCTCCAAAGCCCATTCCAGACGTTGCCCTACATTGTTCCACACTCGCATAGTTTTATACCACATTGTTTGCACTTTAAAAGAGACCTTGACCTCTGAGTTTGTTTCGACTTTTCTTCTGAAAGCTAGTCAGAACGAAAATGCCGGTGATAACGAGTCTTAAAAAAAAATTACATTGACTTGTAAAAGTGTCTGTAACAGATTTATTTACAGAAATAAATATAATTTATCATTTAATGTTGTCAAACATATTTCCAAGAGCTTCTCCCTTTCCCAGTTTTTCTGACATAAAGTCAGGAATCGCTGGCCTCAAAGAACTGGTAAACTCGACAGCAAGCTATTAGTTTCTTCATTCACGAAACCGGATTTCTGGTTTCACACGAACTGACTGTCATCAAACTTCCTCAGCTCTGGAAAACCAGGCCGGGTTTTCGTAGTACTTATACATTATACATTTGCGTACTCTGTAATTTTCATACCTCATAAATCAAGATATTTCCTCTATAAACGGTTTTATTGATGACTAATGTGCTAAAAGGTTCATTAGAAGCCCAGAAATTCCCAAGATTGCAAAGATAGCTGGGATATCCTCCCAGTTAATCACACAAAGAGTTGATTGGGCTGGTTTTACCTATGTTTACTTCGTAACGGTTGCAAAGGAAACCCCTCGCTTTCCTAGAACTTTGTAAGAGAAAATCTCAACTTCTCAAGATGCACTGATTGCTTTGTTTCTCAGTATATTGTTAAACGATAAGACCACTTTGTCGCGTGCTGTATCCTCCGTTTTTCATTACGAAGCTAATGGAAGCAATGTTGGATTCTACGGGACGCTGGATTACGTCAGCTCTGTATAGTGTATATGCAACCTATTCTTGTGTATTGTTTCTCAGAATGAATAGTTTAATCGCACGAAGCAAATACAAAGAGGAGATGGCATAAGCAACTGTGAACCGTGATACCAATGTAGAACCATTCCGTCCTCACGGTGGGCGTGGCCTATCAGTCTGTCGGCACTCGTCTTGTAAACATTACGTTCCCGCTCCCATTCCATTTCATCATTATTTATTATTTTCGTTGTCATTTAAAAGAAAAAGATGAAGTGTTGTGTGTTATCTTGTAAAAACTACTCAGATAAACGTTTTGGTACCATGGATGGCATCACATTTCACTCGTAACTATTTTTTTTTCGATATTTATTAGATTCGTTCTAGAAAAATCTATTGTTATCACGTCTCGTACAATAGTTTTACTGCTCGACAAAAGATGGCGCACCCTATTATAACATGAATAACTAACAACTACGTAAGAAATATTCATATCTTTATAATTATAATGTATTAAAACAGATTTAAGATTTTTTTAAAGCCTTTTTGTTGACAAAAATATCATATTATTGTTTTTTTATCACTATTTTAAACCGTGATATTTCGGTCGCCATCTATCGTGGAATAGTGTAAACAATATGAATAGACAGGTCCGTACTTAGAATTCAATTATTTAATTACGATGTGTGGTGATACGTGACGTTTTAATTTTTATTCAATAATGGTGAACGAGGCCTGCATAGTTCCTTGATATTTAATTAAATTTAGATTATACTCGTATTTCAGATTTCCACCCGAAGATAATCTCAAACAGAAATGGATAAAACGATGGCTTAAACCGCCTTTTATAAGGGGGAATTTGTACAGAGTGTCTTTTTATTCACTGCAGTAAGCAGTAATTCAGTCCAAGAAACTATGAGTATGAAAAAAATTGACCATCGCCCATCGCCGTATCCATTTGATGTAGGAACTCGATTTGTTTTTCGAGAATTTCAATTTTAAATTAAAAGTACACAAAAATAATTCTGTAATAAATTTCTGTAGTAAATTGTGTACCATAAGTACATTATAGGCATGATTTCTTAATTATTTTCACTAAAATTCCACTAAAATTTACAGTTAACAAAAAATCGACTTGAATACAATTATTTAGCGGGGTGGTTACTTATTACTGTGTGAAGATTTTTCTTATTTATTACATTTTTGTTCACAATCTTTTTGTAATTTTTAAACCAGCTCTGCCGTAGGCTGGTACAAAAATTCTAAGTACGTCCCTGTCGTAACATACGTAACGTAGATCGTAATCTACGAGGACATCTAGCGTGAAATAGCTGAAACACGTATTAGTTACCGATGTACCCGAAGCGTTTAGTTTTTCCTATTCACTACCTACTAGATGGAAAACGTGAAAGTAGGCGTAAGTAGGCGGGGTGTAACGTTCCCTTCACCCCGCAAAGGATCACGCGTCGTATGATAGGAAAATCGAATTATACCATCTCCTCTTTGTATTTGCTTCGTGTTTAATCGTCTACTTTGCTCTTGTTTGCTCCATAATTGTAGTATTTGTACACTATAGGTAAATGATGCAGGTTATATGGTGGCATTTAGAAATATTATTTTTTTAGGAATATCGTCTTCATTAATATCTGTTCGTAAACGTTCACTGCTGAACATGGGCTTCCCAACGGCTGTACAAGAACCGGTCAAAGGGTAAATGCCTTAATCACCACGCCTGGCAGTAGGATTGCTGATCACAGCTTCTTGTTAGTAGCAAACAGGAGAACGCTGCTGACTCTCTTGACTTAGTACTAGAGATGCGCCGACTATGACTTTGGCCGACTAGCCGATTAGTCGGTTGTAAAGAGGCCGAGTAGTCGGCCGATTAGTCGGCAAAGCCGATCACGGTTTCGGGGGTATTCAGCAATTTCCGTGACGATTCGTTTACAGCATACCTATTCGCGCGCAAGTAGCAACCGCCGCCTGCGAGCGTGTCGGAACATGTTTTGTTTACTTTGCATTACTGCTGCTTACGCATTGTTTCTTGATCTTTGCTCTTGCACGGGTCAGATCGGTGTTTTTGTGTAAAAAAATAAAGACAATATTGTTATTGTTCATTAAAGTGAAACAGCTCAATTACAATTTAATCATGTCAAAAAGAAAGTCTCATGCATGTTTTTTTTACCAAAATGTAATTCCTCCGGTACATATACATTTTATTGAGAGATACATTCAAAGTAAGAAGCCGGTAGTCGGCACTCTTTGCCGAATATTCGGCGCTCTTTGCCGAATAGTCGCCGACTACGAAAGTGGCCGGAGAGTCGGCTTTACCGACTAGTCGAAACATCACTATTTTGGACGTTTCACAAATCTGCTATAAGCAAACCGTTTTTCGGTACATTTTCTGATCAATCCGTGAAACTTAGCCAGATATTATAGTCAGCTCTGGATACATCACTCCTTTATGAAAAAGGTGGAGAAAAATTATAATTCAATAATATTAATTTTCTGTGTATGTGGGCCGTCTGAAGATCGTAATTTGTCTGTTAACTTACGATTTCTTTAGTCGACGTCACGTGTGGTAAAGGAATGGCCTCAAGAAATGTTCTTTGCCGAGAACCTTACGAACATGTTAGGAACAGAACCCTTTTATATCTGATCTTATTTTGGATTTTTTGTCTGTGTGATTCTCAGAAGTCAGACATGTGTCCGCTTAATGGCGAAGGGCTGTTTTCCCCTCACAAGCGAACTGTAGCTGTACAACTATAGGGTTTAACCCGTCATGGGTCACAGAGGGGACTGTTATGTGATATTGTTTAAACATGTTGAGTCAGCCAGAAACGTTGCCATCTAAAAGTATTATGTCATCCTAGTATCATTTGATAGTATTGAATTTTTCTAAGAATGAAATCATATTAGTACCTATGTCATGTCGGAATTACGATATATTAAAATCTGTTAGGGGTCGTCCATTAATCACGTGATGTTTTTTTAGCATTTTTTAACCCCCCTTCCCAATTGGTGATACGTGGTGAGGTTTAAGACTACCCCCCCTCCCCCACCCAAAATCACGTGTATATTTTAGTACCTAAAAAGAATCTTACATTTTTTAGAATATTATCTTTTAGGCATAAAGTATAATCTAATTTTATTCTGAAATTAAGGACCATGATAAAAATGTCTAAACAGAAAGGTTGCTTATGACTGGCATAAAAAAAATCGCTTTTCGGTTTAGAAATCGCGCGTTTGACGAAAAAATAAATACACGTGATATCTTACTACACCCCCCCTCCCCCTTGTGATATTTCGTGATTTTTGCCAAACCCCCTCCCCCCTTTCGAGCCTCACGTGATTAATGGACGGCCCCTTACTAGGATATCAATACGAGGGCTCCAAATAGTTTTTGACGGTGTGTGTGTAGTCCGTCAACCCGCGTCAGGCCACGGCCAATTCTACTAACAGAAACTTTTATCAATTGCAACTGAATCGTTCATCCAGACAGTTTTCGTTTACGAAACCTGTCAAAATGTTTGGTTTTGTTTTTGCTGTCAAACAATTGGAAAGTTTTTGTAAACGAAAACTGTCTAAATGAACGATTCAATTGCAATTGATAAAAGTTTCTGTTAGTAGAATTGGCTCCCTGCGTGGTGGACTAAGTCTAATCCCTTCTCATTCTAAGAAGAGGTCCGTGCCTAGCAGTGGGACGGTAATGGTCTGATAATTCATTATGCATTGTATGCAAATTGCTTTGCTTAAGTCAAGTCATACTTTTTGAGTGAAATATTGACCCTAAGAAATCTGCATCTTACTATATTTCGGTTGCTGACGCCGGAGGTCTGATGGCAGGTACTGATATTTGGCAGGATCTGTTTAGCCTCGCTAGGCCCGTGGGTTTTGAGAAGAACCTTGGTCCTTATCATGTTAGACTTTGTGCGGAAAACTGAAACCTGATTGGCCTTAAGCGGAAAAAAAATCGATGACGAATTTTATTTGCATTGATATTATTATAAGCCTGCATCCGTAATTAAACTGGGATTAATTGGAATTTTAATCTACATCCAAAGCTCTATTTTAAATAAATTCAATAAATATGCAAACGACATCCACACTGTAAAACCCTGAAAATTGTTTGGTGTATGGAAATTTAATAAATATTAAACTCACCCCTCTGGGATTTGTTTAAATTATGTATCATAATTCATACCGCGATAGTGTTTTGTTGATTTATTTGTTTGACCGCAAAGGATAAGTAGACCTCTGGGTAATATAATAATGAATATCTGCAAACCCACCTTAAATATTTTATACTTGCTGTTGCCCTCAGTTTTACTCTTATCCTAGAAGAACTACTTCGTGTACCTGGATAAATAGTACCCTATGTCTTAATTTAGGTCATGGTCTGCATGTGTGCTAAATTTTATTCAAATCCGTTCAGCCGTTAAGGCGTGATTGATTAACAAACATACAAACTCACAAACATACCAACTTTCACATTTATAACATTAGTAGGAAGTAGGATAGTATAGGCACAGTAGATATACAAGGTATAACATAAATAACGCACAACCTCTTAAGGGGTACTCATCATTATGAACAACTTTTACTATGGGAACAAATCTGAAATCGCGAAAAAAAATCAGCTGTTTCCTACATTTATGTTCGCATCACTCGTCAAAATGTAGGGAACAGCAGTTTTTTTTTCGCGGTTTCGTCTTTGGTTCCATAGTAAAAGTTGTTCATAATGATGAGTACAGTGACCCCTTGAGAGGTTGTGCGTTATTTAAGCTACACCTTGTATAACTTAACCGCTAGAGGCCCAACCGACGATCCGGATCGTCAGTGCCATTGTTTATCTATTGTGTCTATAATTACAGTACTCAATCGGTACGTCCCCACCGACGATCCGGGTCGTCAGTGCCATTGTTTATCTATTGTGTCTATAATTACAGTACTCAATCGGTACGTCCCCACCGACGATCCGGATCGTCAGTGCCTTGTTTATCTATTGTGTCTATAATTACAGTACTCAATCGGTACGTCCCCACCGACGATCCGGGTCGTCAGTGCCATTGTTTATCTATTGTGTCTATAATTACAGTACTCAATCGGTACGTCCCCACCGACGATCCGGATCGTCAGTGCCATTGTTTATCTATTGTGTCTATAATTACAGTACTCAATCGGTACGTCCCCACCGACGATCCGGGTCGTCAGTGCCATTGTTTATCTATTGTGTCTATAATTACAGTACTCAATCGGTACGTCCCCACCGACGATCCGGGTCGTCAGTGCCATTGTTTATCTATTGTGTCTATAATTACAGTACTCAATCGGTACGTCCCCACCGACGATCCGGGTCGTCAGTGCCATTGTTTATCTATTGTGTCTATAATTACAGAACTCAATCGGTACGTCCCGACCGACGATCCGGGTCGTCAGTGCCATTGTTTATCTATTGTGTCTATAATTACAGTACTCGATCGGTCCTGTGTAGTACTGTAATTATAGACACAATAGATAAACAATGGCACTGACGATCCGAATCGTCGGGCGGGCCTCTACCGGTAGCAGTACCTCAACTACCTAGAATCGCCTGAATTGACACACTCGCATAGACACGCACTGCATACTGAGTATAATATACTCTTTGCAATGTACTCTATGGCAGCCGTGACTGCCTGCATTCTGAAGCTCACTTAGAGCGGTTACGCACTGCATCCGATCCGAATCCGTGAAAATACGTTCTGAAGTAGTCATAGAACTATTTGTATGGTAGTTTACGCACTAGATTCGACTTCCGTCATCCGATTTCTCTCCGTCATCCGTGTACAAATAGTTCTATGACTACTTCGGAACATATTTTCACGGATTTGGATCGGATGCAGTGCGTAACTGCTTTTAGAAGTATTGTTGCAGTGCGTGTCTGTTTGAGTGTGTCAATTCAGGCGATAATTAATAGGTAGTTGAGGTACTGCTTTACCTTATAGACGGTGAAATTGTAAACACTCGACAAACCGAAATGGGAGATTGTACTTATCACTATGAACAACTTTTAGTACGAGACAAACATGAAATCGCGAAAAAAAACAGCTGTTCCCTACATTTATGTTTGCATAACTCATCAAAATGTAGGGAACAGCTGATTTTTTTTTGGTTATTTCATAGTTGTTCATAGTGATGAGTACAATCTCCCATTTCGGTTTGTCGAGTGTTTACAATTTCACCCTGTATATCCACTGTGGTATAGAGTAGGCACTATGCAAGTAAGTAGGTTTGGGTTATATTTCTCTTTCTTTATTATACTAAAAAGCTCTTGGCAATGGAACAAAAATCGATCGTTTGTTCCAATTCTGTAGCCATGTTATAAATGTAGAGAAAAAGTCTTTCAAATTAATATTTTAGGATCAGATAATGCTTTTAGGTTATTTGTAGCAAACATGTATATTGAACCAAATTTATGCCTAGTAACTTGTAGTGAGTTAACAGGAAAAGCCTCGCCCTTGGATCCACGTGTGGAAACACGTCACGTGTAACACGTGGATAGTACTGTTTATTTATGGATTTTGATTATATGTGCTGTCCTTAGTAAACGATTATAATGTCAAATTAGTATTTGGTTGTTTCTATGTTGATTGCATTGTAAGTGAGGAGCTCGTGGCTAAATAATGACAGCCGCATAGACCGATCTTCCGGGTTAAGCAACGTTTGCCGAGGTTGGTCTGTGGATGGGTGACCATTTACCATAGCGAGTTTCCTCCGTGCCTCGGAAAGCACGTAAAGCCGTTGGTCCCGGCTGTCATTTGTAGATCTTTGACAGTCGTTACTGTTGGTCAGAAGCCAGAAAGTCTGACAACCAGTCTTACCAAGAGTATAGTGTTACCTAGTTACTGGGTTGTGGAGGTCTGATAGGCAGTCGCTCCATGTAAAATACTGATATTCAGCTGCATCCGGTTCGACTGGAAGCCGACCCCAACATAGTTGGGAAAAGGCTAGGCAGATTGATTGCATTGTAAGTGAAGGACGATGAATTAGTTCTCAAGTGAGAACCTTGAGGATTAATTCATCGTCCTTTACTGAGGACACATTAGGAAATGTTTGACCACAAGTATAGAAGTAATATGTACCTCGTACTACCCACCAATCGTTAGGGGCCTACTCCCTAAGTCCGTCAACGAAGTTAGTCGCCCGTCCGAAAGTAGCCCGAAACGTTGGAGTGAACAAAACAACAGTGAAGTTCAACTTTTCAGACGGGCAAAAAAACATCGGTAGTAGAGACAACTGTCAAATCGTGTTGTCATTCATTCTTAGTTCGGGCCCCGAAATAATCGTACGTCCGTAGGTGATAGGGAGTAGGAAACGCTCGGCCGAAACCACGGACTTCGTGCTTAGGGAGTAGACTCCCTGACAGCGACTTTTTATCATCAGATAACTTTTAACAGAGCAATAGTTTTGTACATCTTTTCTATTGGCGAAGGAGTTGATCCTTCTTCGTCTTCTTCTCCTGCCTAACCTAATCCCAACTTAGTTGGGGTTGGCGCAGAGCAAGTGAATTCCTTATCAATTGAAAAATCGGCCCTTATGTAAATCTCAGAGCAAACTAAATAGAATCATATACCCCCTTAATACAAACGATGGTCTAAGAAAAACCCTGGTTTTAGGGTAGCTCCGTCTCTTTTTGTTATATGACATAAGAAAGTGATGGGTATATTTTAAACCTGGGTTTACCTTGGTCTTGGTTTAAACCATGTTTTGTAATAAGGGGGAATGTGACGACACGTTTGGTGCAATGGCTAAGCGATTGGCTTCTGCGCTAAAGGTCGTGGGTTTTATTCCCGCACAGAACAAATATTTGTATGGCCTACAGAGTTGTTCCGGGTCTGGGCGTTTGTGCATGTGAAGATTTGTGTCTGTAAACGTACCCACGATACAGAAGAAATCCAAGTGTGGGGCAAGGTTGTAGAAAAATACAGAAAAAAATGCATTTTTTGTTGTTGTAAGTTTTCTAACTCATTAGAACTCAGCAATTACGTAAAAGTTGACCAAAAACCATAACCGACGCAACTAGTTACCAACAAATGTAATTTGCCAACACATTTACACCGTGTTTAGGCGTCCTATCTAAATTGCCCATATCTGTCGTAATCTGCATAAGTAATTAACGTTGGTTATTCATTAATTAATTCAAATCTAAACTATTTTCCCACGGCATTATGTTCTATTGGTGAAATGGCTTCCCATACAACGTTATCTTTCTTTATGTTTAGACGATCTTTTGAAGACATCGATTTACTATTTAACCAAATCACGAGTACCAATAGGCTATTCATGTAATTTTATGGCGCACCGATCAAGTTGCAGTGACGCTGCAGTTAAGTTCATGCGAGCGTATCTGACAGCCATCGCCTATTAATAGAATACGAAAAGTGTTGCTTTGATCGAAACTTAATTACAACTACACCGCAAAAGAACTTCTTTAGTTAGATGAATCAGGACCCAGGTTATTTACCTGAAGCTAAAGTTTTCAAAAATTAAGATTTGAACTCTTTAAAATCTTTTTTGGCTGCCTTACTTTGACATCGATTCACGCTTGGTAGTTTTGTCGTGCGCGTCTATATACGCTGCGTTACACGCAGAATATTTATGTGACAGCACTCACAGCGTATTAGGTACGCACGGCTACAGATCAAGCTATACATTTCCAGTATAAGCTGATCTCGCATTGTATAGG
Source organism: Amphipyra tragopoginis (assembly GCA_905220435.1). NCBI lineage: Eukaryota > Metazoa > Arthropoda > Insecta > Lepidoptera > Noctuidae > Amphipyra > Amphipyra tragopoginis. The sequence continues at coordinate 11,473,997 of HG992009.1, forward strand.
ATTTCCTTACAATGAGAGGTCAGTGTAAACTGGAAATGTATAGCTTGATGTGTAGCCGTGTGTACAGCCGACGACGCGCGTATTCTCGCGGTTCCTTGCGTCTGCCTAGCGCCTTTTGGTAACAACTCTTATTATACTGCAAAGTAGCTAGTATCGAACACCGAAGTTGTTTCACACACTTCCCCACAAATTCGTCTCACATTGTCAAAATGAGTTTATCTCTACTTAGTATAAAACAAAGATCTTTTAAACTACGATACTACTAATGGATTTTGATGCGGTTTCCATCTTAATTTAGGTAATTTCTCCCAGAAGGTTTTAAGCTATAAAACGTACCCGACCGACGCCGGGTTGTGTCGCTAGTTCATTCTAAAATCCTATCCTACTAATATTACAAACGTGAAACTTTGGATGTTTGTAAGTTTGTGAATTTGGATGTTTATTAATCAATCACGCCGTAACGGCTGAACGGATTTAGATGAAATTTGGCACACATGTAGACCATGACCTGGATTAGGACATAGGATTTTTATTCAGGTAAATGAATTAGTTTGCCTAGGATGCGAGTGAAACCGCAGGCAACAGCTTGTCAAGAATGCAAAAACGTCATTTATAAAGTATTTGTGAACAATAAAAGTATTGCACAAAACAAAAAAAAAACATAAACGAATCAAACATACGTATTTTATACTGTCGAGCGAACGTGTCATTGTTGTGTTTTTCAATAACACTCTAGTTTAATCGAAATGAAGTTTTTCGTTGAACTGTTTTCCCAGAAAAACGAGTTCGTCGTCAATGTTATGGTGGGACCACACTTAAGCGAGCTATGCCGAAAGAGTTACCAAAACAGCATAGGCATATATATGCTGGGCGTCAAACAACTAGCGCTGATTTTCATCGATATACCTACTCCAGAATAATTATGAGGGCTTATTTCCAACATCGATCGTTTTCGTATAGCGAAGCAACGCTACCATCAAATATTCTGCCGTCTTCAATTAGTACGTGATCACCCATGCTACCTTGTGTCAATTTCAATTAGGCTAAAGTAAACATTTATCCTCGCGAGCTCAATTAACAACACGCTGATATGACGATACGATAGACCGATTCTATATCAGTTAACGTGTCATTGTTGTGTCAATTTTCAATAACACTCTAGTTTAATCGAAATGTTTTTTTTTCGTTAAACTGTTTTCCCAGAAAAAACGAGTTCGTTGTCAAAGTTATGGGGGGACCACACTTAGGCGGGCTTTGCGAACATAAGTGTTATTGCGATAAACCGAATACTTGAAATGCGATATTTTGACAAGTATATTAGCCATCATACTACGCCATGAATCTTCGCCGAAAGTGGTAAGTGTGGCCCTAGTGTTATATTCGAGACATCGTAAAGACCGTGGCCGTGGAATAATGACGATTCATGTGCTGTTCCGTAGGGAATGTTTCGTATTCAATATGTATTCAGTTCAGGGGCTCAACTCTACTAACAAAATTGTTCACAAAACGAATCACAAGTTTTCGTTTGTTACAAAACTGTCAAAATGTTAGATTTAATTTGTTGTCAAAAAAATTTACAGTTTTTGTTCTTCACGAAAACTGTCATAATGATTCAAATGAACATTTCAGCCTCAGTTCGGTGGCGATAGATCAAGGATCAACGCTTGTTTGTAGAATTGGTTCCCAGATATTCAATAACATTTTTTGCTCGTACTGCTACATATCAAGCTATTAATTTCCAGTATAAGCTGATCTCGCATTGTATAAGGTTTCCGTACAATGGGAGGTCAGCTTATACTGGAATTGTATCCCTTGATATTTAGCTATGTGAACAATACTGTAACTGTCCTGAAAAAAGACCAGTAGTTTTAAGAATAATAAAGTTAAAATAAAATAAATATTAGCCTGTAACTGTCCCACTGCTGGACAAAGGCCTCTTCTCATACAGAGAAGGAACGAGCATTGATCACCACGCTTGCTCACTGCGGGTTAACCGATTTCAGACCATTAAGTCCAGGTATCCTCACGATGTTTTCCTTTACCGTATGTCAGTGACGTCTTAGATTAACTAAGAAAGTACATATGAAATTGAAAAAGTCACATTGGTACAATTTTTTTTTTGTCATCTGTGATTCTTTTTGGATACCCTTCGCACGTGGGTGGCGAAGGGTTATATCGAACTGTTACCGGCTAAAAAGCCACGGTGTTCGTTCTCCCGACCCTTGGCTGGGGTCGCGGAATTCGCAGCTGCATGCACCGCGACCCCGGCAGGCCTCGGTCCGCCAGCACCTGGCGGACCTCTCCTACTATGGGGCCTAGCTCCACATCCTCCTAAAAGGCGCGCGCGGAAGAATGCGCGCCGCCTCCTCGGGCCTGTTACTGGTCGGGCGACGGGTACATTGGTACAACATGCCTGGGTTTGAACCCGTAACCCGGTGCTTAAGACGCGGAGCTGTAGCCTCTGGGCCACCACGACAGTTTTGATAATATTTAATAAGAACAATATTTTCTACTAAAACTAGTGGCTAATGTAATCTCATTAACAATATTGAAACTGACCCGTTAACACTCATGCTCCTTCCCGATAATAAGGATGTCACATTTTGACTCTCAATGCCAACAACCGTTATTTTGAATTCTTAATAGCGGTTACACATAAAGTAACAGAAGGTTACCTACCTTAAATGTACGATCAACAGGTGAATGCCGGAAGGGTCATTCAGAAGCACGTATCGCCACCAAAAGTAATGTGAGTCACGTTCGAACTCCGAAGGAAACAAGTAAAGGTCACAGTATAGAATTGGTAACGTTATTATCGAAGTACGAGGCAGTTAAACTAATTATTGGGATGCGAGAGAGCTCGGGCAAGACGGTCTACTCTAAAACATTGTAACACAATGTAACAAATTGTAGCGACCAAGTTTTATGTGTTTAGAACTATTCGCTCGCTGAGATTTAAAAGTTCAGTAATGAAGCAGAAAGCTAAAGTGTCTTCTATAGTAAAACTTAAATTAAATACAAGAATAATTAATAACCGCATCAGGCCTCGTCATTTCTTGAACAGCAAAGAAGTAGGTAAACATGCTGGGTTGGTGCATTTAACCCTTCGTAAGGCAATGTTAATATATTTGTTGCCAACTTTTTTGGGAGGTGTCGCGAAAGCCTTGTTCTATTTTAATTCCGGCAATTTCTACATTTTTTTTTCTATCTTCTTTAATAAAAAATAAAAATGAACATTGAATTTTTTTTTAATCTTTTATTTTCGTCTGGGACTACTCCAATCCCAGGATGTTTTTACTTGATATTCAGTGATTTAACTTGGCATCTTAAAATTATGTATCTGTGTGAAGCATGACACTAGATCATTTCGCCAGCGGGCAGATGGAAGACAATAAATGTACATAGAGTCTGAGCGAATGTTAGTTACTCATTAAATCACCAACGAATATACTATTATCAATTTATCATACTAACATTATAATGTGAATGTATGTCAAGATAGATGTTTGTTACTCAATCACGCATAAACAACTGAAAGGATTTAAATGAAATTTGGCACACAGATAGACAAATCCTGGATTAAAACATAGGATACTTTTTATCTGTTTCCATGAAGTAGTTCTCCTAGGATGCGAGTAAACCTGCGGGCAACAACTAGCTAGGTTATATTTTTCAAACAGACATGTTACTACCACCGAACGTAAATCGAGAACGCAGCTGTGGCTGAAAGCGTGGGCAGTGAATACACACTGCAGTATGATCAATACTAGAAACCTGATTATTTTTCTTAGCGTTGGTGATTTTAAGGAGTAATTACAAGTTAATACTGCCTAAGGTCGTCATTGAAAATTAGCGCTGTTGGTGTTGCATGTTGGGAAAATTAGATTTCCAATTCTGCCACAACACACCATTTTGCCGAGTGATTAGTACTATGTGAAATGTAAAACAATGTATGTAATATGTAAAACAATGCTCTTTAATTTAAAATGTTTAGTAAGGAACCTTAAAAAATGTTATATGATTCTTCAAATAAATTATTTGTAACTATTAATAAAGTCCAATAAATAATTCGTGATTTTTAAATCCTAGGATTAAAACGTCATTATAATTATTGCGGGATTTTAGAGGAGGTATTATCCACTCTATGTTACTTCCTTCCTCGAAGTTTAGGTAAATATACTCTACCTATTCCGATCTCTGGTGATGACCCATTCACATGCGAATGCGACAAATTTCTGTATTTTTAGTCTACTAATACTACCTATAAGGTCTACTATATACTGTGCTGGTTACCTGTTACTCCTTTTGGCATTATGTTACGTATTATGTCGATTTTTCTGCGGAATTAATTGTTTTTTTTTCTTTCTTTTATTCCGTTGCTTTAAGTTTAAATATAGCTGGGCAATTTGTGGAGAAGTCAGGGAAAAATCGGACTATAAGTATTTTTTTAATTTTAAAGTGCACCTTCTTTGTTCATATTTATTTATCATAGACGATGATGACATTGATGACATATGAAATGTCTTTATTGAACGTTTGACGTTTAATGACGTTCAACAGAGCCCACAGCAGAGCCTTTGCTTTCAATAATAATTATAATCTTACACAGTTGCCAAAAGCAGAAAATAACATTCTTTGCTTTGCAGCTTAAATAGTTAACATTATATTTGCACCATTTTTACAATGTCGTTTTGTTGTTGTTATCAAATGTGTAAGCGTTGGAATAATCGCAACCCGCTCCCAGGTATAGCACAAGCCAAGAATTTTATATTCTGTAACAGTTTTAATAGTAGCTAATAATAAGTGTACGTGTGATCTGAACAGTACTTACTTTGCAAAATAGTAGACAGTATTTGAAATTTTAGCAAGTTGTTAAGGGTAGTCAGAAAATCCGGCAAAGCCCGAAAGTCTGGCAACTGGTACAACCTTAGAATATCGACATTGGCCAGTAACTGCGTTGCGGAGGTTTGATGGCTGTCGCTCCGTGTCAAATACTTGTACAGTGGACTCCCGGTAATCTGGCCCCTGCCTAATCCGGCACCCCCTGTAATCCGACATGTCTATTATTATTGAATATTTTTTGCATGATTGAACATATTACAACTTATACGCGCCACCAATATTGTGCTCGACGCGTAGGTATTGTTTTGATTCTAATTGCTAATTTACTAAATTTGACATACATAATGAAGTATGATTTGTACTTCAGAGTATAACATACAGAATCTTATCATTGGATCTGTAATTTGTCGGATTACAAGGTACTATATTGTGAAAAATTCCGGACTATAGGGGGTTTTAGGCAGTACTCTATTATCCGGCAAATTCGATAGTTTGACAGTGCCCTGCAAAACGTTTGCCGGATTACCGGGGGTCCACTGTATTCAGCTGCATCTGGTTGGACTGTAAGCTGACCCCAACATAGTTGGGAAAAAGACTAGGCAGTAGGCAGAGCATTTGCATTTTTAGCACCATTTGCCATAAATTCGCCAAGAATTGGTTTTGTTATCAACACCATTTTCCGTTTATTACTTTCTGTACGAGTCTTCTGGGCTGTAACCTACCTTCTGTTTATGATTCGATGCAAACCATAAGCTCTTGGAGTAAGTATGCTTCATTACTACTGCGAGAAAAGCTTATTAACATTGCTCGGCAATACTTGAAACTATTCTTATACACGTTATGTTATGGAAAGGCTTTGAAGTGTTTATTATATTTTCATAACGTAGAGCTTGCATTGAGTTCAGGAAAATATTGCAGATGTTGTGACGTTTTCCGATATATGTTTAATTAAGATTTGTTTGCGTAATTCCCGGATATGTGGTATTTACCACACACACATTCTGCGGCAAATTAATTTGAACGCATTTGCGTTCAAATTAATTTGCCGCAGAATGTGTCGTTAAAATATTACAACGCGGACTGCAATGAAGGGCAGAAAAATTTCATCACACTCTATCTTCCAAACAATTGAAAATATCATCACAATCAATTCCAATTCCAGTAGAAACTGGAAAACCATTTGACCGAAGTTAACCCATATCCGGATTTGCCCCAACGCACGATATACAAGTAGTCCATATTAGATTATTTTTTAGTGTTTTCAAAAGTCACAGGGCAGCACAGGGGCCTCTCGCCATAACCACAGGTGTCCGATCATCAACTGAAGAAAGACTAACTTATATACAAGCAAGGACTTACCGCACATGTGAGGTCGCAGGTGGCCATTTGAAATGCATGGAAATTTATGGTCGGCCACTTGTAGCTGTGGCAAGTGGCCCGTATGCGTGTGGCCGTATCTTGACTTGCAAATTCAGATTCAAGCTTTTCTAACACCATTCATTTCATTTGCTTTATAATGATTAATGTTTTAATTAATTTTTAAAGTCTTCTGAATCTACAAGAATTATGAAACTGTTAAATAGAGGCAGCACTACTTCATCATTACTTGTTGGAAATAGCTAATGATCTATCATTTGGCAGCGCCAGTCAATTATCAGAACCAAATGAGCGAATAAACTAAGCCGAGGTCCACAGATATTTCCACCAAGTACTTTATAATACAATTATGTACCTTATAATTAGTATCATAAGTTTCAAAACTGAGTGTCGTTCTGTATTGTCGCAGGCCTACAGTTGCGGAGCATAGAGGAGCCGGCGGGAGGCGCGGGCGGCGGCATGCCCGCGCCTACCTGCTACGATGCTGAATGCGCGCGCACCGAAGCCTGGCTCGACGAGAACCAGGAGTTCGTGCATGACTACTTCTTGAGGTAAATATGTATATTCATCTCTTTTTAACGCATTGGTCTGGGAAGTAATGAAAAAGACAGACTATCTATGAGATTCCATTTTTTTCTCTTCCTGGAGTAGGATGTGTCTAGCAGATTAGTTGGCAAATTGTTTGAAAAATATTTCAGCGTATTTTTGTAACCTGTTTGGAAAGTGGGATTTTTATGTATCTGTGTTAATTTGTAGGTACTCCTGCTGTTTTTGGTGGCATTTTCAGATTTGTCAAGGAAACATAACGTCTCTGTAAGCCGACTCTTACAACCTACGCCTGCTGCTCATGACCATGCGTAAGTTGTAAGTGCCAGCTGAAAGAAACGTATTCATCACGGCGGAGACGAGCCAGCGATCGACATAGGTACCCGGGAACATTAGCGGGCAGAAGCGTCACCGAGACTATGGAATTACCAACCTATAACTCCATTTCATATGACATGAGACAAAACTAGCCTACCAAGGCAAAAATACCTTTTAAACCATTTCTTCAAATTGTCGCCCTAGAGTGAAAACCTCGGGAATGCATTTGGTCATTGCACTGTTGCTGTGGGCTTTCACGTGGACGAAGTCGCGGGCAATGGCTAGTCAATAGGGCATTTGACTGAAAAAATCTAATTAGTCCGTCAGTTAGATTATCAAAAAATATTTGAGCCGTATTTTTTCTTTTGTTACGTAAACCAAAATTGACGATGATACGACACTTTTAAAATTTGGAAAACGTCAGAAGCAAGTACAATTTTTACTTGCTTCTGACGTCACAAGCCCCCACTCTCGAGTTTTGATGTGTTGTATCTTTCCAAATATTCATAGATTTAACAAAAGAAAAAATACGTGTCCATTATTTTTCAATACTCTAGCTGGCGGACTAATTATATTTGCAATTTATTGATGCTGTCAACATGCCTATTATATTTATTAAGTACGAATTTAAATACCCAATAAAGGTTTCATTTCAGTGCCTACAAAATAATTATATAATTAAAGTACCTATACGTCGTGATAAAATACAAATGTCCAAATTGCATTCCTGAGGTTTCTTCTCGTTTCGCTCAAAGGCGACGAAATAGAGATTCAGCTCATCTTAATTGTCCGCATCAGTTGAATCCCTGCTGGAAGCAAGTTCCTTATTTCTATACATTTCCTCACTAAAATGGGTCTGTCTTATTTGTCTATTGTTATATTAAATAGTGTATAGATTGTCTAATGAGGTCTTTAAGCAAATTGGACTGATTTAAAATGTTTGCAACCTCCAGCATTGGATTAGCCGGACATATGTAAATGTCCAGTTGCTACTAGGACTTAAACGGGACTTACTAAACTAAGCTAAGTGGTGCAAACCATTAGTGTTGGCACCAGGAACACAGATTACTTAGGACGTGGTCCTAGTCTTATTAAGTTAAACTAGCATGAAATCGTGTTAGGAGAGATACAAACAGATTCGGAACATAAATCTATAGACACAACATATTTGTTTCTTGATGCGGCAATCGAACCAATGACTCGAAGCTAACAAACTCAATGCGCTTCACATTAATCTGGCCAATACAATGTCCAATACCTGGAACAAATAACGTATTACGACGCAGTGCAATGCGAAAATCTGTTCATTGATTCGAATCTCATTGAGTTTGATTCAAATCTCTGACGTAATGACTCATCATACAGTCATGTTATACGTAAAGTGACCATTATTTTTTTCCCTCAGAGCGGGACACCGGCAAATTTTAATATTTTTTACAAGAATGAAACACATATTTATGGTTTATGTATATTTACAAGATTAATTTTAGTATATACTAAACCTGAAACTAGTTTGTTCAGAATCACTAGGAGAATCGATTGGCATATTTTTACACCACATTTTTTTTTTCGTTTTTTTTTTTTTGTTTCAGTAGGTTTCTACCCATAACAGTTGACGGGAATATACGCCTTGAGGCTTGAGACGGTCCTCTCGGTCAGTTTTCGTGTATTAGACAACCCCTGCATAGCACATCTCAGGCATTTCACACTTTTTTAGGGAACTGACGCGACATAAACTAAGGTGTAACTTGGAGATTTATTAAAAAAAACACATATTCAGGCAGTTCTGATGAAAATCTTCTTGGGGTGTCTCGGTTTTTGTATAAAGTAAAAATAAGGTTTTATAAGGTTTATGTAAATGTCAATATGTGATATGTTGGCAAGACTTTTTGATGTTATCCTTGGTTATCAAAATGTTTTCTGTTGCGATTAATAAATACGCGCTCGTTATACCTATTGAATTCATTGGCATCGATTACGTTTTTTTCAAAGCGGGACATTTATGTGTTTTTGGGGACAGAGGGACACAGCTCAAAAGCGGGACTATCCCGCTCAAAGCGGGACGTATGGTGACGTTAGTTATACGCTAAATATCACTATTTTGTGCCTATTGTAAGTAGTAGCAAACAAAAGCTATCCACAATAACTTAAACAGTCTCTACGTTTGGGGTTTTTGTCGACAACGTTACCCAAATGTGTTCTATTCAGGTCATACGGATTCGGTATACAATGGCTAATTCAAACAGCCCGGTTGCAGGCGGGCGAAATGTGAATTATCCACTGAAAATGGGCCATGAAGATTTTTATGAAATTAATTTTAAAGTTGCCTCATTTTGTGGACTATCTGAATAGAATTGTAATAAAGACGTTCATGCTAATATGAATGACACTGCAATTAATTAGATCTCACATTTTATCTGACTCAATCCCAAGACATCGACATCTTAATCATCTGAATCCGATCAAGTGATAGTATTATGATAATGAAATACATATCTTGACATCTTGGCACGATACACTTTTTATAATGAAAGAGCCGTACGCCACAGAATACGATATAAAAATGTTCGATCTATGAATACAAATTCTTTAGTTTTTTTACGCAATTTCATATTTGTATCATTGACAACACCCACGCATTCTGTCCTGTTGTACAATCGATCTATTTTTGATACAAGTTTTTTGTTGAAACTACTAATTTTGTTCTCTCGGACGTCATCGTATTCATAGGCTTAAATGGTTTTATCTCATCGTACGTGCAACACAAATGTGTTCTGTTTATCATCGGAAGCTTTCGGTTAATCCCGCACCGCACGTCCGTTGGGTGTTTGTGGACCAATAACTTATGTCAATAATGAGATCGGACTTGTTAATTATTCTGATGAGAAGGTATTTTATTGGCGTGGCGTATTTGTATGTCCTTTTTAGGGTTCCGTACCCAAAGCTTAAAACGGGACCCTTTATCTAAGACTCCACTGTCCGTCAGTCTGTCCGTCTTTCACCAGGCTGCATCTTATGAACCGTGATAGTTAGACAGTTGAAATTTTCACAGATGATGTATTTCTGTTGCCGCTATAACAACAAATACTAAAAACAGAATAGATAATGTTACGGGATCCTTCATGCGCGAGTCCGACTCGCACTTGGCCGGTTGTTTTTTTTTTTACGTGATGTAACGTGTGTCGATAATTCGCGCAGTTAAATCCCATTTGATTACAGGATTGGAAAATTTACTTAATTTTAAATAACGTAACAATTACAAAGTTTTACGTGTTATTGAAATAACGCTTTAGTTAGTTCAGTATCGAGGTAACTAATTAGTAATGTAGGTTATATTTTTCAAGAAATGGTTTTTCACAGTGTACCTAATTTCGCAATTATCGCAAACCACGGGCATGATTTACCTATATAGCTATAGACTAAAATTCAAAACGTAGGTAATTAAAGCGGTCATGAGGTGGGGTAGTCGTCCGATCAAAATAATGAGACCAGGTAAACGTAAAGCGACATAAACGCAAAACTATCTGTGAGTTTCTTTTCGGCTCATCTCCATAGGACACCCACACCTTTTGGAACGGTCCAACTAAATTGTCGAAACGTTTCTTAAGTGCATATGAAATGAAGAACAGAATTTAAAAAAAAATATCTTTGATTCTTTGAAACCACCTTACTTACATACTTAAAATGCACCTAACACAAAATAGTTTTTCTTAAAACTACATAGAGCAAAATATGTATACACAAGTTCGACAAACATCACTCACTATTTCCACTAACCAGCAAAATAGCTAGAAGTCCGAAAAGCGACGCTAACAAGAAAATATCTAGCAGACAGGACACCCAGTTAGTTGCCATGACAGATGAGGCCTGGCTTGACACGCGACGAAACACTACATGTGCCAAATAGGTCGCCGGCATTTGTTACGAGAAGACAACGATTGATATTTTTCGTGGAAGGCTTTCGTTACACCTTTGTTCATCTGTGACGCGTAAATAATTCACTTTTGACAATGGGAGACGAATATTGATTGCCTTGAAGCTTTTGACAAATATTTGCCAGAAAAGAGAGGCTTAATTAACATAGATATAGTTAAACAAAATGCTTTAGAGAAATCAAAAGGGATTAATCTTATCTTACTTGAGAATCTATTGTGGCTTTTTAATGAAGATTAAAATTTCTAGCGTGAAGATTTATTGATCCAATTTAGGGGGATAAGTTATTTGGAACAGTAATAAATGCGAAGAAGTAACAATGAAACTAATATGCTTTAATCGATGACACATACTTGTAATAAGTCGGTAAAACACTTCTGTGAAGATTGTCACATCATGCCTTAATCAGTAGCATTCCTACAGCTAATTACGAGCTTTGCACTCAATAAAACAATGCGCAAAGCGACCGACACTGCGGGAGGTAAAACCTTATCAAAAGCGGGTTTTCCATTGATTAATTAAAGCTTGTGTTCAGCTAATAATATCCAGGGTTATTTTAAATGCTTCGTTGCCATTTATTGTTATAACATTGAAAAAGTCATCTAGTTAAGATTTATGAATTTTGTTTTGTTCTGTTTCTACGTCGATTCAATCCGTAGCCTTCATAAATGTCGGGAAAGATTACGGCCCTAACAAATTAAATTTGCTCTTACTGAATCGTAAATCTTTGATTGCTAAAGAGGGGTTTTATAGAATTTCTGGACCCTTTTGTCGTAACTCAATTAATTTCAAAAGCTTATCTCAATGCTATACGTATTTAAATGTCTTGGTGTTTGGTTTTTGAACAATCGAATCAAGGTTTTGTTTTGATATTTTAATTGTTCCATTGTGTCGCCATCAAATCGTCACCAAAAAATTAGAACAATAGAAATTCTTTGGCGTTAATGGGAACTAGCTTTTGCCTGTGGCTCTGCTTGGGTGGACAAGGTCGATCGCCTCGAATCTTTTTGTCTACGTTGTTCTTCGAAGTATCTTTTATAAGGGAGATTCTATGTCTTTTTTAAAGTCACATTGATCAAAATGGTTCTGTAGGTAACTTGTTAACAAATTGGGGCGGACGAATTCTAAACAAACAAGCACTGTTTGTTCAAAGTGAGTCCAAAAAAAAGACTTAAGATTTCAGTAATCTAGGTTTCGTTAACATCCGTCTAGATTTTTCCCAACTAAGTTTTTGTCAGCTTTCTGTTTAATGACTGAATACCACTGAGTAATACAATGGCGACATATTTATAATTATTTACGGTTTACTCACGTGCATTTTTCGGGATTGCCCGACTAGTTTCCGACCCAAACGGAGCCCTTAATCATGAGCTGAACACGCGGCGAGATCGCAAGTCGAATTCACTACTACTCGCTAGTCGGGCAGTCCCGAAAAATGCACGTGCGTAAACCATAACTAATCATAATTATAATACAAAGCGGTCGCCATCTGACCTCCACAGAACTTGCTCACTTTTAAAAGATCCTAGTGTCCAATAGAAAACTAATTGTGGTCCTAACAGATGATTTGTAGCTATTACACAACTAGATTTAATTCCATTGTCTCATTTAGTTATAGTTGCCAGTGGTCGTACATCAAGTTAGGGACTCACTCGTTAAGCACTAACTTTACCAACTTGATTCGCCAGTTTTGTCTAACTTCTTTTATGTCACAGACTCTTTGTAATCTTAGCTTAATTTGTAGCATAGTTGCCTTGTTTCGTTCGTACTACAAACTGTAACGGTGTTTGTTGTACGTCATTACGTTGAATTTAAGATTGCAGCTTTCACAGGTTTGGAATGTTTATAAACAAAATTAGTAAAGTGGCGGACTTAATGCTTTTAATGTCTTAGGCATATTCTTCCAGTCGACAATGTGATGCAGAGACAAAACATGATAGGTACACTGAACAGAATTGTTGTGATATGATATGATATCAAAAATAAGGCCTTTCAACTACGATTTACGATTCTTGCCTAGTTTTAAGCCGAAATCGAAAATACAAACCTGTGAAAATTTCAATTCTAAATACAACTTAATATCCAGATATTGATTGAAAAACAAGATACACACCGCACGCTCTTTGTTTAAATTCATAGTGTCACCCACTTCTCTTTTAATGCTTTTTTTTATAATCATCTTTTTATTTATCTATACAACGTGTTACATAATTCCCCTTAAAAAAGAAAATATTAATCAAGTAGTCTTTTATGGTTGTTGTCATTTACCTCTCTGAGGAAATTAGGTAAGAATGTAAATGACTTTCTGGGTAGTCTACTCTTTACTTTTATGTTTTCAGGATTGCTTTTCAGTGATGATTTTATGACATTTTCTTTTTTAAGTACATTTATATGACCAGTCACTATAGGTGAAATAGTTGGTAGAGTTTGTCAATATTCTGAACACAACATACTTTTTTTATCTGACTTTGAAACACTTTAAAACTTAGGAAAATAGAGAGAAGTAATAAAACCTAGTGGTGAAAAGGTCTAGTATCCAACCTTACGTAATCCTTACTAATATGATAAATGCAAAAGTAACTCTGTCTGTCTGTCTGTTACCTTATCAAGAATAAATTACTGAACCAATTTTGATGAAACTTGGTACAGAGAAGTCTGGAACCCTAAGAAGGACATAGGCTACTTTAATTCCGAAAAACGCGGAATACGCGACAGAAACGCCTCGTGTAGTGCCTGACTTAAAGAATAGCACTACCCCATCTCTTCCCGTGGGTGTCGTAAAAGGCGACTAAGGGATTCTCTAGAGCAGAGGTTCCCAAAGTGGTCCAGGTGGACCCCCAGGGGTCCACGGGAGACTGGACAGGGGTCTACGTTGGCGTGATAAAAAGATCTAATCTTCACATTTTATATGGTAATATTGTAGAAATGTAGCTGCAGGGGGTCCACCGGAACCAGCAAAATTTTGAAAGTGGTCTGTGAGAAAAAAAGTCTGGGAACCGCTGCTCTAGAGGATGGGCAGCAGCGTTCTCTGAGTACTTTAACACTCTCACCGCCACCCATATATTGAATTTTTCAGTGCAGCAGGCCGTGCGGTCTGCCGGCGGCCGCAACTTTGCGTACCCGTGCAGGCCGCGGTGAAAATCTATAACGAGTGAAGCAGGCCGTACGGGCCGCTGGCGGGCTCACTGTTTGTTTTTGATAGCTAGCCATGCGGTCCGCCACGACCTCGCAATTTCATATTCAATTTGTAGTGTGTGGTAGTCTGCTGCTACAGAAAAATGAACTGATATCGCTCAGTGCAACATGTAGGTGGCGTACCTTACTCGAAAAGATACGCCCCGCCGGCGGACCGTATGGCGGTGAGAGTACAACCACACTGCGATCACCAACCCGCCTGCCAAGCGTGGTGATTACGGCAACCCCCCCCCCCTCTTTTGGGAGAGGCCTATGTCCAGCAGAGGATGTTTTTCGGCTGAATGATGATGACATACACGCGGGCGAAGACGCGGGTGACTTCTAGTACTTACATAATTTGATGACGACATCTGTGGTCTAGTGGTTCGAGTGTCGGACTGCTGATCACGAGTGATGAACAAGTGTCTGTGTTGGTCTGGGTGTTTCTTATGTATCATAACTATGTATTTACAAAAAAAAAGTATATAAGTATTATATCCATTGCCTAGTACCCATAGTACAAGCTCTGCTTAGTTTGGGACTAGATGGTGCTGTGTAAAAAATGTCCCAAAATTATCTCTGAAAAAAAAATCGTTCTAATTAATTAACAAAGAATATCTAAATAGTAGCAACTCTAGACTTTGCATAGCGTAATATAAATTATAATTTATTAGTAGAAGGCGCCGCAGTCTTAATAGTTTTGTTTAGGTCTGTTAATTACTGTGTCCCAGTTGCTTTAAACCTTTAGTTTTGCCACTTAACTTTTGGTTTATTCAGGATGTTCAACAATTTCGGCTTTAATTAGAATTAGTGTGGTGTAGATTAGTTTATGGGTTGAAAGCTTTGTTTATAGTAGTATGCCAACGATTTTGTAATGTTTTTCATAAGGAATTTTTAGACAATTATTGTTAATCGTAACTTAGAAAAAAACAAGTCAGGTTGTCATAGTCCATTCCATGAACATTGCACACTGTCTATAATAACTATAAGAGAAGTTAGAGGCTTTTTTGTGACTTTCTTCGTCAATTGTGTGAGTTTTCCCATGGTTTGTCATGGACCGCCAACAAAATGAAGGATCTTTTTAAAAAAAAGTCATCATCATCATCTCCCTGTATCTCACTCACACTAGTTGGGGTCGGCAGAACATGTATACCTTTTCCATTCTTCTCTATCAGCCGTCATCTCAGTAGGTACTCACTTCTTTCTGACTCATATCATCTTTCACACAATCCATCCATCTTTTCTTTGGCCTACCTCTACTTGTATATGCATCCACATGAATATTTAACACTCTTCTTTAATGACTTATTATTTATTTAAAAAAAAAAATAATAACTTTACTGATATATTGAAAAATAAAATGCAATATGTTTATAAGATTGTAGTTGTGTATTTCATGTTTTAAGACCTGTTTCATAATGATTGATTAACATATGAATTTATTATATTAAAAATTATGTGTGTTTGTTTATGTGTTTGTCTGTTCGTCTACTACGCGTTCGCGCATCATTCAGTCGAATGACTTGAAATTTTGTACAGCTGTTGTTGGCACTTGCACGAAGGTACCAGACATAGAAATAAAACGCGGGGCCGCGAGAGCATAGCTAGTATATTATAAAATAAATATTTCCCAGATAAGAGTTATCCAACGATTGTGAAATAGGCTCCTTAATCAGATAAGGTATCCAACAGGTTTCTGATAAGAAACATTAATATCAGTATGCCACCCATGACTCATGGTGGTCACGACTGGGTTGCTTGTACAGGTCATGGACAGGCTGTAAACGAATTTGTATAATTCCTTCAAACCACATGATCTATTAATGGTATAGATTAATCCCGCACGGGATTTAGATTGATTAAAAATAAAAATAAACTTTTTATTTTCCCAAATATTTAGGTTTAAAGAAACTTTATTCTCAATGAAAACATAACATGTCACTTACTTGAAAACAATACTAATCATAATTAAATTTACAAAAGTTCGACATCACCAGTTACAGACTAATTAACATATCGGAAACCCGACCCACCCAACGCATTTATTTTTCCAGATGTACTGTACTGGCTGAGCTGAGTTTTAAATGCAATGAATGAGTGTAATTTTTTTTTATGTGATAGAAAATTTCGATGCCATGCATATATGAATGAAGCCACGGCGACACAGCTGACGGGCACGACTAGCGCGATATCGCTCCACGCAGTTAGTTAACTCGAGCTACTAAAATTACTCGGATACAGAATACCATGTTTCATTTTTTTTAAACTTTTTTGTTGTTTCTGAAAAAAACCTATGCACGGTCAATCAGTGTCACCAGTAGATCACGCGGTTTGAAGGAATTACACGAATTCGTTTACACCCTGTATAAACAACGAATTTTCATGTCCATCCAAAATGCGCATACGCCCATCAGTTGCATAATTTAGCTATTTAGGTTTATTGTTAAATTATGTTTCTCTTTATATTCACGGCTCATCTTCCGTGCGAAAGATGTCCGGTCCTTTGGAAGGAATACGGGGGATACAGGTTCAACGCGCAGAGGCCCCTTTAAGAACTTCAATCTAAAATGGGATAGGGCACCAAACGGGGACTATCCACGGCTGCGCTATTGAAGTGCAGTCATGGACCGTCTCAGGTGCAAGACTATTGTAAAATATGGTACAAAATATCTGGTCTATGGGAAGGGGTGTTAAAAATGGACTGGTTAACTTCTGTTGCCGGAACAAAACGGCGTCAGCCTTTCTTTAAAATTGAAAAATTATGTTTAATTGTTAATGTATCAGATTCTTAATCATGAAATATTACTTACTGTTTGCTATGTAAATATATTCATATACCTACGTAGTAATATATATATATATATATTATTACCTAATGACGTCACGTAAAACATTTACTCAAATTGACGCCATGTTATTTAAATTAGACATTTTCCGGTCCAAGAACGACGCGCAAGATCGTAAATCATAAAAATACTGCTGCTTTTTCTGTATTAAATTCACCGGTTTTACGGTTAAAAATACTTCCGACATTAAAACAAATAAACGGAGATTGGGCAATAAGGAAACAGGGGTATAAGAAAATTAATTGATAGTTGTATCTGCCTGACCAGTCAGATAAACTCCAATTATAAACATACATCCGATTCCCCTTGAATTCGAATTTAACAGTAAGGGACCACCGCATCAGTTCCACTTCTGTGATCTGTGCTTTCACCCTACATCATTCAACTGCTTATCTACTTATGTACGGTACTTACTATGTCTTTCTATCGCATCATGCTTTCCGGCGGCTGTCCCATTTAAAATCCTAGTAAGGGACACTTTTTACAAAAATCGTTTAATTGCATAATCTTTCTAACCTAGAAAGTCTCTACCAAATACAAAAACACCAGCGTTGAAAACTCACATGAAAAGCAGATATATTTAAGCATCGATACCTAGTAAGTGCCATCCACTGCCTCTGATCATTTTAAAACCTAGTAAGTCACTTTAACCACGTGGTTTTACCTAACAAAATACTTTTCAAAGGCTGACCGATTTAACGTTTTTGCGCTCTCCTGTAAAATTTCGTTTTAAGCCCTTACTAGGTTTTGAAATGGAATAGCCGGTCTTGTGTCAACCTTGTCCAGTGCTTACAGTTGAAGTAATTCGTGCTTAAATACCTAGGCAAAAGCTTGAAAGTGATGTTTGATTAACGTGACCATATTTTTTTTCCCTCAGAGCGGTTTTCTGCATATTTTTATAAGAATAACACACATTTATGGAAGATTTATGAAAAATCACTATAAACAAAAAAAAGGATCTAATCTTGTGTAGTCTGGTGGGCTGGTTCTATATTTTTTAAATAAATCAGCAGGGCACGTCCGTAACGTAACCAACATCAATCACGACAGTTGATGTGTCAAAAACAATATTCATTGCGTGGTACATGCTTGTGGAAAAGTCGGATTGTTAATAATACGTTGCTATGGAAATTGTTGACCTGTCAAAATTAATCCCATAGCGATTACGAGTGTGTTGCGCAGTTACTAGTTAGAATCCTTAGAAGGTTTTTAGATATGAATGTGTGATATTATGATGTTATCTTTGGTTATCAAAGAGTTTTTTGATGCGATTAATAAATGCGCGCCCCTTTTATATTAAATTCATTGCCACGGATTGCCTTTTTAGGGTTCCGTACCCAAAGGGAACGTTTTTTTTTTTTTTTTTTCTATTGGACTGCTGTAGGTGGTCCTAGGGGACCCTTCCTACGTAACCGGGCAGTTATTGGCAAGACCTGAAGGGTCTCCAGCCAATGGGGGGGAAGTAAAATACTTAAACTTTTTTTTTTTTTTTTTTCGTGGGAAAATCCTCATGGATGCCCTTCGCCCAGGGAAGGCGAAGGGGTATGCCGGACTCTTACCGGCTAAAAACCCACGGTGTTCCTTCTCCTGACCCTTGGCCGGGGTCGCGAGATTCGCAGCTGCATGCACCGCGACCCCGGCAGGCCTCGGTCCGCCAGCCCCTGGCGGACCTTTTCTTCTGTGGGGCCTAGCCCCACGTCCTCCTGAGAGGCGCGCACGGAACACAGCGCGCCGCCTTCTCGGGCCTGTTACTGGTCGGGCGACGGGTCCCGTAACCCGCCGCCCGCAGGCCACACACTATGGTGGCCGGAGATCGTCGCGCGCCCTACGGCGCCCGGAGCGTCTAGCGCGGGAAGGGAGAGTGGCAGCTGCCTCTCTCTCCCTCTTCGCTCCCTCCTTGGTCGCCATCACCTCCTCGCAGAAGGAGGCGACGGCTTCCCACGCACTCTCGCTCCCGACCATGGATAGAATCACGGCCGGAAGCGAGAGGTCACCACCGACCGCCGCGACTAGTTCGCGCGCTACGGTCTCCGCAGGATTGCAACGTTGCGGGCCGTCAGGGTGTCCGCCCAGATTGGCGCCCCATATAGGGCCATAGACCGTACGATCCCGGCGTAGAGCCTCCGGCAGGAGGCATTGGGTCCCCCCAGATTGGGCAGCAGCCGCGACAACGCAGCCGCGGCGCCCATCAATTTCGGCGTAAGCTGCCGAAAGTGAGGCCCAAAGTCCCATCGGCCGTCGAGGACAAGTCCTAGGTACTTCATCGTCGACTCGACGCCGATGCGGACACCTCCCACTATGATGTGGGATCCCGAGGGTGGTCCCTTCCGGGGCCCGTGGAAACACAGAGCCTCGGACTTCTGCAGGGCCACCTCGAGACCCAACCGCCAAGTAAAATACTTAACCTAAGATAACTACTTGTACTACACTAACATCATGACTACCTGCAACAACAGCACTAAGGGCGGCCCCTAGTGGGACTCAGACCTCGGCTTAGGGCGTTGCTGGCGGGGACTTAGGAGGGGGGGAGACAGCTTGATGAAAGCTGGATTATCGGTGTGAGAGAATGTTTGATCACGTTATGTACCTTTTATAGACCCGTGTTCACCATTGAACTTTTACGCGCCTTTATAGCTGTGACACCAGCTTTCAACAGGTTCTTAATATTAATGCAGTAAGACCTGAAATAAACCAACTTATTCTAGAATTTATTATTTTTATTGAACTTTATAGTGACAGTACTTCTGGCGTTCCTTGAATGGGCTATAAAACGTTTAAGCTATAAACACTAATAGTTTTATGAATGAATGAATTGGCTCGAATAATTATGATGATGGCTGGCATGTAGTATGAATAACAACTAGATGGAACTCAATAGGAATGAAAAAAACAAACGTTTGTTTATCATCTGTTTAAGGAATGGGCTAATTGATACCATTATTTGGCGAACTTTTAATTTAGTATTTATACAAGGTTAGTCAGAAAGGGGGTACTAATCCGAAAGGGTGTTAAAGTACCCATAATAATGAGTAACTTTTGTTCTACCGCTTTCCCCAAAAGTCAATAGTTTAAGAGAAATAGCGTTACAAAAATGACATAAAAAATATGCTAACATCTATCCATCCTCAGCTATGATCAGCTGTGTTCACATTTTAGGTCATATTTGGGGTCACGAATTAGAAGCTCCATTTTCTGAATTCGTAATTAAAGTTTTTGACGAAGAATTTTTGACAAAACTACTTAAAATAAATATTATTTTATATGGAAATAAAAATTATCGAATTTTGAAATTTTAACACGCTTTAAAACAATCATCAGTGATACTTTAAGTGGCCTGCGGATTAGTACCCCCTTTCCGACTACCCTTGTAGAGTACAGTTTCATAGGTATGAGGGGGGGGGGGTCCTGGCTAATTAACAACAGCGCGGATCATTCCATTTGCAAGGTTAAGCTGTGCTTGCCGCGGTCAGTCCGTGGATGGGTGAACCCTCCGTGCCTCAGAGAGCGCGATAAGCCGTCGGTCTTACGAATACCTACGACAGTCGTTACGGGTAGTCAGAAGCCCGAAAATCTGACAACCGGTCTAACTTTAGGATATCGGCGTTGCACAGTAACTGAGTTGCGAAGGTCTGATGGTAGTCGCTCCGTGTAAAAGACTGGTGTTCAACCGCATCTGGTTGGACTGGAAGCTGTAGTGTCATTATGTAAGAAACCCACCTCAATATGCAATTGTTATTTGTGTCTTGCTGTGCTGTGTCACGCTGAACAGTCAATCATTCAATCTGCCTTCTCTGTTTGTATTGGGCCGCCAAGATACAGGCTGTGCCTAGTTTGGGGCCCACGGCTACTTCCACTTAATCACGCTTTTATTTATTTATCATTGATTCTGTTTGTAAGTTTCCTAACTTGTGTGTGTCAATAAATTGATTATTATTATATCGACGGTTAGCTCGATATCCATAATGTCACAGTTTGGATAATAGAAGCAAATAACACACAGTTAATCGACAGTATAATCAATAACGCGTAGTTTTGTTATCCACGCTGTGTCACGACAAGTGTCTAATTGACAGTCGCGATCGAGGTGAGATTCTTACAGAATTGCACTGCAGATCCCAGCATAGTTGCGAAAAGGCTAGGAAGCACAATTTGATAGTTATCAAACTGTTTAAATATTGAGTTAAAAGATTCTTTCTATGCATTGCTTAATTTCAATCCCCATGTATCTATTTTTGAGTATGCTCTTAGATCTTTAAATATGTGACGTATTTATTTGCGTATAAACCGATCATTCGAATTTATTATTAAATTCAACATTTATCTCAAAATTCTACTCAGTAGCCTCCGATTACTAAGTGTGAGCAATAAAATCTAATATAAATTCTTTAACACGTGATTTTAATGACGCGAATATATTAAATTAAATTTTATCGAATCTCATTCGCTGTAAAATGCGATTCGCTACGTGAGCATTTTAGTGTTAGCTTATAAAATTCTTAACTATCTTAAGCTTGCTCCAGACTTACGGACTCGTTGAAATAAATTTGAAAATATACGGACCGTATGTTATTGTTCAACTCTGGACTGGTATACAAATTGTCACATTGGAGAATTTCCATTTGTCCTTCAGTTCGACGCCCGGAAAATGGCAAGGAGTATGTCACTGCTATCCTATCGTATGGAATGAAACAGCTGAATATTTATTAGTTTAATATGTCCGTCTCTGTGCTTGTGTTGTATACAGCTTAATTTGCTGTTGGTTTTCTTTCTTCATTGTCTTTGTTGACGTCACAGAATGGTTATAAAATAAAGAAAATAATTTGTTCGTACTTTGTCCTTTTCTTTTATGGTGTGTCCTCATTTGCGCATGCACTAAGCGCGAATTGTTCGCGAACAGGCATATATGCTGCAACACATGACGCATTTGCGACGAGTTCGCGAGCTGCTCGCATACAATTCGCTGTATACATATTTGCTTCGAGCACTAAATAAATGGGGATGCGGCATTACGTTATTTCGGTATAGTGAAGTTCCACTTTCCTACTAAGTCTTCTTACGTTGAAATATATTCAGTACGTTTAGCTAGTTTCTAAGTTTTGATATCGGCTTTCACAACATCCTGCTAAAGTTAGTAGAGTAGAGCTTCTCGCGGGATTCCGTTGCGGTCACAGTTCGTAGTGCATTGGTATTTAATAATGCAGGTACCTATGCTAAGACGAAGTCTACTTAGTCAGTTCGTTTGTGTAATGTATGCTCAAGCAGAAATTCGTCTTACCGAAATTGTGCTGCTACCACTTCATAAATTCTCGTGTACTACTTTACTGTTTTGTAAACCAAGGACGGCAAATAAAGATTACATCAAAAAGATTAAAGATGACTGCCTCGTTGGCCGCAAGCGCGACTGCTGAGCGCGAGGTACTGGGCTCGACCCCCAGGTCGGGCAAAGTGTTGGGTTCCTTTCCACCAGAGATGTGCTATGCAACGTTGCTATGGATTCGTTTGATATCCACCAATCATATTCATTGGTCCACATAGCATAGCACTGGTGGAAACTGATTCAACTAAGCTACGTTTTTATATGGAAGGATGCGTGCTGTGGATGCGTGCTATATGGATGGTGGCGAGTGGTGTAGCTATGTGCAGGGCCGTGTACCTACAGTAAGCGCGCATTTGTCACCAAAAGTACGTCGCATAACTCGAGCTGCTCATTTTCCCTCGCACAGCTACCTTGCGGCGGCGCATTTTCATAGCACATCTTACTCGCTCTGCTACATATTAGCATCAGTGGAAACGGTCACATAGTTTCGTAGCTTAGCTTTTACATTCTCGCAGCATAGCTGCATAGCACATCTCTGGTGGAAAGGCACCTTGATGGTCGCAAGCGCAACTGCTGAGCGCGAGGTTCTGGGCTCGACCCCCAGGTCGGGCAAAGTGTTATTGGGTTAATCCGTGTGGAATTTGTCAGTAGCAGTCCGGAGTTTAGATTTGTGCCCGGTTCATGTCAATAGGCTCGCCCCCTATAACAAGGGACTTAAACAGAACGGCTAAATGAGGGTGTACTACATACCTCTGCCCAACCCTTTGGCGACACAGGCGTGATGATGTTGTTTATCAAAAAGATTCTCGTTTATTATTAAATCAACATGGAAATAATTATAATAACATTAATACTTGAAAGGCCTGTTAGGACTAATCTTATTATCCTTGAGTGCTTTTGTCTCTGTTCGAGTTAACTCATTATAATTTGGAAAACAAAGGAAACAGGCCACAGTTCGCGTAATTTTTTGTAGGAAAGGTACTTTCAAATCTATGTTTAATTTTGTTTTAAATCACACTGAATTTAGCGTTAATTATACTCAACCACTTAAAGTATCACTGATGACGGTTTTAAATCAAATGTTAAAATTTCAAAATTCGATAATTTTATTTCGATGAAAAATAATTTTTATTTTAGTTTCTTAAAAAATTCTTCGTCCGTACTTTAGTTACGAATTCAGAAAATGGAGCTTCTAATTCGTGACCCCAAATATGACCTAAAATGTAAACACACAGTTGAGGATAGATAGATTTTAGCATATTTTTTACGTAATTTTTGAACAGCTTTTTCTCTTAAACTACAGACTTTTGGGGAAAGTGGTAGAATAAAAGTTACTCATTATTATGGGTTCTTTAGCACCATTTTGGATTAGAACCCCCTTTCTGACTAACCTTGTAGAGATTGTTGGATTACAGACTGTTTAGTATGCCATAGAATCTATAACGTTCTTATGAACCTTTCTAATTTTTTTATCTAGCCACCACTGTTAGCTGGTTAGTTAATAATTTTCTGACCCTTAGCGAGTCATTGTGCGTTATTAATATTTTGTATTATAATTTATAACTTTCGCGAGACACATTCGTATTTATGATTAGTTACCAGTGGCGAAGGCTCCATACAACTCGATTCCTATCGGCTTCCCTTTCGAAACGCGTAGTTACTGGAAATCACGCATCACACTTGAGCAAGGTAAGCATTTTTTGGTCCGGCTTCCCTTTTAAGAAACTTCACCCTACGCCACTGTTAGTTACGCTTCACTCACGTACATTTTTCGGGACTGCCCGACTAGTTTCGGACCCAATACAAACGTAAAATGAATAAAACATACGCATGTCATGCTGTCGAGCATGCATAATTACGCTAGGCGTCAAACACCCAGCGTTGATTTTTTTTTCAGCGTTGACTCGGACGGAGCTAATTTTAAAAATGTTTTATTATATGTTTACGTGGATTACTCACAAGACTTGCTTAAAGATATACACTAGAACATTTTCTCGAGCATTTCCATGTAATGTAACGATCTTACGAATGGTACAATATTAGGAAAAGCTCAATTTAAAAAATCATTTCCATGTAATGTAACGTTCCTGCGTATGCTCGACACGGTGTTTGAAGTAATGCTCACGGCGAGTGAGCATTTACCTGTAACCTTCCTTTCTATTTTGCGTTTACTCTTCTCTGAAATGTCGGATCTGCAGGTCGCGTGTGCTGCGTTCGCGCTCGTGTCTTTGTCCGACGAAATGTTACACAAATTCGCTCGGTTGTTTGCAAAAATAAGCGTCGAGTGTCGTGCTTATTGTTCGGTTCGTGAAAGGGTGACACATTAGAGCGCAGTTCGATGTTTTGTTACAAGTAAATGTTCTAGTCTATACTCACCTTAAGATACCGTGAACATAAGCGGGACAAACAGTAGATCTATTTAAAAGTCACTGCTCCTAAATGCAAGAGGTCACTATCATTACGAATTAGAATGCAAATGTTCGTTTTATTGTCCTAGCCATATTTAACTTAACACTTAGTTTCCAGTGATATTCTCGCTTCTCGTCCTATACAAACATTGACAACGATGCTACTTGGCGTCAACTAGTTTATATGAATACTATTGTTATCAACTAGTTTCCGTTACAATTACCTACGTATTTAACGTGTGTCTAGTAGGAAGTGTTTTATCCTTCTCTTATTTATAGTGTGAGATAAGGACAGGAAATGTTGAAGGTGTATGTGTCGACGATTATATCATCGAATGTTAATTGTTTATTGAGTGTATTAGAATATAAATATACTTTTAATGTAAATAATGTAATTTCTAATTGAGTACAGTGCAGATGAGGGGCAATCCTCGGCGTACTTTTTTGTGAAGCAGACGACATAGAAATCGCGGACTTTTTTAGCTGTATAGTATCTATTAACGCGCTCACAGGTCTAAAATTTCGCCGAAAACTGTCTATTTTCATACTTTTTATTTTTGCTTGCGGGTTATAAAGTCCGTTAGTGATTGTTCGTCGTCTGCGCTATATCCCCTTGTCAAAAGATTTGTATTTTCTTATATTATTTGAGTTGTAGATTGTATTTATACCTTATGCTTAAAGTATTGTCTGTCAATGATAGGTTACATTTTTGTTTTAATTGTATGTGAGTATGTATCAGCTCGAATACAGATCTTTGTCTTCCGAATTTTATCGGCTCTTGTATAGATTATGAAGTAGATGTGTTATTGTACCTACACAGTTATGTTCTAAATACTGTTAAGTGTTTCGACTGCGCTTGTAAACAAATAACAAGCGACAAACCTTATACTCAAGTCATAACCACTCTAGCGCATTGTTGACGTTTAAATCATAATCATGCGCACAACACAGACATTCTTGGAAGTATTTAATGAGGTAAACGCACCAATTGTCGGCAGGAAGGCGACGCGGCAAGTGGTGGACGCGTGGCTTGTGTCGCACGCGACGCCGCCGAGCGCCGAGCTCGCGTCGCCGTCGCGCGCCGGCTCCGGCTCCGGGGCGACCACACCTGTCAGGTAATATGATGGACATTATATTTATGAAGATGGATGATTGTTGATGTCAATGTGATCAATAACATTTATCAGGATGAGTAAAATTAAGTGTCTTAACACATTTGCTTGATTTGTTTTATCACTAGTATTGAAAAATTAAGTGGACGTTTCGGATCGAAACGAAATAATGACGAACATCGAACTTATAAACATCCAATCAAGGTATTGTCAAACCACGATGTATTAGATGTCAGTTAACATTTGGTAATATGGTGAACGTAAGAAAAAAATGTCAAATCGCGAAAATTTAATTGATCGTCGGATCCGAAACACTTTCGTAGTTCTAAAACGTCCAATCCCTCAGCCGAAACTTCGTAGTTCGATTTTCAGAGTAGACCTGAATCTTCTCGATAAGCAGTGGTCGACAGTTTTGGGTTTGTTATCTCGTTTCGTCTACGATTCTAGTAATGAGAGAAAAGAGATAAAAAACCGAATCGGACTTATCGAATCGGTGCTAGCACGGATATTTTATCGAGTCGATTCGAGAAATTTATCTATTCTAAACGCCAAATTTGACATAAGATATAGATAAACCGACAGCAGTTGTCGTTTTATCTATGTTATGTCAAATTTGACGTTTGGAATAGATACATTTCTCGAATCGACTCGATAAAAAGATCTATCTATGCTCGCACGGCAGGTGCAGGCATGTGTAAGCATTATAATATTTAATTTTAATTCAAAGATTAGGTAAATATGAAATCCAACCGTATCCTAAATCTAAACTGAATTAATTCAACTTGGCTTGCAAACAGTTCTGTGCGATTAATTCAGAAGCTGAACCAAAGCGCACAATGTTGACTGAAAGTTTAATCTAGTTCGATGTTAAGAATACCCGACACGTATTATATGTATGGAAAAGGTTTATGTGAAACCCTTACCTTTTCGATATAATCCTATTACATAAATACGAATTATGAAGTTTGTAGATAATATGTAAGGTATTTGAATAATTTGAGATGCTTGTGTAGCTTTGAAATTTCAGAAGCATTTTTGATAAATTAGCTGTCCTTGCGTTCTGACTTTTCTTAGTAGATTTTTACTCTTACTATTAGGTCTTTTTTATCCTTGTCATTAATCATGTCAGGCAAAGGAGGAAAAAGCTATTAATTTTAAGAGAATATACGTAATCTACTTATTGACCATTGTTTTAGTAATTTTATTTAATGCGTATTTGTTAAAATTATGACCATATTTTTACCACAATTTGAGGAGCTCGTGGCTAAATAATTACAGCCGCATAGACCGATCTTCCGGGTTAAGCCACGCTTGCCGAGGTTGGTCTATGGATGGGTGACCATTTACCATAGCGAGTTTCCTCCGTGCCTCGGAAAGCACGTAAAGCCGTTGGTCCCGGCTGTCATTTGTAGATCTTTGACAGTCGTTACTGTTGGTCAGAAGCCAGAAAGTCTGACAACCAGTCTTACCAAGAGTATCGTATTACCCAGTTACTGGGTTGTGGAGGTCTGACAGGCAGTCGCTCCATGTAAAATACTGATATTCGGCTGCATCCGGTTCGACTGGAAGCCGACCTCAACGTAGTTCGAAAAGGCTAGGCAGATAATAATAATTTTTACCTCAATTTATTATGGGAAAACGTTAAATAATTTTCATGATCATGTAAAATACGCTACAATTATTACATACACGTGTAGAAATAACTTAGGTTGATGGACTTGTCACACTGGATGCGTTCTGCGACTACCGATGTGTTTTGCCCGTCCGAAAAGTTGAACTTGACACTTGTTTTGTTCACTCCTACGTTTCGGGCTACTTTCGGACGGGTGACTAACTTCGTTGACGGACTTAGGGAGTAGGCCTCCAGTTTCGGACCCAAAGTTCGACTAGGCGATCGCCGCGTGTTCAGCTTATGATTAAGGGCTCCGTTTGGGTTCGAAACTAGTAGTAATACTTAGATTCTTGTTTCCGACACAGTGTTTATAAACAAAAGTGTAATTTTTGTTTATAAATTAATACAAGGCTTAGTGAATTGGGATTATTCGGTTTGAAGAAATTTATTTCTTATAAAAACTTTACGGTTCATTTACAATAAGAATTAAGTAATTACATTTCATAATATAATGAAATTTTCATTTGCCTCTGGCACAATAATGCTATGACATTATGATTCATTACAATTTAAATTTACTTTTAGAAACATAACAATTAGACTAAATAACAATTTATAACAAATAGGAAATTAATAATTTATAAGTAATAAATATCAGCAATTTTATACATTCCAATAATAATATTATTTCTACAATCTAATTAAGACCATTTTATTACTTTCATAAAATATTAATTATTATGATATTCATATCGCGCTTACATGCTTTCTTATTTATTTCGGTTAGCAACAATCTGAATATTACAAATAGTAACAATACAAATACTTGACGACACGAGAAACGATCTAAGTCTAATTAATGGATGTGTAGGCGGCCGTTTCAAGTAAACTTGTCCTAAACAAATATACTATTAGTCCCACAGCTGGGAAAAATCCGATCCGTTAGTTTAGGCTACGCAAACAAGCTTAGAATGTCAACAGTCAAGAACTAAAATAAATAAGAAATGTAAATAAATAATGATGACAGATGACAATTTATATTATGGTGATATTACACGGTTCACTTCTGCCTTTCAATTTGGATGAAGCAACCAAATTGAAGCATGTAAACATAAAGGTGAATCATTCAATATCATTGATCAATAGCATATGCTTTCATTTTTGCACCTTTCAACCGAAGTGAATCAATTTGGTTGAACCGTGTAATATCACCATTAGAGTCATCAGAGATACTTTTTATTAGGAGGAGGTTCTCAGTTCTCAATGTGGTCCCATTTAAATTTGGTGAATATCTGATGAATACCCTCGGAGATTGACAATGGAACTCTTTAATGGATAATAGCAAATTACCCGCCATTGCTGTAATTGCATGTTTATGTATTGTTTATGCCACTTAAAAGAGAAAAATAAAATTACTTTAAAAATAAAAGAAAAACCGCCTTCAAAAAATCTAAAATGAGTAAAATAATTACCATATTATAAAATGAACAGTTTCAGAAGTAGGTGCCTCCATTTTGGTTCAGCGGGGATTAGCATAGACTTCTGAAACTGTTAATTTTATGATATGGTAATTATTTTAGTCTTTTATTACGACAAACGGACTGTTTCGTTAGTCTAGTGGTCGCAACCGCGACTGCTGAGCGTGATGATCTGGGTTCGATCTCCAGGTTGGGCGGTGTCATTGACTTTTTCCGTGTGGAATTTTTCGTTCGCAGCCCGGAGTCTGGATTTATGCCCGGTTGATGACAATAGGTTTGCCCTCTATTACATGGGACATGGGAAATGAGGGTGTACTATACACCTCTGCCCAACCCATCGGGGACAACAGGCGTGATGTTACGACAAATATACACTTGGGAGCAAAGAAATCGAGCCACTCTTTTTTTCACGTGTCCCAGGACACGTAAAAAAAAGAGTGGCATATTATTATTAGTTTTGGTTTCATGAATTATATCATAAATTCTAAGTTGACAAAAAACTACCCTCATTGTAAAGGTTATCAAATAACCTTTTAGGCGATATGTGTTTAGAATTGATCTGTTAAATACTAAAAATAATAACAATTATACGTGAAAAATAGAAGTGGCTCGATTTATTTGCTCCCAAGTATAGAAGGTATTTGGAATCAGGAATACTTAAAGTGGATCAAACAAGTATAATCGTAGACGGAAAATAATTATAGACTGAAAATAAATTGGTTTTATCCTGACGTGGAAATCCACGTCGACAGTCTTCATCAATCTTATGTCATCTCGTCTTTATCTGCCAGTGCTAAACCACTCTCCGAATAAGGAGGACTTAGTTCAACGCTAACCTACATGCATAATGATGAGCTATTTATAAAGTAAAATATGCTGGAAAACAAGAGAAAGAATGGGAATTGAGTCGCGTAACATACTTGTAAACGTATGGTCCAGTTGTTGAGAAGAAAGCAGTTCTTGATTATACTTTTTAGGGCCACAAATTACAATAGGGTATTTGACTGAAAAAAATTAATTAGTCCGTCAGGCCGTGGCCCTATGTCTACGGTGCGGCGCCGTGGCGCCGCGCACGGCGCCGTGGACGGCGCGGCACGGCGCCGTGTGCGGTGCACCGCACGTTAATTCCGTGGCTGGCGTAAATATGACATGTCTAAAATTGCAATTTTTCAGGGCGACCATTTTAAAGTTTTGGCCTCTTCTGGTAAATCGGTAAACCAGTTTAACGTATGTATTTTAGTTGTTTTAATATATACAGGATGTTAACGAATTCGTGTAATTCCTTAAAACCATACTCAAACTCAAACTCAAACTATTTATTTGCACACTAAGGTTATAAATACAGGTCTTATTATATAAAGTAGGTACAGCTTAGCAACCTTTTCCAGGTGTTGCAATATTTGAGGGCTCTAATTAGATAAAAGTATACATATTTATACATTTTCTTATGTGTCTACTTAGTACATAGTTCCTAATTTTTGACTATTGTTATATTTAAACACAATATTTTTAATTATGGATAGGTACTAGAACTAAAATAACATAGTTTATCGAGTAATTCGTTATCGAGTATATACTATATAGGTATTGGTATAGGTGTATTATAAGTTGTATGTTTTATTTATTTAGGTTTATTATGTTATTTATGGTTATTATTTAGGTTTATCTCATTTGTGCTTATATTAGGGGTTTTAAACTTTTTTATTTTCTAAATATTCTTTGATTGAGTAGAAGCATTTTTCTATTAAATATGTTTTTAATTTTCTATTAAATACTATTTCTTTTGTTTCGTTTTGAAGATCATTCGGTAGTTTATTAAATATTTTAACTGCCATGTAGTAGGGACTTTGGTTGAGCATTTTAATCCTAGATGGGGGTAAATATAATCTATTTTTATGCCGTGTGTTTATATTGTGGGTATCCTTAACTTTCGTAAAATTGTTAATGTTTTTAAAAACGAATATGCTTATGTCACAAATGTAAATAGATGGGAGTGTAAGAAGGTTATATTTGATCTGCTACTGGTTTAGATTGTCCCAGCATGGAAATTAGGCAGATTTAAAAAAAAACTTTTTTTTCATGCGGTGCCTATGGCTAAATGATCGAATCTAAACCACAGGATTCAGTAAAATACAAATTTAAATGACGTCACCGTCAAAATCCAAGATGGCGGCTGTGAAATTTTACAAAATATGCATCATTGGTTTCGTTTCCGTGGTTTTCGGGGGTGCTGATGACGAAAATGAGGTCAACGTCAAAATCCAAGATGGCAGCTGTGAAATTTTACAAGATATGCATCATGGGTGTCGTGTCCATGGTTTTCGAGGTGCTGATGACGAAAATGAGGTCGTAGTCAAAATCCAAGATGGCGGCTCTGAAATTTTACAAAATATGCCGCCATCTTGGATTTTGACTGCATTTGACTGCATGACCCATGATGCATATTTTGTAAAATTTCACAGCCGCCATCTTGGATTTTGACGGTGACGTCATTTAAATTTGTATTTCACTGAATCCTGTGGTTTAGATTCGATCATTTACCGCATGAAAAAAAAGTTTTTTTTTAAATCTGCCTAATTTCCATGCCGGGACAATCTACACCAGTAGCAGATCATGTGGTTTTAAGGAATTACACGATTTCGTTTAGACACTGCAGAAAGAAC
Source organism: Amphipyra tragopoginis (assembly GCA_905220435.1). NCBI lineage: Eukaryota > Metazoa > Arthropoda > Insecta > Lepidoptera > Noctuidae > Amphipyra > Amphipyra tragopoginis. The sequence continues at coordinate 11,505,623 of HG992009.1, forward strand.
ACGGTGTGTGAAAAAATAAAAGAGATACACGCTTTCGAAGGCTGAGAAGGCATTTTCTGTCCTCGTCACGCGAAACGGATATTGCACAGAGTGATGTCAAGTCAGTATGAAGTTTTTAAGGCATTACGTCATAGGGTAGTAGTGTTGTCTCTGTCTTGTAAACAATTTTAAATCGTTTATAACTTGGGCCTATTATTAAATATTTCATTGGTTTTGTTTACTGTCGCTTAAAATTTTTGTAATAGTTTTAAGATTTCTAATGAAAAATAATACCTCCTCAAATGTCCTATTGTCACTCGTTTATTAAACTTTTTATGATCCAATTGTTTCGTATACAGTTTGAAATGGTTAATTTGGCAGATACTTCAGGCGTTAATTTTCAAAGCACAACTTATAACTGAGTTCCTTTCTAATAAAAGCGATAAAAACTTCCGAAATGGACGGTGAAATGCGCGTAACAAAGACATTATAGCAAAACCTAGAAGTTTGTAGTTTTGAAATATCTATTACTATGCAAAAAATTGTGAAGAACAATGTTTAAGTTTCCTGCCTTCATTATCTTGAAACTTGGGCGTCTTTTCAAAGAAGTTTTCTCACAGCCACGGAATATAGTTCGGTAGCAGCAGATTTTATATTCACCATATAAGAGCCCAAATATACGTCCGATACTTGCCTCCGATAGTCGGTTCCGATAGTCTGATCAGACTATCTGAACGCCTCCGGGTCATACATTTGTTTGTACATGAATTACACGTACGATCAGACTATCGGATTGGATGTCAGAATCGTAGGCATCGTCCGGGCGTCGTCATCGTCCAGAAAAAATCGGACACGAGAATCGTACTTGTATTTCATGAATCCGATCAGATAGTCGGATCCGGCTCCCGGAAGCAAGTATCGGACGTGTATTTTGACACTAAGGCTGCTAAAAAAAATCTTCAAATACAAAACAATTTAAAGAAAAGTTTAAAAAAAAATGGTGCTTGTGCTATCGGTAGAACCTACTCGCCCACGGATTTGAAGTCGAAACATCTACATTTCTTACACAAGCAAACTATTTTGATAAAGTGTTAGACGAACTTAATCCCCCTTATAAAGAGAGAAGATCTTAGAGAAACACAGGTTTTAAAATAGCTCCGTCTCTTTTTGTTATATGAAACTGGAAAGTGATGGGGTTTTCCTTAGTCTTGGTTTAAAACATCAGCGGTGCGAGCACGGATCTTTTTATCGAGTCGTTTCGACAAATTTATCTATTCTAAACGTCAAATAAAACGACGGTGCAATCGTTTTATCTATATCTTACGTCAAATTTGACGTTTAGAATAGATAAATTTCTCGAATCGACTCGATAAAAAGATCTGTGCTCTCACCGCTGTTCTAATAAGGGGGATTATAAATAATAAAATAAAATAAAAATCATTTATTTCAGACAGTAGAGGTCCATATACAAGGCAGGGTTGTTAGTAACAAGAATTTTGCTTATAACTAATGTTAGTAATTAAAAAGTACAAAGAGGAAACTAGACACAGTCTAGCCATTATGTTTCACATACATACATAAACTCACGCCTTTTTCCCATCGGGGTAGGCAGAAACTGTAGAACGCCATATGCGACGATCCTTACATACTCCTTTCGCTTCGTCCACGGTCATACATCTTTTCATACACGCACGCCGGTTGAAAGTACTACGCACCTGTCCTTTTTGAAGATTGATTATGTTTCATTCAGACCAATATCTTTTCATTTCATAATTATTTTATGTTTATTTGGCGGCAGGGCTATATCCCATTTCGACCAGTTCCTAATTGACAACTTTTTATTCAATTCCACTTCGAAAACTTGAAATATTTCCTTTGAGACATAATGAAGTTATGAATTGATAAATTGATGAAATGAAATTCGGCTGCGGCTGGGTGCACCCGCATAATGACAACAAACGAAATAAACCTTGGTTTTGGGGGTCAAAAGATAAAACCCAATATTAAACATAATAGCATAACATCACGCCTGTGTTCCCCGAAGGGTTGTCAGAGCTGTATATGTATAGAGGCACACCCACATTTCACCGTTATGTTAAAGTCCCATGTAATAAGGGGCGAGCCTATTGCCAGACTCCGGGCTGCTGCTGTGAAATTCCAAACGGAAAAATCCAATAACACACTGTCCGACCTGGCGATCGAACCCCGAACCTCACTCTCAGCAGTCGCGCTTGCGACCACTAGACGAACGAGGCAGTCGAATATTAAACTCTTTGAAATTATATCTTTCTACGTAGATCTTATTTATGTAAGAAAAAATCGAATATTCAATTTCGTACCTATAAATCGTATTTACTGAAATTGTTAAAGATATTGATTTTAAAAGGGTAAGAGCGGTTATGCACTGCATCCGATCCGAATCCGTGAAAATACGTTCCGAAGTAGTCATAGAACTATTTCTATGATAGTTTACGCCCTAGATCTGACTTCCGTCATCCGATTTCTCTCCGTCATCCGTGAGTCCTCCAACTCGGAAGAAATATTAACGGACCGAGGTAGCTGTAGTACTGTTTTATGAACGTTTTCGCATTACCTCGGATTCAAATCGGACATACGCCAAAGATAGCCACTGAATTGCTTGCATTTGGATCAGAGATCGGATTAGTGCGTAAGCAATATCCGAATTCGGTCCGAGATTTTTATATTCTTATTTTCACGGATCCGGATCGGATACAGTGCATAACCGCTGTAACCATGGAGTTTCTTGCCGGCTCTTCTCCATAGGAAACGATTGATTGGATTTCTTATGTGCCTCTAATGGTTTAGGTAGGTATATGAAATAAAAACATTCGATTTGAAAAGCTTCGTAGCTAGAACTAAGTTCCATATTGATTGCATACTAAAACAAACAAACACCTCTGTATGGTATACTAATAATAATTTATATGGTGAGATCATTGCGTGATATAATCTTGTTGTTTATTTAGCATTATACTTAGCAGTATATTATTAACACATAAATAGAATTAGTGAGATAACACAAGGGCTCGCCTGATAGTCTATCAGACTTAATTTTGTTTAGTTTCGTGATATATCTGCTAAATCCATTTGGCGGCTGTCCAGTTCACTAATTGCTAAAAGATCTAGCTTACTCTTAGTAATTTGAGTACTAAAATAAAATTATAAATAAAGCTTAAATATTCTAAACAGCGTGGCGCTACAATGGCGACATTAATTTAACACACGGGTAGCGCTAGTGGTCAGTAATCATAAAAATAATAATAAAAAAGATCGGTGATTAAAATTTTCAAACTTACTAATTAATAAAGTAACGAAATTTGTATAACTCTGTGCAATAGATTTATTCATGCAGCAACTAAACCTGGTAAGTACTTTATATATTACTAAGATATTTGAAAATTATTTTTTTTCAATTTCCGAACAATTTTATTTTATGATTACTGACTACTATAATAAGCCCTTCGCCTTTGCAGCGACACGTTGTATACGTACGTAGTATACTGACCTTTCATTTTAACCAAATCATCATCTTCCTGCCCTTATCCTATGTTACTTGGGGTCGGCGCAACATGTTTTCTACTTCCATTCCGTCCTGTCAACCATCATGATATCACTGACTCCCTTCTCTTTCATATCATTCGTCACACAATCCATCTTTTCTTTGACCTCCCTCTCCCTCTATCCACATTTATATTCATAACTCTTTTGGTCACATGCGTTTTGCATGCATCCCTCCTCTTCATATACCCATACCAAGACAAACGGTTCCCTTTCAACTTTTCTGCCACTGGCGCTACTTTCAAACTTCCTCTAATTACTCATTCCTAACCTTATCCATTCTGGTCACTCCACACATCCATCTCAACATTCTCATCTCCGCTACATGCAATCTTTTTTCATCCGTCTTCTTCACGGCCCAACATTCCGATCCTTAATATACAGTACGACAGGTCTTATCAAAGACTTGTAGATTTTCCCCTTTAACTTGAGAGGCATCCGTGGGTCGCAAGTTATTCCAGTGACCTGTCGACATTTCATCCACCCTGAGTTGATCCGGCGCGTTACGTCTCGGTCTACTCCGATATCCCTTGGACAAGCGACCCGAGGTACCGAAAGTCGGAGCAGGTCGGTATGGGCATTCCGGCGAGAGATATTGGCACAGGACTAGAGAGACCGCCAAAATCGCAAAACAAGTACTCCGTTTTGGTTCTGCTCAATTTCAGGCCAACAATCTCCAGTCTTTGCCACCACACCTCCAATCTGCTCTGGACCTCTAAGCCACTCTCGGCAACAATGTCATCGGCAAACAGCATGCACCAGGGAGCCTCTTCTTGGATGTCCGACGACAAAGGGTCCATTATTACCAGGAAGAGGTAAGGGCTGAGAGCTGACTGTGATGCAAGCCGACAGCCACATTGAAGCTGCCAGTAGTACCCACTGTAGACCAGACTTGGGTACTGCCTCGATTGTACATTGCTCGAATCAACTGCATATACTTCCCAGGCACACCTTTCTCCTTAAGGGCCCACCACAAAACCTCACGAGGCACACGGTCGTATGCCTTTTCGAGGTCAACAAACACCATGTGCAAGTTTTTATGCGCACTTCTGTATTTTTCGCATAGCTGGCGGATAGCGAAAATGGCATCTGTTGTACCCCGACCTGGCATAAAACCGAATTGGTTTTGTGAAATTTCACTCTCTTCTCTCAGCCGTCTTTCATTTATTCTTCTATAGTTGTTGCACTCCAGCATAACACCCTTGTTTTTAAAGATGGGCACCAGCGAACTGTTGCACCATTCATCAGGTATGGCTTCTTCCAGCAACAACTTATGAAGAATGAAGCCAACCACGTCCATCCATCAACCCGTAATACCTTCCATACTTCAACTGGTATTCCATTTGGACCTTGGCCTTACCATTCTTCATTCCACTTACTGCTATTCTCACTGCATCCATACTTACCATTCTCACTAACCCCTCATTCATTGGTTTATTCTCAAGCACACCACTCTAGTAATTCTCCTCATTCATCAGTCTTTCGAAATAACCCTTCCACTCATCCCTAATTTTCTCATCGTCCGAAAGAACCATTCTGATACATCTTATTTGACAAACATCCCTCGCCTTTCTTTCTCTAGCTCTAGCCTGCCGGTACAGGCCCTTTTGGCCTGCTAGACCATTTCATTTTAACCAAATATAACAATTATTTGATATAGGGCCATAAACCTTACACGTATTCTTCAAAATTATAATTGGAAATAAAAACGTAACCATAAAGGAGAGTCTGTTAAATTACGTTATTTTTGTATTGTTATTAAAAAGGTGTAGATAAAGTAGGTAAACAAATTGATCAGCACTTTAATTCGAGAAACAGGTTAAACATTGTTTTTACAAATAATAAAGTTAATTAAAGTTAAGAGAGAACTTCATGTCATTTCTTAAAATCATGACCAGTTTGTACCTGAGGTACGACACGACTAAGAAGTCTCGTCGGCCAACTTCGTAAAATCGATCACTTCCGAACTGAGTGCGACTTCAAGACCACGAATGTTTATTAGTAACTACTGGAGTAAAAATGACTTTACGCTGGCGTAATAAGTGTGAGTGGTGCGAAAATAAAGGTGCTATTCCGACGGCGACTGCAAACTGCAGACAGCAACCGCAGACCGCTAATCGTCATCGGAATAGCACCTTTAAGCTGCGCATTTTTAAGGTGGTATTCCGATGGCAACTGAAAACTGCAACTGCAAACCGCAGCAGCAGATCGCACCGCAAACGAAACTACTGGTTTATAGATTCGCTTGCGGTTCGATCCATTAGTTGTTCGATCAGGTACATCGATGTAACTTCTTAGTTGTCGTACTGTACCTTTGTAATTTCTCCCTTTTTTTTTGTTATGTTTAGTTAGAAGGTTATTTCCAATTCGTTCTCAAAATTATCTTCATTACATCTATTAGAGGTAGGTTATTCTATAGACTACGGAGGAAAATTGATTATCCTCATGTAGGTAGCCGACGTAGGTATTAGTAATACGTCGCTGTCGCAAATAGCTACTTGGAAATTAATTTATTGTGTATAAAAGGTATGAGATCATCTAATAAGGTTCTAATTTATTATACCACCATAATTATTAGCAGTCTTGCCAAGAGTAATACTTTGGCATAAACACCATGCTATAGTTCTTTGGTATACATTTTTGAAAGCTGGGCTACACTGATTTCAGCATGTTTGTAGTGCAGCGTATGAGCAGCCGTGATCATGTCGTTCCTGTTGTTCCTCGAAAAGAATATGGGCTACATATGTGGGTCTAGTAAAATGCGACTTAGGAGATATATCAAGACGACTAGATGCAACAGAGCCCTTATTTGTGCTAATAACAACAAGTGATTATGGCAACAAGCGCACGCGCTGTTGCTGTTTTTGATGTGGGGCCAGACTTCTTTTTTTAATATTATTTAGGGTCATAAAAGAGCAATCCAACATAAAAAGGATTTATTTAAAAAAAAATGGAAAGAACAACTGATGCAAAATCATATTTTCCACTATAAATTTTGCAGCATCAGATGTTGGTTCTGCTAATATGCTTAAAAATACCCCTTGTTCATAGCCTTATTACGTATAGACGTAGTATTAGTAAAATTGTGAAGCACAATTTGATCAATAATTGCCAACAACTAAAACACATTTATCGTTCGACAGGAAGATCTCAGCGCACGAGTTCGAGCGCGGCGGTCTTCTGAAACCGTTGGTGACGACGGTAGACGGCACACCCACATTCCTTGGAGACCAGCCTCCTCATGCAACACCTTCGCGGCCGCAGCGGAGGTCGAGGCACGAGCTCCGACAGCTGGATGAAAAGGAACTTATATTTGAATTAGTGAGTAGCTTTAATTGGTTTACTTATTATATAAATAAAATAATAATGCTGTTCGTTGGTAAGCGCATCACTTGAGAATGGCTGGACCAACTTTACCATTTTTTTTTTAATTTTCTTTTTTAGGTTTGTAAGGATAGCAAAATTGGATAAGTTGCCCGAAAAATTGACAAGTCGGAAAAAATTGGAAGTTGTTTATTTTTTCCATGGGATTTTTGTATGACAATGTCTGTCGGGTCAACTAGTTTCTGTAATAAAAAACCATGCCCCCGCACTCAGTTTTTGGTATCATATGTAGGTACAGCGGAGCGAGCACGGATCTTTTTATCGAGTCGATTCTAAACGTCAAATTTGACATAAGATACTGAAACGACATCTGCTGTCGTTTTATCTATACCTTATGTCAAATTTGACGTTTATGATAGATAATATTCTCGAATTGGCTTGATAAAAGATCCGTATTCGCACGGCAGTTCGCAGTCACAAATCTCCTACGCACACACCGAGATTTGAAACAAATATCTGCTGGACATGTATTTTGTTTCGTGCTGCAATCGTACTCGCGTCCATTCGCGCAGAAAGCCAATCATTATTCTGTGCTACTGCGCCATTCGTATTGTATTTTTTTGGCAATGTCACTTTAGTCACGGCTTCATCCACCATGAGCGAGGGAGAATGGTCTTTGCGAATATAAACGAGATTATCCAGGCGTGGTGACATTGGGCATTTTCTCTTATATGTAGACTGTTGATACGGTAATGCCACAGTAGATATACATTAAGCTAAAGAAGTAGGTACCTCAACTTACTATACCTAATCGCCTGAATTGAAACACACATAGACACGCACTGTACATACTGAGTAGTTTTTTGTTTTTGTATGTGACTGTATCCCGAACTTACCCTAGAAGTCTTGTTGCAGCGCGTGTCTGTGTGAGTGGGTCAATTCGGACGATTGTAGGTAGTTGAAGTACTGCTTTAGTACTTCAACTACCTACAACTACTACAACTACTACTTTAGTAGTAGTAGAGTAGCTTATACAAGGTGTAACATAAATAACGCACAACCTCTTATGGGATCACTGTACTCATCGTCATGAACAACTTTTAGTATGGGACCAAAGCTGAAATCGCGAAAAAAAAAATCTGCTGTTCCCTACATTTTGACCAGTTATGCGAACATAAATGTAGGGAACAGCTGATTTTTTTCAGAACATTTGGGCATGCCTGTAATTTCCACAGGGCAATCTTAATTTCATAATGATTTTATTGGGAAATATTCCTATATCTTTTTGTAATAATCGCCAATTTCACTTTGGAATTGGAACCACAACTGGAATTAAACATCAAGCTGCTAGTTTAAATTATAGTATTTATAGTTAGCAATTTAAAATATCTTAGAAAGATTTTATTAAACAGCTCAGTCATAAATACATTACTTCTATATTATAATATTCATTTTAGTTTCACAGAATTTAAAATATTTTCTTTAAGTTTGAAAGTAATTTAAATAAGTGTCACTGTTCTGATGTTATTAGTTCTTCAAGCTCCAGTTGACTTAACGGACGAATAATTTCAGATACTAATTTACTTGCACTTCGAATTTATATTGTAAATTACTTTAGGGATTCTAAGAGATGTTAAGCTGTGTAAGCTCATGCATTCCCGTTTATTCATCTTTTTGCATATAACATTTACCTTTATAAATATATTCATTGAAGAACAAAAATCTTTTAAAACTTAAAAAAAGTATTTGTGTTTAGTCACGTGTTCGACTCGCGACTTCGCCGCGTGCTCATGATTAAGATGCCTCCCCCAGCGAAAATGGCGCCACTTCAGAAAAAAAGCATAATTTCTGTCTACACACAACATATTGAAATTTCGTACGTACAACATTTTAGTCAAGTGTGTTGCAGAAATTTAAGAACACCAAAAAACAACACTTGACATCCTAGATTAGAAGTTTTAGTAATTAATGCTAAAAACGGCCGTTTTTGGTACTTATCGCTAAAACTTCGAATCCAGAAGCTCTAGTATATTTGGTGTTCGAAAATTTCTACAACACGACTTTTTTCTGAAGTGGCGCCTCTTTCGCTGGGGAAGCGCCTTAAAGGCTCCGTTTAGGTCCGAAACTAGACGGGCAATCTCGAAAAATGCACGTGAGTAAACCGTAACTAATTATAAATATGAATGTGTCTCACGAAAGTTATAATACAAAAATAAAAAGTAGTTCACCGTTACCGGGAACAGGGTCTAAGCTATCAGTGTTCAGCGCCTCTGAGAAGAATTTCCTAACAATACACGCCGTTTCCAGGCGTACCGCTTTCTGTATCAAGGGTTCGATCCAGCCAACTAACGAGGTGCCTCTTCAGATGTTGGTCGAGGCTCTTAGCTATTAGAGCATCGGTCGTAACGACAATTTCTGTACCCATTATTATTGTATACAATCATTTATTCAGTAATAAACCTGTCTAAAAACATAAAATACATTATCTTCCTACATTTGAAACCAAATTAATTTAGAAATATAAAATAAAGAATATACTATAGGTAACATTGGAAACATCCTAAAAACATGAGCCGTGGCCGAGTGCTGCTTAAGTGCTTATGTTTACATTACTATGTCCAGCACATTTAATATAAAAATCTAAGGAGATGTCGTAGTATGGTCTCGGCTACGAAGATACCAGCTCTTCAAGTGTTTATAGGAGACGAGAGACGAACTATGCGTAAAAATGTGCATTATAAATTGCTATTGTGTTAGTTAGTTCTAGCCTCCACGAGTGACGATACATGAGTATGTCCGGCGCACCCTGGGCAGTCAGCCCCGCTACCAACCTTGCTGACTGGCTAATCTTTTCACCACGGCATGAGCTATTCTCGTATAGCTCGTGCCGACACGATAGAAGAAGAAGTTAGTTCTATCGCCACATAATAGTTAGATGTGAGCATACACACATTAATATAAGATAATAGTAAGAGATGTATTCATACGCAGCACGCGGCTACCTCTCACAAAAGGAGGGGGGCGCGTCATCGTGGATTGAACGCACTGTATGATTGAATGGCATTGGCATTTGCTTTAGTTCTATGCGTAATAAAATCATGCTATCATAAACAATACAAGGATGAGCCTACCGAAACGACTTATAGCCCTTTCAAGTGTTTTTAAAAGCAAAAATCCGGTTTACCCCTCACTGAAGTAGCACGTTAACTGTACTTAAAAATACGAGCGGTATTTAACGAAAAATTCACTTATGAAAAACTCATTTTCTGTGCAGGGGATTACTCATGTATGCAGTTTGTAGACGAAGCTTTTGTACGGCTATCCACTCGAAATAAATAATGATCTGGCCGCCTCAACATTCCACGTACGCAGATAGGTTTTTAATTTACGAAAATAACATAAGTACAACCTTTTTGTAAATTTTAATCGTCTAATTATCAATTCAAATTATCCAGCTCAACCTGTCAGGGTCATGTGTTCTCGTAAAATCTGCTTTAACAAATTAGAAAAGGTTACTCAATCAGCTCGCTTGCTAATTTCTATTTGAACATATTTTTTTTCCTAGACAGAGCAATCTGAAGAGAAAGTTAATGCCAGTTTGAAGGGAGGCTTTGTACAAATTGATTTATGTCTTTGAATTTCCCTTTTTCTTAGCTCCGTTTCGAGATGAAAACAATTTTTTTGCCATTTTGGTACTACGCTTTCAGTAATTTGGAAATTAAATTGCCTTAAAAACAAGTTGATTAATTACACTAAAGCTTATGGTATGCCAATTGCACAAGATTTCAGTTTTTTTTTGCCTTAATCGAGAATCAGGTTTTAAGAAAAGGAAATAAACAATTTAGTAAAAAAACCTTTTTTTAAATTTCTGCTTTGAGTCCTTTTCCCGGACGGCCATTATTATAGAAATAGTAAAAAAAAGCACGAGGTTTAAAAATTTAAGTACCTATAACAAGGAAGCTTTCGCATCATCTTCCAAAAATATGGTGGCAAATATCCTTTTATAATTTACTAGCGACCCGCCCCGGGTTCGCACGTGTACGTTTTATAGCTTAAAACCTTCTTCTTGAATCATTCTGTCTATTGATGAAAACCGCATCAAAATCCGTTGCGTAGTTTTAAAGATCTAAGCATACGTAGGGACAGACAGCGGGAAGCGACTTTGTTTTATACTATGCAGTGATAAAATACAGGCTATCCTAAAAAAATGTCAACAAGTAGAGCACTCTTAGATGTTCTCGAATCACCCCCATGCTGCGATTTTTTGTAGTTTTTGTGTAATTTTTATAGGATTTGTGAGTCGTCGGTAATTGAGATTAGAGATAGACTATTCGTTGCCTAGAGACTCGCAGCGTAGAGATTATACAAAATACATACCCATCACTTAGCCAAAATTTCAGGACTTTATTAACCCGCCTTGACGTCAATTAAAAGTCAATTTACGAAACAATCGGGTGTCGTTTTACATGTGTACCTAAATTAGGCCTCTGTCGGCTCGCCACTGACAAGCACAGAGGTCAGCTCCGATAAAACAGCGGGCCGGCTTGATAATTACTTGTAAACACACCGCTTGACCCCACACGCATAGTTTAGTGGAAAGGGCATTGTTTTTTTTTTATTTCAACGTAATTTTCGTTACGGAGGTTGGAAATTACGGTATGATTTCCTCTGTGTAACGTTTTGCGTGTGATTCATGAGAAAAGGGTGACTGAGAAAATTCTAGCTGGGAGTCATCGTCATCATCATCATGTCCTTTTCCCAATTTATTTGGGGTCAGTGCAGCATGTCTTTTTCTTCCATACCTACATCTCTATTAGTCGTCATCTCAGTAGTCAGTAGTAACCCTTTTTCTAGTCATATCATCTTTCACAATATCCATCCATCGTTTCTTTGGTCTTCCTCTACTCTTATAACCATCCGCATTCATACTCAAAAAATCTTACGACATGTTCCTGCATAAAAACTCCAGCTGGGAGTATATTGTTATTATTAATTACTAGCTTTTGCCCGCAGCTTCGCTTGCGTGAAATTTTGAACCCGTTGAGTGACGATTTTCCATACAAACTTTCATCCCCTATTTAACTCCTTTAGGGGTTGAATTTCGAAAAGTCCTTTCTTATTCCTTGTCTACATTATAAAGGGAACCTCTGTGCAAAATGTCAGCTTTCTAGTTCCAAGGGTTTGGGCTGGGCGTTGCTGCGTCAGTCAGTCAGTCAGGACTTTTCTTTTTATTTATGTATAGATAGAAGAAGATAAATAGTTTCAATTTAATTCTACTAAATGCGCAAAAACTCAATAGCCATAATCATATAACAATACACTGAGATTCGTCTTATCGCATCCACTCAAGATTACACCTTCCCCGCCACGCAGTCTTGTCACCTTATCGGAGACTCGTAAATAAAATTATCACGTACCTTTCTTTCGTCAATCAAGTTAACATTACTGCGCGTTACCAACACCTGAATTATGCAGACCACGTCTAGTTTTCGTAAAAGCGGTCGTACTTCACTTCCAGTAACTTTGTTTCTGCGTCCTGGCCGGGTGCCGACAGTTCGCCCGCATTTGATAAACGGGCGCCATACGCGCGTACAGTTGCACTCGATGGTTCTTAATCAAATGGCATTTTAGTTTTAATGAAGCTTAATACTGTAAAAACAATATCGCGTATGAATTGGTTTTTATCGCCATTTAAGCCTTGTATGCTAACTAAACTGGTAAGTAGTTGGTATATATGTTCTGATTTTCACAGGTATTTGTGTAATTTTACGTCAGAAACACCGTGTGCTCTTTCAGTTACTATGTGAAGGAGAAAATTGGTGCTGTTCTTTTTGATTTAGCAATGAGCGTAGGGGCTCATACACACGGGTTCCGTCATCGATGGATCGTCATAAAACACGGTACGTCATGACGTATGGAGGTTCACATTGCATACGGGATCGTGTTTTATCACGATTCGGCAAAATATCCGAATTGATGTTTACATTCGTTTCGTGATTCTTAGTCTTGGATGAACTATCCGATCCGTCACAAAAAAAAATCATGATTCGTGTTTTTTTACGAACGTGTTTTTTAAAAGACGATACGTGATTTAAGACGTGTCCGTCATTTTTCACGTGTCGTGAGGCGTGTGAACAGGGGCATTTAAAAAGAACAGCCGCCACCGTCAAAAAAACACGTATAGTGAAAAAAGACGATTCGTCAAAAAAAAAACGTATCGTCTTCGTGTGAATGAGCACTAGTACTTACTCGTCCTTGAAGGATGATTATGCTCTTTGTCCTTTTTGCATCTTTGCGGTAATATTTTTTTGACGCGAGATAATATCCTGTATGAGGGAGGGGCTCGTGGCCCCTGGACCACTGCGCGGATCATACGATTCGCAAGGTTAAGCTGTGCTTGCCGCGGTCAGTCCGTGGATGGGTGACCATTCGTTACACATCGAGAATCCTCCGTGCCTCGGAGAGCATGTTAAGAGGGCTATCGCATTTTGTCTCCTGCCTCGCTCGCACAGGACCATATTTTTAAGAATGTTAAATTAAAAGTTGCATTTTTTAATAATGTATTCAATGGGCTCCCTTTAAAATAATATTAATTTGATAGGTAATTATTAAAAACACATTGCTATCGTGTTCCCTAATAAACTCAGCTCAATAATTATTATGATCCGTTTTTGAGATAAGTTTAATAAATGTCACAATAAAAATGTTTTTAATAATTATACCTATTAAATTAATATTATTTTAAAGGGAGCCCATTGAATACATTATTAAAAAATGCATCTTTTAATATAACATTCTTAAAAAATATGGTCCTGTGCGAGCGAGAGAGGTGAGAAAATGCGATAGCCCTCTTAAGTCGTCGGTCTCGGGTGACGTACGAATACCTATGACAGTCGTGACTAGTAGTCAGAAGCCCGAAAGTCTGACAACCGCTCTAACTGGGTTACAGAGGTCTGATGACAGTCGCTCCGTGTAGCATAGTGGTATTCAGCTGCATCTGGTAAGACTGTCAGCTGACTCCAACTCCAATACAGTTGCGAAAAGGCTAGGCTGAACGAATATCGTGTATGAACGCAGTTGATTGACTGTACGCTTAGATATACATCTGTATGGCTACGTGTGTGGTACGCATGTGTGTGTAGGCGACCGTGAATATTCATAGCGCATTCATTGATGGCTGACGATCACTAAAGAGCCGTTTATCTGCGGGCTATAGATAAGTAGGTACTCTCGTAACCTCATCGTCGACTCATCTTCGACACAATGTTCTTTTAGACTTAGTATCAGTCCACATTACGCTGTAGTTTTGAACTCGTTACTTTCAATCTCACGCCGTTGTATTTTTTTGAGAGTAACTTAGTTTTGGTACACATAACATCATGCCTGTATTCCCACGAAGGGATGGGCAGAGGTGTATAGTACGCCCTCATTTCAGCGTTATGTTTAAGTCCCATGTAATAGGGGTCGAGCCTATTGACATCATCGGGCACAAATCCAGACTCCGGCCTGCTACCGAGAAATACACGGAAAACCTAATAACACCGACCGACCTGGGGATCGAAACCTAGAATTCTAGCAGTCGCGCTTGCGGCAACTAGACTTACCAGGCTTTTTTAGTACTAATCACACTTATATTAAAAAGGCGACAGTTTGTGAGTGTGTGTGTTTGTATGTTTGTTACTTCTTCACGCTCAAACAGATGGAGCAATTTTGATAAAATTTGGTATGGAGGTAGCTGACATTATTGACATTTTTATACCGAAAAAAAACGGGTAACAGCGCGGGGCGCAGCTAGTACAGTATAAGTTGTATAATGTGTGAATACTCTCACTGTTTTGAAAAAGAAAATTTAGATCGTAACCGTCCTAAACCAAGATCAAATAATAACCAAGCTTGAATGAATATTAGTATTTGACTCCCTAAATCGAAGATTGGAGAGATGTTATTACTCTTACCCGTTTATTCTGCCAAAAATGGACTATTACGAAGAAAGAATAACCTTTGTCCGATGTAAACGTACGCCTACGCTCAGTAAATACGCCGCCATTCAGAACTTATTCTCCCGATTGAGTTATTAAACGAAGTTCCTGTCCAACCTAAATGTTTGGCTGGTGGCTCGGATTACTAGAGCGTCACGTTCGCCCCAAATTGACTATAATTAATCATTTCGTGTACGTATTGATTAAGATAGCGACAGATTAAAGAGGTTCATTTAACAGACATGAAATTACTACTCTGAGCTGTCGTTGGTCTAGTGGTCGTAAACGCGACTGCTGAGCGTGAAAGCGGGAGCACACGATGCGTTGCGGCGGCGGTGCGGCGCCGGAGCGGTGTCGCTGCGTCGTCTTACATAGAAATATCTGTGGCATGTCACACGATGCGCTCCGGCGCCGCACCGGACTTGCAACCATCGAGACGAGGCGGGGAGGGGTGAATGCGTTGCGACGTCGGAGCGGCACCGCTCAGTTGTTTATGCGTCACAAGGAAGGACACACGCTCGCTCGTTTCGTTTTTTTTTCTCTACGATTTTTTTGCTACGGCGCCGCTGCGTCATAACAACGTTGCGGCGCCGCACCGCTCGTGTGCCCGCTGATACGGTGAAATCTTTGCGGTGCGGCGCCGCAACGCATCGTGTGCTCCCGCTCTGAGGGAGAAGCCACACGGTGCGGTGCGGTGCGGTGTGCCGCCGCACAGCGACTATTTTGGTACATTAGCGTGCACACGTAGTACGCGGCGCCGCAAGAGCCACGCGGTGCGGTGTGGCGCCGCACCGCACCGTGTGGGACGGCTCTCCGTCAACACATCTGCGGTCTGCGACGCCGGAGCGGTGCCGCTCCGGCGCGTACCCCCTCCCCCCTCGTTTTGGTCAGGCGAGCGTGCGGCGCGGAGCCGCACCGCATCGTGTGGCTTCTCCCTGAGGTCGGGCAAAGTGTTATTCGGTTTTCCCGTGTGAAATTTCTCAGTAGCAGCCCGGAGTCTGGATTTGTGCCCGGTTGATGGCAATACGCTCGCCCCCTACTTATTGCATGGGACTTAGGCGATCAGAGCCGCGAAATGGCGCCATTTCGGAAAAAAAAAACATAATTTCTGTCAACACACAAGATATTGAAATTTCGTACGTACAACATTTTAGTCAAGTGTTGTAGAAATTTTCGAACACCAAATATCAACACGAGCTTCTGGATTCGAAGTTTTAGCGATAAGTGCCTAAAACGGCCGTTTTTAGCATTAACTACTAAAAATTCTAACCTAGGATGTCAAGTGTTGTATTTTGGTGTTCGAAAATTTCTATAACACTTGACTAAAATGTTGTACGTGCGAAATTTAAATATGTTGTGTGTTGACAGAAATAATGTTTTTTTTTCTGAAGTCGCGTCACTTTCGCGGCTCTATTCGCATTCTTAATTATAACGGCGAAGTCAGGCTGTACTGTACCACCTCTGCCCAATTCTTGTGGGAATACAGGCGTGATTTTATATTACTCTGAAAAACACGTTACAGATTTAATCTGTGAGTTATTTTATGGGAGGAAAATTTATGCCGTTTTCTGTGTAGTCGATCTATGTCAAGGTGATGTTTCTTTGCGTATACATTATGAATCAGAATCGTTTAAAAATATTATAAACAAATATTTCAATAACAACGTGGATTTAACAAAACGGCGACCTGTTAAGCTTGAGATTTTATTAAAGCATAATTCGTTCAAGGTGAAGTTTATCAAACCGGGTCAACATTCAACATTACGCAGATGAATACAATGGGGACCGAATCGCGTTATTATAACACTTGGTTTTTGACGTTTACTCTTCTGCCTAGCCTTTCCAACTATGTTGGAGTCAACTTCGTGCAGAGTCAGGTCGGCTCCGTGTGGTGCCGGACGTAAAGAATAGCACTACCCCATCTCTTCCCATGGGTGTCGTAAAAGGCGACTAAGGGATTCACTAGAGGATGGGCAGCAGCGTTCTCTGAGTACTTTAACAACCATACTGCGATCGCCAACCCGCCTGCCAAGCGTGGCGATTATGGCAAACCCCCTCAACATGGATAGTGGCGATGCTTGGGGGAGGCCTATGTCCAGCAGTTGACGTCTTTCGGCTGAATGATGATGATGGGATGGGGTTAGCTTCCAGTCTAACCAGATGCGGCTGAACACCATTATTTTACACGGAGCGACTGCCATCAGACTTCCGCAACACAGTTACTGGGCAGTGCCGATATCCTATAAGGTTAGACCGGTTGTCAAACTTTCGGGCTTCTGACTATCTATGTCGATTGTCATAGGTATTCGTATGATACCCGGGATCGACGGTTTAACGTGCTCTCTGAGTGTGCGTCCTGAGTGACGGCGCACCGCGCATGCGGAATGAACGGCGCATCAAATTAATGTTCGAAACGTTTGAATTTTGATATCAACACTAAACACGTGCGTACGCGTCAACTTTCCCACGTGCACTAAGGACAGGTATCGACGATAAAGCTACGGTAAAGCCGCTCCGCAATCCGCAATACGCCTGTGCGCCGTCACTCAGCAGGACGCACACTGAGGACCGAAGGGTCACCTGTCCATGGACTGACCGCGGCAAGCGCAGCTTAACCTTGTATATCATGATCCGCGCTGTTGTAAATTACTCTACGTAAGTTTTATTCCTTGTGGAACCCAGGAAAGAATAGGCCACCCCGTCTCCAGCCATAGGTGTCGTAAATGGCGACTAAGAAATAACGTCAAAAGGATGGGCAGTACCGTCCTCTTGTCTGCTAATAACAAATATACTGCAATCACTAAACCGTCTGCCAAATGTGGTGATTATGGCAATATCCCTATGACCGTTCAATGAAGAAGCGGTCATTGTCTCGTGTTCTGCAGTGGACATTTAGATCAGCGGTTCCCAGATGTTTTTTCTCATAGACCACTTTCAAAATTTTGCTGGTTCCGATGGAACCCCTGCAGCTGCATTTCTACCATATAAAATGTGAAGATTAGATATTTTTGTCACACCAACGTAGACCCCCGTCGAATCTCCCGTAGACCCCTGGGGGTCCACCTGGACCACTTTGGGAAACTCTGATTTAGATGATGAGATGTCGTTGGATAAAAATAATCTTTAACTACACATAATAAATCTGTATACTGGCGTGTCAGTACATTGGAAATATCATCATCAATGATCAATATCATTGGAATCCATTTCGATCATTTTCGGAATATTTGTCTGTTTATCTGTTTGTCGGTTTGTTTGTGCACGCATCACGTAATAAGTACTGACTCAATGCAGTTGACTTTTATAGAAAAATATTGTGCGTATCTCGGAGTAACATTTACTTTTTGTTTCATTGTAATTGGTTCTCTCAATCAAAAGATATTAGAATTTAAAGTTATCAAGAAGAAATTTGTTTAGGTTATTGCGACACAATATCGGTTTCCGATTTCCAGCGGCCTGAGTCGCGGGCATCTAGTTTTCACTATAAACGAAACATATTTGCGAAATGTATTAGTGGATTAAGTAAATAGACGACACGCTGCAGAAATACTTGGCGGAAATTAGTTCGGAAATCATATTCGACATCGAGTTATACGTAACCTTTCAGTTGGGGATGTTACGTGGGAGGACAGGGTTTGTTGACATCCCTCTATTGCATCTTGACGTCGGTCAGACGGTCCCCCGACTCAACTTATATACTTTTTGTGGACACAATAATCGTAGGAAAGTTTTGAATCTCAAAACTTGTTATAAATATCGAGTGTTTTGTTCGTTGTATTAAGAAAGTGGTGGTTATTTTTATATATTTCAACTTCTACTACTTGTAGTTTTACTTATTAGCCAATAGTTCTCCTAACTACTAATGAAACTTTCCAATTGTGTTTATCTATAGTATTTTATTTCATTCCTTCGTATATTCTTGGAAACTCGATACGTTTCAATTGTTAACAACGGATTAGGCTTGCAGCTTAACTTGGACGGTGATCGAAAAGTCAAATAAAGGTAGAAACTTGACTAAAGAACTTTTTCTATACTTATTTTACTTTATTGGCTTTACAAAAGAATGATCTATCTCCGTTTTAATGTTCTAGAATTCTAAATAAAGTTTTAAAGTGCCTTGCAGTGCTTGCTTGTATTCCAAAATTTTATGCTCCGTTCCCAGAAGTTCGTGTTCTTTTATTCATTGATATGAAACTGGGTTTGCTCTTTAAACTAGAACTAGTTTCTCTGGGTTTATTTGACTTTTATCTTTCTATGAAACTAAGAGGATAGTTTTATGATTTTAGTTAGATATACGGTATTGGAGCCGGTATGGTATTTTTCGGTGTTGCAAGAAAACATTGTGAGGAACCTGCACATCTGAGAGGGCTCCATAAAATTTTTGATGGTGTGTGTAGTCCGCTAAGCCACACCAGGCCAGCTTAGTGGACTAAGGCTTAAATCTTTCTCATTCTGAAGATAGGCCCGTGCCCAGAGTGGGACAGTAAGGGTGCCTTTCCACCAGAAATGTGCTATGCAGCTTTGCTGCGAGAATGTAAAAGCTAAGCTACGAAACTATGTGACCGTTTCCACTGATGCTAAGCTATGTAGCGGAGCGAGTAAGATAAGAGTGCTCAGTGACAAACGCGCACCTACTGTAGGTACACTGCTGTGCACATAGCTACACCACTCGCGACCATCCATAGCTTGCATCTATAGCACGCATCCTTCTAAAAAACATAGCTTAGTTGAATCAGTTTCCACCAGTGCTATGCTATGTGGACTAATGAATATGATTGGTGGATATCAAACGCAACCTTAGCAACGTTACATTGCACATCTCTGGTGGAAAAGCACGCTAATGGTTTGATTACGCTTATGCTTATACAGTATTGCAATGGGAAGGTTACGGTTTACGTAATTTTATTATCATTAGAAGACGGATTAGATGTTTGTCTATCGATTTCTACCCGAAGGCGAGTTTTGTTTTTGAAAAATTAAAAGCACTGATCCTTCTATAATTTCTCAACACCAATCACCAAGAGCCATTGCAGGCCTTTGTTGGAAGTTTGCCTCTCCCAAAGAGGTGATATTGCCCGTCGTCACTATCCTGGGCAAGCGCGTTAGTAAAGGCATAACAGACTGTTTTTTACTGACGACACTGTGGCTGCATCTATCACGCCACATGCGAACTACGCAACACACCGGGGTGGTGCAGCAGACTACAGCGACGCTAACGACAACTCTCATAGTTGATGCCATGACAGTTCCTACATCGGGATATCAAGATTAAACACGCAAATAGTATACATATATACAACCGCCCAATATCAATTGTTGGGCAGTAGCCCGCCAGGCATAAGACTCCGCCTGTTTGGAGGATGCTCACTTTGGTTGGAAGTACACTATACTTCGTCCCTCTTCAACAATTTTGCTCGTGACTAGCCTGGGTCTTCTAGGCTGGCAAGTTAGAAGGTTATTCCTTCATGTTTCTTCGAATTTTAATATTAATTCATTTCCTTTCTTTTTTGTCCTAGGTGAAAGATATCTGCAACGAGCTAGAAGTACGGGTGCTGTGTCACAAGATCCTTCAAAACGTATCAATACTGTTGGATGCTGACCGAGGATCCCTGTTCTTAGTGCAAGGAGAGAGGGCGTCACCCAACCCACAGAATGGCAGGTCAGTGAATAAAGAACGTGTATTTATAAGAAAAGATGCTTTCTGGTTTATCAATGTTGATCGTCCAGGAGGCTTACTATGACCTCTTAAAGCAGGACAGAAGTTGCCTGGAAGTTGAACTGCCCTGCTTTTTTGTACTATGACATCGTTAGAGCAGGCCTGCGGCAGGCCTGCTACGTTGACGTTTACGAAATCCGTTCACCTTTTTTTTAATAGACTTTTCGTACCATGAACAAGCATTACCGTTTAATTTGGTTCAATAGTTGTTCACCTTTAGTACTGTCATGGTACGATTTTTAGCGATTCAGAAGCAGGCCTGCTTTTGAACGGCAGTCGACTGGCTGGCATTTGAACGTTTTCTTAAGAGGTCATAGTAAGCCCCCAGTTTCTGCACCTTTATCGTAATATTGTTTGACGGTATCGAAAAGATTGAGCGAATTTTTCAGCAATAGGTACTTTATCATAACTAAACATCACCCTAGCCTCTTCTCCACTTTGTTGGGGTTAGTTTTCGGACGGTAACATTTTGAATAATGGTCGTAAAAATTATCGATTTGCGAATGTCATTGCTCCTTTGTCTTAGAGTTTTTACTAAGCAAATATTTGAAATAGTATCGCCTCTTTTAAGAGAGAATTTATTCTTGTTTGCCGAGATAAGGTTACGAATAAGCACGAAACAAAAATCCAATCTAATCATACGTAATTTTCTTTCTTTTCTTAAAATAGACTTCGTTGTTATTTTTTATCTAAGATGACAACCCATACAAATTTGTGAATGTATTTTATCTAATCCTTTTGGGTTTGGTTACCTACATGT
This sequence comes from Amphipyra tragopoginis, assembly GCA_905220435.1. Lineage (NCBI taxonomy): Eukaryota > Metazoa > Arthropoda > Insecta > Lepidoptera > Noctuidae > Amphipyra > Amphipyra tragopoginis. Next base: position 11,526,960 of record HG992009.1, read on the forward strand.
ACGACCACTTCAGCTGGCTTAAGCGTCCCTGGAGATTGTCGGCGTTCGTGTACGGATCGAAAAGTTGAGGCCAGTCGCTACCTGGCCACTTAGACAGACGGGAAAAGCCAATGGGAACGATTGCTTGACATTTTGAATAAACTATTCGTCTCTTGGGCATCTCACGCAGCGACGCTTCAGAAACTTTGAAATTGGAGCAAACTTTGAATTAGCAACAAGGAACTTGCACTCAGTGCGGCCGTTTGTGGTCTTAGGGTAAATCATCTGTCCGTGTAGCATCACAGTGTTAATAGGCTTTAGATGAAACAGCCAATTGTAAAGTTCTAAGTAGTTCTGAGTCATTAATGGTTTTACGTCCATGAAGGTCTAAGTTTAAGGCGCTTCCCCTATCAAAAGTGACCCTTCAGAAAAAAAGCATTATTTCTATCAACACACAATATAAGGTATAAGGTATAAGGTATAACGGGCTGGTATCCGCAACTCCACGTCTAAGCGCGTATTTTGCGTGAAGAACACACAATATATTGAAATTTCGTACGTACAACATTTTAGTCAAGTGTTGTAGAAATTTTCGAACACCAAAAAACAACACTTGACATCCTAGGTTAGAAGTTTTAGTAATTAATGTTAAAAACGGCCGTTTTTGGTACTTCGCTTAAACTTCGAATCCAGAAGCTCTAGTGTTGATCTTTGGTTTTCGAACATTTCTACAACACTTGATTAAAATGTTGTTCGTACGAAATTTCAATATGTTGTGTGTTGACAGAAATAACGTTTTTTTTTCTGAAGTGGCGCTACGTTCGGTGGGGGAAGTGCTTAAAATGATAAATTAGCACATCTTATTAACACGAATATAGAACAACGAAACGGACAACATTTGTATCAATTAATTGAAACGCCACTAATTAAAAAAACATACTACAACAATAGACTAAAAAAACATTTCCAATAAGACGTAGAAAATCGAAATGAGAATTTGCACTTGAATGCAAGTCGGTCGTTCGTAATCAGAATTTATAGCTTTAAGAACGAGTTTGTGCTACTGCAGTGCTGAGATGGACAGACGTTTCAAGCTGCTATACATCACTATATCCGTCTCTTTTTTATGTATGAAAAATGGTATCAACGAAAAGGAGCGAGCAACTTAGCCGTGGAATTGTACGTCTGTCACGGAAAGTCATGAATCCACCAATATATAAAATTTGATGGTGCACCGGCTTTCTAAATACACGACAGCTGTATTTTCATCTGTTAGATCCGTTTTATCGTCTACGTAGACATTTATGAGGCTCTTGATTCATTGCTAATGGAACCATTTCTAATGAAGAATAGATGGGTATAAAATCTATACGAGTTCGAGTGGTTTTATTCTTAGACTAATAAAAACATGATTTGTCTATAGTCTAGACGTTCATCAAACTTTTGAATGCACTCTCCTTATAAGCACTGTTCAAATTATCGTAAGATCACACATCATGTTTAAATTTGAAGACGTTTAATTCAGACTTTTATACATTTGCATTGAATATTTATTTCGTGTTCTTGTTTAAATACTTTTTATTTTCATTTGTTGTTTATTTCAAAGTCTGTATACATCATATACAAGGTTAGTCGGAAAGGGGGTACTAATCCGCGGACCACTTAAAGGATATATCACTGATGACGGTTTTAAAGCAATTGTTAAAATTTCAAAATTCGATAAATTTTATTTCCATGTTTAATATGTTATTTTAGTTTTTTTCAATTTCTTCGTCCCTGCTTTAGTTAAGAATTCAGAAAACGTAGCTGCTAATTCGTGACCCTAAATATGACCTTACATGTAATCACATCATAGCTGAGGATAGATAGATTTTAGCGAATTTTTTATGTAATTTTTGAACAGCTATTTCTCTTAAAACCTTGAGCACGGTAATTATAGACACAAAAGATAAGCCAATTAAGTGTCGTCCTGGGACGACGGGTGGTACGCAACCGGTTAAACTATTGACTTTTGGGGAAAATAGTAGAACAAAAGTTATTCATTATTATGGTTACTTTAACACCCTTTCGGGTTAGTACCCCTTTTCTGACTAGCCTTGTATATTATTCTGCTTAGGCTCCGACTTCAGCGCCAGGATTCATTTTATCCACACAATGCTGGTATGACGTCACGTAATCGTTATAGGTACTTTTTGTTAATTCTAATAGCTTTCTTGAGATTGTAAAATAGAGGTAATGAAATTGCAAGGAAACTGCTTTGCTAATTTCGTCTAGACATCAAAGTGAATTTCACTGTCTGAAGGGTCAAATTTAATTACGAAAATTAATACCTAGCACGACGTTGTCTCCCGTCAATGACCCTCAGTTACTGAACCTTTGAATGACACTGCCGGACTACCGAGTGCACAATGTGCAGGGGTTGTAAACTTTATAGCGGATTCAGAAAATAATGATTATGCTAATGAAGAGTGGAAAGTTCATGAACGGATAGTAAAGTGAGCGTTTTAGAGCTGTTATAAATCGAAAATACTTATCGTACTGTCAGAGTTATATTTTCCCTTGTTCTTCGTACATTACCAAATTATATTACCCGTATTGAACGAGGAAAAAATATTCGTCTTACAGAACCGGGTAATGTGTGAGGAATTATTTATTCTTTGTACATTACCAAGTTACATTATCAGTACTGTACAAAGAAAAAATATTCGCCGTACAGAACCGGGTAATGTGTGAGGAATTATTGGTTCTTCGTACATTACAAAGTTACTTTACCAGTTACGTACGAGGAAAAAATATTCGTCGTACAATACCGGGTAATGTCCTTTTACTCCTTTTTGTGAGAGGTAGCCGCATGGTGCGTATGATGCACACATCTTATTACCATCTGACTATTGTGTGACGATAGAACTAACACAATAGCTATTTATAATGCACACTTTTGCACTGTACAATTTAGACAAAGCGTGGGGCACGTCTTCGTAGATTGAAGTATCTGTAAAGATCAGTAAAATCAAATTAAAATTGTATTTGTTTGCCTCTATCAACTTTAAAACTCTTTTAATATCGTACTGCTTTTAAAAGACGAATGTTAAAAGTTTACTAATTTAATACATTTTTTCCAAGACAACGCTTCGGAATAATATTTTGAAATTTCGCATGTTCTCACATACTTTCTAGAACAAAGACTAAGTCGTGAAGAATTGCCAACTGTCTGAAAGTTAAATTAATATCGTGACAGTGCATAGCTGCGTAAAATAGAAACCGCTTGCATAAACCATATTGGTTTGAGAGCTAACGTAATTTTGTACTAGTTTGTATTCGACGTGGCTCCAACGGATGCACTTAACATATTGACAAAGTTCATAACAAACATGAATACAATGCATTATGTATTGCGAATATATTCTCTTTGTGTACATGTTGGAAACGATTTCGTTAATTCCTTAGAACAGCATGAACATAGACGATGCACGGGATTTTTCTTGTTTTTTCTTATTTTTTGTCTTTCGGTAGTGGTAAGTGATCGTATCTACACATTTGAATAACGCAAAAAAGAACCAAAAATCCAAAAAAAAGTGATAGAACGTCTCGGTGTCAGGCATAAATGAATGGAATCACGGCGATACAGCTAGTGGGTACGCCTACCGCGATATCACTCCGTGCAGTTAGTTAACTCGGAGAGGTTAATGACTCGCGTTAGGTAGCAAAGAACACCATTTTTACGTTTTGATTTTTTTTTGTTCATTCTCGGGTTTCTTAATATTGGGTCTATCTGTGTCACCAATAGATCATGAGGTTTGAAGGAATTACAATAATTCAGATACCCTGTAGATTTAGGAATCCTGTATTATTCTGAGAAATGACTAGAGATCATAATATGATCTATATGTATTATGATGTATATTATTCACCTAAACTTGAGATGTTGGCTAATATGGAACGCGCTTTTGTATCGAAAAATCCCGCGGTTCCGGGACAATTATTTTAATTTACGTTTTTTTTTTGGTTTATCTATCACACATCATTCTTCTTCTGACACTTTATATAGACACATTTGCATCGGGGGTTAAACATTAATTTTAAATAATTATGCAATCCAAGAATCCCGGAGTTTTATTTAATAAATCATTTTGAGATGTCGCTTCCATATTATACACCCGACTAGTTGTGCATTCCCGGTGTTCCTGGCATCCCGGGTTTTTTCTTACAAAAAATATATTTTAAGAAGCCGCTTCCATTTTCGTAGCTAAAAATTAACTTTAGTTAAATATGCATCGACTGCTAGACGTGCCTTCGTGTCTGACTTTTGTGAGAACAATAGTATTTAATTGTTGTTTTAAGTTTATGTTTTATGTTTGTACGTATTATAAACTTTGATTTATGTAATTGGTTTCTGAAGCAGTGTAAATCAATAAATAAATAAATGCATCCGAATATCCGATCCCTAGAGATGACAGATACTTCATAGATCCAGATGAGTTAAACATTTGGAAAGTAATTTCCTATTATTCATTTAAGGCTTTAAGGTCTGTTAAAACATTGGAAGTATCATAAAAAAACCTGCTGAGCTCATCTGCTACTTTTATTACTGACGTGAACTCTTATTTTTATGTTCTTATCCACGTTTACGTGTATGGTTGGCGCTAAAAGCAAAAAAGGCTTCATACGTGGTGCATATACTTTCCTTATACGGCCTCTATATTGAGCCGAGTACAAAAGCATTCATAAAATATTTTCAGCGTTTTCCTGTTCTGTTTTCGTATAATTTTTTCTGTGAGTTTCAACGGCTCTAACCCCTTTGAGGTTTCTCTAAAATGGAATTTCGCATGGAAATTCATTTGGAAACGTGCGGGTTTAAGGTGCTTTGCCATTAGCGGCCGCTGTGGTTTCAACAGCTCTTTCCATTCTTTTTTATTTAATTCCTACATTTTGTGCGTCAAACAAAGTTGAAGAGCGAAAACTGATTTGCCTTGAATGTTACTCCTAATGTATTTATACAAGGTTAGTCAGAAAGGGGGTACTAATCCGAAAGGGTGTTAAAGTACACATAATAATGAATAACTTTTGTTCTACAACTTTTCCCAAAAGTCAATAGTTTAAGAGAAACAGTTGTTCAAAAATCTCAAAAAAAAAAAACTCTAAAATCTATCTATCCCCAGTTATGATCAGCTGTGTTTACATTTTAGGTCATATTTGGGGTCATGAATTAGAATCACCATTTTCTGAATTTGTAACTAAAGCAGGGATGAAGAAAATAAACATCATTTTATTTGGAAAAAATATCGAATTTTGAAATTTTAACATTTGTTTTCAAACAGTCATCAGCGATACTATAGGTGGGCTTCTGATTAGTACCCCCTTTCCGACTAACCTTGTATTCTTCGTGGTCACAGTCCATTAAAGGAATAGAAACAAAATAAATGGCCAGGAAATAATATCAAGTTATCGCATTATTTGGTAGGATAAACAATTTACCTTTACATTATCCGAAATGCTTTTGCTACTCGCTGATTTCGTTTTAAAAGAAATGCTAGATGTGTTTAGCTGTTCCACAAACAGCTTTTAGTTAGCTGTTTGAATTATACAACACTAGCTTTTGCTTGCGGCTTCGCTCGCGTTAGTTAAGTTAAAAAAAACTCTTAACACACTACTAAAGTTTTATTTTTTTCGGGATGAAAGGTGCCCTATGTCCGTTGTGCACCTGACAACGTACTCGTATAAATATACAAAATTTCAGGATGATCGGTTCAGCGGTTTAGGCGTGAAAAGGTAACAAACAAACAAACTTACTTTTGCATTTATAATTTTAGTTAGGATGTAATAGGGATAAAGCACACACCCCAATTAGAATATTCAGTTGTAATCTTAATACATTCAATCGTGATTCGAAAGACACGTGTCGCCACCTATGAAGGTTATTGTTGTTTTCTCCGGGAACAGTATTTTTTTCGGGATGAAAGGTGCCCTATGTCCGTTGTGCACCTGACAACGTACTCGTATAAATATACAAAATTTCAGGATGATCGGTTCAGCGGTTTAGGCGTGAAAAGGTAACAAACAAACAAACTTACTTTTGCATTTATAATTTTAGTTAGGATGTAATAGGGATAAAGCACACACCCCAATTAGAATATTCAGTTGTAATCTTAATACATTCAATCGTGATTCGAAAGACACGTGTCGCCACCTATGAAGGTTATTGTTGTTTTCCTCGGGAACAGTATTTTTTTCGGGATGAAAGGTGCCCTATGTCCGTTGTGCACCTGACAACGTACTCGTATAAATATACAAAATTTCAGGATGATCGGTTCAGCGGTTTAGGCGTGAAAAGGTAACAAACAAACAAACTTACTTTTGCATTTATAATTTTAGTTAGGATGTAATAGGGATAAAGCACACACCCCAATTAGAATATTCAGTTGTAATCTTAATACATAGGTATATACACTGAAATTTTACTTTTATGTGCTTAAATATTGTGTACCTATTTAAGAACAGATAGCATTACTTTTCATTGTTAACTGCATTTCCAATTCAGTTTTATGGCCTTGGTATATGGCTCAATTTTCTTTATGTCAATTAATAGAGATACTTACGTAAAAATCACGTTAAAAAAAATTACACGCATTAAAAATGGTTGAAATTGATTCGGTTGCTGATTCTTAACAAACTGCTTTTATGGTTTCCGTGTATTATGTTACACGTTGTATTTGTTTACAGAAATATTTGGGTCAAGTTGTTATTGATTCTTAAGGCGCGATTCCATTAGGCAAGTCTTGTATGCAAGTATGACGTCACATTTGCGCACAAGTTGCTTACATTGGAAACATGTTTTCGAGAGTGTGCAAATTGCATGCAGGTTTTACTTGCATACAAGTGGAGATGTTCAACAATTGAGTTGGAGATCATGAGTGTCAATCACTCGTTCGCAATTCGAAAAGTGCAACTAACGTTTGTGCGTTCAATTTGCACGTCACTTGAATAAAAAATGTACAAGTTCAAACTACCTCATACAAGTTGAAGCTTGTATGCAGGTTTGTTCAAGTTGTATGCAATTTGCAACTTGCATACAAGTAACTTGCCTAATGGAATCGCGCTTTTAGTCCGCAAATTCGGAGCTGCGTGCGTGCAGCGGGGTGGTTAAGCGTTGTTGTGCGTGCATTACCGTGTGCATGCATGCAACATGCACGCAATTACCAAAAAGGGGCGTTTACTGTTTTGACCCATGAAAAACGACCACTTAGGTAAACACAAGTGTAATCGTTTTAACGTAACAGTTTTCTACCATATACCTTCCGATTCCATAATTCCTCGTATTAGGTCCTCTTTCACTGGCATAACTTGGCACACTGCAACTTATAAGGTCATCGGAACGCTCAAACGTTCTCTATCAAATACACGTTAAGTGAACCAGCAGGCACGCTTACTAAATCGCTACGCTGCTGTACCACTGGTCGGGACGCTTAGTTGCACGCTATAAACGCTATTTTGAAGACAGTTCAATAACGTCATACTCGTGAACGGGTGCTGTCTGTCGGGAATGGTCAGCTCTTAACTGCTACGGCAATCCTAGAAGGCATATTTTTCTATTTATTACTCTTATGTGAGTTTATTTTTTACGTTAACCTGCATTATTCTCATTCTATTTCTCACACTACTGTAATGGAATTGTTATGATCTACTATTCTTAAAAGAGTATTCATGGAGTTTCTTACCGGCTCTTCTCCAAAGAACCTACCTTTTGGAACCGTGCACCTAGATTTGACGTTTTAAAAGTACCTGTAATCTAGTCTATTTAAAATAAAAAACTTTGACTTTGAGTACATAGTCTGTATGTCAAGAATCGAAGTGAGCACGCTCTGAATAACGCTCCGCTGCACGCCCGGCCACTCCGAGAATTCGGCCTAATACGAGGTGTTTTCCCTTTCCCAGTATCGCTCTGTAGGGATTAAAATAGGAATAAATTGAAACTGTTACGAATTCCGCGAAATGAGGATGAAATAAAAGAGCCTCCACGAATGATGCTACTTAGTACGTCCTTCGCATCCTGGGTAGTCAGCCCCGCTATCGCTACCAACCTTAGGGCCCTTTTCCTGTCATGCGTATTTTCGCCCGCGTGCAGATCTGGACCGCATGCGGGTAATACCACGCTCCTGGCCATACGCAGGACAAAGATTTCGTTTACCGCTGCAGTGTCGTGCGTGTCGCCAGTGACTAAACTCGTGCACAAAGATGAACGTTAAAAAGTAATCACGCGTACTATGACAATTATGTGCGACCCGCGTCACAGTAAAAACAACACTGAAGGCTTCAGAACGCCGCCCGCATCCGGTTAGCACGCACGCGGGCTGCGCGCATGATAGGAAAAACATGTATGAAATGATAGGATGCGAGCAGCCTGCACGCGGACCAGATCCGCGCGCGGGTGAAAATGCGCATGACAGGAAAAGGGCCCTTACTGACTGGCTAATCACTACAGCGTGAGCTATTCTCATGAAGCTCAAAAGAAGACTTCGAATAAGTATTTTAGAACAGAATAAATGCTTTAGCGGACACATCTTCCTTTGTGGTTTTATTATGAGAGTCGTGATAAGTAAAAAACTATGCTTGCTCAACTGAGAATTTTCATGCATGAATTTAAGCTTGGTGATCGCTGAAAAACGTCGTCTGTCGTATCGTAGTTTTAAACTGGATCACGACTTCATTATAAACTGTCCCTTGTTACAAACTACAGTTCGCAGTTCGGATATCTATAGCCAGAGTTGTTTAGCTGGCAGCTGTAGTGATGTTATAGTTCATTTCACGATTTGTGTAACTTTTGAATGCTACGGCGATGACACCAAAAGGGGCGGGGTTATAATTTTGGTTTTAAGACTGGTTTTGATCATGGCCGTTTCTCAGGAGTAGCTTAATTGTTAGTGTAGATTAAGCATGTGTATGTAGATAGTACATTTTGTCGTTTTTAGTGTTCTGTACCCAAAGGGTGCGAACGGGACTCTATTGCTAAGACTAACCTCCGATTTCTGAATTGAGAATTCGAGATATGCAATACTTAAGGAGTATTTGAGTACGGAGTTGTCAAAAAAATGCTTTAAAATCCGTCATTGTTTTGACAACTCCGTACTCAAATGTTACTTAAGTACTGCTTAATCTAGAATTCTCAATTCAGAAACCGGAGGTACGTCTATCACAAGGGTAATTCTCGGTTTCGTAGGGTAGCCTATTGAAATTTTCATAGATTAGGCTTGAATCTTGGCAAATATTAAAAGGGACAAGAAACCAAATCCTGAGGATATCCCTGAACAAGAGTTCTACAAGAATTGGCTATTTTTTCAACGATTGATGTTCCGACTGTATCTCAAAAATGGTAATACATTGTTTTTGTTCTTTTTTTAATTTCGTTTCCCCTCTCTAGGATTTCTCCTGTATCGTGGGTGCGTTACAAACACCCAAACTCGAAATAACTATCTGTAGGCCATACTAATTTTTGTGCCGTGTGGGAATCTAACCCACGAGGTTGCGCAGAAGTTGATCGTTCAGCCGCTGCACAAAACGTGTCGTTAAAAAATTTCAAACAACAAAATACAAACAAAATCGTTTGATTTGTACTTGACCGGTTTTTTGGTGAATGTGGACTATACTGATCCATAACATAACGTCGTTTGTGTCCTTAGGCTCAATTTACACCGCCGCGGAATGGAATGGAAGCGATGAAATTGTACATAGCATAATGAACTTTATGTCAATTGTATAAAGTACAAACTAAATACGAGCCAAAAAAGGTCGCGCGTCTTCCGGGGAATCTTCGCGACCTTTTTTGGCTCGTATTTAGTACAATTTCGTGCTCGTGGAGGAGCTCGTGGCTAAATAATTACAGCCGCATAGACCGATCTTCCGGGTTAAGCCACGCTTGCCGAGGTTGGTCTGTGGATGGGTGACCATTTACCATAGCGAGTTTCCTCCGTGCCTCGGAAAGCACGTAAAGCCGTTGGTCCCGGCTGTCATTTGTAGATCTTTGACAGTCGTTACTGTTGGTCAGAAGCCAGAAAGTCTGACAACCAGTCTTACCAAGAGTATCGTATTACCCAGTTACTGGGTTGTGGAGGTCTGATAGGCAGTCGCTCCATGTAAAACACTGATATTCAGCTGCATCCGGTTCGACTGGAAGCCGACGCCAACATAGTTGGGAAAAGGCTAGGCAGATGATGATTTAGTACAATTTCGTCGCTTCCATTCCGCGGCGGTGTAAATTGAGCCTTAGGGTACCTACTACGTAAAGTCGTAGATAAGTGTAATTAAAACCATATAATTATACATCAGTGGCTAGCAGACATAGGGAAAAGCCCACATAGTGGTTATCTGGAAAGATAAATCATACCCCCATGGGAGGCTTGAGTTAATGTGAATTAGCGTCCTCTAGGCGCAAATGTGTCCTCGATCCGAAGATTAATACAGTCATATAGCTATAAATGCCGTGTTTTCAATAGTATACAGGCTGTACATATTTATGTCTAGTTTGGGTTATTTCTTATCGAGTTATCAGTACATACTACGTGTAACATAATAAACGTAAACCCTGAAAGTAGTTTGAATCTGAACAATTTCAGCCATTTTAATGTGTTTTTTTTAAACGGGTTTTTTTTTTGTTTTTCTTTCTTTTAATTAGGATAAAGAAAATTGTGCCTTATGTTAAGGTTTTAAGACTGAATTTTAAATGCAGTTAACATTGAGAAGTAATACGGTTTTTTTAATAAAAAATCTTTTATCACATAAAAGTAACATTTCAGTTTATGTATTATGGTTATAACTGAATATTTTAATTGGGATTCTATAGCCTTAAAACATGTGTAACATTCATGTTTGAACACATTTTAAGTAAATTAAATGTAACTCACTTTGGCAGCTTTCATGAAAATGCGGAAGAAGTACATAGCGGAAACGTGTCAAAAGCCAACTCCTTCCAAAAAGCCTTTAGTGACGTAAAAGAGGCTTTTAAACTCTGTCCCTACCGTAAAACGTATTTTCACGACCAACACAGCAACTCTGCTAGTATCCATTAAAAATAAACTAGTCGCCCTTCTAATTGTAAACGCCGACAAATAAGTAACGTTGAAAGTTTTAATTAAAGACCGTGGTTTTCATTAACATTACAAAGTCGAGAGGGAATTATTTACTAGGTTCTAGGGAGGAGTAATAGTCGCCCTTAGCTCAAATAACATGGCCCTATTAGCATAGCAGATGGTAATTTGTCGCTAATGAAAACATAAATAAAATTATGTTAATTTCAATTATAATTTTAATCAGGAAGTTTTTTGAATTATAATGAAATGGGAAAATAATTTTCTTTTGTTCCTTTTTTATTTATTTATACTAACTTTTGCTGATGGTTGCGGTCGTATTTAAACTGTTTAGAGCCATTACGCACTGTCGACTGGTGGCGACCAAAACATAAGCATAGTCGCCCGGGCGACCGGCGACCAAGTGCGTAAACACCTAAACAATAGAAAGTCACAGTCGCCATCGACCTAGTCTCCGGCGACCAGTCGACAGAATGGCTCTTAATTTTATTATCAAAATCAGTTTTCTGATTCCAAAATCGGCCATGTGTACCTATTATAAAAGGTAGGTTGTGTCCATAGATATTTCCACTGAACGTAACCATAAACGAATATTGAATATATAAGTAAAAGAAAACGCAGAGAAGTTAGCCACACCGATAATTCAGCCCTCATCAAGCTGTCTATCCCCCAATCCTCCGCCAGCAACGCCTAAATCCGAGGTCCGAGTCCCACTAGGGTTCGCCCTTAGTGCTATTGTTGCTAGTAGTCGTGATGTTAGTGTAGTAGTAGTTAGCTTAGGTTAAGTATATTACTTCCCCTCCATTGGCTGGAGACCCTTCAGGTCTCGCCAATAACTGCTCGGTTACGTAGAAGGACCGCAAGGACCATCTATAAACAGTACAAAAGAAGAAATTATTTTATTATTATTATTATGAGCCCATGTTGTCCCACTGTAGGGCAAAGGCCTCCCCTCCCTCCTTCCACCTTTCGCGATATAGTGCGATAGTAGGCCAATCCTTTGAAAATGATTCCAGCTCATCCCGACATCTTCTTCAAAGAAGAAATAAAAATAAAATAAAAGAGAAGTTAGCTATTTCATGTTTATCAATAATGGAAACCATTATCACCACCAACAATTTTTTGGATACAGTTATAGCCCCTACAACTTCAATTTGCGAACTGATAACTTTACTGTCGCCGGCAGGTATAATACTACGAAGAAACTTACTATAGGTACCTACGTTTTTGTTACAGACTAATTTTGTCTGACGTGTCCAGCTAGCTCCATCCTTTAATCCACGTGCCGACATTACACGTTCAATATATATACGTATATGTTACAAAAGTAACTGTTAACTTAAGTGATGACGAAGCCACGCTTTAGATGCAATTAGGGTTACCCAACCGTTATACGGTCAGACACTTCATTTTGTCAGGTATTAGTCATTTTTGCAGTGATATTATGGCGTTTGGAAGAGGAATTTAGTTTTTACGATTAGTTACGGTTTACTCACGTGCATTTTCCGGATTGTCCGACTAGTTTCGGACCCAAACAGAGCCCTTAATCATGAGCTGAACACGCGGCGACGTCGCGAGTCGCTCTGGAGAACCCCGCCACGTGTTCAAACTCATGATTAAGGGCTCCGTTTGGGTCTGAAACTAGTCGGGCAATCCCGAAAAATGCACGTGAGTAAACCGTAAATAATCATAAATATGAATGTGTCTCACGAAAGTTATTATACAGGAATTTAGTTGTTACTAAATACTTGAATTTTGAAAAGAAAAACATAAGCGTTATGGTATTTTGGCGGTTTTCTGGTGTTTATGGTTGGGACAAGACTTGTGTAAGTCCCGGTATTCGTTATCTCAAAGTACAGTGACAAATTACAATAGCATGGAGAAGAATGAACTCCTCTAGTTCTTCTTAAGACGCCCAATGCTGCCACAACACATCATTAAGCTCAATTTACACCGCCGCGGAATGGAATGGAAGCGACGAAATTGTACATAGTATAATGAACTTCATGTCCATCACGTAAAGTACAAACTAAACATGAGCCAAAAAAGGTCGTGAGGACAGGAAGACGCGCGACCTTTTTGGCTCGTATTTAGTTTGTACTTTGTTTTTTTTTTAAAAACATTGCCCCACTCTAAGATTTCTCTTGTATCGTGTGTGCGTTTACAGACACAAATCTCACATACACAAACGCTCAGACCCGAAACAACAATCTGTAGGCCATACAAGTTTTTGTTCCGTGTGGGACTTTATACAATTAACATAAAGTTCATTATGCTATGTACAATTTCGTCGCTTCCATTCCATTCCGTGGCGGTGTAAATTGAGCCTTATGCTGAGTGATGACCCATTAACATGCGAATGCGACGCATTTCTGTATTTTTAGTCTACTAAGAGTTATGGTATACACGGTGCTTGTTGATTAGTTTTATTAGGTAACTTATTACACCTTTTGGCATTATAGTATACTAGAGTTCGCTCGCGGACTCGCCCGCGTGGATGTCGTTTATCGCGTACTCCGTATTTTTCAGGATAAAAGTAACCTATGTCCTTCTTCAGGTTCCAGACAATCTCTGTACCAAGTTTCATCAAAATCGGTTCAGCGGTTTAGGCGTGAAAGCGTCCCAGACAGACGGACAGAGTAACGTTCACATTTATAATATTAGTAGGGATCGTGTGGATTCGCATGCTGTATGAATTGATTTGCTTTCTTTCTTTTACAAAAGATTTATGAAAGCGGAATAAGGGTGTATTATTCAGTAAACTGTTGAAATCGCGAACGATTCAAGCTGAATAAAACTTAACCTTCCAACGCTACTGAATATAACATACCCATACTCCACAACCGCATTTCCCCGCCCGTTTACATCTGCCGTCATATCTCGGCTGCAGTTACAATCTTGGCGTTACATTTGTTCCTTCTCGGTCGGTGAACAAAGTGGTTGGTCGATTCCCCAGCGTGTTGCCGGGGGACAAATGTTACATCCCCGATATAACTCGCTGTCACGCAACAAGCCCGTAGGAGGTTTTGTTTTCATAGACCCTCGGTAAGGCGTTGGCGTGCAATCTATTTTGACAGGAAGATTTAACGTTTGAATGTTTGAACGTTGCCCGTTGATTGTAGAGAGATTTTGGGAAATGGTTCAGTTGATTGTACTTGCAAATGGTAGAATATTGAAGCGACTATATTGCGTAGTATTTATTTTGGGACTCTAAAAATATATTATAGCACATTATACACATAATGACATTAACACAAGAAGCACGAACGACTAAAAACAAACTAATAAAGTTTTTCGTTATTAATTTTGAAAGCCCCTGAATTACGAAGAAAACATTGTACAACATTTGCAATATGCGTACGAGTTTTACATTATCTAAACTGTAAACGTGTTCCTGACCTTTGCCGCTTCATGAAACTGCACAATGGCAGTAAATTACGCTCAATTTCTTTGCGCCATTGTGCATCGTCTGGAAAAGGCGTAAAAGTCGAACAAAAGTCTGTAGTTATTGGCTTTGCAATTTAGAGCCCATTCAGCCAATATCAGCCAGTGAATATTTAAGATCTTGCGCATAACCGTTAAAATGCGGGGGTATCGGAAGCAGACGAACGCCCGGGGGAAATGTCCGGTCGAGATATTCTTGTAGTTGGGGGTTAACGATGTGCTGACTACGCCTTGTTTTAAAATATTTTGTAATAATAATCGTAGCGTACTTTAATGTGATTATTTTAATTAAAATCTTAAAATGTTCAAGTACGCGAAGCCAATTCAATTCTTTAGATCAATTACTTGATATTAGGCGCTGAAATATTTGGGCAAGTTTTCATGGCTATAATTAATGTAAAGATAAAAATTTTGCTATGTTTAAATTAATCATGAAATAAAAGTCTTCCTTTTAATAAATTTCGCACAGCTGAAGTCAAGAGAATTGTATATTTTATAATCTACAATCTGCTGACAAAAGATACACAAAGCAAGTCAACCACAGTAAATGTAAAAAAAAGAAAACTGAGAAATAAGTTTCTGTGGTTCAAAGAGACGGGCTGCAGGGTAACCGATTCTATGCTATTACTGTTTATTTATATCTTGTTCTCGACAGAGAACATTATGGATATAATTTTGTAATGAAATGAATGTTGTGGTAGACCTGGTTTTATTAAATGTAATAATAGGTTTAATTTTGGTGAGCGGCTGGATAAAGTCCGCTTTTGTGAAAATTACAATCTTTTTTATCTCTGATAATAACTGGTCTGCTGGTAATTAGTGCCTGACTTTGCAACTTTAAAAACCAGATTTGACGACACGTTTGGTGCAGTGGCTAAGCGATTGGCTTCTGCGCTACGGGTCGTGGGTTCGATTCCCACACGGAACAAAAATTTGTATGGCCAACAGAAGTTTTTTTTTTTTTTTTTTTTTTTTTTAAATAAAACGTTGCCCCACACTAAGATTTCTCTTGTATCGTGGGTGCGTTTACAGACACAAATCTCACAAACAAACGCCCAGACCCGGAACAACCATCTGTAGGCCATACATTTTTTTATCACAGAATGGTCTCACCAGTGCAGTGTTATTACAATTGGATGCATGTTGTCCATGTGCCCACGTCAGTGTCACAGTAGACATAAAAGCTAAAGCAGTACTTCAACTACCTACAATCGTCCGATTTGACACACTCACACAGACACGCACTGCAACAAGACAAATAAGGTATTTTCGGGATGCAGTTCCATACAAAAACAAAAAACTACTCAGTATACAGAGCGTGTCTGTGTGAGTGTTTTAATTCTTGAGATTATAGTAAGTTGAAGTAGCTTTAGCTTATATGTTTACTGTGTCAGTGTGGTGTCGGACGTAAAGAATAGCACTACCCCATCTCTTACCATGGGTGTAGTAAAAGGCGACTAAGGGATTCCCTAGAGGATGGGCAGCAGCGTTCTCTGAGTACTTTAACAACCATACTGCGATCGCCAACCCGCCTGCCAGGCGTGGCAATTATGGCAAACCCCCCCTTTTGGGGGAGGCCTATGTCCAACAGTGGACGTCTTTCGACTGAATGATAATGATGATGATATTGTCCATATCTTCAGTGTCGCTTCTTATGATGTAAGAAGTAAAGAGACGAACACATCTCATGTCATATTAATGTTTAAAAACGAATTGGAATAATTTTAATGGACAGATTGGCTCCTTCCTAGACAGCTGTAGTAGTTGGCTAAATCTGCAAAAGTTTTTGGTCCAATTGCATTCGTCCATCCGTATAATGAGCCGTTAGCAGTGAAATAAGCTAATGAAGCATTAATAAGTATAATAAAATGAGATCTTAAAATAAAGATTATACCATTATTACGTAGGTCCGTAATTTTCCTAATTGACTTAGCGAAAATTTAATTTTAATTACGTAGAATACGACCGCACGTTTCGCATTTATTTCGTAGAAGAAGATACTTGTGTTTAAAATAATCAAGTGCTCACGTACCATGTAGGGTTGTTCCATTCATAAATCGCATGGAATATTTGGAGAAACAAAGCTGGCGAATTTTAGTGACCATGGTTATATAGCTTTTGGCGTCAATCCAATACGCAATACGGTTATTTATATTTATGTTTTATACGCGTTTTGAATAAATGGCGTTTGCTTGCTTAGCATTTATTGCACTTCGTAGTGCGTATCATCGCTGTCACTGATTTGGTTGCGGGGTTGCGGCTAGTAGTTGCGGGTACTAATTTAATGAGTGATGTACGGTCGGCGCCATAAGTGCAGTCCCACCTTACGGGCGACATTAGCTTGCGCGTTTAAGACGTCAGCAACGTGTAAGCGTATAAAGCCGAGCAAGTCGCCGCATACGATTATTTTGTTGAACTGACACTGCACTAATGAACCCGACTTTACCATAGTTACTAACGAATTAACGATCATTCATTTATTGGCTTGAATTTTAAGAATTAAACAATTAAATATTGTATGCTATTTCCCACCTTGATGTACAAAATAGAATGTGTGCTGAATACGGGACTAAAAGCCTAAACACACGACGTCTTTTCAACGCATCGTCGACGCGCGTTAACGTCAAACTCTATGCATAAAAATGTGAATCAGTTTATTATGTATGGAGTTTGACATTACCGCATTTCGACGGAGCGTAGAAAAGACATCGTGTGCATAGGCTTCAACATCTTACGCTACTCGCAGAGACCATTGAGATAGAAGTGCAACTCAATCGAGTCCGTAAAATAATTCGTCTAGAGCTTTTTATTGTTAGGTCGCCCGCGGCTTCACTCGCGTGGACGTCGTTTATCGCGTATTTTTCGGGATAAAAGTAGCCTGCGCCCTTCTCCAGGTTCCAGACTATTTCTGTATCAAGTTTCATCAAAATCGGTTCAGCGGTTTAGGCGTGCAAGCGTTACAGACAGACAGACAGAGTTACTTTCGAATTTATAATATTAGTAGGGATTACTATATTTGAAGTATTAATCCCGTACTTGAGTAAAACGTAATAAACAATATTACCATATCTTGTAGTAGCTAAAGTCGTATACCAGTGTAGCTAATCATGTGAAAATCTAAATGATGCAAGATCGGAAATGTAAACCAGAAGTCAAATAACGATACACTATGATCAAAATGGTTTCCGTCTAGCTTATCTTAGATTGAAATATTTATCTTGATTACAAATTGTCAGTACACAATGATTTATATTTTCCTTACGACATGTACTAGTATAAGCTGTATTTCTAAGCAAAACATATGATTATTCTTTAGTTGATTTTATTAAGAACTAGCTGTGCCCCTGACTCCGTCCGCCTGGAAGTCGGAAACGCAATAACTAAACTTTGTTCTTGATAACTTAAAATTCTAATATCTTTTGATTGAGCGAACCAATTACGATGAAACAAAAACTAAATGTTACTACGAGATACGCACAATATTTGTCTTTAAAAGTCAACCGCATTGAGTCAGCACTTTTTACGTGATGCGTGCACAAAAAAACCGACAAAACGACAAAAAAACTAAAAATGATCGAAATGTTTTGTTATCCTTCCATTCATCCAAAATTCAAGTGCTGGACACTTGTCGGTGTAGCTATCTCCATCTTTCTCTATCTAGAGATAATTATGTTTATCTATCACTTCTGTCTTTTCCTTCAATTGGTCTGTGTACTTTCTTATCCTTCCGCCACGCATTTTTATTTAACATTTCCTGTGGCATGCCAAGTCTACAGATTTATCATATGTATTGATATTTTATTATACGTGGTGTACACAGTTCATATCATATTATATACATATATAGCTTAATTGTATCTATTATTTATAGCTGCACTGACCTTCGGCGAATATGTTAAACGGTACAATATGTTAAATAGTACAGTCGCGAAACAAATTACAACGGACAAAGTCAAGGTTAAGGTCAGCTAAGATCGATGTTAAGGAGAAACAGTTAAACGTGTTCACTTGTTATTACGTTCCTATTTGAATAATGTTTCTGCACAGTGCTCCGCTTACAGTCAGCAGTAAATTTAGAAATATTTTCTGGAACAAGCAATCCAATGCATCCAAAAAAAAAAGTTTCCTCCGGTTTCGGAATTGAAAATTCGGGATAAGCAATACTTAAGTAGTATTTGAGTACAGAGTTGTCAAAAAAATGCTTTGAAATCCGTATGTTTTTTTGACAACTCCGTACTCAAATGTTACTTAAGTACTGCTTATCCTAGAATTTTCAATTCTGAAACCGGAGGTTAGTAATATGACTGTTGGTTGGTCATCTTCTTCAGTATAGTTATTTCAAGAAGCTTTATATTGTAAACAACTGTCTCCCCGTTTCACCTTAAAAGGAAAATACTATTCAACACCACCTTGATTGCCCATTTTTCCTCAATAAACACATTTTTGTCGACTAAAAGATATAGTTTTCTTATTTTTAAAAGCCAGAAGATGCGACAAAAATTCTACGTAATCCTTAACATCGACACAGGCTGAATAATAAATGAAGAGTGACACTTAAAACTTCCCCGGAGTCGCGGGTGGGTTGACTTTCTAACCTAAGGGTCAAGGTCACGTGCAAGCGTGGGCCCCAGGGCCCTTTACGCGGAAATCATAGCGGAATGAAACAACCGATGAAGTTTGGAGGGTTATATCCTGTCCCGAATTTACTCATATTTGTCATCGTAACAAGGATTTTATTGCCCTACTTATGTTATTGCCTCTTTTATCGCATCTTCAGTTGGTGAACATAAATATTACTTTGCATACTAGTTCTTAAATTATATTACATTATTATGACTAGTTGCTCTTCGCATGTTCCTTTGGATTTCGTTTCATATTTAAGGTTTTGTTCTTTTTTATACTGGGATACGATCATAGGATTTAATAAGGTCTCGAAAAAATATTTTTGGTAACAAATAATTTCTGTATGACATAAAACATTTCTATAAATACAACACTTGTTCACCCAAAGTATCACCTTAAGATCTGCAGCATATAAGGGCTACCCCATTTCTATCGGTGGCGGTCCTTCTTAGTGACTAACACTCAGTTGCAAGAAAGGTCCATTAAATTTTAATGCTCTCATTAGAATGTTAATACTCCATTAACCTCTTCTGTCCATTGCAAGAAGCTAGATTTAATGGAATGATTAACTATCCATTAAAATTATTTTTTGATGTGTCAAACTCCCCATGATTTCAATATATGATAGTTAGTAAATGAATAACGAACTACGACCTAATTAGTGTTCATGCAATAGCCATTAATTTAATGGAAACATTATTCTTAATGACGGATTAGTTAATGATCACCTAATGGTATCTTTCTTGCAACTCAGTGTAAGAGGGCTAAAGGATGAGATTATGTGAATGGAAAGCAAAACAGCTTGTATTGGTTTTACTTACACCTGCTAGCTACTAGGCTAAAAAAGAGGTTAAGAAAAATTAGGAGGCATAATTATAGTACGCTTAATTGATAAGCCAATAAGACCAAAAATTTACCAAAAGTGACAAAATATCATTTTTCTACATACATCTTTTTACTTTATTACATCGTACAAAAGTTCACAAAGAAAGTTTTATAATGGAAATCTGTCTTTTACACGTCGCTCGTTGAGGCTATGAGATGACGAATACGATATTAAAACTATGACAAATGATAAAGTATTCGAAACACATCCCTTCGCGCACATTAAAGTGTACATACACGAAAGCCGTCAACGTGTTTCTCTTATAAAGCTTATCCAATTATTCAATTTGACTGAACGAAAATGAAGTTACGTGTGTAGTCGCCACTTAAGCCTCTCGTCTGAGGGGTTTATTGAGTTTGAGTGCGCTCTTAAAGAGGAGGCTTCCTGGGGAGTCCAAGATTCCGCTGACGTAATATTATTGTGAACATAAGTATATGTATCGACGTAAGTTTATTCGACTGTGAAAGACCGGTTATGGAAGGAAACATCACTTAGGATAGCAATCCGAATGTAAGTCGAGCTTCATCTAAATAAGCTAAGACTTTTGAGCCAGAAATACTCGTACCTCAAATCGACAAATGAAGAATCTTCATGTATGGAATTTAGCTACATCAATGAGTGTCTTAAAACATAAATTGGCTCCATCTTCACGTGACGACAATTAATAGAACTGATTAAAACAATTTATTCGGTAGGAGGCAACCATGAAGTATTATTAAGTCGAGAAGCGTGAAGTATCAAAATGCCAATACAAGGTACAACAGATAATGGGATGCAAATAAATATCCAATTAGAACTGTGTAATAGTTTTAAATGTCACGTGTATCGTGTTTCATAGTTTTATACGTAGGCGGCGACCACATGCGCCAACGACACATGGCTCTCGAGGTTTTATTAAACGGATTCTTCTTCCTATTTGCCGATTGGAAAATTCCCCCGGAGGGACGGGGAATTCGATTATGCCTGTCGTATGCCTGTCTTGTTTGCTTGTCTACCGTTGATAGTAATGAAATGTAGTTGCTTCATTGTAAAACTATTTTTATTCATACACTTTTCCATCGTCCCTATTGAATCTGGTTAAATGTTAATAAAATAGGGGCGATGAAAATTTTTTACGCATTGTTTTTATTTAAACACGAATAGAGCTTTGGAATTTTCGGATCAAATGGAACGCGAAAATATTTGAATATCTATAGAATTTGATATTGCGATATGCAATACTCATATTTATTATATTTCAACAAATCCGGTGCCGTGCACTGCCAATTTGTGAAAACTCTCGTTTATTTTTGCTTCTATTCAAAACTATTTATTAGATATTGTGTAAAATCCTTTTAGCCTAAAACCAATATGTATAAGAATATTTTCAGGTTAGTCCAAATTATTGTCACTGATTGATCTTATTCTTCCAGGTGTTTGGTGTCGAAGTTGTTCGATGTCTGCTCCAAGTCAACGCCTGAACAGATGGAGCAGTTGGATGAGATCCGGATACCGTGGGGCAGCGGCATCGTCGGCTACGTTGCCGAGAGCGGCGAGCCCGTCAACATACCTGATGCGTATAAGGTTCGTGGAAACATTTTAAAATAGCTCTTCGATTCGTTGTGTTTTCTTTAACGGTTTTGAAGATATGACGAGGGGATTGTGTTAAAACAGGCGTATTAGAGTTGAGAAATACGAAACGAGTTCGTATTGTATCAAGGTTTCAATCAAAATAGAACAGACACTGGTAAAAAGTGGAGCGGTGTTTGTTTTGCGGTAGTTTTGTATAGATCCAGCAAAACTTTCATATGCTAATTATATTTTATGAAAACTGCCATAAATTATTTTGTGACATTGAAGTGTCTGGCTTTACTCATAATACTCAATGTCAAAATATTCGTATGTCGGCTCTTTATTACGGGAAACTGTCGAAATTATTTCGTTTGTCAGTAATAAAAAAAATTTGACGAGTATCATCGCTGAGTAAAATTGTTGAAGATAATGATGCCAGAATGAAATCCTAGAAATCGTGTTTACTTTTTCCATCTCACCCTGCGATAGAGCCAAATAAATCGAAATAAAACAAATCTTATCAAATAGGAAAGGTGAGGAAATTGGATTGAAGGAAAAAGAAACGAATTTCTAAATGAAAATCCCTGACTACTTTACCTAACGAACACTTACATAATTAACAAAAAATTCACGAAGGGAAGTTTTCTTGCGAACAGTCTATGCCTTAAGACGTGTAATGAAAAGAGGTAAACACGGCCTGAGTTCAAAGCTACCTCATTTTACCGTCCCACTTGATTCCTAAAATAACCGCCGTAATGAAAACCCGCATTTTAAGATTGTTTGGAGAACTCGACGAAAATAGTAATTTCACATCATAATACATTTGCATTTTTTTACGTTTTTACGTCCCCGAATAATTCAGCCGACATTTTTTTAATTGGATTAATGTCATCCACGTAGAAATGCCATGCTTGCCCTGTATTAAGATACTGAGTTCGAAATACAGAGATCCGACGTAGAACTGAACTCCAATGGGAAAAGGTTTTGAAACGTTAGAGGCCATAATACTGCTATAACTCATTTTCTGAAGTTAGACAAAAAAGCCTGGTGCTTTTATCGAGAAAAACAGCGGAGTAAAGGTTCAAGATAATATTAAGATACCGAGTTCGAAATACAGAAATCCGATGTAGAAGTGAACTCCAATGGGAAAAGATTTTGAAAAGGTGGCGGGCATGATACTGCTATAACTCATTTTAGAGAATCCGCTAAGTGCTGTTGAAGCACCAACAAAAAGTATTGACAAATCCAGATAGGGTTGTATGAGGTGCAAGACACACGTTCATTGGGTATAATCTTTTATATTGCCGAGATTTCTTATTTAAACGTCTTGTCGATCATGAAATTAGTTGTCAAACGTTGTCAATATTACACATCAATGAACATTATTATGATTTTATATTTCTCTCAGAATGATAAAATTCTGAAATGTTAAAAGACTCCGCTTGTCAATGTTTGAGATTTGATTGAATGTCTCCTTTGATCAACCCAGTTCAGGTAGCTGTCGATACTTTTATTGAAATTGCTTTTACTTTTTTCGGTACTTTCCACTCAACATTTTGTTATATCAATCTTACTTCAACTTATATTAAGATCTTAAAAGCTGATCTTTAAGAACGAACCCCGTGTCTCTTATAATTTATCAAGCTTCTCAAATAAATTACTGCGTTTAAAACGACATAAGTTAAAAAAGAAAATAATATTCTGCCTCCAACCAACCCTACTCAGGGTCTCATGAAATATATGATACGCGAAACAAAAAATGTAACAGTAATATCCTTTTACGACTGGTCATTAAACAATGACAGTAGCAGGGTTTACAGTGTTCGCCGTCTATTAAGCAACCTGTTTGGAATGTACAATGTACACCAATGGCCCAGGACAAAGTTCGTTCGTGTCAAGTTTTTTATGGGCTGTATTGTCCTCTAATATTCCTTTAAATTCATGGCATTAGCAGAGACTACGTCATAAGAGCATTCATTTAATTAATCATATAAACCTGTCAAACGTCCGCTGCTGAACAATTAAGGGTCTTCCAAAAACCGTGCTGTAATAAACGTTATATTACCACATACATTGATATTGTTACACAGATATTGTCACCATTAACACGCTTGGTAGACGGATTAAGGACCCTAGCAGCTATATTATAGACCTTACTGCTTTTTAAAATTATTCTGCAATTTTCCATTAAGTACAGTGTTTTAATATCATACATTAAAAGAGCTAATAAAAATAAATTGTATACTTATTACCTTATTAATGAGAACACGTACTTTGTAATAACAGAGCATCATTTTATTAATTTTAATGGGCTCAATTGACTTAAAACGAGTATCTTAAAGAGCTCATAATTTATTTTTAAGTTTTCAGTCCTGAAGTGCAGATGTAGGTACTTCGTTAGTGTATTATTTGAATTTTATGTTTAGAAGTACAAAATAATGGTAATGATTAGTTTATTTAGATAGCACAGAACGCATAATTATGAAAGATCTCTGATTCTATTCTATTCATCTGATCTATGAAATATCGCTGATTTCTTTCATAGTCGTAAATGAAGCTTTTAAAACTTTCTTATTTAAGTGCACTGTTATCAAGGTAGTAAAACTAACTGCAGTTTCTTCGTTTGCAGTTATAATTAATTTATGTATTGCAGAAGAACACAGATTTTTTTGTTTCGCAAAAGTAGCATGATGCCTTTCTTGTTACTTGTTCGTGACATTCGAATATAAACTACAGTGGAGTATTTTTCAGCAGACAGACATTAGGTCTGCGTTTTATCACCTGGCCATCCATCCACGCACATTTGTATTTCTTGCTCACGGCTGGGATCCGTCAAATGATCGCGTTAAAGTAAATGTGGCGTTTTTATCTGGCGGGCTTTGCTAATTTTACATGACATTTCTTTTTAGCTATCTCATTTATCATTGATTTCGTTTTTATGAGTTTCTATATATTTTCAAGCAAAATTATCTTCATCGTTTGCATCATTGGCAGCTTTTCTATACCCATCGCAGGGCACTATCCTCACGCCATTTTCAACCTTCTCTAGGACTTTCGGATAAGCTTAACAATTTTTGTAATACAACTCTCGTGAGATTGGATTAAGGGCTCCATTTGGGTCAGAAAATAATCCCGAAAAAATGCAAGTGAATAAACCGTAAATAATCATTAATATGAAGCTTAACTAGTTTCTTGAACTGTCTTGCCATTCTGAAGCACAGTTTAATATTATTTCGGTTCTTTATTTCGCATTCAAAATGATCCTTGACACTTAAGTTACACATCAAGTACAACCCATTTCATCCGTCAGTCATGTTATGGATAAAAGGATTTTAGTTTGAACACCCTCCATCCCGAATTTGTATACAATCCACTTATGCCACTACTAAGCTTTTAGGTGGCTTCTTACATTCACAAAAATTTATGTAGGAAAACATTCAAGGTGAACGTGAAAAGTGTTAAGATTAAGAGATACGAGGCTTCTCAAAAAGCCTTAAGCGTTTAACACATGATTAGATTCCTAAACATCCTTTACAGATTTTTTATGAGAATCGGAGGTATTGTGGGAACATTCAGCATTAAATATAATCAGGACGAACAGACTGTTCAGAATGATCTGAACAGCTAAGAAAATTTAACTGTTTCATAATGAACATAGTACCTGACAACTGTCATTCTGACAAGAATTTTATCTCATTGAGATACATTTTGATTTCTTTAGTTGTTTTGGTAATTATGAACAGTATTCGTCTCGATATATTTCATTACTCATACTGTACTTGGAAAGATTTCATTTTATATTTTTAATAGAGGGTGCTCGCGGCTTCCCCCGCGTATTTATTTACGACATCACATTAGAAATCTCTAAAATTATCAGTGTTTCTCTACTATATTATGCATGTATTATACAATATAAACCTTCTTCTTGAATCAATCTGTCTATTAAAAAAACCGCATCAAAATCCGTAACGTAGGTTTAAAGATCTAAGCATACATAGGGACAGACAGACAGCGATAAGCGACTTTGTTTTATATACATAGTGAGGGCACATGAGTCGTAGTAGTGGAGTTCGCAATCAGTTTCAACGTTTTTGTTGATGAAAATTAACAGAGCTGTAACACGCCCGAGCTTTGATTTGCAGATCATTATTTTTATCTTATCAATACCGTAATTGAGGACGGAGTGTTGTGGAGACTCTCATGAAAATGATTTCGATTTCAATGTAATACCCATTTCAAAAAAAAGGTCAAGGAGTAAACGAAAATATCTCTCGAAAAAATTATAAGCAATTTCAATTATAATTTTCATTTATTCCTTCAATAACCACTCAATATTAAACCAATTTGACGCCAATTTTTTATTAAAATTATGAACGGACATAGCTCCAATAACGATCTATTAGAATTATTTTCACCAGCATTAGACTGTGGTGGGCTGATTTGCCTTGAGTTAGTAATGTAATTAGGGAATATTTTTGCTGATATTTGTTACGCCTACGAAAGAAAACCTATCGTATCCCAGTGCATTATGTCTATGGGCTATAGGCTACGGTCTATGGTGTAAACGAATTCGTGTAACTCCTTAAAACCGTATGTATGATCTATTTATTCATTTAGATTAAATCCGTACAAGATTTAGCAATATTTTAAAAAAGAAAAAAATAACTTTTTTCTTTCCTTTTCCTTTAATGATCCTAAATAAAAAAATTATAAAAAAAAAAACACTTTTTGTATTTGGTTGGAACTTTTCTATGCCACGCATAAATCAATTAATTAAAGCACGGCAAAAACGCAGGCGCGCACGACTAACGCGATATCACTCCGCGCAGTCAGTTAACTCGGGCGCTAATGACTCAAAAAGGGAACACCATGTCTTTTTTAGGGTTCCGTACCCAATGGGTAAAACGGTATCCTATTACTAAGACTCCGCTGTCCGTCTGTCACCAGGCTGTATCTCATGAACCGTGATAGTTAGACAGTTGACATTTTCACAGATGATGTATTTTTGTTGCCGCTATAACAAAAATACTAAAAAACAAAATAAAATAAATATTTAAGGGGGCTCCCATACAACAAACGTGATTTTTTTGGTCATTTTTGCTCGATATTGATAACGGCAACAGGTAGACACTTGAAATATTCGTAAAATATTTAGTTATAGTTTTTATAGATAATGGTACGGAACCTTTCGTGATTGATGTTTCTGAAAAGAACCTATTTAGGGTTTCCTACTTTATTTACTTCAGTACGTCCGGCGCACCCTGGGCAGTCAGCCTCGCTATCAACCTTGCTGACTGGCTAATCATTTCGCCACGGCATGAGCTATTCTTGTATAGTTCGTGCCGACACGATAGAAGAAGAACACGGTTTCAAGGAATTAAACGAATCCGTTTACAGCTGTATACCAGAAAATAATACTACGTTTTAAAATATCCGAATATTCCCGTAAGATCCATTAGGTGTTTATATTTTCGCCAGAAACGATTTCAATGCAATTTTCATGTGACGTACGCCCACGGGCATTGGAAACAAAACTTTCATTATTCAAACATCGTTGCAATTTTTAAACTTGACACATTGTTGTCGTTTAAGGGGAAACATATAACGGGAGTAACAGTTTACTAAAAACTGGCAAAGCGAATTCAGACAATTTTCTGGATTGAAAATAAGTGGATTTATTTTCTTGGAATTTTCCGAATTCACGGAATTTATCCAATTTGCCTATATTTTATTCATCATCGTCAGTCCATTACTGTTCCAATACTGAGCATGAGCCTCTTCTCAGAACGAGAAGAATTAAGGACTTACTGTGCGTCCTGAGTGACGGCGCACGGGCGTATTGTGGATTGCGGAGCGGCTTTACCGTGGCTTTACGTTCGATACCTGGGGCCTAATTCTCCTAAAATAAATCTTGATAAATTACAACCGAACCAAGGCCGAATCGTTCATTCAGACAGTTCTCAATTTCAAAAGCTATCAAATTGTTTGACACAAAAAACAAAATCAATCATTTTGAAAGTTTTCGAAAACAAAAACTGACTGACGGTTGTGGTTCGATTGCGTTTGGCAACAATTTATTTTAGGAGAATTGGGCCCCTGTCCTTAGTGCACGCGGGAAAATTGACGCGTGTTTAGTGTTTCGTTTATTTTACTTTGGTTTTAATAATGTCGATATCAAAATTCAAACATTTCGAAAATTTATTTAATGAATAAGTTTTTAAACTGACATGGTCACTAACACAATTATTAGAACTTAGAACGGATTTATTTAAGGGTGTTACCACACCAGTCGATCGATAGTCGATCGATGCCATCGATCGACATCGGTCGACGTTGATCGATTGGTGTGGTAGCTTTAATTGATCGACGGATACCGGTCGGCTAACCAATCGATCGATTGCCGGTCGATGGCATCGGTCGACATCGGTCGACGTTGATCGATTGGTGTGGTAGCTTTAATTGATCGACGGATACCGGTCGGCTAACCAATCGATCGATTGCCGGTCGATGGCATCGGTCGACGGATACCGGTCGACTAACCAATCGATCGATTGCCGGTCCATGGCATCGGTCGACGTAGATCGATTAACCCCGGCTATATACCATCAGTTTCTTTCGAAATGTATTCACAAGAGGACGACCAATCCATTCTACCATCGATCGATCGTCGATCGACTATCGATCGATAGGTCTAGTAGAAACTATCGATCGACGTCGACCAGTCCATTCTACCATCGGCCGATGGCATCTATCGGCTATCGATCGATTGGTGTGGTAGAAACTATCGATCGACGTCGACTAATCCATTCTACCATCGATCGATGGCATCGATCGACGATCGGTCGATTGGTGTGGTAACACCCTAATGCGCCGTTCATTCCGCCCGCCTGTGCGGTTCGCCGTCACTCAGGACGCACACTTAGTCCTCCACGCTGGCGTGTTGCGGGTTTGTGGACTATACACATCATCGAGAACTATGTGCAGGTTTCCTCACGATGTTTTCCTTTACCGTTAGCGCAAGTGATAATTAAATTATGATCCGCACATTAACTCGAAAAGTCAGAGGTGCGGGCCAGTTCAACTAGTGGTTGAACTGGCCCGCACCTCACCATCACTGCTTTTTTCTTTATAATATTTGCTTTTTATTTTATTGTGCTCCAATTAATGTTTTGGAAGGTAAATAAAAAACAGTGAATTTAGCCGATTATTTTGAATCGAAAATTAGCGGAAAGGACTCCTAAGTTTTCCGATAAAAATATGTTTTAATTTTGCAAAACGCGGTGTATCCAGAGAAATTTAAAATTATTGAAAAAGATAAGGAATACACGGAAAATTCGAGTATAATGGGCAGAATTCTCTGTTCCAGTTTTCGGTACACCGTCTTTTATACCCGGTATACGTACGAGTCTTGCCTGCGGGTCGTACACGTTCTTATTTTCGAGATAAGGCCGTATGTGCTTATCTAGGATACATTCTCAGTATGTACAAAACTCCAGCCATATTAAGCAACTTGAGAATACATACGAATATAAAGCACAATAACTACCTATGAATATAAAGCAACCAGATAATCGTATTTATATTATTAGTATAGGTAGTACAATTCTTATTTGACCATAGTAATACATCTACAGTTTTTGAAAAGTGCACGTCATGCTCGTGAACGTATGCTGTCTGTCGAGACTGGTCAGCCCTTAACTGCTATGGCAATTGTAAAAGGCATATTTTTCTATTTGTTACTTTAATGTGAGTACTTATACTTATTTCTTACATTAATCTGCATTATTATCATTCTATTTCTCACACGAAAATGGATGGTCGAGATCTACTACTTTAAAAAGAGTATTCATGGAGTTTCTTGGCGGCTCTTCTCCATAAAACCTATCTTTTGGAACCGTGCAGCTCGTTTTGACGTTTTAAAAGTGCCTGAAATTTGCTCTATTTGAAATAAAAAACTTTAAGTTTGATTTTGAAAGACTCAGCTGGGTTTTTAAGCTTGTCAAAACTGCATTAGCATCTGTAATTAAATTATTCTTCATCAAAGATAGTTCTCGTGTCCTATTTTCAGAATAAGTTCTGATTGGAGGAACAAGGCGCTCTCATTAGCACAAGAGTTTAGTTCTGTCATCCTGAGTTTCTGGTTTTCCGAAGAACGGCTGCCTATCGGACCTTTTAAAGTCAATGCAGGTATTAAAATCTTTTTGGCGAAATGCTGATGGATGTTGATAATATCCTTCTTATAGTGCATATTTTGCACATTTTTTCAACTTAAATTTATTTTAACATAGTTTGATTTCTACTGTTTCTGATTGAATGGAACTCTGACATTATCCAGGCGCATAATCATTGCCTTTTCAGTTATGAACTGAGAATGCTTCACAAAATATAACTTCTATATTCTTCATTAATTTAACGAGAATCATCTTAAAAACCAATAAGCATTGAGAGATCGTATGTTGCTTGTAAAATACAATTAATAGCAGATTTGAATACTTATATATCTATATAAGGTAGATAGGTAGAGAATGCCTTATGGCATTAAGTCCGCCTTATGTATCACCATTGTGCATTGAAGTAATAAATAAATAAATATATCCAGGTAATTGCTAATGAGGTAAGCCATTAACACAGTTTAATGTATTTGCAGCTAATCAACCTATCATTTATCTTGCCTTTTTATGTACAAAGTACAATAAAGCGAAAAGTACAACGTAAAAGAACTTAAACACGGCAAAGTGGTTGAAGCCTTAAGGCAACTCAAATATTCATAAAATATAACAATAGATATTTCTCCGCTTGTATTTTTAGCGCGGTATAAATTAAGTGAGCGTCTGTAGTAACTGCTCTCATAGATCAATTTCAGTCTCGCACCTGTCAAAACTTTGCCCTACCCGACTGTAGGTAATTGTTTGCGGTGTTTCGCCTTAAATGCTGCGGAATTCCTGCCAACTGTCGGACTGCGAGTTTTTCGAGAACTCTCACACTGATGAGCAATGAGATAAGTTCAGTTTTAGGTAATTACATTAATAGGGAATATGCATGTAATTCAAAATGCTCAAAAAAAAAGAGGAGCACGTGGCTAAATAATTACAGCCGCATAGACCGATCTTCCGGGTTAAGCCACGCTTGCCGAGGTTGGTCTGTGGATGGGTGACCATTTAACATAGCGAGTTTCCTCCGTGCCTCGGAAAGCACGTAAAGCCGTTGGTCCCGGCTGTCATTTGTAGATCTTTGACAGTCGTTACTGTTGGTCAGAAGCCAGAAAGTCTGACAACCAGTCTTACCAAGAGTATCGTATTACCCAGTTACTGGTTTGTGGAGGTCTGATAGGCAATCGCTCCATGTAAAATACTGATATTCAGCTGCATCCGGTTCGACTGGAAGCCGACCCCAACATAGTTGGGAAAAGGCTAGGCAGATTGATATGCATGTAATTCAAAACTCTTTCATTATTTAAATATACATTGTACAGGGGTCAGGTAACAAATTGCATTTTTTTTTTACAATTTTTAACGCATCACTTATTTTACAATTCATTGTTTTATGTTACGTTTTTTTTTTGTCGCCATCTCTACACGCGTCGTCTTCGAAAATACCGGAAGTGACCTCGAAATCCATGTGAATAAATCTTTAAATAATCTTTTCTTAGCAAACTGTTTGATTTCTCACTGAGGTTAGTTAGTAAGTGCGATTTCTGCTTGAATAAAGAACAAGAAATTATTTTATTTATATGATTTATGGCTAAAAAACAGACGTAAACAAAGCAGTATCGTAGATAATGACGTCACAATATGGCCGCGACAGTAAAGGATGTTTGAACTGTAGAAGAAAATTGTTGAAGTTTAAACTGTTTTGAGCAACAAACAACGGTCTTTTAATACTTTTCTTTGGTTTATAATTATTACTGTGCTTTATTGATTAAGAGAAAAAAAATATAACAAGCATATTCCCTATTCGGGATATTATTCGGATTAATTATGGCTATTTTGATTCCGTGAGCTTCTTTATAAGTTATTTTTAGCTCGTGTCGATTGTTATTTCTGAACGTGGGAGGTACTTCAGCGGGAATATTCGCTGTGGTTTTTTTTATAGATAGATTACAAACATTAAAAAAAAAACGTTTTGAGTTTCGAAATTACTATGAATAAAATTTTACCTCATAAATCTAACATTTAAATGTGTTTTTTACTAAAAAGTATACAACTTTAATTGTTTTTATGAACAGTCATAAACTGCTCTATAATTTTTTTCCGACTTGACGTTCGATTTTGAGACATTCTGTATATAGTCCGGTCAAGTTAGCTCAAAAAATAGGGGTAGGTTAACAGAAATTCGCATAGAGCTGAAAATTGGTACGAATGTTTGGAACACCATTATAAATCAAATGTAAAAAGTCCCCAGCGATCCCACACTTGCAAAAAAAAAATATTCAAGGTCAAAGTTCGCAAATATGGGTTTTTTGCGTTTTTTTAGTCAAACGGTAAGTTTTATGATAAAAATAGGTCAAACAAAAATTATAGATTATGCAATTCTCTATAAGAATTGTCTACAATTTTTCTCCTAAACGTCACCGTTTCTGAGATATAATGGTTGAAAAAGTTGTATTCTTTATAATATGCGTTTCCACGCCACCTGGAAGGTAGTGTACTTGGCGCGTTTTTTTAACGTGGTTTCTCCAATAGGCCTATCCCACAATCTATTGTGATCCTGTTTAATTCAATACTAATTCAAAATATATAAAAACTGGTACTATTGGAAATGATGAAAGCCGTATGAATTCTAAAAAATTAGGTCAAATTATCCGTCTCATTCATAATCATCTGATAATTCTGCTTCCTCTTCTTCTTGTTCGTCTTCTTGTACTTCTTCTTCTGCTTGTTCTTCTTCTTCCTGCTGGGTGTAAGTAAATTGGTCTAACAGCGATGTATCAGATGTCTCCTCACTGATATTGTACGAATCCTCTTCTGATGGTGATTCAACATTGGAGCACGACTGACCTTGACAACTGGTACATGTTAATCGCCATCAGAATAGGATTCGTACGATATCAGTGATAAAGAATACAACTTTTTCAACCATTATATCTCAGAAACGGTGACGTTTAGGAGAAAAATTGTAGACAATTCTTATAGAGAATTGCATAATCTATAATTTTTGTCTGACCTATTTTTATCATAAAAATTACTGTTTGACTAAAAAAACGCAAAAAACCCATATTTGCGAACTTTGACCTTGAATATTTTTTTTTGCAAGTGTGGGATCGCTGGGGACTTTTTACATTTGATTTATAATGGTGTTCCGAACATTCGTACCAATTTTCAGCTCTATGCGAATTATTGCACTTTGAAATGTCTAATTTGACCGGACTAATATTCATAAAATTCATTTCTATATTGCATCAGCTCTCCAGTTTTTAAGGACTGCATATAATTCTTGATAATTAAATATAATATGACGAATTTATACGTAGTCGACACTTATCTAGGAATAGGGGTGCATGAAAAGAGCCTCCACGAGTGACGATACTTAAGTACGTCCGGCGCACCCTGGACAGTCAGCCCCGCTACCAACCTTGCTGACTGGCTAATCTTTTCACCACAGCCTGAGCTGTTTTCGTATAGCTCTTGCTGACACGAGAGAAGAAGATCTAGGAATCTATCTACTTACTGTTTATGTACTTATATCATTTGTACCTACCTGTTCTTAAAGGTATGCATGTTAATAGTGCACGTGTCTCTGTGTTTATCTTTGTGACGTAACTTTAACTTTTAAACTAACTCATAAGAAAAGCTTCAGACACAAGACTTCAAAGTTATTTAAAATTGTTCTACCTTTCTTACTTAGTTCGTTGAGTTTTAGAATATTATTTTAAAGCTGTCCAGCGATTCAGCGAACAGCTCCTTATATCGATGAGGTATCGTTTTTCTCAGTACCGGTATCGGAAATTTTCCGAGTACTATATATATTTCAATGAGCCATTTCTGACTAGCGCGAGGTGCAAGCTTCTTGAAATGAAGTTGCATGGTAAGTCGTTATCGATTCTGCACAAAAAAAGTAAGCGGTTATCTGCGTGGCTTTTCTACTTATAGTCATACTAGCGTTCCGCCCCGGCGTTACTCGCGTACGTTTTATAGCTTAAAACCTTCCGAAAGAAATAACCTAAATGAAGATGATAATCGCATCAAAAACCTTTGAGTTGTTTAGAAGAAGTAAGCGGACAAACAGACAGACGCGAAAAGCGACTTTAATTTATACTATTTACTAGTAGTAAGTAAGTAAGTAAATCATTTATTTGCGTAAAACATGGTATACAGGTACATGGTAGGGGCCCGTCGCAGCACTCGTCGCCCGACCAGAACAGGGGGCCTGCTCCCTAAGTCCGTCAACGAAGTTAGTCGCCCGTCCGAAAGTAGCCCGGAACGTTAGAGTGAACAAAACAAGTGTCACCTTCAACTTTTCGGACGGGCAAAAACACATCGGTAGCAGGGACAACTGTCAAATCGTTTTGTCATTCATTCTTAGTTCGGGCACCGAATAATCGTATATCCGTAGGTGATAGGGAGTAGGAAAAGCTCGTAACTAAGGCCGAAACCACGGACTTCGTGCTTAGGGAGTAGACCTCCAGGCCCGAGAAGGCGGCGCGCCGCCCGTGATCCGCGCACGCCTCTCAGGGGGCTTACCATGACCTCTTAAAGCAGGGCAGAAGTTGCCTGGAAGTTGAACTGCCCTGCTTTTTTGTACTATGACATCGTTAGAACAGGCCTGCGGCAGGCCTGCTACGTTGACGTTTACGAAATCCGTTCACCTGTTTTTTTTTGTATTGACTTTTCGTACCATGAACAAGCTTATCCGTTCAACTTGGTTGAATAGTCGTTCACCTTTTGTACTGTCATGGTACGATTTTTAGCGATTCAGAAGCAGGCCTGCTTTTGAACGGATATTGAGTGGCTGGCATTTGAACGTTTTCTTAAGACGTAATGGTAAGCCCCCTGGAGGACGTGGGACAAGGCCCCAAAGAAGGAGAGGTCCGCTAGGCGCTGGCTGGACCGAGGCCTGCCGGGGTCGCGGTGCATGCGGCTGCGAATCCCGCGTCCCCGGCCATGGGTCAGGAGAAGGAACACCGTGGGTTTTTAGCCAGTAAGAGTCCGGCATAACCCTTCGCCTTCCCCGGGCGAAGGGCATCCATGAGGATTTTCCCAAGAAAAAATAAATAAATAAAAGGCGGCCCCTCGCGGCATTGCCCGCATGGATGTCGTCTATCGCATATCTTGCGTTTTTCGGGGTAAAAGTAGCCTACATCCTTCTCCAGGTTCCAAACTATCTCTGTTACAAGTGTCATCAAAATCGGTTCAGTAGTTTAATCGTAATTAGGTAACATACAGATAGACGAAGTTACTTTCGCATTTTTAATATTAGTAAGGTTTATTATAATATTATCATCTGCTGTAGGTAGTACACATACAGGGTGTTAACGAATTCGTGTAATTCCTTCAAACCACATGATCTATTAATGGTATAGATTAACCCCGCACAGGATTTAGATTGATAAAAAATAAATACAAAAGTTTTTTTTCCAAAAAAATATGT
This sequence comes from Amphipyra tragopoginis, assembly GCA_905220435.1. Classification (NCBI taxonomy): domain Eukaryota; kingdom Metazoa; phylum Arthropoda; class Insecta; order Lepidoptera; family Noctuidae; genus Amphipyra; species Amphipyra tragopoginis. The sequence continues at coordinate 11,562,108 of HG992009.1, forward strand.
ATTTTATTGAAAATTTCGATGCCATGCATAAATTAATGAAGGCACGGCGACACAGCTGACCGGCACAACTAGCGCGATATCGCTCCACGCAGTCAGTTAACTTGGAACGCTAAAATTACTCAGATACAGAAAGTGATGGTTCAGTACTCGAAAAAAAAATTTGTTGTTTCTGAAAAAAACTTGTGCAGGGTCAATCAGTGTCACCAGTAAGTAGATCACGCGGTTTGAAGGAATTACACGAATTTGTTAACACCCTGTATATATGTACTATTGGTACTATAGACTACCCGTATAGTAACCGTACCAGAAGCGGTATAAGCCAATTATAATTTTCAGTATTGGCGCGTGAATGAGTACACGTGGATTTCAAATTAATTTATGTAATACTTAGGCAGTACGTGTTCGGTGTTATTTGTAGGTACATAAACTTTTTACGTTATCATAATTTTCATAGAGGTACTACTACTCACAGTAGAATTAGTAAACCGCGTAATGATTTCCCAATCACTACCAGTGACTAATTGATAACCTTGCTTATTACTTTTGGAAATGAATGCAATTACTTAGCAGAATTGTTAATTGTCTCTCTTCCTTATCCAATCAACCCTGGTGGGGCCGTCAACCTTCTTTCATCAATTCACAATTAATTTCCAGAGAAATGTACGAGTAAAGCTAATATACCTACTAATACCTACACAGTGATTTACGGCACTAGTAATCTATGCGTGGAAAAAAGTATTCATTATAAATCTTTTATAAAATAACTGCTGTACGCTCAGCTTAATATGGAACTGGGGTGGTGGACACGTCTGCCGCATGTCGGTCGAGCTGTGGGCAACACTCAACACTGAGTGGAGCCCACACAACGTTAGATGATGTCGCGGCAGGAGGCCTACTCCCTAAGTCCGTCAACGAAGTTAGTCGCCCGTCCGAAAGTAGCCCGAAACGTAGGAGTGAACAAAACAAGTGTCAAGTTCAACTTTTCGGACGGGCAAAAACACATCGGTAGTAGGGACAACTGTCAAATCGTGTTGTCATTTACTCTTAGTTCGGGCCCCGAAATAATCGAATATCCGTAGGAGATAGGGAGTAGGAAACGCTCGTAACTAAGGCCGAAACCACGGACTTCATGCTTAGGGAGGAGACCCCCAGACCCAGAAGGACATGGTGGGACGAGTTAGACATAGTAAGAATTTTTGTTGTATATACGCTTTCGTGAGACACATTCATATTTATGATTATTTACGGTTTACTCACGTGCATTTTATAGGAAGAATTGGCAGCAGAAATCCTTAAATCGAGAGGAATGGAAGGTGACTAATGAGGCTTTTGCCCTTCAGTGAGATAATGATAATGCTCAAAACTAAATTCACAGCAAGGATCTTTAAAATCGTTATAACGAAGTAAAATGAAAATCATAGTTATACATTTATGCTTACATATTGGTTCCTTTCTGTAATGTATTCAAATGTGGGCGACCTTGAATCTCAACCATACAAACTAATTTCTGTTTTAGTATGAATAATTTTCTAGTTAGCATAAATTTATGAGAAACTGCGTAAAACATAAATATTTTGACACTAAAAGAAAATCAGTCAAAGGTAAACGGGTTATACGCCAGGGTCATCAATGATGACCCTGGTGACCCAAGTAAACCTTCAAGAAGGGTGATTACTCTTCTTGTCACTTTTGTTATTAATATCTACATTTGATAAATGTATCTAAATAAAATGCAACACAAATAATCCACAATCGAGAAAATTTTAGAATTTAGACATCTTATGATACGTTTTATTAATATTTATGCATCACCACCCAAAATTAATCATATCGCATTAAATTCAATTTGTAAACGAAAATAAAAACTGACATGATAAATGCCTTCAGTTATATATTTGTGTAGATCTATTAATATTTTCTACATATATCTGTCATCGATTGTTTCTTATCTATTGACAATCACTTAATCCCAAGTATTGTAATATATCTTCGTTGGACATGGCTCTGATTTATGGTAACAAATGTCCATCGTGAATGTTCTTGGTCGAAGATGGGACTCGTTCGTCGACCGTTGCTCAGCGTTCGAGCGTGAGTTTTATTCATCTATGTCAATTTTTCATTCTGCCCCGCAAAGATCAAGCGTATCTCATTCATCAAGGTCTTCGAGGAATCTCTGTGGAGGTGATTTTACTTATGTAAGCGGTTTTTGTTGTTCGGTTTTCTCTCGCAGGGTTTTATTTGTGAATTCGTAATTTCGGATGAGAGAATAGTAGCAGTGCCTTTTGTTATCGTGAGGTCTGTGTGTAAGTCCTTGTAAGGTTAGGCAATATAGAAGAATAAATAAACGGAGAACGGGAGTCTGAATATTTATTGTCTTTCTGTACGTATTGGTTTTACTGTCGCCGGTCAATGATAGGAACAAGATTACAAAAAATAATTGGCATACATAATACAAATAGGTAAACATGATATAGTTAGAAGAATTGAAATACAGAAATAAATACGACACAACAGTCAGATGACTAACACTTAAGACCTCCTAGCCTAGTAAGTTTGCGAACAATGTAAATGCTTTGCATTTATTTTAAACGTCCCATTCTCTGCCATTTTTAAACTGCGCAGCATTAAAACCAAATTGTAGTAAGAAAATCCTCCGGCTAAAACAGTTGCAAATTTGCAGAGCAAATTTGTATCTCGCTGTAAAGAAATTCCACGATTTCATGTAATCCGTGGAGCGGGCACACCGTTGAGCTGAGATTCGTCAGAACAGTACGAGTGCACATAAATTATTCCCACCGACACGACCCACTGCTGGATAAATTGCGCGCTTAAAAATGCTATCCCTCTTTAGTCACTTCATGAATTCGCTGATGCCGACCCAGCTGGATTTACCAACAGACTCAAATAAACAGGCTTCCAAATACTATCTGTAGTTTATTCATCTGAAGATGCTGGGGATGATAATTGAGTGGGAGTGTCGTTAAAAGCTGATAGACGACCAATGTGTGGTGATAATAATAAAGAATCAGTAGGCAAGTCATTAATTAGTACGTAAGACGCGTGAGCAATAAATTCATCAATTGTATTAAAAGTAAAATATTGAACGCGACATGAAAACAGAAAGATCTGGGGATTTATAAAAATTTGATGTGTCTTGTACGTGAGTCTTATAAATGTACATTTAGTACTGTACAATTCGGGGTATTACGAGTATTTTGTGTATGTATGATACATACGCCTCCAGTCATGAATATTTTAGCAGAATATGTTTTCTTTTGGGTGTGCGCTCGTTTAAATTATGAACGTGATTCATTTATCTTTAGTGTAACAGTCTGAATACTGGCATTCAGCGAAGAGGAACTTTCTTTTTAGACGTTTTGTGTTTTTCTATTATTCTCATTCGAATTTTCTCAAAGAAAATGCTTTCTTGAAAAGCGATCCTTTTGTAGATTAATTCTCTTTCTTAACTAGATGGTATCTACAGAATAAGCATGGCCTCCCATCCTGGCCCGCCTCCAAGCAACCCTGTGACCTTGCCAAGATTGGCAGTTCATGCGTGCTCACGTATCCACTGTTTATGAAAACGATTTGCATACAAATACCTCTCAAAAGATCGCACTAAATAGATAGTGCACAATATGGCTTCACTACACCACATTCATTTTGTCTGCTTCGATTATAATACTCTGTAGTTTGAGGCAGATAAACTTCATTATTTGTTGACAAATTGCGGCCATGTTCGTCAACTTGACTGGAAAATTGACATTTAGTGTCATCGTGGCCCCTTTTCTATTTCACGCTCCGTTTCATTGTGTGATTGCTTTATAAAGAGCACCTAATGTTCTGTCAGTTATCTGTATCATATCTTTAGTACCTATCACACTTTGTAATAAATTGTTCGAGACTTAGCTATGAACACCATAATAAAATTTTCAGGCGGATTATTTAAATTCGCTTTGATTTTACAAATTGAATTAACATGAAGTACTCGTACGCCTACTCCCTCACTGTGACCTTGAAGTAAATTAATTTCGTGATAATTAAACGCCGACATGGTTTCTTCGTTACTTGACACTCGTCCTCGTTACGTAATTAAACATGCCTTTGCTCGCGGCTTCTCAGCGTAACAATCTTTGAAAATTTTAGGAAGTACTTCTACCTAAAATTTTCAAAGATTCAAACAGTGGTTTTGCCCTTATACAAGGTTAGTCCGAAAGGGGGTACTAATCCGAAAGGGTGCTAAAGTACCCATAATAATGGACAACTTTTGTTCTACAACTTTCCACAAAAGTCAATAGTTTACGAGAAATAGCTGTTCAAAAATTACATAAAAAAATAAGCTAAAATCTATCTATCCTCAGCTATAATCAGCTGTGTTTACATTTTAGGTCATATTTGGGGAAACGAATTAGAAGCTTCATTTTCTGAATTCGTAACTAAAGCAGGGATGAAGAATTCTTGAAAAAACAAAAATAAAATTTATTTTACATGGATATAAATAATCGGATTTTGAAATTTTAACACTTGCTTTAAAACCGTCATCAGTGATACTTTAAGTGGTCTGCGAATTAGTACCCCCTTTCCAACTAACCTTGTATACCTTGCATTGTTTTTCTTAATGTTTATTGTTAGAGTCTACTTATGTTTCCATTAATATAGATTCAAATATAAAAACATTACTAGCTTCTATATTCCTACATAGTGAGTCTGAATAATTTAATAAATATTTAACAACACATATACGAATTTGTCACTTAAATCCTTTGTTGAATTCTGTTGATAATCTTGAATGCTAAATGGTTTATTGAGGTAGGCACAATAAAGAAAACTTAAATTACCATTACAATGTTGAGGCTCGAAGGTCACAGGAAGTTGCCTTTTACGCTTCGCAGTAAATGTATTTATTTCCCAACGTTAATATTCCAAGGAAAATTACACAGGAATGCTTACCATTTTAACAGTGCAGTTATGAAAATGAAATATTTATCCATTTTATACGGTGAATGTACGTTTATGGAAGTTTCTATCTCCGTCTCGAGGGAGAAGTTAACTCTTTAGGAATGTATTTACGCGTCCGCATTTTGAACAACCCTTCTAATCCGACTACTCGTAAAGTTTTTTTTGTATTTTGAGTTTTGTGAATATTATCAACCCGCGGGCGTTTACTACTAGTACACAACAATTTTAATAAATCAGATATAATACATACATAAACTCACGCCTTTTTCCCATAGGGGTAAGCAGAAAATGTAGAACGCCACATGCTACGATCCTTATATACTCATTTCGCTTCGTCCACGTTCATACATCTTGCTTGTCATACGCCGGTTGTGATCTACGCAACTGTCCTTTTTGAAGAACATCACCAACAACATCGATGTATGTCCTTGTAGGGTATCCTCTACCAGCGTTTCCGTATTCCATCCATAATTTCTTCAGAATATGCGAACATCTATGTTCAATAGAAAATTTAATAAAATATCATAAAAAAGATATTAGAAAAATTCTTATCCTTTTAAAAGATTCCACGTAAGTATATTTGGGTAACATAAAAATGCTACTTCTATTATTTGCGAAGTTGTTCCAAAGTAGTTTGTAGACAACAGTAGCGGTGCGATTCGTGTAACTTTCGAAGAGGATAATGGACCTTTTGGAAGAAAAGCCTAACATTAGCACTTTTACGCTAAGCCGGCCACAAATCTGTTACATGGAGAAATAAAAAGTTCTATCCTTTGTTCAACTTAGAATGTCCAAGATGGTCTAATAAAAGAAAACGAAGTGTCTGAACTGGTTATAACAGAGGATATTTTTTTGAAATTCATCAAATACAGAAACCGATTGATTTATCTTTCGACGTGTTAGCGTTGTTTACAATTTATCAGACTTATCCTTGAAGTAGATGTTTTTAAAACCTGTTCTGTTTGTAATGGGGCTAAAGAACTAATTCACTTGGGCTTAAGACGAAATGCCGCCGATATTAATACTTATTCACTCCGATAAAAACGGAGAAACAATGGGCATTCTTACCATTGACACCGCTACGATACAATTCAAATTACTGAGGACGTAATACGAACGATATAGTATGAATTTTGCACACAGTGAGTTCTTGCTTATACAGTTGAAATTATAATAAGACAATAATATTCTAGATTCACGATCAAGTAAAGGTTTTTGGGAAGAATATTCTGATAGGAATGAATATTCTGATTGTGCGATTGAACATGTCGTGCGACACGAAATTAAAGATGAATATTTCGTCACGCACAAATAGAATATGCGATAAAAACGTATCAAAGAGCTTTCATTTCACTGATGTTGAATATTAACGCTGTCACAGTCAGTCGCTTGAAAGAATTTAGAATTCTTGAACGTCCAATTGGTACCTATTACTTTTACGATTCGCCCAAGATCAGAATCGTAAATGGAAGTTCAATCTCGGACGTTTTATTGTGATGTTCGGTTTTGATTTCTGTAAACTCTTATTTGGACTAAAAGTTCAGCTGAGATAGTTACTTCCCCACGAAAGTATAAAACCTTTTCACTAAGAAACTTATATCAGAATTGAATTTTGTGCATTCGGCTTAAAGCTATTGAGTTGGCAAGAGCGAGATTTTTATTTTAACAATTCTTACTTTGGTGAAGCTGATTATGCGGAACAATTTTTGATTCTGTGCCAAATATTCCATAAGAAAATTAATACTACAGTGATATAATTCAACACTTAATTTGACAGCATTTCTAATACGCAATTATTTTATAGTATTTTATAGTTTCGGTGAATATTTAATATACTTGTCTGACTGGATTTAATTAGCATGATTCAAAATACGTCACGAATTTAACGATACACGTGCATAGTAATCAGAATCAATATTAAATTACCGAATGTCTTAAAGAGTAATGGCCGTCGGAATTGCTTCACGAATGTCGCAATCTGTCTTAGTCACTACTTCGGTATCGCTAAACATTACATTCTCATTACCAGTAGCTCCAGCCAGAATAATGCGCAACTTTGTTGAAGATTGGCTGTATTCAGAATAGGCATGTTGATGTTGAAAAGTCGTTTGTTGTATGGGAGCCCCCTTAAATATTATTTTATTCTGTTTTTTAGTATTTGTTGTTATAGCGGCAACAGAAATACATAATCTGTGAAAATTTAAACTGTCTAACTATCACGGTTCATGAGATACAGCCTGGTGACAGACGGACGGACAGACAGCGGAGTTTTAGTACTAGGGTCCCGTTTTATCCTTTGGGTACGGAACCCTAAAAACGAGAACTTTATCTTACCAGCTATTAATATGCATATCAAGAATTTATGTTGCCAAAAGGTTTTATTGCTTCAATTTCGAATTTCGCCGACAGATTTATGCCGGTCAAACGTTTGACAAACGGCCTTAAACTCCAAAATATCGCTCGGCTTTACCGAAAGTGTGATATTTAAGCTCAACGGATGGTTTAGGCCCAATCTGGCTGGTTGACAGGCATGTGTAATGAACGTTGGCTCGCAATATAACTCCCATTTTGGCTTGGCTCCATACGTTCGAATGCGGTTCACAAATGTTCGTGTTCGCACTGCATTGTGGCACCGGTAAGTGCATCGAGTCATTCGAGTCGTAAATTCGATGATACAACGGATTCCTCAAATCGCATTCTTCACTGTCGAAAGATTTACCGTGTTTGTTGAAATAAATTATACGAAACTAGCGACCGGCCGCGAATCGGCGCACGTGATGGCTTTCGCGTGACTTACCGATAAATTCTAAGATTAAACGATTTGTTGTTTCAGCCTCTGATTGATCATGAGTGAAATTACTACTTGGATTGAAATCCTGTTTGTTTTAATTTATTAAATTGTTAGTAAAGCCACAGAATGTAACATTCAGTCTATAACACCCAGCCAGACTTTGAAAAAAATATGTTTTACCATTATTAATAAGTATCTTGTTACGGGAATTAAACCTATTTAACTTCTAGCCCAGAAGGTCGAGTCGCAGCGCCATTTGGGTCGTTGAAAAAATATTTCAACAACACTTTTCATACATAGTTATTCAAATATTGCAAACACACAGGTTTTTGTGTTTCACCAACCTTAGCCACCAATAAAAGGGACAATACCCAACAAAACTCACATGTAATTCTGAAAGCTCTATTTCCAATACCGCTATTTCCCAGGAGCTATCCAGAAATTACTTTTTATTAAAATTTCTTGTATTGGAATTTGAAATAGAACACGTAACATGAAAATGAAAAAATAAAAGCAAAAAGAATGAATGGTCGTTATTTCCGCAGTTATTTGAAGTAGAGTAAGTTGCAGAAGAAGCAATAATATTGAGAGTATTGAGAGGCGCCTCCGCTGTAGAGGACGACTGCGGTCTGCGGTCACTACCACGGCTCCGATTACTCGGCCCAGTTCCTATTATGTGACTTCATTTAGAAGTAGCCCCATTCAGACGAGTAATAACAGTTCAATTAAAGACTTGCTCAATGAACATTGTCATCATGCCAATGCCATCCCACGCAGTCTAATAGAGTGATGGGAAACCTACTTTAAGTTTGAGGAGTAACATTATTGGATTTACTTCGAGATATCACTTGTTCATAGTTGTTTTCCATTGTTGCAGGACGAGAGGTTTAACCACGACATTGACCAACAGACGGGTTACAAAACGAGGTCACTTCTCTGCATGCCCATTAAGGACATTAACGGAGAGGTCATTGGTGTTGCTCAGGTATGTAGCCGGTTTATATGAATATCATGTTAATTATTATCACATTTTATTACGACGCTTTAAATATTTAAAAAAACAACGATTATGATTCCATTATTCAAATAAATCCTGTTTGCCAAAAGACTTAACAAAAAGTAAATTTCGGCGTGTTTACATTTAAAATGTTATTTCAAAAACATCTGGAAAATGGCAAAATGAGATCTTAGCGAAGAAAAAGATGAAATCAAAAAAGTTTCCGACACTGAACGTATTAAGTTATAAATATTCCGACGTGGAGTTGAAATTGCTCGGTGAATGTTAGCAAAAGTTTGTATTATCTCATGGCATCTGCCTGTTACCAATGCCCCAGAAGGCAAACTGAATTTAAACGTTACTTCTGAACAAATATTCAAATACGAATAACGATAATTTTTTAATAAAACAATATTTTTGCACATAAATTTCTTTTGATTAACGACCGTCAAATATTGAAACGGTTTTTCTAACGTTTTTTTAATGTTTTGGATGAAGTTTATTTATTGTTTTGGAATAAGCTATAAATCTGTCTCGTTTTACATACGTCTCGTGAAGATCCTTGAAGAATATTGAACGTTTGTAATAGTATTTTTGAATACTATCAGAAACTTTAATTATTTTCAATGAACATGAATCTTCGAGTTGAAAGCTTTTATTTTACTAATCGCAATATATCTTCCAGGTTATAAACAAACAGAGCGACGGGCCTTTCACGTCTTACGATGAGAAAGTCTTCGCATCATACCTTCAGTTCTGCGGCATTGGCCTTCGGAACGCCCAGCTTTACGAGAGATCCCAGTTGGAAGTCAAGAGGAATCAAGTCCTCTTAGACCTCGCCAGGATGGTGTTTGAAGAACAGAGTACCATTGAACACATGGTCCTTAGGATACTCACACACACACAGAGCCTCATTCGATGCCAACGAGTACAGGTAAATTCAATGATTTAAATACCACAATGATTGTTTTCAGCAATTTTATACTACCTTTATCTACATTATTAGTATCAGTCGATGTCATTTCGTTAGCGGCATTCACATGGTTTGCTGGCTGTGTAATTGTAATGTCTTTAAGGCCTCCATATCTTCAGTACCAAACCCAATCTTTTTCTTAATGCGTACAACTGTTGACCTCACTATACTCGTATCTTTGTTAGTCGCGATCTTCACTCGGTTTCTTTTCTTTATTTGTATCATCGATGTTAAAGAAATCCGTGTTACCGCTCGGGCCATCTCTCAGCGCGTGTCTCTTAACTCCTCCTTCCGAATTTGTAACTGCATCAAGTAAGTCGAAGTAGAGTTTATCCGGTGCACACGCCCCAAAGAGTACAGGTAACGTACCATATACCAATACATGATGAAACTTCCAAATGTTGTTTATCTTGTTAGTCCAAACGGAAACTTGGAAAAGGTATCTCGGAATCCCAAAAAAGTTGGTAATCCATACTCACTCGGGTAAAGTGAGTCGGTATGAGATCTCCAAGTTATAGCAACTATTTACATGTTTGTTTATTGAACGGAAAACCACATAAAATGTATCAGTATTTGTACTACACAGAAGGACCAATTAAAGAGGTTCTATTTCAATGATTTAATTTTATATTCTACATTGCTTCGACTAAAACCTTCAAAGACATCAAGTCTTGTGTTTCAATTATCTCTTTGAAATATATTGAATTTAATTATCCCTTTGAAGATAGCGATTTCCACCAATTTCTTAGTGGTATTTATTATTTCCATAGCGCTCCTTATTTTATGATTGAAATCGAATTTCAATATCGAAATAAGTTTTGATAAATTGATTCATTCAATCAACGAACAATTTGGGCAGACTCACTTTTAATATCAATTTCAATTTAATTCTAAATGCTTTGAGTCGAGAAAATTAATTTTACTTGTTTTCCTAATATAAATTTTGAGCCGAGGCATTTTGTTTACCATTAGTGTTATAGTGATGGAATGTTAAGGTGCTTTTAATATTGTATTAGAATTTAGTAATAATAATTTCGAACTTGTACTTAAGTACAAAGTAACTGTTTGCTATTATTGAACTATGCGCTTTAATTTTAGAATTTCAGCTATATTTTATCTGACAAAGCCATTCAAATATTCTTGCATGTTTATTCAACCTTAAATACTTTAACAAAGTCTAGGTTTAGTTGTCTTAATTGGAAATATCACAATACTTCGTATGAATGGAAATTAATCCGCTTTTGGGTTCAATGAATTGAGCAGCTTTATGAATAAACGCCAAAAAGGGGCGAAAGGTGTTAAATTAACATCAGAGTAATTAACATTCATATCTTTTGTTTATTATTCACCGGTTGGTCGAATATTCCAATTTTGTTTATTAGTTAATGGATTATGACTCGATCCTGTCTATTTGATCGTAAGGGAACAATACTCGTTATTAACTTTATCATGGTCACAAAATTTTGCTGTTTTGTCTTTTTTGAAGCTATTGTATTATATTGGAAACAAATTCCTTTTTTCTCTTTTCTCAGGATCTCGTGTTTAACGTGTGTGCTAATAAATCCTTATTGCTCGGTTGCAATCTAAACTATACTAAATCAAATACGTCACTGCCACATTTAAAAGATATGTTGGTATTCGTCCGACTTTTTCTCCAAAGACAAAATACTTAACTTTATTTCTTTTAGGCATCTTAGCCAATTATTTTTTTGTATAATTTAGAACTTTGTGCACAATTACCTACCAAGGCCAATGAAAGCTTTGAGCTACATTTATCAGATCAAAAACATATTGTAGGTAAAAGCTCTAATAATTTTCGAGAAATAAATAGATGCTCTATTATTATTAATGCTTAGTTTCTGTGGTAACAACTACGAACTCTGTTTGATCTTGAGGTCAAGAAATAATATATCTGTACATAATTGGGATTTTTGGATGGAAATATTACAGCTACAAGTTGGCTACGAGCTGTAATTGAAACTGTGTCCTGTAATACGCTTGTTCTATTGCTACTATCATCGTTGTCAACAACACACTCTCACACACTCACACATATGCACACACACAGATAAGCACACGCACACACACACACACATACGCACACACACTCACGCAAACACACACCCACACACCTGACACACCCACGCACACACATTTATTCACTCATCGGAATTCACAAAACATCCGATTAAATCACGAGGATGGGCAGCAGCATCCTCATGTCTGTAAATACATACAACAGCGATCACCAATTCGCCTGCCAAGCTTGGTCACTATGGCAATTTCCCTTAGACCGGTCATTGGTAGACCCATGTTCAGCAGTGGACGTATATGGGCCGATATGATGATGTTGATAATCCAAAATGGTTAAGGTACTGCCATCTGCTTCTCAGGCCCATTAATTCTGGGTTTAAGGGCGATACGCTTAATAAATCGTACCTAATACGGTACACAAGATATTTAATGTATAGAATGATGACTAATCAGTAATACATCCTGGGAAACCCAATCATAACTAACTCAATATCGATTGTTCCAAGTCTATTGTCTTTGTTTAGTAAATCAATTTCTATATCAAAGGAGGCTTTGCTATTGTTATCAATAAGGAGTAAATAGCGCGAGTGAACACGCCTTGTAATGTTATCAGTTTATGATAGAACAATGTGCCGTTATGTTCACATTATGACGTAATACATAAGATAAATGTTACGCGCGTCCCTTTAATTATGTCGTTATTTCTTAGGAATCGGGGCTGGTTGTGTTTTGATGTTCTCGCTATTTTATTTTATCCTGGGAACTTCTCATGAAGACAGGAGAAGACGGAGGACTAATTGGCTAAAAACCCACGGTGTTCCTTCTCCTGACCTATGGCCGGGGTCGCGGGTTTCGCAGCTGCATGTACCGCAACCCCGGCAGGCCTCGGTCCGCCAGCTCCTTGCGGACCTCTCCTTCTGTGGAGCCTTGCAACACGTCCTCCAGAGAAGAGCGCGCAGGCCTGTTACTGGTCGCGCGACGGGTTTGGTGTTCTCCCTATGCGCCGAAAATTGACCACCAGCATTTATTTGCGTTTGTTAATTATGCTAGTTGTAGTGTTTCTCTTTCGTTATAATTGGCAATGCAACAATCCTCTTTTTTCTTGGGATAAGGAAATAACTGCATGCACCAGTTTCCGGAACGAATCCCTTTTCAAAATCAAAAGTTTTTATTTCACATAAACCATTACAGGCGCTTATGAAAAGTCGAATTTAGGTGCATGGTTCCAATTAGTCGTTTCCTATGGAGAAGAGCCGGCAAGAAACTCCATGGTTACTCTTTTAAAATCCATATCTTTAACAATTTGAGTGGGGTATACAGTTATGGCTTAGAATAGTTAAGAGGGGGCAATGTAGACTTAAGTGCAGGAATCACACACAAAAAAAATATGGTCACAAGTTAAATAGGTATCCAGGCATCTAGCAAGTCTACAAAGCTCTCACATTTACAAAAGGTAAAAGGACGCTAAACTTTATAGAACAACTGACATGGTTAATTGTCATTAAAACACATTACAAACAAAATCACTGTATAATAAGATAAAGATATCTTTGAGAGTAACGATAGTAATAAAACCGGCCAAGTGCGAGTCGGACTCGCGCACGAAGGGTTCCGTACCATTATCTATAAAACGGCAAAAAAAACACGTTTGTTGTATGGGAGTCCGTTAAATATTTATTTTATTCTGTTTTTTAGTATTTGTTGTTATAGCGGCAACAGAAATACATCATCTGTGAAAATTTCAACCGGCTAACTATCACGGTTCATGAGATACAGCCTGGTGACAGACGGACAGACAGACGGACAGACGGACAGACGTACAGACGGACAGCGGAGCCTTAGTAAAAGGGTCCCGTTTTACCTTTTGGGTACGGAACCCTGAAAAAGAAAGCTAATTTTGTCAAGATCAGCTGTTTTATTTAAAAAAAATAGGTACAACTGGCGAGGCGTAAGCTGAGCTTTACATATGTGGGAGTGCACGTAGAATCGATTGCCAAAAAGCAGTATAAACCGGTTTAACCGCTAGCGGCCCGACCGACGAACCACCAAGCGAAGGACGCGTTCTCATACAAATGCAAAGCTCAGCTTAGGCCTCGCGGACGGTACATCCAGTCTCCGTTTTTAATTGCAAATTAACGACAATTTTATCTCTTCTAACATTTTAAATACGGAAGTCTGATGCAACCTTCTTATTTTCCTTCCTGGGTGAAAATTATTTTATGACATCGTTAAAGTTAATGTCATTCAATTATCGTTGTTTTAGAATTTCATTGGTCTATATCAACGATTACACCTCATAATATTATTTGATACAGTGAAGATGTAAATGACTACCCTCGCTAAAAGTTTAGTGGCTCTAAACCCGACCGGAATTGTGCTCATCAAATGAATAAAAAACTTTGTTCTACGGTTTTAGGGAAGTGAAAATAAAAACCTTTACATGTCGATTTTATTTTTTGAGTACCTACTGGGGGCCTACTCCGAAATCCGAATGCCAAAGTTTCCGAACGAAACAAAACAACGAACTTATAATAATCAAAGTATTGTCAAACAACGAACTACCAGATGTCAATTAACATTTGGGAGTAGAGATAAATTACGATAACATGGCGCGCCCCTCCATTGACACTTCAAGTAAAAATGTGTGAGTAAGAATATTTACAACGTGTCATTCGCTCAATGCACATGTGTGCATTCTGCAACTTAAACAAAAACATGGATCAGTCGCTCGACAGATTTGACGTCGCTAAATAACAATAAGGTAATTATGGTACCGCTTGGAGGTTTGTATGGATGACACACGTGCGCCTTGTCGAGCGGTCACTTTAGTTATGCACTAGTCGAGCAATAAATCTACTAAATATCAAACATGTCAAATACTGTCAAACACAAACATGGTGACTTGTTGGCATATGCACACACACATTGAAGACAGATGTTGGAGGGGCGCGCCATGTTATCGTAGTTTATCTATAGCGTTAACGAAAGACAAAATGTCAAGTCGCCAAAATTTATTGGATCGTCGGATCCGAAACACTTTCGTGGTTGGAAAACGTGCGATCCATCAACCGAAAGTTCGTAGGTCCTTTTTACTCAATGTAAGAGAAGAAAAAAATGCCTTCATTATTACGAAGTAGTACATTTTTGTGACGAGTTTATACAAATTACATTACAATTTTGTTAATTAAAATTCAGATCACAAAAATATTTACGCAGTCTTTATTTCATTCTTTTTGTAATGAAAAACATTATTATGTCACTAGCACAATGTTCTGATATTTATATTATGACCATTATTCACTGTACCGTTGACGGCTGTACCGATCTAACCCTGACCACGGCCTGTACAAAGGGCTCGAAACGTCGGAATAATTCATGAAGTTGATATTATTTTAATATCCATACAATTTATTAGTACACAAGCCTCGAATACAGTCAGCATCATAAGTATATTAATATTTCGGAATTTTTGAAATTCATTATCACAAGACTGGGGCTATTAAATTGATCTACATTTATTATAAAACTATTATTTAAGTTTTAAAGTACTTTCTAATCTATATTTACTTTATCATTTATGTTCACACAACCATAATTTACAAAAGAAAAACAGTATACAAGGTTAGTCGGAAAGGGGGTACTAATCCGAAGCCCACTTATAGTATCACTGATGACTGTTTGAAAGCAAGTGTTAAAATTTCAAAATTCGATATTTTTTTTCCCAAATAAAATGATTTTTATTTTAGTTTTTTCAAAAATTCTTCATCCCTGCTTTAGTTACAAATTCAGAAAATGGTGCTTCTAATTCATGACCCCAAATATGACCTAAAATGTAAACACAGCTGATCATAACTGGTGATAGATAGATTTTAGAGATATTTTTTTGAGTTTTTTGAACAACTGTTTCTCTTAAACTATTGACTTTTGGGAAAAGTTGTAGAACAAAAGTTACTCATTATTATGTGTACTTTAACACCCTTTCGGATTAGTACCCCCTTTCTGACTAACCTTGTATAATTATGAGTACAAAGATTTGCGAAAGGAAAAATGAAATGTAGATGTAAACAACAGTGTGCAGAAATAGGAAGAGGAGAAAATACAAATATTAGAAGAAGTTAAACTTAAATAACAGAAAAGAGAAGTTAAACTTAAATAACAGAAAAGTTCTAAACTCACTCCCCTTTATTACAAAAGGTGGTTTAAACCGAGACTAAGACAAACCCGGTTTTAAAATATACTCATCACTTTCTAACATAATATAACAAAAAGAGACGGGACTATTTTAAAACCAGGGTTTTTCTTAGACGATCGTTTGTAATAAGGGGGACTAAATCTATACGAGGTTAGTCTGAACAGGGGTACTAATCCGCGTGCCACTCATCGTATCACTGATGACTGTTTTAAAGCGAATGTTAAAATTACAAAATTTGATTATTATAATTTCCATACCAAATGATTTTTCATGATGAATTATTCATCCCTGCTTAAGTCACGAATTCAGAAAATGGAGTTTCTAATCCATGACTCATCATTGCTGAGGATAGAAAGATTTGAGAATATTTTTGATTAAATTTTTGTACAGCTATTTCTTTAAACTATTGACTTTTGGGGAAAGTTGTAGACCAAAGTTCTTCATTGTTATGGGTGTTTTAACACCCTTTCGGATGAGTACCCCCTTTCCGATTAACCTTGTATATAGCTTTAGTATCTATCACACGTTGCAATATTTTTTTTGTGTAATTTATTTGAAATTTTTCAAAGAGCTTTTACTTTGTATGCCAAATACCTATATTAAACTGTTTTGTTGATTATTTTATTATCTGTAATGTTGTGACCATCAATTGTTGTTATATGATCGATATGTAAATGCTTAAGGTCTTATACGAGTACACACATGATGTCATAGGACGCAATCGGTAGGTAACAAGGTTTTATTGCACCTGACTAGAAAGGGAATTACAATTAAATACTTTTTTTTATTACATCCGGCGTTACTACTACAAAAGTTGACTATACCCTGTACCAAAACACTTTGATAAAAAGGTTAACAATCTAAGGCTTAAAACGCACTAGCGGCCAGCCGCAATGCGGCGTGCCGCGCTGCAGCCCCAAAACAACCAGAGCGGTTGACGGCTGGCCGCAAATCAGTGCGTCGATATCATGCGGTTTCATGTAAAAATCGATGTGCGGCCTACCGCTTGAGCGTTTACGGGCTTAGAGAGATTAATTACAAAAAAAAAAAAATAGTAACTTGTATTAACAAAAAATCTACAAACGTAGAAAACATTTGGATAGGTATTAATTTTTAATAGCAGTTTTAGATAAAAAGGCCCAAAAAGATGGTTTCCCTTTGGTTTGGTATACTTACAAATGAATAATATTTAGAACATGGACAGTGGAAATAGTTATGGATTTCCAGCATTCTTTTTCTTCGTTGTATCCTAACTGTTGAGGAACGCGACCACTTGCTGGGTAAGGGCTCATTCACACGGGTTTCGTCATTGACGATTCGTTATAAAACACGATACGTCATGACGGATGGACGTTCACATTGCATACCTACGGAATCATGTTTATCACGATTTAGCAAAATATCCGAATTGATGTTCACATTCTTTTCGTGATTCTTAGGCCATACACGGGCATCTTGAAGCAGTCAGGATCGACTGCTTTAAGCTGCAACTGCATAGTAAACTACAGCCTTCTACGTAACGTACGTACATACACGAAACAGCTCGAGCAGTTGCAACTGCTTCGGGCGGTTGGCGGCACGGCGTGCGGTCAAGCAGTCGCCCGGCATACACTGACTGCTCGAGCTGTCCGTGTGTGTTTATCACTGGCTAACTGCTCGAACTGCCCGTGTATGGCCGGCCTCAGTCTTGGATGAACTATCGAACACGATGGACACGTCGAAAAAAAAAAACACGATTCGTGTTTTTTAAATGACGATACGTGATTTCAGACGTGTTCGACATTTTTCACGGTTCGTGATGTGTGTGAACACGGGTATTTAAAAAGAATTGCCGCCGTAAAAAAAACGAATCGTGAAAAAAGACGACAGGTACGTCAAAAAAAAAAAACGAATCGTCTTCGTGTGAATGAGCTCTTAAGGTTTAGGTACAAAATTTAGTTTTAAAGTTATTTATGCGTCCCATGACACATGTTCAATAATAACTTTTTCTAATCTTAAAAAATTAAACATAACAGTATTTACCTACTTATTACTGAAACACACTTTACTTTTGTCGACATGTTTCAGTGACTGAGCGATTGGCTTCTGTGCTACGGGTCGTGGTTTCGATTCCCGCATGTAACAAATATTTTTATGGCCTTAAGTTAGTTGTTCCGGGTCCTGGGCATTTGTACATGTGAAGATTTGAGTAAACGCATCCACGATTCAGAAGAAATCTTAGTGAGGGGCAATAAAGGGTTAAGAAAAAAAAAACATTTCTCATTCCAAATAATTTGTTGTTCGATCTCCATTTGTTAACATTTTGCAAAAAAAAGTATTTCGCGCCGAGTGAACGTTTAGTGATTGCTGTGATAATGACGAAAATTGTAGCGACGCGTTTTAAAACGTAGAAAACTGTTATGTCAATTTAGTATGGTAGATTTATGCGCGGACACTATAACTCTTCCGCCTATCTGTCGCCAGTAAACTGTTGGTATTTTTTAGAGTATGAATGAGATATAGAGCGCTAATCTAGTCATTTGTAACTTAAGGAAATTACTGGCACATGTGTGAACATAAATATTTTCTAGCAAATAAATGTGTTGCATAAGTAGGTAATACCTACTAGGGTTTTCGCGTTCCCGGCCTATTTGAGTTCCCGGGAATCGGGAATTTTTTCTCTTAATTCCCGGGTACCCGGGAATTTTCATGTTTTTTGTACAAATATAGTTTTTCTCCTATATTTCAACTTTAAACTTGTGTAAGTACTTTAAATATGATAAATTGTCTAACATACCAATCGACTTTTCTTATTAAAATAAAAAATCTTACACTTATTTAAAAAATTGA
The DNA here is from genome assembly GCA_905220435.1 of Amphipyra tragopoginis. Classification (NCBI taxonomy): domain Eukaryota; kingdom Metazoa; phylum Arthropoda; class Insecta; order Lepidoptera; family Noctuidae; genus Amphipyra; species Amphipyra tragopoginis. The sequence goes on from HG992009.1 coordinate 11,580,883, forward strand.
ACTAGGAATAGTTACAGTCATTTATCGTGTGACGTCATGAAGTGACGTCGCGAGTTTCTTTTATGAAAAAAAAGTCTTCTGTTCATGTAATATGGCAAAATATTACGGAATAACAATAGGGTGAATGACTATAAAGAGTGTTACAAAATTCGTGTAATATCTTAATACCACATGATCTTACTACTGGTGTAGAATGACCGAGCACGGGATTCGGCTTGATTAAAAATAAAAATAAAGTGTTTTTTTCTTGTGGCAGTGATTATGTGATCGAAACATAACCAGCCAATAAGGTACAAATAAAAAAATAAAAATTACTAAATGAAAATTGTATTCGTTGGAACATTTCGACGCATCATCAACTCATCAATGAATGAAAGCACGGTGACACAGCTGGCTAGCACGACTAGCACGAAATCGTTCTTTGCAGTCGGTTAACACGGGGCGCAAAAAGGGTTCGAAAACAGTTTTTTTTGTTAAATAAACTATTTTGTATTTAAAATAAAAACCATTTAGGGTTAATCTGTGACCAGCAGATCACGCTGTTTGAAGGAATTAGGAGTTCACACAACGCAGTACAATGTCCGTTTCACACGAGAGAGACAGAAAATCACACAGAAAATGCTCTAAAATCTTCGGAAATGTGCAGACCCTTCATTTTTCATCATCATTTATTCATTTCAAATAATTCCCGGGTACCCGGGATTCCCGCCAAATAATTCCCGGGTCCTAAAATCCTCAAATTCCCGGGAATTCCCGGTTCCGGGTACCCGGGGCGAAAACCCTAATACCTACGTCTTCTCTTCGGTAAAATGTTTTTTTTTTCAAACACGACTTTCTTACAAGTCTTTAATTAAACAAACACTGAAAACAAAATTTAAAATAAATTTTCGAGAAGCCGTACTCCGTATTTTTACGCTTTGGTTGGGTTGAATTATTACGACTTACTTAGTTTACCCTACACTTTTGAATTTTTATTTTTATTTTTACCACTTCCTTATACGTTTGTTACGTAATGTTTTACTTATATAATCTTCTCATGTAAGTGAATTATAATTCTTGTGGGAAATAAACATAACCCAAACCTTAAAAACAGTACGAATTTTTGCCATTATTTATTTGATTAAAAACATGCTGTTTGTATTTGATTAAAAACTGATTAGTTGCTAAAACTTGTGACAGTTTTACCGCTAATGTGAGAACGAACACTGCTTGCATATCTTCATACTCGTGACACTTTACACTACCACAAGCGCTCTAGAGCTGATTTATTCATACGTTAAGCTGCATTTAATCGTCGCTATCTAATGATGATTGAAACGTCGCCGCTAGGTGGCGCCAAGCGCTATCGCGGTCATCGGCGCAAACGGTAGAATACAAATTGAGGGATATCTCTTATTTACATCTTAATGATTTATCGTTATCATCGTTCATCTACCCGTGGTCACTCCTTCGTGATAGGCGAGTAACAGCTCGTTCACACGTTGCGATTTGCTGAAGCGTTTTTCTTATGCGGTTTTCAGTGGCGTATGCAAAAATAATGCGCGTGTTGTAAGTTAAAACGGAATGCGGTAAAAAATTTAATCGCTTATTTTTGCAACAGAGTTTTATCACTGAAAACCGTAAGCGGCGTACGATTACAAAAACCGGAACGGTCGCAGTGATTAATGATCACACCGATAATTTAGCCCTCATCAAGCTGTCCCCCCCAACCCCCGCCAGCAACGCCCTAAGCCGAGGTCCGAGTCCCACCAAGAGTCGCCCTTAGTGCTGTTGTTGCAGGTAGTCATGATGTTAGTGTAGTATACCTAAGTAGTTAGCTTTTTTACTTCGCTACCATTGGCTGGAGATCCTTCAAGTCTCGCCAATTAACTGCCCGGTTACGTAGAAAGAGTCCGCAAGGAACATGTAAAGCAGTCCAAAAAAAAAGAAAAAAACAATAGTCATAAATGATTTTTATTTGTGTAAATAATTCTGTTTCATACAAGTCAATGTAATGTTTTTTTTTAAGACTAGATGGCTATTTATGGTTAGTTACGGTTTATTCACGTGCATTTTTCGGGATTACCCGACTAGTTTCACGGAGCCCTTAATCATGAGCTGGACATGCGGCGAGGTCGAACTGCTAGATGGCTATTGTATCTAAACAAAATAATTTAGATATTCCAGTTTTTAGTACCGTACGCTGTCGTTTTAGACCGGTCGCACATTATCAGAAATTTCTGTCAGAAAAATTCTGACGCGTGCGCGTGTACTGTTTGTACTAGAGCCAACAGACTGCCGGATCTGGCAAGTTTTAACAGTGTGCGGGATTTAATACAAAATGAGTAGAGTCGCTCGTCAGAAATTGTCTGATAGAAATTTCTGATAGTGTGCGGCCGGGCTAAGTCGTAATCTACGTCTATACCAGTATAACATTACCTAACTGCAGTCGGAAGTAACGTCGTCGTCCATCTTCCACAAAATGTTTCGGTAAACTTAACCACAAACCATTGTGAAATTTTTGACAGTATAAATGCAGTTACGTTGTCAGGTGTAAAGAAACGGACCTTTGTCCGTACCTTTCATCCCGAAAAAAAGTACTGTTCCCGAGGAAAACAACAAGAACGTTAATAGATTGCGCCACGTGTCTTTCGAATCATGATTGAATTATTATTATTATAGAAACTTTAGTGGTGTGTTAAGAGTTGATTGTCAAATTAACGCGAGCTAAGCCGCGGGCAAAAGCTAGTCTATACTAATATTATAAAGAGGTAGAATTTGTTTGTTTGTATGTAGGAGGTAATCTCCGAAATTACTCATCCGATTTCAAAAATTCTTTCACCAATAGGAAGCTACGTTATCCCTGAGTGCTATAGGCTATATATTAGTATTTTTTTTTAATTGTAAATTTACGCGAGCGAAGCCGCAGGCAAAAGCTAGTCTGCTATAAAATGACAATAAAAATAAAAAGCAGTGGTAGCCTAGCGGTTGAACGCTTGCTTTCCATGCAGATGGATCTCAGATTGATCCCAGTCCGCATCTCTGACTTTTCTAATTCATGTGTGGTTCAGAATTTGATAACTTCTTGTGTTATGGTGAAGAAATTTGTACACTTAAGAGGCCTCCAAAAATTTTTTGATTAGTGATGTGCCACACACTCGTGAGTTACCTCGTTTGAGTTCCTCAAAATGAAAAATGAGGGAGTTACTCATAATTCAACTTTGAACCACCTCATCTTATTCTTCAATTTATTATTTGTATAAGCGCGAGTGTGTATCTGACTGATGAGCGAGTGAGTGTGTAAGTGATAGGGATGCAAATATTTGATGAGGAGTGTTCGTTCGTTCGCGCACTCGGCGCCCTTTCTCTTTCCTTCCCTCACTCAGTGAAGCAGGATGCGGTAGCGCACAAGTGAGCCCGTCACTCACCAGTCTCTCTTACCTATCCTCTCCTCAAATGCCTCATGAGTACCTCACGAGGTAAAATGATGTCCTCCCCATACTCGTCTAAAATAGACGAGTAACCTATCACTATTCTCGATCGTGTGTGTAGTATGCCAACTTGCACCAGGCCAACATGGAATATGCCCTAAATCGCTCATTCTGGAAAAAGGCAGTGGGAGTTATATGCATTTTCGAAAGCAATACAATATTGTACATTAAAGTTGAAAAGTTAAAGTTTATTTTACATTAAAGTTGCTTGATCGGAAAACGTGGTTAGCCTACGATTTACGAATATTCTCTCGCAAGCAAACTGCGGGCTGTAACGTTCCTACACAATGCAGTGTCGCATAATGCTGTAAGTCAAGTGATGTAGTGTTTATTAAATTTTGACCGCATTGCCTCGGTTAGGAGACAAAACATTTATTAATAACTTGTGTACCGTGTAGCGACTAGAGCAAGCTTGATTATATTAAGTTCCTGAACAAGAAATAGCGTCGTTGTAAGAAAGTAATTTCAGTACGTATTTCTAGTTTATTAATAAAAAAAAACTTTTGAAATGTTTGTAATTTTCCGGAATGAAGTGTGTAGGTATATTGATTAAGAATACAGTAATTACTAATTATTTTACCTCGCGTTAGCTGATTTAAGAAAACGTTAATTTTATTACATAAATGGCCATTATTCGATAGGTACTTCCCAGTGTTCTTGAAGTCTGTTTTTTTTTAATACTTATTTTATTTTTCCGTTTTGAGTGTACTAAACAATAACAGCTACCTAGATACGACAAATGATTCGATAACCCAATCACGATAGGTGTGCTGTTCGTCGTTGAGGAGTTTCATTCTTTATCTCCGAAATACTTAAATAGATTATGAAAAAAATTATAATTATGGTACCTACTACCTCGCGACTATACTCTTGCAAACAAAAAAAGAAAAACGTTAATCGGTCCATAAATCTCGGAGAAATCGGTGTACATACATAAAAAAACGCATCGAATTGATTACATCTTTCCTTTTTTGATGTCGAAAGTCGGGAAGAAATGGCGGCGTTGCTATTTTTGTCGATATTTGCCTCTCCCTCACGCCGCCATAACCCGGTCGCAAGTTATGAGAAAATTCGGTTAGAAAATTTCTGACGTGTGCGCGATGACCCTCTTGCGCATACATTTTGTACTAGAGCCAGCAGGCTGCCGAATCCGGTAAAATTCTGACAGTGTGCAGGTTCTAGTACAAAATGTATGAGCAGAGTCACGCGTCAGAAATTTTCTGACAGAAATTTCTGATCTTCTTCTTAGCGTGTCGATGACAATCTACACTGTGTCGGCCCAGAACTCAGCAACGGCAACGCGTTTAACACTATGAGTAGCGTCCATTAGCTCTTGTGGCGTACAGGTAACAGGGCAGGCAAGGTATGATATTAAAAGTGCGCCATAGTTTGCGGAACGGCACCACATTTACACTCCAGCGACAATAGTTGTCGTTTTATCTACATCTTATGTCAAATTTGACGTTTAGAATAGACAAATTTCTTGAATCGACTCGATAAAAGATCCGTGCTCACACCGCAGGTTTGAGTAATCCGCAAATCTCCACCTGAGCAGGTTTTCCTTGTTTCGACCAACGTGAGTCCGAAGTCTATTTAGAGACTTTCAGGTCATCTAAGGCATCACATGCCCAGGTGGGAGATCTTCGGAAGGAACAAAATTTCTGATAATGTGCCTAATAATCGAGCTGTAGGTACTTACTTGGCTCGCCGTCCGATCAGAACCAGGCTCGGGTCGACGGCGCGTTGTGTTCCACGCGCGCCTCAAAGAGATGTCAGCGTAGTAGATGGGGCCCGCTAGGGCCAGTGCCTGCCAGGGTTGCGGAATTTGTTCGAAATAGTTACCGCGGCCCTGGAACGCAAAGGGCATTAGGAGGAACACGGATGATTTCCGATCGATAAAAAAAAGAGAGAAAAAAGTTACTTACAAAACGATGTCCTATTAAATTGGCTTGAAGTTCTCTCTACTAATGGTTTAAGGCTCGAATAACTGTACTGTGGTTTTACTATGGCCTTAACAGTAAAGTAATGTTAGATAAACCTAGTTCCCAAATGTAAAACTTTACATTCAACACAATAATTGTGTGGATAGTTACTTTAGTTAACGGTGAATTTAGTTTTTATTGCGCACTAACCCGAAATTGGGTCTCTTTTTAGGTTTCATTTGTTGTGGGATATGAAGATATTTAAGATGAGATATGTTAAGTATGAAAAATAATATGAGAAGATTTTGGATTATGTTGATGTAATTTGATTGTGGTAATATGTTTAGCGGTGAACGTTTACAGGCAGCAGTGTGCTTAAATAATAATAATGCGTTTATATCAAAAACTTCAGAAACATTACAACAGTATGGTCTCAACCCTTAAACTAGGACAACAATATGACAGGGATAGAGCTTTCCCCGGTCACAAGGATCGGGTTATGAAAGGTTAGACTATTTTGATTAAAGCGATAACTTATTCGCTATTGATAAAGTAATGAGTAGATAATTATTAACCGTTAATTAATTGTAGTTAAAGTATCTAATAAAAAATACGTCGATGCCGCAGCGCTGCGGCGCGGACTTTTATAAGAACGCAGCGTTGATAGTGACGTATTTCTACTGGAGAATCTCATAACTGATAAAAGGGTGAGTAATCATTATAAAGAAAAGATGGTGATTCAGAGGACACTTCTAGTGATGAAGAATAGTGTAAGCCATATTAATTTTAATTAAATATCTGCCGCCTTTTTTATATTACAACTAGCTGTACCCAGCATGCGTTGCAATGCACTTTTTCCTACTTACTACCTACCTACTACTTACCTACCTTCAGAAACAAAATAAAAATAGTAACAAAAAGTTAAACCATTTTCATGCATGCGGTAAACAAATGAAGATTATGGACATACTGAGATAAATGTTTTTTTTAATTATCAAAATTTTCTTTCCTAAGAACCTTCTCCTGACAATTACGAACACAACAAAAAATAAATTAGCGAAATCGGTCCAGCCGCTCACGCGTGATGCCGTGACCAAGGGAAATAGGGATTCATTTTTATATACAGGGTGGTTCAAAAGTCGTGGATCAAACGAAACAGGGCGATAGTTGGGGTTATTTGCAGCATTTTATGGTAGAACATTTTTTTTTACAGTAAGCTTCTAAAGTTCCAAATGTTTTTTCATGACACTTAAAACATATTGAAAAAAGTGCCAATACTCATAAATCATGGTACCCACTGTAATAAAAGCACTTTCAAGCAACTAAACACCATTTATTGTTTTAAAATAGGTACCCATTTTACTCTAATTGCCTATTTATTTCAAATTTTTTTTTTTTTTTTTTAAAAACACTATGTGTCATAACTTTTAAGGAGATCAAGTTAGGGCTCTGCCACACGGATATTTTTTACTGCAAATAACCCCAACTATCGCCCTGTTTCGTTTGATCCACGACTTTTGAACCAACCTGTATATAGATAAATTCCTGCATACCGTTTAAATGTACAGCTACTATTTGAGCAAACTGACTTACAATACTAAACATCGCGCAAGAAATACTCCAAACATATCACAGATAAGGGAGAATTAACCCGTACCACAACTACACCACATCGCAGCAATAAAACGTGGTCGAGCAGTGGTTAGTGTCGCTGCAGCTTTGGCGACAAAATGTGGTCCGTTTGAATTAAACTATTCATTTTAATACAAATTAGTGCCCGCCCACGTATTGTTGTTGTGGTGTGGTTGTGGTTATGGTGTGGTTGTAGTACAGATGCCAGCACATTAAGCCACTAGAATCTGTCAAATTTATTTAATAGATTTTCATCTTTATCGCAAAAGAATTAGGTTCAAGGTTGATTGGGAAAATTTGACAGTTTCGGGTAGCTTGATGTGCTGGCGTCTGTACATGTGAACTAGCCTTAGGCTGCTCTTCCACCAGAGATGTGCTATGCAATGTTGCTACGGATGCGTTTGATATCCACCAATCATATTCATTGGTCCACATAGCATAGCACTGGTGGAAACGGATTAGACTAAGCTACGTTTTTGTATGGAAGGATGCGTGCTGTGGATACGTGCTATGGATGCGAGCTAGGGATGGTCGCGAGTGGTGTAGCTATGTGAAGAGCAGTGTACCTACAGTAAGCGCGCGTTTGTCACCAAGCACATCTTACTCGCTCCGCTACATAGCTTAGCATCACTGGAAATGGTCACATAGTTTCATAGCTTAGCTTTTACATTCTCGCAGCATAATTACATAGCACATCTCTGGTAGAAAGGCATCCTTAGAGTTGCGAATAAGAAATTAGTTTAGAGTCGTCTGCACGGCTTAGCATCTTGGCTATAAACTCATTAATCATACTTGCTATGAGAAATACCAACAGAAAAAAAAGCTTTTACATAAAGTAGTCACAAAAGTGTCGCCATGTTTTTTATATACAAAACAAGACACAAATGTTTATGAGTAAACGGTTTTGGCACTTATCCCTTAAGAGTTGGATGACATTCGTTTTAGGCATACTGCGTGTATTGTACAATGTATCAGTGGATTGGACTAAGGCCAACATATACCAACTTGAAGGAATAAGGTACATTATCGTAAACTTATAGACAAGGCAATAAAACTAGATACAATGTCTGTCAGTCAGTGTATGCGAAGTAATCAACGTCCAGTCGTATACTTAGATTATGATTATGATACTGAAAACTACTCTCAGAAATTAGATATATCGCTTTAATAAAATCTAGCAAAACTTCAAAAGAAAACAGACTTAAAAAAAAAGTGAAATGTATGGTTAGTCGGAAAGGGGGTACTAATCCGCGGACCACTTAAAGTATCACTGATGACTGTTTTAAAGCAAGCGTTAAAATATCAAAATTCGATCATTTTTATTTCCATGTAAAAATAATTTTATTTTACTTTTTTCAAACTTCATCCCTACTTATGTTACGAATTCAGAAAATGGAGCTTCTAATTCGTGACCCCAAATATGAACCAAAATGTAAACACGGCTGATCATAGCTGAGGATAGATACATTTTAGCGTATTTTTTATGTAATTTTTGAACAACAATTTCTCTTAAACTATTGACTTTTGGGGAAAGTGGTAGAACAAAAGTTACTCATTATTATGGGAACTTTAACACCCTTTCGGATTAGTATCCCCTTTCTAACTTACCTTGTAAATAATGGTCAAATAACAAAATTAACATTTTCTGAAGTCATAGAGTCATCGAAATTAGTTCATATTTCAAGTGTTTAGCAAGAACATACATTTAAAAAAACATATGCGTCAAATGGGGATGCATGGTCACTGTGGAACTAATGGTGCAACTTTCGATTGTTCCAATGTGCTTATTGGTTGCAATAATAATGTCAAACACATTGCAACCAATGTGCAATGATAATGTCAAACATATAACTACCAATGCAAAGATAATGTCAAACATATAGCTACCAATGCATTGATAATGTCAAGTACATTGCAACCAATAAGAGCGCATTGGAACAATCGAAAGTGACGTCATTACTTCCACAGTTGCCATCCCCATTGATTCAATGCGTATGTATGTATTTGACGATTCAGAACTTACTCCTTTTTTCAAGTCAGTTATAAATTACCAACATGAACTACTTTCCGGATTTTTTCCTCTTGAAAACGTTTTAACACCTAGTTGGATTGGATCATAGGGCGGGGAGGTGCATAATGGTATGTCGTTTATCACTCCCACACGAATGCTGCCTCTAAACGAAGACTCGAAAACGAGCGCATACATTGTAACTAGAGCACTCTTTCTGTGCCTGTACTCAGAACGTGCCTGAATGTTGAACATACATTGTATCTTCATTCTCAAAATGTAACTACTCTAGGGTCTCACTATTCGTTTGAACAGAGCAGTAAGTAATGACTCGTATAAGTTAATGACAAGAAACTTTCAGCAAATTCAAATAAACGTTTTTATTCTTTACCCAAACAATATTTAACACTGTAACTTTTACGTAACGAACAAGAAAAAACTTCTCATAGGAACAATTGGCGAGGCGTAAGCTGAGCTTTATATTTGTGTGAGTGTACCACATAGAATCGATTGCCAAAAAGCAGTCTAAACCGGTTTAGACCAAGCAAAGGACACGTCTGCATTCATTCTCACACAAATGCAAAGCTCAGTTTAGGCCTCGCGGACGGTAGTTATTTTTGTTACATTTGTTTTCTTGTTTGATAAGAAAAAAATATATTTCTAGAACATTTTGCCCCTATACAAAGAATATCCCGAAATAATCACGCGTTTTAACCCAAGTGTCTTATAAAAACTGATGGATTGACATCATCACTCAAATAATGAGATAGCCTCGAGTGGTTTGGAATATTAGAAAAAAATGTCTGCCAACTTTTTATTGGAAAAGATGACTTTTATTTTTCAATATATTGGTGTATAAAACAAACTTGTACCCACAGGATTTGGAGTGTATTAAAGGCTTAGGGACACGATAGATGGATTAGCTTTTCATATTGGCCAGATAGGTATATTTTCGATGATAATATTTATTGACAAAAGCTCTTTATATTTTTGATGAAATCCATGCAATTGCTGATACGATACCGGATTAATTTTAATGAAAGCAAAAGTTCCGAGTGTTAAAATAACATAACAGAAAAAATTAGAACGTCGAGTGACCGAATTATTACTGTTTGTTTATTTTTATTGTTAACTTATTTGACTTGACGTGGGTACTGACCGGAGCAATGATAGAGAACACAAAAAAAAACGCAAATAAACATACGGCACAATTGTGTACGAAATAAACGTTAGAATAAATAAAATTAAACCAGAGTTGGGTCCACAGGATCAAGATAAAAGCGTGTCATGAGCTCTAATGAGAATGGAAAGCGATAAGCTTGCTAGCAGAATCTTCTCTTGGGATTACTATGAAAAGGTTTTAGACAAGTATCAAGTTTATACGACACGTTTACACCATTTTAAATTAACGTTTTTGTGATCGCTTTGAACTGTAGGTAATTACGTTTGAATTGATCACCTCATAACTTGTGAAGTCTAAAAAGAAAGTTACGTAGGTAATGTTAGTAGTTACATTTCCAAAAACATGACTAAAGTAATTGCGGGAACTGAATGATGCTCTGCCTCCTAAAACAAACATTAGAGAACAATTTGTACAACGTTTGCTACAAAAACAATCTATCAACTTTACTTACCATCAGATTCAGATCACCAAGGCCGCGATGACGTGTGTCCGTCCATATTACACGACCACTATCCCTCGGGCAATACCTTATTGGATATTTTCCAAGGAAAACTCAATTATGAACGAACAATGTGCAGAAATAACGCGAAGTCCTTTAATGGGAGTTGGGGTTTGTTCTTGCGAAGAACCCGAACATCTGAGGCGTTGATAGAAATTTCACGTAGATGAAAATAAAACGTTCAGGCATTTACGGATACTAGTCAGCTAGGTGTTATTAGTTTTTGTCGGGAATTGTTCATTGGTTGATTGTCAATTGGATTGCCTCGCGTTTTTGTTGACCGTTCGTTTGGGGAAGCAAAATCTATTTTATTTTTTTAACGTTATTAATTTCATACGAGTAAACCACGGAGTTTTTTTGCTGGCTTTTTCCACAGGGGGCTTACTATGACCTCTTAAAGCAGGACAGAAGTTGCCTGGAAGTTGATCTGCCCTGCTTTTTTGTACTATGACATCGTTAGAGCAGGCCTGCGGCAGGCCTGCTACGTTGACGTTTACGAAATCCGTTCACCTTTTTTTTTGTATAGACTTTTCGTACCATGAACAAGCATTAGCGTTCAACTTGGTTCAATAGTCGTTCACCTTTAGTACTGTCATGGTAACATTTTTAGCGATTCAGAAGCAGGCCTGCTTTTGAACGGAAATTGACTGGCTGGCATTTGAACGTTTTCATAAGAGGTCATAGTAAGCCCCCAGGAAACGAAAAATTGGAACCGTACACTTAAATTCGACTTTTCATAAGCGCCTGTAATGGATCACGTGAAATAAAAACTGTGATTTTGATTTTATTGAGCAGGGTTATGTTAAATTGAGGATGCTTTTGGGCAATGTGGATGAATTGATGATTTATAGTTAAGCAATAAAGATCAATATTACTGCAGTATTTTCTTATATTTTTAAAAGTTTGTGAAGTATTATTCAGTAAATATTATTCCATTAAGTCTTAAACAATATTTGCCGGCATTTTGCTTCCAACTGTTCAACTGAGCCCGGGTGTCAGACAGAGCTTTACTAAGTTAGTGAAGGACAACAAAGCGCAATGCAGCGGGCGTTCCTTTCTGTATTATACTTGTTTAATTATATTACTATAGTAATCCTAGTGAATCACGGAGAAATCTAGAGACAGTAGAAATTCATTAAAGTAATGAGAAGATGCTTCAGTTAAAGCAATTAAATCCAAACAGTATTACGGCAGCGATATCTAATTACTCGGATTCAGGTGGCTTAGCTGATAGCTCAGCAGCATGTTATTAAACTAATCGTCATCAAAATATTACCGACTATTAAAACATAGCATAATGTACGATTTCGAGCGCAGCGCAGCGCATCGCAGCGGATGCTCGAGCACGCGCCAGTAGCCGATCGCGTCCGCCCGACGGCTACAATCGCGTGCTCGTGTATTCGCTATCGCAGTCAGTTTCTACCTGCGGTGTGGCAGACCGGAGCCGATCGGACGCGACGCCAGCCGAGCTCCGCCGTCCACGTACGGGAGGAGCCGACCGGCTGCCGCGGCATTCGAGCGCAGTCGACCGGCTGCCGCGGCATACGCGCGGATCTAGCCGAGTAAATTCGAGCAGTGTAAATTCCACGCAAACATGAAACTTAACTATTGTATATAAGCCTGAATTTCCTTTAGCACAGTGTGAAATGCGCTCCGAGGCGCGCTCCGGCGCGGCCCGTTTGGTGGAAATTGTACATAAGCGTAATCAGCTCATTACTGGCCCAAAGATGGGCACGAGTCTCTTCTCAAAACGAGAAGGGTTTAGGCGTTAGTCTACTACGCTGTATTTGCGCGTATTGAGAAGTTTTTGAAGCTCTCTCAGGTGTGCAGGTTTCCACACGATGTTTTCCTCCACAGTTAACGCAAGTTATAATTAAATCATGATCCGCGTGCGGGCCGGTATCAAACTCAGACCCTCCTTCATGTTTTTTTGTACCAACTACGCGTTTTGGTAACATAATTGAATGAACATTGGACAGGTGTAGTACTGTCGCCACAATATTAACATAGTCAATTTCCCACGATATAGTCTACAATAAAATTTGCATTCAAATCGAGTCCCAAAAATAATTTTAAATCGGCCGGTCGGCCAATGTAAACTTGGCCGAAACGAATTTTGTTTTTGGCCTCCCAATTACCGTTGTTTGCAAGACAATATTGAAGTTTAATATCGCTTTGGTTACTTTGTGCTTCGCTCGTGGTAAATGCCAATTAAAATACTTAGCCTCATCAGTAAACAATTTCAAAGCGTGTAGTCACTAATCGATTAACGTTTCATTATAAGCTTAATATCATCTATAAATTTTATTGCGTGTAGTTTATATTTCGAGTTTCGATTATCGTATAAAATAAAGTTAAGCATTGAATAGTCATCGTACAGGTCGTAAAAATATCATGTAGCATTAATGGTCAGTTAGAGATGTAATAACACATAACGCGGCCGGTTCTATCGGCTCGGGTACGGTCATAGAAGCCGTGTTCTTATTGCACTTGTGTGGCTATTCCTAGGCGTCGTGCGTACCGGTCGCTCACAGCCAGACACTTATTCTTATTCTTATTCTTATTCTTTATTGTACACAAGAAAATTACAATAAAAACATTACAATTTAGTGAAGTGATGTACAAAGGCGAGCTTAACTCAAAAATGAGTTTTCTACCAGCAAACCTTTGAGTGATAGAGAGAGATTGATAATATATATGGTTGAGGGCAAACTCCAGTGTACAACTGTCTTATTTATAGTACTTATTTATGCTATAAAATAAAATATACCTAAATAAATATACAACCTGAAAATATATTACATAAATATATATAATATATATATACTATATAATAAACCTACATAAATAATAATAATAATAATCATTCAGAGAGGAAATGCTTCCTAATTCTACTCTTGAAAACGGTAAGAGAAGGGCTATCACGTAGTGAGTGTGGGAGTGAGTTCCAAAGACGCACTGCACGAATGGTGAAGGAACCATCATAACGGCTGGAAGTGTGACGCGGAGTACGGAGCAGAAGAGAAGAAGCTGTGCGACAAGGTTTACCCCTGGGGACAAGGTACTCAAAGCGTTCTCGAAGATATACAGGAGAGTTAGAATTATGAAGAATAGAGAAAAGAAGAGATAGAACATGAGTATCCCGACGCTGCCGAATTGGTAGCCACTTCAGTTTGGTTCGAAAATCGGACACATGGTCATACTTTCGAAGACCAAAAATAAAACGGATACACAAGTTCTGCAGTCGTTCGAGTTTATTTAGAAGTTCCTCCGTTGCGTCAAGAAAACAGACATCGGCATAGTCTAATAGTGGTAAAAGAAGAGACTGCGCAAGAGTAACCTTAGTTCGAAATGGTAAGAATTTCTGGAGTCGTTTGAGAGACTGGAACGAGCAGTACACCCTCCTACTCACCTCCGCAATGTGAACATCCCAGGAGAGGTTAGCATCTATAAAGACTCCTAGATTTTTGGCACTTTTGGAATATGCTATAGGCACAGAGTTGTACACAACTGGAGGGAGAGACTGGTGATCTAAAAGGTTGAACATGTATCTGCCACCAACAATGAGAGCTTGAGATTTAGCTGGGTTAACCAAGAGTCCAAAGGACTTAGCCCACTTGTTGATATTCTCAAGGTCATTATTAATGGCATCAACAGCTTCAGCGATGTCCCCTACTTTAAAGTGACGATATAGCTGCAAGTCATCTGCATAGAGATGATAGTTAGAAGTCAGGACCTTAGTGATGGCGTTTATAAAAACGGAGAAAAGAAGAGGAGAGAGAACGCCACCCTGAGGAACACCCGCAGTCAAATCACACCACTCAGAGAAGACCTCATCTGAGCGAACGGACTGCGAGCGACCGTGAAGATAAGAGTTGAACCACTCAATTACCTGTGCAGAGACATTAAGAGAGGATAGGATACCTAAGAGGATGTCAAAATCAACTGAGTTAAAAGCACTGCTAAAGTCCAATAAAACCAGTACCGTTAGAAACTTATTTTCCATGGCCAGTCGTATGTCATCAGTTACTTTAACGAGAGTGGTTACAGTGCTATGACCAGGGCGGAAACCCGATTGGTAAGGACTTAGCAGGCTATTAGAGGAGAGGTAACATGACAGTTGATTATGAACAACACTCTCAAGGACTTTCGATAGGATTGGGAGGATGGATATTGGACGAAAATGGGATAGCAAGGAGGGATTTGAGACTTTGGGTAGCGGCAAGACATGAGCCTTCTTCCAGGCAGAGGGAAAGGAGCTTGTGTATAGTGAATAATTCACCAAATGTGTAATGACGGGAACTACTTCAGTAAGGATAGGTAGGAGCATTTGGAGTTGAAGGCCATCGTCGCCTACCGCTTTTGTGGTGATGGATTGCACGCATTTCTTAATATCTAGCTCAGTAATTGGGTTAAAAGAGAATGAAGTATTTGCTGGCAAAGGAAGACTAGAAACATAGTTTAGAGTAGAGGATTTAACATGAGTATCAAGAATAATCGGCGATTTAGAGAAATGCACATTAAGTGCATTAAGGTCCACATCAGGAATGCTCTGGCTTGAAGCTTTGCCAATACCAAGAGACTTAAGAAATTGCCATACTTGTGTTGGGTTGAAGTTCTGAATTGAGTTGTGAATGTGGCGTCTTTTAGCATTCCTACACAGACGACTGCAGCGATTTCGCATCCTTTTGTATAGATCCCACTTTAATGTTTTATTGGTACAATACCCTCGGGCTGAGTCCGTACGTCCGCGACGAATCACGTCGAGGAGGAAGTCACTATCTCCGTCTGTTTGTAAGAACTATTCTAATCTTAAACGTCCACTTGAAGTATTTTGATGAAATCTTTGCGAACTTCAAACTTCTTTCTAAATTCACAAAGATTTTGTCAGATTAAATAAAAAATACTTTCAAATTTTTTGTTCTCTGTTTAGAGAACTGTAAAAATGGTGCTTTAAATTTCATATAACTTGGTGCCAAAACTTTTATCGTACATCAAGAAACCTTGCGGTCTGTTTGAGATTCTCGCATTGCAGTTGTGCCGACTTCAAAGCTCGAAGTTTCAAATTATGTAAAACTAATTTGCATTTAAATAAAGGAGTCCTGAGAGTAGTACCTGCAATATTTAATCTGCTTAACACATTGAAATGCATGACTGCAAGCCGTTTCGACTACGATTGTCCATAATAAATTTATGGAAACACTGCGTAAAATTAAAATTATCTTGGTACAGTCAACATCAGATACATAGAAGCAATTCAGGTACTCAGATAATTCTACACTCTCAAAAACACATTAACATCTGCACAACAATAGCGTTCAAATTATTGTTAGCATCCAATGTATCAAAATCATCTGAACACTCGCAATTCAAATATTTCTATGCAAACAAATCATCTTGTCAACTGAGGTAGTCAAATGTAACTAAGCAACCAAAGTGTTCAAAAATATGTAAACAATAACCATTTCTCAATGTATTGCTCAGTGATACTAAGGCCTGTTACAAACCTAGACGTTTTAGGGCGGTTACAGACCTTGGTTTATGCTCGTTTATAACCGACTTCAAAAAGGAGGAGGTTCTCAATTCGGTTGTATTTTTTTATGTTTGTTACCTCAGAACTCCGTCATTTATTAACCGATTTGAAAAATTCTTTTTTTCTTGGAGAGGGTATAGGTACTTTTCGTTTAGTCCCCTAAAAATGTTGTTATGATTAGACCATGAACTTCAGAGATATGGAACGGAACTCCTCATCGGATCAAAGCAAATAACTATATTAATATTGCTTTGTTTATACGTGTTGTTGGTAACTGACTACTGGAAAAAATGAGGGAGTGCGTAAACCCCCCCCCCCCCCCATTTACCGGAATGTTTGAATTATATCGTGTAAGGTATAGCATGAAAGGGCTTATTATACCCAACTACGGCAAAGTCAAAAATAAGGGTTATGAAGAGAGAGGGAGAGAGAGTATGGAGGAGAGAGGGTTTAATTTATGGCACTAAAACGTATTCAATAAAAAATAAACTTATAAAAAAGTAAAAACCGACTACAAAAAAAAAAACTAAAAGGAGTAAAATAATTACCATAAGATAAAATTAACAGTTTCAGAAGACAGACGGTGCAATTCTACACTGAAAAAAAATTGTAGCCACTGACTTTTGAAACTGTTAATTTTATGTTTTTTTAGTCGGTTATTACTTTTTTTTACAGTTTTTGCATGCGCGTGTCAGGGTATGTAGAATTGTAATAATTAAAGCTTTTATATTATGTTCCGTTTATTGTGTTTCTTGTTTCTTTTTACTTTTAAAAGCATTTCTAAACGAACAGACAACCATGGGTCATGATTTCCGAACGAAAGTTATGATCTGTGGCAATGTTTATTCAATACAAAATATTATTTATTTTACAATTAAAAAGAAACAATGCCATTATCATGTATGATGTTTATAATGCTCCTTATATTTTATTTTATTATTTCAACTTACTAATTTGTCATTATTAGATAGATTTAGTAATCAAAGTAAGCTCAGTTGATGTTATGTTTTATGGAATGTTATTTAAAGGTTACAATCTAATGCTTATAAAAATAACGTAATTATCTGACTATGTTTCAAAACAGTTCTGCTAAATTAGATCTTATTATTATTACCAATGTTTAAAGTTATTTAGTTAAAATGTATGACAATCTCTGATTGGTTGAAAATGGCGCCTTATGATTACTTTTGTGCTATTGTTTGATAAAGTTATAAAAAGGGAGGTAATTCTCAAAATAGGTTTACATTAGTCTTGGAACGATTACAGGAAGATACTAAGTTAAGTACTTTGATTGTTATTTTACACTGTTACTCTGCTAGTCTGATTATAAATATGTCTATGCTAATTTTATTGTAAATAATTATATATTATTTGCTATGTGTGTATTATGTATATTATTTAGCTTGACATTGCTATGGTCTGACCTATATTATTTTATTATCTGACTAGCTTGTCCTTATTATTTTCTATTCTTGTGAATTATATTGTGTATAACATGTAACTAACAACTAACCCAAATACAAGTACTCTCAGTGGTGGAGAGTCTATGTTGGTTTCATTTACCATACCCGCTTTGCCCCTGATAGGTAGATATTGGTCTTAACTGTAATGCTATGCTCACTATATCCATTTCTATAACCATAACAGCCTACATTATTGCTATTCCTAATATCTAGTACATTGATATTGCTAAATTATTGTTCAAGTGAAATAAGTAATTATTAGTATACTTTAGTCAAAGATATTTGTAGTTTTCATAATAAACTATTCATGGTAAATAATTCTGGTTTATATATTATTCTATCTTTCTCTCATTACATTTATACATACCTACAGCTATATTTATATTATTATATGTCTATATGTATAATCCAACACGCGCATTCAGGCGCATTACATTTCGGGCTTCAAAATAACCGAACGCACGTATATGCTAGGTACTGTTCGCACTGCCAGTGGGTCTCTCTGTAGCAATATGGATTCGACCGCCATGCCAGTGTGTTATCGCTGTAAGGTGTACAGTGTCCTGTGACATTATTTAGATTAAAATGCAGGCATTGCAATTAAAGGCAGGCGGTGAGCCACTAAAAAATGTAACGCGTATGGCTTTCTATACCAGCGCACGCACTAGCGGTTCTTCTTAAAATGACTGTTTTAAAACGTATCGTGCTAGATTTTGGCTAAAGGTATATTCGATGCGATTCGATGATAACTGACTACTAAAATCAGGCTACAGTGCATGTTCATAGATAAGCCATTTTAGCATTTGAAAAAAAAAGGGGTGCATGAAAAGAGCATCCACGAGTGATTCTATTCGATACTTCGGTACGTCCGGCGCACCCTGGGCAGTCAGCCTCGCTACCATCCTTGCTGACTGGCTAATCTTTTCACCACGGCATGAGCTATTCTTGTATAGCTCGTGCCGACACGATAGAAAAAGAAGCATTTGAAAATCGCTTGCGTAAAATCATATTATCACTCAGTGCGTGCTTAGTCGGGCTGATTTTACATCGTTAGATATCTTATAACCGAGTAATTAAATTGACGTTTAACAGATTTTGTACTTTTTTGGACACTGTTATCAATCCGAAACATAGTTAAAATGAACCGAGGTATTTTGTAGGTACAGTCACGAGCATAAATATATTACTATGGGCACATCGGCAATTATATCTGTCCCAGGAACGAGTTCAATAATATCTGTCTGCACGAACGCAACACAAACATCTGATCATTCATAGGCATCATATTAAAGTGACAACTTCCCAAAGCAAAAACATGTGACGATATTAGTTTCAAAATAATGTGATACCTCTTCGCAGCACAAACATCTTATCGTTCATAGGCATCATTTTAAAGTGACAATATCTCAAAAGCAAAAATATGTGACGATATTAGTTTCAAAATAATGTGATACCTCTTGGAGTGCAAAAATATGTGCCGTTTACTAATTCTGTGTTTCTGTCAGCATTTGCATTGATTCCTCAGTAACGTGCATAAATATATGACGATAAACAGATGGCAAAAATATCTGACATGATTTTATCTTCCATTTTATCTTTCATATTATTTTTGAGTTTGTAAAATTATTATATTTTGGATAGATTTTGATACTATGCTTATATAACAAATTAAAAATCAAAATTCAATTATTATATTTTTGTGGGTAGATAATTTTTTCATTTGACGCTGCCGTGTTTTAAGAATTGATATTGACGGTATAAAATCTGCAGGACGTAATAGATGCGAATGGCGGTTACACTCGATTTTAAGAAGCATAATGATATAATGTTATGGTAGTTTAATACAATTATGTTTTTTTTTTCTAGCCATGTTACATGTCAAAATTGTTTGAAATAAAATATTATAAAAATATATAGAGAATTTTTATTTTGAATTGCAATGGGATAATTTTACAAACTAAAAAATAATATGAAAGATAAAATGGAAGATAGGATTATGTCAGATATTTTTGCCATCTATTTATCGTCATATATTTATGCACGTTACTGAGGAATCAATGCAAATGCTGACAGAAACACAGAATTAGTAAACGGCACATATTTTTGCACTCCAAGAGGTATCACATTATTTTGAAACTCATATCGTCACATATTTTTACTTTTGAGAAGTTGTCATTTTAATATGATGCCTTTGAACGATCAGATGTTTGTGCTGCAAAAAGGTATCACATTATTTTGAAACAAATATCGTCACATGTTTTTGCTTTTGAGAAATTGTCACTTTAATATGATGCCTTTGAACGATCAGATGTTTGTGCCGCAAAAAGGTATCACTTTATTTTGAAACTAACATCGTCACATGTTTTTGCTTTGGGAAGTTATCACTTTAATATGATGCCTATGAATGATCAGATATTTGTGCTGCGTTCGTGCAGACAGATATTATTGAACTCGTTCCTGGGACAGATATAATTGCCGATGTGCCCATAGTAATATATTTATGCTCGTGACTGTACCTATTTAATACGAATTCAATTCCTGAAGATATACTAGAAAATGTAGCAAATAAAAATTTCAGTTTCATTCAAACTGATTGTTGCGAATTTAATGGCTTTCGCGTGGAATAAATACTCGTTTCAATTTCCTTACGATGTTTTCCTATAACTTGACTATCCGATTATATTATAAACAAAAGACACGTCAATGACGTCACGCACGAAATGAAAGGGATATAGCTATATGAAGACAAAGAAAAAAATGCTGTATTGACACAATAGTACAGTCAGCATCATTAGTAGATGAGCAACTCAGGTGTCCAAATAATTAAATACATTCAAGATACCAAAAACATCTATGCAACAAAACTGTTCAAATTGTTTTGAGCATCATATACTCCAAATATATCTGAGCAGTCACAATGTCAAATAGTTATTTACAAACTAAAGGTCTATGGTAAGTAAACCAGCTAAACATTCAAAGGTAACTAAGCAACACGTTATTCAGAAAGTCAGGATAGCAACGTAAAATGAATTGTATTTGATTGTGCTTAGAGTCATAAATGGAAAGTTCAAAAATAGATACAATGTGTCCTATTGTGTCAATACAGCATTTTTTCTTTTTCTTCATATAGCTATATCCCTTTCATTTCGTGCGTGACGTCATTGACGTGTCTTTTGTTTATAATATAATCTGATAGTCAAGTTATAGAAAAACATCGTAAGGAAATTGAAACGAGTATTTATTCCACACGAAAGCCATTAAATTCGAAACAATCAGTTTGAATGAAACTGACATTTTTATTTGCTACATTTTCTAGTATATCTTCAGGAATTGAATTTGTAATAAATACCTACAAAATACCTCGGTTCATTTTAACCATGTTTCGGATTGATAACCGTGCTCAAATAAGTACAAAATCTGTTAAACGTCAGTTTAATTACTCGGTTAAAAGATATCTGACGATGTAAAATCAGCCCGACTAAGCACGCACTGAGTTGCTATATGATTTTACGCAAGCGGTTTTCAAATGCTTATTTTTCTATCGTGTCGGCACGAGCTATACAAGAATAGCTCATGCCGTGGTGAAAAGATTAGCCAGTCAGCAAGGATGGTAGCGAGGCTGACTGCTCAGGGTGCGCCGGACGTACCGAAGTATCGTCACTCGAGGAGGCTCTCTTCATGCACCCCTTTTTTTTTCAAATGCTAAAATCGCGATACAGCTTATCTATGAACATGCACTGTAGCCTGATTTTAGTAGTCAGTTATCATCGAATCGCATCGAATATACCTTTAGCCAAAATTTAGCACGATACGTTTTAAAACAGTCATTTTAAGAAGAACCGCTAGTGCGTGCGCTGGTATAGAAAGCCATACGCGTTACATTTTTTAGTGGCTCA
Organism: Amphipyra tragopoginis; assembly: GCA_905220435.1. Taxonomy (NCBI): domain Eukaryota; kingdom Metazoa; phylum Arthropoda; class Insecta; order Lepidoptera; family Noctuidae; genus Amphipyra; species Amphipyra tragopoginis. The sequence goes on from HG992009.1 coordinate 11,602,489, forward strand.
CCGCCTGCCTTTAATTGCAATGCCTGCATTTTAATCTAAATAATGTCACAGGACACTGTACACCTTACAGCGATAACACACTGACATGGCGGTCGAATCCATATTGCTACAGAGAGACCCACTGGCAGTGCGAACAGTAGCATATACGTGCGTTCGGTTATTTTGAAGCGCGAAATGTAACGCGCTTGAATGCGCGCATGCAAAAACTTAAAAAAAAAAGTAAAAACCGACTAAAAAAAACATAAAATTAACAGTTTCAGAAGTCGGTGGCTACAATTTTTTTCAGTATAGAATTGCACCATCTTCTGAAACTTAATTTTATCTTATGGTAATTATTTTACTTCTTATAGTTTTTTATTAAAGTCGGTTTTTTACTTTTTAATAAGTTTATTTTTTATTAAATACGTTTTAGTGCCATAAATTAAACCCTCTCTCCTCCATACTCTCTCTCCCTCTCTCTTCATAACCCTTATTTTTGACTTTGCCGTAGTCGGGTATAATAAGCCCTTTCATGCTACACCTTACACGATATATGTCAAACACTCCGGAAAGTGAACGGAGGGGGGGGGGGGGTTGACGCACCCCCTAGTAGTCAGTTACCATCAACACATATTTTAAACAAAGCAATATTAGTTATTTGAGAATTTTGCTTTGATCCGATGAGGAGTTCCGTTCCATATCTCTGAAGTTCATGGTCTAATCATAACAAAATTTATAAGGGACTAAACTGAAAGTACCTATACACTCTCAAACAAAAAAAGAATTTTTCAAATCGGTTCATAAATGACGGAGTTCGGAGGTAATAAATATTTAAAAAAAATTACAACCGTATTGAGAACCTCCTCCTTTTTGAAGTCTGTTAAAAACGAGCATAAAACATCAAGGTCTGTAACCGCCCTAAAACGGCTAGGTTTGTAACAGGCCTTAGTATCACTGAGCAATGTATTGAGAAATGGTTATTGTTGACATGTTTTTGAACACTTTAGTTGCTTAGTTACATTTGACTACCTCAGTTGACAAGATGATTTGTTTGCATAGAAATATTTGAATTGCGAGTGTTCAGATGACATTGATACATTGGATGCTAACAATAATTTGAACGCTATTGTTGTGCAGATGTTATTGTATTTTTGAGAGTGTAGAATTATCTGAGTACCTGAACTGCTTCTATGTATCTGATGGTGACTGTACACATTGTATCTATTTTTGAACTTTTAATTTATGACTCTAAGTACAATCAAATACAATTCATTTTACGTTGCTATCCTGACTTTCTGAATAACGTGTTGCTTAGTTACCTTTGAATGTTTAGCTTGTTTACTTACCATAGACTTTTAGTTTGTAAATAAATATTTGACAATGTGACTGCTCAGATATATTTGGAGTTTATGATGCTCAAAACAATTTGAACAGTTTTGTTGCATAGATGTTTTTGGTATCTTGAATGTATTTAATTATTTGGACACCTGAGTTGCTCATCTACTTCTGATGCTGACTGTACTATTAACATGAACTTTTAAAATTAATATTCTTTGGCCCACTTGCTCAACTTCGCTTAGGCCAGGGATAAAGCCATAGCCTAGGGAAGTTTGTATGGCTGTGACAAGGATTTATTTAGTTAGTCTGGGGCATAAATTATCTGAGGAATAAATTAGATGTTTTGACAGCTTTTGTAGGTATAGGAATTCTGTCATAATGTCTTACTTATTCCTCTGATAAGAGCCCAAATACACGTCCGATACTTACCTCCGATAGTCTGATCAGACTATCTGAAGGTCTCCGCGCCATACATTTGTTTGACCATGAATTACACGTAAGATCAGACTATCGGATCGGATGTCAGAATCGTAAGCCACGTCCGGGCGACGCCGCGTCGTCGTCGGCGTCGTCCAGAAAAAATCGGACACGAAAATCGTACGTGTATTTAATGAATCCGATTAGATAGTCGGATCCGGCTCCCGGAAGCAACTATCGGACGTGTATTTTGACCCTAAAAGCTATCCAACGTTGGTAAAATCGGCCCTTAGTATTTTTGGTAATTTGAATGAAGTAAATAAGTTCTGAAGTAAGAAAATATGTAATTAACAGAAAAGCTGACTTAGCTTCAGTTGAATAGCAATTAGGTAGGCATCTATTTTTTCGTTCTCTGTAGTCGTTGCCTCATTACTGAAGATCGTGACTTCTAACCACTCGATGAGTCCTTTCCATCAGTCTCGGTCTGTAGTTAGGGCGCCGCTAACATTAATAAGGGTATCAAGCTTACCTGACTCCTGAATTCCTCATTAGCTAGGATTTTTTTTTCGTGTTCTATATTATTTTGATAGGTTTTCCAATCACATAATTAATCTTACTATTAAACTTCTCATCGAAAAATCGAAACGCTTCCGATTTTTTTTTGATAAGGAAATCCTCTTTTTTGATTAATAATAGAGTCCAGAAAAAAAAACGGAATTGTTTCGATTTTCTTGATGAGAAGTATAATATTATGAGTACAAACTTATGTGCAGATGTTTTTTGGGCGAAACTTAACTGCTGAACAGATTTTATTTTTTACATTTACATTTTCAAAACTTCACCGACCCTCTCCTTCGTGGTGTGGTGGACGACTGAGCCCTAAACCCTTCTCATTCTGAGAAGAGACACGTGCTTCGTACGTACGTTCGACCTCAATGTACTGAGGAATCATTTATCCTGGCTTAGCACAAAGGGTACTCTTCACCACGGAATACTAATGCTGGCTTCGCACGGTGCGTGGTATCATCCGTAAAATCACGCACCGTGGGAAGCCACATTATGAGGGTGCGTGATGTGGATACGGCGCACCGCTCCGCACGCGTCCGTGTTATCACGGACGAGTCTCTTCCCATGGTGCGTCGGTGCAAGCTCGTGCGTCGCGGTGCGCGATATCACGCACCGAGGGAAACAAGTATAAGAAAGATTCCCGCGAGCACAGCTGATCCTACATAAAAATAACCGATTGCTTTCTATTTCCAGGTACTATTAGTCCACGAGGCGTCGAAGGGCAGTTTCTCCCGAGTGTTCGACCTAGAAGCCGGTGATGATACCGACCTGGGCACTCCGAGGACCTCACCTTACGAAAGTCGGTTCCCGATTAACATTGGCATCACGGGATATGTGGCTACCACCGGCGAGGTAAGACATGTTGCTTGATATTTCTTTGTCAGTGATCTTTTATGTTTCTGCTGTAGTCGTGCAGATATTGAATGAGGGTACCTATCCAAGATTTTTTCTGCTACTAGGGCGGCGCCACTGAGGACTGAGGTAAAAATATATAAAATAAATAATTTAGACTGCTAAATAAAATTATTTTTTCGGATTTTCAGCCTCATTACATGCCATTGATAAAATGAAATAAAAAAATGCCATTACTAACAGGCAATACCAAAAATAGATAAAAGCAATTTAGAGCTTTCAAATTAGTTCACATGTAGTAAGTACATCCTGAGCTGTCCGGTAGATGCGTTAGGAAGAAGTTTTAATTCATTATTATACTTTGCAAGCTCTAGAGGAGGAGCTCGTGGCGAAATAATTACAGCCGCATAGACCGATCTTCCGGGTTAAGCCACGCTTGTCGAGGTTGGTCTGTGGATGGGTGACCATTTACCATAGCGAGTTTCCTCCGTGCCTCGGAAAGCACGTAAAGCCGTCGGTCCCGGCTATCATTTGTAGATCTTTGACAGTCGTTACTGTTGGTCAGAAGCCAGAAAGTCTGACAAAACCAGTCTTACCAAGAGTATCGTATTACCCAGTTACTGGGTTGTGGAGGTCTGATAGGCAGTCGCTCCATGTAAAATACTGATATTCAGCTGCATCCGGTTCGACTGGAAGCCGACCCCAACACAGTTGGGAAAAGGCTAGGCAGATGATGATGATGTTGTAGAAATTTTCGAACACCAAATATCAACACTAGAGCTTCTGGATTCGAAGTTTTAGCGATAAGTACCAAAAACGGCCGCCTGTAGCATTAATTACTAAAACTTCTAACCTAGGATGTCAAGTGTTGTTTTTTGGTGTTCTTAAATTAAACACTTTCGCTGGGGGAAGCGTCTTAAGGCGTTCGTTGGCAAAATCTGTTATCGAAATCTATATTATATTTTCTATCTTCTACTTCTGCCTAGCCTTTTCCCAACTATGTTGGGTTCAGCTTACAGTCTCACCAGATGCGGCTGAATCCAGTATTTTACACGGAGCGACTGCCATCAGACCTCCTCAACCCAGTTACAGGGCAATGCCGACATCCGAACGTTAGACCGGTTGTCAGATAGTCGGGGTTCTGAATACCTTTAACGACTGTCTTAGATATTCATAGAACACCCGGGACCGACGGCTTAACGTGCTCTTCGAGGCACGGAGAGAACGTTATGTATTTTCCATCTGAAAATACATAAATATACTTGGGAGCAAATAAATCGAGCCACTTCTATTTTTCACGTATAATTGTTATTATTTTTGGAACCTATTATATGGCACAGAACAATACGAAACATACTCGTATATCGCCTAAAAGGTTATTTGATAACCTTTACAATGAGGATAGTTTTTTGTCAACTTAGTATACAACCTTATTTTTACTTTATACGAAAACCGAGACACCCCAACAAAATTTTCATCAGAACTGCCTAAATGTGAGTTTTTTTAGTAAATCTCCAAGTTACACCTTAGTTTATGTCGCGTTAAGTTCCCTAAAAAAGTGTGAAATGCCTGAGATGTGCTATGCAGGGGTTGTCTAATACACCGAAAATGACCGAGAGGACCGTCTCAAGCCTCAAGGTGTCTATTCCCGTCAACTGTTATAGGTAGAAAACGACAGAAATAAAACTGGAACTTATGAAAAAAAAAAATGGTTTAAATAATATCTCAATCGATTCTCCTAGTAATTCTGAACAAACTAGTTTCAGGTTTAGTATATATTAAAACTAAGCTTGGATAGTCCATGAAACCAAAACTAATAACCGCAGGACACGTGAAAAAAGGAGTGGCTCGATTTATTTGCCCCCAAGTGTATTATAATAGATGTTGTTGTGTACATTTACGATAACGCTCACTAAATACTGTCCAAAGGGTCCAGTCTTTCGGCCACGCTGCTATCTTTAGCCTCAGTGTATCAAAAGCCTTTCCTTCACCTCGTAGTAGATGTGACATGCATAAAGCACTCCAGCTAACGATCTTAGCCAACTCCAGTAGTGCGGCGGTTGTTAGACCAACTAGCCAAGTCAGCTTAATAACTCTGATAAGAATTATGAGGGACTCCGATAGTATTAGTGCTAATGAACTTATAGTTTAGAACGCTGAGTGTGTGTTCTAGATGAGTTCTGGGTCCTAGGAGATAAGTTTAACTACTGCTATGTATGCAGTGGTTCGTTCATTCGTTCAAACCGCGTGATCTACTCGTCACATAGATTAAGCATAAATGGGGGTTTTGAAAATCAACTAAAAAAAATCAAAATAACAATCTTGGTTTTCTATTTCTGAATCATTTTAGAGCCCCAAGTTAACTAACTGCAAAGAGCGATATCGGGCTAGTCGTGCCCGCCAGCTGTGTCGCCGTGCTTTCATTGATTTAAGTGTGACATCCAAATAAAGTTCTTACTAATAAAAAATATTATTTTTCGAAATTTTTGCTTAATTTTTTATTGATTCCTTATTAGATGGTTTAGAAACGAGGAAAAAAAAGATTTTTTATTTTAATCCATCTAAATCCCGTGCGTGGTCATTCTACACCTGTAGTTAATCGTGTGTTTTTAAGGAATTACACGAATTCGTTTACACCCTATATAATTTAGAGAAAACTTGCGGGAAACTGGGATTATTAAGTCAATTACCATAAAACTCAATTTACTTAAATTAAGAGTAAAAGCTCATTTTTCTCTGCACCTAAAAATTTTAGTATCTCCAAAGGAATTTATTGTAAACGCTTTAAAGATATGCAGCAATTTCAAAGTTTCCCTAAGTGCTCTGAAACTAATTCATCATGCTGGTTCATTAAAATTGTCTCGCAGAGAACTTTAGTACGTTTTCTCGTGTATGTCGAGATCGTATGCATTCTCAAATAACCTGCGGGAGCATTATAATCTGATAACATCATGTTGGTAGAAATAACATTTTCTGTACATTTTCAGACGGTGACCATTGCGGATGCCTATTTAGATCCCCGTTTTGATCCGTCAGTCGACGAAGGAACCGGATTTAAACATAACACAATACTGTGCATGGCCATTAAGAATTCCGAGGGGAGGATTATAGGAGTCATTCAGGTAAGCTTTTACAGAATCTTTTTGCTATTTAACGCTAGTCGCACGTTCAGATTAAGTTTGAAAATTCTCAAAGGAAGTGTTTAAATATTAGCCTAATTATCTACGAAGTTAGCCAAAAATGTGTTAAAATATGGTAATTGGATCCATAAAATAGCTAAACGGTTCCATAAAGTGACCAGAGTTATGCAACAGACGTGCTTTAAACAAACTTGGTCACGCAGAATTAATGAAAAATCCAAAAAAGAATCAAGTAACAATTGTTGAAAAAACAGTAGCGCATTGCGGTCGTATGCGACACTACAAAACTGAATACATACATATTGGAATAACGCATAGACTGGTTTAAGGCATAAACGACGTGGATTTTGCTAATTAACTCTGTATGAATTGAGTACACTGACAGTTCGTATCAGATGTTGGATTTTGGATTTACGCGACTCCCGCTGAATAAATTTTCTTCGAAATAACTTCTTGTGTGTTTGAATAAATTACTCAGTCGTGTCAACTGTTGTTACGACTTGTTAGGAAAAATATTATCTTAGAGATTAAATGGAACTAGAATTACAAAGCTTCTGTAAAATATGCAATATGTAACAACAACCCTGTTGTTCCTTTTAGGGACGTATATACAGGGTGTAAAAAGACCCATCGCATAGCCGAAATCTACGCACTCTGTACATCAAACTAAAACACATTGACCTAAAATAATTGCTGGGAAACGACTTTTACTTTTAGGCATAAAAAAACACTGTTTTTTGTAGCGCGCAATGTAATGCACGTAACCGACTGTGCCTGTGTGTGTTGTGCAGCGGCTACACAGCTGAGCCAAGGCGGTCGTGTGCGTTTGATATTCATTGCGTTTTTGTAACTTCAAATGCGTAATTTGTTAGGAAAAATTGAAAATTTTGATAATGTTTGTTTGGAAGAAAGTTTAGTATTATCACCTAGAATACGTTTTTAGAAAAAACTAAAATAAAAGTATACTTTGACCTTCAATATCTCCAGAACCAATTATTTCCCAGGTATGGTCTAGAAGAAAAAAATGATCCCAATGATGGGTAGAATACGTGGTTTTCGTTATCGTTAAGGGTCTTTTTACACCCGATATTTACCTCCAAGCACAACATTGACGATGTTATAAAAAAAATAAGCATTGGCTAGTCGAGAGGTCAAAATCAAATAACAATTAAAATCGACACATTCAAAAAAAAAATTACATTATTTAATTTTACAAGTACATCTTTATTTCGCTAAATAGCCTACGAGCTCAGCGGCTTTCTTTGACGCGACAGACATTAAGAAATCAGCTAAACATTATAAATATTAATAAATAAATCTTTATTTTAATTATTTCTGTTGAACAGTTTTTTTTATTAATGACTTTCTTTATTACTTATGTATACCGATTCTTAACACGTAGGTAGAAGGAACAACAGGGTTTTTGGTACATATTGTATATAAAATTGAACTGGATGTACGAATGCGGATGATAAAACCCTGTTTATTACAGAGTTAATGCGAATCTGTAGAAACACATTAAAAAATTTCCGCATTGCGACAAAATTTTTTTTTAGTAGGTACAGTCGAAATGAGTTGTCACTGCAGCCGCCTTTTTTCTATTTATTTTTATAATAAGTAGCTGCTCATTAACGAAAATGTTCGGTCTATATCGCGTTTACAATTCCTCTTTGTGGAGTTGTTCTTTGTATCGTAACTAGTATAAATGTCAACTTGGTTGATTATACTTTTTGATACAGAATTATTATTGAGTCGTTAAATTAAATTTTTTGTTTGTTTTTTAATTGTACTGGAAATGGTAATGTTTTTAAACAAAAATGTAGTTTACATAACAATGTATAAATTAAAATAGTTGTTTTTATGTTTTTTGTGTTCTACGTAGTTAAACGTATCTTTACATATTATGTTTAATGGCATTGGTCGTGTCATGCTACCAAGGTTAGCTTAATGTAAATAATTGTGACAAATATTGGAGCCCAACATTAAAAATGAAAATGTTTGAGTACTAGAGATCAACTAGGTACGATAACACGGTACGCCCCTCCATTTCACTCCGATAATTCAGCCCTCATCAAGCTGTCTCCCCCTCCTAAGCCCCCGCCAGCAACGCCCTAAGCCGAGGTCCGAGTCTCACTAGGGTTCGCCCTTAATGCTGTTATTGCAAGTAGTCATGATGTTAGTGTAGTACAAGTAGTTAGCTTAGGTTAAGTATTTTACTCCCCCCCACTCTCCATTGACACTGCATGTAAAAATGTGTAAGAAAGAATATTTACAACGCGTCATTCGTTGTCACAGATGTGTGGATTCTGCAACTGTAGGCCAAACTTAAACAAAAACATCGACGAGAGAGCAGTGTGACGCCCGCGGGTCTACTCCTTAAGCACGAAGTCCGTGGTTTCGGCCTTAGTTACGAGCGTTTCCTACTCCCTATCACCTACGGACATACGATTATTTCGGGCCCCGAACTAAAAATGAATGGCAACACTATTTGACAGTTGTCCCTACTATTGATGTGTTTTTGCGCGTCCGAAAAGTTGAACTTGACACTTGTTTGGTTCACTCCTACGTTTCGGGCTAGTTTCGGACGGGCTACAAACTTCGTTGACGGACTTAGGGAGTAGGCCCTCCGACCTGCTGCCGTCCGTGCGCGGTACAGACGACGCACTGTTCTGAGGCCGTGTCAACTGTATGAAAAAACACAACCGCCCGTTTGCAGCTCGACAGCCGCACCGCTGCGGCACGGCTGCAGTCCGACAACAACCGTCTAATTTGAAAGCGCCGTTATAATTATAGTACCTGTACGTAGTGATAAAATAAAATGACCAAATTGTCTTCCCGATGTTTTCACTCTAAGGCGACGATATTGATAAGTAAAAGCAAAGCCCTTACATCGACCTTATACCTTACTAGAGGTCGTCGCAGCCTCGCCCGCGTGGATGTCGTTTATCGCGTATTCCGTATTTTTCGGGATTAAAGTAGCCTATGTCCTTCATCAAAATCGGTTCAGCGGTTTAGGCGTGAAAGCGCCACGTCACACACAGACAGAGTTGCTTTCGCATTTATAATATTAGTAGGGATTACATCTTCACACTGGTAAGGTCATTGGGACCTTTTTGACCCGCTAGCCGAATTTTTGCAAACTTTAATGAAACATATGCTAGTTTTTAGATATTATTACGTACATCCTAAATGGTTTGTTTTTTTTAAAATAACTAATGGGAATGTTGACAAATGAGATTTTTATGTTATTTTCGTAATCAACTTATGGACAAGTAAATAGTAACGAAAACTATAAGCAATGAGCATATTAACATCCTAAAATTAAAAAAAAAATGATATTAAACATTTTCCTGGATATCTCAATATTCCCATCGCTCACAATAATGCACCTCACTCTGTGATTATCTATGAATCTCAGGCTTTAAAATAGGGTATAATTCGTTAATGTTCGCCGTAGGTATTTTTTTCATACTTAAGGTCCCAACGTCCTTTGACAATCCGTAACTGCTTTATAAAAATTACTTGCATTATAAATAAGGGTTCTTTAAAAATAACCGAGCAGCTCAAAGAACATGGCGACATCTCGGGGGTGTCGTCGGAGCAAACTTTGGAGTTGTTTTCTTAATTTTGTTAATACAACAGATCTTAATGAAAGTTTGTTGATGAAACAAATTATATCAGCTTGGAGTATCGTTGTTATAAATATATTCTATTACAAAAACTTATTTAGTTGAAGTTTAATGCTACAGCTGTTTTCTTTAGCCTATTATTAACCAACCTCAAAGAGGAGGAGGTTATTTTGATAACTCTTCAGCAGACTGGTTGTCGCTTTAAATCCGAAAACCATGAACTATACTCATCACTCTGTACAATTATTACTATAGGACAAACCCTGAAATCGTGAAAAAAAAAAAACAGCTGTTCCATACATTTTCTAAAGCAATATTGATTTTTTTGCATACAAAATTGAGGCCGTCAGCGCAAAAGTGGCATTAGCTACATTTTTTCGTAAGTATAAGAGTTATGTGCGGTAAATAATTTCAGATATACTAGTAAAATAAAATAAAAATAAATAAATTTTGTCAAACTAGAGTTAATTTAAGCCATTTTTGAATTAAAATTAGTGTTTTTGACACACTCGTATACGAAAAAATGTGGTTTAGGACACTTTTGCGCTGACGGCCTCAATTATACATACTAATAATAGAAACATTATAAAAATTATATACAAATTACAAATACTGTTCCATAGAATAGCTATTTTTTTTCATGAATTTAATGTTTCTCCCATAGTAAAAGTTGAAGAGTAATGTTCATAGTTTTCAATTACAAAGCGACTATAGTCATGCTTTATCTTTAACAAGACAAATAAAAGTAATACTGACTATCTTTTACGCCATATCCCTTACGACACATAAACTGGGATAGAATCGACCTAGAAACACGTGTTTGCCAATCCTTTTTACATGTTCCCTTTTTTTGAATAAGTGCTCATACCTATTTTTTCGCTCAGTTCTAACATGTAGAGAGATAGGTCTATAGGCGACTATAAAAAGGCATCTCTTGTTTAAACACTTCTCTTTAAATGTTATGAGTCGTACTACAATACCTACGACACAACTAGAAGTTGCATCGGCAAACGTCGTATAACCGATCACTTCCGAACAGTGGCGTAGCTGAGGGGGGGGGGGGGAGGGGGCAGCCGGTGCCGCCCGCTCTGAGCGGCACTTTCAGGGGGCGGCAAAATTTCATATATATTTTATTTTTAACCTGTACAATACACATAATGATGATTGTTCTTGCCGAAAAGTTCGTTACAATTTCCTTATTATTTGAAATACAAAAATAGAAGGCGGCGAAATTATCCTCCGCCCCGGGCGGCTGAAACCCACCCTACGCCACTGCTTCCGAACTGAGTGCGTCTTCAAGACCACGAATGTTTATTAGTATTGCAGTAAGAAATGATCTTTACGCTGACGCAATAAGTGTGAGTGTCGCGAAAATTAGCGATAGTGATGTTGTTTGATCAGTTACATCGATTTAACTTCTAAGTTGTGCACCCTGGGCAGTTAGCCTCGCTACCACCTTGGCTGACTGGTTAACCTTTTTAGCATTATATAAGCTGTTCTTGTATAGCTCCTGCCGAAATGAGGGGGAGATAAAACATTTAAATTAGTCTTAACAATTTCTTAATTTTCGCTAACATTATGTTTATCTTCCAGTTAGTCAACAAATTCGACGAGCTTCTCTTTACGAAGAATGACGAGAACTTCGTGGAGGCGTTTGCGATATTCTGCGGCATGGGCATTCACAATACACACATGTACGAGAAAGCTATCACCGCGATGGCGAAGCAGAGCGTTACGTTAGACGTGAGTTACCTACTTAAGTATTCTCATCAATATTAGGTACCTATTCATCACCAACAAAATCATAATTTTTCATAAGTATCATTCTGTTCGGCCTTTTTTTTTATCGTGGAAAAATCCTCATGGATACCCTTCGCCCGGGATGGCGAAGGGTTATGCCGGACTCTTACCGGCTAAAAATCCACGGTGTTCCTTCTCCTGACCCTTGGCTGGGGTCGCGGGATTCGCAGCTGCATGCACCGCGACCTCGGCAGGCCTCGATCCGCCAGCCCCTGGCGGACCTCTTCTTCTGTGTGGGGCCTTGCTCCACGTCCTCCTGAGAGGCGCGCACGGAACATTGCGCGCTGCCTTCTCGGGCCTGTTGCTGGTCGGGCGACGGGTCCCCTATTATTCCGTTCTGCCTACTCTTTCCCCAACTACCTATGTTGGGGTCAGCTTCCAGTCTATCCAGATGCGGCTGAATACCAGTATTTTACACGGAGCGACTGCCATCAGACCTCCGCAACCCAGTTACTGAGCAATGCCGATATCCTAAGGTTAGAGCGGTTGTCAGACTTTCTGGCTTCTAACTAAACTGCTTGGCCGGCCCGACTTTAATGTGAGGGTGATAGCTAGTCAGGCGGACTATATAGACAGTGGCGTAGCTACCGTATGGCTAGGCGGGGCAGAGCACCAAGCTCGAGGGGCCCCTTGGCCTTCATGAACGACGTTCAAAAAAGTTATAAAATATCCTAGTTGAATAAAGAATTTTTGACTTTAACTTTTTGGCCCCCCTAACCAACGACTTTTACGTGAAAGCGTGACAAACAGACAAACTTTCACATTTATAATATTATTAGGAATTACGATTAAATAATTATCTGCTGCGTTATACATAATGCTTACTAGTAAATAGCTTTGCTTTATTATGCCCCGCAGTGGGCGATAAGGAGCTGATGATGAAGTAGTTTTGCACCTTCAAAGTATTTAGTTTAAAAAGGTCCCCAATTACATTTTTTCCCCGGGGCCCTTGGTGACATAGCTACGCCACTGTGTATAGACCCTATCACCAAGGTAATCTGTGTGCGATCCCGCACCTCTGACTTTCCGAGTTCATGTGCAGATCATACTTTGATTATGACTTGCGTTAACGGTGAAGCCGGTGCCGGGTGTCGGGGCGGGCGACGCAGGTCGCACGAATATGAACAATTTTACTCGAATATAAGTGCACAATTTAAAAAAATATCAGAACAAATTACAATACGATGAGAAAGATATGGATTACCAAAGTTTTCCTTGGGACCATTATATTAAATTGTACTCAGAGAAGCCAAGGCTTAGTATCGATAAATAATTGTGCATTATGTTATACTGAAACAGCCTACACGTACCTGGCACATTTCCAAACTGAAGCTCCTCGCTTAGCATATAATATTATACTTCCTCAAACATTCATTTAGGTATCTCGGTCTTAAATTGAGCCACAATTTTCTCTAACAACCACGACTCCAGAAGGCTCATTTAAGCTAAACAGTTATTTGTATGATTGCAGGTACTAAGTTACCACGCGTCCGCATCATTAGACGACGCTCAACGGCTACGGGTGAGTTCACAACACAAATGAGCATTATGCAGTAATCTGTTTAATATACCATGCAAAACAAACCCTGAAACGGAGCAATAGAGTTCAAAATTGTACTAATGAAATCTTCTAGAACAGATTACTGCAGAAAGTGTTCGATGTATGTGTTAGGCTGTATGTTCTTGCATGTTGTAGTTGTAAAGTTGGTAGCTCCGAGCAAAACGACTCATCCAGTCATATAATTAACAAACTCAAAGTGTAATTACATGAACATGTTTACGTTAACAGGCTTATTCCGAAACTTGGTACATGACTATTCTCAAGTTGGCTGCACTGGCTTTTGTTGCCTCTGGCTCTGAACATAAATGAGGAAAATTATTAATTTGGAAGAAAAATGCTACATTATAATTGGATTGTTATTATCTAATTAGAATGAAGGTTTCTTTTGTTTCGTTGTGACCATGAGCTTTTGATTAAATGTTTTTTTATTCTATACATTCTGCGAGCCTACCATGCGCAACGCGAGATAATGTTACGACAAAATTATCTTCTGCTTATGTTATCCCGTCTGGATTATTCTTTCCGAACAGACTAATAATTTGTAACATGATGATGATTCAGCCAAAAGACGTCCACTACTGGACCTGGACATAGGCCTCCCTCAATAGGGGGGGGGGGGGGGGGGTGCCATAATCGCCACGCTTGGCAGGCGGGTTGGCGATCTCAGTATGGTTGTTAAAGTACACTTTTTACGATACCCATGGGAAGAGATGGGGTACTCGTATGCTATTCTTAACGTCAGGCACCACATGGAGTATTTGTTACATAATTTAGTAAAATTAGAAGGTATTTTACCAATCAATCAATCAATTACTAGTCCGTAACTATTGACCGGATAAACTAAATGTGACCTACAAATATGAAAGGGGTTCGAACATTTTTCTATGGAAGCTGGCATAGGCCCCTGCCGCCATTTTCATTTTTTTTTTCAAGTTGCGGCGCACGTTGAGACTAACATGTATGGGTAGAGGACACTCAAACAAACAAAAAGTAATCAGAGATATAGTGCCCTAAAGTGTCACGTTGCCGAGATATTTGGACTCAAAGATTTTTTTTCAACATTATCTCGATACAATATCTCGGTAACGTGACACTTTAGGGCACCATATCTCTGAATATTTTTTATTTGTTTGAGTGTCTTCTACCCATATTTACCAGTTACAAAGTGCGCTGCAATAAAAAAACTTAGTCAAAATATCTCGGCAACGTGACACTTTAGGGCACCATATCTCTTAATATTTTTTGTTTGTTTGAGTGTTCTCTATCCATATTTACCAGCTACAAAGTGCGCTGCAATCTTGACAAAAAAATCTTTAAGTCCAAATATCTATCCAAACATATTTGGACTAAAAAAATATCGCCAGGGCGCCATATCCCCGATATTTTTTGTCTGTCTAAGTGTCCTTTACCCATATATGTTAGTGGTATCGTGCACCGCAACTTGGAAAAAAATATCAAAATGGCAGCGGGGGGGCTATGCCACAAAGGTTATATCCCCCTTATGTGTTCAATAATCTTGTCAATATCACTAGTGATATGGTGGTAAAATTCAAATGTTAGTTATTGAAAAGTTTAGAGACCGAATTAGCTTAATGAACAGTTTAGATACAGTAATCTCAATTACCATATACAAGGTTAGTCAGAAAGGGGGTACTAATCCGAAAGGGTGTTAAAGTACCCATAATAATGAGTAACTTTTGTTCTACCACTTTCCCCAAAAGTCAATATTTTAAGAGAAATAGCAGTTCAAAGATTACATAAAAAAAATGCTAAAATCTATCTATCCTCAGTTATGATCAGCTGTGTTTAAATTTTAGGTCATATTTGGGGTCACGAATTAGAAGCTCCATTTTCTGAATTCGTAACTAAAGTAAGGACGAAGAAAATATTGTTTTTATTTCCTTGTAAAAATTATTTTACAAGGAAATATAAATTATCGAATTTTGAAATTTTAACACATGCTTTAAAACCGTCATCGGTGATAGTTTAACTGGCCTGCGGATTAGTACCCCCTTTCCGACCAACCTTGTATACAGGGAGTAGAGTAAACGAATTCGTGTAATTCCTTAAAACCACATGATCTACTTACTGGTGTAGATTGGCCCCGTACGGGAATTAGTTTGATTAAATATAAAAAATAAAAATCTTTTTTTTTCATACTGTGTATCAGGTAAGTGATCGTATCTAGACCGCCTTATGAAGATTTAGTAAAAGTAAAAGATTTTTTTTTGCAAAAAAATTTTTTATGTGAGTGAACATTTCGATACCATGCATAAATTAATGAAAGCACAGCGACATGGCTGGCGGGCACGACTAACGCAATATCGCTCTTTGCAGTCGGTTAACTCGTGGCTCTAAAATTACTCAGAAATAGAAAACCAAGATTTTATTTTGAATTTTCTTTTTGGTTGTTTTTCAAAATTACCCTTTTAGGTTTAACCAGTAGATCACGCGGTTTGAAGGAATTACACAAATTCGTTTAAACCCTGTAAAGAGAAGAGATAAATTTAAAAAAAAAACTCCGCTTCAAAGTTATTTCGTTCTTAAAACTTAATGATGCAATCAGCCCAAACATTAAAAACCTCAGGTATCCCGTAAGAATAACTTGAAGCTCGTAGTTGAACGTAGCCACATTTCGGCCATTTTAATTCAACCTGAAGGTTGAATGCGCGTAATTAAATTCCTCGAGATGCTCACGTGGAGTATTTAATATGCCTAGTACTGCATATTCGCACGATGTTACGTGATATTTATTGATAACTAAGTATGCCCGCGACTTTGTCTATTTGGAAGTCGGAAAACAACATTGTGTCGCAACTACTAAACAACGTATAACTATCTATTTATCTACTCCATTTTTTAAATCTAATCACATTTATTTCCAATAAGTTACTGCTCATCACCCACACTCAATAGCGTGATAATTTGTACTCTAGAACATGACACCGCTCTATTACGATCATTTTTGCCAAATTTCAACTAAATCTGTTCAGTAGTCTTGGCGTGAAGCTCAAACACACAGTCGGACAAAAGTTCTAAAAACTCCAGTTTCGGCACCAGTATCGTTCCTAATAAAAGTAGCACTTTTTTTTTCAAAAATATTAAATGTACAGTTTTTGCTTTGATGCGATTATTATGTATGGATAAGTTTTAATTTACTGCGTGTGAATGTTGATGATGTTTACCGTATCTATTAATAAAGAGCGTGTTTATATTAATTATAAGCGATGGCATGTGATTTAGTTTGCGTGTATATTTTGTATGATAATCTGGACGTTATATGCTATCTGTGAGTTTTATTATTTTCACAAAGTTTTCAAATCGATTGGTATTCATTTCAATTTTCGTTAAATTCACTCACAAGTTTAGCATCTCCGAACATTTACACTAAGAATTCAATCTTACCTCGTGCTCTAATAAGGAAACAAAGGCATTAATTACTCTTCAATTTGAGTTTGTTTCGGTGTTTGTTCTCAAATGGGCACTTAGGAAATGCCGGTGTCAGCTAGCATAGTGGCTTGTATAAATAAGTGTTAAAAACAACCTATTGCGTACCAAATAATTCAGTTTAAGTTTTATCTTTGTTCTGTAATCGTTTGGACCGATATGGTATGTCCTATGTCTATACCAGTGCGCTTTCATGTTCATCTTGCGCTTTCAACTTTCAATTCCTCTTGCGTCAAGCGCATGCAATATTGATTGCCATAAGACGCATGCAGCTTATCGTCTACACCGGTACGCCTCGGTCAGTCGTCAAGATGGATGCGTGTGAACTTGTAGCTGTCTGTGCGGGCATGCGCTTTTTTCGAACTAGTTTTAAGGTATGCGCTATGGCGCTTCACGCATGCTTCAGATGAAGACGCAAGTTGAACATGAAAGCGGACTGGTGTAGACATACCAATAAGTCTTCAAATAAAATTACCCAAAAAAGTAATGACCTTTTTTTTACGTTTCCACAGACGTTAAGGATACCTTCGTCCGCCCACTTCAGTCTTCACGAGCTCGCGTTCGACGACATCGAGATGACGGACGACGACACCCTCCGGGCGTGTCTCCGCATGTTCCTGGACCTCGATTTCGTGGAGCGGTTTCATATAGATTACAGCGTGCTCTGTCGATGGCTGTTGAGCGTTAAGAAGAATTACCGCAATGTAACGTATCATAATTGGAGGCATGCGTTCAACGTCGCGCAGATGATGTTCGCCATTTTGACGGTGAGTGTTTTATAATTTTGTAGTAGTTTTTGTTGGAAGAACGGTTGGTTTGCTTTGTTTTGCTAAGGCTAAGCCGCACTACGAATTTTAATCGTTGCGGATAATAATCGTAAACCTGTGAACAATACCAATATACTATAGTCCGCGCGAAAAGAAATCGTTTGCGATTTAAAATAGCAGATGCGGAATCGTATGTATGTTTTGTACCCTATGATGTTGTACCAAAGCGCGCGCACTGCGGAAAAAATCGCAAACAAAGCGTTCAGTCGACTTGTGATTATTGATGATTTCAGACGTAATTGAGTTCGAATCGCCTGCACCAGCGCCTTCTTTTGTTAATCCATGTTTCGATTTTCAGTCCATCTTTCGTGGTGGCACTGACTGTTCAGCCTCCGCAATTTCGCATGCGATTATAAATTGTAGTGCGCGTAGGAATTATTTTCGTTTGCGATTTTATTTCGCAGTTTAAAAATCGCAACGAATAAAATTCGTAGTGCGCGCTTAGCCTAAAAACGACCCTTTTGAAATAGGAGTTGAAATTATTCTTTAAGTACCTGCAATGTGTCATTACTAGTGTTGTTAACCATCCCAGAATTCCGGGAATCTTCCGGAATCTGCCACCTAATTTCAAAGTGTCTTGGTTCTCGGAGCTCAATAAAAATCTCCCGGAATTTGAAAAGCGCACCTAAATCGTAGTAAATGTTGAGGCCGATTGCAATGCTGGTGGCATCGGCGTAGGATTTCGCTCGACAAATCGTCGTTGCGACTTTAAGGCCTGGCGCAGACGACGGACTTTTTGTCCAGCAGAATACCACGGACAAGAATGAAAGTAGTTGTTGTCATCGCAGACACTAGAGTTCTAACGACAACTACAGACAGTATTAACGTCGTGTGCGTTGAGTCCGTGTTAAATTTCGCGACCGGCAAAGACTACCAACCACGTCAATTCCTGTCCGCGGCAGTCCGCCGGACAAAAAGTCCGTCGTCTGCGCCGGGCCTAAGACTTCATATGTGTCACTTTTGGCAAAATCACTTTTTAAATAGTTTAACTATGACATTACCTACTTTTGATTTCAACCAACAATAGCAAAGTAAAAAGCAGGAAATCATGTGGCTGATACCTTTATTTTTTGGTTTCATTCTATTTTTTTCAGGAGACGGTTTTTATCGATTTTCTCATAAAAGTGATTTTTACACATAAGAGGTCTTAAAGTCGCAACGACGAAATGGCGTGTCTCACCTCATATCTGCCCTAACCCCTAATTTTTTGCCCCGGTCTTAGAATTTCCTCTTCAGAGTTGGCTACCCTAATGATGGCGAGTCTCTTTTAATTATGTAGAGAGCAACAAGTGTTATATATCCTAAGTAGATACTTAGAACAGCTGCTGAACAAAACTGAATAGAATTTTTCGACCTAAAAAACTTACGCACAATTTTTCTTCTAATCGTTTTTAGCCACACATACCTAATTCTTGAAGTCAATACAAGTCATCATCATCTGCCTAGCCTTTTCCCAACTATGTTGGGGTCGGCTTCCAGTCGAACCGGATGCAGCTGAATATCAGTATTTTATATGGAGCGACTGCCTATCAGACCTCCATAACCCAGTAACTGGGTAATACGATACTCTTGGTAAGACTGGTTGTCAGACTTTCTGGCTTCTGACCAACAGTAACGACTGTCAAAGATCTAAAAATGACAGCCGGGACCAACGGCTTTACGTGCTTTCCGAGGCACGGAGGAAACTCGCTATGGTAAATGGTCACCCATCCACAGACCAACCTCGGCAAGCGTGGCTTAACCCGGAAGATCGGTCTATGCGGCTGTAATTATTTAGCCACGAGCTCCTTCAAGTGAAGTCAATACAAGTATTGTGCTTTTTTTAATCTTGAGTAATATGTGGTTTTGCTTCAGGAGACGCAGTGGTGGAAGATATTCGGGGAGCTGGAGTGCTTGGCGTTGATCATCGGCTGTCTGTGCCACGACCTTGATCACCGGGGGACCAATAACTCGTTTCAAATCAAGTGAGTTAAAATTTTCTTTCGACATTAAAAATACGTGAACGGGAACCATTGTCGATAGCAACTGGATGAATCATGGCTTTATTCCTCATCACCGGTAATAAAAAAATGGGATTAAATAATAGAGCCGGAATGGAAATTCTTTCTTGCTCGGAGCATATCGATCTATTAAGATGTAAGTGGAAATTTTTAACTTGCCCCTATTGTGTCCTGCTACGGTCAAAACTTATGTAATATTTAACACAATGAGTTCTTTTTTCTTTAATATTTACATCATCATTCCAACATTTTTCCCAATTTGTTGGGGTCAGCATGACATTTTAAATACGGCTGGCTTCATTTTGAGATGATTTTGAGTAGGTTAGCAAATTCGAAATTCTTTGTCAACACTAAACTGTGTCATCGATCTTTAATTTACCTATTAAATAAAATATGCCACGTATCCTCGTTCTAGGGCATCATCACCTTTGGCGCAACTGTACTCCACCTCCACGATGGAGCATCATCACTTCGACCAGTGTCTCATGATCCTCAACTCGCCCGGGAACCAGATCCTGCTCAACTTATCCTCGGACGACTACGAAAAAGTCGTCAAAGTGCTCGAAGACGCTATCCTGTCCACCGACTTGGCTGTATATTTCAGGTAACTTTATTTAACACAATTCCATCACGCCTGTATTCCCCGGAGGGTCAGGCAGAGGTGTATATTGCCATCAACCGGGCACAAATCCAGACTCCGGGCTGCTACTGAGAAATTCCAATCGAAGAACCCAATAACACTTTGCCCGACCGGAGATCGGCCTAGGAAGGACCTCACGATTAGCAGTCGGGCTTGCGACCACAAGACTAATGAGGCAGTCAGTTTAGTTTATCTTATAATTAATGTAGTACACACAACACTTAATAAAAGATAAATTAATAAGGACTATAGCGTACAAAGGCACTAACTATAAGTTAACTTTAACTTTCAATATTTATGTCTGTAACTATTCACAGTAGGGTATTAGTCCTTGTCATGATTATTTCGGTTCATTAAGGTTCTATTTAGTCTTGGTTTTTGTAGAGGCATTGGAGCAATTTATACAGTACTAGCGACCCGCCCCGGCTCCGCACGTATACGTTTTATAGCTTCAAACCTTTGTCTTGAATCACTCTATCTATTAAAAAAAACCGCATCAAAATCCGTTGCGTAGTTTTAAAGATCTAAGCATATATAGGGACAGACAGCCAACGGGAAGCGACTTTGTTTTATACTATGTAGTGATGCCCCAAACTATGACAGCTCTGAAGTCAGGCGAAGTAGCAAAGTATAGAGGTAAGTTTGCAACTGCGCAACCATTCGCCCGACTTCAGAGTGGTCGTAAATTTTGGCGCGTACTGTAACATCTGACAACTAGATTTGAATACTTGATGATTTTGCAACAATATTCATTGCGTGATTCATAGTTGTTGAGAAGTCGTAATATGTGTTGGTATGGAAATTGTTGACCTGTCAAAATCAAACCCATAGCGATTACGAGTGTGTTGCGCAATTAGGATGCTGGTTTCGCAATAGGCTTTTTATTTTATTTATTTTTATTTTATAATTTTCGGAAAACTTACAGCTAGCAAACACAGTAGGTAATTTGTTAATAACATGAATATGGCCAATTACAAGTTTTCACAAATAGTTGTGTTTAGTAAACAAACGGTTTAAGTATATGGCCAATAACAAGTTTTCACAAATAGTTACGTTTAGTAAACAAACGGTTTAAGTAGGTACTAAGTAGTAGACAGTGGTTAATTCGCGGATTTAATTTACGTAGGTATACAAATCAAAGGCTATGTTAGGTTGTCAAAGAAGTGGTTACAAAGAGTTTTTTACTGAACTCATTTGAGCGTCTCGTGCTTAAGTTTTTTCCATAAAAATATTCTATTTTTTCTTTCAGCAAGCGCAAAGCGTTCATCGAGCTGGTACACACGGAACGACAAGTGACTCCTGCTTGGGGTGAATGCGAGGACCGGCGCGGTCTGCTCCGAGCGATGCTGATGACCGCGTGCGACCTCGCCGCGATCACCAAGCCTTGGCCCGTGGAGCGACGGGTCGCCGCACTAGTCGCTGGAGAGTTCTTTAGACAAGGCGATCTGGAGAGGCAGAACTTGAATTTGACGCCCATTGTAAGTAGTTTTAATTTGTATTTTAGTTAAGACATTTTGTGGCTAAGTGGCTGTAGTGATATCTTATAGGTTAATATCTATTTGGACTTCATAATTTACACGTTTCTCTGCTATAAGTGGTCATATTCAACATCATCATTATCATTCAGCCGAAAGACGTCCTCTGCTGGAAATAGGTCTGCCCCAAACATCGCTATATCGACCGGTTCTGTGCGTCTCGCATCCAGGGGATGTGATGTGCCCAAAGGGTAATGGAGAGAGCTGTGCTCGGAGTTTCCCTGCGTGATCATATCAGAAATGATGTGATCCGCAGGAGAACCGATATAGCCCGAAGAAATGCCAAAGAACATTATTGATATGAAAATGGGAGTACCTAAATACACAAGTGTATTATCCTGAAGGTTTACAATTAAAGGTTAATTAGCGTACATATTGGCTGGGTTACTTACTTATTGAATTCACCGTGGTAAAATTTTTAAGTTTAAATTTCATTTTCGTTTATTCCAGGACATAATGAATAGAGATAAGGAAGATGAGCTCCCTGCTATGCAAGTCAAATTCATCGACACAATCTGCCTGCCCATTTATGAGGTACATTACCATAAACTTTATTTTTTTTATCCTTACCTTCGTTTGAATTAAAAGAGCCTCCACGAGAAGTCCAGCGCACTCTTAGCCGTCAGTCCTTCTACCAACCTTGCTGACTGGTTAATCTTTTCACCGCGGCATGAGCTATTCTCGTGTAACTCTAGGCGACACGATGGATGTTTCGTGGCTCTGTTTTTTAAAGGCGTATTATGTAATGTCAAACAATATTTGTATTGCCTTAAAGAGTAGTAGAGCTCCTTGTGAAAGTGTTCGTCCGTGAGAGTACTACCTCCATACATATTTTTGCCGCTAAGCAACACTACTGCAGCATTACTGTGTTCCTGTTTGAAGGGTATGAGTGCCGGTGAAATGGGGAGACACAGGCAAAACGAAAGTAGATGGCAGCACCTCTGTTGGTACCAATTACAACCAATCAAAATGAGTTAAATTGTCACGAGCAATAATGTCAAACAAACTTTAACCAATGAAATTGTTTGGTACCAACGATGGTAGCGCCATTAGTTCCCCAGTGGGCTACCCCATTACAGGCAAATGAGACTTTCCAACTTTGTCTCTAAGGCTGGCAATGCATCAACAATACTTCTTGGTATTGTAGGTCAATATAGGCGGCGGTAATCAGTCGGGTCGACGGCTTGCTTGCCAACCTATTATTAAAAAAAACGTTTCAAAAAAGTCAGTTTTAACAAGTTTTTAAAATGCCTCCATTTTATTTCCAGGCATTCGCAGTTCTGTCACCGGCATTACAGCCGATGCTCGACAGAGTAAAGAGTAACCGCGGCCACTGGATCGACCTCTCCAACAACGACGGCGGCGAGAAATTCGACTACGGACTCGCAGGAGAACTGCCCGAGAGAAACGACAAGTCCAGCATCAGCTCACAGAACGTCGACGACACGGAGAATACGTACGAAGGAGACAGCAGTGGTGCCGTCAGTCTCTCCTCAGAAACAAACTCCAAATACGAAAACCTCGAGAACCCTGTCGTAGGTCTCTTATGCAACAACGCCTTAACTCTACGAGATCCCAACAAGTTCTGTCAGCTCAATGACTACTAAACTTGTTCCGCTATAGACTATACCAATGTGATAAAGTGAATAAGCGGCTTGTTAGTGTTTCCACGTTTCAAAGGCCAATAGCGAAGCCAAATCGTCCATTTAGGATGTTAGGTTTAGAATACTTTTAAGTTTCTAAGTTTCTAGCACAACTAACAATGAAATTTTCACTAAGTTTTAATTAATTGTGATTCGTAAGTTGTATTGCATTTTAGAAAATTAATTTGTTCATCATTATTGCGTGTCTCCATTTGTTTATATATCATATCATTATTTTCCTATTGGTCTGCTTGAAATGCTGGACGAGTACGTGAATACATAGCACTTCGCGCGAGTTTCAACTGACAGCTGTGTGATATTCGTTTAATAAATAGATGATTTAGTCGAATTTGAAATTTGTCTAAACGCCAGGCGTAATTACTCGATAAGTTGTCATGACCATCGCCGCACTATTTTTATACACTTCATTATGTAGCTTTACATTTTTAAGTACCTTTAAGAGAAAATTTTACAAGTAGGTCTGTAATGTTTTTAATTTACCTCATTCGTCTATTCCTACTACGTATTACATGAAGTCGTTTCGTGTGTCGATAGTTTTGGTATCATTTAAGATACATTTTACAGCTAATGAAATATTCAATTTCTCATAGAAACAAAAATATTTCGACTATAAAAATACTCTAACCCCCCGCTAACCGCAGTAAGTGTAACAAAACAGGGCCTAACTGTCGTGACGTAGTTGTATGACCAAAATACCAAAAAGTTTTTATGTAGTTGTTGTACTAAAATCCTTATTATTTTCTATTATTCGGATTTACGATTAATTCTTTCATACTTACGTATTTCATATGGAAAAATATTAAATTATTATAAATTCTATTAATAAAACCTCTGATGGTAACTTAGAGTGTGTGTGCGAAAAAATGTTTATACACTTGCGACAGTTTGTGTGTAACTAATAATTTTCAGTCGCACAACGTAATTTTTGTAAATAATTAATCAATGTTATAAATACTGTAATACTAACATGTTGTAATTTTGGTAAGTACTTATTATAAATTCGGGTTTTTCTCTATTAATTATTCATCGATTATTTTGTTCTATATTATCTGCTTATAGGAACCGTGGCCTCGCATATTTTTCAAGACAGTTACGGCACCCGCTGATCCATTCCAATATAATTTTCGATTTAAAATAGTAATTTTTTCATCGATTTTGTTTGTGTTGTCCATAAAGTTTTTTATAGATAAAGTGTCAATTATATTTGCAAAAAAAAAGGTTTAAAACGCGACGTTTTTTAAAATAATGAAAAAAAAACTGCTAACTTTCTTTCACATGTGTTTATTAAACTGCAATATTTTGTATGTTCATAAATGGACATTCGCTAGTAGTTGTTCTTCTAGTCTTTTATTAAATTCACTTTAATTATCACGTCTTAATTTTGATTCGTTTTATACTTAGCCTATTCACGAGTAAACATTGTTTCGGATGCCAGTCGCCAACAGTTTCTGAAATACAAGTTTCTTGAAACGATTTTTCGGAGCTTCTGCAGTCGCCGTAAACACTCACTGTCTTTCTACAAAATCGTGTGAAACAGGGCTTTAACACCTTTAACAAAAGCCCCCCTTATTACGAAGGATGATTTAAACTAAGACTAAGGGCCTATGCACTTGGCGTCATTTCGACGCGCTGTCAACGCGCGTTTCCGTCAAACTCCATACATAAAAAATCACAATGACGTTTTTTAAGTATGAAGTATGACAGAAACGCGCGTCGACGGCGCGTAAAAAAGACGTCGTGTGCATAGGCTCTAAGGTAAACCCAGATTTAACATTTACCTATTGCTTTCTAACGTCATATAATAGAAAGAGATGAGGTTATTTTAAAACCTGGGTTTTATTTAGAACATATTTTGCCATAAGAGGGTTAGAACCCAAAGTTTTGCACACACGGTTTATATCAAGCTAAATATTTCCAGTATAAGCTGATCTCGTATTGTATAGGCCTTCCGTACAATGAGAGGTCAGATTATACTGGAAATTTATAGCTTGATATGTAGCCGTGTGTACCACAACATGTATCAACATTCTAGAAACAAGCTTCTTGTTTCTGAAACAGTGTTTGTAAACAATGTTTACTAATGAATGGTTTTAATGTTTCTAAAATATTGCAAATTAATAAATGATAACATTCTAACGTACAAAGTTGTAAAACTTGTAAGATTGAGAAATGACTTTTAACTCTATGTATGCTTACATCATTTGGAAGCAAAACAATTTCGAGTCGTTACTTCACATTTTGGATCGAACTTCTTCTTTCATACATAATTATGACCAAATCCTCCAAAACGAAAGTTAAAAAAAATATTTTGTAATTGGAATAATTCTCTCTATAAGCATTAGATATTTACATGAAAAAAATCTCAAATTAATTGTGGTAATAAAACTATGTACAACATTAATTTTAAGATTGCTGTAAGTATTATTAGAAAGTAATTAGAAAATTAATAATTGTAATTCACTAAATGACGAGTTGTATGGTGTGTGAATAATTATGGAGGTTGTTTTGTTCCAAACAAGAAATGTTATTTATTTATGATTAAACAAATTTTGAAATAACTTACGATTTTCATTGTTTTTAATTTTATTTGTACAAACGGCTGTAATCTACAGAGATAATTCAGAGCTACGTAGAAGAGATTAGATGTTGACGAGAACATACCTATATTATGGTGGAACCACACAGCGGCCGCAGGCTCCGCCGGCGGCTTGCCCATAGGCAAAGCCGCCGGTAGGCGCCGACAAGTGCGGCTCTGAATCATTCGCAGTTAATAAAAACAAACGACACACTTGAAAGCCGCGAACGAACTGTCCCCCCGCTGCCGGCGGCCATTTTGAATGTAACTGCAACGAGTGTGCAAGATCCACAGAAGTAATAAGTACGCAAGATCAAACCAACCGTATAAAAATTACTACAAGAACCTACAAAATCTCTACAGAAACCAACATATCCATAATAAAACGGCATTCATACGAACTAGGGCCCAGTTGATGAAACTTCTCAGAGAGTCTGCATTCCTTACAAAATATGGCGCGCAGACTTGCAGAGTAGTTTCATCAAATAGGCCCCTGATTTTTTAGGAGTTCGCTGAACAAGTTGTACCTATATTTTAAAGTTTTTAATCAATCAAAAAGAATCTTCCATGACATTGCAAATTCATGAAGCAGATACGATACTTCGATTTACGAGTCGCGAATCTTCAAATCGATAATAATACCTAAATCCCGAGATGCTGCTGTGTTTGTATGGTTTGCGGCATAGAACAGTTCGTCTCTCTTATGTGCTAATTAACTGCAATCATCAATTTTCTTGCCAAGCGTAAAGATCTTTTTTTTAATTATTATCTGACATAGTCGCGATTTACCCTAATCGCACCTGATGGTAAGCGCAGACAGGGTCTAAGATGGAGCTTATGAATCTAAGTAACGGAGATATAGAGGGATTCACCTATACTGCTCTGGCTCTCACATACACATGACAGAAGACAGTAAACTGCTTGGCTTCAATTTAATGGGAGGATAGTAGCCAGCCAGGCGGACCGTATAGATCCTACCACCAAGCAATCTACATAAACGATCTTCGTCTCTCGTGTCTTCGTGTTTGCCTTATGTAAATAGATCATGTCGTGGTGAAAAGATCAGCCAGTCAGCAGTTTCGGGGCTGACTGCCCAAGGTGTTCAGTAAAAAAATCACATTTAAACCTGATAACCCAGAATACAGAAAGAACCCTGAAAATGACGATCATAATTTTTAGGGTTCCGTAGCCAAAGGGTAAAACGGGATCCTATTACTAAGGCTCCGCTCTCCGTCTGTCCGTCTGTGGCTCGTTCAAGATCACCCATACCGCGATGTCTCACTGCGCTCAATGCCCTCCTGGAAGCCAGACCGAATTTTGATATGTTTGCGGATGAATGGAAGGTGATTTTGTCGGAATGTCTGGAGTACTGCGAGAGGAATGCATCATGAACGAGTGAAAGAATATACTGTCAGAAGCACTGTAAGGGATTTATGAAAGAGTTTATTAGAATATTTTTTTCTTATCCTTTTATGTATGTATCGTTTTTTTATTACTATCTTTAATTATTGTAATTGGTCTAAGGCCGTTTTAATTAAAGTAAATAAATAAATAAATAAATAAATCTGTCCGTCTGTCACCAGGCTGTATCTCATGAACCGTGATAGTTAGAAAGTTGAAATTTTCACAGATGATGTATTTCTGTTGCCGCTATAACAAAAAATACTAAAAAAAACAATAAAATAAATATTTAAGGGGCTCCCATACAACAGACATGATTGTTTGCCGTTTTTATAGATAATGGTACGGAACCCTTCGTGCGTGAGTCCGACTCGCACTTGGCCAGTTTTTTTATTAAAGATCTTATCCTCTTTGGTAAAGTTCTCCAAATATGAAATAACTTTCCGATTTCCGATGAATAGATTTAACGTCAACGTCAATCTTACGTTTTCTACGTCAATTACTTTGTCTAAGACGTCAATGGTCAAATTGGTCATTATTTAAAAATCGTTTTAATGTTTCAAATATAAATCTGTGTTTTAGACAAAGAGTAAGTAAAGTAGACGACTCCAAACAACTCCTGTGGCGTGCTTCATAATACTTAATTATTTCTTTAAAAGAAACCTTTGTTACAATCCAATAACATAAGCTAATTAACTACAAGCCAAAATGAAGGACATAAATGATCCGGCAGTAATAATATTTCTCAAAGAGATGTACGAGAAAGAGACAAGAGTGCGGGTACAATGGATTCGCAAACATAGAGATGCAATACAACTGGCGGCCACACTTAATAGAGAACCTACTAACTACTTTGAAAAAGATGTGGACATGCACAACATGGTCGCAGGTATGGCTACAATCACTCGAGACCATGTTGTTGCAGGTTACAATAGGAGGAAAGTACCAATTCGCGACGCAGCAGCCTTACTAGACATCAAGAGCTTACGACATGAATATACAATCGTTAACTTAGGTATTGGAGACGCCAAGGACGATCCTCGCTTAGTTAGACCAGACACAGACTTATCATTCGATCCTGTAATGCGGCCAATAGATCCCAAGATGAAAAAGATACTATTCAAACAAAGGCCCCGGTTTGGGAGGGAGATGTATCTGAAGAAGCGCACCAAACATGACCCTGAGAAGAAATATTATTTTCCGGAATGCTGCAGTTGGGATTACGGCTGGCGTTTAGCTGATAGTGGGCCGAAACAGGGGCCGAAGTACGGAAGACGTTGGCAACTGACCAGGGAATTGAACAATCGTGTTGGGCCACAGCGAGACCCAGATCATTATCCAAATTGTGTAGAATTAACTATGAATTAATTCATGAAACAACGAAAAGTCTTAGTTTGATAGTTGATTTTGTAGTGATTAATAGATATAGTATTTCTAAAGTTATTATTATACCTAATTTAGATGTTCTCATTCTTTTAATGTTAACTTTAAAATAATTTATAGGATAATTATTATTTTACTTCAATAAGTTTGTTGTATGTTTTCTTTTCTAGTTTTTAGTATACAGGTACTTTCAATATAATATTAATGAGTATGTTGGTATTTTTATTATTTAAAGGATTTTTAAAGATTTCATCTTTGGAATGAATCATTATCGTCATCATTCAGCCGAAAGACGTCCACTGCTGGACGTAGGCCTCCCCCAATCATCGCCACATCTACCGGTCTTGTGCTTTATCAGAGCTAGCAGAGCCGCCGGGGACTAGAGGCCGTTTATTCATTGTGCTATCCATGTTGGGGGGGTTTTCCATAATCGCCACGCTTGGCAGGCGGGTTGGCGATCGCAGTATGGTTGTTAAAGTACTCAGAGAACGCTGCTGCTCATTCTCTAGTGAATCCCTTAGTCGCCTTTTACAACACCCATGAGAAGACATAGGGTAGTGCTATTCTTTACGTCCGGCACCACACGGACCACTTGGAATGAAACAATATCGGGTACGGTATTCGTAATTCAATAAGGCGGGCGAGTGTGTCGCGGCGAGTCTTGCCGTCCCATCAAATTCAATAGTAACTATAGTTACGAATCAATCTCCACTGGGCGACATCGTGGCGATAGTTTCTATTGAATTTGATGGCATGGCGAGACTATCACGACGATTCACTCGCTCGTGGAGATGGCGTTCAAGTTATTGTGATTTCAAGTACCTTGTTCAAGATTACATAAAACAACGCCTTATGTTCCCCGAAGGGTTGGGCAGAAGTGTATACATATAGTACACCCACATTTCGCCGTAATGTTAAAGTTCCATGTAATAGGGGGCAAGCCTATTGCCATCAACCGGGCACAAATCCAGACTCCGGGCTGCTACTGAGAAATTCCGCACCGAAAAACCCAATAACATTTTGCCCGACCTGAGGATCGAACCCAAGACCTCACGCACAGCAGTCGCGCTTGCGACCTCTAGACAAACGAGGCAGTCATTCTACATTATATTTGTAGATATTACTTATCTCCAAAGCCTGCAATACATGTTGGCCATAGCTCGCCGACCGAAGGCGAGGACCAACGTACAGCCAGTCCATTTGCCTAGCCTCGTCATTGTTCGTCGTTGCTCGCCTAGCTGGCCGAGCGCCAACGTGTATACGGTTTGTTTGATGTGCCTTGCCACCATTCGGGATCGCTCGCCATGACTCGTCTCACTTCGGAACAGTGTCGGTTTTTCTGCACAAACACAAATCAAAGGCGACTCGTCTGCACTCGGCAAGTCGTGTCCACATATTCGTCGACTTCGTTGGCACATAGAAGTAATAAGTACTACGTACAACGTTGGCATTGGTCTCGTTCGAACCTGACCAACGGCAACGTGTATACAGTAGCACTTGCCTTGTATCAGCTTGCCTAAGCTCGCGTTGGCCGTGGCTTGTCCAACATGTTGCCGGCTTAAGACTCTGATGCTGCAGTCTGCTCCCGCTCTAAGGAAGAATTGCCAAATTGAATGGTAATTCCTCCAGGTTGGTGAAAGGCCATTTGGGAGTTGCAAGAGACTCATTAGTTGGTAACATGTACATACCATGTTGTTTTGTTTGTTTGGTTGGTCGTATACATACACATCAATAATATATCAGCCATGTGATCTCAGCTTTGGTAATAGGAGACTTAAAAAGAACGGTGCTATGTTTTACAGTAATAAATAGACGGAAAAAAATGTAATCTATCAAAAAGTTCAGGGGGCATAATAACGCTGCCTTTGTTAATCACAACTGCAATTGGGTTGCATATCCAGTCGGCAGTTATCACGCAGATAGCGCCATTACGCACTGTCGACTGGTCACCGGAGACTTGGTCTCTCGGCGACCAAAACATAAGCATAGTCGCCCGGGCGACCGGCGACCAAGTGCGTAAACACATATTTATACATATAACGTATTATAGAAAGTCTCAGTCGCCGTCGACCAGTCGACAGTGCGTAATGGCTCTTAGTTTAAATAGGTGTTTACGCACTTGGTCGCCAGTCGCCCGGGCGACTACCTATGCTTATGTTTTGGTTGCCGAAAGACCAAGTCTCCGGCAACCAGTCGACAGTGCGTAATGGCTCTTACACTGACTACATCCTAATTGCCTTCAAGCTGCATTTGGTAGTTGCAAAGTTTACAGTTGCGACTGGATACGAGTATGCAGTCTACTTGCAGTTATGATTACGAATATGAAACGAAATATGTTTCACACACGTTATTAGCTCCCAGGATAGTTTTAAGTATGCGCCCTCATAATGTAATGTGCTCTAATAGGATTGGTAGGTTTGATCACGACTGCCGTATACCATCCGAGCTGTGACTGAAATCACAAATCACCGTGCACTAGGAATCCTGTCACGGCAAGGAAGCATCGACTCGTGGTTGATGACGAAAAAGATGGCAGAAACAGCTACACAGATCAAGCAACAACCTACATCAACAAAACTGTAGCGCATTTTTTAAAGCATGGGAATCAATAAAGGAGACTAAGGTCCACATTGGGGTGAGATGGACGAGTTGACAGTACACAAAATATTGTTGCTCTATGTTGCTTTTTACTCATTACTTGCCTACCCTTCTAGATTATGTTAGGGCAACCACTGGGTTGGACTGAACGTCCCGTTGGAGTAAGCGCGGCAATAGCCGTCCGATACTTGTCTCCGACTTTCTGAACCGACTATCGGATCGGTTTTACCAAATACAAGACCATACGCGTCCAATTCTCGTCTTCGTTTTTTTTTTTGAGTCGGCCTTTTCCTTGTCTTACTTCCGATCTGTTAGTCGAATTGGAAGTGATCAGATGTGTATGGACTGTTTAAACAAATGTATGATGCGGAGGCCTTCTGATTGTCGGATCAGACTATCGGAGACCAAGTATCGGGCGATTCGGGCGTCGATTGCCGCGCTTTTATTTTTGAAAATAATTCCGACCGATCGACATTGAAATCATGTCAGGTAATAGGTACTTTTGAATGCAGAATTGATGCCAAGTGCCCACGCAGGTTGTTGCCGGTACGGAGGAGCCACCCTTGACGTGTACTGTTAGACCTATCATTGAAATATAAAATCTAAGAGATGAAACGATACGACTTTTTTGATCCCGATACCAAAGTCAAATGCATCGTTAAAACTATTACGATAACAAATGCATTCTACGATTAATCAATTAACATTTAATAAAAGGTAATGTGGAAAATCAACGTTTAGAATAGAATAGAATATACTTTATTGTACACCAAAATAATAACCAAACACAGCTCTTAAACAATATCATATATGTTTACTGTGAGTAATAGCGATTCAAATAACATAATGTTTAGTAGGTAATTAATAATATGCATCCTTATTTGATCAACCCCTTCGTTTTTTTTGTTTAATAAAAAAAACAATCTGTTTAAAATCGCACAGAGACAGTCAGACTGCGAAAGACTGAAATTCTTGCTTCTATTTCAATGCAACACAGTAAAACGAAAAATGATAGATTTCAGACAAAGATGTCCAAAAAATGTAATGAAAAAATAAATACCGCATTTCCCAGAGGATCATTTTTAAGTTTAACGCAAGAATACAGTAACATTAAAATAGAATCTTTTCGTCACCATAAGTCTTAGAGCATATA
This sequence comes from Amphipyra tragopoginis, assembly GCA_905220435.1. NCBI lineage: Eukaryota > Metazoa > Arthropoda > Insecta > Lepidoptera > Noctuidae > Amphipyra > Amphipyra tragopoginis. Next base: position 11,634,995 of record HG992009.1, read on the forward strand.
CCTCCATAAGTATACACTTTTGTTTAAGATTTTTTTAAAACCCTCGCTGTTTCAGGCTTGCGTCATATTGTACCCGTTGCTAGTGATTTGCCTATCGATAAAATAGTTTCGATTTATTTAAGAAAAAACTATTACATTACATGGTATGTCTACACCCGTGCGCTTTCATGTTCATCTTGCGCTTTCAACTTTCAATTCCTCTTGCGTCAAGCGCATGCAATATTCATTGCCATGACGCATGCAGCTTATCGTCTACACCGGTGCGCTTCGGTCAGTCGTCAGTCGACATATAATAGACGGATTAATGTGCGCTAGGGGCATGCGCTTTTGTCGAACTAGTATTAAGCCATGCGCTATGGCGCTTCACGCATGCATCAGACCAAAGAGTATAACATCAGACAAAGACGCAAGATGAACATGAAAGCGCACTGGTGTAGATATAGCTATTAACTTATGTTAATAATTTTGATGTAACTAGAATAATGAACCATCATCATCCTCCTCCTGTCCTTATCCCAACTTATTTGGGGTCGGCGCATCATGTATTTTTCTTCCGTAACGTACTTCTTATTTCACTTGTCATGCTGCAAATGTTTTGGCTAAGTTTTATGACCGGCCGCCTGCCTGACGTCAACCCTCCTTGAGAATGCTTTTGTTGGTGTTGCTCAGAACAGATCAGCTACGCGGCATCCTACGTGAGCGATCTAGAAGCGATGGCGCGGCCCGACGCGGAAACAACAAGCAGGCGATATCAATTGAAGTGGCCTACGTGACCAAACGCACGTGGAGTGCGGTATGGCGCGGCGCGAAGCGAAGCGAACGCGATCAGTTGGCTTGATATTTTCGTGCGAACTGGATGCGGCCGCCGCCGCTTCGCACCGCATCGCATTGAATTCGCGTGTCACCGCATCGGATCGCTTCGCAATTCGCGTCGCTTTGAACGCCGCGTAACTCTTATGAAATCAACAATGACTAACACCAAGTCTACACAATTTCTTTTGGCTAAGACGTTGCACATAATAAATAAACATATTATTATTTTTTACATTCAAATATTTAAATTTTTATATCCCACTACAATTTTATTTGTATAAGACTCTGCCTTAACAGTTTGATATTGTTTTATATGTATAATTTTGATAATATCATTTTCTAAACTGTAAAGTTTGAGCATCATGCAGCAATTAATGATACCTACACCTTTAATCATATCATATTACTGCCCATTGTCTGGTAGTATGAGTCTGTCGTGCTCACTTAAATGTCCTGCTGATGGTGGCTTTGTATATCCGGTCGTTGGGTTCCCTATAATATGGTTGAGCTAAGCGATGCGGATGTGCACGTCATGCTCGTGAACGGGTGCTGTCTGTCGGGACTGGTCAGCCCATAACTACTATGGCAATTCTAGAAGGCATATTTTCTTTTTCTATTTTCTACTCTTATGTGAATTTATTTGGTACATTAACCTGCATTATTCTCATTCTATGTCGCACGCTACTTTAATGGAATTGTCATGAATAGTCATGATCTACTATTTTAAAAAGAGTATTCATGGAGTTTCTTGCCGGCTCTTCTCCATAGAACCTACCTTTTGGAACCGTGCACCTAGTTTTGACGTTTTAAAAGTGCCTGTAATCTGGTCTATTTGAAATAAAAAACTTTGACTTTGACACTAAATGGAAAACATCCTATCACTGCTCCACGATTTACTTTTACCTCTTCTGCCTGTTTATCTCTGGAATAATGAACCATATTTATGCTTATTATTTACGTAATAAACTCCCAACTTTATTTAAACTTCTACATTCATTAAGATATGCAGAGTTACTTCATGGATCATAAATATGTATTTGTAATCAGTAATCTCCCGACAAAAATTCAAGAACATTATCTTCAAAGTTTTATTTATCGATAGTTAAATCGACATTAGTCACACATTCTAGGTTCTTGAGATCATCAGAAAATCTTAAATTAAAACTACAACAGCATTCCACTTCCTTGTTAGACAAGTCTTTTACAGTTCAAGCTGCTCGCTTGTGGAATGCATTACCACTTAATGTGAGACGTGCACAATCACAGCCAGTGTTTAAAAAGTTAGTGAAGGAGCATTACTTGTCTCTTTAATTTGCAATTTCTTGATTATTGCTCAGATTTCATCTACTTTCTTATTTAAAATATATTTATTTATTAGTTTGTTTAATACATGTATGTAACGTCTTCTTTTTATTTATTTGTGTAATTATTGATATGTATTTTATGTTATTATATCTAAGTAATATTATGTACGATACGTACTTATACACCAGGACTGCCCTTATCTCTTTCCGTTCTTTTAGTCCATCCTAAGGTTGTCTGGAAGAGATCGCCTTGTGCGATAAGACCGCCCATTGTACATATTATGTAAATATTTGTATTCCTTTTCTTTTGTTTCCGGTGTATTATGTACAATAAAGAGTATATATATATATATATATATATATATATATATATATATATATATATATATATATATATATATATATATATATATATATATATAGTCACATCTTTAGCGACTCTTGTTTGACAGTATTGACATCCATTTGACATCTATCATTTTAATCATCGTGCAGTGAAAGTAAATAGTGATTGCTTGATTGATTTATGCATTTATTAATAGGCTACATAGACTCGTAAGTAGCAAGATACTTGTCAATCGATGCCAAATAAATTATCTTCTTCTTCTTCTTCCTTTGCCTTGTCCCATTATCTGGGGTCGGCTCTCCTTGTCTGCCTTTTCCATTTATGTCGATCCAGGGCCGTTGCGGTATCTATTTCGCTCTCCTTCAGATCTATCTGGACTGTTGTCAGCCAGGTGGCGGGGGGTCTTCCGCCAAATAAATTATGTTTTTAATATTATTATAAATGCGATGCGAAAGTAATTCTGTCTGATATCTCATCACGGCTAAACTACTGAACCGATTTTGTTGAAACTTTGTACAGCGATAGTCAGGAACCAGGAGAAGGACATACGCTACTTTTTATCTAAAAACGCGGAATACGCGATAAACGACGTCCAGGCGGGCGAAGCCGCGAGCGACCTCTAGTTGATAATAAATTAGGTAGCTAAACTCTCAATTTTTAGGGTTCCGTACACAAAGGGTAAAACGGGACCCTATTACTAAGACTCCGCTGTCCGTCCGTCTGTCACCAGGCTGTATCTCATGAACCGTGATAGTTAGACAACTGAAATTTTCACAGATGATGTATTTCTATTGCCGCTATAACAACAAATACTAAAAAACAGAATAAAATAAATATTTAAGGGGGCTCCCATACAACAAACGTAATTTTTTTGCCGCTCTCCGTCCGTTCGTCTGTCACCAGGCTGTATCTCATGAACCGTGATAGTTAGACAGTTGAAATTTTCACAGATGATGTATTTCTGTTGCCGCTATAACAACAGATACTAAAAAACAGAATAAAATAAATAAGGGGACTCCCATACAACAAACGTGATTTTTTTGACGTTTTTATACTTATTTTATTTTTATGGTACGGAACCCGTCGTGTGCGAGTCCGACACGCACTTGACCGGTTTTTTATCTTGCTACTTCATCATAAATGGGCCCCAGATGAAAAAATTGCGAGGGCCCCATACTTTTTTGTTGACGATAAATAATGTTTTTAGTTTATCTCTTAGTTACTTATTGGTTTTGTTTTTTGCAAGCAGTTGGTAACGTAATTTAAAAGACGTCTAAACCGTAATACAAAATTAATTAGGTTCGACTCGCGACCTCGCCGCGTGATCAGCTCATGATTAAGGGCTCCGTTTGGGTCAGAAACTAGTCGGGCAATCCCGAAAAATGCACGTGAGTAATTAATCATAAATACAAAATTAATGACACCTTGACTAAAAAAAAGTGAAAATGGCTGTTCTTGTTTTGGCATTATTATTCTCATATCAGAACTGGTAATCAAACCCAGAACTCACAGAAGGCAGCCTCGATTGAGACCACCAAAGCAACGAGGTGATGATTTTTGTGTTTTCTCTGCTGCATTGGAGCGCAATTTGAACGCTAATAATAGCAGGCCAAGGAATGGGACAAAGTCTCGTGAAGTGCCGGACTTAAAGAATAGCACTACCCCATCTCTTCCCGTGGGTGTCGTAAAAGGCGACTAAGGGATTCACTAGAGGATGGGCAGCAGCGTTCTCTGAGTACTTTAATAACAACCACACTGCGATCGACAACCCGCCTGCCAAGCGTGGTGATTACGGCAAACCCCCTTTTGGGGGAGGCCTATGTCCAGCAGTGGACGTCTTTCGGCTGAATGACGAAGAAATGGGACATCAGCCTCTTTGAAACCGCTTGTGATAGTGCAATAGTCATAACATCATAGGGCACTAACACAAGCCCGTATCCTCAACTTCATTTTCTTCAATGAACTCTGCAAACTTTGATGAAATAGTAAGCAACCAACAGGCGCAGATTTATCGCCTATCTAGCGATTTATTTTTTGTTCAAATGAACTCAATACAGTGTGTCCTTGGCTAATGTGCACAGATGAAAATATGTGAAACTAGACCACAATTTATCGACGAAAAGAAAATTGAAAAAAAAAAACTAAAAACTTTTTTTTTATTAAATTCGCTTTTTTATTATGAAAAATAATGACATTTTATAAAATGCGCGTATTTCGTTTAAATAACAACATTATTGATAACTTTATTTATTATTGCTGCAAATAAAAAGCAACCCTAAAAAACAGTCATCAAATTACAAAACACGTTTTTTTTAAAATTTTATATTTTTGAGTGATTTTTTCAACAAATTGTTACTTTGTTTAGATTTTTTTCCTATATTCGTCTGTACACATTATCCAGGGACAGACTGTATAATAGAAAAATACATTTTCTACGCATTGATGATCGATTTTAACCATACAATAATGCTGCAGCCGTGTAAGGCAGTGTCCATTGCTCGTTTAATATCTTGCACAGAAACACGCTTAGCCAAAGGCAGCCGTCTACACGCGCGGTAATGCTTACTAACATTCAGCCAATCACGTTAAGCCAAAGGATCACCCTAGATGGCGTGTTTTCCCGCCAAAATTTTCATCAATAACACTGCGCATGTTGCTCTAGTAAACACCTGTCTCTTTTCCGTAATAAGGAAAGTGAGAGGGAAAGTAGATAACCTCCAAGTGTTCACGCATGCGCGGGAAGAAGCCTTTTAGAAAAAATGTTGGCTAGACAGCGCGTTTTCGTTTTCCGCGACTCACATCATTGGAAATGCGGTGTTGATAAAATAGTGCAGTGAAATTGTACATTATTGTATATTTTACTAGAATGTTGTAAATAAATATTAGTGTACGACTAGATACGTAACTAGATAAATGTATGAATAGTGACCATTATAACTAATTTAAATTGTTACTATAAATCAATTGTGCTGAAATTGCATTCAAACAGAATTGTTTGTTCGGAATGGGACTGTGACATAAAATTAAAGATCTAAGTTTATTATCGGTGAGTATTTTGATACGTTAATTGTTTTTTTTTGTACCAGATGAAATAATGTGATACCTAATAATAACCTGCGTTCTCAGTTCATTATCATGTGCGAAGCTGGAACACGGCTGGCCTTCTTAGCATTGTTTATTATGAATACCGTTATTTTTATATTAAGCATGTGCTCCCAACCTCGTTACTCTGCAGGACTAAATAAAGTCGTACGGATCGATATGTTCAGCTCAATGAATGTTTTATAATGCAGTGAAAAAAATACAGTTTAACGGTAACCACTGGTTTTTAATGCTTTGTGGCTTGAATTAATCTCTTTTTAATTTCGAAAAGTTTTATGTGAAATCAATAGTTATTTAAAGAACCCAAACGCGCCAAGAAAATGTGACTGGATTTTCTGCCATGTGTTTTAGTTTTACTGCGTGAAAGAAAAGTGTTAGGATTTTATCCAAAGAGTATTTACACTTCAGTTTAAACCTCTTCAGCGCTTCTAGAGTTTTTAGCTAAAGTCAAAATTCAAAATTATGACGAAATAAAAATAAATATCTGCATTTCTGCATTCATGATGTCTGATGTTAATAATTTTATTTGTAAAATATTTGATTCTCATAATGGGTAATTGAAGAACTTTTCTGTAATAAAAATATTCACTGTATAAATGTGAAAATTTGTGGGATTTGCTAATAAATGTTGCTACATCGGTTTCAATTTCAAGGTAAAATGGTGTCATTTTACAATTATTTTCTAGTATATGTAAATAGAGCTACTTAGCTCATATTGTTAATGCATAAATCAGGTACAAATAATTGCTGTATTTGCGTATTAAAAGTTGGTGGAACGCCATAAAGTTTTAGATTTCAGATAAGGTTAGGAATTCGTCTGCATTAATTGGCCGTAATTTACTTGCTAAGGCACGCGCAAATACAAAATAAATTACATTTTTTATTGGGTTTTTACTTATATTGGAAGGTCAATTACTGTTAATTAATGTTTAATGTGTACAGCACCAACGTACAGACGCCCGCACATCAAGCTACCCCAATCTGTCAAATTTCTTTACTAGATTTTCACCTTTATTGCAAAAGCATAAGTTATCATTTGGTTTGGGAAAATTTGACAGTTTGGGGTAGCTTGATGTGCTAGCGTCTGTACATAACATAATCATTACTGTCCCACTGCTGGGCACGGGCTTTTTCTCAGAATGATATGGGTTTAGGTCTTAGTTCACCATGCTGGTCTAGTTCGGGCGAACTACACACACCATCGAGAACTTTATGGCGCCCTCAGGTGTGTAGTTTTCCTCACAATTTTCCTTCACCTTTAACGCAAGGGATAGTTCAATTCACCTGTACAAGCTTAGTTTTAGTATATGCTAAACCTGAAACTAGTTTGTTCAGAATCACCAGGAGAATCGATTGACATATTTTTTACACCAAATTTTTTTTTCTTTTTTCATACTTAATTTTCAATTTTGTTTCAGTAGGTTTCTACCCATAACAGTTGACGGGAATAGACACCTTGAGGCTTGAGATGGTTTGCTCGGTCAATTTCCGTGTATTAGACAACCCCTGCATAGCACATCTCAGGCATTTCACACTTTACTAGGGAACTTAACGCGACTTAGACTACGGTGTAACTTGGAGATTTATTTAAAAAAAAAACACATATTCAGGCAGTTCTGATGAAAATTTTGTTGGGGTGTCTCGGTTGTATACACGTAGCGAAATTAAAGTAAAATACTGATTTAATTTATGAAATATTTATGTGCCCAGTACCTATTCATATCTGTTCGCAGATAGGTACCGGTAAACCGGGGTTACTTTCAATTACAGGGGCGACATTGATAGTTACTAAAAATATTGCATTTGGTCATATATCTTGGTGGAAGTGGAACTTATGCATTTTAATTTATTTGTATAGGTAATATTGTCAGTTTTTCTATTTTACCATTCCGTATAGAGGTGTCTGCAATGTTACACGGCAAAGATAAAAAATATTGAAATACACCCCTGAATATGTAAAAAAATAGATTTTTAGATTTCTCGATTGGGGCTACTTTGAAACTCCATGATAGAACAGAGATCATCAAAGTAAAAACCTACGGTCCGACTTTGATAAGGAACATTTCTCCTTTTGTATCAGAAACTATGCTCTGTAGTTTTTTTTTTATCTAGTCTATGTGATTTTATATATTTCAGTTAATTCAGTCTTTAAGAAACATTTTTGATGTAGCAGATAAAAGCGAAAATAAGTAAGTTACAAACACATGCAGCTCAAAAAATTGATCAAAGTAACCCCGTTCTACGGTACTTAAATAAAGATTTGCATAACAACTTCATTGTCACTTTATAATTACGCTACGTGTATACATGTTAGTGCTCACGACTGTATTATACTTACTATTATTGATTGCCATGTTTACCCATGGCTTATATCCGCAGGACTCACGTGTCACATGCAGGGGCGGATTTCCCTATAGGCCAGGTAGGCCCGGGCCTAGGGCGGCAAAATTTGGTGGGTTTTTTTTAGTAGTCGCGCCTTTTGGTGGTCTAGTGAGTTTTATCGCGATCAAATATATATTACGGTAAATAAAAGACAATTTGTGAATTACTGTTTTTTGCATAGCTGTTTCTACTGCAATGACTAACATCTATGCTCTATCGGCAAAATGATGCTATCCCCAAAGATTTTCGGTTTTAGCGGTCTTCAGGAAAAGAGCATAGGTATTTACCAAAGAACCTCCAAGCGTACCAATACTTAATTTATTATGGCATAAGATGGCTCGTTCCGCGTGGTCCCCGAACTTTGACACCCTCTGGTGGGACCACGAGAAAACCCATTTCCTCGTGGACTGATGATTTTACCGTAAAAAAAGGGTTTTCTTTTAAGCCTGGGCTAATAAGGGAATGAATATCTTTTGATCCACTTCTCTATGTAGATTTTCAGCTTATTAAAATTGGCCTACCAGATTAATAGACGTATTAAACTGTCTCAAACTCAGCTAGAAGCAATAATGTAGTTAATATTTATACTTTTCCATGCCGTTTAGGTTGTTTTGTCTAATGCTATAATAAATAAAGTATAGTTAAATAGGTGTCGTACTTGTTCTTACTAGAATGTTGGTTCAGTAGCACTTTGATGAAGGTAGACAGGAATTGTTTACTGACATTCGAAACAGGTCGAGAAGTACCTAAACCCTTTGAGCCCGGTACCCATCTCTTGCGCGTCTGTATTATACCTGTTTAACACAGAAATAGAATACATTAACAACAATATAATGATATTGTGACTATAAAAATCGGTGTCGGAAGTCGGTGACAGTACAAACCCAATTGAAGTCCGTTCTAAAGACAAAATTTTCTTTATAAAGCAGAGATTTTTTGTCGAGATTTTTTTTCCCTTCCGACAATGACCCGTACTACGTCACAATTTGTGATATTTCCCTATCAATAACAACAAACTTTGAAATCAGAAGCCGAAGCTTATTGGTTCATCGGTAGCTAAGGTGTAGTAACGTACAGTCACGTGATCTAATTTGTTTTATTATATCATAGTCATCATCACTCTTATTTCAATCCAAACCAGTATTGGGGAGGCTGCCATCCAGCGCTGATGTGCGTCCGAATCGTTCATCATGTACGGTAGTGCGTAATCCTCATTAGCCTCAACTAATGACGAAATTAGTAGGAGGAAATGTGCATAAATTAATTCTATTGCCTCTGAAATAATCAGAGGAGAGAGAGGGGTTATTATTTATGGTAGGTTGTTATGGTTACCAAGCTGTGATAGGCTAGCGGTTGAACATTTGCCTTCCATGCGGTAGAGAGAGTCTGAGCTCGATAGCCCGAACCTCGTGACTTATTAAATTCATGTGCGGTTCAGAATTTGATTATTGTCACTTGCGTTAACACGTTCAGTGCCGGGTGCTCTCTAGGAGGGCGCCCTGTAGTCGCATTCGCCATGCTGGGTGCCCTCGTGGAGGGCTCATTTTAAATGCAGGTTTTTCTTGGAAATTGCACCGTCAAGAAAGAAGCAAACATCTATTTTACGACGTAGTAGCGTATTTTTACGGTTTTTAACCTAATGCTAGGAACCCTCCTGGAGGGTTTACTCTTAGCGTAAACGTAATGCCGTGGACCCTCCTGGAAGGTCCACTATGTATGGCGGGATAGCATACGAGTATGAGCTCTATGAAAAGTATGGTGGACTCGAATGTGTCAACGGTGAAGGAAAAATATCGTGAGGGAACCTGCACACCTGAAAGGGCACCAAAAAGTGCTCGATGGTGTGTAGTCCGTCAACCCGCACCAGGCTACCGTGGCAGAGTAAGGCCCAAACCCATTCTGAGAAGAGGCCCACGCCCAGCACTGGTATATTAATGGGCTAATTATGATGATGATGATATACATATTATTGTTAATACCACATCTCGCCGAACTGCCGGTTAAAAGCAACAATTTTCCTTAAATGCCTTTTATGCATTACACAAATTGATAAGGAGCTGATAAGGAAAACAGAACGTTTTACTGTGTCAAACTATTGCAGGTATATGATATGAATATTGGTTTAAAAGGCGCCTTTGATGTTGTACGCGTTCTCTATTTCATATAAGATGTTCCCTAGAATTATTCTATAAAGCGTAATCATACGGTGAATGTCGAAAATTTAAAAGATGAAAAAAAAAAACGCAGAAAAGTTAGCTTTAAGCCCCATCAGATGAAAAATGGTCCCTCCGTCTATGATGCATTGCAAACTTAGAGACAAAGATGGAAAATTGAGGCATTCCATTTAGCGCACCAATTTGAAACACCAAATCAAATCAATAGTAATAAGAATACTATTGTTGTGGTTGGTGCTATTCAAATGTATGAAAATCTTTAGTGCCTGTTTCTTCACCGGCATGCACAGCAATGCTGCTTGGCGAAAGAAATTGGTATGGTGGTAGTACATCCATAGACGAGCTCTTGCACAAGAAGCTTTATTTTTACTTACCTACATATACAGTATGTTAAATAACAGAGGGCGTCCCCTTAAACCTGTTATTCTACATCACCAATAATAAAATATTTCATTTAAAAAAATCCAAAAAAAAGAATGAAAACCCAAAAAATAAATAAATATGAAAACAATTCGGAACGGCCTGTCGTCCGCCGCCGTCCGGCATACCGTCCTTGCCGACGAGGCCCGTCGCGACGTCCCACCGCCGCCGGTCACGATCCACCGAGCTCGCCCGTCGTAGAGCCGGTCATCTCTTCAGACTCCGCAGTCACACCGATAATTCAGCCCTCATCAAGCTGTCTCCCCCCCCCCCCCCCCCCCCTATGTCCACGCCAGCAACGCCCTTAGTGCTGTTGTTGCAGGTAGTCATGATGTTAGTGTAGTACAAGTAGTTAGCTTAGGTTAAGTATTTTACTTCCCCCCCATTATCTGGAGACCCTTCAGGTCTCGCCAATAACTGCCCGGTTACGTAGAAATCGTCCCCTAGGACGATCAACAGCAGTCAAACAGAAAAAAAAAGGAACGGCCTGTTTAAAACAAAAATAGTAGCGTAGATAGGTTTAATGCGTTGTTGCCGTGTTTTCCACATTGATAGACAAGTGCGCATGTACAGTAAGCGTTGCTTGTATGTATAATTTTTTGTGTTCTTCTTAGGGTTCCGTACCCAAAGCTTAAAACGGGACCCTATTACTAAAACTCCGCTGTCCGTCCGTCCGTTTGTCACCAGGCTGTATCTCATGAACCGTGATAGTTAGACAGTTGAAATTTTCACAAATGATGCATTTCTGTTGCCGTTATAACAACAAATACTAAAAAACAGAATAAAATAAATATTTAAGGGGGCTCCCATACAACAAACGTGATTTTTTTGCCGTTTTTATAGATAATGGTACGGAACCCGTTCGTGCGCGAGTGACTGTTTTTTTTTTAGTATGTACGGACGCTTTAATATTGCTGGTTAACAGGAACGCCTTTCATTAGTTAACATGCTGTATACGTTGTTTTGATGAAAATAGTCCAAAATTGTTACAAAACTAGCTGTACTACACATCAAGCTATACATATCCAGTTTACACTGACCTCTCATTGTTAGGAAATCTTATACAATGCGAGATCAGCTTATACTGGAAATGTATAGCTTGATCTGTAGCCGTGTGTACATGCATGCGATGCAATGCACTTTTTCCTACTTACCTACTACCTACCTTCAGAAACAAAATCAAAATAGTTACAAAAAGTTAAAACCATTTTCATGCATGCGGTAAACGAATGTAGAATATGGACATACTGAGATAATTTCGTTTTTAAATGTCAAAATTTTCTTTCATACGAACCTTCTCCGGACAATTACGAACAAAACAAAAAAAAATAGCGAAATCGGTCCAGCCGCTCACGCGTGATGCCGTGACCAAGGAAAATAGGGATTGATTTTATATACATAGTTACAAAATGTAACTCGTACTACGTGAAACAGAGGCTAATGATACCCACAGTCCCCTCCAAATTATATCGATCGCTATCACTGTTGATAGCATCTGTTTACGTAATAGGTACCAATATTTTGAACTGAACAAGATACAATTATTTTCACTAGATGGTATCCAGTATTTACTAGTGGAATAATTGTTATCGCACACACTAGCTTCGTTAGTCGAAACAGTCGTACATATTTGATATCATACTATAAGTACCATGAAAAATTATTCGATATAATATTTGTTTTAATTTTTTGTAATTATAAAGTTTTTTTGTTTTAAGGTTCTGAGCTGAATAAGTTGTATCCTGTCCAGCAAGATGTCTAAACGTGAGTTTAAATAACTTACCTTTCTTCTAGAGTCTGTGCGAAAAGAGAACCGTCGTGGCGTAAAAAGGAACTAACATTAAGATTGTATTTACTGTGACATACATTTACTACAAACACGTTAACGTGTTAAACCGTGTAGTATAATAACTAGTTTACTACAGCAGTATTAATTATTACCGTTCTTGTATTGAACAATACATAAACAATAAATAAACACTGCAGCGCCCTCAAATCTATGACAGTTCTCTTTTCGCACAGACTCTAAGGCTGAGATCTATAGATCCAACTTGGACTTAGCTTAGACTTTGCTCAGACTTTACTTACGTAATACTTTGCTAAGTGTATGCTTAGCATAATCTTAGATTTGGAATTTATAGACGTATCACGTTGAGACAATGCTGAGCTTAGGCTAAGCATTCGCTAAGACGGCCGATGTCAAAATACAAGTTAATGTTTCGTTTCAAGCATTACATTCTTGATTTTTCTTTATATATGTTTAACAATAATAACATGTAAATAATCTAGAACTATGCTCATATTTCTTCTATGTATTATTATTATAAGAATAAGCAGAAATTGGCATGCTTATAAGTGTTTTTTGTTTTTTTATAAACGAACACAATATTATATTCATTGAAACGGATCGCATCGTTTTGACATCTGCAATTTGTCGAAAAAAAGTAACTTTTAATTCATTTTTATACATTTTAAACTCAGAAAAACTTTTTTATGTGATGTTATAATACCTAATTGTTTTTATCTTAACTAATTCAGAATTAGTTATCAACATCAAGGAAATCTTTTTTAATCTGGTATTACTGAGTTGAGTCTGGTCACTTGATAATACTAAAAAATTAAAAAGTTGTGTAAATATAACGATGGTAAAGTAAAGTTTGGACCATTATTTTTTGTTAGGATAATAGTAACCTAAGCATTTGCTAAGTCGTCGATTTTGTGAACTTAGGCTGAGATCTATAGACCCAACTTGGACTTTGCTCAGACTTTACTTTAGACTTAGGACAAAGTCAGTATTTATAGAGCCGGCTTTGAATTTATCTGAGTGCGTGCTTAGCAAATGCTTAGCAAAGTAGGCTGAGATCTATAGACCCAACTTGGACTTTGCTCAGACTTTACTTTAGACTTATGACAAAGTCAGTATTTATAGAGCCGTCTTTGAATTTATCTGAGTGCGTGCTTAGCAAATGCTTAGCAAAGTCTAAGTTCACAAAATCGACGACTTAGCAAATACTTAGGTTAATATTATCCTAACAAAAAATAATGGTCCAAACTTTACTTTACCATCATTATATTTACACAACTTTTTAATTTTTTAGTATTATCAAGTGACCAGACTTAACTCAGTAATACCAGATTAGAAAAGATTTCCTTGATGTTGATAACTAATTCTGAATTAGTTACGATAAAAACAATTAGGTATTATAACATCACATAAAAAGTTTTTCTAAGTTTAAAATGTATAAAAATGAATTAAAAGTTACTTTTTTTCGACAAATTGCAGATGTCAAAATGATGCGATCCGTTTCAATGAATATAATATTGTGTACGTTTATAAAAAAACAAAAAACACATAAAAGCATGCCAATTTCTGCTTAATCTTATAATAATAATACATAGAAGAAATATGAGCATAGTTCTAGATTATTTACATGTTATTATTGTTAAACATTTATAAAGAAAAATCAAGAATGTAATGCTTGAAACGAAACATTAACTTGTATTTTGACATCAGCCGTCTTAGCGAATGCTTAGCCTAAGCTCAGCATTGTCTCAACGTGATACGTCTATAAATTCCAAATCTAAGATTATGCTAAGCATACACTTAGCAAAGTATTACGTAAGTAAAGTCTGAGCTAAGTCCAAGTTGGGTCTATAGATCTCAGCCTAAGGCTGAGATCTATAGATCCAACTTGGACTTAGCTTAGACTTTGCTCAGACTTTACTCACGCAATACTTTGCTAAGTGTATGCTTAGCATAATCTTAGATTTGGAATTTATAGACGTATCACGTTGAGACAATGCTGAGCTTAGGCTAAGCATTCGCTAAGACGGCCGATGTCAAAATACAAGTTAATGTTTCGTTTCAAGCATTACATTCTTGATTTTTCTTTATATATATTTAACAATAATAACATGTAAATAATCTAGAACTATGCTCATATTTCTTCTATGTATTATTATTATAAGAATAAGCAGAAATTGGCATGCTTATAAGTGTTTTATGTTTTTTTATAAACGAACACAATATTATATTCATTGAAACGGATCGCATCGTTTTGACATCTGCAATTTGTCGAAAAAAAGTAACTTTTAATTCATTTTTATACATTTTAAACTTAGAAAAACTTGTTTTATGTGATGTTATACCACCTAATTGTTTTTATCTTAACTAATTCAGAATTAGTTATCAACATCAAGGAAATCTTCCCTAATCTGGTATTACTGAGTTGAGTCTGGTCACTTTATAATACTAAAAAATTAAAAAGTTTTGTAAATATAATGATGGTAAAGTAAATTACGGACCATTATTTTTTGTTAGGATAATAGTAACCTAAGTATTTGCTAAGTCGTCGATTTTGTGAACTTAGACTTTGCTAAGCATTTGCTAAGCACGCACTCACATGAATTCAAAGACGGCTCTATAAATACTGACTTTGTCATAAGTCTAAAGTAAAGTCTGAGCAAAGTCCAAGTTGGGTCTATAGATCTCAGCCTAAGATTATGCTAAGCATACACTTAGCAAAGTATTACGTAAGTAAAGTCTGAGCAAAGTCTAAGCTAAGTCCAAGTTGGATCTATAGATCTCAGCCTAACAGTAATTTTCTTTTTTGGATGGTGTTCACCAACATTAATTCTCTGATTATAAAAACGGTTTACTTGGAAAATGTAACTATTAGAATTTTAGGTAAACAGTTGTTGAATATAGGAGGAAGGGGTCGTGGTTAATTATCAACCACGCGGATTTGCAAGGTTAAGCTGCGCTTGGCGCGGTCATTCGTAGATGGGTGACCGTTCGTTACACATCGAAAGTCTGTGCTTCGGAGAGTACCATATACCGTCGGTCTCGGGTGTCACACCTATAGCAGTCGTTACGGGTAGTCAGAAGCCCGAAAGTTTGACAACCGGCCTAACGTTAGGATATCGGCATTGCCCAGTAACTGGGATGCGGAAGTTCGATAGCAGTCGCTCCGTGTAAAATTCAGCCGTATCTGGATAGACTGGAAGCTGACCCCAACATAGGTGGAAAAAGGCTAGGCAGAACAGTTGTTAGATCAGAGAATTAATGTTTGTGAATACCAGCATGAGAAGAAATATCTGATGCAAGTAACTAAGGAATCTTCCAGAAACGAAAATTGAAATATTTTTATTTTCACGTATTTTTGATATTAGTAAGCACCAAATCCACTAGCAAGTTCTATTGCGCAAGTTATTGCATGCAAGAGCTCGCTTAGTTTGTAAAACTTGCAAAAATCGACTTGCTGCAAGTGTGTTTACAGTTTGTAAGTCAGTTGCAAAGTCAACTTGTGCAATAAAACTTACTAGTGGAATTGTAGCTTTAGTTGTCTCTAGAATTCTAGAGCCGAACATTTTGGCATGGCATAACATTTCTGTGTGAATATTCTTCGTCTGATACGTGAACCAGCTTATGTCAGGGAAGCCAGGATCCTTCTTTCTTCATCAGCGATATCGGCATTAAAATTATACTTATGAGGAATAATTATACAGCATGATTCGCTTTACATCCGAAAACCATGCAATCTGCTCATCATTCTGAACAATTTTTACTATGGGACAAAAAATTAATTGTAAAAATTGATTAACAAGTTGATGTCATTATTTTATTTTTATTTTTTCTTTTGGACTGCTGTAGGTGGTCCTAGGGGACCCTACCTACGTAACCGGGCAGTTATTGGCGAGACCTGAATGGTCTCCAGCCAATGGGGGGAAAGTAAAATACTTAACCTAAACTAACTACTTGAACTACACTAACATCATGACTACCTGTAACAACAGCACTAAGGGCGATCCCTAGTGGGACTCGGACCTCGGCTTAGGGCGTTGCTGGCGTGGACATAGGGGGGGAGGAGACAGCTTGATGAGGGCTGAATTATCGGTGTGACTGCGGAGTCTGAAGAGATGACCGGCTCTACGACGGGAGAGCTTGGTGGATCGTGACCGGCGGCGGTGAGACGTCGCGACGGGCCTCGTCGGCAAGGAAGGTATGCCGGACGGCGACGGACGTTGTGTATTGTGCTGGTCGATTTACTCGCCTTCTGGAGGAGCGTTATTTCGTCATCGGGTTCTAAAAGTGTGTGCTTGGGACGGCGAACTTTACTTATGAGAGAGGGACTGTAGTCGGCCGCTGCGGCGACTAGGGGGTTCGGATGGAGGGGGGCAGTGTCGTGGTGTCATTAAACAAGTTGTTTTATTTTATATTATATCTGCTTGAGTAGGTTAGCTTGGGTCATTCAACCCTTTTATTATAGAGATAGCTGGAACCTGGAAAAAGAAATAAGCTACTTTTATTCCGAAAAATGTGGAATACGCGATAAACGACATCCACGCGGGCGAGGTCGCGATCTTGTCATATATATTTTCCGGTAACTACATAGTTGGTAATGTCTAAATAACGAATATTTATGTTGATTGCACAATAATACGAGCTACCCGACGTTAAATAGGCAACGAGGACATAGATAAATATTTGCGATAATTCATCTATATTTTTATGTAGGTACAGACGCCAGCACATAAAACTACTACAATCTGTCAAATTTCTCGAATAGATTTTCATCTTTATCACAAAAGCATTAGGTTCAAGGTTGATTGGGAAAATTTTACAGTTTCGGGTAGCTTGATGTGCTGGCGTTTGTACAGTTACAATTGTATTTCTATGTTACTATTTGTCTTCTTAAATTAAAGAAAGTAGCTTCTTTAATGTTTTTCAACTTAGAAAAGTAGGTGGAATTTATAAATCTCTTCCGTGGTTAAAACTTTCCTTGTAGTTTTCAGCACTTCGCTTTGTCTTTGATTTCATTGGCAAAACACTAATCGCCCTTGTGCAGTGTTATTGGGTCAACTTTTTTTTTCTTCGGATAGTCCTCATGCTTACCTTTGGCCCCGGGAAGGCGAAGGGTTATGCCGGACACTTAGCAGCTAAAACCGACGGTGTTTCTTCTCCTGACCTTTGGCCGAGATCGCGGGATTCGCAGCTGCATTCACCACGACCCCGGCAGACCTCGGTACGCCAGCTCCTGGTGGACCTCTCCTTCTGTAGGGCCTTGCCCCACGTCCTCCAGAGAGGCGCGGAACACATCGCGCCGCCTTCTCGGGCCCTGTTACGGGTCGGGCGACGGGTCTCCTAACCCGCCGCCCTCAGGCCACATTATTTGGTCGATTAGGTTATCTTATATCAACGTCCAAGGAAGCCAAAATAAGGTTAACTGTATGCATATTTGACTAAAAGTACGGATTTAAATACTTTGGAAAAGCAGCGGTAGCTTCGCCGCATTTTTCTTTTACGTCAATCTTTGATAGTATTAGTATTGGTATTAGTACTTACTACTTACTCATCAATTTATACCTTTTATATCCCGAGATTAAAAAAAGAAAAACGATCTTTTGCGCTTTGTTATGCAAAGACAGGCGTTTCTTTTCATTAAATGACTTGTTTTAAATGTAAAAGGACTGATGATTGACACTGCTGCAGGTCCTATTCGAATCGATAACTTCATTCAATATGTAAGGTAGGGTGACTATACAAGGTACTGGTTATTGGTTACAATTCTGTCATAGGGTTGTAGGACATTTATTTATTTATTTATTTATATATAATTAATTACAACGGCTTGCGCCAATGACAGTAATTAATAGGTAAAACTAAACATAAAACTAAATGTATCACATAATTAACATAAAAAACAAATAACAAGTCAGAGATCAAACATACTTAACAGTAACTTTAAAAAGAGAAAATAAAATAAAATCGAATATAGTGATAACAACGTACAACTTATTTACCTAACAAACATAGTTTCACAGAACATGAGAGAATTTGACATGATCACCCTGAGTGTGTCATTAAAGATGTCACATTCCGGGACTGTCTCCATTAAGGAGTTTATAGCACCATGCATGCGACACAACGGGGATTGCGCACGCGACACAGTGCGGCAATGTGATGTGGCGAACAGTCGGTGTCGTCGAGTAGGTCTATGACGCAGGTAGTTGTCAGGTACATAAAGTGTACACAAAGTGTTGTGTAGCTCTGGGGAATCTACCATGCTCCTTAAAATTTTTATGGCTATTAAAATCTGATCTCTGGCTCTACGCACTGAAAGGGAATTATATCCTAACATCCCCAGCAGAAAATGAGTAGGATACATAAATGGATAATATCCGTAAATCTTTTTATACAGAAAACGCAGGAAGGCTTTCTGAACCTTTTCAATCAATAATTCATATGTGGATTCATGGGGATTCCAGACGGCTGCAGCAAATTCTAACTTACTTCTAACTAGACAGTTAAATAATAATTTAATGACAATAGGATTATTGAAATCACGGGCATTGCGTAGGACAAAACCTAGGCGTCTATAAGATTCTGAAGCTAGGGCAGACATGTGCGCATGAAAAGTCAATCCGCAGTCAAATGTCACGCCAAGATCCCTAATGGTTGACACGCGCTTTATTTCAACACCTGCTAAGGTATAGGTGGCATGTGTAGGTTGTAACTTGCGGCTAAAGGTCATGACGTAACATTTACCGGCATTAAACATCATTTTATTGTCTATACTCCACTTATGGATTCGGTCGATGTCATTTTGAAGATGTTCGGGAGTTACATCCTTGTCAATTACTTGAACTAATTTTAAATCGTCAGCATATAAGAGGCATTTGGCATAATTTACTACTTTAATGAGATCATTAACCATAATGAGAAAGAGAAGGGGGCCTAAAACTGAACCCTGGCTTACACCTGAACGCGTATGATATGACTTCGAAATAAAGGATCCATGGCTAACATACTGTTTTCTATTTGAAAGGTAATCCGCGAAAAATTTTAGAAGTTTTGGGGTGAAACCTATGCCGTATAATTTATTTAATAGAATATCGTTATCCACTGTATCGAACGCCTTTTTAAAATCTAAATATAACACATCTACTTGTTGACCTTTATCCATGTTATGAGATATATAGTCAACGAGGGTTAACAAGTTAGTCTCTACTGATCGACCCGGTCGGAACCCATGCTGCTCCTCACAAAGCCACGTATTTACCTGCGTGTATATTTCTTTGTGAGCGATATTCTCAAAAAGTTTTGCAGCGCATGATAGTACTGCGATAGGACGATACTCTTCAACCAAGGTCTTATTGCTTGTTTTAGGTATTGGAGTGACTTTCGATATCTTCCACTGTTCAGGGTATATGCCGGTTTTTAAAGCCAAGTTAAAAATATAAGAAAGTACAGGAGCAACAATCTCTTTGCATCCTTTTAAGATGTAAGATGGGACTTTATCTGGACCCACAGAACTAAGTGGTTTTAACTTATTTATTCCTGATTCTACTTGTGATAGGGTAAAAGAGTTTATGTTGATTTGTCCATCGCATGACAAGGGAGTACTAGATATATTGTTGAAATCTAATATGGGACTATTGGGTAGAAACACACTAGCAAAATAATTTGCAAATGCATCTGCGGCTTCACTACTGGAAAAACTACAGCCTTTATAGGTCACAGTGGGCTCAAAGCCACCCTTAGTTCGAAGGCTACAAATATGATTCCAAAATTTTTTTGGGTTTTTCTTAATGCCATTTTCAACAGCTGCTATGTAGGCATTGTATGCTAACTCAATGCGTCTCTTGAGTTCTAACCGCAGTAAGGAAAATGCCTTATAGACATTCTGATTATTATATCGTTTCCATTTTTTGTGGAGTTTAATTTTGCGATTTACATCTTTAATTATATCATGTGAAAACCAGACAGGATAGCGTTTCCTGTTTGAAGCTTGTCTGCTTTTTTTAGGCACGCAAAGGTC
This sequence comes from Amphipyra tragopoginis, assembly GCA_905220435.1. Lineage (NCBI taxonomy): Eukaryota > Metazoa > Arthropoda > Insecta > Lepidoptera > Noctuidae > Amphipyra > Amphipyra tragopoginis. The sequence goes on from HG992009.1 coordinate 11,655,357, forward strand.
AAAAATATTATACAAAACTTCATAAAATTGAGTAGAGTTTGTGTGTTGACATGTTTACGTTTATCTAATAACCCGCTAATGCTTTATGCAACATCGAACCATTTTTTTTAAACGTTGCGGTTTTCCTTTTTTGAAATAGTATCTCGATAATGGTTCACTTCTGTATAAAGAACTACTGGGTATAGATAGTGGATAACATGTCCTATAATCTGCCCAATAACCTGTAATCCTGTATAACTGCTTATTGCAGGTTTTTATAAAGAGATGGGGGGCTAAAACATTGCAACACCGAGCTATCCATATAAAATAAAATTATTCAGACTGTACAAAACTGCTCCGCTGCAACGTATTTAAAAAAAAATCTTCATAACCACCTGTAGGTATATCGGAAAGTTGGACCAAACTAATTCTTCATTAAGGACTAGACAGAACCAAATAAATTATTAATATGAAAAAAGACACATCTGAACGTCACGAGTGTTGCGAGCGATTTTGGTTTTTGATATTAATTACTATTTTAAATCTAGTATTGTAAGGCTTGTGTTTAAACACCGCCCAAAAAAGTACCTATTTCGCAACCAAAAAAAAACTGTTACCAAAATGGATTAATGGTCACCAAATAACGTTTCCTAAAATATTATGAAATAAATCCATTTTTTCCTATTATTGTCTGTCATAAAAATATATGGACGCGTAAAGGAGCGTCGACGGAGCCCCGCTGGGCGGGGCTCCTATTTCTGTCTGCAGGGTTTTTTATTTCTGTCTGCAGGGTGGATGACGCCCATACATTTGACAGGTCCTATGAAATTTCAAAATTGGTAACAATTGTCATAGGGTTGTCACATAAAACAAATTACACAAACTGAAATGAATTTTGACCTCATTTTCGGCACCAGTACCCCCGAAAACCATGGAAATGACACCCATGACCACTAATTTGACATTTTTATTGCCGCCATCTTGGAAATGGATTTTGACCTCATTTTCGGCATCAGTACCCCCGAAAACCATGGAAATGACACCCATGACCACTAATTTGACATTTTTAGTGCCGCCATCTTGGATTTCGATTTTGACCTCATTTTCGGCATCAGTACCCCCGAAAACCATGGAAATGACACCCATGACCACTAATTTGACATTTTTACTGCCACCATCTTGGATTTCGATTTTGACCTCATTTTCGGCATCAGTACCCCCGAAAACCATGGAAATGACACCCATGACCACTAATTTGACATTTTTTATTGCCATTTTAATCCAAGATGGCGGATTTCGATTTTGACCTCATTTTCGGCATCCGCACCCCAGAAAACCTTGGATTTGACACCCATGACGACTACTTTACTAATTTTCATGGCCGCCATCTTGGATTTGGATTTTGAAGTTATTTTCGGCATCAGTGACCCCGAAAACCATGAAATTAACACCCATGATTATTAGATGAAAATTTTCATGGCCGCCATCTTGGATTTGGTAATGATAATAAAAAAACTGCACTAATGAAAAACAGTGCAGTAATGAAATTTCATACAACATTTCTGCACTGTTTGCAGTGCAGTAATGAGATTTCATACAACATTTCTGCACTGTTTTGCTTCTAAGCAGAAAATACGTATTTTGTGATCGGTTTTGTAGCGATTAATGATAACATTACTACGTAGTTGGAAGAAAAAATATTTTTGGTGGCCGTCTAAATTATACCCGTATTGTAATACAATAACCAATTCACTGAGTATAACACAAACTATCATTTGTAAAAAGAATTCTTGAAATCGTATTAAATTTGCTGGAGAAAATTTATGTACATGGGTTAAAACAGTTCTTGCAATATATCTTTTTATAGCAGCATTTATTGATTTAAATAAAAACGAATCAATGTTTTCACTAGACAAAGAATGAAGTTACAACATTTATTTTTAATTTTGACTTCAGATATTGAGGAGAGGTTTCAAAAAATACTTTTTCGTCGGTCTTGTCCTTAATCATCTCACAGGATAGATAAGAAACTGGAACTTTTTTTTACCTTTAGAGCTGAATCCAGTAACCGATTCAATCCAAAATCTCAGGATTGATGTAGATTTTTGACATTACTTCTATTGAATAGGCATGTTGACAGCATCAATAAATTGCAAATCTACATAATCCGCCAGTTAGAGTTTTGAAAAATAATGGACACGTATTTTTTTTGTTAAATCTATGAATATTTGAAAAGATAAAACGCATCAAAACTCGAGAGTGGAGGCTTGTGACGTCAGAAGCAAGTAAAAATTGTACTTGCTTGTGACGTTTTGCTAATTTTAAAAGTGTCGTATCTTCGTCAATTGTGGTTTATGTAACAAAAGACAAAATACGGCTCAAATATTTTTTGATAATCTAACTGACGGACTAATTAGATTTTTTCAGTCAAATACTCTATTGCTGTCAAAAAACATCATTAATCTAGAGATTTTTGATTGAGATCGGTAATTGGTTTTGGCCGTCAATCGACAATAGAAGTTTAATCAATCATCATACTATACAACATGGTACTGACAGCTAAGGGCTCTTACACACGAGCGGCATGTTCCCAACGGCAGAGGTAACTGCAGCCGTCGACGCGCGTCGGCGGCAACCGTCGACGCGTCGACGCCGATGGCAGCAGTCGACCTATAGCGACACTTGCAGTTGTTGCCGCTGACGCTGATCTTCGAAGTTGAAATGTCGACGGCTGCCGTCGACGCGTCAACGGAAGCTGTCGACGCGTCGACGGTTGCGGCCGACGCGCGTCGACCGCTGCAGTTACCTCTGCCGTTGGGAACATGCCGCTCGTGTGTAAGAGCGCTAACATTATTCTAACAACACTTCGACAGTACTTTCCTTTCTAATTACTTATCAGACGTGCAAGCAATTTAGCATTCATAATAGATAGCATCGATGACCTCGGGCTAAACACACATACATAAAACACAGATATATACAGTAGCAGATCGATGATAAATGGACTACTGACTCACGACAAAACGTCGATATTTTGCGATAGCAACTGTCAGGCGCTGCTGCCCTACTATTAAAGTAATTATTTCACGGTCAACATTTATGAAGCGTAAAATTATCAGGGATGCAAAAATATCATCAGTGTATAATTATTTTGTCGTTATTATTCGTATTGGTAAATAGTATCGTAGGTATAATATACACGCATATATATTACATATAGGGTGTCCAGAAACTCGACGTCAATCTTGAGAACACGTGATACAGTTAATGAACGACACGTTTGGTGCATTGGCTAAGCGACTGGCTTCTGCGCTACGGGTCGTGGGTTCGATTCCCACACGGAACAAAAATTTGTATGGCCTACAGATGGTTGTTTCGGGTCTGGGCGTTTGTGTATGTGAGATTTGTGTCTGTAAACGCACTCACGATACAAAAGAAATCTTAGGGTGGGGCAACGTTTTTTTAAAAAAAGAAAAGAAAGAAAAGAACGTTAAGAAATTTATTTTAAAAAACAAAACTTAAAAAAAACATTTAATATTTAGTTTTATGGGGTAAAATTTTATTCATGGAATCTTTGAAACTAAAAAAAAATATTGACCTTTTTTATTTTTTGCTGTACCGTAATAATAATTTGTTCCCGGCTTGACATTGAGTTTCGGAACACTCTCTACACAGTAGTATTGACTTTGTTTATTTAGAATTCACAGGACAAACTTATGCCAGTATCAATCAATCGCTCGCATGCAAGTTATAGATCATATGTATGAGTTCTGAGAACTCTTGAGAAGTTAATACGCGTCATAATAATGTATGAAGAAATGTTAAAAAAAATATTATGACCGTGACTTAAGAGATCTGTTATTTTTTTATTTTTTTTAACTTTGTCCCACACTAAGATTTCTCTTGTATCGTGGGTGCGTTTACAGACACAAATCTCACAAACAAACGCCCAGACCCGAAACAACCATCTGTAGGCCATACAAATTTTTGTTCCGTGTGGGAATCGAACCCACGACCCGTGGCGCAGAAGCCAATCGCTTAGCCACTGCACCAAACGTGTCGTCATATTCATTTAACATAACTTAATACATTTTAAAATATTTCCATAAAACACAAAAAACATTTTAACACAGGAACAGGGTCCAAGCTGCCGGTGGTCAGGGCTCAGAGAGAGGAACCTCCTAACAATACGCGCCGTGTCCACGAGTACAGCATTCTGTATCAAGCCCTTGATCCAGCTGCCTAACGAGATCAGATTATTATTAGGGCCCTCAAAATCGCAAATACAGTGAAGTAGCCAGGGTTTAAAATTAAAATTGTCTGCTAAATTTTGCACCATATATTTGGTAAAGATTACGAATTAGGTAGTACCCCTGAAATTATGTAGATATCTTTTAGCAAACCATATCTAAAATTAAATTCTGGCAAGGCCTGTCAATAAAAAAAAAACTGGCTATATTGCTTGGATAGTTTACGTTAAATCCATAAAATTTTTATTTAAGATATCAATTTGGAAACACTGGCTGAAAATAAATTCTGGCTTCGCCTATGTCAATAAAAAAAACTGGCTATATCGCTTGGATAGTTTACGTTAAATCCATAAACTTTTTATTTTAGATATCAATTTGGAAACACTGCCTAAAATAAAATTCTGGCTAAGCTTATGTCAATAAAAAAACTGGCTATATCGCTTGGATAGTTTACGTTAAATCCATAAACTTTTTATTTTATAACATACATAATTAGTAGTTCATTGTCCTACGCAAGTTACGAGAGTCAACTGCGAGAAACGGGTTATTATGGCATTCGTAAGCGATAGGTTGGCAACCTCTTGTGCTATTTGCGGATTTGAATTGAGATTTCAATCTTTCATTCAATGAGCCAAAGAAAGAAAACTTCTTTGTTGACTACTTCGACTTTACAATAATAACATAAATTCACGCTTGTATTCCCTGAGGAGTTGGCAGAGGTGTAAAAGACACAGCAACATAATCGTTCAGGGGTGATTCTATCATTACAGTTATAGCTAGTATCGGTATGTCAGGATTGCGAGCAAGGTAAATGTAGTAAATAAAACCAACATAGACTCTCCACCATTGAGAGTACTTGTATTTGGGTTGTAATGGTAATGCTCCCGCTTCGTCGAATGACCACCGCCTTTATAACATCGGGTTCGTTGATCCATATCGACGACTACCGTCCTTTGTCAAAATTGCCCAGTGCTACCCGCTACCGATAACAGAGATGTAAAGTACATCTACATTTCATCGTTATGTTTTACTTCCCATGTAATAGGGGGCGGGCCTATTGCCATCGACTGGGCACAAATCCAGACTCCGGGCTGCTATTGAGATATTCCACACGAAAAAACTCAATAACACTGCCCGACCTGGGGATCAGAACCAGGACCTCACGCTCCAACAAGCACCGAGGCAGTCAACAATAATATCGTCACTTTAGAGTGAAAACTTCGGGAATGCAATTTTTCATTTTATTAGAGATTATATAGCTCGTTTTTATTTTATCACGACTTATAGCTAATATAAAATAAAATAAATATAATATATATATAATAAATATAAAAGAGCCGCTCTATGCGAAATTATTTTGTAGGCACTGAAATTAAGCTTTTATTGGGTATATAAAATTCGTAATAAATATAATTGACAAGCTTTTGCCCGGAGCTTCTTCCACGTGAAAGCCCTCAGAAACCATGCAATGGCCAAATGCATTCCCGAGGTTTTCACTCTAAGGCGACGATAAAGAAAGAAAGAAAAAGTATTTATTCCTACGCCCAAACAGACGCACAAGCATCAAGCATACTTAAAATTAATAACATAATTATTCTTATAATTAACAATTCCTTAATTTAAATATGTTCTGCTATTATGAAGAACTAAGATAGACTAAGGTCAATATTACATTCTTGAATGTCCACTCGACTGGGTTCTCGCAGTCAGTCTTTACTTGGCCACAGTCAACTTCGTGGTAAAGTACCATTTTTTTAATAGTATTTTTTTAATAGACTCATCTTGAAGGATTCCTCATTTGGCTAGTGGTCGCAAGCGCGACTGAATTTCGAAATGCAAATTTCTCAGTAGCTGCCCGGAGCCTGGATTCGTGCTCGGTTGATGGCAATAGGCTCGTCCGCTATTAAGTACATGGGACTTAAACAAAACGGCAAAATGAGGGTGTACTATTACACCTCTGCACAACCCTTCGGGGAATACAGGCGTTATGTTATGTTAGTCCCAAAGGCCATTTGTAAGTTAGGCAATCAAGTGAACATCAAAAGCTGCACTCTATTTGCTTCTTACATAGGTGAATGTATGGGCGCATTAATTTATTCCATTAATGTTTGCCGTATGCCTGCAGTATGTTACTCTGGCAGCCTTACTAATAAACGCTAAATGAAGTTATGACAAGAATAGCGTCAGTTTATTTATACATTTTTAGAGTTACAACCTTGTAACTTTATTCCGCTTTTATTAGCGAGGGGAAGTGTAAGCATGACTGGTTAGTTTACATTCGAAAACCATGAACTCTGCTCATCATTCTGTAAGGGCGTATACGTAAAGGAAGCAGGTAACCAGCGCCGACCTACCAGCGCTTATAGGTACTGGTCCGTGCAGGTAACCGCTACATAAAGGAAGCGGGTAGAAACAGGGGCTAGCATTTTTTAACAAAAATACGCTTTATTCCCCTGCAAATACAGCAACAAATGTCGGCCTACCAGCGCTGATTGGAGCAGGTCGGGACTTGTCGGCGCAGTTCGGAGCTTGTTGGCGCTGGTTCGTCATACAGTATATGTAGAGACTACCTGCGCCGATTAACTGCGCAGACCAGCAACGACAAGCGCTGACAGATCGGCGCCGGCAATCCGCTCGTGGATACGCACTAAAACTTTTACAGAATGTTGCATTGAATGATGAGCCAGCATGATTGGTTAGTTTACATCCGAAAACATAACATAACATTTATATTCTGTAAAAGTTCTACAGAATGATACCAGAGTTCATGGTTTTTGGATGTAGATTGATTAACCAGTCATGCTGTATAACATTAAACTTAGCTTCATTTTGTGTCTTTTCATCAGCTATCATGACTTCTGTTCAACCTACGAGGGAAAAGAGCGTGAATAAAATCAAAGTAGAAAAAATAAGGCTATGTTGAGTCATGGTTTGGCCCGTTCCGTGAAGGTTTATCGCCCTCCCCACTTAGTTAATGTTTAGGTGCGGAAAGTGGGGGACACAGCCCCGTTGATTGCAGAGAAAGGGGAAATGTTACATTCTACCTATTATGTTAGTGTCACTATAGATATAGGCGGTTAAATAGGGTGTTAAAAATAACTTTGAGAATATTGTGGGGTTACTCGGCATCGCTGAACAGCTTTTGTAGTGTCAACATTTCGAAATTCGTGTATTTTTTATTACTTTCCATGCAAATTAAAAATAAGTTTATTTAACACCCTATACAGGGTGAAATTGTAAACACTCGACAAACCGAAATGGGAGATTGTACTCATTTGATTTATGTTCGCATAACTCGTCAAAATGTAGGGAACAGCAGTTTTTTTTCGCGATTTCCTCTTTTGTCCCATAGTAAAAGTTGTTCATAGTGATGAGTACAATCTCCCATTTCGGTTTGTCGAGTATTTACAATTTTACTCTGTATATTGATAGTATGGGAATGAATTTATCTATAATTCTACATATTTATTTGTAATTTCATCTGTAAAGAGTTTGCTTAATAACGAAGGAGTCTACGAATTAAATAGAGATTTTAATAGAATCTAGTAGGTCTTTTATGGTAACAGACTACATTCAGATCGCTTTTTGCTTCTTACAGAATAACAAAAATGCAATGACTAACTGTGTGTTTTGAGCTTTATGAAAAGTTTGTGTACACAATATACTTTTTCTTATCAATGTTATGGAACAACGAGAAAACACTGTATTGTTTTTAGGTTCTAAGTACGTTGAAACTTTCCAGATGAAATAGATATCCCTGATGAAGACAACTGATGTTGTTAAGAACCGAGTAATTATAATAGAATACAATACTCTTTATTGAAAATAGATAGCTTAGAGATGATGTATTCAAAACCAGATATTTTACACAATGGGCGGTCTTTAAATTAATTGTCAGTTGATGCCTATAGTTCAGACATAATTTATTCAAACCAGGGATAAAATTATTTCTGGTACTGTCGGTCCTTCGCAGTAAATAGGAAAAGTAAGGGGACTTTACGTTTAACTAAAAAATAGCCTACAGGAAAAGTGTGAAAATTTTGTATTTAACATGCGTTTATCCTTCACTAACGTAGTAAATAAGACGCCAGAAGGAATCTATTGTGAAGTTTTTATTGCAAATACAATCAGCATTTAAAATATCGGGACCAACAGACTGTTCAAAATAATCTGAACAACTAAAAAAATTAAACTATATCTCAATGTTACAAGGGCTGTTTCAGAAAGAAAACAGTACACGACAACTGTCATTCTGACATGAATTTTATCCCATTGAGACAAAGTTTGATTTCAGTTGTTTAGGTAATTATGTTACTGTTCGTTCCGATATACTCGTACTTGATGCTGACTGTACATCGACATTATAGAAGCTTTATTAGCACCTAAAAATTACTTTTCATCGTTTCATAAAAACATTAGACATTGTCAAAAATAAAAACTATAGAGCAGTACTTCGTAAAACTAATGAATTGCTAAAACGCAACAAACGTGGATAGTAATAAAATAATATAAAATAAAAACGTTTATTGTATCAAATCAAAATGCAGTAGAACATAATAAAGTAACTAAATCAGATAAAATTATAGATCACTGTTTAGTTATTATTGGACACTAGCGACCCGCCCCAGCTTCGCACGGGTACTATAATATGCATATATTATACATATAATATAAACCTTCTTCTTAAATCACTCTATCTATTAAAATAAAACGCATCAAAATCCGTTGCGTAGTTTTAAAGATCTAAGCATACATAGGGACAGACAGCGGGAAGCGACTTTGTTTTATACTATGTAGTGATTTTTAGTGCTCGTGTAATCATGGTCTGCTTTCTCCCAAACTAGGCGAAAAACCTGTATCTTGGGATGTACATAATTATAACACTCAAAATTGGAACACCAGCTGAAAAGTTGATTCAGAACCGCCTTATTCCCCGTCGTAACGAAACGTAATGTGCGCCGAAGTAATTCGGGGACCACTGTTTGTTTTCGCGATCGTCGGCGAAGATTGTCGGTCGTTGCACCCACAGTCACCCACTGCAATTATAGTGAGAGCGGTTCTCGGTCAGTGCGGGCCGTGCACCGGGTTTCTGTGTCAGCACAACCGGACCTGCAGTTGGCAGCCACCGATACCACCTACATCATCTTAAATAGCTCGATAAAGTATTGAAACAGGTGATTATAATTATAGCAAAAGTTAAGCTTAGTGAGGTCGCATTACTATATTGAATTATGCTGTCTTTCGATTATCATACTCTTTTCACCCAAAAATGTGTGTTGACAGCTTGGTAATTTCGTAAATTGTAGCCTGGAGACTGTTATCGAAAAAACGTAAACGACATCATCAAAAACTGTAAAATAGCTATATTATCGAAGTTTTTGTTTTTTTTTCGTTAGTAGTCTTTGTATGGTAACGTTTTGGAAAGAAACATCAGGAATAAATTTACGGTGAAAAGGGTATAGGCGTTTTTATTTGTGTATTAGATCGATTTTGTGCACTACCATATACTGCCATAAAATAGGAATGCTATTGTACCATGGAACAATAGTTTATTTGATGTATGTGGGAAGACTTAGGCCGTGGACACATGTCTACGGTGCGGCACCGGCCACCGTGTAACGGCACCTCGCCGCTGCCAGGAGACGGCGCGGCGTTGTGCCGCAGCATGGTGCGCTGTACGGTGCACCGCATGTTAGTTTATATTTTGCTGTTGCTTAGTTCGCACGTGTTATTAAAAATTGCAGACAATTTAGATGTCAACTTAGTAATTTCACTAGTGGAAGCACGTCCCAACGTATAATTGCTGCCGTGTGACGACGCGGTGCAAATGTTCAAATTTTTATCTTTACAATCCTCGTTTGTCTTGTCCCAGAGAACGGGACGTGCTTCCACTAGGCGAACTAAGCAAAAACTAACGTGCGGTGCACCGTACACGGCACCGTGCTGCGGCGCGACGCCGCGCCGTTACACGGTGGCCAGTGCTGCACCGTAGACATGTGTCCACGGCCTAACTCTCTAACTAAATTCAATCTATAGTAGCATGTGGCGTTCTATAGTTTCGGTCTACCCCACGGGAAAAAGGCGTGAGTTTATGTATGTAAATTCAATTTTTCACTCATTAACTAAGTAATGCATTAATTCATAATGTACTTGCTTTGTTTACAATAGAACGTGATTCCATATGACCAGTAGGCCAATTCAGGGTTTTTTTTTGAAGCAGGAATCATGCCTGCCGCTTTTTGACGATATGTTTGGTGCAGTGGCTGAGCGATTGGGTTCTGCACTACGGGTCGCGAGTTCTAATCCCGCACGGAGCAAATATTTGTATGGCCTACACAATACATAGTTGTTCCGCGTCTAGGTATTTGTGCATGTGAGATTTGTATCTGCAAACGCACCCACAGGAGAAATCCCAGAGTAGGGCAACGTTGTTTAAAAAAGAAAGAATAGCACATTTCGTAAACGAAAACTGTTTGGTTTTGTTTTAGTTGTCAAACAATTTGATAGGTTTTTTAAACCAAAACTGTACCTACAATTGGCGAAGCGTAAGCTGAGCTTTGCATTTGTGAGTGCACATAGAATCGATTGCCAAAAAGCAGTATAAATCGGAATAAACCAAGCAATGGACGCCTCAGCTTACGCCTCGCGGACGGTACTACTGGTTCCTTTTTTTTTTTTAAACGGAGTGCTGGAGGCATGTTTCCTACTTCAAAAAAATACCTTAATTAGCTTCCAGTAACCTTCAGCCTTTGTCTCAATAACTCATTCTTTCTCTATTGCTAATAACACGTTGTTTCTTTAGACAAGTTGTACTTGAAATCGTTTCGCATATCGAACAATATGCCACTTTCTCATCTCGTAAATCAAACCGTTTCGTCAGTGTATGCTATATAATACACCTGTAATTCTTTATCGAACCGCATATAATCGTGACTTCTATTCTTTTAAAGTTTATTGATGGAAGTTCACACATCCATTTTTGCGACAAAACCAGTTTTCATTTATTTTCTGCCACTTCGAGTATCTAATTCTATAAAGCAGAAACATGAGTTGCTGCGGTCGTTGACCCCAACACTCCTCCTCACAGATAATATGATTCGATAGATAACTGTATAGATTTTTTTATTGCTGCCAAATCTAGGTTATGCATTTGATTCGTGATGTTTTTTTTTTTGCTCGCAAATAGTCTGATACTTTATAACTGTTTGAGTATGTGACGTCGGACATTGTAATTTTGTAGTTGATAGTTTTTGTAGTGTAATGAAAAAACGTACACGTCATCGTATAGAATTGGGTTCAAACTATAGGAGGTAGAGTTTCTGTCTTAAAATGACTTATTGGGGAATTCTGTCGTTTTTACCACAATTTACTTCAGCAAAGAAGCCAATTATGTGCGTCATTTTACATTGATAATGAAAGAAATGGCATCTAACGGATTGATGCAATTATTTTAATGATTTTAATTTAAAAAGAAAGGAAATTGCATATTTTTCGATCATTTTCGGAAGAAATTTTAGTTTTTTTTTAATTTATTTTATTTTGGGCTGAGTTTTCAATGTTCAGATAACTTTTATTTACGGAATAAATATAAATGAAGGTTTGACATATTCTCTATACAAAAGCTGTCAAAATGTTAAATTTATTCCCCACATAAAATACTGATGACTGAAAAATCAATTTTGTGAATAATAAATAAATAAGGTTAAGGGGTAACAGAAATTTCGATTGCTAGCTTTTATCTTCTATCTAATGTTACCGGGACAGTCATTAACTTTTCTAACAAAACTTAGATCAAATCCTGTTTGATGACGCCATTTAACAACAATTAATAGCATAAAAGATAAAAGCGAAGTCTGACATTATTTATATGGTGTGAGTTGAATATGAAGTGCGAACAATGGTCAATAATGTTTTTTGTGTGATTATTAACAATGAAGTGGGTCACAGGCATCACATAACTGCTCATGACACAACACAACCCGCGCAAGTTCAATACTTTGGCATCGCATGAGCATGCATAGAGCTTTTTTATTTACGCAGCGCAGACGTGTGGTTAGGTACAAATCAAACTTATTTTTGGAGTGAAGTGTGTTTTAATTAAAATCAACTAAAAATTATCTATACAAGGTTAGTCGGAAAGGGGGTTAGTATCCTTTAAGGTGCTATTCCACCGGCGACTGCAAACTGCAGACTGCAACCGCAGACCGCAAGTCGACATCGGAATAGCGCCTTTAAAGGTGCTATTCTGACAGCGACTGCAAAACTGCAACCGCAGACCGCAGCTGCAGATCGCACCGCAAGCGATACTACTGTTGCAGTTTGCGGTCTGCAGCCCGTCTCGGAGTTGTACCTTTAAAGTATCACAGATGCAGTCATCTGTATTAAAGCAAGTGTTAAAATTCAAAAATTCGATCACTTTTATTTCCGTACAAAATTATTATTAATTTAGTTTTTCCAAAAAAAATATCACCCTTCTTTAGTTACGAATTCAGAAAATGGAGCATCTAATCAGTAACCCGACCAGATCATAGCTGAGGATAGATAGATTTTAGTGTATTTTTTATGAAATCTTTGAACAGCAATTTCTCTTAAACTGTTGACTTTTGCGGAAAGTTGACAAACAGTTGAAACAAAAATTATTCATTATTATGGGTACTTTAACACCCTTTTGGATTAGTACCTTTTCCTTTGCCGGCTAACCTTGTATATTGTACTTTATAAGAAAAACATTTTGTAGTGAGCATGATCTAACAATTCCTTACGGTAAAGTATGAAATCAATTAAATGAAAAACTATTCAATTAAAATTCTTACGAAAATTGACCATACTCGCTGAAATTCTTGCCCAAGCCTGCCTGTTCTTTCGTTTAGCCACGAAGTATTAACATTAATATTGTCTATACAGGGTGTAAATTAATTCGTGTAGCTCCTTTAAATCGCGTGATCTACTGGTGACACAGATTAACTGTAAACGTTTTTTTCTAAAATCAATAAAAAATAAATTTCAAGAAAATACCTTAATTTTCGATTTCTGAGTCATTTTAGAGCCCCGAGTTAACTGATTGAAAAGAGGGATATCGTGCTAGTCGTTGTTTGCTTGTAGTTGAATCCATATAACATGATTTAATATGATCACTAACTCCTACCGCAAGAAAAAAAAGTAATTTAATTTTTTATTTTTAATCAATCTAAAGTCCCTGCGGGTTCAATCTACACCAGTAGTAGATCATGTGGTTTTCAAGAATAACACGAATTCGTTTATACCCTGTACAGTTTCGTAACGTACATCGCATCTACAAAGGCTGATGATCTATGTTTCGGTGTAGGCGCGCTGGCTCCATCTGCCGCTGTACCGTTATTCGACACACTAACCGCAAACCGGGAGATTAATGTAACCAGTCTGCTCCGGCGCATAGAGGGCGGCTGCGGGAAGGTTCATAGTTCCATTCCAACACGAAATAGGTCAAAGATAGATGTTTGTAGCTCTAAGATTTTAATCATGTGCCTCGGCTTTCTTTGTTTAGACTGTAGCTTAATTTTAAACAAGGAACGAAACGTGTTGCTAAGTTCTTATACAAAGTTAGTAGGAAAGGGGACTAAATAAAATAAAAATAAAATAAACTTGCGATTTTGGCTAATATGGAATGAGCTTTTGTAACAAAAAATCCTGCGGTTCCGGGACAATTATTTTAATTTGTTTTTTTTTTGGTTTATCTAACACACACCACTCCTCTTCTTACACTCTACATACACACATATTTGCATCGGGGGTTAAATTATGCAATCCAAAAATCTCGAGTTTTTTTTTTTAAATAAATTGTTATAAAACGTCGCTTCCATACTCGATACTCGACTGGTTATGCATTCCCAGTGATCCTGGAACGACGTTTTTTTTACAAAAAAATATATTTTAAGAAGCCGCTTCCATACTTTCGTAGCTAAATATTCACTTTAGGTAAATATGCATCCGAATATCCGATCCCTACTGACGACTTTTTAAAGCTAGTGTTAAAATTTCAAAATTCTAAAAAAAAAAAAACATGTAAAATGATTGTTATTTTTTCAAAAATTCTTCATCACTGTTTTAGTTACGAATTCAGAAAATGGAGCTTTAATCTGTAACCCATAATATGACCTAAAATGTTAACACAACTGATCATAGCTGGGGATGGATAGATTTTGGCGTATTTTTTTATGATTTTTTCGGATCTTTGGGGAAAGTTGTAGAACTAAAGTTATTCATTTATGGGTACTTTAATACTCTTTCGGATTAGTACTCCCTTTCCGACTTAACTTGCTTACAGGTTCCATGAATGAATAAGATTGCGGTGAATCTACCACAGACTATAATGAAATGCCTGTGTTATTCTATATCCTCTCTACCAAAGTCTCTGACCCATTCTTATCATGGGCTGTAGCTTCCTTATAAACAAGAAACAATACATGTTTAAGAGGGACAACGCAGACATTCTACATATGAATTAAGATAGCTTAGTGTAAATGAAATGTCTGTGGTATTCCAGTAAATGCACTGACCCCTGACCCATGCAATTCTAAATGAAAATTGAACTACATACCTACATTAAAAAATGTTCCCGTACCTCTTTCCATAGGGTCTCCATCATGAGACCCTTGTCATCATACGTTTTGAATAGATCTCATCAAAACAGATCAAACGAGCCCAAAGTCGATATGTTTTCTAGTAACCATGAGGGGTTCCAGTATCCACCTTTCAACTCCATCATGACATCAGCTCGATGGTATCATACTATGGTATATACATATATTGTCATCTAAATTACATTTAATTTTGCAAAGTTTCACATCGATGCGACAGATAAGCCCGACCGCACAGTTGTTAGAATTTTCTGTCAGAAAATGTCTGATGCGTGACTCTGCTCATACATTTTGTACTAGACCCCGCACACTGTCAGAATTTGCCGAATCCGGCAACCTACTAGCTCTAGTACAGACACCAGCACATCAAGCTACTACAATCTGTCTTTCTTTAATAGATTTTCATCTTTATCGCTAACGCATTAGGTTCAAGGTTGATTGGGAAAATTTGACAGTTTTGGGTAGCTTGACCTGCTGACGTCTGTACAAAATGAATGCGTAGAGGGACTTCGCGCACGCGTCAGAAATTTCCTGACGAAGTGGGTGAAAATCGATTCCCAAGATTTTTATACAAACTTATGCGTGTTAAAAGTCATTCCCATTCTGGCTACACAAAGCATGCATGGCTTTCAGGCTATACATTTCAGTTGTACACGCAATAAAACAGTTAACGACCTACGAACCATTTTACTGGTGAAATGAGCTTCATCTGATCTCTTGCGGGCCAATTACCCACGTTGTATAACCCCTTTGAGCCGACAGGCTACAAGTAATTAAACTTAAGAAACCTGAGAGAAAATTCACGTTATTTTTTGTTTTGAACTGTTGATAAGTTTTGTTATTTTACAATACGAAGAAGAATGGACGTTATTGTAGCGGAATTATAATCTCGTATTTTAAACCAACTACGCCGGAAACAAGAAGGGTTACGAATTTTTCGTAGCGTTTGCTAGATGAACTGATTTTGACAAAATTAAATAGGATTGGTTCGGAGAATACGTCATAAACTTGTATTAATAATAGACAACTCTCAATATGGCGGCCTGGGCCCTAGCTCCCAAAAGGCGCTGCCATGAGTAGATTTACATATTATTATTATTTATATTAGACAATCCTTACTAATATTCTAAATGAGAAAGTAACTTTGTGTGTCTGTCTCTGACGCTTTCACGCATAAACCGCTGAACCGATTTTGATGAAACTTAGCACTGAGATAGTCTGGAACTTGAAGGAGGACATAGAATACTTTTATTCCGAAAATACAGAATACGCGATATACAACATCCACTCGAGCGAAGCCGCGAGCGACCTCTCATCATCATCATATCAGCCTATTGCCGTCCACTGCTGAACGTAGGCCTCCCCCAAAGATCGCCAACCATCCCAGTCTTGGGCAGCCCTCATCCATCCGCTGCCAGCCACCTTTTTCAAATCGTCGGTCCATCGTGCCGCAGGGCGTGCCACACTACGTTTGCCCAAACGCGGTCTCCACTCTAACACGTGTCTGCTCCATCTACCATCTATTCGTCTGCAGACATGGCCGGCCCACTTCCACTTCAGCGTGCTAATTCTACGCGCAATGTCGGTGACTTTAGTTCTCTGGCGAATGACTTCATTGCGAATTCTATCCACCAGAGAAACCCCGAGCATCGCTCTCTCCAAAGCACGCTGAGCAACCTTAAATTTTTGGACCAGGCCCACGGTGAGTGTCCACGTTTCGGCTCCGTAAGTCATTACGGGTAGGACGCACTGGTTAAAGACCCTTGTCTTAAGGGATTGTGGGATCGACGATTTAAAGATATCACGTAGCTTCTTGAATGCCGCCCAGCCCAAGCGTATTCTTCTGCTCACCTCCTTCTCGAAGTTGTGCCGCCCCAGTTGTATAGTTTGGCCAAGGTATATGTACTCTTGCACAACCTCGAGAATAGCGCCATTTACGACTACGGGTCTCGGGAAGACATGACCATTGTACATGACTTTGGTCTTATCCGGGTTCATCCCGAGGCCCACCTGTCTTGAAGAATCGCCTAGGCCGTTTAGCATCACCTCCAGATCCTGCAGAGACTCTGCCATGATGACAATGTCATCCGCAAATCGTAGGCGCGAGATGTACTGACCGTTGATGTTTATACCCCGTCCTTTCCAGTTACGCGTCTTGAAAATGTCCTCCAACGCGACCTCTACTATGAATTTAAATAACATAAATTATGGGGAGGCGCTGACATGCAACTGCATCCACCTCTGCAACAAGAGCTAGTTCCATCGCTCGGACAATATGTTGTTCAGGTCCCTGATTCACCTAACAAAAGAAGTTCAGTTCCAGTTAAGTTTCGATCAAAACAACGCTTTTCGTATTTTCTTAATAGGCACTCGCTGTCAGATACGCTCGCGTGAACTCAACTGCAGCGTCACTGCAACTTGATTGGTGCGTCATGAAATTATTTAATTAGCTTCAGGATGCTGTTCGTGCCGCCTCGTAGACGACTTAGTAGCGAGGCGTTCCGCTTTCTTAGGGGGAGTTTCTAGAAGGTTGCTTTGCTTGTCAGGGGAACCTTCTTCCTAGTCTTTTTCCCAACCATGTTGAAGTAGGCTTCTAGTCTATCCAGATGCGACTGACATATCATTTTTTTAGGGACATTTTTATTCGCAATGCGTATGTCAGTCCCATCATACCCTAAATACACATTGGTCATATCTGGGCCATGAATCTAAATAGACTCTTCGCATCATCGCCATTTGGTTGAGCCAGGATTTTATGGAATGTGCCTGCTTCAAGTCTGTTCAACCTCAAGACCCTAATCAAATCATTTCTCCCAGACTCATACCGAACACAGTCCATCAGTAAGTGGTGTAAGTCTTCAACAACTCCACACACAGTTAGGGGAGTTCGTTTTTCTCATCATGAACGCAAACTTATTGCATAGAATGTGTCCAGATCTGAGTCTATGAGCCGTAACAACTAATTTTCGACTTAAATTACTATTTACAAACCAGGGCACATGAAAAGGCTGACCCTGCATGGTTTTATACCAGATCCCTTTGTCTAAAGAGCGCTTGTCAAAATATTCCTTCCAATCACCATAATACTTCTTTTTAAATTTAGGTAAAACTTCTGAATAATCCAAAATTATTGTTTCATTTACGAGTATATCGTCGTATTCATATTCATCAATATTTACACGGAGCAACTGCCATTAGACTCCCGCAACCCAGTAACTGTGCAATACGGACATCGTAAGTTAGACTAGCTGACTTTTCGGGCTTCTGACTACCCGGAACGAATGTCATAGATATTCGTATGGCAAGCGGGACAGACAATACGATTGATGTGTAGTAGCCAGTAGCCAACTCTTTGCTGAGAGAAATCCGTCCGTCGGCGCCATTGCGATCAGCCGTCGCATTTCTCTGATTTGGCGCGCGTTTCAAATTCCAAGAGATTTTTATTGAACACCGGGAGCCGGGAGACTTAAATTTGGCGAATCCCGGAGTCCAGGAGTAGGGTTGCCAACCCTAGTCGTAGCTATTAATTTATCGCTATATTTTGCGTTTATTTGCTTTTAAAGGTATCGTACAGGTGTGCTTAATGGTTCATAAAGTACTTTCAAACGTCTAAATGGCGTAATCTGACTATAAATCAAACTTAATTGCCTATTATATCCAATTTAATTAGATAATAAAAAATAAACTATTTAGGTACCGTTTTATAATAATAGCTTGGAGAAGAATATTTACATAACTTTTGCTATCTATTTTATGATACTGCTCTCCTAGATAATATATTTTTTGACTTAAGTATTCTATATTGTTGTTGCTGGTTTAATTTCAGTGTCGCGATTGCATTGTGTCGAATGTCAGTGTCGCCGTGTATCCTTACCATAATGGCACAATTACACTTTGCCCCAATTCGGGTATCCAAATCACTTTGAATTTTCCCGGATTCGGGCATTACCATAGGCATCTGAATTCGGGTAACCGGCCAAGTGTAAGTAATTGCGGCATTACGGATAGGTTTGAGCTGGGCCCTTATTGACGAGTCTAGTATAATAATATAATATGCTAGTCTGCCCACTGAATCAAAATATTTCGGTTAGTCAGTTGTCGAAGGCTTCAGTAAGCTATCTCTTTTTCTCTCGTTGCGAGAATCGTAGACAGAAAGAGATAACAAACCGAATCGGTCGACAACTGATTATCGAAAAGGTTCTGAATCTGGGGGCTGTTTCGACAATCCGAAGGCGTCTGAAGTGCGAAATACGGCTTGGGTATTAAGCCCAACCATATCTGATCGGTTTGTGCCGTGTGGTGCCGTACGTAAAGAATAGCACTACCCCATCTCTTCCCATGGGTGTCGTAAAAGGCGACTAAGGGATTCACTAGAGGATGGGCAGCAGCGTTCTCTGAGTATTTTAACAACCATACTGCGTTCGCCAACCCCCCCAACATGGAGCACAGGACCGGTATATGTGGCGATCCTTGGGGTAGGCCTGTGTCCAGCAGTGGACGTCTTTCGCCTGAATGATGATGATGATATCTGATCAGATATTAGATACATTCTACTTCTTCTTCTGCCTGCCATTATCCCAAGATGGTCGGCGCAAAGTGTTTTCTTCTTTCATTCTTCCCTATTATCTGTTCCGCTATCATTTAATCCCTTTTCATTCATATCATCTCTCACACAATCTATCCACCTTTACTTTGGTCTCCCTCTTTCCCTTCATCCATCAATATTTATATTCATAACTCTTTTAGTCACATGCTTTTCGTCCCTCCTCATCACATGGCCTAACCAATTTAATCGGTTCCCTTTCAACTTACATTAGATACACACTACTAAACAAAGAAAATCTGCGAAACAAACTATCTGAAGTGTGTAAAAATCTTCCGACCCGACAATCGTACAAGCCAATCGGAAACAACTGTTAACTTTAACTTGATTAAAGTTGGGAGGTATGCCTTGCTAGGTTGAATTACACACACCATAATATTTAGTATATTACGTATTAAATATTACATTTTAAAAATGATTTCAAGGAAGCTATATTGCATTAAAATATCAGGTATCAGGTAATTTATGTAGCCCGGGCAGTACTGTGCATTTACTTGTTTCCGAAAAATACTCAAGCGGGTAAACTCAATTATTTCTGAGAAATAAACTATACATTATATTATCCTTAACAAAGTTATTAACAAAAGATAGTTATCCTTCAATCACACGTAAAAGGTTTGAACAATCCGTTTTCATATTATTAAAATACTTTATGGAGTGTGCTTGGAAGCTTTTCGATGTTGCAAATTAATAAAAGGCGATGACGAAGCGAAGGAGGAAATAATGAGAAAAGTGCCGCCTCTATTATTTTAATATATCGTTTCTGTCGTGGACTATACACGTATTAGAACGCAGTGTCGTAACAATACTTACTTGTGTCACGTTTAATTTAAAAATTATGTAAATTAGTTAAAAAAACATTTTTAAGTGTTTAAAGTACACTTGGGAGCAAAGAAATCGAGCCACTCCTTTTTTCACGTGTCCTGGTTATTAGTTTTGGTTTCATGAATTGTATAATTCAAAATACAAAAAACTACCCTCATTGTAAAGGTTATTAAATAACCTTTTAGGCGATATATGTTTAGAATAGATCTGTTCCATAATACCAAAAATAATAACAATTATACGTATGTGAAAAATAGAAGTGGCTCGATTTATTTGCTCCCAAGTATATTTGAATGTTACTGGTTGAGTTTTAATTTTGCAACATCTGTTCTCCTGTTATTAACAATGCCTGACAATCACAAGGCCTGAGAACTATAATGTACATTATAATAGATTATTAGGTTTATTTTTCGCTGGATATCCCAATAAAGTAAAATGAAAATGTAATAAAAATTTGAATGAGAGAATCGACGAAATCCGTACCGTACGTTTTGTCACTGTAGTGTGTGTTAGAATTACTGGCAAGAAAATAGTCTGACGTGAGTCTTCTCGCGGTGTATTTAAATTGAATGTCACTTTTGACGTAGACAGTACTGGATAAACTGGAATTTTGCAATCCCTGGAAGACCTTTTTTCTTTTTTAAGAGATATGATTATGGTACGTATATGAATCGATCTATTTCAAACATTTTTTTCCTGTAGGACCAGCTAACCATTTTCTTTTAAAAACTGATAAAACGATCACTTTACAAAAGGTTCAGGGGCAGACTAAAAACCAAAAATTAAAAATGCTTAGTCAAAGTCAAAGTTTTTTATTTCAAATAGACCAGATTACAGGCACTTTTAAAATGTCAAAACTAGGTGCACGGTTGCAAAAGGTAGGTTCTATGGAGAAGAGCCGGCAAGAAACTCCATTCCAATCCACTCCATTAAACCAATACAGGCGCTTATGAAAAGTCAAATTTAGGTGTACGTTTCCAATTTGTGGTTTCCTATGGAGAAGAGCCGGCAAGAAACTCTATGCGGGATATAAATCCTGGAATGACCCTATGATACTTAGAACACGTTGCGAATTGGAAGTGTCGTGTTTTTTCATTTTTGACTTAGAGCAAATGATTTTCTGTGTGTTCTGAAATTCAGACAATAGTTTATCCTGGATCTTTCACGTTCTCTTACACATTTTATACTCGTTATAATAGCTTTGAAATGTGGGCCAAGTTTGTCTCACTATGTCCGCTCGGCAAAGCTTAAAGCTCGACCGGTTGGCGGGTCGTTGACCCCGCAACCTACTGGCTGTTTACCCCGTACAATTCGCGAGATCGCTGGAAAATTACTAAACTATCCTTTACTTAACTCTCAAAACTCTATACCGTACATTTAATAGCTCTAAAGTTAATGCAATATTCATACATTAACTGTGTATTAAATATTTAAAAAAAACTTAATAGGTAGGTACTTATTTATTTTATTCTTTATGCTCATAATTAGTACAGAGGCGGACTTAATGCCTTAGGTATTTTTTACCAGTCAACGTTAGGGTGATACAGAGACAAAACATTCTAGGTGCTCTGAATAGCATTATTGTGATCCGGTATTATATCAAAAATAAGCATAAGGATATCTATAAAACTTTTTACAAATACTATTAAACTACATTACATTAATATCCTATTAATAAATATTAATGATGATGTAAATATTGTGTATTTATTAAATCAATGCTTAATTTAATCACGATAACTTACGAATATAAAAATGTGAACGCATAAATATAAATTCCAGTTTGTGATTCCTTTGGAATTACTAGTGAATATATCTTTAAATCCGACTATAACTTACCATGACTTTGACGTTTATCTATTTACGTTAGTTTTATTAGTACCGGCTTCTTGTCTGCCATTTCTTATGGCAACATGATCATCATTTCACCTGAAGCCAACAACTACACAGGTTATTAGCGATTTTAACTAATTTAAGGGAATTTGAATAAATTACATATTCAGTCAACTATTGTGACCGCTGATTTGATGTTGTATAATTTCAAACGGATGAAATAACGACTAAAGAATGCCAAAATAAACACGTTTCCGAAATTCTAATTTATATTTATGAGGATCTCACAGTTATAGACTATTTGTTATTGAAATACTTAGAAGAGGATTATATTCGGACGAGTGCACTTAGATACGGGCGTCGTCAACGCTTAATTAACATATTTCAGTGTCATCGGCCAGCGTACACAGTGCTACACAGATGAAAGCGCGAAGCGCGTTCAAACCCGCGCAGTGCGGACGACGCGTTAGGTGCGTTTTGTGTCCGGCTAGTTGGAAAATCCACCGTGTCGGCTTTTACGTACGCGTTACATGACGTGCCGACTAGAAATGGCGACTGCTTTCGCATTCATCGCTTGCATAGAAGTGCATGCACAAGTTCAAGGCTGGTCGAGTCCCGCTTCCCATTGCATGTGCATACGCATTAATTCAGCTCACAAACACGACTACCACCATTGTCTATCACTCGAGAACCGGGGTCGAGGAACCCATAAAGGATTAATGACACTATTGTGGCGAGTTATAATCGTGTCTTTCATTTTTCTGCTACCACCTGCGGGTACGCTTATTTCCCGCGGTATCGGTTTATTGCTGAACTGTAATTTCAGTGTAACTAAGTGTGGGGAGCTTGCCAATAAAATTTGGTTCTATACATTTTAATCTTTCCATTTCTTTAAACCCAGCTGTATACTCGATTTATCGCCTTGTAAATGAGGAGTGGTTTATGAAAAATTGCAGTCGATTTCTGTGTGGATTTGTTGTTTGCACCATTGTTAGCCATAGCCGGCGTACAAAACGGTCTAATTAAACTAAACAAAATTTTACAGGAGGAGTTAAATTCTGAATGAAATATTTGCCGTTTTGATCGAAATCAAGAACTTCTGACTCGATTTTAGCACTGTCAGCTGTCACTGCAGGCTGTTTTGATCGAAAACGAGTACAGTCTTACATCGTTTTAATCGCCGGCTCCCCACGTATGATCTTAATCTTAACTATTGATTTAGATCAACACGTGAATCTGACGTCAAACGCTCTGGTGTATAACAGGCTTTAGTCTAAGAATATCATCATCCTATAATTATCAGCTTAATTTGTAGCAACGATAACAAAGGTTAGTAAGACAATAATTATTAAGAGGAAGCTCTCAGTTTTACGAGTATCGATATAAAAGAATATATCGATACTCGTATGCAAATGATATGTCGTCACATCCATTTGGGTTTAAACAGACTTCCTGTTTATAATAATGTTCTGCTTTTTTTAAGTAGGTAGTTGAGGTAGGTCCGTGATTATGAACTTGAAAAACAAACACGTGACTTGACTATACATTGTTTCGAATAATGTCTACCTAGATTTTAATGTGTCGTCGTTCTGCGTTGTGTCTCTAATAGTCGCAGGTGGAGTTGAGGGGCTAGTGGTTCGTTAACAGTATAAGAACTGAAAAGATGTAAACAAGACGTACTTCTAA
Source organism: Amphipyra tragopoginis (assembly GCA_905220435.1). Lineage (NCBI taxonomy): Eukaryota > Metazoa > Arthropoda > Insecta > Lepidoptera > Noctuidae > Amphipyra > Amphipyra tragopoginis. The sequence goes on from HG992009.1 coordinate 11,679,149, forward strand.
TCATAACATAACGTAAAATTTGCGTAGGTTTTCAAAAAATCATGCCATCTAATCATAACATGCAGTCGGAGGCTACCTACGATTTATGTAATTCGCAAACTGACTGACCAAAACATACGTAGCCTCCGACTGTGTATTATGATTTGATAGTATGATTTTTTGAAAACCTACTTAAATTTTACGTTATGTTATGATTAGAAATACGTCTCGTTTACATCTTTTCAGTTCTTTTTTTTTTAGTTTGCTGTGTGTGCAGACGGGTTTTTTTTTTTTTTACTTCTTTGTCTATACCCGCATCCTCATCCTCAAATGACATCCGTTACGAATCTACTCCTGAGTTTTCTTACCAGGTCTAAAAATATTAATAAATAAATAATAGAACGCTAATTAAATGTATGAAAATGACATTACAGATCGCTTGACTGATCGAAAACTTATGTCAATCCATTGATGTTTCTATTCTCTAGCGATCATCGATTGTCATGTTGTCTACAGGCCCTGGTACGTACCCCTATGGGATTGGTCTATCGGTCCGTTCCTAGGATAGGGTCCGTTTCTAGGCTAATCAAATGCAACAGATTATTGGTATGTTTTTAGATACATTTCTGCAAAAAAGTTAGGACAATGGTCATGAATTATAATATTTGAACTTAAAAAAGAACTTCTCTGTTAGAATTTTGCATAATCTTACTTAATTAAAATGAATTTGAACGTCCTAGTACGCATATATCACCTGATAAAACGTAGACTGACAGAGAACTGACAAAGATTAAAAAAAACTTCCGTTTATAGACAACTAACGACCCGCCCCGGCATCGCACGTGTACGTTTCATAGCTTAAAACGTTCCTATTGAATCACTCTATCTATTAAAAACAAACTGCATCATTATCCGTTGCGTAGTTTTAAAGATCTAAACATACATAGGGACAGACAGAGCGAGAAGCGACTTTGTTTTATACTATGTAGTGAAGTCAGATTGTGTATGCCAGAGACATAAAACCAATCGACAATTAGAATTTTAACGCAGGATTTGAGTGTAAAACGCAGTTCTATTTAGTTATAAAACGTGAGACAACAATTACTTACATGAAGTCTTTGTAAATCGCCGCTAACGCTAGCCTTACGATTTAGATAGTCACCGTGCAGGCGTTGCGCCAAACTGTTTACATACTGCACAAGATTTGCAGAATTACTTTATTCGACCCTGAATAGGGCTTGCCTTCTTTAAAACCAAATGCATTGTAATAAATAAACAAGGTTTTTTTTTGTATCTATAATATAAATGAGGATTTTTGAGGAGGTTTAATATTCAGTATTTATCGGAGAGCCGACTTTTCAATTGCGAGTAACTTTTATCTGTGGTATGAAGTTGATGTTTTAACGGATATTTATACAAAAGCTGTCAAAGCATTCATTTATTCATTAAATTGAGGATCGACATTATGAAAACATTATTACAGGAACAATTCTAGTGTTGCAACAATCATAAGACAACCACAACACTGAAAGAGAAAAAAATTAGCAAAGGTGTAAAAAACAGAAGTAACATTTCATTAATTATATACATTGCTCAAAATCTGAGTAAAAATAGAAGCATGATATTTATCCCACAAATACAAGTTATTTGCCTATTGAAAAATTTGCCTTTAATGAAATAAAACTCAGTTACACAAACATATATGCTGACATTACAGGATTTCTGGTCGTCGACCGTGTCTTTCTCGGCAATGGCAACGCAATGAACTTTGTTGAACTGACAAAGTAAAAGCTGGGCGAGTGTGGTCTGCAAGTAGGCTGCAGGAGTGTAAACTCCTGAACGGCTTGGACAAAAAAAGTTAAATTGCTTGTGCCTATTTCCATGTACTTATATTAAAAAAAGAGTAATGTCACCTTTAAACAAAAGCCCTGCAGACAAAACATTGATTGATGTCTGTCCCTCTATTTTCGCCAACATCATTGGCAAAACGCCTTACTTTATTTTGCTTGCAAAGAACGCGCGTCAAATTATACCTACCAACAATATGTACCAGCCGGTTGGCAAAACACAGAAGTTCCGCTATTCGGTTCCAAGACAATATGCACGTTTTTAATGTTTATGCTGTCTTTTATGGAATTAGGTAATTCACCTTTGTGTAAATTTTAATAAGTTCCTTGATCTTTTGCATTGTTTTGTACTAAAAAAACCAAGACTGTCCAAATGCAAATATTTGGTTTTTGCCATACTAGGCTTGGCTATTCTCAATATATGTAATGATTTGGATAAGTTTTCTACAAAATAGATCGTTTTAAAAGAAGGTCAAGTTATCATCCCACGCGTGTATCTGTCGCTAGAAAAGTTTAACATGAAAATATTAATTAACAGTAGGACTTATAAACAAAATCAAATGAATGAAAGCAATTTTCATTCATCAGATCTTTGATATTTATGATAGTTTAGAAAGTCGCACTGTGAAATTGATGCTTTCCCGTTTAACTTTAATTTATTTCAGAAAGTTAATTCAGAGCAAGGGAATGCTTTGAATCACTGACGGTTTGAAGTCCTAATCTGTGTTTTCCTTTTCTTGCAACAGTAACATTTCTATCAGAAAAATTAACAGTCGGAAGGATTTTGAATTTTATACAAAAATTCTCGTTAGTTCCGCTGTCATATTTGAACTGACATTTACAGTTGTTTTTGTTGACTCTACTTATTAAACACGAGTGTACGGTGTACGTAGAGGTTTACCATTTTTACCATCCCTTTCAGTGGCAGCTTCTTTTCTCAACATATCACCTAGTGCTGAACGTAATAATTCTCACCCAAATAGCGAGATGAATACTTGAAGTCACTACGGTGAGAAAGCGAGTTGTTTGACCCCAAAGTTTGTAGTCCTCTCGCATAGATATCGTAAAGTGACGGCGAACATGACGGTTATCACGTATCAACATATTCAACTTTATTATTTCTACCAAACAAGTCTTGTTCATCCAAAGGTTGGCTTTGAGCGGTAGACCGTCCTTTGTACTGTCTTTTATCTGGATGTATTATTATGTGCGCACAATAAAGAATATTCTATTCTATTCGACCATTCAACTAAACAATTTACAAAACCAGTATATAAATTAGCACTGATTCTGCCAATATGCTCGGTCTATTTCGACGCCCTTGCGAACTGTACGTTTGCTTGTTTTACTGCATTGACACGGTTAATGCCTATGTCAATGTTTACATTACGGATTTCGTAAGACTTGCGTATTCGTTGTCGCAGAGGAAGTATCAGTCAATAACTTTGATGTGCTTGGGTATTATATGTAGGTATGTATTGTATTATCTCTTCTAGAAAGGTGTTTAGTTATGTATTTGTAAATAAGGAAAGTTATCTTCTTTACAATGTATCTAATCGTTGATTCAACTTCAAGTATTAGGTAATCTTGCATCAGAGTTAGCAGTGTTGCTTAGTGGTTGAATGCTTGCCTTCCGTGCAAGGTGGTCTCACTTAGATCCCGGTCCATACCTGAGACTTTTCGAGTTCATGTGTGGATCAGAATTTTGTTCTCACTAACGTTGACGGTGAAGGAAGACATCGTGAGGAAACCTGCACTCCGGAGAGCGCTCTAAAAAGTTTGGGATGGTGGGTGTAGTCTGCCAAACCGTACTAGGCTGATGTTATCATCATCATCATTCAGCCGAAAGACATCCACTGCTGGACATAGGCCTCCCCCAAGCATGTTGGGGAGGTTTGCCATAATCACCACGCTTGGCAGGCGGACATGGTGGAGCCTTATACCCTTCTTTTAGAGCCCTGTACCCAAAAGTAGGACAGAGATGGGCTAATTATACTATTCAGAAATCACGAAATAGTTATTTTTGCTGTAAAGTAATGCAGATTGAATTATTTTCTGTAAAATTTTGAACAGATAACATGATTATCGTCTGTCTAGTTGTAACAAAAGGCTTCGTAGAGGTTGAATCGAGACTGACAGTTCATCGATGAGATACTAAACGACAGTGCGTCATTAGGACGAGAGTATTGTCAGTCACGACATGGTTTACCCAACGTCTGTACTACAGGCATTATCTCAGTTTTGGGAGATAGATTAGGATAATAGAGTAAGCAAATTACAATTCTGGTGTTCAACATGTTTTGCTCCAACAATAAAGTCCAGTAAATGAATGCTTAACCTGACCTTCGCATCCAGGAAGTCATGAAACCCGTAGCCATATTTGCTGCGACTTGAACTATTAGTTGTTTCACTAATAATATCCTGGGTAGGGGAGCTAGTCAGAACTGTCTGAAATATTAAACTGCTCGTAGATATACATAGCTCAAATCAAGTGAAGGAGTGAGTTAGTTCTGTTACTTGATGTATAAGGCTAACGCATCAGTTTTAATGGGCTTTTGTATTCAAAGCCATCGGAGGTTTCTATGCAGTTTCCACGGCTTCCTTATGCCTACTGGAGTCCGGTTTTGCATCAAAAAGATAGAAATACAAAATTTTACTCTCCTGTTTACAGTGGCAAAGTCATCCACTGCAGCAATTTGACCTCCCCTGTAAATCTTCAATGCACCAAACAACTTGGTAAAATACTTCATTCTCGCAATGATTTTGTAATACTGGTGTTCACCAATGTTATTTAATTCTTTGGTTAACAATTATTTACCCAAGGAAAATGGGGGAAAAATACAAGAACCAACAGAAACAACTCGTAGTGGTATTTGTCACACTTAACGTCCTAAACAATCCTGTATATCTTTTTTTTCCCTTCGTGTCCGGGAGAGACCAGTAAAATGAGATTTAAGTTTGAAAATTAGTCTGTTCGTCTAGTGGATGTAGTACAGCATTAAATGAATATATTATACTTATAATTCTACCGCTGTTCGCTGCAATTTATGGAACATGCTGCTGCGATATAGTGATTACTATAATTATTTATTTATTTCTGTACTACACGATCAAATATTTTTCAAACTATGATCTCATTTTATTGTGTTTTTTCGGACTCTAGGAAAAAAAACATGTGCTGGGATTGTTTAAGACATCAAGTGTGACAAATACCAATACGAGTCGTTTTTGTTGGTTCTGGGATTTGGTTATTTGAAATTTGGCCATTTTCTTTTACTAGAATTTTTTGGTAAACTATTGTTCCACCAAAGAATTGTGTTGGTGAACATCAGCCTTAGTATATCATAGTGTTTTGCTCATTCTATTGAATGTGTAATCACTTAGTCACCCGTTACGACACCCACGAAAACAGAAGACCACTTTTATAATCAGGACCTCTACTAGAACATTCTACTAATGCAATTTGCCTATCTATGCAATGCGAGATTCTGTTATCCACTTGCATTTACGCAAATACAGGAACTACTTGAAAGGATATCGCAAATTGTACTTCAATTTATCTATAAGTACCTCTCATACTTAAAACTGGCTGTGGTAGGTAACGATGTGGAATAGCGGTTAAATATTTTGTGGTTAGTCCAAATTGAACTAACAAAACGTAAAGCGGCTTTACAGCTCGCTGTTGATTACGGGGAATCTAGGTATATTGGACTATCGTAAACGTTTTATATTCAGGAAATCAATTTGGTACACCATAAACTTGTGTAGTTGCACAGGCTTGTTATACGGTATCTATTCATAATATAAGGCTTGCAAGAGAAATGATTTGCATTATTTATTGAAATATGAAACTTAAAGTAATCAAATTCTCAATTTATGAACAGGAGCTGCAATATTGGATAAGAAATGTCAGCTGAATTTATTTAATAGTTGATTATAATAATTATGCAATGTTTTATGAAAATGATTCAGTTTAATTCGATTCTATTCAGTAGTTGTCGGTTAACATTTCAATCGATCCATCTCAATAATGCTGTGCACACGATATCCGCTCTATTTCACCTCTGATTTCACATGATTCTAAACACGCGATCAAATGGAAGCCTGAAATATTGCTTAATAACGTTTATGTTAAACTCATTTTGAAATATCCTGGGTTCTATAAGACAAAGAAGCCGCTCCTGTAAAAAATATTTCGCGAATCCTTGATTCGCATTTCATTATTAATTTTGTATATCAAAGCCATGTTCATTGTTCAGTTTTAAATCACACCCTTGCTTATACATCAATCGCTTTCAACACTGATGAAAGATAGCAAAGTGCGGGCCTGAGTGCTTACCGTTGGCCCGACCCGTGACAACTCAAAAGAGAGAGGTGGCTAGGCAATTGGTGAGACTGGGGGAGGCAGCACACGGCAACATGGAAGCGCATTGTCGCAACGGACGGCCGGCGCAACGGCCGCGCGTATAAGCCTGCGCACGCGCTTACCGCGATACCGCCTCGACCCGGACCGGTGGTTTTGACGACACATACGATACTAGTGACGATTACCGACTCGCGATACCCGAAACTCTGAGTGTTTACAAATTTTATAGGTAAAGTGCACGAGTTTGCCGGGAGACAGTGTATGTTATCGCCGCTCGAATGTCGCAATGTTTGTTGTCGTGTTTTCTGTTTTGTGTTTTTCTTTTTTGCATGTTGCCTTAGTTTAGTCATTGTTTTTAACTGCAACTACGTACGTCATGCGGTTGATTGCGTCTGCGTTAGCTTTTATTTTTAATATAACACATTATAGTTTCGTTTTGCACGATTGCGGAATCCAATTTCACATCATCGTAACATTTAATATTCATTGTATTTGTTCAAAAACCATTACAATATTTTCTTCATCTTATCAGGTTAGGTATTTGAATATCAACCAATAACGATAAAATGCATTTCAGTTTCCACATGGTTATTGATTTACTTTTTGAAAATGATATTGTATTCAGTATGCTAAACGGTGCAGATTTAGATTATTATGAATGTAAATTTTACGTAAGCAAATCATTAATAATAGGTAGTACTTAAGCTCATAAGGCTTCTCTATCAGCATTATTATTTTAATCCACAAAAAGCGATAGCCGGTCGTGCTTGAGGCGATCACGATTTGCTCTAGCTAGCTATGGTAGAAATTCGATAGCCATTGTGCGTTTGTGGGTCACTAGCGCTCTCATAAGAATCTTTGTTCTGTCTCGCTATTAACTATACCCACATGTACTTAGAGACGTAATGCGAATAACTTAAACTATAATCTGTTCGAGGAACTCTTCAAGAATGGTGACGCAAATATCACTTGAACTTAACTGCATGCACTCAGATTCGAGTGGTATTGTTATAAAGATATTAAACACTTTAGTTATGTAACTCAACAATGGCAGTGAACTTGATTGATTTTATTTTAATCCAGATTTCTCGAAACTTCCAGCAACGTAGTTTCTTCCATAAAATGGGTGCAAGTCTGAGCGAGATGGGAAAAGGTCGCCTGATCCAACATTAGGGCCAAATGATACTGGTTGCCTCGTTAGCGCGCACCTGCTTTCTTGACGAGGATAACGAATAATAAAACTGACTCGTGCACTATTTGAGGAAAAGGGTACTGCATAATGCTACGAACTTATGTTTCCATGTCTAAAGATGGCATTATGAGTAATGAGAGTTCTTGATTGATAGTTCCATATTAGTCATGCTGCATAATATTGAACGCGTTTGTTGCCTTCTTTATTTTCTATTCATTTATTGTTTACTGTTTCATAACATAACAAATTTTTATTATAAATCAGTCTTTTAAAATGTTTGTCTTCAAGTATCATGTTTAGTTTGTATTCGCTTGGATATTTTCCCATCCCATCATCAGTAATCTCATCTAATTTGTTAGTAAGTCTTAATGTAACTAGGTCTTTGTCTATTTCATTTGGATGATAATAAACCGGCGAACCGGCGCCCACTCCCTTTTATTATAAGTAACACCAATTGTCAAACCAATCAAAAAACTTGCACATAAAAAAATTGCAAGGTATGATGACGATGACTCGGAACTCGAAACGTACTCAAAGCATTGGAGTTACACGTTCCCATCAGTAATAATACGGCTTGGCGAGTGAACCGTTCTTATTATTACTAATTATATTCATGTCATAGGCCTTGAGCACTGCCAAAGAAATTGCAACGTATTCAGTCATCACGACGTCTCGTGTCCTGCACAACGAAGATAAATGATCTAAAGTTACCTTGTTGCTCGTACGAGATTTGAAGGTTACTTCTTACAAATCGAAGGGAACTACTACTTATAGACGTACAACAAAAAGATCAAACCCTTTTCTCGTTTAAGCTCGCCTCTGACAGAAACGTTTGACCTTAAACTTTTAAACGTTTACGTTCCTCGCTTGATGGACCCTTCAAAATATTGTATCTTTTTTAACTGCAGCTGTCTCTACAATTAATTGGCCTTTACTTCTGACAGCGTTTTGAACATAATCGTAAAGATGAGTGTTGAATCATTATTAAGTTGCTATGCCGTACAAAGTTGGAATAACATTTTTAGCCGGGCTAATATTAGCCCTAAACGTTCTAAGAAACAGTAAAGACATCCTGTAGACATTTTAATCCTGTCATTTGAACGATGAAGTCTGTACAATAAACATCATTATTGTCTTTGCTTGTACATAATGTATGTACAATAGTAAAGTAGGGCCGGAGGCGCGTGTGGACGTGACTCACTTACCGTGGGTGTTTCATTTCGTATGCGCAGGCGCAACGCCTAGGAAGTGCATTCGTGTTCGTACATTGGTACTTGCTTGCGTAATGTTCTGTGCGAAATCATTATTAAATGATATATTATTTCTAATAGCTGAGAGATCAATATTAAGCATATCAAGTTTCAATGACCGCGCTTAAAATGGCGCTTTCGTTGTGTTTCGTGTATTATTTGACTTCAATTAAGCTAGAGGTAAATCTAACCAAACACGAATCTTGATTGACAACCATAAAAAATAAATGCAGTCATTGACTTTTCAATAGTTCCAGATTGATAGATTGGATCATTCAAAACTGTAATTTGTTTTTAGGAATTTTTACGACGTATTTTAATGTGACTTAAAATTGCCGATTTTTCTACAAAACCTTGTTGGATTATTAAACAGTTATTTCGGTTTTTTAATAATAATGAATGCTTTTTACTTTAAAATATTTTTCTTGTAAATCTTTGTACTCGAAAGTACGTGGTGTGCCGCGAATAGAATGGCGATAGTTTGATTTGCATTTAAACAGTGCCGATCGGGACATTAAGTTATACGGACGACTATAAAAATGTTAATCAGTTTAATTACGTATTTCACCACGAGGACATGTTTGTTTTGATTTGGTAAATGCATAGGTAAATACAGAGTTTACTCGTGCGGTTGAGGTTAAAAGAATACATTTTATTCGATAAATATAAACATTAAAAGTACGGCGGTTGAGCGGGTTCAGTCCCATCTATTCCACTGTGCGTTTATAACTAAAAAAAAACATCTTTAAGAAACGTAATAGGGGAAGAGATGGGAAGGGGAAGAGATGGCACTAAACCGTTGAGCGCGACTATACCGCAGTTCTTAGAAAAAGAAATGAAGATTCAATATCGAATTGCGTCCGGTTTGTCATATCACTTTCCACTAGCGGTAAAATTTTACTACAAGTACGTGACTGTGAAGTAATTAAAACGGTCCGCGTTTGACCGCTTAGCGCTTTTTTAACTGTAACTGCGATTCTCTCGGAAAAAATTGGCGGATGGCGAATTGGCGACCTTATCAAAACACGCTGCGTTCCGAGTTCATCGAACCCGCGTTTTGTTATTGCCTGATCTAATACTACAATAGTGCTTGGAATTCCTATCGAAGTATTTGTATTATAGTCGTTGAATTTGCACTGCAATTGTGTACATCACAATGCTACTCTATATACCGATTATATTCATTGGCTTCAGTGAAGCTACTGTATATATACATCGATGCAGATTATTAAAGCTTGTAAATAAATGAGGGTGATGACACTTGAATAGGCCTACGGTATAACAAGTTTTGATGACAGGCGTATAATTTTATTGTTTCGTGAACCAGATCAAAATGTCAGAGTCACCGTTAGGTGTGAATGTGCCGATAGCGGAAATACCTGACGGTTTTATTAGTCCCCATTGAGTAGCTTGATGGTTGTCTATAATTTGGTATTTACGGTAGCAAGATGACTATGCAAAAATTACAGAAAGAAAATAGAGATTTTTAACCCGGCCGCACATTATCAGAAGTTTCTGCCAGAAATGTTCGGACGCGCAACTCGTCTCATAAGCAAACCAAAACAAATAAAAAAATATCACTTAAACCAATACAGGCGCTTATGAAAAGTCGAATTTAGGTGCACGGTTCCAATTAGTCGTTTCCTATGGAGAAGAGCCGGCAAGAAACTCCATGATTACTCTTTTAAAAAAAAAGGTATATTTTTCAATTTCAGTGAATACAGTAGGTACTATGAGAGAGAACAATGTAGTCTTGACCACAGACCTTGGATTCATTTTGTATTAGATCGCACAGACTGTTAGAATTTGCCAAATCTAGCAGCCTGCTGGTTCTAATACAAAATGTATGCGCAGAGGGTATTAGCGCACGCGTCAGAAATTTTCTGACAGATAATTTCTGACGCACGACTCTGCTTATACATTTTGTACTAGACTCTGCACACTGTTTGAATTTTCTGGATCCGGCAGCCTGCTGGCTTTAATACAAAATGTATGGACAGCAGGATGTCGTGCACACGTCAAAAATTTTCTGGCAGGTATTTCTGACAATATGTGGTCGCGCTAAGAGCCCGCAGGCTCTCGGATCTGGCAAATTCTGACAGTGTCTGATTGGTGTCTGGGGTCTAGTACAAAATGTATGAGCAGAGTCACGGGTCCGAAATTTTCTGACACAAATTCCTAATAAAGTGCAGCCGAGCTTAAAATATACAAGGTTAGTCGGAAAGGGGGTACTAATCCGAAGCCCACTTATAGTATCGCTGATGACTGTTTGAAAGCAGGTGTTAAAATTTCAAAATTCGATAATTTTTTTTTCCAAATAAAATGATTGTTATTTTAGTTTTTTCAAAAATTCTTCATCCCTGCTTTAGTTACAAATTCAGAAAATGGTGCTTCTAATTCATGACCCCAAATATGACATAAAATGTAAACACAGCTGATCATTACTGGAGATAGATAGATTTTAGAGATTTTTTTTTGAGATCTTAGAACAACTATTTCTCTTAAACTATTGACTTTTGGGAAAAGTTATAGAACAAAAGTTATTCATTATTATGTGTTCTTTAACACCCTTTCGGATTAGTACCCCCTTTCTGACTAACCTTGTATAGAAGCGGTATACTGCAGAATTTTTGATTTACCAGTAATAATGTATGTCTGTTTATTAAATGAAATTGTTCATCAATCATAGAGCCAAGGTATCGTATGTCGCTGTACATCTGCCGTTTTTCATATCAATTCCGAGAACTATTTGTATATATGGACGATGCATCACTAGTCATAACAAAGACAGTACATTTGATTTCCCAACGAAATTAAACAATGTACCATTATGTAGAAAATAGGTACAGTTATATTTATTTCTGGCATTTCTCACGGTACGAAGAGTTTTCTTGAGATAGGTAATAATTTTGAAGTGGGTGGGTGAGTTTATGATTAAGATCGACGAATCCATTGTAAACAAAGACGTTAATACCTATAGGATGTGTAGTTTATTTGGCAATTCATGACAGCGCTGCCTGTAAAGGCAGATGTCGACAATATGCAAAACTAGGTATATTTTAGTATTTAGTTCTTTATTTGACGGCCAGCCAATATACATGGATGAAAAAGGCGGTCGGTAGAGGGATGTAATACTTATTATTGACCCTATCGATTAGTCTCGTTAAATGTAGTTGTTACTTTCTCACATCTATGTCAGTTCGGTTTCCGAATCAGGTAAGACTTTAAAAAAAATTTATGAAACTATGAATGCAATTAATTTTTAAATATAAAGGAATGTTTAAGTAAAATCTGCTATCATCAATATTTAGGGTTACCTTTGGTTATTTAAGGTTACCTCTGGTTTCTGAATTAAGAATTCTATGATAAGCAGTAGGTACTTAAGTAATACTTGAGTACGGAGTTGTCCATCCATCATTTTTTTGACAACTCCGTACTCAAATGTTACGTAAGTACTGCTTATCCTAGAATTCTTAATTCAGAAAACGGTTAATCTCCACCGACCGCCTTTTTTCCTACCTGTATACGTATTGAGCACCCTAATTTCAATATTATCGTTAAATTCACATCACAGCGAAGAATAATAGCGACAAATTATGCGTATAAACCAAACGTTCACTATTTCTAGTTTTAGTGCGAATAGTTAGTGCCAGTTGTTAGATGAAATATTGCTTATAGGCGGACGTAACAACGGGCCAATTAATAACTATAATGCCTGCTTTGTTCCTGTATCGGTGTTGACCAAACGCGCGCCGAAACTCGTGATCTATGTGTTGAAAGGGTAGGCTGAGATCGAATGTAAAGATTATCGAAACAGAGCTAAATTAATGTATCCAACTTGGTGGGCTCTTTTTAGTATTTTAGAAGCATTTGAGAACTTAATCTGGATTTTTTCAGTAGATACAACCAAACCACCAAACAAAACTAGGTGATTGTTCAAAATAGTTTTAACAATGTCTAATGAATGAAAAATGATAGTTACTACTTTTATTAACAAATAATGATAGTGTAGAAAATACTTTGAAGATTAGTAGTAAAACAGCCAGCACTAATCTTCAAAGTAGTAGTAATAATTATGTTGATTACCTCGATGCTCTAGTGATCGCAATTCGCAAGCGCGACTGCTGAGCGTGAGGTCGTGGGTTCAATCCCCAGGTCGGGCAAAGCGTTATTGGTTTTTCCGTGTGGAATTTCTTAGTAGCATGGCAGTAGGCTCGCCCCCTATTACATGGGACTTAAACATAACGGCGAAGTGATGGTGTAATATACTATACAACTCTGCCCAACTCTTCGGGGCATACAGGCGTGAAGTTATGCGAGTAGAAAAAAAAAAAAATTGTTCCCCTATGATGGTTGATTTCGAAATATTACTTTACTTAAATGTTGTTTACTGAACTTCAAAATTGCGACACCTAAAGATCAGATTTTGAACTTCTTTCGTTGCAGTTAGAACGAATAGATCCATAAAGGAAATCAGGCGATAGACGATAGCAAATTATTCGTTGCGCATATGGGAATTGTTATTAGGTCAGCATGCTCCTTGCATCCAATACATGGATTAGGAGCTTGCTTGTTCTAACTCCTACGTGAATTGAAGCTGGTTGGGGATTAGGCACGTTCCGTTATATCTCATGCCTTGTCCACACCGGACACATGTTGCGATACATGCCTCGCAACTTTTAACAGCGACATGTATCGCAATATTTGGCGCAACATTTATCAAGGCATAAGATGCGATTTGCGATACATGACGCGCAACTAAACGCGGCACATGGTCATATCTACAACATTTTTTCGGGCATTTGTTGCGATACATGACATGCGTCATGTTGCGGTACTTGTATCCAGCACTCATGGCAATCCCTGCGTGCACTGAAGCACGGTGTACAATGCACAGTGTAGTGTTGCGATACCGTGTATCGCAAGAAATGTGCCCGGTTTGAACGTGGTATTAAGTATTAAGACTTCTTGCCCTGAATATTTTTGCCAACCTGAACAAAACATTATGCAGTTTTTACCGAATAAACGACCGAAACTATACTTTTTCAAGAAAATATTACGGCATTTATTGTGATTGATTTTTTGTTAGCAAAGAATACAATACAAGACACACAAAAAGGTTATGGCTAAAAAATGCAGTTTATGGTGTATCAAATTATCGTTCCAGGAGCTTGTAAAACTTATAATCTTCTGTCGATTAAAATCACGATAACATTTCAATTTTAGGGTAGTCATCATCATAAAAATGTAACGAAACTAATATCGGATAACGTTGATTTTACTGGCTTAACTTCAAAATTAATGTAGCATAAACATTTTTTAAACTAGGGCGGTATCATATATTTATTATTCATAATCACACGTTCGTTTTAATATTTTCAACTCAAAGACGTTTAATGTGCACACCGTAATAATCCTGCGCATAATCAAAGCAATTACACTATTTCGAAGTAATCGCCGAGCTAATTTAAATGATCGTAAAGTTTTAAAAGCTCTCCGCTTATGTATCATTGGTCCTCCATGTAATTGAACCGTCAGCCATTAATGTCCATGGGAATATTCATGGTTTTATTCCGAGTACAACCACTCACAGACTTGACGTTTAATTATGTGAGATGTTTAATTTTTCCGCTTTAAATAACAGCACTGAAGGCATAAATGTTTTACCGGGCGACGTTTGTTTTATCTTTGTTATTGCTATCAATTATTTTGCTCGACAGTGTACCAATAAATTTATTGTACTTAAGATAAAATCTTAGGGTCTCTTTAGCGGTCTCTTCCGTATTCTGTATGCCTGCATCACACGGCAATTACTTGTGAATGCAAATAAACATTAATTGTTTATTACCACAGTGCTGTTAATATTGCGCTGTTTTAAACCTACTTTTGCCCGAGTGCCTATTAAGTTGGTTCTCAGAAATAACACTAACTATACAATCACGACCACAACAGAGCATTTGGTACTCACAACGAAGTTGCAATCCAAGAATTAAATGGCGAGCTCTAGATTGATATTTACAACTGGATAATGCCTCTGTCGTGCACAAGGGTCGCGCTTCACTGATGTGGAAAATATTGTTAATTTACATTATTGGACTCGTAAATGGTTCTTTAATCTCGGTATGCCTAGAATCGTCAATGCGCAAACGCACCTGTTTATCATTCCCTACTAATTTCAAACTTCACCTAATCAGTTCAATGAGATGACTCAAATAGATAAGCAGCCGATGGAATCAGACGCTTGATTACATTTCAGTTATCGACTGGATAGAGTTAATGAACCTTACAAGGCCAAAGCCTCTTCGAGATAACTCTATAAAACCTTTTAGTTTTATGGATTCCGTTTCATTCCGCAACAAAATAATTCGATATCGAATATCTTTACGACACTCGAGTGGCGAACGTGTACTTACGTATATAGTACAGTCATCATTTTAACATTTTAAACAATTCAGCCGACGCAGACCATGCCCTAGGCGTCTGTGGAAAGGATAATGCAACTATACCTAGTACGTAGTGTGCTGATGTGAATCGAACGTTATGTGCTAAAGTAACAATGGGAAGCGGAAAGTTTGGTTTTCAAGTTAAAAAGGACAAAGTGGACATGGGAGCCCCAAAGACTGAATTTAGTGTTAAGGAAAAGTGTCACAAAATACAGAAAAAACTAAAGAAGACTGAAAATAAGAAGACTGATGAAAACACACGAGAAAAAACAATCTGGTGGAACCAATGCAACAGTTGTAAGTTAAAGTTGATGTTTTATTTTTTTTGTGCCATTATAATACATTGTAATCATTCAATTCTTACTTAATTAAAACGCATTACGTCTAGACGTATAAAGTGACAATTATCGCGATTATTGGGTTAAAGTTGTATATATTTATTCAATTATATTGTGCAATAACGCATTAACTGTAAATTATTCTCATGATGTTTAAATTTTAACCAATTGTAATACCAGTGCAAAGTATATTTTCCAAGGATAGATAAATAAAATAATATAAGAATTGTATAATAGAACAATAGAAATCA
This sequence comes from Amphipyra tragopoginis, assembly GCA_905220435.1. Lineage (NCBI taxonomy): Eukaryota > Metazoa > Arthropoda > Insecta > Lepidoptera > Noctuidae > Amphipyra > Amphipyra tragopoginis. The sequence goes on from HG992009.1 coordinate 11,694,815, forward strand.
GAGATTACCGGTTTGCATTAAGTGAAGACTAAGGGCCCGTTGAAGGGCCGTCATGCTTGTTACGCCCTTTGAATGCTCAATGAGGGGAAATTAGATCACCAAGGTTCTAACTTTTGAAATCGACGAGTACATTTAGCTGTACAAGCGACAAGGTATCGAGGCCAACAATGCGACCTTAAACGTTGCCTTCAAATTATTTGAGCCCTTCTAATGATTGAAACGGTGATTACGACATTGACTTCTGCGATTTGTATAACCCTGTCCCTAATTTTGTACTTTTGGATTTGGTTTTGATTTAATTTGGTGATAGGATTAAAAGTATCAAAAAAAGAAAGAAAACTATAGCAAAATGCTATTTTAAAACTGTGCTAATTGTTATTGGGAATGTTATAGCTTGCGTAAATATTAAATTGATACCTAATAACAAACCTATGGTGATACTTCTTAATGAAAACGAAGGCATCAAAAGCTATGATCGCGTATACGCATTTATAGTATTGTCGTAAATATCACAGTAAAAGTATGTCAGTGGAAAGCGCGAGAGAATCCCGAGAAATCTATGCGCTAATGCGTCGTCTGCGCACGCTCCCCAGTTTCCACTTTCTAAACTGGCTAGACTGCGCGCGCGGTTTATAGTTCAGGAACTACTAGTCGCTCGGGCGCATGAAAGTTGTTTTATTGACATTTCCTTATGCGGAGGATCATAATGCCGCCGCAGGCGCATGCAAAGAAGCGGCTGCATCAACAATCATCTAAGAACATGCAACTTACTTGACTTACCTTCCCTCTTATTGACTGGAATTTATAAAGTTATTAATATTTCTGTAATGTCGAATGGTGATAATTAAAGATGTCCTTCAAGTTGTACTTTTTCCGCCTCAAGGAGTCGTTTTTCTTCAAGAATTCTTCAATCTTCATTAGCGGCGTCGAGATTGACAAGGAAGGTCGTTTGCAGGCAGGTCATTATCGAAAGTACCAGTTGTTCAGATAGGTCTTTTGTTAAGTTTTATTGGGTTGTCATTATCATATCACCATATTTGGCTTTAACGATTTATTAATCGGTGCCCTGACGGATTGTTTGCTCATGTATTGAACGTCTCTAAATTTACTTTTTCCTGATTTATCAGTATCATAATGGTTATTTTTGAGCTACTTTTTTCTCATGTTTGTATTAAGATGTAGGTAATTATTTTTCTGCAAGATTTGTCACTGAGATAAGGATTCTTTAATTATACCATTTAAAACAATCCTAGACAAGATTTAGTACTGATGAAACTTGACACCTCAAAAGTTTAAAACTGGTTTCTTTTACAGAATACTGCTTCTCTAGCCTGGTACTTTATTTTAGATGAAGTGCTAACTAGATTAGATCACGACAAGATAAACTTTTTACCTATAGAAATTACATCTGTTATTACCGATATGGCTTATAAAGAAACATCAGCGTGGCTTAACGATATCATGCTATCGATTCTTGACGAGCTGATTTTTCTTCAGTACGGAATAGTAGGTACTAAAACGCTAAATGAAAGGCAGTACCCGGCAGAAGCTGACACTCATAATAATACGAGGCAGAAGATATAAATATTACAAAAAAGACAGATAATTTCATAGTTTTTGATACCTACTCCTGAAAAAGGTATTTGATAAAATGTAGAATTCAAATTTTCGTGAATTGAGTAGGCTAAAATCCAGAAGAACTTTACTATGTTAATTTTTACCTTTATTAATCTCCATTTTTTTATTTGTGCAGTGAGCGAGATCGACCAGTACTTATGGATGGTCGGCGGGTCTGCGGGCGCGCTGGCGCTGACCGGCGTGGCGGCCGCCTCGGCCTTCTACCTCAGTACGAGGCCGAAGCCCGAGAAGCCCCTTGTCACGCTCCACGAACAGAGCCTGCTCGAGCCAGTAAGTACAATACACAAGTCAATTAAGTAAGACGAGATCACTCTACTCTTCGTAAGGAAGAAATAGAACGGTTTGTTACGCTTACCGCAACTTTAAAAAAATGTTCTAGTGTCACCTATTAATTTCCTAGGAACCAGTGGCGTAGGGTGAATTATCTTAAAAGGGAAGCCGGACCAAAAAATACTTAGCTTGCTCAAGTGTGATGCGTGAATTCCAGTAACTACTCGTTTCGAAAGGGAAGCCGATAAAATTTAACACTAAAATCGTAAAAACAAATTAGGTATATCCCGAAGGTGGGATGACATGGATCTTGGACTTGATCCTTAAGAATTAACTGGTACAGAATCGCAATAGAGCTTAATTGCCTTGGCAACTTTCGTTTTGTTCTATAAGACGAATAATGTCGTTTACTTCGGTTCCACGTAAAAACATGTTAAACAATATCTAAGATATTTTTCATAAAATGGGCAATTACGTTTTTTAGTTTTTAAAATTATATATGCCAAGCAAAACTCCAAATATAATAATTATGTCATGACACAATTTCTTACTTACACCAACTTGCAGGGTTCCAGCTGTACAGTTCAGTCTAGAATCATTATTTTCTGAATTATTTTTTATTTGCTAGTATTATCAAACAGATAAAGTTGAGTGTTGATATAGGAAGGTTTATGTCATATCACAACAAACACTAAAGTATAGTAAGTAATCCTATGATGTAATGTTTTGAAATGTACACAGTGCATACTATCCGTTTGCATAAACTAAATACGCCAAAATAATGACGGATACAATTTATAATACTTAATCAAAATTAGAATTTAAACTACAAAAATTGAGGAGATTACAATAATTGATAATAAGCATTATTTGTTTCTATACACGAATTAGAGAGGTCGATGATCGATAAGAAAGGTTTACTACAATGACGGTGATAAATTGAAGCATAATCTGCCTGCGTATAATTTAAAATAAGCTTAAATATTTTAACAGATAGCAAATAAATAAAAATTAAATAAGACTTGATGTCAACGTAGATACAAATATAATTTAAAAGAATCTCTTAATCCAGTGGAAAAATACATATTAAATTATGACGACAGGGTATTCCTCTTTATTGCGGTATCAAAGTTCGAGTTGTCCTAATACCAACAGCCGACGATCTCGAGTTGGCAGAGCGCATCTTTGAGCGATATTTTTAACTCATTGTACCACGAGCAGCCCTGCCCGCTGCTCTCCTGTCAGTACCCAAAAGACTCTAGCGAAAGTGACGATATACTCGCAAAGTTGGCCAAAGTGTCTCGGCCAAGACTATTAACCGGAACGGTCCATTCACACGAGGATACAAATTGTGAACTCTGAAAAGTGTAGTGAACCTAATGAAAAGTTGTAACGCAGTCAATAAATTAAATTCAGCAATGATTGCGCAATATAAAACGGTTTAATTTAAAAAAAAAAACAAACGGTGCATTTTGTTGTGTGATAAGATTTAGTTGTAAAAATGGCGTGCTGTGATTGCTGCATCGGAGTCGCTCCGATTCGACCTCCGATAAACGTCGGCGAACAATCGGATGCCCTTAGAGTGAGTGATATAAACTTATAAACCTTCGAAGACGCAATAAAAGAAATAACGCTCACAAAAGAATTTAAAATAATGAGACGTGCAATTAAGAATCCTTAATGAGTGTTTTGTAATGAATAGAGTTGTTACGAAATTACCTGCGTTTATACTGTGAAATAAAATAAAATGCAGGCGAACATTCAGAATGTTCGTGGTAATGGTGATTAATAAGTAGGAACGAAGAAAACGATTATAAAACAAAACGAAAGGTTGTAGTGAATTGTAGGATAGTGGGAGTAATTTTGTAATATTTGTAAAGAGCTGTGTAAAATTGATATGATTGTAGAGGTCGGAACATTGTTAGACGTTGCTCACGCGCCGACAGTTGGCAAAGCTCCGTAACATTTAGATCCAGATCATTTAAAAGTCCCACCGGCGAAGATACATGGTGCTACTGATTAGAAATAGAAACAACATTTAATTCTAGATAATTCGTTTTAGAGGCGCATAATTATAATAACAAAAAAGTGCCGTTTAGTCAATAACATGAATCTGCAAGCAATGACTGTCTTTAATTAAATTTGTTGAATTCTAACTATAAAATTAACCAATAAAGTAATTCAGATAAATGATGCATTTCATAATTCTCGGTAAGATGTTGATGCAATGATGAATCTCAGTTATTTATTGAACCGGCGGCAGTTGAAAATGGTTTATAGATTTACCTTAGTAATTGATGTATAGCTAAAGTAGGTATAGGTAAATAGAACTGTAAATTAATAGGTAAACCAGAACTATATAACAGAAATAATGATATTACTCAAGATTTAAAAGACATGTATGATTGTGATAGGCTGAATTTATGATACCATTGTCAAACGTAATACCATTGTCAAACGGTTGTCTTATAATAATTTATTAGAAATCTCATTCATTATAATTGGCTCTAACAATGATTCACGATTGAAACATTTTAAATCTTCATTTCTAAATTATTGATTTATGAAACATGCTAATGTATCGTATCTCTCATTCAGAAAATGAATTCATTTACATCTTGCATTTAAGTTGAAAGGAATTACAATTTAGTACTATTAATGAAGTTTCGTATACGTAGGTATTCGTTAAGCATAATGTAAGTTTACATTACAGTAACACTTATCTCAAAATATTTATAGTCATCAACAAATTAACGAGCAAGTCTCCAATATTAAAGCAAATAACAGCTGTAAAATGAAAGACATAAACATAGAAGTAATTTGTTGAGACTTTACATAAAACAGGCGACCTTAAGCGTTACAAATAGTTTTACTAATGTTCTAAATAAAATATGTAATAAATCGAGAGGAAGTGGCGAGGAAAGTCTTTGATGTGTGGGTGGTTCCTATGGTGTTTTAAGTGTTTCTTATATTACTTCAAGATACTTTATTAGTTTATATAAAGGAAATCCGTTAGTATTTCATCATCATTATTAGCAGCTGGCAAACATTCTAGGACGTGGTATCTTCAGCAGAACTCCAAAGTCTTGCCTTTACCCGTAGCTTCTACCCTTAGATTACACCGTTGTGTGGTATTTTAGTGGGAAAACAGATAGATTTAAGTTCTTATCATTCTGAAGATGAAACAAAACAGCAGGCTGAAAGCAAATGACAGTAAATACAATATGGAAACCGGATAACAAACGGCATCTGGTTAGACTGGGCGCCGACGCCAATAATTACAGTTTAGAAATAGGCTGGAAAGACAGTGATTTGTATCTTGAAGATAAAATTTCAAATTCGTTATTTCCTACACAAACTACAAAAGCTCATTGATCTATTGCTTTGTCACTTTTATTTTTGTGAGATACCGCGACCCTCGGAGATTTTGCTGAGCAAAATCAAACAATTCTAAATAATATCATCTCTACAGCTGCTTTATATACCTTTAACTTTTTACGTGCATTCATCATTTTAGTTTTATGTAAGTATCTAAGTAAAATCATCTTTATTACCGTAAATGCATGAAAAGATCTCATTACTATTGCTCAAATCTGTCGCGCCGAAGACGTTGGTTGCAATAATGGTTAAACGTTTACTTCTATTCACGAGCAAACATAAATCGTGGAGTTGTTTATTATTAAGATGTAGTTAAAATGTTGATGCAATATTCTTAAACTAGATATGATGTTTTAGTTTAAAATATACCTAGTTAATATTTTATTGATGTAACACGAGTTAAGTATGCATAGTGACAAAACATAAATATTTTTAATGAAGGGTCGTTTGCTCACGACTTTTTTATAGATTTTTGGCAAACAAACCAGACAAGTCACGGGACAATATATTGAATAAATCGAGACGAGCGATTGTTACGTTTTCTCATACGCAATCAGTTTCGTAAACTGACATAATAACATTGAAGAAAGAAGATTTCGTTTATTCCAAGCGGACAAAAATATATAAGCACTTTTTAACGTCAACGACAAAATATGGCACCCATGTTCACCTACCCTTTTGCCGGGGCGGAGTGTTGTAGTAATGGAAGATGATTTCAAAATCATGGATTTAAAAAAAAAAAACGTTAATTCTTATATTGAAATGTTATTGTGTTAGTAGGTATTAATGATGTAGGTAATCTAGAAAAATATCTCTTGGGAAATATAAAGTTGTAGCTAAAAAGTAAATTTAGCTTTGAGTTTCCTTTGTATAACTCCCTGGATACCCACCTGCACAGCCCACTAGACTATAATTTTATACAGAAAAACGTTGAACACCGTCCAAATATTTAAACTCTTACACAAAATGTAGTTACCTTCAATTTTTTCACAATAACATACGAATGAAGCCACTATCTATAATAATTCATCGACAAGATATGCAGTCATGCGCTGTTCATCTAAACAAACATTCCATTCAAATTTCGTAAATATCAATGGCGATATTATTAACTCATCTGAATTATCAACTCCGGAGAATTTCGGTACTAGTTCCAGTGCGTAGGAGTCAGATATTCAGCACTCTTACTCTTAACTTTACAAAACTGAATGGAAAATAAATTTACCAAAAAGCAGGAACCACTAATAAATAAAGTAACATGTATTCTGTTGTATAAGAATAAAATGTCGGTCTTCATTTAACTTTCCATTTATATTTTGTTAAACTAAGATTTCTAATAAAACAATCTTCAGGAATTTTGTTTATCTGCGACCGCTATTAATTAAACTTGTTTCTAACAAAGAAAATCTTTTTATAAAAGTAGAAACCAAACCGAATGAAATTACTTTTCAAATTGAAATAAATGTTGAAATTAAAGGTCTAGTACAAATAACTTTGTCACCCATATTACAAAAATGGTCTAAGAAAAACCTAGGTTTTAAAAATAGCCCTGTCTCTTTTTGCTATGTGACATAAGAAAGTGATGTGTATATTTTAAATCTGGGTTTACCTAAGTCTTGGTTTAAACCATCTTTTGTACTTTTTGGCTTACGTTTAAACATAAAATCTAAGTAGGTACTAAGAGTTTTATGATAGGTCGAGTAAGTACTATACAGTTTTATTTTAGCTAGCTTTTACGCTTTCATCTCTAAGAGATTTGTAGCAGACCTTTGACTCCAACGTTTATTTCACTATCACTACTACTTTAGTAGTTGCTGTTATTTGTAAGGTCATATAATACATTGTTGACTGTGTAGTAAACATTAAAGGTAAACAAACTTTTTGCTACAATACAAACGTCGTATTGTTTGCCTCATCAATATCGTTCATTAGTTTAATTATATTGTATGGTAATTGTACCCAGTAAGGTGTTATCCCGTGACATGTTGATCATGTGCCAAATTTTTGTATCGTTCGTTATTGTTGATGAGTGACATTGTCGCTGATTGATAATGATTCAGCTGGTCTAACATGTCTTTGTAAACTGAGAGAAAATAAATATACAAGGTTATTGAAAGTACACTAGCAAGCTCTTGGCTGCTATTTACTATCAATTTTTTTTGAAAAAGCCTCATAATTAAAAAATAATTTCATCGAGTATGTTGTTGTTTGTAAAATTCTAATTGTAAATATATAGATGTTTACACATAGAAAAGTTATATTTGGCAGTTTCACGCACTCTTTTAGTGCAAAATTCTTGCGTAATGGAAAGGGAGCATAAAAATACAAACTTCAGTAGGTATACATCAAATCGGTATTTGCAATAAAAGCGTATGTATCCCCGTTATAACTGTTCACACACCTATGGGTGGATGTTAAAAACGAAACACATAGACTAAAGCACTGCGGTGTGACAGTCAACATATCGATTGTTTGAGGAACCTCGATTCTCCGTTCTGAATTATTAGGTAGGTGAAGCGCTAAGTGTTAACTATTCTATGGACTAGAATGAGAATTTGTTACAGTTTTACTTTCATGATTCTACAAACAACAACATTTAGCACTTACTACTTTGCACCAAATGACATACTTCGAAATATGTGAATGTAAATTACTAGATAAATATAACTGAGTCAAATATAAGGAGCAGTTGTTATGTTTCACAAACATTCATCAAAATGAAGATGAGAATGGGAAGGAATGTAGGCATTGGTTTGGTACCTACAGATTCTGATGGCTCGCCAAATCCACAATGATAAAATATGAAGTTTTTTACTTTTGGACTTTACTTTTGGAGACTTAGGTGAAATAAGTATAATGATATAAAATACAATATTATTTAAACACTAGCTGACCCCGGCGAACTTCGTACCGCCGTTTTATTATTCTATGTCGATTTTTTGAAATTTTCTTTTATATAAACCTTGTACTGATAATAACGAACATACAAATAAGAGTTATTCAATTTGGAGCAGTCCTTCGGAAGTTATGCGCGTACATACATTTCAGCGATTCATTTTTATTAATATAGATAAATAATTAATATAAAACAACGCCGTTTGAAACTTTTTACGAAAATAAATGTATCTCAAATAATATTTCAATGAAACATCTTCGCCTGTATCTGCTTGGCCTTAACAATGTCCGGTGTCCATTTTACTGCACTTGAACGTAGTGTTAACAACTTTATACTACTAACAATTTACGCGGAAATGACTGCCAGCTAAACACGTCGACAATGTCAACTATTTCGAAGACATCACCATTCCACTTGCCAAGAAAACTCTGGTAGTATCCCGTCACGCCCTCCTCAGGGCTTTCCTATGGTATTTATAGAAATTTATGTGACGCACCACGCCCATGCAAAGTATTTTGTTGGTCAAAGTCAACCTAAATCATCATCTACGTGACAATCTTCGCGTAAGTTTAGGTTTCACAAAGAATTAACACTTGAATAAATATTTGAAAGAATGAATCAAAACAGAGCATGTTGTTCATTCATTTTAAATAGGAAATGCAGAAAAATGCAAAGTAGTTTGCTGATCTTGAGAAAAATAAATGAAAGAAACTTCTAAACTGGCATGGAAAAGTTATTGAAATAAAAATAAAACTCGCACTCGAGTCGGACTCGCGCACGAAGGGTTCCGTACCCTTATCTATAAAAACGACAAAAAAATCACGTTTGTTGTATGGGAGCCCTTAGACATTTATTTTATTCTGTTTTTTAGTATTTGTTGTTAAAGCGGCAACAGAAATACATCATCTGTAAAAATTTCAACTGTCTAACTATCACGGTTCATGAGATACAGCCTGGTGACAGACGGACAGACAGACGGACAGACGGTCAGACGGACAGACGGACAGCGGAGCCTTAGTAATAGGGTCCCGTTTTAACCTTTGGGTACGGAATCCTAAAAATACATATCAAAAAAATAAGTGAATCACAAATATTTTTTCACACTGTACAATGAAGTTTTCAATGTAGAATTACGACAATTCTTATATCTAAAATTGTCATCATACGAGACTGAACTGAGAATAGCGTGGAAAAGAGTCGTGTGTGTCACGTCGTTTTGTTATAAATACTCGGTCACAAAACCGGCACATTTTTCAGTTGGCATCGCGTGACCAATTTCCATTTGACCTTGCATACTAAATTCAAGATCGGGTTGCTTGATCTCTCACACATTTTGTTTTTCATAAGTTTATTTTAATGGGTCGACATCCGTCATTTCTGTTTTAACTTCTTTAAAATTATCTTCATTTTCTCTAATATTTTTTACTGTTAATATAAACAAAAAACTGTTTCTCATTTATCCGAGGATTTCCTGGACCGAGGCCTCTACCAACAACTTTGTTTTCGAATAACAACAATGTTATGTCTACAACTTATATGCTTTAGCAATAGGGCTGTCCAGTAAACAGCTAGTAATAAAACTTGGGAATGTTAAAATATGGCAAGACAATTCAAAGGTTCTAATACTTCATGAAATGTCAGTAGCAACGGTCGGAATCACGTTTTGTATAGTTTATTATTTTTGATACAAACAAAATTTAAGGAAATATTATGCTTTATGTACGCCAAAGCTCATTTTGTAAAATTCAACACACAGCAATTACCATACAGTAACACAGCCTTATAGCCAAAAAGCGTAACAAAAAGTTCAATGTTCATTACCGTAATGACATAACATTTTATGGTTTGCCGATTCTATCGCCAAATTGTTTTTTTCTTTCCCACAAGTGTCTTTGACCCGTTCATCGTTCCATTTATCATTGTGCAAACTGTAATAATAATATACCGTAACGCGTAAGAGTGCTCCACGCTCCGAGATTTGGAGTTAGTGGGCCAACTATGTCATTAGGTTAACGGAGAGGCATTTGCATATGATTTTAGTAACTTTGACACAGTACTTTCCTGTGGTTTATTTACTTAGGTAGTCTAAAACGTATTTTATGAAGGTATGAAATCATCCTGCTTAGTTTGTTTGGCAATAAATAAGCATACATTATCAAGCTTCTTGAATCCATTTGGAATCCAAGCTTGCAATTGCAGTATAAATTCCTCAACTGTGAATTCATATATTATTTGTGTAAATATGTATTTCTCATTAGCCATTACTGGGTTGTCGTAATAATCCGATGGCTGCGAGTTTGTTAATAAGATTACAACTGATTAGTTCCCCGTACGTTGCAAGGATTCAGTGCGATGACACTCATGTTCACTTAGTTTATTATGACTAATATGAGATCATTATCCTAATTGTTTATTATTACATTTTATGTTTTAACTTTTTATTGAGTTTTTTTTTTCATTCCGTTTGTTATAGTTTAGTTCAGCTTTATCGTTGTTATTATGTTACAAAATCATTTTGCACGTAGAAGTTTAATCATACTTAATCATTGTTTTTTATTGTAGGGTCCCGAAATGGTTCGTGTATCAAAGTTCTACAAAGAAGCGAAAAACGGTCGTTTCCTTCGCTACTTACACGAGGACACACGCACACTTTACGAAACTTTCCGACGGGGCGTCAAAGAATCAAGTAAGTGATGTGCAATTTTGTTGTCGTTTCCTTAGGCAAAATCATACAATTCCTTTTAACAAACCAAGATTCTCGTTTCCTTTAGATAGTTGCAACTTGCAAGTTGTGCTGGTTTTAGTACCTAACCTATACACGTTTACATATTCAATTGCTTGTACTCGTAGTAACAGAATGGTACGCATACAATTGCAAGGCAGGGAGTGCCCCAAGGCGCAATTCTAAGACCCACCTCATTTCCCTCCACATTTCCGCTCGTTAACGATAAATACGATAATACCCCAGTATTACAAAATATTGTTAACATCATTCACGAACTGGTTTACAGGATACAGTTAAACGTAATTTGTGCCACTAGAGTAGTCGGGACAGTGGGTTTTTTAGTTTTATACCACAATACACGGGTGCTTTGTACTCATTGGCTCCATAAAAATAAAACAAAAGAAAAATTAAGCGAGTTTATATTGTATGGAATATTCCGCCACTTAACTGCTGGTCGAGCTGAGACAGCTTTATGAGATTGAAGACATGATAAATGAAGACTAATAAATACTATGTTAAATGACAATACGTTAATCTCGTTGCAGATAATGGCAACTGCCTCGGTTGGCGTGATGGACCAAATAAGCCATACGTATGGCAGACATACAATGAAACTCTTCTGCGAGCGAAAAACTTCGGTTCAGGACTTATATGCCAAGGTTTAGTTCCTGGTCAGAACACATTTGTGGGTAAGTTTCTTAACAACTTCCAAGTTTAAATCAAAAGATTTTCCTCATATTAAAACACGCTTTGTATTTCCAGGTATATATTCACAGAATTGCCCCGAGTGGATAATGACAGAACAAGCTGCCTACTGTTATTCAATGGTTATTGTGCCACTGTATGATACTCTTGGAGCAAATGCATGTGCCTTTATTGTAAATCAAAGTATGTATAGTTTTATGTAATATAACATCACTAACGTTTATTCTGTATTCCTTCCTTCTTTTAGTTTGTAGTTCTTTACCTACGAATTAAATAAAGCTATAATCAAAGCCGAAAAAGTATTAACTTCAGTAAAGCCTTATATAGGTAAAGCTATGTCTACAAAATTTACTTCCATTCCTTTTGTGTCTAGACTCTAGACATTTGGATTCAGATTCCTATTGTCCCTGTTTCTCAGAAAGCTATCAGAAAAAGACAAACTATCTCAGAAATGTCTTAGATTGGAATCTAACTATTTCCTTTGTTCATTCCAGCCGAAATGACTGTAGTTATTTGTGAAGACGACAAAAAAGCAAACTTGCTCCTCGACCAGTCGCCGAGATGTTTAAGGAAACTGATCACCATTAAGGAGGTCTCTCCTTCCACGCATCAAAGAGCGAGGAGCCGAGGCGTTGAAATTCTTAAGTTCAGCGATGTTGAAATACAAGGAGCTCAGAAGGACCACCCTTGCCTCGTAAGTTTTGAGTGTGTCTTCGTTGTAGCAGACTGTAGTTTCTTGTTTTATTGGATAATGCAATGGGATTCACATTGTTTAGATTTCTTGAATGAAGATTTATATTTGTTGGTACAGTAATAGTTTTCTACCGGTTTCCCGGAGATTTCTATTTTATTTTCAATGACCTTGGGAAAGTTATTACTTATGTTTATGTGGTAAATGATACCAGGAAATTAATTCTTTGCCGTTCAATCAAAATCCACCTGTTAATGTCCAATGCTGAACATAGGCCCCCTTTATTGTATTATCTTTAATATGTCTTCCTAACTAAACTATCCTATTCATTTTCGCATATTAAATCTCATCCAAGTGCTTTACAAATCTGTAACATTCTTTCAGCCACCAAAACCAGAAAGCCTATGTACGATCTGCTACACATCAGGGACGACGGGCATGCCCAAAGGCGTGATGTTGACACACGAGAACGTGGTCGCTTCCATGTGCAGCGTCATCATGCAGCTCGGCGAGCACCGGCCCATGAAGCATGACGTCATGATCTCCTTCCTGCCTCTCGCGCATATGCTGGAGCGGTGTTGTGAGGTATGTTAAATCATGACGAGTTTACAGTTTGAATGTATTTGGAAGTAAAATCTATTTGATTTGAAATCTATGTACTTATTGCATTGGTTAAAAAGAAAGATTACATGTTATTTTAGGATTTTCAATGTATTTATTACAGATTGTCTGGAAGATCGCAAAGATTGAGAAGTCACCATTAGCGACAAGACCGCCATTGTACCCTTGTTTTAAATTATTCTTGGTTTTTGCTATTGTTACGGTGTACCTACCATAGAGTATATTCTATCCATCTATATACTTATCTGTGTTTTACGTAAGCATTAATGCAATCACATGATGTATCATTAAGAAACGCCCATCTGTTTCCGTCAACAATGTTAGTGGTGGCTAATTGACAGAGGCATCTTATTGTATAATCATAACATGTCATCATTCTGCAATTATAATATCAATGCGGTTGCCAAGTACTTATAGTGATAGTAACACTTACTAGTACATTTATTAATGGTCCCGAGATCACTCGTCTACTCAGTCTATTGTGAAGGCTTACGTTTGCTGCAGAACAACGCCATAATGCATTCTCTTCCTATTTCTAGAATGCTCTCTACATGGTAGGAGGAGCCGTAGGTTTCTACAGCGGCGACATTCGACGGTTAGGTGATGATCTGACTGCCTTAAAGCCTACCATGATGCCCGCAGTACCCCGGCTACTGAATAGGCTGTATGACAAAGCCCAGGCTGAAATATCCAACTCGAGGATAAAGAAGCTTATGTTCAATATGGCATTATCGGCCAAGGAATCTGAGCTGAAGAGGTACGTTTCATTTGCTTTATATAAAAATACCCTGATTATTGTCGTAAAGCCACGCTGCCACAGTGAAATTCATGTTTAAAACTAAACAATGTATGAATTATTTTTATGGAACTCTACAAGGTTAGTCAGAAAGGGAGTACTAATCCGCAAGCCACTCAAAGTATCACTGATGACAGTTTTAAAACAAGTGTTAAAATTTCAAAATATGAGCGTTTTTATTTCCATGCAAAATTATTTTTATTTTAGATTTATCAGAATTTCTTCATACCTGCCTTAGTTACGAATTCAGAAAATGGCACTTTTAATCGCGTGACCCTAAATATGACCTAAAATGTAAACACAGCTGATCATAGCTGAGGACAGATAGATTTTAGCGTATTTTTTATGAAATCTTTGACCAGCTATTTCTCTATAACTATTGACTTTTGGGGAAAGTTGTAGAACAAAAGTTATTAATTATCATGGGTACTTTAACACCCTTTCGGATTAGTACCCCCTTTCCGACTAATCTTGTATGGTAGGCAAATTATCACTGATAGTTATGGGGGACTCGGGGCAATTCTTATAAAGCTTAAATTAACTAAGTGCTTCACTTGGACCACCTTCAAAAATTTGGCCAGAAAGGACCGTACAGCGTGACGGCCCATGAAGGTATGAACTGACCAGTTAACACTCATGTTTAATTTTGCAGGGGTATAGTGCGCAGTGACTCTGTCTGGGACAAGTTGGTGTTCCGCAAGGTGCGCGAGGGCATGGGCGGGCGCCTGCGCATCATGGTGGTCGGCTCGGCGCCGCTCGCCGGCAACGTGCTCACCTTCGCGAGGTGCGCGCTCGGATGCTTGGTACGTATACAGCAACTCACATCTGTCACTGTGCTGTTTTTCTTCATCCCTATCCATGGGTTTTGTAAAAGATTATTACATTGGGTCATTGGGCTGCGACATAATAGGTTCTCATTCATCAAGATAAATTATTAAGACATATGATTATTATGTGTCGCATAAAATTAGAAATTGGCCATTTTATAGTGTTGTGACAGGTTGCTAATGAGCGCATTTAACTACTTCCATTAAACATAGCACTTCCTGGCAATAAGCCGGGAATACGGATAATGAAGGTACACGAATACTTAAAACGCCTGCCGCTCTTACACAATCAGAGAACACTCTCGATAGTACGTAATACGTTCACGTTATTTTAATTCTTAAATGAAAATAGTATGTTACTAAAACAATACGTTTTAATTTTAGAGTTCGAGAGAACTTCATTATAGTTTGAGCATTTCAGAGATGATTCCAACATAGACTTCTACATTAATTATATCTTCGCGCATATCTCAAATACTATCCAGCCGTATGGAAAACCGCCAGCAGTCCTCTTAGCTATTTCGAGAACGGTTTTGCTCTTATTTTATATCATAACATTTGATTTCCACACGGCAGAATAATATTATCTCAATGTGTTCATATAATATTTTGACGGCTGTACTATGTACTGGTGCTGTTTGTTTTCTTCTCACAAATATTATACTCACTTCATCGGCTTCTATTATTAAGACTCAAAACTGTTTGTGCTTTATCAATCTAGAACATCTTTAGTCTCTTTAAAAATTTCATTCACATCTATTGTTGTCACATGAGTCACACTGAGAAGCGTTTCTTGATTTGGTTTAATAACCACGCCTACTGCAGTGTCAATGACCGTGAAGTTTCAGTGTACTGCAAATCTTTTGTTTGTCGAAATTAAGGAAATTAATTTTAAACGGGCTTTATTACTTTGTAACGGAATATTTCACGTCACGATTTTTATGCACATCTTTTATAACAGTGACTACCGTCATAGCAATAAGCACATTTGAGTGCTTTTTATTATTCTAGGAGTTGCTGTTTTTATTGTCATTGTGAGGCTATAAAACAGTATCAAGAATGATCTGCTTTTTAAGATGTGAAAACAGTAAGGACTTGTAAACAGTGATCTTTGCGTACTCACTTCAATAACTTAATAATAATTCTCTGTGAATTGTCCTTACGTTAAGTGGTTATTATCATTTATTGAGTACTTACGCATACAAGCCCGTTAAAAATTATTTATAGAGTGATGATGTTCACGTTTTGATTGGAGAGAAGTGGATATTATGATTTAGTAAATTTCAATGAACATCTGAGAATTCAAACTTGTCCATGAATAAAGTTTCCCTATTGTTTTAAAATAAATTACTAGTTTTAGTATCTTCATTAGCAAGCTTTTTCCCATGTCTTTTCGGATTGAAATCTCAACAGTTTTTGGCTTTGTGTCAGATTTAAGATTTTTTGTTTTTACTGATGTCTCTACCTTTATCCTATCAGATCGTGGAAGGCTATGGTCAGACTGAGTGCACGGCGCCAGTTACTCTTACAGTTCAGGGCGACCACGTGCCTGAACATGTCGGACCTCCCGTCGCTTGTTGCAAAGTGAAGGTAAGAATACTTTATTTGACTTTTATAGCCAACTTTATTCTCGCGAGAAGACAAAGGAGGCGTGTTGGAAACAAAAGATGATGCCCGGCCGTTATGACTTATGACAAGTACGGATGATAATTATTGCGGATATGTATAGTGGTTTTGGAAAGATCTGTAATAATGATACTTACATGCTAATAAAAATATAAAAATCACATTACTCATGAAACTGATGTGTAATATGGGTTACAAATACTCGTATTACAAATAGACCTGATCTTGCTTGGATCACAGTAATCTAGGAATTGAATATAGTACAATTGTACATATTTTGCTGATTCACTCCACCCACCAATCGATATATTAAACACCTACCTTTGATATCGGCAGCTGCCAAAACATATGAGTCAACGGTTTGACAAACAGCCGTTAAATCCAGGATTCAGTAAGTGGCACGGGGGAATTTTCAGCTGTTTACTCCGAGCACATTAATGCCATAGACTTATTTATATACCTTTACGCAATTCAAGGAAGATGTCAGTTTTCAATTCGAAAATATCTGGAAAATTCACTACCGCATTGATTGACCTTCGTGGACTATGATAAATGCGATGACGGCCCGATTTATTCCTAGCTCAAATAGTAATCAGTCTTTCATTCTGACAAACTGAGTTATTGCTTTACTTTTAAAATCATATTTCATTGGATGAGTAACTACGCAATAGTTAGTATTAAAAATGTTATTTCAACAAACAATCTAAATGTGATCCATCAAAATTTTATGTTCGGTTATACTTAGTAGGAAACATGAAATCTTTTCACAGTTTTTCAATCAACATTAATCATAAAAAAACGAGGAACGTTTTCTCTTGTAAATGATACCAATAAAAACTTACGAGTGTGATTCTTCCCTATACACACACATTCAAAGTCACCTTGCCCCACAACCTTAACAGCGTCTTTATGTTTTGTGCCTATTTCGTTTTATCGTTGCCATTAAAGCTATCATTGTTGGAATCAAGTAGTACTATATCAGAAGGTGATGCAATGATGATTACCTTTGCAATAATATCTAAACTAGACCAGAAGCGCCGTGTTGCCCCATCTCACTTCTTTCAAATATTAGTGCTATTATGTTGAGTATCCCATTCATGTGCAAACAAAGCAGTTATATTCTATAAGACGAGCGCCGAACGGCTATAAGTCGCAGTTACGAGGACACTTTCTTGATTTATCTACGCCTAAAAATCAAAGTCACGTGTAGTGTCGGACTTAAAGAATAGCACTACCCCATCTCTTCCCTTGGGTGTCGTAGAAGGCGACTGGGGGATTCTCTAGAGGATGGGCAGCAGCGTTCCCTGAGTACTTTAAACAACCATATTGCGATCGCCAACCCGCCTGCCAAGTATGGCGATTACGGCAAGCCCCCCCCCCCCCCCTTTTGGGGGAGACCTATGTCCAGCAGTGGACGTCTTTGGACGTCAGTGGAAAAATTTAAACTATATTTAGCTCAATTTAATTTGTATTTCGTATTTTTTATTCTGTATTTCTACTGTTGTTTCTACGCGTTCTCATGCTATCTTCTCCTTCTGTATTAACCAAATCTAATTCCGTACCTTCATTAATTTTAGTTAGTGGACGTGCCCGAAATGGAGTACTACGCGTCGCAAGGCCAGGGCGAGGTGTGCGTACAAGGCGCCAACGTGTTCAAGGGATACTTCAAGGAGCCTGAGAAGACCAGGGAAGTCATCGACCAAGATGGATGGCACCATACAGGAGATGTCGGCAAGTGGTTGCCGGTTAGTATTCATTTATCCTACCTTCAGATGATCTAGTAAATTACCTTATATTCTATACATATGACGCAGATCTACGAGGTGGTAAGGATTGGAGTACAGAATAAGAAAATTCCTTGTAGACCCTAAATAAACTGGGATTGTAAGAATATGAAAGTTTAAGAGGAAATTATGGAAATAAAAATTTCGAAATGGATCATTAATGCAGCAGACGGAATAGTAGATTTGAAAAGCAATGTCTAGCATACAACCAAGTGGTAGTGGTTCTAGTACTAATCTTTTAATCATCTTGGCAGTAATTATTGTTGTTTCTTTATTAGTTTCCTGTAACAAGGACATATTAAAAGTGGCTTAAGGTGTAATATTAGCAATAACGACCTCAACGTCAAGTGTTTGCTATTATTTTATTTTAAGACAGCCGTACTTACCAAACTTGGTTTTGGTGACAGTTTTAATGATATTCTTCTTTTCTAATTTCAGAACGGCACTCTAAAAATCATCGACAGAAGAAAACACATTTTCAAACTGTCACAAGGCGAATACATAGTTCCTGAAAAAATTGAGAACATCTACATTAGAAGTCAGTACGTTGAACAAGTTTTCGTACATGGCGAGTCTCTGAAGGTAAACAATACATGCATACACATTTTTTAGTTAATGGAATTGTTGATTTATTCATTCGGAAAATTCTATTCGTAAACAGGAAACACATTTCCTGTTGTGAAAAAATAAAATTCCCATTGATCAACATGTTTATTTCAATCAACTTATTTTCGTCAAAAAGAGTGTCAGAAAGATTGCTTTACGCTTGATATACCTAATTTTGACAAATTATGGTAAAACATCCAAATGATTAGATTCATTTATAACGTTATTTTAGTTAGGACATTCGGAATTTTCCGAGAATTCATTCTCATGATCACCAATTAATCCTTACTAACATAATAAATGCGAAGTTAATTGTCTGTCTGTTACCTCAACACGACTAAACTACTGAACCGATTTCGAATAAACTTTGTACAGAGATAGTCTGGAACCCGGAGAAGGATATAGGCTACTTTTGCCCCGAAAAACGCGGAACACGCGATAAACGACATCCACGCGGGCGAAGCCGCGAGTGATCCCTAGTCTATTGACAAATAATAAAACAAACCTATCGTCTGTAATCATGGTGTTAGGGCCAACGGGATGTGAATAACGTGAATGTGGAATTTACTATACTCTATTCAAAATACCATTGATTCAAAATAAGCTAAAGCAGTTTCTAAAAGTTGAACAATAAAGACTACTAAAAACATCCACCCTTCACAATACGACTAGACAAACGAAATTCAGTCATTAAAAATTTTGAACTCCTTCGAGCATAACCAAAATGTTTTGCATCATTCCTAAAAACAAGGGTTCCTGTCTCTATGGCCCTTTTTTATTTATTTGCATTGAAGTATAAAATACGTACATAACCTTTGTTCGGAGGCATGCTTACCACTTTCACTAAACTAAGAGATTTTTATAAAAAAATACCTTTCTTCTATTCCAGTCATGTGTAGTGGCAGTGGTGGTACCGGACGTGGACGTGGTGAAGTGCTGGGCACTGGAGAACGGCATTAAAGGCACTTTCTCTGGACTGTGCGAGGACCCGCGCATCAAGAAGATCATCCTCGATGACATGCTGCAGTGGGGACGGAATGCTGGACTTAAGACCTTTGAGCAGGTGAGCATTTAAATCTCAATGATCTTCATTTCGAATCAATTAACTCTTTTCTAACTTTTCGACCAAAATTTTGCGCTTTGACGGCCCTGCCGGTTGCTTCATTGAAATCCTCTTGAGCGCGCTGGTTGATGGCGACCAACGACCATGGGCTGTATGGTCGTTGATGGCGATCCAAGTTAAGTTGTTGACTGAACAGAATGGTTAGGCACATGTCAAAGTACAAAGCTACATTTTGTTTAAGAGATCCTTCATATTTGGATGCATACAATGTTAAATGTAGGTACAACAATTTGCAGGTTACGCAGAGGGCTTTGGAATTTGAGCATTACATCCTCAAACTTAGTCTTATTTTGTGTATAACTACAATCTTAATTCGGATCCTTGTTTTCCTTCCTCCTTTATAATGTTCTAATAGAATCTGGACTTCCCCGACCAGTTCTAGGGCTTTGTAGTTCCTAATAAGTAATATCTGACTTCGCCGAAGAGAGAAATTTACATTACTACTTTATTAACCTCGCTTACTTCTGTAATGAAAGTTTTCACTGCTCTTTTTAAACTATGTATCTCATTTGGCAGATTTTAAACAAGTTTTTGCAAATATCCCACAATAAATTCCCGCAAATTATAGTCAAAATCCATCTATATGTAGGTTTCTGAAACAAAATATGGGTAGAGCTTTCCTCCTACCTGCAGTAAGGTGCTAAGGTGCTGAGCTTGCCTCCTACCTCCTACCTACCAGTAGGCAGCGTAAAAGGGATAATGCATAAGCATAATCAGCCCATTACTCCCCCACTGCTGGACACGGGTCTCTTTTCAGAACCAGAAGAGTTTAAGGCGTAGTCCACCATGCTTGCCTGGTGTGGGTTGGTGGACTACACACCATCGAGAACATTTTAGAACCCTCTTAACCTAACGCTGATCTTTTTTTTTGTCCTTTTAAAACCCTCATGTACTTCTCCGCCCGGAGAAGGCGAAGGGTTTTATGTGCAAGTTTCGTCATGATATTTTCCTTTGTCGTTAACGCAAGTGATAATCAAATTCTAACCGAAAAAAGGATAATTGAAGTTATCAACGAGGAACCAATAATCAAATCAGATTTCGTCGAAAGAGGTGGCATTAGGAACGATCAACAAAAACAGCAACACCCACAATTCCCAAAAATATTTTTTTGAGAGATCACACTAATATATTTGGGGCTTGTATCGTATTTCTTTACCATGTTACAGAATAAGACGCATTATCAATTGACACATACGAATAATATATGTCGTCTGCCGCACAAAACTAGACTTGTTTTCAATATTTTATCTCTGATAGTTATCGATACGCTATCTCAACTCTATTTTTGTAACGCGATAAACCCGAATCTACAGCGATATTACATTGTGTAATATTCGAAGAAAAATCGAAAAGAATATGTTTTTTTTATTTTAAAAGTAGGAAGTAATTGCAGTCGTTATCCATCATATCATAATACTTATTAGTTCTTAAAATAAAAATGTTTAAATATATTAGCAGGTTAATAAGAACTGTTCAAGGATTTTTCGATAAATGATTTTATATGCACGCGGTCAGATTAGGATGTGGCTGCCCATAGTTCAATATTAAAAATATTACAGCAGTGGTTGTATAAAATTTATAAAATCCCAGATTCCCCGGATGTAAGACATGGTCTCGAAAAACTAGATCAAAATAAAACGATTCATGGCGATAGAAATGACTTTGATGAATTGATAGTTTACGATCTCGATAAAGGATTACAAGGGGTACATTAAGAGGATCGGCATTAGCATCGTCCTGTCTTCTAAAAACAATTTATACTGAGATCAACAATTCGTTTACCAACAGTGGTGATTATGGCAATAGCGTAGGAGACTGGGGAACCAATGGCGCCACCATAGCTGGTACCAAAGCCATTTCATTGGTTAATGTTTGTTTGACATTATTGCTAATAACAATTCAACTCATTCTGATTGGTTGTAATTCTTACTAACAGAGGAGCTGCCGTCTACTTTTGTTTTACGTTCGCCTCATCACTTCCCCTTTGACTGTGCATTATTGCGGTCATTAGAAGTCCTATGTTCAGGAGTTTAGGCATTTAAGGGCTGACAGGATATTTGATTGCATTGATCAATGCAAGAAAATCATTTATAAACATCAGTCATGCCATACTTCTCCTCTTGAGTGCTATTAATGTGAGAATAGCTCATGTCGTAGGAAAGTAGGTATTAGCCAGTCAGTAAGTTTGGTAGTGAGGCTGATTTCCAAGATGCGCCGGACGTACATAAGCATTGTCAGTCGTAGAGGCTCTTCAATGAAAGAACGTTGGGTCATCAGAAAAAATCACGCCAAACATAATATAAAAATATTTTATGATGTTCAATTAGAGTCAGTGTAGTATTGCGTAATAGTAAGGCTTCAGCTCAGCATATGCTGCAGTAAGACTACAGCGCTGGTTTTGAGCTAAAACCTAAGGTGGCAGACAGAATAAGTTTTCATAATAATTGTGTAGTAGGGCCCATATTTATGATTTGAAGCAACTCGCCCTTAGACAGCCAAGTACCAACACCATACTTACCATTCTTATCTTCCCCAGGTCAAGGACATCTACCTACACCCGGACCCCTTCTCAGTGCAAAACGGTCTCCTGACTCCCACGATGAAGGCGAAACGGCCAGAAATAAGATCCTACTTCAAACCGCAAATAGAGGATATGTACAAGCAGCTCGAATAGCAGTTTCCGTTACATGTAGGGAATACGTGCAGATGATGGACGAAACTTTTGTGCGTGGCTGTACTCTTATATGATTGAGGCTTAGGAACTTCATTGCTTTGATAAGTAGGCTGATAAAGATTTATAGGCGATGATTGATCTGGTCTGCAGTGTCCTGCAGATTATCAAGTAAATAGCGAAGTATTTAGAGCCTACGCACACCACGTCTTTTTAACGCGCCGTTGACGCGCGTTTCTGTCATACTTCATACTTAAAAAAACGTCATTGTGATTTTTTATGTATGGACTTTGACGGAAAAGCGCGT
Source organism: Amphipyra tragopoginis (assembly GCA_905220435.1). Classification (NCBI taxonomy): domain Eukaryota; kingdom Metazoa; phylum Arthropoda; class Insecta; order Lepidoptera; family Noctuidae; genus Amphipyra; species Amphipyra tragopoginis. Next base: position 11,717,479 of record HG992009.1, read on the forward strand.
CGACGGCGCGTTAAAAAGACGTGGTGTGCATAGGCCTTTAGCCATTAGGGTTACCACTTGTGAGTTTTTTTTATCGAGTAATTTGTCGCTGTTGTTACTTCAGCAGGCCTCAATATTTTCCAAAAAGATAATATTAGGGTTGGTACTCAAAGAGACAATAAAACAGGTGTTAAAACACCATGATATCTGGACCCTTCCTTTAAATTCGCCGAAATTTGTTTTTAACGACTAATAAAATACCTAACTGCTAAGAATTTTAACTTGTTTTCTAATGTGTAGTTAGCTTGTTTCCCAATTGGATACCGGCCAAGTTCAATAACAAAAAACACAACACAATGAATTATGAGGTTAAGGAAGTTGGTATAGGTCCAAACACAATACACTGGTGGTCTGTGCCAATTAGCGCAGTCGATGACGCCATAGACAAACACTTTTGGACTCGATTGTACAGTGACGTGAATCGATTTTAAATCGTATCGGATAGTAAAAATTTTAGTACACACTCGGAGTTACATCAATCTTTAGTATTTATTATTGATTGTTTGTTTTTTTAGGTTACCCTAAAGCCCAAAGCAAAGTGTTCTGTTTAATTGACTAATAAATCAAGAATGATAAACAGTTTAGTTAAAAACTCAAAGCTAGTTTAGTGGAAAGGGCCGATGATTTACGATTCAAAAATTTGGAGAAACTGCTTGAACAACACATTAAATGTCTCGATAAACTTTAAATTTCTATCAGATTTCTTCAACAATTTTCCTATTATGTTTTACGAGTGGTATTTATAAAGACTTAATAGAAAATCGATTAAGAAAAGTCGCATCATGATATTCAATTGCATTATTAGTCACAGCCGTTCTACTTATTGAAGCAATGAAGTCATTCTAACAGTGATGTGCAACGTCACTTTACTTTTTATATAGCATCCTATCACAGTACAACGTGTTCGCTATAATTTTAGTCATTTCACTTCGCTAACGCTAAATATACACTATGCTAAATTTCAATAATACTGATTGATTTCACGCAATTTTATAATGAAAATACTCTTTGAAAATTCTTTAAATTATTAACTGTAGAATTGACATTGTATGGAATTGTATGTAGGAAAGTCCTGTTCAGGTTAGATGAAGGCTAGGTAGGTCGCAGGGTTGTCCGGAGCGGTAGCGATCAGGGATTTATGAGAGAGAAAATATGATGCCGAAATAAAAAAAAACCCTTATTGCAATTACCCCGGACCGCCCCGCCCCGTCTGATGCGCGCGTTATTGTAATGGCAATAAAATTAACGGAAACTTTAGTTCCCTGTGCGGTCAATTAAGAGATTATACTTCAGGTAAAACGAGTTTGGACCCCTCTCTTGTATATTTTTCCTAATTAATCTCTAGATAAGTGATTTTAAGGTGATCGCGAGTGAAATCTGCGCTACGCTGTGTGCGCTCTTAGTCGATTATTCGGTATACGATTTTGAAAATCGATACCTAGATTTTACTGACAACTTGACTTAGAACTTGTAAAAATAAATTTTAATTTATCCAGTATTTTTAATTTCTGAAGTGGATATTAACAACACCAATGTATTAGGTATTTTAAACCTTTAATGGAATTGCATGTAGCAAACATTTTATAGTAATCACTTCAATGATATTTCAATTTCATAGGGAATATCGTAAACAATAAATAGTTTTAGGTAAAATTGTAAGCAATATGATTTACTTTACAAGTACTTAGACACATGACGGTAGGAAGTATGAGGCAACCCTAGAAGAAATGATAATGATATTTTAGCACATAAAATAATTAATGTTTTATATTGTGTGTCTGCTATGAGATTATAGGCAAATATTTAAACTAAACTAGATAAAAACTTCCAATTCAGAGAAGCGAGTAATTCGAAGCAAGTTTTTCGTAAATAATCTACGTTGCATTATACTTGCACAAGTAAACATGTACGTTAAGACGGCAAAACGGTATACCACGCCCAATAAACGGACAATACCGTTTGCGCAAATGTTTGCACAAGCCGTGTGCACATGCAAGTCGCTGCATCTAATCGGACATATAGTTCGCTTTTCTGAATTTTAAACATGACAATTAAGAAATTGATCGCATCATGTGAACCTGTATAATTTTCGGTACAATTAAGTAGTATTGTAAGAAAATACTCGTACATTATACCGTGCCTTCGACCGATGTTAAACTCTTGCGAGATGCTATTTCTGTTACTTGCTAAGTTCTTTTTTAATTTTTTGTCTAACTTTTGTGTGCAGAGTTGCTTTCATGTTGGTGCTACACTGAATACAACAGACTAAAAATGGCTCAAGAAGTCAAGGCCAGACAGTCTTATATCGGTGTAGCTTCAACATTGTCAGAGGGGCGAATCTCCATTTATGTTGTGAATGATAGTGAGTTTTACACGAAGAACATAGTATAAAATAATACTTAATCCTAGGTCAAACTATCGCACCGTGTAGTGTATAATTTTGTAATTCTAGAGCGCAATATTAATAAGTTGATATGCTTTGAGCGAACGTTAAGGTTTCATGTTGTTCAAACCAAAATTTTGTTGTTATTGGTGCAAGTTGTACAGTCAGCGACAAAGTAGCTGAACATTTGACTCTTAAACTTGGCATTAATTGGAAAAGTAAACAAAAACTTCCAACTAATGTTTAAAAATAAAATGTTCAGGTACTTTTGTCGCTGACTGTACTACGATAATTTATTTTTAAATAAAATTTTCAAAAACATTGTGCTTCTTGTTTTTTTTAATAATAAGAAATTTATTTATTATCATATTTTACAATAGTTTTGCACCCACTTGGGACGGTCCATGACTGTACTCCGATAGTGCAGCCGTGGATAGTCCCCGGTTGGTGCCCCACCCCATTTTAGGTTAAAATGGGTCTCTGCGCGTTGGACCTGTGTCCCCCGTATGCCTTCTAAAGGACCCGCACGGAAGATGAACCGTGATTTAAAGAGAGATTTATTAAATTATACCTTGGCCTAACTTTTGTTACTAATTAAGGAGACTTCAAATACATTAATCACCTAATAATGACATGATAATGTCTGGGCACCTGTATATATGTAGACTTGGACGGTTATTATTAATTTACTAAAGAATATTATTTCAATAATAATCTCCTGAACCTTACCTCACGCTGGATGCAACGAAGGAGCTCCTCTTCTTTTCTCATGGCGATTTACCAACAGGTTCCGACAAACAGGATAAACATGTCTTCTGAATACCCGTTATATAGTGTATTTTGAATGCAGACACCTGTCTTGAGGCAACCCGCTTACGTTATATGCGCAACCATAAGTATTTCGGAGAAATTCTGGAATTTCCTTTGTAATTACGGCAGAATCCATAAGGATAGTGGTCATGTTTAAAGCCCAGCGCTGACGAGGGACAGTCCTTGGAGTAATTTCTGTGTTCGTATAACTGCTAAAGGCTTTATCGATTAATTATGAGACCGTGTTTGTTTCATCAGTCAATTTGTATTGTGCTCCAACTAAGTAGAGTTCATGAAGAAAAGGTTAAGGAAACTTTGAATACTTCGAAAAGTCGTGTAAGGTTTAACCAACTTGCTTCATTTGGTCAAACTCAAGATTTTCGAAGAAATTGCGAGATTGCTTTGTGATTACGAAAAGTTCAGCACGATGAGTAATATGCTTCTTTCATCTTTAACCTTGAATGTTTGTCGTTATTTAAGTTACCGCATTGACACTGATGTGTCGAAGTTCTTGAGATTCTGTTCTGAGCCGTCTTTTATCTTACGAAGACGCGTTGTGACTTTTATTACAAAGACATCAGGTTCATACTGTAATGATTCGCGCTTCTTCGTGAGATAAAAATAACAACTGAATTTTGCCATACCCATTATTTCTTCTTTTAATCAAGTCAGTTGCATATAGCATAACATAATCATTCCATTAAAGTCCTACTGCTGTGTACGGACGGGCCTCTTCTTAGTATGAGAAGAGTTTAGGCCTTAGGGCTCCCACACAAAACTGCGAATTCGCATCGCATCGCAAAAATCTGCGAGCTACATAGAACCATACCACCATATTTTGCTGCTATGCGGCGTCGTATCGCATCGCATCGCAGTTTTGTGTGGGAGCCCTAAGTCTGAAAAGCACACATCATCGAAAACTTTTCTAATTTCTGAACCCTCTGATTCCTCACGATATTTTAGTTCACCGATAACGCAAGTGATAAATGAAATTATAATTAACACAAGAATTCTAAAAGTCGGGATCAAACTCAGACCCTTTTGCATGGAAGGCAAACGTTCAACCTCTAGCGTATCGCTGCTCTCAGTTGCGCTTATCTTTGAGGTCACAGTATATAGTGGCATAATCTTCTATGATAGCATCGGGATTAAATTGCAAAAACGTAACATGAAAGGTATTGGCAAGTTATTCCAAGATATGCAGAGTAGAAGTAATAATTATTATAATGATCAGGCCCTAGAATGGCAATTTCGTGCTTCACGCAATCCGTAATGGTTGCCATGAACTAAAAATACGCTGATTATTAACTGTCATTGATATTGTATTGTTATTCTAATTTTTATACAGTACCGTAAGGTTAGGAGAATTTCTGGCTCCTCAGCACATGGTGAGGGGGAAAAGTTGGTCAGCTGTCCCCGTTCGAGCGTAATTCCCTCAGCGTGGAAGGAGCCCTGATTACTTGATTTGATAAGGTTCTTCATGCTTGAGAAGCCGGCTAAGGTATTGGGGAAAACAGTTGTCGTGCGGCTGCGTTCCAACGTTATTCGTTGTACCCGTTTGTTTTCAGAGCAGGCAGCGTCACGAGGTGGGTTGGTATTAGCGATAACCTTAGATAAAGTCAATGTCTTTAAATCTTCACCCTAAGATCCGACAATGGGACGGTCTGGTACACCATCATGTGCGTCCCTACCTCCTGGGGCATACTTATGCGATATTGCGATATGCATATAATCAGATATATTCCTCGGAACAGTAGAGTCAATCGAAGGGGGATTTGTGTTAGGGTTCCGCAAGGGTCAGTTCTGGGCCCGCTCTTGTGGACCAGCCTTGCATCTCGATCTCCTTGCTGGCGTTACTGTTGTCTGCTGTGCTGATAAAAACCTTGGTGCTGACCAGTGGGGAAACCTTTTCGACGATCATCCGGCTTGGTAGACTTAGAGTGACAACAGTAGTGCCTGGAATCTTCGGGTTGCGCAGCGTGCGAAATGTCGTATACCTATACAGTGTGCATTCTGCACCCAACTTACCTTTAAACTATCTGCGATGGGGTAGATGAATAAAGTTGCAATGATAACTCTCCGCTGTCGAGATTCACGCGGGGCAGTTATGTTTTTTTAGCATAGAACCATGCAAGTATAAAAACTCACACTATGATACTATTACTAAAGGTAAACAAATGATTAGATTATAGCCTCCACGTGGATGAAGTTGCGTGGGATCATGATTGTTAAAAAGTAGGTGTAGACACGTGTTTGGAATGAAATTATTGCACGTATCATAATTCATGAAGTATCCCGTTCGACGCGCGGACAGACATCTTATACTCGTACCTAGTGAATAAATAGCTACTGCATATTTGTCTGTGTACGTATTTTACACGTGGCACATGACAAGTCTGATATTTAGCACTCTGAGATATAAATCTTAGACAACATACAACTGTCACGCCACGCCTATCTTACTTCTATACTTTCTACTTACTAGCTATACTTTCCGAAGAAGTCTTGTGTCGTATACCCGGGCATTATCTATAAATATTCAAACAGGAAATCACAATTACAATTTGCTTCATTAAAATCACATTCTTATCATTTGAACTACAAGTACATGTAGCTCCAGGTAGCTCCTTAGGTTGGTAACTACACACCTCCGACTTACATTGGTCAATGTTTATAGAATTGCACTTATCGCTCGCAAAAGGTTCAGTAAAACAATAATGGGTAGGATGGAGGCTGCAGCATCACCTAGGCTAGAGGACTTAGCTCCCTTGTTAAATGAAGAAAAACGAAGATTGAAGAAGGTCGAGATGAAAGCAATAGAACAATTTATATTAAACTTCATTGGTAATAAGAGTGACGGTCACGTTGATATTACATAATTATGTGACGCGTATAATCAGGTAATATCTACATATAGTATAAGTCGTAATTGTAACTATTTTGCTTTCATATATTAAGCAAAACCGAGTAAGGTAGAGAAAAGTCATATAGAAAGCTTCTGACACACTTCCGAACTAACTCTAGCGATAGTAGAAGATGTACCTTCATTGACTGTCAAAGCACAGAATAAATACAGCACGACCAACATTCCATGTACAGTCGTAAATAGACGAGATAATTGAGAATCCTATTTCTATAAACTAGTTTTTGTCAGACAGAATACCGTTTATAGCTATTATTAGATCATTTTCAAACCGCACCTACGCGCGTTTTAACTCCGCCGACGCGAACGACTGTTTCTAATTCCCATTAAATAATATTGTGGATACTTCTATTCGTAAATATTACTATCTACTTCTCTACTTTGTTTTGTTGTTATATATTTGGGCAATTCTTTAGATTAATAAAAACCTTATCATCCTTTTCTTGTATTTTGTTTCCTACTTCTACTTATATTTCACAATTTTCAAAAATATTTGAAAATTGTGAAATATAAGTAGAAAATTGAAATAAAAATATATAAAAAATTGTGTATTATTAAACTTAACGATAATGTTTTTCGTATTTGCGAATTACTAGGCAGATGCTACTTCATAGTAAATTATCCTCAATACGCTGTTCGGGCCTAAGACTAGAAACACCGTTCTCACTGTAATCGTCATGGATGTATTGATTAAGATTGCAAAAAATCTAGAAAGTATTTTAAAAGTATTCATGGAATTTCTTGCGGCCTTTTCTCTTTAGGACATTTGATTAAGAAACTAAGATTTTAAGTACACAAGTGTATGATATAAAGTCTTAACTTTTCTTAAGTGCCTATAACTGGTCTTACCAAAATAAATATTTTTGAGAAGTTTACACCAAATATTGTCATCGTGGTGTTCCTGATTAAGGGCATCGTATAAAGAAACCCTTATATTATAAATCCTTTAAATAATTCACAGTAAATTTACTTAGATACCTAATGGATGTGTATTATTTAATTTGATATACCGTGGATTATTTAATTTGATATTAATTATTATTGCATAGATTTTAAATTTGATTTTCAGATTTTTACTAACGCCATCTAGCGTCTAGTAGCGAACAGTACTGTATGTTATTAAGTAAAAGTAAAATGCCCTTATTTTCGATGTTTCATGAACTTTATTTATTTTGTTGATGCTGTGCACGTTTTATTTATTCAATAATGAACATTGTACATATACTAGTGAAAGATAAAAGTAACATATTTTGAGAATTGTTTGTCAGTCTTAAAAATACCTGATATAGATAACGCCTATGATAGATGTATATCTTCTGTATCTGAGTATTTGAAATTGCCTTAAACTAAACTAGATACCGAACTAACTTCAAAGATTAAATCGAAATCTTCTTTTTAAATTTGTCAAAAAAGACACTGAGTTTGAGACAAGGAACTAGAAGGATAGCTTCTTTACAATCTCTTAATTTTCAAGTGTTTATCTTTCAACATCAAAGTAGGTACCTGCCTGCTTCTCCAAAATTGTTTATTAGTCTACTAGGTAACAACGTCCGGTAGTAATTAATAGTGTCGACAAACTTTGTAGGCTATTTTCGTACTTCTATTGTTTGAAAACAAATTGGGATTCAAGCGGGTATTAAGCGAATTACTTGCTTACTCGTTGTCATGGGCCATTGTATGTCAATAGAAAGTACTCGATGTTGCATCCAAGTAGGTATTAAAAAGACAATGAATAAAATGACGTAAAGTTTGCCTGCACATTCATTCACATTCAGAACGCGTCGCGTTTTTATTTATTCCATAATACCGCTTATCGGCGCATCATGCCGGGCCAGTATACAGTGTTTCTGTTTAGTTGCCATACGGGCAGCACACAAGCTGCTCGTGTAAGTCGCTCGCGTCTTGTGCTGCCCTCTGTCGGAGCTACGTACTGCCGGTTTTGCCTCCAGTGACCTTGGCGCATCGGGCCGTGCCGTTCATTGGCCGCGAGAAGCTAAGACGAGTTACGCTCCTCCGACTACTTTACTCCCTAAACTATGTCATTCGACAACAGAATACACCACCGCAAGGGAAACTCTCCCGTGCGTCCCTAGCCGCGAGTCGAGGAGGCGGTCACATCGCGCGTCACCTGTCAAAATGACGTGACACAGACAATCGTGTTTATAACCTCACTGTGAATCTTATTACTTTTTTTAGTGCAATTATGAAGGTTGGCAAAATGTCGAAGGTTCTAAAAGACGAATTAGGTGAGTTACATTTTGTTGTCTGAGTTTTAGGTTATGTAACGTATTGTTTTGGTCGGCGTCGCACACAGATTCTGTGAGACATGGAATTGTTGATAGTCATTTACATTACAGCAGACAAAGACGTGATCTCTGTGCGGATTCTAAAAATAGCTCGTACTGTAATGGCGGTTAATCAGCAGTTTACTCTTAGATTCAAACCCTAGTGTTAGTATTTGTTAAAACGTTTCTTGTTTACTGTAGTTCTATTACAATCATGCATTAATTCCGTGCTAACTTGGGTAGTCATGTTATCGTAAACAAACTCAAGTCGAATAATAACTATGCAAATAAATTTAATTTTAAAATAAACATCGATAAGTGAGTCAATAACTGTTACAACTCGCAAATTGTTTGTTTTAACGATTGCTTAATTTAGAAACTGTTTAAATTCAATTTGTAGTTTTCTAATGTTTCTGATTTATTAACTTGTAATTGTGACACAGAGTGGTCTATTCAATGAACGTTAGCTTAATTGGCAACTATCAGGTTTTACAAAATAATGTGTCTAGTGCCAGGACACGATATTGAGTTTCTTTATTTATTAGCAACCGGACATTACACCAGATTAAAACTTTTATTAAATTCTTAAGAAATACAAACGTTAACTGTTCACGCAGTAACACAAGAAATTTGACCCATTTACTACACCTATCGCGGTCTAGAAGTAGACTGCAATAGGCTAAGATCTTAAAAGTTGGCTAAACAACCAAAATACTTGGTTTTGTACCTTTGGCACTTAATCTGCTAAAGTTGCCTTCTTCATCTCGTTGGCCCACGTAGCCAGGGATGTCAAAATTTTTAAAGTTCATATTCGAATCTTCTAAATTCATTATCACAATTTGAGTAAATGTTTTGACTACTCGTTACCTAAAACTAATATATTTGCGTACATATTCAAGGACTATGTAATCGTAAATGTGTCCGAAAGATAAAAGACAACGCGTAACCATACATTTTAGATACTAGCGTATCAAAATTAATCAAATATCATGATTTTTACTATGGCCGGATGACCAATATTATGTTATATTTCTACGTTATAACTTCCCCACTGATCTGGAAGTCAAAGAAAAAGAGATAATGCTACTTAAATAAGCTTTACATTTCAGTTGATAAAAATGATTTTAATGCTGTACAAGTAAACAGACAAGGGGCTGGCAACGCGATACTGTTTTAATCATTAATTTTATCAATGGTATCAATACAAAATAGCATGAACTATAGATATTTCCAAGTCCTCCATGGATTATTTGGGAGATTCCTATCTGAACATTAATTTAAGAGTTTAAAGTACCGTTCTAAACATATAACAGTACTTGTATCTCGTTCGCAAGTACTTTGAAAGCCGTGATTTTTAATTTAATTTTTGAAAAACATAAACGCAAAGCACTTACAGCTTTATGTTATCATTAAGATTTCAATGTAGCTCATACTTATTCATAAAAGGGAGACGTAACAAGACCAGAAAGTTGTACGTGTACAGTATAAATTGATTTTTGAATTTATTCAGATTTCTTTAAAGTCTTCTGTTAATTTGAGTTTATTGCTTCACGATAACATTTGTAAATTTCTCTCCCCATTTCATAAGAGTTGCTCCAAACGTAATGCTAATTTCCCCCAAACAAGCCATAGCTTCAACCTGACTTTATACTTCATTTTGTGCTTCTGCATTTTCAACAAGTTCTTTATTTTAACAATTACTTCTGACGGAATATCTAATAATACGATCATGATCACAATTTCACAATACTTATTTTCACTTATCTATCCATCGTTCTAAAATAAGTATACAAAAAAAAAACATGTTACAGCTCTAATAAATTTTGTAGCTTTGGATGTTATTCAACAACTCATCTTTGTTATGTTCGTTTTCTTCAAATTACGCTTCTGAATCATCAACATTTACCTATTAACCACTTTTGACAGAACATCTGATCAATACGATTTTTCCATTGTATATAAATCTTATGAATTCAGAAAAAAATTACTCGTATAAAAAGAAGTTAAACAGCACGCGTTATTATTTAAATTGAAAATAATATTTAAAAAAGATATCTTAACATCGTTATAATTTATTAGTCGGTATTGAACGTGACTGTGAATTAGTTTCTGCAGAATAAACAGAGATAACATGAAAGCAAGGCCGGTTGACCACTGCCAATTTGTTCATTTTGCAACTGCTTAAGGAATTCGAATAAATTAACGGAAACATTTCTGCTGTTCGATATAATTCCAGGGGCTCAGAGTGATTAATCTTATGAGGTTCCGACATATAAATCCTATTATACTGTGCTAACCGATATGTTATAATAATAAAATAGATACTAATTACATGTGGACGTATGCAATTTAAATCTAATTATATGGACTGTGCTAATTTCTAGGTACTAAAATTCATGTAGGATTTCAATTAGAACCGTTGCTCAGTGATGTAGAATATAACGCATTGCGCATTCTAATGTGAGAATTTAGGTAACTTCGCAATCTGTGGGAGAATGCTAGAATTTGTTTCACGCATTAGCCACGTATATTTTTGAGCATAAAAGTTAGACTGTTTGCCACCTCATATTTTGAGATTGTCAAATTTTTATATTCACTGCAAAACCAATGAGGAACTCAAATTGCAAGTGAGCGCGAGGTGGTCCAATAATAAGATATTTTTAGATAAAACGTAAATCATTTCGTATTATGTTGCTCGTCTAGATAGTATAATCACCCGCGTTAACACTGTTATTATTAAAATTTTGATATAATACGTGTGTTCTGAGACAGTTAACGTAAACGTGTTCATAAACCGGCTTTATCATTTCATAAAAGATTTCTAACTGACTACTAATAAAAACGAAGAAGAGGTATCGTAGTATATTTAAGATCATGAAGTCAAATATAATACAGATTTTTTTCCCGTTGTCTCTCTCTAATCTGTCTGTTAGAATTAGAACTGTTGAGAACCCTTGAATTTAGTAAGGCCAGTATAAACTTGAAATCAAACTTCTAACAACCTCTGTCTGTATTCTTTCATTAATTTGCGCGATATCAATCGGACATTCGATTTAAATCTTTATTTAATTAATAGCAATGCTAATTCTGTCGTTGAATTTAAGGTTAATCTAATTAATTTCGTCATTAAACTAATAATCCGGATCATTATTATTGAACTAATTGCCACTTGCCAGCACGCCATCTGCATTGAGTGATATTTTATAATAATAATAAAAAGCTATATTTAGATACCATCTATTTTTGAGTTTTATTGAACCTATATTTTCACAGCTTTGATTCAATTAGAAGGCCAGTAACTATAATGTATGCTTAGATATTTATTTGTTATAAAAGGTCATCTTCACTGAGTTGGTCGTTGATATTGGATATAAAAAGCATTTCCAACTCAAATCAAGGCTCTTTAGTTAGTGATGCGTTAAAATTAGAATGAAGATTGACTTTTAATAAAAAAAACATCCATAGCAATTAGCAATACCATCACTATTATTTTGATTTTTGCTCTTGTAATTGATTGATTTCTAAAAATAAACACGCGTGTCAGTTAAAATTATCGCCTAATTTAAAATTATAGAGGGATATATCGCAAGGAATCCAACAAGTTAATAATAAAACTTAGTGTGTGTAATGCTCTGAGGACGTTGATAACGTCTCGTATTACGTTTGACACAAATAACCGGCATAACTTAAACATATTGATTGGCATGTACCTATTCATCATGAATGATTGAATAACTTTCGTAGATATTATTGAATTTGCTACAGATTTTAGTTAGATGTGAAATTCCTAGAAACTATGTGTTGCGTCATGTATAATTTGTCATTCATTTATTTCTGTAATTTCCCAAATAGAAGGTTATATACAGCGTGTCCCAGAAAGTAGTGTCAAGCGGAAGTCCAGAGGTAGGACATCCTTTGAGGTACCCAAATCACCCCCATGTATGTTCCGCGATTTTTTGTAGTTTTCGAGTTATGAATGTTTTTCATGTTTTTTAATCAAACTCGGACTATAACGACATTTTTGATCATAGTGACGTGAATAGTTGAGATACATGAGTAATTTTTTTTTCTAAATTAGCTGATTAGTGACCTTATCGAATGCATAAACATTTGTAACCATAGATGTAACGAATGCGTTACAAAAAAATATTGAATTGTCATAAAGTTAAAATCTTGCATGTTTCCTAAATCTTTGTGGGTGATTTAAAAATAAATCTCCCTGAACTTTTTTTGTCAGCTGTATTTTAAAAACTTATCCATTCTATCAGCTATTTACCCTGTAAATTTCATCGAGCTATCTCTACGACATCATAATAAAAATTTCATTCAAAGCATACAATATCGAGAATTCCAGTTGTAAAAGGGTGAATATAAAATTGATTAAAACTTACTAATAACGTCTTTTTAGTAACCCTCGACGCAAAAAGAGGGGTGTTTTTAAGTTTAATGTAAAGAAAGAAAGAATAAAGAAAATAAATTTATTCAGCCAAGGACACAATGACAGCATAAACAATAAAAACATAAAAATAATTAATCATACACATGTTATGCTGTCGAGCATGCCCATGCCGAAAGGGTCACCAACTCAGCATAATGCTGGACGTCAAACACCCAGCGCTGATTTTCAGTTGGTACCCTTATGTAATGTGTGTGTTTGTGTGTCTGTTTGTGGCATCGTAGCTCCTAAACGGATTTTGATTTAGTTTTTTCTTTTGTTTGAAAGGTGACTTTATCGAAAGTGTTCTTAGCTATGATTTAAGAAAATCTGTTCAGCCGTTTGAAGATCATCAGCTCTTTTCTGGTTGTCGAAGGGATATGAACAACTTCCACTGGTCTGATCGTTTCGAAATTTACTATCCTGTGACTTCAATGATATTGATGACATGTGACAAGAAGAAGGTCATTACAACTTATCATAAACTTAAAGAATCAATAGGCACACAATACCTCTACTGTAAGTTGGGTATCATGCTGTTTCAGATGATGCTTGAGTATCAGGTCAAGGTTACCATGTTATTGTAATATCATTGAAGTCACAGGATAGTAAATTTCAAATCGATCAGACCAGTAGAAGTTGCTCATATCCCTTCAACAACCAGAAAAGAGCTGATGATCTTCAAACGGCTGAACAGATTTTCTTGAATCATAGCTAAGAACACTCTCGATACAGTCACCTTTCAAACAAAAGAAAACACTAAATCAAAATCCGTTTAGGAGCTACGATGCCACAAACAGACACACAGACACACACGTTAAACTTAAAAACACTCCTTTTTTGCGTCGAGGGTTACTAAAAAGACATTATTAGTTAGTTTTAATCAATTTTATATTCACCCTTTTACAACTGGAATTCTCGATATTGTATGCTTTGAATGAAATTTTTATTATGATGTCGTAGAGATAGCTCGATGAAATTTACAGGGTAAATAGCTGATAGAATGGATAAGTTTTTAAAATACAGCTGACAAAAAAAGTTTAGGGAGATTTATTTTTAAATCACCCACAAAGATTTAGGAAACATGCAAGATTTTAACTTTATGACAATTCAATATTTTTTTGTAACGCATTCGTTACATCTATGGTTACAAATGTTTATGCATTCGATAAGGTCACTAATCAGCTAATTTAGAAAAAAAAATTACTCATGTATCTCAACTATTCACGTCACTATGATCAAAAATGTCGTTATAGTCCGAGTTTGATTAAAAAACATGAAAAACATTCATAACTCGAAAACTACAAAAAATCGCGGAACATACATGGGGGTGATTTGGGTACCTCAAAGGATGTCCTACCTCTGGACTTCCGCTTGACACTACTTTCTGGGACACGCTGTATATTTAAATGTTCAAGAGCAGAAAGATTTCGACAGGTATATGTATAATGTAGTATGAATCCCTTACTAAATAAAAATTCTATAAACAGGACACTCTAATCACACCTTATTTGATTTGCGGATCGAACTCAAAAGCTATAATTCAGTGGCTCAAAATAAACATCTGATATTTAGGCCTCACCTTCATATAAATAATTTTAATATGTAGAAACGCAAATTATCTATAATACTGAATATTACTGACATTATTGACAAAGGTCAGTAAATATTATGACAAGAGTTGATGGAACGATGATACCAATACCTTTTACAACCACGTTTGCTAGATACAAACTGGTCTTAGCATTGGCATTATTACACTACAAGTAAATAATAACATATTCAATTAAATGAATACTAGGTGTCATTAGGCTGTCTCACATGTTGATATCTAACCGTAAAACAAACTCAAAATCATCAGTTACTAATAATTATAGTTCAGTTGCTAACCGACAAAAACTGGCGTGGCTGTTTTGAAATAAATGAACCAGACAGTCGTGAAATGTCGTTTCTATGACTAACTAACTAGTTTTACTTGTACACTGGCCAGTTTTGAGCTTTTTAACATTTTATAATGCAACTTATTGAGACGCGGTAACGTTCGGTTTGTTAAGTGCATTATATTCGTATTTTAACACCTCTGTCACATTTATAGCAATCGAAACGATGCAGAGGTAGAAATTAAAGTATCTATTAAGCATCGACATGGCAAGTCTATTGCCATTTGTATTCCGTTTGAACAGTTGATCAGAAAAACTGAATTTCACTTTTGTCCATCTAAGGTTTGGACCTAAGATTCCAGCTTTAGCGGTACGAAGCGGTTCTTGTTTTCACTGAACCAATGAAGTTTAAATTCCTGGGAAAATTACTGTAAAGCGGCACCGGCAATTGGCATCAAGGTATGCTTTCGAAGTGTTTAGAATTCAATTTGCACGTTAAAAAGAGCGTAAACGACATAGTAACGTTAAGTGTTTGCTTAGTATTCATCAATGTAATGTTTTTATAGTCTTCTAAGCAATAAACCAACCTAATTTTTCTTTCGTGTACTACCCATAAGTCGGGCCACGGAATGAATAATGCAACTATGCAAAATATGTAATGTATTACTTCGTCAAAACACGTGACTCGGGTAAATATCAGCCGTTCGAGGTACGACCGTGGATCGCATATCAAACGACATTGGTAAAATATTTTTAAATTTGTTAGGAAACAGCTTCTTTGACAACCCAACTTTTGATGCAGCAGGAGGAACGTGAAAGAAATTCAAACTATTGAAATCCAATGCATTATTATTTGCAGTTTGTTATACATCGACTCCTGTCGCAGCCGTAGAATCGACGACTGAAGTCTAAAGACCCAGAACTAAAACGTTGACTGTCGATCACTTAAATGTACGATCACTTGGATGTGGTTCACTACTCTTACTAGCTTCCAGTTCAGCTCGTGCATAGTTTTGCCAGTGCATAGATTGGTCGTTACCACCATTGTCAGTATTCGTTTAATTTCAAAAGTATGCGAGTAAAACAGTTACTCGTCGTCTCAAGAAATTGTTATAATCGAGTGTGGCAAATCGATTATCACCGTGATCGTAGTTGATAGACCAGTAACTACTACCTGTTTATGCACAATTGCAAATTCTTAACTTGTGACTGTACCTAGTGGATTTAAAACACGCCGAATTATGGATGGACCAACATCATCTAAATGAGTTGGGTACTCAAATAAAAGGGGACAAAAGTAAAACGTTGGAAATTTTCTGGTTCTCCAGGCTTTTGTGTGGCCTTGCTTAGCTAAAGCAACTTGTTATGAAAAACTTCAGAAAACAATGGGTGCTATTATCGAACATTGGGCAACTACTGCCCATTTAATTGTAAAATGCCTTAATCGTCTTTACGACGCGGAAGAGATAAGGTGGACTATTTTTAGCTGAGGATCACAGCGATAACTTAAGTAATATTTATGAATCACTAAAGACTAAGTTAATAATAATTATAATAGCCGAGTACTTATAGTGTTATATGAATAAATAATTATAATAGCCGAGTATGATATTATATGAATAAATAATTATAATAGCCACGACAATGACTTATTATATTATTTATTTATTTATACTTCTGTGCATTATGGTGGTACATAAGACTTAATGCCATAACGATGGCCCCACCGAATAAACGTGCAAGAGTTCTTACACGATTTTTTTTTTATTTCATTTTTCGTTTCTTTTGCCTATCCAGCACCTACTTAATTTTTTTTATGAATTTCAGACTTAAAACACGCCTATTATAACAGTGAATTTCTTTATTCTAGGGAAATAATTAATTTTAAAATTACCTGAATAATAGTTTATGCTATTAATACATGCTTTTTGAGTCGCCAAGTACACAAGAATAAACATGTTAAAACCTACAGACGTTTGAGAAGATTTGTGATTGTTTCCGAATTTGGGTAACGTCTTCTTACACGTTTATTCGCGTAGAAATGTATGCAAATTTTATTACCAATGTTTCATTCCACAAAATGGAAGTTTGAATATAAATAGGTTATTAAAATTAAAGTATTGCATTATCTCTTACTATAATTATTTTTTTCTAACAATTGTGTTCAAGATTCAAACATTAAGTGCATTAATTGCAAATCAATTTAAGTTTATACCTAGTAACGGTAAATAAACAAATGTTTACGCGATAAATTCTATTGTAATCGTACGTAACGTTAGAAAAGGGTACGGGGGGTAAGATGCGAGTAAAATAAGGTGACTAGCTCGGAGTCAGTGGTGACTTCTCGCTTCCGGCCGTGGTTCTGTTCATGGTCGGGAGCGAGAGTGCGTGGGAAGCCGTCGCCTCCTTCTGCGAGGAGGTGATGGCTACCAAAGAGGGAGCGGAGAGGGGGAGAGAGACAGCTGCCACTCTCCCTTCCCGCGCCAGACGCTCCGGCCACCATAGTGTGTGGCCTGCGGGTAGTACTAGTACTGGCTTGCGACCAGTAACATGCCCGAGAAGGCGGTGCGCAGTGTTCCGTGCGCGCCTCTCAGGAGGAAGGACGTGGGGCCAGGCCCCACAGAAGGAGAGGTCCGCCAGGGGCTGGTGGACCAAGGCCGAGGCAGCTGCGAATCCCGCGACCCCAGCCAAGGGTCAGGAGAAGGAACACCGTGGGTTTTTAGCCGGTAAGAGTCCGGCATACCCCTTTGCCTTCCCCGGGCGAAGGGCATCCATGAGGATTTTCCCTCGAAAAAATTAAAAAATAAAAGGTGACTAGCTCGGAAGGACAGTCTTGTTGTTATTCTATGCGCACTATTACATAATTTTGTTTCGCGCAATTACATTCAATTATAAATATTATAAATCTACTACCATTGGAAAACTCCATCTCGGTCTCCAATGACAGTGAGGAGGAGGATTAGTGTTTCTAATATCGCAATTCGTTTTTTTTTAATCAAGAAATTTACTTTCTTTGTAACTGTACTTTCTGTTCACGTGGACAAATACATAATTATATTTTCTTTATTCTGTATAATATCTGGATTTTATTTCATCCTTTTGAAGTCACAGTCAAAGTTTTTTATTTCAAATAGACTAGATTACAGGCACTTTTAAAACGTCAAAACTAGGTGCACGGTTCCAAAAGATAGGTTGCATGAGGAAGAGCTCAAAACTCCAAGAATACTCTTTTCAAAATAGTAGTTCATGACAATTCCATTACAGTAGTGTGAGAAATAGAATGAGAATAATGCAGGTTAATGTAAGAAATACACTCACATAAGAGTAACAAATAGAAAAATATGCCTTCTGGGATTGCCATAGCAGCTAAGGGCTAACCAGTGCCGACAGACAGCAACCGTTCACGAGCATGACGTGCACATCCGCATCGCTTAGCTCAACCATATTGCAGGGAACCCAATGACAGGATATACAACGCCACCATAAGCAGGACATTTAAGTGTGCATGACAGACTCATACTACCAGATAATGGGCAGTAATGTGATATGATTATAGGTGTATCATTAATTGCTGCATGATGCTCAAACTTTACAGATTGGAAAATGATATGATGAAAATTATAATTATAAACAATATCAGACTATTTAGGCAGAGATAATAAAATTATAAAGGGAATATAAAAATTTCAGTATTTGAATAAAAAAAAAATATGAAAATTGATCAAATAATGTACAGGATATTTTAAGTCAATAAAAAGAAGAATACTAGAAGTAAACATTAAAAATAATGTTAGGTCATACAACCAACCAGTTAGACAGGGCCAGAGGATCGCAATGTGCAGGACGGAGTTGTACGCCAGGCATCTTTATCTTCGATATAATGATTTATGTTTTAATAAGCTTTAGATATCAAAATGCTCTTAAGAAATTATTTAAAATGCTCTTAATAAATGATTTATTGTAGAACCTAACACTGTTCCCCATTAACGTCTTGCTGGTTTGTTTTAGTCTAAAACCAGGTACTGTTAGCTTGTGTTTATTGCGAGTACGTATGTTGTGGACGTTACTTTCCTTGTTATACTGAGCATTATTTTTTCGAATGTACATAGTGTTACTAAGTATATACAAAGATGGTAGGGTAAGTATATTTATTTCCTTAAATAATTCACGAAGCGATTCACGGCAGCCTAGATTATAAATAGCTCGGACTGCTCTTTTTTGTAATATGAAAATAGTACCAACATCAGCAGCCGAACCCCACAGTAATGTGCTATAATACATAATACTGTGAAAGTATGCAAAGTACACCAACCTAGCTGAAGCTACATCAGTCAACTGCCTAATTTTCCTGACGGCAAATGCAGCAGAACTCAGTTTGCCTGCAAGTGCCTCTATATGAGGTCCCCATTGCAATTTAGAGTCTACTGTGATGCCCAGGAAGACAGTTGAGGGAACCGGATCTAACGCTTTCCCGTCAAGTTTCACATTTGAATTAATGTACACTTGAGATGGAGAATTTAATACTTTTGGTTTTACGAAATTATTTATATTATTATACCTTGCATTAACAAAGATGTATTACATAAATTAAAACTGATTTTATTAACACTAATATAGATGCATACGATCTTTCCAATCATATAGAAGCAGAACAATGTACTGTAAACAAGCGTGTAAATAGTTATAGCTGGGTTCAAAATAAACTTGAATTACGGAGAATAATAGTGTAACATTACAGTAGATTTTATTCGTTGTGTACTATTACACGAATAAACGTGTAATGATATATTGCCGTGACCTAGTCATGCAAATTTCACAAGAGTATTAACATTAAATAGTTTTTCATGAATTTCCTGAAACTCGTTGATATTTAGAAAAAAGTAAATACACAAGTCTTTAGTTTATTTTTTTACCTATAATTCGATAATACATTACTTATACCTATTTACAATGGAATGAGCGTTATTGAAGTTTAAACGTTTTTATTTTTTCCTGAAAAGTTGTCATTTTTCTCTTACACGTTTATTCGGTGGGGCCATCGATAAGGCATTCTCTACCAGTCAACCTTTGGGTTAAAAAGAAAATCATCGAAATAGGTACAGCAAAAATTGGCTAATAAGTATTATATAGACTTATTAGCCAAGACAATGATCTAATAGCTAAGAACCTCGACCAACATCTGAAGTGCATCTAGTTAGGTGGCTGGTTCATGGGCCTGATACAGAAAACAGTTCACAGCACATAATGTGAGGTGCCTCTGGAGCCTTCACTACTGGTAGCTTAAACCCTGTTTCCGATGCCAGTGGGCTACCAATGGCGGCCCTATGTCCGGCAGTGGACTGCGATAAGCTAGCTAAGTTGATTGATTGAATCCAAATCATCATTACTTCATCATCACTTTTTTTCTGTAAATGTATAATTTACCTAATTTATTTTTGTAGCTATATCTCCTTGTACGAAAGCTTCAGAAATTGCAAGGACTGCGGACAAAAAGTCTTTATCGGGATCCAATGTCATGTTAATGCGTTATTGAGTCAGAAGGAAATCTATCTAAAGTTTCTGCGCAATTATGAAGTAGTACTCCGTGCGTTATTTATAGATCGCAGTTTTATTATTCCTCTGTAACATGTTACTTTGCATACTTGAATCATCGAAACCATTTTTAGATGCAGAAAAAATGTGAACGTTATTATATAACATAATATTGCAGATTTCTCGTTATCATGATGGATGGAAGGCTATTTTTGTTTTGGGAGATGAATATTTTCTTACATTGATAATTCTCGTTTGTAAACTATAGGTACTTTCAATAATAAAATCAAACCAAGTGCATTGACTGTTTCAATATTATTATTGTTCGAGATACATTTTGGTCCTTCCGCGTTCTTAGTTCAGACATTGGTAATGCATCTTCATTACCCTGTAAAGTAGTTCAGCGTTAGCGTAATAAATTGTTAGCTCTATGTCAGTTTCAGCCGAAGAATATCGTTAGACCTTTTAGTTTCACTTTAGAGTTGGACAAAGATCATCGAGAGGTATTTTTTTTACTGGATATTACAGAGCATTTCGGTAGCAACTCTGAACCATTTAATAGTTGTCATCATAAGTCGACACACTGATCATCAATGTTTTATTAAAAAGTTTGGGACGTAAGCACCGCACGTATTAACCAGTTTCTCAATTTGTAACGATCACGAATACGCTGTCTACACGTATACGTTGATGTGACCTTTTGTAGTCCTATTTCGCCTAGCATTACACAATCACAAAATTTCGTGCACGTCCCCTACGAAATTTAGCATGACCACTGGTCACGGTCCATTTTAAAGAGGGAAAATTAACATTCTATCGCTGAATACGAAAATCTTTATTATGTAGCCATTGTCGCTGGAAATACCATCATGAATATAGTGGTTCGTTTCATAGGAGCGGTTAGTGTGCTTAGCTTCTTATCTTAGTGTAATTTTGTGATCCATGGCGCCATCATAGATCGTAGTTTTAACGGGCACTGTTTTGTTAGCAAAATGATTTATTATGCATGGCCATTAGCATCATTCTATGTTGACATCTTCGAGAATGGTAATTGAATGAATAGGAATAAATTATATTGTTTTAGTCCAAGATTATCTACATGAGGAAAAGTGGAATTTAATTAAGATAAACAACTCGAAGAAAATATAAAGTACGATTAAATAATGCGGTCACCGAAGGAATAAATTGCGTTTCTTAGCAGTGGAGAGTTTTACGAAAAATAAAAATGTTGACGACTATTAAACAATTAAAAGATACGGAAACATTTTATTGCTTGTTGTTTTTGGCTCCAATCCAGCTCAAGTATTAGCTATAAAATGTATCAATAAAGTAAATACGAAAGAAACGAAATTTGAGTGTAAAAAGGAGTGATATCTGACCAAAATTTAGTTTATCGTTTTACTAACACTAACATCCTGCGAAACCAGACATTTCACAACGTTATATAGCTTCAATTAACCGTTCTTCGGGTTTTATATTCCTGAATTTGCTGTTCGGAAGTTTTATGACGCATAATTAAACATGTGAATCTTAAATCTGCCCTGCAGAATAAATTTTATGAAAAAGAAATCCACCGGGGGTGCCAACCTCCTTGATGACCTCAGGAAATTGTTCAGTTATGAGTAACCCTCATAAAGCATATAGATGCAGATAACCTGTTGTTTGTAAGGAATGTGAATCTCACTACGCCTACCACACCCAAGGCTCATGAGAATGAGCAAGTGGAATGACAGAAAACACAACTTTTGGAACCTCAAAAAAGGGTACTCCAAATATAATGAATCTGAGCTAGATGTTATGTTCAAGAGCATACCATTTTAAAGCGTCTTTTAATCAGTTTTTTTCGTCTATATTCTTCGTCTCTTATCAACCGCGCGGATCATTGATTTGTAAGGTTACGCTGCGCTCGTTGCAGTCAATCCGTGGATGGGTGACCGTTTGTTATAAATCAAGACCACTCTGTGCCTCGAAGAGCACGTTAAACCGTCGGTCCTTAAAGTCATACTAATATTTATGACTGCCGTTACGGGTAGTCAGAAGCCCGAAAGTTTGACAACTGGTCTAACCTTAGGATATAGGCATTGAACAGTGGGTTGCAGAGGTCTGATGTCAGTCGCTCCGAGTAAAAAACTGGTATTCAGCCGCATCTGTTAAGACTGGAAGCTGACCCCAACATGATTGGAAAAGGTTAGGCAGAACAAACTAAATTATTTAGCCACAAACTGAAATTTTTCTCTCGTACATTCAAACGACATTAGAAAAGTATCTACCGATGAATTTCATATTTTGTCTTGCATCGCCATACCTCGGTACACGTGCATCTGTGGCATAATGCCAATTAACATTTAGTTTATCTACCTGTTACTCTTGGCTGAGTATCAGAAAACTTCCTATCACCCTATTAATTTCTAAGATTTAACGCCAGCTTAGAACTCTCAAGGACGTGATTAATATTGACGTTATTTTGTTTCGCTCTGCGCTATAATTGAAATGGCATTAGCTTTAAGCCAATCAGTGGGTACTACGTTGGCAAATTTTAGTGGTTGCAATCTGCGGTTTTTAATTACTAATTGTTATACTTACAAAGGTAAAATTCTTTCTTATTGTTTTGGGGTCATTCATTAATATATTTTTTAAGTTCTACTATGATGGCATTTGCGTCAATAGTCATAGTCAATGTCATAGGCTTTACCTATGTAAAACTTTTTTAATAATATGAAAAAAAGTTTACATAATATAGCAACCTTACTTTTGTATCGTTATTTATATCTCCGATTACGTAATCTTATGTTTTATGTTGTTAAGTTATGAATACACATGAATTAACATTTTAAAGAAAATAATTGCTTTCTCACCTTATTCAAAAATTAAATTTAAACCATCACGGCCACTCACCTCAGTTTTACAACATACCTATATAAAATCGCATGTTCCTTTATTTCAGTTTTAATTTGGTGCTAAAACGTTTTATGGGTTTTGGTTAAAAGGAAACTGTTTTCGGTGTTACTCAAAAGTTCAAACACATGCAGTAAAACTCAAAATATTAATTTTGCAGTATAATTTTACTTTCCTGTTATCTGTCTTAGCACTCTTACAAAAAACAATTAAACATTATGGAATAAAAGTTCTCAATCCCCATTATGACACGGAGTAACATGTTCGATGTTATCAGCAACTCAATATTTCTTACTTTATGCAGTTTTTGTTAGCGAGAATAAACTGTACTTGGACGATGGTTAATGCCAGAAGTTATTTTTGTAACGCATATTCGTAGTTTTCCATGATTCTACGCGGTGATAACGATCGTCACAATATTATCCAGTTTGGTATTAATCTCAATACAGTCGACAATTTCAACGTATTCGAGTTAGAAAATGTGTATTTTGCCTTGTAATGCTGACTCGTCAAACACTTTCAAACCTATAAAATTCTCTTCTCGTAAATAACCATCTATCTCACTTTTGCTTGATTTACGATGAGTAATTTAATGTGCAGCATTTTTATTAAACTATTTAATGTTCATATAAATTGTAGTAAAGATGCTATTTTTAAGATTTATACACATAATTGAACCTGCTTTATTAGTTTGAATGAATAAATTCTAATATACCTACGTTTTACTAGCACTCTTTTTTATTGCATTTTCTAAATGTTAACTGAAAATTATTAGGTAGCGATAAGTTTATCCTACTTGATCCGCATCATTTTTATCTGATACCCATTTTATGTAGAGTCAGGACGGTGTTTTTCCTATAATCAGAATCGTTGCGGTCGTGATGATAAATACTGCTGTTCCTATTAGGTAACATTGGGCCAATTGTACTAACAAAATGATTGCCAAACCACAAACCATCAGTCAATTTTCGTTTACAAACTGTCAAAATGTTTGGATTTGTTTTTGTTGTCAAATAATTTGACAGTTGTTTAAACGAAAACTATCTAAAGTATAGGTTAGGTTGCTATTGATAAACGTTTCTGTAAGCAAAATTGGCCCCAATTTTTACACAGAATCACAAAAACGATGTTATATTCTCGTAATTTTGTGTTAAACTCAAATAGGTTTACTTTGCTATTGCAATTTCTGTATTGAAATTGTGCTAAAACTATATTTTTCCCATAAACTGCATAGAAACTTTTAAACAGTCGATTTGCTATAACATGCTAAAAACCTGGGTATTGATTACCATTGTACAAGTACATCAGCGATCAAACATCAATTTACACTTTTATTAACTTCCCAATTTGCATTACCTACATTTTACATAGATACAGTTTTGTTACTGTTAACAGTGTTCATGCAAACAAGAAGTATGACTTCAATATATTAAATATACATTCGTCTATTTGTTATTAAATCATCTATTTGCCAAAATATATGTATGAGAACGAGGAAATGTATATAAAATATAATCTTATACGAGGAAAAATAGCTCCTTAAAACATTTAACAAATAAAACTACACTTTGTTGTTAAATTCATAGGTAAATGTTATAGATTATCCTTGAATGTAGCTTATGTTTTATGTCTTCTGAATGAATAAGAACATCATTTCAGGCTACAAAATAAATCTGCTTCTAAAAATAAAATCAAACTTCTCTTGAAAAATATTTTCCTTTTCGTGAATTACAAGCAATTCGTTTATAATCCTCAAAACATGGCCAAAGTATTTCTAAACTGAAAGCTAGTCCATACTATATACCATTCAGCAAGAATTGTTTTATTTACTTATTTTATCATCCTCAATTTGCATAATTTCATTATTATAATATGTTTCTTTTGTGTATAGACACAATTAATTTATTCACTTGGCAAACAGAACTGTGTTGCTGGGGAGTTTGTTGCGCCGTTTCTTCTTCACAGCAAAAAACACTAGGAAACATTGAAAGGCGGGCGTTTTTGGATGCTGTCTTTTGTAACATTCTAATCTATTTTGAATAAATGAGTTATGAAATTGAAGTTGAAGTTGATACAACAACAGAAACACTAAAAACAATACGTTATACTCGTAGAAACCGGCAAGTTTCCTATTTATTTGTGCCCGTAAGCATTAAAATATGTTGACATTTAGCATCAGACCATACAACACTAAAACTCGATAGTTATAAGCACGGACAAAGCGAGTTAATGCAATATGCATATTCTATTACACAGTAACATGTAAGTACATAGTGTTAGCAGAAGCCACAAGTTCAACAACGAAGCGATAACTATTTAAATTTTGTCCTACTTCGCAAATATCCACACATGATAATATTGTGTTTAATTATTTTCTAGTATTACTTTTTGTTGGATTCTACACGAAAGTGTATTTTGTAATACTCTGCTTTTCGTATGAAATGCGTATATTTTCGTATTTACAACGATTAACTTTAGCTGTACTCCATTTAATATAACAGTAGTCAAAAGTGGCTTATCAATCACCAAATATCTTTAGAACCATTTCTTCAAGCTCATCTTTTTTGACCGCTAAGATTCATAATATGTTGAATCTCTGCTGGAAGCAAACAAGGTTCTGATTTCTATACAGTACCTTGTTATAATGGATCTTATTTGTATAATTTGATATTAAATAGAGTACACGTAGGTAATAATGTTATTAAGAACTCTAAACTTTATAAAGTACTGTTAACAAATTGAAGAGACTGAAGTCAGTGAATATTAAAATAGATTTAATCTCATTACTGTTAATTGAATCATTGAGCTATTTAGTACCGTCTTTGTAATAAATAAGAAGATATTAACTGTGTACTTTACAGTTATTGCACTTAGCAATATTTTTAGATTATAAATCTTGAATACGACTGCAGTATGGTACATTTATAATGGTTATAAACAATTTTAAAATGTCACCTGTGTAATAAAATTTTATGTAACTGAATTCGCGTTGTTACTTCGCGAATTGGCACTGGCAAATCAAAGAGACTTTAATAATGTTTTTATTAATTAAGTAAAATCATAAAACGAATTGCAATATTAAAAGCTTTTTGATATCACAGCGGCCGGTTGAGGCAAAATACCCTTTTAATTGAAGCCATCAACTGCAAAGGAGAGCCATTGCACTATATGACGTAATAAGTACGTCGAATGTTGGAAACCAAAACTCGAATATGAAGTTTAAACCTTTCAGCTGAATGAGTCATTCGGACTAACGAAGCGCTCTGAGTAACTCAAGAAAATTAAAACGAAAATAACAAACTTCAAGTTACCGCTCGTAAATTTTGAACGCAAGAAGCTATAAATAATCACTTCAACAAGTTTCAACATAAAGGCATGTTAAACGTATTCCGTAACTATTTCCATACCGCGTGAGCTATATTTGGACGCAACATGGCATAAATATGACCAGTTTGGTCGAGTTAGTCCAGTTATCGCCACACATCCCAGGCGGGGTTCTATTTTTAGATCAGTTTAGTCATGCATGACCATTTACATAGAGACACTGCGATGCGTTACGATGGCCATCACTTTAACACGAATAAAAGTTGTGTTACAATGTCACTATACTGCCTCGACATCGCGTGTATCATCTCTTTGAATTTTAGGAAGACCGAGTTCCGCTGGGTGACTTATTCCCATAAAACGAGAGAATTGCATGCACACTTATTACTTATACTTATATTTTTGTCGTGTTTTAAAACCTCGTCACTTTATTCTCGCTCATTACGCGTTATAGCTGCTTCTGTTTGACTTTACTGTCGAGGTCAGCTTTTAAATGTGCAGTCATAATAATGCAACTGCAGTTGGACAATATGAACAAAATGCCTTTTAAATCTCGACAACTGACTTCACTGTCGTGAATTAGTCACAGCTTTAAGTAGCCTGTGCTGGCGGATCTTGATTTGATTGGTTGATTTGATATCCTTTGCAACTTTACTTAAATGGTACTTCTATAAAATATAATTCTGACGACGTCTGTGGTCTAGTGGTTCGAGTGTCGGACTGCTGATCACGAGGTTGTGGGTTCGATTCCCACACAACACAAATATTTATGTGATGAACATAAGTGTTTGTGTTGGTCTGGGTGTTTCTTATGTATTATAAGTATGTATTTAAAAAAAAAAAAAAAAGTATATAAGTATTATATCCATTGTCTAGTACCCATAGTACAAGCTCTGCTTAGTTTGGGACTAGATGGTGCTGTGTAAAAAAATGTCCTACAAATATTTATTATTATTATTATTATTATAATTGAAGTTGGTAAAAAATGCTTGCTTCATCTTATCGACATTAATGTCAACGTTTGACCTCATTGGACCTTAAATAGCTCATTGAATTTTGGTCATTATAGCATGGAAATCCACAAAAGGCTTGTTTGTGCACGTAATTCAAAATAAGAGCTGTTTAGATTTCTATAACATCATCCAATGGAGTATCCATGACAAACTGACCTCAATAATTCTGAACGGCCATCAAAACAACGCTCCTAATGTCAATTTCAACTAAACATGTATGTATTTCCAAAACATGTGAGCATGTTCTCCATAACAAACCCTTTAAGGCTACAGACAGACACGAAAATCTCATTACGTCGACATTATTTGACATTACAAAGCACTCCCAAGATACAGTTGTTCAAGGATTGCTTCCAAACTAGTAAAGTGTATGACTATGTACAAGTATTTCTTTGAATATCATCGCGTCCTTTACTGGACTTTGCCCAGTCGATGTCAGTACGTAATAACATATTATCGTTAGTTGTAGATTTATTGGTTACTGTTTGCGGTCATTACTTTCCATATCAGTACTATATGTAGTGAAATGCACGTATGAGAAATTTGTTTTGCGTAAATGTGCTCTTCGCCTACAGGAGCAATGATATATTTCTTCTCGTTTATTGCTGTAAGAGTCAGCTAAGGTATTAAATTATCTGAGTTGGACAATGGACAAACAGCATTTAATTCATTTGTACTGTGAATGTCTCTCTATAAATAGGATTAGATAGCAAGTATTGTTGACGTTAGACCAATCCGTATAATAAAATTTTATTAGATTTCACTACTGTCTATTTCAAACAATTGCTTTCTATTATTGACTTGCATTCTACTGGACATTAACCAGTGTACCTCGTTCAACAGATGCTCTCCATCATCACGTTTTCAAGCATACGATGCCACATGATCTACGTGGGTTGAACCATTTACCTACTTATTTATGGCTCATATATTAATAAAACGATGAGCGGAATATTTGCGAAACCGTCAGAAACGACGAACTAATATCTATTTTCTTATAAAATGTACTCTGTTATTCAATTTCTATTACTGTATGTTCTAAGGAATATTTTGGAGTAAGGTGTTCTAAATGTTACTCTGAGTGATTGAGGACCAATTTGATATGTTTATTATTGGTATTACAATTGTATTTCGACTGCTGACACAAGACTGCAGATTACATCACATGCTTTTGTGAACAATGTGTTAGATGTCTTTATTACTAGATTGCACAAAATTTATCGCTTTCAATTTGCCAATTCGACAATCAAAACTTTTTGGCAAAGAATATTGTACGGCCTATATTCTCAAAAATACAAGCCAGACTAAAATAGAGGATTATAGCTTGTCAAGTGCAATGTCTACATGTGAGTTAGTATTAAGTAGCAAGAATTCAATGAATATCGGACACAGAATCACATGCGATTACATAATAGGTACCTATCTAAAGTACCTATCACTCATCTTTATCAAAATGATCATGACGTCTGAGTTTCAAGTCTCTTCCTACCTTTGACTGCCTAAAAAATGAAATTTACTTTTACGAAGTCTTGTACCCTTGGCAATGAGAAACCGGTTGTACCGTCAAGTTCAAAATACTTACTAAAAGTGCGTTTCACGTTTCACGAAAGTCATCTGTCAACAAGTTTTAGGTGAGCGTCCATCGACACTGGTGCAACGTCGCGCGATTTGATGACGTATGTAGTATGACTTATAATGTACTAATCAGGTATGATGTAAATTCACCGATACATATTTTAATTATCCCTAATTCTTTCTTATTCTTCTTCTTAGCAAGTCGATGGGTCGATGGTCGATTTTCTTGGCCCAATATTCCAAAGCGGCTTTCTTCTGTTACTTTTCTAGAATTAGATACTTAGATTTCTTATTTGGTGTTTGTCAGTTGAGTAGTGTCTAATGAAAATTCACTATTAACATTTTTTAAATTTTCATTTTGTCTTTATACAATTTTTTACATCGTATGCATTTCCTGTTTCAGACTGCACCAAAAGTGGCTACTTATGTATGAAAAAGGTCCTTAAAATTCTAAATTTTGGTCTTTACAAGCTATTTACTACAACAAAGTACTTAATACGACTTATAAGTTTATGGTCATTTCTGAAAAGTAGTTTTTTCTTTAAATAGTCACTTTTGACCAGACAGTTCTCAGATGACTAGATCTCATTGATAATGTCTTCAACTATAGATAACTGTGTGATCATTGTGTGTCATGAATTGTAGGTATCAATGTTGATTTTCTTTGTTGTAACTAAACTGGTTCTTGTTTTCCGAACTATCTGTGGAGCCTCAGTTACATTATGTATTGAAGCATCGATTTGATGTAAAAAAAGTTTCACGTGATTAAGATTACCTATATCATCAGGTCAAATTTTCGGGTTTAATTCGTATTTGTTCGTGATTTTATTACATTACAATGTTCATTTTAAATTCAGTGCCTTTTATAGTTGAAACGAGTCATGTATGATTCTAACCGCGAGTACTCAAGCCAATGAGATCACATGTAATGTGCGAGGGAGATAATCAGATAACTCAGCATCTTATCGTGCTAGCTATCGGAGACTACTACACGTAGAAGCACCCAATGACTTGTTACATTGAGTCTAATTGCCTCATAGGAGATGAATGTCAATAGAATTAACATAATCAGCTCATTACTGTCCCATTGCTGGGAATGGACCTCCTCTCACAATGAGAAGGGGTTTGGCCTTAGTGGACTAAGGCCAAACCCCTTCTCATTGTTACTTTGGCCTAGTGGACTACACCTTCGAAAACTTTTTGGAGCCCTCTAAGACACCTACGCAGGTTTTCTTACGATGTTTTCCTTCACCGTTAATGCAAATGATACTGGAATTCTGTTCTGCACATACATTCGAAAAGCCAGGTGCGGACCGGGATTGATCTCAGAGCCTCTTGCATGAAAAGCAAACATTGAAACGCAAGGCTATCGTGGCTTCATGAATATCACTGCTTCAAAATAATCGTTTTTTACGTTTGAGCATACGAAGAGATAAGCAGAGGTGTTCTCCTATTATAGTAGTCTTTACACTCACATTTTGCCTCTGATATTAAGTCCCAGTAATAGATGGCGAGCCTATTGCCATTTTTCGGGCACAATTATGGTGCCAAGTTTGTCGTTTCTTAAGACTCGCTTGCCCTGTGACGGAGTGGAATTCTATTCTTAATCCGTCCCCCAAAGGAGTCATTAATCATTGCTAATTAAGAGGTACCTATCTCTCTGTTTAATTGAACTTTTAATTACACGTAATTAGTCTATTTATTTGCTAAGCATAATGTAATCTACAAACGATTGCCGTCGCAAGTATATATTACGAGTATAGCAACGGTACAGACAGTCTAGAAAACGGGTACACTGTACACCAACATTATCATTTTTTTTAGTTAAACAACAACTTCAATATACCTACTATAATTTTAAGTAAACAGTTCTTTAACCAGATAATGTTAGTGAACTCCAGCCTAAGGTGCAGCATGGCGAGCGACACGGTAGAAACGTGGCAGCGATACGCTTGAAGATTATTTGATTAAAATATTTTGAGTAAGGAGCGGAAATCGCAGTGGAGCGGCTGAAGGAGCCGCTGCGTATTCCGCTCAGCTCGCACTCCCAGGTGCCCAACGAATATGCAGCCGTTATATAGTATGATGAATGCTCGGTAACTCAGGAATCAGCCATAAGCGAATCACAATAAAAATGTTTACCGTTTTCGCATTAACGTGGTTATTTTAGAACTGCAACGGGGCGAGAACAAAAATGTACCTATCTATTCATATATCAGAACTTTTAATCCATTACATATTTTATCTCCTATTTGTCGATGGACGGTGAGGCTTAGCCGATGATACGTGGCGTTATCATTAACAAAGCTTTCCGTAGCGTAGCGACCGGTTTCTATAGCCGCCGGCGTATTATACCTACTCAAATCGTACGCTGTTGACGGCTAGACATACGCGTTCATTTTTATTTAATAAGAATAACATCTGTACTGTGCGGAGGTCTGATGGTAATCGCCCCGTATTAAATACTGATACTCAGCCGCTTCTAGTTAGACTGGAAGTGGACCTTAACATAATTGGGAAAAGGTTAGGCAGAACACTACCTTGACCTCTCGCTCCCGGCCGTGGTTCTGTCCATGGTCGGGAGCGAGCGAGTGTGGAAAGCCGTTGCCTCCTTCTGCGAGGAGGTGATGGCGACCAAGGAGATCTCCAGCCACCGTAGTGCGTGGCCTGCGGGCGGCGGGTTTGGGGACCCGTCGCCCGACCAGTAACAGGCCCGAGAAGGCGGCGCACAGTGTTCCGTGCGCATCTCTCAGGAGGACGTGGGGCAAGGCCCCACAGAAGGAGAGGTCCGCAAGGGGCTGGCAGACCGAGGCCTGCCGGGGTTGCGGTGCATGCAGCTGCGAATCCCGCGACCCCGGCCAAGGGTCAGAAGAAGGAACACCGTGGATTTTTATCCGGTAAGAGTCCGGCATACCCCTTCGCCTTCCCTGGGCGAAGGGCATCCATGAGGATTTTCAATGAAAAAAAAAGGCAGAACACTACTTGGGAGCTAATTGTACTACGAGAAACGTTAGTAAATCGCAACCAAATAAAAGCCAAACTGTACATTTAGCCCGTTTTCGATTACAAAAACTGTCAAATAGTTTGACAACAAAAACAAAACCAAACATTTTGACCGTATTCGAAAACGAAAACTGACTTACGGTTGTTACCCTTGCGGTATGATAACCATTTTTTTGGTAGGATTACCCCCTGTACACACGGCTACACATCAAGCTATACATTTCCAGTTTACACTTCAGCTTATACTGGAAATGTATAGCTTCATCTGTAACCGTGCGTACACTATGTTCCACAAATAAAAATATCTGTAGGTAATTTGTATTTGTGTCGTGTAATGTATTCGAGCTAATGTAAAAAATATAATAAATAATCTTAATCATAGGTTAGAAGATTCGTACGTGTTTCCTTACTCGTCTACTCATGAACTTAAAGCGGGCCTCCAAAAATTCCGCCATAATTACTGCTTTAACCTTTCAAGCCATCGGATTGCTAATTATATTAACATGTAGAATTTAACTATCACTTGCGTTAACGGTAAAGGAAAACATTGTGAGACCAGCATACTTGAGAGGGTTCCAAAAAGTTCTTTAATGACTTTGTTCTTCAAAATCTGACTACACACACTAGTCCGCCAACCCTCGCCAGGCCAACGTGGTAGGCCAAATATAATTAAAATAATATTAAAAACGTGGGTTGAACATTAGGTTAAAAATAGAAGCATCAGTTCATCAATTCCTTATCATCCAGTGCATGTAGTATATACAGGACTACATAGCGGCTGTTTTCAGCCCAAAACGTTACAGAAAAGAAAATATACAACGTGTTACAAAAATACCCCTAAAGCCGAAAGGGGATTAAAAGGTCCCTTGTGAAGAGTCTATTGGCAATATTTTAAAACAAAAGTAAGACCTAAAAAAAAATTTGGACAAATCATAAAATAAAATCCTCACTGAAACGCAACCCTGAAAACATAAAAGTAAA
Organism: Amphipyra tragopoginis; assembly: GCA_905220435.1. Lineage (NCBI taxonomy): Eukaryota > Metazoa > Arthropoda > Insecta > Lepidoptera > Noctuidae > Amphipyra > Amphipyra tragopoginis. Next base: position 11,750,557 of record HG992009.1, read on the forward strand.
GAGTAGACTACCCAGACAGTTTTTTACATTCTTACCTAATTTTCTCTGAGAGGTAAATGACAATAACCATAAAAGACTACTTGATTAACATTTTCTTTTTAAGGGGAATTATGTAACACGTTGTATAAATATATTTAAAAACAACAGACGTAACTTATAAGCAACACAATGAATAAATGAAACAATACAATAAAACTACTTACATATAAAAACAAAGAAAAATTATAGCCTAGATTAAAACTACCTATACAAACTAAAAGAGTGCATCAAAATATTCCTCCGCATTGCTGTCGACTGGAAGCATGCCCAGAAGGCTGGCAGCGTTGCCACGTTGTATGGCAACGCTAATTCTTTGGCTGTAAAACAAGCCAGCACTCTGATCACGTTAAATATCAACCAGTGTTCTTCCTATTTCTTTAAAAAAAAGGAGACGCGCTCGGACCCCATGACCTGAGAGTTTCCACCACAAACTGCTCAAAGTTATAGTTTCCTATGAGGTTGCTATATTTGTGCCGTTTGAGGGTCAGCACAGCTCGCCGAGCTTCTTCTTCTATCGTGTCGGCACGAGCTTTACAAGAATAGCTAATGCCGTGCTGAAATAATTAGTCAGTCAGCAAGGATCATAGCGAGGCTGACTGCCCAGGGTGCGCTGGACGTACTGAAGTATCGTCAGTCGTGGAAGCTCTTTTCATGCACCCGATGCACGCCGAGCCACGAGCTAAGAAGATATATTTAACGTTGTTGATTGCTTGATTTTCTTCGAGATTGGCAACGGAAATAAAATAGTCGTCATTTAGTTCCAACATTCCCGCCTCAGTTCCACAAAAACGAAGTTTTCTCCAGTACCCGTTGGCGAATAAAATAAACCTAATTCTAATTGAATGCCCATGACATGCTCTGTATCATCATACTATTTTCAGATCTGTAATGGGCCCACCATTATTAGGGCGTCTGCTATTCCCCTTTTCATTCTTTTAAGGCAGGTTTATACGAACCCAGTAATGTGACAGTACAGTAAGGGTTGGACCTCATCTGGCAGCACGGAATCGCCTTTTTCCGTCGCCCTTTCTCTTTCTGTCGCTTAGAACTGCCATTTGCTAGACCGAGACAGAAAGCATAATGCGATAGCACGCGGCGGAATCCTCGAGGCGATCGGCATCACGGACAAAATGCAATGGTCGGCAATGGCAGTTCTAAGCGACAGAAAGAGAAAGGGCGACGGAAAAAGGCGATTCCGTGCTGCCAGATGAGGTCCAACCCTAAGGCCTCTTGTTCACACACGTTTTTTCGCCGTGAAAACCTACGGTTAGTTAGCCGTGTGTAGGCACGGTCATCTCAGTGTTGTATGGACTACTATTAGAAGTTTGTTGACGGACACGGCTCGTGGTTTGCAGTGTCATGTACAAGCTTATACGATTTTTCTACGGTGCGGCTAATACGCTGTACGATTAAGAAACCGTGACGTGAACAAGAGGCAATCCAGCGTTGACTTGCAACTGGGCTCGTGTAGACATTAGTTTCAACCCAGTCCAGTGCTGACTTTGCACCCTTAAGTCAGTTCAGTTGATTAACCTGCCCGTCTATTTTCGGGCCCAGTAGCTTCCCGTGCCACGCAAGTCAGTCCAGTAAGTCTACATGAACCTAGTGACTGGGTCCAAAGTTCCGAGTCACTGGATCCAGTAACTGCCATCGTATAAACTAGATTTTACTCAAAGTTTTGTTTTGACGCATCTACATACCTACAATCCTATATTTCTTAAACTGATACGAGAACTACAGGAAAACGTGTAAATAATGGTGTATAGCCTCGCCAGTGGCAAATCGTGATTCAATAGTGGAAAAAGTTATTTACAATGATGTTAGGTACAAACCGATAGGTATGTTAACTTATTTCACTCCGAAAAATGAGAGGTTGTACACACTTTGGTCATCTTTGGAATTGGATTTCGTCTCAGAAGGTCTTAGACTTCGATCAATAATAGAGGATTATTGATCGAAGGTCTTAGAGCAATAACTAAGATTTAGGTAGTAGGCGAAAGATGAATACTTATATTACCGTCGCTGAAATGTATGGGGAAAGAAGACTATTTTAACATAATAATATATGACGTCACTATTGGTGAATATTATTTCGTTTCACATTCGTAATCATAAGGCACACGTCCACAACTACACCACACTTTTTCTCGATGCGATGTGGTGTGGTTTTGGTACGTGTGTATTCTCCCTATACTGCAAATGGGCTGCACACCCAGTCTGCAGTTGTTAAGCAGTTGCACTGACTGCCTCTTAATTGCTTTGAAGCTGCATTTGGCAGTTGCATAGTTTGCAGTTGCGACTGGATGTGTGTGCACTTGCAGTTATGATTACAAATATGAATTCAGCAAATGTGACGTTATTAACCTCTCATTTCCGAACTGGGACATGTTTGTTTATCCTTTTCTTTCACGTTTAAAGTTTGTAACCTCCACCCGTTTTATCGTCATTTAGGACGGTGTTTAAATAAATAAAAAAAACGAGTGAGTCCAATAATAAAAAAAAACGTATAATAAAAATAAAATATATACGCGACTATGCGGAGGCACACAAAATTTGTAAGGTCGTGGGTTTACGGCCGTCTGTTGTCACACCTGCAGTGAAAGGGACTTCCCTGCAGAAATTCGGCAGCAGTCCTCCCAGGCCGGAGATGGTGGGTGGCCGATGATGCACGATGGCGCGGCGAGATTGGCGGGAAGGTGCAGCGGGCGACTTGCTCAGCGCGCCACGGATGTTGTTTCTTCGCCGTATGCCGTAATCTTGTACGATGAAGGTTAATTGGGCAGTATTAACCTGGCCGTAGTTCCTGGAAACCACCGTTCCAGTTCATTAATATTTTTTATATTAATATTCCGTTCTGGGGTAGGTAGCACCGACGACAACAGGAAAGTACCCAATTTAATGTAGTAGCTTTGTCGCGGTGGTACTTATCAGAACGGAGTTTACATGAATAAAGCGAAGCAAGCTTGAGAAAAAGCAAGCTTGAGAAAAAAAGAAATGAAAGCCGCAAAACATTACCCTCCTTTGGGTTTGCCGCAGTCGGGTAAAAAAACTAAATTTGAAATTTAAGTTAAACATAAGCAACGTTAAGAATTTAAAAATTACTACATTATTAATTATTTTTTATATCGTCAGTGGAAAGGTAAAAAGACTAAAGCGCCAATATACCTACTTTACAGGAGAGCATTTTAAAGTTTTTTTTTGAAGAAAAAAATTCATTATAACTTTTCTATAAGAGGTATCTTAATGAAACTTACATACCGATGTTACGTGATTTTTTGCTATTTTTTGGTCTTTAAATGAAGCTTCTATCTTTACTGGTTCGTGAGATAGATGTCGCTTTAGTCAATATTCACTCATCTTTTCGAATAACTCGGTATGGTCAAAATACTAATCTACCCTAGATGCTTTTGTACTCACAATCGAAAATTACTAACAAGCCATCAAGTACTAAAAGATTACCAAGGAAATATACTTATGGTTCTATGTGTTGCATAAAATGGAAAGCATAAATCACTAACAAGAATATTTACATTTAATCTTGTCCAAGTAAAATTACTTACTACTGTTAAATACCATCCCGATTTACAGACACAGGAGAGTAAAATTACTAAAGCACAAAAAGTTTCATGTTAGTGGTACCATTCCTACCACTGAAAATTATGTTTTTTTTTAATTATTTTAAATAACATTTTTTTTAAATACTAGCATGCAATTTTACTTAGAAATTAAATCTTTTTTGCGACGTTTCAAGGTGTGAAAAACCTTTAAATACCAATGCAGAAATATTGTTAAAACCCAAACAACGGATTTAATGATTTTATGCAACACAGCCACGTCGGCTGCCCCATACAGAAATCCAACCATTCAAATTTTTATTCAGGATGTCGGCAGATTTTGAATAGTGGAGAACTGATCAGGATCGAGTATGATAATTATATTCTAGGGCTAATGTTCCTTGTGGTTTTGATTGACCTAAAGTCCTCTAAGTACATTGCTGAAGAAATCACTGCTGGGCTACCAGGTGAGGAGAAAAGGTAAAGTAATATCCCAACTCATTTGCATGGTTGACCCAAAACTGTTTGCCCCCACCGATTTGCGTCTGATGGAGTTACTGAAGGTAACTGAAAACTTCACTAATTCTGTCAGTATGGAATTTGATGTGGACAAATATGCAGTTATGCATGAAACGTGAGGGAAGATTGTGGGATCCTAGGGACTTCAAGTAACTTAGATCCCACTCCCCAAAACCTACACAGACTTGGGTATATCTAGGTGTGATAGGCATTAGGGAGACCGACATGAAGCTATCGTTGTGGGAGAGCTTCAGGCCGCCTGAATATGTTCAGAAAAATGTTTTATTGGGCGGAAGCAGGTCTTTAACGGTTGGGTCATGTCTTGATGAATCCTTTGGCATAGTCAAGTGGACTCAAACGGTTCTTGAAGCCTTGGATAAATGATCCGTGCACTGCTGATTGTATATCGAATGCATCACTTGCGTTTATCGGTGATGTGGCTGTATATGCCGCGGAAGTGATATAAAGGGATCGAGAGTTTTTAAACGCAAATACCCCTCACAACCGCGAAATGTACAGTTTCAGGGATTTGTGATCGCCGTGAACAAGGAACTGACCCTGCTCTCCTGGGCTTAAGAGACTGGCGCAAACCTACAATACATAGCACCAATGACCGCAAAGAAGTATGGCAAAGCAAGCGTTCCTATCCTAGCTATTTTTTCTAGACGACGTCGATGGTCTTGTATGTGCAATTGTGAACGAAGTTATGATGACAAACAAGTAGGTACTGGAAATATATTGTGAAGGATGGAACGGTTGACGTTGTCGAGCATGCCACCGTCCGTGAAAACGGCGAGTATTTGCACAGACATAACCTGGAGGCCAAAATTATTCACCAGCAACATGCTCTGAAATACAATCTTGTATCTACATCGTGTACCCACACTTGAAGTATGTCCGACTCAGTTCTTGAAAGTGTCAAATTGTACTGGGATCGATCTATCATCCATCACCCACAGGACTGTTGTTCTCAAAAAGCCTGATTAGTGATCGGCCGGAGCGTCGCACATTGATTGTATTGTTGATATTATTGTCCTTCATGACGAGAATTTCGTGAAACTTGAAAAAGCACGAAGCTCACGAGGTTGTCAACATTTAGGACGTGGATTCAGCAGTCTGTGCCGATAGTCGTTACGGCTAATGGCATTAGGCCATTAGTCAAGAGCCTCGATCAACATTGCAAAAGGCTCTCGGTAGGCGGCTAGATCAGGCTTGATACAGTGTGCGGTACTCCTTGACACAGCACGCAGTGTGCAAAGGTTTCTTTCTCTGCAGCTATGACCACAGGTTGCACTCGCTCGCACGAGCCGTTCAAAGATTGGTCGTAAGTTCATCGCACCATCAGCCAACTACACGCCGTATAATTCTTTCTTAGTTTGGTGTGGTTTAGTGACCCTGGTATAGAGTTAATTAAAAAAAAAAGCGTAATATATCATATTTTTAACCCCCGACGAAAAAAGAGGGGGGTTATAAGTTTGAAGCCTATGTCTGTCTGTTTTTGTGTATGTGATATCGTAGCTCCCAAACGAATGAACCGATTACAATACGGTTTTTTTTGAAGGCTGGTTAAATCGGGATGGTTATAGGTTGTTTAATGGAAATCGGTTCAGCCGTTTCAAAATGATCAGCTCTGCAGTTCACAGTTGGAGTAGAGATTTCAACCAAACAATAGATATCCATTTGACTTACATTTATGCAAACCTATTGACAATAGTAGGGTACAATTTTTAGGGGAATTTGGGTTTGGAAGGTTGTTAACACTTCTAAACTTCGTAATAGCTAATAATCAGGCAGACTCAGTGATTTTGCCACATTTACATTTATGTTTTTGACAAGAAGGACTTTGAAGTTGGCTCAGGGAGGTTATCCGCCCTCCGCAATGAGTAGTTGTAGACCCATCGTGTTTGCGCACGTATGACTCGTTATGGAAAGCAGCTTCTCACCGCAATAATAATTAATAATCGGTGACAAGGATCGACAGCCACATTACAAAGAAGGGGGTATTTTTAAATTTTAAATATTGACTTAGTGGTGATAGATCGATCAGAGCGTCTCACAATGATTGTTGTTAACACTGTTTCGCACGATGAGAACCTCGTGAAAGCTGAGAAAGATAAAGAAATTAAATATCAAGACTTGGCACATGAGGTTATCGACATGTGGAATGTTGATTCAGCAGTAATTGTGCCGATAGTAGTTACGGGGAATGGCATAATAGCCAAGAGCCTTGACCAACACCTAAAGAGGCTCTCGTTGGGTGGCTGGATCAACGGCCTGATATAGAAAGCGGTACTTCTGCAAACCGCGCATATTGTTAGGAGGTTCCTCTCTCTGAGGCCCTGACCACCGGTAGCTTGGACCCTGTTCCCGATGCCGGTGGGATACATTTTTTTATATTTATGAATGTTTTTTTAGAGAAATATTTAATAATGAAAATTGTAAGTTAAATTTAAGTATCATTATTATGTTAAATGAGACGTATAGCCTTTCGCACTATTAAATAAAATCTCATACCGACTACTAAATAGACTTCCTTATGAATTTAAGGATATTTTTTTACTTAACCGCCATTCATTACAAATATTTGTAAAAGGATTTTTACTAAAGCGCCAAAAATACTACGACACAATAATGCAGATTTACTAACAAACCACTGAAATGGATTTAGTCTGAAGGATTAATTACTAATAAACATTATTTAGCTTAAATGAGAAATCGAATAATACTGATAAGCCATCGTTTGTCTTAAGTACTTAGATAAAAAGTATTTAAGCGACGTCAACCTATAAAACATCGAAAAAACGTCGCTTTAGTCACTCGTCAATGTACTTACAGGCAAAATTTTGGAATGCTAAAGCGCCAAAAAAGTGCTCAGATCACCACGAGACCTAGACCAATCGACGCAGAAAAAAAATTGCAGTCGAACTGTATATATAACTCATTTTGACCAAAAGTGGCGCTTTAGTCTTTTTACCTTTCCACTGACGATATGAAGGTAGAAGAAAACAAATTGCATGATGAAGCATTATTAGCAACTTCGTAAATTATTGCATCTAAATAGCGGTTCCATACTGAACTGAATGATTTAAATGCTGTTAAAAAAACACAATGTGAACAAATAGAATTACACATAAAAAAACACAGAAAAGTAATTAGTAAACATGAGATGATATTATGTTAGTAATTATTTGTGTGCTATTCAAAACTTACCCAGAATCGGGAATTTAAAACTTTCACTTTTAATTAAGTACTACTTAATATGTACTAATTTAACTTATTACGTCCGTCTCGGCTAGGGCGCTTCAACGGGACGCGATTTAGTGATAATTGATACGTGCACTCAGGTTCAGCTTAGTAGCGACTGCGCCGAGCTGCGCAAACGTATGACCTTATAAGGCTATGAAAAAACTCCCCACACGACTAGATGCGCCGCGCGTTCGGAAATGCATAAACCCAAAGAACGAACATTAATTTATTGTAAATGTGTTCCTTTATTTTTAAATATTGGTTTAGTTAAAACATTTATTATTTAGATTTAGTTTTAAGGATAGATTTTAATTAATTAATTTTTTTAAGGTTTTTGAACTACATCAATTAATAAAACATGATTAGTCATGTAACGTTTCGTTACAAGTTTAAATTATGAGTGAAGAGTTTTGCCTATACGGAAGGTGTCTTTATTTCTGGTGGTCTCTATGCTTTAGTTATTACTCTGAGATACGACATTTTATTTTTCATGGGAGAATCCTCATGAATACCCTTCGCCAGGGGAAGGCGAAGGGTTATGCCGGACTCGTACCGGCTAAAAACCCACAGTGTTCCTTCTTTTGGGATTCGCAGCTGCATGCACCGCAACCCCGGCACGCTTCGGTCCTCACACGCTGACGATATCTCAGCGCGAGGGCCCTCGCCTCCAGATCCCAGGGCAAGGATCCGGTTAAGAGGCTCGCCGCCTCGAAGGAGATCGTACGATATCCCCTTATTACCCTGACAACCATCGCACGCTGCGGTCTCCGTAGGATTACATTACCCTAACTGCTCACTCACTAAACATGTCCCAAGTCGCTCCTCACGAAATCTACATAAAGAAGTGATGTTTTTCGAAATAAGTAGGCGTAATTTCGGGCACCTAATCTGCAATTCATCAAATTGCAGTCAACTCAGATTTATGGCCATATAAACCTCCTAAGATATGGAAAGAATTCACCGTCATCGTAAATCAGGTTACCTAATTCTACGGCCATAAAAGACGTTAGATAATCAGCTATGTGGTTAAAGAATGAACAATCAGAATGTAGACAACAGTATAAGTTGGCTAATTAAATTCTGTATATAAGGTCAACAAATATTTGATCGCGAACATTCATTTTGTAAGAATCCATTAAACACACATTTAATGTGAGGAATAAGTGTAAAGCTTTTTAATGTGTAAGTATTTTTAATGTTTTTTTTAGAAAAAATATTATTTACGAGGGGCTCGGTGGCTAATTAACAACCACGCGGATCATATGATTTGCAAGCGGTCAGTCCGTGGATGGGTGATCATTCGTTATACATCCCCTCCGTGCCTCGGAGAGTATGTTAAACCGACGGTCCCGAGTGTCATATGAATACCTATGACAGTCGTTACGGGTAGGTAGCCAGAAGCCCGAAAGTCTGACAACCGGGTCTAACCTCATGATATCGGCAACGTCCAGTAACTGGGTTGCAGAGGTCTGATGGCAGTCGCTCTAAACTGGAAGCTGACACTAACATATTTGGGAAAAGACTAGGCAGAACAATGTTTTGCGATCAAAGATTTGTTTACCTTTTACACAAAATTTAAACGGTCCGAGTATAGTTTAATATAGCATAGTCATCTGGCTTTCCACTTATCTCTGTGTGAAATCTCAATTTTTTTACTTAGGGCGACGGAACCAAGCAGCTAAAGCAGGAGTTTTTCGTTTCCTAATAAAGGGGATGTAAGCAAACAGGACTAAAACAAATATTATGGGATCACATCGGCAGCGGGACCATTTGCTTGGTGGTAGGATCTACAAGGTGTAACATAAATAACGCACAACCTCAGGGATCACTGTACTCATCATTATGAACAACTTTTACTATGGGACCAAAACTGAAAAAAAAATCTGCTGTTCCCTAACACTAACGCATAACTCGTCAAAATGTAGAGAAAAGCTGTTTTTTTTTCGCGAAAAACGTTGTTGGTCCGCCTGGCTAGCTACCACCCTCACGTTAAACTCCAGAGCCAAGCAGTTTACTGTGTTCCGTCGTATTTATTTGAGAGCCAGAGCCAGGAGAATCCCTCTATATCTCTCTTACTTGGATTCATGTGCTCCATCTTAGACCCTGTCTGCTCTTACCATCAGGTGTGACTAGACAAACTCGACCAAGTAAAATAATGAAAAAAGTACCTAATAATCTTTCAAAAGAATAATCCAAGTTAATACCGACACATACATTTGAAAAATCCGTCTAACTCAGAACCTCTTCCTTTATTCAAGTCGGTTTAGCATTAGAATGAAAAAAGATCAGGCTTTCTTTCCTTTAATAAACGATAGATACATAGAATTCTTGAATTTAACAACTAACAAAATGTAAATCGTATAAGTAATTACCTATAGCAAAAAAATATGCTACACCGTTTGTTATGTCTGTCTACGCGACATATTTGTTGACGATGATGACAGCATAGTGTCACAACGATTCAAAATGAAATAGGCAACATACAAAAATTGAACATCAATGCGCGATAACAATTTATTTATTTTGTTGTTTTGTTTTTCGGCCAGAGAATTAGCGTTGCCATACAACGTGGCAACGCTGCCAGCCTTCTGGGCACGCTTCCAGTCAACAGCAATGCGGGGAATATTTTGATGCACTCTTCTAGTTTATATTGGTAGTTTAGTCTAGGATATAATTATTTTTTGTTTTTACTTTAGATTTAGTTTAGATTTATATTGTATATTGTATTAATTTAGGTTAAAAAACTTATTGTAGAAATGTTAATTCTAACGAAATAAAATAATATAACCTTTATTTTGTACGATGATAATGTCGTAAACATTTCGTGGTGGCCCGGAGCACAGAATATATTATAAGCTAAAGCAGTACTTCGACTACCTACAATCGTCGGAATTGACATACTCACACAGACACGTACTGCAACAAGACTTCTAAAGTAAGTTTGGAATACAGTCACATACAAAAACAAAAAACCACTCGGTATACAGTGCATGTCTGTGTGAGTGTTTCAATTCAGGCAATTATATGTAGTAAGTTGAGGCTTTAGTTTATACCTACAAGATGTAACATAAATAAGTGTACAACCGCTTAAGGGGTCACTGTACTCATCACTATGAAAAACTTTTACTGTGGGACCAAAAATGAAATCGCGAAAAAAAAACAGCTGTTCCCTACATTTTGACGAGTTATGCGAACATTAATGTAGGGAACAGCAGATTTTTTTTACACCTTGTATATCTACTGTGCCCGGAGGTTACAGAACCGCTTTGCAGGTTCAAACCCAGGCATGTACTAAGGTGACTTTTTCAATGTAATTTATGTACTTTCTAAGTTAATCTAAGACGCCACTGACATACGGTACAGGAAAACATCGTGAGGAAACCTGGACTTAATGGTCTGAAATCGCCAACACGCAGTGAGCAAGCGTGGTGATCAATGCTCGTTCCTTCTCTGTATGAGAAGAGGCCTTTGCCCTGCAGTGCGACAGTTACAGGCTAATATTTATTTTTACGAAAACAATTATTTATTTTGCAAATTTTCAATTTAAATTTGAAATATTCTAGTAGTTTATCTATGACCTTCGTTACGGGTATTCAGAAGCCCGAAAGTCTGACAACCGGTCTAACCTTGATATCGGCATTGCCCAGTAACTGGGTTTGCGAAGGTCTGATGGCAGTCGCTCCGTGTAAAATACTTGTATTCAGCCGCATCTGATTAGACTAATAGCTGACCCCAACATAGTTGAGAAAAGACTCATCATCATCATCATCATCATTCAGCCGAAAGACGGCCACTGCTGGACATAGGCCTCCCCCAATTGGAAGGGGGAGTTGCCATAATCGCCACGCTTGGCAGACTTGCAGGCTGCGGTTGGCGATCGCAGTATAGTTGTTAAAGTATTTAGAGAACGCTGCTGCCCATCCTCTAGTGCAGGTTTTCTCAAACTTTCAGCTCCACGAACCCCTGTTAAAGTTTCCAGGTGACAGCGAACCCTAACTAATTAAATCCCCCCTCTCCCCCAAAGAAAATAATAAAATTGACTGTTGAAGAAAGTAAGGTTTTTATTTCAATAAAAGGTAACAAATAAAGTGCCAAAAGTTTTTTTTTTAATATTAATGTGATGGGTGTGCTTGTTTCTTGTCGCAAATAAGTCTTTTTTTTTTTAATCTTTTCCCTATCCCCACTTTGAGTAACCCTTTTTTTATCTTATGAAAATCCTCATGGATACCCTTCGCCCGGGGATGGCGAAGGATTATGTCGGAATCTTAACGGCTAAAAACCCACGGTGTTCCTTCTTCTGACCCTTGGCTGGGGTCGCGGGATTCGCAGGTGCATGCACCGCGACCCCGGCAGGCCTCGGTCTGCCAGCCCCTGGCGGACCTCTACTTCTGTGGGGCCTTGCCCCACGTCCTCCTGAGAGGCGCGCACGGAACATTGCGCGCCGCCTTCTCGGGAGTTTGAGTAACCCTGCTCTAATGAATCGCTTAGTCGCCTTTTACGACACCCACGGGGAGAGATTATGGAGTAGTGCTGGAGCTATTCTTTACGTCCAGCACCACACGGAATACGGACTTACTTACTTAGTAATTATTTATTTTGCAATTCAAAAATATTTGTGTGTTGACAAAGACTTCACAGATGATTAGTTTCGCCAAATCGCATTCTAGGATTGTTATTTAGCGAAAGATACTTCCTTCATTCTGATAAGCGATTGCTGACAACTTTAGGTATCATACAATACTTTATTCGCCACGTAAAAGATAATATTGTTTTGCAGATATCGAATTAAGATTTTATATCGGAAAATTTTGATAATATTTCGTTGCGTAATTTTATCGTAGATTGCAAGTTGAAAAAACTATTTCAAGCTATTTATAATTGTTTAATCGTTCATTATTTGAAGGTTTTATCACAGAATACATTTTGTTTAATCATAAAATCGCTTGGATGTGGATGAAGATGAAATAATATGATATCTATGAAGAGAAAATAAAATGAATCTTACTGTATAGCTTTCTGTAGTTTTATGCATGCGCGCAATGATAAATCTATATTCTATATCTATTTAATATTTATTACATACAATAAAATCGTAACGAAGTAAAAACTGTATACATTAAATATTATTGAAAAATAATAACTGCTGCATGTACTAGTACAACGATGCTGAAGCCGAAGCAGAAGTTTTTAGAATTTCTGTCTGTTGATCTGTTTGTATGTTCGAGCTTCACACCAATACTACTGAACAGATTTAGGTAAAATTTGCCAAAAATGTCCTTTAAAGATCGGGTTAGGTTATAGGGTACAAATTAGCACGCTATTAAGTGTGGGTGATGAGCAATAACCTTGTTTCCGTATACAAAGCCGCGGGTACCTACAGCTAGTAATCCCTACTAATATTATAAATGCGAAAGTCACTCTGTCTATCTGTCTATTACGCTTTCACGCCTAAACCGCTGAACCGATTTTGATGAAACTTGGTGCACAGATAATCTGGAAACCGAAGAAGGACATAGGCTGCTTTTATCCCGAAAACCTCAAAATATCTACACGATAATAAACGACATCCAAGCGGGCGAAGCTGCGGGCGACCTCTAGTATAATATACGAAAAACAGGTCTTTGATAAATGAGGATAGAAAACTAATAATTTTAAACAGAGAATTTTGAGATTGTTTGATTTAAAATGTAAGTACAGACTCCTTTTCAGTGTACATTGTATATTTACGCTTGTTGTTATGGTCTCCTTACGGCGCCCGCGTCAAAAGTTGTGTTAGGTACTTTGATTGATAATGTTACTTCAATTGATAAGTATCTACCTCAATTTCTTAGTGGTTAGTAACACAAAATAGTGATACGAAACACACTAGCTTAATTAATTAGAACTATCAACCAAACGATAGATTTATTAAGCTTAAAAAAACTGGGGCGTGTCTCAGTGGAAACTAATTTTGTCCATAGTTTTTTTGTTGTCACTGATCTATAACCGGTAACCACTGATATATTAATTCATTAAATCGATTCGGGGTCATGGATAAAATGATTCATTATTTTACTTGCACATCGACAAAGGCTAGAAATAGAAATGAAAGTCATGGATAAAATGTCTTTTCTATTAGGCAATTCTAATTTTAAAATTTGAATTCCGAATAAATTCCTTGACGGCAATTCCTTTAATTTCATCCGAAGAATGTAATAAATGATATTTATTTCTGTAAATAAATATGTTACACACACTTTTACAAGTCAATGTAATGTTTTTTTTAAGACTGGATGGCGCCGGCATGTCCTATCTGACTAGTTCTGAGAAGAAAAGCCGAAACAAACTCAGAGGTCAAGGTCTCTTTGTCCAGACATTGTGGTGTGGTACCTACATATAAAAATATTGTATCTAGGTACTTATGTTTTATTAGTTCAATTTATACTTATTCGTAATAGTTTGTTTCTTGAAGGTTTAATAATTTATGCCTTTCCCCAGTATAAAAAAAAACTAGGTTTAAGTTATTAAAAAAACATGTTTTCCCTTAATGGGTACTTAAGTATCAACTAAGGTTAAAATTGAATCCGTTATCCGAATAATATCTATTAAATTAATTAATAATTTTACGGTGTCGTTGAACTGTGAGCAATTTTTGTGAAATGGAATGTGTGTATCAAAACTAGAAACATTATCATTCTAACAAAGTAGAAGCACGTGAGTGAGAAGCCATTTGAAATGTTTGCGATTACGAATTTACGACTGGCCTACCGGTACATCATTGGAAGATTTCGATATTAGTATAAAAATAAATTCATACTATAGTCGGCTATACCAAAACTGCGGTAGGTAGAAAGAAGTAGCGATGTTGATCGTGTTAAAACAACCGTGAAAAATATAACGATAGGTACCTGACCTTCAAATTTATTCATGCAAACATAAAATTTATCTATTTTATCACAACAAAAAATGAAACATTTTATTATCAGAACGCCATCTAAGATTTAAATAAGGCAACTTTACCTACTGCTTGGTGTTGCTACTCGATAATAGATGGCGCTTTTGTAAAATTCTTCCAACAGTTTTTAACGTCACGTCGGTTTGTAAGATTATTAGTTTACTACTTATTTAATTAGTTGATTCATTATCTTCTATTCATTAATTACATAGAACATGATATAACTGAGCTTATCTCTTCCAACAAGTTTTTAATTTTTAGTGTTTTGCAAACTTTAATTTGTTGAAATACCTATAATAAAAGTAAATAATATCTTCATTTAAGTATTTTCGAAATTTTGTACCAATGACTACGGTTGAACGATTAGCAGACTGATCTATCGAGATTTGACCCGGAAAACCGTAACGCTTCATCGCGTGCTTTGTGAAGCTTTTTGTTGCCATAGATTGTCAACAGTGTAATGAAACCGTTGAAAGACACGTTTTCTATCAAGGAACCAGCCTCAGTTAAAAATGCAAGGAATTATAGATTGCGGAAATCTCCCACAAGATGGCGTGGTAGTACTAAGTTAAAGTGTTTTAAACCTTATTAAGATAATAAAAAAACGGAGAAGCTCTTGAACGAAAGAAAAGAGACTTATTTTAGAGTTACAAAATAATCAAAAGGTTCTTGATATACTATAGTTGATAAAAATAAGTTAACTTAGATTTTCTATGCTGTAATAAATAAGTTTTAAAGTCATATTTCTGTACATATTAAAAAAACTAACAATCCTATAATTTAGAAAAAAAATACAAAAATGTGCTCCGCGTAGTGGCTATTATTCAATCTGTGTTCAAGCTAGGTACTGGTAGTTAGAGATCCAGATAATTTTATTAGGTACTAAACTTAAAATTTGTGATCAAACAAACTGAATTAATTGTTCATAAATTTAATTGAATCAATAATTTCTTCTAAAAATACCTCAATATTTATCACACCTACTCCCAATGACTTTCATAATACCTACATAAGATAACATTATAAATAAATCACTTGAAAAATTAGATAGTTACCAGTCACATTCCAATCACTGTCAAGTCAAGTGTTTGTGTGTCACAATTTTTGCCGGCTCCCGAGCTAGGAATAGTGTTGTCAATTGTCAATTGCCGTTTTCGACGATCGAGTAGGCGTGGTGTCCTTTGAGTGTCTCCGTGACTCCTCCGCTTGGCTGTGACCATTTGCGCCGCGTCCCGAGTAGTAATAACCAGTAAACCTGACTGGCTGCACTTGCTTCAATATCAATTTATTGTCCTCCGCTGTACAACGCTCGCTGCCCCCTTGTTTTATAGCAAAATAATCGATTATTTTCAAACGCCGGTTCTAATCGTTGTAAAAAATCGAAAATCAGTGTCTGAGGTTAAATTATCGCTATCGTTGAATTGATCTGTGAAAATTAAATCATTGTATTTAATTCGTGGGTGGATACAGTGTGAAAAAGGAAGTTTTATTTTTAGACGAAGATTTGCGAGATTTATTGGTAAGAGGTAGTGATAATTTTTAGTTTTATGGAATTAAAGTCTGTTATATTTTCTTGTTGCGAATGATATTAATTTTGCTTTGTTATATTTTAGATTTCAATAGTTTCAGTGTAGAAAATAACTGATACAAACTAATTTTAGAAATAAGTCTGATTAATAATTAGTAATTTATAAATTACAGCGTAATAATAAACTGCTCTTTTAGTAAAAAACTTTAGGTATGTACATTTTCACAAAGTACACATACAATGTACACAGTACGTTTTTATGAAACTGATTGGGAATTCGAGATTATTATTTCCTTACCTACGTAATAACTGACGTATTTTAGCTATACAAACGGTGACAAATGCGTGCACTATAATTATAATGAAGTCGTAATGTGATATTTTTAGTGCTATAATTATAAATAATATCACGCGATCACTTCACAGGACAATAGTTTATATTCACATGTTAATGTTGGCTTAGTCACTGCAATGATTATAATTATTGTACTAAGCGATTTTATATTGAAATGTTACGAGTTTACGAGCTTTCGCGATACGTACCTATTACTTACAAATGTATTCATCTGAAACAATGAGTGCCTTATTGTTGGATAATACCGACAAAACTGCCCTTTTGTGAGCATTTTATAGAAATACATATTTATTTTATGTATATTTAGCGACCGAATAAGCCGAGTCTACTATTTAGGTTAATTGTGTTAAGATAATGTAATAAATATCCCACAGTCATTCTAAAAAACGAAGCAAAAATAGCACGCGATTTTTTGTAATATTTTATCTATATAAATAAAAATTAAATGCTGTTCGTTGGTAAGCGCATCACTTGAGAACGGTTGGAACGATTTGGCTATTTTTATTTTAAATGTTCGTAAATGTCCAAATGAGATTTTTATGAAAAGAAAAATTGGAAACGTTTGCCTGGAAAATTGGCAAATTCGGGAAAAACTGAAAGTTATTTCTGTGGGATTTTTGTATTACAGGACGGCTGTCGGGTCAGCTAATTGGTAATAAAGTAAAATAACAAAATTCGAGCTTTAAATAAAATGGATGATCAACACCAATACATTTCATTCTACGGCCCGTATTAATAAATTGCTCTCATTTGAAAGCTCAGCCGGGCTAATTTTGTCGTTGCATTATCTCTTGCCGAGACGAGATAAGCCATAGGTACATTATCTCGCCGGGGCACGAGATAATTCGATCACAAAACTATCTCGCGCTGCGCATTTTCGGCTAGCTGATCGTATCTCATAAGACACTGATTTGGTTGATATCCCCCACATTTAAGGGATGTCGCCATATTAAAAAGTGATCACCCTATTAAGATGTTTTAACTGAGACACGTTTCAGATCTGTTGGTTGATGGAAGGGTTGGGTGAACGCTCTGACGCATTGTCCTTTATAAAAAAGAAGTATGCTGCCAAAAGTATGTAATTCAAATGATGAAGTCCTCAAATGATGAAGTATAATACATCAAGTAGTCAACATTGTTTTCTAAGCATTTATTTTTTATTTTTTGTACTATTTCTAACACTTTTGACATTGCCGGCATTGCTTGCCGTATGGAAAAATTTAATTGAATTGACGTTAAAATTTTGACAGCATTTGGGATGATGCTTCTTGGCAACCATGATGGGTTTATTAATAAGAGTCGAGCCCAAAAATTTAGTCGCGAAAATAAAACTCAAAATGAATTTATTTTAAAAGTTTATAAATACCGCTCTTATTACCATAGGTTCATATAATTTCAGTTTAATCTTTTAGCCTGTTGTGTTGAGTGTAAGGGCCTATGCCCACGACGTCTTTTCTACGTGCCTTCGACGCGCGTTATTGTCAAACTACATACATAAAAACGTAATCATGTTTCATAAGCATGGAGATTGACGGAAACGCACGTCGACGGCGCGTAAAAAGACGTCGTGTGCATAGGCTCTAAGTCTAGGTAACCAACATGATTAATCCATTTCAAATTAATTCATACATAGATATTGACACTCCTTACAGCTTGCGTCGGTCATTTTTTGTTGAATCCACTATCAATTATATTGCCCTTAGAAATGTTTAGATGTGATACAATTAATTACAGCCCCAGACGGTTTGATCTCGTTACATTCGATTGTTCTAGAATCTAAGTTTGCAGCTGGCAGTACTTGTTGATTAGTCCATCAACTTGCTAAGATAACCCTACTATGATACATAATTATACTAGGAGCCCACAAAATATCGTCTTGTGTATAGTCCTCACCATATCAGCCTAGATTTGCGTAAGTACCGTCCGCGAGACCTAAGCCACAGTAGACGTATAAGCTAAAGCAGTACTTCAACTACCTACAATCGTCCGACTTCACACACTCACACAGACACGCACTGCAACAAGACAAATAAGGTATTTTCGGGATAGGTACAGTTCCATACAAAAACAAAAAACTACTCAGTATACAGAGCGTGTCTGTGTGAGTGTTTCAATTCTTGAGATTATAGTAAGTTGAGGTACTGCTTTAGCTTATATGTCTACTGCGCCTAAGCTGAGCTTTGCATTTGTGTGAGAATGAATGCAGACGCGTCCTTTGCTTGGTTTAAACTGGTTCATATTGCTTTTTGGCAATCGATTCTATGTGCACTCACACAAATGCAAAGCTCAGCTTATGCCTCGCCAGTTGTACTTACGTTTATTAGCTTGACTGTAATAGTCAACTAAATCTCAACAATAACTTTTGACGTTTAACATTTGACCTCTCGTGTCAGGGGGAATACTCCCTAAGTCCGTCAACGAAGTAAGTCACCCGTCCGAAAGTAGTCCGAAATGTAGGAATGAACAAAACAAGTGTCAAGTTCAACTGTCAAATCAACTGTCAAATTGTGTTGTCATTCATTCTTACTTCGGGCCCCGAATTATCGTATAACGTTAGGTGATAGGGAGTAACAAAAGGCTCGTAACTAAGGCCGAAACCACGGACTTCCTGCTTAGGGAGTAGAACCCCTGAACGGAAGCTCGCCGAGCAATTCGATTGGCTATTGGTCAAATTCGGTGTCCACTCACGGCATCGAAGACATGCCTATTCCAATAAATCTGACAGCCGTCAGAAGTTAGGTATATCTTAGATTTGAATCACTGTAAATACAGTATTTATACCAATAAAAAACATGTACATTGAAAAGTCACCTTAGAAAATATATTTTCCTGAAAAGTATTTTGATCTTTTCTTGGCGCTTGACCTTTTTTCGGTTTAGAGATGTATAAGTTTCAAATTAGACCTGAGTACAATGAGTAGTAGTGTCAGCCATGTTTGCATAACATACGGATCTCCATGGTCCAGCCATTTTTTTTGTAATTAGTAAACAAATCCTTCATCGTGAAGGTCGTTTTGCTTGATAAATCCTTACGAAAATTCTATTTTTGTTTTATAAATTGTGTATTTTCAATTAATAGTACCTTGTATACAAAATTTGATGGCAGGATTATTAGCACCTATAGCAGCATCAAACTATACCACCCTTAATACAAAAGATGGTTTAAACCAAATACAGGTAAATCCAGATTTAAAACAAACCCATCACTTTCTAACGTCATAGAACAGAAAGAGACGGGGCTATTTTAAAACCTAGGTTTTACTTACCATCTTTTAGACCACCCCATACGGGAGAAATCCTAGTGTAGGGCAACGTTTTATTTAAAACAGAAAGAAAGAAAGTATTTGGAAAAACAAATCGGGCAACACTAGTTACAACTCACATGCCTTCAATATTTTCGAGCACTGATAGTTCAAAGTTAAGTGCAATGACCGTTATCGTCTTGATTAGATAGCCAAGGCATCGTGCACCTTATTTGCTTGACTAGCAGATAAACTTTATTTACAAATATACAAAATAATTAAATGTTTATCGAGCTGCCTCTGATTTGTAATCAAAGTGCAGATTTTGTACGATAGAAGGATGGAATTTTAATCCATTAGTATAACACTAATAATCGCGTCACTGTCTTCGCCTTATCCAGTTTTCAAGGACAAGCAAGCATTCGGGTCTATTAGAATTATTTTAAATCCAATATATCCATACAGTTTTATTTGCAAATTATATATCAATGTACCTTTTGTATCATTGTAAGTTATTCTTATCTCTGTTCTACCTAGCCCTTTCCTTAATACGTTGGAGTTAGCATCCAGTCTAATCAGATGCGGCTGAATACCAATATTTCACACGGAGCGACTGCCATCAGACCTCCGCAACCCAGTTACTAAGCAATACCGATATTCTAAGGTTAGACCGGTTGACAGACTTTCGAGCTTCTGACTACCCGTGACAACTGTCAAAGGTATTCGTATGACACTGTCGTTATCGTGCTCTCGGAGGTACCTACGGAGTGGTCTCGATGTGTAACGAACGATCAACCATCCACGGACAGACCACAATCTTAGCTTAACTTTCAAATCGTATCATCCACGCGTTTGTCAATTTTCTGCGAGCCCCTAATGTTATTTTCATCCGTTTTATATCTTTCTCATGTACATATCGCACCTTCGGTAAGACAAGGGCATAATTGTCAAAAATTCATAAAATGAATTATTTCACTCCTGTAAAGAACATCCTCCAATTCATAAAAGTATAAGGCAAAGAAAGTATTGAGATTTAATGAAGTATATTCAAAGAAGAATGACCTCAAAGTAATATAAGCAGAATAATATGATATTGAATGTAAAAAAATCTTAAAATGGCTCGCTTGTAAAATTACAAACAGTGCAGTTACGCCCTTGTCTTACCGAAGGTGCGATATATGGTACAGACGCGTCAAGCTACCCGAAACTGCCAAATTTTCTCAATTAACCTTGAACCTAATGCTTTTGCGATAAAGATGAAAATCTATTAAAGAAATTTGACAGATTGTAGTAGCTTTGACTACCAAAATGAATTTCGACAAATCGTTCTCCGACAAGATTTTACTTTCGACACTATGGAACTCCGACATTACGCTACTCCGACAAATATGGAACTTCGACACTGGGGTTTAAAGTAACCTAACACGAAGGGTATGACGGGGGCTTCATTCGCTCGCTTTGCTCGCTCACTCTAGCCCCCGTCATCCCCTTCGAACCTAACCTATCCGTGTCGGGGTGCTCCAAATTAATTAGGGTGTCGAAGTTCCATAATTGTTGGAATAGTGTAATGTCTGTATGCGTAATCCGTAGCGTAATGCGTGTAGGATAAGGCATATCCGCATAGAATTGAGGTTGTGGTCCCCAATTTAGTTACCTCTATCACAGCTTATTATGTATTTAACATTTCAACCGATATTTTCCTCAACCGCCACGAGCCATGCCACATATTTATGAATGGACATCAAAGTAAAACTATTACCATATTTAATTCCTTATCATTTGCGTGGGCTACAGAGAGACCGGTCTAATCCCTTCGTGCACATTATGAATGCATCACATTATGAATAATAAGTACCTACATAATATACTATTTTCCGTCACAAATTGAGTACAGGATGTATAAATATATATACAGTGTTGTGTATAGAGTAATGTATCGGTATCACGAGGTTTCAATTACAACCGACTCGCTAAACGAACAGCCAGCGACATTAATACGTCATGTCGCTTCTTACTAAGTAAAAACAATTTACGTTTGTTGAACTCGATTCGTTTTAATCGGTGTCTGAATGGATTCTATCGGATTGTTGAGTCTCCTCTCGAATATAAGTAGGTAATATACAAGCTATTAAGCAAGAGCAAGTTATTTAAATATTTATCGAAAAATGGAAAATCCCTACTAAAAATTTTTTCGGCTTTTTCACTACATAGTATAAAACAAAGTTGCTTCCCGCTGTCTGTCCCTATGTATGCTTAGATCTTTAAAACTACGCGACGGATTTTGATGCGGTTTTTTTAAATAGATAGAGTGATTCAAGAGGAAGGTTTATATGCATAATACATGCATAATATGGTAGAGAAAAACGCGATAAAAGACATCCACGCGGGCGAAGCCGCTGACGACCTCTAGTGTAAGATAAACATGAGAAATGGTTTTCAATAGTTTGATAAAAATACGTGATCATTTTGTGATATTTTATATTTTTATTTATTACTACTTAAAATAAAATTTCTTCGACTGTCTCGTTTGTCTAGTGGTTGCAAGCGCGATTGCTGAGCGTAAGGTCGGGCACTGTTATTGGGTTTTTTCCGTGTGTTATTTCTCTGTAGCAGCCCGAAGTCTGGATTTGTGCCCGGTCGATGGCAATAAGCTCGCCCCTATTATATGGGACTTAAACCTAACGGCGAAATGAAGGTGTACTATACGCCTCCAGACCCTTCGGGGAATATTCTCGTCTGTATATGTACAAACGCCAGCACATCACCCGAAACTGTCAAATTTTTCCAATCAGCCTTGAACCTAATGCTTTTGCGATAAAGATGAAAATCTATTAAAGAAATTTTACAGATTGTAGTAGCTTTATGTGCTAGCGTCTGTACATGTGTGATGTAGAATTACTTAAATGTCAAAACTATACAAATGACATTTCAGAATATATATATTACATTTTCGATCAATTTGCCTTATTAAATATTGTGTACAACCTGTGTGATGTGGAACAGGTTATTAAAAACAAGACCACGCCCTTTTGGATAAGTCCAGTGTATTGCTGACACCTCGATGAATGAAACTGTCAATCAACCGAAAGACCTTTCCATAATAATACATGATCCGACGAAAACCTGATATAAACTCGTTATTTCAACGATATAAAAGATTTTTTTACAATATATTTTATTAAATTAACACCTGTTTTGTATATTTTTACGAGAAACGACTATCTAAAAAGTGATTGAATTTTTTTAACAATATATTTTATTAAATTAACACTTGTTTTAAATCCTTTATTCATTTTCATTCTTGTTGATAACATTTTAAATATATATATATATGTCTCTATAAAAAAATATACATTTAAAAATATAAAAAAGAATATTAAGTAAATTAACACCTGTTTTGAATATTTTTACGAGAATCAACTATCTAAAAAGTGATTGAAATGTTTTTTATATTACAATAAAACGGTTTTCAGAAAACTCTAATAACACTGAATAATGCTTGAAAAGTTTTAATATTTTACACGTAGGTATAATAAAAGTTATCAAGAAAGAAGAAATCAGTGAAAGCCGTTGTATGTAGTACTAAATGATCACGTAAATGTCAGAGATCATTATCAGTTTAATAATATAGAGAATGTTTATTTTATTTTGTTTACGAATTTACTTAATTAAATCGTTAAAATTTTACCATAAATGTCAGAAAAAGATCATTGTTTCTGGTGATATAAATATTTTTTAACAATATAGGTAGGTAATTTTAATTTACCTTTATAAAAGATGATCTTATAGGGTTTTATTTGTTTTCACACCGTATTAAATTATTAAGTATATATTATCACGCCTGTATTCCCTGAAGGATTAGGCAGAGGTGTATAAATACACCCTCATTTCACCGTTATGTTTAAATACCATGTAATAAGTGGCGAGCCTATTGCCTTTATTAAATACATAATTTTATGTTAGCATAAGATTAAGAAATTTTATCCAAATATAAAGGACAATGCTCAAAAAAAACCCAGGCTTGGCGCAATTTTTTTTTTAGTATTTCTTCCGTTTAGCCATCTATTTCGATGATGACACTCTGTGGTATTTATTACACGCATATACTAAAAATCTGAGATACGTTTCATTTGCGCCAAGCCTGGGTTTTTTTCATACTTCGTGAGCATTCTCCTTTCATAAGGATCTATAGTATTGATTCGGTTTAAAATGTCTACATTTTGATTCCAATCAGATCAGATATCACTAAGTTATTATAAATGTGGAGGATATTAAGGAAATATTCCTATTAAAAATCTAAAAATATTACATTCGTCTTATTGTACGTATGTTCTACGTCTATTTTTGACAAGTTAAGATTGATCTGATTTATTGTGCCTATATTGATTTACTATTTGCGTTCAATGCCATTTATGTAGGTTTATCATATTGGATATACAGGGCTACTGGTAATTCGACGTATTCCTTGCACCACGTTATAGGGGGGCTAATATGCAACAAATTTAACCCCACATATGTTCTACGAAATTCAATGGATTTCGAGATATTGCAATTTTTATATTATTTTTAATAATACCCAGAATTCCTCCTTAAACATTATTAATCTCTAAAATATCAAATTGATCGGCTTTGATTATGATACTACCTTGTAGCTGATACTTTTACGAAGCTTTCTGCGTATTTAACTGTTCTTAATGACCATCCAGTTGAAAGTAATCATCAAAAGTTAAATAAGTGTATTAGAAAATCATCGAGGTACACGATAAAGAATGATGTTTATCTCAAAAATTTACTATGACACTAAGCGTACAAAATGCAAGACAAACATCCTTATTTAATCAGCTATCCAACGAGGTATGGACGTTCAAAAAATATTTAGAAACTAATGTAAAAATGTCTTATAATACTGACAAAGACGATTTCTGAAAAATCTCTACTAGCACGCAGGTGGCCCGTTAAGTGCAATTGATTGCTTGTTCCTCGCATAGAGATTAAACAGCAGTCTGTCGGGCACCAACTGTCCTCTAAATGTTAGGATTAGATTAGGTCAGATCGTTAGGTTATGTTTGGCCAGGGTTAGGTAGGTTAGGTTGGGACCTAAGTGTGCGAGGGAACACCGGGGTGGTTTTAGTCAGTAAGAGTCTGACAGACCCCTCTGCCCACCCCCAGGACGGAGGACATCCATGAGGATATCCAGAAGGCAAAAAAAATATGGTCAGGTTAGGTCGTTAGGTTAGGTCACGGTTAGGTTTAGGTTAGGTCACAACTTCGATGCCCTGGGATCCGGGCCCTCGCGCTGAGATATCACCAAAGCGAGGAGGCGCTTGAGCGGAGTGGTCTCCGCCAGATCCTAGAGGCTGTGGAGGGAACGACTTGCGCAACCCATCGCAGGGCACGCCGCATTAGTGGCGGAGTATGGAGGAGTACCGTAATGGAGGAGTGGCTGGAGAGGCGGCATGGCAACCTCAGCTTCCAGATGACGCAGGTGCAGATATCTCAGCGCGGGGGCCCTTGCCTCTAGATCCCAGGGCATCGAAGTTGTGACCTAACCTAAACCTAACCGTGACCTAACCTAACGACATAACCTGACCATATTTTTTTTGCCTACTGGACATCCTCATGGATGTCCTCCGTCCTGGGGGTGGGCACAGGGGTCTGTCAGACTCTTACTGACTAAAACCACCCCGGTGTTCCCTCGCACACTTAGGTCCCAACCTAACCTACCTAACCCTGACCAAACATAACCTAACGACCTGACCTAATCTAATCCTGACATTTAGAGGACAGTTGGTGCCCGACAGACTGCTGTTTAATCTCTACGCGAGGAACAAGCAATCAATTGCACTTAACGGGCCACCTGCGTGCTAGTAGAGATTTTTCAGAAATCGCCTTTGTCAGTATTATAAGACATTTTTACATTAGTTTCTAAATATTTTTTGAACGTCTATACCTCGTTGGATAGCTGATTAAATAAGGATGTTTGTCTTGCATTTTGTACGCTTAGTGTCATAGTAAATTTTTGAGATAAACATCATTCTTTATCGTGTACCTCGATGATTTTCTAATACACATATTTAACTTTTGATGATTACTTTCAATTGGATGGTCATTAAGAACAGTTAAATACGCAGAAAGATTCGTAAAAGTATCAGCTACAAGGTAATATCATAATCAAAGCCGAGCAATTTGATATTTTAGAGATTAATAGTGTTTAGGAAGGAATTCTGGGTATTATTAAAAATAATATAAAAATTGCAATATCTCGAAATCCATTGAATTTCGTAGAACATATGTGGGGTTAAATTTGTTGCATATTAGCCCCCCTATAACGTGGTGCAGGGAATACGTCGAATTACCAGTAGCCCTGTATATTACAGTGGATTTGAGATTAAAATCGTTTGATTTATCAAAAGATAAATGGTTTTTACTTGGAGTATCTGCTCTATACATATACCTACATATCTCAAAAGACTGAAATACAAAAAAAATACACTAATAATATATTTTTATATAAACTGATGCTGAATTATCGATTAAACATTTCTGGTATTAGTTAAAAATTGGATTATAGAAAAGAGATTTCAGAAATTGATTTATCAAAAGATAGATAGGTATAGATGTTTTTTACTTTCAACTATCTGCTCTATATACTTATCTCTAAAGACTGACATACAAAAAAAAACCCAACAATATATATTTTTAAACAGATGCTAAAATCGATCAAAGATTTCTGGTAGTAGTTAAAAATTGGAAAGCATAATCCCTTACATAATTGATTTACTTACTCCTTTGCTAAAAAGAAAAACCTTGTGAAATATTTTATACACAAAACATCACGCCTGCATTCCTCGAAAGGTTGGGCAAAGGTGGTACACCCTCATTTCACCGTTATGTTTACCTAAGTCCCATGTAATAGGAGGCGAGCATATTGCCATTAACCGGGCACAAATCCAGACTCCGGGCTGCTACTGAGAAATTCAACACGGAAAACCCAATAACACGTTGCCCGACCTGTGGATCAAACCCACGACAGTCGCGCTTGCAACCATTAGATCAACGATTTTATACACAGTGTTATAATAATATAACATACACTCCACTATACTTTATATTTTTGGGATAAAAGTGAAAATATAGCATTTAAAAATAGTTTCCGGAAGTCTGAAACTGTCTTGACCGGGTTTCTTCTGAATCTCGTCCAATTTGCATAAATTTTGTCATGAGAACTGCGTATCAGGTCTTGAGTCTAATAATAAAATATTTCATAGTCAGCCCACTAATGAGAAATAATATCAAAGATTTAACAGAAATTTTCCTTGCTACAGCGAAGGCAGCCAAACATGAAGATTTTAATTTTAGCAGTCCATGTTTGATTTGGAGGTTTTCTTGTCAGGATCTAAACTTGGCAAGATCCGTTTCGATGTACAAATAGTAATGTGTCTTGGTAAATAGTGTAAAAAAACGATATCTAGTATCAACATTATTATTTCTAAAAATTTGTTTATCCATGCTTATTTTTGATATCATATTATCGTATCATAACAATATGTGCACCTACCATGTTTTGTCTCTGCATCAGCCTAAGGTTGACTGGTAGAAAATGACTAAGGCATTAAGTCCGCCTCTGTACTAACATTGTGCAGTAAGAATAAAATAAAATAAATACTTGAAATAAAGACAGGAAAAAATCTGACTTTCAAAATGTTTGACAAAATAAGACGCTTAAATTAGATAGGTACCGTCCGCGAAGCTTAAGCTGAACTTTGCATTTGTGTGAGAATTAGAGGTGAGGATTAAAAGTTTAAACGTTTAATTTAACACATTATTTTTATTTAACTTTTAACATCAATAAGTAATTCTGACATATTCGTTAAAAGTTATAACTCAGTTCGTAGGCACAACAAAACGAGTCGAGAGTTTTATTTTATTCAGCGCCACTTGGTAAGAGTTTATGGTCAAACAATAGTGATCATTATTACGATTTGATTGCTCAAATTATAAGACTTAAATTGCTTGGCACAAGAAAAATAACATTTAGGTAATACCTTATCGCGAGCTGAATTCATAGAACTGTGAGTCTTATCTCGCTGAGGATAGGTTTTGTTATTGATGCGAAATAAAACTAACTTTTAATGTTTATACGTTAAACAACTTAGAGGCCATAATGTAAACAAACGGTGAAACTAAACAATAAATTTCATTCAACAGTTGATTTGAGTTGACCCTTTCGGTTTCAGTGTTACGTAGGTTTTTTAATTTAATATTTAAAGTAATTTAAACTAAAAGTGAATAAGTAAAGTTATGGTAACTTCCGTCCCTTGCGAAAGAGAATTTTCAAAAGCTTGGTACATAGTCACGGCTCACAACAACTAAAGTCACGCAGCTGATGTTTTTAAACGCCAATAAAATGTAAATAATTTAAAATAATAAAGGTATGTTATTAGTTTATACAAATAAAAACTATTTTTGATTAAGGTAAATGCGTACCTTCTTACTAAAGGTTAGTTCTCAAAATTATATTTGGCAACATATTAAAAAAACTTAACTTTTAACTAAAAACAGGCTTTCAATATTTACTACCTAAGAATAAAATTAACTTAATGAAAACGTTACCGAAACTGATAACCTTATCCGTTATATTTATAACTTTTAACTAAACAAGTTAATTTTTATTAACAATAACTTTTTAACAAATAATCTTTTATAACTTTTAATCACATCTCTAGTGAGAATTAATGCAGACGCGTCCTTTGCTTAGTTTAACTTATCAAGTACTGTAGTTATGGACACAATAGATAAACAATGGCACTGACGATCGGGATCGTCGGGCGGGCCGCTAGCGGTTAAACCTTTTTATACTACTTTTTGGAAATCGATTCAATGTAAACATACTATGTGCACTCACACAAATGGCTCAGCTTACGCCTCGCCAGTTGTATTCTAGATTCTACATCACAAACAGGATGCAATGGATAAAACTTCCATAATCCAATTATATTTTTTTCTTCCAAAGAAAAATTACGTGCTCCATTTTGCATGTTTTTCTACCAAAAAAATCCGGAAGAATGACAAAGAATGTTTGTCCACAGTGCGCGTGAGTTTATTCTGCGCATGACCTCTTTTTATCCCAACACTTCCGATCGATACGTATCTGAAATCACTCAAATGTAACGGCCATCAGATCGACACGAAGCAAGACACCTGACATGGTAAATACGTGTATACATAAAAGTACATGCATGTTTGTTTGTCTGCTGTATGTTAAATGGCGGTTAAAAGAGTCATGTTTTGAATATACAGCGTGAGTCTCCATAAAGTATCTACACATATGAAAATGAAATTGGGTGAAATTACACATTATTTTATCGACGAGAAAAATAGTAAAAATTTTTTTTTATTCATATCTTCTATAATATAATGCAAATTGTGCAAATAATTTTTTTACAATATTCTTCTCGATAATAGTAAATTGATCAAAAAAAACATTGTAAAAGATTTTCCTTATTTTAAGTGTCTTTCTTTAAATCACGGTTCATCCTCCGTGCGGAAGATGTCCGGTCTTTTGGAAGGCATACACGGGGACACAGGTCCAACGCGCAGAGGCCCCTTTGAGAACTTTAATGTGTTATTATTATTTTGGGGTAAATTGTATTTCATCCTCATTGCCTGTTTTTAACAGTTATTACGGTTTTTGTTTTAACATGATAGACCACTTAGTTCAAAAATTACAATAGAAAAAGTTAACGTAGATGTTTTTGTTCGATTTTCTTTCACTTCTATTAAGTTATGTCTAGTTTCGCCCAATTTCATATTAGCATTCTTAATTTGGAAGTTGACCTCAACGTATTTGGGAAGAGGCTAGGCAGAATAATTACGTAAAAAAATTAAAATTTATGAAAATATTATTTACTTTACTGTAAAATATCTGTTATAGTCCGGTTCCTAGTGCCAAAAACCAATCGTTTTGCTTACCAATGGTAACATTGTTAGCTAATTTTACATGTGATATTTACTTAAGTATAGACTGTAGGTACTTTGCAAAGCTTTTACTGGTCTTTGTTTCATTATTGGTAAAGTTACAAGAGTCTTAATTTTAACCAATAACGCTCGGTAAATCATAGGAATCGGCAATTAATCAAACGTACATACTACCTACATCATAAAGTAGGAACAGTATTAGCAACACTGTTTTACCACTTAATTATTGCAATGAACTCCAAATTATTAATATTAAGGTTATTTACTATGATTAATCGTTTAATCTTTGAAAGTAAAGCATTAAATCGAATGTAAACAGGAGTAGTCACGGCTAAATCGTGTATAGTTCAATTAAGCCGCGGTCACGCACATTTCATGCACTCTGCTTGACAGTGCAGCGTTGTATCCATTGTGTTACAGTCGACGTTTGCCCTAAATAACAGTGATAAATGCGTTTTGTTCGCACACGAATAATGTTCTTCAACGCTTAGATATTGACATATGCGATGTGGAACTATAGCTTGTCGTGTGGTCTCGATTAATCATAGGTTCCACACATCCTGTAGTGACGTCAAAGGCGACTTGAATAGGAAAGGACAGGTAGAATAAAATAGAATAGAAATGTGGTTATTTAGCACAAACGTTACGTTGAATGAAAGTCGGATTACAAAAGCGAACGCCCCGCAGTGCATCATAGACCTTTGCTATCTTTTAAAAGGGGAAGTCCGCAGTAAGTTAAATCGACGAAAGTGTTTAAAAAAGATAATGGATGTAGAAGAAGCGAGAAATGTATGTTAATGGTAGCGGGTGCGGCACTACCTCGTCATGGTGTTCAATTTTCTCTGCCTACCGCAGTCGGAAACAGGCGTGAGCTATGTGCCCATACGAGTACATAACACAAATAATAAAAATCTATACATATTTATTATAATATTATCGTAACGATGCTATACCCTTTTCACTATAAGTTGATTAGTGACGTTTCTCTACAATACGGTACCACACAAAGAATATCAAATATGATAAGAAATCATAGCATGGATAATATAGCTATATTCCGGTTGTTGATGATGTCGTTTACGTTTTTTCGATAGCAGTCTCCTTACTGCTACAATTTGCGAAATGACCGAGCTGTCAGAACTCATCTTTGGGTGAACACAATATAAAACTGTACTAACACATTTTTGGAAAAAATTAAGTGCAACGCTTCCTAAGAGCGACGCTTTAGAATTTCACGTCTGTGCTACTGGACAGATCCACTTCAAATTTGACAGCAACATCCGTTAAAGATCAGGTTCAGGTTACAGAGTACAAATTCTCACACTATTGAGCGTGAGTAATGAGCAGTAAAAGAATAAAACCAATGTATTTGTGCCAAACGAACCAGTATCTTGCAAGCATTTATCTACCTGTTGGCCTAGCCCGCACTACCCTGACAATATGTCACGAATTTTGTCGAATCTTGAATGATCTTAAATACGTAACGAATGTCTTGTCGACCGATTCAGCGTGATAGACCTGCTGATCGTGTTAAGATAATGTAGTAAATTGCCATATTTCTTTAAGATTTTTCCTTGTAGATTCAGTGGAACAGATTTTCTTCGAAATCACTGGTTTTATCTTGTTGTCTTAAGCCTCGTATTCACTAGGCAACAAATTTCCCGCGCAACGTGTTGCTAGAGATCTCAGGCGAAGTTGAGCGACGTCGGGCGACGTATCACGACAAGTATGAATACATCGTGTCGCTTCAGTTGAGGGACAAAAGTATTGTAGACACGTGTAGCACAACAATGTGGACAACCGATATAATACTGCAACTAAAAGATCTTTAACGTTCCAACGAAAAAGAAGATCTAGAGAAAAAGCTAGAGATGGCAGGCAACGCCGCGCGATGTGACCATACTTGTCGTGCGTCGACGCCCGACGTCGCTCAACTTCGTCTGAAATCTCTAGCAACACGTCGATACCGGAAATATCACTTAGCGTAAGGGACAAAACACGACTTTTCAGGAGAGCCAAAAAACAGTTTTTATTTTCGAAAACTGTCTGTATCTTTTTATTTTATGGTTCGATTTTGATGGGGTCTAGGACAAAGTTTCTTAGATTTTTTGCCTCTTTTATACTAAAAATAGAAAATTTAAGAAAACCTAGCGGTTTCGAAAATAGCATTTCCCTTACGTTAAAAAATCATGTTTAGTTGTGCCCTACGCTACACAAATTTTAGATGTAAACCGACGTGAATGATGTATGTAACAAGAAAGATAAGAAAATTGGGTGTTATCTCAGTGTAAAGGTCTCTATTAGTGTTGCATTTTGATGTAAGAAGACCTTTCTATTGTAGTTAATGGTAATAAGAAACCTTATGACTATGGAGTTAAGGTCTATGACTTGTGAGACTTATTTTTTTAATAGAAATAAATAAAACCATCCATATTAATCAATACTTTGATTAAAAACACATGATTCAAGCTAAATAAACAGTCTTTTTTCCCCGTAAAACCGAAAGTAAACTAACACAAACTTTTTAAACTAAATTAACAGTCTTCTAACCCTGTAATTGAGACTACTTTATTTATTTTTACTATACCAATCAAAGAAAGTACATAATACACTTTATGATGAGAACATAATTTACTCGTAAAACGAAAATAAACTTCTTAAACAAAAATTATCCAGAAAACAGTAAACATTGCATAAACCTTAAGGGTAATAAAAAAATTATAAAGAAAGTGAACAATTATTACTAAAGAGATTATATCTTCCAATTCAAGTTGATAAAACCTTATTAATACCAAGATTTTAACACCATTTAACCGAGAAACAAAAAATGCTTAAAACAAATGTTTCAAACTAAATAAACAGTCAGACTTACCCGTAAAACCGAAAGTAAACTAACACAAACTTCTCAACTAAGTTAAACTATGTACAGTCTCTAGTGCAATAAGGGTTTTCTTTGATCAAAAAGACTGCTAATTTGGTTTGAGAAGTTTGTGTTATATTAGTTCCGGTTTTACGGGTAAGTCTAAGACTGTTCATTTAGTTTAAATCATGTTTTAAATATTTTTTGTCTCACGGTTAAATGATGTTAAAATCTTGGTATTAACAAAGTTTTTTCAACTTGAATTGGGAGATATTTATAAACTCTTTAGTAATAATTGTCCAATTACTTGACAATTTTTGTATTAATCCTTTTATACAATTTATACAATATTTACTGTTTTTCTGGATTGATTTTATTACTTAAGTTGTTGATTTACGATGAGTCTAAAATAAAAGTGTTGATTAAAATGAACGGATTTATTTCTTTCTAATGAAAAATAAGTCTCACAAGTCATAGACCTTAACTCCATAGTAATACGGTTCCATATTACCATTACCTTTAATAGGAAAGTCTTACTTACAACAAAATGCAACATTAATAGATATGTAACATTAACGTAAGAGACAATTCTATACATTTTGTTAAAATATTTTGAAATAAAGTTTAATGTAAGGGACCAAACTATTTGACTGCAGTGACTTACTTTACTTTTCGTATAAGAAATATTTGTAAAGGTCTTTTACATCCTTTTTTTAGACAAAAATTGTTCTTGGCAGTTCAAAAATGAGTAACGTAAGATACATTTTTTCAAGATAATCCAAATTCTGAGTACGCCAGTCGATAAAGCAGAAAATTCCGAATCCAACGATGTATATAACTCATTTTGGCCAAAATGTCCCTTACGCTAAGTGATACTTCCGGTATCGACGTGTCGCGGGACATTTGTCCCCTATAGAATACGAGGCTTTAAAATATGAATCCATTCTCATCTATTAAAGAACGTAACAAACTCCAGACGGAATTCACACAACAGAATATCAAACTAAAATAATAACATATTGAATTGAAACATCTCAGAAGTGCTTAGCAGAATTATTTATGTTATATTGTTGTATGGAGCTCATACCCACCGTGCAAGCAATAATAAACAGTTGTTACACACTAGTGATTGGTAACTTGTCTATTTTAAACGAGTATGAGGGAAGACTTCATTTTACCTCGTGAGGTATTCATGAGGCACTCCTCTTTCGAGGAGAGGATAGGTGAGAGAGACTGCTGAGCGGCGGGCTCGCTTGTGCACTACCACGTGCCCCTTCGCTGGGTGATGAAAGAAGAGAGAAAGGGCGCCGATTGCGCGAATGAACGAACACTCCTCATCAAATACGTACTTGCATCCCTATCACTTACAAACTCACTCGCTCATCAGTCAGATACACACTCGCGCTTATACAAATAATAAATTGAGGAATAAGATGAGGTGGTTCAAAATTGAAATACGAGTAAATCCCTCATTTTTCATTTTGAGGAACTCAAACGAGGTAACTGAAAAGTTACCATCACAACTCACATCACTATTACACATTCTATGACTTGAATCTCAGATCGAAATGGAAATATACACAGCGGAATTTAATTTCATCTCTTCTTCGGATATAGCAATAATTGGCAGTAAAGTATGCAATACATGTGTCTGTTTACACGTGTAATTTACGTGCACAGCCCATATACACCGTCGTATTTAAATAACAATGGCGCCGTTTACCGTTGCTGTTGCTGTCTCTTACTAACGAACACAAAAAGAAAGAGCCGACGAACCTTTGAGCTGTCAATGTCAAATTAGTTTACATTTTCAACTGCTGCATGTTTCTAAGCGGTATATTCTGAGGTGTCCTATAGACCTGGAACCTTATTCCCTATGTATGACATTAATTTGAGAAAAACACGCAAGAAACGCGACCGAATTACAATTAAATTTTTTCACTTAATGACGGCTCTCCTCTCTCATGGAGGAGGAGGAGAGTGCTTGCAGCAGAGATGCGAGATTAGATATGGATATCTATCTGTGTAGTGACAAAAATGGATAAGACAAGGAATGAATATGTCAGAAGAAGTTTGCAAGTAACGCCAGTAACTGAAGAGTTGAGGAGTAATAGATTAGCGTGGTGTAGACATGTTATGCGGAGGGAAGAAAGTCATGTTACAAGAAGTTAAATATGATTGTGTATGATATACAAGTATTGGTAGGCCAAAGAAAAGATGGATGGATTGTGTGAAGAATGATATGGGTAAGAAAGAAGGGAGTAGTGAGAAGACAGCTGATAAAGGGGAATAGAAGAGGAATACATGTTATGATGCCCCCACCTAGAGTGGGATAGGGGCAGGGAGATAGATGATGATGATGGTGGCGCTGCTTGCAAAGGCCATTTGACAAAATACGTCAAATTCATTATATATCCAAGTTTTCCGATTAAACATTCGGGTGGTAATGTGGTAATGTTATTCGAGTGTTACGTTTTGATATGTCGTAGAGAATATGACCCCTGTTTCGAAGTTTAAATTAAAAATAATTTGACAGGTCTAATTTTCTTCCATTTCTTTCTTGTTTTATCTGCATTTGTTTTGTAGGCGCCCGACAGAATCAGCGCTAATGTGTTGGACACGCTAATGACTTAGTTCGTTAGAACTTTCCGTGCCCACTATCTATGAACAACAGACTCCATTGAAAAACTATAAATATAATTAAGTAGTTATTAATAGGCATATTTGAGCACGTGTTATCAAAACACTTAACAGCAAATGATTGATGCAATTAATCCAAAATGAAGTGTTGATACGTGTGTAATTTGTCTACGTGTACAAACGACGTAGATGGATTACGTGCGTGTGCGCTGACCGTTGGGTCAACATTCTTGAATATAAATAAAACAAGAATGTTTTATTTTCAAGAAGTTTTACTTTGATATCCAGTTTTATTTACTAACGCTTTTACTTGATAACGGTGAAGCTAAGGAAGGGTTATAAGAATATTTTAAATTGTTTTTTTTTTTCGTGTGATTTGTGGCAAAAAAATGCAGTTTTCTCGTACCCTAAAAGCAAAATGCATATAGGCAATAATGTTTCTGCCTTTAGGTCTAAGGTATTGGTTACATTAGGCTAGGTACGTTAAGCTCGAGTTCTGTTATAAAACTTAAAAACAAAATGTTATCACAATCATTTCTAAAGGTTAAACGGTTAATTTTTCGTACACTTGGAAGAACATTATTTAAGTAATGTTCATTTCACGTTCACTTTTGTTTCAATGAAAGCAGAATGAAAAACGAAAACGAACCATCTAATTCCATCTTTACACAGCAAATAGTTGAACTAAGCCTTCAGAATTACACGCTCTTCTCTTCTAGACGACTAGTATAAAGAATGACACACATGATTCTAACTCG
The DNA here is from genome assembly GCA_905220435.1 of Amphipyra tragopoginis. Classification (NCBI taxonomy): domain Eukaryota; kingdom Metazoa; phylum Arthropoda; class Insecta; order Lepidoptera; family Noctuidae; genus Amphipyra; species Amphipyra tragopoginis. The sequence continues at coordinate 11,786,209 of HG992009.1, forward strand.
TCCTGAATTCCTGTCCAAACTCACTGCATACTAACCTGTGCTACTCAATTATTTAATAACGCAACCGGTACGGAAGTCCCTTATTCTGACGAATATAATCTAACAGGCGTATTGACACACCAGCGGTCTCGAGACGGCTTCGAAATAGAAATAGGCCAGCGATGTCTGCTAGATAAATGTGCAAGACGAAGAATGTGATGAAAAATTTATAGGTAATTGATTAATTTAGTGAACATTTCGTTTATAGCCCGCAAATCATTATGAAAAATATAATATTAGACTCACACTCGTGTTCATAACCCCTATTATGCAACAGTTTCATAAACTACTGAAAGACTACGTCTCTCTCTGCTTTTGAACGAATCAAGAAATCGCGAAGCACGGTAGGTAGAATTTGGTTCGGATTTCTTCTTCTTTGTCCTCGGTTTCCCTCTATAGGGTTTGGCATTCCTAATCATGCGGCGCCATCTATCACGCTGGTAGCCATCATGTTCACTAAAGATTAGCACCTTCATATCACTTTGGATATTTGTCAACCAAGTGGTTTAAGGTTTTCCTCTCCCTCTCTTCTTTGTAGCCATGGAAAGGCACTTTTTCACGACGTGGTCATCTGGTCTCCGTGTTACGTGACCATACCCACTATTCTGCGAGCTTTTCATTTATAGGAGCAACCTTAAAACTACCTCTTACAAATTCATTGCGCACTCGGTCTTTGGATTTCACCTCCTTTTAAAGGGTGATTTAGTTGTGAGCACTGATGTTGGTATCTCCTTTTGGAAATCTGCCTGACATTGCAAACCAAGCGCTTCACAACAACAGAAAGCCGATTAACTGATCAAAACAAAACCACTAAATCGTTATTAAACACTTTGTTTAATAGCCCGCCAGACAATGAAGAACAATTATTCTTAATTCCTAATAAACGCGATTTCACTAAACGCCGCGTCACATACGCAACCGCCTCGTTACTCGTAAATCACATAATTGTGCATGTGACAACCCTCAAGCTGCGGAGAATTGAATTTAATTGACTCCGTTCTAAAAATAGTTCGGGATTGAAGCTAACAGGGCTGTCACGTAGATGGAACGTGATGGCCCTTATGAGTGCATTGTCTTGCGAGGAGCTTCATTTATTTCCTTTTTGTTAGGCTCTTGACGTTATAAAACGTTGTTTGAATGGTTGTGAAAGCGTGTCGATGTTTTTATTGTAGGATTAGACTACATTAATTGGTGTGGCTAAATATTCTAAAGTACTGAAATTATTGTGACATGTAAAGGATGTAAACGAATTCGTCAAATTCCTCTACACCGCGTGATCTACTGGTGACACTGAATGACCCTGCATGGGTTATGTTGGAAAACATGAAAAAAAATGTAAAAAAATGTTTGCATCTTATTTTATTGAAACCTTATTAGGCGTTTAGATACGATCACTTACGTCTACCGTACCGCAAGAAAAAAAGAGTTTTTTTCCCATGCTGTGTTTATCTATCTATACCATTAATAGATCATGAGGTTTGAAGGAACTACACGAGTTCATTTACACTCTGTATACGACATGTATAAGTACGCAAATTTTAACGAGTATCAATCGCAGTTAAAAGCCAAATGACTGATACATACGATGAAGAGTTGTTGGCTATTTATTGCCTTGTAGAGTAATCTATATCTGAGACACGTCAACATACCACAGCTCTTGGATATGCAATCCTTGATGCAAATGTTTCAGTAAGTGCTTATTAGGTATTACTTTATCATAGCGTATGCAACAGCAGTACCTAATGTGCTATCTTGCGGGTACAAGTTTTAATTAACGCTATATTATAAGCTTCTACTAGTATTATGAGTAGAAGTTAGAACATGCTTAATTAAAAATAAAGCGTAGCCGCCTGATTAATTATAATGACTTCATAAAAAGCAGTTAGCTGCGAGCGAAAAAAATATTAATGTAATAATCGTATATTATGTTGACAGTTCTAAAACAAGGAATAGAAATTACGTCATAAATATTTATCCGTTTCATTTATAAGATCTTAATGATACTCAGCGAGCTTATTAAAATTTTAAGTGATTCGAGAAAGATTCAACCGACAAACACAAAATTTAAACACAAGTTGACACAAATTCATAGTAGTCTTTTACGTGTGAGGCCCATGTTTGCCAACGGAAACTCACGAGGTGATATAAATCTGCCCGTAGTATGAAAATAGGAAAACCTACTTATACTACTGACGAATGTGATTAAAAACCTTGCTTATGCACCTTACGCGGTAAAACGGGCGCTAATAGCTGACCTGTTAAGTCCACTTTCGACTTCTAGCAATGAAATATTACTCAGAAAGCGGGTGCCTACATAATTGTACGTGATATAAAAGTGATTTATGTTTAGATTTAAACTCGGTAAACTAAGAAACTGGTATTTAAAACAAGTCACTTGTAGATCGCAGACTAGATAAAGTTGAACAAATATAAGTTTTATAGATTATATTGACGTAACGCAGCGCTTAGCGTGTTGCATGCTGTGAAGTCAGTAATCCTATCAAAATGATTGAAACTAGATTATGAGTCATCAACCTGCCGTTTGTTGTGACGGTTTATGGCTGGTGCCGTCGATGTCGTCGCAATCTTTGGAAATGATAAATTCAGGAGTCATGTCACGTGAAACTATGTGTAAATGATCTGTATGACAGTATATATTTTTGCTATAAATTTAGTATTTTGTTACTTATCCTGCGTTGAGTTTAGCAACATCATCTATTCTTGGTATACTTTCCATTGTTACGTCAATCTTCATAGCCTTGGCATTCCCCGTAGATTTGATCTTTATAGCGACTATTCAGCAGCTAATTTTACGGATAGAAATGAGAAGTGAAAAAAAGAAAAATGTTTTAATCTATCAACATTTAGAGACTACTCTTACTGCGGCTAATCTACAAACATCTTTTATTATATAGACCCTTAAAAAAATCCTCAAACCCTTAATTCAGTAAATAACAGACTAAAGGCAAAAAACATTTACGAATTGTACATTTTTAAAACCATTCAATTAACCGTACAGCAAATAAATAAGATTTTTAAGTAACACGCAACATGAATAAGCAATACCTTATAGTGGAACTCAATAAACAAAGTAGTATGTTTACACAATGCTTGTTAAACAGATTTTAACGAGTAGATACGCAAATAAACACTTTATTTGGAACTCGGTAACCAGCTGAAACGGGTTCCGATGTATCGCGCAAGACGATATCGAAGGGCGTGTCAATCTCCGAAGATAATCTAGGCATCCTTAGAGACTTTAAATTGGAGACAATGTCTGCAGCATAATTTTCACTGTCTGGCAGTATTTTTCCATGTCCATTATTTGTTTTAATGTTCAAAGTTTTTATTTCATGCTAACTGTTTTCAGGCAGCTATGAAACTTTTTAGGTGGTATTTGGATGCTCAATCAGAATTTATATAAGTATACGGCGATTTTTTAAAGTCTGTTAAATTTTCTATGATTTAAGGTCTTTACGCGTCCTAACAAATAAGTATTTATTTTATTTCGCTGCTTGCTCAATTCTATTATTTTAAATGCTACAGAATTACTATTGAGACAACTAGATTATAACTTAGATTAAAATGTAGTAGTCGGTAATAAAGATAAACATAAAGCTAGACAATAAAATATTTAGATTACGGTAAGTGAACACCCATGTCATGGCAATTCAATGCATTTAGTTGCCATGACGGGCGTGGCATTTGAAGCTATATTCAGTAACATTGCTCGATTGTGTGCATATGAGCCGCCCTTTACTCTTACCTTTGATGATATTTTATGTACACCCACCGGAACTGAACAATTAAATACGGAACAAGAACACCCACTAACTAAACCGGAGTAAGGCCGTTTAACATTAACATTTCATTATGTCAATGCCTTCGGTTCGTCCTTAAGGAAATTGAGAATGTCGTCGGAAATTCCTAAGACACGGTTAACACACAACATTAGTAGTAAAAATCTTAAGTACAGAAAAGGACGTACAGATTCTCATAGATTATGTAAATATTCTTATCCTGATTCGCGAGAAGAGGAATTAAATGCTGCCTTTCTTATTGATGCAGTAATATCAAAAGTACAATACGATACATCTTCTTTTTCTGTCTGGTGTGTTGAAGCTCGGCTGTTGGCAGGACCCGATGTCAACGATTTGGTCTTATTTTGTCTGCCAATTAAAAATACTATTCAAACGCACATTCATGAATTTTATGATTCAACTTTAAAACTTCTAAGTTGTATGCGTCATAGCGAAAAAGTTGTTAAATAAAAAAAAACATTTGATATCAAAATTCTAAAGATTTAGAAAAAATTAAGTATGCAAGAATGCGAAGATTTTTTCGAAATAAATTCATTTCCCATGTTTGGTTTATGCTTGGTTAGCATTACAGTTAGCTTTTAAATATTTATTTTTATCCCTCTTTGATATGATAAATTCATTAGTATTGGCGACTTGCCCCGAGTCTGTCATACCCACATTATTTTCTTTGCTAGCAGTATATTGTTTATTCAGTTGAGAGTCTGCCTTACTTTTTAATGTCCCATCTAATTTTATCACTTTCTTTGAATAGAACTAGAGATTATTTTAACCAGAGTTTTGATATGCAACACGGTTTATCTAAGCTTTTAATATATTGCATGGAATAAGATGCCTTTCTGTCTAACTTTTTGTTTATCTATAACACTACTGCATTTTAATCTTCCAAATGTCATGTGTCGAGTTTGTAACTGATTTCTTAATATAGAAGTCCAGTCACTGCGTCCATTTACTTATCTAGTTTGATACATATATATTTATGACTAGTAATTTCAATTAACCGGTTTCTTATCCCTTTCGAACTGCTACAGTTTTAAGAATATCTGCAATTTATGTATAGCTTGATATTTAATATAATACTCTGACTTTCCATCACGGAAAATTTGTGTCATACCACGTGCTGCGTATCATAAACAGCTATTAGTTTTGAGGCCAACGTAAGCAATGACATTTTCATGCACACTATCAAAGAGGCAATTAACAAGCGTCGCGGTGTCGCTACGTATGTTTCCTATCAAAAATCCGTTTAGTGTTTCGACGCGCACTAAAATTAACGTTTTTATGTAATTTGTTAATATATCTCAAAAAGTTTTCAATATCGTATCAATAGCTGTCTTGCCCTCGTGTTGTGTCAAATAAGATTTACGATTAGATACGAACCTGTCATGTGGCAGTCTTGTTGCGTATAAATCAGGTGATCAGTGATCTTTCCTACCAGATGTAAACAGATACAGTGTTTATCGCCCCTTAAACTAGGTATGTTGATAAGCTAACAATTGTATTGTAAAATCACTTCAGAAGTAGCGCGTTAAAATATATTTTGATAAAAGGCATTGTACTGCGTTCGTACAAGTGGGTAGATATATTGAAAATTTTCCTTTTCATCAAGAAGTTCTTCACAAGAACGGCATCTGTGCAAATGGGTTTATATTTAATACTTTTTATAACTTTTGCCTTCTTTGTATTGTTGTGTTGACCATTTTAAAGCGTTTTCCAAGTAAACGTGACGTTTGTGAAGATTGTTCATTCATTACTGATTACTATATCACAATGGAAGTTTTTGTAAAAATGTGTAAAATTCCCATATTGATAAAACAATAACATATAAAATCAAATAATTTGTTAGATTTAATTTTGATAAATCAAGACATTCATTCAAAAGATTAACTAACATTAAGAATAACTTTTGAAAAAAAAATTAATGAAATTGCGGTACGGAGAAATTGTGCAGTTGTTTTGTGTCATGTTTATTCATTTACAGAAGTTGTTTCTTTTAAGACGAGATCTTATGTTTCTTGGTTGTTAAGTTATGATTAAGAATGACATGTAATGACCGTAGTAAAGCAAGAAAACTATATTTTCAGGGCGGTGCCGAGGCACGCGGGGCTGACTCCACGGTTGCGGACAGGCGGCGCGCGCGTATCTACACTACTCCGCTCGTCCGCGCCCGCGCCGCACGGCTCGCACGCACCCGACCCACACACATCCTGCACCTCCCCGAACCGTGCTCATCAACCGTACCGAACAACCGCAGTGACAGTGGACATTAACGTACTTTACTTTAACAATAACCAAGTGAAATCCCTAGTGATTCCGTTTAGTGCTCGGTAGCCGAGTGAATGCGCGTGTGTTTCGACACCCTCTGCTTTGGATCGTCACAGCGAACAGCTGCTGACGATGAGCCGAGGTCCTTAGTGAACACAGGTGGAGGAGCGCTTACCGTGGCGCCCACAGTGAACGGCGATAGACGTGCTTTAAACGAAACGTATAGAGAGATTGAATTAAATGGTATAATGGGGACTCCAAGCGCAATGAACGCGGATTCAGAGAATTGTGTTGCTAATGCAACAATGACGAACGATATGCAGCCTCTCATAGAGAGGATAAGAGAATTAGAAGCGTTGCTCAAGCAACGCGACCAGGAGATGTTGGAACTGCGCTCGCAACTGGACAAGTTGCAGAGCGTGTTCCCATACCAGCAGTATGCTAGAGGATCGCGAGGTCCGAGGAAGCAGAGGGCTCAGGGTATCTCTGCTGAGCCACAGACCAGCTCATCCCTGCAGGACTTGACTCACCAGACATTCCCCGTTTACGACAAGAGCGAAACGTAAGTACCAACCATTATGTTATCAATACTCGATAAACTAAACAAGTTCACATTCATGAGATATCAGATAAATTTGGTACCGATTTTGTTACAGTTACATTATGTGTTTTAATGCATTTGTAGTAACTAGAAGCAGAAAAATTAAGACAGCTGGACGTTTATGTCAGTTAAACTCTTGAGCTGGCAGATAATAGTTCATACCTTTTCTGACGGGTGGGAGTGAACCGAGATATACTGAGTGTTAATTAACTTGCACCTGTTGCGTGCAAAGCAATACTTTAAATAATACCACACATAAAGTACAACACAGTCGTAAAATCTTGCGTAATCTCATGACAGATCTCCGGATCTATTCTAGAATGTATTATCTCTTCAAACACTTATTCAATCAATGGTTTGTTTACATTCCTTTGTACATATAGTTTTTTTAATGAGAACGCAATGTTATCTTATTTGTCTAAAGTCACTAAACCGCACCGAATCTATGTTTTCATTAATTTGGTCACTGCAAATAAATTAAATCATTTTACCAAAGATGCAAAGGAAAAACACAAAGTAGTACAATATACCAAAGTCAATCTCTGGGAAAATCTTTTAGCAATGTACTTATTTATACAAACACTAATGATTAAAATTAACATTGGGTTTCACAATTTTTGTGTGTTATTTTAGGTTAATAACACTTAAAATGGGGCGATCGGACAAAGGGCTCTAATAATCGTGGAAATACTGTGGCCTGAATGCCAAACGATGATAAATAATGGTCCAAATACCATAATGGAGGCCCAAGCATCATATTGAATTGTTATAAAATTTCCATACTCCCGATGTTTACGCAATAATCTCACATATAATTTGACGCAGATTATCAACAATGATTTCGAAATGAACCACAATACACATGGTACATAAAACGCGATAGATTGCATGGTCTCGTCTACAATGCAGGCGATGGCGTTAATTCACAAATCGTGACTCCCAAATACAAAATTTGTATGTATAATTTACTCTAAAATCAGCATGACAACCTTTATTGTATGTAAATACGTTGACATATTCCTTAAACAAATATTGCCTGAAATCTAATGGCCATTGGTGATTTTCTTCTCAAGGTTGAGCTACTTGACTGAAATACGTATAATATATCTACTTAAACATTTAACCTTATAGATTATGTGAAACACCCTCTTAATGTATCACCATGGTCGTGTACTCAATGAAAAATGCGTCATATTTGTTCATCAGTGTCTTTTGGATAAATTGTATTGTAGAGTACAGTTTAAACAAGTATTACAATTATTTCGGTAAATTAGGTAATAGTTGACGTTTTGATTACGGGCAGTAATATTCTTAATCATATCTCGTGTTTGTTTAATGATTTGTCTTACAAAAATAGAATTATAAAACTCTCTCATAAAATACCGCCGCATTCTAGTTATAATGTTGATAACAAAAGAATGTGCAAGGTCTTCAGTAAATTTCTCATATGTTAATAAATTATTGATGAGACATGATAATATGAAAGATCTTGATGAGTTATTAATAAGAAATGACGTATTCAACAATAAATCCAAATTTTCTGAAAGTAGAAAGGGATGAGTAATCAACATACAATATGACAGAATTAACAGTGTGATTTTAAATTATGCTCCTTAGAAACTTGAATTAAATATATCATACAGTTGCACGATTTTAAACACTGACGTGTTTTTATAACGTGTTATAACCAACAACTGCTGCTATTAATTTCATTACTTCACGCACAATTGAGTTGTCAGCAATATCAGTTTCATTTCAAAATTGGTATTCTTAATCTCACACTGTTTAAATAATGAGTGCAACAAAATGGGACATAATAGTGTGAATGATAGCGTGAATTTTAATATGACCATTAGTATTCACCCCGATGTCATGTGGGAAGGAATCGATAGCCGGTGTTACGTATCCTTCGTGTTTACCTTCATGAACAACATCTCAGTTGCAAAAACAAACTGCGAATTAAATTGCTATTACGCATAATATCGCAGTTACTTTAATTAATTTGACATTTTATGGGCCTCCTTCTGCGCTTAATTTAGTCGTTGGAAATAAGTTTATAGTTTTATTTGATTTCAAATGGAAATTGCAAACTTGCTCTATATTTAGACGTATTCCGCTATCGACAACAAGTTCTAATCTTTTATAACTTTGTGTACTTGAAAAAGGTACCAGACGATCTAGATAAAATCCTACGGGTTTTTCATTAGCATGTATTAGCAGTTTAAAAATACAGTCAAAAAGTGGCGGTTCAAGGAGACTAGATAACCTTTATGATTGTCCTTATCATTGTCCCATCACGCTCGTATGCTTTAAACGTTCTCGTTCCGCAATGTCATTATTGAAATTTCTGTGTTTTGACTCCATTCTATTGTTTTCGTAAAACTCTTTATTTCACCCGTATTTTTTCACTTCTAAAACGAACGTGAAAAGTTTAACCTTTCAATGTAAAGCGGTCACCATGACGGTTGACATTTACTGAGACAGATTTGTATTAACCGCAAGGGCTAACTGAATATAAATGGACACACGGTATTCTGAGAAAAACTGCAAAGGAATCAAAATAATTATACCATGTGCTAGTAGGGTTAAAATTAATTTTATATTGCCATATCATTTCATGTGACCTATGATAATGGGCCACCATAATAAGAAAAAGTTTTATTCATCTTAACAAGTTGATTTAAAAAATAAAACATTTTTAAATTATTAATTTGTGTAATTTGTCTCTAATTGTTATGATGTCAAGGCTTAAGTTTATTTAACGCTTTTGTTTTATTTGTACTAGAAAATTTATAGTGTACTAAAAGTTGAGACCATAATACACCATGCTAGACGTATATCAAATGTAATTGTACTAATTCATAATGTAGAACCTGCAACTTATGTACAACAATTATTAGCATGGCATAATTTATAATAATTTATTATCACTCATTCTATGCCCTCTTTTGATGAAATACGTGGGTTAAACTGTCTATGTACTTATTTATCTCTACTGTCTGTCTTTTCATTTACATACTTATCGGTTCACTGGATACTAAATAAAGTTTCTATATCACTTGTCCCAGCCAAGTCTTATGCAGATTGTTGGAATTTTGCGTCCATATGCAGTCAGCCAGTCAATAAATTACTGTGATCTGACATCAAATGATATAAACACGATAATTTGTTGCTGTTAGAATAGCAATACGTCTGAAATAATGAAAGATTAGATTGAAACGTGATAAGAAGTGATAATTTTGGTTGATGATGAGAATTATAATCCTGTTGACATATGCCTTAAAGTGCGATAAAAACCTAATTTCTTTTGTTTTTGAAATGTCAAGGAGGTGAATGAAGACATTGGCTTTGTGAAATGAAGCCCAAATATTATTTAATCTTATCAAGTCTTCAAATAATTTATCCTTTATCCGAAACAGAATCGCCGTATATAAGAATATACCATGTAAGTTCAAACACAATAACATTCCGAGTTCAAAACCAATTCACAATGTGTGCATAAACAACATGATTTTAAAATTTTGAAAGTGACACTATTGTTGTTGCCTTTGAACTTTACTCTCAAACCATGAAAAGCCAAAACAAATAAACGCAACGAGGTGGAAACTTAGCTCGAAATATGACCAGTTATTGTATCCCAACATGGCGAAGAGAAATCTCGTTTTCTGAAGCGGTCTTTACTATAATGTTGAAGCATTTAACTGATAATATTTTTGAGTTTATTTTTAAACTTTAATTACTTAATGTGAAAATAATCGATTTCCCACTTATAAGTGACTTAAATTACGCTTTCATCTTCATTTTTATTCTATTATCCAATTTATCTGATGTTAATAAAAAGGTTATAGACTCTGTTTAAACTTTATTAGAAGAAAAGCTATACGAGGGACTATTTCCATAATAAAATATTGTAGTATAAATAACGAAACTAGCATTATTTATGCCACATTGTGTGCTTGGACTCAAGATATAAATAGCTAAACACATCTCCATATTTTATACATTTTATAGGCAACAGCCCACTGCGGGTATAGATTTAATGGTCACATTCGAATAGCTGGTTGGCTCCATTGAATGAAATGTTACTAGAATTATTTGCATATTATTAGATTTGAAATATGTAGGACTGTTTCCTGTTTTGTGAGCATTAATTAAATGTGACCGGGTATTTTTTTATAAATTTAGATGTAGCTAATTTGGTTCTTTCAGTTCAAATATTTGAAGTTCGTAAGAATTTCTCTTCTCACAAATGTATGTCAAGTGATTCAACGACTATCTGACTTCATTTTATTGTTCAAGTACTGTGTCTGAGTGCCGAAGAAGGACATCATGGCTGTAACTTTTAATGAAATTGTAAGGATATCAACAGCATTACGAGTTTATTGCAGATGTTTTATTATTGCTAATTGTAGCTAAATTAGGTCGGTGATAAGTGAATTCAGATTCAAAAGCGAGCTAATTAGTCACAATTCTTCCATATACACGACTATTAAAATGTTTTACAGGGTTATTATTATGCGAATGGCTTACTCGGAATGTTTATTGGCGTGATATCGCTTTAGGGTAATTAATAAGCGTATGTTTTTGGAATTGCGAGGAAACCTTCGTCGTGTCCTCGATCGTATTGTCTAATTTATTCTGAAGTTTCGCAATGTCGTAAAGATCTGTCGTCTTGTTGTCATTGTATGCTGTGTATAAGTCCAGTCCCTGTATAAGGCTGTTGTACGCAACCGCCACTTTACGAGGTTGCGGATGTCTATTAACTGTTGTTCCGAGTTCAGAAGTTCGCCTTCATTAAAGTATACCGTAAAATATTTTTATGCAATAATTTTTGGTTTTATTGGCTTCTTTCCGACACGCCTTTTATATCTTTTCAACGATAAATATGATTTAATTGAGTACTCATTTCTTTTATTTTGTTCTGATGTATTAAAAACCATCCGTAAAACAAATGTGAGTTGCTTATTTTATTTGGAAGAGGATGTCATAGTTTATGATTATCAGCTACAAAGTCACATGTTCTATAGTTTCCTTACCTTAGTTCACTAAGCATTTACAAGCCAGTAAAAGATAAGACTAGAATGACTGGTTGTGAATTTTAAAACATGTAGTCTTTGACCTAACCCTTATCTTTGTAACAAATGAATGCAGTGCACGTTATTTAGTCAAGAACATCGAACAAGTTTTAATTTCTTTGTAGCGGCGGTTGCTACCAGTTGTACTCGGGTTGTTCTTACTAACGTGACTACCTAGAGGCATGACCTATATTAGACTGTCATACGTTGAGACACGATGCAGCTTGTTGTTTTATTTTTGTCTGTCACTTACGTTGCTAAACATACTCGGAGAGAGGCAAACTTTTACAAATAAAGACTTGTACATAAACTGAATTACTCTACTATAGCAAATATTTCCACGGAATCAGACGTAGGATTATATTTTTCAAATTCAATAGCATCGTTATCAAGATTACCTTGAATGATACAAGATCAAAAATCTTCTAGACATCAAAGATATCCTTATGTAATATATAGATTAAGTTGAAATCAGTTTCGAAGTTTATCATGGAGAAACGAGAAAGAATGATCACAACACACCGCCCATTACTTTAAACGACTCATATCAGAAAAGGGGCCAGTAAACGCAAAGATTTATTGGCACTAAAGCTCTGAAACACTGAATTAACTTACGACCTGATAACACTCAACGATAAGTACACAATTATCAATACGCATAAATTTTAAAAGAACAAAAACGAAAGTTGATTTACTTCTGAAACTGTCAATGTTGTTCTAGATTATTTTCAAGTTGCTGCAAATGATAACAAAAATTTTCGGTCTCTCTTAATTTGAACATAAATTTTCAAGAGTCAAAAGGTGTAGATTACATGCTAAGTGATAATCTAGTCTGTTTAGATACTGTCATGTTGAGAAGTCTTGGCAAGAGGTGACACTTATTCATTCGTATATTCAACAAACCATAGAAGTAACACCTGTTCTCTTGCAATAAACTAGATGTTTTAATTTTGGTGTTTAGAAAACCCATCGGAATATATGCGGATTGAATCGCCTTTCTGTTAGGTATAAATAACCATAACGTTATCGGCAATGTAACCACATTGACTATTCTTAATTTAAAAACAAACAAATGAATGATTATGTTAGTTATGCGCATGCATGTCAATTATTGGCATGCCATTTGTTGTAATTTGGCTTGTTTTATTGGAATCTTGACTCGGGTCCAAACACGAGCAATCCAATCGGAGTCCTAATTGCATAGCGATCTTTCTGCAATATATTTGTTGAACCTGCCCAAAATTAGTCTCTTTAAAGTACTAACTTAGCAACAGTAGGGATGTGTTAGTTCGATCCCGTGTGGTTCCCAGCGTGAAATCTTATCTCTTCTCGTAGATTCTGTAAAAGATGACTGAAAAGTTTGTATCATTTGGAAGAATAATAGCATTCACTCATATAATATTCCATTTTTTGGTGTTTTTATCAATCAAAGAGTTCTTCTGGGGGAGTATTACCTTCATAGTATTTCTAACGCTAAGCAGTATTCCGGTGATGCGAGTCTGAAGGGTATTGGTACCAGAGAAATTATAGACACATTAGACTTTTCAACAAAGGTTAACAACGGGTTACCACAAAAAAACATTCTTTAGAACGTTAAGATTTTTCTAATATTTCTTCTGATAGAACCAGTGTTGAATTTGCATTGTTATTGCTACGTGTTGGTTGCTCTTCAGAACAGTGTGTCAATTTGCCGGTGGTGGCCGACCGTTGTATAATCTTCTCATTTCGTACCATTTACGTACATTTTAATTTAACTCGTTATGTTTATAGCGTCATATTTCAACCTTTATTGGAAGAGAGTTTGCCGATTAATTAATTTCAAGTATCCGACTTATTTTTCTGACAACATTCTTCTAATCAATTTGGAGTTAGGTACATATCGTGAAATCGGTTACAACATTCTTTGGTGCATATTGGCTTATCAGAATTAAATCTGTAACATTAAAATTATTATACAACTGGTAATTTTTAACCTTTGGTCATTTATAAAAGATTCACGCGAATTCATCTTTAAATGTAAATGATTCTTTCTAAGCATGGTATCTAATGAAACTATTTTTAAGTATGTAGATACCATTATTTTCCTGTCAAAACTATTAATAGTACTTAACATGTTTATATTTAAATGTCAGTCAATTATTCATACTATTTAGAACATTTGTCATGAAAATTATTGACACCGAGTGCATAATAGACACATAATATAGAAACGCGTATTTCCCATACTACTAATAGTAAAATATAGTCCCTTTGTATTGCATAAAATAAATGCAATACAAAGAAAACATCTCATCATTTTATCTTCGATTGATCTGAAAATGTATGAGCCAATACAGAGCCATGATCGGTGTATGAAAGAGGTGAATTACACCTTAAATGTGGCAATTTCTTTGTCAGTAATGATGATAAAGTGATCAACCTGCTGCGCCTGCGCCTTACGGCAACGAAGTTTTATTTATCACTTGTAGTATTTTGTTCTCCTTTGCATACGACGTAAGAAATTGTGTCTTATATTTATCATTCATAATTATTATACGGTGCGTTTTTTTAACTGTTTTTCGGTATATTCGTTACGCTCTTTTTTATTTAATATGTTATTCTGCATGTTTCCAGAACTAGTGTTTTTTCTCAGAATACTTATCAACAACGGAAAAACGGAACAGTTACTCTGTTCCATTTTTTTTGCGTTAGATATGAATCGTTTTCAGGGTTGTCAAACTCTGTACTTATAACGTAATTTTTTTTTCGATTAAGTTTCTTCCGTGCATATATTTATGAATGTTTTCATCTCAGTAAAGTTTTTATAGTATAGTTATAAATAAAATTAATCTCATGAGCAACGTGATAAATTGTGTTTGTACAATTGATAGTATTTTTTACGATTTCATTAATACCTTTAAAGAAGATGGAGCTGTTTCAAGATACGAAAATTTCATTCATATCTGTCATTCATATTAAGACTAAGCTTCATATTGCACAACGTTGGGAATTTTCAGTACCTAATTATTACTTCTTTTTAGACAATGGGATATAAGTTAAACAAAACTAGTGTATACACAGTTATTATTATAAAATTAGTCACATTTTAATGTGAGCACTAAGCCCGACATGTCATATGACTTATGGTCATTATAGCATTGTTTATTTTATTAGTCTGCGTCTTATCTGCGCCTATTTTCATACAATACAAATATTTAAAGACACGTCTTCTAAAAATACATCCTTAACGACCTCAGCTTATGGTTTAAAATTCAATAGAAAGAAAAGTATGACTGAATGTAACTAATGATTGTTTTGTAGACATCTTTTGTTAGTGAATCGCGCGACTCAACTGTCATGCTTATAATTTAAAATAATTGAGAGATATTTAACTTCTTGTTGAGAGCATACAACTTTTGATTATCCTATAAAAACCTTCACAGAGTATTAGAGAATGGACGTAGATGCTGAGTCAGATATGTATGGAGCCAGATAAAGGCATTTACAGTCGCTTAGGCACTTGTCCCACCGCCGACGAAGAGCGAAAAGCGAGTAGAGCTAGAAACTAGAAACGAGTTGACGAGCAGCGAAAAGCGAGTGTGTAGTTCCGATAGTTTTGTCGCTGGGCTATAAGCGAGTGTACGAATGCGACGGGCGATTACTCGCATCACTCGCAAATGACCGCTGGTTGGTCTCTCGGCGTGAGTTCTGATCGCCAAGCGAGCATCGCTGAGCAAGTATCGCTAAGCGAGTATTAGCTTCGATAGCTCTTGTCGCTCAGCGACAAACTAGTGGAGCGAGCCCTCAGCGATCAACTATTAATATATGCATCTCTTTTGTTTACACGAAATCTATTGTACTTTTCTTGAGCGAGAAAATAGCCGATAGTTAGTCGCTTCCTCGCCGGCGGTGGGCAACTGCCTTACATTTAACTTTCTTTGTAAACTTTATAAGGAACTTTTATGTCATGGTGGCCTGGAGGTTACAGACCCACTTGTTAAGCACCGGGTTGCGGTTCAGGCATGTACTATAGTGACTTTTTTAATATCACATTATGTACCTATCTTTCTCAGTTAATGAAAGATGCCACTGACGTACGGTGAAGGAAAACCTCGTGAGGAAACCTGGACTTGACGGTCTCAAATCGCCAACCCAATGCAATGAGCAAGAGTGGCGATCAATGCTCGTTCCTACTCGATTGTTATAGACTAATCACTACATAGTATAAAACAAAGTCGCTTCCCGCTGTCTGTCTCTATGTATGCTTAGATCTTTAAAACTACGCAACGGATTTTGATGAGGTTTTTTTTAATAGAGTGATTCAATAGACAGGTTTTAAGCTATAAAACGTACACGCGCGAAGCCGGGGCGGGTCGCTAGTATTTTATAAACTTCATATTTATACTACGACGCTTTGGAAAACATTACAAAAATCATTTTAATACCCCTTATTAGACTTTCATCCGATACTTATTAGTATGTATACAATTAGGGGCCAATTTTTCAATCATCAGAGGAATCACTTTTATCCTAGGTATGAAGTATTGACAATAAAAAAAAAAATGCTGTCAAGCTTATTTGTTCCTCGGATAAAAGTTATTTTACAATTGAAAAACCTGTCAAGCTTATTTATTCCTTGGATAAAAGTTATATTACAATTGAAAAATCAGCCTTTAGATAGTTTTTTAGAATCTACTTTCTGCGACACCAGATCGGCTTAATGAAAACTCACTGCATATAATTACACATAGAGTGCACTAATATTTACGTAATACATGACAAGAACGCCTTCGTATAAGTTTCTTTGCAATACTGACGTCTAACCGATACGACCAATATACGTGATGTTAGCCATTACCGTCTCTACTTTGGATTTCACACACACGACAATTAGATACGGATTATTTATGATTTTTCACACTATTAAAGGAATGTGTGTAAAGTATTTTGATTGGATTTTAGTATTCCGTACAAACCTTTGTACGGAATACTAATAAAATATAAATACGGAATACTAATAATAAAAATGGGTACCTACCCATTTCAAAGGGTCCGAACGGAACCTTATTATCGCTGTGTAATCGCCGCCCGTCCGTCAAAAATATTTAGATCATATTATTTAGGGTTAATTTGTTAAAGTTTATCCGGAGAGAGAGATTGAGAAAGCATTTCGACCTTAGAATAAGTACTAAAGCAATTTCGACCGTAAGCTGCCAATACCTCCTAAGTGCTTTGGAGTTAAGTTTACAGAAGACCATAAAAACTTAGTATTTATAAAAATACAGATTTTGTTTATGAACCCGAAATCAAAGTTTATTAATTTTATGTAAGCTTATTATTTTATGTAAGATATAATTCAAATGATGTTCTTTTAGGGCTCTAGGTAACTTAGAAGGTATTTCCAAAAAAAATAAAAATAATAGAAGATATTTCTATAACGGTTTTTTGTACGTTTAGTGTGCTTTGACAGTTACGATAAGCTGTCACATCCAAGGTAACGATATAAGCTAACTGGTGGCGCAAAAAACAATATTTTGCTAAAAATGTTTGGAGGTATTGGCAGCATACGGTCGATTTATTTTCACACCCAAGCGTACGCACACAAAACTAAAATACAATACTTACTATGGTATAAAATTATTTGGTAACCCAATGATAAAACTATACAAAAGCAAACTAAAGCTATGGTCCATAGTCCTGGAAATAATAATAAAAAAAACTCTAATTGTTTAATATTATTTTCGGTCAGCCCTACATCGAGACGTGACGATTGGAACTTTAATAAGTGGCGGAAGTGCGCCGGTGGACGAGAACTGGCAACTTCCGACCGTGGCGGGACGAAAGCGGTCTTAATTCCCGTCTGATGTATTTTCATACGCGAATTGGGTTCCTTATCATTCCCAATAGCTAACGCACGGGCAGGAAAAAGCTTATATTCATTCATAAATACTTTTTTTTTGTTAAAAAACCTTGGCCCACACTTGGATTTTACATGCACAAACGCCCAGACCCAGAACAACTATCTGTAGGCCATACAAATATTTGTTCCATGCGAGAATCGAACTCACTACCCGTTGTGCAGGAGCCAGTTGCTCAATCACTGTACCAAACGTATCGTCACTTTCATAGTTCGTTTTACTTTTAGCGAACTCTTTCAGAGAGGCTTACACGCTTGTATTACGATACTCACAAATTCCAGTGCCTCATTCACCAGGACATCAAAACGTAACACGAAAATTACACGGCAGTATTATCATCCGAATATGCAATCGGAAAGTCAGGGGTATTCTTTTTAAATGTATTGAATTCATCATATTTTTAATGCACTTTGCAAGCAGCGTCACCATAACTGTTAAAATATTATAATTGTAAGGTCTATTCGCTCAAATAGTGGCGGTACACTCAAACGGCATGCAGAAATTTAATGTAATAAAACAGGAAGCAGATTTTTTTATTAATTAATATGGCTTAGTGTCCTCGAAATCATCTGTGTTTATAATAAAAGATTCCGCAGCGTCTGGCGTCGCCACAACTTTAAAGTTAAAGCCACGAAGTTAAAAGCGGTCGCGCTACATGCGGGTTTTATAAAACAAAGTCGCTTCCCACTGTCTGTCCCTATGTATGCTTAGATCTTTAAAACTGCGCAACGGATTTTGATGCGGTTTTTTTTAATAGATAGAATGATTCAAGGGGAAGGTTTATATGTATAATACATGCATAATATGGTAGAGAAAAACGCGGAGTACGCGATAAACGACATCCACGCGGGCGAAGCTGCTGGCGAACTCTAGTAGAGAATAAGGCAGAGATCTACTATGAATTACTTCACTTAACAAAGTAAATTCTAAGTGCGGTCTGTGAATCTCGCCCTAAGAACGCTCTATAGATCTCAGCCTAAATGCCATGGGCGGGATCAAACTCCATCATCATCAGATATCTTTGATATAATTTCGTTGTGAGCTGAGCTAAAGTTTACACGTGCAAAAACATACGTCGTGCCAATTTCACACTAGAATAAAAAGGTGATTAACTGATTAATTGACGATACGAGCCAACCTCATGATCTAATTTTGGACTCGCTTATCTAAAAGCTTTCCATCCCTACTGCACTATACTTACTTAATAATACAGTGATCCCACTTTATCCATCACTTATTTTGAAAGTCAATAATGTCAAGTGATGTGATTGGTTCACAAAAATCAACCAATCGCATCGCTTCAAAATTGACAGCTAGGTAGTAAATTTTTGCGTTATTCTGCCTATCTGGAACCAGGTTAGTATGCTTGTTAATAAATATATATAAATTAATATTAATGATAAACAAACCTGTTTCTGTATAAAAAGAAGTCTTTAAAGTGATTTTCCGCCGTGTTATAATTAATCTACGTCATAACAGTATTTTTATGTGATTTTATAATTCTATTAAAATCCAGTTACCATGTACGTGGAGTATCTACGCTTCTACGCTTTAAAAATAGAATCATGTAGTAATTTAGATAATGTTTCCAACGTACGGATGTAATAATCTAAAGAAAAATAAACATAAATTATTATAATAAGCATCTTGAGATAAAATTTTAGTTCGCGAAATAACCATATGAAGAAGAAACTTTATTGCAGACCGCTGAAATATTATCTATAGCTATGTCTATATCAGTGCGCTTTCATGTTCATCTTGCGTCTTCGTCTGAAGCATGCGTGAAGCGCCATAGCGCATGCCTTAATACTAGTTCGAGAAAAGCGCATGCCCCTAGCGCACGCTAATCCGTCTATTGTATGTCGACTGACAACTGATCGAGGCGCACCGGTGTAAACGATAAGCTGCATGCGTCTTATGGCAATCAATATTGCATGCGCTTGACGCAAGAGGAATTGAAAGTTGAAAGCGCAAGATGAACATGAAAGCGCACGGGTGTAGACATATCGTATGAAATATTTTTTTGTGCAACTTGTTACACACCGTGTCCCAGAAAGTAGTGTCAAACGGAAGTACAGAGGTAGAGCATCCTTAGAGGTACCCGAATCACCCTCATGTATGTTCCACGGTTTTTTGTAGTTTTCGAGTTATGATTTCTCTTCATGCTTTAACCAAACTTTGACTTTTTTTTTATTATGTTTATTTAAGGAGCTTGGTCAACAAGACTATGTAGCTCTGTTAGACATTCTTATGATATATACCTCATTATAACATAATTTTTTAACATATAACAAATCCTTTTAACTTTTCTTAATACCTGTAACCTATTGTCTTCGCATACCGATCCACACAAGCGTATACAAAGCCCTTGCTCTTTTTGAAAAAGGATATACTAAAATGCTATTACAACTTCCAATCTGTTTAATGTCAATACTCAAAGATCCGTTGAGAAATTGATATGGTATAAAACTGTACAAGGAGAACCATGGAAATCTCCCTGGTTTGATTCCTGTTGTTTTGGACTATCAGAAATTGTAACGGCTCTCAGACTTCGTTCAGGACATATTCCCCTTATTATGTTTGCATATCTGATGAAAAAAGTTCCTTCTCCAAATTGCACAGAGTGTGGTAAAGTGGAGGACGTTCACATCACGGTGGAGTGTGCTCGGAACGAAGATCTCAGAGCTGAGCTATTAATAAACTTTGACTTTAATGACATTTTTGATCATAGTGACGTGAATAGTTATTTTATCTAAATTAGATGAATTGAACACGCATTTGTCTCAACTATCACTGTCACTAATCAACTTACGGTGAAAAAGGTATACCTAAGAGTGTGGCAACGATCGAAAAAAAAAAACAGTTGATTAGGTGTAGAACCGAACTATTCTGCCTGTATAGTAGGTATGCATATAATTTATCATTAGTACAAAGTATGTCTTGTAATCGGAGCACGTTGTGATGACCCATAATAAATACAAAAAGGAATTTACATCTGCATTAATGATTACGTCATTTATTACTTTAAATGTTAATTAATCTGATGAGATAAAATAACATACGTGGTTTGATTATAAAACTTCTCAACACCTACTTGGGTCCACTTGGCTACAATTTACGGTCCATTACCCACCATCTTAATGAAGTATGACTTATGGATTAATTAAATACCTTATTTATAAACATTGAACAGAGTTCTATAACGAAACTTTATTATTCAATTTTTGCGTATTCTGATAACGTGTTTAACGGGTCTTGAAAGAAAACACATTATTTTAAAATATCTTTTGCGCTTTTGTCGTGCGTCCTATCTGAACCTCTTATAGGCCATAGATGTTAATTTAATCAAAAAACTAATTCTCAATCACTTAACCTCAATAAAGTATGATAAAGGGCCGATTTTTATTTGTCAGATATCTTGAAATAAAGATGTTTTGACCATTTCCTGAACAAAAGCTGTCAAATTTATTTCTCAGTTAAAAATTCTCTGACGATCTAAAAATCCCCCCTTATTTGGAGGTACTAGTATACAATTCATCAGTTCACAACAAAAATAATTAGAGTCACACAAATTGCATTGTGGTGTTTTTAGCAGAGGACACAACATTATGAACAATAAATGTGTGTCCCAGTTGTGATCTGTTTGCGGATGAGTGGAAGAATATACTGTCAGTATGTCATAAGTATTGTGAGGGATTTATGAAAGAGGTGTCTCTAATTGTTATATGTGTCGCAGAATCAACACAGAAGCATAACTATTAGAATGACTATTGATTATTGTTAATGCAGTAGGACGCCATCTATTATCGTTTGTCGGAAACATCAAGCAGTGTGCTTGGGTGAGGTCGGTGCGGGGCGTGGCATGTCTTGTTTGACGGTTGTCAGTAAGCTGTCAGCTGTCGGCTGTCAGCTGTCACTCTTTTTGACATTGGATGCATTTGATTTGATTGAAGTCACTTTGGAATGAGACACGAGGGCGAGAGGTCGTTTTGCCAGCCTGCACCGAACTTACCGCGTTTCTGTACATTAATCAGTTTCCATCGGTTTAATCATTAGAGATTTTATTATTTTGTTATCGAGAGTGAATAAATAGAGGACTATAATCAGTGTTGTGACTATTATTTCCTGCCTACACCAAGTCGAACTTGGACTCTGATGACGAGGTACCCCCAATGGGCGAACTACCCTCGTTATATGTATATCTATTTTTTACATCACTACATAGTATAAAACAAAGTCGCTTCCCGCTGTCTGTCTGTCCCTATGTATGATTAAATCTTTAAAACTAGGTACGCAACGGATTTTGATGCGGTTTTTTTTAATAGATAGAGTGATTCAAGAGGAAGGTTTTAAGCTATTAAACGTACACGTGCGAAGCCGGGGCGGGTCGCTAGTCCATATTAAGTAACATAAGATAACATCACGCCTGTATTCTCTGAAGGGTTGGGCAGAAGGTACACCCCCGTTTCGCTGTTATGTTTAAGTCCCTTGTAATAGGGAGCGAGCCTAGTGCCACCAACCGGGCACAAATCCAGACTCCAGGCTGCTACTGAAAAATTCTAGACGGGTAAACTCAATAACACTTAACCCGACTGGGGATCGGACCCAGGACCTTACGCTCAACAGTCTCTAGACCAACGATGCAGTTTTCATATGTACTGTTCATAACTAACATCATAAATGCGAAAGTAAGTTTGTTTGTTTGTTACCTTTTCACGCCTAAACCATTGAACCAATCATCCTGAAATTTTGCATATACGTTGTCAGGTGTACAGAAACGGACATAGGGTACATTTCATCCCGAAAAAAAGTACCGTTCTCGAGGAAAACAAGAATAACGTTCTCGAGGAAAACAAGAATAACGTTCATAGATTGCGCCACGTGTCTTTCAAATCATGATTGAATTATAGTATTGTATACAAACTTTAGTAGTGTGATAAGAGTTTTTTGAGATTAATTAACGCAAGCAAAGCCACGGGCAAAAGCTACTTTCTAATATTATTAACAAAGTGTGGTCATCGAGCTTTACGTAGCTGTTGAAAATGAAAGCGATAGCGCTACTTTGTTTTTCTTTTCACACAAATGTGTTTACCGTGTATCTTTTGTAGTGACTAGCATGTTATGCTCATGTCCCATTGTTAGGCGAAGGCTAGTCTTTCACTATTCGCTATTGTTAGCCAATTGGCATCATGTATCTTCTATGCCGCAGTTAGAGCATGCAAGCGCAGATACGACGAACACTTAAAAACTGGTCAAGTGCGTGTCAGACCACGCACAGGGGTTAGTCGACTGCATACACAGAATTAAATACGAGTTTTTGATAGATTGATATTAGTTCTTTTTTTTTATACATTGCTTTTATTATTTTATTTTTATCTCCAGAGTATGAACTATAACCGTACACTGTGCATGTCGTGGTAGACTGTACCTATGTCATGGTTGCATATAATTATAGGTAATCTATTATTTGTATTAGTATAAACAACGGAAGGCTAAAGAAAACAAAAACAAGCCAAATTAAAATTTGCAAAGAATTATGCTACAAAAGCAAATAATCTGTAAAAAATCGACTAGCTATTGCCGAGATATAGGTGACAGATGGGCAGACAGTGTAACCTTACTAGGTTTCCCGTTGTTGGAGCCCTAAAACTAGGTTTCTCCAATGTTTCTTCTTATTCTTTACCATCATTTCGGCAAGAATGCCACCTGGTTTCCTTAGAACAATAGGCCAGCTTTCCTCTTCCCGTAGGAATAGTGGGAATAGACGCGTGTTGTATGATTCAACAAAACCCAGCACGCTTGGTGGTAGCTTCTATACGGTCCGCCTGGCTAGCTGTCACCCTCGCATTAAAGTCTGACCCCAAGCAGTTTACTGTGTTCCATCGTGTGTATATATATTTATAAACAGGGTTAGTCGGAAAGGGGGTACTGATCCGAAGCCCACTTATAGTATCGCTGATGACTGTTTGAAAGCAAGTGTTAAAATTTCAAAATTCGATAAAAAAAAAACAATTAAAATGATATTTATTTTAGTTTTTTCAAAAATTCTTCATCCCTTGCTTTAGTTACAAATTCAGAAAATGGTGCTTCTAATTCATGACCCCAAATATGACCTAAAATGTAAACACAGCTGATCATAACTGGGGACAGACAGATTTTAGAGTTTTTTTTTTGAGATTTTTGAACAACTGTTTCTCTTAAACTATTGACTTTTGGGAAAAGTTGTAGAACAAAAGTTATTCATTATTATGAGTGCTTCAACACCCTTTCGGATTAGTACCCCCTTTCTGACTAACCTTGTATATACATGCACAATATTACAGTCTCAACCAAAGCATTATACAGTTACATGTAAGAAAAAACCAAAAATAATAATTACGGACACGTAACAGAAATCTAAATTAAACAGCAGAAAACAGAAATTAAAAAAAAACATTATTATTAGTAAAGAAATTAACTTTACTCATATTTCATCCATCTTCTCACAAAATCTCAAACATTCACGACACACATCTATCCATCTCGAGGCAAACAAATCACACTCTAGTGCTGATGTCAAAAGAGTATTTAGCATTGTAAGAGCACGAACGAGAGGAGAATTGGCATGCGACACTGCCAATATGAGACCCAGAGGGGTATAGGGGAATTCCTTTATAACTCTGTTACTTGGATTCGTGTGCTTCATTTTAGACTCTGTCTACGCTTACCATTGCATCGCAAATATTTAAAAAAAACAACAATTCGTGTGATAAGTGTGGTGAATACAGGGTGTCCCTGGAAGTATGGATCAAATCGAATAGGGGCGTGCGTAGGCAAGGTCATTTCAAAACTTGTAGTAGTAAAACTTCAGTAAAATTTTTGACAGACCAAAAAAGCCTTTGCAGTAAATGTTTTTTCTTATTGAACACATGTTTTGTAGTTGCATAAAAATATTACCACAAGAAAAGCCTACTGTTCGTCAAAGTCCTGAAAAAAAAAATGATAGCTCTGATAGTTTTTTTTATTATTTTTTCTAGGCTAAGTGATTGAAAAAAAAAACAATAATTGGTCATAACTTTTGAACCGTAAAAATTGCACCGACATTCTCAGGGTTAAAAAGTTTGGAAATGAGATTGCCCACGCCCCTATTTGATTTGATCCATACTTCCAGGGACACCCTGTATAACAATATTCTTTCAACCGTTACGAAGATAACTATGTAGTGAAATTTCAAGATTATGCGAAGTGTGTATGTGGTATGTTGCGGTCTATGTAGACCATTCTACGAGCTAGGATAGGCTTTGTGGTCAGCAGTTAACATAGTGTCGATGACCTTTGTAATGGATTTCTAATAACTTTCCAACATGTTGCATGCATTTGCAGTATTTTATTAATGTTGCAGATGTCATCGAGTACCCATTACCTACATAACATTTAAAAACATTTCAAAATTGTATTCATTGCTTTTTTTAGAACCCCCGTATGTTAGCATAATCATGATTTCTTTTTTTAACTAGCGACTCGCCCCGGCTTCGCACGGGTGCAATGTTTTATACATATAAACCTTCCTCTTGAATCACTCTATCTATTAAAAAAAACCCCATCAAAATCCGTTGCGTAGTTTTAAAGATCTAAGCATACATAGGGATAGACAGCGGGAAGCAACTTTGTTTTATACTATGTAGTGATGAGCTAAAACTTCCTCACTAGCCTAATATTATAATCTTAGGCTAGTGAGGATTTTTTTCCAGCCATTTGAATTTTATATAAAATTTCAAATAACCTTCGATCGCGAAACATTTGTTTTGCTTTAAAAATCAATTAAATGAACACAAGAAAATTAAAATAATTGAAGAATAAGCATTAAGGTTATGAAATGAGTGATCAAAGGTTTGGTAATCATTTAAACAAAAAATGGCTGGACGAAATTCCCCATTAGCCTAATTTTGTAATTTTAGGCTAATGTGGAATTTTGAGCTCCTGAAAAGATAAAGAAATCATGATTATGTTAGAAGAAGCAATTGATACCGTTTTTATGACAACAACAAAAGTTGACCGCTTTTCCGCGAGAAAATAATTTAATTAAAAATTAGATCATGTGCTCTACTTTAGATTGTAGAAGTGCTGAAACTTTTTTAGCATTTAGAACTAATAATAAATTGACACTATTTATAAAACCTACGTAATACATTTCCGAAAAGTGGGCAAGGTATGTTAAGACAAATTAAGGTTCATTTAAAAGGGGGCGGCGAGTAAAAATTGCAAAGAAAATTAAATCTTGTGTCAACAGATGTTGAGTCCAGTTTCTTTCATTCTTCATCAGTTTCACGGCTACATGACAGATTAACGTGCTCAATCGATATACAGAACGCAAATAAATCACTTTCTGACAAAGCTGTACAACTTTATAAAAGTGATAAAATCTACGATCGACAATTTTATTACGATTCTACAAGATTATAAATCGTTGCACAATCGGCCTTATTGTTAAAGGAATAATTGCATCGTTAAATTATCGAATTGTCAGCCTGCCTTTGTTCGAAAAACGAATAAAAATTTTGGACCACCAAATAAGTGCACGGGGAGACGGTTACTCTGCAAGCATAAATAAAAATTATATGTAATTATCGAGAAAAATGCCGCGTTAAACCTCGAGTGAAGTTGCAAATCTTAAAAGCTGGTTTATTGAATACTTTAATTATTGTGATACGCCCAAAATTGGCCTGTTTGTTGCGGTGATATTTTAACAAAAATAATAAGTGCGCCTTGGAATTTTAAAAGGTTATTTAAAGTGATTAAGGGATTGTTTGAAAAATTGCTCGCGATGTTACTTAAGTAAACTTAAAAGGCAATCAGTCGCAATTTGTTAAGACAGTAATATTAAACTTTTTTTTTTTTCATTATTATTTTGTAATTGTAGGAATATTCCTTTTACATATCGATTAAACTCTCAAAGTCATACCTGCGGTTTCTGAATTGCGAATTCAGGATGAGCAATACTTAAGTAGTATTTGAGTACGGAGTTGTCAAAAAAAGGCTTTAAAATCCGTCATTTTTTTGACAACTCCATACTCAAATGTTACCCTACTCAAGTACTGATTTATCCTAGAATTCTCAATTCAGAAACCGAAGGAAAGTCAAAGCATGTTTTCAGTTAGACCATTCACAGACAGTTTTTTGTCAATTGTCGAAAAAAAATAAGTAACCTACTGTCGCGTTCCAAATTATAGATTCCTATGGAGAAGAACGGGCAATAAACTCAATTGGTACTTTTTTCATGAAATATTTACAAAAATGTGGTTACATTGTGAATAAGAAAAATAAATGTGAGAACAATGTAAGATATGCTATGCCAATAAGTGTACCTACAATTCATTTGCCATGGCAGATTAGAGATCTCTTGCAATGGCTTGTTTGAAAGTAAATGTGGTAAGTAAGAAAATAATTATATGTAGAGTACTTATTCACTATATAATTATATTCAAATCAATATCATTATTATATCAACACATGATCACCTAAATAAGTGTGTATATAAATCATTATAAAAAATACAAATTCAACTTTAATCGTAATTGCGTCTCTTACGTCATCATTTCAAGTTTGTTACATATTTTATTCCGCGTTTCACGTAATCGTAAATCAAGATTTATCTATGTACATTTGTCAATTCACTTGTCTACAAAATGTCCATTCTCGGCAGTTCATGGCGGCGCTGCTCGCAAAGGCAAATGTCAACAGTCTGTCAAATTCAGTGCATTTAGATTTAGTTCCATATTTCGCCACCTGTCAAAATACAGTAAAATGTAGAATAATAATACAGTAATATGTAAAATAATGTAGATTAACGGGCATTCCCATACACGCATTAATCTACATACATCATTAATAGATTAAAATAAAAATACAAACAATAATAAGCAAAAAAATTTACGAAAAAAATAAATTAAAAAACATTTCGGTGCTACTTAATATCAAAATAATTGCGTAGGTAGATTAAATGCGACGTTGCCGTGTTTTGAACATTGATGGACAAGCGCGCGCGTTGCTTTTACGTTTTTTTTTTTGGGTTTTTTTTTTAATATGCACGGGTGATATAGTATTGCTGGTTAACGGGAACGCTTTTCGTTAATTAACATGCTGTATACTGGATGTCATACTTGCCTGAGTAGGCGGTTGAACGACAAGCATTGCTTCATTGGTATACAAGATAATCATTACAATAGTTAAAGAGCCAGCACTACTTATGCATTAAAATTTCCGCCGGTCACAATCCACCGAGCTCTCGCGTCGTCTCTTCAGACTCCGCAGTCACACCGATAATTCAACCCAACAAGCTGCCTCCCTCTCAATCTCTCGCCAGCAACGCCCTAAGCCGAGGTCCGATTCCCACTACGGGTCGCCCTTAGTGCTGTTGTTGCTAGTAGTAATGATGTTAGTGTAGTATAAGTCGTTGGATTAGGTTAACTATTTTACTTCCTCCTCCATTGGCTGGTGACCCTTCAGGTGTCGCCAATAACTGCCCGGTTATGTTGAAACGGGTAAAGATGATCTACAAGCAGTGCAACAGAAAAAAAAACAACATTTCCGTATTGGCCAACATTATGCATGGCATGCAGCAAAACATAAAACTGTCAACGTTAGGATGCCTTCGAGTTCGTTACGTCACTATTCTCACTGCTTTTTCCTTACTGATTATTCAAGTTATTTTATAGGCTCCTTTCAGGGAAGCCTGTAGTGTCAAACTAATTTATTGAAGAGTTCTAGCCTTTTCTTTATTAGGTAACTGAAGAAGTATGTAATTGGTAGGTATTGCTTAATAATGTTCGTAGGAAATTAAAATTTGTAGAGTTTTTAATCCTTTAAAAAA
Source organism: Amphipyra tragopoginis (assembly GCA_905220435.1). NCBI lineage: Eukaryota > Metazoa > Arthropoda > Insecta > Lepidoptera > Noctuidae > Amphipyra > Amphipyra tragopoginis. The sequence continues at coordinate 11,814,753 of HG992009.1, forward strand.
ACCACGTTATTTACAACACACATTATTTTTTAATCAAGATAGATCACAGTGTTGGCAAATGATCCCTACTAATGTTATAAATGCGAAAGTAACTATGTCTGTCTGTCTGTCTCGCTTTCACGCCTAAACTGCTGAAGCGATTTTGATGAATCTTGGTACAGAGATAGTCTGAAACCTGAAGAAGGACATAGACTACTTTTATCCCGAAAAATACTTAACACGCGATAAACGACATCCACGTGGGTGAAGCCATGAGTGACCTCTAGTTAAATATAAAACTTATATTTTATAAGAGTAGTACAGTAGTAGACTGTCGAGTATCGACATTTCAAATGATCGATAACTATCATCAGTCATCGATAAAAGTTAATTCGTCGAATATTTAAATCGGATGGAATTGATTGGTTTTAATTAACTTAGTCTAAGGCATGGGTGGCCAACCTTTTAAGCAGCCGTGTCAAATTTTGAAAATAAGATTTGATGCCGGGCCGCCCGCTATTCTAATTTAAAAAAGAAATATAATATTGAAAACAATTATTTTTATTAATTTTTTAACAAAACGTTACTCCACTCTTGGATTTCTCCTGAATCGTGTGTGCACACAAATCTTCACATGCATAAACATGTGTCTGGGACACGGAATAAATATCTGTAGGCCATACCCACAGATATTTGTTCCATGTGGGAATCGAACCCACGACCCGTAGCACAGAAGCCGATCGCTCAGCCACTGCACCAAACATGTCGTCTAAACTTAAGACAATTTAAATAAATAGAAAAGTAAAATTTTTTTGTTCACAAGACCCAGCACGGGTCTCAAGTTGACGTCCGGCGGGCTACATGCGACCCGCGGGCCTGGCCACCCATGTTCTAAAGATTAAGATAATGTTTCTGACAGTAGTAGAAATCGCTTTAATTTACTTGTTTGAAACGCAAATGTCAAGTGAAACCGATTACGATTACCATTACTTGATTAGTTTACGAATTAAATTGACTAATGTGACAGATGGCATGTCAATTTCATTGGAATCAACATAACGTTTGTAATGACTTCCTAATAATACAGTCCGGAAATCCGTATTGTCGATGATAATTTACTATGTATTGCATAGCGTTCCCGGTGCGATAAAGTTCGATTTTTGGGCTCATAAATTGACACACAGTCTGAAATGGATCTAAATGAACGTGACGATCAGAGAACTAACATGAAATGTACTGGATTTGATAGGTTTTTGACATCTTCCTTCAAAAGCAGCGCCGCAATCCAGAGGCTATCTAGAGCCATGCCTATGGCTGTACCTATCACATTTCGCGAAGCATGTACAAAACATAAGTGAAGTGGAAAGTCTAATATTATGTGATGAGAAAGATAATTATATGTATTAAAAAAAGGTATACCGCAAATGTTTTAGAGGATATCAAATAGTCAAAAACCATTTATAAACAATTAATAGAGTCAAATCATTCTCATTAGCCATTAATAAATTGGCGCGGAAATCGATCCAGACGTTCATAATGATGTATTGAAGGCCCGCATTACGCATTCGACATACAAAATTAATACATTATTGTATGCCTTGCAACACCCTTACAGGGTCTATGTATGTTTGAGATAACTATTCTATAAGTTCTCTGTAAACTACATTGTGCAATAAATAAATAAATAAATAAATAAACATATGTCGGCGAGTTGTGTTATCGATACTTTAATCGGATTACGACGCGCCGAACGCGTCTAGTCCAGCAAGTTCGGACAGATGTTAAGCCTGGAGTACACGATACGAAAACTTAGTTGAACACAAAAAAGAAAAAAAATATTGGTAGTTATTTCATATCAAATACCAACCATCTACGGGGCTCCAATATAATGTATGTACTAGCGATGCAACGAGTGTTCGTTTTTCCACATTCGCGAATGCGAATATTCAACTCCAACATTCGCGAACGCGAATATCCTTTTTTTAAATATGGCACCCAAAATATGCAATTACTTACTATCTTATATTTTGATCGTACGTTTCATGTTGAAACCGAAAGTAGCCGATACTGCACGAAGTAAACAACCCGTGATTTCTTGCTTATTGACTGAAGTCAGCGCCTAATAGTTATCTCGTCAATTAGTTTTGATGTTAAGTATCTAAATAAATTAATTTGTTTTGTTGAGGTACGTTGGTGTAGGTTTCTACAGAAACTTTCGTTAAGTTGTTATTTTATATTTAACTAGCGACCGACCCGCCCCTGCTTCGGACGGGTGAAATTTATACTTAAAAACCTTCCTCTTGAATCACTGTTATCTATTAAAAAAAAACGCATCAAAATCCGTTGCGTAGTTTTAAAGATCTAAGCATACATAGGGACAGACAGCGGGAAGCGACTTTGTTTTATACTATGTAGTGAAGTTCAAGTAGTAACTAATATAAAAATATTGTTAAACTAATCAGTTGCATTGTTATTTTATAAATAATTTTCACTTTAATTGCCAAATACGTTCGCAAAATAATCGCAGAAACTATTGCGAATGCGAATATTAAAAAAGACGCGACTATTCGCGAATGCGAATTATGTGAATATTCGTTACACCACTAGTATGTACGTACGTATGTTCCTACAACCACTGCCATATTCAGCACTGGAGATTGCTCTAAAGCTTCCATTAATGCATGTACAGACGCAAGCACAAGCTACTACAATCTGTCAAATTTCTTTAATAGATTTTCATCTTTATCGCGAAAGCATTAGGTTCAAGGTTGATTGGGAAAATTTGTCAGTTTCGGGTAGCTTGACCTGCTGGCGTCTGTACGCTAATGTATGCTAAAAGATATTGGCAGTGGGTGTTACTGCTGTGATGATGTCTTAGGAGACTTTTTTTGGGGTTTTTTTTTTTTTTGGGGAATTCCGTATAGTATCCGAATGGAAATAGACGTCTGTTTCTTAACCCTTGTTAGTAGGCTAACAAGGGTTAAGAAACAGACGTCTATTTCCATTCGGATACTATACGGCATTCCCCAAATTCTCTAACAGATTGCGAGGAATAACAAGTGGGGATAAACTCTTCTTTTAACGTTCCCCATAATCACTATCACTGTGTAATTTTTTTTTTAACTTGCGACCAATTTTTCTGTTAAGATTAAAACGTAATTGTTAATAGCGAGTATTTTTTTAAATTATATCTCTAGCTCATCTTTAATTAAGTAAAAATCTCATTAGTTACTGTTATACCCACGTTTTATAGTCTTTAACTGAATAGTGTTGCTTGTTACTGCTGAGAACTGCTCAAAAGCAGATTTTGTGGCGGCTGTTTGACTTATACCTAATGACCTAAATAAATATTATACAAATAAAACTCTGATCGCAAAATATCTATACCGAACACAAATTATTATGACTATAGTTTTTTTGCTGATTTGAGAATATTCCACTTACTAGCTCATCTTTGCCGTCTAAATTATGCTATTAATCTACCTGTTTCGTCATTAGCTTCATTTGGTATGCTTTTTAAATTATTATCTTTATGTAATTACTCCAATACAGGAAACAACTGAATTCAATTTAATTCGTTTATGTGTTTAAAACATGGCACGGTACCTAATTGGTAAGTTGACAAGCAAGTTTATTAATTATGTACCAAATGCTTTTGAAGAAAGTTTTACGCTATCGGGACATTAATTGCTCTTGTTTGCAATTTATAAATTTATATAGATTATTATTCCATTTATTCATTTAAAGACATTAGGTATATAATTAGATTTTTAAATATCAAACACACAAATAACAAAAACATTAAAAAATAGTAGCCCACCGGCATCAGGAACAAGGTCCAAGCTACCGGTGGTCAGGGCCTCAGAGAGAGGAACTTCCTAACAATACGCGCCGTGTCCAGAAGTACCGCTTTCTGTATCAGACCCTTGATCCAGCCGCCCAACGAGAGCCTCTTTAGATGTTGGTTGAGGCTCTTGGCTATTAAACCATTGGCCGTAACGACTATCGGTATATCGACTTGCTGAATCAACATCCAAGTCTTGATTATATAGATATTTATTCACATCACAATATTTATTGTATTTTATGTAAGTTTATATTGTCAGTATATTTTTATTCTTTTTGTATATAAGTGGTTGTACGGTCCACCCGTACAATTCATATCTTTTTACGTTAAATAAGTAAGCAGTTTTGTACCGCGTGCGCAATTTACTTCAGTTCGCGTTCCATCTTTGCCGCGTGTACTCATTATCATATTAGTGATATTAGCATAGCATTTCGATATCCTAAAATCATTCTATCATAAGTGATCACTGTATCAATTAGCTATAGCATTCTATCAATAAACTTATCATTAAACTCTATCCCTTCTTATCATTAGTTGTCACGTACAGTGGTTCTTTGTATCTGTATGTTTATCTGTTTCATTTGTTTTTACACAATATTATCTACATTTCTTGATCTAAATTCTCCTCTCACAAGTCTGCTGGAAGAGATTTCTTTAAGAAATAAGCAGTGCATTTGTACGCTATGGTCCTGATTAACTTATTTTTTATTAAGTGTTGTGTGTACACAAATTCTTAAATAAATAAACTTAAAAAAATATAAAAATTTTGCTTCATCGTTGAACTGTCTACCCTGAGCTTAAGACGTCGAGTATGACACCTATTTTAACACTTCGTTAAGTAGAAATAAATCTTATTTAATATCTTATTCGGCAATCAGTCAAGGGGAGTTGGTAGAGGAGTGGTTTTTTGTGCCCTAGGGCATATTGGCTCATTAGATCTGTTCAATTCGATTCCGTACTGTTGAATCCATAAGTAGTTTCTAGTAGTCTAGCAGTTGTTTATTCATTACCTAGTTAAGCCTGCGGCTTGGAATGGCTGATTTTTTAGGGTTCCGTATCTGAAAGGTGCTAACGGGATCCTACTATAGTAATAGAACCAACGATGTCTGTCTGTTTATACAAGGTTAGTCGGAAAGGGGGTACTAATCCGCAGGCCACTCATAATACCACTGTTTTAAAACAAGTGCTTAGAATTTTTATTTAATTCTTCATCCTTGCTATGAATTCAGAAAATGGAGCGTCTAATCCGTGACCCCAAATATGACCTAAAATCTAAAGCTGATCATAGCTGACGATAGATAGATTTAAGAGTATTTTTTTATGAAATCTTTGCACAGCTGTTTTTCTTAAACTATTGAGTTTTGGGGAAAGTTGTAGAACAAAAGTTATTCATTAGGTATTATGGGTACTTTAACACCCTTTCGGATTAGGACCTCCCTTCTGATTATCCTTGTATACACGTCTGGTTATAAGATTCTATTTATTTTTCAAAGATTTTGTTTCGTAGCTTGAATCTTGGCGAAAAATAAACAAATCAAATTCTTTAATCTCAAGGATTATTAATCCGGTATTAGCACCTTCAATTATTCAAATTCATCTGCGGATCCAAATTTGAATACTAGATATTTATGTTAACGATGAAGGAAAACATGCATATTACCATTTACCAGAAACAATTATTGAAAGACCTGCCAGTCAGTTGTCGAACGATATGATAAGCTATCTCTTTTCCTCTCATTACACAAATTGTAGACGGAATGAGATAAAAAACTGAATCAGTCGACAACTGCTTATCGAAATGGTTCTGAATCGCTGGACTGAGTGCTGAGACGGCTCTAAAAATACTTGATGATGTGTACTCCGCCAACCCGCACCAGGGGGTCTACTCCCTAAGCACGAAGTCCGTGGTTTCGGCCTTAGTTACGAGCGTTTCCTACTCCCTATCACCTACGGACACAATTTGACAGTTGTCCCTACTACAGATGTGTTTTTGCCCGTCCGAAAACTTGAACTTGACACTTGTTTTGTTCACTCCTACGTTTCGGGCTACTTTCGGACGGGCGACTAACTTCGTTGACGGACTTAGGGAGTAGGCCCCCAGGCTACGGCGGACTAGAGCCTAAGGCCTGATTTACACAGGGTAAGCAACTGACTCCAAACTCGAGACAAGTCAGTGCTGACCCGATATTTACCTAGTGTAAATTGATTTGGAGTCAGTACAGCGCTGTCGTGATCAATTTACACTAGGTAAATATCGGGTCAGCACTGACTTGTCTCGAGTTTGGAGTCAGTTACTTACCCCGTGTAAATTAGGCCTAACCCTTCTCATTCAGAGAGGAGGCCTGTGGCCAGCAGTGGGATAGTAATGGACTTCTTCCTCTTATCTCGTGTCGGCACGAGCTATACGAAAATAGCTCATGCTGTGGTGAAAAGATTAGCCAGTCAGCAAGGTTGGTAGCGGGGCTGACTGCCCAGGGTGCGCCGGACGTACTTAAGTATCGTCACTCGTGAATGCTCTTTTCATGCACCTCAGTAATGGACTGATGGACTGATTATATTTGAGTCGGGTAAAACCAAAGGTAGCAATGTAACTTTTAGCAACATTTGAGCAAATAAAAATTAAGCAACTCTGCCTTAATGGAAGATCGCCGTCTTTGGAACTTAAATCGAGATTTTGTGTCGATATAGCAAAGGTTTTTTATTATAGGTCAAAAAAGCAGTTTATTTTTAATATTTTTGAATTTTCTGCATCGTTAACTCAAAAATGCCAAAAAGTGAGATTGCCACTTTTTATTGTATGGCTGGGTACGACTCATTTGACTCTATACAGGGTTATTGGTAAAACACTAACAACCTCATAAGGGGTCAATGTACTTATCAAACAACTTTTACTATGGGACCAAAACTGAAATCGCTAAAATAAATCAGCTGTTCCCTACATTTTGACGAGTTATGCGAACATAAATGTAGGGTTTTTTTCGCGATTTCAAGTTTGGTCCCATAGTAAAAGTTGTTCATAATGATGAGTACAATGACCCCTTAAGAGGTTGTTAGTGTTTTAACAATAACCCTGTATTTAAACAACGAGTTACTAAATATTTCGCTCGCATGTCTATACAGGGTGTTAACGAATTCGTGTAATTCCTGAAAACCACATGATCTACTACTGATGTAGACAGGCCCCGCACGGGATTTAGCTAGATTAAAAATAAAAAAATTAAATTAATATTTTTTCATGCGGCTTTGTTACCGATCGTATCCAAACCACCTAATAAGGATTTAGTAAAAAAATAAGAATTTATTTTTTTGCAAAAAAAGTGTTTTATTTGTGTCAACATTTCGATACCACGCATAAATTAATGAAAGCACGGCGACACGGCTGGCAGGCACGACTAGGGTTGCCAACCCTACTGTATTATATAGTATCCTACTATATTAGAGGCCCGACTACTATATTTTCTGATAAAAATATATAGTAGGCGAAACTACTATATTTTAAAGGCATCAAACTCAAAGCAATATATTCGTTTCAAAATGTGTAAGCGTAAATCGAAACGTCAATATCTATTTCTGAACGATTCTGATATGTCAAGTTGACAGTTACATTGACTTTGACGGATGGCAATTTTTTACGATTTTCGCGCTCTCAAGTATGTGTTTTGGGAACTACCTACTTTTGAAGTTACCTAATTCATAAAAAATATTCTTTTAAGAAATAAAGTACCTATTCTGGAACCTACTATATTTTTTTCATCCTTTCGTTACCTACTATATTTTTGTGGGTAATCATTTTAGAACTACTATTTTTGACCGACAAAGAGTTGGCAACCCTAGGCACGACTAACGCGATATCTCTCTTTGCAGTCAGATAACCCAAGGCTCTAAAATGACTCAGAAATAGAAAATCAAGTTTTTTTTTTTTTTAATTTGTTTTTCAAAAATTCCCATTTAGGGTTAATTTGTTCACCAGTAGATCACGTGGTTTGAAGGAATTACACGAATTCGTTAAAACCCTGTAGGTAGTAATAGTAAGCGACACATGGTACGGAGCCTTCGATGCGAGTGACTCTAATTACTTGCACTTGGCCGCTTTTTACTAATACTATTTATTACTATACTACACCGTAAAGGCGGTATCCAACTGTGTAGTGCGTTGTATCGCTTCTGGCGATGCTTAAAAAAAAGTGTAAAGTTTTTCAAGTGACGACGATGTTTTCGTTGTCGTAACTTAGTTAAGTAAGTACCATGATATACAGTGTGAGTTTAGATATACTTTTAAAAAGGAGAAAAATATTTTAAAAAAAGCTTTAAAAAATCTTGATTTTAGAGCCTTACTTTTTGTTGCAAGCGGTTTATCATATTAAAACAAAAACTGTATAATAATTGTAAATAGCAGGCGAAGACGATGAAACAATTTACCCCAAAAAAATTACCGTCATTTTGTTCCATGCTTTCCGTAATAATGAAGAAAAAAAAAACACCACTTTATTCCGTACTTTCCGTTTAAGGATAAATTTATGGAAAATCTGTTTTTGTGTATTTCTCGAAAATTAATAGGAAAAAGTTTTTAATTCTTTTCCCCGTCGATAAAATGATGTATAGTAGGGTTTTCGCGTTCCCGGCCTATTTACGTTCCCGGGAATCGGGAATTTTTTCTCACAATTCCCGGGAATTCCCGGGTACCCGGGAATTGTCATGTTGTTTGTTTAAATATAGTTTTTCTCGTATATTTCAACATTAAACTTGTGTAAGTAATTTAAACTTGATAAATTGTCAAACATACCAATCGACTTTTCCTATTAAAATAAAAAAAATCTTACACTTATTTAAAAAAAAATAACTAGGAACAGTTACAGTCATTTATTGTGCGACGTCGCGAGTTTCTTTAATGAAAAAAAGTCTTCTCTTCATATAATATGGCAAAATATTACAGAATAACAATAGGGTGAATGACTATAAAGGGTGTTACCAAATTCGTGTAATACTTTAAAACCACATGATCACTGGTGCGTAGAATGACCGAGCACGGGATTTAGTTTGATTAAAAATAAAAATAAAGTTTTTTTTTTCTTGCGGTAGCGATATGTGATCGAAACATAACCAACTAATAAGGAACACATAAAAAAATAAAAATTGCTAAATACACATTTTATTCGTTGGAACATTTCGACGCCACTCATCAATGAATGAAAGGACGGTGACACAGACTACACTACACGACTAGCAATAAATCGTTCTTTGCAGTCGGTTAACACGGGGCGCAAAAAGAGCTCGAAAACAAAACTTTTTTTTTGAAAATAAACTATTTTGTATTTAAAATAAAAACCATTACCATACCAAATCATAACCATTTAGGGTTAATCTGTGACCAGTAAGATCACGCTGTTTAAAGGAATTACAAGAATTCGTTTACACCCTGTATATTTTCATTATTTATAAATCACGAAATTACGCAAAAGATAAGCATTGTGAATAGTGTAAATGACACAACAATATTATCGTTCAGGAGTGATTCTATCATTACAGTTATAGCTAATATCGGTATGTCAGGATTGCGAGCAAGGTAAACACAGTAAATAAAACCAACATAGACTCTCCACCACTGAGAGTACTTGTATTTGGGTTAATATTAGTAACATTAACTAGATCACAGTATATTACTTTACACAATTATTACAAGATCATAAAATAAGGACAAGCTAATCAGATATAAGAGGTCAGACTTCTTCAGCTGTTCAACACGGAATGCTCTCGCTTCGTCGAATGACCACCGCCTTTATAACCTCGGGTGGGCCGATCCATATCGACGACTACCCTCTCTTGTCAACATTGCCCAGTGCTACCCGCTACCGATAACAATAGTTTCAACAAATGAAACATTTACAAAAAAAAACAACAAGCGAATTTGTTTACTAAACAGAGACAACAGTACTGTGTGCTGACATCACGATACATTTACCCTATTCTAAGTTCACACCACGCGGTACAATGTCCGTTTCACGCGAGAGCGACAGAAAATGCTCTAAAATCCTAGGAAGCGTGCAGACCCTTCATTTTTCATCATCATTTCTTCATTTCAAATAATTCCCGGATACCCGGGATTCCCGCCTAATAATTCCCGGGTCCTAAAATCCCCAAATTCCCGGGAATTCCCGGTTCCGGGTACCCGGGGCGAAAACAATAATGTATAGATTCGCCCAATTTCTTAATTTATGAGCACTATGAAGACTCACTGTATAATACGATATATTACGCACTATCCTTTAAGCTTAAATATAGAAACGATTTGTTAGAATAAATTGGGATATTTATTATTTATATTTCTAGCACAAAGCCATTATCATAACAATGGATGAAAATACCTTTTGAATATTTTATAAGCATCTTAACCTTGATAGCCGTATCAATAATATAATGCTAAAGATAAATCTAAGGTATTTTTTAGTTTTTGTAGATAGTTACCTATGTGATTTTTGTTCAAACACGCGCTATCATCAAAATCAGCTTCTCGTGCCGTCACTAGCATATACTAAGGATGTTATAGAGCTTAACCGAAACTATCGGAAATCCGAAATAAAAAATATCCATAAAGCCTTTTGTTCACGGCACGGTTTCTTAACTGTACGGCGTATTAGCCGCGTCGTAGAAAAATCGTGTGAGCTTGTACACGATAATACGGCAAACCACCAGCCGAAACTGATTTATATCCATTTTGTAACACAAAATCAGCCTTGGAAAGATGTCATGCAATAATTGCCCGGCGCGGCGCGAAAACGTCCGGTGCTGTTATCAAACTCTCCTGGACTGACATACAACACTAATGTAAATCAAACCGTGCGCAAAAGAGGAGTAGCCACGGTGCATACGGCGGCGCAGGCGTGCCGTTGGGCCGCCACGTCCGTCAACAAACTTCTATAGTAGTCCATACAACACTGATGACCGTGCCTACACACGGCTAATTAACCATAGATTTTTACGGCGAAAAAACGTGTGTGAACAAGATGCCTAACCGTAACTGTATCTGATATAAATGTTTCGAATAATTTTGGATAGGGGCGGAGTTTAAATACTTGATTTGACATATGGCCTTTTAATAGATATTGTGGTGTATTAATAAAAGTTAAGTTTATATTGCTCACTTGGTAATTCCGACTACCAAACTGAATTTCGACAAATCGTTCTACGACAAGATTTTACTTCGACACTATGGAACTCCGACATTACCTACGCTACTCCGACAATTATGGAACTTCGACACTGGGGTTTAAAGTAACTTAATACGAAGGGGATGATGGGGGCTAGAGTGAGCGAGCAAAGCCAGCGAGCGAAGCTCACTCTAGCCCCCATCATCCCCTTCGAACCTAACCTATCCGTGTCGGGGTGACCCAAATTAGGTGTTTCCTTTCATCCCGAAAAAAAGTACTGTATCCGAGAAAAACAACAATAATGATAATAGATGGCGCCACGTGTCATGATTGAATTACCTATGTTATTATATAAATTTTAGTAGTGCGTTAAGAGTTGATTGTTAAATTCTAACTTAAGGCGAGCGAAGCCGCGGGCAAAAGCTAGTATCATTTTTTTTTAAAACAAAACATTTGTTGGTAGATGTAGTTATTTTATGTTTTTTTTTTATGATGTTGTTTACGTTTTTTGGATAGCAGTCACCTTATGGTTACAATTTACGAAATTACTGTTATGTGTGGACTCATCTTTCGTTCAACAGAGTATAGGACCAATACAACAAAGTCTGGAATTTTTTATCAAATTCCACTCCAATTGTCGGATACAAAACGGCTTGCAAATGGTTTAACAAGTAGGTAATAAATCAGAACGGTTCTTTAAGTTCGCTCAGTGGGTGTTAAACACTTCACGTTGTAATGGAAAACATCTGTAACGCTTCGTAGAAGTGACGAGCCGTCGACATGAAGACGTTCCAAGTCGCTCGCACTCGAGCAAATTGAAATTTGATTACCGTCATAACTACGTGTTTACTGAATGCATATTAGAAGGAGCATTTCGAATTAGTGCTGTTCGGTTTTTGAATTTTGAATAAATTCTATTTTCGTTCCTTTTTTATTGTTGTTTTGGTTTTGTATTTTTATTCATCTTCTTCTTAGCGTGTCGATGACAATCTAAGTACACTGTGTCGGCCCAGAAGTCAGCAGCGAGTTTAGCAATATCCGTAGCGTCCTTCTTGTGACGTACAGGTAACAGGGCTGGCATGGCATGATATTACATAGGTACTAATATTTTAATAAATATTTTGTAGCTATTTATTAAAATGTTAGTAGGTATTTAGTTTAGTCTGCTCGTGTATATTTTAATAAGATTTTTTGGCTAGTTAGTTACCTAATTTTATACGTATAATAGTCCTAAATAAAAGAGTAGACAGTTCCTTTGGTCACTGACTGTCTTAATGGTCTAATGAAGGAAGGCGAGACCCCATTACCATTTACCGGACATAGTTGAAACAGTTGGGACCTTTTCTTCAGAAAAAGACTAGACTTTTGGACGACACGTTTGGTGCAGTGGCTAAGCGATTGGCTTCTGCGCTGCGGGTCGTGGGTTCGATTCCCACACGGAACAAAAATTTGTATGGCCTACAGATGGTTGTTCCGGGTCTGGGCGTTTGTTTGTGAGATTTGTGTCTGTAAACGCACCCACGATACAAGAGAAATCTTAGTGTGGGGCAACGTTTTTTAAAAAAGAGAATAAGAAAGAGAAGAGACTTTCTCTTATCTGGGTATCAAACTTTAGCCCTCACGCTTGCGATCACTAAATCAATGAAGCGTAGATAATGTAGATATTGATAATTGTTGTTTTATAGTTTTACACATCAGATAAATCAAATTGATGTCTACCAACTCATATTAATTCGATGCATTGAAAATAAAACACAAATCTCCACTAAACGAAAGCAATTGAAGCGCATGACTCTTTTACAATTGAAATATTCATGAAACTTCTAAAGATGATCAAATGATAAAGCACAATAAGTTGTCATTGAGTGGCTGCTCTATTTTTAGACCACACAACAAGCCACAAGGCACTCTCTGTGAACTGTTCATCAACAACGACTACGCAATCAATTTGACCCGTTCTTCACATTGTTGGACTATAAATTAAGTATGGCCGCCTTCGTGAGAGGACTGAGATGTTATTTACAGACAAATAACGTGCATTATTACTTAGTGTAATTCGTACTGTTATTGTATTGGTGAGGTAAACTTAAAGCGCCATCTATATTTTTGCGCCTTACAGCTTGGTAGCGCTATCTGTTGTCGAGTAGCAAGCAACAAGCTTTGTAATTGTGGAACTAGATGGCGTTATTTTAAACAGCCATACTTCGACACCGGAAAATAATTGAAAAAATATTTTAATTATGTATCTATTTATGCATTAAATTAATTATTATTTATATTTACGAGTGACGTAAGTACGAATCCTGAGCAGTCAGCCCCGCTAGTACTATACTGGCTATCTTTTCACTACGGCATGCAAGAGCTTTATAAGAATACTTAGGGTATTCTTGTATAGCTCTTGCTGAAAAGCAAGATTAAAGGACTATTTATTTTGAAACTCGACCACAATATTATTATGTGCGAAAAAATCAGGCAATAGCTTGTCTAGAGCTACATCTAAGTTAAGCTATTGCCTATTAAGTACTCATAGCTACCCAGGACCTAGTATTCAACACTACGCTGTCGATAGTCAGTGTTGTTCCGTCGTAGGTCTAATATCTACATTTCGCTAATGATTGTAGGTAAAAAGTCCCTTCATCCCTTATGGTACGGGATAAGTAGGTACAACACTCTCAAACAATTTCGACGATTACCAAACAGTATTACATACCTACTAAACTAGTTTTATAAATAACTTGCTGTAACTACCCGGCTTGCGTTGCCATGCCACTTAGAGAAAATAAGTGTGACAGTAATTTGCATTTTTAAAATCTAAATACGCGATAATCCGAATATTGTGATATGTTGTCGATTCGAAACCCTTAATTAATACGTGAGGAGACCCGATTTTACCGTACTGACATGACGGGACGAGCATCAAATGTTTGACAGCTAGGAACAGTTTGTATGGGAAAATAAAATACTTAGTTGTTTTTACTATTTTCCTCGAAACTTTTCCATATTTTCTCACTACTTAAACCTTTCCTGAACTTCCACAAATATTTCAAACCAAAATTAGCCAAATCGGTCCAGCCGTTCTCGAGTTTTAGCGAGACTAACGAACAGCAATTATTTTTTATATATATAGAAGACTATCATTGTTGGATATGTGGGTAGTCGGTATTAGGTACCACACAGTACCTAAAAACTGCTTAGTAAGTACGTCAATAATACTGACGCATGTTGTATGAGTGTAGGTATCTACTTTCTCATTTCTAAATTCCTTAAAGCCCGTCACACACGTAGCTATAATAATATTAATATGTCAAAATATATTGCGCTTTTAGTATAGATTTCAAAGATATATATTATAGCTGCGTGTGTGATCATTCAAAGATTACCATAAAAATATATCGTAATATGTCTAGCTATAACTTATATTAATATATATTATAGCTACGTCTGTGACGGGCTTAAGGTGTTGAATTTGTTTTTTTTAGTACCGTACCTATTCCTTTATCATTATGGTGTACATACCTACGACATATGTGCATAAAATATAATAATTATCAATTTATCATTCCTTCGAGTCCGTCGATTTTGTATTTTTTTCCAAAGAAAGGACTCTCGTTCTTGTCATGTGCTTTTAAAAGCATGAATGAAATCATTTACCAAAGCGTGTATGATTAATTAATCAGACCTACGTATTGCGGTAAACCACATTGCGTCGATTGACTCGTCGTAACGCATTATTTGAACAGGTTCATCTTTATTCATTCAAAAAGTAGGTCGGACTCATCCCAAGTTTTACCTCATAGTACTTACCTAATTAAGTTTTCCCATTCATAATACATACAAATTCGGAAACCCGAAGATTGCTGAGGCGCGTAATACCTATGTCAGTCGTAGTAAGTACGACCGTTTCTACATAACTGAAAAGTTGTTGGCGAGACCTGAAGTGTCTCCAGCCTCCAGCCAATGGGGGAAAGTAAAATACTAAATCTAAGCTCTCATACTATACTAACAACATGACTACTAGCAACAACAGCACTAAGGGCGACCCTAGAGACCTCGGCTTAGGGCGTTGCTAGAGTGAGATTGGAATTGAGAAAGCTGGATGATGGCTAGATTATCGTTGTAACTGGACAAAATAACCGTCGCGTCGTAAGCGTTGAGTCCTTGCTGAATGTCGCGACGGGCAACATTTACCAACCACAGTCATTCTTGTCCGCGACAATCCGCCGGACTAAAAGTCCGTCGTCTACTCAGGGCCTTAATGTATCTGTTGTTAGCATCTTGTTTTTATGCCAGTCACCTCTAGTCCTTGTTTTTTTAGTAATAAGTAATGCTAACAAACATGTTTTATAAGGGGTCATGCATGCTTATTACCCGACAATATTAATTACCTACTCAATCGCATCGGTATTATTATCGGTAGGCACCTACTATGATGCATTTGTTCATGTTTTAGTACTAACCCATATAATCTATCATAATTTATATGGATTATCATAATATTATAATCAATCATAATTGATTATAATAGTATGATCATTATCATAATAATAACTAACACATTACTATTCACAAATCGTTTTGTAACCTATAATTTTAGGGTTAAAACAGTTGGCAAGGTCTTAAACAAAAAGTTCAAAGAAATTGCACAACATTAGTGATTCTTGAATCTATTTTACATAGTAATTATAGATAAGTACTTATAGATATTTCACCCTTCTCTTCTCTAAAGGCGAACGCACACTTATCCGAGCCGAACGCGTCGAACGAATCGAAGTCAAGGAGGCCTCGCACACATATCCGCACCGAAAGAATCGACCGTGCCGAAAGAATCAATCGCGCCGAAGAAATTGTTTCTATTTCCTTTACGCCTGTCGCACTGTTATTACTCTATTGTCAGTGCTTTATTAATGGAAGACGAATGAGCGAGCGCTTTGGTCGAGTCGACCGCATAAGCCGCGTCAAATCTGATGACGTCATCCGAATTCGTCTAGGATTTCTGGGGTTCTTCCAGATTCGGACGTTTTGACGCGGGCAAGTGTGCGAGGTTCCATAAGATTTCATACACAGAATTCTAAAATTCGTTTCGTTCGACGCCTTCGATGCGTTTGACTCTGATAAGTGTGCGTTCACTTTAAATAGTATAAATTGAAGTCGCTTTTCGCGTCGATCTGTTTGTACTGCTTCTAAACTACTCAATGGATTTTGATGCGGTTTTTATCTTAACAAACCCAGTGCCGTGAATCACTTATGAACAAGTGCATTGTTTAACTATTGTGTCTGCCGTCTAGACAGTGAACCTGATACCTTATTTTTCTGAATGCACATTCGGATCGTAACGCGGCCGTGTTGTAGCCGTGTGACGTTTTAATCAGTCCCAGATTCCTTAATAAGAAAAAAACATGCAAATAACGTGACGACACATGCAAATGCACAGAGCAGAGCTACAGCGCCGTGTGCTTTCCTGCGATAGCAGAGCTTCGACAAGATTCCCGTTACCTTGTCTAATGCGATTTCTGTTCGGAAAAATACCTTGGTACCTACGAATTACATATTTATAGTTGACGCACGGCTGCAGGCTTCTAACTTATTCGGACAAGGACATAGAGAATTTTTGTAACCGCAAATGACGCAATCTGAAACGACTAGAATAATGTCAATGAGCTGGCTTAAAATAATATTTAAATTGATGATTTTATGGCGTTTATGAGTGTGTGCGAATCTGAAGTGGATATTTCCGACTCAAAGTTAGTAGTCAAATGTTCAAATCTTCTCATTTTAATGATGACCTCTTGATGACTAGAAACATATGTGTATCTCTGCCTACCTCTTGCTTAGAAATGTAGTTATTTAATGCAGCGTACAAACCTAGCCAATGAACGTGACTGGATACCGGTATAACCGAATGAAATCGAATTCGTTTTGATATAAAGTTGGGTCTAATTCATCAAAAATGACGAACGTTTGTTGGCCATGTCGTTCTTTGGCTAGGTGTGTAGGGTAAAACCGGGATAGATGCCTCGTTTTCAAAAAACCTGATTTCCCAAACACGCGACTAAAAATTAATAGTTTAAATAAGAAGCGCAGGCGCCCCACACCTCATTCCCCCGCAGGCTGTGGTGCATTACGAACAAATCTCGCTTGTGCGTGTGATTATTTCCGCAGCGAACGCGACGAATACCTACGCTGCTTAAGAAATATAGATGTTACGAATGAGAACCATCATTGTATAGATAAATCGAAATTGCTAAATATATTGTCTTAATAGAGCAACCATAGAATTTCTTGCCGGCTCTTCTCCATAGGCAACGACTAATTGGAACCGTGCACCAAAGTTCGATTTTTCGTAAGAGCCTGTAATAGCATAAATGAAATGAAAATTAAATTAACTTGAACGTTGAAGAGAGAAAAATATTGAATCTTCCATTCATCTGTATAAAGCCCTCTATACTCCAAGAAATATTATATCGGGATCAGAATATAAACAAAATTTAAAATTAAAATTTCTACGAGATACTAGGTACAATAGTTTGTAGTAATTTGTATTATCAGGCTTTCAGCACTCCCACTTTCAGTAAACACTTAAGTAAACATTCCAATTCGATTGGTTCTTACAATTTGCTTTAGAACAAAGAATTGTCTTTGTAATCAAATGGATTTGTCACCTATCCAATCAGTTGTTGCGTAACTTTCTCTTACAGACTTATTCCATTTTTAGATATATATGAAAAGTTGTCTTGCATGAATTAGTCCTAAATCTATACCACACTTCGAATCTGCTAAGCCATAAAGTTGTTCATGAAATATACTTTAATCTTTATATTCAAAAATTCGGCCGTCGCATGTTTATGTCCTTAAAACTCGAAAAGTAGTTGATGGATTGACTTGAAATTTTGAACACTTGTTGTTGGCATTTGTGAAAAGGTTTCTGATATAAAAAATAAATAAAAAAAAACTTCTTACAAGGGCGGAGTTGCGAGGGCACAGCTAGTACTTAATAAAAGGTCAAAAAAAAACTCAAAATTGAAATTATTTATTTGCGAACTCTGTCTTTACAAGATCCATTTATAAATAGTTAAATGCTTCCTCATAATATAAAATTTACATGTGATAGAGTTATAAATAACAAACTTTATGATTTCGTTGCCGTGTTTTCTACCCACGAGCTGAAATTAATAATAATAATTTCAATTTGAATCTTCTGAAACGTAATAAAATATTCATGGGTAGAAAATGCGGGTTTAAAACGGAAACAACCGTAAACACCTGTAACAAATTTGTAGGTATCAATATTAAGGTATGCTTTAACCATCTGGGCTCCAAATAAAAACAAACTAAAAATATTTTAAGGCGATTCTCTTGCCAACTTGAGAGTTGAATAGCCTTTAGAGCACATTGCGTGATAATCAAGATATAACTCTTTTTTGCTCCAACGTACTTTTAAGTGAACAAAAAACTAGTGATGAAACTTTTTAAGCAACGATTGTTTGTTCTGCTTTAATTTTTTGTACCAAAGTCCTATGACCTATACATATTTGTCATAAGAATATAGTAAACACCGCACATACCTAATTGTCAGAATTAACAGTCAATTGTCCGAAACAGCTGGTCAATTTCTATGTCAATGAATTCATCAGCGACAATCAAGTTTGAAATGTTAATTTAGTGAGCGAAGACCGATCGTGAACGGTTTGCGAAGCTGAAGTGGAAATACGCGTCGGTCTCAACTCTAGTACCCACGCGACGTTCAAGCCGGTATAACGTAACCAGCTGTCAGTACGCGACTGTGATTTTCATAAATCGAACACCGATCGAACACCAAATGTTATTTAAATTTTTAATTGAAAAATTTCATAACTTTTTAAATATTTTTTACAAATTTCCATGATACGCTAGCCAGTGTTATTCGAATAAAAGAATTACGTTAAATCGTGTAAACAAAGTCTAGTTTTAATAAAAATAATACGTGTGAATATTAAATACTTACGCAAAATGTCCATATTTGTTGGAAAAATCTTAGTGACGCCTATCAACAAACTAGTAACGACTAATAAGGCGCGGAGCGGTATTTATGGTCATATTCTTGATCGTGTACAACAAAATATATTGTGTGTGATCCGATAACTAAGTGTTATGTAATGTCAACGGTTCCAACATTGCTCTACAATCAAACATTGTTCACAAAACTACCAGATTTACAAATAGAGAGGAAAAAACACGTAATATTTAGGTAACAGCGATAGTGCTGCTGAGAATAAGACACTATAACAAATACTTCTCAGGAATTCTGTTCAATGTACAGCAACTAGACAGGGAGAGGAAAAATTCAGCTTAAAATGTTGCTAACACTATTCAAAGCACGAAGTGAGTCTAAATAGTAATATGTTATCACATTGAAATGAAGGTAACAGAGGTAAATTAAGAATATAAATGTAGACTATGCCGTGAGATTTGAAATTTGGTCATGGCGAATCTAAACATTACATAATTATAGCTCTGGTATTATTTGGCACGTAATAAAAACTAATAACCCAATTCCAATTCATTGAAAATCAATTTCTTCAGATGTTTTTTTTAGTTATGACAGATCTGAAAATAATATTTCATCTGACGTCAAATCAAAGGCAAAGTCTTTGAGTTGATGTCCAGTCATATGATACTCATGTACAATTGACCAATTATCACCTATTGTTGCTATGATCACTTCTATTTCAGCGCTTGTTTTAACATCTACTGAATAAGATGTTCATGCATAGTTGATTTGCAACGAGATCAGCCTTCAATGTCGACTTCCTGACCACAATGGTTTTCCTCTAAATCCGTCCTTTTGTCTTAACTTTATGACTTTTCCAACAATAGCATTCTTATTTATAAACCCCGTGGCCATTTTCGCCCCTTTTATTACCATTTCTAGGTATGATATTTTTATCGCGTTATTAAATTTTAGTAGACGTCATTAAAAAGTACTATACGTGTCCATTCAAAGAGCATAGGATAATCACAGAGGTTTCCGGTTGATTTGCATTCAATACTATTGTGACGACAATAATAGTCTCGCAAGTGAAACCAATCTGAGAATCAACAATGCGGATGATACCATGTCTGGGTATAACTTTTCGCAAAAAAGAATCTACCAGAAGATCATAGTTCCCTAATTTTGTGATGATGGACTTGAATGTTAAAATGAATATCTTATTGAAATGTCTGACCAGCAAAAACTAGGATTAATCACTAAAAACTTAAGTTCTTGATTGGAACATAGCTATATCTTTTTAGTTCTGGGCACTTTTTCGATCAATGAGCATACTTGTAAATACAAGGAGAGTTTAAATAGGTATTCATCGCAAAGTATATTTAGCCATCATACATATTTGACAAATGGACTTCTTCGAAGTCCCTTGACAACGTCTATCAACATTGAAATCGGCACGTCTGGAATACGAAAATAGCCAGCGTCTTCTCATGCTATTTTTCCCACCGTAGTGACATCAACCTGAAAACCGTAGTAAATTTTTAACGATTGGGACAGTTGAAAATGTATGTCAAGGCCCTGCGAATTCTCTCTTCAATTTCTTTTAATTAGGCTCGACTACATGAGAAGAGCTCATCTCTTTTCATGTAGTATTGAGAATATTTAAAACTCTTCACAAATATTTGTGACTACCACGCTAGATGTTTGACCTTAGATTATTTCGGAAACTGATCCTCCATCTAGATTGCTCTCGTAAATATTTGTTTAGACTGAACCAAATATAGGAAGCATAAAGATTTGTTAGTGTTTTCTTTGGAAATTTAGTTGAATTTACGCTTGATCGATGATTTAGATGAGAACTGTACGTGGAAATATTTTGTTTTCAAAATTCAACTCGAGTTTTGACGTTATTCCATATTTCATGCGCTGATCTTCTTTGTTCAAAGAAGTAACGAGACAGTTCGCGAAAATCATTCACTGTCTGACATGAACATAGATTTGGCAAACTCTTGTATTTTTCCTTATCCCTTGTTGACGGACTTACTTGCTAATATGACTTTTTTACTTACCTGAAACGGGTTTGCGTCACCTTATAATTTTATAGCCAAACGTAAACGTCCCCTTATTTACTATCGATCATCCGTTACTAATAAAATCTGTCAAATTGTAACGACGAATGCTTTGTAAAACCCCGCTTCTATATCTAGATAATTCTTATCAACGACTAAAATTGAATTCATCATTCGAAACGCATTTCACATATTTTTGATTTCTGACGTCAAAAACTGTCAACAAGTTTAAAATATTTGGGAGTTTAGGCGGGATTATGATAAAATCAACAAGGGAATCGTTCGCCATGTCGCATGATGGCATGCTATAAATATGATGCAATTACGCCATCAAGCCACGCTTAATCTAATGGTTTCGGTAGTTTCAACTCTGTCGCGATAACGTCAACCACCGTAAATAGCATTAGCCTGTAGTTTGTCAACTTTAGCTGAACAGAACGTAAGGGTTTGGAACACAATAGATTTTCAGTGGAAAAGCAATTTGGCCAATAATAAAAAATTAGAGCCTTAGATTTGCTTGGCTGCAAATGTCCAACTCAACGAACATGTTTCTTTTGCCGCAAATATGACGAATGCGTCAAGCTTACTACTTTATTTTAATCTTTGAATTCAGATTTATGCACTTTGCTATTGCGAATTACCATTTTCTATAAAAAACGCGCTTTGCTGTGAACGTCCAATGAACAGCTTATTGTAAACATGCGTCCAGGACTGTCATCTGAACGTAGCCTAAATGTAACCGCAGTGACGTAAATGCTCTGATGAAGATTATCGGCCTTTAGATAAAATTAAACAACTTTTACCTAATGACGCTCGTTACACAGATTTTCCATTATATTTATAGTTGCCGTATTCACATCAATAACCATAATTCATGTTTATGATTACTGAAATTAAAGCTGTAGTACATCTGCGTCTTGTTATGTACTTATCTTGACAACCTTACATCTGCTTTGGATACTGATCCATTTCCATGTTGAGGTCAAAATTTACATATTCCTCTTTTTACATAACGAGTGCCACATATTGGTTGTTTTTCGTCTCGTATCATATTGATGGCGTTATTTTTGCACCGAAGTATGGTAAAGTTAGTGTTATTTTTAGCCCAAGGAAAATAGTATTCTACAACAAAATCGATACGTGATATGTTTTGAATACGATATATGTTTCCCGCTACCAACGTGTGGGCTGTATTTATCACTCAGTCAGTCAAAGACTCAAAGCATTTGATTTTACATTAAGATATTTTAATTGATTGAGAAGTAAATCAGTATGAATGGCTCATTTATAGCGATGATGAGAAATGCGTATCATGATGTAATTATATGCGCAATGTATGTTTTGCTAAACAACCTGAAATATTACTTTATTTATTATTCTGTCAAGCTTTTACTAGTGATTGATGTTTAAAGACTCCGTCAGGAATGTTTTAGAGTAATTTATTTATTCGTAGGCAGTGCGGTGGCAGATATTTATGTATAAAATGTCTTCTTTTCAGGGTTATGCACTGATTTCCATAAACTGTTTAAACGTATGTGAAGTCCGTTTTGAGATTTATAAATTTTCGTCGTCCACTAGAATTCGCGATGAGATCTAAATACCAAAATTCTTGAATTACATTCAAAAAGTTTTGAAGCCATTAATATCAATGATAATAAAATTATTAACAGGTGTATTCGCTCCACTTACATTAATGATAAGGGGTAATTTAAATGAATAGTTGCAACAAAAATGTTTATTGATATTAGGCTTAATGTGGCAGAACGCACTGGGCTTTGGTCCAAAATTGAAGAAAACGGGTCTAGGTCAACTTTTGTAGTCAACGATTATAAATTGTCGCATGCTTACACAAACTATGTATACCTACAATTGATATGGGGCAAGTCATGTAATTGATGACATAATGATAATTGTTATCTACCAATAAAGATGTTTAAGTAATAAATAGATATGCTAGTACCTACTGTTCTAATGTACATTAAAAAAGGTTTAAAATGTTTGTTTGAAATGAAAATGTTCAAACAGTCGTTGTCACTTGCCTCGTTGTTCCTACTTCCAGTGTCCCGTGAGCTTCCTTTAAAAAAACAGTTTTAGTACATAATAGATATTTGGCAAAGAAAATCAAATCATTCGCTGATGTCAACTCAACACCAAAATATCCATCTGTCAAACGCTCAATCTTTAACCCCGAAAATTCTTTAACATTTCCGAATTCTTCATTCAATGACGTAAGTTAAAATAAACTCACGATCGGTAAGGTGTTTCAGACAGTTTGATGGATGAGTTTGTAAACAACATTTGGCAAAATACTAATAGACACCACGATACTCCAAATGGCCACAATGATGTCATGGTCCAAATACTTGGTGTCAAATAGTACCACTGCTGCTGCATTGACCTTATCTGTACTTAGAAAGGCGGTGATTAGTTGAACGACCTTTGCCTACGAAAATACATGATATATCACCTACGCTCACCAACTGTTGTAATGTTAGTTGAGTACCTTACTACCTCCTCATTGAGGATTTGTGTTGCTTAACAATGCAATGTGGTCATTCATGTGTTAATGAGTAGACAGACACAATGGTTGAGTGAGAAATGTCGAGCATTAAAATTAATAGATGCACGAACACATGTCTAAATAACTTGTCAAGAGAACTTATTGCAACTGAAGGTGAATTGTTATGCACACGTTTATTTAAATTTATGAATACACAAAAAATCTTTTAATGTTAAATATATATTTGAGCACTACGTATTTATGCGTGTGATATTGTGGATTTATTTTGAGAAGATAATAGTTGTGTAGATTTAATAAGTATTCTACACACGTGATTATAAATAAAATTGATAGCTCAGTATTTAAAGCTAAAATCTATCACATAAATTTGGCACAGGTATAGCTACTGTGAATACAAATAATAATGTATGCAATGCTTACAAAAATGAAACACAATTTACGTGAAAAGAATAATTAAAATTTGCACCAAACCTTAATTAATCGAACTTGTTTCTCTTGTACTGATAAACTAAACATTCAAGGAGAAAATGAAAATAACTTACGAAATTTCCCTACATAATGTCCTTGCTTGAGGCAGTTTGTTGTATGTACCAATTTAGTCTTTAGTCTTGAATAATGGTTATTAATTTGCGTCATTAATCATGTTTAATGAAAACCAATTAAAGTTTAGTCCGACCGACGGGCGGCATGCATATACAGAAATATATATTTCACTTTGTGTGGCACAAGTCATTGAATGGTTGAGTCATCGACAGACTGACACACTTGGGAGTCGGACAATCAGTCGTCACTATAGTTTATAAGGCAACGATTGACAACTACGTCATTATCGTAGTCATTGTAATGGATTTACGTTTAACACTGGCTAGCGAACATAATACTAATTTCTAAATGACACAAAGATTTTAAATAAGTCATAGAATACATGAAGTACGCACATAAAATGTTTTATCTTTCCGGTGATAGGAATCGATAACACGTCAACAGACGCCGCCGATGAACAGTTTTGTTCAAAAGTAACGTGATAGTAAACCTGAAATATTCGTTTAATACAATGTGGAATTTTATAAAGTAACTATTGAGGGAGTTCAGTGATAAAGTGAGAAAAATTGCGTCAAAATGGCGCAAACGCACACAAAACAATGTCAAATCGACCACAACTACAAAATGGAGAAGAAATATTTAGAAATGAAACGGATGGTGTTAGAGAAGACGGAAGAATTAAAACGGAGAGATAAAATAATAGCATTACTAGAAAATGAGATTGACGAAAAAGATGCAACTATCAGGTATCTCAAAAATGAAATAGACAAGTTCAGACAAGTCGTGAAACCGCTGACGAGACAGTTGATAGATAGTCGCAGGAATGGCTTGGAGAGCGAAGAAGAATGCTTTGTGATGAAGACACCTGGCATCGAGAATACCAGAGTGTATCATGTTGGCGAACCGAGGCTGAAGAGGACTGCTATATCAGCGGAGCCGTTGTCGTCATTGACACAAGACTATGAAATGAAATTGGTGAAAATACCGAAAATTCAAAGGTGAGTATTTTCTTAACGGTAGAACAAAGTTCTCAATAGCAGTTACGCTTATAAATCAACTGTTGGCAAATTCTTCTTCTTCTCTACACACTATAAAACAAAGTCGGTTCCCGCCAGACGGCGGGAACCGACTTTGTACAGATAGACATCTGTACGCTTAGATCTTTTCAACTAGGCAACGGATTTTGATGCGGTTTTCATCAATAGACAGAATGATTCAAGAGGAAGGTTAAATATATATAAATTGCACCCGTGCAAAGCCAGGGCAGGTCGCTTATGTATGATATAATTCATCATAATTACTGCACCATTGGTCTGGTTGTTGCAAGTGCAGCTGCACAGCATTAGGTCCAGGATCCAGGTTTAATTCCCCCATTCTTGAAGCAGTTCGGAGTTTGGTATAGTCCAGCCATAAAAAAATGTATAAAAGGTAAATAAACCAAAAACCAATCGAAGAACATTAAGTTTTCGTACGCATTATTTTAGAAAAACTTTCAGTTTTTAGTCCTCACACTCATAGACTCGATAGATAAACAATAGACACCGATTCTGCGTCGGTGAGTCTGAAATTGAACAGATCTACAGAAATTAAAATAATAAGACAATATTTAGATTTCTATGAACAGTTCTGAATGTTTTTACTATCAAAGGTTTACTTTTTATACAACATTTTAACGGCTGGATTATGCCGACTGGTTAAAAGTCGCCCCCTATTTTATGAAACTTAAAACAGTACAGCATTGGAATTGCGCATCACATTCGTAATTTCAATAGCTTTCATTTTGACAATATAACACTACAATATTCATTGCGTGGTACATTGTTGTGGAGAAGTCTGATTGTTAATACATACGTTGCTATGGAAATTGTTCACCTGTCAAAATCAAAGCCATAGCGATTACAAGTGTATTGCGCAATTAGGATGCAGTTTTGTGTACATCTCAGGAAAATATTACCGGCACGATTGGCGAAGTAGCTGATGTGGTTTCTGTGCTACGTTCTTCGAGTTCGATTCCCACCCGTAACAAATATTTATATGGTCTACACATAGTAGTAGTTTCGGGTCTACTAGGTGCTTGTGCATGTAAGATTTGTGTCTGTAGACGCACCCACGGTCTACGACATAGAAAAAATAGTAGTCAAGCAGCGTTTAAAAAAATAAAAGGCGTGATGTTGGACCGAGAATATAATAATAACGCATGTAGCTTGACAGAAATATAATTATGATGTAGGCAGTGATAGTTTTAATTAAGCAGATAAAATATTTTTTGTTCGCTGTCGCTGTAGAAAAGCTGTCACAAAGATCAATATTATGTCTGATACATAAATTATTTTTGGCCTTCAAGGTAGCAAAAACCATATGATTTCATAGGTCAGTCGCACCAACTACAGATTTAAATAAAAAGAAGTAGGTGTTTGTGCTCTGATTTTAAATATTTGGGACTCAAATCTCTTATAATATGAAAATTGATGTTTGTGTGTGGGTTCGTCTTCTATGAGTTTATGCATCGTTCATTGTATTGATTTGAAACTTTGCAAAGTTGTTGTTGGCAACGCGCTTCTTACATGGTCTTTGCAGACCGTTTCCACGTAACCGGGCACAGCCCACCTCCAGCCAACTGTGGAGAAGTAAAATACTTAACCTCAGCTAACTATTTATACTACGCTAACATCATGACTACTAGCAATAACAGTGCTCACGGCGACACCTATTTTTTATCGTGGTATAATCCTCATGGGGTTATGCCGGACTCTTACCGGCTAAAAACCCACGGTGTTCCTTCTCCTGACCCTTGGCCGGGGTTGCAAGATTCGCAGCTGCATGCACCGCAACCCCAGCAGGCCTCGGTCCGCCAGCCCCTGGCGGACCTCTCCTTCTGTGGGTCCTTGCTCCACGTCCTCCTGAGAGGCGAACATGCGCGCTGAAAGGACGATCTCTAGTGGGACTCGGACATCGGCTTAGGGCGTTGCTGTGTGGCTGAATTATCGGTGTGAAAATAACTTACGCAAACGGTGCTAGTTTTAAATAAAAAGTTACAAACTATTGCAAAACGTTACAATCATTATTTTTAAGTAACGAACAATCTAACAATGTTGTCACATGAATACTAATCGCGTTCACGTTTTCTTTTGCAAATAATTTATTTACATTTAATTTAAGTGGGTTTATTCGTCACGAATAAGCACTTAACGTGTGTTTCTTAACATCAATGTTTTTTCATCTCACCATATCCTTGAGTCGACAAATCTAATTTGTCTTACAGTCAACCTTTACTTTGTAACCTCGCTAAGCTTTAGGATGCTCTTGATGCTTTAATTTAAAGAAGTGAGTGGGCAAAAGTTATATCATCATCAATAAGCCGAGAGACATCCACTGCTGGGCAATGGCCTCCCATAAGCATCACCACATCGAACGGTCCTGTGCTTCTCGCATCCAGCGGATTCCCGCGACCTTCACCAGGTCATCGGTACACCTTGTGGGAGGCCTACCTACGCTGCGCCTTTCGTTACGCGGTCGCCGCTCCAGAACCTTTCGGCCCCATCGGCCATCCGTTCTGCGAGCAAAGACATACATATAATTTCTAGTTGCTACTTAAAAGTAACTGACACCGAATTAAACTTATAATAATTAAACGATTTTAAATATTCAAAAATAATACACACATAGTAAATAGTTATTTTGACTGCCTCGTTAGTATGGTCGCAAGAGTGACTGCTGAGCGTGACGCCCTGGGTTCGATCCCCAGATCGGGCAGTGTTATTGGGTTTCCCTGTGTCGGATTTATCAGTAGCAGCCCGGAGAATGGATTTGGGCGCGGTTATTTAGACACATTCGTATTAGCTTACAGGACTTATTTAAAGTTATGGAAACTTTTAAAGGATAGATCTTGTATACTTAATAGAAGTATGAAAATTGAACTTAATTCATCGAAAGCTTCAAAATAATGAACTATCAGGCGATGATTTTGTAGGGACAGGTCTATCGATACTTAGCGTCATCAATCAATCGCGCAAGGTAGTGATTGAATTTCTTCTCAGTACAGGCATCGCAAGGCACCGTGGCAAGGTCGACGTGTGTTAGCTCGTGTGCCTTCGTTGATCTCATTTGGTATAATTACGTTCGAACTTTATGTGACAAATGTCCTCGCCCACGGCTCTGTCTCCGTAGATCTTTTGAGGCTAAAATTTACGAGCTCTAGTTTAGATTTTGGGTGTGCAAACTTGACATTGCGCGCCATTTTGAAGGATGATGCCGTTTCGTAAATGATGGTGATGGTTCTGTTGTGGATGAAAACGTTTCGTTAGTGATTTCTATTCTTGGTTTTCTAGGAAATCGTAAAGTTGTGGAGTATATCTCTACAAGGTTAGTCGGAAAAGGGGTACTAATCCGCGTAAAAGTATCAGTGATGACTGTTTTAAAGCAAGTGTTAAAATTTCGAAGTTCGAGAACTGGTGTTTCTAAACAAAATAATGTTATTGTAGTTTTTTTAAATTATTCTTCCCTGATTTAGTTACGAATTTAGAAAATGGAGGTTCTTATTTGTGACCCCAAATATGACCTAAACTGTAAACACAGCTGATCATAGCTGACGATAGATAGATTCTAGCGTATTTTTTTATAAAATCTTTGAACAGCTATTTCTCTTAAACCATTGACTTTTGGAAAAAGTGGTGGAACAAAAGTTATTCATTATTATGGCTAATTTAACACCCTTACGTCTCGTATGTGTGCGTTTACATTTTTATTGAATGATGCTTACTCCGCCATCCAGCACCAGACCAGCGTGATAGACTAAGCCCTTTTCATTCTGAGAAGAGCCCCGTGCCCAGCAGTGGGCTAATTACGCAATGATGCTTATCTCCACATACTGATTTTAGTGATGACGACACATTCGGTATCTGCACACCATGCTTAGCTTTTTTAATGGAACCTACAGACCATTAATAGGCTATAAGCGTCTGCATGTCCTAATATGTAGCATAAATATCTATTGTTATAAATAATAAAACATTAACATGGGATTTTGTGAAGTGATAAATAAAATACGTCGTTTATCACGTTCTATTAATTTATTTATAACTATAAATAGTTCTTTCCTTGTGTTATTTATAAATCCGTTGCGTAGGTAATATTACAAAAAAACACGTTACTAACAATGACAAATTAGCATCTCAGTCTCATTAGGAATATTTATGAACAAATTAAAATACATGTATTATGATCTTGGTCAAACGATTATATTTGGAAAATAACCTACTGAACCTCTTCTCGTTATAATTTCAATATATTGTTATTATTGTATGCCTATTAAAACCAAGCGTATCATTTCTAGTTAAATGAAAAATGGGAAAACTCTGGGAAAGTCAGTTTGCTAAAGTTAGACCAACTGTCAGACATCTGAGTTCTGACTGCTTGAAAATACTGTGGTAGATATAAATAGCCGAGATTGACAGTTTAATTTGCTCTAAGATCTGACGTTGCTTAGGTACTTCGCGTATTGATAAAATAATAAAAAAATAAAATCCAGGCTTTCGCTCTCACCTCAAACGAAGATGTACAACGTGTAACATAATAAAAGTAAACCCTGAAAGTAGTTCGTTAAGAATCGTCTACGGAATCAATTTCAGACATTTTAAATAAGTGTAAAACTAAAGTGCGTTTTACGGATCAGTCTTTTAATTGAGAATATGACAAAAATTTTAATGCAGTTAACAATTTAAAAAGTAATAGGTAGTACGAGTATTTTCTTAAATAAACAATATTGAAGCACGTAAAAGTAAAATTTCAATGTACCTATGTATTATGATTAGGTATAACTGAATATCCGGGTGTTTGAGTGATTCCTTTTACATGTTGTAGACTTAAACATCATGAATTGCTTCGAAAAACAGGTGTACCTACGACCACGCTTGCCCGACTTGGCAGATAAAAATATTATCCGTGGAGAATATCTAAACGTGTAGGTAAATTACCATGGAAGTGACTTTCTGCAAGGGCTATAAACAATGATTATTATGCATTGTCCTTCCTGCAATACTTAAAAGCATTATAGTTTCATCATAGACATGTCTAAGCCGTGCTTTATGACACTAATTTACTGTAATAATTTAAAGGTTTTTGTCATTAAAGTTGATAGGGCACTTAGTGAACCTTGTACATAGGTACGGGAAATAGTTTCCTTATAAAATAGGTATGATAATTTAGAAAATTGAGACATTGTTTATACTCTATTTTAATATAACAATAAAGAAAAGTGCCCCACTGAGGCACATGTTTTAAACCATCGCCACACATTGAAATTTGAAGTAATAATCCATTCCCAAGTATTTCTTATAACCTTAACGCATGTTTGTGCGTCTACCATTTTGAATACCACTTCAAAATACCATTTTTTATTAAATTCATAATTTAATCTCAGTTCGGTCAACCTTCAGTCTTACTTCAAATTAATTACGAGAATTGGGCTTCTGATCGCAGCAAAATAAAACTTTTACTTTACGAATTACAATACTTCATTTCGTATAACATTAGACAAAAGTGGCCCACCAAGGCACGAATCCTTGAACCATTTCTTCAAGTAGAACTTCAGCTCATCCTGATTGAGCGTTAAGGTTCATAAAACTAAAATATTGTGTTGAATCCCTGCCGGAATAAAACATGTTGCTTAATTTTTCCTGTGCATTTCCTTGCTAAAATGAGTCTTATTTGTCTATTGTTATATTAAATAGGTAGGTATAGGAACTGTTCAACAGTGTCGTAGATAGGGTCAAGAGCGCTCCGGGCAAGGACCCCTAAAAAAACGCCTAGTACATAAAAAAGGCATTTAATTAAGAATATTGCTAAAAATGAAGTCGGTAACGATTTCATTTCATATTTTGTAGCTCTCAATTTCCAGACATAATTCATTTGCATTTAAATCAACATCTAGTTTTAACGCGAGATCCGCAGCAGTTTTTTTCAGTAATATTGAGCGGCCTAATTTGTACAAACCTAGATCCTGCGCCAGACCCTAAAAAACGACACTGCTGGTCAAATTAAATGCTGATTAAGACTGAAAAATCTTCCTTTTTTATTTGAAATGGGATCTGCTTCCATTCTCACCGGATGTGGCTAGGCAGTCTGTATTTTATACGTAGTTACGTAGCATAATGGCATAAGCCTATCCTTAGTTCGGCAAGTTTTTTGAGTTTTGCCTGACAATTTATATTGTGAGTAGGTAATATACTTACTTATCTACCTACAATTTTCATAATTATGTAAGTAATTTCATAAAGGAGAGAACTCACTGGAAGCATTCGCGTGTAATGTATAGTGTTTAATCAAAAGTATAGACTAAAAATACTCTATCATTTTCGTATACCTAGTTCGAGTATATTTTTTTTTTAGTAAAGGTAAACAAACCTTTTTGATCGTAAAATTAAACATTTTGCTATTATAAACAATTGAAAACAAATGAAAACAAAAGTAGGTAAGTAAGTGTTAAATTTTTCAAAAACAATAATAAGTTTTTTAATAATAATGAATGCATGAATATGTATAAATTTTTCATGACACGTAAGTTCGTTTACCTTTTGTATAAAATTTGAATAGCTGAATTATACAAAAAATATTAAGAATATTTTACGACATATTGTTGATTAAAAAGCTAATATTTAGGGCCATTCACTAACATCAATTCTCTCGTTAAACAGCCGTTTACTCGAAAAATGTACTAGAATTTACGGTAAACGGTTGTGATACAAAAAAAAAATATGGCTTTTATTAAATTCCCGGTACGCCGCGCGGCGAAGTGACCAGCATACATTGCGCGGCAATAATGTCAGGACTTTTTTTTACAGAAGTCATTCTTTTTGTCAGGTATTTACGAATTTTTATCGTACACACCGTTCTTATGAAATTATTTTTCTATTACAGATCACGGGAGCTGATAAAGGGTGCAATACTGGACAATGACTTCATGAAGAATCTAGAAATGACGCAGATCCGCGAAATCGTGGACTGCATGTATCCTGTAGAATATGCAGCCGGCAGTCTCATCATCAAGGAAGGAGATGTTGGCAGCATCGTTTATGTCATGGAAGGTTAGTCAATATATTTTTCTAATCATTATGTTTAGTCTATCGCAGTCCATTTACGCCTCTATACCGAAAAGGAAATTCTGCCCTATTTGACACTATTTGTAGCGGCCTCTAGTGTCGAGTAGCAACATGAAACTAGTTTACAATTTATTATTGCCATCTAGTGGTAAGTAGCTAAAACATCTTAGAAGCTACAAGGCTTATTAGTTGCAGAATGCAATAATAGATGGCGCTTTCTAGTAATCGTTCTATTGGACCATAGATGGCGCTGATATAGTCTGTCTATTAGGCAATAGATGGCGCTAGTTGATTATTTCTTCTACTAGAATATTCATAGTAGGTACATATAGTATTTTTTTATAGTCATAATAATCATTGGACTTTCTGTAATGTGTGTGTTATGTCTGCTATTACGGTTCACGAATTTTGTCTCATCTCCCGTCAATATTTTAATGATTTTTGATTGAACTGTCGGTATAGGTACCTACTCTGCAATCAAATTTAATTTATTTTGTTTTAGGGACATTATAGGTCATCATTATAATTAGCCTGGATAATTATCCCATTCCAATTAATAATTATCTCAGTTCGTTAGACGAATGTAAACAGTTGATAATTTATACTTATCTATTATTTCAATTCTTTTTTGGGTTTGTATGTGACTTAATTTATGGTTTTTAGGTGTCATACTTAAATAGGTACTTACCTACTTTGAGTAGTGCTATAACAATTAGTAGGAACTTACCTAGGTATTTATTACGTAATCAATATTTCACTCGGCTTATATAATTTCGAGTTTCTGCTATAAATTTACAATTTATAACGAATAGTGATTAGTAACGCACTCGGCCTGTACCTAATTCTGTCCATTATTTCATTACTAAACATCTAAGTACAACTACATAACTATACTTTCCTAAATTAACAAGAATGTGCACAATTAGATGAATAGTTTTGTTTTTAAGCTAATATACTGACATAAGGAAACTCAATTCTAGTTTCATTTAGTAATAGTTCACTTAGTTTGAAGACCGAGTCACGACGACTTGCTAATTATTATTAGGTAACGCTAAACATAAGTATTTAAAATGTCATTGTATTTCTGTCAATTGTTTGAAGTTGCTACAGACAGAATGATGTTATATTTAGGTACGTTTAGCACTAAATATATTTAGCGAATTATCCTGCAAGCGGGCCTGAATGTCATGTCAATGTTTGCCTTGCATAAGGTGTCTAATTTACGATTACCCTTCGTTTACAACATGTTTCTGGCGAGATCTGGTAAATAACAGCCTCTCCCAGTGTTTAAACTTGCAAACATAGTCATATTAGTAGTCATACTAGTATGCTCGAGCCAAGTAGATACTTTCCCTAAGCGGCGCTCGAGAAAGCGGAAAAGCAGCTGCCGTGACACCCGCGGCTTTTCCTGCCTACTCTTACGACCACATACTTCTCTGCACTAACAGGATATAAAAACTAGACATGTTACTTTAAAATGCACATTGCACATTTACACTATGTTTCAATGTGTTGAATGAATTTGAAATTAGGTAGGTACTTACATTAAAATAAGTCGAGTTAAATCAAAGGTGGCAATCACACTTTTAGCAACTTTTGAGCAAACGAAAAAATAAAAAATTAAGCAACTCTGCCCTAATGGAAGATTTTCGTCTTTGAATTAAATCGAATGTCGATTTAGCAAAAAATATGGCCATGTTCGTGTCGTCTCGTGTAGTGTCGGATTTAAAGAATAGCACTACCCCATCTCTTGCCGTGGGTGTCGTAAAAGGCGACTAAGGGATTCTCTAGAGGATGGGCAGCACCGTTCTCTGAGTACTTTAACAACCATACTGCGATCGCCAACCCGCCTGCCAAGCGTGGCGATTATGGCAAACCCGCCAACATGGAGCACAGGACCGGTGGATGTGGCGATGCTTGGGGGAGGCCTATGTCCAGCAGTGGACGTCTTTCGGCTGTATGATGATGATGATGGCCATGTTTAGTTATGACATAACAAACAAGCAGATCAAAAGTGCCAAAAAGTGAGATTGCCATCTTTGATTTTCCACGACTCATAACGATTTATGACCGGTTCCTACGGCCGAAAACGTCTTGTTTTGCTAAACAATAGTAGCATTTTTTAGTGCCAAATTTGACACAATATAAATAGACTCCTACGCTAATTTTATCTGTGATAGCTACGTACATAGAAACCAATGGAAGGATCTACTATGCAAAGATCTTTGCTACATTATTGATAAAGATGTAAGCTCAATTTACACCGCCGCGGAATGGAATGGAATGGAAGCGTCAATTTTGCCTCATGATGCTAGAAGGCGCGCGAATTCGCGGGAATGCTCGGGAATTCTCGCGCATTCCAGCGAATCATCATCATAAACGCTTGGCACAACACCACTGTGACCGTCCCGACCGACTCCCCGTTCGCGCCACTTCCCGCGGATTCCACAGACGGCACCGACAGTAGCTAGGGGAATTCTCGAGAATGCGCGAGGATTCCCCGGAAGACGCGAGACCTTTTTTTGGCTCGTATTTAGTTGGTACTTTATACAATTGACATAAAGTTCATGATGCTATGTACAATTTCGTTGCAAATGTCGCTTCCATTCCATTCCGCAGCCGTGTAAATTGAGCCTACGAGTCTTAATATTAACCAACAGCGCTCGGTAAATCATAGGATTTGGCCATAAGTAGGTGCTATTTTAGTTGACAGCGCACAAATCCGTGGTAGCTGTGTATAATGCTACGTCACCATAGATAATTTATTCGTGTAACAATATACTGCTATTCTCATAAAATAGTTTTGTATGATATTAGGTATTATGTCTCGGTATTTTGCAGTGGACAAATATATAGGTATAACCTGTGGTATTTCATCTATCATACATTCAATTCCGGATTGAGAACAAATATAAGTAACTACCTATAGTTGATTGCCTCTTCACACCGATAATTCAGCCCTCATCAAGTTGTCTCCCCCACTCTAAACCCCCGCCAGCAACGCTCTAAGCCGAGGTCCGAGTCCCACTAGGGGTCGCCCTTAGTGCTGTTGTTGCAGGTAGTCATGATGTTAGTGTAGTACAAGTAGTTAGCTTAGGTTATTTTACTCCCCCCCCCCCCCCCCCCACCATTGGCTGGAGACCCTTCAAGTCTCGCCAATAACTGCCCGGTTACGTAGAAGGGGCCCCAAGGACCATAAAAAGGAAAAAAAAGTGGTTTCCTCGTTGGTCTAGTGGCGTCAAGCGCGACTGCTGAGCGGGAGGTCCTGGGTTCGATCCCCAGTTCGAGCAGTGTTATTAAGTTCTTCCGTTTCGAATTTCTTAGTAGCAGTCCGGAGTCTGGAATTGTGCCTGGTTGATGGCAATAGGCTCGCCCCCTATTACATGGGGCTAAAATATAATGGCGAAATGAGGGTGTACTATACACCTCTGCCTAACGCTTCGGGGAATACAGGCGTGATGATCTTATGTTGTAAGTACCTAATACCAAAATATTTTGACCGCTACGTTGTAAATTGAAATAGACATTGTCTGTTTTTTCCGAGTGCAATATTATAAATCAAACTACAATTCTCACAGTGATTATTTTCAAGAACTGAATTGAAAACATTACATGCAGACGTTGCCCTACATTGTTACACTCGCATAGTTTTATACCCCACACGTCTGGACTTTAAAAGAGACCTTGACCTCTGAGTTTGTTTCGGCTTTTCCTCTCTGGGCTAGTCAGATGGGAAATGCCGGCGCCATCTAATCTTAAAAAAAAAACATTACATTGACTTGTAAAAGTGCCTGTTACAGATTTATTCATTTGTAATTTATCGTTTACTAGCTTTTGCCCGCGGCATCGCTCGCGTTAATTTAGAATTTGACAATCCACTGTTAACACACTACTTAAGTTTCTATAATAATATAACTCAATCATGATTGAAAGATACGTGGTGCCATCTATTAACTTTATTGTTGTTTTCCTCGGGAATAGTACTTTTTTCGGGATGAAAGGTACCCTATGTCCGTTTCTGTACACCTGACAACGTATTTGCAAAATTTCAGGATGATCGGTTCAGTGGTTTAGGCGTGAAAAGGTAACAAACAAACAAACTTATTTTCGCATTTATAATATTAGTTAGGATAAAAAACCGCACAAAAACTGCGTTTTTTTTATTAATAACATTTGCTGATTTGGCTACGTGATGTCGCATTGTTGGCGGTCAAAAAGTTCACATAGAGAACGTAAATGCGAACAGAAAAAAATGGCCTTGCGTACCTACTTAATTTAACAAGTATTAAAACTCATAATTACAAAGTTTAGGTAACAACTACATAAACGATTTCCTTATTAAATACTTAATTTAATGTACTTAACATTTTTTTATGTAATCAAATGTAAATGCTACTAGTTACGTTACGTAACTTAAATAACTAATTATTTATTTGCCTGTCTATGTTAATTGTACTAAATTAAACAAGTTATTGCAAAATTAATTCTTATTTGTGATTCATCATCATCATCATTCAGCCGAAAGACGTTCACTGCTGGACATAGGCCTCCCCCAATAAAGGGGAGGGGGGGGGGGGGAGGTTTGCCATAATCGCCACGCTTGGCAGGCGGGTTGTCGATCGCAGTATGGTTGTTAAAGCACCTACTCAGAGAACTCTGCTGCCCATCCTCTAGTGAATCCCTTAGTCGCCTTTTACGACACCCATGGGAAGAGATGGGGTAGTGCTATTCTTTACTTCGGGCACCACACGGACGACAACTTATTTGTGATTAGTTACGGTTTACTCACGTGCATTTTCCGGGATTGCTCGACTAGTTTCGGACCCAAACGGAGCCCTTAATCATGAGCTGAACAACATCGGGCAATCCCGAAAAAAGCACGTGAGTCAACCATAACTAATCATTAATATGAATGTTTCACGAAACTTATACAAGGTGTAACATAAATAAGGGTACAACCTTTTAAGGGGTCACCGTACTCATCATTATGAACAACTTTAACTATGGGACCAAACCTGAAATCGCGAAAAAACAATCAGCTCTTCCCTACATTAATGTTCGCATAACTCGTCAAAATGTAGGGAACAGCAGATTTTTTTTTCGCGAAATATCTTTTGGTCCCATAGTAAAAGTTGTTCATAATGATGACCCCTTAAAAGGTTGTGAGTTATTTATGTTACACCTTGTAGGTATAATACAAAAGTTTTTTCTTCGCATCCGTTTACATTTTGTTCAATATAATGTAAATAAGTATTCTATGGTAACTAAGTACCACAGATACATTTTTTTATACTCTTCGTGACATTCACAAAAAATGTTTATTTACACACAATGAACTTATTTTTAGATACTTACTTAGGTAAGTATCTGCAAAAAATACTTTGACAATAAAAATGAAACACGTTTATATAACTTAGTGAAACTTATTAAATAACGCAGTAAGGTCAAGCCAATATGGATGAATTTGTCGATATTTCATTTATTTATGTAAATATTTAACCTATCGTTTCTATTATATTTAAATAGCGACCGCGGTGTCGCTCGCGTACGTTTTATAGCTTAAAACTCGTTCGGATACGTTTTATAACATTAATTTAAACCTTCCGGAAGAAATTACCTAAATTAAGATGAAAACCGCATCAAAATACAGGTTGTGTTGTAAATAGTGGTCTAACGTTAAGGGATCGATACGCGATATATTCAGCTATCACATACCACAATTAGTTTTTTTTTTAGTATTAGTTCCTTTTTTTTCGAAAAAAATTACTAAAAATTACTTGCATATGGTAGCACATGTATTCAGCAGTTATAAACAAAAAACAAAATAGGAAAATAATGTATTGGGTTGAAATTACAGAGAAATTCTTAAAACGAAGAGTAAAAACTGAGACCTATGGTAAAAATGGTTCAAATTGTGGTATGTGATAGCTGAATACACGGTGTGTCGACCCCTTAACGTTGGACCACTATTTACGACACACTCTGATGAGTAGTTTAGAAGAAGTAAGCAGACAAACAGACAGACACGAAAAGCGACTTTAATTTATACTATTTAGAGATTAGAGTAAGAGATATTACTTTGATAGATTTTGCGACACGTTAACGATATTTTTATTCTTGTCCAAAAAATTATAACTACTATTTATTTAGATAGTAGTCCAATAGAAAAAAACCTTACTTTAAAATTCAACTGTATAAATTATTTGAATAGGTAGTTTTTTTATTCTACGTGTACCATGATAAATGCCACGAAGCGATGCATTGATAAACAGTCACGCGATAAATATGGGTTAGTCCCGCTATGGTATGGTCCCGGTATGGCACCCTCTTAAAATACCTATCAAAAAGTCCCGCTATGGTACCCATCTTTTAGATCTACGTTAGACAATAGAAGGTACAACTGAAAAGAAAAGTGTATCTATAAATAAATACTTTTAGGAGTGTATCAATAAAACGTCTGTTTGCGATATTAAATCAGTCTTTTATTAATTCAAAATATTTATAAAAAAATATCAAACAGTAAAACGAAATATTAATTGCAATGTAATTTTTAAAATAATCAACAATATTAATTACCAATAATCAACAATAAAAAAAATATAAAAAATCCACATCTCAGAAAAGTATTACTGTAAATATTATAAACTACAAATAAAAACAACATCCAGACATAAATATTAGTTACAAATAATCAACATTGAGAAAAGGCAGTAATTGTAAATTTATATAAACTACAAAAATAATCAACAACCAACTAGACAAATATATTAATTACAAATAATCAACATGGAGAAAAAGGCGCAAATTGTAAACATAAACTACAAAAAATAATCAACATCGAGAAAAAGTATTAAACATTTTAATAGGCTAAAAACAAAATTAAAATAAACTATTTTTTTAAATGTTCTGATCGAAATATTGACTTTGATATGTTAATCAGAAAATCACCAATGGAGATAGCTTTATTTTCGTAACTTTTTGTTAGCTTTTGAATCTGGCGGTCGATTTCTATACTTGTTCTTTTTCTTGAATTTATAGGTGATCTTTTTAGTCGAAAGCTATAACAAAAATCATCAGTTATTTAAGTTAAGCTATATTTTTTTCAGTAACCGTCTGTAATAGAAGGCGACAACCAATAATATCTACCAAAATAAATAAAATCAAATCCATTTTCAAATTCTTCTATGTACTCGTATTATGTAAAAAAATATATATCTGCTTTTAAAAATATTATATCTGCTTAAAAATATTGTCTAAAAAATACAACTTACTTGGCTTGTTTTATATCAAAGTGACATGTGTCGTTGCCAATTGTTTGCAGAAACAATAATAAACTGGGATTTTTTCCAATAATTTTGTTGAATCTGCCATTCCATGATTCCGCCAAGTTAGTTGTTCTATGGCGTTCATTATGGCAACACCAAATGAGGTCTGGATATTCAAGCCACTGAGTGACAAAATAGTCATTGAATTTGGTCATAGCTTCATCGTCGAATCTGAAAAAAATACTTATTAAACGTTCGTACTTGTAAAGCAATGAAATTAACAGGTCCTTACTGATATTGTTGTTCTTTACTTTTTTGCCATTATAATTAGAGTTAAGTACTCAAACATCATTTTGGAAAGTAACCAAGATATTATACCTATTTTCCATTATATGCAGCCAGCCGTCTTCAATATCTTGTTTTGGCAAAAACGCCAAGCCTATGCATTGCTTAACATGGTTCGAGGACTCTTCGTGTTCCATGAGATTTAAAGATTTCGCTTTTTTGATAACGTTCTTTTGAAAATGTACGTTACATCCATTTATTTTGATATCAGGAAAAATCTTCGCTGCTGCATTTATTACTCCTATTTCATAATCGAAGGTAAATTTCGATGGACGCCATTCAGGCAAAGTTTGTTTAATCAATTCGAAAACTTTTTCATAAGTTTTCCCTTCTTTGTTTTTTAACAGAATATAAAATAATGGTGCTACATTCGTGGATAACTCAGTGCTTCCCATGTCTCCATGAATGACATAAACTTGTTCGAATGGGTTTGGGCAGCCGTCGAAAGTGCCATCACCAAAGTAATGCGTTACACATTTTATATATTCCTTTACTTCTGTCGAGCAAAATATAATTATTCGATTACAGTCTTCATTACAATAATCAGCCAATACATACTTATTAAATTCTTCTGGTATTATAATTTCTTCCACATTCTTAAATTGTGTTTTTGGTACGTTCAACGACTTATTTCGGTGTCTGTATAATACTGTTTTTAATTTTTTATAGTCAGGAACATTTCCTGTAAGGTGTAACCCTTTGTCTTTTAAGTTACCCATGTGTTTTTCGAAAATTTTCTGTACTGATCCGTAATTTGAATTTACTTCTTTTTTGCACTCACTTATAGCCATTTGAACTTCATTGTCTTCAAAATGTGGCACGCACTGATCACTGTGTTTATAATCTTTAATTATTGTATTATTGGTATTCTCAATAGTTATATATCCACTACATTTAATACTATTTCTCCTATTTACACAATGCCAAGTACTTGAATTTTTATTTTCTCTGCGTTTAATATATTTATGTCCGGCACGTAATAAAGTTTTTCCACCGCGTCGACTGTCAATAATTATTAAATTTACACCACGTGAACTACTTGACCCAGACATTGCAATAGATAAACTAACAAGCTATCCTAATTACTCATATCGCAAAAGTACAGCTGCAAATAGCAAACTAAACCCGGAATAATACTGTCTCTCTCTATTTTCATAAAAACAAAAGGGAAGAGCTAGATACGAATTCGAGGAAGGGCTCGTCTCTATTGTTTTACGAAAAAACCGGTTGGTCAGGTAACTACCTGAAGTGAAACGACAATTACCGAGCGTGATTTGTTTAAAAAATAGTATTAATAAATATTATCTTGCTTAACTATAATAGTTAAGAAAAGATATTTTTTATTAATACTATTTTTTTCTTAACGCATTGTATAACTTTTCTTTACAACAGTACCAAAAACTGAAGGGTACCATAGCGGGACTTTTTGATAGGTATTTTAAGAGGGTGCCAAACCGGGACCATACCATAGCGGGACTAACCGATAAATATGTCCATATGTCGCAAAAAAATTCAATTGTTGTTGTCATCTTTATTGAGAGAACAGCAACGACCACGCGAATATCTACATAGAAAACCACTCGGAGTGTTCAACCGAGCCTACTGCGGTGTATTCAACTCCATTCTGTAATTTCAAATCAAGTTCTGACACTTTTGTGGTTTTAAGGGAAGGGAAAGTGTCGTTTTAGTAAATGTAAATTTTAGCTGTCAATAGGAACACATTTTAGTTTGAGATAGGGTTGTGCGGAGTTCCCCACAGAAGGAGAGGTCCGCCAGGGGCTGGCGGACCGAGGCCTGCCGGGGTTGCGGCGCATGCAGCTGCGAATCCCGCGACCCCGGCCAAGGGTCAGGAGAAGGAACACCGTGGGTTTTTAGCCGGTAAGAGTCCGGCATAACCCTTCGCCTTCCCCAGGCGATGGGTATCCATGAGGATTTTCCTCAGCTTCGAGTCTATCAAGATGCGGCAAAATATCAGTATTTTACACGGAGCGTCTGCCATCAAACCCCCGCAACCCAGTTATTGGGCAACTCATTATATTTTCGGGTTTCTGACTACCCGTAAACACTGTCATAGGTATTCAAATGTCAAACGTCGGTTTAATGTGCTCTGCGGGCATTAAACCAATTAAACCGTGTTTATAGTATTTATTTGCTGCTATTTTGAAGTGGTATTTTGTTTTTATTGAATATGCAGTCATCCGCTGGTGGTTTTTTCTGATGAACAAAGCAAGTTGTAGTAATAATATTGGGTCGCGTTCAACTTTTATCACATCGCATGGGTGTCCTTAGTTTGCTGCGATCTATTGGAAAGCTCATGTTCATTCATAGTCAGATATAAATGATGATATAATGATATGATAATGAATCAAACGACGTAATTCT
Organism: Amphipyra tragopoginis; assembly: GCA_905220435.1. Classification (NCBI taxonomy): domain Eukaryota; kingdom Metazoa; phylum Arthropoda; class Insecta; order Lepidoptera; family Noctuidae; genus Amphipyra; species Amphipyra tragopoginis. The sequence goes on from HG992009.1 coordinate 11,856,911, forward strand.
ACCTCGTTTTAATGAAACGGAATATGATCAACAGGTACTATGATAAGGCCTGGAGTAGTTTCTTCTTTGTGGATAACCCCGTTATTTTTAAAACCCTGACATTAGATGATAATTGATTACATTTAAAATAAAACTAGCACTTATTTTTATGTTACCTAAATCTTAAATGTTACTTGTTGCTGAATGTCGAACGAAACAAGGCAAACTATGAATTAATACTCATTAGAATTCCGCACGTAATTAATGTCACTGAATACATAATAACTTAGTAATAATTTTGCAAGATTTAATAAATTAAATAATCAAAAAAGATATCAAACTTTATTACAACATTGACTTTGTCATAACATTTTATTGTTGATAAAACACGAAATAAACAACAATATAATAACGCACGATATTTTGAAAGGTCATTTCGCATTGAAAATAAATGAAACTATTCATAGAATTGTAAGAAAAGTGGATTTCACTCCAGAACGGAAACTAGTTAAAGAGGGCAAAAAGCAGTTTTGAACCGCTCAACTTGGTACACTATTACGAAATGTACAAAAACTTCTGACTGTACAGACAATGCGTGATCGGCCCGCGGCCTTGGGAGACGGAGATCGACATTCGAGACCTTGTCGGCTTTTTGTTGGACATAATGGGTGACGTAGGACGGCCCCCGGCTACTGGTCGTGTTTCAAGTGAAAGTAAAGATCGCCCGTGTGTAATTTGCAGTGCAATGTTGATTGAACTCGACGGTGATAGCTGGAATTGCAGGGTTCACGATCAGTGTTGCGTTAGACAGCACATTTCAATTGCAGTTTCATAACGATTTCCAAAGTTCCGATTAGAAACGTAATTCCTGCTAACATAATCGTCTAGAATTGTAGATCGGTGCTTTAATTGTTTCAATTTTGTGTTTAAGACTAGCATTATATCCATCTAACGGTATAATTATTTGCACAAGATTGGTTTTCAATTGCAATATTTATAATCTTCGCGTAAATTTTGGAATATGATGAAATGAAACTTCGTTTGACAGCCCTGAATTATAGAGCAAGTAACGCGTATGATTTACCATAAATGAAGTAGTGAGGGTACTTGACAAGTAGACAAGTTGTACCTGTACATACATTCTCTCAAGTTGTATTGCTATACCGCGTCGATCTTATAGCTCTTTAAGAACAAAACTGATTTATTCATTATCACTTCAGCCTGCATCCATTGACTATTGAGTATAATAAACTCTTCTCAATTAATAAAAATATTTATGAAAGAAAATCATCACAGACTATTGTCTCTCGCAAACGGGTGATTAATTTATCAAAGAGAATAATAGACAATAGTGCTGATTCTGTTGTGCACAAACTAAACATTGTTTAGGCTATGGCCATCCTTTTCACTCTGATGAAATAGGAAGGAGACGGGCGTAAATAAGAGCGTAAAATTCAGTTGAACTTAAATTTCCATAAGAATGTGTCGAATAAAAACACAGTGAAGTTCAAGGCGTAAACTAGTTTGACATCTCAAACTTAGTTCTTATCTATCATTGTCCTTTTCTGGCGCTGTCTGTTAGTAAAAGATAGCAATTCTCTAATTTTAGTTTAGTTCGTAAACAAGAGATTAGGAAAAATGTCCAAGAAAAAAAATGATCCGTGAGATTCTTTGGTACCAGCATCACCCATGACATTAATGTTGTTTTAGTTAATATTATTTATACAACTGGTATTATCAGTTTAAGGTACTTACGTGTTATAACCTGAAGGATTTGAAGATCATAATTAATTATGCTTATAAAGCACGTTTCAGGTTATTACCCCATCGGTGTTGAATAGTTGCATAGAAACATATGCACCTGGTACCTACACGTATACTCTTTGTCTTTGTACATATTGTAACCTGCCTAGATAAAGATGGACTTTTTGAATCAAGACAAAGCAAACATTTAAAATTCTATGAAATTGAACCTCAATCATAAGTTTTGGTAAAATTTCTACCACAATTATGAAAGATAGACCATTGAAATTTTACGAGTATTTTAGACCAACATAGGATATTGTCAAATTCAATGTATTAAATATCTGAACTGACTTAACATTTATATTACGTAACGACATGGCGGCACTGACATTTACAAGTGGACTTCTGATACTATCATAATTAATGACTGTATTGGTAAATACATCTTAAATTGTTTCACCAAAGTTTTTGGATAGATAACAGACTTCACCCTCATTATCTTGTTTAATAATATTATCGAACTGTTCCGTGTATTGACTTATCGTATTCTAAAAATATATTATTAGAGCAAGCAAGTGACCGCGCTCAGGCCAGATAGAATATAAAATATCTTCGAGTCGTTTGGACATTACGAAATTAAGTGTCGCGACAATTTTTATTTAATACTAACTTAGTTTATTTTGAGATTTCGCCTATTGCGGTTATGTTTACTAGTTGAGAAATAATAATATCTAATTTATTTAACTTTTTATGGATTACAAAACGATTGATGCAACTTTTGTGCATAGAATATTCCGAATCAAAAATAAACTTTTAGATAAACGTTTAAGCGGGTTAGACATAACTAATGTTACAGTTTAGTCATCTTAATATAACTTTTGAAATATGCAAAACAATATTTGAATAGGGATTATCTCACTAGTCGAGGAGGCAAGGAAAGTCACAATAAAAGAGAGGTGGTGAGCAGATTCAGAATCAGAATGATGTAGATAATGATACAATGCAGTCCAATATAATTATAGAAATATTTTTGGTTGAAGGCTATCTTTTATCACGTTCTATTGCAATCACAAATGTGCTTATATTGAGTGCGTTTAAAATTGCGTATTCCGAAATTTTACGACACCAGTCGCATCAAACTGACGCAACAAGCAATTTTCCTTTAAGTTCCACTCGCTTAGGCCTGGTCGTTGGCCAACACGACCTTAATGTCTCGAAACATTTGTGTCTATTGTGCGAATCGCCTTAGAATCACGCACCTAGTAATAGTGACCCTCTTATTACATGAGGATGTGTCAAATTATCATTGGTAGTAATCTGAGAAGCCAGGCATGAATTACCAAATGTGGAATTCTGCAACACTATTTTGCCGTTAATGTTAGGAAAGATAGATTTGTAATGCATATAGCATTACAAATTTACTCAGTAAAAAGCTTAATGGTTTCTGTACAATATAAAACACCAGCAATAATACCAAACATAACGCTAACGCTAATTTGAATGCAGAAGTGAGCTCCCAAAAATGGACCCTGACGTAAATCCAAGATAACACTATGAAAATAGGCATCCAGCTTCTAAAATATGATGAGATTTTTACGTACTTATTACTAAACTAACAACTTACAAACAATTTGCGCTACAAGTTTGGATCGAAGACTTTCTTTATTTATAACCCTATCATTATCATCATAATTCAAGCGAAAGTCGTCCATTGCTGGACATAGACCTCCCCAAAGCATCGCCACATCGACCATGTTGGGAGGGTTTGCCATAATCGCCACGCTTGGCAGGCGGGTTAGCGATCGCAGTATGGTTGTTAAAATACCCAGAGAACGCTGCTGCCCATCCTTTAGTGACAAACAAATCCCTACCCTAACCTAATTAAGATCTCAGATTTTCTAAGCTTCAATCAGCGTAAATTGCATTGTTGATCCTAGTTATTTGTCTCTACGCATGCATTCCAGCTGGGTGACCATCCATATCAAGCGTTTTCTCTTAACGATCTGAATACTTCTCGTTATTAACATTTGCTTTGGCTCGTTGTTGTGACCCAATTTCGATATTGCCTCTATTAAAACTTGTTGCAACTGTCTTTTGTTACTTAACACACAATTTAGTTTTGTAAGAAGTTAAAGGTTTGAGATGTGCTTCACGGTTTACTTTCTAGCGTCCGTTTTATAATTGAAGGGTCCATTGCAATAATGATGAATGTCCAAAGTTTCCTTAATTCTAAGTAATTATGTCATTTGGACACTTGATATATGCAGTTCGTAATCTTGTTTACAAATTCAGCAATATCGCTTACAATCCCGAGATAAATACGTTTTTAAAAATCGGAAACGCGGCTAGAACGCTCAGCGTCTTATGTGTCATCTTTAACGATGAGTTTTCTTTCACTATTTATAAAATTAAAAATAATGTGCAATAATGATAAATGTCCGTTTACTTTGACCCTTCAATTTTAGATTTGGGGTAATATTATCAGTTTCAGTATTCTCATTTTGCAATGGAGTTTTTTTTTAAGTAGTTCTACTTTGGCAATTTTGTGATTTTAGATGTTATTACAAAAGCAAATTCATGTTAACATTAGTGTTTTTAAACATTATAAGATTTTAAGTTAATTTATTGCAAAACTACAACTCACTGACGGTAGAATAGCTTTACCACTCAAGGAGTGATTAACTTATTATTGCAATCTTTAAAACATATCTATGTTATTACTACGATTAAAGAATGCCAAACATATACTCAGTAGGGCACAGTAATCTACCGCCGCCGTTTATTCCGTAGGTGAATAAATGTAAAGAAATGTGAACGTATTCATTAGGGTTCATAAGGACACCCTTTCAAATCAGATACGGGTCGATGACGTCACTCATTGAAAGTGCGTTATATTTAAAAGAGGGGAAAGAATGACTGCATTCATGTCTTCATTGTTCAATTAGACAGGGAAAGCAATGGAGGTAATGCTCGTAAGAGCATCTATTCACTCGTTCCGTTTGGACGCTTGTAAATGAACAAGACAATAACTGGGCGCACTGTGAGCGTTGGAATTTCCTTTGAAATTAGTACAGAATTCTGAGAAATGCTCTGGGGATACTTGTTAGGATAAAGATTTGTTAGACATTAGGTCTGGGTATGTTTAAGAAGGAGAGGATTCTCAGCGAAAATAATAATGATTTCTTAAAAACCAATGATATGATGATTTAATAAAGTATCAGGCTTTTAGCAGTTTACATTAACGAGTTTGCTGGAATATGGCCAGTCATTGTAAAAAAATGCCCTTATTCAACAGTATCATATTTTAAGATAGCAGCAGTACTTAAAAGCGAAACCATCACATTATACACAGCCCACAGCCTTGACCGTGGAGTAATTGCGTCACAAATGAAATCCGACTGAACATCTCCACTATTAGCATTTCTACTTTTACTTGTACTTTCGATTCATCGACGTCGACCATAATTACATGGTGTTTTACTGTTCGGTAATTCTGTAATACAACAACACTAACACTTCTTACAGAATTTTCTCACATTAGAAAATTATATAGATTAGATAGTAAATAAATTATAAGATTCAAAACAAACAGATAATACCGGACAAATTATAATACAGAAATCTAATTTATATCTTTGACACTTGTAAAATGAGTTTTATGATCTCGAATTCACATATACAAGTATAATACTTTTATGATGATATCTTTGTGATGTCCAACGAAGCGGTTATGTTCTGCACCCATTACTACACGTTATACCAAGAAAATTTTACTGTAGAACTCATTACTATACATATAAAATATTATTCTTCTGAAATCTTAGATCATAATAACTGGTCTTGAAGACGTGTTACGTGATTCATATCCCGTGATAACTTTCCTCCTACTAGTATTTTGTCGACTGAGTAAAATGTTCGAAGATTTTAGTTCTCAAACGTTTCGAAGTCTCCTTATTTTATAAACTTTTCATCTTTTTCCGCTTCGTTGAGTACAACATTGGCATTTCGTAATTGCAAATTTTCTCTGTTTGCTTCACCAATTTAATGTATTAACTGCTTTCTTTTCAATTTTATTCGATTCGATATCGATATTAATACAGTTTTCTTTTTCTGTTGTCACTTTACTTGCACTACCATTTGGAAACTTATTACGATTAGATTTACACTTAAACTTTTATTTAGTAATTTTACAATTGTATGGGTTGAAGAAATTTTAGTTTGAAGTATTTATGCAGTCTACAATGAAGATTCTTACAGTAATAGTGTCACTGACCTAAAATCGTGCAAAAAGTGGCTAAACCATCTCTCATGAACATCAAAGTGTACCCAGCCCGTTTACTTCAGTTGAATTTTATTTGTATATTATATTAAGGCACCAGTTCTTCCAAAACTCCTTCATTCGCTGCGTTTAATTCGTTATTTGAAGCACTGTTAAAAATAGACTAATGACTTTTTCGGTGTCTGTTTGAAGGTCTAACCTTCAGCGCATAACATTTTGATAGCCATCCGGTCATGGGCGATGCCTTGTCGATTCACCTTATTATATTTGCCTTCACTAATTAAGTATTGTTTAAAGTTAGATTTTCATTTGATTTGCTCCAAATTTTGACATACGCGCTGTGGGCTAAGTCTTTAACAGTTCGACATATCCATTTTTGTTGTGATTTACAAAGTTAGGCAAACTTCATTGTGGGTATGTGACATTATTTGCAATAGTACAAGTTCTTTCATCACTACTGTGTTCAATCTTGACGCCTATGATTGTTTCAATATTAAAACAAGTGTTATATACAATATAAGTACATACGTGTACACGTGATATTTTCTTGTAATAATCCGAAAAGTGTGTTTATAAAAAAAATAGGACCTCCTTTTTGGTTGCAGCTTACTGCTGTTCTACAATATCTCTAGGATCAAAATTAAAAGGTTCACCACCTCGTCCAGCTTTTGTGAGCTTGGAGCTTTTATTATTCAGGTAAGTATGTGTTTTGTCTTTGTCTGGTGCGTAGTCTGTCTCAACCGCACGCGCCGTGTCAGACGGCTGCGTTTGCGCAGGAGTTGATCGGATCGGAGTAGAGCAGTAAGCGGAGCGGCGCTGACGTGATTGGTCGCCGTGTCCCCAATGTCTCGCGTGCCGAATTTAAAATAGTCGCGATCGACTTCACTGTGAGAGAAGCGTTGTGATTTGTTTACAGTTTTTGTTTCTCAATTAAACAGAATTGAAGAGACGACTTCCGTTGAACTGTGGTAAATAATGTGAAGTGTTATTGTGTCAAAATAAAGTGCATTTTCGCGGAAGCTGCAGCTGTCGCTGCATCGGAGAGATTTCGGCGGATAAACGAATATCCGTAAACCGAAAAGGATTAAAATTTGCATTTAACTCACATCATGCTGCAGCAAAATTTTAATATCGTTTGATATTCCGAGAGAATAGCCATAATAAAGTTATTATTAATTTGAATGTCATTGAATTTTATGACCATTAATATTTTTATAAACACAGTGTCCTTTCGTCCGATTTGCGATTTGAAAGTAACGTTTCGGAGGCTCTCATGCACTACAAGGTTATTGCAAGCCAGCAAGCCTCTCGTATTTGCGTGCACTACCCGTGTGCCGTGAAAGTATTTTGGAACGTTGTCTTCACAGTGAAGATATTTTAGCATATTAATGTCCGAGACTCGGGCTTTCTATGTCTGTGTTTGGCCAAACAGTATGACATCACTGTCTTGTTAGTGTCCGTCTTTAATGATATCAGCAACATTGTCCATTAATTCACTTTAAAGTCGTCTCTGTCGAATAATTAGTTAAGTAGGTATATTGTTATAGACCAAATCAATCATGTACCGGTTTCATAATTAATGATATACCTATTGCAATACCAATCAGTTCACGCCTCGTTAACTTATTGAAATCATTGTTGCACTAACATACTTTAGAACTTGTTCATCGGGTAATATAAATCGATTTAATAAATGTGTAAAGGTACGACTCATTGTCACGTTTTAATATTCAAACAAAGATTAGAAAGTTATACAGATAGTATCAACATGCTATACATGGGATTGTCTCCCTTGCGTGTTCACAATACTGTACATAATATGATGTTATCATAATAATAACTATTCCGATTATTACAATTATCATCAGACCGTAGAAAGTGGTTGTAACAATACAGACATTTCGAAATAGACACGTCAGTTGATGTTCAAACACCAGGTTATTTTACGGCATAATAATAATTACTTAACTGATGCAAGCCAAAACTGTTTGTTAACTATCTGTTATTCCTGTTAAGTTTTGTTTATATCATATTCCATATAATCCCCATAGAATAATGTGCCGCGAATGTCACCATGAATAGTAAAGTCAGTTGAATAGGAGAAAGGGCTACCGTTGTTTATGATTCGAGTAACTTACCGTTAGTTCTAAATTCAGCGCGTGCTATTTGTGTATCTGACTAATAATATATTGTAATTCCATCAATGACTTTGTACTTCATTGATGAGTCAACGGTTTTAACTGATGGCGATGTGTTTATCACCAATGTAAAAACAAAATGCATAGCAAATAGGTGACGAGTAGTTTGCATTGTTTTGATCACTATCTATTGTTAAACTTGTTGTAGATAGCAACAGTTTAATGACTGAATACAACAAAGTTTTTCTTTATTTCAGCTCTTTTCTTTTTTGGGGTAACAGTAACAGACATTTGATAAATAAAGAAGCTGGCTACTGTAAACGTTTTTCCGTTGGACATACTGGTTCTAACACTGATAGATTACACTAATCGCGGTGGCGGTCGCCATGTGCAGTCAGCATTGCACCGGTTTTTCGTGGATATTAGGTGGTAATAGAGGAAAACATGGTTTTTAATAAAAGTTTAACGGAAATTATCTTGAGATACTCAAATTTAGATAGTAAAATCTTTTAAAATCTCTAATGCTAAAATCTTTCTTTATAAACTTTAATTTAAGACTTTGATTTCTAATCGTTTTTGGTAGTTTAATTCTGAATGCATTGTGTGATTTTACCGAGTGATACCTATATCATTTAGGAATGAAAGAAATTTAAAGAATAATTAATCATGCATTGGCCACAATTTCTCAAGTTCCTGGATATGTTTCTCACGTATCATCGCTGACCAGCCGACTGGATATGTGGACCAATGAACTTGTTTCAACTCGTCTATCGGTTGATGTCTTAGAAATCGTTTCCTACTAACTCGATCAGGCGTTTAATGATTGCGGCTAATTTGCTACTACTTTACACATATCGTTTGTTATTGTTTTCTTCACCTATATTATTTGTATTGGTTTCTTTATCTTAATATGATAATTTTATTTTGAGTTCATGACTGACTTTCAATTCCGTATCTCGATGTACATCTGCTTTAAATTTATGTTCTCGTAAAACTTCTCAGTGAAAGTGCGTTATTATTAATAACAATAAACTGGCCGTATGCAGCAGTTGCTTCGCCAGCTGCCGCTCGCACTCGCTCAGCCCCCATTATCTAATTATTACGCAATGTGATTCCATTTACATTCGACTTATGGTCTCTTGAGGCCCAGTTAGCGCTTCCTCGTTGCTGATGTATTGGGCCAAGCTACTTCTTGTGAAATGGCTGTGCTTGCCTCCCGTGACGCGTCCGCTGTTGCAAAGTTAATTGTTTTAGGAGGATTTTTTGCCAAATTACCGAATTGAAGGTCATTTTAACAAGTATGAGGTAGCCCTCGTCGTAACGACCGTGGGCGCACAATACAGTCACTTAATGAAATTTAAGCAGAGATCGAATCAGATGAATATTAAAAATTCAAGTACAAAATTTAAATACCACTTCTATTCATTGCTTACAAAATTTGAGAGCTACGCATAAGGATGTAGATAAATATTATATTTTTTTGGGAATATAAACTATGTTTAAAGTTATGAAACAACGGCAACAACGGTATTCGACTATAGTTTCATTTTTGACGTCTCTTTGTTATTTAGAAATTAACTTGCATTGCTTCAGTCGTTTTTTTTACACTTTCTCGTTCTTATTGCGACAGTATTCATAGTAGAATCTCAAGAAGTAGTAATTTATTCACCAAAACACTTGAATTCTTCAAAGTTCGTTTTCTTGGTTTAAGCCTGATCGTAGTACTTTGTTAACTGTGCAGCTGTCGATAAGGTGCATTCGCTCTGTAGGTATCTCGAGTAAAAATAATAGAGTTTTTAGACACGGATAAGTATAATAGTTGTTGCAAAATCACTCCATTGTTTTACATTAATAAATCGAACACGCCATTCTTACCGCAATCATTTAGTAGGAAAATTGAGAAATTTTCACTCGACCAATTAACTTTACTTGAGCAAAAATTTATTATGCCGTTAGATATTGAAAATTTTGCTGCAGCATTAAATCGTAACTTCCACAGATTGACTCGAGTAATTTATGTTCCTGATTATTATTACAAACTAACAAAAACAGCGAGTGCGTCACATTAATCTCCCGTCTAATGACGTCCGACCGCCGTAACCTTTAACAACTGGTCGATAACATCCATCCAACGGGAAAATGGAATTAACATTATCAAGAACGACTCCTCACGTGCTAACGTATTGGCTCCACGGTAAAGTAAACGGAACAACAATCAGAAATTCGACGACATTATGAAAATTAAGCATTATCCAGGAAAAGCGGTCATGGAGGACCCGTGGCTGTCCATCACGGACAGAACTATGGACCTTGTGTACGCGGCAAACTGGGTCGGTGCAAAAAATCTCAGTTCGTATAATGAAAACGATGACCAGTCCAACAGCGTTAAATTCAATTCAATATCTAGAAGTAAGTCATGCCGAGACGTTGGTCGTACTAACGATAAAGATTATGATAGCAAAACATATTCATTGGAAGATAATGAATATAGTTATTCTAATGATGTTCCTAATCAAAATATATCTCAATTAGCTAAATACCAACAAAACATAGAGGAGAAGGCCAGAGCGAATAATAATCTTCTAGCACAGAATAAATTGAAACATAGTTATAGTTTTAAAGACATGCCAAATGGATATAGACCGTCGACATTACGAAGAGTTAAACGTAGGAACTTTACCGAATGGGATATCGAAGCGTTCTCATCTAACAGCAAACAACCACCTGTGCCACCACAACGAAAGGATTCTTTGAAATATGCACACCGGCAAAGGAAAGCTGACTCTAAAAAAAGTTATTATCCGTTACCCGATCCCGGAGCGGTCCCACCTGATCCCTCATCTGAGTCCTACTATGAGTACTACTCCAGAGTAAGTCAACAGAATAACGACACCGACAGCGATAAGATAAAACAGATGCAGAAGGACACGAAAAAAGATAAAAATACTTATAGCGAACCTTCTAAACAAAATGGAAATACTATGTATCAGTTGATCAATTCTATGGCGACTTTAGACTTGAGTCCAATAAAGTCCAGGAACGGAAAACAGAACCTCGATATGGATTGCGAAGCGGAAGATTTGGGTTTGTACATGCAGCCTATTAACCAGTCGTTATCTACATGCGATCAACTTCCTAAGCACATAACGCAACCAGCAAACGAACGAAACGGACGCATCGAAGATAATAAACCTAGCTTTCGTTCTAAATCATTGAGAGTAAAAAGCGAAGGAAGAGCGCCCCTTCGAGCTTATCTCGACGTGGTCCAGCCTGAACAGATTTATAATGGGGTCACTGTCACTCAACCGAAAAGAAATCTGTCACCGAGTGAACAGCTTACGTTAATGCAGTACGAAATGTTTAACGGAAGTCAAAGTCAACCCACCCCGCCGATTGCTAATGGGTTACACTCTACTGATCTGGGTAAAGAAAGTGACTATCGGACTATAAACGCTGTTGCAAAACAAATCAAACGTGATAAGTATGGAAAGCTGTATAATACAGTGAGAGTGAAAAGTGATGATAGGTATGACAGGTATAATGATATTATGTCTTTCGGGACGCAAAAAGACCGTATTAGTGAAGAACGTGTTACAAATGGCAATGGTGTGTATGCTAGAAGTGCAAAAAGCTCATCTAGCGGTTCGGACTCGGATTTCTCGATACCTAGACCTAAGTTGATAGTGCCCGTGCATACATACGGGACCAGGAAGAGGAGGACTGGCAATCTATGCCAGCGAGACAGTACTGCTACTGAATCATCGCTGGATGCGGGCATATTGCTAGACGTGACGCGTCTAGACCCGAACGAGAAGTCTGTGGAAAAATATCATCGAAATGGAGACACAGGTAAAATTTGATTATATAATTTAGTTTCATGTAACTAATCTATGTATCTACAATAATAACGGTTATCATAGTTGTTATCGGGAAGTTATTTTGATCTCATGTGTACTGATGTTGATCGATGTACAAACGTGTTATAGCGACGGGACAATTTCGAGGTCTCACGGATGACATTTTCAATGACGTAATGGGAACTGTGAAATACCTACGCACATGACTCAGGGTTTCATCATAAGGATCTGTTACCTCCTTGTTTATAAGTTACATTGTTTGGGTTAGTAGTTTTATATCAGCGTCGAAAATTGAAAGTTCGTAATATAGGTACACATTACAATTCATCATCATGATCAATTCACAAGAATACATTGTTTCTGAACACTTATCGGAAGTAACCGATTCTGAAGTATTTTCCCTTAATCATGCTTAATAGGCGGATGAGTGGTCATAGTGCGATGATGTTTGTAAGTACTTGGATGCTGCTGCCCACTCTTCTGATACAATCTCCTAGTCGACTCTTACAACACACACGGGAAATGACGGTCTATATTGTTAACCGAGACAACACGGCAAATTGATTAATACATTAAATTTCCTTTATTGCGACTATTTCTCGGCTTAATTATGGCTATGATTATAAAAGTGACATACATTTTCGTCTAAATTTAAAGAGGTACAGGACATTGCGCCACTCGTACTCCATTTACGATCGAGGTTTTGAGCGCCTTGGCATATGTATAGGTAGTTTGCTAAACGCACCGAGACTGGCATATCAATTAAACTTCGCCTCGTATTGCCCTACTTTTAGTTTAAGTCAGCCACGAATATGAGAATTAACATACTTGTAATACAGCGATTTGAATTATTGATTGCAAAGTATAATTTGTCGACAAAGAATATTAGAAGTAATCTACAAAGCTGTAGGCTAAAGTGTAAAAATTAATTTGTTATGGTACTAATTCTTTTTTAACGGTGTATTGTTTTATTGCTGCCTATATTATTTTTCATACAAGAAAGGCATTAATCGCCCAACTGAAAATCTGAACGAAACTTGTTTTGATAAAAGAACAATCGATTCCACATAATGCTAAATAAATCGATTAACACGGTTACGAGTTTTACTTGAAATTTTTGAAAGCTGTACATCTTGCCCGTATTATTTATTTTAAAATTTGATTCTAGGTAAATGTTTTATTTATATTACGGCGATTTCAGTTGAATTATAGGCAGAAATATTGCAGCCGTCGTGTCGTGAACATTCCAACTTGCCCATTTCGGTTTAAAGATTTTAACTGTTCAAAAGACAATGGACCACCAGTTGTGGTGTGGTTGTAAATTCTAAACTGACCTTGTTAATAGGTTATGGTAAAGACATTTGAGCAAAGCATTAATGGTAGTTGAAGGACAATAAGAATAACAGTAATTGGCACTTACTAATAAGTTCTCATTAGGAATCGTCGTAAAAATAATAGGGAGGTGCCTCTAGCTTTTACATGTGAATCAAGCCTAGCGTTAAATGACACGAATGAGGTAATTTAAATACCAAAAGTAATAAAAGGAAATATTTTCTGGGCAAAAGACAGAACCATTCCTGTTTATATCAACTTTCCACAGGTTCTATTGGAAGAAAGCCTGTATCGACTATCAATGTTGTAATCTTTGCACACTAAAGTAGGATAGTTGAACAATAAAATGGCCGTAAGCCTGGACACGTATCCGAACTCCTGACCCCGGCATTATGTTTCAAGTCATTCGCCTTGAAACACTTTCGTTCTTTGAGTCTTTAATTTACGTCAGCTAAGACTTGACCAGCAATTCGAATGTCTCATTTGTAAATTTGTGTTTTGCATGCTGTTTGGGTGCTAATTGTAACATTTGCAAAATGTTCTGCAGCTTGTGCGTAATTGCTGCTATTAGGTTCGCATGCAACTCCATGCTAGTTATACGATATTTACTTGTCAAAACTTAAAGCAAAACAAGACAACCAGTAAAAATATAGACCATAATTAAGTAGTATTTTTAATATTTTAATTGTAACTAAGAGGGATCAGACAGTTTTTTTGTGGGCAAACCTAATGGATAAAGGTCCGTTAGAATATAACAATAATTTTAAACGCCTGCGAGACAAAGTAAAGGCAGTACCTACTTGGTGTATTAATCAACATAGTCTTGGGTAAATGTTGTCCCGATTTCCGTGATGATAACGTGACTATTTATTTGGTTAATGGAAATGGAATGTGCTGTTACGTATGTGCGTAGTAGTAATGCGTAGTTCTTACGTTAAGAGTTAAAATATTCAATTAAAGGTAGAAAGTTTATCAATGCAATAAAAAGTTAACTTCCCATTCTATCGCACATTACTTCCGATGTTTTTTAAATTGTAATCATTACACACATGATTTAGAAACTTGTAATTTTTACCAATGAAAGGTGACGAGAAGTTGCTAAATAATCATTGTTTCACTAAAAGTGTTAATGTTCTTATTTTAACGTTGGTGGTCTCTAAAATATTAATAGTCATTATTTTGGAATACCTAACTAATACAACGATTTCTTGTTTGTGAACGAAAATAGAAAACAGGTTTCTACTTAATAAATTCTAAAAATGTTACAAGTAGATATATAATTATTAATGTTCACTCCATTTCTTCTTAGATTTTTTAATATTTATAAATAAATAGAAAATAGTGCATATTAGTTTATAATTTTGTTTGGTTACCTTTAAACAGGTGAACTAACTTTTGTTTCATCTGACGACGTCTGTGGTCTAGTGGTTCGAGTGTCGGACTGCTGATCACGAGGTCGATTCCCACAGGACACAAATATTTATGTGATGAACATAAGTGTTTGTGTTGGTCTGGGTGTTTCTTATGTATTATAAGTATGTATTTACAAAAAAAAAGTATAAGTATTATATCCATAGTACAAGCTCTGCTTAGTTTGGGACTAGATGGTGCTGTGTAAAAAATGTCCCAAAAATATTTATTTATTAATTTATATCTAAAATTCTTAGCGTCAACAGGGTGCAACTATTACGTAAATAGATTTGATCATGATTGTAATGAAATTGAGGTTGAACAACGATGTCCTTGCCGCGTGACTTTGTTATTTCGTCACAAATATTAGTCTATGATACCAGTTCATGACATAAGCTAATAATATTTCTACTTATACCTACTTGGAATTGGACGATAAGAACTCGATAACTTCTAACGGCAATTTGGCGATATTCCCCACACTTAAACGTACCCTTTAATCCCTAAATCCATATCTGGGTTAACCAAGTTACTGCTTTGAAGACCGAATGAGTATTATAAGCACGTGTGACATTATGTCAAGAATCAACTTTAAAGTGAACGATTGTAACGGGACCAATGTATTAAATAGACAATGGCCATCGTCACGCAGGACAACTGTTTATAACAAACATACAAGTACACACACATACAATCACACATTGTGTACATCTATTATTCAATAGAAGTAACTGTTAATGTTTTACACCATGTGACAATACGCTTTGAATCAATAATTTGAATTTATTAAGCAAAACAGATGTTTTTATTTCTTACATTACGTAAATACACGTAAATCTGAAACTGCTGTCTATTGAAGAATAACAATTATAATACAGTACAACATAACTAATAAGTTACACCGACGTATCTGATTGAACCAACAAATGGCAATCGCTCATTTTCTCGCCACTTACAGTTATTGCGTCAGGGTAAAGATCATTTTTTACTGCAATACTAATAAACATTCGAGGCCTTGAAGTCGCACTCAATTCGGAAGTGATCGGTTTTACGAAGTTTGCCGATGCGACTCCTTACATTTTTCGCACTGTACCTACCTACATGATCAACTCTTTTGAATCACGGTTCATCTTCCGTGCGGAAGATGTCCGGTCCTTTGGAAGGCATACGGGGGACACAGGTTCAACGCGCATAGGCCCCTTTGAGAACTTTAATCTAAAATGGGGTGGGGCACCAACCGGGGACTATCCACGGCTGCACTATTGGAGTACAGTCATGGACCGTCCCAGATGGGTGCAAAACTAAAATATGGTAAAAATAAACCTGGTCTATGGGAGGGGGTATTAAATGGACTGTTTAACTTCTATTGCCGGAAGAAAACGGCGTCTACCTTTCAAGTTTGAAATTGAATTGTGTTGGCAGACGGTGACTCGCCAGCTCACTAGCTGGGCCCCCTGAAAAGCCGCCAGTACATAGGCGAAGGGGGCAACAAACGTGTGAGCGTCTAGGGGTGTAGAGAGGTGTGGCCCCGGTTTCGCCGTCCCGGGTCCCCAAACCCACTCTGGGTCTTTTAGACCCGGAGTGGGTTTCACCGCTATTACGCCATTAGACACTTCCACCTCCGAGCATATAACTCTGGTGGCCCCCTCTGGCCGGCCGATAAAGGCAAGCCAGAGTTGAGAGTCCTGCGGGTACTCTTGGGGTTCCACCCCAGCCAGTCAATAAAGGCAAACTGGAGACGAGGCTCTGACCGACTCTCTGAAGCAATAAGGTACGCAGTGTCGCCACTCACCAACAGCTCGCCACAAGCTGCCCTGCGGTTTGTAAGCTTATCAGTAGATCTCATGACACATTTTTTACTATATGATGGGGAATTTGTTGTAGAAAGCTAGTCTAATGTTCCCTCCGGTTTTACGTTAATCTCATGATAAGGCAACGCCTTTCCCAAAGGGGGTTGATCAACTTATATTATTAAACCTCAAAATAATTTCAATAATAAGTGCTGTGAAAGATACTCAAACACATGGACACGAACTACAGGAAGCAGCTGTTCTTATGTTCTAAATCAATTGGCAAGTTAGTTTGCGCAAGTTTATTTCTGCAACCGACTTGCACACCCGCAGCAAGTCGATTTCTGGGAGGTTTATCGAATTGGCTGACTTGATGCAAGCTGCCTATGTATGCAAGTACTTGCTTCAAAAACTTGTGCAAGATAATTTGGTAGTGGATCAAACACTAATATCGTGTTCACCAACATACATTTTCTGATTTGTCTTGACAAACAGTTGTTTTGTCTAAAATTCTATAATTTTTTTCGAGTTAAGCTGTTTATCCAGAAAATTAATTTTGTTGGACACCAATATACCTAATTATGAGAATATAATTCCATTTCGATCGTAAAAGAAGATGCAAAAAAAAAAAATAGAAAACTTTGTGATTAACATATCACATTCGGTAACGATTCAATTTATCTCAATAATGTGATATTCCTCTCGTATTCGTATCTTATAGAAATACTTGAAATATAGACATGCACATGCTTATTCATTAAACAAGCAGTATTTTCACATGCCTCTCTATTTATTCTCACACTTATCTTCTCATGATCGATAATAACAGCTGCTTACAATTGTAATCTTTCACACTTAGCGATAAGAGTCATAAAACTTGATTGTTCATTTTTTCCACTGTGAAAATTATTTCTGTCCTATCAGGTCCGTTCACTGCAATGACTCACCAATGTCCTCCGACAATTTCAATCTTGGCAACCTTGGCAGTATTTATTAATTTGTTTGATATCGAAATTGTATCGATTGGCATAAATGTTATAGACAAACAAGTTTCGATAGGGTTGAGAGTTGAGACATTATAACGGATATTGGGGCAAGCAAGAGTTGCGATCAAGATTAAAAAACGTTTTCTAATATTCATCGACACACGACCGAAATGAATGAAATATGTGAAAAATATTAAGTGAATTAAAACAGTTTCCAATCTTTTACAGTTTCCAGCCCTAAGATTGAAGCCTAATAAATCATATCTATCCATCTTTATGTTTATTCATGTTTAAATAAACAGTATTTGCGTGCATTTGTTATTTATGATTTTATCTAAGAGACCCAATTACTTGACTTTATAAATATTTAAAACATATTTTCAACTATGTAAACTTATGATTATAATTGGCTTTAGTCGTATTCTATAGTTAACTTAATTCCATAATATTAAAAATATGTTTTCTACCAACAAACGATAGCATTTCTGTTATTTTTTTACCTAAAATTCAAACAAAGGTTCATCAAGCTAAGAGTTCTTCTGAAAGTCGTCTTCGCCATATTATTCTCAAATTCAAAAACTCATTCATACAAAATAGAATCAAATTTGTTCTTTTTGAACATCACCGTTACAAAAGACAACCCCCATAAACACCCAGCCTACACTTCATAGTTCTTAAGCTGGGAAGAAGAAATGGCACAACTAACTTTCTAGCAGTAATATCTGGCAGACATCGAACTACTCGACTATATTTGATGAATGTTTCTAAACGTTAATTTTCTCCAACAGAGGGCCGAGTGGAAGTATCCCGGGAGAACAAGTATCTCAGCACGATGGCACCAGGCAAAGTGTTTGGCGAACTGGCCATCCTCTACAACTGCAAACGTACTGCCACTATCAAGGCAGCCACGGACTGCAGACTCTGGGCCATCGAACGCCAGTGCTTCCAGACCATCATGATGCGCACTGGTCTCATACGCCAGGCCGAATACACTGACTTCCTTAAGAGGTAAGACTGTATGCCTTTTTCTGCGTATACATAGTTAGGTCACCCATAGTCTTTAATGTTTGGAATAGGTATATGATGTCATTATTAGCTTTAATCTTCTACCATAATATAAAACAAAGTTGAATCATCTTTATTTGGACGTACCGCTGTAGGTGGTGTCTAGCTAGCCGTTAATTACTCATTTAGTGCCAATATTGGTCTCATAAGTCTACGTCTTCATGTTTCTAAATAAGCATTATATACAGGGTGGAAAAAATCAATGGGCCCTGAAGGGAAACCACCTTAAATCCTTAAGATAGATTATTTTACTTCAAGGAAACATTCCTTTATTTTTAAAAAGAAACATAACTGCATTCACAGATTTCTCGACAAGCTTACCTCAACCGGGAATCGAACCAGCTAAAAATTCAAAAAATAAACATTCGCTATTTTATTTCACTAGTCGATACAGTCAATGTAAAATCTTCTTCTTAGCGTTTCGATGACAAATGTTAAATGATACAATTTGTCCAAGAAACAGTAGGTCTTATTCTCATCTGTCGTACAAGATGTCCATAAAATCTAATATTTAGTACACAATGCCTTTAATAAACATTACCTAGACTAGAACTGTTCACTTTCAACAAGTAAAAGACATGTTATAATTACATAAAATTAAATAAAAAGAAACTAAAAAAAAATTCAAGTGTAACAAAATTGTAATTTTAAATAGTTCAAATATCAATGTCTTGCTAGGTAATAATTTTCTTTTATGTTTACGTGTCCTTCATATTAGATTTACAGATAAAATAAAATGTATGTTAGACTTCATGATCTTTTATACCTACATATTTCTAAGACCAAATGTTTATTATAGAGATTTTATCTTGAACAATAATCCTATCGATTAGTAGAATAAAATAGCGAGTGTGTGTTTTTTTTTTATCTTTTAGCTGGTTCGATTCCCGGTTAAGGTAAGCTTGTCGAGAAATCTGTGAATGCAGTTATGTTTCTTTTTAAAAATAAAGGAATGTTTCCTTTGAGTAAAATAATCTATCTTAAGGATTTAAGGTGGTTTCCCTTCAGGGCCCATTGATTTTTTCCACCCTGTATAGCAAGATATTTATGTTGAGTGCGCGATGATGATTTTAAAGCATAACTAAATATTTCTTTAGTAAAGGATCACTAACATTTATTCCAACTACAAGCTGAAGAAAGAATCGAGACTTATTACTGTTACTCACTCATAAGGTTGTAACAACATCAGAGAAATCTTGGCACTGAAATAGCTTACTTTCCACTGCATTTGTTTTTAATTTAGATAGAACCCAGTAGACGCGTTCACTTCATAAATTGCAATAAAATTGCCATGATGTTCGTTTTATAGCAACATCAATATTTCTATGTTTGCTACGAACTACAGATCATTGTATCAAGCGTCTGTATCTTTAAATAAAAGATGCTGATCATTCACACTTGGCACAGAATAAATTCTAAATAAAAATATTCAGTTTTTTGTAAAAGTTTGAGCTTTATTTAGATGGGCTATTTCAACTTTTCCTTCCTAAAAAGACGTGTTGTTTACAGTAACGAGGCCAGTAACCCCGCAATGTGGTGACTTGACTGACAAACAAACGCTCACATATTTTGTTCTATCAACGATTCAATAAGGAGTTCATGCCCTAATTCCCATTTTAACACATGTTGCTTATAAATTAATCATAGTTCATCTTTCTGTAATTGTTATTTTAAATTAAGACGTAGTAACGAATCTTATTATAATCTTTCACTACATTTAAACTTCACTCTTACTTTTTATTGTTCTGTTACATAACATACATTCTAATTTATGTAAAATAAATTATGACGTCTACAAAACGTACAGTGATAGTACAATCAGAATCATTAAACATTTGCCTTAGTTCATACGTAAAGAATGATAAATAAAAGAGACAATGACATGTTTCTATGTTTATTGTGTGCATGAAATCGACTAACAATGTTGTATTATTCATGTTCTTGACGAACTGATGCCATACAACACGGAAGTCTTCATTATGCCTTCTGAATGGATTCCTTATATCTGTATTAGCCGTGCACAACAATACAGACTTGCCTCTGAGAGTATTACCGATGACAGAGAAGGATATTGACCTCAGGACACTTATGCAAATGCAATGGGCGTGCAATGGCCCATTCTTCTGCTTTCGACGGGCTCACACTCTTACAATGCCGTCTACAGAGCGGGCCTTGACACGAGCTGTATATGTGAACAGATTGCAACGCACGAACGTTAATTTATTAATAACGTGAACGATGTTATTGGAACAATCATTGTGAGAGTTGAAGATATCAAAACATTCACATTGATTGGTAACCTACATACGACTGCTTGAATCGTTGCAGAGAACTTGGTAGCAATAAATGTGTGTTATGATGAATCTAAAATGAAAAAATATATCTAGATAGAAAAAAAAGTGAAATGTTTAACTGCGTCGACATACGCATTGAGATATTAAAACATTTACTGAGTCCTATAGGTTCATAATAAAAAAGTTTTATTTGAATACGGCTCGAGTATCATGTAACTCTAGACAACCTTCCATTTAATATCAAGGGTATCGTGTTATAGAATGCTTAGCATCTGTTGCTTTATGTCCTATGAAGTACTTGTACATGTTCTTACCACGGTGATCCATCTTAGCTGAAGCCATCATCTTCAAGATTAATGTCTCTATCGCGATGTTAATCTAAGTTGTTGCTTTATTTTAGAACTTGTCAGGTTTGATGTTGAGAATATGGATGATTTCTCTTGACCTTATAGCTTAGAATTATAAAGTAAGTGAGATCACCATCCGAGTAAATTTGGGTTGCACCGGTAACCGGTCCAACATCGTCTAGTTTTGTTCCGAAATAAAGCATTTAGAGTAATATAATCGTAATGTCTTCTATACTGTTTCATTCACTCGAATTCTTTGTAATATTTGATGCTAAGCCAAACTGACACGCAACAATGTTATCGCTTGCATTTTATACATGAAAGCAATTTAATATCTACGCATAGAATAATAATATTTATAATTCATCAGCTATCAAACCGACAATAAAACAAAGCCATTGTTGGCGAAACCACTGTCAAAGTAGCGTTGCCCAAGCACTCGCGCGCAATTTACGAAATACTCACTTACTAGCCGTCACGTTGCAAGTTGACATTTTGAGACTGCAATCCTTTCACTGTACAGACGTAATAATCTATTCTAAGAAAGCAGAACTAGACAGAACACGTGGACATATATAATTTTTACCCAACCGAGATGTAACTAAGCACGTAATGTTTTAGTCTGAACCGCTAGACTGATTTATTGGCGTTGTCTCTCCGTGTATTGTCATTGGCCAAGTAGGAATGTTGCAAATCTAATATGGCGGATCTATGGCTTCAAATGCATTGCTTATCGTATTTGTATGAAAATATGTATGCAAATTTTGGATCAGAATATAGAGGATAGGATTTCAGATTTTAAGGTTTCTGCAGCTCAGTCATTTACGTTCTTTTGCGAAAATCGATCGACATCTTTATTCAGTTGGATTATCAACGTCTTCCAAGGAAACATTAAAATGATTATTTCCTGTTTATCTTTTCAAGCCATTAATTTTGAACCGTATGTATTCAGTTATTATTTCAGAATGATGCTTACTATAACTGTAGCGTTTATCAGCAGTTTGATATCATTGTTATTTACTAGTCATTTGAAAGATTATTTATTTGTTGTAACGATTAAATTTTTGTAAATATTATCGATAACGTTTATTATGTTTATTTTTTGTTGTACTGAAGAAATATGTACTTATGGTTTTACAATTCCACGGTAAGTAATACTATTTACAAGCAATAGTTTACTTATGTATGGTCTACGTATTTGACTTCTCTTTAAATGTTATATACGATGTTTTTGTTGTTGCGCACATAAGCGATCAAACAGCTAATGAATAATGAAAATTGTTTTAGAAACTATCCCCAAGAATGCGATGAAGAACGACCATTTTGATGAAATATTGAACGGTCCGTTAATCTCGTGATACGTGTAGATAATCATTAATGATATTAAGTTTTCCTCTGTCCAAGATACCGATCATGGAGTAGTAGCTTCTGCCTCGACATACTTTAGCTAATTACCCGCTTGCGCATTAGCATCAAGTTACACGATGTTGCAATATAACAACGCATACAGATATCAATTTACTTCATGTTGTACTTCATTGTTTGGGGAACTCTGAACAATTATTAATACTCATTGTTGAGAAGGCTCAAAATCTATTTAAAATTCACTTAAATTAAGTTCTTAACTTGATTTTTTTTTCTGTCACGGTTACAGACATTTATAAATGTTCAATAAACAAAACGTCCAACCGTGTCCAATCCATTACATAATTCAATATCTATAGCCTAACATTGCGGAACAAACCACTGTCAAATTGAGCGAGGCCACTGTCAAACCTTGCATTGAGGCCAAAAGTGTTGCCAACTAGAAGAAAAGGCTGTTCGTGTTTCTAAAACTTATAAGTCATTCATCACATTAGTGGAATGGAAAGAATCAAGTTTATTATGATAAATAATTCTCAATGTTATAATGTCACTAGAAATGACGCAACTTGAACTAAATGTGGCTTGTATTGCCGGCATAATAATATTGAAAATAAACTTTTGGACTACAGACTATTGACCGTGAAAAAAGATATGATTGAAGCAATTTTCATTCGCGCTCACTGTGACGCACAGTTACAATAATATTGTACTGTTCTGCTGACTTGTTTCTTTTATGTGGGTTTAATTGTCTGATAAGTGGTGCACTCCCATTGCGCAGCTTTATAGAGCCATTAAATTGTAATCAATATAATTGTTTAAGATCTGTGTTGCAATTGTAGGTTTACGGTAGTATGATTGTAGATACATTTTAACGAGATTACGTTCATAGTTATGGAAAGGCCTAACCCCTTCGCATTCTGAGAAAAGGCCAGTGCCCAGCAGTAGGACAGCAGTGGCCTGATTATGCTATATTACGCTAATGTTCATGTATTTTATTTGATAAATTTATAATACAAGATATGGATAGGTCTAGGCCAATTAAATGCAGTATAAATTATGAAATAATAGCACCTATGAATATTCAATGTTTAAAATCGTCATGATATTCGTAATATCTTAGTCTGATTAGTAGTTTTCCGAAGCATTTGAATATTTTCAATAATGGCAAACAATAACACCACCAAAATAACTTTGTCAAATCCAAATTTGAGTTACCTTACTTGTAGGTTTATATTACTTACCTACATGACTCACTCAAGGAAACCTCGCAAAGTTGACTAGCAACCTTTTAGCGTTCACTTTCAACTGAATAGCTTGTTAAATATGCATATAACTGGGTGGAATATTAAGTTGATCACATGATTGCTAAAGTTACATACGTACGTAATGTAAGTCTAGAAATTACAGAATATTAGAGATAAGGAAATAAATAAATGAACAGCATCTGTAAAAAGTAAAACACTATAGAAAAAAAATAAGAAAATAACATAACAGGAATGGTATGTTATGGTATAGAAACTGCGACGGAACAAGTTACACACCATCATAACATTGAAACCATACTTGTTTATTTTATAGCATACGAATTCCATAATACGCCATCGGCCAAACACTTTCTATTCGCAAACGTAACAGTTAAGCCTACTTTTTCTAGTGACATAATCGGTGGTCCAGTTTTTCTTTTTTAACCTTTTTGTTTGTTTATTCAACAGCGTGCCGATCTTCAAAGATTTGCCCGAAGACACACTTATCAAGATCTCTGATGTATTGGAGGAGACCCACTACCAGAATGGCGATTACATCATCAGACAGGGTGCCCGTGGTGACACATTCTTCATCATATCTAAAGGACAGGTAATCATATTTGTTTTTTTTTTTGCGTTCTATAATAAACACATAATTTTCTTGCTATCCTGAACTTCGATTTTAATCCCGCTAGTATTTATCTTGTGTGTACGATAAAATCTACTACTTTAAGGTTAACAAAATATAATCACAACTTGTGAACAACATTTTATCGTCAAGTAATAAAGCATACATTGTGATTTGTGATGTTAATAACACAAGCTAATCGAAGAATACAAGTAATAATCTTAGGAGAATGCTGATTGTAATGGTAGCTATAATCATTTATAATCAAGAGTTAATTTCATCGTAAACGTGATGACAACTTTGCCGTTGCATGTGCCTATTTAACAAGAAACAGTTACTAATCGGATTAAAAATACTGATTTATTTCTGCAAAATAATTTATCGACTGTTCATTCGAATAATTTTACCAAAAACGATTTATGAAAATTATGACGCTATTACCTTAATGGTCTTCTTCAACTACTGACATTTTAATGACTTTCTAATTCGATGGTTAAAAGAAATAAATATGTTTTTTATCATCATTCATAGAAAGAACATTAGTTGGACAATCACTTTGTCATTTAGCGTTTCGGGTAATTGGGTATTTGTCATCTTGTGGTAATTTATTTCGATGACATAGTGTTCTAAAGAAATCCGTTCCATACATAATATGAAGATGTTCACTAAGCACGAAAATTTCACTTTCGTTGTTTGGAGCAACTTTCGAGTGTCCGTGCCCGCAGCGACGTGACTTTTTTACTTTTTACCTTTGACCACGCCTCCATGTTTTGTAAACATATCCGTCTCCACAAGTACGTAATTCGATTATCTTTAATCATCGTTTCGCTTTCAAATATTACTTCTCATGACATAATAGTGTTTTTACAATTTGTTATTCGTGTATCTTTTACATTGTTCGTTTTTTACATAGTTAGGTTTTTAAGATAATTATGTATTTCTTTAATTCCGAATGTTTCTATTTGTGTTTGTGACATTTAACAAAATCTTGAAACGAATTATTAAAAACAGATATGGTTGATTTAATTTTTATATCAGTAGTGTCATAGGCTAGTACAAATAGAATCTCTTTGCAAGGTTTAATATAATTGGTGGATTAGGTATTGTTGTTTGTGTGACATCACATTTTTTGTATTAGTATTTTGTAATAATTATTTAGAATGCTTGTTTCAATCAGACAAAGTTTCGAAAGTCATAATAATATTTCCATTATGTTCTCATGACAGTAAATTGTATAATGTTCGTGCAGTAGACGCAGTGACTGTGCAAGAAGTTCACCTTGGCATTTAGCATTACGTCTCCGCAAACATTGATTGTTATTTCTGACCGGCGCAAAAGCAGACATATTTCGATTTTACACTAAACCTGCACTCAGACAGTTGTAACAGTTTATATAAAAAATTGAAAATATAGTGTTGGCAGATGTTAATGGTGAAGGCAAAAACATTGAAGAGAATGCAAAATTAGATATACCTATATCTGAAAGAGTATCAAGTAAATGTCTAACCAGTAGTAATGGAATATCAAGTTTATTAAATGACCTGTTGGGATTTTGCATCATCCTTCCACGTTTTCATTTGGTTTAACATAATTTCTTGAAAAGCTGTTTGAATTTGATTGTAACCGGAATGTAATGATGTTGTTTTAATCTATAATGGACTAATCATTGTCCAACATCGGTTGGACTCTAAACAATTGCCGGTGTGACTCAATTTTTATATAACACGGAGGTAGTAGAGGCCAAAAGCCCGGCTATTGTGGCTACAAGGTCAGCGCACTGTGCACAAGCGAGAGGATTATGTGTATGGTATTTTGAGGCCAGATTTTTGTACGCTTTTGTGGGAAACATTTGGTACACCGATCTTATTGTTTGGATAATCTTGTTCTTTGTTTTCCACAACATGGAATGGGTAGTACTGGATTATTTAAATATCATATTGTATTTTTATATCTGACTGATAAGAGAAAGTAATTGCATGAATATGCATAACCTCATGTATTATCCGCGTATTCTATACCTACTCTTATTTTGTTCAAGCGCACAAGTTTATTTACATAAAAAATCGTGGCGAATGAAGCAATTTACCACAAGTCAATTAACAAATATTTCTTGATAAACTGCAGATACGTTTGAATGCGGAACCATTCTATTACTTGTCTCTAAAAATGATTTAGAATATTCTGTAATACTACTCTTCGAAAAGATAATCATAAAACATGTTTTTGGATGACATTGTGATGTGACCCATTATGAGGTATACATCGTACATTTGCTATTACATCGTAAAGATTTGTGCTGTTGAAAAACCTCAATTTGTACACAATTCGGGGACAAAAAAATTAAAATTAGTGTTATCACTTGGCGTTGCAAATCTGCAAGGTTGTCTCAACATTGGGAGCATTGTTCTAAAATCTGTGAAATACCAAAGTCAACAATAAAGTCGTAAGAGTGAAGTAATGGTCCTATTCTTCTCAAAGTTTGATGATTTCGTATTACGACAAAACGTTCCCAATAATATTATTGAAGTAATCTTGTTTGGTAACCTGTTGCATATTCACACAGTCAATAAAATCATAGAACTTGGTCAAGTGAAGGAGTTACATTACGTAAATTATGTATGTTTGTACCAATATGTAAATTCAATTATTTAGAACAAACTTTACGGATCGACGATTTTTTGTATTGCCAAAGCGTTAAAGACCGGTTAGTTAATTGAATAATAATTGGTAATTGGACCTTTTATACCTACTGATTAACTAACCATTATAGTATATTTTTTTGATAGTAACCTTTTTTTTTTGACACAACCAAATGGTCCTTACAATGATTTAAAAACCATATCCTCCATCCAACACCATCGCTTGAGCAGTCCTAGTACCTATATTAAAATTGAACAGGAACATTAAACCTTGTTTCTATCCAGCGGATTAAATGACCACTGCTTTCGTTGCACCAAGAGACTGGAAAGATTAGTTGTTAGTGTTACTCTTCTAAGAAATAAACATTTATAAAGCGACCACCTCTAAAAGCACTGAAGTGTGACAAAAGTTCCCGTTTTTTTTGATCTTTTAAAATTAACCGGATGACTTCATCGTCGACGACTGTTACTTGGAGTTACATTATCTCTTCTATTTCCGTTGTTATCTCATCAATGTTTGTATGCTTTTACCTTCTTTTTCTAAAATCGGTAAATATTTAATTTAACTTAGTCGTAAAACCGTTTCCGGTCTGTCTGGAAGTGGGGCAGATAATACTGTATTTACTCTCCTGTCTTTCCTCAAATACAGATTTATACTGTTAACATGTGTGTAAGCAAACACATCTATTTCCATGGAAGTTACCAAAGCTAGAAATAGTTGTTCCTAAAAAAGAATGGTCTTTGTTTAGCTTTTTAATTCATCGCGAGGTGTTAACGTTTCGGCTATTATTGTTTCAATGCATCATTGAACATTTATCACGTTTTGCTTCATTGTTGAATTAGCTTAGTTCCTGTTTTATTGTATGATTTATCTATTATTGGTATTTTACTGTTACATGTGTGATTTATTTTCCCGTACATAGAATGATTGCATATTTTTTGTTACCGTTGATCGCTCTATTTTTATTGACTTAGGTTTCCTGAGAAACAAAGAATTTATCGCTTCCCTTATCAGTAGCAGAGGCTAATTAGTAATTTACATAACGGAACCGGTAATTACATGCTCGTGACTCGGAGCATATTACGATGTCTACGCATTAATGCCCGTTAGCCCTCCGTGCCTTACTTCATGTCTGTCCGGACTTTAATGACAACTTTCGATGTTGTCTAAGCGTCCGTTTCACATTTTTATAATAACGGCACGGCTTACCCAACCAGTTGTTATGTTTAGTATCCACGTTATTTCAAAATCGTCATAGTGTTTTTAACTTTAGTTTAACATTTTTGTTTCAGTAATTATGCCAATTATTGAAAATGAATAGTAAGATTATGCAAAGTTAGTCGGAAAAGGGTTACTAATCCGAAAGGGCGTTAAAGTACACATAATAATGAATATCTTTTGTTCTACAACTTTCCCCGAAAGTGAACAGTTTAAGAGAAATTACTGTTCCTAGATTTCATACAAAATATGCTAAAATCTATCTATCCTTAGTTAAGACCAGCTGTGTTTACATTTTAGGTCATATTTGGGGTCACGAATTAGAAGCTCCCTTTTCTGAATGCGTAACTAAAGCAGGGATGAAGATTTTTTTTTAAAACTAAAATAAAAATCATTATGCACGGAAAAAGAAATAGAATTTCAAAATTTAACACTTGCTTTAAAACAGTTATATCATTAATATTTAAAGTCGCCCGCGGATTAGTACCCTCTTTTAGACTAACCTTGTATGTTAATACTATCTGCAGAACTTATTTCTTATTTAAAATTATCTTAAACGCTAATGTTATGATTATTTCTTTTTCAGGTGAAAGTGACTCAGAAGCCACCAAACAGTAACGATGAGAAATTTATAAGAACTCTCACGAAAGGCGATTTCTTCGGAGAAAAGGCATTGCAAGGGTAAGCTTTCCTTGCATTTACATTAAAATGTTTTAATCGTCTTCTATAATTTGTTGTAGTGTTCATGAAACATGTATGATTGTTTGTGTTTAAGTCAATGGCATTCTTGTCATTGTCAATAATCTTTGTTGTTTACTGCTCAGCCATGAATCATGACTTAAAAACAGGTACATTATTTACTTATGAACAAATGGCCGAACGTTGAAATATCCAACATGAAACAGCCCAATAGCACCAAACTTATCCAATATAATCACGCCGGCTTTAAGGTCATTCTTTTGTTTCTTGTTTTGACTAAAATTGTTTATAAAATCTTCTTATCAATACAAACAAAGAAAATTATAGCAAACAAGGAAATCAATAAATAACTTTGCTTCCTCCAAATTCCAGGGACGATCTTCGAACGGCGAACATTATCTGCGACACGCCAGAGGGCACGACTTGCCTCGTCATCGACCGGGAGACCTTCAACCAACTGATCTCGGCCCTCGACGAGATCCGGACCAAATACAAGGACGAAGGCGACAGCAGGCAGCGGTAAGTCAACCTTTATTTGTGTGTATTATTACGATGTTTTGTCCGTGTATCTCAATATTCTGCTGTTAGTTCAATCTTGTCTATCCTCAATGGTTGAAATGAGTCATTGTTATAATTAGTTAAATTCGCACGACACTTGTCATGTCCTGTATGTTACAATGTTTGTGTGTTCTCATTCAAATGATTATACGGCTTTAGTCAATATTCTTGGCTATGCTCAATTGTATTATTGTTATTAAGATTCAATGTTGTTGTAGTTGTTTGTAAATATAATGAGTATGTTTTCTTTTAAACGATTCAGTATACATTATAATGAACAAAGTATATTATAATGTTGTTACGCAGTGATTTAAACATAATTAATATGACTTTAATGCCTGAGAGCTTCCTATGTCAAGTTCACACCAAACTGAAACTAAGCCGACTGCGATAACATCACAAAAGATACGCAGATGCAACATAACCCATTGTGTGGCCATTAATCTTTTCTTTGACTCACGAACAATAGCTATGGCAATATGACTAGAAATGATAACGATTTGTATCTCGTTTTCACCGTCTATAATAATTTTTATTTCTTGTTTCGATGCTAACAATACGGATTTGAACGTACGGTAAGTTAAATAAATTAAAAAATAATTTCATAACTTTCTACCCATCAATGTCGAATTTAATTAAACAGTGGAAGCAAATTGGTTATTAACTTTCCTCTTTGACGTAGAAAATGTGTCTACCACGGCATCATTGAGCGATAACAATTACGTTTCCCGCGTTTTTGTTATACAGATTGTGAAGTGCCAATGAAAACAATAGGCGCATGGCACATCTGCTGGATGACTTAGTAATGGATTCGCTGCAAAAACAAAAGATATGTCAATTAACTTCATAAGAAAGTTATTATTGAGTTGATAAACTGATGTTTTGGTGTCAAAACTTTATAATCTGTGAAGGAAGTCGGGAAAAAAATATTGAATTTTTTCTCGGTGACGAAATATCAAAATCTGTCTTGTTCTCTCTCACACAGCTATGAGTTTCGTATTATCTGAACACGTGTTGATATTGACATAATCGGTATCAATAAGCCTCCCGGTTTACTGGTTCCGATTACATCACTTATGTCAATATTGTATCGTTTGAAGATTGCAGCTGTGAAAGAGGAAATAGTTCGTAGTTCATTGTTTATCTTTATTTTTGGCAATTTTAACTGAAAACATGTCCATCCTATAAAAGTATGTTTTTAAACTCATTCAACGGTTGATGAAATACTTCCTTTCGTCGTGTCATTAGTCAAGATTAATGAAACTACTGGTTGGTGCTCAAAGAGAATA
The DNA here is from genome assembly GCA_905220435.1 of Amphipyra tragopoginis. Classification (NCBI taxonomy): domain Eukaryota; kingdom Metazoa; phylum Arthropoda; class Insecta; order Lepidoptera; family Noctuidae; genus Amphipyra; species Amphipyra tragopoginis. The sequence goes on from HG992009.1 coordinate 11,887,775, forward strand.
AAACCACTAGAGAGCTTATAGGCCGATTTCTTCTAAGTACACGACTCACTACAGCGGGCCGGGGGACGGGTAAGTACGCGCGGCTGCCATTGGTCACCTCAAGATCAACTTGCGTGTACGCCAATATTTAGGGTTGCTCTACGTGATTCAAGGAAAATAGTCGATATCGATAAAATGGACTATGAAATTATGAAAAATGCTCAATTTAGGGCTGATTTTTCAATCGTCAGATAACTTTTAACTGGAGAATAAGTTTGACTTTTTGACAGCTTTTGTATAGAAAATATGTCAAACCGTAATATTTATTCCTTAGATAAAAGTTATCTGACGATTGAAAAATCGGCCCTAAGTAAAATTGTATAAATAATAAATATTATTTATATAATTTTAATTATCATATCATACTAATAATCATACCAAAATTGGCAAAAACATCGTTGGTATCGCTGAACTAAATAAACGGCGGCGTTGTTTTAAATATTCAAAACAATCGGGGGTGAAGTGCCTTGAACAGACAGCGCTGTATTTCGTTGGAAACCAATTTTCCCTATTAATCTTATTTATCCACTTTTCTTTTAGTTCCGGAATCTTCGGAAATCTAAAATAAAAACATGTAGGTACATTAGGTTCATCAAACACGGAGATGAAAAATATATAGGTATTTTATTACAATATTTAAATTCAATAACATTTTATTTATTTTATTCTTTTCGATATTGACTTCAGCTAATTAAAGGTAACAGCACTAATTTTTACGATAAACCTACAAAGGGAAAGAAAGAGATACACGCATTAGAATTGTCTAATGAAAGAACGAGACTTTTCCAAAAGACATCAACGCGCGTTTCCGCATTGTGCATCCGTTACCCAAGCACCATTTTATCTTGACCCATGCAGGTCGCTCATTATTACGATTAAATCAAAAAAAAATCGTACTGCTTACTTTCCGATGAAAAGTTACGCTATCCTTTTTGTAACTAGATGTCTTGGAATGTTTTCCACACCACTTCACCGCACATGAAGGCATTTTGATGCGTTATAATTGCATAAAAGTTTTAACAATTTATGTTAATTTAGCGTGTACAGAGATCTAACTCTTGGACACAACTAAAATGGTCACTAGTACAGGTAGCCTAATATAGGCGACAAAATACTAATAGTTTTCGAGCGTCGGGGCACTGTATGCGCCGTCAAGTGGTTTTATAGTCTTTGTTGGTGCTAGAAGCAATTCATTGTTATCGGCTTCGAAAAGCGCCATCAAAACTAAAGAGTTTGAGTTCAGCACTATAATAAACCATCTACTTTTCCAGATTAAACGAAGAATTCGCCAATTTACGTCTCTCAGACCTACGCATCATTGCGACACTCGGCATCGGTGGCTTCGGTCGCGTGGAACTGGTCCAGATTCAATCCGACTCCAGCAGGTCCTTCGCTCTGAAACAGATGAAGAAGGCCCAGATCGTTGAGACCAGGCAGCAACAGCACATCATGTCAGAAAAGGAGATCATGTCAGAGATGAACTGCGAGTTCATCGTCAAGCTGTACAAGACATTCAAGGATCGTAAATACTTGTACATGCTGATGGAGACTTGCCTTGGAGGAGAACTGTGGACGATTTTAAGAGATCGAGGTAATTAGAAAAAACAAGTGATTTAAAATTCAAATTATTCAAATGATTTTGGTGAACCTTGCTAAATAATTGATTGATTTCAGGACAATTTGACGATGCCACAACAAGATTTTATACGGCTTGCGTGGTTGAAGCCTTCCACTACCTTCATTCACGAAATATTATTTACAGGTATTATAAAATATTTAATTATATCATATTACATTACATTGAATCAGAAATCTAGAAGTAAATTTTAATCTATTTGCGTTTGGTTTCCAGGGATCTCAAACCAGAGAATTTACTATTAGACTCTAAAGGCTACGTGAAACTAGTAGATTTCGGTTTCTCTAAGAAGCTGCAAGCCAGCCGCAAGACTTGGACCTTCTGCGGCACGCCAGAGTATGTTGCTCCTGAAGTTATCATGAATAGAGGTCATGATATTAGTGCAGACTATTGGTCCTTAGGTGAGACATTTAATACTTTAGTCATAGTTTATAAGTATAGCCCTAATTTACCACTAACTTTTTAAATAACCTCAAAGAAATTCAAAATTGTTTATCTTTTATTAGAAGAATTGTTAGTTTGGTTGGTCTTTGTAAGAATATCCAATAATTTTGTCTTTAAATTTTACGAGAATTTGACCAGTTCTACCGAATCCAACCTTCATTACCTCTTCAATTAACTATTTAACTTTTGGTTTGTGCAATTCTTATCCACGCAATCTATTATTAATTACAAACATCTAACACACAATCTACATTATCATTCCAGGTGTTCTTATGTTCGAGCTGCTTACGGGCTCGCCTCCGTTCACGGGCACTGATCCGATGAAGACTTATAACAAGATCCTTAAGGGTATCGATGCGGTGGAGTTCCCTCGTTGCATCACCAGGAACGCCGCCAACCTTATCAAGAAATTGTGTAGGGATAACCCTGCTGAGCGACTCGGCTACCAACGAGGTGGCATCACGGAGATACAGAAACACAAGTAAGTTTCGTTTATACTGAAGTAGAGAAAGCTGAGTAGACCTGGGGCCCAATTCTCCTAAAATAAATTTTGATAAATCATAACCGAACCAAGGCCGAACCGTTCATTCAGACAGTTCTCAATTTCAAAAGCTATCAAATTGTTTGACACAAAAAACAAAATCAATCACTTTGAAAGTTTTCGAAAACAAAAACTGACTGACAGATGTGGTTCGATTGCGTTTAGCAACAATTTATTTTAGGAGAATTAGGCCCCTGTATTTAAGGAAATATTATTAAAATGAACCAATTCAGGATATGCAAATTACTGCACATCGCCGCTTCTCTAGAGACAATGAGAATCTCAGAAAAGAATTTTATACTTGAAAAGGATCCTTACTTATAGTTTTTCTATCAACTTATCTAACTGTTTTACTCGCTTTCCAGGTGGTTCGACGGTTTCAACTGGGAGGGCCTGGCAACACGTTCCCTGGAGCCACCAATCACCCCGGTAGTGAAGTCCCCGGTCGACACTCACAACTTCGACCAGTACCCACCCGATGGCGACGAACCGCCACCAGACGACCTTTCTGGATGGGACAATAATTTCTAATTTAATCGAGTTAAGGATATAGGAGAAAGCCTTACCAGTACATGTATCGAAAACACCAGATTTATCTGTACAATAAAATCCAGACTTGATAAAACTCCATTTAAAGTAGCCTCGAGAACAGTAACTTTTGCATGATGATAGTGAGGCAAAAAGACCTGCATTTTTGAGAAGGTTTCAGTATAGACCAGGGATGAGCAAACTTTTCTCCTCAAAGGCCAAAAAAAACGAGTCAATCTTATGAGGGCCAGAATTTATTTACATTGATTTATGTCAGCACAAACATAACGCAGGTATCTTCATTTATTTTCGAGACTATCCGAAAGTTTCCTACGACTACGGGTATTCGCGGGCTGAAGCTGGCCCGCGGACCCTACTTAGCCCATCACTGGTATAGACGTAAAAGTAAACATTCTTAAAAACGTCTATTTCATCCGGTACGTATTCATAATTTTACTTAATACTATAAAGAATAGATAAAATGGCGTTTCCATCATGCTAGTACATATTTTTAAGACAAGTAAACTGTTTTCTCACATCGGAATGATTGTTCTACGACAGTTGAAATTTTATATGCCATTAATTATTTAGTTGTTAGCTCTTGCCAGTTGATTGTCAACTGATAGTGGGTGTTCAGAGAAAGTAATTTGAAACTCAATTTGTAAAAATGGTTTCGTATCAAAATTGGATTTACTATTTTTATAAATTCTCTGAATGGCACTATGGATTGTAAATAGCATAAATTGTATTCTATTTTAAAAGTCTCAACTATTAAATTTATTATGATTTCATTTATAGTAAATCGTTGCTATAATTTAATTATACATTTCAATAATAGTGCAATATTAATAGCAATGTTTGGTTCTATTACTTTTGTACTTATTTTTACCTTTACGAACGTATGTATTATAAAAAATCTATAGGTTTTATTAGTGTGCTGAATGGTGCAGAAACGTATGAAAATCTCGGGTCATCGATTTACTTTAAAAGAAATAATTTTATTATAATAATACCGAGAATTTTAAAAATTTCAGATTTTTTATGAATTATATCATTCTCAGCGAACGTACGGATCTTTTTGATCTTGAACTTGATCTATTTGAAAAAATACCTACTATAACCCTTTATCTAGAAACTAGGAAAGGATGGATCTATATTTATTTATGTTGACTACATTTTGTGCCAATCTTACTGGTCTCCTTTATATAAGTCATGCGAATATATATTTTCTGTAGTATTACAATATAAAGTTTATGTCAAGGTGACCGGAATGCCAAAATATTGTGTTACCAGATTAATTGACGATTATTTTCCTTGCTTTTAATCGTGATATTTATGACATCTTTACAGTTGTAATTTAATTAATCAGTTGTAACTTACAAAAAATATTATTTACTAAATTTAAACCTTATTATAAAAATACCCCTAGATTTTACGCCGATGCAAAGCGTCCATGCGAGACTAAGGTTTGAAAAATATGAGATTTGCCTGTATCATATCAAAAGCACTACATTTAATACGTAAAAGATTCCTTTTTGGATTAGTTGATACTGTTCAGATTGAAAGAAAACCATAATTATAGATAATTAGACCTACAGTAGGCATTCATGAATGTTATCTGAAGTAGCGACCACCCCTTCGAAATGGGTATCAATATGTTCAGAAAAATTGCAATCCGGTATGCGACGGACTGATAGGTATCCAATACACTGTTTGTTCGTTTGTTTCCTTCATGTTCTTTTGTTAATACATTTTGTGGATTGACGAGACAATAAAATCTATGCTCGACCGCATATTAAGTAATCTGTATATGAACAAATTTAAAATATAATATCGTAATGATTTTGGTTCTCAGAATAGTTACCTAATTATAAGTAAACCGAAATATATGTAAATTTTATAATAAATTGTATTTATTAAGTATAATTGTAAAAATAAATTTAATGTATTCAAGAGTCCACTAATAGTTACTTTATTAATGTTTAGTTTGTCATGTACTAAACTTATTACGGCTTAATCGGTAGCTATCTCTAAACATGACATAATTTAAGACTTATCATTTAATTCATTTATAATAGTCAATTTATTTTTAAGTCCTCCATTTATAGACGTAATAATCGTCATTGTAAATATTCTTTTAGTAAATTTTAACGTAAATATTCAGCTGTGTAAGTATGAATAACATTTTAAAAGTTTGGGTGATGCAATTGAAGCTATGTAATTACAAATATTTTTTTTTAAATTGTTGTAGGTATATAAGAATACTTATTTTTGTAATCCTTAGGATTAAAACAATTAATTAAATAGATATTTTATTTTGAAACTGTAAAAATACATTATTTCAACAGAAGAAGTCCTGTTTTATTGCTTTAAACTCATAAACCTTCCAAAACTTAGATGAATTTAGCTGTGAATGTACCTACTCGTAGTTATTTTTCAGCATTACTTAGATATGACATTAATAAAATACGAGTTTACATTAAGCAGACAGCGATAACGATATGAGTGCTTTACAGCCGTTTTCAATAACCTATCTATCGGCTGTTTGCCTACTAGAGAATAAAAATTTGACCATAAGACACAGCAGACTATATTGTACAAATTACATTACCTATAACGTTACAAGTTCAATCGAAGTATGTAATGTCAATTTTATATCTCTAGTAAACTATTAAGGCAAATTGCAGATAGATAGGTTATTGAAAACGGCTCTTACTGTATCAGTACCGTACATAGTACGCTGATTTAGAAACCAGGTGATAGGCGATGAAGCTGTTCCTACTTATAAAGCTGAGTAACTATTAAAATCAAAAGCTATAGGTACAGACGCCAGCACATAAAGCTACTATAATCTGTCAAATTTCTTTAATAGATTTTTATCTTTATCGCAAAAGCATTAGGTTCAAGGTTGATTGGGAAAATTTGAAAGTTTTGGGTAGCTTGATGTGCTGGCGTCTGTACAATATGATTTAGCTGGAGACCCTTCAGGTCTCACCAATAACTGCCCGGGACAATAAAGCAGTACAATAGAAAAAAAAATTGACGAAGTTAATAGAAAAACACTGCTTAGTTGTAAATGCTTCAGCGTCGTCCTAACTGGCAAGCGCTCGCGAACATAAGATGGGTTCGTACAAATACTAAATTAAATATCTTAATGTTTGAGATACAACCGTGTTTTGTGAGCAAAAACTGAAACGATTTGGTCCTAAAACGTTATCGCAAAAGTTTCAATAATATAAAACATAAGTTACTTCATCTTATTCTTTATTGTACACAAGAAAATTATAATATAAAAGTACAATTTAGTGAAGTAATGTACAAAGGCGAGCTTAACTCAAAAATGAGTTTTCTACCAGCAAACAAACCGAATATTTGTTTGAGCATTCGTGCGATCGCTAGCCAAAAAACCGGCCAAGTGCGAGTCGGACTCGCGCATGAAGGGTTCCGTACTATTATCTATAAAAACGGCAATAAAATCATGTCTGTTGTATGGGAGCCCCCCTTAAATATTTGTTTTATTTTAATTTAATTATTTATTTTTAAAATGAATATATAACAAACTAATTCTGTAAATATTTCAAGCGTCTACCTGTTGCCGTTATTAATATCAAGCAAAAACGAGCAAAAAAAATCACGTTTGTTGTATGGGAGCCCCCTTATATAATTATACAATGTAGAACACTAACCAAAAATAGCCTAGAAAAATTCAGTAAAAATCTAGAATCACAATTAATTACCCTGAAGCCTCAAAATGACAATCCTAATGATATGTATCGCACCCTATTTGATGCTATAAGTTCTGAATTTAATAAAACTTGCCAAGTAAAAAAAGTAACTTTAAAACGTAAAATCCTGTTTAGTGCCTGGGCTACCGAGGGTATAAGACGTAGCAGGGATGTCTTATACGAGTTATATGACAAAAAGTCATATACATCCCATAATGATTTTCATAATTACGTCAGAACTTACTCAAAAATATTTAAAAAAGTCTGCATGCAAGCAAAGGCTGCCTATATTAGTAATCAAATAAAAAAGGCAAATAATAAAATTAAAACAACGTGGAAAATAATAAATACAGAAACGGGTAGTAGTAGATCAACGGACAACACAATTAATTTAAAAATAGACGATAAATTAGTGTCAGATAAAACTGAAGTCGCTAATTTCTTTGAAAAATTCTTTACGAACATACCTATAGAGACTACTAAATGTCTTCCATCGTCTCCTTTAGCAGCTGAAACTCTTTTGAAACAAAATGTTAATTTACATGTACCTAATGTACCTACTTTTGAATTCAGTTCTGTTACTCCCACTGATATAATTAAAGCGTTTAAAACTATAGCAGTAAAGAAAACGGAGGACTTATGGGGATTGTCAGTAAAAGCCATCGAATCAATTATCGTTAATATCGCGCCCATCTTGGCAGCGATCTTTAATACTTGCATAACGGATGGCATTTTCCCCGATCTCATGAAATCAAGCAAAATTGTACCCGTCTTTAAAACAGGCTGCCTAAATAACGCATCTAATTATAGGCCAATATCTGTACTACCAGCCTTGAGTAAAATCTTTGAAAAATTAATATTAAATCAAATGTTAGCACATTTCAACAAAAACGCGATATTACACGTCAAACAGTTTGGATTTACGAAGGGACGATCTACGGAAGACGCCGGTTCCACTCTAATCAAAACAGTACTGGGAGCTTGGGAAGAGGCACACGATGCTATCGGGGTATTCTGTGATCTCTCTAAAGCATTTGACTGCGTCGACCACCGCACGCTAATTCTGAAACTAAAGTACTATGGAATTCGGGATAGATCTATTGATCTTGTAAATTCATACTTGTCGAATCGGGAACAAAGAGTGGCTATTGATAAAGCCACTTCTGCAGGCTCACTAGTTAAAATGGGAGTACCTCAGGGATCGATTCTGGGCCCATTTCTGTTTCTTGTTTATATAAATGACCTTCCACACACCATAAATGATAAAATGTGTAACATAGTCCTATTTGCTGACGACACATCACTTATATTTAAAGTAAATAGGAAAGATAGGGATCTTGTAGAACCCAATCATACTCTTAATTTGATATCTAATTGGTTTTCTACTAATAATCTTCTTTTAAATGCAAAAAAAACAAAATGTATTAGGTTTTCTACACTAAATGTATCGCATGTAGGTGCAAATGTAAAACTTGATGATAAAGTCTTAGATCTGGTTCCCTCAACGACCTTTCTGGGTGTAACAGTAGACTCTAAACTGCAATGGGGGCCCCATATACAGGCACTTGCAAGTAAACTGAGTTCTGCTGCTTATGCCGTTAGGAAAATACGACAGATGACAGATGTGCCTACGGCTAGGTTAGTGTATTTTGCTTACTTTCACAGCATTATGTCCTATGGCATTTTACTGTGGGGATCGGCTGCTGATGTTGAAACTATTTTTATATTACAGAAAAGAGCAGTCCGAGCTATTTATAATCTAGGCTGCCGTGAGTCGCTCCGGGAAATATTCAAAGAGATAAATATACTAACCTTACCATCCTTATATATATTTAGTAACATTATGTACATTCGGAAAAACATTGCCCAGTATAATAAGAAGAGTGACAACCACAACCTTAATACTCGCAATAAGGACAAGCTTGCAGTACCTGGTTTTAGACTTAGAAAAACCAGTAAGTCGTTTATGGGAAACAGTGTTAGATGCTACAATAAAATTCCACTAAGTGTCACTGATTTACCAGATACAAAGTTTAAATTATATATCAAACGCGTACTAATGTCTAAAGCATATTATAGCCTTAATCAGTACATCGAAGATAAAGATGTCTGGCATACGATTCCCTCCTGCACACTGCGACCCTCTGGCACCGTCTAACTGAACAAACGGATATTATTCAAATGCTTACTTATTGTAATTATTTTTTATTTTATTGACTCAATAAGTATGTCATTTTATCTTAGTTTTTTTATTCTAATGTTTCCAATTTTGATTGTTTTTTTTCTTGACATTTAATTTGTTTATTGCTAATATTTGGTTATATTAGTTTGACATTGAATCGCAATTATTAATGTTATTCTATTCTATTATTATTTCTACAAAAGGCTGTAAAATGTGAGGACCATGCAGCGTATAGTGTTACACTTTCATTATTAATATTTGGCTGCCTATTGTCTATCGGTATGAGTCTGTCATGCTCACTAAAATGTCTCGCTGATGGTGGCGTTGTGCATCGGGTCGTTGAGTTCCCTGCAACATGGTTGAGCTGAGCGACGCCGATGCATGCGTCATGCTCGTGAACGGGTGCTGTCTGTTGGGACTGGTCAGCTCGTAACTGATATGGCAATCATTTTAAAAGGCTAACTTTCTCATTGCTTTTCATGTTGTTAACTGCATGTACATTATTCTGCATTGTTCTCACATTACTACAATGAAAATTGTCAAACCATTTACTTTTTTTAAAAGAGTGTCTATGGAGTTTCTTGCCGGTTCTTCTCCAAAGGACCTACTACTTGGAACCGAGCCCCTAGTGTTGACCTTTTGAAAGCACCAGGGATCTGGTCTACTTGAAATAAAAACTATTTGACTTTGACTTTGACTTTGACTTAAATATTTATTTTATTCTGTTTTTTAGTATTGTTGTTATAGCGGCAACAGAAATACATCATCTGTGAAAATTTCAACTGTCTAACTATCACGGTTCATGAGATACAGCCTGGTGACAGACGGACAGACAGACGGACAGCGGAGCCTTAGTAATAGGGTCCCGTTTTACCCTTTGGATACGGAACCCTAATAAAACGACGCTATAAAAGATTTACATTTTTACATAAGTCTGAACAGGATACTGTATGTAGATGTTACGGGCAATTTGATAAGTCCGGGCACTATTAATAATGGCCGGTCTGTATTCATAATGCCCGACTCAATTGGGCAATGTGATTAAAACAGCATGATTAATCACTTTTCCCGGCCATTATGAATAATGCCCACCCTATCTTGGGCAAAGTAATAAAATAGGTGAACTGTAGTGTTTTTGTTTATTAAATGAAATTAAACTTACAAAATTTTCATGAAAAGTTGACAAAAAAATAAACTATTGAACATAGCAGTTAAAAAATAAACAGTTAAAAATGTAATAACATCATTAGTTACCTACTTTTATTTTGATAAAAATAGAATACCTGCTGGTCCACCGGCAATGTGTGAAGTAAATAGATTTTGGACACGGATAGGTAAGGTTCGAAGGGGATGACGGGGGCTAGCGTGAGCGAGCGAAGTGAGCGAACGAAGCCCCTCTCATCCCCTTCGTGTTAGGTTACTTTAAATCCTGCAGACAGAAATAGGAGCCCCGCCCAGCGGGGCTCCGTCGACTCTCCTTTGGAAACCCAAACAACCTTCCAAACATCCCCTTAAGTTTTTCATTTGTTTTTATTGTGCAAACACTGACTTATTACATAGACCACGGGCCGTCGGGCATTATTAATAATGGCCGGTCAAAGTGATAAATTAATCACTTTGCCGATCGCTCTTGGGCATTATTAATAATGGCCGGTCCTTATTAATAATGCCCAGTTAATCACGTTGCCCGTAACATATACATACCGTCTACAACTACAACGGGCCAATGTATCACTAGTCTTATTTTAGTACCTAAACGCAACTCAAGATAGTTTTCAGATAGTATCTCAGAATCTGCGGTTAATAGAATCAGATACCAATTGGTCCGCCTTAACGTTAAAGTGCATGAAATAATTTTATAAACTACGTACAGAATTCGAGATTGCATTTGGCATTTCGAAGTTGGCTCCTGTATTTCTGTTTGGGTGTGGTACAAGTCTTATGAAATGGAGTATTTTCGACCCATCATCGGAGGGAATGGGTTGACTGCGGTCCAATGCGATGTGCGATGCGAATGCTTCTCACTAGACCTTTACAGTTACTCGTGTTTCAAAGTACCCGCCTATTTGCACTGAAGAATACCTTACCGAGAGAATAGGTCCGATACTTACTTTCGCTTAATCAGGCCACAAGTAATTAATAATTAAATATTTTATGAATAAAATTGATTTACTAATTATGCTAGACTTTTTCCATTAAACACATTAAAGTATGTGTAAGGCTTTCCGCAATTATTTCGTGATGTGGAGGTCAACTTGCACTGTTGATGCTTGCACCCAGCAAGCTGTAAAATGGATAGTTATCCCACTTTTTCTCTGTCCGTGTTTATGTGGATGATGACAACGCCGGTGCCGCCTACAACTTGGCGGGATGCTTATGAATAAAAGAACCATAAATCTACACTTTGCGAGGTACGCCAATTGCAACCTACCCCCTGATTCAGAACGATTGGATTACCTAATCAATTGTCGAAGGATTCGGTAAATTATCCCCTTTTCTCTCGTTACCGAGAATCATAGATGGAACGAGATAACAAACCGAAACCGAATCGGTCGACAACTGCTTATCGAAAAGGTTCTGAATCCGGGTTGTTCCGGTATTGCTGCGATGTATGTCTCTACCTACAATCATTGTACTTAACTACCCTGCTTATAATGGCCATGAAATCATTCAGAAGTCGTCACTTAAATGTGCCAAAATTCATTGACGCTCCTAAGTGCGGTTGGTAAAAATCGTGACGTTGCCAAATAAATTAGGTACAGACGCATCAAGCTACTACAATCTGTCAAATTTCTTTAATAGATAGCTTAGAATCGGTAGCTTGACCTGCTGGCGTCTGTACAACGCTTTGTTTCTGCACTGTATTCCGAAGCCTCGTTCATGCAAAAAATATATACAAAATCGGTCTTAAGTCTATACTTTGCGGCACACAACAATTGCATCCCGATCCGGAATTCCGCAGCGAGGGTCCACTATCTGCAAGTTGTCCTTCCCTGTCCTGTCCGCAACTGCCGTGCAATAAAGTTGCGGTCAGCCCACTTCTGAACCGGACATAGGGGTTTCATAAATAGCTGACATGAACAGTGAACTACATAAATGTAATTAGGATCCTTTGCCTTGTTGTGAAGTGCGAGGTTCAGATTTAAATGAGTGAATTCGGTAGAATTGCATTGATGTGTTGACTTCCGTAAACTAAATTAAATACGATGTTAAACATTGTAAATTATTAAAGAACTTTATTATGAATCATAATTTCGCTCGGTAAAAAATATGTTCATTAACGCGACAGTAGATGGTAGCAAAATGTCAATTATGTTTTTCTTTCAAATCTTTATTCAAGAAGCAATTCGACGGACGTTGTTTGTCTTATTAATTTTAGCTAATTAATATTTCATATTCTTTTTCGTAACTGCAAAAATTTTGACTTTCGTGAGACATTCATCATCAGCCCATTGCTGTCCTAGCCTCCACGAGTGACGATACTTCAGTATGTCCGGCGCACCCTGGGCAGTCAGCCTCGCTACCATCCTTGCTGACTGGCTAATCTTTTCACCACGGCATGAACTATTCTTGTAAAGCTCGTGCCGACACGATAGAAGAAGAACAGCAATCCTCCCTGTGCCTGTTCTTAGAATGAGAAGGTTTTAAGGAGGTTGGCAGACTTCACATACCATCGAGAACTTTATGGAGCCCTCTCAGGTATACAGGTTTCCTTAAAATATTTTCCTTCACTGTAAGACACATTATTTTATGATTATTTCGTCATGGTTCCTGTGGCGTTTGTGTGAAGTCGCGGGCAAAAACTAGTCAAGTATATTTATTACGAATGTTATATATCCAGTAAAGGCTTTATTTCAGTGCCTAGAAACTAATTTCAAGTAGAGTGGCTCTCTTATATGTATAGGACCGTATCGGGTATCGGTGTCGTGATTAAATAAAGTTACCAAAATTGCATTCCCGAGCTTTTCACTCTAAGGAGATATTTATGGTTTGGTTGGTGAGGTGCTGGTCGAACAATCCCGCAGAAATGCACGTGAGTAAACAGTAAATAATCATGTATGTATATTTGTTACATTTTTTAGGACAAAAAATATAAATGACAATTAATTCCTCATAAATCGTAGTTTCAACTTGCTAATTGCAATCTGCCGCACAATGGTTGTCTGTTACCAACCGTGTAGCGAGGAAGTGAGGCATTTTCGCGCGTTGATCACTCCATTCCTGTGGTTAAGGGGATAATTTGGTTCCGCAGTGCAGGGGCCCGGCCCCCGGGTATTGGCAATTCAATATATGATTGAGTGTATTGAAAAAACCGGCCAAGTGCGAGTCGGACTCGCACACGAAGCGTTCCGTACCATTATCTATAAAAACGGCAAAAAAAAAACATGTCTGTTGTATGAGAGCCCCACTTAAATATTTGTTTTATTTTAATTTACTTATTTATTTTTAAAGTGAATATATATAACTAAATATTCTGTGAATATCTCAAGCGTCTACCTGTTACCGTTATCAATATCGAGCAAAAACGAGCAAAAAAATCACGTTTGTTGTATGGGAGCCCCCTTAAATATTTATTTTATTCTGTTTTTTAGTAGTTTTTGTTATAGCGGCAACAGAAATACATCATCTGTGAAAATTTCAACTGTCTAACTATCACGGTTCATAAGATACAGCCTGGTGACAGACGGACGGACGGACAGCGGAGTCTTAGTAATAGCACAGTCTACCTATGTATATCTTACTCCTTACAGTCGGTCAACGTAGAACATTGTCGCAGAGCAATCGTGCGGGGGTTGCGGGGTGAAGGAGCGGAGGTTATGTCTCGAGTAGCCATACTGCATACTTGGGACATAACCTTCGCCCCTACATAATTTTGACATTTCATAGGACCTGTCAAATGTATGGGCGTTGACCCGCTGTATGTAGTAAGTAGGTACACTGTGGTAATAGGGTCCCGTTTTACCCTTTGGGTACGGAACCCTAAAAAGGGATAGCAGACAATCTCAAAATAAAAATAAAATGTGTGTTAGTCAAGGTTTACTTAAAATTGGCTTGTATGGTTTACCTATTTCACAAACAACATCCAACTAATACCTACAGCAAAACATTGAATAAAAATAGAATAGAGTCTTTACAAATTCGGGGAATAAAGATATCTTATTCGCTATGTAATTACGTTTTCCACGTCAGTTGCTATAGCCTAATTTTCTTTTAGATTGTCGAATTTTCTTTCTAGGAATTCATAAAATATAAGTTTCTGAATAAAGAAAACTGGTCGACACTTCACGTGACCAGAGGGCTGGCTTGTTTTTCGGTCAAAGAATTTGCGTTGCTATATAAAGGCCTCTACACACCAAAGCCGCCGGTACGGCGGCTTAACCCGGCGGGTCATGCCGCCGGGCTTGTTTTGCGTTATGTTCGCTCGCTTAGTTCGCGTTAGTTGGCCGCCGGCATAACCCGGCGGGTAAAGCCGCCGGGCCGGCGGCTTTGGTGTGTAGAAGCCTTAACGTGGCAACGCTGCCAGCCTTCTGGGCCCGCTTCCGGTCGACATCGATGCGGAGGAATATTTTGATGCACTCTTTTAGTTTGTGTAGGTAGTTTTAGTCTGGTCTATTTTTCTTTGTTTGTATAATTAATTATGTAAGTAGTATATGAAAAAGTCGGTATAGAGTTTCTGAATAACATTGGTTTCTCGGAATTGAATATTGTAATTTTAACTCTTCGAGTTGATCTATTTTTTTCCTAGAATTTTAATAAAAGGGTTTTATTCAATCCTTTTTCTCGTGATACGTTATATATATATATTTACTCATATTTCAAAGATTTTTAAAATATAAAATTGGTTTTATTGTATTTTTTGTTGCTTTGGTTGTATTCTTAAGTTGTACTACGGAAGTAAAAGTTACGTTGTTTAGGGCATTTTGCCAATCATTTTACAAGTGCAGCCATACATCAAACATACGAAAAAATCGTACGACACCCTGCGTGTTCTCTACAACAATGTCTTCAGGGCGCTGATGAAGCTGCCTCGCTACTGTAGCGCATCAGGTATGTTTGCGGGCGCAACTATAGATTAGATATAGATAGAGGATTTGCGGCAATTATTCGTAAGAGAGTTGTGTCCCTGATGCGCCGCATATGAGGCAGTTCCAACCGCTACCTTCAGCTGTTCGCATGGAGGATGGATCTGGAATTGGATTGCCCAATAATGCGGTACTGGTCCAGGCTGCATGTTGAGCACTCCGGATCCAAACCTAAATTTAGAATAACATGAATCAATGATAATTTTAATATAATAATTTAATAATGTATCGAATATTTTTAATTTCATAATGTGTTGGACTGGTTATGAAATAAAATGAATTTATTTATTTAAAATTTAATACGTGAGTTTTTACTAGAGATGGGCCGAACATGGATTTCACCGAATACGAACATTCGGCCGAATATTCGGTAAAACTTTTACCGAACCGAATATTCGGCCGAATATTCGGCATAATTGATTCCCTAAAGTAAACAGTACAAGTCTGAATGCATTTACGAAAAGCGCGCGGATATGCGTTTTAAGAAAATTTACCATCATGTAACTTAAATAAAAAGTTAATCAAAATGTGAATTCTGAAGGTTATGTTCCTGTATTATTATATTCGATTTGGTCTCTTATAAAGATCTCATGTTTGTCTTAGTATGTCACTAATATTTATAATAGAGTAACTCTGTTTGTGTAGGGGTAATTGATTGATCTCTCAAATGAATACCTATAAAAATGCAATTAATTCTTTCTTTTAAAAAAACTATATTGGTTTAATACTTTTAACGTTTAAAACTTTAAAGTTTATAAGAAAATAACTGTATATTTTCAATAAATAATTTTCGCCACTTTAAGTAGAAAATAGAAATATGATTATCATATCTGCTGAAATGTTGTAATTTAATCATGCAATTCTTTCTTACATTATAGACCTGATTATAATAACATATATTATTTTGTTATAAAGAGTTCACTGTAGCTTAATCCCAAAATAGCTACATACTTATATTTGGTTTTTAATAACCATCTTTTTATCTGCTTATTTATTGGAAATAAAACTATAGTGCCGACAAAAACATGTAAATTATGAGGTAAGCTCATAAACATAACCCATTTTAACATTCAACTCATACTCAATCGTACACGGCTCAATACAGTAAAAATACTTTGAGTACCACTTTGCCGAACGTTCGGTGATTTAGCCGAATATTCGGCCGAATACGAATATTCGGTAAACCTGCCGAATATGCCGAATAACGAATATAAAACGAATATTCGGCCCATCCCTAGTTTTTACTTCAATCAGAAAATAAAAAAGGTTTAGAAAATATTCAAATATCAATCGTTTCAAAGAAACTAGGATGGAAATTCCCCAGCCAGATAGCGAGGAACAACACGTTATTAATATTTGAAGATTAGCTCAGCTCATTTAAGTTATTTTTTAGCAAAAACTGGGTGTATAACTAAGATTTTTTACAGCAAGTTTCAAAAGAGCTTTTACTTTAATTAATCCTCCAGGCGTTTCTCTAAGGACCACTGTTATTTAACCGTTTATAGCCTAAAGTTGCCATTTAGTAACTTTAAGCGATATATTTTTGTTCTCAACTTCTTAAGTAATGAAACTTTTCCTATTACTTAAGGAATTGTTGAATAATGTTGAAACGTGTCCTAGGTCACAGTGAGATTAATAATGTTCATGTCATGATTATGTTTTTCAGGCCAATCGAGGACATCAGATTTCATGAAGTTTCACGCCGTTCGGCGTTTTCCGAGCCTGAGTAGAGTTTTGTTAATTTTCTAAAATCATCGTTTACAGAAACGGTGACTATAATGCTGTTGTGTGTATGTAAAACATGCACATATAAAAACATATATCCCTTTAAAATAGGATTTGGCCAAGTTATGGCCAAAATATCATTTATCATTTGTCATCCGCCTATGAATGACAATTAAAATTACGCCGTTGTGCGTGCACCGCAACGAATGGGTTAATATTAAAGATTTTTGAAAAAAGAAATAGGCAAATCCTCTCACTCTGATGCAAGGCCGGCCCTACCATAGGGCGAATGGCAGTGAATCGCGGCGCTCAATTTGTTCCACCACAGTCCAAGGTGGTTAAAATGGTAAGAGAGTCCCTTTCTCTGATTCTGTGATGAGCAACAAGCGTAGTATTTAATATTTGACTTAGTAACCACGCTAAATTGATAATTCTTCCGGGAAAATTATTTCATTATGAAAATTTCACCTACCTATTATATTTGTATAAAAAAATGGAATTCTTGAATGATACCTAATGCCTAGACAAATTTTGGACGGTTGTCCCAAAACTGAACGTCAATTCGGGAACAAATAAATGATAGGATGACTATTGAGTCCGCCTCGCGTAGTCGTCGCGATCGCACGATGTTGCGTTCTCCGCCGAATAAGTCTGCGAATTGTGACAACGATGGTAACGCGAAGTGTAGCAAGTGTAACATAGTTATCAATGAATTACTTGCTTTTGTGAGTAATAAAGTAGATACACTTGCGGAGACAGCTATTGTGCAAATATGTACGAGTGCATATTCGGATGTCGAAATTGAAACTGCAAGGCTACTTGCATTGAAGTTGTTGGCTCCAAACAAGAAAGTCATGAGAAGGAAGGAAGGTAATCAACAGAAAAGTATACAAGAAATAGTAAAGATTGTCAAGGAATCAGACCCGGACTCCATACCAACGTTTGTGGCGAAGGACCTAAATAAGCTGCCTCCGGTTACCTTCGACCACATAGATGTAACTACATTCCTGAAAGAAATGAGTGTCCTCAAGAAAGAAGTGGCTAGTCTACAAGGCGATAAGTTGAGGAGAGAGCCGTCATCGCCTTCGATAGAAATCGAGTCCTTAAAAAAGGAAATACAGCAACTTAAAGAATTGGTACAAGATATGCGTGCCGAAAATTGCACCAGTCGTCAACAGAATCAAGGACAAGATTTGCAATCTTTTCCTTTGTCTTTTTGTTGTAATGATAAGAATAAAAACAGGCGGGTAGACCGAAATATTGAGACGGATTCGACCGCGGTGGACGCGGAGCTCGCGGCGCAGCGGCCGGAGTGCGGCAGGGACGAAGCGGGGGCGCATGACAGGCGAGACACACTAGCAAAAAGCGACCGCGCGGTTGAAGCGACGGAGACGGTGCCATCGGTGGCGGCGGCGGCTGTGACGCAATCCACACTACCAGCTGACGGCGAGTTATACATAAATAACAATACGAGTGTATTGACAATGGCTGACGTTGTTAGAAATGGTGCAAAGGTGCAGACTAGTAATCGCATTAATACTGTGGAGGGATGGACGAAAGTTCAATATAGGCGCAATAAAATACAGAATAGGCGAGGTGTGGCTCAACCACTGGAGCAGTTTAACTTTAGGGCAGCGGATAGAACTGTCTCCCTGTACGTATCACGAGTGCATACAGATACCACTCCTATGGATATTGAGGGGTTTATCAAACATAAGACTAACCTTGATGTCAAAGTCTACAAGATTAATACAGTAGATAATCAATTCAATGCGTTTAAAGTAGTGGTACCATTGAAAACAGTAGACCTATTTTTAAATGACAATGGGGACCAACTTTGGCCTGCAGATATAGTGTTTAGAAGGTACTGGGAGCGTAGTCGTACTGAGAACAAGAGAACACCTACCAGCAAGATATCACCAAACAAATAAATATGCATAGTAAATTTCTCAAACTTGTATCGTACAACTGCCGATCACTTAAAAGGTCCATTCCGGAAATAGCACAACTCTGTAATGACCATCAGATAATTGCACTGCAGGAAACATGGTTATTCCCTCATGATTTGGACATATTGAGCACAATAAACAAGCAGTTTGGTAGTCATGGTGTGTCTGCAATTGACACGGAGCATGGAGTGGTGCGAGGGAGGCCCTACGGAGGAGTGGCGCTCCTGTGGGATAAGCGTATTTTTACAAGCGCAGAGGTTGTGAAGTGTAACAGTGACCGTATGGTCGCGGTAAAACTTAGTCGCGGGGAACGCAGTTTGTTAGTATTCAGTGTGTACATGCCAACTGATAGTGAAGATAATTTTCCCGTATTTTCGCAGTGTCTTGCTAACATAAGTGCAATAATAGAAAGTGCAGATATTGAGACTATCTTTGTACTGGGTGACTTTAACGCACACCCTGGTACCAGGTTTGGAAACGAGTTATTGGACTACTGTACTGAAGAAGCGTTATCTTGTGTAGACTATAAGTTGCTCGATGTAAACACACATACTTATATAAGTGAAGCTAGCGGTTCGCGTCGATGGCTCGATCACTGTGTTGTTTCCGCGGCGGCCGAGGCAATAGTGAGTCACGTAGGTGTGCTGTATGACGCGTACCTGTCTGACCACTTTCCTCTAGTTATGCAGGTAATGTTTGATAGCATTAATTGTAAAAGATCTACTGTAGATAATGCGTCAGAACATATTCTAAATTGTGTATGGGGTAATAGGGACAATAACCAAATAGATAAGTTTTGTGAATTATGTAATGAGAATTTTAGTGAAATGTGTAACAGTAATTATTTTAATCTATGTTGTAAAAGTGAACTGTGTACGGACTCGGAACATATTAAACTAATTGACTTTTTTTACTCTGATATAGTTGAAACCTTACAAACTTCTGCAGACCGTACATTTTATTGTAAAGACCGGAAAAAGTACACTGTTGTAGGTTGGAACTATCATGTAAGACAGTATCACGTTCTGGCTAGGCAAACTTTTTTGCAGTGGGTTCAGTGTGGTAGGCCATGCTCGGGATATTATTATGAGCAGATGTCTATCGCGCGTAGAGAGTTTAAAGCGGCGGTTAAATACGTTCAAAACAATCAAGAAAAAATCAAAATGGATATACTGGCCCGTCATGAATCGTCTAAAAACTTTGTTACATTTTGGAAGGAAGTTAAGAAGCTAAATCCTAAGAGTGGTATTCCTATTAGTGTGGCAGGGGAGACTGATAAGGTAACTATCGCAAATGAGTTTCGAAAGCATTTTAATGTAACGCCGCCGTCCACCAGGCAAGCTCAGTATAGGACCGTAAAGAAACAGTATGAAAATAACGCGGGGGCCTTCCATGTCACAACCGATGACGTAATTTCCGTGCTCAAAGGAATGGTGCGTGGAAGGTCTCCAGGACATGACGGCCTCAGTATAGAGCATTTAGTGAATGCAGGCCAGTATATTGGTTGTGTTTTGGCGAAGTTTTTTAATCTTTGTGCGCAACATTGTTACTTGCCAGCTGATCTCATTCGTACAGTGGTTGTTCCTATACCTAAAAATAGGACGGGTGATATTTCGAGCATGTCCAACTACAGGCCTATCTCACTCGCAACTGTGGTGGCCAAGGTGCTTGAACGTCTGATGCACAAGGAGCTGAGTCCGTCACTTAAGATTGACGATGGTCAGTTTGGTTTTCGGCCAGGAGTGTCAACGGACATGGCTATATTCTCCCTCAAACAGGTTGTCAAACATTATGTCGATCAGGAAACGAGTGTGTATGCTTGTTTCCTAGATCTTAGTCGCGCTTTTGACACCATTAATCATGACCTGTTGTGGGAGAAACTAAAATGTAGTAGTGTGCCGTCTGGCATTGTTGGACTTATTGGATATTGGTATCGTAATCAGTCCAACAATATCAGATGGGGAGGTTCTGTGTCCGAGGACTATAGGCTGTCATGTGGTGTTAGGCAGGGAGGTCTGACCTCTCCCGATCTGTTTAATCTGTACGTAAACGACTTGATTGAGGAGCTGAGCAGAGCACCGGTGGGGCTCAGGTTGGGTGATCGTTATGTCAACAACCTGAGTTATGCTGATGATATGGTTCTGCTCAGCCCCTCAATTAAAGGTTTAAGAAAGCTGCTGATCATCTGCGATCAGTATGCCAAAGAACATGACTTAGTATACAACGCTAAGAAAACTGAAATGATGATATTCAGGTCGGGAAAGGGGCCTCAAAATGTTTCACCTGTATGTATAGGAGGACAGACTGTGAAGGTTGTGGAGAGGTTCAAGTACCTTGGTCACATACTAACATCGGATATGAGAGATGATGCGGACATTGATCGCCAGCGTCGTGCACTCTCAGTTGTAGGCAATATGTTAGCCAGAAGATTTTTTAAGGCCGGGATGCGCACTAAGGTGCACCTATTCAGGACGTACTGTCAGAGTTTCTATACGTGCCAGCTCTGGACTGAGTACACAAAGAAGTCTTGGGATGGCATACGCGTTCAGTACAATAACATCTTCAGACACCTCATGGGGTTGAAGCGCTACTGTAGTGCTTCTGGAATGTTCGTAGAGGCGCGGCTGAACGCGTTTGATGCCATTCAGAGAAGCAGAATTGCTTCATTCATGTCCAGGGTTGGTACGTGTAGAAACAGTATAGTTAAGGAACTTGCTGATAGGATGTATGCTACCAACACCTATAAACGGTGGTTGGAAATAGCTGCATAAGTGTTTTGTTGTTTTTTTTATATTTTATTTTTGTATTTTTAATTTGTTGTGCATTGTGTATGGATCATGGGTCCGAAATAAAGATTTATTATTATTATTTTTGAAAAACATATTTACGTTTCTTAGCTCTACGGCTAGTTTAAGCTACATTGACGGGCCAAAACCAAGTCAGTGTAGCGTGTGGTGTGTTTTATGACGAGTGAAGAGTAATTTCATTTTCTTCGATCTGCATGAACTTTCTTACTATTCTACAGGTGTTTAAGATTGCGGCTTTTTGGAGTGTAATGTAAATGGAATCTTTCAGGTCTATTAATTTGAGGCTATGGTGGAGGTGGTTGGGTATAACACCCGTGGTGGACACAACTATGGGTACTACGAACACTTTCTCTTGCCTCCAGATTCTAGTCACTTCTTCTTTCAGTTCGGCGTATTTACTAATTTTCTCACCTATTGTTTTTTGTAAGTTATGTGTGTTAGGGACTGCAATATCTATCAAGTAAGTGATTTTATTGACTTTATCTTGGAGAGTTATATCTGGTCTGTTGTAGTGAACTGTCCTGTCGGTGAGTATGGCGCGGTCGTAGTACAGTTTGTGTGTGGTATTTTCTAGAACAGTTTGTGGTGTGTATTTGTAGTAAGGAGTGTTTGTGTCTTGTATGAGTTTATGTTTGAGTGCTAGTTTCTGATGTATGACGTTTGCTACCTGATTGTGTCTATGAGTGTAGTCTGTTTGTGTGAGTGTTGTGCAGGCCCCTGTAATATGTTGTATGGTCTCTGGCTGGCTGTGGCACTTGCGGCATTTATCGTTCGTTATTGTGGGGTCTTTGATTATGAATTTTCTGTAGTTTTTAGTATTTATGATCTGGTCTTGTATTGCAATAATAAATCCTTCGGTTTCCGGGAACAAATTACCTATCTTAAGCCATTTATTTGATGCTATTGTATCTATGTGGGGTTGTTCAAGATCGTGAGGGTGCCGTCCGTGCAACACTTTCTTTTTCCAGTCTTCTAACTTTTGTTTCTGTGGGTCGTCATTGTTAGAGTGTTGTGTATCATGTGTTGTGTTATATTCATTTAGGTTAAGTGGAGTGTATTTGAGATCGTTAATAACTACGGCTTTATGTATGTTACTTGTGTGAGATTTCGTGTGAAAGAATGTCCGTAGTCTAGCGATTTGTTTCTGCCAAAGGTGATGGATGTCTATTAGGCCTCTCCCTCCGTATTGTCGTTTGATGGTCATTCTTTCTATTGCAGATTTAGGGTGTAGATTATTGTGTTTAGTAAGTGTGGTGCGAGTAGTTCTTTCTATTTGTTGTATGTCGGATTTTGACCATTTTATCACTCCAAACGAATAAGTTAATATTGGGATCGCGTAGGTATTCAATGCTTTTATTAAATACTTCCCAGCAAGTTGAGTTTTACATACTGCGGTCACTCTTCTTTTGTATTCTGTGTTCAATGTTTGTTTTATTGCTGTGTGAGCTAATCCTTTAAGTTGCCTGTATCCTAAATATTTATATAAATCCGTTGGTTCCATTGCTGTGATTGTGTCAGTATTGTTAATTAAATAGTCGCCAGGTTTTATCTTGCCTCTTATTATATGTACTGTTTTACATTTGTCTAGCCCAAATTGCATGTTTATGTCTTTACTAAATTCTGTCGTGGTGTCTATTAATTTTTTCATCTCTTTTTCAGTCTTTGCGTATAATTTAATGTCGTCCATATAAATAAGATGAGAAATAATGGTTTCTTCTGTGGTAAGTTTAAGGCAATATCCAGCCTGGGCGCGCTGCAGTAGGTAAGACAAAGGGTTCATAGCGAGACAGAACCATAGCGGGCTTAACGAATCTCCCTGGTAAATACCCTTCTTTATGGAAATCTGTCGAGTTGTGACTGCGTTGTGGCGGTAATTTAATTGGAGTGTAGTTTTCCATCGAGACATAATGTTCTGCAAGAAGTCAATTATTTTTGGGTTTATTTTATATATCTGTAATATTTGGATCAACCAGGAATGTGGAATACTATCAAAAGCCTTTTTATAATCTATGTAGGTGCAGTGTAGGTTTCTATTTTTTGTGGCGGCATGTTTGTGTATTATTGAATCTATAACTAGTTGTTCTTTACACCCCATATGGCCTCGTCTGCACCCCTTTTGTTCCTCTGCTATTATGTTATGGTGTTCTATATGTTTATTGATTTTTGTGGTGATTGCTGATGTTAGGATCTTGTATATCGTAGGAAGGCATGTAATTGGTCTGTATTGAGAAGGCTGTGGTGAATATTGAGATTTTGGTAACATGTAGGTTATTCCTGTAGCAATAAATTCGGGTATGTTTTGTTTCCCTAAGATGATGTCCGTTAAATTTTTAGCTAAAACTTTGTGTAATGACTCTAATTTTTTATACCAGTAATTATGTATTTTATCAATTCCAGGGGATTTCCAATTGTGGAGTCTCGCTGTAATATTAGTTATGTCAGACTCAGTGATCTCAACGAATTCCATTTCTTCCAGTGAACTCCATCTAGTTTCTTCGTCTGTTATCCAACCTGATTTCTCATTATGTTGTACTTGCTCTTCCCATATGCCAGACCAAAATGTTTCTAGTTGTTCCGCTGTTGGTAATTCTATTTCGTTTTCGGTTGTTGTGTCAGTCTGTTGTTTCTGTAAATTTCTGTAAAAGCTCTTTTCATTTGTAGCAAACAAAGAGTTATCATTTTTACGTTCTTGTGCTTTTTTATATCTTCTCAACCTATGTACTTTCAAAGCTAGTTTCTGTTTTAAAGTATCCAAAAATTCTTCGGGTTTTCTATTATCATTTTCGTGTCTAGTATGTATAGTTGTATTCTTAAATATTGCTTCAACTCTCTTAACTACTTTGTTTGATCTGTTGTTATTAATATATTGGGTTAGTCTGCTGCAGTCTGCTCTAAGTTTTTCAATATCTTTTTCAAGCCTATACTGCCATGCCGGTTTGTTACTATTTCTTGATCTTGTATTACCTGTATATTCTGTTATTTTATAATTAAGTTCTTCAGAAATTACTAATGCTGTGCAATATATTAGGGTATGTACGTCTGTTAGTTGAGTTTCTTCACTAATATATTGGTTTAGTATATTTTGATTAAATAAATGAACAAGCTGATGTAATTTTGGTGTGTACCTAAGTTTGGGCAGTTTTGGTCGAGCTGCGGGGTTTATTCCAGAATATTGAGTTAGAGCTGTTTTAAAATTATCGTGTATTTCTTGGATACGCGCATCTGTGGACTGATTTTGATCGATGTCGGCTAAAGTCTCAATATCATTTTCTAGCGTTATTGTTATACTCTCTGTTTGTGTGGATGTGTGGGATGTATATGTGTTTTGTGAGGATGCTTGTGATTGATAGTGTGATTGTGTTTGAATGTTAGTTTGTGATTGAGTTTGTGTGTTAGTTTGTGATTGAGTGTCGATTTGTGGTTGTGTCTGTCCTATATATTCGGTTGTATTTTGTGTTAGTGTATTAGTGTTATTGGCTGCATTACGTTCTGATTCTTCTTGTAGTTGTGAACGTACTTCTTCTTTTAACTGGTCTATGACTTCTTGAGATAGAAGTTTATTTCTTACTATGGTTCTTCTTTGGTCTGAAATTCTTTGTTCTGTGACGCTAATTTCTGGGTATTTTCGAGAAAAAAGTTCATGCAGTTGTTGTCTGTAGGTGGTTAAGTCTGTTTCTAATTTAGTAATCTGTAGGTAAGTTCGCATGATAAATAGGTTCACCTCTTTGCTCCATTTCATGCGAACTCTTGCTTTTCCTGCCTTGGTGGACGCGGGTAAAAAGGAACATACCTCCCGCGTAACATTCAAGGTCGGAGTGGGTGGGACTGTATTTAAGCTAATAATGGGAGGTGACGATGGTATGGATGGTGAAGATGGTGTGTACGACATTGTGCTTGGACTATACGGTTCTACAGGGGTGTTTGTCCTGTCTGATAGTCTGTCACCATCGTCAATGATTTCGGCTGTAGCATCTTTGTCGGTGGGAGTCCGCCTGTTCAACTCCTCACCGCTGACGGTTCGCATGCTGAGACACCCAGCGCCAGCTCCAGGTGTGCCCCGGCGATCGCCCCCGGGCAGCGGTCCTATACGTTTTCGTTTCGAGCGAGTCTCCATGTTTTATGGGTTTCCAGAGCCACGTTAGCCACGCCAGTAATTTCTCATTCGTGTGTCCGCCCCCCACGTGATTAGATGGTCAATCAGGACGTGTGGTTGTTTAGGGGGCTTATTATTATTATTATTATTATTGAGAAAAAAACAAGTTTAATTGTTTTGGTGTTTCAAAGTTACCATTGATAAAATGTTACCTTATAGATTTAACTCTCAAAAGTGTTTTTTTTAAAAAGCATGATAAAACTTTGTTTTTTTTTTTCTGAACTGTTATAATCTGAAATGAAACGGAAGGACACTGGCCTTTGTAACACAGTTCTATTACTAGCGCAAGGGCCAGAGAATTATTTTAATATTGTACATGTATTTTATGTCAATAAAAATTTATTATTATTTGTATCTCTTTGGACATCACGGCTCATCTTCCGTGCGGAAGATGTCCGGTCCTTTGGAAGGCATACACGGGGACACAGGTCCAACGCGCAGAGGCCCCTTTGAGAGCTTTAATCTAAAATGGGGTGGGGCACCAACCCGGGACTATCCACGGCTGCACTATTGGAGTACAGTCATGGACCGTCCCAGGTGGGTGCAAAACTATTGTGAAATATGGTAAAAATAAAACTGGTCTATGGGTGGGGGTGTTAAATGGACTGGATAACTTCTATTGCCGGAAGAAAACGGCGTCTGCCTTTCAAGCTTAAATTCGAAATATATTGGCAGACGGTGACTCGCCAGCTCACTAGCTGGGCCCCCTGAAAAGCCGCCAGTACATAGGCGAAGGGGGCAACAGACGTGTGAGCGGCTAGGGGTGTAGAGAGGTGTGGCCCCGGTTTCGCCGTCGCGGATCTAAGACCCGGAGTGGGTTTCCCCGCTATTACGCCTTTAGACACTTCCACCCCCGAGCATATAGCTCTGGCGGCCCCCTCTGGCCGGCCGATAAAGGCAAGACAGAGTTGAGAGTCCTGCGGGCACTCTTGGGGTTCCACTCCAGCCAGCCAATAAAGGCAAACAGGAGACGAGGCCCTGACCGACTCTCTGAGGCAATAAGGTACGCAGTGTCGCCACTCACCAACAGCTCGCCACAAGCTGCCCTGCGGTTTGTAAGCTTTTCAGTAGACCTCATGATACATTTTTTATTATATGATGGGGTTATAGAAAGCTAGTCTAATGTTCCCTCCGATTTTACGTTAATCTCATGATGAGGTAACGCCTTTCCCAGAGGGGGTAGATTTATTATTATTATTATAATCTGCCCTATCATTTGTTGGCTTGGCTTGACGTTGATATTTAGGACAACCTATATTATTTGCAGTTTATGGTGGCGCTGTACTGCTTGCAAAGACCATTTGGGAATAATATGTAAAATTCAGTACATTCACAAAATAGTACCTACCATATTTTTCCGATTGCACATTGGGATTATAAAGCGGCCGTGTTATTTATTTACTAGTCACGATTTGATGTGAATAAGACCCCGGTAAGGTCTTAAGGTCCTAAGGCTCTCCATAAATCGGAGACCACGTTAAACCGTGGATCCCGGGTGTCATACGAATGCCTACCTATGACAGTCGTTACGGGTACTCATTGCCCGAAAGTCTGACAACTGGTCTAACCTTAGGATATTGGTATTGTCCAGTAACTGGGTTGCGGAGATCTGGAAGGTTACTCCCGACAGCTTCGTGTTCTGAATCGATCGAGTTTGATTCGAATTTGGGTCAATAAAATCTTACTCTTGAAATAAACAATATTGTACGACCATGCCGAGGTTCGGGTTCAAACTAACAAATATTTCAAACAATTGTTTGTAATTGTTTTGTCGATTTCAAGATTAAGAATTGACAGTAATTCGAATCAAACACTATCGATTCAGAACTCGAAGCTGTCGTGAGTAAACACCCTGATGGCAGTCGCTCCTAAGGTAGTAAAATACTGGTATTCAGCTGCATCTGGTAAGACTGGAAGCTGACCCCAACATAGTTGGGAAAATGCTAGGCAGA
Organism: Amphipyra tragopoginis; assembly: GCA_905220435.1. NCBI lineage: Eukaryota > Metazoa > Arthropoda > Insecta > Lepidoptera > Noctuidae > Amphipyra > Amphipyra tragopoginis. Next base: position 11,915,539 of record HG992009.1, read on the forward strand.
AGAGTCTTTGAAACAGTGCACTGGGATTTCTATTTCACCGCTGTTCTATCTTCATAACCTATTCAAGTCTCGTGTAGTGCCGGACTTAAAGTAGGCGCGGGCGCTTGGGTCTTGGCGTCTGCGTGCTCACAATAGTGCCGAACCAGCTATCGTACGACGCTTCGGCGGGTGAATCAAAATGGTTTAGAACCACACGCGCAGTCACCTAACAAACGCTAGGTATAACACTGTGAACAATACGGGCGGATTGAGCCATTAGAAACACCGCGCCACACGCGCCCGCGCCCGCCTCATGCAGACGCGCGGCTCGCGGGTATGAATGCAACTGGCGTCTACATACATTTTGATTTACACGCGCCCGCGCTAGCACCCGCGCTAGCACCCGCGCCCACCTCCACTCTGAAAGAGTACACCATCTTTTCCCGTGGGTGTTGTAAAAGGCGACTAAGGGATTCTCTAGAGGATGGGCAGCAGCGTTCTCTGAGTACTTTAACAACCATACTGTGATCGCCAACCTGTCTGCCAAGCCCCCCTCCCTTTTGGGGGAGGCCTATGTCCAGCAGTGGACGTCTTTCGGCTGAATGATGATGATGAACCTATTCAAGCTTGCAGTGTAAATTTTGTACTGCCGTTACATTCACGCTTAGAACCGCAGAGTTTTCACTTGGAAACAAATACTTTAGATTGGAGTTTAATTGTTCATAATTTTCTACAAGTCACTTGGCCTTCATTTCTCGATGTCGTTATCATCGAGGCTTTTCCCCTTATTATTGTGAAAACTGGGACAAAACAGTGGAACAAAGGCAAACATCATTTAATTTCGTAACGCAAACGGTAAAGTTTTGATCAATTTACAAACTTTTCTTAATGGAATTCCGAATTCTGGTTTGTTCTCTTACAATTAAGTCATTAACTAAAATTTGTTGTTATTTAATCGTTCATGCGTTTAATATTTGTTTAGTATCTAACCCGTGGTTGGACATTCTCGGCATTGGATTTTTGGAGGCGCTTACTGAACCAATACTTGGTTCGGTAGTAGGTACCTTTTTCTTCCGTCATCCAAAGCCATGTCATAAACTTTCGATACTCCTTTAAAAGCAATAGACTAGCGCCAGAAACGAAAAAGAAATAGAAGCCTGTCATCCCGTTCGCCTGGCTCCGTGAGCTGAAACAACGCCAGATCAAGACATACTCGCAGCATCATGGCTTAATAAACAGTTGGGAGGCTAACTGCAACAGAAGAATAGTAAGTCGTACTCCGATCTTCTTTTGTCAGTTTGTCCAGCCGGGTAAACGCATACACCACCTCATTAAATTAAATCCACTCTTCTACTTCCACAATATTTAACATCTATTTTATTCATTGCTCTCGACGCTTTTCGCATAGATTTAGTTTGCATGGAAATTTTAATTGTGTATAATCTGCTATGTCTAAGACTACGATACAAATTACGACACAAGTGACATTTTAAATGAGTCCGTTGACCCGTACAATGAAGGGTAAACTATCATAGTTTTATCATTAATCCGTTGGGCGAGAAGAAAGGCGCTATCTATTCTGTATAACGCCATTCCACTCGCGCAACGGAACAATTATAGAACTATGATAGTTTACACTTTAGTATGGGCCCTGAGCCTGTACATTTTTTATTCCAACTACCTACGTGACAAAATTCTGTGCTGGGAAGTTAATTATACATTGCGCACTCCTCGTGCGCGTCTACGCAGTGAAATGTCGCGCACACACATTCTGCAACCATTCGCGCTTGCAGAAACGGACACAGTCGAGAGGGAAGTGACTTAGCAGCGTAACAATTAGGAGGATTGCTCCTACCGAATGGCACGCAAAGTAGGTCAACATGCGTTATTTATTTAACTCTATATCTGTGGTCCTGGTATACCTAGTTGTCATTTCATAAAACGTAATAGAGGGGCTGCTGCAATTGTAACAACGTAAATACAATCAACATTTATGTAAAAAACCAACTTTACTACGATTTGATCTTTTTAACCGACTGCAGGGAAGCTCAAAAGTAGGGTAATGTTTTTAAATATTTATTTTTCATCGTAAGGTTACGTTTGGTAGTTGTGATAGCCTAGCGGTTGAACGCTTGCCTTCAATGCAGGAGGGACCAAGTTTGAACCAGGCCCGCACCTCTGACTTTTCGAATTCACGTGCGAATCATAATTTGATTGTTACTTGCGTTAACGGCGAAGGAAAACATCGTGAGGAAACCTTACACTCTAGAGTACTTCATAAAGTTTTCAATCGTGTGTATGTGCAGTCCGCCAACCCGCACCAGGCCAGCGTGGTAGACTAAAGCCTAAATCTTTCTCATTCCGAGAAGAGGTCCGTGCTCAGCAGTGGGACATTAATGGGCTGATTATTATAATATGTTTATTAAGTTGTATGAAATCCCTGCATTCATATTTTAACGTTATTTTCAGAACAACCTCATGTACCTTCCTGATAACATGTCTCTGTTTTCTTCATAAACAAGATTGAAATAGCTCGGTCAACTTTTCTGTGGGTTGTAATTAAGCTCGCCCTTCGTAATTAGGCGAGAACAAGGGTGCTTTGTTTACGTAAACGAAGCAACCGCCGAATCACTGTTTTCTTTTCCGCTAGAATTATATAAATATGTACGTAGTCGCACTTCCTTCTCCGAAATAGATACGTAGAGAAGCCTACGTACCAAAATTTTACAAAACATTCTTATTGGGCCGATTTTTCAAAAGTCATAACTTTTTTCTAAGGAATAAATATGGCTGTTTGACATTTTTTCTATACAAAAGCTGTCGAAATTATTCCTCAGATAAAAGTTATCTGACGATTGAAGAATCGGCCCTTAAGAAGAATATTTTGTAGAATTTTGGTTGCAATACTCATACCGTGGTGAAGATTGGCCAGCCAGTAAGGTGGATAGCAGGGCTGACTGCCCAGAGTTCTCCGGACATACTTAAGTATCATTACTCGTGGAGGCTCTTTTAATGCACTCCTAGGTAGTAGGTAGTGACCGTAAACCTAAGGCTAAGGCGTTTGAAAGGTTTTGAGCTCTAACCGAACTTATAGCACTCTTATGGAGTACCTATTCGATCCTAGACAATATAATGCTGATTTCAATTGTGCTTCATTTGGAGAATACATATAGTATGTGATTTCCCGTGTTAACGACGATCTTGAAAGAACATGAACCAACGTACTATTCTATTTAGTGTTGGTTGATGGTTCCTTAAAGCCCAGCACTGACAAGCGCCAGTCCTCGCCTTACTATTTCGTCCATGAAAATACATAGAACTCCATCGCACAACGCAGGCGACGGACTAACGGAATGTTTTATTTTGACAAACAAAAAGTACGCCGAGGACTTTGCCTCGTCTGCGCTAGGCTTAAACTGGAAGCTGTATAACCCAACATAGTTAAGAAAAGGCTACGTTGATGATGACTGTTTATTATGATTACTACTACGTGTCTGTAGAACGTGATGTCAATTGGTCAGGGATTCGTTATAGCCTGCCCATTGGCAGTTTAGATAATGATATAATAACACAACTCTTAGATACCAAAGATAAAAACTAGCATAACATGCAGAAAACGGGAACTAAAAGTGTAAATAATGACCAATTTGCAGCCAACGATAATCGTGCAATTATTTTGTAATCATTTCAATTGCAATTTCTACGAATATGGCGTGGCAGGCGGTCGGTTTGACCACGTTGAGTTTTTAATAGTCTTAGTTAAATGCTCGAACTTACTCTGTAAGTCTGTACAATGAATAATATACAAGGAAGGTCAACTTTACAAAAAAACAAAAAAATAAAAATAAGGGTAGGTGTATAAAAAATTTGTACTGATTCGAGCGAAAGTCTGCGAAAGTATTATGTTGATTCGGGCTAGCGTAGGTAACGACAGCATCGGATGTCACCACTTCGTCAACTGCCCCGAGGACATGGCGCTGCACAGGCTTCAGGCATGCGCTGCGTGGGCGACGCAACGACGTGAACTAGTCGCGGCAGTCGGTGGTGCCCTCTCGCTTCCGGCCGTGGTTCTGTCCATGGTCAGGAGCGAGAGTGCGTGGGAAGCCGCCGCCTTCTTTTGCGAGGAGATGATGGCGACCAAGGAGGGAGCGGAGAGGGAGAGAAAGGCGACTGCCACTCTCCCTTCCCGCGCCAGACCCACCGGGCGCCGGGACGATCTCCGGCCACCGTAGTGTGTGGCCTGCGGGCGGCAAGTTAGGGGACCCATCGCCCGACCAGTAACGGGCCTGAGAAAGCGGCGCGCGCGCCATTCAGGAAGATGTGGGGCTAGGCCCCACAGTAGGAGAGGTCGGCCAGGGGCTGGCGGACCGAGGCCTGCCGGGGTCGCTGTGCATGCAGCTGCGAATCCCGTGACCCCGTCCAAGGGTCAGGAGAAGGAACACCGTGGGTTTTTAGCCGGTAAGAGGCATAACCCTTCGCCACCCCCTGGCGAAGGGTATACATGAGGATTTTCCGAAGATAAAAAAAGGTAACGGCAGCACTATTACGCGCGAGACTCTTAGAAGAACGTGTGAAACTGGGACAAGGCTCCACGGAAGGAGAGGGTCGCCAGACGTGGTTGCGGTGCTTGCTATAGTGAATCCCGTAACCCCAGCCATAGTCCGTTGAAGGCACACCGTGGAAATTTAGCCAGTAAGAGTCATAAACCTTCGCCTTCCTCAGGACGAAGGATATCCGTGAGGTATTCCAAACAAAAAATGGTAACGACAGCAAATTTTTTACATGATTTTACACATTTGAGTATTAATAATATGTAAAATCTATTAACCTCTTAATCTAACGCTACGTATTTTGGTATGTCTATGTTTGTCTGTGTTTTCGGTAATCACTACATAGTATAAAACAAAGTCGCTTCCCGTCTGTCTGTCGCTATGTATGCTTAGATCTTTAAAACTACGCAACTGATTTTGATGCGGTTTTTTTTTAATAGATAGCAGTATTCAAGAGGAACGTTTTAAGCTATAAAATATATACATGCGAAGCCGGGGCGGGTCGCTAGTTGGTAATAAACAAAACATGGGTTAGAGTCAGCACTCGACGTTTGTAATACCACTAAAATGTCAGCAAACAGTACGGCCGATTGTTATTGGCCACCCTGATCATAGTCTCGCCAAAATTTCGCGCATGCATGCTCAAGAAAGAAACAGTTACTATAAAGAATATCAAATAAACTTTGCTTAAAAAATGGGCGATCCATTTTGTTCCTAAAAATCTATTGCGCAACTACCTGCACGAACTTCAGGACGGCCAAGACATTCCGGCCGTATTGAAGCTCTAAGTTCTTTTGTGAACGAATACAATTTTATTTTATCAAAGAGACACCTCTAAAGAATAATCAAGGCCAAGGTACACCCATCAGAAGGGTCGCTTTAATTTTTATTTGAAGTAAAAGTAAAAGGAATCTTTTCAGGCCGAAAAAAAGTGTTTGTTATTTTCTAAATCTTTGGTTGTGAATGATGTAGTCTGACGCAGAACTATTGATATACACCGTGTCCCAACATTGAACGATAAGTGGCCACCAGAGGGTGTCCCTGCTATGAATAATCGAGAAAAAAAACTTTTTTTTTTAAATTACAAGTCGTAATTTGAAGTCCATCGAAAATTGACGACAATAAGTTTGATTGATTTTTGTGTAAAAACTACAGACATTCTGGGATTTTTAAGGATTGTGGTGGATAGCAATGCTACCTAGATTGCCGATACAAAAAAAAAGCAGAAAAATTTGAAAAAAAATCCAAGGGTTTCAATTTCCAACAAGGAATGTAATAAAAATTTTTTTTTTTTCTTTTTTCTCGATTTTGTCATGAGCAGGTCCACCCTCTAGTGCCCGCTTATCGTTGAATTTTGGGGCACGGTCTATATTGTTTGTTAAAGGTAAATTGATAAATAATATAGGTACCTAATTAATAGAGAAAAAAAAATTAACACATTTACAAAACGTAACACAATTACTCTTTATGGCACATCAGATATACAAAGAAAGGTACCTAAATAATAATCATGTGTCTACCCAGTTCATAAATCCAATTTAATTTCAAACGATATTCAGAAAATCTAATATGACTGTAATATAATTCTACTTTAACTACAGTAAAAAGCAAAATGGACCATTCAAACCAATTAATTGGTTTTTAAATTGATTCTGAGAAAGGAACAAAAAATCTTTGTACTTAAATGCCCTTTACCTTGGAATCAGAAAGAAATTTTCGATTAAAAAACAATTAATCCGCCCAGGTGAACAAGTGGAGGGTCGGAATGAATATACTTTATTTCTTACTTTTTAACCGACTTCAAAAAGGAGGAGGTTCTCAATTCGGTTGTATTTTTTTTTTTTTTTTTTTTTTTTTTATGTTTGTTACCTCATATCTCCGTCATTTATGAACCGATTTGAAAAAATATTTTTTTGTTCGAAAGGGTATACTTCCCGATTGGTCCCATTTAAATTTTGTTATGATTAGACCATGAACTTCAGAGATATGGAACGCAACTCCTCATCGGATCAAAGCAAAATTCTCAAATTACTAATATTGCTTTGTTTATATTTGCTGTTGGGAACTGACTACTGGAAAAGAGGAGGGGGTACGTGTCACCCCCTCCCCCCCTTTGGAATGTTATATCGTGTAAGGTATCATTTGAAAGGACTTTTTATGCCCGACTACGTCAAAGCCAAAAAGAAGGGTTATGAAGGAGGGGGTTAAAATTACGACACTAAAACGTATTTAATAAAAAATAAACTTTAAAAAAAAGTAAAAACCGACTTCAAAGAAATACTAAAAGGAGTAAAATAATTACCATAATACAAAATTAACAGTTTCAGAAGTCGGTGCAACTCTACACTGAAGCAAATAGAAGCCACCGACTTCTGAAACTGTTAATTTTGTATTATGGTAATTATTTTACTCCTTTTAGTATTTCTTTGAAGTCGGTTTTTACTTTTTTTTAAAGTTTATTTTTTATATTATTGTTGTTAGTAACTTCTTTTGTTATAAAGTCTCTGAAAAGAGGTTAATCATAGTTTTACACTAACCTTGCCATTGGCATTACGAAACTAGTGTTGTGAAACTAGACTCTCATGAACTTAGTACAAAGTAGAAAAAAAAGTGTATTTGCGTGCTAAGATTGTAGCTCAGTTGCAAAATATAATGGTAGAGCTATATAGCTTAAACACTACTATTTTCAAAGTAAGGTGAGTCCTGACTTTTGTCTACAAAACGTTATAAAAATAAAAAAATAAAAAAGCCTTTTATTTCCAGTTTTTGCTGAATAACATAGGTGATGATGCTGATGAACTACCTTTGTACTGAGATAACAATACTAATTAGAAAAATATATAAATTAATATCTAAGTAACCTAAACTATCTTATTAAATATCTAATTATTATTAATATAAAAAACACAATATTTAAGTACCTAGATAGGCACTGGTAGGTATATTTTTTCACTGGAACCCCCTCTCAGGTAAAGGCCTCCTCCAAAGCTTTCCATTTGTCTCGGTCTTGGGCTACTTTTTGCCATTGTGGACCAGCAATTTTTTTAACGTCATCTTCCCATCTTGTGATCGGTCTTCCTCTATAACGTTTTCCCGATGGGCCTTTCCAGAACGTTACTGTTTTTGTCCATCTATGATCATTAAGACGTGCTATATGACCGGCCCACTTCCACTTTAACTTTTGACTATAGCTGAGAGCATCTATCGCTTTTGTTTTCGATCTTATTTTAGTGTGCTTTATTTTCTGTATTTTCTTAATATTTAACATACTGCGTTCCATTCCTCGCTGACATGTGTTTATTTTATTCTTTATTTTGTTGGTAAACTTCCATGTTTGACATGCATACGTCAGACAAGGAATGAGACACGAGTCCATGACTCTTTTCTTTAACTTGACAGTAATTTCGCTTTTAAATATTTCCTTGTAACTCCAATACTTATTCCAAGTTTGTTTGACTCTTCTCTCTACTTCTAGTTCATTATTATCTCTGTTGAATCCAATTTGTTTTCCCAAGTATACATATTTATCCACATAATCTAATGGGTCATTTTCGATTAGTACTTTAGATTTTTTGAAGTTGGTCATGAGTTTGGTCTTTGTGATATTCATTTCTAATCCCACTTGTCTGCTTGCTTTATGTAGAGTGTCTAACATATATTGTAGTTGTTGGCTCGATTCGGATAATAAAACCAAGTCGTCTGCAAATCGTAAGTGGTTTAGGTATTTACCCTGGATATTTAAGCCACAATTTTTCCAGTCTAATTTGCTAATGATAGATTCTAATACCGCAATTTTTTTTTTTTTTTTTTTTTTCTATTTTTCTACAAAACGTTACCGTACAAAAAATATCAAATATAAAAAAACATTCATCGTATAGCTGTTTTACGGTTTTTCATGATGGCGTTTACGTTTTTTTCGGTAGCAGTCTCCTTACGGCTACAATTTACGAAATGACCGTTATGTTACGACTCATCTTTCGTTGAACCGCGGTGAAAGGTGGGCGATTTTTTAAGTGCTGTATTTGTAAATTTTGATTTAAAATTCAAAATAATTTATTTGTCAAACGTATGTAGGTATATTGTACAGACATGATGACAATTTACATTATTAATATCAAACCCCCTTATTACAAAAGGTGGTTTAAACCGAGACTATGATAAAACCCAGATTTAAAATATACCCATCACTTTCTAACCACCATCTGCCTAGCCTTTTCCCAACTATGTTGGGGTCGGCTTCCAGTCGAACCGGATGCAGCTGAATATCAGTATTTTACATGGAGCGACTGCCTATCAGACCTCCACAACCCAGTAACTGGGTAATACGATACTCTTGGTAAGATTGGTTGTCAGACTTTCTGGCTTCTGACCAACAGTAACGACTGTCAAAGATCTACAAATGACAGCCGGGACCAACGGCTTTACGTGCTTTCCGAGGCACGGAGGAAACTCGCTATGGTGAATGGTCACCCATCCACAGACCGACCTCGGCAAGCGTGGCTTAACCCGGAAGATCGGTCTATGCGGCTGTAATTATTTAGCCACGAGCTCATCACTTTCGAACATAATATAACAAAACGAGACGGGGCTATTTTAATACCTGGGTTTTTCTTAGACCATCGTTTGTAAAAAGAGGGACTTATTTTGCCTTAGTAGGCGTCCAAATTTTAGGACACAAAGGCAATTAAATAGTTAATTACATATTTGGCAAATTACATTTTTCAAATATTAAATAAAGTTGATTTTATATATTTTTTGATGTTATAAAAGAAATAATTACTATTCCAGTTGGAATAAACGATTTTTAGATTACCTTCTTCCCACACATCAATCACACAGTCACGGCACTGGCTACATGGAATACACAAATTAAAATGGCCAGTAATCGGTTGGAAGAACACAAGAGTACCGAAGACCCACTAATTTAAGACAAGTCCATTTTCTCGTGGTGAGTCTCACAACTTGTTTAAAAGACAAGACATTAGTCAACTTCTGATAAGAACTTCTTCAAGATGGCGGACACAGGGCTCACTAAGCTGTGCATCTCAGTAATTTGATTTCGATGGCGTCGAATCTTACTTCTCATCCACCGGATTTAAGCGTACTCGCTTTGCACCGGATTTTACTCTCGCTGATTTTCTTTTTGACGTAAAAGAGCTTAAAATTGTGAGTTTACTTTGGACTTGCGAATTTTTTAAGGGAGGACAAACCTACCCGATGTTATAAAGGCGGTGGTCATTTGACGAAGCGGAGCATTCTGTATATATCATCTGAAGAAGTCTGACCTTTTATATCTGTCTAGCTTGTCCTTATTTTATGATCTTTATCTATATATATTTTTTTCTCCTTTTCTCTTTTATCTATCCCATAAATTTAATTTTTGGAAATTGTTAACTCCGTTCACTCATGTATTCTGTTTTTGCTTTTATTATTACCTCACGTAGCATTAACAATCAACATTTTAGTAATAAGTGGATAATGTTGCTAGTAGTATAATAAGTATTTTGTTTAACTATTAAGATACCATGTATAACATTTAATTGTACTCCTGTTTTTATCCCGAAATAAATAAATAAATAAAATCTTGTAATAATTGTGTAAAGTATTATATTGTGATCTAGTTCATGTTACTAATACTAACCCAAATACAAGTAATCTCAGTGGTGAAGAGTCTATTTATGTTGGTTTTATTTACTATATTTACCTTGCTCGCAATCCTGTCATACTAATTTAGCTATAACTATAATGATAGAAACACCCCTAACCGATTATGTTGTTGTGTCTTTTACAGGTGTATGCTACTTTATATTTAAACTATCCCGGGACTCTAGAGGGTTTTTCCGGATCGCCGGTTACGTGAATTTAAGAGAAAAAAAAAACAAAATTGTGTAAAATTTTGAAGTACTTTACGTAAGAAGAGACTCTTATTCTCGTAAATTTCCACTAAAGCGAGGGTTAACCCTGTCTCTGCGTCTGTAAAGCCACACGACCCGGTAATTTAATTTTCATAGCGTGAACTCCTCGGCTCACGTATGCATGCGAGGGTGACAGGTTATTTACATTTCACAGAGAGACCTCTTGATGGTTTTATAATTAATTATTAATAAATTAAACAAACGTGTGCGTGTGGGTTTTGTTTAACGTGGTTTCAAGTAGTAGTATGATGTATATTTGGATTTTTTTAACAAAGGTAAAGGCATTTTAATGAGCTCCTGAAATTATGTTTAGAACCTGCGCTGCGTAGTTGTCAAAAATGATCCTTTCATTAATTTTTGCTAACTTCTTTCGAATCTAGTGCTCCAAGAATAAAATCCTAAATGTTTACAGTGAAAAACAAAATATAAATCCTGGGAATAAAGAATAAACCCGCAAACAAATTTAATAATTAATTTTGCTAATATCGACAACCCTAGCGCATTTACGAGTAGAATAAGTGTGTAGACATACTAATTATTGTTGTATAATCGTTATTCCTTAATTCATATAGTTTAAAAAGTATTTTTGCAGTTTTTTTTTGGCTCGTTTCCCACGAAATCCAAGAATGAAGATGAAAAACCATAAATTTTCTTCTGCGTAATTAATTTATGGGTTAGATAAACGTCAAATTTGTTAAAGACGATTTATTATTGTAATTTTTTTCAATTATGCATTTTTGTAAAGAAAAATAAAGCTTTATAAATCATAAACATAACGGAAAATAAAAATAAAATAATAGCATCTGTAATGAAGAATAAATATAATCCCTATACGGATATTATAGTATTTTTAGGTAATAGTTTGAATGTTAAAAAAAGGGACATCACAGACAGTGTTACTCAAATGTTAACCCTAAATTGTCGCAAAATTATATTGTGTGCTTTTCCATACTTGGACCATTTGTCATACACACAGAATAATTATATACATGTGCTAAACAAGCATATACATTTCTTAGTGAGTCACTACTCTGACACATTTACATATTTTGACACCAACAGTTTTGTTGATAGCTTGAAATTGACTAGGGATACTGTGTACCTGCCTCTTAGATCTAGACGTCAGATAGCTACTCTGTTAGCTTACAATATTAACTCAGTCATAAGTAGTATGACGAAGTCTTCCTTTATTACCACTGTATTTAGTAATAGTACTAATGATAAGGTGGTTAGCCAGAACCATTTAAACTAAGTAGTTCGACAACAGAGAAGCATAGTCATTGTTTAATATTGTCACATCAAAACATAAATCGCTTCTCTGGCAAAATCTTAGATGTTGAATTATTTATTGAGAAATTTAATGTAGATATTTTATGCCTTACAGAAACATGGCTGAAGGCGGATAGAATGTTATTTAATGTAAATAATTTCAAAGTAGCCAGTTCGTTCCAGAGAGAGTCAGCAGCAGGTGGGGGAACTTTAATCATGTTCAAGAACCACCTGAAATGTAAAGAGCGACCAGATGTTCGTGACCTCTCTGTCGAACGAGTATGTGAGCTCGCGTGTGCAGAAACGGAGGAGTATGTGATTTTATGTGTCTATAGACCTCCTTCCTCTAGTACTTCCCAATTCCTCCTTACGATGGAGGATGCACTTAGGAAAATTAAAATAAATAAAAATATATTGGTTTGTGGGGATTTTAATATTGATATCTTGATAGATAGCACAGACAGGCAAAATCTTTTATCCTTATTTAAATCTCTTAATCTAAAACATATGTTCTCTGAGCCGACTAGAATCACACCAACGTCGGCCACTTGTATAGATAATATTATGACCAACTTTAAAATATTACAGAAGAGTCTTATTAGTGGTATTCGTTCAGATCACAAGTGCCAGATAGTTAAAATAAATTGCAAAAAAATAGAAAGTCCAAAAATTATACAATGTAGAACACTAACCAAAAATAGCCTAGAAAAATTCAGTAAAAATCTAGAATCACAATTAATTACTCTGAAGCCTCCAAATGATTGGGCATAGGGCACCCTATTTGATGCTATAAGTTCTGAATTTAATAAAACTTGCCAAGTAAAAAAAGTAACTTTAAAACGTAAAATCCTGTTTAGTGCCTGGGCTACCGAGGGTATAAGACGCAGCAGGGATGTCTTATACGAGTTATATGACAAAAAGTCTTATACATCCCATAATGATTTTCATAATTACGTCAGAACTTACTCAAAAATATTTAAAAAAGTCTGCATGCAAGCAAAGGCTGCCTATATTAGTAATCAAATAAAAAATGCAAATAATAAAATTAAAACAACGTGGAAAATAATAAATACAGAAACGGGTAGTAGTAGATCAACGGACAACACAATTAATTTAAAAATAGACGATAAATTAGTGTCAGATAAAACTGAAGTCGCTAATTTCTTTGAAAAATTCTTTACGAACATACCTATAGAGACTACTAAATGTCTTCCATCGTCTCCTCTAGCAGCTGAAACTCTTTTGAAACAAAATGTTAATTTACATGTACCTAATGTACCTACTTTTGAATTCAGTTCTGTTACTCCCACTGATATAATTAAAGCGTTTAAAACTATAGCAGTAAAGAAAACAGAGGACTTATGGGGATTGTCAGTAAAAGCCATCGAATCAATTATCGTTAATATCGCGCCCATCTTGGCAGCGATCTTTAATACTTGCATAACGGATGGCATTTTCCCCGATCTCATGAAATCAAGCAAAATTGTACCCGTCTTTAAAGCAGGCTGCCTAAATAACGCATCTAATTATAGACCAATATCTGTACTACCAGCCTTGAGTAAAATCTTTGAAAAATTAATATTAAATCAAATGTTAGCACATTTCAACAAAAACGCGATATTACACGTCAATCAGTTTGGATTTACGAAGGGACGATCTACGGAAGACGCCGGTTCCACTCTAATCAAAACAGTACTGGGAGCTTGGGAAGAGGCACACGATGCTATCGGGGTATTCTGTGATCTCTCTAAAGCATTTGACTGCGTCGACCACCGCACGCTAATTCTGAAACTAAAGTACTATGGAATTCGGGATAGATCTATTGATCTTGTAAATTCATACTTGTTGAATCGGGAACAAAGAGTGGCTATTGATAAAGTCACTTCTGCAGGCTCACTAGTTAAAATGGGAGTACCTCAGGGATCGATTCTGGGCCCATTTCTGTTTCTTGTTTATATAAATGACCTTCCACACACCATAAATGATACAATGTGTAACATAGTCCTATTTGCTGACGACACATCACTTATATTTAAAGTAAATAGGAAAGATAGGGATCTTGTAGAACCCAATCATACTCTTAATTTAATATCTAATTGGTTTTCTACTAATAATCTTCTTTTAAATGCAAAAAAAACCAAATGTATTAGGTTTTCTACACTGAATGTATCGCATGTAGGTGCAAATGTAAAACTTGATGGGAAAGTTTTAGATCTGGTTCCCTCAACGACCTTTCTGGGTGTAACAGTAGACTCTAAACTGCAATGGGGGCCCCATATACAGGCACTTGCAAGTAAACTGAGTTCTGCTGCTTATGCCGTTAGAAAAATACGACAGATGACAGATGTGCCTACGGCTAGGTTAGTGTATTTTGCTTACTTTCACAGCATTATGTCCTATGGCATTTTACTGTGGGGATCGGCTGCTGATGTTGAAACTATTTTTATATTACAGAAAAGAGCAGTCCGAGCTATTTATAATCTAGGCTGCCGTGAGTCGCTCCGGGAAATATTCAAAGAGATAAATATACTAACCTTACCATCCTTATATATATTTAGTAACATTATGTACATTCGGAAAAACATTGCCCAGTATAATAAGAAGAGTGACAACCACAACCTTAATACTCGCAATAAGGACAAGCTAGCAGTACCTGGTTTTAGACTTAGAAAAACCAGTAAGTCGTTTATGGGAAACAGTGTTAGATGCTACAATAAAATTCCACTAAGTGTCACTGATTTACCAGATACAAAGTTTAAATTATATATCAAACGCGTACTAATGTCTAAAGCATATTATAGCCTAAATCAGTACATCGAAGATAAAGATGTCTGGCATACGATTCCCTCCTGCACACTGCGACCCTCTGGCACCGTCTAACTGAACACACGGATATTATTGAAATGCTTACTTATTGTAATTTTTTTATTTTATTTTATTGACTCAATAAGTATGTCATTTTATCTTAGTTTTTTTATTCTAATGTTTCCAATTTTGATTGTTTTTTTTTTTCTGACATTTCATTTAATTTATTTATTGCTAATATTTGTTTATATTAGTTTGACATGAATCGCAATTATTAATGTTATTTTATTCTATTATTATTTCTACAAAAGGCTGTAAAATGTGAGGACCATGCAGCGTATAGTGTTACACTTTCATTATTAATATTTGGCTGCCTATTGTCTATCGGTATGAGTCTGTCATGCTCACTAAAATGTCTCGCTGATGGTGGCGTTGTGCATCGGGTCGTTGAGTTCCCTGCAACATGGTTGAGCTGAGCGACGCCGATGCATGCGTCATGCTCGTGAACGGGTGCTGTCTGTTGGGACTGGTCAGCTCGTAACTGCTATGGCAATCATTTGAAAAGGCTAATTTTCTCATTGCTTTTCATGTTGTTAACTGCATGTACATTATTCTGCATTGTTCTCACATTACTACAATGAAAATTGTCAAACCATTAACTTTTTTAAAAGAGTGTGTTCATGATCAAACATACACGAACAACAAACAAACCATCAGTTGATCTACATAAGTTCCTTTTATACGCCTAGATGGCGTTGGCGTCGAAATAGAAGTCGCTATGGTTTCGTTACATGAATTTAACCAGGTCATTAATAATTTTAGTTCAAATATATTCCGGCTTACCAGCTAAGAGCAGTATACGGTGGTTTTATTTATCAATCCTATCAGTATACACACTAGGTCAACTAAGTACCAGCTTCGGTAATTAACATTGGTCCATCGAACCGGATCCGAGTACGGATATAGTACATTTTTTGCGTAAGCGGTCCCAGCTTTGGACCGCTCCCCCCGTAGTACTCGCAGTGGATCGCTGCAGCAAGAGTACACGGCACCCGCAGCGGCTAATAACAGCTCCGCCCAGCAGAGGTGGACAAGCTTTGCAGCAGCGGCAGAACACTTAGTTCAACGTGACGTCACAGAGGGCGCCACTACCAGTTCAACCAACCAAGTGTGAGTGAAGTGCGAATGTGAGTACAATTTACATTCTTATTGAGGAGTGTTTACAAAGACAATTTTTGCCAAACAATTTTAAACTTTATTTACATGAAGATTTTAACTTAGAAGATTTTTGAAGAACTTTTGGACTTGTAAAATTTTGTGTTAGTTTTTAAACTCTGAATTTTTATACTTAGGAATTTGTTAAATTGTGCATGTTAGTTAAGGACTTAGAATAATTTATAGAAAACGGAGGAACGGGGAACCTATGCTCGATTTCCTCCAAATTGTATGTTTAAAAAAGACTTGTAATATTTTTTGCAGTTTTTAGGACTTAGCAAAATTTTGTAAAGTTTGGACTTAGTATTTTTTTAAAGTTTTAGCTTTCTGCCGTCTATTACTTTAGAAGATAGTTGTTTTTTAGGGATTTGTTTACATTATTTTTTGATGAACTTTAAACATATTTGACTTGTGTTTATAAAGTTTTAGTTAGATTTTTAATCAATTGTTATACATATCTTGAGTTGTTTTTATTTTACATTGTTATACATTTTTACTACAATCATGGAAGGATTAATTAACGTTTTAAAAGATCTTCAAAATGTGATTAGTAAAGGATTAAATAATTTTAAAAAGAGTCCAAAGGATAGAATAACTGTAGAATATATAGAAACAAGGCAAGAATTATTAGAAGCAGATTGGGCTTCATTTAAAGAGAATAATTCTAGACTTCATGAGCGTTTTAAATTAGATGATATTGGACAAAAGGTTGTTGACATTTACGATACAGCGGAGGACACTTACATAACATATAAAAGTTTAATGAAAACAACGCTCAATAAGATTCGTGTTGTAAAAGAATCAGTGCAACCAATTGGTGGTGCTTCTAGTAGTGCATCGAAATCTTCTAATTCTTTGGTAAAATTGCCCAAGATCGCCATTCCAATGTTTTCTGGCAAATATGGGGAATGGACAACATTTCATGACCTATTCACATCTTTAGTACACAAAAATGATTCGCTAGATAATGTGCAAAAGCTGCATTATTTAAAGAGTCATCTTACTGGCGAAGCTGAGCAATTAATACGGCATACTCCAATAACTGATGCTAATTACAGTCAGTGCTGGGCTCAATTAGAAAAACGTTACAGCAATAAAAAATATCTTACTAGCTGTATTTTGAAAAGGTTATTTGGCCAGAAACGTATGCATGTAGAATCAGCTACATCATTGAAAGAGCTACTAGACACCACATGTGACTGTTTAAATGCGCTAACAAATTTAAATATAAATGTGAGTACATGGGATGTTATTATTATACATATAGTGGCGTTCAAATTAGATTCCGAAACGCGAAAACAATGGGAGTTAAGCGTCTGTAATAACGATTCCAACAACGACTTACCTACCTTTGAACAATTTAAAGTTTTTATCGAAAATCGTTTTCGCGCCTTAGAGTGTTTAGATTCAAAACAAAGTTCATTTCATCAGGTCAGTAATAGTTCAAATACTCATGCTCCGAAAGCAATGCTAGCCACGAGTTCATCAAATATACGATGTGAATATTGCTCAGAATCTCACAAACTTTGTTTCTGTAAGAAATTTGCTAAACAGGTCATCGATAAAAGACGTGAGTTTGTGGCAAAAAATAAAATTTGTTTCAATTGTTTAGGCGGTAATCACACCGTATATAATTGTAAGAAGCCTACCTCCTGTAGAGTTTGCCAAAAACGTCATCATTCTTTATTGCATCTTAACGGGGACACAGAGAATAAAGGCCAGGACACGTCAACAAAGCCTGCTATCGATAATACTAATTCTTCAACTAGTGCTACTCCGATAGTTACATGCTTGTCTACAGGTAACGTTCCCAAGCCTAGACAGGTTTTATTAGCCACTGCGCTAATAAAAGTCGAGTCAAAGACGGGCGAGTATCAAACGGTCCGAGCCTTACTTGATCAAGGTTCACAGGCTTGTTTCATAACAGAGGCCACAGTTCAATTTCTCAGCCTGAAAAAGATCCCTGTCCAAGGAGTCGTTTCAGGATTGGGAGGTAACAGGTCAACAATTGCGAAACACATGGTTCATTTAACGATCAAATCACGAATAGATGCTGATTTTAAGCTTCAATTAAGTGCCTATGTTTTAAGTAAAATAACTTCATACTTACCTGAGCAAAGCATAAATACAAGTACGTTCGATTGGATAGGCATAAAAAATCTGTGTCTAGCAGACCCTGGGTTCAACACATCCAATAAAATAGACATTTTATTGGGTGCTGACGCTTACAGCTGCATCATAAAAGAAGGTATAGTGAAGAGTCCTTCTGGTACTCTGATCGCACAGAGCACTACGTTAGGGTGGGTCCTGTCGGGTGGAGTTGGTCCTGAAACTAATGATAGATCAAATAACAGATCAAGAAGCATAAGTGTAATGCATGCACAGATCAAAGAAGATGAAATCCTGAAGAAGTTTTGGGAGATTGAGGAACAAATTAGTACAAAAAAAATATTTACACCAGAAGAGGAAAAATGTGAAGAGTTTTATAGTAAGACTACTAAGCGAGATAATGAGGGCAGGTACATAGTTAGGTTACCATTCCGAGATGAAAATCCTCCTTGTAAGTCTGGAAGTTCACGTGCAATAGCTGAAAACAGATTTAAAGCATTAGAAAGAAGACTAGAAAAGAACAAAGATTTAAAAGTAAAATATACAGAAGTAATAAATGAATATTTAAAGTTAGGTCATATGAGAACTGTAAGAGAAGATGATAGTAAAAAAGAAGAAGCCGTCTACTTACCACATCACGCGGTCATTAGGGACGACAAAACCACAACAAAGGTTCGTGTGGTTTTTAACGCGTCTGAAAAGAACAGCAAGAGAGTGTCACTAAATGATACGCTGATGATTGGACCGACATTGCAGGCTGATCTAAGACATACGGTTTTAAAATGGAGAGTTCAACCTATAGCTCTTGTGGCGGACATTATTAAAATGTACCGTCAAGTTAGAATAGCTGAAGAAGATGCTATGTTTCAGCGAATACTCTGGCGAGACAGTCCTGAAAAAGAACTTAAAGATTACGAGCTTGTGACGGTGACTTTTGGAACAGCGTCTGCGCCGTACCAAGCAGTAAGAACTTTACATCAGGTCGCGTATGATGAAGGTGACAGTTATACAGTGGCTGCAGATAAGGTCTTGAATTGCTTCTATATGGACGATTTAATGACAGGGTGTGATAGCGTCGAGAAGGGTATAGAAATATATAAGCAAATGGTAGGATTATTAGGGAAAGGTGGATTTACATTGCAGAAGTGGAATAGTAACAATCAGGAAATATTGGAAAGAATAAGATCAATTGAAAGAAATGAAGTAAAGAAGCAAATAGAACAAACAGGGATAAATGATAGTAAGAACAAAAATATAAAAGATACAAACATTGAGGACAACACAGTAAAGCAAAAGGACATAGAAAACAATCAAATACAGAATAAAGAGTACAAAAAGGAAAAGGAAGTAGAAATCAAACTAGATAGTACAATAAAAATCCTGGGTCTTACCTGGAACCGCAACGAAGACACCTTCCAGTACTCTGTGAATATCGCGCCATTGACGTCAGCACCTGTAAGCAAAAGGTCAATCATATCAGACATAGCCCGACTATTTGACCCATTAGGGTGGTTAGCTCCTAGTGTTGTCTTGGCTAAAATCTTCATCCAAAAATTATGGCTCGCAGGTGTTGGTTGGGATGAGGAACTAACCACTGAATTAGTAAGAGAGTGGCGTACTTACCGTGACGAACTGCCGCAACTTGTAAGGATTCGGATACCTCGTTGGCTTGGCACCAAGCCAAACGATATACTAGAACTCCATGGTTTTAGTGACGCCTCCAAATCAGCTTATTCAGCCGTGGTTTACCTACGGATAATTGATGTCGCAGGCCAAGTAAATGTTTCGTTGTTGGTTGCAAAAACCAGAGTAGCTCCCGTTAAGCAAGTAAGTATTCCTCGTTTAGAGCTATGTGGAGCAGTACTGCTGTCAAACCTTTTGACGGAAACTGCGGATGTCTTAAATATTTCTAGGGATAACATCAGAGCCTGGACCGATTCCACTGTGGTTTTGGCTTGGCTAAACAGCCACCCAAGCAGATGGAAGACGTTTGTGGCCAACCGAACCTCTGAAATATTGACGACAATGAAGTCATCTCAATGGTTTCATATTTCAACCAAGCATAACCCAGCAGACTGCGCCTCAAGAGGAATATTACCAAGTTCACTTATTGACGATACTTTATGGTTTTCCGGACCATCATTTCTCAAAGAGAAAACAATATTATATAAAAGGCCAAGTGATTTAAGTATAGATTTAGAGGAAACGACAACGACACACATAGCTGTAGTTCCCGAGTCTTCAATAATTGAACGGTTTTCTTCACTACAAAGATTACTCAGAGTAATTGCGTACTGTCGAAGATTTTTAAATAAGAACACTAATAATAAAAATTATTTGCAAAAGATAGAATTAGATGCGGCACTAGAATGTTGTATAAAAAAGACACAAAGAGAAATATTTACAACAGAATATACACAATTAGAAAACAAAGGCTATTTACAATTAAAATCAAGTAAATTGAAATCACTCTGTCCCTATCTTGACGACAAAGCCATAATGCGAGTTCGAGGTAGACTTGAGAGAGCTCAATTGAATGAACAAACCAAACACCCGATTATTCTCCCCAACTCCAGTCATCTGACGCATCTTATTATAGCGGATGCACATTATAAAACTCTGCACGGAGGTCCTCAGCTGATGACAAATTATTTGAGGTCAGCCTACTGGATTATAGGAGTCAGGAATTTGGTCAAACACCATGTTCGCAAATGTGTAACATGTGCCAGACAAAGAGCCAACACCAACAACCAAATGATGGGTTCTCTCCCTGCTGTTAGATGTTCTCCAGCTAGACCATTCTTACACAGCGGTGTGGATTATGCTGGCCCTATAAATATTAGGACAACGAAAGGTCGCGGACACCGTTCGTATAAGGGCTACATATGTTTGTTCATATGTATGTCCATTCGCGCCATACACCTTGAGGTAGTTAGTGACATGAGCACACAGGCGTTTTTAGCTGCCTTCCGACGATTTGTGTCTAGGCGAGGTCACTGTGCCAAATTGTGGAGCGACAATGGCACCACGTTTGTAGGTGCCTCTAGAGAGTTGCAAAATTTAGCCTGTATTCAATCATCAGTAGTGGAACACCTGGAAGCAAACGGTACTGAATGGCACTTCATTCCCCCCCATAGTCCCAATTTCGGCGGACTTTGGGAAGCAGGGGTGAAATCCACAAAGTTCCACCTTAAGCGAGTTATTGGTGATGCTACGTTAACGTATGAGGAAATGACCACACTCCTCTATCAAGTGGAAGCTTGTTTAAACTCGCGACCGATGAGCGTCATTAACGTTACTGATCCTGATGAACCATTGCCGTTAACTCCTGGACATTTCCTGATCGGAGAACCGATAGTGAATGTACCAGATGACAAATATGAGAGCTCAAATGTAAATTGCTTGACGCGGTGGCAATTTGTTCAAAGAATGCTGCAGTCGTTTTGGAGACGTTGGTCTCAAGAATATTTGTCAAATCTAATGAACCGGTACAAATGGTCTTCACAAGTTACAGAGCCAAATATAGGAGACATTGTGTTAGTCAAGGAAGACGATTTGCCGCCAAGTCGTTGGTTGTTAGGTCGCGTAGTAGCAAAACATCCCGGCGATGATAATATCACCCGTGTAGTCACATTGCGCACAAAGTCCTCTACTTTTAAAAGACCAACATCCAAACTATGTATTTTACCAATAACAGAGCAATGAATTTGGTTTACGATTATATTTTAGTTCAAATGTTTACTTATACAATCGTTTACAAGTTTATTTTAAGTTTATTTTTACATTGTTTACATTTTATTAGATCAATTAAGTTTTAAGGAGTTTTCTATTTACAAACAATGAAATTGTATATTTAATCTCTTTGTTTTTTTTGGCTATTCAAGGTTTTATTTTTACATTGTTCGTTGTTTAGCATGGTGTGCACAGAATGCATATAAGTTGCAAAATTGTTTAAGTTGCAAGTTATCACCTGCAAGTTGTTTTTATTAAGCTTAATATTAAGATGTTAGTACAAACTGTTTGTTATTGAGTACAAAGCTGAGATCAGAAAATGTCTGTTTCAAAGCCAGATTGTGTATTGCAAATATTGTTCTGTATAAACTTTAAATTTAAGACAGTTCAAGAAGGACATTCCATCAATAATGTCCTTGGTGGGCGGTATGTTCATGATCAAACATACACGAACAACAAACAAACCATCAGTTGATCTACATAAGTTCCTTTTATACGCCTAGATGGCGTTGGCGTCGAAATAGAAGTCGCTATGGTTTCGTTACATGAATTTAACCAGGTCATTAATAATTTTAGTTCAAATATATTCCGGCTTACCAGCTAAGAGCAGTATACGGTGGTTTTATTTATCAATCCTATCAGTATACACACTAGGTCAACTAAGTACCAGCTTCGGTAATTAACAAGTGTCTATGGAGTTTCTTGCCGGTTCTTCTCCAAAGGACCTACTACTTGGAACCGAGCCCCTAGTGTTGACCTTTTGAAAGCACCAGGGATCTGGTCTACTTGAAATAAAAACTATTTGACTTTGACTTTGAAAATTTATATTGAATGACAGAAAGGAATTCTTGAAACGTAGAATTAGGATGTTCAGATATTAGTTCTAGTGTAGTCACCACTACGTTCTAGTATTTCCCTAGCTTAAAACTTAGTTCTACGAATATTACAGTCGAGGGAGACAGGAGAGCCAGAAATGCAAATTAAATGCCGGAATAGTTTCTCAAACTAGTGCTAACTACAGATGACTGGCCAGTATTATATTACACCTTGGACATGATTGTATAATCAATTGCCTAGTTCTGCTTTTTCGTTCAACTCTCATACACGAGAAGATGCTATTTAAAAAGATGCATTTTTATCAATCTAATGAAATGAAAATGTCTAATTTCGCATTAAAGTGAAAGAGACAGCACGAGACTTAACGGCAATATAAAATTTAGTAGCTTTGAGGACTTCGTTAAGGGTGCTACCATACCAATCGATCGATTGTCGATCGATAGTCGATCGATGGTTGATCGATGATAGGTTGATCTGAAAAAGCCACCACACCAATCAATCGGTGTTGATCGATGGCATCGATCGACAATCGATCGATTGGTGTGGTAGCACCCTAAGTGACATAAGGCCAAATACTCAAACTCAATATTCAATTTTAAATTGCCGTTGTGCTATGGCTCTGTCACTTTAAAGCGAAGTGATAGTGACAGCACCAAATTAACGGCAACTTAAAATTGAGTAGCGTTTGAGTATTTGGCCATTAATGTTTTAGTGACCCTACGAGGACTTCGTTAAGGGTGCAAATACCAATCGATCGGTTGTTGATCGATGGTCCATCGATGATGGATCGATAGTCGATTAATGATAGGTCGCTCTGAAAAAGCCACCACACCAATCAATCGATGTCGATCGAAGGCATCGATCGACACTCGATCGATTGGTGTGGTAGCACCGTAAGTAATATACGGCCAAATACTCAAACGCTAGGTACTCAATTTTAAGTTGCCGTTGTGCTGCCTCTGTCACTTTAAGGGTACAAGTCCGAGACGGGATGCAGACCGCAAACTGCAAAGTAGTATCGCTTACGGTGCGATCTGCGGTTGCGGTTTGAGGTTGCAGTTTTGCAGTCGCTGTCGGAATAGCACCTTTAAAGTGCACACCTTGAAGGCGCTATTCCGATGGCGATTTGCGTGCAGTCTGCAGTTTGCAGCCCGTCTCGGACTTGTACCTTAAAGCGAACTGACAGTGACAGCACTAAATTAACGGCAACTTAAAATTGAGTAGCGTTTGAGTATTTGGCTATAATTATTATGTAGCTTATAGCTGCGCATTCATTAGGGGACAAATGCGACACATCGCTCACCAACAAGACCGGTGATGTCACGCGACGTTGCCAAACATCGCCTTCTAGCCATATTTAGTGTATAAGTCAATACTAGAAGTGTTTAACACACACGACTTAAGTAATAATTGCTACTAAACTAATGCACTGTTACCGCTCGCTACCGTAAGCGACTTGTGTTTATACCGTAAGCGTACACGAGCGTGTAGATAAGATTTGAAATAAACATAATTGTTAAGTAATTAGTATAAACAGCAACCGCAGTAGAGGTGCATATTATGTGTATACAGGGTGTAAACGAATTCGTGTAATTCCTTAAAACCACATGATGGTATAGATTAAAAATAAACAAATAAAATTCTTTTTTTTCCATTTGGTAGATGCAAGTGATCGTATCTAAACAACCTAATAAGGTTTAAATAAAAATATGTGATAGAAAATTTTGATGTTACGCATAAATTATTAAAACACGGCGACACAGTTGGCAGGGACGACTAGCGTGATATCGCTCCGCGCAGTCAGTTAACAGGAGCGCTAAAATAACTAGGAAACAGATCACCGTGTTTTTTAAAAAATTTTTTTTTTTTTTTTTAAATAAACATTGCAAGGTCAATCTGAGTCACGAGTAGATCACTCAAGAAGTTCACTACGCAGTTTTTGAAAGTTCCAGCGGTTTAGCAATTATCACCTAAAATGCATTAGGTACGTTTTCAGACCATAATAAAAGACAAAATCTGCACTTGCATGCTATAAATAAAGCGTTACTAAGTAGTTTGTAATAATGCATACGAGCAATGCAGCGTATACACCTAACCGGCGAACGCTGGCGAACGTTCGTCATTTGAACTTGATCAAACTTTGAAACGAACGAATCCGGTTTCATTTCGCTTTTAGCGGTATCGGGCCCCTTTCGTTGGTGTTCGTTGGCTAACCTCCGGTTTCTGTTGAGAATTCGAGACAAGCAACACTTAAGTAGCTACTATTTGAGTACGGAGTTGTCAAAAAAAAGCTTTGAAATCCGTCATTTTTTTGACAACTCAGTACCTACTCAAATGTTACTTAAGTACTACTATCCTAGAAATCTCAATTCAGAAACTGGAGGTAAGTGTGTATGATACATAATACGGGTATATCATGTTAGTCAAAACATTAAATTGTCTTTTGGCAAGTGCCTCGTTCGTTGCCCTCCGGCTAGTCTCGCTGCAAACTGCTACAGTATAGTAAAACTTACTTTTTATGGCGCCTGTTTGCTGGTAACCAACAAATCATAGACGTAGTGAAATTTCAAGGGCCCTGTTAATCTTAAACATGTTTGTTATATTATGCTCTTTTCACCGAATTTAAAGATGAGTCCTGAAAGCTCGGTCATTTCGTAAATTGTGGCCGTAAGTGAGGAAACTGCTGTCGAAAAGACGTAAACTGTATCATCAAAAACCGTAAAAGAGCTATACAGGATGTTAACGAATTCGTGTAATTCCTTCAAACCACATGATCTACTGGTGATACAGATAAACCTTAAATGGAAAATTTTGAAAAGAAAGCAAAAAAAAATGTTTTTCTATTTTTTGAGTCATTTTAGAGCCTTGAGTTACCTAACTGCAAAGAGCGATATCGCGTTAGTCGTGCCTGCCAGCCGTGTCGCCGTTCTTTCATTAATTTATGCGTGGCATCGAAATGTTCACACAAATAAACGTATTTTTTGCAAAAAAAAAAAATTTTTGTCACTGTATCCATATTAGGTGGTTTAGATACGATCGGTAACAAAGCCGCATAAAAAAAAAAAGATTTTATTTTTTATTTTTAATCCAGCTAAATCCCGTGCGGGGGCCTGTCTACACCAGTAGTAGATCACGTTGTTTTAAGGAATTACACGAATTCGTTAACATCCTGTATTACATGCTTTGTTTTTTTTAATATTTGATATTCTTTGTGTGGTAAGGTTTTGCAAAGAAACGTCACTAAATCAACTTACGGTGAAAAGGGTATATCTAATAATAGCAACCTAAAAGGCAAGGTCGCAATTTTTATAAAATACAGGTCCTTGAGATTCGATCCGAATCCTTGAGACGTGGAGTCCGGTTATATATTGAAAACAATAGGCATTATTTCGAACAATTGATTAGTTAGCGCTTAATAAAAATGTGACAAACATAAAATAATATTTTCTTAAAAATGAGACCGTTCCTTTAGTTTACCATTTGACATTACTTCCCAGAATTTGATCCTTATAGGCGACACTAGGGGAAGGCGCGAAGGCTGTTTTTTTTTTCAAAATCAACGGTTTCAATTCCCATCTGGGTAAGTTGTGTTTTTTTTTAAATACATATAATTTTACAGTTTTTAACCGACTTCAAAAAAAGGAGGTTCTCAATTCGTTTGAAAGTTGTCCAATTATGAATAGATTTTGATGATTCTTTTTTTTTGGTAGGCCATAGGTGGTCCCATATAAATGTTATAAAAATTCAGCGCTTTTTGAAAAAATCAACAATAACAAAAAAACTATTTTTTTGTTATTGTTGATTTTTTCAAAAAGCGCTGTTAGTTCACTTTAGCAAAAGTTTTGATGAGGACTTTCAATCTCTGTTTTAACTGTCGTCACAGAAACATTAGCCAAGAACAAAGAAGATTGTATTGTATTTGTAAGGAGCCGTCATGATAATTATACATTATACCTATTCTTAAAGAAAACTACCTAGTTGCTGGAAAAATTACGCAACCGTGTCATTTAAATTTGTAGTCTTAAACCGAGTAATTTATGGCACGAAAACGTATTTAATAAAAAAAAGTCAAACCGACTTTAAAAAAACTAAAAAAAGAGTGAAATAATTAGCATGTTATAAAATTAACAGTTTATGAAGTCGGTGCAATACTACATTGAAACAAATAAAAGCCACCGACTTATGAAACTGTTAATTTTATATCATGCTAATTATTTCACTCTTTTTTTAGTTTTCTTTGAAATCGGTTTTTACTTTTATTAAATATTTTTATCAAAATCGGCCCTGAGACTCCTTTGAGCATTTTTCGCTATTCCTTATACTTTCTGATGTGGCCATGTGCTTGCCTAGTTGATAAATAACCCCGTATATGTACTCCGCATACGTTTTTCTCTACATTGCAAACTCAATCGACGCAGTTCACGTGTCAGCAAAATGATAGCCGCTAGCCTACTTGTTGCTTTCAATTTCTTATAAACGATACGTAATTTTCCTTCGTATCGAAGCCTCATCGAAGGCTGTCACGTCGCCATCAGCTGATACATTACTTAGACGGGTAGAGTTTCTCCCAAGAAGCCTTATGTGAGCCCCTATTCTTGGCAGACTGCTGAACAATACCGCCGAAATACATAGGTACCTACTTAAAACGATTACGTCTAGATTTAGTTAGTTTTTCTAGAATAGAGTTATGCATTCAGTGATAACAAAAGTTTACTCAATGTTTTTAAATTTTCGCGATTTGTACACATTATTAAAAGTAAAGGTCGGGTCTACTCGCGTAAAAAACTTTAAGAGGCACAAAATACCTTTTATCGAGACGTTTCGGCCGAATTGCACCGGCCGTGGTTACGGGTAGACTGAAGTGGTGGAGCAGTTGTCATCTTCGTGAAGCAAGGATTTTATTATCGAGTGAGGGTAGATGAAAATATCCTTGCTTCACGAAGATGACCATTGCTCCGCCACTTCAGTCTACCCGTGACCACGGCCGGTGCAATTCGGCCGAAACGTCGCAATAAAAGGTATTTTGTGTCTCTTAAAGTTTTTTATGCGAGTAGACCCGATTCTATACTTTTAATAAAAAACTTTACTGGTAGCGTTGATTAATATACGGTAATATAAATAGTAGGTACTATTTTTCACGAGTGTATTGATTTATTGCCTCTTTGGTCACATGCGCGACTGCTGGGCGTTGTGGTCCTGGATTTGATCCCCAGGTCGGGCAAAGTGTTATTGGGGTTTTCCGTGTAGAATTTCTCAGTAGCAGCCTGGATTTGTGCTCGGTTGATGGCAATAGGCTCGCCCTCTGTTCCATGGGACTTAAAACATAACGGCGAATTGAGGGTGTGCTATACACCTCTACACAACCCCTCGGGGAATGTAGGCGTAATGTTATGTTATGAATTAATTTATTGGTTCAATATGAAAAGTCGACACGTCGCAATTACACAGTTATTAAAATAAATGATTAACCCGTTTTCTCATTAAAATTCTGATTATAATCTAATATAATCTTCTTCTTCTGTTTTGTATTGGGGTGCATGGAAAGAGCCTCCACGAGTGACGATACATAAGTACGTGCGGCGCACCATGGGCAGTCAGCCCCGCTAACAACCTTGCTGACTGGCTAATCTTTTCACCACGACATGAGCTATTCTCGTATAGCTCGTGCCGACACGATAAAAGAAGATCTAATGTAACAAAACTATCCAAATATCTGGTGCACTAACTTAATTTAAAATAGCACCATACTTTCTTATAAAGATCGTCTTTCTCTTTAACATGTTAATAATTAATAATAATAAAAAAGGTTTTTTTGCGCCCATTTTTGTCGATTGAATATAATTGTAAGCGTAAACGATTTACCGTTATTCCAAGCTTATTACATGGATAATTAAGCTTCGATAATAACATCATTATTTTTATTACGAGCTCTTGTCACGAAAATAAAATCAACGATGACCTAAAAATTTTAAATTACTGAATTAACGTAACGCTACATGAATATAAAACTGCAGTTTTGCTTAACATCGTCTATATTGGAGTATTTAATTAAATTCAAGTAGGCATTAACCAAGATGAAGCACACGTTGCTCCATTAAGACCGCGTCGGTTCAGTTAGCTGTCAGATCATAAAATCAAGCACGCAATCATAAATTACGCAAATACACCCATGTTAGATCATTATTCTTCTTGTGGTAACAAGGAGATCGGGTAAAAAGAGTTCTAATTCCTAAGCCCGGTCCATGCACATGTTGTGACGAAAGCATTTTCCACAGTAGGTACAATTTTCATCGCTAGCCGTAGCTCTGTTAGTACTGCTACGCCAGTTCCGATCGTACATGCAGAGGGGCCGCACGCGCGCGCCTTCCCCACTCATTCGAATTACGAATCAAATGTAAACAAAACGGATCACAATTAAAAATCGAATTTACAAACGTTTAAAAATGGAATGACACAAGCAATCGTTTCGAATTTTGAAATTAAAAAGTGCAAAGGTTGAAGTGAATTTGAAAAACGAATTTTCAATTGTTTTTGTTGTGTGTTTTACTGTGGGATTTTAGAACTGGTGAAAATTGTTTGCGGTTATTGACTTCAGTTTTTCAGGTAATGTATGTTTTAACTGTTCGTTTTTGACGTGAAAAAATATTGTTTTAGTCGGTAATGTTTGTTTTCATCTGTGTTTTTATTGTTACGGTTTAAATCCGCGACACGATAATATTGTTTGGATTACAATTTTTATATAATGATTTATTTATGTGTATGATTGTACGATAAGGCGGTATGTTTTAAGATTTGCAATAATATTTGTGCAAGTACTTACCTTATAATATTACGCTTACGAAATGGGTTTAATTTAATATTTATTTCTGCGATTAGAACGAGTTTCACTAGGTAATTATAAATTTTAATCATACTTAATTAGTATCATATACGTTAGTTATATTCTCAGGATTGGAATTGCTTTAGGTAGGTTCTCTCCTAGTACGTTTTGCTAAAACATAAGTGTGACCAATCCTGTCTTCATTTCCCTAACTCTTCAAATGTGCTCGTCACGATTTGGAATTATTATGCCTTTATTTACGAAATTCTGACAATCGATCTAATACTAAGATATCGGCATTGCCCAGTAACTAGGTTGCGGAAGTCTAATGGCAATCGCTTGTAGGATAAGTTTTTCATCATCATTCCCTTAAGTCATTTCACCTTCTTTCTATTTTTAATAAACCTTTTTTTTTAACACAGGCTACATCGTTTTCGAACACTCTACATTCAAAATTTAAAAAGCTCTCGATTAAAAAGAAAAGTTGCTTTTGCAAGATTCTAGAAAGCGAAAGCGGACTGGTGTTAACTTGAAGGAGACTGTACTGCTGAGCCTCCGGCACTCCGACTTACTTGAGGGTGTCGCCGCATTGCACTGCTGACCTTCCAGCACTCCGCCTCTAGAATCTTCCAAAAGCAACTTTTATTTTTAATCGAGAGCTTTTTAAATTTTGAATATACAATGTGTCCGGTCATGGACTAGCGATATTCTAGGTACTTATATAACAACTGTTCTAGTACACAAATACACTATACACTAGGGTCCAATCCACTTCCATTTTTTTGTTGAGATATTGTGTACTAGTGTACAAAAAAAGTCATATCTCTCAAAGTTTTGGTCCTACTGAGATAAAAGTAGGCTTATTCGGAGGGCAACAATATTGTCTACCGTTTACGTTACGATACAATGGGCTCACATAAAGACATGCCGGGAAGTGGATTGGACCCTAGTGTATAGTGTATTTGTGTACTAGAATAGTTGCTATGTAAGTACCTGCTAGTCCAAACCGGACACACTGTAGAGTGTTCGAAAACGATGTGGCCCGTGATAAAAAAAGGTTTAATATAAATAAAAAGAAGTTGAAATGACGTGTGAGGATGATGACGAAAAAGTTATCCTACACGCTTCGTATAAAATACTGGTATTCAGCTGCATTCGGTTAGTCTGGACGCCGACCTCAACATATTTTGGAAAAGGCTAGATAGGCTTATTTACATACAAGACATTGCAAATCCCTGCAGCCTGTTGCAGTCCACAGCTGCGACTTATTTCTCTATAGGCACGGACTAGAAAAAAAAGAAGGACTCCGCGCCACGTGTATCGAAAGTGAAGCACTATAAGTATGCCGGACCGTTTGTACAAACATGCCTCACGCACACAATTACATCATACGGTGCCGACTGGCCGCCATTACGCGGCACCGCGCCGTCATTGTAGGTACTGTTTACGTCGAGTAATAAAATAAAATAATGCCTTCTTGTGTTGTGAAATGGTTTAAAAATAATTCTACATCCCAGAAAAAGTGTCAAGGAATAACATTCACAAGTAAGACACTTATTTAACCTGTTGATTTATTGTATTTTTGACATTTTAAAATCATTACTATTGGAACACAAAACCTCAAAAGACATAGAAGTGCTGTCGGAAAATAAATGGGTAATTTTCCCGAGAGATTGGGTAATCCATTTTTTTGTGTTCTTTGTGAGTTTTTTGCAAGTATTGAATATGATTATTTTTATAGATTTCCTACAGCAAATCAACCATGGAATAATGATTGGATTAAAATAATAAGAGCCTGCAGAGATAAAGAACATTGAATTCCGTCGAAAACGTTTTTCTTGTTACTCATACATAATAAATACTTAATTTTAAGTTTTAACTAAGTATATGTTTGTAATTGCAATTAAATAATGTAAGCGGACTTCTTTATGGCTTCATTTAAAGAAATGAAACTTTCAAAATATTAAAAAAAAATGGGGAAATTTTCATTTATCTGGTATCCCTCAAATCACGCACACATAGATCGGTACGGTGCTTCACTTTTGATATGCGTGGCGCGGAGTCCTTCTTTTTTTTCTAGTCCGTGTCTATAGGCACTATTTTTCTGTTTAAAAAGGGAAAATATTACCCGAAGTCACCATGCTGGACAAACAGATTCCCCTTTGTCAGATCTATTCGCGATTGTTATTATATCTTGGCTGAGGTCCGAATTACGTCAAAAGCGATATCATCGCTCAACGTTGCGTTCCGACTCCGAAATTTTTATTTCCTTGCAAAATTATTATTATTTTAGTTTTTTCAACAATTCTTTATTCCTGCTTTCGTTACGAATTTAGAAAATGGAGCTTCTAATCCGTGACCCTAAATATGACTTAAAACAATGTGACTTAAAACAAAAAATGTAAAAACAGCCGATCACGGCTGAGGATAGATAGATTTTAGCGTATTTTTTATGTACCTAAATTGTGAACAGCCATTTCTTTTAAACCTAGGTATTGACTTTTGGGCAAAGTTGTAGAACATAATTTATTCATTATTATGGGTATTTTAACACCCTTTCGGATTAGTATCCCCTTTCAGATTAACCTTGTATATGCTTTTGATGTAATTCGCACCGCAGCCCTTGTTTCTCAACAGCTTGGGGTAGTTGGAAGTACGTTTTGTAGGTATGATTATCTAGTCTCTTACTAGGTCATTGGCGAGGTGTAAGTACCACGTGTTTGTGACGTACGAACACTTCACCCATACTTAAATTCTACATTATAGGTACCTATTATTTTTCTTCTCTCTTAATCGCGAGAAATAAATTTTTAGAAAATTATGTATTAGTTTTTTGTTATTGTAAACTGCGCTCAGATAATATTGGCATAGGTATTTTTTTTTAAGTTTTTCTTTCTTAGACACACCTCCTGTTTCTGAATTGAGAATTCGAGATAAGCAATACCTACTTCAGTAGTATTTGAGTACGGAGTTGCCAAAAAAAATGCTTTAAAATCCGTCATTTTTTTGACAACTCCGTACTCAAATGTTACTTAAGTACTGCTTATCCTAGAATTCTCAATTCATAAACCGGAGGACAGACTATTAAAATTAATTGATAGCATTGAAAGCTCTTAACATTTGAAAAAAAAACACTTCTCTCGTGTCAGCACGAGATAGACGAAAATAGTTTATGCCGTGGTAAAAAAAATTACCTAACCAGTCAGCAATGTTGGTACCTAGCGAGGATCACCACCCACAGTGCGCCGGACGTATGTACTCGAGTATCGTCACTCGTGGAGGCTTTTTTAATGTACCTAAAAAAATACAATTATTGATTGAATACATACAAAAAATAACAACAACCGGATAACGGAGACAAGAAAATACTCCCAATTTACTTCGTTGTAAGAACGATAGATAACACACTCGCATTGGTAACGTCTCATATAGTAAATCAGATTTTCCTTATTCCGCCTCTTTTTTGCACACACATACAGCTTTAACGCATACCCCTATAAGCTTATATACGCATGCACATTATGTCTGTGTGCGTTGGTTCATCCACAGGAACCAGAGTTGTCACGTAGTTATGTTGTAGGATTTTTGTTATTATAAAGTGCACTCAGAAACTATTGGCATAGGGTTTTTTTTTATTACTGTGCTCAGAGTCTTTTAAAATTAATTGAAAGCATTGAAAGCTCAAAGCATTTGAAAAACCACTTCTTCTTTCGTGTCAGCACAAGCTATATGAGAACAGCTTTTTCCGTGGTGAAAAGATTAGCCAGTCAGCAACGTTGGTCGCGGGGCTGACTGCCCAGTATGCGCCGGATGAGTGATGTCGTCACTCGTGGAGGCAAAAGCACTAAGAAGCTAAATGAATAAATACACAAAATAATAGTAATCTAATTTTTCTGATTCGATTTTTACTACATTACTTTTTAAGACTGTTATGTTCTATCATAAGTTGGCAACTCTACGCGAGCATAAGCATGTATGCAAGCATATGTGTGTCAAAATACCCATTCATACGCATACGCACAAGCACATCGCTGTGTGTGTCTGTACAATCATTCGTACTTACGTATGTTTGCAACGGAAATTGCTCGACGAGTCCGCGAGCGGAAGCGACCGAGTCGGGATCAGAGATGAGTCGCTCCCCGAATACGCGGATCAAAGTACCTACCAGTTGCTAACTAGAATTACAATGGTAGTTCTGGACTGCGGAAAGGATTAAAAAAAGATTCTATAAAGACACTAGCCGCGTGCCGTATACTTCAAGAATGACGAACTTTCATCCCTTATTTAAACCCCTTGGGGGATGAATTTTTGAAAACCCTTTCTTAGTGCTCACTTACGTTATAAAAAAAACTCCTGTGCAAAATTTCATGCTTCTTGACCCAAACGGTTTAGGATGTGCGTTGTCTGTTAGTCAGTCAGAGAGAGTTAGAGTTTTATTAATTATACAACATAATTATCATCATAAGTAACTTTTTTAGAGTCTAATTAGTTACATGTAGAGATGGGTTCTTACAGTCTGGCCATTTTAAATTTGTCTGTAAGGTAATAAAGCAAATCCATTGCATATCTTTTATGCATATATTATGGTTGTCTGGAAGAAATTGCTTTAAGCGATAAGACCGCCATTTGTACTGTTTTAATTAAGTGTATTCCTTCTGTTTTATTTCTTTTAGTGTACAATAAAGTATATCTATCTATCTATCTTTTGCGATAATATAGAACTAACATAAAAGAACTGCGTTTGCGAAAACATGTTCTCGAAGTTGCTTTACTTTATTTAATATAAACATTAGACAAATATGAGCCATTTTATTAACAAGGAAATGTGTGGAAATAAGCAACACGTTTGCTTCTAGCTGAGATTCAACACAGTATTTATGTATGCCTTTTTGAACCTTAACGATCAATCAATATGATCTGAAACTATATTTGAAGAAATAGCTTTAAAGATGTCCGTGCCTTATTGGGCCACTTTTGACTAATTTATATGAAATGGAGTATAGTTGTTACGCTATGTGCTAGCAACCTATCATAGTATCACCTACTAAACAATACGTGTGAATTGGTGCCAGCATATTTTAGTTTACCTTACTTGTTCTATCCATACTTGGTGTCTAGTTCTGTTTTAGCATCTATTATTAATTACAAATGTAGGTACATAAACTTACAGTTGAATGTCCATGGATTTAGAGCAGGGGGCCAATTCTTCTAACAGAAACTTTTATCTATGTCAATTGAATCGTTCATTCGGGCAGTTTTCATTTACGAAAACTGTCAAAACGTTTGGTTTTGTTTTTGTTGTCAAACAATTTGATAGTTTTTGTAAACGAAAACTGTCTGAATAAACGATTAAGTTGGATTGATAAACGTTTCTGTTAGTAGAATTGAGCTCCTGGGGTGGCCAAACTTTTTTCATCAACCAGTAAAGGGCTAGTAAAACACAAGAAATTTTGCAAGGGGCCAGAATTAAAAAAAATGCATTTTTTTCTGCCAAAACTAATATTTTTGGCTCAAATAACGGCTGTTTGTTTGTCATTTTATGATGATCTATATAATTTATACCTATTTGTGTCAATGAGGCTGCAAAAATATATTTCCGAGGGCCATACACTTTTGCTTGGAGGGTTGGCGGACCACCGGATTAAAACCCTTCGCGGGCCGGAGCTAGCCCGCGGGTCGGAGTTGGCCCGCGGGCCGTAGTAAGCCCACCCGTGCTCTAAAGGACGATATGAGTCAGTGGGTCATGTGACAATACATCATGATGATAAATTATCATCATAAAAAAAAACACATCAATCAAAGCCAATAGACTACAGTTTGCTTTATCATTGCGACCAATCAATTTTTAATCAATCGTTAAAATAGTTGTATGCTCTCAGTAGTTGGCGACTGGTAACCTGTCACTTCACTTCTCATTTCGATAGTCTCATGCCTTTGTCGAATAGGTTAAAACTTAGGTCTGTCAGGTTAAAACTTAGAGCATAGGGTCGACGTCAACTGTTACCTCGACCGCGTTGCTCTATGGGTTAAAAACAACAGCACTGACGTATCAAGCAGTACGACTGCTCTACCATATAACTTTGTTCCTAGGCTATCAATGAATATTGACATATTGTAGCAAAGATAATCTTCTAAGGTGGGGTTTCGCAGATGGCACTGATCTTCAGTGCCTTTCAAAAAAAGGCGAATTTCCGCAGACCGTGGCCCACCTTTTGTCGTGCGCCGCATGTTCTATCACCTGCACGCGTGAGGACCTATTAAATTGCGTCAGCGGATGGTGTTGCCGTGGCTGAATACTGGGCCGAACAAAAAATTTAACAAAATTGTATTAGTTAATATTTATATTTGCCATCGATACGCTAAGAAGAAGAAGAATGAATATTGTTGTATCCAAAGGGATATTACACTACGATATGGGGATAGGCTAGACTATAAAACTTCCTCACCGCACACTGTGAATAGAAGTGTGTTGTAAGATTCTTCAAAACTCAGCTTGGTGGTAGGATCTATACGGTTTGCCTGGCTAGCTACAGATACAGTTTACTGTGTTCCGTCAATGCGTATGTGAGACTCAGAGGGGTATAGGGGAATCTCTCTATATCTCTGTTACATGAATTCGTGTGCTCCATCTTAGACCCTGTCTGCGCTTACCATCAAGTGCGACTAGGGTCACACGCGACAAAGTCGAATGTTAAAAAAAGGTAACATAAGAGTAAATTACTGAAGTTGTTTTTATTGCGTGTTCTGGAGGCTTTGTTTTATAGGGTAATTCATTTCAGACAACTTTAACACTGAAAGCAACTTGCCAATACATAATAATTCAATATTTACACAAACATTATTTACATAATTACAAATAAAAGTATAGACAAATAAAGAAGAAGATATCCTAATAAAACTATAAACTAAAATAGGGCATCAAAATATTCCTCCGCTTCGCTGTCGACTGGTAACGTGCCCAGAAGGCTGGCAGCATTGCCACGTTGTATGGCAATGTTAATCCTTTGACCGAAATAGAGGCCAGCCATAATAATTATGTATAAGTTATTTTTGTGACCTTCAGAACTGTTATTTATAATATTACATTACTTAATTACTCAAATTTTAATTTACGATGGAAATATTTTGTAATTGTTTACGTACACACAACTACATATCAAGCTATATACAGGGTGTAAACGAATTCGTGTAATTCCTTCAAACCGCGTGATCTACTGGTGCCACTGATTGACTCTGCATAGGTTTTTTTAAAAATGAACAAAAAAAAGTTTTCAAAAAATGAACCATGGTATTCTGTATCTGAGTAATTTTAGCGTCCCAAGTTAACTGACTGCGTGAAGTGATATTGCACTAGTCGTGCCCGTCAGCTTTGTCACCGTCCCTTCATTCATTTATGCAAGGCATTGAAAATTTCTATCACATAAAAAAAATATTTGGGAAAAAAAGTTTAGGTACTTACTTTTATTTTTAATCAATCTAAATCCCGTGCGAAGTTAATCTTTACGATTAATAGATCATGTGGTTTGAAGGAATTACACGAATTCGTTTACACCCTGTATATTTCCAGTATAAGCTGACCTCTCATTTTACGGAAAGCCTATACAATGCAAGATCAGCTCATAATGGAAATCTATAGCTTGATATTATGTAGCCATGAGTACGTATTTTGCCTGAGATACAAGTCAATCTTTTAAGTAAACCACAAGTGACATATATCCAACACTGATATTGATAAGAAATAGTGGAGGAAGCTCGCAAAACCGCAATTTATGAGCATCTAAACCTTCAAATAAGAAATCCACAAGAATTTTCGATATTGGACGTTCACGGGCAAAGGATGAATATTTCTGTTAGTACTGCTGCCTTACCGAGCTAGTTAAAATTATTCATCGAACTGTAAAAAAATACGGCTCCTATCTATATATAATAAAACATAAACAATTGTGGACTTACAAAAAATGCCTGACCGCCTAAAGCTCAATCAAAATTGGACAATTCCGCTGAACAGTTCTAAATAACGAGCTTCTGATGAAAAGGAATTTATTTCACCAGTTTGAATAGATTTTGTTTGTAATATATACTGATATTCTACATCATTTGGTAGATAATTTCCAGGTAACTTCCACGAATAAATTATTCATCACCGAAATAATTTTCATTATAAGTTTCGTATTTATCTTAATTAGGTATCGTAATTGAAACGAGATACAAATTTTCAATGTTCTACTAATATATAAATACAACGTAATAGGTATAAATAATTTCACATTTGTAAAGCGTATATCCTGGAATCGAATCAAAACAACTCCACACTGGAAATATATTTCACCAAACCCAAATAAATATTTATTTTGTATAGAACTGAAACCGATTACAGTAACTGTATCATAAAACACCAGAAAACAATTTATAGGAAGATCGTCTTTTGTAGATAGGATAGATAGATAGATAACAACCTTTATTTGGTGCAACAAAGAACCCAAAACACACAGCACTACAAAACAAATTAAAGAAAATAAGAAAAGAAAAAAAAACATATATAAAATAGATAAAAAATAAAACCGGCCAAGTGCGAGTCGGACTCGCGCGATCTATAAAAACGGCAAAAAATCACGTTTGTTATATGAGAGCCCCCTTAAATATTTATTTTATTCTGTTTTTTAGTATTTGTTGTTATAGCGGCAACAGAAATACATCATCTGTGAAAATTTCAACTGTCTGACTATCACGGTTCATGAGATACAGCCTGGTGACAGACTGATAGACAGACGGACAGCGGAGCCTTAGTAATTGGGTCCCGTTTTATCCTTTGGGTACGGAACCCTAAAAACGAAAATTAAAATAAGATTATAAAAAAAAAACATTAAAAAGGAAGAGGGCGACACTTAATTTAAACTAGGAACGTGCGGTGTATCAAGGTTGCATTAAATCAACCTTGCTGACTGGCTAATCTTTTCACCACAGCATGAGCTATTTTCGTATAGCTCGTGCTGACACGAGAGAAGAATGGGTTGTAAATTAAAAGTCTCAAAGAAAACATTTCAAAGTACATACAGTTATACATCATCACCATCATTCAGCCGAAAGACGTCCACTGCTGGACATAAGCCTCCCCCAAAAGGGAGTGGGGGTTTGCCGTAATCGCAACGCTTGGCAGGCGGGTTAGCGATCGCAGTATGGTTGTTAAAGTACTCAGAAAACGCTGCTGCCCATTCTCTAGAGAATCCCTTAGTCGCCTTTTAAGACATCCACGGTAAGAGATGGGGTAGTGCTACTCTTTAAGTCCCGCACTAAACAAGACAAGTTACAGTTATACACTCCCCATTAACCATTAACCCATTTTATTGGCTAGCTAGTTGGGCAAGGAAACAATGGTCGCAAATCACAATCATTTCCATGCTTAGAAAGCGAAGGCGTCCCCGTAGTATTCTCCCGTGCAATTGTAAGTCGATTGAGAGGAAGGCTCCATTTACTATGGTGTTCACGAGCTAGGGGGTAGCAATTAGAGTATGCGGTCATTGTGTTCACATCTACAAATAAGTTACGATCATCGATCGATGTCGGGTGCTCTCGTAACCGAGTTTCAAACTTGTTTTAGCTACTCTCAAGGAACTAAATTGTATCTACCTACACATATCAGCCTGAAGCAGTTTGGTGTAGAGATGGGTAATACATATAACTATCAACCATGCAATTACATTTTTATTAATTATTGTCAATTGTATGTATTGAAAGTGTATTGAATTTTACATGCATTGGAATATTCAACTGCATGATTAACATTACCCAAATTTTATTTTCGAATGAGAAAAAAAACAGATGCAACGGCTAAAATTAACCGATAGTATCCTATATTTATAACAAAATGCATTTTCAACAGTGGAAGTTTACGGGTTGATAATTATCATTTAATTATAATTAAATATTAATTTGCCCATAATTAGACTGCTCACACGCGTGGCAGACGAATTGATGATCAGTAAGTGCAACTCGATTACTCAAAGAATAAAATCATAATGTTGTTTTATTTATATTTTATACTTATGTTTGCTAATGTATCTTACCATTCTTTGAGTGACCGGGATGTTGTTAATAATTTATACTAATATATAAGTATACCTACTAACTATAGTGTAATAGCAGAAGGGAGGACCCTGCTGCATTAAATTGCTCTTGAAATAATCCCTTAGTCGCCTTTTGACACCCTTATGGATGGAGAGAGGTGTGTTCTTTGCTGGGAATCACAAGTTAATTGTATCTACTAAGGATATCAATATGAAACGATAAAAGTGTAAATTCAATCAAGAGAATGATTGAAAAAGACTTACTCAAACCCAGCAAACCAAATAGAAAAACCTAATACTCGTACGTCAACATACCGAAATGAAATTAAATATTTATCGTGTCCCAAACTTCGTATTTCTTACTACATATTTCGCCTTTTTGCCATTCCAACTTTATATATATTCCCTTTATGATACCTACGTACAGAAGAAATTTCTGCTTAGTTATCTAACTTTCCGACTTTTGTTACATAGTTTTCGTTACGACCAAAGTCCATTTTCCTAATAATTCTTTCAGATTACTCTACTTCGTTGGATATTAGATACTTACTTTCATTTGTTATGATATCTTGCTATTAAGGTATGGGTATATACCAGTGACGGCAATATTGCTAGAATAGAATATGCTTCAGAAGCTTCTCTTGTAATTCATGTAGATTTTAAGGAATAATTAGCCTTTATAATTTATACTAATAAAGTGATTTCAATTGAATATTTTAGAGGAAATAACAGCTGCCCTTTAGAGCCTACTAATGTTTGTAGATTTCTAGATTTGCGAAAGCTAGTTTAGAATATTCTTCTTCAACTTCTCGCACGAGCTGCACGAGTATCAGTGGCTCATGCCGTGGTCAAAAGTTTGCCAGCAGCGTTGGTACCGGGGCGACAGCCAATGAAGCGCCGCTTTTATGCAACCCAGAAGAATCAGTCTTTAAAAAGAGAGTATTAACACAAGTATAAACAGAACGAATGTTTCTAGTTTCAATACTTCAGAGGAGGTAACAGCTGCTACAAATCTAGATTTACTTCCTGGGCCATTAACAAGTTTTAGTATCTCTTCGTTCATTTTATTATTCTCTTTATCTAACATCAATGAGTTCTCATCAACTTTTGTGTTTATTTTGATACTGAATTCAACCAAGTCGTTCTGCCAATGCCGTATAATGTCTGAAACAACGCATAGTATATTTTTTATTACTGTTATAAATTTTATAGCGTTTGAGTCACTTCTTATGTAACAACGTTATAGAATGACTTTGTTATAAATATTATAAACTCCAAGGATTACCGTTTTCTAATAAGTATCTCATATAACTTTTTATGTTGGTGTTCTATTTTTATGATATTTTTATAATTTGAACATTTCAACCTTGTTTGTCGTAACGCGACTCGCGACAGAATGCTACGAATTTTATATCAGAATTTACCGTCGAAAACATCTCGCATATTTTTGTAAATACTTGTATTTTTGCTTGTAAATTAAAAACTCGCTTATTTGAAATAAAATGTTAACAGAGTACGAATGAATACAAAAAATGTCGTGTATGTACGTACACAGCCATTCAAAAATTTTGCAGAACCGTTTTTATTACAAGCTCAATGATTTTTAAACCTAATTTTACATTCCAATGTAGAAGATTGAATCAAAACTGATTCCTGATTCGCCATCAAAGCTCATGAAATAACCTGTTTGGCGGACCACACATTGAAATTTGAAGTAATAATCCATTCACAAGCAATTTTTATCGCATTTTATGCCCTAACGCACGTTTGTGCATCCACAATGTTGAGAATTTTGATTCACATCTGTATAACTGATCTCGACAAAATAATGTTTTCTGTAGGAATTTGTGTGCATACTCCATTTCATATAACATCAGACAAAAGTGGCCTTTCAAGTCACGGATATCTTTTGAACCATTTCTTCTATTACAGTTTCAGCTCATCTTGATTGATCTGCTGGAAGCAAACAAATTGCTTATTTCTATATATTATTATTTCCTTGCTAAAATTGGTCTTGTTTTTCTAATGTTATATTCAATATAGTATGGGGAATAACTAGTAATGTTTACATACCCTTTATTATTGAGCGCCCTGTATTTCTGTTGTATATCTTTATTCTAGCTGTTTTGCTATAAGCGGGGGCGTATCAGCCTAAACTATAGTGCGATAGTCGTTCGATTTTACTCTTTTGTAGGAATTGAGTCGAGTTAGT
Organism: Amphipyra tragopoginis; assembly: GCA_905220435.1. Lineage (NCBI taxonomy): Eukaryota > Metazoa > Arthropoda > Insecta > Lepidoptera > Noctuidae > Amphipyra > Amphipyra tragopoginis. The sequence goes on from HG992009.1 coordinate 11,957,046, forward strand.
TACACCCGTATACTTAGTCCCTTATACTTACTTTAGTCATTTAACTTTCGTTCAATAGTTTAGGTGTATTATGCGAGGGCCTTATCCTGGCTAGTGAAGTTGAAAGCTTTTCCCGCGGTGTTCAATCAAAGTCTTTCCAATCTAACACGTGATTCGCTCTTTTCATTGCTATTGTAATTGTAACAAAAGGATCTTTGAAAATTACGCACATCGGTTTCCGGAGACCTTTAATATGTGAGTTAGGGTTTCATTGGTATTGTGTCTAAAAATAATTACTCGGAGAAACATTTTATTCTCATTTAATTTGATCAGATTTTTTTAGGTGTACACGTACCTATTGCCAAAAAGTATTATTATCAAAACAGCCATAGTGATCCACTACTGGACATGGACACCGTATCAAGCGCACCAGGTTTCACAACTTCCGAAACAATACAACACTAGTAGTGTCCTAGTAAACGGTTTATAGAAATACATATATGGCGCTCGGAGGTGTCACCGCCGTGTTTTGGTGTGTTGTGTCGTAAGCCGTGGAAAACGGCCTTACTCTTAGCAAGTTTAGGATCCCTGAAATTCCCAGTACTACAATTTGTGAACACTGATACCATTGACTTATAACGGATCACATATAGTCGTAATCCTGACTATGGGGAATATTACACTATCTTATATCTAGGATCACAGATCTATGAGTCATAGGTATATTACAATGTAATATAGATATGAATCATTTCTCCATATACAGATATGACTCTCTCATATAAGAGATAAGATCCTAGTGTAATATTCTTCTATGAAGCCATTCATCATCATGTAAAGCATAGTATTACCTAGTGATAGCTGAATATATACCAGAATAATATTGCTGCCTATTTCAAAATAACCTTGTCAGATACACACATGAAACGTAACGAACAAACATGTAACTAGGAATACGAGCACTTAAGGCGACGTCTACATTCCGAAATCACAATATTTCCAGCATTCAAGAAATAAAATAACAGAAGTGTTATGCTTGAATAACGTATAAGAAGAAATAGGCTCCTGAATTATTTCCTTTTTAAAATATTCCGGTGCTGAAATCTCATGAGACGAAGCAAATGTGTCGTTATAAATTCATCAGTTCCCGAAGTTGTGTAAGAGTTTATTTAACGTGTTTACTCGTAATATTTATAAAACGTAATTATGGTGCCTCGGAGAGCACGTTAAACCGTCGGTCCTGGGTGTTATATGAATACCTTTGACAGTCATTATGGGTAGTCAGAAGCCCTGAAGTCTGACATCTGGTCCAACCTTAAGATATCGGAATTTGTCCAGAACTGGGTTGCGGAGGTCTGGTGGCAGTCACTTCGTAGTGGTTAGACTGGAAACCAGCCCCAACATAGTTGGGAAAAGGCTTAGAAGAAGAATTATGGAGACAACAGCGTTATACGTTGTTAGAATGATTTTAGATTCTGCATACTTTATCACGATATTTTTGGAGGAACTTGTTCCTATTGTGTCGTAAAAGATCATGGCTTCATAGGCTTTTCATAAACCCAGTGAACGAAAAAGTAACATAAACGTAACATTAATGTGAGTGAATTTTATAGTGAAAACACTTCTATAGCATTTTGGTTTAAATACAAGCACAGTTGTATGATGGATAGATATGAATAAAGTTTTCAATTTGATGAAATATTATGAATAGGTACTTCCAGTTCAAAATTCACTTACTTTACGTTACTGTACGTCACAACATTCGTACTAGCCCTACAGACATAATATACAGGGTGGTAATTTGAGATGGGGCATGAAGGGCAACTACCTTAACCATTGTAGCTACAGGAAAACGTACTTAGAAGACCACCCTTAACTTTTAGGATAATTTAAATCGGCATTCACAGATTTTGAAAAAAAAGTACAGTCAGCGAGAAAAAGGGCTGTTTTCACAAAACTTTTTTATGATGCCAATCGATTCCATTTCCCATAAGGATCAAAAGACTCTTCCGGACTAACTGAGGTTGGAGTACTAGAAAAGTCAGAAATCGCAAAAAACTTATTTGAGATGGGGTAGTAATAGGGGCAGCTACCTTAATCGTTATGGCTAGAGGAAAATGTTTTTAAGAGACTATCCATGTTTTTTGAAAATATTTCGAACTGCATTCACAGATTTTGAAAATAAAATATTTTATTTTTTCAGCCTTAACGTCACTTTTAACAAAATGTTGTTTTTCGTGATTTTTGACGTTTCTAGTACTTTTACCTCAGTAGGTCCGGAAGAGTATTTTGTTCCTTATGGGAAATAGGATCGATTGGCATCATAAAAGAGTTTTGTAAGAACTGACCATTTTTTTGCTGACTGTACCAAATTTTTTTTTTCAATATCTTTTTATGCAGTTCGAAATAATGTCAAAAACTATGGCCAGTCTCCTATCAAAATTTTCCTGTAGCGACAACGATTAAGGTAGCTGCCCTTATAACTAACCAATCTCAAATAGTTTTTTGTTATTTCTGACGTTTCTAGTACTCAAACCTCAGTTGGTCCGGAAGAGTTTTTTGATCCTTATGGGAAATGGGATCGATTGGCATCATAAAAAAGTTTTGTTAAAACAGCCATTTTTCTCGCTGACTGTACCTACTTTTTTTTCAAAATCTGTGAATGCCGATTGAAATCATCCCAAAAGTTAGGAGTGGTCTTCTAAGAACGTTTTCCTGTAGCTACAATGGTTAAGGTAGTTGCCCTTCATGCCCCATTTCAAATTACCACCCTGTATAGTTATATCAGTAGGAGGGATTTCATTATTTAGCATTTCAATAATATCACCACTAAAGTCTGCTCTGCGATTATTAAATCATCTTCTAAGCGTGGTGAAGTGGTTAAAATGGTACCAGACAATGATCATTCGTTTTTGGAAGTAGATTCGGAATGGAGGCCAGTATTCTTTAGTGGACGTTTTATGGGCCCTACAATAATAGACGTGCAGGCATTTATGTTAATACTCTACATTTGTATAAGTAGTAAGTAGTAGTATTCGGTAGAACTAGGACAAACCTGCAAGTTAGCAACTGTGATTGCGTTCTGGATTCCGAGTAGCAGTGCAAACATAATCGAGTAGCAAAGGTACGAGTGCGAGATACTTCGTCGTATCGATCGACATAGAGAGCACGTTTGTTTATTCCAAATGTCGTGAATATACGACGTGACAAAACATGCCTAGTGGGGCAAATCCTTCTTCGACAGTTCGACGACGTTTTGACATAGAGACGTGCCAATAAAAACTTTGAGCAATGATTGGTTGCTAGCTCGAAATCAGCTTTGTTTTTGCTAGTAACTCTAAATAGGAGGACTATATATTATACTCGTATCAATAATTCATCCTAAAGGCTCGTCGATAAAATTGTTTTATTGTGATGTTAGCATAAAAGCAAAATCTGCCACAGTTTTGTTAAATGGTTCGGATGACGGCATTCAAACATTTTTAATCATAGAAACTGTTAATGAATTTCTGAAGATGGAATCAGTACTTATAAGTAGATACATGATATGTTAACAAGTGTCATGTAGCAATATGATATATTTCACTCAAAATCACCGCCGAGAAATGTGTACGTCTGAGAAAAAAATATTTAGCTTCATGAATTTGTAGTTCTGAAACGGTACGAAATGGGAGTTCCTGGGATTTTATAAGTAGATATAGATAAGAAATTTTCCTCACACCCGGAATTCCATTCATGGTTATGCACAAGGTGTGCTTCGAATACGGTATTGCGGTAAACGAATATACTTCTCTTTTTATGGTTCATCTACTGTTATTTCAGACACGAGATAGTAAATTTTGTAGGAGAACTCCCTATAGGGTAAACTGTTTGTTGTATAAGGAATGTTTTGAATTTTGTAATAATGTTACGTTCTTTTTATTTTTCGTGGAGAATATTTTTGTCATCTTTATTTGTTCCACATTCGTGGTTAACTACAAGTATAAAATTATAATTCAGCTTCAGAGCTTATTTATTGTAAGTTTTGAAGATAGCCAACGCTACAATGTATGTAGTCATTCAAGCCTAGTGACTTGCACATTTGCTCTTTTCCATGAATATAGAGTGTATCCGAATTCGTGTAATGCCTTCAAATTGCATGATCTACTGGTGACACAGTTTGACCCGGCACGCAATTTTTTCAGATACAACAAAAAAAATGAAAACATGGTATTCTATACCAGAGTCATTTTAGCGCCACGAGTTGACTGACTGCGCGGAGCGCTATTGCGATAGTCGTGCCCGTAAACTGTGTCACCATGCTTTCATTCATTTTTTAGGGTTCCGTACCCAAAGGGTAAAACGGGACCCTATTACTAAGACTCCGTTGTCTGTCCGTCTGTCACCAGGCTGTATCTTATGAACCGTGATAGTTAGACAGTTGAAATTTTCACAGATGATGTATTTCTGTTGCCGCTCTAACAGCAAATACTAAAAAACAGAAAAGATAATGGTACGGTACCCTTCGTGCGCGAGTCCGACTCGCACTTAGCCGGTTTTAATTTTATTTTTAATCACGCTATTTCCCTTGCTACCTTTATTTATATCAGTAATAGATCATGTGGTTTTAGGAAAAACACGAATTTATTTACCCTGTAGGTTTAACGCATACATACGCAATGGTAACGGTAGCTTGTTCATAAACTTACAATTAGAGCCTCTGCTGAATGGGTTTTATAAACATGATAGTAGTTTATATGTCAGTTGTGTATTGTGGTGAGAAGATAATGGGTAGGTAATCAGCTAAATGAGAAAATAAAAGTAGACACCAAAGTTATTGCGAAAATACTAGACTCAGTTCAAGGTTTCGCGAAAATACTAGACTCAGTTGGTGGTTTCGCGAAAATGTTAGGCAGTTCGAGGTTTCGCGAAAATACTCCAATCCAGTTCCAGGTTTCGGAAAACACTAGACTCAGTTCGAGGTTTCGCGAAAATACTAGTCATTTCAATGTTTCGCGAAAATACTAGACTCAGTTCGTAGTTTTACAAAATTATTAGGCTTGTTCAGAAAGTTTGCGTATTGGGACTACCTCTACGTCATATTCCGAATTTTCACGACAATCCGCGGTTTGTTTACGGAAATACGGATGGCGTGATCATCCGCCGACATTTATATCGCCATGGCACTTTGTTATTACCTTCAAAAGAAAATTCTCTGAAATGAATCATCACGCAAATAAAGTTTCATCTTATTGCATTTCTTATTGTCATAGCTTTTAGAACCATTTATAGCAATTGCGGTCACAAGGCGTAGTCTAAGAAGAGAGACAATATAGTAACAAACAATGAGTGTTCAAATAATCTTTGTAGTAATTTCTGACTTTATTGTATTTGAACGGTTTGCTCTAAGGACGTATTTACTGCTATAAATTAGCTGCTTTTCAGTACATTTTCCGATCAATCGGTGAAACTTAGCCTAATGTTTTGATTAGCTACGGACGCAAGAAACATTTTTAAGACAATTTATGATTGAATAATATTAATTTTCCGCAGCCTGTTCCCGTGAAAATGGGGTGTGTTTCGGAACAATTCCTGAAGAATTCAAGAGTTTTTATCGATTAACACAATACCATTACTAAGCAAACATATTTAACTTAGAAACCTGGAGAAAAAAAAGAAACTTTGAAATATGCACAGGAAAAGAAAATTTGTTTATTTGCTAGACAGATGAACCTTAATGATGCGAAAATAAGGTTCGTTTCCCATCTGTAACTTTACTGTCGGCTATCATCGTGAGTGGACTCGAGTCGCTTAAGAGTAGAAATAAGCGTTCAAATAAATCCGTACACAGATTTGAATTAACCTAATTTGATGATACAGGTACCTACGCTGTGTGTGGGCCGTCCACATATCGTAATTTGAGTTTTTACCTACGCTTTTGAAAATGTTAAGCTTCTGAATCAAATTATAAATGTCCTACAGCGGACTTTTGCAAGCATCGTTCAAATTCAAAGAACGATATTTCTTGATATTTTCTCAGGATATACATAATTAAGTAAAAATCCTAAACTTCAATTGCTTGTTCAGCGCCGTCTCCGTCGATTCGTCGAATACTTTACGTGGCCAATTTGTTGAATAAATTATTTAATTTAAATATTTTACTTTACTTTGTAATGTCGTTGAGTAAATTGATTGATTGTAATGGTTAGGTAGATGCTTGTTCAATTTGAGTACATAGATTTTATGAACAAAAGGCAGCAGTACTTGGAAGCGCAATTAATAAAGTTTCCTTTAAATATTTATTTATATTCTATTGTGCGACCGTTTTTAATAGTATTTAAGGAGTCTTAAGTTCAGCAGTGGGCGTTTTATTTTCAGTTCAATAGATTCTGAAATAATCTTTGCATTCAGCAACAAATACTTAAACGTATACAATAGTGTTTTTGGTACAGGTACGGTCTTCAAACATAGCTATCTACATAATAAACACGTATGAAATATTAATAACAATAATCTTTAGTTAATAATAAACTTACATTTGGCACTAGCTTCCACATTAAGATTTCCTGTGTCGTGGAAGCTAGGCGAAACTAATACACATACAATATTAATACTAATACATATTAATGACTACAAAGGTCCCATAGAAAATACCTACTCTACCTACTAACATACATTCATACATATGAAATATAACTTAATAACGTACACAACAATATTCATGAAATGATGACACAATCTACATAATATAAATAAATGAGCACCATTTCATACAATGCGATAATTTCCACCACTTCCCCTGCAGCGCGAACAGAGATGAATCAAAAGCGATAATTTAAGCGCAATCCACCGAATTACCGAACAAATTCGATATTTCATCAACTGTTTTTGATTCATATTCACATTTCTAGTACGCCTGATAAAGCCCAACTATTAATCATATGGAACGCAATAAATGCGCCCGTATTGCTCAATTTGTCGTTCAATCCCTTGGGATTGATGTCCGTATCTGCTGACCGTACAATTGCAGGCCACATCGGTTTGCGTACGAATACAAATTGGTTTCTGTTTGACACGCCTGGATTATAGAATTGTGTCCCTTACTTACATACTTTTTTAACTAGCTCATTCTCGTGTCTTGCATTATTTTATTATTGTTGATTTTGTACTGCTTTCAGTCCTTCATAGATGTTTTTCAAGAAGTTTTCCTAACTGCTAGATACAACGATTGTACCTATGCTTATGCAATTTGGCATGGATGCTTGCACGTTAATCAAGTGAAACGTCCACACTTATTACCGCGAAAAACGAATCGTTTTGCTTACCAACGGGAGCATTTTTTTTTAAAGTAACATTTTTTAGTGGTTTTCTTTATGTCCTCTAGCCCTTTAACGGGCAGTACATTTTAGGAAAAGTAAATAACTAACAATTTGACAATTTCTTAAGCAAATAAAAAATTAAATGAGGAAAAACATTTTTTAAGTATCATTTGTATTTTTATTAGAGAATAGTAAAAAATTGTAAAAATTACAGGTTTTTTAAAAAAAAAATATAACAGGAAGGGTTTCTCAACATGTCCCAAAAACATGGTGGTAAATATATTGCCGTTGCCCTTGAAAGGGCTAGAGGGCGCCATATTAAATTTAATGTGATGTCATAGCCTATACCCAGCGGACGATCAAGACGCTTCCAACGATACCTCATTTGTCAAATTATGATAAGTAGTTTGGAAGTTATGAGGGAACAAATGAACATACCTACATACATACCCACATACATACTGGTCAAAATCATAACCGTCCTTTTTGCTTCGCCGTAGTTGTGTAAATAGAGCAGTGAGCTAATTTTACATGTGATAGCTAATTCTCGCATGGGAGGTGCATACTATGCAAAGCTATGGAGTCTCTGCTTCATTATTGGTAAAGACACAAGAGTCTTTCTTTTAACCAATATTACTCGGCAAATCGTAGAAATCGGCCATCAGGCAATGGACTCGATCTCGCTAAAAACCGAATGAAACCGGATTCGTTCTATACAAAGTTTGGGCAAATTGACAATGTTTGGTCAAACAATTGACGAACGTGCATTGGTCTTCGTTGGCTAGGTATGTACGCTGCAATTCAATCGGATTCTTCTTTTGATATGTTTAGTTATTTAGACTTAGTCTCGGAGAGTACGTTAAGCTGTCGGTCCCGGGTGTTACACGAATCCCTACCTATGACAGTCGTTACGGGTAGTCAGAAGCCCGAAACCACAGAATACAATCGTCCGAATTGACACACTCACACAGATACGCACTGCAACAAGATTTCTGTAAGTTCGGAATACAGTCACATACAAAATCAAAAAACTACTCACTCAGTATGCAGTGCGTGTCTGTGTGAGTGTTTAAGGCGAGCTGAACCCCGGCGCGGTAATCGGGTAAGCGACGGCAATCGGGTAAGCGAAGACGCGCGGGCCGAAAATCACTTTAAAAAATCGATAAAAAATATATAAATGTAATAAAAAAAACGATCGGGTAGAATCGATTCCAAAATTAATTACCTATAAATTAATATTAATTATAAAAATGTATTATAGTAAGTACTTGTTTAAAATTAAATTTTGCTTGTAAAAAAACTGCAAATCGAAGTAACTTCAGTATTTTTTTCTATCGAGAAAACTATATTGCATCGTGTATTGAACGGGTACATGGTATAGAGAAGGAATGTATTCTAAAATATAAATTTATTTTGGGTTCTAAATGTTTTAATTTGCCTATCAAAAATGAATTCTAAAACAAGCAAAACCTACCGCGCCAGTCAGCTCGCCTTAAATTCAGGCGATCGAAGTAAGTTGAGGTACTGCTTTAGCTTATACATATATCTACTGTGCCGAAACTCTGACAACCGGTATAACCTTAGGATATCGGCATTGCCCAGTACCTAACTGCGTTGCGGAGGTCTAATGGCAGTCGCTCCGTGTAAAATACTGGTATTCAGCCGCATTTGGGTAGGCTGGAAGCTAACACAACATAGTTGGGAAAAGGCTTGAACAGATCATTTAATTAGACTTCGCCTACGCGACACAGTTGACACTAGGCTTGCCCACCTTTAAGTACGAATTTACCGGGACTTTGGCAGTCAAAATGCGGGACGTGGCAAAAAAAAAGGCGGGACCTAATTGTCAAAGTACAAGGTTAGTCAGAAAGCGGGTACCAATCCGAAAGGGTGTTAAAGTACACATGATAATGAATAACTTTTGTTCTACAACTTTTCCCAAAACTCAATGGTTTAAGAGAAACAGTTGTTCAAAAATCTCAAAAAAAATCTCTAAAATCTATATTTCCCAAGTTATGATCAGATGTGTTAACATTTTAGGTCATATTTGGGGACAAGAATTAGAAGCACCATTTTCTGAATTTGTAACTAAAGCAGGGATGAAGAATTTTTGAAAAAACTAAGATAAAAATCATATTATTTGGAAAAATATCGAATTTTTTAATTTTAACACTTGCTTTCAAACAGTCATCAGCGATACTATAAGTGGGCTTCGGATTAGTACCCCCTTTCCGACTAACCTTGTATAGATAGGCGAAAAATACGATTAGAAATTATTTTTTCGTTCGTTCGACGCATGACTCGCGGTCGCGATCTCCACTCTTCTAGCTAAACAAAACGTGCGTTCACTAAATTCCGACTTCTGCCCGAAGGTTTAGCCGTAGGTACGATAAAACGGGACAATTGGCGTCCCGCACACGTTATTCGTGGGACATATCCTCTAAAGCTCTAGAAACGGGACGTCCCGGCTCTCGCGGGACGGTTGGCAAGCCTAGTTGACATCATTTTTTATGGATTTCCAAGCATGGTAATATGGAGTCATTTTTTAATCGGTGCTCCCATTTTGTTACTTATAATAAAGCACTTAATATGGTAACTTAAATGAAGGTCGTACTGTAATCCACCTTCGATGAAGAATTGCTGTGAATTTCTTGGCTCATAATTATTCCTAACACGATATACTGCTGAGATTGGTTGTGTGAATTAAAACCTACTACTTATCATGCATTGGTATTGCATGTTAGGAATTGAGATAATTATATTACCTGCTAAGAATGAGAACGACGAAGCGTTTATTAGAATAAAAATATAATGTTTTTATTTATCTAGTGCTAGACCAAGATCAGAAAAGTTTGAAGTATGAAATCATCATTTTTCTTTTTTTTCCTTAACTATATTGGGGTCTTCACCAACCAGACTACAACTGAATATCAGTATCCTACATGAAAAGAGCCTCCACGAGTGACGATACTTCAGTACGTCTGGCGCACACTGGGTAGTCAGCCCCGCTACCAACCTTGCTGACTGGCTAATCTTTTCACCACAGCATGAGCTATTTTTTGTATAGCTCGTGCTGCCACAAGAGAAGAAGTAGCTGTCAGATCTCCGCAACCCAGTTACTGGACAATGCCGATATCCTAAGGTTAGAGCGGTCGCAGACTTTCGGGCTTTTGAATACACGTAACGACTGTCAAATGGTAGGTATGTCTACACCAGTGCGCTTTCATGCTCATCTTGCGCTTTCAACTTTCAATTCCTCTTGCGTCAAGCGCATGCAATATTGATTGCCATAAGACGCATGCAGCTTATCGTCTACTCCGGCTCGCCTCGGTCAGTCGTCAGTCGACATACAATAGACGGATTAGCGTGCGCTAGGAGCATGCGCTTTTGTCGAACTAGTATTAAGGCATGCGCTATGGCGCTTCACGCATGCTTCAGACGAAGACGCAAGATGAACATGAAAGCGCACTGGTGTAGACATAGCTATAGGTATTCGTATAACACCGGGACCGACAACATAGCGTGCTCTCACAGGCAAGAAAATAAATAATATAACTGCTATTTACCCTAATTGTTTAACGTTTTTGTTAAACTTTAGTACGTATATTCAGGTAGCGAAGAGTTTCATATTTGCTTACTGAAACTCATAAATCTTTTCTAACATCCACGCTTATTATAACGTTTCTATTTGCCTGCTTTCATATAAATAACAATATAAAATGTTACTCGAAATATTTTATAAATGAACGTTATTTAGGACAAAATAGCTCGTTATTTTATTTTTAGCATTTTAATGGTTGGAAATTCTAAAAATATCGATTTTATAACGGCTCGTTAACTAGTCAATGTTCGTAAGTAGCTCGTTAAACCCTATTATGGAAAGTTAACAGTTGTTTGGCTCGACTAGAGATGTATTAGTAAATAGTTGTCGGCTACTTATTTAGACGGAATAGTAATAAAATTCTATCGTGGGTTTAGAAAAACTAGGCACAAAATAAAAACATACGGTGATGTTAGGTGACATTATGGTTTGCCTAATCAAAATGTGTACACGGTTGTAGGTTTGTTTATTTTGCTCCGCCCAAAGCGGAAGAAGTCATTTGATGATTCACCATCGTAAAAAAAAAAGTTTGTTTATTTACGAGCAATATAATCGCAGGAACGCCCGCGAGCGATTTTTTTCTGAATCTGACTCCTTCGCTTTAATGCCAACAACGACTGTACAAAGTTTCAACTCAACCGGACGAACGATGCGCGAACGCATAAAAGACGAACAGACGAATACGTGAACACACAAACAAACTTGAGGTTCGGTGAAATTAAACTTAAAACTAAAACCCTGAATTAAAAATACCACACTATGGAGAACAATAAAATTAAACTAATATTTTTTTAGTCCCATATTTACATGCAAATTACTTACGTACCGTTTACCGTTGCTGTATCATAATAACATAGTTAAATGGCTATTAACAATCTAGTTTTTTTTAAATTGAATATTTTAGTTGTTCTGGAATGGCGACGGCGTACCGGAAGACGCAGCATGGGTAGACCTCCCACAAGGTGGACCGATGATCTGATGAAGGTCGCGGGAATCCGCTGGATGCGAGAAGCACAAGATCGGTCGATGTGGCGATGCTTGGGGGAGGCCTATGTCCAGCAGTGGACGTCTTTCGGCTGAATGATGATGATGATGAAGAAGTTGACCTGCAAATTATAATCATGGTATAAAACACAAAGAACAACGGCAAACTCCCAAACAAACAATTGTTGAAATAATCTTTTGCGTCTGCTATTGAAACAAATGTAAAAGTATAGAGCTTGAATTCCTGAACAGATTTGTCTTCAGGCTTACTATTAAAGAGACTCTCGAATTCAAGATATTCTAGTTTGAAGTTTTGCTTAACTAGAAATAGAAAGAACAATGGCGAACTTTGATACATCACTGTATCTGTTTAAATAAATTGTTACGTCTTCGTGTCATCGTAGGCTTTGTGTATTCGCAATTTTTTTTTAATTCTTAATGTTTTGAGCCGTTTCTGATGAAATGAGCGATTCGCCACTTGTCCCTAGGATTTGAGAAAATAGCTCATAAAGTGTATTTAGGTTAGAATATTTTTATGATTATACTCGTACGAAACAAATTATATTTTTTATTAAGTAGGTAATTTCATTCTATCTTTCATCAGTGCAGCAGATCTCTCTAAAAAAAATCCCATGAATATCACTTTGGTAGTCTAGCCGTCTAGCATGCCTGATGCCCTAACCACGCCCTAACCAACAAAACATCATTCTAAAAAATGTTGTGAATTCAATGAAATCCATATAAACACCCTGGCCTATGCAATAACTAGCGAACTCATCCCTCGGTTATAGTTTTGTATGAAAATAGGTGTAGGTACGAGTTCAGTAAAAATTAAAAAATCTACTTTGTAAGATGTAGGGTATAAGGTATAAATAAAAGATTTCGTGTTATTATATTTATTTGTCTTTTGCTTTTCTTAATGAGTAACACAACAATTCTGCTGGTGCCGCTTTATTTCTTTGATGCCTTGGTTCCTTTGTAACACACCAATGTCATGACAATGAACAATTTAGTAAGTTACTTCCTCCATGATGACACGGGTTACCGTACCATGATTTTATTCTCCCTCTTACTAAAGAAGTATTTCCACTCCCTCTGAGACTATACCTACTCAGAGAAATTCACTTGGTCAATCACTAATCACTACACAGAAAAATCCTCAAAATCCATGTGCCACTTTTCACTTCTCAACTCCAAATCGAGGAGTGAAATCGTAGTCCGTTAATGAGTAGTACAACGTAACGTTAACGCAACGTAGAAGTTTGAAATATTTGTCAGAAGCCGTAGCACTATCACCGAATATAATATAATAAATATGTTCAACGACAAAGCGGAGCCGTGTAAGCAGTAAAGTTAGGCCCCTTGCTGACAACACTGTTTTTAGGACCGTGGCTACCGGCTACGCACAGTTTCAAACCGTAGTAAGTCTGGATGTCGGATATGCATGGGACAGTATGGAGCTATTTTGACGACACCGTTGCTAACGATGGCCCAGCTTGCCGCCGTGATCGGTTACGACGTGGCTACCCTGTGCTCAAACTGCTACGGTGGCCTATGGGCACTCCTTGCGGAGGCCGGTTGTACGCACGGCGCATCCTACATAAGTGGCACTTAACCCGGCTAGCTAGCGGGTACAAACCATATCATCTACGAGTTTGGCCGGGGTTCACCCGGCGCCTCGATCTCGTCTACTAGGGGCTTAATAATATACTGATATTTGACAACTCTAGGATTGACAGTGACAGTGTTTGACAGTGAGTTTGACAGTGAATGTTTTTGAAAGAAAGCATTGTCATGTTTGTGTTGCTATACTTATTTTTTCATATACTTCTATTAGGTAAACAGGATTATAGAAAATCTATTTCTTTCCTAATATACGCCAAGCTTTGCTGTCTTTATTTTCTTATTTGTTTCACGAATTATTGAATAATAATTCATTAACCGAAATAAAACATCTAATAAAATAATTAAGCATTAAACGTATTAACATAGCTGGTAAAAAATCTTCGAAATTAATTATAAGGGCATCTCTCAAAGTGTTGCAAAATTAAAGAAACATGGAGAACAAATAAAAATTATTCGAATTAACGGGAATATCAGTAAAACTTTGAAATATAATATTTTTTTTCAGAGAGTTCGTTTTTAAATGTTAAAGCTACAAGAATATCTAGAAAAAAATTAGGCTTTTTTTAATATACCTCTTAACATTAGACGCTTATTTAAATCTCAGCAATGATTTTGCCATTGTTCTTTAACAGTGAAATAAAGTTCAATTTCAGATACCAAAATATACCTTCAATTAGACTTCTAACGAAACTTATGAGGCTTTATGCTCACTACACAAGTTTAAAGTGTTCAGGAACTTGGCTCAGATACCAGGTACAATTTACTAAGGACTCAAAATCCAAACTTGAAAGCAATTTAAGTACAACGATCGATCTTAAAATGTAGCGATGTACTTTCGACTCTCACGACTCCCAACTTTGGTATTTAAATTAGTGAAGTACCAAAATGAATAAATAATTTCGTTCACGAAACCAAAACATTAATGAACTTGAAATATGAATGCGAAAGTTTGATTAAATATTTACATTCAATTCGTCGCTTCATAATAATAATTATTATCAATTTGCACGTCAATTTGTTTGGAATAAGCGATGACTGAACCGGGTTAATGAGATACAGGATTTATTAACCGAATAAGGAATGTATTAAGAGTTTATTTACAATCTTAGGTGATATCAAGAATATTTTATTTACTTATGCCAAGCAGGGCAAATTGTGTAACATAATCAACATCAATCATGACACGATGTGTCAAAAACAATATTCATTGTGTCGTACATAGTTGTAGAGAAGTCGGATTGTTAATACATACGTTGCTATGGAAATTGTTGACTTGTCAAAATCAAAGACATAGCGATTACGAGTGTGTGTGCACAATCATAATGCAGGTCGCTATAGCCAAAAACGAATTGCTTTGCTTACCAGTGGTAGCATTTTCTATTGCCAAACTGGGCATACAGGGTGTTAACGAATTCGTGTAATTCCTTCAAACCACATGATCTATTAATGGTATAGGTTAAGCCCGCACGGGATTTAGATTGATTAAAAATAAAAAAAACTTTTTTCCCAAATATTTTTTTATGTGATAGAAAATTTCGATGCCATGCATAAATGAATGAAGGCACGGCCGACACAGCTAACTGGCACGACAAGCGCGATATCGCTCCACGCAGTCAGTTAACTCGGGACGTTAAAATTACTAAGATACAAAATAGTATGGTTCATTTTTTGAAAACTTTTTTATTGATTCTGAAAAAAACCTATGCAGGGTCAATCAGTGTCACCAGTAGATCACACGGTTTGAAGGAATTACACGAATTCGTTTACACCCTGTATAAATATGCTACAAAGCTAATTTTACCCGTGATAGCATAAGGGAGGTTCTCATATGCAAAGCTATAAGGTTTTAACTTCATTATTAGTAAAGTTACGAACATTTTTAGTAGTAAGTCATTACTATTAAAAATGTACAACTATTATTTTATAAAAAGTACAGAAAGAACAGGGTATGTGAAAAAAATTACAAAATCGATGGGAAAATAGAAGAGATACACGCTTTCGAAGTTTGTTGAAGAGGCATTTTCTGTCGTTGAAAAATTGATAGATTGCCACACTAACAAAATAATATACAGTCTGTCAAAAAAGAGATGAAAAATAGAGGGCACCCCTAGTCATACATTATAAAATTTAAACTTTAAAAATCACTTCTCTGGCAGAACATTAGATAGATTTACTCATCTAAAATCAATTTTCGCGTATTTAACACTAACACTTAATATAACACTTCTGATAGAGCACTGGGAAAGATTAAAAATTAGTTCCATTTCAAAACTTTTATGACAAAGTGTGGTACGATCAATTTACTGATCGTTGATTCAAATGACTGGGTAAAAATTTAGTATCTCTATCTAAAACGCCAAATATACAAGCAAGTTTTACTGCGCAAGTTGACTTGTGCAATTGACTTTCAAACTGTGAACACAACCACAGCAAGACGACTTGCAAGCTTTACGAACTAAGCGTGCACTTGCGTGCAAGAACTTGCGTAATAGAACGTGCTATTGGATTTGGCGCTAAAACATGATTATGCAATTCAATTCAATGAAACACATTTATCCGACAGACTACCTATATCCTTATTTATTTATTTAACAATTTATGTGCACACAACACTTAGGGTGCCTTTCCACCAGAAATGTGCTATGCAGCTATGCTTTGAGAATGTAAAAGCTAAGCTACGAAACTATATGAACGTTTCCACTGATGCTAAGCTATGTAGCTGTGCGAGGAAGATGCACATATCGAGCTATGCGACGTATCGACAATAGGGAAGGCACGGGGAGCGGCGGGCATAGCTTCACCACTCGCGACCATCCATAGCACGCATCCATAGCTCGCATTCATAGCACGCATCCACAGCACGCATCCAAATCACACATCCTTCCATATAAATAAACGTAGATTAGTTGAATCAGTTTCCACCAGTGCTATGCTATGTGGACCAATGAATATGATTGGTGGATATCAAACGCATCCATAGCAACGTTGCATAGCACATCTCTGGTGGAAAAGCACCCTTAATCAAAGAGAATTAATCAGGACCATAGCGTACATACAAAGGCACTGCTTATTCTTATACTTCTGCTGGAACAGAAATCTCTTCCAGCAGATCTGTGTGTGATCCTTCTACTAGTAAATAACAACTTTCTGCAATAATCCACCAGTTTGTGGTTTTTAATAAATCTAATTATGCAGCACGGGATGTATACGGAGTATACGGACTGATTTGATAAAATATTTTTCTCGAAGTTAATTAAAACGGTTTCCAGCAACTTCCAGCAACTAGCTAAGTCCTGACCTTCGATTTCCATTTTATGTTTAGCCTAGACATAATTTCAAGTATTATATTAAACTTCTTATCCTATTGACCTACTTCTGTTTTGAATTACTTAAAGAATATTCTGAACTGAACTCAATGCAGAAAGCCACAACGGAATTTGGGCATCAATCTCTCTAAAACCCTTTGACGTTTATTCGGTCCTTGTCAACAATTTCACGCCCCTTCTTGTCAATCTGTCGCCTCTAAATTCGAGGAAAATCCGCTATTGGCTAATTTTCGGAACTATTGAGACAAACTTAAAGGGTAATCAATTCTAAATACAGTGAGCAGTGACCCTTTCATCATTATTTCATAAGCCCGTCGGAATGGCAGTGATTTAGTGCTAAACTAAAGGGCAAAAGTCGGCGGATTGAGTGATTGCTTCGTTTATTACTGACACTATCTTTTTTATGTCTGCTGCATTTTCGTTTTTGTTTTGTTTGTCGAATCTGCGAAGCGAGCACGGATCTTTTTATCGAGTCGATTCGAGAAAATCTATTCTAAACGTCAAATTTGACATAAGATATAGATAAAAAGAGAATAGTTGTCATTTTATCTATATCTTATGTCAAATTTGACGTTTAGAATAGATAAATTTATCGAACCGATTCGTTATAAGATCCGTGCTCGCACCGTTGAGCAGATGTGCTGTAGGAAGAACTGGCAGGTACAGATGTTCCCCATTAGGAACATCTCTCTTGTTGTAAATAATATAGCTTACTGTGAGATACATGTTCTAGCAACTAACTAAAAAGAATTCTAAGACTTGTTCGTGTTTGACCCTAATCGCACCTGATGATAAGCGCAGACTTAGTAGAGGAAGTCCCCTATAGCCATTTGGCTCTCACATACACACGACGGAACAGAGTAAACTGCTTGGCGGCGGTCTTACCGCCGGCCAGGCGGACCGTATAGATCCTACCACCAAGCGTGCTGGGTTTTGTTGAATCTTACAACATGCGTCTATTCCCAGCGTGCGGTGAAGGAGTTTTATATTCTAGCTCGTCTCCACACGCGGGAAACCTTTACAGGGGATTACGCCTTTTAAGTCTCTTGACGCAGTCTGGTATTCTCAGTTGTACATCCAATTGGTTTGGGTGTCTCTCCAGTCTACACTTGTACTTTCGCAAATATGCTCTTACTTCTTCTTTAACTGTGTTCATAACCAGATGCTCGTGAAGTTCGAAGTTTTTTATGAACCAGGATGCAACTGATATTTGCTTTTTTTTTTCGATATCTGTATTATTTCTGTCCCATCACTCTGGGCAGTCAGCCTCGCTACCAACCTTGATGACTGGATAATCCTTTCACTACGACATGAGCTTGTCTTGAATAGCTTGCGGACACTTCGCAAGCTGCTATATATCTCGATAAGAAGCTAAGAAGAAGAAGAAGCTAGCATATCTCGATAAGAAGAAGCTTATAAACATAAAATAAATTCATTGATTGGTCGATTGAGTTGCTGAACATTTGCCTTCTAATAACCACTACAATGAATGGTCTATCAACATTTCCACAATCACCAGCTTAGCAGACGAATTGGTGATAGCTACCATTTTACGGTTTTGCTACATCGATAAACTTTTTTGTGAGATAACTCTGTCTATCCTATAACAGCTAAAAGCGTGAGAGATGCACGCTATGTTGCTGTAAACATTGTCTCACATGACGTGTAA
Organism: Amphipyra tragopoginis; assembly: GCA_905220435.1. NCBI lineage: Eukaryota > Metazoa > Arthropoda > Insecta > Lepidoptera > Noctuidae > Amphipyra > Amphipyra tragopoginis. Next base: position 11,975,529 of record HG992009.1, read on the forward strand.
AAATATCACAGCTCCAACAATGTAATATGTCTTATATTGTATTGCAAGTCGATACTAAAAACAGATCAATTTCACACGCCCTGTATGCGCAGGCGCACGCAAATAGTATGGGAGCGCGAAGTGTGCAAAACTGCAAACCTTCTATAAACAGACACATACATAATACGGATTAAGAATAAATTCAATTTAAAACTTTTGGGTTACAATTTAAAGTTTGATACTTTCAATTAGATTGTTAACAAACTTTTACATTGTTAATGACATTTTTAATGATATAGAAACAGGATTTGGAAGGAATCAACCCCAGTTTTTAACGGACCAATAAAAATAATTGCTGGAGTTCAAAGGTCCGTCTCGAATTCAACATTCTCGCTAATGAAACTTTTTAAGACCCGTACTTACCAAGGATTTTTATACTCTTTATTGGAATCATTTCGATTTTTTTGTCATTTGCAAAAGTTTTCTCATTAATTAAAGTTTCTATTACATTTATTTTTTATTCGTGTTTATTTTTGTCGTTTGTGAAGTTATTCTTGTCATAAAGTGACTCTTGTATCTAAATATTTTGGTTTAATCAAATTTCTTTCTAGGTTTACTTGATCCAGACCTTTCTGAAACACGACGAAGGGCTATTTTTCAACCGTCAGATAACTTTATCTGAAGAATAAATATGACGGCTTGACATATTTTCTAGACAAAAGCTAAGTTAATAGATCTGCGTTGGTTTTCTGTTATCCACCGAACTACGTTTGAACCAATTTAATAAACTATTGTCGGACGGCTTGAGGCCATAGAGCAGTCAAATTACAAATCGTTTTGCAGTTAAACCACCCGTCACGGCTGTCTATCAATGTATGGACAATTGTAATATTCCATTCTATGTAAATTTCGTTAAGCTGCCAATCCCAAAGGTCGTTATTGAGAAACCGCCTCAAGCTTAACAGATTACACAAAATATTTGGTCTTCTTCACTGTTTTGGTTCAATAGAAGATATTTTTGTTGTTTTTGGTGAAATATTTGAAAAAGGGTTTTGTTTTTTTTAAACATAGGACAGATAATACAAGTTTCTGTGTGTTTGAACTATTATTAAAAACTAGCTTTTGCCACGGCTTCGCTCGCGTTAAAAAACTCTTAACACACTACTAAAGTTTCTATAATAATTCAATCATGATTCGAAAGACACGTGGCGCCATCTATTATTGTTATTTTTGTTTTCCTCGGGAACAGTGCTTTTTTTCGGGATGATAGGTATGTCCTATGTCCCTATGTCCGTTTCTGTACACCTGACAACGTATATGCAAAATTTCAGGATGATCGGTTCAATGGTTTAGGCGTGAAAAGGTAACGAACAAACAAACTTACTTTCGCATTTATAATATTAGTTAGGATTAGGATGTACGGATACGAGTATAGTGCGTTCAATCCACTAAGACGCACTTCACTTCTTTTTGTGAGAGGTAATCGTGTGGTGCGTATGCATTTTTTTTTCTATTGGTCTGCTATAGATGATCCTTGCGGGACTCGTTCTATGTAACCGAGCAGTTATTGGCGAGACCTGAAGGGTCTCCAGCCAATAGTGGGGAAGTAAAATACTTAACCTAAGCTAACTACTTGTACTACACTAACATCATGGCCACCTACAACAACAGCCATAGGGAGCGATTTAAAACATTGTTTCATGCACCCATTCACACATATACACCACACACCCCTACACATTCCACTCTCCACACACTCTTGCACATATACACTATTCATACATCTCAGCACCATATTTCTACACACACACCCAGCACCACCTAAACCTTTTGTCATTAAATTCTTTTTTAACAGCATTGAAATTTTAGTTTTTGATCACATTATGTAACATTTTTATTTTAGTTTTTTCATATTTCATAAAAAAAAAACTTTGAACGCTAATTATAAGTTTACGTTACTTGGGAAGAGACTGGACCCCACGACACAGGGAATCCTAGTGTGGGGCCCAGGGAAATTGTAAAAATTTAGCGCTTAATGTTCCAGTACTTGTATCACATTTTCAATATTGTACCGTGTTTTTTTTGAACCGAATAAACATTTATTTTTTATTTAGACAGAGTGGGGCACGTCTATGTGGATTGAAGCAGCTTGTAATATAGCCGGTAAATTCTTGTTTCAATATATTTTTCTTTACGTCATTATATAGCCCCCTATCATTTAACGTTTACACTGAATACCAGGCTACCGGAATACAAAGGACGTACATAGTACGAGGGCTGTCCTTTTGTATGGCAGTACTTGGCAACCTTAATAAAAAACATCTACTTAGTTGCGACACTTAACTGCGGATCCTGTGAGAGGTACCGGAATTTAGTGGTATTACCGTATACGCTACATTTAGTTACATCCTTGTTTTTGTGAGGCAAACTGATGCTACCATATGTGACGTAACGAATAAGCTCCAGTGGTCCCCTCAAACGTGTTATAGACAATAACGGGTTTTGAGCCTGGATAACTCTGGATAACTGGGGTGCATGAAAAGAGCCTCCACGAGTGACGATACTTAAGTACGTCCGGCGCACCCTGGGCTGTCAGCTCCGCTACCAACCTTGCTGACTGGCTAATCTTTTCACCACAGCATGAGCTATTTTCGTATAGCTCGTGCTAACACGAGAGAAGAAGAAGCCTGGATAAACCGTAAAATCTGGCTGCAGATATTCTGCATGACTGGTTAGTCACTTTAGGTACATCCGAAAAAAATGAACTCTGTTCATCATTTTGTATAACTTTTACTATGGGATAAATTATAAATTAATGCATGTCCTAGGAAGTGTACCATGCAGCTGTATGAGTCATTTCGTATTTCGGCCAGAAGCACGAAAAAGCGCCATCGGTTCATCGTTGATATACCAAAAACCTGAACGAAGCACTTTGATTCCAGTTTCATTGTGAAAACCGCGAAACAGTGGAATGCGCTGCCCGAGTGGGTGTTCCCCGACAGCTACAATCTGGGTGTCTTTAAGTCACGAGTGAATCAGTTTCTTCTAGGCAAGCGTGCTCCATCGTAGACCGCATCTTGCTTAACATCAGGCGAGAAGGTGCTAAAACGCAGGACTAGGATCAAATAAAAAAAAAAACTCTTTTCTGCGAAACTTTATTTCAGTATACAACAATGAAAACAATGTTTTAAAGCCTCGTCCAGAGTGAAAGCGCGGTAACTTGTGCGCACGCGGAGGCGATGGCGCGAGCGATTGTTGTTGTAGCGATAATGATTTTATCTATTAATTAAACAACTTCATCAATACTTGTTAATAAATATAAAGTTTTGCTAACATAGGTATAATATCTTTCTTTCTTTTTTACTAACTCATCATTTCGCTGTTATGTTTAAGTTCCATGTAATAGGGGGCGAGCCTATTGCCATTAACTGGGCACAAATCCAGACTTCGAGCTGCTACTGAGAAATTCCACACGGAAACGCCCAATGACACTTTGCCCAACTTGAGGATAGACCAGGACCTCACGCTTAAAAGTCGTGCTTGCCACAACCAGACCTTCTTTCTTCTTCTTTTTTGTCGCTCCCTCACTAATGAGGATCGTGACCATATAAATTTTTTCTCCATTTGCTTCTGCCCTGCGCCAGTTCAATAGATCGTTGTAAAGTTTCTCCTGTTGCCTCTACAATACTTTTACACCATCGTGTTGGAATTCGGCCCCTGGAGCGCTTCCCCTGCATCTGTCCCACGATCAACTGCTTCTCCAACTCATGCATATGTGATCACATTATATATCCAAAGAAGCTTAGTTGACGTTCTCGGCATAGAGAGGTAAGTCGTTTTTTGATGTGAAGCTCTTGTAAAATCGATTCGTTTGTCCTCATGCCTGTCCATGGTATCTTTAGCATTCGTCTCCAGCATCACATCTTATTTTACTTATGTCTGGACGTTTGCGGCACCAGCTTTCAGCACACAACACACAACTAGACCAACGAAGCAGTATTATATTAAATTTAGTAGTATATACCTGTAATGCATCGTAGCTCGGAGCGTACGCGATTTGTCACGGCTAGAGGTGCGGGTAGGACCTCATCTAAATTTCATGAGACTGCGGGATTCCGCTCATCAATTACGGTTATTCGGGACGGAACCTTTTGTTACTCTAGTTCTGTAGAGGTGTTCCGTTTATTCGTATTCGTGTTTCATAATGTTGGTCGGTTAAGTTTTGAGCGACGCAATTTGGATGCTGTAGGAAATTTTGCCGGTTTTGGTAAAAACATTTAATTCAAGTAAACAACAATGTATGCAACTGTGTTTAGAATATGAATCAGCTCGTCTTAGTATTGCGGACTTGGTGATACTGATAGCTGTCAGTGATCTTTTTCATGCAGTATGGAACTCAAAATTCCAATTCTTTTTTTATGTTTTATAGCTGTGCCCGTGACCCGAAGGAGCTCGTGGCTAAATAATTACAGCCGCATAGACCGATCTTCCGGGTTAAGCCACGCTTGCCGAGGTTGGTCTGTGGATGGGTGACCATTTACCATAGCGAGTTTCCTCCGTGCCTCGGAAAGAACGTAAAGCCGTTGGTCCCGGCTGTCATTTGTAGATCTTTGACAGTCGTTACTGTTGGTCAGAAGCCAGAAAGTCTGACAACCAGTCTTACCAAGAGTATTGTATTACCCAGTTACTGGGTTGTGGAGGTCTGATAGGCAGTCGCTCCATGTATAATACTGATATTCAGCTGCATCCGGTTCGACTGGAAGCCGACCCCAACATAGTTGGGAAAGGGCTAGGCAGATGATGAGCTGTGCCCGTGACTGCGTGGAAGTCGAAAACTAACATTGTATCGCAATAATTAAGTAAATAATCTTCTTGACAACTTGAAATTCTAATAGGTATCTTTTGATTGAGTGAACCGATAACGATGAAACAAAAACTAAATGTTACTCCAAAATACGCACAATATATGTCTATAAAAACCATCCATTTGAGTGAATACTTTTTACGTGATACGTGCATAAATAAACCGAAAAACAGTAAAAAAATCCAAAAATGATCGTAATGGTCATGATCGATTCTATTAATTACCCTTTACCCGTCGTATGTGTATGTCTATTAACTAACCTCATTACGATTAGCTTATTTTTTTATTACTATCGTTACTCTCAAGATATCTTTATCTTATTATACAGTGATTTTCTTTTTAATGTGTTTTGATGACAATTAACCATGTCTGTTGTTTTATACATATAGTTTAGCGTCCTTTTACCTTTTGTAAATGTGAGAGCTTTGTAGACTTGCTAGATGCCTGGATACCTATTTAATTTTTGACCATATTTTTCATATGGTTCCTGCTCTTAAGTCCACATTGTTCTCTCTAAGTCTCTTATTCTAAGTCATAACTGTACCTATTAGTCGCGCGGAGAAGGTTTGCCAATGGTTTCATGACGTCACGCGTCGATGGTCGGTACGATTCAGACGAGCGCGGGTAGCGGTCGGTGAAGTGGGAGGCGCAGTCATCGGCAAACCTTCTGCGCGCGACTAGTACCCACTCAAATTGTTAAAGATATGGATTTTAACAGAGTAAACATGGAGTTTCTTGCCGGCTCTTCTCCATAGGAAACGACTAATTGGAACCGTGCACCTAAATTCGACTTTTCATAAGCGCCTGCAATGGTTTATATGAAATAAAAAAAAATGATTTTGATTTTAAGACAACCAATTAAAAAAAAAAAAAATCAAACACGCCAATTCTATAGATTTAATTTATGTATGAATAGACAAATGGTAGTTTAAATTAATGCTCTACATTATTAGAAAAAGCATTATGAAATTCTGGAATAACGACCAACTATTCGAAAACTTGCTTTCAATTCTGTTTTTTCTTTCAGCACATCCCTATGCATATTTATGTTAAGGTTTCATTACTGCTTGTGAGACGTTTCCATCCAAATGGGCGCCTGAATCTCAGTTTAATTTGGTAATTACGGTCTAGTAATTGCTTGGTTAATCCTTTGATTTCTGTGTGGCTCAGCAGTCTGTGCCGCATGTTTATGTAACGCATCTGGTAAACGAAGTAATTAATCAAGATTGTGAGATAGATTTGTGAATTAGGACGATGTGCTGCAACTGGTAAGTTGTACTGTGAGCCCTTGTTGCAATGTTTAAGTTTAAAACCATCATTAACGTCAGTGAAGTTCTAACAGTGCGGAAGTCAAAAATGGCTACTTTACAAGAGAGTGAAAAAACTATTTAAAACGAGCGAAACCTACGCTGAACGCAATATTGTTTTTAATTATCATTACAAATAAACTCTTTGCTGGTTTAATAAACTTTTGAAAATATTAAAAATCCTTTTCATATCAAGTAATATTTTGGCTTTGGCAGTGTTGTCTGTTTTTGTCACAAAATGACTTACGCACCGTTAGAAAGAACTTCACTGACAGTAAGGGCTTCGTTTTAAACTTTTAGGTACGTAACCCTAAAAACTAGCCTTTCATAGTTCACTGCTTGCTTTCTCCAGGTTATAAGAAGAAAGTGTTTTTTTTAATAAACTGCTTTTTAATTCAAGTTTGTCTAAAATAAAGAAAACCGGGCAAATTTGTATGGGTAGTGGTCTATAAACCAATAGCGATAAGGGGCCTAATTCTCCTAAAATAAATCTTGATAAATCACAACCGAACCAAGGCCGAACCGTTCATTCAGACAGTTCTCAATTTCATAAGCTCTCAAATTGTTTGACACAAAAAACAAAATCAATCATTTTGAAAGTTTTCGTAAACAAAAACTGACTGACGGTTGTGGTTCGATTGCGTTTGGCAACAATTTATTTTAGGAGAATTGGGCCCAAGTTTTTGTATTTGTGTTGGGATACTTCAACTTTACCTTTGTGCAAAGGGGTATCAAAATGTACCCCGGCCGTTTTGAGAAAAATAATACCTACTTTTAGAGTTGGTAATTTGAGATGGGGCACTAAAGGCAGCTACCTTAATCGTTGTAGCTACAGGAAAACGTTCTTAGGAAACTTTCAATATTTTTTTAAACAATTTTGCTCAACATTCACAGATTTTGTCAAAAATTTTATAGTCAGCCAGAAAATGGCCAGTTCTCAAAACCTTTTTATGATGTCAATCATAAAACTACAAAAATTCCGATGACAAGCCTATGACGCTAATGGCTAAATAAAACAAACGCTACTCAATTTTAAGTAGCCATTAAGTTTGTGCTGTCTTGTCACTTTGCCTTCAAGTGACAGTGACAGCACGAGACTTAACGGCAAGTTAGAATTGAGCTGCGTTTGAGTAATTGGGCATATACGGCACTTATTATACCACATTAGAACTTGGAATGAATATCGGAGGACCTGTATTGTACCCATCACCCATCACAGCACATCAAACATTGTAACCTTTCCTGAAAATAAATTAATAAATAGATGTGAGGAAGTTAATTCAATGTTTTTTTAATCCGTCCGTTTTATTGGATACAAAAATATATTTTAACGTGATAACTTAACCGAGAAATAAATTTGACATTTTGATACAAAACGTCAAAATAAAAATACAAATTTACAAAAGCTGTAAAAACTTTTTTTTGATCTGACCATTGAAAAATCGGCTCTAAGTTAAATGTTTTTCAAAATAAATATACTTCAAAAACCGGTCAAGTGCGAGTCGAACTCGCGCACGAAGGGTTCCGTACTATTATCTACAAAAACGGCAAAAAAATCACGTTTGTTGTATGGGAGCCCCCGTAAATAGTTATTTTATTCTGTTTTTTTAGTATTTGTTGTTACAGCAGCAACAGAAATACATCATCTGTGAAAATTTCAACTGTCTAACTGTAACGGTTTATGAGATACAGCCTGGTGACAGACGGACGGACGGATAGCGGAGTCTTAGTAATAGGGTCCCGTTTTACCCTTTGGGACTTTGGGTACGAAACCCTAAAAACTGTCACATACGCAAACAATATTAATAAAACAGAATGTCACTATCAAACGACCCGCAGTCGTGACGTATTTTCATGTTATATGGCGTTGTTTGATACCGACAACTTCAAAATAACAAAATAACGACACAACTAAAATTGCCTAGTCGAGCTCTGGGATTAATAAAGCTGGGAGCACCTAAAATCGATTTCAGTCGGAAATGCAGAATAAATTTTGTAGAAACGAGATCGGATGATGAATTAAGTGAGAAATTGGAACGCAGTTTTATTTAATCACTTGTCACAAGTTATAAAGAAGTTGATGTATTAGATAAGTTATCATGACGGATGACTTTTAAGAATTGTATGTACAGTCGCAGGCTTGAAATTTAACACCCTAAAGGCGCGATTCTATTAGGCAAGTTACTTGTATGCAAGTCGCAAATTGCATACAACTTGCACAAATCTGCATACAAGCTACAACTTGTATGAGGTAGTTTAAACTTGTACATTTTTTTATTCAAGTGACGAGCAAATTGAACGCGCAAGCGTTAGTTGCACTTTTCGAATTGCGAACGAGTGATTGATACCCATGATATCCAACTCAATTGTTAAACATCTCTACTTGTATGTAAGTAAAACCTGCATGCAATTTGCACACTCTCGAAAACATGTTTCCAATGTAAGCAACTTGTACGCAAATGTGACGTCATACTTGCATGCAAGACTTGCCTAATGGAATCGTGCCTTAAGGTCTATAACTGCTTGAACATTACTTTTTCATAAGGTCACTCGGTCGATCGCAACGAATTGACAGGGCAAAGATATTTTTGTCTTAATTGACATAAAAGGTTCATTTAAAGAGGATATATAGAAATAGAAAAAGAAATCAATCTATTTAGTAAATTCAATCAAATTCGCTTTATACAACTTTTGACTAGACACACATATCCAAAAAGGATCACTACATCAAAAAGTGCTTAATAGCCTTTTTGTTTTAGTCGAAGCTTCACAATTTAAAAATGTAAAGTGAGAAGGAATCGAATTTTAAATCTGATAAACACTTCAAGTCCGCCACTGTACCTACCGTTTTTTTACCAAACTTTTGACACAGGCTATAAGAATAGATTGTAATATTTCATTATGATGAAAGCAAATTGTCATTTACTGTCCTAGTAACTGACAATTTGCTAACAAAACAAAGAAACAAAATTATTCTTCTTAAAATCGAACATTATGGCACCTAAACATAATCACACAGGTATAAAAATAAGCACCGAATAGCGAACGTCCTCTTTTTTGAAGTCGGATAAAAATAGTATTCTTGTCTAATGCCCGGTAAACCCTATGTATAAACTATGACCTAAAACGAATCGTTTTGTTACCAACGGTAGCATTTTTTGTTTCCAAACAGCCGCAGCCGTGCGAGCACGGATCTTTTATCGAGTCGATTCGAGAAATTGATCTATTCTAAACGTCAGATTTGACATAGGATATAGATAAAATGACAACTGCTGTTGTTTATCTATATATAATATAAGTAGGGATTAATTATTTATTTATTTTTAAGAGTAAACATAGTTTATTTAGTTACAATTATTCTATCCTATATTTTGACAACACAGAGCAATTATTAATGTGCACAAAGCTGAAAAACACAGTCCACATAACTAAAAAGTTGCTAATTTATTTATTTTTCATACAGACCGTAGTTTTCAGAACGAATATTCAGGGACGTTTTAATAAAACTGAGTAACAAAATAATTAGTAAAAGTTTAATTAAATAAGAGGATTTTGTTTTACGAAAATTAATGTAGGTATAGTTGAAGAATAATAAGGGGCTTGTTAATGAGCAAACGAGAAATGTTACAAAATTAAATAGACGCTGCACGAAACCTTGTTCACATATTCAGCCCTCAGTAAGTCTGTCTTCTTCCCAATCCCCCGCCAGCAACGCCCTAAGCCGAGGTCAGGGTCCTACTAGGGGTCGCCCTTAGTGCTGTTGTTGCTAGTAGTCATGATGTTAGTGTAGTATAAGTAGTTAGCTTAGGTTAAGTATTTTATTTCCCCACCATTTGCTGGAGACCCTTCAGATCTCGCCAGTAAATGTCCAGTTACGTAGAAAAGGCCCGAACGCAGTCCAAAAGAAAAGAAAGAAACCTTGGTTAACCTTATGGAAGGTGAAAAAAAGTGTTTATTGCAGATTCTCATCTCGCGCAAGTAAACACGTTCATCATGAAGCCTGCATATTCTTCCTCGCCTTCCCAAAATCAACGGTCAATTTCAAAAATTTAAAGGGTAATATTTATTTATACTTTATGCACAATTATTGTACACAAGGCAAACATATGGCGAGATTCACAGACCGCGCTTAGACTTTACTTCACGAAATATACGAAAATGAATATTATTCCTATAAAATTTATGTTCATAATGGTATGAAACGCTTATTCACATTCGCTTAAACGGATATGAATTATAACGATAATTTCTTTATTGGTATAAGAATAAGGTTTATATTCGTGTGAAACGCTAACTTAAGTAAAGTCTAAGTGCTTAATCTCGTCCTTAATGCTTTGACAGCCACAATTCGAATTTACTGCTTAAAATGCTAGCAAATTTTTTAAAGAAACAATTTATGGGCTTAAATTACAAAGAAAAATCCTTCAAAGATAATTCTTTTATAAATAAGCGGCGGTATCATGAAGTACCTATCCACAATCACTTAGCACGCGCAAGGGCACTCGAAAAATCGTGTCCCCTAAATTGTCGGAGCGTGTCTTATCACAAGTACTAAAAAGTACTTGATTAGGACAAAAATGGCTATTACATTATTCGTGAGCTTCGCTATTCAAATGAAAATGGCTGCTTCAATCTAAAAGACTTCCGTTCGTGAGATAATTAACAGTGATTAAAATTTATTAGTCATTAAGTATTTAGGCTGATAAGTATTAGTGTAAATTTCAAACGACGCGACGGTGATTTTCTAAGTGATCGACAAGGACTTTACTAAAACAATAATGTAATAATAATAATAATGCAGAACAATTACTGACAAAGTTCTGTCTAATAAGCGGCAAAAGAATACAGACAAGATTTTAGAGTTTCTACAAATACATTTTATTGGATTTGAGCAAGGAAAGCGAACGCTCTTTGCAATAGCGTCGTCAAATAATTTAAACGTGATAATCTAAACATTTCTTAAATAAAAATGTATGTTTGTGTGTTTGTTTGTTCGTCTTCTATGCGTTCGCGTATCGTTCATACGATTGAACTGAACAAAAAAAAAGAAAAAAAGTGTACGGTTGATGGCAATAGGCTCGCTACTACATGAAATTAGGATGTACTAATACATCTCTGCCCAACTTTTGGGGAATAGAGGTGTGACGTGGTTATGTTAAAAAAAAAACGCGGGCAGAGCCGCGTGGACACAGTCAGTATTCAATAAAAAACCGTTTCTATTGTTCTTGTTGGAAAACAGGCGGTTACGAGAAAAGTTATTATCGAAAGAAGTCACAATAAAATATATTTCTTTACTCGACACGTGACCAGAATACCTAGAATTCCTACACGTGCGTAATATTTCCTTTAGAAGGAAAACTAGCGTTAACGTAAACGATTAACTTTGGCAAACAAACTACATAGTACTAAACAGAATAAAACAAGAACAAATTAAGGAAGGAGTTTCATACTCAGAAATACGAGAACGGCTGAAACAAAATTAAAGCATTATTTTACTAAAACATGAACTAACAAGGCTTAACACTGGTTGGTGAACAGTTTACCCAAACACTAAAGATGAAAAAAAAAACGAACTAAAAGCTTCGATACGGTAGGTAACAAAAAGAGATGGGCCGAATGTGGTTTACACCGTAGCCGACCTTCGGCCGAATGTTCGGTTTGAAATCAAACCGAATCCGAAGTTCTGCCGACCTTCGATTCAATTACGTCGCTAGAAACGTGTTTGCTTGTTTACGCTGCGCTTGCTATGTCTCTTGCACGCGACCAATAATTAATGTGAAAAACATAACATCAGTATCAAATGTGAAAAAAAAGATGTATGATAGACATAGCATTAAGATTAATTTCACCACCCACTCATATCTCCGACTTAATTACGTGTTATAACACGTGACGATCGATTGGTTAAATAAATGGTGTTTAGTCAGAATAGTGTCTGTAGCTTTCTCAATTCCAGTTTTTACAGTTACTATTCTTGTCTAATATGATTAAAGTATGATTGAAGTATCAGAGTTTTTGTTTTTACTATTTGTACTATTTTCATCAGTTTGTTTGTATTGCATAGTACTTATTATAATTATTTTACCAATTTTGTTTTGACTTTGTCAACATTAAGTAGATACGTCTGAGAAGTTCTGACGAAGTTCGGTTCAAATTAACAAAAATGAACCGAACTTCAGTAAAACTGCCGAACATCGGCTAAACCGAATGTTTACCGAATTTCAGCCCATCTCTAGTAACAGTAAACCTTAATTTGAAAGAAAATATATCGTTAAATAACAAAAAGTGTGTGTGATAAAATAATGGCTAAAGTGCAGAAAGAAACCATAAAAACAACCAATGAAACGCCTCTACAAAACAACATTTTATAGAGAAAGATTTTTTTTCCTTTCTGCAGGCCAGGCTGCACACGATGCACAGAGTAAACAATAAAAATATTTATCTGCACACACAATGCAGTGAGAACATTTCCGCATCCTTGTTATACCTGCTTCTATTGTTTGCTTCATGCATTTCGTCCTCGCGCACAATTTCTACCGTCCTTCAGGCTTCAGTTCAGACTAACACGTGTTTTGCTACAACTTATGTATGCTAACTGAGCTATTTTAGTTTACGCAGTTCCGTTTTAACAAGTTTTGCTTGTTGGCATTACAAAACTCTGTGATAACAATGTTTAATGTATCTATGTAGGTACATTTGTTTTTTTGTATTTTTGTTTTGTTGAACTTTACGTTTCGTTTTTTTGTCGTAATTTAATTAATTTTAAACACGGTTTGAAATTTTATTTGTACCCTGCTTTGTTTGTAATTTACTTTGCCGTATTATCAAGATAGTTCAGAATTAGATGACTACAACTCTTGATAAAATTATAGTTTAAATATTTTATTTATTTATTGGTTCGCCTACAATTGTTATACATTTTCATAGTAAGGTTACATGCACAATAGTTAAACAACCGTTGTGTACAATATCAATCGGCAAACACAGCATGCATAAAAAAAAGAATGTACAATCGGAACGCTATATACAATTTTGTTTCCTAACATTTTTGTATTATAACTTTCGTGAGACACATCATATTTATGATTATTAATTTACGGTTTATTCACCACAACAGAGGTTTTAAAAAAAATGGATGTAAAAAATTTTACGAAAATTTTGTACCCATTTCTATACTATTCCATGCTGATCCTATGAACTTGGGTTCCTATAGTTATTAAGAGTGGAGTCAAAAATATTTAGCTTACTGTCAAATTTATTGAAGAGCCTACACATTCTAGGGACTGGGGAGTTAATACCTAAAACTGTTTTCCGATGGGGTGGGTAAAATAACTTAATAGGTTTCCGCGGGTATTTGTGGGGAATGTTAAAATTAATTCTAGAAACGAGTTGTGTACAGTCGATTAGATTATTATATTTGAAAAACCTTTTCTAAGTCTTTACTAATTAATAAGTTTGAGTTCGATCCTTCTTTGAATAAAAAATCGCATTGAATTCATCTTCTGATTTGTATAGAAAGATAGATCAGCTCTTACCCCTAAGTAATACGTCTCGTCGTATTTTGAAATGAGAACAGGGGAACTACGAAGTTTCGGCTGCACATTTTCCAAACACAAAAGTTTTTCGGATCCGACGATCGATTCCATTTTCGAGATTTGTCATTTTTTCTTTCGTTCACGCTACTCCCAAATGGCAATTGACATCTAGTAGTTCGTTGTTTGACAATACTTTGATCGTATATTTATGAGTTCGATGTTTGTCGTTGTTGCGTTTCGATCCGAACTTCGACGTTTATTTTTCGAAGTTAGCGATACGAGTGAGCACGAAACTAAACGAATTGACCGCAAACAACGTCGAATGGTAGTAATCAAATCAACCTGCGTATTTCGGTTATGTTTCGTTTGCCACAAATTGTGAACACACCACGAGACCAGCCGTGCAGCTAGCAAAAGTAATTTCACAACTTGCCTTTTTCATTTTTAATCGAATACTGATTGTATTCTCCTTTGTCAATTTTGTCGCTTGAGTGTGAATATTGAACACGATCGATCGACGAGCGGCCTTTGTTCAATAATAGCAATTTAGTTCTCATATTGGTTCAATGTAACACGGACGCTCAATCGCAAAGTTGTTACTACTTTGACAGTAATGGAGCATGCATTCTAAGTAGAGACTAGAATTGAATAGATTCAGAGGCGAATTCCAGCGAAGGTAAACAAAGGATTTGTTTGAGCATGTGTCTGGTTCGCCATTTGCACGTCACCTTGTGACCGCTCTCCATGTGTCTGCATGACCAATGTCTACGAAACGGGACTGTATTTTGCTTGAATGGGTAGCTTGTTACATTTGTGTATGAATGAGCGAGCCTCACAGCACGTTGTACGATGTTGTGTGTTTAGACATTACTGTTAGTAACTTAGATAATTGTACTAGAGTTCGTTGACATTTTCTCTTCATGCGTGTGTTTGAAGTAAATAGTTCAAAATGTGATACTAGTACTTCATTCTAACGATTTACAGCGAGTCAGATATTATATCGTGTTTGAGAGAACCAATTCAGTTCAATTTATTCCACTTAGCCGCCTGGAAGCTTTTGTAGGATAGGTCAGTTACATTGTTAATTTGTTTTTGTTACGGTTTTGTCGTGAATTTTGCTATATTTAGAGCTTTTAGATACTAGAAATAGAATTGTTTTGGCTTGCATCCGAATTCCGTATCACATTAGTAATTTCAACAGCTTTTATTTTGGCAATACAACAATATTCATTGCGTGGTATATAGTTGTGGAAAAGTTGGATTGTTAATACATAAGTTGTCATGGAAATTGTTGACCTGTCAAAACCAAAGTCATAGCGGATGCATAGCATTAGGATGTAGATATATAATTAATCTTATAAAATGATGTAAGTGTTAGTGTTTTTGTCTCTTCATTGTGGTCAGCCTATGTAGCATTCTAAGAATTTTTCTTTTCCACAAAAAGGTTTGGCCCACTCAATTTCATTTCGATTACATGCAGCGTACAATCATTAAGAATGCCCATATTATAATTATTGCCGTCTATCGGTAGATATGATATCATTTAGGATCAAGGGCACTGGGATACGTGAAGTAATATGTAATTAATCATAATAAAAAGTATGTGCCTAGTAGGTATTGTATGTCTTTGTTTAACAATTACTTACTCCTAAATAGTCTATATTGACACCACTCCTTGTGCATTTGGCCCTTGTGCCGCAATAAAATTCTGTATCTGCTCTTGTTTAGGATGGAACAGAATAAAACAATATTTATGATTACTTACGGTTTACTCCTGAGCATTTTCCGGGATTACCTGACTAACAGAGCCCTTAATCACGAGCCGAAAACGCGGCGAGGTCGATTATAAATGTGCCTCTTTCTTTATAATTAGGGATCGGATATTCGGATGCTTGGATTGGATGGATTACTTAAAGTGAATTTTTAGCTATGAAAGCATGAAAAAAAAAAGCAGAAAAGTAAAATATATTTTTGTAAAAAAAAAAAAATAGGAACACAGGGAATGCATAACTAGTCGAGTGTATAGTATGAAAGTGACTTTTTAAAACCATTTATTAAAAAACCCCGGGATTCTTGGATTGCGTAATTATTCAAAATTAATGTTTAACCCCCGATGCAAATATGTGTGTATGTAGAATGTAAGAAGAGGAGTGGTGTGTGTTAGATAAACCAAAAAAAACATTAATTAAAATAATTGTCCCGGAACCGCGTGGTTTTTTCGATACAAAAGCGCACTCCATATTAGTCAATATCTCAAGTTTAGGTGAATATGCATCCAAACATCCAATCTCTAGTTATGATACAGGATAAATAAATCTAAATAAAAAGAGTTTCGTATCTATATAGCATTCTAGTACAACATTGAGTAATCTGCCTAAGTTTACTCACCTCTCATTACCGAGGCATCTTCTACTTACTGCTCGCTGTATAAAATAATCTGTACGTCACGGTCCGTTCTCGACACGCATTAGTAACACTAGTTCTTGACTGCGGCTATTTTTTGTCTTTATAGCTTGTACTTATAGGCTTGTCATGCATTTTAATGAATGTTGTGTGAGAAATTGTGTGATTTCGTAGTCTTCAATGTAAAAATTATTTGCGGCCATTTTTCTTTTCTGCGCTTTCCGCATACTTGTTGTACAATTTGTAACAGGAATAACACAAACACCTCAATTAGAATATTCATATATACACTGAAATTTTACTTTTATGTGGTTAAATTGTTTATTTAAGAACATAGTTTTACTTTTCATTGTTAACTGTATTTAAAATTCAGTCTTATATCCTTGAGATAAGGAGCAACTTTATTTATCTCAATAAAAAATACACAGGCATTAAAAATGGCTGAAATCAATTCAGTTGCCAAAACTTAACAAACTACTCTCAGGGTTTGCGTTTATTAAGTCGCGTCCGCTGCGCCGTGTTTGCAAACAGGATAACATTGTTTGCTAACCGAATAGGAGCGTGGCCTAACAGTTTTGTTAACAAAAACACATTAACATGTTTGCCGCGACGAATGGATAACATCCCCCGCGTTCGCCTGCGGGGAGGGGAAGTGACGCATTTTGTGTTCGCGTCCACTAGAGGAAGACGCCATCAGTGTTTCCAAGTCTCCCGATTTTAGTAAATGTCTCCAGTTGTCCCGGATTCCAACTCAAAACTCCCGATTTTTTAAGAACACTACGGCTTATACTTTCTTTATTGCTTTTCTAACATGTTTTGCTAACTTGTTTTGATAACATGTTTTGTTAGAAAATTGGTCGGATTTTGACCCGGCTTTATGTTACACGTTGAATGTAACAGCAATGCGTTTCAAGTTTGTAACTTACGTAGGATCGAAAAGTTGCACTTTCGTTTGAGTATGCTTGCTCAGGTTAAGTTACACCTTATGGAAGCTTCATCGATGTTCTCTAAATTCTCATTAACTTGGGATTGTTTCAACAAAACAGGCCTATGGCGTAGTGTATAAGTTTTAATTGTAACGGGCCTCCATTAAGGCCCCATTGCAAATCTCCATCAGCTTGAACTGTTTACTTAACTAACTAAGAACTCTTAGTAATAGTACGTTAATTTTTAACCTCTGGGTCTTAATGAACATTCGTACGAACAGAAAATATACTTTTGAGTAAGATGTAACGCGGGCCACTTAAAGTATCACTGATAAATGTTTGAAAGCAAGTGTTAAAAGGAGATGTTTGATTTTGGGCCACCACTATGTACAGTATATAGAAAAATAGGAAAAAAATAGGGGATTACCATAAAAATACAAATTAATTAATTTGAAGAAGAGTACAATTGTACTGGAATTATTATTTGAGGACGTTTTTTAATATGTTAACCCTTTTTTTCTGGTAGCCATGACAGTTGTGTTTGACATTAACATGAGTTTGACAACTTTGACAGTCCTAGGTTTCGTGGTGTGTGTGTGACGCAATCAAGTACAACACCTGTAGTTCTATTTCATTATAAATATAACGAAATCCAAGTATTTTCGTTTAAAAACAACGTCGATATGTTATGTAAGTAAGTACACAAGAAATAAACACTATGGGGTCAATGACATGTCAACAGTTGTCAAAATGACATTTCACATAATTTCGATCCACCATATTTTTATGTGTTGTGTTGCTCTCCTTGACGAAGTTAACTTGAATGTACAATTAAACAAAGTAAAATTATAGAAAATTAACATTAAAAAACGGTTACTTTATTGTAAAGCTATTTTTCCATATAGTGTACATGGTGCTGGCCCAGGCTCCATACATTTCTGAAACATCTCCTTTCATAGTTTCAAAAAAAAGAAACAAGAAAAAAATTTTTTTTTTTTCTAATAAACTCGATCCTCGCTTTAGTTACGAATTCAGAAAATGGGGCTTCTAATCTGTGACCCCCAAGACCTAAAATGTAAACACAGTTGATCATAGCTGAGGATAGATCGTCACCCTCCGCGCTAACTGTCCTACCGACGCACCGGTTCGTCAGTGCCATTGTTTATCTATTGTGTCTATAATTACAGTAGGTACTTGAGACTTTAAACTATTGACTTTTGGGGAAAGTGATAGAACAAAAGTTCTTCATTATTATGGATACTGTAACACTCATTCGAATTAGTAACCCCTTTCGAACTAACCTTGTAGATGTGCACCTGTCTATTTTATTAGTGTTTATGTAACATAACCTTCGCTTTTTTATGTTCGGTTGTTACATTATAAACCGCAGAATGCGGTATTCATCAAATATTTTCTTATTCTTAAAGATCATAAATATTTTGATTACGTATGCATGGCACCCTTTCACTCCATAGTATGCTAACGACTGCGATGAATTTGACAACAGGCATAAAATAAATGCCTGTTAACAAATAAATGCATTTTCGATTGAGCGCCTAATATTTCTGGCTTTGGTAATTTAAGCGATGAGTGTTCATATTCATTGAATACCTAACTAGTTAGAACTGTCACAAATGTATAAGTAAAACGAACAAACAAAAAAATATTAAATGAATATGAATTCCAATATGTATAGACCATTCTCTTCCTGAAATGATAATTCATACGAAATGTATTAAGTATTTGGGAATGACGGTCATTGGTACTGCCTGTCACCAAACGCATGCAGGTTAATTAAGCATTTTACAAACGTAGGTAAACTTGGGAGAAATTAATCCGGATCACCGATATAAACCTTAGTTTTTTGGATACTAAGAGTGATAGCTTATTTAAATGAAAGTAGGTATTTTAAAAATTATTTAATATTACTCAAGTTAAATCCTAACTAATATTATAAATGCGCAAGTAAGTTTGTCTGTTTGTTACCTTTTCACGCCTAAACCACTGAACCGATTATGGTGAAATTTTTCATATAGGTACCTACGTTGTCAGTTGTAGGTACAGAAACGGACATAGGGTGCCTTTCATCTCGAAAAAAAATACTGTTCCCGAGGAAAACAACAATAACGATAATTTAATAGATCGCGCCCCATGTCTTTCGAATCATGATTGAATTATATTATTATAGAAACTTTAGTACTGTGTTAAGCCGCGGGCAATAGCTAGTAGTCTATAAAATACTTTAATATTAACGTTTATGTTGGTGACCCTGGCTCATTGCTCCCGAGTGTAGTATAGACTTACCTGTCTGACGATTAAAATCGCTTGATAAACTCCATAAAACAAGCCCTTTTGTTAATCTTCCCGTTCGAAACAGATGAGAGAGAACTAACCTAACCCGTTTAAATACCATGAACTCACTTTAATAAACATAAGTAAATATTGTAGAACTGGTCCAGTAAATCACTGCATTTACCTGTTGCAAGTCCCGAACAACGCCTGGCACAACCAGATGTTGTAAGTCCAGGCAATGACAAAAACGAAAAAAGAAATAACAGAAATGCACTTCTTTCATTAAATTCTAGTTTCTTTTTCTTCAGTTTTTTAGTGCGATCGTCTTAACGCATTAAGGTCAATGTTCATTTGCTTTACACAATTACCTAATTCTGGTAACTTTTAGCAAGTTATCACTTCATTTAATGAGATTAATTGTGCTGACGTAACAAAACAATAGATGTAAGATCTTAATTGTAGTACACAACGTTCACTTTCGTTGCAATTCACGAACGCGGAACGTGGCGCTCGAGCCGTGAAGAAATTGTGAATAGTAAGAACGAATTAGTGTTAAAATTTAATTTAGGTTAAAACTGTGCCTTTTCTTTTTTCTTTTTTTTTCCTTCACTTTGTCGCATTTGACCCTCGTCATACTTGATGGTAAGCGCAGACAGGGTCTAAGATGAAGCACACGATTCCAAGTAACAGAGATATAGAGAGATTCCCCTATACTTCTCTAGCTCTCACATACACACGACGGAACACAGTTAACTGCTTGGCGCCGGACTTTAATGTGAGGGTGGTAGCTAGCCAGGCGGGCCGTAAAGATCCTACCACCAAGCGAAAGGTTGTAATTTATATTTTCTTCCAAACTGCTATTATTTCTCACCAAACGGTTGACCGCTTTCTTTCCGTGTAGGAGGGTCTGTGTTTGACCCCGCTTCTGACTTTTTGAATACATGTGCAGATCAGAATTTGATTATCACTTCCGTTAACGATGAAGGTAACACGTGAGAGGGCTCCGAAAATAGTTTTCAATGGTGTGTACTGTGTAGTCCGCCAACTTGAACCGTGCCAGCATGGTAGACTTTAGTAAAAGCTTTAGTAAAGCCTTTAGTAAACGCTTCTCATTCTAAGAAGAGGCCCGTGCCTATCACCGGGACAGTAATAAGTTGATTATGCTAGAATTACATAATAATGTATCATCGTAAAACCTACTGCCTTACCACAAAATTGTGTTTAACAACTGCCTACCTTATTTATGGACTATTTCGTTGGTCTAGTGTTCGCAAGCGTGCTTGCTAACGGTGATGTCTTGGTTTCGATCTCCAGATCGAGAAAAGTGTCTGCCAGGAGCCTGGATTTGTGCCCAGTTGATGGCAATAGACTCGCCCCCTATTACATGGGACTTAAACATCGAAATGAGGGTGTACTATACAGTATACAGCTCTGCGCAACCCTTCTGGGAATACAGGCGTGACGTTATGTTGTGCTGTTTATGTACGGAGTTTGATTTGATCTTAGAGGCGGTTTATACATGTCTTCTCTCATCATTCGTAGTACGAACTTTATTCTGTAATTAACGGTACCGTACCTTGGAAACTTCAATTTTCAATTTTGGAACCTCACCTCTAAGTTTTTTATATAGGATTTTTGCTAATTTCTAAAAAAACTATGCTAGATACAGACATCGTTTTATTTTTCTTGTAATATTTACATAAACGTCTATCAACGCAATTTATTCCAGATTTTTCACTCGGCAAATTTCGTAGATAATGGGCGAGGGAATAGTATTTTACAGATAATTTTCATCATACATTAAAAACGGGGAATTATTAATCGGGCGAATAAACAATATATGGAAGACTGTTAATGAGATACTTTAATACTAAACCGAGCGGCATTAAAATATATTTGCGAAAAATTAACATAACTGGCGATAATTAATGAATGATTAAAATTCGTAAGATGAGGTACTAGCAGTGGGAAACAGTTAATCTAAACTAGCAACTAAAATTCCAAGTGTCCGAATTAAATACTAATACTACCCTTAAAAAACTATGTGGCATAAATGAAAAAAAAAAAAAATTGTAATGTGCAAATGAACCCCTTTCATACGATAGCCATTTCTTTTTTTACCATTTTGGTACCAAACCCTAAAAAATTATTACGTAATTGATGTACTTCTGATTAAAAGGGTATTGACATCAGATAATATATAACAACAGTGGCTATCTATCTAAGTGGGTAGAGTTGTTCAACTTCATAGTCTAACTTAGTCATAACAATCTTGGTAATCTTATTGCTTGGAGTTGCCCTGAGGAGTTACCCCTAATGGAGGCTGCGCTAACTTAAATTACGACGACAGAAATTAAAACCGCGATTTTAATATAACTTCTATAAATAAACAAAAATTAGAGGCATTCCGTTTGGCGCGTCAATTTGAATCCCACCAATAATAGGAAATAGGAATGGGAATACAATTGTTGTGATTCAAATTGGTGCTCTAAATGGAATGCCTTAAAAGTTTGATTTACGATTTCAGAAAACTATCGGTATAGGTATACAAGGTTAGTCGGAAAGGGGGTACTAATCCGAAGCCCACTTATAGTATCGCTGATGACTGTTTGAAAGCAAGTGTTAAAATTTCAACATTCGATATATATTTTTTCCAAATAAAATGATTTTTATTTTAGTTTTTTCAAAAATTCTTTATCCCTGCTTTAGTTATAAATCCAAAAAATGGTGCTTCTAATTCATGACCCCAAATATGAACTAAAATGTAAACACAGCTGATCATAACTGGAGATAGATAGATTTTAGAGATTTTTTTTTTTGAGATTTTTGGACAACTGTTTCTCTTTAACTATTGAGTTTTGGGAAAAGTTGTAAAACAAAAGTTACTCATTATTATGTGTACTTTAATACCCTTTCGGATTAGTACCCCCTTTCTGACTAACCTTGTGAAATAAATAAATTAAAAAAAAAAAATTTGGGACATTTTTCACACAGTACCATCTAACTAACTAAGCAGAGCTTGTACTATGGGTACTAGATAATGAATATAATACTTATATACTTTTTTTTTTTGTAAATATTTACTTATAATACACTAGCCTTTGACCACGACTTCGTCCGCGTGAATGTCGGTTATTGATCCCTAATTTATTAATTATAAAATATAGCCTATAGCACTCAGGGATAACGTAGCTTCCTAGTGGTGAAAGAATTTTTGAAATCGGATGAATAGTTTCGGAGATTACCTCCTACAAACAAACAAACAAATTCTACCTCTTTATAATATTAGTATAGATAGATAAGAAACACCCAGACCAACACAAACACTTATGTTCGTCACATAAATATTTTTATTTTATTTTTTATATACCTTTATTTTTTATTTGTCCTGTGGGAATCGAACCCACGACCTCGTGATCAGCAGTTCAACACTCGAACCACTAGACCACAGACGTCATCAAATAACATAATTATTATAATAATTAGTTAGGTAACTTATAAAAGATATAAATTAATAAACCTCGCAAATGTTTTGAAAATAAACAACTTTTTTTTTTTTTTTTTAAATACGTTGCCCCATTCTTAGATTTCTCTTGTATAGTGGGTGCGTTTACAGACACAAATCTCACAAACAAACGCCCAGACCCGAAACAACCATCTGTAGGCCATACAAATTTTTGTTCCGTGTGGGAATCGGACCCACGACCCGTAGCGCAGAAGCTAATCACTTAGCCACTGCACCAAACGTGCCGTCAATAATATATAAATTGATTGTAATATTTTCCTTACTTACTCATGGAGGGGGACGGGGGGGGGCTCATGACTAATTAACAATCGCGCCTATCATAAGATTCGCTAGGTTAAGTTGCTGTGCATGGGTGATGGTTCGTTACACATCAAGACCCCTCCGTGCCTCGGAGAGCATGTAAAGCCGTTTCCCGGGTGTTATACGAATACCTTTGACAGTAGCTACAGGTAGCCAGAAGCCTGGAAGTCTGACAACCGGTCTAATTTTAGGATATCGGCATTGCCCATTTACTGGGTTGCGGAGGTCTGATGGCAGTTACTCCATGTACTGGTATTCAGCCGCATCTGGTTAGACTGGAGCTGATCCCAACATTGAGAAAAGGTTAGGCAGATTTTTTTACCAACCAATTACAAATTAAAACGTTTTGCATGCAGTTATGATAGTTCTATCAATCAGCAGGGAAATTGCGTAACGTTACCAACATCAATCTTGACAGATGATGTGTCAAAAACAATATTCATTGCGTGGTACATAAGCTATGTCTACACCAGTGCGCTTTCATGTTCATCTTGCGTCTTCGTCTGAAGCATGCGTGAAGCGCCATAGCGCATGCCTAAATACTAGTTCGACAAAAGCGCATGCCCCTAGCGCACGCTAATCCGTCTATTGTATGTCGACTGACGACTGACCGAGGCACACTGATGTAGACGATAAGCTACATGCGTCTTATGGCAATCAATATTGCATGCGCTTGACGCAAGAGGAAATGAAAGTTGAAAGCGCAAGATGAACATGAAAGCGCACTGGTGTAGATATACCAATTGTTGTGGAGAAGTCGGATTGTTAACACATACGTTGCTATGGAAATTGTTGCCTGTCAAAATCAAAGCCATAGCGATTACGAGTGTGTTGCGCAATTAGAATGCAGATCTCGATTAGATACATAACCCTTTTCAAAACTTTCGAACCGTTTCAAACTTGCAAGAAAATCAATTCATAATAAACTCTAACATACGTTATACCTCAAGAAGAGGGATAAATAGCACCTCCCTGTCATGTTAGATATGAAATATCGACGCAACGTTGATACATTGAGGGCCAACCATTCAAAGGGATGAATGACTGATGTCAATTTACTATAGGCATAGTGACGGTACCTGCTCCGCTGTTCATAATATTTTATTCAGAACTTTTATATAAATTGTATTGGTTTTGATAGTGTGTTTTTTCTTTTCAAAGAATATTGATGTAAAAACGTATTGTATACAAGGTTAGTCGGAAAGGGGGTACTAATCCGAAAGGGTGTTAAAGTACCCATTATAATGAATAACTTTTGGTCTACAACTTTCCCCAAAAGTCAGAGAAATAGCTGAGCAAAGATTTCATATAAAACACGGTAAAATCTATATATCCTCAGCTATAATCAGCTATGATCAGATACATTTTAGGTCATATTATTTGGGGTCACGGATTAGAAGCTCCATTTTCTGAATTTGTAAATAAAAATGAAGATTTTTTAAAAAACTAAAATGAATATCATGTTGCATGGACATAAAATTATCGAATTTTAACACTTTTAGTTATACTTTAAGTGGTCCGCAGAATAGTACCCCCTTTCAGACAACTTCTGTATTGTTAAAGGTTTGTTTAATCATATATTTACTTGGTCGCATTTAATCTAGTCGCACCTCATGGTAGGCGCTGATAAGGTCTAAGACGGAGCACACGAATCCAAGTAACAGAGATAAAGAGGGATTACCCTATATATATCTCTCTGGTTCTCACATACCTGCACACGACGGAACACTGTAAACTGCTTGGCTTGATTTTAATGTGAGGGTGGTAGCTTGCCAGGTGGACCGTATAGATCCTACCACCAAGCGTGCTGGGTATGTAACTCTTCATATTTATGGATACATTTATTCATCGAATGTTAGAAAGAGAGTATTCCGTGGTTTTATTAACTAACTCCTACGCGAGAAATGACTATCACAAACATTGAACGTTCTGAGTTTTTCGGAATTAAAATCAATTTCTACCTCTACCATCATCATCAGCCTATTACCACAGTCTACCTATATCTTACTCCTTACAGTCGGTCAACGTAGAACATTGTCGCAGAGCAATCGTGCGGGGGGTGCGGGGTGAAGGGGGCGGAGGTTATGTCCCAAGTAGCCATACTGCATACCTGGGACATGACTGTATTACTGAACTTCGAAGACATAACCTCCGCCCCTACATAATTTTGACATTTCATAGGACCTGTCAAATGTATGGGCGTTGACTCACTGTATGGAGTAAGTAGGTACACTGTGCTATTACTGTCCCACTGCTGGGCACGAGCCTCTTCTCAGAATAAATGAGAATAGGCCTTAGTCCACCACGCTCTGGCCTGGTGCCGGTTGGCGGACTACACCGAGAACTGTTTAGAGCTCTCTCAGATGTGTAGGTTTCCTTAGGATATTTTCCTTCATCGTTAACGCAAGTGATAATCAACTTATGATCTACACATGAACTCGAAAAGTCAGAGGTGCGGGCCAGGGGGCTTACTCCCTAAGTCCGTCAACGAAGTTAGTCACCCGTCCGAAAGTATCCCGAAACGTAGAAGTGAACAAAACAAGTGTCAAGTTCAACTTTTCGGACGGGCAAAAACACATCGGTAGTAGGGACATCTGCCAAATCGTGTTGTGCTGCGAATTCATTCTTAGTTTGGGCCCCGACATAATCGTATATCCGAAGGTGATAGGGAGTAGGAAGCGCTCGTAACTAAGGCCGAAAGCACGGACTTAGTGCTTAGGGAGTAGAGCCCCTAGGTCGAAGTCAGACCCTCGTGCATGGAGGGCAAGCGTTCAAACCCTAGGCTATCACTGTTTTTAACCTACCTCTACCTACCAAGTTTCAATCAAACCTAGTGAGCCGTTCCGAAGATGTCTCATGATGTATGCATAATCCTATAGAGAACTTTAAGTATATACTCAAACGATATTAACAAACTTAGCCTACAAAGACACACAAGAGGAAGTTACTAAGTTAGTTTTTGTTTACCAAGAAGTACTAACATAAATATGGCTAGCCCTGAGAAATAAAACAGACCATTATAAGAACAAAAATACGCAAATAAAGTTTTATTAGACGTAACGGTGAGTAATAACTAATAGCTTTTATAGCTCTCGTAACGTTTCGTGTATACTTTGTAATAAAAAATTGTCTTCTGTCGTGTCGACACGAGCTATATGAGAATAACAGTAGCTGATGCAGAGCTGTGGTGAAAAGATTTGTAGCGGGACTGAACGCACAGGGTGCGCCGGACGTACGAGTATAGTACGAGCTAACTAAGTCGCATCGGAAAACTTCGTAAAACCGATCACTTCCGAAGTAAGTGCGACTCTAAGCCCACAAATGTTTATTAGTACTGCAGTAAATAAAACTTTTTACGCTGACGCAATAAGTGTTTTTCGATCAGGGACATCGATGTACTTAGCTCTGTCGTCCTATATTAAGCAACATCACACGTGGAGGTACTTATAATGCACTCAAATATAGAATCAAGTAGGTACCCTACCCTATAAATATATTTTATAAAAATATGGATTAGGTATATTTCTTTAATGAAAGTGTATTGGTATGTCTATACCCGTACGTTTCATGTTCATCTTGCGCTTTCAACTCCTCTTGCGTCAAGCGCATGCAATGTTGATTACCATAAGACTCGAACTAGTATTAGGGCACGCGCTATTGCATGCGCTATGGCGCTTCCATGCGTCAGACGAAAGCGCAAGATGAACATGAAAGCGCACTGGTGTAGACATACCTAATAACACTATGTCCGACCTGGGGATCGAACCCAAGACCTCACGCTTAGCAGTCGCGCTTACAACCACTGGACCAACGAGGCAGTCTACGAGGTACTACTGTAGCGGCATCTATCCACGCCACATGCGAACTACGCAACACGCCGGCGCGGCGGTGTAGGCGACTACAGCGACAATATTTACAACTGTCATAGATGACAGATCCTACATCGCGCTATCATGATTTAACACGCAGATCGTATATATACAACCTCCCAACACCAACTGTTGGGCAGTAGCCCGCCAGGCACAAGACTCCGCCTGGTTGGAGGATCCTCCCTTTGGTTGGAGGAACACCACACCAAGTTTCTCCACATTACTACTAAATAGTCAGTAAAAGTGCCCTATTGGTGATATTTGCTTGGGTTACGTATTTAAACACCCGGTCAGTTCTTGTAGATAAGTAAACAGAAACATCCGTAAAGATCGTAAAATGATAAAAAGTAAAATAATGCACCATTAATTACGTTTTCAACTACTTCTTAGAGGTTGGATAATTTCCTAAGAAAAATTAAGGGTATAAACTGCATCGAGTTTCTTTCCACCCAGTATAATATATCTAGGAAAAATAAATCGGGTTACTGGCGCTTTCCAATAGCAGTAATGATACCAATTCCACCCGACCCATGGAAAATATTTGCCCGCTTTTCTATTCTTATCGATCATTATAGAGCTGAACGACGTTCACTGAGATGCAGTCAAGCAAAGATATAAACTTCGCGTTATCACTTCCTTGAGAACTATTCAGGAATAGTTTAGCTATGAGGAATCACGTCTAAGTTTGACGGTAGGAGTTGAGTTTACTAGGTTTCGATGGATAGGGATGTATATTAGTAAATTCTTTAAAAGGCTACTACTATTAGGTACGGTACAGTCTGTCTATAAAGTCATGAAATGGAACTAATTTTTAATCTTTCCCAGTGTTTTGTCAGTTGTGTTTTATGAAGTGATAATCGTGTCTAAATACGCGCAAATTGATTTAAGATGAGTAAAACTATATTAAGTTCTGCAAAAAAAGTGATTTTTAAAGTTTAAATTTTATAATGTACTAGCTTTTGCCCGCAGCTTCGCTTGCGTGTTTTGAACCCGTTAAGTGACGATTTTCCATACAAATTTTCATCCCCTATTTAACTCTCTTAGGGGTTGAGTTTCGAAAAATCCTTCCTTATTCCTTGTCTATATTATAAAGGGAACCTCTGTGCAAAATTTCAGCTTTCTAGGTCCAAGGGTTTGGGCTGGGCGTTGATGAGTCAATCACACAGTCAGGACTTTTCTTTTTAAGTGACCTAACAAGAATTGATGTAGGTAAAGAGGACGAAACCGGAGTTATTCGTTAATCACGAAGATTGCCGAGGCGCATACCTCGTGTCGTTGTTACTGTACATTATTTTTTAATCTTAGAAGAAAAGGGAATTCCACTTCACAGCTTAATATTGGGTATAGCATCTCCGTTGGTGTTTTATAGTAACTTGAGATAATCAAATAGGTACTTAATAGTCGATCAGGGGTTCTAAAACAAAGACTTTCAACAATTATTCAGAGTAGTAATTTGAGATGGAGCAATAAAGTCAGCTAGGTACCTTAACCGTTGTTGTGAGTTTTTTACAATTTCTGACGTTTCTAGCACTCTAACCTTCGGTCCGGAAGAATCTTTTGATCCTTATGGGATTGATTGGCATCATAAAAATATTTTGCGAAAACTGCGCCTTTTCTCGCTGATTGTATTTTTTTTCCAAAATGTTTATATGTTTATATGCTAAGCAAATATATATTTTTAATAACATAGACATTCTCCTAAGAACGTTTCACTGTAGCTACAGCGGTTAAGCTAGCAGTCCCATATCAAATTACCACCCTTTAGGAATCTACATTTACCCTTTTGTCTTTCGAGAGGTGTGAGAATATTTCTTACAAAATTCACTCACAATAGATACCAGAACATTACTCATAATAAATCATACCTTCAGGTGGTAAAAGCTCGATAAAATAACAGAATATAGTTCTTACATGCGTAACCTACTAGATCTAAAAATATAAATAGAATAGGTCAACCGCGACATACGGTTCTCCCGATATACGGGTCAAATGCCTGCCTATCTCTGTCGATAGGAATAGTAAAATTGTCGTTCAAGAAAAGGGCTCGGTGTAACTGTTTTCCTTATGCCCGAACTAAAAGATCCAACGAAACGTTATTATGTGGCCATTCTGCCAGAGTATCTCTCGGAACTTGACAATGGGTAAATGTGATAAATATAATATAACATCACGCCTGTAGTCCAAGAAGGGTTGGGCAGAGGTGTATCGCCGTTATGTTTAAGTCCCTTGCAAGACGGAGCGAGCGAGCCTATTGCCATCAACCGGGCACAAATCTGTGGGACTTTCTGTGGAAACTACAGTCCAATGTTCAAGTTTTGTCATATTTCATTTTTTTAGCAACACCGTCATGTAGTGCCGATAACATATTAGGTATATTGACCATCATTAAAAATAAAGTAGCTAGGCATTTCTTTGTTGGTTTTTTTCAGTCTTTGTATTTGATGTGAGAATGGTCGAAACAATTTAGAACATTAAGCATGTATGGATTGTGTAATCCCGAGGGTATGATGGAAAAGGTTGTAAACGATGAGGTGACTGCTGATAGGGAAGGATGGAAGAGAAAAACAATTTTCGCCGACCCCAAGTTACTTGGGAACTGGACACAAAGAAAAAAAAAGCATATATCCACAATAGTAGCGCTTGTTAAAATCTCCTTTTGTTTGATGTTAATTTCTGTACAGTGCGAGCTAAACCAACGAGTAATAATTCACGATTATCACGTCACTCATCCTGTCATCATAAATCTATCTCTAAAACAGCTAATAGCTACTTTTGACGCAATATAACACTACTAACTGTACCTGCGGCACCACCCGCATGAAAAGTTTTTACTTTTTTTCGTACTCTTTATAAACTAGGATTTATTCTGCCTCTGTAGTACGGCTGGTGTTCACCAACCTTATTTCCCTAGTTAAACTAGGAAGCGGTGAAGAGAGGGCGCTTTTTGGGGCTGTCTTTTATGTACCTAATTTTGACGTTCAAAAAGAAATAAGCAATTCTAGTCTATTCTCAATAAATGAGTTTTGAAACAACCGTTTACTCGAAAACGACTAGAATTTTTGATAAGCCGCCGACTATATTTTTAGGTACTAAATATTGATATTAAATTTAGCATCTACTTGCACCAATTTACCGAGATATAGTGAGTACCCTTGAGTAAGGATTGAGGGACACCCTTTGAAAGTTGTAATTGATTTGTAGTTGGTTTGTAATTCCCCCTTATTACAAAAGATGGTTCAAACCAAGACTAAGGTAAACCCAGGTTTAAAATATACCCATCACTTTCTTATGTTATATAACAAAAAGAGACGGGGCTATTTTAAAACCTAGGTTTTTCTTTGACCATCTTTTGTAATAAGGGGCAATTTGTTTTTGTTTTACAATTTTTTAAATCGCTTCTTTTTTTTTAACAACTTCTACTAAATTTTGATATTACTATTTTTCCGATTCACGATTATGGCCCTCAACCCTTACACGCACATCGTTGTTTAACCAGAAAAATTAAAGTTGCATGCCAACATGATTGAGAAACAAACATACAACCTAACTCACTCCGTCAAATTAATATCTAAGAAATTTGTCAAATTGCAAATATAATCGGACTACAATATACGGTAACCAGAACATCAGTTGATATCGTCCAAGTCACTTGAAGATTGAGTACAAACGAATATGATTACTCGGAAGGAACTATGTTACTACTATACGAGTGTTATACCGATATTGCTCCTGTTATTACATCAGGCTAAGATCAGCCGTATCTCGGGCGGCGGCGACTGGTTTGTTCTATTTTGTGCCTTTGGAAAAACGCTCTTTTATTTATAAAGTTTTTGATCTTGATGTGCGTATAAATACTAACATGCAGCAGTCTTTAGTTCAACTTAAGTTGACCTTAACATACTTAGGGAAAGTCTGAGTGAAAAAAAAACCGGACAAGTGCGAGTCGGACCCGCGCACGAAGTACGAAGTACCTTATCTATAATAACGGCAAAAAAATCATGTCTGTTGTATGGGAGCCCCCTTAAATATTTATTTTATTCTGTTTTTTAGTTTTTTTTGCTATAGCGGCAATAGAAATACATCGTCTGTGAAAATTACAACTGTCTAACTATCACGGTTCATGAGATACAGCCTGGTGACAGACGGACGGACAGCGGAGTCTTAGTAATAGGGTCCCGTTTTACCCTTTGCGTACGGAACCCTAAAAACATTAAACCCTTTTCACAGTGAGGAGAGTCCTGACGTTTCTCTACAAAACGTTACTATAAAAGAATACAAATATTTTTGAGAAACAAAACATGGGTAATATAGCTATTTTACTGTTTTTCATGATGTCTTTTACGTTTTTTGATAGCAGTCTCCATACGGCTACAACTAACGAAATGACCGCTCAGGACTTTTCTTCATCTTTCGTTGAACCAAGTATTATACTCGGTTCTATAATAGCTACCTACCGTTCAATACACCATGTGAAAAAACAAGAGAATAGGCTTGTAATCATACAAAAAAATAAACAGAACTATATTTATTTTAGTTAGATGAGCAATAAAAACAGGTAACAAATATTATTGTTGTAAATTATAATGGTTATGTATCATCCATTAATAAAACGATATCTCTTTTGAAATATGTATCCGAGTTTTACGCACGTAATGTTTTATAAAGAATGAGGAACAATGCCAAAACCTCGACCGGTACATAATCAAATATTTCAGTGGCATTAGCGTGTTAGTGTATAACTACATAATAACGGCTTTTAGACGAGACGTGTACTTAATTAAACCAGGGTTTTTTATTGTTTCAATGCACACAATTACATTTATACTGACAGATTGATTGTCTATAATTCAGGTTACGCTGCATCAAAAAGATTCTATATTTTTCGACGTTCACTGATGTTTAATTTATTTGCACAACGATTAAATGCATTACTTACAAAAGGAATTATTAATGCCCGGTTCCTATGGCCGAGAACTAATCGTTTTGCTTACCGTTGTTTTTTTTTTTGTTTAGCTATATAAAAGAAATAAATAAAATAAATAAAAGTTTATTCAGGTAAAAAGGTAAAACACTAAATACAAATTGGCTTAAATCTACGAAAAAATCACTTGTGTTTGCCTGAACTAGGTCATCCTGTGTTTCAGGCGTGGCAAGGTACGAGTATAATATTTCTAAATAATCACATTACTTAAAAAAATCTAGTCATCTAATAGGTATAGGTATAAGGTATTTAAAAAGGTGTAAATAGTACAATAAATCCTACTTGCTAAAATCTTAGTAACTATCCTAACTTAACTTAATTAATACAAGTACACTTTTATTTAAGTACAACTAATAATTTCTCTGTATCTTCATAGGACATACTTTGAAGAGCTTCCTTGAGAGTTGTTTTGCAATTTTTATAATTTAGAGAATACATTTTGGCTCTCGCATTTAGTCTGTTATAAAGTAATAGTCCTAGGAAGACAAAAAATTTAGCTGCGAAAGCATGTTTTGTACTTTTTGTAGGGCAAACTATGTCTATCCGTCTCTTTTTAGTGTACTCATTGCTGTATGGGAGGGCTGCGTGTTGTTTTAATACAATGCTCATAATGAATAACTGTCGTGCTGTTAGTACTTTACAGGATTTATAGAGTAAGTTAGTGGGAAACAGGAAAGGGCGGCAACTAGACACCTTGAGAATCGCTCTTTGAGCTCTCTCGATAGCTATATGCTCGCCTTTGGCCAGTATCTCGCCTGATGGTAAGCGATGATGTGGTCGACGGTGAAGCACGCTTGCCTAGAAGTAACTTATTCACTCTTGACTTAAAGACCCCAAGGTTGTAACTATCAGGAAACACAGACTCCGGCAGGGAATTCCACTCCTTAGCTGTGTGAACAATGAATGTGTTCGCAAAACGCTTCGTACGTATGGGTGGGATATCAACCATGTACCGCTTATGCAAAGCTTTAGGCCTAGTATCCACCAAAGCAGAGAGGAGAGGAGATGTCTCGTAAACGACCAATAGGATTTCTTATTGAGTTGAAGCTAAGCGGAGGGATGTTAAAATAACGCAATCCTATTGGCTGTTCGAGACATCTCCTCTCCTCTCCGCTTTGGTGGATAATGAGCCTTAGGGTTTTTGCTTCATAATTGGTAATGATACAACAGTCTTTATTTTAACTAATAACGCTCAGTATATCATTGGAATCGGCTATTAGTTACACAAAACAAAATACAGAACAAATGTTTGTTGACAACAATATTATCTTTTCTTCCGGGATCAAAGCGGATCGAATCAAAATAATAGGAAGTTCTAACATAAAGCCTGTTAGAGTGACGATCTATTTTCCGTCGGCGCACTATCCAATCTTTTAATAGGTCACAGTGGCATCAGGACCTAAACGTGAGCACTGGAAACGTCGCCACGTGACCCGACTGCGAATGACTGATGAATGCCTTCAGGCTACATACAGTGTGTTAATTACTGTAGCGAAACCTCATTGTATATTAATTAATTAGGTTTTCGCTAATAAGAGTACCGAGAAGGTACTTACGTTGTACCTGTTACGAGGATTTAGTTTCTAATTACTGCGTAACAAAATTGGATTAAAAGCTCCTTGAAAGATAAGCATGTATTGTATTAAAAAAATAATTTTCAAAAGTAAGACGGAGAGACCTTTATTTGATATTCGGACGGAAGATTGACTTCCTGGTATCAATTTGTAGATACTTATGAGAAATTTTAATAACTTTTGCTTCCAGTGAAAACCTCGTATGCATGTTTGGTCAAAAACATTTTATGTCATATTTAGCAAAAAATCTTGCAATCCATATTTTAGACTGGCCTGAGTTCAATTTGACGCTTCCTGCCCTAACTACACTTACGAGATCGGATCCTGGCTATCCTCTACCGTCATGACTAAGCCGGTCTGTTTGCTGCCACCAGTTTCTACCAAATGGCTGTGTGGGCCATCGGCGAACACCAGAACTACAAGAAGGAACTCGCTGACTACCCCAAGGGACGTAAAGCTATCCTGCCTCTTATTCTATAAGCATTTTAATATTGTTATGTATATGTATTAGGTATTGAATGCTCTACACCATTCTTTATAACTGGTGTAGCAGACGAGATCCTGGGGCCGTCTGTTACATTACAGTGGGAAATTATATTCCCTTTGCTTTAGGGTTAAACCATTTCAACATTTACGTAACCACTTAAATATGTATTTAAAATCCACGATATTCGTAAGCTTGTCCAACTACAAATTCATATAAGTACCCAAAGCTTCCCAAAACGGTTGGATTTATCCTACAGAATTTATTTTTACTGTTCTACCCCTCGAAGATTAGCGTAGATTGGCGGTCCTAAGTCGTCGTAAGACTTCTTTACAATGGAAGGTCAAGGTAACCACTCCCGGGGTAATCCTGCGACTTCCGTTCAAACTTGCCAGTCACGAAACCATCCTTAAAGACTAACATCCAACGGATTGCTGAATAAGTTCTAAAAATAGTCGAATAGAGTACAACTATTGTAATCTATAGGACTAGAAAAGATGATAAATTATTATGGAGAAAAAATTGGAGAACGTTTAGTAGCAAAAAGAAATAAATGGCTAATTTCGACAAGCATCAAACTAATTTCGAATAGTTTATCTAACATCATGTACGGTTCAATCGATTCAAACCTTGATATTTTCTCTGCTATTTCTTGTATCGCACGAAATCTTAAACAATTTTGCATTAGTTGCTTATACTTTGTTTTAATTATGAGCAATATTTAATCATTTTTGAACACTACTATATCTACAACGTCGTCTCTTCATAATTCATTCATTTTCAAACAATCTATACAAATAAAAAGAAACGTCCTGACTGACTGATTGACTGACTCATCAACGCCCAGCCCAAACCCTTGAACTTAGAAAGCTGAAATTTTGCACAGAGGTTCCCTTTATAATGTAGATA
Organism: Amphipyra tragopoginis; assembly: GCA_905220435.1. NCBI lineage: Eukaryota > Metazoa > Arthropoda > Insecta > Lepidoptera > Noctuidae > Amphipyra > Amphipyra tragopoginis. Next base: position 12,010,478 of record HG992009.1, read on the forward strand.
AGGAATAAGGAAGTATTTTTCGAAATTCAACCCCTAAGGGAGCTAAATAGGCGATGAAAGTTTGTATGGAAAATCGTTACTTAGCGGGTTCAAAATTGCACGCAAGCGAAGCTGCGGGCAAAAGCTAGTTATTGAATAAAAAAGAGTCGCCAATGCTAAATAAAAAGTTCGTAAACAAAAATAGAATGCTAGTTTTATGATTATGTAATGCGATGTTTTCGTATTTGTAATCTAAACAAGACTCAATAATATGCAACTTACTTTTCAATTTCCTTTAAATATTACCTTCATGCAATACACAGGATATCAATATTTCCTGAATAAACTTTCTTGGAACTAACATGGGACGTACTAATTTTAAACAACGTGTTTGCTGAACTAACATAGGATAGTCAACGTTGTTGACTCCAATATGTCTCCCAACATAAATGGTTCTGATAGGCTATCGCTAAACTTTCCTTTCACGATGACCAACAAACAGACGTGATGTTAGAACTTTGGGTTTATCACTATCCTTATCAGCCGTAAAAAGAGCAAGGCTGCCGTCCCATTCCTAAAAGTCTGTTAAGTGAGTAAACCTAATTTTGAGCCACGTGGAAAGTGTTGTCCCTAGAAATTCTGAAGACATACAGATTGTAGAGGACAACCAGTAAAACAATTAAGTTCTGAAAGGCACTTGCCGTATTTATTCAAACAAACATAAAATATTTACACTAAAAACTTTGCACTCATTCTAATACGAATCGACTATAAGTGTTAAATGGATAGCGTGGATACTATGCTCTGGGGTGGATTTCGGTGGTCTTGAAATAATGAGGCTTCCTTTATGGTTATAAAATGTAATCAGATTTCTTCAGGTAGGTATGTTAACTTATAAATTTTATACTGTAACTATAATTAGATCCGAATTCGTTCGTTCCGCGGACCGCGGTAAATTAACGCGACACGCGCTCGCGCAGCGAGCTTTCTGGAGCAAGTCGCCGGCCGGTGGCGGGCCTGAGGCCGCGGGGCTGTCGTCGGGAGCCGCGTTCCCGCTCGCGCCGCGCCGTCCGTTCTTCGGTGTATGCGTATGTGTGTGTGTGACGCACACGCATATGCTAGGCGTTAACATGTTGCCGCCCCAGGAACGGAGTTCTGGTCCATCACTGGAAGCGGGCATAGACGATTGAAGGCCCGTCGCACGGTGCCGGATGCAGTGAGCACGTCGGCGACGCGAGCCACACCGTCGGTGCCAGGATATAGGTGGGTCACGCGCCCGAGCAGCCATCGGTTGGGAGGTGCCTGTTCGTCCTTCACCAACACCATTTCTCCCATCTGTAATTCTTCTCCTTGTTTGCGCCATTTCTGTCTTTTCTGGAGCTCTGCAATATATTCTTTGTAAAATCTTCTCCAGAAATGAGCTTTTAACTGCTGCGTTCTCATATAACGGGAGAGCGTATGGGCAGCAGCATCTTCCTTCATCGGAGATGACGGGAGTAGCGTTAGGGTTCGTCCCAGTAAAAAATGAGACGGTGTAAGAGCGACAAGATCCGAAGGATCTGAAGACATAGGAGTGAGAGGTCTAGAGTTTAAGATAGCCTCGATCTGTACAAGAACTGTGTTCATCTCTTCGTACGTTAAATTCGCGGATGAAACGACACGTTTTAAATGAAATTTTACAGACTTTACCGAACCCTCAGCCAAACCGTTAAAATGGGGACTGTACGCCGGGGAAAATTTAAAATTAATGGATAATTCCGACGCCTTTTCACCAAGTGATTCGGAATTATGTTTTAAGAATTTAGATAAATCATTACATGCGCCTACAAAACATCTGCCGTTGTCAGAGAAAATGTTGGCGGGTTTACCTCTGCGAGCTATGAATCTATTTAAAGCAGCTAAAAAAGTCTCGCTGCTCAAGTCGGTCACAAGTTCTATATGCACTGCCCTTGTAGCCAAGCATACAAAAATGCATAAATACGATTTTATTAATGTACTACCCCTACCTTTCCGGTTCAATATCATTACTGGTCCTGCGTAATCGACGGCGGTGTTTATAAAAGGAAAATCAGCATGTAAGCGTTGTTCTGGGAGATTTCCCATAATTGGTTGCCTGATTTTTCCCGAAAAGCGACAACATTTAATACATTTATGCACAACCTTTCTAGCGAGGTTTCTACCACCGACGACCCAAAATTTATGTCGTAACGTTGCTAACAGCAGTTGCGGACCTGCATGCATTAGCAATGAATGGTATTGAGTGAATATGAGAGTTGTGACATGATGTGATGAATGGAGAATTATGGGGTGTTTTGTGTCGTAATCATAAAAAGAATTAGACAGCCTTCCTCCTACTCGTAGCAGATCATCATCTTCATTAAAAAATGGATTTAAATTGTTTAATTGATTTTTAATGGGTAACTGTTTGCCATTTTTTAATAAATTATATTCTGTTAAATAATTTTCACGCTGTGCAAATCTACACAGTGAACTTAACGATGAATTAAGTTCATGAATTGTTAAATGTCCTATGCTTTTGTTATGTGGATGTAAATAATTATATATGAAACGCTGAACATAGGCTATGACGCGTTGCAGTTTACTAAAATTAGAGAAACGTTTTGCATAAGAAATGTCGGACCTGACCACCACAAACTACAACTATCTAAATGCTTAGCATCTGTACCACGTGACCCAATATCGGCTGGATTTAAACTTGTAGGTACGTATCGCCACATGGAAGGCTGAGACCGATCAAGAATTTCTTGTATTCTGTTAAAAACAAACGGTTTAAGTAAATGATTTTTAGGCGACTTTATCCAACCTAAAACAATTGTTGAGTCACACCAATATGTAACGCTATTTATATGTAGCCTAAATGACGAAATTACCTTTTCTGTCAGTCTAGCGGCAAGCAGAGCACCACAGAGCTCTAGCCGTGGCACTGTCATCGGCTTTATGGGAGCCACACGACTCTTTGCCGTGACTAAATGAACTGAAACGCCATTCTTGGCAGATATTGATTTAATATAAACACATGCCGAGTAAGCTAGTGTTGATGCATCACTAAACGCATGGAGTTCTATAGTTGAAAAATCACAAACTACACACCTTGGGATTCTAATATTATTTATATTTAGTAATGAATCTAGAAATTTCTGCCAAGCAACCCGAATTTCATATGGGACTATTTCATCCCATGTGATCTTGGAAGACCATAATGTCTGTAATATAAGTTTGGCTGCCAATAGGCATGGGTTAATTAGACCTAATGGGTCAAAGATTTGTGACATGATAGATAATATTGTGCGTTTGCAAACTCGTGTATTTTCCTTTAAGTTTGCTGAAAATAGCAACTTATCTTCTCTACAATTCCAAAGTAAACCTAACGTCTTTGAGTATTCGTTAGAGCTAAGATTAAGTAAACCATCACTGCTATTTCCATCAATAATTTTATTAATAATTTTTGGATGATTAGAGTACCACTTCCTCAAGTAAAATTGGCCTTGTTCTAACTGTTTTATCACGCCCTTACATATTTCTACCAGTTCAGATTCAGTTGACCCTCCTGTAATCAAATCGTCAACATAGAAGTCATGCTGAATTACTTCAGAGACAGATTTTTCAGAACATTCTATACCTAACTGTTTTAAGCATCTGGTTGCCAGGTAAGGAGCGGATGCAGTCCCGTAAGTAACAGTATTTAGTTTATATAATTTAAGCTCTTCATGAGGTTCAAACCGCCACAAGATTTGTTGCAATTGTCTCTGTTCTAGGTTAACATTAATCATGCGATACATTTTTTCAACGTCTGCGGTTGCGACAAATTTATGCTGACGCATTCTAATTAAAATACTGATCAGATCATCCTGTACGGTTGGACCAACCATCTGAATATTGTTGAACGACAGACCAGATGTAGTCACCGCAGAGGCGTCGAAAACGACTCTCAACTTTGTGGACAGGCTTGTTTCACGAAGAACTCCGTGATGTGGTAGTATGTAAGTATGTGTGTCTTTGACAGTATTTTCTGTCATGTGACCTAAGGCAATGTATTCTCTAATAAACTCACAGTACTGTTTTTTAAATAATGGTTCCCTGCGAAAACGACGTTCTAGGGACAAAAACCTGGACAAAGCTTGCTCATGTGAATCACCTAATTTATCAGGTGTTTCTTTAAGTGGGATGGTTACTGAAAACCGTCCATTTGACTCGCGTACTGTGTTCTGAATAAAGCTTTGTTCACACTCCTGCTCTTCGCTTGATATTTGTTTATGTGTAGGTACAGACTCTAATTCAAAAAATTGTGTTAATTGATTTTGAAGTTGAGTATCATTTGATGTAATAATGTGATTGCAATGGACTGTATTTGTATTATTTTGTGTTTGTATTAAACCCGAAATTAACCAGCCAAATTTGGTTTTACTTAACGTGGGTTTATTTTTACCTAATGAAATGCTCTTGGAATAAAGTACTCTCCAGAAAATATCCGCTCCAAGCAGTATGTCAACTTGAGAGGGAATGTAAAATGATGGGTCCGCTAATCTAATGTTTAGCGGAATTTTTAATAATGTAGTATCTACTTGTGTAGTAGGTAATGCTTGTGTAATGTTTGGGACAATAAAGCAATTAATGTTTTCCGTGTATGGATTTATAAGCGATGATATAACGACATCACAACGCTTGGTAATGCGTGAGGTTTGACAGTTCAACCCTTCAACTAATGACGAGGTTGAAGCAGCAGGTAAGTTTAATTTTGCACATAAGTTCTCGGTAATGAAACTTGAAGTGCTTCCGTTATCTAATAATGCACGTATGGTATGCTTTTTACCACAAAAATCCTCAACTTGAATTAAAGTTGTTGACAACAGCACACAACTTTTATGAATAGCTGATAAAGCAACATTGTTATTATTAATAGAATTAAGAATTTGTGTTTCAGGTGTCTGCGACGACGGCGTCGGCAACGACGGTGATGGCGACGGTGACGCAGCACAGAGAACTACGTTACTACTGGGAGGCGAAGCAGATGTATTAGATGGGGCTGAATCATGACTGCCATTGTGTAATAAACTATTATGTGGCTTATTGCAGATGCGGCAGGGCCCAAATCTACAAACATTTGCATTATGCCCTTGACGCAGGCAGTTCATACATAAATTTAAAGATTTAACCTTTTGAATTTTTGTTTCTAATGGAAATGATCTGAACTTGGGACAACGGTAAATGGCATGGTTATTTTTGCATAGCGGACAAACATATGACTGACCTGTAGGAGGTGAATGAGAGCTAACTATCAAGGATTTGTGACGGTTGTGTGAGACATCACTATGCCTACGTTTTGAGTGAGCTTCTTCTATGGTTTCCAACAGATCAGAACGATTCTTTAAGAACTCATTATAGTTATTAAGTGTAGGCAATTCTTTGATTTTGCTACGATGAGTCTCCCATTCACGATTGGTGACAGGATCTAATTTATTGGAAACAATGTGTATTATTAATATATCCCAGTGTTCAGTATTTAATTTTAATGTTTTTAATGCTCTTATGTTTTTGTTTACAGTGTCAATAATGTTACGCAAAGCTTTAGCGGACTCCTTAGTTAAAGTTTCAATGTTAAAGATTGCCTGAATATGGTTATTAACAAGAAGCCTTTTATTATTAAACCGATCACAAAGTAGATCCCAAGCTACATCATAATTTTCAGCGGTGAAGTCAAGCGAGCGTATAATTATAGCAGCGCTGTCTTTCAATGCTGCACGCAAGTAATGGAATTTGTTAATTTTAGGTATGCTTTTGTCAGCGTGTATGAGTGAAGAAAATGTGTCATGAAACTCCAACCAGTTCTGATAATGACCGGAAAAGCTAGGCAGGTGTATAGTAGGAAGTTTTAATTTTGGCCCACCTCTATGTGCAGTTATAGAACCTGTGTCCGAGCTGGAGCTGGAGCCTGCAACCGCAGCGGTGTCATTACTCGCCAACAGCTCTCGAGCAAGCGCGATCAGGCTGAAGTACTGTGTCTCGAACGATTCGCGTTCTTTAAACTGTTCATCTGGAATTTCACATACATTCTCTATTTCAGATTGAATGCCATTAAAGTCCACATAAAGGTCTTCGATTTTAGCTAAACGAATTGAAAGTTCATTAGTCTGAAGCTTAGTTAATTGCTGACAACTGTCTGAAATATCTAAATAGTTTTTAAATTGTGTTATTCTAGCTTTAAATGTAGCTCGTTTCTTTATAAGGCTTTTGAGATCCATGATGCAGTCATTCAAGTGGTTAAAAAGCGTCAGAAAAACCCAATTAAAACAATTTATGCAACCAGGCTGAAAGGAATTTACAAGTTAATAGGCAGAAAACAATGAAAACTTTATGAAAATAAATTGTGCAATACTTAAATTAGGTAGCTGATGGTTCGTTAAAGCGTGCGCAAGGTGCAGATGGTTAAACAAATTCGTGCAGGAGATAGGTAGGTAGCAAGCGGCCGAACGATCACGCAGCGGCTCGCGTAGGTAAGGTACTTGCGTAGTTGCAATCTGGAAATTTCGTTAAGCAATGATTAATTAACGATCTCACTAATATGATGAACACAGCACCTGCACAGACGGGGTATCCATCACTTCCAGGACGGCTCTGAAGATAATTTATTAAGTTAAAGGAATGATTTTATTGAAAATGAAATGAAATCACCGTCTATAAAATAATTACGATCATGAACTATGTAGGTAGGTACCTATTATGAACTAACGAATAATTTATGATAGTTTCGCTTTTAAAGTGCGTTAACTAATGCAATATTATTATGTATGCACTAACAATTGAATTTGTATTAAATACATACGAATGTTCTATGATAATTTCGCTTTTAAAGTGCGATATTTAATGCAACACAAAATGGCGGACTAACGCGTCGCCTACTAGGAAATAGGAATGACTTGCAACGAAAATACGAAAATGGAACGAACTCACTTTCACAATAACGCTACTCCCTCAGTTTGTTGAAATAGGTGTGATCTTCGGATTCTTAGTATTTCATCCACTAATGTCCCATGCACGTTCCTTTGTCCCTTTTGCTTCTTTATTATATCCGGCTCGAACTGACCAATGTTAAATGGATAGCGTGGATACTATGCTCTGGGGTGGATTTCGGTGGTCTTGAAATAATGAGGCTTCCTTTATGGTTATAAAATGTAATCAGATTTCTTCAGGTAGGTATGTTAACTTATAAATTTTATACTGTAACTATAATTAGATCCGAATTCGTTCGTTCCGCGGACCGCGGTAAATTAACGCGACACGCGCTCGCGCAGCGAGCTTTCTGGAGCAAGTCGCCGGCCGGTGGCGGGCCTGAGGCCGCGGGGCTGTCGTCGGGAGCCGCGTTCCCGCTCGCGCCGCGCCGTCCGTTCTTCGGTGTATGCGTATGTGTGTGTGTGACGCACACGCATATGCTAGGCGTTAACAATAAGTTCTTCTTTCTTTAGGGCTTCAGGGCTGCAGGGCTTCAGCAGTTCAGGGTTCAGTTCTTCGTATTGGTTCCTGGAGTGTAGAATGAGTGCCGACCAAAATGCCGGCGGATGCACCTGCTTAGGTACCATTTAGGGTGGCACAAGTAACCCCTCGGTAATGTTCAATTTACCATTACATTTTCTTAAATTGTTCTGTTTACTGTAGCTAGCTGTGGCTATATAGTCCACTGTCTATAGCTAGTGGTCATCTTGTTCTATACATTGTGACGTATTTTATGACCTTGTTTACTTCGTAGTTGAAGTTAGGGTGTTACCACACCAGTCGATCGATAGTCGATCGATGCCATCGATCGACATCGGTCGACGTTGATCGATTGGTGTGGTAGCTTTAATTGATCGACGGATACCGGTCGACTAACCAATCGATCGATTGCCGGTCTATGGCATCGATCGACATCGGTCGACGTTGATCGATTGGTGTGGTAGCTTTAATTGATCGACGGATACCGGTCGGCTAACCAATCGATCGATTGCCGGTCGATGGCATCGGTCGCCGGATACCGGTCGACTAACCAATCGATCGATTGCCGGTCAATGGCATCGGTCGACGTAGATCGATTAACCCATACCGCTATATACCATCAGTTTCTTTCGAAATGTATTCACAAGAGGACGACCAATCCATTCTACCATCGATCGATCGTCGATCGACTATCGATCGATAGGTCTAGTAGAAACTATCGATCGACGTCGACCAATCCATTCTACCATCGGCCGATGGCATCTATCGGCTATCGATCGATTGGTGTGGTAGAAACTATCGATCGACGTCGACTAATCCATTCTACCATCGATCGATGGCATCGATCGACGATCGATCGATTGGTGTGGTAACACCCTTAGGCTTGCCGTCCGCAACACAGATGCTTTTGCTATACCAAATTATTGGGCTACTTTTAAGCTCATTGTATAACCAAGGACTAATATTGTTGTTAAAATTAAAGTTTTTGTTTTTAGTCATGCTTTTCTGTAATCAAATGTGACTATCTATATATTATATAAAAAGAAAAGTCTTGACTAACTGACTGACTCATCAACGCCCAGCCTTGGACCTAGAAAGCTGACATTTTGCACAGAGGTTCCCTTTATAACGTAGAAAAGGAATAAGGAAGGATTTTTTGAAATTCAACCCCTAAGGGAGTTAAATAGGGGATGAAAGTTTGTATGGAAAATCGTCACTTAACGGGTTCAAAATTTCACGCAAGCGAAGCTGCGGGCAAAAACTAGTCTACAATAATAATGTATCAGTAAAAATCTCTCGATTGCGTAACTGACAAGTTGTAGAAAAATACGGGCCAGACTAAACGATAGAGAAAAAGTTGCGCTTTTACGTATAATCTGTTCACCCAAAGATGGTCCTGACAGCTCGGTCATTTCGTAAATTGTAGCCGTAAGGAAACTGCTATCGACAAAAACGTAAACTACACCGTCAAGAACCGTACAACAGCTATACAGAGTGTTAACGAATTCGTGTAATTCCTTCAAACCGCGTGATCTACTGGTGACACAGATTAAACTTAAAAGGGAATTATTGAAAATAAACTGAAAAAAAAAATCTTAGTTTTCTATTTCTGAGTCATTTTAGAGCCCCGAGTTAACTTACTGCAAAGAGCGATATCGCGTTAGTCGTGCCCGCTAGCCGCGTCGCCGTGCTTTCATTCGATTTATGCGTGGCATCGAAATGTTCAATCAAATAAAATTACTTTTTTGGAAAACTGTATCTGAATGCCTGACTGAATCCTTATTAGATACGATCACATACCCCATCGCACGAAAAAAAAGATTTATATTTTTTTTATTTTTAATCAGGCTAATTCCCGCGCGGGGCCAATCTACACCAGAGTAGTAAGTAGATCATGTGGTTTTAAGGAATTACGCGAATTCGTTTACAACCTGTATTATAGTATGCTGTTTTTTTTAAATATTTGATATTCTTAGTACGGTAACGTTTTATAGGGAAACATCAGTAATCAACTTACGGTGAAAAGGAAGTAGTGTTCTACCTACACTAAAATTTGACAAAATGACACTTAACAGCCTTTTACAAATCGAACGGCAGAAGGGGTCGACCGCAATCCGTCTTCCAGTGATATATATCAGCCATGAATTCGCTACAAATCTGATACAACATAAAGGCCACCATTGAAAGGTCATGGTCACCAGGTACGTGCTGACTCATTCGATGACAGTATATCAACGTCACTTTCCTATACTTGAATGGATAAGGTATACGCTCCACATTTCGGATTGTTTACACGAAGGTGGAATAAATAATGAGCAGTAAAGTAAGGTAGCATTAACGTAGCTTTTATTGGGGTTAGCTTCGAAATTAATGTGTCTATCTTTCTAGTATGCTGATCGTAAATCTGAGGCTAGAAAGTTCAGATGTGCGTCGTGGACATTAAAGCGCAGTTCAGACTACGCTTTATTATTTCACTATGAGGGACCATTTGACAAAATTTCTGTCTTGCCATGGACCACCATCATCTGCCTAGCCTTTTCCCAACTATGTTGGAGTCGGCTTCCAGTCGAACCGGATGCAGCTGAATATCAGTATTTTAAATGGAGCGACTGCCTATCAGACCTCCACAACCTGCACAACTGGGTAATACGATACTCTTGGTAAGACTGGTTGTCAGACTTTCTTGGCTTCTGACCAACAGTAACGACTGTCAAAGATCTACAAATGACAGCCGGGCCAACGGCTTTACGTGCTTTCCGAGGCACGGAGGAAACTCGCTATGGTAAATGGTCACCCATCCACAGACCAACCTTGGCAAGCGTGACTTAACCCGGAAGATCGGTCTATGCGGCTGTAATTATTTAGCCACGAGCTCCTCGGTGCCATGGACCACCAAGTTGGTTAATTAGTTTTTCGGACACGCGCCGAGCGCGGGTCCCGTTGTGTCGACTCGTTGTCACTTAAATTATCGTATTTATTAGGATGGCTCCGCTGACCACTTGGGATGGTTCCAGTGGCCACCAGTGGTCCGCGGTCCACCGATTAAGAACCACTGCACTATAGTAAAGCATATTGCGTCATAAGCTATAAGCTAAATCCCGCGCGGGGTTAATCAATACCATCAATAGATCATGCGGTTTGAAGGAATTACACGAATTCGTTTACACCCTGTATATCGCAAGCCGGTCTACGAGGTATAGCAAGTTATTTGATAGCGATCCGACGGGGTAGAAATGAGGTGGGGCGGGGACCGGAGAATCGTTCGATATAGCTCTGAGAATCGCTCAAGTTTATCGCGTACAGCAAGCCAATAATTTATAGCATAGCGTTGGGTGAACGTGTTCATTGAAAATGTATGCTGAGCGATATCGTTGTGTTACACAATATTTGCTATTATACAATGTGTCCGGTTATGGACTAGGGATATTCTAGGTACTCATATAGCAACTATTCTTGTATACAAATACCTACACTACACACTAGGGTCCAATACACTTCCCCGCTATTTGGCAGCCATTTTGCTTTTTTGTTGAGATATTCTCTATCTTAATCTTATTAAAATGTGAACCCATTGTATCGTAATGTAAACGAGAGACAATATTTTTTCCCTCCGAATAAGCCTACTTTTATCTCAGTAGGACCAAAACTTTGAGCGATATGACTTTTTTTGTACACAAGTACAGAATATCTCAACAAAAAAATGGAAGTGAATTGGATCCTAGTGTATAGTGTATTTGAGTACTAGAATAGTTGTTATATAAGGAATATCGCTAGTCCATAACCGGACACATTGTATATTATAGCGTAGTTTGAACTGTGCTAAACTACTAATTCTATTTGTCCACTTCGTGTTACGTGAATCTATCCAATGTTCCTTATTACATTACGTAGTATGTAACATAACATCACACCTGTATTCCCTGGTTAGGCAGATATGTATAGTACACCCTCAATTCGCCGTTATGTTTACATCCCATGTCCTCGGGGTGAGCTGATTGCTATCAACCGGGCACAAATCTAGACTCCGGGCTGCTACTGAGAAATTCCAAACTGAAAAACCCTCATGTGGAGAAACTAGGTGTGTATACTATCTGCGTGTTAAATCTTAATTGCGCGATGTAGGATAGTTCGCATGTGGCGAGATAGATGCCGCCACAAACACTTTGTCCGACCTGGGGATCGAAACTAAGACCTTACGCTCAGCAATCGCGTTTGCAACTACTAGACCAAACCAAGTCAAGGATGAAGTATGTACGATAGAATTATCCACGATAGCTACATAAAAAACGCCGTAAATAGTCTGTTGTACCCAATAGATAGTTGAAATTAGTATTTAAGATAGAGCCATTTTTTATGTTTTTAACCGACTTCAAAAAGGAGGAGGATCTCAATTCGGATGTTTCTATTGTTTTTTATGTATGTTCGGGCATATCTCCGTCATTTATTGACGGGTTTGCAAAATTATTTTTTGTTTGAAAGGGTATTCTTCCAAAATGGTCCCATTTAAATTTGGTGAAGATCTGATGAAGACCCTCGGAGATTGACAAAGGTACTCTGCAATGGATAACAGCAAATTACCCGAGATTGCTGTAATTGCGTGTTTGTGTATTGTTTATGCCACTAAAAATATAAAAATAAAATAAATTTAAAAAAAAGTAAAAACTGATTTAAAAAAAAATCCAAAAAAGAGTAAAATTATTACCATATTATAAAACTAACAGTTTTAGAAGTCGGTGCCTTCAATTAGGTTCATTGTAAAATCTTGTACTCTTTTTTGGATTTTTTTGAAGTCGGTTTTTACTTTTTTTTAAAATTATTTTTCATCGAAAATTATCCCACATTATCTAATTAGACAAACATCTATAAATATTCCAGTTAAATTTAATATAGACTGAACAAACTGGACTTTATTACCGCTTGCTAAAATTTTCCTTCGTGTAATAAAATCATCTCGCACCGTTAATTTCTTGTCTGGCGATGTCCGCACCGGACGTGCCGACCTTATTGTACACTTACTTATGTAACTATTGTTTCACAGCCCTAACACAAACTACTCTAATATAAGAACGAATTTAGACAAATATGAACTTTATCACTGAATGCAGAAGTCGAAATTCGATCGAGAAAGCTCCGCTCTTAGGGTTGAATCACACGATTCCACTTGACATAGGTCAATTTCGCGTCCGGTCGAAATTAATTAGTGTCCAACATTTCATTACGGACAATATGGAAGCATTTTGAGAGAGGCGACACATCACGAATAAAATACGTGCAGGATTTCTTAATGTAGGTAATTAAATAAAACATATGGAAGTGAACGACAGCAATAACAAAGAATAAAGAGAATTTATCTATTCGTGAGGAACGATAGGAGAATTCTTAAGTAGGTGTTCGGTGTCCGATGTTTCGGATAAGCGTATTTATGTAGGTACCTACATCTTAATAAAGGTCAGCTTAGCTAATGAAATACAGTGAATTAGGATGTAAATTACATTGTTTTGGATTGTAGGTAGGTGTAATCAAGAAATGGGCAAGTCCCAGTAAATATCATTTTGTTCATGTTTTAATGTGTTTGCGATAGCAACTATTAATTATTTATTATTTTAGGCTTTGATTTGTCTTGCTAGATAAATGTTTTATGAAGTAAGAATAACAAAAGCGTAATATATTACAGAATTAATTAATATGTAGAGAAAATATTCATACAACTACACATTAGATAATACTAATAATTTGGAAATAATAATCATATGAACAACCGACTAATACCAATAGGGCTGGTCTTATAAATTAGTAAAAAAAATATTTCCTTTGCTGATTCCATTTAAGGACAGCTGAATTATCTAGTAAATTAGTAGGTGTACTATATTTAAGACTATGCATGTACCTATTCTGAGATAATTTGAAACTTCCATCAAACAGAAAGTATAAAAAAAAAACTTTCCGTCATAACGCGACCGCTTCCATCGCGTTTTGTTAGGTCTCACGCTAAAATTATTTGTATTTTTTTTTTTTTTTTTTTTTATTTTAAAGAAGGCTTACAGACTAATTACATAAATGCTTAAAAAAATGATACTTAAAATTGCTAATAACAAGCCTCCACATGTAAATGTTATTATAGTATTACAGGTAACCTATTTAAATATGTATATATATTTAAGAAGTTAAGTGCATTATATAATTGCAACTACCACTGCACCACACCCACCTGTCATCATATCACCACAGTTTGAGTGCTATTCATTATTACATTTGAAAAATTGTTTGGCTAATATCCGTCTCGTTGTGCTAGCGGAAGTACAAAAAAGATCAATGTTCAACTCACGCGGAAGATTATTGAAACTTGACGTGCTCCTGGCAAAGAAAGCATTTCGCCTATAATTTGTAGAGGAAAAAGGAACGTTGATTAGTGGACGTTGACGTAAACAAAGTTTTAGCGAATTTTAGCGAACAAATTATGATTAGCGTAATCGGCGATGTCTTGTCGAATTTGGGTTTGATGTTAATTGAAGATGTACTTCCATTGCCGTAAAAGTATAAAAAAAAACAATGGTAGTGTCTCAGGCCCGCTTGCACGACTCGTTAAATACAATTAATTAGCTCTACCTAAACATAACTACGAGTAAAACATCACCTTCAAATAATTGAAAGAAATACAATGTCACTTTATTCGTATTTAGCGAGTCGTTGTGTATGCAGGCCTAAAAGTTTTTTTTTGCAATTTTATGCCCATCGAACTTTTCCCTATACCGTTTCATCAAAATTGGTTTATAAAGGTACAATTCCGTGCATCGCGGCCGATCGCAGCCGCGCGCGATCTATCGCGTGCGGCTGACGCGCGCGGCTAATGCGTCAATAGTCAGAGTATGAAAGTGTATGGCACCGCTTCCGAAGTCTGCGACAGACGCGTGCGGCTAACGATAGATTAGTCAGTATATTATAGACACGACTATTGACGCATTAGCCGCGCGCGTCAGCCGCACGCGATCGATCGCGTGCGGCTGCGATCGGCCGCGATGCACGGAATTGTACCATAACGCATCGCAGAAACTCTCGCAGACAAGAAATGTAGATTCCTTTTTAAATTTAAATAAATCTTATGCATTCTTTTTCCAAAATGTAGAAACCATTTTTCTTTAAACGCACATTGAACACTGCCAGCCTTTCCAAACTTTAAATTCCCTTTTTCCGAATAAAGAATTTTTACTACCGAATGTAAAAGGCGGGAGAAATGCATCATATTTTTTATGCATTTTCAGAAACAGTGAAATAAAACCTGCGTGAGTTGTTCGGTGAGTGTCGTTCACAGTTTTCCTTCACTACGCAAAACGGTACTAATATAACTGCCAGTATTTGTTTCACTATTTTTATTTTGCAGTTTCGGTGCTCACAGGAACGCAGTTATCGTGCATTTTTTTTTCATTATCGCTGAGTAAAGTGACGATAATTCATTGCTGAATTGAATGATTTATTATTCTTTTTATCAAATAACAATTTGGATTAAATGGTGCTGATTTTTAGATCAATAAACAATTAAGCGCAGTTCAGAATTCGCAATAACATATAGCGTATATCAAATATTGTATAGCACAACGACATCGCTCAGCATACATTTTATATTTGGACACGTTCACACAACGCCATGCTATAAAGTATTGCCTTACTGTACGCGATAAACTTAAGCGATTCTCAGAGCTATAATGGTACGATTCTCCGGTTCCCGCTCCGCTTCACTTGTACCTCGTCGGTCGCCCGACGGATCGCCGTCTAATAACTTACTACCTATACTTGAGACCGGCTTGCGATATAGCGTATAGTGTGAACTTCTAGCTATACAAGCGTAGTTTTAGTATATACTAAACCTGAAAATAGTTTGTTCAGAATCACTAGGAGAATCGATTGACACATTTTTTACACGACTTTTTTTTTTTATTTTTTATTTTGTTTCAATAGTTTTCTACCCATAACAGTTGACAGGAATAGACACCTTGAGGCTTGAGACGGTCCTCTCAGTCAGTTTCCGTGTATTAGACAACCCCTGCATATCACATCTCAGGCATTTCACACTTTTTTAGGGAACTTAATGCGACATAAACTAAGGTGTAACTTGGAGATTTACTAAAAAAAAACACATATTCAGTCAGTTCTGATGAAAATCTTGTTGGGGTGTCTCGGTTTTCGTATAAAGTAAAAATAAGGTTGTATAGTTATAGCTTATGATGCAATATGCTTTACTATATAGCAAAATAGTATAGCGTACTTTGAACTGCGCTTTAGTAGTATAAATGCAGTGAGCCTTAACTGATAAACGATAAAGCAACTAAAATAACAGAACTTAATAAATTGCATAGTTGCTTTCCAAAGTCATTAAATTAATTACTAAAGGTTGTGTACCATGCAATTAATTAGCTAGGAACTTGAGCTATGTTTGCAAAACCCATACATGTTTTACTGGACCTGTTCTGAACCCTTAACCTTAAAGGTCACAGCAAGTATTCCAAGCGTACAGCGAAGCCTCGAAAACATTGTACAGTAGTTTGTTACTAGCAACTAATGGCTGGATGTATACTCCTTCTTTATGTATGTACCTATACGGATGTTTGACGATATTGTCCGTGTTGCTAACTGAATTTTATCGGCTTAGTAGGCGTTTCGGCCGCTGAGTTTCGTCCGATCCGGCCGAAACAACCATTTAATTATTATTAATATTTTTGAGTGGCGTTTCGGACGATACTTTTTTTGAAGCAAATTTTGTACGGTCAGAATGAAAAATCTTAGGCAGGGTTATAGTATTGAAGTAAAAGTCAGGGAATTGTTGGACAAAGATAAAGTTTAATATACAATTACAACAATCAACAGTAAACATGATAAATCACATTAATCGGTCTTTAAATATCAAATAAAAAGCGTACATTATGAATTATAAATGTAAACAACAATAATCAGTCTTATATATCAATTAAAAATAAGAATTATAAATGTAAACAACAATAATCAGTCTTATACAGGGTGTTAACGAATTCGTGTAATTCCTTAAAACTGCATGATCTGCTACTGGTATAGATAGATTTACACTACAGGGGAACTAGTGCCAAAAAAAAAAAAATTTTTTTTCTTTTCGTTTCCCTTAGTGATCGAATCTTAACCACCTAATAAGGATTCAGTAAAAAAATAAGACTTTTTTTATTTGATTGTACATTTCGATTTATCCATGGCCACAAAGTAAAATAGGTATTACTTGATTATGTTTCTGACGTTGGTTTGCCTTTAAAAAAGAATTCGTCCGAAACACCACTCAAAAATATTAATAATAATGAAATGGCTGTTTCGGCCGGATCGGACGAAACTCAGCGGCCGAAACGCCTACTAAGCCATTTTATCGAACTGTGTTTTTTCTGCAGGGTAAACGAATTCGTGTAATTCCTTCAAACCACATGATCCATTAATGGTAAAGATTAACCACGCATGGGATTTAGTTTGATGAAAAATTAAAAAAACTTTTTTTTTCACTGTTTTTTTTTATTTAATAAAAAAATTCGATGCCTTGCATAAATGAATGAAGGCACGACGACACAGCTGAAGGGCACGAGTAGCACGATATCGCTCCACGCAGTCAGTTAACTTGGAACGCTAAAATTACTCAGATACAGAATACTATGGTTCATTTCTTGATATTTTTTTTTTGTTGATTCTGAAAAAAAAACTATGCTGAGTCAATCAGTGTCACCAGTAGATCACGCGGTTTGAAGGAATTACACGAATTCGTTAACACCTGTGAACATACCTATATATAAAATTTTAACGAAGCAAAAACTGTACATTGAATATTATTGAAAAATAATAATTGCTACGTGTACTAGGAACGATATTGATCTTTCTGTCGGTTTGTATGATTGAGCTTCACGCCAATGCTACTGAACAAATTTAGTTAAAATTTGGCAAAAATGTCCGTTAAAAAGCGGGTCAGGTTATAAGGGTACAAATTATCACGCTATTGAGTGTGGGTGATGAGGCAAAGCCGCGGGTACAGCTAGTAGTACATAATGTATCGACGCATGAACAGCAAAAATTACCACGCGACATGTTGTCAATTTTACACTAGAGCATTTTAAAGTTTTATTTAAGTTCATAATGTTTCAATGTCAGCCATTTATTATAAGCGTTTGAACTGCACTTAAAATTCGTTAGAATCAAGTAGTTATGACAAATTGGCGATTTTTTGTTTTTTTTCAAAAAAAAAAACTTTAAAATGCTTTAGTGTAAAATTTCCAACATGTCGCTTGGTAATTTTTGTCTTGCAAGCGTCGATATAAAGTATATGGTTTATACCCGGGGTCGGCATGTAATCTACTGGGGTCCGTATACTTTAATTTTTTTATCGAGGTCCAGTAGTAAAATATGTACCGAAGGAAATGACTTTAAGGTGCAGTGGCTGAGCAATTGGTTTCTACGCCACAGGTCGCTGGTTCGATTCCCGTAAGGAACTATTTGTATGGTCTGCAGACAGTTGTTCCGGGTCTGGGCGTTTTTGCATGTGAGATATGTGTCTATAAACGCACCTTACATGAGAAATCTTAGTGGGAGCAATGTTTTAAAAGAAGAAAAAAAAAAGATTCTCAAAAAAGAACGTGACTTAGAAAAACTGATTTTATTAGGTTATTTTATGCAGCATGACAGTTTAAATACACATCTTTTTCTAGGGATCCGTACCCAAAGGGTAAAACGGGACCCTATTACTAAGACTCCGCTGTCCGTCCGTCTCTCCGTCTGTCACCAGGCTGTATCTCATGAACCGTGATAGTTAGACAGTTAAAACTTTCACAGATGATGTATTTCTGTTGCCGCTATAACAAAAAATACTAGAAAACAGAATGAAATAAATATATAAGGGGCTCCCATACAACAAACATGATTTTTTTGCCATTTTTGTAGATAATGGTACGGAACCCGTCGTGCGCGAGACCGACTCGCAATTGGTCGGTTTTTTTTGTTTTTTATTTTATTTACCGTCAAATTTTCTGACTCCCACGCCTTCCGCCAGTTGCCAACCGTTGTTTTATACAATAGTCAAAGAAAGAAGACTTCACCCTCTGACTTTGAACTTGTGATTAACTTTTAAATTCACGCATGCACATCACAGGTTTTTTACATCAATACCGAAAATTTAAGTATGGAAAATAATTAATTAAGATGGACGCACAACACGGGTTTGCACTTTAGCTTTCAAACAAAATACGTTTGGCAAAAAAGCAGCTTTTTAGCTATCTTAAAAAAACAATACTTTTGATCTTAGCACTTTAATTCTGAATAAAATATCACGTGAGTAAGGTTTACCAACAATTTGGAGGAGGTCTCTATCACTCACTAGTGAGTGGAAAAAGACTGAATGATGGTGTTAATAAAAAGTTCCAGAAAACTAACTTTATGGACTTTACTCCCAACACAGGCATTACTTGCTTAAAGGGAGGATCCAATCACTAAGCTGTTCTTGTAAATATTGTTGGAGGAATAAATGATTTTTGATTTTGTGTTTTTTTTTTGTTGGGTGAACATTAACGGGAGACCCTTCAGGTCTCGCCAATAACTGCCCGGTTACGTAGAAGGGGTCCCCAAGGACCATCTACAGCAGTCCAATAGAAAAAAAGGGCTAATTCACGTAATTTCATGACGCGTCGATCAAGTTGCACTGACGCTGCAGTTAAGTTCACGCGAGCGCGTCTCGTGTAGTACCGTACTTAAAGAATAGCACTACCCCATCTCTTCCCGTGGGTGTCGTAAAAGGCGACTAAGGGATTCTCTAGAGGATGGGCAGCAGCGTTCTCTGGGTACTTTAACAACCATACTGCGATCGCCAACCCGCCTGCCAAGCGTGGCGATTACGGCAAACCCTCCCTTTTGAGGGAGGCCTATGTCCAGCAGTTGACGTCTTTCGGCTGAATGATGATGATGAGCATACCTATCTGACAGCGATCATCTATTAAGAGAATACGAAAAGCGTTGTTTTAAATGAAACTTAACTACAACTACACGGCACCTGAACTTCTTTTGTAAGGTGAATTAGCCTACTGCACACACCGTCTTATTTCTAGCTTTAAAACTACAAAATTATCGCCTCAGGTCGGTTTATACGACCTAGACAAACTTCACCTCACTATAGTCGTAGTATTTGTGCCTCAAGTCCTAACAGCTTAAATAAAACCAACCTGTCGCTACCGTATGCAACACCGGAGGCTTCCCTCGGGAAATCACTGGAAGTGTTATTTTCATGCATAGTTTGGTAAATGTAGGTTATTTTTCCTCGTGTTTCATCAAATAATGGTTGTCAATTCGTGATTTTGGTCAATAGCGTAGGTTCTCGTTTTACCTAGTCCGTAGTAGTAGTTAGATAAATATATCCATATGTCGCAAAAAAATACAGTTGTTGTTGTCATCTTTATTGAGAGAACATGCAACAACCACGCGAATATCTACATAGAAAACCACTCGGAGTGTTCAACCGAGCCTACTGCGGTGTATTCAGCTCCATTCTGAAATTTCAAATCAAGTTCTGACACTTTTGTGGTTTTTAGGGAAGGGAAAGTGTCGTTTTTAGTAAATGTCAATGTTAGCTGTCAAAAGGAACAAATTTTAACGTGAGATAGGGATAAGCAAAGTTGAATGCGATTAAACCGTGTTGGTTCTGCCTAGCCTGTTCCCAACTATGTTGGGGTCAGCTTCCAGTCTAACCAAATGCGGCTGAATACCAGTATTTTACACGGAGCAAATGCCATCAGAACACCGCAATCCAGTTATTGGGCAACGCCTATAATATTGTAAGGTTGTCAAACTTTCGGATTTTGACTACCCATAACGACTGTCATAGGTATTCGTATGACACCCGGGTCCGACTATTTAACGTGCTCTCCGAGTCACGGAGGAGTCTTGACGTATGACGAATGGTCACTCATACACGGACTGGCCGCGCAAGAGCAGCTTAAAGGTACAAGACCGAGACGGGCTGCAGACCGCAAACTGCAAAAGTAGTATCGCTTGCGGTGCGATCTGCGGCTGCGGTCTGCGGTTGCAGTTTTGCAGTCGCTGTCGGAATAGCACCTTTAAAGTGCACACCTTACAGGCGCTATTCCGATGGCGACTTGCGGTCTGCGGTTGCAGTCTGCAGTTTGCTGCCCGTCTCGGACGTGTACCTTAACCTTCCAAATCGTATGATCTGCGCGGTTGATATTTAGCCGCGAGCCCGTCTATGACGTAGGTGGTGAAAAAAAAAGAGAATACTGTGCTATGGAACTTTTAGCCTAAGCGTATAAGAGGTAATGTTGGGCGTAACTGATATATTTTCCTAATGCATTATACATTATATTATAATTTTCAAACTGTTGTTTTTAACTGTTGTAATATATATTATATTGTATTGTATTGAAGGAACACTAATTATCAATAGAGCAGAAGACTTGCAGTAATATGAAACTAAGTTTACACTAATATAATATAAAATTATTTTAACGGTAATAAAAATTTGCTCTTGTTACTTGTGAGTTAAAGTTCATAATTGTGTGACGCTTTATCACGATGTAATGTAAAGTACGACAATATTTTTTTGCCAGTAATATGAAACAAGTTCACACTAATATTATTTAAATATTTATGTTATTTTAACGGTGGTAAAAATTTGCTCTTGTTATTTGTGGGTTAAAGTTCATAATTGTGTGACGCTTTCGGCCGACTTAACGACTCGACGCGAGTGGCGAGCGACTACTACCTATAGACAACAATATATATTATAACAGTCTTTGTTGCAAATAAATAATGGTTAGAATATTAGAAATGTATAATGAATTATATTAGCTGTTATATGTTATAACGCCCAACATTAATAAGAGGTGGCAGACCACGACAGTGCAGCCACTGTTTTACAATTCATACAGTTGGGCAACGTGTAGACGGCTAGACGGTGGCATCGCCCGACATCAAAGGCGTTGCCCAACTGTATATCGACGGCGACGTGACAAGAACTCCTATGTACGAAAACGAAGTTTTACAGGGAACGTAGTTTATCATGAGCTATTGACAGAAAATTTTATGCACAGCTGCTTAATAGTTATTGTCAGTTATCAATAACTTATTAAAAAAATAAAATTAATATATATATAATAATTAAATAAAATTACCTGAATAAACTTTTTATTATTATTTGTATCTCTTTGGACATCACGGCTCATCTTCCGTGCGGAAGATGTCCGGTCCTTTGGAAGGCATACACGGGGACACAGGTCCAACGCGCAGAGGCCCCTTTGAGAGCTTTAATCTAAAATGGGGTGGGGCACCAACCCGGGGCTATCCACGGCTGCACTATTGGAGTACAGTCATGGACCGTCCCAGGTGGGTGCAAGACTATTGTAAAATGTGGTGAAAAATATCTGGTCTATGGGAAGGGGTGTTAGGTGGACTGATAACTTCTATTGCCGGAAGAAAACGGCGTCTGCCTTTCAACATTTAAAATTGAAGTGTTGGCAGACGGTGACTCGCCAGCTCACTAGCTGGGCCCCCTGAAAAGCCGCCAGTACATAGGCGAAGGGGGCAACAGACGTGTGAGCGGTTATTATTATTATTATTATTAAAAAAATTAAAATAAATTTAGATGTGGCTGCCAGCTCACGCAAATGATTTTTTTAAGGATAATCTACGTAAAAACTCAAAATCGCCGAAATGTCAGTTCGGAGTTCTTGTCACTTCGTCGTCGATATGCAGTTCAACAATTTAGACTGTAGGGATAACCCTTTAAAATTTAGAAAAGAGATTTAAAATGGTGCCCTAAAAGCCGGTTTTATATACGTCAGATTTTTTTACTTAACATATTAATTTTAAAAAGTTTTGACTGTTTCTATAGAAAGCCTGTTAAAACATCTTTGTTCCTCAGTTATGTTATCTGATGTTGGTAATATCGGCCATACATACCTGAAGTAAACAGTGCTTTTAGCGTGTTTACCCTTCGTCCTAGCTGGGCAGCGCATTCCGTTGCATTGCGCCGAGCATTGCGTCGCTAAGGTAAAAAGCAATATGACTTCTATACTTTGGCTTACGTGAGCAGTGCATGTAACAGAGCGGTGCGGATAGTTTGTTTTGGGCGGTTTGACTGCGGCAACACAGCAGCTAGGACAATTTCAACGTCGTAACGCGGAGAAGCCACACGATGCGGTGCGGCACCGGTGCGGCGCCTGAGCGGTGCCGCTGCGGCGTAATACATATAAATTTCCATGGTATACTCACCGGACCAAGACGAGGGGAAGGGTGTATGCGCCGGAGCGACGCCGCTCCGACGTCGCAGACCGCAGATTTGTTGACGGAGAGCCGTCCCACACGGTGCGGTGCGGCGCCGCGTGGATCTTGCGACGCCGCGTATACTACGTGTGCATGCTGATGCGGCAAAATGGTCGCTGAGTGGCGGCGCGCCGCACCGCTCCGCACCGCGTGGCTTCTCCCTTACCCAGCTAGGACGAAACTTTAATATATTTTATTTTGAAATTTTTAGCCTACTTTTTAAGTCATGCGACAGTAAAGTTTGTCTTTCAGTCTGATTTCAGTCTTGAAGTCTGTCTTGTTCACAACTAAATTAATTTTCTTGAAACTCGGCATAAAGATAGCCTGAAACCTCTAGGTTCCTAGGAAACCTTTCTAAAGGTCAAGGGTTTTTTTATCGAAATACAATACGGGCTAGTTCCTGAACATTCTCTGAAAACAACCATATTTGTAAAAGTATTGTAAAATTACGCCATCTAAATCGTGCTTCCTCTATTAATCACAGCATAACCATTAAAAACACATTCAAACTTTTGTCTCTCAAACAAACACGATTTCCTTTGAAACAAAATATTACCTTCAAAGGGGAAGTTTAATAACTTTTCTGATTGTACATAGCCTTACATATTTACGTTGTCATGCTCAGGCAATCTATTTCCTCGAATGTACCGTTTGTTGTAGTAACGGTATTGTATTTGTTTAACCTATCCATCATAGGTGGGTAATGTTCAAGTGTGTACCGACGACTGATGTTCATAAACATGTCTAAGTGTCAGTAACGCTTGATTTATGGATCATATTTAATTTTGGGTTTACGATGTATTTGTTTATCTTATTATTATCACCTCACGGGCCTGATAGACGAGTAATATAGACGACGAAGTGACAAGAACTCCTAATGTACGATTTCCACCAAACAGGCCGCGCCGGAGCGCGCCGGGGCGCATTTCACACTGTGCTAAAAGAAATTCAGGCTTCTATACAATAGTTAAGTTTCATGTTTGCGTGGAAATTAAACTGCTTTGAACTCGGTTAGATCCGCGCGCATGCCGCGGCAGCCAATTGACTGCGCTCGGACGCTGCGGCAACCGGTCGGTTGATCGAGTACGTGGACGGCGGCGCTCGGCTGTCGTCGCTTCCAGTTGGCTCCGCTCGGCCACACTGCAGGTAGAAACTGACTGCGATGCGGATACACGAGCACGCGCGCGCATGCGCCCGGTTTCCAGCAGATTGTAGCGGTCGGGCGGACGCGGTCGGCTACGGGCGCGTGCTCGAGCATCCGCTGCGACGCGCTGCGCTGCGCTCCTGCGTGGCCCGGTTGGTGGACATCGTACATTACTGTCATTTTGGCGATTTTGAGTTCTTTACGTAGATAGCCTTGAATAAATCGTTTGCGTGAGCTGGCAGGAACAGCTAAATTTAGTTTCTATTTTTTACCGAATTATTGATGATTGGAAATAACTATTAAGCAACTGTGCATAAAATTTGCTATCAATAGCTCATGATAAACCATGTTTCCAGTAAAATTTCGTTTTGCACATAGGAGTTCTTGACACTTCGTCGTCGAATGCTGTAAAGATATACAAGGATACGACACATTACACTCAACTCTCAGTGTCGACACCGAGTGTCTTAGTGTGTACATCGCCGTTACACTGAGTAGCGCATTAGCTCGGATTTAATTTCAGTGTCGCGATTGCATTGTGTCTAATGTCAGTGTCGCCGTGTATCCTTACCTTTAGGCTTGCGTTTTTGAGGTTTCAGGTTTGATACATTCGATTCTAGGATGAACTAAAGAGAGATAGGACTCTGCTAAAATAATGGACAGATTCTAATTTAAGAAGAAAAAAAAATGCGTCTTCACGTGACGCACATAGGTAACTAAAAAAACAACAAAAAGTAAAAATAAAGGCAACAAAAATAAAAATTTGGAAAATATGCGTCACATCCGAGCAAATCGGCCATATCGCTCAGCATTACTGAGACACATGCACAGAGCATAGCCACAGCGCTGGTTTTCAGCGAAAGCCAGTGATTATGATGAATGAATGACGATTGAATTAGAATCTATCACAATACGACACAACTAATGGCAGTCGCTTTTCGCGCCACTCTCACACTTATTGCGTCAGCGTAAAGACTATTTTGTACTACAGTACTAATAAACATTTGTAGTACTGAAGTCGCACTCAGTTCGGAAGTGATCGGTTTTACGAAGTTTGCCGATGCGACTTCTAATGGCCGATTCCTATGAATTACTGACCGTTGTTGGTTAAAATTAAAACTCTTGTATCTTTCCCAATAATGAAGCAAACACCCCATAACTTTGCATAGTACACCCTACCATACGTTAGTAACTCAAGTAAAATTTGTTTATGAGTCCGTTTAAATGACTAGGGGCATAGTGCATGAAAAGAGCCTCCACGAGTACGTCCGGTGCACCCTGGGCAGTCAGCCCCGCTACCGACCTTGCTGACTGGCTAATCTTTTCACCACAGCATGAGCTATTTTCGTATAGCTCGTGCTGACACGAGAGACGAGACGAATGTCTAGTTTGGCAATAACAATAAGAAATGCTACTATTGGTAGCAAAACAATTCGTTTTTGGTCCTAGGAATCGGAAATTGGTTGTGTATTAATACCCACGTATCTAAATTCATTAGCTAACTATGTATTTACAATTATACCGGACTAGAGTACCTACTCGCCTGCGTGGATGTCGTTTATCGCGTATTTTTTGGGATAAAAGTAGCCTATGTCCTTCTCCAGGTTCCATACTATCTCTGTACCAAGTTTCATCAAAATCGGTTTTGTAATTTAGTCGTGATGAGGTAACAGACAGACAGACAGTTAATTTCGCATTTATAATATTAATAGGGACTAGGGATTAAAGTACACCTACGTTCCTATCTACTCTTCCGTAACAATAATAATGACTAAATTTCTTTTAGTTCCTGCGAAAAAATGCAAAATAAACTCTAATTGGACGAACAAGAGAAATATCGTTAATCCCACAACCAATTTCTGTTCATGACATTTTAAAACGGTAAAGGGATACAAAAACGAACTGATCTAAAACAAATTAAACAAATACAATTTGTATACAGTTTCAACTTATTAATGTAAAGTATGGAGGTCCACGGCGAAAGCTTTTATGTCGAGAATTAAATTTATATTAAGGGAAACTCTTGACCCAATTCCGTGACATAATTTTCTAATACAGAGATACATAAAAGACAAACATGATACAATTAGAATAGTACAAATGCAATACGCATTTTAAACAGTTCTCTTTTGTTTAGGAATGATAAAATTTAATTTAGAATGACTAACTTCCAGGGCCGTAAACGTCTAATGCTGATGGACGGTCATACCCTCACAATGACCGCTACAACGAATGGTCATACCCTACCAAAGATCGCTACAACGAACGGTCATAACTTCCAATGACCGCTACAACTAGCAGTCATACCCTTTCAATGAACGTTAAAACAAGCGATCATACTCTTCTAATAACTGCTACAATGAACGATAATATTCTTTTAATGACTACTACAACGAACGGTTATGCCCTTTCAATGACCGCTTCAACGAACGACCAAACCCTCACAATGACCGGTATCTACAAATAAAGGTCAAATGAAAATTGTCATAATCATCCGGATTGGCAGAACGATCGCTGATCACAGTTTGTTATTGTTAAAAAGCAAAAATGAGGGCTGTCCGCCGTTTTGACGTCATCCTCTAGTCGCCTGTTAGGACACCCAGGAGTAGGGCACCACACCGCTTCATTCTTTTCCGGGAACGTGGCATTGTGACATATATTCGTCATCATCATTTAGCTGAAAGACGTCCACTGCTGGACATAGACCTTCCCCCAGCATAGCTATATTGTGATATTGTTCAATGGGATACCAGCAAATTTCTCTGAAAACGAACCACCGAAACCTATTTTGTTCTATAATATATTTCCTTACATTGTAGATCCGTCAAGTATAGGAAGAAGACTGCAAACGATATGACTTGTAGATTTAATGATTAATGCATGAAGACCACAACTTTTTTTATTACAAACTTTTAGCTTTGAGTATGCACAAAATATCTTATGAAATTTCCTGGAAGTTGGTGTATAATTAAAACCGCGAGGCGATGACGTACATCGACTGACAGAGACGGATGGACGCACAAGCGAACTGAAGTAATTATAAAAATTATTGCTCCTAAACTGAACCCGAAAACTACATGAAGACTTGATGACAGCATTCAATTTGTTGAATAATGAAGCGAAACAATAGTTTTCGCTTTATAAATCATTTCGTTTTATTAATAAGCATGTAAGTATATATTTTTAATGATATTTGTAACTGTAATGACTTGTATATATGTTACGGCTAATAGCCGAAGTGCGGCTACACCTAGTTTTAGCCGGGTACAACTAGGTGCAGCCGGCCACATGCGGTTAAACTTAAATCTATCCTACTTATCTTCGGTAAGAACTAGGTTTAGCCTTCATCATAGCGGCTAGAACTAGGTGCAGCCGCACACCGATGGTTAAGGGTAACCCCGACACGGATAGGTTAGGTTTGAAGGGGATGACGGGGGCTAGAGTGAGCGAGCGAAGCGAGCGAACGAAGCCCCCGTCATCCCCTTCGTGTTAGGTTACTTTAAACCCTGCAGACAGAAATAGGAGCACCGCACAGCGGGGCTCCGTCGACTTAAGCTCCACCTAGTTCTAACCAACTGCTACTGGTTGCACCTAGTTGTACCCGGCTAAAACTAGGTGTAGCCGCACTTCGGCTATTAGCCGTAACATATATACAGCATGACTGAATAGTCACTCTACATCCAAAAACCATAGACTCTGCTCATCATTCTGCACAACTTACAATGCCACAAATATTTCATTCCATATTCATTCCAGAAAAAAAATCTGCTGTTCCATACATTTTCTTAAGCAAGAATATTTTACTTCAAAAACATCAATAATAGGTAAGAATTTTTGTATTTGTCGAGTGGTCACTTTAATGGTTTTATTTCCACAAACAATATTTACGTAATTGGTTATTTTGTTAGGAACAGCAGTTTTTTTTTTCACGAATTCAGTGTTAGTTCAATAGTCAAATTTCTACAGAATTATACCAGAATTCATGGTTTACGGATGTAAAATGACTAGGCAGTCATGCTGTATTTAAGAAATCTGCAAAATTACAGTAACCAGATTGTCATAAAACTTCGAACCACGAAAGGTTCCTCCCTAGAGTAGGGGCTTTTAAATTCAGCTGAACAACAAAAATCGTTACATAAACTTTTGTCAGTCATTTCGGCCCGTTTGATTCCTAACACTTTACTCTACTCAAAGTTGATAACAGACTTAAGGCACAGTTAGTGCGGACGGATATGTAAAAGAAAGTCGTTGACCCCTCTCGAGTCAGATGTCAGCTCGTCGCCGCCTGCTGAAGCACTGCACCCTTTCGACACTGCGGCACCGACGAGTGATGTCGCTAGGCGCGGTTTATCGATGATGTAATGTTGTTAGGTATCGATAAAACGGATTTTATTCGCACATCTGCAGCCGTTGAGGCTTAATATGATTATTTAGTTATCTGCCCGTGGGTGTATGAATGACAGCATGCGTTACGATATAAATTATTCTATCCGTTTTAAACGGGTCTTTAAGTACTCTTAGCGCCTGTTTCACCACCTCCAAATAAGTTTCCGTTATATTACTTGGCAGATAATTTCATACAATTTCTGTTCCATTTTTGAATTTATTCGGTGAGTAGTGGCTACTCAGACATCGTAAAACAGGCCCTCAATTTACTACTTCTTGTACTTGATCTGTCAAACTAGTTATTATTTGACAGATTTCATCATTACGTACAAACTGACTGTTAGCTAGAAACTAGCCCTGAACTAATCGTAAAACATGTTAATCAGGGTATTTTAAAATCCATTCTCGAATATTTAATTTAATAAAAGTTCGTGAGCTTAACTTTGTTTGATTTTATCATTATAACCATAACTACAATGTTTAGTGCTGAAATGATAGGTATACAAAATATTATTTTAGTAACAACTGAAATTCTACACTTATTAATTCTACCGATATACGATTTTATAACCTTACCACGAGATATTACATAATTAACCAAGTCCCAGCGGGTCACTTATTGTAAAGTAAAATAATATTTGCATTCAATTAAACCACGATCTCTTCTAATTATCAAATGCAGAATAATTAACGAGCAATTACAATCCTTGATCTACGCAAATAATTCGCATAATTTCCTTATCTTCTTGCTTTCTAATCTCCTTTATCGATAGAACGAACGCATGCCCCTCACTACGGCGCCTTGTTTCATCTCTCGCTATAAATGACCAGATAGTAGCTGAATGGCTGCTTTGTAAGGGATATTGCCTACTTTATGTATTATACAGAAGCAGTAAAACCACTTTACGATGACGCACAATATTAATAAACATTCCTTGATGCAATCTAAAACAAAATATTGCTGCATTATGTGAACGTTTACATCAACTGTTGGGAAGTTTAGAAATATTCGTAGGGTGTGTTTAGTGGCGTATCTTTGGAGATTATCTGCAGGCGATAGTTGTGATGATGATAAATAACACAAACTTTTGCTTATACTTAATATGAAAAGAAAAAACACTCCTTCAATTGAAACCCTCCTTCAAATGACGACACGTTTGGTGCAGTGGCTAAGCGATTGGCTACTGCGCTATGGGTCGTGGGTTCGATTATCACACGGAACAAAAATTTGTATGGCCTACAGATGGTTGTTTCGGGTCTGGGCATTTGTGTATGTAAGATTTGTGTCTGTAACCGCACCTACGATACAAAAGAAATCGCAGTGTGGGGCAAGGTTTAAAAAAAAATACGGTGACAATAGTTCCACCGACGAAGTCTTTTGTCACAAAGCCTGAATCATGATTTAACAATTGATAGTTATTAAACACAAATGTTTAGATTATATGGAAGCTTTATACGATTATTAATAAAGGACATCATACCAAAAATAATAATTGTAAAATTTTTATGTTTATTCATAAAATAAGATGGTAAAATACAACATAAATCTTAGTAATTATAAAGGTACATATTCACAATGTTAGATGCCTGTACTAGAATGAACCTGTGCCACAGGCGATAGGAGTGCTTACAATATGGAACTTGTAGGAAACGTAATTTTTATAATAACTACTGTTAATGCCACAAGCTTTTTTTATAATAACTACTGTTAATGCCACAAGCTTTTTTAACCGACTTCAAAAAGGAGGAGGTTCTCAATTCGGTTGTATGTTTTTTTTTATTTTTTTTTTTATTTTTTATGTTTGTTACCTCATATCTCCGTCATTTATGAACCGATTTGAAAAATTCTTTTTTTGTTCGAAAGGGTATACTTCCCGATTGGTCTCATATAAATTTTGTTATGATTAGACCATGAACTTCAGAGATATGGAACGGAACTCCTCATCGGATCAAAGCAAAATTCTCAAATTACTAATATTGCTTTGTTTATATTCGTTGTTGGGAACTGACCACTGGAAAAGAGAAGGGGGTGCGTGTCCTCCCCTCCCCCCCTTTGGAATGTTTTCATTATATCGTGTAAGGTATCATTTGAAAGGACTTTTTATGCCCGACTACGTCAAAGCCAAAAAGGAGGGTTATGAAGGAGGGGGTTAAAATTATGACACTAAAACGTATTTAATAAAAAATAAACTTTAAAAAAAGTAAAAACCGACTTCAAAGAAATACTAAAAGGAGTAAATAATTACCATGATATAAAATTAACAGTTTCAGAAGTCGGTGCAACTCTACACTGAAGCAAATAGAAGCCACCGACTTCTGAAACTGTTAATTTTATATCATGGTAATTATTTACTCCTTTTAGTATTTCTTTGAAGTCGGTTTTTACTTTTTTTAAAGTTTATTTTTTATTTATAATAACTACTGTTAATGCCACAAGCTTTTTTTTATAATAAGTACTGTTAATGCCACAAGCTTTTTTTATAATAACTACTGTTAATGCCACAAGCTTTTTTTCTAATAACTACTGTTATTGCCACAAGCCTTTTTTTTGTTACTTGACTTGGTCGCGTTTGACCCTCGTCGCACCTGATGGTAAGCGCAGACAGGGTCTAAGATAGAGCACACGAATCCAAGTAACAGAGATATAGAGGGATTCCCCTATACCCCTCTGGCTCTCACATACACACGACGGAACACAGTAAACTGCTTGGCGCCGGACTTTAACGTGAGGGTGGTAGCTAGCCAGGTGGACCGTATAGATCCTACCACCAAGCAAAAATAATGCTGCGATAAAAGCTTTGCTGTTTACCGCAGCATTATTTCACTCACATCGATATAGCCTTTTCCCAACAATGTTGGAGCCAGCTTCCAATTGTAGATGCACTTGAATGTTAGTATTTTACACGGAACGACTGCTATCTAGCCGCAACCGCATTACCGGAAACCTAAAAGGTCAGACAGGATGTCAGATTATAAGGTATCTGACCACATAACGATGTTGATACATTCTTCATATAACAAGCAGGACAGCACGGCAATTGTGTAACGTAACCAACATCAATCATGACAGTTGAAGTGTCAAAAACAATATTCATTGCGTGGTACATAGTTGTGAAGTCGGGTTATTAATACATACGTTGCTATAGAAATTTTTGACCTGTCAAAATCAAAGCCATAGCGATTACGAGTGTGTTGCGCAATTAAGGTTCGCGCACATTATGTCGCAGCGCAGCGCAAAATGCTTACTTAGTACATTAGTGATGGGCCGGGTCGCAGCGCATTGACGGATTTTGAGCACAGTGTACTGCTCTGCCAGACTTGCAAATCATATAGCTCTTTGTATCCATGAACTAAATTAATCAAAAGCTTTCATCCACTCTTGTGAACACCACAGGAGCACGCAAAAACCAAAAAAACGAAAATATTGTAAAATGAAGACGTGCGCGCGTGCACTCCAATCCGCTTGCTATAGCACACTGTGTCGGGCAGTGGTCTCGAACGTCACAGAGCGAGATCGGTAGAGTTGCCAGCTAAAATCGGTATATGTGTACCCAAAATCGGTATTTGACAAAAAATTCGTTTACTTATTGAAAAAAACTTACAGACTAATTTATAATAATCACACTTAGTATAATAATTTTGTATACCAATATTCTTTGGCCATAGCCGCGGTCATCTTCGAATTAATTTCAAAATCATAACAATTAGCTCTATTAAAGAGTCGTTTTGCATGTAATAGACCAGTGATTGATTCAGTA
Organism: Amphipyra tragopoginis; assembly: GCA_905220435.1. Classification (NCBI taxonomy): domain Eukaryota; kingdom Metazoa; phylum Arthropoda; class Insecta; order Lepidoptera; family Noctuidae; genus Amphipyra; species Amphipyra tragopoginis. The sequence continues at coordinate 12,042,548 of HG992009.1, forward strand.
GACAGCCTATTTCTTAGTTGTAGGATACAAGGATATTCCCCAAAATATATGGAATTGAGGGCTTACCCGTAACATTAACATAAATTAAAAGGGTTGCCAACTTAAAAGTGTAAAATCGGTAAATAATCGGAAGAACCTCCTATTCTCAAAAATCGTGAGAAATTGTTTACATTTCGGTATTTCGGTAGAAGCGGTCCCATATCGGTAGAAATACCGAAAAATCGGTAGGTTCGAGACCACTGGTGTCGGGGCGCAGTGGGGCGGGGCGGGGCGGGCCGCATAGCACGCAACCAAAATTCGCGGCGGAATATGCGGCCCGCTGCGCCCCGGCATAGTGTGCGATAGTTCATATAACATACAAGAGATTTGAGCGGATTTTTGCGCTGCGGCCCAACAACGCGCGCGAACCTTTAGAATGCAGTTTAATACCTACGATCTGTAAGACACGGAGGGATCTCCTCGATGTGTCAAGACCGCGACAAGTGCAACTTAACCTCTCAGATCTATCGACGAGACCTACAAATTTCTTGTCTATCATATATTAGAAATCAATATTAACCACCAGTATTGTACGTACTAGATTTTTTCTATAGTAATTGTTTTATATTAGATAACACGATATTTCATGATTCTATTATTGAATATAGATCAAGATGCCGTTCAGAATAACGATGAGTTCCGAGCTACCTGGCGTGTTCAGGTATTCCTTATATGAAAGTTTAATAATCACTTGGATAATTTATAAAAGAATAAAAGATGATACCTACTTTTGTTTAATCACTCAATCTTTATTTTATATTTTGTCAGGTGGGAGGGTGATATTATCAAACTTTAAATTGATAATATTATTTTATGAAAAACGTATGTGGCGCCTCGTACGCACTACAGGCGTATAGCTTGGCGCCTAGTTTGTTCGCTAAAATAGTGGGCGTCGCGATACGCTGCTGAATGCAATAAAAGTATTATAAAAATAGGTGGTGATTCCGACACACTAAAGCGTGAATTACATAGAAACGGCGTAAGGTGCAGGCGCGGCGCTTTCATACGTTTTGTCGTACCGCTTCAAATCTTTTTCGTACAAATTGTATGAAAGCGACGCGCCTGCGCCGTGCCTGCGCCTTACGCCGCTTCTATGTAATTCACACCTTAGAAGAGGTGCCGTGTGGTGCCGGACGTTAAGAATAGCACGACCCGAGCTTTTTTTTTTTTTTTTTTTTCTATTGGACTGCTGTAGGTCGTCCTAGGGGACGGTTTCTACGTAACCGGGCAGTTATTGGCGAGACCTGAAGGGTCTCCAGCCAATGGGGGGGAAGTAAAATACTTAACCTAAGCTAACTACTTGTACTACACTAACATCATGACTACCTGCAACAACAGCACTAAGGGCGACCCCTAGTGGGACTCGGACCTCGGCTTAGGGCGTTGCTGGCGTGGACATAGGGGGGGGGGGGGGGGGGAGACAGCTTGATGAGGGCTGAATTATCGGTGTGACTGCGGAGTCTGAAGAGACGACCGGCTCTACGACGGGAGAGCTCGGTGGATCGTGACCGGCGGCGGTGGGACGTCGCGACGGGCCTCGTCGGCGAGGACGATATGCCGGACGGCGGCGGACGTTGTGTATTGTGCTGGTCGATTTACTCGCCTCCTGGAGGAGGGTTATTTCGTCGTCGGGTTCTAAAAGTGTGTGCCTGGGACGGCGAACTTTACTTATGAGAGAGGGACTGTAGTCGGCCGCTGCGGCGACTAGGGGGTTCGGATGGAGAGGGGCAGTGTTGAAGTAACGCTTGGAAATGCGTTTGAGGTATTGCCTGATGGTTGGCATTTTTAGATCGAGATGGAGTTGGACGTTACGCATGAACCATGGGGCAGCCACGGCTCTGCGCACTCGATTCTGGAGGGTTTGGAAGGATTTGAAACGACAAGGCTTAACGTGTGCGAACACGACGCTAGCATAAGTCAAGATGGGGCGGATGCACGTCACGTAGATTCTCAGCTTATTTCTAAGTGACAATTTACTGCGTGCTCTAAGGATGGGGTGGAGGCGACCGACAGCGAAAGCGGCGCGAGCGCGCACCGCTTTGATGTGGTCTCGGAAACTCAGATGGTGGTCTAGGATAACCCCCAGGTATTTGGCTTTCATCTCCCAAGGGATCTGTTTGCCGAACATGAGGACGGGACGGATGTGGGTGTGGGAATCACCATGTCTCTCGAAAAGAACGGCTGCGCTCTTTTCAGGATTCACCTCTATTCTCCATTTCCGGAACTTGACCCCGAGGGCGTCGGCTGCGGTTTGAAGGGTTCGAGAGATGCTATCGAGACTCCTACCGGAATAGTAGATAGCCGTGTCGTCGGTGAAGAGAGCCAACTTGGCCAAGCCACGTTTGGGAATGTTGCTGGTGTACAGCGTGAACAGAAGGGGCGATAGCACGGAGCCCTGAGGGACTCCGGCGCGAATGGGGTGAGGGGACGAGAGGGTGCCTTCTAGGCGATAGCGGAAGGAGCGATCCGACAGAAAGTCTCGAATGATGAGCACGAGACGGTCCGGCACGTTGAATTGGTACAGTTTGTATAATAAACCGTTGTGCCAGACCTTGTCGAAGGCTTTCGCTACGTCGAAGAAGAGCATGCCCGTTTTGTACGAGCGCATAAAACGGGAGCTAATGTGTTCGACTATGCGGTGCAATTGTCGAATGCAACAGTGCTGGGTTCGAAAACCGAACTGTTCGTCGGGGATGAGTTTACGGGAGTCAGCGAAATCCTTTAAACGGATATAAATGAGACGCTCATAGATTTTCCCAAATACATTGAGAAGACTGATGGGGCGGTAACTAGTGGGCTCACTCTTGGGTTTGCCGGGTTTGGGGATACCGATAACGGTGGCTTGTTTCCAAGCTTGCGGAAAGATGTTATTACTCAGAGCGCCGTTGAAGATGGCGGTCATGAGGACTATGAGCGGGGCGGAAAAGTGTTTGATCACCTTATTGGTGATACCGCCTGAGCCGGGGGCTTTCCTAGATTTGAGTTTCCTCACTATCGTGTGGACCTCGTCTACGGTGATGGGGGTAAGGGGTCGTCGGGGTCTTCATCGGGAGGGAGGGTGGCCCTACGTTCGACCTCGCGATCCACCTTGGAAAGATGGACCGGGTCTGCGGGTTGGGTGCTGGGAGTACATTGGGCTTCTAGACTGTCGGCTAGACATTCGGACTTTTCGTCGTCTTCAAAGGCCGGCCTTTGGTTCGGACGATTGAGAGGGGGAGTTGAAGCTACACAATCGGATTTTAGATTTCGTTGTAATTGCCAGAAGGCCAGATGGGATGGTTCTAAGTCGCTCAACATCTTGTCCCAGCGGGCTTCCCGAACCTCCCGTACACGTTTCTTTACAGCACGCTGTAGAGAACGCATATGGGCGCGGTTAGCTTCGCAGGGAAAAGAGTCATAGGCACGGATGGATGCGTTCTTCTCCGTCAGCAGTTCACGCACATCGTCCGGCAGCTTCCAGCGGTGTTCGTCCACCGCTGGAACCTGCCGTGAACACTCGTTCACCACGGACTGTACGTGACTGGTGAGGGAGTCGATCGCGCCCAGCGTATCGGCGATCGTAACGATATCGTCGGGGATGGAATCTAAGTGAACGGACGAGGGGGACTTGAGGCGCTCCTCTAGTTTTCCCCAGTCCGTGACAGTTTTGGTCGGGGCGGGTTGACCAGGATCCGGGGGACCACCCCGGGGACCTAGGTGAAGGACTACGGGGCGGTGATCGGAGTCTAGCTCTTCATGCGTCTCCATAGAGCGTAGACCGAGGTTTACGTTCTTTAGAAGCGCTGTGTCAAGAACATCAGGCTGATGGTCAGGGTTATGGGGGTAATGAGTGGGACACATCGGGGCGATAACGTCGAATTCGAGCTCCGGGCTCAACTCTTCGAGGTTACGACCCGCGTGGTTGTTGGAGTTGCAGCTCCACGAGAGATGTTTGGCATTGAGGTCGCCCGCTATGATAACGGAACCTCCGCCGAGGTCAAAGAGGGCTTTAAGATCGCTCCGGAGTTGGATCTTATTACTGGAGGGAGGATTATACACCGAGACGATTGTGATCGGCTGGTGTCCTGTCATGCCTAGTCTGCATATGGAAGTTTCCAGGAATTGGAGACCAGGGGGAGGGTCTAAGGGAGTGCAGTACAGGGAACGTTTGTAGTAGATGAGAGTACCACCGCCCCTACTACGGGTCCTGTCGTTGCGAACTAATTTATAGTTTGCAATTCCAGGGTACCTGTTGTGGGGCTTGAGAAACGTTTCCTGCACTAGGAATATGTCAATTTGATGATCACGCAAAAAGATTGCGATCTCATCTCGTTGACCGTTAACGCTGTTAGCGTTGAAGAAACCTAATTTAAGGGATCGGGGCTTAATTCTACAGCTTTCTGTATCCATTGGAATTTATTGGGTGAGGAAAATGACTATGTCCTCTAGTTCGCAGAGGACATTGATGCGAGCGATTGGATCGCATTGAGAGGCGTTCCAAGCGGAGACTATGTTATTCGCCCACTGCGTATTGCAAGAGGAGAGGGTTTGGATAAGGCTGGGGATCGTGTCCCTAAGGAGCACTTTAGTGGACGAGAGGGAAGTGGAGGGAGCAACCGCTGTCGGCGCTGGCCTGGGAACGAGTGCGGGGGCAGGTGCGGGGGCGGGTACGGGGGCGGGTGCGGGGGCTACCTGTGATATTGGGAGACTACGTGCAGGCTGTGAAGCAGCTGGCACTATAGTGGGAGCGGGGATAGTGGAGCTCATCAGGGCGGGGATAGCCGAGATTCGGCTAGTGGTTCGTTGCTGTTGCTGGGGCAACTGGGTAGTGGGCCTTAAGGTGGGGAACGACTGCTGATGGTTCAGCGCGTTCCATGGGGACGGCCTTTCGGGACTGAGGCGGGCGGGGAGTTAGGAAGAAAGAGGGGGAGCCGTGGAGGGACTCTCTCTTTGGTGACGGGCGGCTGAGCGTTTAGCCAGCTTAGGGTTGCGCTGTTTTGGCGCTTTGGCGCACCCGCGATAATTCGCCGGGTGACCAGACTCGCCACATAAAACGCAACTGGGGGGCTCAAGGTATAGGGACCTATCTTTTGGGCGTTCGCAGTCGTTAGTGCCGTGGTCGCCCAGGCACTTGACGCACCTGGGTTTCGCATAGCAGTTACGCTGCGAGTGGCCATAAAGCTGGCAACGGTGACATTGACCAGGGGGACCGGACTTGTTGGGGCGCTCGACGCTTATGCCAGACAGGTGGCATAAGGTCTTAATATTATAGACGGCCTTAGACTCGTCTGAAGGCTCGCATACTGCGAGGACCATGTCGTAGGGGGTGCCACCGCGGCCGCGGTGCATGCGGTGGACTTCCAAGGCGGGGATGTTTTGCGATTTAAGGTCGCTGAGGATGGCGTCGGAGTCAATCTCCTTGGGGATGCCGCGGATAACGACTCTGATAAGTCGCTCATCGGGAAGGGCAAAGGTGTGGAATGACACATTTTTTTCCCTTAGCATGCGCGTGAGATCGCGGAAGTCTTTCGAGGTGGGGACTAAGACTTTGATGCCCTGTTGGGTGGTGCGGGCGCTAAGGTAGTTGATCTTGCGATCAACACACATCTTGAACACATCGGTCCACTTCGCCTTGTCCTGAATGTACAGAGGCGGAGGAGAGGGCTCTTTCCTCGGAGCCGAGGTTTTCGAGCCGGTGACGGGGCGGGGGGAGGAAGGACGACTGGCCTGCGGGGAGGTAGTCGGGACGGGACTATGGGAACTACCCCATCTCATCCATGGGTGTCATAAAAGGCGGCTAAGGTATTCACTAGAGGATGGGCAGCAGCGTTCTCTGAGTATTTTAACAACCATACTGCGATCGCCAACCCGCCGTACAAGCGTGGCGATTATGGCAAACCCCTCTATTAGGGATGGCCTATGTCCAGCAGTGGACGTCTTTCGGCTGAATCATCAAGAGGAGGACAATAGTGATGAAGAATAATGCTAAACTATATTCAATTTTATTTTAATAAAAACATACTGCCACCTATTTTATTACGTTAAATTCCTGCATGCCGTTTGGTTGAACCGCCATTATTTGAGCAAACTGACTTTAGTGTCTAGCGACTTCCACCTACTGGCTTGTTACCTACAGCAGCTTGGAAGCGAGCGAAAGCACCAAGCGCGCAGTGCAGGTATTCCCGTAAAACATAGGTATGTTTTTTTTCTCCAGCCGGTCTAAGGCGTGAATTACATAGAAGCGGCGTAAAGTGAAGACGCGGCGCAGGCGCGTCGCTTTCATACATTTTGTGCGAAAAAGATTTGGAGCGGCACGACAAAACGTATGAAAGCGACGCGCCTGCGCCGCGCCTGCACCTTACGCCGTTTCTATGTAATTCACGCTTAACATTCGCAGCGCGAGATAATTTTGTCGACGCATTATCTCGTGCCGAGACTTGATCGTGACGTGAGACGTGCTTCTTCCGGTATCTCGGTTCAATCGTGCAAAGCGATAGCGGCACGGATCGGACTGTGAAGCACAGAATTAACACAAGGTGGATGAAATGGCGGCAGGTCACGGGAACAATCTGCGACTCCCGCATTCCCCTTAAACTGAAGAGGAAGATCAAAAAAAAATGGTTAGACCTGCTGTCTTGTATGGATCAGAATGTTAGGCCATACAGGAACGAATGAAAGGGAATTGCATGCAGCTGAGATGAGAATACTAAGAGGGATGTGTAGACTCGAATGGATAGAATTAGAAATGAGTATGTAAGAAGAAGTCTGAAAGTGGCGCCGGTGACTGAGAAATTGTGTGGAAGCCGGTTGTCATGGTGTACGCATGTGATGCGGAGGAATGAGGAACATGTCGCGAGGAAAGTTTTGAGTGTGAATGTGGATGTTTGTAGGAGTAGAGGAAGATCAAAGAAACGATGGATGGATAATGTAAAAGATGATATGACTAGAAATAGGGTGACTACTGAGATAACGGCTAATAGAGATGTATGGAAGAAAATATATTATGCTGCACTGACCCCAAATAAGTTGGGATGGGCAAGAGGATGATGAAGATGATAATATCCCGTGCCGAGACGAAATAATGTATGGCTTATCTTACGATAAGACGAGAATTATTAGATAGATTATCTCGCGCTGCGCATGTTACCTAAGGTATAAGGTATAACGGGCTGGTATCCGCAACTCCACGTCTAAGCGCGTATTTTGCGTGATGGGTGGTAAGTATAGTTACTCGATCCACCCTAACTCCTCGAAGAAGGCCAGCACACCCTTGATGTTACTGGTGATCTCTCGGAGAGTACCTGGGTTTCCGAAGTACTTGGCCCTGTATGTGGCGACCTCAGGGCAGTTTAGTAGCACGTGGGCTACCGTCTCGTCCTCCTCCATGCATGCTCTGCACAGTGGGCTGTCTGTAACTCCAATGACAAAGAGGTGTTTGTTAAATGAACCATGGCCAGTGATGGCCGCTGTGACTGTCCGCAGTTGTAGCTTTGACAGCCGGAGGGCTTTTTTAGTGAGTCGACCGTCAATGGCGGGAAGCGCCTCCCTGGCTTGCCTGCACTCGCCATGGTTTATCCATAACTCGTTGTGTTGGTCTCTGGTGCGTTTCCTTACCAGGGTGCGTAGGTATCCGAAGGGGAGTGGTACTATGGGTTCGGGACCCACCGCATCCATGCTCGATCCCCTTCTGGCGAGCTCATCTGCTGCATCATTGCCTCGGGAACCGCTGTGTCCTTTGATCCATTGAATGGTTATATTATTGAGGTTACCCACCTGGTTCAGAGTTTGGTGACACTCGTGTACCAGCCCAGATGTTACCTAGTGGTCAATCAGATTGCAGTAGCGGGTGCGGGGGCGGGCGCGGGCGCTTGTGTCTTGGCGTCTGCGTGTTCACAGTAGTGCCGAACGAGCTATCGCGTACGACAAAATGGTTTAGAACCACACGCGCAGTCACCTAACAGACGCTATATCACTGCGAACGATATGGGATACGGGCGGATTGAGCCATTAGAAACGTCATTCCTTTCTGTATCTGGAATAGGGTGTTGATAGCTGCGCTACAGTTTATACTTTTGCAGCTATCATCGTTTTACTTGTTGTACTTAGTCTTGTGTTATTGTTCCGTAATAAACTTTTATTTATTATTATTTAGAAACACCCGCGCCACCCGCGCCCTCCTTATGCAGACGCGCGGCTCGCAGGAGCACTGTGAATGCAACTGACGTCTACATACATTTTGATTAACACGCGCCCGCGCTGGCACCCGCGTTCGCCTTCACTCTGAAAGAGGACTTAGGCTAGCAGGTGTCTCGCTAAACAATAGGCGATAAGCGACGCGTCCGCTCAACTGAGGACGACGTCCTACGAAGAGCAGACGGCACAGATCAGTACGGCAAATTTGTTACGTCATGAATACACTATTGCATGCGACCTAATGACCATCTCCAATCATTAAATCCAACCCTAGAGTTGATGATTGATAAGTTTAAATTACAATCTAGTTAATTATAAAAACAGCATCTAGCTTAATATTTATTAGCGTACAATTTTTAACAATTACGCACCTTATCATATTATAATATTTTTGTATCAAAAGAAATGGAAATCGTCTGAAGGTTCTCCTGATCCTGTGACCTCGTCTACGTCCCAGATTTACATAATCCTATCTTCGTGCGATAACTTTTTCTAAATAATTTATTTACTGCCGCGGCGTTACCGCTTCAGTTCGCTTTAAGGGAAAGGAAATTATATTTGGACCGAGATGGAAAAAGTTTATATTGTCTAAATCCTTTTTGAATCCTTACCGCCTCAGAAGTTTTGCGATTTCGCTTGAATTGTTAATGCATATTATTATCTAAGTGCGGTTACTGCAGTGTCAATGTTTATTTTGTTTAACACTTTGGAATAAAGATAATCGTTTTCACACTACTGGCTTTTATTACAGCACTCTGAATTAACTACATATTTGAAAACAAAGTCCTCCGCGTTTGTCTGCTTGTCTATCTGTCTATGCTCAATTTTCTCCGTAACAACTGAACGAATTTTGTTTTGGTTTTCACAATTAGATTGATTCTCGGGGAAGGTGTATAATGTGTAATAAACCTTACAAACCTTACCTAACTTAAAAACTATAAATGTATCTAATGTAAAATAGGAAACTTAATCTAATTTAATTACATCCACTAAGCTTATTTTAACTAATTCAGCTTGCAATCGTATTACAACTATTAATTCTGTGTATTCTCTTCTAGATAATATAATATTTACGCATAATTATAGTGCATACAGTGCTCTTTTTTACAATTTAAATTTACAATGTACTAATTGTTAAGTAATAGTGTACTCATTGTTGAAGAGCCAAACAAATAAATAAACCTTGTTGGTATAAGCTGAACTAACACGATATCAGTCAGAAAAATCAAATCCATATAAATAAAAAGAAAGGTCCTGACTGACTGACTGACTCATCAACGCCCAGCCCAAACTCTTGGACCTAGAAAGCTGAAATTTTGCGCAGAGGTTCCCTTTATAATGTAGACAAGGAACAAGGAAGAATTTTTCGAAATTCAACCCCTAAGGGAGTTAAATAGGGGATGAAAGTTTGCCTGGAAAATCGTCACTTATCGGGTTCATTTCACGCAAGCGAAGCTGCGGGCAAAAGCTAGTTATTGATAAAAACTGAAGAAATAAACCTCAAGCAAGTAGTTAATTCAATGGTACCCGTAGGTATTAAGCCGTGGCGGGTCGCTAGTATTAAACGTAATACTTAGATTATTATTTAATTAAGCTTATGACAAAGTACCTAACACATTGTATCAGTATCTAAAAAAAGATTTCTTGATGTAAATATGACGACAGACAGATTAATTTAAATAAAATTTTATGAAATTGTGGTCGTCTACCAAAGCAGCGATGTTTATAATATAGAATACGCGGCTTTGTTGCCAAGGATTACGTCGGTTACAAAGTGTGGAGAATAGATTAATAAGTTTACCACGCCGCCGCGCCGCTACGCAGTTACAAGAGAAGATTTTTGCACATGTACGCCCCGTATTGTTATTTTAACTCTGCTGCCTGTAATAGGCTTGCAGTTAAGGTGGCTTCTCACGGTGCGTGATTTTACGGATGATACCACGCACACACAGCCACGCACCGCAACGAGGCTCTTCAAACGGTGCGTGTCCGTCTTTATGGGTGCGTGATTTGAAGCTGTTTTGTCATTCCATAATGCCAAGTGAAAGAGAACGTGCACCGTGTTCACACCGCACCTTTGATGTTACCGACTCGTGACGGATACGACACACCGCTACGCATGCGTGTTCGTTACCACGAAGGAGTCTCTTCCCATGGTGCGCCGCACAGAAAAGCTGGCATAGCAATAAACTAATCAATATACTTTATCTAAGTTCATTTCTGCCCAAAAAAAAACATTTAATTACAAAGTCGAATCCTATGTCTATGAAGATCGATTTTCAGCCCACTGTGCGCCCGTGCGCACGCACCGTGGGATGCCACCATTAAGGTTACAGCTCATTAGAACCACCCGGCACCCGACCCTCACCGCCTCATCGCTCGGCGTCCACTCGTTGTCAGCAGGTGGTCCACGGGTGGACGCCGCGTTATCACTAGTAAACGTCGCGTGGTCAACCAGAGGATTCACGGTCCAGCCGTTCTCGAGTTTTAGCGAGACTAGCGTACAGCAATTCATTTATATATATACAGATTTCATTGGTTTTGTCACTGTTGCTTATTATTTTTGTAACAGTTTCGAGATTTGTAATAAAAAAAATAGTCAAATAACCTATTGCCCAATGTTATAATGTAGATCACAACAACCCCGGATACAATTCGCTCCAAACAATAATCGAAATAATCTCAGAAGATTAAAAAAATATACCTAAATTATTAAGCTTGCCAGGTAAAGATTCAACGTTCGCACTCAATATCAAGGGAGTTTCCTATCAAAACCCCAGGGATTTATGTAATCCTGTTTCAATCAACCGCTGTTTCGTTTTGCCTACATTAAGCGTTGACGGGAACACGTGACTTGCGTTGCTAAGTTATGCATGAAGCCTTATCAAGCGAAGTTTCAATATCATCTTCTATCTAGCCGATGGCTCCCTTCGGAGTATTTTGGTTAGAAATTACTGTATTGGATGGCTTTATGTACTTATATATAATACTAAGCTACAATAGCGAACTGTATTCGGTATTGTAGATAATTTTTAAGTGGAGTATTGAAGCTAGTCTGTAATCTGTCAATCTACCTTCTACGTAATCTTGTGAGATGGATCGAGGAAAAAATCTGGCGAAAATTGCATGTAATTAATTAGCCCTAAAAATATGCCAACACACACAATTTGTGTACCTGATATCCCCTTTTCACCATTTGAGTCTTGACGTTTCTCTACAAACAGTTAGGTACCATAAAAACAATGTCAAACATTAAAGAAACACAACATTGATAATATAGCTATTTCACGGTTTTTGATGATGGCGTTTACGTTTTTTTAACCGACTTCGAAAAGGAGGAGGTTCGCAATTCGGATGTTTATCCTTTTTTTCTAATGTATTTTCGGGCATTACCTACTCCGTCATATACAACGTGTTACAAAAATACCCTTAAAGCCGAATGCGGATTAAAAGGTCCCTTGTAAAGAGTCTATTGGCAATATTTCAAAACAAAAGTAGGACAAAAAAAATGTTGGACCTATCACAAAATAAAATCATCACTGAAACGCAACCCTGAAAACATAAAACTAAAGAGTAGACTACCCAGAAAGTTATTTACATTCTTACCTAATTTCGTCTGAGAGGTTAATGACAACAACCATAAAAGACTACTTGATTAACATTTTCTTTTTTAAGGGGAATTACGTAACACGTTATATAGACGGATTTGCAAAATAATTTTCTTGTTGGAAGAATATGTTCCCGAGGTGGTCACATTTAAATTTGGTGAAGATCTGACGAAGACCCTCGGAGATTGACAATGGAACTCTTCAATGGATAACAGCAAATTACCCAGGATTGCTGTAATTGCATGTTTGTGTATTTTTTATGCCACTTAAAATATAAAAATAAAATTACTTACTTAAAAAAAACCGACTTAAAAAACTAAAAAGAGTGCTAACTAAGGGTTTTTGCTTTTTTACAGTTATTTTATCGATAGCAGGCTCCACGGCTACAATTTACGAAATCACCGCTACGTCAGGACTCATCTTTCGTTGAACAGAGCATAATAGTGAAATAGAGCAGAAAATACTGAGAATAAAACAGATTACCTATGTTGGGCGTGATCTACAAAATATTACAGTATTGGCACCACAACCACGCAGTCTGCAGGACAATGGGGATGGCATCTGCAGAACTAATGGCGCTTCTTTCGATTTGTTCCAAAGCATTTTTGTTGGTTGCAATGTGTTTGACATTTTCATTGCAACCAATAAGAGCACATTGGAACAATCGAAAGTAGCGCCATTCGTTTCCGTTTACCATCCCCATTGCTCAAAGAGACCGAGTACATTTCCTAGGTATGACATCACAGTGACTGTTTTCTTTTATTGAAACGTTCTATCTCAAGACTTCAAATAAAATGTTTCTCTGGCATGCTAAATTGGAAAGTATGTTTCAGTAAAACTTGTATTTTATTCTTTGCTAGCTGTGTCCGCGAATTTGACAAAAAACAACATTGTGTCGCAACAACTAAACAATGTATATGTACTCCATTTTTTAAATCTAATCACATTTATTTCCAATAAGGTTACTGCTTCTCACCCACACTCGATAGCGTGATAATTTGTATCCTATGACCTGACCCGCTCTATACCGATCATTTATGCCAACTTTCAACTAAATCTATTCAGTAGTATTGGCGTGAAGCTCAAACATACAAATAGACAGAAATTCTAAAGTCTTCATCATCATCTCGGCATCATTACAGCCAAACGAAGAAATTTATTTGTTTCCAAAATATTCTGAATATTTTTTTTTGCTTCATTACTAATTCACTGCATTATTTTTTCACAGGTAAGCGAGATATTATGCCCGCATTTAAACAAATGTAAGTAGACAAGAGATTCCCAGTTTTCGATTAAGTAGGTTAAAACCTATTTATAATTTGTACTTTTTTACTTGCAACAATAACTGCAACATAATTTGACTTTGTCAATACGAGATAAGATGTAAAATGGATATTCAAAACAAAATTAATGTTCACGTTAAGAATCTTTGAGATTATGTGCACGCTGGGTGATAGTGTGTCCTATATGCAACAAAATTAGCACCCCATGTACCTTAGGCGAAATTAAGTAGTATTCGAGAAATTAAAATTTTATAGATTTTTGAAAAATACCGAGTACCTATTCGTTATTAAATATTATTTATCTTATGGCCTCTATACACAAAAATCGCCGGCTTTTCCTGGAGGGTTATTGCAGCCAACTAACGCGAATTAAGCGAGCGAACATGACGCAAAACAAGCCCGGCGGCATAACCCGCCGGGTAAAGCCTTTGGTGTGTAGAGGCCTTTAAAAGTATCAAAATAAATGGCTTTGACACTGTAATGTAAGCTTCGACTTCCATATTAACTTGTAGCTCACACTTTAACAAAGCTTTCTAAGTATAAGAATGTTTAAAAATACCAACCAGGACACACTATCACGTCTTAAAGGGAATACGTCAAATTCGAGTTCACTCTGTTTAAAAGCTTAGGGCTCTTACACACCACGTTTTTTTCAGATGCTGTCGACGCGCGTCGCACGCAACTATAACGCGCTGCAAACGCGATGTTATCGCAACCAATTTACCTATTCACACGTTCATAAAATTGTAGTATGCAGACGACGACTTTTTCGCGAGCTGTCGACGCGCTCGTAGCGCGGAGTTACATCGATACAGACGCACTGGCACAGCGCGTCTCTTTAGCTGCAAACACATACGTGCAGCGCGTTTTAATCGGTTACTTGCCGACACGCGCTTCTGTAGCGCGATACATGCTCCTTCGCGCGCATGCTACACGCGTTTTACTTTGCAAGGAGAGTAGCTCACGCGCGTCTGTAGCGCGTTTCTCGTGAGTTTGCAGCGATACAATCGCAAGTAATCTGCCTATTTCAAGTTTAGCAGCGCCGACAACGCGCGATAAAGAAACGCGCGTCGACGGCGCCTGAAAAAAACGTGGTGTGTAGGAGCTCTTAGGTACTGAAAATATTTACTCAATAAAACTTTTCATTATATAAATAACCCTTATTTGCCGTAAACTAATGACGTTGCTCTGTCGATTTAATGATGTTTAGCCAAGTCCCGAATTGATTGCGTGCCGATGTTTGCCGAGACCAGTTGGGTCCATTCAGATAGTGAGGACCCTTGAGAATCTGCAGTGATTGGTTGTTAGTTTGTAGTCGGGTGACCTCTGAAGCTGTGACCATAGGTACAAGTAAAGGTGAACACACACTTATCCGAAACGAACGCATCGAACGCATCGAACGAAACGAATTTTAGATTTCTCTGTATGAAATCTTATGGAACCTCGCATACTTGCCCGCGTCGAATCGTCCGAATCTGGAAGAACCCCAGAAATGCTAGACGAACTCGGATGACGTCACTAGATTCGGCGCGGCTTATGCGGTCGACTCGATCAATGCGCTCGCTCATTCCTCTTCCATTAATAAAGCACTGACAATAGAGTAATAACAGTGCGACTGGCGCAAAGGAAATAGTAACGATTTCTTCGGCGCGGTCGATTCTTTCGGCACGGTCGATTCTTTCGGTGCGGATATGTGTGCGAGGCCTCCTAGACTTCGATTCGTTCGACGCGTTCGGCTCGGATAAGTGTGCGTTCGCCTTAAGCGTTCGGCATACTGCCAACTTCATCCAATACGGCTGAGCAGACGACTCGGATCCGTACCGTGACTCCAACTTGACGAGTTTTGTCTTAACGTGAACAAAGCTTGTTCAGATTTGCGGTTCAGTGATCGTCTGAAATGTCTGCTAGTTCCCCTTTTAGTCTTCCGGTTTAATTTTAGCCTCTCGTGTTTAGTTATCCGAAAATGTTTATGCTTTTAACTTAATTTTAGCTTCAGCTGCAGCAATGGATAATTCCAATTTAATTAATACTAGCTGTGCCCGTGACTCCATCCATGTGGAAGTTGAAAAGCAATATTGTGTCGCAGTAACTAAACAAATTTCTTTCTGGTAACTTTAAACTATAATATCTTAATGATTGAGCAAACCGATTACGATGAAACAAAAACTAAATGTTACTCCGAGATACACACAATATAGGGTGTAAACGAATTCTTGTAATTCCTTCAAACCACATGATCTATTAATGGTATAGATTAACCCCGCACGGGATTTAGATTTATCAAAAATAAACTTTTTTTTCCCAAATATTTTTTAATGTGGTAGAAAATTTCGAAGCCGTGCATAAATTAATGTAGGCACGGCGACACAGCTAACGGGCACGACTAGCTCCACGCAGTCAGTTAACTTGGGACGCTAAAATTACTCAGACAGAATATCGTAGTTCATTTTTTGAAATCTTTTTTTTGTTCCTTCTGAAAAAAACCTATGCAGGGTCAATCAGTAGATGTCGCGGTTTGAAGGAATTACACGAATTCGTTTACACCCTGTATATACCTAATCTCACACGTGCATAAAAAACCGACAAACTGATAAACAGACAAAAAATTCAAAAATGTTCTAAATGCATTCTATTGGTTATCCTTTAAGCACCGCTATTGTTGGTTTTGAATGCCCCCGGGATAGAAGTTCTCTTGCACCAATTTTTTTCTGATTGTAATAGGCATTGCTAAGCTCGAGCTATGAACATTCAGAATCAGCTAGATATAAATCTGATCTGAATAAGAGATTTTAATTTTAAACTCAATGAAAACGAAATCAATTTAATTCAATTTCAGATAAAGTTGAGAGTATTAGCAGTATCTCAAAATCGATACATTCTAAATTATAAAAGTTATCTCATACCATAAAACCTTATTTCTTTGGTATTACTAGAACTTTGCTCATTCTTTTATGTACATATTTTAGTAAAGTTTTTAAAGGTTACGGGGTGGTAGTCCTATCTTGATTGAAAACTGTGTACTTTACCTGCCTAAGTCAATAAACCCTATTCCATCATCGAGTCTAAAGTTAGAAATAAGTTAGGAGGAGACACTAATAGTATACACAGAATATATCCAAACTCGTGTAACTCCTTCAAACCTCGAGATCTACGTGACATTGATTGATTCTGCATGGGATTTTTCAGAAAGAACAATATTCTTCCAAAAACATCCTCCTTTTAGTTTTAAATATAGATCCTCGTTTTAGTTTTAGATATAGAATAGACGTTAGTCATTTTAGCGCCTCGTGTTAACTGACTGCACGGAGCGATATCGCGCTAGTCGTGCTGCCAGCTGTGTAGCCGCGATTCCATTCATTTATCGACGTTTTTTCGTGGCGTCAAAATGTTCTATCACGTAAACAAAAATTGTTCAAATAAAATAACCCTTTTTACTTATTCACCTTCCTCTTTTGCTTTAGATACGACCACTTTCGACTATCGCAAGAAAAAAAGGAAAAACAGTTTATTTTGAATTAAGCAAATTTAGGTAAACCAGATCACGTGGTTTGAAGGAATTTCACGAATTCGTTTATACCCTGATATACCTAGATACTGTTATATCCATGCTATCACATGAACAGTCCTTGTAGTGCTTTGCCCCGGGCCCTTTTTGCCGATCTGTACTACAGGAGTTGACTCCCTTTCAATTTCAAAGACTTATTTCAATTTTAGACTTTGATGGGGTAATTGCCTTGTATAAGGGTGCCTTTCCACCAGAGATGTGCTATGCAGCTATGCTGCGAGAATGTTAAAGCTAAGCTACGAAACTATGTGACCGTTTCCACTGATGCCAAGCTATGTGGCGGAGCGAGTAAGATGTGCTATATGTGCCTACTGTAGGTACACTGCTCTGCACATAGCTACACCACTCGCGACCACCCATAACACGCATCCTTAACTCGCATCTATAGCACGCATCCACAGCACGCATCCTTCCATATAAAAAAGTAGCTTAGTTAAATCAGTTTCCACCAGTGCTATGCTATGTGGACCAATGAATATGATTGGTGGATATCAAACGCATCCATAGCAACGTTGCATAGCACATCTCTGGTGGAAAGGCACCCTAAAGCAGTCTGTTTCTAAATACAATAACAACTCTATTAATCTTGAAGATTTGTCATAATAATTACGTTTGGCACGCAAACTTTTATTGCCGTACATTATGTTACTTCGCATGTCAATGCTGCCGCCATCTTGGAAAGAGATCTTTTATAAGACGTTGGTAGTATTCGCTTTTAAAGTAAGTGTTCACAGTTCAGCATCGTGCGCATCAGACGGGTCATACCTAACGTGACAATTATTTTTTTCCCTCAGAGCGGGACGTCTGCAATAATATTTTTTTATAAGAATAAAACACAATATTAATTACGAAAACATACAAAAAATGGAAATGTTCTTTTGTAGTCTCGTGGGCTGGTCCGATATTTTACGGAAGAGCAATTTGCTTTAAAATAATTATCAGCTTTAGTTTAAACAATGAATGTGTATATGTGATAATGTTGGCATGACTTGTTGATGTTACTTGGTTAGCAAAATGTTTTGCGCCAGTTTTACCTACCTATATTAAATTCATTTCCACGGATTGCCTTTTTTCAAAGCGGGACATTTACGTGTTTTTGGGGACAGTGAGACACATAGGTCAAAAGCGGGACGTATGGTTACGTTAGTCATATTGTTTTAGCAGCATTCGGAATGCCGATGCGACCCTATGAGCAATCGGATTTTTGAAATGTCACGTAATCGGCACGCGCGGCTTTGCCGACGATCCGATGCATGCGTTCCGTCCGTTGCGGATTAGTGATACGCACTTGTATGGCTAGCCATACAAACAAATATACAAAAATCCGTTTGATGCGATCTGTCAGATACGAACGATGCGGATCTGTGGATGCTTACCTTTAATCGCTTTTCACAAAGCTTCTGGGAACTTCTATTTATAGCTTAGATAGGGCAATGTTTGGGCCAGTTAGGTGCGCAGATTGTAACCTAAGAGACAGACTAAGCTCTACGTTCTAGGTACGAATTTACGAATCCGTTTGATACGATCCGTCCGATACGGAACTGTGAACGCTTAACTTAAATATAGATCAATAAAACAAGTGAAGATAATTACTATTTAGGAACTTAATTAATTATTTTAATGTAAATTCCATTAACGCTATTCACAATATTTTTCAAATTACAGGAGCTATTCATCAATTTTGGTTAATTAAGGAGATATTTTAGTTTGCTTTTCAAATATTAATTAAGTATCACTTCAAAGATAATATTCTAACATTTCCTTGGGCATATTTATGTCGGCTCAATATACTCGAGTATTCATTGAATAAATAATATTATGTTGATAGAAGCTCTTGATATGGTACGCAATACTCGTAGTCTGAAGCCGATGGATATCAGTGTAGAGTTACTTTATGTTTCATGTATAACTAGAAACGTAACAGTTAAATATGTATGGAAATTAAATATGAATAAAATATAATTTGACATTTCGAGGTAATTTCGTATTACGTTACTTGGATATGAATGATTAAAATCACAACTAACATTTATATAGGTACAGGTTGTAAACGAATTTGTGTAATTCCTTCAAACCGCGTGATCTACTGGTGACGCTGATTGACCCTGTGGAGAAACTTGGTATGGTGTTCCTCCAACCAAAGGGAGGATCCTCCAACCAGGCGGAGTCTTGTGCCTGGCGGGCTACTGCCCAACGGTTGATGTTGGGAGGTTGTATATATACTATCTGCGTGTTAAATCTTGATTGCGCGATGTAGGATAGTTCACATGTGGCGAGATAGATGCCGCCACAACCCTGCATAGGTTTTATCAGAAACAACAAAAAAAAGTTTTCAAAAAATGAACCATGATAATCCGTACCTATCTGAGTAATTTTAGCGTCCTGAGTTAACTGACTGCGTAGATACGTCAAATGGTAGTAACTATGATCTCAATCAGCAAGTCTCATGACACAATATCGAATCATAAACAATTTTCAACTGTTCTATTTGTAGCTGAAACATCATCCAACTAAATTATTTAATTAAAAATTAATTACAAAATTAAATTGCGTGTAATGTTTACGACATGAAAGTGAATTAACAGTAATATCATTATGTACGCTTCCGTTTAATACGGAATAGGGTGCTAGTGGAAGTAGAAACAATCTGAATCGTTTGTTATGTTTGTTTATTGTGTGTGTTACGGTGGTGAGCTCTAATGTGACGGTAAAGTTGTTGCGTTGAGCTGACTGATTTCTTGACGAGTAATCTTAGGTACTAACGCTAGAGAACGTATCGTCTACTCTATATTATGTAGCATATTGTATCCTAATTTATTCCTTATACAGGCTGTAACAAAAATAACGCACATCCTCTTAAGGGGTCACTGTACTCATCATTATGAACAACTTTTACTATAGGACCAAAAATAAAATCGCGAAAAAAAAACGGCCGTTCCCTACATTTTGACTAGTTATGCGAACATTAATGTAGGGAACAGCTGTTTTTTTCGCGATTTCAAGTTTGGTCCTAATTTAATCAGTCTTTTGGAAGAAATTACGTAAATTAAGATGAAAACCGCATCAAAATCCATACAGTAGTTTAGAAGCAGTAAGCGGACAAACAGACACACGAAAAGCGACTAATTTATACTAGACAAGGTTAGTCGGAAAGGTGGTACTAATCCGCAGGCCACTTAAAGTATCACTAATGATTGTTTTATACAAGTGTTAAAATTTCAAAATTCGATCATTTTTATTTCCATGCTTATATTTATTTTAGTTTTTTCAAATCCTTCGTCCCTTATTTAGTTACGAAATCAGAAAATGCAGCGTCAAATAAGACCTAGAATGTATACACAGCTGCTTATAGCTGAGGATAGATAGATTTTAGCGTATTTTTTATGAAATCTTTGAACAGCTATTTCTCTTAAACTATTGGCTTTTGGTGAAAATTGTAGAACAAAAGATGTTCTTTATTATGGGTATTCTAACACTCTTTCGCATTAGTACCCCCTTTCCGACTTACCTTATATATACTACATTTAGAGATAGGTACCTATCGTACCATATTTATGCAACGCTTTTATTCGTTTTAATCACACTCTGAAAATGGGTTTTAATATTTTTATTATGAGCTCGGTCGGGGTGGCGCTGTAAAAGCTGTCATAAGCTGAGTTCATACATGACAAGAGACAATGACAGTGTGCCCGTAACGAAAGTTCATCAGCGTTTTTAATTTACTCTTGTCTGTTTTATACTTCACTAGCTTTCGCCCGCAGCTTCGCTTGCGTGAAATTTTGAACCCGTTAAGTGACGATTTTCCATACAAACTTTCATCCCCTATTTAACTCCCTTAGGGGTTGAATTTCGAAAAATCCCTTCTTAGTGGATGCCTACGTTACAAAAGGAACCTACTGTCAAAATTTCAACTTTCTAACCCCAGCGGTTTAGGCTGTGCGTTGATAGATCAGTCAGTCAGTCAGTCAGCTTCTCCTTTTATATGTATAGATTTTCATACATTTTAGGGCTTAAATTAATTTATCAATACTCACATTTCAATTGCGTAAAATTTGCAAATGTATATTTTGAAGGTACTTATGGAGCCTTTTTTTTTGATAATTTGTCTTCTTGTACTTGTGCAACGGGTAGTTGTTGACGTGACCTGCCTTCTAATTTCGCAACACACTCGTTGTCGCTATGGCTATGGTTTTGCGTGCCAACAAGTTTGTATAAACAATCCGACTTCTCCACAACAATGTACTACGCAATGAATATGTTTTCATGTTGGTTACATTACGCAATTGCCCTGCTGAAGGGTCTCCAGCCATTATAGAAGCCTGTCGGTACCCTACTTATTACCCACTCGCGCTCCGACGCTCGCTGAGGACGGACGTGCCGCAACTCGCGCTGCGTACTTTCTCGACGTGCTCGCTCACGAATATCGCTACGCCCCACCGTAGTGTTCTCCACTTCACGACTATAAGTTCAAAAGCTGCCTTTTTCAAGGCGGTGGCTGAACGCCTATTTCTTTATTAAACGCGTGTGCCCCTTCAGGGAAAATCCACAGTTTCGTGGTCCTCGGCTGATACTTTGCAGTGTTAACGAAACCGAGCGGGTGTTGACCCAATACACCAGCTGCGCCCCTTCAGGGCAAGGCGAAAATTGGAAGGAGCTAGTACCACCGGCCTTGGGGGGTCTCCTAGTCGACGCTAGCTCTAACCCCGTTCTCTCCCATCTAGCACTCTCTAGTATTGCACCTCACTAGAGACTTAGGAACCCGTTCGCACAATAAGACTGGCGACGGGATTACAAGCTTAGGGCTCACCAATAGGCACTCAACCTCCCTGTCTATACCCGACAGGGAGGGTTTTCACACACCCCCGGGCTCATCCACCCGGGGAATCGCGTTTTTAAAAAAAAAAAAATTGTTAGGACTTATAGGCCGTTACTAAAAATAGTCGCGTACTTGTGCGCGCCGCGTTTTTATTAAGCCTAATTCCCATTTTTTACACACGGCTCAGGCATCTTTTCCGAGATGTCTGACGCTGTGTTATTAGCGTTCTTCCGGGAACTTTTAAAGGACCCCGAATTTCTCGCTAAATATGGCGCTCGTATTCCTAGTAGTGGGCCCATAAGGCACACTACTAATCCGTTATCGCCCACCTGCGATACCGACTTTGATTATTTCGGCGAAGGAGAGCCATTGTTCGACGAGAACAATGGCATTCCAAGCCTTTTATCGCTTCCGCCTTTCTCTCCCGGTCCATTGTCTCCGGAAACAATGGAAATTTCGCACCTGCACTCCGCAGCCGCGCCTTCCGCTAATTTAAACACCCCTTCCCCGTCCCTCCGACATGCTCCAGAGATGACGTCATCAATGGACACGTCAGAGCCCTTAGTCCCCGATTCCGATATTGAGTCCGAATCCTATTCGTCGGCTTCCTCTTCCTCAGAAGGCTACACTACCGTAGTCGGTAAGGGGAAAAAGCGTGCCCGCAAAAATAAGGCGACCTCCTCCAGCCAAGTCCCGGCTAAAACCCCCAAGACAAACGTTGCGACCCCCGCGTCGGCTGCTTCCCTTAGTCCCGTCCCGGCTACCTCCCCGCAGGCCAGTCGTCCTTCCTCCCCCCGCCCCGTCACCGGCTCGAAAACCTCGACTCCGAGGAAAGAGCCCTCTCCTCCGCCTCTGTACATTCAGGACAAGGCGAAGTGGACCGATGTGTCCAAGATGTGTGTTGATCGCAAGATCAACTATCTTAGTGCCCGCACCACCCAACAGGGCATTAAAGTCATGGTCCCCACGTCAAAAGACTTCCGCGATCTCACGCGTATGTTAAGGGAAAAAAGCGTGTCATTCCACACCTTTGCCCTTCCCGATGAGCGACTTATCAGAGTCGTTATCCGCGGCATCCCCAAGGAGATTGACTCCGACGCTATCCTCAGCGACCTTAAGTCGCAAAACATCCCCGCCTTGGAAGTCCACCGCATGCACCGCGGCCGCGGTGGCACCCCCTACGACATGGTCCTCGCAGTATGCGAGCCTTCAGACGAGTCTAAGACCGTCTATAATATTAAGACCTTGTGCCACCTGTCTGGCATAAGCGTCGAGCGCCCCAATAAGTCCGGTCCGCCTGGTCAATGTCACCGTTGCCAGCTTTATGGCCATTCACAGCGTAATTGTTACGCGAAACCCAGGTGCGTCAAGTGCCTGGGCGACCACGGCACTAGCGACTGTGAACGTCCTAAAGATAGGTCCCTATGTCTCAAGCCTCCCAGCTGCGTTTTATGCGGCGAGTCTGGTCACCCTGCGAATTATCGCGGGTGCGCTAAAGCGCCAAAACAGCGCAACCCTAACCTAGCTAAACGCTCAGCCGCCCGTCATCAAAGAGAGAGTCCTTCCACGGCTCCCCCTCTTTCTTCCCAACTCCCCGCCCGCCTAAGTCCCCAAAGGCCGTCCCCATGGAACGCGCTGAACCATCAGCAGTCGTTCCCCGCCTTAAGGCCCACTACCCAGTTGCCCCAGCAACAGCAACAAACCACAAGACCCCCAATCCCGGCTATCCCCGCCCTGATGAGCTCCACTATCCCCGCTCCCACTATAGTGCCAGCTGCTTCACAGGCTGCACGTAGTCCCCCAACATCACAGGCTGCCCCCGCACACACCCCCGCACCCGCCCCCGCACTCGCTCCCAGGCCAGCGCCGACAGCGGTTGCTCCCTCCACTTCCCTCTCGTCCACTAAAGTGCTCCTTAGGGACACGATCCCCAGCCTTATCCAAACCCTCTCCTCCTGCAATACGCAGTGGGCGATCAACATAGTCTCCGCTTGGAACGCCTCTCAAGGCGATCCAATCGCTCGCATCAATGTCCTCTGCGAACTAGATGACATAGTCATTTTCCTCATCCAATAAATTCCAATGGATACAGAAAGCTGTAGAATTAAGCCCCGATCCCTTAAATTAGGCTTCTTCAACGCTATCAGCGTTAACGGTCAACGAGATGAGATCGCAATCTTTTTGCGTGATCATCAAATTGACATCTTCCTAGTGCAGGAAACGTTTCTCAAGCCCCACAACAGGAACCCTGGAATTGCAAACTATAAATTAGTTCGCAACGACAGGACCCGTAGTAGGGGCGGTGGTACTCTCATCTACTACAAACGTTCCCTGTACTGCACTCCCTTAGACCCTCCTCCTGGTCTCCAATTCCTGGAAACTTCCATATGCAGACTAGGCATGACAGGACACCAGCCGATCACAATCGTCTCGGTGTATAATCCTCCCTCCAGTAATAAGATCCAACTCCGGAGCGATCTTAAAGCCCTCTTTGACCTCGGCGGAGGTTCCGTTATCATAGCGGGCGACCTCAATGCCAAACATCTCTCGTGGAGCTGCAACTCCAACAACCACGCGGGTCGTAACCTCGAAGAGTTGAGCCCGGAGCTCGAATTCGACGTTATCGCCCCGATGTGTCCCACTCACTACCCCCATAACCCTGACCATCAGCCCGATGTCCTTGACATAGCGCTTCTAAAGAACGTAAACCTCGGTCTACGCTCTATAGAGACGCATGAAGAGCTAGACTCCGATCACCGCCCCGTAGTCCTTCACCTAGGTCCCCGGGGTGGTCCCCCGGATCCTGGACAACCCGCCCCGACCAAAACTGTCACGGACTGGGGTAAACTAGAGGAGCGCCTCAAGTCTTCCTCGTCCGTTCACTTAGATTCCATCCCCGACGATATCGTTACGATTGCCGACACGCTGGGCGCGATCGACTCCCTTACCAGTCACGTACAGTCCGTGGTGAACGAGTGTTCACGGCAGGTTCCAGCGGTGGACGAACACCGCTGGAAGCTGCCGGACGATGTGCGTGAACTGCTGACGGAGAAGAACGCATCCATCCGTGCCTATGACACTTTTCCCTGCGAAGCTAACCGCGCCCATATGCGTTCTCTACAGCGTGCTGTAAAGAAACGTGTACGGGAGGTTCGGGAAGCCCGCTGGGACAAGATGTTGAGCGACTTAGAGCCATCCCATCTGGCCTTCTGGCAATTACAACGAAATCTAAAATCCGATTGTGTAGCTTCAACTCCCCCTCTCAATCGTCCGAACCAAAGGCCGGCCTTTGAAGATGACGAAAAGTCCGAATGTCTAGCCGACAGTCTAGAAGCCCAATGTACTCCCAGCACCCAACCCGCAGACCCGGTCCATCTTTCCAAGGTGGATCGCGAGGTCGAACGTAGGGCCTCCCTCCCTCCCGATGAAGACCCCGACGATCCCTTACCCCCCATCACCGTAGACGAGGTCCACACGATAGTGAGGAATCTCAAACCTAGGAAAGCCCCCGGCTCAGACGGTATCACCAATAAGGTGATCAAACACTTTTCCGCCCCGCTCTTAGTCCTCATGGCCGCCATCTTCAATGGCGCTCTGAGTAATAACATCTTTCCGCAAGCTTGGAAACAAGCCACCGTTATCGGTATCCCCAAACCCGGCAAACCCAAGAGTGAGCCCACTAGTTACCGCCCCATCAGCCTTCTCAATGTATTTGGGAAAATCTATGAGCGTCTCATTTATATCCGTTTAAAAGATTTCGCTGACTCCCGTAAACTCATCCCCGACGAACAGTTCGGTTTTCGAACCCAGCACTGTTGCATTCGACAATTGCACCGCATAGTCGAACACATTAGCTCCCGTTTTATGCGCTCGTACAAAACGGGCATGCTCTTCTTCGACGTAGCGAAAGCCTTCGACAAGGTCTGGCACAACGGTTTATTATACAAACTGTACCAATTCAACGTGCCGGACCGTCTCGTGCTCATCATTCGAGACTTTCTGTCGGATCGCTCCTTCCGCTATCGCCTAGAAGGCACCCTCTCGTCCCCTCACCCCATTCGCGCCGGCGTCCCTCAGGGCTCCGTGCTATCGCCCCTTCTGTTCACGCTGTACACCAGCGACATTCCCAAACGTGGCTTGGCCAAGTTGGCTCTCTTCGCCGACGACACGGCTATCTACTATTCCGGTAGGAGTCTCGATAGCATCTCTCGAACCCTTCAAACCGCAGCCAACACCCTCGGGGTCTGGTTCCGGAAATGGAGAATAGAGGTGAATCCCGAAAAGAGCGCAGCCGTTCTTTTCGAGAGACACGGTGATTCCCACACCCACATCCGTCCTGTCCTCATGTTCGGCAAACAGATCCCTTGGGAGATGAAAGCCAAATACCTGGGGGTTATCCTCGACCACCATCTGAGTTTCCGAGACCATATCAAAGCGGTGCGCGCTCGCGCCGCTTTCGCTGTCGGTCGCCTCCACCCCATCCTTAGAGCGCGCAGTAAATTGTCACTTAGAAATAAGCTGAGAATCTACGTGACGTGCATCCGCCCCATCTTGACTTACGCTAGCGTCGTGTTCGCACACGTTAAGCCTTGTCGCTTCAATTCCTTCCAAACCCTCCAGAATCGAGTGTTGCGCAGAGCCGCGGCTGCCCCGTGGTTCATGCGTAACGTCCAACTCCATCTCGATCTAAAAATGCCAACCATCAGGCAATACCTCAAACGCATTTCCAAGCGTTACTTCGACAATGCGCCCCGCCATCCGAACCCTCTAGTCGCCGCAGCGGCCGACTACAGTCCCTCTCTCATAAGTAAAGTTCGCCGTCCCAGGCACACACTTTTAGAACCCGACGACGAAATAACCCTCCTCCAGGAGGCGAGTAAATCGACCAGCACACTACACAACGTCCGCCGCCGTCCGGCATACCGTCCTCGCCGACGAGGCCCGTCGCGACGTCCCACCGCCGCCGGTCACGATCCACCGAGCTCTCCCGTCGTAGAGCCGGTCGTCTCTTCAGACTCCGCAGTCACACCGATAATTCAGCCCTCATCAAGCTGTCTCCCCCCCCCTATGTCCACGCCAGCAACGCCCTAAGCCGAGGTCCGAGTCCCACTAGGGGTCGCCCTTAGTGCTGTTGTTGCAGGTAGTCATGATGTTAGTGTAGTACAAGTAGTTAGCTTAGGTTAAGTATTTTACTTCCCCCCCATTGGCTGGAGACCCTTCAGGTCTCGCCAATAACTGCCCGGTTACGTAGAAATCGTCCCCTAGGACGACCTACAGCAGTCCAATAGAAAAAAAAAAAAAAAATACTTATTACCGGTTAAGATGCGCGGACATTTTGCAATGTTTTGATTGTGCCTAAATCTGAATGAATTACCTAAGTATTATTCTGTCTCCATTGTTTTCCACAGTATTTTTTGTTTCTAAACATAAAAAAAAAACTGTAGTTCTTTGTATCTCTAATAAAATTTAAGATAATATTTATAAACCCAAAAAGGTGTTAAAATTCTAAGCTTTATTTTTACGTGCAAGCTTTCGGAATGCTTTTTAAGTTGGTGTTACTCTGTTGATTAATAAATGAGGACCTCTATGAATATTTAATCAAAAACTGGAATTTTTGTAAAGGTCACAGCGATGTTTGAACAATGTAGCAAAACTAAAATTGAAAAATATTTTTAAGTTATTCTTTTATCTTCACGGCTGTTACCCTTAAGTGGTAGGCAGAAGTGTATGAATTAAACACCCAAATGACACGTAGTTTCTGAAAAACGTTCCAATGCACAATAGGTTGATTTGGAGATAATATGACGAAAATTGACACGTGATTCAAATTTACTACTTATGTAGGCTTGAACTGGTGAGTGTACTCTCACTGTCAGCCAAAGAATCATGGGAGCACCCACATGTATGAAATATTATGGAATACACGAATATTTTAGTGTTTAACCACCAGCGGCCCGACCGACGATCCGGATCGTCAGTGCCATTGTTTATCTATTGTGTCTATAATTACAGTACTTGATAAGTTAAACTAGATTTTCTCAAAACTTGATATTTGTGGGGTCGTTTTTCAGAAACTACGTCTAATTTTAAGATAAAAAAAATATTACTTACTATAGAAACTCAAATCATACGCAGATATGAATGATTTGATTTTAGATATTATTTAATTGATTTATTTACTTCAAATTAGTGGTATTTATTGATAGATAACTTTTGAAAAAATAAAAACTGTGCCTATGGTTCTACTCCGTTCACCTATTATACCATTTCTTTTTCCAGACTGTAAAAAAAGTATCCCGGTATATTCTCTACTTTAAATTTAACTCTTACCTTGAAACTGTGCTATCTACATTAACTAAACAACATGTTTGCAATTGCTGTAAACATTTGCAGTTTTCAATTAGCATTATAATATCGAACGAACCGAAAACGTGACTGAAATTGTATTAGAGCTGTTTGTATTAATATCGATAGATTTTCATTATTACACGTTCCACCATTAGGGACGCAATTAGCAAAAACATGATTGTACGTTTGTTTACAATTATAAACTATAGGTAATGAATAATATTCAGTTTGTGTGGTACTAAAATACAATTAATATCTATATTCCTAAAATGATAATTACATAATTATACAGGGCATCCCTAGAAGTATGGATCACATCGAATAGGGGCGTGGGCAATGTCATTTCAAAACTTGTAATAGTAAAAACTTGAGTAGAATTTTTGCCAGACCAAAAAAGCCTTTGCTGTAAATGTTTTTCCTTATTGAACACATATTTTCTAACTGCGTAAAAGTATTACCACAAGAAACACCTACTGTTCGCCAAAGTCCTGAAAAAAGTGATAGCTCTGATAGTTTTTTTTATGTTTTTTTTCTATGCGAAGTGATTGAAAAAAAACAATAATTGGTCATAACTTTTGAACCGTAAAAAATTGCACCGACATTCTCAGGGTTAAAAAGTTTGGAAATGACGTTGCCTACGCCCCTATTCGATTTGATCCATACTTCCAGGGACACCATGTATACTTTTGTCCCTAAGATAAGTCCTGGCAGCTCGGTCATTTTGTAAATTGTAAATCGAAAATCCAAAAAGGAGACCGAAAAACGTAGCGATATCATGTAATGTTGTCATCATGTGTGGTTATTAAAAACCTTATTTTCTAGGCCACCACACATAATTGAGCACACACTACATAAATTACAAAGTAAAGAATTCAATCTAAGATAAAAGTAATTTTCAACATCCTCCACGCTCGGTGTTAGTGGCAATTTGTTCGTGAGCCCACTCATATTTCTCACAAAGCCACGTTCAGACTGCACGCGAGTGCAATAAGAAATTCATTCAGCGGTGAAGTCATGGCTTATAAAAATATTATGTGAAGTAAATCTTTTTCTTCACCTTAGCCTTTTCCGGCTTGTTCGCAAGATGTTGTAGTCATTACCAAGCACACGACATGTACACGTCGCCTGCATTCAAGACGGGCGGCGTGCTGCGGAAAAAACTGATTCAAGGAACTTTGATAGTTTACCGATGGTTGTAATGCTTGTTTCCCACGGTTCGTGATATCGCGCACCGCGACACACGATGTCGCACCGACGCACCATGGGAAGAGACTCGTCCGTGGTAACACGGACGCGTGCGGAGCGATGCGCCGTATCCGCCGCGGATCGGAAAATGCAAAGGTGCGCGAGTTCTCTTCCACTTGGTATTTTGGAAAGAAAAAATAGCTTCGAATCACGCACCTACATAATGTGGCTTGCCACGGTACGTGATTTTACGGATGATACGAGTAGTCGGTGCGCGCTACCACGCACCGTGGGAAGTCAGCTTTAGGCGGTAACGCAAGTCGGCGCGACATACGTCAGAACAATTTTAGCATCGCGCTGAATTGTCCGGAATCGCTCACAGCTGTCGCACGACTATCATTTATAGACGCACGTCTCTGTAGTGCGCTCACGATTGTAGTCGCTGCGACTTGCGTCACCGTGGAGGAAACGCCTTACCTCCAGATGCAATACAAGACATCACGCCTGTCAATCATTTCTATTTCTGAAAATAAGTGCTTAAAAACTTTTGGATGGTGATTAAAAAAACAGCCTGTACGTCAATCATTATTAAAACAATCTACTATCAAGGCAATAATTTACAATAAAATGAAAACACATAAGAAACTTTCTATTGTAACTACCCTTTTTAGAACTATAATGTTTGGTACTTATCATAGAACTTTGTTTCAAACTAGACTATCTGTAAGCAGCAATAGCGTGCGATACTAGTATAATTATTTCCCTGACAGCTGGAATACGTCCATTACTGACGCAGGCCTCCCCCATAAACAGTTATAAGGAACCAACTTGAGTAGAAATGCCATGTTCACCGCACGACAGGGAGATTGCAAGGTGCCATGCAATTTTAACGCTACGAAGGTGTATATAACTGCCTAGCTTCGTGGTAAAACTTTTTAGTGCCTTAAGTTGTTCGTTTCGTACACATTGTTGGAAAGCAGTATAAACAATGCAATAAACTGGAATTGATCGGAGAGGCGAACAATAGCTGCGACCTCAACCTTATCTTCGTGAGTTGTTCATGTTTAAATGGAATAACGTGTGTCGCTCCTGCAACTAACGTGATGTGAGGAACAGAACACTGAAAGTCTGTTTTCAGACCTGCAAAGCTATTTTACGCATACCTAATAAGTTTGCCTCTCTAACTGAGGAACAGAACGCTGAAAGTCTGGTTTCAGACCTGTAAAGTAATTTTAAGCGTAATTAATTAGTCTGGTTTCAGACCTGTAAAGTTATTTTACGCGTACCTTATAACTTTGCCCCTCTGAAGTGAGAAACAGAACGCTAAAAACCTGGTTTCAGAGCGGCAAAGTTATTTTACGCGTACCTAATAAGTTTGCCCTTCTGAAGTGAGAAACAGAACGCTAAAAGCCTGGTTTCAGAGCGGCAAAGTTATTTTACGTTTTGTGTATGTTTTATTCTTTTATGTTTTTATTGTTTATGCTGTCATTGTGTCCTTGGCTGAATAAAATTTATTTTCTTTCTACTTCATTCTTTGTTACGCATACTGTACGATCGTGACCCAAGAATATAAGGACTGTAAAAATGTTTGCCAATGCTACGTCATCAAATAGGAATTTCCCGTTTGATGACGTGGCGGTTGACGTAGCGGTGTCATCAGTTAGAAGGACCGCGTCTGCAATCACCAGATACCTATGTAAAGGAACAGAGTGTGTTGTTCCTCCGGCGAAAAGGGCAAAACTTCTGTAAATATAAAATCAAACAGTGTTATTTGTCGCTATTCCGTTTATTTTAAAATTAAATAATGATATACTTTTTTCCAACCATTATTTCATCTGTTCGGTTACACCTACTAACTTGGTGCCTGATTAAACCTGCTACCAACAATATACGAAGTGGGATTACCATCCTGAACTAACCCTAACTCGATATTAAATCTACGCGGCTCCCGACCTACTAAGCCGTCTTCGCAATGAAATAAGCCTGCTACGATTGCAGTATCCAACATAGAATTGATAATAATAAACTTTCTCAAAGATAAACAAATTAAATATCTTGACTTTGCACACGAGGTTGTCAACATGTGGGATGTGGATTCGGCAACCATTGTGCCGATTGTCGGCGGCGTTATAATATGTAATTCCCATTTAGGGTTAATCTGTGTCACTAGTAGATCACGCGGTTTGAAGGAATTACACGAATTCGTTAACACCCTGTATATCTATGTTACTTGGATTCGTGTGCTCCATCTTAGACACTGTCTACGCTTACGGTCAAGTGCGACTAGGGTAAACGCGACCAAGACTAATAATAAAAAAAAACAACACCTTAGGAATACAGTAGACCATATAAGACAGAGATTGAATGAGGGTCTTACAGAGTCCAGAACCCACACATTTTTCAACATTGTATAAGGAAAAACCTATGGTCATTAGACCGTTATTATTATAATAGCACACCTTGAAAAGAAAGGCAAAAGGTAAAATGGAAACAAATGTTTAAACGTCACACATATAGGGTGTTAACGAGTTCGTGTAATTCCTTCAAACCACAATGATCTATTAATGGTATAGATTAACCCCGCGCGGGATTTAGATTGATTAAAAATAAAAAAATAAACTCCTTCCCAATTATTTTTTTATGTGATAGAAAATTTCGATGCCTTGCATAAATTAATGAAGGCACGACGACACGGCTGACGAGCACGACTAGCGCGATATCGCTCCACGCAGTCAGTTAACTTGGGTCGTTAAAATTACTCAGATACAGAATACCATGGTTCATTTTTTGAAAACTTTTTTTGTTGTTTCTGGAAAAAACCTATGCAGGGTCAATCAGTGTCACCAGTCAATCACGCGGTTTGAAGGAATTACACAAATTCGTTAACACCCTGTACACAACGTGTCAGATAATAAAAGCCAGCCCTGAAAGTAGTTTGTTAAAAATCGGCAACTGAATTGATTTCAGCCATTTTGAATGTGTAATTTTTATTAAAACGTGCTTTTTACATATTCATCTTCTAATTGAGTCTTATGTCAAGGGTATAAGACTTAATTTTAAATGCAGTTAACAAATAAAAGTAATACTAATTTCTTAAATAAACAATATTTATGCATTTAAATTAACAGTGTAGGTATGTATTATGATCACAATTGAATATTCTAATTGAGGTGTTTGAGTGTTTGCGTTATTCCGGTTACACGTTGTATAAAGATGGCGCACAACATCGTAAAATTACAAAAAGATTCATGAATAAAAAAAAACCTGTAACTGCCGTACTCAAATTGGATGTTGTTCCCGGAAGGACCTATTTATGTTATGGAAAACACTCGTAGTACATTGTTTTTCTTTCTCTCCGTTTATTTTCAGATGCTGTTTCCCTGCGTTTATAAAACATAGAGACGCTTTTTATAATTATTAACACTTAATTAATCTCCTCTGAAAATAAAAATTATAAAAATGTCTAACTGTGCTCAGTGGCATAGTTCTGGGTGATGCGATCTTATAATTAATTACATTATATAGTATTCTATTTTATCTGTTAATATTTCTAACCTGATAGACGCCATAGTGGAACTGACTTCGGAAAATAGCGACAAAGACACCTTTTAACCAAATTCTGTATAAATATACAATCGGAGTGAATCGTAGCTGTATAACAAGTATACATCTTCTAATCTGCTTAACTTTTAGTCTAATCAACTAAAGGTACGAACGACGCGGACGGTAAATTGTTTTATTTTTACAAAATTATATTTTCATATTATTAACAAAACAAAAACTTTTCAATTGTTTTCGTGGCTTTTGTTCGCTTTTGTGATTTTGGAAGCCTCATAGGTTCATACGCCAGCACATCAAGCTACTACAACCTGTCAATTTTCTGTAATAGATTTTCATCTTTATCGCAAAAGCATTAGGTTCAAGGTTGATTGGGAAAATTTGACATTTGGCAGACGCCAGAAGTACAGACGTACCTCCTAATATATCGACATCAGCGAACCGCTATAAAATACTACCAGCACGGACTCCTACAACAGAGGAATCAAAGTCGCCCCCAATCAACCTCCATCAAAAAAAGAATCAGCCGATCACAGATCTACAGAATAGGCGTCTTTAAAAAGGGCCGAACTTCTGTGGTGTAACTACAAATTAAACATATATATTGATTTTTATAGAAATTATATCTTTGTGAGCTAATCATGGTGTTGGTACCCTGCCGTCGCCCGGGGATTCTCGCCATGGCCGGTACCATGGCCAGGAATAGTGAAGCAGACGGATAGATGGTAGATGGAGCAGACACGTGTTATGCTTGTTTCCCACGGTGCGTGATATCGCGCACCGCGACGCACGAACTCGCACCGACGCACCATGGGAAGAGACTCGTTCGTGGTAACGCGGATGAGTATGGAGCGGTGTGCCGTATCCACATCACGCACCCTCATAATGTGGCTTCCCACGGTGCGTGATTTTACGGATGATACCACGCAAAGCCGGTGCGCGCTACCACACGCCGTGGGAAGCCAGCTTTAGAGTGGAGACCGCGTTTGGGCAAACGTAGTGTCGGACGCCCTGCGGCACGATGGACCAACGATTTGAAGAAGGTGGCTGGCAGCGGATGGATGCGGGCTGCCCCAGACCGGGATGGTAGGCGATCTCTGGAAGAGGCCTACGTTCAGCAGTGGACGGCAATAGGCTGATGAGCTAGTCATAATTTATTAAATCTATTTCGCTAGTCTGGCTTGCAGGTTCAAACCCAGGCATGTATCAATGTGACTTTTTCAGTGTTACGTGTACTTTCTTAGTTAATCTAAGAAGCCACTGACATACGGTGAAGGAAAACATCGTGAGGAAACCAAGTATGAAATCGCCAACCCGCAGAGAGCAAGCGTGGTGATCAATGCTCGTTCCTTCTCTGTATGAGAAGAGGCCTTAGTGCGTATCCACGTAGAAAGCGGGTTTCCGGCGCCGATCTGCCAGCGCTTGTTGATGAAGGTCCGCGCAGTTAGTCGGCGCGGTAGTCTCTATACTGTGTGGCGAACCAACGCCGACAACTTCCGAACTTCGCCGACAAGTTCTGATCTGCTCCGATCAGCGCTGGTAAGCCGTCATTTGTTGCTGTACGAGTATTTACAAGGGAACAATGCGTATTTTTGTAAAAAAATGCCAGCCCCTGCTTCTACCCTCTTCCTTTATGTAGCGGTTACCTGCACGGACCAGTACCGATAAGCGCTGGTAGGTCGGCGCTGGTTACCTGGGGGCCTACTCCCTAAGTGCGTCAACGAAGTTAGTCGCCCGTCCGAAAGTAGCTCGAAACGTAGGAGTGAACAAAACAAGTGTCAAGTTCAACTTTTCGGACGGGCAGAAACACATCGGTAGTAGGGACAACTGTCAAATCGTGTTGTCATTCATTCTTAGTTCGGGCCCCGAAATAATCGTATGTCCGCAGGTCATAGGGAGTAGAAAGCGCTCGTAACTAAGGCCGAAACCACGGACTTCGTGTTTAGGGAGTAGACCCCCAGCTTCCTTTATGTATACGCCCTTAGCCCTGCAGTGGGACAGTTAAAGGCTGTTTTTTTTTCTCGTCTTTTTCCAGTCGCAAGCCTCCATTTCGTAGGCCTCCGATACAAAACAATCACCTTATTGAAACATATTATTGATTTAAAATAAAATTGCATCAATGGAGAACTCGAATCCCAAAATCAAACATATAGCTCGAGTTCATTACGTTGATGACAATATTTTAATGAACTACCTTCATTAATCATTCCGCAAGGGAATAAAATCGAGAAAATATATTTTTATTCTGATAATTTATTACTCGATGGAATCGAAAATTGTTTGAATTCGGATAAGTTTTTCTTTTACAGATAAAAAATCTTGATGGAACTACTTGGAATTTGAATTTAGAAGTTAGATATTACCTACTTCAAAGAGAACAGGGTTTCATTACTTTTTATTTATTTTCGGGTCTCGATGTGTTTATCCCAATTCATCCAGGTCGGTTTTTGTAAAGAGGTTGTTTTCACCCAAATAAACCTAAGTTTTGTTTATTTCTATGGGCCGAGTGTCTTACAAGATTTTATCTTGTTCTATTATAGAGACCAAAGGTTTTTTTTGTTTTGTACAAGCATTTATGTAGCTTAAAAGGACATTCCTAAAAGGAAAATGTAAATAATTGTAAGTTATTGAAATAAACATTTATTTATTGTTTATTTTTTATATTTTTCCCCCGGTATAATTTTTCGGGGATCTTGCCCTTACTAAAGTGGCCTCCGTCACAGAACTGTAGGTAACAAGAAATTGGGTTTTTAAAAAAACATATTACCCATTTCCAACAGCCGTTATACGGAGTAACCAACTTCAGCAGAGAGATAGCAAAGGTTATTAGCATTTTCTTGTATGTTTCTCTTTGAAAATAAATAAACAGAGACTCTTTAACAGTCGAAATATCAAGATACGTCATAGCAGCCTATCCTGATGTATTCTATCGTCCGAAAATAGGCAGATCATGTGGCCCATCTATGCAGTTCTATGATGCTTCCGGCGAGAATCCCGGGAAGCGATTAGTATCCTACCACAAACAATACAGTTAAATAGATGCCTCAAGGTTGTCAAATTGTAATAAAACAATCGTGTCACATTTTTTGTTCCAACTACTTTAGCAGCGTAACAAGTAGGTAGATGGATCCCTACTTCATGGCAACTAGCGTTATTTATTTAACTTTATATCTGTAGTCCTAACCGAAGACGTTGTTTAGAATTATTGCTAGAGGATTTTTTATTGTCAGTTTCTCACAATTATTTGGTTAAGCTTGTAACTGTATAATAATAAAAGTATTTTTAGGTTTTAATAGACTTTTTAAGGGTGAAAAAAATAAAGCCACCTGGAGGGAAATTACTTAAAATAATGAAGATCTCTAAATTTACTTGAAGGAGAGTATATTAACCGTTAACGTCCCGACCGACGACCCGGGTCGTCAGTGCCATTGTTTATCTATTGTGTCTATAATTACAGTAGGTACTTGAGTAATTAACCGACTTCGAAAATGAGGTGGTTATTATTTTATGAAGAAATCTGGTTTCATGTTTTTTTTTTTAATTGCTTGCCTGATCCTGGAATAGAAACAACTCAAATGCGAAAATATATGAACCTGTATTCTTCTTGATACTTTCCCTGGTGTAATTTATATTAAAGAACCTTCATCTTTTTATGTCCATCTGGCAGAAAATGTACAAAAGTCAAAAAATCGTATCAAAAATGATATTCAAAGGAAAATGTAGGCTGTTTGAAGTGAGATTTCAATGAGTTACCAGCATTCTGGACACGTTGCTATAAAGGAAGTAGGGCGAAGTATATTTCAATGCCGACGAATTGCACGTCGAGTGGGGCGAATCTGTTTATTTGCACGTGTAAAAGGTGGATTTAAATTATGCGAAGATTTTTCTTGAAAATTGTATTTTTTTGACAATGTTTTTGTTTTTTTACTTTGTAAACCGTAATTCGTATCGCAGTATTATAATCTTTAAGCTAAATGAGTTTTTTTTGAGATGCAGGTTTGCTTTCTAGATCTTCGTACGATCTGCAAACGAAGCCAACTGTACCTGTTACGCAATTAAAATTTATTTTACTTAAAAATTCATTGTGTTCAATGCTTTAATTCATTCTGACTTATTAATTAATACAACTGTTTTTTTTTTTTCAATTTCTCAGTAGCAGCCCGTAGTCTAGATTTGTGCCCGGTTGATGGCAATAGGCTCACCCTCTATTACATGGGACTTAAAACATAATGGCGAAATGAGGGTGTACTAATACACCTCTGCCAACCCTCCGGGGAATAAGGCGTGATGTTATTTAATTAATACAAACCTTAAATTCAACACCTTAAGTAACAAGGCAACAATTCCAGTAGTACTCGTATTTCCTAAATTAATTTATACCTAAAACAAAATAAACGTAACACAATATTCCATGTACGTCAGCGAGTGTTGTGTAACTAACACATTCAGATATTTTAACAGGCGTCGCAGTAGGCAAGCCCTGCTCCTGACATATTCATTTTCAGTAATAGAGTATATTCGGAGTATGTTAAGGCTGATGTACTTTATACGTAAGGACTTAAATATATTATGAATTCGGAAGGAAAACAGGACCATTTTTATGAGCTCTATTTGGTTTGACTCACGTAGGTAACGTGTATCTTTGGGAAACGCCGTGTTGGACTCGACCGTAGTGTTTCGAAAGGACCATTTTTATGATTATGATGCGGGTTTAGTCAAGTACGTATCTCGGGAAGACTTGTTATTTTTGGGACTCGACTTTAGCCTTAAATCATGTGCTCTTCACGCGGTGTTTACGAATAATCATAACATGAATCTCTATTGGATGGGCAGCAGCGTTCTCTGAGTACTTTAACAACCATACTGCGATCGTCAACCCGCCTGCCAAGCGTGGTGATTACGGCAAAGCCCTCCTTTTGGGGGCGGCCTATGTCCAGCAGTTGACGTCATTCGGCTGAATGATGATGATAACATGAATGACATATTTTTTAGATTTAAGATATAAAAAGGACCAAGATTTGATTGGCCCAACATAATTTCTGTAACAATTTACAACTTGATGTCATATAAATTCCCATCGATTAAGACAATAGGCAAATTAACCGAGAAACTACACTATAAATTGTGCGATTTCACGCCATGATGCAAAATAAAAAAAACAATATTAACAACCTACAAGACAAACATGTAAACACAGACAGACAATTATGTTAAAAAAAGAAACTTTTTATACGTAACGAAAACATAAATAATGGAGTAGTTACCTAAGTATAAACAGAATAACAAAAATCCAGGAGCAAGATTCCAGAAAATTGTATATCCTTTCACTAGGAATGAAAACTAAAGGCCGCGGATAAGTGAATTCCTTTCCAAGAATATGTTACCTAGACTACACAATTCACTCAAAAATTTGGCACGTTCTCCTACTTCCTTTATACTTATATGATATGAGTTAGTACAGAATCAAAGGTGGCAATCTCACTTTTTGGCACTTTTGAGTTAACGATGGAGAAAATTCAAAAATATTCAAAATTAACTGCTTGTTTGACATGCCATAGCATAACCAAGCACGGCTGTATTCTTTTCAAAATTGATACAAAATCTCAATTTACTTCCAAAGACGGCAATCTTCCATTAGGGCAGAATCAAACATGGCGTTAGTATGCGCTTGACCAATCATTAGCCGTGCATTCCGTCACGTGACAAGATGGTGAAAAAAGATTGTGTATTCGTTTCCGTCGTCAGTTTTAATTACTTTTTAACTGTTTAGTGTCTACAAATTGCTTTAAATCCATGCCATTTAATGCCATTCCACCGTTGCTTAATTTCTCATCGAGTATAACCCTAATTTCTTTGAAAAATTGATTGGATGAATAAAATACCTAAATAAATACCTACTTAGCTAGAAAATAATTATTATTAATTTTATCCGTGTTTTTTATTATTATTTGTATCTTCTGTTTTGCTGGGAAAGATTTTTGTTGAGGGTGTTTTTGTTTATTTTAATATTTTTTTCAAATTTAATTGTCCTTGTCAAACTTGATTGTACCTAGACTAGTAAACGATGTGGTATCCTGTAATTGGAGGAGCACACTCGTCATTGTCCCTGTAATTATTATTTTGTATGTAATTGTGTAGCCTCTGTTGGAGATCCAAATAAATAAATAAAAGATGGTGTCCATCTTAATATCGTGCCCTATATTTCAACACACTTACGTTACTAAGCTCCCTATTTCATTACTGTGAATTCGCCATCAGTTTATCTGATAGTTACTTTGCTTGCAGCGTTGACAAAACCAATCAACACGGTTACATTTCTCCATCAGATAATAGGGTAAATTCGCAAGATATAGCTATTAATATCAAATCCACGTCACAACATATCAGAGACATTGGAACTCCAACAATGGCTCATATCTACTGGAACGTGAGAACGATTATTTCAATTGACTTTTAACAAAACAATGGGGAGAATTGTGAAAAAACAACTAACGACCGGTGTTTTGTTAACAAAACGTTAATGTTACTGTTACTGTAGCGCTTGTGTAACTGTCGGATGACTTCAAACAAATTGTCTTGTGCAAGATATAGGCCGCACAAATTTTTCCTTTTTGTGTAATGTTAAATTTTATGTGACGTCATTTGTGCAATTATAATAATGGTCATGCAGTAGGCGACCTTATCCAATGAAGAAGATTAACACTTACCAATTAGGAAGAATAGATTACCCGTTCTTTATGTGAGCGATGAAAGCAAAATAACGAGACAGTACCTGTTAGGAAAACTAGCAGAACTATCATAAAACTTACTAATCTATAAATATAAATATAATAAAACAGTAAAAAAACTGTGTCTGTACATTGAATATATTAACAAAAACAATAGTTGAGTGGGGTTTAGAAACAGTAATAGAGCACGAATAAAAAAAAAAGTCTGTCTGTTTGTCTGTTTGTTTGTACACGCTAATCTTCGGAACTACTGGACGGATTTGAATGATTTTTCTTTTGTTATATAGGTATTAAGTCTAGGCAACATATAGGCTATAATTTATTTTGGAAACTTGAACACCTGATGCAGAACCGCAACAGACCAGCTAAACTATAAGAGATACAAAAATGGTACCATAGCAAAAATTATTTCACGTGATGAGCATTTTCTGATGAGAGAATAAATTTGAAGATCTGGAACACCTGATGTGAAACTCCAAGAGCCCAGCTACACTATAACATATATCGGAATGACGTCTTAGCAAGAGTTGTTCAGCCTGATGAGCACTCTCTGTTGACGTATAAAAAATGAAGATCTGGAACACCTGTTGTGGAATTCCAAGCACCCAGCTACACCATAACACATA
The DNA here is from genome assembly GCA_905220435.1 of Amphipyra tragopoginis. Classification (NCBI taxonomy): domain Eukaryota; kingdom Metazoa; phylum Arthropoda; class Insecta; order Lepidoptera; family Noctuidae; genus Amphipyra; species Amphipyra tragopoginis. The sequence continues at coordinate 12,082,476 of HG992009.1, forward strand.
CAGGAATGACGTCTTAGCAAAAGTTGTTCGGTCTGATGGGCATTTCCTGTTGACTTATAAAAATCGAAGATCAGATACATCTGATGTGGAAATCAAAGTTATCACTAATTTCACTGTATAATTATAAAATAACATAAGCTTGGAGTACCTCCACGCGGTGAAGGCGGTAACAGTTTAGGACTGATTTTCGATGACGATGGTATATCATTGAAAATTTGACTCTACTGGCCCAAAACTCCCATAATTTTTTTTAATGTATCGAATTAATATGCCTTCGAGCTTATGTTATTTGAGTGTTTAATTTCCTTTTCCATTTATCTTCGTGACACGGTAGCCTACCCGGTAACGCAGAGGAGCATTCACTTAGATTATTAGAAAATTCATGGTTATGCGAACGCGCCATATTGACCCCAAAAATGATCAAGCTGCAAAAATTAATCAAAAAAATTTGGCGGATATTGTAGGGGATGAAGTGGTTTACACTTCTTTCGACAGTGTTGTCGATCAAAAAGACGCCACTAATTACCCAGTTTAGTTTCTCAATTCACTTACAGCGAGTGGTCTCCCTGCTCATTAAATAAGACTTAAAGTCGGTGTTCCCATAATGCTGATGCGAAATTTAACTCCGCCAAAACTGTGCAACGGAACCCGTCTTATTGTCAACGCTTTACAACGTAATATAATTGTTGCTACAATCCTCAATGGGTGTGGTGCCGGTGAGGCTGTGTTCATACCGCGCACACCACTCATCCCCAACAATTTCCCCTTTCAATTTAAGCGCACACAGTTCCCTGTGACTACATGCTTTGTCATGACAATAAACAAGTCACAAGGGCAGACGCTTAAAGCCGCTGGTGTTGACCTGACAACCAGATGTTTTTCTCATGGCCAACTTTATGTTGCTTTTTCAAGGGTCAGCAACGCTTTCGGTCTTTATATATTAGCTCCTGAAGGAAAAACCCCAAATATAGTTTATAAACATGTTTTTTAAAGTTATTTACAATATTATTGTTAATTCAGTGTACCCTTTGGATCCGCTGCGGAATTACGGGAAGAAAAGTTTTTTTTGTTGTAGGTATAGGTATTAAGTCTGGGCAACATATAGGCTATAATTTATTTTGGAAAATGGAACACCTGATGCAGAACCGCAACAGACCAGCTAAAGTATAAGAGATATAAACATGGTGCCATAGCAAAAATTATTCCACGTGAAGAGCATTTTCTGATGTGAGAATAAATTTGAAGATCTGGAACACCTGTTGTGGATCTCCAAAGCTCATCGATACTATAACATGTATAGGAATGACGTCTTAGCAAAAGTTGTTTAGTCTGATGGGCATTTCCTGTTAACTTACAAAAATGAAAGATCTGGAACGTCTCGAATCGTCTCGCGCATCCCGTTGTTTACCCGTCCCCAGACTCTTAGAATTCGACATCAGACGTTTCAGATCTTCGATTTTGACGACCCCGTTGTTGCTGGCATCAGCAACAGGATCCGCGTACGAAGTCGCGGGCAGAAGCTAGTACAAAATAAGAACAGTTTTTTAAGTTCAGTTTTCTTAAGGCTTGTGAAAGCACAAACCTCAAGAAAACTGAACTTATAAAATTATCGTGGATCTTTATCCACGATAATTTTATTACTATGCGAAGAACCATCCATTTATTTTATTATTTATGTCCTCACAACAATAATCTCGAGAGAAAAACTGTATACAATGATGTGTAAAGGTACTGCTTATTTTAATAGAAATTTCTGCCAGCAGACCTGCGAAAGGAGAAGTAAAAGATAGACGTAGACATCAGTGTATCGAAATAGGACAAGGAGAAAATATGTGAAGAGCTAAACTAAAATAACGGAAGAGTTAAATAAAGTAAGTAAAATCCTCAGGTATACCTATAAAATATAATTAACATATACTATTATGTGACGACCGTGGCTTCGCCCGCGTGGATTTCGTATAACACGCATTCCGCGTTTTTCGGGGTTAAAGTAGCCTATATCATTCTCCGGTTTCCAGACTATCTCTGTACCAAGTTTCATCAAACTCAGGTCAGTAGTTTAGTTGTGATGCGGTAACAGACAGACAGAGTTACTTTCGCATTTATCTATATATATAAAAGGAGAAGCTGACTGACTGATCTATCAACGCACAGCCTAAACTGCTGGGGTTAGAAACTTGAAATTTTGTCAGTAGGTTCCTTTTGTAACGTAGGCATCCACTAAGAAGGGATTTTTAGAAATTCAACCCCTAATTGAGTTAAATAGGGGATGAAAGTTTGTATGGAAAACCGTCACTTAACGGGTTCAAAATTTCACGCAAGCGAAGCTGCGGTCGAAAGCTAGTTATATTGTAATAAGGATGATTGTACTGGCCAAATCTTGATATTTTTTTATTTTTTTTTAAAAACGTTGCCCCACACTAAGATTTCACTTGTATCGTGGGTGCGTTTACAGACACAAATCTCACAAACAAACGCCCAGACCCGAAACAACCATCTGTAGGCCATACAAATTTTTGTTCCGTGTGGGAATCGAACCCACGACCCGTGGCGCAGAAGCCAATCGCTTAGCCACTGCACCAAACGTGTCGTCAAATATAAATGAATACTCGTAATTCAGAAACTGCATCCAAATTGCGTATCTCATTCGTAATTTCAATAGCTTTCATTTTGACTATACAACAATATTCATTGCGTGGTACATAGTTGTAGAGAAGTCGGATTGTTAATACATAAGTTGCAATGTAAATTGTTGACCTGTCAAAATCAAAGCCAGACCAATTACGAGCGTTATGCATAATTAGGAGGCTGGTCATGCTGTTGAAATCACGAGTTGGTATAGCTAGTTCTTATGTTGAAACGGACAATAGCTCCGGAAAATAGTCACCAATTTATACGTCGAAGACTATAGAAATTGCCCAACATTTGAATTCTCCTTCAAAACCAGACAATAACAATCTATTAGACATATTAAAGGCTGTCTTTATTGCAGGCTCGTCCTCTGTGCTGGAATTCAGCCAAACGTCGTTTGACGGAACAAAGAGCCGCTTATTATTCTCGTAACTTAGATTCGATAACATCGTAGTAGAATAAATTATTACTAGGATCAAAACAATAAAATATCAATTGGTTTTAGAATACTCCTATAATCCTTGAGAGCCTACTAGGGAAAAATGTGCCATAGAACAAACCTTAGGGTGCCTTTCTACCAGAGATGTGCTGTGCAACGATGCTATGGATGCGTTTGATATCCACCAATCATATTCATTGGTCCACATAGCATGGCACTGGTGGAAACTGATTCAAATAAGCTACGTTTTTATATGGAAGAATGTGTGATGTGGATGCGTGCTATGGATGCGAGCTATGGATGCGTGCTATGGATGGTCGCGAGTGGTGTAGCTATGCTCGCAGCTCAGCGTGCCTTCCTTATTGTCGATACGTCGCATAGCTCGAGATGCGCATCTTCCTCGCACAGCTACATAGCTTAGCATCAGTGGAAACGGTCACATAGTTTCGTAGCTCAGTTTTACATTCTCGCAGCATAGCTGCATAGCACATCTCTGGTGGAAAGGCACCCTTAATCAGGTATTAATAATAATAAATAATAATAATAAAAAGTTTATTCAGGTAAAAAGGTAAAACACTAAATACAAATTTGCTTAAATCTACGAAAAAATCACTTGTGTTATGTGCCTCAACTAGGTCATCCTGTGTTTCAGGCGTGGCAAGGTATAATATATCTAAATAATCACATTACTTCTAAAAAAAATCTAATCATCTAATTGGTATGTAAAAGGGTGTAAATAGTACAATAAATCCTACTTGCTATTGTATTAGAAATCCCATCAACTAAAAATACCTGACCTAACACAAAAATACCGATCAAAATCTTCCCAGTAATGGCGAGACGTGCGTACGCGCTCCGAATCATCAACGCGTCATTTAACTACCAAATCATTGTTCTCACCTCGAAAACCAAATGAACCTATAATGATGAAGACCACTATCCCTGACACCGTGAATGGAACACAGAATACCCTGGCGACTTTCTAACGAAATATTTTAACACGTCATGCGCACGCGGCTCGAATACTCAATCGTCACAACAATGGCGGCCTTTGACTATAATTTTAGGAGCAGTACGTTCTTGTGTTGACAACCATTGTCATTATGTAGTGTATCGCGTTGATGGAATATAGATTGTTTATCATCCCGATACAGAATTAAGTTTTGGGGTCCTGTACAGGAATGTGAAATATGATTGAAAGTGAGACTTTGTCTGCCATAAAAACAATGAAGCTTATTCAGATAAGCTTCATTGTTTTTATGGCAGACAAAGTCTCATTTATGGCGTTTAGAATTAATATCATTTTATTTGCAATTAAATGCGTATAAGAAACATGTATTCTTGTGCTTATAAATTAACTAGCTTCTGCATGCCTAACAAGCGCAACGTGAGAAAATTTTGTCGTCGCAATATCTTAGATAAGCCATTCACTATCTCGTCTCGGCACGAGATAATCCAACGAAACAATTATCTCGTGGTGCGTAAAATAGCCCGGCTGTATACAAATTGTATATTTATTTTATTAATTATTGTATGAGTGACACTCGCAATTGACCAGTTTTTTTCATTAGGTACTGTTCATTAAGCTAATTCGGTCTCTAAACTTTTCAATTCAATTCAAATTAAATGAGGCTCCATCGTTATTTGATGATTCTGCCAACGTCAAGGTTTAAAATATACTGTGATAAGTACGTAATGTGTTACACTAAACAAAAACGATTCACCGGCGTTTGTAGCGCTAAACTTTTCAATAGCCTAGCATTTGCATTTCACCACCATATAAGTAGTGATAATGACAAAATTATTGAACTCATATTTCGTCGTTGCAAATTTAAAATCTCCTATGAGACATTTTTGTAGAAAATGAGTTTTTCAGAAATTCGAATAGCGGTTTTATAGCGTTAGCGTTTAAAAAAACTCCAATGTCAATATCTTCATAATTCATAGACATACATCTCATTTTAAAAATATTCTTAGTGTCAATTCCATTACTTTGTTCATCAAAACGTTCGTTTTTCTGGGAAAGATACTTTTTACACTTAGGAGACTCTAAATTTGCAACGACGATATATCATATTTGCAGGTCACATTAGCTTATCTGGTCAACAGTTACGGACTAGGTACTTATTGATATGTCCCATGTTGATGTTCCAATCCAAATCTATAACCAGTCTTCCAAACATATATATCAAAATGTTATTAAACTCAATGCGCGGATCAGGATTCCAAACATTTTAAAAGCGGAGTTGGACGGCGGAATTTCTTAATAATGGAAAATGGACGAGAAGGATCGAAGAAAAGGAACTGTACTATGAAGTTTTTATTAGTATCTTCTTCGTCAATGTCCCTTGAAAGGAGAGAATAGGATTTTGTGCTGAATGAACGATATTAATAAAATCTATTCAAATCGCGTTTAATGCTTCACTTATGAATCCAATAAATCTGTAAACATTGTCTCGATAGTTTTTATTTCCAGTAGTATTACTATTTTTTTATTAACCTTTTAGATAGTAGATATTACTATGACTGCCTCGTTGGTCTAGCGTTCGCAAGCGCGACTGCTCAGCGTGAGGTCCTGGGTTTGATCCCCAGGTTGGGCAAAGTATTATTGGGTTTTACCATGTGGAATTTCTCAGTAGCAGCCCGGAGTCTGGATTTGTGCCCGGTTGATGGCAATTAATAGGCTCGCCTTTAGGACGTAAAACATAACGGCGAAATGTGGGTGTAGGTATTATACACCTCTGCCAATCCTTCGGGGAATACAAGCGTGAGTTTATGTTATGTATAAAGAAAGAAAGAAAGAAAAACTATTTATTCTGGACTCACACAGGCAGTTACAGGAACAAAAACAATATACAAAAAAAAGGATAATAAATGAAACTACCTGCACGAGGCCGAAAAAGGCTAGGCTCCTATTTCAGCATAATGCTAAGACATTAAAAAAAACAAAATATCGCAACGCTGGTTTTCAGATATATTACTTTGTTACGTTTCATTTCCAGTAGTTATTTTACGATTTTTTAAATTCTATCTTACGAGATTTAACTTTAGATTCTAGTCTAATCACTACATAGTATAAAACAAAGTCGCTTCCCGCTGTCTGTCCCTATGTATCTTTAAAACTACGCAACGGATTTTGATGCGGTTTTTTTTAAATAGATAGAGTGATTCAAGAGAAAGGTTTATGTGTATAATACATTGCACCGGTGCGAAGCCGAGGCGGGTCGCTAGTTTTCCATAAAATACAGCATGACTCGTCAGTCACTTTATATCTAACAACTATGAACCATCTGCTTATCATTCTGTATAAGTTTCATTATGGGACAAACAATGAATTCGTAAAAAAAACAGCTGTTCCACAGTTTGTTAACCAGCATTGATTGATTATTTTGTATGGAATTTTTGGCTTTTTCTTTATTTCACCTTTTTTTATTGTTTTATAACTTGACTTGGTCGCGTTTGACCCTCGTCGCACCTGATGGTAACCGCAGACAAGGTCTAAGATGGAGCACACGAATCCAAGTAACAGAGATATAGAGGTATTCCCCTATACCCCTCTGGCTCTCACATACACACTACGGAGCACAGTAAACTGCTTGGCCCCGGACTTTAATGTGAGGGTGGTAGCTAGCCAGGCGGACGGCAAAGATCTTACCACCAAGCGCGTCACCTTATCCGCGTTTGTCCCTTAGTAAAAGTTGTACAGGATGATGACCAGGGTTCATGGTTTTCGGATAAAGAGTGACTAATCAGCAGAGAGCGGAATCCTGGCGAAACAATTGAAAGGTGATAGAGACGGGTCACTACTTTTTATCGAGTATTCAAGCTATCGATAATTTTTAGTTATTAACTTTATTGTTAATTAACGTAACAAATACTTTTAATTGTTATTCTTTACTTATAAATAATCTTTACTAACATATAAAAAAAACATTGTCTTATCTATCAAAAAATTCTGATAACTACCGCGACTCGGGAAGTTTACTCTATAGACACTATTATGATATTTGATCTCTTTTGATTACGGCACTATAGTACGGTAATCAAAATGAAAAATTTGTTACGTCATATCTATTTTTTTTAAAAATGGCTAATATGTCCGTCCGTCTGTATTCTCAGCTGTTAAAAAGTATCGATAGCTTGAATACTTGATAAAAAATAATGACCCGTCTCCATCACCTTTCAATTGTTTTGCCATAAGATTCCGCTCCCTGCTCATCAGACATGATGTATCTATGTTAATATTTTTCTGTTTGTGATGAAACCAATTCATGATATGTTACAGATTTTTCAAAAGTATAATTAAATTCTTAGTGTTAAAAATTACTGTTTCAAATATAACGATCAGCTATTAATCTTTCAGCTTTATTAATCAAGTGTGGCAATTAAAAGTTTACCGTTACCTATACACTAACTTTTGTAACGACGTCGTCGCATATTATGACGAAAGTGATTTATGCTAGTAGTTTCCAGCCTGCTTATAGGACAGGAGCCTGATTCACTTAACTAAAGAAATTCAGTTGCAGTGTAGGTAGTATTCTCTTAATAAGCATCATCATCATCTGCCTAGCCTTTTCCCAACTATGTTGGGGTCGGCTTCCAGTCGAACCGGATGCAGCTGAATATCAGTATTTTACATGGAGCGACTGCCTATCAGACCTCCACAACCCAGTAACTGGGCAATACGATACTCTTGGTAAGACGGGTTGTCAGACTTTCTGGCTTCTGACCAACAGTAACGACTGTCAAAGATCTACAAATGACAGCCGGGACCAACGGCTTTACGTGCTTTCCGAGGCACGGAGGAAACTCGCTATGGTAAATGGTCACCCATCCACAGACCATCCTCGGCAAGCGTGGCTTAACCCGGAAGATCGGTCTATGCGGCTGTAATTATTTAGCCACGAGCTCCTCCTCGCTCTTATTAAGTATTCTCTTAATAAGCGATCGCTGTCAAATACGCTCGCGGAAACTTAACTGCAGCGTCACTGCAACTTGATCGGCGCATCATGAAATTACGTGAATTCGACTAGCAAAATTTTTGCCAAACGCAAACGACACAACCGTCAATCGGTTTTTATTTACGAAAACTGTCAAAATAATTGGCTTTGTTTTTTGTATCAAACAATTTGACAGCTTTTGAAATTGAAAACTGTCTGAATGAACGGTTCGGACTTGGTTCGGTTGTGATTTATCAAGATTTTTTAGGAGAATTGATCCCCAGGTCCACAGTTTCTCACGAAGCTATTGGGTATAATTTCAAAAACTACGTAGATTAATAGTCCTACTCTGAAGGCCCGTGAAGAACATCCTAGGCACTACTGCGCCTCTGAAGTTGAGACCGAACCGAAATGTAATAAGAGGCCGAACGCACCGCCGAATCGCTCTCATTCTATTTCCTCGCCTCAGACTAGAGCTAAATTTCGCATACGCGGAGCACATATTCGTAGGTATTTCACACATTCGTTTAGGAGTACAGTTTCTGTACGTAGTAATTACTTACTATTTCGTTTATTCATTTAGAAATATAAATTACATTTTTAAATAAGTATTACAAACAAAAAAAACATTTAAAAATATAGTAGGATCGGGGACAGGGTCCAAGCAACCGGTGGTCAGGGCCGCAGAGAGAGGAACTTCCTAACAATACGTGCCGTGTCCAAAGTAGGTACTGCTATTTATTATTATGTGCGCTGAGCAAAGCAGGCCATAGAAATAACATTTTACCTGAATAGTCCATAGACTTAGCCATAAACTGGGAAAAAGCTAGGATGCAAAACAGAAGCTATCTTCATACATATTATGCTATTTTTACGGCACCATAATACCAGTGATTTATATTTTATAGACACTAGACGGTTAAATTCAAACTGTGACCTAAGTCCCACAGTTGAGTGAAAGGTGAAATTCCAATTGAAACTTACATCCAAATTGATTGTCTGGAATTTATTGGTACCCTTTACGATGACCATAAAATGGGTACCTAACAGCAGCCAGGAGTTCAAATCAGTTTTTAACAATCGGAAAATAAAATAAATTTGCCAATAAAGAAGGTATGTGCCAGTAGCTGGTGCCAATAAAAGGATAATAAGACATTTTATTGTTTTCTAATTTGAAACGTGTTTACGGATCCAACGGGTACAGAAGGGCCAATTCGAATAGCATACTGCAAACACAAACGAACCACAACCGTCTTTGTTTTGCCACAGTTTTTGTTTACAAAAACTGTCAAAATGATTGGTTGTTTTTTGTGTCAAACAATTTGACAGCTTTTGAAAACAAAACCTGTCTAGAGTGCGCGCAAGATAAGTCTGCGCGCGGCCGAAATCGGAACTAATCATGGTCCACCAAAGTGTGTGCCGTTTTATCAATTTTGATAGTAGAACTACCTGATTGTAGGAATATTCAACGGGAAAAATGTGTTTGGCGATAAAAAAATATAAGCTTAAAAAGCGGTAATTATAACTTTTGCGATGATTGCAACGTTGAGGACGCCCTCAGTCGCGCGCAGAGTTATCTTGCGCGCACTCTAGTGGGGGATTTACACGGGTCGATTTTAGCCGTGCGACAAGCAATCGAATCGCCACCCCATTTACACCGGTCGACAAAAATCGCATGCGACTAGTTCATTTCTAGCGGAACAACACAGTGCAAAACACAGCTCATGCGGCGGGTGATCGCCTGCAACTGACCATATACACGGTCGATTTTAGACACCCGCCGCATGCAGCTTGTCGCCGCACGGCAAAAGTCTGATGGCACCCAACTTTGGGGCTTGCGATTTTAGTCACTTGCGGCCTAGTCGAAATTGGTCGGCCTTGGTTCGATTGAGATTTATCAAGATTTCTGTTAGGAAAATTGGGCCCCGGATTTAGCTTAGGTGTTCCATGTCTGTAGTGCACCTGCACATTGCACCTGTTCCCAAGAGAACAACTCCAAACCAAGAAAAAACCAAGAGATCTAACTTCGTAAAGATGTTATTTTATCAATAGATTTTACCGATTCATCATTCAGCCGAAAGACCACTGCTGGACATACGCCTCCCACAAAAAGGGGGGGGGGGTTGCTGAAACCCACGGGAAGAGATGGGGTAGTGCTATTCTTTAAGTCCGGCACTACAGGAGACTTTACGAGATTTTACCGATTAAAATAACATTAACATAAGGTAAATAGATTGAGGGGCTCGTGGCTACTTAATAGCCGCATGTATCATACGATTGGCAAGGTTAAGCTGCACTTGCCGCTGTCAGTCCGTGGATGGGTGACCGTTCTTTACATATCGAAACCCCTCCGTGTATCGGAGAGCACATTAAGCCGTCGGTCCGCGGTATCATACGAATATCTTTGACAGTCGTTACGGGTAGTCAGAAGCCCGGTCTAAGATTAGGATATCGGCATTGCCCAGTAACTGGGATGTGGAGGCCTGATAGCGGTCGCTCTGAGTAAAATACTGGTATTCAGCCGTATCTGGTTATACTGGAAGCTGACCCAACACAGTTGGGAAAAGGCTAGGCAGAAAAGCAGTTGTATTTTTTATTTCATACTTGACTATGTTACATATCGTTGCCCGGAAATGAAAACCTCGGGAATGCAATTTGGTAATTTTTATTTTATCACGACTTATAGGGACTATATGAAAGAAAGAAAAAATATTTAGTTGTCACAGAGACACACACATATAATTATTGTAAAAAAAAGAATTAAAATAAAAAAATAAAATGGGCAACTGCGACAAAAAGGTGACCACTCAGCATAATGCTGTGCTATGGCGTGGACCACAAACACAGCGCTGATTTTCAGTGATCACCTCTATGACGTGCAGATATTAAGCCAGTTATAAGACCTACATATAATACTATGTAATTAAAATAAATTATAATTATAAATTACACCCCTTCTAAAATAAAAAACAACAAATAAAAATAAAAAAAACATAAAACACCCTACGCACACCCCACCATCAGCTTACGTATATTATTTATACAAAATATTTATTTTAGGTTCATTTATTTTAATTTTAAACACCTACCGGCAAAATCTAAAAAGTAAACAAAAGCCTACTGACATATCTATATAAAAGAGCCGCTCTATGTGAAATTAGTTTGTAGGCACCGAAAGTAGCCTTTATTGGGTATATAACATTCGTAATAAATATAACTGACTAGCTTTTGCACGCGAACTTATTCCGCGTGAAAGCCCACAGGAACCGTACAATGACCGAGGTTTTCACTCCCGGGCGACGATATCTAACTGGACAACCAGTAACTGGGTTGCGGAGGTCTGATGGCAATCGCTATGTGTAAAATGCTGGTATTCAGCCGCATCTGGGTAGACTGGAAGCTGACAGAAAAGGATAGGCAGAACAATAACACAAGGAAAATAGATTACAGACTACGTTTTGAAGGTCAAATTGAACACCAAACCGTCCTTTTAAATGTTTTAAGGTACTATTTCGAATTGAGCTGCCAAAAGCACGTGCAGTCACCGTCGGCTGCTGCAGCGGCGCTTGGAAGCCATTTCATATAAATACATACAAACCAGTAGTGCAGCTGCGGCCGACTTCATGCAGTCGCTGCACGTGCTGTCGGCAGTTGCAGTTGGCAGCTCGGTTCGGAATAGTACCTTAATATGACATTTTCTGTCACATAGGACCTTTTTACCTACGTATGAATGGTTATTTCTGCCATAAAAATAGGTCACGACAGTGTCAATCATCTGCGTTCTTCCTGAATTTATATTACAAACCAAAAATTACTTCAACCTGTAAACACAATTCAGGTGGCGCCGTCCAAAGAATTTATATGAATAAATTCTCAGAAAGGACGGTTGAAAATTTTATCTCGTTACATCTTTCACAGAGGCGCCAATTTCTAGCCGGCCACTGTCGCCAGGAGGACTCTAGAGAACTTGCAAGATCTCCTCTTACAGCCGCCTCAATAGACACTCATGCTACGACAATATCGCTTATGTATAAGATGCCTTTACTAACGTACTGATACTAAATTTCTAGGTCGAAGAATATACAATCGTTCCTTTGAAACTTATATTTGAAAAATGTCAGGGCGAACCAGTGTTTGTAGGTGGTAAGTATCTACGACCATTTAATTAACTATCTCGTTTTTATACCAAGATTGGTTACCGCTTGCACGTCCTACGCTGTATGAAGAAAAAACTGTGAACAATTAGTATTACATCATGTTTTGTTGTTTTCATTTTTAATTAACTGCATACATACGTACATGGTTATCGGTCCATAGTGTTAATCATTTGCTAAATTGTTGGCAGGTTTTATGAAACTAAAGTTTATGTTAAAGGTATAAAAATTGGTAACGTGCTCGTAATGCAAGATGTGCATTTCGCAATAGTGCATATCTCCGAATACATCAATAACAATACCTGCTTCTTTCACTCGACTGTGTACTACACTACCTATGTTGATTTACTTTCAAAGCTGCGTGTTTGGAATCACCGTTATTTCTACCTACATACATAATTCGTACTACTCGTATCTACGCTTAAACTAACGAAAATAACTACCGGATTTCGGCTAATATCCATTTAAGGAAAAGCGTAAAAGAAATTCCGGGATACCTACTCCCAAATTCACTCGAGCTACATAGGGTACAGGAAAATGTTCAGTGACAAAGATCTGCTCAAAAGTTATTGTCGATTCCTGAAAACGATAATTTTACGCTTAAAGTGTTTTTACCGCATCCTAAAACCTTTGCTTTTACGTATATTTTACGAAATCGTTTTATCGTGACGTTTTTTCTGTTCCATTTGTTTCATGTGAGCGCCATATTCTTTTATTACTCGTTTTTGTTTGGCATGCTGATTTACTTGAACCTTTTTACTTGAATATTATGTAGCTCAAATTGGACTATAGATTAGGTATTAGATAGACAGCTAAATTACGACGATAGACAGCTAAATTAGGTACCTACTCAAATTATTAGCTGATGATAATTTTAATTATACATGGCGATTATTTTTGGGAAGATTAGGCACATAATATTTTTTCAAAAAAAAAATTTACTCTTGATTCCAAAATATAACAAGTTCAAGATTAGCTAGGTAAATGCCGATTTTTGACTGCCAATTCAACACAATACTCTTTATATTACACAAAACAAACAAGAAACATTATTATAAAAATAAAGATGCACAATGGGTGAACTTATCGCGCGAGGCGATTTCTGCCAGACAGCCTTAAGATAGACATGATTTGCAAGAAAATAGAGGATAAAACTAAAAAAAGCGAAGTGACTAAACATAGCAAACGTTGCTTTAAAAGAATATTAGTATGTTAAAAATCTAATAAAAATGTTATTATTATCATAGCGGAGCAATAATGAAGCGGAACGGAATCAGAAATAATATTTCACTTAGTTGAGACACGACACTCGACAAATTCGTTTTACTACGAGCAAAAACTAATTATAATTACTTATTTATGGACTTGCCAATAAAATTTCCCGAGTCACTATTAAACATAAAATTTAGGATCCAATAAATGGCGCAAGAATATCGTTTGTTTCGCGCTATTTTGTCTCGACCACCCGTAATGAAACAATAAAACGGAATATCGTAACTCTAAATTAATATAGTCAATGAATGTAAATAACCTTAACCTTTACAGTTCACCTTGAAAACAATTGGATGATGGCCCATCCTACAATGGGGACATCCTATAAAATCCCTCTCGAATTATTATCATTGACAATGAAATAATGGAAATAATCAAGCAATCGAAATTAAAGGCACGCGGTTACGACCGGCGTATATAAATAATATGTAGTTATAACATGCGAGTATATACTACTTTTTGTTTGTGGTTTCATGTAAGTTTAATAATTATGTTATAGGGGGTTGCGTCTGAAAATTACATAACATGTTAAAATGATTAGGTTAACGTCAGATTGTAGGACAGTCACATAAGCTATAAAAGAAGGATATATAGCAGAGGATATCTATTATTTACCCTTAAATAAGAGATGGTGGAAAATAGTCGAAGAAGCTATATGTAGTAAAATAGTTTTGACCTACGAATATATTACAATTTCATTATCACTTCACGGAAATAGCCTGCACGACAGGCAAGTGAAGTAAAGAAGAAACATTAAAAACATACCTACTGGTCAATAATATGATTCATGAAATATCTATCCTATAAATAACATTTCAGATTAAGCAAGGAAAAAAACGAGAAGAATGTAAGTGGTGGAAAGGAAAATATTCAAACGATGTTCCATTAATTCAATTTATGTAATCGAAATGCATAATGAATCATCAATTTGATTCTCATCAATCATTCAAATGTTGGTTCCAATTTTCCATTTATTTTCAGTTTTCCTTATTGTACAATCTGTTTACATCATGGCAGATAATAAATATATTTCACATAACGATTAATACAGAAACTTAATATTGTGAAGATAGTTGATGAACAGATGTCGTTCACAAAGCATGCTTGAACTTATTAAAATAGATATGAGACAAAATCGAATATTTCATCTCAATTTATTTTGTTGAACAGTAAATATTTTGTTCAAGAAGCTACTTTATTTCAGAAGGGAAAACGATAAACGTAGAAGGGTACGTGGGAAGAAGGATCATATTCAATTTATTTTCAATATTTAATTAACAATGTCAAGAAGTTTAAAATTACAAAAGCTATCGAACTGCAAAACCAGAAAATGCTGAAATATAACAATTTACACACGAGATTCAAATACAAGTTACTGCGGCTGTAAGAAATAAAGGAACGAAAAAAATAATTTATTCAATATTATCTCGAAACTAATAATGTTTGACAGTGATATTTCTTCCCCTATACCCTTCGTATGTTGAAGGGGTTTACATTATGATTAAAAATAACTAACAATGATTTCCCATAAAAATATATCTAGGAGGATTATGGCAAGTAAGTTTTATCCTATAAGTTGTCCGTCAAGGAAACCAGCATCCGAATTGCGTATCACATTTGTAATTTCAACAGCTTTCATTTTGATAATATAAGAATATTCATTGCGTGGTACAGACGCCAACCCATCAAGCTACTACAATCTGTCTTTCTTTAATAGATTTTCATCTTTATCGCGAAAGCATTAGGTTCAAGGTTGATTGGGAAAATTTGACAGTTTCGAGTAGCTTGCAGTGGCGAAGGCACCATACAACTCGATTCCTATCGGCTTCCCTTTCGAAACGAGTAGTTACTGGAAATCACGCATCACACTTGAGAAAGGTAAGCATTTTTTGGTCCGGCTTCCCTTTTAAGAAACTTCACCCTACGCCACTGGTAGCTTGACCTGCTGGCGTCTGTACATCGTTGCGGAGAAGTCGGATTGTTAATACATACGTTGCTATGGAAATTTTTGACCTGTCAAAATCAAAGCCATAGCGATTACGAGTGCTTTACGCAATTAAGATGCCGATTTTTACGCTAAGTTTAAACACCGATGGATTGATATCATTACTTATACGCAATGAACAACGTCTTTATATTTAAACTACAAAATAGTATTATGTATTTATCACTTTCAAAGTTCTTACTATGTAGCTTTTGTAGAAAATTTGTTCACAAGCAAACTTAATAATACACTTTAACATTATGTCAAGATATTTATTATTAAGTTTAAAGTCTAAGTACTTGAATACCGTGAAGTTACCTACTTACTTAGGAAGTAACATAGTTCAGTGGGTATTATTATTTGAGGAGTTTGTTTTAGCTATTTAAATAATAGTTACTTTCTATTCAGAATTTTGCTAATATTTACATAAAGTCTAATCCTATTTTAAGCGCTTTCTCTGCCCATTTGCTAGGTTTAGAATTATCATTTTGTAGACGATTTTAAACGTACATGAACATGAACTACTTAATGTAACAACTACAAAATATTGGTAACATTCCTACCGAATAAAGCCAGCCTGTACACTAGCCACTTGCCACATCCATAAGTGGCCGTCTCTGATGGCCACATACGCCAGAAGCTGCAAAACAGCTGTTATTCTGCAGCTTCTGGCAAGTGGTCCGTGCGGGTACCCTAACCTATTACCGGTGACAGGAAATGTGAAAAAGAACGATTTGAAAGAAAAATCTATACAGTAGGTCATCGAAAACCGATATTTGGAAGCACTTAAAAAAAGAATATATAACAAACGTGCGCTAAAACCGAATGAACACAGAGCAAGAACACAGCTAGAATATTCTAGCCTGGAATGTAAAAAACATAAAATTATGTATTGTATTCTGAAAGGCTGATTCAATTTAATCTGATGGCCAATTTGTCGTAATTAAAAATGTTCAAAATATAGTTTCGATCTAGTCTCAGTCTCATAAATATGACAAATGGTATTCTTGTTCGTTAACAAACAACGTCAAACGTGAGATTATATTGAAATGAGATTGAAAGTTGACTGAAGCCAAAAAGGTATTCTGGTTACATTATGAGCCATTTTGACAAGTTGGAATTCTCATTTATTTCTAGAATTTAGTCTATGACTGTTGATATCGGTATGCTATCGGTAATAGATTTTAAGTTGACTGAATTGACATTATATCGAGATAGACTGAGATGATACTGAAACCGGACCGAACTACAAGTGTACCAGAATACCATTTTTTATTCAATTCATAATTTAATCTCAGTTGGGTCAACCTTTTACTTGAGATTCATTTCGAGAATGAGCGTCTGTTATCAAATCTCATGTCACCGAATGTTATTGGTCGACAAAAAGTACTAACAACCAATCTCTTGAGATGAGATGATTACTACATTTTTTTCGTTAAGCCTTACTTCAGAAACCGGAGCTAAAGAAATGAGCAGACCCACAGAGCAGATGTGTAAATGAAGACATTAAAGGAACATCAGCTAACATATTCAAAGCCTACCTTTTTATTTTCATACATCTACACAACATAAACAGGAATACTTTCCTACTCCGCATATCACTGAACATTATCGACGAATAATTCCTTTGAAGTATCTAACATAAGCTCGAATACACATAAAAGTTGCAAACATACATGAATACATACGTATATTTATTCGCTCTTTGCTTGTATCCTTGGGCCTCAAGCAAGGTTCACGGTTCCACTTAAGGCTCTCAACCAAGAAACATTCGGGGTTTTGTGCAAATGACCCAGAGGCACTTAACGTTATTTAGGGTACATGATATGTGCAGATAACTTTGAAGCTATTCATGGTATCCAGAGAATCCCTTTTTCTATACGAGATTTTGCAATGTGCGTTTTATTTAAATATCTTGGGAGATTATTTGCGTTGAGCTCGGTACAGTCAACGTAGGCTATGATCTTTTACGGTTCTATTAACGAGTACAGTCTTAAGAAAAAACGTTAGATTTGATTGTGTAGCAGTCAGGACCAACTACGTAAACCCATCTACCTATAGAATACTAACATTTCACAAAAGAACTTCTTGTTCGTCCAAGATAGAAGTCTAATTAGGTATCTTAGTAGGTACATTAGTGTTAGCTCAAAAAATGGACTACAAACCTTTTAAAAATGAATAAAAGCTTTCAAAAGACTTTCTGAAATAGCTAAAAGAAATAAACCAAACAATGTAAAACCAACAGAGAGTTTAAGTAAACCATCTCCTTACACCGAACTAAGTGGAATAAATAGTTCCACGAAAATTAGCTCGCTAAGAAAATGTAAACGTTACGTACTTTGACGAAGAACAAAAGTTACTTTTGGGAAATCACGGCTATTGCCTTAGAACATCCCCAACGTAAACTTAAGAGACTATGTAAAATGAATTTTGTCAGACCAACCTGCTAAAAGCTAAGGTCTTAATTCTCACTCGTAGTCTCCCAACTTACTCAAGGAAAGTAATACACCTGAATTTTTGTGGAACTTTTAAATTAAAAGGGTTCATCTCTAAAGCGCAATTTGTTTTTTACCTGGAAAAAACGTGGAGTTAAAAAGATTATTCAATTAGGAAAAATGCTCTTTACGGAAAATAAAGATGGAGCGCGTTCTATTTTCTTAAACAGAGATTTAGTTATCATCTGTTTCGTCATCATGTACTTATATTTTTTAAGAGCTAACCTATTTTGTTTACATTGAGATTCAATAAAAAAACGCGAAGAAACGAGAAGTACTCTTAAATACTATACGGAAATACTTTCTACATTTTCTCCGGTTAGATACTGTAAAACATTTCTTACGATATCGTATTTTTTAGCTGTTCCTACACTTTTGTTTGTAAGCATTAATCTTGCCACTTATTCTACAAAAACACAAACAACATTCTGAATCTAGGACACAAATTAAGTGGGACATTACTTTAATCCCGGTAAAACCCACACATGTGACACCTGACGATCAAAGAGGCAACTCTCATGCCACCCTGGGGATCCATCCACCCGGAATTACGTTCAACCTTCAAGAATAATTAATTCACGTGTAGTGGCGCACTTTAAGCCGCTCACGTGCTAGAGAAGTCCTAGGTGTTCGCAAGTTTTGAACTCGGATTTCTATCGGTTCAATTAAAGAAGCATTTTCAATTAATATGACAGTAATTTTTGATGGCAATACCCGTGTCACTAGGGTTAATTAAGGCTGCAGATACACTGAGCGTATGTTGCGCGGCTCATGTTTCGTCGCGTTATGCGTACGCATCGCGCTTCATACAAATTCTTCTACGCTGCCGCACCGCGCATATTTTAGATCGCTACACATGCGTAATAGACCCTAGCCCCCTTATTACAAAAGATGGTCTCAGAAAAACCTAGGTTTTAGAATAGCCCTATCTCTTTTTGTTATATGACATAAGAAAGTGATGGGTATATTTTAAACCTGGGTTTACCCTTAGTCTTGGTTTAAACCATAATTTGTAATAACGGGGTAGGAGTCTCGCGCGCATCTTGCTTTCGGTCGATGTTGATGATGATTGATTGATGTTAACTATATTCGGCGTATTTTCAGCGCCTACGACCACACTTAAGCGTGTTTTACGTCGCGTATCTTGCAGAGTACGCGGCGCGAGATACGCTAAGTGTGTTTTAGCCCTAATTCCAAAGGATAAAATGTATCAGTGATATAGGTAATATTTCAATGGATAATTTTGCCTTCAAGCTTAGTAAGAGTTAAATACTTGTTGTAGAAGCAGTTCTGCACAAGAAGTTCTTATTGTTCCGGGATACAAAGTTTCTACTGCTAATCCAGTATACTTACTACTTTAGCACCTAATCCATCTGCTACGAACTACACATGATTCAGTTACTTTCATAGTTAATATACAAGGTTAGTTTTAGTATATACTAAACCTGAAACTAGTTTGTTCAGAATCACTAGGAGAATCGATTGACATATTTTTTTTTTTTTTTTTTTTTCATAGATTTCAATTTTGTTTCAGTAGTTTTCTACCCATAACAGTTGACGGGAATAGACACCTTGAGGCTTGAGACGGTCCTCTCGGTCAGTTTCCGTGTATTAGACAACCCCTGCATAGCACATCTCACGCATTTCACACTTTTTTAGGGAACTTAACGCGACATAAACTAAGGTGTCACTTGGAGATTTACTAAAAAAAAAACACATATTCAGGCAGTTCTGATGAAAATCTTGTTGGGGTGTCTCGGTTTTCGTATAAAGTAAAAATAACGTTGTATACAGTAGGTCCGAATTTTTGCAGTTTTAATATAGTGATATCTATGCAGCTTACAAAATATTCAAAGAATGACTTAATATTAATTATTGCTCTGAGAGAAGAACGTAAATAATTTTGTCTCTATGTCTTTAATGTTCCAATAATTTAAAGAAATGCTGAAATATTTTCGTCTACTCGATTTTTTTAGAAACAAATTTCTTTTTTTTTCTTCTCCACTTTTATCCTCTTACCGCTTCTGATGGTAAAACGCAGACTGGGTCTAAGATGGAGCACACGAATCCAAGTGATAACAGATATAAAGAGGGAACTTATACTCCTCTGTCTCATACACTCGACAGAACACGGTAAACTGCTAGGCGCCTTTACTAAAGTACGGCCTTTGTTCCTCACAACTCGCAACTGATGGCCAACCAAACATCACATAACCAAGTATCTTGCTCAACAATACATCTTTTTTTGTTTCTTTACCTATATCCTTAATGTTGTTATAACACGGGATTCAATGGAAGTAGCAAATGGGACCCATCGTTAATACCTAAAAAATGGGATCGAAAATTGGGATTCAACGAAAATAAATGAAATTAATCGGTAAACAATCTTCTACTAAGTTTACATAACTAATAGCATCAGACAAGCGGTGCTCAAGCGACAATGCCAGGCTGACCGTATAGGTCCTACCACTAAGCGTGCTGGATTTTGTTGAATCTTACAGCACGCTTCTATTCCCAGCGTGCGGTGAGGAAGTTTTATATCCTAGCCCGTCCCCACGCGGGATAAAAATCTTATTCATAACGGAGCATCGTTTTAGAATATGGACCTATATCACAGTAGATACATAAGCTAAAACAGTACCTCAACTACATTATAATTGTCTAAATTGACACACTCACACAGACACGTACTGCAACAAGACCTCTAAGTGAGCTTCACAATGCAGCCAGTCACGTCTGTCATAGACTAACATTCCATCCAAAAAAGTGCTGGGCACTTGTCGGTGTAGCAATCTCCGCCTTTCTCTATCCAGAGCCAATTCCTTCATTTCTCTGTATGTTATCACTTCTGTCTTTTCCTTCAATTGGTCTAGATGTACTTTCTTCTTGATCTACCTAGCTTTCTCTTTGCTTGTAATTTGCTTTCTATGATGTTAGTTATAAAGCCGTCGTGTCGCAGTAAGTGACCAATCATTTTCTCCCTTCTTCTTTCTATGTGAACAAATTCTAGAACTAAAAAGACTACATTACAAAGAGTATAATTATACTCAATATACAGTGCGTGTTTATGTGCGTGTGTCAGTACAGGCGATTATAGGTAGTTGAGGTACATGCTCGCAATAAACATTCCAAAAAGTATGCCAATGAAATTTATAGACGAACTGCAAGCATTATGTCTGAAAATGTCAACGCCACACGTGTCGTTTACTGGTTCTAGGAACTTAGCAACTTTGTTTTTGTACAAAAGTTTCGGGAGAGACGCGGTTCCGAAATGTCTCGTCGTCTACAGTAAATATTGGCGCCGATGAAGAACCCCGTTCGAGTGTACAGCGTGTCCGATGTAGTGACACTAACTAAAATATCCTTCTGTTTTTACGAGTATAAGATCTTTTACATAAGTAATGTTTTTAGTTCCGTTAATATCAACATAGTAAGAAGAAGGATTTAAAAAAATGGACTGTACATGAGGTTGAAAATTCTTAATCATAAGTAAATATAATTATTTAGTGGTTTCTCCTGCCGCACTAACGCTGGAGCCCGAGCACCTCTTCGCCATATAGCTAAAAATTTCAATACTGTTTTTGCAGATTTGTTCACATTGTCTGCTAATAAATTTAGAAGCTGCTAATAAATTTACTCAGTCTATAGTTTTTTTTTTCTATTTGTCTCCTGTAAATTGTCCTTGGGGACCCCTTCTACGTAACCGGGCAGTGATTGGCGAGACCTGAAGGGTTTCCAGCCAATGGTGGGTAAGTAAAATACTTAACCTAAGCTAACTTGTACTACACTTACATCATGACTACCTGCAACAACAGCACTAAGGGCGACCCCTAGTGGGACTTGGACCTCGGCTTAGGGCGTTGCTGGCGGGGGCTTGGGGGGGAGACAGTTTGATGAGAGCTAATTATCGGTGTGACTGCGGAGTCTGAAGAGACGACAGGCTCTACGACGAGAGAGCTCGGTGGATCGTGACCGGCGGCATGGCGCTGGGACGTTGCGACGGGCCTCGTCGACGGTATGCCGGACGGCGGCAGACGCTGTGTATTGTGCTGGTCGATTTACTCGTCTCCTGGAGGAGGGTAATTTCGTCATCGGGCCAGTTTTGTAGAACATGAACTGTTGTTTTTATTTTGATTGGTGGCATTTTTTTATTCATACTTTTCATTTATTTATTACTGTGTTTATTTTCACTCAACACTTTTGTTGGTTTTTGCCGTTTAAGTTTTACTCGTTTGCAAATAGTTCTTTAATAACTTTTTAGTATTTCAGATGTGGATAACGTCGTGAGCTACACATAATGTTGTCTCTGTTTTTTCATTGCTTGTATATTAAGAATTGTGTGTAACTGTTTGTTTTTCCAAATAACTAAATAAATAAAGTGTGTTACTAAATAAATTGTTTAGGATTTAAGATGACAAGCAAGTTAATACAAAACATTACAAATTTTCTTTCACATTTTAACTACACCGTGAAACTTCATCTTTTATGCATTCCATTAGTGGTTGAGTTATTTAAATAAGGTAGCTTTTTAGGTTACGTTTTACTTAGAAAGCTACCCTTTTTAAATTAATCAAAAGCTAATTAACTATTCCTAAGAACTGTCTTATTCTGAGAACTAGAAAAACGACTAGCTTCAAAAAAATGTTTAAACATTTAAGGCGGAATTTTCGGTAGCTTAGTACACAGACCTTTACTAAGGTTTATATAAAAAAAACTTTTTTCGGATAAGTCGTCCCCCTCCGCGCTAAGTGTTGTATCTAGCAATTGATAATTTTTCAGTAGTTGCGTTAGCTGTGGCTTTATTAATGAATTAATAACTTTTTATATTGCTCTTGGCTTACTCTTGGCTTAGTTAGTAGTTGCCCTAAAGCCCTATGGTATCTATTTATTTATTTCTATCCATTTGAAGCAGATACGTCACTCTGAGAAAAAGAGAGAAAGTCTTGTATTCTGTGTTAGTTAAAAAAAACTTAATATTTAGTTACCAGTTCATTGTTCGTCATGCATCTTTGAACAAAGGCATTCAACAAAGAAGAGTCGTATCTCCCTGCTATGGTCTTTATAAAAACAATGACTCACACAAAATATGACTCAAATATTCCACGTCCTCCATGACCTTGACCTAGTTGAAAATTTTCGAGGTCAACTTTCACTTCCGAGGAAGCTACAAAAGGATGTAGCGACTCCGTGGGTTCGCATACATATTAAAAAGGTTTCGCTCCCACTCCTAACATGAGCATGTTTTTTGTATTTTTATTATAATTTTTGTTTTGATAGTAGAAAGTTGTATTTTTCCTGAGGTTTCTTACAGTAGTGCGGCTTTATTTTGACACTAGCTTTTGCCCGCAGCTTCGCTTGCGTGAAATATTGAACCGTTAAGTGCCGATTTTCCATACAAACTTTCATCCCCTATTTAACTCCCTTAGGGGTTGAATTTCGAAAAATCCTTCCGTAATCCTTGTCTACATTATAAAGGGAACCTCTGTGCAAAATTTCAGCTTTCTAGTTCCAAGGGTTTGGGCTGGGCGTTGATGAGTCAGTCAATCAGTCAGTCAGGACTTTTCTTTTTATTTATATAGATTGTGTTCTTTTCAGATGTGCGAGGTTTTTAGTGCGAGGTTAAGCTGTGCTTGCCGCGGTCAGTCCGTAGATGGGTGATCGTTCGTTACACATTAAGACCTCCATTGCCTCGGAGAGCACGTTAAACTGTTGGTCCTCGGTGTCATAAGAGTACCTATGACAGTCATTACGGGTAGTTAGAACCCCGAAAGACTTACAGCCGTAGAATATCAGCATTGCCCAGTAACTGGGTTGCAGAGGTCTGATGGCAGTCGCTCCGTGTAAAATATTGGTATCCAGCCGCATTTGGAGGCTGGAAGCTGACCCTAATATTTTGGGAAAAAGCTAGGAAGAAGTTCTTTACAGAAATGGTTTATGCGGAACCAGACAGGTGGCGCTACTGTTCCGTTTTTTGGCAATTACTCAAATGATTTCTTCCGCTCTGGGTGGAGCGGAAGGGAGTGTTTAGTTTACTCTTACTGACTGAAACCCACCAGTGTTCCTCCTAATGCCTTTTGCGTTCCAGGGCCACGGTAATTGTTCGGTGAAAATAAATTAAAATATTTTAGATCTTCGGCATCTTTTATTAGTAATGGATGGTGCATTTTTTCTCACGTTACATAAAAAATATGTTTTATACGATTCATTCCACTTTATACATCTAATCTAAGCACGAACGTAATAATTCGCAGTTGCTTATTACAATCTCGAGACCTTCAGGTGCGTGCGTATATGTATACAAACGTTATAACGGTACCCATGTAGATAATAAACCATATACATTAATATGGTACTGTTACCCACGTACCTATCCAGTTTATTGCAAGGCTTATATTTGCCCCGCGGGCACACTATATACCTGAACTACATTACGTGGTTATTGGCCCTATAAATTCGTAGAATTACGAGTTTAATAAATGGAAACAATTTGTTTTACCTAGTTACTGAATTAATTATTTAGGAAATATTGCGTTGAGTTTTTTATAGCATTGGATGTTTATTTATATCAATCGTACATTATTATAAGATTAAAAGTACGCAATAACATTGAATAGAGCGGCTAACAACGTCACTTTTGGTGAACCATATTTCGTTCATTGATATCGCATTGTAACTGCAACTAGACTGCACATCCAATCGGCAGTTGTCACGCAGTTGCTGTACTGATGTACATACATACATAGCAGTTGCAGTTGCGGTCGGGATGCAGTCCGTCTGTATGTACCCTTACAAATCCATTTCTAATATGAATGAAATATGTTTAATCAAATGTGACGATATACAAGGTTAGTCGGGAAGGGCGTTCTAATCTGAAACGAGCGATGTTAAAGAACCCATAATAATGAATAACTTCTGTTATAAAACTTTCCCCAAAAATCAATAATTTAAGAGAAATAGCTGTTCAAAGATTTCATAAAAATACGCTAAAATAAATCTATCCTCAGCTATGATCAGCTGTGTGTAAATTTTAGGTCATATCTGACGTCACGGGTTAGAAACTCCATTTTCTGAATTCGTAACTAAAACCAGGAATGAAGAATTTCTGAAAAAATAAAAATCATTTTGCATGGAAATAAAAAGTTTAACACTTGATAAGAGTTATACTTTAAGTTTGCCGTGGATTAGTACCTACCCCCTTTCCAACTAACCTTGTATATTGAGCATGTAGGGTTCGCCTACATAGGCCAATGTCCGTGCCAGGATATCTTAATGGACTATAAGGTATTACATCAGCCAGATGAGTAGTAAGATTTATTACCGGTACATTAGTACCGCGAAAACCAGGTTTCCCTTGCGGAGGTCAGACGATATCAATTGCGGACGTAGGAACTACGCTTGTTAATGAGTCTACAATAGGCCAAACAACGCCAACTATAGCAGTAGGCCCAAAAAACTTAGATGAGGAAAGCATTAGGATAACAGTGTCTCGGTACCATTAGGATAATTAGGAAAGTTAGGTAAGAATAAGTCCCTTTTTTATATTTTTAGATATAAAGGGTGTAAACGAATTTGAGTAATTCCTTCAAACCACATGATCTATTATCGGTATAGACTAACCCCGCACAGGATTTAGATTGATTAAAAATAAAAACTTTTTTTTCCCCAAGTATTTTTTTATGTTATAGATAATTTCGATGCCATGCACAAATTAATGAAGGCATGGCGATGCAGCTGACGGGCATGACTAGCGCGATATCGCTCCACGCAGTCAGTTAACTCGGGACGCTGAAATTACTCAGATACAGAATAGGTACTACGTTTCAATTTTTTTTAACTTTTTTTGTTTGTTCTGAAAAAAAAACCTATGCACGGTCAATCAGTGTCACCAGTAGATCACGTGATTTGAAGGAATTACACGAATTCGTTAACACCCAGTATATTGTTTTAAATGTCACGCTAATGGGAACCGAACGATCCAACGCACTCGCTAGAGTGTGTTGGATTCTTCGGTTCCCTACTAAATGGCTGAGCTGAGCGATTTATTTATTAAGGTACACCAACAGCTTCTGTATACAAATTTCAAATTACAGTAGGGAACAATTAGTTGCGGTCTTATACAGTTGCCAATAACAGGTGAACCAACATTCTCAAATACAAGTGACAATCTAAGCTAAAAACTAAATGTACTAAAAATTAAGTGGAATAAACTAAGAAATATAAAATTATAAAAAGAATAATAAAAATAACAATAACAAATTTGCAGTAACGCTTAATTATAATATAACAGAAGACATAAAATTAAACAAAAATTTTACAAATTTAGATAATGTTTCAAAATATACAGGCCTACATACTAACACAATGGATCACTTGATCGTTTGCTTTGGGACTTCAGGATTTGGGTTTTAAATATGTTCATGGAGTCATGATATATGATGCGATGCTGATACATGCGTCATGTTCGTGAGCGAGCGCCGTCAGTTGGGACTGGTCAACTCTAATCGGCCATGGCAAATTGTAGGTACTCTTATTAGCATAGTATATCTTACATTGTTCTCCTATTTTTCTTATTCATAATGTAACCAAATTTTTGTAAAAATTTGATGGAAAAGAGTAACCATGGTGTAAATAACAGCTTAGCTTATAAGAATATATAGTTATTTAAGTTACGCTTTGTTTTTAATAGTCTCCTTTTGTTTTATATCACTTTTTATTACTTATTTACCTTGTTCTCGTGTATTTTGTTTTGTTTACTTACTTTGTCTTTGTTTACCCTTTTATTATCGTTCTTACCATTGTATCTTGATTATTGATGGTGATGATTGTATTACGTGTAAAATGATAATTAATAAAGTCCTTTGCGACACACCCACACATGTACATGAACACTCTTGCATACACACAGACCCAAAACTCACCTCTCTTTCACACATGTCCGTCCCGCTCCCCCATACACGCCCATTGGTTGTTCCGACACAGCTAGAAATGGTTCCGCCCTTTAACTACTGTTGAAGGTCGGTTCTATAAAAGAGCGCCGATGTGGCCATCAGCACTTCACTCTACGCCAAGTCCTCGCCCTACACGCTTCACGCACGTACACCGCAAAGCTTCAATCGTGATCCAGCATTTTTATTTATCTCTTCGTTTCAAGCAAGCCCTATACAACTAAGTAACAGCGCCACGCAAACATTTGCGAGGAAATCACCGCGCAGTCGCAAATAATGGTCCTTCGAGCCGGATCCAAGATTGAAGAAAGAAATTAGCTGAAAATCCGAAGAAAGAAATTAGCGAAAATTCGAAGAAAGAAACAAGTACGCGCGAGTTATTAACAGTCGGTGTGCTTGGCCACTGTTAATATACTTGGAAGCAATCTAACGTCACTACGTACGCGGCCACCTAACGGTGATAAACGGCCACTAAGCGTACGGAAGCACAGTGGACGAACTGACGACTCCACGCACCCCACAAGGTGTAACAGTCAGGCCCCGCCGGTAAGGTGTGGAACGCTCTGGGACCACGAGTTGGTACGCAACGACGGGTACGGGTTTCCCACCGTACTCTGATGCACCCGTGAGCGCCCGCATCCTCTGCCGGGAGGTTCCCTCCCTTCCTTACCTTATCGTTCCCATTCCTGGTTCGGCATCACCGCGGTAGGAGTCCGACCAGGCCGATAGGCAAGTAGGCGTCACAAACAAGAAGAAAAAGTGCTAAAAGTGAAAGTGAAAGTGTTAGATTTTAAGTATTGATAGGATTAGGGACCCCTCGTGCGCAATGGAAAACGTAAGAATGTTACGTTCAGGTAAATCCACGCCCACCACGGACGCGACCCCAGCGTCGGGCCAGACCGGTTCCACAGAGACCGAAACGTGGAGTAAAGGCACCGGCACAGAGGAAACGACCGGTGAAAGCAGCACGCACGAAAATAGGGCGAGTAGAGTGATCAGTGATAAAACCGTAGAACCGGAATCGAACGATCGAGTTAGGAGTGAGCCGGGCACAGTTGTTAACGTCCCCGCGGACAGAGCGAGTAGTCGATTATCTATGTTAAAAGCTGAGTTAGAGTTGCACAATTCCGAGTTAGCACAGGCTCGGGCGGCGTCCGCAGCTGCATTAAGTCGCTTGGAAATAGCCAGAATAGAACTGGAAAATTCCGACGACGCGGAGCCACCCGTTAGAATCGAAGAGTCTCGTGTTAAATGTTGGGTCTCGGAGCAACGCGTAAACGATAGGCCGGCAACGATAGATAACGCTCGAACCCGAGGGCGAGGCGCGCGGCCACCGAACACGATTAGGAATGAACCACGCGTAGGCAACGACACGCATTCGAATAGTAACGATATGACAGTGTTAGCAAACGCGATAGTGCAAGCGGTGAATTCAAATAAAAGTTCTACGGTACCAAAATTCATACACGAATTGCCTCACTTCAACGGTACGATCGCCGAGTGGATGGCGTTCAAATCAGTGTTTGACGATACGGAGGGCATGTTCACAGACGTACAGAACGTGGCCCGACTAAGAAAAGCGCTGCGCGGGGCGGCCCGCGAAACAGTTAGGGCGCTATTATTTACAGTTTCGGATCCGTACGAAATAATAGATACGCTGGAAAGGCGGTACGGTAGGCCGGAGTTGTTAGTGTTATCGGAACTCGAAAATATAAAACGTATGCCCCGCATGTCGGAGGACGGTCGCAACGTAGGCAGTTTCGCGAGTAAGGTAGCCAACACGGTAGCCGCCATAAAATCACTAAAACAGCCGCAATATCTATATTCACCGGAATTGGTAAACAGAATAGTAGATAAGTTAAGTATTATTTTAAAATATAAATGGTACGAATTCAAATCGGAGCGCAGCGGAGCGCCCGAGTTGGAATTGTTGTCGCGATTCTTGAACACGATGGCTGATCAGTGCGGCGCGATGTTCGCTTATGAAACCGCCAAAGAAGATCGTAAAACGAAAATAAAGTCGCGAGCGGTAAACGCGACTCGGGGCCGACGAGTCCGCACTCGATCGTATGACGAGAGTAGCGAAAATTCGGATCGGTCCGAGTCCGACGATGACGACGAACCGCCGCGCACAGTAGCCACGGTTAACAAAACGACAACAAAAAAAAAGGCACCGAAAACACAACAGCAACAAAAGCCCCGCCCGCCGCGACAGACCGCGGAACCGCCGCGGGAAAATAACCATAAATGCGTAATATGCGGAGGCAATCATAGCGCTATAGAATGCGCAGATTTTGCTAAGTTAAACACGCGAGAGAGATGGGACGCGGCTAAACGTTACAAATTGTGTTTTCGATGTTTAAATGATTCGCATAAACGAATAGTAAAATGCAAATATGTTCCCTGCGGAGTGGGCGGATGCCAGGCAGCGCATCACAAGATGCTACATAACGATAGCAATGGCACCCCCCTACCCAACCGCGGCAACGTGAGCTCGATAAACCACCTGAATAAATGTAATACTTACCTAAAGATAGTACCGGTCGAGTTGATAGGTCCCATAGGCACGATCACCACCCACGCTCTGTTGGATGAAGGTTCGACCATGACGTTGGTCGAACAGGACGTGGCGGACGGTGTCATACCTAGGGGACGCGGCCAGCTCTTATCGCTAGAAGGAATAGGAGGTAACAGGTTAGAAGAAAAGGGATCGTGTCACGTAAAATTGTCAATCCGCGGCTTAAATAACAGGAACATAGAAACGATGAACGCTAACACGATAGGCAGTCTCAACTTACACCCGCAGGGGGTGAGCAGAGAATTAGTGCGGCAGTGCGATCATTTGATGGAAATAGAAGAGGAGCTATGTTACGAGTTGGGAAAACCAACCGTGTTGATAGGCCAGGACAACTGGCACTTAATAACGTCCCGACAATTACGCGTCGGTAATAAAAACCAACCCGTAGCATCGCTTACTAAATTGGGATGGGTACTGCACGGGCAGGACTCGCGGCCGCGTAGCGTTGTCGCGGTCGTAAATCACGCGCGACCCACGCAATCAAATGATCCCGCCTTGGAAATGATAAGAGGCTTTTTTAGCATAGAATCGCTAGGCATAGAACCGCGCAAACCTAAGTCCGACCCGGAGCAACGCGCTTTATCTATCCTACATAAAACGTGTAACAAAATTGAAAACAAAAGATACGAAGCGGGCTTGCTCTGGCGGACGGACAACGAAGAAATGCCTAATAATAAGAATCAAGCCCTTAGCCGCCTATACAGCCTAGAAAATAAGTTAGACAAAAATGAAACCTTGAAAACCGAATATTGTAAACAAGTTAATAATCTTATAGAAGCGGGCTACGCGGAAAAAGTAGAAGCTCCGGCTACGTCACCGCGTGCTTGGTACCTACCGCATTTTTCGGTCGTCCACCCCCAAAAGGGTAAAGTTCGTTTAGTGTTCGACGCGGCAGCCAAGTACGGGGGAAAGAGTCTCAACGACGCGCTCCTACCGGGCCCCGATTTATTACAATCATTATTCGGCGTTCTGATAAGGTTTAGAGAAGGTCGAATCGCGGTCGTAGCTGACATCAAAGAGATGTTTCTACAAATAAAAATAATCGATAAAGACCGTGACAGTCTGCGATTTTTATGGAGGGGCGAAAATAGGGAGAGGCCGCCGCAAGAGTACCGAATGACCTCGTTAATATTCGGAGCGGCATCGTCACCTTGCACGGCCATATATGTTAAAAATAAAAACGCAGAAAGTCACAGTCAACAGTATCCCGAGGTCGCGAAGGCTACGGTCCGTAATTTCTACATGGACGACTACCTAGGCGCGTTCGACACAGAGAGTCGGGCCAAACGAGTAATAAACTCGATGCATAAAGTCCATTTAGACGCGTCCTTCGAATTACGCGGATGGGCATCGAACGTACCCGACGTAATAAGCGACGTCACGAACACGCGCACCGGTGACACTACGACGCTAGGTAAAAGCGACACCGAGCGAACGTTAGGTTTAATATGGAACCACGCACGCGATACTTTAGGGTTTAACGTCAACCTCAGAAGCACGCCCGCGAGCGTCATTCAAGGAGACACTCTACCTACCAAGCGACAGGTAACCAGCGCGGTCATGTCAGTTTTCGACCCGTTAGGTTTAGTTTCGCCTATAACAATGATAGGTAAATGTCTAATACAGGAAATATGGCGCAGCGGCATAGATTGGGACGACCCCATCACACCCGAGCATCACGTGACATGGTTGTCATTCGTAAATAATCTACAGCTACTTAGGGAATTAGAAATAGACAGATACGTACCCGCAGCATCCTCTAACGAGGGGGAGCTACACGTTTTTTGCGACGCTAGCGAAAAAGTTTACTCCGCCGCGATATACTTCGTTAGTACGGGAGCGGACGGTATCAAGACGTCTAAACTTGTTGTAGGTAAAGCCAAAGTAGCCCCGCTAAAACCCATATCTATACCGCGATTAGAGCTCCAAGCCGCCGTGTTAGGTAGTCGGTTAGCGGAATCGGTCAAGCGCGAGTCCGATTATAATATAATAAAATGTTTTTATTGGACCGATTCAAAAACGGTATTAGCTTGGATCAGATCAGACCCGCGCACGTTTAAATCGTTCGTCGCACACCGACTAGCCGAGATAGAAGGTTTAACTACGCCGGCGGACTGGCATTGGGTGCCTAGCGCGGAAAACGTCGCGGACGACGCGACTAAAGGCGTACCCGCCAATTTCAAATCGAATCATAGATGGTTCAAAGGTCCCGAGTTCATTAAAGGCGATCCCGCGACATGGCCTAAAGAAAAAACGGCCGCGACGCCGCGACCCCCTTCAGGGGAGGAAAGAGCGATAAAACCGGTCCACGTAGCTATTAGGCACGACGTAAGCGACTACTTACCTAAAGTCGAACGTTTTTCGAAATATACAAGGTTAGTGCGTGCTGCTGCAACCGTTCTACTCGCCGCTGAGGTATTCAAAGCCAAAATACTCAATAGAATAACGAGCAATGAACTCGCACCGCATCACATAAAACTCGCTGAGTTGTTACTCGTAAGGAGAAGCCAGTACAACTCGTTTGCCGAAGACATCGCGAACATAGAGGCTGGGCGGCGACCCCCGAAGAAATCACCGTTCCACAAGCTCTCCGTGAAGATCGACCGCAACGGCATCCTGTGCTTAAATAGCAGAGTAAAGGAAGAACACAACCTGCCAGTCCTACATGCCAAAGAAGGCTACGTACAACTGTTGGTGCATCACACGCACGCAACCTTCAATCATGGCAACCATCAAACCGTCATGAACGAACTGCGACAACGCTACTATATAATAGGACTGCGCAGCGTAATACGTTACATATGTAACAAGTGCCAATGGTGTCGGACCTATAAGGGGACCCCCTCAAAAAACCCCTTAGGCGATGTACCTAAAGAAAGGCTGGCCCAAAACCAACCACCCTTCACAGCAACCGCGGTGGATTATTTTGGGCCCATGCACGTCACAGTCGGGAGAAGGCACGAGAAAAGGTGGGGCGCATTATACACATGCCTCACCACACGCGCCGTGCATCTGGAGTTGGCCACATCCCTCACGGCCTCCTCTATGATCACGAGCCTACGCCGAATGATGGCGCGCCGCGGCGCGCCGACTGTGATATATAGCGACAACGGAACAAACTTCGTCGGTGCAGAGAAAGAGATAACTGAAGCTATCCAAACAAACGATAGCAGCCTGAGCGCTTTCGCATCTGAGAAACTGATAACTTGGAAAAAGATACCCCCCGGAGCCCCAAGCATGGGAGGAGCCTGGGAGCGCTTAGTAAGATCAGTAAAGACAGCCCTAAAAGTCACTCTGAAGGAAAAGTTCCCTACGGACGAAGTCCTGCACACGCTACTACTAGAGGCCGAACATGTAATTAACTCAAGGCCACTGACCCCGGTGAACCCTAACTTAGATGAAGAATCCCTGACCCCCAATCACTTCCTTATTGGACGGTCCAGCGGGATGTCACCGTTCGGGTCGTATAAAGATGCCCCGATGAACCTGCAAACATGGAAAGCTACGCAGGCATTAGCTGACATGTTTTGGGCACGCTGGTCGGCGGAATACAAACCACAACTGATGCCCCGACCCGGCTCCAACTCTCAGCACGAGAACGTAAAGGTTGGCGATATAGTGATAATAGTCGACAGCACAATGCCCCGAGGAGTATGGCCTCGCGGAGAAATCACAAAGGTCTACCCAGGCCCAGATGGCCGAGTCCGAGTGACAGAGATTCGAACAGCAGCGGGATTAATTCGTCGCCCGGCCTCTCGCCTCATCGTGATAACAACTACCGACTAAAAACGTATGTTTAGTGCTTGCGCACGAGGGGGAGATTGTAAATAACAGCTTAGCTTATAAGAATATATAGTTATTTAAGTTACGCTTTGTTTTTAATAGTCTCCTTTTGTTTTATATCACTTTTTATTACTTATTTACCTTGTTCTCGTGTATTTTGTTTTGTTTACTTACTTTGTCTTTGTTTACCCTTTTATTATCGTTCTTACCATTGTATCTTGATTATTGATGGTGATGATTGTATTACGTGTAAAATGATAATTAATAAAGTCCTTTGCGACACACCCACACATGTACATGAACACTCTTGCATACACACAGACCCAAAACTCACCTCTCTTTCACACATGTCCGTCCCGCTCCCCCATACACGCCCATTGGTTGTTCCGACACAGCTAGAAATGGTTCCGCCCTTTAACTACTGTTGAAGGTCGGTTCTATAAAAGAGCGCCGATGTGGCCATCAGCACTTCACTCTACGCCAAGTCCTCGCCCTACACGCTTCACGCACGTACACCGCAAAGCTTCAATCGTGATCCAGCATTTTTATTTATCTCTTCGTTTCAAGCAAGCCCTATACAACTAAGTAACAGCGCCACGCAAACATTTGCGAGGAAATCACCGCGCAGTCGCAAATACATGGAGTATATTGCCCGTTCTTCTCCATAGGATACACGGAACGCGGCAGTAACTTTTTTTTTCGACAATCCAAAAGTACATGTTATTGGTCTAATCGAAATAAATGCTTTGACTTTGAAGTTATACTTTTTTCGGCCCATTATGAGTAAAAACGTCATTGTTACGGATGTTACCCACGCATGTAGCGGAAATGCAACACCATAAAGTGAGTTACAACGATACTGGCTCGGGTCTCTAGAGTAGAATATTTCCGTGGCCTAGCGTGAATATGTTGACATCTCAAAACACACGATTTTTTTCGATTTGTTTATACTCATCCACACACACACGCCTATGGCGTAAAGGGTTTTTTTTTTTTTTGCTTTATTTCTGCAGATTACTCCAGAACCTATGTATTTGTATTTTTTTTCCTTTATAAGCATAGGTGTGGGAAGCGTTTAAATAAATATAGTAAAAAATCGTGTATATCGAGATGTCAACATATTCACGCCACGGATTTAACGGCAACAGTACCTTTTGTATCCAAATGCGTATGAAGTTACTCGTTGACATAGACCTCTTTTCTATTTGACACAATGAAGTTAGTCGTAGATATAAACCTCTTTTGTATAAGACACCGTGAAGTTAGTTGTTGCCATAAACCTCCTTTCTAGCTCAGTTGAAGTATAATTTCTAACGCGCGTATGTACATTATTCTGAGGTACATGAGTACACGCACAATTTATTTAACACGTATATTCCAGAATATCCTTTATAATATGTATGTACGACGAATAATGTCCCAAAAGAACATCGTGTAAAAAGATTTACAGCGCACAAAGACATTTTTTCACAGCATCTAAATTGGATTTATCAAACAAAATTGAATTAGGAACTCGCCAATGTAAAAGTTAGAGAACTGAATTCTTTATAATCATCCCGTAACAATTTTACAACTTTTGTTAAACCGTATAATAATTTATTATTTCAGGCGCATTTGAAAAATGTTATGTTCCAAGTTCACGGTCCCACACTACATAAAACAGCCATTAATTTTATATGGGGCATAAAATTTTAATAACTTTTACCTTTGTTAACTTGTTTAGCTATAACCGTACAAATTTTTAAGTATGTAGCTGCATATAAATAAATCATGTTGAGTTAGGGCATCCAATCCCGCATGTTATTTGTAATCTCGCATTTGCAGGATCGATGATTTTTGATCCCGCGAGATCTCGGTGGTATTTGCAGGATTCCGCATGTAGAAATGCTGCATGCTGTGCTGTGTGAACCTGCCTTTATGTGAGTGTGTTGTAAATATGATTTAATATGGTAAAAATAAAACTCTAAATTCATGCATTACTTTAATTTATGAGAAAATATTAGATTCAAATCTAATTTAGTAAAATTAAGCCATTTTTTGCTGGAAATATTTTCGGAGAAAACATAACATCGTCGATCTAGCAGTAGTTTTAAGACTTTATCAAATTGCATAATTTACATTCAGCCTTTAAACTGACTTCAGATTTAAAAAAGAAACCAAACTTTATTATTCCTCGAAACAATTTAGTACTGCACTGCACTAGACGTTTTAGATTTTCTCTTTCGTCGTAAATTTTTTAAGAACACAAAAAGTACAAAAATGCGAAAAAAATTATTAAACTCTAAAAAAATGAATCAAGCATTCACGAGCATAATTAGATGCATGTAACTTCTAACTGTCAACAAAATGTCATGCGGGATCACGGTATTTCGAGATCTCGGTATGCCGAGATTGGATGCCCTAGGTTGAATTAAGGTTCCTAATTTTTGAAACTCAACTCTCTGTTTTCGTTGAAATACGGGTAATTAGAACAAGGATCAATATCATGAACACATAGGTAATTTTTATACAGACGTTCATAGTTATTTGTGAATACGGATACAAGACTTCAACTTCAAAGCTCATTTATTCAAAATAGACTAGAATGACTTAGTTCTTTTTGAACGTCTATGTTACATAAGACAGCCCCCAAAAACGCCCGCCCTTCACCGCTTCCTAGTCTTCATGCTGTGAAGAAGAAACGGCGCAACAAACTCCCCAGCAAACTATGTTAAAAATAATTAGAGAATTGCTATCTTTTACTAACAGACAGCACGAGAAAAGGACGGTGATAGATAAGAACTAAGTTAGAGATGTCAAATTAGTTTACGCCTTGAACTTCACCGTGTTTCTGGTCGACACGTTCTGAAGATGGAAATTTTAATTCAACTAAAGACAGCTCTTACTTACATCCGTCTCTTTCTTATTCTATCAGAGTGAAAAATATGGTAGTAGCCTAAATAAAGTTTAGTTTATGCACAACAGCATCGGTATAGAACGGGATTACTTTGCCCAATTTTTTGAGCTTCATGTTTATTATCTTATTTATTTTCGCTTTTAGATGCTACATCAAAAATATTTTATATAGATTGAATTAACTGAGATATATAAAATCGCATAGACTAGATAAAAAAACTACAGAGCATAGTTTTCGATAAAAAGGAGACAGGTTCCTTATCAAAGTCGGACCGTAGGCTTTTACTTTGATAATCCCTGTTTTATCATTCAGTGTCAAAGTAGCCCTTATTAGGACTCGAATTTTGAACATAATCAGGGGTGTGATTTAGTATTTTTTATCTCTGCCATCTAACTTCGCAGACACCTCTATACCGTATGGTAAATTAGGAAAACTGTCAATGTTGCCTACACAGTTAAATTAAAATGCATAAGTTCCATTTTTACAGAGATATATGACCAAATGCAATATTTTTAGTAACTATAAATTTCGCCCCTTGATATCAAAGTAACCCCAATCGCTGGTACCAATGTTACAAAAGACAACACCTAAAAACGCCTGCCCTTCACCGCTTCCTAGTGTAATTGATTGATTGGCCCCAAGTACCTAAGCAAAGTGATTAGCCTAAAGTGCCCATTCCGACAAGGCTGCAGGATGCTTTTTTTTTTTTTTTTAAAAAAAACGTTGCCCCACACT
Organism: Amphipyra tragopoginis; assembly: GCA_905220435.1. Taxonomy (NCBI): domain Eukaryota; kingdom Metazoa; phylum Arthropoda; class Insecta; order Lepidoptera; family Noctuidae; genus Amphipyra; species Amphipyra tragopoginis. The sequence continues at coordinate 12,119,328 of HG992009.1, forward strand.
AAGATTTCTCTTGTATCGTGGGTGCGTTTACAGACACAAATCTCACAAACAAACGCCCAGACCCGAAACAACCATCTGTAGGCCATACAAATTTTTGTTCCGTGTGGGAATCGAACCCACGACCCGTGGCGCAGAAGCCAATCGCTTAGCCACTGCACCAAACGTGTCGTCACGTCGGCTTTGTAGTCTTTTGAAAGCTTATGGTGGCTTTACGAAGGGTCTTAACAATAAAATTGGGTACAAATGGACAAAGCAGTCTAATAAGACAAAGTAATCTAATAGGTCCTTATTTATGCATTTCAGTTCGTATAAGAAGTGTGACTTAATGACGTCATTGTTTAGTAAATGTTATAGGTGTACTTTATTGACTGCCCCATTGGCCTAGTGATCGCAAGCGCGACTGCTGAGCTTGAGGTCTTGGGTTCGATCCCCATGTCGAGTAAAGTGTTGTTGAATTTTCCGTCTGGAATTTCTCAGTAGCAGCCCTGAGTCTGGATTTGTGCCCGGTTGATGGCAATAGGCTCGCCTCCTATTACATGGAACTTTAAACATAGCGGCGAAATGTGGGTGTGCTATATACACCTCTGCCCAACCCTTTGGGGAATATAGGCATGATGTTATGTAATGTTGTTATGTTTATGTGCACTTTATCTTGTATTGCATGTAGTCATTCAAGGCAAAGCAGTCTGATTGGACAATGTAATCTAATAGGACCTTATTCAAGCAATTCTGCTCTTATATGAAGTATGTGTTAGGACCTAAAATCATTGGCATCTTCCAAAATGCGCCACATCCACAATATACGGTTCCCTGGCCTACTGAAGTAATAGTGCCGAGTACGGATGTCATGTAAGTGCAGAAGATTTGCGTATGTACCTAATGGTACTAGTACTATGTATAGCAAGTTATTTGACGGCGATCCGTCGGACGACAGACAGGCTCGAAGTGAGGCGTTGCGGGAACTGGCGAATTGTACGATATAGCTCTGACAATCGTTCAAGTTTATTGCGTACAGCAAGGCAATACTTTATAGCATAGCATTGTGTGAACGTGTCCATATAAAATGTTTGCTGAGCGATATTGTTGTGCTATACAATTTTGCTGCATGCAACAGTATGTAAAATAACAAAGGGCGTTCCCTTTAACCCGTTAATCTACGTCATTATTAGATGAAAATAAAAAATTCAAAAATAAGCAAAAAAATATCTGAAAAAATAATAGTATTAAAAGCAATTCGAAACAGCCTGTTTAAAACCAAAATAGTAGCGTAGATCGGTTAAATGTGATGTTGCCGTATTTTCCACGTTGATAGACAAGTGCGCATATACCTACAGTAAGCGTTGCTTTTACGTATTATTTTTTGTGATATTTAGTTTGTTATTTAATTCATTTTTTTGTTTGGCTTTTTTTTTTCCTGGTTAACGGGAACGCCTTTCGTTAGTTAACATGCTGTTTATTATAGTGTAGTCTGAATTGAGCTTAAAGATTGTAATACGACAGAGATCACTAAATTCATTAAAGATACAACAACGAAACTATCTATATCTTTAATTTAATTTAAAACGGCCAACCGAAGGCGTTGATTAAACCTAGTCCATAGACTTGCGCGGCACTTAGTTGTGTACGTGCTGCGGCTACCAACAGATGGTGCGTGTGTTTTTTCTTTGAAACTAGGCTAACTTAGTTTGTTGAGTTAAATATAGTATTTCTTCTTTATCTTTGAGCTATTTTACGGTTATAGATAAAGCTGCAACTTGCCGTATTTCCAATATTATCTTTATACGAATGAGATTGGCGTCTATTGCTAGACATTTAGCATGAGTCTGGCAATCGCACGTGCGGCAGCTGATCCTGAGGTTGTTGTTTTAGGGTCAAAATACATGTCCGATAGTTGCTTCCGGGAGCCTGATCCGACTATCTGATCGGATTCATGAAATGCACGTACGATTCTCGTGTCCGATTTTTTCTGGACGACGATACGCCTGGACGATGCTTACGATTCTGACATCCGATCCGATAGTCTGATTCTACGTGTAATTCATGTTCAAACAAATGTATGACGCGGAGGCCTTCAGATAGTCTGATCAGACTATCGGAACCGACTATCGGAGGCAAGTATCGGACATGTATTTGGGCTCTTAATTGTAGGTATGTCATAAAGTATGTCATGCCCGTCATTCTAATCGCAACACACTCCTAATCGCTGTGGCTACGATTTTGACAGATCAACAATCTCCATAGCAATGTTTGTATTAACAATCTGACTTCTCCACAACTATACCTACTATAAGGCTTAAAACGCACTAGCGGCCAGCCGCAATGCGGCGTGCCGCTTGCGGTTGGCCGCACATCGATTTTTACATGAAACCGCATGATCTCAATGCACTGGCGCACGACGGCTGGCCGGAAATCAGTGCGTTGAGATCATGCGGTTTCATGTAAAAATCGATGTGCGGCCTGCCGCAAGCGGCACGGCGTATTGCGGCTGGCCTCTAGTGCGTTTTAACACTCACACGCAGTGAATATTGTTTTTGACACATCACTGTTATGATTGATATTGGTTACGTTACGCAATTGGCATGCGTATTAGTAAATAACTGTCATTTGAAAGCTGCCTCTTACGTGCCGGTTTGATGTCCCTTGACATGATGACTTATTGAATTGAAAAAAGTATACATTTTGACAGATCTACTTCGAATGCTGATCTCAGGCCGTAATTTTGAGAGTGGTTTATTAAAACGAGCCTCAGTTTTCTGTTATGTAAGAGTACAGAGTTACGAATAGCATTCCATAAATGGTGATAGGTCCTTGCTACGTAAGGACTGACATCTTCATCATTCATCAGCGCAAACTGCGGTTGTGGAAGGAGCTCTACACACCAAACGCGGTGCGATGCAGGCATTGACGTGACGTGCCTTCGAGCAAGAGCTGGCAGCGGACGGCGAGTGCCTGAAACATGAATTGTGAATGAACTTCAGTACAATAAAAAAGCATACTCTGAAAAAAAATTGCAAAATATTACAAAAATCTAGCAATAAAAATCTTTTAAAAAAATCTAAACCTCGACTCATAATATTCGACGCAAGCACATAAGTAGCTCATTCTTTTTTTTTTATTTTTTTTTTATTTAGGTATTACTAGGCCTGCGTTTGGCCGCCATCTCGCCTGATGTTAAGCGATGATGCGGTCTACGATGGAGCACGCTTGCCAAGAAGAAACCGATTCACTCGTGACTTGAAGACACCCAGATTGTAGCTGTCGGGGAACACCCACTCGGGCAGCGCATTCCACTGTTTGGCGGTTTTCACAATGAAAGTGGAATCAAAGCGCTTCGTTCGGGTTTTATTTATTAGATCATAATTTAAATGATCTTTCATGCTGTGCATTAAAACTTGTAGAAATATATTATTTTAACTGTAAAACCACGTCTGTAAAATCATGTAAATCAGCGAAATCGGTAAAATTTCGTATCCAGCCTCTTAAAATTTTACTCTGTGGGAGCGCGGGGGAGCCAAAAAGCCAAAAAAAAACACACTAAAGTGTCTCGCTCTCTCTCTTCCGCAATTTAACCGTGTAGTATCCGTTAATATGCAGAATAAATAGGTAAAGTGCAGAGTACCTGCTAGTTGAAGTGAAATTTCGCTCTTTAAAGGATCGTATCCGGTAATCTGCAGATTACCTAACTAATGCGTACCATATTAACGTATTGCACATTTTAACGGTAACACATACAAAATTTAGCAGCTGCAGTCGCCTCGCCGCACCGCGCTCGGTGTGTAGAGCTCCTTACTACAATCCGTTTTCCTTTGGGGAATAGACTCGTGATGGTAATGTTTATGGATTCCCTATAGTCACCAATAATACAAGGCTGTGCATGCGCACCAGAATACATAATAATACGTAATGGATATGACAATAGCATAATAATTTATTTATAATAAATTATGGTTAGGAACAATCAGTCAAGTTGACACTGAGGAGTTTATGAGACGGCGACGAAGTCGTTGTAATAAAGTAATACATCTTTCTTTTTATGCAAATAAGAATCATAATCGTCTTTGATAAACTGTAATCGGAATATTATTCATGCTTATAGGGTTCACTACGTATTTCCATAGAACTTTGAATCAAAATAAGTACGTATCGTACTTAGTTCATGAAGAAAAAAAAGAAAGAACATTATTTGTTTTGGAGTTGCACAGATTAAAATAAAAGGTTACTTAATTTAATTTAAACTGCCTCGTTGGTCTAGCGGTCGCAAGCGCGACTGCTGAGCGCGAAGGCCTCTACCACTTCTACACACCAAAGCCCGGCCGGACCGGGGCTTTACCCGGCGGGTTATGCCGCCGGGCTTGTTTTGCGTCACGTTCGTTCGTGTTAGTTGGCCGCAATAACCCGCCGACATAACCCGCCGGGTAAAGCCACCGGACCGGGGCTTTACCCGGCGGGTTATGTCGCCGGGCTTGTTTTGCGTCACGTTCGCTCCCTTAGTTCGTGTTAGTTGGCCGCAATAACCCGCCGACATAACCCGCCGGGTAAAGCCACCGGACCGGGGCTTTACCCGGCGGGTTATGTCGCCGGGCTTGTTTTGCGTCACGTTCGCTCCCTTAGTTCGTGTTAGTTGGCCGCAATAACCCGCCGACATAACCCGCCGGGTAAAGCCACCGGACCGGGGCTTTACCCGGCGGGTTATGTCGCCGGGCTTGTTTTGCGTCACGTTCGCTCCCTTAGTTCGTGTTAGTTGGCCGCAATAACCCGCCGACATAACCCGCCGGGTAAAGCCACCGGACCGGGGCTTTACCCGGCGGGTTATGTCGCCGGGCTTGTTTTGCGTCACGTTCGCTCCCTTAGTTCGTGTTAGTTGGCCGCAATAACCCGCCGGGTAAAGCCACCGGACCGGGGCTTTACCCGGCGGGTTATACCGCCGGGCTTGTTTTGCGTCACGTTCGCTCCCTTAGTTCGTGTTAGTTGGCCGCAATAACCCGCCGGGTAAATCCACCGGACCGGGGCTTTACCCGGCGGGTTATGCCGCCGGGCCTGTTTTGCGTCACGTTCGCTCGCTTAGTTCGTGTTAGTTGGCCGCAATAACCCGCCGACATAACCCGCCGGGTAAAGCCACCGGACCGGGGCTTTACCCGGCGGTTTATGCCACCGGGCTTGTTCTGCGTCACGTTCGCTCGCTTAGTTCGTGTTAGTTGGCCGCAATAACCCGCCGACATAACCCGCCGGGCTTTGGTGTGTAGAGGCTTTTAGGTGCTGGTCTCGATCCCTAAGTCGGGCAAAGTGATGTTGGATAGTTTTGAATTTCTGAGTAGCAGCCCGAAGTCTGGATTTGTGCCTGGTTGATGGCCTGGGCTCTCCCCCATTGCCGTCAACATTGCTGATATTATAACGCTAATGTAAAGCTTATTATGCCTGATACCGTACCTCAAAAGATCGATCAGAATAAGCAAACAAATATTCTGATATAAAATCCGTATTAAGGCCAAACAATGTCATAAGAATACTTTGAACGAAAACTGATAAAAGATTTCCAGTTTCAACTTGATAATAAAAGAAAAGTTTTACCTTATGTTTCCTGAGGGAATTTTGAAGGACTTTTGAAAGATTAGTTTTATACTTTTGGACTTACCTATGTAATATCGACACGTGTTGAAACATGTCGTGTGGTTTTGGGTACAAATGTGGTCCTCTTGGGAGTTTCAGAAGGCGATTAGAGTAAGAACTTAAAAAGTATCAAAGGAATATGAATGTTTCTGACAAATATTCAACTATTACAATTCACAATTTAATCGTTGTTTTAACAGCAATGCCATAGTTATTTTAAGTTATTTTAATCTGATCCCGAAAGTTGATACTGTGCCAACCGTGGTTTCAATTAAAAGAGAACCTCCTCCTTTTTTGAAGTCGGTTAAATATACAGGGTGTAAACGAATCCATGTATCTCTCCCTCCCTCCATCCTCCTAGCCAGGATGGCAAATGCAATTTGAGATCTATTGATGTGTCATAAGACTCAAATTAAATACAACAAATTTCAAAGCGAGATAGAAGCGGGTGCTGACGCGCGTGGCATGCGCTTAGCGGGCGCGTGTCGTCTGAACACGCCCTAATAGTTGTACAGAACGATATTGTGGCGCCACACCGTACCGAAATTACGCGACCGAACTTCGGCGTCTATGTTTTTTAGAGTGGCGCCACACCATGCCGAAATTACGCGACCGAACTTCGGCGTTTATGTTTTTTATATGGGTAAAACGCGACGTAATTTCAGCCTGGTGTGTCGCGGGTAATATAAAAAGCATTGCAGGCGTAATCATGCCGAACTTCGGTCGCGTATCTTCGGCATAGTGTGTTTAGGCACTTATATAGGTAAAACGCGACGTAATTTCAGCCTGGTACGTGTGTCGCGGGTAATTTAAAAAGCATTGCAGGCGTAATCATGCCAAACTTCGGTCGCGTATCTTCGGCATAGTGTGTTTAGGCACTTATATAGGTAAAACGCGACGTAATTTCAGCCTGGTACGTGTGTCGCGGGTAATTTAAAAAGCATTGCAGGCGTAATCATGCCGAACTTCGGTCGCGTATCTTCGGCATAGTGTGTTTAGACACTTAAGCCGAGTTCATGGTTTTCGGAAGTAAAGCGACTAAACTAACTAGTCATGCTGTATAGATCATATTATTATTTTGTCAACATGCCTAACTTTTTTACGGTCTACTAATGTTACTGCTATATCGGATTTAGTACCAAGTGGCATTTCATAAACTGTAACTCTTCATGTAATATCAAATTCACAATTTGTAATAGATAACAGTGTTCAAGAAATTGAATCCTCGCTTATTGAACGCCATCGATTATAAAAGTTTTGCACAGTGACGGTAACAAGATATCGTTCTGTTCAACCTCACTGATAACTTCAAAATGGGGCACAAATGGAACAGGGGTGAATATTGAATACCTATAGATTGACGATCAATACCCTTTGATTAGTTTCGTAGATAATAAATTAATCATGTTGTCATGTCAGTGGGGGATTGAAGATATAAATAATAACATTCGTTACGGACTTTATCTGTCTTCTACACGCAGTTTGATAGTCGTGGTTGCTGGAATCCTGGTTAGCTATTCACTACAAATTTTGTAGGATAACTTGTTCATCATCATCTTCATATGTCATTTCACCTTCTTTCTATTTATATTAAACCTTTTTTTTATCACAGGCGTTTTCGAACACTATAAGTATATTTGCAAAATTTAAAGGCTCTCGATTAAAAAGAAAAATTCTTTTGGTGGTCATTCGACAGGCATCCGAAAAAGTGTGCGTTCTGGAATTATCTTGAAGGAGACTGCACTACTGACCTTCCGGAAAAAAAGGTTTAATATAAATAGAAAGAAGGTGAAATGACGTATGAAGATGATGATGAAAAAGTTATCCTACAATTTCTATCTTATTAGTGTAAACGTGGCTAATTATCAACCGCGCCGATCATACGATTGGCAAGGTTAAGCTGCGCTTGCCGCGGTCAGTCCGTGGATGAGTGTGCATTCATTACACATCAAGACCCCTCCGTGCCTCGGAGAGCACGTTAAAGACCTATCCGCACACAACAGTGCCGGCACAGTGCCGACACGTGCCGATCAGTAACGTATCGATCAGTGTCAGTGAAATATGATATTATACCATACATTTTGTATGACGCTATCCGTACTCGTCAGTGACAGTGACGTTCCGGCGAATGTCGGCGCAGCACTGACATCACTGAACGTCACTGTCACTGACGAGTACGGATAGCGTCATACAAAATGTATGGTATAATATCATATTTCACTGACACTGATCGATACGTTACTGATCGGCACGTGTCGGCACTGTGTCGGCACTGTTGTGTGCGGAGAGGCCTTAAACCTTCGGTCCCGGGTGTCATACGAACACCACAGTCGTGACAATCGTTACGGCTAGTCAGAAGCGCTCAATAAATAATGGCAGTCGCTCCGTGTAAAATACTAGTATTTAGCCGCATCTTGTTAGACTGGAAGCTGAACATAGTTGGGAAAAAGGCTAGGCAGAAAGAACTAGTATCATCGTTAAATAATTAAATCGTAAAATAAAAGTGTGAATAAATTATTGAACGTACAGACGCCAGCATATCAATCTACTACAATCTGTTAAATTTCTTCAATGGATTTTCATCTTTATCGCAAAAGCATTACGTTCAAGGTTGATTGGGAAAATTTGACAGTTTCGGGTAGCTTGATGTGCTGACGTCTGTACTTTGATTGTGTACGGTCCTGGAACATGTAGAACACGTGGTAGATATCTTTTCATTACGGCATCCCCGCTTTTTACTTAATTGGTTGCCCTGAATAAATTTGGAGGTACTTATCATGTACTCTGGAACTTGTAATTTTATGAATATAATAGAGATGTAGGACTCTATAATGAATACCTACGCAAATATTGTAGCTACCAAAAGTACTAGAGTACCTACATTAAAAGAGCTAGCCCAAGTTACTAAGGTGGTAGGTACCCAATCGATGCAGCTGTGTGTACATTATCAAAGCCAGATCCGTGTACCTATCATTCACATATGAATGATCTATGAAGTAACCTCGGTGTATCGAGCGGCCGTTCCGTTCGGCCTCTCACCGATGCATCGAGTTTTCATTTTTAATCATCGACATCAGCCAAGCGTGAACTTTGTTCAGTTACGAAGGTACTTCAAGAAAGTTGACAAATAGGTACAGACGCCAGCACATCAAGATAACCGAAACTGTCAAATTTTCCCAATCAACCTTGAACCTAATGCTTTTGCGATAAAGATGTAAATCTATTATATAATTTTGAAAGATTGTTGTAGCTTTATGTGCTTTGTGTCTGTACTTATTAAGAAAAGAATAACATCATCTGATTTCTGACAAACCACTTCTCATAGGTCTCATGAAGGTGAATCAGGTGTTTTCCCGTAGCTTCCATGGCATGGTACGACATGACACTACAAGTGTCGTAGTTAACGGTTCATATAAATATGGAGTTCAAAATCGTCACCATATTTTGTAGTGTCGTGAGTCGTGTCGTAAGCCGTGGAAAAGCAGTATATGGGTTTATGTCGGCAAGATACGTAGCACTTTCTTCTTTTGCGATAATAACGACACACTGCGATGACTGTTGTGGCGGGAAACACTGAGCAATGGTGATAAAGGAAGGTAGTCGTCGATATGGATCAATGCATTCAATGTTGTCATTCGACGAAGCGAGGCTCACACCGATAATTCAGCCCTAATCAAGCTGTCTCTTCCCCAACCCCCCGCCAGCAACGCCCTAAGCCGAGGTCCGAGTCCCACTAGGGATCGACCTTAGTGCTGTATGCTGTTGTTGCAGGTAGTCATGATGTTAGTATAGTATAAATAGCTTATTTAGTGTAGTATAACAGTTAGCTTAGGTTAAGTATTTTACTTCCCCAACATTGGCTGGAGACCCTTTAGGTCTCGACAATAACTACCCGGTTATGTAGAAACAGTCCGCAAGGACAATCTAAAGAAGAAGAATAGAAAAAAAAAATGCGAGGTCTTCTGTGTCGATCAGCCGAAGAAGTCTCACCTTTTATATCTGACTAGCTCGTCCTTATTTTATGATGATCTTGTGTAATTGTGGAAATTATATTGTGACCTAGTTCATGTTAAATCAGAATCAGACGTTACTTTGCGGAAATTCATGACATACAAATATGCAAATACAATATTTACTTTGGTGGAATTAAAACTAAGTATCTATTGTATTTGCATAATATATTTGTCTAGTTCATTTCACTAACTACTAAACCAATATAAGTAGTACGTGGTGGAGTGTCTATGTTGGTTTTATTTTACCATACTTGCAATCCTGACGGACCGAAATTAGCCATTACTGTAATGAGTACGTAGTAATACGATTCTGTTGCCTTGTTTACATGACTAATCCCTACTAATATTATAAATGCGAAAGTTACTCCGTCTGTCTGTCTGTTACGCTTGCACGCCTAAACCGCGGAACCGATTTTGATGAAACTCGATAAAGAGATAGTCTGGAACTTGGAGAAGGACATAGGCTACTTTTATCCCGAAAAATACGGAATACACGATAAACGACATCCACGCGGGCGAGTCCGCGAGCGACCTGGTAATAAAGACATTTTAGTCAAAGGGTTATCGGGAGTATTAAGTGATCATGCTAAATATTTGTTAAATCTGTTCCCTTATTTTACTAATCGATCATAGACGTTCTGGCATATGGACTTGAGTTACCAAACACATCAGATTGGAAAAACTTCGTTTCTCGCATCGATAATCAATTTCGTTGTCGCTCCATTCCCACGATTCGTTCGTAGCTTCACAATTGCCAATCGATAAGACACTTAACAGCGTTATGATAGTTAGATTAACTTACAATAGTGTAACTGGAATCTACTAAGTTTCTTCAACATCCCGCGAGGAAGTTGTTTAGTTTAGCTGTTATGAAACAGTTATTCTATCAAGAGTTTATTAATTATTACTTTGTTGTCTTTGTAATATTAATCTACAAGTAGAGATAGATTTCTCTTCTTACAGTATAAACTTTCAAATACTATATTGCTTTTGTTTCAACGTATCCACTTCGTTGCTCTAGTAGTCTCTAGCTTGGATGCAAAACTTGGGGTTCTACAAGGTTAGTCGGAAAGGGGGTACTAATCCGAAGCCCACTTATAGTATCACTGATGACTGTTTGAAAGCAAGTGTTAAAATTTCAAAATTCGATAAAAAAAAAACCAGATTAAATGATTTTTATTTTAGTTTTTTCAAAAATTCTTCATCCCTGCTTTAGTTACTAATTCAGAAAATGGTGCTTCTAATTCATGACCCCAAATATGACCTAAAATGTAAACACAGCTGATCACAACTGGGGGATATATAGATTTGAGTTTTTTTTTTTGAGATTTTTGAACAGCTGTTTCTCTTAAACTATTGACTTTTGGGAAAAGTTGTAGAACAAAAGTTACTCATTATTATGTGTACTTTAACACGCTTTCGGATTAGTACCCCCTTTCTGACTAACCTTGTATATTCGTTTTTTAAGCCTCCTAGGACTTTCTAACTAGAGTGGTGCCCTTTATAAGAATGTTCGTTTCGACAAACTTTTCATAGGACCGATAATCGTCCATTGATTCTCTCAGTGGCCTTCTTCCTTTGGTTACTAACATATTTTCTATGTAAATATGACATTTCCTTACGCATAACATAACATCACGCCTGTACTCCTCGAAGGGTTTGGCAAAGGTGTATAGTACACCCTCATTTTGCCGTTATGTTTAAGTCCCATATAATACGGGGCGAGCCCCCTAATTCATGTTATCATATTTAATTTAAAAAAATGTTTAGTTTTTTTTGGCAGTTCAGGCGAACCGTGGCCATACCTACCTACTGTTTCAACACCTCTGCCTACTCTTCTAGAAATACAAACAAGCATAAATAAACATGGGCTTCACATTAATTTGCTCATAAGCAGTATGATTAAAATTAACCGTTTATGATTTCATTATCATTATAATTGCCGGCCGGTAATGGTCGTCCCCGCAGGCATAGCCGTAAGCATATCGGACAATGTTCGGGTGATACGACGGTTATAATAATTATTAATAATAATGGCACATAAAATGTAAACCACCCCATTATTTTGAAATTTACACACATAAAATATCAGCCCGTAAATCTCAATTGCTGGACACAGGCTGTTTTGTAGACCACATAAGCTATGTCTACACCAGTGCGCTTTCACGTTTATCTTGCGTCTTCGTCTGAAGCATGCGTGAAGCGCCATAGCGCAATCAATATTGCATGCGCTTGACGCAAGAGGAATTAAAAGTTGAAAGCGCAAGATGAACATGAAAGCGCACGGGTGGAGACACACCATACTGATTAACAGTAGGTAGGAAATTCACGATGTTTTCCTTCACTGTTCATGCAAGTGATAATCAAATTCTAATCCGCATATGAATTTGAAAGGCAGAGGTGCGGACCGCTGGGTTGAACTAAAGACCCGTTTAACCGGTAGACTATCACTGCTTTTCTGGCAGAAAATATACCAGCCCTTCCCTTTTTGTAGGTGTAGTAAAAGGAGACTAGAGGTTTATCTCATGAGGATGGGCAGCAGCGTCCTTCTGTCAGCCAAGCGTGGTGTTTATGGCAATTTACCCTATGACCATGTCTTATTCCGGTCATTTGGACGCCCAGTTCAGCAGTCATGAGCAGTGGGCGTTCGCGGACTGATATGATGATGATAAAAATCTTCTTCTGTTTGCCCTTATCCTATAGTTACTTTTTTCTTCGCTATTATCCGTCCCACTGTCATTTACTTCCTTTTCATTCATATCATCTCTCACACAATCCATCTATCTTTTCTTTTTTTTAATGATGATGATAAAATATAATCTTAATACGTAAATAGAACGTATATTTTTAGAAAAATCATGCTATTAATTATACTATAACTTTGTAAACTTTGTTTTCCTTCGTTCATAGGTAATAGACCTGATGGCATTCCTGTGTTTCTAGCTAAGGATTGTATACCAATTCTTGGAGGGCCTCTACAGTATCTCTACAATCTTTCATTAACTCAATCAAGATATCCTGAAAGCTGGAAGTTATCCAGAGTCACACCCGTTCCAAAAGGAGAGGGAGGTACGAATGTTTCATCTTTCAGACCTATTGCAGTCCTATCCGTTTTTGCTAAGATCTTTGAGGCAATTCTAAGTGATCGCATTAATAGCCAAATCTGTCTCACCAACTGCATAACAATCAGCATGGGTTTCGCTGCGCTCGCTCCACCACCACCAACTTGGTCGCGCATGTAGACTATATCTGCTCGCAAATGGATAGGCGTAGGCAGGTCGATGCGGCTTATTTCGACTTCAAAAAAGCCTTCGATTTGGTGGATAATGATAAACTGTTGGAAAAATTGGCGACTATTGGATCCACGCCCAAGCTCCTCAGTTTTTTTTCCTGTTACCTAAATAATCGTCGTCAATATGTGCGATTAAACGGATACGATTCTGGAGACTACTTTACAAGGTCAGGAGTAAGTCAGGGTAGTACGCTGGGACCTTTGCTATTCGTGATATTTATCAACGACCTCCCAGAAGTTTTTTTAACCTCCGAATGTCTCCTATTTGCGGACGATCTAAAGCTAAGTTTGAGTGTTGAAACCAGGGCTGACGCAGTGGCATTGCAGAGAGATATTGATGCTGTGTCCATATGGAGTCAAGAAAACCACCTTCCATTCAATAATCTGAAATGCAAAATAATAACGTTTTCGCGGAAATCGCAGCCTTTGATAATTAATTATAAGTTGATGGACGCTCCTTTGGATAGAGTTTATGAGATTAGGGATTTAGGATTAGTATTGGATTGCAAATTGGAATTCCACACGCACATTACCAAAATTTGCAAGTCAGCACACAAAACGCTAGGGTTTGTCATGAGAACTTGTAATGTAACAGACGGCCCCAGGATCTCCTGAGAGCACGTCTGCTACACCAGTTGTACAGAATGTGTAGGGCATTCCATACCTAGTACATAACAACAATAATATAATTGGTTAGAGAAAAGAGGCAGGGCAGCGTCACGTCCCTTGCAGCAGTCAGCGAGGTCCCTCCTGTACTCCCAGCGTTCGTCGATGGCCCACACAGCCATCCGACGGAAACCGGCGGCAGCAAACAGACCGGCTAGATACACGGCGAGAGTGCTTAGGCAGCACAGTCCCAGCGTCGTGCAGGCACATTTTGGGTTACAGGCTATCTATGAGAAGACAGACCTGTACGAGACGTCGTCAGGAGAGGCGGACACACAATGGTAAGCTTCCCCAGGCAAATATTGTGCTTCAAGGTGGGTTGCTGTGGCATGCCACATAATTAAACAGTCAAACAGACAGGATTTAAATTTATAATATTTATCAATAAAATATATACAGTAAATCATTGTATCAAAAGACATCGCCCTCGCGTAAAACAAATCAAAGTCTAAATTAGAATTCCTATCTGTCATTCAAAAAAAGTATAAAATATAAAAAATGGCCAGTAGGTAGGTGAATGACTATGAAGGTGATACTACATTACCCGAAAAACCCGGAAAAAAAAAATTTTTACTTAGAAAAACATTTTTTTTCAATCTATAAATTTTGAGGTTAGGAATATATTACCTTGACACATGCATTCATCATTCTATCAAACAATCAAGCACTCACACTAACAGAGGGAGGGGATATGGCTCACGACTACTTTGAGATCAATGGCACATACTCCACAAGGATATATTATGATATAATGAAGGCTTATTTTTAGGGTGTCATAACCCGCACCTTATATAGCCTTCATCGATTATGCAAAAGCCTTCGACAGCCTCACACATACATCAATATTCGAAGCTTTGCAGAACCAAGAAATAGAGACCACATATATCAATCTGCTTAGAAACATATATCACAATAGTACCGCTGCCATAAAACTACACAAACTCGGCCAACTCTTCCCCATACACAAAGGAGTGAAACAAGGAGACCCGCTATCTCCTAAACTATTCACAGCAACATTAGAAGAGGTCTTCAGGAAGCTTGCACAATGCTGGGATGAGAGGGGCATTGTTGTCGGAGAGAGAAGGTTAACAAATCTCCGTTTCGCCGACGACATCGTACTTTTCTCCTCCTCGGCATCGGAACTAGGCACCATGATCTCTGAACTCAACCGAGCAAGCCTCGAGGTCGGACTGAAGATGAATATGTCGAAGACCAAGTTGATGACTAATAGTACGAAACGTAGGTTAGAAGTCGATGGTGCAGAAATCGAATACGTCCAAGAATATGTCTATCTGGGCCAATTAGTTTCTTTCCAGGCCAGACAAGAAAAAGAAGTCGAAAGACGCACAGAAAACGCCTGGAAAAGCTATTGGTCCATGAAAGATCTTATGAAGGGTAACCTCCCTCCCTCTCACCCTTAAGAAAAAGCTCATGGACGTATGTATTCTGCCTATCCTCACCTACGGTGCTCAGACTTGGTCTTTGACAAAACATCAGAAGTCCGCACTCGGGGTTTGCCAGCGAGCCATGGAGCGCAGTATCTTAGGATTCCGGTTATCAGACCGTATAAGGAATAGTGTACTGCGCTCCAAAACTCAGATCGCCGACGTTGGTCAGAAAGCCGCAAGCTTAAAGTGGAACTGGGCTGGTCACGTCTGCCGCATGTCGGACGAGCTGTGGGCAAAACTCACCACTGAGTGGAGCCCACATAACGTTAGACGACGTCGCGGTAGGCCCAGAAAGAGATGGCGGGACGAGTTAGACACTTATTTGAAGGATTGGCCGCAGAAATCAGTAAATCGAGAGGAGTGGAAGGAGGGTAGGGAGGCCTTTGCCCTGCAGTGGGATGACCATGGCTAAATAATAATAATAATAATAACCCGCACCACTTAGAAAACCCTAAAAAGATTATAGATAATGAAGGCTTATTTTTAGGGTGTCATTACCCGCACCGCATAGAAGAGAATAGATAAGAGATAAATAATAGATAATGAAGGCTTATTTTTAGGGTGTCATTACCCGCACCGCATAGAAGAGACTATAGGTAATGAAGGCTTATTTTTAGGGTGTCATTACCCGCACCGCTTAGAAGAGAATATAATAGATAAGGAGGGAAAGATAGTAAAGAGAAAAAAAAGAATGGGGATGATAGTCACGTGATGTAAAAAAAAAGCCAAATAGTTCCCAATAATGAAATGAGATGAGATGAGATAGGTACAGTAATATAAAAAAACAGAACATAGAAAAACAGAAGATGCAATTTAAAAACATAACTAATTAATAAAAAAAATACAAATGACAGATAGGAAGTACAAATGGTACAGATTATGTGCTGCATTCTTGTATGTAAGTAAGACGACTTGAAAGTTAAAAAAAAAATTGCAAGTAAACAGTAAAAAGTATGCAAACCCAAGTTTAAAAATAACTTCTTCTAACTCGTTTCATCGTGAAGTGATGAATGTAGTACTATTCAATGTTAGTAGTAGTAGTTGTGTAGTAGTGTAGTGTAGTTAGAAATTACTAGTAGTGTAGTTAGTAATTACTAGTAGTAGTAGAGTAGTTAGTAATTACTAGTAGTAGTAGAGTAGTTAGTAATTACTAGTAGTAGTAGTGTAGTTAGTAATTACTAGTAGTAGTAGAGTAATTAATAATTACTAGTAGTAGTAGAGTAGTTATAATAGTTTAATGTTGTAAGAGTATGAAGAGTGTACTACGTTCGAGTAATGTTTGAAGTATATCGTAAGTTCACGGAGAGTCGAAAAATAGTTCGAAAAATATTCGTACGTGCAAGTAAGTTTTTAGAATTAAAAAAAAATCTTTAAGAAGGTTTAATTCCAACTTAAAAGATCAAAAGAGTTCGCAATTAACCATAAAGTTGTCAAACTCAAAAGAAAAATAAATACGTCAATATAATATAACATATTCACGTTGACATATTATATGTCAATAACCTAAAATAATATTGAATTATTTTTATAGGAAAATAATTCAGTATTTTATTTCCGTAAAACTTTAAATTAAACGTACGAATCGTAAGTATGAACGAAATATGTTGGTAAGGTAACAGTTCTACACAGAAATAAAACCACACAAATATTCCTAATAGTGAGTAGCGATAACGATAGAAGAATTTATTTTCATAAGAATATTGCGGTAGACGCAATTAACTAGGCTAGCTAAGCTACAACTTGGGTTTACTACAACCAACCAACAAGGTAGAAAGCGTAATCATCTACTGCAAAAATATTAAAAGACACCTTACATATTCCCGTTTAATTATGCAAGATAAAACGTATAACTAGAGTATGTAGGCTCACCAGAATGCAACACAATATCACTGAAAAGACAAATAAATGTTAACAGAGGGTTAGGAGAGAGGGAAAAGAGTAAAAATAGAGTACAAATAGAGATAATAGAGGCCGAAAGAATATCCAAACTATACAATTCGTAGCTGAATTATTTTAGAATTTAGAGGAAGAGGAGGGGTTCAGACAAAGTTGGGCGCCAAACTGTAATGTAACAGACGGCCCCAGGATCTCCTGAGAGCACGTCTGCTACACCAGTTGTACAGAATGTGTAGGGCATTCCATACCTAGTACATAACAACAATAATATAATTGGTTAGAGAAAAGAGGCAGGGCAGCGTCACGTCCCTTGCAGCAGTCAGCGAGGTCCCTCCTGTACTCCCAGCGTTCGTCGATGGCCCACACAGCCATCCGACGGAAACCGGCGGCAGCAAACAGACCGGCTAGATACACGGCGAGAGTGCTTAGGCAGCACAGTCCCAGCGTCGTGCAGGCACATTTTGGGTTACAGGCTCTCTATGAGAAGACAGACCTGTACGAGAGGGTTCCCTACGTTAGATCGAAACACTATTCTGCGAAAATTGTTACATCGGTGACTTTACATCGATGCCTTGATAATGCGACGCCTTGTTTCTTCGGTGTTTCTTTCATCGAAGCTTTATTTGTTCGACGTAACGTTACTTCGAAAATGTTTCTTCGGTGTTTCTTTCATCGAAGCTTTATTTGTTCGACGTAACGTTACTTCGAATACTATATCTGCGATTATATAATATGTTAAACCGATAATATGATATGATATTTAATGGCTACACTATAAAAATGCGTTATTTAAGTAGAGGGAGACAAGACGAGAGATTTTACAAAGTATAATACTTTGGGGGGCTGACTTTTTGTTTCTTTGTCTCAAAATGTATCTTACATTTTTTAAATAATTTTCCCTACGAATTTTAGTGAAAGTTATTTTACTATAATAGTGATCGAGAAGACATTATTTGATTATTAAAAGATTGTATTAGAAAAATATTGTCTATTGATTGTCATCGCAATCTTCGATGGAACGCATTTCGCAGAAAAATGTGCTTATTATTTTCGAAGTAACGTTACTTCGAACAAACAAACTTCGAAGAAACGTTACATCGAACAAACAAACTTCGAAGAATCGAGGTTTCGAAGTAAGGTATTCGATATATAGAATATGTCCATTTCAACCGCGCGGCCAAGTCATAAAATTTGATGAAACTTTGCCAGGAATTAGTGGTAATTTGTTACTATACACACCCCTTTTCCTGAATTTGTTGCAAAAAAAACTAAGATGATATGACCAAAAATAGTTGGCCGCTAGAACCGCCACTTGCCGTGCTCATCGCCTGAGATTTCACAGAAACTAAATAATGCAGATTGGCGAATGATGCATCAAAAGAAAGGTCTTTATTTGTTGTATTTGTTGCAAAAATAAAAAACCCCAAAACGTAACTATACAAAAAGTTATACAATATTTGGTTTCCAGGTTAAGGGTAGGTAGGTATCTCACCATAAATGTCAAATTAATAGAGGCTAATGTGTATGGACAATTAGTTGCTAATTTGTTGCAGCGAATAAACAAGAAAAAGTACTAGAAAATAGGTTCAATAATTTATTAGAGTCGATTTTAGTTGGCCTCTCGGACGGCAATATGCCTAAAATACAATGGCGTTTATTTCGTTACTAAAAGTAGGTTCAAGCTTAGTTATGGTACTGATCGACAGGTAACGTAACCGAGTTTGGATAAATGTGGCGAAACTGGCGGTGAAACTTATATTTTAGGAGATATTCACTAAAATATAGTAGTATGAGACTGTATTAGAGTAGTGTGACCATGAATTTTCACAATGAAGTGAGACTGAAGCTTGATTTTTGGAATGTTCGATAGCCATATCTTAATTTTTTAGGGCGAGTGCTTGTAAAAAATACACTTTACTTTAGCATACTTTATAAAAGTAAAAGGAAGAAATCGGTTAAAAGTTCTTCATTTTAAAATCAACACAAAGGCAAAAAATCAAGTGATAACCATAGTCAACAAGATAAATATAAAATCTTTAACTAACACAATATTATATTTATAATATTAACTGACACGAATGTAAGACATAGAATGTATACATATTTTCTTACAGGTACTTAATTCAATTTTAAAAGAATTGTCGTCGTAACAAAAATTTTATTTACAAAATGACATTTATAGTGGCCTATTTTTGTGCCTGGTACAAATTCTATAGCACCAACTAAGAAATAATAATTGTCTTTAATATTAATAGTAATCGGCAGTTCAGTGAGTAAAACTGAGTCTGCAGCTCCATTTAAATCAAATGTAATGATCTCGCCTAACTTAAGCTCACCTTCTAACTGTGTGTCACATTTTTGACACATGGTGTAAATATTTTCATCAAAACAAATTACTTCTTCTAAGCTTGTTATTCCAAAAAACTTTAAAACGTCAAGGTTAATTAAAATAAATACGTGGTCTCTTTTCAATTGGTTATTACAATTTCTACAAGTTTTCAAATACTGAGCACTTGTAAAATATTTAATAAATATGTTTTCAAATATAACAAGGTTAGTTTTAGTATATACTAAACCTGAAACTAGTTTGGTCAGAATCACTAGGAGAATCGATTGACATATTTTTTACACCACATTTTTTTTTTCATATGTTTCAATTTTGTTTCAATAGGTTTCTACCCATAACAATTGACGGGAATAGACACCTTGAGGCTTGAAATGGTCCTAAGTCAGTTTCCGTGTATTAGACAACCCCTGCATAGCACATCTCAGGCATTTCACACTTTTTTAGCGAACTTAACGCGACATAAACTAAGGTGTAACTTGGAGATTTATTAAAAAAAAACACATATTCAGGCAGTTCTGACGAAAATCTTGTTGGGGCGTCTCGGTTTTCGTATAAAGTAAAAATAACGTTGTATAGGCCACATTGCAACTGCAGTCTTTATTTTTAAACAAGTTTTTGTTATTTCCGATCTACAGTTGTAAATTTGTTCTATATCATGTGCTCCGTTCAAAAGCATAAAAATGTAATTAATGACGCAATCTCCTTTTAATTTACTTAAAAAGCTTTTGAAAGCTGAACTTCTAACACAGGTTTGACCTATCAGATAAAATGCCGAATCGAAGGCACATGTATTGAAATAACCTAAGCTTTCCCATAAAGCTACATTCCCGTTTCTTATAAATACTATTTCATCATATTTTTTGAGGCGATTGTGTGTATTCAAATCTCCTCGCCAGTTCTCCAAATATGATGGTCTATCACTCGAAAAATATAAATCTTTTTGTTTGATTTGTTTTTTTACCTTTTCTTTTTTATAAATATTTTTAGTTATGGCACGCCTAGGCCGGCGTTGTTTAGATTTTAATAAAGTAGTAGAATCGAAGTATTTTAATTGATTTAATGCCAAGTGCAATTCCCCTTTGATATAATCGTAATGTTGCTGCAAATATTCGTCAATTCGTTGTCTCGCTATTTTTGTTTTAAAGACTAACTGTTTTAAAGTGCGAAAATAGCTTTCTACACATGAAGACGATGGGCTTAAAATTTCAGACTTGAAATAAGGGCACATAACGTTACTCCACAAAGGAAGTTTTATACATAATCTTTTTAAAGTAGGGATAAAAAGTGGTAAATAATATTTACTACTTTTACCAATGTAGGAGTTTTCAGCGTTGCGTTTATTTTCATTTTGTACTAAGAGATCGTACCACGCGACAATGTCTGGAACGTCGTCGGCATCATCGAAGAAAATTCGATCACATTCAAATTCTTGTGCGCTGATTTTAAAAACGTTGATCTTTTGATCAACGATTTGTCCTTTTACTTTTATAAAGTATGCTAAAGTAAAGTGTATTTTATACAAGCACTCGCCCTAAAAAATTCAGATATGGCTATCGAACATTCCAAAAATCAAGCTTCAGTCTCACTTCACTGTGAAAATTCATGGTCACACTACTCTAATACAGTCTCATACTACTATATTTTAGTGAATATCTCCTAAAATATGAGTTTCACCGCCAGTTTCGCCACATTTATCCAAACTCGGTTACGTTACCTGTCGATCAGTACCATAACTAAGCTTGAACCTACTTTTAATAACGAAATAAACGCCATTGTATTTTAGGCATATTGCCGTCCGAGAGGCCAACTAAAATCGACTCTAATAAATTATTGAACCTATTTTCTAGTACTTTTTCTTGTTTATTCGCTGCAACAAATTAGCAACTAATTGTCCATACACATTAGCCTCTATTAATTTGACATTTATGGTGAGATACCTACCTACCCTTAACCTGGAAACCAAATATTGTATAACTTTTTGTATAGTTACGTTTTGGGGTTTTTTATTTTTGCAACAAATACAACAAATAAAGACCTTTCTTTTGATGCATCATTCGCCAATCTGCATTATTTAGTTTCTGTGAAATCTCAGGCGATGAGTACGGCAAGTGGCGGTTCTAGCGGCCAACTATTTTTGGTCATAGCATCTTAGTTGTTTTTGCAACAAATTCAGGGAAAGGGGTGTGTATAGTAACAAATTACCACTAATTCCTGGCAAAGTTTCATCAAATTTCATGACTTGGCCGCGCGGTTGAAATGGACATTATAGAATCATCGAACAAAAAAGGTGTCGAAGAAACAAGGCGTCGCACTATCAAAGCTTCGATGTAAAGTCACCGATGTAACAATTTTCGCAGAATAGTGTTTCGATCTAACGTAGGGAACCCGTACGAGACGTCGTCAGGAGAGGCGGACACACAATGGTAAGCTTCCCCAGGCAAATATTGTGCTTCAAGGTGGGTTGCTGTGGCATGCCACATAATTAAACAGTCAAACAGACAGGATTTAAAGGAGAATGCCCACCAATGGGCCCCTTATTTTTGGTGCCGTGTCAAGACTATTTACTTCTCAAAAATTAAGTTGTATTTTTACATGTTCAAGTTTTTTTTATCAACATTTCTTTTACCCTAGCATTGGAGAACATAACTAATATTTATTTTATTGAATTTAAGTCAGTTCCGCCATTAAAACTTAACCTGAATGTTGCCAGACGATAGACTATGTCAATTTAATAATTGTAATCGATTGAAAATATCGATAATTTACTAATCCGCTAACAGTCTCATGTATCTGATTAGGAGCGAAGTACTACAGACATTATTGTCGTTAGACGTTAGTACTTAGGTTAGTACTGCCTATACATACCTAAAAAGTATTTATAATTATCTTTTTAATTATGTAAAAAATATTATTTATAACAAATCGATTCGGTAAATCGATTGCCAAAATATTTCACATGGTCACACCTAGACAGATCTATCTGTCAAATCAATGCATCATCAATCAAATTGTTTGTTATCGTTCGTTTTGCGTCTACTTTTATTAATATTCCTCCGTATTTAATTCTGTTCGTTACAATTTGAAGCTGTCGAGTTGTGCGTTTACGTTCCTTTAGTGTATTTGTTTTGAGATATTGGACTCCTGTTTTAGTGATAAGTGCGCAAATTGACTCTATATAGTCTAAGTGAGCCTTGGACTCTTGTTTTACTCCTGAAAAATGTCTACACCTGGTAGAGGTCGGGTAAACCGCCTTCTCTCTCGCCGGTGTGTCAATTGCTCCGGGACGTTTAGCGCCTAATCTTCGGAGACGTCAAATCGAAGAATTAGATGAACCAATGCTTATCCTTCCGAGGGCTTCTGAGATCCTGGGTAACACCTACACCGGTAAGTTTATCATGTGTCATTTACAAGATTTATATGAATAATTAGGATGCCTATGTTTGGTCAATCAAGGGGTCATCGTCAACTGTAAATCTCTATTATTTCCGCTATACCAGAAATTAACAACCAGCAAAACAGATAAGTCTTATATCTAGGCAGCTAACTTCCAATTAGTTTTAAACAGTGTGCAGTTTGCTTTTCTATGTGTGTCCTAAGTTTATTAAGCCATTATGCACACAATAATAATTAATGTTGATGGTGTAGTGGAAAAATAAATTGTCTGCATACTTAACTCTTTTGGTGATCATACATTTTCATTTAAAAGCAAAATGTAAATAAAAGTATTATTCATCTTAGACCTATTCTCTGGATATACCTCTTAATTATTCCCTTGTAATCATAATGGATTTACTATACAATCTAACATTTGTGTTAAAACTATTTTGTAACGGAATTTAGGCAGTGTACGGTGATCTGTGAGAAAACCTAGACCATTGCAATGAGCACATGTATAAATATGTATGTATTATTTACCTAGGAACTCATTGATTTTTTCTTGTATCTTTTCAGATATCCTCTGATGACATCCTGTGTGTTGAATGTTTTGTATTATTAGAAAACTGGACATCATCAACCACATCTCTGTCCCTTGTATCCCCTGCCCTTGGACACCTCAACATATGTTTTGCGTGTGGCATGTCAATTGCAAGTTGCAAAACTCACAGGGTTAGTCAAGACTGTCCTCAAAGGAATGTTATACTAAGATGGACACCAGCACATCATGTAAGTGTTTTAATCTTGGCAGAATTACTATGATTGAACTAATTGAACAAAAATAAGTAGTATAAATATAATGTTTTCTTATTTTCAGATCTTGCATTTGGAACGAGTTTGTCGTGCTTGTTGGGAGGCTCCATCGAGAGAAATACAGAGCCAGGTCATCGGTGGCGTTAACAGACTCACCATGGAGTCTGCACCAGTGACTGATAACATGGACGATAACTTTGCAGATCCTGTGATTCCTGTAGTATAGCATAAGCAATGATATAGAGTATCATTCCTTATTACTGTAGTTGCTTAGTGGTAAATCGAACAGTAAGGTGCTGCGCTCATACTATCAGCATATTGTGGTATTTAAGCTGGGGTTGTTTTAATGATATAAGCGCCCCACCGCCTTTTCTAGATCATATATCCTTGAACAATAAATGTTTTACCTACTATGTATTGCTGTTTTTTTTTAATTAAGCATCCGTAGGGCATCTTACTTTAATATAACCTGGTCTATAATTAAGCCCTTCCTACACAAACTACAAATCATAGATGGCATAGTGAACTCACTAGGAAGCGGGGTAGTGATCTTAATATGTTGCTATAGCGCACAGAAGATGTTGTTAAAGTGTTAGTCATCATCATCTACCTAGTCTTTACTCAAGTAGGTATGTTGGGGTCGGCTTGCAGTTTAACCAACGCAGCTGAATACAGTATTGCTCATGGAGTGACTGTCCATCTGACCTCCATAACCCATACATTGGGTTATAACACGTTACCCCCCGGTAAGACTGGTTGTCACACTTGCGGGATTCTGGCTACTCGTAACGAGTATTTAAGATTTACAAATGACACTCGGAACCAGCAGCTTGAATGTGCTAGCTGACGCACAGGAAGAGTCTGTACGTAATGGATGGTCACAACATCCACAGTCTGACTTCGGCAAACATAGCTTAAGTTGAGATGGATCCGTGCGGCTGTTGTAACTTAGCTACGAGCTCCTCTAACCTAAGGCTTTAGTCGTAGCCGTCGTAGGTAAGTATTTATTTTTAATAACACTATCTACTAGTGGTGAGGGCACAGCCCACTTAATGCTGACTGCCGGCATAACACGGCAAGGGATATTTGTAAGCGCAAGTACTTAACCTACATAATATCTAGTTAGCGAAGAAGATATATAGTGTTTTCTAAATTCAGGAATTAGAAATGGAATATTAATACTTAAACAACATTATTTTAATTTCAAATAGGCCTAAAACAAAAAAAAAAATGTTTTATAACCTCAATTTCAGCATCCGAAAAAATAAGATTTCTCTTAAACTAGGGTGAAAAATTGAAAATCGATTTCAGATTATGAAAAGGTAATTTTAGGTCTACAAAACCAAGTTAAAACCACCGTGACATGTGAAGTTTTTAAGGGGCCCAAAGCTCCTAACAAGATGGGCATTGTCCTTTATAATATTTATCAATAAAATATATACAGTAAATCATTGTATCAAAAGACATCGCCCTCGCGTAAAACAAATCAAAGTCTAAATTAGAATTCCTATCTGTCATTCAAAAAAAGTATAAAATATAAAAAATGGCCAGTAGGTAGGTGAATGACTATGAAGGTGATACTACAAACTGCATCACAGTTCGATAGCATAGGGGTTGCAAAAGTACTATATAATGCTTATGTGCGCTGTAAACTTGAATATGGTGCTTTAATTTGGAATCCTTATGAGGAAAAATATGCTCTAATGATTGAAAAAATACAACGTAAATTTGCTCGGTGGATATACAAGAAACAATACGGATACTATCCTTACCTATACCCTTCTTTATTCGTCTCGGGTATGGTGAACATGGAAACGTTGAAATTTAGAAGGGCTATGTCTCAAATCGCGCAATATCTGTTGATTATTCGTAATAGAGTGGATAGTCCCCAAATACTAGAGCGAGTCCGTATCTTGGTCCCACGGAACATAGCAGCGGACTCAGAGGGTCAGGTAGTACCGCGCCGCCGCCCACGGCTGCTGGAACCGCCGGCCGCGCGTACCGAGCGCGGGCGACACGCGCCCACCAACCGCGCACTCCGCACTATCGGGGACTTACTTGCTCAGCACCACGAACTGGACTTATTTGCCGATGGATTGGGACATTTGTGTAATAAATTTCGTATAATTTTAAATGACATATCATAGGCATACTTAATAATTTAATACCGACATATTATTTATTTATTGTTATCAATACTATAATATTTTTATATTTTTTAATTTAATTTGATACTAAACTGACATTGTATTCTTCATATTATCAATTCATCATTGTAATTTGTTATTTTTATTTATAGACTGACATTTTTGCTAATTTTAAATTGAAAACCAACTGTGTGTGAGCATGCGTAATATATTAAGTAGATATATACAGCGTGTCCCAGAAAGTAGTGTCAAGCGGAAGTCCAGAGGTAGAACATCCTTTGAGGTACCCAAATCACCCCCATGTATGTTCCGCGATTTTTTGTAGTTTTCGAGTTATGAATATTTTTCATGTTTTTTAATCAAACTCTGACTATAACGACATTTTTGATCATAGTGACGTGAATAGTTGAGATACATGAGTAATTTTTTTTTCTAAATTAGCTGATTAGTGACCCTATCGAATGTATAAACATTTGTAACCATAGATGTAAAGGATGCGTTACAAAAAAATATTGAATTGTCATAAAGTTAAAATCCTGCATGTTTCCTAAATCTTTGTGGGTGATTTAAAAATAAATCTCCCTAAACTTTTTTTGTCAGATGTATTTTAAAAACTTATCCATTTTATCAGCTATTTACCCTGTAAATTTCATCGAGCTATCTCTACGACATCACAATAAAAATTTCATTCAAAGCATACAATATCGAAAATTCCAGTTGTAAAAGGGTGAAAGAAAAATTTATTAAAACTATCTAATAACGTCTTTCTTAGTAACCCTCGACGCAAAAACAGGGGTGTTATAAGTTTAACGTGTGTTCTGTGTGTCTGTCTGTGGCATCGTAGCTCCTAAACGGATTTTGATTTAGTTTTTTCTTTTGTTTGAAAGGTGACTTTATCGAGAGTGTTCTTAGCTATGATTCAAGAGAATCTGTTCAGCCGTTTGAAGAGCATCAGCTCTTTTCTGGTTGTTGAAGGGATATGAGCAACTTCTACTGGTCTGACCGATTCGAAATTTACTATCCTGTGACTTCGTTGATATTACAATAACATGGTAACCTTGACCAGATACTCAAACATCATCTGAAACAGCATGATACCCAACTTACAGTAGAGGTATTGTGTGCCTATTGATTCTTTAAGTTTATGATAAGTTGTAATGACTTCCTTCTTGTCACACGTCATCAATATCATTGAAGTCACAGGATAGTAAATTTCGACACCATCAGATCAGTAGAAGTTGCTCAAATCCCTTCGACAACCAGAAAAGAGCTGATGATCTTCAAACGGCTGAACAGATTTTCTTGAATCAGTACTAAGAATACTCTCGATAGTCACCTTTCAAACAAAAGAAAAAACTAAATCAAAATCCGTTTAGGAGCTACGATGCCACAGACAGACACACAGACACACACGTTAAACTTATATCACTCCTCTTTTTGCGTCGAGGGTTACTAAGAAAGACGTTATTAGTTACTTTTCATCAATTTTTCATTCACCCTTTTACAACTGGAATTTTCGATATTGTGTGCTTTGAATGAAATTTTTATTGTGATGTCGTAGAGATAGCTCGATGAAATTTACAGGGTAAATAGCTGATAAAATGGATAAGTTTTTAAAATACATCTGACAAAAAAAGTTTAGGGAGATTTATTTTTAAATCACCCACAAAGATTTAGGAAACATGCAGGATTTTAACTTTATGACAATTCAATATTTTTTTGTAACGCATCCTTTACATCTATGGTTACAAATGTTTATACATTCGATAGGGTCACTAATCAGCTAATTTAGAAAAAAAAATTACTCATGTATCTCAACTATTCACGTCACTATGATCAAAAATGTCGTTATAGTCAGAGTTTGATTAAAAAACATGAAAAACATCTATAACTCGAAAACTACAAAAAATCGCGGAACATACATGGGGGTGATTTGGATACCTCAAAGCCTGTTCTAGCTCTGGACTTCCGCTTGACACTACTTTCTGGGACACGCTGTATATAATTCAATTGTTGGAATATTAATCTTGTAAGCGTTTTGGATGTCATATCTGTTAGCTTGTAAGATCAAATGAATAAATAAATAAAGCTCGAGACTTGGCGGGGCACTGCCGTGCCCCCAGATAAATAGGTAATACGAAGAATCTATCATGCTCCATAAGGCAGCGAGGTCAGGGCTAAATTGAAAGCTTTGCATGCCCCTGAGCATCGAAGAACTGCTACAAACAATTTTTGAAACCAGGCGAAAAAATATTTTCCTCGGTTTTTCAATTGTATTCCAAGCCAAAAAAAAATGCTCTTAACGAACATATGTAGTTAAGGCAAAATGCAAGAAATATACAAAAGTTATTAATGTTATTAGGCGAATGAAATTTTGGAAACTTTTTTTTCTATTTATCAGAAGGTTAATGTTTTTCTTATCTAAAACAAATTCAAAATCATACTGTAGAGGACCCCTTCTTGTGGACGCCCCGAGACTTAAGCCCATATTGTCCTCTTCTTAATTCAGCCCTGCCCAAGGTTCTTGAGCACAGAAGGACGCCGGTTTTGTCACGGAATACCGCAATTAAGACAAGGAAAATGTCACCTTGGTATAAAGATAGTTTTCATATAAAACGATTCGGACTTATTTTTAAATAGAAGGGTATCAAAGTACTTATTGGGGTATTTGTGCAAGAGTAAGCCTAAGCGCGCACGGGTGGCTTTTGTCACCGTGACAATTTATATCACTCTTATAAAATCTAAGAGTATGTATGGAGATGCACCCAGTTATCATGTCGTAACACACATACCAATGGACTTGAAAGAGTGACAAGATTTTCACGGTGACAAAAGCCCACCCGTGCGCGATTTTATAAGAGTGATATAAATTGTCACGGTGACAAAAGTCACCCGTGCGCGCTTATAAGAGGCTAAAACATTATGACATGTTTATTTACTAATATGGTAAGTTTTATTGATATATTTTCCAATAATAAGCAGATATTTAAAATAAATGATATGAGAAAGATATTCTAATTTTCATTTTAAATGTTTTCAACAATGGGATTAATAAAATGCTGCATTATTATAAGATTTTTAACTTTTAATAAAATATAATTTTACTAAAATATTAGAGATATTTTTCTCATGTAGTGACAATAATGTAGGCCTTTTTAGGCACGTGATTTGCTGTTTTGAAGACAAGGGTTTTGTCGACTGAAGAATAACAGACAAAATGACATATTGCCATTGCGTACAATACGGCCGACTCATCTTGACGAGTCTGAAATTGTTTGGCTGCGCAATGAATCTTTTAGAAACGAAATTGTCTACTGCGCAGCTAATCAGCTAACTTCAGACTCCCCAAGATACGTCGGCCGTATTGTATCTGTCGTTCTTCTACCTAAACCCTTATCTAGGATGGACATACCACGCCTACTGCTCATGCTCCAAGTTCTATAGTTGCTCATCTGTAAAGAAAAAAGTAAGACTCAGGTAATAATAATGGCTGAAAATTGCTCAGTTATAAATTACGGTGAATAACGATTGAAAAGCTAATTATCGGAAAATTATTAATAATTGCTGCTATTTAGTTTATTACTTCGTGTGATGTGATCATCAATCCGTCAAGTGTGTGGTAATTGTGTAAATGTCATGTTTATCATAATTAGTGGTTTAACGGGAGGCTTATTTTTTATTATTTTGATAAATGATGACATTGTTGCATTATCTTCTCTCTTCAGTTATTAAAAACAAATAATTGCAGGTTACCATGTTTTGTTAATTTTTAAGCACTGACTCAAAAAGACTAGTGTTATACGTTTGAACCCTTTGTCTGTCTGTGTGTCTGTCTGTATGTGTGTCTGTCTGTCTGTGTGTCGGTCTGTCTGTGTGTCTGTATGTCTGTGTGTCATTCTGTGTGTCTGTCTGTCTGTGTGTCTGTCTGTGTGTCTGTCTGTGGCACCAAAGCTCCCAAACGGGTGAATGAATTTCAATGCGTTGTTTTTTTTTCCAAAGCTAGTTTAGTCGTTATGGTTCTTTGCTAAGTTTGATAATAATCAATTCAGCCATCAAAATAATAGGTGTTATTTAAACATTAAAAAGGTTTAAGTATGTCATTAAGATAAATTCATGTAATCTTAGATATTTATTGTTTTGCTAAGTATTAAGTAGTAATTACTAACAAAGAACAACTATGTTAGTAATTAAGCAAATAATAATATGTGTGTGTAGCAGCTGTTATAGTTTGGTTTCTACGGGATTATACAGCAACTATTTAATCTAATACCTACCATAAAAATTAAAACCCAATTATAGGATTAACGTAATTATAAAAATATATACTAAAATGTCTTTAGCTGGTAATCTCAATAACTACTGGATAATCTCCTATTAATCTAATTAGTAACTAGTTCGGCCATGTTCTCCTCATAAGTCAATCAACAAGCAATCAGTCTGATTGCCGCCCCATCTGTGTACACAAGCTTGAGGCCTCGTTTAGACGACGCGACGTGGGATACGCCGCGCACTCCGACGGGTTTGCCGCCGCGTATTGTCATTACAAACATAGGTACCTACCATTACATAAAAAAAATTCGCGCGGAAAAATGAGTCTCCATAAGGGTTAGGGCACACCGACGGAGTGACGGCAAAGAGCAGGGCCCTAAAAACGTCGCGTCTGATGAAACATATTTCGTTCCACATTCGTAATAATAAGTGCTAGTAGACTGCACATCCAGTTGCAACTATTAACTATGCAACTGCCAAATACAGCTTGTAGGGAATTAGGATGTAGTCAGTGCAACTGCATGAATGACCACTGCCGAGTGGTTGTGCAGCACACTTGCAGTTATGATTACGAATATGAAACGAAATATGTTTCACTAAACACGACGTTTTTAACCGACTTCAAAACGGAGGAGGTTCTCAATTCGTCTGAATGTTTTTTTTTTGTGTGTTTGTTACGCGATATCTCCGCCAATTATGAATGAATTTTGATGATTCTTTTTTTGTTTGGTAGGCCATACTTTAGAGGTGGTCCCATATAAATTTTATTGAAATTGATTTAGCACTTTTTGAAAAAAAATCAACAAAAACAAAAAAAAATACACAAATCGTAAATAGACGACGTTCTAGTGGTAGAGCTGGTTCGAGAATTTGTACACTTTTGTAATTGTAATTTGTGGCACTAAAAAGTATAAAATAAAAAAAACTTTAAAAAAAGTAAAAACCGACATCAAAAAAAAACTAAACGGAGTAAAATAATTATCATTTAATAAAACTACCAGTTTCAGAAGTCGGTGTTCTACGCTGAAACAAATTGAATGCACCGACTTCTGAAACTGGTAGGAAACTGGTAATTTTATTAAATGATAATTATTTTACTCCGTTTAGTTTTTTTTTGAAGTCGGTTTTTACTTTTTTATAGTTTATTTTATTAGCTCCCCAGTTCACTGATCGCAAGGCACATCAAGCAGCACACGGCTCCGCGTGTAGGCTCGCACCGGCTATTTCGAACGCTTGTCCGCTCGGCCGCTCTTCGCGACGCTTTGAATCTCTCTTTGAAATTTTGTTTCGTTTGTGTTTCACTATTCCAATTCCAGTTGTATGTAGAAGCAAATTAAGTTGAATTCCAATTGTTACTAAATTAGTTGCTTCGCCGCCACTCGTTCGTTCGTGTGTTCTGGCTTATTACTCTCATACATCATCGTTGTTTGAATTGTCCGCTTTACGCTCCGCGCTAAGCTCCGCGTCTCCATAAGCGGGGCCTTACAGTACCAAGCTTTTAACTAGGGCTCTTCAGTTTGCTTTCATAACCGAAGTAAGCAGATTTATTTACATTACAGAGCGCCTTTGACGTATCTTTTACGTTTATTTTTCTATCTTTTAGTGTTATCTGGCGAAATAAGTAGTATGAAATGTAAATAAGTAGGTAAATCATTCTTTGAAATACAATTGGGAGGAATAAATCCGAATCACCAACATAAGCCTTATTAATCTCGAAAATTAAGAATGATAGTTTATTTTAATAAAAAGTATTTTATAGACTATTTAATATTACTCAAATAAATACAGTGTGCCCGGCCATGGACTAGCGATATTCTAGGTACTTTTATAGCAACTATTCTAGTACACAAATACACTATACACTAGGGTCCAATCCACTTCCCCACTATTTGGCAGCCATTTTGCTTTTTTGTTGAGATATTGTCTACAACTGTATGTCTTTATGTGAACCCATTGTATTGTAATGTAAACGATAGACAATATTGTTGCCCTCCGAATAAGCCTAATTTTATCTCAGTAGGACAAAAACTTTGAGAGATACGACTTTTTTTGCACACACGCACAGAATATCTCAACAAAAAAATGGAAGTGGATTAGACCCTAGTGTATAGTGTATTTGTGTAGTTACTAGAATAGTTGAAATAGAAGTACCTGGAATATCGCTAGTCCATGACCGAACACATTGTAAACTTCTTAAATAGTCTATAACTATACATAGTATAAAACAAAGTCGCTCCCCGCTGTCTGTCCTATGTATACTTAGATCTTTAAAACTACGCAACGGATTTTGATGGGGTTTTTTTTAATAGATAGAGTGATTCAACAGGAAGGTTTTAAGCTATAAAACGTATACGTGCGAAGCCGGGGCGGATCACTAGTAGTCTATAAAACACTTTTTTATTTGAACTAGCTTTCGCCCGCAGCTTCGCTTGCGTGAAATTTTGAACCCGTTAAGTGACGATTGTTCAAACAAACTTTCATCCCCTATTTAACTCCCTTAGGGGTTGTATTTCGAAAAATCCCTTAGTGGATGCCTACGTTACAAAAGGAACCTACTGTCAAAATTTCAACTTTCTAACCCCAGCGGTTTAGGCTGTGCGTTGACGTTGATAGATCAGTCAGTCAGTCAGCTTCTCCTTTTATATGTATAGATTAGTTAGGGAAGTATTGAATTAGTTAGGAGAGTAAGGGAACGCCCTCTGTTATTTTACATCCTGTATCTATACATATAATAAATCTGTAGACATGGCGTGTCTGTACATAGCAAATATTTTGAAAAAACCTGGTTGGGGAGTTAAACGATAACCAATAGAACCCATTTTTAACATTTTTGGAATTTTTGTCTGTTTGTCTGTTTATCTGTTTGTCTGTTTATCTGTTTGTTTGTTCAAGCATCACGTAAAAACAACTGATCCAATGTTGTTGATTTTTATAGACAAATATTGTGTTTATCTCCAAGTAACATTTATTAAGTAAAAATGATAAGGATATTTTCGATTTTAATTTAATTTTAATTTTGATTGTATTATTGATTTTAATTTTGATTGTAATTGTATTCTAATTTTGATTATAATTTATATTTTAATTTTGATTGTAATTTTAATTTGTTTAATTGTGATTTTAATATTGATTTTAATTTTGGATTTTGATTTAATTTTGAATTTGATTTTAATCTTGATTGTAATTTTTAATTTTGATTTTAATAATGTAATGTGTTTTAATTTAAATGTAATTTATGTAATGATTATGTAGATATTAATTCATATGGGTATTAACCTGAAATAAACGATTTATTATTATTCCGTTTATTCATTTACTTTACATATAAAATTACATTTTTAAATATTTCAATACAAAAAAAATAAAAAAACATTTAAAAATATAAAAATATAGTAGCCCACCGGCATCGGGAACAGGGTCCAAGCTACCGGTGGTCAGGGCCTCAGAGAGAGGAACTTCCTAACAATGCGCGCCGTGTCCAGAAGCACCGCTTTCTGTATCAGGCCCTTGATCCAGCTGCCCAACGAGAGCCTCTTAAGATGTTGGTCGAGGCTCTTGGCTATTAAACCATTAGCCGTAACGACTATCGGCACAATGATTGCTGAATCAACATCCCACATGGCGACAACCTCGTGTGCCAAGTCTTGATATTTAATTTCTTTATCTTTCTCGGCTTTCACAAGGTTCTCGTCATGCGGAACCGTGATATCAACAATCATTGTGAGACGCTTTGATCGATCTATCACCACGATGTCAGGCTTATTGGCAACAATAGTCCTGTCGGTGATGATAGATCGATCCCAGTACAATGTGACATGACCATTCTCGAGAACTGGGTCGGGCACATACTTGTAGTATGGTACTTCTGCGTCCACAAGGTTGTATTTGAGAGCAAGTTGCTGGTGGATAATCCTAGCTACGAGGTTGTGCCTGTGCAAATACTCACCGTTAGCAAGACGAGAACAACCAGAGACAATATGTCGGATAGATTCACCGGGACAGTGGCATGCCCGACAGATGTCAACCGTGCCGTCCTTCACATTATATTTTATTATTATTATTATTATTATATGTTTTTTGTTTCATCGCAATCGGTTCACGCAATCAAAAGTTATGCGAATTTTAAGTTTTCTAGAAGAACTTAGCATGTATTTGTGTATGTATACCATTTCTTTTCAATAGATGGCGTTACGTGTATCAAATCACGTTGTGAGGAAAAATATTACAACGAATATATTACTATTCTCAGTCTACGGAAGGTCTATTGAAATGCTATCCGAAGAAGGTACTAATACTAACTAAGCTTTTATAAAAAAAAACTAAAATGTTGTTATTTAAAATTGATTAGGTAGGTACCCATCTTTTTGAATGGCAGTGGTAAAGAAATACCTACACTCAATTTCATAAGCGAGTGTAGGTATTCTAAATTGTTAATTGTGCAAGGCAATTCGATAGATTAATTTGAAATACTCATATATTTTGATAGGAATACTTAAATAAATACTTAAATACGTATTTATAAATCTATACATATACATATACTATGAATAAAGTTCAAAGTGCACTTTGTCTGTAATTAAATATTTTTCCAAAATTTTGATTCGGCCATAACATTTTTTTTTAGAATTATTGTGTCTGTTTGTCTTTCCGTCTGGACATCACGTAAAATCCCGTGGATAGATTTTGATGGGACTTTCGCTGATGTGTTGCGTAAAGAGCGACAATTTTGCTGGTACATATATCATCACGCTATTGTTCATAGGAGCCGAGCAGCGGAACATTATTTCCACATACTGCGAAGTATAAGCTTAATATTCGGATCGTAAAATCGCGTGAATCGATTTTGATGGGCCTGCGCTTATGCTGGTATATAAACTATCACGCTATTGCTCATAGATGCCGAGCGACGGAACATTATTTCCATTACTGCGTAGTATAAGCTGTAGACAGAAGTAAGTGCTGCAGTGAACGGTCGCTGGCTCAGTGGCCTGTATTAAAACCTCACTTTAAAAAAATATACTTTTAGTATTTTTTTTGGAATGTTTTATATATTTTATTTTGTTCATTGTTGTCAGAACTATTCAAAGCCTGTCGTCGTCGTTTTATTAAGTTTATTTAAGCCTTAGGAAATGTCCCAAAACACATGGCCATGCAGAGAAAGTAGGTATTTTAAATATAAAAAATTGCAAATTTCACTCAAAGGAGGCTTCATTTTATTTTTAAAAGTAAGAAATATTGCCTTTACTGATTTTTTTGCCTGAACCGGGAATCGAACTGACAAAGCTATACCATCTGTTGGCACCTGTTGATAAATATCTTTATGGTCAATAATCAGGATCAAATCTCTCCAACAAACACACTGTCTTAAATTGAACGAAGTGGAAAAAATAAGAACTACTTAACAACAATTAATAAGTGCTTGAATTTAAATGTACCTAAGTTAGTCAATTTTCGTTTTATGGTCTTCCATCAATTTCAGACACAATGTTTATTGGAGCGATTTGATCCGTATCAAATACGGATCCTATCGATTGGTGAAATAAAAATACAGATGATATTTTTTCGCATTTGGGTTGGTTCGATTTCCAGATCAAACTTTTTGAAATCTTTGAAAGCAGTACCTATTTCTAACTTATAAAATTAAATGAAGTCTTCTATAGGTGAAATTTTTATATATTTAAAGTACTTTCCTATTCCACACCTCGAATGAAATCATTTTATAGACTGCAATGCATAAAATATTTTGATTTAGTTCGCCGATTATGACTAGATGGCGTTGTGGCCATTTTTGTATCGCCATAAGGTTTCGTTACATTATCACAATAAATATCAATATTCAATTATAATCCATTTTAGCAAGGAAAGGTATGGAAATAAGCAACGCGTTTTTAGTGTTATGGTTATATGAACCTTTACGGTCAATCAAGAAGAGCTGAAACTCTACCTAAAGAAATGCTTTAAAAGATATAAGTGCCTTGGTAGGACATCTTTGTCTATTATTATAATAAATGGAATACATATAACTATTTAGTTGCTGCGACACAATGTTGTTTTCCGAGTTCCACGCGGACGGAGTCGCGGGCACAGCTAGTATATAATAAAATCCTTTGTGTATGCACTTGGTACTTACACAGAAACTCAATAAACCACCCGTGCACAATTTTACAGCGCCAATCATGTTCTTTAAGTAGATAATGGGCTGTTTGTCAAGTTGTAACCACGGGAGCTGTTTAGTACAAGTAAAGTCCATTTAGCGTGTTTATAGCTGTTTTAATAAAGCTCGCCTTTTATATTGTGCAACTTTGTTACAGCTAGGCGAAAGACCACACAAGTTGCGGTTCAACTTAGGTTAATGTAATGATATCTTGTACTTGGGTTTATGGTCATGCTCGCAACTTTAGGGTATTGCTTTTTTAGGGTTCCGCCGTACCCACAGGGTAAAACGGGACCCTATTACTAAGACTCCGCTGTCCGTCCGTCCGTCTGTCACCAGTCTGTATCTCATGAACCGTGATAGTTAGACAGTTGAAATTTTCACAGATGATGTATTTCTGTTACCGCTATAACAACAAATACTAAAAAATAGAATAAAAAAATTAAATATTTAATGGGGCTCACATACAACAAACGTGATTTTTTTGCCGTTTTTATAGATAATGGTACGGAACCCTTCGTGCGCGAGTCCGACTCGCACTTGACCGGTTTTTTTTGTCTTGTACTGATTTAGATGGTTGTTGTGGACCGTTTTTACGTTACCGGGCAGTTATTGGCGAGACCTGTCCGCCGAGTCCGAGCCCAGTGACCGAGTGGCCGAGTGAGGACCGAAGAGTCTCCAGCCAATCTGGGGAAGTTAAATACTTAACCTAAGCTGACCACTAATACTACACTAACATCATGACTACCTGCAACAACAGGGGCCTAATTCTCCTATAATAAATCTTGATAAATCACAACCGAACCAAGGCCGAACCGTTCATTCAGACAGGGGCCTAATTCTCCTAAAATAAATCTTGATAAATCATAACCGAACCAAAGCCGAACCGTTCATTCAGACAGTTCTCAATTTCAAAAGCTATCAAATTGTTTGACACAAAAAACAAAATCAATCATTTTGAAAGTTTTCGAAAACAAAAACTGACTGACGGTTGTGGTTCGATTGCGTTTGGCAACAATTTATTTTAGGAGAATTGGGCCCCAGTTTCTCAATTTCAAAAGCTGTCGAATTGTTTGACACAAAAAACAAAATCAATCATTTTGAAAGTTTTCGAAAACAAACTGACGGTTGTGGTTCGATTGCGTTTGGCAACAATTTATTTTAGGAGCCCCAGCCCCAGCTCTAAGGGCGACCCCTAGTGGGATTCGGACCTCGGCTTAGGGCGTTGCTGGTGGGGGGCTGGGGTTGGGGGTAGAGCTTGATGAGGGCTGTGAATTATCGGTGTGACTGCAATATCTGAAGAGACGACCGGCTCTACGACGGGAGAACTCGGTGGATTGTGACAGGCCGCGATGGGACGTCGCGACGGGCCTCGCCGGCGAGGACGGTAAGCCGGACGACTTCAGACGCTGTGTAGTGTGCTGTTGGGTATCGCTCTACCCGCGGAGGGAGGTGCGGTAGCGGTACCTCGCGCGGTAAGGTGGTTTACGCGCGGATAGATTTAACGCGGTTTTGACCCACGTACATATCCCGACCGGGCGGTCGGTCGGGCTGTGTACGTGTGTTTGGCGTCAACGGATTCCTTAGAGACCAATGCAACCTGAGATCCGCTTCACCGTCTACACGGTGCGCGGTGCCGTGTGTTAATCGCCGTAGAGACCAATGCGACACTTCACCGATGGGAATGTTTATGTATAGAATATCAAAAGATTTTTCGTTATAGGTAGATACAAGTGTGAATGTGTGTGTTTTTCTGAGTAGGACGAGAATAAAGTTTAAAGGAGACCGGAAATTAATTGAGATTTGTTTATTTATAAGAAAGAGAAAGTAAAAATTGTCTTTTTCGCTCCTATCGGTACGAGCTATTAAGAATAGCTCATGCTGTGGTGAAAAGGTTAACCAGTCAGCAAGGTTGGTAGCGGGGCTGAACGCGGCGGTACGCGGTGCCGTGTGTTAATCACCTTACTGGTATTATTGCATAATCAGCCCATAACTTTCCCACTGCTGGGCATGAGCCTCTTCTCAGAATGAGAATGGGCTTAGTTCACTGCGCCGGCCTCGTGCGTGTTGCCACACTACACACACACCATTGATAACTCTATGGAGCCCTATGTGTGTAGATTTCCTTACCATGATTTCCTTTACCGTTAACGCAACTGAAAAACAAATTTTGTTCCGCATATGAATTTGAAAAGTCAGAAGTGCGGGTCGGGTTGTTGCGGTGTATGCAGCTGCGAATCCCGCGACCCCAGCCAAGGGTCAGGAGAAGGGACACCGTGGGTTTTTAGACAGTAAGAGTCCGGCATAACCCTTCGCTTTCCCCGGGTGAAGGGTATCCATGACGATGATTAAAAGACAAAAAAAAAACTTGCGGTTTGGGTTCGATCTGGGACCGTTCAACCGCTAGGCTATCGCTGCTTCTATCTATTTATTACTGGTATTATCATAGGTAATCTTATTAGCACTTTTTTAAACGTCGTCTCTCCCTATGTTTTCTCTTGTATCGTGGGTACTATTACAGAAACAAATCTCACATGCACAAACGCCCAGACCCGGAACAATTATCTGTAGACCATACAAATAATTTTTCATGCTAGAATTCAAACCGCAATAAGTTGCGCAGCAGCAGACAGAGCGTATTTTTTTATCCACAGCGGCAATCGTCTCGTTAGTCAAGTTGTTTTACAAAAGGATTGCCTCTTTGATCTAATGATCCCGTGACTGCTCAACATGATGTCCTGGAGTCGATCATCAGGTCGGGCAAAGTATTATTGTGTTTTTCCGTGTAAAAGGCTCATTAGCAACCCAAAGTCGGGATTTGTGCCCGGTTGATGGCAATAGGCTCGCCTGCTAATAACGGCGAAATGAGAGTGTAGGTACTATTTCCCTCTGCCCAACTGTTCGGCGAATACAGGCACCGCGTGACCTACTCTACTGGTGACACTGATTGACCCTGTATTGGTTTTACAAAGAACCAAAAAAAAAATTTTCAACAAATTAAATATGGTATTCTGTATCTGAGTAATTTTAGCGTCCCGAGTTAACTGACTGTGTGGAGCGATATCGCGCTAGTCGTGTTTGTCAGCTGTGTCGCCGTGTCTTCATTCATTTGTGCATGGCATAAAAATTTTCAACTATCACTTCTAAAAATTATTGGGATTAAAAAGGTTTATTTTAAATTTTAATCAATCTAAATCCTGTGCAGGGTTAATCTACACCATTAGATCATGTGGTTTGAAGGAATTACACGAATTCGTTTACACCCTGTAAAATATGTATAATAATAAAACTACTAGTTGCCTTTATTGGCTAGCTGGAGTGGAACCCCAAGAGTGCCCGCAGGACTCTCAACTTTGTCTTGCCTTTATCGGCCGGCCAGAGGGGGGCCGCCAGAGCTATATGCTCGGGGGTGGAAGTGTCTAATGGCGTAATAGCGGGGAAACCCACTCCGGGTCTTTTAGACCCGCGACGGCGAAACCGGGGCCACACCTCTCTACACCCCTAGCCGCTCACACGTTTGTTGTCCCCTTCGCCTATGTACTGGCGGCTTTTCAGGGGGCCCAGCTAGTGAGCTGGCGAGTCACCGTCTGCCAACACTTCAATTTTAAATGTTGAAAGGCAGACGCCGTTTTCTTCCGGCAATAGAGGTTATCAGTCCACCTAACACCCCCTCCCATAGACCAGACATTTTTCACCACATTTTACAATAGTCCTGCACCCACCTGGGACGGTTCTCCAATAGTGCAGCCGTGGATAGTCCCCGGTTGGTGCCCCACCCCATCTTAGATTAAAGTTCTCAAAGGGGCCTCTGCGCGTTGGACCTGTGTCCCCGTGTATGCCTTCCAAAGGACCGGACATCTTCCGCAAGGAAGATGAGCCGTGATTCCCGGAGAGATACAAACTACTAGCTGTAGGTGCGGTAACATTATTTAAATCTCTATTTACATGAAAAATGTTTCATAAAAATCTCGAAACTAGGTAAAGCGCCTCAAACGCGATAAAGATTTTAATTTATTTTACAGTGCAAAACAATGACTTTCTTACCCGTCAACGTCGACACAGTAAATTGCATTGAACTCAATTTTACTGCAACTTTCCTTTACATCAATATTAAATAAACAAGAAAATACTTCCTGCCAGTTTTCTAGATTTTAATCTTACTTCATTGCAAACTAGCTGTGCCCGCGACTTCGTCCGCGTGGAAGTCGGAAAACAACATTGTGTCGAAACAACTAAACAATGTATCCATGTAGGTACTCCATTTTTAGGGTTCCATACCGTCCGTCCGTCTGTCCGTCTGTCACCAGGCTGTATCTCATGAACCGTGATAGTTAGACAGTTGAAATTTTCAAAGATGAATCTTTTTTTGTTGCTGCTATAACAACAAATACTAAAAGCAGAATAAAATAAACATTTAAGGGGGCTCCCATACAACAAACGTGATTTTTTTGCCGTTTTTATTGATAATGGTACGGAACCCTTTGTGCGGGAGTACAACTCGCACTTGGTCGGTTTTTTTTTAAATGTAATCACATTTATTTCCAATAAGGTTACTGCTGTGCTCATCACCCACACTCGATAGCGTGATAATGTGTACCCTATAACCTGACCCGCTCCATAACAGATTTTTGCCAAATTTCAACGAAATCTGTTCAGTAGTATTGGCGTGAAAATCAAGCATACAAACAGACAAATTAATATTAATACTAAGAATAAAAACTTCAGTTTCGGCATCAGTGTCGTTCCTAGTACAGCCAGCATCAAATATATCGGGACGAATAGACTGTTCAAAATGATCTGAACAACTAAGAAAATTAAACTATATCTCAATGATACAAGGGATGTTTCAGAGTGACCACAGTACACGACAACTGTCATTCTGACAAGAATTTTATCCCATTCAGATAAAGTTTAATTTCTTTAGTTGTTTAGGTAATTATGAACAGTCTGTTCATCCCGGTATATTTGACGCTGACTGTACACGAAGAAATTATTATTTTTGAAAAATAATCATTCTACAGTTTTTGCTTCGTTACATTTTAATAAATCAAATCTAAATCTTCTCTTTATAATAAAATCGTAATCTACATAAATACATATAAGATTACGATTTTATTATAATTCTTATATTGATAATAATAAACACAAAATTTCGTTTCTGACGGTAGTTCGCAAGACGGGTAAATAACAGGATTAACAGGCATTCATCCTAGGATAAGCTGTAAAAATACAACTTTCATAATGTTTGATATATTTATGTAGGTACCATCTACCCGCAACTTCGCTCATGTGGAATTAAGGAGTTTATCCTTTGAAGTATTAAGACAAAATATCTGTGATGTACATACGTACACACACATACATAAACTTACTCCTTTTTTTCCCATGGCGATAGGCGGAAACTATACAAGGTGTAACATAAATAATGCACAACCTCTTAAGGGGACACTGTACTCATCATTATGAACAACTTTTACTATGGGACCAAACAAGAAATCGCGAAAAAAAATCATCTGTTCCAAAAATATTTCACAGAAACACAATTCAATAATCACATTTTTTTGTTTAACAAACTTATCAAACAGTAGAATTATTTTTTAACGAATTATGTGTGTTCACACCCCGACACGGATAGGTTAGGTTCGAAGGGGATGACGATATACAAGGTGTAACATAAATAACGCAAAAGCTCTTAAGGGGTCACTGTACCTACTCATCATTATGAACAACTTTTACTATGGGACCAAAACAGAAATCGCGAAAAAAAAACTGCTATTCCCTACATTTTGACGAGTTATGCGAATGTAGGGAACAGCTGATTTTTTTCGCGATTTCGTCTTTGGTCCCATAATAAAAGTTGTTCATAATGATGAGTACAGTGACTCCTTAAGAGGTTGTGCGTTATTTAAGTACACCTTGTATGTAGAACGCCATATGCTTGCATATCTTTACATACCTACTCCTTTCGCTTCGTCCACGTTCATACATCTTGTCATACAAGCACGCCGGTTGAGAGTACGACGCACCTATTTTTTATCTATTGTCTTGGTTGCGCTTGACTCTAGTTACATCTGGTAGTAAGCGCAGACAGGGTATAAGATGGAGCACACGAATCCAAGTAACAGAGACATAGACAGATTCCCTTATTAGGGTGACTGGTAATTAGTGACCGATACTTTAACACATGATTGTACTCATGATAACAAACAACTTTCCCGAAAAACATTTTTTTTTTCATTAAAAATTTATTAATAAACCATTAGAGGCAAACCACACGGGCGGTGCGGCGCCGCACCGCAAGCCATTTCGCCGCGCTGGCGACCACACGGGCAGAGCGGCGTCGCAACGTTCTACGGAGCCGCGGCGGCGCCGCAGCGGCGGCAAAATGAGGGGTTGCCCATCGCTACGTACGACATGCTCCCTATGCTGCGCAAACAAACAACTGCGAGCGGCGCCGCTCCGGCTCCGCTCTGCTTACACCCCTCCCCGCCTCGTCTCGATTCCGAAGCGCGCGCGGCGCGGCGCCGGAGCACACCGCACGGCGCCATGTGGCTACAATGCATTTTTGTATGTAGGAAACCGCAGCGGCGCCGGTCAGGCGCCGCGCCGCAGCCGCACCGCCCGTGTGGCCTGGCCCTTACGGAATGGACGCGGGTCGTAATTTGAAAATAAAATTGTTTTTTTATTTTATAAATAATGTTTCTTTGGGAAAGTTGTTTGTTATCATGAGTACAATCATGTGTTAAAGTATCGGTCACTAATTACCAGTCACCCTATATACCCCTCTGGCTCTTATAAATAAACGACGGAACACAGTAAACTGGTGGACGCCGCCGGGCTTTAATGTGAGAATATTATAGTAGCTAGCTAGCGAGGGCGGACCGTATAGATCCTACCACCAAGCGTGCTGGGTTTTGTTGAATCTCGCGTCTATTGCCAGCGTGCGGTGTATGTATTGTCAATTTGTTTCTAATAGCGCTTCCTTATTGGTATAAAAGGGTTTCCCCAAACTTATAAACGCGGAATCGGCTTAGGCCGGTCGAAAAAAGCTTCATGTCTACCGATGGGTGTAACCGACGTCTTTCGCCTCGACTCGACGCGACCGTCCGCGTCGATAAGCGTGGGGAGACCCAAACCCCCTTATTACAAAAGATGATTTAAACCATGACTAAGGTAAACCCAGGTTTAAAATATACTCATCACTTTGCACCTAAATTCGACTTTTCTTAAGCGCCTGTAATGGTTTATGTGAAATAAAAACTTTTGATTTTGACTTTCTTATGTCATATAACAAAAAGAGACGGGGCTATTTTAAAACCTAGGTTTTTCTTAGACCATCTCTTGTAATGAGGGGGTTATAGAACTTGCGTTTCCTTTTGTCAACGTCCATTTTGATTTGTTTGTTTACTCAAACAAATATAATATCGTTAACATTAAAGACTGTGATGTTAGATTTATGTATACTCGAAGATATAAAATGTAGAGATAACACAATCTTAAAACAAACAAACTTTTAGAACTTCAGTGAGGTATATCCAATCCTAATTAGTTACAATGATGTCATGCTTAATTCTATCCAACCCGGAAGACAGAGGTATGGGCGTGAATCTGAATATATGCACCATGACGAAACCTACAATAAGAAGCAGCGTTTATTATTATTGCTTTGTTAAAAATAGTGCCTAGGTCATTTGGATCTCACGTGTATTTTTAGATACTCGAGAACCTATAGATATTATAGTCGATTTAGTAATTTTGTGTAGCATGTTAAATACCATTCGTTCACTCAGGAGCAATAAATCCAGGACACCAACATAAACCTTAATATCTCCGAAATTAAAAATGTTAGCATATTAAAATAAAAGTATTTCATAGACTATTATTTTAATGGTTGTACGTTTTTTATAGCCAATAGTTTAATAAAATGCCGTTTCACATATTTTTTTTCTCATATTTTCGTTTCATAGAATATACAAGGTGTAACATAAATAAGTGTACAACCTCTTAAGGGGTCACTGTACTCATCATTATGAACAACTTTTACTATGGGACCAAACATGAAATCGTGAAAAACAAATCAGCTGTTCCCTACATTAATGTTCGCATAACTCGTCAAAAGGTAGGGAACAGCTGATTTTTTTTTCTCGATTTCTGGTTTGGTCCCATAGTAAAAGTTGTTCATAATGATGAGTAGAGTGACCCCATAAGGGGTTGTACACTTATTTATGTTACACCTTGTATACCGTCATCCCTTTCGAACCTAACCTATCCGTGTCGGGGTGTGAACAAACAGTATTCGTTAAAAAATAATTCTACTGTTTGATAAGTTTGTTAAACAAAAAAATGTGATTAAAAATTCATTGAATTATGTTTCTGTGAAATATGTTTCATTGAAGTAAATAAATAGTCTTTGTAACAATAATATTCGAAATAAAAATACAAGGACCAAATATTATATGAAACATTTTCTGGGAAACGAAATTCCATGAAATTTATGTCTGCGAAACAAGAGGACACCCTATTCAATACTTCTTATTAATTTTATTTGAGTAATATTAAATAGTCTTTAAAGTACTTTTTATTTGAATAAGCTAACATTCTTTGTTACTGAGATATTAAGGTTTTTTTTCTATTGGACTACTTGTAGATTGTTCTTGCGGACCGTTTCTACGAACCGGGAAGTTATTGGCGAGACCTGAAGGGTCTCCAGCCAA
Organism: Amphipyra tragopoginis; assembly: GCA_905220435.1. Taxonomy (NCBI): domain Eukaryota; kingdom Metazoa; phylum Arthropoda; class Insecta; order Lepidoptera; family Noctuidae; genus Amphipyra; species Amphipyra tragopoginis. The sequence continues at coordinate 12,164,069 of HG992009.1, forward strand.
TAGCTCAATCTAAGCTAACTTCTTATACTACACTAACATCATGACTACTAGCAATAACAGCACAGAGGGCGACCCCAATTGGTATTTGGACATCGATTTAGGGCGTTGCTGGCGGTACCGCCAAACGGCTACGACGCTAAACCGAGGTCTAAGATATAAAGAAGGTAAATAAAAGATACAAGATCGTTTACCTATTTGATTGAAAGTAATCAATAAATATTTTTGGGACATTTTTTACACAGTATCATCTAGTCCCAAACTAAGCAGAGCTTGTACTATGGGTACTAGACAATGGATATAATACTTTAAGTATCTGCTCTTAGCGCTTAATATTCTCACATCTTCATCCATTAAACAATTTGTATACCAGACGTGTTCTTAAAGCTAAGTGGTACAAGAAACCAGAAAAAGAATTTAAAAAGTTATATCTCTCTGTCTGTTTGTTTGTTACCGCATCACGTCAGAACAACTATACGGATTTCAATCAAACTTTTACTGTTCCATAGCTAATAGTCCAACTTATGAACTAAAATAAGTTCCATCTCCTTTTGGTAGGTGAGATACAGCTTCAACACTCTATTTTATTTTATTTATCGCAATTTAAACATAATCACTTTTCCTGATGTTATGAATTCCTTATCTTGATTTAAAGGGATTCAACTAGCATTAAAAATGTTTAACAATTTAGCTGTAAGCCGTAATATTACTTGGACGCTTTGCCATAGACCCTTATTTCTCGGCTCCGGGCAGAATAATGCCCACGTTTGCAATAACCCCGTTATGATGGTTATAAAATCAACGGGCACCCTTACTTTGTTCTCAAATTAAATTTTATTACAACTGTAAAAAGTTTAAAATTCTGTAATTTAAACTACACTTTGCAACTTTGTTATTTACGCAAGAACCAGTTGCTAATTCAATTTCATGTTTCATTATATTCGATTTTGAAACCTGACGCAATAAGAGGGGTGTTATAAGTTTGATCCTTTTCTCTGTCTGTGTGTCTTTCTGTGGCATCGTAGCTCCAAAACGGATGAACCGATTTCAATGCGGTTTTTTTGTTTGTAATTTGGTTTAATCAGGATGGCACTTACCTATGGTTGATGATACACTACAACCATTTCAAAAGGAGGGGCTATATTTTTTAAATGTTTTTGCTTATTTATTTCTATCTAATAGCTCACACCTGTTTCCTGTTGGTATAGGCAGTAATTAAAGAGGTTGTTTCAATAAAAAATAAATAAACAAAACTTACTTTAAAAATACTGTACACATGTATGGTGGAATCTGTAATGGATTATACTCTTGATTGCTATGGGCTTACATTCAAATCTTACATTGATAATTTGGAAAATATACAAGTTAGGTTTCTAAAACGAATAGTGGATAAAAAAATAAATATAAAAATGATTATGATAAACTATACAAAATTTGTAAAGTATTACCGGTCAGACTGAAGCATAAATACATTCTCGCAACCAATAACCATGGCAGTCAGGAGCATAATTCACCATTAATAAGTGTGTGTAACAAGTACAACACCCGAGCGATGTCGTCTGGTAAATATGTAGTGCCGAGGGTTAATAATGTCTATGGAGACCGTACATTACAAAAACGTATCCCATACTTACTTAACAATTTACCCGAAAGAATCAAGGAAGAAAAAACAAAAAATATGTTTAAGAAAAAACTTAAAAAATATCTAATTAGTACACTGCCATAACATGTCTAAATACTTTCCTAATAGTTAATTAATTATCATTATTAAATTTTCTGCATTAGTATATTAAAATAACCATGTGCTGTAACGTCTATATTTAAACTGCGATATTAAGCATATTATAAACTACTAATAAATATAGTTCCCAAGATTTAATTCTACATATCATGATAATATCATAAATAAACTACTTAATATAATAACTACTATATATTATAATATAATAAAACTGTATAATGTAATAAAACAAAGTTACATTAAATTGTTAAATGAGTACAAACTTACATTTAATATTAGTATCTGTGATCCAACAGACAAACCAGGTATGGCTTTGTTGGACATTTTATTGTATTATAGACCTTAATATGTACCTTTTACTATATAATAAATAAATAAATAAAATAAATAATTAAGAGTTTGGTACCGTTTTTAAAAGATTTTAAACACGTCACTACGACGATGCAAGTCACGGGCAACAATAGCCCTCGACCGATAGCGATAGATGCACAATAGTGTACCCAAAAACTATTCTATTGTCCCAAAAACTAGCAGGTAATAGAACTGCATCACACAAGCAACATTTTCTAAAACTTTTGTATATATATAAAATTTTATGCACTTTCTATGGGCGTCCGTTTCTCCGCATTAAATCAGTTCTCAGGAGCTGACCTAATTCCTGTTAACATCAAAGTATGGCATCATTGCCAACCAGCAGAACCCCAGTGTCACTACCTCTTAGATCTCAGTCTAGCATTTGGCACTAAGTGCATACTAGACAGTCTGAAAACCAATGACGAAGAATTTTTGACGCCCTTTTGGTGTCAAGATTATTACAAGCATTTTTGTATTCTGCAAAGGTCTTCATGAATTAGTGTATATGTTTTGCATATAAATACCATTATACTGGATTACTTCTTTTACCGTTTGGATAAAAATTGGGTATAGTGAACGGAGTAAAAGGGTTTGGTTTTTTTCGCTTAATATTAAATTGATATATCTATAGATACCTACTATAGAAACTCAAATCATACGCAGATGTGTATGATTTGAATTCAGATATTATTTAATCAATTTATTTACTTCAAAATGTCTGCTTTTATTGATTTAATATGAAAATTTACTTCAAATTATTAGTAGTAGTATTTATTGATAGATAAATTTCAGCACAAAAAAGTCATCCGGTATATTATACTTAATATTATAAAGAGGTAGAATTTGTTTGTTTGTTTGTTTGTATGTAGGAGGTAATCTCCGAAATTACTCATCCGATTTCAAAAATTCTTTCACCAATAGGAAGCTACGTTATCCCTGAGTGCTATAGGCTATATTTTGTGATCAAAAAATTAGGGATCCGTAAATTAACGGGAGCGAAGCCGCGAGCAAAAGCTAGTATTATATAATTTGGGTGTAAAAGAATACTTATGACAGTCGTTACTGTAATCAGAAGCCCGAAAGTCTAACAACCGGTCTTACCTTAGGATATCAGGATTGCCCAGTAACTGGGTTGCGGCGGTCTGATGGCAGTCGCTTCGTGTCAGATACTGGTGTTCAGCCGCATCTGGTTCAAACTCAAACTCAAAACTCGTTTATTCAAAGTAGACTAGTATTACTTAGTTCTTTTTGAACGTCAAATTTAGGTAGTTACAAATGACTGCACCCCCAAAAGCTCCCACCCTTCACCGCTTCCTAGTGGACTGGAAGGTGACCCCAACATAGTTGGGAAGAGGCTAGGCAGGTTAAATTATTATTGCAGCAACAATGCATGATTTGCATCGATTTCAAACCATTTTTTGCTTCTGTAGGTTTATATAAAATACATTATCACACTCTTAGCTGCTTAAGAGTTTTTCGTTGCCCTACATTGTAACAATGTAACATTACACTCGCATAGTTTTTGATACTACAATGTCTGGACTTTAAAAGAGACGTTGACCTTTGAGTTTGTTTCGGCTTTTCTTCTCAGAGCGAGTCAGATAGGAAATGCCGGCTCCATCTAGTCTTAAAAAAACATATAAAATTGACTTGTAAAAGTGTCTGTAACAGATTTATTTACAGAAATAAATATCATTTATCATTTAGAAATACCTAAAAAAAACATATTCCCATACAAAATTAACGATGAGCTTGTCTAGAGTATATTTGTTACAAATATAGCTACTGGTAAATAAATTGTTTGTTATAATAAATTGTGTCACGGAATGTTTTCACAAACAAACAATGTACAATACGGCCAACGTATCTTGGCTAGTCTGAAGTTAGCTGATTAGTTGCGCAGTAGACAAATTCGTTTCTAAAAGATTCATTGCGCAGCCAAACAACTAACTTCAGACTCGCCAAGATATTAATTACGTCGGCCGTATTGTATACGCGAACAGAATGGGGTGCTTCTGCTATGAAGCTGCAGAGTTCGGGATCGAGCCCCGCGACGCGTAAAGCTTTTTGCATTTGTAGTTCATTATTTCTAAAATATTGGAAAAAAAATACGATGCGTAGCAATAATTTCAGACATTACTGTTAAAGCAATCTTGTTGCCTTTTGAAAATAAACGTAAGATAAAACGTAAATCCCGTAAGATATTACCTAAAATAAGTTTATTACGTGAACTTTCTTTGAATACCTTAAACCGATAATTAATAATAAAATACTCTTAAATACTTTACTGACATTCTGAGTAAAAAAGCTTTTCTAACTATTTAACTAAGCTTTACCTAGTAGTCGGGATCGATTCCCACGACGCGCAATACTTTTTGAATATAATTACTTGTAAGTAAATTATTGCAAATTATTTTTGTAACGTTCCAAGAAAAAACTGTGCATAAAATTGAGTATTTATTCACTTATAGGTAAAGTATTCTTTATAAAATAAATAACAACATTAAATCAAATCAAAACAATAATTGATTGTTTTCGGCATTGCTTAAGGTACGGGATGGGGCGCTCTGTCGCTAGCGCTTCGGAGCTTGGGATCAAATCTCACGTAACACGGGAAGCACTTTTTGCCTATTTAAGAAATTATTTCTTCCGTCCTAGATTAAAACTTTACGTGAGTATATAAACAGTAATAAGCATAAATATAATAGCTTATTGTTGCTGTAAAAGTTTGATTGATTAAAAATATTTTAAAAAATAGGTTTTTTTATTTTTTAAGAAGCTTTATAATATTAGGATATTCTAAATTAATAATGAATTAAATTACTACATTATTTATAATGTTTTATCATCAAAATAAATCAAAATAGCTTCGGAATATTCAGTAAGGCGATGCTTCTTGCTACAGTACGGGACTGTTCCGCTACGAAGGGCGGGATCAAATCTCAATGCAGACACACTTTTTGGAATGTTTTAGAAATTACATTGTTATAATAATCCAGGGTTAAAACTGTAGACACTTTAGTTTATTACTAGCATTAGGATTAAGAGCTTACCGCTATCTTTTAATGAAAATTGTAGAGTTTAACACATTCTTGTTAATTAAATTAGTAATTAAGGGCTTCGGAGTTTTGTAATCGATGTATTTACTAAATAAAATATATTTTATAATGTTTAACTCCCTATTGCAGTGAAATATGAAACACAGTCAAAATACCTCAATCAGACGTTAAGTTCTACGATCAAAATTTTTGCATTATGTTTGATACCTATTACTTTCCTAATGTAACTACGTGCAAAAATATTCTAAAATTGTTACCTATGGCTAGAAATTGGTCGAAGTCTTGAATCGCGCTATCGAAGTTTTCACGACTCGTTGTATAAATACAAGAGCGCTTTACTAAAAATCAGGGGTCCGTCTCTACCTGGGGAGCCGTCTCGACACACGTCGAGCGGTAACATCCACCTTCCTAGTAAAGTGCATTCTCAATGTGGGGTTCGGGATAATCAATTAATGGGCAATTCAACATCATTCAAGAATATCACACAACTCAATTAATAATAATTAGACACCTAGATACAAAAAGTCCCTGACCAACATAATATTACCATGGTAGACAATTTGACCTCCTTCTTTTTTCATATCTACTTTTTTAATTTGCTTTGCAGTGTTGTTAAACATGGACTTCCCAATGACCGCCAGAAATGACTAATCATATCCCTACTGTCACAATGACCACGTTTGATACTATCTTATCGCGGATATGTTAAGTTAATCACTACATAGTATAAAACAAAGTCGCTTCCCGCTGTCTGTCCCTATGTATGCTTAGATCTTTAAAACTACGCAACGGATTTTGATGCGGTTTTTTTTAATAGATAGAATGATTCTTCAAGAGGAAGGTTTTAAGCTATAAAACGTACACGTGTGAAGCCGGGGCGAGTCGCTAGTATTAACATAAAAGAGTACGCGACTGCTCATCATAGCAATAATAATTCCATGCCCGGTTCCTATATCGGAAAACGACTCGTTTTGCTTACCAATGGTAACATTTGGCTCGTCCTTTGAAAAGATTTTAAGGCAACTCTAGGGTCCAGACTATCTCTGTACCAAGTTTCATCAAAATCGGTTCAGCGGTTTAGGCGTGAAAGCGTCACAGACAGACAGAGTTACTTTCGCATTTAAGTATAATATCAGTATCTAAGGATTATTAGTAGTTTGAAAACGATTTACCTATACTTATAGACAAAGTTCTATTTGTAGTAGTGTCCACGAATGTGTACTAGATTGTAATTGTAATAAACTCTCAGTTGCAGTTTTTTTTTCTATTACTCTTCTGTAGATGGTCCTTGCGGACCGTTTCAACGTAATCAGATCGTTATTGGCGAGACCCGAAGCGTCTCCAGCCAAAGTTGCAGAAATGATCTATTACGCCATATTATAAAATCAACCGCTTCAGAAGTCGGTGCCTTAAACTTGGTCCAGCGAGGATTAGCACCGACTTCTGAAGCTGTTAATTTTGTAAATTATGGTAATTATTTTACTTCGTTCAGCTTTTTTGACCGACTACGGCGATGCAAAAAGGAGGGTTATGATTTTGACCGAGATGTATTATGTTCATCTGTTCCCTCATAACTTCCAAACTACTTATCATAATTTGACAAATGAGGTATCGTTGGAAGCGACTTGATCGTGCGCTGGTTATAAGTCTGTGTGACGTCACATTAAATTGAATATGGCGCCCACGAGAAGACAAAAAATCATAAACAATTTTTTTTTTTAATGCTACCATTTTGTTTTCTCCTAACAATTCCAAATGATAATATTTTCTTGTTTCATACTTTTTAGAGTAATTTTTCAGTAGTTTAAGTCGGTTTTTCCTTTTTTATGTTTTTAGACTGCGACATTTTTTGTACAGACATGTCCGGCATCGTCGATGTCTCCAAACTTCTCTGGCGACACGTTGACACGTGTCACGGGACATTTGTCCCTGGAATACCCAGCTTTATTCTTACCGGGACAAACGACCTACTTTTGGGTTCAAATTGAATTCAAAAAGTTTTTTAAGATGCTTTTATACTGTTGTTCATTGTTTGCGTTATTTAAGTGGGCTTTCGTAAACAATACTAGATCAATACCGTTACTCAGAGCAAAGGAGTTTATTTATACAGTCAGCAAATATGTCTAAGGTCTTAAATGTAATAACCGTTTTTAATAAGCATTCGTATGTGTAATTTAAATTAGAAAATGTTCATTAATTTATTTTATGTGTGACTATTTGATTCCAATTATTCTTTTTGCAATTAAATACAGGGTGTTAACGAATTCGTGTAATTCCTTCAAACTGCGTGATCTTACTGGTGACACTGATTGACCCTGCATACGTTTTTTTCAGAAACGACAAAAAAAAAGTTTTTATAAAAGCAAGTTTGGTATTCTGTATCTGAGTAATTTTAGCATCCCAAGTTAACTGACTGCGTGGAGTGATATCGCGCTAGTCGTGCCCGTCAGCTGTGTTGCCGTGCCTTCATTAATTTATGCAAAGCATCGAAATTTTCTAGCACATAAAAAAAATTGGGAAGAAAAAAAGTTTACTTTTATTTTTAATCAATCTACATCCCATGCGGGGTTAATCTATACCATTAATAGATCATGTGGTTTAAAGGAATTACACGAATTCGTTAACACCCTGTATACAATGTGTAACATGAGAAACGCAAACCCTAAAAGTAGTTTGTTGAGAATCGACTACTGAATCGGTCTCAGTAATTTTAATGTGTATTTTTTTAGACGTGTTTTATTTTAATCAGTATCTTAATTAAGATAAAGAAAATTGAGCCTTACATCTACGCCATAAGACTTAAGTAATAAAAAAAAATCACAGTTATCAATAGCGGTGCTATTGATTTTAGCCACCTTTTTCCCCAAATAGGTCGTATTTCAATTCTATTTCAAAAATCTTAAGGCTGATTTACACGAGGATAGTTTCTTGAAGCGAGTTTCATGTTGTCTCTGTTTTCACCGCCGAGAAAGACAAAGTAAGAACGAGTCTCGCTTCGAGAAAATATCCTCGTGTAAATGAGCTTTTACTTAATAATTCGATTTGAATCCTTATTCTTTGTATACCTTAATTCCATATCTCAGATAATTTATGTAAACAAAGAAATGTCATTGTCAAAATGACAGGTTAGTGGTACAAAACATTTTATCATTAAATTTTTACTAAGTAATCATTTAAAAAATTAAAGTGAATTATAAAAACAATGCAAACAAAATACCGTAGCCAAACAATGTCTTGTGTAGTGTGTCGGAGACGCGCCTTTTAATCATTTTAATCAGTCCTTTTAAGTCCAATATTAGACTTCTCAAAATCGGACCAAATTTCCACTTGGAACAGTTTACAGTCCTTTTCATCCAACATGTGGCAAGACTTGCTAAACTTACAAAATTAATCTATGAATGAGAGTTATGTGTTGTTGAAGATGTAAGTAGTTAAATAAAACATCTGATTCAAGATCTGATTTCAAATCAGTAGCTTCGATTAGAATTAACTGTTATGAAATATTTTTTCATGATGTGTCTGAATCTGAATAACTATCACTTTCAGAATCAGATGAAACAATGACAACAACAAAATGAAAAACTTAACACGATGATAATATAGCACAATAACAAAATTAACAAACACGCAGCGAAAACGGGAAAAGAAAACGAATGTATTGTTATGACGCTAAGAAAACAACTTTGAAATTTTGTCAAACGAAATTTGAAAATGTTTGGTACTCCTACAGTGTTACCAGTATCATAAAATACTTTATACCAGAAAATCTTCTTTTCTTAATAACTTTGTTTAAAACTGAAAATTTATAAAAATAATTACGGTATGATCTTTTTTAAATTATTATTTCTAAAATCAATACATGAAAGAGAGTCTAACCTTTTTTTCCGGCATTTTTAGTGAATTACCATTAATAAGATATTTTTTTGATCTGTTATCCCCTTTGTTTACATAAATTATCTGAGATAGGAATTTAGGGTATAGTTACTTTGACTCGATTCTCATTTTCTGCCTCGTTGGTGTAGTGTTCGCAGTCGTGACTGTAAAGTGTGAGGTCCTAGATTCGATCGAGCAAAGTGGTATTGGGTTTTTCCGTGTGGAATTTCTCAGTAGCAGCTCGGAGCTCTGGATTTGTGCCTGGTTGATGGCAATAGGCTCGCTTTCTATTACGTTATGTTATGTTCTTTCTCCCAGTGTAATCTACCGATATATATGTCGTGGCCAGATCATAGAATTGATCACTTCATGATGTGGCCAGCCATTTCATGAAATGGTTGCATTTCATGAAATGGCCGATACCCGCTGCCCACATCATGAAATGGCCCGGCCAGATCAATGAATAATCAACGTTTAACGATATGATCAGCTAAACGCACGGCTACTTCATGATATGGTCAAACATTAGTGATCATATCGTAAAATAGTTACATTATTCACCGTTAGAGGCGCTGATATCGTTTTGTTTTTGTGATGCATCATGGCGGCGGACAATTATTCTGACAAAAAAGCTAATAATAATAAGTAAAGTAGGGTGACCACGCAACGAAAATTAATGGACTATTATTGGATTTCAAAATATGACTTCAGAATTTTATTTGTTCGATTACTTATCTGGTTAACCTGTGAAACTACAGCACAAAATATCGATGCACGTTACTGCAAACATTTACTATTTAGTATATTGAATCATTTGGGTTAGATTAGGTTAGAACAGTGACCAATAACGCGCGAAGGCGAGCGAGCGAAGCGAGCGTGCCGCGGCAGCGGCCGCCGAGCGCCAGATCCCCTTAATTGTTGGTGAATCAAGCTATTAAACTTTCGACCCACAAAATATCGATGCACGTTACCGCGAAAGTTTAATAGTTTGATTCACCAACAATTAAGGGGATCTGGCGCTCGGCGGCCGCTGCCGAGGCACGCTCGCTTCGCTCGCTCGCCTTCGCGCGTTATTGGTCACTGTTCTAACCTTTTTTTTTTTTTTTTTTTTCTGGGTGGAAATCCTCATGGATGTCCTCCGCCCTGGGGTGGGCGGAGGGGTCTGTCAGACTCTTACTGACTAAAACCACCCCGGTGTTCCATCTCACACCTGCGCCGAGAGTCGCGGGAACTTACGACACTTCCGCAACCCCCGGCTGGTGCCGGCCCGCCGCAGCGGGCCTCCTCGGGCTAGCGGGGGGAGTGAGTTGTTAGACTCCCCCTGCGCCGCCTGAGAGAGGCGCGCTTGGAACACTTCACGCCGCCGCCTCGGGTCCTGATATGTGGGGGGCGACAGACTTCCCCAAGTCTACTGTTCTAACCTAACCTAACCCAAATGATTCAATATACTAAATAGTAAATGTTTGCAGTAACGTGCATCGATATTTTGTGGGTCGAAATTCCGTAGTCTACTCCTTTGCTTGCATGGTACGTGCTTCCTTTATTTGGATTTTTTATTAAACCTTTGATATCATGGAAACCCTACATTAATGATATGGCCAAACGTGGATGGCCATATCATTAAACGTTGACGTTTCAACGATATGGCCAATTTTAGTTGGCCATTTCATAAAATACAACCATTTCATGAAATGGCCGGCCACATCATGAAGTGATCAATTCTACGATATGGCCACGACATATACATATACTAATCTGAAAACATTTTATTTATTTATTATGAAGTTGTTACAACGAACCTCGCGAAAAAAAATCTGCTGTTCCCTTCATTTTGACGAGATATGCGAACATAAATGTAGAGAAAAGCTGATTTTTTTTCGCGATTTCAAGTTTTGTCTCATAGTAATGAGTTGTTCATAATGATGAGTACAGTGACCCCTTAAGCGGTTGTGCGTTATTTATGTTACACCTTGTTTATATATATTTTTTTATTATTTTTTCGTTTCAAAATGAGGTCATAAAAATTATCGTATTTTGAAATTTTAACACTAGCTTTAAAACCAAAAAGTGATAGTTTAAGTGGCCTGCAGATTAGTACCCCCTTTCCGACTAACCTTGTATACACCTCTGCCCAACCCTTCGTAATACAAGGCGTGATGTTATGTCTATGGTATATGAAGTTAGTTACACTATCTAGGTGAAACTGAGCCGTATCTGGGCATGAAGCTTATATTAAAATAATAATGAAGTTTGGCCGCAGCAGCGGGGACTAAACTGGATTTTGGGATATGTCGTGTTTGCATAATCTTTTCGGATATTTATACGAACATTATTCATGGAATTAGTAGCACACAGTAATTGGAGATTGGTAGACTATTAGGTAGGATAGTATTGGTTTGAGTTACTATACAATCCTGCGTATAATTAGGTACAAGCACAGATTAAAGAACAGTTAGAATTAGATATACATTCAAAATATGAAATAAAAACAAATACTTAAGTATATTTCGAAATATAAATTCAAATTAAAAGCGCATTTTCTTTGAAACTAGATATTAATTAAGAAAATATTCGATACCATAATTCGTATGTTTGTCTAAACATATCATAGTTCACGCCATCTCCATCACATTATACCCTCAGGAATAGAAAGGGTGGCCTATTATATGTTGGGAACCACATTGAAAGAGTAAAGACAGATTTTACATACCGTTTCATGATTTTTAATCAGCCATTATTATTAGACTGTGGTAGAAAACTTGTCCTCATGTTTTCCGAATGTTTGACCCATATTTGTTCTGTAAGACAAAGGATTAATTCAAATTCTTGATCTTCTAATACAGTATAAGCGTAATGAGCATACTACTTAACTGTGTCAGTGCTGGGCCTCTTCTCAAAATGGCGTGATCTTCCTGGAACTGAAATAAATTATAGTCTGTTAAATCTCAAATATGGATACTAAAAATCTTCATCTACCTAATGCTTGTTTCTTCTCTGTACGAGAAGAAACAGTCCGCGAGGCGTAAGCTGAGCTTTGCATTTGTGTGAGTGCACATAGAATCGATTGCCAAAAAGCAGTATAAACCGGTTTAAACTATGCAAAAGACGCGTCTGCATTCATTCTCACACAAATGCAAAGCTCAGCTTAGGCCTCGCGGACTGTACCTACTTTGGCCAGCCTTGGGACAACAGGCTGGTGTTATTATTTAAATCTATTAATTAACATGGAGCCACAGGAAAAGAGTACATTGAATATCTTGGGGGAGGCCTTTGCCCAGCAGTGGGACAGTATAGGCAGATGTAAAAAACATGGAAAGTTGTATAATGTAGCTGCACAAATGTTTTTAATAATTAATGATTTCAATTTGAATTTCAAGTTTAAATCGCTAACTTATATCAATAAAATTCAAGCTTACTCAACTTAGAACTAGTGATAACATAGATTTCATGCCGCAATTTATTTGAAATTCAAATTACCTCACCTGCGATATATACCTGACATAGTCTAATTCAATTTACATGAACAAGTGATAAATAATATCAGCCATCAGACACCTACGCTTTCTGCGTCGAATAAAAGCCCGTTTCATAATAAACAGTGAAGTCCTTTCTCGTTACATTTGCTCGTACGGATACATATCTAATTTAACACTAATAACATTACTGGGAAACAGAGACGCTATTACCAAATTAAAATACTGTGTACCTACTTCAAATTAGGATGGAATATCGTTTAGTAACGTTAAGCTAGGTACCTACATATTTCTAACCAATTTACATAATATTTTACCTATTTATTTGTTTAATAATTTATGTATACACAACACTTAATAAAGGATAAGTTAATTAGGACTTCTTCAAGGATTTCTTAAATAAATCTCTTCCAGCAGAGCAGGGTTATTCCTCTAAGCGCACCAAGATTGAAACGTATCTACCAAATGAACCCCACCAAAAGTATTCCTCGAAACGATATCCTGAGAAATACTTTTGATGCGGTTCATTTGGTGCGTTTTCAAAGTTGGTGCGCTTCGAGGAATACCCCGACCTGTGAGAGGAGATTTTAGAACAAGAAATGTAGACAATAGTGTGTAAAAACCAAAATATATAAAATACAATAAACATATCATAAACAAATAAATAGCTAACCTTATATATAAATTGCAAACAAGAGCAACTATGAGGTTAATTATTTATAAAGTATTTTTGTTTTTTACATCAATCGGAATGATGATTACTTATCTTGGCAAACCATGGCGGCGCTAATTGTTCATGCACAAAACAACTTTCTTTAAAATTCAGTTAACTTAACAATAACTTCCTATTTTACCGTCTGCCAAATTATACTGGCTAAACACTATGTAAACACGATAAATGACCAGCTGTAAGTTAGACAAAAAATGATTCTACCTTCAAATAAAAATATCCAATTATTTTTTTATTATTTTGTAATAGATGTCGCTGTGAACAGCTACGTGCACTATAATTAATTAATTTTGCCATTATCGTGTATAATACCGTTTTGAAAACCACATTCATCGATTTTACTAAGTAAGGAAATGTTCGCAAGTTATAAATTCAACAGAATGTCGAAGGGAACCAGTCAGTATTTTGTTGAAGTCTTAAAAAGTAATAAGTGGCGATATCGACATTTGCGGGTTTTTTAAGCATAAATAAGATTTAAAACGTATATCTGTCGGGTGTCCCGCTCTTCACGGGAAGTTGCATTTCATGTAACTTGAGATTTAGATGATTGAAAAGTCCCGAGCCAATACTGTGCCTACGTGCAGTTCAAAATTTGTACTATGACTGGTTTGCTGCCTTGGCGGATAAAGCGGGCTGTGGGAGAAGTGTGCGCCGGACTTCTCCCATGGTCCCAGTGCACGGAGTTCAGTGTTCTGTTCTCTACTCCACCGCAGAAGAGTAATATTGACACCTTTTTTACGTATTTAATAAAATATTCGGTATTATTATTTTTGAGATTACTCATCAACATTTCTGATTAAACGAAGTATGACATATTCAAGACAAGAGAACAGACTTTTTAGGGTTCCGTACCCAAAGGGTAAAACGGGACCCTATTACCACAGTCTACCTATATCTTACTCCTTACAGTCGGTCAACGTAGAACATTGTCGCAGAGCAATCGTGCGGGGGTTGCGGGGTGAAGGGGGCGGAGGTTATGTCCCGAGTATGCAGTATGGCTACTAATAACCTCCGCCCCTACATCATTTTGACATTTCATAGGACCTGTCAAATGTATGGGCGTTGACCCACTGTATGTAGTAAGTAGGTACACTGTGCTATTACTAAGACTCCGCTGTCCGTCTGTCACCAGGCTGTATCTCATGAACCGTGATAGTTAGAAAGTTGAAATTTTCACAGATGATGTATTTCTATTGCCGCTACGAGTATAACAACAAATACTAAAAAACAGAATAAAATACATATTTAAGGGGGCTCCCATACATGTAGTTTTTATAGATAATGGTACGGAAACCTTCGCGCGCGAGTCCGACTCGCACTTGGCCGGTTTTTTCTCGTCCTTCTGTATTTATATCACAACCTGTAACTGTTTCACTGCAGGGCAAAGGCCTCTTCTCATAGTAAGAAGCCTCTCTAATTCAAATAGAATTCTATTTGAACTAGGTATACAGGGTGTTAACGAATTCGTATAATTCCTTCAAACCACGTGATCTACTGGTGACACAGATTAACCCTAAATGGGAATTTTTGAAAATCAACTAAAAAATATAAAAAAAATAGTTGATTTACTATTTCTGAGTCAATTTAGAGCCTTGAGTTATCTGACTGCAAAGAGCGATATCACGTTAGTCGTACCTGCCAGCCGTGTCGCCGTGCTTTCATTAATTTATGCGTGGCATCGAAATGTTCACAAAAATAAAACATTTTTTTTTGCAAAAAAATAAATTCTTATTTTTTTAATGAATCCTTATTAGGTGGTTTAGATACGATCGGTAACAAAGCCGCATGAAAAAGTAATAGTTTTATTTTTTTATTTTTAATCAAGCTAAATCCCGTGCGGGGCCTGTCTACATCAGTAGTAGATCATGTGGTTTTATCCTTTTGACCGCCACGGACGTCTATGGACGTCAAATTGAAATGTGCTCACGACGCCTCTGACGGCATGGCATAAATATCGAATATCGAAAATACTACTTTTTTACAGCAAAATAAACATACAAAAGTATCGATGTTTTATCTTGATTTTTGTGTGAAAGAAGGAATTTGTCGCTTGGCGTAGGGAACATAGATTTTCGTTATTGACATGGCGGTCAAAGGGTTAAGGAATTACACGAATTCGATAACACCCTGTATATTCACAAAAACAATGTAAGCGGTGAGATTGGAACGCGACTTCCTGACGGAATGATAGAATCTATAGTTATTAGAACAGCAACGTCTTTTTATGATACAATTTCATTTTATTTGTTGCTTGATGAGTTTTGATTCCTAGTGTTAGTTGAAAAATAGAAGCAGAATGTATGGTATTTTTAGGGTTCCGTACCCAAAGGGTAAAACGGGACCCTATTACTAAGACTCCGCTGTCCGTCTGTCTGTCCGTCTGTCACCAGGCTATATCTCATGAACCGTGATAGTTAGACAGTTGAAATTTTCACAGATGATGTATTTCTGTTGCCGCTATATAGCGGCAACAGAAAAAATCCAATGTTTTCACCCTGTATATATATATATACAGGGTGAAAACTTTGGATTTTTCGGACTACAAAGTATAAACTACAAAGTCTGTTTTGTTTTCAGTCTGTGACGTAACAAAGGTATTCTGTGTAAAACATTCCTTATCTTGTGCGTACTTTTGGCAGATAAGAGTGGTTGTATTATTCAAGTATTATTAAAGTGCGCACCTGCGACAAACAAACGTCTAGAAGTTTATATCTTTTACTTTTCTTACTTTCTGCTTTGTTGATAAGATGTAGCTACATCTGCATACATATTGTATAACGAGAGCTCGTTATAAAAGTGCTTTGTTTGTTAGTAATAATAAAACTGAGCAAAGTTCAAATATTATTTTGTATAACACAATTAATAAAAGGTTAGTCGGAAAGGGGATACTAATCCGCAAGCCACTTAAAGTATCACTATTGACGGTTATTATACAGCAATTGTTAAATTTCAAAATTTAATAATTTTTATTTCCGTTTAAAATTATTTTTATTTTAGTTTTTTCAAAAATTCTTCATCCCTGCTTTAGTTACGAATTCATAAAATAGAGATTCTAATTAGTGACCCCCAACATGACTTAAAAAGTAAAAATGTAAACACAGCAGTAGTCATAGCTAAGGATCGATAGATTTTAGCGTATTTTTTATGAAATCTTTGAACAGCTATTTCTCTTAAACTATTGACTTATGGGGAAAGTTGTAGACAAAAGTTATTCATTAATAATGAATAACTTAATCTCTTAAATTAATCATTAATAATGAATAACTTTTGTTATTGATTGATTCATTAATGAATCATTATAATGGGTACTTTAACACCTTTTTGGATTAGTAATTAGTACCCCCTTTCCGACTAACCTTATACCTATAACACAGTAATACAACCGTGTTCATTTCTTTTATATTATTTTTTATTGTGTCTTTAACGATACTAATATGCAAATACAATATTTAGTTTTAGTTCCGCTAAACTAGATCGTCAGTTTAGATCAGTGGATACTACGGCCCGCGGGCCAACTCCGGCCCGCGGAGGGTTTTAATCCGGCCCGCCAACCCACCCTTTTAGAGTAAGAGTGTATGGCCATAACAAATTTGAGCCAAAAATGTTAGTTTTGGCAAAATAAAATGTTTTTTATTTTATTCTGGCTCCCTGCAAAATTTCTTGCGTTTTTCTGGCCCCTGAGGAAAAAAGTTTGCCCACCCCTGGTTTAGATGCTAGTTTGGATGTTGACTCGTCGACCGCTTGCAAGCTGTCGACGAACTCGACGAGTCCACATATCTTGAGGATGTCCCGTGGAGAGGTGAAACACGTGTCGTATCAGTTTGGTTTGCGTGTTGCTTTTTTCACTTCTATATGTAACTGCATTCAAACTAGCGATTTAGTTTGGCGGAATTAAAACTAAATATTGTATTTGCATATTTGTGTGTTATAGATTCCCGAAAAGTGCAACGCCTTATTTCATTATTTATTTTAATTACATTTTGTTTTACATTTTTTTATGTGATAAAAAAATCTAGGTCCCTTGAGATGTCAGTTAAACAGGTTTGTACAATCCGAAATCAACTCATCTGGAAATACATAGTTTGATATATAGCCGTGTGTATGTTCAGATTCAAAAGAGAAGTCAAATTTTCTACATCGGTGGTGGTGAGTGCTTCGCACATCCCTTTCTCCATCAAATGCCTTTACAGCGCTTTGATGCTACTTCATCAAATGCCTTTACAGCGCTTTGATGCTACCGCTCCATACTTCCAACACTTTCCAGTACTTTACGCTCATTCCAATGGGTTGTGTGCCTATAGGCGGCGGCCAGGGGATTCTAGCTCTGAACAGGTTCTGTTTCATATATACACAGTACCCAGCGCTAGACACGTGTATACATTAGTCCAGGGCCCACTCAGAGAAAGAATCCAACGGCCGCCTTTTAAAGAACACACTTACCGCGTAGAATCGGACTCCTCCACCTGACTCGACCAAAATTTCTATATATACAAAACATCACACAAACTTCACTTGCGAGATGTAGGATCCATATTGAAAAAATTAAACCCATTTCTAAAAAAATCTAATGGTTCAGGAATAGCACAAAGGGCGGTGCGGGTGCAGGTACTTGGGACCGGGGCGGCGCGAGCGCAACCACGTTGGCCAAATGGTGTAAGATGCTGCATGTTTTGAATTAATGCATCAATGCCATATTGTAGTTTATTGGTGATAAATAAATAAAATGAAGATTTAATGATATTAAAACTTACATTTCTCTCAAGAATACTACCACAAAAAAACGCTAACAATAAATAGTACAGAAATGGCATGAACATGACAACTATGTATATTATTTTATT
The DNA here is from genome assembly GCA_905220435.1 of Amphipyra tragopoginis. NCBI lineage: Eukaryota > Metazoa > Arthropoda > Insecta > Lepidoptera > Noctuidae > Amphipyra > Amphipyra tragopoginis. Next base: position 12,182,137 of record HG992009.1, read on the forward strand.
ATATTTTTAAATGTTAACCTGTAAGTATTATCTTTGTAATTTTTTTTTATTATTGTTTAATAGTCGGTTAAGTGCCGACTAATAAATAATAAAAAAAAACATAATTTCGTGCCAAAAACAAATCAAAGTTACCAAAAACTTTTTCTATCGCTGGCAAAAAAATATACTTCAAAAGAAATTAGTAAAGAAACTTCTCGATCATTATTCAAAGGAAAACTCCGATAAAGTTATATAAGGAAGTTAATTCGCGATGTCCTACATTGAATGGAGTCAATAATTAATTTGTTAAACTTGATCTTGTTATTTGTGTTGACCGAGACTGACATAACAGTACTTGTGAATGCCTATGTACAGACGCTAGCACATCAAGCTATCCGAAACTATCAAATTTTCAAAATCAACCTTGAACCTTGCTTTTGCGAAAATGATGAAAATCTATTAGAGAAATTTGACAGATTGTGGTAGCTTTATGTGCTGGCGTCTGTACCTACATAAAGAACACATTATAAACAGAACACGTAAAGATCAAGCTTAACGAAAAAGCCTGCAGAAATTGATTAGCTACATCACTACAACAGTAATAATGTGTGGAGACAAAAAACGGTCGAATAATTTATGTAGGAACCTATACAATCATACAACGTTACAACTGGCGAGGCGTAAGCTGAGCTTTGCATTTGTGTGAGTGCGCATAGAAACGATTGCCAAAAAGCAGTATAAACCGGTTTAAACCAAGCAAAGGACGCGTCTGCATTCATTCTCACACAAATGCAAAGCTCAGCTTAGGCCTCGCGGACGGTACCTTGTTCAATATTACAATTTTAGGCCATCGGTGAATAAAATTAGAAATGAGTATATTAGAGGAAGTTTGAAAGGCGCCTGTGACAGAAAAGTTGAAAAGGAACCGATTATTTTGATATGGGCATGTGATGAGGAGGGACGAAAAGCATGTGACTAAGAGAGTGATGAATATAAATGTTGATGGGTGGAGGGCAAGAGTTAGACCAAAGAAAATATGGATGGATAGTGTGAGAAATGATAAGAATGAAAAGGGAGTAAATAATACCGGGACGGATCCAAGTAACTCGAAATAAGGGCTGGCAGAAGAAAAGGCAGTGTATACAACGTGTTACAAAAATACACCTAAAGCCGAAAGGGGATTAAAAGGTCTCTTGTAAAGAGTCTATTGGCAATATTTTAAAATAAAAGAAAGACCGAAAAAAATATTTGACAAATCATCAAATAAAATCATCATTGAAACGCAACCCTGAAAACATACAAGTAAAGATACCCAGAAACCCTACCCAGAAAGTTGTTTACATTCTTACCTAATTTCCTCTGAAAGGTAAATGACAACAACCATAAAAGACTACTTGATTAACATTTTCATTTTTAAGTGGAATTATGTAACACGTTGTATAATGCCTATTTCCAATTTAGAATATTCTAAAAAGAGAAAAAAAATAACCGTCAGTTCTAGTCCAAAATGGTTTATATATTTACATAAACATAACCTCACGCTTGTATTCCCCGAAGGGTTGGCAGAGGTGTATAGTACACCCACATTTTGCCGTTATGTTTTACGTCCCATGTAATACGGGGCGAACCAATGACGTATTATAAATAGACGCGTCATGCATCAACATCACGGCACTCAAAATCAGCGTAAATACTATCGGTAGCTGGATAGTTACATAAACGTACGAAAAAGGAAAGAAAATTAAATGTCACATAAGGAATTCCTGTTGTTAGAGAGAGATAAATATGTATCTTAGGTTACGTCATTATTTTTTGTGCATGCTCATTGGTCGAGCGCGTACAAAAAGAGGCATGTGGGGAAAAATTGACACTCAATTTTCTCGTGTTGATATAGGTAGGTAAGTAGTAGATTTTTGGGTAAAATAATATTATCCTTAAAATTATGAATGCAGTATTTAGCAACAGTAATTATAGTTATTTAATTAATAAAACAAAATGTAATATAAACATAAAAATCTTTATCTACGAGTATATAATCAAAGAAATCAAGTAAGAATCTCATACGTATGTTAAATGTCTGTGATGACCTCTTGCTGAGATAGGTACGATTCGAGTATTGGTCTATTATATTGATCATTACGTTTAATAAAACATATTATTATATTCAAATAATATAATTCGAAATAAAAACAATGTAGTTTTTATAAACACTGATGCAAAGTTGCCGATTTTCCTCGCTAGCCGCCATTATGCTGCATCGAAAAAAAAAAATTGAATAAATATTTTTTTCTTGATATTTACGCATGAAATGACACTTTTTTATCTTTTACAGTTGCAGTATAATTATTACATATTCTATACACACAGGACGGCATTTTTTTTCGCTAATAGAGAAAGTTATTACACACAAGTTATTTCAATTTCACGTACAGCCGCGGCAACGGTTGCTACGCGACTAAATGGATGTCAGGCAATTACCTTGCATTCATCTAGCCAATACAGAGCGCGGGCAACGTATCTATAGTAGTTTATATTATCATTGGGGCGAACCTATTGCCATCGACCGCTCACAAATCCAGACTCCGGGCTGTTACTGAGAAATTCCACACGGAAAAACCCGATAACACTTTGCCCAACCTGGGGATCGAATTCAGGACCTCACGCTCAGAAATCGCGCTCGCCAACGAGGCAGTTTATGTATTTAATAAACCATAATCATAAGAAAACCTTAATCATCGTTATGTTAATACGTGAACATCGAAAAAATATTTGTTATAAAAAGATTGTGCCACAGATGTGCACAAAAAAATCATGTATGTTGCCGTTAAGGTAGGTAAAATAATGATCGAATTTCGACCAAAAGCGACACCCTCGGATTTATTATTATTGAGGGTTTTTTAATCTACAAAAATTGGCGAATGTCTATCATTTATATTTCGTTATTTTTTAGGTCATATGCGCCATTCCAATAAGCAAGATAACTGATAGGGTACATACCTTCTTACTATAAAATTGAGTCCTAATTACTGCTAGGGTTATTTTTCTGTCAAAAGTAATTTTAGGGTTCCGTACCCAAAGGGTAAAACGGGACCCTATTACTGAGACTCTACTGTCCGTGTGTCACCAGGCTGTATCTCATGAACCATGATAGTTAGACAGTTGAAATTTTCACAGGTGATGTCTTTCTGTTGCCGCTATAACAACAAATACTAAAAAACAGAATAAAATAAATATTTAAGGGCACGGCAAAAAAATCACGTTTGTTGTATGGGAGCCCCCATACAACGAACGTGATTTTTTGCCGTTTTATAGATAATGGCACGGAACCCTTCATGCGCGAGTCCGACTCGCACTTGGCCGGTTTTATTATTTCATTACTTTTATTTTATAGGTCTTATGCGCCATTATGCAAGGTAACTGATAAGGTACGCACGGCTACAGATCAAGCTATACATTTCCAGTATAAGCTGATCTCGCATTGTATAGGGTTTCCTTACAATGAGAGGTCAGTGTAAACTGGAAAAGTATAGCTTGATGTGTAGCCGTGTGTACATACCTTCTTACTACAAAATTGAGTCCTAATTACTGCTAGGGTTATTTTTCTGTCAAAAGTAATTTTTAATAACTGAATGTGGATTAGAACAGGTGCCAAGTCTAGCAATAATAGACTAGTATAACTGGGTTTTGAGTGAAGTACTAATTGCCTTCGTAGGTAATGTGTTGGGTTGATTGGCGTGCACGCTAAATACAATGTACACGTCTTAAGTAATGATTTACGGACTAGATGTTTGTTGTTTTTGTATCATTTGTTTTATTGCTGCAACTTTTCAAAGTACCTACCTAAAAGCTTGTCCAGATGAGGCGTATTACGAATAATAACTTTTGTTCTACAACTTTCCCAAAGAGGGAATAGTTTAAGAGAAATAGCTGTTCAAAAATTTCATAAAAAATACGCTGAAATCTATCTATCCGCAGTTATGATCAGCTGTGTTTACATTTTAGGTCATATATTTTGGGGTCACGGATTAGAAGCTCCATTTTCTGAATTCGTAACTAAAGCAAGGATGAAGAATTTTTGAAAAACCTAAAATAAAATTATTTTAATATGGAATTAAAAATTATCGAATTTAAAAACAGTCTTCAGTGATACAATAAGTGGCCTTCGGATTAGTTCCCCCTTTCCGACTAACCTTGTATACAAGGTGTAACATAAAAAACGCACAACCTATTAAGGGGTCACTGTACTCATCATTATGAACTACTTTTACTATAGGACCTAAGCTGAAATCACGAAAAAAAATCTGCTGTTCCCTACATTAATGTTCGCATAGCTCGTCAAAATGTAGGGAACAGCAGATTTTTTTTTCGCGATTTCAGTTTTGCTCCCTTGGTAAAAGTTGTTCATAATGTGTGTGACCCCTTATGAGGTTGTGCCCTTATTTATGTTACACCTTGTATAATATATTATAAATAGTATTCAAGTTATATCCACTTTTTCTTACAGACACATTAGTTAAGTAGCGGTCTAAATTGCCGATTTAGTGAACTTAATTGAGCAAGGACCGAGTTTAAATTGCCATTATACCGGATAATTTTTTTTACCGTCTAGAAAAAAATGGGTATTTACGTGAATGAAGTAGAAACCCATGGAATAGTTTTTTTTTTTTCATTTGCCTGTTTCCAAATTGATCTATCAATAAATTTTAATAAAAACAGAAATTTTGAAACGAATAAGTCGATTATATAATATCTAAATTCAAATCGTACACACCTGCGTATGATTTGAATTTCGATAGTAGGTATCTAATGATAGATCAATTTCATTAAACTAAAAAATCTCCATACCAAAGCCTCTCTCTATTCCATTTATTCCTTTTTTTGCAGACGGTAAAAAGAGTCATCCGGTATGTATGTCCAAATGCGATTTTCTACTTAACTCGCTACTTATGTTATGTGTTGTAAACCGGGCTTTAATGACAATTAAACAAAGTCACTTCACGCACTACAGTTATGAAGTCGTGTTATTAATATCGACTTTTACCATCATGAAAATAAATGTCAGTTTCCGCATAACATCGTCCATTCGACGTGCTCTATTACCGGTGTAAGTAATTGCGATAATTTGCCGACAATATGCTCGAAAGCTGTCACTTACAACAGCTAATCAAACTATTGATGACATTTGACAGCATAGGATATTTTTTTAGAAAAAGTAAGAGTGTTACCACACCATTCGATCGATCGTCTATCAATGCCATCGAACGACATCGACGTGCTGTCACTTCGCCTAAAAGTGACAGTGACAGCACGAAACTTAACAGTAACTTAAAATTGAGTACCGTTTGAATATTTATTCCTAAACCTCGCATTAATAAATGGCTTTCATTTGAGAGCTACCTTTCAAGGTTCGTTTTGATATATCATAACGAGATACTGTTTCGATAAACAAAACAAAAATAATGTTATCAAAATCTATGACATTCAGATGACATTAACATTTTGACAGTTCAACTTAGAATTCTGCTCCCAGTCCGCTATTTTGGGAGTGGTTTATTAATACGGGGGCTTAATACCAGCTTCAAACTATTTTAATTAATTACAGTGATCAAAAGATATCATAAGTCGAATAGAGCCAAGAGCTTAAAGTTTCAAAAGGTACACAGCAGTTTTAAGACTTCTTTGGAAATTCTATAAGTATTTAAAGAAGCACTTTAGTTTTCTCGCTCGAGGTGGATATTGATGAAGTTTGCTGTCGGCATTACAAGAACGATTGGAGTCTCGCATATCTGTATACTGAACATTAAGTATGTGAGATTGTTCACGTCTAAATTCACGGCTCATCTTCCTTGCGGAAGATGTCCGGTCCTTTGGAAGGCATACACGGGGACACAGGTCCAACGCGCAGAGGCCCCTTTGAGAACTTTAATCTAAAATGGGGTGGAGCACCAACCGGGGACTATCCACGGTTGCACTATTGGAGTACAGTCATGGACCGTCCCAGGTGGGTGCAAGACTATTGTAAAATATGGTGAAAAATATCTGGTCTATGGGAAGGGGTGTTAGGTGGACTAGATAACTTCTATTGCCGGAAGAAAACGGCGCAAGATTGTTCATATTGTTATGGGAGTTCATCATCATCATCCTCCTGCCCTTATCCCAACTTATTTGTGGTCGGCGCAGCATGTATTTTTCTTCCATACATCTCTATTAGCCGTCATCTCAGTAGTCACCCTCTTTCTAGTCTTATCATCTTTTACATTATCCATCGATCGTTTTTTTGGTCTTCCTCTACTCTTATAACCATACATACACATTCATACTCAAAATTTTCCTCATGACATGTTCCTCATTCCTCCGCATCACATGCCTATATTTTGGTTTCCACACATTGTTATGGGAGTTATTAAGACAATAAAATAAAGTTGAGTGAGCTACACGATAGCTGATGCTGCCGTCAGCTGGGATAAGTCAATTAAACTGCTTTAGCTCTTTCCTCAAAAGGCCATTTCAGACGTTGCCGTTCATTTCAGACTTTAAATGAAACCTTGTTTCGGCTTTTCCTCTCAGAGCTAGTCAGATAGGAAAAGCAGGCGACAACTTGTCTTAAAAAAAAAACAATACATTGACGTGTAAAAGTGTCTGTAACAGATTTATTTAGAGAAATTGATATAATTTATTAATACCTATAACACCCAGCCTTGCTTTCCACGCAGCAGGAGGGTTTAATTCAATCTCGGCCCGCACCTCTGACTTTTCGAATTCATATGCTGGACAGAATTTGATCATCACTTGCGTTAACGATGAAGGAAACCATTATAAGGAAACCTTCACATTTGAGAGGGCTCTAGAAAGTTCTCGATAATGTGTGTAGTCCGCCATCGCGCACCAGACCAGCGTGGCGGACTAACGCGGCGTCTTACGTAGGCGGTTCAGAGCGACGCGAATTGCGAAGCGATCCGATGCGGTGACACGCGAATTCAATGCGATGCGGTGCGAAGCGGCGGCTTTGTCCTACGAGCTCCCGAACTGCCCGCCGCGTGCCGCCGTCATTCAGTAGCACTGTAGGGCACCGCATCCAGTTCGCGCGAAAATATCAAGTCAACTGATAGTGTCGCTTCGCTTCGCGCCGCGCCGCACCGCACTCCACGTGCGTTTGGTCACTTACGCTACTTCAATAGGTATCGACTGTTTGTTGTTTTTGCGTCGCGCCGCGCCGCATCGCGTCGCTACTAGATCGCTCACGTAAGATGCCGCGTAAGACCTACAGTTTACGCCTTAAACCATTTTTATTCCGTAAAGAGACCCGTGCCTAGCAGAGTGACAGTAATAGGCCGATTATGCTTATGCTATAATACCTACCTTTATTTAATTAGCAGTTTACAATGTAAAGCGGCGTAAACTATTTTACATAATACGGCTGTCGCTGAAAATCGGTGTTGTGCCTACGCACTGTGCATGTGCCACAGCAATATGCTGAGCGATGGTCGATTTGCTCGGATGTCACGCATATTTTTCCAAATTTAATTTTAGTTTTGTTATTTTAGTTGCATTCTTTTTTTTTTTACTTCTAGTTTTTTTTGTGGTTGTGTGCGTCACCTCAAGACGCAAATTTTGTTTTCTTTCTTTCTAATTACCTTACTTTTACTTATTCCTAAAAATATAATTATGAAGGCATTGTAGAGGTTGAGGTATACCTAACGTGACCATTCTTTTTTTACCTCAGAGCGGGACGCCTGCAACAAATTTTTTTTATAAGAATAAAACACATAATTAAAAATAAAATTTACAAAAAAAAAATTGGAACTGTTCTTGTGTAGGCTGGTCCGATGTTACGCAAGAGCAATTTGCTTTAAAATAATTATCAGCTTTAATTTATACAATGAATGTGTATAATATACCTATGTGATAATGTGCCATGACTTGTTGATGTTACTTAAATACGCGCTTGTTTTGTATTGAATTCATTTCCACGGATTGCCTTTTTTCAAAGCGGGACGTTTACGTGTTTTTGGGGACAGCGGGACACATAGCTCAAAAGCGGGACGTATGGTCACGTTAGGTATACCTTACTGTTTTTATTTTTTAATGGGGCATAATATACTAACGAATTCGAATCGGGAATCGAACAATACGAGTATTGTCACCGATATTTGAAAGGCTCACAGATAAAAAAAAGACACTTCAATTCAAAACGAATAGAAATGCTTTTTTTAAATGCAATGACATCAACATTACGGGAATTCCGAATAAGAATGAGGTGAGGCGTATAGTTTTATGAATTTACTTAGATTTGTAGCGTTTGTAAAGATATTACTTTCTTTTTATTACTATTACGACCTTTAAATCGTGTAATCAAGATGAGCATTTAAAACTACCATTTTATATGAACATAAGATTTTTAATTTTGTTTTACGACCGATGAGACGATGAGGCGAGGACGACGCGACGCTGTGAAAAGTATTGAATTTCGTAATGCTATTATTTTTATAGCACAGTATAAAGAATTGTAAGACTGTTATAATAGGAGACACGCTTGTGGAATTGAATCTAGGATTACGATTGGACGACGTAAGGAAATTTGCTATTATATTAGGGTAACGTCAAAGTTTCTTCACTCAAGATTTAGACTCGCGTTCACCAACATTAATTCTCTTAATAAACAACCGTTTACCTAATATTCTAGTACATAGCCTCATCGGCAAACTTCGTAAAACCGATTACTTCCGAACTGAGTGCGACTTTAAGACCTTATGTTTCATAATACTGCAGTAAAAAAATGATATTTATGCTGACACTGAAAATGAGCCACTGCGATTAGTTATTCGATCAGGTACCTACAATTTACTATGAAGATAAAATTAATTTTGATGCCTTAAGCGTGAATTACACAGAAGCGGCGTAAGGTGCAGACACGGTGCAGGCGCGTCGCTTTTATAATTTTTTTGCGAAAAAGATTTATAGCGGCACGATAAAACGTATGAAAGCGACGCGCCTGCGCCGTATCTGCACCTTATGCCTTTTCTGTGTAATTCACGCTTTAGGTTATAATGAATTTGCTTTTAATCGCGCAGTTAATAGACGGTTGGTAAACCAATACATGGTCAATATGTTGATAAATATCCAAGAGTTATTAGATTAGATTAGGTTACCCCGTCTCATACCGTGGGTGACGTCAAAGGTGACAGAGAAATGACGCCAACAAGCCGGATACAGCAGAATCATACAGTGCGGTTAGGAACAACATACACACATCAAAAAAAGTTTGCGATCACTTTGAAAAATTATGTAGCCTTTTTGAAGCCGAATTTTCTAATCGGGATTCAAAGCGATAATTATCATGATAAATAACGATTTAATCAGATTTCAGTTGAACTTTAAATGCGGGATCTTCACATACATAATTTTGCTAGTGATCGCAAACTTTTTTTGATGTGTGTACTTAGGTATGTTGCCTTAAGTGCCATGTTCTGCCGATATTTCTCTAAAGATTTCAAAATCGAGAAATAATTTTTATTTCCATTTGTTGCAGGTCATCAACAAACAGCACCAGAAGGAGTCCAATCAGTGTTAAATATTTATAAAAGTGATATCTGAGTATCAGTGAATGTTTCAAAAAGTGCTAATTAAGTGTTTAATTTAAAGTGGCAAAGTGATTCACTGTCATGTGACGCACGACAATGTTGAAGATACAAATGTTAGAGTCCATCGTCAGTAATGATGCTGATGAGAACCAGGAGCAGCAGCCGAACGGGTGAGTTTCATTGTTACAGTTTCACAACGATTTTAATGAACGTGGCGAAGTATTTATTATTTAAATAACTTTAAAAAAAAAGTAAAAACCGACTTCAAAGAAATACTAAAAGGAGTAAAATAATTACCATAATATAAAATTAACAGTTTCAGAAGTCGGTGCAACTCTACACTGAAGCAAATAGAAGCCACCGACTTCTGAAACTGTTAATTTTATATTATGGTAATTATTTTACTCCTTTTAGTATTTCTTTGAAGTCGGTTTTTACTTTTTTTTTAAAGTTATTTTTATTAAATACGTTTCAGTGTCATAATTTTAACCCCCTCCTTCATAACCCTTCTTTTTGGCTATGACGTAGTCGGGCATAAAAAGTCCTTTCAAATGATACCTTACACGATATAATGAAAAAATTCCAAAGGGGGGAGGGGGGGACACGCACCCCCTCCTCTTTTCAAGTAGTCAGTTCCCAGCAACAAATATAAACAAAGCAATATTAGTAATTTGAAAATTTTGCTTTGATCCGATGAGGAGTTCCGTTCCATATCTCTGAAGTTTATGGTCTGATCATAACAAAATTTAAATGGGACCAATCGGGAAGTATGCCCTTTCGAACAAAAAAAGATTTTTTCAAATCGGTTCATAAATGACGGAGATATGAGGTAACAAACATAAAAATAAAAAAAAAACATAAAAAAAAAAAATAAAAAAAAAATACAACCGAATTGAGAACCTCCTCCTTTTTGAAGTCGGTTAATAAAAGCTGTTGCCAAGCCTCAAACCATCTAAAAGCTGTTGAGGAGAATTAAAGTAGCTGAATCTCAGGCTGCAATGACTGTTGTATAGCTGTATAAGCCGTTTTACAGGCCTTGTACAGCTGTTTCAATGATTATACTGCCGTTAACCAGCCACTGTAATGCAAAAGGCAGTTCTTTTTTTTTTAAACGTTACCCCACACTAAGATTTCTCTTGTATCGTGGGTGCGTTTACAGACACAAATCTCACAAACAAACGCCCTGACCCGAAACAACCATCTGTAGGCCATACAAATTTTTGTTCCGTGTGGGAATCGAACCCACGACCCGTAGCGCAGAAGCCAATCGCTTAGCCACTGCACCAAACGTGTCGTCAATGTCAACATGTCGTCGGTTAATTTGGGGTCCAAATTAGAATTACAAGGGCTGTGTAGTTAGCTACACAGCCCTTATGCAGGAAACTAAAACAGCCTTGAGAAGTCACAAATTCTATAATCAAGTCGCTGCGCGGCTGCCATGTGCTACTTGGGCACTTTCCATCACTAGGCTAATTCACGTAATTTCATGACGCGCCGATCAAGTTGCAGTGACGCTACAGTAAGGCACTTGTCCCACCGCCGACGATGAGCGAAAAGCGAGTAGAGCTAGAAACTGGAAACGAGTTGGCGAGCAGCGGGAAGCGAGTGTGTAGTTCGGATAGTTTTGTCGCTGGGCTATAAGTGAGTGTGCGAGTACAACGGGCGATTACTCGCACCACTCGCAAATGACCGCTGGTTGATCTCTCGGTGTGAGATCTGTCGGCCAAGCGAGCATCGCTGAGCAAGTATCGCTGAGCGAGTATTATCTTTGATAGCTCTTGTCGCTCAGCGACAAACTAGTGGAACGAGTCCTCGCCGGTAGTGTGAACAGTCAGCGATCGACTATTAATATATGCATCTCTATTGTTTACATGGAATGTATATCTATTTGTACACACGGCTACACTTCAAGCTATGCAAAACCAGTATAAGCTGACCGTTACTTGTGTTGGTTTTGGTTTGGGTGGTTTTGTATAGCTTGATGTGTAGCCGTGTGTACGTTTCTTGAGCGAGAAAATAGTCGGTAGTTAGTCGCTTCCTCGCCGGCGGTGGGACAACTGCCTTAAGTTCAGGCGAGCGTATTTGACAGCGATCGCCTATTACGCGAATACCAAAAGCTTTGTTTTGATCGAAACTTAACTGCAACTACACTGTAACTGAACTTCTTCAGTTAGGTGAATCAAGCTCCTGGTGGGCTGCCAACGACTTGGTTGCCAACCTACAACTTAAAAAAACAAAACATAAAAAAAGAGTACTTAGTTATAAGTAGATACTTCAGTTAGAACCTAACTATCCCTACATAATATAAAGCGAACATGACACATTGTTAAAGAACACTAATGTGCTATTCAAACAGTTATTAATTTTAATGAAGCATACATACTTAATATCACGGCTTTCTTCCCAAGTAGGGTGAATTCGACCTTCTTCCCTCTTGTACCCGAGTAAATATCGTTAAGTAGGTACAAAGTATGAGATTTAAAATGGCGGCGCTTCTAGTTGTCATTATTTGCATCTCGGTCACGCACGGTCTCCGTGAGCAAGAGACAAATAGTAATATCCATTTTTTATTTAATCTTATTTATTTGTTTATTGAATAATTTATTTACACACAACATTTAATAAAAGATAATTCATCAGTAGCGTAACCATAGCGTACAAAGGCACTTCTTATTTCAAAAATATGTCTCTTCCAGCAGACATGTAAGAGGAGAATTTAGAACAAGAAATGCAGACAGAATGTAAAAACAAAAGAAACCGTAAATATACAGACACAATGAACTACATTAATGCAAAAATAATAAAAATATACAATAAACTCACATAAAATACAATAAACATACATGTATACACAAATAAATACCTCTATAAATATATAAACTGCAAACAAGAACAACTATGGTTTAATCTTCTGTGACTAGGACTAAAAAAATCATTTTTTATAAAGCAGCTGTACCTGAGTCCCGACTTTACTGGGACAAAACGATTCGAACATTATCCATTTTGAAACAATAGCTTTACGTTACAGTGTAAGCTCACAGATTATAATATTAATATTCAATTATAATACTGACTTAGCATTGCCCAGACAGCCACACAATTTGAGATTAGGTAATCCCAAATTTCTACAGAACACCCTGTATTAACGAGAACGATTATAATATTAATACACCATACTAGTTATTACACCACCCACAATTCATTAAAATTGTACCATAAGACCATAACACACAGGAAAATGTAAATTTTTGTGTTACATTTTCCTGTGTGTTATGGTACAATTTTTGTAGGCCTGACCCACAAACCGACTTCTGGGTTCCGACGCATCACACTTGTATGGACTTACCTATCTATATTACAGGTACATCAGTACATTAATGTCCATTTCCATAGTCTGTATTTAATTTAATTGTGTGCCTGAGTGCCTGCAGTATTGTGTTACACATGTCACAATATGAACACTAATGACCACTAGGCAGAATTAAAATAAGTACCACGCTTCATGAGGGGTTAAAAGAGATTATAGTTGTTTGTCTAATATTTCCTGAATTTCTTCTAATGGTGCTCCCACATTAAGGGAACGTATAATATTCATGTTGTTCCATAATATTTGTTATAATTATAATAACAAAAAACCTAAACATAATTTAAACTTACCATGAAAATAATTTTTAAAGTGGGATCACCATGCGTAGCATGACCACCGTTGACAAGGGTTTTGTCGACAAAATGACATATTGCTATTGCGTATCTCTCATTTCGTATATTCTTCTGTCGACAATCTTTTGTCTGCAGTGGTCATACTATGCCTGCTACTGTATAACATTTTATTACCTCAGTGCGGAAGCATCATTACATACACATGGCTATGGTTTGGTAGAAACTATGGAACGCCACTTCGTATAATGCAACGATCTGTACACAGGTACTCCTTCAGCATCATGGAGTTTTCCATATATATATATACGTGAAGGTTGAGAGTTCTACATCATAGAGCATCTCATTTGCATTACCAATCTTCTTATCTAATCCCCCATTGGCTGGAGACCCTTCAGGTCTCGCCAACAACTGCCCGGTGACGTAGACGATCCGCAAGGATCATCTTGGGTTTTTTTTATCCTTTATTGTCCCACTGCTGGGCAAAGGCCTCCTTCAAATTCTTCTATGTACTCTTTTCCTGCGGCACCTCAAACCAACCTTCGTGGTACGCGTCTAGGTTATCTCGCCACCTCTTTCTGGGCCGGATCATTTAAAAGAAATAAAAGTCAGAAAAAAAGTCTAATGAAAATCTCGTTCGAACCACGAATAACGCGAAACATACCATTTTATATAATGTCATTCATTAGCTTGACCGTTTAGTCGTGTTCACCTACATTCTATTTCTACTAGGTATAACAAGTATCGATTTCCGGCGAAATAACCGTCCCGGTGGCGCCGGTATAATTTCGCAAATAACTTTTTATTGGGACATCACAGATCGTTGTTTCCTACCGGGTCGTCGGACAGGTTGCGACGACAATTTGTCGCGGGCACGACAAACAAATTAATAAAATTATACTTCCTAATATTATGTTTAGGGATTTTTTTAGTTATGAGTTTATGTAACGGATGGTAAATATTGCTATTTATATCATGAAAGATTCTCCCCAGATAATCAGGATTACTTATCCAATTTTACCTAATCCGCCTATTCGTTACAGAATACAGACTACTACAATCGTGTTTTAAACTGTGTAAGATTATGTTATACTTATAACACTTATCACAAATAAAACTAAGATACATATTTATAAAATAGTTTTTAATTAGTTTTTTTTTTTTGTAATTTAAACTTATAGAATCAATTGTTTTTGAAGTTGAAAATGTTTTCCTTTATAATAGTACCTATACCTGCTTTCGAAATAAACCTACTAAATAAATTCGCTGTGAAATAAAATTTACCGATTCTTTGCACTCACCAACATAAATACCCTGAAAAATACGAAATACCTTACCTATAAACACTGTATTGTTAGATTGGTACAACCATTTTCAGGTGCCACAAAACACGATATCCAACCTTCCACTCCATACATTTTCAATTCAACCCCACCCTCACAGCAAGAAGCGAGCGAGAAACATTGTTTGTGCTCGTAAAAACTAAATGAAAACATAGCGGTGGGCGACAGAACGACGCGACGTCGCCGTCGCCTGCGTCTGTCGGACAAAACAAATTCAACAGCATGTTTTATGGCCACACCATGACGGAAAGGCCTCGGGATTATAAGTTATAACACTCGGATGCCGTTACCATGTTTTTCTACACAGGGAGTGCCATGGATATGGTTCGACTAGTATGACTGGAAGAAAATGTTTAGGGGAAAGCCTAGTAGCAATTGAACATATTTGGGTCATGTTATGCAAGAACCAAAACTTCTCTGTTATATTATTAAACATAAGTCAATGATGGCAGTCGATACTACGTTCTACTGTAAAGGAAAACTTTACAACATGTAATATATTAAACGCAAAGCCTGAAAATAGTTAAGAATCGCCTACTGAATCAATCTCAGCCATTTTTAATTTTTATTGATGTGTTTTTTTTTTCATGTAAGTAAAGAAAATTGAGTCTTATAACAAGGCTAGACTGAAGTAAATGCAGTTACCAATGAAAAATTAGTAGTTTTCTTAAATAAACAATATTTAAACACATAAAAGCAAAATTTCAGTGTATGTATTATGATTATAACTGAATTTTCTAATTGTGGTATTTGAGTGTTTGCGTTATTCCTGTCACATGTTGTATTTATTATATGTATAATAATAAAAAATATACCCTTTAATATCTATCCTAGGATTACAACCCACCACGTCTACTGCTGCTCAGCTATGAATAGCAGAACACAATGCGTAATACGTGTGCGTGCTAAACTGCGATCTTGGGTTCGAATCCCACAAAATGTTACACTTTTTGTGGTTATTTCTTTATTTCAAATCAAAACAACTTTTTGAATATAGTTCTAGAAAGTTCTAAAAATGCTAATAAAAAAAATAAACAAAATTTTGAATACAAAAGTGTCAATTTATTTACTCAGTAGGGTCGTCCAGCTAACGCATAGCACAATATATTATAAATATCGCCAGACTTTCGCACAATACAAGAATACTATAACAGCAAGCTCTTTAGAATACCTTTTACTAATAAGTAATGCCTTCTAAATAGTCACCGTCATAGTATGGGGAAAATCGTAAACCAGATTCCCTTGCTGGCTCCCTGAGTAAATACGGACACTTAATCGTGTTTGAACTAGATTCTTGCATATATATTTAGATTCAAAGAAAACTTCGAATGTGAGATTCAGAACCTATCATAAAAATACTTTAAAAAAAAGTGTATGATTTGTGGGTAGTTAGAAAAATTAAAGTCTATACTATTCTTGTTGTGTTGATTTTGACAGTTCAGGTGCAGTAATATAACATGGTTCGAGTGAATTCAGTAGTAATTTTAAAATGTATGGGAGATATTAATAAAATAATGAGTTCTAATTAATAATTAGTAATTATAAGTGCGTCAAAACTAATGTGTTTACGTTTTGTGTATAGACTAATTATTTTGGATTGACATTATTAAAAGGAAACTTGTTCTACTGTGAATGATAGGTAAGTCAATCATATTATCCCATTTTTTTGCATCTAAGAATACTTTTGTATCTAAGCTAGTTCATACCGTGGTGAAAAGATTCGCCAATCAGCAAGGTTGATAGCGGGGCTGACTGCCCAGGGTGCGCCGGACGTACTTAAGTATCGTCACTCGCGGAAGCTCTTTTCATGCACTCACTTTTGCCATTCAACTAACTAAAGGAAACCCCTCGAGTGAAGTCCGGTACACTCTAGGCAGTCAGACTGGCTAGTCTGACTGCCTACCAAGTAGTAGCTACCAAGTGACTGGCAGTCACTTGGTGCCAACACGAACGAAGAAGAAAATGAAAACCTCAACCAGTCAAATATTGCTAGAGGCGATGATTGGGGTTTGTCTACACTAAAAATTCATATTGTAAGATTATTATCAAGCAACTGAAAGGGTCTCCCCACACCTATCGCCCGGAATCGGCTTTGGGCGGTTAGTCGTCAGTAACCACCTTATATCCGTGGCCATAAAGCCTTTTTTCGACCAATAAATGTGGGGAGACTCTAATGGTCGTTTAGTAACAATAACTGCTAAAAGTAGGCACACTTTCGATACTACATTGATAGATACCTATATTTAAAATTAAATGACGCGCAAAATTCCGTTATAAATACAAATCTTAAAGATCCATATGCTCGACCTTGCATAGAATAATTAAAATCGCTATAATTATAGCGTTACATTCAACCACAATATCAGTTACGTATCTCAAAGCGAAGGCAATTGATTTTAATTATCAATTCTCAAACGATTCATTAAAGCAAGCATACCATTCACACAATTAAGTCGGTTGTACACCAGCGTGCAATTAACTTCGCAGTTACTGCTGTTACACAACGGGACAACGGTGTGCCACCGATATTCAGAGCAACGAGCCGTGAAATATGACGCTAGAAAAAGCGATCATGTGTACTCAGCTTAATTCATATTTTGTACAGGCGAACACGCATTAAAAATGTAACAGGAACGATATTTTGTTAATTACAGTTTGTTTTTGCTGTAGCAATTATTTTAAAGGTTTTTTTTACTATTTGTTTATGTAATTACTGTTTTATGTTTATTAAAACAAGGTGTGTTCGGAATACAATTTGTAACATTATTACATTGTTTGTAACATTGTTCAATTGTAACATTGTTATAGTTTTGAGTAGGTAATTTCCTGAGTTACCGTGTGGATTAGGTGATCCTCAGTATTTAAAACCAGGCCAACCCTATCGTCCCGTACGTATTGTAGAAGGCGTTTCAGGCGAGTTTGAGCACTAAATGACATCTTACTGCGATTAGCAATCCTTTTGACAAGCCAGTTGATAATGACAGCATTTCTTATGATTGTAAATTGTTACAATTGTTCAGGTTCCAAGCATGAGCGTTATCGGGTTGATTATAAATCTAAATCCATTGACCTTAACTTTAGGAACCAACACGGGCTTTGTCTTATTGTGTCTGTGGAAAACGTTGCTGGTTGCATATTTGTATAACCCTGTTTATTTTTTGTTTTAGCTAATGTGTAACCGTTTGATTTTCCGAATAAATAAAAAAAAATGTTCATAATCTTCTTCAATTCTGACAGAAACTGCTCAACCTATTTGCTTAAGTTTAATCAATTTTCCCAAACGACACACCCAAGGTTCTGCACTAAACATAAACACACAAAGTTCAAACATAACTGAACTCAATTTAGACCAACCCAGCGCTTATGAACGCCGAAATCCACCACACTAATCCCAAACATAGACCCGGTAGAAATAGGACCCCGGGGCACCGCTGTAGCCCAAAATAACCTGTTAGGGATCTTAAATAATAACGGTGTAACACACGCAAGCCGCCGGCCTCATAATGATTTCCACAAAGTAAATATAGAGGGAAATCTGTTTTCTAATGGTGAGAAACTGAGAAAGGAAAAGCCGTTCTTGATGACTCTTCGGCTTTATTTCATTTTCTCTCACACGGTAATAATATCATAGTGTTACTGTTGAATAATAAATTGTTTAGCAGACACATTCCAAACGTATAATGTTTTTGTGACGTTTAGAACATTTTGACAGGTAAATTGTCTGATTGAGTGGTTGACGTTGATGGAACGCATGCTAGCATGACAGTATCACAGTTTATAGCTGTATCAATTTCTTTTTTTTCTATGTTTATGTACCTACTAGCTGTTGCCCGCAGCTTCGCTTGCGTGAAATTTTAAACGCTCTTTAAGCCCTTTTTAAATGTAGGTATGTTTATTTCTGACCAGTAACCTAAATATTGAATTCCATGCTTCTTACTTCAAAAGTACCAGATTTCTCATACAAACTTACAACACTTATTTCACCCCCTTAGGGGTAGAATTTCCAAAAACCATGAAACACGTGTATTCTGTTTATTTCTGACCAATAACCTAAATATTTAATTCCATGCTTCATACTTCAAAAGTATCAGATTTTTCATACAAACTTACAACACTTATTTCACCCCGTTAGGGGTTGAATTTACAAAAACGCTCAAACACGTGTACGTTAACTCCTAACCAGAAACCTTAATATTTAATTTCATGCTTCTTACTTCAAAAATGACGGACTTGCATACAAACGTTAATTACCCTTTTCAACCCCTTAGGGGTTGAATTTCGAGAAATCCCTTCTTAGTGGATGTTTTCGTCATGTAAGAAACCTACTGTCCAAATTTCATATTTCTAGCTTTAGTGATTTAGGCTCTGCGTTGATGAATCAAATGTCAGTCAGTACCAGTCTCTTTATATACAAGGTTAGTCGGAAAGGGGGTACTAATCCGAAGCCCACTTATAGTATCACTGATGACTGTTTGAAAGCAAGTGTTAAAATTTCAAAATTCGATAAAAAAAAATTCCAAATAAAATGATTTTTATTTTAGTTTTTTCAAAAATTCTTCATCCCTGCTTTAGTTACAAATTCAGAAAATGGTGCTTCTAATTCATGACCCCAAATATGACCTAAAATGTAAACACATCTGATCATAACTGGTGATAGATAGATTTTAGAGATATTTTTTTGAGTTTTTTGAACAACCGTTTCTCTTAAACTATTGACTTTTGGGAAAAGTTGTAGAACAAAAGTTACTCATTATTATGTGTACTTTAACACCTTTTCGGATTAGTACCCCCTTTCTGACTAACCTTGTATAAGAAGATTTAAAAGTCTTTAAGTGATAGTGAAACGTGACCGCGTTAATTTGAGGCATTCCATTTAGCGCACTAATTCGAATCGCACCAATAGTAATAGGAATACTGTCGTTGTGATTCGAATTGGTGTTCTTCGCTGATGAGGCATTCCATTTAGCGCACCAATTGCGCTAAATGGAATGCCTCATCAGTTTTGTTTTGTGTTCGTGTCTGCATGAGTAGCACCTTTCACGGCTCACCACTGCACACTGGTTTCAAATTATCTAATATTTGCTGCATGTCAATATTATAATGTACTAGCTGTGCCCACGGCTTCGCCCGCGTGATAGATAATAAATAGCCTATGTCCTGAAAGTCCATTCTAAATATTAGTGAAAGAGTTTTTGAAATCGGACGAGTAGTATCGAAGATTACATCCAACATCCAAACTTCACCTCTTTATAATATTAGTGTAGATTAGTTAACCAAAAACTACTAATCACATCAACATAATTTTGGATAACTGATTAATCAGGTGTTGTTGATAAATCAAGCTTTTAAAAACCACGATGGTCTATCTTAGTAAATAGAACTCGAAATGATACCAGAGCACGATATATCAGTGCAATTTCGAACCATTGATTCAATATTTGTATGTGATGCACGTGTTTGCATTGGCGTGCAAATAGTGACCGTGTGTTAACCTGTCGCTACAAACACTGGGATGGCCCATATTTCTCTCAACTGACTTGTACAACATGGACGGAAGATAAAGGGTGATTCATGGTACACCGTGTAAGCCCAAGCCGAGCTGCACCCTGAATCCTGATATCTCGATCAGTGTGTATAGGGGTTGGCAGGGACGCAGGACCTAAAGGAGCGCAAAATTTGGCTGCCCAATGCATTGTACAGTATGTAAAATAACAGAAGGCGTTCTCATAAATAGACATTCTGAATATTAACACAAACAATATTTACTTAATTACAAGTAAAAGTATATACAAATAACAAAAAATATAGGTACTTATTTTAAGAAGCCGCTTCCATACATTCGTAGCTAAAAATTAAGTTTAGGTAAACATTCATCCGAATATCCGATCCCTACTCATCAGTATGGATCTGCTCTAGCTGTATTGTGTGTATAGGTTGTATTGCATTTGAAATTCCAGGAACACGGATTGTCAATTCAGTGCCAATCATCTTGCAGAATCCCTAATGTACACTGCGCTTGAACACTACTCTAGTAGTTTACGCCTAACTTAACAGATGGCGTTGTCTGTGGTCATTCTGAGGGGTCGACACGAATAGGGAGGCAACAGGCAGCGCAGGCAGACAGACTGGCTGCCGCAGCCAATTAGTGCTGCCGTAAGCACGTCGCATTACGTTATCCTTTGTACGGTACTACTTATAGCAAAACAGCTATAGACGTTCGTAGTTGAAATTGTTGTAGGTACCTACAGTAAAAATAGTTGTTTAGTACTAGCGGCATGGTTCGATGGCGTTTTGACGTTTGCCCGCTTAATGAAGATCCGTAAATATTAATAGCTACGTATGAAGGAACAATTGCCGTACTTTATAGTCGTTAGTGACGTACTGCTACAGCTACAATTTATCGAATCTATTGTTTTAGGACAACAAAATTAATTGAGCATTTATTAATAGTTGTATAAGTTATTTAAATCTTTTGACATAAGTAAACCTTATGTTATCCGCCAATGAATGAAAATAATTGTTACAATTGTTGAAACTTTTAAAAGGAAAATATAAATTATAATGGTCACATAAGGGATTGCTTGCCAGGTACATCGTGTACTATGTCCCGTCCTTCACACTCGCCTATACTTTTTTCGATAATAATTTGAAATGTGTCACAAGTCACAACACTATAGTAAGATGTCAAAAACGTCATCGTACTATGCCGCTACTGTAACTGTCGGTCACAGCAGAGGATAGGTATATCGTCACCCTCCACGCTAACTGTCGTATCTAGCAATTGATATTTTTTCAGTAGTTGCGTTAGCTGTGGCTTTATTAATGAATTAATAACTTTTTTATATTGCTCTTGGCCTACTCTTGGCTTGGTCAGTAGTTGCCCTAAAGCCCTAAGGTATCCATTTATTTATTTCTATTCATTTGAAGCAGATACGTCACTCTGAGAATTTCTCTGAAAAATTATCAGTTGCTAGTTACGACAGTTAGTGCGGATGGTGACGATATTATAACAGCAAACAAAGGGTAGGTATACCTACGTAGGTAAGCCCCCACACTAGGATCATAGGAGGGTCAATGTTTACAGTTGTTTTGCTATTAGTGTGTTAGATACTGGTACACCGCGCCAATCTTGACATTTGCATTTACGCATGACATGACATGTGTTGTAGACAGTAGGTCCCTGGATAAAGTGCATAGATGAAAATGGGTGAATTTAGACCATAACTTATCGACAAAAAAAATGGAAAGCTTTTTTATTATAAAAATTACTAGAGGTCCACAGCGGCTTCGCCCGCGTGGATGTCGTTTATCGCGTATTCCGCGTTTTTCTCTACCATATTATGCATGTATTATACATTATAAACCTTCCTCTTGAATCACTATATCTATTAAAAAAAACCGCTTCAAAATCCGTTGCGTAGTTTTAAAGATGTTTTTTTTTTTTTTAAAACGTTTCCCCTCACTAAGATTTCTCTTGTATCGTGGGTGCGTTTACAGACACAAATCTCACAAACAAACGCCCAGATCCGAAACAACCATCTGTAGGCCATACAAATTTTTGTTCCGTGTGGGAATCGAACCCACGACCCGTAGCGCAGAAGCCAATCGCTTAGCCACTGCACCAAACGTGTCGTCAAGATCAGACATAGACTATGTAGGTATGCCTAGATCGTCAGATCTAAGCATAGGGACAGACAGACAGAGGGAACCGACTTTGTTTTATACTATGCAGTGATAACTTTTTATTTACTGCGTGTATTTTGGCTAAATAAAAACGATAATGATGGCTAAGAATTTATGTTGAAACAGTCAGCAAGTTAAAAAACAAGTACTTATTTTTTTTTTGAAAAAAAAAGTTATTTTTGGGTTTTTTATTCTTTTTTTTTGTGTTTATTGTGGTCTCGTCTGTGTACATTATCTAGGGATACGCCGTGTTTCAAGAAACCGTCAAGAAAAGTAGAAATAATTTAACGACATCACGTTTATAAAAAGTTATGTTGTATTGCACCGTTACCTACCGTTACCAAGTAGAACAAGTCTTTCCATGCAAAAGAGCATTATACCAATGATACGTTCCTATATCTACATTTGTATTCAATGTTTACTCCGAAGCTAGTTTCCGGAATCTCGTCGTCTCAATTCAGACTTAACGATATAAACGGGGGACCGTACCTTTCCCAGGCGCCCTTGACCTACTTGGGCCCCTATTGCTCTACAGAGCTCCTAAGTGCTCTCCTCTCTTAGTAAGATCATCTGTAGTTTTCTTTTCAAAAATCTTTTACAAAAACAAGTTGACTTTAAAAAATAAAATAATCTTTATTTCGGTCTAGCTGTACCATGCATTGCAATGCCACGTAAAGAAAAAAAGTGATTAGTTTTAAAATCTGTTTATTGAAGTGCTTTTGGATACACAATATTTTTGATTTGAGGGGACCCGAATTCACCGTACCGACGCGGGACGAACATCGAATGTTTGACAGGTAGGAACAGCTGGAACAGTTTTTATGGGAAAATTAAATTGTTGTTTTTACTATTTTCCTCGCAATTTTTCCATATTTTCTTACCCTTTAAACCTTCCCTGGACTTCCACAAATATTTCAAAACCAAAATTAGCCAAATCGGTCCAGCCGTTGTCGAGTTTTAGCGAGACTAACGAACAGTAATTCATTTTTATATATATAGATAAGTAACATCCATAGTTGGTTATTACAAAAGAGAGAAAGAAAGTTCTATGTTAGTAAAAAACTTAATATTTAGTTACCGATTCATTGTTCGTCATGCATCTTTGAACAATGGCATTCAACAAAGAAGCGTCGTATCTCCCTGCTATGGTCTTCAGGATGGAGTTGGAGCTTTGGTTTGCTCTAATGACTTACCTGTTATTGAGTATTAGAACTACGGTATAGTTTTGTTAATCGAGTCAGCAATTCGCACACCTTTTGGAGTCCTGTATCTACTTAGGTATACCTTGACGATTAGACTACCCAAGGGATGGGCAAATTCCGGCCCGCAAAGGGTTTTAATCCGGCCCGCCAATCCACCCTTTTAGATCACAGTGTATGGCCATAACAAAAAAACCGTAATTATTTGAGCCAAAAATTTGGCATAAAAAATGCATTGTTTTTAAATTCTGGCCCCTCCTGCTGCGTTTTTTTGCCACCTGATGAAAAAAGTTTGCTCACTCCTGGACTACCCTGTAGCTTTTTGGAATCACGTAAGTCAACTAAACGTTCAGAATCACAGTTATGTAGGACTAGCAACCCACCCCGTCTTCGTACAGGTATCATTTAGTTCCTTACTAGAGGTTTTCCCATCACTTTTCATCAAACATTTGATTTTTTCGAGTTTCTTGATCTTCAAATACTGCTAATACAGACAACACCTTTATAAATTATACACATAAACCTCGAGAATCAATATCTCTTATCGCGAATCTGAACAGAATCTGTTCAGGAGTCACGGAAAAAATTGCGGACAGACAAATAGACACGGCGCGTAACTTTATGTAGTAATAATTATGGCAAATGACGTAACAACTATTATTTTTACTAAAAACATCAGCTGGTAGAGTGTCATGGCAATCCATCAAAAATTATTGGCATATTATGTGCCGGTATTGGAGTACGTACGGTTGCCAATCATACTTTAATGTATACCTGCGTACTATATGTCAGTTCTGCGTATTATGATGATGATGTCTGACCGATTTCGGCCATGGCGATTGCTTCAGCTCCGCAGTAGTTGTCGTTCGTGAGCTCGCATGTGGCTTATGTAACCAATCTTCTTTGTGAAGATCCTCGCACATTGCGGGCAGGTGAGCACACCATCTATGTAGTTATAGTTAATTGCCGCAGGTGGTCGGGCTTTCAAGTGGTCACGCTTAGCATCAAGCTCAAGTCGCCGCTGTAATTCAAAATCATGAACTTTGGTTTTAACCAAAGTTCTCCACTCAAATCTTTGAGCGGCTTGCTGCTCCCACCGAGACGGCTCTAAGTCGCACTTATTAAAGTGACGCTTTAGCACATCTTTATACCTGAGGAGCTGTCCGCCCTGCTTGCGCTTGCCCTCCTCAAGTTCACAATTAAAGATGCGCTTCGCCACTCGCTGCTCCGTCATCCTCGACACATGTCCGCACCATCGAAGTTGACGCCGTATGAGATAAGATTCAATGCCACCAACATTAGCCCTGCGCAGCACTTCTGTGTTCCGCATGCGATCAGACCATCGTATCTTCAGAATTCTCCTAAGACATCGAAGGTGGAACCGGTCCAGCATGCGGATGTGCCGGCGGTACACGGTTCAGGTTTCAGCTGAATATAAAATGTTCAAGGAAAAATATTATATTTCAGTTAGATTGATCAATCTTTATATTAATAAGGCAACAAAGAAAATAATAAATAAATAAAAAACAACTTATAAAAATAAATAACTAACATTCTTTTCTTACTCTTTCCATAAAATAGGTACAATATTTTTTTTACTTTTTTAAAGCATAAGAAATCTGAAAAAATACTACCTATTACTAATCCGCCGAAAAATATATTGACAACCCTGGTTTGAAAATATATAACTGTGGTTGATGTCCAAAATATTATTTTGCCAAAACCCATGCAGAGGTTTCATCCAAAAACAAGGTGCACCTCCCTTACACGTGTGGATCGATCACAGATAAAATATATGTGGGAAGGCACAGGTGGTACACGTGTATTTTCCTTTTAAGTTGGGTACTCCCAAAGGCACACTTTAGTGCGATATCAGGGTTTAATCCTTCCAAAAGGTGCAGGTGTATGTACCAACGATGACGAAAATGCGTTCCAACTTTGTTAAAGCTTCTTGTTTTACTAGCCGTAACGTAGGGTCCGACATCGGTGAAATGGCATATAGTTCTCCGATGATGTGTTTAAGCGTGAAGCCACACTGCTCCGTTGCGTTGCGACGTCGCAGCGCTAGATTTGGACCAATGAGATGTCGCAGCGCTAGATTTGGACCAATGAGATGTCGCAGCGCTACATTTGGAATCTACAAAGTGTAACATAAATAACGCACAACCTCTTAAGCGGTCACTGTACTCATCATTATGAACAACTTTTACTATGAGACCAAAGCTGAAACCGCGAAAAAAAAACAGCTCTTCCCTACATTTATGTTCGCATAACTCGTCAAAATGTAGGGAACAGCTGGTTTTTTAACCGACTTCAAAAAGGAGGAGGTTCTCAATTCGGCTGTATGTTTTTTTTTTTATTTTTTTTTTTTTTATGTTTGTTACCTCATATCTCCGTCATTTATGAACCGATTTGAAAAATTCTTTTTTTGTTCGAAAGGATATACTTCCCGATTGGTCCCATATAAATTTTGTTATGATTAGACCATGAACTTCAGAGATATGGAACGGAACTCCTCATCGGATCAAAGCAAAATTCTCAAATTACTAATATTGCTTTGTTTATATTTGTTGTTGGGAACTGACTACTGGAAAAGAGGAGGGGGTGCCCCCCTTTGGAAAGTTTTTATTATATCGTGAAAGGTATCATTTGAAAGGGCTTTTTATGCCCGACTACGTCAAAGCCAAAAAGAAGAGTTATGAAGAGGGGGGGGGGGGGGGGGTTAAATTTATGGCACTAAAACGTATGTAATAAAAAATAAACTTTAAAAAAAGTAAAAACCGACTTCAAAGAAAAACTAAAAGGAGTAAAATAATTACCATAATATGAAATTAACAGTTTCAGAAGTCGGTGCAACTCTACACTGAAACAAATAGAAGCCACCGACTTCTGAAACTGTTAATTTCATATTATGGTAATTATTTTACTCCTTTTAGTTTTTCTTTGAAGTCGGTTTTTACTTTTTTTAAAGTTTATTTTTTATTTATAGGTTTAAAATATGATCAATTACCTGCTACCGGCTACCGTATGAAAAAAAATATTTTTTTGTTTTTAATCAAGCTAAATCCCGTGCGGGGCCAATTTACACCAGTAGTGGATCATGTGGTTTTAAGGAATTTCACGAATTCGTTTACACCCTGTATAAAACTGCTTTACGTCATATTTATTTTATATTCAAACAAAATAATTATTAACTTACTTAAATAATGCTTGAATGAATATAATGTTAATTTTTCTTTACATAAACAATGAATGAATAAGAAGAATTTTAGATACACACATACAATTCCGAATTTATTTCCGAATTTATCCAGATACGAGGTTGAGAAAGAAATGTAACGATATTGTTTTGCATAAAATATTTGAATGTCATGGATTTCCGCAAGGTAAGTACCAACAACAATATTCTAATCTCTTTTGAGCGAGTAAGCGATCGTTCTATTTACGTCTTAATACGGTGTTACGGCGATATTACGCGTCATGCCTATAATTTCCCTTTGTCACCTGTGACAAAGGTATAACCTGTCAAAGCCAACGTCTCGTTACAGCGTCACTTTATCCCCCGACGGAGGTCGAAAATATCGCTTACAAGAAAATATATCCTAAATCGACCACATTTACCAGACCCCTGATCAACTGAATAGTTCTTCGATTTCTACCAATTTTCTATGCCACCAGAGACAGGATGGTTACAGTTATACTGGTCCTATTATAACAAAATAAGTTTACCTATCTATTTGATATCATGAGATAACTTAGATAGCTTGTATTGATAGCAGGTGTGTTACCAAATTACTTAAAACGTGTTCGAAGAAACTATAACTAATCAATTAATATTACAAAGTCTTCGTCTTTGTTTATTTATATTTTCAGCTTTTCGAAATTGAATGTCTATGGTTTTATCATCTACAATTAGGTACTTAATGGCCTAGGCCAGGGACTCCCAAATATTATGACGCAGTGCCCTTGGTTGCCGCGAGGTACCTACTACTGCCTTTTCCCAAGCAAACTAAAAATTCAAATCGCGCATACATAATATTATGACAAGGGCGCCGTGATAAAATACTGTACATAACTAAGCCGTAGACTGAAAGAGTTTGGGAACTTAGGGCTTTGGGGCTTAGGCGTTTTCGTTCCTCTCCCCTTACTAACTAGAATAAACTAAACTAGACTCAATAAAAATTAGGTACCGTCCGCGAGGCCTAAGCTGAACTTTGCATTTGTGTGAGAATGAATGCAGATGCGTCCTTTGCTTGGTTTATGCCGGTTTATACTGCTTTTTGGCAATCGATTCTATGTGCACTCACACAAATGCAAAGCTCAGCTCACGCCTCGCTAGTTGTACCTTCAGCACAAAAATTAACAGTATCAAAGTAAGAGTAAAAAAAAAGCTCAGCCGATTAAAATTTTCACTTCACCTTTAAACCTAAATTTGAAGTTTAAAAACTATCGGCTATTTCTCGTTGTTGAATAATAGCAACGTTGGCCGCAAGTTCGTTAAAAGTCTACGGCAGTTGAAGGTTTAATTAAAAGTTCTCACAAAAGACAGCCCCTAACCTATATCGAACACTTGAAGGACCGTTTCGTGGAATTATCGAATCCGAATATTTCTTGCGGATAATCGTCAATCATATTTATTAATTACTAGAGACCTCTACCGACCGCTCGCTGCCTCGCCCGCTTGGATGTCGTTTATCGCGTACTCCGTATTTTTCGGGATAAAAGTAGCCTATGTCCTTCTCTAGGTTCCAGACTATCTCTGTACAAAGTTTCATCAAAATCGGTTTAGCGGTTTAGGCGTAAAGCGTCACAGACAGACAGAGTTACTTTTGCATTTATAATATTAGTAGGGAGTCGAATTTCGAGATGCATTCAAAGATTTTCCTGATAGGCGGCATCCTCTGCAGTTTAGCCTCACTACCAACCTTGCTGCCTGGCAGTGGCGAAGGCTCCATACAACTCGATTCCTATCGGCTTCCCTTTCGAAACGAGTAGTTACTGGAAATCATGCATCATGCTTGAGCAAGGTAAGCATTTTTTGGTCCGGCTTAAAATCAGAACGAAGCCCTAACTAATCTTCTCTCGTATCACCACGACCCATTCAAGAATAGCTCATGCCGCCCGTAGTGAAAACATAGGCCAGGCAGCAGTGGCGTAGGGTGAAGTTTCTTACTTCACCCTACGCCACTGCTGCCTGGCCTATGTTTTCACTACGGGCGGCATGAGCTATTCTTGAATGGGTCGTGGTGATACGAGAGAAGATTAGTTAGGGCTTCGTTCTGATTTTATGTAAATTTTCTGAGAAATTATTGGTTCATTTCTACTCACTGATTTGTTCCGTATACTATTTCCATTGCAAATTTATAGATTCTCGGAACACCAATAAAATGGTTCCCGTGTTCCAATTTCGTTAACTGACGTCTAACTTTCTGCAATTTTATAAACGTTATTTATTTTCTAAAGTAAGCGACGTCGTTGCAAATTTCTAAGCACCTAAGTTAACAAACTTAAATAACTTTGAAAACAGTTTAAGTACACGTATCCGCAGTATCGTATAAGTTATGACAGTCTGCTAAAACATTTGTTCTGCAGTTCTGCATACGTTTCTCTTAGCTGACTCACAAGTTGTGCAGAATAACAAGCAGTTGACGTATGTACTGTTTCCTTTAAATACTAGACCTGCAATAGAAATATCCAATACATAACTCATACCTAATTATGTTACCAGAAGAGTATTAAATATGAATGTGGACGAATATAGAAATAGAGCTACGCCAAAGAAAAGATGGATAGATTGAGAGAAGGATGATAAGGGTAAGAAAGGAGTAAGTATTGCGATGACGGCTAATAGAGGAGAATCGAAGAGGAATACCTATGATGTGCCGACCCCACCTAGAACGGGATAAGGGCAAAGAGATGATGATGAACACAGACCCAATTGATAACAAGAATCGTTTTCAGTGTTGCAATACATATACTTTTCTGAGTTGTCACGCTTGGTAGGAAGAGGGTGTTTCCTATATCCTATTCATCATCATCATTCAGCCGAAAGACGTCCACAGCTGGACATAGGCCTTCCCGAAGCATGTTGGGGGTTTCGCCATAATCGCCACGCTTGGCAAGCGGGTTGACGATATCATATTAAGGTGTAATTAATACCATACCATACCATGTTGTTGCCATACCTTCTGAGAATAATGATTGGTCATATATAACAGCACTCACAGGAACAGTTCCTAATACCTATTATACCTCTAGATAAACGTTATCGGCGGAATATCGTAAAGCCAACAAATTATTACACCTACACCCTTTCTTATAATCGATGGTATAAGATTGTTTAACTAAAATGGCTTTTAAGGGCCCGAGTCATACCGGAATGGCAGCGGCCGGCGGCGACGCCAGCGGCCCCCGGAGTTGCCGCTGGCGACCTCGCACTACCTCCATACCCCACGCGCCTAGTCTGCTCTTGACTAATTTAGTTTCTACATTCGGCAAGGAAACTCGTGTGTTTGGAGTGAACATGATGAAGCGCGCGGCCTCGCGTCGCCGCTGGCAGCCGCGGGCAGAGCCACCGAAAAGCCGCGCGTAGCGCGCGGCCGCTCGCGTCACCTTTTCAAGCGATACTGGTCTTTTTAAGTATGTAGATAAAGGTTAAAATTATTTCACACTCAAATTGCTCGCCGCGTCGCTGCCGGCCGCTGCCATTCTGGTGTGACTCGGCCCTTAGTCTATTGCCGTCTCTATTCATTGGTATGCAAATGACAGAGACAGATATAAATGATAAGTAAGGGTGCTAATGTTTTAGGTGTAAGTTCGATTGTAAATTCCTTATCAATTATTGTGAAGAAACTTACGATTATTTTACAGTCCTACTAAATGCAATAAAGGTTACAAAATGTTGCACATTCGTTCAGTTTTTTTTTTAATAATGGGCTTAATTACATTTGTGTTATGTTTGGTAATGAAATAAAAAGCGATTGCGATTTGCGAAACATACGCAATGACTTGTATTTAATGATGATATTATGTAATTACAAAAGTCGTGAAAACATCTTTGGGTGTGTGTACTTTGGTTGGTTTTACAATTATAGCAGTACGCAAATTCGTATTACAAAGGTATTTAGCTAAGTATTATCATGCTATACAGGGTGTAAAAAGACCCATCACATAGCCGAAATCTACGCACTCTGTACATCTAACTAAAGTACATTGACCAAAAATAATTGCTGGGAAACGACTTTTATTTTTTGGCATGAAAAAAAACGCTTTTTTTTTGTAGCGCGCAAATTATGGTTGAGGCGATGCCGCGCGTTTGCATGGGTGCAGCGGCCACACAGCCGAGCCAAGGCGGTCGTGTGCGTTTGACATTCATTGCGTTTTTGTAACTTCAAATGCGTAATTTGTTAGGAAAAATTTAAATTTTTGATAATGTTTGTATGGAAGAAAGTTTAGTATTATGACTTGGAAACCGTTTTTGGAAAAAACTAAAAAAAATGTGTACTTTGACCTTCAATATCTCCAAAACCAATGATTTCCCAGGTATGGTTTGTTCGAAAAAAATGATCCCAATGATGGGTAGAATACGTGGTTTTCGTTATCGTTAAGGGTCTTTTTACACCCGATATATACAAGGTTAGTCGGAAAGGGGGTACTAATCCGCAGCCCACATACAGTATCACTGATGGCTGTCTTAAAGCAAGTGTTAAAATTTCTAAATTTGGTTTTTTTTTTTTTCAATGCAAAATTATTTTTATTTTTTCAAAAATTCTTCATCCCTGCTAAAGCAACTAACTAAAGTTACAAATTCAGGAAATGGTGCTTCTAATTCATGACCCCAAATATGACCTAAAATGTAAACACAGCTGATCATAACTGGGGATAGATATATTTTAGAGCTTTTTCTTTGAGATATTTGATCACCTATTTCTCTTAAACTATTGATTTTTGGAAAATGTTGTAGAACAAAAGTTATTCATTATCATGGGTACTTTAATGCTCTTTCGGATTAGTACCCCCTTTCCGACTAACCGTGTATATGGATGTAATTTTTTTCGTCTTTGGCAACGTAAATATTAAACGTATAGACCGGTCAAATTAGACATTTTGAAAGTGCACTAATTCGCATAGAGCTGAAAATTGGTGCGAATGTTTGGAACACCATTATAAATCAAATGTAAAAAGTCCCCAGCGATCCCACACTTGCAAAAAAAAATATTCAAGGTCAAAGTTCGCAAATATGGGTTTTTTGCGTTTTTTAGCCAAACGGTAAGTTTTATGATAAAAATAGGTCAGACAAAAATTGTAGATTATGCAATTTTCTATAAGAATTGTCTACAATTTTTCTCCTAAACGTCACCGTTTCTGAGATATAATGGTTGAAAAAGTTGTATTCTTTATCACTGATATCGTACGAATCCTCTTCTGATGGCGATTAACATGTACCAGTTGTCAAGATCAGTCGTGCTCCAATGTTGAATCACCATCAGAAGAAGATTCGTGCAATATCAGTGAGGAGACATCTGATACATCGCTGTTAGACCACATTACTTACACCCAGCAGGAAGAAGAAGAACAAGCAGAAGAAGAAGTACAAGAAGACGAACAAGAAGAAGAGGAAGCAGAATTATCAGATGATTATGAATGAGACGGATAATTTGACCTAATTTTTTAGAATTCATACGGCTTTCATCATTTCCAATAGTACCAGTTTTTATATATTTTGAATTAGTATTGAATTAAACAGGATCACAATAGATTGTGGGATAGGCCTATTGGAGAAACCACGTTAAAAAAACGCGCCAAGTACACTACCTTCCAGGTGGCGTGGAAACGCATATTTTAAGAATACAACTTTTTAACCATTATATCTCAGAAACGGTGACGTTTAGGAGAAAAATTGTAGACAAATTCTTATAGAGAATTGCATAATCTACAATTTTTGTCTGATCTATTTTTATCATAAAACTTACCGTTTGGCTAAAAAACGCAGAAAACCCGTATTTGCGAACTTTGACCTTGAATATTTTTTTTTGCAAGTGTGGGATCGCTGGGGACTTTTTACATTTGATTTATAATGGTGTTCCGAACTTTCGTACCAATTTTCAGCTCTAAGTATGCGAATTTCTGTTAACCTACCCCTATTTTTTGAGCTAACTTGACCGGACTAGTAGCTTCCACTAGGCTCGCCGAGTCGAGTCGAATAGAATCGCAATAATTAGCTTCCTATACATTTACTATACAACTGCGTTGATCGGCGACGAGCCGAGCCGCGCCGAGTCGCATCACTCGCGCGCATCGCTTGTCACGCGAATTTCTGTTTTAACAACTTGCAATTACAGACCATTTCGCCTTAATTCGTCTTCACACGGAACAAATGCGACTCGACTCGATTCGACGCGTTTCGGCTGTAGTCGCCGTCAGGCTTTAAGCTTTATACAAGTGCACCTCATCCTAATTACTAGCTATATCTACTGGTAACACAAAAAGAACTTGTTATTGTTATGAAATCTAATCCCTTCAAAATTATGCCACGTCAAAATAGATTACAACCTCACTAATATCAGAAAATTGAGCCGCAAGTTTCGGGTTCCATATCTTCACACTATCCAATTACCTACATAAGTATACCTACAGGTACTTACCGTCTACAGGTATGTGTTACACCACGACCCACATAATTTCATTAATTTAGATCACCGCCTCAGAGGTAAGGGTTCACAAATCTATCGAGGATAGAAACAAATGTAGGAACTGGGAACAATTTACCCGACCACAAATGCAGGGTATTAGGAGTAAATCACAATTACATGTACCTACGAAACTTTCCGTAGAGGAACCTAAAGGAAAGGAAAAGTTAACATGTAGGTAGATTAATCTATGTACCCATGAATCCTATTGGATTCTTATTAGTTTAAAAATATATTAGAACATCTTCAGCCCAGCCTTTTCCCAACATTGTTTTGTTTAGCTTTTATTGAAGCCAAACGCAGCTTCTCATACATACCTCCGCAACTCAATTACTGGAGTCATATTGTGGTAGGTCTATGACAGGGGTGGGCAAACTACGGCCCGCGGGCCAAATCTGGCCCGCGTAGGATTTTAATCTGGCCTGCCAACCCTACCTTTTTGAACGAGAGTGTATGGCCATAACAAATAGCCGCAATTACTTGAGATAAAAATGTTATATTAGTTTTGGCAGAACAATGCACTTTTTTTATTCTGGCCCCCTACAAAATTTCTTGCTTTAATTTTGGCCGTTGACGAAAAAAGTTTGGCCACCCCTGGTCTAGGACCTAGACCGAAAGTCGTAAGTCGAAAGTCACTGCAGCGATATCATTTAAATGCCAGTTTTATCCCAATGCCCGGGCCACAGTAACAACTAACACATTAATTTGCACAAATCCCTAATAATAAAGAGATGATAACCAACCACATCATATTATGTCATATAAAGCGTACAACAAAAAGGGAATTTAAAAAAGAATTAGTCTGAAAATAGCCGTAGGTACCTAACTTCAGACCCAGCTTAATCTTATTGGATTATTTTCTGCTCAAAAAATTAACGCTAAATAAAATTAGAAATGTTACAAGCTCTGCTCGGCACACTCTCGTAATTAGGTGCAGTTATCTAATAACTGTGCTGGCCTAGTTATTATAAAGCCTCTCGGGTGAATAACGTGAATCCCCAGAAGATTAGGATGCATTTACGCTTTGTTAACTCGTGGCAATCAAATCTGAACTGGAATAACATAATAATCAATTGCTATTGGTGTTAATAAGTAAAACGTCAATAATTCCGTTTAGGTACAGACACCAGCACATAAACACAGAATAAATAAGTACAGGACCACGGACTAGAAAAGAAAGCTTACTTCGGACTTACTTCGCTGTAGTTCTACTAATTATCTTTTTTTCCTAGTCCGTGTACAGGACATAAAGCTAGGTAGGTACTACAATCTGTCACTATAATAGATTTTTCATCTTTATCGCAAAAGCATTAGGTTCAATGTTGATTGGGAAAAAATGACAGTTACGGGTAGCTTAATGTACTGGTTGCATGATGTATTTTTTTTAAAAGCTTTCCACTAAATAAAAATACCTACGTTATTAAAATTTGTTCAATAACAGCCATCTATTGTAAATGTAAGACATTAATGTAGTTCTACTGCCATCTAGTAACGCAATTTTGTAAACATCATATTGGAATCGATGTCGTTGTCTAGTTTAATTAACTTTGGCTAGATGGCGCTGTTATAAAATAAGAACAAGATTTAATAAAAGATTAATATATGCGTTTAAAACTACTTAAAATTAATTATTCATACTGTAGTTTTTATTTTTTATTGTAGATTATTTTTTAGTGTTATTATTTTCACTCAACAATTTATTGGTTTTTACCGTTAAAGTTTCACTCGTGTGCAAATAGTTCCTTAATAACTTTTTAATAGGTATTTAAACTCTCAATCACCGTAATTATAGACACAATAGTTATGACAGTTAAGTGTCGTCCTGGGACGACGGGCGGTACGCAACCGGCTAAGATGTGTTTTTTAACTCGTGGACAATAATGTTTAGCAATTTTAACCTTTTAGCACCTTTGACAAAAAACAGTGACACGGTATAGTTAATTATGTACCGTGTCACTGTTTTTTGTCCCAAACAAATAGGTAATAAAAATGTGGATAACGTCGTGAGCATGATGTAATCTCTGTTTTTAGGGTTCCGTACCCAAAAGGTAAAACGCGACCCTATTACTAAGACTCCGCTGTCCGTCCGTCCGTCTGTCACCAGGCTGTATCTCATAAACTGTGATAGTTAGACAGTTGAAATTTTCACAGACTGATGATGTATTTCTGTTGCCGCTATAACAACAAATACTAAACAAGAGAATAGAATAAATATTGAAGGGGGCTCCCATACAACAAACGTGATTTTTTTGCTGTTTTTATAGATAATGGTACGGAAAAATTACAGCCGCATAGACCGATCTTCCGGGTTAAGCCACGCTTGCCGAGGTTGGTCTGTGGATGGGTGACCATTTACCATAGCGAGTTTCCTCCGTGCCTCGGAAAGCACGTAAAGCCGTTGGTCCCGGCTGTCATTTGTAGATCTTTGACAGTCGTTACTGCTGGTCAGAAGCCAGAAAGTCTGACAACCAGTCTTACCAAGAGTATCGTATTACCCAGTTACTGGGTTGTGGAGGTCTGATAGGCAGTCGCTCCATGTAAAATACTGATATTCAGCTGCATCCGGTTCGACTGGAAGCCGACCCCAACATAGTTGGGAAAAGGCTAGGCAGATGATGGTACGGAAACCTTCGTGCGCGAGTCCGACTCGCACTTGGCCGGTTTTTTCATTACCTGTATATCAAGAATTGTGTGTAACTGTTTGTTTTCCCAAATAAATAAATAAATAATGTTTTACAGGTTATCTCTGGATCTATTAAATTATATACAAGGTTAGTTTTAGTAAATGCGAAACCTGAAACTGATTTGTTCAGAATCACTAGGAGAATCGATTGACATATTTTTTACACCACATTTTTTTTTTTTTCATAAATTTCAATTTTGTTTCAGTAGGTTTCTACCCATAACAATTGACGGGAATAGTCCGCTCGGTCAGTTTCCGTGTATTAGACAACTCCTGCATAGCACATCTCAGGCATTTCACACTTTTTTAGCGAACTTAACGCGACATAAACTGAGGTGTAACTTGGAGATTTACTAAAAAAAAACACATATTCAGGCAGTTCTGATGAAAATCTTGTTGGGGTGTCTCGGTTTTCGCATAAAGTAAAAATAACGTTGTATTTAGAAAGTAGGTACCGGTAAACCGGGGTTACTTTCAAATACAGGGGCGACATTGATAGTTACTAAACATTTTGCATTTGGTTAAATATCTGTGTGAAAATGGAACTTGTGCATTTTAATTTAATATTGTAGGGAACGTTGACAGTTTTCCTATTTTACCATTCAGTATAGAGGTGTCTGCGATGTTAGATGGCGATGATAAAAAATATTAAATGACACCCCTGAATATGTAAAAAAAACGAGTTTTAGATTTTTCGATTGGGGCTACTTTGAAATTCAATGATAGAACAGAGATCATCAAAGTAGAAGCTCTACGGTCCAAGTTTGATAAGGAACATTTCTCCTTTTTGCTATCGAAAACTGTGCTCTATAGTTTTTTTATCTAGTCTATGTGATTTTATATATCTCAGTTAATTGAGTCTACATAAAATATTTTTGATGTAGCAGCTAAAAGCGAAAATAAATAAGATACAAACACATGAAGCTCAAAAAATTGATCAAAGTAACCCCGTTCTACGGTAAAAACTTCACTAACCATGTAATTCGGCATGTCTATAGAGTCTACCTTCATCAAATGCGGTGCTAAAACTCACTTCAACCGAACAGCAGTTAAATCGCATTTTAAACACGTATTAGCATTGGATTAACTACCAACATGGGACTTAGATAATGCTCAGAAGTTTGTTTCTGTTTCGGAATTTTGTGGATTTGCGTGAACGATATTTGGCTGTGGTAACTTGGGGTTATATAAGCGACATTACTCGGCTGCTTTGAAATTTGCTTACAATCCAGCGGTTAAGTAATTTACCTTGCGAGATAGATAAAGATTAAATCGTCTAGTACCTAATTTACTAAAGTTTAACTTTCAAAATCTAAGTAGGCACGGTATGTTTATTTTGATTAAGTTGTGTCATTACTCTGGTAGGTACCTTGTGAAACTGAATGCGGTTTGGAACTGTTGTAGGTGAGATTATGGGTTCTATTTTAATCCCAAGATGGCCAAACATGGGGAAGTGTGAAAAATACGATAACCTGTTGAGTCAACGGCAATTTCGAAATTAATTATCTCAGAAATTACGTAACATAACATCCTTTGGGAAATATCCAGAAGGATTGGGCGGAGGTGTATCTATTAACCAGAGGGCGAACCAATTGCCATTCAACCGGGCACAAATCCGGACTCCGGGCTGATACTGAGAAAATTCACACGGAAAAGCTCAATAAGGCCGGCCATACACGGGCAGCTCGAGCAGTTAACCAGTGATAAACATACACGGACAGCTCGAGCAGTCAGTGTATACCTGGCGACTGCTTGACCGTGCCGCCAACCGCCCGAAGCAGTTGCAACTGCTCGAGCTGTTTCGTATATGTACGTACGTAGAAGGCTGTAGTTTACTATGTAGTTGCAGCTTAAAGCAGTCGATCCTGACTGTTTCAAGCTGCCCTTGTATGGCCGGCCTAACACTTTTCACGATTTGGTGATCGAACCCAGGACCTCACACTCTTTAGTCGCGCTTGCGATGATTAACGAGGCAGTCATTTTAATTGTGTCAGGAGTTAATCATCACTACATTGTATAAAACAAAGTCTGTCTGTCCCTATGTATGCTTAGATCTTTAAAACTACGCAACGGATTTTGATGCGGTTTTTTTAATAGATAGAGTGATTCAAGAGGAAGGTTTTAAGCTATAAAACGTACACGTGCAAAGCCGGGGCGGGTCGCTAGTTGTGTATAAAAGCATAATACTATCCATTCTTTAGAGGATTCACTACTGTTCAGTTATTTGTGAATAAAAACAAAATTGTCATGTTTTCGCTCTTATACAATCTTGAAACGGGTTTGCAAGCGGCAGTAAATCACGACCACCAAGCCAAGAGCGCCTGGGTTCGGTCCCGGGGTGAGCAAAATGTCCCTTTTTGGGTTTTTCTGTTGAAAAATTTCAGTAGCTCAAATTAGCCCTAGCTCTGATTAGAAAGTTTAGTGATCGTGCGAAGTGTCTAACTAACCTAACCAATTAATGTGCACTTGATCGCAGTCGGCCCCGGATAGCACAGATAATATAATTTAGTTGCTACAGAAGTATCATAGAATCTATGGCTATGGGCACAAAAAATCTACAAAGCATTGTCTGTGTATTGTCTCCCAAGCGTAAAAGTCAACTGAGGGAAACGCTTTAATTAATTAACGTGACTTCCCTCTGTCGTACTATATCCCCTGACTTGAATCTAATGAGTTACTCTAGGTATTGTATATTGTACGTAGCTTCATGTTGGTTTGATTTAATCTATATAAATAAAAAGAAAAGTCCTGACTGACTGACTCATCAACGCCCAGCCCAAACCCTTGGACCGAGAAAGCTGAAATTTTGCACAGAGGTTCCCTTTATAACGTAGACAAGGAATAAGGAAGGATTTTTCGAAATTCAACCCCTAAGGGAGTTTATTTATTTATTTGGGATCTCCAACAAAGGATACACATATACAAAACAAATCACAACACTAAATAGGTTGTTTTCCATGTGCTCCTTCAATTACAGGAGGAGTTAAATAAGGGACGAAAGTTTGTATGGAAAATCGTCACATAACGGGTTCAAAATTTCACGTAAGCGAAGCTGCGGGCAAAAGCTAGTTGAAGAATAAAGGCTCACATACCACGAAGGACGGAGAAAAAAAATCAGGTATCTCTTCCATAAAACGCTTTGGAATCGAAATGACAACCGTTTACCTAAAATTCTAGTATTTTTTCGAGCAATCGGTTGTTTTATAAATAACTAGTCCCCAGCGGCTTCGTCCGCGTGGATGTCGTTTATCGCGTATTCCGCGTTTTTCGGGATAAAAGTAGCTTATGTCCTTCTCCGGGTTCCAGACTATCTCTGTACCATGTTTTATCAAAATCGGTTCAGTTGTTTAGACGTGATTAGGTAATAGACAGACAGAGTTACTTTCGCATTTATAATATTAGTAAGGATGTTGATGATCTAGCCTAAGGCTTAGACTGGCTTAGTCTAACCTTAGGCTGGTGTTCCCCAAAATCAATTATTAATCAACCGAACCTACTTAAAGAACCGTTTACCGTAAATTCTACTTAATTTTTCGAGCAAACGGTTGTTTCATAAATAATGTTGGTAAATACGAGTATCAGCCTAAGAGCGGTCACGCACTGCATCCGATCCGAATCCGAGAAAATACGTTCCGAAGTAGTCATAAAACTATTTTTATGGTAGTTTACGCACTAGATGCGACTTCCGTCATCCGATTTCTCTCCGTGATCCGTGAGTTTCCAATTCGAAAGAAATATTGACGGATCGAAGTAGCCGTAGTACTGTTTGTATGAACGCTTTCGCATTACCTCGGATTCAAATCGGACGCCAGATGGATATTCCAAAGATGGCCCCTGAATTATTTGAATTTGGATCACTTATCCGATAAGTGCGTAAGCGATATCCGAATTCGGTCCGAGTTTTTTAGACTCTAGATTCGTATTTTCACGTATTCGGATCGGATGCAGTGCGCAAAGCAATATCCGAATTCGGTCCGAGTTTTTTATATTCTTATTTTCACGGATCCGGATCGGATGCAGTGAGTAATCGCTGTTAAACTTAGACTGGCCTTAGGCTGGAGTTCACCAAAATTAATTTTAAACAACTTATTCTGGTTAAATAACCGTTTACCATAAATTCTTATTCATTTTCTACACTATTTATTTATCGTAATATGTGTATATACATGTTCAAGTTATTAGTTACCTAGTTTCGAGTGTACGGTAGTCAAGGTTTGCAGATGATGCAGCCTTAGTTGGTAGCGTTCATTGTTAATGACACCACCAAATGATACCCCCAGGGGTGTGGTCGCCAAAAAGGATTTATTAAAGACACCACCAATGAATAGTGTTGTTGCCCTTCAGGGCAGCAACGAGTATATATATAATCTAACTCTCATACTATATTATTACTAATTGTGGCATCCCAACATTACGGTGGTGTCATTAACAAATCCTTTTTGGCAACCACACCCCTGGGGGTATCATTTGGTGGTGTTATTAACAATGAACGGTTGGTAGTAGTACCGTACTGCCATCTGACATTATGTTGAGCTGATGACCCTTTTGACACTTATTTTTATCATTTCCATGTGTAAGTATTGATTTTTGTATTGTGTACCTACCAATAAATGCATTTAATTTCTTTCTTACTTAATTTTTCGAGTAAACGGTTGTTTAAGAATTAACGTTGGTGAACACCAGCCTTAGTAGGACAGATTTGCTTAGAAAAATAGGTACTAAAAAATTATGTCGATTTTTATAATAAAAAAATTCGACACTTTATTTGACTGTTTTTAGGGTTCCGTACCCAAAGGGTAAAACGGGACCCTATTACTAAGGCTCCGCTGTCCGTCTGACCGTCCGTCCGTCTGTCTGTCCGTCAGCCACCAGACTGTATCTTATGAACCGTGATAGTTAGACAATTGAAATTTTCACAGAGGATGTATTTCTGTTGCCGCTATAACAACAAATACTAAAAAACAGAATAAAATAAATATTTAAGGGGCTCCCATACAACAAACGTGATTTTTTTGCTCGTTTTTGCTCGATAATGATAATGGCAACAGCGCGCTTGAAATATTCTCAGAATATTTAGTTATACATTCACTTTAAAAATAAATAATTAAATTGAAATAAAACAAATATTTAAGGGGGCTCCCATACAGCAGACATGATGTTTTTGCCGTTTTTATAGATGGTACGGAACCCTTCGTGCGCGAGTGTGACTCGCTCTTGGCCGGTTTTTTTTGTAATCTGCCTGCTTTTCACCGCCATCCCGCCTGATGTTAAGCAATGATCGATGCATTCTACGGTGGAGCACGCTTGCCCAGAAGAAACCGTGGTTAGACGCAGTCTTGTATTTGTGGACTAAGAACTAAGTGGAAGATAGAAATATTTATCCGTGCCTATTTTTTTAGTGTAGTATCCAGTATCCATCACTATGGACGGTAGCCATCATAGAAAGAAAGAAAGAAAAAATATTTATTTTGGACTAACACAGGCAGTTACAAAAACAATTTATAAAAACAAAAAACAATAAAAAATAAAAACTACCTGCACGAGGCCAAAAAAGGCTCCTATCTCAGCATAATGCGGCGACATTAAAAAAAAAAAATGTCTCAACGCTGGTTTTCAGATAGGACCATAGTGATGTCACGGGCATTAACGGCACAAATAGATAAATAGATTACTTATGTACAATCATCATCTGCCTAGCCTTTTCCCAACTATGTTGGGGTCGGCTTCCAGTCGAACCGGATGCAGCTGAATATCAGTATTTTACATGGAGCGACTATAAATATGATTAAAATACTACTAAATAAAAGCAATAAATAAGTAGTTTATTATAATCTTATGAGTTACATGTGTGTGTACTAATAATTGTGTGTAGAAATAGTCAATATAATTATTTATAAATAAATGTCAACCAGAAAAGAAATATAAAGCAGGTTTAAGCATTTCCGGACGAGCCAGCCATTGACGCTTCCACATCATTCGTCTATGGATTGACGTCTACGACTATCATCTAATTCATCATATAATTTTCTATTCTACAAAGTATGTCTATAAGATTTGCTGAAACATTCCAAATCAAGTTGTAGTTATATCCATAGACTGGTAGAATCTAACCCTTCGTTTGTCTTCTCCTTATTTGGTAAAAAGGACCACCGTTTGTTATGCGATATCTAACCCTTTTACTGTCTTTACTTCATTCTCGTAAAAAGGACCACCGTTACTTATTAGGTAGACATTTTATACACTTAACTACTTTTCTTTTTTAAACCGGGTTATTTGTGCTCTCAAGTCGTTAACTTCAACGTAACGGAACGAAGAAATTCACACGTTATGGCTCATTTAGTTACGAAATGGATATGGTTTCGGGTAGTTAAGAAACGTGGACATCTGCAACTATTCCTTGTAATTTCTTATATTAATGTTAGTGATGTGACCCTTCAATTTTGGTATAAATTGAACTTGCGTACTTAAGGGGTTGGTTCAGGAATGGGGGCTAATAAAGCCGCGTTTACATTTCATTTCATATTCGAAATTATAACTGCAAGTGGGCTGCATATCCAGTCGGCAGTTGTGACGCAGTTGCACTGACTACTTCCTACCTGCCTTCAAACTGCATTTGGTAGTTGCGTCGTTTATAGTTGCGACTGAATGTGCAGTCTACTTGCAGTTAAGGTTACGAATATGAAACGAAATATGTTTCACCAATCACGGCTTTATTAGCCCCCCAGATCTTTCCAGACTGGAGCATCAAGTCATTGTAGAGGCAAGACTATGTAAGGCTGGAGTTCACCAACATTAATTCTCTGTTTAAACAACAGTTTGCCTAAAATTCTAGTACAATTTTCGAATAAACGATTGTTTAACCAGAGAATTTATATTATAAATAGGTAGTGTTAATTATGTTATTATTATATATTATTAATTTGTGCTGAATAAATGATTTTTCTTTCTTTTTCTAGAATTAATTTTGTTGAACACCAGTCTTGCCTCTACGTAATGACTTGGAAGTAGGTAAATAGGTATCTTTATTATGAAACTGAATATTTAAAGCTTCGCAGAATTGGAAATATTTATTCATTCATAATTGATGCTCTCCAAATGTCAATATCAATCTCATGAATATAAATGACATTCTAATCCCTTGACCAATCTACTGGACTAACATGCGCGGCGCGAGATAATTTTGTCGTCAAATTATCTCGTGCCGAGACGAGGCTATATTAGGCTAGCTGGTTTGGTGATGAAGCTTATGAGCCCAAATGGGATATTGACAGATCAGCAGAATTGAACCTCTTGGTTAGTGTAGTGACTAAAGCCCTCTACGCATTTGGCCATCCGTGCTGTCCACCCATGCACGATGCTCGACGCAAAACAATAGAGCTCCTTGCTGAAAAACAAAACATCGTGCATTTTCGTGTAAATCAGCATCCTAATTGCGCAAAGCGCTCTTAATCGTTATGACTTTGATTTTGGCAGGTCAACAATTTCCTTAGTAACGTATGTATTATTAACAATCCTACTTTTCCGCAACTATGTAACGCAATCAATATGGTTGTATTGTCAAAATGAAAGCTATTGAAATTACTAATGTGATACGCAATGCCATGTTGACAGCATCAATAAATTGCAAATCTAATTAGTCCGCCAGTTAGAGTTTTGTAAAATAATGGACACGTATTTTTTATTTTGTTAAATATATGAATATTTGGAAAGATAAAACGCATCAAAACTCGAGGGTGAACTTGTGACGTCAGAAGCAAGTAAAAATTGTACTTGCTTGTGACGTTTTGCCAATTTTGAAAGTATCGCATCTTCGTCAATTTTGGTTTACGTAACAAAAGAAAAAATACGTGTCAAATATTTTTTGATAATCTAAAGGTAGAACCGCACTAGGCGGAACTGCACCGCAGCGGAACTGAACTTCACGACGCGTCAAAATATTCTTTATATGAAATTATATGAGACAACCCGCACTACGCGGCAACGGAACTGCACTGCAACTGAGCTGCGCGGCAAAGTTGAGCAACTGACCAAAAGTGTAGTTCCGCTGCCGCGGAGTGCGGTTCGACAAACTTCATTCCACTCCTATCGCGGCTGCATAATTTGTAATAACTCATTGAATTTGTATTGAGACATTGTAAAATAAGTATGGAATGTTATTGGATCCTTCTTAAGTCGTGGCAAAAGCGTAAAATACTGTCTTCTTCATATCGCGAGTTTGATATGTCATGTAGCCATATTCTTTGCTTTTTTCTTGCCTGTTCTTGCTCGATCCTTTCCTCTTCCTCGCACAACAAGGAAATAATAATCATATATTATTATCCATTTCGTCGTTCATCTTGCTCAGAGGTTGCTTAGCTACTGAATATATTTTTGTAGCGCCGCTGCAGTTCAAGTGCGGCTTACTATAAAATGACGCGTCGTGAAGTTCAGTTCCGCTGCGGTGCAGTTCCGCCTAGTGCGGTTCTACCTTAACTGACGGACTAATTAGATTTTTTCAGTCAAATACCCTATTATCATTACGGAAAGTTATCTCTGTTTCGCTTCTACTTCTAGATAAGCGTTCGGGTAATAAATTAGTTTTTTTACATTCACTATAAATTACATTTTATCAATCAATCACGTAAACTTTTTAATGACTTTTTGTCTAATAAAATTCTATCGTAATTATCTGTATTTTTATATTCATCACCTCTGATCTATTATGAAATCTCAGTGACAAGACTATAAAATAATAAAAGTCCA
Source organism: Amphipyra tragopoginis (assembly GCA_905220435.1). Taxonomy (NCBI): domain Eukaryota; kingdom Metazoa; phylum Arthropoda; class Insecta; order Lepidoptera; family Noctuidae; genus Amphipyra; species Amphipyra tragopoginis. Next base: position 12,226,693 of record HG992009.1, read on the forward strand.
AAATTTCTATGCTGATCTAGAACTCGCGTGTTTGTTTATAATAAGTAATTACCCTTACTTAGAGGATAGACTCTGTTCAAAATACTACGACTAAGCAAGCGCACGATTAGTCTCTTCAGCAATCTGCCTCAACGGTATATTTTGCGTTCCTATATTTTTGTTACTATTTTTGTAGCATTTATTGCAAGTGACGATACTTAAGTACGTCCAGCGCACACTGGGCAGTCAGCCCCGCTACCAACCTTTTGCTGACTGTCTAATCTTTTCACCACGGCATATGGGCTATTCTTGTATAGCTCGTGCCGATGCGAGAGATCATCTTCTTACCGCTCACCAGCGGTAGACATAATCCCGTAGTCGCCTTTGAACTTTTAACACATCATGTTAACATTAGGAAGGCTTATGCACTGCGTCCAATCCGAATCTGTAAAAATACGATCTGAACAAGCTGCAGTACTATTTATATGAACGGTTGTGCACTACATCCGATCCTATTTCATGGCTTTCCAGACGAGTTTCCTTGAATCGTTTTTCTGGGATTCGAATTGGATGCAATGCACAAGCGCTCTAAGACAAGATGACCATGTTTCATCACAACAGACCAGACGTCAGGCTAAGCCTCGGGCGCATCATCAGAAATTTCTGACGCGTTCGCAAAGACATTTTGCGCATACATTTTGTACCGCATGCTGCCGGATCCGGCAAGTTTCTGATACTGTGCGGGGTCTGCTACAAAATGTTTGAGCAGAATCGCGCGTTAGAAATTTTGTGACGGAAATTGCTGATAATGTGTGGCCGGGCTAATAATGTGTCACTTTAAATAACCGTTAGATACTTTATATCAACTTTCTTATTATAAATCACGTACACATTAAGGTCAAAGTGAGTACTCTAAGGGTGTTACCACACCAATCGATCGATCGTCTATCGATGCAATCAATCGATGATAGAATGAATTAGTCGACGTCGATCGATAGTTTCTACTATACCCATCGATCGACTAAACGTCGACCGATGTCGTTCGATGGCATCTATCGACGATCGATCGATTGGTGTCTAAGAAATACCAAGACTTGATGCTCGGTTATCTAAAGCCACATCATAAAATGATTAAAGTGTCGATTATTCTGATAAATCCGTATAAAAACTGTTCTAATTTCAAATTAACAGCAAGATCGTATCTGGCCAGTAAAAAAACGAGCCTACATAAAAAAGAAACCAATTAACTCCGCTTCACTGTTCAAAAGAATTAAAACGTCTTTAATTTATTTATCTGTTTACTCATTCGCAAGACCCTTATGGAATTGGCTTTAAAAGTCATTTCCTTTTTCAATGGGGCAAAGAAAAAAATCACACCCACCTGGTTAGGCGCGTGGCAGGCCCTTTCCTGTAGCTCCCCTACCTATTAATCGATGAATTTTAAAATGGTTTTGACTATACAAGATACTACAGATAATAGTAGGCTCTTCAAAATGGTAGGGTTGCCAAGTTTACCGGTTTATTTTCTTTATAATTTAATAAGGAGGCGCGTGTCGGATGTCGATTGTGTGTGTTCAGGGACTGTAACGTAGTTATAACAAGTTTTTGTTGTTTTAAATAATATTGTACACCGGTGAATTATGTTTAAGTTGGAACTGGTTGGCAGATGTTTGTAGTTTCATAAGTCGCGCATTTTCGTAATAACTTGTTGAAATTGCTTTGTTAAAATGAAATTCTTCAAGACATTTTAATGTCGATTGTTATTTTAATGGAAATTTGAACCAGTTTTGACACACAGTTGCCAAAAAAGTCATTTTGATATAATCTATACAGGGTGTTAACGAATTCGTGTAAATCCTTCAAACTACATGATCTATTAATGGTATAGATTAACCCCGCACGGGATTTAGATTGATTAAAAATAAAACTTTAATTTCCAAAAAAATTTTTATTATATACAAAATTTCGATGCCATGCATAAATGAATGAAGGTACGGCGACACAGCTGATGGGCACGACCCTTGGACCTAGAAAGCTGAAATTTTGCACAGAGGTTCCCTTTATAATGTAGACAAGGAATAAGGAAGGATTTTTCGAAACTCAACCCCTAAGGAAGTTCAATAGGGGATGAAAGTTTGTATGAAAAATCGTCACTTAACGGGTTCATTTCACGCAAGCGAAGCTGCGAGCAAAAAATAGTTGGAAATAAAACAATAGCTAATGTCCAGATGTTAAAGTTAAAAGATCCGAGATGCTACAGCCGTCATTAAGTCGCCATAAAGAAGCAGAATACCCGTGCTTATAAAAGTAAGTTTTCCAATTTCTGACAATAAAAAGGCAGTAGGTACTTAAGTAGTTGCATTAGGTTCAGTAATAAACTTTAAAACCATATTTTACTATCTCGCGTAACAGAGGAAAACGGCTTACCATAAAAAACTAAGTTCCGGATTAGCCATAGAAACTACACCATAAAGTACAAAAATTATATGAAGCATGCGGAATGCACTTAGCTAACTTTTTAGGGTTCTGTACAAAATGGTAAAAACGGAACCCTTAGGGTGCTACTTTGTCCGTCCGTTCGTCTGTCTGTCCGTCATAACCTCACAGGTGCTTATTTCGGGCTACTAATGCTATCGACTTGAAATTTGGAATGCTTGTCCATCTACAAGTTGTAACATAAATAACGCACAACCTCCTAATTGGCCACTGTACTCAATTTCAAAATTTTAAGTCAAAATGTAGGGAAAAGCTGATTTTTTTTTCGCGATTTCCGGTTTTGTCCCATTGTAAAAGTTGTTCATAATGATGAGTAGGTACAGTGACCCCTTAAGAGTGTATACTGCAAAAGAAAGTTTTTTTTTCTTTGCTATTTGGACCGAAGTCTGGGGTTGTAATTTCAAAATGGGCTTACTAAGTCAAATGTGGTATTTTATGAAAGGGCTATATTTACTCATTACAACATGTACTTTTATTTTCGCTTATGCCGCATAGTTTTTGATGAGAAATGTTGGTGAAAATACCATTACCTCCCCTCTTATCTCCGAAGTTTGCAAAGCGAAAAATCTGGAATAAAAATTTATAGAGATTTATGTAAATATTAGTGGAAAAATAAAACGATGCCTGTAACTAGCACAGTTATTTAGAAAACAGCAAAAATCCTTTACAAATAAAAAGAAGAAACAGTCCAAAAAAAATTTCGCTTTTCAAGGTACGGAACCTTCGGTACGCGAGCCCGACTCGCACTTGCCTGGTTTTTATATTTATTTTTTATTAAACTATATCGCAAGTTTAACTGTAAAACTTTTTATAGTTTTAACATCGGAAGCGCGGCAGCATCGTGTCAGATTAAGGAAAAAAAAAATGCAATAAATCTTGCTCTGAGGGCCAGGCCACACGGTGCGGTGCGGCTCCGGCGCGGCGCCTGAGCGACGAATCGGCGGGCCGTACGAGCGGGGTGACGTCACTCGTGTGCCCGCTGATTGGTCGCTCACGCGCCGCGCCGGAGCCGCACCGCACCGTGTGGCCTGGCCCTCAGAGCAAGATTTATTGCATTTAATTCAGAGCGTAAAAGGGTTTGAAAAACACGCTGTTATTGTTATTTCAAGAGCACCTTTGTTGACAGTTGCGCTTCTTTATTTACGATAATGCACAATTTACACGGACCATTTATATTTTACTATCGGTTTATCGCGTTAGTGTAACTGCTCTTGCGCATTGTGTTCGAAAAATGAAATTTTGGCTTTTAAAAGAATATTGTTAATCGCTTCAGTAAATAAAGTAGATGAAAGATGTTGATGCTTTGAATATATGATTTCAAACTAAATTTTTTTCTAAATAAGTGAAAAATACTTCGGAAATTGACTTTTGTATTACAAATCTACCTACTTATATAAAAAATGGTGTAGAAAAACTTTAGCTTTATAAAAATAATGACTCGGATCTAATCGCGTACAATATTTTAAAAGACACAATATAAATAAATATTCTACGCTATTAGACCCGAGTCATGTTAACAAATCGCGAAAATTTAAAAACATTTACTAATATCGTCATCATTCAGCCGAAAGTCGCCGTCCACTGTTGGACAAAGGCCTCCCCCAAGCATCGCCACATCGACCGGTCCTGGGGGTCTACTCCCTAAGCACGAAGTCCGTGGTTTCGGCCTTAGTTACGAGCGTTTCCTACTCCCTATCATCTACGGACATACGATTATTTCGGGGCCCGAACTAAGAATGAATGACAACACGATTTGACAGTTGTCCCTAGTCCCTACTACCGATGTGTTTTTGCCCGTCCGAAAAGTTGAACTTGAAACTTGTTTTGTTCACTCCTACGTTTCGGGCTACTTTCGGACGGGCGACTAACTTCGTTGACGGACTTAGGGAGGGCTTTCGGCCTGACGGACTTAGGACCTTCGATCCACCGCGTGGGAGTTCTACTAAACGGGCTGCTAAAAATAGAATATAAATAGAATAGAAGCTTCGATTAGCAACCAAGTGATCCTAATTTGTGCACTATTCCAGTAATTAACACGCTAATACTTTTACTGTATGTGTATTCAACTGTTACTAATGTACTAATTAGTATTGAATACCACTTGAAGTTGAACAAGAGAAACACAATTAGAAGCAGATGTAAGCACGTTGCCTCAATTATCATACTGCCTGAAAACTGTCCACTGCTGGATAATGGCCGCTACAATAAATGGTCAAAAGAGTAATTGCCATCATCATCAGCATCATCATTCAGCCGAAAGACGTCCACTGCTGGACATAGGCCTCCCCCAAAAGGGGAGGGAGGGGGGGTTGCCGTAATCGCCACGCTTGGCAGGCGGCGGTTGGCGATCGCAGTATGGTTGTTAAAGTACTCAGAGAACGCTGCTGCCCATCCTCTAGAGAATCCCTTAGTCGCCTTTTACGACACCCACGGGAAGAGATAGGGTAGTGCTATTCTTTAAGTTTGGCACTACACGAGACTCTTACTTGCCGTAATCACCACGTTTGGCAAACTGATTGGTGATCGCAATTTATTGTTATGACAGGACAGGAGGAGGTTGCTGCCTATCTTGACGTAGATGACGTCATCCCTTCAACCATGGTGAGGAGAGGGAGGTTATCACGTGGAAGATATCATACGGAACCATGGAACCATATTCTTCCTTTTTTTTATTGTACTGCTTGAATTATGTTCCTTGCGGACCGTTTCTACGTAAAGCAGTTATTAACGAAACCTGAAAGGTATCAAGCCAATGGGGGGGGGGGGGGGAGTAAAATACTTAATCTAAGTTAACTACTCATACTACTCTAACATCATTACTACTAGCAACAACAGCACTAAGGGCGACCCCTAGTGGAACTCGGACCTCGGCTTAATTCGGGCGTTGCTGGTGGGGGATTGGGGGGGAAACAGCTTGATAAGAGCTGAATTATCTGTGTGAATTTCTTCTTCTTCTTTCGTGCCAGCACGAGCTAAACGAGAATAGCTTAAGCCGTGGTGAAAACATTAGCGGGGCTGACTGCCCAAAGTGCATGGACGTTCTTCAGTATTGTCATTCGTGGCGGCTCTTTTCATGCATCCCACCCCATCACGTGTTTATAATTTATTTGTATTGAATACCACTCAAAATTTAACAAGACAAGCAAAACTGTAAGCATACATTGTAAGTACGTTGAGTATTTATACGTAAATAAATTATACAACGTGTACCGAAAAGGTGCGGTTGGAAGTAAACCAAAAAAAATCATATTAAAAACTTTACGTAACAAACATTGTAACAATGTATGCAAATTGAGCCCAATTTATTCATTACATGCATGGGTGAGGCAGTCCAAACAAGAAACAGCAAACATTATTTTGGACTCTAAATAACAGAGAGAGGTTTTGCATAGAGTTTCTAATTAGTGTGGACGCATCCCTAAATAAAGAGGACTAAGATTAACAGACCAGTTTATCAGATTACTTAGTGTTACTCGAGTTAGCTCATTTTCTTTCTGCTTCCTCGTTAAGCTTTAAAGGCCTCTACACACCAAAGCCGTCAGCCCGTCGGCTTTACCCGACGGGTTATGCCGCCGGGCTTGTTTTGCGTCATGTTCGCTCGCTTAGTTCGCGTTAGTTGGCCGCAATAACCCGCCGGCACAACCCGCCGGGTAAAGCCGCCGGGCCGGCGGCTTTGGTGTGTAGAGGCCTTAAGAGCTGTAAATGTGCATAATTCAGTTTATTTCAACAATTTGCAGCACTTTTTCAGAGAATAACACGACATTATATTAATTTGTAAGTTTGGCACGTTGCTTCTCTGCGGGCGAATATGCGTCCCCGGTGTGGCATCGTTAAGCCCATGCTGGGGAGGTGGTTGTAGTTCTGAACGAGGTCTGCCGAACGATTACAGGTTGCCTTAAACCGACCCCAGTTCGTGCACTGTATCCTTTAGCGGGCATAGCACCACCACATATTAGAAGAGAGATTGCAAGCGCAGTGGAGAAACTCAAACAGGAGTCGGACACTAGACATCCTCTATATGGCGCCCAACTGCCAACACAACGACTTAAAAGCAGGCATAATTTTTTAAAATCCGTGGCGTCCCGACGCAGCAGGAAGAAGAAGAACAAGCAGAAGAAAAAGTACAAGAAGACGAACCAGAAGAAGACGAAGCAGAATTATTAGGTGATTATGAATGAGACGGATAATTTTACCTATTTTCTTAGAATTCACACGGCTTTCATCATTTCGAATAGTACCAGTTTTTACATATTTTAAAATAGTATTGAATTAAAGAGGATCACAATAGATTGTGGGATAGGCCTATCGGGGAAACCACGTTAAAAAAAACGCGCCAAGTACACTACCTTCCAGGTGGCGTGGAAACGCATATTATGAAGAATACAACTTTTTCAACAACTATATCTCAGAAACGGTGACGTTTAGGAAAAAAATTGTAGACAATTTATATAGATAATTGCATAATCTATAATTTTTGTGTGACCTATTTTTATCACAAAACTTACCGTTTGGCTAAAAAACGCAAAAAACCCATATTTGCGAACTTTGACCTTGAATATTTTTATTTGCAAGTGTGGGATCGATGGGGACTTTTTACATTTCATTTATAATGGTGTTCCGAACATTCATACCAATTTTCAGCTCTATGCGAATTTCTGTTAACCTACCCCTATTTTTTAGGCTAACTTGACCGGACTAAATTGTGTAAGTATGATTATTTTAAGTAGATACAAAATTAAAAACTGTAATTAATTCACGCCAGCCACAGATTTTTTAGTTAGAACCTAAGCATAAATCGAGTTGTAATTTTTTTCCTATAAAATGGGAAGCATATAAAAGGATAGAAAAAAAAATGTATATCGAGATGTCAACATATTCACGCCAGCCACGGATATTGTTAAAAAAAGTTGTAATAAAAGGATTTTTGTACTTATTTAAAAAAAAAAAACAACTATTTTTTCCGCTCCCATAAAGTTTGCGGTACAATACTTGAACCGAAACAATAGATACAATTAATATAGACAGAACCAACCTCTGTTTGATTTGCCGGCTCACGTACTCCATTCACAAAAGGGGCTAGTTTTCGATGGCATTGATAAAAAACATATTTACAATGTTTTTTGCGAACATCAATAGATTTAGCGACCACAGACAATGGAATTGTATTCTTTTGTTTATTTTACCTGAGGCCTGAGGTGTCTTGTACAGGTTTTATTTGTTATTTTTTTTCATATTATTTATTTTTACAATATTTTGTGTTATTAAGGGCCGATGTTTCAATCTTCAGGTAACTTTTATCTGAGGAATAATAGGGTATTTGACTGAAAAAATCTAATTAGTCCGTCAGTTAGATTATCAAAAAATATTTGACCCGTATTTTTTCTTTTGTTATTGTAAACCAAAATTGACGAAGATACACTTAAAATTAGCAAAACGTCACAAGCAAGTACAATTTTACTTGTTTGTGACGTTACAAGCCCCCACTCTTGAGTTTTGATGCGTTTTATCTTTCCAAATATTCATAGATTTAATAACAAAAGAAAAAATACATGTCCATTATTTTTAAAACTCATAACTGTCGGACTAATTAGATTTGCAATTTATTGATGCTGTCAACATGCCTATTCTGACGTTTTGACAGCGTTTGTATAGAAAATAAGTCAAATCGCCATATTTATTCCTCAGTTATAATGTATCTGACGATTAAAAAATCGGCCGTAATCATCATCATCATTCAGCCGAAAGACGTCCACCGGTGGACATAGGCCTCCCCCAAGCATGTTGGGGGGGGGGGGGGGGGGGGACTGCCGTATTCGTCAGGCTTGGCAGGCGGGTTGGCGATCGCAGTATGGTTGTTAAAATACTCAGAGAACGCTGTTGAGCATCCTCTCGTGAATCCCTTAGTCGCCTTTTACGACACCCATGGGAAGAGATGGGGTAGTGCTATTCTTTGCGTTCGGCACCATCAACCGTAAACAAAACCATAATTACGGTTAAAGATCTTTATTTTCTCAAAAGAATAACAAATTCACTTACAGAGAAAACATAAACTTATTAAGTGTAACAATACGCCATCTTAAAGTAAATCACATATGTTCGGGCCCCGAAATAATCGTATGTCCGTAGGTTATAGGGAGTAGGAAACGCTCGTAACTAAGGCCGAAACCACGGACTTCGTGTTATGGAGTAGACCCCCAGGACCGGCCGAGATGTGGCGATGCTTGGGGGAGGCCTTTGCCCGACAGTGGACGACTTTCGGCTGAATGATGACGATATACTTAAGTAAATGTTTTTAAATTTTCGCTTCAGAAAGCTGCTAAATAGTTGGACCAAGGGGGTCCAACTATTTAGCAGCTTTCTGAAGATATTGGTTAGACAATTGTATTTTTATAATATACTTATATTGAGGATATAATACCTACGTAAGTAGGTACCTAACTAACTTATTACCATATCGACCCTTAAACGTCAAAGCGATAAGTGATTGCAGCGCCTACGCCGTTATTAGTGCAATTAAGAAAGGTGCTGTTCCTGACCTTATTACTAAGTAGTCGTTTAAAAAAACCACAGAAGGAGAATAGGTGAACTATTCTTTGTTGGGAACAATATTACTTAAGATTTCATCCCCTTTTGGCCCTAAACGGATCTCTTAATCATGAACTGAACGAAAATGGGTAATTACTAGATTCGACTTGCGACCAGCCGGGCAAAATTATCTTGCGTTGCGCATGTAAAGCGTGAATTATATAGAAACGGCGTAAGGTGCAGGCGCGGCGCAGGCGCGTCGCTTTCGCACGTTTTGTCGTGCCGCTTCAAATCTTTTTCGCAAAAAATGTATGAAAGCGACGCGCCTGCGCCGCGTCTGCACCTTACGCCGCTTCTGTGTAATTCACGCCTTTGCAGGTCGCGAGTCGAATCTAGTAGTACCCATTTTCGTAATCGCACTTGTTAAAAATTATTCTGAAGTATTAATGCGGTTCTAATATTACGATGGGCTCGTGGCTAACATCGCGGATTTCATCATTTGTCAGTCTGTGGATAGGTGACCATTCGTTACACTTCTTGACCCCTCCGTTCCTTGGAGAGCACATTAAACCGTCGGTCCCGGATGTCATACGAATACCTATGACAGTCGTTACGGGTAGTCAGAAGCCCGACGAGTTTGACAACCGATCTAACTTTAGAATATCGGCATTGCCCAGTAACTGGGTTGTGGAGTTCTGATGTCAGTCGCTCTATGTAAATACTGGTATTCGGCCGCATCTGGGGGCCTACTCCCTAAGTCCGTCAACGAAGTTAGTCCCCCTTCCGAAAGTAGCCCGAAACGTAGGAGTGAACAAAACAAGTGTCAAGTTCAGCTTTTCGGACGGGCAAAAACACATCGGTAGTAGGGACAACTGTCGAATCGTGATGTCATTCTTAGTTCGGGCCTCGAAATAATCGTATGTCCGTAGGTGATAGGAAGTAGGAAACGCTCGTAACTAAGGCCGAAACCACAGACTTCGTGCTTAAGGTACAATTCCGTGCAACGCGGCTGATCGCAGCCGCGCGCGGCTAATGCGTCAATAGTCAGAGTATTAAAATGTATGGCACCGCTTCCGAAGTTTGCGACAGACGCGTGCGGCTAACGACAGATTAGTCAGTATATTATGGACACGATTATTGACGCATTAGACGCGCGCGTCAGCCGCACGCTATAGACCGCGTGCGGCTGCGATCGGCCGCGATGCACGGCATTGTACCTTTAGGGAGTAGATCCCTGTTTAGACTGGAAGTTGACTCCAACTTAATTGGGAAAAGGCTAGGCAGAACGAACGTACGGTTCTAATATTGACTGCTACATACTACATATTTACAAAGGTTACACTGTAACAAGCAAACTATAAAAGCGCGATAAATAACGGTTTCAATACATTGTTTGCGCAAAAAACACAGCGTGATGCTACAAAAACATACGCCTTTTAATTATACAGAATGTAACACTATTCTACTACAAACAATAATAAAAAAAACCTTCACCGATATGTTAATGAGTACAAATTAATAGCGACCTCTAATTTAGGGGTATTTTTTTCTCACAATCTAAACAAAAGTTAATAAGTCTATTGTAAGGGCTTAGTGCTATTGTTTAACACTTATTTTACGTGTTATGAATAAAAGCTTTCAATTCTAAAGATGAATAGTCGGTCGCACTCTTTTGTTGGAACAAGTTATAAAGAGATGTTGGTTCGTCTTAATTGCTGTCCTAATTATTGTAAAGTAACAGTTTGCACGACAGAAATAATCTGAACGCTTTATGTACAGACGCCAAGCACATCAAGCTCCCGAAACTGTCAAATTTTCCCAATCAACCTTGAACCTAAGGCTTTTGCGATAAAGATGAAAGTCTATTATAGAAATTTGACAGAAATTGTAGTAGCTTTATGTGCTGGCGTCTGTACAAGACTTCTTGGAACAATCAACGCTTGAGCAGTCAATTTAATGTTTCGTATTTTAACGAACGCATTTGATTGGCCACCGCGGCTTGGTAAAATATCCCTTAGGCTCAATTTATTTACACCGCCGCGGAATGGAAGCGTCGAAATTGTACATAGCATAATGAACTTTATGTCAATTGTATAAAGTACAAACTAAATACGAACCAAAAAAGGTCGCGAGGATTCCTCGGAAGACGCGCGACCTTTTTTGGCTCGTATTCAGTTTAAATTGAGCCTTAGTTGCTAAATACCTACGTTAATAGGCATCAGTATAATTAGCCCATTACTGTCCCACTGCTGGGCATGGGCCTTTTCTCGGAATGAGAAGGGTTAAGCCCTCTCAGATGTGCAGGTTACCTCAAGATGTTTTCCTTCACCCACCGTTGACGCAAGTGGTGATAAAATTCTGAATCGCACATTAATTGGACCGGTGCGGGCGGGAATCAAACTCAGGCCTCTCTGCATAGAAGGCAAGCGTTCAACCGCTGGGCTATCACTGCTAAATGCGTACACGACATAATGATATAGATTAAACCCGCACGGGGTTTAGTTCGATTAAAAATAAATATAAAAAACATTTTTTTTCCTTGCGGTAGTGGTAAGTCATCGTATCTAAACTACCTAATAAAGTTTCAATAAAAAAAACAAAAATATTTTATACAAAAAAAATAATTTATGTTAAAGAACATTTCGATGCCACGCATAAATAAATGAAAGCATGGCGACATAGCTGGCAGGCACGACTAGCGAGATATCGCTCCGTGCATTCAGTTAACTCGGGGCGCTAAAATGACTCAGAAACACAATTTCAGGTTATTATTATGAAAAAATATTTTTGCTGAAACTGAAAAAAACCAGTGCTTGGTCAATCTGTGTCACTAGTAGATCACGTGGTTTGAAGGAATTACTCGAATTCGTTTACACCATGCATACTTAAAATAAAATAATACCGTAGTCAATCAATACTCAACCCTTCATTGAATCTTTTGTAATGTAAATTATTAACACAAAAATAAAACTTTTGACTTTGACACTAGCTGTCTGTCAGTTGCTGACAACAACAAATGTCATAATGCAAATGAGCTTTTTTTATTGGAAAAAGATGCGCCGACGCGGCATTGTTATGCCAATTGCGTTCCCTCGCGGCACCAAATGACAATGATAATGAACGGAGAGCCCACAAATGTTTGTGTTATTTTTGCGTTATGGCACTATTACTCATGTTCCACCAAAACATTAGCTTTGTGTGGATATTTTAGCTAGAAATCTACTCATATAATGTGTACCGACAAACATTTAAGTGCTGTACTAGGGTTTTCGCCCCGGGTACCCGGAACCGGGAATTCCCGGGAATTTGGGGATTTTAGGACCCGGGAATTATTTTGCGGGATTCCCGGGTACCCGGGAATTATTTGAAATGAAGAAATGATGATGAAAAATTAAGGGTCTGCACGCTTCCGAAGATTTTAGAGCATTTTCTGTGTCACTCCCGTGAAACGGACATTGTACTGCGTAGTGTGAACTTAGAATGGGGTAAATGTATCGTGATGTCAGCACACAATACTGTTGTCTCTAAAAAAATTGTAAATGCTTGATTTTTTTTTTTTAATTTTTTCATTTGTAGAAACTATTCACAATGCTTATCTTTTGTGTAATTTCGAGATTTATGATGAAAATATACAGGGTGTAAACGAATTCGTTTAATTCCTTCAAACAGCGTGATGTACTAGTCACAGATGAACCCTAAATGGTTTTTATTTTAAATACAAAATAGTTTATTTTCAAAAAAAAAGTTCTGTTTTCGAGCCCTGTTTGCGCCCCGAGTTAACCGACTGCAAAGAACGATTTCGTGCTAGTCGTGCTAGCCAGCTGTGTCACTGTGCTTTCATTAATTGATGAGTGGCATCGAGATATTCCAACGAATAAAAATTTTATTTAGCAAATTTTTATTTTTTTATTTAATTTGCACCATAATAGGTAGCTGGTTATGTTTCGATCACATATCGTTACCGCAAGAGAAAAAAACCTTATTTTTATTTTTAATCAAGCTAAATCCCGTGCTCGGTCATTCTATACCAGTAGTAGATCATGTGGTTTTAAGTTACTTATTACACGAATTTGGTAACACCCTTTATAGTCATCACCCTATTGTTATTCCGTAATATTTTGCCATATTATATGAAGAGAAGACTTTTTTTCATTACTTGACTGTAACTGTTCCTAGTTCAATTTTTTAAATAAGTGTGAGATTTTTTATTTTAATAAGAAAAGTCGATTGGTATGTTAGACAATTTATCAATTTATCATGTTTAAAGTACTTACACAAGTTTAATGTTGAAATATAAGAGAAAAACTATATACAAGGTTAGTCAGAAAGGGGGTACTAATCTGAAAGGGTGTTAGAGTACACATAATAATGAATAACTTTTGTTCTACAACTTTTCCCAAAACTCAATAGTTTAATAGAAACAGCTGCTCAAAAATCTCAAAAAAAAATCTCTAAAATCTATCTATCCCCAGTTATGATCAGCCGTGTTTACATTTTAGGTCATATTTGGGGTCATGAATATGAAGCACCATTTTCTGAATTTGTAACTAAAGCAGGGATGAAGAATTTTTGAAAAAACTAAAATAAAAATCATAATATTTGAAAAAAAAATATCGAATTTTGAAATTTTTACACTTGCTTTCAAACAGTCATCAGCGATACTATAAGTGGGCTTCGGATTAGTACCCCCTTTCCGACTAACCTTGTATATACAAAAAACATGAAAATTCCCGGGTACCCGGGAATTCCCGGGAATTAAGAGAAAAAATTCCCGATTCCCGGGAACTCAAATAGGCCGGGAACGCGAAAACCCTATGCTGTACCTATTTGATATACTTAACTAAAAATTAAAACTCTAAAGTAAAACAGATACTTAATTTATACTAAATCGTTAGCACCTAATTAAAAATTAACTAATAATAAGGAAGGTTATAAAAGGCGCCCAAGGCGCATGCCTGTTACGAGTATAATGTCGGAATTCTATAGCGACAGCAACAGCGTCTGTTGAATAAGATTTTTTCAAGTTCAGTTTTGGAGTTAAAGTAAACCCTGACTGAAATAGCTCAAGGAAAGGAGATGTTTTTTTTCTGGTAGCCATGACAGTTGTGTTTGACATTGACATGAGTTTGACAACTTTGACAGGTTTCATTTTTCGTTTGATTTCACACCTGTAGTTCTATTTAATTATAATTATAAGGAAATCCAAATATTTTCGTCTATAAATAACTTAGATAGGTTATGTAAGTACACAAGAAATAAACACCATGGGGTCATAACATGTCAACAGTTGTCAAAATGACTTAAATGACATTTCAAATAATTACGATCCACCATATTTTTATGTGTTTTGTTGCTCTCCTTGACCAAGACATCTTGAGTGTACAATTAAACGAAGTAAAATTATAGAAAATTAACATTAAAAAACGGTTAATTTATTATCTAGCTATATTTACATATAGTGTACATGGTGCTAGCCCAGGCTCCATACACTTCTGAAACATCTTCTTTCAAAAAATAACTGGTGTGGCTTGAGAAAACTAAAGATGCAATTCCAAAGAAAGATTAAACTCAGGTGTCGGTTACAAATCATTTTATCATTATGTCGCGAATAATAATACGTGCGCGACACCCCTGAATTCCACCGAACTGTTCCAAAATACGTCGAAAGGTCGGTGGAGGGCGCGCGCGCATTGTCACCGCGGATGATAGATTGCTGTCATATTCAAAGTATCACCTATAGATATGTAAATTATCACTGTAACTGTTCCGACGTGTATCGTATTGTCACAAAAACATTTCAGAGGGCATGCGTCCAACAAAATAATAATAAAAATAACGTTTTATTTAGACGCAATTTGTCATGTTCTAATGGAATTTTTGCTGATACTTTTTTAGCAGTTACAACTTTATCAATTTCGTACTCATATCACATTGTCGTTTTAACAATAAGTAGATCACAAAATCTCGATTGATCGACATTTATCTTCCTTTGTTCGGTGATCGATAACTGTTAGATACCAAAAAGGGGTTCGTAACTAAGCTGTTAATAGTTAATAGCCAAAGATATGATCCCTAAATCCGAAATTGATTTAAACTATGGCTGTAATCATCGCGATTTACGTAGTGTCTTTTCACAATGTATTTGATTGATGAAGATAGATTTTTTAATCAGCTATAAATTATTGCACATTGCTCTTGTGGCGTTTGGCGTATTCAAGTTGCCAGCTTTTCCCCTATAATAACTTTTCTTCTTCAAAGTTACGCCAACGCCGTGTATTTGCGGCGGCTTCCATGGTTTTTCTATTGTGTCTATGTTTCCGCTAATTAATCAGTTGAAAGACTTATACGCGAAAATTATCTTTCTTATTAATTTTCTAGATCACGATCCGAATTGCGTACCACATTCGTAATTTTAATGGCTTTAATTTTGACAATTCAATACATACGTTGCTATGGAAATTGTTAACCTGTCAAAATCAAATCCATAGATTACCGACTGCGAGTATTTTGCGCAATTAGAATGCAGTTTGAATTTGAACAGCAACATACAAAAAGATAGAAAGACACAACGAGATAGAGGGGTTCGAACATTTTTCTATGGAAGCTGGCATAGGGCCCTGCCGCCATTTTCCATTGTTTTTCCAAGTTGCGGCGCACGATGAGACTAACATATATGGGTAGAGGACACTCAAACAAACAAAAAATATTCAGCGAAATAGTGCCCTAAAGTGTCACGTTGCCGAGATATTTGGACTCAAAGATTTTTTTTCAAGATTATCTCGATACAATAACTCGGTAACGTGACACTTTAGGGCACCATATCTCTGAATAATTTTTATTTTTTTGAGTGTCTTCTACCCATATTTACCAGAAAGTGCGCTGCAATAAAAAAACTTTAAGTCAAAATATCTCGACAACGTGACACTTTAGGCCACCATATCTCTGAATATTTTTTGTTTGTTTGAGTGTCCTCTACCCATATAATTATGTTAGTGTAATCGTGCGGCGCAACTTGGAAAAAAAATCAAAATGGCAACGGGGGGGGGGGGGGGGGGGGCTATGCCACAAAGGTTCTATCCTTTTGATTATAAATTTCAACATTCGATGTTACACTTATTTCGTTTTAGACTTAAGGCAGTTTTACTTCATAAACATCGTACATCTAATCTAAAAGTTCACATTTGTCGTAATTACTTATCAAAACTATCTAAATAAACGACAGACATTCCAGATCACATGCAGCGCATAGCGAACGGCCCCCAAAATAAATCTTCACTTATCATATCTCCAACGCATTCAAAATATTGTCCCACTATATCTCCGCCCAGGCGCTAGCGAGCCTCGCTCAAGCGTCACAACTTTTTATCAACCCAGTAATGGAAGGGTTAACACACAATGGTCGAATCACGTTACATTTTTTTTCGATAGTTGGTATTTTTCAACCCTGTGGGCCGGTGTTAGACTGACACCATTCAACCAATGATTGATGGAACTAATTAATTTTGTCGTACGCGTGTTTGTCAATGAACTTAGATACTTGAATTCGAAATTCAAAATTTTTACCTCTATTGTAATGATTACAAAAGGTTTGAGTTTTAATTTCAAACGTTTTTTACGGGGCTGACGCGTGTTCGGAAATGCAATACAATAAATTGTTATTATCTTGGGTTGTGACTGATTCGACATTAACATCACACATCGTATGGTAACGGGAATTTGAAACGGATGCCCATTTAATTTTTGGATGCTGCATTCGTTAAGTGCCCTGATTTTTTAATTATTATCGGAACAGGTACGCGTTTCCAGTAATTATTTAAGTGGAATTCGTCGCTTGTCCAAAAGTACCGAAACTCCGATAGCACTTCACACCGTCAAAGGCGTCAATTTGCAACGTTTGCAGTTTATCGTACACTCTGTAAAAAATACATCCATATTTTTCACAAAGCGAACGGGACGCTACGGCGTAAATTGCGACATGTCGACCGCAGTGTCGTGTAGCTTTGTTAGTGGCCGTTTTGAAGTACACACACGTTTGACACGGTTATCACACTGTGCAACATCTGAGCTGGAATCAGATTCAAAATATTACAGTGTTTGTAGCTGGAAAACGTACACTAGGTACGCTCTAGTGATGTCAATTTACAACCATCCCGATTGTACAGTACGATGCAATGGATGACATTTAACAATTTTATATCCATGCAAATGTAATAGAAAACAATTTAGTTACAGATGTTTATTCTATTTCAAGTATTGATCTTTTAGTTTATGTTGATTAATATGTATTTAGGTAAGTATTAAATTAAAGTTGTAGATATCCGTATTATTTCCCAAATCTCGACTATCAGTCAATTCAAATTCAAAGTTAGCTGCTTAGCACGCCAATTCTATGTTAAAAGTTTCTTCCAAATTAAATAATAACAGCGTCACTGTAAGCCCAGAGTATGAAAGCTCTGAACTCTCTTCACGGCCCACGAGCGCGTCGCCCTCATTACCTTGACTTTGATGTTCTTTAGAAGGTTGCAAATGAAAGTGCTTATTTTCATATTAAGTATAAAGCTTTAAGGTAAGTCTTGTGTCTTTAAAGTGAGTTAATTTGTGACGGGGAATGAATTGACTATCCGATACGTAACACATTAATTTTATTTCTTTTCAAATCTTAAGATTTCCCATAAAGCTTAAAAAAACAAATAAACTGGACAGGAATCTGCTCATATCTTTCAACAGGCAACCATATTAGCGCAAAGCTTACCAGCGAATAGACCTAGTTCAGTGGATACAAGTTTAGGCTTAATTCATTCCATCTATCCACATATTTTATACCCACAGATGAATTTAGGAATATTCTATTATACCTTCTACCATCATTCATAAGGCGAGCAGGTTCACCTTTAGTATTAGGTACAGTTCATTTCCATTTTTATCGATTAGCAGGGGTGACATGACAATCTCGGTGGCACCTTGAATTAGATAGAAGGTCAGTTGCTACATTGAAGATATTTTTAGCACTGCGATTATAATTATAGGTTACTAGAGCAGGTATTTTGTTACTTCAAAGTGTTGCACATTCTATCACACCATTTGCACCCTTAAAAAATTATGCAGTCAAAGTATGAATTAACAATATAAAATCTTTTACGTTAATATAATTTCTAGAATTTTTACTAACGTAATTTTAATTATCTTGTAAAATGTATAACAACAAGGTAACAAGATATCTACTTTTTGGGCTCTTTTTATAACTATTAGTAAGGTATCTTGTTAACTTTTTTAATTAACTAAAGTTTTGGTATATTTTTATTTGAATGTGTTCTACTGATAATACCTAATAGCCCTATGAAGTTCATAGGTTAACTCGAAGTAATTCTATAGATGGATAGGACAAAACTAATGAAGTAGACTTGACTCCTTTATATTCCAAGTAAACTTTGAATCATATTAGCTTAACAAAACATTGTAACAAAGTGACGTAACTGAAAATTGTAATAGGTACCTACGTCTCACGCATCACGGCTTAAGTAAGGCATAAGTCTAAATGATTTAATTCGTCCAAATGGGTCACAAAACTGATTAGTTGAGACTCATAACTATAACATTCAAAAGGTAAAGTTCGTTTGTGCTCTGCGCGTGACTTTACGGTTCGTTACTTGTGACTCTTGTTCTGATTTAATTAAACGGAAACGAATTTTTCAAAATTTCTTAATTGTTTCCGTCCGAAAAAGTTTTTTACTTTATTCTTCCTTTTACATATTATCTTTCCTTCTTTGAGCTTGTTTTATTTTTTTTGTTTTTGTGTCATGTGCATAAGTCTTAATTTAAATTAAGTTGCTTGATAAATAAGTCGGAATGTCGTGATTTATTTTATCGCTACATTAATAAAATTATTCTAATTAATATTTATAACGAGGAAAATTATAAAAATATGGATTAAAGAAAAAGTTTGATGACCGTATTGTACGACTTTTTATGAGTAATTGTTATAAGTAAATAGGCCCATTTGTCTTAAGAAAATAGGAGCAAACCACTAATTTATTACTGTAGACCAGCTAACGCATAATTTATGGGGTAACAAAAACATTGGAATAATTTCACTTTTTGTACGAATATAATTGAGAAAAATGTTTAAAGTTTCAGGGCTGCACTAATTCAAACAAAGACTCGTAGAAGTTTAATAATCTAAGTTTTAATAATAGACTTTGCTAAACTAGTTTTGGTGTTATGTTATCCAATCCAATGATAGAATAATTACAAGACATTCTTATCAAAGAAAAGGTGGAGCAAATTTGACGGATAATAGAAATGGACTTCCGGTCACTTTAGACATTCAATCAAATGCAACATGATTCAGTTATTCATTGCTTTCATTCAAAGCAAATAAGCAGATGTAGATTTATATCAATTGTAACAAAACCAACTGCAATGTGGCAAACTTTTCATTCAAAAAGAAATTATTAAAAATATCTTGGAATCTACATAATGAGAAAGAAAATAATAGAGCTAATATAAAATGTAACCCTTACTTATTTTCCAGTGGACAAGCAAGAAAAACTGTTACTTGGAAATTCAAATTGAAGAAGGCGATAACCCGTCGACCTACTACTAAAAAATTTATTACTGAATACTGACACTTTCAGGTCAATTTTCGTTAAAGTTATTTTCGGAGTGATGTCAGTGGATTAAAAAGTACACGCTTTTCTGCTTATATTTGTAAGATATAATGAATGTATTAGTAGGTACTAAAATTAAGACAAAATATGAATATTCATTCAATGTTGTACTTGAAAATAAATGTAACATAATATAAAAACAATATCGGACAAACATCACACATCTCTAGATACCAGTGAGGAACTGATTGAGAAATTAGAATTAGATTAACATTATAATTGGCATTAATATGGCAGATTAAAAATTAGTAAAATTTCACTAAATAGTAAGAAGGTGACAGGTTGGCAGTACGTTTTCTAACAACCAGCACATCAGTAACGAGTAGTACGAAATTTATGGGAGCAGCTGATACAATTGGTGTTTCTTTTACACTCAAGCTAATCAGTATGGAAGGTAAAAAAGTAATGTGTTAGATAAGACATCTTCTCTAAAATAATTTCGTTAAGTGTCCTTAGATAAAAAGCAGATGGGGTTCAGGGTTTACTGGTGTTAAATAAATTGGTCATTAGGAAACGAATCAATTAGCGCCGTAATACACGAATGATATAATCGTCAAATCGATAAGATAAACCACTTATGGTAAAACGACCATCTGTTCCCAGTGATCCCATAGCGTGTGTTAATGCGACTGTATTTTTTGTTTCAAATGATATTGGATTACTAACGATGTCATGGATCTTAGTAAAATTAAATTTTAAACTCTATTCAACCGTTTTAAGGCACACAATGCAATAATTTAATAAAGGTGATACTTCGTCAGAAGTATAACAGACAAGTTTGCTAACGATAGACAAACAAAAAGTTTGTTTTTCTAACATTGCAAAAAAGGTCGCAGATAATAAAAGCCATGATGACAATGAATCGCAATTTGAATTGGGACACTCGTGTTACAATAACGAACCCCTTGAATTAAATTATATTTTTTGTGTAAGCACACAAAATAAACATGAAGATTTGTGCAAACAAATTCTGGCAAAACTGGTACTTATTTCTGGACATTGACAACCATAAAACCAGTCAGCTATAACACAAGTAAACGCGAATATTTTGTTGATTTAATGTGCAAATGAATGGTTTTCTTCCTTCATTAACGATTTAAGCAAAGCAGAGTACTGTTGAGTGTATAAAATTTACGTAGAAAGACTTCTCTTGTATCATTTTTGTCATCTCAGACTTAACAACAAATTGTATTTTTGCATATTTTATCGGCAAATCCATTTCTATCTCTCCTGTCTTATCTTCTTTACTTTCATTTTTCTCGACACCATTAACAACTTTTCCTTTCGAGACATCTTTTCTTTCCATTTCTCTCGTTTCATTTTTAAAACCTTTATTTTTCCCTGCTTTATTCAAAACAAGTACGTATTGTTTGTTCTGGTTTATTGATAGCTTCAGTTTAGGATTTATAACATTTTTTTCTATCGCCCATTTTTGAGTCAGTAAAGAAATACTATGGATTGTTGAGATTTAAAACTACGCAGCTAATGAAGGCACGTCCCTTGAATCCTATGATGTACTTCAAGTACTTCGACCATATTTTATCGCTCTATAAAAATGTCGCCCTCTTTCAATTTGGACACAGTTGTTTTATTATGTACAGGAAAATTATTGCCATTTTTATTGCTAGAACACGCACAGTTTCGGACGCTATTTTACGATGAGAAATAAGTATGTTTCTTTTTTGCAATGCCATACTTACTTGAAAGGAGAATTGTTCATGGTAGGTAGTCTAGTGGACGATGTCTATGATGAAGCAATTTTTTTAACCATTAAATAAATACAGTTATACAAACTAGCCGTAAATTATTTAATGTGTAAGTGTTATAATAATTTGATTTCGTCGTTTGTTCATCGTTTATTATAATTTTAATCTCTTATGTCCAATTACCAGATTTCATGGAGCTTCTATCCAGAAATGCATCATCACTACATAGTATAAAACAAAGTCGCTTCCCGCTGTCTGTCCCTATGTATGCTTAGATCTTTAAAACTACGCAACGGATTTTGATGCGGTTTTTTAATAGATAGAGTGATTCAATAGAAAGGTTTTATGCTATAAAACGTACATGTGCGAAGCCGGGGCGGGTCGCTAGTGGTGTATATGTAGTGAGTTTATCAATTTTAAGAAAATCGAACCATTATCATACCCTGTACTGTCACTCCCTAACATTCAACTATATCAAACAGAATAACGAGGCCGACTTTAAGGTAGGGGAAGTCATTATATTAAAAAAAATGATAAAAACTTGTGATAAAGCAACTAACACAAATTAACACCTTAAAATGTTATCGCGACACTTCAATCGGGTCATTGAACTAACCCTTTAAATTCTGCATATTTACACCTCCCAAAAATAGCATTATTTAACGCGACACGTACATAGAAATCTAATCCTTATAGCTTTGTGACAAGTTTGAAAATTGTTTTTATTTTTCGTTTTTGTCTAAACTCCCTGATTGTTGATTGCTGACCACCCTTGGATCGTTCACAATGTCTTTACGGCTGGTTGCTTCGATTATGGTAATTTTTGTAATAACATCTCGAATTAACAAAATGTTCCCTGTCTGACAATGGTATGTTGCAAATTTTGTCGTTGACGGTTTGCAATTGACTTTTCGCTGCATTAGAAGACCTCAAAGGGTTAGGCGTGTTGTTTTGTCAGCTGCGATAGTGCAAACTTAATGATTATTGTAAGCGCACAAGACAAGGAGATAATACCAATCCAAAGAGTAAAACACTTGTCTAGATAATTTGGTTGGTAATTAAACTACCAAGAGAAACTTTCAAAGTTTCGGTCACAACGAATTACAATCAAACAGGAGTATAGGCAAAATTATAGATATGTTCAAATATTTTTAACAGTGATGTACACAATAAATTCTCATGGTATAGTGTGGTTATAAACCCTACAAACTGCATGCTAACTGCTTTAGGAAAACACCTTTTATCTCCCCTTTAAATCAGCATTCCTAATCAGTCGGCAAGATTTATAGTATACTAAAGTTTATATTTGAAAAAGTGCTCGTGTAGATTGTCTATTTTTGCTTCCGTCTATCAATAGACACTGAAATGTTCTAACTTGATATTTCTCTTTTAAATTACACCACCAAAACGTGAAATAGAATTTGAGGATCGAAATAACTGAATTGTATGCATTACCATTGCTAATACTTTTTCTGCATTTTGCATATTTTTATCAAGGGTTTTTTGAGTTTGCACTAAAACCCGTGTAATCCGGGTTTAAACTTGCTATAATGCGACGTGATTCATTGTTCGGAACACCATTTGACAATGTAGGGCGCAACCCTAATTCTAATTCTTATTGTGATTGAAGAGCCCTCGAAAGGTACGAGATATGGTCAGTGTAACATAATACTTTATCAGGAATAAAACGCAGTAGAATTATGTTAAAAACGTACGGTACGTAAATCCCCGATGGTATTAGTGGTCGGATCGTTGAATCAGAGATTAATAACCCACTGAACCGTCTGTCTGTGCGAATATACATCGTTATTTTTAGTACATACAAAAACCGAGACACCCCTAACAAGATTTTCATCAGAACTCCCTGAGTATGTTTTTTTTTTTAATAAATCTCCAAGTTACACCTTAGTTTGTGTCGCGTTAAGTTCCCTAGTAAAGTGTGAAATGCCTGAAATGTGCTATGCAGGGGTTGTCTAATACACGGAAACTGACCGAGCGGACCGTCTCAAGCCTCAAGGTGTCTATTCCCGTCAACTGTTATGGGTAGAAACCTATTGAAATAAAATGCTGTAAAAACTATGTCAATCGGTTCTCCTAGTGATTCTGAACAAACTAGTTTCAGGTTTAGTGTATACTAAAACTAAGCTTGTATACACATAGGTCGGCCGAAAAAAATCATGGTACATATGCATGATAGAAAATTTAGATGAAATTGATAACTAATTAGCACACATAATATTAAATTAGGTCCTTTTGTCAAAGAGATAGTAAGTCAATCTGCGATTATTAATTCACAAACAATTATTCTATACTCAACTGTTGTAAACGTATAAATACGTACCTACTAGTATTAATAGTTACTCCTACTTAAATGTTGAACGTTGCACTGAATTCGTTTCAAGAAATTCAGTTGGAAGCGCAATTTAGTCTGACCTGCATTTGGGAATCGAATCAAACCGGTGCTCACTCCCTCGAGAAAAACGAATAGATTCAATCATCCTCTGTTAGTTGGATGCACCCGAACATTTGTCTAGAATAAAATATTTATCAACAAGTAAAAATGTATGTATTTTTTCTATAGTATCACCTCGATTATAAAAGATATAATCGCCCCGTTGGAGTAACGGTTGTAAATAAGCAGTGTCTTTGACCACTAACATTTTTACAGTTCTAACTAAAGTCGTGCAAAGTGAGATTGAAATTTTTGTTGTTACAATAGCCTAAGGCTCGGGATCGGAACATAATTTGTTTATAGGCGTTAAACTTGCCTTTTACGATATAGACGTCGATTTCAGCTGTGAACTACACGTGTACGAAACCTTCTACAGCTTTGGGAATAACAGCCATTTAAAAGTGTTTAACAGCGCGTCCATAAATTTTGTTACTATGCTTTTCAACTTAAGTATTTCCTTCCTTCCTGAAGTTCAACATGACGTCATCGTTATTATTCCACGAATATTTTAAGTGGCACCCACAAACCCTGCTTCGAAACGCTTAGAACTTTGTTTGTCTTCGTTTTAAGGAGTAAACAAGAATATTTGTATTTACTTCGGAACTTTATGGGTTATTTTAAATAATACTGAAAGTACTCGCTCGTCTCGCTTTTCTTTGAACCATTAAAACTTCAACCCATCACATAATAATAGAGCATACCCTTTGTTTGTTACGTCGATTTTAGATTTATTCTAATTTCATTCGCAGACGAGAGTTGATTCACATCATTCGATTTCTTAACAAGGTGACCATAAATCATTGAAAAACGAATAAATATCTCGAGCCTAACCACGTATAAGATCCGTATTCATCTCCGCGCAGTCAGGTCAGACAAAGGCTTTAAAAGAGCCATTGTTGGAGCGTGTCTGGTCTGGTTTAATACCTTCCATTTTCACCTCTCTTTGTGGCCGAGGAATGTCTTTCATGAGTTTTAGTTGCGATGTACCAGATAGAAAGATGCCATAGGTAATTGCTTCAGTTATGATGGCTGTTGTGTCTTTGTGTGAACTTGTAGGCCTTTTTGGTTGTCTATCATGTCCAATACACGTATTCGAATTGTCATCGTTTTGACGGTTCCACGTTTTTATTAGGATAGAAATATTTGCAGCAAAATGTAGATGGATTGTATCAATGTTGCCTAAAAACGGACAACTGCTAAAACGCATTTTAGTAGAGTGAACATTTCTTAATATAATTGATGTTGATTTTGAATCAACAGCATCTGTTTATAATCTTTTAGGCCTGTTTATAAATTCAACAATAATTTAAAAAGAGACTATTAAAACCCAGAAACAAAAGCTGCATCATTTAACACGACACGTTTATGACGACACGTTTGGTGCAGTGGCTAAGCGATTGGCTTCTGCGCTACGGGTCGTGGGTTCGATTCCCACACGGAACAAAAATTTGTATGGCCTACAGATGGTTGTTTCGGGTCTGGGCGTTTGTTTGTGAGATTTGTGTCTGTAAACGGACCCACTATACAAGAGAAATCTTAGAGTGGGGCAAAGTTTAAAAAAAAAAAAACACGTAATTATCGTTTTTAACGGTACGTCAGGTATAAAATATTTCAGATATTCTCTTTTTAAATCATTCGCTTTTACGTAGACGTATTGCTATTGTGGTGAAATCGTAATGTTTTGACAACCCAATTGACGCAGAGGCGAGTGTCCGCTAGTGAGCTTGGGTTGCCGGTTCGATACGCATCAGGATAAACATTTGTATGGGTAACAGATGTTTGTTCCGCGACTCCGTTCCAGATTTATTTGTGCATGTGATTTGTGTGTATAACCGCTCGATCGCTTCCGCAATAAAAAATGGGTACCTTACTTTGCCAGTTGCTTTGTACCGCTTACTGCGCGTTCTGCCCGCTGTTACTAAAACTTAATTTATGACTTGCTCGAGTGAAGCATTTCAAATGTTTTAACTGTTATGAATAGCCCTTGAGATAAGAAATAATGTGTCATTGTTTATTTTTTTAAATATGGTTACCATAATATTTTAGAAGTGTTGAAACTTAGAGTACTAGCCATTTTAGCGACTTTTTGTAAAACATCGGGTTTTAATAAAAAATAAGATCGATAAGTATATAGTTATTTATTTTATTCTTAAACTAGGTGTATTACTCGATATATTAAACAATATTTGAAAGCAATTTACACATTAAAACGTAGTAAAAATATTATGTAAAACCAGGCGCAGAATTCACGGATGCGTAAAAGATCGCATTTTTTTTAGGTATAGTCTAGGCCACTTTACATAAAAACTAAAGTATATAGAACAAAAATATAACCACCTATATAAAGTTCATTTTCTTCACTTTTATATGAATATAATAGTTTAAATGGTTATCCTTAAATTTGTGTCAAATTTACAAATTAAAAATAAGCGGCGCATTTTTTTGCCAATTTGCATTGCCTACTTAAATTTTTAATTCTGAAAATATGGATGGCCGTGCAATCAAGTATACCCATACAATAAATAGGTCAAATCCTTAAGTTTTGAAAACGTCACAAATCTCTAAGATAATGTATTATTTACAATTATTACAAAATAAAATATAAACGGCTAAATACGTTACCAAAAACGCTGAGATCGAACAATTGTCGTGCGAACCGCACATATGGCGGCCATTCTTAGCAAGGGTTGTCAACTACTATGACTGACTGCTTAAATTAAGAGAACAAAATTGTACAAAAATATCTATTTATCTATATATTTTTTTTCTTAAAATCAAATTTGATTAATGTTATTTATTTTTGTGTACTAACATAGTTTTTAACCGACTTCAAAAAATGAAGGTTATGAATTTATCGAAAAAATATCTTCCGCCCCATACATTTTTGTCGGCGTAACTCGACAAAATACATATACTGAACAACTGATTTTTGATTTCTTTGTTGGTCTCATAGTGAAAGTTGTTCATAATGATGAGTACAATGACCACTTTCAAGGTTTTGCGTTTAATCTGTTACACGTTGTATGTTTGTGTTGTGGATGTTTGTAGTAACCAAGTGACACTCAGTTCGCTCCGGGGATGACTGTCTCCTAAAACAATATGTATTAATTACAATAAATATAAAAAGACAAAACGCCCTTAATCAATATTTTATTGACATAGATTTCCTTACCGCGCCCGCTTACGTGGTGGTGCATCTGGAAGGAGGGTCTGCGAAATTTCCTTTAACCGCTTGCTATCAGCTCCTCTTTTACTGACGGATCCATTTTTTTTTTAAGTTTTCTTTTTGAGAAGTAAAGATTTTTTAACGCTGCATGCTCCTCTTCAAAGCTTCTGTAAAATATATATAAATAAAAATGAACGAAAGTTAAGATGAAATAAAAGTTTTGATAGAATCATTTATAAATTTTTTTCATTAAAAAGAATTACTACTGATGAAGTAATTGTTACTAAAATACCTTGAACTTGGACCAGCAACTGCGCAATCTTTACTTTCACAACCTTTTCCCTTGCCGCGTCATCTACCACGGCCCCTACCTCGTCCTCTTCCATGAATATTCTTAACTTTTCCACTGTTAAAAAAAACGTAAAAATAAACAATAAAAAACATTATTGAACCAAAACTGTGAAAAACAAAACAAAAATCACCATCACCTAATTTAAAGCTAAAAATTTATATGCAGGAAAAATTAATTTATACCTTGACCACTACTTATTTAAAAATTATTAAAATAAAACATTGTTAATCTTAAATTCGAAAAAAAACTCGTCACCTGTCACCAAAAAATAAAATAAAAATAAGTCAACAAAAACACCGACCGCCAACCCTAAGCCAAAAAACGTGTATTGCTTTGTGCAACCAAAGCGGCAACTGCCACTGGTAGCAATTTGAGTAGGTAAAACTCACCGGGCGGTTTAATTTTCGCAATCTGTTACAATCTGAAGAACAATTTACACAACTTAATACTTTAAATTGAATAAATATACTCAAATATTATTAATACTAATGTATATATTAGAAAAACATCGTATTTACGATAATATAGCAGTTCAAAATTAAGTTCAGGTCAACGCCATTCAGAGTATGTTCCTAAATGACGATTTTTAAAATTTTGTCTTACAGTATCCCCAAAAATATTACTTTAATACAAAAAAACACAAGTTAGAGATTAATTTGGTATATAAACATGGGTAATTCATCAACTCGTCCTACATGCCTACGGCCCATTTAGGACGACTTGCAGAAAATCAAAATAAATAATATTTTCATTCTGTAACTCGTCCCACGTTTCTTTTTGTGTGGAACTTTAAACTTTATCGACATTTGGTACAGTTAGTAAGACAAGATTTAACAACATTTTTTAAGAATATGTAGGTTCTACTTTCGTTTTGTTCATGGATTATTTGACGGAGTCGCACTACGGCCGCTACGCGTAACGTCGTTTATATTTATAACAGCCCATATTCTTGAAGGTGCATTTTTTCTTGGACCAGTCGCGTTACAGCCGTTCTACCTAACATTCAACGTTAGAAGTGCCTGTGATGAGAAAAGAATTACACAGATCACATTAACATTTTGTGAAGTATGATACCAGGCGAGCAGACTTATCAGGAGATACTTTTTTCGCCCACACACACGCAATAATGTTGACAATATTGTATTGGCAATATTATTGCGAGTATAATTGCGGGTCAGACGCGGTAAAATAAAATTAATGTGGAATTAACATTTTGTGAAGCATGGTACTAGGCAAGCAGACTTATCAGGAGATACTTTTTACGGACGCTAGAAAGTCTACATCGGGCCCATGAAGGGCCCGGTAGAAGCGTCCGTGAAGCTCCTTGCTCCGCCATACCTCCCTGTGGCCATTTAACTTTTTTATTATTTACATACTAACACTTTTGCTACTGATTGTACCTTTTCTCATTTTGATAGTAATGTGGGACGAGTTGCAGGATGAAAATATTATTTATTTTGTTTTTCTGCAAGTCGTCCTAAATGGGCCGTAGGCATGTAGGACGAGTTGATGAATTACCCATAAACATTAGCAGAAATCAATAAAATACAATACTTACGACATATTTTATCACCTCCTTGAAAACACTTTAGCGTCACTTCACTCACTAAAACTCAACTGACGATAAATCGTTATTTTTCTACCGTAATGTTGGTAATATGGGCACACATCTATGAGAAATGTATCTGTCTTTGATTTAAATACATAATATTAGGACTCTATGCGTTTGGTATAGAGACTAAATTTAATTGAAAAAACTTCGCCGCTCTGCAACCACAGTTGCACAAAGCAAAACTGACGATTTTTTCTTTGCAACTGTGGTTGCACGAAGCGATCAAGAGGTTATCGGCAACTACGACACAGGGTGAAGCAACCGATACGTGTGCTGATGAGCGTACGACAAAAAGGATGCTTTACTCTTGCAAAAGTCTATGTATGGTGCTCAGTAAACAAGAGACCATCGTCTATCACTTTGTGGGTAACTTTTCGAAATTCGCGTATTTTTTTATTACTTTCCATACAAATCAAAAAAAAAAAATTGATTTGTGACAGGCATAAAAAATTGGCGAATTTCTAAAAGTTGTATATATGTTACGGCTAATAGCCGAAGCACAGTCTTAAACTGTGGCCGAAGTGTGGCTACACCTAGTTTTAGCCGGGTACAACTAGGTGCAGCCGGCCACATGCGGTTAAACTTAGATGTATCCTACTTATCCTCGGGTAGAACTAGGTTTACCCTTCATCATAGCGGGTAGAACTAGGTGCAGCCGCACACCGGTGGTTAAGGGGAACCCCGACACGGATAGGTTAGGTTCGAAGGTTGTTAGGTTACTTTAAACCCTGCAGACAGAAATAGGAGCCCCGCTCTGCGGGGCTCCGTCGACTTAAGCTACACCTAGTTCTAACCAACTGCTACTGGTTGCACCTAGTGTACCCGGCTAAACCTAGGTGTAACCGCCATTCGGCTTTTACCCGTAACATATACAACAAAAGTTGTTCAATTTCCGATACCGAGTAACCCTACAAAATTCTTAGAGTTGATTTTTTAACACCTTATATTTCCGTATCCATATCCAGATCCGAAATTTCAAATCTATAACATCCCTGCAATTTAGAAGAACACTGTGATAGTAAATGTCTTTAATAACATATTCATCTTATTCTTACAGCTATCATAAACCAAGATTGATGTCCTAACATCAATATTTATACCACAACGGCAATGTTCTGAAAACAATCTGAAGCAAAGAATGAGATGAATAAAACCCGGGTCACTGACCTACCTGAGACGTAAGGGTGGTTTCCACACGTCGTTGTTTTGCTCTTTGTCCCCTTTATAAGCTTTGTTACACACTTGTAACTTGTTCCACCTTGCTTTGTGAACTAGATTTTATTAGCTACAGGAGGATGTTGAAACCAATGTCGTTTTTGGGCCTCTAGATTCAAATTAGTCAAATTTTGCAAGATTTGTTTCAAATAGATTCTGTTCAATTTTGTATTGTATTATTGTATTTTGTTAATATGTATATTTTATGTAATGGTTTCGCCTAGCTTCCACGACACAGGGAATCCTAGTGTGGAAGCTAGTGCCAAATGTAAGTTTATTGGTACAATAAAGATTTATAATAATAATTACCTGAACCCCGAAGTTAAGATTGTCCTTAAATATGGCAAAAGTTTTTTTTATTATAATTATCGTTGCCCCACACTTGGATTTCTCTCGCATCGTGGGTGCGTTTACAGACACAAATCTCACATACACAAACGCCCAGACCCGAAACAACTATCTGTAAGCCATACAAATTTTTGGTCCGTGCGGGTATCGAACCCACGTCGCTCAGCCACTGCACCAAACGTGTCGTCAAGCAGTATCGTATGTTATAGCACTGGGATTTAAAGTTTGTTACACTGTGCTAATACTGTCATTGAAGTACTGAGTATACTGAATTACGTATACGTTACCTCAGCAACTTCCCCGGGGAATATATGTGACGGTTATGTCATGTCGCGATGTTATGCCTTATTCATGTCCCTATTCTCGTATACTTGAACAGTACACCGTCTGTTGACTATTTGATATCTACTAATGTTGATTGTACTGGAATCCGCTCAACCCATTTCGTATTTCTAACGCGGAAAAATCCATGCAATGTCACGGTTTGTTTTCTCTTATTGGATAAAGCGATTCAATAATCCGGAGTGCCCCTTTGCAATCAATATCGGTTCAATATTCATTACCTTGACCTATTGCATTTTATTTTCATTGTTTATTTTTATCGTTTTCATTTGGTTAGAGATTTTCATGCCCCAGTATTATGAAATATTTTACTATGAAAAATATTTCGTAAGACCAACAGTAGACTTCTAGAATAGTTTGTAAAACATCACACTGTATAAAAATTAAAAAGCATAGTGCTCCACACATTTTCCAGTGAAACAGTCTAATCTCTAATATAATAAAGAGTTAACTGTGTGAATAACAGCATCCTTTTGTACCCCATTGTAGTTTTGTGAGAATATTTTCTTGATGCCACTAGGTGACCTTATGAAATAAAAAAGCTATTGTTGGTCGTATTGTCCGAAACATATTAAGCAGTCAAATAACCACCCCATTTTATTAGACGAGTATGAATTGCATCGTAAAAGGTAAACGGTCAGTTTCTCTCTGAATATTTATTCTTTTGTCCCTAATCGTATGCGTAAAGTCGTAAACTTTCTCAATCCGTATGCAACGCTTCGAACAATTCTGTTTTTATTCCGCTAGACTTCATCTTTCTCTTTTTTGTTAGAGAAATAAACTTGGAGTAAAGTTTTATGTCATGCTTCATATGAGACCACACTGCAGTTAAATAAATAAAAACAAATACAGTCCTAACTTCTTTAAGCATCGAGTATATTATTATTGAATGGAAAGGTCAGCTGTAATCTAACAAATAGGCCTCTAGCTACCACAAATTAAACATAAACATAATTTCCTGGTTTAGTTAATATACCGTCAAAATAATCATCCACTAAACTAAAAGCTTCAGCCAAACGAGATTAGTTTTAATCAACGTCTGTAGATAACACTAAGAGCCTCCACAAAGCCCTGAGGTACCTATTCTAGGAGTCGTTAGGAG
Organism: Amphipyra tragopoginis; assembly: GCA_905220435.1. Taxonomy (NCBI): domain Eukaryota; kingdom Metazoa; phylum Arthropoda; class Insecta; order Lepidoptera; family Noctuidae; genus Amphipyra; species Amphipyra tragopoginis. The sequence continues at coordinate 12,258,655 of HG992009.1, forward strand.
GAACATTATTCCCATTTACCACTCCTAAGTATAGGCGGAGGCACTGTGAAAATTGCTCGAACTGTTGTTATACCTGAAATGTAGATGTAAAGTTTTAGGTTACCGATTAGAATGAATATAGAATAGCTAATGATAATTCAACGGGAATTGTAGTAATAAGTGCAGGGTTTTGAAAATTATATTAAAACTAGATCGCGTAAAACACTGTTGAGGTCTGGATCATTTCCAGCATGGCTATACATAGGTACATGCCATTTCGAGTGATTCTGAATTTGTTTCATTTATACTACTTATAGCAAGCGCTGATGGTTCAGTTCAGATCATCCCTTATAAAGACGCTTAAGATAGAGACAAATCAATAGTCCTGAGTTTGAATACCATACCGTTACGCCATTGTTAACGAACTATGTGCCCTACTTTACCACTAGAATTTGACCGAAAATCAAAAGCATCTACCATACAATCTGTGCCTTCAGTTCCTAGTTCTGCGTTACCAATTTTACTTGCGGCCAGTATGAACTACCATTTACTTTCTCCCGTATCGTCCATTGCGCATTTCTTAAGTGTATAATTATTGCGTTTATTGGCTCATTCCATTCCGTAGGAGGCGTATACGAAATTGCTGTTTAGCTTCAGGACAGCTTAGGGCTTACACCAAATTATTGCCCACTTACGTGACTCCGTAAATTGGTTTTAGAAAGTTCGATGCAAGAGTTTATTATGTGATTTATTATTATTAGCTGCGGCGGTTATTTGTGCAGTATGCGGTATGTTGAACTGTAAACTTGCGTTTTTGAATTATGCTAACCACTAATTTGTAATAAACACATTATCAAAATAAGCGTTCTAAGATGACGAGCAATTGCTTTAAGGTCCGTAACATTAGTACAATTTTTATTACTATTTATTTCAGGTTTGTTGATTCAATCATAGTATGTGGAACAATAAATAATAAACTTCACAGTCGTTAAATTTATTCCATTTCTCACACTTGTTCAAAAAATGAATCCACTTTTCAAACGTCAAATGGCAATCAGATGCAAATTAGAATCGTTCAGGTCAAACCCGATCACGCTCTCATCGGAATGGTCCAACGAAACGAGATTTTGGAACTAGTTGCAAAGATAACAATTGAAGATCAGGTGTAGGTAGGCTGACCTCTTGCAAAAAACCGGCCGCGCAAGTTGATGCATACCTTGATACTGTATGAATAATTTCTTATGATAATTGTCATGGTGGCGGCTGCATTAGAAACTCAAAGGACTGGGAACTTTGGCGTGCCTTTGCATATGGCTATGTCAGCTTATAATTTTTGAGGTCGTTTTATTACTTCTTGTTAATGCTTGCATTACTAGTTTACTACTTTAGCAGTAAAGGGAAGATGAGCAATAATGTATGGAAATACAGGGTTACGTAGCATATAATAGTAAGAAATCTTAAAAGGTATTCAGGAATACCCAACAAAAATTAAAAAAAATGTATTTTCCTAGTTATTATCGGATTGGTATCATTGTCCAAACATTTTATTAATGTCGCCACGCTGTTTAAATTCAACAGTACATTGCTATGCACAATTCCGACTGTTTACGTTTAGACTAAAGTAGTTTTTTTTAAAAACGTTAAGAATGTAGCAATTCGCTTCACCTTTAATTTTATAAGTCACAGATTCATCTTACCAATCATCAATCATCATGCCAGGTTAATGAATTATGAATGGTCACGCTCAAATAAGTATTTCATCTAGATTGCCAAACCAATTTTTTTTCTGATTCTGAGGCCTGATCTAATTGCCATTTCTTGTTTCAGGTAAGCTGTTGATATTGATATCGTACTTCGTATCAGTAAGTGCATTAAAATTTTAATTCCAATTGGCCCTTTACGTTACGGGCATAAAGTAACAAATATTAGAATCTCAAGAAGACCCTAACGGTACATTTAAATGGCTACCGACATCCGAATGGGTATTTGAAAACGATTGAAGTTCCATGGTGAGTTAATTATGGGTTGGACTGGACTATGACCCTTTGAAATGGACCTTTTGTAGAGGGACTCTAAATGGTTTTTTAAGAAACATATTGAGGTCGATGACTCCTGCTAATGACAAGCAAAGAATATGAAACTTATTCACATGAGGATTTTGTGTCGCGTGAAGTAAGTACCGTCATATTTTAAACCCTTCGTGCGCATACTTTTGTCGTTTGCTTTGGGATAACTTATGAACTTGATGTAAGTAATTCTTGGTGCTAACTTTTATCACTAATCTTCATGTGCACTTTATCGAGTCACACTAGTTTTATTGAAACAACCATAAAAACAGCCGTGAAACTTTTAACGAGGGATAAACATGAATGAATATTAATGCATGAACCTATGAAATTATTTTTAATCTTTATTTTATCTATAAAGGTTACAAACAAAAGTTGCAAAACATGTTATGCTAGAAGCTTCTTGTTTCGAGACGTCGCGCGTCGTTGTCTTCCAAACAAAAAATAAACTTTTGTTATTGTTTTGATCAGATCTACGAGTAGGTATGCCCGTCACGTTTGATATTATCTTCAGATAACATATATGGATCATGCTATGATGATTACGTTTATCATACTTGGTGATCATCCGGAGCAAGCCCATAGGGCTCGTTCCACGGACACGCGCGCCATTGCATGTCTGATGACGTCTGACTCAGACTTGCGTACGCGCCTAGCATCGTACGATGTTAGTCTGTAACAACTTTACTAAAGGTTTAAGCATTTATTATAGGCGCATCGATGACGAATGCGTTAGGAAAAGTTGTGAAGTTGGTCACAATTTCTTGTCTATTTGATGGAAAAATAGTTAGTCGTTTTAATATGTAGTATTTACTCCAGGGAAACTTAAGCGTTTTTTAATTGGATTGAGCTTATATCAACCAATGTTGCATTATTACTTATTACATTTGCTTTTAACTATTTCAATTCCAACTTCAGCTGCAATATATTTTTTAAAGATTTGATTGAATTAACATCACTCAAGAATGCTGAATGTTTCCGAAGTTTAATTATCTCGTTGAACAATACTTGTTCTTTAACCACTCCCTACAGTTTATCACAGGTGGCTGCATACTAGCACAGTGACCCCGTTTCTCCCACCGTGGGGTCCCCTCCCTGTTCAATTGTCGATAATCTCTCCATCTCTCTTCTAATTTAGGAAGCTGAGATCGCGATAAAGGCGTGAACAAGATATTGCTGTAATAGAGGTTTCGTGAGCTTTTGTCAAGCAAGCAAGCGAGAATTGCATACTAATAGAACAAAAGCAGGCAAGGGTCAGGATTGTTATATACTGGTAAATTTAATAAATTAAATACAAGTGGTAGGGTAAGCATGTGATGCTTGAAGTATGAAGTAGTACCTAGATCATTTTAACGATTTCTAGGCAATGAGTAAAATGTTTGGTACAGTACTATGGTAGAACAGTTTGACACAAATTACGTCGCGAGCTCGTTTTCGATTATACGATATACTTGATATGGTATCGAATAGGTGTAAAGACTTTGAATACGAAGTATTGAAATACAGATTGGTGTTAATTTCTGCAATAAAATTGTGATGGCTAATGATAAGCCATCACTATTTTACTGCGAAATGCTGTGTGGTCTTGGAGATGAAATGACCACCTCAATTTCTTAAAAAATTGATATTTCTTGGTTAAGTCGTAAAAGCTGATAAAGCTACTATGAGAATGAGCAGCAGCATAAATCTAAATCTAATGAAGTTAAAGTTTATCCAAACCCTCAGCAAAGCGGGGTGATTAAAGTATTGACCACCCCAGGATTGTGAGAGGTGATTGTTTCGTAGTAATTTAACCATCAAGTAATCAGTAGTCTAGGTCTTAAGAGAAAGACGGATATTCATTTGTTTTAAACAGCTGCCCACAATGATGAATAATTATTAGGTGCACCTTAAAGGTAACTGCAATTTAGGCACCATACATTTATAGTTAGATACAGCAACCGCGTTTCCACTTTAACAATAATTACAAACGTTTTGTCATGCCCTTGCATTACATAAACATATTGCATGCAATTTGTATTGCTGTATGTCTAAATGCACAGTGATGTATACGTCTCGTAGGTAGATGATAAGGTACATTTGTATGCGTCGCAGAACTGAGTGAAGAGGCTTGTAGCATCTATAAGACACAGGTGACTAACACACTGAAAAATGATGCCCTCGTGAACAGTTGGAATACACATTATCTAGTGAGCTTGGATAAAAGCTTTTCGTGTTGGTACATTTGTATGAATAAAGACTGTTGAAGGTGTAATCTAGCTGAGGATTTCGCGAAAGAGCGGAAAATATCTTCTAAATCTGACGAATTTCTGTAAGTAAATTTTGAAATAAGTTACTAGCTATGGACGCGGCTACGCCCGCGTGGTAGACAATAATTATACACGGTGCTTTTTAATCGGCTAGGGAGCTTCCGTAGAAATGGTGTGTAATAATGTAAATATTACTTAATATTTCTTGATGAAAAAAATACATAGGTACCTATCAATAATTTAAGACGGCTCGGTTTGTTTAGGGATGTTTTGCATCCACTCAAAACGTTTAACGTATGATAATTAGATACTTAGCAGAAAAAAAACGCTGTTTTGATAATTATGATGGATGGTTTATAATTATATGTAAGTATACGTATTTGGTATGTCTATTACTATCGTGGCAGCTCCCTAGCCAATAAAAAAGCACCGTGTATAGCCTACGTCCATCTTGAAGGTTCATTCTAAATATTGGTGAAAGGATTTTCGAATTTGGATGACTAGTTTCGGAGATTACCTCCAACACCCAAACTTACAAACTTTACCTCTGTATAATACCTATTAGGGTAGATTTATCAGATCAGATACCGTGTACGTTTTTTTTAAGTAAGTACCTAAGTAAGTACAACTTTTAAATCTATGAAAATATAAATAATCTTTAGCTAACAGAATTTTATACCTCAGTTAAATAAAAAAATCATAATATCCGTAAAGCAAACGAGATTTGATACTTAAATGAAATTGTTGGCCGTGTTCATTTTTATTAAATTTGTTTCGGTGCATGCGCACGCGCACGCGCTGCATCTCCGGCGAGCCGAGCACAGCCGAGCGTTTGATGCGACGACCGCCGACCAATCAGCGCCTCAGTTGCTTTTCGTCACCCGTCGTGTGTGGTAGTGTCGGTTCTCGTGATGTGACCGTTCGAACATCGAACTCAATTTTAAAATTCCAGTATCGAATGTTGACTCGAAAATAATGTGCATTTTAGTGAAAATGTGCTCGATTTCTATTGCGACTCTCTTGTGTTGATGGATTGAAACGATAATACTGTTAACAGTATTTACAGTTTAAATACTATTTTGCTGGATTATTTACTATGGTGATCGTCAGTGTATTTAACAGGTTAGTTTTGGTTTAAAATAGTTTTAATTTAAAAAAAATGTGTGGCATGGTTTTGTGTGTTTAATGTTTATATGTATTTATTTTTGTTCGTAATTTTTTGACAGGTAAGTACCATCTATCTCATTTTGTTTCTAATTTTATGAAGTTGAATGCTGTGTTTGTGCGTGAATGATGCGTTGACTTGATTTTAATAAACTACAGTTAATTACGTATAGTTCTGAAGTTACCTGTCTTAATATGGACAAAGTGCACCGGAAGACGATGCATTTTTCGTCACGCTCAATCAGCTCTGTAATCTTATTATGTATCGATTGGTATGTACTAGGTACCTAGCAATACTTAACAATTTGATAGAAACATTAACTCACGACTACCCACTTTGTTGTGTAAATTGAATTCGATTCTCTCCACTCCCACGTATCTAGAATTAATGTTTAGATAAGTACAATACATAATTATTTAATTATTATTGTAGATTTGTACTTTTGTTTTGAGAAATAGGTGTAACTACTAAATATTATGATGCAGCTGCAATTATCATTAATTATTTGGATTATAATTAACTTTAGTCTATGAATATTGATAACGATCTCTCAATTCAAAAAAAAAACAAGGTCAAACCACAAGATGAAGGTGCATACCTAGATGCAAGCCCTTGTTTCTTAAGTTTTGTGACACACGTACGATTGGTATTTAGGAATTCCAAATATTGGTAATCGGAACCATGACCTCAGACACGTAGAACTAAGTAGGTATTAAATGATTCATTTGATATTTCCCAAATCCGTGTAAAATGGAGATGCACCTTTCTTAGTTAACTTCAAGTATAGATAACAATCTACTCTATGTAGATATCGTAGATAGATGTACCCCGTTATTTCCAGGGGTCATCGACGTTCCCCGATTCGACACGGTAGCTCAGTAACCAACATTTATGTAAGCTCACCTGACAGTATCATATCGTGTGACATGCATCCAACACACTCTTCCGCAAAGCATACCCGTATCACCGTCATACTCTGACGCCTCCAATACTGTGCTGTATACAATTTGTGCCTTTTTTCTCCCCTTAGTGCAGTCTACCTCTTCCTCACCTGAGTAATTTAGAAATGAATAAATCATAATCAATATTTTGTTAACGAACGAATTCAAAAGTTCGGTTTACGATTTTAAAGTTTCAATTTGATTGGCAGACGAGAAACAAACGTACCGATGCGCGATTTGTTGTTTCCGATTACGCACGCAAAATGGAAACTGACTGATCTTTGAATATGCATGTGCATGGTCTGGCCAGCTGTGCACTTCCACGCATAATCGCAGTTCCCTCTCGTTACCGAGTGTTTGCCTTTCGACCGATGTATCGGCGACATAGATATCAGCCATTAACGTGCCAATATAAACATTAATAAGTGGATGATTGATTAGGCACTCGTGGCAAACCGGCCCCAACCGGTGTGGGATTTCGTCTAATGTCTTTGCTCATTTAGAGGCAACAACGACTTTGAGAATAACTTTGAAGATAAGGAATTAAAGTTAATTATATTAGTAATTTAGATAACACTAGATAAAGACGAAAAAACAACAGTTTGTGATTAGGACACCTCACTTCGTACCTTATCCACCAATTTCTAAGTACCAAACAGGGTAGGTACTAAATAACATTACAAATAATCTAAATAGGTGATACAATAACAGATCACAAGCGATTTAGTCCTACCTTTTTAAAAAAAAAACAAAGTTAATGTGTTAATGAATACAATTTATAAAGTCAAGTAAACCAGATTTCAGCGAAAGTCTAGAACAATAAAGTTATTATCATATCAAATAAATTAAATATGCGAAACGCTTCAGAAGTAAAAGTGTATTAACAAGAGTAGAGAACGGAACAAACAAAACAGTACAACCTAAAGTAACAAGGCGAAATGCGTACAGATAAAATAAATGTCCATTAAAACATTCTCAAGTTTGAACATTAACCTGAAAACAGAGTAAGCTAAAATTACTCATCATAAATATTGCATTTAATTTTAAAACTTCTGTTTATGGTTGTCTTGCCTTACTTTTTCTAGAAAAGACCCCGCATTTACGTATAATGACTGCTTGCATTTAAATAATGCCATGGAGCAGCCATAAGTTCTGAAGCTTAAGCAAATGGAGTATAATTTGTCAAAATTCCCATAGTAGCATTACTTTTTCCAGGACTGCAATCAAGTCAAAAATCTTGTTTTTAAGCGACGAAAGTGATCAAAGAATAATTACCACTTTAAGAAATAATAAATCATTGCGCTTTTTGTCCATGCTGATATTCGAGAGTGGGACGTCAGTGTGCAATGAATCACGTAGCATGTCCTCGCCCACGGGCATATTTACCTCTCAAAGTGCTCCTAACTCATTTACCGATAAATTACTTCTGGCCTTATGGAACTTAGTGTCGTAAGAATAAGGATCATTTCTTCTTTGTTGTATATCTTCAACCCCGAGGTCATTCACTGCAACTACTTGACTTGAGATGAATTTTGACTTGATAATATTGAGAAACAAATACACATACTCTTGTATGTTTTGCCGCGTAGAAATTCTGTGGTAAATTCAATTAATCTTGGGAATTAATTCAATTTGCCGCAGAATTTACCCAGTGGATATATGAACGATTAAGTAGCCTAATCTTCTAGAAATTCTTGGCTTTAATCTTCTAGCTTAATCACATTTGCAAATATTTCAGTTTAAATCTTTCGTACTAAAACAAAGTCAACAAATCAAGTTGAGAAATTATGTTTCGCGATTCTAACAACTTTTACTATCATTCTAACAGTTACTTAAAACATACTGACATCCATCTATGTCATCAAGATGGAATAAAAAAGGAAGAGGTACCGCTTAATGCAACAGGTTTTCAACTAGGACGGGTACCGGTTCCAATCCTGTTTAGCATTAGAAAATAGTAGCGAATTGGGTCACACACTCGTAATGAGTTTCTCATTCCGCATCATGTCCTTAGGGATTTGCACCTCAAGTGAAAGTTGTCCGTCCTACTTTGAGAACTGTAGCTAATTAACATAAGTAATTTGCATTTTGTAACCCATCCTGACTTCACACTATCCTGTCCCTGGTGCTACGTTTCTATTTTCATTTGATCTTTTAGTCGCAGGTACTCACTTTTGCAATTTACAAAGTACCGCAAAGGTGTCTTTCAACGAAAACAGAATATTATATGTACGAACGTTTTCTCTTTAACACGTGTATTGATGTAATGACTATACCAATTAAAACGGTATGACTTACATCTTTGGAAAGAATTCGCACATGAGCGAAATTAAATGATCGCATTGCTTGCTTATGTTCAAGAAAGTACTAACTTCACTTTCATCGTGAATCGACGTCGTCGTTTCGACGATTTAACACGGTTTACCACAAGATACTTAGAAACTCAGGTTACAATCACTCGCACTTATTCACCACAACATTAAGTATGGTGATTGTCATAGCAGTAATTTGTATAGAATGTATTTCCGCAATTCCATAACAAGATCAATCTGTTTTGTTTTCTTCTTCATCCGGTGATTCTTTACCAGTCAAGGTCATTTTAAATGTTGTTAAGATTTGCCAATATTCATAAGACAATGCTTTGACGCCTTCTTCATTTTTTGATTTAATGTATTAGGGCTTATTAAACAAACAGAATTAACAAAAAATACACTTTGAACGAGGTTTTTTGTACTATGTAACCTCGATTTTTGACGCTATCAATACAACGTCACAACGTACTGTTTTCCCAAAAACTGTTTTTATAACAAATTCAAATCAATTATACCAGAATGAAGCAGTAAAGCATACTATTTGTAAAATATTAGTTCCACATGCGATAACTATTTGTATCAACACAAAGTTAAAGGGAAAGTAACGCATCGTCATCACGCTAACTGTATGGAAATTGGTGTTATGTTATTTGATCTGTGAACGAACAATGATCGTGACTAAAGACTCGTAACGATTTTGTAATCGAAGATTTATTGACATCACTTTTTCATGTAAGATGCTATTTGTAGTGGATTGGTGAAATAACTTGTTGGATTATTTTTTATTGCAAGAGTACCTATGAATTCTTTTTGATGTTTGAGTAAAAATATTGGCTATTTACATTTATTATTTTAGCCAACTAGTCACAAGAATAAACCCAAAAATTTTATGTATACCTACATATAAAATTTCAGTGATCATCATTTTCGTCTGTTGCAGTGCTGACAGTTTCCATTACGGGTTCATTATTCACTGCCGCTTACTCTCCAAACATCAAATATTAATGCAGGATAATCGATATATGCATACAGTGATAATGCATATGAAACCGATTGTTATTACAATCAAGAGCGTTAATTACGTCCGCTGACCGGTGGAACTGATACATCATGTTATTCATTATCCCTGCAATCATTAAACAAATATAATTTCTTTGTTGAGTCTTTTCACTTAATGTTAAACAGTTTCTTCTGTACATTGTAGTAAGTAACACAATTAATATACAATTTATCTTTACAACCCATCATTTAGACTAGACCATCACGCAACACTGATGCTAGCGTTGCCGTTCAGTCGGTATTTTCTTCATTCACATTGATTTCACCTTAAGAATAGATAGTTATGCTTTCTACGTCGTCTCTATTATATTTATGTGCGGCGGTAAAGTGAGGCGTTGCAATTAAATGTAATTAGTTATTCGATATACACATTCATTAGTCACACTCTTGTTCGGAATACATGTGGTGATAAATAATCATAGAACTGTTACTCTTGGCAATCTTGTTGGTTTAATATTGTTTGTTTACTTACTATATTTATTTAGCGATCCTTTCACTGAGTGCTCTCATCGTTATTGGGATTTTCACTACCACCCTTATTAATCATGTCATAATCAACACTATTCAACGTAAATCCGGAACTGTCATCGTTGTGTGATAAAATATTATGAATTTCCGCAAACGCCACGTGAACACGCAAAAATGCCCCCAATACGTGGATCGATCGAAATTGGCTCAACAATAAGGCATTCTATACGCTCCATTGTGTTACCATCTGTCATTGAGGGATTCAATCATTTCACTCAATAATCGTAGGTTAGCCTCGTCGGTATTCCGTACACAATTGCGCAAAACTCTCCTTTTATTATTAGAAATACGAACCGATAAATAGTAGGTATTTCTACGCACGCGTGATAGTAATATAGTTATTATTGAATTCCGGTGCGTTTTTTGTCGGTTTCTCTCCCCACAATCCTATAAGTTTATTTATTAGTCGAGCACTAAAATCGGCATAAGGGGTACGGTTTACGACTAAGTTTATGTTGTCATGAGAGGGGATCTGTCCCGGGTTGTCAGTCAATGTATCCTTTGTTAGTTGCTCGTTAATCTGAGGGTTGTCGAAGTTTTATTACCTATATGGTGTGATATTAAAGAAAGCAATTTAGTTGCGTTAATTAAATGCATTATAAAAAATCTGTACGAACATATAAAATTTCTAGTTTAAGAGTAGGTAGTAATGTTCGAGACATAAAAAATGTTATTATGAAATACTTACTTAATTTTTAATCAAATGTTATGGCTAAAATAAAAGTTACTCGCGGTTTTTGAAAGTAAATTTCAGAGTGCTAATAAACAGAATGATAAAGTAAAATTCACGACAGAAAATTTCACCGTCATCTCAAAAAAAAAACATTTTCAATTTGGAAGTACAGCAGATGTCTAATATGACGACAACGTTACCAAACACGTTCACTGGCCATGTATCAATGATTCATTGCGATGTCCGGATAAGGCGATCATGCATCATATTTGGTGCTTCAATACTTCACTAGAACCGCGTAACAACGTGAGGTGGGTGCAATAAAAGCAACGTAAAATCAAAAAAATGTATTTCATGTCTAGTCTGCAGGCTGCAGAAGTAAGGTAAACGCACCAATGCCCGACAGTATAAGAGCAACACAAATTTAAGTCTTCAATAACAAATGTAATTTAATCACAAAACACAGTTAAATCTTTTTAAATGCTAAAGTAACATTTAGATATTTACTTTTCAACATAAAATCTTTATTTACTAACATATTTCATACTTTAATTTACATTCTTTTACACTTTGTCGTACGAACTATTAAATGACATCACAAAAAAACGAAACCACTAATAGTAGACATCCCTTAGCGCTAATACTAGACGTGTCTAATATTAGTGCTAATAGATGTCTATTAATAGTGGTTTGATATTATTATTATCAAGTAAAAAAAAATCTATACTGAAATACTATACTTAATATGAAGTTACCCGTGAACTTGTAACAGAAAATGCAATCCCACCAAAAACATTAAATGTAAAAAATGCCAAGTCTCTATATGCAATCTTTCCACCGTAAAAAGTTTTAAGATCTCATAGAAGCCAAGTCCTATTCAATTTATTTTGTAGTTAGTTATCTATCTAGTGACTGTATTAATAGTTTTATTTCTATTATAATTATAGTGACTTGGCAATGAGCACAAATTAAAAGCTGCTTGCTGTGTGGAATTATGTGCGACTGTTATTGACGAATTGTTATCTATGAGTACTATGATTACATTAGTTGTTATGCTGATGTGTGATTTATGATATGCAGACGTGATTTTACGGCCAATGAGTAGTTATGGTCACCATCGACTACGTGCGTCAATACATATTTAAGAAAACCTAAGTTTATTTGATAAGAACATCACAATTATTATCTATAGTACCTATGTTTAATGGTCAAATCAAAAGAACATAACTAATCCTGTGATATTAAACATTACGCGTGCGTTATGCGTTACTTTCACCTCCTCCAAATATATTTGTTTCTTCTTGTGCTCATTGCCAAGTCACTATAATTATAATAGAAATAAAACTATTAATACAGTCACTAGATAGATAACTAACTACAAAATAAATTGAATAGGACTTGGCTTCTATGAGATCTTAAAACTTTTTACGGTGGAAAGATTGCATATAGAGACTTGGCATTTTTTACATTTAATGTTTTTGGTGGGATCTCATTTATTTTTTGTAGGTGGGTCTCTTTCTTTTCTTTTTGGGTGACATAATAATGTCTTGTTCATCAACTGCTGCTTTGCTTAGAGCCTATTCTCTGTCTCTATCTCTTTTGTTTTTATAACTAACCAACAAACTAAATATATAACAAAATATTTATGTATTAAATTAGTATTTTTAATAACTAACTATTTAAGTACCTAACTAATAAGTAGCTGATTCGAATATCCATAAACTTCGTTTCGCCGAATATTTTACGTTTTTTTAGTTTCTAAGTGTTTTTTTCATAGATAGATGGCGCTATCACACGAATTTTGCATGTGGACACGACACCCATGACGCGTATTTTGTAAAGTATCACAGCGCCATCTTGGATTTTGACTTCGACATCCTTTTCATCATCAGTACCCCCGAAAACAATGGACACAATATCCAAGACGCATATTTTGTAAAATTTTACAGCCGCCATCTTGGATTTTGACTTCGACCTCATTTTCGTCATCAGCACCCTCGAAAACCTCGGACACGACATTAATGATGCATATCTTGTAAAATTTCACAGCCGCCATTTTAGATTTTGACTTCGACCTCATTTTCGTCATCAGTGCCCCCGAAAACCATGGACACGACATCCATGATGCATATCTTGTAAAATTTCGCAGCCGCCATCTTGGATTTTGACTTCGACCTCATTTTCGTCATCAGCGCCCCCGAAAACCATGGACACGACACCCATGACGCATATCTTGTAAAATTTCACAGCCGCCATCTTGGATTTTGACGTTGACCTCATTTTCGTCAACAGTACCCCCGAAAACCATGGACACGACATCCATGATGCATATCTTGTAAAATTTCGCAGCCGCCATCTTGGATTTTGACTTCGACCTCATTTTCGTCATCAGTGCCCCCGAAAACCATGGACACGACATCCATGATGCATATCTTGTAAAATTTCGCAGCCGCCATCTTGGATTTTGACTTCAACCTCATTTTCGTCATCAGCGCCCCCGAAAACCATGGACACGACACCCATGACGCATATCTTGTAAAATTTCACAGCCGCCATCTTGGATTTTGACGTTGACCGCCCCCGCCCTCTGGAGGGAAAACTTGTGAGATATTAAAACTTTAAACAATTTAAATTAGCCTATACGAATGTTATCTAGATACAGTAATAAATGGGTTCATATAGTTACATACTTAGTATACACCTCTGTCCTACCCTTCGGAGAATACAGGCGTGATAGTATGGAATCTCATTTCTCAGATTTTGCCCTAAATAAATAACAATTTATAAATAATCTACACCAATTCAATATTTTTTGTACGTAAACAAAGAACAAAGTTAACAATGCAGTCGAAATTCATACACCATGTTCCTGGCAAAATGGCAAATATAAAATTGTTTTCTATAATTAACTATTTTTTTATGTTTTTATAATTTTTCCTTTATATGTGCCTAATAATCTATCTTGATGCCAAATTTCAAGGTTCTAGGCCTGCTAGAAGTATCTTAGAATTTTGATGATCGGTCAGTCAGTGAGTCAGTGAGTCAGTGAGTCAGTGAGTGACAAAATGATGTAACTTTGATCGATGATAACTCGTAAACTATAAGTTCAAATATGATGTAATTTGGAAGTTTAGCTAGTTATAATGATTACTCTTGGTTACTGAAAGTTCAAACTGCTAGCTTTGTCCACAGCGAAGATATAGGGGGGGGGTGAAAGGGCCGCGAATGGCTTCGAGAAAAGATGGTACGGCCGTGCCCGCTTTGCTCGAGACTTGGCGGGGCACTGCCGTGCCCCCAGATTTAGACTTAATCCTATCTCTTGTTATAATAATTTTTGACATGACATAAACTCGTACGGCGGCATAGTGCTCAAAAATAAATCTGAAATCAAAAGAACTAACAGTTGACACCTAGTATACCCCAATAGTTGACACCCTGTCTACTGTTGGATACGATCATTTGAAACGAACAAAAATTAAACAGCACTCTATTGACAGGATATAGAGACAATAATTGCATGAACATGTGCTAAGAAAATCTGTTTGGTGAGACACCAGTAGATGACACATGTGTCGGCTTTTAGGTTTTTACTAATTTCTGGTACACACGGCTACACATCAAGCTATACAAATCCAGTTTACACTGACCTCTCATTGTAAGGAAATCCTATACAATACAAGATCAGCTTATACTGGAAATGTATAGCTTGATCTGTAGCCGTGTGTACTAATAGTAGACACCCTTTAATTTGTTAGAAAACCTAACCGAAATAAGAAGGCAATGGTCCTGATAACTTAATACATTTCTATAAACAACACAAAAAGCAGCAAAAATCGTAAAAATGTAGAACAAAATCATACCAACTACATGTCGGCGTCGTTAACATTTTCTTTAAGAATCACATTGCATTTGTTCTCTTTCTCACATTGTTTACTGCCAACTGACGTAATTTTTAAATTTGCTTAAATACGTGAATGAAAATTTTTGACCGCGTATCTTAGTTATCTAGGTGTCTATTACAGCAATCTTGAAGTAAATTCAATGATTATTATTCTTAGTACAAAAGGTTTTATTCGAAAGTGTCATCCTTTAGTTCACTGTCGGGCATTAGTGCTTTTACCTTAGGAGTCCAATGTTTAAGAAAAAATATTTTGTCGACAAATTAAATTGTAATGTAGATCTACATCAAAAGTGATGAAGTGATGATTGATCAAAATTTCAAAACTGTTTTATGACTGTAAGCTTTGCAATTATTAATTTCTTGCTAACAAATAACAATAGAGAAGTAAATTCTATAAATAATAGTATCTATTATGATAACTCCTGAGATAATTAATTTAGAATTTCAAGATATTCATCGACTTTTATAGACTTACAAGTGTCACCTGCCATACCATTTTGCGACCATATGTCAAAATCATATCAGTATGTGAACAATAAATCTATCTTTTATTCAACTTGATTCGGTAACGTACTTTTCATTTCCTTTTTACTTATCATCAAACCTAAATATTGAATAACAATGACCACGTATTTCTTTTTTATTACACATACCAGGTGATTTGTATTTTGATTATGTTTTTGCCGTAAAGATGACTGGCACGAGATAAAATTAATAGCGAGACGTTTTTGCTTACGCGTACACAAAAACTGCACTTTGTTCTCTCAAAAATATTTATTAGTGTATTTTTAGATTCATGTTAGATTTGTTGCAGTCTCGATTTCTTATTATTTATAACAGATCTAGAGAAAATTTTGCAGCCTTGTTAAGGCTTGTTATTTTATTTCATCTGTTAAACTCAATTTTATGATGACGTTACGCAGTCGACAGCGATGCGGGGGAATATTTTGATGCCCTATTTTAGTTTATAGTTTTATTAGGATATATTTTTCTTTATTTGTATGTACTTTTATTTGTAATTATGTAAATATTGTTTGTGTAAATATTATATGATAATAATATGTTTTATGATTCATTGTTACTACCTTGATCTACTTTTACATTTCACAAATGATTTGAAATATTGGTAAATTATTGTTCTACAGCTTGTACTAATTAGTGACTACAATTACTGGTGGTGTACAGGGCAGATTACTTACTATTTTGGACTAACGCTTGGCTTATTCCCAAAGGAAAAATGAAATAAGATAATATGAGTTTTTCATAGTCTTCCAGAAGAAACTATACACAAAGTCTCAGTAGAGCCGTTTTTTTAGATGAACTTTTCCATACTTGTTTAGTTCTAAAGACCTTAAAGTTTTACTGTGCAAGATAGCTTTACAATTTAAATATTCTTAAAGAAATGAAAGCAATTACTTCACTGATTGTAAAGATATACAGACAGATGGAAACTTCCGTTTAATTAATGACGATGATACATTATAGGGAACAGCATTTGCAATTAATTACTAGCTGTTTCATTACATGACTGTATTTAACCTCTATAAATGCGAACAAGTATTGCAATGAGTGCAATGAACCCGATCATAAAACTATAAAATCTTGGTACTCGTATAATAGTATTGAACTTAAACATGCAATTTATTTACAAAAACAAGAAATTATTCCGACTGGCAAATATAACCTACTTAAGTCGGTCTCCGACCTATAAAACAGCGATGGCAAAATTAAATTTTGTTTGCTCTGCTACGTAATTTGTAAAAGATTTTGTCACACTTTATCGTAAAGCAAAGCCTGCCTGCCTTATTGGAATCAAATCTACGAGATTTTAATTATTAATACATTTTAATTTCAAAAGACAATCTACGTACCTTAATAATAAACTTTCATTAACAAAGTCCGTTATATGACCAACGCTCTTAAAAAAGAAAATGTACCCTTTGTGAGATTTCTAAGCAAATAATTTTGAGAGCGTAACAGAAAATTTTAACTTAGTTTCTAAGGCTTCTTATTCTGCAGAACACGTTATGTGGAAGTTGGTGGCTGTTTTCCGCTATATTTCAGCACCAACGTCAATTTAATCGCCTTATATAAGTTTTACGTACTTAGAACTTTTAATTTTACTTAAAATTCCGTTGCTTGTTGCAATAATCAACTTCTATTCTCTTTGCAATCAATCTTTTATTAATGATTGCAAAGAGAATAGTATGTAGAATAGTATCCATTTCTATTATTATCAATTTTAATGAATCATACTTATTAAATTACTACTAAGGCTTTCTTCTTCCTTTCCTTTCTTTATCTCAAGATGAGAGAAGAGACCTATGCACCAGTGGAACAATTTAGGAGTGACGGAACAAAAAATGATATTTCCACTTTTTATAAAAAGGAAAGTTACATAAATATGACATTCGACAGATAGCATAAATTAAGTACATCATCTTTTAGGCTGGTGTGTTTCAAATCATGTTTATTCCTGTAGTAAATAGCCTCTGGAGTTGGAGGTTTGATGCAGATCATGATATTTCCATGTTTAAAAATATGTGTAATATTATTGATATTTTTTTAAACATGGAAATATCATTATGACTCCTCAATTATGGGCTGATTCATCATCATCTTCCTGCCCTTATCCCATGTTACTTACTTGGGGTTGGCGCAACACTTTTTCTTCTTCCATTCCGTCCTGTTAACCGTCATGATATCACTGACTCCCTTCTCTTTCATATCATTCTTCACTCAATCCATCCATCTTTTCTTTGGCCTCCCTCTTCCTCTCCATCCATCAATTATGGGCTGATTATGATACTAAATTAAGCAAACACAATTTTTAAAACATTCTTTGCTATACTAAATCTATGTTTAATTTATAAATGTCTAAAAGTAAACTTTAAAAAATAAACCAGGTGTTTAAATTAAATAAACAATACCAAGATACTATCAAAAGCACAACAAAACGCATATTTTACGTTAATTCGATCTGTCCAGTCGATGGCACAATAAGTAATGCATACAATTTAGATTTAAACATAAGGACCCGTGCATAATAGACTATGCTTTTTTATGGGGTTGTTGCTATGAACAAAACCCATCATATTATTGTTATTCATTAAGGGTGGACTTGTATGACTTCATTGTCCGACAAAATTATGAATATTTTCCGAAATCCGCTATTCTGTGAATGCGGTCATTGTTCGTAATGGGGCAACGCGGTTACCGGATCATTCCGGTCATCTGGACTGAATAGACCTTGCAACCTCTTGTTTGGGACGAATCGGAAGCTGAAGGGACATTATTAAAATATTATCGAGTTTATCGTGTCTTTTTATGGTACTTTGTATTTTAGGATAAAAAGTAACATTCTTTTTTACTGTTTGAGTAAAGTATTTTCAGTATTTGGGTGGATATCCCCTTGTAATAATAATACCATACATTTGTAAAGACAAAATACCATTGAAGATGTACCTAACCAGGGACCATGGAGTTTCTTGCCGGCTCTTCTCCATATAATAGGAAACGACTAATTGGAACCGTGCACCTAAATTCGACTTTTCATAAGCGCCTGTATGGGTTTATGTGAAATAAAAAAAAATATTTTGATGAAAAAATAATTTGTAAGTAATTAATTAAAAAATATTTATGTTAAATGCTGCACCAACAATTTAGAATTTATACCTAACGTACCTATAATACTACGTACGTACTATAATAGAGGAGCTCGTGGCTAAATAATTACAGCCGCATAGACCGATCTTCCGGGTTAAGCCACGCTTGCCGAGGTTGGTCTGTGGATGGGTGACCATTTACCATAGCGAGTTTCCTCCGTGCCTCGGAAAGCACGTAAAGCCGTTGGTCCCGGCTGTCATTTGTAGATCTTTGACAGTCGTTACTGTTGGTCAGAAGCCAGAAAGTCTGACAACCAGTCTTACCAAGAGTATTGTATTACCCAGTTACTGGGTTGTGGAGGTCTGATAGGCAGTCGCTCCATGTAAAATACTGATATTCAGCTGCATCCGGTTCGACTGGAAGCCGACCCCAACATAGTTGGGAAAAGGCTAGGCAGATGATGACCTACGTTAGGTCATCATCTGCCTAGCCTTTTCCCCTATAATAAAAAAATAAAGTATTTGACTTTACAATTTATTGATAAATTATCGAAATTTCGCGGCTCTAATCGCAATCAATCGCTTACCCGAGCGTACTCTAATGAATCTGCAAATTCATTATAAAAAAAGATGGATGAGGTACTTAATCTAACGAAGTGGTTTCTGATCTTAGCGTGTTACTATTAAAGTTTTTATTTAAAACGTTAATTAGCCACTTCGTTTTGATTGAGATCTAATGTAAGTCGCGTGCTGCATAATTGACTTACAAAAATCTGCTTGATGTTATTGTAAGTTTTTAGGCCGAGATTGAGGCACGATATAATATTAAAAGTCTGAAATGGCAGCAGCCCTATTGTTGTGATTAGATCGATGCGTTGTTGTAATAGTACCGTGTAGGGTTGTCTGTTATACAAGACTTACGTTATATTCTTTTCCTTATGGAACTGTCTTCTTCGTTAAGTCCAGTATAGCTACAATATACTGAAATTATTATAATCAATAATATTGAATGTCGTGCTGATTAAACAATAATATTATGACAGTAATTAATTGTTAATCAAACGTTTAACGTAAGGTGTAGACCTCGACGACGATTGTATCAATTAAACAAAGATGATTCAGTAATGCTTCAGTTTCCGATTGATTACCTACGATGAAAAAATTTAAACCATCGCAATTCTAACAACATTCAATCAAATTGTTCTTCCACACATTGAATAAAGCAGTTGTTTACAGTACCAACCCTAATATAGATTTTCGATAAATCGGAATTCCACTGGCTTACGGTATCTTTTAACGGTAGATGATCGGATTGTTATAAATCGATATTAAAAAAAAAATGTCGGTCTCATTCGATTCGAATTATTCGAATCAAGTTAATCGGAAGTAATCGTGTTATTCGCGTGGAGTTTGTTTGTTGTCCGCACGGTGGCCCGCTCAGTTAACGCATGAATAAATACTAATTTGATCTTATTGTGATGTACGAACGCATTTATTTGTGTTCTAATGATATTTAATTGATTCGTAATCAATACTGAATGTTGGTCTTATTAAAAAAGTCACGTAGATCCCTTTTCTTATTTACTTTCGGATTAAATTGTATTGCTAACGAACTGGATTTTATTTAATGAAAAGCAGTATAGAAGACATAATTTTAGGGTGTTTGTTTTTTTTTTTTTATAAAACAGCATGTAGGGAACAAGGTCAAAGTTCGAATAATTGAAGGATTATTCGAACCTAACCAAAGAGACATGTTGAAACTTGCACAATAAAATGTAGAACAATAACACAAAACTATCTACATGTTATGTTATCAATTATTTTCTTTCACTTTGCCTAACCTATTTTATTTATAAGTAACAATTGTGTAACGCCACTATCTTATCAAAACGGAAAGGTCAGCGCGAATCGGGGTGTCAAGCTTCCGAACAATAAATAATGATTTGAAGTTACTCTATCTAAACAACGACTTTCATGTGTCCTTTAATTGTGTTTTGAATGGCTGTAAATTGTCCATAACATACTAAAATTTCCCTTTGAAGAGCGGCGGTCAAGATTTTCTGATACCAGTTTATTTCTGCATAGCAAATTCCTAGTCGTGTTAGTCAGGTAGAATGCGTCGCACTCGGTATTCAACAACGGTAAATCGTTAAATGTAATCTATGATTTCAACCAAGTTATCTTTACTGAGGATTCAGAATTATGCAAGGAGAAATTCCAACGATGCTCCTATCAATTCTGAAATGAATCAGGCTACCGGTGTCTGTAGGAGCTAAATCAAAGAGACGTAATGAGCACCAAGGCGTTGAGTACGTTCAGAAAGGTTCCTGGTTACAATCTTGTTAAGACCAAGTCCTATTCAGCATAGGCCGAGAGATAGGTACTACAAGGATAGTCGGAAAGGGAGTACTAATCCGCGGGCTACGTATCACTGATGACTGTTTTAAATCAAGTGCTAAAAATTCAAAATTAGATAATTTTGATTTCCATGCAAAATAATTATCATTTTAGTTTTCCAAAAATTCTTCATCCCTTCTTTCGTTACGAACTCATAAAAAGCTTCTAATCTGTGACCCCAAATATGACTTAAAATGTAAATATAGCTGGTCAAAGCTGAGGGGTGAGATAGATTTTAGCGTATTTTTTATGTAATCTTTGAACAGCTATTTCTCCTAGACTTTTGGGGAAAGTGTAGTAAAACAAAACGACGGTTTACCACCAAGAACTTCAAACTGAATTTTTTTGACGAACAGCTTTTTTTAAGTTAGGCGTTCTTGGTAGTTATTTATGTGGAGAATTAGTAAAAATAAATCTGTTAGTCAAAAAATGTCAGTTAGGAGTGGTAGTTAACCGTCGAAAACTTATTCATTATTATGGGTATTTTAACACCCTTTCAGATGACTACCCCCTTTCCGACTAACCTTGTATATTGCCAATCCTAGCTGTACCAAATTCTCGTATTGTTAAGTCAGGTTTAGACTACTAGACAAATTGCAAAAATACCTAACTTCTCTGTTAACTAAATAGTGTTTAGCGCTTGGTTTTTGTTATATTGTAGAACGGGCTTTCAGCGTCCATAATACGGGTTTTTCTTTTAGCTAGCTTTTCATCACTGCCCGACTAGGAATACAACAAATTGTGTTGGTACAAATTAAAATTTAATAATCTTGGTGTGTGCAGGTTCGGGTACACCGATTTTGCATTTAGGTACGGCACTTCAGCAAACATTTTGATTTTAGAAAGTTCATTCCACCTTTTAAGATCACAATGGCTTATTTGACTGCCTCGTTGGTCTAGCGGTCGCAAGCGCGACTGCTGAGCGTGAGGTCCTGGGTTCGATCCCCAGGTCGGGCAAAGTGTTATTGGGTTTTTCCGTGTGGAATTTCTGAGTAGCAGCCCGTAGTCTGGATTTGTGCCCGGTCGATGGCAATAGGCTCGCCCCCTATTACATGGGACGTAAACATAAACGGCGAAATGTGGGTGTACTATACACCTCTGCCAATTCTTCGGGGAATACAGGGGGTCTACTCCCTAAGCACGAAGTCCGTAGTTTCGGCCTTAGTTACGAGCGTTTCCTACTCCCTATCACCTACGGACATACGATTATTTCGGGGCCCGAACTAAGAATGAACGACAACACGATTTTACAATTGTACCTACTACCGATGTGTTTTTTCCCGTCCGAAAAGTTGAACTTGACACTTGTTTTGTTCACTCCTACGTTTCGGTTTACTTTCGGACGGGCGACTAACTTCGTTGACGGACTTAGGGAGTAGGCCCCCTGGCGTGAGTTTATGTAACAAATTATGTTTGTACAAATTAAAACTTAATAATCTTAGCGTGTGCAGGTTCGGGTACACCAATTCACATTTAGGTACAATAACAAACATTTCGATTTTGGAAACTTCATTCCATTATCTAAGATCGTAAGACCCATTTGATCCCAATAAGTTACCTCATGACGTTTCTTCCATAATTTTGCAACACAAGCTTCACAAATTCCACTATCAGTAATGCGTAGTTGCGGTCCCATCCATCAAGCATCGGTGACCCCCTGACCACGACCCGGGAAGTTCGGCCCTACCCACCGGGCTTTTGTATGGGAACCGTGTGGGTTTGCCCGTACCACAGTCTCAAAAGACACAGAAGCACAACTAACCTATATTACTGTGTCTCTGTGCCCAAAGCTATGATCAATTCTGTCAGGTATTGGTGTTGCCCTGGAAGTTCGATCCTACCCACTCTGATTTTGTATCGAAACCGTGTGGGTTTGCATGTACCATCGTATAAAAAGTACAGAAGTGCAACTAATGTTTATTACTGTACCTAAAGTTACGGCACAGTACAGAAGTGCAACTAACGTCTATTACTGTGCCTAAAGTAATGGCATAGATTATAAAAGTGCGTTCCGGTATCGGTACGACTCGGGAAGTTGGCTTTCCCAATCGTATTATTGCATGCGTATCGCGTGAGTTATCACAATATAAATAGGTGCAGAGGCACAACATAACTAACCTTTATCACTGTGCCTAATGCATGCATAAAGAGTAGGTAACGGTACGAGATATGTGATCTGACTTTACCGTATTGTATGGGAATCCTGAAAAGTTTGCCTGAATCGCATAACACAAAAGATCACCAGTTTACACCTATGTTTAAAAAAATACAACGTTTTAATAGGTCGACCTATTGATTCAGCGATCTCGCATGCGCAACTACAGAGCGTGAGATCTTAATCCGTCTGCTATTTATTTATTTCTAAGCATAATCTCTACTTCTAAGCATATTATTGTGCATTGGTAGAAGTAGACTTTCTGTCCCTATTTGTGCTGTGGCTCTCGTAAAATATTCTGATACATTTTCAAGCACACCAGTGCAATGGACATTTTAGTCTAGATTGTAGTAGAACTGCGTTAAGCCAGTAAAATACCAATGGATCGCTATGGACGTGGAATATGTGGTTCAGCTATAGAATATTCTAGTGTAGTTTTATTCATCCTGTTCAAGAAAGAACAAAACAATCCGAGTAGGTAGAATTGCTCCTAAAACAAAGATGAAAGACTTAATAAGCGATCGTTTAAATATTTTTTACACTAATATAGGTCCAAATTAGTAAGATAATAGAGGTAATTTGCCAATTGACAGCATTGACAGTGACGGCTTCGTTTAAGAAACAAAAGACGCTATTAATCTTACAAAAGGCAGGCAGACAAAAACTCAAGTTGAAACTAATCATTTAACCGCAGTTAAGTTAATCGCAACATGTTATACTAAATAACTATCTGTATCCATTTTATTAGTATCGTAAATCGCTAACAATATCATGTATACTATCTATGAAGGAAAGCCTGCAATCGAGCTGGTATGCGCAAGTAATAAATGGGCGCTCATTTAACGACATTAATATATATCTAATAAACGGAGATGACCATCTGCACTCGTATAACTCTGCAGTATTACCGCTTTACGGCCCCAATGACATATCGGTAACTAACATTACGCCGCACGGCGATTCCCGTGGTTTTATATCGCTAATCAGCCACCATTATTGCCCAATGATTTATGTTCTCCATTTCAAAACAAATTTGAAACAGGAATTCCTATTATTTTTTTATGTATTTCGACAAAAAAGCAAGGTTTTTTTTTAGAAAAGGGTTCTTTCTGATAACTTTTGATTTATAATTTTATAGCCACAATTTTTTACTGACAAGCAGGCGATCTTCCGAATCTATCAAAAGTAACGTTAATATTCATACCGTTGCTTTCAGTTAAAATTTTGCTTCGACAGGACGTAGAAATAACTACCATTGCAATAGTAAAGTTTTCAATGTCGACAAAAACACCGAATATACAGTAAGTTGTTTTGATGACGACCGACAATTGTTTCGTGTCTATTTGTCAATCCTTAATGTTTTCAAATAGCGCAAAACGGCTGCCATAGTTTTAGTACGATACGTGGGCGAGAAATTGTCAATTTTAGCCGATATATTTTCATAGGAAGTTAGTTATTATTATTCGAAAGCAAGTGTGCATTTCGTCCTGTTTCTGTACTGAAATTTATATTGTAATAGACCATTTGTAGGTAAATCTTTATTTAAACAGTCTTGTTTGTCTGCCTAGATTTCCTTTTATTTCGATAGATTTTGTAGTATGCGTAAAAGCTGATACCGAAACAAGGACACAGGAATATTTATCCATATCTTTATTTGAATAGCCTTATTTAAAATACCTGTCCATATCTCAAATCCAGTAACTGACACAAGCATATTTACTCACACCTACTAAAAGTATTTAAGCACCTAAGTTAGTGTCTTAACAAAAATTGCTAGATACAAATACATTGAAAGCGGTATACAATTCTTGAAATTCTTAATTGTATTTCTCGGCTACGCCTATTACAGCCGTAAGAGAAGCATGAAATATCTGAATGCCATCCTCGATCGCAAAGAATTTTACAGAAGCATCAACCATTGTATCTCAGCAGCAGTTGGCACTTCAAGTATTCCTGCCTACCTCTCCTTAAGGAGCACAATAGAAGTTTCATTGTTTTCAAAACGCGAATTTGAATGGATTGCAGATAAAATCTTCGTTGACAGCAAGTTGCCTAGAACACTGTTACGTTATTTATTGTTATGGAGACCTTAAATATCATGCGGCTAAAGTACCGTCATACTTCGTTGACAAATATGCTCATTCAATATTCATTGGTTCTACCTTGTTTCATAGTGGTCGGAAGCTTTAAGACCACTTTTCTGTTCCCTTATTTGTCTATAATAAATTTTGAAACCAGTACGAGGCTCGAATAGACACAAGAAACGTACTTAGGAAATGTGTTCCATATAACTTTTTCCTTAACCAACTGTACTACTTTCTAGAGGCAAAAAGTTCTGACACTATTAGAACGTTTAAATGTTTTTGTAATGAGGTTATTACGTAGAAAAGACATTAGTATTTAGCATCAATAAGTACAGACTTTTATAGAAATAAATAATACCTTTATGGTTCATTAAACGTGCCCACAAATCCCTCGTTTTTGAACAAGACAAGTGATTAGTTCCGCGATTTAAGTAAGGCAGTTTTGCAATTTCACAGCATGGCCCACGCGATTAATCGATATTTCGCTATGAGTCATTGATGTGTTTTCTAATCGATTCATCGATTGGAATTTATGACTTCACAGACACTGTTTACAGTGTGGATCGTTTGTATTTGGATAATCGGATATAGAATTTCACGGACCACCACCGAACTCTGCGGTTCGTGAAGCAAATAAATTCTAAATTTATATGTAAATATTGAATGTCTCTGATTCGAATCGCCATTTTGGTAAAGTTATGCGGATACCAACAAGTTATGGTCGTTAAAAAATAATATTTTCTTTAAACACAAATATAGCTTTTCAAAATCCACGTTTCTTGTATAGCATTGTACCTAAGCTATCTATTTTGGAATCGATTTTCTTTTTACTCCATTTACAACCTTGGTGTTGTCATTACACCACATCGGATAGAACGGTAAACAATATAACGGTATTCTTAATTTCATCTAAGATATCGATAGTAGACATAGCGTGCCTCAACAAGGTAAAGACATGCAATTGTACGAAAGTGAACTGCGGAACGCATACATATTCATACGATTCGCTCCTTTCGTTCTCAATTCTCGAAAAAACTATTCCTCATTACATGCTACGTCATTTGTTACCTAAGTATTGACCGCGGTTGTACTTGTAGTGTTATGATTTATTCAACTCAAGCTATCGCAGTCCAATTCTGGAAATTCGTTACTTCCAAGTTACGCCACAACACACGGCACACCGCCTTCCGCATCAACTGTTCTTCTAAGATGGTTATTGTTATGATCTATTGAGTCATACATACGGTTCATCATTTGTGTCAAACATATTATTAAAATTCTCCAATATAATACTATTTTAAATATGTTAACTGTTTTAACAATGAATAGCCTAAATACAGCATCGATATTTTTACGATATTAAAAATATCTATTACGTCAACCAATATAACATGATTGGGTGATAAAATCAGAGCAGGAAGTTTAAATGAAGTTAATTGTGATCATTCATCTTTAGTCAAAACAATTACTTATATTACTAATGGTTGATGTCCATTTATGGTGTATGTATGACATGTGTATGGTCTGATTTAAATTGGACCGGTTTATCAGGGGCGCCTAAGTTCCGCATCATGATCTAAATAAATTTGCATATAATAGTTTGTAATACAATTATGTATCCTACGCGTTTAAAGGAGGTTTATTGGTTGTTAAACGATTTATTTCCATTAAGTAAAGTTTTAAATTAGTTTTGCTTTTTTGCTGTAATGTAATGAAAATATAAAACATTTCACTATCATCTTCTGTAATGAGATTCTTTGCTTACTAATTAGAATCTTATAATTAAAACCTTTTCAAAAAAATTGCCACATTTTGAGTATTGTCAGTTAACAGATCCAATACAAAAGTCGAATCTTTCCTCGTTGGAAACGAGGCCGTAAAGTTTACTGCAGCCAATACCATATTCATTCAATTTCCATGCCAACAATACATTTTAGTAATTTGTACCCAATTCCGAAACGGTCCCCGGCAACACTGTGCTCAAACTAATTGCCGTTAAAACTACAAACAGTTGTGTAATAGTAATTAAATGTAGCTTAACCAAGAAGTAATTGCCTGGTCCTACATAAACACGACCAATAGCTTTTATTCTACCGGTGAGCTATAGATTAGATGTCGGCGCTTAGTGAGATTTATAGGCGGAGAAAATAGTTGGCAACGACCAAGGAAAGTTGTTTTCAAGAGAAATTTTCTTTTAAATAGCCCGTTGCTCCGAACCTTTATTGATTTTTTCAATAAAAATGTCCGCGGTTGATAAATATCAGGCCCTTGACGGACGCCTCACTTTTAAACCTCGATACATCAAGTTATTAATGCCCATTCTACTTCTTTCTATTGCCCATGAATTCTTTACCAGGCAATAACAAAAATGTAGCCCAATGGCCGTCAGCAGTTCTTAGTGGCGCATTCTGGGCGGTTCTTCGAAAATATTAAATAGCCACCATAAAAGCTGTAATGGTGGCAGGTAATAGTCGGTCCGAGTATGCGGCGAAACTATTTACAAGTGTTATTATGTACAGTGAAACTACACGAGTTCGAAATGTTTCACTTGTTTCCCATAGAGAAGTTAGACTAACAAGTTGGAAACTTGCGTAAGTGCAGCTTCTCAAAGCGAAATTTAGGGAGTTACTATACTTTTAGTTTCTATTCAGTTTGGTAAGCAGTTCCAAGGTTTCGTTGATGTTAAATAATATGAACTTTTGCTGAAAACAAGATGCTATGTACAAGGGAAATTTTACTAGGATTTTTTACCTATACACAGTCCTAACTTCAGTGACTGACCAATTAATCATAGTAAGATAAGTATTTTATATGAAATGTTTTCTGACAGTGAATCGATATTTAATTTTATTATTTATACGTGTTTACTTGTAGATTCATTGTGAACCAGTCTTAACTGTGGTTTGATTGACGTAATGTGAAACCTCAAACAATAAATTTAATTGAAATTGAGTAATTAATTACTACTTCTTCGATATTATTTCCGCAGAAATTATATGCTCCCTATTGCAATCATATTTTAATTACCGTGAAAGCAAAAATATGATCCACAGTTTTTGAATCTAATAAGTCACACATGTACGAACTTCTGATGTGGGTTTCATTAATAAGTTTGTACAGATGTCATGTTCTGTCTGTCTTCACTTACATTACAGCGTACACGACATTTCCATCACGGGTTATGTGACCTTTTACTGTGTTGTTAATTCGGCTCTGCTTGATTATAAATTAAAATATTTACGAGGAATCTGTTTGAAAATGAATATTTTATAACCGCGTCGTGTGTGCCACAGAAATCACATTAAATTCTCACGTGATAAGCATACTTCATCTGATTGACGCTAATTGGTAACATGAACAACTAGTTTTGTTGAACAGGTTTTAGCATGATCTGATTGCCCTAAGAAACGGATAAAAGCGTCTGTATATCATCCATTTGTGTTTAATTAAAGCATTAATGACTCTGCTATAACTAGCAAATGCGTTTCAATAACATTTTACTACAGGAAAGGAAACACCTATCACGATGTTATCAGTTAGCTGGCTCCACGGTAATATAATCTGCCTAGGAATCGCTATAGAAAATTAAATCTTCATAGCCTAAGTTCTAGGCAAATAAGGCTAATGACTATGACTGATTATAAAATTATAGTGCAATCCTCCTTTCTTTAAACAATTTTGTAACTCACGACGTCTAAGCGAAGGCAATAAACGGAACAAATTTAATGCTAATGGTGGTACTTCTATCTTACCTGTTCGCAACTAAACCAGCTCTGAACGATTGTAAACGTGACACTGATTTGGTTACGTTGTCTTGTCCAATTACTTGTGATTTTGATTTGCGCCAGTTGCTTCAGATGCATTGGATTGGAAGCGTTGCGCAATGCTCAGGAGAGCGAACTATCTGATGGTTGATTTCAAGGACGTTCATGACTTAGCTCTATTACAGCTGTCAAAGATAACGTAATTATATGATCATATTTAGGGGTTATCATAACACAATCTATTGCAAAACATCAAGCTTTACATTGAAGATTAAAAGAATGTAGTGTTGTCGTCAAACATTAAACCTAATCGCTTCGATGTGTTCCAACATTTAATATCATTCTAAAAGATCAGTATCACAATGAATGTTAAACTATATTGGATAAATGATAATCGTTTAATATTATAACAAGCACCAAGCTTTTTGCTTCTGACAAAACAATTAAATTCAGCTCTTTTAAATTTTGGTGTTTACTCGTAGCCTTATCATGGGCTAGGTCAAAGTTATATGAGATCATTTACTGTAGGTTTGTTTCACAATTTTCGATTAGTGTCTTGGCCGTAGCACCCACGGGCCGTTTTTGGCACTTAATACGGTTATCTAAGTTCGTTGAATACTGTCTAGACAAGTCCTAGATTTACGATGGTCGCTTCGCGTAGGAGCTGTTAGCCTTGTGCCTGTATATATTCCACTTGGATAATAAATTAGTCAATAAAACCATGAACTGACACGTTTGACAAACAATTTATAACAATTGCATTTATCCTACGTACCTTTTGAAATATCTGCTCATTCAGAATTATCTTGTTTCTGTCTGGAGGACGATTGTATTTGTAGCTTTGTTTATCCGATTGCGTATCAAAATTGTTAATTATATATTTATATCTCTTTATATAGTTCTTCAGAGTTCTATCGGCGCAATCTCTGCACACTTTTTCTTCTATTCAACGATACTCGTTTCATGCATGCTTCTCGGTCTACGAATACCAAATCGAATCGGTTGACAACGCAGTCGATATTAACGAATCGTAGACCATATAAATATTTATATTATACTCCATTATACATACCAAATTGTATTTTATGAGATAAGTGTCAAACAACTCATAACGCATTAAGTTATTCAATTTATGCTGTCAATAAATTTCAACAAGGTGTAAGCTCACCTCTTTTATCGTAATCAATACCGAATGGCATATTGAAAATTATAATGGATAGCATTTTGAATATAAATTTTCTATAGGCCAAACCCTTGGGCGTAACTTTGAAGGGAGCAGATTTATTTCTTCAGTTAAATATGAGCAGACTAATGTTCTAGGTTTGATTACGAATGATATGAGAACATTTGGAAACATCTTCGATAGCTCTTTAATATCTATTAGTGAACTTATAATCGGAAAGTTTTATCTTTAGTACTTTTCACGTTGCTGGACATATTGACACTATCACCACATAGTGCATTAGTAACCTTTAATCGTACCCCATTTATTCTTTTTTTCATGTCCAACTCAATTAAAATTAGTGCGTTAGCATTAACTACTAGGCAATATTAAATGTCTCTATTTATCTCTTCTTTTAGATTAAATGAAGATTTTATGTGCATATGTATGTTTGTGTATGAATACTTATGTAATGAAACATCTTTGAAACATAAGTTTTAACACGTTCACTGCGAGTCCAGATTTATGCTACCTGCCACTGTAGCGTCACGAGGTCTAAAAGAACTCGTTATTGTCTTCTCCTAATGACGGGACGAGATCCTCTAGATGTCGTACGGACTGTCACCTTAAACTCAAAATATTTTTATGAAAATAGCTCAAACTAAGTTTATTTTTGCTTCTATGGGTAGATGATAGATATGTCAATATACATGTGAGCTCGCCCGACGATCAAAGAAAAAATGGAAACAAAATCTCAAAAGCAAAATCGCGAGACCGTTAGGATCTCGTAATGCACTGAAAGTAAAAAAATTACGAGACGTTTTAGATCGCGTAACGCACTTGTGTCTAAATATCGATAAAAACAGTAGTGTTGGGATTAGATAAAAAATGAATTGTCGAGAATGATTAAATGGATCATTTATTACTGAATAATACGAAATGTTAAAAAGTTAATGTTTTTCGTTAAAACACGTTAACCACATCGTTTTGTTGCATCCAGTAAATCTGGACAATCTTTTACTATTTTGGGTGTGCCAGATTCTGCTGAATGATCGTAAATGTTGCTGCTGGTACTAAGTACATGAGACTAGTTTCATAAATAAGAATCGCAGTTACTCACATGTTTGTTTTGCAGACATGGAGGTAGTATTGCATTAGAAAGTTCTTGGTAAGTGAGTCCAGAACTGGGACTAATACTAATATTTCCACAAGTTTCCCTTAGAACACTTTGCAATACTTTTCGATATAGAGATTGTGTTTTTGGAGAATTATCACATTTATTCGTCATATCGTTATCGTTACAATTGGAAAATGATAGTTCTAAAATTCTTCGTTGCCTTTTCCGGCTATTTTATCCATGACAGCAAGTAAAAGTAGTTTCATTCTTCAAAAGTTGACACAACACTAATAGATTTATGAACAGGCTTCGTACGAAATTTTTATGAGATTCAATGAGTCTCGTATCGCACTAAATGCATTTTTTTTCTATCTGGTCGCTACGAGACCTATAAGATCTCGTACGTTTTTATTGATAAAAATACTACAATTAGGGTACTTATGAATGGTAGGCTAAGGCATTTCACTCTAACTCAAAAACAACCTAAAGAAAATTCATTAGTCAGAACGGGATGGACATACAATTTCACTGCCGCACTGAGTGGAAGACTCGTACGAGAACCATTAGATCTCGTAACGCAGTGAACGTGTTAAGGCGCATAAGTTTGTACTCGACGATTATGATTTTATGAAAGTGGAATTGGACTATAAACACGCTATTATTTTTATGCATAATTTGATTACTCCAAATTGCTCTAATTATAATGAAGTAATTTTAACAGAACAGTTATTAAGAAAGTATGAAATGAAAGTTACAAATAAAATGCAAATCAAGTTCTTGGCTCTATATATCGTAACTTTCGCCGAAGCGATGACTTAGTGTGAATTATGATGCACTTAACAGCACTATTTGTAATCGGCTGTGTTAGTACGACGTAATTCTTCGTGTCGATTACCATAATATGTTCTTTCATGAAACTAGTCCTTTGTCGACCAATCTTTATTACTGAGTAAGTTTTATTTCCTACTTTAACGTAATTTGGAATACAATCTCGGGTAATATAACGTATTTGCTCCAGCGAATAGAACAATATATTTCAGAATTGCGATTCCACAGGTTTACGAAACGAGAATTATTTCCACTTGCGAATATTGTTCAGAAATATTTATTGTTTGCGAGATGATGTAGATTGTGCCCAGCCAATTATTGCTGATTACGTTGTAAAACTCATAAAATACTATTTCCATTTTATACTACCCTCGGCGTGGGCTTTCTAATGACCTAATCCTGGGGGCGTATAGAAGTGTGTCAGACTAGAACAACTAGCTGAGTTATGGTTACAGGGCCGATTATCACGGAGAGCTGCGCAGGCGTCATTTGTTGAATAATTGACGGAGGGAAACGCAATAAATAAATATAATGCGCCTATCCGTACTGTTAATGTATAGCCGGTAGTAAGTGATCTACAGCGGTAATTGAAGAACCATTTCTCGTTCTGTAAATAATCTAAATTGCTAGTTGCCAATTTGATCCGTAAAAATCTGTAGTAGGTACTTCAACCATTCGAAATTGATTTAGAGCTTGTAATCCGATACGTAACATATTTCAAACTAAAGGTAGAGAAGCACAAAATAAGAAAGTGAAGAAGTAAAAGCAAACAGCACCTAAAAGTAGTCCCTCGTTGCACTTAGCAAACGTTTGAGCAGAATTTGCATCAGCAGTGTTTGTTGTGTTTAAAGTTCCAGAGAGCGGTGAACGCCTGCACAAAATGCGCTTATGAAATATGCAACGTATTCCGATGAGACTAAAGCTTTTAATTACTTCTAAAACAAAAAAAAACTCTTAAAATGTGCAATCATTCATTAGTGCCCAGTTTCTACATCTTACCGAATTTTAATGGTTAAAATTACTAACTCTTTGTCTAGAAGCAGCTTTCATGACATAATAGACCCTTCCATCCCCAAGTAGAGTCCGTTGGTAAACAAGTATTTTTGAAATAACAGTTTAGCTTTACCTTTATACATTTTTACGTTTTCGTTTTTAGCCAAAGGAACCGAACATTAAATAACTTACCCATCGAAGATGACTTAAATGTTTAATAGCTGTTAGTAACCTACGATTGAATTTCCCCAGAAACGTGGAGCGTAGATTTAATAAAGGTTGGATTTCTACAGAGAAACAGATACAAGAACTAGAACCTTTTGATAACTTTATTATTATGATAAGTAATCATGATTATGACAATACTCGTTGACTCAATTTTCTAGATATTGTCGTTACAAAACACAACAAGACAGTTTCGTAACAGATCAGCAGTCCTGCCTTTTATAGTTTTGTTATAAAATCAAATTGATCTGTTGCCTTTACAAATGGCCTACCCACGTTTTTGTTGTTGCACTGAACTTAACATCGTCGTCACATTAACAAGCGAATGATTTTGATTTTACAGTACGTATTTAGGACGATTACTTCCTTATTGGAGTTTTTAAATATCAACACTTCCTTTCAAAATATAATTAGATTCGACGGTTATAGTATTTGCGATGGAATTGCTTTCGTCATCGACAGGAAATTTTTAGATTTAATATCTTTGCCTTGTAAGTTTTTGAGTTGATCAATTGAAGCAATTTCATCATTTAAAATCAGAACTAATCAAAAGATAACATTGCACGTGTTGATTCAAATCGCAGTTTAAGCTCTTTTCTTAACAATAGTATAGTTTGCTGACCTCACTTTAAATTGTATAACCCACATCTCAATCCAAAATGTCTATCAAACGGTCAACGCTTGATCTGCCATTACTTAATCATTTAACTTTTTTATGTTCTATATTTTGTTGTGTGTAGGTGTTAACGAAAGCTTAACAATAGCCACCATTTTCGATTAAGTCGTTAGGATAACATATTGCATCATTCAGTAGCCAGAAGCAAAATGTGCTTTAAATGTTTTGCAATATATTCGTAGTGTGATTATTACATCAAATGTGGCTGGGGCTATTGCATTACCCGTATAGAACACTTCTAATAATAAAAGGATAATTGCCACCCCTGTCAATCAATGTTTGTTTAATTATAGTTCCATTCTTTACCACTTGTGGTGTTGTCAAATTAAGGCTGTTGCATTCTCAATTTTGATTTTGTTATCCAGAAATGGTGTTGCATACTAGAAATAATAGTTTTTTTTTAAATTAACTGCTATCATCTACTACTTACGTTGCTGTTAATTGAATACCCTCCTAGAATTTAATATTGTCTACAAAGAATTGGCAAACAATTAGCACGTGTAAACAAATCTAGCATGCTTTAAACAAAATCGGAGAGCATGCTATGAGCTGGCATTCTATCTAATAGCAAACAAACATGCTTTTTTTTTAATAGCATGTGTCTGGCCTTAATCAGTCGATAATTATGAAATTAACAGAAACATCAAATACTGTAATTCAATATTCATGAATCTAGTAAGCAAATAGTAAATCATCTAGGTTCCCTCCCACGGTTTTAATTTACTATTATATTGTTTTCTTTTTGTATATGTACTAACGGTTATATTTTACGGCCACGCCTTATTCCCATATAAATTTATTCTGCGTCTTTGTTTTGATCTCGTTCATTCAAATCCATGGTAAGAATATTCATGTTTTCTCTTCACGTTACACTTTTGCGCTCGTTTTCTTTTCTAACTATATTATCTCGATTTTTAACGAGTGTTAAAATTAAAACAATGAGTTTATTGCCATTTTGGGAATATATATCATTAAATTTTACTTGGAGAGAATAAAGTAACTTTGATGCATAAAAGTTTTATACATATTATGCTAAAGAATTAAGTCAAACTGTATGATTTAACTGAATCTAAAGTGAATCTTTTACGGTCATTAAAATAAGTACCTATACTTAGATAATGAACGCCCTTAGGCTTCCGTTGTTTGAGCAAGATAATCTTTTCATATCATGTTTTATAACTTATAACTGTAGTTATCAAATCTGAACTTTGTTGAGTACGCTTCTCGATTTTAGATTCTGAGAAAAACATGTAATTGTTCATTGGAACGAAATGAGGGTTCCTTACAAATAAACAGTTTGAAAAATCTGATAGTGGAGTAGAAATTTTAAATAATGTTTATTGCTGAGAGGAATTGACAGTTAGTTGAATATTATAGTTAAAATTCCATTGTATTCAATGACGATTCGTTTTCTTATGCCATGAAGAACTCGAAGTTATAACAAAAGCAAATCAGTTCAGAAGAGAGATCAAATACCTCTGAACGAAACCTACATTACAAAGTTAGATTAGATTAAGATTATTAAAGTTAAACCGTTATGAGTTGAAGAATAGTGCTTTGTAACGATAGCTAATTATAGCATCGGTTTACCGTTCATTAATATTTCTTCATAAGCACCAATACTTCTTGTGGAGGAAGTTACCGTCTGTATTATATCCGCTACAAGCACGGTTTGCTTCAATCAAGGAAAGCGAAATGTGTAATCTACACATTTGATTTGCCATTTCTCCTTATATAAATGCTTGGACAATATGCTGTTAAAAAATTCTTAGATGTAAGTTTCCTATTTAATAATAAAATAAGTTAGGATCACCAGTGTATCCATTTCACAGAAATAGTTTCCAGTTATCGTAAGATATCTTTGCAATGAATATTTGCAATTATTGACTGAAACAAATTGACTTATTAATGACACTATTATAACGTTAAAATTAAATTTACTATACTAGGCAACGGAAGTTACGTAACGTGTATGGCGTAAAACTAGGAAAAATATTTTACAATCATATTTTATGCTTAGTGGTTTATCCTACTTTATCAACGTTCATTTATATTTATTTTTCCATATAGGTACAGCATTATTTTATTTTATGGTGTCGTTATACTGGTGATACGCTGTTTTGGCTCTGCAACCTCTCCTTGCTTATTTTTCCTTACTTTGGCATGTTTACTATAAATTGCATGATTCATATTTTGTTAACAAACTAAATTACTGTGTCGGCTTCCCTGTTAGTCGCTTGCTATTGATCGAAGTAGTCGCTTCCCTGTAAATAAGTTCCTTCAAACTTCTTTCTCTATTTTAGGAGCAGTTGCTTTGGAGTGGGCAAGAAAAGACACGGGAAAAGAAAATTCTGAAAATATCGACGATTTTAATTTAACGATTAGTAAGTTAAGAACTGTGAGTGGGAATTTGCCGAATGAAGTCGAAAGTGGGGAAGTATTTGCCCACGGGCGGGCACAAGGAAACTTACACGTTACTTTCTGCGAGAAGAAGATACATGAAGAAGTTAATGTACGTATGATGATTGTTGTAATATTTTAATGATATTTAGAACCATTAAATTCGTAAAAAGAAATGTAATGGGATTAATTGTAATTATAGTAACCATAGAAAATAACATTGCGTGTATACTTTAGCACGCAAAACATTAACTTAATTTTTTGGTGGCTGTGTTTCATTACATAATTTAAATTAAAAAAATGTTTATTTTACGGACGTTTATACGTTAACATTTTATTATTTTTGCTTTAAATTATACAGGTAAAATCCTTTTTGTAGAATGTATCAACTACTTTCTGTACTTTTCTTTATCTCTCGGGTAAAGCTTATAATAATTTATTGCAATCCATGCTTTGCGTAGTTTTATAGCCTTACTATGTTAGTTCAAATGATAGTTTCAAACGGGAAAACAACTCCTTTCAATATATTACCTTTTAAAATTTTAAGCGTTTCCAGAACAAAACAGACTAATATATTTGAAACATAAATTTAACCCGGCGTAGTTTCCGTGAAATATGATGTACAATAAATTCCCGATCATTATGAAGCAAAGCTTCACAATGACACTAATGTTGTTCAACAAGTACTGCCAAGCTCCCGTTATATTGCAATACTCCATCAAGATGGATGAAGTTCTCTGTATCGAGGTGTTTTACTTCGTACCTTATGTCCCTATCATCTTCGCAATAGACCTGTTTTTGATGACTCATTTCAAAATCACGTTTAATACAAACAATGGCTGTCCTTACAGGAAAATCGTTTAATGTGATATTATTATTGTTCTAAATAATATTATTATTAATTATTACTAATGATGCCAACATGCATCGAATAACAGAATGACTGTAAAACACGTAGCGAATTTAGGTGTGATTAATAACAGTAGCAAAGGAATAGATGCTTTGTTGGTAAACAGTACGAATTCTTAAGTCTTCGTATATTTTCAAGGTACGATGCCATATTGGGAATATTATGGTTTGTCTAAGGAGGACAAAGCAGTTAACATTTAACTCCAGTACGTGCCCGGGTGATTATTCGTATTATTTTACAATTTTTTAACAAATTATTGTTCTTCTTGGTTATTAACAGTTTAGTAGTAACAATTAGTACTTTCAGATTATTTTTGTTCTTGTCTTATTGCTTGACGGCTGTGGTACAGTTAATTTGAGTTTCATTATCATAATTGGAGTTTTAAACATCTCCATTATTAACATCGGGATAATCATTATGGCATTTTTAATTTTTGTTAATGTTTTTCGAATATTCTCCCGCCAGAGATCCCATAACAAGAAAAAGTTTTTAAGATTTTCTTTTTTTTATGTCATTATGGATAGAAATACCTATTCTATTGTTCTCGACAGTTACGCTAAGACTGACCTTGGTAACAAAAACGAAACTATGATTGCAGCATCCAAAATAAGTAAACCTGAAATTAATAAATCTATTCATTTCATCGTAGTTCTTTGTGGTTTCGTGGCGTAGTCGTGATCGTGGTCTAGCA
Source organism: Amphipyra tragopoginis (assembly GCA_905220435.1). NCBI lineage: Eukaryota > Metazoa > Arthropoda > Insecta > Lepidoptera > Noctuidae > Amphipyra > Amphipyra tragopoginis. The sequence goes on from HG992009.1 coordinate 12,296,535, forward strand.
TTGTTGAGGTTTTTTTATTTCATGTTTGGTTTAGCACTGTGTAATTAACTATGACATTTGTCTTGACTTTTAAAGACCTTGGTATCTTTGCTGTTTATCTTTGTATTTACATTTTAAACTTTTTTTTTGTAAGATACCATTACACCACTACTAACATCCTTAATGCTGTAGATATTACTATAAAGTTGTTGCGTTTAATAATTAAGTTTTTTTTCCTGACAAAATTGTATTCAAAGATGACAATCACTTTTACAACCAGCGAGACCCTAACAGAAACCACAAACCACCTTCATTGGTTTTATAGGTTATCCCAAAGAAACAAACGCGTTACCCATTTCTTTGTAGATAGACTTAAACCGTCAATTTGCAATGTGTTGCCGGCGCGTGCGCACATCAAAATGCCATCGGGTAACGGCGTCGGCGCACCTGCGATTACGTACGGCCGATTATAGCCGATAATACCCGATTATACACATAATACATGGTGTTAGAAATATTATGATTATAGCTTTCAAAGTACTGAATGTTTTGTGTGCTCTCGTGCCTGTTATTAAGATCTATTTTATTATGTTTTTTTTTTCTAACGCATTCGTAATTATACTTAAATATAAGGCGAAGTATTAAGAGCGAATAATGAACATGGAGAGCTTAATAATAGCTATTATGTAGTATGATTTAGTGGTAATGCGACCGAACAGTGACAATTAACACTATTAAATATTATATTAGGTATTAATAATATTAAAAAGAAAAACACCTTTGAAAACTATAGGTCAATAACATCTCCATTGTAAATTATCGCCATTGCGCAGTACACATTTTCATAATTGCATTCCGAATGTACGAGCAATGTAAACTGAAATGGAGTCTTATTTCGTTTTAAATCGACATTTTATTCAGATGCATAGTTACCTGCTATAATTTTAATACAATAATAGAATACACTACTAAACGGACGTTATGATAATAATATGAATAACAAAACTACATAAAGGCTGCACTATTTTACTCCTTTTATTATCCCATTGCTAAGCAAAGGTCGGGCTCAAAGCAACACATCTCTTTATGTCTTTGTATTTTATTTAAAATGCCTATAGACTTGCTCGCTCTTTCAATCGATTTTAGATAAGTAATTTAAAAAATCGATGATGGCGATTAATCAAAAATGTGGACGACATTATCGATTTAAAAAACCAAGTAAGTCTATATACTCCTTGATATAACCTATTTCTATTCTACCGGTCTCTTGAATTGGTAAACTTGTTCCTTCAAAAACCAATAAATATCAACAAATAAGGGGTTAATTCTCAGCTCGTTCTTCGTTTCTATTACCTTGTTGTCGGATTGTACGGGATCAGGGGGGCTATTACACTAAATTTCACCATGACAACTCCTGGGTGACTTATGTTATGATCCGGTCACGAAACATTTCTCTTGTTAGTGAACTTTGAAATGTACGCTGCGGATTTCGATCCTATACCAGAGGATTTCATTTTCTTGGATTGCTGAGGCGTTTGTTGTGGAGGTTGATTTTATTTTGCGTTCTCCGGACGAATATAATTAAAGTGAATATTCTTTCAAAGATGTTTTTACTACAGGACGACAAAAAAGATGCTATTACTATTGCTTTACGAAGTTTCCTTTCCACCATAAATAAAAATAAAGTTTCAATTTTTAATCTTAAATTCTTTCACACCATTATCTATACTTTTTAATAACATAAAGTTAGCTAAGAGCCCTGGCAGACGTGTTACTTTTAGCATCGGCGATCGGCGGTTTTGCGGCTGCATCGATACTGCATCGCGTTTCTCGACACTTGTATTTGATCGCAGTATCCAAATCGCGCCTTTTAGCAATCGTATCGGACACTGAGCTATGTTCCGATAATGCCGGAGCCTTGCTAATCACTGCTACTGGCAGTGTTTGGTGTTCATATGTGTGCGGGCGGCATAATTGTTCAGTCGCGGCATCCAGCGACCGAAAAGCGATTAAATCGCCGGTCGCTGATGTTTAAAGTATCGAGTGTGCTAGGGCCATAATACAATTTCTTTAATAATTCCTACAGTTGTAAGTATTGTGCTCAAACAAGAGTAACTCCTTTAATAAATAATGATGTTACGAAGTATCTTATATAAGATTGGAAGAAAAATAAAGGAAGAAAAGTATAATGTGAGCTCTGTTAAATAGTATCCTTTAAAATATCAAAGGGCAAAGGAGAAAATCGTGGCAATTTTTCAAAAATTCTCAACTTAAAGACTCGTCGAAGGTTTAAAGAAGTGTTAAGATGTTTTATTATTGTTTTCAACATGTTCATAAAATGCAGTGCCTACTTTGTAGGATATTGTACCTATCTAGGTTTGTTTGCAGCTAATGATTTAAGTTCAAAAGGAGTGATCTATTGCTTACCGGGTTATTTAGTAACACTTTTTGTATTATAATTTTGGTGAGACACATTCATATTTATAATTAGTTATGGTTTACTCACGTTCACACCGATAATTCAGCTCTCATCAAGCTGTCTCCCCCCCCTAAGTCCCCGCCAGCAACGCCCTAAGCCGAGGTCCGAGTCCCACTAGGGGTCGCCCTTAGTGCTGTTGTTGCAGGTAGTCATGATGTTAGTTTAGTACAAGTAGTTAGCTTAGGTTAAGTATTTTACTTCCCTTCTACTACCCTTCAGGTCTCGCCAATAGCTGCCCGGTAACGTAGGAAGGGTCCCCTAGGACCACCTACAGCAGTCAAATAGAAAAAAAAAAGGTTTGCTCACGTGCATTTTTCGAGATTGCCATACTAGTTTCGACACCTCGTCAGAACTTCAGTTTGATTTGCGACCTCACGACACGTTGAGGTCATGATTTAGGTATATATTTTTTTAAATTTTGAATTTCTACTTTTCCTTCGTTTGCAATATTCTTATAATAATTACACAAACAATATTTACATAATTACAAATGAAAGTATATAGGTACAAATAAAAAATATCCTAATAAAACTATAAACTAAAACAGGGCATCAAAATATCCCTCCGCATCGCTGTCGACTGGTAACGTGCCCAGAGGGCTGGCAGCATTGCCACGTTGTATGGCAATGCTTATCCTTTGACCAAAGTAGAGGCCAGTCTTCGGGTCACGGGTCGTGTCGACCAGCCGCCTTGCAAGATCTTTGTATAAATTCATTTGCATAATTTTCTTATTGCAAAAATATTTTGATTTTCTTTGTATAGACTCAGTTAATTTATTCACCTGACAGACAGAACTGTGTTGCTGGGGAGTTTGTTGCGCTGTTTCTTCTTCACAGCATAAACACTAGGAAGCCGTGAAGGGAGGGCTTTTTTGTGGGCTGTCTATTGTATAACATTGACCTTCAAAAATAAATAAGTAATTCTAGTTTATTTTGAATAAATGAGGTTTGAGTTTGATTAAGAGCTCCATTTGAATCCGAAACTAGTCGGGTAACTCTGAAAAATGCGTCATAAATATTTAGTAACATCATCTGCTTTGGTAACCCTTCTCGTTCTAAGAAGAGGCACGTACCCAGCATGGCACAGTAATGGGTTGATTATGTATGCCATGTATCCGTTAGCTGAAAGATTAAAAAAAACGGAAATACAATGCAGCATTTGCAATCAAGTATGACTCTGAGCATTGGAATTTTTTTTTCCTGTATTATCCCCGGGTTTTGCCCCAAACAGGAAAAATTCAAAATAACAGCACACATTGCATTATCAAACACGAATACTGCTTATTTAAAATAAAAGGGCATTTCATAGGTATAATCGGTAAACAAATGAATTACGTTTAAGGTTTTTATTTTTTTTGTCAAAAGCGTCCGAAAGTCCGGAATGAGAAATTCAGTCAGAAGTCCAATTCTGGTAATTAATTTGAAGTAAAACTGAAGGTTGACCAAATAGATTAAATTATGAATTGAATAAAAAATGGTATTCTGGTACACTTAAAGTTCGGTCCGGTTTCAGCATCATCTCAGTCTATCTCGTTATAATGTCAATTCAGTCAACTTAAAATCTATTGCCGATAGCATACCGATATCAACAGTCATAGACTAAAATTCTAGAATTAAATGAGAATTCCAACTTGTCAAAATGGCTCAGTACTTAATGGAACCAGAATACCCTTTTGGCTTCACTCAACTTTCAATCTCATTTCAATATAATCTTACGTTTGACGTTGTTTGTTAACGAACAAGAATACCATTTGAAACTATATTTTGAACAGTTTTAATTACGAGAATTGGCCTTCTGGAGCCCAATTCTACTAACAGAAACTTTTATCAGTTGCAACTTAATCGTTTATTCAGACAGTTTTCGTTTACAAAAACTATCAAATTGTTTGACAACAAAAACAAAACCAAACATTTTGACAGTTTTCGTAAAGAAAAACTGTCGGAATGAACGATTCCATTGCCATTGATAAAAGTTTCTGTTAGTAGAATTGGCCCCCTGTTCGTACGAGTATGGCCCGGCGACAATGTAGGTAACTCGGCCATGGTTGCATTAGGGATCAAAGGGTAAATGTATGCCCCAGTAAAGCCGTGTATATTTAGCTGGAAGCCCTCTTTGTTAAAGTCGTTTGTTCCCTACTTTCGGTTTTCTCAATTCCGGATTAAACTGAAACTTGGCTGAATAAGGTTTAATGTGCTTGTTTTTTTGATGTGACAAACGTTATTACTTCATCATATTACAGTGAATTACTTTAAATAGTGCTGTAGCAGCACTTTTTTCACTTAGAATGCATCCTGTGACATTTCTATACAAGTTGTCCCAAAAAATTGTGTCAAGCGGAATTACAGATGTAGACCATCCTTAGAGGTATTCGAATTACCCTCATGTAAATTCCTCGTTTTTATTTTCATGATTTTATAAATTTGATCATAATGTCATGAATAGCGGAGAAAAATGCGAGTTTAAAAAAAAAGCCTAATTATAAAAAAAAAACTATCTGAACTCTTCACTACAATCAAATGTCATTAAAATCGAGAGTTTTGGTTAAAACATGCATACACAAAAGAAATCATAACTGGAAAACTACAAAAAATCACGGAACATTTAAGGGGTTGATTCAGGCACCTCTAAGGGTGCTCTATTTCTGAACTTCCGCTTGACACTACTTTTTGGGACACCTGTATAACATAACCACACAAAGAATGTCAAATATTCAAGCAGAACAGGGGGCCTACTCCCTAAGTCCGTCAACGAAGTTAGAAGCCCGTCCGAAAGTAGCCCGAAACGTAGGAGTGAACAAAACAAGTGTCAATTTCAACTTTTCGGACGGGAAAAACATATCGGTAGTAGGGACAACTCTCAAATCGTGTTGTCATTCATTCTTAGTTCGGGCCCCGAAATAATCGAATGTCCGTAGGTGATAGGGAGTAGGAACCGTTCGTAACTAAGACCGAAACCACGGACTTAGTGCTTAGGGAGTAGACCCCCTGAACGTAGAAAGGTAAAGTAATTCGCGTTTATCGATAATGGTGTTTACGTTGCTTTCGATTACTATAGCTCCACCTCTACTGGCCAAATTGTCAATAGCTACTCAATTATAAGTTGCTGTTAAGTTCGTGCTGTCACTGTCACTTCACTTTAAACTGACAGTGACAGCACGAGATTTAACGGCAACTTAAAATCGAGCAACGTTTGAGTATTTGGCCATATTGGTGAAATTACTTACTACGGAATTTGCACTTTGTAAGGCTAAGAATTTGTAACTACTATTACCCTTTTCAACGTAAGGTGAGTGAGAGAGAAAGAAAAATAAACAACTTGGTTACTAGGTATAGCTATTTTACGATTTTTGATGATGTCGTTTACGTTTTTTCGATAGGAGTCTCCATAGGCTACAAATTTATGAAATGACCGCTATGTCACTACTCGTCTTTAGTTTAACATATAACACACGTTTTAAGTACTCACTTCTAATTCATATTATTAGGCCTAGTTCAGTAGTAGTCAATGTTGTAAACGAGTATCAAGCGCTTACTTGGCATGTACTAATAAGATTCAGAATCAATTAACAATATACTCGACAATCTCAATTATACACATGAAGACGAGTACCTATTACAAGCGTGTGGCTTCCTAATATGATATGATACTCGAACACCCAATATTGTAATATAATCTAGTTTCCGACATCACCAAGTTTCCTCAGGTAAACTACATAGTGCATAGCCAATTTACTCGCCAGGTAATGTTTGAAGAAACTTTCATGCTTATTGTTTAAGCATTCGATAAATTGTCGATATAATTATTCACCCTTACATATACATATGCGACTATTAAAAGTCTATTGCCATCTCTATTCATTGGCATACAAATGACAAGGACAGCTATAATTTAATCAGTGTTTAAAAATGACAATCTTTTATATGAAGGGGTGTCAATGTATTTTAAAATTAATATGCTTTTAAGTTCTGGTGTGTTTTTATTCGTTTTGGTTTTTATGTCGCAGTAAAGGGTTTGTGAAGAATAGGTAAAATTAATGAAAAATAAATGTAATTAGGCATAATTTACTCTGTAAACAGTTCACTGAACAATTACCACTAAGATACCACATATTGTTGCATACAACTGCTACTGTTTTAGAATTGCTAAACACCTTCTAAATAGCATACGGGTCTTTAAATTTTGCTTAATAATAAGTAGCAATAACAATACAACTAACATCGAGATTACAATGAACACTCCGTTAGCGTTAATTTTCATAACTAAGTTACTACTGTCAATATCGAGTGCTACCCCAATAAGCGTCGCGTCGGTTGCATGCAGACGAAACTTAACCCAATACTGCGCCGAAGTTTGCACACAACAAGGAAGTTAGGACTGGTCTCAATTTGGACCTAGTTTTGATGACGTTTATTAATAAACCGACTGTTTTGGTTTGAACTACTGAAGAGCTTACTTTGTTTCATGACGTAGTGAAGACAAGCGAAGTAAATAAATATGGAGTGCCTCCGCTGCCGGCGCCGGCACCCAAAAATAACGCCATTGGGAACCGGCGGTACATTATTGCTGGCTTAGATTAAAAACATCCCCTTAAGGTTTCATTTGCTTTTATTGTGAAAATTAAAGTGGGTGACGAATAATCGTGTCATGAAGAGTTTGAAGAGGACTTGAAGGTGTAAAAAAAACAGTGTATGTAGTCGGCGCGGCGCCGGCAGTCAGTTTGGAAGCCGGCGCTGGCACTCGTAATGGCAACCGAAGCCGGCAGCGGAGGCACTCCCAAATAAAGAATATATTATTGTCACTGTTTCATTTGGCTGAGAGGGCTCTAAATAGAAAGATTTCGAAAGTGTGTGCAGTTGCCAGCCCTCACAGGACCAGCGTGGTGGACTAATACAAATATGCAAATACAATATTAATTAGTTTTAATTACGCCAAACTAGATCGCTAGTTTGAATGCAGTTTGCAGCACCACCCTCTCCCCACAAAACAAATATAGTTGCAGATGCAGGAGTGAAAAAAAAATGCAACATGCAACCAAACCACGTGTTTCGCCCCACTAGGCATTCTCAGGAGACCTCAACATTTTTTTTTCACTCTTGCATATGCGTATACATATTTGTGGGCGGGGGTGGTGCTGCATACTGCATCCAAACTAGCGATCTAGTTTGGCGAAATTAAACTAAGTATTGTATTTGCATATTTGTATGTCATGAACTTCCGCAAAGTAACGCCTGATTCCATCATTTATGTGGTGGGCTAATGCCTAAACCCGTCTGAATCTGAGAAGAGTCCCATGCCTAACGGGTAGGACATCAATGGCTGATGCTTTTGTACCTATAATATTATTAGGAATTACGATTAAATAATTATCTGCTGCGTTATACATAATGCTTACTAGTAAATAGCTTTGCTTTATGCGCAGTGGGCGATAAGGAGCTGATGATGAAGTAGTTTTGCACCTTCAAAGTATTTAGTTTAGTTTAAATAGGGCCCCAATTTCATTTTTGCCCCGGGGCCCTTGGTTACATAGCTACTGCTTAGATGACCTATCCGTTGCCGGGCAACCGTTCGGCACAACTGAGTTTTTAATTTTAAATAAGTCTTCCGTTTAATAAACCGGTGCGGTGGCGAGGCAAATTGCTTTCATAAAACGGGGTGCCACTAAAATACTAGAACTTTTACTCTAGTTTCAGTTGTTTTGATAAAATAACGGTTCTTTTTATGTAAGTACGTCAATTCAAGCACTGGTTTTCAACTTCTTTTGTTTAAAGAAAATAATTTTTATCATCTAAAACTGATCGAGACAATCACGAAATCAAACCCATAAAAACTAAACGGACGGTTAAACCTATTTAGTTATCTTTAGTTCATTAGCCGATTTATTAATCATCAGATAACTTATCTGAGGTACAATTTTGACGTTTTGACAGCTTGTGTAAAATATGTCAAAGAGCCGTATTTACGGAGGAGCCACACGGTGCGGTGCGGTGTGCGACCATTTTGCCGCAACAGCGTGCACAAGTAGTACGCGGTGTGGTGCGGCACCGCACCGCACCGTGTGGAACGGCTCTCCGTTAACCCATCTGCGGTACGCGACGCCGGAGAGGTGCCGTTCCGGCGCATATACCCTCCCCCCTCGTCTTGGTCCGGTGAGCGTGCGGCGCGGCGCCGCACCGCACCGTGTGGTAGCCATGGAAATTTGTATGTATTACGCCGCAGCGGCACCGCTCAGGCGCCGCACCGGAGCCGCACCGCGTCGTGTCGCTTCTCCCTTATTCCTCAGATCACAGTTATTTGACGATTGAAAAATTAGGCCTAAGTGAAATAAGTTCATACCTGTGATACCTACTTAACAACAAGCACGTCGATCTTCAAGGAATTCGTACAAGAAATCTTGAAAAGTCATCTCGTGTCATCGATATAAATAGCTCAGGTTTCTCATTGAACCGAGTATCGATTCAATCGATACTTAACTCGGAACACATCAAAGATGACAAGAAGAGTATGGCAAAAATACTCATTCTAATTGGTTTTAAATTATTTTAATTAAAAGCTTAAGGTGTGGTCTTTATTGATCAATTTAAGATTGTTTTTTTTTTTGTGAATTCGATTAACGCTTCTGTTTGGGAATTTCGTTTGGGTAGAATACTGTCTGCTAGCAACAAACTGGGATCGCTAATCCATCTTTAACGGGTCGTTAGGAGGCCCAACAGTGGACTTATAATGAGATGAACTTGTTAACTTAATTACCATAAAAGTACTCACATTTGCCCTCTTTCAACTTTCAAGTTTTTATTCTTATATCGTCCCATTAAATGTATTGTTGTTTACCCATTACTCCGCTCTGTAAATATTATAATTTTCATTGTATTCTCATGTAAGTGAACGTAATTCTTTTTATGAGAATAAAAGTTTCTTAAACCCGACAAACTGTTAGTAAAGAAGTATCAAAATTAAAAAAAACGCAAATTATTATGGTTAGTCAATAGCAAACAAATATTTATTATTTACGCTCCTTAACAACAGAAGGCAAATAATCAGCTATTTAGATCGCGTATGAAAGGTCACAATTTTGCATAAACATTACTTATGTTAGACTTAGCTTCATCCCTCCTCTACATGTAATCTCTAACCACCAAACTGAATATTCACGTCACAGAATCCTTTCAAAAGCATTTCTGGGTAAATTATCTCATGTACGTAGACGTCTCCCCTAAAATACCCCAGCCCATTCCCCGGAGGGTGTGTGCACCAGGAAACCGCTCTTTGTTGTGATTCACACGTTCGTCAGACACTTTTTAAAAGGCTTTTGTCAGGCTTTTAAGTGTTACTGTCACTTGTGACGTATAGTGCGTATGGTAGACGTTTTATTTTAGTGTTATGTTATGTATCTATTTTAAAAATTCCTAGTCTTTGTGAATGTTATGGTTAGTGAATTTTATCGATTTTCTAGAGGCGCAGGACCTAGGGGGGGCGCAAATTAATTAGGCCGATCAATATATTTAGAGTATTCGCAGCAGATCTCGCCTTAAAATAAGATAAACCATTTAAACCATTTATTTTGCCACACACACAAGTTATTATATAAAACAATAATGAAACACATTTAAAAGATATAATCGGTGTGTGGCAAGGAATCCAGCTCAGTATTCGCTATGCGTACAGCACAGCACTGACTTTCAGCTGGTCCCTGTTTTTGTATCAACATAATAAATTATACGCGCATTTCATGCAATACGCAAATAAGCAAACAAACCAAAAAGAAAAATAACAACTAACTCATAAGTACACAAAATGTGAATCGACCCAGCCCAGAGTACAGAGTAAGATGTTGATTTTAATGCGAATGAATTATGTCTGGAGATTGAGAGCTACAAATATCAAATAAAATAGTTACTGCATCGGAAAATAAAGTATATTTTGAGTAACATTTTATTTCTATTTGGTGACCATGTAATGGGTCTCAATACCTGAAATTTTGAGTGGTCGTGCTAGGAAATTTCTATGTAGCACGACCACGACCTATATGTTGGTATACGGAAACTATAAGAGTACACTTTTTAAATTCTAAAGTAGGTCTGTCTAGGTACAGACGCCAGTACATAAAGCTACTACAATCTGACAAAGGAGACAATTTTTTTTGGGCCCTTTTTTTAAATGATAATGTATATTAATCAAATAATCCCACCACAAATTGTAGCGTATAATAATGAAATGCATGTTGGTTTATTCTTTATAATCACTGGATTGCAGTGGTAATATTAGCAAAACTTTATGTAAACGGAATAGTGTGAAATACGACAGTCAAAACATGAGTCTCACATTAGGTTATTGTGAGAGAGATTGTGTGTGTTTTGACTGTCGTGGTCAAAAAAATGGTCTCCTTTCTTTAATACATTTTCATCTTTATCACAAAAATATTAGGTTCAAGGTTGATTGGGAAAATTTGACAGTTTCGGGTAGCTTGATGTGCTGACGTCTGTATATTAAAGTACTATTCCTTTCATGAATATGTACCACAAAAATATGAAGAATATCTCCCATGGTCGTGCTGTATAGCACCACATGTTTTATTGGGGGCGCAAAATTGTATCCTTTCCCTGGGCACTCATACACCTAGCTACGACATTGGCCCTTTAACTATTTCCTTATCAAAACCAGTTAAATATTAAAGGTAGATTCGTTTTGATGAAGCTTCAATTCAATTTGAAACGATTTAATTTCAAATCCGGTTCTCATTTCAATTAAAACAAGAACTTGAGACTTTGCTTTCGGATGTCGGACGTTTTCATTTTGTATATTTCAAATCTAACTTCTAAACTATTTATGTTCAACAACAGTGACAGTCATCTTACCGTCAACACCTCGCAACGTTATCTAAATAAAAGCTTTTAACTAGAAAAACTGCGAGAAATCGATTTTCCTTGAACCTAAATGGATAATTGTTTCAATATCACACGCATCCACAACTCTTAATTGCTTATTGATCAAAAGTTAATTCATCTCGATTCATTTGTATTCAAATCGATTATGGGTAATTGATTACTCAATTGTTTCCGACGACATTTCTCACGCGTTCGTTTATAATTTTCACACGTCATCGGTCTTTAGGAGCACGTTGGAGTGGTCCGGGATCGATTAATCAATAAAACTGAGCTGTACAGTCGCCAGCATATCAAGCTACTATAATCTGTCAATTTTTTTTAATGGATTTTCATCTTTTGCGCAAAAGCATTAGGTTCAAGGTTGACTGGGAAAATTTGACAGTTTCGGGTAGCTATACGTGCTGGCGTCTGTACAATCACAAAATAGGAAAGTACAAAAGGAACACTGTTCACGAAAAGCATATAGTTCAAACAGAACATTCTCGAAAACTCGAACTAAAGCTTACGCAAATTGCACACTTTTAGCGAAAGTGTTTTGTACTTACAGCGACTATCTGCAGTTAGGAGTGAAACTTCTAGAACATCTTATAACGTGTTTGTACTGTCGAGGACATCAGTGTCATGTATCTGTCAGGCACTCACGCATGTGACTGACATCGATCTCGTAACTAAATCTGCAAGGATGGCGTGCACAACATTATGTTCTTATCCACAGTGCATGAACACATGTGTCGTACATTTGCTTTACATAACAAAATGAACCTAATGTATGTTTTAAATTCCTAATTTGACATTAGTGTTTTCAAAATATAATCTTGGGATTGTACTTGTATTCTAGTAAGTCCTAACTCCTATAAATCAGTTTTTTCTTGTAACTTTGGTATTTGCCTTGTCTTGAGTAAAAGTAAATTGTTAGTAATTAAAAGTCTAAAGAAAATATGTTTACTGATTACTTACCTAAAATCGAAAAAAATACACCGCCTCATTTTGAATCAATGAATGTTGCACATACAGCTACCACAATCTGTCAAATTTCTTTAATAGATTTTCATATTTATCACAATAGCTTTAGGTTCAAGGTTGATTGGGAAAAAATTACAGTTTTGGGTAGCTTGATGTGTCGGCGTCTGTACATAGACTCCAACGTGATATCAGTAATCAAATAGTAGAACAACATCTAAAAGATGATCAAGACATCAATTAATTTTCAACCAATGAATAGACTCCAACGTGATGTAAGTAAGCAAAAAGAAGAACAACTTATAAAACATGATCAAGACATCAACTAATTTTCAGCAGTAATCAAATAGTAGAACAACATATAAAAGATGATCAAGACATCAACTAATTTTTAACCAATGAATATAAATAGATCCCAACATGATATAAGTAAACAAATAGTAGAACAACTTATAAAACATGATCAAGATCTTCTATACTCGTACCTGTAGAGTCGTACATTCGATACTCAAGCTATATTCTGACTTATATTTTCCTCACGGCAGCGGCTTTTACGGCATTCGCTATGGCTTCTTAAGCCAGCCCCAGGAGATCACTAGGTCAAGACATCCGTTTCTGATGCCACCTCGGTTTTATCGTACTTAAGGTGAATGCGACCTGTTGGCCCGCGAAAATTCTAATTTTTAAAACGAAACATTTTCATTTAATAGGGTATCTTGACTACTATTAAAAATTGTCAACAATTTAGTATTACTTTAAAGAAAGTTTGGAAAGAACAGGGAATGTGAAAAAAAAACGATGAAAAAATTGAGGAGATACACGCTTTCGAAGTTTGTGTGGCATTTTCTGTTCTTGTCACGCGAAACAGAATATTGTGTAGAATGATGTCAAGACACTATGAAGATTTTAAAAAGTGACATTAGTTTTAAGTAGTGTTGTCTCTGTCTCGTGAACAGTTTAAACTTGTTTATAACTTGGGCGTTTTATTAAATTCATTGGTTTTTTCACTGTTGCTTTATATTTTTATAATACTTTCGAGATTTGTAATAAAAAAAAAGTCAAATGCCCTACCTATTGTGCCAAACATGATACTTATAAACACATTTTCTTTTGTTCGATTAATTACAGTAAAATGTGTTGTTTTATGGCCAGTTCCAATGGCCAAAAACGAATCGATTCGCTTACCAATGGTAGCATTTCATAATGCCAAACTCGGTGTAGAAATGGACTCTTAAGCTAATTTTAATTGTAACAGCTACTTACGCATGGTAGGGTTTACTATGCAAAGCTATGGGGTCCTTGCTTCGTTGTTAGTAGTTACTGTCTTAATTTTAACCAATAACGCTCGGTAAATTATAGGAATCGGCAATTAAAAGGTAAAAAAAACACACATTATTACAACAAAACACACAACGCAATATTTTGTTTGCGCTTATAATAAAATTATGTCTTAAAGGTGTTCAGTTTTTGCATACAATATAAAAAAAACATGAAACAAAAATAATTTCGCGGTCCGACTGGTTGTATTCACCTTAAGGACTTAGGATCGACTCCAATAAGTGCTATCTATCTATATCATTAATATAGGTAGGTGCAGGTTAGATATCTTTCTTTACCTGTGTCTTACTTGAAATATCAATCTAGAACTGTAGCATAATATTTTGACATCGCAAATGTTTGTGATTTTTGTAAACAAATAGTAATTGAGTATCATAAGTTTTAGCCAGAAAGGGATCACTCAGTACAAAAACCTCACAAGGATATCAACATTTCACATCTCATTAAGGGATAGAGAATTTTCAATTCAAAGTGTATGATGTTTTTACGCTACAAAAATCTGAGACAATAATTTACCTTGAAAATCATCTTAGTAACAATACATGTAAGATGTAAGACAGTATTTTACATTAACGACACAAGGTCGGCAACGCATCGATGACCTCAAGGTCAACATAAAAGACTGTATTCCTGTTTATAGACTATTCAACCAAGCTCGCATAATTTATGTATTTACAGTCTTTTGTCCGCGACAGTACTTTAAGAGCTATTCCGAACGTTAGTAACGCAAATTTTAGTGCTCACTGCGTCTTTCGACGGTCGTTAAATAACAAAATGTTTAAGAAATAGCGCATTGGACTATGAATAGGAATTAACATTTAAATTTTTTGCTTTTAAAGTCACTTACGTTTAATAGTTGTTTTTTTTTTGTTATTTGTCTCAGTTGTCTTTGATCCTACTGTGGTAAGTGCAGACAGGGTGTAGGATGCCACACGAATCCAAATAACAGAGATATAGCGGTATTATTCCCATAATATACCTCTCTGGCTCTCACATACACATGACGGAACACATTAAACTGCTTGGCGCTTGACTTTAATATGAGGGTGATAGCCAGCCAGGCGAACCGTATATATCCTACCACCAAGCATGCTGGGTTTTGTTGAATCTTACGATACGCGTCTACTCCGAGCTTTTTTTTTTCTTTTCGTCTGCTTTGATGTTCCTAAGAGACCGTTTAGAGACCGTTTCTACCGGGCAGTTATTGGCGAGACCTGAAGGGTCTCTCCAGCCAGGAAGTAAAATTACTTGTACTACACTAACATCATGACTACTTGCAACAATAGCACTAAGGGTGACCCCTACTAGGACTCGGACCTCGCTTAGGGCGTTACTGGCGGAGCTTTGGGGGGGGGGGGGGGAGGAGGGAGACAGGTTGATGAGGGCTGAATTATCGGTGTGAGCTATTCCCAGCGTGCGATGAGGAAGTTTTATATTCTAGTCCGTCCCCACAGGGTCTTTCAAAATGTTAAAGACATTTTAGTTCATATTAAGCCTTTATGCAAAATAATTGTAAAACACGCCATGTAAAATATTCCCGCTGTAATTTTAACTAGATTTTGCGATTCTAGAATCCGTGTCAACGACATACTAATATAGTTAGAACTATTTTGTGCACAAACTTTGCTTCCAAGTGACTAGTTTTTTATTTAATATAACACTTCTTAAAACATCGTTTAAATAAATAATTACATTGGTTCCTCAATATAGTCACCGTATAAAGGTGCTTTTTCGCCGGCGACTGCAAACTGCATGCAGACTGCAACTGCAGACCGCAGCAACAGATCGCACCGCAAGCGAATTTATGAACCAGTAGTTTCGCTTGCGGTGCGATCTGCTGCTGCGGTTTGCAGTTGTAGTTTTCAGTTGCCATCAGAATACCATCTTTAAGATAGAAGAGCTTAAAGGTGGTATTCCGACGACGATTAGCGGTCTGCAGTTTGCAGTCGCCGTCGGAATAGCACTTATTGATTATTTAGTGGCAGAGTTCATGCCAAATTAAAGCTGCAGATATCTCAAAAAGTATATTAATAAACATTGATATTGGAATTCCCCGGGATGATGAAGATAATATTATATCTACTAACACAACATAAATAAACATTAGTGACTCATCAACACCCTAAAACATGTGGGCATCTCCACATGTCGCACCATAAAATAGCTTTTAAGCACACAAAAAACTTGGTGCGATGATTGGAATGGGTCCTATTGAAGTTCCTATCTATATTGAAGTTAATTTTTTAATTTACATTTTCTTTTCAAAACTCTTTCGAACCGTTAATTAAAATTGTCTAGCAACGTAGAGAAAATGCGCTGATTTTATTTTTCATGTTAGTTCGTATAATATTGCAAACAGCAACCAGAGCGTAGATGGGGTTTTTATGGTGCTCTACTCAACAAACCATAAAGTGCCGCGTGTGATTTCATGTACTGTTTTGTTTTTTACTTTTGGTACATAAGGTCCGCCGCACGACTACTCGCTTAATACTATTTATTAGGCTTATTAGGCCTCTTGTTCACACAAGTTTTTTCGCCGTAAAATCCTATGGTTAATCAGCCGTGTGTAGGCACGGTCATCAGTGTTGTATGGACTACTATAGAAGTTTGTTGACGGACACGGCGCGGCGGCGGCCCAACGGCACGTCTGCGCCGCCGCGGCGCCGTATGCACCGTGGCTGCTCCTCTTTTGCGCACGGTTTGATTTACATTAGTGTTGTATGACAGATGACAGTCTATGAGAGTTTGTTAACGGCACCGGACGTTTTCGCGACGGGCAATTATTGCATGACAGCTTTCCAACGCTCAACATAATTAAAACTGTATTTCTGTCAAATGCTTGAAGTCGACACAGGCAGAATGATGTTTTAAATTATATTTAGCGCTAATTTCATTTAGTGAGTCGCCAAGCAAGCGGGCTTATTTTTGGTAACGCTAATTTACACATCAAAACATAACAATAAGCCTTTATTCCCCGAAGGGTTCGGCAAAGGTAGTATCTAGTATCCCTCATTACGCCGATATGTTTAAATCCCATATAACAGGGGGTGAGACCGAGACGTAACACGCCGGCCGGATCAACTCAGGATGGATGAAATGGCGACAGGTCACTGGAATAACTTGCGACCCACGGATGCCTCTCAAGTTAAAGGGGAAAATCTACAAGTCCGTGATAAGACCTGTCGTACTGTATGGATCGGAATGTTGGGCCGTGAAGAAGAAGGATGAAAAAATATTGCATGTAGCGGAGATGAGAATGTTGAGATGTATGTGTGGAGTGACCAGAATGGTATAATAAGGTCAGGAATGAGTATTTAAGAGGAAGTTTGAAAGTAGCGCCAGTGACAGAAAAGTTGAAAGGGAACTGTTTGTCTTGGTATGGGCATGTGAAGAGGAGAGATGAAACGCATGTGACGAAAAAAGTTATAAATGTAAATGTGGATGGATGGAGAGGAAGAGGGAGGCCAAAGAAAAGATGGATGGATTGTGTGAAGAATGATATGAAAGAGAAGGGAGTCAGTGATATCATGACGGTTGACAGGACGGAATGGAAGAAGAAAACATGTTGCGCCGACCCCAAGTAACATGGGATAATGGCAGGAAGATGATGATGATAACAGGGGGTGAGACTATTGCCATCAACCGGGTACAAAACCAGACTCCGGGCTGCTACTGAAAAATTCCACCTGGAAAAGTTCAATAACACTTTGCCCGACCCGGGTTCGCTCAGCAGTCGCGCTTGCGACCACTATACCAACGAGGAAATCAATAAATAATACCTAATCAAGCCAACTTTTGGTTTAATATTCCCAGTTATATGATGTTCTATAAAGATTACTCACGTATATTATCTCTGTAGAAGATTCTTCCGATTGGAAGAAACAATAAGACATACAAACAATAATTATTCACACGTCCCATTCAAGGCGGCCAGATGTACGGCTGATTCAATTAATTTGATTTATACTACGGATGCATATTGCTTATTTCACGGTCTCGGCCGCTCAGTGCTTTTCTTTTATTTTACACGCATGAGAAAGTTTCATTTAATTGAACTAGATAAGTTTGACTGATGACTGTATGATAGATTTAAACAATACAAGGTTAGTCGGAAAGGGGGTACTAATCCGAAAGACTGTTATGATACCCAAAATTATGAATAACTTTTGTTCTATCAGTTTCTCCAAAAATCAATAGATTAAGAGAAAAGCTGTTCAAATTATACGCTAAAATCTATCTATCCTGAGCTATGATCAGCGATATTTAAATTTTAGATCATATTAGCTCCGATCCATATTATTTCTGAACTCGTAGCTAAAGAAATAACAGAAGATTTTTTTAAAAACTAAAATAAAATCCATTTTGCATGGAAATGAAATGATTTATGAATGACGATGTGGAAGGAGTGAAGAAAAGATACACCGAAATAAAGGCGGAAGTAAAAGATATAGTAAAGACGAAGAAGAATGAAAGGGAAGAAAAGTATAGTAGGAAGTTCTCCGACAACTTCAGAGTCAATGTTAAACTGTTCTGGAAACAAGTAAGATTGGCTCGTGGAGTTTCGGGATCATCAAGTATGAATATAATTAGAGGAGGAGATGGATGCTTGTTAAGTGAAGAATGTAAGGTTTTGGAACGCTGGAAGGAATATTTTAAAAGTTTATTGTGTTGGCAGGACAGTGTGCAAAGAGTGGGTAACTGGGCGGAAGCAAGTGGGTCAGACATTGATATGGAAGTAACAGATGATGAAAATATGATTCAGATGGATGAAATTGTAAAAGCGCTGAAAGGTATGAAAATTGGAAAAGCAGCTGGGTATGACAGAGTGTCTGTCGAAATGCTTAAGGGAGGTGACGGGGTGGTAGCAAGCCTGCTGTACCGGATCTTTAATATATGTTGGAGATACGGCCAAGTGCCAAGCGATTGGTGCAAAGCGGTAATCGTACCACTATATAAGGGAAAGGGTTCACAGCAAGAGTGTATAAACTACCGCGGCATTAGCCTTTTGAGTGTAGTCGGCAAACTATATGCGAAAGTTTTAATTAATAGAGTGATAAGAATAACAGACGAGAAAGTATGGGATGTTCAGGCAGGATTTAGAGAGGGAATGGGGTGTATGGATCAGATCTTCTCCTTAAGATGCATAGCCGAGAAACATCTGGCAAAGCACAAGAAAGTGTATTGCGCTTTCGTTGATTTGGAGAAGGCTTATGATAGTGTGTGGAGGGAAGAATTGTGGTCAACACTATCTACGTATGGGGTGGACTGGCGCTTGGTGCGGGCACTGAAATCGCTGTACAGGGATTCCAGTGCTTGTATTAGGATAAATGGGGCGTTCACAGACTGGTTTGGCATCTCAAGGGGTGTTAGACAGGGTTGTGTAGCGTCACCATGGCTGTTCAACCTATACATGGATAGTTGTTTGACAGATTTAAAAGGGAGTGATTGTGGATTGAAAATGAATGAGTTGCCTGTCAAATGTCTTCTCTACGCAGATGATCAAGTTCTGCTTGCATCATCAGTGGAAGGGTTGCAAGACATGGTAACTGTGATGAACGAAGCATATAAGAGGAAAGGGATGAAAATTAATATAAGTAAGACGAAAGTAATGGTTTTTGAAAGAAATGCAGATGTATCTGGGTGTAAGGTAAAGATTGGAGATGAAAGTATTGAACAGGTGAATGAGTTTGTTTATTTGGGAAGTATGTTTACAAGAGATGGTAAGATTGATGAAGATGTGGAAAGGAGAGCAAATGCGGGAAATAAAGTGAATGGTGCTATGCATGCGGTTGTGGCTAACCAGTCGATGTCCAAAAAGGCACGGCTGGCTGTCCATAATGGTGTACTGGTACCAACGCTTATGTATGGAAGTGAATGTTGGTCTTGGAAGAAGAGTCATGAAAGTAGAATAAATGCCGTGGAAATGCGTTCCTTGCGAAGTATGTGCGGTGTAACGTTGAATGATAGAGTGAGGAATGATGTGATAAGACAAAGTTGCGGTTTAAAAGATGATGTAGTGACAAAAATTGAAAGGGGTATGCTTCGGTGGTTTGGGCATGTTGAAAGATTGAGTGAACGGCGATTAACAAAAGGAATTTATAAGGCGAATGTCAGTGGAAACGCCAGTAGAGGACGCCCTAGAAGGACATACATTGATGTTTTTGGTGATGTTCTTCAAAAAGGACAGGTGCGTAGTACTTTCAACCGGCGTGTATGACAAGATGTATGACCGTGGACGAAGCGAAAGGAGTATGTAAGGATCGTAGCATGTGGCGTTCTACAGTTTCTGCCTACCCCCATGGGAAAAAGGCGTGAGTGTATGTATGTATGTATGTATGAAATGATTTAATT
Organism: Amphipyra tragopoginis; assembly: GCA_905220435.1. Classification (NCBI taxonomy): domain Eukaryota; kingdom Metazoa; phylum Arthropoda; class Insecta; order Lepidoptera; family Noctuidae; genus Amphipyra; species Amphipyra tragopoginis. The sequence continues at coordinate 12,316,524 of HG992009.1, forward strand.
TTGAAATTTTAACACTTGCTTTAAAACAGTCATCACTTCATCAGTGATACTTTAAGTGGCCTGCGGATTAGTCTCCCTTTCTGACTGACTTTGTAAATATCATGTTCTAGGATGGTGAGCATAGAAAATAGTGCAAAAAAAAAACCATTTATGTAAGTACTTTATCTTAAAGCCTATATTCGTAGGGTAGTACGTAGAGAGAGTACTGAAATATATTTTTTTGCCCAATGTTAACGCTCTAGGCTAGTAGCATTAGGCCTTGACTTCAGCTGTCCCTGCCATTGCAAACTGGACTTTACAGTCAAAAGTTTTTACTACCAACCATTTATGAGTATAAAGTCGGACTCTGAAGGAACTGAACGCTAAATTACGGCAGTCTTGCCTTGTTTATAATGTATTGCACCGTTTATAGAGTAACATCAATAACCTCGTCGTTATAAACACGCAACGTGTCGACCATAAGGTTATTTATTGTTTTCGCGTGATAGTTTCTGTGCCGACGAAAGATAGATATTACGGCGATAAAGATGATCTGACAGAGAAATCCTGGTTACCTTAATTGTTGCGGATGTCTGTCGGTCCGCATACAACCTAAGTATAAAAAAAGAGTACTTTTATTATTTATGTTTACACACCTATTTTTCATCGCTTCTAGATTCTTGAAAACATGTTGCGATTCTTTCAAAAATGTGCGAATGTTTCAATTACAGCCATGGACCGTAGAGTAAGTAAACTATGTCAAAAAAAGTCTAACTAGTAGGATGAGAATCAAATGAGAATGGTGTCAGGTAAAAAGAGTATTTTAGCGTACTTTATAACTGTCTTAGATTATAAAGTACACATACGTGAAATAGAGTACAATACTCTATAACAGAGTACGGGTGGCAACCCTATCATAGGAACGCTTTGTAAAGATTTTATGTTATTTCTAAATGTGTTATTGGGAATTGAGGTATATCAATCAATCAATCATTCAATTTAGCCTATCGATCGCAGGCTGGACATGGCCTCTCCTAAGTTGCGCCCCAATAACCAGTCCTCCGCCTTAGGTGTATAATAAATAAGAAATGACCTTTTACAAACATATTTTTTTTATACTGAACAAAATACATTTCGTTAGAAAATTGGCGACTTTGTATTCAATACAAGTCAATTAAATACTAATTTAATATGACAGCTGACGCTTGCAGGGTTATTGCTAAAAATCTCAATGTAGCATAGGAGCTCGGCATATTTTTGTCTGCATGATTCATCCCATGGAAACACGTGTTCGCATACAGCAATTGTATTCAGTTGGGAATATTTTATGCGCGCTCGCTGCAGGCCTGGCGCTCCGTATACCTAAATACAATATGTATGGTGATCTTTGGGGCGCGTTCGTATACTAGATATTATAAATACACATGCAATGATATTGTTTTTCTTCTGACAGCTCTGGGAGTCAACAAAAAGGCGTAAGCCTTGACATTTGCGTGCTTTTTTTAATAATTGTACAGACGCCAGCAGGTCCAGTTACCTGAAACTGTCAAATTTTCCCAATCAACCTTAAACCTAATACTTTCGCGATAAAGATGAAAATGTATTAAAGTTTGACAGATTGTAGTAGCTTTATGTGCTGGCGTCTGTACCTACCTACACTATGTACAATGAAAGATGAGTCCTGACATAGCGATCATTTCGTTACATTGTAGCCCTAAGGAGGCTGCTATTGAAAAAACGTAAACGACATTATCAATAATCGTAAAAAGTTATATTTCAATGTTTTTTTAGGGTTCCGTATCCAAAGGGTAAAACGGGACCCTATTACTAAGACGTCCGTCCGTCTGTCTGTTACCAGGCTGTATCTCATGAACCGTGATAGTTACACAGTTGAAATTTTCACAGATGATGTATTTCTGTTGCCGCTTTAACAACAAATACTAAAAAAAACAGAATAAAATAAATATTTAAGGGGGCTCCCATACAACAAACGTGATTTTTTTTGCCATTTTTATAGATAATGGTACGGAACCCTTACTTACCCGACTCACACTTGGCCGGTTTTTTAATAATTGTATTGTACTTATACTATGTTCAATGAAAGATGAGTCCTGACATGCTGTCATTTTATAAATTGTAGCCGTAAGGAAGCTGCTATCGAAAAAACACAAATGACATCATCATTATCCGTAAAATAGCTAGAGATACTATTAGGGTTGCCAGATCGGAACACCGAAATATCTGGATAAAATTACAAAATGTCGGGATTCTGGGGTTGTTGTCTGGAGAAATAAGTATTTTGAGTTTTTCATTTTTAATGTCAATAGCACACAAAAAACTAAACATTATTCATTTTTTTACGTTGCCACATGTATTTGTTTGGTTTTTCCTGAATCCACCACCATCTTTTAAGAGAATTAAAAGGTTTCCCCCAAACCCAAATCCAACCAAACCCCATTTCCAAGAACATAAACTTCTAACCCTACCTTGTATATATATTTTGGAAATGTGTAAATTTGTTAAAAATAACCAAAAACTCTTCACTACACGTGAAAACATACAGACTCACTACACACTACGACACAAAAATAAGCCAAATACACATAAATCAGCCAGCAATATTTAACTGATAAATTTAATAAATAAATAATAATACCAAAAAAAAAAACCGCAATAATAATCTATAATACCAATAATAATAATACAAGTATAATTTAAATAAATATTAATGTATAAATCCATAATATAAGTACCTAGTAAAAATTATATGACACAATTTATGTACCTAGTTGTAAGCCCACCTACCTTCACAAAACGAACGAGTAGATAAATATTGAAGTTGTAAACTATATTGTTTTCACGATAAGAAGATTAAAATGACACATGTCAATAGGAGTTGCTAGACATGTGACTGTAGTCGATTCAACTATCGATAAAATTTGTAAAATTTCAGCGAGAATTTGACAAATTATTGTAATGTGATTTTATGTACATTTCAAATACTTGTGATTTAAGTAATTAGGATTAAGTCAATTAGCATGCATATCTTCAACAATAGACGATTACGTGCTGATGTGATAATGAATCCAGCAGGTATGGGATGAGTGAACATAAATGTTTATTTATCACCAATAATAAGCCCAGTAGCCGAGTCGCGAAAAAGAGGTTTATCTTTCGTTGGGTTCGGTAGGTTCGTCGGTCCTGAATTTTGGATGTGTTATGTTAGCTGTTTTTATGATAAGCCCACAAACAGACACACAGACAGAGAGAGAAAAAGACAGCCAAACAGAAAGACAGACATGGGCTTCAAACCTATAAAATACCTCTGATTTTGAGTCGGGAATGAAAAATAAGAATTTAATTTTCTACAAAATTGATGTGAATAATTTTTGGCATAAAACCCATAAGGAGTTATTTAATAAAAACTAATTTTTGGATTCTTTAACCCAAGATGGCAGAGCGCGCCGAGGTCACTCAAGGTACAAAATTTGTAATTTTTATAAGAACACATATCCATAACACGTATCCAAAATTTAGGACTGACCGACCTTTTGCAAGGCAACTGGGCTATAATGAGCCTTATTTTAATTATTCAATCAACTGAGCCTATCGTCTATAATTATTACGATAGTCAAAATATTCTTTCTGTTAACATAAATTTATCGAAATTATTTTATCGATACGCACGTCTCTGGCAACTGGTACCATCTGACGCAAGTTTGAAAACGCGTCGGGGTTTTTTCAAAATCATTTATGTAATATATAATTATGGCGTTAAACACATATAACTATATTGTTTCTATGTTTCTGATTTTAAAACAACCTTTTGGGTAACGCTTTATTAATATTTTAAATTGATTTAATACTTGTTGAATTAAATTGTCATACACAAGCGCCATTACAATTTATTTTCATGTCATGAACTGACATCTGCCAAATTAATCAACTTATCGTGAAAGCAATATAATATTAATTTATAATAGCCCTCCTCCTAATTTGTATTTTGTTATGCCCGACAGGGCCCACAATGCCCTAAAACTACTGTATGTATATTCCATATGTACCTACCACCTAAGTTCACATTGTGGAATGCAATAAAAGTATTGAGTATTGAGTTTAAAATTTTTCAAATTATATTCGTGCATAGAATTTTACGATTAACTGTTTGTCGGGAAATGTTGTGTTTTGTCGGGAGTCGGGACATTATATAAAATGTCGGGAGAATCCCGACGAATCCCGACCATCTGGTCAACCCTTTTTTTTTTTTTTTTTTTTTTTTTTTTTCGTGGGAAAATCCTCATGGATACCCGTCGCCTGGGGAAGGCGAAGGGTTATGCCGGACTCTTACCGGCTAAAAACCCACGGTGTTCCTTCTCCTGACCCTTGGTCGGGGTCGCGGGATTCGCAGCTGCATGCGCCGCAACCCCGGCAGGCCTCGGTCCGCCAGCCCCTGGCGGACCTCTCCTTCTGTGGGGCCTTGCCCCACGTCCTCCTGAGAGGCACGCACGGAACATATGCGCGCCGCCTTCTCGGGCCTGTTACTGGTCGGGCGACGGGTCCCCTAACCCGTCGCCCGCAGGCCACACACTAGGGTGGCCGGAGATCGTCGCGCGCCCTCCGGCGGCGCCCGGTGCGTCTGGCGCGGGAAGGGAGAGTTGCTGCCGCCTCTCTCTCCCTCTCCGCTCCCTCCTTGGTCGCCATCACCTCCTCGCAAAAGGAGGCGACGGCTTCCCACGCACTCTCGCTCCCGACCATGGACCCTAGGTACTATCGATGTTTTTTTTTTTTTTTAATATTCTTGGTATGTATTAGGGATGTTACGGAGCTTCGACTCGGACTCCGATAAGTCGGAACTTCCGATTGATATTACACCTCCGGTTCCGACTTCGGCTCCGATACTTTTAAATCGGAGGTTTGAATAGGAGGTCGAAGCATTGTTTTTTATCGTCTACACCTATATTATTTATGTTTATTATTTAAATTGAAATTTAAGAGGCTGACTGAATTATGTATTTACTATTTTATTTTATTAGGCCTTTCCTTAACACTTCTCTCTTCTGCTAACACCTCAGAATCCGCCCCCGATTCCGACTCCCATTCCGGTTCCGAATCCGACAAACCAAATTTAAAAACGCCGACTCTGACTTCGGTTCCGATAAAACCACCTCCGTAACATCCCTGGTATGTATGGTATAACGTTTTGTAGAGTAACGTCAGGACTCACCTTACGTTGAAAAGGGTGTAAGTCCTAACAATACGAGTAACAAAAAATATTCACCTATGACAGCTAATTGAAAAACAACAAACATTTATTATCAGTCAGAAACATCTGCCAATCAAATTTATTACATGCGCGAACAATCCCCCTTCAACACAGCGAAATTAGGCTAAGTCGAAAAACAAACATTCCTTGATTGAGTCGCTGAATACCGGTTATGGCAACGATTCAATGTAGGGGGAGATTTAATTCGGAAAACCATTATCTTGGTCATAACGCTAGGGCCGGGCAAAGGGCGCAGAGAATGGTCAGTTAATTGACGCATAAATCACAGACTCGAACCATTATTACTTGCACAGAGTTCCGTTGTCGGACAACAGATGGGGTCATTGTCGCGCGCACATTTGTTTATTATTTTGATAGCAGTAAATTGTGCATAACCGGTTCTCTCGAAATTTAAGTTTTTCTGTCATCGTATATTACACGCTATTGAATTTTTTGAATATGATTCCTCTCTGCCTCGTGCCGTTAAATGACTGTAATCAGAGTACTATTCAATTTAAATAACAGAGGCAGATAGCTAAGCATGATTTATAATTATCTTTGTAATAACTTTTTTTACAAGGTTGGGCGCAAAGAGGGTAGATCCACGGGCCATTTAATGTTTCTATCACTGATGACTTTTTTACAGCAAATGTTAAAATGTACTTTGAAATGATTATCTTTATTTTCAAACAATTTTCATAGAAAATTGAGTAATTAACCCAATATTAACACAGTCGATAATAATATATAGATTTTAGCGTTTTTTTTTTATGAAGTCTTTGAACATAGGTAGCTCTATTTCTCAAAAACTAGACTTTTGGGGAAACTTGTAGAACAAGAGTTATTCATTATTAAGAATACTTTAATACCGTTTCCGATGAGTAGCTACCTGATACCTCCTTTTCGAATAACATATATAGGTAGGCTACAAAATTATAAGATAAAAAAAGGAATGCAATAGATACCTACATACCGTGACTTTTGGTTATCATATATTACATAAAGAAAATTACGAAAATACTTACGAACATCGAGACGGCATAATCTAATTTGTTCTATTTCTTATTCACAAAAGCAAAAGAATTTGAACAGTGTTCTCGGTGTAGCGATTTATGATACCTTCCCGTCACGCTTCAAGCAAAGTTTATTCTGTAAAAAGAAAAAGGAAAATCTTTGCATAACTTAATCCTGAGTTGGACGCCGCAGTAACGAGCTCTATTGTCGAGGAGTCTATAATAGCCTATAGGCTTTATTGCAGTCAAACCTCTAAGAACGTCGCATAAAAATTAAAAGGGCTGGCATTGATTGATGTTGATTTATACAACATACCTAGAATGAAAGCTTTAAAAAGGGATGCGTGTTTTTTTATAATTATTTATTCTTTGATAAAATTATTGGCATTCTTAAGTCCGGATTAATAAACAGTTCTCATTTGAAAGATCCTGCTTTGATAGGTATGGTATGACTAAAGATGAATTGAAAAAAAAAGTATACATGTATGAAATTCTACTTATTTGTAGCTCCTCTTCCGACATCTCTCAAAAGAAAGCTCTTTATTAATCTTTGATTGACCAATGACGCAAATACACGGGAGCCATGTTGTTATCATTATTAGAAAGAACTTACAATAAACCTACCTACCTATGAAAGAATACGAAATAACCGCTAGCGGCCCGACCGACGATCCGGTTCGTCAGTGCCATTGTTTATCTATTGCGTCAATAATTACAGTACTCGATAAGTTAACATACAACATACACATTATACCTATATATTTTACACGTCTTATATCAAAATACTCAAACGCTACTCAATTTTAAGTTGCCGTTAGGTCTCGTGTTGTCACTGTCACTTAAAGGTGAAATGACAGTGGCGGCACGAAATTAATGGCAACTTAACATTTGATTACCGTTTGAATATATATTTGACCATATGTGACTCCAGTTTGATGTACGTTGTCTTCCTTTCAATTGGTATCGGTTAAGTTATTCTCTTACTTAATTGTACTAATTACTTTCAAGAGCCTCTTGACGGTACTATAATTATCAGCATTATTGAGTTTAAACAATACTTATATTAGCTCATTTACTAAATTACTGTGTAAATTGCGGCTGCTTAGTAACATCGGCCGGCAACCTATCGGGTACCGCCACCATTGTACTGCAGTGCGGTGTTGTTACCTTGAATGATTCTTAGACTTATGTTGTAACTTGTAATATAATTAACTAAGGGCCGATTTTTCAATCGTCAGATAACTTTTAATTGAGGGATAAATATCACGCTTTGACAGCTTCTGTATTGAAAGTCTGTCAAACCGTCAAAATTATTCCTCAGATCAAAATTATCTGACGATTGAAAAATTAGCCCTAAGTAATATTAATTCTACCTAATTTGGGAGGTACTTCGGGGTAGTGAGGACTCACTGGTGCCGATTCTGTTATGGACAAACTAAACTTAATTTAGGCTATTGCCATCTTTTTCACTCTAATAAAATAAGAAAGAGACATAGGTACGTAAATAAGAGCTGTCAAATTTAGTTCAACTAAAAGTTCCATACAAATTTAGACGACATTTAAAACGTGTCGACTAAAAACACGGTGAAGTTCAAGGCGTAAACTAATTTGACATCTCTAACTTTGTTGTTTTCTATCACCGTCCTTTTCTCGCGCTATCTGTTAGTAAAAGATAGCAATTCTCTAATTTTAGTTTAGTTGGTGAACAAGAGAATCGGCACCACTGTGGTTCTATTGAAACTAGACGTAATTTAATACTTTTTAACAGCAATGTATGCAAAAAATAACCCTTAAACGTTCTGTTATGCAAGTTAAGCACGTACACAACTACATAATGTATAAATACACCTGTGAGATCCAAAACATCCCACTCTTTTAGATGGTATGTAAAGTAAAACTCTGTTCACATGGTGAAAATGTAACAACATTGTATGTATAACTTTTCTTTTTTATGTAATATAACAGCATTTTTAAATTAAGTTTTAATCTGAATTAATACAAATGTATGGGTGGAACAATACTGCCGAGGCAATTTTATATTTTTCTCGCCATAATTAATGTTTTTTCAAAGACCAAGAACATTAGGACCACTAATAAAAATACTGGTCCTAATGTCTATCTGACATGCAGCGCCATCTATATTCCTAAATCGTTTACAGCGCCATCTAGCGAAATACTTTAGAACTAACTCCACGACAACGTGTTGTAATAGTACTCTGTTTGTTCAACAGGCGGCAGCACGTGTCGACGCCATGGAGCTCCACAACAACTTCGACAGGGGGCACTCGCGCTCAACACGAGTTGTTCGAGTTACTGGAACGAGTACAATGTTCTCGGTTAGACGACCAGAGGGCAGTACTGCCGCCGTATTTTTCTCAGGTTAGTGACATGCTTTATCCGCATCAAGTTGATGAGGCATGCGTAGAACAATTATTTCATAATATGTAGGGTTTGGTTTTCATATCAGCATTACATTATGTGTCATATTAGGTAAAGGTAAATGCTAACGCATTATTACAAATTCTAACTATTATCCTTCTCATCGACTACCTCTCAACTAAACAGAGATTTCTGCCTGTTGCACTTATTACACATATTTTGTAGGTTTAACCGGTTGCGTACCGCCCGTCGTCCCAGGACGACACTTAATTGTCTTATCAGTCTATTGTGTCTATAATTACGGTGATTATGAGTTTAAATAATTATTCATTGCTCTATTCAATCTTCCAATTAGTTCTGGCCTTTTGACATTCCTACTACTTAGTACTAATTTCATACATAAAATCACGCCTTGCCACAGTTTTTACCGTAGGTTCGGAAAGTACGAGTACACAGAGACTTGTGCTACGTTTATTTCATAGTTTTACTACGAGACTTTCACAGTTAGAAAGGTACCTACTTCATTTGCATCTTTTACATTCATGCAATTCACATCAATTAACTACATTACTCCTTCAAAAGTCCTCATTTTAATTATTTCAAGTTCATCGCTTCACCAAAGAAGCGTAGACCATTACATTTTTAAGGGTCAGTGGACACTCAGTTCGTTAGCTCCGTACGCCGTAGAAATAATCGACGGAAGCAAGACTATGAAGCGATAAAGAGAAGGCGGGCAACCGGATGCCTTGCTGGGGTGTCAAGCAGACCATGTCGAAGAAAAACCACCGGGTCACGGATCGTGACTCCAAGATATGAGCTGCACTTGTCGAAAATATTTTTTTTCGAAAGGTTTTCTCTTTTGTCATTCGTCTTCTTTTTGTTGATATTCTGACCTCGAACAATTCAGGTGTGCAGGTTATCGTAACTATCAATAAATAAATAGATTATGCATAATTCAGGAAAAAGCTAATAGTATTGAGATAAAACAAGTACCTACCTAGTAGATTTCTGTGAGGTCAATTATGATTTTGTAATGATTATTGTAGGGCGTTGCGTTTTGTAAGTCTTTCTCCTCGAGAAGTGGCGTGATATAATTAATATTATGATGAACGTTCGAACTCAATTTCCAGCTCAGAAATTCAGTTTTATGAACGTCGTAAAAAGTCCGAAAATCATGAAAAGAAATTATGAATCCGTTGCATAATTCATAAATGTAATTGTATTCCGTAAGACTAATTAACATAAAATAGAAAACTATTTTAAGGGGGCAATTATGTAAGCTCATGGTGCTATAAAAATAGTTGGTACGTAACATAATAATGCAACAATAAAAATAAAAACCATTTTAACATTACCTTTATTGCGTGACTGAAAGCTAGCTATGTAATGTAGCAAGGTACCAAGGAAATTCAATAGTACTCTGTATTATAAAGCGACTAATTATGAAATAATCATGAAGTCATTTGGGGCAGTATACTTATATTTTTGAAGGTAATAAACGTAACAATACAATTTTCATCTTTAAGTTGTTGTTGTTTGTAGTTGGTCGTGTCGTTGAGAAGGGATAGGATAAGAAATGAGTACCATAATTATGTAAGAGGGAGTATGAAAATAGCCCCGGTGACAGAAAGGCTTAGTAGCAATAGATTGTCATGATATAGCCATGTAATGTAGAGGAATGCGGAGAATCTTACAAGTTTTATTGAAGTATGAATATGGACGGCTATAAGAAAAGAGGCAGACCAAAGAAAAGGTAGGTGGATTGTATGAAAGACGATATGGCTAGGAAGGAAGAGAACACTAACATGGCCGATAGAGATGTATGGAAGAAAAAGACATAGGTACTACTTTGACCTCAAATAAATTGAGATAACGATGGAACGAAAGGAGGATGACGATGAAGTGGTTGTTTATAGATTCTTCGAGATAATTCCGAGGTCCGTAAAGTCCTAGCAAATCGGGGTTCTACTGGTAAGTTGAAACAATGACATTGAATCAAAAGTATGTTGCATAGATAAAAATAGTTTTTGGATATCCATAATGGAAGGTTAGATTCCAATTTTTGACAAAAAAATTAGGAAGTCTGAAGTCAGCGGGTAAACCACAACACATTTTTTAAGGTTTATAAATGTTTGTTGAACCCTATCCCCGTTGCATTTACATATTATGATTTGAAACATTCAAATCTTTATCTGAAATGTTTCAGCCAACACGGCTGGCAAGCTAATCTGTTACGACATTTTAATTAACCAAGTAATATTAAACAAAAACCGTCTCAATATTTTTCTTCCCCTCAGATTAACATCTACTGCATATTTATGAAGAACAAACGTTTCTGTTGGCTATTACATTGAATATTTTTGGTAATTATTCTTCAAAAAGAATCTTGTCTGAACGTCAAATTTTAACATTTACGCTAGTATGAATAACATAAATAGATTCTGAGGCTGTTTTTACTTATGCATTATGAAATTGTACGTCATACTTCTATTTACTTTTACATGGGGAATGAAATCCTTACCGTGGTTTGTAGACTCTCATAATATGTCATGATGCCTTTGTTGTGTTTCCTACACCATCAGGTACGAACTTTAACGTTCGAAATATTGTAGGCGCCAACAACGATGCAAAATCATTATTTGTTATTCCGTTTAGAAATGATAATATTTTGAGTGGTATTGTAAACACACGCAGATGGCTTAGCGTTATGTTTGTAAACGGTGACGGTGAAGAGGTTAAATTAGTACACAAATAAACAAGTTGCTTTTTAGAAGGCTTCTCTCGGATTACTCCTATAATATATTAAATAATATATTATAATATATTAAACCTATAATAAAATTTCTGCAAATCATTTTATGATACCAATTAGTTTTAAATAAATTCCGTTTTTACTTTCACGCACACTAAATTTTTTATTGAAACTGCAATTACAACTTCACTGTCATTTGAAGACACCAATAGAAATACAGGGATTTTAACATTCTACATTTCTTATACACCTAATGGACATTCTTCTGTGATAATATTAGTATATTATTTATGTTTGTTTTAAATAATGTCTTTGGAGCGGAAACGTGCATTAGCTAAGAAATGAGCTCTATCCTTTGTCCGTAGTTCCAAGAACATTGTTCTAACATTGAGTTATAAAATAAGTTGTGTAGGATGTTTATGAGGAGACGACAAGCTTATTTTGACGGTGACGCTTTCCAATTTCCTGATTGGATGTTTTGATGTGATCTCTTTTAACGATAAGCTTATAAATACATTTAAACATGTCTATTACGGATTCGGTTACTCCTAAATATTATTGAATAAGAAATGTGCTACTTTATTTTTGATTACTTGTCAGATCAGTAGGTACCTACCTTATTTTTTTTTTGAGAATTCTGCTTAATGTATAGAATTACCAAATCATAGAATGTCTCACGAAAGTTATGTAATACGTATTGTTTTAATTCAGACATTATTTACGAACTAGATTACTAATTGCAATGGAAGGTCGGTGAATGGTGAGAGTATAATTGAGTAGCAATTATAATATTTACTTTGTTTACACTCAGTAGTACAATTAGTTAATTGATATGTTGTTTGCTAATTGATAATATCGTTAGTAAAATTTGTATTGAATGTTGTTTTATTTTTCATTCTTCTATTATACTATCTCGAATGATGGACAAGTTGGTTTACGACGAACTCACCAAATTTGATTATGCATAGTCAAGTTCGCATAAAGATATTTCTAAAATGTTGCGAATTCTTTACACAACATAGCAACTTCAACTCAAGAAATGAAATGTAAAAGTTCTAGTCTGCCTTGAAGAGACACTGCAATTACCTAAAACTTTCGAAACGACATACTCGTATAAAATTAACATAGTTTTGAAATAACATTCTGAGCATAATCATTTTGTTTCTAAACTAGGAATAATCATTTAAAAATCTATTCACGTTAACTAATCGATTGTTGTAAGTGCATCATTATTTGCAAATGCAGTTTCAATTACAGAGTTAAGTAAATTTTGTAATTCGACTTGCTTAAGACAGAAACGTATTTTCTATCTTCATTGGGCTTTAATCATTTCTTGTAATCGTAAAAGCAGATATATTCATCATAAAGCTAAAGAAGTTTCTTGATTTTATATAAGATAGACTTTTCAATGCCTGTAGCTATAAGTTGTAACATCATGAAACTTTCACGGTAACAAGCTTATTATAGACTCAAACAGCTATGTATGATAAATTCTATGTATAATACCAATGACTAGGATAGTACATTTTCCGAGAAATTTTCAATAAGTGGCGTGGTCAATGACGCAGTTATGACGGAAATAAACTTTAAGTTTGAGGTCGCGAAGCCTGATGTTACAGTCACATAATACATTACATTAAATTAAGAAAACATGCAAATATGATGCATACAGCAAGCAGTTAAGGAAAATGAAACATACATAATACATTTCTTGAACATTACGCAAGCAGACATTTGTAATAGATTGAAAATCCAATGGAAATGAATAACCGTTCTAGACTACATGTCGACAATAGGCAATAGGATACTCATTTCTACGACATTGGCTTCTTTTCCGTCGCTTAGAGCAACAATAGCGGATGAAAGATTGCAGTAGTGTTGCAGTGGCAACTGCAAACAGATCGCTTACGTGCACAATAGTAGCTTTTACAATAGCAACATCATATTATCTGTTCATTCTTTTGACTAGCGCAAGATAACAAATAACTGAAACGTGTATTGTAATAGATTTTAAACCAAACTCCTCGTTATTTAAGAAAAAAAAGACCTAATTTGAACCATGCCCTCTTGGCATACCTACTTAAAAAAGTTCCGTTGAAATAAATTTTCGACGAAAGGAGAGATGGGCATTTTGATTTCCGAGGAATTCACGCACAAAGATACTTACATACGTAAGTACACGTATGAAATCAGATGCCATAGTTTCAAAAGCCATCGCGTTTAATATCTCCGCTTTTGCATTATAATAGAGCTACACACAGTACACACACACGTTGAATTGAGAACCTCTTTTGTGTTAGGAGTGCAGTTTCAATACAATTGTTAAATTATGTCAAGGGCTTATGCACAAGATTGATTCCGAACTACTGTTTGAACGAACAATAGCCAAGTCAATGTTTGAAACTAGTAGTTCTTAATACTATTGCGCATACGACTGGCTCTACGATTAAGTTGATCGTCTAAGGACGAGAATTATACTTCTCAAATGAATGCTTGTATTTTTTTTATTAAGATCCTGTATAAAGCCAAATACATTTCAAAAGAACAGGGGTAAAATTAATGTTAGTAATGCAAAGCATTAAAGTTAATATAAACGGACGATACTGAGCATTCTGGAAGTCTTTTTCGCTTTTTCGCTGCTTATATCCACGTAATGGAAGGAATATATTCCCCGAATCCCCTGTTTACCGAAACGGACATTACAAACAGATGACTCAGATTTAATATTTGTTATTTTATTCTTATTTACATTAAATATACTGCTATCATAAACTTTGAAATACATTCCACTGCTATTCCTGATGTTTTTGAAAATGTTTCTGCATTTCTGCGCGATAGAATAATCATCTTGCTCTGTTCGTGGTTATCGTCAATTGCGGTTGTAGGTATACTTAAACCTATATCAGGTGTTTGGATAGCATACATCGCTACACTGATTACATCTAAATGCGATCACATATTATCCGACTAATTGCCAAACATGCTGATTACAGTATTATGTATCCCCAGATAGTTCGTAACATTGCTAGATGTATGATATTTTGTCAAAGTACCCCACGAAATATTTGTGTACCTATCTATTCTATTCTTTAAAGTATCCTCAATACGCTACTAGTACAGCCCTTCTCTGATTTCAGCCTTTGTTCCTAGAAGAACATATAATTTATAAACAATTCAAGAATTGGGGTTTCTTTGATACTTTTTCTATTAAGTCTGCATACTAAGTTTCTTACTAGGTTGTTCTATTTTCGTCGGGGCTATTTCCGTCGCCTGTCTACTATCACGTTTCAAATATATAGCATTGTCGATTGTTATTTTTCAAGTTAAAAGCGGGCCATAAATAGACTTTCAGCTATTTCTTGCTTGACATTCGATTCTACATTCGATTAAAGATTATTCGCTCGATTCTTTTGAATAGGTACATTTTTTTTATCAATGTTATGAAATTGTTGATAGTTTATTTTAAGGAATTGTTAATTTACATAGAGCTTTGAAGCTGTTTACATTAATAATTATGGCTTAACTATGACGCACATGACTTTATTACTGTGAAATTAGAACATTACTGAATATCAGCTTTATATCTAACCCAAATTGCTTTGACATTTATTTGGCCTGTTTAACGAATGTAGCGTATAATTTCTATAACATGAGTAATAAAGTTGTATATAAACAAACTAGTGTTATCGTTTTGACATCAAAAAAATTATTGACATGCAACAACCAGTAATTTCTCAACCAAAATTAGTAATTTTTTGAACTGGAGTCTTGTAATCAATATTTTGAAAAGAATACTGAAGATATACTTAATAGGATAATTTGATACACTTTAGGCTATAGGCTTTGATACACAATAATCCGTATAATTTTCTTGTTTCCTTTCGTTATCAAAGCTTCTTCCATTAATTAACCAAGGACTGATAATCAATATTAAGTGATGTAAATGTTTCAGAGCTTTTGCCATCAAAAACTGTGTGTTTACCGCAACATGTATAAATGTTTCAGTATCTCGTGAAACAGTGTTTATGAATGTTTACAAATGAATACTTTGATTAACAGTTAAGTAATAGTATCTACGTTACATCGATTCTTATGTTTTACCTACACATCACAAACTCTAATAAAGTCTCTTGTGGAGTACATTTTAACCCGACCCCATCTCTGACTTCCAACGACCTTTTCTAAAAAATTACTCTAATTCAAAATTTTACAATACAACTGGGACAAATTTTCATGTATTATATGACCGGTCCATAGAGCTTTGTCGTAACAAGGCTACGCGTTGTGAGCGGCTGCGGTCACATAAAGAGCGACCTTGGATGTTGGAGCAATGAGCAAACCGCTTTATAGCCAACCTGATACCTAATGAGGGAATCGTGAATTTCGATGGAGCAATGTTTACTTTCGGCTCGGCTAAGGGCACCACATAATGGACATAGGCTGTATTGTTTTGAGAATTTTCGGTCCCTTGTTGTTATTTTGCTAAATGAAAATGAATGTTTGTGCGGTTTGTAGGTATTGTCTGCCGTTTAAAAGTCTACAATTCCTGGAAATAGGTTATATAATTTTATATATATTTTTAAGAAGAAATCAGCAACAACTCTCTAACCCAAAAGTGATAACTAAAAGCGATTCTTTATTTTTGGATGAAGCTTATGTTCAACTGGTGCCTGCGATAGATTATAAATTAGATAAATAATGAGGGGAAAATCGCACCTCTGACTTTTCTAATTCATGCGAGGATCAGAACTTGATGATCTCTTGTGTCAACGGTGAAGGATAATAACGTTAGTAAAACTGAAAACAGAAAGGGATAAAAAAAAAACCGAACGCTAGCGTGGTGGACAAGACCCAAACCCTTATCATTCTCAGACGAGACCCGTACCTAGAAGTGAGACAGTAATTCTGCCGTACCAGCAATAAATGCAGTAAGTTTTTTTTTATAATGTGCTTTATATGATAAGCCTAACTAATAAGGTTTAATTTTCTATACTCTAAAATTGCACTTACTGCATTTGTTGCTCGTACGGCAGAATTTATAGGCTGATATCAGTCTAAATATTCGTTAAAAAGTTAAAACTCAAGCTACCGCTGCAGTTAATTTTAACAATGCGGCTTACCTAAATCTGCCAACATTTTTATGCGTTAAAAAGTTGGCAGAAGCAACTCGCATTTTTTGCACGAAGGTAGTGAATTATCTGCTGGCAACCACTACCGATCTGTTTATCAGATTAAAAAGGTTATGTGAGCAAACTAGTTCGTGGCATACGTGAGCCAAATACAAATGCTACAGCCGTAAGGTTTCCAGCTGCGATTTCGAGTGCATTCGATATAAAAATGAAAAATTACGACATTAAAGATACTTATTCGTGTACCGTGTACGTCTCGGCAAAAAATTTACTGCCCCAATCCACCAGTGGGTGTCATAAAAAGCGAGGACGGGAATTATTTCAAGAGAATGGGCAGTAGCATCCTCGTGTCTGCTAATAACATTACTGGGATCACCAATCCGTCTTCCACCGGTGGTGATAATGGCGATATCACCTTGATTTGTACAGCAGTGGACGTTTTAGGACTGTTGACACATAAGAGATACTTGCAGAATGAAGTACGTTTATCAAATGATGAATATCTGATTTTCAGAACGCTTCATCAGAATTTTATTCTAGTTCACAAGATTTGAAACGATTAGATTAAATAACTAGTAGCACTCATGTTCGTCCTATCTTTATTACCAATCGATGTTAAGCTTTTTGAAGCGTTCGCTAATTAACTCAAGAAGCTTAAATAAACATGGAGTTCACGGAGTACACAAATAACTGTAGCAGAAAAAATCCTTGAAAAAGTCCAAAAGTCGAGTGTATACTTTAAATTCTAAATAAGACCCTCAGATTTTCTACTTGTAACGATAATATTCTTGACTTCACACGATATTATTCGTCGATTTCACAGTACCTTAGTATGGAGAGGTGTATCAAATCGCAGTGTTTTAGCTCGGCCTGGCTACATTTCAGGTCTGCGTGGGCTATGCTCTAACGACCGTCAAATGAGGCGCATGCACTTGCATAAGTGATGCGCCGCTTACGTAATCACTATAGTGTAGTGATGAACTTATGTTTACTGCGTTTTGTCGAGTTATGAAAATGCATAGATCCAAACGTAACAAAGTTATGGAAGTTATTTCAATTGAATTCGTAATGAAACAAGGGTTGTTTCTGTTTTATTTTTCACGAACATGGTCGTGTAGTAACAGTCTCGTGACAACCATAAAATAATACATAACTGCAGTATTATGCCATGGTATTGCATGTGGGCACAAAGTCTTGTTTCAATTTACCTTATCGCGACTGCAGTTAGCTAACAAAGATAAGCCCAAGAAGGATGACATATAGTTAGAACTTACACAACTTTAAAATTTTTTATCGATAAAAATTGAGCTCAGCTCTATGTAGACGTGATCTTCGGTATGCAAAATCGCATCCCTAGCCGATTCCCCTGGCCCAATCAGTCACGTCTATTCGTACGTACTCTAGGTTTGCCTAGAAAATACATGTTCAGATATCGCATATTCAGAATGTTTATGGTCGAAAAACACGCCTAATGATTATTGAAGTTTGAAGATCCGTACGGCTCGGTTTGGCCACTAATGATTTCGCATGGAAATTTGTTTGATTACATCGTTAGGGAGCTAGAATAATTAAATTGGATATTTACGTCGTAAAATTTTTTGTGTTTTTCTGTCTGAAATTAATATTTTCATCTTTTTTGTTCTTTATGATTGTTGATTTATGATTATAATTATGATCCCTGGAGTTTCTTGCCGGTTCTTCTCTATAATTATGGCATACAACCTACTTGGAACCGTACACCTAGGCCACCTAGTTTTGAAATTCACAAGTAACCATATTATTTGAAACGATTAAAAAATGAAGGTCTAAAAATATTGAGTAGCAAAAACCACTCACGCATTTGCTATCCATGTGTTTATTTTGAGTATAGAGTATCAATTGAGCCGGAATGTTCAAGTACCATATCCTGGGATTATTATCAATATCTCAAAGTAGCGTTTGTCATGAATCACGACCGCGACCTCCCACTTCGCTACGTGTTTACCAAAAAACACTTGACATTGTATTCAATAGTAAACAGTGTTTCGGATACAAATTGCCAACAGTCTCCGAAACATTAAAAAATGTTCCCAATTTTTTTTCGGAACCTTTTCCATTAAATCTGTCAGTAGTGTTCATCGCAATATTTGTATCAATGTGTCAGAAACAAATAGATTCTCGTTTCTGACAGTGTTAATAAAGAAATGTTTACAAATGAATACATACTTAGCTTAAATTTTATGTTTCCCTATAGGTAATACCTTTGACCTTTTTGCAATGGGGCACCCCGCGGTTACCCGAATGTTTAAAACAGTACCACACGATGGGCCATGAAAACGCAATTTGCAAATGCAATTTGATTTGAGGTTACAATTATTAACTCCAGACAGATTTATAGTGGAATTGTTGATAAATAAGTGTTATGCTTTCACATTTTTTTTCTAATGATTGATATATTGATTGAGTCTGCCACTGCGCTACATATGCGGACATGCACCACATGCATTAATTAAGTGATGTAACAAATCTACATGAATGAATTATAAAATTCTGAGTTGTTTATGTTGCATCCATATTTTTTCATGACGGAAAGTTAAGTGCATTGCAAAAACACGCGTTTTAAATTGCACTGATTGTAAAAACATACACATCCGTTGTAGGAGCGAATGTGGCCTTTGAATGACTTAAAAATATTTTTGTGTATTTCTATCGATCGACTACCTTCTTTTATGTAGATACTTAGATTGATATAAGTAGTGGAAAACGTAAAATTTCGTTTACTAAAATAATTATTGCAAGCAAAAAAATAATTTCTCTATTCGTGACATTGATACTTTTCTAATAATAATTTCTTTTGATTGGCATTGTCACATCCTTCCTTTATCAATAAGGTATCGACTTCCGTCTCAGAGTCCTTGGCTTCGGAAAGAAGTAATGCAAAAACGTTAACATTAATATAAAAAAAAAACTTTAGCAAAATTTACAGCCGCAATATTCAAATTTTTAATACCTTACATAATAACCATTTGCGGAGCATCTATCTCTTGCTTGACAATACCACATCCTTCCTTTATTAATAAGGCATCGGCTTCCGCCTCCGAGTCCTTGCCTCCTTGGCTTCGGAAGTAAGGAGCAGTGCAAGGAGCACCTGTTGGTCCTTTGTTTGAGGAGGGTGGCATCGATGTGGTCGGTTGGTGCCGGATGTTCCCACGCAAACGCATCCACGCCTAAATTCGATGGGACTTTTGCAACGTGCGCTTTCATGGGAATGGGAGAATAAAGTTTCAAGTACATATGTGTTACTTTATAAGGATTTTTTTTAATTGAAGGGATGTCTTTATTATGTACTTAAGACAAAGGTAAACTTATAATGGTAAATTATTTTTCATTTTCATTCATACGGGAAGGGATGATTGTTTTTCTACAATTTGCACTTTCCTCAAACGCAGCTTTAAATTTAATTACACGTTCAAACTGAAAAGTCTGAAATTGTTTACTTAGAAAATTCAGGTCTCGAATATTTGCGTTAGCAACATCATTACATTTATGTAACTTTCTATCGTTACTATTAATCTTGTGCTGTACCATTTTTCTACAAGTTGAATGTCGCATTGGCACAATAGAAAATCGCACTAGAAACGTTTGAAAAGTTTTTGTTGTCTTCTCCGGCTGTTACATTCACCTGTCTTGTCTCCATTGCATCGAGTGTGAAGGTTGGTCTTGCTACTTGTCCTTGTCTACAATATAGCAATTATATAGCGAAGAAAGAGACGAGAATTCTTCAGCGCGCCTTTGTCAGCAGAAGCATGTGGCACGCGCCGCTCCATTCGGTTTCCGAACGCAAACCGGTGTGGACGTTGTGTTGTCTTCGATATTTCAAAAATCGCGCTACGATCGTGTGTTGACAACTCCGAAATTTGGAATTTCTAATATTTTGGAGTTGTGTTTGGATTTATTGTGGATTTGTTGATTAATGGACGTGTTATAATAGTGTGGACTGTGTTTTAAGTGTCAGAAAAGTTAATGAGCTGCATCTTGACGAATTGTGAATGAGTTTATTAGACTGCGACACTGTTGACGTTTTCGTGGATAATCAGCACCGAAAGACGTCTAACCTACATCCAGGGCGACGAAGACGCATCCGAAGTGAAAGTTAAGGCCTACTGTTTTCGTGCATGACTGCTGTGTTTGGACTCTCAAAGCCATTTATGGAACAATTTCGTTGAGCAGAAGATCGTTTAAGAGTTTTCTTTTATAGCTAAAGGAATAATTGAAAAACTTCCGGGCGCTTATGGGAAAGATCGCAGCTGGGTGACCCGAAAACTGTAATAAAAATAAACGGTATACTGGAAGATTTATATCGTCTTTGAAGTCTGAAATCGTAGGATGATTAATAGTGAGTGTGTCGTGAGGATGCGTTTTGGGAAACCTGAATAGAGAGCTGGCGGCGATTTATTTTTCTAGCTTTATGAGGGAGAGAAGGTCGTTGCCGATAAGTAGCGAAGTGGCGCTAAAGAGTGATAAGGATGGAACTGGGAAGTTGGTGGTGAACTCAGTGTTGTGTGGTGTGGTGGATGAACTGTCTAACGGAAGGACTGGAAGGCGGGGCTCTTGGGTTCGTCACGCCGTCATGGGGGTGCTCCGATGGAAGGACCTGACAGGAGTCAGGACCAGCACACCTACTGAACAGAAAGAGGTAGATATAACAAAGTACACACAAGAGGTTATAAGGCACTCCATTACAAGGCGTTGCGTCATTGATGATGTTATCTTGTTAGGCTAAACATGACTAAATTATAGTTGGAAGTGTTGGAACGTTGTATATACCTGTAATCAAATAATAAATTATTCAATTGAAGGGTTTCGATAACGAATATATCTTTGTATTGCCTTTTATGATA
The DNA here is from genome assembly GCA_905220435.1 of Amphipyra tragopoginis. Taxonomy (NCBI): domain Eukaryota; kingdom Metazoa; phylum Arthropoda; class Insecta; order Lepidoptera; family Noctuidae; genus Amphipyra; species Amphipyra tragopoginis. The sequence goes on from HG992009.1 coordinate 12,337,919, forward strand.
TTTTTAGAATATACAGCAGTCGTAAAATCCGATTGTTGCTCATATAAATCACTGCGTTCAGTGATTCTGAAGTAATTGGCTTCTTGTTGTGCTGATAACTTTACTGAGAGTTACTTTGATTAGGCTGCGTAACGAAACTAGAGGATTATCATAACGAAGGTGCTCGAATGTATTTCAATGGACTAACTTTGTTTGTTGGTATATAGTTTATAATGAGGAGATACTTAAGTAGGTACCTATCGTGAATGTCTGAGTGTTGCATTGTTTCATTCATACTGCATATTTTATTATTTGTTGTTATGATAAGTCTGCATATGTCGTACACAATAACTTATTGCTAAAGGCGCATAAAATACCCGAACAAGTCATAAACTGCAATGAGACAGTTTATAAGTATTTTAGTTTTAATTTCCCCATTAATAAAACTCTGACTAATTAGGCTATACACAGTGTATTCCCATATTGCAATTTATTTTCCGCTGAGTGATGACGTTATTTTTTTCGAGATGATGTTACTAACACTTGATTAACTAGTCAGGCAAGTTGTCTCATGAATCACACATTATGTAAATAGGTGACGAATAGTGAAAATACACGGTCCGGGTTGTGTTCGAAATTTATGACTTTTTGCCAAATTATCGGCTTAGTGAAAAGTGGCCATTTTGTATTTATTGTCATCAGAATTTCGGCTAACGGTAGCCTTGTTGCGCAACTGAAGTGTACTAGGTCAATGTTTTAGCTGATTTTAAATGTCAAATTGCTAACGATTTATGTTTTTTTTTTCATTCACCGCAATATTGAAATTATTTTTCGGCTGTTGTATTTTTTTTACTTTATAATTATTTGGGTGCTTAATCTAAATAAGTATATTTTTTTACAAACTTTTTTGTTTTCCTAGTTCTACCGTTAATTTTGTTTATGTTTTCGTCGTCACCCTGTGTAACCGATAGGTACACATGGAAAAACACTTTAATTTTAACCTTATTAATTATGTTATACATTTTCCGATTAATTAATCTTATTACCCATAAAAATACAGACAAATAGGTACCTATGTAGACTGCCAGACTACGGGTAAATCCGCTAATCCAATTTTAATTTGCAACATGTTTCCTCATATTGTTAATACGCAGTGTCCTTTAGATTAATTAGTATTCATTTAAATAGATTTATTGTTTATTGTTTACGCGACAATTGAGGCTAAGCACCTTGTACTTAGCTTAGATAAATCCTTGTTGTTAGTGCTTGTTTAGCTGTTATAAGCTTTGCCAATAAATCGTTACTGACGAAATATAAAAATTCCGTGTAATTCCCGGCAAAGGCAAAATCTTTCGTACCCGTGAATGGATTAAAAGACGACTAACGGATTAAGCCTAGAGGATAAGCATCATTGTCCTCCTGTTTGCTAATAACAACAAACTGCGATCACCATTACATCACATTACCTATGATCCACAATAAACAGATTGATTGATTGACCAATCCGTTTATCATACATGATGGTTACAGCAATCTCCCCATTCCATTTATGGCCGAAGGTGAGGAAAGGGACGATAAGCAACGTTGTCCTCCTGTTTGCTAATAACAACAAACTGCGATCCGTCTGCCAAGTGTGATGATTATAGCAATCTCCCCATTCCTTTTACGACCGAAAGCGACTAAAGGATTGAGCCAACAAGATAAGCATCAGCGTCCTCCCGTTTGCCAATAACAAACAACTGCAATCACCAATCCGTTTGCTAAGCATGATGATTACAGCAATCTCCCCATTCCTTTTACGGCCGAAGGCGACTAAAGGTTCAAGCCAAGAGACTAGCAGCAGCGTCCTCCTGTTTACTAATAACAACAAACTGCGATCACCAATCCGTTTGCCAAATACGATGATTACAGCAATCTCCCCATTCCTTTTATGGCCGATACTATTAATCGATGTCAATTCAAATCCAAAATCTGGATTGATTAACTTCTGTCAAAAACCTGCTGCAACCTCAGTATGAGGAGTGCATGAAAAGAGCCTCTACGAGTGAAGATACTTAAGTAGGTACCTACGTCCGACGCACCCTGGGCAGTCAGCCCCGCTACCAATTACGGTGACTGGCTAATCTTTTTACCACGATATGAGCTCGTATAGCTCGTGCTGACACTAGAGAAGATTTACTATCGGTCTTAAGCGATTATTGGGACGCCTATGTTCAGCAGTGGACAATTAAAACGATCATGATTAAAAACTAAAATAAGATATTTGTATTTCCAGTATTATTTATACATTTCTAAACACATCCAAGTTATTTAAGGGTCATTGTACAATAGCTAATCCCTGCTGACTGGACGCAAACCTAACCCGGTAATAGAAGTATTAATTATTAAAGAGCGTATAGTCTGCGGGCCCCACATCGTCGTTTGCCAGGTGCCTCATTTTCCCTGATGTCGGCTCAAACGGGGTTTCCTAATGAAAAATTACAGCCTTCCTTGAGACTTAATAAGCGAATGGGCCGCCGGAAGATTTATTGAGCGGAACAACCACTTTGGTTGTAACAATTTGCTTTTTTGGGAAATTATGTTACGTTCAAGAGTTAATCGAAGGGAAATTCAGCGCTTTTCTTTTGAGAGGACATTCCAGAGTCTGGGATTTAAAGATTTTATTTTGATACCATTCAATATATTAGGATAAAATTCTTATCTGCTTTTTTCCTCTTTATATTAATAAGCGTGAGGATACAAAAAAATCCAGTAGAAAAACCCCGAAGAAATTGACGCAGAAACTTCACAACATTCATACGTTTATTAAAAGGCGACAAACGTTTCCATATTTTCTTTGAAAGGACACGTCAAATATTACTCAAACTAATGAGAACGACAATACGACATATTACTCAAAAAAACTAATCAAACGATACAAGAATTTAATCATGACGTGACATAACGATGATTCCTTATCTATATTCATTCTATTCTCAGAAACGTCATGCGGACATAATTAATCGCTAATAGATAGCTTGCCGCCTGTAAAAGCACTAACTTCATTTGTTTATGTATGTCTTTCAATTCATTGACTGGCCTTCAATATGCAAGTCAAATACTAGATTCTCAGTAACCATTGAGCTGAATCAATGAGGCCTGATGTATGTGTAATTTATCACACTGTATATATGTATAGACTTCAGATTAACTCCTATATGTTATCATGTATTTTAGATATTTCGAATGTATGGAAAGAATATATCGAGATACGCGAAATAAGATTTCTTGGAATATAGGAATTATTGCTAGATACTGGATACGATTCGCCCGAAGAAACTGCTACTGATTTCTCGAGTATAATTCAAAAAGAAATGTATCTCACATCCGCAATTATTTGCTACCGAGAAGTCGATGAACTTAAAAACCGAATTGACAAATGATGATATCTTTATTTAAGTCAGTATCAAAGCTAACACCAAATAACATGCTTACAAAGATTTATTACGAAAATTCTTCAACACAATTCGACCGACCCACTTTAATAGTTATACGTGGCAATGTAACATTATTTGTTCTAAATATTATGCAGATTCCTAAAGATCAAAGTATCGTGACATCACAGCATTTGGTGGAAAGAGGTCGTAACAAAAATCGCGCCGGCTTACCGTATATCGTGTCAGATATATGTATCTCACTCCAATTACTTCGGCTGAGGATATTACTAGGGTCATCACGTAATTCTAGTGATATAAAAAAGGTACTAATTAAAGAAGTACATTAATGCTACGTGTAATTAATATGTATTGCCCATTCGAATACGTGTGGTGTATCTCGATTCAGAATTAGATTATGTTAGGAATAATTTATTTTATGTTTAGTACCTAATTTCGTTGAAAATAAGACTTACTTTTATTTGCATTTTCTGATTTCACGTGGGTTTTAGCAAAGTCCAAGGTGACTAATTAGGTCACATTTAGTAAATTACTAGCTTTTGCCCGCGGCTTCGCTCGCGTTAATAAAGCTCAAAAAACTCTTAACACACTACTAAAGTTTCTATAATAATATCATTCAATCGTGATTCGAAAGACATGTGTCGCCATCCATGAACGTCATTGTTGTTTTCCTCGAGAACGGTACTTTTTTTCGGCATGAAAGGTACCCTATATCCGTTTCTGTGCACCTGACAACGTATATGCAAAATTTCTGGATGAGTTCAGTGGTTTAGGCGTGAAAAGGTAACAAACAAATAAACTTACTTTCGCATTTATAATTTAGTTAGGATATTATGTTTCTGACTGCCCATCCAGTTGCAAATGCAAACTATGCAACTGCCAAATACATCATCATCATTCAGCTGAAAGACGACTGCTGGACACAGGCCTCCCCCAAGCATCGCCACTATCCATGTTGGGGGGGTTTGCCATAATCGCCACGCTTAGCATGCGGGTTGGCGATCGCAGTATGGTTGTTAAATCACTCAGAGAACGCTGCTGCCCATCCTCTAGTGAATCCCTTAGTCGCCTTTTACGACACCCATAGGAACAGATGGGGTAGTGCTATTCTTTACGTCCGGCACCACACGGCACAACAAAATACAGCTTGAAGGCAATTAAGATGCAGGCAGTGCAACTGCATGACAATTGCCGACTAGATGTGCAATTGCAGTTATAATTACAAATATGAATCGAAATATGATTCAGTAAATGTGATGTTATTAGTCCTCCTGACTAGCCTCTTCTGACATGATTATGACAAACAAATTATTATAATAATCATGAAGCGACAGTCGTCGGGACATGTATATAATCAAATGTTACGATGTCTGATAACAAACGAGTGTCGCTTCTGTAACAACAAGACCGATAACTTTCTTGTTAGATAAGATCATCACTTTCTATTACAATGAGATTGCGTCATAGATAATGAAATGTGCTATTGATGAATGAAAGATGAATAGGTAAGACTATTGTAGTTGATATTATTAATTTTCAATTGTAAGTAACATAATTTACAGTCATCATTTCTATTATATGGATGATAATTGTTTTATTACGTCTGAATCTTGTCATCTCATTTTTTAACGGATAAATAATTAGTCCTCTGATTTTTGTCTTACTAAAAATACGACGTTTCTCTCATAAGAGGCAACCATTAACCTCACGTATTGTTTCAACAATATTATATTTATGTTGACTAGTTTCTTACCCCGTGTCAACCCTCGAGTTACTTACCATAGATGAGACGAGTCTCGGCTGACACATTCGAGATGAAATTGTATTAGCACAAGCTGAGATTTTCTCAAGAAAATCCTTTGGCACACACATAGATTTGCTTGCATAATATAAAGTGTCGCCTTTTATTAGTTAGCCTGACGTTTATGGTGTATTTATCACAGAAACACCATGATATTTAGTGACGGAAATCCTGAATTATTTTTGTCTTGTCTTTCGTACGAAGTATTGTAAATATTTCGTTTGTTCTTGATTGTATCCAACTAAAAACAATGTTATTTGTACAGTAATAGAAGTGTTAATTATTTTTGTTTTGTGTTATGTTTATGTTACCACAACATCTAATTGTTCATTAATGACTCGTGAGTAATTAACAACCGCTCGGGCGATTTGCAAGGATACGAATGCCTATGTAGGTAGGTACTACTCTACTACCTGTAATCGTATGATGACAGTCATTACGGGTAGTAGCCCAAAAGTCTAACAACCGGTCTAACCTTTGGATATCAGCATTGCCCATTAACTGGGTTGCGGAGGTCTGATGGCAGTAGCTCCGTATAAAATACTGGTATTCAGTCGCATCTGGGGGTCTACTCCCTAAGCACGAAGTCCGTGGTTTCGGCCTTAGTTACGAGCGTTTCCTACTCCCTATCACCTACGGACATACGATTATTTCGGGGCCCAAACTAAGAATGAATGACAACACGATTTGACAGTTGTCCCTACTACCGATGTGTTTTTACGCGTCCGAAAATTTGAACTTAACACTTGTTTTGTTCACTCCTACGTTTCGGGCTACTTTCGGACGGGCGACTAACTTCGTTGACGGACTTAGGGAGTAGGCCCCCTGGTTAGAATGGTAGTCGAGCCCAACATAGTTAAGAAAAGGTTAAGCAGAACAACTAACTATAACAAAGAGTATTCCTCAACCCGTTCTCTTACAAAAATTGGATAAGTTTAGTTCTCTAACAATACTGCATGTTTGTCGAGGAAATAAGTAGGTACAGGGTTATTGTCCCATTTATTTATTTTGTGTGTGTGCTGTTTCATCCGCTTAGAAAATAGCAAAACATTTCTGGTGCATGAATACGGTAACTGATATATTTAGAAAATTAGAGAGATTAATCCATTTGCCCAACATTATTAGGCCTTGTTTTTCATAGCGCTAGTTTGCATTGGACTTATTTCATTTGTTTTTCCATATCACAGGTTCTCAAACTAATTTCGTCTACCGCCCCTTTTGTGAAACAATTATTTTCAGCGCACCCTAATTTTTTTAATTTTACCACATCTTAAAAATCACATTCGCAATCATTACTTTTACCGCCGCCTATATGCCTCTAGCGTCCACAAGGGGGCGTACTGTTCTATATCATGTTCAATGTGTAGAATTTTAACATTATTCTTAGCTTGAGTTCTATTTATACCAGTTTGACAACTTCGTTATGAATAGTTTCAAGTCTATTGACAAATAACTAACGACATTACCTCATAATAATGTAGTTTGTAACCACAACAACAATAAAGTCAAGCACATAATATTACTTACATTCTATTGTAATTTACCGGTCGCTATTGCCAAGTCTATGAAATATACGCTTATAAGTTATGATGGTGTACAAAGGAACAATATGTGGAACATTTCTTGGTATATCTCCAGGTCAGTTGGTTAGGGGAGTCTGGCATTTTCAGTTAGTCCACGACGGGCTTAATGACCGTTTTATGGATGCTCCGACACTGCATTATGACAACTGCAGTTTGAATTCGGGTCGAATCGTGATTTTCAATTCTACAGCTGATGTTCTTAGTTGAGAAGATATAGGTTTTGTTACCAGCCCGGTAATGATGTAAACAATCTGTTATAAACCACAATCTCGAATGCTCATGCGCGGTTAACGTGGTAATCGCCTCCATTGGCAGCCAGATTGCTTTAACAAGGGTATCGTTGCATTGCACCTTCCTGATGTAATCTATTTTCTTACGATCCTCACGGGAAATATTGGAGATGTTTTTGAAAATGGAACGCTTAGCGTTGCTTGTTTCGTAAATGGGCTATATATTTCGCAGTAGGTAAAATTATTTTCATAAATTGCTCTTATTCTGAAGAACAGAAAGCTTGCTATTATGCAGTAGGTATACACGTACACCACTTATCGTTATTGTTGTTATCGTCCATTTGACGTTATTTATTGTAGAGAGCGGCGCCTGCGCATCGTTGCGTAATGTGACCGAACCCTTACTTGGCACATTGACAAGTATTCCGGCATTTATCCTGTGTTGTCGACCCGGCCAGTAACTTTATTCTCCCTCATCAAGTTTATAACTAGGAAGAAATTAGTACACTCAACAGAACTATTACGCAACGAAGCGACGTTTAGTCACAGCGTCTGCGACGATTAATTTTATATGCCGATTTCTGGTGAGTTATGTTTCCTCAATAAATTAGTCCCCGGATATTTTGGACGCATATTCTCGTAACTAAAAAAAATACGTTAGATATTACAAAAGCAAAGAAATGTAATATAAAATTGTTTTACAAATCATAATAGCTTTCGATACAGTTCGTACGTATTTTCACGGCGCGTTAGTACAGAATTTCTTTTTGGTTTGTCACGGCTCCTCCATTTGGCATGCAATGTAAATAATGAGGTCATGGAGGTATATTACTTAACATCAGAAGACACGTACTGCACGTGTGGTCAGTCATCCGTAACGCAGTTCATCCAAGGAGGTTAACGTACGGGCGTTAAATGGAATAAAAACTCTTTAGATAGCATTGACAGTAAGATGATGAATGGTCGTGCGTTGACGACGTGATTTTACGATGTTTCGGCAGTAAATCAAGCGCGTTCTCTGCCGTCAATGTTTATTTGTTGTCTTTGTTCTAGACACGTGGGTGCTCTTATCTGTTGTGGATAAGATTGAAAATCGCGTGGCAAAATAATGTAGGTTATCTGTTTGGATTAATTTAAACATATTTTGTTTTGGCTGCCTCGTTGGTGTAGTGGTTGTAACTTGTAAGCGCGACTGCTGAGCTTGAAGTCCTGGGTTCGATCTCCAGGTCGGGCAAAATGTTATTGGATTAGTGCCTGGTTGATTGTAATAGGCTCGCCCCTGTTACATGGTACTTATACGTAACGGCGAAATGAGTGTGTAGTATATATCTCTGCCCAACCCTTTGGGCAGAGATATACACTTGTAAAAACAATTAGCTGCATTGTGTATGGAGTCCGAGTCACCAGTGGCCGTTTGTCTAATCTTGGTTTGTGTTTGGGTTGATAGTCGGTACAATATTAAAAAAAAAAAGTACAATGTTAGTCGGAAAGAGGGTCCTCCGCGACCCACTTAAAGCATCACTGATGACTGTTTAAAAGCAAGTGTGAAAATGTCAAAATTCGATAGTTTTATTTCCAGGCAAATAATAACATTTTCGTTTTTTTTTCAATAATTCTTCATACCGTCTTAAGTTACGAATTCGAGAAATGGAGCTTCTAATGCGTCACCCCAAATATGACCTCAAATGTAAACACAGCTGATCATACCTGAGGATGGATAGATTTTAGCGTATTTTTTATGAAATCTTGGAACAGCTATTTCTCTAAAACTATTGAATTTTGCGGAAAGTTGTAGTACAAAAGTTATTTATTATTATGGGCACTTCCCGACTTGCCTTGTATATGAAACAACAATAAAAATAAGAATCTCTTAAAATCTAGTAATACCAGCAATGCCGTTGAGGATGATATTCCATTTCAAAATTAAAACAAAGAACAACACAACTAACTAGACTCTAGAGACTTTACAAATGCAGAGTCAGTTCTAACCATTTATTTCACATTAACTCTTTCCAGACTCTAATGCTGATTGCTAATTCCACTTCCACTTCCTAACAATCAACTGATCAACAATAAATCAAATTTTACTGTCTTCGCACAATTAAAAACAGTTACGTATGAAAATGTATGTAAGTGCGTTCGTACTTCATATCAAATAAATGGACCATAACGAATGTTGTACAGTCAACAAAAGAGTTAAGTATACAGACACAACGAATATCAATGCTCTACGCAGGCATAGCTATTTTTATTGTGTGTCCAATAACTTTTTATACACTAGATATGCACTTACAAGCTACGGCAAGACTTGCTGAGCTAACATGCGCAGCACGACATAATTTTGTCATCACATTACCACGTGCCAAAACGAGCCATACATTATACAATTTTTGTTTCGGCACACGATAATCCGACGATAAAATTACGTTGCGCTATGCATGTTAGGCTTATTGGTCACTCAACACACACATAACTCTGATAAAGTTAAAATACGAATGTATTGCCTTGTAGAAGAATTAGTTGCCTGTATAGTTATTTATTTTGCTCACTGTACAAACGGTGTATTCTGTATGTTCTGATAGTCTGAAAGCATTTATTGGTCGTCACGACTTTCGTGCTATGTACAGTGTGTACTCTGAATCATTGAGTACGGACATGTCGTGTCGGTTTAACTGTATTTGTAAGGCACCACGTGTATCCTGTTCTTTATAATGTGTCCTCTTTACATCTATTTCGTAACATTATACCAGATGAGTTAATTACATTTTGATTAATTTTTTTGTCTAAGTTGTAAAGCTTTGTGAGCTCCCAGTTATGGCCGAAATTTCAAATGCAATCCTAGTGGAATACATCCTAATAAATTAAAGAAAATCTAGAACCTTATATTGATGCAGTTATTTCTATTTATGTGTTATTTTATATTAAAATTGTACATCATTTAGCACTGTTTATATATTTATTGGTGATTTTTTCCTGATGTCTCGAGTTATTTTTAACTGGTTCAATATTTGTTTTCCGTTTTGACGCTATGTCTAATCAATGAATGGGTTTTCGCAAATATACACTATAGGACTAAGTTGTAGGTAATTTATTTCTTTTTATCACTACCTTTTATGGTATGATGAATTAAGTCTACATTCCGAATAATGATACTCATACGGGGATTAGAAAAACCATGAGCTGGGATGTTCCCTGTCATTCTGATTTTATGATGCCTTGAATAATTAAATTCTGTTTCATGAAACAAAAAGTACAGAATAAGCTCAATACGAGTATAACAAAATTGAAAAGAGCAACATAAACGAAACCCTGAAAACTGAACAAATAAAATCAACAGCAAAACATCCAAAGTACGCTAATAGACGTTTGGACCTCTCAAAAGTTTCTGAACACTCTTATCGAGATATTTCGATGAAACTTTAAACTAAAAGCAATACTACCTCGTACTCTAGTTTTCCCTCCTTTGTACTGTCACAAAGCAACGCTTTCCGATGGTATTACACAACTTTTGATGTTCCTTGATTGTTCGAAAACTTTTGATTTCTTAAGACTTTGGTAATGTCGCGGGGAACTGTGGAAACGTCTTGTTCCCGTTAATTATTTTAATGATATAGAAAATTGTATTGAATTTTTCGTTAAGGTTAAAAACAAACAGTTATTTTAATATTATCGTCGGTGATATGTTTTTTAATGAAAAGAGAATTACAATACCTGTTACTAATGACTAACGCTGCCTCTAGCACCCAAATAATAGTGAAGATATTCGTGTGAAATTCCATCTAGCTCAAGAACAGTCCCAATAACCATAAACAATTTTATTTTAATCTGCAAGCGCGACAATGTTTCTAAGCAAGAATTTAATAAAAAGAATTGCACAGCGGCCATTTTTTATCAAAATTGGGTGTGAAAACTCTTAAGTTTATAATGTTACATAAATCTCGTTAACGGTTACGCAAGTAGAAAACGCCTTTGAGAATTTAATGGTCTCCCCAATTAAGGTTACAATACAATTTTTCTTTTATAATATTCTCGATAAGTAACGTGTACTACCTCGTGTTACTAAGTGGTTACATCCAGTTCAATTTTACTATTTATCTAAGAATATTATTTATCGTTGAAAGTAAAATATATTTATTTTGTTTCAATTAGAACACTAATATTTATCTCACCATCGCGGTGGTTCATTTGGGGATAAATTAAAAATAATTGTTAACATTATTAATTATGCAGGTACTTACGTTCCAATGGTCACGTAGCAATATTTAAATTAATAATATCCTCATTTGACGTGGAATTATATTTGATTAAATAAATGATGTCTAGCCACAGAATAGTAAGTCTAGCGTCAATGCAATGGCAGTCCACCCATTGGCGGAGATGATTGATCGATGTACACAAATAGAAATCATAATATTAGTTATTCAAATTTTCCCAGCACTATTACTTTTCCAATATTTTTATTAAAATATGCATATCAAAAGGGTCGTTGTTTGAAAGGTCAGCGTACGATAAAAATGATTACAAATAACAATACACGTTCGATATCAGAACACCTATAATAGAACTATCCAACAAAACATTATGCGGTAATTTAGGTCATAATACTATAAATATTGCAATAAATTTTCTTTTGTAGCTATTTCATATGCACCGCTTTCGAATGTGAAATCCGATGGTTTTTATATACTTAGCTATCTTAGTCATGCAAAACTAATTAGAGAGCTAACGTCTTGCCGCAAGCATGAAAAACGACGTGGGATTCAGTTTTCCAATACTTCTTCTGCTTTTTGTTTTCCAAGAACAATTGGGTTTAGAACTGATCGTCTTTTGTCATTGTGGAATGCTCTGCGTACTTTATTTCTGTACGTTCTTGCTTTGTACTATTATGCTCTAATTGTATTGTTACGCAGTAAATCGTCAAAATAGTTATTAGAAGTTACATTGATTGAGTAATTATAATGTCATGCACGATATTTTATAAGATTTATGAGCAATTTTAATTAGGTGTCATAAACCTAACTAGGCGTACATGACGTATTGTTAAAAATTGGACTTAATGCGTTTTTCTAGTCTATAATACTCAGAGCACAATAGACCCATTTATCTAGTCTCCAAGACACATTACTTTCCTAACTTGACTTTGACTTAACTTTTAACGTGAACTATAGTTAAACTTGCAATCTTTTAACAATTCTCAAAGCATTTAGTTTCTCTTGATATTCAAAATGATTGATTCAATTTACTTTAATACTGTGTGATGGCTACATTTATTTTTCACAATACTATAATGCCTAATATATTAAGATCAACCAAGTGAATTCAATCCCTTTTGCAGTATTATGTGGTGTATCTGTTGAAGTCTATTTATATTATTATTATCTGAAGGGTTCAAGAAACGTCGCCCTTCAAAATTGCTAATAATACCAAGTAATTTATCAGAACATTGAACTCTGAACATTGAGATCTGTAGAGCATCTTCAAAAATCTCTACGACTATAATTTGAACTTGCATTTAATTTTGCTGAAAGGTTTCAATAGGTCAACGCGTCTGGTCATTGACCTCGCATTTAGGCACAGCATTTAGAAAAATACTTTTTGCAAGGTTACTGCATACTTGTTCACTTTTGGCACGAAATGCTGTTAACGACATGCCATCAAAAAGATGCTTGATTTCAGAAAAGGTCACTAAAGTCAGGGTCAGCGTTCGTAGTTGAAGTTGCTCATTATAAGTTTGACAGCTCTCTATTCACTTCCAAACCTTTTGGAAAACGTCCAATTTAACACTGCTCAGTGGTTAAACACATTCAGTCTGGCGCAGTGTTCAAAATTACTTGTACTTCGCCACAAACTTCGATTGAATGACAGGCATATAACTTGCGAATGTGTGGAGTCATATTTGGACTTGCATCATTTTAGTAGTCAAAACTTTTAATTGACTTGTGGTTACGTGTATGTGTAAGCTCTATTTCAAAATCATTATTAATAACTACTACGGTGGATATGTTATGAAGACTAGTTTACTTGATAAGTCTGTAAGTCATCGTGATTAGCTTAGTCATTTTTTTAAATAGATATTTAATCATCATTATTTGCAATTACAGCGTAGAATCTAGAATTTTATAATTATTATTATGGTTTAAACGAGAATATTATGTTTATGATACAAATCAATGAAACTAGTTTTTCTTCGCTCGTTTATTGAGAGAATCTTAAAGTCTGAAGACTGCAAAAAAATGAGAAGTTTGATGGATGGATTCTTTTTTTTTTGCAGTATTGTTACTGAAGTTTCGAATAATTTAACGCCCTTGCAGCAGTTTCAACGTTAAAGTCCACGTTATTAAATCTGAATTCAAATAACACATACTTTCTTTCAAATAAACTAAGACCAAAGTTGACTCCTTACTTGTACTTGCCCGGCATCGTTTCCAGTAGAACATGCTTAGTCAGCTAATGCTAATAAAAGTGCGCTTGGGGTGTTCACTGGCGCGAAACACATACCTGCGAGGTAAGCCATACTTGGTCAGGAAAATACAAGTGGAAACGGACTTAAACGTCACTACGTAGAAATACAACGACGGCCTATTGTGTTTCTAAAGATCTAAGTACGTGTCTTGAATGAATAGGTATGTTCTCCTTTAAGGAAAGAAAAGTTCTGAGTAATCTTACTAGTACCGTTTCTTTGAAGCATGTGGCCTCTAGAGTACCATTCAATATAATCACATTGTTAGGAGATTATGGCTTTAGAGATTATGTGTATTTTGGGCGTTTATAAACTTGTTTTATTAAGGCACGTTTTTTTTACGGTGGCTATTATCTTGGCTGTTTTAATGACGTCTTATAATGACGATGGGGTGCATGAAAAGAGCCTTCATGAGTGACGATACTTCAGTGCGTCCGACTCTCCTTGGGCAGTCAGTCCCACTACCAACCTTTTCACCAAAGCATGAGCTACTTTCGTATAGCTCGTGCTGACAGGAGACAAGAAGGTAGATACGATAGATAGATTGACAACATACTTCAACTATTTTATTTGTATTTTAGAATTGTTGGTCATCCATGAAAGACACTAAAGTGGTCAAACATACTCAATTGTTTACGGGCCATTACTTACTCAATGGTCCATTTTTATTTTCCAATTTTCAGGTATTGCTATAAAAAAAAACATGGAACTGCGTGTATTCGACGATTTTAAGAGCTTTGAAAGCTTAAAACTCATATTGAATAACATAAACATGATGTATTTTTTATACAAGTAACACCGTAATCCTAGCGAAAACAATTTTAAAGTTTTTGTAAATGAAAACTGTCTGAATAAACGTTTCGAGTTCAGTTCGGTAGCGATTGATCAACGTTTCAGTTATTAGAATTGGTCCACAAATCGTTACTAGAAATCTTTTGTATTGTTATGTTGGTGCATCTGTTAGTGATCGTGTAACTTCTGAACGACTTGACCGATTGAGGTCATATTTACACAATATCTTATTAAAATTTATTTCGTCGAGACGATGATTCATAGCTATACAGGATTCCTAGGTGGCCCTGTAGTCAAGTGATTTACGCTAGCACAGTCGCGGGAGAACAGCTAGTAATTGTATGAAATAAAACGTTAAGTACAGTGGGTGTATGTTTATCTGTCAGGCTCCAATCGAATTTTTCGACGGGCGATAGATTATCATTAAGACCTTATTTAGTACGGTCAGCATCAAAAGTAGCTGAACATTTGAGTTTATAAACATTGCATTAATTACATAACTAATTGATAGAAAGCAAAAAAATTAAGGCATACTTAGAGCTATATCTAGCAGCTATAGGTATCTATTAAACTTTTTGTTTTAAAACAATTTTTTTTCTAATTAATGGCAAGTTTAAAAACTCAAATGTTCAGCTACTTTTGATGCTGACCGTACCTATATAATATTAATTCTAAATATTTTCCACCTTAAACGTTTTTGTTATACCTAATGCCGTTTTTATGCAGCGTCTAGCTAGCGGCCCCTTAAAGGTTTTTTTCAAAATGTTATGCTTTTTATATTACTAAGATTTTGTACCTATTTTACCTTACAAATCCTTAATTTCAACTTTTTAAGTGCTGTACTTACCAATATATTTGTAAATTAAATAATCGTCCAGCCATCAATGACATACGGCATCGGTATGACAGGTTATACTATATGACACACGTACAGTGCTCTTTGTACACAGTCCCGTAAAACACATGTGGCGAATAAAATAGACAAATGAAATGCAAGAGTACTTTCGTCATGCATCTTCAAACAATATGTGGTTCCGTAGAGTTCTACTTTCGCAACCGCTTCACATTGTCCCATAATATTGTTATGGTAACTTTACGATGTGTTTGTTTTTATGTCGAAAGTGGGACAGCACGAGATTATAAGTCTTGCGCTTACGCACAAGTGTTTGTTTTATGGTGGGAAACTTAAACGTTTTATCGATGTGATCTTTTGAAGATGTGTTTTTGTCATAAACAAAACTATCATGCTTCTCATTATGCTTTTTAATATTCTTTGAAGATAAGAATGAATAAAAAACTATACGAGTAAGATAAACCGCTGTATTTTAATTTAGCATTGTTTTAGCCGTCGTAAAAACGAACACAACTTCAGTAATTCTCATTCGTTCTTGTTTATCAGTAAATTCTTCAATTGTTCCTGAGCCTAAACAAAAATTACTGCTACAGTCGTCCTACTTTCTGTTTTATCTCGGATTTATTTCACTGTTTGCTTTAAACGTATTTCCATATAAATAACAGAAGCTTAACCATTTCTCTTTATTTACAATACATACAGAGAATTCAGGGATTACGTTGAATTGCTGACATTTATATAAAAGTCTATAGGTATTTGAAAATTTATCTTTTATTCTGAATAATCCAGCAGAAAAAAATACTTTTATATTTATCCGTGTAACGGGATAATTCTGCAACTGCAAATTGTGAACACTATTTTCATAAAAGTGATAAATATTCTCACAGGAAATCTTGGCAAGTTCCAGGAATGGCATTTGGAATTTACGCAGGATAAATATTTGCTATAATTCTCATAATTTTATAATATAGAATGAGTTCTGTTCTCCACATAATTGTGGAATTACTGAAGTTTATTTTTAAATTTGCGGTTATTTCCATATCATCCAACACTGTGGTTTACCTGACTGAGACCAAAGATAGCGTCTTAGATCATGGGTTAATGGTACATTCTATGTTTGCGCCATATTTAGTAATGTACTTAAGGACATACAAATGCTTGTAATTAAATTAGATTAAACTCTCAATCACCGTAATTATAGACATAATAGATAAGACAATTACCTAAGTGTCGTTATGGGACGACGGGCGGTACGCAACCGGTTAATGGGTAAAAGTATTATTTGTTGCAAACAAAAATAATATTCTGCCTAGTCTTACCCAACTATGTTGGATCAGCTTCCAGTCTACCCAAATGTGGCTGAATACTAGTACCACAGTGTACCTACTTACTACATACAGTGGGTCAACGTCAACGCCCATACATTTGACAGGTCCTACGAAATGTCAAAATGATGTAGGGGCGGAGGTTATGTCCCGAGTATGCAGTATGGCTACTCGGGACATAACCTCCGCCCCCTTCACCCCGCAACCCCCCGCACAATTGCTCTGCGACAATGTTCTACGTTGACCGACTGTAAGGAGTAAGATATAGGTAGACTGTGCTAGTACTTTACACGGAGCGACTGCAATCAAACCTATGCAATCGGCAATGTCGATATCCTAAGGTTGGACCAGCCTTCTAATTGCGCAACATACTCGTAAGCGCTTTGGCTTTGATTTTTATAGGTCAATCATTTCCATAGCAACGTATGTATTAACAATCCGAGTTTTACACAGCTATGCACCACGCAATGAATATTGTTCTATTGTCAAAGCCATAGCGATGACGAGTGTGTTACAGAATTACAATGCAGTTGTCAGACTTTCGGGATTCTAACTACTCCGAACGACTTTTAACGACTGTCATGTATTCGTAAGACACAAAAAGAAAAATAAATTCCAAAAATTCTAATTTGATGTTCTTTTTCTTTCAGGTACGTTTCATATATTCTTCAACTTTTGTAACTCAGTTTGGAACATCACGGGCAGGTATGTCATCATTAATCTTTCTGAAATATATTTACATAGACTTGGACAATATTTCATTGATCTCGATTGCTCTTTCGAAGTCAGAACCCATTTCGTTTTCAGATACCGTCCCCCTTATCACGAAGTATAAACATTTCCATAAAAAATTACGATCATAAAGATTGTAAAGGGGGAAAACAAACTTATATCTCTTCTAGTTTTATGGTTTTCTCCAATACTGTCATACAAAAGTGCGAGATCAGGGAAAGCTTTATGCAATATAAGCCAATCCTTGAAAATCATAATGATTTATAATCTATCCATTTATTATTTTATACAAGTACTGATTTCATGTAGGTATTTATTATCGTGTGACTTATTTGCTTTCTAAATTATTTAAATTAAAAAAATCCGAATTGTTAATTTCCTGTGGCCAATTATGGCAATTATTACAATAGTACGAAAGTCGAAAGTCCTATGGTGTTTCAAGTCAGATGCTGTTGTATTGTCGAAGACTGTACACACCAATATTCCGGTCAGTAAGACACGCGATATAACGTGCACATATTTTAACACGCAATTTCTTCAGTAGCCATATTACTTGCTACAATCTAGAAATTACTAAGCAATTTTCATGGCAACTTATTGTTTATTAGTGTTGTTAAACACATACGATTTTGATAAACTGTTGTAAAAAAACGATCTATTATGCTTGCAGCAGTAGTTACACGTTCTTGCAATTTATATTGCGTGCGTTATATAAAGACTAACAAACGAGATTGATGAAGTAAATTCCATAAAATTTTGATTCATGTTTTAATTTTTATATAACGTTCTTGAAAAAAGATGTTTCCTCAAGATCGACAGTGTTGATACATACAGCACATTGTAAAAAAACCTACTGGACAAACTTAACAAAAACTTAAATAATAAACAAAAAACGTTGCCAAGTGGCCATGTTCGTGCAATTATTTCCGTCATGAAGCTTCGCTAGGTGAAGGTCGTCGTGATTACGTCAACTTTATGTGGCTGTAGGTTTTATGTCTTATTTTAACTAACTAACGCATAAAACTGTCCCCTTACAATTAGTTTACTTTAATGACTTTAATAGCTCGCGGCTTTTTTTACGAGAATCTTTTCTTATGGCAACGGAAAAGATACTTCCTATTTAAATGATTCATATAACATATTTATTAAGTACATTTTTAAATATTTCTCTAAAAACATTTAAAAAAATACTATTTCATTATTTATTAAAGTTTTCGAGTTTTATTTCAGCAAAAACAATAAATCTCTTATTTTAACTAACGCATAAATCTGTCCTTCAATTATTACAGGCAACTCTAATGGCTTTATGTAATATTTTACAATTATTTTCATGCATGTTTGGTAATAGTCTGTGAAGTAATTTATTAAAGTTAGATAGACCAAAATACTTACATAAACATGTCCATTTTCTATTTAAGTTGCATGTGCAATAATTATTAAACTCAAATAATTATAGCAAAGGAATTATTTATCATGTAACCGACAGACAGACATTTCATAACTGTACCTACACACAAATACACAACCTTTACGAAAGACGAAACCCAATATTTCACTTCCTAATGATACAGATTTCTGTTCGAAACATTTTGAAATCACTGCACTGATTTATTGGAGCAATAAATTCTCTCTACGCAAATATTTAGTGCTGAACGCTGTGAAGCATATTGTTTGCGCTTCAAGTCAGTTTCGATCATTTTCCCTATTAATTTCACAAATTAAAACATTTCATTTCACATGACAGGTAATTATGGGCAGGTTTTGCTTCATATCTTCAAAGCTTCCCATGTTAATGTCAATAGGTTTTATTTCGTTAATTTGAAATATAAGATCTTTTATTTGACGTAATTTTAATTATGAGATTTATATTCAAATTATTTTGATATCTACAAAGATTTTGTCATTTTATAATATTACAAATGAGAAAGTGAGATTGTTTGTTTGTTTGTTACGACTTCACAATAAAACTGCCGTACTGATATAATAAAAAATTTGCAGTTGAACAAAAAAAAATTTGGCTGAAAAATTTGACGCTGAACTTGAAATAGGTTGTCAAACTCTTTGGTGTATGTATGAAAACATAGTCAAGCGTCGTTGCAACTCCTGAGTGAAACACAAAAGTAAACCGAACCGAATGATAGTGAGTGACCGAACCGGAATGTAATATCGGCGCGAACTCACAGCGGAATAGGAACTCTCTCGCCTTACACCTTACACTAAAGCTCAATTTCACATGCGCAGACCACATTTTTCTAGGTATCTATTTGACGCATTAGATAGAGAGTGAGCCTCCTGTGCTTAAATTCCAAAAACGGACATGGGATATTTTTCATCCGAAATAGCAGTCTAAAGCATTTTCACGCGGACAGAGCCGCGCGCTTACCCCTACAAAATAATCCAGCAGATCGCTTACGTCAAGTTATTACCTTTATTTCACACGGTATAAATTGGGAGCCATACTTTTACGAGGTAGGTAACATCTCTCCTGTCTGCCAATGTTGATATTGGGATAAAAGACAGGTAAACATTGTGTCAGCTATATTGTATCACTTTATGTAAGTTGCAAAATTCAGTGGAAACCGAATCACCACAACTATGTTAGGAAATAGGTTAATAATCTTATTAAACAATAACCCCCTTATTATAAAAAAATGGTTAAAACCAAAATGAAGGTAAACCCAGATTTCAAATATAGGTACCCATTTGATCAATTTCTAAGTCAAACCAAAAGAGGCGGGACTATTTTAAAATCTGGGTTTTTCTTGGACCATCTTGTATAAATAAGAGTTGTACTAAAAAAGTTTTGATACT
Source organism: Amphipyra tragopoginis (assembly GCA_905220435.1). Lineage (NCBI taxonomy): Eukaryota > Metazoa > Arthropoda > Insecta > Lepidoptera > Noctuidae > Amphipyra > Amphipyra tragopoginis. The sequence goes on from HG992009.1 coordinate 12,357,919, forward strand.
TGTTAAAATCCTGCCTAACATCAAACTCCATAAAAAAGGTGTTGATGTTGAAGCACTGTTTAGTCTAAATAACTGTTAAAGACGATTTTGTGGTAAGGCAGTAAGAATCTTGTAATAAGATTATTCACAAAGCCCTCAAGAATTTTGTCATAGATTTAATTCAGGTAAACTGTATTAAAACTCTTAAATGTGTGTATTAAAATTACTCCACTAACTATAATAACTAGAAAGCTTTATTGTCAACCGTTCTTCGTGGTCACATTCTAGTATAATCATACATAATGTCTCTGGTCACGTACCATTTTCAAACAAAAACGCGCCATTTTCTATGTTTTCTCTTCTTAGCTGGCAACAGCGAAAGTGCAATTTGAACAGTTATTAGAAAGCAAACTTTGCAAATATCAGAGCGGATTACTATCTGTTTATAAACACTGGCTTGCAATAAATTGATCATAATTTACGAGTAATACTAAATCATTGTATGGATTCATCGGGTTGGAAACCTGTACTAACAATTGAACATAGGTACCAATAGTACAGGCTTCCAATTCGATCAGTCACTTGTTGTATGTCATTTCTATATAATAATATATATATACCTAACACGGGGCCTAAGACACTTCCTTGAGGGACGCCGCATTTATCAGACCAGACAGATCAGACTGATATTATTGCACTTAACATTTTGTGTTGAGGACTTAACAACAATTATTTAGGATTAACAATATAGAGCATTTGGTAGAATTGTATTCAAATTACTTTCATTCAATTTCGTGTTCATTCAAGAGCATTTAATCGTAATGGGATTCTTTTAAAATGTACCTAAATTTTTTGGAGGAACACAGCTTATTTAATTTGCTGGCAGTATTTTGATATTTATATCACTAATACACGCAAACAAAACTTCTACATACAACAATTTGTAACACTGAAAAAAATTCTAGTCCCATGTATTAAACAATAGATTCTATGATGTTGCGAACGTCGCTCGTTGAATGTCATTTTGGCCTTTGACTTCCATACACGTCCCCGAGGATGAAAGAGAAACCTATCTACAGGCATACAAACAAAACACGCGGATCTACACATTCTAGACCTGTCAAAGGACAGTATCAGAGCAAAGAGCTGCTGGTTCTTTTATCCATTTTTAAATTATTCTTCAAGCAAACATGTCAGTTCCGAAAATCTCTGACTGCCTTTAATACCCCAATTCATTCAAACCTTATTCGTTTAAATGAGGCATCTGTAAATTAATCCGTTATTTAATGTTATAAATCTAAGTACACGGATTCATTTTACGAAGTCAGTTGGCCGAAAGATGGGGTCGGTTGCGAAAGAGATCTTTCTTTCTGCCCTCCGCTCGATAAAAGTTCATTCAAGCGTTGTACTTTTCCGTAATTGAATTTGAAAGGAATAGGTATGTACTTTGTTTTGGATTTCGATGTTAATTAATAACATGCAGATATTCTTGAAATGTTTAGATATAATATCATTATTACTTAGTTAATACACATTTTTGAGAACATAACTTTTATCTTTAGACTCCAAAAAGTGAGATTTATAATACTAGTATTCATTAGGCGCCCAATCATTTATGTCGAGTTGTCAAAGCCGTTATCATAATCGATTGTATTTTACGATACTTCACTAAGAGAATAAACAACTAAGCTATCTATCTAATAGATCACCATTAAACTGTATCTATTAGTAATTGTATTGACTTTATAATGAAACAAACAGCATGTCGGCCGGTGGCCATGCTCTGTTTCAAACGTTTGATCTCATAATATTGTTAGAAAAAAGCGGATAATATCCCGCTGTTTACTGCGAAATCATTTCTTATTTAAGTACTTGGCTCATTAAGAAAACACTTTCTACTTATGTACATTTTTTTTTGCTTTTGAGACGTGTACTTAATTAGTGTCGTTATTTCATTACTTTATTTAGATCTTGTACACCTAATTGTAGTTACCACAAAAAATACTGTTATCACCAAAATGTATAAAAACAAATAACTTAGAGTGTCCGCTGACCGCTAAGTTATGGAAGCTTGCAAGAATAAACATAAATCGTCAATCGTCACAACCGACCCGACACCCGAAGGTGCGTAACTTTAGGATAATCTCAGTAAATCTCGGAATGTTCAATCCCATTCTTCTGTGTTTTTGGACGAATTTTGGACCTTCATTAATATGTATGAGCCTTGAGCAAAGATTGTGCTGAAATTCGGACCAGCTCCACGATCCGATGGCAATAACATGACTGACCCTTGTCAGCAAATGGATTCCGTCGAAAAATAGATGGTCTTGTACTCATTTTTAGCTGGCATCAGACTCGAACCTTACATAAATCTTGGGGTCCCTCATACGTCTCCGGAGATGTGGTTAGGAGGCGTAAGACCCATTAATATTTATGAGTGAGGTAAAATAGACAACAGAAATACGATTCAACCATTTATAAAACTATTTAAAGGAGGGCTTCTTTATTCTGTTGGCAGTTTTGCAGATTTGAACGATTTTGATGTGAATTATGTACACATGTCTTGTTAGATGAAATGTGAATAGTGGACCTTGGACATCGACGTGTAAGTAACCTTCAAACATCAGTTTAAAATGACACAATGTTGAGTAGATATGAAAACATTTTGTTACGCATCAACACAATGAACAAAATGAAACTTAAACAAATTGTAAAGATCTTATCTGTCTTAAAATCGTGTAGTGGAAAAAATTCTATACATATAGTCACTATAAAATTTAACGTTCTTTTTAGTACTGCTCGCGAAATCGCAGACGTTCTAGTAGCTAGTCAGAAAAACCGTATTTCGATAAAAAAAAAAAATCATCTTTCCGCAGCCTAGGTGGTTAATAACGTAACATTAATGTTGAATCATATTTCTTTTCATATGCATAATCATAACTGCAAGTGGAATGCACATCCAGTCACAACTGCAAACCATGTAACTGCCAAATGCAGCAATTATGATTATGAATATGAAAAAAAACATTATTCACCAAATATAACGTTATTAGCTCCCCTAGTCGTGTGTAAAGATGGTAAATAAACGACGAATGTTATTGAGCTAGTATCTAAATTATGGATCGACACCCGTTCAGTCCGATATTTCAGGCTGCGACGGGGGTGTAAAGACTGCACGTTATTGAGATCGCTATTTGAACGTGCGCCAACTTGGACCCATAGCTTCATCAGTGGAATCAATTTGACATCGATTTTTTTTGGTCTATTTTATATTTGGAAATTGGTTGACAGTCTTGTTTTATCACCAGGTTATTTGAAATTGGGAAAGTAGGTCGCAAAAAATTTACCATGTCGATGTACCATGTGATTGAGAAAAGGTGGACTCATTTTTCGTAGAAGCTCATTTAGCTTAAAAGGGTTAATAGGTTAGTGAACCAGACATCAACCCACGTATTCATAAAATGTCAGATGCTTAGAAGATGTGTAGGAGGATTTTCTTATAAAGGTTTATGAAACACAATAAAAAGGAGATTGGCAACACTTCTATAGTGAAAAACTCTTTTAAGACGCAGGATTCGAACGTTCCTTAAAAATAAGTCGTACTGCAGACGATTGGTAGATAAGTTTATTGTCTCTCAGATAAGTTGCTTTTACTTATCTCCATTGTATCATGCTAATTGGTTTCTTATCGTCAGTGGAAAGGTAAAAAGACTAAAGCGCCAATATACCTACTTTACAGGAGAGCGTTTTAAAGTTTTTTTTTGACGAAAAAAAATCATTACAATTTTTCTTTATGAGGTATCTTAATGAAACTAACATACCGATGTTATGTGATTTTTTGCTATTTTTTGGTTTTTGAATAAAGCTTCTATCTCTACTGGTTCGTGAGATAGATGTCGCTTTAGTCAATATCAACTAATCATTTCGAAAAACTCGGTAAGGCCAAAATACTAATCCACCCTAGATGATTTTGTACCCACAGTCGAAAATTACTAACAAGCCATCAAGTACTAAAAGATAACCAAGTAAATATACTTAAGGTTCTATGTGTTGCGTAAAATGGAAAGCATAAATCACTAACAAGAATATTTACATTTAGTCTTGTCCAAGTAAAAATTACTTACTACTAATTAAATACCATTCCGATTTACAAACACAGGAGAGTAAAATTACTAAAGCACAAAAAGTTTCATGTTATTGTAATTTTCAGTGGTACCATTCCTACCACTGAAAATTATGGTTTTTTTTAAATTTGTAAATACTAGCATGTAATTTTACTTAGACATTAAATCTTTTTTGCGACGTTTTGAGATGTGAAAAACCTTTAAATACCAATGCAGAAATATTGTTAAAATCCAAACAACGGATTTAATGATTTTATGTGTCTGATGGTGTTACTGAAGGTAACTGAAAACTTCAGTAATTCTGTCAGTATGGAATTTGATGTGGACAAAAATGCAGTTATGCATGAAACGTGAGGGAAGATTGTGGGATCCTAGGGACTTCAAGTAACTTAGATCCCACTCCCCAAAACCTACATATACTTGGATTTAATTAGGTGATAGGCATTAGGGATATTTTTCTGAACATATTCAGGCGGCCTGAAGCATTCCTACAACGATTGCTTCAGGCCGCCTGTATATGTTCAGAAAAATGTTTTATTGAGCGGAAGCAAAATCTTTAAAGCTTGGGTCATGCCGGTCTTGATGAATCCTTTGACATAGTCAAGTGGATTCAAATCGTTCTTGACGCCTTGGATAAATGGTCCGTGCACTGCTGATTGTATATCGAACGCATCACTTGCGTTTATCGGTGATGTGGCTGTATATTCCGCGGAAGTGATACCTATATAGGGATCGAGAGTTTTTAAACGCCTCACATCCGCGAAATGTACAGTTTCAGGGAGATGTGATTGCCGTGGACAAGGAACTAACCCCGCTCTCTGGGGCTTAAGAGACTGGCGCAAACCTACAATACATAGAACCAATGACCGCAAAGAAGTGCCTAAGGCAAAGCAAGCGTTCGTATCCTAGCTATGTTTTCTAGATGACGTCGATGGTCTTTTATGTGCGATTGTGAACGAAGTTATGATGACGAACAAATACTGGAAATATATTGTGGAGGATGGAACGGTTGACACTCACTGTCGAGCATGCCACCGTCCGGGAAAACGGCGAGTATTTGCACAGACATAACCTGGAGGACAAAATTATTCACCAGCAATATGCTCTGAAATACAATCTTGTACCTACATCGTGTACCAACCACACTTCAAGTATGTCCGACTCAGTTCTTGAAAGTGTCAAATTGTACCGGGATCGATCTATCATCCATCATCCACAGGACTGTTGTTCTCAAAAAGCCTGATGATTAGTGATCGGCCGGAGCGTCGCACAATGATTGTATTGTTGATATTATTGCCACTGCTGACGAGAATTTCGTGAAACTTGGAAAAGCACGAAGCACACGAGGTTGTCAACATTTAGGATTTGGATTCAGCAGTTCGTGCCGATAGTCGTTACGGCCAATGGCATTAGGTCAAAAGCCTCGATCAACACCGCAAAAGACTCTCGTTAGGCGGCTAGATCAGGCTTGATAGAGTGTGCGGTACTCCCTGACACAGCACGCATTGTGCAAAAGTTTCTTTCTCTGAAGCCATGACCACAGGTTGCACTCGCGCGCACGAGCCGTTCAAAGATTGGTCGTAAGTCCACCGCGCCATCAGCCAACTACATGCCGTATAATTCTTTCTTAGTTTGGTGCGGTTTAGTGACCCTGATAAAGAGTTACTTAAAAAAGCGTAATATATCGTATTTTTAACCCCCGACGAAAAAAGAGGGGTGTTATAAGTTTGAAGCCTATGTCTGTCTATCTTTGTGTATGTGGTATCGTAGCTCCCAAACGAATGAACCGATTACAATAGGGTTTTTTTTTAAAGGCTGGTTAAATCGGGATGGTTATAGGCTGTTTAATGGAAATCAGTTCAGCCGTTTCAAAATGATCAGCTCTGCAGTTCACAGTTGGAGTAGAGATTTCAACCACATAATAGATATCCATTTGACTTACATTTATGCAAACCTATAGTGACAATATTAGGGTACAATTTTTAGGGAAATTTGTGCTTGGAAGGTTGTTAACACTCCTAACTTCGAAATAGCTAATAATCAGGCAGACTCAGTGATTTTGCCACATTTACATTTGTGTTTTTGACAAGAAGGACTTTGAAGATGGCTCAGGGAGTTTGGAACCATCGTGTTTGAGCTCGTATGACTCGTTATGGAAAGCAGCTTACCATCGCAATAATAATTAATAATCGGTTACAACGATCGACAGCCACATTACAAAGAAGGGGGTTTTTTTAAATTTTAAATATTGACTTAATGGTGATAGATCGATCAGAGCGTCTCACAATGATTGCTGTTTCACATGATGAGAACCTCGTGAAAGCTGAGAAAGATAAAGAAAATAAATATCAAGACTTGGCACACGAGGTTGTCGACATGTAGGATGTTGATTCAGCAGTAATTGTGCCGATAGTAGTACGGGGAATAGCTTAATAGCCAAGAGCCTCGACAAACACCTAAAGAGGCTCTCGTTGGGTGGCTGGATCAACGGCCTGATATAGAAAGTGGTACTTCTCGAAACGGCGCGTATTGTTAGGAGGTTCCTTTCTCTGAGGCCCTGACCACCGGTAGCTTGGACATAGCTTGGTGGGATAAATTTTTTTATAAATAAGAATGTATTTTTTTTAAAGAAATACCTATTGTTAAATTTAAGTATCATTGTTACGTTAAATGAGACGTATAGCCTTTCGCACTATTAAATAAAATCTCATACCGACTACTAAATAGACTTCCTTATTGAATTGAATTTAGGAATATTTTTGTTACTTAACCGCCATTCATTACAAATATTTGTAAAACGATTTTTACTAAAACGCCAAAAATACTACGACACAATAATGCAGAATTACTAACAAACCACTGAAATGGATTTAGTCTGAAGGATTAATTACTAATAAACATTATTTAGCTTAAATGAGAAATCGAATAATACTGATAAGCCATCGTTTCTCTTAAGTACTTAGATAAAAAGTATTTAAGCGACGTCAACCTATAAAACATCGAAAAAACGTCGCTTTAGTCACTCATCAATGTACTTACAGGCAAAATTTTGGAATGCTAAAGCGCCAAAAAAGTGCTCAGATCACCACGAGACCCAGACCAATCGACGCAGAAAAAAAAATGCAGTCGAACTGTATATATAACTCATTTTGACCAAAAGTGGCGCTTTAGTCTTTTTACCTTTCCACTGACGTTATCATTATTTTTAAACTAAATATACTTCTATGGACACGCAATAAAATGAGCAAATCATACAATAAATTACTGTCTATTCATGGTATTTGTTGTATTAACGGTGAACCTATCTAGAACAATATTATTCCATATTGCCTTAAATGTTACCTTATTGTTTGTTACAAACTCAGCCAAATCTAGAAACCTTAACTTATGTATTCTAGAGATATTTATTATTTTCTGCTAATGTATACATACAGTCTGCTTGTTTCACTGTTATTTAAACAAACTAATCAAGTTTATGTAATCAACACAACTAGAAATACTACAGGCGCCACTTCTTGGCATAGAATCAACAAATAAAGTGGTCAAAACTTTTTGAAAATTGACCGATCAGTTCAGATTGTTGGCTCTGAAAATTAAAATTCTGTAAACTGAAACAGTCTTCTGAGACTCAAGCTTATACAGCTCTGAAATAAAGAAGAAACTTCTTAAAAAGAATTTACTAATAAAAATAATAACTCTCATGATTACACTAACTAACGAAATAAGTTTCAAAGTAACTTAAGAAGAACTTCACTTACAAAGATGTCTAAATTAATAAACTTAGCTTGCAGTCCTCTTTATTCTATTTCGCGTCTCAAGATAAAATGAGATAAGTGCAAAATAAGAAAAAACGAGTGCATCGGAGTACTTGGGCTAAGGGCTTCCGCTTGGCAAACTTTTCAATCGGACCACTTTACAGTGGGGCAAGTTTATCCTTTGAGACTTTGTACTCCCTCTCCCCTATTTTGGTAACCAAATTGCACGAATAACAGACTATGTGGAAACAAAGCTTTGACCTGAACTCTACTATCGTTTTCGAAACTTTCTCGTCAAATAAAACTATTCATATTTCTGTATAGCGTCCATTCATTCAAAATTTCAATATTATCTCATATATTTATAGTCAATAAAGTTTATTTGAAATCAAATATTGCCCGTGAAATTTTATTATTAAAATGTTCAATTAGGTACGTCTGATGCACAATTTTGGACACGAAATGTCAATGACCCCGATAGTCTGAATTTTGCTGCTGAAATAATAAAATATATTTTACTTTAGTACCCAAATAAAATATTGACATTATACAAACAGATGCAGATAGTTGAAATATGTAGAATTATTATATTTAATACTGAACTTCAAGCCATTTGTTTGAAAGGCAGTGACCTCTTACAATTGTGTGATTGCTTTGAAGTCGATTGTGAATCGTATATTACTCATATTCACAATATTTCGCAATACAATTCACAAGAAACTTTACTCAGCAGTATTTAAGTTTATCTTTCTGTTTCTTAGAGCGAGCGAAATTCGAGTAATAATTAACGTCTTGTGTATCGAGAGTGCCAGTAACACATAATACAATTTGTACAATTCCCATATGTGTTGTAGCTAATATAATATGCAGCAACTTACCGTAACTTCGATCTATCTCCACGAGATCCTGCGGGACTATAATTTGGGCGGGAATAATGAAATGCTATAAGTTTCGTGGCTATGTATTATTCATTACTCCTGTCTCATTTCTGAATATATTGAAATGGAAAGGTGTAAAATAAAAGTACTCTAGCGTACCTCTTTATTTCATATTCCATACGGGGACCCTTATAAACTTGCGATCTGAAGAATAAAGTAGGTATGCGTGTTTTTGTCAGTCTCCAGGCATAGTTTGCGGTAGTACATTTGTTACGAGGCCGTCATGATGAAATATTAGTAGCGTTTTCGTAATATTTTCATACTGTTAAAGTTTTTCATTCGCAGCTCATACATTTACATCCAACTGAGGACACATTTCTTTGAAGGCATTTCCACAAATATTTACGCGTGTAAATCAACAGTTTCTGATGTGTTCTATTCAACACAAATCAATATGAAGAAACGCTTTCAAAACATTATTTTCTCGCAGAGAAACATTTTAAAACGCAGTTGCTGTGTTTAAGTGTCTACTGTTTACAAATGCGTTGTCCGCATTTTTTCACATAGTAACTACTGAGTACTTAAAATCCGACACTTTCTTTCTTTACAAACAGTTTGCTCTTTAACTTTTTTGCCCGGATTCCGACGGAGAGGTCATTTTGAACAAAACGAAACATTTGGCCATTGTTTATTTCTCAACGTAGAGCATTCGTCTTTTGTTTCAAATAACCTCGTGGTCGGACTTTCCTTCATTCATTAACTTTTCTGGAGACAAGTGGAAATCCGTGTGTAGCTTTTCCACTTTAAACTCCTAGATTGAATTTGAACTTAAATTTTAGTTGGATATGGTTTACTTTGCAACGAGATTGTTTTCAAAGCGGTTGCGGGATGGTTTAAATTGGACAGATAATGAGGGAGTTTCTTTTCACGATGTTTGTGATTGTACTCCGGTTGTATTTAGATGGCACCAGATTGTTTTAAGTTTATTATGAAGAAGATTTATACAAAGTAATTTTTTGAGTGTTTTGTTTTTGCTAACGAAAGAAGCGGAGTGGAACGTCAATTACGTACAAAGCTAAGCAATTATTATGTTATAGTATTTTAAATAATTGTTGTTATCTAAGCCGGAATTCGAGATCGGTAAATAACAAAAAAAAACACACACGTGTGCTTGGATCACCGTTTTATTTGGCATCATAATACAAACGTTTTCTTTTATTTCATAGTATAATTACAATAGAAACCTATCTAAAGCGACCTAGGTAAGTAGTATATGTAAATGTTCCCGTTATCACACCTATTTTCCTGGTAGGCACTTGCTATCGGTCGAGTTATATACTCGTAAACACTGTACCACAGTTTTCGTACCACCATTTTCCTCTGTCAATTCAGTCCGGACGAACGCATTGTTTCATGATCGTTTTAATTCGGCAGTGTTTTTATTTTTAATTAGTGTACTTCAAACTTTAGAAGATAGTGGACATATGGACGCTTGAAAAAGCAATGGGACTTTAGTTTTCACTTCGTTTAATAGTTGTTGTGAGAAAAATGTTTTCGACGCGCAGGAGGCAGTCTTTCAGCGCATTGGTAGACCAAGTTCTATCAAAGAGGAGGGATTCGAAGGGTACTCCTCTAGGTTCGCCAACTCTGTCCGAACCTGACGAGGTATTTATTATTTTTTAATTAATACTTTTAAGGTGCAATATTATGTAAATATTAATGCGTAAAAACGTTCCTAATGGCCTTGAAAATCCGCCAATGTTATCGGCACCTGATTACGGTCATGATTTGGGCTTTGTAATATCACGTTACGACATAGTTTGTATTGGCATTGATGTGATAAAATTCATTTGTTATTGGTATTTAATAAGCACGCAATTGGCAGAATTATGTGTACTAGTGAATACTAGTACAAATGATTACGGTCGAATTTCGACTACTATGGGTGAATACCCATAGTAGTCGAAATTCGACCGTAATCATTTCTTATGATTTCGTTTCCAATATTTTTGATAACACTAAACCTTGTAAATAGCTACTAAAAAATAATAAAAAAAAAACCGTTCACAAAAAGAAGAGAAAATGGTAGTTAACTATTTTGTCTTTGCCTATATGTTCGAAGATCTAGCCTTTTTACTATCATTAAAACATGAACTGAAAGTAAAAATATTTTACAATTCTTGATTTGTTTGCATTGATTTTAAAATCTACTAGTTGTCACTGCTACTCGACTAAATTGAGTTGTCTGTTTATCAATAAGTGGTTTGGCAGATGTTGAGGCCACCTGCCAAGCGCATTATTTACTGGCGGCGCCCGCGCATCGAAGATTTGGCAGTTAGACCGCGTCAGGGCTGTCAAATATGATTAATCTATTTAAATATCTTACGATGTTAAGACGTACTGAAAAAAATGCTAAGGTATATCTAATTAGGTAACTCCTAAACACCGGATACACTCGTACGTATTCGTATGCAAACTCTTGCGAAAACGGGTTAAGTTCCGTCGCTTATCGCATTCTCAATACATTTTTAAACTGTCGTAAATTACGTTAAAATACAGCTAACTCGCTTACAGTATTATGAAACTTCAAAATTGTTAATTAACGAGTACTTTGTAAACTTTGCTTGTTGTTACCTATCGTAACTTGTTGTTATAAGAATTCAAATTAGAAAAATAATGTCAGTTTTAGTGGTTTTAAATGTACCATTATTAGTTAGTGAATGTGAAGTAATTACGGTCACAAATAGACTTAAACGTCAAATTTGAATAATTTCCAACAAACCTTTTCGGTACAAGGCTGTTAAAATGTGTTTTACTGCCTTTACGTGACAATACAATACTTTATAATTTAATCACTGTCGTAACTTACTTTATTTTGATGTCCCGACTGTTGCGTTATTCTAATAACGTTAGATTTTAATTTTAGAATGGGTTCATAATTACCTGTCACCTAATAAGGATGAGATCAAAGCCGACCTATGACATTTTCCTCTTCATACGTTTTGGTAGGTAATGCACATACAAGTAGAGGTATGACAAAAAAAGACGCATGTTTTGGGTGAAGGAAAGGATGGGTAAGTGCGTATACACGTAGAAAGCCGGTTACCGCCGCCGATCTGCCAGCGCTTGTCGGTGCTGGTCCACGCAATTAGTCGGCGCAGGTAGTCTATACTGTGTGGCGAACCAGCGCCGACAATCTCCAAACGTCACCGAGAAGTTTCGACCTGCTCTGATCAGCGCTGGCAGGCCTTCATTTATTGCTGTATTTGCAAGGGAACAACGCGTATTTTTACTAAAAACGCCAGCCCCTGCTTCTACACGTTTCCTTTATGTAGCGGTTATCTGCACAGACCAGTACCGATTAGCGCTGGTAGGACGGTGCTGGGTTACCTGCTTACTTTATGTATACGCCCTAAAAACGGAGTGAGTGCTGAGATGACGCCTGATAGAGGAAAATGGAAGAGGAAAACATGTTGTGTCGACCCCACCTAGTGTGGGATAAAGGTAGGGAGATGGTGATCCTCTCGCTTCTGGCCGTGGTTCTGTCCATGGTCGGGAGCGAGAGTGCGTGGGAAGCCGTCACCTTCTTCTGCGAGGAGGTGATGGCGACCAAGGAGGGAGCGGAGAGGGAGAGAGAGGCAGCTGCCACTCTACCTTCCCGCGCCAGAAGCACCCGGCGCCGGAGGGCGCGCGACGATTTCCGGCCACCGTAGTGTGTGGTCTGCGGGCAGTGGGTTAGGGGACCCGACGCTCGACCAGTAACAGGCCCGAGAAGGCGGCATGCAGTGTTCCGTGCGCGCCTGTCAAGAGGACGTGGGGCGGGGCCCCACAGAAGGAGAGGTCCGGTCTGGCGGACCGAGGCCTGCTGGGGGGTCGCGGTGCATGCAGCTGCGAATCCTGCGACCCCGGCTAAAAGGAAGGAGAAGGAACATCGTGGGTTTTTAGCCGGTGAGAGTCCGGCATACCCCTTCGCCTTCCCCGGGCGAAGGGCATCCATGAGGATCTTCACACGAAAAAAAAAAGAAGGGAGATGGTGATGATGACGTTATAGTATGCATACATTATATACATTGCTCATTGCGCTATAAATTAAGCTTGTATATTAATCAACTATACACCGATAAGGCTTTTCTGTGTCAAACACAAACTTTCCTGTTTTCTATATGAGTAACAACGATAGATAAAAATAAAACAGGTTTTCAGTCTACAATCGAGCTAGAATTGCTGATAAGAATAATGAAAAAGTTTGGAACGTAACAAAACTACCTGTGATCGTAATCGTAATACACGCACATCCTAAGGTGCGATCGATAAACACTGAGTCAAATGTCGAGTTCATCGCCATACGATATGGCTGATGTATTACAAGGTCAGCTAACCTTCGCGTTTTTAGTGTACTATGTATGTACCGATAAAGGGTGTCTGAGTTCTAATCCTTTCACGTTTACATGCCTATTGGTATTGTCAACACAAACGTTACGATGACATCATGTGAATGAGAATGTGTGTGTTTGTGTGTCAATGTGTGTTCACCTTGTGGTTTGTAGGCCGCAATTAAATGAAGAATTAGAAAAATTGGGTGGCATAATTAAGATAGTGGAAAAGTAAAATTTATGAAGACATTTATTTAGGAACGAATTATTCTTTAAATTGATTCAGTAGGGCAAAGGCCTCTTCTTATACAGAGTAGGAACGAATATTGATCACCACGCTTGCTCACTGCGGGTTGGTGATTTGAAAGCACTTAGTCCAGATTTCCTCAAGATGTTTTTCTTCACCGTACAAATACAAATATCGTTTATTTGTCAGTATCACCGTATATCAGTGGCGTCTTGGATTAACCAAGAAAGTACATGACATTGAAAAAGTCACATTAGTACATGCCTGGGACACCACGACGTTACTCGAATTATTCTTATTAGGCCCAATTTTTCAATCGTAAGATAACTTTTATTTGAGGAATAAAGTTTGATGTTTTGACAGCTTTAGTATAGAAAATATATTATGTTAAACCACCATATTTATTCCTCCGATAAAAATTATCTGACGATTCAAAAATCGAGCCTTAATCAAATAAAATTTTCAGCACTTCAGCTTTTAAGTACAAAGCCTAATGAAAAGGCGTCACATTAAAATGAAAATAAATTGTAGTCAAGTAACCTTGACTTTTAAGGAGCGACATTTTATTAACATTATAAATCCTCTGGGTCTTGAACTAGACACAGCGGCGCGTCAGAATAAACATTGACTCATTTTTATTACGTGACAGCCCTGACGTTGATAAACTGAATTGTTTGTTTTGAAAAACTGTGACAGTTAACAATAGCAACAATTACTGATTACTTTACCAAGATAATCAATCGTTAACATGGTTTAGATTAAAGTAGATAAAATAAACACATTTTCATATTGGGAGTCATTTTCTGTGAGATTTGTTTTACGCTAAAGACAGAATCTAAATCCTGAAAGGCCGCATTCGCTATTTTTACTTGCATATATGAAGCAATCACGAGCCAAAAGGTACAGTCAACAAAAGACATAAGTATACAGGCAAGTAATTACATCTGTGTTTTAACAGAGTTATGCTGAGTGGCCATGTCTCTGCCATTCTGAGCGTGTCTTATGTGGAAGAATTTGTTACGCACACAATAACAGTGATATTTGCTGTTTACCTGCCTACCTAACTGTTTCGTTGACTGTTTATTGTATCTTTTTTGTCCTGGAGTCTATAAAACCTTCATACAATACATATATGTATCTACTCGTATCAAGTTAATCAGTGTATTCAAATTAAATGATACAACCGTACGACATATTGTGCTTGTGGTTGACTACAGTCGTTTTACTTTCTATAGATATAACGTTCCGGCCATATGGCTTGATCATTGTTACTATAACGACAGTTGCCCACGCGCAGGTGCCAGCAAACAGCTGTTATTTGCTATAACACCCCATTTTTTTGGGTTCGTGTGGCGAACGGTTTTATTCGAACTTGCGTGTTTTATATCCGAGTTAAGTTTATTTTTATTCACGCAAGTGACTGAATTTGATTTAGAGATTAGATTTAGGCTCGTGGCTAATTAAAAAGTGCGCGGATAATATTCCAAGGTTAAGCTGCACTTGCCGCGGTCAGTCCGTGGATGGGTGACCGTTCGTTACACATCGATAACCCTCCGTGTCTCGGAGAGCACGTTAAGCCGTCGGTCCCGGGTGTCAGACGAATACCTATGACAGTCGTTACGGGTAATCAGAAGCCCGAAAGACTGACAACTGGCCTAAGCTTAGCATATCGGTTTTGCCCAGTAACTGGGTTGCGGAGGTCTGATGGAAGTCGCTCTGTGTAAAATACTGGTATTCAGCCGCATCTGGTTAGATTAGGCTAGGCAGAACAATTGTCTGAATTTGATTTAACTGTAAATCCTTATATGTTATGTTTTAAGCACTAGGTATCTGGGGGTCTACTCCCTAAGCACGAAGTCCGTGGTTTCGGCCTTAGTTACGAGCGTTTCCTACTTCCTATCACCTATGTTCTATGTTAGGAGATGTGGTTTCCGCACTTAGTCCTTTAAGTGGACCATTGTACGTGGGCCATGGCGGCCATCATTCCAACCAGCCCACCTCCTTCCAGAAGCAGATTAGGGCTCTCAGTCCGCTCAGAACATTTGCGAGTGATTTCGGCGCGCCAAGGGTTGTTTCTCGTATTTGGGTGACCCCTGTGCATTCCAGGAGCACGTGTGCGACCGTCTCTTCGGCCCCCATACATGCTCTGCACAGAGGGCTGTCTGTTATGCCTATCGTGTGGAAGTGTTCTTCCTATCACCTACGGACATACGATTATTTCGGGGCCCGAACTAAGAATGAATGACAATACGATTTGACAGTTGTCCCTACTACTGACGTGTTTTTGCCAAGGACTTTATAGTACTTATTACTTCTATGGTTTTTGCCCGTCCGAAAAGTTGAACTTGACACTTGTTTTGTTCACTCCTACGTTTCGGGCTACTTTCGGACGGGCGACTTACTTCGTTGACGGACTTAGGGAGTAGGCCCCTGGCACCACGAGAACAACTTATTTATTTAATGTTCATCCTAAAATATTTTACTACACAGTAAGTCCAAGTACTTACTTACCTACGTCCCTACATTCTATAATGAACTATTGTATTTGACCCTCATAATATATTATTATTCATTAAAAACATTAACAAATAAACTTACGGCCGCTATTAATTCGAAACTTCAAAATATTCCTGTAAATTAGATCATCAGGAGTATGTATAGCATTTTTATGATTTTTTCCTGCTCAAGTATATACCAATGACGTCAATAAATATGTAGGTAGGTAGGCAGTTATAAAACATTGTTTTCTTATCACGTACGGGCCGTAAACACCATATTAATGCTTTATTAATTAATATTGGCAGCTTAATCAACCACAAAACATAATTGGGACATCGCAAAATATACAACTAATTAACAATTTAGGACTACCCGCTAAATTATCTGATCGCCCTATGTATGTGCATGAGTATTAATTGGATTATAGAGCTCTGATATTTTTATTTGTGTTCCGTTTATCCATTGTAAAAACATATTAAATTATAGATATTATGTTATAAAAAATAAAAACAATACACATTTAAAAATAAAAAAAAATAGTAGCCCATCGGCATCGGGAACAGGGTCCAAGCTACCGGTGGTCAGGGCTTCAGAGAAAGGAACCTCCTAACAATACGCGCCGTGTACAGAAGTATCGCTTTCTGCACCAGGCCCTTGATCCAGCTGCCCAACGACAGCCTCTTTAGATGTTTTATTTATGTTATTATAATTTTAGAATTTTGTGGCAGATTCACAGTACCAATTATAATTTCATTGATAGTACAAATTGATTAGTTAAATAGGAATATATATTTTTTTCAACAAATTAACATGACAGTTTCTCTTTTTTAAATCTTGTCTTTATTTACACAAACAATATTTACATAATTACTAATAATACACAAATAAAGAAAAATATATCCTAATAAAACTATAAACTAAAATAGGACATGAATATAAATTATTTCGCTTCAAAGGACAGAAGAACATTAATTTATGAATAACATTTCACTCTATATTATCAATATTTCTATCGTAGAACAGTTTCAGTATTGTAGGTTTTCGCTTATTGATAAAATGACATAGGCTGTAAGCACACTGCCGCGAAATTATAGCAACGAAAACGAAAGATAACGTAACACGACCTAAGTTTCTCTTAATCGAAACATCATGCATTTTAGCTTGAAGCCTTAACCTATAATTCCACGACAAAGTACTAATACATGAAGTATAATTATGATAATTGAAACAATTACTCGTAGCTAATAAATAATGTAAAAAAGCGGTATGTCGTGGAAGTCGACACCGACCTAAAACAAGACAAAGTGTTCGTGACTGTAGAGAGTAATTACCGTACTAATTACTACACGTTTTCATCGATAGGTACTTGTATCGATGTCTATTTACCTATGAAAAATACATGAACATCAATTCCCAATCAAATATTTCAATTCAACAGACTTAACTTCATTGATAGAATTAAACATTATTTAGAAGAAATGATTTAAAAGGAGATTAGTATATCAATAGTATCTGCTTAAAAGCTTATTTCAATTGATTGTATCACTTCAGTAAAATCTACTATGTATTTCATGTATTCCTTTCTTATAGTGTCTACATTTCTTCATTTTCAACTGTCCTTCTCTTTGGAAGAGATTTCTCTAGAAATAAGCAGTGGGAACCTTTGTACTTTTTTTGCCTAATGTTTTGTCATCATCATCATCATTCAGCCAAAAGTCGTCCACTGTTGGACATAGGTCTCCCCCAAGCATCACCACTATCCATGTTGCGGGGGTTTGCCATAATCGCCACGCTTGGCAGGCGGATTGGCGATCACAGTATGCTTTTTAAAGTACTCAGAGAACGCTACTGCCATCCTCTAGTGAATCCCTTAGTCGTCTTTTACGACACCCATGGGAAGAGATGGGGTAGTGCTATTCTTTACGTCCGGCACCACACGGATCTTTTGTGTGTACATAAATAATAAATAACATAATCAGCTCATTACAGTCCCATTGCTAAGCATGGGCCTAGTTTGGCCTTAGTCCACCACGCTGGCCTAGTGGCCGTTGGCGTACTACAAACACCATCGACACTTTATAGAGCCTTTTTAGTGCCATCGAGAACTTTATAGAGCCCTCTCAGGTGTGCATTTTTTCTCACAATGTTTTCCTTCATCATTAACGCAAGTGATAATCAATCTGATCCGTACATGAATTCGAAAAGTCAGAGTACATAAATAATAGTATTTTTAATCCCAATAATTAATTAAGTATGCGGCTTTGACACGGCACGCATAGTGAGGAGGTGCCTTTCTCTGGAGTCCTGACTGCTGGCGGCTTAGACCCTGTTCCCGATGCCGGTGGGATACTATTTTGTATATTTTTAAATG
Source organism: Amphipyra tragopoginis (assembly GCA_905220435.1). Taxonomy (NCBI): domain Eukaryota; kingdom Metazoa; phylum Arthropoda; class Insecta; order Lepidoptera; family Noctuidae; genus Amphipyra; species Amphipyra tragopoginis. Next base: position 12,376,145 of record HG992009.1, read on the forward strand.
TATATTGTTTTTTTTATTTATGATATGTATTTCAAAATATAATTTATATGTGTTTACAATGAATAAAGGGAATTAAGTATTGATTTGTGCTACGATTTTTATTTACATAATGTACTGTTGATTTCTAGTCGTTGCTTTCTTGTTTTCCGCACTCAATCTTATTTTGTTTGGCCTTTAATGCGTAAATATTTGCTCTGGCATTTTTATTCAAACCATCGTGCCTTACGTGTTAAGAAATCGTCAGTCTTACTACGAATATCTCATTAAATATCCCTGAAATATCTCCACAATAATTCAAATTAACCAAATCGATTATTCCCATGCGAAGTCGTTTGTTTGGGTACAAAAATAAATCAATGACGGTATCCTTGCCAGGTTATTGTGCGCAAATTTTATGTGAGAAATATTTATAGTTTTTAGATAAACAATACACAAATATTTACATTGAATAGAATTTAAATAGGGCCTTAGTATTTTATTTTAGGTAAGCTATTTTTGCTCATATGGTCACAATGGGAAGACTTGCAAAGGATTGGATTGTATAGAACCTATTGCCTATCTATACAATATTATGAGGCATTCACTGACAAGGCCTGACTCACCGAGTAATTGAAGCCATGTTTTTGAAGGGCTGGACTGGTGAGGTATATATTTGTTATTTGGGGTCAGCTTTAAGATTTCCGGCGTAGATACGAAATTTATGGATTCAGTGTGAACAATAAACATGTTCGTAAATTTTAGGTGTGGACTTTTCCTGTGGCTGTTATAAATTCTAGTTTTAAGTTCGTTTTAGAACTTTATTAATCATGTTTTGTACTAAAATAACAATTACTCTTTTCTGGTAGTCCTCGTTGGTACTCTTGTTTTGAATATTCCTCAGAATACACGAATTAACCACTTGAACATATTTTAGTTTGTGGAAATTGTTTTAAATTTTATATTGTAATTTAAATTCTTATTAAGATTATTACATCTTCCTACTATAGGTAGTCAAAGTTGAATTATTAGTATACCGATTTAAGTATGTAGGTGCATATAAGTGAGATCAACAGCATACAAAATTATTTTCGGATCATAATACAATGTTCCCAGTTTTAATATCGGAAACAATGTGATGTCGTAGGGTTTTCCATTGAAATATGGATTACGTTCGTATTGTGGCATACAAAAGTATGAAACAATAGGGTGGAGATAATTATATATTCAACAATGACACAATTTACTAGGAAAATACAAACATAAAAATAATATTATGATTTAGTGATGTATTTACCTTATTTGATGCTGTTTTTAATTTGTATGAAGATATTCGATGATAGCAAGCCGCACAGTAGCTTAAAACTATACAAGAGAAATTACCTGAATTAAAATGAAAACCGTATCAAAATATATTGAGTAGTTTAGAAAAAGTAAGCGGAGAGACCGACGCGAAAATTGACTTCAATTTATAGAATTTAGACATGTTTGTTGTAAAAAATTTAAGGATTTCACATCATATTCCTTTCTTAATAGCTTCTTTAGCAGTGTTTTCTTTGCTTATGATGATTTCATTTCTTTAAATACATTTATCATGATATAAATTAATCACAGAAGAACCGCCAAGATCTAATTTTGCGAACGTCTCCTTACCCAATATATTTTATTTCCCATTTCTAACTGCAAGAAATTGTGTAAGCCTCATAAGATGGAGTTCGGAAAAATCGTTTTTCTTGAAACGCTGCATCTGGGCATGTAAGCCGGGATACATCTGCATACATCGGGCTCTGCTTAGGATATTTCCAACATGCTTATCGCGTTTTCAGTGCCGATGTTAAGCATCCAAGGGAATTCTGTGTGAGAGGAATTTAAGACATCTGTAAAAGAATTTCTGTGTATTACGTTTCCGTGTTATTGAATTGTGTAGCCATGTTTTATTCACTTCACTGAATAAGAGTATATAGATATTTTTGCGCTGTCTTTTGAAAAATCGTTTTTGGTACCTAAGCAATTGCTAAATCAGGGGTTTGAAGAAGGTTAATTTCAACCATTTTTGGTTGCGGTTTTAGCCACGTGTTTAATAAATAATTTTAGTAACTGTAGATGAATTACTTCGTAATGTTTTATATTTAGTACTCAATGCCAATGTTAAGGATGTTTTTAGTATAATGGTATTTTAAATCTAGTCAAGGATTAATAAAGACCAATAGTATCAAACACGGTTCCAATAGGTATATTTATTTATGTCCCAAAATATCCTGTTTGACCATCTGGCTATCCTTTTTCTAACTTATATTTTGTATTCAATGTCAATGTTAAGCATGTTTTTAATAATAATTATCGACCAATAGTAGCAAACAAGGTAACGACAGATTTATTTGTCTTTATTTATGTCCTAAAATATCCTGTCTGATCATCTGTCTAGCTTTGTTTCAACTTATAAATTTTGTATAAAATTCTAAAATTGTATTACTAATAATAACGCTATTTTAAACCTAGTCGTTTTTTATTAATTTTATACCAATATCTCTAACAAGGTTCTAATAGATTTATTTGTCTTTATTTATGTCCTAAGATATCCTGTTTGATTATCTACCTAGCCTTTTTCCAACTATTAAAATCGGTGTCCAGTAACCAGATGCGGTTGAATATCAATACCGTACTGTTTAACAATATTAGAAATACTACAAAATATAACATATTTATTACTTTGCACACAAATGTGCACTGAACACATTATGCTCATTTGTGTTCTGTATTTACTTTTCGATCGTGTTTCAGACGGAAGGTCAAACTTTACGTCTTAATATGAGCAAATATGAATGATATCATAGCACAAAATATCAAGCGTGGACTTAACATACTGCAATGGAAATAAAGTCTCAATTACCGGTACTTTAAATTCTAGTATAATAGCACAGTTTTACAATAGCACGCATCATTTGGTGCATATCGTATTTATCATTATTGACTACATTTATTGAATTATTTGTGTACTCATCATTTGCCTAGCCTTTTCCCAACTATGTTGGGGTCGGCTTCCAGTCGAACCGGATGCAGCTGAATATCAGTATTTTACATGGAGCGACTGCCTATCAGACCTCCACAACCCAGTAACTGGGTAATACGATACTCTTGGTAAGACAGGTTGTCAGACTTTCTGGCTTCTGACCAACAGTAACGACTGTCAAAGATCTACAAATGACAGCCGGGACCAACGGCTTTACGTGCTTTCCGAGGCACGGAGGAAACTCGCTATGGTAAATGGTCACCCATCCACAGACCAACCTCGGCAAGCGTGGCTTAACCCGGAAGATCGGTCTATGCGGTTGTAATTATTTAGCCACGAGCTCCTCATTTAGCCACGAGCTCCTCCGAATTATTTGTGTACTACACTTGAAAATTAAAAAGCGTTTATGGATCGCCACTAAATAAAAATTGGATTTGGTGATGTTACATAATTGTAAAAGATGGATGGATTTTGTGAGAGACATATGAATGAAACAGGAGTAAATGATAGCGAGACGGATAGTAGGGAAGAATGGAAGAAGAAAACATTTTTCGCCGACCACAATTAACTTGGAATAAGGGCATGCAGAAGAAGACAATAGGCATGTTGACAGCATCAATAAATTGAAAATCTAATTAGTCCGCCAGTTAGAGTTTTGAAAAATAATGGACACGATTTTGTTCTTTTTGTTATATCTATGAATATTTGGAAAGACAAAACGCATCAAAACTCGAGGGGGCTTGTGACGTCAGAAGCAAGTAAAAATTGTACTTGCTTGTGACGTTTTGCCATTTTTAAAAGTGTCGTATCTTCGTCAATTTTGGTTTACGTAACAAAAGAAAAAAATACGGGTCAAATATTTTTTGATAATCTAACTGACGGACTAATTAGATTTTTTCAGTCAAAAACCCTAACTTTAATGTTTAGCGAAAGATACAGCGATTGTCAAGTGTGGATCTAGAAGTCCCGGTTTGTGTGTTAGGTTTCTAGATCTCCTGTAAATAAATTAAGGCATGCTAGGTACCACGTAGCAGTATCTTCCTTTTAGCCTGTTCCCAACTATGTTGAGTCAGCTTCCAGTCTAACCAGATGCGGCTGAATACCAGTATTTTACACGGACCGACTCCCATCAGACCTCCGCAACCCAATACTGGTCAATGCCGATATCCTATAGATAGACCAGCTTTCAGACTCAGGCTTCTGACTACCCGTAACGACTGTCATAGGTATTCTCATGACACACGGGACCGACTGTTTAACGTACTCTCCAGGGAGCCTACTCTCTAAGTCCGTCAACGAAGTTACTCGCTCGTCCGAAAGTGCCCGAAACGTAGGAGTGAACAAAACAAGTGTCAAGTTCAACTTTTCGGACGGGCAAAAACACAATAGTAGTAGGGACAACTGTCAAATCGTCTTGTTATTCATTCTTAGTTCGGGCCCCGAAATAATCGTAGAAATGTCCGTAGGTGATAGGGAGTAGAAAACGCTCGTAACTAAGGCCGAAACCACGGACTTCGTGCTTAGGGAGTAGACCCCCAGGCACGGAGGGGTCTCGATGATTAACGAATAGACTGACCACGGCAAGCGCTGCTTAACCTCGCGAATAGTATGATCACCGCGGTGGTTAATTAGCCACGAGCCCCGCTTAGCAGTATCATCAGCATTTTACTCAGCATGCCTCCAAAATTCTTTTCAGACATATTCTAAGTGAAATCTCAGCCAATCAGCCAGTGTCATACTCTGTTACACGCTCTATAAACAAAATCCATATAAATCAACAAATAATTTACCAGTACCGTGCACGGTACGCACGCATCGCATAAATAACGCAAGTCTTTCATTGTACGTGAATGAGACCGATTAATTCGGTGTCAATGTACTAATCAGGGCAGTAACTGCCAATCAGTGTGTTGATTCTATAATAGCAGCTTTGTGTTGCACTCTGTAATGAGCGATTGACGCGCTTTGCGTTTATTTTGTCGTTGCGTTTTATGCTTTGGTATTGGTAGGTATGTACGTGAATTTATATTTTTGTTTGGTTATAATTTATATTGAATGCTATTTTGATATAATGTAGGTTCATAGTTATCCTATAGTCTATAATATCCCATTTGTGGATCTCTGACGCTCTTTCCAATAATCTATGTATATAAAAATGAATCCCTATTTCTCTTGGTCACGGGCATAACGCGTGAGCAGCTGGACCGATTTCGCAATTTTTTTTTGTTTTCTTCCTATTTGTCTGGAGAAGGTTCATATGAAAGAAAATTTAAATTATATTTAAAAAAATAACGAATTTATCTCAGTATGTCCATATTCTTCATTTGTTCATTCCACATGCACGAAAATGGTTTTAACTTTTTGACACTATTTTGATTTTGTTTCTGTAGGTAGGTAGTAGGTAGGAAATAAGTACGAAAAAGTGCACTGCAACGCATGCTGGGTACAGCTAGCACTCGTACTTTTTAAGTATTATATGATCGGAACATTCCATATTCACAGATATACAATGTACGTCAGATAGGGTCCGGTACGTCACATTATACGCATCATTCTGAATAATATTTTTTCTTATTACATAACAACATCACGCTTGTATTCCCCGAAGGGTAAGGCAGAGATCTATAGTACACCCTCATTGCGCCGTTATGTTTAAGTCCCATGTAAAAAGGGGCGAGCCTATTGCACTCAACCTGGCACAAATCCAGCTGCTTGCTACCAAGAATTTCCACACGAAGAAACCCAATAATACTTTTCCCGACCTGAGTATCGAGCCCAGGACCTCACACTAAGCTATCGCGCTTGTGACAACTAGGCGCCATCTCCACGAGCGAGTGAATCGCGGCGATATTCTCGCCGTGCTATCAAATTCAATACCAACTATCGCCGCGATAACATCGCCGTGTGTAGACACGTTCTAAGAGAGTGTATAGAAATACGTGCCACGACGATAACATCGTCGCGATTCTCTCGCTCGTGGAGACGGCCCCCTAAACCAACGAGGTCAGCTTTTTCTTATTAAGTATAAATAAATATAAATTCTTTTCTATAATGCTTTTCATCTCTATACTTAAAGGAGTGACTCAAAGATGACTCACGAAGTTTCCCTTTCGTTAAAACGGCCGATCGTCCAGTTTTGACGTAAATGATCTTTGCGGTTTGAGGCGATAGAAACTTTGCTCCTTATTGGCCTATTTGGAACAGAACCTTCTTTTCATTAATGCGTCCATTGCGCACAGACTTTGAACTAACTTTACTTTGTCCATCAAAACGGTTTCCTTTGATTTTCATAATTTCATTGTTTAGAAGTTTTGTAGGTATTGAACGTTTGAAGTTTCAAACTTTGAAGTATTTGTGCAGGCAACTTACGTAACTGAAATACTGTTGCCTACGATAAAGAGATAAAAAATCACAACAAAAATTACAGCAGCTACACAAGTTAAGCCATTCAACATATACCTACAAGTAACAGAAATAACGCAAACACTTAAACACCCAAATTAGAATAATTACTTATAATCACAATACTTACAGATATTTTACTTTTATGTGTGTAAAAATTGATTATTTAAGAAAAGGATTTAAAATTCAGTTTTATTGCCTTCTTCTTCTTCTATCGTGTCGGTACGAGCTATACGAGGATAACTCATGCCGTGGTGAAAAGATTAGCCAGTCAGCAAGGTTGGTAGCAAGGCTGACTGCCCAGGGTGCACCGGACGTACTGAAGTAACGTCACTCGTGGAAGCTCTTTTCATGCACCCCCAATTGTCTCCAAATAAGGCTTAATATTTTTATTTGTCTATAGATTTACAAGAAAAAGCTGAAAAAATAATTTACATATTAAAAATGGCTGAATTCGATTCAGTAGCCGATCCTTAACAAACTACTTTCAGGATTTACGTTTATTGTGTTACACGTTGTTTATTAACAAAAAGAATATTATGTATGGTTAGAGGTACAAATCTATCAGACCAGTAAAGAATACTCGTTAACATGACAGGAGGCCGGAGGCAGGTAAAGTCTGCCCCAGTCACGGCTCTGACTCATAGGTGTCTTTGTATCATTGCCAAGAGGCCAAACAAATCATCTGACCAGTCTCAGAGCTCACCCACACTCTTATTACAAAGCAATTAGGTTTAGATTTGTATACTAACCGTTTATCTAACGCCTAATATGTTTGTCGTCCACGTAATAGTCTTGCAGTCTGAATAAATCGGCGCACGATGGTGTAATACTCTGAGACAGTGGCGTTGTTTGCAAATAGAATATGCAATGAGTCTTTGCAATACTTTTTCCACTGGTATTTTCTAAGCACGTTTTAATAGGCTTCCTTATTTTGAGAGAATTATTGTCAGGTTTTATTGTGATCCTCTGGTTTTTAGTTTTCTGGTCACGTTTGGTGTAGAGTACAGTTTAGATCTGTGCTTGCGTTGGTTCTAGTTAATCAGTAAATTAACTTTAAAGTTCTCTTAAATATAGCGCCATTAAATAGATAAATCATTTAGCTACGAGTTTATATTCGATGCCTCGTAATTTTAAGTCTTATATCATATTGTTTGCAAATGAATTAAGAATGCATCTTTTGTTTAATTTATACTAAACGTTAATTCTGTTTTTTTAATCGCAAGTTCTTTTTTATAATTACATTTTTTAGTGATAGCGTTGCCTCATGATTTTTCCTCTATCGTGGGTGCGTTTACAGACACTTCTCACATGCACAAAGGCCCAGACCCGCAACAGTTATCTGTAGGCCATACAAATTGTCGTACCGTGCGGTAATCCAACCAGCGACCCGTAGCGCAGAAGCTAATCGCTCAGGCAGCACCAAACGTGTCGTAAATACTTGTTAAACGCGGATTACATATTAGTTTTCATTTGTTTTTCAAAACATGAAATTCAGATGAAGAGTGTAGTTAAATGTTTGCCCTTGAAAACCTCTACAACGTCTGTGTTATGTTGTCTGGTTTCCCAAAGCGATATAATGTTAAACATTTTTCCAAGAAAATTTTACCCAAGTAGATTAATTTTAAAATATGTAGTAACCGTGAATGAAAGTTCGCGTAAACACGTTTTATAAATATTCAGCTGTGTACATAGAGCCAACTAAACCAAACCATAGCTAGCCGTCGACATACATGCTTTTACACTACATTGAATATATTATTTTACAAAATGATGTTACTATTTTTGCATGTAGATACTACAATGTAATAGGTGAATTCATACAAAACAATATTCTATCTATTAACAGTATGTAAAATAACATAGGCTTGTTCCCTTACACCTACATCATTATTAGATTTAAATAAAAACAAGGAAAAAAATATCCGAAAAAAAAAGGAAAAACAGTTCGGAACGGCCTGTTTAAAACCAAAATAGTAGCGGAGATAGGTTAAATGCGATGTTGTCGTGTTTTCCACATTGATAGACAAGTGCGCATGTACTGTAAGCGTTGCTTTTACGTAGGATACATTTTTTATTACAGGTATTAAGTTGGTTTTCACCAACAATAATTCTTTAGTTAAACAACCGTTTACTCGAAAAATGTACTAGAATTTTAGGTAAACTGTTAAACAAGAGAATTAATGTTGGTGTGCACCAGCCTCAATTGCTGATAGGGAAAATTAAAGTCTAATGCCGTCTAAAGGAGAATCGGGTGTTGTGGCGCAGCTTGTGAGAGATATCTATTTAATAGGAGACCGTGTTGTACTGGGTTGATAGATCACGATCCACCGAGCTCTCCCGTCGTAGAGCCGGTCGTCTCATCAGACTCCGCAGTCACACCGATAATTCAGCCCTCATCAAGCTGTCTCTCCCCCAACTCCCCGCCAGCAACGCCGTAAGCCGAGGTCCAAGTCCCACTAGGGGTCACCCTTAGTGCTGTTGTTGCAGGTAGTCATGATGTTAGTGCAGTAAAAATAGTTAGCTGAGGTTAAATATTCCACTTCCCCATCATTGGCTGGAGACCCTTCAGGTCTCGTCAATAACTGCCCGGTTACGAAAAGTAAGAAGTACAAAAGAAAAAAAAAAGTTCTGCGTTGATATCATTGACGCCGTCGACGTAACAGTTTAACCGGCGCCTGCGCAGTCCCATAATATCGTTATCGTTAAATAACATTATTATTTCTACTGTTTAATAACTCTATTTACTTAAAGTCAATGTATTCCGGATTTTATAATACCTACATAAAATTTCCTATACATTGCGATAACTTGACTTATTAATGATAATATAATAACGTTTAAAATATAGTTAGCGCACGCTATATTTTCGACGTTTCCTTGTATTATTAGCAGTCATGATTCGTGTCTATTATGTGCGAACGTGTTTTTAATTAGTTATTATTATTATACACTTATAATATTATGGATAAACAGGACGTACTCGTTCCAAATGTAAGTGCATTTTGTTGTATCAATTTGCAATGTTTATTTTATACAAGCTTGAGCTTATGTAACTTATCAGGAATAATGCAAACTCTCAAACTATTTGAATATTCAGTTATATCATAATACTTATACTGAAATTTACTTTTATAGTGTATAATAAAGATAATAGTTTTTTTTTCGTTGTTAACTGCATTTAAAATTCAGTCTTATGGCCTTGAAATTAGATGTTTTTTTCATCTCACTTAGAATAAAGAAAGGCAAAAGACGCTTTAAAAAAATGCACAAATTTAAAATGGCTGAAATCGATTCATTAGCTCATTCTTAACAAACTACTTTCAGATTTTGTGTTTATTATGTTACACGTTGTATACATATAAGTTTTTAAATTGCTCTTACTAGTTGCTCGTAATTTGTTTATTTAAATAAGGTTATAGAATACTGTAGTTTTTAAACAGTTTGGAATAAAAATAAAGCAGATAGATACTTAGTTACCAAACTTCCGTCGACGAGTATCTTCCTTTATATCTTTGGAAACTGCATTCACTCGATGCATTAGATGCGACTGTACTAAAAATAGTCGACGTATAGTGACCCAGTGAAGTTTGAACGAGAATTTTATTTCTCAACGATAAAAACTTATACTACAGTTGTTAAAGTTAGACGCGTTTATAAATCATTTAAACAATAGTGGTGTTTTAGGTTTCTTTTGCGGTTTTAGTTTTGATGAAAATGTGTGATTTTTAAGTTAAACCTAGATTTCAATAGATAAGTAGGTAGTTCTAGTAATATTCGGTCTTAAACAATTTAAAAACCCAGTAAAGTTTGAGCGAGTTTTTTTTTTCTCAACGATAAACATTTGTACTGCAGTTGTTAAAGTTAGACGCATTTATAAATTATTTAAACAATAGTGGTTTTTAGGTTCCTTTTGCGGTTTTAGTTTTGATGAAAATATGTGATTTTTAAGTTAAACCTAGATTTCAATAGATACGTACTTATAGTAATATTCGGTCTTAAACAATTTAAGAATTGGCGCGACAGTTCTCTCTTTTCCAGATTTCTGTTTTAGTCTATAAAATGTGTTAAATATTGAACTACCTACTGAAAATTTATCGTCATACTAAACATTTAATTTTATCGACAAAAATACCCCTACAGAAATCAAAATGGCTGCCGTTCGGATAGGAGGGGTGTGGTATGTATGTATTTTTGTCGATATATGGCCGATTCCCATAATACACCAAGTGTTATTGGTTTAAATTAAAACTTGTATCTTTACCAATAGTGAAACAAAGACTCTATAGCTTTGCACAGTACCTAGATCCTCCCATACGTTAGTAGATACCACAGGTAAAATTAGCCTGCGAGTCTATTTATATGACGAGTTTGGCAATGAATAAAACTACCATTGGTAAGCATAAACGATTCGTTTTTCGCCATAGGAACCGCGTAAAAATTAACTGTTTAACGTGACGTAAAATTTTCGGTGGTGCAATACTTAATGCATTGTACAGGTTCCCAATTAGAAAAATAACCTTAACACACTTAGGTATTGGTTATAGATCGTAATTTATAAAACGTGTCTATTATTGTGAAATCAGCTTTCCTTCTGCATAAAACTTTCCAGTTTACTCGCTAGTTACGCGAAATTGATCTTGATAATAATTTAATGATGTTTTGCATAATTTACTACGAGGTAATGGAGGAGAAAGCACTGGGTATTGTTTTTATAAAAAATATAAGTACAGCGAAATTGGTTCGATTTTTTCAGTTGGTAGTTACTGAATAATTTATTGATTTTGTAATGAGATGAAAAGGGAATATTGATGGCGTATCGCAACAGCTGCTCGTCATTACCTGTACTGCTGCCAATTTTTTGCGTAAATACCGTCCTTGGATACTAAGAATAACATTAAGAAAAAATATCGGAAAAATTTAAATCGATTAAGAAAGAATCAATTTGAAACTGTCGCGTTATAAATAAACGTGACTTCGTGAAGACATTTCTGTAGCATTTTTCAAATTTTTTGCTACATCGATGATTGTTGGATATTCTGAGAAATGTCTTTAGCAGAAGATACCGGTCAATGAACAGGGGATTGACATCACTACATGCAATCTCTGATCATTCGAGCGATGAATTGATAAATAATTGTTAAGTTTCTTAAAATTAATGAGAAAAATTCTGTTAACGATGAAAACAATGCCAGTACATTATGCATTAATATTATCTACAAGGTTAGTTTTAGTATATACTAAACCTGAAACTAGTTTGTTCAGAATCACTAGGAGAATCGATTGACATATTTTTTACACCACATTTTTTTTTTGTTTTTTTTTTTTCATAAATTTCAGTTTTGTTTCAGTAGGTTTCTACCCATAACAGTTGACGGCAATAGACACCTTGAGGCTTGAAATGGTCCGCTCGGTCAGTTTCCGTGTATTAGACAACCCCTGCATAGCATAACTCAGGCATTTCACACTTTTTTAGCGAACTTAACGCGACATAAACTAAGGTGTAACTTGGAGATTTACTAAAAAAAACACATATTCAAGCAGTTCTGATGAAAATCTTGTCGGGGTGTCTCGGTTTTCGCATATAGTAAAAATAACGTTGTATATCTTGACTTAGCACACGAGGTTGTCAACATGTGGGATGTGGATTCGGCAACCATTGTACCGATAGTCGTAATGGCCAATGGCCTGATGGCCAAGAGCCTCGACCAACACCTCAAGAGGATCTCGTTAGGTGGCTCGATCAAAGGTCTGATACAGAAGGCAGTCCTCCTCGACACGCCACTTATTGTGAGGAGGTCCCTGTCCCTAGAACATTATTATTGTTGTTAAAAAACATCAATAAATTTGATTGATCGTAAGCAATAATACTGCTTGAAATAGCTTTGTACCTATATTATCACGTGACAATTAAAATTATTTACAATGACGTACACATCGATATCTTTACAAATTGACAAATAAGGAAAGGAATATTTTACACGAATAACATACACGAATTCCGTTTACATTTGAAACCTCAGTGATAATTATTCGAATAAATTAATTATTTAGCCAAACATAATTTGTTCATCAAATTAAGGTACGTAAAATCTATTTACCGTACACACTGTAGTTAAAATGGATTTCAGTCATTTCCGTGCTGAAAATGGTGTCATGGTCATTGAAAATACAAAGCAATGCTTTATCTAACATCGGGTCACCACAGTCGGTCCTGTGGCATTCAGGACCTCTAAAAGATATGGTTGAAATCGAGTGTTTTGGGACCACAGTCGAGTGGCAATTTCCATGGATTTAATCAGTATTCAAATACATAATAGGATTAAAACGTTGTAAATCAAGTTGCGGATGAGTGAACATGAATGACGTGTCCGTTCAGTTTCCAATCCAAGTCTATTTAAGTTACATATCACATGGTCATTGAGAATCATTCGAACAGAATAATTTACTAAATTACCTTTTTTGATCACCTCGTTATCCGGATAATGTTGAATTGTGTTGAATAGCATGATTAATGTGGTTGAATAGCGGTACAAACGGGTAATACATAGTGTTGCCAGATCCGTTTTTCTGAATACCGGGATTTAAATTTAAAAAAAGCGGGACTCCTTCTAAAAATCTGGACGAAGAAACCGCGCGTCACACAGTGGCCCATTATCCGCCGCCCGTTCGTCTCAGGTTGGTACATCGCATCTTATGCTGACGGGTTCTTTTTAAATATCGAGCCAATATCAACTACTTAGATGAAAAACCGGGATTTTCAGCGACCTACTGAAGGTGCTGGAGAGACGCTTCCTGAAAGCGCTGCTTTGATAACACTGGGTGTACACGTCTTTTCTAATGCCTATATAAATATTCAACCTTCATGTTAAATTACAGAAATGAACGGGCTTACTTTGATCAATTTTTTGAGCTTCATGTGTTTGTATCTTATTTATTTTCGCTTTTAGCTGCTACATCAAAAATATATTAAATGTATAGACTGAATTAGTTGAGATATATAAAATCACATACCGTAGATAAAAAAAAATACAGAGCATAGTTTTCGATAAAAAAAGGAGAAATTCCTTATCAAAGTTGGACCGTAGGCTTTTACTTTGATAATCCCTGTTTTATCATTTAGTGTCAAAGTAGCCTCAATTAGGACTAGAATTTTGTACACAATCAGGAGTGTGATTTAGTATTTTTTATCTTCGCCATCTAACTCCGCAGACACCTCTATACCGTACGGTAAAGTAGGAAAACTGACAATGTTGTCATTTTTACAGAGATATATGACCAAATGCAATATTTTTAGTAAGTATCAATGTTGCCCCTTAGTATCAAAGTAACCCCAATCGCTGATACCTACTCCATTTAGTGGGTATATCACCAACCTATCAATATTGTCCGTAACTATTCACCAGATCAGTTGAATGTGACCTGTACATATGACAACATATATCAATAATCTTGTCATTATCACTATTGATATGTCGTGAAATGCAATTGTTGGCTATTGAAAAGTTTAGAGACCGAATTAGCTTAATGAACAGTTCTTCATCTCTCGTGTCAGCAAGAGCTATATGAAAACAGCTCATGCTGTGGTGAAAAGATTAGCCAGTCAGCAAGGTTCGTAGCGGGGCTGACTGCCCAGGGTGCGCCGGACGTACCGTACGTAAGTATCGTCACTCGTGGATGCTCTTTTCATGCACCCCATGAACACATGAACAATGAACAGTTAATGATAGGTTGGTGAAATACCCTCTTAATATAGCAATAGACAAACAAATTTAGCAAGGAAATGTAAAGAAAAAAGTAACATGTTTCCTTCCAGTAGGAATTCAGCTCAGTATATCATGCTTTTATGAACATTAATGGTCAATCAAGATGACCTGAAACTCTACTTAAAGAAATATCTCAAAAGATGCCTTGCCGTGTGGCCTTGGTGGATCACTTTTGTCTAATGCTACAATAAATGGAGTATAAGTACTTACCTACGCGTTACATCTCAGTGGGATTAAATAATACACGACTTGTTAGGTTTCAATGTGCTCAATGACTATTTCAACGTCTTTCGGAATATTCATCCCTAAATCGTATAAATTGAAGTCGCTTTTCGCGTGTCTGTTTGTCCGCTTACTTCTTCTAAACTACTCAATGGATTTCGATGCGGTTTTCATCTTAGGCCCCCTTATTACAAACGATGGTCTAAGAAAAACTCAGGTTTTAAAATAGCCCCGTCTCTTTTTGTTATATTATGTTAGAAAGTGATGGGTATATTTTAAATCTGAGTTTATCTTAGTCTCGGTTTTAACCACCTTTTGGAATAAGGGGGAGGTAGTTTAGGTAATTTTTTCCGGATGGTTTTGAGCATCGTACCCGAGCGAAGCCGGGGTTGCTGGTACAGCTATAAAACTAACCATTTAGGCTGGTATTAACTCGCTAGTCAAACAAACGTTTTCCTAAAATTTTACTGCATGTTTCGAGTAAACGGTTGTTTAACTATAGAATGAATGCCTTAGAACATATTGCTTTAAACTTTCCATCTACCGCAGTTCTTTGTCGGTAATTGTATTAATTCTTTTCCCGCTTTCTTGTACACGTTTCTAATGCAAAGTTGGCTAAAGACGTCCAGTGGCTTTCCATCAATGTAACACCTAGCACGTACGTAATAAGACAGTAAAAACGGTCGCTCTTGCTGCAATTACGTGCGTATTTGCGATCATTCAACTGTGACGTAGCGTAAGTTACGCCTTGCTTTCGTTACAGACTATAACTGGATACGAAAATGTGGTGTAATGTGTTTGTGGGTAAGAGATGCTATAACATTTTTCCAAAGAAAAAAATGGTCTTGAACAATGTATACATAATCAGAACATTACTGTCCCACTGCTGAGCATGGGCCTCTTTTCAGAATGAGAAGGATTTAGTGGCCTACACACATCATCGAGAACTTTTTGGAGCCTTCTCAGATGTTCAGGTTTCTTCACGATGTTTTCCCTTATCGATCAAAGCATATTGATATTATACTGTAGAAATTCAAGATCTGCATCCAAATTGCCTATCACATCCGTAATTTCAATAGCTTTAATTTTGATAATACCACAATATTCATAGCGTGGTACATAGTTGTGGAGAAGTCGGATTGTTAGGGTTCCGTACCCAAAGGGTAAAACGGGTATTACTAAAACTCCGCTGTCCGTCTGTCACCAGGCTGTATCTCATGAACCGTGATAGTTAGACAGTTGAAATTTTCACAGATGAAGTATTTCTGTAGCCGCTACACCAATAAATACTAAAAAACAGAATAAAATAAATATTTAAGGAGGCTCCCATACAAAAAAGGTGATTTTTTGGCCGTTTTTATAGATAATGTTACGGAACCCTTCGTGCGCAAGTCCGAACCGCACTGGACCGGTTTTTAATACATACGTTGCTATGGAAATTGTTGATCTGTCAAAATCAAAGTCATAGCGATTACGACTGTTTTGCGCAATTAGAATGCCGATATATTCTTATAGTGGTATATTCATAGCCAACAAATGTACATTTTTTATCATCAAGTTACTTTTTAACGAACGCTAAACAAACTACGTGGACGCAAATTGTAAAGCTCTTTGATTATTAAATAACATGATATAAAATCATTCACTAACGACTAATATCTGTCTCTCATTAGATGCGATTGATGTTCATTTTACAAGACCGGTGGTTTTCATTATTCACGCTTCAACGATCTGATTGCAACCCCCGGATATCAAGAATACTTAGTTTGAAGTAGATAGTAATTGCGCTCTTTTATAAAAGTGTAAAAAGATCACAAGTTACGTATGATTTTATACTCTTTTTTGTTCGTCTTCCCGCACCAGGGGGCCTACTCCCTATGTCCGTCAACGAAGTTAGTCGCCCGTCCGAAAGAAGCCTGAAACGTAGGAGTGAACAAAACAAGTGTCAAGTTCAAATTTTCGGACGGGCAAAAACACATCGGTTGTAGGGACAACTGTCAAATCGTGTTGTCATTCATTCTTAGTTCGGGACCCGAAATAATTGTATGTTCGTAGGTGATAGGGAGTAGGAAACGCTCGTAACTAAGGCCGAAACCACAGACTTCGTGCTTAGGGAGTAGCCCCCAGGCCAGAGTGGTGGACTAAACTAAGGCACACAGTCTTCTCATTCTGAGAACAGGTCCAGCTGTGGGACTGTAATAATTTTATCACAAACAAACGTATTTTCGCTAAAAGCGATGTTTCTTTACAACCTAAAGCAGTCGAAACCATGCTACAAACAAAACGGATAATAAAAAGCGTCAACTGAATAGAAATGCTTGTCAAATAACGCTGCAGTAGAAACAAACGCGATGCAAAGAAGTGAAAAAACAAATTATGTTTTATTTCGAAATCCTGGCAGTTTTTCACTAGTAAATGTACAGTTCGCTGGGATTGCACCGACCTTAATGAATGCTCTCGTGTGCCTATGCGCCGCATTCCCTACCTTAACTTCTGTTGCCGAACGTTTTACGCCCTCTTAATGTTGGCACGGCACGCTGGTAATTGCTGTATGCACAAATATTTCACGAACACGAAAGTATTCTTTATAAAACACTTTTTTAGGTTCCGTAGGAGATTATAGTTTTTTAATATCCACTGTTTCCGCGGTCCGCCACATGACACTCTCCTATACTGTTTGTAGTTTTACACCGAAATGAAGAAAATTTCCAAGTTGATCCTTAAAGTATACGAAAAGCCAGAACGCTTTAATCCAAAGTTATGGGTACAGTTTATATCACAGGAGCACGACGAAATTAAAAATGCCCGCAAACATGTCTCTTAGTAAATCTTATATTTATTATCTCAACTTATACTGTATGCACATTGGCTTAAAAATCCCTGTACCAACTTACTAGCTCTACGGTTTCCAAGATACAGAGATAAGAGGATTTCCCGAAATCCGTGGTATTTGATTCGCAACTACTAAAGTTCTTATCTAACGACAGTTCGGATATAAGTCGGCTTATTGTAAAACCCGTAAAGTATTTTCCTATTTTCCGTCGTCAGGTGCACTCGCCGCGAAAATGGGATTTCATTTTTCTGGCGACCGTTGCCGGCCTTGTCGCCTTGGCAAACAAAGAATGTTCTAAGTTATGAAATCTTAGCGAACGAGACCATGTCGAATATTACGGAGACATTCATATATTTGAACTATCTGAAATAGAAGCGTTTAGTAAACCTTCGACATTAACAATATTGAGTAAAATTCTAAATGAAATTAATCTCTTACAAAATATGGCAGCAACTTTACCTACTATAAATGTCTTCCATAATTTTTTTCTATAATTTTGATGGTTTGCCAAAGCAGTTAATCCATCTTACTTTACACGTTCACGTAATTTATCATAAGACACATTACTATGTGTCAGTGTAAAAAAATCCGGACGTTCTGTCTTCATTAACTAATGAGTATTTTAACAAATTTAATTTTCTTATTCGGTTATCGCTTGTGGATCTACGAATTGGATTGCACGGTCTTTAATGAATGCACCTCCGCGTCTGCCGTGAGTTCTGTGCTTATCAATGTTCACGCCACCTTATGCATGAACTTGTTTTATTATGCTCGTAAATTCACTCGTTTCTAGGTCTGAACTCTTTACATCGCATCGTACAGTTCAAAGGTCTGTTTCATCGTAACAACTGTGGTAATGTTCTTGTGCGTTTAATGTTTTGATTTATTGTATGAGTGTATCAATGTATGATAGTAAAAGTATAAATATTGCACTGAAAAATTATCAGTGTTGTATTGAAACTGAGCGATAAAAACTGGTATTAACAATCTTTTATATCAAGCTTGAACAAAGTTAAACAGAACCCACAATAAAATTCAATGATAGGATTAAAACTACAATGAAAGAAAGCATATCCAAACGAGAATAAATAACCGTCCCAAAATCAATAGTTTGCATATAGTGGATTAAAAGAAAACAATAACTTCGCAGTGTGTTTAATTCAGTTATTCTATTCGACACGACCATTGTCATCGGATTTGGCACTCGCCTGCCGTTTGATATCACTCGGCACATGGCTTCAATTGTTTTTATTATGCGTAAAAGGACACCAAGCGCCATTCAGTCTGCAATGATCGTGTCGTGACATAAACGTGGCTATTAAATAGTTTTCTATACCTATTGCTTCTTTGTGATTTACCTGAGCTTTCACTTTCTTGTCTTCACTATTAGAAATGCCTATTAGATTTAAATTCCCTTCATTCTTAACCACAATAACTTATTCTAAATTCAAATCAGATTTTTTCTCTATCTATTTGGTTAAACGCAATCTTTTCCCTCCATTAACATTAAAAGGTCTTCCGCGATGTTATCATGGTAATTGGTAGTCCCATTTTCATCGTATTCAGAAAGATTAGCCTCCGATTTGCCTTAGGGGGCGATTCTAATGCCAATGATCGATTTTATCGCACACTCAGTTTTATCTTTGACAAAAGACAATGGGCTTATTTATTCGACACCGTTATGTTTATTTATACAGAAAAGAAAGATATAAGTAAATTCCGTTTCGTAATACTTTCTCCTTCTCTAATCAATAATTGCCGGTATTGTTTACATTTCACTTTTGGTCTTTATATGTTTCTTGTTCTACATGTATGAGATGATGGTCTTAAGTTTTGAAACATGCTGGTTTATCTGATAAGTTGTTGCTCAAATTAAATTAAATATTTCACAAAAAATATTTGATCAAGCTACGTACGTGCAATACTTAGAATGATTTGCGAGATCGTGAAATCGTGACTAGAATCTACGTAATTAACAAAAGTAACGAGTGCTTTGAAATTCTATACGTCGCTGATGGCGTTATTACAGGGTAATTAATTCAGTTCATTTTATCAGAAAGCTAAACAGAACGTCCAGTATCGTAGTACAATACAAACACTAACATTAACACAAATGATAATACACCATGTTGATTTACCACTTATCTTGCTGTCTTCAAAGAAATTTATGCATTCGGACACGTATCATAAATTCATGATTATGTCTTTCGAAATATTTTATATGTTGTATTATTAATTGCGTTAGTTATAAATATCACTGTTACGTACTAACATAACATTCTTGTGAGGATATAAAAAATCTGAATTCGAAATACTGTACACATTGAGTAAGAATTTTGTGCTATGAAAGGTAAAACTAGTTCAGTTACTATAAGAATAAGTAACATGACGCCCAAAATTATTAATAGACTTAACTCACAGAGTAATTACGCAGGAGTCTCAGAATCCAACACCAACATTTCAAAGGCGGAGATCCTTATCTTTGCTCTTAGCGTCTTCCATTTATCAAAATAATAAATTAAGAAAGGCTCCAGATTCCATTTGATCGATAACGTGGTTACGTTTGGTGAAAACTTTGATTTCAACGATGTATCGTGTGGCAAACTTAGTCCATTAAGCTACGGTGTAACTAATGTACCTAATAATATGCTTTTCAAGTGTAATCCCTATCGATTCGCTTGTGCTGCTTCCACGGCTCCTGTCTATAAAATATGAATTTCTAATTTCACAACGAAAATTGCTTCGTAAAACTTATCCTTGCACCTGTGAGCCCAATCTCGAACTTTCCAAAGCATTCTAAATCTATTTTATCGTCATACAAGTTTTTGAACGAGTTCCAAATATACTCTTTCGTATTTCCGATATTTATTGTCCTATTTTGGACTTGCATAACAGTATATTTTTATGGAATCACTGCCAGGAATATTATATTATCATAGGTTGGTGAAGATAGGGAAATATATATTTTATGATGGTATAATTTTACAAGCTTCTTATTTTAAAATTGTTTGTTACAACGACACCTATTCATTATGTTCGCAGTTTCGTTTTCTTGAAGTGTATGTATTATTATATTATCTTTCATAAAGTGAATAAGTAATTTTAATGGCTATCCTTAACTACTTCCTACGCTAAAAAAGCGGATATAAAACATCGCTTCATATCGTATTCCAAGACCACCCATCTAGACCTTTTATTTCTCTTGTGTAAAGCTATAAATATAGTTTTATAAATATTTTCTTGCTTATCTTCTGAAACAGTACTCGTAAAGCGAGCATTTCGCGCTTTAGATATTTTATAGTGGCAATATCTCTTGAGATAAGCTACCTTACCGTCATATCTTCGATTTATTCATGTCTCCGCATAATTTTTTCTCGATGGAGATACTGAGATTGTAGAAATATATTAAAATAAATAGTACTTATAAATTATACTATAGCGTTGCATTCGAGATTTGACTGAATAGTCAGTTTTAATTTAATAATCTAGCTAGCTAACAATTATATGTAAAATAAGGAAAAAAACTCTGCAAAAAACAGTCAACTGTTTAAAATTTCAGCAATACAAGCTTATTTCTGCTTAGCATATGCACATCACACAAATCTTAATATGCAATAGATTCCGTACCTAAACAGAATCTTGCCGTTGCAGGTATTCAGATTGTCTACGTTCGCGGTTTCAGTAATCTGGATATCCCCCAGCTTATATCCTCCCACTGTCTATTGGTTTGAGCCTGAGATTAAAATGTTATTGTGTTGAGTTTCCTCTTCTATTATGCGCTCCTGGTACCGCTTAAATTCTTCACGCGCGATAAACTCTTGAATATCTCTTTTCTGAGATGCGCCATTCTGTATTTTTTTGTTATAATCGTTCTCGTTTTTCTCTTTTTCTCATTGTTCTGTGTGAAATACGTACTTGTACTTTTGAGACTGAATTAATGTGATACGAATTCTGTATTTGTAACATTGGACTGCGGTAAACTAACATGATTGATAGAATTATTCTTAGTAAACAATATGCTTGAACTTTTTCTACTAATAATAACTAAGTTTAACAAACAATTTCCTATTTCATGTGTTCTAACTGGTGACTCCTTTTTGTTACAGGTATTTTGGGACAGTCAAAAACCGGTAAGGGATGCGGCGAGGAAAACTTAAAACGTGAGGCGTATTATCATAAAAGTCTCGTTGAATTTCAAACAGTCATTGAAATTCAAATAGTAGCCGAGCCCGGATGAAATCGTCACAGTTTTTCCGAATTGCCTGATATCTGGTTAACATTCTTTTAGAACAAGTAATAAAAGAGCTCAACTTGAACCGACCGTGCTCGAGAAGTTTCAAGTCGTTTTTGAAAGAAAACTTTACGAGTTCGCGTTGCTCGTCATTTGTAACTTGAAAGTGTAGTTTTTTTATACTCTATTTAACTAGATCTTTATCTTATTTTAATTTCTTCTGCAATGGGCTTTGTGAGAAACTTGGACGATTTTAATCATTTAAAGGCGTCGCGTCGGGTCGTGTGACAGGCATGCCTGTTAGCAAAAATATATAACAAAAACCACCGCTTTATGGAAAAGCGTTTCTTTCTGTTTGGAAACGTAACCGCTAGCCTGTGTGCTCTGTAAAAAAAATCGCTATGCGCAGCGTTCTCTCATTCAGAGCCTCGACGCTCCGCACTGCATTTTTCATTCGCAACCTGAAATCGTGCTCAGCATATACATTATATTATCTAGCCGATGTTCCTGACCAAGGACACGTATATCTTAGGCTGTAAAGGGTTCATCTTAAGTAGATGTACTTAGGCGTCGAGGCAATCGCCATAACATACCTATGTACAGTTGTACAGTCTATATCAAAACTAAATGATGATTGCACAAAGTTTCAATAGTGTTATAAAAATGTAAAATTATTTTTTATTAGTATTTTTATGGATACAAAATAACAGAATAGACAACACTAAATACTTGTATAATAACAAATTTCAAGTAATCACTACATGCACTGATAATTGAATTCAAAGTTTCAAAAATGCCATCAATTTTTGCTGATATTTTAAATCATGCACTGAATATCTTCCGCACTTAAATTACTCATGTATAATAATAAATTGATAACCAAAAACTGCACCGCAACCGCTGTAACCGCATCGATTGATTCGTGTTTTTCCATACTTGAATATTTTGGTTCACTTTGCTCACTCGTCTGAACATCGGGTGTCGCGTCAAATGAAATGGGAAATGGCAATTTCGTAGATATTTCATAGCGTATCGCTTTTACTACGGCATGATGTACTATGCAATTTTCGTAAAATGCTGAGAGATATTTTGTCTGAGCTATGATAACATGAAATGGGACTCAATGAATCTTGGCTTTCCAAGAACACATAAGGTCCGAATCAATTTAGTCAACGATTTAATTAATGCATGCCTCATATTTGATTTCTCAAATTGCACGTTTATGTAAAACAGGCAAAATTAAAGGCATCAGATTTAATATATTGGCAAATAAATACCAAGGTCTTGCATTGTTTTGCCAAGCTTTTGTGTTATTTTCTGGCACTGCAGTGCCATTATACATTGTCCCAGAAACAGTTCCAATAGCCTCGATATTAGCTACCCTCCAAAGCTTGCTTTAATGTCACAGGTCATTGGCGAATATAACTGGGCCGTTAAAGTTGGCTTCACTAAAAGTGTAATAGCTTGACCTAAATTGTCGTGTAAATCCATGGCTTTCTAATTGCACTATCATTCGTGGCCATTTGCTTAATTTGGAGGTATTAAAGCCTCCCCTAGTTTTGAGAACTTAATGTGCTTGAGGGCTTAACAACAAAAGTAGTTCAACGTGTGTGTGTGCGCGCAACTACCTATTCTTTAGTCTCTAAATAGTATAAATTGAAGTCTTTTTTCGCGACTGTCTATTTGTCCGCTTATTTCTTCTAAACTAAGTACTCAATTAATTTTGATGTGGTTTTGATCATAATTAAGGTTTTTTTAAAGGTTTTAAGCTATAACACGTACCCGAGCATCGCCGGGCAGGTCGCTAGTTAAATATAAAATAATATGACAAGTTCTAGTTTCAACTCCGACAGCTGCATAACTTCTAACATTGTACACACACATTGTTGAAAGCTGTGCAAATATGAACTATTCAACTAATCCACGTGAACCTAACCTAGCATAGACGAGAATATGCAAAAAGTGCTGTAATGCACTAAAGTGCAAAAAAATTATAGCCTGAAGGCGTACGTATAACCAAAGTCATTATAAAACTTTACTTCGGCGCCTATCGTGCTCATTTCTAGTTTAAAATTGGAATTTGAAAGCCCAAAGTTCGCTCGAGCTCGAAACTTGGAGTGCTCGATAACGTCGTCAATTAGTGCGTCGTGGCTCGACATCGAGCACTCGCTCGAACCCACTAGTGCCTAAGTTTACTAGCTCGAATCTAGGGTTGAACCTCTCCTATGAAGTTTTGTATCTTGTGTTTGTAGCCACTTCACGTATCTAATTATATTAACCTTGGATTGAACGCATCTTTGGTCATATGCATAGGTTTAAACTGTTAAATATCTTTTCTATATAAAGCGTGAGTACTTATGGAAGAGATTGGAATATCACAGTTGCAAAAACTTTTTAAGTCTTGAAAGTAAAAAGCGTGATTTTGCTTAGATTTAATAAGATTTTAAAAGTCCCATACTCAATAATCTTAGCCAATCACTCGATATACAAGGGCAGTCGCAAAAGAGCTACTAATCCGCGGGCCACCTAAAGAATCATCACCATCACTGATACTGTATTAAAAGCGAGTGTTAACATTTCAAAATTCAATCATTTTATTTCACTGCAGGTGAATATTATTTTAGTTTTTTCAAAGATTCTTCATTCCTGTTTTAATTAAGAATACAGAAAATGGAGCTTTTAATACATGACCCCAAATATGATCTAAAATAAAACCAGTTGATCATAGCTGAGGATAGAAAGATTTTAGCGTAATTTTTATGAACAGCTATTTCTTAAACTATTGACTTTTGGGAAAGTTTTAGAACAAAAGTTATTCATTATTATGGGTCCTTTAACACCCTTTCGGATTAGTACCCCCTTTCCGACTAACCTGAATATTAAAGAACATAAAAAATGCCTTATATTTATTTTAAAAGTGGAAATAAATTTGCCTTACCCATCCCTACTGATGTGCTTTACTTACAGACGAAATAATCTACGTGCTTAGTTTGTTGGAACACTAAATCTTAGTAATCGTGTGTGTAGTTGTAATGAGACGTTGCTGGGTTCCGTATGGGCAATTATAGTACAATCTTGCCTCAATTGCTCGGTACCAGACGAGCCATTTATTTCCTTGTAATGTTAGCGATTTGTACTCGCATTAAAATCTTTTTAGTTTCTTGAAAAACGTTGTTTGTAGTGTATAGTATCGTCACATCTACGACAAACTTTCTAATCTTGTGATGAGGTAAAGATACGAATATGCAATTAATTCTAATCCGTGTAAAATATTGAACATCTATTTACTGTATCTTAAAAAGATAACCTTTTGAAATCCAAATGTACCATAATATCGATATCTCAATCACAAAAACAAGTTTTTTTTAATGTTTCTGTTCTTCAAAATGCACCCATTTAAAAGGCATCTTTTGCAGATTCGTAAGTTTGCCGATACGAATAAGTATGCAATTAATTCTAATCCGTGTAAAATATTGAACATCTAATACTGTATCTTAAAAAGAAAACCCATTGAAATCCAAATGTACCACAATATCGATATCTCAATCACAAAAACATTTTTTTTAAATGTTTCTATTCTTCAAAACGTAACTAAATTGTAAAAGGCATCTTTTGCAGATTCGTAAGTTTGCCGATACGGATATGCAATTAATTCTAATCCGTGTAAAATATTGAACATCTATTACTGTATCTTAAAAAGATCATCATCTGCCTAGCCTTTTCCCAACTATGTTGGGGTCGGCTTCCAGTCGAACCGGATGCAGCTGAATATCAGTATTTTACATGGAGCGACTGCCTATCAGACCTCCACAACCCAGTAACTGGGTAATACGATACTCTTGGTAAGACTGGTTGTCAGACTTTCTGGCTTCTGACCAACAGTAACGACTGTCAAAGATCTACAAATGACAGCCGGGACCAACGGCTTTACGTGCTTTCCGAGGCACGGAGGAAACTCGCTATGGTAAATGGTCACCCATCCACAGACCAACCTCGGCAAGCGTGACTTAACCCGGAAGATCGGTCTATGCGGCTGTAATTATTTAGCCACGAGCTCCTCTTAAAAAGATAAGAGCTTAAAAAGCTTAAAAAGAGCTTAAAAAGAAAACCTTTTGAAATCAAAATGTACTACAATATCGATATCTCAATCACAAAAACAAGTTTTTTTTAAATGTTTCTATGCTTCAAAATGCACCCATGTAAAAGGCATCTTTTGCAGATTCGTAAGTTTCCCGTGGATGTGACGATATGATAGATTTTCTTAAGAGATAAGCGACATATTTTGTAATGAAAATTGATTGAAGGTAATGGAACGTGTGTGACAAAAACGTCTGACAGTAATAAAAATAAATAGAGGCAGTAAAACGGGCATCTTATATCTTTTAAGTAAAGAAACACGTAAGCATTCTACGTGTATATTAAATAAAAACGTCGTATCTGTAAAAGTTTTTGAATAAAACCTCAACTTCAAACCATAATGTTAAACTTTAAAAAACTTAATAGACATCGACACTGTTTGGGCGGGCGCGCCGCCCAGCGTAAGGTCAAAGACCCCGCTAATAACTTCCGCTTACCTGCAAACGCTAGTCGTTAGCCTAGACTTTAGGCTGCGATGACAAAGAGCTTTTATGCAAGTAATGAAAAAGAAAGTACGGTTTCAAAACATGATATGATGTTTAACATTGAAGAGTGGTGAGATTTTTTTTAGACTTTGTTTTGTAGATAAACTCTGAAAGTCATCGTAAATCCATCTTTTCGTTTGGTTACGATTGCGTGAACGACTTTCTTTATCAGTCTTATGTAATATTTAGCTTACTTTACAAATCGGAACTCTCAACAATAATAACAGCCATAATATCTTAAACAGAAACATACATATTTACGGACATTTACCATAAAAATGTACGTAAAATGTCTACCATGTAAATTATTCTTTTAGCCGTGTTAAGTGACGGTACAAACGGTAATTATTGAATACTTCACACGATGTTACCAACCGAGCTCATTCTCATATCGTATTCACCAAAGGCCACTCGAGTAATCCACAAAGATATTCGAATACAAAAGCGTATTCGAGACGCTATTTTAGTCTGTTACTGTCTCAAACTGTCAATAGTATTAGGCGGTTGAAAGCTAAAACTTCAGCTGTCATAGTACATTGAAACTTTAAGTGGATTCTATCAAACATTCGCCAGTGAATAGACAAAGCTTTGTACTTCCTCTCAACCGTCTAACTCGTTCCCTGATAGAGAAAAATGACGTTTTGTGGACAGAATATTGAAGGAAGCCCTTAAAAGAAACACAAAGGACGACAGGAAAAACGAAGACAGTGCATCGCCTTTGAAAGCTTTTGGTACATTGAAACGTAAACATCAATAGATGCTTTAATGTAGAAGGCTACTTATAATGTTGTAACAAAAACTTTCTACCAAAAGTAACTACAACTGTAACGATAGCTATCAATGATAGATAGCTTAAGTTGCCTGTTATTGACATAGTTTATTACTGAAACTGGCTTTCTCCATTTAAAGCCTACGACAACAATGGAACATCAGAATTTAAGGTGTGAAATAGAGCGATAGGAAATTTCGCTCCTCAATTGTTTGTAGTTCGAATCCAATTTGTTATTCAGTAGATCAAAACACTACACCCGCATAATGAATCGGGCGTTTGATTGAATCCATTGTCGTTCCAAGACTAAGTTCAATCCCACGACCTAGATCCGACCGCAATACGATTCCAATACTTGTGCATCGCCGGGAGCAATGCAATGCAGATTATTTACTCAGAGTACACGCAATATTAGCTATTACACCGTTGTTATTAAAGATAAGAATTGCATATTGTATTTACGTTGGTGGGTGGTGGCGTACATCTGCGGATGTTATTGAATGCAGTAATGACTTCGTTGGGATTCATTTCGGAATTAGGAAGTTTGAACGAGTTAGTGTCAATACTGTAGCGATTATGTGCAAGAGTAGTAGACATACCATTACCTGTGATTTTAATTTTCTAAATATTGTGTTGTAAAAATCAACATTAAGTAGATGTAAATTTTGAAATATTTCAGTCGCCAAAATAATAGGTGAAAACTTCTCTGAAAGAACATTCGTAATTACATTTGTCATTTTTAACACGACACTTAAAAACGACGCTCAAATTAGAACAGAACTCAATAACAATGGAAACTATAGGAAATTCGTTAGGAACGCCATAACTACGTATTTTACATGCATAATTTCGGAACGTAAATGAATTTACCGAATGGAAGCAATTTTCACACTAGCCGTGAATAATAATTGTTTCTCACGAACTCCGTCACGGTTAGTAAATCTAATTCTATGCTCGATATTTCTGATTATACAAATATTTACAGTTTCTAAATGTCTTTGACTGAAGCTGAATGATTAAGTGTTTTCAGTAGTTAGGCGTTATGTAATGTTTTCAGTAATAAATGCGTCTATTACCGAACAATTCTATTATTTTTTTGAGATCGTCTTGTAATTTCATAATTGATTGTTATTCACTCTGCTTTCATTTCATTTAACAGCTGTCTATTTCAAAGATATATCATAAAAGAATTGATCACAACAGCGTGAATTTCACCTACAATTCGATCGAAATTGAATTTGATAGAAAAAAGAGTGGGCGCGCTCACTTTTGTCAAGCTGGACCTCTCATATTTTTCAATATATTTTATTCACAAAGCGAGGTGTACGCGGTGCAGGCGTTAGATTGGATTTGGACAATTCACAGCAGATTGATAGCAAACCTATTTGCTAGGCTTGTTTGGTACACACCGCGGAATTTTATCAATTGATTGATTCAACAAAAAACTCGATTTGAACAGCTGCACCGTTCTTTTTTTGGTGGTCGACTGTCAATATTTGGTAGGCTGATGTTGTACACAAATATGATATGGATTTGGATGGAAACGGTGGCTTTAAAATTATTCTATCGGATCGGTGTATTTTACTGTTCGGTTCAAGCGATACGGTTTTAGTGAATGTAACTAAACAAACGTTAACCCTAAAGTAAATTGTTAACCTGTTGATGTTTCTATTTTATCATTCTGTAATGCCCGGTTCCTATAGCCAAAAACGAATCGTTTTGCTTACCAATAGTAGCATTTTTCATTGCCAAACGAGCATATAAATACCTGTAAGCTAATTTTACCTGCGATAGCTACTAACGTATGGGAGGATCTTCTACGCAAAGCAGCGTCTTTGCTTCATTATTGGTAAAGATACAAGATTTTGGTTTGATAAAACACACTACATAGTATAAAACAAAGTCGCTTCCCGCTGTCTGTTCGTATGAATGCTTAGATCTTTAAAACTACGCAACGGATTTTGATGCGGTTTTTTTTAATAGATAGAGTAATTCAAGAGGAAGGTTTCTATGTATAATACTTTTATATTATAGTAGAGGAAAACGCGGAACACGCGCGAAACGACATCCACGCGGGCGAAGCCGCTGGCGACCTCTAGTTATAATATAAATTAGTCACTTTTCGCATCTATCTGTTTGTCCGCTCACTTCTAAACTACTTAATGGATTTTAACGTGGTTTTCAGTTTAATTTAGGTAATTTCTTCCGGAAGGTTTTAAGCTATAAAACCTACCCGAGCGACACCGAAGCGGGTCGGTACCTAGTTAATTAATAAATAAGTAACCCTTCCTCTTAGTTACTTCATCACATCACATTTCAAGTTCCAACGCAGTATTATTCAAGATAACTAAGTAATTCATTTGCTACATTGATATAGATTTTGTTCGTTCGCTACATTTAAATCACCGTATCGATGTCGTTATATGGAATGACTATAAACTAGGATTCGAATCTAGAACACCACTTTTATTGATATTTGGTAATTGGAGCTATTGGCTCGTAACTTTAGATCAACAACCATAGATTTCTAAGATTGAGTGCGAATTTAACATCATGCTTAGATTCCCCGAAGGGTTCGGCAGAGGTGTATAGTACACAATCATTTCGCTGTTATGTTTACGTCCCAAGGGGGCGAGTCTATTGCCATTTTCCGGGTGCAAATCTGGACTCCGGGCTGCTACTGAGAAATTCCACACGGAAATACCCAATAACACTTTACCCTACCTGGGGATCGAAACCACCGATCGACCACTGGACCAAAGAGGCAGTGAGTGCGAATTCTCCTCATAATTCTTGATCTAGTTGATACGTCTTTTATAAAACACTTAAAAATGTTTACTTCACATATTATGTTTGGAACATCATTATCAGAATGATCGTAAGTAAATCAAAGGCCAGGTGCAGTTGGCAGAATACCAATACAAACAAGGCAACATTGCAATTTATTATTAAAAATCAATAAGTAGGTACGTTTATGTGACCTACTAACACACCTTCAAGCCTTGATTACCCAAATTTTTATTCAAGAAAGTATTTTTTTTACCTATACTGTTCCTATGTTGGGGACAGCTTCCAGTCTCACCAGATGCGGCTGAATAGGTACCAGTTTTTACACGAAGCGACTGCCAGCAAACCTCCGCAACCCAGTTACTGGGCAATGCCGGTATCCTAAGGCTAGACGGGTTGTCGGACTTTCGGGCCAGAAGCCAGAAGGCTACCCGTAACGACTGTCATAGGTATTCGTATGACACGCGGGACCGACGGTTTAACGTGCTCTCCGAGGCACTGAGGGTTCTCGGTGTGTAAGGAATGGTCACCCATCCACGGACTGACCGTGGCAAGCGCAGCTTAACCTTGCAAATCATATGATCCGCGCGGCGGGCAATTAGCCACGAGCCCCTCAAGACAGTATTACAGTATAAATTGTGCGGTACCCAAGGAACAAGAAGACAAGTCTGGTTTACCCCTTAAAATATTATCGCGGTAAATAAATATACTACGGCACGTTAAGAAGTTAAGCAGTGAAGTATAGCGTGGTTGTGCAGCATGGAGGTGGGGCAGTCTTTAGAATATATTAAATTCCGTAGCTACTCGTAACTTATACGTGCTTAGCGAACCGAGACGAATGCGCAAGCCTGTTACTTGTTACGCTTCAGTCTTGAGCAGCCATTAACCTGAATATTCGACGACATTTTGACATTGAATCTGAACTCCTAATTTCACCCAATTTCGGCAACACCCGAAGACATCTTATCTTTTCTCAATATTTTTTTTTCAGTTTTTTTAATTGTCTTCGTCTCTTATTATATTAATTATGCATAATTACGACCGTTCCTTTTTGTTATTAAAATGGGAGTGGTATTGAGGCATCTATAATTTATTACAGACAGGAAGTTTCAATGAGCTGCGAGCTCAGCCTGTGAATATTAATTTTAAAAGCAAACGTACCGTTTTTATAATCAATTCGCACGTATTGGATGTCAAATCCGACAACAGAACACAGCCAATATGAAAGAACTTTTTTAATAACGACAAACTGGCTGTTAGTTGTTCCTTTTTCAAAAAGAGGAAAAATAATTTCGATGCTTTTTGAATAGCGAACAGGGTAGCAACACTATTAATCATCGCACGGATTAAATTGCTAATTGCTAATTATGCGATAGGCTGACTGCGACGCACGCATATTTGCTCACCGAGTGTGCTTATTATTTAGTAATTAGGTATGCGTTGATGTACTGTTGCCGTGTTTCTCCCGCATCCGCACACCTTGGATGGGTTTTGCCGCATCATTTCTTGCACGCTTTCTCCTGACGCACCCTGTTGTTCCGTTTTAACACGTTAAGTAGCCAACCGTGTTCTGCATTGTCATACTGTTCTGCATCTCTTTCATGATAGCTTTACTGTTACATTTATTTTAAACAGTTGAGTTCAACGAACAACGCTATGAAAATAGTCTGAGAATCTGTCCCAAACGTTCATCTCGGACGATTATTTAAACATTACTCCTTCACAAACAAAGCTTTTGGGCCAACAATGTGTGTCGTGTAACTGTACCTGTCGTGGACAACCTGTTAGTAGCTCGAGTTTTTTTCTCTTTTGATTATGTTCGTGCGTTTATGCAAATTACTATTTTAGTGACGATAAACGTAAGCGGCGAATGATAATGTCTTTGTTGTCATTCAAACTCTTATATTAATAGCCATCCGCATAGATTCGCCCTACTTTATAAAATTAAATGCCGAGCTCGAGAGAACGAAAACTAATTCCCGAAGTAGTTGCAGGAATTCTATTTCGATTCAACAAAATTCGAATTTCGAACACGCTCTATTCCATTTACAAACTTTTTAATTCTCCATTCTGATTTTTTCAACGTCGCGTGGCTTGTTCCAGTGGTTTTCACTACCTTACACTTTTTAATTTCTTTAAAAAGTTAAACTAGGAATTTGTGTTTCCTGCCGATTTTTTTTTTGTTTGCTTATGTGTAACGCAGATTTTATTTGGGTACTCATTACAGTAGGTCTAGAGCTTCGTAAGCTCATAATGGCATTCACGAGTAGTGTGGTGCATGCGAAATTAGCACTGCAGCATTTTTGTGCAGCACAATGATGCAATCCCAGAGCTCAGCAGTCGCTTTGTGAGGGAAATACTCTCATTCACGATTGTGAACTTTTTGAATAAAGCCATATTCGCTGGTAGACGTGTGTACGTCGGTGGAAGTGGTTCATTACGTGACGTATGCTTTAATGATATACATTCCACTAGAGGAGTTTTGTTTTTGCTTTAAAACATGACATTGACGTGTTAAGTTTATGTCGGTGTCAATAATGGGAGAGTGAAGGCCGAGCAGCAAAACAGAGAGCTATATCGATCACAATAGCAGTAATCTATTATTCATATGTCACTAATGCGCCATTCAGTTCGCACGAGAAGTTGCACAATGCAAAAATAACAAGCGCGTTCGTGGTACGCACTTGCGTCACTGCAGACGGTAATATTTAACTACATGGTTACATTCAAATTTAAAATAAGTTTGGTTGAAATACATTTATTTATTTACTTGCCCGCGGCTTCGCTCGCGTTGATTTAGAATTTGACAATCAACTCTTAACACACTACTAAAGTTTCTATAATAATATAATTCCATCATGATTCGAAAGACACGCGGCACAATCTATTAAATTATTGTTGTTTTCCTCGGGAACAGTACTTTTTTTCGGGATGAAAGGAACCCTATGTCCGTTTCTGTACACCTTACAACGTATATGCAAAATTTCAGGATGATCGGTTCAGTGGTTTAGGCGTGAAAAGGTAACAAACTTACTTTCGCATTTACAATATTAGTAAGGATTTTATTCTTCATGCACAAAATTAGTACAGAGGCGGAATTAATGCCTTAGGCATTTTCTACCAGTCAACCGTAGGGTGATGTAGAAACAAAACATGTTAGCTGAACACATTGTTGTGATACAGTACATTAATTAAACACAAATTTACAATAGGTTGTAAAAAAGTATTTATTCTCTTCTTCACCTTCATACTAAACAGAAAAATGTGTAACGTGTCAAATGTTGAAGAACAGTCGATTACTATGTTTTTTTACAAGTAACTAAATCGTTAAATACTGCTAAACGAGTCTTTAAGCAAATTTCCATTAAAATTATCTTCATCTTGTTAATACTCCCGCTAAACTCTAAAATGTTACACAAAGCTATCACAGACTCTTTTCACATATGAAGTACTTACCCTCATTTAAGACGATACAAAGTTTTGTCGATGGTATCAGAGATGTTCACCTACTTACCTTGAGACAAAATGGGGCGTATTTCTTACACGTCTGAATTGAAAACAATAGCCAATTTTCTAGTAACGCGTTATTAGCCCGGTTTGTATACAATGATAATAATAGAGCAACGCGAAATATCTGTTACACACGCGGATAGCTCAAGCGATTCATATTTTGAATTTCGAAACGCAATGAAGGGAACAGATAATAATAGTGATGAGAAAAATACCATAGATTATTTTAATGTCCTACGCAACTCTTTGCTTTAAAGTAGGTAACAAAAAATTAATTCAAAAAGTTTTCAATTCTTAACGTTTTCTTTAAAAAAACAATGTTGACGAATCAAGATTTACGTTTTATCAACAAACCTTGAACAAAGACTCAAAAACAACTGACAAACAAACAAGGCCCGCGCTGCGAAATGAATTTAAAAAAAAATGGAGACCGAACTGATTAAAGATTGCAACGCTCATTTAACGCTCCGATAAACGCAATTACTCGCTGGGGATCTAGGAAGAGCTCTTTTCGCTCTCATTCACGTTTTTAATGCCACCTTCTGCGTCTTGGAATTTTAAAATCAGATTTTCTGAATTATCTTGGCTAGTTCATTATCCTATTTTATCTATGGAACAAACAGCGAGACAAAAGTTGACAACTCCATTTCATATAAAAAATAAAAATGTATTCTGTTTTCAAATCTTAAATTCGAGTTTTGGTTACAGTTCGGACAACGCAATAGGTCCGATTTGACGTTTGCATAAAATCACAAAATAAATGTGTACAGACGTTGTACGCCTTCGATCTTAAAGTAAGTCGCCTTTTAGTTATCTTAACGTAGCGCATGATCATGATAAAATGAAACTAGACGCCACGCATTGGAGTAATTAATACTAGTGTTGATATTATGCCTAGTATTTTGACAGGTGTCAAATCGGACCATTTAGATTGTTACAAGTATAACTAGCATTCTTACAACAGAATAATATTTAGCTACTTTTGAGTGAGTCGATAAATAATTTCATTGCATAAAGTAGCGAAGCCAAATACCAATAATCATAAACTTACGTTATCGGAACGTGTATCCGCACGTAAGAGTATGTAATCAAACATTCGATATAAATATGATAGTCACGATTGCGTTTGACGAAAATAGAACTTTGCCGAACATACCTATTCAGTTCGAAAAGGTACGTAAGTATTACTCTAGAGTTTTCAGTATTCTTCCGGATATCGGTGAACAAATTGATATTGACAGAATATCAATACGATCTATCTGTTGCATTTTTAGTTTTACATTTGAGCTACTGTCTTCTTTCTTTGAGCTACCTCTAAAGCCCGGAAACCCTTGATATAAAATTGCATCAATACTATAGGCACTAAATATTATCCAGTAATTACTATCCTAAACTTTCAGATTCCTGTGCATACACGACACTGCAGAAACTGTGAGAAAACTTTATTAAAACGCATATTGTAAAAACAAAAAAAAAAACTTATTTAATAGCGCTTACAAGGATTTATTTAGTTGCGTGCTCGATGTTTACGGAAAACAACAATTACGAGTTGTCTGTCTGTGTAACATTAAATAAAAAGCTCAAAATCTACTGTAAACAAAACAATGCTGCTCCAACAAGTTTTTGCTTTATCTTTTCATGAAATTCTGAATAGAAACTCTTTAAGGCTTCAGACACATTGCATTCTCTCAAACCACCACAACCGTCATTCACTCTGAACGTAATGTTAAAATAATGCCTCCATTTGATATTGTAGGGACCGTGTGAGGCACCTTTATCTCGGAAACGAGTAAATGGCACAGCAATATCGTTAGTATCAGGCGCTGAACAATGGTACCACGTAGACATCCCCTCGCTATTTAATGAACACGAGATATCCCCGTTACACTGCCTAGGTTGATAACACCAAGTATTCAAACTCTTTGGTTGTTTGTGAATGATGTTATCGCTGACGCTGTACGACATATTTATTACCTTTGCCTTTCATTTAAAATCTCACCGTTCCATTTTCAAATATCGCTTCGCATAGTTGTCAACGACATCACGGTTCAAAGGGTTTGTAGATTTTAAAGGGTAGACAAGCATTAACAAATGAAAGTTGTACCTGCGTGCTTTTGTTATTACGTTTATTAATTAACTTTATTCATTAGATTCGTACCTACGTGTTGCGTTGCGCGTATTTCTGATTTATTCCCCATTGAATTATTTTGTATAAGAAAAACAAGAGACTGATGAAATATACAGGTGTTAACGAATTCGTGTAATTCCTTCAAACCGCGTACTGGTGACACTGATAGACCCTGCATAGGTGTTTTACAGAAACAACAAAAAAAATTTTCAAAAAATGAGCCATGGTATTCTGTAGTTGAGTAATTTTTGCGTCCCAAGTTAACAGACTGCGCGGAGCGATATCGCGCTAGTCGTGCCCGTCAGCTATGTTGCCGTGACTTCATTAATTTATGTATGGCATCGAAATTTTCTATCACATAAAAATTTAATTCGGGAAAAAAAAAGTTTTTTTTTATTTTTATTCAATCTAAATCCCGTGCGGGCTTAATCTATGGCATTAATAGATCATGTGGTTTGAAGGAATTACACGAATTCGTTAACACCCTGTATTTTCAAGATTTCGAATTTGAACTATAAATAAAATGATTTGCTTATCTTAATATCTCTGTATCAAAAAGATAAAACAATGATTGGTCTATTATTATGAAGTTGTTAACCTTCGATAGTCATAATTTGCTGACGTCACAAGGATATAACCACAATGCTATTGTGACGTACAATATCGCTTAGAATTGGAGTGAGTCTCGACAACAATGCTCGAGAATGCAGTTAAGCTTATCTGTTATCATTGTTTGAAATGAGATAATGCTGTTCAGCTTTAGTGCTGACACGTGTTAAGCAGTGAAACCGTTACATGATTCTGTCATTAACACGTCACTATTGTTTTGAAAATATTGAAATGTCCAATGACCTGTTACGTCATTACTATTTTCTACTTTCTTTGTTTTCACTTTACGATAAGGCAAAGGTATCATGTGTAGTAAACAGCCTAAGCGAGGTTATATGTTTTTTTTTCATCGATTGCTCGTTATCTTAATTGATCTAATAACCAATAACCAAAATACAGCAATGAACTTTTATTTTGAAAGCATTTTATTCCATCATTAATTGCGGACAAAATATAAAATTTGAAAGACATTTAAAAAAATAGCTTTTGAAATTAGAGCGTTCCATTTTCAAATAGTGTTGCGCTCAAGGAGTTTGCTGTGTTTTGCGTATTATTTAATTAATTTGAAAGGACGGCTACCTTTTGGCTATTATATTTGCTTCCATCATTGTTTTAGTTATCATTTCGATAACCTATTATGCTACAAGGTAGCTGCAATAGAAATTTTACTGTTGGATGCATTTCGTGCTCCCGACATGTAGTGTGAACGGCGACCGCATCGTTGCAATTTACTTTCCATCACAAACCAATCATCGTCCGATTTCGACACACTCAAATAGTGCTTCCATATAATAAATACTAGCGAGTTGATTTCTGAAAGGTTTTCATTCCTTTTTCTCTGGTCTATAGCTTTTTATGCCATTCTTTCGATCCTTTTCGACGGGTAAGAGCCTGTATAGTCTTCATTTGTTTTACAAAGCAATAACAATCATTGTTATTGTTTTGTAAAACAAGTGACGACCTAGAACGTTCGAACAACATTGAAAAAAATGGTTTAATTGAAGTAGTATAATGTAAGTATAATAAAATTATTTTAACTACCGTAATCAACAAATCAGGTATTAGCTCAATTGTATAACGAACGTACACATAAAATCGAGCATTAGAACCAATTAAATTAATAATATGACGTCACGAATGACGTCATTCAACATTCCCATTTCGCGGATAGTAATAAACTGTAATATTTATGTGACGAGAACACAACTACTAAAGTTTTCCAATAAGTAAATGGAGGCTGCATTTGCCAAATGAAATACCGTGATCCAATTTCTGTTTTGTTTCTATTTAATATTGTTGTAAGAACAAGTTGCTATAGTATTTTACACACTACAGTACAGGTAAAATAAATGTTTTTAAACTTTCGCGATTTGTACACACATTATAAAAATACAAGGGGCCTACTCTCTAAGTCCGTCAACGAAGTTAGTCGCCCGTCCGAAAGTAGCCCGAAACGTTCGGACGGGCAAAAACGCATCGGTAGTAGGGACAACTGTCAAATCGTGTTGTCATTCATTCTTAGTTCGGGCCCCGAAATAATCGTATGTCCGTCGGTGATAAGGAGCAGGAAACGCTCGTAACTAAGGCCGGAACCACGGACTTCGTGCTTAGGGAGTAGATCCCCAGTAGTTTAGGCGTGAAAAGGTAACAAACAAAAAAACTTACTTTCGCATTTATAATATTAGTTAGGATCTGCGTGGTTATTAGTTTACCACGAGCCCCTCCATTATTTAAAGTAATTCACTGTGATAT
Organism: Amphipyra tragopoginis; assembly: GCA_905220435.1. Taxonomy (NCBI): domain Eukaryota; kingdom Metazoa; phylum Arthropoda; class Insecta; order Lepidoptera; family Noctuidae; genus Amphipyra; species Amphipyra tragopoginis. Next base: position 12,413,762 of record HG992009.1, read on the forward strand.
AAGGAAGTAATAACAATCTAAGTTAAAAAGCACGAATGCTTTAATATTACTCCGTAATGTGTAACAGTGAATGCGATTTTACTAACATAACTGTTACGTTTTACTCAACTGTATTTTAATTCGGTACACTCGAGTACTATGAGTATGCGCAATGTTCGTTTCGCTGATTTAGTTTGACATGGCGTATAAACGATTGATGGATTAGTAAAAGGTTTCTTGCGTGTTTTATTGATTTTTAGCTGTTGCCGCGATTTCGTACGAATGAAAATTAAAGGCCCCTACAAAAAAAAAAAGTTGAGTATGGCTGATCTAAAGGATTGGCCTTAAATTGCAAAAGATCGGGCAAAATGGAAAGAAGGAAGGAAGGCTTTTGCCTTACAGTGGGCACAACAGGCTCATGTGATAGGAAGTATGTACCTACGATGCGTTATAGGTAGGTACGTAAAATATTAAATTTTAATTCTATTCGATGGGACCTAAAATAGGTCGTACTTTTTCGCTACTTAGTTTAATCAGATTAGGTAGGCACTCAGTTTCATTAGGGAAATATTTTCTTTGAAGTAAAATGTAAATCTGTATATTACTAAAGTGACTCGCGTCCTAATTTGATTCTAAGTAATGCAAGTAAAAGTTAAGTAAGTATAATATCAGATATTTCTGCGATATAAATAGAAAAAGAAAATATTTGTGTCTAACAGTCACACCTAAAACCAATAAGTAACAATTTTTCTATATGGCCTAATACCTTTTACGAACGACATTCTTTTATCGCTATAGAAATAACGTTTCTACATTTCATACCAGATAGTTTCTATGTCGTAGAGAAACTAAACGCGATACTACCAAATAAAGATTCATACTCTTTATAGTGCAGTACTTACCTATTAAAATAAAAACGAAATGGAATAAAAGTATAATTGCAAATAATTAAATTTGCTACAATAAAACCAGAAATCATATCTACACAATTAAATAATCATCAACATCCACTGCTAAATGAAATAGCGCTGCTGGTTTAAATAAATAAGCAGAACAATAAAAGCGATTATAAACAATATTTAAAAAAAATATATATATACCAAACAGAATTAACATAATTTAACGGAAGACGAAACTAACGAAAAGCGAAGAGCAATATTTTATAAATAAACCAATAGAACCGAATTCTAAATATACATTACTGAAATGTTACGAGCGATCTAAACTTGTGGATGCAGTCCGGCCGGGTTAGAACGACCGATTTAGCGCCAAGCATTTCGATATCAGAAGATATCTTTGTTCAATGTTTCACAAATAAATATCTGAGAAATAGTAGGCATTTTATATAAATAATGCCAACAGAAGTAAATAAACTAGGCACTCTATTCAAAAGTCAGAAGCGTGTACAGAATATTTAAATCAGCTTATCTTTTTGTACGCTCCTCTTCTTTCAAGGTGGATGCTATTCACTACAGTGAATTAGCACCTTGCCAACATAACTTTAATTCAAAATGTTGTACACCCCTGTATAGTGTATACCATACATTTCACGGAAAACGTAAACATACCGCGCTAAATAGTACGGTCGGTAAGAGCAAGTTTCTTTTGCTAACGTAATTAGTTTTTTTGTCCCCACTTCGCGCAATGAATATTTTTTCAACTGGCTGGGCAGGCGAAACTTCTGTTGCCTCATTTCTTACGAGTTTTCTGTAACACGGGTATTAATGATAACATAATTAAAAGTACATTTACCTCTGTCTCCCAACACAGAATAATTACGAGAAAACGATGTTCAAATGTGTTTCAGGTGTGAAAACATTTCGGTTGTTTTACGAAGCTTCCTGAGGTAATGGATTCACATACCCGAGTGAATACTGTACGGTTATTCTGCAGAAATTTGACTTTAATTAGAATGAATAAATGTTTCTTGGGGAATCTAGTTGATGAAAATTATATACGGATGTTTGTCGTTGTGCTTTATGCAATTTTATGACATTTTATGTGCACGAAGTATAAAAATAAATTTTGGAGTGTTATAAACCACAACTATGAATTTTATTGCTTCCTGTGCTATAAAAAACACAGAGAATGCACAACGAACAAAAAAAACTTGTAAATCCTGTAATGCATGTCTTCTAAAATACTTTTCCTTACAGAATCACCCACAATTCTAACTTAACTTTCGTACAACGTTAATGGTGTACTACCAAATCATCTTCCGTCGTACTGAAATTTGTCTTTCGTTTTAAATGAGCCGCAAGAGAGAATTATTCGTGTCATTTGTTCGGTATTAGAAGCCGTAATTAAGTGTGGCGGGCCTAATGATCCTATAACGGGAGAGAGCGGGATAGTTTTATTGTTACATTTGCTGAAAGACATCAAAGACTTTTTTAATAAATGTAACAAAAAGCAATCTTGAGGCTGTAGACACTGAGCGTATCTTGCACGGCTCATTTTTCGTCGCGTTACGCGTATGCATTGCAATGCATACAAATTCTCCTAAGCGGCTGCACCACGCGTTACGCCGACCGTAATAGGGCCTAGAAGTTTCACACGCTTCTTGCGTTATAAGTGAACTACATTCGGCGCATTTTCAGCGGCTACAGCCACACTTGAACGTATTTTGCGTCGCGTACTGCGCAAGATACGCGATAAGTGTGTTTTGGCCTTAAGAGTCTTTCGTATTTCATGAAAAGTAATCTTTAAGAGCTTTGCATTCTGTAATCTATCAATAGATTGCTATAACATTGCCAATGATATTCGATTAAATTATAAAAGAAGTATACATTTCTCTACTACCTAATATTTAAAGAAAATAAAATTTAAATATGAAGTTATTAGTAATAGTAGAAGCACGTGAAGAAATGAGTGACATTAAAATACAAAAAGATTATTAACCAAGGCGCACACGAAACCCAACAAACGCGGATATTTGATACACAAAATCCGCACAATTACAGACCATGTCTTCACCAATAGGTAATTATTCAATTTTTTATATGATTTCATTAGTTTTCTTTCCGTTCCACATTGACTGACATTGTGTTGTAATTTACATAAAAACAACCGTTTTAATTGCAAGTAACCGTCAATCGAAATTGGATATGCCTTACGCTAGATTAAATTTATTGATAGTTTCAATAAACAGCATTTACAAACTATCCAGAATTGATAAGCCAGTACAATCTATCAATTTAATGAGGGGCTAATTAACAACCGCCAGGATCATACGATTTGCAAGGTTAAGCTGTGCCTGCCGCGGTCAGTCCGTGGATGGGTGACCGTCCGTTACACACCGTGCCGCGGAGAGTATTCTTCTTCTTTCGTGGCAGCACGAGCTATACGGAAATAGCTCATGCTGTGGTGAAAAGATTAGCCAGTCACCAAGGTTGGTAGCGGGGCTGACTGCCCAGGGTGCACCGGACGTACTGAAGTATCGTCACTCGTGGAGGCTCTTTTCATGCACCCATTTTCATGCGGAGAGTATTAAAGCCTCATGAATACGGTCTATGCCAGTCGTTACGGGTAGTCAGAAGTTCGAAAGTCTGACAACCGGTCTAACATTAGGATATCGGTATTGTCCAATAACTGGGTTGCGGAAGTCTGATGGCAGTTGTTCCGTGTAAAATACTGGTATTCAGCCACATCTGGTTAGACTGGAATTTGACCCCAAATTAAAAACCAGCCAAGTGCTTGTCGGGCCACGCACAGTAATAGGGTTCCGTAGTTGTACAATAATGCGGACTAAGAAGAGGGCTTAGTAATTTTTCGATGGAATTTGTACGAAATTTTTACTTTTCCGGTTTTTCGACTACTACTCGTAAACTTGTAAAGCCTACTTAGCTGTGATAGTTTTCCTTTTAACTTCGTTGTGTATACTACTACCGTGATTTTTTTCACATATCCAAAACTAACCGTTTAGCTGGCAGGGGGGGGGGGGGGACACTTGACTCTAAAAAAAATTGCACTTTAAAGCTTAATATTTCAGAAACGGATCCCTTAATCGAAAAATTGTATTCATAAACCCATGATATTTTTGAAAGACCTATCCAAAAACACTCCACACCATGGGATAGACGAGAAAAAAAATACATCCCCACGTAACGTGTAGGTACAGGAGGTACCCTAAGAAAAATATTTTTCATGATTTTATTTCACCACTTTGTCGGCGTAATTAATATATATCCATGCCAAATTACTCGTATAGCTTTCTAATACTAAGAGTCTCTGAGCTAAGCTGCGGACGGACGGACAGACAGACAGACGGACGGACATGGCGAAACTATAAAGGTTCCTTGTTGACTACGGTACCCTAAAAAAGGTTAGGCAGAACAATCTATCAATTTAATATGCAGCTTTGTTTAAATAAAACTAAAATTAAATGTAATTTAGGCCAAAAAACTGCTGTATATTTTCTTAAAATTAAATACCATTTACATTTCCACAAATACGTGGAAATGCAAAAGTTCATTCATGCAATACTGCATGAAAACTAGAATAAACACTATTTGCAGAGTCTTGTTTATAGGTCGCCTAGGTTATTGAAATAGATCGAAATGTAACATGTTTCCGTTTGGAATAAATATGAATTCGTAAATATTTCGTATCTGTTCTATTAAAGTTGAAGTATTTTATTTATGAATACTTAAGTGTAGCATATAAACTGCCACTTTACAATGTTTTTAACAATACCGAGTTTTCCTAGAACATAAAAACTGCATAGCACTTTCCGTGTACCTATGACTTTTCATTGAATTTCATTATTTCACGAATCTGAAGATATTTAGAATTGAAAATGTGTACGCACGTAAATTGTTTACAGTTTTAGATTTATGGTGTTAGAATAGTTGAGATATTTGATTCCCGCGGTTGCGTGCGGGGAACATGGCGTCGGTGACGTCAGATTAATTTGATCAAAGTGGAAATGACCCGAGCATTTTCCACGCTACTTGTTTCGAGTTGCTGTCAACGGCTCGGCTAATGCTTCCGTCGGCTTCCAATTTTAAACTTTTGATGGTGTTTACGGGCGCGGCACAATTTATGCCCCTCGTCAATATTACGGAATCAATTTGAACTGTTCGTGAACGAGTGCTCACTCGGTTCACTGGAGACACCTGTTTCTTTTATTTATTGACTGCTCTAGAAACTGTTTTGATTGTCAGGCCTGAATCCTATCAATTTGTGGTTTCTCAAATTGTAGGCCGCGCTGGGATCTCACCGAGTTCCCAAATACATGGGTCTACCGCGAAACAAATTATGCGGATCGTTACAGTTAGCGTGAAAAACAACAATGATGGGATCCCACGGTACAAGTTCAATGGACGATGCGTTCGTCACGCTTACTTGCGTAGCATCAAGATTAGAATTATAGCTGCCTTTACTACTTAATCTAAACATTGAACAGAAATCACGAGTCTAAATCTATTTACCGTTTTACATTTCGTGTTCAACAAACTGATCAATTAAATGCCTTTGAACTGCATACGGGTGGTAAATGCTTCGTTTGAATTACCGGAGTTCGTTGAAAATCTGATGTTAGTCGATAGAAAATTGAATGCATCGCAAATAGAAATTCCGTGCGTAATTACTTGCGAACAAACAACCTAGTTAAAATGTAATTTGATTTTCCAGATATTTGTATAAATCATTCAACTAGTTCTAGTAAAAACAGATAAAAAATGTATTGGTTTCAAAAAATGTATATGTTCTCATCCCGTTTTAAAATGAGTTTATTATCGATCAATACTAATTGTTGGTTTGTCTACAGGTTGGCCGAACGGAGAAATGCTGTCGTTCGGTTTCGGCAGGAGGGACAGGGAGTGCCACTCTCGCCGACCGACATTCTTACGCCGAGGGCCGAGTGCCGGCTCCCCATGGGCCTCCGCCCTCACCAGGCGCGGCGGCTGCGCAGCGGAAGGTCGCTGCTGCCTGCCTTGCAAGCCGCCGTCTGTTGGAGGACACTCTTGCTAAAAGTGGTAAGTGAAGAATAAAATATCCTTTCAAAAACAATCTTCAAGTATTATGAAAGGGTCGAGCAGAAGTATACAGACACCTACAAGTTTGTCAAAGATCGGTCGCAATATCAATTCTGGTACTGCACCTCCGAACTTCGTAACATAAAATCCCAGCAAACTCAATTACAAATATTAATAATACAGTATTAATAGGATAGGAGGAGCTCGTGGCTAAATAATTACAGCCGCATAGACCGATCTTCCAGGTTAAGCCACGCTTGCCGAGGTTGGTCTGTGGATGGGTGACCATTTACCATAGCGAATTTCCTCCGTGCCTCGGAAAGCACGTAATGCCGTTGGTCCCGGCTGTTTGTTGTGCATCTTTGCCGGTTGTAGATCTTTGACAGTCGTTACTGTTGGTCAGAAGCCAGAAAGTCTGACAACCAGTCTTACCAAGAGTATCGTATTACCCAGTTACTGGGTTGTGGAGGTCTGATAGGCAGTCGCTCCATGTAAAATACTGATATTCAGCTGCATCCGGTTCGACTGGAAGCCGACCCCAACATAGTTGGGAAAAGGCTAGGCAGATGATGAATAATACAGTATTAAAATATTAGTATAAGGCTGCCCGAACATGAGCCACTAAATTGCTCGAGACACAGTTGATTACTATTTTTAGCTGTAGACCATAGACCAAATGGTAGCTGTAACTACAAACAAATCGCGATCAACTGCCGAGCATTTTAGTGACCATAGCTATCAGGCTAAGTCCGGCCACACATTATAAGAAATTTCTGCCAGAAAAAAATAAATAAATAAATTTCGTACTAGAGCCACCAGGCTGCCGGTCTCACCAAATTCTGATAGGGGTCTAGTACAAAATGTATGAGCAGAGTCACGCGTCAGAAATTTTCTGACAGTGATGATGTGCGGCCGGGCTACTCCACGATCGGTGATTGCGACCACTGGACCAAAGAAGCAGTTCTGAAGACACATGGGTGGCAAATTTTTACTGCCATCGTTGATAGAAGTGGTCATGGCTCCACCGCCTATCATAAACTTGTGGTTACCTCTTTAATTATTAATTTTCTTAATTTTATCACAGAGCGGGCGGTCTCTTGCTGGCCTAATACCGTCACCTATAGCCACTTCCTGTTGCTTAGCGGTTATTTAAAGAACTCTCGCTAAATATGGCTATTCCAAGCTTGTGGTCATTCTTCAATGGAATTCAAAAACTCGTCAGATTTTTTCTCTTAACTGAAAACATTTATCATTGGTAAATGGTTGCATTTTTAAACCTTGTCTGATTTTTCTTTTTAACATGTAATTCTTCTGCTCTATGCTTTCAATTATCTGCATCATTATGTCATGTTATATCAAAGTAAACATCATTAATAACTACCAAGTTACTGCAATTTGATAACGGGTCTTCTGATCATATAAAGACAAAGCAAAAGGATTGACCTTTACCCTTTAAATGGCTGAGCATCTGAACGTTGACCAGTGAAGTGTCTTAACCATAGTGATTTGTTCTCAAACTGTATGCGCCATTCTCCAGACCGATAGTCACCGGACGATTTAACTAAATGCCAGAAAGTACTAGAACGTTCATTTTATAAAGATCTGATACAAGATTTTCCCACGCGTGTATGCTTTTAGCTGTAGGTGTTTTTATTGAAATAGAATATTAAAATGAAAGCAAGGTTAAGAGTAAAGGTAAAGAAAATGGCAGTGCATTAGAAGCAAATGTTATGAAAGAAACTAAAAACGAACTCCGTCATGGGACTCGCTACAACTTTGTAAATAATGAAGCTAATTCTTATGCATAAGTACTTCTTTAAGATAAACTTATATTTTATATACTGCTCATTAGCCGCTGCAAAGTAAAAACTTCTGCAATGGAAAATTTACTTAAAACAAAACAACTTGAAATGATATTCTAATTGAACGCATTAGCGCATCTCTTTCAGCTGACTGAGTTCTTGACGATTATTAAAATTCTCTCGAGAACAAAATGTATATAAAAGGTCTGTTGACCCGGTCATAACACAATTAGCCACTCGACTTGAGGTCCGCGGTGTAAAATTGCGTTCACAAAAACATTGTTTAACTCCAGTAATTTCGTCTTGTACGTACCCCGTTTTGTACATACCACTAAAATAAATTTTGAATTACAACGCTTTAAATGTAATGAAGTACGTCTAAACTTTTAATTAGTTGGTGCTCTTATCAGCCGGTGGTAAAGACGTCAAAGAAAGTTATTCAAAGCACTAGTTTGTGATACAACAAAGTTGTACAAGTGGTTACGTTCAGGAATACAAACAACTTTTGGAAAGTCAACGTGGATTTGTATGCAGTTACAATGTTTATGACTAGAGTTGTTGGTGAAAACGCATTTCTGCAAGACGATTTAAATTTATTTATGATCATTTGAAAAAACTAAACAAAAATAAACAAAGATCGAATATTACTAAGAGACAGAATACAAAATTGATACGCGTACTGTTATTACCGATATTGATTGATCTTGCGTAACTAATTGTTGTAGAGATTTCCAAAAGCCATAGAATAAATGCGCATTTACAATATAACCTCTTGTTGTACAGAATAACTTTCATCATTGTTACAAACCGTTTGGAGAAAGTGAAGGAAATGTTGAGAACAGAGGTGTGAAAGTACTCTGCTTTAGATTAACTGCTCGATTATTTAAAGGCACGACGTGCTAATGTATACGTCGACTTGTTACGGGATTAGGTATTTTAATTTATTTTCTCATCATTTGCTTGTTAACATCCGCTAAGGAACTTGGGCCTTCAAAGGCCGCTTCTATATCACGACGGCCGTTGGGGATATTGCTATTATCACGACGCTTGATAGATAGATTGGTGACAGCAGCATGTTATTTTATAAGCTGATATGACGTTGCTGCATGTCCTCTTGTCATGATGCCTATGTCGCCTTTTACGTTACGTTACACCCAGTGTTGGCTGGTGCAGCAGTGATCCTTGATAGCCTACCTAACGCGTCATCCTACGTGAGCGATCTATAAGCGATGCGAAGCGGCCGCGGCGCGACGCGGAAACAACAAACAGTCGATACCTATTGAAGTGGCCTACGTGACCAAACGCATGTGGAGTGCGGTGCGGCGCGGCGCGGCGCGAAGCGAACGCTGTCAGTTGGCTTGATATTTTCACGCGAACTGGATGCGGTGCCGTACAGTGCTACTGAATAACGGCGGCGCGCGGCGAGCGGTACGCGAGCTCGTAGGACAAAGCCGCCGCATCGCTTCGCAGTTCGTGTCGCTTTAAACCGCCTACGTAAGACGTCGCGTAACTAACTTGCCTTCCATGCAAGAGGGTGTTATTTCGGCCAGCACCTCTGACTATTTATAAATCATGTACGGATCAGAATTTGATTATCACTTGAGTTAATGGTGAAGGAAAACATCGCGAGGAAACCTGCACACCGGAGAGGGCTCCAAAAAGTTCTTAATAATGTGTGTACGTACTCCAGGCCAGCATGGTGGACTAAGGCCTAAACCCTTCTCATTCTGAGAAGAGACCCGTGCCCAGCAGTGGGACAGTAATGGGCTGATTATGTACGTTTTTAACTTACGGGTGGAGAGGGATGCCTTATTCGTTGCTGAGATCCACAAGAAACAATTTATGTTAAAAGCCGTTTATTTTCTCAATTCATAAAAACTGGTATAGTCTTTCCATTTTATGAAGGCGGGTGTTGTAACTTTTATGTCTTTGATATAAGGTTCAAATTGCATTAATTCACCCGCCTTCGTCAAATAGAATACCTCTACCTAGGTACCGTCCGCGAGGCCTTAGCTGAGCTTTGCATTTGTGTGAGAATGAATGCAGACGCGTCCTTTGCTTGCTTTATAGATTCTCTGTACACTCACACAAATGCAACGCTCAGCCTACGCCTCGCCAGTTGTATGTGCTCTGGTAACTTCAGTTTTAGTAAACTCGGTCTCTATTCTAACTTTGTGAACTATTTATACACATCGGAAACCATTTATCTCACTCGGTTCTGTATAGAAAATATTTTGTCAATTAATGAATTCCGATAATGGAGTGCTCACAAAAAGCTTTTTAGTTATTTTTACCGACACTCTTTTGTTTCTCGACATTGACATAGGTAAGCATTAAATCCGTAGAATTTTAAAATAGTTTCCCAGCTAGTTTGCTGATTAAAACATTAATTAAATTAAATGGCGCAGTGTGCTGCACGGGTTATATCTTGGGAAATCAGGCCAATTGCGGTTTCGCCGCTCGATTCAAAATCCGGAAAGCTCCACTAAAGACTGTAATTTCCTCTGATAATGTAATGCGAGTTTATATTCAATTAGATTCTGAAATATATTAAATTTTGTTCAAAGCGAAGATGGAACATGACATAATATTTAGTTTTTAGATCACTAACCTCCGGTGTCTGAGTGAAGAATTCTAGGATAAGCAATAGGTAAGAGTAATATTTAAGTAGGTACGGAGTTGTCAAAAAAGTGCTTCATAATCCATAATTTTTTGACAACTCCGTACCCAAATGTTAATTAAGTACTGCTTATCCTAGAATTCTAAATTCAGAAACCTGAGGTATACAGGATGTAAGCGAATTCGTGTAATTCCTTAAAACCACATGATCTATTACTGGTGTAGATTGGCCCTGCACGGGATTTAGCAAGATTAAAAATAAAAAAAACTTTTTTTTCATGCGTTTGGGGTAAGTTATCGTATCCAAACCACCTAATAAGGATTCAGTAAAAAAATATTTTTTTTGTATAAATCTTAGTTTCTTTTAATGAACATTTCGATGCCACGCATAAAAGAATGAAAAGCACGGCGACACGGCTGGCGAGCACGACTAAGGCGATATCGCTCTTTGCAGTCAGTTAACTCGGGGCTCTAAAATGACTCAGAAATAGAAAAGCAAGATTCTATTTTGAATTTTATTTTCAGTTGATTTTCAAAAATACATTTAGGGTTTATCTGTGTCACCAGTAGATCACGCGGTTTGAAGGAATTACACGAATTCGTATACACTCTGTATACCATAAAAAACTTCTAAATCAACCGTTGAAAACATCATTTAAAAATGGAATCCGTTTTTATTTAAAAAAACATCCTTTCAAAAGGTTTCCTTACGTCACTCCGAGCTGTATGAAGTGAAGGTTTTTGCATACAACTCACAGTAATAGGGCCGTCCTTTGAAAGAAGACAGCGGGAACAATGAGGCCCCGCAGGACTATATTGAGAGTCATGTAAAAAAAGTCTACTGGACAAAAGACAGTCTAGACCAGAAAGCCTTGTTTGAAATTAGATGCGGTCCTTAGGACTCGATGGGAGTCCTCCCGTTCTGATTGTTGATTGTTTGCGAGCTAATCATTGATATTGACAACGGTTATAGTTGAGGTTTCGTTCAATCTTTTATGGATTATGTGTCTATTTGTAGCGTCTCAATTAAGCATCTATTTTAAAGGTAATCTTTGTTGTCAGCTGTAGCATTTATACAAGGTTAGTCAAAAAGGGGGTACTAATCCGCGGGCTACTTAAAGTATCACTGATGACTGTTTCAAAGCAAGGGTTAAACTTTCAAAATTTAATAACTTGTATTTCCATGGAAAATGATTTTTACTTTAGTTTTTTCAATAATTCTTCATCCCTGCTTTAGTTACTAACCAATTCAGAAAATGAAGCTTCTAATCCGTGACCCCAAATATGACGTGACCTAAAATGTAACCACAGTTAATCATAGCTGAGGATAGATAGGTAGATTTTAGCGTATTTTTATGAAATTTTTGAACAGCTATTTCTCTGAAACTATTGACATTTGGGGAAAGTGGTAGAACAAAAGTTGTTCGTTGTTATGGGTTCTTTAATATTCTTTCGGATTAGTACCCCCTTTCTGACTAACCTTGTATAACTCGGAAGTTACTTTGATTTAGCTCCTTGTTAATGTTATATTTATTCTACGACGTGCGTGAAGTTTGATTAAAAAACACAACATGTTTTGCGGAGAAGCCACGGGTGCTTTGCCTTTTTAACCATAAGGAAAACATCCTAATTTATAAATGGTAATGTTACTTCAAAACTTCTTAAAACACTCTTTAATTTTACGGCTGTTAACATGGATGGAACACATTTAACGGACGCGATGACTAACAAAGACTGGTTTTGTTTTGAGCAAAAAAATTAAAACATATCATTACTTACATAAACGAACATTGTAAGACTTTGTTAAATAAAATATGAACAGAAGTAATTATAACAATTTGTTACACTAAAATACTTTGCATTCAGCGACAATTGTAACCTTGGTTAAGTACTATTCGGAACTTGAAGGCTGCTCAAAGTTTTCATAGCATCTAAGATTGGAATCTAATAAAAATATTGGCGTCGTGACTTCCTTAAAGTACGAATAAATATTTGGGTTGAAAGCCTGTATAAGTTTATCCTGGATCATTATGTCAAACGAAAACAAAAATTTTCTGAAATCTCTCAAAGTCATGACTTCCAGAGTAGAAAATAAATTCTTCGTTTCATCTTTACAGGAACTCCACCGACGATAGTTTTACCACCTACTGGCTACTGGGTGGATGGAATGGAGGACACTCCCCCCGATGGCGAAGATGCCGAACCTCGAGCCCAACCAGGAACCCCACGGCAAGCCACGAGGCGGCATAACATCGACACCGATGACACCGCCAAGTACTACAGGCGATTCTTCCTTGGCAAGGTAATTCAGACCCTATTTTACAACACTAAAGCTTATTTCATCTCACGCCAACACCAAGAAAAGGCGATCTCCTTAAGTGCTGTTGTAGAAAATAGCGTATTATTGAGTTAAGGAAGCTCTGGTCCACTTACATCTTCAATTTCTATAAGGTAAAAGCTTTAGCTGGCAAGGGGTTCACATTTTTAGCTCAGATCTCGTAAGAGGAGATTGTATTAAAAAAACATCACGATTCAATTGTTATTGAAGAGTCAGTAGGCATTGAATTTATATGACAACACAAAATAAAGAACATCGGATATCGTTGGCTTGAACGAATACTTACATCAACCGCAGAATCTTCGTGCGCAAAGTCACGTTTCAAAGGTTACGGCATGACGAGAAGCTGTAAGCTTGCAATGCGAAGTAAAAAAATACACAAATCAAATCACGATTTAATTGCTTTCGTGACCAGAGCGTACTTTCTTCGAGTGGTTCAAGTGGACGAAAATAAAAGTGGCATTACAAAACGTGTATTCAGACCATCTGACATTTGCGCGCCACGCTGTCTGCGGCCAGAGAAATAAAACCAACGCGTGTTGCCAACTGGTGTGTGCCAATTGGATGAATGCTAACATACATACATGAAATATTCAGAACCGAATCTAAGTAAACTCATCCTTATGCGACACTATCCCGAAATAAAATAACATCACGCCTGTATTCCCCGTAAGGTTGTCCAGAAGTGTATAGTACACCCTCATTTCGCAGTTATGTTTAAGTCCCATGTAATAGCGGACGAGCCTATTGCCATCAACCGGGCACAAATCAAGATCAGGGCTGCTACTGAGAAATTTGACACAGAAAAACCTAATAACACTTTGCCCTACCTGAAGATCGAATCCAGAACCTGACGCTCAGTAGTCACGCCTGCGATCACTAGATCAGTGAGGCAGTAAATAAAATAAATAGTAAAACTGGACCAGATTAAGATCAAAGGCTGTTTTGAGCTCGTAATCACGACTTCATGACGTTGAGATTATCCCAAAAAGATAAAAAGTTTTCGCAACTATTTCTACACAGCAAAATGTGTAATTTTAGGGGCGTGGATAAGCACCCTATGTAACACGATTCGGGAGCACTTTAGTTAAAAATAGTATGTTTTAAAACGTCGCTACACTTCCACTTGATCACGTTTCCCTTGACATCGTATTGTAAATGAAATATTGCTGTTGTCACGTCAATGTTGATGTCCTTTTATACCTTGACCTCGCGCGAAAGGTCTGTGTACAGGAACAACATATTAATTATAATTTCTCTCATAGTAATTACTTCGAGAGTGCGAGCAAGCGATGTGGAATTATTCAAGTGTGAAATTCCAAATCAATGCTCGTTACATTCAGGTTATTAAAACATGTTTTTGTTAGTTTCGCTAGAGTTTTTGCTGGTTTAAGTCTGATTAAGTTTTTGTTGTTGTGATTGGAATTGAGAAAAAAAGGCTATAGACTTTTATTTACATTGTACCCTTCATACGTTAAGTGGATTCTTGCATTGTTTAAATAGTTTTATTTCACACGGCTGTAATAATTTTCATTCTGTACTAATGTTATCAAAGGCTCTACATCGTGCCGAGCATACGATCTATATTTCACAGCTCGACTGTACAATGTCAGCTAAGACTGCTAGCATATTGCGATATCAAACGTAATAAGTATAATTTTTAATCTCAACTGTTTTATTAATCGTAGTACTTAGTGAATATCATTAATAAATATTATTTTATTTCAAAACTAGTTAAATTAATTGTTTCAAATTTTATTTTATTTTCAACGTTAATTTATCAACAACATCTGTAGGCTTAATGCTAATTACATGCAAACATATTTTAATTGATTAGTTCTTTAATTTTTTCAGATATATATATTAGAATTCAGTTTAACTTTTTCTGGAAAATGTTATGCATAGGTACTTCTTTGCTTTTTTAGAATGGGAGAAGCTGCATATTTAGAAATAACTGTAATAAAAGAGAAACTACTTTTGGTAAAAAAATCACACATGCTCATTGCAAAGTCCAATAGTGTTGGGCTAAGAGCTACCCTTTCTGTTTATTTCTAGACAATTTTTTAATTTATCATGGTTGTTGCCCCAACGCTTGATTCACGATTCACGACTCGTTTTGCTATAACGTTAATAATTAAAATGTATCCTAACTCGCTAATTTCTCCCATCCGCTCCGCTTCACTCTGTGCCCACAGCCTAAAGCATAACGCGTACCACATCGGTACAGTTACTGCCACGTGTGAACATTCCCATACCCACGCCCATAGGCTCACTTTTTATACTTTTTTTGTAACGTTTCGAATCTTCATAATTGCTATCTTGAACATGCGACACTTTTCGTTTTATATTCTTTGATCAATAAACGATGGTCTTTGTATGTTTCGTATACCTACTCGTTTATAGTTCTCTCATGGTTAGTGGCAGATTTCATTGTAATTGCTTTTGCTGCAAAAAATATCCCTAGCTTTCGTTTCTGTTTCTGAATTTTCCCACATATATCGTAATCGGCATCACTTCATTACTCATAAGAACTTCACCTCAATGGCCTTGGAGATACAAACGCATCGCTTATGAGACATCATGACACATGTAATTATGTTTGCATTATAAAGAGATTTTCAATGAGGAGTTGATACAAAACATAAATTGCAATATCTCAGTATTACAACACAGATTAGCCAATAGATACTAAATGAATGAAGCGAAGATCTTAAGAATACAGCATGGGAAACAAATATAAATGAAACTGCAGTAGATGTCATGAAACGAGTAAAAACGTACTTTGCAAAAACAAAACCGCAAGAGTTGAAGCAATAGGAGGCTCCCTTACAAGTGTGCACATAAACCTACTACATAACAACGCACACTGCAGTATAAATCGTGTAAGTGCATAATGCAAGTTGAGAAAGTTGGTGACCACAGCCGATATGGCTACAGACGCCACTCCGTCTGCTCATGTAGCCAATAACATGACTAACTTAAGTATCTATAGTCTGTGCCAGATAATTTTGCAAATAATAAAATATTTGAGACAGCAGACCTTATGCGTTTGGACGTATTTTTATTATATTTTATTAACGTAATATTATCATTAAAATTGTTTCACAGCTGTTTAGTTTAATATTTTGCAGAATTATCCAACGTCAGGTAAATTTAGTTTTCTCTTTACTGGAATGATGAAGATACCTCTGAGTCTATCGAACATTAGTGACCTTAAGTACAAAAAAATTGAAAATAGATATGTAGGTAGGTACCTATTACATGAAATCAGACAGAAACTATAACGTTCATCTCTAATAAAATATCTTTAGGAAGTATTCATTCTTTAAATAACTAATCAGGCATGTAACTTACTCGTTATTTACTAGACCATTATGTAGTTTATACGAGCTGTGGCAATGCTTGGCTTCATTCAATATCACATATTTCTTTCATCCGTATAAACTCGTGTATGTAAATATGATTAATGTGTGTGAGAAAATATGCTGCAAATGAGAGTAAAAAACTGTGTCCACCAATTAAAAACAAATGCATCGCCAACCGCCGATTAAGGGCCCAACTACACTCATTACATTAAAAAAAAACTCGCGAGCGATAGTGGGAAAAAGCGTCTGGGCTCACCAACGCGGAACGGTTTGGCTTCACGCCCAGTGAGCCAAGTTCTCAGCTACATGTAGATTGCGCCGATTACGGCATTGTAGAGTAATTTAAGTCTCAACCCGCGTGTGTACCCGGCCTTATCGTGCGTACAAATCTTAACAGACGCCTCGTTACGGAATTTTGAAAATATTCGTTTGACTTATCTTTTATACATGCCTAATTTAAATTTAATTATGTACAGACACCAACAAAGTTTCGTCGTTTTATCATGGTGTAATAATATGAATTCGTTTTTAAATTATTGCTTGATAGCCTAAAGGGAAGGAGCATAAGTGTACAATTTTAAATTCAGGTGAAGGATT
This sequence comes from Amphipyra tragopoginis, assembly GCA_905220435.1. Lineage (NCBI taxonomy): Eukaryota > Metazoa > Arthropoda > Insecta > Lepidoptera > Noctuidae > Amphipyra > Amphipyra tragopoginis. Next base: position 12,430,437 of record HG992009.1, read on the forward strand.
TCATAAGATTGCGCTCTGTTTAATGGTAGGGTTATTTTTGTAATACAAAGAAAAAATAGACATAACGCAACATGCAAATGACATGGTTCCCACAGTTTGAATCAGCTTTTTATTGTCACTTGCAGTCCAAACAGATAAAGGTCTAACTTACCGAATTTTGATGGCCATAACTCTCAAGTGCGCAACGGTATCGTTGAAATCGTGTGTTTTGCAATACGATCTTTGTGATTCAGCGTGACATTTAAAGCATTTAAAGTTACATTAGGTGCTAAAACTATAAGCATACTTACAATACGTATAAATAAATGCGCTAAAGCATAATTTAGCTAAAAGACCAAAGTGCGTATCTCGTACAATTTGCATGAAATATTGCAATCGTTACAGGTTACCCGGCAAAGCTGATGGGCTATTGTGACACCGCAAGGGTTAGGCTAGATGAATGCGATGCTCCGATCGCTAAGCCGATACCAGCACCATGCTGACATGTAAATACGTCCTGCCAGGACCATCATGTCCTGCCATAAAACCTATAGAGGGTTAATACCGGCAATATAAAATGTTATGCCCACCATGAAAACGTAATTGACAAGCACGCTTCAAAATAATTTTTGAAGGATTTTTTCATTTTTATATCAACTTTAATAGAGAATAGACAGGTTGATATAAAATATTTTCAATCAAATAAGATATTAAATTTAGAAAACGTACTTGATGTAAAAGCTTCTATAATTAATCAAGAAAACTTTAGCAATCAATTTTACATTTATATTAGCGAGGGCAATGACAAGCTCGATTTTAAATTCTGAGAATCAATTGTTTGTCTAGAATTCAAACTTTATTATCATTGTCAAACAAACTGTCAATAAAGCAGTACAAAATGAAAAAGAAATCGTTAATACCATTTCGTTAAATGATAATTTGCTCGCCAATCCATTCGTTGAAATCAGTGACGATGACAGATGCCCGCGACAAAAGAAAAATGGAAGCAATAAGCAAATGTCTTCATTCATAACACAAAATTGGTTTGGGGACAATTCATTCTGGGTAAGAAATGATGGGGCAGAAAAATTATTACCGTTTTAGGTACCAGCCTAGAGTACCCTGCGAAAATCGAGTGACTGTGAAAATGAAAAATGTAAGATCTGTTTTAGTACGGTTGAGGTGAACAGCTGACTCCAACGGGACTGACTCATTTTATTGACTCAGAGATTTTCGGGGAAAATTCGTTTTTATATGAAAAGGATTCAGTGAGACTTGAGATTGAGGTACTCGATCGTAACCAATATTTAGACGAAGACACTTTAGTGTGCGTTCTTAGAAAATACGATCTTAGTAAGATTTAGTTACTAATTGGCGATTATGCATATTTTAATTTCAGTTCATGGTATTTCGGTATCAGGTTTTCATTAATTATATTCTAATTCATTAATACCATTGCACATACAAAAAATAATCTTTTTCATTATCATAATTTACGTTGAAATGAAAATCCAAAATCCGATCTAGACCCTAGGTTCTGTAAAGTCTTTTGAAGTCTTCAAACGTATGTAGGTAATGCGTAATCTTCATACGCATTACATTGGTCTAAATAACTTGAGACTGGACCAAAAGTCAAAGCTAACTTATTATTAAAGTAATTCATTCCTAGCTTTTCATCACTGAGCTACTTCTCATGCAATTTACCGAATAATTTAATCTGCTACATCAAACTGATGAATAGGCACACTTTCTAACAAATTGAAAAAAAAAAACTGTCAGATTCTATCTCAGATGACGTGATCCATCAGCGAGTTCGAAAAGGGGCATTAACCCCTCGTCCCTTCAATTACCATCTTTAGCTTTCAATTTGCCTCTTTGTGGCAACGTAAAAAGTCCATGCAAGAAATTCGAGAAATTTCTAAAAATGGACGATCTCATGTTCGAACCATGGGAGGTTAATGATTATAATAATCACGCAGAGGCGTTTGATCATACAAATTTTTGCATTTTTGATTTCGAAACTTTACCAAAATTATTTACGAAATCGTCTTGTAAGTAAATAATTGCACACGTCTAGTTGTTTTTCTAGTCAATGATCTGTGTCCTCTAACTAATCTCTTACTTGTTTATATTACACTTATGAAGTATGTGCTATGGCTGTCAATTAGGGTTTATTTTCGAGAGTTTTAGACGAGGGATCGTGGTATTTATTAAATCCACAACTTGTAATCGTGAAGAATATTTACCGTCTGGCCCAGGCATTGCGTGTTGATAGAAGGTACTAGATTAATTATTATTTTAATTGTTGTGCGAGTAAATATTTTTATCAAATATAATTAGTAGCCTTGATTTGTTTTAATTGATATAGTCTATGTCGTAACTTCCATATAGTATTGTGTATTTTTTCACCGTTTTCATTGAGAAAGAGCATTGTTTTATTGACAACTAGCTTCTGCCCGCGACTTCGTACGCGGATCCTGTTGCTTATGCCAACGACAACGGGGTCATCAAAATCGAAGATCTGAAACGTCTGATGTCTCTAGAGACCTAGAAGCAGATGCGTAGATACGCTGAGAACTCAAGTGCAATTCTTTATCCGTGAACATCTCCGACTCGCGAGACAATGCGTGACGTTCACGATCAGCGGTCAGTCGCGCATCACGTTCCCCACTTGTCTGTAGAGACCTAGAAGTCGATGCGTAGATACGCTTGGAACTCAAGCGTAATTCTCTATCCGTGAACATCACTGACTCGCGAGACAATGCGTGACGTTCACGATCAGCGGTCAATCGCGCATCACGTTCCCTACTTGTCTCTAGAGACTTAGAAGTCGATGCGTAGATACGCTTGGAACTCAAGCGCAACTCTCTATCCGTGAACGTCTCCGACTCGCGAGACAATGCGTGACGTTCACGATCAGCGGTCAGTCGCGCATCACGTTTCCCACTTGTCTCTAGAGACCTAGAAGTCGATGCGTAGACACGTTTGGAACTCAAGCGTAATTCTCTATCCGTGAACGTCTCCGACTCGCGAGACAATGCATGACGTTCACGATCAGCGGTCAGTCGCGCATCACGTTCTCCACTTGTCTCTAGAGACCTAGAAGTCGATGCGTAGATACGCTTGGAATTCAAGCGTAATTCTCTATTCGTGAACGTCTCCGATTCGCGAGACAATGCATGACTTGCACAATCAGCGGTCAGTCGCGCATCACGTTCCCCACTTGTTTCTAGAGACCTAGAAGTCGATACGCTTGGAACTCAAGCGCAACTCTCTATCCGTGAACGTCTCCGACTCGCGAGACAATGCGTGACGTTCACGATCAGCGGGCAGTCATGCATCACGTTCCCCACTTGTCTCTAGAGACCTCGAAATCGATGTGTATATACGCTGAGAACTCAAACGTAATTCTCTATCCGTGAACATCTCCCACTCGCGAGACAATGCGTAACGTTCACGATCAGCGGTCAGTCGCGCATCATATTCTTCACTGGTCTCTAGAGACCTGGATGTAGATGCGTAAATACGCTGAGAACGCAGGCGTGCTTCGCGATCCGAAGAGGTTTCCACGGAGCGAGTTGCAGCCTGATGTTCTCGAACAGCATCAAGTCTCTCCGGACGCTCTTCGGTACATTCTTGGGAGCTTATGATCCTCAATCTTTTAGCTCCTTTGGAACATTGGGAAAGATTTGACCTCTTTCTAGGCATGGTTATAGTTTTATTGTGAAGATACCTGATCAATTAAAATCTAAGTGACTGCTCCCCTGCGTTACCGGTTAGGCTACCGTGTCACAAAGATAAATGGAAAAGGAAATTAAACACTCAAATAAAATAAGCCCGAAAACATATTTATTCGATAAAATAAAAAAAAAATGGGAGTTTTGGCCAGTAGAGTCAAATTTTCAATGATATACCATCGTCATCGAAAATCAGTCCTAAACTGTTACCGCCTTCACCGCGTGGAGGTACTCCCAGCTTATGTTATTTTATAATTATACAGTGAAATTAGTGATAGCTTTGATTTCCACATCAGATGTTTCTGATCTTCGATTTTTATAAGTCAATAGGAAATGCCCATCAGACCGAACAACTTTTGCTAAAACGTCATTCCTATATGTGTTATGGTGTAGCTGGGCTCTTGGAGTTCCACAACAGGTGTTCCAGATCTTCGATTTTTATAAATCAACAGAGAGTGCTCATCAGATTGAACAACTTTTGCTAAAACGTCATTCCTATATAAGTTATAGCGTAGCTGGGCGCTTGGAATTCCACAACAGGTGTTCCAGATCTTCAATTTTTATAAGTCAACAGAGAGTGCTCATCAGGCTGAACAACTCTTGCTAAGACGTCATTCCTATATATGTTATAGTGTAGCTGGGCTTGTGGAATTCCACATCAGGTGTTCCAAATCTTCAAATTTATTCTCTCAACAGAAAATGCTCATCACGTGGAACAATTTTTGCTATGGTACCATTTTCGTATCTCTTATAGTTTAGCTGGTCTGTTGCGGTTCTGCATCAGGTGTTCAAGTTTCCAAGATAAATTATAGCCTATATGTTGCCCAGACTTAATAACTATGCAACAAAACAAATATTATTCAATTCCGTCCAGTAGTTCCGAAGATTAGCGTGTACAAACAAACAGACACACAGACAAACAGACAGAATTTTTTTTTTGGATTCGTGCTCTATTACTGTTTCTAAACCTCCTCAAATTTTTTTTTAATGTATTTAATGTACAGACACAGTTTTTTTACTGTTTCATTACAATGTATATTGATATGTATAGAAGATATTGATTGTTTGCATATCTTTTGATTGCGTGAACCGATTGCGATGAAACAAAAAAAATAATTTACTTTGAGATAAGCACAATATTTGTTTATAAAAGTCAGCAGCATTGGGTCAGCTCTTTTTACGTGATGCTTGCATAAACATGCAAACATATGTTTGATCTTTACTTCCCTAGATGGCGTTGGCGTCGAATTAGATCGCGCTATGGTTTCGTTACCGTGCGATTTATAAGTTCTAGACGAAATATTCTCAGTTACTCCTGAAACACCATTTTATTATATGTATATAGATGGTGTTTATCCTTCGTAAAGATCTACATGCTTGGGAATAAAAAATAGGGTTGGCAAGGTTAATGCGGCAATGTATTGTAGCTAATTAACATCTCCCATGGTACATGAAGCTTTTGTTTAGACCTTGAGTTGCCTAAATATAGTGTTTTATGTTGCGTAAAGTTTTGTAATTCAATGTGTGTTTACATTTATAAACTTCTCAGCTTCATTGTAAGATATTTCTGTGTTTTGTTTTCGTCATCTATTTACGTTCCAATTAGTTCCCGGTTTACGTTAATAAAGAGTACTGTAACCACACTGTATTAATTAGACGATATAATACAAAGTTTTCTGTGTTCAAAAATATACCTGCAAGTAAATACCTGATACAAACATTATAAACATGGACTAATTAGGCTGCGTAACTTATTATCTCCTGTTTTCAACTAAAGCTTATTTATTTACCTACATAACACAATCCGGTTATTAAAATATTAATACATGCATTGTTTATGTAACTACCTCATTCTTCTTTCCTCCTGGGCGTGTATAATCACTCCATGGTGTGTTGCGAATGACATCATATTTAAATGCTCTGATTCAGCCAATAATTGTGGAGCTCACCATCTCGTCAGATGTCATTAGATCAATTTCATCATCTTCGGTGTCATCTCAATCAAGAGTCCTTTAGTAATGGGTCACTAGGACCTCTATTTATAAATCAATCTCAACAATGCCTTCGAGAGCAATATCACCTGAGTCTTTCTTGTTAACGCCATCTGGCACAGCTTTATCAAACGTTACGACATTTATTAAGTTGATATATCAAACATTTATATCAACTTAAATTAGTTTTATAATCAAATTAGCATCTAAAAGTCGTTAAGATACTCAGTATCAATCTCAAACATCAGAGTGATTTATTCACGTAAGTTTCACGGCTAGATCTAAATCCAGCTTTCCATTAGCCCGCTTAGATAAAGTTAACGTCCAAGATAATAGAAGTTATAGCTTTCTGATCATTTATTGACAAATAGGGACATAAAAAATCCATTAACGAGCAAAATCATTACCCTTAAAATAACTACTGGAGCTATAAACATCCCCTTTGTATGGTATTCCATGGGGTAGGCGCAGGCGTGACTGATGGCTATTTTACTACTGTTTTGACGGCCAATATTGGTTTTGTTATTACATTCGTAATTGACTGCCTTGTTGGTCTAGTGGCCGCAAAAGCGGTATCCAAGGGTAATTTCCTGGGTTCTATTTTCAGGTCAGACAGTGTTAGTGGGTTTTTCTGTAAGAAAATTCTCAGTAGTAGTAATAGTAGTGTAGTATTTTAAGTAAATTCTTAGTTTTAAATCGCCGCGATTTAAACGAATGAGGTAAAAGATCACAGAAGTATAGGTCCAAAAAAAAATTGGTCTAGAGATACAAATCGAAAAAGAAAAATCTAGAATTCATTTTTGTTCCCGGAGAAGAATAGTGCACCCCTTTACCACCAAAAGTAGTTGTAGAAGGCGACTAAAAGATTTCGGCAAGCGCTTTGTCGTTTGTTTCGTCAGGCAGTCGGGAGTACAATCTTTCTGTCTCTAACTACTAACTGCGGTCACCGATTCATCTGCCAAGCGTAATATTTATGGCAATATCCCTATAGACAATTTATTGTAGCGGTCATTGAAAGGCCGGGTTCAGCAGTGGACTTTTATGAGCTGATGTTGCCAATGAAATAGCAACAGGCTTACCAAACCTTTTTTAAAAGACTAAGAACTAGACACACTTATCAGCATCAATTCGCATTTCATTCATAGAAGAGAGATATGTATTTTGAATAAACATGCGTACTTGGGTACGCACGCTTCCGCGTTTTCGCATCGATTCAGCATTCGTATGCTTCAACACGCTTTCGCATTCTATAGAATGCTATCGAAGCTAAAAAGCACACGATTTCACAGGCGATGTCGATAATTCTAAAACCATCTAGCATTTTTGTGAATTGATGCGGATTAATGTGATTGGTCCCTAAACTGTAATCGACAACACCGCGGCGTAACCTTTCGAGGAATTAAAGACGTGATGGAATATTCCTATTTATTCAGACTTTTCCTGTAACATAATTCCAGTTGCATTATCAAGTTCTCCGTGTTTGCTAAACTCGTTTTAATCCCATTACGTTTGCTTTGTTTGAATCCCACAGTATTTGATATTTACCAGAAACAAACAATAAGTCGTACTCGTATTCATGGTTGAAATTAATTCCGTTTCCAACGATGCCTGTTGTATATTTTCGTAAAGCCACAATGATATCTGTTGTTCTAGGTAAAGATTATGGTTGAGGGTTTCTATAAATATTATATTCGACATAGCCAATAATAGTCCGAGTTCTGGTAATGTGTACTATGCTTCTCCTAAAATACGCTTTATCTCCTAAAGCGTTGCCTTCCACGATATAAGTTTTAGATGAAAAACTTTTTTTTAAGACACCTTTTGCAAAGCTTTTACCTAAAAAGTACTCGCTTAGCTTAGCAAGATAGGCTGAAACTCGAACGATTTAATAAATTTTGCCGTTACCGAGTTCCTGTGGCCATCTCCTGACTGTATCATCACATTATATTGTCACCAAAATTACATTTACGTATGCAAAATTTCAGCTCGATTTGATAACAGGAATTGGATTAAAATTCAAGTTCAAATTAAAATAAAAAACATACTTACATAATAAATAAGAGCGTACGTCGATAAAATATAGATGCCTTAATTAAAATACTTTTTGTTCGCAGGAACACATCAATTTGGTTGGATCTGATGAGAATCTCGGCCCAGTAGTGATGTCCCTCAAGAACGAGCACATGGCTGGCCAGGATCACACTAGAATATTGTTGAGGCTTCGCACGGAAACTATGCACGGACTTATACCCACCACTAGTGAGTAAATCTTTGTCCTACTAATAGATTTATCAATGGAAGGGTTTGGATGTGAGCTTGGATGACTGAATGGATTTAGATTTTTAGAAGTACTTTGTTGGAATAGCACACAGGTTAATGATTTTCTAATTTCAAAGCAGTGGCTTGCAACTAACAAGCAGATATTTGAACAGTAATCATACAAGCGTGGTCGAGACCGCGCTTGAGCACAGATCGCCTTGTCAATTTACGTCAAACAGTTTGACTTTTGTGACAGTTCGTAACTCTGCTTGAAGCTCAATTTGAGTCTCGATTCAGTTGAATATAGTTCAATTATCGTTCTGGAATAAGGCCTATGCTGAAGCACTGATTCTGTACAAGTGATCAGGTGATTGGAGTTCAAACAGGACTTGAGGAACGTTCTGTAATACGGAACAAAGATCTCTCCCTTAGAAAAGCGATAACATCATTCCTTTTTTTTCCAGGATCAGGACTAATGCCACCGCCTCTCAAAATGGCAAAAATGCTGAACGAACAAGTGAACATCGACAACTTCTCGGCCGTCATGTGTCTCAACGCGTCATCCCTGATAGCGACGTACGACGAACATGTCTTAGTAAACTGCTTCAAGTTTGGAGTCCTATACCAGACCCACGGGCAGACGACAGAGGAACAGCTGTTCGGCAACAACGAAATATCACCAGCCTTCGAAGAATTCCTAGACATGCTCGGACAGAAGATCAAGTTGAAGGATCATAAAGGTTAGTTTTCTTTGGCAGTGCATCCTTTGCAACTTATCCGTTGGCAGCGTGCCTACATGCTAACCCTAGGATTTCGGCGTCCGGAACGCTGCGGGCTTAATTCCACGCCAAGAACCCAACCATACCAGTTGGATCGAAATAATATGAATTTCGAGGAGCCATGTTTTGTATTTAGCTGCTGCATTGCGCGTTTTTCTCTAGCGTAATCTTGTTTCCATTTTGTTTATTTCGAAACGTGAGAAATGTTTATTATTGCGGCTTGAATTTAATGTGTCAATTTCAGTACTTCAAGGATAGCCATTTTGAAAGTTGGTGAGACCTTAAGCCACCAATTGTCTTACTTCTTCATCTAATGGTGTTTTGTATCCATCATCCAGATTCTTAACCAACATTTCTTCACCAGGCTACCGGGGCGGTCTTGACATAATAAACGGCCACACGGGCACAGAGGCCGTCTACGAGACGTACCACAACCGCGAGATAATGTTCCACGTGGCCCCCTTACTGCCACACACTGCCGGCGACGCACAACAACTGCAGAGGAAGAGGCATGTCGGCAACGATATTGTCGCGATTGTTTTTCAGGTAAGCTAACAACTATCTGTTGCCCGAGTTTTCACTCGCATTCGAGGGGAACCACTTCATGTATCTGTATAAAAAGCAAATACACTATGTCCTAATCCAGGTCATTGTCTACCTGTGTGCCTTTCATCCAAATCCAATTGAGTAACAAACATCTAAATTCACAAACATCCAAAGTTTCACGTTTATAATATAAGTAAGAAGTAGGATAGTGTCAAAGAGGTTCCTGTATTCATAAAGGTACCTACAGTTCCGTCCACCATAATACAATTCCGTTTACCATAAGACGGGGGCCCCGAAATGCCAAAACCCAGTGCCTTTGTATTTTTCATCTAACAAATCAATTTAAAATAACATATTGGTTTCTTAGTTCAACGCATCTAGACCCAGGTAGCCAGGGTTGCTCAGTAAAAGTTTGCTTAGCAGAAGTTTCCTTTAATTTGAGACAAAGTGCTGCCAACTTCAGACATTCAAATTTTTCACAAGTTGGCGCCAATCTAATAACCAATAAAGTCACTGAACAAAAAGTACATTCTGATGTTTTCATTCATGTTTTTTTAGCATTCTAAAGGGGCCCCAAACTCTGTGTGCCCAAGAGCCGCTGCATGGTCTAAGACGGCCCTCGGTACCTACTCTCACATTGTATAAGAAAATAGTTCAATGTGTGTCCAATTGATTGATGAACTGCAAAAAAAAAAGTATTATAGTTTTGTGGCGGCATCTATCTCGCCACATGCGAACTATCCTACATCGCGCAATCAAGATTTAACTCGCAGATAGTATATATACAACCTCCCAACATCAACCGTTGGGCTCACCCCGATAATTCAGCCCTCATCAAGCTGTCTCCCCCCCCCTATGTCCACGGCAGCAACGCCCTAAGCCGAGGTCCGAGTCCCACTAGGGGTCGCCCTTAGTGCTGTTGTTGCAGGTAGTCATGATGTTAGTGTAGTACAAGTAGTTAGCTTAGGTTAAGTATTTTACTTCCCCCCCATTGGCTGGAGACCCTTCAGGTCTCGCCAATAACTGCCCGGTTACGTAGAAACCGTCCCCTAGGACGACCTACTGCAGACCAATAGAAAAAAAAAAAAAACAACCGTTGGGCATGGGCAGTAGCCCGCCAGGCACAAGACTCCGCCTGGTTGGAGGATCCTCCCTTTGGTTGGAGGAACACCACACCAAGTTTCTCCACAGTTTCACTTCTGAGTCGTTTGCCCTCCGATTCAGAACCTTTTCGATAAGCAGTTGTCGACGGATTCAGTTTGTTATCTCATTCCGTTGACGATACTCGTAACGAGAGAAAAAGAGATAGCTTATCGAATCGACAATTGACTAATCGAATCGATCTGAATCAGGAGGTAGACTAGATAGCTCAAGTGTCTAATCTCTGGGGAAAAATAATAAATCTTGTAGCATAAGTTCTCAGAAAAGATGAATAATTGTAAGAACTTGTCCCATTGTGAATCGAGCTAGATGTATTCAGTGATTGTACAGTCAGTACTAAATAACATAACAGATATGCCGAAACGCTTTTCATGTACTTTGTTTATGACTTTATGCGAAGTAGATACTGTAATGGGTCATTGTCAAATTGCGAGTTAAAACTGTTATGGTATCGTAAAACATGGAATATTAATCTATGGTTCATGGAACTAACTCAAAATGTACTAAAACCTATTCCTTATGAAGATAGTACTTGATTTTTACCAACAAACTCAATTTAAAGCGGATATTCTTAAAAATTTCCTAAGAAAAGTCCACTTCGGTGGTCCGTTAAAAATGTGAACATACAACTTTAAGAACTGTCATAAATTGAATCATAGTATTTGGTCTCATAATACTATCTAATTTAGATATGTTATACCTGTGTATTTACGTCCTTAAAGTAGCAAATTTTTTTATTAGTGTTGTAGCAACTTTAACCTACTCTTTCACATGTTATAAGGTGTTCGTGTCTCTCCGGTGGTATGAAAAATACGCCACATACTGTGCAAAAATTTTGTGTTTTTGAACGCATTCTAGAAATATATATATTCTGGGAGATTCGCAAAAGCATCCTACGGCTATATTTAGTTGAAGTTTATCAGTAACGAGCAAAGACTTTTTGGTTTACCAATAAATAGGTTTAATGTCAAACCTCATTGGGTCTTTCCGGTTACAGTGCTAAAAATGTAAATATTCATTCATTATTTTATTGGTAGCATAGTTTTACTAAGTTTTAAAGATTTATGTGCAAAAATAATGCATTAGCCGCCCTAACCTGAAAAATTTGCAAATGTAGCTCAAATGAAATGTGAAATGTCCGTTCGGTAGTCATCTTTTTGGTGGTCTGTAGTCGTACTATAACGAGAAATAGTGTGGGTGGTTGCTTGAAACGTACAGCTAATGCTCAAGTTGGTTTAGTGCGTGATTTGTCTGATGCTAAAGCCTTCCTTAGCTGCTTAAAACAAAAGGTACATGGTAAAGCATTGATTACTATAGATGACTCAAATGTACAAAAAATTTAAGAATGGTGAGGTTCAACCATTCAAAGGCACTTTACGAGTCCATCAGCTTACGTGGCACAGGAATGAGTCACAAGTAATACATGTGAGAAGACTAAGCTGTATAGAGTGTTCCACAAATACTGTTTGTATCTACCCGAAACAGGTAAAATTCGTGTAAAGTCCTATGACTTATAAAAAACCTGTAAAACTATTTTTATATTAACAATAAAAACCAAAAGAATGTAGGTGATATAATTATGGACTATCCAAGTGTGTTTCGTCGCAGGTAGTGGAATTTCTTCGATATTTATTCTGACTCTTCAGACGGTGATACTTCGCTGGTACAGTTACAAATAATTCATTGTAACAATAATAGACCTGCTAAAAAGCAATCAATTACACGAGTTACAACTGAGGTTCATAATAATTCTTCATCTTCAGACTCTGATTTAAAATGTTTCTAAATTTATTTCAGGTAACCGAAAAGACGATAGATAAAAACGTCTTTTTGGTGGTCTTACATGTTCAGTTTTATTTTGTTACACTTAAAAAATAATTTGTGGTTTATGTTCCTAATAGGAGATAATGTTTTATTTCTAGAATATAATATGATTTATAACACTCTCTTAAAGCTTCTTTTTGATTGATTATATAGGAATTTTGTCTTTCTGGTGGTCAATACATTTTTTCGGTAGTCACACAAAACAGTTTTTCGTAAATAATTTCATGTTTTTCTTCAAACGATCTCATTTGTTACTAAATGTTGTATGAATATGTTACTTACCTACGAACAAAATGAAATAAGTTCAAAAATTATCGTTTTTTCTTATTTTCATATTCTGAACTTCTAATGTGACAATCACCCTAATAATTTAACGAGTTTATACAGTTTGCGTAAGTAGTAGCTAGAAACTAGTGTTCGTTTACAATAAACAGAAGATAATAAACGACTGATGTTAAATCTCTTGCACAATGCAATAAGATCATTCGATTTCAACTACGAACATAGAAATCCCTACGAACTAGTTTGTCTGACTGCTTGTTACGTCATTTCAAGCCAATTTTCATGAAACTTGGTAGAAATGTTAAAATACAGACGGATACATCATGTAACAGGAATAACGCAAACACTCAAACACCCCAATTAGAATAATTAGTTATAATCGTTATACATACACTGATATACTTTTATGTGTTTAAATATTGTTTATTTAAGAAAACACAATTACTTTTCATTGTTAACTGCATGTAAATTCAGTCTTATGCCCTGGAAATAAGGCTCAATTCTCTTTATCTCCAGGAAAACAAAGTAAAAAAAATACACATTAAAAATGTCAAAATCGTTTCAGTAGCCGATTCTTAACAAACTACTTTCAGATATTGCGTTTATTATACTTATTACAAGTTGTATACCATACATTCAAAATTCTGGCACATTAAGCCTGGGTTCCTAAGTAGTTCGAAATTAAATAAAAATTTCTTTATTTGAATTTGCAGGAGAAGGCAACGCCTTTCACGCCAGACATGATAGCATCTCACTTCCTCCACGCGTTCATCGTGGTCACACATTTGGAATCTGCCGGTGGGGAGACCAGGTATGTTATTAATTTATTCTTCTTCTTTCGTCTCGGCACGAGCAATACGAGAAGAAAAGATTAGCCAGTCCGTAAGGTTGATAGCGGGGCTGACTACCCAGAATGTGCCTTACGTACGTATAGTTACGACAGACGCAAGTTTACGTATAGTCACGACGGACGCAAGTTTACGTATACCTAGTCACGACGGACGCACTTACGTATAGTCACGACGGACGCACTTACGTATAGTTACGACGGACGCACTTACTTATAGTCATGGCGGACGTACAAGTATTGTCACTCGTGTATGCTCTTTTTTTATTAATTCAGGCCCTAATTATTTCACAACACCTTTTGCCATCACAAAAATATTCGTAGGAAACCATAATTCCAGTTACTTTACGACAACGTCAAACAATTAAGCGATGAACATAACTTTTCTGAGACGTTTACGCTTTTTATCGACCACATCATGTATCAATCTCAAAGCATCTATTCCTGGCACATAGGAGCTCCTTTGAGAAATAAAAATTCAAACATCCAATATAAAATGCACCGGACCGTCTATAGAAGTTTATTTTTATTCATGCCGCTGAATGTCTCCTATTTTTAATCCAACAAACTTTGAATTTTGTTACTTTTTTCCCACTTGTCGAGTGACTTGTTTAACATAAAGTTTGTTGCTTCTCAACAACGCACAGTACCACTATTTGCATAGGAAGTCGAGAAAATGGCTCGGAAAGTAGAATGGAAATTTTCTTAGTAATTTGTATGCAAACGAATCCGGACTCGGTAATTAGAGAGCTTTTTATAGGGACAAACACTAGGTGGACGAGTCAGTGAATGTCTTAATGTTTCTCAGATTTATTTAAATAATAAATAAATAAAATAAATATTAGCCTGTAACTGTCCCACTGCTGGGCAAAGGCCTCTTCCCGTACAGAGAAGGAACGAGCATTGATCACAGATTTATTTAATAGAGGTTAAATGTAATGGAAGCTCGGAGATAGCTTCATTATTAAGGTCTATTAGGTCCCTTAGGTAAAGCTGTCAGGCACAGATGTCCATGTCAGTGATAAAGGTCGTATCACAAGAAGTCTTTTATTTAAGTTTAATTAATATAGTTATCGAATATCTACTGAGATTTTTATGAAATATATCTCAATTATTTACAAGAGACTTTCGATATTCATTAATTTACAAACTTTTTTTACGTAAATGAAATAGTTTGCCCACAAAAACACTCTGTAAACTGCGGTAAATCTACTTCTAACTATGGAGCATTTAATTATTTAGTTGATGAAATTAGATAGCGTTGAATGCAAACATTTATTTATTAATACTTTCGTACAAAAGCACATAAGCGGACTTAATGCCTTAGGCATTTTCTACCAGTCGATCTTAGGGTGATGCAGGTGATGATACGCTATTAAAAATAACTAAAGGTACTTAAACTGAAACATTTTTGTCAATAATATTGACTACATTTATATTATTCAAATATACAATTACCTAATGTATGTTTATAATCGTCACATCAATATGTAAATCAAAGAGTATATAAACGTAAAAATTGTTTTATTCATACTACGACCTTCTTGTTCCAGGTACAAGGTGGCCGTCACCGCTCGTGATGACGTACCATTTTTCGGGCCGACTCTCCCGCAGCCGTCGGTATTCCGCAAGGGGCGAGAGTTCAAAGAATTCCTCCTTACGAAGCTCATCAACGCCGAAAACGCGTGCTACAAAGCAGATAAGTTCGCTCAACTGGAGTTAAGAACTAGAGCATCGCTGCTGCAGAACTTGGTGAATGATTTGAAGACGAAGACGACGGAGTTCTTGGGAGCGGGCGTGAGACTGGAGCCGGGGGCGGTGTCGCCGCAGCCCGATGGCACGCCCAAGCAAGATGGACCCGGCGCAAGGCTTTTTGATACTGTGAAGAAGGTCCTTAGTTCTAAAATCAGGTAGGTTGGACGATGTATGGAACATAAAACTTAATTCTGTTTGTTAAATATTTGGCTGAAAATAGTCTTACAACAATTTGTTAGATTATACGGCAAATTATGTGAAATGAACACATTCTAGTTCGGTTTGCGGTTTCGATGACACCCGACGTATAATTCATATGAGTCATAATGTGCTTACTTAGACCAGTAAAGAATTACTTATACAGACAAATCAAGCAAACACAGCTATACAAATAGATATTAAAATTCATTAAACAAAACGCAGCTGAAGACCTCAAATAGTTTTAACATATTTATTAGGTATTTTCTTTCTGAAACTTAATACAATTTCTCTCATATTTTCAGATCACCAAGTGTAGACACGAATCTCTCAGGCGATAGCAACAAAAATCCTCTCAATAAGAATAAGTTTGTTCCGAATGAAACACATACTCCTAATGTAAGTATGATTCCTTTCATCATTATCATAATATTAAACCGTAAACGTCTACCGATGAACATGGTCTTCCCAATGACTGGTACTATTAAAGGTCAAAGGGGAAATCCACGCCTAGCAGTCGGATTTGTGATCGCTGCTTATTTGTATTAGCAGACAAGACGATGTTACCACAGTAGATATTATATAAGCTAAAGCAGTACCTCAACTTACTATAATCGCCTGAATTGACACACTCACACAGACACGCACTGTATGCTGATTATAACGCACTTTTTGTATGTGACTGTATTCCGAACTTACCTTAGAAGTCTTGTTGCAGTGCGTGTCTGTGTGAGTGAGTCAATTCGGACGATTGTAGGTAGTTGAAGTACTACTTTAGCTTATATGCATAATATATTGTGATGTTACTGCCCATACTTTTGGCATAATTTCTCAGTTGCCTTTTACGATCCCACCGATTGGAAATCGATGGTTGTCTTTGCAGAGAATCACGTAGAACTTCGTTTACAATCCTTTATAATAATATTTTGCATCTATTCAATTGAATCACAAAGAAAGTTAATATTTCTATCAAAACATTATATTGCAGAGACAATGTGATTCGCATAAGTACCTACTACTTAAAATTCTATGCATCACACTCATGCTTGTACTAAAATGGACTTCCACCTGTGTTCACCGCATATGGCAACTGTATGCTATGACTACAACAATACATACTGAAATTAAAAGTAAAATAAACACAGGATGGTAGAAAAATATTGCCACCCATCTCGTTGTTCTATTAGGTCAAAGGATTGAGTCTGAATGGTGGTTTGGTTGAAAACCCTCATCTGGTAAAACTCGCATTGAATGCCATGAAACTTCATAAAACCATATAAAATTAATATATGCATACAGTGGTGGACATATAATTAGAAACACCAAGTGTGACTTTTATTTTTGGTACAAATTAACTTGATAATAATGTTTTACGTATCATAGAGGGCTTATACCTATTTATCTATAATGTATCCACATCATGAAGTATTACTATGTCAGTTTTGGATATATCGTACAGCCGTTTATGTAAATACTGGTATACTTTATAAAATATTATGAAGCAGCACAACGTACTAAGGTGGACAACTAATTAGAAACAGAAAAATAACACTAGCATAAATATGAACAATGATAACGAAACAATAAATAATGAAGTTAAATGGTAAAAACGTTTTATAATAAACAATTAATGTTTGGTTGGGAAGCCTCTGCTGTCGATTACAGCTCTACAACCACATGGCATTGATTCTATCAATGTTTCATACATTTCCAGGGAACTTTTCTCCAAGCTTCTACAAATGCGTCCTTAAAGTTGTTGTAGTATGATACTAGTAGTAGTACGATATTAGTGATATGTTTATTGGACAATGTTTTCTTTACAATGTACCACAAACTTAGATTTGATTCAAATCCGGACTATTTGCAGACCACTCTAACACCGACACAAATTAGTCTCTTAGAAATGCTTTAACGCTGTTTCTTTGGTTTGGATTATTGTAGTGTCGGTGTTAGAATGGTCTGCAAATAGTCCAGATTTGAATCAAATCTAAGTTTGTGGTACATTGTAAAGAAAACATTGTCCAACAAACATATCACTAATATCGTACTACTGCTAGTGTCATACTACAACAACTTTAAGACGCGTTTGTAGAAGCTTGGACAAAAATTCCCTGGAAATGTATGAAACATTGATAGAATCAATGCCACGTCTTTGTAGAGCTGTAATCGACAGCAGAGGCATCCCAACCAAACATTAATTGTTTATTATAAAACGTTTGTACCATTTAACTTCATTATTTATTGTTTCGTTATCTTTGTTCATATTTATGCTAATGTTTTTTTTCTGTTTCTAATTAGTTGTCCACCTTAGTACGTTGTGCTGCTTCATTTTATTTTATAAAGTATACCAGTTTTTACATAAACGGTTGTATGATATATCCAAAACTGAGATAGTAATACTTCATGATGTGGATACATTATACATAAATAGGTATAAGCCCTCTATGATACGTAAAACATTAATTATCAAGTTATATTGTACTAAAAATAAAAGTCACACTTGGTGTTTCTAATTATATGTCCACCACTGTATGTGAGAATTCAAACCGTAGGCTACTTGCATATTGCACTTTGAAAGCAGTTTTCAATCATGGAGTCTGCAGATGCAAGCAAATGTATGGTGTCGACCGATTATACTATTTTGTTCTGATGATGATGTTTTCCTTGATGTATTCGTCAACGGCAGAACTTATCAACTCCAGAAATAAGCTAAGGTGGCTTGCAAAACCCAATTTGGACTTAAAATCTAGTAGCGTAAGACTATTTTCTACTCGAAGCTAAATGAGGGAAAGCGTAAACCTACGGGTCAATCCTAGCGGTATAGGAAATGACTAAAGACCATTGATGTCTGACATTTATGTCAATTTATAAACTCTTCGTGGCCAATTCTACTTTCAAAATTGTTGATAAATCGCAACCAAACCACATCAAACCAAACATTTTGAGTTTCATATACGAAATTTATCAAAACGTTTGATTGGTAGGCCTGTAGTTCTTCATTTCTGTACTAACAGCCCTCTTTCTAATTCCAGAGCGGTCGCTCCAAGTCATCAGTGGCCTCCTCGTCCGCATCGGCCGTGTCGGTGCGGTCGGCTGGCGGGTCGGGCGCGTCGCACGCGTCGGGCGAGTCCAGCCCCGACGTGACGTCACGCGCCGCACCGCCCCGCCCTCCTCTAACGGACCATAGCGATGACTCCAGCCTTAATTCCGTGGATCTGGATCCGCTTGGTTAGTACACTTTTATTATTTAGTAGTTTTTTTAAAGTATTTAGTGGTTACATTCGTGTGTGTTTAGGTTTAATTACTGCAGTATGATAGGCAGGGTTATATACGAAAGTATTTTTTTTTGATATGGAGACTGTCTATCATAATTAAAGAAATAAAAAATGTACGGATAGTCGAAAGTCGCTCTAGTATTTCAACTATCGAAAATTTTATTGTTAGTTTTATTTAGCACCTTAAGCGTTTCATCATAATGGTCATATTAGGTTGACCGCACATGAGCTACGAATTTGCTCGAGACACAGTTGATCGCTATTTATTTGTAGGTGCAGTAGAAACACATGGACTAAGGATCTAGTACAAAATTCAAGAAGAAAGTGTCCTGAGTTTACATACACGACTAGAGCGCGTGCCAAGGCACACCGCCATATTATAAACTTAGAAATACCAACAAACTAATTTAAACCCTATGCCGTTATGACAAATGCCTAATATAGCTTACAACCTTATGAAGATTCGACTGCATCGATTGAGGTGAATTAGTCTTCTTTTTAACCCCCGACGCAAAAAGAGGGGTGAATGTGTGTCTGTGTGTCTGTCTGTGGCACCATAGCTCTTAAACGGGTGAACCGATTTAGGTGCGGTTTTTTTAATTTAAAAGCTGGTTTTCTAGCGGTGGTTCTTAGACATGTTTTATGAAAATCAGTTCAGCCGTATCAGGGTCATCAACTGTTTTGTTATTTGCGTTGGGGGTTTTTCAAATTTTTTATTCACGTTTTTGTCTACATTCGGTTCGGACACTTTTGAGCGCTGACCCTGACCCGTCTGGTCCATGTGTTTTTAATTCAATGATGATTCAGCCGAAAGACGTCGACTGCTGGACATAGGTCTCCCCCAATAGGAGATTCCCATAATCGCCACGCTTGGCAGGCGGGTTGGCGATCGCAGTATGGTTATTAAAATACTCAGAGGATGCTGCTGCCCATTTTCTTGTGAATTCCATAGTCGCCTTTTACGACACTCATGGGAAGAGATGGGGTAGTGCTATTCTTTACATCCGGCGCCACACGGAACTAAGTCTAAGTCAATGATGCAGTCGCAACTATTTAGTGTAATGGCTGCAGCTAAAAAAAATGGCGGTTAATTGTGTTTCGAAGTATGTCATTGTAGATTATTACGTACAACCACCGATCAATTCATCATAGGCAATCAAACTAGATACCATGATTACCTTCAGTCTAATGACAATATTGGTTTAACAATCAAGCATGTTGGTTTGGTTGCATAAAGGTACAAGTCCGAGACGGGCTGCAAACTGCATCCGCAGACCGCAACTCGTCGTCCGAATAACACCTTTAAGGTGCACACCTTAAAGGTAATATTCCAACGGCGACCGCAAACTGCAACCGCAGATGACAGCAGCAGACAAGCGACACTACTGGTTCATACAAACCAATGTGACTTGCGGTCTGCGGTTGCAGTCTGCAGTTTGCAGCCCTTCTCGGATTTGTATCTTAATGTTAAACTCATATCGCAGAATAAATACAGTACCCATATCGATATTTAATAGTTTCGGTGAAGTAATAGTGTGATTTCTTCCAATTAGACGACAAGGACTGGTTGAGTTGTGGTAAAAGTGCAACAGGTTAGTCCTGTAGTGTAGAACACTGTACGTGAATGTTTTAATTGCACTCTGTGTGCATGGTTTCTTTTGTTAGGTTTTTTTTTTCATTATTGTTGAGTATGAACATATTTTTGCATATTTTGTATTGTATAGAAAAGTTTGTTTTCTGATCTTAAATGAATGTTGTTTGGTAACACTTCTTCGTTCAGTTTGTAGACTTACTATTTTTTGTATAAATGCTGTGAAATACGATACCGCTTATTTTTTATTTCGTTGTTGCACAAAGTTCCGTTTTGTATAAATAAATTAAATAAAATATATACTCAATAAATTAAAGTTATTAGATAATTTAACAAATGAAATTATAGAAATGCGTCTTAAAAAAACAGAAAATAATAAATTATGATTTTTAATAAGTAGCACATCTTTTATAAAACTATCTATAAATATATTTAGACAACCTGAACACTCATAAGGACGAGCAGTGTAGTACAATACTAACTTTAGCGTTTGTATGTCCAGGCGGAGTGTACGTGGACAGTGACACGGGGCTGGAGTCCATGTCGTCGGCCGAGGCGGGCGCGGCGTGCGGGGGCTGCGCGGCCGGCGGGGGGAGGGGCGAGCTCACGCCGCGCGACGCTGAGATGCTGAGGCAGGAGGTGTGCCGCCTCAAGAACGATAAACTCGACCTGCTCAAGCAGAATATTGTAAGTATCTAATCTCGTCTGCCTTCTGCATCCATATATCCATTCGTTGCACCTGGCGGCAGTGTTTTTGCGGGACGGGAAAAACTTGAGAGAAACTTGTTTGTTATTATACATTATTCTATCAGCCTTACTGCTGACTAAAGACGGACGAACGTTCGTGGAAATATTACCAATGCAAACTGCTTGTTAATAGTAGTAGTATTGTTATCGCACAAAAGTGCAGTTGCTTATCAAAGTAAATACATTTTAGATTCATCTAAATCTTAAAATAAGTAAGAACGTGCTCATGATAATTTTTGTAAAACACAATGTAACATTACGACTGTATTCCTCGAAAGATCGGGCAGAGGTGTATTTATTGTGTGTACGTGGTTAAGTCGCATGTAATAGAGGGCGAGCCTATTGCCATCAATCGGGCACACATCCAGATTCCGGGCTGCTACTGTAATATTCCACACGGAAATTATTCTATATTATATAACATTTACTTTATATTTTCTTTTTACAGACATGGCAAAACGAGATCAAATGTCTACGTGAAAAGGAGATGTCATTACAAGCGGAATTGAACGCCATGTCCAGGGAAATGCGGAGGCTTCGGGAACAGCAGGTCACCGGCACCATCATCCCCAACCCTTCAACACATGATTCCACCGCTTAAAAATGAATCCTATTGGATTGTAATAAGGTCCTATTTAAAGTACACATGTATGACTTTCACACATGACTCCACCGCTTTAATGTATCTTGAACTTTATGACTTTGTAATAAGGTCCTGTACTAGAGTACACATCTTTTTGATGACTGCTGTGGAAGAGATCTGATTATTAGAAATGACCAAATAAGGTAATCTGGGATTTAGGAGGTTTTGCTAAACGAATGTTTTAGTAGTAGTTATTCGATGTCGCTACGAAATATTTATGTATGTTGCTCTCTTTTCTATACATATTGTAGCGAAAACTGATTATGTGCAATATTGTGTTCTTGAATCTAAACGACTGCGCAATCTCAAAATACGGTAAATGTAAACAGCATTGTTTAATTGTTAAATTTTTATTGTAGACAATTCTTCGTATTAAATAATGCTCTTTACACGGTTTTGAAGTTGAACAATCATTTGCAATACAAATATTGTTTATGTATAGTAGCAAAACTATTCCTTATATTTATTTACCTTTTATAGAGATGTCCCAGTTTCATATATTAGTAATAACTAATACTTCTTAGGTCGTGGCTTGACTGACTATTAATGAGAAATGCTAAAACTTCGACATAATTATAACGATTCTATAGTTAATTAGAGAGAATATGATTCGAATCTTTTTATATGTTGTTATACCAAAACTGAATTGTTAATGTCTAATGTTAGGCTACTCGCTTTTTGTAAATGTTGTGATAACCTAGCTTATTCGAGACATAATAGTTCTTTAAATACTATTTTATATTAATGTGTGTTTCACACAAATACAAGGTTAGTCGGAAAGGGGCTACTAATCCGCAGGCCACTTAATGTATTACTGCTGACGGTTCTAAAGCAAGTGTTAAAATTTCAAATTTCGATAATTTTTATTTCCATTGTAAAATAATGTTTATTTTAGGTTTTTCAAAAATTCTTCGTCCCTACTTTAGTTACGAATTCAGAAAATGGAGCTTCTATTTCGTGACCCTAAATATGACTTAAAATGTAAACACAGCTGATCATAGCTGAAGATAGATAGATTTTAGCGTATTTTTTATGTAATTTTTGAACAGCTATTTCTCTTAAACTATTGACTTTTGCGGAAAGTGGTAGAACAAAAGTTACTCATTGTTATGAGTACTTTACCACCCTTTCGGATTAGTACCTACCCCCTTTCTGACTAGCCTCGTATATTATGTATTTATTTCGGATAGAGCATACCGCTTGTGTTCTTTAGAGAATGTTTTCTCGCGCAAAATCATTATTTACTTTTCCATTAGTAAATAGATTTAGAGATATATCTCATAGTATCCCATGTCACAGTCTAGAGTGCTTCCTTTTGTAATTATTTTCCTTTTAAAATACCCTTTGATTTTAAAAAAGTTACAATTATTATAGTTGATTAATCATAAGTAAATGTGATTAAATTACATCACGATTGATTAAAAATGAATGCGATAATCAAAGGGATATACGTATAGATAATTTGTGAAAAAAAATAACGATTTAGTTTGAGGAGCATTCATAGACTGATTAATTATTCTTCAATGTTCGTAGCAACATTAAACGGAATTTTATGTACTAGGAATTAGATGACAAAAATAAACGGTACCTACTAAATTAAGCCTTGAATTATCTAGTAGAAAGCCTATACATAATTATGGTGCATTAGACAAAATGTAACTAAACGATTCTTATAATGCGTTAGATATTCGAATTTGTATATGAAAAATATCCCAGTACATTTTGATTTTGTATGTAGCGTTTCTACTGCACTGTGCAATTTACGTATCCTAAGTTCCGTTTCGCTTTATATCATTGATAGCCTTACTCATAAAGACTCTTACTGTTTGCTATTTCTATCTTTGTCCACTTAATTCTATCAAGAACTTTAGAAAGAGACAAACATACTACTGTAACTTTACTTATTGCACGTTCGTCGTTGTAAGTAAGGCTATTCATTATTAGTTTACAAATTTAAGTTCACCAGTTAATGTAAATATATTCTAGACTGGTTTTAGGCTATTTGATTAAACAGTATTTCTTTTAATTTATGCTTCGATTTAAGTTTCGTTTCTCGAGTGTATTGAGGTTGAATAATGTTTTGTTGTTTATAATTAATATTTTATACCAAAGTTAACATTCCCCACTAAATAGTTTAGAGTTTTTTTAATATAATTATTACCTTAAAAGTGAACCAGTATTTGTAACGTTTCAACTGACGGAACACGCTAACATACATTCTAAGTTTACATTTAAATTTCTCTATTAAATGTAATCATTTAGATTTTTGTTCGACTGTTGATTATTATAAGTTGATTGAAACCAACTGTTGATTCGTCTTCACTTAGACTTAAACCAAATATTGAGCGCGGAGCGTTAGAGGAAATAGATTATAATTATAAAAGATACCTATTGAAATATATGAATAGTTAATACTAAATAAATATTTTTGTTTTATTCTAAAACCTATCAAAGGATACGTTCTTCTGGAAAATTTTAACGCCGTGCTGTTGTAGACAGGGGTTAACAAACTAAGGAGCTTTCCAGAATAAACGAACGGTGTCTTCCAAACAAAGACGTTTTTTTTCAGTAAGCCGCTTTTTCAGTAAATCATTCTTCCAATCTTGTATTGTCTTCGCCAAAAAGCCTCCCTGAGTTGTACTTATCATATTCGAGTCCACCACCCTTTTCATAGAGCTCATACGCCATCCCGCCATACATATTGCTAGTGGACCTTCCAGGTGGGTCCTCGGCATTATGTTTGCGCTAAGAGTGAACTCTCGAGGAGGGTTCCTGGCATTGGGTTAAAAACCTTGAAAAATACGCTACTACGTCGTAAAATAGGTGTTTGCTTGTTTCTTGACGGTGAATTTTCCAAGAAAAACCTGCATTAAAAATGAGCCCTCCACGAGGGCACCCGGCATGGCGAATACGGCTATAGGGTGCCCTCCTGGAGGGCATCCGGCACTGAACATGATAAGTACGTCCGGCTCACCCTGGGCAGTGGCCCTCGCTACCAACCCTGACTGGCTAATCTTTTCACCACGGTATGAGCTATTCTCGTATAGCCCGTGCCATCACTAGAGAAGATGAAGCATTTCATTCCAGCCTTATTTTAATGCCCATCAAAGAGACTGATAACTACACAGAAGTTGCCGGCGACACGGAAATTCATCAGGGCACAATTTAAACTGTTATAACAGGTGAATTTTTTACTATGGTGATGGTAAATCATTTTTATCAACAAAAAATACTTTTAACAGGAGTTATTAATGTAAGTAACGTAATAAGTATGTACGGTAGGTACAAATACGTACACCAGAACTGCCCGATATCTCTTTCCGTTTTCAGTCCATCCTAAGGTTGTCTGGAAGAGATCGCCTTGTGCGATAAGACCGCCCATTGTACATATTTTGTAAATATTTTTATTCTTTTTTTTTGTTACCGGTGTATTTATAAAGAGTGTATAATTAAAGAGGTAATTATAAAAAATCTGAGTGTTAGGCAAAAGCAGGTTGCAACAACGACATCTCTTGAAGGTTTATTAAGGTGTATGTAGCACACTCAGCAGACGAGCTCCGCATCGCTTTACATTCAATGACCCAGTACCAACACTCACGTCGGACAGATGGCGCTATTTGAGCAAGGACTTCTATGAATAGTGCCATCTGTCTTCTGCTCCAATTATGAATTATGAGCGAAACATAAAGACCAGGAACACAGAATAAATAGTACAAGCCAGGAGGGCTAATAACGTAACATTTGGTGAATCATATTTCTTTTCATATTCGTTATCATAACTGCAAATGACACATCCAATCGCAACTGAAAACTATGCAACTGCCAAATGTAGCTTGAAGACAATTAAGATGCAGCCAGGGTAACTGGGTGACAACTGCCGTCTGGATATGCAGCTAGGGTTACCATTTAGAAATAAAGTCCTGACAAAAAGCCTGACATTTCAATAAAAGTCCGGACATTTTAGTCACAAAAAGCAAACTTAAGAAGATTTATTTTGTTTGATCTCGTTAAGTTGATTGTTAAAGAAGATTTATATCTTGTTTTTAGATGAATGAGAAGTTAATAAAGATTAAGTTTGATAATTATTACTTAGGTAAGTTTTATTACTCGTATTCCATATAAGACAAAAAATCCGGACAAATTAAAGAGCCGGACAAAGACCGGACGAGTCTAGAAGTCCGGACATGTCCGGACAAATCCGGACGGATGGTAACCCTATATGCAGTACACTTACAATTATGATAACAAGTATAAAACAAAATATGATTCACTAAACGAGACTTTAATAACGTCTCGTTTAGTGATTCATAGTTATAGTTAGTACTTACTCCCAAGGTATACTTATACAAGGTTAGTAGAAAAGGGGGTACTAATTCGAAAGGGTATTAGAGTACCTACCTATAACTTTTGTTCCACAACTTTCCCCAAAACTCAATAGTTCAAGAGAAATAGCTGATCAAACATTTCATAAAAAACACGCTAAAATCTATCTATCGTTAGCTATGATCAGCTATGTTTTTAAATTTTAGGTCACATTTGGGGTTACGAATTAGAAGCTCCATTTTCTGAATTCGTAACTAAAGCAGGGACGAAGAATTTTTGAAAAAAACTAAAATATAAATTATTTTACATGGAAAAAAAAAATGATCCAATTTTGAAATTTTAACACTTGCTTTAAAACCGTCATCTGTGATACTTTAATTGGCCCGCGGATTAGTAGGTACTCCCTTTCCGACTAACCTTGTATGTTCCTACAACTTTACCTATCATTCCTGAGTAACAAGGAAATAAAACCATAAATGTAACAGATCCAAGTTGTTGGAGTTCACTTAGGGAAGTGGGTTAATATCTCAGGTGAACTAACAACTTAGCTCCATATCCTTTAAACTTTATACGTTATGTTAGAGCTGTATGTAAAGTGGTCCAACTTATGGAGCTTTTATTGAGATCACCTGGGAGGTCTTTTTGAGACATAGGCAATACTGTCCTTCTTTATTAACCCACTAACATCCTAATCCTAACTAATATAAATAATGCGAAAGTAAGTTTGTTTGTTTGTTACCTTTTCACGCCTAAACTACTGAACCGATAATTCTGAAATTTTGCATATATGAATGATATCACGTTTACAGAGACGGACATAGAGTACCGTTCATCCCGAAAAAAAGTACTGTTCCCGAGAAAAACAACAATAACGATAATAGATGGCGCCATGTGTCTTTCTAATCATGATTGAATGATAACGTAAACCTACCCAAATCGGTCCGCCCACCATAATCCGACCACTAATTGTTACTGCATTTTTTTATTAATACAGTGTATTATTAAGCTAGGTCATATTGGAATTCGAAACTACACTTTTAACTTTGTTTACCACTAAAAGAGATTTTATAGATATTTGTTTTGTTTCGCGATAATATTACAATTCATAACGAAACGGTGCATTATGCGTGTTTTTAATAGTCAAAACGTCAAAACCAGACATGAGACAATTAGAGAGTTCTGTAAAGATTTAAACTGAATTTAGTAAGTATAAAGTTTTTGTGGTATAGTATAATTGATAGACTTGAGTTACAAGTAGGTAATAGGTGATTTAGTTTATAATTAGTATGCAAAACTTATCAAAATAAAGTGGACGGTATTATAGCTAGTAACACTACAGTACTGATCGAATACCGACCGGAGGTCGGTATAGGAGCAATTACCGTGTTCACTTTAACTGATAAAATTATATTTGAGTTATAATAAATCAAACCTAGAAATATTTTTTATTATTTACCTGTTTGATAAAGAATCTTGTGACCGAAATACGACCTACTATAAATTGTTTATTTATTTCGATAACTGTATTTTAATTTCATGAAAATTCATTATTAGCACCGTCGTTTATGGAGAAAAGCAGTATAATACTTATATGATTGTCAATTAACTGTACTTGTTATTGGTTTTATTCTAATGTAATTTATTTCTAAAACATGTTTACCATCTATCGACATTGTTTATTTCTCTAAAAATATTAAACTTTTCAATAATTGAAGTAGTTGAAAAGCGGTCGGTTGTTAGGTAACCGTTTTACATCATTTCATAATACCGTCCACCCTCAAAGCTTATCGTGATTTGTACTCATTTCGTCTTCGAAATGAGTACAAATCACGCTTAAACTTTTTAGCTGAAACTTAAAGTTTATATGACTACATTGTAGACTTTATGTTAGCACCTTTCGGCTCCTTTATCTGACCTTGGATATCAATCAACTAGGAAAAGAGTGCCCATCGAGACAAATCAAACGAGCCGAAACTATTGATAAAACAAAACTACTCGAAGGGCTTACGTTAATACATTGTGGAGTAGACGGATTTTTTCTGTGACAGTCATGTTGTATTTGGATACCGACCTCATTTCCAGAATTGTCATACCCAAAAACCATAGACAAGAAACCATAAAAAAACTATACTCATGAAAATAACTTTTTGAATTTAGACTCATCCACGGCATCAGCACCGCCGAAAATTATGGAATTGTCACCCATGACGAATCATTTCCAAATTTTTATGGCGACCATCTTGGATTTTGAAGTTGCCCTCGTTTTCTTCATCAGCACACCGGAATGCCATGGAATTAACACCATGACGACTAACTTTTAAATTTTCATGGCTGCCATCTTGGACTCTGGGTTTTTCCACATTTTTGGCATCAGCAGCCCCGAAAACCATGGATTTGACACCCATGATGAATAATTTACAATTTTTGTAGCCGCCATTTTCGATTTTGGTTTTGCCCACATTTTTGGCATCAGCAGCCCCAAACACCATGGATTTGACACCCATGATGAATAATTTACAATTTTTGTAGCCGCCATTTTGGATTTTGGTTTTGCCCACATTTTTGGAATCAGCAGCCCCGAAAACCATGGATTTGAAACCCATGATGAATAATTTACAATTTTTGTAGCCGCCATTTTGGATTTTGGTTTTGCCTACATTTTTGGCATCAGCAGCCCCGAAAACCATGGATTTGACACCCATGATGAATAATTTACAATTTTTGTAGCCGCCATTTTGGATTTTGGTTTTGCCCACATTTTTGGCATCAGCAGCCCCAAAAACCATGGATTTGACACCCATGATGAATAATTTACAATTTTTGTAGCCGCCATTTTGGATTTTGGTTTTGCCCACATTTTTGGTATCAGCAGCCCCAAAAACCATGGATTTGACACCCATGATGAATAATTTACAATTTTTGTAGCCGCCATTTTGGATTTTGGTTTTGCCCACATTTTAGGCATCAGCAGCCCCGAAAACCATGGATTTCACACCCATGATGAATAATTTTCAATTGTTATAGCCGCCATTTTGGATTTTGGTTTTGCCCACATTTTTGGCATCAGCAGCCTCGAAAACCATGGAATTGACACCCATGATGAATAATTTTCAATTTTTATAGCCGCCATTTTGGATTTTGGTTTTGTCCACATTTTCGTGGAAATGGTT
This sequence comes from Amphipyra tragopoginis, assembly GCA_905220435.1. Classification (NCBI taxonomy): domain Eukaryota; kingdom Metazoa; phylum Arthropoda; class Insecta; order Lepidoptera; family Noctuidae; genus Amphipyra; species Amphipyra tragopoginis. The sequence continues at coordinate 12,459,544 of HG992009.1, forward strand.
TTGTGGGGCTTTGATCTTAATTAATGTAACGTTTCTGTGCTATATAAAAAAAAACCTCTTTTCTATATGACACCATGAAGTTAGTTGTTTACATAGACCTACAAGGTGTCTAAAGCTCTGCAAAAAAGAGTACGAAAAATGGGGGTGCCACTAACAATAAGCGCTCTGGTAGAAAGTCGAAGTGAACTTCTACCGCGCATACATAAGTACACACACCGTTTTTTTACTTTATTCTAAAATGGAATGGGGCATCAACCGGGGACTGCCCACTGGTGCTCTATGAGAGTGCAATCAAGGATGGATGGATCCCCGGGGGATGTAAGACAAGCACAATAATGTGTATTGCAAAATATAGAACCTCAAATTATTGGTCTATTGATACGGGTGTTTAATGGACAAGTCCAACTTCTTTTTCTGGTAGAAAATTGGTTTGGCAGACGGTGGCCCACTAACTCGCTAGCTGGGCAAACAGGCAAAAGGTGGCAATACCACTGTGAGCTGTTAAGGGTATCGAGATCGAGAAGTGAGACCCTGGCTTCAGCAAGTTTGCAAAGGGCAAATTTGGTGGACGGTATTAGGTATGTCAGTGGTCGGATTACGGCTGACAGTTATTTCCCGGACGGAATTAAGGCGGGCAGCAGATTTGAAACTACTTGTCACTTTTTACTTCATATCAAAACGAATTAAATGTGAATTTTATATTCCTTGCTAGATTTAATAAATATATGAATTTTACTTTAATATGAGATCTACAGCACCAGAGTTTCCCTTATCAGTCGCTATGTCTGAATAAAACAAAAATGATGGTCCTTAGGAGGTCGGTATTCGGTGGGTTTACGTTATTAATATAGAAGCTTTAGTAATGTGTTAAGAGTTTTTTTAACGCGAGCGAAGCCGCAGGCTAAAGCTAGTTACATTTAAAATGTTTAGCTCTGCTTGTGTTCTACTTGTTTATCAAATTCTTGAAATAATCGAGCTGATCGGAAACCTCCAGGCAGGCAGCGGTCTTGCAATAATTAATTGTATAATTGCGTTAAAACTTGCGCGCTTTTCGCGTGATTTCTTAAAACCATATTGATCTAATAGGTACTGGTGTAGATAAACCCTACACGGTATTTAGCTTGATTCAAAATAAAACAAGCAGAAAAAAAAACGTTTTGTGTCATAGTACTACATTTTGGTGCCATGTATAAATGAATGGAAGCCCGCCAAGACAGCTGGCGGGCACGACTAGCGAGGTATCGCTTCGCGCTGTCAGTTAATTTGGGAAGCTAAAATGCCTCACGGCAAGAACACCATTATAGTGGAAATGTATAACTTGATATGTAGCTATGTACATAACTGAATCCTCAACCGTTAACGAAATACCGTCTTCATCATGATTATTGAGTTAACGTCCCAAGTTCCACGGGCAAGACGCGTCGTTTGTTCCCGTTTTAGCATTCATTCGCTTTGTCGCGAGTTGTCGGCTAATTGCTTTAAAAGAGTTTTCCTAGCTGGAATAAACTTTGTAGACGGTAGGGTTTTCTAAAGATTTTGACGTAAAAGAAAGATAATAGGAAGGTGAGTGGGTCCTGTAATTATAATCCTAATTAACTTTTGAGTTGATCCTTTGACTGACATTTTAGGAATTAGTTTCGTAAAAGATCCTAATTTTTTTTCTCAGAAGGTCAGGAGTCTTTTGTTTTCTGTTTTTCCCGACATCATCATCATCATCATTCAGCCGAAAGACGTCGACAGCTGGACATAGGCCTCCCCCAAGCATCGCCACATCGACCTGTCCTGTGCTCTATGTTGGGGGAGTTTGCCATTATCGCCACGCTTGGCAGGCGGGTTGGTGATCGCAGTATGGTTGTTAAAATACTCAGAGAACGCTGCTGCCCATCCTCTAGTGAATCCCTTAGTCGCCTTTTACGACACCCATGGGAAGAGATGGGGTAGTGCTATTCTTTACGTCCGGCACCACACGGCACTAAATAGTTACTGAGTACTAAATTATGTTAATTATTTCACTCTTTTCAGATTTTTTTAAGTAATTTTATTTTTCTATTTTGAGTGGTATTTAAACAATACATAAACATGCGATTACGGTACCGCGAGTGATTTACTGTGATGTACTGAAGATTTCCATTGCTCACCAAAGGAGAATGGGCAAAAAAACCACCACCTTTAGAACTTTGATAATTATTCAATGCATTTTCTGAACAAGCACCTGGTGTGGTGACAATTTATGGGGGATGTCTATACCCAACAGTGATCTACAGTAGAATTATTAGTATAAATATTCATTTAATTCTGTACTACACCGACTACACAAACAGACATTTTTCAAACTTTGACCTCATTTTACCGGGTTCAGACGGACCCTAAAGAAAAAAAAAATATGCAGAATTGTTAAGGACATTAAGCGTGACAAATACCAATATGAGTCGTTTCTGTTGGATCTGGGTTTCAGTTATATGAAATTTGCCCATTCTCCTTTAAATGCCACAACGAGAATATACAAAAAAAAAAAAAAAACAATAAAATTGTTTCGCAATTATGGCGACGATATCTCTGAACAAATATACAAAAAAAACATGTCGAAATATACTTCCTCCTTTTTCTGTCGCTTAGTTCCATGCTAAATAAATAAAATTGTGGAACCGCTTTATGCTTCACATTAAATATTTAAAGACAGGAGAAATAGTGAATCATGAGATGCCTGAGCTGTTTTCAAAGATGTTTAATGAAAGGAACTGTTCAACGCTCAAAGCTGAGGCTATCCTTGGCTTTAATTAAATGCTTGTGCGGTTCCTATACAAGGATTAATTCAAATCGGATTAACCTCAAGAGCGAGACTTGTAATGCTAAAGGACGTTGGAAAGATGAGTGTTCAGTTATTTACGTTTTGAATTTACATTTTTAAAGCGATTTAAGTAGACAGTTTTGAAAATCTTGTCATTTATTGTTAGGAAACAGACAATAGTCAGGTAGGGGATTTAAAATGGCTGCCTTAAGTACGTAACATTATCTAATAACTATAAACGGTATTAAAAAAATAACTGTAAGAATTTTGTGGGTTACTTTCATGAATTTCACATATTTTAATTATTTTCTAAACTTACAAAACAAAAATTAATTTTATTTCATATTTGGTAATAAAACTTAAATCAAAAACCTATTTTTGAATCCCATAAAATCAGTTTTAAATAAAACCGCATTGAAATTGGATCATCCGTTTGGGAGCTACGGTGCCACAAACAGACATAGGCAGACAAAGGGTTCAAACTTATTTGTATAACATAACACCTTTCTTTCTGCACCGGGGGTTAAAAAAGGCAAAATTAGTAAGAGCGGAGATAAACCGAAAACTTATTAAATAGGCTCCCCAAAATAAAATGCAAATAATCATAATCAGCTAATTGCTGTCCCATTGCATGGCATGGACCTCTTCTCTGTATGAGAAGGAGTTGGGCCTTACTTAACCACGCTGGGCTAGTGCATGTTGACGGACTACATGCACCATTGAGAACTTTATGGAGCTGTCCCAGTTTTTTTTTTGATAGTAGGCCTGCTTAAACTGCCATCTCACCGATGTTAAGCGATGATGCGGTCTACGATGGGGCATGCTTGCCCAGAAGAAACCGATTCACTCGTGACTTGAAAACACCCAGATTGTAGCTGTCGGGGAACACCCTCTCGGGCAGAGCATTCCACTGTTTGGCGGTTTTCACAATGAAAGTGGAATCAAAGCGCTTCGTTCGGGTTTTTCTATATCGGGTTCCTATCAATCATGAACCGATAGCGCTTTTCGTGCTTCTGGCCGTTGTAGTATCACCTTCATGATCGTCATCTTCACTGACTGGCCATTTTTATATTTGATATTTTTTAACGATGACAGATCAGAAATTGGAATTATAATTGAGACTTAAAAAAAAAAAAAAAAAATTGAGCTGGAATTACCGCGGCTGCTGGCACCAGACTTGCCCTCCAATTGTTCCTCGTTAAAATATTTAAAGTGTACTCATTCCGATTACGAGGCCTCGTAAGAGTCCCGTATCGTTATTTTTCGTCACTACCTCCCCGTGCCGGGAGTGGGTAATTTGCGCGCCTGCTGCCTTCCTTGGATGTGGTAGCCGTTTCTCAGGCTCCTGAATCTCCGGAATCGAACCCTGATTCCCCATTACCCGTGACAACCATGGTAGTCGCAGAAACTACCGTCTATCATTATCAAAAAAAGGATAAAATATAAAAATGGCCAGTCGGTGAAGATGACGATCATGAAGGTGATACTACACCGTCCGATAGAAAAAAGTGCAGAAGGGAATTAGATCATGCAGATCTGAAGCACACTCTCCTAAATGTATCCCATAAAAATTGTCCAGGTTTCCCCACGATGATTTGTCTTCACTGTCAACGCAAGTGATAATCCAATTTCGAAATCAAATGATTATGCTTAATTATTATTCAGTATCAGGATATAACGTTTTGCTTCGTAATTACGACGTATCATCTTGTTATAATATTTACTACCAGTATTCTAAGCTTCTACGTTAATTATAGGATTTAGGTATTTGCTCTGAAATATGATGTTTAAGTCTACAGTAATTATAAAATGTCTATTAATGTAGGTGCGTAATAATGAACGAGGTTTAACAACTAACCAAGTTCTAGCCACAAAACGAATTATTTAAATACGGCTGTAACATTATTTACATGTGTGGGCCATGCAAAATTTGAGGGTAGGCCGTCCAAATATGTGGGTATCCGTAGATTATTTACATTGGCGCCCAACGTAAATAATCTACGGATACCCACATATTTGGACGGCCTACCCTCAAATTTTGCACGGCCTACATTGGCGCCCCACGTTGGGCGCCAATGTAGGGTTGCTGGTTGTGAAATTAAAGCCCCGTTGAACTTGATGATAATTTATTGGCAACTTATACTATGGTACACGTTACAATGATTCATATAAATATATCAAGTAGCAACCCTAAGTGGAGGGATGAAAGGGACTGCGTGGCTATCGCCCTTCAGACCTCCCCTAGCTGGCTAATTCCTGAAGACTGCTAGGCTATCGAACAAATCATCATTCGAATAGCTAGAGGAACAGAGTTCGGTAGCCACGCAGCCAATTCAGAACCTTAGTACGACTGATTCCTGTTCGATAGCCTAGCAGTCTTCAGGAATTAGCCAGCTAGGGGAGGTCTGAAGGGCGATAGCCACGCAGTCCCTTTCATCCCTCCACTTAGGGTTGTTACTTGATATATTTATATGAATCATTGTAACGTGTACCATAGTATAAGTTGCCAATAAATTATCATCAAGTTCAACGGGGCTTTAATTTCACAACCAGCAACCCTACACGTCATGTACAATTAACTACAAATATAATTTCCGACGATGTTCTGTAATAAATTACGTTATATTTTATATATCACACTAGAGGTCGATCGCGGCTTCGCCCGCGTGTATGTCGTTAATCGCGTATTCCGTATTTTTCGGGATAAAAGTAGCCTATGTCCTTCTTCAGGTTCCAGACTATCTCTGTACCAAGTTTCATCAAAATCGGTTCAGCGGTTTAGTCGTGAAAGCGTCACAGACAGACAGAGTTACTTTCGCATTTATAATATTATACATATACACTAGCTTTTGCCCGTGGCTTTGCTCGCGTTAATTAAGCTCAAATAAACTCTTAACACACTACAAACATTTCTATAATATGATTCAATCGTGATTCGAAAGACACGTGGCGCCATCTATTAACGTTATTGTTGTTTTCCTCGAGAACAGATCTTTTCGGGATGAAAGGTACCCTATGTCCGTTTCTGTACACCTGACAACGTATATGCAAAATTTCAGGATGATCGGTTTAGTGGTTTAGGCGTGAAAAGCTAACAAACAAACTTACTTTCGCGTTTATAATATAGTTAGTATTAGGACACATAAAGTGCCGAAACACTTTTCGGAACCACATTCTGGTAATAAGTACTTACTATTACGAGTACTATATGTCTACTGTGCCATTAGTGTCCTCTTTGACTGCCTCGTTGGTCGCAATCGCGACTGCTGAGCTTGAGGACTTTGGTTCGATCCCCGAAAAAAAGTACTGTTCCCGAGGAGAACAACAATAATGATAATAGATGGCGCCACGTGTCTTTCGAATCATGATTGAATTATATTATTAAAGAAAGTTTAGTAGTGTGTTAAGAGTTGATTGTCAAATTATAATTTAACGTGAGCGAAGCCGCGGGCAAAATCTAGTAAAACATAAAAACCGTTAATACCAAACATAAGTACCTATATTCCGTATTCACAGTATCAATAACATTAAAGATATATTTAGAAAAAGATCTCAACCATTTTAGATGTGTTTACTTACATAAAAGCTCAGATGTAGTACACATTGAATCCATTTTATCCCAATTTTGTTTACATTTGATTCCCTTACATAGTATATCCCGTCGCCTGTTACATTAACATTTTATAAAAGGGCAAAACGTGTTAGTTTAAGTACTTTTTGCATACTTTATCATCATCAACAGTATAAGCTGTCACAAGGTGTTTATGTTGTTATTTTTGTTGATAAATGTTTTTAATCATGTTTACTGTGAATATCTAAACAAAAGAATATTTCACGCAGTACTTTATTTAACGTTTTTTTGTTGAGTGTTAAATCGCGTGATGGAATATGTACTTAGTGTACCTAAAATATAATTTTCTAGATGGCTGCTAAAAATAACAAAGGATAAATATAAAACGTTGTTTTACGAAGACAGATTGTAATCGATGAAGCTTGTACTTGTAATTGAAGTGCTTGTGAGTGATACGTTTTGTCGCTGCTAAATACCTACAAAATAACCACTACATATTGTAAAACAAAGTCGCTTCCCGCCGTCTGTCCCTATATAAGCTTAGATCTTTAAAACTACGCAAGGGATATTGATGCGGTTTTTTTTTTTTAATAAATAAGAGTGATTCAAGAGGAAGGTTTATAGGTATGTTTAAATTGCACCCGTGCGAAGCCGGGGCGGGTTGCTGGTAGATCTTAAAAGGTACTTCGATATGGTAGCTTGTATAATTATTTTACGTAGTAGCATATTTTCGTATGGATGTCTTTAGTCGACAAGCTGTACAGGCTGACTGTATATTATACATCATCATTCATTCAGCCGTAAGACGTCCACTGTTGGACATAGGCCTTCCCCAAAGAGGGGGGTTTGTCATAATCGCTACGCTTGGCATGCGGCTCGAGCATGCGCCGGTAGCCGATCGTGTCCGCCCGACGGCTACAATCTACTGGAACCCGGGCGCATGCAAGCGCGTGTTCGCGTATCCGCCTATCGCTGTCAATTTCTACCTGCGGTGTGGCCGAGCGGGGCCGACCGGACGCGACGACAGCCGAGCGCCGCCGTCGACGTGCGCGAGGAGCCGACCGGCTGCCGCGGCATACGCGAGGAGCCGACCCGCTGCCGCGTATTACGCGCGGATCTAACCGAGTTCCAAGCAGTGTAAATTCCATGAAAACATGAAACTTATCTATTGTATAGAAGCCTGAATTTCCTTTAGCACAGTGTGAAATGCGCTCCGGCGCGCTCCGGCGCGGCCCGTTTGGGTGGAAATCGTACATAATTCGCCTTTTACGACATCCATGGGAAGAGATGGGGTATATTATACATACAAAGGCGATGGCCCAAAAATAACCCAGGCCCGGCGCAAAAAATTTGTATCTCAGATTTTAGAAGATATTTCAAAATAATATTTAAAACTATCACTATCACTCTGTTGGGTGGCTAACATTGTTTTTATGCTCAATAAGTTTTGTAGGCGTTCTTATTAAAAACTCATTTATCGATCAAAATATTTATTATTGTCCATTCGTTAATTGTTTACAAACAAGCATACTGATGCAAAACCTAAAAAAGCATACCTACAGGTTATAAAAATAAATAACACATCTAATTCTTTAGTCTTACATAACGTAAAGTATTATTTCGCATTTTATACTGGTATTATACCTATGTCATGTTTACCTGCTGATGCGCTGTCTTACATCATGCATACCAGTTACATTATTAAGAGGGAGAAGCACATACAAGGTTAGTCGGAAAGAGAGTACTAATCCGAAAGGGTGTTAAAATACCCATAATAATGAACAACTTTTAACTCGTGTGTCTGCGGGACTGGCAGTGAGGATTACCCTTCCCGAACCTGGACATCCTGTCTTTTATCCGTCTGTAACCTTAGGTCGTATGGTTCAGTATATTTTCATGTACCATTACACCCTTAGCATTATTGCGGCCGAACGTGACGTTTGTTGAGGGTGGATGCATACTTATATTACTTTATTTGTGTTTATTTATGTATGCCTACCCCAGCTATGTTTTTGAGATAATCTTGAATGCGATTGCGTTAACACAATAATCGTAATGTTAGCCACCCGATACAGAGATACTGATAGTATAGAATATTATTTTTAAATATCCTCTAAAATCTGAGACTTAAAACTTTTGCGCCGGACCTGGGTTTTTTTTGTATGGGATTTGGGCCATCTCCTTTAATGTGCAAATACAATTATTTTTTTTAACTCCGCCAAACTGGGTCTCTAGTTTGGATGTAGTATGCAGCAACAACGGGCGGGAGCGCGCCCACAAATATACGTTATCTGCACATGCAGGAGTGAAAAAAAAATGCAACATGCTACCAAATCGATACAAACTGATTCCATAATTCATTATAATATACAGTTAGGGCTCTTTCAATTTAGACGTTTCGAAGCGGTGCGTTTGTCGTATTGCGCACGGACGGTCGCTTGTTTTCATACAAAGCGCGCGGTACGGCAACAGTGCGGCGTCGGCACCGCGAACGCTCGACAACAGGATGGCAACATCGCAAACTCCACGTGTTCTTTTCGCTGTTGAATAGTGCGGTGAATAGACATGAGAGCTAATTTCATCGAATTTTCATTTATTTTTTTGCTTAAAATGGATGATATAAACGTGGAAGAATTTATAAATGAAATTTAAATACGTCCTACTTTAAGGAACTCCAAAAGCGACAAATACAGTAATCGCACGAAAATAAAATAGTTTTTTGCCGCTGAATTTTACTTGTATCTAATTTAAGTAATTCGTGGAAACATTCTAAAGCATTCCTAGGTAATTAAAAAAATTGCTTGGATCGTGTTTTAACCTAGGGTAAAGATTATGGAAATCACCAAAATTACATGTTAACGAAAACATCAGTGATGCTCTTTCAATTTAGACGTTTCGTGTCGGACTGCCACCGTACTGGCAGCGGCCCGGCAGCGGGTTATAACCAGCGGCACGGTAAACGTGCGGCAGCGGTCCGACACGAAACGTCTAAATTGAAAGAGCCCTTAATATTGAATTAGCGTTTTATAGATTAAATTATATTTGGCATAAAAAATAAACTTTGAAAAAAAGTAAAAACCGACTTCAAAGAAAAACTAAAAGGAGTGAAATAATTACCATAATATAAAATTAACAGTTTCAGAAGTCGGTGGCTTCTATTTGTTTCAGTGTAGAGTTGCACCGACTTCTGAAACTGTTAATTTTTATATTATGGTAATTATTTCACTCCTTTTAGTTTTTCTTTGAAGTCGGTTTTTACTTTTTTTCAAAGTTTATTTTTTATTAAATACGTTTTAGTGCCATAAATTTAACCCCCTCCTCTTCATAACCCTTCTTTTTGGCTTTGACGTAGTCGGGCATAAAAAGCCCTTTCAAATGATACATTACACGATATAATGAAAACATTCCAAAGGGAGAGGGGGGGGGGACATGCACCCCCTCCTCTTTTCCAGTAGTCAGTTCCCAACAACAAATATAAACAAAGCAATATTAGTAATTTGAGAATTTTGCTTTGATCCGATGAGGAGTTCCGTTCCATATCTCTGAAGTTCATAGTCTAATCGTAACAAAATTTATATGGGACCAATCGGGAAGTATACCCTTTCGAACAAAGAAATAATTTTTCAAATCGGTTCATAAATGACGGAGATATGAGGTAACAAACATAAAAATAAAAAATAAAAAAAAAATACAACCGAATTGAGAACCTCCTCCTTTTTGAAGTCGGTTAAAAATGTTAATTATGGTTGATTAATTCGAACTCTTCTTGCAAATGCGTCTTTCATTTTTATTTGTATTAGACGTTATGAATCCTTTAACATAAAGTATACATGAATAGTAGCAGTTTTTATTTGATTTTTATTAATAGCAACAGCATGTACAGGTTATGTTTTACCTTGGGGACAAACATCTTTCTTTTTTGGCGGCAAGTACCTAATACCGTATACCGAAACAGTATTAGGACTCTCCTAAAGTCTGGCGCAGTCACACAATTACACATAATATTATGGGTATGTTTAGATCCTGCCTCGTAATTGCAATATCGCTCGCAATCACTATAATAACGTATGTATTAACAATCTGGCTTCTCCACAATTATGCACAATGCAATGAATATTCTTGTTTCATGTTAGGTTGCTGATGACTCGACCCGCATTGGGAGCAGAGATATGACGCACTGAAGGCGGGAATACACATGCAAATAAAATAGGGAAGCAACTGTAGCTTGCATGCCAAAAAATGGCATGAGTCAGTAAATGACACACTGAGCTTTGCTAATGCTAATTTGCTAATAAATTGGCGTGCCTTTTAATGGCACAGACTTTAATAGCATACTGAAATGGCTTGCCTGTAGCTGTGTGACGCGTTCAGACGTGCCATTTCCGGCTCCGCCGCACATTACATGCCAAAAAATCAAATGCTGTGCAGTTTACTTGCATGCCATCCATCTACAGGCATGCTTTTTATGTATACCTACATTTGTCCGACTAGTTTCGGACCCAAACGGAGCCCTTAATCATGAGCTGAACACGCGGCGAGGTCGCAAGTCGAACCCAATAAATCCCAAAAAAAGGCAATCCCGAAAAATGCACGTGAGTAAACCGTAAATAATCATAAAATATGAATGTGTCTCACGAAAGTTATAATACAAAAATACCTACATTTGCCAGTAGTTGACATCTACAAGCCCCTTGCATGCCATTGTGCAAGCTACAGACATGTGTATTCCCGGCTTAATGTGTGTGACGTCTTATGTCCCTGCTACTGTTTTAAATAGTAATCCATATGATACTGCTCACATGACAGTAGGTACTAGCCTACTACGAAAGCGTTACATGTACCTAATGGTAAGGCTAAGAATACCTATATAATCTCTACGCGCGCCGTCTTAAATATTATTAAAGTATGCATTAGAATTTAGAATGCAGACAGAACAAATATAAAACAGAAATAAAACATTTACATTTGATTCTCAGTAAATTGAATATGTAAACAGAATAATAAAAAAAATCAATTCAATTTGTTTTTTGATTAGAAATTCCAATTAGCTTCGTCGTCTTTGCTACGGTTCGTCTTACTTATATTTTTCTGAGAGCGAAACCTTTTTTTAACAGATAGCCCGGTCGAGCAAACCTAGTTATTTTATATTCTTCATAGAATATTCTGTTTGTTGGCAATTCATAGAATAATGAAATAATTCTAGGTATACATTATTTTATGCTTTACCTATGCTAGAAAGCCACTTGAAAAGTTACAAAAAAATACTTTACTTTTATTTCTGCACATGTGGCTTCCCTGAAACCTCATTAACGTCATATGTGTATGTCTATTAACTAACCTCATTACGATTAGCATTCTTTTTTATTACCATCGTTACTCTCAAGATATATTTATTTATCTTATTATAGAGTGATTTTCTTTTTATAGTGTTTTGATAACAATTAACCATGTCAGTTGTTTTATATAGTTTAGCGTCCTTTTACCTTTTGTAAATGTATGAGCTTTGTAGACTTGCTAGATGCCTGGATACCTATTTAATTTGTGACCTTTTTTTTTTTGTGTGCTCTCTCATAATTATTCTAAGACATAACTGTACCCACTCAAATTGTTAAAGATATGGATTTTAAAAGAGTAACCATGGAGTTTCTTGCCGGCTCTTCTCCATAGAAAACGACTAATTGGAACCGTGCACCTAAATTCGACTTTTCATAAGCGCCTGTAATGGTTTATGTGAAATAAATTTTGTTGATTTTGATTTTATGATACTTAAGCTAATAAAACCGTCATTTTGATAAATAAGTACATGGACTTATGTATTTTTGTCACACTTTCCTTTAACGCTGGACTCACAGCTACGCCGCGCACTACTGCTATAGTGACTACTAACTTTCCTTAACAAATAATTTAACTTTGAACTTTTCATGAAAAGCATTAATTTCACGAGTTGAGTGAGTTTCTCGTGTAGGGACGGGCTACAAAATAAAACTTCCTCACTGCACGCTGAAAACAGACGCGTGTTGTAAGATTCAACGACACCCAGCGCGCTTGGTGGTAGGATCTAAAAGTCCACCTGGCTAGATACCACCCTCACATTAAAGTCCGGTGCCAAACAGTTTACTGTGTTCCGTCGTGTGTATGTGAGAGCCAGAGGGGTATAGGGGAATCCATATACATCTCTGTTACTTGGATTCGTATGCTCCGTCTTAGACTTTGTTTGTACTTACCATCAGGTGAAACTAGCGTCAAAGGTAACCAAGTCAAATAATAATGAAAAAAACCGGCCAAGTGAGAGTCGACTCACGAAGGACTCGCGTACGAAGGGTTCCGTATCTTTAAAAAAATCACGTTTGTTGTATGGGAGCCCATTTTTTTTTATCTATTCTGTTTTTTAGTATTTGTTGTTATAGCGACAACAGAAATAAATCATCTGTGAAAATTTCAACTGTCTAACTATCACGGTTCATAAGATACAGCCTGGTGACAGACGGACGGACAGCGGAGTCTTAGTAATAGGGTCCCGTTTTACCGTTTGTGTACGTAACCCTAAAAAGGTCCCAAAGCATATCACAAAACGTAGCCATAAACATGAAAATGGGCTGTTTTCTTTAAATATTTTCCCCTTTATTCCAACTAAGGTGCCACTGTACTAATAACGGAATACAAGGCTAGTCTCGTATTCTGTGCTGCTAATGACGTTTACTTACACTTACCCCAGTGTGCTGGTATAAGAGCGCAGGTGGAGTTCTTACTTCATCCCCTGATAGTCCCTCTGTTGCTTATTAAGTTACCTTGCTATTCCTAGCGCTATTTTAAACACAAAGCTAGCAAAGCTTCGAACTACATTCGCGCAGGCGACCCCCAAACAAACTGAGAACTAACTCAAGAGGATTTAATTTTGTTGTGTAGATTTTAACTTGGTTAATAATTTAGTGTAGCAGTTTCTCACGTAGCTTCTTGCACGTTTTATACGTACTACGTCTGAAGGATTTTCTTATTACTTCGTTGATCTCGAGGAAAAAGATTGGAAATGTAAGGTGAAAAGTTGCTGTGCAATTGACGTGCGTGCCATCTACAGGCATGCCTTTTTATGTATATGTCGCAGTATGACAGATAAAGCCGTAATATAGTTATATCCCTAGGGATATAACTATATACCGTAACATAGTTATACGAACGCGATTCATTACTATCTTACGGTAGCAATGTAGCAATGTGATTATCCGACTAAACTAATCTGTTTAAATAGTTATAAATCTACCATAGAATCAAATAAAACAATATTTTGTCGCAGTAACATGGTTATAGCCGTTACACGTGCCAGTAGCTGGCATTTGCAAGCTCCTTGCATGCCATTGTGCATGCTACATGCATGTGTATCCCCGGCTTAATATGTTTGACGTCTAATGTCCTTGCTACTGTGTTATACAAGATGTCCCAAAAAGTAGTGTCAAGCGGAAGTCCACAGGTAGAGCACCCTTAGAGGTACCCGAAACACCCACATGTATGTTCCGCGATTTTTTTAGTTTCCGTGTTATGATTTATTTTTATGTTTTAACCAAACTCTGACTTTAATGACATTTTTGATCATAGTCACGTGAATAATTATTTTTTCTAAGGGCTGATTTTTCAATCGACAGATAACTTTTATCTGGGGAATAAGTTTGACGTTTTGATAGCTATTGTATAGAAAATATGTCAAACCGTCATATTTATTCCTTGGATAAAATTTATCTGACGATTGAAAAATCGGCCCTAAATTAGATGAATAGAGAATCGAATTTAACCTGTATAGTACTGTAATTATAGACAAAATAGATAAACAATGGCGGCCGTACCGTTTTCGGTACACTTGGGCGGAACACGTTAAACAAAAAAAACACGCATTTGTTTCAACTATTCATGACAAATGTGATGTGATTCATGAAAAAATCTGCCGTGTGGTGCCGGACGTAAAGAATAGCACTACCCCACAGTGGCGTAGGGTGAAGTTTCTTAAAAGGGAAGCCGGACCAAAAAATGCTTACCTTGCTCAAGCAAGTGTGATGCGTGATCTCCAGTAACTACTCGTTTCGAAAGGGAAGCCGATAGGAATCGAGTTGTATGGAGCCTTCGCCACTGCTACCCCATCTCTTCCCATGGGTAAAAGGCGACTAAGGGATTCTCTAGAGGATGGGCAGCAGCGTTCTCTGAGTACTTTAACAACCATACCGCGAACGCCAACCCGCCTGCCAAGCGTGGCGATTATAGCAACCCCCCCCCCCCCTCCAATGGGGGAGGTCTATGTCCAGCAGTGGACGTCTTTCGGCTGAATGATGATGATGATTCATGACGATAAAATATGATCAAAAATGTATTTAAAGTCAGTTTCGTTAAAACATGAAAAGAAATCGTAACTAAAAAACTACAATAAAAATGCGGAACATACATACATGGGGGTGATTTGGATACCTCTAAGGATGCTCTCTCTACCTCTGGATTTTCGCCTGACATTACTTTTTGGGACAACCTGTTTAATATTTAACATGTTGATTTTACAGTACTGTTGACTTAATTCATCGAGTTTATGACGAACAATAAACAGCATTTCATTATTTGATAAAATATTAAACACGCGTTGGGTAGTTGCAACTCCCAGAGGCATACAAAGTATGTAATTACATTTTCATGATGTATTGTGGCGTTGCATAGTTTAAATATATTGTTCAGTCAACAGTTGTTCGTTGAATAGGCATGCATCATACGAAGCGAACCACTTAGTAAAAGGTTTATGAGAAAACAAGGCGCGAATTGTGCTACATTATTGCTTTTTATTCTTGTCAGTAAATAAATATTTATGAATATACAAGGTTGGTCAAAAAGGGGGTACTAATCCGAAAATACCCATAATAATGAATAACTTTTCTTCTACCACTTTCCCGATAAGTCAATAGTTTAAGAGAAATAGCTGTTTAAAAATTACATAAAAATATGCTAAAATGTGATCCTCAGATATGATCAGCTGTTTACATTTTAGGTCACGTTTGGGGTCACGAATTATAAGCACCATTTTATGAATTCGTAACTAAAGCAGGGATGAAGCATTATTGAAAAAACTAAAATAAAAATAATTTTACATGGAAATAAAATAAATCAAATTTTGAAATTTTAATACTTACTTTAAAACCGTCATCAGTGATACTTTAAGTGGCCTGCGGATTAGTACCCCCTTTCCGACTAATATTGTTTAAATGTGTCAGTTTACACTTCAAAAACTTTGTTTATTTATAAATCAGATAGATGAAAACATTTTTATCCAATCAGCCCATTATTGTCCCACTGCTGGGCACGGTTCCTCTTCCCAGAATAAGAAGTCTCGTCATATTCTTACAATATAAATATAAAAATCAACTAACTCAATCCTATCTAGCCGAGGTTTTGTTATTCTGTATTCATAGTAATTGTATTTCTGCACTATGCCTTAAGATAGAAGTGAAATTTTGTTGAAAACTACGAAGCATGCAATTTTGGGGGCGAATAGAGTTCAAAACTTTGCAGATTGCCGGCGAAGATTGCCGAGTGCCAAAACTTTATGCAGTTAATAATTTCGAAACTATTCAGCTGATGACTGTTCATGGCATAAAACAACCTTTTATATCCCCCATAGTCACAAGAGACGATATAAAAACTGACCTATATTTTTAAAATACAGTTTTATGCTAATTCCGTGTCATTGCCGCAAACGCAACAATTTAATTTAATTAACATGTTGTTGAAAGGGGGAAAAAGTAGGGTAAAGCGCTCTGTCATATAAGTGTGCTAATAGTGAGTGCTAGTAAGCTAACTAAACTTCTTTTTAGGGTTCCGTAGTCAAACTAGAGCAGTGGAGCTATTAGTGGAAGAGTTCGTCCGGGGAAGTGTGTAGGATAACTTTTTCATCATCATCCTCATACGTCATTTCACCTTCTTTACCTTCAACTTTAGTTATATTAAAGGCCGGGAGCAGACGCCCGGATGTCACCACTGCGTCAACTGCCCCGAGGATACGGCGCTGCACAAGCTGCAGGCGTGCTCTGCGTGGGCGACGCAGCGCCGTGAACTAGTCGCGGCAGTCGGTGGTGACCTCTCGCTTCCGGCCGTGGTTCTGTCCATGGTCGGGAGCGAGAGTGCGTGGGAAGCCGTCGCCTCCTTTTGCGAGGTGATGGCGGCCAAGGAGGGAGCGGAGAGGGAGAGAGAGGCGACGGCCACTCTCCCTTCCCGCACCAGACGCACCAGGTGCCACTAGAGAGCGCGCGACGATCTCCGGCCACCCTAGTGTATGGCCTGCGGGCTACGGGTTAGGGGACCCGTCGCCCGACCAGCAACTGGCCCGAGAAGGCGACGCGCATGTGTTCCGTGCGCGCCTCTCAGGAGAACACGGGGCAAGGCCCCACAGAAGGAGAGGTTGCGGTGCATGCCGCTGCGAATCCCGCGACCCCGGCCAAGGGTCGAGAAGGAACATCGTGGGTTTTTAGCCCGTAAGAGTCCGGCATAACCCTTCGCCTTCCCCAGGTAAAGGGCATTTTCGAGGATTTTCCAAAAAAAAATAATGCCCTCTTGTAGTGTAGGTAACGCAAAATATCGCATACATTTTTGTTTTCTTTTTTAACAACACTGTCTTGCAAAACATTTATGTTTGTTACACCATAACTAAGTAACTTTTCTTATCTTTTTCCGGGTTGGGAAGACCTGACTCCAACCCTTGTCATGCTGGCCTCTAAGCGATGCAATTATTTGTAACTTTTCGATGTCAGTTAAGACCACTAAACTGCCTGAGATTACTTCAAAACCCGGAAATTTGGAATTCTATTGTTTTTAAATGTAGAATTAGTGAGGAAAGTTCGTATGGAATAAATTTATTTTTATTGTGGGTACACACAAGACAGTTATTTATTTATTTATTTAAATCTGCTTGGTGGTAGGATCTTTACGGTCCGCCTGGCTAGCTACCACCCTCACATTAAAGTCCGGTGCCAAGCAGTTTATTGTGTTCCGTCGTGTTTATATGAAAGCCAGAGGGGTAATAGGGGATATCCCTCTATATCTCTGTTACTTGGATTCGTGTGCTTCATCTTGGACCCTGTCTGCGCTTAACATCAGGTGCAACGAGGGTCAAATGCGACCAAGTCAAGTGATAAAAAAACAGGCATTAAGGCCCATTTTGGAAAATACAATATCCCTTAATAGGTCATATAAGGTTTTAAGAAAAAGTAACCAAACAAAGAATTTGGCATTTTTATAATAAATATTAAAAAAGCTTTTTATTTTATTTAATTTTCTATTAAAGAAAGTAGTAAAAAATGGTGATATTGTCGGGTTAAAAATAAAAATATTACAAAGAGGTATTATTATTATTCGCGACATCTTCCAAAAAAGTTGTTGGGAAATAGGTAGGTATAATAATATTCCCTTTGCCTTAATAAGGGTTAAAAAAGTTACAATTAATATAAAAACACTAATAAACAATTAAATAAGACACTAATTCACACGATTATGGTACCTATACCTAATAATACAATTTAGTGAAGTCATGTATAAAGGCAAGATTTTAATTGAGATAAATGAGAACGATTAGCTTATTCATTATGAAAAGATACTGGTATAGCGACCGCCATCAATAATTTTGGTCATTTCTGGCAAGCAGACCCATATTTTCTTAGTCTTTCTACGAAATTCTACAAACCTGCAATATGCAAATAAGGCTTTTCTTCGTAACGTAGTCGTCAAAGCAAGGATCTTCGTATAGAAGTGAATTTTAATTGGATTCTCCGTAAGAGTAGATATAGATCGAACCGCAATGCAATTCACAAGAAAGCATATGCGCCACGTTTTTAGTGTAAATATTATTTCATGCTTTCAATTTTAATATTATAGTAAGCTTGGATTATCCTAAGGCCGTTTATTCAAAGATAACACATGACACGACAAAATGCGGTGATGAATCGGAGCGTCATATTTATTTCTACGAACTGTGTATGGAACAGCTGATTTTTTTTTTATATTTCAGAGTTGGTTCCATAGTAAAAGTTGTTCATATTCATGAGTACCGTGATCTGCAAAAGTTTGTCCATCTATTTTGATTGGACCTTATATTGTTACAAAATACTGTCACTGAAAAACACGAAATGTTCTGACACTAACAATGGTCATCTGGAGGCCAAAGTTGAGCAATGGACGATTGTAGGCCGATAAATGTAAAAAACAGTATCATCATCATATCAGCCTATTGCCGTCTACTGCTGAACGTAGGCCTCCCCCAAAGATTGCCAACTATTCCGGTCTTGGGCAGCCCGCATCCATCCGCTGCCAGCCACCTTTTTCAAATCGTCGGTCCATCGTGCCGCAGGGCGTCCCACACTACCTTTGCCCAAACGCGGTCTCCACTCTAACACGTGTCTGCTCCATCTACCATCTGTTCGTCTGCAGACATGGCCGGCCCACTTGCACTTCAGCGTGCTAATTCTACGCGCAATGTCGGTGACTTTAGTTCTCTGGCGAATGACTTCATTGCTAATTCTATCCACCAAAGAAACCCCGAGCATCGCTCTCTCCATAGCACGCTGAGCAACCTTAAATTTGTGGACCAGGCCCACGGTGAGTGTCCACGTTTCGGCTCCGTAAGTCATTACGGCTATGACGCACTGGTTAAAGACCCTGGTCTTAAGGGATTATTTGATCGATGATTTAAAGATATCACGTAGCTTCCCGAAAAACAGTATAATTACTTTCAATCAAGTAAAGACTTCTACTCGACTAAAGAATTCTGATACGAGTACGAGTTGTTAACTCCAAAATTGAAGGAGGATTGGAAGGTGGCTCAAGGTGGTGATCGGCACTTGGCAATGACTAGTTGTAGACCCATCGTGTTTGAGCTCGTATGACTCGTTATGGAAAACACATTCTCACTACATTAATAGTAATCGCTAATAAGGATCTTCAGCCATATGTCAGGGGTATTTTTTTATTAACCCTTATTTCAGGAACTTCTAAGTCTTTTCTACTTTTGTCAACTTAGAACAGGCCATTTTTAAGAAACGTACAGATGCCATCACATCAAGCTAATACAATCTGTCAAATTTCTTTAATAGATTTTCATCTTTAACGCGAAAGCATTAGGTTCAAGGTTGATTTGGAAAATTTGACCGATTCGGGTATTTTGACCTGCTGGCTTCTGTACATTTCATAGTTGATACGAGTACGATGAGAGTTTTCTCTTTTATTTAGCTTTATATTCAACTAGAGGTCGCTCGCGGCTTCGCCCAAGTGGAAGTCGTTTATCGCGTATTCCGTATTTTTCGGAATAATATAATTCAATCATGATACGAAAGACACATGGCGCCATCTATTATCGTAAGAAAGTTATTGTTGTTTTCCTCGGGAACAATACTTTTTTTCGGAATTAAAGGTACCCTATATCCTTTTCTGTACACCTGACAACGTATATGCAAAATTTCAGGATGATCGGTTCAGTGGTTAGGCGTGAAAAGGTAACAAACAAACAAACAAACTTTCGCATTTATAATATTAGTTAGGATTAGGGTAATGATATAAAATTGCAAATTTTAAGGAGTACAAAATATTCTATTAATGCTTAAAGATTTTTTATTTATTAATTTTCAAGATTTTTTTAGTTTATTTAACTTAAACTTTATACCGCCTGTTCGGGCGCCCGCGCCCGCGCCTGTCGCCGCCTCCCGCCGATGCCCCGCCGCCGGCCGAAGATCCTCGAAGGCGCCCGAACACCGCCGAAACATATTATAATCTAACGTGTTCTTAGCCGCTTGGAAACAGTATTAGCTAACTTGTGTGTAATATCCCTAGGGTACCAATTTATTTCCTCTGACGTAAGACTAACTCAGCTGGTTTGGATTCTGTTATGTCTAATTTGGGAATACTTTTGTAGGCAACCGCATATTTCTGTATTCTTGGGAATAATACTGAGAATAAAAGATCAGTGGAATAATAGAGGCCAAACTGGTATGCAGTACAAGAACAATAACCACGTTCTATTC
Source organism: Amphipyra tragopoginis (assembly GCA_905220435.1). Classification (NCBI taxonomy): domain Eukaryota; kingdom Metazoa; phylum Arthropoda; class Insecta; order Lepidoptera; family Noctuidae; genus Amphipyra; species Amphipyra tragopoginis. Next base: position 12,479,930 of record HG992009.1, read on the forward strand.
ATACCTTTTATTTGTTCATTACATAAGACAGATGAGTCGTAAAGGAAAGCAAACGATTGGACAAGAATATTTGCGATAAAATAATAATAAAAGCTAGTGAGCTGGCAAGTCACCGTTTGCCAATGTATTTCAAATTTAAGCTTGAAAGACAGACGCCGTTTTCTTCCGGCAATTGAAGTTATCCAGTCCACTTAACACCCCTTCCCATAGACCAGATATTATTCACCACGTTTTACAATAGTCTTGCACCCACCTGGGACGGTCCATGACTGGAGGTACTCCAATAGTGTAGCCGTGGATAATCCCCGGTTGGTGCCTCACCCCATTTTAGATTAAAGTTCTCAAAGGGGCCTCTGCGTGTTGGACCTGTGTGCCCCGTATGCCTTCCAAAGGACCGGACATCTTTCGTACGGAAGATGAGCCGTGATGCCAAAGAGATACAACATAATAATAATTTGACCTCTACACTAAATAATTAGATTATCATCATCATCATCATTCAGCCGAAACACGTCCACTGCTGGACATGGCCTCCCACAAAGGGGGGGGGGGGGGATTTGCTGTAATCGCCACGCTTGTCATGCGGGTTGGCTATCGCAGTATGGTTGTTATAGTACTCAGAGAACGCTGCTGCCCATCTTCTAGAGAACCCCTTAGTTGCCTTTTACGATACCCACGGGAAGAGATGGGGTAGTGCTATTCTTTAAGTCCGGCACTACACGAGACAATTAGATTATACTTACCTACAAGTATTCGATGATCGTTGAAGAGTAGTAGAACTCCTTGTGAAACAGTTCGTCTGGGTAAATACTGCCTCTATACCTATTTCTGCCGCTAAGCACCATTCTTGTGTTCCGGTTTGAAGGCTATGGCTGCCGGTGAAATTATAGGCACATGAGACTTCTAACTTTGTCTCTAAGGTTGGCAACGCATCGTTAATGCTCTTGGTGTTGTAGGTGTATACAAATAGGCGGCAGTAACTACTTAACATCAGGTTTGTAGTCGCCTTGTTTGCCAAACTATTACATAGAAAAAATGATTTGTCTTACAAACTTACACAAAAAAGTATGTTATACTCAAGAATGAATTTTTACTCGTTTCTCTAGGTCGTCGAAATGGAAATGTATGTCAGTATCTCTGTTCTACATATTTATAAGTAAAGATTATTTTAGTCTGAATAGGTCACAGACAAATAACTTCGCGTAGAGATCTTGAATTGATTTGATTTGATTACTGTGACTCAACTATTTAATGTAATACAGACCACTATAATCAATTGGGTACTCCCCTGGTAACTTGTGGACCCTGTGGGTTAATGCACCCTGGTACTAGAGCTGCCTCCACTTTTTCGGCTGAATATATTTTTCTGAATAAGCTAATAAAATATAGCATTCAAATTTCATTTTATGAAAACACGCACATCGCATCAGTCAAAAAATAATCATAAGGTGCGTTCATAAATTTTACAAAGTGATGGATTGTTTATTATTAGTTCGTTGTTGCAATATTAATATTGATCCAGCCAACTGAAACATAGTATTTTTGCGTATTATATATTTCTTCAACAGTATATGGTTCGCAGACCCAAAATACAGTACAATACCTAGATACTACTAGATGTTCTTCTCCAGGTTTCAGACAATTTCTCTTTTTTTTTCGTGATATATTCCTCATGGATGCCCTCCGCCCGGGTAAGGCGAAGGGTTATGCCGGACTCTTACCGGCTAAAAACCCACGGTATTCCTTCTCCTGACCCATGGCCGGGGTCACGGGATTCGCATTTGCATGCACCGCAACCTGTACCAAGTTTCATTAAAATCGGTATAGCGGTTTAGGCGTGAAAGCGTAATCTACACACAGACAGAATTACTTCCGCATTTATAATATTAGTAGGGATAGTACGGTTAGGGCACGCCGCAATAGCGGCGGTAAGACCCGTTATGGAGGAGTGGCTGGAGAGGCGGCATGGCGCCCTCAGCTTCCGGCTGACGCAGGTGCTTTCGGGACATGGATGTTTCGGGAAGTACCTGTGTCGCATAGGCCGGGAGCAGACGCCCGGATGTCACCACTGCGTCGACTGCCCGGAAGACACGGCGCTGCATACGTTGCAGGAGTGCCGTGCGTGGGCGACGCAGCGCCGTGAACTAGTCGCGGCGATCGGTGGTGACCTCTCGCTTCCGGCCGTGGTTCTGTCCATGGTCGGGAGCGAGAGTGCGTGGGAAGCCGTCACCTCCTTTTGCGAGGTGGTGATGGCGACCAAGGAGGGAGCGGAGAGGGAGAGAGAGGCGACGGCCACTCTCCCTTCCCGCGCCAGACGCACCGGACGCCGCCGGAGGGTGCGCGACGATCTCCGGCCACCCTAGTGTGTGGCTTGCAGGCGACGGGTTAGGGGACCCGTCGCCCGACCAGTAACAGTCTCGAGAAGGCGGCGCGCATGTGTTCCGTGCGCGCCTCTCAGGAGGACATGGGGCAAGGCCCCACAGAAGGAGAGGTACGCCAGGGGCTGGCGGACCGAGGCCTGCCGGGGTTGCGGTGCATGCAGCTGCGAATCCCGCAACCCCGGCCAAGGGTCAGGAGAAGGAACACCGTGGGTTTTTAGCCGGTAAGAGTCCGGCATAACCCTTCGCCTTCCCCAGGCGATGGGTATCCATGAGGATTTCCCCACGAAAAAAAAAAAAAAAAAAAAAGGGATGGTCCGGTTGGCATCCCTACACTTCTAGCAGATACAATTTTAGTGTAGGTGTTCATATAGATGTCTACATTAAACCCTATTATATGCATAAAACTGCAAGTACCAGGGTATATCACAAAAGCCTCGAAAATTACTAGGAGGGCACCCAATTAATGCAGCTCTGTCTTTACTTACTTGATTTTTTACGAACGTATTATATTAATTGTGCGGTCATATAATGCATCATAGAATACATAATTATAATTTAGTCATTACGTCATCCCTACTAAGTAAATTACGTATACAGTACCTCTCATTAATTAAACGTGTAAACATGTTTTATAGAGCTTTATACAGTTCATACAACTTAACTGTGTAGTCTTGTTATAATTAATATGACATTCACCTATGAACATTATTGCATTAACTTAGTAGTTAGATTCAAACTCAATTAACATGTATTACTTATTCATAGGTAGGTACGTAATAATTTGCTTCGCAAGTACGGTTCAGACTGATAAAATGAAGTAACATTCTAAGTGACATTAAAATATAATAAAGAAGGACGTATTCGTAATTTGTGTGAGAGCAAAGTTTCTAATTATAATTAATTATTTATTGAACCTCGTATAATATTCTGTTGATAATGTTTTGAATGAAAAATTCGCAGTAGAAATAAATATGAGGAATAATTAAGTTCATTTTTGGGAGGGGTCGTGTCTTAAGGTACTATTTCGAACCGAGCTGTCAACTGCAACTGCCGTGCACGTGCAGCGACTGCAAGAAGTCGGCCACAGCTGCACTACTGGTTTGTATGTATTTATATGAAATAGCTTCCAAGCGCCGCTGCAGCAGCCGACGGCGACTGCACGTGCAGGATTAAGCTGTTAGTCAATGGGTGGGTGAGCATTCGTTACACAGCGACATCTCTCCGTGGCTTGGAGAGCACGTTAAGCAGTCACTCTAGGGCAGGGATGGGCAAACTTTTTTCATAATGGGCCAAAAAACGCAAGAAATTTTGAAGGGGGCAAGAATTACGAAAAAATATGTATTTTATTCCGCAAAGAGTAACATTTTTGACTCAAATAATTACGGCTATTTGTTATGGCAATCTTGCTCTAATCAATCTTGCTCTGGGTTGGCGGGCCGGATTAAAACCCTTCGGGCGTTTGTGCACTACAAGGAACTTACTGTCTAGTAGTCCGATTTTTTACGGTCCGATATGGCACGCCATAAACGTTTATACTAGTTTGTGCACTATACGTAATTTTATCGTCCGACATTATATGTACTTTTCTCCATTCCGGGCCGAGATGACAGTAATGAAAAACGTGTTTATGCTTGCGCACTGGGTCCGTAATTTTACCGTCCGTCATTTTACTTTTCTCCATTCCGGGCCGTTTTTCCGGTCCGAGTAAAGACGCAAGCCAATCATCCGTTTTTTTCATGCCACATTGGACCGTAAAAAATCGGACTGCCGGATAGTAAAATTCCTTGTAGTGCACAAACGCCATTCGCGGGCCGAAGTTGACCCGCGGGCCGTAGTTTGCCCACTCTTGCTCTAGTGTGTTATACGAATACTATGACAGTCATCTGCCAGTGTTGCGAAATTTGTTCGAAAGAGTTGCCGCGGCCCTGGAACGCAAAGGGCATTAGGAGGAACACGGATGGGTTTTAGTCAGTAAGAGTCTGACACTGCCTTCCGCTCCGCCCAGAGTGGAAGTAGTCATTTGATGATTTCCCACAAATAAATAAAAAAAACCATTCGTTACGGGTAGTCAGAACCGCGAAAGTCTGACACCCGATCTAATCTTAGGATATCGGCAATGCCCAAGAACTGGGTTGCGGGGGTCTGATGGCAGTCTTTTCGTACAAAATACGGTTATTCAATTCATCTGCTCTTTTTTTTTATTACTTGTTTTGGTCGCGTTTGACCCTCGTCGCACATGATGGTAAGCGCAGACAGGGTCTAAGATAGAGCACATGAATCCAAGTAACAGAGATATAGAGGGATTCCCCTATCTATACCCCTCTGGCTCTCACATACACACAACGGAACACAGTAAGCTGCTTGGCGCCGGACTTTAATGTGAGGGTGGTAGCTAGCCAGGTGGTCCACCTAAAGTCCAGTAAAGATCCTACCACCAAGCAAAACAAGCTTAGACTGTAAGCAGACACCAACATAGTTAGGAAAAGGCTAGGCCGAACAACTAGGTTCATTTTTTCTGAAAATGTAGTAGCCAAATAAAAATCTAGGAAAATTACTAAGTAGGTATCAAGGGAAACTTCACATTGATTTCACAGAAAATATTTAATAGAAATCCTTGATAAAAATATTTAGATAGCGCATTCACCAAAATGAATTCTTGATTTGTAATTAACTGTGTATCCTTCCCACCTCATCTTAAACCGTGACGTCACGCTTAATACTTGCTTGAGGAAAATGAACGAAGAGACCTGCGCAGTTAATTAAGATGATCCTAAAAACAGGGAAAAGTTCCGCCTTAACAAATTACTAAAGTTAATTCATTTTTCTTGCAACATTATTTAATAATTCACGAGGTTTACTTGTTTAAAATTTCACAAAAGTTTCATAGCTAAAGTACCTGCAAAATGTTCTAGTACCTAGTTACGTAGGGCCATAAATTATTCACAAAGTTGCATAGCGTGGGTACCGTGTGATTAGGGTGGCTAGGATTAATACTGAAAAACCGGGCTTACTTTTGGACTGAGCCCTAAAAGCTGGACATAAAATTTTTAATAGGTAATAAAAAACTCTGTTATGTAGGTATGTGTTACGGGTAAAAGCCGAATGGCGGTTACACCTAGGTTTACCCAAGTACAACGAGGTGCAACCAGTAGCAGTTGGTTAGAACTAGGTGTAGCTTAAGACGACGGACCCCCGCTGTGCGGGGCTCTTATTTCTGTGTGCAGGGTTTAAAGTAACCTAAAACGAAGGGGATGACGGGGAACCTAACATATCCGTGTCGGGGTTCCCCTTAACCACCGGTGTGCGGCTGCACCTAGTTCTACCCGCTATGATGAAGGGTAAACCTAGTTCTAACCGAACATAAGTAGGATACATCTAAGTTTACCCGCATGTGGCCGTCTGCACCTAGTACCCGGGCAAACCTAGGTTTAGCCACACTTCGGCTATTACTCGTAACATAAGTATAGGTATTTTCAATATTGTTTACCTAATAGTATATTCGCGCGCACTTGCACTTCCTGAGATGTCGCAAGCGCCGATCGCTATCATATTCTGCTTTGCCAAAAGCCGGACGTGTAAATACATGACCGAATACGATCGTAAAAAACCAAACATGGCCAGCCTAGGTGTGATGGTAGCCAAAGAATAGGCCCCTGCGTGGAGGCCTGTATTTAGCAGTAGCCATTTACGGACTGATGATGATGAATAGGTAGTTATGGTACATACGGCTACGTATCAAGCTATACGTTTCTAGTATAAGCTGACCTCTCAATTTACGGAAAGCCTATAATACAATGCGAGATCAGCTCATACTGGAATGTAGCTGCGAGTACCCACAGTTGAAAAAAATCGGTATTAAAGGGACTAATTTTCAATCTTTTTCAGTGCTGTGTCAGTACGTGTTTTAACTGGCGATAAATGCATGGGTTCTATTAAAGAAGCCTTCACGAGTGACGATACTTAAGTGTACAGGAAGAGCCGTATGTGTTTCTGGGTTTTGTTGCGCCGATTATTCTTCTCACAATCACTATAAAGCGGTGAAGGGTGCATATTTGAAGTATTTGGTTGCTCAACAATGGTTGTGACCATCAAATGCATGTAAATATTCAAACCTTAGGCTAAATAATGCATTGCATAACTAACCTTTGTTTCAATGTAAGGTGAGTTACGTTACTCTACAAAACGTTACCATACAAAGAATATCAAATATTAAAAAAAAACAAAATATGGTTTGTATACCTATACAGGGTGGTAACTTGAGATGGAGCATGAAGGGCAGCTACCTTAACCATTGTAGCTACTGTAGCTACAATGCATGTAACATGAAAACGTACTTATAAGATCACCCCTAACTTTTGGAATAATTTTAATCGGCATTCACAGATTTTGAAAAAAAAGTACAGTCAGCGAGAAAAAGGTCTGTTTTTCGTGAAATGTTGTTTTTCGTGATTTCTGAGGTTTTTAGTACTCTAACCTCAGTAGGTCCAGAGAGTATTTTAATCCTTATGGGAAATAGGATCGATTGGCATCATTAAAAGTTTTGTGAGAACTGACTGTAAGTACCAATATTTGTTTTCAATATTTTTTTTTAATAATTCATACGAATTACGAGGGAAAGTAAAAAGCTTTAAAAACAAAAGTATATATAAACAACGAAATCATAAAAATAGACTTATTATTAATAACTTATTGCCGCGATGAGCCGCTAGAGCTAGTCGGTTAGTGAGCCATTTATTCAATAGCCAAATAGCTGGCTACCTAGCTGGCTATTTCACCACAAATAGGCGGCTAGCTAAGTTATTGAAATTTCGGCTAGTTACCCATCTCTATTTTGTACAACTTGTTGCTTTGCCTAAAAAAGTGTCAAGGTAAATATTTATGTGTCGGAGTGATTTATACATATGTCGTGGAAAACGATATCGATCAATAATAAGATCTTCATTTGATTATTATAGTACTAAGGAGGTGGTAAACACCGTGACGTCACTTGTTATTGTAATGACGTCACGTGGACAGAGTCGATTTGGAGAGTGGGGATCGTGCAGCGGGGACAGTTTGATTCGGGACGCCACCCAGTACACTCCTCCATAACGAAACTGTCTGTTTACCGAATTAATTAGTAATTTGTGATTAAAAATAATAAAGTGAAGTTATAACTCGAACGAACTGCATTAAAATTATTATCCTACGCTTTCTACGCTATGAACCCTGTACCACCCAATCAAGGTGATGACGGTGCTATCGCTCAGCCGTCGCTCCCGCCGTCATCAGAAGTGGGATCTGAATCTCATGGGCGTACCTGGAACCAGTAAACGAGTGATTTGCTTTCGTTATGGAGAAAACGGGCACATTGGATCAAATTGCCGGCGGCGTGGCAACGCGGGCGCAGGCGGCGCGCCTGCACTGGGCTACAGCAGCGGAGGCGGCGCGGTAGCTTGTATTTGTGGACAATTGCAACAATCTGGTGAGTCGTATTATTTTTATTTTGACTCTGATGCCGAATGCTTTCTTGTTAAACAATCTGTCAGTCGTAACTTCATAGGTGAACGCACATTCGCGATTATTCGTATACGGGGTAGAGGTTTTGCTAATGTAGATTGTACTGAACAAATTCTTTTCGACGTGTTAATTGATGACAATTGTTTACGCGTTTTATTTCATGTGTTTGCCGATAATTGTTTGAAATATAATGAGATGATTGGCCGCGAAATTTTAAAACAAGGTTTTACTATTAACATGTCATAGTTTTAATCGATGCTTTCACTAAGTTTGTTCGTATGTACCACACTCTTCGCATCGATTCAGCTAGCGCTATTAGAGCTCTTAAATCTAGTGTGTCCCTGTTTGGAGCTCCGACTCGAGTTATTGTAGATCAAGGTCAATGCTTTGCAAACAAAGATTTTAAAGATTTTTGTGAATCACATAATCTTTCTTCGTCTTGGCAGGAAGCCTTAGAGGATGTACACCTTGTTCTAAATTGTTCTGTGCATCGTGTAACAGGAGCGAGTCCACTTAAGCTTTTGATTGGGCGCGTAGCTAGGTCATTAAGTCTTTTAAGTTTTAATGATTCTGAACCGGAAATAGACATTAACAAGACAAGAGAGCAAGCGGCAGCGAATATAGAAAAGAGTGCTAATTACGAGAAATCTAGATTTGATAGGGAAAAAGCTAAATTAGTGAAGTTGAATATTGGTGAATTAGTTTTGATTCAAAATGAAGAAATAAATCAGACGAAGCTAGACCCCAAATATAAGGGACCGTTCAAAATTGTAGAGTTGCTTGATGGTGATCGTTATGTGTTGAAATCTTTAACTGGTAATAGGACCTATAGGTAAGTACGCTCATGATCGCATACGAAAGATTCCTCTAAGTGATGTACTTGCCGAGTTAACATTTGTCTGACGTTGAAGATAGTGAGGAGGGTGCCTCCACTAGTAGAGAGAACACATACCGGTGGCTATTTTGGTCGCACTGCACGCACTAGTCTGTAGTCGTAACTGCAACTCACTTGTGAGTTGTTCAGGGAGCGATGGGCAGCTAGTGGTGTGGCGGGGACCCGGGTCTCAAAGGAGACTATTGTTGTGTGCCGGTCTTGTATTAACCGGGGAGTCGCAGACTCAAGATGAAGTGTTGGTCGTGTCACATGAGGTGATGACGATATGGGTGGCAAATGGTGAAGTTGTCACTAGCTGCTGAGGCAGCCGGGTCATGAACGGTGTATGTGATCTCATTACGTTTTTACAAACATTTGGTTATTTTTGAGGCTCGGAGGAATCTTTTGTTTGTGAATTGTTTGGATGATTTAGAAGTTTAGTAGTTAAGTAATGAGTAGGCAATCGTTGTATTCTCATGTCACGGTCAGGTTGGCCGAGGTTGCAAGCATACTACCAAGTTGTTTATTTTTGTTACAGGTATACACGAGGGCGTGTAACTCGTCGGGATGGCCGTGTCGTGGAAAACGATATCGATCAATAATAAGATCTTCATTTGATTATTATAGTACTAAGGAGGTGGTAAACACCGTGACGTCACTTGTTATTGTAATGACGTCACGTGGACAGAGTCGATTTGGAGAGTGGGGATCGTGCAGCGGGGACAGTTTGATTCGGGACGCCACCCAGTACACTCCTCCATAACGAAACTGTCTGTTTACCGAATTAATTAGTAATTTGTGATTAAAAATAATAAAGTGAAGTTATAACTCGAACGAACTGCATTAAAATTATTATCCTACGCTTTCTACGCTATGAACCCTGTACCACCCAATCAAGGTGATGACGGTGCTATCGCTCAGCCGTCGCTCCCGCCGTCACATATATAAAACTTTTGATTTACTCCTGAACATATATCGTGGTTCCCCCAAGACAGCTCTCGTATCAAGAATTATTGTTTACCTTTCCGTAAGAGGTCTAGTTTGAGCAATAACATGCTCTCTTACGCATACAAATGTGTGCCCATAAAAATGTAATGCCAAAAATATGATAAGAGGCGATAGTTTCGTACAAAAATAAATAGGATTATTTATCATGGGATACTATTCGTATGTTTTATGAGGTTTGATTGATTAAAGGTCATGGGAATAAAAATATGGATAGGTATGGGAAAAAAACGGCACTTAATATTGATTCAATCTTTTCTCATAGAAATCGTGTTTCTATGCAAAATAAATTGGTAGGATTATGTTCCCGAAATCATAGGAAACTTTATAAATAAAAAAGTAAACTATAGCTAAAAATAAAGGAATTTATTACTCTTCCTGCACAGATTACGCACTTCAATTTCAATTTCAAAACTCATTTATTCAAAATAGATAAGAATTAATTAGTTTTTTTTACGTCAATGTTACAAAAGTCAGCCCAAAAACGCCACCCCCCTTCATCGCTTTCGTCTTTGTTCTGAAGAAAAAACGGCTCAACAAACTCCCCAACAACAATCAAAGGTTGATCTGTCTCTTAGGTAATTAAATTGATTGAGTCTGTACACAAAACAAGGGTAATTTTAATATTTGTTCTGAAGAAAAAACGGCTCAACAAACTCCCCAACAACAATCAAAGGTTGATCTGTCTCTTAGGTAATTAAATTGATTGAGTCTGTACACAAAACAAGGGTAATTTTAATATGGTTTAAGTATCATATTACTTCCATGTATTACAATAATGAAATTGGGTACACTACAAAAATACAAAAAACTAAATTCCGATATTCATAATCCCGATTTTTATAATACCGATTTTCATAATTCCGAATGGTTTAAAACTCCTAAAATGACAATTCCGATTAATCATAAAACCTACTATTATAAATCCTAAATTACAAAATGCCTAACGTTTACAATTACGAATATCAAAATGCCAATACACAAAAGTTTCAATACACCTAACAATAAACAGTCAGATTCAACAATAATCCGAAACATCAAAAATACGAATTCCGATTATTAAAATACCTATTAATTAAAAGTCCGAAATTAAAATGCCTAGTAAATCTAAATAGCATAACAGATTAACACACAATGGTTCAACTTTATCCAAAGGGAGCAAGTTAATTATTCATAGGAAGGTAGAAAAAGAAACTAATGACAGAATCACTTTCCCTACTTATAATAACATAATTGTGGGAAAAATATTTTTCTCTCATTTAAATATTTTTCTTTAAACTCATCGTTACGCAGTCGCATCTAACCAACTGCTCACCATTACTCGCTTTTTTATTAAGTATAATTATGTAACAAATCGGTTCCAGCACTCGCCGGCCGCTGCTGCGGCACGCTCGCTTCGCTCGCTCGGCTCGTGCGTAGGGGGTTGCAGTTCTAACCTAACCTAACCAACTGTTCCCCTTTCTGTGTTATGTTTAATACTTTATTGCTTGACATAATGTTTATTGTTTTCGGAAAATTGCACATCGGAATGCTGTTTTTCGGGTCAAGAACACATGGGATGTTTAATTCTTCGTACTTTTGAAAGTCGGAAAACAAATAAATCGTATTTATGACATTCGGTAAAATAACTTTCGTGTTTTTTAATAATCGGTATTTCATTTTTAAGGAATTTTCAAATTCGGATTTTTGAACATCGGAATATCCACATTCGGAATAAAATATTTCGGAATATTTGGGTGTTCCCAGTGAAATTATGCAAATTGTGGATGATAAACAAACGCACAGCACACTGGCTCAATATTATTATTTTGCAGTGTGTCCGTAATTTGACAATCAAACCTGTGAATTACGACCACAGAAGGAAGTGGTATGATTCAATGAACAAAAAAATTATATACAATTAATAAGCAAATATAATTTTTGCATAGAGCGATTTTATCATAACAATAAGGGCTTTATTAAGTACCTATAGGTATACAAAGTCTACCATTTACACCGTCACACGCGGCCCGCTTATTGGAATTTCCTTTTATTAATTAACTATCGGAAAATATTGGAACTGGTGACCTACTAAAGAGATTGGATATAACATAGTTTTATATGTTACAATTCCAAATAATTTATTCTTAGTAGGTACTAGGATTTTACGATCGTACGCGTAAATGTGAGGGCTTTTTAATGGCTCGTAAATAAACTAGTGAGTAACAACGTAATGAATCTGTGTTAATCTGGAAATTGAAGATACGCTTGTGCTTTTAAGTACATTTTAATTTTGTTTACCCTTTTCACCATATGTTGATTCCTGACGTTTACTTACAAAACGTTACATCTATTATTAAAAAAAACCGGTCAAGTGCGTGTCGGGCCACGCGCAATAATAGGATTTCATAGTTGCACAATAATGCGGACTAAGAAGAGGGCTTAGTAAGCTTTAATGGAATTTGTACGAAATTTTTACTTTTCTAAGTATGTTTTATAAGTTGGTGGACTATTACTCGTAAACTTGTAAAGCCTACTTAGCTGTGATAGTTTTTCTTTAACTTCGTTCTATATACTACTAACGTGATTTTTTGACATGTCCAAAACTGACCGTTTAGCTGGCAGGCGGGGGGGGGGGGGGGGGGGACAATTGACTCTAACAAAAATTAGCACTTTAAAGCTTAATATTTCAGAAACGGATCCCTTAATCGAAAAATTGAATTCACAAACCCGCAATATTTTTGAAAGACCTATCCAACAACACCCCATAAAAAGGGGTAGACGAGACAAAAAAAAAATGCCCACTTTAAGTGTAACTACAGCAGGCACCGTAATTTTTTTTCCTTTGCTTTTACTTATTTGTCGGCGTGATTAATATTGTATCCCTGCCAAATTATGGCTTTCTAGTACTAACGAGTCTCTGAGCTAACGGACGGACAGATGGACAGACGGACGGACATGGCGAAACTATAAGGGTTCCTTGTTGACTACGGAATCCTAAAAAGAAAACATGTATAATATAGCTATTTTACGGTGTTTGATGATGTCGCTTACGTTTTTTCGATAGCAGTGTCCTAGCTACAATTTACAAAACGAACGAGCTGTCAAAACTCATCTTAAAAAAAAACAATTAAGAAAAATTAAAAATTAAGGTACTTATGATAAATTGTTTTCGTTAACTCATTGTAGATACAATTCAATATAATTTAATTTAACATGTGTTTGCAATGATCTGATAAATTGTTATTGTACATAGCAGTGGCGTAGGGTGAATTTTCTTAAAAGGGAAGCCGGACCAAAAAATGCTTACCTTGCTTAAGTGTGATGTGTGAATTCCAGTAACTACTCGTTTTGAAAGGGAAGCCGATAGGAATCGAGTTGTATGGAGCCTTCGCCACTGTTACATAGTGCTTGTGTTTTCGGGGAATTGGTTTATAAGAGTAGTAGAGCTCTTTGTGACAGAATTCGTTTGGGGAAGTACTTCTTCTTCTTTCTTCTTCTTCTCTCGTGTCGGCAAGAGCCACACGAAAACAGCCCATGCTGCGGCGAAAAGATTAGCCCTTAGCAAGGTTGATAGCGGGGTTGACTGCCCAGGGTGCGCCGGATGTACTTAAGTATCATCACTCGTGGAGGCTCTTGTCATGCACCCCTATACTACCTTACTACACTGCCGTCATAACGAAGAGTGCAGTAAGTGCGATTTTTGAACATAGAATATTTAACCTTTTGCGTCTGCGTAACCCAACACTAAGGTTCAATATTCTATGTTCAAAAATTGCACTTACTGCACTCTTCGTTATGACGGCAGTACAGTACAGTAGGGATGCATGAAATGCATGTACGGGGGAAGTACTACCTTCGTTCCTATTTCTGCCGCTAAGCAGCATTGCTGTTTCCTTGGAAGGGTATGGCTGCCGGTGAAATTACAGGTACATGAGATTTTCAACTTTGTCTCTAAGGTTGGCAATGCAGTAGCAATCCTCTCGGTATTGTAGGTGTGTAAAGGCGGCGGTAACCACTTACCATTAGGTAGACCGTCGCCGTCGGGTTGTATGGCAACCTTTTTCTGTGTTATAAAAAAAACGTTGCCCCACACTAAGATTTCTCTTGTATCGTGGGTGCGTTTACAGACACAAATCACACATACATAAACGCCCAGACCCGAAACAACCATCTGTAGGCCATACAAATTTTTGTTCCGTGTGGGAAACGAACCCACGACCCGTAGCGCAGAAGCCAATCGCTTAGCCACTGCACCAAACGTGTCGTCCTACCTTATTGTACTTATCGTATAACCTATTTCCTTACATTTTAAACTGTCTCAGTGCTTGATGATTTGTTTGTTTTTGTATCACGCAAAAACTCAATGCTTGATTGATTTTAAAAGTTTGATCATTTTTAGGCCCTGCGCAGACGACAGACTATCCGTGACGCACTTTTTAGTCTGTGAAAATAGAACCTATGCAATTATATGCAGTAACGCACACGACGCGCAAAAAGTCCGGCGCACAAAAAATCCGTGTAATTCGGGCAGACCGCACCGCGCCGCGGCGCGCCGCTCCGCACAAAAAGTGTGTGAAAAAAATTGAACGTTTGCTTCAACGCGCGCTAACGCAGACGGCGCACACTTTAGTCGGCAATCTGCATTTGCTAGGGGTGGACGTAACGCACGCGATCTATTATCATGGCGCCAGAGGTCGATGTAACTATGTTAATTCAAGAAATACAAAACAGACCAGAAATTTATGATACTTCTAAGGCAGAATATCATGATGTTGTTTCTGAATGAGTCAAAGCAGGTCTCAAAATAAATAGCAACTCATCAAATGTAGTAACAGACATTTTATAAAATTTGAAAAAAATTGCCGGATGTTGTTTCAGAATTGAATGTTTAGTATGGAACTGTCCCTTCAGTAATCTTTCCGAAAGTATAGGATGTACCCAAAATTCTCTATTTCTTCTTCTTTTTCTGTACTTCATGTACAAAATAATACTTCGCGATCTCTGCACGATTTCCATAGGGTCTACGTCCCTACAGCTCTGCCGACAAAATGATCGAAGATGTGCGTCGTGTGCGTTGAGTCTGTGAAAAATCCGCGACCGACTTTTTGCGCGCCATGCAGACTTTTTGTGCGCCGCAGACTCGATCGCACAAAAAGTGTGCCGTCTGCGCAGGGCCTTACTGTTCCATTTTATTATAGGATTACTTTTTTTGTCAAAACAAAAACAAGCAGCCGTAATTCTTTTTCATTTCCGACCACTAGTTAAACCAAATAAAAGGTAAAGGAAACGTTTAACGTTACAACACATATGCCAATATCGCAATCACAGAGCACAAACCACTCGGGTATTCGGTTTCCTGAACTACACTCGGTGTTGCCATATCAATTCCCGACACATAAAACTTTAATAGTCTGTCAGCACTTCCGTACGTTCCGACCAGTTTCCTCTACCAGGAAATAGTGGAACTAAAACACTAATGATTTCTTTTTCACGCTGTAGTTGGAACGAGTACTTTTTTTGTCGAGATATGACTTTATTTGGGAATGGGAATGTGGATTTATTGCTGAGTAATCACTTGGGAATTAGAAAATGGAAATATTCAGTAGCAGTTCAGAATTTGTGTGCGAGTTTCCTCCGTGCCTCGGAAAGCACGTAAAGCCGTTGATCCCGGCTGTCATTTGTAGATCTTTGACAGTCGTTACTGTTGGTCAGAAGCCAGAAAGTCTGACAACCAGTCTTACCAAGAGTAAGTAAGAGTAAGTATTACCCAGTTACTGGGTTGTGGAGGTCTGATAGGCAGTCGCTCCATGTAAAATACTGATATTCAGCTGCATCCGGTTCGACTGGTAGCCGACCCCAACATAGTTGGGAAAAGGCTAGGCAGATGATGATGAGTTCAGAATTTGTGTCCTATTAAGCGTGCATTACACAAAAAAGGCATAAGATGCAGATACGGCGCAGGAGTATCGCTTTCTTATGTTTTGTCGTCCTGCTTCAAATCTTTTTCGCAAAAAATGTGTGAAAGCGACGCACCTGTGCCGTGTCTGCACCTTACTCTGCTTCTGTGTAATTCACGCCTTAAAGTATTTCATTTTTCTGTCCTGTTAATAGCCGATTCCTATGATTTATCGAGCGTTACTGGTTAAAATTAAGACTCTTGTATCTTAAACAATAATGAAGTATAGACCCCATAGCTTTGCATAGAAGTCCCTCCCATACATTAGCAGCTATCACAGGTAAAATTAGCTTACAAGTAAGCAAAACGATTCGTTTTTGTCCGTAGGAACTGGCCAATAGTCAATTTCATGCTAACCACGTCTGAAACAGTTTATTCTTCTTATTCTTTTCTAGCTGTTGCCCGCGATTTCACTCATATCCTAGGGGAACTACTTCATGCACCTGGATTAATAGTATGCTATGTCCAAATACAGGTTGCGGAATTCGTTCGAAAGAGTTACCGCGGCCCTGGAATGCAAAGGGCATTAGGAGGAACACGGATGGGTTTTAGTCAGTAAGAGTCTGACACTCCCTTCCGCTCCGCCCAGAGTGGAAGAAGTCATCGATGATTTCTAATCCTTAAAAAAGTATGTCCAAATACAGGTCATCCAAACCCGTTCCACCGTTAAGGCGTGATTGATTAACCAAGCATCAAAATTCTCAAACTCACAAACATCAAACTTTCACATTTAGGATTTATGCCTATTTTTGCATGTATAAAAAAATAACATTTAAAAAATGTTTATTGTAAAATATGTATAAAAACATTGCTCCACCTGCAGTAAGGTGGTAAGACCCAAGCTACTGGTGGTCCCCCAGAGTGAGGAACCTCCTCACGAAGCGTGCCGTATCCAAGACCACCTTTTGTATAGGCCCTTAATCCAACTGTTCAGCGAGAGCTTCTGAAGATATTGATCGAAGCACTTCGCTATCAAACCATTCGCTGACACGACAGTCGGCACAATTACTGTGAAATCTATATTCCACTTGCCTATGTAGATATAGTAACCTCATAAGCAAGGTCAATGTATTTATTTTTATTATTTATAACAAGGTGTATGATCGTAATTTTCTTTATTATACCCAACACAGTAATACCTAGAAGTTACTCTAGAAATAGTATTGGGACTACAGAAGATTAATCCCTAATGTAATATTTCTATGAATACAGTATTACGGATTAGCCGTAGTTTTGATAGTGCTCATAAAGAGTTACTTACATGATGAAAATGAGAACAAAGTAGACGCTAATACAAATTGCCTATCCGAGATAATAATTTTGGTGTACATTATAATATTTGATTATTGATATCACTGTCCCGCATGACGAGAATCTTGTAAAAGCCGAAAATTATAAAAAAAACAAATATCTAGATATGGTACACGAGGTATCGACATTGAGGAAGTTGACTTAGCCGTCATTGTGCCGATAGTTGTTACAGTCAGCGGTTTAATAGCAAAGAGCCTCGACCAACATCTGATGAGCCTATCGAGGTAGCTGGCTCAAGAGTTTGATTCAAAAAGCGGTACTTCTAGACACGGCGCGTATTGTTAGGACGTTCGTTTTTCTGGAGTCCTGACCACCGGCAGCTTGGACAATGTTCCCGAGGGGATTCGGGGAAAAACGCACCGCGCTCACTTTAAAATAGGTGTTCAAAAAAACACCACCATTTTAGAACATTTTCGGGGGAATATTCTACTATGTAGGTACGCACGAACCTACTGGCATCCCACCACTATTACCTACGCGAGCTAAAATACTCTGTTATTTTAACTCGGCTAGTAGCGACGGGATAGCAAGGACTTATTTGTACAGTAAAGCTAGCAGAATATGTAATATCGATACGCGGAAACCAGTGCCAATTGCATTCCACTGCAAACTGAACTTTATGAAAATAAATGTACTATGTTTGTATTAAACTTGTTTCATGTGTAATTTTTAGTTATTAGATTAGAAAACTTTATAATATGAGTATTTTACGTACCCTAAGGAATCATTTAGAATCCTCATTAATCCTAACTAATCCTAATTCTATCCTAATCCTAACTAATGTTATAAATGCGAAAGTAAGTTTGTTTGTTTGTTATCTTTTCACGCCTAAACCACTGAACCGATCATCCTGAAATTTTGCATATACGTCGTCAGGTGTACAGAAACGGACACAAGGTACCTTTCATCCCGAAAAAAAGTACTGTTTCCGAGGAAAACAAGAATTTCGTTCATAGATGGTGCCACGTGTCTTTTGAATCACGATTGAATTATATTATTATAGAAACTTTAGTAGTGTGTTAAGAGTTTTTCTGAGCTTAATTAACGCGAGCGATGCCGCGGGCAAAAGCTAGTAATATTATAAATGCGAAAGTAAGTTTGTTTGTTTGTTACCTTTCACGCCCAAAACCACTGAACCGATCATCCTGAAATTTTGCATATACATTGTCAGGTGTACCAACGTGGCTGGCGGACCGAGGCTTGCGGGGGTTGCGGCGCATGCAGCTGCGAATCCCGTGACCCCGGCCAAGGGTCAGGAGAAGGAACACCGTGGGTTTTTAGCCGGTAAGAGTCCGGCATAACCCTTCGCCATCCCCGGGCGAAGGGTATCCATGAGGATTTTCCCACGATAAAAAAAAAAAAAAAAAAAAAGGTGTACCAACGTAGGTGTAGAAACGGACAGGACAGGACAGGTGTAGAAACGGACCTTACATACCGAAAAAAGTACTGTTCCCGAGGAAAACAACAATAACGTTCATAGATGGCGCCACGTGTCTTTCGAATCACGATTGAATTTTAATATCCCGAAAAATACGGAATGCGCGATAAACGACATCCACGCGGGCGAAGACGCGAGTGACCTCTAGTAACTCATAATTATCAGAAATGTTTACAACTAGATTCAGTATTATTTTTTCTGAATTTACTGTTCTGCCTAGCTTTTTCCCAACTAGGTATGTTCCGTGTGGTGCCGGACGTAACCAATAGCACTACCCCATCTCTTCCCGTGGGTCTCGTAAAAGGCGACTAAGGGATTCTCTAGAGGATGGGCAGCAGCGTTCTCTGAGTACTTTAACAACCATAGTGCGATCGACAACCCGCCTGCCAAGCGGGGCGACTTTGGCAATCCCCCCCTTGACACGACCTGGGGGAGGCCTATGTCCAGCACTGGAAAGATGATGATGATGATGACGATGTTGGGGTCAGCTTCCAGTCTAACCAGATGCGGCTGAATAACAGCATTTTACTCGGAACGACTGATATCAGACACCCCCGAGTGTCACGACCAAATTCAAATTCAAAATATTTATTTGCTGACCGAAGGTTTTAACGTATCTCGATGTGTAACGAACGGTCTCCCATACACGAGCTGACCACGGCAAGCGCAGCTTAAGGCTCAGCGCACCCCGAGAGCAGAGCAGAGCATTTTTTGAGAGCACTGAAAAAATGACTTTAAGACTATAGCATACAGTGTAAAATTGAATACACGTCCAAACTTGATGCTTGACCATGCTCGAGCTTGCAAGATGCGTGTTCGAGTATGCGTTCTATAATAGAACTTCTTTATGCGTGAGCGTGCGCTCGAGCCGCCGCAACGCGCCACCGCGCGCCTCCCGCGCTCAGATTCAGTATTGCCGCAGCGAGAAAACTGTCTGGACGTTTGTTTACTACCTACGGCGCGGCCGGCATCAGTTTAAAATCATGGACAAAGAAAAGTTCTTATTCTTTATTGTACACAAGAAAATTGCAATAAAACATTACAATTTAGTGAAGTCATGAACACAGGCGAGCTTAACTCAAAAATGAGTTTTCTACCAGCAAACCTTTGAGTGATAGAGAGAGATTAATAGTATGGTTGAGGGCAAACTCCAGTGTACAACTATCTTATTCATAATAACAGTGTACTGGTCATGCACGCCCGCCTGGCAACCCAGAGCATTTTCAACGGAGCTTGATCACGGACGGGCGTGCAAGCCGCCTGCATGGTCGAGCAGTCAAAATTTTGCTCGACCATGCGAGAGCATTTTGCAGTTTGGTGTGTGCTGGCCCTAACCTCGCAAATCATAATGATGATGATCAGCGTGGTTAATACATAGCCGCGAGCCCGCGTTCTATTTTAAATTTGACCTTAAAATGCATGGCTGTATCTTGGTTACCAAATATAAATGGAAATAGCTGAATTTAAATTTTTCCGTGAATCGACTGTGTGGCCGGCCTGACCTTTAGGCTTTCCAATCGCGATTTAATATTCTGTACTAGCTATTCCCTAGGGAATAGTTGGTAGTTTCAAATCTAAAAAAAATACTTTACATCTGCGGCAGGATACAAAATGGCGTGAGTCTTTCACGAACGATGAGGTCTTACCTACTAATGGCTGCAGTATAGTAGCTACGTGTTTCGCTAACTCGTAAGTGGGAGAGTCAATTTGACTTACGATCGGCCGTAGTGGAACGCTATCTTTGTGAAGATCATCAAGAGCATGAAGTTGGAACCAGATGAGATCATGGTGAGTTTTGACGTGGCATCTTTATTCACCAACGTTCCAATCTTAGAAAGTCTTGATGTTATCGAACGAAAGCTAAGAGAAAACGACCTGCCTCTACAGTATATTGTTCTGTTGAAGAAATGCTTAGAGGGTAACTTCTTCCTCTACCGTGGACAGCACTACCTCCAGATCGACGGAGTGGCTATGGGCAGCCCAGTGGCGCCGGTGATAGCCAATATCTGGATGGAACATTTCGAGACACTCTTCGACTTAGAGGCAGCAGGAGTGAAGCTGTGGAAAAGGTATGTCGACGATGTCTTTTGCATCATGAAGGGTAGTTGTCAGGAAGCAGAACAATTAGCTAGCCGCTTGAATTCCATACATCCGAACATCGATTTTACTTTTGAAATGGAAACAGGCAGGTCGTTAGCTTTTCTCGATGTACAGGTAAAGGTGAGACATGATGGTACCCTAGGACACACTGTATATCGAAAACCGACACACACAGATAGGTACCTTAATGCCCATTCGCACCACCATCCGCGTCACCTTCAATCAGTTGTCACCTCACTGACGAACAGAGCATACGATCTGTGCGACGCTGAACATTTAGATAGGGAGCTCGCTCATGTTCAGGAGGTATTGAAGACAAACGGATACAGTGGGTACCTACGACGTCCGAAGAGGAAAGATAAAAAACCGGGGGTAAACAGAGTGCCAGCGTTCATGCCGTATTTAAAAGGAGTGACGGATAAAATTGGTACAGTACTACAGAAATACGCCATTAAGACTGTATATAGTCCTCTTTCCAAGGTATCAAGGCAACTGCGTACTCCAAAGGATGTTATTCCTCTTCAGACACCTGGCGTCTACAAGATTGACTGCAGTTGCGGTAGTTCTTATATCAGGCAGACCAAAAGAACGATCGCAGAACGGGTTAAGGAACATTTCGCCGCAGTCAAAAACCGCCAGATAAATAAGTCCGCAATAGCCGAGCATCTTCTGGAGTCCGGTTCCAATCACTGGATAGAATTACATAGTCCAAAAATCCTCTCCACCGATCGTCACTATTATCCCAGAATTGTACGTGAAGCGATTGAAATTAAGAAATACAAGAATTTCAATCGGGAAGATGGATACAAACTATCAACATCATGGAATCCGGTCATCAGCAAGTGTTATCGTCAACGGGACGGTTTAGGCGAGTGTAAAGACGTCGTTAGTGTGGTGTGTCGAAGTACCGACAGTAATTTTATAAAAAATCAAGATCAAGTGAGGGTAGATGAAAATGCCCTTGCTTCACGAAGATGACAACTGCTCCGCCACTTCAGTCTACCCGTGACCACGGCCGGTGAAATTCGGCCGAAACGTCGGGATAAAAGGTATTTTGTGCCTCTTAAAGTTTGTTACGCGAGAAGACCCGATTCACTATTTTTATAATGCACGCTTTCATGTTTTCGCATCGATTATGATTTCGCATGCGTCAGTGTGCTAACGCATGCCGTAATAATACATTGTTACCCTAGGGGTGAAAGTAACTTATTTAGTCCCGAGACGGGGTTTGGCGCCCGAGCGTAGAGAGGGCGCCAATAGTTCGAGGGACTAAATAAGTCTTTATCCCGAGGTAAACACTGTGATTTTCATTACGAATACAAGGAAAGTAAAAATAAAAACATGAATTATCTAAAGAAAAAATTCGTGTAAGTATTTTTTTTCCCGCCTATTTAGTTTTTTTTTCTGTGGCCGGCCAGCTATTTAGCCATTATTTTTCATTTTCATCATTGAAAAAATGGTAAAATATTTTGCCCAAATCTACTTATGTTATTTTAAAGAAATAGTCGAAACTAAATTATGATAAAGTCATTTAAAAAATGTGTAATAATTAATACTTTAAGTTATTACAATTTTACATCGCGCTGTAATTGAGTGGCTGTATAGAAAGTTGGAAAATGGTTCAATAGAAATGTGAAAATAGAACTAGTTTTTTTTATAATTTGACAGCTGTCAGTTGAAAACGATTCTCCCTAAGGCTGAAAAGTATAACTTTCAACCCGCTCCTCAGGCAACTTCAGACCTACTTTCCAAGTATGAGAAATGAAAAATGTTTTTACAGTTGAAAGCACACGATTTTACATGTTATGCGGATTTTTGCGAATTGATATCTTCTTAACAGTCAGCACAAGCTATGCGAAAATAGCTCAGCAAGGTTGGTAGCGGGGCTGACTGCCTAGGGTGCGTCGGACGTACTCTTAACACATTCGAGTCCACCATACTTTTTATAGAGCTCATACGCCATCCCGCCATACATATTGCTAGTGGACCTTCCAGGAGAGTCCTCGGCATTATGTTTGCGCTAAGATTTAACCCTCGAGGAGGGTTCCTGGCATTAGATTAAAAACCTTGAAAAATACGCTAATATGTCGTAAAATAGGTGTTTGTCGGTTTGACGGTGAGTTTTCCAAGAAAAATTTATCTGTATAGTTTTTTCTACAAAATATGTTTCTTTGCTTTTTAATTTTTTTTTTTTAAATTTAACTTGAATTCAAATTGTCCTTTTAATAATACACTAGTTTATTATGTAACTTTAATAATATTCTATAATTTTAACTCTGAGTGCTAGTTCCATTTAAAATTATGTAATTTAGGCATCTCATACTGTTTGTTTGTTTTTTTTTATTGCATGATGTGGTCTCCTATTATTGAAGGAGCACATGGATTTTTGTTTTTGTCCGTTATAATATAGCATGTAAGGTGTATTCTTTGTTGGAGATCCTAATAAAACAAAATAAAATAAAATAAAATAAAAACCTGCATTTAAAATGAGCCTTCCACGAGGGTACCCGGCATGGTGAATGCGACTATAGGGTGCCCTCCTGGAGGGCATCCGGCACTGAACGTGTTAAGTGTCATCACTCGTGGAGGCTCTTTTCAAGCACCCCGTGTGAATTAATGCTAGTTAGTTATTAGTTCCTTTTACAGTTTTTTGATGTGATTGAGTGCATAACATACATCTATCCGACATTTTCGTAGTTGAAAAATGTATCCAGACTTTTGTGAGAGTTTTCTATCGACCCGATCGTTTGATGTTGTTACGCAGTTGAATTTCGGACATGAATTCTGCTCCCCTTTCGGTCGTTACCTCCGGCAATATGCCATGCTGAAATATGAAGTTATTCACGAAGGTACGTAGGCACGCATTATTTTACTTTGAAGTGAGATACGAGTAGTAGAATAGAAAATCAACGTATATTTTCTTAGTAGGTAACTCCTATAATGACAATAATCGGATAATATAAGTAGCTCATAATGCCGGTAATTATTACGATCTGTTTGAAATCGCTTTTTCAATGTTGTTTTCATTGTTTCTAAATGAAAAGCACCTGTTTCCAATCCCATAAGTCCCTACTTATAATTACGAGTGATTATGATTGCGAGGGGTACCTAATTATTGTTCAAAATAACAAAATTATACGTACAAAATAATGTTTAAACTGGTTGTAAATTAACTATTGTTATGTTTCAATAGGTTTGATCAAAGAACAAAATAATTGTACTATGAATCTATAACGATTTAACAAAAATAAAAGTCCTCAATCTGTCCTCTAAATTCTGTACACGTCATTTTATAATTATAAACGCATTGAATGATGCTTACACTGAGTGAATTTCGTTTTTCCGTTCACTGCGATGAAATTAACGAAAACACTCGTTCCAGGGGGCCTACTCTCTAAGTCCGTCAACGAGGTTAATCGCCCGTCCGAAAGTAGCCCGAAACGTAGGAGTGAACAAAACAAGTGTCACGTTCAACTTTTCGGACGGGCAAAAACACATCGGTATTAGGGACAAAGCTGTCAAATCGTGTTGTCATTCATTCTTAGTTCGGGCCCCGAAATAATCGTATGCCCGTAGGTGATAGCACATGAGTAGATAAACGGAACAGAGACAAAGCTTCTTAAGAACGTGCAAAATTTTTACCTATTTTGGTAGGGTTGTAACAATAAGTTAAAACAAATTGAACAAAACATTTGTTAAATAGTTTTATGATTCAATATGATAGAATCAAAATATATTTTTATTTTTTCTAGTATTATTCATACACACAGTACAATAAATAACCAATATTAATAATAAAATACCACGTTTTTACATTAAAATATTCAAACTTGCATTGGACAAAACAAAAGTGCGTCGCACTAACCCTGAGATTGTCAACTGGCTGTGCCAGCGTAAACCGGTTTTTTTCAGTCTCGCCGCGTACGCGACAAGCGGCTAGTGGTCACGCACACATGCCCCGTGTGCTTGTAGTAGTGCAACCGATTCGCGCGGTTTTATGAAGCTTTGTCTCTGTTCCGTTTATCTACTCATGTGGTGATAGGGAGTAGGAAACGCTCGTAACTAAGGCCGAAACCACGGACGTCGTGCTTAGGGAGTAGACCCCCAGACGCGACACTTACGCAGCGGTAGCTTACGAATTGTGTGCATGCCGGGACAAATCACTTGCTGACCGGGACACAAGGCTTCAAACCGGGACATGTCCCGGTTTACCGGGACTTATGGCAGCCCTAGACTAGGGCTAATACGACCAATTCAAGAATAAAACAAGTTTAAAACTCCTAGCTTTTTGTTTGTTTTAGCATAATAATAATTATAGTACATTCAACTTCTGCGTAGTGCTTGTGCGAATGAGTAAAGAATAAAACAAATCTTCGGTATAATTACTAACGGAAATAAACTCAAGATGCCAGCAGCTGTTCTATCTATCTTGTAAGCTGCAATATGTTCTATGAGACTATTGCATTATCTCACTGAGAAATATTTCTCTCGATATAGCAATCCCCGCGATACAAATTAGATTAGTTATCTTGTTTCTTATGTGCACATGTTATCATTCTGTTATTAGATCATCTGGTATTCTTATAATCAGGTTTTGCTAAAAGATGAGCTAGCCCTATGTGCAATATAAGTCCTAGTATATAATAGGTTTATACGATTATCAGATGAAACAAAATGTGCTGCTAGAAGGCAGAGGACAATTTGGACAAAACACATATTTATTTATGTTGTTTACATCTGTTATATTTACGTGACACGTAATTTAGCATTAAATGCTACAAATTTTGTAACTTTTGTAACTTAATTTGTTAACATAACATAGCATCACGCCTATATTCCGCGAAGGGTTGAGCAGGGTTTAACGTACACCCTCATTTCGCTGTTACGTTTAAGTTCCATGTAATAGGGGGCGAGCCTATTGCTATCGACCGGGCACAAATCCAGACTCCGTGCTGAAAGAAATTCCATACGGAAAAACCCAAAACCACTTTACCCGATCGGGGTATCAGCAGTCGCGCTTGTGACCACTAGACCAACGAGACAGTCCATAATTTGTTAAATTATATTAATATAAATAATTTATCGAAAATCGTGTGATTTGGACTTGTACAAAGTTACGTCATTCTTCTCTTCTCGTGTCGGCACGAGCTATATTATATGAGCATAGCTCATACCGTGTTGAAAAGATTATCAAGTCAGCAAGATTGGTCGCAAGGCTAACTACCCAGTGTGCGCCGGACGAACTTAATTATTGTCACTCGTGGAGGCTCTTTTTATGCACCCCGAATCATCAAACAATATCTTTGATTCAACAGTCACCGGTTCTTTGAAATCGGTCACAATTATTATTATATTCACGCTTGATTCGTCCCACTGTTGAGCAAGGGTCTTTTAGTTTTCCACCCTTCTCTATTTCTGGCCGCTTGTCGCCATTGTTTATCAAAGGGGTCAAGTTCATCTTGCCACCTTCTGCCTGGTCTACCGCGATGCCATTCATCAGCTGTCGGAGTCCATTTTGTCACTACTATGGCCCATAGATTATAGTTATAGTTAGTACTAAAGTTTTCATTCTTAATGTTCCTAAAATAATAAATCGGATTTTGCAATACTAGAAGTTGATATTATGTTACCTAAAACACAGGACTTTCTAGTTTAGGTCACAGTGTCCAAAACTTGATAAATGATTTGAACCAGTAAACGATTTGATTTGATAGATTATCCGCGATTATATGCGACATATACGATAATCTGCGACTGACAGTCACAACGAATGTCGTAAATTATACCACTAACGTTCTTTTCCGGATAATTTTAAACTAAAATCTTGTACCATGGTCGTCTAGCAACTTGCAATTTCTGGATTAGCCTTGTTATCGATGTTTAAAAAATCAAAACAATAGAGGTGTATTTGAATCCAAACATCAAAAGTTTTCGAGTCTCTGAAAGTGAGAGTCACTTTGAATACACAAGCCTTTTGTGAATAAAAATAAACTATTGTAATAAATCTCATTTGAACACTTTTCTAACAGATTTTTCCGACTGGAAATAAATCCGATCGCATAACAATTTTTTCGGCACAAATTCGTTTCTGAATATTGGAAATAGAAAGTGATAACTTTCGTCATTGTAACCACAAAAGGGACGAGAATATTGAAAAAGTCCTATTATAAACGCAGTTGGTTCGAAAATGTGAGGAATTCGGTGAAAATGTCTCCTAATTTATTTATTCCTTTGCACA
Source organism: Amphipyra tragopoginis (assembly GCA_905220435.1). Taxonomy (NCBI): domain Eukaryota; kingdom Metazoa; phylum Arthropoda; class Insecta; order Lepidoptera; family Noctuidae; genus Amphipyra; species Amphipyra tragopoginis. The sequence continues at coordinate 12,506,714 of HG992009.1, forward strand.
AAATTTGTCCAGAGGCGGGGCAGTTTCTACCAGTGAACCTATGCAGAGAAACATGGTAGGTACAGTAAATACAGTTTTTATGTATGTGATGTGATACAATATTAAAAATAAACACAGATATTGCTATCTGTTACTGGCAGATAGGTAGGTACAACAAGACAGAGAAGACAAGAAGTGCTCTCGGGACATGGTTGTTTCGGGAAGTACCTGTGTCGCATAGGCCGGGAGCAGACGCCCGGATGTCACCACTGCGTCGACTGCCCCGAGGATACGGTACTGCACACTGCAGGCGGGCCCTGCGCGGGCAGAGCGGCGCTGTGAACTAGTCGCGGCAGTCGGTGGTGACCTCTCGCTTACGGCCGTAGTTCTGTCCATGGTCGAGAGCGAGAGTGCACGGGAAGCCGTCGCCTCCTTTTGCGAGGTGGTGATGGCGACCAAGAAGGGAGCGGAGAGGGAGAGAGAGGCGATGGCCACTCTCCCTTCCCGCGCCAGACGCACCGGGCGCCGCCGGAGGGCAAGCAACAATCTCCGACCACCCTAATGTGTGGCCTACAGGCGGCGCGCCATGTTCCGCGCGTGCCTCTCTGGAGGACGTGGGGTAGTAGGCCCCACAGAAGGCGAGGTCCGCCAGCCCATGGCGAGGCCTGCCGGAGTTGCGGTGCATGCAGCTGCGAATCCCGCGACCTCGGCCAAAGGCCAGGAAAAGGGTCACCATGGGTTTTTATCTGGTAAGAGTCCGGCATTACCCTCCGCCTTCCCCCGGAGAAGGGTACCCATAAGAATTTTACCACGATAAAAAATATAGATAGTCGGATCCGGCTTCTGGAAGCAACTATCGGACGTGTATTTTGACCCTTAATTGTATTGTTTGTAAATAAAAGATAGCAATCTTTTTTTATTTAAGTTTAGTGTGGTAGGTGCCCAACAGAATTTGTACTAGCTATATGACGCTCAAACTATTATTTTAGTTTGTGTGCACACTACATGATCGTTAATGTCTGTTATTAGAAGCGGTTATTACTGACACAATTATGAATAATGGCTTTATTTAAGCACGAGGCATTATTCGTACGTGATGTTAATGAACAGCGGTGGTAACGGAACGGGAAATGAGATGTTATTGTTTGGACTTGTATGTTTTGTTCCGGGTATTTTCATGAAAGATGTTTCAACTATTTACATTTCCATCATCTACATTTCCTAATTTTTATTTAGCGTAGAGCCCAGAAGACAAACTTAGTCTTCTAGGGTCTTTTAATAATATATATCAGCCCATTACTCTCCCACTGACGGGTCTCTTCTCAGAATGAGAAGGGCTTTAGGCCTTAATACACCACGCTGGCCTGGTGCGGGTTGACGGACTACACATACCATCGAGAACTTTAATTTCCTCACGATGTATTCCCTCACCGTTAACGCAAGTGCTAATCAAACTCTGATCCGCACTTGAATTCAGAGTCAGAGGTGGTGGCCGGATTCGGACTCGGACCCTACTACATGCAAGGCAACCGTTCAATCGCTAGGCTGTCATTGCTCAACTATATTATAGGTATACACACATCAAAAAAAGTTTGCGATCACTAGCATAAGCTGATATTATTTTTAAAATTGAACTTTATCAAGAAAAAATCTTTGTTGTTCTAAAAAATTCTTGATAAAGAAAACTCGTGTCTAAAGAATCTAAAAAGAAGAAGAAATCATAGTATAATCTACCGTAACAAAAAAGATTTCGATTTTTCAAAGTGATCGCAAACTTTTTTTGATGTGTGTACCTATATACATAGGTACACACATCAAAAACTATCATCATTCTGTTTAGACCTTTTCTCAACTCCTTTTCTTTTAGGTAATTATCTCTCTATTATGACTAGTGTACTGGGGTACATTAAAAGAGCCTTTACGAGTGATCATTATATCCAGCGCACACTAGGCTGGGCAGTTAGCTCCGCTACCAACTCCACTGACTGGTCTTTTCAGAGAAATGTCTGCTACCTCCTAGCCTTTTCTCTACTATGTTAGGATCAGCTTCCAGTGTAACTAGGTGCGGCTGAATACTAGTATTTTACACGGAGCGACTGCCATCAGACCTCCGCAACCTCCGCTTCTGACTACCCGCAACGAATGTCGTAGGTATTCTTATGACACCCGGGACCGACTGTTGAACGTGCTCTCCGAGGCACAGATCGCGATGTGTAACGAACGATCACCTATCCACGGACGGATCGCGGCAAGTGTAGCTTAACTTCGCAAATCGTATTATCAGCACGGTTGCTAATTAGCCACGAGCTCCTCCTTTCAAAGAAATATAGTAGGTACACCGTGGTCCTAAGGTATCCGAAAGATTTTAACCTTTGATTCCGATGCCTAATTGGAGAAGAAAAGCTAGGATGTAGTTTGTTGAATAAAGCTTAATTTTCGAAATATTCATTATTTACGGAAATTGACAATTCGGTTTTTTTTATGGTAACAAGTCCTATGAACGCGGCGTTGCGACTTTTGTCATACCATACCATACGGTCTCGCCGTATGTCTTATTTTTCGGGGAGGGTTGTGAAGTGAGAAGTTTCTTATCCACTCACACGATAATTTATAAATGTTGCCAGTTGAACCTAAAGTATTGTTTACAAGGAAGTACTAAAGTTAATTGATTTATTAAGACGGAAACAAAAAAAAATGACTGAATTGGACTTTCGTTGACATAACATTTGGCTCATAATACCATCAGAAAGGCGTGGTTAAAATCTTTCGGGTACCTCGGGCTCACGGTGTGTAATAGGAATAATAATGAATACAAACATGATAAAATAAATTAAAAAATAAATTAAAATAATTTTCCTTTTATTTGGTTTATAAATGGTTCTTATCTTATTCATCACAGCTATTTAAATGGATTTTGGACATTTATCTCACAACCCATATTTATATTAAACGCTTTGATATATTTGTACAATTCTGAAGCATATTTGTATAATTTAGAGTGATCCCATTTACCCGTAGACCCTTCATAATTTTCGTTTAAAACCATAATATTATAATACCTACGTCATCAAGGGAATGTTTGGTCACTAGGGCGTTATTTCAAACAAAAGTTTTAATTAAATAACTCAAGGACATTAAGTGTCCGTATCCGTCGGCCTTTTACGAGTGATCAGAAGTTTCACCTTTCTTTTAACAAAGAAAGTAAATAAGTTAAAGGAAAAAGTTCTTTGTCACTAATTTCTTGTAAGTTCCGGTATCGATGAGAAAAGTAATAAGTTGATTAGTTGCGGGATATTATTTTTGTTGGCGACATTATATTTTCGTGGATTGCGTGGCGTAGTACAGATAGAGAATGCGTTGTTAGTGTACACACGGCTCTATACCGTGGGCCCGAGGTATTCAAAAGATTTTAACCTTCGATTCCGATGCCTAATTGGAGACGAAAAGCTATAGGTATACAGTTTGTTGAAAAAAGCTTAATTTTCGAAATATTCATTATTTAATGAAATTCACAAATCGAAAAATATCTATGGTAACAAGTCCTAGGAACGCGGTGTTGCGACTTTCGTCATACCATACCCCTCTCGTCGTATGACTTATTTGACGGGGAGGGTTGTGAAGTGAGAAGTTTCTTATCCACTCACATGATAATTTATAAATGTTACCAGTTCAACCTAAGGTATTGTTTACAAGGAAGCACTAAAGTTAATTTTTTCAAAACGAAAAGAAAAAGAATTGAAAAACATTTTTTTTTTACTTTTTTCAACTTTTTTTGATATAACATTTGACTCTTAATAGCATCAGAAAGGCGTGGTTAAAATATTTCTGGTACCTCGGGCCCATGGTGTAATATCAAGCTACATATAGCATTTTCAGTAGGTATAAGCTGAACACTCATTGTACGGTGTAATGTAACAGACGGCCCTAGGATCTCCTGAGAGCACGTCTGCCACACCAGTTGTAAAGAATGTGTAGAGCATTCTATACCTAGTAGTGTACTTAACAATAATAAGATGCTTATAGAATAAGAGGCAGGACTGCGTCACGACAAGAAGAAACTCGCTGACTACTCCAAGGGACGTGACGCAGTCCTGCCTCTTATTCTATAAGCATCTTATTATTGTTAAGTACACTACTAGGTATAGAATGCCCTACACATTCTTTACAACTGGTGTAGCAGACGTGCTCTCAGGAGATCCTGGGGCCGTCTGTTACATTACAGTTTGGCGCCCAACGTGGGGCACGAACCCACGACCCTGAGATTAAGAGTCTCATGCTCTACCGACTGAGCTAGCCGGGCCCACGTTTGGCGCCCAACTTTGTCTGAACCCCTCCCTTTCCTCTAAATTCAAAAATAATTCCGCTACGAATTGTATATTTTGGATATCCATCGACGGACGCCGTAACGACAAGAAGAAACTCGCTGACTACTCCAAGGGACGTGACGCAGTCCTGCCTCTTATTCTATAAGCATCTTATTATTGTTAAGTACACTACTAGGTATAGAATGCCCTACACATTCTTTACAACTGGTGTAGCAGACGTGCTCTCAGGAGATCCTGGGGCCGTCTGTTACATTACAACGGAAAGCCTATAAACCGAGATATCACCAGCTTAACCTTGAAAAAAAGAAAGGATAGTTGAAGTTCCATAAACTAACACCAAGCTTGCTCGTACTCAATACAAAAAAATGCTCAGTTCAGCTATACAAACGAGTAAAAAAAGAGATTTACATGTGTAATAAGAAATTAAAGGACTGTAAAAAAAATCCTAATCCTAACTTCCTAACTAATATTATAAATGGGAAAGTAAGTTTGTTTATTTCTTACCTTTTCACGCCTAAACCACTGAACCAATCATCCTGAAATTTTGCATTATACATTGTCAGGTGTACAGAAACGGACATGGGTACTTTTCATCCCTAAAAAATGTAGTTCCATATGAAAGCAACAATAACGTTCATAGATGGCGCCACGTGTCTTTCGAATCCAGATTGAATTATATTATTATCGAAGCTTTAGTAGTGTGTTTAGTAGTCTTTTTGAGGTTAATTTTTGATTTTGCCCGCGAGCGATGCCGCGGGCAAAAGCTAGTAGTAACTAATTGAATAAAACCACTTGCATATGACGACACTGAGATGCTGCTGGAATAAAATAAAACGCTACACCTAATGCTCTCACCATCCTTAGCCTTACGTATACACTTTGATTCATTCATAGTCACACTCTTTCGCTAACTCTCACAAACCCTCCCACTAACATCAACATTTCACTCACCCTCACGTTCATATTCACACACCTTCATATTCACATCCTCACATGCTCACATTCACAATCACACACCTTCTCATACACACACACCCTCACTCTCACTCAAACTCGCTTTCCTGCGTGCATGCTGCTTGTTTAAGCTTTATTTTCTCTTTTTTTTAGTTTATATTTTCATTTCCTTCAGAAATAGGATCCTACATTTGTATAAAACAAGTAAATGATGGTTATTTAAGTTATGGAAGAGCGGCGTCTCCTAACACAGGCTTATTTGCTTAAAAGGAGGCTTCTATCACTAGTTGTTAAGGTTTACTTGTGAAAATTAATAAAACATTTTTATTTTAAAAATGTCATATTGCAAATATATCGTTTGATTTGCAGTGTACGTCCTACATCCAACTTCCGCGAACTACACTTATTGCCTTTCGCCGGCTACACTATTTGCCGACTGGAGGGTTTTCCGAGTAATTTCAGTGAAAACCTTGTTAAAAGCAAAATTTTGCAGCTGACGGAAAAATCGTTTCGTGAAAAAAAAAATTTAGGAACTTCATTATGTTTTTTTTGTGTTATAAATGAACCATTAACTACTAAACCATGTAATTCACATTTGAACGTAAATTCCTGAAAGGATTTTTAAGTCTCATTTTTTTTTCCAAGAGAACCTCGTTTTGTCAAATGCAAATTATGAGGATTTCTTGAAAATAAAATTGGATTTTTGTCGTTAAATACAGGTTATCAGCAGGTAAACAGGTGTATTATTCATAATCAATTTCTTATTTGCATTCAAATTGAACTCAGACCAGTCGTAAATGTGGGTTACGAGGTTTTCTTGACATTAAACATGTTTGACATAAACTACTACGTACGAAGTTTTCAGTGGTCGCTGACGATATGTGAATAGCGATTGCTTTGGAGCCTTTAAGAGCGGTGTTTATGTACGCTAGAGTTGTAGAATTGATGAGCAATCGTCGAAGGAGCAGGAAAATGTAAAGGTAATGGGACTCACCAAGTATTTCTTCGGCAGCATACGTAGGAAGGGTCCTTGCTTAAGGTACACTTCACTAAAGTCTATGAACACTGCATTTACTTTATCTTCTTTTCTTGTGTCTGCACGAGCTATACGAAACTAGCTCATCCTGTGGTGAACACATTAGCCAGTCAGCAAAGTTGGTAGCTGGGCTGGCTGCCCAGGGTGCGCCGGACGTATTTAAGTATTGTCACTCGTGGAGGCTCTTTTCATTCACCCTGGCATTTACTTTATTATAAGCGGGTAATGGTTGTTTAGTGGTTTTATAAAGGTTTTGCGGGAGCCGGCTCGGACGTGCATTTAGAATATAAAAGTTGTGTTGCAGTTTTCTTCCGCAAGCGCATATAGCGCTACTCGCGATGACACTCGAAGTCCGCCTTTTTTTCATTCTCTGCTATATGAGGGAATTATATATGCCATATAGGTAATTGTATGAACGTGTCCATAAAAAATGTATGCTGAGCGATATCGTCGTGCTATACAATATTTGCTTTATGCTGTATATTATAGCGTAGTCTGAACTGCGCTATAAAGGGTGTAAACCAATTCGTGTATTTCCTTCAAACCGCGTGATCTACTGGTGATACTGATTGACCCTGCACAGGATTTTTCCGGAATCAACAAAAAAAAGTTTTCAAAAAATTAACCAAGGTACCTATTCTGTATCTGAGTAACACGCGATGATCGCAGTGACGATACGGAGATACAGGCTATTTTACTTTGCGTCCAGAGTCTTTGGATCGCGACGCTGATAGGAAACGGAGGTCATCATCATCTGCCTAGCCTTTTCCCAACTATGTTGGGGTCGGCTTCCAGTCGAACCGGATACAGCTGAATATCAGTATTTTACATGGAGCGACTGCCTATCAGACCTCCACAACCCAGTACCTGTGTAATACGATACTCTTGGTAAGACTGGTTGTCAGACTTTCTGGCTTCTGACCAACAGTAACGACTGTCAAAGATCTACAAATGACAGCCGGGACCAACGGCTTTACGTGCTTTCCGAGGCACGGAGGAAACTCGCTATGGTAAATGGTCACCCATCCACAGACCAACCTCGGCAAGCGTGGCTTAACCCGGAAGATCGGTCTATGCGGCTGTAAATATTTAGCCACGAGCTCCTCACATAGAATAGAACTCCTCTGATAGGAAACGGAGGTATGGTATGGACAAAAGAACATATCTGGATGCAGCTTTTTGAACCCATCTTCAAGTGGAATTTCAGATCATCTTGATTGACTGTTAAGTTCCATAAAAGCATAATGTTTTACCTAGCCTTTTCCCAATTATATTGGAGTCAGTGTCCAGTCTAACCAGATCCGGCTCAATACAAGTATTTTACCCGGAACGACTGCCATCAGCCCCGCGCAACCCAGTTACTGGGCAATGCCGACATCCTAAGGTTACACCGGTTATCAGACTTCCGTGATTCTCGGACCCGTAACTACTGTAATAGGTATAAGGAGTGGGTTGTATCAGGTAAAATCACGTATCAGTTACGCCTGTTCCTGTTATACGTAAATGGCAGTTCCAAAAATCTGTTACAAAAAACAGTCCGTTATTTCATACTATGTGTTCTCTGTTACCACAGATAGCAAAGTTTAACCTGTTTACTGTAACAGCAGTTCTCTTTCTAACTAAGGTGTTTTAAACCTATGCGAGAAAAGGAAAGAGCTTGTGACGGCTGTAACAGGGTGTCACAGAGTAACAGTAACATTTTTTATCTTATTCTAACCAAGGTAACTGTCATAAACATGAATAGAGAAAAGCTTGTGACTGTCACATAGGGGATTTTGTTAGCTCGTGGAACAGGAACTGCTTTTTCAGTTTGTTTGTCACAGTTACAGTCCGTTATCATAACATACCTGTTTTAAATAGCTGTTACGATAAATATGCCCACTCCTAATAGGTATTCGTATGACACCCGGGACCGTCGGTTAAACGTTCTCTTCGAAGCACAGAGGGATCTTCATGTGAACGAATGGTCACCCATCCACGGACTGATCGCGGCAAGCGCAGGTTAACCTTGCAAATCAATGATCCGCGCGGTTGTTAATTGGTCACCGTTAAAGCAAAGGCGGACGTCCGTGTGTTTCCGGACGTAAAAAATAGCACTACCCCATCTCTTTCCGTGGGTGTCGTAAAAGGCGATAAGGGATTCACTAGCGAGGTTCCCAATTTTACTTGGTCATGGAACCTAATTGATCATACTTTTTTTTGGCGGAGCTCTAGCTGACTATTTTGATGACTAAAGTGTTGTAAAAGTGTGTACAAATGACCTTGTAGTTTGAATAATATTCATGTTAGACTCGGAACAAATTATAAATGAAAAATAATCATTATAAATAAGTATAGAAAAAACATTTATTGTAGCAAAGTAACATGTAACTTGTAGGTAAGTAATTATTTAATGTCTTTATGTCTGACAATTGAACGCGAAGATCTGAAGCTGCATCCAGTCTGTTCCTGTACTTGTTTTTGGTGTAAGCGTAAGCTGAAAAACCAGTCTCGCATCGGTAAGTCGTTACAAATAGGACCAGAATTAGGATAGCTTTCTCAACCATTGCATGGTATTAATTATTAAGTCCAATACAAAAGTCATTCAGATTAGAATATTCCGACTGGCAATCAAATTTTCATACCCACTCTGCCACAGTTAGCACCGACGGTTTGATATGTTCGATGGTACGAACGTTTTATTTAACTCTCGGACAGACCGCGGAACTCCTGTGACCATTTGACGGAGTCCCAGGGTTCGGCGGACCACCTTTTAGGAATCGCTGCACTAGAGGATGGGCAGCAGCGTTCTCTGAGTACTTTAACAACCATACTGCGATCGCCAACCCGCCTGCCAAGCGTGGCGATTATGGCAAACCCCCCCAACATTGTTTGGGTGAGGCCTATGTCCAGCAGTGGACGTCATTCGGCTGAATGATGAAAGCAAAGGTTCATTAAAGGTATAAGTCCGAGACGGGCTGCAAACTGCAGACTGCAACCGCAGACCGCAAGTCACATTGGTTTGTATGAACCAGTAGTGTCGCTTGTCTGCTGCTGTCATCTGCGGTTGCAGTTTGACTGAATACTAACTTTAAGATGTGCACCTTAAAGGTGTTATTCGGACGGCGAGTGGCGGTCTGCGGATGCAGTCTGCAGTTTGCAGCCCGTCTCGGACTTGTACTTTAAAGCATAATACTGCGTTGAATGCCTGCTAGAAACAAATAGGTAATATGTAGCTTATTTCTTTGTTTCCTTGTTCAAATAGGTCCTATTTGTCTAATGTCACTAAAGAGTAAAGTTACCGTGTTTTCGTTGAAGTAATTGTGAAACAATTTATTCTATTTTATTTGAATAAAGATTCTATTAGGAAAATTTTCTGTAACAGATTTTTAAAGTTTTGACTTAGTTTTACTTTTTAATAGTAACTTTTCTTTCTCTGAGTTGTTTTTATAGTCCATTCTGATTTAAAAAGAGATAACTTTAGCATTTGTTTTAAGTTTTATTTAAATTCACTTTAACTTTTTTTGAATTATATTAAATAATACCAACTCAAGTTTCGAATTGGTATTTTACTTGTATTCAATTTTAGCAACTGGTAAAGGAATTAATAATTACTGAAACAACTTTCTAAATGCTCTCTTGTATTAACAATTTCTATAGAACTTCAAAGAAATCATTGTCTAGAGATTTTACGAGATTCTTCAATAACCTATATTAAAATTAAAAAAGGAAAGTTCTTTTAACAAATTAATGAAATGGAATAAAGACTTTGTATTTTAATTTGAGTAATTGGTATTTATAAATATCTTTGTTTGATGAATAAATTGAATTCGTTTATGAGCGGTCCTAAATTATTAATTCATTTGGCACAAACTTGAATTCATTGGATTAATATACAAGGTTAGTCGGAAAGGGGGTACTAATCTGCGGGCCACTTAAAGTATCACTGATGACGATTTTAAAGCAAGTGTTAAAATTTCACAATTCTATAATTTTTATTTCCATGAAAAATTATTTTCATTTTAGGTTTTTCAAAAATTCTTCGTCCCTTATTTAGTTGCGAACTCAGAAAAATGAGCTTCTTATCTGTGACCCCAAATATGACCTAAAATGTAAACACAGCTCTGATCGTAGCTGAGGATAGATAGATTTTAGAGATTTTTTTTGGGGAAAGTGATAGAAGAAAAGTTATTCATTATTTAACTCCCTTTCGGATTAGTACCCCCTTTCTGACTAACCTTGGATGTACAGGGTTCTTAAAAAAAAAACATTTTCCCATACGTACAAAATTTACGATAAGCTTTTCGAGTTTTTATGGGACGATCATTTACTTTTAGGTACCTATTTCTAAAAATAAATTTGACTGCCCCGTTGGTCTAGTCGCAAGCGTGACTACTGAGCGTGAGATCCTATGTTCGATACCCAGGTCAGGCAAAGTATTATTGGGTTTTCCGCAAAGGTATTCTAAAATATAGATGCGTTGCCCGCACTCAATATTGGCAATATTAAAGCAAGGTAATTCACTTAGTCACGCACCAACCAGAGTCGCGGCAATACGTCCTAAAGTGTAACTCTTGCAATATTTTGCAAAAAAAAAAGCCATCTTGTGTTTACAGACGATGTACGAATTACACTGTGTAATTAATTATATAATTTGCACTGTATAATTAAATGTCAATCTATGTCACTAGTAGATCACTTGGTTTTAAGAAATTACATGATTTCGTTTACAACATTATACAAACTGTAGTACTTACGGCCAACTTCAAAAAACGCAGCCCGAAGCGTGGCGCGTACAATTCCAAACACCGAAATACAATTAAAAATTAACCTACCGGGAAATCCTATAGATCTATGACCGATCTGGGAATCGAACAATAAGGGACTAATCACATTCATCAGCAACGCAAAAAGCTGGATCGTTTTTATAGCTACAGTTTTCGCATTACCTGTAAAATCGTGTGCTTTCAGCTGCGAAATCATTCTAAAGCATAAGCGTGAAAAAGCCTGAGCATTTTTCCTCGTGTTGGGGCGGACTAGAATAGAAAACTTCCTCACCGCATGCTGGGAGTAGACGCGTGTTGTAAGATTCAACAAAACCCGGTACGCTTGGTGGTAGGATCTATACGGTTCGCCTGGCTAGCTATTTCTTCACTTTAAAGTCCGGCTCCTAGCAGTTACTGTGTTCCGTTGTATACAAAGTGGCGATGACGATACAACATTAAATGATACCACATATATTCTATGATGGGTTTTACGGCCGAACACAAATAATAAATCATGTACATTCAATAGTTTAGTCACAAGAATTTTTGTACGATTTAATAATTTTACGAATATCAAGATCTCTACGCGAAGTTATGTAAATCTATGACCGGTTTAAATCAAAATTATCTTAATTGACACGTATAGAACAGATATAGTTAACATAAGTTTCCACTTCAACTTCCCTTTATCTACATGAATGAGTGAAATTGAAAAAACATGCGAAAAAAAATGTGCTTGGAAGTAACAGATTTTTTGTGTACGGTACTAGAACACATCATAGAACACGTGGTATCATTTATTGTTGTATCGTTATCGCCACGCCGTATACGTGTGGGCTAGAGGGGTATAGGACCATCTTAGACCCTCTCTGCGCTAACCATCACGGGGGTTACCATGATCAGTTATAGCAGGAATGTTTTAATATTTATGATTAATTACGGTTTACTCACGTGCATTTTTCGGGATTGCCCGACTAGTTTCGGACCCAAACGGAGCCCTTAATCATGAGCTGATCACGCGGCGAGGTCGCGAGTCGAACTGACGCTGCAACATTTTTATTTGTTTTTTATTTATTGGCTAACATTTTTATGGAGTGGTTTGAACACCAGGCCTTAGAATCCGCACATTTGAAGCCGAGATACTGGTGGCGATATGTTGACGATATTTTCGCCATTATCGACCGAGGTGTACTAGTGGATTTTACGAGTCATCTAAACGGAATTCACAGAAAGATAAGGGTCACAATAGAAGAAGAAAATAGAGGAGTTTTGCCGTTTTTAGATGTTTTAGTTATACGTGAGCCCGGCGGTCAGTTATCGCATACTGTATACAGGAAACCGACTCACACAGACCGGTATCTACGTGCAGACTCCCATCATCACCCTTCACACCTATCTTCTGTACCCAGAACGCTGATCAACCGTGCGCTCAGTTTGTGTGATCCTCAGTACGTGGATGCCGAATTACGTCATTTACAAAACGTATTGGAGCGCAACGGTTACCAATGGCGGCGATGCACTCGAAGTCTGAGTACGGTGGACACGACCCGTAGACGACCTGCTGGAGCGGAACGTACTCCTGCGTTTTTGCCTTTTGTGCGAGGAGTTACCGACAAGATAGGTCACCTGTTACGCCGAAGATATAGCATCAGAACGATCTATCGCCCTCCTGGACAACTACGGCAGCTATTACGTTCACCAAAGGACAAGGATCCGCTAGGCGTTCCCGGCGTATACAAGATACCGTGCGACTGTGGCCTGAGTTATATAGGAGAAACTCGCCGCAATATCGCAACCAGGCTTAGCGAACACATAAGTAGTATGAAGAGTATGGACAGCAACAGGTCGGCAGTTGCAGAACACGTCTGTAATACGGGGACGGCTCATTTCATACGTTTCGATAAGGCTTCCGTACTAGCGAAGGAAAAATATTTCGTGCCGCGAAAAGTACGTAAAGCCATCAAAATCAGCCGTCATCCGAATTTTAATAGAGATGGTGGTTGGACACTGCCTCCTGCCTGGAAACCAGCTCTGAAGTCTACTTCATATAAAAGTGAGTTAAGTCTGGAGTGTGACACAGTTAGCGCGGCGTGCACCGGCACTCTTTCCTCAAACAACTCGGAAACGACAAGTGACGAAGACGCACGAGCAATACCGAAACAGAGCGCGCCCCTCTCGTCGCGAGCGCAGCGCTACGCGGCGCGGTGCAGCGTCAGTTCGACTCGCGACCTCGCCGCGTGATCAGCTCATGATTAAGGGCTCCGTTTGGGTCCGAAACTAGTCGGGCAATCCCGAAAAATGCACGTGAGTAAACCGTAATTAATCATAAATATGAATGTGTCTCACGAAAGTTATAATACAAAAAATGTTTTAATATTATTACGAGAGTGGGTAAGAGATAGCGCTAGAGAGCTGTGTAGCGCTGTCACTTTCCCACTCTCGTAATAATATTAAAACATTCCTGCTGTAACAGCTCATGGTAACCCCCCTGGTCCGACTAGCGTCAAATTATAGTATAAAACATACATCTTTGAGTGAAATGATTTGTGTTTTAGCCTCCAAACAATAAAAACATTTTTTGTTTTTATTAAGTTTAATTGTACCTACATATTTTCGTATTCAGAGTTCAACGGACTCACCGGCTAGAGACAGCGTAAATTATATATGAAAACCCTCTATAAATTTATCTATATCTACGTGTAGTGAACCCTCGCTTTGAAGGCTAGCGGTGAGATAATAGAATTAAACTGTAAACTCGATACGTGCACCGCGTTCGTTTAATTTTAAAACATACGTGCGAAATGAAGCTGGCCATAGATGTATCAGTAATTCAATGAACACCACTTTTGCATCGTGTAGAATCGCAATAAATGAAGATAGCTGTATTGACATAAAGATTCATTTAGGTATCGTATAAATAGGAATGTAATTCAATTTATAGTTGAGGAGGTTCTTTTCAAAACTTGACTATTCCACTTTGTGTTTTTGCACAATTTGAGAAAATAGTTTTTTAGGTATGTACCTAACTATGTATTCAACCCGAAATTTTGTTGCATTGTTAAAGACGACAAGATAAGTCATTGCTTTGTACAGGATTCAAAAATTTTGCTATAATATATTTTGAATAAATCCAACATTTGAAATGGAATAATCTAGTTTTGACGCGGCTGATAGGGAATAATCAAGTTTTGTTACGAGCACGGTCCACTTGCTCAGTTAACAATGACAATTATGACATGACTTTTGTGTCTAAACTGTCAAACAAACGCCACGTAGAGTTGTGCAATATATTTGAAATGGGTTATGTCATTTTGAAGTGGAATAATCTACTTTTGACGAAATCATGCCTTTTATTCTTTTTTTTCTGGTGTAACTGTCGCAGTCGGATTGTATAATCCGCCGTATTACATTAGGGCTAGCCGTTATATAAAACAGGGCCGTTTTGAAATGCGGCGGTTCAACGATGAGCCGGATTGTCATTGCGATACGTTCTTCAATAAGGCGGGCCACGTTAATTACACCTGAAAATCGTTCACGGACATATTTAGCACGTTTTCATTATTTAATTCACTTATAACTTCGCAATTTAGCAACACACTTTCTGTAATATTACTTTCGTGAGACATATTCATATTTATGATTATTTACGGTTTACTCACGTGCATTTTTCGGGATTCGCGAGACGAACTCAACTAGAGTTCGTCTCGCGACCTCGCCGTGTGTTCAGCTCATGATTAAGGGCTCCGTTTGGGTCCGAAACTAGTCGGGCAATCCCGAAAAATGCACGTGAGTAAACCGTAAATAATCATAAACACACTTTCTGTATCCGACAGCATTGTTGTTGTTATGTCAGGCAGCGCCACGAGTGTTAAGAATCGGAACTAAGACCTGTCAAAGAGGCGGCTAATGTCTCGCTGTATTGCATTATAGCTAGCCGTGTTGAACAACGTATGGCGGCGAATACATTCCGGCGGTTTTTATTCAGCTGCATTCGTCAATCGTTGAACCGCCGCATTTCAACTCTGTTTTTGATAACGGCTAGCCGTAATGTAACACGACGGATTATACAATCCGAATGCGACATAACTATCAAGTTTTTGCTGTTTTATTTTCGCTGAGTATTCATTTCAAGGTCAGCAATCGAAAAAAAAAGAAAAAGCATTTCTGTCGAAAGTGGAATAGTCAAGTTTTGAAAAGAACCTCCTCAGTTAACAACCGCGCGGATCACATGATTAGCAAGGTTAAGCAGCGCTTACCGCGGTCTGTCCGTGGATGGGTGACCATTCGTTACACATCGAGACCCTTCCGTGCTTCGGAGAGCACGTTAAACAGTCGGTCCCGGGTGTCATACGAATACCTATGACAACGGTTACGGGGGCAGTCAGTAGCCCGAAAGTCTGACAACCGGTCTAACTTTATTTAGGATATCGGTACTGCCCTGTGATTGGGTTGCGGAGGTCTGATGGCAGTGGCTCCGTGTAATATACTAGTATTTAGCCGCATCTGGTTAGACTGGAAGCTGACCCCGACATAGTTGGGAAAAGGCTTGGCAGATAGATATACTTAAGTAGGCATGTAGCTCAACGAGGTTGAAAACCATTAATGTATTAATTACGCAATCTTCTTCCTACAATACGATTCCTTGAAATTATGCTGACACGTCTCAAATCAAATCGTTTATTTGCCTAAAACTTTGTACATAATAAGTTTACAATACAGTACTTATTGTTTTTACAATTTAATTCAAGTCATTATAATGTTGTCTCGTGTAGTGCCGGACTTAAAGAATAGCACTACCCCATCTCTGCCCGTGGGTGTCGTAAAATGCGACTAAGGGATTCTCTAGAGGATGGGCAGCAGCGTTTGCTCAGTACTTCAACAACAATACAGTGGACCCCCGGTAATCCGACAAACATTTTGCAGGGCAGTGTCGAACTATTGAATTTGTCGGATTATAGAGTACTGCCTAAGACCCAAATCCGACAAATTACAGATCCAATGATAAGATTCTATATGTTAAACTCTGAAGTACAAATCATCCTTTAGCATGTATGTCAAATTTTGTAAATTAGCATGCAGAATCAAAAGAAAACCTACGCGTCGAGCACAATAGCGGTGGCGCGTACAAGTTGTAACCTGTTCAATCATGCATTATCTACATTGACTACATTAGCGAAGATTGTCAAAAAAATATTCAATAATAATAGACATGTCGGATTACAGGGGGTGCCCGATTAGACAGGGCCGGATTACCCCCTCAGGGAGGCCACCGGCTCCATCGCGAAGGCCGCGGAGGCGCTGCTAAAGCGCACCTCCTCGGACGAGACGGCCCGACTCCAATTGGAGAACGCCCGCCTGGCGGCACGGCTCGACGAGCTCCGAAAGGAGCATGACGAGCTCCGAGCCGACCTGGTGAAAGACCGCCAGGAGCGCATACGCGCGATGGCGGGCCTTACCACCAGGCCGTCCGAGACCGAGGAGTCTGAGGTGGTTCGTCTCTTCAGAACGGAAATGGCGAGCCTTAGTTCTCGCTTTTCCGTTCTGGAGGGAAAAATTCTGCGTCCACCTTTGGCTGGCGATCGCTGGCGATCTGAACAAGCACCGCCGGTGACCTTCGCGGCTAAAGCCGCGATGCCGCGTCAGTCAACACAGCCCAGTCAGCCTGCCACCGAAGCCGCGGCCACTTCGGCTACTGCAGCCAAGGCTACAAAGGTTCAAAAAGGCAAAGGAAAGGGCAAGAAGGGGTCGGGAGCTGCTACACAGGCTTCCTCCGCCACTGCAACATCCACCCCGGCCTCGGCTGCGTCCGCCCCTGCGACGTTCGCCCCAGTGCCGTCTGCGTCTACCACTTCTGGCGCCCAGCAGCGTCCTGCGGCTCCCAAACTCAACCAGGGTGAGTGGGAGACCGTAGGAGCCAAGAAAAGGCAGAAGAAGGCTGCCAAGAAGGCGGCCAAGAAGAAGGCGGCTGCTGACAAGAAAGCGGCGCAGTCCGCTAAAAAGGAAGCTGCGCGGCTTCGTGCTCCTAAGTCCACGGCTGTGGTTCTTACGCTGCAGCCGGGAGCAAAGGAGAAAGGAGCGACATACGCCGGGGTCTTGGCGAAAGCCAAGGCCGAAATTGATCTCGGCAGCCTCGGGATCTCGGGCATCCGGATGAAGCACACGATCACCGGTGCCCGCCTGCTCGAGATTCCTGGGGCCACCAGTGGCCCGAAAGCGGACGCTCTCGCTGAGAAGTTGAGGGCGTCTCTAAAGGCAGAGGAGGTCCGGGTGTCCAGGCCAACCAAATGTGCAGACTTGCGGATTTCGGGCCTGGACGACTCGGTCACGGCCGAGGAGGTCGTAGCAGCCGTCGCAAAGGTCGGCGGCTGCCCTCCGGAGCAGGTGAAGTCGGGTGCTATTCGCTCCGGCTTCACCGGCCTAGGGACAGCTCTGGTGAGTTGTCCTGTTGCGGCGGCCCACAAAATCATGGAGGGCCGTCGGCTGCTGGTGGGGTGGGTTTCGGCGCAGGCAAAGCTGCTACCAGCCAGACCCCTGAGGTGTTACCGGTGCCTGGCGAACGGGCACGCCGGGGCGCTGTGCACCTCGGAGGTCGACCGCAGTGGAGTTTGCTTCCACTGCGGTCAACCCGGGCACACTGCCGGTTCATGTGAGGCCACGCCGCACTGCACAATCTGTGCCGCTGCAGGCAAGCCGGCGGAGCACCGGGCAGGGAGTAAGACCTGTGCCGAGCCCACTAATAAAAGGGGCAGAAGAGGGCGAGGCCGTGGCAAGAATGCCGTGGCCAAGGCGACTTCGCAGCCGGCTGCCGAGAAGTCACCGCAAAGCGGAGAGGGGGAGGCGTTCATGGATTGCCAGTGATGGCCCCACACCTGCGCCTCCTCCAATCCAACATCAACCACTGCGCCAGAGCTCAGGACCTTCTGCTCCAGAGCATGGCGGAGTGGTTGATCAATGTGGCTGTTGTCGCCGAGCCGTACTTCGTTCCACCCAGGGATGATTGGGTTGGGGATATGGACGGCTCGGTGGCCCTGATAGTCTCGCGGGCCGCCGTTGGCTCTCCGTCCATTGAGAATGTCACTCGTGGACGGGGATACGTAGCGGCCCTTCTGGAAGACTTCCTGGCAGTGGGAGTATACTTCTCCCCGAATAAACCTCTCGCCGACTTTGAGGACTTCTTGGGGGAGTTGGCCGTCGTCGTCAGTCGCAGCCATCCTCGCCCTGTGCTGGCCTTCGGGGATTTCAACGCCAAGTCCACGGCTTGGGGTTCCCCGGCCACGGATGCACGGGGTAGGGTGCTAGAGGAGTGGGCCCTGGAAACGGGCCTACAGGTCCTCAACCGGGGTTCCGTCAACACGTGCGTGCGACAGCGGGGCGGATCCATAGTGGACATCACGTTCGCTACCCCCGCTCTAGCGCGCCGTGTCCAGGGCTGGCGCGTCATGGGGGAGGTGGAGACGCTGTCGGATCACCGATATATCCGATTCGACGTCTCCGCCCAAACTACAGGCGCTCTGGCCCGAACGGTCCCGGGTGGGATCGGTCCGCGTTGGGCTCTAAAGCGGTTGGACAGAGAGGCACTCCTGGAGGCCTCGATTGTACAGGCCTGGGTGTCGGCACCAGACAGGCCTGCCGATATTGACGAGGAAGCGGAGTGGTTCCAGGAGGCCGTGTCGCATATCTGCGATACGGCGATGCCTCGAGTCCAGACTGCGCCTGCAAAGCGCCAGGTGTACTGGTGGTCGCAGGACATAGATTTCCTGCGCCACGCCTGCGTGGAAGCGCGACGCCAGTACGCCAGGCTCCGCAGGCGGCGCCGCCGCGGCCCGGATGCGGCAGCAGAGGAGGCGGAGCTATACGAGGGGTACAGAGAGGCGAAGATCGCCCTCCAGAATGCTATCTCGCGGGCCAAAATAGCGGCTCACGAGGCACTGCTAGGGACTCTGGACCGAGACCCGTGGGGGCGCCCATACCTTATGGTACGGAACAAACTTCGTCCGTGGGCCCCCCCACTGACCCAGAGTCTCCGACCTCAGCTTCTGGAGGGAGTGGTGAGCGCTCTGTTCCCTTCGAGGGCGGAGCATACGCCACGGCCAATGGTTCCGCCTTCCATGGCGCCTGACGCGGACGACGACGACGACGACGTGCCTGAAGTGACCCGGGTAGAGCTGAGAGCGGCGGTGAAAAGGCTTCAGGCCAAGAACACCGCCCCGGGGCCCGATGGCATACCTGGCCGTGCATGGGTCCTGGCTCTCAAGGCTCTCGGGCCCCGACTGGAGGGGCTCTTGAGCGCATGTTGCGAGCGGGGCCAGTTTCCGCTCCGGTGGAAAACCGGCAAGCTGGTCCTGCTGAAGAAGGAGGGGCGCCCCGCAGACTCGCCGTCTGCGTACCGCCCCATCGTGTTGCTGGACGAGGTGGGCAAGCTCTTCGAGAGAGTAATTGCAGACCGCCTCGTCACGCACATGACTGGGGTGGGGCCAGATCTGGCGGATAACCAGTTCGGTTTCCGCCGGGGGCGCTCCACTGTGGACGCAATCATGCGCGTGAGGGCTCAGGCGGAGGAAGCAGTCACCCGGGGCGAGGTCGTCTTGGCGGTGTCTCTCGACATCGCCAACGCCTTCAACACCTTGCCCTGGAGTTGCATAAGAGCGGCACTCGAATACCATCGGGTGCCGACCTACCTCCGCCGCATTGTCGGGGCCTACCTAACACAAAGAGCCGTCATCTACCCGGGTCGGGAAGGGTGGGGTCGGCGAGAGATGTCGTGCGGTGTTCCACAGGGATCGGTCTTGGGGCCGCTCCTGTGGAACATCGGATACGACTGGGTGCTTCGCGGTGCGTTCCTCCGCGGTGTCGGCGTGACTTGCTACGCCGACGACACGCTGGTCACGGCGCGGGGGAGGACGCATCGCGAGGCAGCCATACTAGCGACAGCTGGGGTTGCGCAGGTCGTCGCAAGGATCCGGCGGTTGGGTCTCGAGGTGGCCTTGCAGAAGTCCGAGGCCCTGTGTTTCCACGGGCCCCGGAAGGGACCACCCTCGGGATCCCACATCGTAGTGGGGGGCGTCCGCATCGGCGTCGAGTCGACGATAAAGTACCTAGGACTTGTCCTCGACGGCCGATGGAACTTTGGGCCTCACTTTCGGCAGCTGATGCCAAAATTGATGGGCACCGCGGCTGCGTTGTCGCGGCTGCTGCCCAATCTGGGGGGGCCCAACGCCTCCTGCCGGAGGCTCTACGCGGGGATCGTACGGTCCATGGCCCTATATGGGGCGCCAATATGGGCAGACACCCTGACGGCCCGCAATGTCGCAATCCTGCGGAGACCGCAGCGGGCGATGGCCGTCAGGGTGATAAGGGGGTACCGTACGATCTCCTTCGAAGCGGGGAGCCTCTTAGCCGGATCGATGCCCTGGGATCTGGAGGCGAGGGCCCTCGCGCTGAGATATCGTCAGCGCGAGGAGGCGCCTGAGCGGAGTGAGCTCCGCCAGATCCTAGTGGCCGAGTGGAAAGAACGACTTGCGCAACCCAGCGCAGGGCACGCCGCAATAGCGGCGGTAAGACCCGTTATGGAGGAGTGGCTGGAGAGGCTGCATGGCGCCCTCAGCTTCCGGCTGACGCAGGTGCTCTCGGGACATGGATGTTTCGGGAAGTACCTGTGTCGTATAGGCCGTGAGCAGACGCCCGGATGTCACCACTGCGTCGACTGCCCTGAGGACACGGAGCTGCACACGCTGCAGGCGTGCCCTGCGTGGGCGACGCAGCGCCGTGAACTAGTGGCGGCAGTCGGTGGTGACCTCTCGCTTCCGGCCGTAGTTCTGTCCATGGTCGGGAGCGAGAGTGCGTGGGAAGCCGTCACCTCCTTTTGCGAGGTGGTGATGGCAACCAAGGAGGGAGCGGAGAGGGAGAGAGAGGCGACGGCCACTCTCCCTTCCCGCGCCAGACGCACCGGGCGCCGCCGGAGGGCGCGCGACGATCTCCGGCCACCCTAGTGTGTGGCCTGCGGGCGACGGGTTAGGGGACCCGTCGCCCGACCAGTAACAGGCCCGAGAAGGCGGCGCGCATTGTTCCGTGCGCGCCTGTCAGGAGGACGTGGGGCAAGGCCCCACAGAAGGAGAGGTCCGCCAGGGGATGGCGGACCGAGGCCTGCCGGGGTTGCGGCGCATGCAGCTGCGAATCCCGTGACCCCGGCCAAGGGTCAGGAGAAGGAACACCGTGGGTTTTTAGCCGGTAAGAGTCCGGCATAACCCTTCGCCATCCCCGGGCAAAGGGTATCCATGAGGATTTTCCCACGATAAAAAAAAAAAAAAAAAAAAAAAAAAGGGTGGATTACCGGGGGTCTACTGTACTGCGATCGCCAACCCACCTGCCAAGCGTGGCGATTACTGCAAACCCCCTCCCCCCCTTTTGGGGGAGGCCTATGTCCAGCAGTGGACGTCTTTCGGCTGAATGATGATGATAATGTTGACATGCAAATATTAGAGATATTGGATGAAGCACAAGCACCTTTCTATTGTGTCCATCTGTATACAACATGACTGGTTAGTCACTTTACATCTGAAAACCATGAACTCTGCTCATCATTCTGTTTATGTTTTACACTGGGAGATATGCTGAAATCGTGAAAAAAGAATCTGCTGTTCCATACTAAATAATCAACGTTGCTTAACAAAATGTATGAGTTTGTCCCATAGTAAAATGTGTTCAGAACGATGAGCAGAATTCATGGTTTTCGGATATAAAGTGACTAACCAGTTATACTGTATAACTCTGTTATCGGATAGTCATTGTAGTCGCGTCATACGGAGTAGTCCGAATTACTGTTTCGATGTACGCATTATTGTGCAAATGCCAAGCATACCGCTCGCTCATTCAATTGTTTACTTCTCTGTGTCCTAACTCTGACGTCACGAAATTCAGCTCCCATTTTGAATATACATTTAGGTTTTATACTAGGTAGGCGAACGATTTGTCACCGTCATTATAAACAAGCAGTTTTTCGTCGAAATATGGTAGTAATTAATTTCAACAGAAATAGGTACAAATTATGAGGTAATTATTTCATTTTCGTGGGAGTTGAAATATTTTGTAGTTTTCGAGTTACGATTTATTTTCATGTTTTAACCATACTCTATTTTATCATTTTCACCTTTTAGGATAATTTTCCAGTTGCTAACTGTTACCGTCAGTAAGAAAAAAAATAAAAACAAGTTAGCCAATTTTCCCTCTACATAACTTTCCGAATATTATGTAATTAGTTACTTTTTAACCGACTTCAAAAAGGAGGAGGTTCTCAATTCGGTTGTATTTTTTTTTTTATTTTTTTTTTATTTTTTATGTTTGTTACCTCATATCTCCGTCATTTATGAACCGATTTGAAAAAATCTTTTTTTGTTCGAAAGGGTATACTTCCCGATTGGTCCCATTTAAATTTTGTTATGATTAGACCATGAACTTCAGAGATATGGGACGGAACTCCTCATCGGATCAAAGCAAAATTCTCAAATTACTAATATTGCTTTGTTTATATTTGTTGTTGGGAACTGACTACTTGAAAAGAGGAGGGGGTGCGTGTCCCCCCCTCCCCCCCCCTTTGGAATGTTTTCATTATATCGTGTAAGGTATCATTTGAAAGGACTTTTTATGCCCGACTACGTCAAAGCCAAAAAGAAGGGTTATGAAGGAGGGGGTTAAAATTATGACACTAAAACGTATTAAATAAAAAATAAACTTTAAAAAAAAGTAAAAACCGACTTCAAAGAAATACTAAAAGGAGTAAAATAATTACCATAATATAAAATTAACAGTTTCAGAAGTCGGTGCAACTCTACACTGAAGCAAATAGAAGCCACCGACTTCTGAAACTGTTAATTTTATATTATGGTAATTATTTTACTCCTTTTAGTATTTCTTTGAAGTCGGTTTTTACTTTTTTTTAAAGTTTATTTTTTATTTCTGTCAGTTGTTTACTTCTCCCAAGTATGAAATCACTCCGTTTTTACAAGACGCATCCGTGTGCATGCAGATGACATCGGGTATTACATAATAGTATATACAGGGTGTTAACGAATTCATGTAATTCCTTCAAACCGCGTGATCTACTAGTGACACTGATTGACCTTGCACAAGTTTTTTTCAGAATAAACAAAATTTTTTTTTCAAAATATACGCCATCTCATTCTGTATCTTTTTTTTTTTTTTTTTTTTTTTTTTTTTTTTTTGTTTTTATAAAACGTTGCCCCACACTAAGATTTCTCTTGTATTGTGGGTGCGTTTACAGACACAAATCTCACAAACAAACGCCCAGACCCGAAACAACCATCTGTAGGCCATACAAATTTTTGTTCCGTATGGGAATCGAACCCACGACCCGTGACGCAGAAGCCAATCGCTTAGCCACTGCGCCAAACGTGTCGTATCTGAGTAGTTTTAGCGTTCCAAGTTAACTGACTGCGTGGAGCGATATCGCGCTACCTGTTCCCGTCAGCTGTGTCGCCGTGCCTTCATTAATTTATGCATGTCATCGAAATTTTCAATAAAATATGTTTATTTTTTTGAAAAAAATCTTTTGTATTTATTTTTAATCAATCTAAATCCCATGCGAAGTTAATCTATACCATTAATAGATCATGTGGTTTGAAGGAATTACACGAATTCGTTAACACCCTGTATAGTGTCCATCTACTCAAAGCTCTGGCATGCACACCACTATCTCATGTTTACGTAATGTCACATCACTACTGTGAAGTAGAGCGCACAGATACTCTATGCTCGATAGCACCGTATCAAAGACAAAGGCCAATCGCGGCCTCGGTAGATCAAATTCTAATACAACAGTATAATTGACTGATCGACATTATAAGCCCGCTAGAATGATCGCACGTGAGGGAATTTCGCCATCACCGCCACAGATGAACAGATTAGTGATCGGAGTTTGTTGTTGGTGTTAATAACATTTCACCCGACATAATGGGTCGAATTTGACGTTGCCCTAAAACCACAAAATAAATACATACAGAAGTTGCTTGCTTTCGATCTTAAAGAATATTGCCTTTTATTTAACGGAATATCGCGTACCCATGCAACGAAACACTGCGCTTTAGAATAATTATAATTATTAATGACTAGCTTTTGCTCGCAGCTTCGCTTGCGTGAAATTTTGAACCCGTTAAGTGACGATTTTCCATACAAACTTTGATCCCCTATTTAACTCCCTTAGGGGTTGAATTTCGAAAAACCGTTCCTTATTCCTTGTCTAAATTATAAAGGGAACCTCTGTGCAAAATTTCAGCATTCTAGGTCCAAGGGTTTCAATCAGTCAGTCAGGACTTTTCTTTTTATTTATATAGATGACACACTTACTACAACAAACTTACTAGAACGAATAAGGCCCTGAGTAGACAAAGGACTATTTCTGAGGCAGACTACCGCTGACTAAAATTATCGTGGTTGGCAGTTGTTGTCGGGTCTTTAGTCTTTTCGTTTGCAGTGAGGGAACTAGAGTTCTAAAGTCAACTACGGAAGGGTCAAAAATGACTGTCGTGTATGCTGGGTCCGTGCCGAATGTCGCGACGGAAAACAACTGCCAACCACGATCATTCTAGTCCGCGGCAGTCCGCTGAACTAAAATTCCGTCGTCTGCTCAGGGCCTTCCTCATGGCCAAAATAACTCCGTAAGAAACCTTTTAAGGCATTCGACACGTGTTTTATAAATCATCATTCAGCCGAAAGACGTAAACGGAGGGGGGGGGGTGCCATAATCGCCACGCTTGGCAGGCAGGTTGGTGATCGCAGTATGTATTGTTAAAGTACTCAGAGAACGCTGCTGCCCATTCTCTAGTGAAGCCCTTAGTCGCTGGTCCGGCACCACACGGCAAATATGATCTATATGAAAATAAATCTTGAGAATCTTTAGACGACGTCTATCTCATCATAAACTGCAGTTAATGTACTCTCACATCACTCTGAGTTAGGTCCCATTGACTTAATGCTCATGAATATTGATGCAAGGGTTAGTTCCGGATAATTGATACGTCTCCACTAAGCTAACAGTGGGTCGTACGCTAACATACCCGTACCCTTCGTGAATAATTTCGTACTATTTACGAGACAATTTGGGGACTGAACAGTATAGTGAATGAATATGGACTTAGCTTACGTTCTACGGTCGAAAGTACCACTGTGTTTTTAGAGGGTTGCATTTGCAAATCGTTCACGAAGATTTATAAATCTATACATATAAAAAAGAAGCTGACTGACTGACTGACTGATCTATCAACGTACAGCCTAAACCGCTACTTTCAACTTTCTAACCCCAGTTAGAAAGTTGAAATTTTGACAGTAGGTTCCTTTTGTAACGTAGGCATCCACTAAGAAGGGATTTTTCGAAATTCTACCCCTAAGGGAGTTAAATAGGGGATGAAAGATTGTATGGAAAATCGTCACTTAACGGGTTCAAAATTTCACGCAAGCAAAGCTGCGGGCGAAAGCTAGTATGTCATATTTTTTCCCTACATAGTATAAAACAAAGTCACTTCCCGCTGTCTGTCCCTATGTATGCTTAGATCTTTAAAACTACGCAACGGATTTTGATGCGGTTTTTTTAATAGATAGAGTGATTCAAGAGGAAGTTATTAAGCTATAAAACGTACTCGTGCGAAGCCGGGGCGGGTCGCTAGTCTTTTATAAAATCTAATAACTTTGTATGCAATTGCTTTTTTTATCTAACACAGTGTAATGTCCGAACAAAGTTGGTTTATCACTACACCTGAAAGTTTTAATGGCCACTAAAAGCGTATACACTGTAACACTTTCTCCAAACTTCAGCTATAAAGGATTTTGAAATGTAATCAATATTTTATTAATTTATCATCATAGTAAAATTATCTTGATCACCAAACTTCTTAGGCGATAGTTAATTAAGAGTTAAAGACCTGTTGCTGAGCTGTTCCATCTCGCAAAGGACAAGGAGAAATATTCGGAGTTGATGGCCAACCTTCAGTAATTGGAGAGGCATCAGTAAGAGAAGAATTAAGAGTTAAATAGGAAGTTGTAGCCAAGATTTACGGCATATTGAGCTTCCCCAGTAGATATTGAATTGTGCTGGTGAAGAGAAGCCAAGAAAAGCTTAAAAAAAATTCAAAGTGGGCAGTTTCGTAAAGCAATATTCAATGCAAATTCATATAATTCGTGAACACAGGATTAGGACAGGATTTTATTTATTATAACATCTACTTTATGTACATAAAGTAGATGTTATAATAAATAAGATCCGAGCTGTGTCCCTCAAAAGAGCATACAAAATATCACAGGTTATAAAACAAATACCTACATTTTAGAAATTTAACGTGGGTACAATCATAAAAAATATAAATCATGTCAAATTTATAAAGTTATTGATAAGATGTCAAGTTAAATAAAGTAAAAGGAACCAAAAATACAAAATAAAAACATTAATGTCACTAATTCAATAATACCTACAACGATAATCAAAATTAACAAAATCATTCAGTATGTCACATAACATAAAACAGATTCGATTTATTTAAAAAGGAATTAACCGGTTGCGTACCGCCTGTCGTCCCAGGACGACACTTAATTGTCTTATCTATTGTGTCTATAATTACGGTGATTGAGAGTTTAAAATTTGTCTTTTAAATATTCGTCAACAGACACCTTTAAAGTGGTTGTATCGCTGAAAAACTCTGTCAGCAGTTTTACAGCCCCTAAAAAGGCATTTGAGCCTAAAGTATTCGTAGGTACTTACTCGCATACGTCTATCACCTGCTATAAGTTTGTTTTGTGTCCAATATCACCAATAAAGTAAGTTTTTCCTATGATGACAAAAGTTCGCAGGAAAAACTTGCTTCGAGGACGAATAAATAAGATGTCACTATTCAAAATAATTTGTTATTTTAGTACCAAGTCCCAGCTGACCAATATTTGTTCAACATTTTCTATAGGTCTAAAAGCTTGGGACATACAATTCCGATACGTCAAACAGGGTCAAAAGTAATACGAAAATCGCCTTTTCAGCCTTTTCTCTGTCCTGCGGGACAATATTTCCTAGAAGTTTCTAGTTTTGGGTCATACACAACAAATTAATCGTGAATACATTTTGTTCTGAACTGTACGAGGCACATACAAGGTTAGTCGGAAAGGGGGTACTAATCCGAAAGGGTGTTAAAGTACACATAATAATGAATAACTTTTGTTCTACAACTTTTCCCAAAAGTCAATAGTTTAAGAGAAAAAGTTGTTCAAAAATCTCAAAAAAAAATCTCTAACATCTATCTATCCCCAGTAATGATCAGCTGTGTTTACATTTTAGGTCATATTTGGGATCATGAATTAGAAGCACCATTTTCTGAATTTGTAACTAAAGCAGGGATGAAGAATTTTTGAAAAAAACTAAAATAAAAATCTTTTTATTTGGAAAAAAAATATCGAATTTTGAAATTTTAACACTTGCTTTCAAACAGTCATCAGCGATACTATAAGTGGGCTTCGGATTAGTACCCCCTTTCCGACTAACCTTGTATATTAGTAATAGTTTATCTCCAACCATATTAAATAGAACTAGGCTAGTCCTGTGTCTCATTGATATCTACATGACATGATTAACGAATGTGAGTTTACGAGAGCACACATCCACCTGCCACTTAATTGATTATACACTAGACGTGTCAATTGAGCAACAACAATTGAGCATATACAACAAATTAATCATGAATACATTTTGTTTTGAACTGTACGAGGCACATATATATAAACATTATATGTATTTATTTTCCTTCTATCCCTCTTCTTCGCCACATATTTAATTATTTACTGTAATTGGTCTTAGACCGTGTTAATTAAAGTAGAATAAATAAATAAGAAGCGTCTTAATTTGCTAAGCAATTATTTTCCCTGACCTTACATCAGATGAAATATAAGATTGGCTGTGCTTTAATTTGAATTTTGAGTAAACATTTCATTGTAAAATCAATGCAATACAGCTATAGAATATGACAATAATTATAACACTGCAGGCCAATTAGTGAACATAGAACTCGGGTGGGTTTTACTTTACCTCTTCTTTTTCAAACTACGGATGTTCGTACGTAGTTGAGACTATGCGGCAAACTTTATCTCCTAATTGGAGGATACCAGCTAACATGGAACTTATTTTAAAAACTCTGACTTCTGTTTCAACCAGAAACATATCATTGGTTTCAACGTATGTAGCATAATCAGCCCATTACTGTCCCACTGCTGGGCGTGGGCATCTTCTCAATGAGAAGGGTTTAGGCCTTATATAAGCCATACCATGTTACGGTCTACCGGAAAGGTTTACCTGAGCAGCCCTGCGAGCACGGATCATTTATCGAGTCGACAACTGCTGTCGTTTTATCTATATCTTATGTCAAATTTGACGTTTAGAATAGATACATTTATCGAATCGACTCGATAAAAAGATCCGTTCTCGTACTGCTGTTTTGCCTGCGTAGGTCGACCACATGTCGACACATGTCGTAACGAGTATGGGACGGTCCGGTATGCCGAAGAGGTCTTTAGTATCGTACGGTGTCACTCGAAAGAATTGATTTTCGATCGTGCGCCGGTAGCATGTGCAGGTTTCAAAAACTGCACAGGTCCATACCAATACACGCTCCGGACTACCTGCACAGGCACACCTGCACAGGTAGGGCGTTTGTGCACTACAAGGAATTTTACTGTCCGGCAGTCCGTTTTTTACGGTCCGACATGGCACGCCATAAATGTTTAAACTAGTTTGTGCACAATATGTAATTTTACCGTCCGACATTTTACTTTTCTCCATTCCGGGCGGTTTTTTCCGGTCCGAGATGACAGTAATGAAAAACGTGTTTATGCTTGTGCACTGCGTCCGCGATCAGTATTATTCATGAGCGGGCGGGGCGTGTAGTTTCAAAGTGAGCTACCCTAAACTGCGCCGCACCGATCCGAGTAAAGACGAACAAGTGCACAAGCCAATCATCCGTTTTTTTCATGCCACATCGGACTGTGAAAAATCGGACTGCCGGACAGTAAAATTCCTTGTAGTGCACAAACGACCGTACATCTCTCCGGTGGACCAAAGCGCGTATGTCCGCCATTAGTCGTCCACCACACACCATCGATAACTTTTTGGACCTCACTCAGGTATGTCAGTTTCTTTACGATGCTTTTCCTTCACCGTTAACGCAAGTGATCAAATTCTGATTCACTGTTTTAATATAAATGTCATGTCTTTATGAGCTAATGGTCGAATTTATCTTACTCACGTATTATTTATAGTTTTTAATTTAGGTATTCTCGACGTATATTATTATACAAGGTTAGTCGGAAAGGGGGTACTAATCCGAAGCCCACTTATAGTATCACTGATGACTGTTTGAAAGCAAGTGTTAACATTTCAAAATTAGATTTTTTTTTCAAATAAAATGCTTTTTATTTTAGTTTTTTCATAAATTCTTTATTTACAAATTCAGAAAATGGTGCTTCTAATTCATGACCCTAAATATAACCTAAAATGTAAACACAGCTGATCATAACTGGGGATAGATAGATTTTACAGATTTTTGAACAACTGTTTCTCTTAAACTATTGACTTTTGGGAAAAGTGGTAGAACTAAAGTTATTAATTATTATATTTACTTTAACACCCTTTCAGATTAGTACCCCCTTTCTGACTAACCTTGTATAACGTGTTCCTTCTAGAGTGGACGTAGTAGCCGTCATTTGGTCAAACTGGATGAACTTGTGTCATCTAATGTAATTCCAAAATACGGGAGAGTAGCATTGTTTGTAATGGCCGGCATCTGTTTCTTATTCTGTTGGTACTTACTTACAGCTGCAGAAATGAGAACCGTAGTTGCGTTTTAAAGTTGCAGAAATAGGAAATATCGTAAGGCAATCTTTGTTAAATAAATGTTAACGGAAATCCAAGAATATGAGTGTTGTTTTTAATAAGAGTTCGAATATTATTTTTGTCCTTAATTCTTATTTTTTACATTCATTTCTCAATACAACAACATTTTTTAAAGCTTTATTGTTTTGCAAATACATATTTTTCTTTTTTTTCTATTGGTCTGCTGTAGATAGTCCTTGCGGGCCCCTTTCTAAGTAACTGAGCAGTTATTGGCGAGACCTGAAGGGTCTCCATCGAATTCGAAAAATATGATACCAATATATGTTATACAAATCTTCACTGGGTATTTAACAGGGGTTACAGGGGCTAGGGCACGCCGCAATAGCGGCGGTAAGACCCGTAATGGAGGAGTGGCTGGAGAGGCGGCATGGCGCCCTCAGCTTCCGGCTGACGCAGGTGCTTTCGGGACATGGATGTTTCGGGAAGTACCTGTGTCGCATAGGCCGGGAGCAGACGCCCGGATGTCACCACTGCGTCGAGTGCCCGGAAGACACGGCGCTGCACACGTTGCAGGAGTGCCGTGCGTGGGCGACGCAGCGCCGTGAACTAGTCGCGGCGATCGGTGGTGACCTCTCGCTTCCGGCCGTGGTTCTGTCCATGGTCGGGAGCGAGAGTGCGTGGGAAGCCGTCACCTCCTTTTGCGAGGAGGTGATGGCGACCAAGGAGGGAGCGGAGAGGGAGAGAGAGGCGACGGCCACTCTCCCTTCCCGCGCCAGACGCACCGGGCGCCGCCGGAGGGCGCGCGACGATCTCCGGCCACCCTAGTGTGTGGCCTGCGGGCGACGGGTTAGGGGACCCGTCGCCCGACCAGTAACAGGCCCGAGAAGGCGGCGCGCATGTGTTCCGTGCGCGCCTCTCAGGAGGACGTGGGGCAAGGCCCCACAGAAGGTGAGGTCCGCCAGGGGATGGCGGACCGAGGCCTGCCGGGGTTGCGGTGCATGCAGCTGCGAATCCCGTGACCCCGGCCTAGGGTCAGGAGTAGGAACACCGTGGGTTTTTAGCCGGTAAGAGTCCGGCATAACCCTTCGCCTTCCCCAGGCGAAGGGTATCCATGAGGATTTTCCCAAAAAAAAAAAAAAAAAAAAAAAAAGGGGTTACAGGGGCTAATTAACAAGAAGGCATTATTACATAATTTTATTTGCGCGAAGCATGTGAAACATGTTCGATAATTGGTACTCATACAAATAGATCGCCTTAATTTATTGATGTCCTGCTAATACACGCTGAACCAAAGTAGAGTCACTGATTTCTGAAACTGTTATTTTATAATACATAAGGTGATTAGTGAAGGAGGTTCTCAATTCGTCTGAATGTTTTTTTTTTTGTATATTTGTTATGCGCTACTCCGCCAATTATGAATGGATTTTGATGTTTTTTTTTTGTTTGGTAGGTCATACTTCAGAGGTGGTCCCATAGAAATTATATCGAAACTAATAAAAAATAAAAATTGATTTCTTAAACCGTGTAATTTATTTCACTAAAACGTAGGTATTTAATAAAAAACTTTAATAAAATTAAAAACCGACTTCAAAAAAACGAAAAAGAATACAATAATTATCTTAATTCTACACTGAAACAAATAAAACCCACCGACTTCTGAAACTGTCAATTTTTATATTATGGTAATTATTTTACTCCTTTTAGTTTTTTTGAAGTCTGTTTAGAAGGTTATTTAAAAAAAATGTTCTTTATTCATTTAACGTCTTATACGTTACGTTTTTAAATACATATCATCTAGAAAAAATAAAATAAAAACACGATATACGTTTAAAAATATAAAAAAATATCGGTTCACCGGCATCAGGAGCAGGGTCCAAGCTACCGGTGGTTAGAGCTTCAAAGACAGGAACCCCGTTACAATACGCGTCGTGTCGAGCAGGACTGCTCTGTGTCAGGCCCTTGATTCAGCTACCTAACGAGAGCCTCATGCGGTGTTCGTCGACGCTCTTGGCCATTAGGCCATTGGCCGTTACAACCATCGGCACAATGGTTGCGGAATCCACAATTCACATACTAACAACCTCGTGTGCTAAGTCAAGCTATTCAATTTGTTTATCTTACTCGGCTTTCATGAGGTCTTCATCATGCGGGATGGTAACATTAACAATCATTGTGCGGTGCTCTGATCGATCTATCACCACTACATCAGGTTTATGGCGATTATTTTAATTAATATTATTTAATTCCTTTTTTTGAAGTCGGTTTTATTTTTTGTTGAAAAGTTCTTTGAACGCTGGTTGGTTTTTAGTTAAGTTTGATCATAATCAGTTAATGATTCCGTTTGAATATTTCAGACGCTTTTCTCATTTTATTATTATTATCAGCCTGTTGTGTCCCACTGCAGGGCAAAGGCCTCCCTTCCCTCTTTCCATTTTTCCCGGTCTTTTGCAATATCTGGCCAATCCTTTATGTAGAAGTCCAGTTCGTCACGCCATCTCCTTCTGGGTCTACCGCGTCGCCGGTTCCTGTTGTTCGGAACCCAGTCGGTGGCTGCTTTTACCCAGTTTTGTTGCGAATGCGGCAGATGTGGCCTGCCCAGTTCTATTTTAGTTTGGCGGCTGAGTTACCTACGTCTGCGATTTGAGTTTTGGAACGAAGTATACTGTTCTTTATACGGTCTGTAAGTTTGATTCCAAGAATACTACGGAGTATTCTTGGAGTCAAACTCCATTGCTCGCTGGCAGACCCCGAGTGCGGACTTTTGACGTTTCGTTAATGACCAAGTCTGCGCTCCATAAGTAAGGGTGGGGAGAATGCACATGTCCATGAGTTTCCTTTTGAGAGAAAACGGAAGTGATTCTTTCAATAGGAGTTTCATCGACCAAAAGCTCTTCCAGGCGTTTTCGGTGCGTCGCGTGACTTCTTTATCTTGCCTCGCCTGTATTCGCTTTTCTCAAGTCTTGATTATATTTTGGTAATAGTTTATTAATCTACAACCATATTAAATAGAACTAGACTAGTCCTGTTTCTCATTGATATCTACATGATTAATGAATGTAAGTTTACGAGAGCACACATCCACCTGCCATTTATTGATTATACAGGAGGCGTGTCAATTGAGCAACATTATATCCACACTATCAATTAATGCATACACATTATTTTATGTAATAGGTTCGCAAACAAGCCGTTGGCTCACCTGATGGAAAGTGGTTACCACCGCCTATACAAGGTTAGTCAGAAAGGGGGTACTAATCCGACAGGGTGTTAAAGTACACATAATAATGAATAACTTTTGTTCTACAACTTTTCCCAAAATTCGATAGTATAAGAGAAACAGATGTTAAAAAATCTCAAAAAAAAATCTCTAAAATCTATCTATCTCCAGTTATGATCAGCTGTGTTTACATTAGGTCATATTTGGGGTCATGAATTAGAAGCACCATTTTCTGAACTTGTAACTAAAGCAGGGATGAAGAATTTTTGAAAAAACTAAAATAAAAATCATTTTATTTGGAATAAAAATATATCGAATTTTGAAATTTTAACACTTGCTTTCAAACAGTCATCAGCGATACTATAAGTGGGCTTCGGATTAGTACCCCCTTTCTGACTAACCTTGTATATACACACGAGGATAGATTGCTGCTGCGTTGCCAACCTTACAGACAAAATTCGAACATGTTCCCGTAATTTCACCTGCACCCATACCCTTCAAATCGGAACACAACTATATTGCTTAGCGACAGAAATAAGTATGGTATACTTCCCCAGATGAGCTCTTTCTTAAGGAGCTCTGTTACTATTAAAGCACTTCAAGAAATTAACTGAATTGGCCCCTACACGACTTCACTAAGTACACACAAGATACGTTTCCTTGTGATTTTATCTTTAAATTCCTTCCTTGTGTGTAAGCAAAGAACATAAACCGCACCTCGAAGATTCCTTACTATATTTGCTTTTATAGTGCAGAAAATATTTCCACTTCAGTTGCTCTAACATACCGAACAAAATTCCTACTAGTACAAAGCTAAGTATATTGCGTTCGATCGAAGCCATATGAGACACACAAAGGTCACAAGTGCACATACATAAAGCAAATTCTGAACTGAGGAAATTCCCATTGTTAATACTAACAATTGGCTTTTGTTTTTTACGAATTCATGTGCGAATCAGAATTTGATTACTATCACTTGCGTTAACGGTAATGTGGGATTTACACGGTTCGATTTTAGCCGAGCGGCAAGTCATCAGTCGCATCGCTTGTAAAAATCGAATCGCCACCCCATTTCACCCCAAATCGCATGCGACTTATTCATTTCTAGCGGAACAACACATCGCAAAAGACACCTCATACGGCGGGCGATCGCTTGCAACCGACCATTTACACGGTCGATTATAGTCACCCGCCGCAATCGGCTTGTCGCCGCACGGCAAAAGTCGGATGGCACCCAACTTTGTGGCTTGCGATTTCAGTCACTTGCGGCGTAGTCGAATTATCATTTAGACGGTTGATTTTCGCCGCACGGCGAAACTCGACCCGTGTAAATGAAAAACATCGTGAGGAAACCTGTCAACCTGAGAGGGCTCCAAAAATTTTCTCAGTGGTTTGTGTAGTCTAAACCCTTCTCGTTCCGAGAAGAAGCCCGTGCAACCGCTGTGGAACAGTAATGGGCTGTCTTTATTATGATTGAAGTATATTATCGTAATAGATTGTTATCAGGGCACTGGGATACTTCTGCTCATCCGGGACATAACCCCTTAGTTACTATATTTCAAAAAATAAAAACCGGCCTAGTGCGTGCCGGGCCACGCGCTGTAATAGGGTTCCGCAGTTGCACAATACGATTTTTTTACTTTTCCAAGTACCTACATTTTATAAGTTGGTCGACTATTACTCGTAAAGGAGAATGACCAAAAGTGGTACCAAAAAGTCTCATGCATCAAGATCAAAATATTATAGTAATTATTTTCATAATTTTTTACGACATTACGCGTCGGGGATTTGATTTTTGAACAGGGAATTTAATTTAAAATAAAGTGTTGATATTGTTTTATTCCCTTTACATGACGTTCCGTTTCACGTGATTTATGATTAAACCTTGAATTTTGAAAGTGTCATTATCACATCTTTCAAAAACATGTAAAAAAAATATATTTTGCCGATTCTACATTAATTAAAAACAACTAGAACAGATAAGATTTTTTATTTAAACGATTATCTTTATTTTATCTATGGTTAATTAGCCGTTCACAGCCGGTCATAGAGATGTAGAATGCAATAGATGCGGATTACTATTGTTAAAAGCAATAATAAATCGTGTATGACATGTCCACATTGTCAGGTTATTTAGATTATTTCTAAAATCTCCGAAACTCGCGTTTTGTTTACAAAAATAACTTTTGTAGGAGTTAATATGATAAGTGTAGTCTATAAAAAACAAAGTTTGACTTTGAAGCAGCATGGTACGGGACTCCATACATCCATGAGCATTGTCCCTTGTAAAGCCTTCTTAGCTGTGATAGTTTTCATTTTAACTTCGTTGTATAATCGTGAATTAAAAAAAAAGTGTTTTTTTCATGATTTTATTTTACCACTTTGTCGGCGTGAATAATATGTATATTCTTGCGAAATTATAGCTTTCTAGTACTACGAGTCTCTGAGCTAAGCTGCGGATGGACAGACAGACGGACATACGGCCAGACATGGCGAAACTATAAAGCTAGAGACAATCTGATTCCACGTATGCAACGTATGCGATGCATTATGATATCTGGGCAACTGACAATACAAACATTTTCTATGAAAATAAATGATTTAGAAACACTCTTGTCATAAGCAATGCAACGTGTAACAAGTCTGTTTCTTAGTCGTGTACGTTCATAGAAAATGTTAGCATTGTCAGTTGCCCAGATGTCATAATCAGTGATCGGAAAAGGGTGAGCTAATTTACCTAAACTTCAAAGAACAGAGACAAAAACTGGAGACTTCCTTACGACAACTTTTTTTTTTCGGGAGAATTTTCTCTGAGATTGTCTTTCATTTGTTTTCAAAAAATAAAAGATCATCTCTTTTTTTGAAAACAATATACAATTTCTATTTTAAAAACAATGAAAAACGTTTCATCTGGTTTTGAGACAATTTTGGGAAACAAAAATAGGAAACGAATTTAATTGTTTTCTGTACTATTAACATTAATATATGTACTTTACATTTCTTTTACAATAAATGATAAATAAATGTACTTTGGTGATGTCCCGAAACTCGGAATAATTTTTACGAAAAAAATGTTGTCGTAAGGAAGTCTCCAGTTGTTGTCTCTGTTCTTTGAAGTTTAGGTAAACTAGCTCACCTTTTTCCGATCACTACATCTGCATCGTATACATTATATACGTGGGATCAGTTTGTCTCTAGCTTAATTGTTCCTTGACTACGGAACCCTAAAAAGGAATTGTCACACGAAAAAATGTTGCACACGGTACAAAGGAAGTATTTCATTGAAAAAATCCAATCAGTAGGACAAATCCTAAACCTTAGAACTAAAATTCAAAAGCAACACCCACTTTGCAAACCCGAAGTGCTACAAGAAAATTCAATCAACTTCACTGAACTTTCAACCACTTTCGATCCACGGAAAGTTGAAAATAGCTTTACAGGATACTGCGAAATGAAACTAGAAAATTCACACATATTCCGCGAGAGCGGTCTCATGTTTATTTTAAAGGTCCACACAGTCCGTCCGTACGTCCGTCAAATGAAAGGCTATTCCAGCGTAAATCAGTGTAATTCACTGGCAAATGAGCGCTTGACAGCTTCCGACGTATTTGTGCACAAATAACACGTGCAACTGAAGTGTGCATAGTGAAATGTCCTCACACGTTTCGTTCGTACCTACCTCTATATGAACGAAACTGGTGGACAAAATTGTGTTTTGTTTCCTGTACATTGTGTTGACTTGTTTCAATATTTCGCGAAGCTTTGTTTACTGTCTGTTTGCTTTCAATGTTTAGTCTGAAAGATTTTAAAAACTGGCCTGATTGAAAAAAAATGCAAATTCATGAAGTTAATGAAACTTACTGACTGTAACAATGAAGCGAAAATTGATTCAAAAATTAATTTAAAGTTCTTCTCTATTCATCAAATATGAATTAAAACTAAAAATATATTAATCCAAGTTTAAAATTCAAAACACGAGTTAAACTTTGATAAATAAAACTGTTTATATT
Source organism: Amphipyra tragopoginis (assembly GCA_905220435.1). Lineage (NCBI taxonomy): Eukaryota > Metazoa > Arthropoda > Insecta > Lepidoptera > Noctuidae > Amphipyra > Amphipyra tragopoginis. The sequence goes on from HG992009.1 coordinate 12,543,851, forward strand.
AAAACCCAAAAATAAGTAAATATTTAATTAAATATTAATTAGAAAAATGTTGTTAGTTGTGTCGCTGACTTTAAGAGGGCTATCGCATTTTCTCACCTCTCTCGCTCGCACAGGACCATATTTTTTAAGAATGTTAAATTAAAAGATGCATTTTTTAATAATGTATTCAATGGGCTCCCTTTAAAATAATATTAATTTAATAGGTATAATTATTAAAAACATTTTTATTGTGACATTTATTAAACTTATCTCAAAAACGGATCATAATAATTATTGAGCTGAGTTTATTAGGGAACACGATAGTAATGTGTTTTTAATAATTACCTATCAAATTAATATTATTTTAAAGGGAGCCCATTGAATACATTATTAAAAAATGCATCTTTTAATTTAACATTCTTAAAAATATGGTCCTGTGCGAGCGAGACAGGAGACAAAATGCGATAGCCCTCTTAAGGCGGCTTATGAAATTTAATTATTCAGTTATATTTTTCACACAGTTTTAAAAGGTGTTTACGAATGACTAACTTTTATAGCAATATTATTTCAGAAAATTTAACAAAAACAAATGATGTAATAAAACGCTACAGGACAAGTTTCTGTTTAGCAAAACTTTTTTTTTCTAATTCTGTCTGGAATAAACATAATAATAGCAAAGAGCAACGATTCTAAACTTGTTGGCAAATGGAATTTTCTAGTACATTTAACTTGTTTATTTCATTTTGGCAGCAAAATTAAACTCCAGCAACAGAAGCAACAGGTTCACGACTCTCAGTACAATAAAAATAATTACAAGAAGTTAAAAGATTTAGTTTCTGAGTATTTCAATGAAATAAAATGCGCAACAGCTGTTTCTTGTTCAAAGGGTCCATCATGAACCTGCCTAGGGGATAATAACGCCGCGTTTGGTGAAACATATTTCGTTTCATATTCGTAATCATAACTGCAAGTACCTACTGCACATCCAGTCGCAACTGTAAACTATGCAACTGCCAAATGCAGCTTGAAGGCAACTAGGATGTAGTCAGTGCTCATCATCATATCAGCCTATTGCCGTCTACTGCTGAACGTAGGCCTCCCCCAAAGATCGCCAACCATCCCAGTCTTGGGCAGCCCGCATCCATCCGCTGCCAGCCACCTTTTTCAAATTGTCCGTCCATCGTGCCGCAGGGTGTCCCACACTACGTTTGTCCAAACGCGGTCTCCACTCTAACACGTGTCTGCTCCATCTACCATCTGGTCGTCTGCAAACATGGCCGGCTCACTTCCACTTCAGCGTGCTAATTCTACGCGCAATGTCGGTGACTTTAGTTTTCTGGCGAATGACTTCATTGGGAATTCTATCCACCAGAGAAACCACGAGCATCGCTCTTTCCATAGCACGCTGAGCAATCTTAAATTTGTGGACCAGACCCACGGTGAGCGTCCACCTTTAGTCAGTGCTATTACCTGACAACTGTTGACTAGATGAGCAGCCCACTTGCAACCCCAGGGGGCTCCCAAGTTACTTGTGGTCGGCGCAATATGTTTTTCTCTTCCATTCTTCCCTGACAGTCTAAATGATTGATATGCCTTGACTTGGGTTCCGAGTAGATTGAATGAATTTTCTGATGACATTTTTAGATTATTTGAATTAATTTGGTTTTAACATTTTTATATTATGCATATTGAAATGGTTTTTTGTATTAGATTATTTTAATTAATTTTGGGTATGACACTTTAAGACTTTATTGGATTTTATTACAACTGGCTTCCCACGGTGCGTGGTAGCGCGCACCGGCTGTGCGTGGTATCATCCGTAAAATCACGCACCGTGGAAAGCCACATTATGAGGGTGTGTGATGTGGATACGGAGCACCGCTCCGCATGCGTCCGCGTTACCACGGACGAGCCTCTTCCCATGGTGCGTCGGTGCGAGCTCGTGCGTCGCGGTGCGCGCTGTCACACACCGTGGGAAGCCGGTTTAAGACATGCATCGAATTAGTTTGATTTACTATGGTTGTTGACATTTTTAGATATTTAAATGAAATTTGCTATGACATTTTTTTAGATTATTCATTGAAGTTTGTTGACATGTACCTATTAGATTTTATAGATTTTATTTTATTGAATTAACCAATTCTTGTACTGACATGTCTAGATTATCTCGTTTAATTCTTGTACTGACGTCTCGTTTTTTTTTGTCTAGATTTTTATTTTTGTTAGATATGTAGTTTTAATTGTTGTATTTTTTAATGAATTTTATGCAAAGTGCTGTTATTTATGTGTTGGACCTTAGTGGTAGTTGCTTTTGGCTTGTATATGTACTTGACACAGTGTAAAATTGTTAATGAATAAACGAAATGAAATGAAGTTGTCACCTTATCATGCATGTTTTCCATAACGGTATAATTATTTAAATCATCATCACAAAAAGAAAAACGACCCATTTCTATTGACTAAAAGAAATCGAGAAAACTATGATGATACCTATAACTAATAATTTAATCCATTAGTCTGCCAACACCCACCGCGTTGCGAACTAAAGCGTAGGTAAACCCTTGTTATTCTGAGGAGAGGACCGTGCCCGGGTCAGTAATCGGCTGATCATCAATAATGATTAGTGTATAAAATAACTAGCTTTCGCCCGCACCTTCGCTTGCGTGAAATTTTGAACCCGATAAGTGACGATTTTCCATACAAACTTTCATCCCCTATTTAACTCCCTTACGGGTTGAATTTCGAAAAATCCCTTCTTAGTGGATGCCTACGTTACAAAATGAACCTACTGTCAAAATTTCAAGTTTCTAACCTCAGCGGTTTAGGCTGTGCGTTGATAGATCAGTCAGTCAGCTTTTCCTTATATATGTATAGATATTCACTACACAGGGTTTCCTAGTGTGGGATGTTATGTCTCAAGGGTTTATTATTTGTTCGCTTTGGCTAACACCAAAAACTTTAATTAGGAATGAGTTATGGGCTTGAAGAGTTTAATATAGCAGAGAATTAATTTAAAGTATTACTGCAAAGAGAAACTCTATAATTAACTCACTTTGCATTCATTGCCCAAATTCTTAACTCCCACGAACTGAGGTTAAACAGGAAATTTTGCATAATTTAATTGTATTTTATTCTTTAGTGTTTAAAAGGAACTCAATAGGGACACATTAATTTATGTAGTATAATTTTAAAACCTTACTGTCTTGATTTTCGGCTTTAAGTAACCTTTTACTTTTTCAGCAAAAGATAAAAGACATGATTACTTGCGAGGACAAATTGTTAAATCAAAGGAAACAACTAAACAAGACAACAGAGAAATAAATTGTGCGTAGGTTTCTTTCTATGTTGTGGACCGAGTGATTAGAAGGACATTATTTATAATGCCAAGACAGTTTGAAAAATGTTTAAAATTTGCGAATCATGTGATTGAAAACATTTTATTGACTAAGCTTTACAAATAATCCTTCATCTGTGGGGGAGAGAAATCCTAATCCTAATCCTAACTTCCTAACTAAATGCGAATGTAAGTTTTTTAGTTTGTCATCTTTTCACACCTAAGTCCACAACGAAATTTATCCTGTACTCCACAACGTCATAATTCAACAACAGCACGGTTTTGTCAAACGGCGGTCGACAAATACTAACTTATTATTATTTTCCAGCTTCTTGTTTGATTGTGTTGACAGCCGTGAACAAGTGGATGCAGTGTATACGGACTTCTGTAAGGCTTTCGATAAGGTAGACCATGAAATACTACTAAATAAAATAGCGTTCAACGGAATCCGTGGTAATCTTCTGAGGTGGTTTACCTCTTATATAACCAATCGCAGTCAGAGGGTTGTAATCAATGGTCACCGATCTAACATCGCACAGGTGACCTCTGGTGTGCCTCAAGGCTCTATACTTGGTCCCCTTTTGTTTATCTTATATATCAATGACATCAGCCAATGCTTTCGCAATACCAAGTTTTTACTGTATGCCGACGACCTCAAGGTATACAGAGCCATACGACAAACAAATGACTGCCTTCTGCTGCAACAGGATTTGGATCGGCTATCCAATTATTGCCAGAAAAATAAGTTGCAACTAAGTTTATCCAAATGTAACTTCTTAAACTTCACAAAAAATAAAACAAAAATAAACTATACATACACTTTGTGCAATACCCCCCTACTTAAAGTGGACTTTATTCGTGATCTCGGTGTTATCCTTGATTGTAAGCTTTGCTTAGACCTACACATAGGAAAGATTGTTAGTAAAGCGTACCAATTATATGGATTTGTAATGCGATCAACAGTCGATTTTAAAAAGCCTTCTTCTTATATTTGCTTGTATAAGTCTCTAGTTCGCTCGCAACTGGTGTATGCCGTGTCCGTCTGGAGTCCATATTACAAAAAGTACGTTGAGATGATTGAGTGTGTTCAACACAAATTCCTGCGTACCATGCACTATAGATGCTATGGATATTATTTGTCATACCAAGATTTGCTTGCAAAGTATAAGCTCGCAACACTTGAAAATCGACGAAAGTACTTAGAAGCAATGAATTTATATAGTATTGTTAGAAATAAATTTGATTGCATTGAACTCTCCAACATGTTATGCTATGCAGTTCCTAGGACGGTCCACAAGCGAAAGGTGCGCGCTGGCAGATTATTTTCAGTGGGTACTTGCAAGTCCAACTCTGGCTTGCGTTCGCCTGTTCGCAGAATGGTTGATTCCTACAATAGGACTTTTGAACATATAGACATTTTTGCATGTGCTCCCTATAGGTTCAAAAGTCTTATACTTAAGGATATCTTTTGAGTGTCACAGTATAAGTTAGAAAAAAAAAAAAAAAAAAAATTAAATTGTTCTTGTTACCCTAGCGATTATTTTCATTATTTTCACTGTAATCTATTCTTTAGTTAATCTGTGTACAGCGTTGTGGGCTGCAATATTGTCTATATGTTTTGTGTATTTCTTGTTCCTGTTTTTTATATTGTAGCTGTTTGTTGTACCTATTGAATAAAAATAAAATAAAATAAAAATAAACCACTGAACCGATCATCCTGAATTTATTTTCGCATTTATAATATTAGTTAGGATGTTATAATCCGCAAGTATTATAGGTATATCGCATACCCAGACACTGATTTGTTTGAGGATGGATGGGCGAAGCTGTTGACGGGTTGCTTGAAAATGTGTGAGAGGGATGTATGATCGGTTTCAATTTTAATTCGTAATTTTTGTTGTCTGTGATATTTTATGTCAATGAAATGTAATCTATTTTATGAAATTTACTTTAACTTATTTATTTTGTGTAGGTAATGCTAAATAAAACTCGTAATGTAAGTAGTTAGCGAAAATTGTAAATTTTTTAAGTTATTATAATTCTATTTAATTAGTGTAATTGGTCCATGACCGTTCTAGTTAAATTGTTGAAATAAATAAATAAATAAATAGGTATTTTGGATACTCCAAGTTGAATATCAAATTTCAAAGGAAGCTCCTTTGCTGAAACTGTGACTGCAGCAGTATGTGCCGTTTCTCAAATAAAAGTCAGTATTTGAGATATAAAAGGATTTGAACTTTCGAAATGGCTTGGACATGTCATACGTGACATCTTATATAATGCAGAGGGAAAGAATAGAGAAACAAATACAAAATACCATAATAGACTGACAAAGAGCGAGGTTAAGACTACAATGTTTTATAAAGGTTATTTTCACAACAAGAGACATGCATTATCCGAAGTCTCAACCCTTCATTGGACTACAGTTACGTATAAAGGTCGCAGCTCATTAGAGCCACCCGGCATCCGACCCACATCGCCTCTCCTCGTGCGGTTAGTATTCTTTATATTAACTTGTATGGATGTGCGCTCACTACATTAACTCCGTAGCGTCACCGGATCGCCTCGGGCATATGCCGTCCACGCGCGGACGACGAGTTGACCACTCTGTAACAACTCGCTGCTCGCATGCTTGCCTTGCGTTGCTGCGCATTGCCAACGGACAAGTCCCGAGTGAACCACGCGCTGCTATCGAGTGGACTCATCCGACGACTCCTCTGGTTTTTTTTTTTTTTTTTTTTGTTTTGGCAGGAGTGGGAAATCCTCATGGACACCCAAGCCACCTCACTAGTGAGATGGCTTGGGTAGTGTCGGACTCTTACCGACTAAAACCACACTCCTGCCCCGGCGTGAGCCCCTGCCGTACTGGTTACGCAGGGATTTTGCAATGGGCTGTTTGTATTGTATTGCGCCTTACATGTCTTACTATATTCGGTATTTCTGTATAATATAAAATCCAAATTTTTAATTTTCGCTACTCTATTTAAAAGTCTATTTTATGCATCTATTTATTTAAATTAATTATTTATCCTATAACTTGACCCCTCTATTTATTTCTAATATTTACTTGTTTCACTATTTTTATTATATGTTCTATAAATTTTGATCTAGTTTTCTTATTCACAATGTGCACGCTTAGTTTATCTTTCGTGATTTGGTCTCCGATTACCATTTCTAGGTTGTGTCTGTGGGAGCCATATACAGGGCACTCCGTCAGGAGGTGGAGGACAGTCTCTTGTGTGTCGGGGTCGCAGGCGCACGCTGGGTTCTCCTTGCACTTGAAGCGAGTCAAGTATTCGGAGAACCCACCGTGCCCTGTTAGGGCTTGGGTCAGGTCTTTCGTCATCTCCATCTTACGCACCGTCCTGTACGCCGCGATCGCACAGGGGAAAAACAGTTTGGTGGTGGCCGCCGTTTCTCCCGTACAGTATCTCCGGTTCCATTCGCCCAGCGTCTCCATTCGGATCATTCGCTTGGCGAATGAAACCGGGCATCTGTCGTAGTCGGGTGCACGCTTGGACTTCAAGGCAGCCTCCTTTGCGAGCGAGTCGGCTCTCTCGTTACCCTCCAGCCCCGCATGAGCTTTTATCCAGAACAAGGAGACGCTCTTGTTCTGGATATTGCTGCTGCGGATGGCGTCTCTAGTTTCTACTGCGAGAGGGTGGAGGGCTTCGGGGTTCACGACCGTTTGGAGGGCTGCCATGGAGTCGCTGTAGATAGCGAACGCCGTCTCGGTCCTTCGGAGGACTTCTTTTGTGGCTTCGCAGAGGGCAAGGAGCTCAGCCTGGTAGACGGTACTGTAAGACGGCAGAACAAGCTTTTGGGTCTTCGTCTCGGCCGCGCCAGTCCATACTGATAGCGCGGCTCCGACTTTACCCTCGATCTTGCTGCCGTCTGTGAAAATACGCACCGCGTAATCGCAGTGGTTGCTATATTGTTCCTCGTCTACCAGGCGTCGCAGTTCCATGTCCCTCTGCTCCGCCGGATGTGGTGCCTCTAGTGCCGATGCCATTTGCTCAATCTCCCTGCCCGCCAGCGCGGGATGGGACACTACCCCCTTCTTGGCCTCATACAACGAGGCCGCCTCCCGGATTCGGAGGTCGAGAGGGAGTATCCCAGCCAGCACCAGTGCTGCGTTCAGGGAGACCGTGCGATAGGCACGGCACAGCTTCTGAGCGAAGCTCCTCTGGACGGCGTTCAGCTTCTTCTGCACCCCGACTTTACTCGCGGCAGGCGACCACGCACTCGCCGCGTACAGGACGATGGGCTCCACTGCAGCTGTGTAAATGCAGCGGATCACTTCTGGATGGAGACCCCAACTGACCCTCGCAGCCCTCGACAACTGCTTGTATATACCGACGGCGCGGGAGCAAACGTTTGCGACGTGGGTGTTGAAGGTCAACTTGTGGTCGATGGTGAGACTGAGCAACTTGATCTCCTCCGACATGCCAATGTCGACTCCGCCCATCCTCAGACATGGGGTGTCGTGTTTAAGCTTCCGCGTGATGAGCATTGCTTTCGTCTTATGCGGTGCGAACTTTAGCTTATTCGCGACACCCCACGCCCGGACATACTCGAGGGCGGCATTGGCATCCACCTGGACCTCAAGTGCAGTCCCCCCATCGAACACAAGGACGACGTCGTCCGCAAAAGCCTGACATTGGACCCCCCTGCTCTCCAGCCCTTTGAGCAGAGGATCCAGCAGGAGGTTCCACAGTATGGGACCACCGATAGACCGACTCCTCTGGTTGACCACACGACGTTTACTGGTGATAACGCGGCGTCCACCCGTGAACCACCTGCTTACGACGAGTGAACGCCGAGTGACGAGGCGATGCGGGTCGGGTGCCGGGTGGCTCTGATGAGCTGTGATCTTTATACGTAACCCAATCACACTGAAAGCAATAATTGCTCTGAGCAATCACTCAACGGTCAATGGTGGTACGTCTACTTTGACGTTTGTTCAGTCATGTGATGTATGTAAATCCAAATATTGTTTGTTCCCAATCTCGAGATATGTTGTCGACATACTGGTAGGTAGTAAAAGATACAAATCCTATCTGATATTTGAGCTAGAACAAAAGACGTGAAGTTAGTCAAAATAAAGATTAATTAATTAATTTATTTTACTTTCACATAAAACGGCCATTGGTCAATTACATTAGTTGAAGACATTATACAGGGTGAAATTGTGAACACTCGACAAACCGAAATGGGAGATTGTATTCATCACTATGAACAACTTTTACTATGGGACCAAATCTGAAATCGCGAAAAAAAAAATCTGCTGTTCCCTACATTTTGACGAGTTATGCGAACATAAATGTAGGGAACAGCTGTTTTTTTTCGCGATTTCAGGTTGGTCCCATAGTAAAAGTTGTTCATAGTGATGAGTACAATCTCCCATTTCGGTTTGTCGAGTGTTTACAATTTCATCCTGTATATATTTAACGGCATTCACACGCTTATCTCACAATACCCTGTTTTATTATTTATTCTGTGACAATACTCCAAACATACTGACAAGATCTTCTTCCATTCGACCGCGAACACATCACAGTCAGGCTTGGCGTCCAAGAGAGCGTTAAGCGAGGGCAGAACACGTGGGATGGGCGACTGGGCAATTAATATATCTATCATCTACAGTTCCGTTTTAGAATATAAAACTTACTCATTGCACGCTAGGAATAGACGCGTGTTGAAAGATTTAATAAAACTCAGCATGCTTCGTGGTAGAATCTACAAGTTTAGTTTTAGTATATACTAAACCTGAAACTAGTTTGTTCAGAATCGCTGGGAGAATCGATTGACATATTTTTACACCACTTTTTTTTTCATGAATTTCAATGTTGCTTCAGTAGTTTTCTACCCATAACAGTTGACGGGAATAGACACCTTGAGGCTTGAGACGGTCCTCTCGGTCAGTATCCGTGTATTAGACAACCTCTGCATAGCACATCTCAGGCATTTAACACTTTACTAGGGAACTTAACGCAACATAAACTACTGTGTAACTTTGAGATTTATTAAAAAAAAACACATATTCAGGCAGTTCTGATGAAAATCTTGTTGGGGTGTCTCGGTTTTTGTATATGTATACTAAAAATAACTTTGTATACGGTCCGCCTGGCTAGCTACAACTCTCCCATTATTAATAATTCTAAATTCTAAATGGTATCTTGTTAAACGGAATGTCTTTAATATTAATGAAATATTACGTCTACAATTATAATGTAAAACCTTAGAATAATAACGCCTATTCTAAGTGTAAAATCTTGTCGTTTGATAATTTGATGTTTGATGCCGGATATACCTGCAGACAGACATTTAAGACGCTGAATTATTAAGCCGGATGATAAAATTCTGGTTAATCAGGCTTTCCCGCTGCTAAGTACGTACCTATTACCAAAACAAGCTAAAATAAGTAGCATCAGTATTCGTTAATACGTGAACATCAAAAAAACGTACTTTTTTTTAAGTCCTTATTATGAAAAAGGATGCGTACTGGTGGCCTAGAGGTTCTAGATCCATTTGGATTACGGCTTCAAACCCAGGCAGGTACTAATGTGACTTTTTTAATGTCATATGCACTAAGACGCCATTGACATGTATAGTGAAGGAAAACATGGTGAAAAAACCTGGACTTAATGGTCTGAAATCGGCAACCCGCAGTGAGCGTGGCGATCAATGCTTGTTCTTTTCCTGTATGAAAAGAGGCCTTTGCCCAGCAGTGGGATAGTTATAGGCAAATAATTTTTTTTATTATAAAAGTAGCGGATTGAAACTTATATCAATTGAAAGGTATTGTACCTTTTAAATTGACTGCCTCGCTGGTCCAGTTGTCGCAAGCGCGACTGCTGAGCGTGAGGTCTTGGATTCGATCCCCAAGTCGGTCAAAGTGTTATTGGGTTTTTCCGTATCGAATTTCTTTGTAGCAGCCCGGAGTCTGGAGTAGTGATGTTCAAACCCGCAATAAACTGTAGACGTGTTATAAACTATAAAATATATTCATATAGTCTGTTATTTTACTCGGGCGCAGTCTGAACGCGGAGACGCTATATTTTTTATTTAACAACACGCTAAACGGACTTGATGCGCGGTAAATGTTATCTCGCAACGCGCTGTACACTAAAGAATATAATAATATTTCATTCCCTTACGCGCTGTTGCTAGTCGCTACGCTATCTTGCTATATCGTTCTGGCCCCGCTGTGCGCGTTTAGACTTTTATTCGTTGAGTAGGTTGAGGCGTTATAATATAGCGCGGAGTCAGAGCCGCTATAGCAAACGCTATACGCTATGTACGAGTGGCGTAGGGAGAATTTTCTTAAAAGGGAAGCCGGACCAAAAAATGCTCAAGTGTGATACGTGAATTCCAGTAACTACTCGTTTCGAAAGGGAAGCCGATAAGAATCGAGTTGTATGGAGCCTTCGTCACTGCTATGTACACATAGTCTGTTATATTTCGGCGCTATACGTTTTATTAACCACCACTAGTCTGGAGTGCCCGGTTGATGGCGATAGACTCGCCCCGTATTACATGAGACTTAAACATGTGGGTGTATTATACACCTCTGCCTAACCCTTCGGGGAATACAGGCGTGATGTTATGTACCTTTTAAATGATTTAAGTTTCATTCCCCAAGTTGTCCATAAGAAGGAACATGTGTGTATGTTGCCGTTAAGACGGGTAAAATAATGTTTGAATTTCAACCAAAAATGATACTATAACTTATTATACAAGGTTAGTCGGAAAGGGGGTACTAATGCGAAGCCCACGTATAGTATCGCTGATGACCGTTTGAAAGCAAGTGTTAAAATTTCAAAATTCGATATTTTTTTTCCAATAATGATTTTTATTTTAGTTTTTTCAAAAATTCTTCATCCCTGCTTTAGTTACAAATTCAGAAAATGGTGCTTCTAATTCATGTCCCCAAATATGACCTAAAATGTAAACACAGCTGATCATAACTGGGGTTAGATAGATTTTAGAGTTTTTTTTTTGAGATTTTTGAACAACTGTTTCTCTTAAACTATTGACTTTTGGGAAAAGTTGTAGAACAAAAGTTATTCATTATTATGTGTACGTTAACACCCTTTCAGATTAGTACCCCCTTCTGACTAACCTTGTATTACCTTTCTACTTACTAGAGTTATAGATAGCTATTTGATAAAGAATCTTACTTCGGCGAAATCTTAATAATCAACATTTTATAATAGTAACCCTAAATCAAAGCCCATCAAAGAACTCTCCTGAATATTGATGAAATCTTAGTCCTCTCATTAGTAACATTTCTGATAATTAGTTTTTAACCTTTTAGATAAATTGACTGTAATTAATTATTAACAGTTACTTAGAAAAGCAGTTTTAATTAAATACCCTCTGAAAATATTGTGTTTTGGAGGGGATTCATTGTGAGCACTTTACAGGGTGTAAACGAATTCGTGTAATTTCTTAAAACCACATGATCTATTTACCTACTGGTATAGATTAAACCCGCACGGGATAAAGATTGAATAAAAAAAAAAACTTTTTTTGCTGTGGTAGGGGTCTATGGGTAAACGGTCGTATCTAAACCACGTAATAAGAATTAAATAAAAAATAAAAAAATGCAAAAAATACTAATTTTGTCTCTCTTGTTGTGTAATCATAAACGAATGAAAGCGCGGCGACACAGCTGCCAGGCTAGACCAGCGCGATATCGCTCCGCACAGTCAGTAAACTCGAGACGCTAAAATTACTCGAAAACAAAATAATTTTATTTTAGTCTCGTTAAATCCCATGCAGTGTCAATCTGTGTCACCAGTAGATCACGTGGCTTGAAGGAATTACACGAATTCGTTAACATCTTGTAGTTTGGTTTATAATCGTAGGACGACCAAATTCGCCGTGGGATCTGGAGGCGAGAGCCCTTGCGCACGTTTACGCGTGGCGCGTGGAGGCGCTACGCCGGGGCGTGACTCTGCTGCCGCGGCAAATCGCAGCACGGCGGTCGGAGCTCCGGCAGGATCTCATGGTGGTATGGAGACAGCGACTGTCGCAACCCAGCGCTGGGCACGCCACAATTGCGGCGATAAGTCCCCTATTTGAGGAGTGGCTAGAGAGACGCCACGGCGTCCTCACCTTCCGCCTGACGCAGGTACTCTCCGGACACGGTTGTTTCGGAAGCTACCTGTTTCGGATTCGGCGGGAGGACACGCCCGGGTGTTATCACTGTGAGGATCGCCCGGAGGACACGGTGGAGCATACGGTGGAGGTCTGCCCTGCTTGGGCGGAGCACCGCCGTGTCCTCGTAGAGGCGTCCGGCGGCGGCGACCTCTCGCGTCCGGCCCTGGTTCAATCCATGGTCCGGTGCGAGGGCGCATGGGAAGCAGTCACCTCCTTCTGCGAAGCAGTAATGCTAGCGAAGGAGGAGGCGGAACGCGTGAGGGAGAGGCAAACCTCACGCCCCAGCCGCCGCAACAGAAGGAGACGCCCTGGGCGTCGGGAGTCGCAGGGCGATTCCCGGCCACCGTAGGCGCGGGCCTGCGGACGGCGAACGTTGGGTGGTTCGCCGTCCGATCAGAACCAGGCCCGGGTCGACGGCGCGTTGTGTTCCACGCGCGCCTCAAAGAGATGTCAGCATTGTAGACGGGGCCCGCTAGGGCCAGTGCCTGCCAGGGTTGCGGAATTTAATCGAAAGAGTTACCGCGGCCCTGGAACGCAAAGGGCATTAGCAGGAACACGGATGGGTTTTAGTCAGTAAGAGTCTGACACTCCCTTCCGCTCCGCCCAGAGCGGAAGGAGTCATATGATGATTTCCCATGCATAAAAAAAAAAAAAAAAAAAAAGGACGACCAAATTATAATTCAGTTTTTCTGATAAAATGCTTGGTTACTGTGACTTGCCTTTATGATTTATTTAAAATCTGCTAGCTCATGGTAATGAATACGACGAATAAGTGAGACTGAATTCCATTATTCACCAAATACACAAAAAAAACAAAACAAAAATATAGTAGCCCACCGGCATCAGGAACAGGGTCCAAGTTGCTGTCAGTGCTCCAGAAAAAAGAACCTCCTCATTATGCGTGCCGTGCAAGGAGTACTGCTTTCTGTATCAAGCACTTGATCCAGCCGCCCAACGAGAGTTGGGGTGAGGTGTTGATCGAGGCTCTCAGTTATTAGTGCATTCGCCTTAACAACTATCGGGACAATATTACATTTTTTAAATAAATATCAACTAGAAAAAAATAAAAATATACATTTAAAAACATAATAAATAGGGGTCCACCGGCATCGCGCGGAGGGTCCAAGCTACCGGTGGTTAGGGCTCCAGAGAAAGGAACCTCGTCACAATACGCGCCGTGTCGAGGAGGACTGCTTTCTGTATCAGGCCCTTGATCCAGCCACCTAACGCGAGCCTCACGAGGTGTTGGTCGAGGCTATTGGCCATTAGGCCATTGGCCGTAACGACTATTGGCACAATGGTTGCCGAATCCACATCCCACACGTTGACTACCCTGTGTGCTAAGACTGATTTTGTTATTACGAAAACAATTATTTGTTACCTACACAAGATTCAAACTCCAAAAATTACACAATTAGATGGAACGTGGAAGTAGGATGGCATGTCTTAACTATAGGGAGCGAAAAGGAGATAAGTATGTTACTATGTTTAGATTTGCTAATTAGTAAAGTTTTAACGTGCCACTCGTGGAACGTTTACAACCTAGCTACACCCTTTTACTTCTCATATCATCGTGTGTAACCCCTCTATAGTTTTATTTATATAATTTAAACATCAAAGGGTAGAAGAAAGGTTTTGGTACTATACAAGATATTTGGTAGAAGGACCGACACCATTTTTAAGGGATTGGCAGATCATTGGCTAGCTAAAGATAAATTAAAATTGCATTTTTTTTAATGAATTTAGATTTTCTATTTTTTCGTACCTATATTTACACTCTTTTTTGACTTTGGAAGCGCATATGTAATTTTTTTGAAATACATTGTAGAATATAATAAAGTTATTTCGTGCTATTACAACCACAAATAGAAAAGTTACGACGACTTCAAGGCGAGATTTTTAGTAATTAAAAAAAAACATATTTCTCCTTTACCGTGACGACCGTGACATTTAGAGCCATTACGCACTGTCGATTGGTCGCTGGAGTTATATAGTTTAAATAGGTGTTTACGCACTTGGTCGCCGGTCGCCCGGGCGACTCAGCGACTCGCCACGCAGTGGTGATGCACAAGCGACTGCGGGTCGCCGGCGACCAACAGGAGCACGGGTTCAGATGGAAGCGTTCACACTGCGAGCACCTGTCGAGACGACCTGACGTCGCGCACAAAAATGGTTCAGACTTTCGATTCGATATAGAGAAATTAAATTTGGAAATACAATTCCGAAAAGCTATCCAGTGACCAATATTCCAATCGGGATACCCAATACTCTCTTGCATTTCTTTTCTTTTTTTTGTTCTCTTTATAATTAGTAATTAGTAACGCTACTATTGCAATTTCTTCGACATCCATTCTGCACGAATGTACAAGAAACACCACGCTCGGCTTGGTCTCCTGGCCCTAGTTGCCTATGTTTTGGTCGCCGAGAGACCAAGTCTCCGGCGACCAGTCGACAGTGCGTAATGGCTCTTAGGACATGGTGTCTAAGGTAATAACTAGCAAATGACCTCCATAATATCTCAAAAAATCGTGTCAGTCCTTTTAACAAACACTCTTGATAAATGTTTATTGAAGAAAATATCTGCACAATAGAAGCTTATTTTATACAACGAACGAAACTATTTTCTAGGTCGTATAGATTTTACGATTTCAGTGTACGTGGGAATTGTATAAAATAATATCCTTCTAATAGAACTTTACCTTTGTTTCGGCTCGAGACAGCAATAATTGAACACTATTTCAGGTTGTTAGATTTTTAGTGGCAGAATATTCGTTTACTACTAGTATCTATGTTCTTGATGTTTTCGTGTTCTTTGTGATAATAATGAAAGTTAGGTTGAGTATAAACTATTATTATTTATTGATACAACTGTTATATTATAAAAGAAAAAAATACACAACTAATAGTTATAGAAATCTTTTTGTGATATGGGTGTATGTGTGCTTATAAAAGATGTAATGGTATGTTTACACCCGTGCGCTTTCATATTCATCTTGCGCTTTCAACTGTCAATTCCTCTTGCGTCAAGCGCATGCAGTATTGATTGTCAAGACTCGAACTAGAATTAAGGCATGCGCTATTGCATGCGCTATGGCGTTTCACGCATGCTTCAGACGAAGACGCAAGATGAATGTAAAAGCGCACTGGTGTAGATATAGCTTAAAACTCTAGTCCCTTGTCTGAAATTAATAAATAAATTTATTTTATTATTTTCAGAAGACGGATTTAAAAAAAAAATGTCTTAAAGAATATTACCTGATGGTAGCTGGGATAAACAGATTTAGGAAAACGGCGAATTGAGATTTATGGCGGAATTTGAAAGAGGCATTTGCGCAGAAGCTATGGATTGCGAATCTGCGATAGACAAAATTGATTGATGAAATAGAAAATAGTCACTTACCTTGACATTGAGCTGGACACCAATTTTTATCAATCTGAGACTCACATTGCACGCTCAGTCGTTGACTAGGTACTAGGTACTACGGCGGGTACGAAGTAAATGTCAAAAACAGTTATTTCTACTACTTTTCTTTAGCATCCTGCAAATTATCGCAACAAAGAAAACCTTTCACTATTGTATTTTCTTAATCTAAAAGCCGGTTCCGCTGCGCCGTGTTTTTGTGTTTGCAAATAGGATAACATTGTTTGCTAACCGAATAGGGGCGTGGCCTAACAGTTTTGTTAGCAAAAACACAATAATATGTTTGCGGAGACGAATGGATAACATCCCCCGCGTTTGTCTGCGGGGAGGGGAAGTGACGCATTTTGTGTTCGCGCTCACTAGAGGAAGACGCCATCAGTTGTTTTGATAAAGGCGCAGCGGACTGGCTGTTTTGCTTACATGTTTTGCTAACTTGTTTTGATAACATGTTTTGTTAGCTTCGGCCCGGCTTTAATTTTCTCATTTAATAAGTTTTATCTCTTTGTAATGTGTCTGGGTTGTGTCAAATAAATGTATTTTCTTTCTTTCTTTACATTTACATAACATACATAATCAGCCTATACATAGTCCCACTGTTGGGCACGGACCTCTTTGCAGAATGAGAAGGGCTTGGGCTTTAGTCCACCACGCTGGCTGGGTTGGCAAACTACGGTACAAATACGATCAAAGTTTTTTTTGTGGAGGCATATTTTATCAGGTTTTCTCTCTTCACCATATAACGCAAGTTATAATCAAATTCTGTAGTGTCATTCTGTCGAAAACCCACCTCAATATCGACGGTTAGCTCGATATCCATAATGTCACAGTATGGATAATAGACGCAACAGATAATCGACAGTATAATCAATAACGCGTAGTTTTGTTATCCACGCTGTGTCACGACAAGTGTCTAATTGACAGTCGCGATCGAGATGAGATTCTTACTGAATTGCACTGCAGATCCGCAAATGAATTCGAAAAGTCAGAGGTGTGGGACGGAATCGAATTCAGACCCCGTTGCAAGGTGTTCCACCACTAGGCTAATAGCTGCTACACACGCTGACTTTTAATTAGTTGTTTTACTAGAACAAAAGTTGTTTAGACCATGGTCTACTACCATTATATAGAATCAAAACCATTTTCAAAGAAAAAAAATCTGGCTTTCTTAAAAAGTCTTGTTGCTCAAACGTGTTCAAACATCAACCGTAACATTAAAGTACTCATCGCGGCAATCGCGGTATAGTTCTCGGCAAATAACTTGAACCATCATGGCGCCGATTGCGCAGGTCCGCCCCTTGTGTCTTTGGTGCTGTCTTTTTTGAGTTTTTTTAAAGACAAACGATGTTTTTTTATTTAATGCATTTTAATTGCAGTAGGCCATTGTCTGAACAACGTTTGTTCTAGCAAAACAACCAATTAAATGTCAGCGTGTATAAATTTGATGTATTTATGAGCCTATGGATGAATTTATCATACTCAGAGGCGGACTATTAGTCTTGGCGGCTCTAGGCCGTGTAGTAGGTACTAGCCGCCCCCTTCTCAGTTCCATTACTGAATTAAGATATATTCTTTTCCGCGATTGGGCGCCCCTTATTGAGGAGGGATGAAACGCATGTGACTAAAAGAGTGATGAATACGAATGTCGATGGATGGTGGGGGAGAGGGAGACTAAAAGAGAAAAACATATTGTGCCGACCTCAAGTAACTTGGGTACAGGACAGAAAGAAGAGAGATTGGGCGCCCCTTATATCTGGCCGCCCTAGGCCCGTGCCTAGTCGGCCTTAAGGAAAGTCGCCTCTAATCATACGTACGTATTATATGTATGTATTTATACTTATAACTGGGGCAAACTCAGACCCTTTTGCATGGAAGGCAAGCGTTCAACCTCTAGGTTCTCACCGCTGGACATCACCCACACTAATTTTATTTGTCACAGAAATCAACTCAAGTCACAATACTCATTGAGGGATGAGAGAAACATAAGATTGTATAAGACGCTTATCATCAGACGCAAGCTTCGAGTCAACTGAGAAAATCGGATTAAGCAGTTGCTGGCTGGAGGTAAGCTTATGTTACTGGTTACTGTTGCAATCAAATGTGAAACAATACGAAGTGTTAAACTGAGTATCTTGGAGGATTACCTTTTCATCGAGATTTATACAGAGTTCTATTTATTTTTATATTTGTCTGCTTGTTGATTGTTCTTGCGGACCGTCTCTACGTAATCTGACAGTTATTGGCGAGACCTGAAGGGTCTCCAGCCAATAGGGAGGAAGTGAAATACTTAACCTAAACTAACTACTTATACTCTACACTAACATCATGACTACTAGCAATAACAGCACTAAAGGCGGGGCTCAGACCTCGGCTTAGGTCGTTGCTGGTGGGAGATTGGGAGGGTGACAGATTGCTGAGGGCTGAATTATCGGTGTGACTGCGGAGTCTGGAGGTCTACTCCATATGCACGAAGTCCGTGGTTTCGGCCTTAGTTACGAGCGTTTCCTACTCCCTATCACCTACGGACATACTATTATTTCGGGGCCCGAACTAAGAATGAATGACAACACAATTTGACAGTTGTCCCTACTACCGATGTGTTTTTGCCCGTCCGAAAACTTGAACTTGACACTTGTTTTATTCACTCCTACGTTCCGGGCTACTTTCGGACGGGCGACTAACTTCGTTGACGGACTTAGGGAGTAGGCCCCCTGAAGAGACGACCGGCTCTACGACGGGATATACAAAGTTCAAATATAATAGGATCTTTATTTAGGTCCAGATACTTTTCCATAGCATCTTTTCTTACACTCCTCTCGTATTGCTCATTTAATGTCCCTTATGAGTTTTTTCTTATCGATATAAAAGGATAATTTTAAAAATCGTACCTATTTTTTTTATCTGAAAGGACTTGGTGCGTAGTAGGTACTTTCAAACGGCGCGGCGTGCGTGTATGACAAGATGTATGACCGTGAACGAAGCGAAAGGAGTATGTAAGGATCGTAGCATGTGGCGTTCTACAGTTTCTGCCTACCCCCATGCGAAAAAGGCGTGTGTTTATGTATGTATATGTTTTTTCTCAGTATTTTTTTGTCCTTTTGTAGAACTACAAATATTGAACGAACCTTATAGTTTCGCGGTTCAGTTCCCTCAAATAATATCTATCAAATTCAACGCTGCATTCAATAAAGTTTCGCTTTACGCTAAACAATTTTTGCTACATCATCAGTTCTGTTCAAAGGTATCTCGCTTGGTTTCTACCCTTCCTGCAATACTTACATATTCTCAACACGTATCTCGCTCCATCATAGCACATTTTCGATGAATTTTGCCAACATCTGTTTCGTAAAATCGCTATATAGATGAGAATATATTTTTCAAAATTATGTTATTATGAAGTAAATATTCAGGTTATTATGTTTTTATGAAGTTAATATTCAGATTATGATCTTTGAGATTTCGGTAGGTCCTCATAAAAATATAGTATTATTGCTCGTACACATTATGAGATTAGATTATTGCTTATTTATTTTTTCTTTATAGCTGTTTTGTACAAGTAAAAACATTTTCTATTATATTGAGGTTATTTGCCTTATGTTTTAAAATAATTATGTATATTGAAAAAAGACTGACTCGATAGTTTAAGAAATAAATAAAACACAAAAATGATGCACCATCACGTTTTTACGTCATAGTGTAAGCACTATTTTGAGGCCATAAGCTAGAATGAGTAATGATAAAGTCATGACTTTTTATATTATTAAATGTATGTTGTTTTTTTTTAAGATATGTATTTAAAAATATAATTTATTAGTATTTACAATGAATAAAGGAGAAGTCATTGTTAATGATTTTTATTGCGCGGGAAGAGTTCTTACATATTTTTAATTTTCACAAACAAAAGGGGTATTAAGAGATTCGTAATCGGTATTAAGAGACCGATTACGAAAATTAATCGCTTAAGTTTATCTACAAATTTTGTTATCGGACCACAGTTTCCTACCATATATTTCAATAGACATTTGAATAGATAAATTCGCGTATTGTTTATGAATAGGAAAAGTAGATAAATGGCAGAATTGGGGATTAATAGGAATGATAACAGTGTAATGAATGGGTTACGTGATGTTATTAATAGATTCGGATCGACCTATCCCTTTTATAACAAAGGGGACAACTGTGGTACTGATAACGCCGCGTTTCGTGAAACATGTCGTTTCATGGGGTCTACTTCCTAAGCACGAAGTCCGTGGTTTTGGCCTTAGTTACGAGCGTTTCCTACTCCCTATTATCTACGGACATACGTTTATTTCGGGGCCCGAACTAAGAATGAATGACAACACGATTTGACAGTTGTCCCTACTACCGATGTGTTTTTGCCCGTCCGAAAAGTTGATCTTGACATTTGTTTTGTTCACTTCTACGTTTCGGGCTACTTTCAGACGGGTGACTAACTTCGTTGACGGACATAGGGAGTAGGCCCCCATATTCGGAATCATAACTGCAAGTGGGCTGCATATCCAGTCGGCAGTTGTCACGCAGTTGTACCTACTGACTACATCGTAAAGGGCAGTTCCTATGCTATAGGTATATACACACTGAGATTTAATTGGTTGTTTAGCTAAACGAACGTTATTCAGACCATGGTCTACTACAATTCAAATACATCAAATAAAAAAAAGTCATTGATCTTTAAAAAAGATCAAAAAGACACCACCAAAGACACAAGGGGGGGCCTGCGCAGTCGGCGCCATGATGGTTCAAGTTATTTGCCGGGAACTTTACCGCGATTGCCGCGATGAGTACTTTAATGTTACAGTTAATGTTTGAACACGTGTGAGCAACAGAAGACTTTTTAAGAAGGCCTAGATTTTTTTTTCTTTAAAAAAATGTTTGATGCTATAGAATGGTAGTAGACCGTGGTCTGAACAACGTACCGTGGTATGAACAACGTTTGTTCTAGTAACAACCAATTAAATGTCAGCGTGTATAGCATATATTATGGCGAATATTGTATAGCACAACGATACAGCTCAGCAAACGCTCTCAAATTCATGTAGAAGCATCATCACGCGCGTTTTGCTTAATATTGAGCGCTACACGCAGCGGGACACGCGGCGGTCGCAGTCGCGTGTGCCGCGTACGCGTGTGTTTGTTTGTTTTTGGTATCAAAGGCGAGCGATCTTATTGTATGTTGCAATTATCTTCTAGTAATATGTCGATGAAATCATACTCTATTGTAACGACACGTCTGCGTTATGAGATGTCCTAAGAATACTGCCAAAAGGGGAAGCTGCGGTGTCCGCTGCAGCGGCCGCGGCGGACACCGTCATTCCCCACGCACCGCACCACGCGCCGCACGACGCCCCGCGTTTTCATAAACGGAACTACACAGTACCATATGTTTGTATTTGTGCGCTCCGCCTGCCGCTTCACGCGCCGCGTCTCCGTGAACGGAGAAAACGCACAACGCGCCGTGAGACGCGACGCCGGACGCGCCGCGCAACGCCCTGCGTCTCCCTGAACGAGGCCTTATGATGCAATATGCTTTACTATAAATCGGAGTCTGAACTACGCTTAATTGACTTCAAGCTGCATTTGGCAGTTATATAGTTTACAGTTGCGACTGAATATGCAGTCTAGTTGCAGTCATGATTTCGAATGTATAACGAAATAATGTTTCACCAAACGCGGCGTTAATAGCACCAAGAATTTTTTTATTTTATTTTTGCGGTGTCATCAAATGGCTTCTTCTGCTCGGGGCGGAGCGGAAGGGAGTGTCAGACTCTTACTGATTAAAACCCATCCGTGTTCCTCCTAATGTCCTTTGTGTTCCAGGGCCGCGGTAACTCTTTCGAACAAATTCCGCAACCCTGACAGGTTATTACCCCCCTGGTCTACGGAAAAGCTGAAAATGTTAAAGAAAAACACAAACAAGGATCTTCCTTAATGCATTCTACTAAAAAAATTCAAGTAACATTTTGGAAGAGTATTTTTATTTTACGTCTCTCCAAGGAAAATATAAAACTTTCCACCAAGAGAAGATAAATAAAGTCAATGTCAGGATGGTCTTATCTATATAACATCGTTCTAGTGCTTTGTTGGTTACTAAACTAGTATATTTTGTGTTCTGGGTGAAAAGCTAGATTTGCAGCATATGTTGGAAACTCACGCGAGTTTTCAACATTTTGAAACATTATTTTTAGAATCTGCGGTTACAAACTGCACTAATTTATTTATTTATTTTTTAACCAAACTTACATTATCATTACAGGTATGTACCCAATGCAGTATTGTAGTATTACTAAAAACTTTAGGTTTGGGCTAATATGGTACCAACGTACCATGGTAGTTATGTAATGTACTAATATCAATGCAGTTGTTTCAAGTTTTGAAGACACAAACAAATAAAAACAAAAAAAAATAACTAATTGTTTTGCAACGTGAATTGTTAGAATAATGGAATATAATTTTATTTACAATGTAAAATAAATGTGCTTTACAAAAGTTTGGTCTTCTTTAATAATCGCTAAAATATTATTTCGAGGTACAGTTTCCAGTTTAAGCAGATTTGTTTTTACATTTATTATTTGGTGGATTTTAATTTTTTGTTTGAATGTTAAAGTTTATGTATTTGACAGGCTTTCGTTTCGTTGTTAATTTAACCTCGAATTTCACAATTACGTTTTAAATTCTACAAAGACCTTTTTTACGCTGAATATAAATACGCATTCTTTCACAATAATTAATAATTAAAAACCTCGTTATTCCTTTTTATTTGCAGGTTTCGTTAATGTTTGTTCTTCGGTGTTTACCTTAATACGGTCTGTATCAAGCTGAATGAATTCTCATTACGAGCCTTTCGGGCGTCAGACGACAAATGAAGTGATTTGCATACAAACCGACAATGTTGCGCTGTGTGCCTGAATTTCCTTAATTATCGGTTGGTGTAATGTGGCGATACGATTGGCGGACGGCACTGGTGGCGATCAAGCTGCTTAATTATGTAGATTGTCTTTTAATGATAACGTATTCCAAAGAGATGTGGCACGAGATAAAAGATTTTTAAGTAGATGTTCAAAGGTAAATAACTTGATATTGTATGCAACGGGAGTGCTATAATGGTGACTGTACAACAGTAATTTTCATAAAACGTGAACCTGGCTTCATTGTTCATGTCTCATTATGCTGAGATAGGAGCTTTTTTTTGGCCTCGTGTAAGATGTTTTTTTTTTTGTTTTTTTACTGCCTGAGCGAGTCTAGAACAAATAATTAGTCTTTTTTTTCAAACATACCAGCCTAAATATTCCAGACGGTAGCTTCGCCGGTGCAGGATACTAAGTAGTAGAGAGCTTCTTGTGAGAGATTTCATTCGTGCAGGTACCATCACCATAACTATTTCTGCCGGCATGCAGCTGTGTTCCAGTTTGCCGGTGAAATTATAGTCACATGAGACTTTTCAACTTTGTCTCTAGGGTTGACGACGCAACAGTAATCTTTTTGGAGTTGTAGGTGTATAAAGGCGTTGGTAACCACTTAGCATCAGTTGGGATATCGGACTGTTTAACGACCGATGATGTATAAAAATATCACAATTTGAAAGTCTTAAAAATTATTGATGTCTAACACTTAACTTTGATAGAAAGCATTGATTAATAATAAAATAAACCACCACCCCTTTATATTTCATGAAAATTAGAGTCGCCCTAGTAAGCATTTTACACAGACCGACGTAAAAAGTTAAAATACCTACTTATGGCATTATATTGTTAGAATAGCTGTTCTAAATACCACGTCTAGGCGTTTATAGGTCTAGATAGAACAAAAAGATATTAAAATAAACTTTGTTGTGCACTGTGACTTGCATGTCGACTTGCATAAAGTTGTTATTTATTCTTTGCATACCTCATATATTCCAACTTTGTTAATAAAAGTCGCACGCGCGCAAAAACAATTCTTATTAAAATATATTATGCACCATTTCTGACTTCACTACATAGTATAAAACAAAGTCGTTTCCCGCTGTCTGTCCCTATGTATGCTTAGATCTTAAAAACTACGCAACGGATTTTGATGCGGTTTTTTTAATACATAGAGTGATTCAAGAGGAAGGTTTATATGTATAATAAATAAAATAAAATAGAGAAAAACACGGAATACGCGATAAACGGCATCCACGCGGGCGAAACCGATGGCGGCCTCTAGTACAGGTATAATTTGAGGAATTCAATAATGAATTGCGTCTTGCACCTAAATTCGACTTTTCATAAGTGCCAGTATAATGATTTATGTGAAACCAAAAATATAGTTTTTTTTTAATTTATATTTTCATAAATGAAATCTTAAAACACTAATGTTATGCTTTCGATGCTTTAAAAGTATAACTCATGCTGTGGCGAAAAGATTAGCCAGTCAGCAAGGTTGGTAGCGGGGCTAACTGCCCAGGATGTGAAAGAGATACTTTTTTTTTTGTAGAAAAACTTTGCCCCTCTCTTAGATTTCTACTGTATCACGGGTGCGTTTACAGACACAAGTCTTCACATGTACATACAGCCAGACCCAGGCCCGGAACATTAATCTGTAGGCCATACAAATATTTGTTCCGTGCGGGAATCGAACCCACGAACCGTAACGCACAAGCCAATCGCTCAGTCACTGCATCAAACTATACTGCCCTTAAGCATCATCACTTGTGGAGACTCTTTTAATGCACCCTAAAGGCGCGATTCCATTAGGCAAGTTACTTGTATGCAAGTTGCAAATTGAACAAACCTGCATACAAGCTACAACTTATATGAGGTAGTTTGAACTTGTACATTTTTTATTCAAGTGACGTACAAATCGAACGCTAAACATTAGTTGCACTTTTCGAATTGCGAACGAGTGATTGACACCCATGATGTCCAACTCAATTGTTGAACATCTCCACTTGTATGCAAGTAAACTATACCACGGTAATGTTATACTAACAGTATTCTATCTTCATACAAACGGTCGGAACCCGAGTCATACCTACGCGCCTCGAGTTCGGTTTACACTTGGTACAAAAATAGTTAGGGCTGTCACAGTACCTAGTACCTATACCTACATGAAAAATCGATTATTTAATAACCGATTGTTTTGCCTAAACATAAAATCGATTACAAAATAATCGGTTTTTTAAATAAATATAATCGATTTTTTAAAAAAATATCGATTTTTCCTTATTTTTTGAGGGATTAAATTAAATGCCTGAAATATCGATCCAGCATCCACAGCTCATATTTATTAATCTAAATCAATCAAGTTTTTCTTTTCATTTCTCCTTCCTCAGTAAGAAATTTCTTAAGGTGGATGCGCTAGGGTAGCCCGCGAAATTCAAATATTCTTGCGAATTTTGCAATTTGCAGGTCAGTGGCAGGTTATATTTTGATGATACATAAAAATAATGTACCTACAACGTGTTTATAGTACCTACTCTTTATTATCCACAAAAAAGTCCGCGAATATGTTTAACTATTATAAGTAGTCAGTAGTCACATCAACCATTTTTTGTTCAAATTGGTTGATCAAAACACTAGTAGAATCGAAAAATAAAGATATTCCTATCATGATATTAATCCTTATCCAAGTAAATAGCTTCATAATCAAGGTTGTTTATGTACATGTAAAATGCTCTTTAAATTATTCCAATCGGACCTTTCGTTTAGAAGTGCTAAATGTAAAAAAAATGCCGTGGTGTAAGCGAACAACCCAACGTTCAGTCTATTAGTTAACTGCACAACGGCTGCACCGATTTTGATTAAATTTGGCATGAAGATAGCTCGATCCCTGGGGAAGGACAAAGGCTACTTCTTAACCCGCGACTTCGTCTGCATCCGCGATAACCAACATTCACGCGGACGAAGTCGCGGGCAAAAGCTAGTTCGTCAATAAAATCAAAAAACACAACATGTATTTTTAATGAACACTTCCTATTTCATTCACGTTTTTTTTTTTTAATGAATTATAAATATCATATTTACAATCTCCGAACTAGAAACAAACTCATGTAGATTGATGAAATTAAAATACTGTAGGCGGGCAGCCCTATCTCGTGTTTTGTTTTCATGCGGCTGTAGGGCCTGTAGGTTCTTAATTCAAAAATAGGGCCGAGTCACAATACTGTTAGTTATCATTACCGTGACTATACTATATGCAAGTGCACACTCTCGAAACCATGTTTCCAATATAAGCAACTTGTAAGCAAATGTGACGTCATACTTGCATGCAAGACTTGCCTAATGGAATCGCGCCTTAAATACATTTTATTGCAGCTGTTGTAAGCACAAACAGCCACATTTCGCCGATGACGGTACTTAGTCATAGGGGCCGTTCAAATATTACGTAAGCAGATTTATTACAATTATTTACCCCCCCATCCCCCTTGTCAGCAAAAGTAAGCAAAGCTCTTACCCCCTCCCCCCATGCTTACGTAAACATTTTTCAATTATAAATGTATTTTTTGATATTATAATTATAATGTTATAGTTATAATTTTAAAAATAAGAAAATTGATTTAGGATAGAGATTAAACGTATGCATTATTTGCGGGAATCCCCGAAAATGCGTTTCGTTTTCAAGCATATCCAATGTGAGGGTTGCCATTCGTGTAAAAAAGTAATTAACTACAGATGACGTAATCATCATCTAGACTCCCCTACCCCCCATGTCATCCAAAATAAGCAAAACATGAACGGTCCCATAGGACGCGATGAGTAAAATAATTCCTAACTTTTATTTATTTAATATTTTGACTTATATCCTTGAATTATTTTCCTCAAAATTAACCTAATTTCAGTTGCGAACTCCATATCGTTTTTCCGGGTCATATCCGCACACGGTTCGTTGCGTAGAAATGACGGAGATGGAAATTTATGTTTCATTTGAATCCTTATTTAAGTTATTATGCAGCGCGGCAGCGGGAAGCGTTGTTTGCCGTCTGTACTAAGCTGAGTTTATACCAATAAAAAATGCGGGGGCGCCCTATGATGTAAATCCTGCTCGACGCATTGGTTTGTTTGTGTATAATAATAATATAATAATATTCTTTATTTTTCAGACTACAATGATCCAGCGTGTTAGTAAACAATAATATAACTTATTACTAGTGTTAGTAGTTAAAACATAACAGAGAAGAAGACAGACTAAATAGCATTGTGAAAAGGACATCCCACAGAACTTATAATATTATTATAAGTTCTGTGGGACATCCCCACATTAATGTTCAGTGATTGTCCTTCTCACAAAACTTTTAATAATCGGAGAGTCGATACTCTCCGCAATAGTTTTTAGAATGCTGTTGCCACTCGCCCGTAACCTTGACAACAGCGACGCGGTTTTCTTGCGAATGACGGCGTGGAAGCCGTCAGTTCGGTTTTGCGCAAACATAGCAGAAGCGCTGCACCATCGTGGCAGTCCCAACAGCATCCTAAAAATATTATTATATAGTACGCGTAGGTCATTCAGCGTTCTTTTGGTATAGTTGACCCAAAGATTCCCGGTGTAAAAGCACTGGCAATATGCCTTAAACAGTGTTACTTTCAATTGACTGCTACACCGAGCGAATCTTCGAGCCAACATGTTACCTCGGACCGCCAATGCCCTACGCTCCCTTTCAATATCAACATCGTCCTTAAGGTCGTCAGTGAGTAGATGCCCTAGATATTTGAATTTTGACACTCTTTTGACGTTCAGGCCGTTTAGGGTAAAAATACAACAAAAATCGGTGCAATTTTTAGGGTATAATAAAGTAAAGGGGATCATATCGTCGCTCGCATGACTAAAAGTCCTATCTCATTTTTTAGCTGATTTGAGTTAGAACCGCTATGAGTATAAGAATCACGAATAGAAAAATGTTGCGGTTCTTACTCAAATCGACGCCGGATACTAAATGTTACAAAGCCAAAAAGTCAATGGGCAACATAGTCCTAGTGTCAAAATGTACAAATTGCCTAGTGCCAAAATGTCATTTTGCCCAAATGCCGCTATGATAGAATACATTAAAGCTGTAATGTTCAATTTATTGTACAAATTGCGCAGTGCCAAAATGTCATTTTGCTCAAATGCCGCTATGATAGAACAAATGAAATGACATTTCAATCATCTTTTTCAAGGATACCGGACTTTCAAGAAGTATTTATACTCAAACCCCCTTATTACAAAACATGGTCTAAGAAAAACCTGGGTTTTAAAGTAGCCCCGTCTCTTTTTGTTATATGACATAAGAAAGTGATGGGTATATTTTAAACCTGGGTTTACCTTAGTCTTGGTTTAAACCATCTTTTGTAATAAGGTCCAAGAGATAGAGAAGAGATTTTAATAAGATATCCAGTGCAGAGAATTATGTTGATATCAAGTAGCAGATAGGTGTATGTAGGCTCAGTCGTTAGTGATCGTACCTTCGAAGCCCAGGTTTGCGGGTTCGAATCCTGACTGTGTGACAATTGGACCACGATGCATTTTGGCACAATTGGGTTTTATCTTTTGTACATTTTGACAATCTAACAATTAGACCCTTACGCATTATGTCACAATTATTTTTTGTCATTTGCACATTCATATACATTAAGACATTTGTACATTTTGACACTAGGACTATGTTGCCCATTGACTTTTTGTCTTTGTAACATTTAGTATCCGGCGTCCTCAAATCAGCTAAAGTTGAGATAGGACTTTTAGTCATGCAAGCGACGATATGATTCGTGTAGTGCCGGACTTAAAGAATAGCACTACCCCATCTCTTCCCGTGGGTGTCGTAAAGAGCGACTAAGGGATTCTCTAGAGGATGGGCAGCAGCGTTCTCTGGGTACTATAATAACAACCATACTGCGATCGCCAACCCGCCTGCCAAGCGTGGCGATTACGGCAACCACCCCCCCTTTTTGGGGGAGGTCTATGTCCAGCAGTGGACGTCTTTCAGCTGAATGATGATAATATGATTTGCAAGGTTAATCTGCACTTGCCGCAGTCAGTCCGTGGATGGGTGACCATTCGTCGCACATCGAGACCTCTCCGTGCCTCGGAGAGCACTTTAAATCGTGAGTCCCCGATGTCATATGAATACCTATGACAGTCGGAATGGATAGTCAGAAGCCCGAAAATCTGACAACCGGTCTAACCTTAGGATATCGACATTGTCCTAAAACTGGGTTGCGGAGGTCTGGTGGCAGTCGTTCCTTGTAAAATACTGGTATTCAGCCGCATCTGGTTAGACTGGAAGGTGACCTTGACATAGTTGGGAAAAGGCTAAGCAGAATTCATAAACAAGCTGATAAAAAGAAAAGGTTGCTTTCGTCTCAAATATTAAAGCCGAATACTACTTTAGATACTTTTTTAATCAAAAGGTTGACGAATCTTGAAATCATTAGGTACTAAGACATTTTTTTGAGGTAGTCCACCTATAGTGATTTTTATCGATATAACATAAACTCACGCCTGTATTCCCCGAAGGGTTGGCAGAGGTGTATAATACACCCACATTTCGCCGTTTATGTTTAGGTACGTCCCATTTAATAGGGGGCGAACCTTTTGCCATCGACCGGGCACAAATCCAGACTCCGGGCTGCTACTGAGAAATTCCACACGGAAAAACCCAGTGACAGTGACACTTTGCCCGACCTGGGGATCGAACCCAGGACCTCACGCTCAGCAGTCGCGCTTGCGACCGCTAGACCAACGAGGCAGTCGATATCTTTCATTTAATAACGTCCTGAAAAATAAATACATCCCAGCACTAGGCTGTTGAGTCATAGGTGCTCTTCGTGGACAAAAAATGTAAAAATAAATTTGAATCCACGAAGAGCACCTAAAATATTAATAGTTGCCTTTCGTGGACTAGGTTAGTTGCCATTCGCGCAAGTGCTATTCAGACGGGTGCTCTATGTGGACTGCCTCATTTTTTTTGGCTATCTTGAATGCGGCATTTTGCCTTGGCTCTTATGATAAGTACACCATAGTACAACATGTAATTTAATAAGCGGCGATAACACAACCCATTCTCGGCTGTTTTACGATCCATTAAATTATTATTAAAAATATTGGTTGTGACGTAATAACATTATATTTTCGATAAAGAAATTTATAAATAGGCTATATGTTCGCTCGTAAAACACTCGACAATATGTATATTGCTCATCGTAAAATATAGGATATCGTGTAAAACCGAAAAACGTACATTACTTATGGTAATAAATTTTCGTGTTAACGAGCAATCATACCTCTTTATGACCGTAGATTCGACGGTTTGCTTAATGAA
Source organism: Amphipyra tragopoginis (assembly GCA_905220435.1). Classification (NCBI taxonomy): domain Eukaryota; kingdom Metazoa; phylum Arthropoda; class Insecta; order Lepidoptera; family Noctuidae; genus Amphipyra; species Amphipyra tragopoginis. The sequence goes on from HG992009.1 coordinate 12,574,025, forward strand.
TTAAATATTTATAATCACTGTAATTTATGAAAAAACATGAATGAGTAGATATATCATCATCAGCGATAAGACTCCTATTTGTACTGCTCTTAATGATGTGCATTCTTTTTGTATTGTCTTTTACGGCTATAGTGCGTGAGCGACAAACGCGAAACGATGCGACGCGACGCGACACGACGCGATAAACCTACCTGTAAAGTACCTACGCGTTACGTCGCGTCTCACCGTAGACTGCTACATAAGCCACTAGCAGCAGGGAATGCCGTTGTTTTGATCGCATTCGTGCGTTCGCAGAATCACGTCGCGTCGCGTTTGTCGCTTACGCGAGACACCACGTTAATGTAATTCATATTCATTCATATCAGCCTATTGCCGTCCACTGCTGAACGTAGGCCTCCCCCAGAGATCGCCAACCATCCCGGTCTTGGGCAGCCCGCATCCATCCGCTGCCAGCCACCTTTTTCAAATCTTCGGTCCATCGTGCCGCAGGGCGTCCCACACTACGTTTGCCCAAACGCGGTCTCCACTCTAATAATAATAATGTAATGTAAAATAAAGTATAACTATCTATCTATCATTTTATTCAAACTTCAAAACTCATTTATTCAAAATAGACTAGAATTACTTAGTACTTTTTTTAAACGTCAATTATATTTCATATAAGACAGCCCCCAAATCGCCTGCCCTTCACCGCTTCCTAGTGTTTTTGCTGTGAAGAAGAAACAGCGCAACAAACTCCCCAGCAACACATATCTGTCTGTCAAGTGAATAAATTCACTCTCCCTTATTACAAAAGATGGTCTAAGAAAAAACCCTGGTTTTAGAGTAGCCCCGTCTCTTTTTGTTATATGACATAAAAAAGTGATGGGTATATTTTAAACCTGGGTTTACCTTAGTCTTGGTTTAAACCATCTTTTGTAATAAGGGGGATTGAGTCTATACACAGCAAAAGGTAAATATTAATTACAATAATGAATTAATGAATTTATTATTATATTAATAATTATTACATTATCATCATAATTATTCATAGCTCTTACTAACCCACTACTGGGTATAAGCCTGCTTTCTTTAATGCCAAATATTTTAAGACATAAAGGCGCACTTTATTACCAACATGCAAAATACATACCTACTTATACAGCATGACTGGTTAGGCATTTTACATCCGAAAACCATGAACTCTGTTTATCATTCTGTACAAATTTTATTATGGGACAAAGACTGAATGCGTGAAAAAAATAACAGCTGTACCCCAAGTGTGAGTTTTTTACGTGCGTCACGCCAAAAATGTCAAACAAATTTTTAGTAACGCTATTCGCCGCTAGAGGCGCTGCCTAAATTTTTATACATTTTTGGCATGACGCAACTACAGTATAGCGTAAAAAAACACTCACACTTGGGGTACTGTTCCATACTAAATAATCAATGTTGCTTAACAAAATGTATAGATCAGCTGCTTTTGGATATTTAGTGACCAACCAGTTATTTTGTATTATCAGATTAGGGTGTATACAATAACCATTATTCGAGTCTCGAGTCTCGCTTGCGCTGCGTTCCGATGCGGACGCATTTACGTATTATTTATATCGATTAGCGCGGCGCAAGCTGTCGCTCGTAATTACTCGCCATGAGTAACGAACTTGTGGCGAATGAGTTGCTGGCGTTCCTGCAGCAGAAGCTGGATGTGATGGACGAGGTGTCAGCTGTCCAGATCTGCGCAACTAACTTCAGCGAGGACGACATAGCTGCTGCCAAGCTGTTGTTGTTCACTGTGCTGAACAAACGAGACCAGATGGTGTCCCGCCGACGTGACGGGACTAAGAAAAGCCTGCAGGATATTATCACGCTGTTCAAGGAGACCGACCCTGACGACGTGCCGACGTTTGTGGCGAAGGAGCTACACAAGCTGCCTCCCGTCACTTTTGACCACGTCGATGTAACGAGCCTTCTGAAGGACATAGTTTTTCTGAAGGCCAGTCTCGCGGATATGCAAGCGAAGTTAGATGCATCCCAATACACCGTCGCCGAATTGCGTAAGGAAGTCAGCGAGTTACGCAACAGTGTGACGGTAACTAGGTCACCAGTCGATGCATCTAACGTAAACATGCGTCGCGGAGCCGGCCTCGATACATCGTCGTCGAATTCCGCGTCAGCAGTTTCGTCGCCAGCGCATCCGTCGATTGCTGAGACTGCAGTGCGCCCCGCCTGCGCACCCCGCAGCCCCGTGCCCCTCACCGCGGCCGCACCGCGCTGCGCCGCCGCCGCCCCTCGCCCCGTCCCGCTGCCAGTGTCTGCAGCCCCGGCGAAACCGAAACGTGGGGATTTCGCTAGCATCACCGCGAGCACCCCTTCCAGTATGAAGCCAATGCCAGAAAAGGCGCCGAAAAAGGCTGAAAATGAGGATGGTTTCGTGACGGTGCAAAAGAAGTGCCGTCAGAGAGCCAAAAAGAACTGCTGCGGCACGGCTCCTGAAGAGCCGAATATGACGTTTCGTGCCGCGATGCCGAACACTCCGGTGTACATCTCCCGCATACACTACACCACTAATGCGGAGGACATCGTGGAGTATGTACGCCAAAAGGCCAAGTCCTTGGTGAGAGTGCAGCTGCTGGAATCGCGCCGTAACGCCAACTTCAAGGCGTTTGTGGTGCGAGTACCAAAGTGTCTTCTGCACCTCGTCATGGAGGAGAACTTTTGGCCGGAGGGAGTGGTGTTCCGTCGCTTCCGCGGACAAGTGCCACACGATCGCACAACGACAGTGCTTAAGTGAAGTTTTATAATATTATGTATTAGTTTATAATGTATTGTTTTTATTATTTATGTATTAGTTTTCTATGGGCCAAGTTGCCTGAAATAAAGGTTATTATTATATTATTATTATTTTGTATCTCTTTTAGTTCACGGCTCATCTTCCGTGCGGAAGATGTCCGGTCCTTTGGAAGGCATACACGGGGACACAGGTCCAACGCGCAGAGGCCCCTTTGAGAGCTTTAATCTAAAATGGGGTGGGGCACCAACCCGGGACAATCCACGGCTGCACTATTGGAGTACAGTAATGGACCGTCCCAGGTGGGCGCAAAACTATTGTGAAGTATGGTAAAAATAAAACTGGTCTATGGGAGGGGGTGTTAAATGGACTGGATAACTTCTATTGCCGGAAGAAAACGGCGTCTGCCTTTCAAGCTTAAATTTGAAATATATTGGCAGACGGTGACTCGCCAGCTCACTAGCTGGGCCCCCTGAAAAGCCGCCAGTACATAGGCGAAGGGGGCAACAGACGTGTGAGTGGCTAGAGGTGTAGAGAGGTGTGGCCCCGGTTTCGCCGTCGCGGGTCTAAGAGACCCGGAGTGGGTTTCCCCGCTATTACGCCATTAGACACTTCCACCCCCGAGCATATAGCTCTGGCGGCCCCCCTCTGGCCGGCCGATAAAGGCAGGACAGAGTTGAGAATCCTGCGGGCACTCTTGGGGTTCCACTCCAGCCAGCCAATAAAGGCAAACTGGAGACGAGGCCCTGACCGACTCTCTGAGGCAATAAGGTACGCAGTGTCGCCACTCACCAACAGCTCGCCACAAGCTGCCCTGCGGTTTGTAAGCTTTTCAGTAGACCTCATGATACATTTTTTATTATATGATGGGGTTGTAAAAAGCTAGTCTAATGTTCCCTCCGGTTTTACGTTAATCTCATGATGAGGTAACGCCTTTCCCAGAGGTTATTATTATTATTATTATTGTTTTCTATTGTGGTTATTGTTTGTTTTGTTTTCCTCGTAACGTTGGGGCCACACCTGCGTCTATCGTCACGAAACAATGCGTGCCAAATCCTCATATGCTTTGCTCGCTAAAATGTTATCACGTTAATGCCGTGGTCGAATTAGCGGCCTCGTAATTTTAAATTAAATATCGTGCAATAATGCAAGATGGCTGTAATACAATTTCCAGATATTTCGACCATGGACGACGACTTTCTTTACCTTTACACGTGTGCCAACAATTACTTCATGCATTTATTAAAAGCTGCCACATGATAGACTCAAAATTGTGTAAAAACTCCATCACCATTTCGTCGCTACACTCCATTATTTAGATGGAGCGTCTAATAAGTCCGGTAACAACTGAGTCAAAATAAACAACACTTGGCCAACCACGCAGCACGATATTTAGCGCGCTAAAGCTCTTGATGTACGCAGCCTGTACTTTCGCGGCAATAGCTGATAATGGTTGGTTATATCTGTGTGTGCGAAGCTCCGTGACGATGGGCGCAGGTGCGGCCCCAGCATGAAGGAAACCTTACTTGGAAAGATTATATTGCGGCAAATTGCACATAGATTAGGCTGGGTAGTCCATTAACAAACAGAACCGTCTCAATATCTACCCAGCTGTCGTTAAAGATAAGACTAGAAGAAAGACAATCGAACTGCGATCACAAGCCCCCTTCACCACAAAACCCTTAAATATGGAATTATACATTCAGTATCAGTACCTACCTTTATCTTTATGGCGGTAATAAGGGATGCTTTGTTTGAGTTACGTTGAACAAAAATATGTGTATGTTGGCAAATTGAACTTTAAATCCACGCAAGAAATTACCCATCACTGTAATTCGCGTTGAATATTGTGCTAAATTCCCAAAAAAAAAGGGTTATAAATGGCAATTACGACTCTGATTAGACCACCACGCAAAAGTCAATAAGTAGCACTTAAGCTATATGCAATAGGGATAATTCCGATGTATAAATAAGTTAGTGACGAATAATACACTACAAGTGACTTTTATGACCTATATTTTTATTTTAATAAATATATCACTTATTTTACCTTTATACCAAATGTCATCATGACTGTTGAGTAGAACATGATTTACAGTTGTTTGAAACTTTGAAGCGCTCTCTTGTAAAATTTGTCATTTGTAGATAGGGGATTATTCGTAGGGACCGTCGAGACAGTATAAAGTTCTTCTTCTTTTCTCGTGTAAACTACGAGCTAAGATATGAGAATAGCACATGGCTGTGAAGCCATGATGAAATTGGTCAGACTGACGACAAAGGGTGTGTTGGACGTAATTAACTATCGTCACTCGTGGATGCACTCTTTTAATTCATCTCAATATAACGTTAGAGAAGATATAAATATACAGAATATTTTAAACAGTTCACTTGTGCCTATTTATAATTCAATTCACGATTATTTTGGTACAATTACTTCCACATTTATACTTTTATACACGATAAGGTAAGTGTAGTTAATTGACACTTATTAATTATTACCGGTTAATTAACACTAACCAACTAACGAGGTCAAAGTGATAAATTAATTACATTGACCAATTATTTTTAATAATACACATAATAAGTATTATTGAAAAAAGTTACAATTATCAAGCCAGTTTTCGTTGATTTAGTCGAATGGAGCTACGCTGTTCTGGGTCACTTTTTTCAGAGTGGAATGGTCACAATACTCGACCCTTGGGAATGGGGACTGTTGAGCGAGTGTGACATATTGAACACCAATTTACCAACTACTCTCGGAGTTTTATCTCACATCGAACATCGTCAACATGTTTGTAGAAAACCTAATTTTATCTAAATTAAAAATGAAAGTATATACAAATAAAGTAAAATATATCCTAATAAAACTATGAACTACACTTGGGAGCAAATAAATCGAGCCACTCGTTTTTCACGTCTCCTGGTTATTAGTTAGTTTCGTGAATTATATAATTTTAAGTTGACAAAAAACTACCCTCATTTTAAAGGCTATCAAACAACCTTTCAGGCGATATGTTTATGTTTAGTATTGATCTTTTCCATAATAACAAAAATAATAACAATTATACGTGAAAAATAGAAGTGGCTCGATTTATTTGCTCCCAAGTATGTATACCTGTAAATAGGGCAATCTTCTATACAGAGATGTTGCAAGGCAGGTGGTCGACACTCTCCGTGACCCGAAGGCTGGCCTCTACTTTGGTCAAAGGATTAGCATTGCCATAAAATATCACAATACTGTCAGGGCACGTTGCTAGTAGACAGCGATGCGGAGGAATATTTTGATGCCCTATTTTAGTTTTTATTAGGATATATTTTTCTTGATATGTTCAGCAGTAGACGGCAATAGGCTGATATGATGATGATATTTTTCTTTAGTTGTATATACTTTTATTTGTAATTAAGTAAATATTGTTTGTGTAAATCAACTTTTACAGTAATTTGTTTTTTTTTAAAATCTGGAACGATCAAACGAATAGGTAGGTATTTCTACTACCTACCGGGATTACGGTGCACGCAGCGTGGGTTTTTATCCGGTAAGAGTTTTTAGCCGGTAACCCTTCGCCTTCCACGAGAGGGGCACGGGACATATTTCTACTACATCAGTAAGTGTTAGGTCGAAGAGACTTAATAAATATCCAACGGTCGGAATTATATACCTACACGAAACAACCATTATTATTCGGACATACATAGCAATTTAATGTCACAAATAATTCTGTACCTCGTAATTACTGTACACATGACACTTTTCCCAAAGGCACAGACTAACGCTAATTATCTTGGTTTCAAGTTCTGAGTATTTTTATAGGAAAACCCTGACCTTTCTATATGACATTAGTTGATCCTTTCCTACGATCAATATGAAACCCAAAGAGCATTAATCACTACGATTAAGAGCAGGGACTTCCATATAAAAAAAATATTTAAGAACGATAGTGAACGATTTGTCAAAACTTTTTGAAGTTGGTATTGCCACGCTCGTAATGCCAACCTTGAAAAGTTTTGATAAATCTTTCACTGATATTTCTGTCAATGTTGGCAATATACCCATTTAAAAAATATGAAACCGAGAAGTTCCCATTTTAGGGTGTCACCACACTAATCGATCGATGATGATTAGATGGTCGATCGATGATAGATCCACGTCGATCAAGATGGATCGATGGTTCATGATCACTTTATCCCAATCAATCGACGTAGACCGATGGCATCGATCGACAATCGATCGATTGGTGTGGTGGCACCCTTAAAATGTGATTAGCGGGATATATTAATTTTATCGACTAACATGTCGTCACCCTCCGCGCTAACTGTCGTATCTAGCAATTAATAATTTTTCAGTAGTTGCGTTAGCTGTGGCATTAATGAATTAAAAACTTTTTTATATTGCTCTTGGCTTACTCTTGGCTTGGTTAGTAGTTGCCCTAAAGCCCTAAGGTATCTATTTATTTATTTCTATTCATTTGAAGCAGATACGTCACTTTGAGAATTTCTCTGAAAAATTATCAATTGCTAGTTACGACAGTTAGCGCGTAAGGTGATGATACACCAGTGCCCTAAACAGACGTATTTTAGGCGTCCTTTTTCGTTGAAATACAAAGTATTGCTAAGCCATGTTTTAACCGATCTCCAAAAAAAAGAGGATTGGAGAAGGAGGAGGAGGTGTTTTTCTTGTATGTTTTATACAAATATATCGTAGCAAAGATTCTTTTTTTATATAAAGCGTATTCTCCCAATGTGGTCACAATTATATTTGGTGAAGATCTGAACTTTTCAATGGATAACAACAAATCACTCGCGATTGCTGTAATCGCAAGTTTATGTTTTGTTTACGGCATTCAAAACAGAATTACTTCAAAAAAAAAAAAAAGAAAAATCGACTTAAAAAAAACTGAAAAGAGTAAAATAATTACCATATTTTCAAATTAACAGTTTCAGAATGCAGTGTCTCCAATTTGCTTTAACGTAGTACCACTGACTTCTGAAACTGATAATTTCACGAATAAATAATATATGGAAGACTGTTAATGAGATACTTTAATACTAAACCGCGCGGCATTAAAATATATTTGCGAAAAAATATGAATGATTAAAATTCGTAAAATGAGCTACTAGCAGTGGGAAACAGTTAATCTAAGCTAGCAACTAAAATTCCAAGTGTCCGAATTAAATACTAATTTGGGCGAAAAAAATACTGAGTGGGCGAAAATATACATTTCCTTACCCCGACACGGATAGGTTAGGTTCGAAGGGGATGACGGGGGCTAGAGTGAGCGAGCTAAGCGAGCGAACGAAGCCCCCGTCATCCACTTCGTGTTAGGTTACTTTAAACCCTGCAGACAGAAATAGGAGCCCCGCCCGGCGGGGCTCCGTCGACGCTCTTTTGGAAACCCAAACAACCTTACAAACATACAACAATAATGTGAGTGAAATTTGTTCGCTTAAGAATTATTATACTGATCGTTCTGAATAGCTCATACCTCAAATTCGTAATTTTAAGTCGCCGTTTTCAATATTTGTGTTCGCCCTCCACAGAACTTACCTATAATAAGTTCTGTGTCGCCCTCAGTCTTTCGCCCACTTAGTATTTCAGTACGCCATAATCAGTATTTTTGACACCCTTACTTTGAATTTATATTCGATCGTTTAAATACTAGCCACCATTTTTACTCTTTTCTGTTTTTTGCAACTAAGTAGTATTCAGTTAGTTAGCCTCCACGAGTGACGATACTTCAATACATCCGGCGCATCGTCGGTAGTCAGCCTCGCTATCATCCTGCTTACTTGCTGACTGGCAAATATTTTCACCACGGGCATAAGCGTTTCTCGTATAGCTGGTGTTCACACTATACAAATTCGCGAAACAAATTTATGAAAAATATAATATTATATTTTGTTGAAATTCAAGTTACGTATGTTATAAAAATTGTATAAGATCAGTTTGTAAAATAACAATCGCTATAACTTCCAGCGTTCGAAGATTGAGAGTAGAGTGTCGTATTCTCAGTTTTGTGACCGTAAAACTTCGTGGGTTTACGATCGAGCCATTGCATCAAAAACTGTTTCAGTTTATTGGAGTCAGAACACTTCAGCTACGCTGGGACACAGCACTAAAGTTCTAAAGTTTACAAATGTATTTGTACCTTTATTTACTGTAAAATATTAGTACAAGTAAAGTTATACAGTAAGTAAAATAACAGAAGGCGTTCCCTTAAACCCGTTATTCTACATTATTAAAAGATTAAAATGAAAATATAAAAACACAAAATTAATTTAGAAAATATCAGAAAAAAAAAATTACAATTCGGAATGGCCTGTTTTAAACCAAAATATTAGTGTAATAGGTTAAATGCGATGTTGCCGTTTTTTCCAGAATGATAGACAAATGCGCATTGTATTACTATTTTTTGTGATATTTTGTTTTGTTTTGGTTGGGATTTTTTTTAGTACGTAGGTACCGTCGCTATAGTATTGCTAGTTAACGGGAACGCCTTTCGTTTCTTAACATGCTGTATAAAATATTTAAAAAAAAAAATGCGATCCCTACGACTTACCGAGCGTTATTGGTTAAAATTAAGACTCATGTAGGTATCTTTACCAATGAAGAAAAGACATACCTAATTAAACTGTTCGACGCCCATGCTCCTGTTCGGGCTATAAGGGTAAGACATCTACCGTCGCCGTGGCTGACAGATGAAATAAAAAATATTATGTCCAGAAAAGCAGCGGCAAAGTCCAGGTATAAATCTCGCCCAACCCCGTTGAACTGGGAAAATTAGTAGATTTTTACTAGGTTATGTATGTATTTGTACGCTGCATACTGCCCTTTATATTTTTCTTAACAATTCTTTCCATCCAATGGTTGTCTGGAAGAAATTGCTTTAAGAGATAAGACCGCCATTTGTACTGTTCTTGATTACGTGTATTCCTTCTGTTTTATTTCTTTTAGTGTAGGTACAATTAAGTATATCTATCTATCAAAGACCTAAGCTTTGATTAGTATACCCTCCCATTCATTAGTAGCTATCGCATTTAAAATTAGCATAACAGTCTGTTTATATGCCAAGTCTGGCAATGGAAAATGCTACTATTGCTAAGCAAAACGATTCTTTTTTCGGCCATACGAACCGGGCATTAGTGTGTCATACGAATGTCTCGAGAGTCTGACAAACGGTCTAACCTTAGACTCACAATCGGCATTGCTCAGTAACAGGGTTGCGGGATTCTGATGGCAGTCGCTCCGTGTAAAATATTGGTATTTAGCCGCATCTAGTTAGATTGGAAGATGGCCCCAATTTTTTTTGAGAAAAGGCTTGGCTGAACGTAATAAAATACTTAGTAGCCCACCGGCATCGGGAACAGAGTCCAAGCAAGGTGATCAGGCTTCCAAAGAAAAGAACCTCTAACGAAAAGTGTTATAAATTATAAAATACGAAAGTCACAAACACACACAAAGTACAAAACCAATTTTGATATTTCTTGGCACAGTTATAGCCTGACACCCGGAAAACATACAATACTTATTATGGACATAAATCATGCAGATGAAGCCTCGTGCGTTTGCTAGTTTTATAAAAAAATAAAGTTAAAAAAACTATTATCCCGACTACGTAAATATAAAAAGGGGTCTGAAAAAGACAAAACAAGAAAATAATTCTAATAGAAATCCAGAAATGCATAGGTACAAAAATGGTCAAGGAAGAGCCGTGGTCTGGTCAAGTGTCTTAGGTTTAAATTCCGTCTACTAAAATTTTGATAAAAATTATATAGCCTATGTTACCCGGGCCATTATTACAAATCTACTGACATCTTGTTCATTAAAATCGGTTCAGTAGTTTAGGCGCTACGGTGGAACATACAAACATACGTACATAGACTGCCAAAATTATTACCCTTCCTTTTGGCTTCGCCGTAGTCGGGTAAAAAGATAGAATGTGATATCATCATACACTCGGGAGCAATGAATCCGGGTCACCAACGACAACGATAAGAAGTTTTAATAATTTTTTTCAGTAGTATTCAATAGTCTATAAAGTAATTTATATTTGAATAAGCTATCATTTTTAGTTTCTGAGATATTAAGGTTTAAGTTTGGTGACCTGGATTCTTTGCTGCCGAGTGTATTTGATGAGTGTCGCTCCAACCTTTATGTAGCGTGTATTAAATACAGGGTGTTAACGAATTCGTGTAATTCCTTAAAACCACATGATCTACTACTGGTGTAGACAGGCCCCGCACGGGATTTAGCTTGATTAAAAATAAAAATAAAAAAATCTTTTTTTTTCATGCGGCTTTGTTACCGATCGTATCTAAACCATCTAATAAGGATTCAGTAAAAAAAAAGTTTTTTTTTTTTTTGCAAAAAAATAATTTTATTTGTGTGAACATTTCGATGCCACGCATAAATTAATGAAAGTACGGCGACACGGCTGGCAGGAACGACTAACGCGATATCGCTCTTTGCAGTCAGATAACTCAAGGCTCTAAAAAGACTCAGAAACGTTTTTACTAAAATTGTTTTGGTAGTTAGTAGGGACACAAGAAATTACGGTTGGTTTTAAAAATAAAATACACCATTTTCGCCAATTTGGCGTTACATCATTTTATTTCATTGATTTTGCACATTGTTGAAATTATATCCTACTACAATACGTGTATATTGGCAATATTTTATATTATTAAACATTTATAAATAAGTATATTGATAGTATAAGGTGTAGCTTACATTGAAATATTCTGAATATGCAATACACTTATTTCATAAAATTATTATCTATGAGCAATAAGTTGTTTTTCAGTAAATATCTAGTTAGAGTATTTGAGATATGAATTTCGGAAAATCTTAAAAGACAATTATCTTTGATTAAAAGATGCAATACGATAATTTTATTTGAACTCCATTTTTTTGTTGCAAATTAACTTTACTATGTAAATCGGCGTGACAAGAAAGAAGAATTTTCCAATACAATACTTGGAATATAGTGTAAATTGGAGTTACAAAAATATGAATAAATTCATTTTAGATATTTTGAAATTACTTTCATGATATTCAATTCAAATAGAATATTTTCACAATTGTCTTACTTTAATTCTAGCCTAAGTTACACAAAGTACGGTGCGTACGTTGTGGGAATAAAAACGAGTTTATGAATAAATCAGTTTTCAGGAACATTTTCTTGATAAATATGTTCCTGTGGGATATAATACGTCCAATTTAAATACACTCACGGTTACGTGGGGTCGGTTGTCGTCGGTTGTACAGTGGGCAAAATAAATAAGTATACAGGCAACTAATGTAATTCGTATTTAGAGCTAGCGCGCACTGCGACGCTGGGATTTGCGGTGCATTTTTTTCACCACAAAGAATAAAATAAATACTAGTAATTCCGTATGTCGTGAATTATTCGCAGTGCGCGCGCTTTCTAGTACGCAGTGTGCGGTAGCTCTTAAAAAGTTACGTGTATTGAGAGGCCAATTATTTGTCATCACTTGTCTGAGCGTGGCTTGTCTATAAAAAGTTATATGACACAATAACAATGACAGTTGTAACAATGGCATTGAGATTCCATGTTTGCCTGTATACCTATCTCTTTTGTTGTCTGTACGTTGTTTGGCCGGGTCATTAATTGGTGAGCGGGTGCCATTGTTTGACTTGTTCCATGGGCGCGGCGAGAGCAGAGTTCCAGTGTTGTAATGCCCGTCCCCTGGCGAACATGTACGATCCTAGCACGAACTTACCGAGCAGTCGGTCTGCAACAAAGAAGGAGTTATTCGTGTATCTCTCTTAAGATTTACTACGTAACATAAATGTAGCAATATATACAAGGATTATGGTCGTGTTATAAATGTAAAACAAACTGTATTACAAGATTGAGAGGAGCTCGTGGCTAAATAATTACAGCCGCATAGACCGATCTTCCGGGTTAAGCCACGCTTGCCGAGGTTGGTCTGTGGATGGGTGACCATTTACTATAGCGAGTTTCCTCCGTGCCTCGGAAAGCACGTAAAGCCGTTGGTCCCGGCTGTCATTTGTAGATCTTTGACAGTCGTTACTGTTGGTCAGAAGCCAGAAAGTCTGACAACCAGTCTTACCAAGAGTATCGTATTACCCAGTTACTGGGTTGTGGAGGTCTGATAGGCAGTCGCTCCATGTAAAATACTGATATTCAGCTGCATCCGGTTCGACTGGAAGCCGACCCCAACATAGTTGGGAAAAGGCTAGGCAGATGATGAAACTGTATTACAAGATTGAGACTGAGATGTACCAACTTACTATAATATAAACGTAAACATATCAATATTTCTGTCAAATCAAAGTGGCAAATGGAAAACTAGGTCAGTTTTCAAAAAGACGTCATAAATAAAATAGTTACCATAACCATAACACGTTAAGTTATCATCGGTGATCGGATAATCGCGATTATATAAGAGGGCGCTTATGTACCTAAACTTCTTCCCTTTCCTTGAATAAATAAGTAATCCTGGGTTCCCGGGATTGAACAACTTTGTAAAAACAACTTTTCATCCCCCCATCTCGGAAAGAGTATTTTTGCTCTTCGATATCTGAGTGCAAAAGCCGTTTTTATCCGCTAGAGGATAAAGTAAATTGAATTTAGAACATCGTGTGCACCAAGTTTGTGAATTCAAAACTTCATTAAACCTATTTACTTCTACCTCCATGGTGCCGAATTTATCATACTTACAACCTTTTTTAATTTATAAAACTCAGACTCGGAACCTTCTTGGTGTATTACTTTTTTTTAATTTGCTTTACGCGCGCCTATTTCTTTTCACGTCATATTGTTAAAACCTTAGGTTAAAAACAAGAAACTAGAAAACAAGTGAAAAACCTAAAATGAGTGATTCTAGCGACGAGGAAGTTTATTTTTTTACATTAAGTCATTTCCTCGCTGAGGTGGGATGAAAAGTTACGTGTTGCACTCGAGTGCAAAGATTTTTCACCTCGTGCTCTTTTGATTCCCTCGCTGACGCTCGGGATTTTAATTTTTGAATCACTCGCTGCGCTCGTGATTCAATTTTAGAATCCTTCGCTTGCTCAGTCATCAAAATTGAGCACGCGGTTAAAAAGCAACTTTGCACTCTTGTATAAAAAATAACTATTAACAAACCTATTGAAATTATAGTAATGGTTATTTTGATTTAGTATCTATATTTTATTCAAAACAAATGGAATATCTATCAATTAAAAATGATGATGTGCACAATGTGCTCAAGCAGTGGAAATTGATTTATCTATCTAACAGATTAGTGATCGAATCGAATAATTTGTTGTATTTTATACGAAAAGAAGTTTTTTTTTTTAATTTTCACCTCTCGTTCTAACTATATTTTGTATGCAGGTAACATTTTTAGCAATCTCAGGAATTTCAAACGATTCCGGGATCCGGGATTCTGAAACGCATGTCCGTATTATTCTTTCGTGGGAATTAAAGTGAAGTTTAGGTATATTAGCGCCCGTAATTTTGTTTAGGATTTTTCGATATCATTCTCCCTACGGCTACTATTTACGAAATGACCGCTATGTCAAGACTCATCTTTCGTTGAACAGAGAATAAGCCTAACCAAAGTAGGTTAAACACTTTACTTATACATCAGCACTTTACTCAGAACATGACGGCACTACAATCAAAGTACAGTCGTGACTCACTTGTTCAAAGAAAATGAGTGGAAATAAAAACCATATCCTACACACTATGACGTTTGTGGAACAACATTTCTATAAAGTTTATTCAGAACCTTCCACTTTACCTCATTGTTTTATTAATTTCTGTAGCTATGAGACTAAAGGAAATTCCCTTCATTGTATCTTACACCCACGATCAAACAAAGAAAGATGACGTGCATTCATCTAAATAAATGATGATTGTAAAGTTACAAAACTGTTTTATGAATGAAATGTAGCATAAAACAGGGTTACTCAGCGACTTAAGCTATTGAATGTGTCAAAAATTAAATAACACATTTTGTTTTATAAGACTAAAAAGTTTTTTTTAACTTTAAAATTTTGATTTATAAAAGACGATTGCCTTATCGAGAGAAAGATCGCCTCTAGACCGACCGATTTGTCTGATGTAAGTTCAATGGATTTTATAATAAATATAAAAAACATAATTTAAATAAAATTATCGTAGCTAATTCTTTGGGAGTTGACCGATATAAAATCGGACAACTAAAATCAAATTACAAATCTGGTGAGAGAGAGAGAGAGAAAATAAAACCTACCTTTGGCATAAACGGAGTGTGGCTGCAACGCCTGTATAGTGACGCTGGTGGTGTGCAGCTCATCTGCCCTCAGCCTGAAGTGGAAGCACTCGGAGACGAAGGCACTGCCATCGTCAGCGACGTCAACGGCCGCGGTGCGGCGCGCGCGCACCCCTCGGCATGCGCGCTCTTGCGTTACTCGTACCACCATTTCTTTCTTGTTTGATGAGGGATCCAACTAAGGGTAAAAAGTCTTATTTATTTATTACTGCTTTTTCTTCTTCTTAGCGTATTGATGGCAAATCTAAATTATATAATTTTGCAAAATTTTTTGTTTCGCCCATAATTCAGCCATGACAACACCATCCGCTGACGCAGTCATTAGGTCCTCACGTGTGCAGGTGAAACTGCTTTTTGAAAGAGTCAGAGGTGCGGGCCCGGATCAAACTCACTCGGGACCCTCCTATATGGAAGTCAAGCATTCAACCGATAAGTTATCTCTGCTGTTATTGCTGCTGGAAAATCTAACTTGACGGAGAATCATTGCTGTGCAATTCTTACTGGTAAACAATGGACTGCCCTCCTTATTTACTTCCTTCTGCCTGAATAAGGAAGTAAGTAAATGACCAGAGTATAAACAATAGCATCAGCGTTGCCAGATATTTTTTTGGCAAAGCGGGATTTTGAAACTTTTTAAGTAAAAAAAGCGGAATTTTTTCATCGAAAGCGGGACATAGTAAGAAAACTTATATAATCAGTAGTTTTTAAATACTCATCTTTTTATTTGAGTTTTAAATTATGTTTACATGACAATAAATAGCATAAATAACCCTAGAAAATGTATTTCAATGAAAATACGTTTACTTTAACAATAACTGTCTGGTTTAACCTATAGTTAGGCAGTTGAGTCTCCAGAGGAATATAATTATAAACCATATTAAACATATAGTATAAATAAATAAGAATTATTTTTAAGAATCACTTATTCATATTTCTGTCCAGTAATCCCCGAAAAGCGGGACTGAAAATGTGCCGTCGCACATTTAATTTTGATGTAAAATCGGGACGCCCCGCCAAAATCGGGACGTCTGGCAACGCTGCATAGCATCCTTCTATATTTCCATGTGATAATTGAATAACCATAAACTGCGATCATCAATCAGTTTGTCAAGTCTGATGATTCGAGCAATATTCCCAGTGATGGGTCCTTCATTGTTGCCCTCATTGTTGTTGCAAGAAGCCCATGTTCGTCGGTATTTACGTTGTGTTATGTAGCGTACACGCCTAGCCAATGAACGCCAACGAACGGATCTCGATACCACTGAAAACCGAATAAAACTGGATTCGTCCCATATAAAGTTTGGTCTAACTGAACAAATGACGAACGTCCGCTAGCTTTCGTTTGCCTTCGATGGCTAGGTGTGTTCTACTAAAACTGCGAAAAACGATTTACTCTCGGAACTTCGTAAAAACCGTTTCAACGGAAATGCAACTAGGTACAGAAAACTGCATCTGGTAACCAAAAATTCATAGCCTGAATTGTGTTACTATGAAATCTATGGTTTTTGTAAATAATTTACAATCAGTTCAAATTGTCGAAATACATTTAGGCACGCTCGAACAACGACTCGCTAAATACATTAGTGCTAAACATATTTAGAATTTAGAACAGAATAGAATATAAATAGAATTATTTATTTGCTTAGAATGTAGTAGGTATTACAGATAACAGTGTTAACAAATTGTTGGTGAATCCATGTACATTCTACGTTACAGCATGCAAAAATTAATAAGTACCTACAACATATACATTTAAAATGTCATTCTGTCTTTATCAATTTCAAGCAATTGACTGAAATGCAATGACTTTTAAATTATGTTTAGCATTAAATGTATTTAGTGAATTATGGTACAAGCTGGCCCTAAAGTATTTCTACTGAATAGTTTATTTGAAATTTAATCACAAAGCTTAGACACAAGCTTACAAATTATAGGGTTAATTATATAATTATACTTCTATGCACTATGGTGATACATAAGGCAGACTTAATGCCATAAGGCATTCTCTACCAGTCAATTATCTACCAATTAGTTGCTAAAAGCAACTATCTGCAAACTACGCAAACTTTGCTTAATATTGCAGATAAACATTTACATATTTACGTATTCAGACTAAAGTGGGTAACTTGCAACCCACGTAAGACTCACAAACAGAAATAGAAACGTTAACATATTTAGATCTTGAAAACTGGACTTCAGTCCAATTCAAATTCAAATTGATATTTCCGTCCGGAGAGCAGTAACTGTATTCAACTAGGGTTGAATACCTGTATGGAACATTGCATATTCAACTTCTATTTAACTTTTGCATATTGGTTTGAAGGCAAAGATATCTAGCCAATGTGTGTTTAAGGATTGTTTTGATATTTTCTAATAGATCCAACGACGGCTGTGCTAGCTATGTTTTTTTTTCTATTGTTGTCCATGTCTTGATGAAATGTTCCCTGAAATAGTTATATGCAAACTATTCAATATTTAGCGTCTATTAAATAAACAACTTTTAAGTAACTAATATATTTTAATGTATTTAATATCTACATATTCCTAGTAATTTTCAGAGGATAGCCGTGGTCCGTGGTCATAATTATGCCATTTTGCCCTAAAGCTTATGATCGCTTATTACTGTTACAATGTATTGTTTTGTTAGAGTAGGTGGCATACGACCACGGACCACGGCTATCCTCTGAAAATCACTATGAATATGTATTAAATACACTAAAATATATTACGTGTAAGTTGTTTGTTTAATAGACTATAAATATTGAATAGTTTGCACATAACAATTTCAGATGATGATACAAATAATGATTTTCTTGTTTCATTCATTTTTCAGTAGTATGGTTTTAGTTTTTGAACTTACTTTTTATTAATTAAATAAATAAATGCTGTTATACAAAAATATAGTGCAAGCACCGTTTTTAACCTGTTTCCTTAAATTCTGCCAAGTTAATTTAATGCGATTTCTACGATTCTGTTTTTAAACGTTAGTTTTTATTCAGCTCTAGTCAATTGTATTAAGTATAATGAAAGATAAAAAAAATTGGTATCCAAAACTAAGATCGCTCGCAGCACTCGCGTCGTTTGTCCTGTGTCATTTTCCACGTTCATATTTTTTTTGGTTCAGTCTTTTCCTTAAGTGAATATTACGTACCTTGAGTCCTCGAGCTTCTATGACGGTAACAGTAAGTCTATGAAGGTTTTCATTGTAGAGTAACGAGACGAGAATCTCGCCTAGATCGGATGTTGGCTCTTGCAGATCCTGTGGAAAGTTATGAAGGTTAACAAGACTGTGTAACTACCACTTCAGTTCCGTTATTGGTTGAGTAAGTTATCTAGGACGGCCGGAAGAGTACTGAAAATACTATTACTGCCCCAATGTAGCTATACAAGGTTTAACATAAATAACGCACATCCTCTTAATCCGCGATTTCAGTTTTGGTCCCATAGTAAAAGTTGTTTATAATGATGAGTACAGTGACCCTTTAAGAGGTTGTGCGTTATTTATGTTACACCTTGTTTATGGTTAGTCGGAAAGGGGGTACTAATCCGAAAGGGTGTTAAAGTACCCATAATAACAAATAACTTTTGTTCTACAACTTTCCTCAAAAGTCAATAGTTTAAAAGAAACAGCTGTTCAAAGATTTCACAAAGAATACGCTAAAATCTATCCTCAGCTATGATCAGCTGTGTTTCATTTTAGGTCATGTTTGGGATCACGGATTAGAAGCTCCATTTTCTGAATTCGTAACCAAAAGAATGAAGAAGAATTAAAAAAAAAACTAAAATGATAATCATTTTGCGTGGAAATAAAAAAAATATCGAATTTTGGAATATTAACACTTGCTTTAAAATAGTATCTACTTTAAGTGGGCCGCAGATTAGTACATACCCCCTTTCCGATGAACCTTGTATAATTACAGTAGCTACTGTATGGCTACTTAAGTTCATCATCATCTGCCTAGCCTTTTCCCAACTATGTTGGGGTCGGCTTCCAGTCGAACCGGATGCAGCTGAATATCAGTATTTTACATGGAGCGACTGCCTATCAGACCTCCACAACCCAGTAACTGGGTAATACGATACTCTTGGTAAGACTGGTTGTCAGACTTTCTGGCTTCTGAACAACAGTAACGACTGTCAAAGATCTACAAATGACAGCCGGGACCAACGGCTTTACGTGCTTTCCGAGGCACGGAGGAAACTCGCTATGGTAAATGGTCACCCATCCACAGACCAACCTCGGCAAGCGTGGCTTAACCCGGAAGATCGGTCTATGCGGCTATAATTATTTAGCCACGAGCTCCTCATGTATGGCTACTTAAGTTACTATATCAAAATAAATAGCGTTTTAAAATCTTAAAAACAAAACGAAAGTATTTTTACATTTAAAAATTTTTAGTATGTACAGCCGCGGACTCAAAATATTTATCAGATTTCAAATTCGATTCCTTCTCACACTGGGCGCAATATGGTTCAAGATGTCATAATATCAACTACATAAGTATTAGTTTTTTAAATTGTAAAGCGTCGATTCTAGCAAAAAGGCTAAACCACTTTTTGATGTTATGAACTCCTTTTTAGGTATGTGTGTCTAGTCAAAAGTTGTGTAGAGCGAACTTGATTGAATTTACTAAATAGGTTGATTTCTTTTTCTATGCTACCTAATATCACAGTGTACCTACTTACTACATACAGTGGGTCAACGCCCATACATTTGACAGGTCCTATGAAATGTCAAAATTGGTAACACTTGTCAAAGGGTTGTCACATAAAGTAAATTACAAACTTTATCAAACAAACGTCCAAATTAATTAACGTTTTATAGAAACAGTGACGCGCATAAAGAAAACCACGCATGCGTAATTTTGACGATTGACAAAATAATGCAAAGGTATGTAGCAGCAGTTTCGCCATCTTATAATGGAATATTCTAACAATATTTAAAACTACAAATTTTGTCGAGGTTACAGTCGCAGTGGCTAACGCTTGCGGGGTAGGTAAAAGTCATAAATTATTCGCAAGTCTACGATGGAGTCAAAAATTACTTATTATTCATGGTTATTACTTCTATGGTTTTCGTGGGTGCTGATGCCGGAAATAAAGCCAATACTTAGGCCTAACTGCCTTAACCTCGATAATAAAAGGCGGTCAAAAAAATTTACCAGTTAAATGAGATTTGCCAGGTAAAACGTGGTCCCTATCTTGGTTTTTGAGAATTGATCTTGTTTTTGTAATCAGCGTCCCTGAAAATCATGGATTTGATACCCATGACGGCTAATTTGAATTTTTTTATGGCCGCCATCTTGCATATAGATTTTGACCTCATTTTCGGCATCAGCATCCCCGAAAACCATGGAAATGACACCCATGATGGTTAAATTGAAATTTTAATAGCCGCCATCTTGGAAATGGATTTTGACCTCATTTTCGGCATCAGCATCCCCGAAAACCATGGAAATGACACCCATGATGGTTAAATTGAAATTTTAATAGCCGCCATCTTGGAAATGGATTTTGACCTCATTTTCGTCATCAGCATCCCCGAAAACCATGGAAATGACACCCATGATGGTTAAATTGAAATTTTAATAGCCGCCATCTTGGAAATGGATTTTGACCTCATTTTCGGCATCAGCATCCCCGAAAACCATGGAAATGACACCCATGATGGTTAAATTGAAATTTTAATAGCCGCCATCTTGGAAATGGATTTTGACCTCATTTTCGTCATCAGCATCCCCGAAAACCATGGAAATGACACCCATGATGGTTAAATTGAAATTTTAATAGCCGCCATCTTGGAAATGGATTTTGACCTCATTTTCGGCATCAGCATCCCCTAAAACCATGGAAATGACACCCATGATGGTTAAATTGAAATTTTAATAGCCGCCATCTTGGAAATGGATTTTGACCTCATTTTCGGCATCAGCATCCCCGAAAACCATGGAAATGACACCCATGATAGTTAAATTGAAATTTTAATAGCCGCCATCTTGGAAATGGATTTTGACCTCATTTTCGGCATCCGCACCCCAGGAAACCTTGGATTTGACATCCATGACGACTAATTTACTAATTTTCATGGCCGCCATCTTGGATTTAGATTTTGACGTTATTTTCGGCATCAGTGACCCCGAAAACCATGAAATTAACACCCATGATGATTACATGAAAATGTTGATGGCCGCCATCTTGGATTTGGATTTTGACGTTATTTTCGGCATCAGTGACCCCGAAAACCATGAAATTGACACCCAGGATGATTACATGAAAATTTTCATGGCCGCCATCTTAGATTTGGATTTTGACGTCATTTTCGGCATTAGTGACCCCGAAAACCGTGGAAATGACTTCCCACGACCAATCATTTGAAAATGTATGTATGCCGCCATCTTGGATTAGTAATAATAAATTAATATAATTTCTATGAACGATATCAATCAAATTTGAAATCAAAAAGTGCGAGCCCTGGAAATTATGTCCCGAGTAGCAGTATGGCTACTCGGGACATAACCTCCGCCCCTTCACCCCGCAACCCCCCGCACGATTGCTCTGTGACAATGTTCTACGTTGACCGACTGTAAGGAGTAAGATATAGGTAGACTGTGCTAATATATAGCCTCTTTAAATTAACCTTTTATGTCAATTAAGACAAAAAAATATTTGCCCTGTCAATTCTTAACCCTTCGGCTCGACGAGATTTTGACATTTGTCATATCCGCTGACTCGGGGAGTTGTCGCGTTAATTTATCGAATTAAGTCACTAAATGCAGGAATTTGCACGCAAGTTTTAAGTATGAATTTAATGTGAAAATTATTTTATTTCATTAATATTGTACCTAATATGTCTAGTAAATTTCTTTAAAAATGTGCTGTTTACGTAAAGCTACGTCAACATACTGCGAAATTAGAATAAAATAGATATTTAATATACCTATATCTAAATATTAGTTGAGTTAGATTAGCTCAAAAACAATAATTAACGTACCTAGTTACGTGTTGAAACGCTGAAGGGACAAGCTAAACATAGTTTCTTTTTCTTTTCATGTTCATTTTTACCATTGTTCAAATACAAAAACGGATAAAAACACACAATTCAATTTAGTAAAAATTGTACGTCGACTTAATTCGAACCTAGTGCTGACCATCAATGCAAAATTGTTAATATCAATACAAATGTTGCATTCAGTCAAATCGATACTCATTCAGCCTAAACGAAACTCATTCAGCCTAATCGAAAAATAATCATTAAATAAATAAAATCGCTCGAAAGTTAATTAATGACATTTATTTATTTTCGGCATAGCTACAAATAAATAATTTCACGTGAATAGAAAGTATTTTTCAAAAACCTAAAGTATTGGCACAGATTAAATATTAGTACAAGTAGAATGAACACGAAGATATTTTAAGTATCTAATAGACATAATTAGAATGTATTTCCACATTCTCTCCTATATTACTACATACAGTCGGTCAACGCGGTACATTGTCGCAGACCATTCGTACTAGGGTTTGCTGAGGAAATCGAGCAGCAGAGAGGCGGAGCTTATGTCCTAATCTGCCATACCGCAGCTCGGGACATATATTCCTGGGCCTTTGCTTCCTGATTTCAAATAGAAGTGAAATAGTTCATAAGATAGAGGACGTACTTACTATAATCAGGTTTTAATAATGTTAGAGGAATATGAGGTCGGTTCAGAAAACAAACATGGCTAAGATCGATTTCTAAATCTAAGATAGCGGCTACGAAAACTTACTACTTATTCATCATGGGTGATATTTCCATGGTTTTCATGGCTCCTGTTGCAGAAAATGAGGTCAAAACATGAAAAGTTCACTAGTCGTTATGGGTGTCAATTCTGTAGTTTTCGGTGGCGCTGAGGCCAAAAATGGGGTCAAAATGAAATTCCAAGATAGCGGCTACAAAAATTTGCAAATTAGTCGTCATGGGTTTCAAAATCGTGATTTTCGGGGGTATTAATTAATGCTGAAAATGAGATTAAAATCCAAATCCAAGATGGCGGTTACGCAAATTGGCTAGCTGTCATGCATGGGTGTCAATCCCATGATTTAAGGGCTAGTAAATTTCATTTAACTAGTGAACTTTCATGACGGCTATCTTGGATTTAGGAGTAGAATTTATTTTCACCCTCGAAATCTATGGAAATAATATAATTATGAAATAATAAGTAAATTTTCAAGGCCGCCATCTTGAATTTAAGAATAACTTATGTCTACCTACTGCTGCAAGGCTTATTCGCTGCGACTATCAGCTCGACAAAATGTTAAGGTCTAAAAATGTTGTAAAAGTGCCAAGTAAAGATGGCTGAACTACTGTTGCCTTTGCACCCCTGTCCAAATAAAACGACCAAAATTTCATAAAGCGTTCAAAATTGATCTCGAAATAAAATACTACTTCAAAACCCAGAGATGCCTAGTCTGAGGTGAAACATTTACGAGTTCGTGTAATGTTACAATCATTCGCCATTTTCACATAACAGCATGTTCATTGCTCGTTTTAAGTTCTAACTTATTCGAATTCTAACTACCTACTACTACATTATAAGTAAATGCTTCCGGTCAGCATCCGACTTATGATGGCCCAAGGCCTCATCAATGTCTCGCATCGAGAATGCCAAAAGCTTTCCGCCATTAAATCTTCCCCGAAATCAAATACTCACTACGCCTATGTCAGATATACTGGGCACCCTATACCATCTACGCCTTCAAAAAATAAAGTCTATAATGTATGACCTCTTCACCCTCTTCACCTCTCTTCTGTTTTTTTTTTCGCTTATTCACAGCCGTCAACCATCCTGGACATAATAAAATTAATATTCTATGTAGGTACCATTGACTTAGAATAAGTATGGACAACGAGTGTAGTACAAAATTCACGATAAAAGTGTCCTGAATTGACATAACATAAACTTAGAAATACCAACAAGCTTATTTACGATGTACGAAATCCTATGTCGTTATCATAATGCCTAATTTTGCTTGCAACAATGTTTACCATACGAAAACATGACAGCACTGCACAATTTTTCAAATTTCGAAACTTCATCTAATGTTAAACGAAAATTTGGAGAACATAGGAGTAACAGAGTAACCTTAATTTTTAAAAGATTTTATTATTAGTTATATTTATTGCGATCGCTAAATATTTAATCCAACTGAAAGAGCATAGAACATTTCTTGCAAAATTACAACATCGTCATTTTCAAAAACGCGATTTCGCTTCCTTTGCTGAAGTATCAGCATCATCATCATCTTCATCTAATTGATCTCGAGGAAAACTGAAATTAAACCAGAGGAATTTTTTTTTTTAATGAAACAATCTTTTGTCATGTGTATTTAAAAGAGTTTATGATAACTAAACAAACGAGCCCAAACGTCACTTGTCCACTATTTGCCATTAGGAAGTTTCAGAGCCCGTTATCCGGCTCTACTATCGGACCTACGTCATTATTTATGTAATGAAAAGTGCTTATAATGACAAAATACATGAGCTGAAACTCGACGAGCCTACCATTTGTTCCTGTGCCTGCCTAATCTTCGGCTCCATCATCAAATTAGTTCAATGACATTTTAATGATCTAAGATGCACATACCTACCTGCAAAATTTCAGCTCGATCGGAAACTTGGTAGTGACCGAAAAACCAATACAATTTTGAAACGGAAGGACAACATACATATTTTCGTGCATAATATGTTTGCATACAATGCAAGTTTAAAAATAACTTGTTTAAATGAATAGAACAAAACAAATTGCAATTGGTTCAAAATCGCAATACAAAAAAACATCGCGTAAAAATAACGACTCTTTGGAATCTTTGTTCTAATGTCTGACAAATATGTCAAGTTTCTTATGGTAATCCAACCAAATGAAGTTGACATAATTGGTCAAACAAAGGAAGGAAAATAAGATACTTTTTGTTTAGTTGGATTATTGTGTGTTTTGCTCTTGCAATTAATTCAATTTTAAGTAAAATACAATGTTCCTTAACAAAATAATACTTTAAAATTGTAAAACAATAATATACCTACTGAAAATATGATACACCATCAACTTTTTTCACTTTTTTGAGTAGTTTTTACACGATCTCACTACACAGAACGGCATTGTTGACATGTGACATTGAGGTGTAGCTGCTTGTTCGCCCAAATGAAGAATGACGCGCGCAATTGTAGCTCTTTTCAAATTCATCGTGTTTTAACTCACTTTCGGTTCGGACATTTTTGAGCGATGACCCGAGGTCCATACTTATTCTAAGTCAATGGTAGGTACATACCTATGCAATTTAAAATTAGTACATGAGGCGTAAGCGAGGTACCTAGATTTCGCACTATTAAGATTCCGTTTAACTATTTTAAACCTTATTACAAGGATCGTTTCGTAGATAATTATCATTTTACTGCCGATATTGCGTCAAATTAGAATTTATTTTTTGATTTTTGAATAAAGAATATCAGTCTACGGATGCATTGGATTCCACGGTGAAGTTTCGGTACGAATATTTATTGATGTAGCCACAGAGGATTATGATTTATGATGAATCTAAATCTATTTTATTTTATTAAAATGTACCTACTGAATTATTACGATATTTAAAAAAAGTATCTTTGATTGCTTGATTATAATTTTAACATAGATAGAATGTTAAATTACATCAAACATGTAAAATATTTACTATAATTTAAAAAAAAACGATTTTTGGTGTTACTTATTTTTTATTAAATCGATTCGAACAAAATCACAACGAAATAATCGATTCACATAATCACTTTCTCACATCATTAACCATAAAAAAGTAACATGGCATGATTTCGTGATATTTTACGTACGTTTACGTTTTACGTTAAAACATGGGCTTTTTCTAGTAGTATATCGCATTTGTCAATAGATGATGGATTGTTTTTAACCACGCCTACTGTGTAATTTGTGATATTAGTGATAAATGAACAACAACAAAAGTTCAACTGGCGGGAAATTTTTACTTTGGATATCAAAAACTTTGTTATCACTACTAAAATTACCAAAACTATGGATGATTTCCTCGAGTTAATAAATGATTTACTCATTTTGTGATGATTGGTAGTCCAGAATCCATTCTTTTTATGATTTTTAGCGTCCACCACGACTGTCATCAAATGGCGGTTATCGCATTTATAAATTCAGTTTTGTAAAGGTAAATATTAAAACTCGTGCGCTAAATAGGATTGATTCAATGGTACTCAAACTTGAGCTTTTTATTTAGTTCTTATAAATTTCATCCAATAACAAGATCCGTTAAGTAGATAATTGAATATTTACATTATTAATTAGGATGTCGTATGACCTAATTCTGGGCCCCAATTGGGGTCGAAAACGAGTTTACGGTAGTTCTTGTGTGTCCCCTTTCGGGGCCCGCTACGGACTATACGGTTAACGAGCGACCGAACGACCTTATGCAATAGTAATGTGCAAGCAATTATAGTCCTTAGGGTGGTAAACATTTCAAGTCCAACGACCGTACATTTTATTTCTAAAATTAAAGCGAATGAAAAAAAAAACCTCTTCAGAAATATTTAAATAAACATATTGCTGAAAGCTAGCCACGGCGTTTTTGTTTGCAAACTCTGTCCCTTGTGACGTATACTGTGTCCCATTTCGTTAAATCAGAATTTTCTAGTACACATCTTCGCTCATACTGTGCAAATTGTATACTGAGTACTTTAATTATTTATTTGACGGTGGTTTGTGTTACATTTGTATTTATATTTCACTAGCTTTCGCCCGCAGCTTCGCTTGCGGGAAATTTTGAACCCGTTAAGTGACGATTTTCCATACAAACCTTCATCCCCTATTTAACTCCCTTAGGGGTTGAATTTCTAAAAATACCTTCTTAGTGGATGCTTACGTTACAAAAGGAACCTACTGTCAAAATTTCAACTTTCTAACCCCAGCGGTTTAGGCTATGCGTTGATAGATCAGTCAGTCAGTCAGTCAGCTTCTCCTTTTATATGTGTAGATTTATATAACACTATCTTTCGCCCGCAGCTTCGCTTGCGTGAAATTTTGAACCTGTTAAGTGACGAGTTTCCATACAAACTTTCATCCCCTATTTAACTCCCTTAGGGGTTGAATTTCGAAAAAACCCTTCTTAGTGGATGCCTACGTTACAAAAGGAACCTACTGTCAAAATTTCAAGTTTCTAACCCCAGCGGTGTAGGCTTTGCGTTGATAGATCAGTCAGTCAGCTTCTCCTTTTATATGAATAGATTAGACAAATAATATCCATTTTAGCAGGGTAACTTATAGAAATAAATAGAATTCAACATAGTGTTATGCTTTTATAAACCTTAATGTCAAAAAACTCTTGTTGAAGAAATGGTTCTAAAGATATTCGTGTCTTCATGTGCCACGTTTCTACATGGTTATATGAAATGGAGTATAGTAAAAATTAACCCTTTAAAGGGCAGTAACAAATTTTGTAAAGCGCTTGTAACCACTCTACTAGTCTGACTTCAAAAACTATTGTAAGAATTTTATATATTTAGATTACCCTTAAGCTATAAATGCATTGGCATTAAACGGGCACAGCGCACAAACGCGAACACCAATATGACTGCCAGTGACACCAAGTAATTGTGTTTTCATATGTGCCTTAATGTAAAATCTGCCCTATAAAGTGCTAAAATGTGTCATCCTCAGTTTTAATTGGGTATATTTCTATACTCCGATCAAAGGTCATGGCACACTATACCGGCACCGCAACGGCACCGCTCCAACTCAGCAATTAACTTTTAATTCAAATTAGAGTATTAAATCGTGTGTCGTATATTTCATAATGTCAATATTAAAAAGCCAACGGCGAGCAGTCAGCGCGCTTGCTGCTACCATACAACTCAACTCGGAGCCCGCGCGCTGTGAGCGAGCGGACCGCGTGCTTACTGCGCGCCGTCTCCGAGTCGCCAGCGAAACAACGTGTTGCGCCGTCGCCCGCGCTCCTTTCATCAGTGCCATATAACTACTGTGTTCGCGGTGACAGTAAGCTTGCACCTCGCGGCCGGCGCGCGGACTGCGAGCTTGCACCTCGCGGACGACGCGTAGTTAGCGCGCTGGCGGCTAGCCATAGCTTACATTCGAGGCGACGCTGTGCTGGAGCTGTGCAGTTGCGGTGCCGGTATAATGCGCTATGACCTTTACTTTCACGTTCTACAGGCCCCGTACTAGAAAGTGTAAACTATCATAGTTCCGTTGCTCGAGGGGTATGGCGCTATTTATCCTGTATAGCACCGTATTACTTTCGCGCAACGGAACCATGATAGAAATATGATAGTTCACACTTCATAGTACAGCAAAATCAGCATTCAAAGCAGGGATATTTTTATCCTGTTATTCAATTTGTTGCAACGCTGATATGGAAAAAACAAGTAAATCATGGAACCATGCTATTAGCATATGAATGCCAATTTGCATGCGTGGAACCTATTTTTCTGTTTGAAAATAATAGAAACTGTTAATGAGGCGCTATTCACACAAGGAGACGTGGATTAAAGACACTATTTATATGAAATATTATGCGAGGGACTAGAAATGGACTCACGTATGCCTCACGTCCTTGTCCTTTGTCCACGTATCCTTTACTTTGTATTCTCTTTGTGTGAATTACCCCTATGAAAGGCGATGAGAGAAAATAATGCACGAGTGCCCTTTGTTCATAAGCTCTTGGCTCAAAAACATTATTTTACTGTAGATTAGTAGGGGCTTAGAGGGGTTCATGACTAATTAACAACCACGTTTTGCAGGGTTAAGCTGCGCTTGCCGCGGTCAGCCAATGGATGGGTAATGACTTATTACACATCGAGACCCTCCTTGCCTCGCCGAGCACTTTAAACTGTCGGTTCCGGGTGTCATAAGAATACCTATGACAGTCGTGACAGAAGCCCGAAAGTCTGACAACGGGTCCAACCTTAGGACATCGGCATTGCCCTGTAACTGGGTTGCGGAGGTCTGATGACAGTCGCTTTGTGTAAAATACTGGTTTCAGTCGCATCTGGTTAGACTGGAAACTGGGGGTCTACTCCCTAAGCACGAAGTCCGTGGTTTCGGCCTTAGTTACGAGCGTTTCCTACTCCCTATCACCAACGGACATACGATTATTTCGGGGCCCGAACTAAGAATGAATGACAACACGATTTCACAGTTGTCCCTACTACCGATGTGTTTTTGCCCGTCCGAAAAGTTGAACTTGACACTTGTTTTGTTCACTCCTACGTTTCGGGCTACTTTCGGACGAGCGACTAACATCGTTGACGGACTTAGGGAGTAGGCCCCCTGAACCCAACGTAGATGGGAAAAGGCTAGGCAGAACAGTAGGAGCTGCATTAGAAGTGCCTTCACGATTGACGATGCTTGACTGCGTCCGGCGCACCTTGGGCTATCAGCCCCGCTACTTACCTCGCTGATTGGCTATTCTTTTCACCACGGTATCAGCTATTCGAGGGTATTGCTTGTACCAACACGAGAGGAAGATTGTACATTTCTACAAGACATTGATTAGAGACCTACTTAATCATTATTATACTGACCTTCTCAATGTCAAGCTTGTATAACTGTGGTTCCTCATCAGGGGCTACACCATCCAGCTCAGTCAGAGGCAGAATGATGTGTCCAATCAGTTGCTTCCCCTTCCCAACCCTGCCTATATCCAGGACTGACAGTTTCAGCGTAAGACTCTCGATCTTGCCCGGCGGGATCTGTCAAAAACAGTACCATTAAAACTCATATTGAGGTGAATAAAATGTTTTAGGGGGTGTAAATTATTTATTAAACGTAAATAATTTCACAATTATTATCACCCAATGAAGCTGATCACACAAATATGTAGTTTTCGTAGTAATACAATGTGATGGTAACAATAAGCGCTACCGTGCTTCGGCACTCATTCCTTAAACAACCCAACCCGGACATGACATGTGACGAAGTCGCCGGAGCAGTATCTACTATTCAGCTGAGTTGGCTTTTTAAAACCTTTTTTTTTCTTTGTATTGCTTATTAATTCATCTTTCAAGATTTTGCCAGCTTCGAATTATGTACGGGGTTTTAATTAAGAACGGGGTTACTTTGATCAATTTTTTGAGCTTCATGTGTTTGTATCTAATTTATTTTCGCTTTTAGCTGCTACATCAAAAACATTTCATATAGACTGAATTAACTGAGATATATAAAATCACATGGACTAGATAAAAAAAATACTACAGACAATAGCTTTCGAAAAAAAAGGAGAAATGTTCCTAATCAAAGTCGGACCGTAGGCTTTTACTTTGATAATTCCTGTTTTATCATTCAGCGTGAAAGTAGCCCCAATTAGGACTCGAATTTTGTACATAATCAGGGGTGTTATTTAGTATTTTTTATCTCCGCCATCCAACTTCACAGATACCTCTATACCGTATGGTAAAATAGGAAAATTGTCAATGTTGCCTATACAGTTAAGTTAAAATGCTTAAGTTCCATTTTTACAGAGATATATGACCAAATGCAATATTTTTAGTAACCATTAATGTCTCCCCTTGATATCATAGTAACCCCAGTCTCTGGTACCTACAAAGGATCATGCAGTTGGTACAGACCAAGGAACAAAATTATGCAAATAGAAGGAGACCACATTTACAGAGGATACACAAAAGTCGGTTGAACAAGACCGTCAATAATGACGATAATTGCATTTAGTTTAGATTCAGATACACTCATTAAAAATGATTTTCTGTTCATTCTAAAATAACGTATCACATTTCCCTTCAAGGCATACGCTTCGAAAATTTTGATGATTAAACATTAATGAGGAAAGTTTGAGTTTCGATGAAGTTTACCAAGTTCATATGAGAACCGGATGGGATTTGTTTCTCGTAGGTTTGCAATGAAAATGTCTAGCCATAAATTATTGAGGTAATGGTACGCTAACTTTCATACTTCGCCTCACTACTATTAGTTTTGTTTGGATAAGTATTTGTTTGAACTTTGGTTTAGTTAGCAATTTAGGTTTTGTTTTAACGCAGTAAATAAAATATTACGAACATAAAAACGAGTCCTACGCATACTATGCAAGAGCAAACACACTATTTAAGAAGAGTTTAAAAGCTCTGATGTTTGTAACGTTTTAATTTTATGGTAAAAAGAAAATTGGCAAGAATGTATTGAACAAGTTCAGATTCAGAACAATTCGAAATGTCAGTTATCAAACGAATCGATTTGTTCGATCTGTTTTTTCTCGTTACGAGAATCATAGACGAAACGTGATAAGGCGCCATTCATTAATTACATCACACGAATTTCATGATTTTTTGAAAACATTTTAAGAAATATCAAATTATGAAAAATTTACTAACTTTAGTAAGTAAACATCTCTCCTTTAAGTTGTATGCTTGCAATTGTATTAGCATACTCACGTAGAACCCACCCGTAAGTAAATAGATTCTCTTATAGTACATTTACAAGGCAACTCGACAAAGATAATTGTGTTCCCATAACACATCTAACCTATAACCCTTGTTAATAGCTTCCTTCCCTCATATTGCCGTACCCAGCTAGCGATCGCTTAAATTTCCATTAACGTAATTAAATTGTCGTCAAAGCGATACGATATTCGATATATTTCGAGCTCGAAAATTTACTCTGCATGTCCACTTTGATTATGTGTAGAGGCAATCCTTTCACCAATAACAGATTGTAGGAAATATCTAGGTTAATTTAATTAAAATCTATACCGTACAGCGCGTATCCGAATTCGTGTAATTCTTTCAAAACACATGATCACAGTGAAACAGGTGAAACAGGTGATCCAGCAAGGGATTATTTTAGACGACTACCAAACTGAATTTCGACAAAAATCTTTCTACGAGAAGATTTTACTTCGATACTATGGAACTCCGACATTCTCCAAGCTCTCATGCTCCAAGAGGAGCTCGTGGCTAAATAATTACAGCCGCATAGACCGATCTTCCGGGTTAAGCCACGCTTGCCGAGGTTGGTCTGTGGATGGGTGACCATTTACCATAGCGAGTTTCCTCCGTGCCTCGGAAAGCACGTAAAGCCGTTGGTCCCGGCTGTCATTTGTAGATCTTTGACAGTCGTTACTGTTGGTCAGAAGCCAGAAAGTCTGACAACCAGTCTTACCAAGAGTATCGTATTACCCAGTTACTGGGTTGTGGAGGTCTGATAGGCAGTCGCTCCATGTAAAATACTGATATTCAGCTGCATCCGGTTCGACTGGAAGCCGACCCCAACATAGTTGGGAAAAGGCTAGGCAGATGATGACTATGGAACTCCGACATTACACTACTCCGACAATTATGGAACTTCGACACTGGGGTTTAAAGTAACCTAACACGAAAGGGATGACTGGGGCTTCGTTCGCTCGCTTGCTCGCTCACTCTAGCCCCCGTCATCGCCGTCGAACCTAACCTATCCATGTCGGGGTGCCCCAAATTAGGTGTCGAAGTTCCATAATTGTCGGAGTAGCGTAATGTCGGAGTTCCATACCCAAGCAGCACATTGGCGGAAATTACATCCATAAACAAGCTATACTACAGTCAAAGGCTCTTATGCAGCTGTACTAACGGATAAAACGATTCTTGAGACTGTATGAGGGGTAATCTCTACACTGTTAAACAGCACAGCTGACTAATGGCTGTACAATGGAGAAAAAAACAACAAAATGCATTTTAGTAGAATTTGAAAGAACTGTTGTCCAGCCTTTGGCTACGTATAATGCCACTAGCTGGTTAAGAAGACCAAAGCTTGTGAACGGCTGCATAATGCGATAAAATCACACCCTCTTCTAAGCTGTGAGTTGTATTAGAGAATCAAATTTTGCCCTTGGCTTTTTCATGGTGTACACTAATTCTATTATAATGCTACCTCAAGGAGCATAATAGTAGCTGGTTTAAAGCATTTATGACTGCCTGATCTGTAAATTAGTGTAGCGTTACTCCTCTTTAATTCCAAAGCTTATAGCATAAATATGAGCTATTTTACAGCCTCTAGAATTATTGAAGAGTAAACATAGGTTAGTATTGCTCAGGTGGGCAATTCTCGTGTATTCGATTTAATCACGAATTCGAGAAAAAAGTCGAATTAGAACTTTTCTCGAGCGAAAATAGGAGTAGCCGTTCGAGTTGCTTCGAACAGTTGGTATCGGTCGAGATATACATTTCGAAATCGAACCTTAACAAACGACAATCAGCTGGGAAGCGATTCTCGCGCGTTACAGATCTTATCTTCAGCATCAGCATACTTGAAAACTAAGGAATTAACATCCATTACGAATAATCATAAAGCGTTAGTTTTTATCTAAAATAGACTTTTAAGACGAGAATTGCCCCCCTGATAACATCGATTTGTCATAACCTCAAAATGATTTTCTATTAATAGAGATCCCTTCTCACTTTACTCCTTTAACCAGTCGTTAGAATAACTGTAAACCACTGTACAGCTAGCGTACAGTTTTCAGCTGATTAACAGACTTAAATATGGCCATTGAACAGAAAAGAGACGGACAAGGGAATTTAGTTAGAATTATTGCTGGATAACAAATTAACGCTATTTTAATGTAAATAAGCCAATTACATATGAAAAAACTACTAATATCTGTTAAACTTTCATGATATTTGAGAGCTATTAAAGTAAAAACACATTATTTAATTGTTACAAATAGATATTAATGCACATTAAATGGAAAAAATGTAGTAAAAATCCATGAATAATTCGTACACCGTATTTATTTTGTATAATAGTTTTAGTAAAACTATATTATTTCGATGGCGCGTGTAATATTTGATAATATCACCTATATATATTAACAGTAAAGTGGCACCCGCAGTACAATTTACCAACAGAGATACGAAAAACAAACGTGAAAAATTACTTAATTAGAAATTATTATTTGTCCACAGAAAATGGCCGTAACACTTTCACTGAACACATAGTTTTCTGTTGCTACGAGTATTTCTTTGTAGATTTAACAATAGCCGTTACTAAGCCATAAACCATCTTTTGGCTATCTACGAGAATTAAAGGAGCTGGATAGTGGCCTATTAATAGCTGTCTAAGCCATTGTACAGCCCATGTACAGCTCTTACAATGCTCTGGACAGCTGTTAACAAGCTACTATAATGCTCAGGGCTGGTTAATTTGGGGCCAAATTTAGAATTATAAGAGCTGTGTAGCTGGATATACAACCCTTGTACAGAAAGCAATACAGCCTCGAGTTTTCTAAAATTCTGTTGTCCAGAGACTATACAGCTAAGTGTGCTGCTTGGGTAGTGTCGAAATAAAATCTTGCCGTGGAACGATTTGTCGAAATTCAGTTTGGGAGTGCGTGCATTCATTCATTGCGTAGCATCGACATTTCCTATTAAGTAATTATTATTTTTTTGCTTATTTTTTTATTGAAATCTTATTATAGGATGGTAGCATAAATTAGCACAAACGCAAGAAAATAAAGAATTTAACTTTTTTATGTAACATCAATCTAAATCCCTTGCGGCTTTAGTCTATACCAGAAATGGATCATGTGGTTTCAAGGAATTAGGTACATGAATTCGTTTACATTCTGTATTTGCAAAATTCAACAGCAAATATGCTCCCACACAGCTGGTAAAAATGTTTGCAAACATTAGTAAACATTTTCCAAACAAATAAAAATAACTGGCAAAAATCTATTAAAATAGTATCTAATAATATATTAGACAGATTAGATTTTTTATTATCTGATATTTTTATCTTTTCCTTACATTTGTTAGTAAATGTATTGGTGTTAGAAAATGTTTGTAAACATTTTTAACAGCAGTGTGGGAGCACCATAACATAAAATACTACGTATTCTTAAAATATAGGCATAAACTGCTATAAAATTATACAATCCAATGGTTTGCAAAGAAAGGCAAATAAAGTAACTGAGTGAAAACTCGAGTGATTTGTATTAACAATGGATAATATTTAAATTCCGCGGTTCAACGTGAAAGAGTTCGCTGAATAAATAATGTTATTTAACTTTTGTGCACGTTCACATTTTATTGAAATGAATAAATTTTAAAATTTTACATTGAATTGTTCTGTTCTAGAATCATTTTAAAATTAGTATACAAATATATTCTATAGGCTGGATCGTCCAGTGCAGGCTTCCTTCTTCGAAAGGTGAATATTAATTAATTTATCGAACGAAATTAGTTGTCATGTTACAGTCAGCGGCATAATTGGATAAACAAGTAGATTTCAGCTAAAATGAAATGTTGGACGCACACACGGGTGTTCATAAGTGTTGGGGTCCACGTGTGATGACAAATGGGGTGGGAATTTGCGCTCTTTTAGGGCTTCAAGAGCGACGTTTAATAGGTTAAGTTCAGCTAAACGAATATTCCAAAAAAGTATAATATAGTTTCAAATTGTAAGTTTAAATACAACTCTGAGTATTTCTTAAAGTTTTTATTTTACATCAGTAACTTTTGTCGCTGACTGTACCTGCTACTCAATAATTGGACGTAGTTACACAAAAAGGATCCAATCCACACAAAGTTACTTTAGAGATATTGACGTTTGAAATTTTGAAGATGTTTGACTTGCCATACATGTGGGTTGGTTCTGAGGTTGATAGAAAGTGATAGTGTTTTTGCTTGGATCTTTTTTACTGGTATTGATATTTAGCATCAGTTTGGTGCACTTAACTCATTTTTGACCATGTTGTGGGTTGGATCCTTTTTACGTAATTCGTCCAATTGTCATTCACGTAAATCAGAATTTTATGAGCGCCTTACTTCTACGTGATTTAATATAAATACATTCGGGACCAATGAATTCAGGTCACCAACATAAACATAAATCTTTCGGAAACTAAGAATGATAACTTTTTTCATTCATTAATTCAGCCGAAAGACGTCCACTGCTGGACAAAGGCCTCCTCAAGCATTCCTGCATCCAGCGGATTTCCGCGATCTTCACCAGGTCATCAGTCCGCTTTATAGGAGGCCTACCCACGCTGCGTCTTCCGGTACTCGGTCGCCAATCCAGAACCTTTCGGCCCCATCGGCCATCCGTTCTGCGAGCAATGTGCCCCGCCCACTGCCACTTACGTTTGGCAATTCTTCTATAAGAAGGCTCAAAGTCACCCAAAGGGCAATGGAGAGAGATATGCTCGGAGTT
Organism: Amphipyra tragopoginis; assembly: GCA_905220435.1. Classification (NCBI taxonomy): domain Eukaryota; kingdom Metazoa; phylum Arthropoda; class Insecta; order Lepidoptera; family Noctuidae; genus Amphipyra; species Amphipyra tragopoginis. The sequence goes on from HG992009.1 coordinate 12,610,274, forward strand.
TCCCTACGTGATCATATCAGACATGGTGAGATTCGCATGAGAACCAAGGTATCGGACATAACACGAAGAATTGCCAAACTTAAAAGATAGCTTATTTAAATAAAATGTTTACTTTACAGCAACCAAGAAGTTTTGCTAATTTTATTTCAGTAAGTATAGGTAGTATTAAATGTTCTTTGAAATACTTTTTATTTGAATAAGCTATCATTCTTAGGTTCCGAGATATCTATACTAATATTATAAAGAGGTAAAATTTGTTTGTTTGTTTGTTTGTATGTAGGAGGTAATCTCCGAAACTACTCATCCGATTTCGAAAATTCTTTCACCAATAGAAAGCTACGTTATCCCTGAGTGCTATAGGCTATATTTCATTATCAAAAAAATAGGGATGCGTAAGAAAAATACAATAATGTAACCCAAGGTATCAAAAATTTGCTTATAAAAGTTATTATTTGGCGTGCGCTGCGAAAACTATTGATGATACATAAAAAGAATGTACTACATGTTTATAGTACTCTTCATTATCCACAGAAAGTTCGTAAGGGCATATGTCCAACTATTATAGTTAAGTCACATCAACCGTTTTTTGTTCAAATTAGTCGATCAAAACACGGGTAGAATCGAAAGATGAAGACATTCCTATCATGATATTAATCCTTAACCAAGTAAATAGCTTCTTAATCAAGGCTGATTATGCACATGTAAAATGCTCTGTAAATTATTCGAATCGGATTTTTCGTTTAGAAGTGCTAAAAGTAAGAAAAATCTAGAACATGCTTTGTGCTGACGTTTTATCCATTTACCTATAGATGGCGTTGTGCAAATACATCATTTTTCTGAATCACGGTGTTAAGATTCTCCGTGGATTGATGACCCTCATTTCATTACATTTATTTATTTAAGAAATTAAGCCTCAAAACTTAAATAGCAATGAAAAAGTAATGATTAAAAAACACGCTTATAATGCTAATTTACACTTTTCAGGCGTGTATTACGGCCTTTTTATTTCGTGTTAGTTTATTAGTTTTTACGTGCTTTTGTGTTGTTATTTATGTTTTGACGATCGCCCGATCGCTTTGAACTGGGTGCGTCTCATATCATTTATAGGTATTTGGTATATTTTCATTTCAATAACGTTCACAAGATTTATTAAACGTGAGTTATACCAACTGTTGATATAATTTCCTTAGATATAACATTTATATACTCGAATACTCATTTCGTCTAATATTATTAGATATAACGTTCATCTGATCGAAAATCATTTACTATAAAACTCTTTTGAACTAACGCTTACTCATTGCATGTTTACATCCAAGTAGGACGGAGTGACTAGATTAGGGTACCCCGACCAGATGGGTTAGGTTAGGTTAGAACTGTGACCACCAACGCGCGAGCCGAGCGAGCGAAGCGAGCGTGCCGCGGCAGCGGCCGGCGAGCGCTACATCCAAGTTGGTTCCAATTACTAGGTTAGGGCACCCCGACGAAATGGATTAGCTTGGGTTAGGTTAGAAGGAACTGATTTTGTTGATTTTATGTATTTGCTCCTAATAGGCTAAATAAGTTTTGTGTTATTTGAGCGGTATACCGAACGATTTTATATTCAATGTATGTTATGCTTATAAAAATTAGTTATTATAAAATTATATCTAAAGTTTATTATATTTAGTGATCGTTATATCAAATAAAATTATTGATTTAGTTGTTATATCTTCTAAATATTAGAGATTTTGTAATTATATCATATTTTACTTACCCCTTTGAACTAATACAAAATCAGTGTAATACTACTGTTTTATAACAGTAAAATTAATAAGTAATGTAACTCAAGGGCCCCCTTTCATATTTGCTACGGGCCCCGCGCTGTCTTAATCCGACACTGGCGGTGAAATGATAAGGGTTGAAAGTTTGTATGAAAAATCTGGTACTTTTGAAGTAAGAAGCAGGGGAGAAATTGACTGACTGGGTGACTGATCTATAAACGCAGAGCCTAAACCGAAAAAAAAACGAAACATTAAAAATTTCAAGTTTCTTACCCCAGTTTAGAAACTTGAAATTTTGATAGGTAGTAAGTACCTCTAATAACGTAGGCACACATTAAGGAAGGGTTTTTGGAAATTACACCTCTAAACGGGTGAAATGGGTTGTTAACGTTCATATGGAAATCCTTATTCTATGGGGTTATTGACTTGAAATTTGGCATAAACACTCTTCAAAGTAAATAATAAAGAGTAGACTTTTTGAATTTTATAACTACACTAAAAAGAGGCTTAACGTTGGTTCAAAATTTCACGCAAGCGAAGCTGCGGGCAAAAGCTAGTTAAGGTATATACAGGGTGTAAACGAATTCTTGTAATTCCTTAAAACCACATGATCTACTTACTACTAGTGTGTATTGACGTGTAGTGACACACGGGATTTAGCTTGATTAAAATAAAAAAATCAAATCATTTTTTTCTTGTAGTTGAGTCAAGTAATCGTATCTAGACCACGTAATAAGGATTCAATAAAAAAAGAAGCAAACTTATTTTTTTCCAAATACGAATTTTTATGTGATTGAACATTTCGATGCCACGCAAAAATGAATGAAAGCACGGCGACACAGCTGGCAGGCACGACTAGCGCAATATTGCTCGTTGCAGTCAGTTAACTCGGGGCTCTACAATGACACAGAAATACACAACCAAGTTATGACCATGTTTTTTTTTTGATTGATTAAAGAAACCATTTAGGCTTAATCTGTATCACCAGTAGATCACGTGGTTTGAAGGAATTACACGAATTCGTTTACACCCTGTATATGGAATAGAATTCTTTATTGTACACCACAATTATAACATAGCTCTTATACAATATCATTTAGTGAAGGGTACAATGGCGGTCTTATCGCTGATAGCGATATCTACCAGACAACCTTTGGATGAACAGGAAGACAATGAATAAGATAGAGGGGATAGTCCGTGGTGTACTGCTGGAAAATATTCAAATATACTACACACAATACATAGACATAATAGGTACTCACCTGTATATGTTGGTGACCCAGATTTAGTCCTCCCGAGTGTAGTACATAGGTACAAGTACTTACTTGGTAAACAAACGTCTCATCAAAGAAGGGGTTGCAAGTCTTCTTCTTTTGTTTCGTCTGAAGCACTCGCCTCTCGTCTGGCATCAATTGGAGCCTGAGGAGTTTAACATCTATTAACGCCAGAATAGACACAGAATAACCAAACAAGCGGTTAATCAAGTTTTGGTTGACTTGTTGACCTTCTCCTTAAAGGACTTGAAACTTAGTTGTCGAACTGTCGAACTCATACACAGTTTGGCTGCGAGCATGGAAAATAACTTATTCATGAACTGTGGAACCGAATGGGTGCCGAAAAAATTCTCTGACGCTGAAAAATCTGTTCAGTTATTCTTTCCAATACGTGATTTGAATGGTTTCATTTTATTTTCACTTTCAGTCTGTAGTTTAATCAATTTAATATTCGGTCGCCATTTATTTTGATGTCACTCGTCGGCGTGGGTGTTTCTTTGTAGGGCGCCTGAAGACGTTTCCCCTACCGAAAGTGAAAAAAAGCATTATTTTTGTCAACACACAACATTGAAATTTCGTACGTACAACATTTTAGCCAAGTGTTGTAGAAATTTTAGAACACCAAATATGAACACTAGAGCTTCTGGATTCGAAGTTTTAGCGATAAGTACAAAAAACGGCCGTTTTTATCATTCATTACTAAAACTTCTAAACCTAGGATGTCAAGTGTTGTTTTTTGGTGTTCGAAAATTTCTACAACACTTGACTGAAATGTTGTACGTACAAAATTTCAATATGTTGTGTGTGTGTTGACAGAAATAATATTTTTTTTCTAAAGTGGTCATTTTCGGTGGGGGAAGCTCCTTAATAAAGCTAGGCTATCCACAAGTCTATTCAAGCTTGAAAAATCAACACTATACATTTGTGTCAGCGTCGGTTTTAAAACGTTACGAGGGCGTAACATTAATTACATTAGTGACAATCACTTACTTGATGTAAGGGTCGCACGCGTTGGCCAGCGCGGGGGTGCGGGAAGGCAGATGCTTCGCTTTTATAATATGCACCTGTAGCCTTTCAGTCCCCGCCTCGTATTTCAGAGTGAACCACACTCGACCCTTGGGAAATTAAAATAGAAGGTCAATTACAGCACGTCATATCAATGACTCTCTACGATTTACGTGACATTTGGCGTGTCTATTGCCGATTTTATTTAACGAGCGCCGCTTTCTATACGTCGTAATTGAAAAGGGATGTTTCGTTGTTTGAATCGGGATTGAAGCTATTAAAAATTCTTGTAAAGTATCCTAATTGAATAACCTTTTCACCTACATAAAAAGTGTCCTCCTTTTAATATAATTAACCCGTTTTCTACCGACAGAATTCTCTGTTTAAATAAAACTTTATACCTACAAGATGGTAAATAACTTTCGTTTGGATTGTCACGAGCAGTTATTTCGACAGGCGAATGAGAAAAGTTTACCGACGACAGAACCCGCATGTAACATACACAATTTACGCTTTCTCCGTCGTGCTATCAAATAGGGGCGATCGTAAAAACGTGTCACTTTTACGCGAAATTAAAACGGGCGGGCGTCTACTTATCGGCTCAAACCGAAATACATTCTCAAGTATTTATAGCTTAGAACCGCTGGAATGAGAATAGGTGGGCCATCATTTGGAATAATATAACTCTGTGAAAGAGAAGAAATAGTACTAAGGTGGTATAGAGTTTAGTCCAGGGGTGTCCAACATAATTCAGTGGTGGGAGAGTTTAATCATTTTTAACAATAAAGCGAGCCAAAATCGATATAACTTATTAGAGAACAATATGAGTGCTGATGTACCTAATTAAAAGGCTAGTTTTTTATGACATAATTATAATCAACGTGTTTTATGTATCATTACATGGTATAAAACAAAGTCGCTTCCCGCTGTCCGTCCTTAGATCCTTTACAACTACGCAACGGATTTTGATGCGGTTTTTTTTAAATAGATAGAGTGATTCAAGAGGAAGGTTTATATGTATAATACATTGCACCCGGGCGAAGCCGGGGCGGGTCGCTAGTGTATGATATATAGAAGAGCAAAAGTGAATTACAAGTTACAATTTAATGACTTTAGTGCAGGCATCCTTACCAAAGCTCGTAATCGCTTCGTGTACTACTAGCATCTACTTGTACCTATACGCAGGTACCTGATTACCTATCTAAAAAGTTGAAGATTGGCGTGCTAGATTGATAGTCTCCGTATCTTACAAACCCTACACCCCTGGTTTATTCTAATCCTAGAATATTCTGGAATTAGGTTTATTTGCAGACATTATTTGGTTAAGTTTGATTAATATTGCTTCGTCATGTTCTTCAAATAGAACATTAGTAAGATGTGTATTCATCCAACGATCTATTCAGTGTGCCTACAGATCTTATGTAATTAATAACGTAGCAATGCAAGAGTGGCGCGGGCGTTAAAATCAGCATATTCCAAGATCAAATTCACAATGTAAAATTTTCAACTGAAATAATAAGATAACCCAGTTCATGCGACGAAGTTTTTATTGTTTGTAAAATAAATCAAAATCTCGTTGTTAATAGACAAAGCGCTCGTCTTGTTTATAGTGAATAAATCTTTATAGCCTTAGCTATAAATTTTAATGTTGTTCCTATAAGAATGGAGTGTGGAGAAACAACAGTAAAAGTTGAACGCGAAGGACATAAATATTCATGGAGAACTGTGAATTCGTCTGCCAGTCCGGTCGGGCAGGACGGGGATATTTGCACGGCTAATATTATGGATAGCTTATTATGAAGATCTGTTGTTAAGTTGAACGTTGAAACCTTCAGTTAAAAGGTCATCTGTAATTATTCTGTTTTTGACCTCTACTTGCACCGTAGCTCGTAAACGGACGAAACGATTTCAATGTGTTTTTTGTTGTTGTTTGAAAGCTGGTTATCGCGATGCGAAGCTTAGCCCGGAGCGTGATGCGGGGCGTAAAGAGGACAATTCAAATATACTGACGATGTATTTCAACATTCACTTAAGCCTATTTAAGGCCGGGGTTTTTACAACATTGTTCTCACATTACCTATAGTAATATTATTGTATTGAAATATATGTATAGAGTCTGTATGATATTGAGTGTAGGTACCTAAATAATTATGTGTTTATATTCTATATTTAGATGCTTATACTTTTGTTTTCAATTCATCCAAAATTGTTCTAGGTAAATATTTTGTATATCATCGTCAACTTACATACTTTAATAAATATAATTAATATAACCTTTTCTTTGTGTATTATAGACTCATTTAATTTATTCACTTGACAGACAGAACTCTGTTGCTGGGGAGTTTTTTGCACCGTTTCTTCTTCACAGTATAAACACTAGGAAGAGTTAAAGGGTGGGTGCTTTTGGGGCAGTCTCATGTAAAATTTACGTTAAAAAAGAACTAAGTAATTCTAGTCTATTTTGAATGAAAGAGTTTTGAATTTGAGTTTAAATCCTAAATTATGATTTTCACTTCTAGTTTATTAGCCTGCACATATACTCTCTTTTTTGGTCCCCATTACTTCCACTTTCCGCAATGTTTTTTTTCTGTATAGCATTAGGCTATGGTAGTATGTTGTCATAAAATCTTAATTTACTAATTATACATTTTTGAATTCGTGTTTTAACAAACATTCATCACTACAAAAACATGCAATTTTTTCGTCTTCCCATTTTTTCCTACAAAACAAATCTGTTATTAGGCCTTCATTTTCAAAACTGCCAACTGTAAACATTATATTTCATACAGTCTGAATAAAAATGGCTGTGTCCAACAGACGGAAAGATATCGAGGTGATTACATACGTGTTTTGTGAATTTTGGTATAAAACACCGAAAATCCTTATCTGAAAATCAAACAAACGAGCTAAAAGCCTGTATGTAGGATTGCTGCTACGCTGCTACACGTACCTACACGTTTATATTCAAGCGTTATTCATGTTCTTATAAGCTTTTATTTCTACAAGGTAACTAGAAAAGGGGGTAGTAATCCGCGGGCTACTTTAAGTATCACTGATAAGTGTATCAAACCAAGTCATAAAATTTCAAAATTCGATAAATATACTTACTATGCATAATAATAATAATTTTAGTTTTTTTTTAAACACAGACCCAGTCCCATAGTCCAGATATTTTCCCCAGTCCACTAGATCAGATATTTTACAATAGTCTTGCACCCACCTCGGACAGTCCATGACTGTACCTACTCCAATAGTGCAGCCGTGGATAGTCCCCGGTTGGTGCCCCATCCCATTTTAGATACGAGTTCTCAAAGGGGACTCTGCGCGTTGGACCTTTGTCCCCTGTATGCCTTCCAAAGGACCGGACATCTTCCGCACGGAAGATGAGCCGTGATTCTTAAGAGATACAAGATTATAATTTGAGTTTTTTTCAAACATTCTGCATCCCTGCTTTAGTTACGAATTCAGAAAATGGAGCTTCTAATCCGTGACCCCTAATATAACCTAAAATGTATACAACGTTATTTTTACTTTATGCGAAAACCGAGACACCCCAACAAGATTTTCATCAGAACTGCCTGAATATGTGTTTTTCTTTAGTAAATCTCCAAGTTACACCGTAGTTTATGTCGCGTTAAGTTCGCTAAAAAAGTGTGAAATGCCTGAGATGTGCTATGCAGGAGTTGTCTAATACACGGAAACTGACCGAGCGGACCATTTCAAGCCTCAAGGTGTCTATTCCCGTCAATTGTTATGGGTAGAAACCTACTGAAACAAAATTGAAATTTATGAAAAAAAAAAAAACAAAAAAAAATGTGGTGTAAAAAATATGTCAATCGATTCTCCTAGTGATTCTGAACAAACTAGTTTCAGGTTTCGCATATACTAAAACTAACCTTGTATACAGCTGATCATAGCTGAGGATAAATAGATTTTAGAGTATTTTTTAAAAAATCTTTGGACAGCTATTTCTCTTAAACTATTGACTGTTGGGGAAAGTGGTAGAAAAAAAGTTATTCATTATTATGGTTACTTAACATCCTTTCAGAATAGTACCCCCTTGCTGACTAACCTTGTATATGTAAAACTTTATACAGCATTCGTGCAAGTATTTGTAATTTAACTAAACAAAGTACTAAATCACTCCCGAGCGGCTTGATTGTTATTTTCCTTCGCCACATTTACGGTTCGCAATCCAGGCATTACGTAATATGATTTAGCGGTAAACTAATCAACATTTTCACAAAGTTAGCAAGTGCGGCATCCCGCGGTGCCATAGAGTTATGAACGGTCTATCGTCTTTTATGATGCGCCGTCGCAGCATGGTGGCGTTCATAATATATTATAATAATATACATTATTATGAACGCCGAATGAATTAATGACTAAAATGAATGTATACAGGGTGTAAACGAATTCGTGTAATTCCTAAAAACTCCATGATGTATTATGGTATAGATTAACAATGCACGGGATTTTGCTTGACCAAAAATTGAAAACTTTTTTTTCTTGCGGTAGTCGTAAGTGATCGTATCTAAACCATAATAAGGAATCAATAAAAAATAAACAAAATATAATTTTGTATGATAGAACATTACGACATCATGCATAAATTAATTAAAGCACGACGACAAAGCTAGCGGGCAAGATAAACACGATGTTGCTACGCGCCGTCAGAACTTGGGGTTTGGGGTGCTAAAAGGACTCATTATCAGAACACCATGTTTTGTTTTGAATTTTTTTTTGTCCCATCTGTAAAAATCCCATTCCGTCATTCTGCGTCACCAGTAGATCACGCGGTTTGAAGGAACTACCCAAATTCGTTTACAACCTCGTGTATAATGGGGAACATACGATATTGATATTTGTTTTTTTTACTCGCGTTGCTGTTATTTTGGAAAAGTGATCAGCTAACATAATTTGTTTTTTGTTGCCATACCACCAGTTTTTAGAAACTTCTGATGAGGAGAGTTCATACATAATTATTTTAGAGTAAATAAACTATGATGTTGTTTTAGTTATTTAGGTGCGATGAAATTTAAAAATGATTTTATAAAGGTATCAGTCTAATGGCAAAATACTCAAACGCTACTCAATTTTAAGTTGTGGTTAATTTGGTGCTGTCACAAGACTTAATCCGGTACGATCCACCAAGCTCTCCCATCGTAGAGCCGGTTGTCTCTTTAGACTCCGCAGTCACACCGATAATTTAGCATTGATCAAGCTGTCTCCCCCCAGCCCCCCGCCAGAAACGCCCTAGGCCGAGGTCCGAGTCCCACTAGGACCTCGGCCTAGGTCTGCCTGCTACCTGCAACAACAGCCTTTAGTGCTGTTGTTGCAGGTAGTCGTGATGTTAGTGTAGGATAAGTAGTTAGCATAGGTTAAGTATTTTACTTCCCCACCATTGGCTGGAGACCCTTGAGGTCTCACCAATAACTTTTTTTACGTAGAACGTACGTGGTTACGTAGAAGTCCACAAGGAACATGTCCTTGGCAGAAGAACAGAAAAAAAAATCTATCTTAACGGCATCTTAAAACTGAGAAGCGTTTGAGTTTTAGCCATAAATCTACTTACTATAAATTGGAACTGTGGATGCAGACGTCTGTCTATTTTATTTATTATGAATAAGCGGTTTCACGGTAAAAATTACCTACAACATTGATCAAAAAGTCGATATAACTAACATATCTTATTTTTAGACTATTCTAGTGATCGAAGGTAAACACAGACAAAGTATAGTGTTTGTTAGCCAGGTTGAAAGAGGTTAATTGAGGGCGATAGGTCATTATGGCGCTTGACCGGCTCGAACAAACTCGATTAATGCATAAATGCAACATGGTGAGTTTATACTACCTACAGTTTTTTTTTTTTTTTTATTAATTTGTGTGGTGTCGTACGTAAAGAATAGCACTACCTCATCTCTTCGCATGGGTGTCGTAAAAGGCGACTGAGGGATTCACTAGAGGATGGGCAGCAGCGTTCTCTAAGTACTTTAACAATCATACTGCGATCGCCAACCCGCCTGCCATGCGTGGCGATTATGGCAAACCCTCCCAAGCTTGGGGGAGGCCTATGTCCAGCAATGGACGTCTTTCGGTTGAAAGATGATGTTTTTATTAAAAGTACTATGTTCGCCATGTGGTCGAAAGCGCGACTGCTGACCGTGAGGTCCTGGGTTCGATCCCTGGGTCGGGCAAAGTGTTATTGGGTTTTTCCGTGTGGAATTTCTTAGTACCTAGCAGCTCGGAGTCTGGATTTGTGCCCGGTTTATGGCAATACGCTCGCCCCCTATTACATGGGACTTAGCATAACGGTGCAATGAGGGTGTACTATACATCTCTGCCCAACCCTTCAGGGAATACAGGCGTGATGTTATGTTATATTACAATTTTATTACAGGGCACGAAGTAAAGAACTCATAATGAACCACTTGTTGGTGTCACAACCTGAATGCAGAATTAGCCGCTTTAGAAATATCTAATAGGGTTCTGTCGTGGTTCGTTATCGAGCGTCTGCGCCAAATCAACGAAGGCCAACGAAAGCATCCCAATGTCCGTAATTTTTTGAATTTACGTTTACGAAGTTTACGTTTTAAGCTTTTTAATTCATACCCATCGATAGTTAAAGAAATAGAGATGGCGCTGTTAACAGTTTTTTTTTTTTTATTATTAATTATCCATACGAAATAGAAGGGAAAGCAAATATTAAAAAAAAAATGATAAATCAAAAACGAAATTATAACAAGAAACTTATTATTATCATCTAAACTTATTGCCGCGGTGAGGATCGAACTCGAACCGCTTAGCTAGTTTAGCATACCGCAGCTAGGGCTAGTTGGTTAGTCAGTTTGTGAGTTATTTATTCAATAGCCAAATAGCTGGCTAGCTAGCTGGCTATTTCACAACAAATAGCCGGTTAGCTAAGTTATTTAAATTTCGGCTAGTTACCTATCTCTATCTGTAACTGTCTACTAAATACCAAACACAAACATGTTGACTCGTTGGCATATGCACACACACATTGAAGATAGATATTGGAGGGGCGAGCCATGTTATCTCTAGTCCGTAATTATTCATCAGATAAGCTAAATGTGACCTACAAATATGATACTTATATTATGTTCAATAATCTTGTCATTATCACTGAAAAGTTTAGAAACCGATTTAGCTTAATGAACAGTTAATGATAGGTTGGTGAAATACCCCTTAGTATAGCCACAGTGTACCTACTTACTACATACAGTGGGTCAATGCCCATACATTTGACAGGTCCTATGAAATGTCAAAATTATGTAGGGGCGGAGGTTATGTCCCAAGTATGTAGTATGGCTACTCGGGACATAACCTCCGCCCCTTCACCCCGCAACCCCCCGCACGATTGCTCTGCGACAATGTTCTACGTTGACCGACTGTAGGGAGTAAGATATAGGTAGACTGTGGTATAGCGGTTTGACAGCGTTTGTATAGAAAATATGTCAAACCGCCATATTTATTTCTAAGATAAAGGTTATCTGGCGATTAAAAAATCGGCCCTTAAATACAAATGATTATGGTTTATTACAAACTACAAACAATTACAATATTTACTTTAACGATTACAAACTTAAATGTTCAATAAAGTAAATCATTTACTTCCAAACAAAAACGTGTTTAAAAGAATTCGGCGCCGCCTTGAAAAACATGAGGTACCAACATTATTACAATTCAACGTTAAAAACAGCCTTAATATAAAAAGCTCTTTTCTAAAGCATCTGTTTTGTAACGCGGCTTAGGCCCTGTGCCCACTGGCGGGACGGCACGGCAAGGGATTTTTAAGCTCAAATAATTTAAAACCTTATTTATACGCTTTAGAACTCATAATTACCGTACCACGGGATGCTTCGGCATACCGCGAATACAAGTGCTAAAGTTATCACAATAAGGTTTAAAATTATTTGAATTTAGTAAATCTTTTGCTATGCCGTCCCGCCAGTGAGAGCAGGCTCTAATTCTCCATTTCGGCTGAAAAATCGATGTCGTTGAGATCTCTATCATGGAAAGGGGAAAACAAAAATCCACCTTTCTTTTTCAAAATCAAAAGCTAATGTAGCGTTCAATCCATGCAATCTACTTTAATGTGATAAGAAAATGACGTCCCATCTAAAAATATAAAAGTAATTTCCTATAAAAGAAATTCACTGCATTCTGAAGCTGTACTTCAAAATATCATCAGAATATTAGTTCAATGCATTGGATGACGGTGTTGGGTTCCCATACTATTATGGTCGAGCCTCGCATTGCTGATACATACTATCTCTATCAAAATGTAAACATATCTTTAAAATATTTCAATAAAAATATAAAAAACAATTAAAAATATAAAAAATAGTAGCCCACCGGCATCGGGAACAGGGTCCAAGCTACAGGTGGTCAGGGCCTCAGAGAGAGAAACTTCCTAACAATACGCGCCGTGTCAAGAAGTACAGCTTTCTGTACCAGGCCCTTGATCCAGCCACCCAACGAGAGCCTCTGTAGGTGTTGGTCGAGGCTCTTGGCTATTAAGCCATTCGCCGTAACTACTATCGGCACAATTACTGCTGAATCAACATCCCATATGTCGACAACCATTTTTTTAACCAATGTAAATTATTATTAGTGTATTTTTTACACTAACCTGCATTGTTCTCACATAATTTTAAGCACTACATTGTATCAATACCCAGTACATGAAATTATTTTAAAAGAGTATCCATGAAGTTTCTTGCCGGCTCTTTTTGGACCTACTTTTTGGAACAGTGCAACTAAATTATCGAGACGTTTCCTAAGTGCATGTACATACTGTGACTTTTCGAAATAAAAAACTTAAAATTTGAATTTGGATTCACGGCAGTGCGTAACAAAGTTCGTCGAAGTAATAATATTAAGATTAATTACCACGTGTCCCTCTGGCCACATAAGATCTTCATCAAGACAGTCAGTTTTGTATAGTGATGGGTCCAGTACTCCAAGGTCCGCAGTGTTCGCTGTAACAAACAAATAATACCATTTCAAATAATTAATTTGTGCCTGGCTCTTTTATTTTTGGGTACGAAATAAATAAACTCAACTCAAAACTCGTTTATTCAAAATAGAATAGTATTACTTAGTTCTTTTTGAACGTCAAATTTACATAAGACTGCCCCCAAAAGCGCCCACCCTTCACCGCTTCCTAGTGTTTATGCTGTGAAGAAGAAACAGCGCAACAAACTCCCCAGCAACACAGTTCAGTCTGTCAAGTGAATAAATAAATGAGCCTATACACAAAAAAAGTAAAATGATGCCCTTTAGCTTTATAAATAACTAAAGTTTTCATCACAATTAATTGCAGTTAATTAGTTCATTTGAATGTTGGTTGTGCACGATGTCACACTGTTAATGAAGAAATTATTATTCAATACGTTAAATGTTTTTGTATGGCCATTTAATTTAATGCATGAGTAGTCGAATTTGTCCTTGAAAACAAATTTTATTTTAATTGGTTTTCAAAAGCATTCAGTGGTGTTTTAAAATTTGATTTTTTTGGGTAGGGGCATGTGCGATACCTGTGGACGATTTCCAGAATTTGACAAAAAAGTATTTTTTTAAAAAAAAACCTCATTCTTTTATCATGAAATTATTTATTGTAACTAATCAACTCTTAATAATTATCAGTCTCAAATGCGATGGCAAAAACAATTGCTTAGAAAATTAAAGATCTTCAGAAACCCCTATTCCGTTCCTAGGTACAACGTACAAATGTACCTATGGACCGCACAAATGTACTTATGGACGGTAATGTACCTATAGACAAGCATTTAACATTGCAAAAAAATCAGGTTTTCGTAGCGATCATTCTGGAAAACGTTGTCAATAACATCGAAACCATCCTGTACCACCCATTTTGTATCGATGCCAGCTTTTAGGAGTATTTTCTTTATTTTTTCTAAAACAACCACTGTATAATACATGCATAATATAGTGGAGAAAAGCACGCGGGCGAAGCCGCGAGCGACCTCTAGTACCCAATAAAGTCTTAATTTCAATGCCTACAAAATAATTTCGCATAGAGCGGATTTCTTATAGTTACAGTACCGTCGTGATACAATAAAAATTACTAAAATGCATTCCCGAGGTTTTCACTCTGAGATGACGTTATGTTGATGTTATAAAAAAATACTTGAGTTTATACTGTATTTACTAGTCCTCTAGCTAGCTAATTAAAATATGCAGGCGTTTGAACTATGTGACGTGCGTAGTAAGGTTCAATGTTCGTAATTTATTCATTAAACAATAATTGCATTCTATTTTAAGCGTTTAATTTTTTCATTAATGAACGAAGCTTGTAACAAAATCACGCAACATTATTTATAATAAGGGCTGTGTTATGTACTGGTATTTTGCTTTCCCCAGCCTATTCATCATACACATTTCTCGGTGCATTTTTCCTTAAAAGATTGTGTTAAATAGCAAAGTAAAACCAGTTCCTTTTTGTTTTTCAAGGACGTTGCCTGTTTTAATAATAAGCGATGGTGCCTGGTAATTTAGTTTTTGTTTTGTTTTTTTTTATTTCTTTAAAAAAATAATACGTAGTTACCCCAATGAATCACATGAAGAAGTTTCTAGTCTTAACACTACCATAGTCATCCAATGACGATTAAAAGCGTCTTGCTAGATACGTCAACATAAACTTAAAGCGACAAAACCATGACGCTAGCGATACACGAACGTTTTCATATTTCGGAAGGAGCAAACATAACTTTAAATTCAGAAATAGTCTTTTACAAAAACAAATGAATTTAATGAAACAAACTGTAGAAAACTGTAGGTACTGTTACCTAAAATTGCTTATATGTATAGTTTTAAGTTTATTAAACCCAGAAAAGGATTAGGCTTGACTTCCCTTCACACAGACCCTTATTCTTGATTTTGCTTATTATTTATTATGAGAGCCATACGACTTATTCACTAATACACATACATTAATCAATTATTGGGTTTTTGGATTATCGACGAGTTCATCTCGTCACTTACAGGACGCACTCCTTGCAAAATTATACCGGAATGCAATACCTACAATTAAATAAAACTAAAAAAAAGAGCTATTGTGGCTCACTAAAAGTTTCGAAATAGGATAGGGTTCGCCAGTGAATGCAATTATGTTACAAGAAGCAGCGCGTAAATTTTTAATTACTATAAACATAGTTAGTACCTATTTCGAAATCTTATTTCTGCTGAGAGCATTTCTGTGAAATTGTGGCATATGTGGCAATGTATTGCAAAATATGTCGATGTCATTAGCTTATTATGTATCATTTAGTAAGAAAAATGCTAGATGTCAGCCAGTACAATCTGAATAAAATTCATTTAAAGTTTAACGAAAGATAAGTTCTGACATAGCGGTCATTTTGTAAACTGAAGGGACTGCTATCGAAAAAACTTAAACGACATCATCAAAAACTGTAAAATAGCTACATTTTCCATGTTTTGCTTTTTAAGAATATTTGATATTCTGTAGCATTTTGAAGAGAAACACCAGGACCAGCGTTGCCAAACATCCCGATTTTGAAATCAAAATTAAATGTCCCGCGTGGGACAAACTTAGTCCCGCTTTTTGGGGATTATATTATATAATATGGTTTATAATTATATTCCTTTGAAGACTCAACTGCCTAACTATAGGGTAAACCAGACAGTAATAGTTAAAGTAACGTATTTTCATTAAAATACATTTTCTAGGGCTATTTTTGTCTCTTGTAAATATCATGTAAACATAATTTAGAACTCAAATATAAAGATAAGTATTTAAAACTACTGATTAAATTCGTTTTTTTACAGTTACTATATCCCGCTTTCGACGAAAAAATCCCGCTTTTTTACTCAAAAAGTGTTAAAATCCCGCATTGCCATACAAAAAATCTGGCAACGCTGACCAGGACACCTTACGGTGAAAAGGGTATAGTTTCAATTGTTACACAAATATCAAGAATAAATCTTAAATTACTCAATTAATAGTTATGCTTGAACTAAACCTAATTCAGAGCAATAAAAAAACCATTAACACATAAGTAATGGCTAGGCACAAATCTTTATTCATATACTAAAGAGTTATACGAAAAGTAATTATAAGTTTATCAAGAGTTACGAACTGTGAATGAATATAAAGTTAACAGAACTGTGGTTTATTGAATCAACTTAATGAATCATAACAATAAACTCAAAAGAATTCAATTTAAACTTCAATAATAAGAATTGTTTAACACGAGCAGTTTTGTGTTTTATTTAATACAATTTTTTGAACTACAGAACTTGGCTTTTGTTTTTCCTTGCTTTCGTCAAATTAAACGCAAACAAAATTGCAAACGTTATTACAGTTTTCATAATAAGAATATTTTAAACGAAGTACCTAGTTTTTTTACTTGATTATATTTTTAGTGCGACAGAACTCAGCTGTTGTTTTCCCTATGTTTCTTCAAACTACAATCCATATTGATCCGGGGACTAAATTGACAGAAAAAATTTCAAACTTAAAAATTTTAAGAACAATATTTTTATGTTTGACGTTTGAGCCTGTCAATTCAGTCTCCGGGATTAAAAAACGAACTTTAAAAGCAAACAGAAATCGCACACATTGTTACAAGCAACAGTATTTTTATAGTCTTCTTAATAAGAATATAAAAATATTGGGTGCAAGAAAAAAGCCTCCACGAGAGACGATACTTAAGTACGTCCGGCGCACCCTGGGCAGTCAGCCCCGCTACTAACCTTGCTGACTGGCTAATCTTTTCACCACAGCATGAGCTATTTTCGTACAGCTCGTGCTGACATGAGAGAAGAAGAAGAAGAAAAAAATAAGAATATTTTAACACGAGAAGGTTTCTTTTTTTTACTTCTTAAAATTTTTAGTGCAACAGAACATAGCTTTTGTTTTTCCCTATATTTTCGTCAGACTAAAAGCAAACAGAAATCGCACATGTGCACAAGCAAAAATATTTTTACAATCTTCACATTTTATTATAACTTTCAGAGGATAGAAGGTTTCTCTCATTAAATTCAGTACATGAATAGTAGTTTGTTTTCAAATCAAAGGGAAGCCACAAAGGTTCTGTATATAATATCAAACCTTTGGGCAGGGAAGTGAGCCTTCAAATTATGTCCCATGAGTGGTAATTTTGAAACACAGTTGCGATAGAGAAAATGTTTTAATAAATTACATTATATTAAACAAGGGTGTGTAATTTACAAGTGGTTTTAGCTTATATTGTATAATTAAAATTAATTGTATTATTTATTTCTACAAAGTAGTGTTAATTATCTACTTTTATTTTGCTATAATAGTCATGTTGACAGCATCAATCAATTGAAATCTAATTAGTCCGCCAGTTAGAGTTTTGAAAAATAATGGACACCAATTTTTTCTTTTGTTAAATCTATAAGAATATTTGGAACGATAAAACGCATCAAAACTCGAGATTGGGGCCTTGTGACGTCAGAAGCAAGTAAAAACTGTACTTAAATTGCTTGAGACGTTTTGCCAATCTTAAAAGTGTCGTATCTTCGTCAATTTTGGTTTACGTAACAAAAGAAAAAAATCGGGTCAAATATTTTTTGATAATCTAACTGACGTACTGGGGTGCATGAAAAGAGCCCCCACGAGTGACGATAGTACTTAAGTTAAGTAGTCCGGCGCACCCTGGGCCGTCAGCCCCGCTACCAACCTTGCTGACTGGCTAATCTTTTCAACACAGCATGAAGTTTTCGTATAGCTCTTGCTGACACAAGAGAAGAAGAAGACTGACGGACTTATTAGATTTTTTCAGTCAAATACCCTATAGGACTCATCATCTTTCTGCCCTTATTCCACTCTAGGTGGGGTCGGCATAACATGAACTCCTGTCCCATTCTCCTCTATCAGCCGTCATCTCAGTCCTCACTCCTTTCTTACCCATATCATCTTTCATACAATCATATCTTTTTTTTGGTCTACCTCATCATCATCATCTGCCTAGCCTTTTCCCAACTATGTTTGGGTCGGCTTCCAGTCGAACCGGATGCAGGTGAATATCAGTATTTTACATGGAGCGACTGCCTATCAGACCTCCACAACCCAGTAACTGGGTAATACGATACTCTTGGTAAGACTGGTTGTCAGACTTTCTGGCTTCTGACCAACAGTAACGACTGTCAAAGATCTACAAATGACAGCCGGGACCAACGGCTTTACGTGCTTTCCGAGGCACGGAGGAAAATCGCTATGGGAAATGGTCACCCATCCACAGACCAACCTCGGCAAGCGTGGCTTAACCCGGAAAATCGGTCTATGCGGCTGTAATTATTTAGCCACGAGCCACATTCATATTTAACGCTCTTCTGGTAACATGACTTTCTTCCCTCCGCATAACATGTCAATACCACGCTAACCTATTACTCCTCAACATTTCAGTCATTTCCGCTATTTTCAAACTTTCTCTGACGTAGGTGGGTGAAAATTCTGAACAAAATAACAAAAATTTAGAACATCATTATCATCTTCCCGAAGTTAAGAATGCAGATGTTTAAATCTCCGATTATGATAATGAAAACTGAAACAATACCACTGCCGTCAAGCAATAAGACAAGAATAAAAACAATGTGAAACTAATATAGTGTTAAAAACCTAGGGAGAGCAATGATTTGTTAAAAAAAAGTGAAGGTAATTCAAATATTCACCCAGGTACTCATTCCTTATCTTATCCATTCTAGTCCTATTATAGGACTAAATAATATAAATGTTTTTTCTTGAAAATGTATTTTTAAGTCGCTACAAATACCAAAACAGTCGTTATGGGTAGCCAGAAGCCCGAAAGTCTGACAACCGGTCTAACCTTAGGATATCGGCATTGCCCAGTAACTGGGTTGCGAAGGTTTGATGGCAGTCGCTCCGTGTAAAATACTGGTATAAAGCCGCATCTGATTAGGCTATAAGCTGATCCCAACATAGTTGGGAAAAGGCTAGGCAAAACATATATCTTGCCGGGGTTGCTGTGCATGCAGCTGCAAATCTATGTTTCCCAAAACTTAAAATTAAAATATCAAATAAAACTCGTAAAACGTCATGGATAACCAAAGGGCTAAAAACTAGTTGCAAAATTAAAAGACTATTAAGATTAAAATACTACACAAACAAATCCACATCACACAAAGAAAAATATAAAAAATATTCAAAACTCCTACGTAAATGTATAAATGAATCTATTAAAAATTGTAATAAAAAGTTACTTATAAAAACAAAAAATGTCTGTAAAACATCATGGCGTATAATAAAATCAGAATCGCAAATTACACGGAGAGACGATCTCATAAAGAACGTTAATAAGGATGGTAAGCTTTTAGAAAATTCTCTGGACATAGCTGAAGCTTTCAATGAATTCTTAATAGATTCCACTAACATTAGAAATAATGCAGCGATCGGTACCACATTTGACCGAACTACTTGTAACAGCATTTTTCTAAAGCCTTATACGTGCCATGATATTCAATGCATCATACGATCTCTTAACAATACAAATGCAGAAGGATACGATGAATTTGCTACACAGATAATTAAATATTGTGTAATAGAGTTAACCCCCGTATTGACATACTTCATTAATCTCAAAGTCAAAGTCAAAGTCAAATAGTTTTTATTTCAAGTAGACCAGATCCCTGGTGCTTTCAAAAGGTCAACACTAGGGGCTCGGTTCCAAGTAGTAGGTCCTTTGGAGAAGAACCGGCAAGAAACTCCATAGACACTCTTTTAAAAAGGTAAATGTTTTGACAATCTTCATTGTAGTAATGTAAGAACAACGCAGATTAATGTACATGTGGTTAACAACATGAAAAGTAATGAGAAAGTTAGCCTTTTAAAACGATTGCCATAGCAGTTACGAGCTGACCAGTCCCAACAGACAGCACCCGTTCACGAGCATGACGCATACATCGGCGTCGTTCAGCTCAACCATGTTGCAGGGAACTCAACGACCCGATGCACAACGCCACCATCAGCAAGACATTTCAGTGAGCATGACAGACTCATACCGATAGACAATAGGCAGTCAAATATTAAGAATGAAAGTGTAACACTAGATGCTGCATGGTCCTCACATTTTACAGCCTTGCGTAGGTATTAACAGAATAATATTAATAATTGCAATTCCATGTCAAACTAATATAAGCAAATATTAGCAATAAATAAATTAAATGAAATGTCAAAGAAAAAAAAACAATCAAAATTGGAAACATTGGATTAAAAAATAAGATAAAATAACATACTTATTGAGTCAAAAAATAAAAAAAAAATTACAATAAGTAGGCATTTGAATAATGTCCGTTTGTTCTGTTAGACGGTGCCAGAGGGTCGCAGTGTGCAGGAGGGAATCGTATGCCAGACATCTTTATCTACGATGTACTGATTTAGGCTATAATATGCTTTAGACATTAGTACGCGCTTGACATATAATTTAAACTTTGTATCTGGTAAATCAGTGACACTAGATGGAATTTTATTGTAGCATCTAACACTGTTTCCCATAAACGACTTACTGGTTTTCCTAAGTCTAAAACCAGGTACTGCTAGCTTGTCCTTATTGCGAGTATTAAGGTTGTGGTTGTCACTCTTCTTATTATACTGGGCAATGTTTTTCCGAATGTACATAATGTTACTAAATACATATAAGGATGGTAAGGTTAGTATATTTATCTCTTTGAATATTTCACGGAGCGACTCACGGCAGCCTAGATTATAAATAGCTCGGACTGCTCTTTTCTGTAATATAAAAATAGTTTCAACATCAGCAGCCGATCCCCACAGTAAAATGCCATAGGACATAATGCTGTGAAAGTAAGCAAAATACACTAACCTAGCCGTAGGCACATCTGTCATCTGTCTTATTTTCCTAACGGCATAAGCAGCAGAGCTCAATTTACCTGCAAGTGCCTGTATATGGGGCCCCCATTGCAGTTTAGAGTCTACTGTTACACCCAAAAAGGTCGTTGAGGGAACCAGATCTAAAACTTTCCCATCAAGTTTTACATTTGCACCTATATGCGATACCTTTAGTGTAGAAAACCTAATACATTTGGTTTTTTTTGCATTTAAAAGAAGATTATTAGTAGAAAACCAATTAGATATTAAATTAAGAGTATGATTGGGTTCTACAAGATCCCTATCCTTCCTATTGACTTTAAATATAAGTGATGTATCGTCAGCAAATAAGACTATGTTACACATTGTATCATTTATGATGTGTGGAAGGTCATTTATATAGACAAGAAACAGAAATGGGCCTAGAATCGATCCCTGAGGTACTCCCATTTTAACTAGTGAGCCTGCAGAAGTGGCTTTATCAATAGCCACTCTTTGTTTCCGATTTGACAAGTATGAATTTACAAGATCAATAGATCTATCCCGAATTCCATAGTACTTTAATTTCAGAATTAGCGTGCGGTGGTCCACGCAATCAAATGCTTTAGAGAGATCACAGAATACCCCGACAGCATCGTGTGCCTCTTCCCAAGCTCCCAGTACTGTTTTGATTAGAGTGGAACCAGCGTCTTCCGTAGATCGTCCCTTCGTAAATCCAAACTGTTTGACGTGTAATATCGCATTTTTGTTGAAATGTACTAACATTTGATTTAATATTAATTTTTCAAAGATTTTACTCAAGGCTGGTAGTACAGATATTGGCCTATAATTAGATGCGTTATTTAAGCAGCCTGATTTAAAGACGGGTACAATTTTGCTTGACTTCATGAGATCGGGGAAAATGCCATCCGTGATACAGGTATTAAAGATCACTACCAAGATGGGCGCGATATTAACGATAATTGATTCGACGGCCTTTATTGACAATCCCCATAAGTCCTCCGTTTTTTTTACTGCTATAGTTTTAAACGCTTTAATTATATCGGTGGGAGTAACAGAACTGAATTCAAAAGTAGGTACATTAGGTACATGTAAATTAACATTTTGTTTCAAAAGAGCTTCAGCTGCTAAAGGAGACGATGGGAGACATGTAGTAGTCTCTATAGGTATGTTTGTAAAGAATTTTTCAAAGAAATTAGCGACTACAGTTTTATCTGAAACTAGTTTATCGTCTATTTTTAAGTTAATTGTGTTGTCCGTTGATCTACTATTACCCGTTTCTGTATTTATTATTTTCCACGTTGTTTTAATTTTATTATTTGCCTTTTTTATTTGATTACTAATATAGGCAGCCTTTGCTTGCATGCAGACTTTTTTAAATATTTTTGAGTAAGTTCTAACGTAATTATGAAAATCATTATTGGATGTATAAGACTTTTTGTCATATAACTCGTATAAGACATCCCTGCTGCGTCTTATACCCTCGGTAGCCCAGGCACTAAACAGGATTTTACGTTTTAAAGTAACTTTTTTTACTTGACAAGTTTTATTAAATTCAGTACATATAGCATCAAATAGGGTGCGATACATTTCATTAGGAGTGTCATTTTGAGGCTTCAGAGTAATTAATTGCGATTCTAGATTTTTATTGAATTTTTCTAGACTATTTTTGTGTAGTGTTCTACATTGTATAATTTTTGGACTTTCTACTTTTTTGCAATTTATTTTAACTATCTGACACTTGTGATCTGAACGAATGCCACTAATAAGACTCTTCTGTAATATTTTAAAATTGGTCATAATATTATCTATACAAGTAGCCGATGTAGGTGTGACTCTAGTCGGCTCAGTGAACATATGTTTTAGATTAAATGATTTAAATAAGGATAAAAGATTTTGCCTATCCGTGCTATCTATCAAGATGTCAATATTAAAATCCCCACATACCAATATCTTTTTGTTTATTTTAATTTTCCTAATTGCATCCTCCATCGTAAGGAGGAATTGGGAAGTATTAGAGGAATCTCTCATTTGTTGAAGGCTACTTTCCCACTGCGCTTAAGCTGTCCGTTGTAAAACCTTTATTTAAAAAAGGCGATAAATCTACATTGAGTAACTACAGACCAATTACTCTCATCCCTATAATCTCCAAAGTATTTGAGACCGCTATGAAAAAAAGGTTACTCGACTATGTAAATAAAAATAATATTATAAAAAATGAGCAGTATGGATTCCAGAAAGGAAAGTCTACTACATTAGCCTGTTTTGACCTTATAAGTCAAATAGTTGATAATTTAGATTCTAAAAGGTTGGCAACTGTAGTATTCTTTGATATGTCGAAGGCCTTCGATTTTGTTAGTCATAGAATCTTATTAAATAAACTAGAAAAGTATGGCATTAGGGGAATCGCTTTAGATTGGTTGAAATCATATTTGGACAATAGAAAACAATGCGTAGAAATAAAAAATCTTAATGAAAAGCATGAATTGATAGGATGCAGATCTTTTTATAAAGAAAACCATTTCGGTGTACCTCAAGGCAGCGTTTTAGGACCTATATTATTCTTACTGTACATAAACGACCTTCCTGACATAACACAGCATCCATGTATCCTATTCGCAGACGATATTTCTTTAATAATAACATCCAATAGTAATGACGACAATTATGTAACCGAAATTAATAACTCAATTATGTCCATAATAGACTGGCTAGGAAAAAACAACCTCAAAATAAACCTCACAAAGACGAAATACATTCAGTTTAGTACTTATGGTAAAAAACAAAAAACATTAGATATTAACTATAATAATGAAAATATATCAGAGGTAACTCAAACAACTTTTCTAGGAATAACGTTAGATAAATACATTAACTGGAAGGCACAGGTAGAACAAGTCAGCAGTAAACTAAATCGTTATGTATATGTGCTTGCTAAACTAAGAAAAATAGCAACGCAAAAGACTGTATTGCTTGCATATCATGGGTATGTAGCATCGGTACTTAACTACGGTATAATATTATGGGGAAACTCTACAGACATGGTCAAAGCATTTATCGCCCAGAAAAAATGTATTAGAGCGATATGCGGAGTTGCCCCTTGGATATCCTGCAAGCCTCTTTTTCGGAAACTTAAAGTGCTTACATTGCCTTGTATGTACATTTTAGAAACTTCAAAATTTGTTAAATTACATAATCAATCATTTAAGAAAGCAACAGAATTAAACCCGCGAAATACTAGAAATCCAGATAGGATTGTTTTACCAAAAATTCCTAATACTACTTTATACCAAAAAAATTGTTACGCAATGTGTGGTCGAATATTTAACGCAATACCAACGGATATTAAGTCGCTACCTTATACAAAGTTTCAAAAAAAGCTTAAGGAATGGTTATTAGAAAAAAACTTCTATACCATTAACGAACTGTTCAGAACTCGTAAATGGCAAACATAATAAATGTATATATAATAAATAAATGAAAAATTACAGTAGGTAGTCGTATTTAATTAAATAGGATATTAATAAATTCGTATATAATATTATAGATAATTTATTGTAATATGAATAAGTGATGTAATAATTCAGTCGGTAAAATATAATATGATAAAATAATAATATTATGTAATTGATAATTTAGATAATAATGTAAAATGTAATTAATGAGTGATTGTTTAACAACAATATTTTAATATTTTGCATGCCATGTATTACCTGGCGGAATATTACTAACTGTTAATATTAAGCATAACCATCTGCTACTGTAACTTATAATATTCCTGCAAATAAATGATTATTATTATTATTATTAATCCCTATACCTATATATATAGGGTTATACATAGTCTATAGGTCAGGAGAAGGAACACCGTGGGTTTTTAGCCGGTAAAAGTCCGCCGGCATCTGTTGTCCCCAGGCGGAGGGTATCCAAGAGGATTTACCCAAGATAAAAGAAAGGCTGAACATGCATCTTTAAGTCGCTATCTGCGGATATATTTTCTTAATAAATAAAAGACTGCCTCGTTGGTCTAGTGGTCGCAAGCGCGACTGCTGAGCGTGAGGTTTTGGGTTCGATCCCCAGGTCGGGCATAGTGTTATTGGGTTTTTCCGTGTGAAATTTCTCAGTAGCAGCTCGGAGTCTGGATTTGTGCCCGGTTGATGGCAATAGGCTCGCCCCCTATTACATGGGACTTAAAACATAACGGCGAAACGTGGGTGTTGCACTATACACCTCTGCCAACCCTTCGGGGAATAAGGCATGAAGTTATGTTGTAAATAAAAGACTTAAACCCGTGGCCCGTGTAGTCCACACAGACAACACTCCCTCCCAGCTGACCCGGGAGCAAAGGAAAAGCATCTAAGTTGGTCAGCAGCAAACCTGAAAGCTTTGGCAGTCAGGTTTTTCGTGTGGATACCTCTCGCACTCCACACAAAGTCTAGCTCGGCGGTGAAGGCAGTCTATACTGATAAGGACCGGAACCTTGCGGTCGAGTTAGCAAAGCAATGTTGATGGCTTAGGGCGGCGGTTGAGGTCAAAAGTGACTGCAGGCCAGATACTGCATACAAACCCCCCGCCAGTTGTAGCGGTTCCCGTTCCATTGGGTTACGGAGGGTAAGGACGAGAGAGGGCACCCGCGGTTGCGCGCCCGCTTGTGCACTAAAAATATTCTTGCGCAGATGATTGCTTCACATCATCACCACTAAAACTGTACTTAAACCATCACTTAAAACAGTATTTACCTAATTAAGCAGCAATCTACTTATAGGATTGATAAATAATTGCCTAAAGCGATTATTTATCCTTTAAGTAGATAACAAAATGAAATTACAAATTAACGGTATAATAATAAATAACGGTATATTTTACGAATTGTAAATTGTGTTGCCCTGAAATTACCGTTTCTACGTGTGTGTAGCTAAGTACGGTATGTTATCTAGTCAACCTAATACTAAAATTTTCCTTTAAAGCCTCATCTTAATTTACATGTACCTATCTTAATTATACCATGGTATCAATTTAATTTATATCGACAGAATTAATTTAATTAGTACGTTACTTTTGCAGAATATGTGAAAAGCGCTAGATTATGTGTTAATTTGATAAAGAGCTGTTCCATTTTAATATTGCTAAAATAAAATAAAATCACTGCTTTGTTGGTCTAGCGGTCGTAAGCATGACTAGTGAGCATGATATCCTAGGTTCTGTTCCCAGTTCGAGGAAAGTGTTATTGGGTTTTTCCGTGTGGAATTTCTTAGTAGCAACCCGGAGTCTGGATCTGTGCCCGGTTAATGGCAATTGTCTCGTCCACTATTACGTGGGACTTAAACATAACTGCGAAATGAGGGTTAACTATAGACCTCTGCCTAACCCTTCGGGGAATATAGGCGTTATGTTAAGATTAAATAACTTTAATTGAGTATAGAAAAAACAAATGTACTCGTATCATGAAAATATTATGTAAAACCAAATAGTTATTATAAAAACAACGTTTAGCAAGTAAAAGAAAATATTTATTTTTGAACGAACCTATAAAAACTGATAAATATTCCGCCGCTAATAAATACAAGCCAAACCAAATATTGTACCAGCGCGACAGCGCCAGCGGCAGCGTACAAAGTTTATCAACTGAACGCCTACGAACAGTCTCGTCACGTAGCCGCTGTCTACGGCGTAGCTCGTAGGCGACATCTACGATTTTCCTAAGAGCTTCCCGTTTACAATATCGCTTTTGGAAAAGCAATCTCATAAAATAACATTGTAAGCATATTGAATGTGTTATTTCTATTGTAAGAACACGTTTCTGGATCGTTTTCGCTTAAGCGAGTGTTATATTAGATTCGAGATCCCGTAACGTTATACAGAAAGTGGTGGGAGGTCAGTCTGTAAGCGGAGCGAGTGCGGAATTTTCGTTCATACATATTTGGGCCTTGAGGCAAAATTCCTTTTCCTTAGCCTGGCCGCACATCATAAGAAATTTCTGTCATAACATTTTCTAACGCGTAGAGGGTCTCTGCTCACAAGACCCTCTGCGCATATATTTTGTACTACAGCCAGCAGGTTGCTGGATTCGGCAAATTCTGAAAGAATTCAGAAATTTCTAATAATGTGCAGACGGGCTTAAGCGTTAAAGATAATTTATCTATACAAAACATGAGTGTACAGTACAAATTGTGGTTTGCAGTGTAGGTAAGGTGTTGATTACATGGTATAATGATCTACATGTTTTGCCAAAATAAAATATGGCGTACAAATTCGGTAGGTAAAAAATGTAAATTACATTACATACATTATTAGACTATGAGACTTTAAACAATACAATAGTGATGTCCAACATAAAAAAAAAATATATAAATATAATATGTATATATATATACAACGTTATTTTTACTTTATACGAAAACCGAGACACCCCAACAAGATTTTCATCAGAACTGCCTGAATATGTGTTTTTTTTAGTGAATCTCCAAGTTACACCTTAGTTTATGTCGCGTTAAGTTCGCTAAAAAAGTGTGAAATGCCTGAGATGTGCTATGCAGGGGTTGTCTAATACACGGAAACTGACCGAGCGGACCATTTCAAGCCTCAAGGTGTCTATTCCCCTCAATTGTTATGGGTAGAAACCCACTGAAACAAAATTGAAATTTATGAAAAAAAAAAAATGTGGTGTAAAAAATATGTCAATCGATTCTCCTAGTGATTCTGAATAAACTAGTTTCAGGTTTCGCATATACTAAAACTAACCTTGTATACGAGTATATGTATTGAACAGAAGCAAAATGTCATAACAATATGAATTATTCAAAAAATCTGTCAGAGTATAATGACACTTATCAAGAATTAAGTTTCGGTATTTTATTGAATATTATATAATATTTACGTTAAGACCGGCGAAAAAATCTAATTGTATGAAAATTACATTTTCTCGAACGTAATAACGCTCGAAAAAATGTAATTTCCTTTCATTTCGTTAAATAATATTTCAATTTATCTTTCCGTATTTGCTTTCCGGGATTTTGTTTCGGAGGGCTAGCCTTTTTATGATACCCAGTCTGACGTGTTCACAGAAAGTCGTACAGTAACAATCCCGCTCCGCTATCATTTCGTCTGCAATCAGACCCGCGCTCAAAGGGTACATAAATATTTAGTAGTCATATTAAAGCAAGAATACAACACACTATTTTTACTTAAAATTAAATGTATATTTTGAAAAAGATTTCCATGTTCTATTTAAATAAACTTGTAATTTTGACTTTTCTTTGTGCAGATTCATGTTATTATTTTATTCGAAGACTTTTTTGTTATTTTTAAATGAGAAAGGTTTTTGCCATCACTTTGATCTCAACGAAATCCGCGGTTATAAAAATAATTTCACATCATAAAAACATTTGTTGCACGTTTTTATTTAACTTCCATTATCAATGTAGATGTTAGCCATGTTTTTATAATACAAAATGTTCTATTATGTATTCTTAAATACAAGGGAAGAATATTTCTTACTAGCTTTTGCCCGCGGCTTCGGTCGCGTTTATTAAGCTCAAAAAAACTCTTAACACACTTCTAAAGTTTCTATAATAATATAATTCAATCGTGATTCGAAAGACACGTGGCGCCATCTATGAACGTTATTGTTGTTTTCCTCGGGAACAATACTTTTTTTGAGATGAAAGGTACCCTATGTCCGTTTCTGTACACCTGACAACGTATATGCAAAATTTCAGGCTGATCGGTTCAGTGGTTTAGGCATGAAAAGGTAACAAACAAAACAAACTTACTTTCGCATTTATAATATTAGTTAGGATGTAGATGCTAACCATATTTTTATAATACCTAGAAAATGTTCTATTATTCTTGAACGCAAAGGAAGAACATTTTTTATTCAATATTTTATGAACTCCTTAAATAGATGTCTGCAGAAAGCAAACATGGCTATAATTAGAGTAGAACAAACTGTGCAATATTAAATAACGTACATTCAAACAAAGTTGAAGTTCACTAATGATGTATCTGACTTTCATTGTTCCTTAACTTTGTCCTCTTCTCCTCTAAAGGGTAAGCAAAGTTGCAAGTGGATAAAATACAGCTTATTTTATTTATTTACATACTTACATAAACTCACACCTTTTTCCCGTGGAGGTTAGCAGTAACTATAGAACGCCACATGCATCTTTGCATAGCCCTTTCGCTTCGTCCGCGCTTATTTATTTACTTACTTTATTATTAACTATGACAATCAACCCAGGCGAATATTGTGAAAAATATCTGGTCTATAGGAAGGAGTGTCTTAGATATTGACATATTAGTAAAGTGACTGCCTCGTTGGTCTAGTGGTCGCGAGTGCGACTACTGAGTAGCGTTGAAAATGACATGTAAAATACATATATCTTTAAAACGCCCCTGTATTTTTCAATAAAATACAGAAACTTTCCTTGCGGATCTTCGGTTGAATCTTTCGCAAGTTTAAGCTTTTTACATGTATTTTACGGTGTATTTTTCGCATTTTTTTAAATGTGTAAAATAATTTGTCAAAGGTTCTTTGATACATACATTAATTTTCTAGGAAATGTATATATTTCCTAGGCATTGAATGCAATTCCTAAATGGGACTAGGAAATGTATACAAATTAACATTATACCGTAGAATTTTAACGAATCGATGAAAAATAAAACAGAGATAAACTGATTTCAAGAGCGAGTGAAGCGTGCACGGTTTTTTGGGGCACCCCGACACGAATAGGTAAGGTTCGAAGGACTAGATAAGTGTTAGTTAGGCTAGAGTGAGCGAACAAAGCATAACATAAACACAGCAACATTTCGTGTACCTACATTACTGTTCAATTAATATTAATAAACAAGATTTTTTCCCTTTGATTGTTAAATATGAAAAATACGCAGTATAAAACAAGTATTATACGTGTATGATTGTATTTTTCAGACGAACGAGAAATTTGTTTTTTTCGAAAATTACATGTATTATACAGGAAAGATTGGGAAAGATACAAAGTTTCGAAAGAAACAAAATGTAGCTCTCGCAATTTTCAACGCTACTGCTGAGCGTGACGTCCTGTGTTCGATCCCCAGGTCAGGCAAAATGTTATTCGGTTTTGTGCCCGGTTGATGGCAACAGGCTCGGCCGCTATTACATGGGATTTAAACGTAATGGCGAAATGAGGGTGTACTATACATCTCTGCCCTTTGGGGATACAGGCGTGATGTTATGTAGTAAAGCGATTAATAATGTTTGTTTTTATAGTTTTTTTATCACTTAACATACGCCTTGGCATCTTTTCTGATCCAAACTGCTTTCATGAAACCCAAAATTATAAGTCTATTCTTATATTCCTTTATATATTCTATTGTTGTCTCTTTCTTTACACGGAAATAAAAACGACAGGTAACATTTATCATACATTTGTGAATCTTTTAGAATGAAGAGTTATGGATAAGGATATAAAAATATATCAAAGAAAAAGATTACTGATAAATCAAAGTGAGCTCCAAACGCTATTCTATGTATAGAAAAATACGTGGGACAACACTCTCCTTTTGTGACGTATCTATTCAACGTTCAGAAACGAAGGTTTTTTATTTCTGTGGTATCAGTATGCAGGTAAGTTTCCTTTTGACGTAAAGTAACGGTAATAAATCATAAAAAAAATTAGCTGTGTTTCTTAAATTGATGTAGAACTTAAAAACGAATCAACTTGCTTTTTTTTGGTATTCAGTCATTGATAAATTTAGCCTATTGTACTCTTAATGCCTTCCTGGTCTATTGGTCGCAAGCGCGACTACTGAGCGTGAGGTCTTGATTTGATCGTCATGTCACAACACACAAAAACAAAACAATCATCGATTACTTATTCAGGTCAGGGACACCATTTTGAAATTACTTAATATCATTGCGTAGTTATTACGTAAAATAGGCGGTCTATATTTGTAAGTTGCGCGCACAGAGAAGGTAATGGTCATAGATAATAGATTAAAGTACTACTTATGCCTGCGTGAGCGACGATGTCGATGCAACAAAATGTTGCCATATTTAAAAATATTATATTTCACAGTCTATTTATTTATTTATTTTTTCTTGTATTTAATTTATTTGTATTGCTGCATTGCTGCACAGGTGGACGTCATCACGTCAACGCCGGCTTTCACTGAAAACCAGCGCTGTGGCTCCGTCTTGCACGAGTCATAGCATTATGCTGAGCGATGGCCGTTTTGCGTAGATGTGACGCATATTTTTCCCAAGTTTCATTGTGGTTTTTGTTTATAGTTTTTTTTTGTGTGTCATATCGGCGCAAATAAATATTTTTTCTTTCTTTCTTTATGTCGGGCAAAGTAATGTTGGGTTTTTCCATGAGGAACTTTTCAGTAGCAGCCCAGAGTCTGGGCAATAGGCTTGCCCCCTATTAAATGGGACTTTAACATGACGGCGAAATGAGGGTGTACAATACCATTCTGCCCAACCCTTTGGACCCTTTTTGGTGTACTATACGGCCGACATATCTTGGCGAGTCTAAAGTTAGCTGATTAGCTGCGCAGTAGACAATTCCGTTTCTAAAAGATTCGATTGCGCATCCAAACAACTTACTTCAGACTCGCCAAGATAAGTAGGCCGTATTGTAATGCTATGTTTAGTCTAAATGGATCTCCTCAAAGAAGCATTATTTAAACAGTTACCTAATACAAAAGAAATAAGTTACGTATCTTTCCGACAACGTATACCATTTTCTGAAAAGGTAAAGTCATTCCCAAGTGTAACATGAAAGACGTGTGTCACTTAAAATACATTAGCAACATAAATTGTTAATGCTGCTTAAAAGTCAGACATCTGAAGTGAATTAGATAAAGAGCAATTAATTGTACTTCGAAGGCACTTAGGGCATTAATAAACAGCTCTCATTTGAGAGATCTACGAAGAGAAGCTACTATAAAGAATTCCATACATTTGACAACATTTGGTTTTTTTTTAAATCATTTCAAGTCATATCAAAAAGACACTTATCGTCGGCGACCAGTGAAAACCTCGTAAATAATAATTTTGGTCAAACACGTTTTATGTCGTATTTCGCGAGAAAACCTCGCAACCCATATTCTCGACTGGTCTGAGCTCAATTTGAATGCAAATAAGAAGTTGATTATGAATAATGCACAAATAAACATTCTGTTGGTATCGCCGTATTTAACGACAAAAATCCAACAAAAAACAAACAATCCTTGTAAATGTATATGCAAAACGGCGAGTTCTTGAAAAAAAAAATTAAAGTAAAAAAAATCTTTACAGAATCCATGTTTGAATATAAATAACTTGATTAGGGGATACTAATCCGAAAGAGTGTTAAAGTGCCCATAATAAATGAATAATTTTTGTTCTACAACTTTCCCCAAAAGTGAATGGTTATAGAGAAATAGCTGTTTAAAAATTTCAAACAAAAATACGCTAAAATCTATCTATCTTGAGCTACGATCAGCTGTGTTTATATTTTAGGTCATATTTGGGGATACTAGGTTGTAGAAAATAAAAAAAAACAGTGAAGTTCCTTTCACATTTTTCCAGGAAACAGTTTTTTACGGCTCCTGTAAAATTTCGCTTTTGGCAATAACGAGGTTTTCACTGGTGGCCAACGTTATGGGATCTCTCAAATGAGAGCTGTTTACTAATATGGGCCTTATGGCCAAATACTTACTCAATCGCTACTCAATTTAGGTTGCCGTTAATTTCTTGCTGTCACTATCACTTTAAGGCGAAGTGACAGTGACAGCACGAGACTTAACGGCATCTTAAAATAGAGCAGCGTTCGAGTATTTGGCCATTAGATACTGATAAAGATGCTAATTCTGAAACGTGATTAGAAATAATTTAAATGCATTTATGTTTTGTGTTCATTGAACTTTCGTGAAACTTCTAGAGATTTACAGCTTAGAAATTAATCTTCTAAATCTCGAGAAGGAGCACTGAGATATTCTATTCTTAGAAGAAGGAAAAATGTTTTTCATCCCATCTATTCGAAAAGGACGACTTGGTTCGCATTTAAGTGCTCCCAAAGGTGGTGTTTTCTATAAGAAACTTTTAGCGGGCAGTAATGAGTTTTTAATCCTCTTTACTCTTTATAAGTGCGCCGCAATTATCTTTGCCGCGCACTTTTTGAATTTGGAACATCTTAGTGTTCAGCGCCAAAGAAATCGAACGCCAATTTTATATTGTTTGAATAAAGACTGGCTGTACGACGGCACTGTGGCACAAAGTCGCGCTGCCGGCTGATTAAAAAAAAAAAATAATAAAGAATGAGAACGTAGCGCAAGCGCGCGCTTAATATTTAAATTGTCGCCCGATACCGTGACCGAGTGTAGACGTGTGTTTGTTTATTTAAAAAATATTAATTAGTATTTACACCATTTTAAACCATAACGATAAGTCATTAGTGATCAATTAAACATACAATAAGTGCTACATTTTATTGCTGCTGCGACTTGAGCGTGCCCTCCGAACGGGGCTCCCCCGTGGAAGCAGTGCGGTGGACATAATTGCTATCTCGCTTAAATGAGGTCTGTTATGTCGTAGGCGCTTGGTTTGCAAATATCTTATTGCGGCCCCTTTACTAAAAGCTGTTGTGAACCTACAAACGTGAGTACTTCGGTCTATTTTACACCGGCCCTCTTGCAACAATGTCTCGCGTGCAGCGCTCACCTCCGTTAAACACGTCTAAGTCGGTACAAGAATTGACTGATTCGGATAACCAACAGCTGTTGTCACGTAGTTCATGTGATAATGCTAATGTTACAATGCGGCATAAGCAGCGCACAGGATCCTCTTCGAGTACCGAATTTCAAGATTTCAAAAATGAAATTCACCAGATGCTGAGTTCATGGAAAGACGATCAAGAAGCTAGTTTAGCGAAATTTTGCAATGATCAAACAGCCTCGTTAAATAAACTGTCATCCGAAATTGCTGAGATCAAGCTTCAAAACTTGGCCATTCAAAAGTCGAACCTTGAAATAGAAAAAACCGTTACCTTTATAAACAAACAGTACGATGACATGTTAAAACAAATCGATACGCTGCAAAAAGAAAAACAAGCTTTCGGACATACTATACAAAATCTACAAATAAAAATACAGGACCTACAGCTTAAATCTCGAGCTTCCAGCATTGAGATCCGAAATATACCGGCTGAAGAGAACGAAGCAGTGCCGCAACTCCACGCAATCATTACTAAAGTGGGCTCAGCTGTCGATGTCTCGCTAAATTGCACACATGTACGTGACGTATACCGCCTCCCGGGGAAACCAGGCACTGTCAGACCCATCGTCGCTGAGTTTTCTACCGTCCAGACTAAAAATGAGCTATTATCCGCTGTTCGAAATTTTAACAAAAAACATGTCAACGATGACCGCCTTAGTACTCTGAGCATTGGCATGAGCGGTGAGCGCCGACCAATCTTCATATCGGAGCACCTCCCTCCGAGCTCAAGAAAACTATTCTTTGCTGCTAAGGAATTTGCTAAATTGAAAGAGTACCAGTTTTGCTGGACTTCTAACGGTAACATTTTCTTAAGGAAAATCACAGGAGCTAAACAAATTCTAGTCAAATCGGAACAAACGCTTCATGAGCTGGAACAGCAAGAGAAACAATGACTGTATTTTTTTGGTGTAAGCCTTCCGCTACTTCAGTTTGCCGCCGATTTGTTTTTTCAGTTTGTCATATTAATTAACAATTTCGCATGCAATTTCTTTCCGCATAAATTGTTTTTTATCAATCTAATAATTATTTTTTATGTAAAAGCATTAAACACTAAATATGTTTCATGTTGGTATATCTATAATTACAATGCACTCTATACACTACACTTCTGGAATACACAATTTAATAACACGACACAAAACTTACACAGCTCATGTTTACTCATATACTGTTACCTAATGCCGAAAGAATATTTTTCGATAAAACCACCTATTCGGACGAATATAACCATTGCAAATGGCTTCATTAAATGACATTATTCAGGATCTTGATAACCTCTCAGTGGCTAAGTCTTATAAATGTGACGCTGAAACATGTAGCACATTAATCGAATCCAATTCTCGATCATTGACTGTCATTTCCCAAAATATCCGCAGTATTTATAAAAATATAAATGATTTTATTGCACATTTGACTAGGCTTACGTTTGAACCTGACGTCATCATTCTGACAGAGTGCTGGTTATCTGAGGATAAACCACCACCACCCATGGACAATTATTTATGCTATTTCTCAAAGAAAAGTCTCAACCAGAATGATGGCATAGTCGTATACGTTAAGCATAGAATTGAATGTGCGGTAGAGGAACCAGATCCGGTAGGTGCAAATTTCTTGCTAATTAGAATAGGCGCAAATATTGTTATCTTAGCCATATATAGGTCCCCATCTATTTATTGTATTGAAAGTTTTTTGAATTCAATTGACCGATTGCTTCGACCCTGTAAAACCAAAAATATTGTCGCTATCGGCGATGTTAACATAGATATAAAACAAAATAACATCGATCGAAATAGCTCATCATACTTAAATCTTTTGGCTGAATTAGGGCTTCTGCCGGGGCATACTTTTCCAACTAGAATTAATAACTGCCTAGACCATATTATGATTAAAACATCCTTGCCGGCAACGGTCGCTGTGATTGAGTCAACTGTAACAGACCACGACTCAATTCTTCTTAGTATATCCTATAAGCGTGAGCAGTTGACAAGCAATAATATCGTTAAAACTGACCTTGTGTCGGCTCTGAAGCAACTAGAATCAACAGACTTCTCTTTCATCTCCCCTACGGCTGATGCTGAGCTGGCTGCGACCTTCTTTACCGATAAGTTGTCGGCAGCAATAAACACTAACACTACGAGTATTGCGGTGTCTGGGCGTAAGAAAACACTTAAGCCATGGATAACACCTGGACTACTGCGTTGCATTCGTCATCGCGACAAATTACACAAAAAATTAAAACAAAATCGCAATAACCAAATTCTTGAAGTCACATATAAACGTTATAGAAATTTTTGTAATGCCTTGTTGAGACGGTTAAAAAGAAGTTATGAAAAATCCCTCTTAAAAAATGCAAGAAACAATAAGGAGACTTGGTCTGCCATTAAATCTATCACGAATGCCTCCAAACAGAAATTGTTTTCAGAAAACTTGCTTAATAAGCAGGACAATCCATGTGATGCGGTTGAGGAAGTCAATAAATATTTTGCAAGTGCCGGAAAGTTGCTAGCTGATAATATTTTACAGTCCGTTACCACTCAAGATATTTCAGATAATTATAACATATCTCGTATCTCACATTCGATGGTTCTGCTTGCACCAGATGAAACTGAAATCGAATCTCTAATCATGAACTTGAAGAACGACAGTGCCGTTGGTTGGGACTCTATCTCAAACAAATTTCTTAAAATGTCAAAACACGTTATAGTTCCACTCTTCACCAAGATTGTTAAGTTATGCGTTGAGCAGGGTGTTTTCCCTAGTGTCTTTAAAAGAGCTCTCATAACACCTGTCCACAAGAGTGGGAAACCCGACAGTGTTACAAATTATAGACCAATATCTGTCCTTCCAGCACTCTCTAAAGTGTTAGAAAAAGTCCTGAATAAACAACTTATAAATTTTTTAGAGCATAATAATATACTTTCCAATTCACAGTTCGGTTTTAGATCAGGGAAAAGTACAGATGGAGCTGTCAGCTCTTTGGTGGAATATGTTACACAAAATCTCGATGACAAAAAAAAGTGTCTAGGAGTATTTATTGACCTTGCGAAGGCATTTGATACTGTCTCGATCCCCATTCTTGTGGACAAGTTAGAAAGATGCGGTATACGAGGGAACGTGCTTAGAATTTTCGAAGATTTTCTTTCGGGTCGTCGGCAAAAGGTTAAAATAAAGAAATATACTAGCTCAGACGCATCTGTCACCTGCGGCGTCCCACAGGGCAGTATTCTTGGCCCCAGTTTATTTATCGTATACATAAATGACCTGTGTCAAATGTCACTCCACAACGGAAAGATTTTTACTTATGCCGATGACACCGCTCTAGTATTTAAAGGAGAAACTTGGGACGAGGTACGACAAACTGCGGAAAAGGAATTGCGCAGGGTGCACTTGTGGCTGAAGCAAAATCTATTGACTTTGAATGTTTCAAAAACTCAATTGGTTCAGTTTACGAATTCTCACGTGAAACAGCAAAACATCATGATTTGTATTCACACATGCGAGACTTTAAACCAGCAATGTTCATGTCCATCCATTAATAAAACTCCGACAGTTAAGTATCTTGGAGTACTTCTAGACGAGAACATAACATGGAAGGCACATATGGACATGATTTCGTCACGTGTTAGAAAATTAATATGGGTTTTCAAAAATCTTAGGCATGTAGCTGACCTGGAACTTCTTCGTACTGTTTACTTTGCCCTTGTTCAATCTGTCATCGGATACTGCATTGGAGTATGGGGAGGTGCATGTAAAACGCATATCATACAACTAGAGAGAGCTCAGCGTTCCTTGCTGAAAACTATGACATTTAAACCCTATAGATTCCCCACTAGAAAGCTTTATGAGCTGTGTCAAGTTCTCACGGTGAGGCAGCTTTTTGTTTATCAGGTTATTATCAAACTGCATGTGTCTACCCATTATGATCCAGATAAATTAAAAAACAAACGCACTATTACTAATGTATTTGACTCCGTAAGAACACGTACTGCATTAGCCAGACGTCAAAGACGTTTTCTTTCCGTACATATTTACAATAAGGTTAATAAAATTTTAAACATTTACCCGCTCTCTTTTCATGAATGCAAGTCCAAGGTTAAGAACTGGCTTCTTACTCTTAACTACGAACAAACCGAAAAATATTTTATTTAGGTAAAGTGAACACACACACACACCCACACTTCACACCCACACTCCACATCCACACACTACTTTCACACTACATTCTCTATACCATAAAGTACTATCTATATTGTAATTTCTGCATGCTCAAAATTATTGTGTTCATTAAAAATCTTAGTTGGTATAAAAATATAATATTGTAATGAATTGGGAGAAGGTGCTGAAATCTGACATACAGGTTTTTACCTAGTTTGGGTTTCAGAGGCTTCATAGAATTTTGTAACTCTAATTATTTCAATAAAGATTTATTATTATTATTAATTAATTTCATAATTGCGAAAATGTCTCAAGTG
Source organism: Amphipyra tragopoginis (assembly GCA_905220435.1). Lineage (NCBI taxonomy): Eukaryota > Metazoa > Arthropoda > Insecta > Lepidoptera > Noctuidae > Amphipyra > Amphipyra tragopoginis. Next base: position 12,648,403 of record HG992009.1, read on the forward strand.
TAAATATAAGTTTTTATTTGTTTTATTATTAGATACTATTTAATTTCAATTTAGTTGTTACTCTATGTTTTATTAAATAATAATATTACAATAAAATATGAGGCGCCTTTTATTTTCTCATAGTGGGTGATGAAAATTAGTGTATCACTCGGGCGCAAATATTTTTTTTGGCTCGGGCGACGTACTTTGAAACCCTCGCTCCGTTCAGGATTCTACTAAAGAATCCCTCACTTCGCTCTGCATTCAAAAAAGCGCCCTCGCCGTAAAAATATTATTCTGCTCCCTTATGATACAATCTACTATTAAATGGTAAAACTGGTGACTTAGTAGTATAAACATAGCACAATCAGCCCATTACTATCTCGCTGCTTGGCAGCGGCCTCTTTTGAGCATGAGAAAGGCTTTAGTATACCACGCTGATTTGGGCCTCCTCTGAAAAACGAACATAGAAGTTTCGGATCGAAACGAAACAACGACGAAGATCGAACTTATAAACATACGATCAAAGTATTGTCAAACAACGAACTACTTACATGTCTATTAACATCTGAGAGTAGGGTAAACGAAAGAGAAAATGTCAAATCGTGAAAATCGGATCGATTGTTGGATCCGAAACACTTTCGTGGTTGGAAAACGTGTGATCCGTCAGCCGAAACTTCGTAGTTCGATTTTCGGAGTATGCCGGTGGTGCCGATTGACGAACTGCACACATCATCGATAACTTTTTTTTTGAGCTCTCTCTGATTTTGGGTTCTTCACGATGTTTTCGTTCACCGTTAACGCATTGATACAAATTCTGATCCGCAAATGAATTCGAAAAGTCAGATATGCAGGTCGGGTTCGAATACAGATTATCCTGTCATGGAAAGCAAGCTTTAAACTGCTAGATTATTACTTTGTACAAGTTGTTTTATATGACATAATTCCACAATATATGGGATATAAACAATTACCTCGACAATATTATATTACCCAGTAAACTACATAATCGTAGTTGATAACGTGTCAAGTCCCATTAGTGACGATCACGCGGTGTTATTCCACTGAATAGCGTGAATACATAACTGGGTTTATGTAAACAAACATTAATTCACGGCTCGGTATCCATCTTAATTAAACAACGTTATGTGTTGGCTTTGACGAGCGTCTTTTGTTTTTCGAGTCACCAGACATCCAAATGTAGGAATACTCATTTTTTGTAGGAAATTTCTTTTGCAATAAGCCTTCGGTGATATCGAAGAAATTTATTACTGAAGGATTTATTGCATACGTTGTGAGGAGCGGTCGAATTTCTTTTTAATGATTGGTATTCGTTTTGCTGTTTATAGGTCAAACTTGTCGTGTGGTGTCGGACTCAAATAATAGCAACACCCCATCCACTAGAGGATGGGCAGCAGCGTTCTCTGAGTACTTTAACAACCATATTGCGATCGCCAACCCGCCTGCCAAGCGTGGCGATTATGGCAAACCCCCCCGTTGTGGGTGAGGCCTATGTTCAGCAGTGGACGTTAGGTGAGGTGATTGCAGTACGGTATTATTCGTATAGTCAGAAACAATAATAACTGACTACTGACGGATTTAAAACCACCAATACTGGCTATCTGACCCGAGCCACGAGAATAATTATGACTATGAGTACTATGAATACGGCCAACCGTTCTATCAATAGATAGTCAGATAGCTATCGTTGGATTTTAAAATTAATGTTATTGCTTCCGACTGTACATTAGTAAATGTGCTGCTCAAAATTCAAATATTCTTTCGCCGCTTACGGTATGTATTGCCATGTTCTATTTGCAGTACACTGTATGTAGGGTATATTCGATTGAATGGACACCAATATTCGATAGTTTTGACAGTTAATTTAAAATCAATCCGGTGTCGAGCGGGCTTCGAACTCAATCATACGTGTGGTATTGAGACTTTATACCATTTCTCATTGACCCATTTCATTCGATATCGAATAACTTTACTTTATATTTTGTGTGTCGTTTTTTTCAGGTTGGCAATTGCAAGCACTGTCTTCCTTTTTAAGAATGGGTTTTATCAGCCCATTACTGTTCCACTGCTGGGCACTGGCCTCTTTTTTAACCGACTTCAAAAAGGAAGATGTTCTCAAGACAGATAGAGATATTTTCAGAGAGAGGTATTTTCGGCCATAACTCCGTCATGTATAGACAGACGGATTTGCACATATTTTTTTTTGAAGTAATATTCTCCCGAGGTGGTCCCATTTAAAGGTGAAGATCTGATGAAGACTCTCGGAGATTGACAATGGAACTCTTCAATGGATAACAGCAAATTACCCGTGATTGCTGTAATTGAATGTTTCTGTATTGTTAATGCCATTTAAAATAGAAAAATAAAATAACTTAGAAAAAAAAAGTAAAAACCGACTTAATACAAAAACTAAAGAGTAAAATAATTACTATACTATAAAACTAACAGTTTCAGAAGTCGGTGCCTTCAATTTGGTTCTGTGTAAAATTGCACCGACTTCTGAAACTGTTAGTTTTAAGGTGCGTCTAAACGGGCCATGTTTTACTGCAATTTGTGGCTGCAATATTGGCAACTAATGTCCGGCCATCACAAAAATATTTTATTGCAATTAATGGCTGAGCAATCTATGGCTGGGCGATGTTTCGCAATATTATCTGCAATAGTATGGCCCGTGATGCAGACTCCTAAACGGGCTACACAAACTGGCAACAATGGCTGATGAAATCAAACTTGTCGCAGCGGCTTATATTATTTTAAAAGAAAAATTAAAAAAGAAAAAGAAGAGATTGTGGATTCGACCTTACTTAAATAGGCGTAAAACTTTAGATAATTTAAGTCAAGAAATAAGCCTTGATAAAAAAATATTTAAGAACTTTACTAGAATGTCATGACAACTAACATCACAACAAATCACAGAATATAGCAATTAATCATGGCGTCACTCTCAGCAAACTTCATGTCGCGTAGAAAAGGATAAACTATGCCTTAACAGTAGAGAGCGACTGAAACAACAATAGAACTAGCTGGGCAATATTGCAGTAATATCGATAGCTCAGCGATCGTCCGGCAACATATGAAAATAATGTCGGCCATCTGTGGCCATACCAAACATGTTTGGCTATATGTCCGGGACATTACTGCAATATTGCATCGTCTGGCTGGTATTGCTTGCAATGTTGCCGGCCACTGTGTTGCAGCCACATATTGCAGAAAAAAGTTGCCCGTTTAGAAGCCCCATTATATACCTAATTACTTTACTTTACTTTCAATAAACTTACATAATAATAATATTACATTTGGTACTAGCTTCCACACTAGGATTCCCTGTGTCGTGGAGGCTAGCCGAAACTAATAGATACACATATACTATACATATAACAGGCTACAAAAGGCCATAGATAAATACCTTAAAGACTAACATACATATCAAAATAAATAAATTCATACATATTAAATATAACTTAATAGCGCACTATTATTGTACACGTAGTGTCGGCGTCGTGTTGCGCTGCGTGGTGTCGCGTAACCTTCCGCGGAAACGACGATACACGACACCCTTCGGCCAAAATTCCTCTTTTAGGAAGGTATCTAGATGTTGAGTTGGAACCCGCACCACAAACGATTTAAAATTCACATTATGGCGCGACTCCAACTTCTCGACCCTCAAAGTCCAATTGGTCTTGATAGTAATGTACTCCACGATCTCCTCAACCTTCGTGGAGTGATGAAGTCGGGACACGTACAGCTGCGTCGAGGGTATTGCGGGTCGCAGCAGCATATTGGGTCCTGTCAATGCGGTACCGCATTTGTTATGAGAACTTGGCTTCCGTTTTCGTTTGTTCTCCACCTTTATGAAGCCGTCTTGGTCTGCATTTCCCCGATTGAGGGATTGATGCGTGATGGGCACAATGTTTTGAGCTCTGCTCTTTTGCGCCCCTACGCCTATGGTGGTCGTTTGCTTTGGCCGCTCATATTGAACGGGAGGTAGTCTAGCGGCTGCTGCGTAAGCACGAGGTGTCGACGTACTTATTCCTGACGTCACCTCAGCAACGGCAGAGGTGAGACGAGTGGGGCAAGGTAGGGCATTGCTCCTAGTAACGTCGGCCGTTGGCGAGTCCGATTTCGCTGACTTGCAACTCGGCGGCGATGCACTGTCTGCTCCATGATGCATGTTTACGTTGGACGCCTCGGTTGACCCACTTACCGCAATAGTGTTGCGTAAGACCACCATTTCGGTATGAAGTTCACCTATGATGTTTTGTGAAGCCTCCAACTTCAACATCACTTCAGCCAGACTCGCTTTCAGGATTGTTACGTCCTTTAGCAGCCTGGTTACGTCAACAAAAGTTGGCACGTTATCCGGGTCGGTCTCCTTCAGTACCTTAATAATGTCCTGAAGGCTCTTCTCTCCCTTTTCATCCCTCCTACGGGACGGCATTTTGTCGGCTATATCGAGCGACTCGTACAGCAGCGCCTTGGATCTGCGAATCTCTGCTTCATTGAAGTACGATGTGCAGATCTGCATAACGCTCACCTCGTCCGTAACGCCCAATTGGTACTGCAGGAACGCCAGGAGCTCACTAACTATGAGTTTCTGGGAACTCATGGTATTGACGACGGCAATTATTTTACTCTTTTTAGTTTTTTTTGAAGTCGGTTTGTACTTTTAGAATAAGAAGGTTTCAGGTCATAGACTCATAGTCCACCAGGCTGGCATAGTGCGAGTTGGCAGACTACACACACCGCCGAGAACTTTTCTTTGGTGACTTCTCAGGTGTGCAGTTGTCCTCATGATGTTTTTCATTATCGTAAGTGAAACTTAAATTCTAATCTGCACATGAGTTTGAAAAGTCGAAGATGCAGGCTGGGATCGAATTCAGACCCTCTTTGAAGTGGGCGGTTACGGACTAATTATGATGAGAACTATTCTTGTAAAATATATTATAACAGAATGTAATTTTTCATCTGTATTTATACACCAGCATTTTGGACTATGGTCTTAACTCTTCTCGTAATGAGAAGAGGCCAGGTGCCTCATGCCGTGAAGAAAGACGCTACTGCCCATGTTCTTCAAATAATTCCTGGACACCTTTTACGACAGATGGAAAGAGAATGGCCTATTTTTTCCCAGGATCCTCACAGGCATACCGGGATTTCATCATCATCATCATTCAGCCGAAAGACGTCCCCCTCTGGACATAGGCCTCCCCCAAAAGGGGAGTTGGCCGTTATCACCACGCTTGGCAGGCGGGTTGGCGATCGCAGTATGGTTGTTAAAGTATTCAGAGAACGCTGCTGCCTATCCTCTAGAGAATCCCTTAGTCGCCTTTTACAACACCCATGAAGAGATGGGGTAGTGCTATTCTTAAAGTCGGGCACTACACGAGACCACTACCGGGATTTACTAAAGTCAAAAGGGTTTGAATAAAGTACTGAATAAGGATGGATATCAAAAAAGATTTATTCGAATCAAATGTGGGTGAAACATAAATCTTTTAATTGGAGCTTTTGGTTAGCTCATTGCGGTTTCTATATCCAGAAGGGTCGGCGTTGATTATTTTAATTAAACATTCACAGGGACCTCAGGCATCTCTGTTTATTATCCGGGACTCAGCCGTCATTAGGATTAATCCTTTCAGGATTCCAAAAGGACCGTATAAGGTTTCAATAGATTATACCTGGGTACTTTAGGATTAGCCTTCAATTTGCAAAATTTTAGATGTATTCTTTAAGAATGAAGTAGTGGGTCGAGTTCTGCATAATAATTGCTGAATGCCGAGTCAACCCGACTACAGACACGGCACACAGAATTCGTTCTTAGAGTCCCCCGAAAACCTATAACATCACTAGCTCCACCACTTCGACGAACGAAGTTTGGCGCAAATTTTTCGGTTCCGCGCTTATACAGGCTCGTAAATAAGAACGGTAACCTGAGTGATATCCATGCAGACGATTTAACAAACTTTTCTCGCAACGCCACTCTGACGAAAAATTGAAGAACGTAACGTTGATTGTGTTTAATTTAATTGTTTCACATCTACGATAGCAACAAAATATCAATGTTTACACGAGTAAAATAGTATAAATTACGAGTAATTAGTATTTTATAAACTATAATTTTCTTTTGAAAAACACGTAGCAAGCGGTGTTTATCTGTAATTAGGTGTGCAGTAGCGCTAAGATCTCTATTGAAATGAATATTTTTCGTGTTTCGCTGTAGCAACTGTTATTTAACCTTAAATAAATAAACTCTTAAAGGAAAAAGCAGCACCGAGTTTTTGCAAGATCGCTCTTTAGATTTCATAATATATTATTATTCAAGTAGAGTCAAACTGCATTTTGTAAGTAACATGCACAATGGGAACAGTAGCTATTTTGCTAGCTAGCTTGCACGAAAGTTGCCATCAAATTACATTGAACTGAGGCAACTGAGACCTACAAGCAGGTGTAACATTATATCTGCGTGCAACTGCTTGCAGAGTGGGAATGTACGTTAAAGATTCAAAACATCCGCGCCTTCTAAATTCAAAACATTCGCGCCTTCAAAATTCAAAACACTCGTGCCTTAAAAATTCCAAACACTTAATGTAGTGGAAATACAGAGTATCGCAGAGGCGGTCAGCGATTATCACACTAATATTATAAAGGCAAAAGTTTGTGAGTGTGTGTGTTTGTATGTTTGTTACTTCTTCACGCTCAAACGGATGGAACAATTTTGATAAAATTTGGTATGGAGGTAGCTGACATCCTGGATTAACACATAGGCTACTTTTTATTCCAAAAAAACCGGGTAACACCGCCGGGCGCAGCTAGTGCACTGATAAAAACAAAAGAAAAAGCCACTGGATTAACTCAACTTACTTTGTAGGTGCTGATAACGAACAAGTGCAATAAAAACTTTGTTTTATAGCAGATTAGATCAGTTCTTTTTCCCATTAGGATGTAATATGAATTAAAAGTTAGCACAGCGCGTGGGATACCTTGTAATTAATGATTGGAACTTATTATAATCTAGTGCACTTTTACTTGGACTGTGTCTTGTTTGACCCTAGTCGTACGTGACGGTAAGTGCAGACCGGGTCTATAGAGCACACAAATCCAAGTAACGGAGATGTACCTAGAGGAATTCCCCTATTCCCCTCTGGCTCTTACATAGGTACACACGACGGAATACAGTAAACTCTTTGGCCGGACTTTAATGTTCAAGTGGTAGCTAGCCAAGCGGACCGTATAGATCCTACCACCAAGCGTGCTGGGTTTTGTTGAATCTCACAACACACGTCTATAATTATTCCCATTACATTACATTATCGATGAATCATTATCTTTAACATACAATTTATCAGACTGTAACCACTGCTGAAAATTGGCATCAAAATTATTACAATGAACGGCTTAAGGAGACTGGGAGAACAGTTAAAGTCACCACACTTGGCAGATAGATTAGTTATCGCAGTTTGTTCTTATTAGGAGACAGGTGGATACTGCTGCCCATTCATAGATAATCCCTTAATCGTCTTTTTTGGAACCAACGGGTTGAAAGGGACTGGTCTATTATTTGCACCCAAAAATAATCTTATAGTAATGCTGTAGGCGTCTCACAGTGAGACAATATTTTTTTTGTAGGCTATCCCCATTTTGTCCCCCACTCGGTGATTCACAGCATAATCAGCTGTCACACTACTGGACAGTCCTCCACGCTGGCTTGGTGTGGGATGGCGGGCTACCTTGTTTGTACACATAGTGTTCCATCGAGAATCCAATTTCGATCCATCCTAAGATTGTCTGGCAGCGATCGCAGAGTGGGATAAGACCCATTGTACAATATTTTATAAACTGTATTTTTATATCATCTCCTTTATAACTGATGTACAATAAAGAATAATCTATCTATCTAACATCTTTTTTTGGAGCCTACGCGTGTTCAGGTATCTTCACGATGTTTGCCTTCACCGTTAATGCAAGTGATAATCAAATTCTGATCAAACTCAGGGGTCCTGAGGCAAGCGTTCAACCGCTAGGCTATCTAACATTGCTGTGTTATACACAGGCATATTATACTATAAAGAAATCTGTACTGCACCGTTTAGAACTTTGAAGTACTTTTCTTATAACAAGGTTAAATTTTATGCAGCGGACGTAAAATAAATTAGATTATCAGCCCGTTTGTCCGTTGGTAATGCAATCTAGCAAGCCCATTTTGACCTACATTTTTAGTTATAAATAAATGTAGGTGATATTATGTGAAGGCATTTACTTTGGTGTTGCCTGTGTTAAACTGCAGAATGCTAGGAAGAGACTGTATAGGCACATCAAAGACATAAACACATTTTCCTTATGTTTTTTTTATATTTAGTCTGGATAAAAATAGTGTATAAAAGGTGAAAAAAGTAACACATAATGAAATTGGTCTATCAATAGCTAAGTACTACAAATATGAAGAAAACTTTTCAAAGAAATTGACTTGATAGGTCAATTTCATTATTTATGAACGAAAAATAAAAATATTTATGCTATCGGTTTCTACTCTATTCATCTATTATACCTATTTTTTTTCCAGACAGTAAAGTCATCCAATATAATATCATTCATAGATATTCAAATAAATGGGTTTTTAGAGCATAATGTGCTCTTCTATAAATAATAGCGGATTCAGTTTATCAATATTCTTTCTTTATGCTTTATTCAATATAGGCGAGAGCCACATTGCTCCCTTTTTTTTATCGATAGGAAATCATCATATGACTCCTTCCGCTCTGGGGCTCTGGAGTGGAAGTTAGTGTCAGACTCTTACTGACTAAAACCCATCCGTGTTCCCCCTTAATGCCCTTTGCGTTCCAGGGCCGCGGTAACTCTCACGAAAAAATTCTGCAACCCTGGCAGGCACTGGCCCCAGTGGGCCTCATCTACTAAGCTGACATCTGGAACACAACGCGCCGTCGATCCGGGCCTGGTTCTGATCGGACGGCGAACCACCCAACGCTCGCCCTTCACAACCGCACTGCTCCCTAACAATCTATTTTTTATATTCTACGTATATTTATTACACAAAAGTGTACTGTGACTATAATTTTCCCCTCCGATCTCAGATATGGATAGATGATGCTCCATTTTTCTCCATCTCGCGACCTTCTTTCCATTTTCAGTAGCCATCAATCTTCGTGTGTATGCACGGATTGCTCGTCATCGTGTTACCGTCGCTCGGGTAGCGTGACTAATTTGTTAGTGTTAGACATCCTCGTAGTATTACGCTTGTTACACACGGTACGGTATCTGAACGATGATTAAACCCATCTGGCACGATCACTAACCGTACCCAGGGGTACAAGTGTACCCCGTGAAATGAAACCGTATTTTTTAAAGTAAGTAACATTGTATAAGGAATGCATGATAAGCTTACTTTTAGTTTATCAATCTTTATTTAAAATAATAAACAACTGTCTTATTATTAACTTTTAACACAAGGCTGGCTAACTTTGTTTTAGTGGCCGTTCCAAATAGTCATTTGCACCTGGTGAATCGAATTTATGATCCCTGCTCCTCAAAAATATAAAATATCTTCCCGTTATGAGAGACCGGCCCATCCCCTTTTTTCCCCAGAATACCGCCAATATATTTTTTATAGAGCTTTGTCATATTTTGTATCGTGGAGTACAGTGTGCTACAGACAACAAACACGCTTGCCACGAGGTCCACACGCTAGCTAAGCTCGCAGTTAATAAATACATTGACGCGCATCCCGCACCTCTTAGAATACCCGGGCACAAGTAGGGATCCCGCACGAAGTTACAAAGTTATGACGATTTAAAACAAAAAAAAAGTTGTTTGTACCCCAGGGTACGGTTCTAGGGTTAAAAGAGTAGTAGAACTCCTTGTTCGTCTGGGGAAGTACTATCTCCATACCTATTTCTGCTGCAAAGCAATTGCTGTTTCGATTTGAAGGGCATGGGTGCCGGTGAAATTGTAGGCTCATGTGGTTTTCCATATTTGTCCCTAAGGTTGACAACGCATCAGCAATTTGGTGTTGTAGGTGTACGACGACGGTAACTAGTTACCATCAGATGGGTTTGTTTGCCAATATACGACATAAAAAAAGTTGACACACACGGAAAACATACGATAATTTATGAAAACCGATACATTCTTTATGTTCTTTTTTTATGTTCTTTTTTTAAAAAACGTTGCCCCACACTAAGATTTCTCTTGTATCGTGGGTGCGTTTACAGACACAAATCTCACAAACAAACGCCCAGACCCGAAACAACCATCTGTAGGCCATACAAATTTTTGTTCCGTGTGGGAATCGAACCCACGACCCGTAGCGCAGAAGCCAATCGCTTAGCCACTGCACCAAACGTGTCGTCAAATACATTCAGTTAATAAAATTGGTATCTGCGGATATTATCTTCTTACGTATATTTTGTATCTAACAGAATCTGTTGATATCGTTCGATATCTTAAAAATCTTGAAATATATTTATCTGCGCCATGTGTGTTAGTCTATAGATTTCTATGAAGAGTGATATCGTAGGATATACGCTCAGATATACATAACTTTGGGGCCGTCTCCACGAGCGAGAGAACCGCGGCGATATTATCGTCGTGGCACGTATTTCTGTATACTCTCTTAGAACGTGTCTACACACGGCGATGTTATAGCGGCGATAGTTGGTATTGAAATTGATGGCACGGCGAGAATATCGCCGCGATTCACTTGCTCGTGAAGACGACGCCTTATAGTATCTGGTGCCCTGTATGACAGCCTCTATGTTATTATCTGAGAGATTATTCAATGCACGATGCATTGAATAATCTCTGAGGATCTAGCATCAAGATAGTTTCGGAAATTGGGATACGGTTTATGAAAGTAGGTTAAGGAGGTATTTCATCAACATATCAATAAGTAGCTATGCCCGATACGTATCGATATTTTGATGTATTGATACAACGGAATACGAAATATCGATATTTTGTATCGATACACGGCAATGCGATATTTGGCTGTATCGTATCGCTTCGCCGAAATATTGCATCGAAAATATCGTATTGTATTGAGTACTTAGAGTGATGTTTGGTTTGTGAAATATTAAGATAGGTAACAGCAACGACCATACAGCCCAATGGTCGTTGGGTAACAGTAACAAAGATTACAAATGTAAACAAACTTAATTATTCTTCGTTTGTAATGCCGCCACATCTGTAGGTGCGGCATTAACCTTTGTAATACGATGCGGATAGGTAAGGTAAAGTAAATATTACTTTTGATTTTGTTGATTTTGGGTGTTAATTTTTATTAAGAGTGATTTGGGTGTGAAATTTAAGTTGTGTTTATTATACGTTAAAACTAAAGGCAACAACTACAAATTTCCAACTCTACTTAAACAACAATACGATATTTCGACACGATATTTACAGTATCGATACAAAGACATACAATATATGTATATCGTGTATCGATACAATCAGTTGCGATACAATCAGTTGCGATACAATCAGTTGCGGCGATACGATATATCGATACAAAGCGACATGCGATGCCCGCGCTATCAATAAGTAGTCCGTAAATATTGACCAGACTAAATGTGACCTACAAATATGACATTTTTGTGTTCAATAATCTTTAGAGACTGAGAGATTATTCAATGCGTCGTTGAGGAGCTAGCATCAAGAGTTTCGGAAATTGGGATACGGTTTATGAAAGTAGGTTAAGCAGGTATTTCATCAACATATCAATAAGTAGTCCGTAAATATTGACCAGACTAAATGTGACCAACAAATACGACATTTATGTGTTAATAATCTTGTTATTATCACTTTATAATCACGACTCACATTCCGTGCGGAAGAAATCCGGTCCTTTGGAAGGCATACGGGGGACACAGGTCCAACGCGCAGAGGCCCCTTTGAGAACATTAATCTAATCTAAAATGGGATGGGGCACCAATCATGGACTATCCACGGCTGCACTATTGGAGTACAGTCATGGACCATCCCAGGTCGGTGAAAGACTATTGTAAAATATAGTAAAAAATATCTGGTCTATGTTATGTGGAGTACAAACATTCCAAATGAAAACCAGCACCATGTACTTGTGCTTGGTCTACCAGTTTGATCCAGCCGTGAGACACAACAAAATCTACGATTGTGTTTGTCTACATTTTTAGTTCTTTTTTATTTTCCTATTTTTCCCATGTATGTTATGTAAGTAACTTTCTTTTTTTCTATCATCAAATGCAACCAACCTCTGCTGCTCAGTTTTTTTTCTCCAAAACAATGAATTGAACCTTACATAAAAGTGAGTCGATTAGTGTTATAAAAAACTTTATTTTTACATGAAGTTCACGCTTAAGAGCGTGTACGTCGTTCGGCATTTCATACAAATTTTCAAGTCCTTATTTTTCGATATGACTGAATCGATTTTAATGAAACTTCATACCCATCAGCAGGATACATAGAACTAAAAAGTTAGTAGAAAACATTTTCGAAAAATAGTGTTACAGTTAAATTAGATCGATTTTAAATTTTTCATACAAACAGAAATTTCCAATTATCTTTTTTTAAGTAAGACATTTCGAAAATGTTTTCTACTAACTTTTTAGACCTAAATATCCTGCTTATGTGTGTGACGTTTCATCAAAATCGGTTCAGTCATTACGAAAAACAAAGACTTGAAAATTTGTATGAAATGCCGTACGGCGTACACGCTCTTAACCAGAAAGTTAAGTACGCAAAAACTGTTTAAAAAAAATGCAAATGTCTCCAAAGAAAGTTTTCCTGTAGCTCCTTTGGTTAAGGATTTCCCCATAGAGTGTTCTGCGTTATCGATATCTTTCAATAAATCGAAGATATTTTCGATTTCGAGAACATCGATTCGTTTTTCTATCCCTTGATACGTCTTTAACAACAAAAGGGATTAGGCGACATACGGGATTGGGTAAACACGTTCACACCATTATTCAAGCTGAAACGGTGAAGATAATATCTATTATGGTTTTCCTTATTTCTATTTCTGCACCTGAAATACGATTGCCACGTACAAAGGGACTCTCTAGAGATTTCCTAACTTAATATTATAAATGCGAAAGTAAGTTTGTTTGTTTGTTTCACGGCTAAACCACTGAACCGATCATCCTGTTTGCATATACATTGTCAGGTGTACAGAAACGGACATAAGGTACCTTTTATCCCGAAAAAAAGTACTGTTCCGAGGAAAACAACAATAACGTTCATAGATGGCGCCACGTGTCTTTCGAATCACGATTGAATCATATTATTATAGAAATTTTAGTAGTGTGTTAAGAGTTTATTTGAGCTTAATTAACGCTAGCGAAACCGCGGGCAAAAGCTAGTTAAATTAAAATATAAGTGGAAGTTGATTTATTTAATAGACGATAAATATTGAATAGTTTGCACACAACAATTTCAGATGATAAGTAATAAATACACTTGGGAGCAAAGAAATCGAGCCACTCCTTTTTTCACATGTCATGGTCATTCATGAGTTTTCATGAATTATATAATTTTAAGTTGACAAAAAACGACCCTCGTTGTAAAGGTTATCAAATAACCTTTTAGGCGATATAAATATGTTTAGAATTGATCTGTTCCATAATACTAAAAATAATAACGATTACTTATAATTATGTGAAAAATAGAAGTGGCTCGATTTATTTGCTCCCAAGTATATTTTCTTGTATTAAATAAATGGAAAGGTGCAGTTAGTTATATTTCATGAATTATGTCACATTGGTTGTTGGAATGTCAAGTCAAAGTACTTTTTTATTTCGAATCGCCCTGCTTTCTAATTGCGCAACACGCTCGTAAACGCTATGGCTATGATTCTGTCAGCCCTGCTGAAGGGCAATTTCGTAACGTAACCAACATCAATCAAACAATTGGTGTGTCAAAAATAATATTCATAGCGTGTTACATAATTGTGGAGAAGTCGGATTGTTAATACATACGTTGCTATGGAAATTGTTGACCTGTCAAAATCAAAGCTATAGCGATCACCAGTGTGTTCCACAATTAGAATGCAGATTTCAAGCGCTTTTAAAACGTCAAAACTAGGTGCAAGATTTCAAAAGGTAGGTTCTATGGAGAAGAGCCGCCAAGTAACTCCATGAATACTCTTTTTAAAGTAGTAGATCATGACAATTCCATAACAGTAGTGTGAGAATAACGTAAGAAGTAAACTCACATGAAAGTAACAAATAGAAAAATATGCCTTTAGGATTCCCATTGCAGTTAGAGCTGCCCAGTCCCGACAGACGGCACACGTTCACGAGCATGACGTGCACATCCGCATCGCTTAGCTCAACCATATTGTAGTGAACTCAACGAACAGATATACAAAGCCACCATCAGCAGAACATTTTAGTGACTACCAGACAATAGGCAGAATGTTAAGCTTAAGGTACAAGACGGAGACGGGCCGTAGACTGCAAACTGCAGCCGCAGACCGCAAATCTCATTGGTTTGTATGAACCAGTAGTATCGCTTGCGGCTGCGGTTGTAGTTTTGCAGTCACTGTCGGAATAGCACTTTTAAGGTGTGCACTTTAAAGGCTCTATTCCGACGCCGACTTGCGGTCTGCGGTTGTAGTCTGCAGTTTGCAGCCGCCCATGGAATAGCACCTTTATGCTATACAGCCCAACTCTTGCCACAGACCCGGAAATTACAGACCCGCTTGTTGAGCACCTGGTTGCGGATGGTCAAATCCAGGCAAGTACTCATGTGACTTTTTCAATGTCATATGTACTTTCTTAGTTGATCTAAGACACCAGTGACATACGGTAAAGGAAATCATCGTGAGACGTAAGAAATTGTATTAATTTTATTTAAGTAGTATTAAATTGTAGTCTATTAAATACGTTTTATTTGAATAAGCTATCATTCCTAGTTTCCGAGATACTAAGGTTTACGTTGGTGACCCGGATTAATTGCTTCCGAGAATACCTAATAGAGTTACTTCCGTGCTATATACAATATACCTACTGCTAAATCAATGACCTGTGTTTATTATTTTCTCGGTACTCTAGTGATGGTCTAAATGATAGTCGGCACTCTGTCCATTACTACTATACTGCCCAAACAAAGCACATTATTTGGGTGTGTCGGTCACCCACCTCTGCGTTGATAAATACGTACTTGCTAATATCATTTGTAATTCCTTGTAGGCTTTAATTAAACACGCTACATAAGGGAGAATTCACACGTATCATAACTACACCAAATCGCAGCGACAAAAAGTGGTCATGCAGTGGTTACGTGTGAATAGTGTCGCTGCAGCTTCTTTTAGAGATCTCCGGGGTCTGTGGTGACAATGAGTGTACCGCAGGGCTCAATTCTTGGCCCGTTCCTGTTTCTCGTTTATATTAATGACCTTCCCTATCTCATAAAAGATAATCAAGAGATTGTGTTATTTGCAGATGACACATCACTATTATTTAAACTTAAACGGCAGCAGCTGGTTACTGTCGATGTTAATAACGCTCTCTCTGATGTAGTGCACTGGTACCTATTAATGTTAACAACTTACTTTTGATCGAGAAAAAGACTAAATGCATTCGATTTTTGACACCTAATGTTAAGCAGGTGAAAACCAGTGTAGTAATAAATGGAGCCGAGTTGGATCTTGTGGACATTACTACGTTCTTGGGTATAACTTTAGATTCGAAACTGCAGTGGGGCCCACATATAAATAAATTGTCGAAAAGACTCAGTTCTGCAGCTTACGTGGTCTATAAGATACGCCAGCTAACTGATGAAGAGACAGCCAGATTGGTATATTTTAGCTACTTCCATAGTGTTAAGTCGTTCGGCATTTTGTTGTGGGGCAATGCCGCCGACATTCAAACTATATTTGTTTTGCAGAAGAGAAATTTATAACCTTAGCTTTAGGCATTCACTGAGGGATAAATTTAAAGAAATTAATATAACGACGGTCGCATCTATATGCGTTGTGTTTGCGAAGTGGTCGGTCGCTAGTGCGCGGTCACGGTAAGGTGCCGCTGGTGGCTGCATTGTGGTTGCATATGCTGTCGTCCGATTTCTAAAAAACCGTTAAGTGAGTAAACCTAAGTTTGAGTTATGAGCAAAAATGTGGAACATGTTGTCCCTGTAAATTCTGAAGACGTACATAAAATATGTTTTTGTTATACCAAATTATTGGGCTACTTTTAAGTTCACTGTATACTGTTTAATGAGTTACAGGACAAATATTGTTTTTAAAATTAAAGTTTTTGTTGTTCAGTCATGCTTTTATGTACTGAAATGTGATCATCTACATTATGGTATGATATGGTAATGTCTCTGTAAGAGTCTTTGGATCTTGACTGACAAATGATAGAAAAAATGGGACTAGACTGGTCGATACAAAAAACGTTGCGTTTTTACGTAGTATAGAAAACTCAAATTTGACAAAATGTCACTAAACAGTCTTTTAGAAATCGGACGGCAGTGTGGTCGGTATCACTCACGCGGTTGAATTGGGCGCAAAATGTGGTTCGTGTGAATTGAACTATTCATTTTCATATAAATGAGTGCCCTCCCCACCACGTGTTATTGTTGTGGTGTGGTTGTAGTTGTAGCACGTGTGAAACAAGCCTTAATGTATGACAATTATAATGAAAGACTGGAAAAGTTCGTTTGTTCATTGAAAGAGCCACACAATAAAAAATAATTATTAGTGAGTTGTTGTATGGTTTCATTGTTGCGGATTTTTATAATGGGGGAATTGGTGCTGTTCTCAATCGGCCTCTTTCGAGGGAGGCGATAGTTGTTTATGAGTTTGTGGGTGTGCGTTTTTAAAGAATGTCGGCCGTTTTTAGAGACGCATATTCTGCAGATTTGTGAGCGGCTGATGCTTTTTTTGGAGGAGGTTGTTTGGGCCATATTGATTCCTCTGTTGTGGGAGTTCGTGCCGGTGGAATTGTATAGCCGTATCACGACATATTAAGGTAAAAGTCCGAGACGGGCTGCAAATATCGGACTGCAACCGCGTCGCCATCGGAATAGCGCTTTTAAGGTGTGCACTTTAAAGGTGCTATTCCGACAGCGACTGCAAAACTGCAACCGCAGACCGCAGCCGCAGATCGCACCGCAAGCGATACTACTTTTGCAGTTTGCGGGCTGCAGCCCGTCTCGGACTTGTAGCTTTAGGAGGTACATGAGGCTTCCATAGCCAAGAAAAGAGATAGGTAAAATTACACTTTTTTTTAATCAATTAGGAAGTAATTGTTTTTACGTCATGTGTTTATTATGCATATTTCCTCTTTGTTGTCATTGAATTTTATTGCGATGCTCATTTAATGTTATTTTCTTTTTAATTGTCTAATTATTTTGTATGCTGTGTAATGGTGATTGTTTATACTTAGTGTAATTTCTAATCATGAGTTGTATGCCTTAAAATAATTGATCTATTTTTTTTTTTTTTTTTTTTCTATTTGATCTATTATTATTAATGCATTCAAAGAGGCCATACCAATAATGATTTATATAACACCAGCATTAATATAACATCTATTGACGTCCTCAAGCGATTCTTATCATGTGAAATGATGACGTCATGCATGTGCTTGACTCCTCGACAAGATAAAACTTCTATTATTACAATGTTATATTTTATCTGTGTGTACACAACACACAATTTACAGCCAAATTAATTCATATATCAATTCGTTGGAATAAAATCGGCTTACACACCATCATGAAAAATAATTGTTTCGTTGAAATACAGTGATTTGATATTCAAAGTTACTCGGAAAGGGTCCATCTGAAAGGGTGTTAAAAGTACATAATAATAAATAACTTTTGTTTTACAACTTTTCCAAAAACCAACAGTTTAAGAGAAATACCTATTTAAAGATTCCTTAAAAAATATGCTGAAATCTATCTATCCTCAACTATGATCAGCTGTGTTTACATTTTAGGTCATATTTGGGGTCACGGATTAGAATCGCAATTTTCTGAATTCGTTACTAAAGCAGGGGTGTTTTTTTAAAATCACTACATATTATAAAACAAAGTCGCTTCCCGCTGTCTGTCAGTCCCTATGTATGCTTAGATCTTTAAAACTACGCAAAGAATTTTGATGTGTTTTTTTTTAATAGATAGAGTGTTTCAAGAGAAAATCGCGGAATACGCGATAAACCAAATGCACGCGGGCGAAGCCGCTGGCGACCTCTAGTACTAAAAATATATATCATTATCATCTTACTTGAAAATAAACATGATCGAATTCTGAAATTTTAACACTTGGTTTTAAACAGTCATCAGTGACTAAGTTTTACCCTTTACCCTTTCCGACTAACCTTATAAATTGTATTAAACAAAAGTGCAATACAATGTATAACCAAGATAGAGCGTGCGTGTTTAAAGCTCTTCAGTTCAATGGTATCGCTGAACGCCCAGCAAATACATTATGTTGCATGATGGCGTAAATAGAAGACTGCATAGCAGAGTTTCGCACCTTTAACCTTTTTTTGTTGTTTTTGAAAAACTATCCGCTTTGTGTACTCCAGTTAGCTTTCTGGTAAGACTGGATTTACTAAGGGAAATTATACGGTAAGCAGAAGTAATATTTATGCACTTTTCTGTTGTTTGTTATGCCTGAAGCCTTGGTTCCTCGACCGCGACTACAATAAGAAAAGTAGTGAAAAACCAACTTCAAAATTAAGAAAATAACGTTTTTTGCCTTGCCATGAAAAAGGTTATTTCTTGCGGGATTGCGGCTTGTCTACTAGACATAACTAATCGATACATAATAATAAAATCTGTGTATTTAATCTAGCATCTTAGGAACGATACTGCTGACAAAATGTAGTTTTTAGAATTTTTGTCAAATTGTATGTTTGAGCTTCACACCAGTGCTACTGGTAAAAAACCAGTGGAAATTTGGCAGCCACATCCGTTGAAAAGCGGGTCAGGTTATAGTGTTCAAATTATCACGCTATTGAGTGTGTGCAGATAACTTTATGTTTCCGTAGTCATAAATATGAATGTGAATCACGAAAGTTATAATACAAAAAAGAGCTATATCCAGCCAAAGGATTCAGAAAAGACTGAAGCGATCCAAACACCCATGCAACTCTAACAACAAAGTTATTGCTGTGCGCCTTGCCCAGCAAATATCGTAACCACAAAGCAATTTACTCGTGGCGGCAACCGATAGCGGTGGCATTCATATCGAAGCAAACATCGCAAACGTAACTTATTGCATCGGCGACCCCACTGACGCAAACTGCCGACTTCGATAAATAAAGCCTCTTCATAAAGAAAATGTTGGAATCCCTCCGGTGATTTAGTAAAATCAAATTTCCGAATCAGTGGGTAACATCTGACGATTAAACGCTCTTATTTCAGAAGCTTGATTTCAATAAAACGATTCCAACTTCAATTGAGGAAACACCAATGTTGAGTCTGCATCAAAAGTTCCTGCCTAAGTGATCTTTTTTTTAGCGTTTAATGTATTTTAAGAGTTTAAACTTGCTCATAATACTTATTTTTCCTCGTATTATAATTTAGATTGAGGAAATACAAATTTAAATCTAACCTATGCTACATTTAGAACTATACAATGAGTTACATAACTCCCCTTAAAAAAGAAAATGTTAATCAAGTAGTCTTTGATGGTTGTTGTCATTTACCTCTCAGAGGAAATTAGGTAAGAATGTAAATAACTTTCTGGGTAGTCTACTGTTTACTTTTATGTTTTCAGGGTTGCGTTTTAGTGATGACTTTATTTTATGATGTGTAAAATTTTTTTTTTGTTCTTATTTAGTTTTTAAAATATTACCAATAGACTCTTTACAAGGGACCTTTTAATCCCCTTTCGGCTTTAGGAGTATTTTTGTAACACGTTGTATACTACGCTGTTCGTTCGTTCTACCTAACCTTTTCCCATCTGTTGCGGTCAGCTGGCAGTCTAACCAGATGCGGCTGAATACCAGTATTTTACACGGAACGACTGCCATCAGACCTCGGAACCAAGTAATTGGGCAAAGCCGTAGGTCGCCGTAGCCGTAGGTAAGTCCTAAGGTTAGACCGGTTTTCAGACTTTCGGGAGACTATCCGTAACGACTGTTGTAGGTATTCGTATGACACCCGGAACCGACGGTTTAACGTGCTCTCCAAGTCACAGAGGAGTCTCGATGTGTAACGAACGGTCACCCATCCACGAAATGACCGCGGTAAGCGCAATTTAACCTTGCAATTCATATCATCCGCGCGGTTATATAGCCACGAACCCCTCTTACAGAACTATACTATACTCATAATATGATAAAAATACTAAAATAATCGCCAAATTATGGTAGCGCTTCTTCTTCCCTCGTGTCAGCACGACCTATACGAAAACAGCTCATGCTGTGGTGTCAAGATTAGCCAGTTAGCAAGGTTGGTAGCAGGGTTGACTACCCAGGGTGCGCCGGATGTACTTAAGTATCGTCACTCGTGCAGGCTCTTTACATGCACCCCTGACATGGTAGTGCTGACGAAATCCTACAAAAACTTTCCACAACTTTCCTACACCTATTTACGCTATAAAACACTGTAGTAGAAATTCTAGTAAGCCTTTATTAACGCTAACTGCACATTATTATGTAAGTAAAGACTAATTAACTGTGACTTACCGGGCACGGCTTGTGCTGGTACTAGGGGCGCATAACAATGCAAGCAATATTGCAGGGAGGTCGCCTGCAGTGGAACTACAAATGACGTGAGAATATAATATGATGAGGATGACCACGGAGCGTAGCGTAATTTCATATCTTGTTCCCCCGACAGCTGGGATATTAACGCTGCAAGTAGCTTTGCTTTATACGATCAACATATGTATACTTTTACGATTTTGTTCATATATAATTATTGCTTAAAATATTATGTACGGTGAGCCAAATAAGTCGTTTACCAGTTTTGACAACATGTCCTGTCAAATGAAAATATCGCTAAAATTGTTGTCACATAATTTTTGCATGCGAAAATCCTCACCTTATATTTTTATGACGTGTGCAAACGAATTTCAATATTAGGATGGTAAACCACTTTTTTGGCCGAGTGTACATACGACTGTTAATTTTTTTTTGTTTTTTTTCCGTTTTTCATGTTTACCACGAATAAAATTTTACCTCATAAACCTAATAAAAAAAGAGGTTCGCAAAAAAAAAACAATCTTAATCTGCTCTATAGTTTTCTTGCCGGATTGACGTGTGTCCGGTTCCAGTCCTGGTGTCCCGTAACTTAGGACATACTGTATGTAAGTATATTTTGAAAATCAATTATCAACACAAAATTTTGTTAGTGCATCTAACATGCTATGTCTTTGCAGCACCTTTGCAGCACGGTTAACTGATTTAAAAATGCTGATGCGGCGTCTTACGTAGGCGGTTCAAAGCGACACGAATTGCGAAGCGATCCGATGCGGTGGCACGCGAATTCAATGCGATGCGGTGCGAAGCGGCGGATTTGTCCTACGAGCTCGCGAACCGCCCGCCGTGCGCCGCCGCCCTTCTGTAGCACTGTACGGCACCGCATCCAGTTCGCGCGAAAATATCAAGCCGACTGATCGCGTTCGCTTCGCTTCGCGCCGCGCCGCACCGCACTCCACGTGCGTTTGGTCACGTAGGCCACTTCAATAGGTATCGACTGTTTGTTGTTTTCGCGTCGCGCCGCTTCGCGTCACTTCTAGATCGCTCACGTAGGATGCCGCGTTAGGCAATAAGTCTCCATCTGTACTATTGTGTGCATAAAGCATAAATAAATAATTTCTAAGAAGTATTTAACATTTTTACCGGAAGGTATTTTGCAGCAAAAATAGGCCGTTACGAAGATTAATTTGCTGATGAAGTTACGGCTAAGATATGATGAGAATACTAAGTATGATGGGTAAGGTAGTTTTTGTGAAACGAATCCTTAACAATAAGGCAGTATTTATTAATGACCGAAACGAGCGTTGTCGGTTAAAAATAAGACTCTTGTATCTAATATCTAACAGTTTTATTGATAAATTAAAAGTATTTTATCGCACAGAAGCTACTATAGCATTAATTAATACTTCAATGATAAATTATAATAACTATGAAGACAATTTATAATATTAAAATTAAAATAACTAATAAATTACTAATAACAAAATATCTAAAATCAAAATTTCAAAAATTGCAATCAATTCAAAATGTAAGCGCTCTTCCTCTCTCCTACTGAAATATGCTGTGCCCAACAGTGTCCATAATTGGTGTTAAGCATACCACCTGTTAAAATTACATTATTGCGACGGCAGCAAAGAACAAAAAGACAACTGCATTTTTGCGAAATTCACTTTTTTACATAATTGAATTCAGAATTCTTTATTTTATCTAGTGATATTTTTTTTTCGTACAAAATCTCATTTTTTCTTCGTGTTTTGTCGCGTATTTAAAGACAACTACACCTTTTTTTACAAAGTAACGAAGTACACACGGACATCTACAATTGTCCGTGTGTACGTCGTGCAATTCGGCGCGTTGCAGGCCATAAACAAAGACATCAGTTACATGACCGTTTTGTCATGGGCGGTGGGGCAGTTGACTTTTTTAAACTTGCATACTTAATTATTTCTACAACCTCAATTTTGTTAATTTACATTTCATAATACATACATCAAAAGTGTCTATGAATAAAGCACATTTTAGCGAATTACTGCAAGTTCTTAAATTGATTTTTTTGGACTCCTCATAGTTTCTTAGCTACCTCTTCATAATATAAAAAAAATAAAAGTTTTTGAATTTCGATTAAAACTTGAAAATCTTCTTTCAAGTCGTTTTCCTATAAATCCTGCAACGGTTTTGAGACAAAATCGATATCATTTCTACCACACTTCTGAGTCAGATCAATATACATGAATGCTTATATGGATAGAAGACGTCACTTGAGTTGAGAAAAAACGATCAGAGCCGTAGGAATGTTGGAAGCTGGCTCTCGGCAACGTACTGTGGTTATTATACTCTGCGTAGTGCCCAGAGTGGCCATCGCTCTGGGCACTACGCAGAGTATAATAAGTCACTTCTGGACACACTACCGTATCACTGGCAGCGTAGCTGAGCGCCATGGAGGACGAACTCGCATTACCACAGGCAGACAAGATCTTTACATACAAATCACTGGTCGATAGAATCCTAAAATTAGTGCGATGATGTTAATTACGAGGATTCATCGCTCTTCGTTCCACCTAGCCTTTTCCCAACTATTTTGCGGTCAGCTTTTAGTCTAACCAGTGTGGCTGAATACCAGTATTTTACACGGAGCGACTGTCATCAGACCTCAGAAACCCAGTTGCTGGGCAATGCTGATATCCTAAGGTTAGACCGGTTGTCAGATTTTCGGACTTCTGACTACCCGTAATGACTATCACAAGTATTTGTATACACCCGGGACGGACGGCTTAACGTGCTCTCCGGGGCACGGAAACTAAAATAAGATAATAATAAGAAATGTATGCGTAAGCACCACGCGGCTACCGACAACAAAAAGGAGTGGGGCGCGTCTTCGTGGACTACTGAACGCACAGTACAATAAAAAATAAAGACAAGTAAATACATTATTCAATGAAATATAATTTTATTTTTCTCATGCTGTGCAAGATGAGTATTCAAAGGCTTCATCGCTCTTCAGGGTTGTTAATAGGCGATCAAACTATTAGAAATCGTTTGCACGAAGTTAATATCCGTTTTCGAAGGCCGCTACGAGGGCCACCAATTGAGCCCTGCAATCGTAGGGCCCAATCACAATGGGCTCGTGAACATAGAAATTTGGCAGAAGAAAAGTGGCGTTATGAGTGTTTTTCTGATGAATTTCGCTTTGACATGAGACCAGATACTAGATGTATACGGTATACGGTATTGGTGGACCTCAAGATGCTAAAAACGTGGAACAATAATGATGTGGCCGAGTATTTGAATCGGTGGAAGTACCGAACTGATTTAAATCAGAGGCAATCTCAATGCACAGATTTACGCTGAAATAATTGTTTTGGATATTGTCATTTCTTTGCGGACCCAGTTGGGTGCTTTATTTCAACTTACCCCTTAAGTTGTGGCTGTCAAAATGGGCGGTGCACCGCGTGCGTGATTTTAATTCGCGGTTTGATTCGCGGATTAATTCGCGTAATTAAAACGTCGATATCTCTTATGCTACGATAGCTAGCTCTCTACAAGTTACGTCGTTGGAATCGTTATTCAATTACCTATCCGAGAATTTTTTTTAGGTCATGACATGATATTTAAACCTCAAAGGGTTATGCGTGATAAAGCACATCCAAATACCGCCAAAATCGTTAAATAACACTTGCCGAAGCTATCATCAACGTCCTACGGTAGAAAAACAGACTGCCGATTGTTCATTTTATACAACAAAAACCTTCAATAACGTAGTTTGAAATTTGATTATTTCTTGAAGAAAAGATTACGAAGAAATTATTTTTTGTTTAGTAAGTTTGATTATTGTGATAAAATAACCTTTACTTACGTGTATTAACACGGGTTCAATTCCTTTGATCCTTTGCTTTGCTTTTGTGTGATTATAACTTGTATAAGATTTGATTATTTAATTGTTTTTGAAGATAGTAACTCCTTAGAAATGTTATTTTCTCTGCAAATATTGCATTTTTGTTACTTTGGAATATGATTACGATGATTAAAAAAAAATCACTTACTAAGAATAACTTAATTCTTTTCTTGAACTCCAAAAGCTCATCATATTAATAGTAAATTATCTGCAATATCAATATCTGAACCTTTAGAATTACGAAGTAATTTGAGACAACTACAATATTTTGGTGTCAATCATAGTTACCCTTTACTTATGGTCGTAGTTAGATAAATATTATAAAATAGAATAGCAATATCTCCTCATATAAGTAAAATTATTTGAGAATCAGGAATTACCAAGTCCTACGTAGAAGCAAACATATGGCAGTTGACTCAGTAATTTATTTTGTGCGAAGTAGAAAAAGACATACGCCGCATTTCAAAAAGAAAAAAAAAAGCAGTTAATTGACCTTCATTATTTTGTTCGAAATGCCGAATTAATTAACTATTTCAAATTTGAAGAAGCTAGCTTTGTTCTTGTAGAAGTTATAACATTTTCGCGTTAAAAACGCTCTCCTGAAAACTAGTGATTTTGTAGATAACCGTTTGTTCTTTGCTGCCGTCGATTGTATGCAATAAAGTATTGAGTATCTTTAGCAATTATGAAGCAAAGATTTTCAGCTTTGCATAGTCCTTAGTCTCACATACATTGGTAGCAATCATAGCTAGAATTAGCTCACGAGTCTATTTATATTTCTGCCGAAGGGATATAACATATTCAAGATGCAGTCAGTCCAACTGCGTGATAAACGCCGACTGGATGTGCATCACTCTTGCGGTTGTGGTTGAGAGTGTGGAACGGGATATGGTTCGCTAGGTGTGACGTTGTTAGCTCCTGATCAATTTTGAAATGTATATGTTATCGTCTCCAATATTGAATTTGTAATCATTGTCATGCATTCCTATAATTTGTGTAATTGCTATGTAACTCAAACTTTTAAAATGTAGAATATAATAGAATATACTTTATTGTACACCAAAATTGTAACACAGCTCATACACAATCTATGTACATATATGAATAGAAAAATGAAAGGTCCCGACTGACTGATCGACTGACTCATCAACGCCCAGCCCAAACCCTTGGACCTAGAAAGGTGAAATTTTGCACAGAGGTTCCCTTTATAATGTAGACAGGGAGTAAGGAAGGATTTTTCGAAATTCAACCCCTAAGGGAGTTAAATAGGGGATGAAAATTTTTACGGAAAATCGTCACTTAACGGGTTCAAAATTTCACGCAAGCGAAGCTGCGGGCAAAAGCTAGTATATATTGAAGGGTACAATGGCGGTCTTATCAACCTTTGGATGAAGACAATGAATAAGATAGAGGGGGTAGTCCGTGGTGTATGTATGTGTATTGATGTAATTAAGTATTTATATTGTAGGAGTACCAAATAAAAAAAATGGCCAGATCAATAAAAAAATGCTACCATTGGTAAGGAAAATGATAAAAAAAAAAATGATATGAGGAGCTCGTGGCTAAATAATTACAGCCGCACAGACCGATCTTCCGGGTTAAGCCACGCTTGCCGAGGTTGGTCTGTGGATGGGTGACCATTTACCATAGCGAGTTTCCTCCGTGCCTTGGAAAACACGTAAAGCCGTTGGTCCCGGCTGTCATTTGTAGATCTTTGACAGTCGTTACTGTTGGTCAGAAGCCAGAAAGTCTGACAACCAGTCTTACCAAGAGTATCGTATTACCCAGTTACTGGGTTGTGGAGGTCTGATAGGCAGTCGCTCCATGTAAAATACTGATATTCAGCTGCATCCGGTTCGACTGGAAGCCGACCCCAACATAATTGGGAAAAGGCTAGGCAGATGATGGTAAGGAAAATGATAAGGTTATAGGAACTGGGCATATGTTTGCTATTTCTGTACTCATTCGAGCTAGATCAGAAAAATTCAAAACGAATCCTGCTAGAAAAATAATTGAAAACCTGGATATGGCTGCTGCTGCCGCCGCCGTCACCGAGAAACGAGACTATTTCAAACCGAGTTCGGAACGACGTAATGGAGATCGCGTCTCCACCGCGACCGATCTCGGTGGTTCCCAACACAAGACCGTCAACACAAATCCGTGCACCGGCACCGGCAATCTCGGATGTAGTGGACAAGTGCAGACGTGTTTTGTTTCCGGGTATTTCGAGCTGAGTTCTAGCGGTAACGCCGAACCACTCACAATCTAGGCGACCGATATGACGGCGCTCGGATGACGAACGTACGGTGGACACTCAGCTATAGTAATTTATGTATCGCTACTTCGGCAACGTCATCTCGTTCTAGGTGATGGTGGAAGTGGACACGCCATGTTCCACTTACACCGTCTGTGTACAGTCGAAACACGTACTTCGTTTTCATTATCTGACCGACATATATTCCCATTCATGCTGGTCAGATGAAAGGAATATAGTATTCGTAAACTGCAGACATTATTTGGGAACCTATAAATTGACATTTTAACCCCCTTTCAGTTCCTTAAATGAATCTAGAGTCGGGACAGTTAATTCGGGATGTCTCTGACAATAGCATATTTTTCCTAGAAAGAGGCATCGATTGGTGTTATTTATAACGCTGGTAGTCAACGTGTTATAACAACTATCGGACCACAAAATCGTGTTGAATAGTGGTTTTTACTAACGTTTAGACTAAACAGGGCTTAGTGTCTAAACACACTATGCCGAAGATACGCGACCGAAGTTCGGCGTCTATGTTTTTTATATGTATAGGTAAAACGCGACGTAATTTCAGCCTGGTGTGTCGCGGGTAATTTAAAAAGCATTGCAGGCGTAATCATGCTGAACTTCGGTCGAGTATCTTCGGCATAGTGTGTTTAGACACTTAAACACGTTTTTTTGCATGGAATATCGTAAAATAAGATTTTAATAAGTATTTCATTATTAAACTGATCGATTGTGAAACACGATTCTTTTTAGTATTTTATTTATATTTATTGAGGTTTTATTAGGTTATTTTTTGCAACTAAACTGTCGAGACGTTTGCTAAGTGCATGTGTACTGTGCCTATTCGATATAAAAGCTTTAGAATTAGTTTAGATTATTGCATAAATGGTGCATGCTTTTGTAAAACCATAAAAACATGTGGGTTAGGTAATGGTCAACCAATCGCGATGTTTATTCTTTCAATATTCTGTTTTTTTTATGAAATAAAATGATTGGCATGTGTCACGGTACTCACCTTTCAAAGCGTGTACACATTTTCTTAGAAAAAAGTTAATTGGCATAATTACATAGCAAATATTTTATTTTTCTATTTTATTTTCAGTGAGATTTTTTTAAATTTAGCATATTTAATATAATAATACTGACGTGGCAATTTTAACTCACGAACGCTTATTCTAGCGACATGTACACGCAGCAATCGACGTTTATGTTCTGATTTAGTACGTTGACGCTTTAATTATAACGTTTACTATAATAGTGGGGTGCATGAAAAGAGCCTCCACGAGTGACGATACTTCAGTACGTCCGGCGCACCCTGGGCAGTCAGCCTCACTACCAACCTTGCTGACTGGCTAATCTTTTCACCACGGCATGCGCTATTCTCGTATAGCTCGTGCCGACACGCAAAGAAGAAGACTATAATAGTAATATATCTAATAATATTAGCCTGTAACTGTTCACTGCTGGGCAAAGGCAGTTCTCATACAAAAAAGGAAAAAGGATGGATCACCACGCTTGCTCACTGCGGGTTGGCGATTTCGGACCATTAAGTCTAAGTTTCCTCACGATATTTTGCCTTCTCCGTAGGTATGTCAGTAGCGTCTTAGATTAATTAAAAACGTTTACTATCTATAAGTTTTTATTAAAATACATTTAAAAGCTTCTAGTTCGCCAGTCTGCCCCACCATTAAAGTTTAATATAAGGAGCATAATGTTTGATGTTCAACATAAAGATACGAACGTAGGCATACAATGTTCTCAGCAAGAGGCCGTATTGCCGCCGGCTGGCAAACTAGCGAAGTGCTAGACACTCGAGCGTGTACGAAATGCTCTAAAATAATTGAATCCTACCCTAAATTCTCATTTCTCTGACGTTCTCGCAACACTGAACATAAAAAAGGAAAAATAAAAACCTCACTTCAAATACAGGGTCTCCTCAAAATCAATATTAAGGCGGACTCTTCACTCGTTTGATACATAATATATTTTAGACAGTTGTCAACAATTAGTTATAGGATAGAAGAAGCTTAAAAATCTGTTAATTTAATTATCGTTCTCTTGAAATGTAATGGCGACAAAATCCTAATTATTTTTAAAAATATTAACTAATTTTGGTCTAGTTTTTAATTGATCAAAGATAAACCCTGCGTGGAGATGGCCTCCGCGAGTGACGGTAAATACTTAAGTAAAATAGTGCACCCTTGACAGCCAGCCCTGTGACCTGGCTGACTGACTACTCTTTTTACCACAACATGAGCTGTTATCATATAATTATGTAGCTCGTGCCGACACGCATTAGAAGAAGAATTATTAATCTACTTAGTCACCTAAAATACAATAAAGCAATCACGAACGAACTGTGAATTTTATAGCTTTCAGTTTAAAAAATGTTGTGCTAATAGGTGTTATAAGAATATTCTTTTTTTACGGTAAAAGAACACACGCAACACCTTAAATAATCATTGTCCTCCACTTTAAGTGCTAAACTTTATCGCGTGACATTCTCAACGAAAGAAATATACTATAAAATCATGAAATGAAGCAGTTTCAAAAGTTATATTTCGTCATTCTATTTTTAGCCAGCCATTTGAAATAAAAGGTTTACCTATTTTTTTAGGATCACTGTCTGTCCGTTTTAATTATTCAACCGTTCGTAAGCTCGAAATTTGTAAATGTTTCGCTCGGAAAAAATACAAATCATTTTTCCCCTCGGATTTTTCTAGCCATAAATTGAAGAATATTTCAAGCTCATCGACGTTATAAATGTCTTTTGCTACAGCAAAGAAATGTTCATCAATTTATAAAATGCTTTCTGACGTAAAACTAGTAGAGCGTAAAAACAGGCTATAGTGCGAACAGAATAAATTTTAATATTTTATAAGTCGCAATAATTTATATACGGCAAACATTTGTTTTATACATGTAGCCACTTCATTTAATTACTTACTACTTACATGAAATAAATTGTTTCATCGCGTAGTAGTAGTTTTTGTAGGAAAAAGTAATGAAATTAGGCGTGACAAATTGCCACAGACTCCCGGAGGATTTATTACTATGAAAACATGCGATTTCCATAAAACGTACTATTAATAATTTTATATGCTTCCGCACCCTTCCTTCCCACGCCACCCACGTTGTTTTAACAGAAGATCGCGTAATGAAGCTACCTGTACGTCTTATTCCGAATTTCGCGAAACCCCGCGTAACTTCGCGTAAACTAAATACCGATTACACGATCCTATATCGTCATACCGGGTGTATGGAACGGTGTATGGAACTTAAACAGCGAATTTTGCCCATTATTCTGGATTGAAAAGAAGTGAAAACTTTTGTCGGAATTTTCCGAATTGACTGGAAATATTAAAGCCTAATTGTATTGAATTGATGTTTTAAAATGATTTATAAAATCCGTGTAAATGACAGGATACCAAGATTTGAATAGTGAATTTCATCTCATAATTATGAATTGATATCAGTTCAAACTTTTCAGATTTTTTTGATAAACAAAATCTTTTTTTTTTTTTGGCATGTGCGGATTATCTTAATAGAATAAGTTAGTTTACATCAAAGAAATGTAAAATTATTGCAAAAAAAAAACCATCGGAATAGCCACTAACAAAATTAAACTGGTACGAACTTTACAGGTTATAAGTAAGTTATTTTTCACGTAGATGGTTTTTGCCGACGAAGACCTGAGGGCTCAAGTCATTTTTTACAGAAAATGGACCCTTAGGTAGGGTAAGCATCTGAAAATTGTGAGATAAGTGCGGGGTCACGATTTATTTTGTTCTTACTCTTATTAGGGTAAAAAACCTTTTCATATTTTTTTCTTCTTATTTTTTATTAGCTTAACTAATACTGTAGCGAATAGTACACAGATAGTAGGTATTTTGCTTAATTAACTTATAAAGCTTAGGTGGGTTTTTTAATGGGTCAGTTTAATGATACATACTCATACCTAACTGCGTTTGTTTAGGTACTACAATAAAAGTAACCAGTCTTGTATGTGTCTTTTAAACACAATGTTTTTAAAAACGTATTACTTATAATTGGCAAAGCATTTGTATTTTCTAAAATTATGCATAATTGTAATGTAAGTAGCAATTTGCAGATTTGTTTAATACTTTAGATTAAAATACAAGTTTAATTTATTTATCTGTATTTAAATACCTAAACAAACTGTAGGTACCTATAGTAACCCTGTGAACTTTCACCAGTAAATTCGAAATACACATTCAATATAATAGGCAGCTTAAGAGGTGTCTACGATGACATAGCAAGGGTTACAAGAAACAAAAGGGACTTTATCAATCAACCCTAATCCCTTGTTAAGATAAATCGATTTGATCACAGTTCAAAGCATTCACTCCTTACAACAGGGCTGATACGGATATAAGAGCCCGAAATTATAGATAAAGGAAATTGAATGATATAGCATAAATATTTGGTCGTAACAAGTTTGAAGCGAAGATTACATAAAGAAAAGAAAGAATTTTTCTAAATCGCACAGCTAATATAAACAGAATTGATAAATTTGATCGGAATAATGATTGACTGAAAAGTTGAGGAGATTAGCGTGTTATAGACATGTTATGCAGAAGGAAGAAAGTCGTATTACCAGAAGGCGCCATCCCCACGAGCGAGTGGATCGCGGCGATATTCTCGCCGTGCCATCAAATTAAATACTATAACTATCGCCGCGATAACATCGCCGTGTGTAGACACGTTCTAAGAGAGTGTATAGAAATACGTGAGACGACGATAATATCGCCGCGATTTTCTCGCTCCTGGAGACGGCCCCGAAGAGTGTTAAATATGAATGTGTCTGACGACACGTTTGGTGCAGTGGCTAAGCGATTGGCTTCTGCGCCACGGGTCGTGGGTTCGATTCCCACATGGAACAAAAATTTGTATGGCCTACAGATGGTTGTTTCGGGTCTGGGCGTTTGTTTGTGAGATTTGTGTCTGTAAACGCACCCACGATACAAGAGAAACCTTCGTGTGGGGCAACGTTTTAAAAAAAAAAAAAAAAATTGTGGATGAATATACAATAAGAGGTAGGCCAAAGAAAAGATAGATGGATTGAGTGAAGGATGATATGGGTAAGAAAGGAGTGAGTACTGTGATGACGGCTGATGCAGGAGAATGGAAGAGAAATACATGTTGCGCCGACCCCATCAAGAATGGGATAAGGGCAAGGAGATAATGATGAATAATATTATGAAAGGAAATAGGTATGGTAGGGTTGTACCCAATAAATAATTTGATACAATATTAGTAAAATATAATAGTGTCCCTATACAAAAACGGTTCACCGATTGATATAGAACATACATCGAGAAATAATTTAAGCGTTAATAAATTATACAGGGCTATAGGTTATTGGTCACGAACCCGTAACAGGGTTGTAGGATATGTTATCCTCTATCTAATAACCTAGATATGCTTTATGCGAAAGTAAACCACTTTCTAGATATTTTTTATTTTTGACTGCCTCATTGGTCTAGATATCGCAAGCGCGACTGCGGAGGTCGTGGGTTCGATCCCCTGGTCGGGCAAAGTGTTATTGAGTTTTCCGTGTGGTATTTCTCAGTAGCAGCCTAGAGTTTGGATTTGTGCCCGGTTGGTGGCAATAAGCTCGCCCCCTATTATTTGAAAATAAAACATAGCAGCGAAATGAGGGTGTACACCTCTGCCCAACCTTTCGGGGAATACAGGCGTATTCTTATGTTTTTTTTTTTTTTTTTCTTTAATATAATATCTCGAAAATGGTTAACTAGACAGTGAGTATCATGTCTTACAATCCAGCCTCGGGATCACGAACAATCCTAACTAATATTATAAATGCGAAAGTAAGTTTGTTTGTTGGTTATTATACCTTTTCACGCCTAAACCACAGAACCGATCATCCTAAAATTTTGCATATACGTTGTCAGGTGTACAGAAACGGACATAGGGCACCTTTCATCCCGAAAAAAGTACTGTTCCCGAGGAAAAAAACAATAACGATGATAGATGGCACCACGTTTCTGTCGAATCATAATTGAATTATATTAGAAACTTTAGTACCTAGTGTGTTAACACTAGGTACTAAAGTACTCTTAAGAGTTGATTGTCAAATTCTAAACTAACGCGAGCGAAGCCGCGGGCAAAAGCTAGTAAACAATAACCCTATATAACAATGAACATTTTCTTCAAACATAATCATTTGATATCCACGCATTGTCTGATAAAGAAAGTTTCTCCCTGGTTTAAATTTTCTGCCTTAATTTTCATCGCTGCGAAAACGAGTTTATCTTAAGTCTTAATAAAATCTCAGATAACTGTTGGTACTCAAGAATTTCATAAAACAACTTCACAGAGAAATTCTGGACTGTTAATTAAAATAAGATCAAGTATTTTTCTCAGCATTATTAAAATATCTTTTACCGTCCAGTTGCTTTTAAATTGCTTTATCCGGGAAAGATACGGTACAACAATAGCCGGCACAAAACAATGAACAGCCGCATTTCCATTCTAATACACTTGACAGGCCTTCAATGCTGCGCGATGGCTACAAATCGCTCGATTTTCCGACAACCGTTCTTTTACCAGTGAGAACAAAAGATACATCAATTGGTAACAGAACAAACACAATAGTAAATATTCGTCAAAGTGAAATGGGTAGTATATAAAAACTTTAGGATTCGTGCGTCCTATAGATTCTGGCTAGTCCCACGGGAGGGTGATGTAATGTTATGGTTTGTTCCAAAAATATTGCTATTAGATTACGCAATGTAAGACTGGGCTTTGAATTTTCTATATAAATATAATTTACCATAATATGACAAACGCTTGTGGAGGTCAATTGGTGGAAGTCATTTCCTTTAATCAACCCCTCATTACGCTTACTTTTTTTTATACATTACATTATTATACACTTGGGGGCAAATAAATCGAGCCACTCCTTTTTTCACGTGTCCTGGTTATTAGTTTTGGTTTCATGGATTATATACTAAGTTGACAAAAAACTACCCTCATTGTGAAATTATCAAATAACCTTTTAGGCGATATAATAATATGTTTCGAATTGATCTGTTCCATAATAGGTACCAAAAATAATAACAATTACGTGAAAAATAGAAGTGGCTCGATTTATTTGCTCCCAGGTATATTTGGATTTTTAGTAAAGCGCGTGTCTATTGGCCAAATACTCAAACGCTACTCAATTTGAAGTTTCGGGCTGTCACTGTCAGTTTAAAGCGAAGTGACAGTGACAGCACGAAATTAACGGCATATTAAAATTCAGTAGCGTTTCAGTATCTAGCCATTTGATTAGTAATATGTTATGACTCTAACCTTATAAACGACCAATATCGAACATCGAATAACTACTAATTACTGAAATTGTGGTTTTTACAGTTTCAGTCCCTAAATATATTGTTTAAAATTTATTTTATTCTATTTTTTAGTATATGTTGTTACAGCGGCAACAGAAATACATCATTTGTGAAAATTTCAACTGTCTAACTATCACGGTTCATGAGATACAGCCTGGCGACAGACGGACGGACGAACAGCGGCAAAAAAATCACGTTTGTTGTATGGGAGCCCCCTTAAATATTTATTTTATTCTGTTTTTAGTATCTGTTGTTATAGCCGCAACAGAAATACATCATCTGTGAAAATTTCAACTGTCTAACTATCACGGTTTATGAGATACCTGGTGACAGACGGACGGACGAACGGACAGCGGAGTCTTAGTAATAGGGTCCCGTTTTACCCTTTGGGTACGGAACCCTAAAAACTGCACTTACTACGAGACATGTAAAAGCCTATAGTTGTATTAACGCCCAAGAGAGTAAAGCGCCCGACTGCTATTTTCTTGAAATTTCCTCATTTTGTTACCATTAAAAACCTTAACAAGCTTTCCATGTAAGCCTGTGTTATACTGCTGTAAAATTAAGTATAAACATTGTAGATACGACGCTTCAGTAAAAGCCTACATAAACTTCAATCCCTGCGAGCAGATAAAACTTGAAAGCTGTTTTACTTTGTAAACATAAACATTATAACGGAACGATTTTGTTTTTGTTGAAATAAATACAATTTCGGAACAGTACCCCAAGTGTGAGTTTTTTTCGTTAACTACTGTAGTTGCGTCTAGGCGCTTTTGTTGTTGGCTGTGCCTCAAGGCGCACCGTTCAATTAACGCGCGAATATTAGTTAGTGAACGGTGCGCCTAGAGGCGCAGCCTAAATTTTCATACATTTTTGGCGTGACGCAACTACAGTAGTTAACGAAAAAACTCACACTTGGGGTACAGTACTATTGAATAATTTTAAGAACTGAAGAAGATGGTGCATGTAAATAGCCTCCACAAGTGACGATACTTAAGTACGTCCGGCGCACTCTGGGCAGTCAGCCCCGCTACCAACCTTGCTGACTTGCTAATCTTTTCACCACAGCATGAGCTATTTTCGTATAGCTCGTGCTGACACGACAGAACTATAAGACCGCAAATTCGGAGCGGTGCAAATCGTCTGCGGTTAGTGAAATCCTCGTAAATAGTAATTTTGGTCAAACACTTTTTATGTCATATTCAGAAAGAAAACCTCGCAACCCATACTTTAGACTGGCCTGAGTTCAAATTGAATGCAAACAAAGAAGTTGAATATGAATAATGTACCTGTTTATCTGCTGATATGACCCCGTATTTAACGACAAAAATCCAATTTTTTTTCCTAGAAAACCTCTAAGTTCGCATTTGACTCCTTTCGAGAACTCATGTTCAATTATGAATATCATGATTTAGAAAGTAAGGTTTATTTACAATAAAACACAGAAGTTCCTTACAAACATTTTCAGGAAACGGTTTTTTCCGTCTCCTGTACTATTTTGTTTTTGGCAATAACGAGGTTTTCACTGGTGGCTAACGAAATGGAGGTTAGACTTATTATCAGACTTTCGGGCTTCTGACTACCCGTAACGACTGTCATAGGTATTTGTATGACAACCGCGACCACAGGGGTCGTGATGTGTAAATGTGTGTCCAGGAGCCCAATTCTCCTAAAATAAATTGTTGTCAAACGCAATCGAACCACAACCGTCAGTCAGTTTTTGTTTTCGAAAACTTTCAAAATGATTGATTTTGTTTTTTGTGTCAAACAATTCGACAGCTTTTGAAATTGAGAACTGTCTGGCAACAAAATTACATCATCTATGAAAATTTCAACTGTCTAACTATCACGGTTCATGTGATACAGCCTGGTTACAGACGGACGGACGGACAGCGGTAATAAAATCACGTTTGTTATATGGGAGCCCCCTTAAATATTTATTTTATTCTGTTTTTTTTAGTATTTGTTGTTATAGCGGCAACAGAAATACATCATCTGTGAAAATTTCAACTATCTAACTATCATGGTTCATGAGATACAGCCTGGTGACAGACGGACGGACGGACAGCGGAGTCTTAATAATAGGGTCCCGTTTTACCCTTTGGGTACAGAACCCTAAAAACATTTTCTTATTGTTTCAAGTTTTCTCATAACATAAATGTATTTCCAACACAAAGAAACACCACAGATGAATAAAATGCGAAATAAAAAGGCGAGCACTCTTAATTTAAATAAAGAGCCATCTTCTCTGTAATCGCTTTCCTAAAATTTCCTAAACAGTTCGCTTTACACTGTATTACAAGATCGTAAATGAAATGGCTAAGGCTTGAACTTAATACATATGTACGTAGGTCTCGGTTGTCGAAATGTAAAACTAGAATAAGAAGAGTGGGATCAAGTCAGCTGATTTAAATAAAATGACATGCAATTGTCATCTAACTGACACCTTATTGAGATTCTATTACGATTGTGACAGATTAGGGGGGCAATTCTACTAAAAGAAACTTTTATCAATTGCAACTAAATCGTTTATTCAGACAGTTTACGTTTACGAGAACTGTCAAAATGTTTGGTTTTGTTTTTGTAGTCAAAGATTATGATAGTTTTTGTAAACGAAAACTGTTTGAATAAACGATTCAGTTGCAATTGATTAAAGTTTATGTTAGTAGAATTGGCCCCAGATATGCTAAAACTTCAATGTTTTAAAAATAATAGTTCAATGATACTTGAATGACAGTTTAATGGAAAGTTAGTGGAAAGCCATTGATCTAAAATAATCAACAGAATATCGTTATTAAACTATTCTACCGACACACTATCGATACTCTATCGAAGCGTTCGTAAATTAGCAGACTTGGGCCTCAGTTATCATGGCCGACAGATACTGAAGTAAGCTCAAGTTAAATTTCAATATTCTATCTAGTAGCAACCTTCGATTGAAAAAGGCATCGAAATAAAGAAGAATTACATATTGAATCCCTCATGATATTATAACGTAAAATTAGGCTCATAATAAAGTTACCTCCTTCAGACAAAATCAGGTTTGACGGTTTGGGAATGCGTAGTCGAGTTATTGACGTGAATACGTTACAAATAAAAAAAACGTGTTGCAGAAATGCTTGGTTATATTTTAGGGGGTTGTTTGGACTCATATTCAGAGTAACATTTGATAAGAAGAACAAAAAAAACAAGACTTTTTTTTCAACTCTCCATACGAATGGCATCAGCTGTCAATGTCAATTTGTAAGGAGGGTCAAAAAGTTTTTATTTGACCTATCAAATATTCTGAATAAAAGACCTAACAACCCCTTAAATATGACCACGCATTTCTGTTACACGTTGTATATGCACGCTAAAGTAGGCGGATTTGTGTGTGTGTGTGGATTTGTATGCTGCCCATTCTATTGATTAATCCCTTCATCGACATCCACGGCAAAAGACATATTCCTTAATCTGTGCCTAAAATTCAAACGACAAACTCCAGCGTATTGACTAACAATTAACTGTGCTATTATTAACTAACTATCGCTGTAGGCTACACAATATTTATTAGCGAACTAATATCGGCCCCAATGGAAATATTAGTTCAGTAACTAACCAGTGGTCACAATATTGATCCTACCTATTCATTATTCAATACACTCTCCCTAGAAGATATATTCTTTGGATATAATACCGCTAGATGTAATCGGACGACTAATAATATTTTCGTCATATAGTTAATACCCATCGAAGTGGGTGTAATCGGTCGAGGAGGTACCTAACCTTATTTTACCCTAAATATCGCTTAAACCCTCGCCTTTAAACCCTCGATATGATTTTGAATATTTATAACGAAACTATAATATTATTAGGATAGTTTCCGTGGACATTGAAGTTGAACATGAGATGCAAAGTATTCTATTAATATAAAATTAATCTAATATACAAGGTTAGTTGGAAGGGGGGTACTAATCCGAAGGCCACTTAAAGTATCAATGATGACCGTTTTTTTGATGAAAGAAATCCTTATAAGGCGATTTTTACTTTAGTTTTTCGTCACGACCGCGTCGACGACGTCGCGTTTACA
Source organism: Amphipyra tragopoginis (assembly GCA_905220435.1). Classification (NCBI taxonomy): domain Eukaryota; kingdom Metazoa; phylum Arthropoda; class Insecta; order Lepidoptera; family Noctuidae; genus Amphipyra; species Amphipyra tragopoginis. The sequence goes on from HG992009.1 coordinate 12,686,654, forward strand.
AATCATTAAGTCCATAATCATACCTAACTGCAAATGGGCTGCACATCAAGTTAGCAGCTGTAATGCAGTTGCACTGACTACGTCCTAATTTCCTTGACGCTGGATTTGGCAGTTACATAGGTTACAGTTGCGACTGGATGTGCACTCTACTTTCAGTTACGATTACGAATATGAAACATAATTGTCCCCCTCCGCGTTAACTGTCGTATCTAGCAATTGATAATTTTTCGGTAATTGCGTTAGTTGTGGCTTTATTAATGAATTAATAACTTTTTATATTGTTCTTGGCTTGATTAGTAGCTGCCCTAAAGCCCTAAGGTATATATTTATTTATTTCTATTCATTTGAAGCAGATACGTCGCTCTGTGAGAATTTCTCTGAAAAATTATCAATGACAGTTAGCGCGGAGGGTGACGAAATATATTTCACCAAACGCGGCGTTATACCTTCATGATTCCTTATAATATATTGCTTCATCTGTTTTGAACGCAAAACCTGGTGCTTAAGAACTAGGTCCATAAACCTCCCGGCCTCCACAATTGTACTGTTACAAGGCTAAAAACCCAAGACAAAGTATAAAGTAGAAGAGACAGTTTTCAAAACAGAATCGGCATTAGATCCAACTTTAACTTGTCTTTGAAATACAATTAATTTGCAATTCATGTACCTATGTCAAGTTTGAACTTCCAGTTGCTTATTTAAATTAACTTTGTAGTTTTCACAATAGAAAGTTTAATTACCTCAACTATTGTTTTGATTGTGCAAGCTACCAACTGTGGTTGTAAATTTAATTTGCACTGAAGTTTATTATTGCTGCAGTAACCTTTATTCCTGTACATGTTTTGTTGTAACGTCGTAGGTATAATACAATTAAAGCAATACAAAATATTTGTAAGTGCGTAAATAAATAAATAAATGTATTGTGAATTGTGATCTGTTTGCGGATGAGTGTAAGAATATACTGTCAGAAGCATTGTGAAGGATTTATGATTGAGGTGTCTCCAATTGTCATTTTTTTAATATGTTTTTTTCCTTGCTTTTTATTGTATGTATTCTATTCCTCTTCTTCTTCCTATCTTTAATTATTGTAATTGGTCTTAAACCGTTTTAATGAAAGTAAAATAAAAGAATAAATAAATAATCTTTTTATGAGGAATTTTAACGTTTTGACAGTTTTTGTATCGAAATTCTGTCAAAATAATTAATTTATTCCTCAGATAAAAGTTATCCGACATTGGTAAAAGCAGTCCTAAATCATTAATGGTAAACATTACTTTTTTAAATTTCCAAACGTTTTTTGTATTTTTTTATTCTAACACCAATGCTTGTTTATATGAACGTGAAAAAGCCATTACGAAAACAGCTGACCAACAGACGGAGCTGGCTAAACAAGATTAACAAGGCTAGACAACAAAGTTATACGCTCGACAGGTACGTTAGAGCAGTCAAGGATACACACTGTATAGGAGATAAAATGCTAGTGAACTTAGCAGATCAAAAATAAAAGTGAGTTCTTTTCGAATGCAGCTGAGTTCTACAGTTCCTGATACGTTTTAGAGATAGTTCTAGCGTTTTTACTTGAAGTTGAGTCGATTGAAGAACCACCAACTTCCCATAGCAGATTATTTTCCAGCAGATCAAAAATAAAAATGAGTTCTTTTTTAATGCAGCTGAGTTCTATAGTTCCTGATACTTTTTAGGGATAAATCTAAGCGATTTTATTTGAAAATGAGTCGACTGTGTGCTTACTTCTCGTAGCAGATCATTTTCCAGCAGATCCAAAATAAAAGTGAGTTCTTTTCGCATGCAGCTAAGTTCTAGAGGTCCAGATACTTTTTAGGTATAACATATGTATACATAATAGCCTAGCAGTTGAGCGCTTGCCTTTCCTGCAGGTTTTTAACTTCGCACTTGACTTTTCCAATTCAAGTGCGGATGCAAATTTGATTATCACTTGCGTTAATGCTGAAGGAAAACATCGTGAGGAAACCTGCACACCTGAGAGGGTTCTAGAAAGTTCTCTATAATGTTAGTTTAGCTTTTGAAATGTGGCGCTGGCGTCGGATGGAAAGAGTATCATGGACGGAAAAAATAACCAACGAAGAGATTCTAAGTAGAGTCAAAGAGAAAAAACAAATTCTAGAACATATAGAAAGAAGAAGGGGGAAAATGATTGGTCACTTACTGCGACACGACGGCTTTATAACTAACATCATAGAAGGCAAATTACAAGCAAAGAGAAAGCCAGGCAGACCAAGAAGTACACAGACCAATTGAAGGAAAAGACAGAAGTGATAATATACAGAGAAATGAAGGAATTGGCTCTGGATAGAGAAAGATGGAGATTGCTACACCGACAAATGCCCAGCATTTAAATTTTGGATGGATGAATGTGAGTAGTCCACCAACCCGGTTCAGGCCAGAGTGGTGGACTAAGGTATGTCCCTTTCTCACTCAGAGACTCCTTCTGATTCAGATAAAAGGTCTGTGTTCATCAGTGGAACAGTATTGAGCTGATTATGCTAAGCTTATGGTACACATACGAGATTTGGAGACGTAACATCTCAAACGCAATTACGTACGGAAATGGTCTTCTTATATGTTAAGTAGATGGGTATCGTTATCGTAGCTAATCAACTGTGAAATGAAAATATTACGACACGTGTTCGAGTTTCATTTTACGCCAAAGCTTTTAAGTGATTTTACATCCAATAATATTAAAAGGTTTATTTCCTTGTTGCTAGGTTCTTCGTTTAGTACTTCAACAGTTTTCGCCATCAATCAGCGTCGTCTTGAAATAAAGTTATAAAACAAATTGTAATTGCCAAAAGGACGGTTAAATAAGCCATAACAAATGACGTCATACATTTACGTCATAGGTCTTTACAGCTCCCAAACGTGAAGTTTACGATAATAGATGACATTACAATACACTTAGGTTAAATCAATGTTAATTAAAGAGCATTCTAGTAAAAAAATATGGACTTAAAGGTACTTACTGAATGAATTCGATCGCAGTTGCGGGGGCACAGGTGGACACAGTATGTCACTGCCAAGGCTGCTGACGCTGACGGCATCCCGAAGTTCACCGAGCGAAGACGAGCGAAGCGTTGGCAGTGAAAAATTCACTTCCTTTGTCCTGTCAAAGAAAAGTATGTTAAAATATCACAAACGAACAAACTAGCTTTAAATCGCTCTAGAATTTTCACGAGTACAGTTTTTACGGTCTGCGTTTGCTATCAAAGGCATTTTTATTAGAACTAAAGCTGCTCCATGCATAAAATCGAAAGCATCGCTGACAACGGTTCGTTGGTAAATTGAGACATAAAAATAAAGGTGGAAGGTTGGAAATACAAATGATTGTGTAATGGAGGTCGTCGGAGAATTTTCCCGCAATTATTAACGACCTACCTAATTCAGAATGTTCTGGAACGTTTTATATTCATTAACTACCTCGAAACGTAACGATAAAACTGGTCATCATTTTGACAATTACGTTGTTAAAAACGGAGTTTATTCTTCTTTCCCTTCTTAAAGTCGATGAATATTATTGAGTTTAAAGACCAGCAAAACATGGCCACCTCGACAACATTGTCAGTTGCATCGTAAACGTTTTCAACAGTGTAGGTTATAATTATACATAATATAGGCTCTTATTGCCTTAGGGCGTTTAAATAAAGGAAGCGGGTAACCGGCGCCGACCTGCCAGCGCTTGTCGGTACTGGTCCGTGCAGGTAACCGCTACATAAAAGAAGCGGGTAGAAGCAGGGGCTGGCATTTTTTAACAAAAATACGCCTTATTCCCTTGCAAATACAGCAACAAATGACGGCCTACCAGCGCTGATCGGAGCAGGTCGGAACTTGTCGGCGCAGTTCGGAGCTTGTCGACGCTGGTTCACCGCACAGTATAGAGACTACCAGCGCTGACTAACTGCGCGGACCAGCACCGACAAGCTAAAAGATCGGCGCCGGCAACCCGCTATCTACGTGTATACGCACTTATGTAGGTAGTCAGGCAGTCGTTAGGAGCAATCAGATGCCTAAAAGTCTGACAATCCATACTCCAAGGTTGTAAGTGCCAGAAGGCATGTCCCTTGGGAAATGGCGTCTCGATTACATTGTTATCCTACTAATGTACATTAAGTGTACAACGTGACATAATAAACGCAAACTCTGAAAGTAATTTGTTAAAAATCAGCAACAGAATGATTTCAGACATTTTTAATGTGTGTAAATATTTTAAAACGTATTTTTTTCAAATCTTTCTTTTAATTGATATAAAAAAAGACTTATGTCAAGGCCATAAAACTAAATTTAAAATGCAGTTAACAATGAAAAAATAGTACTGTTCTCTATAAACATTATTAAGCACATAATAATATAAGTAAAATTTCAGTGTATGTGTCGGTAGTAACATGGTTTTAGCCGTTATATAATTATATGCCTAGTGATATGATCATATCACTAGGCATATGATTATATTACGGCTATGTATTATGATTATAACTGAATATTCTAATTGGGGTGTTTGAGTGTTTGTGTTATTCCTGTTAGATGTTGTATAAAATGTTTTGGTTTTTTATGAATTGTACTGTTATTAATACTTAAAACATGATAACCCCCTGTCATTAGTTTTCAGTATCTGTACTCGAATTACTTAGGTATACAACGTAATATTCCAATTTTATGTTCTCAATAAGCCTACTCAAAGGATTACGAGCGTATACTTAAGGACATGTAATTACCTTTTCCCGAAATAAACCACGGCTTACCCTCGAATTTTTCATCGAAATATGATATGTAGTATCCAAATATGATTTTGAAAGAATAAAGCGATCATATGAAAAGAAAACGACGTCGGCCAGTCCTCGTAAGATCATTGAAAAGGAAAAGTTTGTTCTTTTCAATGAAATACTAAGTGAAGCGAAAGTAAACTTAAGAAAAGGTAGTCAGTAGCACTAGCATCGATACTTTGATATTACAGTTTACAAGGTAAGGCTTTGCTTTGAGACCGTTCAAGGGTTTATGTTTGGTAAAAGTTTAAATCTATTAGTGTCTGACTGATGCAAATTATTTGCTAACTAGCTGTGCTTGCGAATTCGTCCGCGTGGAAGTCGAAAAACAACATTGTGTCGCAACAAATAAACAAAGTATTTCGTCCCTTTGGTAGTGTACGTAGCCACATGTTCGTCAATTTTGTCAAAACTGAGATAAAATGAGGATTAGATTGTTTTACTACGTACGCATGAATTAATGTACAGTAGTTCTGTTAACATCTTTTCACATTTAATTACTCAACTACTGTAATTATAGACACAATAGATAAACAATGGCACTGACGATCCGGGTCGTCACGCGGGACGATACCGGTTAAACAGAATTTTGTAATAAAAAATGAAGTGACAGTCAGCTCTATTCACCATTGTAATAATCACGTTTTTTTGATACTACTAGTTTATTTATCTCATTTTTATCAAGAGTATGGCTTGATTCTCATCACCACCAAAGCAACGATATGTACTCCATTTTTAAAATCTAGTGACATTTATTTCTAATTATAAGTTACTGCTCATTCCCCACACTCAATAGGGTGATAATTTGTACCCTATAACCTGACCCGCTTTTTAACGGATGTGGTTGCCAAATTTCAACTGGATCCTTCCAGTAGCACTGGCGTGAAGCTCAAACATACAAACGGACAAACACACAAAAATTCTAAATATTACATTTTTGGCATCAGTATCGTTCTCGGGATGCGTTGCTCTTACTTTTTTCCAAAAATATTTAATGTACAGTTTTAGCATCTTTACGATTTTATTATATGTATTAGATTAACTATCAATCTCCTCAGTAGTGAGATCTTCGATTGAGGAGGCTGTAATTATTTTTATGTAGAGAAGAGAATAAATACTGTATGTATGCCATGTGAAATGAATATAAGAATATTTCTATTACTACCATTTTTGCTAATTCAATTCCGATACTGTACTAGCATTCTCATCATAGACCTAAATAAGCATATGAAATTCGTGACCTGAATTAAGTCGGTAGGTTCATTTACATGTGGTAAAATTACATTTATTTGTGACTAGAATAGATAAAGTTAATGAGTATATTAGAGGAAGTTTGAAAGTGACGCCTGTGATCTAAAAGTTGAAAGGGAACGAATTATCTTGGTATGCACATGTGATGAGGAGGGATGAAAAGCATGTGGCGATGAATATAAATGTTGATGGATTGGAGACCAAACAAACGATGGATAAAATGTGCGAGAGATGATACGAATGAAAAAGGAGTAAATGATAGTGGGATGGCAAATAGGGACGAATGAAAGTAGAAAAAAAATGGCGTCGTCGCCCCCAAGTCACTTAGAATAATCAACATCATTATTCAGCCGAAAGACGTCCACTGCTGGACATAGGCCTCCCCCAAAGGGGGGGGGGGGTTGCCGTAATCGCCACGCTTGGCGGGGGTTGGCGATCACAGTATATAATAATGTAACATTGTAATAATATAGTTTATTTATCTCTTATAGGTAAATTGTTACATTCATTTTATTTATACAATTTAGCTTTATGTTTGAACCTTTGTGAGAGCTGAAGTCTGAACTAGGTTCGGAACCTGTATCACAGATCTCCAGGCTCACACCCCTTTAATCATAATCATATTTTACGGCATCTTAATTCAGATTATACATAACATTATTACCAAACAATTTTGATAGAGAGGTAAATATAGAGAGGTAAAAATATAATAAAGGTATGATTATATGATATGAAGTGTAATGTAAAGTGATAATATTGTAGGATTGAGTGTGTAGTGTGTGAATGTGTTTTGTGTATCTGCATGTAAGACCTGTGCGAGTATTTGTGCTTATTATTAAATTGAGTGGGATGTATATTAAAAATTATTTAATGGTTTGGATGGAGTATGGTTGTTAAAGTACTCAGAGAACGCTGCTGCCCATCTTCTAGAGAATCCCTTACTCGCCTTTTACGACTCCCACAACAAGAGATGGGGTAATGCTATTCTTTAAATTCGGCACTACACCAGACAACGTCACGAGTCAACGGTCGTGAGACGTACTTAGAATAGGGGCAGGCAGAAAAAGACATTATTTCTTTTATAAAATAAGATCGAATAATACAATAGGCTTTTATTTTTATCCTTCGATGAACATTACCTAATATCGAAAACGACCGAGCTGTGTAATAACATTTAGTTACCATGACAGTATTATTACGATATTGTTATGGATTCTAGATATTGGCTTCGCATGAAATCTTATTATTAAATTATAGGTTGTTATACAACTTCAATTGTTAGATAAAATAATAGGATTACAGACATTGTTATTTTTTTATAAAGAATCTTAAGTTCACAACAAAAAATATTTGTTTTATGATTTTCTCTCGTCCTTTGAACCCAAATTATTTAATAAGTTTCGGTAAAGAAATGCTGGATATAATTTACACAGAAAGTTAATAAGAGAATAAATTCTCAGTTGGTGAAATATACAGGGTGTAAACGAATTCGTGTAATTCCTTAAAACCGCATGATCTTTTACTGGTATAGATTACGTACGGGATTTAGCATGATTAAAAAAAACATTTTCTTTCTGGCGGTCGTGGCAAGTGATCGTATCGAAACCACCTCATAAGGATTCGATAAAAATTATTGCATAAACAGTTGGTATTTTATGTGATAGAACATTTCGATGTCACGCATAAATGAACGAAAGCACGGTGACACAGCTGGCGGGCACGATATCGCTCCGCGCAATTAGGTAACTCAAAAACAGACCACCATGGTATTCTTTTTGTTTTTTTTTATTCTTGAATTTGAAAAAATCTCAGGCCAGGTCAATCTGTGTCACCAGTAGTAGATCACGCGGTTTGAAGGAATTCCACGAATTCGTTTACATCCTGTATAGTTACATCGAAACGAGTCATAATTTACAGTTCGCTTTGACATGTTGCAATCTGAGATTCGCTTGTGCTTTAAACTATAAAAGCATGAGCGAATCTCAGATTGCAACATGTCAATGCGAACTGTAAATTATGACTCGTGTAGTGCCGGACTTATAGAATAGCACTACCCCATCTCTTTCCGTGCGTGTCGTAAAAGGCGACTAAGGGATTCTCTAGAGGAAGGGCAGCAGCGTTCTCTGAGTACTTTAACAACCATAGTGCGATCGCCAATCCGCCTGCCAAGCGTGGCGATTACGGCAAACCTCCCCTTTTGGGGGAGGCCTATGTCCAGCAGTGGGCGTTTTTCGGCTGTATGATGACGATGATGATAAACCATAAAATTATAAGTACACGGCTATAATACCCTAGAATAACAATCAACCCATGTCTGCCCTTAGAATAAGAAAGGTTTAGGCTTTAGTCCACCGTGCTGGCCTGTTGCGTGTTGGCATACCACACACACGATCGTGAACTATTTGGAGCCCTCTCAATAGAGTATTTGACTGAAAAAATCTAATTAGTCCGTCAGTTAGTTTATCAAAAAATATTTGACCCGTATTATTTCTTTTGTTACATAAACCAAAATTGACGAAGATACGACACTTTTGAAATTGGCAAAACGTCACAAGTAAGTACAGTTTTTACTTGCTTCTGACGTCACAAGCCCCCACTTTCGAGTTTTGATGCGTTTTATCGTTCCAAATATTCATAGATTTAACAAAATAAAAAATACGTGTCCATTATTTTTCAAAACTCTAACTGGCGGACTAATTAGATTTGCAATTTATTGATGCTGTCAACTTGCCTATTGTCCAGGTTTCCTCACGATGTTTTCCTTCACCGTTAACGCAAGTGATACTTAGTCAAATTCTCATCCGCACATGAATTCTAATAGTCAGAGGTACGGGCCAGTTGACGCTTGCGAATGCGTAAGTATTACCTATTTAAACATAGACAACTTTCGGAGCCACAGAACACACGAATAGCATCATCAGCTTCGTCAGATGTAGATTAATGATATATGATATATATTTCTGTAAATAAATCTATTAAAGACACTTTATGTGTCAATGTAACGTTTTTAAGACTTGATGGCGCCGGCATTTCCTATCTGAGTAGTTCTGAGAAGAAAAACCGAAACAAACTCAGAGATCAAGATCTCTTTTATAGTCCAGACATTGTGGTATAAAACTATGCGAGTGTAACAATGTCTAGAATGGCCTTTTGAGGAAAGAGCCACGGCAGATAATCATAAATACCACTTTGAAGGTTATGATTCTATTTTTTAGGGTCTTCCATCAAAATGTCAGACCAGCAACTCATTACTTTCCAAACTCGAAAATGTAGTACGAAATTTCCACGCTTCCGGACAACAACTGATTAAAATTCATACACTTACTTAATTAATCACAGTCAGTCACTTCATGACATTTTATCACGAAGGATACGACAGGAAAACATTTTGTGAAATATGTATAATTTAAGGCTTATTATTATGTACCGTACGTTAGTTTAGCCTCCACAAGCGACGATACTTAAGTACGTTCGGCGCACCCTGGGCAGTCAGCCCCGCTACCAGCCTTGCTGACTGACTAATCTTTTCACCACAGCATGAGCTATTTTCGTATAGCTCGTGCTGACACGAAAGAAGAAGAAGACCGTACGTTAGCAATAGTATTATATTTGTATTCTGTGACGTCAGTGTTTTATACCTATCTACTGTATTTCAAAAGTGTTTCTAAAAACACCGAATCTCACTCTATTTCTAAAGGTTATTCCAAACAATGAACCTTGAAAGTGAATAACAGGTTTATTTAAAGAATTATTTCAGAACATTTCAAAAGTAAATGTATAGATTAACCCAGTACGCGATTTAGATTGATAAAAATAATATTTTTTTATGTATTAGAAAATATCGATGCCATGCATAAATGAAGGAACAAATCGAATCGACACAGCTGACGGGCACGACTAGCGCGATATCGCTTCATGCAGTCAGTTGACTTGGGACGTTAAAATTACTCAGATACAGAACATCAAGGTTCATTTTTTGAAATTTGATTAGTTGATTCTGAAAAAACACCTATGCGTGGTCAATCAGTGTCACCAGTAGATCACGTGGTTTGAAGGAATTACATGAATTCGTTTACACCCTGTATACTTTAACTATGTTCGATCTTTCTTACTGCCTAGCCTTTTCCCAACTATGTTGGGGTCAGCTTCCAGTCTAACCAGATGCGGGTGAACACCAGTATTTTACACGGAGCGACTGCCATCAGACCTCCGGAACCCAGCTAGGTACTGGGCAATGCCGATATCGGTTAGACCAGTTTATCAGACTTTCGGGCTTCGGACTACCCGTAAAGACTGTCATAAGTATCGTATAATACCTATAAATTAAACATCTGATTATTTTCTTTCAGAGGAAAACCAGGAAATGTTTGAAAACAATCTTACTTTCCTACAGAACCCTAAAAACTATTGATTGTTTATACGGGCTTATTTTGTAAATTATTTATTTAGTCGATCTATCTTTTCAATGAAGATAGATGACCAAAACAAAAGATAAATTAAGTACAAGGAAAGGAAACAAAACTAATTCCACCAATACAGTTTCCCATACATTAATTAAAGGACTAATTGTATTTCTTTCGCCTTCGTTATTCTATCTAGTGTATCACAGAAAGCACGTCCTTCACCTAGTCCGAAACCTTGAGAGCCTACAGAGCATTAATCTCAGTCAGCTTTGCATATAATTAATATAAATTGTATCTTTTTAAACTCCAGTTAAAGATTACTAAGTAGAAGAGCGGTTTAATTTAAAAAATATTTTTATAAAACCTTTTTTGCATGTAATTATGAACGCCTACGCATTGTGTTTTTTTTTTGTTCTCATTTGGTCCTAATAGAACCTGATTGTAAGTGCAGATAGGATTTAAGGTGGAGCACACTAATCCAAGTAACAGATAAATAGAGGGATTCCTCTGTACCCCTCTGGCTCTCACATAATCCTTAATCGGGCATAAGGTTTTAAGAAAAAGTAAATAAACTATCAAATAATTTGGCAATTTTTTAAATCAAAAAGATATATTTTTATTCTTGTCTTTTTATTTTCTATGAAAGAAAATAGTAAAAAAAAATGTGATATTGCCAGGTTTAAAAATAAAAATATAACAAGGAGGTTTTTGCGACATCTTCCAAAAAAGTTGGTGGTAAATTATTACCTTTGTCTTATTAAGGGATAAACACGTCGGAACACAATAAACTGCTTGGCGCCGGACTAATGTGATAGCAGCCAGGCGGACCGTATAGATCCTACCACCAAGCGTGCTGGGTTTTATTGAATTTTACAACACGCTTATATGCTTAGCGTGCGGTGAGGAAGTTTTATAGTCCAGCCCTTCTCCACACGGTTAACGAAGGATTAGAAATGATTGGTCGATATCATTCTGAACGCTAAGTAGGTCTAACATCCTTTACCTTTAAAGTTATTTAGCAGGACTGTGTAGAACTCACTTGCGTAACTTAATAGGTTCTTTCCAAAAATTGTTTTTTTTAGCAGGTACACGTATTTTTTTATGGCGCTAAATTCATATTGTAGTGGGGGAAATCTCCCTTCAAAGTTTTAGATTGTATTGACATAGTTTAGTAATCCCTAATTACGTTACAGTTTCAAGTACCCTTCTACTGGCAATGTGTGATGCACATTAATTATAATATTCACGTTAAGCTTCTAATTAAGCTATGTATTATGAGCAAGTTCGCCATGACATAACTCCTTCGAATATAGTGCACACCTACAACGTAATCTAAATATACAGGGTGTAAACGAATTCGTGTAATTCCTTCAAACCGCGTGATCTACTGGTGCCACTGATTGACCCTGCAAAGGTTTTTACCAGAATTAACAAAAAAATTATTCATAAAACGAAACATGGTATTCTGTATCTGAGTAATGTTAGCATCCCAAATTAACTGACTGCGTGGAGCGATATCACGCTAGTCGGGACCGTCAGCTATCGCCATGCTGAATGAATGAATTCATTTATGCATAGCATCGAAATTTTCCAACACATAAAAAAACAGTATTTTTTTTATTTTTAATCAATCTAAATCCCGTGCGGGATTAATCTATAGCATTAATAGATCATGTGGTTTAAAGGAATTACACGAATTCGTTTACACTCTGTATAAAACAAAGTCGGGTTAGTTACACCATTTATAATTCAAGAACGGCTGAACCGATTTTAATGATCTCTGGTTTGTTAAATTCGTCTTCGCCCCGAATGCAGAATAACAAATAAAACATCGAAAAAATAGGAAACAAAATTGTACAGAAAATTAATTTTTAAATAATTTAGGTTCGCAACTTCGCCATCTTCCGCAATTGACAGCTCACGTCACGGACGCATTGACTACAACTGTCAAATCGAATTACAATTGTCAAATCGATTGCTCTCAATCATTCCAAATCATTCGGTCAATCAGTCATCCGTCACACAAGATTGATGTCGCGAAAGTGTAATTTTTTTTTTTGTCTGTGATTTGTTTTGAAAAAAGCAATTTATAGGTTACCGGTCGATTTGTTTGTTTTGTGCGAGTACTATTAATAAATCTCATTGTGCGAGTATTATTATTAATACTCTTTTATTACGTTACTGAAATTCTACCTAAATTAAGTTTAACTAAAAGTTAAAACGATATTTCATTGACTGTTATGCGGTACGAAGTTCGACTGGTTAGCTATAATTGATAATATTGTTTGCACAGTTTTCAATAAGTATTTACACCAACAACATTTCATAATTAAAAGAATATTATACAGATAAAGAAAAGTTAATCCTAATAAAACTATAAACTAAAATAGGGCATCAAAATATTCCTCCACATCGCTGTCGAGTGGTAACGTGCCCAGAAGATTGGCAGCATTGCAACGTTGTATGGCAATGCTAATCCTCTGACCAAAGTAGAGGCTATCCTTCGGGTCACGGGAAGTGTCTACTACGAGCCGCCTCGCAACATCTCTGTATGGAAGTTCTGGCCTCTACTTTGGTCAAAGGATTAGATCATTTTACAAGATACAAGAACAAGATCATTTATTTGCCCAAAACATGAGTATACATACAGAGCATGCAAGATGTTAAAATTACAGAATAAGTATCAGTCATGTTTTACCTTTACGGCGTACAAATATAGGGGAATTTAATAATAATAATAATAGTTACATCGATTTTATTGACTATCACATTTTCTGAATACAAGGTTAGTAAGAAAGAGGATACTAATCCGCAGGCCACTTAAAGTATCACTAATGGCTGTTTTAAAACAAGTGTTAAAATTTCAAAATTCGATACCTAATTTTAATTTCCATAAAAAAAGTTTTTCAAAAATTTTTCTTCCCTGCTTTAGTTACGAATTCATAAAATGGAGCTTCTATTTCGTGACCCCGAATATGACCTAAAATGTAAAAACAGCTGATCATACAGAAGGATAGCTAGTTTTTGGCGAATTTTTATGAAATCTTTGAACAGCTATTTCTCTTAAACTATTAACTTTTGAGGAAAGTTGTAGAACAAAAGATACTATTTTTTTTATTTTTCCCCCTCTAAGATTTCTCTTGTATCGTGGGTGCGTTTACAGACACAAATCTCACATACTCAAACACCCAGACCCGAAACAAACATCTGTAGGGCATGCAAATTTTTGTTCCGTGTGGGAATCGAACCCACGACCCGTAGCGCAGAAGTCAATCGCTCAGCCACTGCACCAAACGTGTCGTCACTCATTATTATGGGTACCTACTTAAACACCTTTTCGGATTAGTACCCTCTTCCCGACTAACCTTGTATAATTTAAATAATTGATTGATCTCTTGTTCATTAAATGGTGATATTGTTGAAACAACATTATAACTTCAAGCCTTGCTGATAAAGTAAGGCAAGTAGCTTTACCCTGGGTATCATAAAAGGCGCCTCAAAGATTGTTAAAGATTCTAGAGTTCTAGAATCCACAACTTATAACAATAAAACTATAAAATACTTACTCTCATCTAATTCAACCAATTCATCAACGAGATTAACTTTTGTCAAGACATGTCATGGTGAACCCTAGCTTGCTTTAGCAGACATAGGGCGTTTGTGCACTACAAGGAATTTTATTGTCCGGCAGTCCGATATTTTACGGTCCGATGTGGCATGAAAAAAACGGATGATTGGCTTGTGCACTTGTCCATCTTTACTCGGATCGGTGCGGCGCAGTTAAGGGTTGCTCTCTTTGAAACTACACGCTCCGCCCGCTCATGAATAATACTGATCGCGGACGCAGTGCACGAGCATAAACACGTTTTTCATTACTGTCATCTCGGACCGGAAAAAACGGCCCGTAATGGAGAAAAGTAAAATATCGGACGGTAAAATTACGTATAGTGCACAAACTAGTATGTACATTTATGGCGTGCAATATCGGACCGTAAAAAATCGGACTGCCGGACGGTAAAATTCTTTGTAGTGCCCAAACGCCCTTACATGACGATCCTATTACAAAATGGTGAAAATTCTATTGGTTGACAAACTAAGCATTTTTAAGTTCTGAAAACATAACATAATCAGTTCATTTGTGTCCCACGGTGCCCAGGCACGGACCTCTTCTCAGAATGAAAAGAGATCTAGTTCGCTACGCTGGCCTGGGGGCCTACTCCCGAAGTCCGTCAACGAAGTTAGTCGCCCGTCCGAAAGTAGGCCGAAAGGTAAGAGCGAACAAAACAAGTGTCAAGTTCAACTTTTCGGACGGGCAAAAACGCATTGGTAGTAGGGACAACTGTCAAATCGTGTTGTCATTCATTCTTAGTTTGGGCCCTGAAATAATCGTATGTACGTAGGTGATAGGGAGTAGGAAACACTCGTAACTAAGGCCGAAACCACGGACTTCGTGCTTAGGGAGTAGACCCCCGGCACGGGCCTCTTCTCAGAATGAAAAGAGATCTAGTCCGCTACGCTGGCCTGTATTGTCATTCGTTAAGAAACCCACCTCAATATCGACGGTTAGCTCGATATCCATATTGTCACAGTATGGATAATAGAAGCAAATAACACACAGATAATCGACAGTATAATCAATAACGCGTAGTTTTGTTATCCACGCTGTGTCACAAGTGTCTAATTGACAGTCGCGATCGAGGTGAGATTCTTACAGAATTGCACTACTGGTACGGGTTGGCGGACTATACGCACACCATCGAAAACTTTAAGCCTTTTTTGAAGCTTGCTCTGTTAATGCAGCTTTCCTCCTTTACCTTTAACGTAAGTGATAAATAATCAATTTGTTAAAAATATTAAATTTATTTTTGATGAAAGTGATTCTTAAACCTATATTTCATGACACGTTTATATTATAAAAGGCTCACGTCAATTGTTATAACTCTGGCAGTTTTTATTTTTATCCTCAATTTTTCTAACAAATTGAAAAATAAGCGCTATCTACATCAATCAATCAACTAGAGATCACGGTATCATTCAAAACCACGTGTTGCGTGTTGCGGTGTCAAAATCACAATTGATAGCCCATCGTCAACGGAAACCACTATAATCAGTTTTTATTATTTATTTCATTCCAACATGGAATTTTGTTTTGAAATGGAAGCATTTTCATCCTTACGGATATGATACAGATGGTTTTTAACCCCCGACGAAAAAGAAGAGTGTTCTAAGCAGTGATCGGAAAAAGGTGAGCTAATTTACCTAAACTTCAAAGAACAGAGACAAAAACTGGAGACTTCCTCAAGACAACATTTTTTTTTCGTGAAAATTATTCCGGGTTTCGGGACATCACTAAAGTACATTTAAAATTAATGTTAATAGAACAGAAAACAATTAAATTCATATCCTATTTTTGTTTCCCAATATTGTCACAAAAACCAGATGACACATTTTTCATTGTTTTTAAAAAGAGATTGTTTATTGTTTTCAAAAAAGGAGATTGTCTTTTATTTTTTGAAAACAAATGAAAGATAATCTCCGAGAAAATTCTCCCGAAAAAAAATTTTGTCGTAAGGAAGTCTCCAGTTTTTGTCTCTGTTCTTTGAAGTTTAGGTAAATTAGCTCACCCTTTTCCGATCACTGGTTATAAGTTTGAAGCCTATGTATGTCTGTCTGTGGCGTAGATCCCAAACGGATGAACGGATTTTGCCTCATGGACAAGGACTTTGAAAGTGGCTAAAGGCCGTGATCAGCCTTCCGCATTGACTAATTGTAGACTAATCGTGATTACGCTCATATGACTCGTTTTGGAAAGCACTTACTCACCGCATTCATAATAATCGCTAACAAAGACCGACGACCACAATACAAACACGGAGGTATTTCAAATTTGTAATTCAAGGGTTATTAATTTCTCATTGTAATGTGATCAAGGAATCATTATTTACTCATAATCATCATTATCATCCACAGCCATCAATATCCCAGTGCTACCTACCTGCTAACTACCTATGCCTTCCTCCTCGGTCAGATTTGACCCGCGATTTTTACAATATCGTCGATCGCTTTTGCTAAAGTAATAGAGAATATGCATGTAATTCAAAACTCTTTCATTATTTAGATATACATTGTATAGGAGTCAAGACACAAATTGCATTTTTTTAAAAAATTTTAACGCATTACTTATTTTACAATTCATTGTTTTATGTTACGTTTTTTTCGTGGAACGGAACGCAATCTCGAAACGCGTCGTCTTCGAAAATGCCGGAAGTGACATCAAAATCCAATTGAATAAATCTTTAAATAATCTTTTCTTAGCAAACTGTTTGATTTCTCACTGAGGTTAAGTTAGTAAGTGCGATTTCTGCTTGAATAAAGCACAAGAAATAATTCAATTTATATGATTTGTGGCTAAAAAAGAGATGTAAACAAAGCAGGATGTTGGATTATGACGTCACATTATGACCGCGACAATAAAGGACGTTTGAACTGTAGAAGAAAATTGTTGAAGTTTAATAATTGTTTTGAGCAAGAAATAATAGTAACATTTCACTTTTAATACTTTTCTTGGGTTTATATTAATGTGCTTTATTGATTAAGAGAAAAAAAAAGTTACATGCATATTCCCTATTATTACGGTCTCCTTCTCTTGTGTCGCCACGAACTATATTACAATAGCTAATGCCATGGTGAAAAGATTAGCTAGTCAGCAAGGTTGGTAGCGGGGCTGACTGCCTAGGGTTCGCCAGACGTACTTAAGTATCGTCGCTCAAGGAGGCTCTTTTCATGCATCCAATGTTATTATGGTGAATAAAAGGTTAGTTCCACATTATTTCTTTACCGACTATTGACAAAGATTCTGATATTATCTTGGTTTAAATATGATTACTACGAGGTTATAGAACGAAAACAGAAGACTGTGATGTGATCCTATCGGTTTAACGTTATATGTTTACGACGAGACAACACATTCAGAGATGTCTTAAAACCTGGTTTAATCCCATAAAATCGCATCACTAAAAACACTTGAATAAGTTTAATGACATTGGTTCTAGCTAGTTTTATGATTTCAAGTGAAATGCGTTCAACGGAATTAATGGAGCGAGAGTAACTATTACAAATTTTAAATGCTATGATGAGAATGTGTCTATCGTGTTTAAAATGTCAGCTTAAAGTCATGTATTCACTAGTAAACATTTGTTTATAAACACTGTGAAACAAGAATCTACGTGTTTTTAAACATGTTGTTTTTCATTTTGTTTCGCAATTTGTTGCGGTACTACTGGGGAGCAAGACGAAAAATGTTTTGCAATAGATTTTTACGAGTGATGCCTTGAATTTTACTTGTTTATAAACATGAAGATGTGATTACGAAAATATTTTTAAGCTTAGAACTCCTTGTCCTTGAGCTGTCTGATTTAGAAGACAAACCTCCGGTTTCTGAATTAAGAATTCTAGGATAAGCAGTACTTGAGTAACATTTGAATACGGAGTTATCAAAAAAATCCATCATTTTCACGTCCATCACTTAAGTACTGCTTATCCTAGAATTATTTACTCAGAAACCGGAGGAAAAGCTCAAAAACATTGTTACAACTGCTGGCAACTTGTATCTGAAACATTATTCACTAGTGAATACAAAGTTTCATTAATGGTTAGCTGCAAGTCCTATAATAATAAAGCCTTAGACTCAAGTGGGCTCCAGGAAGTCATTATTATATTGCAGTACCGATGTTTATCATTACTGACAACATACATAATAATTATATTTAGCATTATTATGATGCAACACAACTTTGGCATCTAATTATCAAACTAATAATTTCGGTAGTACTGTGATCTGTACCGTTGTTTTACGGTTAAGTTATTATTTGTTTGTGGTCACAGTATTCCAGTCATCGGACAAAATTTGGCGATATTCAGCGAGTTTTGGTGTTATTGCAATATTTGTGTCTAAAAATATTTTTTTTGTTACTTAATTCAGTACACTTCGTTCGTGACAATACGAATCTTCCTCGAACTGTTTAAATGATGGAAACGATAAGTGTCAACAGGCGATTACTTGGTGTTCGAATTTGTTTTCAATAACTGGGCTAGCTCCCACAGCTTTCTTTTTGGAAAATGTTTACCAGAGGATTCAAATTAGAGGCCTTTATTGGTTGATTAATAGGGCAGAGGGCTGGCTTGTTCTTTGTCCAAAAAAATATGGTTCAATTCAGCGTGGCAACGATGCCCGTCTTTTGGGCACGCTTTCAGATGATAATTACACGGAGGTGTACTTAGATGCTTAAGTGTAATATTTTTTATCTTAGATGCTTAAGTGTAATTTTTTATAGTTTTATTTTTTAAACAAAATTTTAAAATATTTTTGATGTCAAAATACATTCGCAATATATGAGAATCTAAAAATAATAAATGTTAAAATATTAAGAAATAAAATACTTACATATAGCATGGTGCGGTAATATCATGTGGCGGGTATACGAGTATCGGGGGGGACGGCACGGGGGAGGGGCTGTTCTTGCGTCTGCGCGCCACGAATACGCCCGCCATCACGATCAACAATACTAGAGCTGCGCTTGCGCCACCCAACGCTACCAGCACTGCCTCTGGGACAAAAAATAAAGTAAGAAAGTGACCACAAAAGAGGGGTAGGTAAATAAATAATCCTTACTAACATAGTAAATGCGAAAGTAACTCTGTCTCTCTGTGACGCTTTCACACCTAAACCGCTCAACAGATTTTGATGAAACCTTGTACAGAGATAGTCTGGAATATGGAGAAGGACATAGGCTGCTTTTATCCCGAAAAATACAGAATACGCCATAGACGACATACGGGCGGGCGAGGCCGCGAGCGTATTAATAATAATAATGATTTTTTTTTTTTTTTTTATAATTTTAAATGTTTTTTTTTATTATTTTATAATGAAATATTTAAAAATGTAAATTTTATGTATGTCATGAAGAATAAAAGATAATAATAATAATCATTTATTTACCAGAATAAGATCGATCACATTTCCTTAAAATATATAATAAAATAATACAATAACATTACCCGTGAATTAATTTTCTATAAAAGGAAACATAATTTATAATATTTTAACTTGTGGACTCCACACTAGGTCGAGCCTGTCTCGTGGAGTCCTTGAGAGGTTTTAGCAGTTGGTTTTTCTGGGGTCGATACTGTAAAGTTTTATTATTTATTCATATTGTGCAAAATGTTATATAACACTAAATCAAAACAACTAAAAGTAATAACTGATAGAATACTTAGTTAATATTAATACAGTTAGGTAAATCAGAACAGTAAAAGGTTAAAAGTACAAGGGCAATAATATTATAAAGTAACAAAAAAATATTTAATTGTGCACCACGTATTAAAGTGCAAATTTGATATGCTGGTGTGTGTGAGTGTTATGAATGTGAGTGTAAGGAAATGTGGATGTGGATGAGTGTGTGTGAGGGTGTCAGTGAGGGTGTGCTTGTGTCATTTGATAACTCGAACAAATGCTTCAGATTCTGAGTATGATTGAGCTAACAGCCATTTGTGGACAATTTTTTTAGCTTGCTTTAGCCTACAATGTTTGATATCACAGAGTTTTACTACTTTGTTATAGATGAAACCGCGCATAAATTCTTGCATATGTTGTGCAAATGCGGTTTTTACTGCAACAGTTGGACATTTGAAGATACGATGCTTAAGAAGTTGGGAATATTCTGTAGATTGGATAGTAGCCCTGTGCTGTTTCAGCACTAGCTTTAGTATGTACAATTGCCGAACGTTAAGTACTGTTGCTTCCTTGTAAAGTTGTTCTGTAGGATATCTGAAATGCTTCCCATACATAACCTTCAGCACTGAACGTTGAGCTCTTTCCAGTTGTAACATAGTGGTTATGCCGACTCCACCCCAAACGGTTATACAGTAGCAGAGAACTGACTCACACAATGCCACGTACACTAAGTGTATGATCTTTTTGTTAGCCGATTTCCTTAACAATTTCATTACGTGAATCAGTTTTCTGATTCGTCTAGCTACTAGATCAATGTGAGGTTTAAATGAAAGGCGTTGATCAACTAAAACCCCCAAATATTTGAGAGATTCGACCTTTTTAATTCCTTCACAGGTACAGGCCGCAGGGGATAGGCCGCAAGTTAAAGAATGGATTTTGAGTTGAAGAGGAAACTTTGGTGCAGATGCAAGAGTTTTATGGAAACATGTAGTTCGTTTTTTTTATATTGAGTGACAGAAGATTCAGATCAAGCCATTTCTTGATGCTAGTCAGGCCGCTTTGTGCTTCTTCATGTACTGTTTCCCAAGATTTGTTGTGAAAAATAATAACAGTGTCATCTGCATAGCAGATAACATCTGCACTTTGGGTAATGGAGCGATGAATATCATTAATATATATGATAAAAAGTGTTGGCCCCAGGACACTACCTTGTGGCACTCCGAATTCTATAGTACTTTGACAACTGATGCTATCTCCTATTTTTACGCATTGACTTCTATCAGTAAGATAAGTCTCAAACCATTTAAGTGGCAAACCTCTGATACCGATCGTCTCAAGCTTTTTTAAAAGTATAGGAACAGCAACGGTGTCAAAGGCTTTTGCAAGGTCGAGAAATATTCCTACGCTCTTTTCGTTTTTATCTAAATACGAGGTAACAAGTTTAGCTAAGAGACTTACTGCATCTTCTGTGGATCTTCCATGTCTGAAGCCAAACTGTTTGTTAGTTATTAAGTTGTTGGTGTCAAGATACGAGGCAAGTCGTTTGTTTACTATCTTTTCCAGAATTTTGGAAAATATTCCCAATAAAGATATGGGTCTGTAGTTAGCTGGGTTTTGTTTTGGTCCGTTCTTATGTATTGGCGTGACCTGGGCCTCTTTCCATAAGTTAGGAAATGTACCTGAACTTAAACTAAGATTTATTATGTGGTTTAGTGGAGATATTATTTCACTTTTTATTCGTTTAATTAGCATAGGTGTAAAATTATCAGGACCAGGGGCACTATCACTTCTTAGATTTGTAATTATCTTGTCTATTTCAAAAACGTCAGTAGGTTGCATAAAGAAACTTGTACTTCGAGGCTCTCCTAGCTGTAGTTTACTAGTAACTGATTCCAGAGTTTCACTTGTGTCTGAGAGAATTTTATTGGCTAGGTTTTTTCCAATGGAGGAGAAGTATTCATTGCAGTTATCAATTGAATCCTGTGCAGACGCCTTACATTTAAGTAGGTCATTTGAGTTACTTCTGTTATCTTTATGTTCGCTTATGTTTCTGATAGCTTTCCAGAGGCCTTTAGTATTGTTTTTGTTTTCTTCCAATGTTTGATTGTCGTGTTCGCGTTTTAACCTGTGAACTATATTTGTGAAAAAATTCCTGTAACGTTTATAGATGAATTTTTTTGTTTGGTCATTGGGGTGTTTACTAGAATCACGGTGCAGTTTATCCCTGTGATTCATACATCTAATTAGTCCGGGTGTAATCCAGGGTTTACAAATGTATTTCGAGCGGCTAATTTTTTTTTCTACATGTGTTTTTTTACTGCACATGTTAAAATGTTGTTGAATTCATTGGTTGCTTTATTAACATCCAGCTCGGATACCACTCCAGACCAATCTATGTTTTTTAGTTCCTCTATCAGTACAGGAAAATCGATTTTATTTATTGTGCGTTGATGTTGTTTTGAGCCGGAAGGAGCGAGCATATTGTACCCCAACATTACCATGCGGTGGTCAGTGATGTCAACATCACAAACTAGGCCTACAGCAGTCTGGTAACGTGATTTTAGGAATATGTGGTCGAGACATGAGTCTTGACGAGTTGGTTTAGAAATAACCTGTTTCAGTCCATGTGCAGACATCAAGCACAAATATTCAGACTTTGGAAGGTCTGACGAAGGTATTACCTATAAACATGATAGAAATCAATCATTCACTTTCAAATGTAAAGTTTCTAGAAATTCTAAAAATGAAAAACAATTCCGCGGTCTAAGAATATTTATTATCTGTTTTAAAAATTCTAGTTTTTTGTGTTGTTTCCTAATTTTGTTATGTATGAAAAGTACAAAAAAAGTAAAAAGAAAATGAAAAAAAAAACTTTTTCTAAAAATATCAGCGCATTGTTTCCAATATTTTTTGAGCCAATATCGAAAGGCGTACATCATTTTAAATAAGACCTTTCACGTCCTAAAACAATGTTATGTTTCTAAAATGTTTGTAGAGAACATTACTCTAATAAAAATTTACAACTTTAGCCTCGACATCTTTTGTGAACTTTTACGTTTTCAATATCTCTAGGGGATCTAGAGCTGGCTTATTGGAGAAAAGCATCACCGTACGAAACGACAGGTCACTATGTTTGCACAAAAGTCACACTACATCTACAGGCTGTAAACGAATGCGTGTAATCCCTTAAAACCATAATATGATCTATTTTTGTATTACAACTTTCATGAGACACTTTCATATTTATGATTAGTTACGATTTACTCACGTGCATTTTTCGGGATTACCCGACTAGCGTGTTCAGCTCATGACTAGTGAGTTCCGAAAGTAATCGGGGTTTTCCGATAAATGCACGTGAGTAAACCGTAACTAATCATAAATACATATACTGCTATAGATTAAAACCGCGCGGTAAACAGCAAGAACAAATTAAATAAAACCTTTTTTTTTCTTGCGGTGGGTTTAAAAATAATATTATGTGATATAACATTTAGATGCCACGCATAAACGAATGAAGATACGGTAACACAGCTGACGGGAACGACTAGTGCGATATCGCTCTGGGCAATTAGTTAACATAGGGCGCTAAAGTGACTCAGAAACCATGTTTTTTCTTTGTATCTATTTTATAGCCACGGGTCAATCTTTGTCACCTGCAGAAAATGCGGTTTGAAGGAATTACACGAATTCGTTTACATCTTTTATACTGTGTTGAAGTGGACTCTAGTATTCTTTTAATTCTTTGACTTGATCGCGTTGGTCCTAGTCGCACCTGATAGTAAACGTAAGATGAAGCACACGAATCCAAGTAACAGAGATATAGAGGGATTCCCGTATACTCCCTCTAGCTCTCACATACACACGACGGAACACAGTAAACTACTTGGCCACCGGACTTTAATGTGAGGGTAATAGCTAGCCAGGCGACGCGCATATATCCTACCACCAAGCGTGCTGGGTTTTATTGAATCTTAAACGCGACTATTCCCAGCGTGACGTGAGGATGTTTTATATTTGAGCCCACACGGGATAATTCAGACAGATTGAACATTGGGCAGTGTGAAGGTCTTCGCAATCTGTAGTGGCATAATACTCTGTATGACGTATGTGTTTATACGACAGAAAATACCTTTAGTATAAAGCCATGAATAATTTTATGACCTTCATTAAAGTTAGCATCACCTTGTATATTATGTATGTATAATAATACCGTCATAAATGGTAGAAATACTCTTGCTACATAAAAATGTTGTAACGACTAAGGTACTTAATTTTATTGTACATAAATTGTCTATTTTTAGCTACCTTATTAAAAAGGTTGGTCAATAGTAAAACAGTTATATTGGTATCTTATATAGCTGTTACCTTAAGTACAGTCAACCTTATAGATAAATATGCAAGCAACTAATTACATTAATATTTTAACAAAGTTATACTTGTGTTGAGTGGAAAAGTCCTTGCCATCGCTTGTCTAAGCGAGTGTTGCGTATAAAAAATTATTATGAACAATTACATTTTATTTTTTACGAGAATGTTGCCCTTCACTAGCGTTCCTCGTGTATCGTTAAAAGTTGCCTGCCAATTGTTTGCCTGTATACCTAAATCATTTGCTAACTGTACGTTGGGATGGACTTGCAATTCAGTGCCTAATAAAGGTACTATTTCGAACCGAGCTGTCAACTGCAACTGCTGACAGCACGTGCAGCGACTGCATGAAGTCGGCCGCAGCTGCACTAAAGTCCCCGTCACGAGAAGCTATAAATTTTGTAAATAAAGAACTTCTACAAAGTTACGTAGCGACAATTCAATCAACAACAAATAATCCCAAATTCAATCAACTCAAAGTTACATACGTGTAATACGAAACTAACGAGCAATTTCACTTAGTCGGGTTATATTTTAGCGATATAAAGCGCTATCGTCTAATGTTTTGTGGTACCGGAACGTGTCTGACTCATGGAACGTCAACATTTGGCCCGCCATTTTGAAGTAAGTTCACACTGACGCTGTCAATGCTGTCATTTGAGTTTTGAATGCGTTTCAGTTTGTTTGTGTTGTTTTCGTAGATTATTATTTATTATTATATAAATAAAATAAAAACCATTATATAAAAATAAAAATCATTACAAAACTGTTTTTTTTTTATTTGTTCCAAAGGTTGCGAACCCCTGAATGTGTGTTTACAAAATTTATAGCTTCTCGCGACGGGGACTTTACTTGTTTGTATGTATTTATATGAAATGGCTTCAAAGCGCCGCTGCAGCAGCCGACGGCGATTGCACATGCTGCTGCCGCGGCGCTTCATGCAGTCGCTGCACGTGCAGTCGGCAGTTGCAGTTGGCAGCTCGGTTCGGAATAGTACCTTAACTCAACAAATAAACATTGTTTCACTCATGGTTTGCATCTACACACACCTACTAATTGCATTGGTTGATTTAATCATTACAGAAAGCTTTTACCACAATATTGTAACTTTTTTTTTATTTTATCGTCCTTAAAGAGTATCTGTGGAGTTTCTTGCAGGGTGATCTCCATAAGACCAACTTTTTGGAACCGTGCATCTAAATTCAACAACGCTTTAGAAGTGCTTGTAAGAACTCCCTGCCAAAATCTGTATTTCCAAATAGGTATAACCTTGGAGTTTTCAAATCTCGAATGAATAAGTTACTTCTAGACAAGCGTGCACCAACATCGACCGCATCTTCACTTACCATTTCTTTTTTTTCTTTTTTTTAAAAAACGTTGCCCCACACTAAGATTTCTCTTGTATCGTGGGAGCGTTTACAGACACAAATCTCACAAACAAACGCCCAGACCCGAAACAACCATCTGTAGTCCATACAAATTTTTGTTCCGTGTGGCAATCGAACCCACGACCCGTAGCGCAGAAGCCAATCGCTTAGCCACTGCACCAAACGTGTCGTCAAATCATCATTAAAAAATCATTAGGTGAGATAGTGATTGAAAGTGAGGCAATAACTAGTAAAAAAAAAACTTTTGACCTTCAGCATTGTTTATTTTTGTTCGACACATAAATGTCTTTCCGTAATCCTCAAATATGGTCTAAAATAAAAGTATAAACTGAATAAAACTAAAAAGGTTTGTTTGTCAGAATTCCAACAGTGAATAATTTAATCCAGTGTGTTGTGATTTCTGGAATGAAATTCTCAGTTAGGAGTTTAATTAAAAACTCTTTGACAAAACGCTTTTATTTAATTGAATCCAATCAAATATTAATAATATATAAAGATTTTATCCTGAACTGGGGTAAAAGGCTTGGTAAACGGAGGAAGGCCGGATTTGTGAATGTTTTTCCTATTATATACCTACATTGACAGTCTAATATTATACGCAGTAGAATCTCCGCTTGTAACAGCCTCTATGGAAAAATATAATACATGAATAAGCAAATTCAGAGGTAGCCAACCGAATGGTAAAAACCCAAAAAATATCAAATGTACGGTTTTTGCTTAAGCGATCATCGACGTGGTCTCTCAGAAATTCAGCAGTAAACGTAACAGTGGTAAGACGATAATTGCCACCAGAAACCTATACCAAAAACCATAAGACCAGGATTATTTCGAATAAAATAAATCACGATCCAATTTAAAGGTTGCAGTAGCGTAAGCAGTGACAAGTTACCGATCTCCTTCCCACCCACTTCCTAACTAAGTAGGTTACAGTCCGATTTCCCTGAGCCGATCTGCGTGGCAAGATTTATAGAGGGTGTTACTTTGTTTTCCTTCGGCATACGATCAATATTGTATCTATTCACTTGATTCCGTCTGTACCTTCGACCTTGGCGTAGTATACTAGCTACGGCGTAGTGGGCTAGCTACGGCGTAGCCTTACAGACGTAGCGTCGTGTAGAAATTAAATATACCTAATAATTTTCATTTCAGACTCATACGTGAAACTGACAGCTGGGAGAAAGAATATATCCTATTGAGAACTTTACCACAAATAATTGTAAACAAACCTCTCAAGTTCACAGCATTAGCGATGGAGAACTCCGAGACTGAAGCGGTGGTGGGAGATTGTTCGTAGTTCTGGTTCGGGGGCGAGGTCTCGAGCTGACTGAGCCCTTCCACGTGTCGTGACGTCACTGGATCCTCGTACTCCCGCGGCCGATCATAGTTGTAGTCACCGTTTGCTTGCTCGTTTGGATCCTCGACCCCGTCTGGAATGTATTCGTCGTAATCTGTTGACAAGACATTTGTATTAATTTTAAATACGTTATTATTTATTTCCACCCTTTTGATCAATAAAAGTGTTTTCACATCATGTAGACCAGAGCTGTAGTGTCATTCTGTAAGAAACCCACCTCAATATCGACGGTTAGCTCGATATCCATAATGTCACAGTATGGATAATAGAAGAAAATAACACACAGATAATTGACAGTATAATCAATAACGCGTAGTTTTGTTATCCACGCTGTGTCATGACAACTGTCTAATTGACAGTCGCAATCGAGGTGAGATTCTTACAAAATTGCACTGCGGGTCATAGGCGTCTCCCAATAAGTGGTGGCCGCGAGACCAAACTCTCGCACCGCACGGAATGAGCGCTCGCTCGCTTACAAGTGTGGATTTTGCGTGATTCACTTTCTATGTTTAATAACAAAAATAATATTATTAATTTTACAAACCGCACTTGTCTTGACAAAAAAATTAAAATGATTAAAATAATAATAAAGAAACCTTTAACTTGTTAAAAAATGAATGGGTTACAATATTATTAAATATTTATTTTACACAAAAATATTCAAAAGTTCATTTTCCTAAGAGCCGACTTTTCAATCTCTAGATAACTTTTATCAGAGGGACACGCTTTGACATCTTTTATATAGAAAAACACCTTTTATTCTTCAGACAAAAGTTATCTGACGATTGAAAAATCGTCGAAAAAGCCTTAAGTCATTTGATTAAGTATGTGATTAAGTTAGCTTTGTTGTCAGCAAACAAGCAACTTTATGTTTACTAATGCGCGATTTTATCGCGACTGACAAAATGTTGATGAAAGTGATCATTTTTTTTTCTGTGGCCTGATATTTTTTTTTTCTTTTGGACTGCTGTGGATGGTCCTAGGGGACCGTTTCTACATAACCGGGCAGTTATTGGCGAGACCTGGGGCCCTGGGACCTTGGGGGGGGGGGGGAAGTAAAATACTTATCTTAAGCTAACTACTTGTACTACACTAACATCATGACTACATGCAAACAGCACTAGGGGCGACACGTAGTGGGACTCGGACCTCGGCTTAGGGCGTTGCTGGCGGGGGCTTGCGGGGGTGGGGGTTGAGACATCTTGATGAGGGCTGAATTATCGGAGCGAAGCCTCATTAATGCGACATGTCAGTTAAATATCCCGATGTTTAGATTGACAAGTCAAGTTTATTTATTTCATAACAGAACATACCATCACGCCTGTATGCTCCGAAGGATTGGGCAGAGGTGTATAGTACAACTCATTTCACCGTTATGTTTTAAGTCCCATGTAATAGGAGGCGAGCCATTTGCCATCAATCGTGCACAAATCTACTCCGGGCTGCTACTGAGAAATTCCACACCTCATGGTAAGCAGTTGCGCTTGCGACCACTAGATCAACGAGGTAATCATTTAGGTGGTTCATTTCATACATACGCGATAATCGCTGAAAAAACGCTTAGTTAAAGTATTTTATATTTCACATTTGTATCGTTTGTTGGTTTGGCATTTTGATCATTGTGTACATGGAAAATTTTTATTTATTTATTACAACTTACAGCTATTATTATTAAAACCCAAAGCAATAGTGTAGCAATATGTAAATATTTACCAACAAATCCACCTCTGACGAGTTGTTCCACGAGTGACGATACTTAAGCACGTCCGGCGCACCCTGGGCAGTCAGCCCCGTTACCAACCTTGCTGACTGGCTAATCTTTTCACCACAGCATGAGCTACTTTCGTATAGGTCGAGCTGACACGAGAGAAGAACAAGACCAGCAAATCTACCCAGCTCATTGATTATTTAGTTGAACATTTATGCACTTTGGCATTATTTGTTTATCAGGAATCGTTTCAAATTCCTAAATTATTCTGAATTCTGCTTACATAATAAGTCCATTACAGGCTCACTGCTGGGTACGGGTCTCTTCTGAGAATGAGAATGTGTTTTGATTCACAGAATTTAGTGTAGGTATGTGAGCCTTAATTTTTAAGCGTATATTTTGCGTTATCTCATGCTTGAGGGGCTCGTGGCTCAATCGCGCTGATCATACGATTTACAAGGTTAAGCTGCCCCTGTTGCGGTCAGTCCGTGGGCCCCACCCACCGTTCCTTACACGTCGATACCCCTCCGTATCTCGGGGAGCACGTTAAAAAGTCGATCCAGGCTGCCATACGAATACCTATGACAGTCGTTCAGGGTAATCAGAAGACCAAAAGTCTGATCCTAGGATATCGGCACTGCCCAGTAAGTGGTCAATCAGACTACACTTGCGGGTGCGGGGACGGGCGCGGGCGCTTGTGTCTTTTCGTTTGCGTGTTCACAGTACCGAACTAGCTCTCATACGGTGAATCAAAATGGTTTAGAACCACACGCGCAGTCACCTAACAGACGCTATATCACTGTGAACGATACAGGCGGATTGAGCCATTAGAAATACCAGCGCCCCCGCCTCATGCAGACGCGCAGCTCGTGGGGGCACTGTGAATGCAACTGGCGTCTACATACATTTTGATTTACACGCGCCCGCGTTAGCACCCGCGCCCGCCTCCACTCAAAGAGTACTAAGTGGGTTGTGGAGGTCTGATGGCAGTCGCTCCGTATAAAATACTAGTATTATTCAGCCGCATCTGGTTAGATTGGAAGTTGACCCCAACATAGTTGGGAAAAGGCTAGGCAGAACGATTTGATCTCAGGCTTCTCAGTTAATTGAAAATCGAATGTTCTTTCAGGAATCATAAATAGCTAGGTAGCTACTATGTGAAACCATCATTAACGAAATACCCCCATTAACAGAATAAGAGAAATGCCATTCATTATTTACCTTACCCTTCATTAAATCAATGTCAGGGTAACCAGCACAATGCTATCGGCCACTTAATTGATTACTAGAACAGAGCGACTGACTATGTAGCAAATTAGATCAATCAGTTAGGATTAGATAATTATTGTTATTACATTACTAGTATAATAGTGACAATAGATATTAATGACTACTTCGTTGCTCCAGTGGTCGCCAGTGCGATTACTGAGCGTGAAGACCTGGGTTCGATCCCCAGCTCGGGTAAAGTGTTATTGGGTTTTTCCGTGTGTAATTTCTCAGTAGCAGCCCGGAATCTGGATTTGTGCCCGGTTGATGACGATAGGGTCGCCCCCTATTACATGGGACTTAAACATATCGAAGAAATGAGGGTGTACTCCTCTTCGGGTAATACTGGCTTGATGTTATGTTAGATACTAATGACGTTGATGTTACTTATTTAGCTATAGTTAGGGAATATCCACACTAAGAGCGTATTTATTTAATTTTAATTATACCACCTTCAGAACTTTGATAGTAAGTTATCCATTTTCTGAACAAAAACCTTGTGTGGTGGCAATTTATGGAACATAATACATCTAGTAGTGCACTGCAATATAGTGATTACCAGTGGCGAAGGGTGAATTTTCTTAAAAGGGAAGCCGGACCAATTATTTGTATAGTTTATGATAATTGAAAATAATAGATACTAGTATTTGCCATATTTCGAAAGGGAAGCCGATAGGAATCGAGTTGTATGGAGCCTTCGCCACTGGTGATTACTATAAAAATATTTATTTCTGTGCACGACCAAATATTTTTAAAACTTTGACCTCATTTTGCTGTGTTCTCCCGGAGGAAAAAAAAGATATGCAGGATTGTTTAGGGTAGGTATTAAGTGTGACAAATACCAATACCGGTCGTTTTTTTTGGTTCGGTTATATGAAATTTGCCCATTCTCTTTTGTTATAAATACGCTGTAATCCGTGGATATTAGTCAAACAAGCATAAGTGTCGCCAATCGATAAAAAATTTGACCATTTTTATTTACAATGTATTCATATTCATTTTCAGTAGCTTTGCCCCACGACAACCAATGGGGTGAGTTTCGATACATAAAAGATAAAGATGAAAGATAAAGAAACATTTATTTGGACACAGCACAAAGAGACACAACAGATAAAAAGTGTGATATAAATAAAAAAGTCTTGGGTATGTGTCTCACGGCTGAACCAAAAAGGCGTCCAGATCAGCTTAATGACAAGCACTATAAGTACGTGACGCTGGTTTTCGTCTGGAACCTTTGTGCTCCACAACACATGTACATATTTCTCGACAGCTTCGGACTTGCGCAATATCGTTTAGCACAAGGTTAAAATGATATTATTATACTAGAGTTAACCAAGTTTATCCTTGCCGGCGGTCTTATAAACTTCATTAGCCCAGACCACTAAACAAAACATCAGTGTTGCGCTAATTGGTTGGGCCTTATTGTACCTACTAGCAAAACAAGTTTAGAATACGCACAGGTGAGGAAAATTTTGTTCTGTTCTTCTTCATGCTGGTTCATTGACTAGAACTATTATGATTTTAATGATTTTTTGCCAGACAGACATTAATTAAGGAAGTATTATTATTCTAAAAATCATAATTATTTTAATTTTAAGAAATGTTTAGTTTAATTCGTCTGATATAATTTTCTACTTGTAATATAATATTTACCAATAAATAACTCAGAACTATGAACTCTGTCTCGCTTGACAGCAGTAATAAGCGGTCAGATAAATCCTTCAACGGCTAGATTTGGATTGCTCTAACTTAAAAAAAAAAGTACGCTGTGTGCGTGAGGGCCATATGCATGTATTAATAAGACTTAATACCTACGCATTTTGTAACACAGTATAGTTTGATGATAAAGATTTACCGTCTCATTGATTGAGTGGTTGAAAGTACGGCTGCCGAGCCATAAACCGCGTATTCACTAGGAGACAAATATCGCGGGACATTTGTCACCTACGACGTCATGAGACGTCAATAGACATCGCTCGACGTCGCCAGACATCTGTTACCGCAACATTTTTGTGCTATTACTAATCGTGCGCTGTTGCCATACATGTCACGCGAAGTCTGGCAACGTCGCGCGAAGTCACCGGACTTTGCCGGCGACACGTGTCGCGGGACATTTGTCCCCTAATGAATGGCTTTGAATTTGAGTCCAAGGTCATGTTAAATGTTTTGTGTATATGGTAATTCTCAATAGTAGCCTAGACATTGAATTGTGACCCAATAATTACAGTGTTAGTAGGTATACAATTATCAGAACGTATAATTGTCTACAACAGCTAATCAATATTCGATACAAAAGGTCAAAATTAGGATAACAAAAGGAGCCGGCCGAAATTCTAATCAGTAAATGAAAGTTATTAACTAATTCGAGGGGCCGAAAGGTTCTGGAGTGGCGACCGCGTACCGGAAGACGCAGCGTGGGTAGGCCTCTAGGCCTCCCACAAGGTGGACCGATGATCTGGTGAAGGTCGCGGGAAACCGCTGTATGCGAGAAGCACAGGACCAGTCGATGTGATGATGCTTCGGGGAGGCCTATGTCCAGCAGTGGACGTCTTTTGGCTGAATGATGATGATGATGATGATGATGAACTAATTCGAGTTTTATTAATTCTGAAGCTAACATTAATGTTTATTGAATTATTTTCAGTGCCTTTGGGCTTACTTTACTTTATTTAGGCAATGATTTCTGGTAATATTTGGCTAATGTGACATCATTTCTCTGCAAAATAGTTATTTGTTATACAAGAGTGCAAAGTTGCTTTTTAACCGCGTGCTCAATTTTGATGACCGAGGAAGCGAAGGATTCTAAAATTGAATCACGAGCGCAGCGAGTGATTCAAAAATCAGAATCCTGAGCGTTAGCGAGGGAATCAAAAGAGCACGAGGTGAAAAATCTTTGCACTCGAGTGCAATACGTAACTTTTCATCCCACCTCAGCGAGGAAATAACTTACTGTAAAAAAAAACTTCCTCGTCGTTAGAATCACTTATTTTAGGTTTTTCACTTGTTTTCAAGTTTCTTGTTTTTAACCTAAAAAAACGTGAAAAGAAACAGGCGCGCGCAAAGCAAATAAAAAAAAAGTAATACACCAAGAAGGTTCCGAGTCTGAGTTTTAACAAATTAAAAAAGGTTGTATGATAAATTCGGCACCACGGAGGTAGAAGTAAATAGGTTTAATGAAGTTTTGAATTCACAAAATTGGTGCACACGATGTTCTAAATTCAATTTACTTTATCCTCTAGCGGATAAAAACGGCTTCTGCACTCAGATATCGAAGAGCAAAAATACTCTTTCCGAGATGGAGGGATGAAAAAGTTTTTTATTATACAGAGCAGCTCACCAGGAGAAGCACCATTTTTTTTATTTCCTTTTCTATATTTTGTGCAAGGGGTTCTATTACTAAGTCTATGCCGTCTGTCTGTCCGTCCGTCCGTCTGTCTATCTGTCACAGGCACAGAACTTATAATAAGAGAATAGAAATGGTATCAATTGTTTTTCCTTCGGGAACCGATGTCGCCGCTTTTTTACCTCTAACTCATACATAGAAAAAACTAGAACCATAACTACGCAATTACGCACACAATTACTTGTACATTTACTACTTACAATTATGAACCTTAAGACTAAGAAAGAGCGTTGAATAAACACCTACCGCATATTATACTCACACATATATAATTATTTTACATTTACGCTAGTACTTGACGCAAGATAAAATGTTATCGATTGTTACAATTTGCAGATGCAGTCGCTAGGGGGTTTCTAATATTAAAGGATTTATTTTATTTGGTGTGGATGGAAATTAGTCCATGAAGAAGGTTGATACATAATTATAATTAGTGACGATTTACATCATAGTCCAATAGTATTAGAATGTGACATGTTTGGCTGTGTCTATGGAATTGCGTGTGTTGAAGAATGATGTAAGATGTGTGTATGTGTATCTGTAGAATGTGTTAGATATCCTTTACGAAAATCAGTATTATAAGTTTCAATTGTACTGTGTATTATCTTGCACTGTGTGTTAATTTATTTTGTGTTCTTTGATGAAAGATATATTTAAAAAAAACTTTTTAATTTTATTTTTAATATTATTTACATTTTTTTTCAACCTATGTTGTCCCGCTTCTGGGCAAAGGTCTCCCCCATAGCCTTCCACTCATCTCTATGCATTGCCTTCTCTGGCCAATCTCCCATAAACGACTCTAAATCATCACGCCAGCGTTTCCCAGGCCTCCCTCGGCGACGACGCCCGACTTTTTTTTTTTTTTTTTTTCTATTTGACTGCTGTAGGTCGTCCTAGGGGACGGTTTCTACGTAACCGGGCAGTTATTGGCGAGACCTGAAGGGTCTCCAGCCAATGGGGGGGAAGTAAAATACTTAACCTAAGCTAACTACTTGTACTACACTAACATCATGACTACCTGCAACAACAGCACTAAGGGCGACCCCTAGTGGGACTCGGACCTCGGCTTAGGGGACGCCCGTCTTCCGGCACCCACTGGTTATATTAAAAATAAAGTTATAGAAGTCTTGATTAACAAATCACAAAATTATTTACAAAAATTGTCAAAATACCTAGAGTTGCTTACTAAAAATAATGCTTTAATATCTATTTGCTGTTTTGGGTTGCTTAAAAATACTTATGACCCTGTGAAGTGAAGGTATTTGTTTAAAAGTTGCCTTTTTGATATTTTTGGCGTTGAATTTTTCATAAGGTAATGTAGGCGGATATCTATACAACGTGTTACATAATTCCGCTTCTAAGAGTTTTCAGATTGGAGCCGCTTTTTATGATGCTACCACTAAAAATAGCGAATGTTTTAAACTTGTATCTGAGGTTTCCATAATGACAGCGGAGTTGTATGCTATTTCTGAAGCGTTGTCTTACGTTGCTACATTACAACACGTTAATATAGTTATATTCACAGATAGCAAGAGCGCGCTCCAGCATTTGGCTCGATGCGCCTCTGGACAGAGAGGTGTATCGATAGCCTTTGCTGTTTTGAGTAAAATTAATACAATTCTGCTGAATAATGTTAACTTGGTTTTACAATGGATTCCGTCACACATTGGCCTGAAGGGAAACGAGGAGGCTGACAGATTAGCTAGGATAGCAGCAACTACAGGAATAGAGGTTTATGTTTTACCAGTTTTTTCAGAAATTTTAGCCAAATTCAAAACTTATTGTTATAATGAATGGAAAGAATATTTCAAATCTAAAGACAAAGGGCTATGGTACAAAACCATCCAAAGTGAGCCTCCTCGGATCCCATGGTTTAGTAATTTTAAAGTTAGCCGTAGAACGTTGGTAACTTCTTTCAGAATTCGTTCCGGACACATGCCACTAAGATCCTTTGCATTTCTGATGAAGAAGGTAGAATCTCCGTTTTGTTTAGCCTGTGATAGTAAAGTAGAAGATGTTTATCACCTCTTGGTGGAGTGTGTCAGGAATGGGCCTGAAAGAAATGCGTTAGTTAGTGTACTAAACATAAATAAGTTAGATGTAGGTATATTTAATATGATCTTAGCTAAACCAATGTCGCCAGAGGCTGCATTGGTATATTCATTGGTTAATTTGTAAGTTTGTTAGTAATTAGATTAGTTTATGATGGAACTAGCGTAACATATTGTTAAAAGTTCCTAAAACAAATAAAGAAAAAAAAAAAAATTCCGCTTAAAAAAGAAAATGTTAATCGAGTAGTCTTTTATGGTTGTTGTCATTTACCTTTCGGGGTGCATGAAAAGAGCCTCCACGAGTGACGATACTTAAGTACGTCCGGCACACCCTGGGCAGTCAGCCTCGCTACCAACTTTGCTGCCTGGCTAATCTTTACACCACAGCATGAGCTATACGAAAATAGCTATACATATATAAATAGAGAAGAAGATTTACCTCTCAGAGGAAATTAGGTAAGAATGTAAATAACTTTCTGGGTAGTCTACTCTTTATTTTGATGTTTTCAGGATAGCTTTTCGGTGATGATTTTATTTTATGATTCGTCAAATTTTTTTTTTTTGCGTCTTGCTTTTCTTTTAAAATATTATAATAATAATAATAACCGGGCAACACTGAGTGTCACACACGTCTCAAATTTTCTCTTCATCAATATTTTAATTAAATTATATCCGAAAAGTCTGAATACTACTCACAACTAAAACACATCAAAACTATTTCAATACTACATAATATAACTGGAAATAAATGGCTGAAAAACGGAAAAATACAGAAAAATATTTTGGTAGACGCAGGTGACATACAGTAGGTGGCCATATTATTAGGGACAGTCCCTAGATTTTTGTATTTTCTAGTTTAAATATTTTTTTCAGGGAAATGAGTTGTTGTAGGCCCCATGGGTATTTTTTATTTAAAGACTTTATTAATTGAGATAATAAAAACAACAAATCTGTGGGCGAAACTATTTATATTTAAGTTTGGAAAAAAAAATGCGTTAATAGGTTGAAATTGAATATTTATCTCAGTATTTCGTGACGCCACCCTTTACTGTAATGACAGCTTCTATTCGACGTGGAATGCTCTCTATACATATTTTAGCATTCTGCTGTAGGTTTTCATTGTGATGCCATTTTAATGAGAGCTGCACCAGCTGGGTGCTTGGTGGTGATCACTTCCTTAGCGATCGCCCGTTTGGTAAGCTCCCACGTGTTCTCTATAGGGTTCATATCTGGTGACTTACCTGGCCAGGGCAAAACATTAACATGTTTTTTAGCCAAAAATGCAGTAACATTCCTTGCTTTCTGGCACGGTACAGAATCGTGCATAAAAATGTACTCTTCGTCACCAGGGAACCATTCTTCGAGCTGCGGCAGTAGTTGAATCTCTAGGACTTGCCTGTACTGGTCTTGCTTCATGATCCCTGCCACGATATACAGGCACCCTATACCCGTGGATGAGATCACAAACCACACCATGATACTAGTTGAGTGTTTAACCCTCTCCACAAGGTAGTCTGCATGGAACTGTTCTCCAGGGCGTCGCCGCACAAAGGAACTTTTTTCGACCAAAATCTGAAATGTCGATTCATCGGAGAATGCACCTGAAAAATATTACATAATCACAATATAGTGATAAAAACAACGTACTTTTATATTTAAAGACATATTCTTCCCGAATCCAGTCTGCAACAATCTATTTCGGTGTTGTCTGGCCCATTGCAGTCATCTTTTCATCATGGCCTCGGTGAGTCGTGGTTTCTTGGTTGGCCGACGAACTATCAAGTTCTCTTCGGCCAACCGCCGGCGTACTGTCCTTTCCGAAACTCCTATTCCTTCGTCGTTCATCATCGTAGTCAGACTTGCAACACTCGGTTTACGATTTTCAAGACAGATATCTCTGATTTCACGATCGGTACGAAGAGTGGTGATCATTTTTCTGCCACATTTTGTTACACGGTTTGCTTCCAGAGGTTCATAGTTGTCAGTTTTTATTTTGATTCTGCTAACTACTGACTTAGAAACACCTGCAGGGTTTTTAGGAATGTGTAGAGTGCAGTATTAATGTTTGTATTTCTCAACATTTTCTGGGAGACGTGTCTGAAGCCTTGCCCATACTAGAAAAAAGCAATTTTGAGGTTTTCACGTTATTCCTTTAACGAAATTAAATTAACGTATTAAGTTTAAAAATAGTGACGCAATACGAAACATTACTTACGTTCTGACGTACTGTTAGCGAAAAAAAAACTTGCAATATCACTGAAAATATTTTTTTAACACTGACGAATCAAGAGCAATTTTCAACAAAAGTCAATTAAAGAAGAAGACCGTCACTTTTTAAAAAAAATGGCGCGATCTCACTTTGTTGTCACATTCCAAAAACATTATAATAAACCAGTAGTAATATCAAGTAAAAAAACCCCATATAAATACATTCTTTTGTTCAAAAATAATGTTTCAACTAGAAATTACATTTCTATGAGTGCTGTCCCTAATAATTTGGCCACCGATGGTATGTCACCCACCGAAACAACACCCACGATGAAGAAAATAAAAAGATAATGTTGACAAGAGCTCAGGCCCGAGCAAACGCACGCCCACCACCTCCGGACTCGTCGCCGAGCTCCGCCTCGCAGCAGCAGGGATTGGATCCAGCCTCACCCGCTGCTGCAGTAGCGTCGAGCTCCAGCGACGAGTACTACTCTCCGCCGTCGTCGCCACCACCTGCACGTCGACGGGGAGGCACCCGGCCGCCGGTCGGCTTAGGACTCCGAGGCCCATTGGCCTCTGACAGGGTCCCCGCTCCCGGTGGTATAGTGCCGCGCATGAAGTGGACACGGACAATTAATGAAAATGTGATGGGCTATAGAGGGGGGAACTAACCTGACCGCGTACCGTGGTCGGATGCTCTCTCTGTTTCAGGTGCTTGAGCCAGCTGTCAACGTTTCGGCCCAGCGACTGTCGGATCAGGTGCGGGTCATCCAACGTGGCCACATGTTGGATGACACCGTGCTTGATAGGATACGCTCTGAAGTACAGAATAGCCCTGTTATCTCTCCCTCACCGCAAGTTTTGGAGCAATCACAAAATCTGGCCGCAACATTAC
Source organism: Amphipyra tragopoginis (assembly GCA_905220435.1). Taxonomy (NCBI): domain Eukaryota; kingdom Metazoa; phylum Arthropoda; class Insecta; order Lepidoptera; family Noctuidae; genus Amphipyra; species Amphipyra tragopoginis. Next base: position 12,724,971 of record HG992009.1, read on the forward strand.
CGCGGCCTAACCGCGCTGATGAGGAAGATGATGACAGGGCTACAAACGTAAGTACCCAGTGCAATGAAGAATTGAGGAGCGCTTTGGAGGACGCGATGCGGGAGTACCGGTTCATACGACCCGACCTTAGGCCTCGCATACCCCGTTTGCCCATGCACAGAAAAAACCGAGCGCTGGTGTGTGCCTTGGATTCGCTGCTGTCAAATTATTTTGATGGCAGCGAAGACCTTAGCGATACTCACTCGATCCTGTACTGCGCGGCTGTTGCGGCATGTCGTGTGGCTCATATCAAGTTTACAGATAATGAGAGAGCCACACGACCGAAAAACGCCGTACCGGCTTGGCAGTGCAGGATCGAGCGCCGTATTGCCGAGGCTAGGGCACTCATCGGCAAGTTGGTCTGCTTTAGGGAGGGCAATAGTCGACCGAGAGTGATGCGCTTTGTGAGACGAGCATTCTCGGGGACTGATGTCAGCCCTCGAGAGTATATGTCTCGTGTCACAGAGCGCATCGACTTCCTAAAGCAGAAAGTCTATGCATGGGCAAACCGCATACGAAGGTATAGGCGGCGAGTGGACCGGTATACCCAGAACCGCCTCTTCCAAAGCGACGAAAGGTGGGTATATAGAACCTGGGAGCGACCTGATCAACGTGTGAGTGACACGCGCCTACCGGATGATGACGTCATGAATGCATTTTGGCGCAATGTCTGGTCGGTGCCTGTCACTCACACTGAAGGTGACTGGATGCAGGAGGTCCAGCGAGCATGCGAACCGATTCAAGAAATGGGGGACATAATTATTAGTCCCCAAGACGTAGCCAGTGCAGTCCGTCCAATGTCAAATTGGAAATCCCCTGGCCCGGACGGACTGCACAACTTTTGGTTAAAGTGGCTGCGCAGTTCGCATGCTCGTTTGGCCTCACAATTCCAGTCATCTTTGGAATCTGGGTCGCTTCCACAGTTCCTTACTACAGGAGTTACCCACCTGCTCCATAAATCAGGTAGTACCGCGGAACCAAAAAATTATAGACCGATCACGTGTTTACCGACGGTCTATAAAGTTCTTACATCCATTCTGAGAGCAAAGATTAATAATCATATTGATAATAATTCGATCATGTCTGCTTCTCAGAATGGATGTAGGAATGGGTCCCGCGGTACTAAGGAGTTACTCCTCATTGACATGGCCATCAGCCAACAGGTTCGCCGATCCCGAAAGGATCTGTCGACATGTTGGATAGATTATAAGAAGGCCTACGACTCGGTGCCACATACATGGCTCATGAGGGTGCTGGAGTTGTATAAAGTAAATACAACTCTATGCGCCTTCCTGACGTCATGTATGGGGCAATGGAGGACGGTCCTTCACTATCCAGGATGTCGGCAAATTCAAGGGATGGGTGAACCAATTAGGATTGAGCGAGGTATATTTCAGGGCGATAGTCTGAGCCCGTTGTGGTTTTGCCTAGCCTTGAACCCTCTAAGCACACTGCTGGAGGGGTCAGGGTTAGGCTATCGATTGAGAAGAGGTGGTCAGGTAATATCCCACCTCCTTTACATGGATGATCTGAAACTCTTTGCCCCCAACAATTTGCGACTGCTAGAGTTACTGAAAGTAACTGAAACTTTCAGTAATTCCATCAGGATGGAATTTGGTGTGGACAAGTGTGCAGTCATGCATGTAAAGCGAGGGAGGATTATGGAATCCGTGGGAACCCAACTCTCGGATTCCGTACACCTTCGATCCCTCTCCTCAACCGAAACCTACAAATACTTGGGCATGTCGGAGGCGTTAGGCATCAACGAGACTGACATGAAGCAATCATTGAGGGAGCGCTTCTATGGCCGCCTGAAAAAAGTACTTAACAGTCTTTTATCAGGCGGAAATAAGGTGCGCGCCTTCAATGGTTGGGTCATGCCGGTCCTGATGTACTCCTTCGGCATACTCAAGTGGACTCAGACCGAACTGGACGCCCTGGATAGGAGGGTCCGTTCGCTGCTGACTGCTAATCGCATGCATCACCCACGCTCATCGGTAATGAGACTGTACATCCCGCGGAAGTGTGGGGGTCGAGGCTTTTTAAATGCTAAGACCCTCCACAACCGCGAGGTGTGCAGTCTCAGGGAGTATTTCTCCCAAGCCGACGTGGGGATGCATCGAGATGTAGTCGCAGTGGACAAAGGCCTTACCCCGCTCTCCTTGGCTAAAGAGAATTGGCGCAAGCCTGTAGTACTTGATACTAATGGCCGCAGGGAGGTATGGCGGAGCCAGGAGCTTCACGGACGCTTCTACCGGGCCCTTCATGGACCCGATGTAGATTTTCTAGCGTCCGTAGCCTGGCTACGTTTCGGTGACCTATTTGGGGAAACCGAAGGTTTTGTTTGTGCAATTATGGACGAAGTAATGATGACGAACAACTACAGAAAATATATTGTGAAGGACGGCACGGTTGACATCTGTTGGGCATGCCACTGTCCCGGTGAATCTATCCGACATATTGTCTCTGGTTGTTCTCGTCTTGCTAACGGTGAGTATTTGCACAGGCACAACCTCGTAGCTAGGATTATCCACCAGCAACTTGCTCTCAAATACAACCTTGTGGACGCAGAAGTACCATACTACAAGTATGTGCCCGACCCAGTTCTCGAGAATGGTCATGTCACATTGTACTGGGATCGATCTATCATCACCGACAGGACTATTGTTGCCAATAAGCCTGACATCGTGGTGATAGATCGATCAAAGCGTCTCACAATGATTGTTGATATCACGGTTCCGCATGACGAGAACCTTGTGAAAGCCGAGAAAGATAAAGAAATTAAATATCAAGACTTGGCACACGAGGTTGTCGCCATGTGGGATGTTGATTCAGCAATCATTGTGCCGATAGTCGTTACGGCTAATGGTTTAATAGCCAAGAGCCTCGACCAACATCTTAAGAGGCTCTCGTTGGGCAGCTGGATCAAGGGCCTGATACAGAAAGCGGTGCTTCTGGACACGGCGCGCATTGTTAGGAAGTTCCTCTCTCTGAGGCCCTGACCACCGGTAGCTTGGACCCTGTTCCCGATGCCGGTGGGCTACTATATTTTTATATTTTTAAATGTTTTTTTATTTTTTTGTATTGAAATATTTAAAAATGTAATTTTATATGTAAAGTAAATGAATAAACGGAATAATAATAATCTTTATTGTAAAAATAAACTTACATTTGGCACTAGCTTCCACACTAGGATTCCCTGTGTCGTGGAAGCTAGGCGAAACCACTACATAAAGTATACATATTAACAAAATACAATAATAACATACATAAATACTATACATAAACAATAAAATATTAACACTATATCACACGAGGAGTCGGCGTCGTGTGTCGCGCGGTGTCCGGTAGCCGGCCCCGAAATCGTCGGAACGCTACACCTCTCGGCCAAAATTCCTCCTTCATGAACGTCGACAGCTGTTCAGTCGGCACTCTCACCACAAAGGAATTGAAATTAACATTGTGGCGAGACTCCAACCGTTCGACCCTCAGGGTGGAATTGGTCTTCACTCGGATGTACTCTACAATCTCCTGGGCCTTTGTAGAGTAATGTAGCCGAGACACGTATAGCAGCGTCGTTGGTACAGCAGGTGATTCGGTCCGGTCAGTGCGGTACCACACTGGTTCCGAAAAGTAGGCTTTCTCTTCTTCTTCTCGACTTTGATAAAGCCCTCCTTATCGCACTTTTTCTTTTCGGAACCCTGCAGTCGCAGGTCACTATGAAAGGATTCACAGTGGTTCTGCTTATCCACTTTTTGCTGCTTTACTTGCGACGCACCGGATTTGTTGGCGGCGGCAACAGCAGCGTAAGCTATTTTAGGGGTCGACGTACTTATGCATGTCGTAACCTCTACCGAAGTTGCGATCTCGACAGTCGGTGACGCATTTAATATCGCCGACTCAAAACTGCTGATGGAAGCATTTCTCGCCCCGCCGCGACGCTTGTTCACGTTCGAGTCGTCAGGTAACCTACTTAACGAAACAGCGTTGCGTAACAACACTACTTCGGCACGTAGTTCACCTATGATGCTATACGATGACTCCAACTTGGACTGCATCTTGGCCAGGCTTGCTTTCAGGTATCTGACGTCCTCCTTCAGCGTGGTGACATCAAAGAGGTCGTGTGGGTCGCTGAATGTCAACAGTTGATGTGGTGCACTCATAGTGACTAATGACGGGCAGCGGCTAGTAGCCGTGCAATACGCGAACTAAATATTGTGTAAACACGTCCGTCTCCGAGCGCGCATCGCACTGCACTCAATATTGCCAATAGACTCTTTACAAAGGACCTTTTAATCCCCTTTCGGCTTTAGGGGTATTTCTGTAACACGTTGTATACCATTCCATTACACATTTTGTTAATAGAATTACATGATTGTCCATGGGCACTTGGTCAAATTGGTGAAAATAAATTTCTTTAAAAATGTTGATACCTACGAAATGATACTAAGCTTTAGCTGACACCTGATTTTTAAATTTTTCTAAATTTGTTCCTATTTGCGCATCATCATTCTACCGAATGACGTCCACTGCTGGACATAGGCGTCTCCCAAACAATGTTGGGGGGGGGGGGGGGGGTCATAATCGCCACGCTTGGCAGGCTGGTTAGCGATCGCAGTATGGTTATTAAAGTATTCAGAGAACGCTGCTACCCATCCTCTAGTGAATCCCTTAGTCGCCTTTTATGACACCCACGGGAAGACACTAGGAAGCGGTGAAGGGTGGGCGCTTTGAGGGCAGTCTTATGTATATATGACGTTCAAAAAGAACTAAGTAATACTAGTCTACTTTGAATAAACGAGTTTTGAGTTTGAGTAAGAGATGGGGTAGTGCTATTCTTTACGCCCGTTACCACACGGACGTAAAGAATAGAATAGTTTGGGCATCAATTGTAGTATTTTTAAATCCATTTAAATTTTTTGACTTGACTTGTTGACTTTAGATTTGGATTAAAATAAATTATGAAATGAAATGACACCAAAAACGGAATAAGAAAATAAAATAATATTATCACTGGAATTTTAACAAATCAAAATTTCTTGACTACTGTGGATATATCGATAACTGGGAAACACTGATATCACAGCACTAACTCACGTCTACCAACAGCGGCCGTACTATGGCATAGTTGTGGGTGAGAAAATATCGTTTATTGCTTTAATCCATTGCGGTGTCTCAATCGTAGCTTACTTTGTGTTCCGAACTTAAACAAGCAATGTATATCGGATTACTTGGTAGTAACAACATTCGGTACTGTTTTTAAATTTGTCCGCAAAATTGTTGTTTTTATTAATATTACGTTATTTTTTAAATTATGGTATTCACCAGTGGAATGTAATCCTTTTAGAAGCACAGTCACCCTTTCCTGAACAATTTCCACAGTTGGATACGCTACAATAACCCATTTTATTGAACAGTTGTCATGACGACGGTTCGTTTCAGACTGAGCCCGGTAAATCAAACATCTGGCTTTTCAACCAGATAGGCGCCTCGCGCTTTTAGCTGAAGTAACATTTCTATTCCTCTTATTATAAGTTCTGTGGTCACAGGTCTATATCAGTTTAACCGTAGAGGTAGCTAGATGATATTTCCATAGAATATTATTATGTTACTATCTATGACCTCTATTATGGCACATAGAAAAAATAGTAAAAAGTCTAAGCCCAAAGGAGTCCATACAAGTAAGTTCGAAAAAATGCTTTTTTTCAGTCTTTTGCTTTTCCTGCTCTGTCTTAAAAACGGTAATACCACAGTCTACCTATATCTTACTCCTTACAGTCGGTCAACGTAGAACATTGTCACAGAGCAATCGTGCGGGGGGTTGCGGGGTGAAGGAGCGGAGGTTATGTCCCGAGTAGCCATACTGCTACTCGGGACATAAATTCCAGGGCTCGCACTTTTTGATTTCAAATTTGATTGATATCGTTCATAGAAATTATATTAATTTATTATTGATATGTATGTGTACCTATTACGAGAATTTTATTATAAAGTCTGTTTACTAATCCAAGATGGCGGCATACATACATTTTCAAATGATTGTTCGTGGGAAGTCATTTCCAAGGTTTTCGGGATCACTGATGCCGAAAATGACGTCAAAATCCAAACCCAAGATGGCGGCCATGAAAATTTTCATGTAATCATCCTGGGTGTCAATTTCATGGTTTTCGGGGTCACTGATGCCGAAAATAACGTCAAAATCCAAATCCAAGATGGCGGCCATCAAGATTTTCATCTAATCATCATGGGTGTTAATTTCATGGTTTTCGGGGTCACCATGCCGAAAATAACGTCAAAATCCAAATCCAAGATGGCGGCCATGAAAATTAGTAAATTAGTCGTCATGGATGTCAAATCCATGGTTTTCGGGGGTGCTGATGCCGAAAATGAGGTCAAAATCCATTTCCAAGATGGCGGCTATTAAAATTTCAATTTAACCATCATGGGTGTCATTTCCATGGTTTTCGGGGGTGCTGATGCCGAAAATGAGGTCAAAATCCATTTCCAAGATGGCGGCCATAAAAAAATTCAAGTTAGCCGTCATGGGTGTCAAATCCATGATTTTCAGGGACGCTGATTACAAAAACAAGATCAATTCTCGAACACCAAGATAGGGACCACGTTTTACCTGGCAAATCTCATTTAACTGGTAAATTTTTTTGACCGCCTTTTGTTATCGAGGAATACTTAGGCTTTATTTCCGGCATCAGCACCCACGAAAACCTAAGAAATAATAACCATGAATAATAAGTAATTTTCTATGACTCCATCGTAGACTCGCGAATAATTTATGACTCTTACCTACCCCCGCAAGCGTTAGCCACTGCGACTGTAACCGCGACAAAATTTGTAGTTTTAAATATTGTTAGAATATTCCAGGATAAGATGGCGAAACTGCTGCTACATACCTTTGCATTATTTTGTCAATCGTCAAAATTACGCATGCGTGGTTTTCATTTTGCGTGTCACTGTTTCTATAAAACGATAATTAATTTGGACGTTTGTTTGATAAAGTTTGTGTAATTTATTTTATGTGACAACCCTATGACAAGTGTTACCAATTTTGACATTTCATAGGACCTGTCAAATGTATGGGCGTTGACCCACTGTATGTAGTAAGTAGGTACACTGTGGTAATACTTACATACAATCGTGAAAGTTGCTATGAATGTAGTGCATAATCTTTATTTAATAAACAACAAATAATAAAAATAAGTAAAACTAGTGGTACATAACCCTTAGTGCGGAAATTCGACTCGCACTTGACCAGTTTTTATATTGGCGTCTAAATCAGCTTACAGCAAAAAGTAAAAAAAAAACAGGTGCGATTGCTTCCTACTCAAGCTTTTTTTTATTAGTAAGCGACCGGTCCTTTCAAAACAACGAGCGCCTGGGGACACAAGTGCCATTTTGACCTTCGCAACCCCTTCGAGAAACAATGTTTTTGCACCAGTTATGTTCTATGTTTTCCAGAATGACGTTATCTGCAAACTAATTGATATAGCTTCTTACTGTTCGTCTTCCTACCTATACTACGTAGGTAGATTATTAATGTACGTCGCTGTGTATGAATCGAATCAATATAAGACGATGTCTTTAAAGGGCAGTTCAGACTACGCTATACTATTTCTCTTTAAAGTAAAGCGTATTGCGTCATAAGCTATAACTGTAGAATGACGTTCACACTACACGCTGTATCGCAAGCCGGTCAACTATGTATGACAAATTAGTTGACAGCGATCCGTCGGGCGACGGACGAGGTAGAAGTGAGGCGGGGCAGGGACAGGAGAATCGTATGATATTGCTCTGAGAATCGCTAAAGTTTATCGCGTACAGCAAGCCAATACTAGCATAGCGTTGTATGAACGTGTCCTTATGAAACATAATTATGCTGAGCGATATTGCTGTGCTCTACAAATATGCTTTATATCAAATCAAATCAAAAATCATTTATTTCTCCAACAATATTTACAAAAACAACTTAGCGATTGGAGCCTCCCTTTAAGCAAGTAATGCCTGTGTTGGAAGACTCCGCTCTTCCATACCGATATTATTAGATAAACATACGCTATTTCTGTGTGTGAGTATATGCGTGTGTGTATGTTTGTGAGTGCTTGAGTAGGTTTGGGTGTGTGTAAAAGTGTGCAACATGTAAAGCGAGTTGAGGACGTGCCACACATTTACTATCCTTACAGCACTTAAACTGTAGCACACAATTGCGTATAACAGACCAAGTGGACAGATCCATGCATTATGATACATGTGCTAACATGCTTCTGTTTCATAATAGTTTAAAAGTTTTATCCAATTAATTAAAGATTTTTATATTGATATATGTGTATTTCCCTATTAATCCTATTATATAATTGGGCAGAACTAATAGCAATAGCACAGCGAGTTCGTGTTTGGGGAATTTGTGCATAATTTCCTTTCGTCTTTTGGTTAATTTAGAGGAGTCGAACGATAAAGTTTTGTGCGTTTTCAAGATGGTCTGTATTATATACATATATTAATTATAGCTTAGTCTGAAATGCGCTTAAAATAAAAGCAACAAATGATTGAAAATTGCAAAAAAACACGAATTTTCCTCGGCTTCTGAAAAGCTGATTAATTTAATCTATTGTGGATTAAAGTAAACGGATATGATTGGTCGTCAGTATTTCGCTCGACCAATAGTTATGCTGATTAGTTAATTTTGGCATTGATGCCTTTCAGAAACGGAGCGAAAACTAACAAAACTTGTTGTATAACATTGAACATCAAAGTCCCTGACGTATACAAAATTACGATTTGGTTGGAGACCCTAGGTCTCGCCAATAACTGCCCGATTACGGAGAAATGGTCCGTAAGGACCACAAACAATCAGCCCAAATAAAAAATAAATTTTGGTTATCAAAAAAACCGTCATCATCATCATTCAGCCGAAAGAAGTCCACAGCTGGACATAAGCCTTCCCCAAAAGGGGAAAGTTGCGGTAATCGCCACGCTTGGCAGGCAGGTTGGCGATCGCAGTATGGTTGTTAAGTACTCAGAGAACTCTGTTGCCCGTCCTCTAGAGAATCCCGTAGTCGCCTTTTACGACGCCCACGGGAAGAGATGGGGTAATGCTATTCTTTAAGTCCGGCACTACATGAGACCCCAGCACTACACGAGATCGTAAAAAAAACCGTAGTCTCAAATTATCCAAAGTATGAATGACGTTACAACATTAAATGATAACACGTATTCTATGATGAGTTTTACGACCGAACATAAATAATCAATCATGTACAGACGCCAGCACTAGAACCCGATGACGAAATAACCCTCCTCCAGGAGGCGAGTAAATCGACCAGCACAATACATAACGTCCGCCGCCGTCCGGCATACCGTCCTCGCCGACGAGGCCCGTCGTGACGTCCCACCGCCGCCGGTCACGATCCACCGAGCTCTCCCGTCGTAGAGCCGGTCATCTCTTCAGACTCCGCAGTCACACCGATAATTCAGCCCTCATCAAGCTGTCTCCTTCCCCCTATGTCCACGCCAGCAACGCCCTAAGCCGAGGTCCGAGTCCCACTAGGGGTCGCCTTTAGTGCTGTTGTTGCAGGTAGTCATGATGTTAGTTTAGTACAAGTAGTTAGCTTAGGTTAAGTATTTTACTTCCCCCCCCCCCCATTGGCTGGAGACCCTTCAGGTCTCGCCAATAACTGCCCGGTTACGTAGAAACCGTCCTCTAGGACGACCTACAGCAGTCAAATAGAAAAAAAAAAAAGACGCCAGCACATCAAGCTACCCGAAACTGTCAAATTTTCCCTATCAACCTTGAACCTTATGCTTTTGCGATATAGATGAAAATCTATTAAAGAAATTTGACAGATTGTAGTAGCTTGATATGCTGGCGTCTGTACATTCAATAGTTTAGTCACAGGAATTTTCGTACGATTTAATAATTTTACGAATATCAAGATCTCTTAGTTATGTAAATCAATGACCCGTTTAAACCAAAATTATCTTTATTTACACGTGTAGAACAGATATAGTTAACATTAGTTTCCATTTCAACGTCCCTTCATCTACATGAATGAGTGAACTTGAAAAATCATGCGAAAAAAAATGTGCTTGGAAATAACAGATTTTTCGTGTACGGTACAAGAACACATCATAGAACATATAAGGACATAATACAAAAAGTAGTTTTTTTATGAAATCGCGTTTAAAGATTCTGGATTCCTATTCTAGCTTATTACGCTATTTCCCAAAAAACTACTCTTTTTTGTATTATGCCCTTATATTACTAAGGCTGTCGTTTATTGTTGTAACGTCATCCCCACTTTGTATAATTTATTTATTAATTTTGATGTTCTTGTCTTTCGTCTGTATTAAGATAAAGAGTTTGAAAACATAGTTACAAACTTACTAGCCTACATTAAAACTTAGCTTTCAGTCAGCTTTTTCTATGAGCTTTTTGTACAGTATCTAACTCGACTGAGAGACATTAACTGTCATGGCTGACTGGCTTTGGCGTCGAACATCGGTGAAAACTCTAGATTTCGTTAGACTAACTCTGAATTACAAGTATACAAGTTGTGAAATATAACAGAAACCAGAAGTTCGTTTGTTTAGAGTCGACTACTTATAATCTATTTCAGCAATTTTTAACCTGCATTTAATTATTTTTTTTTACTGCTTCAATATAAATTTATTTACACAAAAAATATTTACATAAGAAATACAAATAAAGATTTTTATATTTCCTAGTACAAAAACAGAAAACAAAAAAAGAACTTAAAAAAATATTTTTTCATATAAGTCAGTCAATCGTGATAAAGAACATTAAAATCGCAAAGCAATTAGGCTGGATTTTAAATGCAGTTACCAATAAACAAACAATACAATTTTTCAAAGAATGCTCTCGTTCATTTAAGTTAATTATTAACTATTAAATTGTGCTTTCAACTTGTTGTACTAATTAAAGTATTTGAGGTTTTTTATATTTCTGTAACCCATTGTTTAGGGTTGTTATGAGATAATCATTAACGAATAAATATTGGTAAAACATAATAATTAGAATCGTGTTGATACTCGGAAAATGTAAACAAACCTTGATTTTAGATATTTATCTTCAATTCTATTTGGTTAAGAGCTATCGTCGATAAGTAAACATTGAATGTCAAACACTCATGGATATAATATTTGACTCTCCATTACTTTGTATCGGAAATTTCAACGAAATTAAATTTCATGATACATTTAAGTATTTCCATACAAATATTGTTTTCGTAACCGTGTTGTTCCCAGCAAAGTATTAAGGCGTATACATAAAAGAAGCAGGTAACCAGCGCCGACCTACCAGCGCTTATCGGTACTGGTCCGTGCAGGTAACCGCTACATAAAGGAAGCGGGTAGAAGCAGGGGCTGGCATTTTTTTAACAAAAATACGCCTTGTTCCAAGTACAAATTTGCGCAAATACAGCACCAAATGATGGCTTGCCAGCGCTGATCGGAGCAGGTCGGAACTTTTCGGCGAAGTTCAGAGCTTGTCGGCGCTTGTTCGCGATACAGTATAGAGACTACCTGCGCCGACTAACTGCGCGGACCAGCACCGACAAGCGCTGGCAGATCGGCGCCGGCAACCCGCTTTCTACTTGTATACGCACTTATAGGCCACCCCCTATCAACCGGTGGGTGTCATAAAAAACGGCTTAGGCTTGCTTCACACGCACCACAACTACACCACAACCACATCACAACAATAACACGTGGGCGAGCACTAACTTGTATGAAAATTAATACTTTAATTCACATGGACCACATTTTGTCGCCAAAGCTGTAGCAACACTATTCACTCGTCACCACTGCTTGACCACTGCGCACGCTGCGATTTGGTGTGGTTGTGGTACGTGTGAATTCTCGCTTAGGCTTTGCCAAGAGGTTGGGTAACAGCGTCATCTTGTGTGCTAATAACAACACACTTCTTCTTCTTCTATCGTGTTGGCACGAGCTATAAAATAATAGGTCCTGCCGTGGTGAAAAGATTAGCCTGTCAGCAAGGTTGATAGCGGGACTGACTGCCCAGGGAGCGCCAGACGTACTGAAGTATCGTCACTCGTGGAGGCTATAACAACATACTGCGATCAATAATCAGTCTGCCAAACGTAGTGATCTTTAATCAGTATGCCAAACGTGGTGATCTTGAATCAGTCTGCCAAACGTGGTGATCAATAATCAGTCTGCCAAACGTAGTGATCAATAATCAATCTGCCAAATGTAGTGATCTTTAATCAGTCTACCAAACGTGGTGATCAATAATCAGTCTGCCAAACGTAGTGATCAATAATCAATCTGCCAAACGTAGTGATCTTTAATCAGTCTGCCAAACGTGGTGATCTTTAATCAGTCTGCCAAATGTGGTGATCAATAATCAATCTGCCAAACGTAGTGATCAATAATAAATCTGCCAAACGTAGTGATCTTTAATCAGTATGCCAAACGTGGTGATCAATAATCAGTCATCCAAACGTGGTGATCAATAATTCGTCTGCCAAGCGTGGTGATCAATAAATCGTCTGCCAAACGTGGTGATTACGGCAATTTTCCCCTTAACCATTCGTTTGTTGTAGCGGTCATTGGGAGGCTCATGTCCAGCACAGGACGTTTACGGCTGGATATGATGATGACAAAATAAGTTTTGAAGGTACCTACGATACAATGCTACGTTAAGATAATTAATAGGTGGCAGTTATAATTTGAGAAGAAGACCCTTAGGGAGACCGAAGAAAAGATGGATGGATTATGAGATCCCGGGAGGATATAAAGGAAAAGGAAGTAAATGATAAGGTGACGTCTGAGAAGAACATATTGCGCTGACTACGAGTAACTTGGGATCAGGCCATGAAGAAGATGAATTTATAACTATCATTATTTTAATCGTATTTTAATTAATTTATCGTAATAGGTACAAATTTTCACATGCACAAACACCCAGACCCGAAGTAACTATCTCTACGCCATAAAAATGTTTGTTTCATGCAGGAATCGAACCCACGACCAGTAGCGTAGGAAGCCAATTGCTTAGCCAAACCCGCGACGTAGCACAGAAAACCAATCGTTCATTCACTGTTCCAAACGTGACGTCATGACACGCCGAAAGATGTGTGACGTAATAAAAAGAACCCACGCATCAAAGTTTAATTTACAAGGGTGTAAATGCCAAAGTATTTGTACACCAGTGTTCAATTTAAACAATTTGATAAGGTTTTCTATATAAATATATAATTAAGTAGCAAGACCAGTCAGTCACTTTACATCCGAAAAGCATGAATTCTGACCATCATTTTGAACAACTCTTACAATGGGAAGAACAATGAAATCGTGAAAAAAAATCAGCTGTTCCATGCATTTTGCAATTGATTATTATATACGGAAAAGCAGTTTTTTTTTCAGAAATCTAGATTTATTTCCATAGTAAAAGTTGTACAAAATGATAAACAGAGATCATGGTGGTTTTCGGATTTAAAGTAACCAGCCATTAATTATTTGTCTTTTTTTATAATTAAGGCAAATCATCTTATGACTTCTTCCGCTCTCAGCGGAGCGGAAAGGAGTGTCTGACTCTTACTGACTAAAACCCATCCGTGTTCTTCCTAATGCCCTTTGCGTTCCAGAGCCGCGGTAACTCTTTCGAACAAATTCCGCAACCCTGGCAGGAAAGTAACCAGCCATGCTGTATTATTATCGAAAGATGCCAACCCTGATTTTTACCAATCAAATACAGTCGATAAATATTTTCGTATATTGAAATTTAATATCGTGAAAACGAATTGTTCTTCGAAAATAATGATGCTAATCGTTACAGTATTTTCTATTCTCATCTTTTTACAATGTTGTATTTTTGCATTTGTTCCGCGTTTTTTTAGTTTTTGAGTTTTGAATTCTTTTCATGTTAACTAAACTCTGACTTTAATGACATTTTTGATTATAGTGTCAGTGTCATGAATACTTGAGACAAAATCGTTTTTTTTTATTAGTTTCTCTATTCATCGAATTAAGAAAAAAATAACTATACACGTCACTACGATCGAAAATGACATTGAAGTCGGAATTTGGATACATGCATTTTTTGACGTAATACACGATGCGCGCACTCGTTACATTTTGGGAGAAACAAAATGAAATGTATTATTAGAAGATAAAAAACGTTTTAAACTGTTTCTGTCTAATTAAGTACTTAATCATTATCGGTGAACGATAAATAAACAAACAAATCGTACGATCCGCGTGGTTGCTACATAGCTGCGTAGCTACGATCACAGTTGTTTAGAATAAACAGGACTTAAACACGTTTTTTATGTCTGAAGTTTAATGTTAGACACGGTTTTAACAAACATTTCAACTTTTGTAGTACAACCCTTAAGGTCACACACAGAAATAGCCTACATCATTAAACCTTCATTCAAACATCACAACATTTAGGTACTAAACGCCCGTACATATTCAGTACTCTCGTTAAATTAACCCTTTCAACGCTACGAACAATAGCTTCATTTGTCCAAAATTGCTTGCACACAAGCCAGTTCGAAACATACCGTGTTCGTGATGTGAGTACGAATATGACGTAGGTATACACACCTACTGAAACAGTGACGTCACGTACAGAACCAGCTTTTAATGAGACCTGTAGGCGATGAGTTAACAGCTTGTCATTCGTTTAGGTACTTGTCTACCTACATTTAGGTACTCGTATATCCTAATGGTTTTACCACAGTGTACCTACTTACTACATACAGTGGGTCAACGCCCATACATTTGACAGGTCCTATGAAATGTCAAAATTGGTAACACTTGTCAAAGGGTTGTCACATAAAATAAATTACGCAAACTATATCAAACAAACGTCCAAATTAATTAACGTTTTATAGAAACAGTGACACGCAAAAAGAAAACCACGCATGCGTAATTTTGACGATTGACATGACAAAATAATGCAAAGGTATGCAGCAGCAGTTTCGCCATCTTATCCTGGAATATTCTAACAATATTTAAAACTACAAATTTTGTCGAGGTTACAGTCGCAGGGTAGGTAAGAGTCATAAATTATTCGCAAGTCTACGATGGCGTCATAGAAAATTACTTATTATTCATGGTTATTACTTCTATGGTTTTCGTGTGTGCTGATGCCGGAAATAAAGCCTAAGTATTCCTCGATAATAAAAGGCGGTCAAAAAAATTTACCAGTTAAATGACATTTGCCAGGTAAAACGTGGTCCCTATCTTGGTAATTGAGAATTGATCTTGTTTTTGTAATCAGCGTCCCTGAAAACCATGGATTTGACACCCATGACGGCTAATTTGAATTTTTTATGGCCGCCATCTTGCATATAGATTTTGACCTCATTTTCGGCATCAGCATCCCCGAAAACCATGGAAATGACACCCATGATGGTTAAATTGAAATTTTATTAGCCGCCATCTTGGAAATGGATTTTGACCTCAATTTCGGCATCAGTACCCCCGAAAACCATGGAAATGACACCCATGACGGTTAAATTGAAATTTTAATAGCCGCCATCTTGGAAATGGATTTTGACCTCAATTTCGGCATCAGTACCCCAGAAAACCATGGAAATGACACCCATGACGGTTAAATTGAAATTTTAATAGCCGCCATCTTGGAAATGGATTTTGACCTCAATTTCGGCATCAGTACCCCCGAAAACCATGGAAATGACACCCGTGACGACGAATTTGACATTTTTGTAGCCGCCATCTTGGATTTCGATTTTGACCTCATTTTCGGCATCCGCATCCCAGAAAACCTTGGATTTGACATCTATGACTACTAATTTACTAATTTTCATGGCCGCCATCTTGGATTTGGATTTTGACGTTATTTTCGGCATCAGTGACCCCGAACACCATGAAATTGACACCCAGGATGATTACATGAAAATTTTCATGGCCGCCATCTTGGATTTGGATTTTGACGTCATTTTCGGCATCAGTGATCCCGAAAACCGTGGAAATGACTTCCCACGAACAATCATTTGAAAATGTATGTATGCCGCCATCTTGGATTAGTAAACAGACTTTATAATAATATTCTCGTAATAGGTACACATACATATACAAGGTTAGTCAGAAAGGGGGTACTAATCCGAAAGGGTGTTAAAGTACACATAATAATGAGTAACTTTTGTTCTACAACTTTTCCCAAAAGTCAATAGTTTAAGAGAAACAGTAGTTCAAAAATCTCAAAAAAAAAACTCTAAAATCTATCTATCCCTAGTTATGATCAGCTGTGTTTACATTTTAGGTCATATTTGGGGTCACGAATTAGAAGCACCATTTTCTGAATTTGTAACTAAAGCAGGGATGAAGAATTTTTGAAAAAACTAAAATAAAAATCATTTCATTTGGAAAAAAAAAATATCGAATTTTGAAATTTTAACACTTGCTTTCAAACAGTCATCAGCGATACTATAAGTGGGCTTCGGATTAGTACCCCCTTTCCGACTAACCTTGTATATCAATAATAAATTAATATAATTTCTATGAACGATATCAATCAAATTTGAAATCAAATAGTGCGAGCCCTGGAATTTATGTCCCGAGTAGCAGTATGGCTACTCGGGACATAACCTCCGCCCCTTCACCCCGCAACCCCCCGCACGATTGCTCTGTGACAATGTTCTACGTTGACCGACTGTAAGGAGTAAGATATAGGTAGACTGTGGTTTTACTGTCTGATTTTGGCTGCATGTGTACCTAATTATTTTGGTGTTGAAATTCGGCACCTTTCAATGTTACGAATCACCATCGTGTTATGTAACTCCGTACGTACACAGTTAGTAGTACTACCCACACGTTGACAGTGTTACTTTTCAAAGGGTAATAGCCAAATTTTCATTGGCGGTTCAGAATCGATAACATAACCAATCTGTGAAATAAAGAAAACATAAATTTATGTTCCTTTTGTATTGCTGGCCTCCTCTAATGAACATGAAAGGAGCCGCCACGAGGACCGGCGCACCCTGAGCAATCCCGTGGCCAACCGTGCTGACTGGCTACTCTTTCCACCATGGCATGAGTTATTCTCTTAAAGCTCGTGCCGACACGAGAGAAGAAGGCTAATAAACAGAACGTGTAGATACTCAAACAAAATAGATAGTCATTCAACAACACAATACGATTTCACTAACAGTATTAATGAATACAATTATATTCAACAACAATTAAACATTTTGCAAACACACGCACGCAACCGCAAGTTCTCGCAGCTGCCGTTCTGCACCAAAGATGTTTTTAGGATATTTTGAAATGGATGTAATTTAAAAATTACTATTATTTAAATAAGAATATTAAAACGCACATTTGAATTTACCTCTAAGTGTAGCGCCACACTATGCCAAAAATACGCGACGTGATTTCGACGTGATTACGCCTGCAATGCTTTTTAAATTACCCGCAACACACCAGGCTGAAATTACGTCGTGTCTTACCTATACAAAAAACATAGACGCCGAAATTCGGTCGCGTAATTTCGGCATGGTGCGGCGCCACACTTAATCTTAATTTTAATATGTCCATCCTTTGAGAAGTTATTTACTATTTATTTATTATACAGTAAAAGGTATGTACCTTTTACTGTACGTGTATTTTATTGTATTATAGACCTTAATATGTATTAAGGTCTATAATACAATAAAATGTCCAACAAAACCATATACCTGGTTTGTCTGTTGGATCGCAGATACTAATATTAAATGTAAGTACTTATTTAACAATTTAATGTAACTTTTATTACATTATAATACATAGTAGTTATTATATTAAGTAGTTTATTTATGACATTATCATGATAAGTAGAATTAAATCATGCGAACTATATTTATTAGTAGTTTATAATATGCTTAATAACGCAGTTTAAATATAGACGTTACACAGCACATGGTTATTTTAATATACTAATGCAGATACTAATGCAAATAATGATAATTAATTAATAATTAGGAAAGTATGTAGACATGTTACGGCAGTGTACTAATTAGATATTTTTTAAGTTTTTTCTTGAACAAAGTGACATTGTATATTTAATACACGTATATTTAATACACAAAGTGACATTGTATATTTAATACACGACTATGGATACAGCCTACGATAATCCGGTCATAGTCAGATATTAACGCCCATAATTTATGTCAAACAGGCATTATTGGCGGTCCTAAGCCTATTGATACACAATAGCAGTTATTACTATAGTACGCTATAGAGACACGTACATATTCCTCACAGCTAATGGATACTGATGGGGTCATCGTCATCAAAATCGAAACGATGCTAGAACTGTACATGGAATATTTTTTCGAAAAAAATAGGAATCTAATCATCCTAGGAATGATACTGATGCCAAAATTATCGCGACTGTTGTCCGTTTTTATGTTTTTGCTTTACGCCAGTGCTACTGGACAGATCCAGTTGAAATTTGGCAGCCAGAAATTATCACGTTATTAAGTGTGGGTGATGAGCAGTAACCTTATTAAATATAAATGTGATTAGATGTAAAAGATGGTGTACATATACATGGTTTCATTGTTGCGACACAATGTTGTTTTCCAACTTCCTCGCGGACGAAGTCGTGGGCACAGTTAGTTATACAATATCATATCCAAAGCTAAAAACGTAGTAATACTATTCCAATCTCGCTCCATTTTCTAATTCGAAAACCAATCACACTTTTATCCGACCTGGGATTAAAACATAATATGGCCCAAGAGAATAGATCTGAAGCTGTGCTATCTACAACTGCAAAAATTGTTTGAATGAAAAAATATCTACTTTTATTATAGAAACTTTTATACCTATAAAATTTTCATAATGTAATTGGAGTTACTATTAAATTACCTAATTTTCACATTGCCGCGTTGGTTTGTGAATGTTATGTAGTGGGAATTATTTAGTTTACTGACCGGAACAAAGCTAAGTTTAGAGTTATGACCGTATTATTGTTCAGTTTATTTATTAAACATACATATTAAATACAATAACACTTTCCCCGACCTGGGGATCGTACCCAGGACCTCACTACTGAGCTCACGCTCACTACTGAGCGTAAGGTCCTGGGTTCGATCCCCAGGTCGGGCAAAGTGTTATTGTATTTAATATGAGTTTTTCCGTGTGGAATTTCTTATTAGCAGCCCTAAGTCTGGATTTGTGCCCGATTGATGGCTCGCCCCTATTACATGAGACTTAACGTAACGTAAACTTATCGGCGAAATATGGGTGTACTATACACCTCTACCCAACCCTTCGGGGAATACAAGGCTTGATGTTATTTTATTAAATACATTTTTAAATATTTACATAAAAATTAACATTTAAAAATATTTTAAAAAATCGTCAGTGAAGCTCTAACAGTGCGGAAGTCAAAAATGGCTACTTTACATGACAGTGAAAAAACTATTTAAAACGAGCGTAACCTACGCTGAACGCAATATTGTTTTAAATTATCATTACAGATAAACTCTTTGATGATTTAATTAACCTTTGAAAATCCTAAAAATCTTTTTCATTTCAAGTAAAGTCACTTTCGCAGTGTGGTCTGTTTTTGTCACAAAATGACTTACGCTCTGTTAGAACTTCACCGACGAATTTTAGCCCACCGGCATCGGGAACAGGGTCCAAGCTACCGGTGGCAAGGGCTTCAGAGACAGCAACCACCTCACAATACGCGCCGTGTTGGGGAGGACTGCTTTCTATATCAAGCCCTTGATCCAGCTGCTTAACGAGAGCCTCATTTGATGTAGTTCGAGGTTATTGGCTATTAAACCATTAGCCGTAACTACTATCGGCATAATGACTGCTGAATCAACTTCCGACATGTCGACAACCTCGTGTACCAAGTCAATTATTAATGTAGCTAATGTTCACATTGGTTTGTAAATGTTAAGTAATGGGAATTATTAATTGTATTGGCCTCCTAACAAGCTAGTTTTGTAGCTTTTTAAGTTAGTGTTGGAACGCTACTGCACTGCAACTGATAGGAATACGAGAAAATACGATGTGAATAAGCCGCAGTACCTACTGTTTTTATGGACAGTTGTGCACTGCATTCTCATCCTGCATCCTCGCGAATCATACTGGGTGTAAGGGACGGTGTACCGAAAAATGAAACAGTGAATTCAGCCTATTATTCTGAATCGAAAATAAGTGGATATTTTTCTCGGAATTTTCCTTACTAATTTGCCTTTATTTTATTGTATTTCAATTAATGTTTTGGCATCTAAATAAATTGCGTGTAAAGGACAGGTTACCAAAAATTAATACAGTGAATTGAGTTCATCATTTCGAATTGAAAATCCGTGGAAAATATCAACGAAATCTTGTGCATTGCATCCGATCCCAATATCAAAGGTTTGAAGGCAGGAAGAAAAGTTGTGCATTGCATCCGATCCCAATATCAAAGGTTTGAAGGCAGGAAGAAAAGTTGTGCATTGCATCCGATCCCAATATCAAAGGTTTGAAGGCAGGAAGAAAAGTTGTGCATTGCATCCCATCCGAATATCAAAGATTTGAAGGCAGGAAGAAAAGTTGTGCATTGCATCTGATCCGAATATCAAAGGTTTGAATCATCCGAGTTTCCACGGATCGTATTTTCTCGGATTCGGATCGGACGTAATGCCCAAGCGCTCCTAGGTTATAAAAGTGAACGAGTTTGGACAATTTATTGGCTTGCAGTTTAAATCCGCAAATATTTTGGCCCAGAGCTCACCTAGTGTATATTTACCTCACTTTTTGGCATGCGCCCCAGTCCCGGCTTTAATGTTTTACTACCTGTTATCTTTCGATGTCTAATCCTGTTATCAGGATCAAAGAGTAGCCAATACACTTTATTTCCTTTTATAGAGAACAAACGAAATAAAGTGTATTAGCTCCCAATTGTAGAGAAAGGTCGTTTATTTTTTACCGAATCGGTAGAATGCGGGTGACTTAGTGCGCGGTGCACCGTCATTATTATCACATGTCGTTAGCAGACAACTGTTATAGCTCATTTACTCACGCCTCGCGGCTCGTATCGTGTCTCGGGCACAGCTCGTTCGCTCGTCAAGTTCATCAATTTATGTTCACACTCTCGCGGCGCATTCGTGGTATTACAGACACAAATCTCACATACACAAACGCCCAGACCCGAAACAACCACCTGTAGGCCATACAAATTTTTGTTTCGTGTTGAATCGAACCCACGACCCGTAGCGCAGAAGCTAATTGCCAAGCCACTGCACCAAACGTGTCGTCAAATTGGAGATTGGAGATTTTCTTCAAAAAGGATAGGTGTTTACTCTCAACGTGGACGAAGTGAAAGCATTATGTAAGGATGGTATGCCACCCCAATGAGAAAATCTTGGCTGGAGACCCTTCAGGTCTCGCCAATAACTGCCTGGTTACGTAGGAAGGGTCCCTAAGGACCACCTACAGCAGTCAAACAGAAAAAAAAAACCAATGAGAAAAAGGCGTGAGTTTATGTATGTATGCATGCAAATTATGTTTAAATAGCCAGTCTTACCTGGAGTGTTTCTCCCTATATCCGCAGGGTCTATAGGCGGAGCGTACCAGGGTCTCCGCGAATACACCTTCTTGGTATTAACCGTCCGTTCGCTCGCGTCAACGTTGCGGAAACTCAACGGTGACAGGTTTAACATCTCTAAACATCTGATGATACCTGCGAAAAGGAAAACGTTATTTAGGATAATAGATGCATATTATTTACAACCTTTTTGGGGGGAATATATGCAAGGTTAATCAGAAAGTGGGTACTAATTCGAAAGGGTGTTAAAGTACCCATAATGATGAATATCTTTTGTTCTACAACTTTCCCCAAAAGTCAATTCCCCAAAAGTTTAAGAGAAATACCTCCGGTTTCTGATTTAAGAATTCGGGATAAGCAAATAATTAAGTAACATTTGAGTATGGAGTTGTCAAAAAAATGACGGATTTTAAAGCATTTTTTGACAACTTTGTACTCAAATATTACTTAAGTATTTGCTTATCTCGAATTCTCAAATCAGAAACCGGAGGATAGTTTTTCAAAGATTTCATAAAAAAATGCACTAAAATCTGTCTATCGTCACATAATTATAATCAGCTGTTTTACATTTAAGGTCATATTTGGGGTCACGGATTAGAAACTCGATTTTCTGAAATTGTAAAAAATCTCCGGTTTCTGAATATTATAATCAATCATTTTTTTGACACCTCTGTACTCAAATGTTTCTTAAGTACTGCTTATCCTAGAATTTTTAATTCAGAAACCGGAGTTTTTTTACGATTTCAGAAAATCGAGTTTCTAATCCATAACCTCAAATATGACCTAAAATGTAAAACAGTTTATCTTAATTATTCCATTCATCTTAGTCCAGTACACCAAGTTTGCCTGAATCCGTTTTTTTTGGATACATACTATTATCATTTTCATGTCCATCACATCACAAAATAGAACGGAGGGGCCCCCTCCGTTCTATTTTGGAAAGCAAAGATTTGACTATATTTTTGTGTTCCATTAGCATGTTAATTTCTTTCATAAAGTGCATGTGCTTTCAAATAAATAAATGCTGAACTTTGCCAGGAGAGTTGAAATTTCAATTCATCATTTTCATTAAATATAAAAACTTATAAAAGAAACTATTATATTTTATTTCAATGATTAGTAGGCACTATATCAGTGTTTATAGCCAACGTTACTAAATGACCTTCAAACTTCAAAACTCATTTATTCAAAATAGACTAGAATTACTTAATTCTTTTTGAACGTCAATGTAACACACAGCCCCCAAAAGCGCCCTCCCTTCACCGCTTCCTTGTGTTTTTGCTGTGAAGAAAAAACGGCGCAACAAACTTCCCAGCAGAAAATATCTGTCTATCAAGTGAATAAATTAATTGAGTCTATACACTGCAAAAGGTAATATCAAACTACCTACCGACCTCTTCAACGGTCTGAATCTATCAGATTGGCTTAGATTAAAATAAGAATTGACCTCAGTCTGATCTAATTCAATAGCGAGACGTGCAGAATATAACCGGTGACACCTAGACTAAACTTTTAAAAAGTAGGCTACTTCTATTTGTAGTAGACAGCCTAGGTCAATCAAGCAAACACGGCGGAACCCAAGTTTAGCCACACTTCCATTCGTCAATAAGTTTTCTGGGCGAAATAATAATAAACCAGACTCAAATCTAAGCTATCTGCAGTTACGATCTAGAGGTTTGATGCTTGGCTTGAAAATTAAGCCGTATATCAAGGCTATTAGACTGAATTTTAAATGCAGTTACTCGTAACAATGAAATTTGAAAGAGTAATACTATTTTCTTAAATAAATAAAAGCACATAAAATTAATATTTCAGTGCAAGGATGTATTATGATCGTCTATGCATACAGTAAGTTAACTAACGAAAGACGTTCCCATTAACCAGCAACACTATAGCGTCCGTACATACTAAAAAAAAACAACAAAAAAAATATATACAAAATGATACGTAAAAGCAACGCTTACTGTACAGACGCCAGCAGGTCAAGCTACCCGAAACTGTCAAATTTTCCCAATCAACCTTGAACCTAATGCTTTCGTGATAAAGATGAAAATCTATTAATAGAAATTTGACAGATTGTAGTAGCTTGATGTGCTGGCGTCTGTACATGCGCACTTGTCTATAAATTAAAAAAAAACCCGTCTACATTGCATTGAACCGTACTATTTTGGTCTTAAATAGGCCGTACCGAATAATTTCATTAACTTTTTTAGTTTTTTGCTTATTTTTATATTATAATGATGTATCGCTCATTTTCGCGCCACTCACACTTATTGCGTCATCAGTGTAAAGATCATTTTTTGCTACAGCACTATAAACATTCGTTGTCTTGAAGTCGCACTCAGTTCGGAAGTGATCGGCTTTACGAAGTTTGCCGATGCTACTTCTGTAGTGTCATATTGTACTCCTTTTGTTTCTTCCGTATTCGTGCATCTATTTAGACAAACAAGCCGGTTGTGATTGCTCACTGGGCTTTTTAATTATTATCACAAATCTAGTTTTCTTAATATTTTAAAACATACATACAGGGCACGTCTTTTTCGCATAGGGGTAGGCAAAAGCTAGAATGCTAAGTGCTACGAATTTTCGATCCATACACAGTTATTCCTTTTGCTTTGTTCATATCCATTCACATTTATACTCATGCACTCCGGTAGCGAATACCGAGCACAAGTACCTCAAAAGGGGAACCACGTACTACACACAAAGGTGAACTTTCTTTGAAATATTTCATTGAGAAAAGAGCAACCACACAAGGCCGCAGAGGTAGAAATGGAAACTTAGTTACTCTTTAACCTACAAATATTATTAGCCAACCATTGCATGTATTCTCAATTTTCTATTCTTAGAAATAACTAAGAAAATTAAGCTATTTTTCATACGTATTATGTAAATATTTCGTTATTTGTAAACAATTTTTTGACACGTAATTCTTGGTAAATCTAACCTTATGGAATTTTCCTGTTAGTGATGTTAAACGAATTTGAAGGTTTATGTCAAAAGGATAAGCATTCTATTATCCGCAAATAAAAACACAGTACTGATATCACGAATCAGTTTTCTATTCGTGGTAACTATATGACTAGTCATTTTCACGATACACGATATACATAGTGTATCCCAAAACTCAACGTCAAGTCGGAAACAAATATTATGGCAATTTATTTCAGTGCAGAAAAAAGTAAAAGATTTTTTAAAACACATTTTTAAATATATATTTGATTGTTGGTAAAGGTTAGGTTTTGGGACAACCTGTATAATGTTTTTTTTTGTATAGGTACATATAAGACGAAATACGTCAAAAAGATTTTCACCAGAACTATCTGGACATTTATTTTTTAATTAATCTCAACCGGCCAAGTGTACCGAAAACGGTACGGCCGCCATTGTTTATCTATTGTGTCTATAATTACAGTACTACACAGGTTAATCACCAAATAACCTCAATTTTATTGCATAAAGTTACCTAATAGTTCTTTATTATGAATTGTGCCATCGTGTAAACGAAGCTTAACAACTTTGCTAATAAAAAACAAATTACGAAAAAGATAGGAAAACATTTCGTAAAAATCACAATGTTCTGACAAAACCGATACAGTAAATATTATGTGCCTGAGGCAATGTTCAACTAAAACCATTCCGAAATATTCAAATTACGCATTTTCCTCGTGATTGCTATCAGATATTTAATATAAGTTTTTTGACGAAAACAAAAAGGTTGAATATTTACTTATTTCGTCCCAAAACGGCCTTCTTCTCGGTATTCAGGAAAATCAATTCAATTATTTGGTATACCCACAGTGAAGTTAAACAAAAATTGTTTTCGTAGATGTTTACATGAAAGGTCTAACTCGTATTGTATTAAATATGGGTTTATATTTCTGATATTTTTATTTCAAAACGTTTACATAATTATTATGGATCAATACAATAAAACTACTTACATAATATACAATCAAATAAGAAAGAAAGAAAAATTATATCCTAAACTAAAACTACCTATAGAAATTAAAAGAGGGCTCCGACGCTTAGTACCAGAATCGCTAAATACCAGATTCGCAAATTACCAGACTCGTAAAACACCGGATTCGCCATATACCAGATATGCAAAATACCAGAAACGCAAAATACTAAAAGTACAATCAAAATATTCCTCCGCATCGCTGTAGACTGTATGACACGTTGTATGACAAAGCTGCCATTTCTGATATTTGAATGCATATGGAAATTGAAATGGTTTTGTTTAATCCACAAGTATGGCATCCTAAAAATACATTTTGGTGGCAAAAAAACAGCTACTATTTAAATCCTGGCAAAACAATAAGAAAAACAAAGCATTCGCAATCACACCCACTACAAAACAAATTATATAATTTTTGCGGTTCTATTTTTAACCCCCGACGCAAAAAAAGGGGTGTTATAACCTGATGCTGCAGCATCACCTGGAATTAGCAGGATACCCCAAATCGTCACCAACTTACAGCAGAGGTATCCTGTTTGGGCTCATTGGAATGGTCTCAATGAATAAGTTATAGATAGATGGTGATCAGGGTCAGATAATGGAGCAGGAAAGAGTATTGAGGATACATGTGTGAGGGATTCTAAGCTACGTACCAATTGGCCCTTTAAGTTTATGACCACTTGTAATGACAAGAAGGACACATCTTTGAAGGTAGCTCAGGGTGCTTATCGGCCTTTCGCAATGACTAGTTGTAGACCCATCGTGTTTGAACTCGTGTGACTCGTTATGGAAAGTACTTTTTCACCGCATTAATATTAATCGCTGACAAGGATCGACAGTCACATTATAATGTCGGGGGTATTTTTAAATTTTAAAGGACCTTGAGTCATTTTGGTCCAATCCCCCAACAGTGATAAATCCTGTGCCATATGAAAGCTATTGGGGTACCGTTTATTTCATACTATGGCGGTTATGTCAAAATCGAGCGCGAACATGGTGTTTGGGCACATATCAAAACTGAGAATGTTGTCCTACCGGTTGTCTGAAAGGTATTTTTTGATTATTTTTAGCAATGGTATTGTCTGTATTTTAGTCAAATGAAAGCAAAAATATGAATAAATGTACAATAAAAAAATAAAAAGTTTTTTTAATAGTAATATAATACTCATTAACTTATTCTCCTTAAAGGAGACCTGGGGCCCAATTCTCCTAAAATAAATTGTTGCCAAACGCAATCGAACCACAACCGTCAGTCAGTTTTTATTTTCGAAAACTTTCAAAATGATTGATTTTGTTTTTTGTGTCAAACAATTTGATAGCTTTTGAAATTGAGAACTGTCTGAATGAACGGTTCGGCCTTGGTTCGGTTGTGATTTATCAAGATTTATTTTAGGAGAATTAGGCCCCTGTGCCAGCAGTGGGACGTATATGAGTTGTTGATGATGATGATGACCCATTAACTGGCAAAAAATGAATTAATTTCTCTATCACATCGTCACTTATTACTATTAGTTGGGATTGTGGTCAAATGCTAGTCAATTTTTAACAAATAAAATGTACCAAAACACCCTGTTCGCGCTCTATTTTGACTTAACCGCCATAGAATAAAATAAATCGTACCCCAATAGCTTTCATATGGCATAGGTTTTATAACTGTTGTGGGGATTGGACCAGGTCCCATACTTTTTTGCCCATGGTCCTTTAAAACTTATTCCAAGCGATTTTTTTAGTAACGCGCTCGAATATTTTTATAATATTATACGGAGTATTCCTACGCATTAAAGACACCATTTATTTACGTACTCAGTACATTTCCGCTATCTTTGTTTCCTTGTGGCAGACAACAACAACATTTATTCTAGGTGAATGCCGCTCAGTTTTCAAACTCTGCGTCGTTTATCACGCTGCACGTGTTGGCTTCCGTGAGGAAGAGTCTGAATTAACTCTTGGCACTCGAATATTGTCAGCGTACAAGAGAATAATGCTTCCCATCTACTTGATAGATAGAATAGAATACCATTATAATTTATCCCGGAAAGACAAATGAATGCACAACTTTAATTTATCTCGCATAGCATAAGCATAGCGTATTAGTCCATTACTGTCCTACTGCCGAACCCTTCTTCTAAGGGCGTATACATAAAGGAAGCAGGTAACCAGTGCTGAACTACCAGCGCTTATCGGTACTGCAGTGCAATTCTGTAAGAATCTCACCTCGATCGCGACTGTCAATAAGACACTTGTCGTGACACAGCATGGATAAAAAAACTACGCGTTATTGATTATACTGTCGATTATCTGTGTGTTATTTGCTTCTATTATCCATACTGTGACATTATGGATATCGAGCTAACCGTCGATATTGAGGTGGGTTTCTTACAGAATGACACTACTGGTCCGCGCAGGTAACCGCTACATAAAAGAAGCGGGTAGAAGCAGGGGCTGGCATTTTAACAAAAATACGCCTCGTTCCCTAGCAACAAATGACGGCCTACCAGCGCTGATCGGAGCAGGTCGGAACTTGTCGGCGAAGTTCGGAGCCTGTCGGCGCTGGTTCGCCATACAGTATAGAGACTATCGGCGCCGATTATATATGCATCGACAAGCGCTGGCAGATCGGCGCCGGCAACCCGCTTTCTACGTTTATACGCACTAAGAATGAGATAGGCTTTTAGCACAGTAGACATATAAGCTAAAGCACAGAATAGATAATAGTAAAGCAATACTTCAACTACCTACAATCGAATGATTTGACACACTCACACAGACACGCACTGCAACAAGCCAAATAAGGTATTTTTGGGATACAGTCCCATACAAAAACAAAAAACTACTCAGTATACGGTGCGTGTCTGTGTTTGTGTTTCAATTCATGCAACTATAGTAAGTTGAGGTACTGCTTTAGCTTATATTTATGTCTACTGTGCTTTTAGGCTGTAGGCCTTTGGAGGTGTCCACTACTAGTAAATATCAGGAGAAATAATAATTAAAAATACATTAGGATCTCGTTGTGCGGTTGATCCAGGGCTTGATAAAGAAAACCAGTAAGTAGTCCATGACACAGCATGCAATGTGAAGAGGTTCCTTTCTCTGGAGCCCTGACCACCGGGTACCTCGGACCCTGTTTCCAATGCCGATTTTGTAAATTTATTATAGTTATTAAAATTTTAGTAAGTACCTAGTACCTAAACCTAGGTATCTATATCAGATATAATGAACTAGCGACCCGTCCCGGCTTCGCACGGGTACTATAATATGCATGTCTTATACATATAACCTTCCTCTTGAATCACTCTATCTATTAAAAAAAACCGCATCAAAATCCGTTGTGTAGTTTTAAAGATATAAGCGTATGTAGGGACAGACAGCGGGAAACGACTTTTTTTATACTACGTAGTGATAAACGAAATACCTAGGTAAAATGTAGGGGACCTATAAGTTCATAACGCAGATCAAGGAATTATAAATCAGAAGGCCTAGTCGATACCCAGTAGTACGTAAATAGAGTTAGTCAAATACGATGATGAAGTAAATAAAATCTAGTAGCACATAAAAGTAAACCGTTAATTCATATTACCAAAAATTCTATAAATGAAAATGTAAGCTAACTTTAAAAGCATTCATTTATTGGGTAACCTTTTGTACCTACATGTAAGATATTACCGGTCCAGGCAAATGGACATCGTAACTCTTTGAAAGCAACTCAAATAGAAACACAAACGCTGCGACCCGCTGGCCTTTCAGATATTGGCAGCTTTTGGGCGCTATCTGAACAGTATTTTGGCAAAGAAATTGGTTCCCTTTTTGTTAAACCTTATTTTTGTGAGAATTTTGCACACGATTGTATTTTAAAGGTTCCGTAACTACTTCCCGAGATGTAGGTCCTGTACATCTCGTTGCCTTGATCTTTGAATCTAATAGGCAAAAATCGATTATTTGTTTTAATAAAGTAGACTTAAGTCAATTCGCTTAAATAATGGCGGTACCCAAACGGCATGCAGGAATTTAATGTAATAAAATTGGTGTAAATTTTCTATTCTTGCTTCCTTTTTTTTTCTTAAACGGCGCGGCGTGCAGAAAAATGTAATAAAATAGGTGTACATTTTCTATTTTTGTTTCCTTTTTTTCCCTCTGGTATTCTCATACAATAATGTATTATTAACCAATTCTCTAGAGCATAATAAAATCTTTATTTTGAAAAAAGAATAGTTCAACTATTATTTTTTCAAAATAAAGATTTTTTGCTGATTGCAGTAAATTAGGTTATTAGAATTTAAATATAGGTTAAAAACGGTGCTTGAAATATATATTTTTCACCACCATTTATTGATTTAAATAAAAACCAATCAACGTTTTCACTAGACAAAGAATGAAGTAACAAAATATTTTTTTTTAGAATATTCGCTGTCTTATATATGGAGAGAAAAGGTTTCAAACATGGAGTTTTTGCGTCGGTCTTGCCCTTCATAAATCATCCATGTTTTACTGGCAACTGCCCTGTTTTTTTAAATGTTTACCTAGGTAAAACCTATAAATGTAACAAAAATATTGTGACACCTTTTCTTTTGTAGGCGGCAAAGAAGGATATTCTTTGCCGCCGAGCTTATTTTCTGCCCTTTTACCCGGTGAGGCGGTAAACAAGGATTAGTTTAGCTAACGCCTTCTCAAGTATTAGAATTTATTAAAATTAACTAAGAAATAAGTTTTAACAGGTAGCGGCTCGCCCGACGATCCGGATCGTCAGTGCCATTTTTTATCCATTGTGTCTATAATTACAGTACTACACAGGACCGATCGAGTACTGTAATTATAGACACAATAGATAAACAATGGCACTGACGACCCGGATCGTCGGTCGGGACGTACCGATTGAGTACTGCAATTATAGACACAATAGATAAACAATGGCACTGACGATCCAGATCGTCAATAAGGGCTCTTTATTTATCAACTGCAGGCCACGGGAGGCCCGTGGCCAGCAGTAGGACAGTAATTAATTGATTATGTGATATCTTGATGATATGTTGTTACCCATTCTTCTTTTCAAGCCAATAAAAAAAAGAGCCTGTTACGCGTTGCTACCTGAAGGGAATCGTCGACTCAGCTCTATCACCATATTGTGGAAATATTAAGCAATATTAAAATGACACCGATCGACCAGCGGAAATGGCAAGCTGATGTTGCATTTTGTGACGCATGTTGTTTTCGCGTTTTAATTAGGTTTTATTAATTTTATGTCACTTCATATTCATACTTCGAATAGGAGCTTAGGTTAATTATTAATAAATTGTAATAGTTTTATTTTATTAAATTAGTTAAAACAATTTTGGTTTTTTTTCGATCCTTCGGCTGTAGCCTACGTAATTGGCGCAGTCGGTAGGATATTCGCGGGCCGGTTCGCGAGCTATAGGGATCTCTTATATTGATATCCGCGTTCGTGAGTCACCCGGGTGGCTATCCAGCCCCGTCACCGAATATCCAGAATCTACGTACCAGCTGCAGACCAGAGGGAGAATCCAGACATTGATTCACGAGAGAACCAGAAATGAAATATACGTAAGTACACTTGAATTGTTCTTGTGTTGCTTCCTTTTTATTCCTAAGTACTTTCCTTTTTCAAGATTTTTCATCCGAAAGATCCTAAACCCCAGGAGTCTACATCTCGGCAGGCTCGCTGGAATACTATAGACTTAAATAGAGAATTAAGTAGTGATAGTTCAATTAGCTTAGAAAATATGGATATCAGCCCGGACTCAATTTATAAGGCCCTTCGTATGGTCCCGGAGTTCGATGGCAATCCAAATGTGTTAACTAGATTTATTAAGATCTGCGATCATTTTTTTTTTTTTTTTTCTA
Organism: Amphipyra tragopoginis; assembly: GCA_905220435.1. Lineage (NCBI taxonomy): Eukaryota > Metazoa > Arthropoda > Insecta > Lepidoptera > Noctuidae > Amphipyra > Amphipyra tragopoginis. The sequence continues at coordinate 12,756,389 of HG992009.1, forward strand.
TTGGACTGCAGTAGGTCGTCCTAGGGGACGGTTTCTACGTAACCGGGCAGTTATTGGCGAGACCTGAAGGGTCTCCAGCCAATGGGGGGAAGTAAAATACTTAACCTAAGCTAACTACTTGTACTACACTAACATCATGACTACCTGCAACAACAGCACTAAGGGCGACCCCTAGTGGGACTCGGACCTCGGCTTAGGGCGTTGCTGGCGTGGACATATGGGGGGGGGGGAGACAGCTTGATGAGGGCTGAATTATCGGGGTGACTGCGGAGTCTGAAGAGACGACCGGCTCTACGACGGGAGAGCTCGGTGGATCGTGACCGGCGGCGGTGGGGCGTCGCGACGGGCCTCGTCGGCGAGGACGGTATGCCGGGCGGCGGCGTTTGTTGTGTAGTGTGCTGGTCGATTTACTCGCCTCCTGGAGGAGGGTAATTTCGTCATCGGGTTCTAAAAGTGTGTGCCTGGGACGGCGAACTTTACTTATGAGAGAGGGACTGTAGTCGGCCGCTGCGGCGACTAGGGGGTTCGGATGGCGGGGGGCAGAGTCGAAGTAACGCTTGGAAATGCGTTTGAGGTATTGCCTGATGGTTGGCATTTTTAGATCGAGATGGAGTTGGACGTTACGCATGAACCACGGGGCAGCCGCGGCTCTGCGCAACACTCGATTCTGGAGGGTTTGGAAGGATTTAAAGCGACAAGGCTTAACGTGTGCGAACACGACGCTAGCGTAAGTCAAGATGGGGCGGATGCACGTCACGTAGATTCTCAGCTTATTTCTAAGTGACAATTTACTGCGCGTTCTAAGGATGGGGTGGAGGCGACCGACAGCGAAAGCGGCGCGAGCGCGCACCGCTTTGATGTGGTCTCGGAAACTCAGATGGTGGTCGAGGATAACCCCCAGGTATTTGGCTTTCATCTCCCAAGGGATCTGTTTGCCGAACATGAGGACGGGACGGATGTGGGTGTGGGTATCACCGTGTCTCTCGAAAAGAACGGCTGCGCTCTTTTCGGGATTCACCTCTATTCTCCATTTCCGGAACCAGACCCCGAGGGCGTCGGCTGCGGTTTGAAGGGTTCGAGAGATGCTATCGAGACTCCTACCGGAATAGTAGATAGCCGTGTCGTCGGCGAAGAGAGCCAACTTGGCCAAGCCACGTTTGGGAATGTCGCTGGTGTACAGCGTGAACAGAAGGGGCGATAGCACGGAGCCCTGAGGGACTCCTGCGCGAATGGGGTGAGGGGACGAGAGGGTGCCTTCTAGGCGATAGCGGAAGGAGCGATCCGACAGAAAGTCTCGAATGATGAGCACGAGACGGTCCGGCACGTTGAATTGGTACAGTTTGAATAATAAACCGTTGTGCCAGACCTTGTCGAAGGCTTTCGCTACGTCGAAGAAGAGCATGCCCGTTTTGTACGAGCGCATAAAACGGGAGCTAATGTGTTCGACAATGCGGTGCAATTGTCGAATGCAACAGTGCTGGGTTCGAAAACCGAACTGTTCGTCGGGGATGAGTTTACGGGAGTCAGCGAAATCCTTTAAACGGATATAAATGAGACGCTCATAGATTTTCCCGATTACATTGAGAAGACTAATGGGGCGATAACTAGTGGGCTCACTCTTGGGTTTGCCGGGTTTGGGGATACCGATAACGGTGGCTTGTTTCCAAGCTTGCGGAAAGATGTTATTACTCAGAGCGCCATTGAAGATGGCGGTCATGAGAACTATGAGCGGGGCGGAAAAGTGTTTGATCACCTTATTGGTGATACCGTCTGAGCCGGGGGCTTTCCTAGGTTTGAGATTCCTCACTATCGTGTGGACCTCGTCTACGGTGATGGGGGGTAAGGGATCGTCGGGGTCTTCATCGGGAGGGAGGGAGGCCCTACGTTCGACCTCGCGATCCACCTTGGAAAGATGGACCGGGTCTGCGGGTTGGGTGCTGGGAGTACATTGGGCTTCTAGACTGTCGGCTAGACATTCGGACTTTTCGTCATCTTCAAAGGCCGGCCTTTGGTTCGGACGATTGAGAGGGGGAGTTGAAGCTACACAATCGGATTTTAGATTTCGTTGTAATTGCCAGAATGCCAGATGGGATGGCTCTAAGTCGCTCAACATCTTGTCCCAGCGGGCTTCCCGAACCTCCCGTACACGTTTCTTTACAGCACGCTGTAGAGAACGCATATGGGCGCGGTTAGCTTCGCAGGGAAAAGTGTCATAGGCACGGATGGATGCGTTCTTCTCCGTCAGCAGTTCACGCACATCATCCGGCAGCTTCCAGCGGTGTTCGTCCACCGCTGGAACCTGCCGTGAACACTCGTTCACCACGGACTGTACGTGACTGGTAAGGGAGTCGATCGCGCCCAGCGTGTCGGCAATCGTAACGATATCGTCGGGGATGGAATCTAAGTGAACGGACGAGGAAGACTTGAGGCGCTCCTCTAGTTTACCCCAGTCCGTGACAGTTTTGGTCGGGGCGGGTTGTCCAGGATCCGGGGGACCACCCCGGGGACCTAGGTGAAGGACTACGGGGCGGTGATCGGAGTCTAGCTCTTCATGCGTCTCTATAGAGCGTAGACCGAGGTTTACGTTCTTTAGAAGCGCTATGTCAAGGACATCGGGCTGATGGTCAGGGTTATGGGGGTAGTGAGTGGGACACATCGGGGCGATAACGTCGAATTCGAGCTCCGGGCTCAACTCTTCGAGGTTACGACCCGCGTGGTTGTTGGAGTTGCAGCTCCACGAGAGATGTTTGGCATTGAGGTCGCCCGCTATGATAACGGAACCTCCGCCGAGGTCAAAGAGGGCTTTAAGATCGCTCCGGAGTTGGATCTTATTACTGGAGGGAGGATTATACACCGAGACGATTGTGATCGGCTGGTGTCCTGTCATGCCTAGTCTGCATATGGAAGTTTCCAGGAATTGGAGACCAGGGGGAGGGTCTAAGGGAGTGCAGTACAGGGAACGTTTGTAGTAGATGAGAGTACCACCGCCCCTACTACGGGTCCTGTCGTTGCATCTGCGATCAAATAGTTATTCAATATTTAAGTAATACTCAAGGTAGTGAGTTAGCAAATCAGTGCTTATTAAATGGAATCTTAAATAAGATAACCGGATCTGCCGCTTGCACTATCAACTCAAACGGCATTCCCGAAAATTGGTCAGGGATTAGAACAGCATTAATAAATAATTTCTCCGATCAACGAGACGAAACTGCATTGTATAGGGATTTATCGTTAGCTACGCAGGGTAATAAGAATCCTCAAGAATTCTACGAACAGTGCCAAACTTTGTTCAGTACGATAATGACTTATGTAACTTTGCATGAATCAATTTAAACAACTATAGACTCTAAGCGTGACTTATATAAAAAGGTTACTATGCAGGCTTTTGTAAGAGGATTAAGAGAACCTTTAGGGTCCCGTATTAGATGCATGCGTCCTGAAACTATGGAAAAAGCCCATGAATATGTGCAGGAAGAGGCTAACGTCATGTATTTACAGGAACGCAGCGAATTCCCGAAATCCTCAAATAATCATAAAATGTCCTATACTAATCCACAGCATCCATCGTCATCGCGACCCCAGTATTTTACACCCCCAATTCCTAACTGGCCAGCTCCTGTAGGAATGAAACCTTCACCACCACCTCAACCCTTTAAATTCAACCCTCAACCTAATCAACCCCCTCAGAATCGCATGCCTACTCGCACACAGCAAATGTTTCGCGCTTTACCTCAATCTTATAATCCCAATAGTAATGTGTTCCGTTTGCAGTCTAGGAATAATCCGCCACAGCATCTAGGTCCTAAACCTATGAGCGGAGTGCAGCATTTTACTCCTAAACCTATGATATCAGGTCATGATTGGCGTAGATCAGGCAATCCACCGCCAAATAATTATTTTAAAAGTCGCGAAATGAACGTAAACGAGTGCGCGGCAAACGACGACTCATATTACACCTCCGACTATTGTTACGAGCCCGAGTACTATTATAATGATTATTCAGATTATAATCCATACACTACATTAGAGTGCGATCCCGAAACAATGTATTACGATGCGACTGAAGAAAATTATTTTGTAGAGGAGATTCAATCTCAACCCAGTACGAGTCATTCTGTTAAGGATTTTCAGGAGCGTCAGATATCAAAAAGGCCAAAATAGAAGTTAATCTTCAGACTCAGAGGCAGTTACCGTATATTTTAATCGCGGATCCACCATTAAAACTTCTCATCGACACAGGTGCAAATTCATCTTTTATCAGCCCGGAAATAGTAGAACGATATTTTTATAACTTTCCTCTTAGCTTTGACCCCTTCGAAGTTGCGAACGTACACGCTGTTAGTAGAGATAATTATTCTATAACGTTACCGTGTTTCCCGGAATTTCAAGAATCAGATAGTATTAAATTATTTGTATACCGTTTTCACGATTATTTCGACGGATTAATAGGTTTGGATTTGTTAACTAAATGGGAATCTAAAATAGATTTAAAACATCAGAAATTAATTACGCGTTCTTCATCAAACCCAATTAGGATGTACAACTCTTGCAATGTAAATCTTTATGAAGACATAATTCCCGGCGAGTCTTCAAAGTTAGTTAGAATACCTATTGATGCCCCGGACGGTGCAGCCTTAGTTAGCGAACAGACTATATGCAATTGTATTATCCGTGAATGCTTAACGAACGTAGTGAATAATCGAGGCTATTTAGAAGTTGAAAATACGACTCCTAATGACATTATATTATCACTTGACCGGCCGGCGCGCGCAAGTTTATTCAATATCGAGTGCACGCGCACTGAACAACATACTTACAGTAGTACAAGAGTGCAAGACGTAATATCGCGATTGCGTACGGACCATTTAAATGACGAAGAGAAGGCTAATCTTGTGGCTCTTTGTTCGAAATACTCAGACGTATTTTATACAAGGTTAGTCGGAAAGGGGGTACTAATCCGAAGCCCACTTATAGTATCGCTGATGACTGTTTGAAAGCAAGTGTTAAAATTTCAAAATTCGATATATTTTTTTTCCAAATAAAATGATTTTTATTTTAGTTTTTTCAAAAATTCTTCATCCCTGCTTTAGTTACAAATTCAGAAACTAGTGCTTCTAATTCATGACCCCAAATATGACCTAAAATGTAAACAAAGCTGATCATAACGGGGGATAGATAGATTTTAGAGATTTTTTTTTGAGATTTTTGAACAACTGTTTCTCTTAAACTATTGACTTTTGGGAAAAGTTGTAGAACAAAAGTTATTCATTACTATGTGTACTTTAACACCCTTTCGGATTAGTACCCCCTTTCTGACTAACCTTGTATAGAAGGCGAAGCGTTAACTTTCACTAATAGAATAAAACACCGGATTAAAACTACAGATGAAGTCCCCGTCTATACCAAAAGTTACCGGTACCCGTTTGTTCATCGTCAGGAAGTTAGGGATCAGATTGCAAAAATGTTAGATCAGGGAATAATTAAACCTTCCGATTCAGCATGGAGTTCACCGATTTGGGTGGTTCCTAAGAAACTAGATGCTTCCGGCAAACAGAAATGGCGATTAGTAATTGACTTTAGGAAGTTAAACGAAAAAACAGTTGATGACAAGTACCCGATCCCAAATATAACAGATGTACTTGACAAATTAGGTAGGTGTCAATATTTTACGACCCTTGACCTCGCCAGTGGCTTCTACCAGGTAGAAATGGACCCCCAGGATATTCAAAAAACGGCATTTAATGTTGAACATGGCCATTTTGAGTTCCTGAGAATGCCAATGGGACTTAAAAATTCTCCATCGACATTTCAGAGAGTTATGGACAATGTTCTTAGAGGTCTTCAGAATGAAATATGCCTAGTTTATTTAGATGACATCATCATTTTCAGTACCAGCTTACAGGAACATATAATTAATCTAGAAAAAGTTCTTCAAAGACTTCGAGAGTCAAACTTCAAAATTCAAATGGACAAGTCAGAATTTCTAAAGCTTGAAACTGCTTATCTCGGACATATTATTAGTAGAGAAGGTATTAAACCAAACCCCGATAAGATTCACGCCATTGAAAAATATCCCATTCCTATAACCCCCAAAGAAATTAAGCAATTTTTAGGCCTTATAGGCTATTATCGCAAATTTATCCCGGACTTCGCTAAAATAACGAAACCTCTCACTCAGTGTTTAAAGAAAGGTAAAAAGATAGTTTTAGATGCCGAATATGTTAATAGTTTTGAAAAGTGCAAAACTCTCTTAACAAATGACCCCATATTACAGTACCCAGATTTTAACAGAGATTTTATATTAACAACCGATGCTTCGAACGTTGCCATTGGAGCCATTTTATCCCAAGGAACAGTAGGCTCTGATAAACCTGTGTGTTTTGCATCCCGAACTTTGAACAGTAGTGAACTCAACTATAGCACCATAGAAAAAGAACTCCTCGCTATAGTTTGGGCGACAAAGTATTTTAGACCTTACTTATTCGGTCGTAAATTTAAAGTTTTAACTGATCACAAACCCCTTCAGTGGATGTTAAACTTAAAAGAACCAAATTCACGTTTAACTAGATGGCGTTTAAAATTAAGCGAATACAATTTTGAAGTAATTTATAAAAAAGGCATACACAATACCAACGCCGATGCCTTATCTCGAGTGGAAATTCACAACGAAGACACTAACACTTTAATAGATGAACTATGTTCTATAATGCCCAATCCTTCAGAAAATCCACCATCTATGGCTAATTCGTCCACTGCAACTGTTCATACCAGTCTAGAAAATCCTATCTTAGAAGTTCCGATCACTGATGATCCTCTCAATAAGTTTCATAGACAGATATGCTTCACCGTTGTTGAAGATGTTAAACGTAAACCGATAGTTACTAAACCATTTGAAACGCATACACGTATAGCTATTCAAGTATCTTCATCTAATTTAGAAAGTGATGTAGTTAATTCCATCAAAGAATATATCAATCCGAAAGTAAAAACTGCTATCATAATAAATCCGCCTTTAGCAATGTATTCTATTATACCGATAATACAGGAAAAGTTTAAAAGTTCATCAATGAACCTTGTCTTAACTAAAATAGAACTAGAAAACGTCAAGGATTATCTCAGGCAACAAGAGATAATTCAGCACTATCATGACGGTAAAACTAATCACCGCGGGATTACCGAATGTTACTTAGCTCTTTCAAAAAGGTATTACTGGCCTAAGATGAAAGATCAGATAACCAAATTCATTAATGAGTGCATAATTTGTGGACAGGCTAAATATGACAGAAATCCTATAAGACCTAAGTTTAATATAGTACCTCCTGCATCAAAACCATTCGAAATAGTTCACATGGATTTATTCACAGTACAAAATGAAAAATATATCACATTCGTAGACGTTTTTACTAAATATGGCCAAGCATATCATCTTCGAGATGGCACCGCTGTAAGCGTATTGCAATCTTTATTATTATTCTGTACCCACCACGGAGTTCCTTTAACGTTAATTACAGATAACGGGACGGAGTTTACGAATCAGTTATTTTCAGAGTTTATACGTCTTCATAAGATAAATCATCATAGAGTTTTACCACATTCCCCAAATGATAACGGCAATATTGAACGACTTCATTCAACTATTCTGGAACACCTTCGAATTTTAAAGTTACAGCACAAAGATGAACCTATAATAAATCTCATGCCTTATGCAATAATTGGTTATAACAGCTCTATACATAGTTTTACTAGGTGTAGGCCTTTTGATTTGTTAACAGGACACTTCGATCCTAGAGATATATTAGACGTAGATTTCACTCAACAATGTTTGCAACAGTATGTTCAAAATCATAGGTCACAGATGAAACAAGTATATCAAATTATAAATGATTCATCTTTGGCAAATCGTACAGCTCTCATAGAAAATAGGAATAAAGACCGCGAAGCTGAAACAGAATATGAACCTCAGCAGCAAGTGTTTATTAAAAACCCTTCTGCTACTCGTCAGAAAACTGCACCACGATATACTCAAGATACGGTTCTTGCAGACTTACCTATACACATTTACACGTCCAAAAAACGTGGACCCGTAGCCAAATCTAGGTTAAAAAGAGGTCATAAAGATCCTAAATTGTTACAGGATTCTACTATTACTGATCCTTCACCAGGCGTGGTCACAGGAGATAAAACTTGAAAGCCTCGCTGATGGACCAGGATTACTACCGTACAAACTTGGACCGACAAGAATGACTACTCATCATCATACTTTTCTACAGTACGTAAATCTTATAGACATCGAAGACCAAATTCAACAGTTACAGAATCAACTTCAAAATTACAAAAGTCAGCTTAGCAATAATACCTATATATTGTACGAATTTCAAATTGATTATCTTACTGACAAAATTGGCAAAGTATGGAAACAGTTCCAATCTCTAGAACCCAATCGTGTTAAAAGAGGTTTAGTAGATAGTCTTGGATCTGTAGTTAAAAGTATAACCGGAAATTTAGATTACGCAGACGCATTAAAATATAATCATGCTATTAAAATATTACAAAATAATCAGAATAAATTAGTCAACGAATTTAACGATCAAATTAGTCTTAATAAAGATTGGATGAGTAAATCAAACAATGTATTAACGCAGTTAGTTGAGAATCAAGTTAAAATTAACGAAACTTTGAAATTACTGCTAAATGAAACAGATAGAACCGATGGTTTGATTAAATATACAAAATTCGGTCAAATCCTTGCTATTCTTAGTAATAATGTAGAGGATTTAATGTTAGAGTTAACTAGGATAGAAAATACGTTAGCTTTTATTCGTGCATCGAGCACACATCATTCTAGTTTAGACATAGATACACTTAAGAGCATGGTAAATAGGTTAGAAAAGATTTACAGTAAAGATGAAATATTAAGATTAGAATTAAGAGAATATTATAATGTTATAAGTCCTGGATCATATTTTAATGAACAGCAAATAGTAATCATATTCAGATTTCCTATAGTATCTAAAGATATATTTGATTTATACAGATTGTCTATAGTACCCAATAAAAACCGACAGGCCCTTATCCCGACCTATCCCTTTATAGCAACCAATGACAAATCGTTTGTGTACATAGAAGCAGAATGCTCGAAGTACAATAACTGGTATCTCTGTGAAAAAGAAGTCACACATCAAATACGCACCAAGTCAGATTGCATTCAAGAGCTCATCTCAAATCAAGCCCTTAAAGAATCCTGCCAGTTTACAACTGTGTTCCTGTCAAAAGAAGCTATGGAGAAGCTGGACGACCAACACTATATTCTGTCGTTCCCAATTCCAACAAAGATTCAACTCGTATGCGGAAGAGAAGATTTCATCTCACTGCAAGGCAGCTACCTCGTCACCATACCTACGAGATGTTACCTGCGCACCACAGAACTTACATTAGTCAATGATAACGACGAAATACAAGGCCAGCCGTTGAAACTTATGAATATTCCATACGATGCCCAGAAACAAGATGCTGTATCAAATCACATTCATCTCAACTCTATCAATCTCAGAGGACTTCACAATATTCAGAGCAAAATCATGGTCAGACAGCCGATACAACTGGAGAACACACAATCAGATGTGTTATATCATACGACTATACCCTTTTATGTCGTAATGTTAAGTGCAACTGTACTTATTATAGCCCTACTGAGTTATCGCTACAAATGTCTTTTCTGCAAGGGCACTACTAAGTCCACCACTAAAGACCACATCTACGCAGTTCCAGAGAAGAAGGAAGATCGTATGTCCAAGGACCAAGTTCCAGCAACATTTGCTCTCAAAGTTCTCAAATAGTTGCTGATCTGAGGGTGGAGATGTTACGCGTTGCTACCTGAAGGGAATCGTCGACTCAGCTCTATCACCATATTGTGGAAATATTAAGCAATATTAAAATGACACCGATCGACCAGCGGAAATGGCAAGCTGATGTTGCATTTTGTGACGCATGTTGTTTTCGCGTTTTAATTAGGTTTTATTAATTTTATGTCACTTCATATTCATACTTCGAATAGGAGCTTAGGTTAATTATTAATAAATTGTAATAGTTTTATTTTATTAAATTAGTTAAAACAATTTTGGTTTTTTTTCGATCCTTCGGCTGTAGCCTACGTAATTAGCCCTTATTAATACTTATTTCTAAGTTATTATTTATTTCTAATTCTCAGATTGAGAATGGTTTAGGCCTTAGTCCACCACGCTGGCCTGGTGCGGGTTGGCGGTCTATACACACCATCGAGAACTTTATGGAGCCCTCTCAGGTGTGTAGGTTTCCTCGCGATATTTTTCTTCACTGTTAACGCAAGTGATTATAAAATTCTGATCCGCACAAGAATTCGAAAAGTCAGATGTGCTTGCCAAGTCGATCTTGGACCCTCCTGCATTGAAGGTAACCATTCAACCTTTAGGCTCAAGACGTCAGAATAATGAAAAAAAAAACATAGCAACACTCGTCTCCATCGTTGGATCTGTTAAAGAGGACCAATACAGTGGACTGTGGCCATCAAAATCATCAGAAAAACTTCATCAGACGTATGTTTGGGGTAGGGTTTCTGCTCGAGAATTCTCAAGATTCAAGATTCAAGACATTTATTTGTAGAAACATGAGTATACATACAAGGCATGCAGGTTGTTCATAAACAAAAGAGATCCATCATGTTCGGCCTTTAGGCATACAAATTTAAAGTTATCAAAACTCATTCATTATATAAACAAAGCTAAAAACATTATTAAATTGTCACACAAACTAAAAATTAAATTTAAGCAATAGATTATAAATTTGAATTAAATTGTTCTGTATTCTCATAATAAATTGTCAAAAATTATAAAATGCTCGTAAATATTTGTTAAATTCGTTATTACATTTTGTCATTTAAAAATTCTAAAATACTGTAATATGCTTTCCCAACTAGATATAATTTTAGCCGCTTTTTTAGTATGTGTGCGCTTAGATCTCTCCATCCTTTTGGAAGTTTATTAAATATTAAAGGTGCCATGCAAAACACACTTTTCCGCATTAATGCAGTTTTGGAACCATGTGAGCAAAGCATAGTGTTATCGCGTCTGACGCGACTGATTTTGTCTGCCATTCGTGGAAATAATTGCCGATTACGTTTTACAAACATGATAACTTCGAATATGTACAGAGACGGTAATGTCAGTATGTACATGTTATAATTAATAAAATAAGGCTTACAACTGTCAGTCGAATATAATTTAAACATTGTTCTAATACACCGTTTTTGGGCTTTGAAAGGTATCCTTGTCAGTAGAATTGCCCCAAAGGATAATTCCGTACCTTAGGTGCGATGAAACTAGGCCGTGGTAAGCTGTTAGCAATGCGTCAGTGTTAAGCACAGGAACTAATTTGTATAGGGCATAAGAAGAGTTACTAATTTTTTTGCTTAAAATTTCAACGTGTTCTTTCCAATTTAACTTTTTGTCAATAGTCACGCCGAGGAATTTAGCAGTGTTGACTTCTTCAATTATTTTGTCATTATACTGGACCTTAAGATCAGATAAAGTTGGTAAGCGTTGACTGAAATGCATAATATTAGTTTTATTGAGATTTATTTTTAAATTATTATTATCCAAATATTTTATTATTGTTATAAGAGAATTATTAATGTCACTTTTATATTTGTCTTTAGTATCGCATTGAATTGTTATGGTACTGTCGTCAGCAAAGAGGGTCACAGGTTGATCAACAGTTTTAGGTAGGTCATTTATATATAGTATGAATAGTAGAGGGCCCAACACACTGCCTTGAGGAACTCCATATTTAATTACAAGTTCATGCGATTGGTATATTTCTTCACGTTTAGTTTTTGTATTTATTGAAGATATTTCCGTGAGTTGCTTTCTATTGTCTAAATACGATTTAAATAGTTTTAGAACGTTGCCTCTAACACCGTATGCCTCCATTTTATCTAAGAGAATATCATGCCTAACGTAATCGAACGCTTGGGTCATGTCACAGAATATTGTGCAAACAGGGTTGGTCTTATCAACATTTAGCATAACTTTATACAAAAAATCATAAAATGCAATATTAATAGTTTGATTTTCTCTAAATCCTTTTTGCTCGTTCACTAATAGATTATTTTTTTTCCAGATATTTGCTTAATTCTTTGTATATAAATTTTTCATAAATTTTGGAGATAGCACTAATAATCGAGATTGGTCTGTAATTTTCTATGTCATCTTTATTTCCCTTTTTAAACAATGGTTTGACTATAGATTTTTTTAAAGCATCAGGAAAGATACCCGTGCTTATAGTCAAATAATTTCTCGAGTCGAGAAATGTCGAGAAATCATGCCAACTTCGAGACGAGAAAAAAAACCTCGAGAATTCGAGAAATCAATGATTTTCTTTTATTACTGTAAAATTGGCTTAAAAGTTCCGTAATCTTTGCATTCTGGCTTTTGATCGTTCTCCTTAAGTGGCGCGAGTAAGTAAGGCAAGTGAAATGAGTCAGTTTATCGAACCAATAGCGCTATCGAACAGATAAACTACGTTCAAGAGTACCCCAGAAACCGGGATTAAGCTGATTTTTTTAAGTTTTTAAAAATTTCTCGAAATACCCGAGAAACCCGAAAAATCGGGCTCGAGAATAATCGAAACCCGAGCAAAAAAAATGTCGAGAATACAGAAACCCTAGTTTGGGGCCACATTAAAGACTCACTCCTCACTGCACTGGTGCAGATGGCCTCATAGGAAGCGTTGAGGCAGATATCACGCGTCACAAAAAGTGAACTATCATACCACGAACTATTTACAGACCAACACGCCTTCAAAGGAATACGTCTAATTACAGTTTAAGAGTAGAGCTCCTTGTAAAAAGGTTCTTTAGGGGTAAGTACCTCAAGACCTATTTCTGCAGCCGCTAAACAGCATTAGGCCTCATTTACGGAGACGCGGGGCGTCGCGCGTGGCGTGCGGCGTGGCGTCTCGCGGCGCGTCGTACGATTTTTCTGTTTACGGAGCGGCGGCGCGTGCAGCGGCCCGCATCATCACACGCGCAAACACAAACATATGGCAATGTACGATGTTGTTTATGAAGATGCGGCGCGTGCAACGCTGCGGGCCCCGCCGCGGTTGACGCTACGTTTTACAGTGGACGGAGAATTGCAGGAATAGCTGGTCGCAACGCCGCGATAAAAGTCGCGTACGACGCGGCGGTGTCATGCGCGGGCTCCGCCTGCATTTCAAGCAAACGCGTGTATAATCGCTTCTCCGTAAACGCTCTCATACAACGCCATATGTTTGAATTCAGTGCGGGCCGCACCGCACAACGCGACGCGCGACGCCCCGCGTCTCCGTAAATGAGACCTAAGTGTGTTCCGGTTTGAAGGGTATGGGTGCCTTTGAAATTATAACTTTATGAGATTTTCCAACTATGTTTCAAACGTTTGCAACACATCAGTAATGCTTTAAGTTTTGTGCGTGTATGTGTGTAGGCGGCGGTAACCACTTACCAGTAGGTGGGCCGTCGTCTGCTTGTTTGCCAAACTTAATATGCGAAAAAAATAACATGTATAACCAAACTAGCTTTTGCCCACGGCCTCGCTCGCGTTAATTTATAATTTAAAAAAAACTCTTAAAACACTACTAAAACTTCTTTAACAATATGGAGGATTGTAAATGGCTTGTCGTCGATTACTCTACTATTATCTCTGTGTTGCTAGCTGTGAGCCACCCAAATAAAATAAAATATAATTCAATCATGATGTGAAAGACACGTGGCGCCATGTATTATCATTATTGTTGTTTTCCTCGGGAACAGTACTTTTTTTCGGGATCAAAGGTACCCTCTGTCCGTTTTTGTACACCTGACAAAGTATATGCAAAATTTCAGGATGATCTGTTCAGAAGTTTAGGTGTGAAAAGGTAACAAACTTACTTTCGCATTTATAATATTAGTTAGGATTAGGATTCGAAAGCTAATTCCTGAAACATCAAACACTTTAAAATCTTAAACTTTATTTTCATGTTGTTTCTCTCGTCTGTACGCTTAGGTCTTTTAAAGTACCTACGCAATAGATTTTGATGCGGTTTTCATCAATACACAGAATGATTCAAGAGGAAGGATTATAATGTATAATACATGCATACGCGATAAACGTCAAACAGGCGGGCGAAGCTGCGAGCGACCTCTAGTATGATATAATTTGAAATACAATTTTTAAATATTCAAAATGTACAGTACCAATTAATTACACATTATTTTAAAACTATTGCGTTAAGTAATACGTAAACTGCAAAAAAAAGAAGAAACTTAATTCAGTGCATCTCTCAGACAATCATTCGAAATTTATGGAGCGTGGAAGTGGTTCCGTGGAGGAATAATTAAGGATAATCGACGGACCGAGTGCAATTCTGTACAGTACTCTTAATACTTTGAGCATTAGCCTTATAGCTTCGAAGGCGTGCACGCGTTCGTTAAACTTATCGCTACTAATATTATAAATGCGAAAGTAAGTAAGTGTCTGTCTGTCTGTTACGCTTTCACGCCTAAACCGGAAATCGCGAAAAAAATATAGATATTCCAGCAGATTTTTTTTCGCGATTTCCCGTTTGTTCCCATAGTAAAAGTTGTTCATAGTGATGAGTACAATCTCCCATTTTGGTTTGTCGAGTGTTTACAATTTCACCCTGTGGGTATATTTATAATTTCGCACAGAGCGGCTCTGTTATACAGGGTTATTGGAAAAACACTAACAACCTCTTAAGGGGTCATTGTACTCATCATTACGAACAACTTTTACTATGGGACCAAATATGATATCGCGAAAAAAACAGCTATTTCCTACATTTTGACGAGTTATGCGAACATAAAATGTAGGGAAAGCTGTTTTTTTTTTCGTGATTTCAGATTTGGTCCCATAGTAAAAGTTGTTCATAATGATGAGTAAAATAACCCCCTTAAGAGGTTGTTAGTGTTTTTCCAATAACCCTGTAATTACAGTACCAATGAGTCGTGATAAAATAAAAACCGGCCAAGTGCGAGTCGGACTCGCGCACGAAGGGTTCCGTACCATTATCTACATATAAAAACGGCAAAAAAATCACGTCTGGTCTATGGGAGCCCCCCTTAAATATTTGTTTTATTTTAATTTAATTATTTATTTTTAAAGTGAATATATAACTAAATATTCTGTGAATATTTCAAGCGTCTACCTGTTGCCGTTTTCAATATCGAGCAAAAATGAGCAAAAAAATCACGTTTGTTGTATGAGAGCCCCATTAAATATTTATTTTATTCTATTTTTTAGTATTTTTTGTTAAAGCGGCAACAGAAGTTCATCATCTGTGAAAATTTAAACTGTCTAACTATCACGGTTCATGAGATACAGCCTGGTGACAGACGAACAGACAGACGGACAGACGGACAGCGGAGCCTTAGTAATAGGGTCCCGATTTACCCTTTGGGTACGGAACCCTAAAAATGAGCAAATTGCATTCCCGAGGTTTTCACTCTAAACCAACGGTATGTACATTTTACGCGGGCGGAGCCGCGGGCACAGCTAGTTTGACATAAGTAACTAATATTTTATCAATCGTAAAAAACATCGTAAAAGACCACTAAGGGATTGTGTCTAGTTGAATGTACAGTAGCATCCTGTGTGCGCACAGAATAACCATAAACAGCGATGACACATTATTTATTGTTTGGTAGAGGGGTAATTATGGTAATGTACCTCGCGACCTTTCGATGCATTATTAAAACCTTACATAAGTAATAATACAGGCGGCCTTTAATAATCCCACAATAATGGTATTAAAACATTTTAGGGTTCGCAAATAGTTTGTCCACCTAATTAAATACCAAAGTTGCCTATCAACAAACACGGGGATTGTGGTCACGTTCATTCAGAGTAGTGACCACATGGCAATTTCCGTCCACCACACCAAATACCGCATGAAATTGGACGAAATAATAGAAGGACAGAATGTTTGCCAACAATTTACATTTTACCTCTAAAAATAAACTCCGTCGGGTTCCTAGCGAAGAATGAACCGCTAGAATATGCCAAGAGGTTGGGCATCAGCTCTTCTGAGCGATAGTTGTTACTAGCCCACGTAATTGTTACATTCTGTGATAACCGACATGTTATGATTACGTTACGTTTGCCGAGAATTGTTATTATTTTGGTATAACTACCTAGGGAATATTGATGAGGGAAAATGTTTTTGCGCATTTTCGGGTTAACTCGGACTACAGCCCTAAGTTTTTTTTTTGGTTGTGGTTCCTTTATTTATTTTACACACTTATAAAAACTTTTACAATTTTTTTTTCTTTATCATCTTTGCCCCTCACTAGGATTTCTCCTGTATCGTAGGTGCGTTTACAAACACAAATCTCACATACACAAACGCCCAGACCCGAAACAACAATCTGTAGGCCATACAAATTTTTGTTCCGTGTGGGAATCGAACCCACGACCCGTAGCGCAGAAGCCAATCACTCAGCCACTGCACCAAACGTGTCGTTAATATTAATACAATCATGAAAATAAAGTGTTTTTTTTTTATTACATATAAAATTAATCATTTAAAAATATAAAAAATAGTAGCCCACCGGCATGACAACGTTCAAGCTACCGGTGGTCAGGGCTCCAGAAAAAGGAACCTCCTCACAATGCGGGCCGTAGCAAGAAGTACCGCTGTCTATTATATCAATCCCTTGATCCTGCCGCCTAACCAAAGCCTCTTAAAGTGTTGATTTAGGCTCTTGGCTATTAGCACAGAATACACAATAGTATTACACATCTGTTATTTTTTATCGCGTTCTATTAGGCTAATTGTGGTTTTTAGGGTTCCGTACTCAAAGGGTAAAGCGGGACCCTATTACTAAGGCTCCGCTGTCCGTCTGTCTGTCTGTCTGTCCGTCTGTCACCAGGCTATATCTCATGAACCGTGATAGTTAGACTACTTCTGTTGCCGCTATAACAACAAACACTAAAAAACAGAATAAACTAAATATTTAAGGGGGCTCCCATACAACAAACGTGTTTTTTTTGCTCGTTTTTGCTCGATATTGATAACGGCAACAGATAGACGCTTGAAATATTCACAGAATATTTAGTTATATGATATATTCACTTTAAAAATAAATGATTAAATTAAAATAAAACAAATATTTAAGGGGGGGGGGGGGCTCCCATACAACAGACATGATTTTTTTGCAGTTTTTATAGATAATGGTACGAAACCCTTTGTGCGCGAGTCCGACTCGCACTTGGCCGGTTTCTTGTAATAATCAATTCCTTAATTGTTAATCCCTATTATTTCTTACTAAAGTAACCTTAAATTAACCGAGGTTTATTAATGAACAACATTTCAGCGTTCATTTAATTTAGCTAGTTTCAAACCTTTAACAACAGGAAGATTACAGCCCTTCCCGGAATTTGGTCTACCTACTTTAATTATCTACCTTAATTACTTCGAAATGTTTTCATGTTTACAAGAATTCAATTAGGGGCTAGTTATTGGTCTTTCGAATTTAAATTATCTCGTAGATTCTACTCAAAGCGATCATTTCCGCATCAGCGGGATTAATTATACATCAGTATACCTCGATAGTCAAAGCTGTTACGATGTTGGTTTTGGTCCCAAAATACAACGTTATTTTTACTTTATACGAAAACCGAGACACCCCAACAAGATTTTCATCAGAACTGCCTGAATATGTATTTTTTTTAGTAAATCTCCAAGTTACACCTTAGTTTATGTCGCGTTAAGTTCGCTAAAAAAAGTGTGAAATGCCTGAGATGTGATATGCAGGGTTGTCTAATCCACGGAAACTGACCGAGCGGACCATTTCAAGCCTCAAGGTGTCTATTCCCGTCAACTGTTATGGGTAGAAACCTACTGAAACAAAATTGAAAATTAAGAAAAAAAAAAAGAAAAAAAAATGTGGTGTAAAAAATATGTCAATCGATTCTCCTAGTGATTCTGAACAAACTAGTTTCAGGTTTAGTATATACTAAAACTAACCTTGTATATGATGAGAATACAAATTAAAGCATGCATTAATTCAAGAGAGTAAAAAGATACACATACATTTTATGTAACAGATTTTCTTGAATCATAGCTAAGAATACTCTCGATCAAGTCACCTTTCAAACAAAAAAAAACTAAAGTTAAATCCATTCATTCGTTTAAGAGTTACGAAACCAACCAACCAAGTACCAAGTGTACCGAAAACGGTACGGCCGCCATTGTTTATCTATTGTGTCTATAATTACAGTACTACACAGGTTAAACTTCTAACGTACCTCTTTTTACGTCGGGGGTTAAAAATGAAATTGAGAATTTTGGCTAAAACATGAGCGAAAGTCAACCTAATATCATTAGAAGAACTAAAAGAAGAAAACTTAGCAGGAATCCAGGATTATGCCATTATCAATAGCTAAAAGGTTCAGGACGTACAGAAAAAGCAAAAATATGAACAGCTGATACATTCGATTTGTTACGTATTCACGTCAATTCGTCAACTGTGCAATCCGCCACAGGCTAAATCAAAATCAAATGTCAAAAGACATTTTTTATTTATTTCATGTAAATCAGATTACAGTTGCTTTTGAAAGGTCAACACTACGTGCACTGTTCCACGTAGAAGGTGCTATGGAGAAGAGCAGGAAAGAAACACCAAGGACACTATTTAAAAAATGGTTTGTCAATTTTCTTTGGAGTAATGTAAGAACAATACAAGGTTAGTCAGAAAGGGGGTATTAATCCGAAAGGGTGTTAAAGTACACACATAATAATGAATAACTTTTGTTCTACAACTTTTCCCAAAACTCAATAGTTTAAGAGAAAGTTGTACAAAAATTTCAAAAAAAAAAACCTTTAAAATCTATCTATCCCCAGTTATGATCAGCTGTGTTTACATTTTACGTCATATTTAGGGTTATGAATTAGAAGCACCATTTTCTGAATTTGTAACTAAAGCAGGGATGAATTTTTTTTGAAAAAAACAAAAAAAAATATCATTTTATTTGAAAAAAAATATATCGAATTTTGAAATTTTAACACTGTCTTTCAAACAGTCATCAGCGATACTATAAGTGGGCTTCGGATTAGTAACCCCTTTCCGACTAACCTTGTAGATTTATAGTATACAGGGTGTTAACGAATTCGTGTAATTCCTGCAAACTGCGTGATCTACTGGTGACACAGATTAAACCCGAAATGGGAATTTTCGAAAATCTACCAAAAAAGTTTTTTTTTATGATTTTCAATTTCTGTGTCTTTTTAGAGCCTTGAGTTATCTGACTGCAAAGAGCGATATCGCGTTAGTCGTTCCTGCCAGCCGTGTCGCCGTACTTTCAATAATTTATGCGTGGCATCGAAATGTTCACAAAAATAAAATGAAATTTATGCAAAAAAAAACTTATTTTTTTACTGAATCCTTAATTATTAGATGGTTTAGATACGATCGGGCAAAAAATAAAAAACTTTAACTTAACAAGTTTTTTATTCTTTTATTTTGAATCATTCTAAATCTCGTGCTGTCTACGCCAGTATTAGATCATGTGGTTTTAAGGAATTACACGAATTCGTTAACATTCTGTAGATTATATATATATCGTATATGCGATAAACAAAAGCAACGAGAATAATAGCCTTTCAAACATTCCCATAGCAGTTAAGAACTGGCCAGTCCCAACAGACAGCATCTGTTCACGAATATTTTTACGTAATACTTATCGTACCTATTACAACAATTCAGCACGTTTCATGTTTTGTCTCTGCATCACCGTAAGCTCGACTGGTCGAAAATGCCTAAAACATGAGCTCCGCATCATATCTGTACAAATGTTTTGCAAAAAGAATAAATAACTACATAATCAGTAATCTGACTACCTCGTTGGCCTTGGGGTCGCAAGCGCGACTGCTGAGCGAGAGGTCCTGGATTCGATCCCCAGGTCGGACAAAGTGCTATTGGGTTTTTTCGCGTAGAATTTCTCAGTAGCAGCACAGTAGACATATAAGCAAAAGCAGTATCTCAACTTACTATAATCTCGTGAATTGAAACACTCACACAGACACGCTCTGTATACCTACTGAGTAGTTTTTTGTTTTTGTATGGAACTGTATCCCGAAAATACCTTATTTGTCTTGTTGCAGTGCGTGTCTGTGTGAGTGTGTCAAATCGGACGATTGTAGGTAGTTGAAGTACTGCTTTAGCTTATATGTCTACTGTGGTAGCAGCCTGAAATCTGGATTTGTGCTCGGTTGATAGCAATGAGCTCACCCCGTATTACATGGAACTTAAACATAACGGCGAAATGAGGGTACACCTCTGCCTAACCCTTTGAGGAGTACAGTCGTGATGTTATATTATGTTAATCAGTAAGCTTGGCAAGTTAATTGGTTGTAGTATGTTGGTGTTGCTTAATAGACAAAGAACAAGAACACGGGAAATGAGGGAGTAACTTTTACTCGTGTAGATTTTTTTCTACAAACACTAAATTAAATGCTTTTCTACCTGTATTATTAAAGAAACTCTTTATCTAAATACAAACGCCATTCCTTGTCAGTTTACGTGGAACTGCAGGAAACCGTTTAAAATTATATCGTGTAAAAACAATTATAGTTATTTCCTCTGAAAGTATTGCAATGTGCACAATTGCACACTGCAGACGCAAGGTTCTCTCAACAAAGGACGTGACTCAGTTGTTTGTTGGTTTCTATGATTAAATATAAATTACTCTCTGTGGTTGTTATTAAAGTTAATATTGAAGGTGGAAACAATCGAGAGTTTGTTCGATAAATTATGTTAACGATAGATTGGGTTTCAAAAAGTTTTGTATTATAGTAAATAATAAACAAATCTGGTAGGAGTTTGGTGCAGTAGCTGAGCAATTGGTTTCTGTGCTACGGGTCGTAGGTTCGATTCCCGCACGGAATAAATATTTGTAAGGCCTACAGATAGTTGTTCCGGGTCTAAGTACTTGTGCATGTGAAAATATGTGTCTGTAAACGCACTCACAATACAGGGGAAATCCTAAAGAGGAGCAACGTTTTTTTAAAAAAAACAATGACTTTCAGAAATGTTTTGAAACCCAGTTTGATGTCCTAATTTCTCTGACTTAAGGGAATTCAGGTGTATTTTTAGCGTTACAGTAAAAATAAACAAACATTCAACAAACAAACAAATTGCGCACATGCAAATGCACAACACATACCAAACAGATTGTTATAATGCATTCCTTTATTGGCCATACAGTTTTACACATTGATAGAATACAATGAAACATTAAATATCTAAGGGTCTGTACAGATTTAGCGAACGCGCTGTGAATGCGCTGCACGCGTGCTGCAGGTACTTGGAACCTGTGCTCTGCAACTGTTTGTTGCGCCTCTTCTAGGTATAAACAAACTGAGCAGGTGAGTGGAGGAAGCAAGCACTCGTGTTGCATGCAGGCAGCGCTAGCGTTAGTTCACGCGTGGCACGTAGCATGCGCGCGTACAACTCACGAGCCTTTCGCAAACATGCACATTCGCGGTGAATTCGTCAGATGCGTACGCACTCTTATACAAGGTTAGTCGGAAAGGGGGTACTAATCCACAGGCCACTTAAAGTATCACTGATGAATGTTTCAAAGTGTTAAAATTTCAAAAAATCGATAATTTTTGGGTCTATAAAAACTGATTTTTATTTTAGTTTTTTCAAAAATTCTTCATTCCTGCGTTAGTTGCGAATTCAGAAAAAGAAGCTTCTAATTCGTGACCCCTAATATGACCGAAAATGTAAACACAGCCGATCCTAGCTAAGCTTCGATAGATTTTAGTGTATTTTTTATGAAATCTTTGAACAGCTATTCCTCTTAAACTACTGACTTTTGGGGAAAGTTGTAGAACAAAAGTTATTCATTATTATGGGTACTTTAACACCCTTTCGGATTAGTACCCGCTTTCCGACTAACCTTGTTTAACAAATAAAAATTCAAGATAATCAATTAGTTCTTTTATTTAGACTGAAGTAGATAAAACTTTTTCCCTAATGCGTGTTTAACGAGGCGAAACCTTTTAGGAATCCTAAATTGTGCTTAAGAACTTGGTTACTTCACAAGACCAACAAAATCAGATTAGGTACAAGTACTAGACTTTACTTTTGTTTCTGAATTTCTTACCCGTAAGATGGATATTGCGAATAGAAAATACGAAATGAAATTACATTTCTAAAATTCCTTTACCCAAAATAGCTTGGCGGTATAGATTTGATTTGATTTGGAATTCACTACAAAGGCAAAAAAAATAGAACTTTACACGAGTAGGATAAAAATGGTCTATCATATTTTCTATGAAACATTCCCCCTAAAATATTTGAGATGTATCTTCAAGTAAATTTGATCGAACAGATTCGTAACGTATTATTTTTATTTATTTATTTTCAACCTATCTTTTCCCACTGCGGGGCAAAGGTCTCCCCCATAGCCTTCCACTCATCTCTATGCCTTGCCTTCTCTGGCCAATCTCCCATAAACGACTCTAAGTTATCACGCCAGCGTTTCCTAGGCGTCTCTCGGCGACGACGCCCGTCTTCCGGCACCCACTGCGTGACGACTCTAGCCCACGTATTATTCAAGAAAAATGCTATAGGCTGATGCGATAATAATATATCTTAACTTAAAAAAAATACTCTATGATTTTCCTAAAGATACCCAACAAGCATTCTACCCTACCTAACACGATGTAATGAAGATTTAATAATGAACTAGGGACTGAAAAACATTAATTAATTTAAAGTTTAAAATATTGCCCAAAGCGCTTTCACCAACACTAACCTACGTCATAACATGGCTCCTCGCTCCAGGTGGTCTCCTATTCGTGAACAATAGTTTCAAAGTAATCACTTAAGAATTATTGTGTACTTCAGAGTAATCATCGATATTTTGTCAAAAGCATCGAAATAAGATTATCGGATAAAAGAATTAAGTAGCAATCTTAAAAGATGAGTAAACTTGAAAAAACCGGTCAAGTGCGAGCCAGACTCGCGCACCGAGGGCACTGTACACTAGAATATTATTATTATTTTTTTCACCTACTATAAATGTCAGTAACAGTTTTATTTTTTCTATAATATTGTAATATCAGAGCTGTGATCACGAATTGTTCAATTCATTTGACTTGCAAACTGAAATGAAAAAATATTCTTTAAAGCAAGTCCTTTCAAATAATACCACCCCGGACAATTAATAAAACAAAAAAAAAAACTTAGAATTGTAATAGTTAATGATAAAAAAAAACACCACGGTCCTATACGGTACATAGATACGATATATAGAAACATACGATATATAGATAACATACGTTAAATACCTAGATATGATATCTGATCTGCAACTATGCCAAATTCCAAGTCGATAACAAAAGTTATTTTCAACAATTGGGCTGTAATATACGCACAAACACAAAAAGCTATACGCAAATACGGGGTCCCATTTTAATCTTTTAGGTACGGAACCCTAATAAAATAAAATTTATGATCCGAACTTTGTCAAATAAATGTCGCTCAAATGTAATTTTATATAATTACGAGACTTTGATATGATATTTTGGTACGGTTGGCACTTAGCGGTTTCTTAAGTGATTGAGTGAAAGCTATGATAGCAAATTTAATGTTAAATGTCAAAATAATTTCTAGTGCTAAAAGCACTTATCTTTACATTAAGGCTTGTTTTACACGTACCACAACTACACCACAACCACACCACAACAACACGTGGGCGGGCACTTATTTGTATGTAAATGAATAGTTTAATTCACACGGACCACATTTTGTCACCAGATTCAACCTTCTTTTTTTATTTGACAGCTGTAGATTGTTCTACGTAATCGGGCAGTTATTGGCGAGACCTGAAGGGTCTCCAGCCAATGGGGGGGGGAGTAAAATACTTAACCTAAGCTAACTACTTGTACTACACTAACACACTGACTACCTGCAACAACAGCACTAAGGGCGACCCCTAGTGGGACTCGAACCTAGGCTTAGGGCGTTGCTGGCTGGGACTTAGGGGATTAGACAGCTTGATGAGAGCTGAATTATCGGTGAGACTGCGGAGTCTAAAGAGACGACCGCCTCAACGGCGGGAGAGCTCGGTGGATCGTGACTGGCGGCGGTGTGAGACGTCACGACGGGCCTCGTCGGCGACGGACGCTGTGTATTGTTCTGGTCGATTTACTCGCCTCCTGGAGAAAGAAATTCAACCGTGTGGTCGATACCGACCATATCACAACCACAACGCAACCACCAACGACACCGCGCACTAGCGGCCGGCCACCTCGCAAACACAACGTTGCTTCGACGCAACGACACCGCGCGCACGCCTGCGCCTACCCACAACGTAACCACGTAGCAACTACTAGCGACAACGCAACCACATCGATATTTTGTAGTTACCACAACGCTACTACAAAAAGCTGCAGCGACACAATTCACACGTAACCACAGCTTGACCACTTTTTGTCGCTGCGATGTGGTGTGGTCTTGGTACGTGTAAATTCTCCCTAAATTCTTAAATCACGGCGATAATCAATCCTTGTCTGACTGAATATATTTTAATTACAAAAGATAAAAACAGCAGCGTTTTAAAAACAAATCAATAGAGATATAAACAGTTCAATGATTTACTTTGTTGTCATAACAAGTAATTGAACCGATAACATTACATGTCACATTGAGTTTGCATAAACAAAACAATACTTTAATATAATTAGGTACTATCTCTTTAAAGATAATTTGATCTGAATTTACATAAAAACAAATTGCAATATTGAACCGAGTCTTTGTGAACGAATATTTAACATTTTTGCACTTCGAATAAATTAAATTTAGTTTCAATCGAAATTCGATCTCGGACGATACAATTTCGAAAATGTAACAGGGGTCGAGGGTTCCACGCTTAAATTTTGTTATTTAAGGGTGGAACTTCAATCAACTGGTGGGTGTTATTTAAACCTAAAGTGCAAATGATTAGGTAAATATCAGTTTTAAAGTAGGTACAGTTATAATATACTCTTATTAACTTTAATTAGTAGTTAGTTGAAACTAATGGGTAGAAATGCTATTATTTTTAATTAAACACAGACCTTTGCATTCTTTGGAATTATTTACAGTACTTTGTTGCTTTTTTCTAGTTAGTCTAGTCATATTTATTCTATAAATTCTAATTACTTGATATTATACAGAATAAAAACTTTGCACTATCTAGCGTTGTTTCAAACTTTAACTATTCTAACTTTTGCCGTATTCTAACCACGGTACAAAATAATATCATGTGTACACGGCTACATATCAAGCTTTACATTTGTAGTAGGTATATACTGACCTCTTATTGTACGGCAAGTCTATACAATGCCAGATCAGCTTATTTTGGAAATGTATAGCTTTATATGTAGCTTTTATTTGTATGTACTAAGTGTTCGTTAGTATTTTTTGTAATTTATTGGTTTCATATTTACAAAAAATGTTGCTCCGTCTACCAAAATATTAAGATTAAAATAAACGTATAACTATTTTCATATTTATAGCAAATCGCCCGTCTACCAAAATATTAAGTTTTAAATATACGTACCTAAAACTATTTTGGGTATAAAAGATTGCTTATAAATAAAGATATCTATACTAGCGATCAAATAAGATTTCGACCATAACTTTTCCTCGACTTTTCTCGGAAAGTTCAATTTTCTTTACACACAGGATTTTGCTTTTCGTGTTAGCTGAAGGCTTTTTAAGTCAGTTATCCGTTGAAAGCCTTCTAATTTGAAAGTTTTTTCTTAGGAATCGTAAGGTAGAATAAATGCTTTCTTTTCGAAATGTGTTCGCATTTGTAAAAAGACTTCGAAAACATTAATTTGGTTCTGTGCCATGGAACATTTATCTATAAATGCCCAATGGCACATATTATTATCAACTTTTTAAAAACAAGTATTTCAATTTAAATTGATGAATAAGATATTTGAAATTCCACAGTGTTACTGCAAAGTGACCCTGGCTCACTAAATCAACAAAAACTGTACAAAATGTACACCACAGTAAGTAAATAGGCACAGTCGAACGTTTCGCAATTTTGGATCTACATCGAAATTCTCTGTGGTGTAGTTGGTCTACAAACACGAATCAAATACAAAAACAAGGCTACAGATTCAGAACAAACAGTTTTCTGCAGGCAATTCATGACTCTTATGACTCTACGCTATAGAAGCAGTAATAGCCAAACAAAATTATAAACCGACAATATAACCAGCAGCCAAACCCTACACTATATCAATAAAAAGAAAAGTCCTGACTGACTGACTCATCAACGCCCAGCCCAAACCCTTGGACCTAGAAAGCTGAAATTTTGCACAGAGGTTCCCTTTATAATGAATGACAAGGAATTAGGAAGGATTTTTCGAAATTCAACCCCTAAGGGAGTTAAATAGGGGATGAAAGTTTGGATGGAAAATCGTCACTAAACGGGTTCAAAATTTCACGCAAGCGAAGCTGCGGGCAAAAGCTAGTATTCATATAATTATAATTATAGTCTAACAATTTTAGTTACACTATTTACATGAATCCACTTTAAACACATTTAAATGCAGTAATAGGAAGTCAAGATTGCTAATAAATCTTAAAGAAGAAAAAAGTGGGACACTATCGTTTGAACCATTAATAAGTCGTTAGCGTAACATTGCTACGTGGGTAGAAATCGTTTTAGACCGTGTCCAGAAAGGCGGGTTGCGCGCGTATCGTCTCGCGCGTATAACGCGCGAAGGCCAAGCCCCGTAGGCAAAATCCAAATTATGGTAAATTGTTTAATAACACAAAACACATTGTTTACCACACAGGTTTATTGTTATAAGTATTATGAGTCAAAGTAAGCTACATTAACGTTGCGTTGGTGAGAACGCGCGCGGCGGTTCGTAAGTACGATAAAATGATCTCGCGCGCGCGGCAACTGCGCCTAGACTGTTCGTCGGCCGCGGCGGCGGTGGCGCGCCGGCGACCGTTACGCGTTCGCTCCTCCCTCTCGCTTACACCTCTACCGCGAAGTCGTTAAAACGCGAGGGAAGGCAGGCGTGGCGGCGTCCGGAAGTACGGGGATTTGAATTATTTGCGACATACTCCCCCTCTAGTCTAGGAGAACGCCCTCGTTCCTGGACTAGCTCATTGCCCTTGTGCTTCGGGCGTCCGCGACGTCGCTTGGGCATCACAGGATTAGGTGGTTTATCGTTTCCAGTACCACTGTCGACGAAAGGCGTCAAATCCTGCGTATGGTATTTTCCTAAGGATTCTTCAGGATTCGCTATTGGTGAGAGAATATAGGTTGTAGGGCTAACCTTTTTAGTAATTACATATGGCCCATCCCTTTTGGGCACAAATTTTGCAGTGAGACCTTTGCTTCCTTGGCTCAGTACATGAGACCGGACTAAAACTTTATCTCCTACTTCGTAAGATTGACTAGGGCGACGAGATTGATCAGCAACCCTCTTAGATTGATCTTGCTGTAATTCGACTCGTTCCCGAACTGCAGATAAGGAGGTGATAAAAGATCTTAGGTAGGGAGTAATTTGGGGAAAAAAGTTCTCTTTGTCGAGGATCGCCCTCAAAACATGACGAGCTTCTGTGGGGGATCTCATTTCTCTGGCAAACATGAGATATGCGGGAGTGGCACCAGTGGTTCTACACACAGCGCTATTCATAGCGAAACGAATCACTGGGAGTTTCGCAGGCCAAGAGTTATGGTCATTCCCCACGAGTTGTGCAAGTTGCGCCTTAAGGTCCCGATTTTTGCGTTCGGCGGGGTTTGCCTCCGGATGATAGAGTGGCACGAAGTTTTGTTTAATTCCTAAGATGAACATACACTGTTGCATGACAGCCCCAACAAATTGCACGCCGTTATCAGATAAGACCCTGCGCGGTAAGCCGTATCTGAGAAAATACTCCTCGGTAAGAGTACGGGCGCAGGCTTCAGCAGTCGCTTCCTGAAGGGCGTAGAGCTCAACCCAGCGTGTGGCGGTATCTTCAACGAGAAGTATCCATCTCTCACCGTTCTCTCCTTCAGGTAAGGGACCAAAGAGGTCTACAGCTAGGACCTCATTTCGTTGCTGCAACACGGGCGTCTGGAGTAGTCCAGGGGGTTTGTCATTGGTAGCCTTATATCGCTGACAATCGACACAGGCCTTCACATAATCTGTAATGATTCTTCGCATCCCGGGAAAATAGTATGACTGAGCGATCTTAAGGTAAGTGCGATCGATTCCAGAATGTCCCGCCAGTGGTGAATCGTGGCACTCCTTCAGTATCTCGGGACGGAGTGAAATGGGAATGACAAGTTGAGGAGTCTCACTATCTGAATCGGGATTATACCGGTATAGTACTCCTTGTGATAACAGGTACCCGCGGTCCGTCCATCTACAAGATGCAACTTCGTCTGGACTTTCCATCTCTTTGATGATTTTCTCAACCTCCGGGTCGGCAAGCTGTTCCCGTCTTAACTCTGCTGGGCTCTTAGTGGGTAAGTCAATTATAACTGAGCAGATACCGCAACTGCTGCGATTATCTTGTGAGCATATAGGCCTACTCAGTGTATCTGCCACTACATTTGCTTTTCCCGGGGTGTACTGATATTGAATATCGAATGATTGGAGCTTGAGGGCCCACCTCACCAAACGTCCTGTAGGAGACTTCAACGTCATCAGCCAACGAAGTGGTTGGTGGTCGCTACCCACAATCACCGGATGTCCGTCTAGGTAACATCTAAATCGTTCTACTGCCCACACCACCGCCAAGGCCTCTCGTTCTGTAGTTGAATAGTTGCGTTCAGCAACATTCAGAAGACGGCTGGCGTATTCAATGGGTCGTTCTTCCTTGTCCTCCCCCTGGAGTAAAACAGCTCCGATTGCATAATTGCTCGCGTCAGTGCGGAGGACAAAAGGGCGATTGAAATCAGCCTGGATTAATATTGGCGCTGAGGTAAGCAGTTGTTTCAGCTCGTTAAAAGCGATGGTCTGAGCTGAACCCCAGGTCCAGGTCTGATGTTTTCTTGTAAGCCTTATAACAGCACACATCCTTCCACATAAAAAAACATAGCTTAGTTGAATCAGTTTCCGCTAGTGCAATTAAGTGGCTCTGCTACTGAGGAGAAATTCGGAATAAATTTCCTAAACCAGGAACAGGTTTGCAAAAATGTCCGTAGATGTTTCAAGTTACTTGGTTCTTTCATGTCTAGTACAGCCTGAACCTTTTCAGGGTCGGGAGAAACGCCTTGTTGGGTAATTACGTGCCCCAGATATTTGACACTCCCCCTGGCGAAAACGCACTTCTCCCGATTCACTCGCAGCTTGAATTCACGAAGTCGATTGAATACAGCCTGGAGATCCTGGAGATGCTGCTGGAAACCTTCGGATATGATGAGCAGGTCATCCAAATAGGCCAGGACTGTCACATTGGCCAGGGATGAGCAGGAGCGCAGACGGTCGATTAACCGCTGGAAAGTAGCTGGAGCGTTTTTGAGCCCAAAAGGCATGCGCTTGAAGCGAAAGGTTCCCAACGGGCTAATGAATGCCGTCTTGTCTCGATCCAGCTCATTTACGCTCACCTGCCAGTAACCGGATCTCAGGTCTAACGTGCTCATATAACAATTCCTCTTTGTTGATTGTATTAATTCGTCAATTAAGGGCATCGGATAGTGGTCCGTTTTGGTCACGGCGTTTAGGCGTCTATAATCTACGCAGAAGCGGGTGCTGCCGTTCGGCTTAGGAACCAGGAGTGCTGGTGAGCACCAAGCAGACTCGCACTCCTCAATGACGTCGTCCTTCAGCATCTTTTCAATTTCCTGACGCATGAGTTCCTTTTTGGCAGGGGTCAATCGGTACGGAGGTACGGAGATAGGAGGGTGCTCACCTGTTTCAATACGGTGCTCAGCGAAAGGGGTTGGCTCTCCCCGTGTCTGAAAAATATCCGTATTGGCAACCAAGGTCTGCGCCAGCAGGTTTCGGTCAGGTGGATTCAACAGCGTACCTTCGTCGTCTCTGAGTACATCAGCAGAGGAACAAGAAAGCTCTGGTGATAAAGAGGGTTCAAAACGCATTATGTACTGAACGCGGCGATTGTTAGAAAAATACCAGCATTCCCGAGAAAAATCCATAACTACTTGGGCTGCAAACAAGAAATCCATGCCTAGTAACGTTTCGTTATTACGCGCCTCTGGGAGGATAAGAAAAGGAGACCTAATGACCTTCTCCTCTAAATGCACGTCAAGAGTAGTTATGAGCACGTCTACGTCGCTAGCGTGTCCATCGGCAAGCTTAATACGTCTTCGCGCCGGTTCAAGAGGGTGTCCCTTTCGACGGAGGAGGGTATGTAGCGTGTGGCCCGCAATACAATGTTTAGCTCCGGTGTCAACTAACGCGGTCCCCGACGCACCTA
This sequence comes from Amphipyra tragopoginis, assembly GCA_905220435.1. NCBI lineage: Eukaryota > Metazoa > Arthropoda > Insecta > Lepidoptera > Noctuidae > Amphipyra > Amphipyra tragopoginis. The sequence continues at coordinate 12,786,855 of HG992009.1, forward strand.
AAATTTTTATATCAAAGATCGGCCGCAAAACTTTTCCAAGTTTTCTGTCGGAGCTCTCACCGGTGCGCGCGCCCTCTACATAACATGTATCACTACACACCTCATTATCATTTAACACATTCTTAGAGACATCATAATTACTAGATAAATCATCTTGCGAAAAATTATAAATTTGGTTGTTACACCCTTTTACGTCGTGGGCATTATTATTAGAAACAATACCATCTTTCGGAAAATCACGAAAATGGTCCGTATGTTCTATCGCATTACGGACGTTATTACATGAAAATTTACTATTTTCCGCAAAGTTACAAAAATCGTCCTTACACCCTTTTCCCTTGTGGACGTTATCATGACAAAAACAAAAACAATAATTATCTGAACAATTACAAAAGTGGTCGTTATGATAATCGACCTCACTGCTGGTCATGTGATCGTTCGACAAATTGATGGCCGAAAAATAATTATTTACAGAAGAACAGTTATTATTATCCGATATTTCAGTTTGAATGTACTCGGGCTCGTTTCTCGTACTATCACGGGACCAGTTATTATTTTCTTGATCACAACAAACATTTGCATCAACATTTTTACAGCAAGAAGAAGTTAAAGTATTCGAATATAAATCTTCACAATTATTATCATTAAAACACTTCTCTACGCGATTATACGATATTTCGGAACGCGCACTATTATCACGATATCTATTTCTTTGCATTTGAGTGTACTTTGGTCCCGAAGTTTGCAAAGTATCAACACTATAAAAACTTTGTTCGTTGTTACATTTCTTACAAGTTTCTCGAGTAACATTTTTAGATCCGCACTTGTAACACGAAACCGAGTTATTAGATTCAACAGCTGACTCACCTTTGTCCGCCAACTTACGGCACTGGTCGCGCTGGTGTCCGTAGTGCTTACAATACACACAAAACGGTCGTGACTGTTTCGATGATGCTGATGGTGCACGTTCATCTCGCGATGGTGACGTAGGAGCACGCGCGTGCATTGCGCGCAGCGCGCGCGGCGCGCTCGGAGCTTGCGCGGGCGAGACGTGCGGGGACGCGGAGTGCGGGGGTGCGGAGTGCGGGGCGCAGGCACCGCCGCGTACCGTGATAGCTGCCCCGCGCGGTCCTACGCTCGCAGCGGAGTTCGATGTTCGCGCGTTGTACATTGCGGACGGAGTAGGAGTTTCGGTTACACTGCGTTTCGTACGCGAAGCAATGGATGCGGTGTTTTGCGATTCTCGCTTTGTTGACTCGTTAATGGAATCTTCGATGATTCTAGATTTCGTTAGCAACTCGGAAAAATTACTGACCTCTTCGCGTCGTAATCTTTTACGTATTTTTCGATGTAATAGGCCATAAATCATATCAAGTTGCACCTTGGTAGACAGATCGTTTGATGGTAGGCGTGCTAGGAGGGCTCGACTCTTCGCCACGAAGATGTCTGTGCGTTCGTCTTCACCCTGTTCGACTCTGAATAACTCCCGATAAATTTTGTATTCAGGACGGCGGTCGCCGTACGCATCGCGAAGGTACTGTATTGCATCTTTCCAGGATATGACCTCCGCGCGGATACTCTGCCACCAGGTTGCCGCTTCGCAGGTAAGTAGCATAGACATGCCTTTAATAGCGACATCATCACTGATATTAGTGCATTCTTTGAATGCTTCAATGGCATCGATGAATGTTTCGACATTTTCGTTCGCCGCTCCGGAGAATCTGGACGAGCATCGTGAGAAATTGCCGGTCTTCTCCGCCGCACTCGGCGTTGGCGCCGGTGACTGAGCGGTCAGAGGGGACGTGATTGTCGACAGGCGTTCTAACATACGCTCACAGACCTCCGCATTCGATTGCTGAATCGTTGATAAGAGCGCGGTAAAATTATCGTGAGACAGCGTGATGCTGTCATTGAGTTCATCGTCACGCGAACCATTGAGGGATTGCCTTTTCCGTGTTCTCGGCATTGTTCACAATACACAATCACGATCACAATACACAAGACACTCACAGTTTGCACGGGAACTGTGGCATTCGGCCTACAGTTGGGACGCCAATTTATGGTAAATTGTTTAATAACACAAAACACATTGTTTACCACACAGGTTTATTGTTATAAGTATTATGAGTCAAAGTAAGCTACATTAACGTTGCGTTGGTGAGAACGCGCGCGGCGGTTCGTAAGTACGATAAAATGATCTCGCGCGCGCGGCAACTGCGCCTAGACTGTTCGTCGGCCGCGGCGGCGGTGGCGCGCCGGCGACCGTTACGCGTTCGCTCCTCCCTCTCGCTTACACCTCTACCGCGAAGTCGTTAAAACGCGAGGGAAGGCAGGCGTGGCGGCGTCCGGAAGTACGGGGATTTGAATTATTTGCGACAAAATCAAATTGTATGTGAATGACATTTCTTAGGCTCGAGCATATGTCATTTCCATACAATTTGATATTTCTGCAGGCATTGACGTTTAAGAAAAAAGGATTTTGTCTAGGGAGTTTGTGCAGAAAGCGAATTTTGCGCGAATCGTCTGGCACGTATTATTTACTATTACGCGATGTATTGAAGTATGGTCCCTCGCCAACGCGCGTAAGAACTCGCGCGTAACGATTCGCGCGAAATTTGCCTTGTTTGGTAAGTCCTTCTAAAATGACGCGATCCTCCAGCACATTTGTGTGTATTTTTATACGCTTATTGCATCTTAGTTTAAATGCGGTGTAGAAACGCGTAGTTCATAGTTTCGGCGATCCCTACTAAATTATGTATTTCCATACCTTTATTAATTTTATTTTGGTCTTTCACACGTCCCTTTCGTTATTGCCCTCTAACTTTTTTGTCGGCAAAAAGGTTTTGAAACCGAAAGCTTCGTTTACGTAAATTTTATCTTTTTATTGACAAAGGGAGATTTTGATTGGCCTTTGATCCAATTATGTGACCGTGCCTCGTGCGGTTACGAAGGGTGCTTTAGGTGACATAGTTTACCTTACCTTTGTAATCTGTTTCTCTTGTGATCCCGTCAATTTATTCGCATAACCCGATAGCAATTTTAGTCCTTTATCTATTGAGATAGTTTATGATTATGAAAGTGTGGTTTATTTATGTGAGTACAATTCTAAAGCCGGACGCACGAACAAACACAAACATCGCGAACACCAACATCGAACACGAAATACTATGAAGGTGTTCGGCGAACACACTGTTCGGTAGTGGTACGCACGTGCATACAATGTGTACAATATTCGTTTTAGCGATGTTCGTGTTCGCTCGTGCGTACACGGCTTAAGCTGTGTACGGACCTGCGAACATATTTGTTACGCTACATGATACGTAACAACGTTGTTCGCAAGTGCATACCATTACCGAACAGTGTGTTCGGCGAACACGTTCACAGTGATTCGTGATCGATGTTCGGCTTCGTTCGTGTTCGAAAGTGCGTTCACGGCTTTATATTCTCAAGGCGATCTTGGAATTAAAGAAAAACAACGTATGTCCTTAGACTCGCGTGATGTTGTTTTATGTTTATGGACACGTGACAACGCGGAGAAAAATAAAAAGGGACTCGTAAAGTGGACTATGGCAAGCAGATTGAGGGTTAATTCTACTACGCTCTATTCAACGAAAGATCCACCTGACATTGTGGTCATTTCGTAAATTGTAGGCGTAAGGAGACTGCTATCGAAAAAATGTAAACGACATCATCAAAAACCGTAAAATAGCTACATGATACAAGTTTTTTTATTTTTGATGATATTCTTTGTATGGTAACGTTTTGTAGAAAAAACATCAGGATACACATTCAGTTAAAAAGGGTATAAAAAATTGTTGCCAAATCACTACATAGTATAAAACAAAGTCGCTTCCCGTTGTCTGTCTGCCCCTATGTATGCTTAGATCTTTAAAACTACGCAACGGATTTTGATGCGGTTTTTTAATAGATAGAATGATTCAAGTGGAAGGTTTTAAGCTATAAAACACACGCACGTACACGTGCGAAGCCAGGGCGGGTGGCTAGTAGAAAACAAACCACAACCGTTTAGTAAACGAAAACTATCTGAATGAACGGCTCGGCTTCAGTTCGTTTGCAATTGATTAACGTTTCTGTTAGTAGAATTAATCCCCTGTTGTAATGAAACTAAAATATATTAAAGTTCTTTGTCTATTTTGCTGAAAATATTATGTTTCTAAAATTGAAAAGCAAACGGTGATCTTGACAATCATATTAATCTAATTTATGCTAAATTATATTCTAGATAACAAATTCCTTTTACCGTAGCTAAACATTTAAATAGAAGCTCGGTTTTACATAAATTACTATTAATATTACACCACCAAGATATTTAAAATCGTTCTAGCCAGATAAAGAAAACGTATTTGATTTAATACTTATTCTACTAGGAATACATGCCAGCAAAGCCGTAGATAAAAGAGTCTAAAATATTCCTACCTAATACCTTCTGTACAAGGATAGAAGACGTATTAATTAGGGATGTTACGGAGGTGGTTTTATCGGAACCGAAGTCGGAATTGGAGTTTTTAAATTTGGTTTGTCCAATTCGGAACCGGAATCGAAGTCGGAGTGGAGGCGGATTCGGTGTTAGCAAAAGAGAGATGTGTTAAGGACAGGCCTAATAAAATAAAATAGTAAATACATAATTCAGTTAGCCTCTTTAATTTCAATTAAAAATAATAAACCTACATAATATAGGCGTAGACGATACAAAAAATGCTTCGACTTCCTATTCAAACCTCCGATTTAAAAGTATCGGAGCTGAAGTCGGAACCGGAGGTGTAATATCAATCGGAAGTTCCGACTTATCGGAGTGGGAGTCGAAGCTCCGTAACATCCCTAATATTAATACCCTTAGTAATACAGCGAAGCTTACCGACTACCTAGACCTGTACATTATTTAGTCGTTCCAAGGAAGGGATTGACGTGAAATGCATTAAATTTTCAATAAACAATTAGTCGTAAATAGCACGACAAGAAGCTTACACTTCAAGTGCTTCAAGCTTACATTTAAAGTGGCGCATTAATTTAAAAAGACTAGCATTTTTACTAAAAAACCTTTCTTGTTATCGTTGGCGCGGCTTCTGACCGTGAGGTAATCAGTTTGACTTCTAGGTCGGTCAAACTGTTGTACGGTTTTCCTTTTAGGAAATTCTCTGCAGCAGCTCGAAGTTTAGAATTGTGCCAATAATTGGCAATATGCTTGCTACCTTCTTCATGGGACTGAATACCGTCATTGAGGAAATGTGAAAGAAAGAAAATACGTTATTTGCGGTAAACATGACGCAAAAAAGAAAATAAAACACAAAAACAAAAATTATGAAAGTTGAGGGAAACATGCGTCACATCCACGCAATACGGCTATCGCTCAGCATTATGCTGCGCCCCTATGCAAGACGGAGCCCCAGCGCTAGTTTTCAGCGACAGCCATGACAGACATGCGGCTGTATATACCCTTTTCACTATACGTTGATTCCTGACGTTTCTCCACAAAACGTTACCATACAAAGAAAATCAAATATTTTTTTAAAACAAAACATGGATAATATAGCAATTTTACGGTATTTGATGATGTCGTTTACGTTTTTTCGATAACAGTCTCCTTACGGCTACAATTTACGAAATGACCGAGCTGTCAGGACTCATCTTATGGTGAAAAGAATATAGTAAATAGCAATATAGTAGTTATTGAATATCTTGATGTTTTGAAATTAATTATCGTAGAAAGAAATCATTTTTCAAAATTTATAATTTATTGTACTACTCGTAGTTTTTACACATAATCTGTCTAGTATAATATTAATATATTTCAACAATTGCAAGTTTTCATAAAATCTATTTTGAATCTTTGAAACAATCATCAGTACAATTGTAAACTTCTGATGGGCCATCGAGTCATATAAACGTGGACGTGTATCTTTACTTTTTTTTATTATTATTTTACTTCGTCGCGTTTATCAGACGGAGCAGTTTAGCAGACAGAGTCTAAGATGGCGCACACGAATCCAAGTAACAGAGATAAAGATCGATTCCCCTATACCCCGCAGGCTCTCACATACACACGACAGAACACAGTAAACTGCTTGGCCGGCGACTTTAATGTGAGGCTAGTAGCTAGCCAGGCGGACGGTATAGATCCTAACACCAAGCGTGCTAGGTTTTGTTGAATCTAACAACACGCGTCTATTCTCAGCGACACGTGTCTAAAGTTCAGAGTTAAAAGAGAACGATCAAAAATGTATGGGGCGTGTCCCCACCCAGCAATAACGGCAAGACTTATATCGTTAGAAAGCTCTCTTCATGACTATCATTTATTACTATGGCATTTAGTCCAAAACATTGTGTGAAAAAAAAGTTTTCCATATCAAAATCGTTTATTCCAAAAATCACATTAGAGTAAAAGACAAATGAAAAAATCAATAAATAACATTGGCTTTGTAATATGCTACTCTAGGGCAGATGGGTTAGTAGGACTTAATAGGACTTTTAATAAAACACGTTGTATTATAGCACATAAATCATTGATTTAAGGGGTTATCAATAATGACTTCATTCAAACGCTGCTGGAGCAACGAAAGGGGCATGCCTTGCGTATCCTATGTACCATATTATCGAAGTTATTTAGGTATTTTTACATGAAATCATACATTTTTTTAGCTGTAACTTTTTTCACTCAGTGTTTTGGACTAAATGCCTATAGTAATAAATGATAGTTATGAAGAGAGCTTTCTAACGACATATGTCTTGTTGTTATTGCTGGGTGGGCACATTTTGATCGTCCTCCTTTTTAAACAAAGTTACATTTATTTATCTTCATTGGTTTAGTCAAACAACATTGCTTGGCTAGACAATATTCTATGACAGCAACAATCTATTTACCTACTCGTAGAATTTAAAACATTTTGAGTGCTAGTCACGAATGCATTTTGAGTGCCTAGGTAAAAAAAATGATATAATTTCAAGTGTAAAAAGGCAAATTACTGTTTCAGAAAAAATAAGTCTATACACTCAAATAGCATTTGTAAGTTACGAATAGTTACGACTACGACTGTAAAAACCTAAGGAGAGAAACTATTTCTAGGCTGAAGTTGACAAAAGGTTAAATGACTTACCTAGTTTTAGTACTTTGCAGTATGTTAGTACGTGCTTGAAAATTTATAGAACTATGTTCTGTAACAAAAGTCATGCTGCAGTAACAAAGTTATAGCCGTTATACAAGGTTAGTCAGAAAGGGGGTACTAATCCGAAAGGGGGTTAAAATACCCATGATATTGAATAACTTTTGTTCTACAACTTTTTCCAAAAGTCAATAGTTTAAGAGAAATAGGTGATCAAAGATCTCAAAAAAAAAGGCTCTAAAATCGTCAGTTATGATCAGCTGTGTTTACATTTTAGGTCATATTTGGGGTCACGAATTAGAAGCACTATTTTATGAATTTGGAATTAAAGCAGGGATAAGAATTTTTGAAAATACTAAAATAAAAATCATTTAGCATTGAAAAAAATACCGAATTTTGAAATTATAACACTTGCTTTAAAACAGTCATCAGTGATACTTTAAGTGGCCTGCGGATTAGTACCCCCTTTCCGACTAACCTTGTATGATTATATTCCTATCGATATGATCATATACCGGTAGATGGTTATAAGAAAGCGTTCCATAAGCATCTCTTAAGGAATATAAAATAACACAAAGTGTGATTATACACATATAGGGTGACTGGTAGTTAGTGACCGATACTTTAACACATGACTGTACTCATGATAACAAACAACTTTCCCAAAGAAACATTATTTTTATTTCATTTTTTTATTTAAAATTTATTAGTAAACCGTTACGGAATGGACGCGGCTCGTAATATGTTTTTTTTTTTTTTTTTTTTAATGAAGTTGTTTGTTGTCATGAGTACAATCACGTGTTAAAGTATCGGTCAATAATTACCAGTCATCCTATATATGTATGTATCCAAGGTATCCCCGAAACTCATAGTCCAATCGGGAACAAAATAATAGGGCGCGGTTCATGAAAGCTTAGTTTTTTTAATTCTTTTTTTAACTCACGTTTAATAGTTAGATTTATGACATTTATGTTTGTTTATTTTTTTTACTCATTAATACTTTTAATGTCGAAACCCATAAAACTTTTATTTTTGAGCACTCTTAGAGCCCAAATACACGACCCATACTTGCCTCCGATAGTCGGTTCCGATAGTCTTTTCAGACTATCTGAAGGCCTCCGCGTCACACATTTGTTTGAACATGAATTACACGTACGATCAGACTATGGAATCGGATGTCAGAATCGTAAGCATCGTCCGGGTTTCGTCGTCGTCCAGAAAAAATCGGACACGAGTTTCGTACGTGTATTTCATGAATCCGATCAGACAGTCGGATCCGGCTCCCGGAAGCAACTATGGGACGTGTATTTTGACCCTTAGGTAGAACTCTCTTCAGAATATGATAGAATGTAAATTACAAGCAAAGAGAAAACTAGGTAGACCAAGAAGAAACTACACAAACCAATTGAAGAAAACGACAGAAGTGATAACGTACCTACAGAGAAATGAAGGAATTGGCTCTGGAAAGACAAACATGGAGATTACCACATCGAAAAGTGCCCAGCACTTAAACTTTGGATAGTCTTATTGTTCTCAGCTTGACGTAGAGTACCGGGACATCCTCTATATGTAAGTAAAGTAATATTTCATGTAAAGTACGTTGAAAAACATCAACAAAACAAAACGTTTGTATGAATGGCGTAACTGCTAGAAAATTCATGGAGATACATGACTTACGAAATCATTCCACGTATTTGCTTTACTAGATATCATGCGGTTGGACAAATTTATATTGCAAAGCAACATTGTCACTGTGAAATTACATTCATCGTACAATTTTGTATTCATGTTTTTGCTTTATGTTCTTTGGTTAGAGGTTTAGTTAGAGGGTTATGTTAGTAGCTAATTAATAACCGCGCGGATGATTTAAAAGCAAAAGCTTAAGCTGCGCTTGCTGCCGTCAGTCCGTGGGTGACCATTAGATACAGACCCCTCCGTGCCTCGGAGAGCACTACGGTGTATCATAGGAACCGGCCATGAGTAAAGATTCGAAGCATAACTAATAATTGGGGCGGCTTCCTAAGTATTTTTTTTTCTTACAGAATTTGTTTCTCGAGGGCCGAAAATAAAAGCAAAAGTCTCTTGAATTTCATTATTTGCTTGGCTTTTGTTTAAATATATTATTTCAATTTATAAAACCATTAAGTTTTAATTAATTTGTAGACGCCGTTTCTGAATAAAGGCATACCTTGTTTAAATCCTCATTGTAATTTTCTAAAAATATGTCTAAAGCGGCAATTGTGAGCAACTGACGCGCGCGGCATGCCGCTCTGTGATTGGACGTCTGCCGCGCAGTGTAGTCCTAACCAAGGCACAGTAAAACGGTATCCTGAGAACGCTGGGTGTTGCTACCGCGCACTTGCCGCTCTATGTTTAGATACACCTTTAGAGCTCGTGCCGACACGAGAGAAGAAGATCATAATTTCTTCTAAGAAATATAAGAGAATGCCGATGACACTCATATCCTTACACGCGTCTATTTCGCCTGCGGGAATGTACTGCACTTCCTATAACTCTGTTCCGGGAACAAAACCGTTGCGTATCTAAATAGAAAGTCGATGATGATCAATCAACGTCAGCAGGTTGTGTAGGTATTACCAACTTCTTCAGAAAAGTTGCCAAAGCACTTTGGGTTAATCAGTTCCAGAACAAGACGTATGTATTTATTTTCTCAGTAATAGTAAGGTTTTTTTTCTTTGGAATGCTCAATAAATGTTGGACACCCCATTATTGTCTCTGTTATCGCTTTTGTGGTTACAATCAAATTAAGGGCACATTCATTAGAGTTCCAATTTGCATGATTATACTGCCACAGTCTAACCACTTGGTACAGTTGTCTAACGTAGAGGAGGGCGGTCCTAATCTCCCTTCAAAACTGTCAATCACTATCCGGAGTTACCTTTCAATGTCAAACTTTCGTTGAACCCACTGTATGGAGTAGACAGACAGTGATGTCGCACTTGTGTTCTACCAAGTTTCCTATTACCGTATTAATCTAATGTCGACACGTTTGGTGCAATGGCCGACCGATTAGCTTCTGCGCTACCGGTCCGGTCGTGAGTGTGATTCCCGCACAAAATAAATATTTGAATCGTTTACATATAGTTGTTCCGTGCCTAGGAGTTTGTGCGTGTGAGAAGATTCTTGTCCGTAAATGCACCCACGAGACAGGAAAAATCGTAGAGTGGAAATGTTATCTTTAAAAAAAAAATGTATGAGCAGCTGAGCGTGAGCTTTCTTGGTTTCATTCTGAGATTCGGGCAGTGTAACTAGGTTTTTCTATTGGAAAATTCTCAGTCGTTACCCGATGTTTAGAATTATGCCCCCTAAATAGCAATAAGCCCGCACTCTATTAGATGGACACCGTCATCTTCAAAATGTGGGTGTACCACAACATTATACATCTGCCTACCGCTTCGCGGAATGAACGCGTGTTACGAGTACCCATACCAGATAAAAGGGACGGTGTAGCAAAAACTGGAACAGTGAAAGTCCATCATTCTAAATTCAAAATAAGAGAAAAAACTCGGATTTTTTCAGACAAGTAAAAATGACCGCGTGTTGCCTTTCTGTGTTTATGATATCCATATTTTTTAATTTATTTGGTGGGTTATGTTATTTTAGCATATCCGCTCAGATTTCGATTTAATTCCGTTTCTAAAATGTTATTGTGATAGTCACAAAAAGCAAGCATATGAATGACGTGACGAACCAGCTGTAATGGCCAGAATATATAGTTTCGTTTAATTTAGTTCAGAAATTGATGTCAAAACACATGGACCTCGCGTCAGCGCTTACAAATGTCCGAACCGAATGTAGACTGAAACGCGAAAAAGAAGTCTTGCGCGACGTCTTACGTAGGCGGTTTAAAGCGACGCGAATTGCGAAGCGATGCGATGCGGTGACACACGATGCCACACTTTGTCCTACGAGCTCGCGGAACGCTCGCCGCGCGCCGCCGTCTTTCAGTAGCACTGTATGGCACCGCATCCAGTTCGCGTGAAAATATCAAGCCAACTGACAGCGTTCGCTTCGCGCCGCGCCGCGCCGCAGCGCACTCCACATGCGTTTGGTCACGTAGACCACTTCAATAGGTATCGACTGTTTGTTGTTTTCGCGTCGCGCCGCGCCGCTTCGCGTCTCTTATAGATCGCTCATGTAGGATGACGCGTAATTTACGTCAATGGGTGCAGTCGAAACTTCGTATGAAGAAAAGCTAAATTAGGCTAAATCAGTTAGACTCGTGATCTCGCCGCGTGTTCAGCTCATGATGAAGGGCTCCGTTTGGGTCCGAAACTAGTCGGACAATCCCAAAAAATGCACGTGAGTAAACCGTAACTAATCATAAATATGAATGTGTCTCACGAAAGTTATAATACAAAAATAGCTAAATTAGGCATTGTAATGACGACATAGGATTTAAATTAGTTTTTTTTCAACTACGTAGTAATATTATCATTAATCGCTACAAAACCGATCACAAAATACGTATTTTCTGCTTAGAAGCAAAACAGTGCACAAATTTTGTATGAAATCTCATTACTGCACTGCAAAACAGTGCAGAAATGTTGTATGAAATCTCATTACTGCACTGTTTTTCATTAATGCAGTTTTTTAGTTTTTATTTAGATATAAAGGGCTATGCAACTTTTGCCATACATTAGATATAAATTTACCACAGAGGTTTAATGTCTTCCGTTAAGTTTAATATTAAATGTATGCATTCTTATGCATTAGATCAAAAAGATACTGGCTGAAAATAAAAATCGCCTGAATAAAATTAAAATCGACTTGGTGAAAAAAAAAAACAAATGGCGCGCGTTTTGTACCATTGTAAAACTTTGATAGGTACTTCTTATTTAGCAAGAAAAGTTTAAAAAAATGGAAATAGATAGCGATGTGAATTCAAGTCCAGAAAGTATAAAAACAGCTGCAAATGAAATTGTTAATAACCTTTTGCCGCAAAAGTCGCAGGATAACTTTGTTTTCATTAACTTGGAGTTTTTATTTTGAGTAGGTATATTTTATCACGGTAGGTAAATTGGTAGTTGAAAGAAAAGTAGATTACGCACCTTGCTGAAGTGAGTGATTAATGCACTCTTGTTAATTTAGTGCCCTCGCGCATTAATGACTCACTTTGCGCTCGGTGCAACAATCTACTATTGTTGGTATTTCTGAGTTTATATGGCGGTGTGCCTTGGCGCGCGCTCTGGTGGTGAATAAAAACTAAGGACACCTTTTTAGTGAATTTTGTACTAGACCCTTGGTCTATATTTCTACGTCAATGAATTCAGATTATTTAGTAGTTTTACCCCTAATAAATTCTAATTTTATCCCTAAAACATAACAGAAAATTATAAAATCAAAAGCCAACGTTAACCCATTAACTAACCGCTAAAGTAAACGCAATGAACTCTGCTAATGTATGCACTCTCGTAAATGGTTGCTGAGTGATGAATTATAAACCACTTCAGCTTAACATCATATCTAATGAGCTACCCACCGGTAAACATATTGTAGAAGGCATTAAACTTATGAGCAGTGCTTTATCTTTGGGGAGATGGTAGCTAATTGTATTAGCGGTGATGTGAGTGTTTTTATTATATTTAAGTAACGGTGACTAATTATTATGAGATCGTAAGTTCAAATCTACATCAGGGCTGTCCAGACCGAATATATACAAGGTGTAACTTAAATAACGCACAACCTCTTAAGGGGTCACTGTACTCATCATTATGAACAACTTTTACTATGGGACCAAAAATGAAATCACGAAAAAAAATCAGCTGTTCCCTACATTTTAACGAGTTATGGGAACGTAAATGTAGGGAACAGCTGATTTTTTTCGCGATTTCATTTTTGGTCCATTAGTAAAAGTTGTTCATAATGATGAGTGCAGTGGCTCCTTAAGAGGTTGTGCGTTATTTAAGTTACACCTTGTATACGGGCCAATACAAATTACGTCAGGGACTGGCGGGTCGCAAAAACTAATTATTATCGATCTACAAATAAAGGAAACATAAAAAAAAACAGTTCGACCAACGTCTTACGACAAACGGTCCGATCTGACATTTGAATAAAAGCAAAACATGTATTATTTGTACAAGAGTTGTACGCCTGCGATCTTTAAGAAAGGGTAAAACGGGACCCTATTACTAAGACTCAGCTGTCCGTCCGTCTGTCACCAGGCTGTATCTCATGAACCGTGATAGACAGTTGAAATTTTCACAGACGATGTATTTCTGTTGCCGCTATAACAAAAATACTAAAAAACATAATAAAATAAATATTTAAGGGGGCTCCCATACAAAAAACGTGTTTTTTTGCCGTTTTTATAGATAATGGTACGGAACCCTTCGTACGCGAGTCCGACTCGTTGGCCGGTTTTTTTTATTTATCAAAATATAGCGCATCCAAGCTAAAATGAAACTAAACGCCATGCAGTGGAGTAATTATTACTTGTTTTGACATAACTCTTAGTATTTTGACAGATGTCAAACCCGACCTATTAGATTGCGACAATCGTAGAAAGATTCTTCTACAGCACTATCTATCTGCCTAGCCTCTTCCCAACTATATTGGGGTCAGATTTGAGTCTAACCAGATACGGCTGAATACCAGTGCTTTACGCGGAGCAACTGCCATCAGACCTCCACAACCCAGTTACTGGTCAATGCCGATATCCTAAAGTTAGACTGGTTGTCAGACATTCGAGTTTCTGACTACCCGTAACGACTGTCATTGGTATTCGTATAACACCCGAGACCGACGGTTTTACTTGCTCTCCGAGACACGGAGGGTTCTGTAACGAACAGTTACCCATCCACAAACTGACCGCGGCAAGCGCAGCTTAACCTTGCAAATCGTATGAACCGAACGGTTGTTAGTTAGCGACATTCTCCTTATCATCATCATCATTCATCCGAAAGACGTCCACTGCTGGACACTGGCCTCACCCAAAAGGGGGGGGGGGGGGGGGGGTTGCCGTAATCACCACGCTTGGCAGGTGGGTTGGCGATCGCAGTATGGTTGTTAAAGTACTCAGAGAACGCTGCTGCCCATCCTCTAGAGAATCCCTTAGTCGCCTTTTACGATACCCACGGGAAGAGATGGGGTAGTCTTCTTCTTCTTCCTGCCCTTATGCCATGTTACTTGGGGTCGGCGCAACACGTTTTCTTCTTCCATTCTGTCCTGTCACCCGTCATGATATCACTGACACCCTTCTCTTTCATATCATTCTTCACACCATCCATCAATATTTTCTTTGGCCTCCCTCTTCCTCTCGGGTAGTGCTATTCTTTAACCTCCTTATAATCATATTTAATAATAATGTGTGTAATAATAATAAGTGGCAATAGGCTCGCCCCCTATTACATGGGACTTAAACATAACGGCGAAACGTGGGTGTACTATACACCTCTGCCAACCCTTCGAGGAATAAGGCGTGAAGTTATGTATGTTAATAATAAAAAAAAAACGTTTCGCGGGCCCTAGTTTGGACAGCCCTGCACCACATAATGACTAAAATATCCACAATAAAATACTTAATAAGAAAAACCAAAACTAAGTTACAACAAAAATCTTTCACGTGCACTTTATTGGAAGAACAACATTCCTAAATAGATTGCCCTTCATTGTTGTCTGAAAGGTTCTTAGATACATAACGTAATTCTGAAAGCACCTCATATGCCCCAGTTACAGGAGAAAAACACTTTCATACATTGTATATCAAACAAATTGACTGATTCGATTTGAGGAGATACGATGTTATCGTTTTATCGATGTGTGTTCACCAAATAATATTACCTATATTTATTGACTCCAGATGTTTTCCGTTTTTCTATTCTAGTGTTTTTCATGAAGGAAGACTTTTGGCCGAATGGTGTCGTATACGTTTCCGCTGAAGGTTACGTGACATTAACTATAAACAAACCGAATTCCTTTTAAAATAGGTACAAATGAAACAATCCACACGCCCCCACACACGCACACGTATCTATAACATCACACACCACATACCTACATTTCACACTCACACACCACAAACACACACCATTATACACTATACACCAAACACCCTTATAAATTACTCCACGTGAGGAATGTTTTTCATGCTTATAATTTTATTTTCATTTCCATTTTTATTCTGCGTACGTGTTTTAGAATAATTCTTAATGCATAAAACTCGACTCATGTAATGGGGAGAAGACACTGGCTCCTGTAACACAGTTACGATGCCTAGCGCAGGAGTCAGAGCTTCACTAATTTTGTAAAAATTAATTTATGCCAGTTAAGAATTATTATACTCGTAGAATTGTTCCTTTTATTCATTTAAATACACATATTATTATAAAGTTAAATTTTTCAATATTATTTCAATACAAAAAAAAAACATTTAATATAGAATTATTATTATTACATTACACAGCGCAACACGAGACCGTCATCACTTCGTGTATAATCGTATTTAAGTAATATTTTAATGTATGCATTAGTAGTAGGTGCAAATGTAAGTTTATGTAAGCTGTGAATGTAAGTAGGCATTCGTTTATAAATTTGTAGCCTGTAATATGTATTAGTAGTAGTATTTTCTGTGTATCTATTAATTCCTCTCCCACGACACAGGTAATCCTAGAGTGGGAGCTAGTGCCAAATGTAAAATTAGAATAGAAAAGAATAATTTTATTTTCAAAAGGTCAGTCTACGAACACTTGCAAGAAAACTGTCCATATGGTGTAGAATTATGTACAAGTATGTAGTATTTCGATGAACTCTGGTACCCAATGTAAGTGTATTACGTAAGTTTATTAAATAAAGTTATTATTATCTCCTTATCTCCTTCGGCTGAAAGTTTACCAAAGGAAGCAATCTAAACTTAGATTGCCTAAACATTTTGTTTCGTTTTTGAACTGGGCAGGTTGTGAGATGTTTACATAAAACATAATCAGCCCATTAATGTCCTACTGCTGGACCTTTTCTCAGAATGAGAAGGGTTGAGGCCTTAGTCTAACGCGCTGGTTTGGAGCGGCATCGCGGACTACACACACAATCAAGAACTATTTGGAGCCGTCTTGGGTGTGCAGGTTTCCTCACGATGTTTTCCTTAACCGTTAACGCAAGTGATAATCAAATTCTGATCTGCACTTGAATTTAAAAAGTCAAGAGGACTACTGCTATAGTGACTACGTGTCGCTTCAAACTTACCTTAACAAATAACTTAACTTTGAACTTTTCATCAAAAGCATTCATTTCATGAGTACCCGTGTATAGGACGCGCTACAAAATAAAACTTCCTCACTACACGCTGGGAATAGATGCGTGTTGTAAAATTCAACAAAACCCAACACGCTTGTTGGTAGGATCTATAGGGTCCGCCTGGCTAGCTACCACCCTCACATTAAAGTCCAAGCAGTTTACTGTGCTCCGTCGTGTATATGTGAGAACCAGAGGGGTATAGGGAAATCTCTCTATATCTCTGTTACTTGGAGTCATGTGCACCATCTTAGACCCTGTCTGCGCTTACCATGAGGTGCGCCGAGGGTCAAGCCCGACCAAGAATAATAATAAAAAAAAAAACTTGGACCTTTCTGCATGGGAGACAAGCATTCAACCGCCAAGCTATCACTACTTTTGCTGTAAATATTAACAAGCTATTACGAAAAAGTGAAAAGCAGGAAATATACAGGGTTTTAACGAATTCGTGTAATTCCTTCAAACCACGTGATCTACTGATGACACAGATTAACCCTAAATGAGGTTTTTGAAAACAAACCAAAAAAGTTTTATTTTTATTTTTATAAAAAAAAAACTTGGTTTTCTATTTCTGTGTCATTTTAGAGCCTTGAGTTACCTGACTGCAAAGAGCGATATCGCGTTAGTCATGTCTGCCAGCCGTGTTGCCGTGCTTTCATTAATGTATGCGTGGCATCGAAATGTTCATGCAAATAAAACATTTTTTTGCAAAAAATAAATTCTTATTTTTTTACTGAATCCTTATTAGGTGGTTCAAATACGATCGGTAACAAAGCCGCATGAATAAATAGTATTTTTATTTTTTATTTTTAATCAAGCTAAATCCCGTGCAGGCCCTGTCTACATCAGTAGTAGATCATGTGGTTTTAAGGAATTACACGAATTCGTTATCACTCTATATCATTTTAAGGTCAGAATAAATGTAGGCAGGGCAATGGCCAACAACAGACACAAAACACGAAATTTCCATTTCCAAAATAAAAATATAATGATCTAATTAATAAGAGCTCTTAAAACAACAACAAAAAAAGACAAAGCTAATTAAATTCCACGAGTTTTTCCTTCTTCTTACGCACAATAAGATGCAGAAAAATGTATAAATAAAAGAATGAATGTTTCAAAACTCTCTTTTTGTTACAAAACACTTTTAAATGTTACTGTTCTTAAGTACAATCATATTACAACAGTAATTGTAAATGCAAAGAATGGAACATTAAAAACAAACATTAAGAACATTAAAAATGAAAATTAACATCATAACATAAGGCATAGGGCACAATTATATTTGACACCAAACTTTTTGGAAAATATCGCGACAACCTCCTTGCTATGTTTTTATTTTTAAACCTGTCATTTTAATTTTTTTATTCTTTGCATTAATCGAAAAAAAAGTCGATAAAAAAAAATTGCCAAATTATTTTGTTACTTATGTACTTTTCTTAAAACCTTACGCCCGATTAAGAGATAATCAAGTAAAAATCCATAGCTGAACGTAAACCTCACAGAACGTTTGAAGTATTCCTGTTGGCTCCACTATCATGGCCCCACTAGTGGAAATATAATTTAGAAATAGGGCAGTGCGTCAAGCCAAGTTCTATAACATTTCAAAAATAGCCTCAGTTGGCCCTACTTGGCTAAAGCAGTGGCGCCAATGGGAATATATCGACCTATGCAATTAACGACGGCGATGAAATAATGCCATAAACACCAGGTGTGGCAAACGGATTCGTGATCGCAGTATATCAATCAATCAAAAATTTTATTTCACATAAACCAATACAGGCGTTTATGAAAAGTCGAATTTAAGTGCACGGTTCCAATTAGTCGTTTCCTATGGAGAAGTGCTGGCAAGAAACTCCATGGTAACTCTTTTTAAAAAAGGATATCTTTAACAATTTCAGAGAATACAGTACTATGATTTAGGATAGTTAAGAGAGAGCAATGTAGTCTTGACCACAGACCTTGGAGAAATGTAGTACCAAGTCTTGAGTACAAAAATTAACCAAAAAGGAAAAAAAAAACAATAAATGAATAATAGTAAGTTACACAATTATACGTATAAGCAAGTCCACAAAGTTCTCACATTTACAAAAGATAAAATGTAGCTAAACTATAATATAATACAATTGACATAATTAAATGTCATCCAAACTAAGAGAAAAAATGATTGTATATTTGTATGAGTAAAGAAGTATATTATACAGCGGACTGGTTGGTCGTTTTACATCCGAAAACCATGAACTCTGGTCATTATGTTGTTATTAATAAACGACCCATCCTTCTTTATATTGATCTAGACACTGGAGTGTTGCTGGACTGCAGCATCGGAGTGGGACTTGACCAATGGTATTCAAATAAAGTGCTGGATGGACGCTGGTCTGGATTGAAACGTGTTTACAATGGTCCAATGCCAATACCAATAGGATAAATGTAAATCCTCCCTTAATTCTGAAAAAACCTATTACGACACCCACAGAGATATGGGGTTGTTTATTGCCAACAAGAACACGGCCAAATATTAATTAATTTAATAAAATTTCATATTATACTTCACCCACATGAAATAAGTTTCTAAATATACATGTTATTAAAATTCAGGCCTCATATTCAATCCCCTGATGCGTACATACAATGCAAATATTTTGGGAACACGCAGAGAAATCTAGAGAATTAACACAAAAGTATGCAGTATAGTCTTTATCTTAGGCCCAATTTTACCAAACCCGGATTACTTTTGTCTTAGGAATAAATGTGATGTTTTTATATTATTTGTATAGAATTTCTGAAATCAAATAATATAAGAAATGAACAGAAATTAAAACAAAATGAAATGAAATTATAAAAAGCAATGAAATGAAATTATAAAATGAAATGAAATGGATATATAAATTGAAATGAAATTATAAAATGAAATGAAGATAAAAAATGAAATTATATTTATTCTGCAAATTAGATATTTAAAAATCACTGGCTAAAAACGTCTGCCAAAACGTCTCATTTATTCTGTAGATAAAAGTTATTCGACGTTGTTAAAATCGGCACTTAGTAACAAACTGATAGAGTATATTCTGTGTAACTTGTAAAGGAAGGGGAACTAACGGAAGCGGAAGTCCACCATCCGCTCTCCTGAGTCATTTCCTAATTGAAGTAGAAAGACTAGCTTTAGAATTAGTTTCCTTCAGAACCTTCGTACCTTTGCACTTTGTACCTACGTTATCGTATCTTCTAATCATAGGAAGTAGGTATCTCAACATAAGAGGCTTTTCATTTAGCGCACCAATTTGAAGAGCACCAATTCGAATCGCACCAATAGGGATTGGAATAGTATTGGTGCTCTTCAAATTGGTGCGCTAAATGGAATACCTCCAACAAAGAAACATGTTCTATTTACATCCTAACGTTTTCTTGGGCGCTATTTGCACAAAGTCTTGGACAACGGACACAGATGTGGCGACTTTTATAACATTTCACACTAATAGTACAGTCAACATCAAATCTGACATAAAAAAGTGTATGAATGAAAACTTGCTTATTATTATTTTAATTTTCAAATAACGATTGAGAATTTAATTCTTTAATAAGGTGTGATGATTAATTTAGAAAAATAATGGCTTATTATTTTCCAGGTGACTAATAACTTAAAAGGCGACTAAGTGTTTGCAACTAATAAAATGAGGCGAAGAGCTATAAATAATGACTTGGCGACTAATAATGTTAGCAGGGTGGTTAAGGGGAATCCCGACATGGATAGGTTAGGTTCGAAGGGGATGAGCGAAGCGAGCGAACGAAGCCCCCGTCATCCCCTTCGTGTTAGGTAACTTTAAACCCTGCAGACAGAAATAGGAGCCCCGCACAGCGGGGCTCCGTCGACTTAAGCTCCACCTAGTTTAAAAAGAAAAACCAAAAGATCACTGCCAAGTTAAATTTAAACAAAGCTTACAACTAAAAATAAAGCTGCTACTTTATACTTAAAATGCTACTTCACTGTAGCTGCAAACCTATTATTTTTGCTACCCATTTTAATTATTTTTAAAACCCTAAATCAGATTAGTTTGTCGCCGCGTTAAATACATGCCAAAAATAATTAACTATTGACATAATTAATTTTGAAATTCTAAATTATACATATATTAATTGATTTTTGCTGTTGACTACACGTCTTAGTATTTAGGGTAATGATCAAAGCACGTCGTAACGTGCTTGTTTTTGGCGAAAGATCATCATATCCATGTCACGTGTTGGGGCTGTAACTCCGTCCCTTGGGTTATTGTGTGTGTGTGGAGATAAATGAAAAAAGATGATTATGACTTTAAACTTATAATGAAATTAATTTCATTATGTTACAAAGAAATGAGCGCTACGCGACAATAATGACTGCGTTTTTTAAAGATAAAGACGCGTGTGCGTAGCGGCTGCTCCGGTCGAAGTGCCGCGCCCGCGGCGCGCGAGCGCCGGAGCCCGAGAGGCCGGCTTGGCCCGTTGCTCCGCGCCTCCCGCGCACCGCACATGATGCGTAGAGGGCGCTAATGTGCGCGCCGACACGCCTCGGCTCGCTATTGGTCGAGGCCCGCGTCCCGCGCAATTGTAGAGGGCGCTTATGTGCGCGCCAACATCACGTCCACGTCACGTACGCCTATGTCCTCGTCACGTCCGGGCTACGTCCACACAAGGGAATTGCGCTTCAGTCGACTGCGTGACGGTGTCGAGTGACTCGTAACATTCAAGCACATGCTCATGACTTGTTCCTTTATCCTAGAAACTACGAGATTTACAAGACGTGTCAGTTGTCTGTCCTCCGTAATCTTTGAGCTAGGTACTTATCGCTAGATAAATACAGCGTGGAACGCAAACCCAGAAGGAAGTTTGTTAAGAATCAGCAACTGAATCGAGACGTCAGCCATTTTTAATGTGTGTGTTTTTTTAAACGAACTTTTTCGAATAAGTATTTTAATTGGGGTAACAAAAATGTAGCCTTATGTCAAGGGCATGAAACTGAATTTTAAATACACTTAACAATAAAAAGTAATACACGTTTGTTGCCCCCTTCGCCTATGTACTGGCGGCTTTTCAGGGGGCCCAGCTAGTGAGCTGGCGAGTCACCGTCTGCCAACAGTTTTCAATTTTAAATGTTGAAAGGCAGACGCCGTTTTCTTCCGGCAATAGAAGTTATCTAGTTCACCTAACACCCCTTCCCATAGACCAGATATTTTTCACCATATTTTACAATAGTCTTGCACCCACCTGGGACGGTCCATGACTGTACTCCAATAGTGCAGCCGTGGATAGTCCCCGGTTGGTGCCCCACCCCATTTTAGATTAAAGTTCTCAAAGGGGCCTCTGCGCGTTGGACCTGTGTCCCCGTGTATGCCTTCCAAAGGACCGGACATCTTCCGCAAGGAAGATGAGCCGTGAATTTAGACGAAAAGTAATACTATTATACTTATAGGCAAAGACCAAATATTTAAGTATCATTTTCTCTTCTGTTTGCTAATCGATTTTTTTATTTTTGTTTAGTAGCTATTGACGAGCTTTAGAGCCGTTACGCACTGTCAACTGGTCGTCGGAGACTTGGTCTCTCGGCGACCAAAACATAAACATTGTCGCCCGGGCGACCGGCAACCAAGTGCGTAAACACCTATTTAAACTATAGAAAGTCACAGTCGCCGTCGACCAAGTCTCCGGCGACTAGTCGACAGTGCGTAATGGCTCTAAAGCTCGTCAATAGCTACTAAACAAAAATGAAAATCAATGAAAAAAAAAGGAAAAAAAAAAACTTTTATATGCTTAAATATTTTTTATTTAAGATAATTAGCTGTGTGTATCTTAAATAAAAAATATTTAAGCATATAAAAGTAAAATTTCAGTGTATGTAATAGACTATAACAGAATATTCTAATTCAGGATGTTTGAGTGTTTGCGTTATTCCTGTTACACGTTGTATAGGAGATGCTGGTGATATAAAGGAAAATGTTGTCTCGAGAACTTTCAATTCAACGTGAAAGCAGAACAGGCAAAAGGCATTTAAGGAGCTTAAGTTATGAAATAAGCACTTTTAAAAGAGGTAAAAGGCCAAAAATATTGCAGAAATCATAATTATTCTCTATTCAACGAAATATGACTCCTGACATAGATGTCATTTCGTAAATTGTAGCCGAAATGGTATGTCTACACCAGTGCGTTTTCATGTTCATCTTGCGCTTTCGTCTGACGCATGCCTGAAGCGCCATAGCCATAGCGCATGCAATAGCGCATGCCCTAATACTCGTTCAAGTCTTATGGCAATCAATATTGCATGCGCTTAACGCAAGAGGAATTGAAAGTTGAAAGCGCAAGATGAACATGAAAGCGCACGGGTATAGACATACCTACCATAAGGAGACTGCTATCGAAAAAACGTAAACAACATCATCAAAAACCGTAAAATAGCTATAATATCCATGTTTTGTTTTTTTATAATATTTTATAGACTTTGTATGGTAACGTTTTATAGCCAAACATACCTCACCTCTGTATTAAATATGTTTCTAAATTGTCCATAGTATTGAAAATAGAATAGCCAGTAGAACTAAATTGTTTTCATCAATTTTGCAGCGCATATTCCAATAGATATTGGATGCGTCACCACGCATGGCGTCATACGGCGACATATTGTTTCTCAGGTAATATGACGTGAACGCAGCGCGGCCTTATTGCACGGTGAATAACTGAATATGTTATGTTTTCAGCATAATACTCAAGGAGGTTTTATGTTGAACGAGAAATTGAGGGGAAATAAATTAACAGTAATAACACTTTTTAAAAACAAGCTTTTATTAAAAAGTTTTTTTTACCATTAAGTAATTTGTTTTTTAGTTATGATTGGGAATGTTTCTATGTCTGTTTTCGTGTTCTCCTCAGCAAGCTCTTTCATTTGATACACATACTGTGGTAGTAGAGAAAAAATAACTAGTCCGCCATCTTGTATGATCCGCCATATTGAAATTAGAATGACGTCACATAGCTAATCATGCATTGTCATCCAAAATAAGCGTATGTACCAAATTTCAGCTCAATCGGTTTAAGATAACTGATTTAAAATTCAGTTACAAGATTCCACCGGACAAACATACATACATTGCAAGTTAAATAAAAGCTTGTAAAAAAGCGTAAAGCTACGTACGCATTTCATTTGGTGGAAGTTTAAAAAGTTACCTGATCGGATTTCTACATAGCGTCGCCCGGGAGTGAAAACCTTGGGAATGCATTTGGTCATTGCACGGAGGGCTTTCACGCGGAATAAGTCGCGGGCAAAAGCTAGTTAATTATATTTATTACGAATTTTCTATTCCCAA
This sequence comes from Amphipyra tragopoginis, assembly GCA_905220435.1. Taxonomy (NCBI): domain Eukaryota; kingdom Metazoa; phylum Arthropoda; class Insecta; order Lepidoptera; family Noctuidae; genus Amphipyra; species Amphipyra tragopoginis. The sequence continues at coordinate 12,810,556 of HG992009.1, forward strand.
TAAAGACTAGTTTCATTGCCTACAAACTAATTTCACATAGAGCGGCTCTCTTATAAGATATAGTCCCTATGAGTCGTGATAAAATAAAAATTACCGTTTACTCCCGGTCAAACGTTGAACCACTACATTAGAAAAACAAATGCACAGTTTTGTTTAATATTCTAACAAAACAGCGAGTCCAAGTTTTTGTTGAAGCCTAAGGTTCTGAAAAACCTTTTCCCAACTATGTTGGGGTCAGCTTCCAATCTACCCAGATGCGGCTGAATACCAGTATTTTACACGGAGCGACTGCCATCAGATCTCCACAACCCAGTTACTGGGCAATGCCGATATCCTAAAGTTAGACCGGTTGTCAGACTTTCGGGCTTCTGATTACTCGTAACGACTGTCATAGGTATTCAAATGACACCCGGGACCCACGGCTTAACGTGCACTCCGAGGCACGGAGGGGTCTCGATGTGTAACGAACGGTCACCCATCCACGGACTGACCGCGGCAAGCGCAGCTTTACCTTGCAAATCATATGAACCGCGCAGTTGTTAATTTACCACGAGCCCCTTCTTTGAACGGACTACTATTATCAATGTTATTATCCAGACTTAATTAACCAAAAAATAAATTTAAACTTACAAAATTAGGATTATTTTCCTTTAGCCGTAGTGTCAATAAATAAATCCATTTTTAATTGTAACAAATTTTAATTACAACTTAATGCAGCCGAACCGTTCGTTTAATCATCATTACTCCCAATTTACTAAGAACGAACACTTCTTCCGGGCGTGACGAAGTAATTTGTACGAGGAGGCAAAAGTACATAACTTCCAACACTCTCTGGTGAGTATCAAGTAACAGGAAACATAAATACAATGGTATTCAAAATATATCTCCCCTTTCAAAACACGGCACTCCCTGCTTCACGGTAACCGAGCCTTTATTTGATGTGTCCTCAAAAACGGCTGAATTTAAATGTAATGTTTTTGGTATGACGGCTCTATTGAAATAAATTTTGTTTAGAAAATATTCCCTTCATTCATTTAAATACATATACAAATTATGTTTTTAAATATTTCCATAGGTACAAGAAAAAAAAAACATTTAAAAATATAGTTGCCCACCGGCACCGGGAACAGGGTCCAAGCTACCGGTGGTCAGGGCCTCAGAGAGAGGAACTTCCTAACAATACGCGCCTTGTCCAGAAGTACTGCTTTCTGTATCAGGCCCTTGATCCAGCTGCCCAACGAGAGCCTCTTTAGATGTTGTAGTCAATATTATTATGTTTATTAATCTAGATTAGACTAGACTCTAAACTGCTGAGCGTGAGATCCTGGACTCGATCCCTAACGTCGAGCAAAGTGTTTTTCCTTGTGGAATTCCTCAGTAGAAGCCGGGAGTCTGCATTTGCACCCTGTTGATGTCAATAGGCTCGCCCTCTACTACATGGGACTTAAACATGGCTGAAATGCGGGTGTACTATACACCTCTGCCCAACCCTTCGGGGAATATAGGCGTGATGTTATATTACGTCCATTTTTGTGATCAAATGCAGATAGAATTCGTTTTTAGTTTGCTGCTGACAAAATGTTTTCGTTTTTGAATAGCTAGCGAGTTCCGGCAATGAATACTCGTAAACAAGTGAAGTCGTTTTCCATTTTATTAATTTGCTCGAAATACCGATGATGTTATAAATAGTTTACATTAAAAAAAATTGCCTGTAACTGTCCAACTGCAGGGCAAATTCCTCTTCTCATACAGAGAAGGGACGAGCATTGATCACCACGCTTGCTCACTGTGAGTTTGCCTATTTTTGTAGAACCTAGTGTTCTGTTGACTAACTACCAAGTTTCAAAGAAACATTTCCAAATCGATCGCATTAAAATTTGTCTTGATATACACTTTTGCAGCTGCATCGTATTAGTCCCATAATATCTTGAAAACGCGTTGGAATTCAGGGCGCTATCATTAGATCTTCATTTGAGGACCCATTTGCAAGTCATGACGCAAATTGGCTTTGACAAGCGTCCGTTTACACTGAGACAAACCATGCTCGTAATGGCCTGAATTAAGATACATTTTACTTCGATAAACGTGTGTATTTATAGATTTAACTTTTATATGGTTTGTATAAAGTTCTTTATAACTAAAGACTTTAAACATCATAGAAGGTAAAGAGAAAACCAGGTTGACCAAGAAAAAAGTACACAGACCAATTGAAGGATAATTATACTCTCAAAGATAATATTTTATTTCGGAAAACCGTCCATGTTTCCACCTGTATTGTTATACCATGAACAAAATTAAATAAAAAAAATAAAAAACCCCAATGCAATGGATGGTACGTTATGGTTTGCTTGTTGAAATGGAGCTATAATGTCGCGTCGGGGTACCGCTATCTGTGTCTGTCTGTGGCACCGTAGCTCTTAAACGGCTAAACTGATTTTGATAAAACATGTCTACTTATGTACCACCGCTAGAAAACCTGATTTTAAATTTAAAAAACCGCACCTAAATCGGTTCCACACACCCCTCTTTTTGCGTCGGGGGTTAAAAAGACAGAAGTGATATCATACATAAGTGAAGGAATTGGCTCTGGATAGAGAAAGATGGAAATTGCTACACCAACAAGCACATATAGGGGGTTATTTTCCAGACCAGTACTTAAATTTTGGTCGGATGGTATAAAATTCTGGAAGTCTGAATCAATTCATTAGCTATCGGAATTCACATTCATTGGAATTGTCAGCTGCAATTAATTGCAATCCTTTTTGTGTAATGACGTCTGCTTTAACGTTAACGCGCACGTTACGTTTGTATTGTGGTTCACCACATTCATCAGTGCCTCAGCAATCTGCGCAAAAATATATCAGATTGTATTTAATGATGCAGTCTTGATATTAACATGTAATGGTATTAAAATATAAGTTTTATTTTTATTTTATTATACTCTTGTTTGGTAGAGGCAATTTTTTGGTTTGAAAATAGAAGTTGTGATGTTATGTATTTTTTTGTTTTAATAATTCATTTTGTTATTTAATAAACTTCATTATTCATTGTCCAGGTTTTTAGTAAATAACACGCTAAGCGACATAAGTAACTTCACGCAGAAAGTTAAAAAAAACGGGTTGGGTATTAAAAAAACCTTCTGAAATATGTAATCCTTTGTGATCAAATCTTCAGGAAGAAAGTACAAAAAAACACTAACATTAATTAAGAGTATTTGAGTTTAAGAACAATAAAACGAAAAACATGTGTACTTACTTATAAATAAGGAAGTATCAACCTAAATAAAAACAGAGACGGCGACTTTTAAATTACCTTAATATACACATAATCACTTACCTTAATATATCCTACAATCATCTAATTTCGTAATTATTTTGTGAAGGTTTTTAATTTAATCAAGAACATTTCTACTTTTCCTAAACACACACAAAAGTAATTCTTAACTTAGTTTTCCCAATTCAAATCCTCACACAAAAAGTTTTAGACAGTTTAAAGAGTTCATTTGTCATGCAATTACCATAACCAACAACTATTCATTCATTAAGCCTTAAGTAAATCACGGGGAACTACAGGTACCAATTACTTACCCTTTAACAAAAATCACAGGTACACCTAATTTTCAAGGGGATTTTCGAACTTTCTAAACACACATAGACATGCTTTTCTACTGTTTTTAACAATGCTTACATAAAACACCGGGTGGTTTTTACATGGAGCTAAAAGTGCGAGCGAGGTTCCGCTCAGCTCTGTACACGTACGAAGGTCAAAAGTACCGCCAAGCCACTGAGCGAAAACCCACCGCCAAAGTTGTTAGAAGTGTTTACTGCGCATGTTCCTTTCATTAAGTAAGTTGGGACTCGTACAGGGTATGTCAACTTCAAATATAGTATGGAAAAACAATGCAGTGCATATCGTCGATGCGCTTGCTGATACCCTTAAGTGGATTTTATCAACTTTTCAGGAAGCTGACTGTTTTATCTGATAACTAATAAGTTTAAGGAAAATCTAAAAATTCAAAATGCTGCATTCAAAAACCAGCAACAGTATTCTGAGGGTGTTTGCAGACAGGCTGGATGGACCTACAATGGGGAGGTTTACCAAGATACATGTTGGCAACAAAGCTTGTTAAACCTTCCCGCGATTGTGATTTTATTTTTATTTTTTTAGTGTTCCTGCATGTTAATAATACAAGGTTAGTCGGAAAGGGGGTACTAATCCGAAGCCCACTTATAGTACCGCTGATGACTGTTTGAAAGCAAGTGTTAAAATTTCAAAATTCGATAATTTTTTTTTCCAATTAAAATGATTTTTATTTTAGTTTTTTCAAAAATTCTTCATCCCTGCTTTAGTTACAAATTCAGAAAATGGTGTTTCTAATTCATGACCCCAAATATGACCTAAAATGTAAACACAGCTGATCATAACTGGGGATAGATAGATTTTAGAGTTTTTTTTTTTGAGATTTTTGAACAACTGTTTCTCTTAAACTATAGACTTTTGGGAAAAGTTGTAGAACAAAAGTTATTCATTATTATGTGTACTTTAACACCCTTTCGGATTAGTACCCCCTTTCTGACTAACCTTGTATAGTTTATAAGTAAGATGTAATATTAACACCGTCTTGATGCCTAACTTTTTTTTTAAAACATAATTTTTTTTTTGATACACATATTTTTTTAGTGTTACTTCATAAGCTCAAAATTTACTTTTTTTGTATTTTTCGTGCACACGTCAGAATTTTTAAGCCGTGCACATATGGGTTTTGGCGAGCGCACCGACGCGACGCGGCGACGATATATCGAAATGTTTTAATCTGTACACATAGTAAAAGCTATTTTTTACGATTAGATTTACGGTTGGGCCTGGTTTAAGTGAATTGTGGGCTTTCTGTGGAACAGCTGCGGTTGGGATAAGCTTCAGAGAAAGGGGATGAATGTAAATAGAACGAACGCAACATGTTTGGGATGGGTCAAATTAGTCCCATGTTTGAGTTGCCAAGTTTAATGCCACAGAAATTAGAAGGGTTATAGTTGTTCCGTATTTAAACTTGGAATGGGCTTAGTCACAGCTTAATGAATTCATAGCATTGTTGTGGACGGCGTGAACGCTGATTAAGGGTGTGTAATGTGTAAATATCTATATAATAATATAAATAAACATAAAAGTCCTGACTGACTGACTAACTCATCAACGCCCAGCCCAAACCCTTAGACCTAGAAAGCTGAAATTTTGCACAGAGGTTCGGTTTATAATTTAAACAAGGAATAAGGAAGGGTTTTGCGAAATTCAACCCCTAAGGGAGTTAAATAGGGAATGAAAGTTTGTATGGAAAATCGTCACTTAACGGGTTCAAAATTTTACACAAGCGAAGCTGCGGGCCAAAGCTACTTTTAAATAATATTAGACTAAACCAGTCTTCATTCGATATTTTTGCAAATACAAGATCCAGTTTTTTTTCTATTTTGGTAAGCAAATACCTGTGTTTTGTGTTTTGAATGCCTGTTAGTTTTTTTTATGTGATGACCGTTGCATCAATTGTGTACCCCCTAGCAACTTTGGAGGCTCTTGTAACGTACACAGGTACAAGAATAAAAAAATAAATAGGGATTAATGTAGGCGTCTATATTTATACATACAAAAAAATGTAGCTCTATAAAGAGCCTCTACGAGTGGCGATACTTAAGTACGTCCGGCGCACCCTGGGCAGTCAACCCCGCTATCAATCATGCTGACTGGCTAATCTTTTCATCACGGCATGAGCTATTCTCCTATAACTCGTGCTGACACGAGAGGAGAAGACAATTCCACTTTTTTATGTCCACACACTACTTACACATTTATAAAGCTTTGCGTATCGAACCTTGAATATGTCTTTTTTATCTTTTAATTCCCTCCGCCCCGGGAAGGCGAAGGATTATGACGGACTCGTACCAGCTAAAAACCCACGTTGCTCCTTCTTCTGACCTGTGACCGGGGTCGCAGGATTCTCAGCTGCATGCACCGCAACCCCGACAGACCTCTCCTTCTGTGGGGCTTGGCCCCACGTCCTCCTGAGAGGCGTGCGCGGATCACGGCGCGCTGCCTTCTCGGGTCTGTTACTGGTCGTGCGACGAGTAACCTTGATTATACCTATCTTATCTTGGCTAACCAAAGATTCGAAGCATTTATAGAAGATACTTAACATATTTTCTCGCTGCAAACGGGATCATAAATCATATTTTTTTGTTTGTAAATATTTTTTTGTTGTTTCTTTGGTTTTCACGCTCTCACGTTTCTTTGCCACACCTGCAACGGGAAATTGTGTTTAGTAATTCGAGCGGCTTCCTAAATATTATTATTTTCTTACTGAATCTGTATTAAAGCTCGAGTTTCTCGACAAACGAAAACAAAAGTCTCTTGAATTTCATTCTTTGCTTGGCTTTTCTTTTATTTAAGTCTATAAAATCCTTTTGTTTAAGTTGTAGACACCGTTTTTAATAATAGGCGTATCTTGTTTAGGTCCTCTTAGTACTTTTAATTGTTTTGTCTGAGTAGTTTCAAGACAACTTAACATTTACAAAGTATGCAAACTATTGTTTCTTAAAATGTATAACAATATGCCTGTCCTTTTACAATTTGTTTTATTAACACAACCTTGCCTAAAATAGGTCAACTGTCGATTCTAGGTGTCATACAAATACCTATGATCTATGATGAGTCTAACTTTAGGATATGTGCATTGCCCAATAATTGGGTTACGGAGGTCTGATGGCAATCACTCCGTGTAAAATACTAGTGTTCAGCCGCATCTGATTAGACTGGAATCCGATGCCAACATAGTTGTGAAAAAGCGAAGCAGAACAACCATGGACACTGCCACCTACCCAATTCTCCTAAAATAAATCTTTATGAATTGCAACCGAATTAAAGCCGAACCTTTCATTCAGACAGTTTTCAATTTCAAAAGCTGTCAAATTGTTTGAAACAAAAAACAAAACCAATCATTTTGACAGTTTTCGTATACAAAAACTGACTGACGGTTGTGGTTCGTTTGCGTTTGGCAACAATTTTGTTTGTCAAATTTGCCTACTGGTCCTCATTAGCTCACAGACCTCCAGTTTAAAACATAAGCCTCCTCAACTGATCACCATTGCTCTCCTCCGTACCGTCTGATAAAATTCGTCTGTTCAACCTAGAGGATGGTGACCCGCCCCGACTGTCACTCGATGCCATGTCCAATTAAGTACCGTAGAACGGAGTTACTTTGATAAATTTTTTGAGCTTCATGTGTTTGTATCTTATCGTCGGCTAAAAGTGATAAACTGATAACTCCATTTCAATATGATTTCACAGACAATTCACGAAAGTGCTTTTTTCAATTAATTTATTGGCATGTATTTAACGCGGCGACAAACTAATCTGATTTAGGGTTTTAAAAATAATTAAAATGGGTAGCAAAAATAATAGGTTGGCAGCTACAGTGAAGTAGCATTTTAAGCAGGCAGGGGTTTTTAAAAATAATTAAAATGGGTAGCTAAAATTATAGGTTGGCAGCTACAGTGAAGGAGCTTAAGTCGACGGAGCCCCGCTATGCTCCTATTTCTGTCTGCAGGGTTTAAAGTAACCTAACACGAAGGGGATGACGGGGGCTTCGTTCGCTCGCTTCGCTCGCTCACTCTAGCCCCCGTCATCCCCTTCGAACCTAACCTATCCATGTCGGGATTCCCCTTAACCACCCTGCTAACATGATTAGTCGCCAAGTCATTATTTATAGCTCCTCGCCTCATTTTATTAGTTGCAAACACTTAGTCGCCTTTTAAGTTATTAGTCACCTGGAAAATAATAAGCCTTAATTATTCAATAGAATTAAACAAAAATCACGTTTATTGATAGTAGTCTAATATTACTCAGAAGGCTCTTCTTTTGAAAAATAAATAATTAACTAACTACCTAGAAATTATTAAATTTAATTCATTACCTGTAAAATCGTTCAAATGGAGTTATCAGTTTTATCACTTTTAACCGATGTTATTTATTTTCGCTTCTAGCTGCTACATCAAAAATATTTTATATAGACTGAATTGACAGAGAACTGACTAATATCACATAGACTAGATAAAAAAAAACTACAAAGCAAAGTTTTCGATAAAAAAAAGAGAAATATTCCTTATCAAATTCGAACCGTAGGCTTTCACTTTGATAATCCTTGTTTTATCATTCAGTGTCAAAGTAGCCCCAATTAGGACTCGAATTTTGTACATAATCAGGGGTGTGATTTAGTATTTTTTATCTTCGCCATCTAACTTTGCAGACACCTCTATGCCGTATGATAAAATAGGAAAACTGTCAATGTTGCTTATACAGTTAAGTTAAAATGCATAAGTTTCATTTTTACAGAGATATATGACCGAATACAATATTTTTAGTAACTATCAATGTCGCTCCTTGACTAAAGTAACCCCAATCGCTGGTATTCATTTAATGTTTCAGTTATTAAATGTTCATTGGAAATACAACGCCATATTATTATCACTTAATACACGAAATACCTCACTAAATTCTGCATCACTAATGATACCTACAACGACAACGAAGTTAGTTAGGAAGTTGTATACCTAACTGAATAGGCCGCCGGTTGTTATAACTTTATCGTTAACTAATTTAACCGTAATTAATAGATGTAAACCAAGTAGGCAATACAAAAGTTTGTTTTTGGCATCTCTGTACGTCTATAGCGTTATAATTAAATCTATGCCCAAATAGGCTGTTCCTGTTTAGAATTATGTATTCTACAATGTATAAGAAAATTCGTGTGGTCAATGTTCTCTAAAATTATTCAGGCGCCTGGGGTTTATTCGGTTCTCGCAAGGCAGATAAGAGTTTTTCGATGCGTTGTCTTTGTGTAATACTGCCATAGAAGTACCAACTAGAGGATTATGAGACTCAAAAATGGTACTTAGGTATTTGTATTATGATATAAGCTACTTAACCCTTTTTTTGCGCACTCGCTTCCGTTTTTATTTTCTCATTTTTCTTGCAGTCCCTCCGTCAGGTTAAATTGCAAGTCTAGTGAGCTGAGGATACAACTTATTAATCTCAATTTGGAATACGGGACAATATGAGCATATTAACCCTCCATTGTTGGGCAGCAACTCTTACAGCTGAAATCTCCCTGTAATTGCCATAATTGCCACACCCAACACGTTGGCCGCCCGGCCCGACTGTCGAAAATACCGATAACATTTCATTCAAGTTTTTTTTTTAATGGAAGATTTTTTGCGGCCTGTACTTGTGATCAATTCAAAGTTTATTTTAATATGTATACCTAACCATTAAAGTTATATGTTGGTTTTCTTTCTCATTATACTAAGAATCACTGACCGTATTTTTCTTGTGATAGAAAATATAATAACTAACGCAAATTCAAATATAATTCCTTAATTGAATTTTATGACGACACGTTTGGTGCAGTGGCTAAGCGATTGGCTTCTACGCTACGGGTCGTGGGTTCGATTCCCACACGGAACAAAAATTTGTATGACCTACAGATGGTTGTTTCGGGCCTGGGCGTTTGTGTATGTGAGATTTGTGTCTGTAAACGCACCCACGATACAAGAGAAATCTTAGTGTGGGGCAAAGTTTTACTCAAAAAAAAAAAGGTATACTGATTAAGTCCTTCAAATATTAGCCCAAAAAGTTATCAAAACAACAATTACGAATGTGCGACGACCGTTAATGCGAAAAAATATGTTCATACTGTGAGAATGCTTGTGAAAGAACGCTCGTGCTGCGAACAACAAGTCTACCGAATGTTCATAGCACGAACGTTCTTTCGAACTAACGTCCGTGGTACTTTCGTACTTCGACCTTACGTTATGGACTAATTTATTTGAAAGTAAAATCTACAAGCTCTAAAACTTTAAGCTCTCTAATTGCATTCAAGATGATTAGAAACTTCAGATTTTATTACTTTACAGACTGAACTATACGCCCATTTATCTAGTTTCACTAGTAGGTGATATAATTATCAATATAATGATCAAGTATTAAGACAAGGATACCGTTTCACACACTAGCCTCAAGCCACCTTTAGATTTAACACCGCTTTGATGCTTAAGTAGTTAAGTAGAAACTACTAAGCAATCGCCGCAAGCCCTATAACCTACCTTACTCACTACGTGGTAATTTGAGAAAAGGCATACAGGGCAGCTACCTTAACTATTGTAGCTACAGGCAAGCGTTTTAAGGTGATCACCAGTGATCGGAAAAAAGTGAGCTAATTTACCTAAACTTCAAAGAACAGAGAAAAAACTGGAGATTTCCTTACGACAACATTTTTTTTCGGGAGAATTTTCTTGGAGATTGTCTTTAATTTGTTTTCAAAAAATAAAAGACAATCTCCCATTTTGAAAACAATAAACAATCTCTTTTTAAAAACAATGAAAAACGTGTCATCTGGTTTTGTGATAATTTTGGGAAACAAAAATAGGATCCGAATTTAATTGTTTTCTGTACTATTAACATTAATATTAAATGTACTTAGTGATGTCCCGAAACCCAGAATAATTTTCACGAAAAAAAATGTTGTCGTAAGGAACTTTCCAGTTTTTGTCTCTGTTCCTTGAAGTTTAGGTAAATTAGCTCACCTTTTTCCGATCACTGGTGATCACCCTTTACCTATGAAATAATTTATATCTGCTTTCACAGATTTTGAAAAAAAATGTCCAGTCAGCGAGAGCAGTTTTCACAAAACATTTTTATGATACCAGTCTATTACTAATAAACATTGACTTAGAATAAGTATGGACCTCGGGTCATCGCTCAAAAATGTCCGAACCGAAAGTGAGTTAAAACACGATGAATTTGAAAAGAGCTACACTTGCGCGCGTCATTCTTCATTTGGACGAACAAGCAGCTACACCTCAATGTCACATGTCAACAATGCCGTTCTGTGTAGTGAGATCGTGTAAAAACTACTCAAAAAAGTGAAAAAAGTTGATGGTGTATCACATTTTCAGTAGGTATATTATTGTTTTACAATTTTAAAGTATTATTTTGTTAAGGAACATTGTATTTTGCTTAAAATTGAATTAATTGCAAGAGCAAAACACACAATAATCCAACTAAACAAAAAGTATCTTATTTTCCTTCCTTTGTTTGACCAATTATGTCAACTTCATTTGGTTGGATTACCATAAGAAACTTGACATATTTGTCAGACATTAGAACAAAGATTCCAAAGAGTCGTTATTTTTACGCGATGTTTTTTTGTATTGCGATTTTGAACCAATTGCAATTTGTTTTGTTCTATTCATTTAAACAAGTTAATTTTAAACTTGCATTGTATGCAAACATATTATGTACGAAAATATGTATGTTGTCCTTCCGTTTCAAAATTGTATTGGTTTTTCGGTCACTACCAAGTTTCCGATCGAGCTGAAATTTTGCAGGTAGGTATGTGCATCTTAGATCATTAAAATGTCATTGAACTAATTTGATGATGGAGCCGAAGATTAGGCAGGCACAGGAACAAATGGTAGGCTTGTCGAGTTTCAGCTCATGTATTTTGTCATTATAAACACTTTTCATTACATAAATAATGACGTAGGTCCGATAGTAGAGCCGGAAAACGGGCTCTGGAACTCCCTAATGGCAAATAGTGAACACGTGACGTTTGGGCTCGTTTGTTTAGTTATCATAAACTCTTTTAAATACACATGACAAAAGATAGTTTCATTCAAAAAAAAAAAAAATGTGCCTCTGATTTAATTTCAGTTTTCTTTGAGATCAATTAGATGAAGATGATGATGATGATGCTGATGGTGATACTTCAGCAAAGGAAGCGAAATCGCGTTTTTGAAAATGACGATGTTGTAATTTTGCAAGAAATGTTCTATGCTCTTTCAGTTGGTTTAAATATTTAGCGATCGCAATAAAATAATATAACAAATAATAAAATCTTTTAAAAATTAAGTTGCTCTATTACTCCTATGTTCTCCAAATTTTCGTTTAATATTAAATGAAGTTTCGAAATTTGAAAAATTGAGCAGTGCTGTCATGTTTTCGTATGGTAAAAATTGTTGCAAGCAAAATTAGGCATTATGATAACGACATAGGAATTCGTACATCGTAAATGAGCTTGTTGGTATTTCTAAGTTTATAATATGTCAATTCAGGACACTTTTATCGTGAATTTTGTACTACACTCGTTGTCCATACTTATTCTAAGTCAATGCTAATAAAGATAAAAAAACTCTTGCGGACCAACTGACGTTGGAGTACTAGAAACGTTAAAAATCGGAAAAAAACTTTTTTTTTTATTTATCACTTAGTGAAAGGTACATAGTAAGGTCTATAATACAATAAAATGTCCAACAAAACCATATACCTGGTTTGTCTTATATTTGAGACGGGATAGTAATAAGGGCAGCTTCCTTAAGGTACAAGTCCGAGACGGGCTGCAAACTGCAGACTACAACCGCAGACCGCAAGTCGCCATCGGAATAGCGCCTTTAAGGTGTGTACTTTAAAGGTTTTATTCCGACAGCGACTGCAAAACTGCAACCGCAGACCGCAGCCGCAGATCGCACCGCAAGCGATACTACTTTCGCAGTTTGCGGTCTGCAGACCGTCTCGGACTTGTACCTTCAATCGTTGTGGTTACAGGAAAGTGTTCATAAGAGACTGTCCATAATTTTTGAAAATAATTCAATATTAGTATAGAAAGAGGATGACTAAATGTCGATACAGTTAATTGAAATATTACTATACATTATTCTATATTTAATACAGCAATAGATAAATATGATACATTTTAGCAAGGAAATGTATAGAAATAAGCAACATGTTTGATTCAACATAGTATAATGTTTTCATAAACCATAAAGGTCAATACAGACGAGCTGATAATCTACTTCTTCTTCTTAGCGTGTCGATGCAAATCTACACCGTGTTGGCCCAGAACTCAGCAATGAGTTAAGCACTATCCGTAGCGTCCATTAGTTCTTGCGGCTTACAGGAAACAGGTAATCTACTTATAGAAAATTTAATTGTTCAAAAGATATAAGTGCCTTGGTGGGCACTTTTGTCAATTTTATAATCAACTAGCTGTACCCGGCATGCGTTGCAATGCAGTTTTTTCTACTTACTACCTACCTACTACTTACCTACTACCTACCTTCAAAAACAAAATCAAAATAGTAACAAAAAGTTAAACATTTTCATGCATGCGGTAAACAAATGAAGAATATAATGACATACTGAGGTAATTTCGTTTTTTTTTTAGTAAAAATTTTCTTTCATAAAAACCTTCTCCTGACAATTACGAGCACCACAAAAAAATGATTTGCGAAATCGGTCCAGCCGCTCACGCGTGACCAAGGGAAATAGGGATTAATTTTTATACTATAATTATACATATCTTCTTATATATAAAGAGACTGGTACTGACTGACATTTGATTCATCAACGCAGAGCCTAAACCACAAAAGCTGGAAATATGAAATTTGGACAGTAGGTTCTTTACGTGACGAAAACATCCACTAAGAAAGGATTTCTCGAAATTCAACCCCTAAGGGGGTGGAAAGGGTGATTAACGTTTGTATGCAAGTCCGTCATTTTTGAAGTAAGGAGTATGAAATTAAGTATTATGGTTTCTGGTTAGAAGTAAATGTACACGTGTTTGAGCGTTTTTGGAAATTCAACCCTTAAGGGGGTGAAATAAGTGTTGTAAGTTTGTATGAGAAATCTGGTACTTTTGAAGTAAGAATCATGAAATTCAATATTTAGGTTACTGGTCAGAAATAAACGTACACATGTTTCAGGGTTTTTGGAAATTCAACCCCTAAAGGGGTGAAATAAGTGTTGTAAGTTTGTATGAGAAATCTGGTACTTTAGAAGTAATAAGGTACGCAAGCGAAGCTGCGGGCAACAGCTAGTTAGTCAATAAAAAAACGAAGAACAAATGTAAAGATAATTATAATAAGTTATTTAAAATATGCAAAATCCTTCCTATCAGGTTAAAACATAAGTACCTACTTTTGGTAAACAGTCATGGCAGCTGGGAGCGTCACTCGCTAGTTGTTCATAACCACGCAACTAGGACAGTATCGGCAGGTAAATTTGATGTGCCTAGAGTAAGGAATTATTTTGGCGACCGAACTCTTGATAAAAGAATTCCATATCTTCTCAACCAATTACCGGCTGATGTAAGAGGCCAAAAAATAACAAATAAATTTGCCAAATCACTAAAGCAGTTCTTTCTCGGGAATTTGTAGACCCATACTTAGGTGGTTCTCAGGTTTCTGAGACAGAAAAGACCAATTGGTAAAAATATTATTAGTTATTAATATGTAATTATTATAAGTCCGTACTACTAAATTTTTATGTTGTTAAAATTGTTTGTTCAGTTCCCGCAGACAAACCGTGCAAACGGTTTTGTGGGGCTTAGTTTAAGTAAGCTTGTATATAAAACTTTCTTTATAATAAATAAATAAATTAAAAAAAAAAAATATATAGACAAATAGCAATCGATGATCGCTAGAGAATAGAAACGACGGCGAGATGTAACATAAGCTTTCGACTGGTCAAGCGACCTATTATGTCATTTCCATACATTTAATTGGCGTACGTATCTATTCTCTGGCGATCATCGATTGCCATTTGTCTACAGACGCTGGTGGCTAACCTTCACTTGTTGGAGACGGTCCTTTTGTAGTCGGCCGCTACCGTGAATGGAATCTGTATCGCTTAACAGCAGATGAAAGCGGCCAAATAGATCCTATGGTCGCAGAGGTTTGGTCCATTGTCCTAACTAGAAGATAAAGAAAAAATAAAAATGAAACAGTTTCGGAGGTAATTCTTCCTTATTGTCCTAGATGTCGTAACAATTCTCATACCCTGAGGGATTGTCAAAATAAAGAAACTATATGTTTTAAGTGTGGTTGAACAAGTCTAAGACGGACTGCAGACCGCAAACTGCGAAAGTAGTATCGCTTGCGGTGCGATCTGCGGTTGCAGTTTTGCAGTCGCTGTCGGAATAGCACCTTTAAAGTGCACATCTTAAAGGCGCTATTCCGATGACGACTTGCGGTCTGCGGTTGCAGTCTGCAGTTTTCAGCCCGTCTCGGACTTGTAGGTAGGTACCTTAAAGGTACGCTGTGTATGTGTTTGCCGTCCGCATGTAGTAATATAATTTTATAGGTACCCACATTACAAATGTTTCATTTGTAAAATGGGTACTTTTATTCATCATACAAATTGAAGTTTCATTCTTTCACATCAGATAATACAAATTCGGGTCAACATAATAAACAATACTATTCTCTTTTAGAATGGTTATGTACCATGATATTGCAACTTACATTACTTACATGCGCTTGTATGTAAGTAATGTGAGTAGATGAAGTGAAAACAACATAGTGCACCCCATGGTATAATAATAAGCTACGCCTGGTATTCTCTTCCCGCAATGGCCTAAGACTACGTCATGAATGTCACGATCACTGCTGCCATTGATTAACATCTCCAATACAATAAAGAAGATTTTTAATTCATCATAAATATTAATTAAATTGCTAACTAGCCTAACTATTTTCTATTTCGTGTTATTCATCTATCTAATTAAAAAGTAAACTGTATAAAATTACTAGTTCAAAATTGCTTCTCTAAAGAAGCAAATATGTGAAAAAATGCATCTTGCTCGGGGAATTTATTTATACACAGGGGAAGCACCCCCAGCTGATGACGTAGTCTTAGGCTAATGACGTGACCTACCTGTCACGGGAAGAGAATACTAGTAGTGATTATTATACCATAGTGCACCCCTAGTTTTGACATTTTAAAAGCACCTGTAATTTGATCTACTTGAAATAAAAAACTTTGACTTTGACCAACAAAATACTACACACATAACCAAGGTGAAACCAAGGTGCATTATATTTACGGGGCAACATCATAAATTCCTTGTAATAGCTATTACATTACATAATATCACGCCTGTATTCCCCGAAGGATTGAGCAGAGGTGTAATAGTACGGTCAGCAACAAAAGTAGCTGAACATTTGAGTTTTTAAACTTTGCAATAATTAGACAACTAATTGATAGGAAACAAAAACTTTCAGACATACTTAGAGCTGTATCTAGCAGCTCTAGGTACCATTAAAGTTTTTGTTTTAAAACATCTAGTTTTCTAATTAATGCCAAGTTTAAAATCTCAAATGTTAAGCTACTTTTGTTGCTGACCGTACACCCTCGTTTCGCCGATATATTTAAGTACCTTGTAAAAGGGGACGAGCCTATTACCATCAACCGGGCATAAATCCAGACTCCGGGCTACTACTGTGCAATTCCACACAGAAAACCCCAATATCACTTTACCCGACCAGGGGATCGAACCCAGAACCTCACGTACAGGGTATCAGGACACTTGCGCGAAAGACATTTCCGCGAAAGACACTTGCGCGACTCCCTTTGCGCGACTAGACAAATGCGCGAATGGACTTTTGCGCGACTGGACATTTGCGCGACTAGACACTTGCGCGACTGGACGTTTCCGCGACTAGACTGTTGCGCGAACCCACTTGCGCGACCGACACTTGCGCGACTGACTTTTCCGCGAAAGACATTTGCGCGTATATACTTCCGCGATAGGACACTTGCGCGACATTTATTACGCAAAGGATTTAGGGCAAAATCCGAGAAATGAGATTCCATACCATCACGCCTGTATTCTCCGAAGGGTAGGACAGAGGTGTATATACAGGGTGGTAATTTGAGATGGGGCATGAAGGGCAGCTACCTTAACCATTGTAGCTACAGGAAAACGTTCTTAGAAGACCACCCCTAACTTTTGGGATAATTTCAATCGGCATTCACAGATTTTGAAAAAAAAGTACAGTCAGCGAGAAAAAGGGCTGTTTTCACAAAACTTTTTTATGATGCCAATCGATCCCATCTCCCATAAGGATCAAAAGACTCTTCCGGACCAACTGAGGTTGGAGTACTAGAAAAGTCAGAAATCGCAAAAAACTTATTTGAGATGGGGTAGTAATAAGGGCAGCTACCTTAATCGTTGTGGCTAGAGGAAAATGTTCTTAAGAGACTGTCCATATTTTTTGAAAATAATTCGAATGGCATTCACAGATTTTGAAAATAAAATATTTTTTTTTTTCGGCATAATCGGCACTTTTCACAAAATGTTGTTTTTCGTGATTTCTGATGTTTCTAGTACCTCAGTAGGTCCAGAAGAGTATTTTGATCCTTATAGGAAATAGGATCGATTGGCATCATAAAAAAGTTTAATGAGAACTAACGATTTTTTTTGCTGACTGTACCAATTTTTTTTTCAATATCTTTTTATGCAGTTCGAAATAATGTCAAAAATTATGGCCAGTCTCCTAGCACCATTTTCCTGTAGCGACAGCGATTAAGGTAGCTGCCCTTGTAACTAACCCATCTCAAATAGTTTTTTGTTATTTCTGACGTTTCTAGTACTCAAACCTCAGTTGGTCCGGAAGAGTCTTTTGATCCTTAAGGGAAATGGGATCGATTGGCATCATAAAAAAGTTTTGTGAAAACAGCCCTTTTTCTCGCCGACTGTACTTTTTTTTCAAAATCTGTGAATGCCGATTGAAATTATCCCAAAAGTTAGGGGTGGTCTTCTAAGAACGTTTTCCTGTAGCTACAATGGTTAAGGTAGCTGCCCTTCATGCCCCATTTCAAATTACCACCCTGTATACTAAGTATGTAACTATATGAACTTTATCTAGATAAAATTCATAAAGGCTAGTTTAAGTTGTTTAAAGTTTTAATATCTCACAAGTTTTCCCTCCAGAGGGAGGGGTTGGTCAAAATAAAAATCAAGATGGCGGCTGTGAAATTTTACAAGATATGCGTCATGGGTGTCGTGTCTTTGTTTTCGGGGGCGCTGATGACGAAAATGAGGTCGAAGTCAAAATCCAAGATGGCGGCTGTGAAATTTTACAAAATATGCGTCTTGGGTGTCGCGTCCATAGTTTTCAAGGGTGCTGATGACGAAAATGAGGTCAAAGTCAAAATCCAAGATGGCGGCGTTGAAATTTTACAAAATATGCGTCATGGGTGTCGCGTCCATAGTTTTCGGGGGTGCTGATGACAAAAATGAGGTCAAAGTAAAAATCCAAGATGGCGGCTTTGAAATTTTACAAAATATGCGTCATGGGTGTCGCGTCCATGGTTTTCGGGGGTGCTGATGACGAAAATGAGGTCAAAGTCAAAATCCAAGATGGCGGCTGTGAAATTTTACAAGATATGCGTCATGGGTGTCGTGACCATAGTTTTCGGGGGTGCTGATGACGAAAATGAGGTCAAAGTAAAAATCCAAGATGGCGGCTTTGAACTTTTACAAAATATATGTCATGGGTGTCGCGTCCATGGTTTTCGGGGGTGCTGATGACGAAAATGAGGTCGAAGTCAAAATCCAAGATGGCGGCTGTGAAATTTTACAAAATATGCGTCTTGGGTGTCGCGTCCATAGTTTTCAAGGGTGCTGATGACGAAAATGAGGTCAAAGTCAAAATCCAAGATGGCGGCGTTGAAATTTTACAAAATATGCGTCATGGGTGTCGCGTCCATAGTTTTCGGGGGTGCTGATGACAAAAATGAGGTCAAAGTAAAAATCCAAGATGGCGGCTTTGAAATTTTACAAAATATGCGTCATGGGTGTCGCGTCCATGGTTTTCGGGGGTGCTGATGACGAAAATGAGGTCGAAGTCAAAATCCAAGATGGCGGCTGTGAAATTTTACAAGATATGCGTCATGGGTGTCGTGACCATAGTTTTCGGGGGTGCTGATGACGAAAATGAGGTCAAAGTAAAAATCCAAGATGGCGGCTTTGAACTTTTACAAAATATGTGTCATGGGTGTCGCGTCCATGGTTTTCGGGGGTGCTGATGACGAAAATGAGGTCGAAGTCAAAATCCAAGATGGCGGCTGTGAAATTTTACAAGATATGCGTCACGGATGTCGAGTCCATGGTTTTCGGGGGTGCTGATGACGAAAATGAGGTTGAAGTCAAAATCCAAGATGGCGGCTGTGAAATTTTACAAGATATGCGTCATGGGTGTCGTGTCCATAGTTTTCGGGGGTGCTGATGACGAAAATGAGGTCAAAGTAAAAATCCAAGATGGCGGCTTTGAACTTTTACAAAATATGTGTCATGGGTGTCGCGTCCATGGTTTTCGGGGGTGCTGATGACGAAAATGAGGTCGAAGTCAAAATCCAAGATGGCGGCTGTGAAATTTTACAAGATATGCGTCACGGATGTCGAGTCCATGGTTTTCGGGGGTGCTGATGACGAAAATGAGGTTGAAGTCAAAATCCAAGATGGCGGCTGTGAAATTTTACAAAATATGCGTCACGGGTTTCGTGTCCATGGTTTTCGAGGGTGCTAGTGACGAAATTGCGGTCGAAGTCATAATCCAAGATGGCGGCTATGAAAATTTACAAAATCTGCGTCATGTCTGTCGTGTCCTTGTTTTCGGGGGTGCTGATGACGAAAATGAGGTCAACGTCAAAATCCAAGATGGCGGCTGTAAGACTTTGCCTATGACGCATACTTATATTTTGTAAAATTTTGCAGACGTCATCTTGGATTTTGACTTTGACCTCATTTTCGTCATCAGCACCGCCAAAAACTATGGACACGACACCCATGACGCTTATTTTGTAAATTTTCATAGCCGCCATCTTGGATTTTGACTTCGACCGCAATTTCGTCATCAGCACCCCCGAAAACCATGGACGCGACACCCATGACACATATTTTGTAAAAGTTCAAAGCCGCCATCTTGGATTTTTACTTTGACCTCATTTTCGTCATCAGCACCCCCGAAAACTATGGACACGACACCCATGACGCATATTTTGTAAAATTTCAAAGCCGCCATCTTGGATTTTTACTTTGACCTCATTTTCGTCATCAGCACCCCCGAAAACTATGGACGCGACACCCATGACGCATATTTTGTAAAATTTCAACGCCGCCATCTTGGATTTTGACTTTGACCTCATTTTCGTCATCAGCACCCTTGAAAACTATGGACGCGACACCCAAGACGCATATTTTGTAAAATTTCACAGCCGCCATCTTGGATTTTAACTTCGACCTCATTTTCGTCATCAGCACCCCCGAAAACCATGGACGCGACACCCATGACGCATATTTTGTAAAAGTTCAAAGCCGCCATCTTGGATTTTTACTTTGACCTCATTTTCGTCATCAGCACCCCCGAAAACTATGGACGCGACACCCATGACGCATATTTTGTAAAATTTCAACGCCGCCATCTTGGATTTTGACTTTGACCTCATTTTCGTCATCAGCACCCTTGAAAACTATGGACGCGACACCCAAGACGCATATTTTGTAAAATTTCACAGCCGCCATCTTGGATTTTGACTTCGACCTCATTTTCGTCATCAGCGCCCCCGAAAACAAAGACACGACACCCATGACGCATATCTTGTAAAATTTCACAGCCGCCATCTTGATTTTTATTTTGACCAACCCCTCCCTCTGGAGGGAAAACTTGTGAGATATTAAAACTTTAAACAACTTAAACTAGCCTTTATGAATTTTATCTAGATAAAGTTCATATAGTTACATACTTAGTATATATACACCTCTGTCCTACCCTTCGGAGAATACAGGCGTGATGGTATGGAATCTCATTTCTCGGATTTTGCCCTAAATCCTTTGCGTAATAAATGTCGCGCAAGTGTCCTATCGCGGAAGTATATACGCGCAAATGTCTTTCGCGGAAAAGTCAGTCGCGCAAGTGTCGGTCGCGCAAGTGGGTTCGCGCAACAGTCTAGTCGCGGAAACGTCCAGTCGCGTAAGTGTCTAGTCGCGCAAATGTCCAGTCGCGCAAAAGTCCATTCGCGCATTTGTCTAGTCGCGCAAAGGGAGTCGCGCAAGTGTCTTTCGCGGAAATGTCTTTCGCGCAAATGTACCAGATCCCACGTACAGCAGTCGCGTTTGCAACCACTACGAGGCAGCCAACGTAATAAATTCCTTGTAATAGCTATTAGCATGTATATAAGTAATTAGAAGATGCTTTTACAATCAATTAATACTACACCTCCTTCGGAACACCTCGGGAATGAGACTGCGAGCTTTAATGAGCACTAAAATTCAAGTCGAACGAGAAAATAAGATTACACAGTAACACAGAATCAAATGGACCTGCCTTTTAATGCTACTGAGGCGAAACGAATACCTTTGAAAGGTATTCAATTCCGAGCTTCTTGTAATGTATCTGTGAGTAAATACTATTAGTTCTTGGAAAGTACGTTCATGAAACGTATACATATAGGTACGTATAAAAACGTGTAATTCTTTTTTTCTTGCGGTAGGGGTAGGTTGTCGTACCTAAACCGTCTGATAAAGTTTCAATAAAAAAATAAGGTTCTTCTTTTTGCAATTTTTTTATCAATTATGTGACAGAACATTTCGATGCCACGCATAAAATGAATGAAAGCACGGCGACACAACTGGCGGGCACGATAAGCGCGATATCGCTCTTTGCAATCAGTTAACTCGGGGCGCTAAATTGACTCGGAAACAAAACACAAAGATTCTTTTTCTTTTTTAATTTTTCTGTTCGCCATTCCAGATTAATCTCAATCAATTAAATTCAATTAAAAAATGTTAATCAATTGTTCCATATTCTGTGGTGTGTTTCCTTCTATATGGAATGAACCCCAAATTACCCCTTTACCAAAAAAGTGTAATCCTATTTCCTTCTCTGAGTACCGACCAATCTCCATCCGACTATTCCTATCCAAAGTCCTTAGAACGCCTCATCCATAACCAGATTAGTGCTTTTCCATGCAAAAACAAACGCCTTAATTCCTTCCAATCCGGGTTTCGTTCAGGATATAGTACTTCCATAGCTCTTGTTAACATTACTGACGATATTAGATTGTGTACATTTATTGTATAGACACGATGTTATATAAGGCAAAGCAATTGTTCCACAGCATTTTCATTGACACAGAAGTGCGTCATCCAAAGTCAAGTACATAGAGAAATAAAAAGGTAGAAACAGTTTTCTAATTCCCAACTCGTACACATCTATATATCATCGGCTGCGAGAGCCACGGTAACTCGAGTCGCTCAGTTAATTCTTACGACTGCGTGGGATGATAACCATCTGATATAAAAACGTTCTCTCATTTCCTGGTCTGAATAAAAAAGATTAAGTAAAATATGAATATAATTGTCAATTAACGGAGATGTGAAGCACTTCTTGAAGTTTAACAAGACTTGAGTGATATTTCGTCTAAATTTGTCCACGTTTGACATAATTTTGGTAAAATAAAGAAGTCTAGAAAAAAATACTACAACGGGACTACCGTAACGACAACAGTTGTCATTTTATCTATATCTTATGTCAAATTTGACGTTTAGAATAGATAAATTTCTCGAATCGACTCGATTAAAGACCCGTGCTCACACCGCAGTTCCGATAAAGTTGTCCCGTGACGGGACTAGTGGGATTTATGCGTATTCCTAGAAGCAATTTCAGTAGTAGACAACTACTGACTACTGGGAATGCACTAAAGACGTGTGATGTTATTCACGGGTTATCCCCATAGCAATCAGACAAACTACAGGGAAAACAACGGCAAACAAACGGGTTGTCCGTGTGGTGCCGACGTAAAGAATAGCACTACCCCATCTCTTCCCGTGGGTGTCGTAAAAGGGGACTAAAGGATTCACTAGAGGATGGGATGAAAAGAGCCTCCACGAGTGACGATACTTAAGTACGTCCGGTGGGCCCTGGGCAGTCAGCCCTGCTACCAACCTTGCTGAGTGGCTAATCTTAACACTACGGCATGAGCTATTCTCGTAGTTCGTGCCGGTGCCGACACGATAGAAGATGAAGAAGAATACCCATTTAGGGTAAATCTGTGTCACCAGTTGATCACGCAGTTTGAAGGAATTATATATTATAATATTTTCGTATAGCTCATGCTGACACGAGAGAAGAAGAAGACTAGAGGATGGGCAGCAGCGTTCTTTGAGTACGTTAACAACCATACTGCGATCGCCAACCCGCCTGCCAAGCGTGGCGATTATGGCAAACCCCCCCAACATTGTTTGAGGGAGGCCTATGTCCAGCAGTGGACGTCATTCGGCTGAATGATGATGATGATGACAGAGGGCAAATTCGTCTGACAAAATTGTTGCCAAATGCAAACGAACCACAACCGTCAGTCAATTTTTGTTTACAAAAATTGTCAAAATGATTAGTTTTTAGGGTTCCGTACCCAAAGGGTAAACCGGGACCCTATTACTAAGGCTCCGCTGTCCGTCCGTCCGTCCGTCCGTCTGTCACCAGGCTTCTCATGAAACGTGATAATTAGACAGTTGAAATTTTCACAGATGATGTATTTCTGTTGCCGCTATACTTAATAAAAAATACTAAAAAACGGAATAAAATAAATATTTAAGGGGGTTCCCGTACAAAAAACGTGATTTTCTTGCAGTTTTTATAGATAATGGTACGGACCCCTTCGTGCGCGAGTCCGACTCGCACTTGGCTGGTTTTTATTTTTATGTGTCAAACAATTTGAAATTGGAAACAGTCTGAATGAACGGTTCGGCCTTAGTTCGGTTGCGATTTATCAAGATTTCTTTTAGGAGATTTGGGCCACTGAACACCTAGAATCCATACATACATGCCTCTTTTGCTAATAAAAACTAAACTTCTAAGAACAAACTAAATTAAAAATATAATTTTTACGATGAAAACGACTTTAATAATCCGAGTCTCTAGCATGCAGAATAGAATTTAAATTCATACAAAGTCAACGCTTACTTAGTTTCACATAAATTTCTAAGTTAGAAATATGCTTTCACAAGATTAGATAATAAGCTAGCTAGCTAAAGTGGAAGTAATGATTCTTTTGAAGTTCCCCGTCCTTCTGTGCAATGGAGCTATCTACATCCCATCTAGGTACAAGGTCGAGTACTCGAAGTACTTAGATAAGTACGTAAAAGTAGGTCGCTTGTCTAAACGAGAAAGGTTGAAAGAAGTTTTTGTAAGACAAACTAGGAAGTTATGTAAATTTCTGCATCCTTGTACCTATGTAAATTAGATACTTATACACAATTTACTTGAAACAGGCACGCTTCGCTGTTTTCCTAAACATATTCAAAGTGTTTATTTTACGTGAACACCTCTTTCGCCTTTGTTTAAAGAGCTCTAAAATGGAATAAAGATACTAAAAGTCATCTTATTCGAAACTATACTCTATTTAATATAACATTAGGCAAATAAGACCCACTTTAGCAAGGGAATGTGTAGAATATATTTGGTTCCAGCAGGTATTCTACATAGTATAATGCTTTTATGAAACTATTAACGGTCAATCAAGATGAGTTAAAACTCTAATTGAAGAAATGATTCAAGATATTCGTACCTTGGTGGGCCACTTTCGTCTAACGTTATATAAAATGAAGGATAACAAAATAGAAGATCTGCAAATAATAACAACGTATTTTGTGCCTTCGTCCACCTGTAAAAGTTTTAATCTTTTTCTCAGTTGCGTCCCGCGTGTCGTCCGAAGACGACACCGCTATTTTTATCTATTGTGTCTACTCGTATAATACGGTGATTAAGAGATCACGGCAAGTTTTTATGTAATGTGTTAATTAAAGATATATTCTCTTCATTTACTTTTGAGCCTAATTCTTTTAACCATGAGGCGTGACAGAGTTTATAGAGTGACTAATTAATATACATGGTACCTATAAACTTTAGCATGTACACAAACCACAATCACCACAAAACCCAACACGCTTGGTGGTAGGATCTACACGGTCCACCTGGCTAGCTACTACCTGAAAATTAAAGTCCCCAACCAAGCAGTTTACTGTGTTCCGTCGTGTGTATGTGAGAGCCAGAGAGATATAGGGGAATCCCTCTATAACTCTATTACTTTGTTTCGTGTCTGCGCTTATTCATCTGCAACTAGGACCATGCGCAACTAAATCAAAAAATAAAAATAATACAAGCAAGTTTGACTAAGGGATTCTCTAGAGAATGGGCAGCAGTGTTCTCTGAGTACTTTAACAACCATACTGCGATCGCCAACCCGCCTGCCAAGCATGGCGATTATGGAAAATCCCCCCAACATTGTTTGGGGGAGGCCTATGTCCAGCAGTGGACATCATTCGGCCGAATGATGATGATGATGATGAAACGACTTTCAAACTGTGGACATTCCCGAGCGATTGCGCAGTCAAACTTGCGAGTGGATTTGGATGACGCTTTATACCGGCTTCCTACGGTGCGTGATAGCGTGCACCGCGACGCACAAGCTCGCACCGACGCACCATGAGAAGAGACTAGTCCGTGGTAACGCGGACGCGTGCGGAGCGGTGCGCCGTATCCACGGTGCGTGCTTTTACGGATGATACCACGCACAGTCGGTGGGAAGACAGCATTAGAGCAACACGGCTACCGTTCGTACGTGACGGGTCGTCGCTGGCTAGGTACCTACTATTAGAGCTAACATTAGACTCGTATTTAAAGCTTAGCAAGAATTAGCCTGAAAGTATTACATCGTCTGTAAAGAGAATGCTTAAGTTTATTTACATGAATTCAAGCAATTTTCATTTAAATGCTGCTCTTGGCTGCTAAATTATGCTTTTCAATTTTCACTTTCTACAATGGAGTTTTACACTGAAGATGGATGAACTCTTAATTTAATAATTATAACATACAAAACTAATGATTTCTAGAATTGCTTAATTTAATATTAACATCGCTTATTCCCTTTAAAACAACATGACCAAGCCTAAGAACGATACAATAAGTAGAACTGCCATGCCAAGCATATCTAAGAAAAAAAAAAAAAAAAATTGTACAAGGATAAAGTAGCCATAATGATGAATATTGGGGTAAGTACCTACATGAAAAGAGCCTCCACGAGTGACGATACTTCAGTACGTCCGGCGCACCCTGGGCAATCAGTTCCGCTACCAACCTTGCTGACTGGCTAATCTTTTCACCACAGCATGAGCTATTTTCATATAGCTCGTGCTGACACGAGAGAAGAAGAAGAAGAATAACTTTTGTTCTACAACTTTCCCCAAAAGTCTAAAATTTAAGAGAAATAGCTGTTCAAATATTTCATAAAAATACGCTAAAAAAATCCATGATGATCAGCTGTATCTACATTTTAGGTCATATTCGGGATCACGGATTAGACGCTCTATTGAAAAACGAAAATTAATATCATTTAGCATGGAAACAAAAACTATCGAATCTTTAAATTTTAACACTTGCTTTATAACAGTCGTGTATGATACTTCTGACTAACCTTGTATATTAATTAAATTAATCAATGCCTGCAAAATATGTAATATAACAAGGCGTTGCTATTACGTTCCTGCCCAATTCCCACAGCTACTGTACTGTGAATCTATATATTCGTTCCATAGATGTGCTAATGTTACAAATCTATAAAACCAAATGAGCGGCTGACACGAAGCCTATTTTATAACAGTGGAGCGTATTCGTATTGCTAGTGGTATATAACGTTTGGTACAATACTACATTTACGTAATGGTCTACTTCATACACAACATTTTTCACAAGCCCTACTTTTCGCTTATTTATTATGATGAAAATATGAATCTAGATTTACAAATAAATTATACTATTTAGCTTTTATAATTATAATAAGGACTTTGTATTATTAGGTAGGTAATCGTTTATTCATTTCCTTTTTTTTTTTGCAAAAATATTAATCGAATTTCGAAATTGAATCAAATTTATCGAAGGTACGCATCCGTACACTTATTTCATATTGTTTAAATCCACGTACCAAACTTGGTCGGTACAGGATGTGGGACACAAAAATACAATTTCGTTTATAAAAATCTAGCGATCCGCCCCGGCTTTGCACGTGTATGTTTTATAGCTTAAAACCTTCCTCTTGAATTACTCTATCTATTAAAAAAAAACGCATCAAAATCCGTTGCGTAGTTTTAAAGATCTAAGCATACATAGGGACAGACAGACAGCGGGAAGCGACTTTGTTTTATACTACATATGTAGTGATAGCCCACCACATAGGGAACAGGACCCAAAATACTGGTGTTCAAAGCCCCAGAGAGAGCAACCTCCTAACAATGCGTGCCGTGTCAATGCATTACTAGGTAGTTTACAAGCAAAACCTATTCTGTCTGTCTGCCTTAACTTACGTGAATCAATAATTTTCCATGTTGATTGTTCATCTCCACGAACACATGATTTATGAATATAAAATAAAATCACATCTGCTTCTTCTTTAAATGCCTCTCCGACTAGCAAAGGTCGGGGAATACAGGCGATATGTTATTAATAAACAAACTTTTGAAGTTTTGCATTTTAGTAATTGTATCCAACAGATTCTCATCTTGACAAAACATCCGAATCATTCCGATCTTTTGAAGATGGACATTAGGCGCCCACGCAACATCTGTATCTGGAAGAATTATTGTTATCTCCTTACCAAAGGCGACCTTTATCCAGTTCTCTCATTTATCAGCCGATCAATCTTTACAAACGATCCTCTTGCGAAGGACGATTCCCGTTTTTATTTCGCAGACATTTGATACTTTGAACGCTGATTATTATCTTGGCACTTGGGAGAATAAAAGTATAAACTTTGTTGTGCTATTATAATGAAAAATATGAAAACGTATTACTTTGCATATTTTCCGGCAGAGAATGGGCTATCCTGTGTATTCCCGTGGGAGTTGTAAAGGCGACTAATGGATCTCGTAAAGAGAAGGGGAAGCAGTAGCGGATAAATAGTTCCTGTGCCCTCATAAAAACATACTTGCATCAACTATGTGTTTGTCAAACGTCATAATTATGGCAATTCGGTATGTAAAGTAAAAATTAACCTATGTTGATTCCAAAACCGTTAAAGGTTTTAGTTTGGTAAACATTATTTTGCAATTGTTAGCTCTTAAAATTATAAGATGGTGTTTATTTTAGCAAAAATGCATGAAGCCACTTGACATCTAAGTATTTGACCTCTCTTCCTATTTCGTGACATATCACGAAATAGTTACGAATAGTATATATAATAGTACCTCGTTACGAGCGTACAGAGCAGACGTGTTGTTAATTATTTTAAAAACTTATTAAATTTTCACCAACCTATTTCATAACATAAGGAATCGATTTAAAGCATTTTTTGCTTAATCAACAGTGACTTAGTTACAACGAAATTCTTCTAAGTGCCAAACCCAGTAAGGAAGCAACGACGCGGCGCCGCTCTCTTCACCCCCTCGGGTAACAGAGACGGGCTCATCATTTTTTGTATTCTTCACACTTGACAGTGCGCGTACGATTCACGTGAGTAGCTACTGAACACAGATATACAATGAACATACTACGCTCACCGACTGGAAGTGGCATCGGCGAAAAGCTTGGAGGTTCTCAACCAAATTTGTCTGAAATAAATATTGGCACTACTCCCCAGATTACTCATCGTAATAAACGAAAGTTAACTGATGATAATGACTCGATAAGAACTGAGTTAACTGAATTGCGAAAGCAGATGTCCGAAATGATGTTACTTTTAAAGACCTCTAAAAATTACCAAGCAGAAAATAACAATAAGCTGTGTCAAGATGTTACTGCCATAAAGAATGAAGTTGGAAATATTAGTAAAACCATCGAAAACATAATCTCGGAAAACGCAAATTTGAAACACAAACTTACTAACCTAACAACCATTTCTGAAAACACAGAAAAGAAAGTTATGCTTTTAGAAGCCGACCTCAATAACCTCAAATGCATGCCGCCATCGAGTTCAGACCAACCGCCTACGACTTCTGAAGAAATTGTTAGCGAAATTCAAGAACGTAATGTGCGGGCCAAAAATATTGTAGTCACTGGTATCCCTGAACCCAAGAACAAATCAGTAACCGAACGACAAGAATACGAAAACGCAGAAATTACTAGAATAACGAAACTTGCATACAATGACTGTCCTCATCCTGAGAAAATTATACGTCTTGGAAAATATAAACCTGAACATACCCGCTCAATTAAAGTGTGTTTTTCATCCGAGGAAACTGCAAAAGCTATATTGCGCAACAGAAATAACCTGGACATCGAGAACATAAAAATTTATTCCGACCAAACACCACACCAACGAAAATATATGCAAAATCTAAAAGACGAGCTACAAAAACGCACTGCTAGCGGAGAAACTGACCTCATCATCAAATATATTAAAGGAGTACCAAAAATTATCCTGACAACAGACCACCCGCCCCCACCTATGTCGACAACTTCAAAAAACTAACTTCCTGCTCAGAGAGAATAACATACCAAATTACGAATAATTACACAGATATAATCGCAACAAAAAAGTCCTTGAAATGTTTCTATGCCAATGCTCGTAGTATAGTTAAACCAGGTAAATTTGATGAACTAAAATGTATAATCGCGTCTTTACAAGCAACCACCCACATTATTGTACTTACAGAGACATGGATCAAAAGTGAAGATGAGGTAAGAAGACTTCAAATTCCATGCTACACACACTACTATAACTTCAGACAGAATAAAAGAGGAGGCGGAGTCTCAATATTCGTCCACAATAATATAAAACACAATCTTATAGAAGAACTTTGTGTAGACGATACTCATTACCTCTGGATTTACGTGAAAAAGTTCTCCTTGAGCGTTGGTGCCATTTATAAACCAAACAAAACCAATATGAACAACTTCCTTGAGGTTTATTCTCAACAATTGCAGAAGAGGAAGAGAGCAATAGTGTTTGGCGACTTTAACCTAGACTTGCTTGTTGCAGACCAAGCAGTTCGTAACTACAGGAACACATTGAAAGAATATAACTTTAAAATTTTAAATAAAATTGATCGTAAATATTGTACCCGTGAAACAACGTCAACTAAAACCATACTAGACCATGTCTCCTCCAACATACAAGAAAATAACTTTCATGTCGTCATGATTGAATCTGCGATGTCCGACCATAAGCAACTATTATTAGAAATTAAACAGTATCAACCTCCACCTGTCATGAAAGCGGAATACACGGCATTGGATTACCCAAAACTTTTTAAGTGTTTTGAAGACATTATAACTACTAAAAACGATGAAGAACCTATTTACGAGAGATTGGCCGACAAACTACAGTCTTGTTTATCTAAGAGCAAAATTACGAAAATCAAGGTTTTGAACCCTCCACGACAAGATTGGATAAAAAAAGAAATTATATATGATACTAACAATCGGAACATATTATGGCAAAAATGTAAATCAAACACATCAGACCCGAAATTAAAAACAGAATTTCAGAATTCAAAAAATAGAGTAGCGTACGATATTCGAAAGATGAAAAATACATATTACTATAAATGTTTCAAGGACAATATGACCAAACCTCGAAAAATGTGGAAACTAATAAACGATCTATCCAAAAATAAAATAATAGAAAGGACTGGACCAGAAAAACTTGAAACTGATACAGGTATTATCACTGATCAAAAGGAAATGTGTGAAAGGCTTAACTCCTACTTTTCAACCATCGGGTCATCGCTAGCAAATCTGATCTCTGATAAGTTAAATGGAAACCGAGCTCAAGAAGAACCAGAAGCAAGAGACTCAATGGAACTTAAGTGTATAATACCAGCAACCACGTACGAAGTAACTAAAATTATTGACAATTTAGACCCAAATACTGGTTCTGGCATTGATGGCTTAAGTACAAAATTTTTATTATGTGTAAAAAACTTAATTGCTAACGAACTTACAGCATGTATTAATCTTTGTATAGATCGAGGTATTTTTCCCGATGGCTTAAAAATTGCTAAAGTAATCCCAATTTATAAATCTGGAAGTAAGTCTGACCCTTGTAACTACCGTCTCTGTAGTCCCATATCTGTGCTTCCTGTGATCTCAAAAATTTTCGAGAAAATCCTGTACAACCGTTTGGAAACATTCCTTAAATCAAAAAACTTCTTATATCAAAAACAATACGGATTTCGACCCCATTCAAATACTCTTTCCGCAACTATTGATCTTATAACAAAAATTAAAAACAAAATTGATCAAAAACAATCAGCTTTAGGTATTTTCATCGACCTCAAAAAAGCTTTTGATACAATTAGTCCCGATCTATTATTACAAAAACTGTTTCACATCGGTATCACCGGCAAAGCACTTCAGATTTTTAAGTCATATCTGCAAAATCGTAAGCAAATAGTCAAAATAGGTCAATATCAAAGTATTTCAAATTTTGTCACTTTCGGTGTACCTCAGGGCTCAATTTTGGGACCGCTACTGTTCCTAATTTATATTAATAACATATCCCAGATTGGCCTCAAAGGGGACATCTCGCTTTACGCTGATGACACGAGTCTTTTCTATTTTGGGCGTTCAATTGAAGCTATGATACCTCGTATCCAAAATGATTTAAATTTACTGAATGACTGGTTCCAATCAAACCTCCTCACCATTAATACTACAAAAACAAACTATGTTGTAATAGCCCCTAAAAATAAAAAAATAAGCGAAAATATTCAACTCAAAATAAATGATCAATTAATCCAAAGGAAAACTAAAGAGAAATATTTAGGTTTAATTTTAGATAACTACCTGAGTTGGAAGCCACATATAGAGAAAATCAGATGTAAACTTATATCACTCACAGGAGCTCTTCACAGTATAAACAAATGTCTTCCTCGGAAAGTTCGATACATCATTTACAATTTACAATTCATTAGTTAAACCACACATTGACTACCTAATAGAAATCTGGGGGTCCGCAGCTAAATCTAATCTTCAAATAATACAAACAGCACAAAATAGATTAATCAAAATTTTATTGAATTACAAATTTAGAACGCCAACTCAGAAGATATAGGAAGATACAAAAATTATGAACATTTCCCAAACATATATGTATTATACATGTATTCTAATACGAAAAATACTACGAAAAGATATTCATACAACACTAAATTTCACTAAAAAACAACAAATACAAAAAATTAAACTACGAAACTCCAATTACTTAGTGACGCGTCCACCCAGAACAGTTAATTATGGAAAAAGAAATATCGAATTTGAAGGTGTTAACATGTACAATAAAATACCGATGGAAATAAAAGAAGCGAAAAGTAAATCTATTTTTAAAAAAACGACTAAAATCTTATATTATGTAAAAAGAAAAAGAAAAAAAAAAAACTTTTGCCTATGAATGTCACATCTAGTAACACATTTTTTCTTTAGATCCGTGCTTACTTGGTTGATGATTAATATTTTTGTGATCGCCTACCCACCTAATTTTTATAATTTAACTTTTAACTTAGTTTCTGTACACTCGTAATAACATTAATTGTAAATTGTGTTTCTCAGTAAGTGAATTATTGTTAATTCTTAATGAGGAAATAAAGTTCTTAAACCATAATAGTCGTTGTTGTTTGTTTGTGTATAAAACAACATTTATGTTACATATTTTATATACTTTTACTTTTTCTGTACTTGGCCTAATCGTTAAGAAAAATCCTATATAAAAAAATACCAAAAAAAAAACTTTACAGAGCGAATTGTCTATAATGACCAGTCCTGACCTCAAAGGATGCGTCCTGCCAGCACTTTGAGCGGGACGCGGAAAATCCTGCTATTTAATCCCAGTAGGTAATATGGGCACGGTACTTTAAAAAGAAATTGTCAACGAAGGAAGGGTGATAGGCGACTGTGCGACGCGTAGTTTCTAGAGTAGAAGCATTAAATTCACTGGAGTAAGCTGACGGGTGCTAATGTCAAACGACGATGCACTATTTTCAAACAACAATGGTAGGAACTGCCAAATTACTCTAGGGAACTAATAATCCCACTGCCGATTTTCCTGTCTCGCTTTTTTTTAATTAAATCCCTATTTTCGAATCATCACTAGTCATGACTGTTCGGTGTACAAGTCTGTGTCACTCCACTGTACGAAAACAGGCCTTTTTTTTGAGTGAAAGTCTTCATGGATACCTTCCGTCTGAGGATTGTGGAGGTGTACGTCGAACTCTTACTGACAAAACACGGTGTTCGTATTCAGCTCAAAAGAGGGGGGGATTCGGCAGGATCTCGGGTGGAACGCACTGGTACCTCGCTCACGCCTACGCGCCGCTTCATCTCCAGAGTGAACAAGAGCTTAACATCAAAGCTGAATTTCGCATACGCGGAGCATATTATTCTAGGTATTTAAAACCTCGTATTCACTAGGGGACAAATGTCCCGCGACACGTGTTGCTAGAGATGTCAGGCAAAGTCGAGCGACGTTGGACGACGTCGCACGACAAGCCTGGCAACATCGCGTGACTTGTCCCTTGTCGGCGTGTCGCTTTAGTTGAGGGATAAAAGTAGTGTAGGCATTGTGTTGCGCAATAATATGGACGAAAAATTTACTGCTGCAAGTGCTGCAACTAATAAATCTTTATCGGCCTAACGAAAAAGATCGCGAAACAAGAAGTCTGGCAACGTTGGTTGACATCGCCCGACGTTGCCCAACTTCTTCCGACATCTCAAGCGATACGTGTTGCAGGACATTTGTCCCCTAGTCAATACAAGGCTTGGTAGTTCGTAAGTGAGGTTTCTGTACGTAATTGTACCTACTATTTATTATTCTATGCATTGCGGTCAGGGCTATATGTTGCAATATACATTTACGATGTTCAATCTGTTGATATCTAATATTTATCACTACATCAACATCACTGTCTTGACATCTGGACAACAAGTAGATTAATGTTAGACATTTATGACGTTTGTATTAAAGTGTATATAGAACTCTATAGAGAAATTTCCAACACGAAAGCTCTTGTTAAACCCTGGCATAAGATTATCGAACAACTTGAGAGCATGTGAATAGCCTTATAATGTCTTGTCTCGACAAAGTTTGGCGAAACTTAGGCGAGTTTGAAGCGCAAGCTTCTAGGAATAGGAACTTATTATCTAAGGCGTTATTATACATTATAAACACTATGTATGTTATTAAATTGACTGCCTTGGTAGACCACAAATGCAGTCAACTCGTAAAACAAGTAGTGGCAATCGCGACTGCTGAGCGTGAGGTTCGATCCCTAGGTTGAGCAAAGTATTATTGGGTTTTTCCGTGTAGAATTTTTGAGTAGCTGCCCGGAGTCTGGATTTATGCCTGGCATACATGGGACTCAATCATAACGGCGAAATGAGGTGTACCATACACCTCTGCCCAATTCTTCAAGGAATACGTGAGGCGTGATATTATGTAATAAAACATTATTTATGTAGGTATTAAATTGTATTATTGCGATTTGATAATTTATAATACCTACTGATCTCATTGGAATCATCATATTACATCAGCTCGTAAACAACCATTGCTACACACAGGCGGAGGCCCTTAATTAACAGCTTCAGTAAATAACCGTAGTTGTAGAGCTCCTTGTGATTAAGTTCGTCCGGAGAATTACTACTACCATACATATTTCGACCGTCAAGCAGCGCTCCTGGGTTCCAGTTTGAAGTTGAAGAAATTACAGTCACATGAGACTTTTTGGTTCACAACGCATCAGCAATCCTCCTGGAGTTATAGGTGTTTATAGGCGGTTGTAAACACTTACCAACAGGTGGGCCGTCGGCTTATTTGCCAAGCTTAAACAAACATAAGAAGAAAGAAAATATTGCCAATATTACGACTGAAACCAATATTCTTTCGCAAATGGAAAAACAATTACTTAATCTAACTACAATATAAACCAACATTTCTAAGTTACTACTTATATAAATACTAATAAAGAAACGCTGCCAACCATCTGGGCACGCTTCCAGTAGACAGCGATGTGGCGGAATATTTTGATGCCTTCTTTTCGTTCATAATTTTATTCTAGGATATTTTATTTGTTTATTTGTATATATAGGGTTAGTCGGAAAGGGGGTACTAATCCAAAGGGGTGTTAAAGTACCTATAATAATGTACAATTTTAGCTGTACAACTTTCCCCAAAAGTCGATAGTATAAGAGAGTTCTGAGTTTAAGAGTGGCTGTTTAAAGATTTCATAAAAATACTCTAAAATCTATTTATCCTCAACTATGCTCAGCTGTGTTTAGATTTTAGGTCATATTTGGGGTCACGGACTAAAAGCTCCATTTTTTGAATTAGTAACTAAAACAGGAATGAAGAATTTTTGAAAAAAATCAAATGAAAATCATTTTGCATGCAACAAAAAATTATCGAATTTTGAAATTTTAGCACTTGTTTTAATACAGTCATCAGTGATACTTTAAGGAGCTCGCGGAATAGTAACCCCTTTCCGACTAACCTTGTTTACAAGTAGTAAGTTAAAAAATGATTTATATTGTAAAAACAATTGCACTCATGTGTTGTATTTTAATATTTTGGTTATGAATTATTTAAAATTAGTAGCTCAAATGACAAGAACTAAAATTATATTTTCTAGGTATTAACTTAATTATTTGGACCTACCTAAGGCTTTTGATCTGGTTTCCTATGACAAGTTATGGGGGAAATTAGAAAAGGTTAAGTTACCTACAGAACTCATTAACATTTTAAAGTTTTGGTATGGAAACCAGATCAATAATGTGCGATGGGCTGGGGCGTTGTCTTGTCCATACAGGTTGGAGTGTGGGGTGAGGCAGGGAGGGTTAAGCTCACCAACACTCTTCAACCTGTATGTTAATAAGCTGATCGGCGAGCTCAGCAGTACCAGGGTCGGTTGTCATATAGACGGTATCTGCGTTAATAATATCAGCTACGCGGACGACATGGTGCTGCTGAGCGCGTAGGTCTGTGGCCTTAGAAAGTTAGTTGCTCAATGTGAAGCGTACGCCAAAGTACACGGGCTGGCCTTCAATGTGAAAAAATCGGAAATCATGATCTTTGAAGCCGGGGGCAAGAAACTTGATTATGTCCCACCCGTAGTACTTAACGGCGTGCCGCTACGAAGAGTCTTTACTTTTAAATATCTGGGTCATATATTGACTCCTGACCTTCGTGATGATGCCGATATTGAGCGTGAACGAAGGGCGTTGTCGATAAGAGCGAACATGTTAGCTCGCAGGTTTGCTCGGTGCTCACTTAGTGTAAAATTTACTCTCTTTCGAGCATATTGTACAAGTTTCTACACTTGCAGCCTGTGGGCTAAATATACTCAAAAATTGTACAACGTCCTTCGGGTTCAATATAATAATGCGTTCAGGGCGCTGGTGGGGCTGCCTCGCTACTGCAGCGCGTCAGGGATGTTTGCGGACGCACGTGTAGATTGCTTTTACGCTGCGATGCGTAAGAGATGTGCATCCCTGGTGCGCAGGGTGTGGGCCAGCTCTAACAGCGTCCTGAACATGATTGCAAGTAGGCTTGATTGTGCATACGTGAGTCGCTGTTGCGCCATCTCTCATGGGATGAAGCAGCAATGACTGACGTATAAGATTTTGTAAGTTTTTGAATGTGTCCTTGTAAATACTAACATAGTGTTTAAGTGAGTGCTACTAACATTTTTTTGAGTCATGGTAACTTTAACAAAAGATATTAATTATTATTATTAAAACCGGATTTTACACTTTTATATTCTAATAGAAATAAAAGTACATAAAATGATAACAGTAGTAGTTAAAGTGGTGGCCATTTTGACCTGGGGCCTAATTCTCCTTAAATAAATCTTGATAAATCACAACCGAACCAAGGCCGAACCGTTTATTCAGACAGTTCTCAATTTCAAAAGCTATCAAATTATTTGACACAAAAAACAAAAACAATCATTTTGAAAGTTTTCGAAAACAAAACTGACTGACGGTTGTGGTTCGATTGCGTTTGGCAACAATTTATTTTAGGAGAATCGGGCCCCTAATCGGCTCTCAGTTGTTTACCAATCGTTTAATGTTCAACATTACTTAAGTACTTATTAGTTGCACTATAAGTGATAATTATAAATAGTGAAAATATATCATCTACTTATTAAAAATATCCTGTGGTTTAATTCGCCTTTCTATCTTCTGAACTTTTCAGATGATTCTTCTTCCATACTTAATACTTATCTTATCTAGCAACCCCGACCCGGTGTACTGGATCTCATGGAACAAACATAAGTAGCACTCTCCCGTAATAGCAGTACATTTCTCGTAAGAAGCCCTAAATTGCAATGGTAAAAGTTTGCAAATGGGGCCCGAGGTACAACAACACCAAACCTGCAATTTAGCTGAGAAAGCAAAACTATTACCCTATCCGGATTAATTAAACTGAACGTTCTACGATTTTATGGTTCCAAATCCAGTTTAAGTTTAACTGCTTTACTGTTGTGGGCTAAACTAATAGGTAAAGTATGTAGTTTGCGAACACGTGGTGGTTTGGTTTGATACCAACAATAACCATTTGAATTTAGGTGCCGTAAAATGGGATTATGTGAGTACCACGAGACTAATAAGAATTTATCGTCCGTGTGGTGGATTTAAAGAATAGCACTATCCCATCACTTCCCGTGGGTGTCGTAAAAGGCGACTAAAGGATTCACTAGAGGACGGGCAGCAGCGTTTTCTGAGTACATTAACAACTATACTGCGATCGCCAACCCGTTTGCCAAGCGTGGCGATTATGGCAAACCCCCCCAACATTTTTTGGGGGTGGCCTATGTCCAGCAGTGGATGTCATTCGGCTGAATGATGATGATGAATAAAAATTTAGTTAAGGAATGTGCTTCTTAAACCATTGCGTGTACATGTGTTGTGTATTTACGATTTCAAGTCACCCAAATCAATGCCGCGGTTTCACTCGCACCCTAGGGGAACCATTTCATGTACCCGGATAAAAAGTATCCCATGTCCTAATTCAGGTCATGGTCTAACTATGTGCCAAACATCCCAATCCGTTGGCTGTTAAGATGTGATTTATCCACAAACATCCAAGTTCACAAACTCAGAAACATCCAAATAGTATTTCAATAATTCAAAGTCAAAGTCAAATAGTTTTTATTTCAAGTAGACCAGATCACTGGTGCTTTCAAAAGGTCAACACTAGGTGCTCGGTTCCAAAAATTAGGTCCAATGCAGAAGAGCCGGCAAGAAACTCCATGGACACTCTTTTAAAAAAGTAAATGTTTTGACAATTTTCATTGTAGTACTGTAAGAACAATGCAGATTAGTCTACATGCAGTTAACAACATGAAAAGCAATGAGAAAGTTAGCCTTTTAAAACGATTGCCATAGCAGTTACGAGCTGACCAGTCCCAATAGACTGCACCCGTTCGCGAGCATGATGCATACATCGGCGTCGCTCAGCTCAACCATGTTGCAGGGAACTCAACGACTCGATGCACAACGCCACCATCAGCAGGACATTTCAGTGAGCATGACAGACTCATACCAATAGACAATAGGCAGTCAAATATTAAGAATGAAAATGTAACACTAGATGCTGCATGGACCTCACATTTTACAGCCTTGCGTAGGTATAAACAGAATAATAATAATTGAAATTGTAAATGGTTTAAAAAAATATGTTGAAAAGTGTCCTATGCCATGTTTATGCCAATTAAGGTACGTGGTTCCTAAATAAACCCGTTTTACTCGGTACTCAATGATTCCCTAATGTTTTACCCCAGTCAGTTTTATTTATTAGGGAACTAAAATTTTTCATTATTTATGTCCAGTACTCGACTTCATTCTTCCCTCTTAACTATCATAAATCAATATTGTATTTAAAAAAAATATTAAAGATGTGTTCAAAGAGTAACCATGGAGTTTCTTGCTGGCTCTACTCCATGGGAAACAGAGATAAATAATGTAGTTAAATAAATATCTATGATATATAGATATACTTTATTGTACACTAAAATAAATAAAACAGAAGGAATACACGTAACCAAGAACAGTACAAATGGCGGTCTTATCGCTTAAAGCAATTCTTCCAGACAACCATTGCATGGAAAGAATTGTTAAGAAAAATATAAAGGGCAATTTGCAGCGTACAAGTATAAATCTAATAAAAATCGAGAATCAATCTATGATAGGAAATAACAAATTGGAACCGTGCACCTTAGGTCATTTTTCATAAGAGCCTGTAGATAATGGTTATTTTTTTATTTGGTTTTCTTTGTTGCGTTACGCCTTTTGATTTCCAAAAAAAAACATAAAAAAGGCGACTAAGGGATTATACCAAGAGTACTGGCAACAGCATTAATGTGTCTGATATCCATTATGGACACCAATTTCTCAGAATCTCTCACACTTTAGTTCCAGGCAAAAACTGCTGCTCATCTATCTAATAAAATAGTTATTTCACAATTTTTTACAGTAACCTATTTTATGAAGGCCATGACCTGCATTCTTTTATTATCGGTTTGTTTTTTTGGTAATCAATCATGTGTCAGTTACCACTCTCGGTTTTATTATAATAGCATTTATACTATTAGCCCATTCGCCAGGTCGTAAAAAAGGGGTTTCACTTGCAAAAGGTTCGTCAGTCCTGAATTTTGGATATGTGGTATGTTTAGGTGTATTTATGAAAATATCAAGTTTTCGACCTTGAGTGATCTCGGCGCGCTTCGCCATCTTGGTTTAAAGATCCCAAAAATGGGTTTTTATTGAATAACTCTTTATCTATGGGTTTTACGCCAAAAATTTATGTGATCAATTTTGTAGACAATTAAATTGCCTACCATTTTTGTCTTGAGTATTTTTTCTACAACTAATAGTTTACGACAAATTGCGCTTTAAAGTAGGCAAAAAACACATTTTTTAAGCATTTTTCATTCCCGACGTCACGTCACACACAAGTACTCTTTAATCAAATAATTTTTAACAATATAAGATTATTTTTGTGTCTGTACAAAAAACCGGTTGAAATCGGAATATTTTTCAGGTTGTACAAGGAAAACAATATTGTATTTCTTAATTGTGGATCTAAAACGAAAGAAACTTGGGGTTCAAAACGGAATAAAATATTCATGCGTAGAAAATGCGGATTAAAAACGAAAACACTATAACTCTCAGCTGATACATGGTAATACATTACCGTGGTAATGGATTGAAGTTACAGAAATTTATAGAAAATCTGTTAAACTGCCATATTTCATTCTCAATTTATTTTTAGTTATTATCGTTTATTCATTAAACATACATACTTATTTACATTTTTAAATATTTCTATATAAAAAAAAAAAACATTTAAAAATATAAAAAATAGTAGCCCACCGGCATCGGGAACAGGGTCCAAGCTGCCGGCGGTCAGGGCTCCAGAGAGAGGAACTTCCTAACGATACGCGCCGTGTCCAGAAGTACCACTTTCTGAATCAAACCCTTGATCCAGCTGCCTAACGAGAGCCTCATCAGATGTTGGTCGAGGCTCTTGGCTATTAAGCCATTGGCTGTAACGACTATCGGCACAATGACTGCTGAGTCAATCTCCCACATGTCAACAACCTCGTGAGCCAAATCGAGATATTTGACTTTTTTCTCATTTTCGGCTTTCACGAGATTCCCGTCATGCGGGACAGTGATATCAACAATCATTGCGCGGCGCTCTGATCGATCTATCACCACTATATCAGGCTTATTGGCTACAATAGTCCTGTCAGTGATGATATATCGGTCCCAGTACAAGTTATTATCGTTATTTTTAAGATAGATTTTTCTTATTGTGTTTTTCTTTGGAATGTGTTTTAATGATAACAATGTCAGTTGTTTTATACTACATATAGGTAGTTTAGAGTCCTTTTACCTTTTATAAATGTGAGAACTTTGTAGACTTGCTAGATGCCTGGATAGTGATATAAATTTCAAATCTGTTGTTTGTGTGATTCTTGCTCTCGAGGTCTACATTGCTCTCTCATAGCTATGCCAAATCATAACTGTATTTACCCAAATTGTTTAAGATATCGATTTTAAAACAATAACCATGAAGTTTCTTTACAGCTCTTCTCCATAGGAAACGACTAATTGGAACCGTGCACCTAAATTCGACTTTTCATAAGCGCTAGGCAATGGTTTATGTGTGTAAAAGACACAACAACATAATCGTTTAGTAGCGATTCTATCATTACAGTTATAGCTAATATCCTTATGTCAGGATGGCGAGCAAGGTAAATGTAGTAAATAAAACCAACATAGACTCTCCACCACTGAGAGTACTTGTATTTGGGTTAGTGTTAGTAACATGAACTAGATCACAATACAATACTTTACACAATTATTACAAGATCATAAAATAAGGACAAGCTAGTCAGATATAAAAGGTCAGACTTCTTCAGCTGATCAACACGGAATGCTCCCGCTTCGTCGAATGACCACCGCCTTTATAACATCGAATGTCATATCGACGACTACCTTCCTTTGTCAAGATTGCCCAGTGCTACCCGCTACCGATAACATGTGAAATAAAAACTATTGATTTTGATTCAAATAAGACTGTTCGGACGATTGTAAAACAAGACATTAATGACGCACACCTAACTTTCCAATTTATTTATTTTCAGTAGACTTGCGTGGTTACTCTATATTTTTTATAGTGTCGGGTAGTTTAATAAATAGCCACTATTACGCCTACACGAGTATTCGGTCCCAAAAATATAAATTACCATCTCGTGGCAATTTTTTTTTCACAACCTTCGTGGTAAACATTTTTAGATTCAGTTGGAGCTAAAGTATACAGCGTGTAAATGTATTTGTGTAATTCTTTAAAACCACATGATCTATTGTATACAGGGTGTAGATTGACCCTACATGAGATTTAGGTTTTTTTTTCTTACTTTCTCTTCGTGTCGTCTTAACTCAACTAACTAATCAGAATACTTTTTTTTTTAATTTGCTTCTGATTTTTATGTGCTTGATCATTTCGATGCCACTTATAAATGAATGAAAGCACGGCGACATAGCAGGCATGTCTAGCGCAATATCACTCTTTGCAGCCAGTTAACTCGGGGCTCTAAAATGACTCGGAAGTAAAAAAAAACCTTCTTTGATTGCCAAATACAATTCAAAATTAACCTAAAACTAACCATTACAGTAAAGATACTATAATACTTCGCTACAAAAAGTATCTGCGCATAATTTTTGTAAACAATGAAGTCTAGTTCTATGTTCTATGTTAGGAGATGTGGTTTCCGCACTTAGTCCTTTAAGTGGACCATTGTACGTGGGCCATGGCGGGCATCATTCCAGCCAGCCCACCTCCTTCCAGAAGCAGATTAGGGCTCTCAGTCCGCTCAGAACATTTGCGAGTGATTTCGGTGCGCCAAGGGTTGTTTCTCGTATTTGGGTGACCCCTGTGCATTCCAGGAGCACGTGTGCGACCGTCTCTTTGGCCCCCATACATGCTCTGCACAGAGGGCTGTCCATTATGCCTATCGTGTGGAAGTGTTTGTTTAGTGAGCAGTGTCCGGTTATCGTTCCAGTCACCATTCGCAGGCTGCTCCTGTCCAGGCGCAGCAGGCGCCTTGTCAGTCTGCTATCCATGAGTGGCATGGCCTCCTTGGATTGCCTGCAGCCTGGGGCTGAAGTCCACCAGCTCTGTGCCTGTGTGTGAGTAAACTCCTGGAGCCACCTGCGTAGTTGGTTGAAGGGGACGGGTACTATAGGTTTATGAAGTCTAGTTTGTACTTACATAATTAAAATTTGCTCATTAGCTAAATATGTATCACCGCAGGATAGTCCTCCTCATCCTTGTTAACCACTATTTCATTTCACGAAAATTATCTTTTTGTTCTTTACAAATTCTGTGTAGGTAAGTAAAAATATTC
Source organism: Amphipyra tragopoginis (assembly GCA_905220435.1). Lineage (NCBI taxonomy): Eukaryota > Metazoa > Arthropoda > Insecta > Lepidoptera > Noctuidae > Amphipyra > Amphipyra tragopoginis. The sequence continues at coordinate 12,853,337 of HG992009.1, forward strand.
ACTGTGCACGATTCTTAATAAACATGTAGGTGTTACAAACATATTTATAGTATACAGATTTTTACTATAAAAATATTTATATATTAAAAAAATAAATAATTTAAATAGACTGCCTCGTTGGTCTAGTGGTCGCAAGCGCGACTGCTGAGCGTGAGGTCTTGGGTTCGATCCCCAGGTCGGGCAAAGTGTTATTGGGTTTTTCCGTGTGGAATTTCTCAGTAGCAGCTCGGAGTCTGGATTTGTGCCCGGTTGATGTCAATAGGCTCGCCCCCTATTACATGGGACTAAAACATAACGGCGAAACGTGGGTGTACTATACACCTCTGCCAACCCTTCGGGGAATAAGGCGTGAAGAAGAAGTAAATATTTATATATAGTATGGTATACATGGTAAAAAACCAGGTTGTTTTTTTGTTGTTTTTTTTTATTTGATTTTCACCTAAACCCATTTCGGGTTAATCTATTTCACCACTGTCACCAATAGATCACACGGTTTGAAGGAATTACACGAATTCGTTTACACACTGTATTAGTCGTACTCTTATTTAACTTGTGCAACTGAATCATGAAGAAAAACTACAGTTAGTGCTGACACCATCTGAGACTTTAAGTATGAAATAGTGGTGCAACGTAGATACAAAGTTTAATAAACATAGCTAGTTTCTTAGAGCTCTTGTTTTTGCTAAGTGTAGCACATACTTCCTACTTAAGTTCTAACTTAAGTACCGGTAAAATGGGGTTATTTGAGAACCACGGCGCTAATTAGGTTAAGTATAATTTGTACTTATACCCTGTAGGGTGAGTCCTTACGTTTTTCAACAAAATGTTACCATACAAAGAATATTAAAAAACAAAACTTGAATAATAAACCTATTTTATGGTTTTTAATGTTGACGTTTACGGTTTTTCGATAGCAGTCCTTATTGTATATCTACACCAGTGCGCTTTCATGTTCATCTTGCGCTTTCAACTTTTAATTCCTCTTGCGTCAAGCGCATGCAATATTGATTGCCATAAAACGCATGCAGCTTATCGTCTACACCGGTGAGCCTCCGTCAGGACGTATTCCACATTGGGCACCCGCTTTTACGGCACCCAAGTTAATGGCACCTGAGGTATTCCATATTCGGCACCTATCGGTATTTTTCGCAGGTGCCATTAGTGGAACAGTTTATTATTTAAAATTTTATTCCACTTTCGGCACCTACGAACCAGTAGGTACTAGTGATGGGACGTTTACTTTTTATAGGACGTTAAAGTTAAAAATTCGATTAAAATCAGTAGAGTTTAATAACATGATAAAAATATAACTTCTTTATGTATTTTAATATCACAATCGGTTTCCTTAATCACATATATTGCAAAATCAGCCTTGAGTTACAATAGTTTTTTTTTTTTTTACATTTTGTGGCTTTTTATCAAACATGATCATGCCAGCCTCATCGTACACAATAGAATTTAAAAACAAATACTTTTTAGGTTTACATACAATTATTTCTTCTCTTCTTGATTAACTTTGTAATTAAAATTCAACTGTCTTTATTTATTAAAACTACCAGGAAAGCAGAAATGAACTGGAACTAGGTGCTTAAGCGACTTAACATAATACATAGCTCAATAATGGTAAAAATACAGGTTTTGAAATTGAATCATTTGTTGTTTTGAAAAGTACCAGGGCGACAGAAATGAACAGAAAATAGGCGCTTAAACGATATCACTAAGTGACAGTTATAGGTAAGATATAGGACAGTTTTAAGACTTTTATCGATATAGTGAATAATAAGGAATACTTTATATTCCTTTTTGTGTTTAATCATTGGTGCACATCTTAGTGACATCGTTTAGGCTGTCACCCTGGTACTTTTCTAAACAACAATTGATTCAATTTCTAAACTTATAATTTTAGCATTATTAAGCTAAGTAGTAAAGTCGCTTAAGCACTTAGTTCCAGATCATTTCTGCTTTCCTGGTAGTTTTAATAAATAAAGACAGTTGAATTTTAATTACAAAGTTAATCAAGAAGAGAAATAATTGTATGTAAACCTAAAAGTATTTGTTTTTAAATTCTATTGTGTACGATGAGGCTGGCATGATCATGTTTGATAAAAAGACTCAAAATGTAAAAAAAAAAAAACTATTGTAACTCAAGGCTGATTTTGCAATATATGTGATTAAGGAAACCGATTGTGATATTAAAATACATAAAGAAGTTATATTTTTATCATGTTATTAAACTCTACTGATTTTAATCGAATTTTTAATTTTAACGTCCTATAAAAAGTAAACGTCCCATCACTAGTACCTACTGGTTCGTAGGTGCCGAAAGTGGAATAAAATTTTAAATAATAAACTGTTCCACTAATGGCACCTGCGAAAAATACCGATAGGTGCCGAATATGGAATACCTCAGGTGCCATTAACTTGGGTGCCGTAAAATCGGGTGCCCAATGTGGAATACGTCGCCGTCAGTCGTCAGTCGACATACAATAGACGGATTAGCGTGCGCTAGGGGCATGCGCTTTTGTCGAACTAGTATTAAGGCTATTGCATGCGCTATGGCGCTTCACGCATGCTTCAAACGAAGACCCAAGATGAACATGAAAGCGCACTGGTGTATACATAGCTTTACGGCTACAATTTACGAAATTACCGTAATGTCAGGACTCATATTTCGATGAGCAGAGTATAATTAATTACATGGATAAATATTTCAACGCTAAACAGTAGCTCATAGCATCTGCTTTTATTTTCATTCTAAAAATAAATGATAATATTATCTTTGTCTTTGTGTTGTAACCTTTTGTAAAAGTTGCATACAATATGTGTTCTATAGTGCTTTTGAAATACCTACTCAACTTATTAGGGTTCCGTACCCAAAGGGTAAAACGGGACCCTATTACTAAGACTCCGCTGTCCGTCCGTTCGTCTGTCACCAGGCTGTATCTCATGAACCGTGATAGTTAGACAGTTGAAATTTTCACAGATGATGTATTTCTATTGCCGCTATAACAATAAATACAAAAAAATAAATATTTAAGGGGGCTCCCATACAACAAACGTGATTTTTTTGCCGTTTGTATAGATAATGGTACGAAATCCTTCATGCGCGAATCCGACTCGCATTTGTTTTTTGCTACTTATTGAAACCCGGTAAAGTATTATATACAAAGAAATCTAATAACAATAATGGCAAATATGACTAAGCAAATAATGACTGCCTCGTTGGTCTAGTGATCGCTAGCGCAACTGCTGAGCGTGAGATCCTGGGTTCGGTACTCAGGTCGGGCAAAGTGTCATTGGGTTTTTCCATGTGGAATTCCTCAGTAGCAGCCGGGAGTACGGATTTGTGCCCGATCGGTGGCAATAGGCTCGCCCCTATTACATGGGACTTAAACATAACGGCATAATGAAGGTGTAGGTACTATACACCTCTGCCCAACCCTATGGAGAATACAAGCGTGATGTTATGTAACAATGCCAAATACTTCAGACCACCGCCACAATTTCACACAGCATTTAACCGCGTTTTATATCCAGGAACATTTAGTTCTGGCGAAATAACTCGGGCCAAATAACATTAGGTAGCTACTGTACCGGCCAAATAACCCCTTAGCGTAGGCGTAGCGTAGGCGACCCTAAACCCAAGTTTGTACAAAATTAACAAATTATACAATTCTTTACTTATTATTTGTTTCACACTCTGTGGAACTTTTAAATGTCAACTCAGTGATTGTATTTATTAATTATTTTGTTTGTTCATTGTAAACAAATATAAATTACTAGCTTTCGCCCGCAGCTTCGCTTGCGTGAAATTTTGAACCCGTTATGTGACAATTTTCCATACAAACTTTCATCCCCTATTTAACTCCCTTAGGGGTTGAATTTCGAAAGATTCGCGCTCCGACGCTCGCTGAGGACGGACGTGCCGCAACTCGCGCTGCGTACTTTCTCGACGTGCTCGCTCACGAATATCGCTACGCCCCGCCGTAGTGTTCTCCACTTCACGACTATAAGTTCAAAAGCTGCCTTTTTCAAGGCGGTGGCTGAACGCCTATTTCTTTGTTAAACGCGTGTGCCCCTTCAGGGAAAATCCACAGTTTCGTGGTCCTCGGCTGATACTTTGCAGTGTTAACGAAACCGAGCGGGTGTTGACCCAATACACCAGCTGCGCCCCTTCAGGGCAAGGCGAAAATTGGAAGGAGCTAGTACCACCGGCCTTGGGGGGTCTCCTAGTCGACGCTAGCTCTAACCCCGTTCTCTCCCATCTAGCACTCTCTAGTATTGCACCTCACTAGAGACTTAGGAACCCGTTCGCACAATAAGACTGGCGACGGGATTACAAGCTTAGGGCTCACCAATAGGCACTCAACCTCCCTGTCTATACCCGACAGGGAGGGTTTTCACACACCCCCGGGCTCATCCACCCGGGGAATCGCGTTTTTAAAAAAATTAAATTGTTAGGACTTATAGGCCGTTACTAAAAATAGTCGCGTACTTGTGCGCGCCGCGTTTTTATTAAGCCTAATTCCCATTTTTTACACACGGCTCAGGCATCTTTTCCGAGATGTCTGACGCTGTGTTATTAGCGTTCTTCCGGGAACTTTTAAAGGACCCCGAATTTCTCGCTAAATATGGCGCTCGTATTCCTAGTAGTGGGCCCATAAGGCACACTACTAATCCGTTATCGCCCACCTGCGATACCGACTTTGATTATTTCGGCGAAGGAGAGCCATTGTTCGACGAGAACAATGGCATTCCAAGCCTTTTATCGCTTCCGCCTTTCTCTCCCGGTCCATTGTCTCCGGAAACAATGGAAATTTCGCACCTGCACTCCGCAGCCGCGCCTTCCGCTAATTTAAACACCCCTTCCCCGTCCCTCCGACATGCTCCAGAGATGACGTCATCAATGGACACGTCAGAGCCCTTAGTCCCCGATTCCGATATTGAGTCCGAATCCTATTCGTCGGCTTCCTCTTCCTCAGAAGGCTACACTACCGTAGTCGGTAAGGGGAAAAAGCGTGCCCGCAAAAATAAGGCGACCTCCTCCAGCCAAGTCCCGGCTAAAACCCCCAAGACAAACGTTGCGACCCCCGCGTCGGCTGCTTCCCTTAGTCCCGTCCCGGCTACCTCCCCGCAGGCCAGTCGTCCTTCCTCCCCCCGCCCCGTCACCGGCTCGAAAACCTCGACTCCGAGGAAAGAGCCCTCTCCTCCGCCTCTGTACATTCAGGACAAGGCGAAGTGGACCGATGTGTCCAAGATGTGTGTTGATCGCAAGATCAACTATCTTAGTGCCCGCACCACCCAACAGGGCATTAAAGTCATGGTCCCCACGTCAAAAGACTTCCGCGATCTCACGCGTATGTTAAGGGAAAAAAGCGTGTCATTCCACACCTTTGCCCTTCCCGATGAGCGACTTATCAGAGTCGTTATCCGCGGCATCCCCAAGGAGATTGACTCCGACGCTATCCTCAGCGACCTTAAGTCGCAAAACATCCCCGCCTTGGAAGTCCACCGCATGCACCGCGGCCGCGGTGGCACCCCCTACGACATGGTCCTCGCAGTATGCGAGCCTTCAGACGAGTCTAAGACCGTCTATAATATTAAGACCTTGTGCCACCTGTCTGGCATAAGCGTCGAGCGCCCCAATAAGTCCGGTCCGCCTGGTCAATGTCACCGTTGCCAGCTTTATGGCCATTCACAGCGAAATTGTTACGCGAAACCCAGGTGCGTCAAGTGCCTGGGCGACCACGGCACTAGCGACTGTGAACGTCCTAAAGATAGGTCCCTATGTCTCGAGCCTCCCAGCTGCGTTTTATGCGGCGAGTCTGGTCACCCTGCGAATTATCGCGGGTGCGCTAAAGCGCCAAAACAGCGCAACCCTAAGCTGGCTAAACGCTCAGCCGACCGTCACCAAAGAGAGAGTCCCTCCACGGCTCCCCCTCTTTCTTCCCAACTCCCCGCCCGCCTCAGTCCCCAAAGGCCGTCCCCATGGAACGCGCTGAACCATCAGCAGGCGTTCCCCGCCTTAAGGCCCACTACCCAGTTGCCCCAGCAACAGCAACAAACCACAAGACCCCCAATCCCGGCTCTCCCCACCCTGATGAGCTCCACTATCCCCGCTCCCACTATAGTGCCAGCTGCTTCACAGGCTGCACGTAGTCCCCCAACATCACAGGCTGCCCCCGCACACACCCCCGCACCCGCCCCCGCACTCGCTCCCAGGCCAGCGCCGACAGCGGTTGCTCCCTCCACTTCCCTCTCGTCCACTAAAGTGCTCCTTAGGGACACGATCCCCAGCCTTATCCAAACCCTCTCCTCCTGCAATACGCAGTGGGCGATCAACATAGTCTCCGCTTGGAACGCCTCTCAAGGCGATCCAATCGCTCGCATCAATGTCCTCTGCGAACTAGATGACATAGTCATTTTCCTCATCCAATAAATTCCAATGGATACAGAAAGCTGTAGAATTAAGCCCCGATCCCTTAAATTAGGCTTCTTCAACGCTAACAGCGTTAACGGTCAACGAGATGAGATCGCAATCTTTTTGCGTGATCATCAAATTGACATCTTCCTAGTGCAGGAAACGTTTCTCAAGCCCCACAACAGGAACCCTGGAATTGCAAACTATAAATTAGTTCGCAACGACAGGACCCGTAGTAGGGGCGGTGGTACTCTCATCTACTACAAACGTTCCCTGTACTGCACTCCCTTAGACCCTCCTCCTGGTCTCCAATTCCTGGAAACTTCCATATGCAGACTAGGCATGACAGGACACCAGCCGATCACAATCGTCTCGGTGTATAATCCTCCCTCCAGTAATAAGATCCAACTCCGGAGCGATCTTAAAGCCCTCTTTGACCTCGGCGGAGGTTCCGTTATCATAGCGGGCGACCTCAATGCCAAACATCTCTCGTGGAGCTGCAACTCCAACAACCACGCGGGTCGTAACCTCGAAGAGTTGAGCCCGGAGCTCGAATTCGACGTTATCGCCCCGATGTGTCCCACTCACTACCCCCATAACCCTGACCATCAGCCCGATGTCCTTGACATAGCGCTTCTAAAGAACGTAAACCTCGGTCTACGCTCTATAGAGACGCATGAAGAGCTAGACTCCGATCACCGCCCCGTAGTCCTTCACCTAGGTCCCCGGGGTGGTCCCCCGGATCCTGGACAACCCGCCCCGACCAAAACTGTCACGGACTGGGGTAAACTAGAGGAGCGCCTCAAGTCTTCCTCGTCCGTTCACTTAGATTCCATCCCCGACGATATCGTTACGATTGCCGACACGCTGGGCGCGATCGACTCCCTTACCAGTCACGTACAGTCCGTGGTGAACGAGTGTTCACGGCAGGTTCCAGCGGTGGACGAACACCGCTGGAAGCTGCCGGACGATGTGCGTGAACTGCTGACGGAGAAGAACGCATCCATCCGTGCCTATGACACTTTTCCCTGCGAAGCTAACCGCGCCCATATGCGTTCTCTACAGCGTGCTGTAAAGAAACGTGTACGGGAGGTTCGGGAAGCCCGCTGGGACAAGATGTTGAGCGACTTAGAGCCATCCCATCTGGCCTTCTGGCAATTACAACGAAATCTAAAATCCGATTGTGTAGCTTCAACTCCCCCTCTCAATCGTCCGAACCAAAGGCCGGCCTTTGAAGATGACGAAAAGTCCGAATGTCTAGCCGACAGTCTAGAAGCCCAATGTACTCCCAGCACCCAACCCGCAGACCCGGTCCATCTTTCCAAGGTGGATCGCGAGGTCGAACGTAGGGCCTCCCTCCCTCCCGATGAAGACCCCGACGATCCCTTACCCCCCATCACCGTAGACGAGGTCCACACGATAGTGAGGAATCTCAAACCTAGGAAAGCCCCCGGCTCAGACGGTATCACCAATAAGGTGATCAAACACTTTTCCGCCCCGCTCATAGTCCTCATGACCGCCATCTTCAATGGCGCTCTGAGTAATAACATCTTTCCGCAAGCTTGGAAACAAGCCACCGTTATCGGTATCCCCAAACCCGGCAAACCCAAGAGTGAGCCCACTAGTTACCGCCCCATCAGTCTTCTCAATGTATTTGGGAAAATCTATGAGCGTCTCATTTATATCCGTTTAAAAGATTTCGCTGACTCCCGTAAACTCATCCCCGACGAACAGTTCGGTTTTCGAACCCAGCACTGTTGCATTCGACAATTGCACCGCATAGTCGAACACATTAGCTCCCGTTTTATGCGCTCGTACAAAACGGGCATGCTCTTCTTCGACGTAGCGAAAGCCTTCGACAAGGTCTGGCACAACGGTTTATTATACAAACTGTACCAATTCAACGTGCCGGACCGTCTCGTGCTCATCATTCGAGACTTTCTGTCGGATCGCTCCTTCCGCTATCGCCTAGAAGGCACCCTCTCGTCCCCTCACCCCATTCGCGCCGGCGTCCCTCAGGGCTCCGTGCTATCGCCCCTTCTGTTCACGCTGTACACCAGCGACATTCCCAAACGTGGCTTGGCCAAGTTGGCTCTCTTCGCCGACGACACGGCTATCTACTATTCCGGTAGGAGTCTCGATAGCATCTCTCGAACCCTTCAAACCGCAGCCAACACCCTCGGGGTCTGGTTCCGGAAATGGAGAATAGAGGTGAATCCCGAAAAGAGCGCAGCCGTTCTTTTCGAGAGACACGGTGATTCCCACACCCACATCCGTCCTGTCCTCATGTTCGGCAAACAGATCCCTTGGGAGATGAAAGCCAAATACCTGGGGGTTATCCTCGACCACCATCTGAGTTTCCGAGACCATATCAAAGCGGTGCGCGCTCGCGCCGCTTTCGCTGTCGGTCGCCTCCACCCCATCCTTAGAGCGCGCAGTAAATTGTCACTTAGAAATAAGCTGAGAATCTACGTGACGTGCATCCGCCCCATCTTGACTTACGCTAGCGTCGTGTTCGCACACGTTAAGCCTTGTCGCTTCAATTCCTTCCAAACCCTCCAGAATCGAGTGTTGCGCAGAGCCGCGGCTGCCCCGTGGTTCATCCGTAACGTCCAACTCCATCTCGATCTAAAAATGCCAACCATCAGGCAATACCTCAAACGCATTTCCAAGCGTTACTTCGACAATGCCCCCCGCCATCCGAACCCCCTAGTCGCCGCAGCGGCCGACTACAGTCCCTCTCTCATAAGTAAAGTTCGCCGTCCCAGGCACACACTTTTAGAACCCGACGACGAAATAACCCTCCTCCAGGAGGCGAGTAAATCGACCAGCACACTACACAACGTCCGCCGCCGTCCGGCATACCGTCCTCGCCGACGAGGCCCGTCGCGACGTCCCACCGCCGCCGGTCACGATCCACCGAGCTCTCCCGTCGTAGAGCCGGTCGTCTCTTCAGACTCCGCAGTCACACCGATAATTCAGCCCTCATCAAGCTGTCTCCCCCCCCTATGTCCACGCCAGCAACGCCCTAAGCCGAGGTCCGAGTCCCACTAGGGGTCGCCCTTAGTGCTGTTGTTGCAGGTAGTCATGATGTTAGTGTAGTACAAGTAGTTAGCTTAGGTTAAGTATTTTACTTCCCCCCCATTGGCTGGAGACCCTTCAGGTCTCGCCAATAACTGCCCGGTTACGTAGAAACCGTCCCCTAGGACGACCTACAGCAGTCCAATAGAAAAAAAAAAAAAAAAAAAAAAAAAAAGAATTTCGAAAAATCCCTTCTTAGTGGATGCCTACGTTACAAAAGGAACCTACTGTCAAAATTTCAACTTTCTAACCCCAGCGGTTTAGACTGTGCGTTGATAGATCAGTCAGTCAGCTTCTCCTTTTATATGTATAGATATTTTTAAATACATATCATAAAAAAACAAAATAGTTAAATTGACTGAATTGGATTTATGTTGCTATGACATTATTGACTCATAATACGATCAGTGAGGCGTGGTTAAAATCTTTCGGGTACCTCGGGCCCACGGTGTATACAACGTTATTTTTAGTATATACAAAAACCGAGACACCCCAACAAGATTTTCATCAGAACTGCCTGAATATGTGTTTTTTTTATTAATAAATCTCCAAGTTACACCGTAGTTTATGTCGCGTTAAGTTCCCTAGTAAAGTGTGAAATGCCTGAGATGTGCTGTGCAGGGGTTGTCTAATACACGGAAACTGACCGAGTGGACGATCTCAAGCCTCAAAGTGTCTATTCCCGTCAACTGTTATGGTTAGAATATAAATATAAATATATTAGCCTGTAACTATCCCACTGCTGGGCAAGGCCTCTTCTCATACAGAGAAGGAACGAGCATTGATCACCACGCTTGCTCACTGCGGGTTGGTGATTTCAGACCATAAGTCCAGGTTTCCTCACGATGTTTTCCTTCACCGTATGTCAGTGGTGTCTTAGATTAACTAAGAAAGTACATATGAAATTGAAAAAGTCACATTGGTACTTGCCTGGATTTGAACCCGCAACCCGGTGCTTAAGAAGCGGGGCTGTAACCTCCGGGCCACCACGATATTATGGTTAGAAACCTACTGAAAATAAGAGAAATTTATGAAAAAAAATATAATGTGGTGTAAAAAATATGTCAATCGATTCTCCTGGTGATTCTGAACAAACTAGTTTCAGGTTTAGTATATACTAAAACTAAGCTTGTATATTTATTGACTTTTCTGTTATTTTAGTTTAGATCCTCTCATATTTTCTCCTCTTCCTATTTCTACATACTGCAGACTACGTCTATTTCTCATTGCTCCTTTTGCAGGTCTGCAAGCACAAATTTCTATTGAAATAAGCAGTACCTTTGTTTTCATGATTGAATACTGTTTTTCTTTTGCAAATAAAAACAGTATACAGTTATGAGAGTGTGGAGTTTTTTTGAAGTGTTGAGCTCGATTCTAAAGGCTACGTCGCTTTAGACTCTAGTTTATATTCATACTAACGCATATAGGTAATGAATATTATACGATGAATATTATAAAAATGGCATCTGGTGGTATATATTTATGCCTATACAAGGTTAGTCGCAAAAGGGGTACTAATCCGCAGGGCACTTAAAGTATCAGTAATGACCAGTGATCGGAAAAGGGTGAGCTAATTTACCTAAACTTCAAAGAACAGAGACAAAAACTGGAGACTTCCTTACGACAACATTTTTTTTCGTGAAAATTATTCCGGGTTTCTGGACATCACTAAAGTACATTTAATATTAATGTTAATAGTACAGAAAACAATTAAATTCGTTTCCTACTTTTGTTTCCCAAAATTGTCACCAAAGCAGATGACACGTTTTTCATTGTTTTTAAAAAATATATTGTTTATTGTTTTCAAAAAAGGAGATTGTCTTTTATTTTTTGAAAACAAATGAAAGACAACCTCAGAGGAAATTCTCCCGAAAAAAAATGTTGTCTTAAGGAAGTCTCCAGTTTTTGTCTCTGTTCTTTGAAGTTTAGGTAAATTAGCTCACCCTTTTCCGATCACTGCTAATGACTGTTTTAAATCAAGTGATTACTTTTTTTCCATGTAAAATTAATTTTATTTAAGTTTTTTCAAAAATTCTTCATCCCTGCTCAGTTACGAATTCAAAAAATGGAGCTTCTAACTCGTGACCCCAAATATGACCTAAAATGTAAACACAGCTGATCATAGCTGACGATAAATAGTTTTTAGCGTATTTTTATATAATTTTTGAACAGCTATTTCTCTTTAACAACTATTGACTTTTGGGAAAAGTTGTAGAACAAAAGTTAGTCATTGTTATGGGTACTTCAACACCCTTTCGGATTAGTACCCCCTTTCTGACTAACCTTGTATAATTTAGTGATTAAACGAACTTACCTCTGAGCGAAGTTCTTATAGTAGACATTATGAATAACAGTACCTTGTGGGTCCTGTGACCTTATAGAAAAAACCGAACTTGACGATGACCTACATCCGCCAATTTCTTCTCCAACTTCTTCAATTTTTTCTTGATGTGGTGAATGTATTCACTACGAGAACGCTTCCTTTTCGGCATGGTAATAACTAACGCGTTATAAAATGAAAAAACTATATTTACGTTAGAAATTGTGCGGACTGGCTGAGCACTAAAATGTGAAATGAAGTAATGACAGTACTGACAGAGGGTAATAAAAAATAAAAGTTATACAAACTAAGTGCATGAGTGGCGACATTGTATGTGGAACTACATGTGTAAATATGCTAATCTTGAGGACGAGGCCCGAGTATAATATTACATTGTAAAAGAATACGAGCAAAGCTGACCTTATGAAAGCATGTGAGATGCTTGTGTACCATTATCGTAACAATATAATGTAGCACCACACACCTGCAACGTTTTTAAAAGTCAATAAACGTATTCCTTGTCTATCTATGCTCTATTGACGCAAAGATAAACTCACGCCTGTATTCCCCAAAAGGGTAGGCAGAGGTGTAGTAACACCCACATTTCACCGTTATGTTTACGTCCCATGTAATAGGGAACGAGCCTATTGCCGACGACCGGGCACAAATCCAGACTCCGGGCTGCTACTGAAAAATTCTACATGAAAAAACCCAATAACACTTTGCCCGACCTGGGATTCGAACCCAGGACCTCACGCTCGGCAGTCGCGCTTGCGACCGCTAGACCAATGAGGCATTCCACCACTCACCCAAAGATGAGTCCTGACATAGCGGTCATTTTGTAAATTGTAGCCGAAAGGAGTCTGGTATCGAAAAAACGTAAACGACATCATCAAAAACCGTAAAATAGCTATACAAGGTTAGTCGGAAAGGGGGTACTAATCCGTAGGCCACATAAAGTATCATTGATGAATAGAGATCGGATATTCAGATGCATACCTCCGGTTTCTGAATAAAGAATTCGGGATAAGCAATACTTAAGTAGTATTTGAGTACGGACTTGTCAAAAAAATGCTTTAAAATCCGTCATATTTTTGACAATTCCATACTCTAAAGTTACGTAAGTAGGTACTTACTGCTTATTCTAGAATTCTCAATTCAGAAACCGGAGAATATTCACCTAAACTTGAGATGTTGGCTAATATGGAACTCGCTTTTGTATCGAAAAATCCCACGGTTGCGGGACAATTATTTTAATTTATATATTTTTTTTGGTTTATCTAACACATACCATTCTTCTTCTTACACTCTACATAAACACATATTTGCATCGGGGGTTAAACATTAATTTTAAATAAGGTTTAAGGTTTAAGACATTTATTTCTCAAAAGAAGAATACATTCCTTCAGTGGCGTGCCTAGGGTTCAAAGTTAGGGCAAGCCCGATAGGTTTTTAGAAGAAAAAAAACCCTGTAAAATTTGACAAATTCGTTATTTTGCGAAATTACACAACTATTATTTTCACCCTAATATTAAATAGAGTGCAAATAATACAATTGTGTGATTTTGCAAAATCACATACAATTTGGTTTAAGAGCCATCTATGAGCATTACGGGTGCTTTTTTGCGCTCTTCGAGTTCGACGGGAAAAATGACACAATCGCCCGTCGCCGCCAATAGATGGCTCAGAAATAATTGATGAGTATAATTACGCAATGTTTATAATGTTGAAAAAAATATTGTTAATTTATAATAGACTCGATCTATATTTTTATGATGTGTACAAATCGCAAAAGTTTAAAAACAATTTATAATTACTTTCGATGTAAACAGCCGTGTTAATCTTCATTCTTCGCTTCTTTACTACTGCTGATGACAAACAACAAAGCACACTGAAGGCATGGTATCACTAGATAGATTTACAGAGATATCTATCAGCAATCACATACCTTCGGTAGCTTTGATAAAAGCCGTTTGTTGTTTCGTTCTATTTGTTTAGAGCAATTAATCCTGGCACCAGATAAGTTATTCAAATCATCGTGACCTGATGTATTCCATTAGTACCTATCATTAGAGAAAAATATGCAACTGGTGTTGCAGAATAATTTCTTTAAATGAGAGCAACCTACAATCCAAAGAGTTTTGTAAGCCGATCTATGAAAATGCCTATTGTGACTTTGATTTACTAGAAATACTTACTCAAATCAGGAGTAGGTTCAGGTGAAGTAATAAAACTGTATTTGTCTGCAAAATTCAGAGTATTTACCTTCCCGAGTAACGATTGCACACACTTTAATCCATCACAAGGAACAATTATTTCCGAATTCATCTTATAAGAAAGGCAAATCACAAAGAAACTTAATCACAAACGTTAAAACAAACTAATAAAAGTTACACAATACGTTAAATCACAGAAACTGAAAAAGTATTTATCGCGTCAAAAAAGTGGTCCAGTATCGCTCAAAACAATAAGTGAACTAATTTGAAATTGTATCATTTCTATCGAAATACAAACATCGCGGCATCTATGTGCCTAAACACGCATGCCACACAAATTGCACTTCTAAACACACTACCGTAATGTTCAATTTCGTTAAACTAACAGAGTCATAAGCCCGGCTTATTTTTGCGGACAAATTATGTGCACTTATGTATATTTACTTATATATCTACTATGCAATTTATGAATGAAATTGAAGGAAAAGTGACAGGAGACTTAAGCCGCGTAAGAAGCCAGCGCGTGCGACAGTAATGCAAGATCTTGCAGGCGGTTTGGCAACGTTACGTAGGCCGGCCGAGGCGCGACGCGAAAAATCTTGTTTATGTAAACCTGGCAACTTAGCAACACACGGAGGTCACGGAGGCTCGCTGTATTGCGCGCGGAGTTTAAACATTTTATTTTTTACAGAAGGTATCAGTTGTTATGTTATGAGACATGATGATTCAATACTACTTTACAGGAGTTTTTTTTTTGTTTTTTTTTTTTATTAATCTCGCATTCCTGATATTAAGCCGGGCTTTTCGGCTTGTATGGAAGGCACGCCACTGCATTCCTTCACTTAATTAGAGAAACATAAAATATTATTAGTAAGTAAAAAAGTAAGAAAACGCAGGTAGGACTATACAGGGTGGAAAAAATCAATGGGCCCTGAAGGGAAACCACTTTAAATCCTTAAGATAGATTATTTCACCTGAAGGAAACATTCCTTTATTTTTAAAAAGAAACCAAACTGCATTCACAGATTTCTCGACAACCTTACCTAAACCGGGAATCGAACCATCTAAAAATTCAAAAAATTAAACACTCGCTATTTTATTCTACTAATCGGTAGGATTATTGTCAAATGGAACGTTCTATTTTTAAACTTTTCGTCAGAACGCCTCGCCTAAAGCCTGGCGTCAGCCGAAACGCGTCGAATCGAGTCGAGTCGCATTTGTTCCGTGTGAGGCGAAACGGTCAGTAATGGCAAGTCGTTAAAACATAAATTCTCGTGACAAGCGATGCGCGCGAGTTATGCGACTCGGCGCGTCTCGGCTCGTCGCTGATCGACGCAGTTTTATAGTAAATGTATAGGTAAGAGGCGAATTATTGCGGTTCTATTCGACTCGACTCGGCGAGCCTAGTGGACGCCAGCTTTAAGAGGGAAATGTGCATAGAATTATTATTACCAATTAAACGATTTTCTTATCTAAGTCTTCAACAAGGTACTTAGAGATAAATTAGCAAGCTTGTATTTCATAGAATGTCTATAACGGTAAGAGTTAAAAAAAAAGTGTCTTTTACTTATTAAAAGTGAACAGTTCTAGTCTAGGTAAAGTTGATTAAAGCCCTTGTGTACTAAATATTAGATTTAATGGATATCTTGTACGACAGACGAGTGTAAGACCTAATGTTTATTGGAGAAATTTTATCTTTAACATTAACTTTATTGACTAGTGAAATAAAATAGAGAGTATTTATTTTTTTAATTTTTAGCTGGTTCGATTCCCGGTTTAGGTAAACTTGTCGAGAAATCTGTGAATGCAGTTTTGTTTCTTTTTAAAAATAAAGGAATGTTTCCTTTAAGTAAAATAATCTATCTTAAGGATTTAAAGTGGTTTCCCTTCAGGGCCCATTGATTTTTTCCACCCTGTATAATAATATTGTTGGCACAACAAGTTAACGATGCACAAGTACCGACATCAATAAAATAATTATGCAATCCAAGAATTCCGGAGTTATTTTTTAATAAATCATTTTAAGATGTCGCTTCCATACTAGTTATGCATTCCCGGTGTTCCTGGCAAACCCCGGTTTTTTCTTACAAAAAATATATTTAAAGAAGCCGCTTCCATACTTTCGTAGCTAAAAATTTACTTTAGGTAAATATGCATCCGAATATCCGATTCTTACTGATAACTGTTTTAAAGTCACTTGCTTTCAAAATTCGATCATTTTTATTTCCATGCAATATTGTATGTATTCTAGTTTTTTCAAAAATTCTTCATCCCTTCTTTAGTTACGAATTCAGAAAATGGAGCTTCTAATCCGTGACCTCAGATAAGATCTAAAATGTAACAGCTGCTCATAGCTGCAGATAGATATATTTTAGCGTATTTTTTATGAAATTTTTGAACAGCTATTTCTCTTAAACTGTTGACTTTTGGAGAAAGTTGTAAAACAAAAGTTACTCATTATTATGGGTACTAGTCTCAAGTACTGTAATTATAGACACAATAGATATACAATGGCACTGACGAACCGGTTCGTCGGTCGGGCTGCTAGCGGTTAAAACCCTTTCGGATTAGTACCCCCTTTCTGACTAACCTTGTATAATGCATGTTTTGTTTTTTACAAATATTTGATATTTTTATTGGAACGTTTTGTAGAGATACGCCAGGTCAGGACTCACGGTGAAAAGGGTACAACGTGTTAAACACTTGATTTTATCCAGTACAGACCCCCTCCTCTCCGAATAGCAGCCATTTTGATTTTTAGCTGCCTAGTAATTTAAGTAGGTACTCATTAAACATTTAATATCTTTGGATCCTCCTAATTTTAATTAATGAGTCAGGACGAGTATTTTGATCTTCATAAGAAATAGGATCGATTCGCAACATTAAAATGTTTTGTGAGAACTGTCTTTTTTCTCGCTGACTTCTAAATATTTGCAAATATCATAGACAGTCTTCGAAGAACGTTTTCCTGCAGCTACAATGGTTAAGGTAGCTGCCCGTAGTACCCCGTCTCAAATTACCAACCTGTATAGCTTCAGTGGTAATCCCATTCGTTTATTGCTTGCCATTTATTTCCTTATTGCCTTGAGGAAAGTTGAGGTTTTTTCTGTATTCTGCAAATTATTAAACTTTTCCTTCCTTTCAAAATTAAGGCGGATTTGAAGCTTCAAGTCGTTGCCTGGCCTTTAAACGTTTGATAAGGCGAAAACTTTTTACGATTACTCCAACAACATTCTCTGGAATATTATTTGTTAACATATATGCTTATTTTATTGAATGAAATTTATTTTATGGAATTTTTCAGGTGATAAAAGAATAATTTCAGTATAGATACATAGTGACTCGTAGATCTAAGTGTGTCGTACAATGAATTTGATAAGTAATAGCTAGACAAGGTTTACTCTGCCTTTCTACAAAATGGAATGAAAATGTAAAAGTACCTAGATAAAAGAATTAGAGCGGTTACGCACTGCGTTCGATCCGGATCCGTGAAAATATGTATAATTATGTCGCAGAATCAACACAGAGGCACAACTATTAGAATCACTATTGATTATTGTTAATGTAGTACAACGCCATCTATTATCGTTTGTCGGAAACGTCAAGCAGTGTGCTTGGGTGAGGTCGGTGCGGGGCGCGGCATGTCTTGTTTCACGGTTGTCAGCAAGCTGTCAGCTGTCGGCTGTCAGCTGTCATCCTTTTTGACATTAGATGCATTTGATTGGAGAGACGCACAGACTAGATAGGGATACAATCAGACGGCGCACTCCCTAACAAAAAAATGGACATTTTGCTTATCTGTGGACCTCATTCCTAGGCTCGCAAATTTTTTACTTTTTAATTGTGGGCGTATCAGTTTTCGATAAACTAACATGAACATAAGTCTTTTAAGCTAATATTCGTGTAGATTCGAATACAGGTCTTTTGAGCTCTATATTTTTGCTGTACGTAGCTCTTTATTGATTTACTAGTTCTTGTTGTATTTCAGGATAATAAACAAAGAAAAGACAATGCATTTTGTGACTGTAAAATATATTTATTTTTTAATTTTACAACTTACTAAACCAAGCTGTGTAGGATAAAGTGGCTGGTACTGTTTTACTGTATACTCCAATGCAGTTCTTTACCTAAAACAAAGTAAATCACCGTTATTAAATTATTAATACCTTTAAAGATAGACGAGTGGAAAGAAGTGTAGATACCAGTTAAAAAAATACATACATATATGTCATGGTTGTTTGATGATTTGTTTGTATTGCTATTGGACACATAACGCAAATATTTACATAAACTTGCCATGAAAAGTAATGCTGTTAAGCATTGAATGTTGAAAGTTTTATAATAATATCATTAGAGACCATGGCATTGCAACTGACTAAAACTATTGGTTCTCGTGATTCGAGGTTTTAGTCTGCAGTAATTAAATACATACATACCTTCATCTATTTGATTTTTTCAGGAACCAAGTGTTGATCATTTAATTTATGAAGCAATCTCACATTATTGTGACTGCAGTCCTTTGTATACATCCACTATGTTACTCCATTTGGTGATTATTATGTTTTACATTCTTTGTGAGGAAATTATTTCGAATTCCTTTTATCCGGTAAGGTGGGGCGTAGATTATATTTAATGAATCACCATTCATTACAATGACATCATCTGGAAGAAGAAAAAAGATTAATTAATTATGTTTTTTCCATGATGTACAGTATTTTACATAATTATGTTCCTGCACATGCTTCTTATTCACACATAATTGCATCTTGAACTTTATTTAAGTATACTTAAGTTCAATTATTAAGACTTTTAGTTAAAAATACAAATAATGGTTGGTTGTAGTTTATTATTCACTCTTACACACATTATTAGGTAGCACTCACCACCAATTATTTCACTAGCATCAGTTTAATCACTCCGTTCTCCAGCAGACTTTTCATTGATGATTGAAAAACCGAGCTTTAATCACGGAGCTATTGGTAGTCCTTCCTGCATTGGAAACTTTTGAGTTCTGCATTAAAAATTAAGTTGTTGCAGTTGTTGAAAAGTCAAGCCCTGTGAATGTTCCAACTTGATGCACTTTATGCACAAGAATCCTGTTTCAAAAAACATGACGGCCTTTCCACTTCTCTGACAACCCACAGTACATCACTTATTGCACATAATTGCGGCTTTTCAAGGTATATTACAGTAAGAATATTTAGAGGATACGCTAAAAACGTAAATTAATACATTTTGTTGTTTTGTTTGGCAAATCAGTCCATAGACTTCATAGAATAGAGATAAAAGTGACGTCATAGCATCAAGATGGCGTCAGAAGGCGTCAAAGGGGTGAAGTATGAGTCAGAGGGGATGAGGTAGTTGTCAGAGTCTAATAAAGAGCCATAGAGACGACGGTCGAAAATTTTTCTTCGCAGTGAAGCCCCCGTGGAGAGACGTGACTTTAGAGTGAGACACGAGGGCGAGAGGTCGTTTTGCCAGCCTGCACCGAACTTACCGCGTTTCCGTACTTTAATCAGTTTCCATCGGTTTGATCATTTGAGATTTTATTATTTTGCTATCGAGAGTGAATAAATAGAGGACTATAATCAGTGTTGAGACTATTATTTCCTGCCTACACCAAGTCGAACTTGGACTCTGATGACGAGGTACCCCCAATGGGTGAACTACCCTCGTTATACAGGGTGTTAACGAATTCGTGTAATTCCTTAAAACCACATGATCTACTACTGGTGTAGACAGGCCCCGCACGGGATTTAGCTTGATTAAAAATAAAAAAATAAAATTCTTTTTTTTTTCATGCGGCTCTGTTACCGATCGTATCTAAACCACCTAATAAGGATTCAATAAAAAAATAAGCAATTTTTTTTTTGCAAAAATATTATTTTATTTGTGTGAACATGTCGATGACACGCATAAATTAATGAAAGTACAGCGACACGGCTTGCAAGAACGACTAACGCGATATCGCTCTTTGCAGTCCGATAACTCAAGGCTCTAAAAAGATTCAGAAATGGAAAACCAAAAAAAAAAAAAAAAATTTTTTTTGGTTAATTTTCGAAAATTCCCATTTAAGGTTAATTTATGTCACCAGTAGATCACGTGGTTTGAAGGAATTACACGATTTCGTTAACACCCTGTATATAAAAAACTCTGACCGAATTCGGAAACTGCTTTTCGTTCTGCATCCGATCTGAATTCGTGAAAATAAGGATGTAGGTATAATCTAAAACACTCGGACTGAATTCGAATATTGCTTACGCACTAATCCGATCTCTGATCCAAATCCAAGTAGTTAAGGGGCCATCTTTGGCATATGTCACACAAACAGTACTACGGCTACTTCGGTCCGTCAATATTTTTTCCGAATTAGAGACTCACGGATGACGGATAGAAATCGGATGACGGAAGTCGGATCTAATGCGTAAACTACCATACAAATAGTTCTATGACTACTTCGGAACGTATTTTCACAGATTCGGATCGGATGCAGTGCGTAACCGCTCTTAGACGTAATCGATAAAAAGTAGATTAAAGATAACGAAAGCAGTACCTACATAACTATAAGTTTTAACAATTACCATTCTTTTGTGCATTTCTTCTTAAAATTATGACGCAGTACCGGAAAAGGAATACGCAAAAATATAAAGCATCCGTTCGTTGATGGTCCTCGTTATTAAAATTACATTGTCGAGTACCTATCCAACTTTTTCTCATTCCTTGAACTGTCACGGTCAGGCTATTGTCACGACATTGAAATGATAACAAACAGATTCTATATCTACATAGGTACAGTCAGCAAACTGGCTGTTCAACCACTGATAAGGCTGAAATCACTTGCAGGCGGAATCCGACGTCAGCGGCAGGCACGCTTCCTTGAAAATGGTTTTGTGCACACCTACCTTCGCCTTTCACATCACCCAGGAGATAATAGGAATGACCTGTTCTTTGTCCGAACCACACGGAACAATTGTCACATATTTGAGAAATGCCCTAATTGGCGGAACAAAAATGGAGTAGGACTAGCGTTTCGAAAAAAAAACAAAAATTTACTACCACAACCTTGGTCGACTGTACATTTCAAATCTACCTTTTATTTCTTCCACCCCACAGTTAACTGCAAATGACAGTCTGAACGTCGAGTTGGTATGCATTTCGTATTATCATCGAAAGTGATTCTGTATTCATAAGTATCTCAAAAAATATTATTGTGTTTATCAAAATTATAGTTTTAGCGGCTACCGAAGTTAAAGAGTTTTAATGAAAATATCTTCATTTCTACGTATCCTTAAGAAGGAGCGGCCTATTTCAGGTATCCTAACTAATATCATAAATGCGAAAGTAAGTTTGTTACCTTTTCACGCCTAAACCACTGAACCGATCATCTTGAAATTTTGCATATGTTGTCAGATGTACAGAAACGGACATAGGGTACCTTTTATCCCGAAAAAAGTACTGTTCCCGAGGAAAAAAACAATAACGTTCATAGATGGCGCCACGTGTCTTTCGAATCATGATTGAATTATGTTATTATAGAAACTTTAGTAGTGTGTTAAGAGTTTTTTGAGCCTAATTAAAGCAAGCGAAGCCACGGGCAAAAGCTATTAGACCATATACTGAGTTGTTTGATTGATTGATTTAAGTTCAAACGAAACTTACATTACAAACTTAGTAATAGAAGCAAAAACTTTAGTACTCAATCCTCTTCGTTAGACTTATTTCACCTTATTTAACACGAACTTAAATATAAATCTATATCCGAATTTCCCCAGAGCCAAAGCAAATAAATGAGGGGTACCTACGTGTTGAAAAGTTCCGTCCTTCCAAGAAACGAGCTTGAAATAAAACTTGTTGGATTAGAAAACAACTAACAACTTGCATTAGACGCGTGATACGAAAATGTAGGCCAACAAAACAATAAAGATTTTATAAAACCTCTCTCTACGCTCCTTCTTTAAATCGTCCTGAGACGCCTGATAATGTCAAAGCTACAAATAGACCAAGACATTCATTTGACTTCAAGACACAAGCGGTGTCTTGAAGGCATGCCATGGTCTTCACGTGGTAATCAAGCAGTGCGTAACCGCTCTTAATATTAACTAACAACGCTCGGATCACAGGAATCAGACATAAGTTACGAGCTTGGGTAGAATAACAATAATATTTATAATCATCTTTTCTTCACATTTTTACTAAACCTAGACTAGCCTGAAAATAACTAAGAAGCTTTTTACTCCAAGTAAATATAAATTTAAAAGTTATTCTATTACAAAAGCAAAAGACGCGAAATGGATTTAGTGTCGGGTTATAATGGCTGCCGTGATTATGGCACATAATTATCCTTTATGCAAATAATTCTTGTTACAAGACCTCCATTGCCTCGCTAACGTAATAAAATCCTTGATTATTCCTATTTCAATGTACATTAACTTTGTAATGGACCACCCGTTTTTATAAGAGTTATGAAGCCTTATTAGCCAGTTTCTGCTTACGATTAAGACCTAATTGTTTGTTTTAAGGCACTACTAAAGAGCCGTAGGTCGTATAAGTTGAGAAATGGTCAGATGGATCTGTGTTCAGCTCATGATTAAGGGCTTCGTTTGGGTTCGAAACTAGTTGGTTTGTCCCGAAACATGCACGCGCCTAAACCGTAACTAATTTGTACAAATAAATAAATAATTAAATGATAAACGTATCAACTGAGATTGAGCGATCATCCGAATTAGGTTTTTATGAAAAGAAAAATTGGAAAAGTTGCCCGGAAAATTGGCTGGGAAAAACTAAAAGTTCTTTTTTCTATGGTATTTTTGTATAAACTAACAACAGAATCACAATTCAACTAAAAATAAACAATGAAATCCGCAGACGAACGCGCTTTTTGGATTTCAAAACTGCACCAAAAAGGGGCTTTCAGAGGGTTTAAAATTTCACGCAAGCAAAGCTGCGGACAAAAAATAAATATTATTGTGTCTCACGAAAGATCTAATACAAATTCTATCAGCTATAATGTAATGATTACACAAATATTGGGAAAATTCAGTTCCAAGCAAGGAAGGTCTCACATATTTCATGCCGATACGAGAGGAGAAGAATGAAAAATTAGGGACTTACTCGTATTTCAAATTGGTGGTAGGAATAAGATGAGGTGGTTCACCACCTCATCTTATTCCTTAATAAATTATTTATATAAACGCAGTATATATCTGACTGATGGGCGAGTGAGTATGTAAGTGATAGGGATGCAAATATTGGATGAGGAGTGTTTGTTAGTTCGTGCATTCGGCGCCCTTTCTCTCTCCTTGCCTCACCCAGCAAAGCGGCACGCGGTAGCGCACAAGTGAGCCCGCCGCTTACCAGTTTCCCGCACCCATCCCCTCCTCGAACGAGGGGTGCCTCATAAGTACCTCACGAGGTAAAATGAGGTCCTCATACTCGTTTAAAATAGATGTGTAACCTATCACTACATACGATTATGACAATGTCGTCAAATGAACATTGCTTGGCAACATCTGTGACATTTTTCTCAGTAAGGCTGATATTCCACTTATCAAATATCTTTGTCCAATGTTCATTTGATCAAATAAATTGGACGACTTCATCAAATGTACTCACCTATATTTGACCAATGATTAGTGACATTTAAATCAAAATGGCTGCCATTAAGATTTCGTGAATAAATAACGAAATTTTTGATAAATGCTTATGAAAGCAATAAATGTCTTTATAATACGAGGCACCAAGATTACAAAAATAAAACAAAACGTTCAGAGGTGTATACAACGACGAATGCTTTTTTCCCTTCGCCTTTCGATCCATGGCTTCACCCAAAGCTTTTTTTGTTTTCTTTTTTAATAATTTTTTTTAACAACCTAATGATAATAGCAACACGTAAAGTCGCTCCACGTTCCTCCATCTTCTCAGACTACGCAAAATCTTGGACAAAGTTATTGGACAAAATGGGAATTCATCAAAGAAATTTGATCAAATATTGGACATCGATATTGGACAAATATATTTGAAGGATAAGTGGAATACCAGCCTAACAGACATTTTCAATCTGAGATCATGAAATTTGCAGTAATTGGAATCGACGACTTCTGCGTGGGTCGAGGCAGACTGATACAATTTTAATGACATACTCTCAAATGCACTTGTATCGGGATTGAAGTCATTAAATTTTAGTTCTGAATAATGAATTATTAGCACTTACGTTTAACGGATATTGGGTAAATTGACTTTGTATTAGAAAATAGCGTTGTTAAAATGGGTTTATAACTCAATAGTAGATATATAACTTCATAGAAATTTCTAACAAGAGTTTACCTGAGAATTTAATTGTATTTTGCGCGGTTACCTACCATTTTGCCTCGTTTAACTTTAAAGTTTAAGCCAATTGTATTTTATTTTGTTTAAGAGCTGACTTTTCAATCGTTAGATAACTTTTGTTTGAGGAATATGTTTGTCGTTTTGACAACTTTTTATGAACAATATGTCAAAATGTAAAATTTTATCCTCAAATAAAAAAAGTTATTTGACGATTGATGAATCGGCCCTTAATGTATTATAATTTAATTGTGGTTACAAAAATTAAGATGTTTACGTGCACGGCTGGTCACTAATAGTATCTGAATGACTATTTTCTTAAAGTAAAGCCGATTGGTGAACTGTGACCTTTAAATCTTTATTGAATTATTGATATCATTATCATTCAGAAAGTAATATTCCAACTTTTATCATGTCATTATTTGTTGTATTGTTATAGACGTCGATATTAGTGATGATAACATAATATGGCTGGATTTTAATATATTATTTATTTTATTTTATTTCTCTAACATACACACATCAAACAAAGTTTGCGATCACTAGCATAAGCTGATATAATGTTTTAAAATGAACTTTATCAAGAATAATTGTTTGTTGTGTGTTTTCTTGGTAAAGAAAACTCGTGTCTAAAGAATCTAAAAAGAAGAAGAAATCATAATTATAATCTACCGTAACAAAAAGATTTCGATTTTTCAAAGTGATCGCAAACTTTTTTTGATGTGTGTATCTACAAGCAAGATTTAAATAATTTATTCGGACAATAATAATGATAGGTTGAAAATAATTCAGTATTTCCGACGGATTATAGAAATCTGCTGATTTTCTTGTTTAAAATAGTTCTATTAAAATTACCAAGGAGTATCCAAACTCTCACCTTATCATATTATTTAAATTCTAGGATCTCAGTACTCCAAGTTTAAGTTTTTTTACGTTACTACTGTAGTTTCGTCACGCCAAAAATATATGAAAATTTAAGCAGAGCCTTTAGCGGCGAATAGCGTGACTAAAAATTGGTTTGACATTTTTGGTGCGATGCAACTACATACAGTAGTAACGTAAAAAACTCACACTTGGGGTGTATATTTTCGATACAAGGTCCCTTAAATCAGTGGTAACCGTAAAAGTAAAACACGTATCCCACAGAGCAAGACAATTTAATTCAATGCCATCGGTTTGCCTACACAATTTCATGCAACGAAACCATAACCGCGATTCATTTCGATGTCAACACCATCTAGTTGTACAATTTGAACTAATAGAAAATTAATCCTAAACATGGGGTACAGATCGTTACAGCGGTTACGCACTGCATCCGATCCGAATCCGTGAAAATACGTACCGAAGTAGCCATAGAACTATTTGTATGGTAGTTTACGCACTACATCCGGCCGGCATCCGTCATCCGATTTCTATCCGTCATCCGTGAGTTTCTAATTCGGAAGAACAATTGACGGACCGAAGTAGCCGTAGTACTGTTTGTATGAATGCTTTTGCATAACCTCGGATTCAAATCAGACGCCAAACGGATATGCCAAAGATGGCCCCTGAATTATTTGAATTTGAATCAGAGATCGGAATAGTGCGTAAGCAACATCCGAATTCGGTCCGAGATTTTTACTCTATATCGGTATTTTCACGGATTCGGATTGGATGCAGTGCGTAAAGCAATATCCGAATTCGGTCCGAGTTATTTATATCCGTAATTTCACGGATTCGGATCGGATGCAGTGCGTAATCGCTCTAACAGTACGTACGTATACAGAAAAGTTTAATTTAGAAAAATTCAGAATTTTAGCTTTGTATTGTCTCGAAAGAAGAAAAAACTAGAATTGTGAAACAAGATTTTGTAGACTCAAAGCCAAATATACTGTTAAAATCCAGAACGATGAGCCACCTTAATCGAAACTCGTCTTAATTTTTTTAAAATAGAATTTCAATAAGTCTAGACACCCTTTAACAGACTGAACCAACGTTTTAAAATATTTTCTGTCACAAAGTTTTTGAAAGAGTAATGTTCTCCAGGTAAATGAATCCGAAAAGGTTATATTCCTAAGTAATAGAATTTTAATGTAAGTAATCGCCAATCTAAACTTATTTTAATGTGATTATTTTTTTCTAATATTTAATAAATTATAAGTTCTATTTGTATTTGCTTCGTGGTTCTATTATTGTATGCCTTGCAATACCCTAACAGGGTCTTTGTATGTTTGGAATAACTATTCTATAAATTTTCTATAAACTACATTGTGCATTATATGAATAAAAATTAACCACGCGGATCGTACGATTTGCAAGGTTAAGCTGCGCTTGCCGCGGTCAGTCCTTGGATGGGTGACCGTTCATTATACACATCAAGACCCCTCCGTGACTCGAAGAGCATGATAAACCGTCGGTTCCGGGTGTTATACGAATACCTATGATAGTCGCTACGGGTAATCAGAAGCCCGAACGTTTGACAACCGGTCTAACCTTAGGATATCGGCATTGTACAGTCAGAGCCATTACGCACTATCGACTGGTCGCCGGAGACTTGGTCGACGGCGACTGTGACTTTCTACAGTTTAAATAGGTCTTTACGCACTTGGTCGCCGGTCGCTCGGGCGACTATGCTTATGTTTTGGTCGCCGAGAGACCAATTCTCCGGCGACCAGTCGACAGTGCGTAATGGCTCTAACTGGGTTGCAGAGGTCTGATGGCAATCGCTCCGTGTAAAATACTGATATACGAAATTTTAAATTAAATTTAAATAAAATTTGGGAAATCGGTCCAGCCGCTCACGCGTGAATCCGTGACCAAGGGAAATAGGGATTAATTTTATATTATAGAAGATACAGATTAAGATATGTTTGTCACCGTAATGTCACATCACCATAGTGAGCGCACTCCCATATATCTTCATAGCATTCGACTTGGGTAACAAAAAGTCACCGTGACAAAAAATCACAATGCGCGCCCGGCATAATTAGAATTCTCAGTGCCAAATTAATAGATAATAAAAAAGATACCGTTCTGGAATTTTTGTCTCCCGAGAATAGACAATCACGAGACTGGAGTTTATTAGACCGAACATTTGGGGTAAAAAACAGATTTATCCAACGTTTCCATTCCCTTGAGCATTAGGGCTTCGTGTACGTCGCGTTCTAACATTAGCCTGAAATAGTCTCCAAATTGAATCAATGTGTCTCTTAAATTGATATCTCACTAACTTTTTGCTAGCGTAGAAATGAAGAAAAATAAAATAAAAAGTTATTTATTCTAGAATCACACAGGCTGATGAGGAAATAAAAACAATATTCAGAAAAAAAATTAACATCCTTCACGAGGCCAAGAAAGGCTGCGACATTTAAAAAAAAAACAAAATGCCGCATCGCTTTTTTTTTTAATAGGACCGTTTGTGCTGCCACGGACGTGCCGTGTGGTGCCGCCCCAACAAACAATTAAGCGTTGGTTGCAGGTCATTTTAAAGCTTAGAGTGCTACTATTAATTTATAATGGATTCAGTTGTCATTAAAGGTGATACAGTTTACTTATGAAATACGTTTAGCTCTTCAGAATGTATTACAACTGTAAACAACGAAGCAGTATTTTCTTTACAGTTAGTGTAGTAGCAGTGGCTGCTTTTATATTTAAGACGTTAAAGCTTGTACCGGCCTGCAGCGCTAAAAGCTGTATATAGATCTTCATTAACTCCCTATAATTCTTAATGCTATAAATCTACTCTAATGGAGTTGCTTATATATCGTAAGGCTGTATTTCAACTTCAGTAACGTCGTCGGTTCTGCAACGGAGTTAATTAAGAGTGTAATAACACCAAACTCTGCATGCGTTGTATAACTCTAATATACAGCTTACACCTGTTAGACTAAAGGCAATGATAGGTTAAATAGTTATAGCAGTTTCGTAAGATCCTGATATAAAGGTTTTGGTGTTAGATAAATATGTTGTAATTCTTATGTCAACCAAAGGCCACACAATACTTTTAACTACAGGCGTAGTAATTCATCGGGTGTCATAATAGACTTAAGAGGGGACTGTAGCTTTAAGAAAAAAATCGCCATTTTTTTACACTTTTTGTCAACATAACCTAAAAATGTATTAATACAAAATCACTTTTAAGTAACGAAGTAGCTAAATTTTCCGAATTATTTTACATATTTTTTGTATATAATCACTAAAACTAACCAATACTTGAAAATGAGTGTCTAAAAACTATTTCAGGTTATTAGCATTTTTAATTGTTTTCCTTTTTTTTTCACAAAATCATTTTATTTTTAAGGCGCTTCAAAATTGAGATGCGAAACATAATATACAATCACATTAAACTTGCAAGCGCACTAAT
This sequence comes from Amphipyra tragopoginis, assembly GCA_905220435.1. Taxonomy (NCBI): domain Eukaryota; kingdom Metazoa; phylum Arthropoda; class Insecta; order Lepidoptera; family Noctuidae; genus Amphipyra; species Amphipyra tragopoginis. Next base: position 12,882,040 of record HG992009.1, read on the forward strand.
ATCTAATTAACTTTACACTTCAAGAATACTGTTAATCAAAAATACTTTTCGTGATGAAAATGTTGCAATGTCCGCCAGATAAAATGATAACTCATGTTGATAATAATAACTCCACAAATTAAATAATTTGAAGACATTAAAGCTCAAACTATTTGCTTTTGACACCGAAAACGCTACAAATGAATTATTAGGTATCAAAATACCGATCCAAGTTCTATCTGACACCGATGTAGATATTTTATGTAACTCAAGGTATCAATTAACTTCAATATAAAGGTGCAATAAAGTTTCAAGCGGAAACCGACGATCTTGTAACACCTCTCAAACACACCTACTAAAGGTTATATAGAACCACTCTAAAGGGTTTACACAGACTTTACCTGCAAAATTTTGCGCCAAAATCGAAGATATAAAGGTGTTATTACACTCTATAACTCTCTTGTAAGATCTACGCTAACACTTTAATATCTAAGCAGAACCGATATACAGTTCCACTACCGCTTGTCTTAACGCTAAAATGTTAGGAGGTAAAGAATAGCACAACCACATCCATGGGTGTCATAAAAGGTGACCAAGGGATTCACTAGTGGATAGGCAGCAGCGTTCTCGGAGTAACCCGCCTGCCAAGCATGGCGATTATGGAAAACCCCCCCAACATGGATAGCACAAAGAGAAGCACAGGACCGGTCGATGTGGCGATGCTTGGAGGAGGCCTATGTCCAGCAGTGGATGTATTTCGGCTGAATATATAAATAGATTACGTACAATATTAAAACCACTACTAAATAAATAGTTTATTATGAAGCGTAGCGTAAACGTTCAGCGAATGCATGTGTACGCTAAACGAACGCTAGTGCAAAAGCACTCTAAGATGAATTGTTGACATAGCAACCCCTTTCATTCCATATCTCAACTCAACATTGTCTATCGAACTTACCGATACACTCTGATATGACATGACGTCACAGCCAGATTTGCGTTACCGGGGGTTTAGGTATCGTCCTAAATGGCTAACAGCCGCACAATCGCACGCATGGCAATGAATTGTACGAATGTGTAAATCAAATATCTTGACTTAGCACACGAGGTTGTCAACATGTGGGATGTGGATTCGGCAACCACTGCACCGATAGTCGTAACGGCCAATGGCCTAATGGCCAGGAGCGTTGACCAACATCTCATAAGGCGGCACTCGTTAGGTGGCTGGATCAAGGGCCTGATACGGAAAGCAGTCCTCCTCGATACGGTGCGTATTGTGAGGAGATTCCTGTCTCTGGAGCCCTAACTACCGGTAGCTTGGACCCTGCTCCCGATGCCGGTGGGCCCCTATTTTTTACATTTTTTTTTGTTTTTTGTTATGCTTAACCGGTTGCGTACCGCCCGTCGTCCCAGGACGACACTTAATTGTCTTATCTATTGTATCTATAATTACGGTGATTGAGAGTTTAAATATGTAAATTATAATAATGAAAATGATTAAAGTTGAAAATGACTATCAACCATACTAGTTTATTATTGACATAGTAATTATAGTTAAAAAAGAAAACAATTAGGACACTGAAAACTATACTGATCATTCTTGAGTGTCTTAACACTTTCCCTGTCCCATGAATGACATATGATAATCGGCATTGTTTAACTATTGTGTCTGCTATCTGGACAGTGAACCTGTTAATAGAAATTATTGGTCGCTCGAACGTCTATTAGGACACGCAATAATGATTAGGTATACGTTTGATCGCATCGTACGATCGTGCGACCGCTTGCCAACTAAGACGAAGCCTAATTACATTGTATCAAATGAACCCAATGTATATGAATGATATCGGTAGAGCAAAACTAATAATACCTACCCTGTTATCTGTGCACTCAAGTTGGGGCGTAACTGAATATGACATTAATGTAGGTTATGATCGGAACAGTTCATTGGGTACTACTTATTTAACTGAAATTATAATATCAGTTCTGTACACGATAAAATATCCGATATTTTGTTTATCTTAATTCATATAAGATGTCTTTGTATTTTTTGTATAAAACATTACCATACCAGAAATGACAAATATTTAGGAAGAAAAAAACGTTAAGGCTGAACGTCCACCACAGCTGGTACTAAGCTGCGTAGCGAGGAATGTGTTTTGTAAGCACCAATAGAATCACTTCATTTACCTACCTTCGCTCTGCGCAGCTCTGGTGGATATGGGCTTAGCGGAGCGAAGTTTTTGTTCATACAAAACAAGCGAGAAATGCGAGCGAGGTATGTGTTGCTAGGGACGTGTGCGAGGATTTGAAAATAAGCGCCTACCAGGGCTACCAGTCAGTCAATAGATGGTGTTTGGAAGAGGTAGATGATCATTTGTACACATTAACACATTACGCATTACACGTTACACATTCTTCGCACAGCTCTGGTGGAAAGGGTCACACCGTTTCACATCCTCGCTACACATTTTCGCAAAGCACATTTTCCTCGCACAGCTCTGGTGAATGTCCAGCCTGAAAGTTAGCTATTTCAAGTTTAACGATAATGGTGATTACTTTTTTCACACACAATTACACTATACTACAATTAACAAAATTTCAACGAAGTATTCCACAACTTGTAATTCCTTAAAAAAAGATATGAGAACGTAATATTAACAGTTTTATGAATTCACATTTTTCATACTTGACTTAAGGAAGCATAGCTTCTGAAAAGTAATTTTTAAACCTTGACGTAAAAAGAGGGATGTCATTAAGTTTGAACCCTTCTTGTCTATCTATGTCTGCGGCACCGTAGCTCCCAAACGGATGAACCGATTTTAATGATTATTTTTGTTTGTAAGCTTATTTGATCCGGATTATCCACAGCTATCTTTGATGATAATCACTTCAGTCACGCCCATGTCAAAGATTTTGTATTTCTTTAATTAATTTTTTTATCGTTTCCATAACTTCAACGAAACGCTTTGATTCCACTTTCACTGTGAAAACCGCCAAACAGTGGAATGCGCTGCCTGAGTGGGTGTTCCCCGATAGCTACAATCTGGGTGTCTTCAAGTCACGAGTGAATCGGTTTCTTCTTGGCAAGCGTGCTCCATCGTAGACCGCAACATCGCTTAACATCAGGCGAGATGGCGGTCTAACGCAGGGCACTTAAAAAAAAAAACGTTCATTTCTTTAAGGGTCAAAATACACGTCCGATAGTCGCTTCCGGGAGCCGGATCCGACTATCTGATCGGATTCATGAAATACACGTACGATTCTCGTGTCCGATTTTTTCTGGACGACGATGACGCCCGGACGATGCTTACGATTCTGACATCCGATCCGATGGTGTGATCGTACGTGTAATTCATGTTCAAACAAATGTATGACACGGAGGCCTTCAGATAGTCTGATCAGACTATCGGAAGCAAGTATCGAACGTGTATTTGGGCTCTGAATCGGTTTCTTCTGGGCAAGCGTGCTCCATCGTAGACCGCATCATCGCTTAACATCAGGCAAGAAGGCGGTCAAAGGCAGGCCCAGTATCAAAAAAAAATATAAAAAAACCTTCATTCATTTCTTTAGTAGTTGAAAAATTAAATATTTACATGCTTTTAAGCCAAACAGAACACACTAACACCCGTACAGCCATTTGTAAACTACACAAAGCACCGTTACAAAAGGTCAGGCCATCCCATCAGTTACTGCAGTAATCCATCTACCTCTGTTGTACCTGAGTTGCACCTGAAACACTCCACCTGATTTTTATTTCCCAGTTCCATGTTTTCTTAATGAGGCTAGGTGTCCTTGTAAAGGGCAGTTCATACTACGCTAAACTATTTCGCTATATAGTAAAGCATATTGCATCATAAACTATAACTATACAGGGTGTAAACAAATAACTGTAATTCCTGAAAACCACATCCCACCAAAAACATTAAATGTAAAAAATGCCAAGTCTCTGTATGCAATCTTTCCACCGTAAAAAGTTTTAAGATCTCATAGAAGCCAAGTCCTATTCAATTTATTTTGTAGTTAGTTTTCTATCTAGTGACTGTATTAATAATTTTATTTCTATTATAATTATAGTGACTTGGCAATGAGCACAAGAAGAAACAAATATATTTGGAGGAGGTGAAAGTAACGCATAACGCACGCGTAATGTTTAATATCACAGGATTAGTTAAGTTCTTTTGATTTGACCATTAAACATAGGTACCTATAGATGATAATTGTGATGTTCTTATCAAATAAACTTAGGTTTTCTTAAATATGTATTGACGCACGTAGTCGATGGTGACCATAACTACTCATTGGCCGTAAAATCACGTCTGCATATCATAAATCACACATCAGCATAACAACTAATGTAATCATAGTACTCATAGATATCAATTCGTCAATAACAGTCGCACATAATTCCACACAGCAAGCAGCTTTTAATTTGTGCTCATTGCCAAGTCACTATAATTATAATAGAAATAAAACTATTAATTTATTTTATTTATTCCATAAGGCACACCAACAACTTATTTACAATTAATGAGTAAAAAATACACTTAAAAAGAGGATTCTGTGTAAACAAGTCAATTACAGGCGTGCACATCATTCACAGTGAGATGATTTTTATAACACTCGTCTACATAATTTATTTAATTTAAGACAACTTTATAAATTATCAAAAAGAATAATTACAATTTAAAAATATAAGTCTTTATAATTTAACAGTAGGTAAAATTATTTTAAAACATTAATAAAAATCATGAAAAAATTAATTAAAGTTACAAACAATTTAATATATTACAATTTAATCGCATTACATACATACATTAATAGTAGGTAAAATCATTTTAAAACATTAATAAAAATCGTAAAAAAATTAAATCATAAAAAATAATCAAAGTTGCATGCAGAATTATAGATTTACAAAAATACATAAAATCGTGAGCAAGTGATCAAAAACAAAAACAAAAGTGAGATCTACGAATCATCAATAGTTGCTATGACCTTTGATTTAAATTGGGCAAGAGAGTCAGAGAAGATGTCAACATTGGCTTGGCTATTAGAGGAGAACCCATTATATGTTATCATCATTCTATTTAGGGGAGCGGAACGTCCAAGATTAGTGCGACAGCTTCTACATGCGAATGTACTACATGTTCTCACCGATCTAACCCGGCCTCGACGAGGTACGTTTAAATTAATCTGTTCGAGCAGATCGGGAGTACATGTCAAACTGTTGGTAATTTTGAAAAGAAGAACCAGATCAGCTAGAGTTCTACGTTCTTGTAGAGTGTGTAGTTTGAAGTGACGCGTACGTAGCATATAGTCGGCTCTGTAGGGACAACTATGGTCTTTGCATCTCAGATATCTAGTAAAATTATGTTGGACTCGTTCAATACGGTTTATATGGACCTTATAAGTCGGATTCCAGACTGGGGAAGCATATTCCAGTGTGCTGCGGACAAGACAGTTAAAAAGAGTTTTTAGGACGACTACATTTTTAAATTCCCTACAGGTTCTTTTAATTAATACAGTCACTAGATAGATAACTAACTACAAAATAAATTGAATAGGACTTGGCTTCTATGAGATCTTAAAACTTTTTACGGTGGAAAGATTGCGTAAAGAGACTTGGCATTTTTTACATTTAATGTTTTTGGTGGGATAAATAATCTACACCAATTCAATATTTTTTGTACGTAAACAAAGAACAAAGTTAACAATGCAGTCGAAATTCATACACAATGTTCCTGGCAAAATGGCAAATATAAAATTGTTTTCTATAATTAACAATTTTTTTATGTTTTTATAATTTTTCCTTTATATGTGCCTAACAATCTATCTTGATGCCAAATTTCAAGGTTCTAGGCCTGCTAGAAGTATCTTAGAATTTTGATGATCGGTCAGTCAGTGAGTCAGTGAGTCAGTGAGTGACAAAATGATGTAACTTTGATCGATGATAACTCGTAAACTATAAGTTCAAATATGATGTAATTTGGAAGTTTAGCTAGTTATAAGTTATAATGATTACTCTTGGTTACCGAAAGTTCAAACTGCTAGCTTTGTCCACAGCGAAGATATAGGGGGGGGGGGGGGTGAAAGGGCCGCGAATGGCTTCGAGAAAAGATGGTACGGCCGTGCCCGCTTTGCTCGAGACTTGGCGGGGCACTGCCGTGCCCCCAGATGAGTTACTACTGGTGCAGATTGGCCCAGCACGGGATTTAGCATGATTAAAAATAAAAAAATCTTTTTTTTTTTCATGCGGCTTTGTTATCGATCGTATCTAAACCACTTATTAAGGATTCAATAAAAAAAAAATTTTTTTTTGTGCAAAAAAAATATTTTATTCGAGTGAACATCTCGATGTCACGCATAAAATATTGAAAGCACGGTGACACAGCTGGCGCGCACAACTAACGCGATATCGCTCCTTGTAGTCAGATAACTCAAGGCTAAAATAACTCGGAAATCAAAATAATCTAAAATGACTCGGAAATAGAAAACCAAGATTTTATTTTGAATATTTTTTTCAGTTGAATTTCAAAAATTCCCATTTAGGGTTAATCTGTGTCACCAGTAGATCACGTGGTTTGAAGGAATTACACGAATTCGTTTACACCCTGTATAGCATGAGGTTCACACTATATCACAAGGTAGTCTGCCATGTATACCAAGTTATTTGACGGCGATTCGTCGGGCGACTGTCGGGGTAGAAGTAAAGCGGGACGGAGACTGGAGAGTCTTACGATATAGCTCTGAGAAACGGTCAAGTTTATCGCGTACAGCAAGCCAATGCTTTATAGCATAGCGTTGTGTGAACGTGTCCATATAAAATGTATGCGGAGCGATATCGTTGTGTAACACAATATTTGCCATAAGATGATGATTCAGCCGCAAGACGTCAACTACTGGACATAGGCCTCCCCCAATAGGGAGTTTTGCCATAATCGACACGCTTGGCAGGCGGGTTGGCGATCGCAGTATGGTTGTTAAAACACTCAGAGAACGCTGCTTCCCATCCTCTAGAGAATCCCTTAGTCGCCTTTTACGACACCCACATGAAGAGATGGGGTAGTTTTATTCTTTAAGTCCGGCACTACACCACAGCATAACTTTATCTGCGTGTTCCCAACAACATTTAGATAAAACAGCCGTCCCTAAGGAGACAGAAGCCATTTTAATAAAGCTCGTTCATTTTGTAAATACAAATTGCAACAGCAAGTACAGGCAAACATAATTAAAGTTTGAAGTAATATTGTTAGCAATTAATATAAAATATTGTTTGATAAAAACAAAGTTTTAATTGGAGGAATAATAATTGAGATAGAGAAAGGTCAGATAGATGCTAAAAAAATAATGAGTAAAGTAAAAGTAAAGGTTATTATATAAAACTAGCCCCACTGCAAAGACCTCTTCTTACGTAGATAAGGTCTGAACATTGATCACTACGTTTGATCACTATATTTTGCCGATTTCAGACCATTTACTTCACTTAGGTTTCCCCGGAGTATTCTTGTCGTTTCCTTATTTATAATGTAAAGTAAAAGTTATTATATAAAACTAGCCTATGATTGTCCCACTGCAAAGACCTCTTCTTATATAAAGAAAGTCTGAGCATTGATCACCACGTTTGATCACTATACAGGGTGTAAAAAGACCCATCACATAGCCGATATCTACGCACTCTGTACATCAAACTAAATTACATTGACCAAAAATAATTGCTGGGAAACGACTTTTATTTTTTGGCATGAAAAAAACCGCTTTTTTTTGTAGCGCGCAAATTATGGTTGTGACGATGCCGCGCGTTTGCATGCGTGCAGCGGCCACACAGCCGAGCCAAGGCGTTTGTGTGCGTTTGATATTCATTGCGGTTTTGTAACTTCAAATGCGTAATTTGTTAGGAAAAATTGAAATTTTTGATAATGTTTGTGTGGAAGAAAGTTTAGTATTATGACTTGGAAATCGTTTTTGAAAAAAACTTAAAAATATATGTGTACTGTGACGTTCAATATCTCCAAAACCAATGATTTCCCAGGTATGGTTTGTTCGAAAAAAATGATCCCAATGATGGGTACAATACGTGGTTTTCGTTATCGTTAAGGGTCTTTTTACACCCTATATTTTGCCGATTTCAGACCATTTACTTCAGGTTTCCCCAGAGTGTTCTTCTGTGTCGTTTCCTTATTTATAATTAGTTAAAGTTTACTCACGTGCATTTTTCGGGATTGCCCGACTAGTTTCGGACCCAAATGGAACCCTTAATCATGAGCTGAATAAGCGGCGAAGTGGCGAGTCGAACTCGTCGTAATTAAACCGTAACTCGTCATAAATATGAATGCGTCTCACGATAGTAATACAAAAATGTTTTCCTTCACAGTATGTAGATAAGAATCAGTGTGTTCTCCTACAAATTAGGAAATGCAAAGACTGCCGAGAGGCATAATTCATGTCGTAGTACCTACATGTATACACGTAACGAAATGTAAAAGTGAAAGAACGAAGGAGTTGTTATGAGAATCATGACGTGAAATCACGACATAAATAATATACCTAAACTATAGATGCGTTGCCCGCGTTCAATATTGGCAATACTAAAGCAAGATAACTGCCCTTTTTTTTAAATTCCTCTTAAACTTAAGGGGAAGATCTATAAAACAATGGTTACTGATCTAGAGACCTGCTGTCTTGTATGGATCAGAATATTAGGCCACAAAAGGGACGAATGAAAGGCAATTGCATATAGCTGAGATGAGAATGTTAAGAGGAATGTGTAGTGTTACGCGAATAGATAGAATTAAAAATGAGTATGTAAGAGGAAGTCTGAAAGTGGCGCCGGTGACTGAGATATTGTGTGGAAACCGGTTGTCATGGTATGGGCATGTAATGCGAAGAAATGAGGAACATGTGGTGAGGAAAGTTTCAAGTATGAATGTGGATAAGAGTAGAGGAAGACCAAAGAAACGATGGATGGATAATGTAAAAGATGATGACTAGAAAGAGGGTGACTACTGAGATGACGGCTAATGGAGATGTATGGAAGAAATACACATGCTGCGCCAACACCAAATATGTTGAGAAAAGGGCAGGAGGATGATGAATTGCCCGACATTCACTCACCAACTATAAAGTGTAAATCTAGAAAATTTTGCGGAAATAATGCCACCTTGTCTTTCCAGACGATGTACGAATTATACTGTATAATTTGCACTGTATAATTAAATGTACTGTATGTGACTATCGTAAAATTTGCGCTGCTTTGTCGTGCAATGATGTTGACGTATGACGCGTCTATTTATAAAACGTCTTTGATTTCATGAGTATAATAATTTATGACCGTGTTGTTTGTATTAGCTGAGCAATTTTTCTCAACAGCGTCGAAAACATGATGTTTGATGAAAACTAATGAAAAAAACCTCAAGCAAGTAGCTTAATGGTACGTGTACGAAGATTTGGAGAACATAATAAATTTTAATAACGCTGAACCTTGTGATTGTGTGGTTTGCAGTTGCTCAGATGTTTTACGAAAAATTTTGCAAGTTGTAACTACTATTAAAACTTAAATTACTTAAAAATATAATTTATTTTTACAGAAGATTAAAACCGAGACCAAATTATAAAGAACGCAAATTAATTAATTTTTTTTTTCTTTTTTGTATAAAAAAATCAGAACCAGTACAGCCGTAGGCTACAGTTATTTTAATGATATGACTCAAAATACAGTTATCTGAACTAAAAGGAATAATACAGTCCCATATATTCATCATACTTCATTCATATATTTTGTACAAAAGCTATCGATGTCACGAAATTTCAGGGACGTAACATTAATATAGATCTGTGATAATTATTATGTTGGAAATAATTAATCATCATCAAGTCATGGGGTGCATGAAAAGAGCCTTCACGAGTGATGATACTTAATTACGTCCGGCGCACCCTAAGTAGTCAGCCTCGCGAGTATTTCGACTAACCTTGCTGACTGGCTAATCTTTTCACCACGGCATTAGCTTTTTTGATACAGCTCGTGCCGACACAAGTGAAGATCATCAAGTTTTTCCAAAATATGTTTGTATAACAGATTTAAACCATTTGGCTGAATATAAATATTTTACACGGACTGACTGTAATCTTTACCCTAACCTAACTGTGACGTGTGTTTGTGTTGCAAGTAACATCCATGTTTGCAGTCTTCTTGCTATCCTGGGATGCACTGGCATTCATTGTAGCCACTGGGCTACAACCAAATATATTGGATTTTACTTTTACGATCTTGGCATCGTTGTGGTTAAAAGTAATAATATATACAAGTCGCAGAATCAACACAGAAGCACAACTATTAGAATGACTATTGATTATTGTTAATGTAGTAGGACGCCATCTATTGTCGGAAACGTCAAGCAGTGTGCTTGGGTGAGGTCGGTGCGGGGCGTGGCATGTCTTGTTTGACGGTTGTCAGTAAGCTGTCAGCTGTCATTCTTTTTGACATTGGATGCATTTGATTTGAGTGAAGTCACTTTGGAGTGAGACACGAAGGTGAGAGGTCGTTTTGCCAGCCTGCACCGAACTTACCGCGTTTCCGAACTTTAATCTATTTCCATCGGTTTGATCATTTGACATTTTATTATTTTGTTATCGAGAGTGAATAAATAGAGGACCGTAATCAGTGTTGTGACTATTATTTCCTGCCTACACCAAGTCAAACTTGGACTCTGATGACGAGGTACCCCCAATGAGTGAACTACTCTCGTTATACAATTCATGCACATATGTACATGAGAAGGGCTCGTGACTTAATACTATCCTAATTGACATACACATATATATAACAATCAAAAGTATGTTAGGCAAAAGCCCGAAAGTCGGATAACTGGTCTTACCGTAGTAAGTCGTTGTTGAAGGAGGAGGCGGAACGCGTGAGGGAGAGGCAAACCTCACGCCCCAGCCGCCGCAACAGAAGAAGACGTCCCGGGCATCGGGAGTCGCAAGGGCGATTCCCGGCTACCGTAGGCGCAGGCCTGCGGACAAAGAGCGTTGGGTGGTTCGTCGTCCGATCAGAATCAGGCCCGGGTCGACGGCGCGTTGTGTTTCACGCGCGCTTTAAAGAGATGTCAGCATAGTAGACGGGGCCCGCTAGGGCCAGTGCCTGCCAGGGTTGCGCAATTTGTTCGAAAGAGTTACCGCGGCTCTGGAACGCAAAGGGCATTAAGAGGAACACGGATGGGTTTTAGTCAGTAAGAGTCTGACGCTCCCTTTCGCTCCGCCCAGAGCGGAAGAAGTCATTTGATTGATGATATCCCAACCTTAAAAAAAAGGATGTCGTTGTTGCCCAGTAACTGGGTTGCAGGGGCATAATGGCAGTCACACCGTATAAAATACTGGTATTCAGCCGCATCTGGCCAGTAGTGTCATTCTGTAAGAAACCCACCTCAATATCGACGCTTAGCTCGATATCCATAAAGTCACAATATGGATAATAGAAGCAAATAACACACAGATAATCGACAGTTAATAATCAATAACGCATAGTTTTGTTATCCACGCTGTGTCACGACAAGTGTCTAATTGACAGTCGCGATCGAGGTGAGATTCTTACAGAATTGCACTGCAGACTGAAAACCCGCCCCAACAAAGTTGGGAAAAGACTAGGAAGAAAATGTATTCACACACATAATTCTTCGTAGATTAAAACCTTCCTATTTTGATGAGAAGCCTGTTCATAATTCGTTTCCGTTCCATGTCTACTAGAACACAATTATGGACATGAAAAAGTTACCTATATTAACAATGCTAGTTTAGGAATCGTAAGGTGATATAATTATTATGCACCAACTTTTCTGGAAGATGTCGCGAAAGCCACCTTGTTATATTTTTAAACTCGGCAATTTTTTTTCTACTTTCTTTAAAAGAACATAAATACAACACTATATTTTATTAAATTATTTATTTAAAAAAAAAAAAAAAATATATATTTATTTTCCTTAAAACCTTATTCCCGATTAAGGGTTAAAACATATTCCGAATTAGAAAAGCATTAAATTTTAAAAGAAAAGATAGAACGGCTAACAGTGTGTTCAACCCAGTACCTAATCCCTGTTTTAATATTCTGCAGCAGTCAAGTAACTCCCAAACGAGACTCGTAAATGCCGTAGGACCTTTTATAAAGAATAACATACATTGCTTTAACCTTACCTGATCATCTCAATCTTCACTTTGAAGTGAACTTAAGAAATAATGCTAACAATATAGGTATTTACTAGACAGATTATTAGAAAAAATCTATTCAACATTATGCCTATTATAATTATTTTACCTTTTGTATGAAATTCAAAATATATATTCACAAAAAGTTCTAAGAAATATTTTTTATCATGTTCAAGATTTTTTTACTTGTCTCCATAATTCATAAAGATTTTTCATACCAATTGCTTTTCTATTTTCATGTTTCGAGTTTGTGATAGTAAGAATCCCTGGATGTGAATCATGGAAGAACAAAATAAATAAATTCTGAAATAAGTTCCCTCAGTTTTCTGATGTTCTACTTTGAATAACTGGAATCACTTTTAGGGAGCTATTACACTATCATATATCTAGGATCATAGATATATGATAATGTAATATAGACATAATTATGAAAAATTGCTCGATACAAAGATATGACTCTAGAGGTCAAATAAGACATGTGATGCTATATAATGATCCTAGATATATGATAGTGTAGCCCCCTAAAGGTATTTTTTTTATCTGGTATACTACATACCTCCTTAATTCTTCTTCTCTATACCGCTTTGCTAACGAGGCAAGTATTCGATACACTGGTGATCGATGTTTCTGTTCGGCTGTCTACAATATCATAATCTCTAAATACCTTTGTTGATCAGAACCACACCGCATTGCTAGATTCACGGCATAGATTGAAACTCCTCGATATGATATCTCGTTTTCTTATGGTTAGGGTCGAATCAAATATAGATTGCAATATTAACATGATAAATGATGGAATCAGGCGTTACTTTGCAAAAATCCATGACATACAAATAAGCAAATACATTGTATTTGAATATTAATATGCACAATTCCTAGAGAAACGTTCTAGATTTAAAACAAATATGTTGAAGACGTCATGTACTATCTCAAACCGATACGAAAAAACATTACAGTATTTTAACCTCACTATCAAACATAAAAATAATATTGTTGTTGATAACCTATACTTTCATTACATTGTAACGCCCTTTAAAGAGTATCAGGTACGAAATAATAAACAAATCGGAAGATAATAAGAGGGTAAATTTTCATATAAAAAGGGGTGCAATCTTGGTTGGAGTACAGTTGAACTCACAACCGAGTCGACTCCACGATGAGAGCTGTCCTATTATTGATTGTGTGCCTGGCCGGCATGGCCATGGCTAGGCCTGAGATCGACGACACCACACTCCGTAAGAACTTTTATTATTTTTTGATAGAATTAAGTTACTAAGTCCTCCCCAGAGTAACTCCCAAAGTAACTCTTTACCGTTTCACTCAATCTTGTATTTCCTTAACAGAACAAAGTTATTATGTCCATCATGAGAGCTTTTAGACCATAAAGCTACGTTTAAAGAGTCTTGAGTCACATTAAAACATCTTCCATGACTTTAACTTTTGTCTCTTTGCTTGCAATTTGTGATACATTCCACTTAATATCTGATTCTTCCATCATTATTTTAAATCGGATTGTAGAATATTGGGCTCTTAAAGTTACTTTAATTGTTTTTTGCTTTGTAAAAAACAGAAATAGAAACTTTTCTTTTATACTTTTAGCATACTCACTGAAAGTTGATCGCAAAACATTGTCCCCTGAAATATGACAACCATTGTTGCTCATAGATAACTACTAAGGCATAATATGGAAGTAAGAATTGAAAATGTGTACTGATTATTAACTATTTTCTTTCAGTGACAATGGACATAAAGCAACGGCAACTGGTCATCTTGAAATTATTGAACCATGTGATGGAACCCCTGATGTACAAGGAGCTTGAAGACATTGGCAAAAACTTCAAAATCGAAGAAAACTTGGAGCTGTTCACCGTTAGTACAAAGCTATATCCATATTCTTTTTCTAATCATACATTCAAATTATTCAGTACTCCTAAAGTAAAATATCTATGATTTCAGAAAACCGATGTTGTGAAAACATTCATCAAAATGCTCAAAGTTGGAGTTCTGCCGCGCGGTGAGATCTTCACCCTGCACATTGACCGCCAGCTGAAAGAAGTTGTCACCATGTTCCATATGCTGTACTACGCCAAGGACTTCAACACCTTCATCAAAACCGCCTGCTGGATGCGCCTTTACCTCAACGAAGGCATGTTTGTTTACGCTCTTACCGTAGCAGTCAGACACCGTGAGGACTGCAAAGGCATCATCCTGCCTCCTCCCTATGAAATCTACCCATACTACTTCGTGCGCGCCGATGTTATCCAGAAAGCTTACTTACTGAAAATGAAGAAGGGACTCCTGGACATGAAACTGTGCGACTTTTACGGAATCAAGAAGACTGACAAGGACGTTTACATAATTGACGAGAACATCTACGACAAACGTGTGTACCTCAACGATGAAGACAAACTCCGCTACTTCACTGAAGATATTGACTTAAACACATACTATTTCTACTTCCACGTTGACTATCCATTCTGGATGAAGGACAACTTACTCAACAAAATGAAGATGAGGCGTTTCGAACTCACAGTGTACATGTACCAACAGATCCTTGCCAGATATTACTTGGAGCGCTTGTCTAATGGATTAGGTAAGATTAAGGAGTTTTCGTGGGACAAAACTATTAAGAAGGGATACTGGCCGTGGATGAAACTGCACAATGGCGTACAGTTCCCTGTCAGATTTAATAACTATGTTATTAAACACGATACCAACCTTGATGTTATCCGTCTGTGCGATGAGTATGAGAAGATCATTAGAGAGGCCATCATCAAAGGATTCATCGAAGTAAGTATTCCAGCAAAGAATGTGTGCAACATTGGTTTAGAAGGTAAACAAATAAAAAAATTAAAATGACTATTTTCAGATTAATGGTATAAGGCTTGAACTGACCAAGACTGATGATATGGAAACTCTAGGAAAACTAATCTTTGGTAAAATCGACAAGGTTGATATCGATAGGACCGTCGTTGACTCTTATCGCTACATGTTAATCGTCATGAAGGCCGCACTTGGACTTGACACTTTCCATTCCGACAAGTATGTATCGATCTCTCTTTTTTTAATAATTTTCAATATCAGTAGCACCTCCAGTTGTTCATGAAATGTCACTTGTTTAACCTATATTATTTTTTGCCAGGTACTTCGTTGTTCCGTCTATCCTGGACCAATACCAGACGGCTCTTCGTGACCCAGTATTCTACATGCTGCAAAAACGCATCATTGATTTGGTGTGCTTGTTCAAGCTGCGTCTGCCGAGTTACACAAAGGAAGACCTTTACTTCCCCGGCGTCAAGATCGACAATGTAGTGGTTGACAAGCTCGTCACATACTTTGATGACTATCTAATGGACATGACCAACGCAGTGGTCCTGACCGACGAGGAGGTAAAGAAGACCAAGTCTGACATGACCTTCTTGGTTCGCAAGCGCCGCCTCAATCACCAACCTTTCAAAGTCACCCTTGATATATTGTCTGACAAGTCGGTCGACTGTGTAGTAAGAGTGTTCCTTGGACCGAAGAAGGACCACTTGGGCCGCCTCATTGACATCAACATCAACCGCCTTAACTTCGTTGAACTGGATACCTTCCTGTACAAGTTGACCACTGGCAAGAACACGATCGTCAGGAACTCGTTTGACATGCACAACCTTGTCCGCGACCGCATTATGACCCGCGACTTGTGGAAGAAGGTTGAATCCATCACCGACATGCGGGACCTGTTGATCAAGGACTTGAGGAACTTCCACACCGGTTTCCCTACCAGGCTTCTGCTTCCTAAGGGTTTCGTTGGAGGTATGCACATGATGCTCTACGTTATTGTGACGCCATTAAAATTGGTAGACAACGTAGATGTGTCCATCTTGGATACTAACCGCAAAGACTTCTGGGTCGACTTCAGGTCAACCGTCCTCCTGGACAAGATGCCTCTTGGCTTCCCCTTCGATCGCCGCATTGACCTTGGTAACTTCTTCACACCTAACATGAAGTTTGTTGACGTGACTATCTTCCACAAGAAAATGATGTGCGACATGAAGACCAGGTGGAACCGCTGGGTCCTGAAGAACTACAACTTGGTAGACAGGTCACCCATCGTGTCGGACACCTACTTCGTGGACACCGACCTCAACATGAAAGTTGACCGCAACGTTAACCTGATTGATATGTGAATGTCTAACTGACGACTTAACATAATATGACCACGGCCATTATGAATGCAATTAAAAAAACGTAAAAAAATAAAACTCAAGTATTTTTTATGAAATGTATGTCTCTTATTTCCAAAATTCCTTAAACATGAACATATCTTCATTACGATTAATTATTTACACGTTTTGAGGATACACATACACTTAACATAATAAATACATCTTATACACGATAGTAGCTAACTAATAGCAGTTCGCTACTTGACACCTATGAGTTCATCTTCCAAAAAAGGTGCAAGATGCTGAGCATGCAATTTGATACAACAGCAGTGCTTTCACATCAGTGACGCTGCCAATAATTGGTGATAGAGGGCAAAATGTTCATTACAATATTCATACGCTATTCAATTGATTTTACGACGCTACACACAATTTTCTCATCAATTAACAATAATTTATTATATCTGCTGAGGAGTTTGCTGCGCCGTTTCTTCTTCACAGCATAAACACTAGAAAGCGGTAAAGCTTGGGCGCTTTTGGTCTTAAGAAGTCTAATGTAAAATTGACATTCCAAAAAACTAAGTAATTCTAGTCTATTTTGAATAAACGAGTTTTGAGTTTGAGTTATACCGTATGACTTTTTTTACCGTCACGAAAAAAATTGGGTATAATAGGTGAACGGTTTTTTTTTCGTTAACTTGTTTTAAAATTGATATATCTATAAATACCTACTATAATAACCTACTATAGAAACTCAAATCATACGCAGGTGTTTGTGATTAGAAATTAGATATTATTTAATCGGTTCATTAACTTCAAAATTTCTGTTTTATTGATTTAATATGAAAATTTACTTTAAATTAGTAGTATTCATTGAAACATGTAAAAGACACAACAACATAATCAATTAGGGGTGATTCTATCATTACAGTTATAACTACTATCAGTATGACAGTATTGCGAGCAAAGTAAATGTAGTAAATAAAACCAACGTAGACTCTCCACCACTGAGAGTACTTGTATTTGGGTTAGTATTAGTAACATGAACTAGATCACAATACAATAATTTAGGTACACAATCATACAAGATCAGAAAATAAGGACAAGCTAGTCAGATATAAAAGGTCAGACTTCTTCAGCTGATGAACACAGAATGCCCCGCTTCATCGAATGACCACCGCCTTTATAACATCGGGTGCGTTCATCCATACCGACGACCACCTTCCTTTGTCAACATTGCCCAGTGTTACCCGCTAACGATAACACATAGAAGTATATTCTATAATAGATTGGAGCAGTATCACGCAACAAGCTCAGTCTAATAGAAAAAATGAAATGTTAGCCCATATAAAGTGTCGGAATTGTCATATCAGGACATGCTCGAAGTAAAGGCACTTGAAAAAGATCTCCTTGAGCTGATTAAATATCGCTACGACTATGACGGACCTTATTCAACAATAAAACACTCTATAAATCAGGAAGAGCCACAAGAAGTACACCAGGCTGCGTTATGAGTAACAAGGTAATTTCAAGGGCCTATGATCACTGTCTTCCTATATGGAATGCAAAAAAGAAAGACCTACTGCAACTCTGAAAAAATATTATACCAAAAAAACTTCACGGTTATTGGAATGACAGCTTACCATCACTTAATGATCACCAAACTGGTAATAATGATTCTACAACCGAAGATGACGACTAAACCGCCGTAACCAAATGTCGTTTATTTGTTTATCTTCAATCATGTCGTAAAGTTCCAATTATGAACTCAAAAATAGTACCATAATGACATGCTTTATGCACTTCCTCTATCTTTAATAAATTTAAAAAGTTCTATTAAAGTAAAGTTCTCTTAGCAAAATAATGCTTCAAAATAACTTTTTTTCTGTAAAAGTACACATGTGACAGACCAAGGAGTTTTCAATAAAAAAATGTGGCTGCGTAAATATCTGTCACGGCGCCAGCGTGCGCTAAAGCGCATGCGTGTGCTTGCGTGCGTATGCGCTTTAGGTGGGCGCGGTGGGCTGCTGGGTTTGGGCACTATAACGTTGTTTTTGTTAACTTTAGTTTTTTTGTTTAAATTGCATGAGTTGAGATAAATTAGTGTATGAAGCTGCACATACCAACTAGGTATTAAAGCACCTTTGTGATACTATTAAAAACCTCGCCTACGACTCGGTTTTAAACTCACATTCGTGTTTTAATAACTTCAATTACGTAACAGTTTCATGATCTACTAATAATTGTGTTTTTTTTTATATTTCTAATCAATTTTGATTTTGTAGGTATACATTTATCTTTTATAACATTGTGATTATTTGTGATTTTACAGTTTTAAATTAAAGTAATTTTTAAGTTTTAAATGATTGTGATAGTACTATTTAATTGTTTTTTAATAATTGTGAGTTCAGTTTATTAGATTTTTGATTTTATTTCAATAAATAAATATAACAACAAACAAAATGCATTTTTATTGGTAGAAACCTTCGAATATAAATAAAATAGGCAATTTAGTGTAGAATAATTATTGTTTTAATTGCAGTATTACAGCTCACTATACCCTTTTCAGCGTAAATTGATTAGTGACGTTTCTCTACAAAACGTTACCATACAAAGAATATCAAATATTTTTGAAAAACAAAGCATGGATAATATAGCTATTAACTATACGGTTTTTGATGATGTCGTTTACGTTTTTTCGTTAGCAGTCTCCTTACTTACGGCTACAATTTACGAAATGACCGAGCTGTCAGGACTCATCTTAGGGTGAAAAGGGTATAAGGCAGATAAGTTAACTAAAATGACATACATATTTTTTTGGAAAAAAACCGCTATAAGTCGAGAATTTTGATTTTACCTACTTTCATACATTTTTGTTCATGAGACATTCAAGACGCTTATAATTTTTTTGTATTTTATTTTTGAGCTGTATTGGTTACGGAATGACAGGATTAATAACTCAATAAAACAATTAATAAGAAATCTTACTTGTATAA
Organism: Amphipyra tragopoginis; assembly: GCA_905220435.1. Taxonomy (NCBI): domain Eukaryota; kingdom Metazoa; phylum Arthropoda; class Insecta; order Lepidoptera; family Noctuidae; genus Amphipyra; species Amphipyra tragopoginis. The sequence continues at coordinate 12,901,361 of HG992009.1, forward strand.
TTATTAATAAGAGAAAAAGAGAAGAACAATTGAACTGGCTTATAAAGAAAAATAACAAGTTCCTACAAAGTGTCGTTTTGCGTGGATATGACGCAAGTTTCCCTCAACCTTCATATTTTCTGGTTTTTGTGTTTATTTTATTTTTCCGTCATGTTTACCGCAAATAAACGTATTTTCTTTACAAAAACTCTACAAAAAGAGGAAGAAGGACAAATTAAAAAAAAATGAGTTTATGTTTTTTTTATTTAATTACTAAAACATCACGCAAGGCGTAGGCAGAGGTGTTCTGTTATATAGCCACAAGTTCGTCATAACGGTATTTAATCCCATGTAGTAAAGAACATTTTATGAATGAACTATTAGTATTTTTGTTAGTTACAAAAACTGGTTGTAATATTATTATTATGTCCTTTATTCATTTATCTTCTTATCTATTACATTTTTAAATATTTCATTATAAAAATACAAAAAAAAACATTTAAAAATATAAAAAATAGGGGTCCACCGGCATCGGGAGCAGGGTCCAAGCTACCGGTAGTTAGGGCTCCAGAGACAGGAACCTCCTCACGATACGCGCCGTGTCGAGGAGGACTGCTTTCTGTATCAGGCCCTTGATCCATCCACCTAACGAGATGACATTAGACATTATTATTATTATTTATTAAACATGAAAATAATAGGCATTACGTAAGCAATCTGGAAATACAAAATCTGTCAGTTTTCTGTTTGAAATCCCGGGTTAAATTTAGGTAGTGCTCAGGAATCTGGTGATATGACGGTTTATTACACAGATGACGAAAAAAGAGCGAAGTCGAGTAAGGCTAACTCCGCCACCATACATAATGGATTAACAGTAAGGAAGAGGGAGATTACGTAGATATGAATCACTTGAACGAAAATCTTATGCTCAATGTTTGGAGGGAGAGAAAGTCACCGTTTCTGTTATCAGGCTTTTCTTTTTCTAGAAGTTATTTTACTCTCCGTGTTTGCTAGTTTCGATATTAGCCTTAACATTTTGAATATCTATTAAATTGTGGAAAAAATGGTTTGTTCACACTTAACGTTTCCGCCTATATAAGCACAGAACAGATAAAAGACGTTAGAAGGGCCTTGTGGGCGGGGCAGGAGCGCCGCACATATGAGCAAACGCTCATATGTCCACCGAAATTTGTTTTACCGGTCAACAGTCGCGCTCTTATTGTGACAGCGTACGGAGATCCGCGAAAAAAAAGAATTATGCCGTCTTGCATTATTATAACGTGACGGAAAAGAAGCTAGTTGAGTAGTGTAGCCAGAGAAGGGATTTCTTTTCACCGGCATGTCCAAAAACCTTATAATATCAGTGATATTTGTAATTATTGCAATAGTATTATGTAATTTGTAGAAAAAAACGATACAATCGCACACAGATGCAAAATTATACATTGCTTGCAATACATGGGTACCATCTTGTACTACGTGAGCGACAGCGCAATGTATTGCGTTCAATGCGAAAGTCGAGTACAGCGAGCAATTGTTTTAATTCAGCGAAATTCATACGTATCGATAGTGTTGTACCAAGTTGTAAACAATATCGGTATTAAATATGCGTGTATATCTACAAATGATTATTATCACTAATATTATAATTAAAATAACTTTGTTTATTGCCACGAATTATATTTGAAATTTTATTTTTAGGTTTCTAACAGGTCCAGACAAAAGAAAACTGAATTGAGACAACTGGTAGAATTGAATGGATACCTATTAAATGTAGCACAATTTGTTCTTAACATTTTGCAGAAAATTATGCAATTACGTTCAATTCACAGGGTTATTCAAATTAAATAATATTATGTTAATACGCCTACGGGAAAACAAAAATCTAAATTCCTTTAGTTTTTTGCAAATTGTAGCTTTTATTTACGTTTATACTATTCAAAATGCGATTTGCGCCGATAACGGTTACTCAATAATATATTCAATATGAAAGTCGTAAGTATACCTACTTTTTAACCGACTTCAAAAAGGAGGAGGTTCTCAATTCGTCTGAATGTTTTTGTTTTTTTTTTTTGTATGTTTGTTACGCGATATCTCCTCCAATTATGAATGGATTTTGATGATTCTTTTTTTGTTTGGTAGATCATACTTCAGAGGTGGTTCCATATAAATTTTATCGAAATAGATTCAGCGCTTTTTGAAATAAACAACAAAAACAAAAAAAACATATACTTAGATGACGTTTTCGTTTGTGGTTCCCTTATGCAAAAGTTTTGATAAGGACTTTCAATCTCTGTTTTAACTGTGATCACAGAAACATTAGCCAAGAACAAAGAAGTTTGTATGTGTTTGTAAGGAGCCGTCATGATAATTATACATTAATTCTTAAAGAAAACTACATAATTGTAGGAAAGATTACGCAATCGTGTCATTTAAATTTGTAGTCTTAAACCGTGTAATTTATGGCACTAAAACGTATATAATAAATAACTTTAAATAAAAGTAAAAACCGACTTCAAAACAAAAACTTAAAAGAGTAAAATAATTACCAAGATATAAAATTAACAGTTTCAGAAGTCGGTGCAATTCTACACTGAAACAAATAAAAGCCACCGACTTCTGAAACTGTTAATTTTATATCTTGGTAATTATTTTACTCTTTTTAGTTTTTGTTTTGAAGTCGGTTTTTACTTTTATTTAAAGTTATCTAGGTTTACGATGCTCGAAAATAGAATTGTTTCCGAAAAAAACATGTTATGTAGAGCATTATGATGATGATCTATTCTTTCTATATTCATACATATAATAAATTCGTGTTTCAGAAGTAACTTATAATATTTCGTCTAGAACTTATAAATCGCACGGTAACGAAACCATAGCGCGATCTAATTCGACGCCAACGCCATCTAGGGAAGTAAAGATTAAACATGTGTTTGCATGTTCATGCAAGAATCACGTAAAAAGAGCTGACCAAATGCTGTTGACTTTTATAAACAAATATTGTGCTTATCTCAAAGTAAATTTTTTTTTTGTTTCATCGCAATCGGTTCACGCAATCAAAAGATATGCAAATAATCAATATCTTATATACATATCTATATACATATAATGAAACAGTAAAAAAACTGAGTCTGTACATTAAATATATTGAAAAAATAATTGAGGGGGGTTTAGAAACAGTAAAAGAGCCCGAATCCAAAAAAAACATCTGTCTGTTTGTCTGTGTGTCTGTTTGTTTGTACACGCTAATCTTCGGAACTACTGGACAGAATTGAATGTTTTTTTTTTGTTGCATAGTTCTTAAGTCTGGGCAACATATAGGCTATAATTTATCTTGGAAACTTGAACACCTGATGCAGAACCGCAACAGACCAGCTAAACTATAAGAGATACAAAAATGGTACCATAGCAAAAATTGTTCCACGTGATGAGCATTTTCTGTGGAAAGAATAAATTTGAAGATCTGGAACACCTGATGTGGAATTCCAAGCGCCCAGCTACACTATAACTTATAATTAGGGATGACGTTTTAGCAAAAGTTGTTCAATCTGATGAGCACTCTCTGTTGATTTATAAAAATCGAAGATCTGGAACACCTGTTGTGCAACTCCAAGAGCCCAGCTACACCATAACACATATAGGAATGACGTCTTAGCAAAAGTTGTTTGGTCTGATGGGCATTTCCTGTTGACTTATAAAAATCGAAGATCAGAAACATCTGATGTGGAAATCAAAGCTATCACTAATTTCACTGTATAATTATAAAATAACATAAGGTGGGAGTACCTCCACGCGGTGAAGGCGGTAACAATTTAGGACTGATTTTCGATGACGATGGTATATCATTGAAAATTTGACTACTGGCCAAAACTCCCATTATTTTTTTATTTTATTATAATTAGTTTTAGTATTAGTAGTAGAATTTAGTAATTAGCATCCCCGAAATAGGAACCCGTCTTATTGTCAACGCTTTACAAGGTCTGTGTTCATACCGCGCATACCACTCATCCCCAACAATTTCCCCTTTCAATTTAAGCGCACACAGTTCCCTGTGACTACATGCTTTGCCATGACAATAAACAAGTCACAAGGGCAGACGCTTAAAGCCGCTGGTGTTGACCTGACAAGCGGCTGTTTTTCTCATGGCCAACTTTATGTTGCTTTTTCATGGGTCAGCAACGCTTCCGGTCTTTATATATTAGCTCCTGAAGGAAAAACCCCAAATATAGTTTGTGAAGATTTTTTTTTAAAGTTATTTGCAATATTATTGTTAATTCAGTGTACCTTTGGGATCCGCTGCGGAATTACGGGAAGAAAAATTTTTTTGTTGTATTGGTATTAAGTCTGGGCAACATATAGGTTATAATTTATTTTGGAAAATGGAACACCTGATGCAGAACCGCAACAGACCAGCTAAAGTATAAGATATATAAAATGGTGCCATAGCAAAAATTATTTCACGTGAAGAGCATTTTCTACTGTGAGAATAAATTTGAAGATCTGGAACACCTGTTGTGGAACTCCAAAGCCCAGCGACACTATAACATTATAGAAATGATGTCTTAGCAAAAGTTGTTTAGTCTGATGGGCATTTTCTGTTGACTTAAAAAAATGAAAGATCTGGAACGGCTCGAATCGTCTCGCGCATCCCGTTGTTTTCCCGTCCCCGGGCTCTTAGAATTCGACATCAGACGTTTCAGATCTTCGATTTTGGCGACCCCGTTGTCGCTGGCATAAGCAACAGGATCCGCGTACGAAGTCGCGGGCAGAAGCTAGTTCATAATAATTTACATGATTTTATTGATTATTTTTAGCAAACTTAGTATCGTTACGGGTGCAAACAACATAATTATGACGTAAAACAGACCTGCAATTAGCAAAAAACTAAAGAAAATTATAATTTCACGGCTATATCGGATGTGCCCCTTAATTTGACATTATTATTTATATGTGTTGAGGAAGTTCACACTATTCGTACCCCGTTCGAGGGTCTCAAAATTAGAGCGAAAAATTGCAAAACTTAATGTAACAAAATTACAGTAATTTTATCGATATAAGTAATCGACCTTTTGGTCGCCGTAACATGTATGAGAAATAAATTTGAATTTGCGCGTGTGTGAGTGTACGTCGAACGCAGTATTTGCGTTAGTGTGACAACTAATAGCAAACTCGAAATCTATGTGCGTGTGGTTTATTTGTGTGCGTAATGCGGGTACGTATTGGGCTCTTGCTTGTAGTAGAGTTAAAGAGTGGGAGAAAAGCGGCGACACGCGTTCTAATACAAATCAGGAACTATTTCCTTTCTAACCTCTTTATCTGTTCTGTGTATATAAGTGTATATACAGGGCTACTGGTAATTCGACGTATTCCTTGCACCACGTTATAGGGGGGCTAATATGCAACAAATTTAACCCCACATATGTTCTACGAAATTCAATGGATTTCGAGATATTGCAATTTTTATATTATTTTTAATAATACCCAGAATTCCTTCTTAAACACTATTTATCTCTAAAATATCAAATTGATCGGCTTTGATCATGATATTAGTTTGTAGTTGACACTTTTACGAAGCTTTCTGCGTATTTAACTATTCTTAATGACCATCCAATTGAAAGTAATCATTAAAAGTTAAATAAGTGTATTAGAAAATCATCGAAGTACACGATAAAGAATGATGTTTACCTCAAAAATTTACTATGACACTAAGTGTACAAAATGCAAGACAAACATCCTTATTTAATCAGCTATACAACAAGGTATAGACGTTCAAAAAATATTTAGAAACTAATGTAAAAATGTCTCATAATACTGACAAAGGCGATTTCTGAAAAATCTCTACAAGCACGCAGGTGGCCCGTTAAGTGCAATTCATTGCATAATCCTCGCGTAGAGATTAAACAGCAGTCTGTCGGGCACCAACTGTCCTCTAAATGTCAGGGTTAGATTAGGTCAGGTCGTTAGGTTATGTTTGGTCAGGGTTAGGTAGGTTAGGTTAGAACCTAAGTGTGCGAGGAAACACCGGGGTGGTTTTAGTCAGTAAGAGTCTGACAGACCTCTCTGCCCACCCTCAGGATGGAGGACATCCATGAGGATATCCAATAGGCAAAAAAAAAATGGTCAGGTTAGGTCGTTAGGTTAGGTCACGCTTAGGTTTAGGTTAGGTCACAACTTCGATGCCCTGGGATCTGGAGGCAAGGGCCCCCGCGCTGAGATATCTGCACCTGCGTCATCTGTAAGCTGAGGTTGCCATCCATTACGGGTCTTACCGCCACTATTGCGGCGTGCCCTACGCTGGGTTGCGCAAGTCGTTCCCTCCACAGCCACTAGGACCTGGCAGAGACCACTCCGCTCAAGCGCCTCCTCGCTTTGGCGATATCTCAGCGCGAGGGCCCTCGCCTCCAGAACCCGGGGTATCGAAGTTGTGACCTAACCTAAACCTAACCGTGACCTAACCTAACCGTTTTTTTTTTTTTTTTCTCGTGGGAAAATCCTCATGGATACCCTCCGCCCGGGGAAAGCGAAAGGTTATGCCGAACTCTTACCGGCTAAAAACCCACGGTGTTCCTTCTCCTGACCGGGGTCACGGGATTCGCAGCTGCATGCACCGCGACCCCGGCAGGCCTCGGTCCGCCAGCCCCTGGCGAACCTCTCCTTCTGTGGGGCTTTACGCCTTTGCCCCACGTCCTCCTGAGAGGCGCGCGTGTAACACGGCGCGCCGCCTTCTCGGGCCTGTTAGTGGTCGGGCGACGGGTCCCCTAACCCGCCGCCCGCAGGCCAAACCTAAACCTAACCGTGACCTAACCTAACGACCTAACCTGACCATTTTTTTTTTTGCCTTCTGGATATCCTCATGGATGTCCTCCGTCCTGGGGGTGGGCAGAGGGGTCTGTCAGACTCTTACTGACTAAAACCACCCCGGCGTTCCCTCGCACACTTAGGTCCTAACCTAACCTACCTAACCCTGACCAAACATAACCTAACGACCTGACCTAATCTAATCCTGACATTTAGAGGACAGTTGGTGCCCGACAGACTGCTGTTTAATCTCTACGCGAGGATTATGCAATGAATTGCACTTAACGGGCCACCTGCGTGCTTGTAGAGATTTTTCAGAAATCGCCTTTGTCAGTATTATGAGACATTTTTACATTAGTTTCTAAATATTTTTTGAACGTCTATACCTTGTTGGATAGCTGATTAAATAAGGATGTTTGTCTTGCATTTTGTACACTTAGTGTCATAGTAAATTTTTGAGATAAACATCATTCTTTATCGTATACCTCGACGATTTTCTAATACACTTATTTAACTTTTAATGATTACTTTCAATTAGATGGTCTTTAAGAACAGTTAAATACGCAGAAAGCTTCGTAAAAGTGTCAACTACAAGCTAATATCATAATCAAAGCCGATCAATTTGATATTTTATAGATAAATAATGTTTAAGGAGAAATTCTGGGTATTATTAAAAATAATATAAAAATTGCAATATCTCGAAATTCATTGTATTTCGTAGAACATATGTGGGGTTAAATTTGTTGCATATTAGCCCCCCTATAACGTGGTGCAAGGAATACGTCGAATTACCAGTAGCCCTGTATATGTAAGTATTTATGTTACATTGTTCTCACATTTATTTACCTCATTCACAATGTAACCAAATTGTTGTAAATATTTGATAAAAAAGAGTAACCATTGAGTTTATTGAATGTTCTTCTCCATAGAAATCAACACTTTGGAACGCGGCAGTATTTCCTTTTTCTCTTTTTCGACTATTCAAAAGTGCTTGTAAATATTCTAATTGAAATAATGCTTTGACTTTGAATGGGTGTTTGTGCGCCTACCATCGGGTCTACCTTTTATAGCAGAACTTTTTACGTCATAATATTGTTTTGCATAACAACGGATAGTATAAACTTCATTTCGCAGAAAATCATTTCGCATACACTCAGTTGTCATACATTCAAAACTCATAATTTTGTTAGTCAGAATCATCTTTAGCCATAATGTTTATATCCATAATAATTAAAAAGCAGAAACATCATATCGCAGAAAATTCACAGTCAGAATCGTCTTTTGGCATACATTTTATATCGATAGTCATTAAAAGGCAGAACTGATTTTTTATATTGTCGGCTTGGATGCACGTAGCATGCAAGCAGGCATGCAACATGCAGCATGCATGCAGCATGCAAGCAGGCATGCAACATGCAGCAGGCATGCAGCATGCAAGCAGGCATGCAACATGCAGCAAGCATTGTTTCTGTCACGGCTCCGGCGCTGCGGGGTTTGGGCGGCGCCACGCGAGCTTATCGTCACAGATGTTTTTAACGCTCACCACCGCAGCTTCGGCCGGCGAAGCCGGCCAGCCTCAGCCGCGGTGGCGGGCCTTCAAACCACCTGCTCCTCAGCTCGCGGGCCGCCCTACCCCTCCGCGCCTACGCGGCTTTAAATTACACTCTAGGGGTAGGGCAGACAAGACTGCGTAAAGTCGGTTTCGCAGCGATTCGTTTCTGTCACAAAATTTTGCAGCACAACGTATTGACTTTTTATGACACAAATTTAATTTAATATTGAAAATGCTACCAATACATGCTATATTTAGAACATTCTATGTCACTTTTACAGACCATTCGATTTAATACATTGCACGTAGGTTATCTAACCATTCGACAGCATAAATTTACTTTATTTAAATTATCAGTTTTATTCCATATATTATAAGTTTTTGATGTTTTGAACACTAATTTTTACAAGAAGATACATCTATTTTAATTTTTGATGTTCAAATATGCACCCATACCAAATAATCGTATCTCTAAATAAATGTTATGCTAAACAAAATTATGCATAATATTAATTATGGCAAAGGTAATTATGCGAAACAAAATTCTGCCAAGATAAAAGTATGCCATTGTAAATTCGGACACGTAAATATTCTGCCAAACAAAAGTTATGCTAAATAATTTTTATGCCTTAAAAATATTCGATTAAGGGTATTTATCATTTTCAGAAAAAGTAAGTGTGACCGGGAAATTTCTTTGCAATGCCATAAGAAATAATAGACTTTTTGTATATTTTAGTTAGTGCTAATTATGTTTATGAAGACCAACCAACAACGGATTTGTTATATAGAATAGTTTTTTTTTTATTTCGCAAAATATGCATGAAAATGTCCTTTCCCTGGATGTGACGAACCCAATTTTTAACGTACTTTTATTTATTTTGAGTGTATTTTTTCAATGAAACCCAAAAACAGGAATGCCATTTCAAATAATATTAACAAGTGCTGCTTAGTAACTATTAATGTTTTACTTAAACCATAATACACCAATCAATAAGTTTGATACAAAATGTGATCAAGTTTTTTGTCACTTCCATGAAAACAAGTCACATCTAACTTTTTCTGGTAAAATTATGTACGTTTATCCGATTATTTGTTTCCATAGACAAGAGGACACCTGTCATTAGTAAATTCAGTTGCCAATGTTTTACCAGCGCCGTTAAGTTTTATGTGAAATGAAAATTAAACAACGTTTTTAAAAGTCGTCGAGCATAAGTAGTCACAACTGTGTTGGCTTTTAAAAGTAAGTATCTTCATTTAATTTGAATTTGTTTAGCTGTTTTTAAAGCTTTAGTAATTAAAATAAGATAGCCGAATTTCGTGCTTGAACTAGGATTTTTGCGGTTAGGTTTCAGTGTTACAATCAAATTTTTTCACTTCCATGGATGTCATTTCCGTAGATTCCGTGGATATTTTATTTCCATGGATGTGACCAATTATCCACGGAAGTGATCTTTAGTCGATTTAATGACTTCATGGGGGAGTTCTGGTAAGCTTAATCATCGTTTACTGTTCAGATGCCGCGAAATAAGAAACCGATGACGGCAGAAGAAACTCGTATAAAGAAACGAGAATGTGAACGAAGGCGAAGAGCTCGTATTATGGCTGACCCAGTTTTATATGAAGCTAGCAAGAAAAAAGATAATGAGCGGTATGTGGAAAAACGGCGTAAGAAACAGGTGAAGCTAGTATCTGAAATCACTCCAAGAGAACGACGCGCGCAACATCGCACATGGCGAGAACGCAAAGCTAGGAGTAGGTTGAACAGAAAACGTAGTGAACGATTCCTGCAGCACTTAAGAGAAAATACCCCAGTCTTAAGCGCTGATGAAGAAAACAGATCTAGTCCTGTTTCTCAGTCTATAGCAGATCCTTCTTCCCCAGCTAGGCCAGCTACTTCATTTACTAGAGTGTCTTTAATTGGCATCAGATCACCATCAGCGATTTCAAGAACAGATTCTCTTAGCGTCTCTCATTGTAGTACTCCTTAAAAGAGTACTACAATGAGAGACGCTAAGAAATGATGAAATGTCGTGATTTCGGCAGTTACTACAGTACAAATCGAAGACATTAATAAACTTTTATCGAGTCCGATCGATAGTGTTCCTGGGATTACAAACGTCCATCAAATGACGTGGGATTCCCAAAACTCCCAAAAAATATTATTACGAAAGTTAACATGCCTCAAGTGCGCCCCTGGTAGACGTTGCTCAAACTTCTCTTTGTCCAACAGTGATTTTGAGTTTTCTTATCCAATAAGAATTATTGAAAGCCCTGAGCTAGAAGCACAGTTAACGCACCGTATAGATGATGCTTTTCAGGATGAAGAAGATAATCACGGAAAAAATGAGGAAAATGTAGATGAGCATGAAGTATGGGAGCACGATAATGAAGCAGAAGGACAAGGACTAGCGGAAGATGACGAAGAAAGTATCGTGAGTCAGAAAGATGATGATGTGGATAATTACGATATGGGCGTCGAGGATTTATCAACATTTTAATTTTTTTGAAGGTTTTTTCTTCTACCTTAATAAGTACAAAATTATTTATGGACACAAATATTTTTATGAGTAGTTTTCTTAGTATTGTTTTGATTATAATCTTGATAAGCCGTGAGACTGAAATTAATAGGTAAATAAGGATAATGTTTTGTTTATGTTACTTTATTAGAATTTTTATCTTGAAGTATAAGAGTTGTTCTGATCTACTACTATGACATAAAGATTGAGAGGCACAAAAGACTGTTGATTATAAAGATGATGCTGTAGATTGAGATGGATATTAAAGTTTTTTTGTTAATTTTTCACTTGTTTTAATTTAATTTAATTAAATAAATGGGAAATAGTATTGGTAAGTATAACTGTAGGCCTTCACAGTCACTTCCATGAACATGGCTCACTACTTTGTCCAAACAAAATGTATTGAGGGTCACTTTTATGGACATGGAGTCACATCCGTGGAAGGGGTAGTTTTTTAGAGTGCCTTTATACCGTGTACGTGCTGGAGTAAGCTCGGTGAGTATTTTTCTGTAATAGGTTAGTACCAAAACTATCGGTATTCAACACTTTTAAGACAAAATATCGACTTCCTACTTTTTTTAGTTTTTCTCGTCAGAAGTTAAAAATACCCTTAAATAAGATTATGCCATGTGAGTTATGCCAAATAAAAATCGGAGTATCAAGATTCTGCCAAATAGAAGGAACCCCCTACCATCACTACATAGTTTAAAACAAAGTCGCTTCCCGCTGTCTGTCCCTATGTATGCTTAGATCTTTAAAACTACGCAACGGATTTTGATGCGGTTTTTTTAATAGATAGAGTAATTCAAGAGGACGGTTTTAAGCTATAAAACGTACACGTGCAAAGCCGGGGAGGGTCGCTAGTATAATATAAATTCTTATCTAGGGCAACGTTTTATTTAAAAGAAAATTAAGAAAGTAATAAAATAATAAGACATAAATCTTTAGATGCACAAACGCCTAGGCCCGATCATTACATTGTAATGCCCTGATAAAGAGTATCAGGTACGAAATAATAACAAATCGAAAGATTACTGACGGTAAACTTTCGTATAAAAAGGGGTGCGATCTTGGTTGGAGCACAGTTGAACTCACAACGGAGTCGACTCCACGATGAGAGCTGTCCTATTATTGATTGTGTGCCTGGCCGGCGCGGCCATGGCTAGGCCTGAGGTCGACGACACCACACTCCGTAAGAACTTTTAATAATTCCCTAAGTCTTCACCAGAGTAACTGCCACAGTAACTCTTTACCGTTTCACTCATCTTGTGTTTCAAATAACACAACAAAATTATATCTCCATCATGTAAGCATTTAGACCATAAAGCCACGTGCAGGTCTTGAGTCACATTAAAAACATATTCTATGAGTTTAGCTTTCTGTTTTTTTATTTGCAATTTGTGATAGATTGTACTTAATTTCTGATTCCTATATCATTATTTTAAATCGGGATGTAGAATATTGGGCTCTTGAAGTAACTTTAATTATTTTTCCTTCAGTTTTGTAAAAACAGAAATGGAAACTTTTCTTTTAGTATTCTCGCTAAAAGTTGATCGCAAGACATCGTCCTACTTACGGAAGTCAGAAGTGAAAATGTGTACTGATTATTAACTATTTTCTTCCAGTAACAATGGACATAAAGCAACGGCAACTGGTGATCTTGAAATTATTGAACCATGTGATGGAACCCCTGATGTACAAGGAGCTTGAGGACATTGGCAAAAACTTCAAAATCGAAGAAAACTTGGAGCTGTTCACCGTTAGTACAAAGCTATATCCATATTCTTTTTCAAATCATACATTCAAATTATTCAGTACTCCTAAAATAAAATGTCTATGATTTCAGAAAACCGATGTGGTGAAAACATTCATCAAAATGCTCAAAGTTGGAGTTCTGCCGCGCGGCGAGATCTTCACCCTGCACATTGACCGCCAGCTGAAAGAAGTTGTCACCGTGTTCCATATGCTGTACTACGCCAAGGACTTCAACACCTTCATCAAAACCGCCTGCTGGATGCGTCTTTACCTCAACGAAGGCATGTTTGTTTACGCTCTCACCGTGGCAGTCAGACACCGTGAAGACTGCAAAGGCATCATCCTGCCTCCTCCCTATGAGATCTACCCATACTACTTCGTGCGCGCCGATGTTATCCAGAAGGCTTACTTACTGAAAATGAAGAAGGCACTCCTGGACATGAAACTGTGCGACTTTTACGGAATCAAGAAGACTGACAAGGACGTTTACATAATTGACGAGAACATCTACGACAAACGTGTGTACCTCAACGATGAAGACAAACTCCGCTACTTCACTGAAGATATTGACTTAAACACATACTATTTCTACTTCCACGTTGACTATCCATTCTGGATGAAGGACAACTTACTCAACAAAATGAAGATGAGGCGTTTCGAACTCACAGTGTACATGTACCAACAGATCCTTGCCAGATATTACTTGGAGCGCTTGTCTAATGGATTGGGTAAGATTAAGGAGTTTTCGTGGGACAAGACTATTAAGAAGGGATACTGGCCTTGGATGAAACTGCACAATGGCGTACAGTTCCCTGTCAGATTTAATAACTATGTTATTAAACATGATACCAACCTTGATGTTATCCGCCTGTGCGATGAATATGAGAAGATCATTAGGGAGGCTATCATCAAAGGATTTATCGAAGTAAGTATTTCCGCAAAGAATGTGTGTAACATTGGTTTAGCAGGTAAACAAATAAAAAAATTAAAATGACTATTTTCAGATTAATGGTATAAGGCTTGAACTGACCAAGACTGATGACATGGAAACTCTAGGAAAACTAATCTTCGGTAAAATCGACAAGGTTGATATCGATAGGACCGTCGTTGACTCTTATCGCTACATGTTAATCGTCATGAAGGCCGCTCTTGGACTCGACACTTTCCATTCCGACAAGTATGTATCGATCTCTCTTTTTTTAATAATTTTCAATATTAGTAGCACTTCCACTTGTTCATGAAATATCACTTGTTAAACCTATATTATTTTTTGCCAGGTACTTCGTTGTTCCGTCTATCCTGGACCAATACCAGACGGCTCTTCGTGACCCAGTATTCTACATGCTGCAAAAACGCATCATTGATTTGGTGTGCTTATTCAAGCTGCGTCTGCCGAGTTACACAAAGGAAGACCTTTACTTCCCCGGCGTCAAGGTCGACAATGTAGTAGTTGACAAGCTCGTCACATACTTTGATGACTATCTAATGGACATGACCAACGCAGTGGTCCTGACCGACGAGGAGGTAAAGAAGACCAAGTCTGATATGACCTTCTTGGTTCGCAAGCGCCGCCTCAATCACCAACCTTTCAAAGTCACGCTTGATTTATTGTCTGACAAGTCTGTCGACTGTGTAGTAAGAGTGTTCTTTGGACCGAAGAAGGACCACATGGGCCGTCTCATTGACATCAACATCAACCGCCTTAACTTCGTTGAACTGGATACCTTCCTGTACAAGTTGACCACTGGCAAGAACACGATCGTCAGGAACTCGTTTGACATGCACAACCTTGTCCGCGACCGCATTATGACCCGCGACTTGTGGAAGAAGGTTGAATCCATCACCGACATTCGGGACCTCTTGATCAAGGACTTGAGGAACTTCCACACCGGTTTCCCTACCAGGCTTCTGCTTCCTAAGGGTTTCGTCGGAGGTATGCACATGATGCTCTACGTGATTGTGACGCCATTAAAATTGGTAGACAACGTAGATGTGTCCATCTTGGATACTAACCGCAAAGACTTCTGGGTCGACTTCAGGTCAACCGTCCTCCTGGACAAGATGCCTCTTGGCTTCCCCTTCGATCGCCGCATTGATCTTGGTAACTTTTTCACACCTAACATGAAGTTTGTCGACGTGACTATCTTCCACAAGAAGGTGATGTGCGACATGAAGACCAGGTGGAACCGCTGGGTGCTGAAGAACTACAACTTGGTAGACAGGACACCCATCGTGTCTGACACGTACTTCGTGGACACCGACCTCAACATGAAAGTTGACCGCAACGTTAACCTGATTGATATGTGAATGTATAACTGATAACTTAACTTAATATAACCACGGTTATAATGAATGCAATTTAAAAAACGTAAAAAGATAAAACTCAAGTATTTTTATGAAATGTATGTCTCTTATTTCCAAAATTCCATCAAAATGAACATATCTTCATTACGATTAATTAATTACACGTTTTGAGGATATACATATACGTAACATAATAAATACATCTTATCCAAGACAGTAGCCAACTAATAGCAATTCACTACTTGACACCTATGAGTTCATCTCTCGAAAAAGATGCAAGATGCTGAGCATGCAATTTGATACAACAGCAGTGCTTTCACATCAGTGACGCTGTCAATGATTGGTGGTAAAGGCAAAATTTACATAATGATATGCTATTCAATTAATTTTACGACGCTCGACACAATATTCTCATCTATAGGTAGGATTTTTATTATATGATTACTCATGTATGTCTATCAGGCAGTAACATAGCGTAGTGGGGACGGCAACGGCGGCACTTTTAGGGGGCGGCAAATTTTCACAGTAAATAATAATATCTTGTATAAATTTGAACCATTTCATGTTTTTGTCGCACCTACGATTTATAAATTTTATTCGTCACTTGTACAACATACAATAATGATGAATGTTTTTGCCGAAAAGTTCTTTAGAATTGCTGTTTATTTTAGTCTTTTAAATTGAAATACCTAAATAAGGGGGTGGCGAAATTTTCCTCCGTCATGGGCGGCTGAACCCCACATTACGCCACTGCTTTCAGGTATAGGTATTATAGTTTCGGACTTGGTTCTGAAATCAGCATCACTGAATCCTTACTGACAGTTAAAGCTACAGAACGTTTTTCATCTTTCAATTCTTATTTTTGTCGAGTATAGACATCTATCGGTGCCTGAAATAACCTCTACCAAACAGTTCACGCAACCGTAACTAGTTGGCACAGAATAAAACTAGAGCTATCTACTACTAAAATTAGAATTATACTGGATGACTTCTGTCTCGAAAAAATAGGGTGTAATTAGCTGAATGCTTTTTTTTCGTTAAGTTGTTTCAAAATTGATATATCTATAAATACCTACTGTAGAAACTCAAATCATACGCAGGTGTATATGATTTGAATTTAGATATTATTTAATCAATTTATTTATTTCAAAATTTCTGTTTCACTGATTTAGTATGAAAATTTATGAAATAAATTAAAAAAATGATATTAAAATTAAAGATAATGAAATTAAAGAAATGAGGAGCTCGTGGCTAAATAATTACAGCCGCATAGACCGATCTTCCGGGTTAAGCCACGCTTGCCGAGGTTGGTCTGTGGATGGGTGACCATTTACCATAGCGAGTTTCTTCCGTGCCTCGGAAAGCACGTAAAGCCGTTGGTCCCGGCTGTCATTTGTAGATCTTTGACAGTCGTTACTGTTGGTCAGAAGCCAGAAAG
This sequence comes from Amphipyra tragopoginis, assembly GCA_905220435.1. Taxonomy (NCBI): domain Eukaryota; kingdom Metazoa; phylum Arthropoda; class Insecta; order Lepidoptera; family Noctuidae; genus Amphipyra; species Amphipyra tragopoginis. The sequence goes on from HG992009.1 coordinate 12,917,703, forward strand.
TCTGACAACCAGTCTTACCAAGAGTATCGTATTACCCAGTTACTGGGTTGTGGAGGTCTGATAGGCAGTCGCTCCATGTAAAATACTGATATTCAGCTGCATCCGGTTCGACTGGAAGCCGACCCCAACATAGTTGGGAAAAGGCTAGGCAGATGATGATGATGATTTAGTATGAAAATTTACTTTAAATTAGTAGTATTAATTGATACAGTAATATACTACATTAAAAGCAATTAAAAAAAACTGCCACGGGGTTCTACTCCGTTCACCTATTATACCTATTTTTTCCAGACGGTAATAAAAGTCATCCGGTATAGTATACCCCTGTGTTTTCTGTACCTAGAATATCGCTAGTCTATGACCGGACACATTGTATAAATCAGGAAGATCCACAAGAAGTACACCAGGCTGCGTTATGAGTAACAAGGTTATTTCAAGGGCTATTACTGTCTTCCTATCTGGAATGCAAAAAAGAAAGGTCTACTGCAACTCTGTAAAAAAAATATTATACCAAAAGAACTTCACGGTTATTGGTATGAAAGCTTACCATCACTTAATGGTCACCAAACTGGTAATAATGATTCTACAACCGAAGATGACGAATAAACATCATCTAAATGTCGTTTATCTTCAATCATGTCGTAAAGTTACAACTAAGAACTCAAAAATAGTACCATAATGACATGCATTTTATTACAGTAAAGTTCTCTTAACAAAACAATGCTTTTAAAATAACTTTTTTCTATAAAAGTACACTTGTGACCGACCAAGGAGTTTTCAAAAAAAAAATGAGGCTGCAAAATTATCTATCACGGCGCGTGCGCTAAAGCGCATGTGTGTGGTTGCGTGCGTATGCGCTTTAGGTGGGCGCGGTGGGCTGCTGGGTTTGGGCTTAATAACGTTGCTTTTGTTAACTTTAGTTTTTATTTAAATTGCATGAGTTGAGATGAATTAGTGTATGGAACTGCACATAACTAAGTATTACAATACTCGTGTGATACTATTAAAAACCTCGCCTACGACTCGGTTTTAAACTCACACTCGTGTTTTAATAACCCCTATATTATGTAACAGTTTCATAATGTGACTGTTCCTCGTAACCCCAAGCTGATAAAATTTTCATTTTACCAATATTTAAATACAAACTCAAGTCAAAAATCAATACTCATTTATTTAGTTCTGTTTGAATGATAATCTTACATTTGACAGCCCACAAAATGCCCGCCCTTCACCGCTTCCTAGTGTTTAAGCTGGGAAGAAGAAACGGCGCAACAAACTTCCCAGCAACACAGTTCTGTCTGTCAAGTGAATATATTATTTGAGTCTATACAAAGCAAAACATTAATATTATTTACAATAATAGAATTATGCAAATTAAGGAAAAGTAATACAAAGAAGTATATAAAACAATTCTGTAGGAGGACTTCAAATAATATTTAAGTTATCATTATAAAATATGTCATTATTAAGAAAGCTAAAGAGACAATGAAAAGGATGCAAGTGACATATATCGTAATGATAAGATAAAACCAAAGGGAGGAAACAAGGGACATATATACGGGGATACGTAACGCTTGCGTTCTGAACCACCTCTGTGTTATAATTATTAATTAACTACTTTATATTCGAACCCCATGACGTGACGCGGAGCGTCTTTGCAGCTACTGTCGTGTCGTACGTGTACCGCTAAAGTCTAACGCCTGCAATAGCGGGCCACGTTCCCTAAACTCTCATGCCTTACTCAATCCTAAGACAGAGTCCTACTAAGTCCATCTGCCATTCAGCAAGACATGTTTCCAACAATAATATGCGACTAGTATTAATTAAATCCTGAGTGAAGACCGCTCCCTTACTAGAATTAGTTATTTAAACTAGCGCAAGCGCAGCGTATTGTCCGTCGGTTGCATGATATCTCACGATTACACCTGGATTACGTTTGAGTGGTATAATTTGTCGTCACTTCACACTTCCTTAATCTACCCAGGTTGTGGACGGCTTAGCGGGTTGTGAGGCCGCTTTCCGTCCTATTCGTGTCTCGCTAAGTGCTAAAGTTTATCGATTTAGTAACAGGCCTGCGTGGGCCGGAGTAAAACGAGACACGCTCCCTAGCGTCTTTAAGAACGACTATCCATCCAGTTTAGTGTACTTGGTGAAGCCTACCCCCGCTCCCTGGAAGTGAACGTAAAACAAGTGCCCGTAAGACATAATGCCGTGGTAAGTCAGTCAATAGGAAGTAGCTATCACTAACGTTTGGTTGATTTATATTCCGGTAATTAAGTATTAAGGGTTGGCATTGTAGCCTAGATATATCTGAGTGAGTCCAAAGTATGTTATACGGTTCAGCCTTCCATAGACGGTGCGTGTGTTCCAAGTAGATATAGATATTATATTGTTTGTATGGTCGGGTGTGATTGTGTATGTGTGCCATTTACTGGAAGGCTTTCTCCGCTTCCCTACAACCAAACGCAGGTGTAAGAAACCTCGGCGAAGTCAGATATAGATATAAACGGGACATGATATTAAGATAGATTATAGTTATTGTACACTAGCCTTTGCCCGCGACTTCGTCCGCGTGAATGTCGGTTATTGATCCCTAATTTATTGATTATAAAATATAGCCTATAGCACTCAGGGATAACGTAGCTTCCTATTGGTGAAAGAATTTTTGAAATCGGATGAGTAGTTTCGGAGATTACCTCCTACATACAAACAAACAAACAAATTCTACCTCTTTATAATATTAGTATAGATAATAAACAATAACACAGCCTGGAATAATTATAGTAAAACACTCACCCACTCACGCACTCATGGAGATTCGCACTTGCACACTTAATTAGTACTAATTAATTCTAATTACAGGCTGTTAACGAATTCGTGTAATTCTTTAAAACCACATGATCTACTACTGATGTAGACAGGCCCCGCACGGGATTTAGCTTGATTAAAAATGATATTATTATTTTTTCATGCGGCTTTGTTACCGATCGTATCTAAACCACGTAATAAGGATTCAGTAAAAAAAAAAAAAAAATTTTTTTGCAAAAAAAATGTTTTAATTTTGTGAACATTTCGATGCCACTCATAAATTAACGAAAGCACGGCGACACGGCTGGCAAGCACGACTAACGCGATATCGATCGCTCTTTGCAATCAATTAACTGAAGGCTCTAAAATGACTCAGAAATAGAAAACCAAGATTTTTTTTTTGAATTTTTTTTAGTTGGTTTTCAAAAATTCCCATTTAGGTTTAATCTGTGTCACCAGTAGATCACGTAGTTTGAAGGAATTACACGAATTCGTTAACACCCTGTATAATTAGTATCATAATACACTTAAGCTAACCTATAATAACTTAAAACTAGTTAAATATTAGCCTCTCGCCCTTACGACTTCCTAGCTGGGTTTGATCAACTCTCGTAGATATTATTAAGTCTACTAGCCTGTGGCTCTGGTGATCATTCCCTATAGTGGTCTAAAACCAACTCTCCTAGCCTTTGACTCTGACGTCCGAACCCTATCGTGGTGTTAAGCCAACTTCCTTAGTCTATCTTAACTACAATCGGGATTGACTCTAGCAGACTTTAGCTCTTCCGTGAATCCTTGATATTCCATTTCACGTCGCTAAAACCATATTCCCATGCTTTTGCGCAATAAATCTATTACAATTTTTTTGTAAAGTTTTAAATGATTGTGCTAGTACTATTTAGTCGTCTTTTAATGATTGTGAGTTCAGTTTATTCGATTTTTTTATTTTATTTCAATAAATAAATATAACAACAACCAAAATACATTTTTTTTGGTAGAAATCTTCGAATATTAATAAAATAGGCAATTAAGAGTAGAATAATTATTGTTTTAATTACAGTAGTGATCTGTGAATCACTATATCCTTTTCACCGTAAATTGATTAGTGACGTTTCTCTACAAAACGTTACCATACAAAGAATCTATACTAATATTATAAAGAGGTAGAATTTGTTTGTTTGTATGTAGGAGGTAATCTCCGAAATTACTCATCCGATTTCAAAAATTTTTTCACCAATAGGAAGCTACGTTATCCCTGAGTGCTATAGGCTATATTTTGGGATCAAAAAATTAGGGATCCGTAAATTAACGGGAGCGAAGCCGCGAGCAAAAGCTAGTCCTTTAAAACTTAGTTGTCTTAGGTTTTATAGTTTTTGAGGTGGTCGATGAATTTAACTAAACAACTTTTGGTTCGTTTTCTCTTTCCAAGGAACGGAACCCTTGGTGCGCAAGTCTGACTTGCACTTGCCCGGTTTTGAAATGGCGTCTGTCGCTAATATAAAAATAGACAAAGCATTGCATTTTTAAATGAAACCGAAAAATTCAACACTTAAAAATATCCAAGAGCAAGTTACTGAAGCAACGGGAGTTAAGACCTTTTTTTTTAATCCGGGCTCGAAAATCCTCATGGATGTCCTCCGCCCTGGGTTGAGTCAGTCTGGGGTGAGTGAGGGGTCTGTCAGATTCTTGCTGGCTAAAAACCATCCCGGTGTTCCATCTCACACCTGCGCCGGGGGTCGCGGGAACGTACGATACTTCCGCAACCCCCGGCTAGTATCAAATATTTTTGAAAAACAAAGCATGGATAATCTGGCTATTTTACGGTTTTTGATGATGTCGTTTACGTTTTTTGCTAGCAATCTCCTTATGGCTTCAATTTTGAAATTACCGAGCTGTCTCGTCTCATCTTAGTGTGAAAAGAGTATATTAACTAAAATCCATACATTAAATATGACATTTTTTTTGTGAGATATTCAAGACGCTTATAATTTTTTTGCAATTTATTTTCGAGTTAAATTTGTTACTGAATGACAGGATTAATAACTCAATAAAATAATGGATACTATTTCTTTCTTGTATACAAATAAGAGAAAAAGAGAAGAATATAATAATCATTTGATCTGGCTGAAAACAAAAAATAAGAAGTTACAAAAAAACTAGAGTAAAAGCATAGTGCCAAATAAAAAAAAAAAAACTTTTGTAATGACTATTTAATTATTAAAAAACGTAACACTCCTTTTTTGGGCAGTCGTGTACAAATACACAACGCGCCTATTCCCTTAAAGCTGGCTTCCCACGGTGCGTAGTAGCGCGCACCAGAGCTGTGCGTGGTATCATCCGTAAAATCACGCACCGTAGGAAGCCACATTATGAGGGTGTGTGATGTGGAAAAGGCGCACCGCTCCGCACGCGTTCGCGTTACCACGGACGAGCCTCTTCCCATGGTGCGTCGGTGCGAGCTCGTGCATCGCGGTGCGAGCTATCACTCACCGTGGGGAGCCGGTATAAGGCTCGCCTTATACAGCCGAAAGTTCGTCATGGCGGTATTAATTTAGTACCATGTAATAAGGAACATTGTCATTGAACTATTATTATTATTTATTAGACATGAAAATAATAGCTTATCGCATTACGTAGGCAATTTAAAACTACAAAATTGTATTTTTCCTATTCGAAATCCTGGGATAGATTGAGGTAGTGCTCAGGAATGTGGTGATTTTACTACACAGATGAGGACGACAGAGCGGAGTCGTGTAAAGCTAACTCCACCACTATATTGGATTAACAGTAAGGAAGAGAGAGATTACGAGGTATGATCAGTATGACCATTTGAGCGAAAATCTCATACTAAATGTATGGAGGGAGCGAAAGACAACATTTTCGATATCAGGCTTTTCTTTTTCCTGGAGTTATTTATATTATTTTACTCTCCATGTTTCCTAGTTTTGATATTAGCCTTATTTTTTAAATACTTATCTCTTAAATTTTCGAAAAAATCGTCTGTTGACACTTAACGGTTCCACCCTGTATAGCATAATAATTATGTTACATTGTTCTCACATTTATTATCCTTATTCACAGTGTAACTAAATTTTCGTAAATATTTGATGAAAAAAAGTAACCATAGAGTTTATTGCCCGTTCTTATCCGTAGGAATCTACACTTTGGAACGCGGCAGTATCTTCTTTTTTTTCGACTATTCAAAAGTGCCTGTAAAAGGTCAATTGAAATAAATGCTTTGAACCCAGGACCTCAATCTCATTAGCCGGGCTTGCGAACAGTTCATTATTATTATTATCACACTGCCGAGGGTCAATCGATATTATACTTATATTCCCCATATAAACTTATGGATATGACTTATCCCAGAATCCAGCATTGCCACTACTTGGGTGGCTGCAGCGGGTGAAGTATGCATGTGTGTTAGAAAAAATACTTTTTATCAGACGTCACAGAACCTAAGCAACAAATAACAAACGGAAAATTTTAAAGTAATGCGTTATTTTGCATTATTTGCGCGGTAAATGTACTCCAACTGTAAGTAACCACACGTTTATCTCAAAACAATGTTCCATTCATTTATTGTATAAAAATTGAATACGAGTAAAAGCAAATTCAATTTGGAAGTTTCGCACACCATTGTAAAGGTCAAACTTGCAGCTATTAAATTATGTTATTTCTATAATGAATTATTGCTCTAATTGTCGCCAGAACGATAATATCGAAAGTGTTTCGATTTTTTTGATGAGGAGTGTAGTTTAATTATTTATTAATTAATCCTTCGATGATATTCTTCTGGTACGATAGGCGCAGCGGCTAAAAAATATACTTCCACACTGTGGGTCGCGGTTTCGGCTGCCGTTTAGAACAAATATTTATAATTATGGTGTATACATAGTTGTTCCAGGACTGGGTGTTTATGCACCTACCATACGGGAGAAATTCTTGTCTAGGGCAACTTTTTTATTTAAAAGAAAATAAAGAAAGAAATAAAGCTTTTTTTAATAAATTCACGGTTATTTTTTAACTTTGTACGACACTAAGATTTACAAACACAAATATTTACATGCGCAAACACCCACGTCTGATTATTACATTGTAATACCCTACAGAGTATCAGGGACAAAATAATAACAAATTGGAAGATACTGATTGTAAATTTTCGTATAAAAAGGGGTGCGATCTTAGTTGGAGCACAGTTGCACTCACAATCGAGTCGACTCCACGATGAGAACTGTCCTATTATTGATTGTGTGCCTGGCCGGCGTGGCCATGGCTAGGCCTGAAGTCGACGACACCACACTCCGTAAGTTTACTATTTTTTGACATCACTAAGTTACTAAATCCTCCTCTGAGTAACTGCCATAGTAACTCTCTACCGTTTCACTCAATCTTGTATTTCCTTAACAGAACAAAGTTATTTGTCCATCATGTGAGGTTTTAGATCAAAAAGCTACGTGAGTCTTGAGTCACATTAAGAACATCTTCCATGACTTTAGCTTTCTGTTTCTTTATTTGCAATTTGTGATAGATTCTACTAAATTTGTAATTCCTCGATCATTATTTTTAATCGGATTGTAGAACATTGGGCTCTTGAAGTTACTTTAATTTATTTTTACTTCAATTTTTTAGAAAACAGAAATGGAATCTTTTGTTATACAAGGTTAGTCGGAAAGGGGGTACTAATCCGCGGGCCAATTAAAGTCTCACTGATGAGTCTGATGACGGTTTTAAATCAAGTGTTAAAATTTCAATTCAAATTCATTTCACGATACAAGAGAAATCTTAGTGTGGGGCAACGTTTTTTAAAAATATAAAAAAAATAATAAGAATAAGATTTTGATTTCAATATTTATTTATTTTATTTTGATTTTTTTCAAAAAATCTTCATCACTGCTTCAGTTACGAATTAAAATGGAGCTTCTAATTCGTGATCCCAAATATGATCTAAAATGTAAACACAGCTGATCATAACTAAGGATAGAAGGATTTTAGCGTTTTTTTATGTAATTTTTGAACAGCTATTTCTCTTGTACTATTGACTTTTGAGGGAAGTGATAGAACAAAAGTTTTTCATTATTATGGGTACTGTAACACCCTTTCGGATTAATACCCCTTTCTGACTAACCGTGTAAACTTTTAGTATCACTAAAACTAAACTTTTAGACATCGTCCTACATATGGAAGTCGGAAGTGAAAATGTGTACTTTTAACTAACAATTTTTTTCCAGTGACCATGGACATAAAGCAACGGCAACTGGTTATCTTGAAATTATTGAACCATGTGATGGAACCCCTGATGTACAAGGAGCTTGAGGACATTGGCAAAAACTTCAAAATCGAAGAAAACTTGGAGCTGTTCACCGTTAGTACAAAGCTATATCCATATTTTTTTTCTACTCATACACTCAAATTATTCAGTACTCCTAAAATAAAATGTCTATGATTTCAGAAAACCGATGTTGTGAAAACATTCATCAAAATGCTCAAAGTTGGAGTTCTGCCGCGCGGTGAGATCTTCACCCTGCACATTGACCGCCAGCTGAAAGAAGTTGTCACCATGTTCCATATGCTGTACTACGCCAAGGACTTCAACACCTTCGTCAAAACCGCCTGCTGGATGCGCCTTTACCTCAACGAAGGCATGTTTGTTTACGCTCTCACCGTGGCAGTCAGACACCGTGAGGACTGCAAAGGCATCATCCTGCCTCCTCCCTACGAGATCTACCCATACTACTTCGTGCGCGCCGATGTTATCCAGAAGGCTTACTTACTGAAAATGAAGAAGGGACTCCTGGACATGAAACTGTGCGACTTTTACGGAATCAAGAAGACTGACAAGGACGTTTACATAATTGACGAGAACATCTACGACAAACGTGTGTACCTCAACGATGAAGACAAACTCCGCTACTTCACTGAAGATATTGACTTAAACACATACTATTTCTACTTCCACGTTGACTATCCATTCTGGATGAAGGACAACTTACTCAACAAAATGAAGATGAGGCGTTTCGAACTCACAGTGTACATGTACCAACAGATCCTTGCCAGATATTACTTGGAGCGCTTGTCTAATGGATTGGGTAAGATTAAGGAATTTTCGTGGGACAAGACTATTAAGAAGGGATACTGGCCTTGGATGAAACTGCACAATGGCGTACAGTTCCCTGTCAGATTTAATAACTATGTTATTAAACATGATACCAACCTTGATGTTATCCGTCTGTGCGATGAATATGAGAAGATCATCAGGGAGGCTATCATCAAAGGATTTATCGAAGTAAGTATTTCCGCAAAGAATGTGTGTAACATTGGTTTAGCAGGTAAACAAATAAAAAAATTAAAATGTCAATTTTCAGATTAATGGTATAAGGTTTGAACTGACCAAAACTGATGACATGGAAACTCTAGGAAAACTAATCTTCGGTAAAATCGACAAGGTTGATATTGATAGGACCGTCGTTGACTCTTATCGCTACATGTTAATCGTCATGAAGGCCGCTCTTGGACTTGACACTTTCCATTCCGACAAGTATGTATCGATCTCTCTTTTTTTAATAATTTTCAATATTAGTAGCACCTCCACTTGTTCATGAAATATCACTTGTTAAACCTATATTATCTTTTGTCAGGTACTTCGTTGTTCCGTCTATCCTGGACCAATACCAGACGGCTCTTCGTGACCCAGTATTCTACATGCTGCAAAAACGCATCATTGATTTGGTGTGCTTGTTCAAGCTGCGTCTGCCAAGTTACACAAAGGAAGACCTTTACTTCCCCGGCGTCAAGATCGACAATGTAGTGGTTGACAAGCTCGTCACATACTTTGATGACTATCTAATGGACATGACCAACGCAGTGGTCCTGACCGACGAGGAGGTGAAGAAGACCAAGTCTGACATGACCTTCTTGGTTCGCAAGCGCCGCCTCAATCACCAACCTTTCAAAGTCACCCTTGACATTTTGTCTGACAAGTCTGTCGACTGTGTAGTAAGAGTCTTCCTTGGACCGAAGAAGGACCACATGGGCCGTCTCATTGACATCAACATCAACCGCCTTAACTTCGTGGAACTGGATACCTTCCTGTACAAGTTGACCACTGGCAAGAACACGATCGTCAGGAACTCTTTTGACATGCACAACCTTGTCCGCGACCGCATTATGACCCGCGACTTGTGGAAGAAGGTTGTATCCATCACCGACATGCGGGACCTCTTGATCAAGGACTTGAGGAACTTCCACACCGGTTTCCCTACCAGGCTTTTGCTTCCTAAGGGTTTCGTTGGAGGTATGCACATGATGCTCTACGTTATTGTGACACCATTAAAATTGGTAGACAACGTAGATGTGTCCATCTTGGATACTACCCGCAAAGACTTCTGGGTCGACTTCAGGTCAACCGTCCTCCTGGACAAGATGCCTCTTGGCTTCCCCTTCGATCGCCGCATTGATCTCGGTAACTTCTTCACACCTAACATGAAGTTTGTTGATGTGACTATCTTCCACAAGAAGATGATGTGCGACATGAAGACCAGGTGGAACCGCTGGGTGCTGAAGAACTACAACTTGGTAGACAGGTCACCCATCGAGTCGGACACGTACTTTGTGGACACCGACTTCAACATGAAAGTTGACCGTAACGTTAACCTGATTGATATGTGAATGTGTAACTGATATCTTAACTTAATATGACTAAGGTTATAATGAATGCTGATTAAAAAGCGTAAAAATTAAACTCAAGTATTTTTTATGAAATCTATGTCTCTTATTTACAAAATTCCTTTCACTGAAACTCAAAACCTGTTTCTTTATAAGCTGTCCGGAAACTCAACGTCAAGGGGGTACCGAGCGAGAGGCCAGGTTATAGGAGTTCTGGCAAAGATCAGAAAAAAAATTTTAGGTACTGTGATCACAAATTTCTAAATGCAGTGTTTTTATGACGTAATCCTTAATAACCATGTTATTAAGCGCAGTCATGAATTAAACAATAAACGTTGAAGTTCTGTAAAAAAACAGAATGAAAGAGCTCTGGTTTAAAAAAAAGTAAGTGGTCAATTTGACACTTCATCTTTTAAAAAATAGTACTACACTGCCCTCGGCAAGTCATTCCAAAAGAAGGCACATTTAGTCATAATTTTAAAATGGTACAACACTTGCCACTTTTCTTTCTATAAATAATATTATTGCTTATTTTTTTACAAAAGCACCTAATTATTTAAAAATCTCATAATGAGATAAATATTACTTTTTCAACACATTTGCTTGTAAAGTACCTCGTTCGCCTCGTTGGTCTAGTGGTTGCAAGCGCGACTGCTGAACGCGATGTCAGAGGTGCCTATTATCACTTTTTTTTATTAACTTTGTGACAAGGTTTTTTTCTGATTTTTGCCAGAACTGGTATAACCTGGCCTCTCACCGTTTATACCTACACTCAATATATGTATAGACTCTATAATATATTTCAATACAATAATATTACTTTAAGTAATATGAGAACAAAGTAGGTCAATGTCAGTAGTACAGGAATAACAATGACAAATTACCTTAAAGTTGCCATAGCATGTAAGAGCTGACCAGTCCCAGACAGCACCCGTTCGCGAGCACGACGAGTGCACCAGCATCGCTTAACTCAACCATATTGTAGGGAATTTAACGACTCAATACACAACGCCACCGTCAGCTGGACATTTTAGTGAGCATGACAGATTCAACTGTCAGGCAACGGGCAGGTTTATGTGTGAGTCAATAAAACATACTAAGCATAATAATGATGGCTGCATGATACTCACATTTTACTTTTTGTAATGATTAAAATCCTAAATAGATTGATGCCATGGGCATCACTGAAAAGAAAACTATGCAGTACTGTCCTTGGAAGTATGGATCAAATCGAATAGGGGCGTGGGCAAGATCATTTCAATACTTATAGTAGTAAAAATTTGAGTAAAATTTTTGCCAGACCAAAAAAGCCTTTGCAGTAAATATTTTTTCTTATTGAACACATGTTTTATAGCTGCGTAAAAGTATTACCACAAGAAAGGCCTACTAGTTTTTTTATTCTTTTTTTGCATGCGAAGTGATTGAAAAAAAACAATAATTGCTCATAACTTTTGAACCGTAAAAAATTGCACCGAAATTCTCAGGGTTAATGAATTTGGAAATGACATTGAATAATTCCTCTACAAAATGGCGTAACTAACACATATCATGACATTTTTGACAAAGGTGGTTTTTGAAATAAAGTCTTCAATTATTTTACACATAATGCAAAGTACGTTAAATAAAATAATAATGTAATCTTACTGTGAAAACTTTTTGTGCAAGAAATAAAAGGCTTTCTTGTTTTTTATTTAATTTATTTATTTATGCTCTTGACTTTAAGACACGCTTTACCAAAGACTTGAATTTTCTTGAAAACTTCAATTCAGTAATACAGAAAAGACTTACTAGTCTTGCTTAAACCAGGAACCACAAGTTTATACTGATTTCGAGTATTCAAGCTATGTGTATCACTTTTTTTACTGTAGCTAGCTATGTTTTTATGGACGTACAAGATATTTTGGTAAATGTACAAGGATGGTAAAGTAAGTATATTTATCTCCTTAGATCTCTCAAAAAGAGACTCTCGAGAGCTTAAGTAATAAATAGCTCGGACTGCTCTTTTGCAATATGAAAAGTATATCAACATCAGCATCTGACCCTCACAGTAAAATGCCGTAAGACTGTGAAAGTACACCAAAATACACCATCCTAGCCGTAGTCACATCAGCAAGCTGTCTTATTCTTCTAACAGCAAAAGCAGCAGAACTAAGTTTCCCCGCAGTTGCCTATATAATGAGGCCCTCATTGTAGTTTAGGGTCTATTGTAATCCCTAAAAAGACTGTTGAAGGAAGCAGATCTAACCTTTTTCCATCCAGACATAAATTTGGATTAATAGGAGCGTTAGAAGAAGTTACTTATTTAGTTTTACACCTAAAAACAAGTTGTAAATAATGAATATGTATAAAATATTTATGAAAAAGTGTTTTATAGATCTACATACATGTTTGCCACACAAAGTACTCAATAGCAATGCATTATTTGGAAAATAGTCCCGCGTACATGTAGAATACATGTTTTATACTTAGGTGTAAACGAAGGGGGAAAAGACCTTTAAACAATTTGTTTACAACTTGTATCACAACTTGTTTTTAGCTGTAAATTAGGGGTTACTGACTATTAAAGCTACCGAACGTTTTTCATCTTTCAACTTTTATTTTAGTCGAGTATAGACATCTATCGCCGCCTGAAATAATCTCTATACCAAACGGTTCACGCAACCGTAACTAGGTGGCGCAGAATCTATTTAGAGCGTTCTACTAAAATTAGAATAATAAACAATATAGTCAATTTACAATCATTTACTTTATAGTATATAGATTTTTAATATTCAACTTTTTTAACGTTATACGCTCAATACTCAATATACCTATTTATCGCATTCCACAATGTGAACTTAGATTACAAAAACATTTGATCATAGTGGACCTTGTCGGACATAGCAAAATAGCTCTTCGTGCCTTTTGTAAAATCTAGAATTCTATGAGGTTAACTAGATCTTGATCAGTAGTATACTAGATGGCGTTTCATCAGTATCACGGCTAGACGCGAGGAAGAGGCTATCGTCAAAAAAAGCCACACAATATATGGCTACGTCATCTAGCCAATTTTTTGGAGAACTTAAGAAGCCAGCTACAATTGAATCAAAATTGCACGTGGAAGTTTGGTATAGAAACATCGAAAAGGACTATGTTTTAGGATAATTCGTTTGATAAAATTTAGGGATTGGAGGATAAAATAAAATTGTTCATTGGGTTTTTCTGAAAACAAGTTCTTACTAGAATCCCAAATATTTTTATAAACTCTTATCATGGCAATAGGCTAACGCCTTAGAATCATTAAAAATGCATATTATAAGATAAACAACTATGTTGACGATAGGGACGTGTGGCACTAGTTTTTTACTGCATATGTGGCATCACTGGAAACCAAAAGTGTTTATGACATGTGTAGGTATATGTATTACGTTGTGTTATCTATATTATTTAGATACTCATAATTTTATCTCAAATCACACAGAATTGTTTTATACACTTCATTTATCATGACCAATTTGCATCACTTTATTATTGTAATTAATGTTATGTTTTTTTTGTTGTGAATTGACTCAATTCATTTATTCACCTGACAGCCAGAACTGTGCTGTTGGGAAGTTTATTGCGCCGTTTCTTCTTCGAAGCATAAATACTAGGAAGCAGTGAAGGGCGGAAGTTTTTTGACGGCTGTCTTTTGTAACATTGGCGTATGGGTAGTTCTTCGAAATTTGATTCTTCGACTGATCCATATGGCCAAAATTTAATTTCACTTTCAGCTCTGTAACATATGTTCATATTAAAATAGGTATGCCAAATAACATGTATTTGAATGAGGGACTCGTTTTTATAAAGTAGTTTTCAAGATATCGACGTTCGAATATTTTGTGCCCAGATGAATCAGAATTTGTTACAGATGAATCAGAAACAGAAATAAAAATGAAAAACTTTACGTAGATGGGCTCTGTATTAAGAAAATAATCATATTTTAACAACAACAATAATGTGTTTTTATGAAAACAATTATCAGTGATAATATTACGGAAAAAATCTGGTGGATTCAACAATAATTCTTGTAAAACATTTTTGAAACTCCAGTATACAGGTTTACTGGTAATTTGACGTATTCTTTGCACTACATTATTGGGGGGCTAAAATGCAACACGTCAATGAATTTCGAAATAGGTATTGAAATTTTTGTATTATTTTGAATAATACCCAGAATTCCTTCTTAAACACTATTTATCTCTAAAATATCGAATTGACTGGCTTTGATTATAGATATTAGCTTGTAGCTGATACGTTTACAAAGCTTTCTGCGTATTTAACTGTTCTTAATGACCATTGAATTGAAAGTAATCATTAAAAGTTAATTAATTGTATTAGAAAATCGTCGAGGTACACGATAAACAATGATGTTTATCTCAAAAATTTACTGTGACAGTAAGTGAACAAAATGCAAGACAAACATCCTTATTTAATCAGCTATCCAACGAGGTATAGACGTACAAAAATATTTAGAAACTAATGTAAAAATGTCTTCATGTCTTTTCTGATGAAGAGTCGATGGGACATCTCTGGTGAAAGAGTTACCTACAAGTTTTTCATCGATTGACGAAGTCTCCATCCAAAAGCTGTCGTCATCAGGAACGTCGAGGTCTTGTTGGGCTGTGGCTACGTTTGATCAAAGAGCTGCGTGTACCTTTCTTCGATGTCACCTTTATTTCATTCGCAGATTTGACGTCTACACCACTCTGTCGTTTATTAATGTCTTCTATGGTATGATTCATATGGGGTTTTGACCATACGAATCAGGCACAGATGAATCAGAATTTTGCCTACAATCATGCGGGAATCATCGGGATCGAAGCCAACCAGCTGTTCATCCGCCTTCTAGCTCGTCCGTTGCAGGACTGGCTTCCCCCCGCGCGGGAATCCAGACCCTCATTATTATTACCCGACCAAGTACGGTCAAGCGCAGCTTACGCCATATTAATCAGTATTATACGCCGGACACTTCTTATTTACTTATTTATAAACACACTAACGCAGTCATAACTATTACACATTTTTTTTGTAAGAGGACAATTCATTTCCTTTCGATTTAACTATAATTTATATTGATGTATCAAAGAGAAAATGCGACATATACCATTTTGTTCCGGAAAATGGCAAACGGACCCGCTATAATTATGAATCAGAAGAACAAAATTCAAATATTTTATTTTATACCTAGACAGCAATTATTTAAAAAATATAATTTGTCCCAGTAAGGGATAAAGATAAACTGTACTAATAAAAAATTACATGCCGTTTTGTTAGTTGGTTACAAAAATATACCCACAGAAATCGATAATTTTGTCCCTGAAGAACCCATATCGTGAACTAAGTCTAATTTGAATAAATGAGTTTTGAAGTTAAAGTTGAGTCTCTATAAAACTATACTGTCATCGATGAACTGTGTGCAGGTGCCACTCCATGATTTAGATAATTATGTGAAAATATGCCTACGCGCTGGGTTACCCAAGTTTCATCAAAAAAAAAATTGCCAAATTTTCACTTCCCAAACAAGTTTCTGCATAATTTCATTTGTCAAATTACTACTTAGCAAATAAACTATTCACAAATAAATTGTAACGCAAACCTAATGTTTGGTAAGTGAACGTTTAAACAATAACTTACCTACCAACTAGTACTTTTACCAATTTTAATGTAGTCAAATATTTCAGTTGGTGTAACATGTTTTACTCAAAATAAAAAAAATGTTTCTAGCACACGTTGTGTGGTCACAGTTCTAACCTAACCTAACCTACCTGTTTCGATTTAAAAAAAGATATAAGCGTGGAAAAATAATTTGACTAAATGTTTATTGTCTAAAGATTGTTTGCTGTAATAAATCATTTGATTAAAGACCAAATGATGATATTATCCTTGATAATATTCTGCCGAGTAAAAATTTGACCAAATGAAAATGTGTGTACTAAAATCATTCCAAAATGTTGCATTGGTATAAAAAAGGTTGCTAAAATGCGTTTGGGTAATGAAATTTGGTCAAAATAATTTTGGCAAAATGGTAGGCTCCCCTACGCGCCATTGCAACTCCGATTTGAAAGGCAAAAGAAAACTGAACCGACAGTTAGTGAGTGGCCGAATCAAATGTAATAAGAGCGTAAACGCACACAGGCATAGAAACTCTTTCGCCTAACACTAAAGCTCAATTTCGGATGGGCGGAGCACATGTTTCTAGGTGTGTATCGCATTAGTTAGGGATTACTGTACGAAGTACATGCACACCTGTATTCCCCGAAGGGTTCGACAGAGGTGTATAGTAGGTACACCCTCATTACCGTCGTTATGTTTAAGTCCCATGGGGGCGAGCCTATATTGCCATAGACCGGCCGTAAATCCAGACTCCGGGCTGCTACTGAGAAACTCCACACGGAAAAACCCAATAACGTTGCCGAACTTCGGGATGGAACCTAGGACCTCACGCTCAGCAGTCGCGCTTGCGACCATTAGACCAACAAGGTCTTATTTTAGGTTATTAAAAATAACTATAATTAATAGATGACGCCTATTAAAGCTAAAGTTACTATAACTCTTCATAGTTTGGAAGTTTAAATAACATGCATGCGTGCATGCGGTGCTTACTTATAAGAGATTGTTACATTATAATTGTTATATTATCTTGTTTAAATTACTGTACTATTCAGTGTAAACAATTGTTAGTGAGCCAAATAAATAAAATAAAAATAAAAACATATCTACAAATACTACTACATTGTTTTGTGACTCTTCTCTTTCTTCCTTCTCTGACTCTGGGGATGTCCATATCGACAAATCCCTAACAGTACAATCAATCAATCATCATTTCATCATCATTGACTGGACTGAACCACCTGCTGCGTCCTACTGTACCAACGACGCTGCTATACGTGTCTGGGCTACATTACTCTACAAAGGCCCAGGAGATTGTAGAGTACATCCAGGTGAAGACCAATTCCACCCTGATTCGGTTCGAACGATTGCAGTCTCACCACAACGTGAATTTCAATTCCTTTCTGGTGAGAGTGCCGACTGAACATCTGTCGACGTTCTTGAGGAAGGAATTTTGGCCGAGAGGTGTAGCGTTCCGACTTTTTCGGGGCCGGCTACCAGAAACCGCGCGACACACGACGCGGCGACGCCTACTTCTCGTGTGAATTATAGTTTACATTTTATTGTTTATGTTACATAGTTACATAGGATAGTTTTATGTTGTATTGTATTTTGTTAATATGTATTTTTATGTAGTGGTTTCGCCTAGCTTCCACGACACAGGGAATCCTAGTGTGGAAGCTAGTGCCAAATGTAAGTTTATTTGTTCAATAAAGACTATAGTTTATTATTATTTATTTTGTAAGACCCAGGTAAAGATATGTTTAAAAAAAATGTAATGGTGGCTACCATGTTTCGCCAACAAGCATACAAAATATTAAAAATCATGCAATTACAATCATATTTTTTATAAATGTAAAATCCCAATAAAATAATTTAAGAACAGATAATTAATCTTACTAATTGGTTTTGAACACATTTAGAAATAAATAACATTAACATTCAAAACTAAATATAATTGAGAAAATCAGATTTAGAATAATATGCTTTGTCAATACGTAATTTAGAAAGGCCACGCTTATACTCATTTACAGTCTCTAATTTGCTTAGGCAGATGATCATACACATGGTATTTACATGGTGGTCACGTGGTTCGTCCAAGACTACGTCATCGGCTGTGGATACTGCCACTATCCTTATTAATATTATAAATGCGAAAGTAACCCTGTCTGTCTGTCTGTTAAGCTTTCACGCCTAAACCGCAGAACCGATTTGGATGAAACTTGGTACAAAGATAGTCTTGAACCTGGAAAAGAACATAAGCTACTTTTATTTCGAAAAATACGGAATACACGATAAACGATATCCACGCGCGCGAAGCCGCGAGCGACCTCTAGTGTACAAATAAATTACCCGAGTGAAATGTATTTTTCACTTTAAGAAGCAATTTTGAACTAATAATCTTAGACAGTTGATTTTTTCAAACTAATAGATGAATAACACGAGATAGTAAATAGTTAAAAGTTAGTTAGCAATTTATTTTATATTCATTATGAATTCAAAATTTCCCTAATTGTATAAAGACTAGCTGTGCCCGCGACTTCGTCCGCGTGGATGTCGGAAAACAACATTGTGTCGCAACAAGTAAACAATCGTTATGTACTCCATGTTTAAAATCTAATCACTTTTATTCCCATTAAGGTTACTCCTCATCACCTACAGATATTAGCGTGATAGTTTGTATCCTATAACCTGGCCCGACCTGCAACAAATATGTTTTCCAAATATCAACAAAATCTGTCCAGTAGTTTCGGCCTGAAGCTCAAACATACAAACAAAAATTCTAAAAACTCTCTTTTTGACATCTGCAGCGTTTCTCCAACAATTTGCACTTATTTTTTCTGGAAAATATTCAAGGTACAGACTTTACTTCGTTACGTTGTTATTCTATGTATCAAAGATGTTAATCAATGGGTCTTGGCCATCGTGGAAAGAGAAAACCTGGCATTATTATACCACGATCATACAGTACCAGCTTTCAATACACTTCTACCTACATAATCTTTACAATGGAATGCAGCGGCTTTTTAGGCTCATTAATCCGCGGACACTGAGTCAAAGTATGAATTTATTATGACAAGCAAATGCAGAAAGATCGAGATATTATTTCCAGTGAATTCATACTGCAATAAGAGAGGTTTATTAAAAAATATATGAAAAAATAATCGCTGTTGTGATAACTCCGTCTGACCCCACATTTTTGTGTTAGGTCATGTCTACTTTCTGTGACTTTTCATGTGACTGCAGATAAGTATTATAATCATACAATAAGGGGCATGCCACATGGTGCATTGTGCTGTGGCGCGACGTCACTACGGCAACGCTGCGGTTGCTCTGCTTCGTTCGCTTTGATGTAAATAGGTACTAATTCAACGGTATGACCCCAACGCGGTGGAAGCTCAACGTCGCGTTGTCGCAACAGCGCCACACCGCAGTGCAGATCGGTACCTAATACTATTCACAAACCAGAAACACGGCGCGGTGCACCACCATAGTCGGTCACCCACTGCATTGTGTTACCTTAATGTGCTGTACCAAAAAGTGCTTAATGCTATGAATCATCGTCTCGACTACATATGACCTCAATCGGTCAAGTCAGTCAGAGGTTACACGGTCACTAACAGAAGCACCAACGATTATATACAAAAAAAATACTTCATCGACAAATATTAACGTCAAAACTCAATCGCTGAAATCACACCAATAGCAAGTGTTACCTGGCATTTGTCTCGTGCAGTGCCGGACTTAAAGAATAGCACTACCCCATCTCTTCCCATGGGTGTCGTAAAAGGCGACTAAGGGTTTCTCTAAAGAATAGGCAGCAGCGTTCTCTGAGTACTTTAACAACCATACTGCGATCGCCAACTCGCCTGTCAAGCATGGCGATTACGGCAAACCCCCCCCCCCCTTTTGGGGGAAGCCTATGTCCAGCAGTGGACGTCTTTCGGCTGAATGATGACCTGGCATTCACGCCCTTTTTTGAACTTAAATATAATATCCTCTGAGTAACATTATGGGCCAAATGATTAAATGACCTTAGGCTTGCTAACTGTTCATTTAAATTTACAAAATATCCTTAAACTAACATCCAACATATAGCATCATTTGGGCCTACATGGGAATGAGCTAGAATGTAAACTTTCCCACCATACGCTAGGACTAGGCGCATGTTGTAAGATTCAACTAAACCCAGCACGCTTGTTGGTATAATCCATACGGTCCGCCTGGCTATCTACCACCCTCAAACTAAGTCCGGTCAAGAAGTTTATTGTGTGCAGTCGTGTGTATGTAATAGCCAGAGGGGTATAGAGGAATCCTTCTTTATCTCTGGTACTTGAATTCCATGTGTTCCATCTGCGCTTACCATCAGATGAGACCAAAACAAATAATGAAAATAAATATAAAACATCAAACTGGAGTAGCATCTGCTGCATATACGCTTTTTCACATACCGCTATTATTAACATGTATTGAGAGAAGAACCATCATTTACATGAATGCCTTTGGTAAGCTATACAGCTTTCCATATGACTTACCTAACGGCCCTTTTCCTGTCATACGTATTTTCGCCCGCGCGCGAATCTGGTCCGCAAGCGGGTGATAGCACGCTCCTGGCCACACGCAGGACAAAGATTTCGTTTACCGCTACAGTGTCGTCCGTGTCGCCAGTGACTAAACTCGTGCACAAAGATGAACGTTAAAAAAGTACCTAATCATGCGTACTATGACCATGCGTGCGACCCGCGAAACAGTAAAAACAACACT
Source organism: Amphipyra tragopoginis (assembly GCA_905220435.1). NCBI lineage: Eukaryota > Metazoa > Arthropoda > Insecta > Lepidoptera > Noctuidae > Amphipyra > Amphipyra tragopoginis. The sequence continues at coordinate 12,938,571 of HG992009.1, forward strand.
GAAGGCAGAAGAAGCCCGCATCCGGTTAGCACGCACCCGGGCTGCATGCCCGCAGCCAATCCGCGTTCCGCGCGCGTGCTGCCCGCATGATAGGAAAAACATGTATGAAATGATAGGATGCGGGCAGCCTGCACGCGGACCAGATCCGCGCGCGGGCGAAAATACGCATGACAGGAAAAGGGTCCTAAGGCCCAGAAGTATAAAAATTCTAATTAAGTATTGAATTCTGTACTAGAAGCCACACGGCAACTTCTTACGCTAACTTCATAACTGAGCAGAAAAAAACGCTGTACCTCATTTCGTCTGAAAGTCCAGCTAAGCCTTATTGTATAATTACATAAAACAATATTCTCAAGTCCAACGTGATTCTTATCCTTGACTTTGACTAGGTCAGTTCAGCCAAACATACCGTGTGTGCTGATTACGTTGTTTTGAATTTAAGTAATAACAATTTTATATCACTAGTTATTTATATTTTGTAACTAAGCGCATATCACAATGATGTGGCAATAAGAAACAATGTAAAAAACTTGAAATATGCAATGTCATGTGATATTTGACCAATCAACAGCCTATAACAGTCTACTGGTGGTCTATAGCCGGTATTACTAAATTGCTCTCATCTAGGAACTTTCCCTAAACTTCGTTTAGATGTCTTGAGAAACGGATTTGTTAAAAAAAAGTTGTCAAATGTTCGAAATTCAGATAACGTTTACATTTTGGCAGCTTCTCTTGGGATTCTGCTCTCAGGCCGCCATCATGACAGGGGTGTTTAGAGGTCAGCTTAAGCCCCTCTTAAAAAGGCGGGAAATTACCCGTAGTTATCATGTTGGACCTCAGCGTTGCAGATCCTAGAGCTCCCTTGCACCAGCATGGTTGCTGTCAATAAAAAGACAAATTGGAAGATTATCTTGCCTAATATCGGCCGTCAAAGTCTTGTCAGTTTGCAGCAGGGTCACTGGGCAACCCGTGCACATGCTAGGTTTATGGTTTCGGGGGATGAATTTTGTGCGTTTCCTTACAACCTTTACAATGTCTGATCTCGAAAAATATAGTCCATACACTTATCCAATTTAAAAAGTTAATTTAGAGAAAACTAGTGACTGAAATATTTTAAAAAACAAATATGGGCTGTTAAATTTTAAAAATCGTTTTGCATTTTCTTCTTAAATTTGCATTTTAATTTTGTAAAATGTGTTTAGTACATAATATCTGACTGTACAGATACAGACATAATACACACCTATGAATTGGTCCTTGCTAGTACTTGACGAGTATAGAAAATCGTTAGGTATTATTGGTAATAACGTCTATTTGGTAGCAATGATCCGCCTATCTATTCAAGTATCAATCCATAGGTGTAATGATTTTCATATACGAGTTTCTTGAAGTAACGTTGCATAGAGCCAAATTATCGTCGATTCGATAAAGCTTCGCATTTGGATTTTGTATAAGAAACGTGTTCGAGATAATGAAAACAGCAGAAAAAATTTAGATCTAGAATGGGACACCTTATTTTAACAATAACATGTGAGTTTGTTTAAATATGTCCAATCTATAAACCCCATAGATTGTCACAATATGCGGTACCTAGTACCTATGATGAGGAATGTTGTCCAACGTATCCTTACGTTGATCTACAAATCGTTATCTTTGATTCCAATTGTGGGATTCTCGAATCAAACACGTCTTTCTAAGTGAGTTTAGGCTGATCAAGGGCGAGCGTTTTTGGGTGCTGTCTTTTAATATTGATGTTCAAAAAGAACCAAGTAATTCTAGTCAATTTTGAATAAATGAGATTTGAAGTTGAAGTTTTTGAAGTTGATGAGATTACCAGTACGAATCTTTTAAAAGAAGCTATTACAGCGCACGGTCGTAAATAAGCCGTCGTCAATTATTGCGCAAGTAGCGAATCATTCACTTAGGGCATTAGACCAATGAACCGTAAACATGTTATTTAGCATGTTACATTAACATTCATAACCGTTAGTGCATTCAACTATTGTTATCATTACACTGGGAACAAATGTCTATGAACTTTTAAAATTCTTTCACTATAAATTGGTGAGATTAGCTCACAAAATCACAGTCAATTAGACAAGATGAAGACGTTAACAGTTGTGTTAGTAGTTACTATATTAGTGATTCATATATCAGGGTACCTGATACAGATACCTACTGCTCCTACTGTAGAGACTAGAGAAACAGGTAAGTCTAATTTGTATTAACAAAACTTTACTTTGCAAAATTTTTGAGACTCTGACTTTTCAAAATTTTGATTAGCACTTGAGTTAACGGTAAAGGTAAACATCGTGAAGAGACTTGCATACCTAAGTGAGGTCCAAAAAGTTCTTGATGTTGTATTACTAGGCCTGAGTCCAGCTTTTGGACAGAAATGGGCTGATTATGCTATGCCATAACAGTTCACTTTTGGAGTTAAGCCACAAAGTCCTTAAAAATATCGTAACAAATAATAATAAAGCATGGTAGTGTAATATTGTTAAATAATTATGAAGATATAAGTGTCCAAGTAAAAGTTTTGATATAATTTACTGTAGCAATTCAGTTTAAAATATTATGATTAAGCTTATGTTTTTCCGGAGCAATCAGAGATACTTAAAAGAGTCACCGTGATAAATGCTTGGCACTCAATATATTCTCAACGTTAATGGCTCCCGTCAGATGTAATAGGTGATACTACTAACTGCTATCTCAGAAAATCGTAAACGTTTTACAGTTTATTATAATTGTGATTTTAAGTAAATATTATAGAGAAACAAGCTGTGACCGCGGTTTCGCTTGCTTATGAAGTTTTTGCTTGTCTTATGTCCGTTTCCAGGCACTAGACAGACAGACTTACCTTCCCGTTTTTATAATATAATATTATAGAGTGGATATTGTATTGAAGAACTTTTTGAATTTTTTAAATCTTTTGCCACTGAATGTTGCGTACTGTGTCTACAATAGCGCAACATGTAACAATTAGTTAAATGGAATGTATGGAAAGAAATCTGTGTAGTGTACTAATCATATAACAATATGCATATGTGCGAACTCACCATAATATGACGATCCATTCCCGGTATTTTTATTATAGGTACAGGATGAAATTGTAAACACTCGCCAAACCGAAGTGGGAGATTGTACTCATCACTATGAACAACTTTTATTATGGGAACAAACCAGAAATCGTGAAAAAAAAACAGCTGTTCCCTACATTTTGACGAGTTATGCGAACATAAATGTAAGGAACAACTGATTTTTTTTTCGCGATTTCAGTTTTGGTCTCAAAGTAAAAGCTGTTCATAGTGATGAGTACAATCTCCCATTTCGGTTTGTCGAGTGTTTACAATTTCACTCTGTATTGTCGATTGATTGTTAGGATATTATTAATTTTGTTGCATTGCCAAGTTACAGTTGCATCTTTAGTGATATTCGATATAATTAGGTATCGAATGCGTGCAAGAAATATTTAGCAAACTTTGGATAATAATAACGATTAAATATAATTTCAGCTCCAGTACATGTTCAATGGCTGCATATTCAGAAACTGATAATCCCATTATTCGAAAATGTTTGTGAGGTTAGCAACAATCCTGTCATACGCAGACTATCTCAAGAATTTACACCAAACTCAGGAGAATACTTGGTAAATATTAATGGCAACTTTCAATGTAATTACTGAACCACTTATAAGAATATTAAAACCGGTTGTTTAAATATAATACTTCAATTTCAGGTACCAGAAGTAATTACAAATTTACAAAGTCTAATGGCAGCTGGCTTTCTGCCCAAAGGTGAAATTTTTAGTGAATATAATCCTGAACACATGAAGGAGTTGAAAATAATATACGAGGTATTGTACTCCGCCAAAAATTTTGATACATTCTACAAAACAGCTGCCTGGGCGCGTCAAACTTTGAACTGCGGATTATACGTAAATGCTATCTACATGGCCATTCAAATCAGAAGAGACACTGAGAGAATTTCCATTCCTGCGCCATATGAGTTGTTACCAAATTACTTTGTACGCAAAGATGTATTAGTCCAAGCTTCGTATATTCTAGCTGGAAAAGAAATCCCTCCTACAGAAGGTATTCGTGAAGAAGGAAATGCTTACTATATAGACGCCAATTACACTGCTATGTTCTACGACAACGACGATGACTCAAAATTAGCCTATTTTCGTGAAGACGTAGGCTTAAATTCTTATTATTTCTTAAGAAAGCTAAGACTGTCACCGTGGCTTAACAGCGACATTGATAGTACATACGGAGAAAATATGTATCAAATGATGAAACAATTTATGGCCAGATATAATTTAGAAAGATACGCCAACGGCTTACCAGAGATAGATGGCATTAACTGGAATTCCCTGTCTGATATTCCTTACGATCCTGAGCTGATTTATTCAGATGGAAACGAATTCATACACAGAACGGCGCCTTTACAATTGACAGCAAATGAAGACTTAGCACTATTACAAACTATAGAAAATAACATTGTTGCAGTAGTTGGTCACATGGTAAGTGTTCATATTATATGACAACTATTTATTTAAATACATTAAATTTTGTAATTATCGTCCTGTGAAAAATATCTTGTTCAATAATTTATTCAAGAAACAATTCTTTCAGCGGGAGAGTGGATATAATAAGACACAAATATTAAATCACTTAATGGAAATCCTTGTCACGGGAGACAGGAGTTATGAGACATTGGCTCGCCAGCTCCTTGGCAAAGATAGTACCAACAACGGGTAATTTAAGCATTGATTAATTTGTATTTGATGATGGCTTTATAAATGATTGTGTAATATTTATGGCATTAATATAACTTTTTTCAGGCACGTCTCTGTTCTGGAACATTACATGACTTCTCTGCGAGATCCGATGTTTTGGAAAATAAACAAAAAGATAGTTAACCTTGTTGATAGTGCTCTTAAAATGTTACCCACTTATGCAAGAAACGAACTGTACTTCCCTGGAGTGGAAGTCATAAATATTGATGTGAAAAAGATGATGACAGCGTACGATTACTTTGAGTTCGATGTTACCGACGCACTAAAAATAGACGACAGTAACTCGACGTTCAACATTAAAATAGGTCAACCTAGATTAAACCATAAGCCGTTTACTATTAAAGTTAACATTTCATCTTTAGTTACTGAAAAAGGATTAGTAAAGATATATTTAGGACCTAAATTGATGCCTGGTGAACTCGCTACTAAAAAAAATTTATTCACACTGCTTGATATGTTCGAAGTTAACCTTAAAATAGGTACAAATATAATTACTAGATCATCAGACGATATGAACCACTTTTCTGAAGACTTTTTGTCACTCAAAACCATTCGCAAGAAAGTGGAGGATGCTGAATTTGGATTGGATTCTTTGCCACTAAAAAAGATCGAATCACAGATTGGATATCCATCAAGGCTTATTTTGCCTAAAGGTTCTACCACCGGTTTGCCTATCCAAATATTTGTTTTTGTTGCACCATTCGTTAAAGCAAGTGTCGGTGATACATATTCTACACGTATTATGGAATTCAATTCTGCAATTTTATCACCTGGATATCCCCTTGACTTGATGATTGAGGACAAACAATTGTTTGCGTTACCAAATGCAATGATTAAATATGTCACTATTACTCAAAAAGGGGACAGTAAAGTAGAAAATTATGGAGGCCCCGGTATAACCAAACAATGGTATGGCACGAATAGTTACGATCCATCTGCTCGACCAAATTATTCCGCCAATAATGCTGATTCTTTTGATTACAATTCAAAGAGAGGATCATACGGAAATAAAGGCACTTATTCGGCTAAAGTTAACGAATATAATATTGCCTCCCAAGACACTGTTTTTGATGAAGAAAATGAAGACGATGTAGCTGCAGGCAGGTCTAATCTACTTCTATTCAACGTTCTCAAAGATAAAGAACCGTTTGACTACAAAACGAATAAGGCAAAGTTTGACAAAAAAGACTATTCTGCTAAAACTAGAGACTACTTGAAGTATCAAACTGTAAAGCCAGCAGAAGAAGAAGACACAGTTACCTCCACAATTACAACCCCGTTATACGAAGACATTGTTTCTGACATTGAAAATCAAAACAATATGATTGTTAATACACCCCGACTACTAAAATCAGCAAGATTTGATTCTTCCTCTAAATCAAACAACGGAAAATCATTTGATTACAAAGCAAAGAAAGCCGAGTTTGACAGAAAAGACTATTCTGCTAAAAGGGGAGACTACACCAAGTATCGTACCGTAACGACAGAAGGACAACAGGTCGCCATGACATCTACAATCATAGCCCCAATAAACAAAGACGTTGTTTTTGATGTAGAAAACCAAGATAATATAATTTCTGAAACGCCTCTTTTACTACAATCTGCGAAGTTCGATTATTCCTCGAAATCTACAAGAAAAGAACCGTTTGACTATAAAGCTAAGAAAAAGCAGTTTGATAAAAAAGATTATTCGTCTAAAAGGGGAGACTACATCAAATATCGTACCGTAACTCCGAGAGAAGAAGAAGTCACAACTCCTTCCACTATTACAACATCTCAATCCGCAGATGAATTAGTGAGAGTAATACTTAGTAAAGATACTAATAACTTAGATTTAGTTAGTGAAATTAGGGAAAACGGCATCAATACAATAGAAAATGACGATACAAATGATGATGATATTACAAAAACGAATGCGCTATATGTAGAGCCATTGCCTATGGATAAAACAGTAACAACAGAAGGACAACAGGTCGCCATGGCATCTACAATCATGACTCCAATAAACGAAAACGTTGTTTTTGATGTAAAAAACCAAGATAATATAATTTCTAAAACGCCTCTTTTACTACAATCAGCGAAGTTCGATTATTCCTCGAAATCTAAAAGAAAAGAACCGTTTGACTATAAAGCTAAGAAAAAACAGTTTGATAAAAAAGATTATTCGTCTAAAAGGGGAGACTACATCAAATATCGTACCGTAACTCCGAGAGAAGAAGAAGTCACAACTCCTTCCACTATTACAACATCTCAATCCGCAGATGAATTAGTGAGAGTAATACTTAGTAAAGATACTAATAACTTAGATTTAGTTAACGAAATTAGGGAAAACGGCATCAATACTGTAGAAAATGACGATACAGATGATGATTATATTACAAAAACTAATGCGCTAGATGTAGAGCCATTGCCTATGGATAAAACATGGAAGCGTATTCCTACGGTGTATGACTTTTTGTTTCACACATTTGATTATGAAGATAGTCTAGAAAATAAAGTATATGAATAGATAAAGTACCTCTAGCTTCATATTGTATAAAAATAGTTGACTGTGATTGACATAATTGTATGTGAACCGTTGTATAATATTGTTATTATTTAATTAAATCAAATTATTTTATTTCAAATGTCTTAATTTATGCCTACCTTACGTAAACCTTGAACACGCCCAAAGCTTTACCTATTAATAAATAAACTCAAAATGATGGGACCATAAACAAAATAGCCAATAAATTTTCAGTGAGACACGCTAACAGCGAACTAGTAAACACCTGTAAACAGGGATTATTACTTTAAAATATATAACATTTATTGTATTACCAATAAACTCTTTGATCGCGGCACATCATAATGTGGTTGATTTTCATTGATCATTAAAACAAACTAAACGTATATATAACAAGGGGAACGAATGCACATTATTGCTATTTCGCGAGGTTTTCTATCATTATTTTTGGATGCGTTCCAAACATTTTACAACGACGTTACGCTTTCCCTATTTTCATCGCGGAAAATTTAAAAACCATCGGTCACTACTGTGACAACAGCTAGAATACAAATAGAAAATACTTTTACAGTCGATTACAAAGTTCTTACAAAGCAGACGATACAATAACCATATTAATACCAATTCTAGCTGAGTGTTAAATTCGAAATCTGTGCACATATCGGTTTAAAAATAGCACAAAATCTTGGTATTAAATATTCTGATCGCATCAGGCAAACAATATTGATTACATTTGGTGGAAACACAAATAAAACTTTATGATATATCGTTAAAGTCAAACGGTATAGATACATTTTACCAACGCACAAATACATAAATTCTTGCAAATCATATTTCCTCGTTACATGGGAAGAATTGCTGTAATAAATTAAAATTATACAAAACCAAGCTTAACTCTGTTTTCTATTTTACGTACTGCGAAATTTTAATATTATCTCTACCAAAGTTTAATAAGTTCGTAGAATATTTAAGTACGCTTTATAATCAATGAGTCTGCTTAAAGTGAGTTTAATTAACGTCAAATAATGACTAAGGCAAATCTAAAGGATTATACCTTGGTTGAAAATTCAAAAGCTACTAGTATCGAAGTCACTAATCGTATCAAAAATAGCTGCACGAGTTATTAGACAAATGAAACGCAAGAAATGCAAATAAAAGACACATTACCTGTGAACTATTTCAAGAATTATTTACATTTGGCGCTCAGATATCAGCCGATGGATTCAGAAAGGAAAATCCTGTGTTCTGTGCCAAAATGAAGTTATATTTCCACTCCATTGACGCTGATGATTCAGGGTGCGGTGCCGGCTTCTCTGCCCGAACTTTTGGCTGTGATTACCAATTATTTTGATTATGGAATGTTAGGTCAGTGTAAATTAGTCAGATGTCGGTTACGCATCGGCAAATAAATTTAATAAGTCCCTGCCGCTGCAAGTGACTTTGCCCGGCTGTAAAATTATTAGCGCATTCATTTACGATACCTCATTTCCTGCCATTTAATCTATACTATTATTATAAAGAGGTAGAATTTGTTTGTTTGTTTGTATGTAGGAGGTAATCTCCGAAACTCCTCATCCGATTTCAAAAATTCTTTCACCAATAGGAAGCTACGTTATCCTTGAGTGCTATAGGCTATATTTTAGGATCAAAAAATATAAATTAACGCGACCGAAGCCGCAGACAAAAGCTAGTGTTTTATATTTTGTCATCATTTCTATGCTGTCTTTTTATTGCACGTTTATCTTGCCTTCATAGTATTTTTAAATGTGAATAAAATTATTTGTTTAGTACCTGTTTAAATGATATAAACAACTTTTAAAATACTTAAATCATTATTCGCACACAGTACAATTAATAAATAACTCACGTTTTATTATTTTGAAACTGAAAAGATTTGCTCCTATTAAATGTAAGATGTAGATAATAAAATAATATTATGACCCTATTAACTTAAAATACTTTCGAAAATGATGCCATAGTGCCACGCGATGATCGTTACATTGATGGATGTTCTCTCGATATAAATAAATCCTCACAAATCAGAAATAGTCTTAGGATATCTGAATTCAAGGTTCGACTGATCGCGTCTATCCCCATTCCTATACATAAAAAAAACAGGAAGACCAAACATACTTTATATAAGCCAGTGCAAATATTCGAAGAAATATGTCACAATCTGTGTAGGAAATAATGAAATTAATCCGAAATTAACGTACTGACAGTGTGAATTATTAAACGATGTATTTAATTAACCGTGTTACATAACACAATGACTATCACGTCTCATTTGTTTTCTTTATTCTGAACACTTCGTAGTTTAACAAAGACCACACGTCTTGATTGAGTTCGAAAATAACCCGTGTTGTGTTTCATAAAATATTGAAAATGGGCAAACTATAATTCGTATTACCATTTAGAGTTTATAATTTTATAATTATGACTTTTTTATTAAAAGTTATTCTCATAAAGTCATGCAATAACATGTTATGATATTTTACGCGTTAAAAATAAAAGCTCTAAAAATTTAGGTAATACAATTTCACAAAACCGAAAAGTTCATACTGTCTGTAGTGTTCATGAAATCTCCCGAAAATTGCTGATTTAGTACCTTATTTCAGCAATAATTTCAACGATTGCTTTTACTGCTAACTAAGGAATGCGTTGACCAAAAATAACGTCACAAAATTACCAAGTGTTTTAAAAATAAACTTGTAACCTGACCTAATTTCAGCGTGTATTGTTGTTTTAAGACTACACGTGGTCGACACGTAAAGCGCGACTCAGATTAGATGTTTCTCTCATTGTGGCATTCACATGAGAACACAAAAATTATAGCCGATCACCGACAGTCTATATCTGCGCCGGCGCCGCATATAACCCGTTTCACGCGCCAGTGGTCGCCAATCATCGGCCTTCCATACATTAGCTGTTATACTAACAATTTTCAAATATTTACATTTGCGCTATAGATCATTACATCGAAAACTAAATACATATAACATATCATAATTTGTTATATAACTCTAACATCGTAAATCAATCATGTTTTTTAATCTTGATCGATAGTTTAGCGTATAAACTTTAATATTTTATCATGTTTATGTTGAAAAATGTGTTTTTTTGTTGATATGTTATGTAACAATCAAAATAATGATTTGATACTTGACTCAATTTTAAAATAATCAGAATCCTGGAACAATGTTAACTCAGCAGGTTTTTTATACATGCAATACTTCAAAAGATCTACGAAGATTATGATGACGGACTATAGTTTGTGGTTTGTGCGTTCTATTGAATTTGTGAATTCTTAAATAATATTATTTTCCCTCTAAATAAAGTATGTTTAAAGTCTGTTTTCTGATTAAGCACATCCAATTAATAAAAATAAAATATATATGTACTTAGTGCATAATTTAAATACACGCGGGAACTCAATTTCAATTCGTATCATACAGTAAGTTTTAATGAATTCAATAAAAAAAAGTTGATGACTCCTGAGAGTGACGTCGCTACACGTAATATTCTCGTTGGGATTGTTGTGAATCGGCGGCCGCATCAAAGGAATTTCTTGCTCTTAATCAAGGCACAACTTTATATGCGCAAGAGTTTCTGCTACGCGTTAAACTGGACGTGTTGGAGATGTTCAGTTTCACGTGTTGTAATCGAGAATGCCGACAACTAATTCATGTACAAAACATCCCTCCTTATACAGGATATTTACAAATATCCTCTTCAAACCTGACAATATTAACTAAACTTTATGCTCGATAAAATATCTACACGTGCTCAAGAAATTGCGCCTTGTTAACGGATAGCGCTTGAGATCACAAATAATGCTGCAAACTTTCAGGAAGTTTACATGAAGTATGTATCTAAAAACACTTTTAGTCTAGACGAACATACCTATCTCACACTTATAATTCCAGTAGCTTACGATAAATGCAGCAGTTACCACATAAAATCGCGTAAACCTCCATTAATAAATTTAATCGAACGTAATAAACAAATACGTCATTGTTCTTGAAGCGCAAAACGGTTCTAGAATAATGCTATTCGGAAGCTTCATCAACAACTATCATAATTCTATAAATGGATCGCATCATCCATGTTTCTACGTGTGAGTCGATGTCAATTAGTTTATATAAATCTGACAGCTCACTTCCTGCAGAATGCAGATTTTGCTAAACATTCTCACCATCTGACGTAGATATAATTCACGCTGACGAAGAACTCAATAACAACGTCACTATTCTTAACGTGTACGGTAGAGAGAGAGACAGCAGGTTTTTCACTTATTTTTGTATTCCAGTCTGAGGAGGAAGGAATGCTATAAATAAGGGTGCCACATCGACGTAAAATCTAGTGTAACAACACTCGCACTCGGATTCGGTTCTTGTTACAACTGCCAACCCTACTACACAAACACCATGGTGAGGATCCCAAGGATTTCAAGTTTACCATACGATGGACGTGAATGTGACAGTTAATTGTGAAAAAAAAACATAAAGTGTTCAATAATTAAAACACATGGCAAAATCGGAATGTTCTGTTGGAAATTCTTACATAATTTCGGAGCGAAGTGATTTTCACATATTTATGAAAACGATAAAAGGACGGTTACCAAAAATTTCGCTGTAGAGTTTAATAAAATACAATTTTCACACTTATCCTCTAAAACATGCAAGCACGTTGTCCTTAACTCCCAAATGAAACATTTTCTTACACTAATATTCTTTCTTAGGACACTGATGACGATCAGAAGATGGCCATGCTGCGCAAGGCCTTCCAGATGTTCGACACCACCAAGTCGGGATACATCGATGTCCTGAAGATCTCAACCATCCTCAACACAATGGGCCAGCTGTTCGATGACTCCGAACTGCAGGCTCTCATCGATGAGAACGACCCAGAAAGTAAGTTTTTATACGGATAAATTTCTTTCATGATTAATACTACAGCAGTTGCGTGCTACATAAATTCAAAATTATTCGTTTAGAATATTTCATCTTCACCTCCAGTCAATGAACACGCAATGAAAATTGAATTTGTTTTCAATAGATTTTTTTCTATTCAGACAAAGCTCTTTAAACCCAATAAATATTTTATGTTGATAGTCATATTTCAATCTGATGTCAAGGATCAATCTTTTATTACCCATAACTCTTATCACATGTCATATTCATCAATAATTGTTTTCTTCACTTGATATACGTACATTTTATTAAAGGATACCCGTAAAACAAAGTAAATATTTATATTGGCATCGAATTTGTTTACCTTTAAACAAATTTATAGTTTTTTATGTAAAAACTTTAAGTTGTGCTTCAATTTTGTTGATGTACTACGTTACTGTAGAATCTACTATGTTTGTTCTACGATTCGGAGAAAAGTCAGATGTTTCATGTTGTCTTGTATAATCCGAGTTGCCAAGTACAAATGTAAGAGCAATATAAAAAAAATGGGAACACCAACAACTGTCGTATAAACAGCTGCAAACATCTCTTGTTAAAAAGTGATCAATCATCAGAATACGCTAACAAGAATTCACACGTACCGAGGCTACGACACCTTTTCGAATATATTCTCGAATATTTTTACTCGTCGCGTGAACTAATGAGGCTATTTCCGTACGGTAGTTCTCCCCGAGCTTCCAATCCCTTTGAAAGATGCATGTCTCTGTTTCCTAAGTTTATTTATCTAGTCTGTTTTCAATAAAAGAAATAGAGCGTTCAAGATTTAGATCAGTTCTGGTTTTAGTCTGGAATTAATTATTATTTTTACTTTATTTAAGAGGCCGGCAAGATCAACTTCGATGGCTTCTGCAACATCGCTTCCCACTTCTTGGAGGAGGAAGATGCCGAGGCTATGCAACAGGAACTGAAAGAAGCTTTCAGGTTAGTCACGTTTATTTTTGAAAACTGTCTACCTGACAATGCAATTTTTGAAATTAACGTTGTCGTGTTGCTTTACAATGACTAAACATCAAATTGCATTATTCTAAAGGTTATACGACCGTGAAGGCAACGGCTACATCACCACTTCCACCCTCAAGGAAATCCTGGCTGCCCTTGACGACAAGCTCAGCTCGAGCGACTTGGACGGCATCATCGCTGAAATTGACACTGACGGATCCGGAACCGTCGACTTTGATGGTAAATATTTCTATTCTTGTCTTCATAAATTATTTCTAAACACTACTAAATCTCTCTAATGTTTCAAATTATTAATAAAATATTGGAATATTGGTTGGAGGTCTGCCCACATTTTGTGTCGTCGCCAAGACAGGCCTCCGCAGTTAACACGCAGTTACCTGATGTCATATCGGCGACAGAACTGTCATAAGCGTGAACATAACAATTTGGCCACGTATCAACCCACGCCGGCCACTTTAGCAATATATTATAAAAACCACTAAAATGTCTGTTGGACTAAAACAAAATTCCGTTTCAAGTCGATTACTAACTGAATGCCGCAGCAGCTGCTTTTGAAGATAAACTATAGCATAAATTTTAGCCAAAGCAACATACATACACAAACAGTACACTCATACTAATGCCGACATTACAAGCGCATCTGAGAGGCAGGCGGTATGCGACGGTCAAAATTTATGTTGTTGTACTCACACACATTGCAGTATTAATTCATTGATACTAATTTCACTTGCTTGTTTTGGATTGAGATCAAAGAATTTAAAGGAATTGCTTTGTGACAAAATCTTCTTGAGTGCTTATGCATTAAAGTACTTATTCACTGAATAACAAAGATGATGGCAATTCGTTGTAATAATTTAAAAAAATGACGTTTCTCTTTTCATCTAGTTTTTAATAATTTTATAACTTTTGAAAATTATTTTCAAATTCCAAAGTTTTTCCTAATTTTTTCATGAACTTATAATTAACTTTTTTTTTTTGTTTGTTTTAGAATTCATGGAGATGATGACTGGAGATTAAGCAAATCGTCTTTCACTATTATATTATAGTATTATTACATTTAGATGCTATTTTTATTGTATTTTAAAAAGTTAAGACTTTGACACTAGTACAAAACCAAATGCGGTATTAGCATGGTTGTTTAATTAATTTGCACAATTTACTCTATCTTATAGATAGGCACTTGTTAATATAATTAATAGTCTACAAGGGTAGGCCAGGAATCTATTTGAGTTCGTTCCAAAGAATTATTTCCGGAATAATTCACACGTAACGAATTTTAAAACAATTATATGCTAATATTTATAACGCATTACACTTTATTTTGAACGTACTTTTTGAATAACTTCATTATTATAACGTCAATACACAAAACGACAGTCTTTTACTCTGGTTTCAATTGGTGTATCGTTATGTCCTTGACCTAATTATTCCTTTTAAACTTTTCTTATTTGTGACCACTCCACTGTAGTCGGCATACCGGGTTTGCTGATCAAAGGCACAAAAATACCACACTCGTAGTGTCTGCTGATTTATTATGATTTATACATCCCGACCGGCTGCTATGTAAGCATATAGCTATAAATATTTCGACTAGCATATTCAATATTTCTGTTGTATACGGTAAATGTGTTCGAGAGTGAAGAATTGCCTCTTGACCAAAATTAGCCGAGTTCCAAGACTCGCAATTGAAAAATTGTCCAATTGCATTTTGTTTCCTGTGGGTACTGTACAACTGAGGCCAAAATAAGAAGCCACCAATAATTTTACTGTACTTATAAATTTGGAATCCGACTTTTGTTCTGTAGTCCTCACTCAAGATTCCTTCAGTGTGATGAAGGTCAAAAGTAGCGTTTGGGATACGTTGGTTTATCATAAATCTCGAAAACTACCAATGCCGAACATTGGCTTCCTTATAGAGCGTAATGTATAATATGGTTATTGGTAAATGGATTAGTGATCGCAATATGGTCTTACCAGCACTGTGCAGGTCTCTGCTACCCATCTTCTTGAAGTAGGTAGTCCTGAAGGCGCCAAAAGTAAAAAGAAAAAATGTCGTATTTTTACATAAAACCACATAGCCACACAAAACCACATAGTGTTTCGCCTAAAATTTTGACAATGCTAAAACATTTATTGATAATGACGATACTACAAGTCTGTGAATGGACAGTGAACTTCTAGGTCAAGAATTCGTTTGCCAAGTAAGATAATAGAATAATAAATTGAACTTGGTGAGTTAGTTTTTTATTTCAAGTGATGATAATTGCCAGGAAATCGCGACAGTCTTCCTCGAAACCGTGGTTATAAGTCAGTGTAAAATACCTCGTCTATCCCCGTCTTAAGTCCACAAAGATCGCAGATGTGAATTAAAGAACAAAACACAGAAAATTAAAGAACGAATAAAAACACGTTACTACGAGTATAATTACTAACACAAGGTGTGAAGTTCTCAACAATGTGACCACAAGTGTACAATGAAAATTGTACCTATTAAAGCGACCCTCAGGATCTCAATTGGATCAGTAGAAATACAGTTATGAGTCCTCGTGTGCATATAAGCCATGTTTAACTATTTATGGCACTAGTTGACTGCAGTGTTAGCTATTGTGATGTTTCGACTCACCGTTTTACTATGGCTACTTTCTGTGGGGATTGCAAAGTCAGCTCCAACGGACGAATTCCATAGTTTTGTCAGCGAAGGAGGTATGTGAATGTGTGTTTAATTACAAATAAAGTGATCCCATAAATATAGTTAATGTTTCACGTGCCAAGGTCAACGTAATGGTTTTATGGCTCTAGTACACAGCTAGCAATGGATTTTGAGTTGACCGATCTTAGTGTATTTTTAATGATGCCATGTATATTAATGAGGCATTCGCGAAGTGTGTTAATTGTAGAATAATCATTATGGTGATGTATGAATGTCTTATAATCACCTCCTAAGTAATGGGATGAGTCGAGCAAGGTAATACCTACATCAGTGCCGAATCTGGTCAAGAAAGTAATTGACAAAGAAAAGATAAACTTCTATTATTTACTCGAATCAGTAGGTACTCAAAAAGGCTATTGACATAATTCTTCCTGTTTTTTTTTTCATCAAATATCTCAATACTCAATACTCAATATTTTTATTGCATTCCACAATGTGAACTTAGGTGGTAGGTACATATGGAATATACATACAGCAGTTTTAGAGCATTGTGGGCCCTGTCGGGCATAACAAAATACAAATTATATGTATTATATATCCTTGGTCTCTTGCGTACTAACAATATTTTTCGCAGAGTTATCTTTGAACGTTGATGGCCCACTCATGGGCATCGTCCCTGGTATACCATCTCAAGGCTCACGGAATGGGGACATGGTTCTTGAACTTCTAGAGGTAATACTTACTACTTAGGTATCAGCTTTTTGCAGGGCAACCCTCGTATTTCTATCTAAATTAGACACTTATCCTTCTACGAAATCTGTATACCATCACTGACTTATCCTTGAATTAGTCTGTATTGGCTCTTTATTTAAAATTAAATCTATGGATTAAACTTCATTGATATTAATGAATGTGTACAATCTTATTACAACGTTATTTTCATATTGTTTTCAGTACAATGATGATTATAATACTTTTAAACAATACATCAAGAATGGTACCATAATGAAAGGTCTAACATTCAACATATATAATGAAGATATGAAAGAAGCAGCTAGCAGATTATTTGAGCTATTCTACCGTACTGAAATTGCAGGCTATAATGGGGAGAAGCTGTTTAATTTTACTGAAGTCAGTGAAGATTTAGTAACATACGCCTCCCAAATTACCAAGTTATACACAAACAAATATGCTGACACATCGTCATTCTTACCACCTTTCATCACAAAACCTAACTTTTTCGTTAATGGTGAAACAATAATAAAAGCTTTGAAACTTAGTAATTATCTTAATCATAACATAGACATTACCGATGAAGCACTTGTAGATCAGTATTACAAGATTTACGACACTATCATTATTAATGCTAATTACTCCGGGTGGAATCTACCTGAAAATGGAGGTGAAGAGGAATTGAATTACTTTAGAGAAGACATATCTTTAAACAGTTACTATTACGGTGTACACTTAATGCATCCATATTGGATGTTTCGTCATAGATTATATTTATTGAATTCTAAACATGATGAGCATTACTATTTTATACACCAGCAACTTGCCGCGCGCCTGCAACTTGAAAAGGAGCATTTGCATCATGAACGTAAGAAACCTGACTTTGGTGATTTTAATCCATATCTCATTCATGAGAATGGATTGCCTTTTCCAAGTAGATCAGGTACATTAGGAGATTGGAATGAAGATAGAGCTAGAATTAAAGGAATAGATATTGCAATAAAAGAATGTATGTCCAGAGGATTGATTGTGATGGTGAGTTTCATAATTGAATTCAATTTATATAGGAGAATAGTCTAGTAGAAGGTCTTCAAAACAAATAGCGATGACACATATATCATTAGAAAGCTTTTTCAATATACTACTATAATAATTATGGTGGGCTCATTTCAAATGACAATGAGGAAAAGTTATAGCGTTGCCGCGTTACAAAGAGCTGCTTTTCTATCGTGACCAATGCAACAAAAATAACTTAACATAGCCATAATGCAACTTTTTCACATTGAAATAGCTTTCTAATAACGTATGTGTGGTCGTTATTGGTGTTGAGGAATACTTTGTCCGGTCTTCTATTAAATCACGTACTGGCACAACTTCGGTACCTATAGATACTATAATGCTTATATTGTTATTTAATTTACCAATATCAATAGCATCTACATATTTTTTTTAAATGTTGTTGATCTTTAATCGTATGAATTATTTTTATATTCGTATCATTAATTTTTAACAAGACAACTTTCAATACTGAATACCGTGCATACCTTATTTACAGGAAAATAAGTCTCCCGTGAAACTGACAGAAGATAACTATGTAAAATTATTAACAAGATTGGTCCGCGCGAATTTTGAAATTGGTCGACTTGCTAAAGTTATTAGGTCATTGTTCGGATACGGCGGTAATGGATATCCTTATGACGAGTAAGTATGGTACAACTTCAAGTATAAAGAGAATTCATGACGTGTACATTTTCAAATTATATTTATTTTGGATATATGTATATAACTATAGATTATTAATATCCTGGTACTTAGTTTGGTACTTAAAGCACTTTCGAGGTCCCACAATTCGTCTATATTAGAATGGTATGAATACAAAAACGAATTTTAAATTACCCAAGAACGAAAGAACCTTCATATGGCGTGTGTTCTCTTAATGTGATCAATAATATCGTTTTCTTGCAGATACAATCCGGCGCCATCATTACTACACTATCCTCAAACATCATTAAGAGATCCCATTTACTGGTATATGATTCAATATGCTCTTAACTACTTCACTGAGTACAAGGAATCCATTGATCCAGTTAATCTGCGAAAGTATGCGCAAAAACAGTGCGAGATCATTGATGCTGAAATTCCAAAAATAACTACGTACTTTGACTATTACCAGTTTAACATAAACAGAGCTATAAGTAAAAAGGATCTTCCAAAAGCAAAAATGCCTCTGACAGTAACTGCACGCCAAAAAAGATTAAAGCATTCCAAATTTGAATTAAGCTTTATAGTAGACTGTTTGAGCATTAAAAAAGGAATTGTTAGATTGTTCCTCGGACCACCATGTACTGACAATTGTTGGGAAGAATACTCCAAATTTTTTGAGCTAGATAAGTTATTAGTTTCTTTTGAAGACGGAATAAATACCGTGACCTGGTCACCAGAGACATCAACAAGACTATCAAGTGATGAGTACTACAATATGGAAGGATCTTCGTCACAGAAAGATAGAACAAATAACTACAATATGTTCAAGTTCCCAGAAAATTTAATAATACCTAGAGGTTTGGAGAAAGGTCTGAACTTAACGTTGTTTATAATGATAACTCCAACGGATGAATATAAGGAAGATATATATTCAGCTAATAAGTTCTTTGCAGATATAAAAAACGAGTTGGATAACGAACCCTTTGGTTTTCCTTTTAATAGACCAGCTATCGATTACTATGATGATGCTCCCAATTATAAATTTTACAATATTACAATATATCATAAGCGAAATAATGTTGTAAAGAATGGTTATTTTTCACCTCACTTATCTTAAACTATATCAAAAGAATGATAATGCTGTATGATAACATGATCCATGCAACAATTAAAACAATAATTTAAATAAATATGATGTGTACTATTTGTTAGGAGGCAGGGTTTCATTAGTAATAAACTTTTTTTTATCTGTTTTTTTAATTTTTTGGTGTTTGAATGAAAATGCAGTACGATTTAGCTCATAAAACAACAAAAATTTTGTAAGAAAAGTTACGAAATTTGATTTTTCACATAATATTTCATTGCAGAATTTGTGTTTATCAGCAACAATATTAATAATAATTGATGCATTAATACTGAATAGTTTTTTTTTTGCAAAAGCATGAGCTTTTACAGCCAGTATGACAGCTGCTTTTTCAAAAATCTAAAAATGCTTCTCTTTATGTTTTCTCCAAAATCGAGCTCAAAGCTCCTTTGACGACTTTTCTCTATTCCTAATAGTTCCGGATTTAACTCTGCAGTCCTTTCTAAAAACCTCAGCCTATATACAAAACGAAGTTAACATGTCACAGATGCACGCAAAAGTGTGGACTCAAGTACACGCCAATAAGAAGATCTTGCAGACTGCTATCTTTCAGTCTCGTACTTCCCATATTTCTTCGTCTTACTTGTTAAGCGGTTCCTATACGGTAATGCGGCATGACATGCCTTATGTGCGTGCATGCTTGCATGATCGTTTAATTGTATCAATTGATGCGAATGACATGCAAGCTATCAATAAACTTGCTTGACAGCACGTAAGGCATGTCATGCCGTATTACCGGCTAGGAACTGCTTTAGAGATACTAGTGACAATAATACAGGATCGAATTTCAAACGCCAGGTTCTATCAACGTAACATTTCTATAGGATACATATAATGTATATCATTGGAAGTTACCTATTTATACATTCAGTCAAATCGTTGAGGAAACAAATACTAAGCAAATCGAATTGCTAAGCATTGCCTTAATCTATGGGAGAGGCTAAGGAAATCATTAAAGGAATCATCTCATGTTCCTCTCCAATTCAATTTGAAATAGTAATATGCTATACGATACTAATAAACTGTACTTACTTTGATACTTTTATTGTACTTTGCCCCGTGTTTATTTCTTATATTGAACTCATTGTTGTGATTTAATTCGTTTAATCTAGGGGGTCCCTTTCTATTTAGCGTGTTTAACAGAAAGTTTTATTTTAGGTATAACCAGTCAACTAAAATGATGAAACTAATATTTCACAAACCAATTAATAATAGCTTTTTATTCGCAGATTGTAAATTATTTCAATATTTCAAAATTAAAACTACTTCTTCTAAGATTTATTTTTGAATATCGCTATTAAACAAGTGTAACTTAGTACAACTTTCGTTCATGATTTTGCTATTTAGGAAGAATTCCAATTAGTGCCTAAGCACTTTGATAAGCAAGTTAATCAAACATTTTGAAAACTTAAATGATAACCGTTTGTAACAATCGGTTGAGTTACGCTAGGTTTTTCGTACCGGAAAAGTCCATGGTTGCAAAATATTGGAATTGGTATTACAGTACCATGAAAACAATTTAAATATAAGTATATAATATTTATTTGACTCGTAATATTTTATACATTTTCACTTATGATAAAATAATTCTACAAACATTTAAGACCTATTACTGACTGAATGTTGAAATAGTTTAAATATATATATAATATTTTATTTGACTCGTAATTTGTACATTTTCACTTATGAGCTATTGCTGGAACGCTTTTGGGTGAAATACGTGGGAACGTTAAGCTCGTAAGGGAAATATGCGTCCTTGTGGAAAATTTCGACATCCTCGAAGAGCATGTTGGGCTGTCTGAAGTATGACTCACGCACGGGGCGGTCGAATGGATATCCGAAGGGTTTGTTGTCTGAGATGAAGTTCTTCAGGACCTCCTCTCCTTTAGAGCCGTTGAATGGGTATACAAACACAAAGATCTGGTAAGGATATCCACCGGGTGTACCCCTAGGCAGCATCAATCTCCTGGGCATGTTGTCGGGCACAACAGACATGTCATAAGGCACCTTTCCTTGGTCTAACCACTTGTAGATTTGAGTGATGGGAATGGAATCATCCTTGAAGAACATAAACTCGCTGGATTTGCGCTCAACCTTGTTCTCGCCTGGGACAAGTTTCTGCACGAACCAGTCCAGTTCGTAGAATTTCATCCAATCTTCCTCAATGTTGACTGGGTATCCGTTGCTGTCGTACTTAGGTCCAATGAAGACCTTGAAGACGGCATCAGACGCTACATCTGACTTAACGTCAACAGTTACAGTGAATGGTTTGTGGTTCAAGCGTGGTTGACGGATCATGAATCCAGTGGGGTAAGATTTGAGCTCTTCTTGGCTGAAGAACACGCTGTTAGTAGCGTTGAAGTCAAAGTAATCGAAGTAAGTGACCAGTTCGCTGACTTTCACGTCGTTAATCTTAACACCGACGAAATGAAGATCGTCGTAAGAGTAAGGCTTCACGTACTCCTTGTAGTCAATAAGGTAGTCGATGATTCTCTGGTAGAGCTGGTAGAAAGCAGGGTCACGCAGTGAAGTCTGGTAGAAGTCAAGAGCGGTCGGCATGAAAGCGTATCTGAAAAAAAATATCAATTTTATTTCACGTCTGCTGAGTTTTATAAGTAAAAAACACTTGATTAAATTATTATGATTTCATTACTTCTTGTTTATAAATTGCTGCTAATAAGACAAATCTATCGGTACAACTTACTTGTCGAAAGGTTTGGGACTTCCGCCGAGTACATGACGAGCGATGATTTCATAAGAGTATTGGTGTAAGTCCTTCTTTTGGTTTTCGGAGTACAAGTCTGAGTTCATGTGCCAGTAGTTGCCGACGTAGTTCATTTCCTTCTCGGACTGTAAATATAACATTTATGTGTTAGTGCTGCTACCAATTTATCACGAGAACTAGGTAAAACATATCGGTAGATACTTACAGACTTAAATTGACCCCTCTGCAAGTATTGGAAGAATGTCTTCTCATATGTATCCAGGAAACGGATGTATTCGTAGTTCCTCTCGGTATGGACATCGTAATCGTTGCTCCTTTGAGCGAAAGGCAAGTAGTTGCCAGTCAGTTGCGGATAGTATCCTGTCTTGAATTTGGAGTACCAAGAGAATTCAGGGATTTCACCCAAGCCGTTGGAAAGACGCTCCAAGTTGTAACGAGCCAGAAGTTGCTGGTAGTAGTAGAAGAAAATTTCACCGAGGCGGTCTTTGAATACATCTAACTTAGTGGACTTCAACCAGAAAGGCATCTGCGAGTGGAAGTAGTAGTAGTAAGAGTTCAAACCAATATCTTCAGTGAAGTACGACAGTTTCTGTTCCTGGTTAGGGTACGTCAAGGAGTTCGAGTAATTGGCGTAGTATACATAGTAGTCATTCTCTTTCACGATGCCGTATTCGGTGGCAGCATGAGGATTGATCAAACCACTTTGCATTTTGGTGCGGTACATCCTGATAAGGACCTCCTTGTTGAAGAAGAACTGTGGGTAGACTTCATAAGGTGCGGGTAGAACAATGCCATCGGTGTCAGTCCTTTGAAGCACGGCAATGTAGTACGCATATAAGAACTGTTCTTCGTTCAGGTAAACCTTGGCCCAGGCCGCGGTTTTGTAGAAGGTTTCAAAGTCCTTAGCGTAGTACATAACGTGGAAAAGAGCGATAGCTTCATCCCTCATCTTTTCGTAGAAAATGGAGAATTTGTGATATTTCGGCAGGAATCCGGTTCTCCAGAGCATCAAAAATTCTTCCACAGCTTGCTTATTCTACAAAAATACATCAATATTGTATAATTAGATAATGATGATATAAAATAATACTTATCACATCATTACTAACATTTTTGTAAAAATTTTTGTCATGAACGCAACAACTTAGAAAAATACTCACTGTGTAGTTGTCAATGTTAGCTTCCACATTGTAATCCTTGCCAAGTTTGTAGTACTCGGAATGGAGATCAAGTTGTTCCGAATGTTCAAAGAGGGCCAGAATCTTTTTCTGGTGCTCGATAAACTTAGCATCGACTGCAACAAATAATTTCACTATTATAAAAGTTGCTTGAAACTAGACGAATAAAAAGATCTATAAATATTTAACTCAAAGTACCTATGTGTCTACGTAATAAACTGAGCAGAGCCGAGCTAAGCAAAGATTAAATATAAAGTTGAAACCCAGCAATTGAGCGCTGGTCTGTTTTGAATTCAAAATGGTTTAGAACATTCATCATGAGCCTGGTCCGCTGTAGCATGCAGCACGTTGAGTTTGTCTTGCAACATTACCAGAAAGTGCAACATAATTATACGACGGCACTGTTATAATATATGTAATAAAGAGGGAACGTATACCTTAGGACTACAGTTGGATCAGAGTTCCAAAGGGGTGCCCGTGTTTTGGCCGAAGTATTTTATATCGAATTTCATTCTGCCGACAACGATTCGCCGACGTGATCTTTGCCGAAGCAATTTTTACCCTAATTTGATTTCGCCGAATGATTACTAGCCACCATATTAATTGGCCAAAAAATCATTCAGAAATTTTGTTTTAGTCGAATACTTATTTGGATATTGTTTAATTTGCCAAATAAGTATTCGCACAACATTATTTTCATACAGCGGAATGTAATGTTAATCCGTCACAGCACACCCCGACTACACGTGGTCAGACTTCGTCCTACCCCTAGAGTGTTATTTAATAGCGTGGAGCCAGAAGCTCGCGAAGGAGGTCCGGAGTGGAACGAGTGCACGAGGCCGAAGCGCAGCGAGTGGGGGGAGGAGGCGAGCGAAGCGAGTCGGCGACCTTCCGAGCGTAGCGCTGGTTGAGTATGCGAGCGAAGCTAAGGGGCGACAAAGCCAGTCATCTGGCGGAGCAAACCCAGAAACACTTGCATGCTTTCTTGCTTGCGTTATGGGAAAATGAGCCATCGAACAAGTGTAAAGTGGCCAATAATACAGTTGACTAATGAAACAGTGGCCAGCAGACTAGTCGGCGTAACAAAAAGTTACAAAGCGTAATTGGGAACTTTAATTATTCAGCGAAATGAAAAGTGGCAAAAGGGTGTCGGCCAGATAAGAATTGGCTACTAATATTTCGATATTCCAACAGAGAACCGTTCCAAAGAATACACTAAAAATGTAACATTCTTTTTCGTTTCCGATATTCTTCGAGGACACAAACAACTGATTAAAGTCTACTCTTATAACGGGATTTGCTTGTGGCCATTGTGAAGAGCAAACAGTTAGCATCGGCATCTTTTCAGCCTGTAAGCTTCAACTGCCTTCAATCAACGCTACAATTACAATGTCCAAATACGGCCTAAGAAGTTGCCATAAACCGTAATGGAAAACGGATTTGTGAACGTGAATCAAATGAAGACGCTGCTGCCCATTTTCTTGACGTAGTTACACCCTTTGTTGCTTTTTACGACACCTATGGGTACGAACGTGGTGGTCTAGTTTGCCGGTATCCACACAAAATACAATATAAAGGTAATAAAAAAAAACACAAGTTTGTTCTTACCAGTCTTAAGTTTCAAGTCATGGTGAGAAGGGAGGGCACTGCCCATTACCAGGGCGACGAGCCCCGCTAGGATCAAGACAGTCTTCATCGTTGCCACAATCGCTGCCAACTGTGACTTACTGCTTGCCGATCTGCAATTTATACTGTCGATGCATCCCGTTCCTGAATAAATTTGATATCACAATATGCTTTCGTTATCGTTATCCGTCACCTTTGACACGATATGCTTTTTTTTCGTACCTTGTATAGGTACAACCGAAACAGATTTAGCCAAATCTGATAAGTAGTCTTTAGTATCAGGTTTAAAGATGTTTGTAAATATTTCTAGAAAAGTAGGAATGTACCTACAAACTTTGAAAAAATATTGCTGGCTGAATGCTTTATGAGTGAAATAAGAACATTTACGTAATATTTCAAAACATTTTGCCGGAATAAAATAAAGTATTATGGAGAGCAACATAATCCATTTGTTCTACAACTTTTCCCAAAAGTCAATAGTTTAAGAGAAACAGTTGTTCAAAAATCTCAAAAAAAAAAAACTTAAATCTATGTATCCCCAGTTATGATCAGCTGTGTTTACATTTTAGGTCATATTTGGGGTCATGAATTAGAAGCACCATTTTCTGAATTTGTAACTAAAGCAGGGATGAAGAATTTTTGAAAAAACTAAAATAAAAATCATTCCATTTGG
Source organism: Amphipyra tragopoginis (assembly GCA_905220435.1). NCBI lineage: Eukaryota > Metazoa > Arthropoda > Insecta > Lepidoptera > Noctuidae > Amphipyra > Amphipyra tragopoginis. The sequence continues at coordinate 12,964,243 of HG992009.1, forward strand.
AAAAAAAAAACAAGTTTGAAACTTCAACACTTGCTTTCAAACAGTCATCAGCGATACTATAAGTGGGCTTCGGATTAGTACCCCTTTCCGACTAACCTTGTATACATTTTCAAATGATTGTTCGTGGGAAGTCATTTCCACGGTTTTCGGGGTCACTGATGCCAAAAATAAAGTCAAAATCCAAATCCAAGATGGTGGCTATGAAAATTAGTAAATTAGTCGTGATGGTGATGGGTGTCAAATCCATTGATTTCTGGGGTGCGGATGCCGAAAATGAGGTCAAAATCGAAATCCAAGATAGCGACAGTAAAAATGTCAAATTCGTCGCCATGGGTGTCATTTCCATGGTTTTCCGGGGTACTGATGCCGAAAAAGAGGTCAAAATCCATTCCCAAGATGGCGGCTATTAAAATTTCAATTTAACATCATGGGTATCATTTCCATGGTTTTCGGGGATGCTGATGCCGAAAATGAGGTCAAAATGTATATTCAAGATGGCGGCCATGAAAATTTTCAAATTAGCCGTCATTGGTGTCAAATCCATGATTTTCGGGGACGCTGATTACAAAAACAAGATCAATTCTCAAACACCAAGATAGGGACCACGTTTTACCTTGCAAATTTCATTTAACTGGTAATTTTTTAAACCGACGTGTATTATCGAGGAATAGGCCTTATTTCCGGCATCAGCACCCACGATAACCATAGAAGTAATAACCATGAATAATAAGTAATTTTCTATGGCTCCATCTTGGATTTGGGAATAATTTATGACTCTTACCTACCCCCGCAAGCGTTAGCCACTGCGACTGTTACCTCGACAAAATTTGTACTTTTAAATATTGTTAGAAAATTCCAGGATAAGATGGCGAAATTGCTGCACATACCTTTACATTATTTTATCAATCGTCAGAATGCTGCATGCGTGGTTTTCTTTGCGTGTCACTGTTTCTATAAAACGTTAATTAATTTGGACGTTTGTTTGACAAAGTTTGTGTAATTTGTTGTATGTGACAACCCTTTGACAAGTGTTACCAATTTTGACATTTTATAGGACCTGTCAAATGTATGGGTGTGGACTCACTGTATGTAGTAAGTAGGTACACTGTGCTTATAGTATAAGAGCCCAAATACATGTCCGATACTTGCCTCCGATAGTCAGTCTGTTCCGATAGTCTGATCAGACTATCTAAAGGCCTCCGCGTCATACATTTGTTTGAACATGAATTACACGTACGATCAGACTATCGGATCGGATGTCAGAATCGTAAGCATCGTCCGGGCGACGTCGTCGTACAGAAAAAATCGGACACCAGAATCGTACGTGTATTTCAAGAATCCGATCAGATAGTCGGATCCGGTTCCCGGAAGCAAGTATCGGACGTGTATTATGACCCTTAAAAGTGAGTGAGTGAATGAGACAGAAGACTATGAGAGATCTTGACATTGACAGATTGACGTTCAATTGTTCAGCCAGCAGTTGATAACTCCAAAAATATTGACAGTATGGATAGATTGACATTCATTCATATACAATTACCGTTTCTTTGACAATTTTGTAAATTCCAAATAACCGTTTCTTTCGCAACAGCAAAACGGTGTTTCGTGTGTTTTCATCGTGTGTTTAGAGGTTTATCGTCTTGTTATATATTGTTATTGAATGATATTAAAATACCACCAGTGATGCGTCAAAATATCGGTCGGCGTACGCGTAACTCAAGTCGAGTTCACAACCTTTGAGACAATGGGACTAAAGAAAAACGTAAGCAGCGTTGTAAACAGAATGCGAATTTCTCAAGCGAGACCTACCACAACTCCGGAAGAACCCATACCATTGACTTCAAGCGAGAGGCAACAAAACACATTAGAGATCAACTACGATAACACGGCGCGCCCCTCCATTGACACTGTAAGTAAAAATGTGTGAGTAAGAATATTTACAACGTGTCATTCGTTCAATGCACATGTGTGCATTCTGCAACTTAAACAAAAACATGGATCAGTCGCTCGACAGATTTGAAAACGCTAAATAACATTATGGTAACTATGGTACCGCTTGGAGGTTTGTCTGGATGACACACGTGCGCCTTGTCGAGCGGTCACTTTAATTATGCACTAATCGAGCAGTAAATCTACTAAATATCAAACATGTCAAATACTGTCAAATACAAACATGGTGACTTGCTGGCATATGCACACACACATTGAAGACAGATGTTGGAGGGGCGCGCCATGTTATCCTAGTTTATCTATACAAGGCATTTAATAATGTATACCTACTACTTAATTCCGATTTTAAGCATAATGTCTCCAGTGCAATACTTGAAATATATAAATTGTAAAGGGGGCCTGGTGACCTGACTTACAGGTTTTGAAAAAAACTTAGTTTAGGCACCAGTCTTCCACAAATTAAGTATAAAATTGTATCTGTAGACTAATTTAACTTTAAGCTGTAATTTGTGGTAAGAAAATAAAAATCTATTCTATTCTATTCTATTCCATAGTTATGGTCGAATTATTTAATTGTAATTTAATTTCATTACATGGTCGTATTGTAAACGGAAGATTTTGTCTCATTTTTTTGTCATTATGTACGTAACGTGCAACATTATAAAAATATAGATTTCGATCTACTCGCGTAAAAAAACATTTAGACATGGGAGTTCGCTCATGTTCAGGAGGTATTGAAGACAAACGGATACAGTGGGTAACTACGTTGTCCGATGAGGAAAGATAAAAATCCGGGGGTAAACAGAGTGCCAGCTTTCATGCCGTATTTAAAAGTAGTGACGGATAAAACTGGTTCAGTACTACAAAAATACGCCATTAAGACTGTATATAGTCCTCTCTCCAAGGTATCAAGGCAACTGCGTACTCCAAAGGATTTTATTCCTCTTTAGACACCTGGTGTCTACAAGATTGATTGCAGTTGCGGTAGTTCTTATATCGGGCAGACCAAAAGAACGATCGCAGAACTGTACCCCAAGTGTGAGTTTTTTTCGTTAACTACTGTAGTTGCGTCACGACAAAAATGTATGAAAATTTAGGCTGCGCCTCTAGGCGCACCGTTCACTAACTAATATTCGCGCGTTAATTGAACGGTGCGCCTAGAGATGCAGCCTAAATTTTCATACATTTTTGGCGTGACGCAACTACAGTAGTTAACGAAAAAAACTCACACTTGGGGTACTGGTCAAGGAACATATCGCCGCAGTCAAGAACCGCCAGATAACTAAGTTCGCAATAGCCGAGCATCTTCTGGAGTCCGGTTCCAATCACTGGATAGAATTACACTGTCCAAAAATCCTCTCCATCGATCGTCACTCGATCCCAGAATCGTACGTGAAGCGATTGAAATTAAGAAGTACAATAATTTCAATCGGGAAGATGGATACAAACTATCAACATCATGGAATCCGGTCATCAGCATGTGTTATCGTCGACGGGACGGTTTAGGAGAGTGTAAAGACGTCGTTAGTATGGTGTGTTGAAGTACGGACACTCATTTTATAAAAAATCAAGATCGAGTGAGGGTAGGTGAAAATACCCCTGCTTCACGAAGATGACAACTGCTCCGTCACTTCAGTCCACTCGTGACCATGGCCGGTGTAATTCAGCCGAAAGATCGGGATAAAAAGGTATTTTGTGCCTCCAGTTTTTTACGTGAGTAGACCCCAATCTATATTTTATAATGTATTGAAATCGCGAAAGTTTAGAAACATTTGACGTGTAACATTTCCGATACTTTTTAATTTGACGGGTTAATCACTTTCGATATACGTATACATATAATTGTGTAAATTACTATTATTCATATTGTGTTATTTTTTTCTTTTTGGTTAATTTTTGTACTCAAGACTTGGTATTACATTACTCACAGGTCTGTGGTCAAGACTACATCGTTCTCTCTTAACTATCATTAATCATAGTACTGTATTTACTGAAGTTGTTAAAGATATCCTTTTTTTTAAAAGAGTAACCATGGAGTTTCTTGCCGGTTCTTCTCCATAGGAAACGACTAATTGGAACCGTGCACCTAATTTCGACTTTTCATAAGCGCCTGTATTGGTTTATGTGAAATAAAATTTTTTGATTTGATTTGATTTGATACATCAAACGTGTCAATATATGGAATTATTGATAATCCTACTGATTTGAATTTACTGGAAGTGTTACATTTCCTTAGTCCGTGACTGTACATCACCCTTGTGAAGTCGAGGCGGGCATAAATAGTAAAAAACGACGTTCAGGATTTTTCAAAATATTCACGAAAAAAAGAAATGGTGGTACGAAGTTCGCCGAGTCAGCTAGTATGTTTACAAAAATGAATCGCCGAAATATATGTACCCAATTGGATAATTCTTTTTTTTTGTATGTTCGTTATTGTCAGGACAAGGTGTGTATAAAAGAAAATATTTAAAAAAACTTCACGAAAAAAAAATGGCGGTACGAAGTTCGCCGGGTCAGCTAGATTTTAATAGTAGTCAAATATCCTACTCCTACTAACAAACCTAGTAACATTTTGCCGAAGCTGGCAATGAAGTCGAAGAAACCACTTAAAGCTGGAAATGAAGTCGAAGAAACCACTGATCGCTGAACAACGTCCATTGGACAATCTGTTGAATAGGTAACTCAAACTTAAATTGTTTATTTCAATTAAACCATTGTTCGTTCAAAAATGTAGTTTTCTCTAGAGAAGAGCGGGCAGACGAAACATTTTAAACATAATTTACAATATTTTTGGTTAAGTACTGACGCCAGCAGGTCAAGCTACCCGAAACTGTCAAATTTTCTCAATCAACTTTGAACCTAATGTTTTTGCGATATTTAAAGATGAAAATCTATTGAAGAAATTTGACAGATTGTAGTAGGTTGATGTGCAGTGCTGGCGTCTGTACATTAATTAATTAATCTCATTGCCTATTACATGGGACTTAACACCTTCACCGCCAGTGAATAATTTTTTGCACTACATGTTATTACGGTGTGTATCAAAAATTACACATTTCTTTGCGTTCAAATCGTTATGTATCGCTATACAGACGGTTTTACTTTTAAAATGGAAAAAAGTTCTGGCCTGGGCTAATCTTTTGGGGTACGACTTATACTTTAGAAAATAATTATGGAATTTTGAATCTAAAGGCAAATGAAAAAAGTGTAAAATGAAATTATGCTTGGCGGTGAAGGTATTAAACATAACGTTGAAATGAGAGTGTACTTTACATCTCTGCCCAAACCATCGGGGAATACAGGCGTGATGTTTAATTATCAACATTATATGAAGAAAATGTAGAATAAAGACTACTTAAGTAATAAAATTATTTATTAAATTACTATTGATTACATCTAAGGATCGTAGCATATGGCGTTCTGCAGTTTCTGCCTACCCCCATGGAAAAAAGCGTAAGTTTATGTATGTATACAGGATGTCCGGAAACTCAACGTCAAGCGGGTACCGGGCGAGAGGCCAGGTTATACCAGTTCTGGCAAAAATCAGAAAAAAAACCATGCCTCTTAGTTAAGTGATAATAGGCACATTTTTGAAAAAATTGAAAATCGGCACCCTAGACCATATCTTTCCCGTCCATAAAGAAAAAAAAAAAAAAAAAAAAAAAGACCATATCTTTAGGTACTGTTGATCACAAATTTTCCAATATCGCAGTGTTTTTTTTATAACGTAATCTATACATATAATAAATCTGTAGACATGGCGTGTCTGTACATAGCAAATATTTTGAAAAAACCTGGTTGGGATGTTAAACTATAACCAATGGAACCCATTTTTAATATTTTTGGAATTTTTGTCTGTTTGTCTGTTTATCTGTTTGTCTGTTTATCTGTTTGTTTGTTCAAGCATCACGTAAAAACAACTGGTCCAATGTTGTTGACTTTTATTAATAAATATTGTGCTTATCTCCAAGTAACATATGTTTTTTGTTTCATCGCAATCAGTTCATGCAATCAAAAGTTATGCGAATTTTAAGTTTTCTAGAAGAACTTAGCATGTATTTGTGTATACCATTTCTTTTCAATAGATGGCGTTACGTGTATCAAATCACGTTGTGAGGAAATATAATCAACGAATATTATTACTATTCTCAGTCTACGGAAGGTCTATTGAAATGCTATCCGAAGAAGGTACTAACTAAGCTTTTATAAAAAAAACGAAGATAATGTTATTTAAAACTTATTAGGTACCTATCTATCTGAATGGCAGTGGAAGAGAAATACATTCAATTTCATAAGCGAGTGTAGGTATTCTAAATTTTTTATTGTGCCGGCAATACGATAGATTAATTTGAAATACTCATATATTTTATGATAAATACTTAAATACGTAAGTATTTATAAATCTATTTACTATTAATAAAATTCAAAGTGCACTTTGTCTGTAATTAAATATTTTTCCAAAATTTCGATTCGGTGGTACTATACTATCGATACAGAAACCATAACATTTTTTTTTAGAATTATTGTGTCTGTTTGTCTTTCCGTCCGGACATCACGTAAAATCCCGTGGATGGATTTTGATGGGACTTTCGCTGATGTATTGCGTAAAGAGCGACAATTTTGCTGATTATCATCACGGTATTGTTCATAGGAGCCGTGCAGCGGAACATTATTTCCACCTACTGCGAAGTATAAGCTTAATATTCGGATCGTAAAATCGCGTGCATCGATTTTGATGGACCTGCGCTTATGCTGGTATATAAACTATCACGCTATTGCTCATAGATGCCGAGCAACGGAACATTATTTCCATATACTGCGTAGTATAAGCTGTAGACAGAAGTAAGTGCTGCAGTGAACGGTCGCTGGCTCAGTGTCCTGCGTAGTAAACCTCACTTTAAAAAAATACACTTTTTGTAATATTTTTGGAATGTTTTTAAATATTTTATTTTGATCATTGTTGTCAGAACTATTCAAAGCCTGTCATCGCCGTTTTATTAAGTTTATTTAAGCCTTAGGTAATGTCCCAAAATGAAGGGAAAGTACTTTAAATATTAAAAATTGCAAATTTCACTCAAAGGTGACTTCATTTTATTTTTAAAAGTAAGAAATATTGCCTGTACTGATTTTTTTTGCCTGAACCTGGAATCAAACTGACAAAGCTATACCATCCGGTGGCACCTGTTGATAATATCTTTATGGTCAATAATCAGGATCAAATCTCTCCAACAAACACACTGTCTTAAATTGAACGAAGTGGAAAAAATAAGAACTACTTAACAACAATTAATAAGTGCTTGAATTTAAATGTACCTAAGTTAGTCAATTTTCGTTTTATGGTCTTCCATCAATTTCAGACAATGTTTATTGGAGCGATTTGATCCGTATTATTGATCCTATCGATTGGTGAAATAAAAATACAGATGATATTATTTCGCATTTGGGTTGGTTCGATTTCCAGATCAAACTTTTTGAAATCTTTGAAAGCAGTACCTATTTCTAACTTATAAAAATAAAATGAAGTCTTCTATACGTGAAATTTTTATATATTTAAAGTACTTTCCTGTTCCACACCTCGAATGAAATCATTTTATAGACTGCACTGTGTAAAATATTTTGATTTAGTTCGCCGATTGTGACTAGATGGCGTTGTAGCCATTTTTGTATCGCCATAAGGTTTCGTTACATTATCACAATAAATATCAATATTCAATTATAATCCATTTTAGCAAGGAAATGTATGGAAATAAGCAACGCGTTTTTAGTATTATGGTTATATGAACCTTTACGGTCAATCAAGAAGAGCTTAAACTCTACCTAAAGAAATGGTTTAAAAGATATAAGTGCCTTGGTGGGACACCTTTGTCTATTATTATAATAAATGGAATACATATACACTATTTAGTTGCTGCGACACAATGTTGTTTTCCGAGTTCCACGCGGACGGAGTCGCGGGCACAGCTAGTCCTTAATAACTATGCTATTAATCGCAGTCACAAATTAAACGGACGCTCGCTTCTATTTGCATGCTCGCCAGCTTTAGTTTTCATTTTTAACCCCTGACGCAAAAAGAGGGGTATTCTAAGTTTAACCGCTGTGTGTCTGTGTGACTGTCTGTGGCACCGTAGCTCTTAAACGGGTAAACCGATATGAGTGCGGTTTTTTTTATTATATCATATTTTCTAGCGGTTGTTCATAGACATGTTTTATCAAAATCAGTTTAGCCGTTTCAAGGTAATCAGCTGTTTTGTTAGCTGCGGTAGGGTTCTTAGACGCATAATGTGTATTTACTTTACTTTCAAACATACGTGTGACCTAAAATTTTAAACACCCATGTATGCTATATAACTATGTAAGATTATGGAGTTCTTGGTCTGATGCTGCAGCCAGGATATCCAGCAAACTAGTACACTCTTGAAAAAATAATAGCGGATATGTCGTGTTTGGATTATTATTGACCAATATTTGATTCTACATACGATGCAATGGGTATGCAAGGGTAAGCAAGAAGGGTACTTGCACCCTATTGAATAGGAATGTATCCCATTTGATACTTTACATAAGGAACAGTACAACCACATTCTAACTGTAATCGACGCATTCTCCAAGTTCGTGTGGTTATTCCCCACAAAAACCACTTCGAGCAGGGAGACATTGAATAAACTTGAGCTGCATCATCAGATTTTTGAGAATCCCCGTAGAATCATAACGGACAGAGGAAAGGCCTTTACCAGCAAAGAATTTTAAGATTATTGCGTAGAAGAGAATGTAAGTCATATAAAGATTACTAAAAGCGTGCCACGCGGTAACGGACAAGTAGAGAGGGTACACAGGATAATTATATACCAATTCTAACCAAATTATGAGTAGAAAGTCCTGTTGAATAGTACAGGTATGTCAGCAGAGTGCAGAGGGCCCTGAACAGTACATTCCAGAGGTCTATAAATAATCCTTTTCAAGTATTAATGGGAGCCAAAATGAACAATAAGGAAGACATAGAAATTTTGTAGTTGTTACAGGATGAAAATACATTACAATATGATGAGATTAGAGAAGAAATGAGACTATAGGCTAAAGAACAGATCTTAAAGATACAGGAAGAGAGTAGGAAATATTATGTTTAAAAAAGGAAGGAGAGTTATAAGTACAGCGAAGGTGATGTGGTGGCTATCAAAAGAATGTAGTTTGGCCTTGGACATAAATTGAAGCCCAAGTATTTAGGGCCATATAAGATTGTTAAATGCAAGGGTTATGATCGCTATGAAGCGGAGAAGCTAGCCAGCTCTGAGGAGAAGCCTAACAAAACATCATTTAGCTTTAATAGATGAAAAAATGGCCTCACTATGGTGTGGACTGGTATGTGTAAGAAGGTGTTAGTGGTATGATGATTATTGATTTTAGTATTAAGTTTGATTTGTATAGGAATGTCTGGGGACAGACATAAGTGCAGAACGGCCGAATGTGGGAATGAATGCTGGGAGGAACGGAACGTAAGTGAAGGTGAGAGTGAGTAAGAGAATGAAAAGGAGAGAGAGAATTAATGGCGGAAGACGATGTAAGGACGTTAGGAAGTGTATTGGAAAAACTATTTTATATTAATCAACATAAAAGAAGTTCATAATAATAGAGTTTTATTGGTACTCGATCCTCTATCACTACATATATAAATATATATATTATTTTATTTGATTCGTAATTTGTACATTTTCACTTATGATAGAATAATTCTATAAACTTTTAAGAGCTATTGCTGAAACGCTTTTGGGTGAAATACGTGGGAACGTTAAGCTCGTAAGGGAAATATGCGTCCTTGTGGAAAATTTCGACGTCCTCGAAGAACATGTTGGGCTGTCTGAAGTATGACTCACGCACGGGGCGGTCGAATGGATATCCGAAGGGTTTGTTGTCTGAGATGAAGTTCTTCAGGACCTCCTCTCCTTTAGAGCCATTGAATGGGTATACAAACACAAAGATCTGGTAAGGATATCCACCGGGGGTACCCTTAGGCAGCATCAATCTCCTGGGCATGTTGTCGGGCACAACAGACATGTCATAAGGCACCTTTCCTTGGTCTAACCACTTGTAGATTTGAGTGATGGGAATGGAATCATCCTTGAAGAACATAAACTCGCTGGATTTGCGCTCAACCTTGTTCTCGCCTGGGACAAGTTTCTGCACGAACCAGTCCAGTTCGTAGAATTTCATCCAATCTTCCTCAATGTTGACTGGGTATCCGTTGCTGTCGTACTTAGGTCCAATGAAGACCTTGAAGACGGCATCAGACGCTACATCTGATTTAACGTCAACAGTTAGAGTGAATGGTTTGTGGTTCAAGCGAGGTTGACGGATCATGAATCCAGTGGGGTAAGATTTGAGCTCTTCTTGACTGAAGAACACGCTGTTAGTAGCGTTGAAGTCAAAGTAATCGAAGTAAGTGACCAGTTCGCTGACTTTCACGTCGTTAATCTTAACACCGACGAAATGAAGATCATCGTAAGTGTAAGGCTTCACGTACTCTTTGTAGTCAATAAGGTAGTCGATGATTCTCTGGTAGAGCTGGTAGAAAGCAGGGTCACGCAGTGAAGTCTGGTAGAAGTCAAGAGCGGTCGGCATGAAAGCGTATCTGAAAAAAAATATCAATTTTATTTCACGTTTGCTGAGATTTATAGGAAAAGTACGCGATTAAATTATTACTTAATTACTTCTTGTTTATAAATTTCTGCAATTAAGACGGATCTATCGATACAACTTACTTGTCAAAAGGTTTGGGACTCGCGCCGAGTACTTGACGAGCGATGATTTCGTAAGAGTATTGGTGTAAGTCCTTCTTTTGGTTTTCGGAGTACAAGTCTGAGTTCATGTGCCAGTAGTTGCCGACGTAGTTCATTTCCTTCTCGGTCTGTAAATATTACATTTATGTGTTAGTGGTAGGTACTACCAATTTATCACGTGCACTAGGTTTAATATATCGGTAGAGACTTACAGCCTTAAATTGACCCCTCTGCAAGTATTGGAAGAATGTCTTCTCATATGTATCCAGGAAACGGATGTATTCGTAGTTCCTCTCGGTATGGACATCGTAATCGTTGCTCCTTTGAGCGAAAGGCAAGTAGTTGCCAGTCAGTTGGGGATAGTATCCTGTCTTGAATTGAGAGTACCAAGAGAATTCAGGAATTTCACCCAAGCCGTTGGAAAGACGCTCCAAGTTGTAACGAGCAAGAAGTTGCTGGTAGTAGTAGAAGAAAATTTCACCGAGGCGGTCTTTGAATACATTTAACTTAGTGGACTTTAACCAGAAAGGCATCTGCGAGTGGAAGTAGTAGTAGTAGGAGTTCAAACCAATATCTTCAGTGAAGTACGACAGTTTCTGTTCCTGGTTAGGGTAAGTCAAAGAGTTCGAGTAATTGGCGTAGTATACATAGTAGTCATTCTCTTTCACGATGCCGTATTCGGTGGCAACTTGAGGATTGATCAAACCACTTTGCATTTTGGTGCGGTACATCCTGATAAGGACCTCCTTGTTGAAGAAGAACTGTGGGTAGACTTCATAAGGTGCGGGGAGAACAATGCCATCGGTGTCAGTCCTTTGAAGCACGGCAATGTAGTACGCATATAAGAACTGTTCTTCGTTCAGGTAAACCTTGGCCCAGGCCGCGGTTTTGTAGAAGGTTTCAAAGTCCTTAGCGTAGTACATAACGTGGAAAAGAGCGATAGCTTCATCCCTCATCCGTTCGTAGAAAATGGAGAACTTGTGATATTTCGGCAGGAATCCGGTTCTCCAGAGCATCAAAAATTCTTCCACAGCTTGCTTATTCTACAAAAATGCATCAATATTGTTTAACTGGATAATGATAACATAAAATAATACTTATCACATCATTACTAACTTTTTTGTAAACATTTTTGTCATGAACGCAACAACTTAGAAAAATACTCACTGTGTAGTTGTCAATGTTAGCTTCCACATTGTAATCCTTGCCAAGTTTGTAGTACTCGGAATGGAGGTCAAGTTGTTCCGAATGTTCAAAGAGGGCCAAAATCTTTTTCTGGTGCTCGATAAACGGAGCATCGACTGCAACAAACAATTTCACTATTATAAAAGTCGCTTGAAACTAGACGAATAAAAAGATCTACAGATAATTAACTCAAAGTATGTGTCCTACGTAATAAACTGAGTAGAGCCGAGCTAAGCAGTGATAAAATATAAAGTTTCTTGAAACCCAGCAATTGAGCACTAGTCTGTTTTAAATTCAAAATAGTTTAGACCATTCATCATGAGCCCTGTCCGCTGTTCCATGCAGCACGTTGAGTTTGTCTTGCAGTATTACCAGAAGATGCGGCATAATTATTATTATACGACAGCACTGTTCCTTCTTTATTCATTTGGATTTGGTTTCTACTTAGAAACCAAATGAATAAAAATAGAGTGTTAGGACTGCGGATAGGGTTCCAAAAAAATGTAACATCCTTTTTCTTTTCCAATATTCTTCCAGGACACAAACAACTGATTGAAGTCTACTCTTATAACGGGATTTGCTTGAGGTCATTGTAAATGGTAAACCATTAGCATCGGCATCATTTCAGCCTGTAGATTTCGACTGTCTCTAATCAACGCTACAATTACAATGTACAAAATACGGCCTAAGAAGAAGTTGCCAAAATCCATAATAGAAAACTGATATGTAAAGGCGAATCACACGAAGGCGCTGCTATCGATCTTCTTGGCGTAATTCCTTTGTTGCCTGTTACGACATCTACGGGTACGAAGATTTTGATCTAGTTTGCCGGTATCCACACAAAACACAGTATACAGTACACAGTACAGTATTATGGAAATAAATAAATAAATATTAAAGTTAGTTAGTTCTTACCAGTCTTAAGTTTCAAGTCATGGTGAGAAGGGAGGGCACTGCCCATTACCAGGGCGACGAGCCCCGCTAGGATCAAGACAGTCTTCATCGTTGCCACAATCGCTGCCAACTGTGACTTACTGCTTACTGATCTGCTATTTTATACTATCGATGCAGCTCGTTCCTGAATAAATTTGATATCAAAATGTGCTTTCGTTATCGTTATCCGTCACCTTTGACACGATATACTCTTTTTTGGACGGGTATATCCAACCGAAACAGATTTAGCCAAATCTGGTGTGTAGTCTTGAGTAGGTATCAGGTTTAAATATGTATTGTGTGTAAATGTTTCTAGAAAAATACGAATGTACAAACTTTGAACAGATATTGCTGGCTGAATGCTTGGTGAAATAGGAATATTCAGGTAGATGTTTCAAAACATTTTGCCGGAACAAAATAAACTATTATGCTAGAGAAACATAATGAAATTTTGTATGATTTGTTAACTCAGCAATGTTAATAACAAGGTTTGTCAGGGTCTCATTAGCTTCAATAACTTACTGACGTCCATCAGCCTTGGCGTTTAGTACTTCGTATTATTTTTGTTTATGCTATGTCACATTAACATCTATCATCATCCATAGAAAGATATACTAACACTAAAATCTTGTGGAATCTTAATTAGTTTTCGGTGGTTGGAATACGAATTCAGGTAGTTATTAGTCAAGTTTGTGAAGGGGTGCCATCAGTCGATACTGTCAGCTCAAAGCTGCCATGTTTAATTTGATAATAGTACCTACCTTAGTACTTATCTTTACGAACAGATTTATTTTTGGACAATATTTTCGTACTAATTTTGTACGTATAGTAAGTATTTTAGATTTATATGGAAAGTGTTGTCATACGTAACATACATAAGCTCACCCTTTTTTTCCATGGTGGTAGGCAGAAACTACAGAACATGCTACGATCCTTACATGTAATCAAGAGTAATTTAATAAATATTATTACTTAAGTAGTCTTTATTCTACATTGTCTTCACATAATGTTGATAATTAATGTACATAACATTACGCCTATATTCCCCGATGATAGGCAGAGGTGCAAAGTACACCCTCATTTCGCCGTTATGTTTAAGTCCCATATAATAGGGAGTGAGATCAATTAATTAATGTTCCTTTCCAAAAATATTTTACATTATTTTTAAAAGGGTAACCATGTTGTTTAGTCTGCTCGTCCTTCTCCGTAGGAAATAAAAAAAATCAGTTTGAGTTACCTATTCAATAGATTGTCCAGCGATTGCGGCGAAGCGTGGTTTCTTCGACTTCATTTCTAGCTTCGGCAAAATGTTATTAAGTTTGTTAGTAGAAATTGTGCACAAAATAGATATACATACCTCACGTTATCATATTTGTACATGGAAACTAATACAGCTGTAATCAGTTTAACCTGTGAGTATTGTACAATCGTACAGCTCTGTCTATACTTTTGGAGAAATTAGGCGAATCGTATTGTACTATCGTTATGGGTATACATTATGGGTCAATTTGGGGATAAGTAGGTATCATTAATATTATTTACATGGCATCTTGATCATACTCATGACTCGCTTTTCATAATCATTATAACTCATAACAATGATAATTAATATTTTTTTCATTGGGTTCGGTCGTGCTTATTGTTTTTTCTCGTAATTTTAATGAACACGATATACATAATAATTTCTAGGAAGATCTTTGTCATAATCATCGTTTAATTGAATTAATTTTTCATAAAACATTAATAGTAAAGTTAAACTGTTAATCATTTAAACTTCATATTATTTCTATTTTGATCTACAACGACATTATCCCGACTCAACGTGGTCAGACACTGTCTCAACTTTAGGGCTAAAAGCTTGCACAGGAGGTCCTGAGTGGAACCACCGCTCGCGGTCGAAGCGTATCAAGTGCGAGCAAGGCGCTGCTCTGGTCGGGGGTGCAAGTTAAGCGAAAGTAAAACCAAGCAAATTTCCTGCGGAACTTAGAAAGAGTTACATGCTTGCTTGCTTTAGTTATTTAGATACGAACAAAGATAACTTGAGGAAGGTGGAACCACTTAATCTTCGAAACCATACGTGAGCTGCTAATATCTTGGGTCTTTGAGAGATTAATTCGTAGTCCACAGCAGTTGCTCCCTTCAGATATTTGAACAAGATCTTTCCCAACATTTTTTTATGTAATTGGTATTGCTTTTTTCTTGCATTAAAATGCAGTCTCATTACCTTGACATAAGGCTTAATTTTCTTTGCCTGATTTGTTTAAGACCTTTTTATCATAGGAGTCTGAGGAAACTCCTTCATTTATATGAGGGTTAAGCTCAAACACACGGGCTAATATAATTTATTTATTTCAAAATCAGAACGACATAAAGCCAATTACACTGATAGTTACACATAACATAAGTACTAAAATTAATTAATATAATAGAATCTAAAATATTAATCCTTTCACTCAGTCTTCTCGCAATACACCAAGCATTCCAAAAATATCACCTTCCATTCATCATCAAATAGATCCAGTGAAGGATTCGATTCCAGGAGAGCGTTGAGTGCATTCAGCATCCTTGGAATGGGTGACATACACCGCGCAATCGTGCGACAACGCGGCTGCGCAAACAAATTATGCCGTCTTGCCCGGCAATAGTTGTCGGGTACAAAAAAGACACACAGCTCACCATGCAAATTAGGTACGTCAATGGCTCCGCGTATAATTTTGCAAGCAGTTACAAGTTGGTCGAAGGCTCGCCTGACTTGGAGTGAATTAAAGCTCAAACAACCCAGCAAAAATCTAGTCGGATATAGATACGGATAATACCCAAACTTATGTTTGTAGAAGTATCTTAAAAATGCTTTTTATACTTTTTCCAACATAAGTGTGTACGATTTCTCATGAGGATTCCACAAGCAAGAGCTACAATCAAGTTTACTTCTAACAAGTGTGCTATAAAGGAGTCTGATAACTTGATGGTTAGTAAACTCACGACAATTTCTAAGAATAAATCCTAGCCGCCTGAATGAATCTTTGGCCACAGAAGTAACGTGCTCGTGGAAGGTGAGTTTGTGATCAAAAATTACACCAAGATCTTTGACCGTCATTACTCTGGCTATTTCAACGTCATTTATGCTATAGCTATAGTGTATAGGATTTCGCGAACGACTAAAACTCAGTACGCAACAATTAGAAGGATTGAATTCCATTTTATTAATCACAGACCATTCACTTATAGCGTCAATATCCTGTTGAAGTGCCATGCAGTCTGACTGGGATTGTATCTCAGAGTACAATTTTAAATCGTCAGCATAAAGTAAGTACTTGGAATGATTCAGTACTTGTGGAATGTCATTCACCATTATAAGGAATAACAAAGGTCCTAATATGGACCCCTGACTTACTCCTGAACGCGTGTCATATGATCGGGAATTGTACAAGCCTAGCCGCACATACTGCTGGTGATCACGAAGATAATCTGAGATCAACAGAAGGAGACTGGGAGCGAAACCTATGGCACTTAACTTGTCTAACAATATGTCATTATTGATTCTGTCGAACGCCTTTTGGAAATCGAAATATAAGACGTCCACCTGCCGGCCTCGGTCAGCACATGTAGAGATATAATCAGCTAAGGTTATAAGGTTAGTATTCACGGATCTTTTGATGCGAAAACCGTGTTGTTCATTGCATATGTATCTGTTAACTTGTCTGTGAATCTCTTTATGCAATATATGCTCAAAAACTTTTGCAGGTGACGAGAGAATCGCAATAGGTCGAAAATCCTCGACAGATGCCTTAACTCCCTTTTTAGGTATGGGAGTAACCCTCGAGACTTTCCACTGGGATGGGTAATTACCCGTACTCAAAGCTTGTAAAGTAAAGTCCTTTACGATTTTTTGAAAAAACTTAAATAAAAATCATCTCTTGGAAATAAAAATTACCGAATTTTGAAATTTTAACACGTGTTTTAAAAAGGTGATACTTTAAGTGGCCCGCGGATTAGTACACCCCTTCCAACTAACCTTGTATAATATAATTAGGTAAGTAATCTTAGCATCATCGCTGGTTGGTTTTTAGGTAGCGTGTAGTTTTAGGTACCAATGCTGTGAACGCCTGGAATATGGCTTGTCCCAATACAATGTGTGACCCGTCAATCCATCTTCCAAGAAACAGTGGGACGAGCCCTGCAGAGCGGCTTTGACACGAAATAATCTGTTGAATACGCCAGTCACTACTCGTCTGCTGTCTGTGGGCGAATGGGAGTCGGGACTTTGCCTTCAGGCACTTCTGTCACCCAACATAGGCTGTGTTGGATGACACAAGTTTTCGCTTCGCTAAATGCGTACGCTTAGGCGCTCCTTACGCTGCTTTGTATCGGTGTCACCGACGAAGCTGTCGACAGCATCGGACACCATGACACGTGACAGCTGTACTAGAAGCCAATGGTTTGGCACGTGATGATGGGAAGTGACCAGACACCATGTCGCTGTTGCCATGGAAGATGTGGTATGGGACGAAGTCATGGGGACCAAGAGCATGTCTCCTATTCAAGGGAATTGCTCGAAGACTGGTCAACACTTTGCGTGAGCCAGCCCAGCTTATTCTTTAGTCACAGAATTAGCGTTACAACGCTGCCAACGTGGCAATGCTGCCAGTCTTCTGAACACTCTGACACACTTTATTTGTTTGAATTTATAACTATATTTTGTACATAAATATTGTCAATTTTTACTTTAAATATGTATCCTAGTTGAGATTTGTACATAATTATTAGGATAAAATGTATGCAGAGTGTATCCGAATTTGTTTAATACCTTCAAACCTCGTGATCTACTGGTGACACGGATAGATCTTGCACGGGATTGTTTAAGATTAAACAGAAAATAAATTAAAATAATGCTTTATTTAACATAGTGTCTTGTAATTAATAACGATCTAGCCTATAAGACTAATAAGCAATTTAAATCTAACTGATTTTTTTACCACTGGTTTTGGGACACCCGGTATAGTTGAAACTTTAAAGTCACGACACTACGACCGTAATAATAACCTACTTAGCATGGCTTCTTCATTGAATGTTTTAGGGGTTGTAGGGATTCATTTATGAAAACAAATTCGTATTTAAGTATAATATTTAATGTCACTCGTAATTTTTGTACATTTCCACCTAAGATAAAATAATTCTATTTACAACACTGTCACGAACTATTTATCGTCTTATTTCTTCTCATTGACGAAATGAGAAGGAACGTTAAGCTCGTAAGGGAAATATGCGTCCTTGTGGAAAATTTCCACATTCTCGAAGAACATGTTGGGCTGTTTGAGGTAAGCCTCACGCACGGGGCGGTCGAAGGGATAGCCGAAGGGTTTGTTGTCGGCAATGAAGTTCTTCAGGACTTCCTCGTTCTTAGTAACGCCGTTGAATGGGTATACGAACACAAACATCTGGAACGGATGTCCACCGGGGGTACCCTTAGGCAGCATCAACCTCCTGGGCATGTTCGCGGGCTCAACAGACATGTCATAAGGTACCTTTCCTTGGTCTAACCACTTGTAGATTTCGTTGATGGGAATGGAATCATCCTTGAAGAACAAAAACTCGCTGGATTTGCGCACAACCTTGTTCCCGCCTGGGACAAGTTTCTGCACGAACCAGTCCAGTTCGTAGAATTTCATCCAATCTTCCTCAATGCTGACTGGGTATCCGTTGTTGTCGTACTTAGGTGCAATGAAGACCTTGAAGACGGCATCAGACGCTACATCTGACTTAATGTCGACAGTAACAGTGAATGGTTCGTGGTTCAAGCGAGGTTGACGGATCACGAATCCAGTGGGATAAGATTTGAGCTCTTCTTGGCTGAAGAACACGCTGTTAGTAGCGTTGAAGTCAAAGTAATCGAAGTAAGTAACCAGTTCGCTGACTTTCACGTCGTTAATCTTAACACCGACGAAATGAAGATCGTCGTAAGAGTAAGGCTTCACGTACTCTTTGTAGACAATAAGGTAGTCGATGATTCTCTGGTAGAGCTGGTAGAAAGCAGGGTCACGCAGGGAAGTCTGGTAGAAGTCAAGAGCGGTCGGCATGAAAGCGTATCTGAAAAAAAATTATCAATTATATTTCACATTTGCTGAGGTTTATAGGAAAAGTACTTGATTAAATTATTATTTAATTACTTCTTGTTTAATTAAAAGGGATCTATCGGTACAACTTACTTGTCAAAAGGTTTGGGACTCGCGCCGAGTACGTGACGAGCGATGATTTCATAAGAGTATTGGTGTAAGTCCTTCTTTTGGTTTTCGGAGTACAAGTCTGAGTTCTTGTGCCAGTAGTTGGCAACGTAGTTCATTTCCTTCTTGGACTGTAAATATAACATTTAGTTAGTGCTGCTACCAATTTATCACGAGAACTAGGTAAAATATATCGGTAGATACTTACAGACTTAAATTCGCCCTTCTGCAAGTATTGGAAGAATGTCTTCTCATATGTATCCAGGAAACGGATGTATTCGTAGTTCCTCTCGGTATGGACATCGTAATCGTTGCTCCTTTGAGCGAAAGGCAAGTAGTTGCCAGTCAGTTGGGGATAGTATCCTGTCTTGAATTGAGAGTACCAAGAGAATTCAGGGATTTCACCCAAGCCGTTGGAAAGACGCTCCAAGTTGTAACGAGCCAGAAGTTGCTGGTAGTAGTAGAAGAAAATTTCACCGAGGCGGTCTTTGAATGCTCCTAACTTGCTGTCCTTCCACCAGAAAGGCATGTGGGAGTGGAAGTAGTAGTAGTAGGAGTTCAAACCAATATCTTCGGTGAAGTACGACAGTTTCTGTTCCTGATTAGGGTAAGTCAAGGAGTTCGAGTAATTGGCGTAGTATACATAGTAGTCATTCTCTTTCACGATGCCGTATTCGGTAGCAGCTTGAGGATTGATCAAACCACTTTGCATTTTGGTGCGGTACATCCGGATAAGGATCTCCTTGTTGAAGAAGAACTGTGGGTAAACTTCATAAGGTGCGGGGAGAACAATACCATCGGTGTCAGTCCTTTGAAGCACGGCAATGTAGTACGCATATAAGAACTGTTCTTCGTTCAGGTAAACCTTGGCCCAAGCCGCGGTTTTGTAGAAGGTTTTAAAGTTCTTAGCGTAGTACATAACGTGGAAAAGAGCGATAGCTTCATCCCTCATCCGTTCGTAGAAAATGGAGAACTTGTGATATTTCGGCAGGAATCCGGTTCTGTAGAGCACCAAGAATTCTTCGACGGCTTGTTTGTTCTGCAAAATGCATAAAATTATAACATGAAATATATTATATAATTATTTCGTTTATTCAGTTATAAATCATATTTTTAAATTCGCCTGTTTTAAAAAAGTATTACAAAGGACAATGGGACAAAATGTATGGACCCCGTCCCCACCCTTGTAGCACTATAGAGTGAGTTTGAATGAATGAACGAACGAATGAATAGTCGAGAATGAGTGAAGGAATGAATGAAATCGGTTTGAAATAAAATAAAAATGATATTTAATTTTTATTATTTCCTCATTTTAAATCAATTATTGGCTGAAAAATAAATGCTATACTGACTTAAAGAATGTGTCATTATATTCAAAACAAACCGTTTATAAAGTCAATGAATCAAAAACTCCTAAATGAAGAGTGTTATAATTTGCCCGAACATGAGGACGGGACGGATGTGGGTGTGGGAATCACCGTATCTCTCGAAAAGAACGGCTGCGCTCTTTTCGGGGTTCTCCTCTATTCTCCATTTCCGGAACCAGACCCCGACGGCGCTAGCTGCGGTTTGAAGGGTTCGAGTGATACTGTCGAGACTCCTACCGGAAAAGTAGATGGCCGTGTCGTCGGCGAAGAGAGCCACCTTGGCGAATCCACATTTGAGAATGTCGCTGGTATACAGCGTGAACAGAAGGGGCGATATCACTACACAACTCCGGCGCGGATAGGGCGAGGAGACGAGAAGGTGCCTTCTAGGCGATAGCGGAAGGAGCGATCCGACAGAAAGTCTCGAATGATGAGCACGAGACCGTACGAGTTTGTATAATAAACCGTTGTGCCAGTTCTTGTCGAAGGCTTTTGCTACGTCGAAGAATAGCATGCCCGTTTTGTACGAGCGCATGAAGCGGGAGCGACTATGCGGTGCAATTGTCGACTGCAACAGTGCTTGGTTCGAAAACCGAACTGTTCGTCGGGGATGCAATTCTGAGTACGATGCGCAGCTAATGTAAACCCTGTCGGGTGATATTACGTTTGAAAATGGTAACCGCTGCATAGGGCCGCGCGCCGCGTGTCGCCTCTGGACGCGTTCGCCTCTCGTTATCTCTTTCCCACATTGAACTATTGTTACACTAGCTTTGGAGCTCTTCAAATAACCCCTTATCACTAACTAAAATAATTATATTCATACTGAAGTAATAATATAAGCATTTTTTCAAGGTAATTTTTGTTACTTTCATGCTAAATAACTATTAAACTATACACTTTACAGATGAGCTGTCATACAATAAAATTAAGAGATTAATAAGGTCTTTCATATACAATAGGTAAGAAAGTGCTACACTACTGGGGACGTTTTGTCCCATTGTCCTTTCAAAATAACAAAAATGAAGGGTCCACTGGCATCGGGAGTAGAGTCCAAGCTACCGATGGTTAAGGCCCCAGAGATAGGAACCCTCGTACAATAATTAAAGTTTATGTTAACCGTCTCTCGCATCATTATTAGTAATATTATTTCGGTATTCGTGTCAGACATGGCTATGTTATGACAAATACTTAGAAAAGTACTTACGACATAGTTTTCAATGTTAGCTTCAATGTTGTATTCCTTGCCGAGTTTGTAGTACTCAGAATGGAGGTCGAGTTGTTCAGAATGTTCGAAGAGTGCCAAAATCTTTTTCTGGTACTCGATTAAATGAGGTTCCACTGCAAAAAAAAGTCTCATAAGAAAAATTGCCTTTACCATGCTCAATACCACTTTAAACTAGTAATTTATAATTTAAAAAAAAAACCTTCTTGAACAAAAACAATCGAAAATATTAAAAGGTTACATTCCTGTTCTTTCCTTCTTGGACTGAATTTTTAGAGGTTATAAAAATGTTAAAGTTGTACAGTTTAATAGTTTGTTGATTCCTTGTGAGAATTTCATGGTTACCCATTGACTTAGAATAAGTATAGACAACGAGTGTAGTACAGTCAACAGCAAAACTAAATGATGATTGTACAAAGTTTCTAAAGTGTTTTATGAATGTAAAATTGTTTTTTATTAATATTATTTTATACACAAACTAACAAAATAAACAGCCCTAAATATTAGCATTATTAAAATTTTCAGTAATTCATTACATGCACTGAAAATAAAATTCAAAGTTTCAAAAAAAACATCAACTATTGCTGTTGACTGTACAAAATTCACGATAAAAGCACAGTGTACCTACTTACTACATACAGTGGGTCAACGCCCATACATTTGACAGGTCCTATGAAATGTCAAAATTATGTAGGGGCGGAGGTGATGTCCCGAGTATGCAGTATGGCTACTCGGGACATAACCTCCGCTCCTTCACCCCGCAACCCCCCGCACGATTGCTCTGCGGCAATGTTCTACGTTGACCGACTGTAAGGAGTAAGATATAGGTAGACTGTGATAAAAGTGTCCTGAATTGACATATTATAAACTTAGAAATACCAACAAGCTCATTTACGATGGACGAGATCGTATGTCGTTATCATAATGCCTAATTTTGCTTGCAACAATTTTTACCATACGAAAACATGACAGCACTGCTCAATTTTTCAAATTTCTAAACTTCATCTAATGTTAGACGAAAATTTGGAGAACATAGGAGTAATAGAGCAACCTTAATTTTTAAAAGATTTGTATCTCTTTGGACATCACGGCTCATCTTCCGTGCGGAAGATGTCCGGTCCTTTGGAAGGCATACACGGGGACACAGGTCCAACGCGCAGAGGCCCCTTTGAGAGCTTTAATCTAAAATGGGGTGGGGCACCAACCCGGGACTATCCACGGCTGTACTATTGGAGTACAGTCATGGACCGTCCCAGGTGGGTGCAAGACTATTTTAAAATGTGGTGAAAAATATCTGGTCTATGGGAAGGGGTGTTAGGTGGACTGATAACTTCTATTGCCGGAAGAAAACGGCGTCTGCCTTTCAACATTTAAAATTGAAGTGTTGGCAGACGGTGACTCGCCAGCTCACTAGCTGAGCCCCCTGAAAAGCCGCCAGTACATAGACGAAGGGGGCAACAGACGTGTGAGCGGCTAGAGGTGTAGAGAGGTGTGGCCCCGGTTTCGCCGTCGCGGGTCTAAGAGACCCGGAGTGGGTTTCCCCGCTATTACGCCTTTAAACACTTCCACCCCCGAGCATATAGCTCTGGCGGCCCCCCTCTGGCCGGCCGATAAAGGCAAGACAGAGTTGAGAATCCTGCGGGCACTCTTGGGGTTCCACTCCAGCCAGCCAATAAAGGCAAACTGGAGACGAGGCCCTGACCGACTCTCTGAGGCAATAAGGTACGCAGTGTCGCCACTCACCAACAGCTCGCCACAAGCTGCCCTGCGGTTTGTAAGCTTTTCAGTAGACCTCATGATACATTTTTTATTATATGATGGGGTTGTAGAAAGCTAGTCTAATGTTCCCTCCGG
Source organism: Amphipyra tragopoginis (assembly GCA_905220435.1). Lineage (NCBI taxonomy): Eukaryota > Metazoa > Arthropoda > Insecta > Lepidoptera > Noctuidae > Amphipyra > Amphipyra tragopoginis. The sequence continues at coordinate 12,987,746 of HG992009.1, forward strand.
TTTTACGTTAATCTCATGATGAGGTAACGCCTTTCCCAGAGGGGTAAAAAGATTTTATTATTATTCATATTTATTGCGATCGCTAAATATTTAATCTAACTGAAAGAGCATAGAACATTTCTTGCAAAATTACAACATCGTCATTTTCAAAAACGCGATTTCGCTTCCTTTGCTGAAGTATCACCATCAGCATCATCATCATCATCATCTTCATCTAATTAATCTCGAGGAAAACTGAAATTAAATCAGAGGCCTATTTTTTTTTTTGAACGATGCTATCTTTTGTCATGTGTATTTAAAAGAGTTTATGATAACTAAACAAACGAGCCCAAACGTCACGTGTCCACTATTTGCCATTAGGAAGTTCTAGAGCCCGTTTTCCGGCTCTACTATCGGACCTACGTCATTGTTTATGTAATGAAAAGTGCTTATAATGACAAATTTGGCGTCATATTCTGGGGAAATTCTACCAATAAAGAAATAGTTTTTAAGGCTCAAAAACGGTGCATTAGAGCTATGTTCGGACTGAGAATTACTGATAGCTGCAAACCGTACTTCATTGAGCACAAAGTTTTAAGTCTTCCCTCCTTATTTATACATGAAGTAGCTAATTTCGTTCACACTAATCCTAAATTATTCAACAAACTATCAGACGTTACAATTCGCAATCGTCGTGATAATAATAGGTTATGTATAATAAGATCGAACACGGCATTGATGCATAAAAGTATTTTCTGTTTGGCACCAATAATTTACAATAAAATCCCCAAACCCATTAAACAATTTCCCACTACTCTATTTAAGCTTCATCTTAAAAAATATCTTATAGCCAAATGTTATTACAGTTTAACAGAATTTTTAAATGATCGTGACTAAACTTTACGCTAAATATTAAATAAATACGAATTATTATGACATTTCTCTATTTCAATACAATTATATTAATTTCGTTGCATTTGAATAATTATCTTTGTATTCACATAATTAGGATTTAATTCAATTACTTTTGTTTTTTTTTGTTATTATAAATGCGATGTTTTATGCGCGTAACACGTGCTTAATTACTAATTTTGTACGCCATTAAATGGCAAAACATGTAGCTCCTTCCTGAAATTTAACACCATGCACATGTATTATTTACTCATGTTTTTACAAAATAAATATATCTTTATCTTTATCAAAATACATGAGCTGAAACTCGACGAGCCTACCATTTGTTCCTGTGCCTGCCTAATCTTCGGCTCCATCATCAAATTAGTTCAATGACATTTTAATGATCTAAGATGCACATACCTACCTGCAAAATTTCAGCTTGATCGGGAACTTGGTAGTGACCGAAAAACCAATACAATTTTGAAACGGAAGGACAACATACATATTTTCGTACATAATATGTTTGCATACAATGCAAGTTTAAAAATAACTTGTTTAAATGAATAGAACAAAACAAATTGCAATTGGTTCAAAATCACAATACAAAAAAACATCGGGTAAAAATAACGACTCTTTGGAATCTTTGTTCTAATGTCTGACAAATATGTCAAGTTTCTTATGGTAATCCAACCAAATGAAGTTGACATAATTGGTCAAACAAAGGAAGGAAAATAAGATACTTTTTGTTTAGTTGGATTATTGTGTGTTTTGCTCTTGCAATTAATTCAATTTTAAGTAAAATACAATGTTCCTTAACAAAATAATACTTTAAAATTGTAAAACAATAATATACCTACTGAAAATATGATACACCATCAACTTTTTTAACTTTTTTGAGTAGTTTTTACACGATCTCACTACACAGAACGGCATTGTTGACATTTGACATTGAGGTGTAGCTGCTTGTTCGCCCAAATGAAGAATGACGCGCGCAATTGTAGCTCTTTTCAAAATGATCGTGTTTTAACTCTCTTTCGGTTCGGACATTTTTGAGCGATGACCCGAGGTCCATACTTATTCTAAGTCAATGTGGTTACCCATGCTTTTCCTCTATTTTCAGATTAATATGGCTATCAACATATCAGCATACAGCTTGTCATATATGCCTCTTCCGATCAGCAGGTAGACCCTAAGCCACTACGCCGCTTGTAAAGTGGGTTAGCGACTAAAGAGTTAGCCTTCTTGCACTCGCCTATAGTGTTATAGCTGGCCATTTGGTTTGATTATCTAATTATAATTATATGTCAAAACAAAAAAAAATGTCAAGAAATTCTTACCTTGCTTCACTTTGATGTCATGGAGGGTAAGGACGGCTCCGCACAACGCCAGGGCGATGAGTCCTGAAAGGATCAAGACAGTCTTCATTGTTTCCACGACCGCTGCCAACTGTGCCATTCTGTTGGCGGTTCAACATTTTATACTAAGCGCGTCTCGTTCCTCGATGCATTTGCATATCTTACAATAATATATTTTTTTCTTTATCATATGTGTCATTTGGTTCCCTATCCATTTGCATAAAATTTTAAGACCTAATATAACTTAGCATAATTTTGTTTGGCATAATTATATTTTCGCATAATATAATTACGCATAACAGCTTACGCATAATTTTTTTAAGCATAATTTCTCTAACCATAATAATGATTAAGCATAATATTCTAAACCATAAATTTATAAAGCATAAAGTTCTGAAGCATAACTTTTTTAAGCATAATAAATATCCTAAGGCATAAATTTATTTACGCATAATGATATTAAAACATATTTTTGTAGGTATAACAATGAAATAATTAGTAACGGTTGCATATTAGAAAATCAAAACTTTCCTGAGCAAATTTCAAAAGAACAATCGTCTCACGATTATTCGTCACCTACTTTCATTTTCACAATAAAAACTTAAGGGGATGTTTGTAAGGTTGAGGCTCCAAAGCAGAGTTGACGGAGCCCCGCTGCGCGGGGCTCCTATTTCTGTCTGCAGGGTTTAAAGTAACCTAACACGAAGGGGATGACGGGGGCTCCGTTCGCTCGCTTCGCTCGCTCACTCTAGCCCCCATCATCCCCTTCGAACCTAACCTATCCCTGTCGGGGTGCGCCTGCGACTAGATTATTAGACAATGGTAAAAACATTTCTGATTATCATAACTAACGTTATGCTAATAGTCATTAGGCCTACTAACGTTATGCGAATCAAATTTATGCCAAAACAAATTAGTCTTTAAGATGATTATGCCAACATAAAATGTATGCCTAAAAAAATTATGCCGAAGTATTATTATGCCAAAACAAATTGTGCCAAAATCGTTATGCCGAAGCATATTAGGACAAAGAACATTATGCGAAAAGAAGGTACCTATCCCGTGTCATTTCTTTATCGATGTTATGTCATGACCTTATTGTTAATAGGTTGATTTTTCGTGTATCGATCGCGGAACGGATCACTTTATTAACTTGCGTTTTTTAACTAGGTATCTGACTGTTTCATTTATTTTCTACATTGATATATTTTACTAAGTAACGAGTCCTTACCATCTATCCATTAACATTTGATTGCTGACTCTATTTTAGAAGACTAGAAAATTAGAAGTAGAAAAATCGGATTGAATAAAACGGTCACCAAATTAAAATTATTTCTTGGACATAGATTCCGACGATTATAACCGATCATAGAGAAACGTAAACTATGGATAGTAAATTTAAGATTCAAATACCTCTGATCTTTGATATACCATCAATCTTGCAATTTGAAGTAGAGAATGCGTACCTACTTTTCTTGAATCGCTGATGCCATTACTGAATTGAAAAAGTTGACCGAGCAGATTCATGAAGTTTTGTCGTTCAGTCACGAGCAAAAATATGTTTACAGTAACGAAGTTTAAAAGTGAATTTAATAAAAATACTAAGCGATTAGAAATTAAACTGAAAAGTCAATTTTTGTTGAATTGTTCTGCATAACACAGCAAATTTCTGTATTTATCAGAAATTCAGATGCAGACGGAGGACATTTTTTTTTGGTAAATATAATTCGTTGGTCCCCGACTGCATCGGAATTTACATACGCAACAGACAGGTTGATTGACAAGTTCTTAATTAGTTTCCATTTATTTAAATATTCTGTACAATTTATGTGTGAACATACTTCATAAGTAATTTTATAATATTAACTTTTAAATTTAGCATTTTTTTCCATAATTTTATATAAACAAGGCCTAACCTATAACCATCGCACGGCTTAGGCCGTGGCCCCATGTATACGGTGCGGCGCCGCGCCGCAGCACGGCGCCGTATACAATTAAAAAATTCAATAGACATTTCATACATTAAAATCCATCCAGCCATTGGGCTGCTTCGAGGGTATAAAGAATCAATCACATGCATAGATACTTGAATACATAGATACGCGTAAAAACATAACCCTGTCTTTGCTGTCGCGCAGTCGGTTAAAAAGGGAGATTGTATTATCAGAAGAGATTTGTAGCACAGACTTGGGAGAGTAAGTAGATGATCGTAACTACTTTGCGGCTGCCAAAGTGGTTATAATGGCAATTTACTGAAATAACGCTTACGGGCCGTTATGACGATGATAAAGAAAGACATACAAAATTGTATATATTTAGAACTCTTTTTGTATGTCACCTTCACCCTTGCAAGGGTGAAGGTGACATACAAAAAAATTTAAATGTTATGAATATGACATGCATCTTAAATGTACGATAAACATTTTACAGCTGCTGAAAGTAACTGCAATGACTTTGTTTTTTCTTCTTTTTTTTTATTCCTTTACTTTGTCGCATTTGACCCGCGTCGCACCTGATGGTAAGCGTAGACAGGGTCTAAGATGGAACACACGAATCCAAGTAACAGAGATATAGAGAGATTCCCCTATACCTCTCTGGTTCTCACATACACGCGACGGAACACAGTAAACTGCTTGGCGCCGGACTTTAATGTGAGGGTGGTAGCTAGCCAGGCGGACCATAAAGATCCTACCACCAAGCGAAAGGTTGTCACCTGATTGGCACCACCCGGAGACCACGTGTGGGCTTTCGAACTAAGGGTTCCTTCCCACGGACGAGGGTGACTCAGCCCCCAAACGTCAATCTTTAAAAGCCTTTAGCCAAGGAGACAACTTCTAAAGTGCCGTTCAGACTACGTTTTAATATACAGCATATAACAAATATTGTATAGCACAGCGATATCACTCAGCATACATTTTATATGGACCGTTTACACAACGCTATACTTTAAAGTATTGGCTTGCTGTGCGCGATAAACTTGAACGTTTCTCAAAGCTATATCGTACGATTCCGTCAAATAAGTTGCTAAACATAGTAGACTGTTTTGCTATATAGCGTATAATGGAAATGTCATGCTATATAGTTTATGACGTAATATGCTATACTATATAGCGAAATAGTATAGTCTACCAGTAGTAGTTCTACTCTCATAATTAAATCTGAGAGGCTAAACCAGGAGCTGATCATTAAACCTGGATAGGCTAAACCAGGAGCTGATCATTAAACCTGGACAGGCTAAACCAGGAGCTGATCATTAAACCTGGACAGGCTAAATCAGGAGCTGATCATCCAGTAGTAGTTCTACATTCTTAATTAAATCTGAGAGGCTAAACCAGGAGCTGATCATTAAACCTGGATAGGCTAAACCAGGAGCTGATCATTAAACCTGGACAGGCTAAATCAGGAGCTGATCATCCAGTAGTAGTTCTACTCTCTTAATTAAATCTGAGAGGCTAAACTAGGAGCTGATCATTAAACCTGGACAGGCTAAATCAGGATGTGATCATCCAGTAGTAGTTCTACTCAATTAATTAAATCTGAGAGGCTAAACCAGGAGCTGATCATTAAACCTGGACAGGCTAAATCAGGAGATGATCATCCAGTAGTAGTTCTACTCTCTTAATTAAATCTGAGAGACTAAACCAGGAGCTGATCATTAAACCTGGATAGGCTAAATCAGGAGCTGATCATCCAGTAGTAGTTCTACTCTCTTAATTAAATCGGAGCGGCTAAACCAGGACTTGATCATTAAACCTGAGAGGCTAAACCAAGAATTGATCATTAAACCTGAGAAGCTGAGAACCTAAGAAGAGGGTACTATTCAACTCCATAACAAGGCTTTTGTACGTTGGACTATGTACAAAGGTCTCCAGCTAAGCAAATATATAAATACTACGAAACGGCTGTCAAGGGCGGGTGAAATTGGGACCTCATGTTAGCATCATCATCACCTAACATAAGGTCCCAAATAGCTGGTGATCTAGTTTAGATTATTAAGGAATGTGTTTAAAGCTACTGGTTTTGCACGGGCCGACTTGAGCTATGATCGAAAAGATATCGAGAAAAGTATTGGAACCTATTGCATTTTTACCCGACTGCGAGACAGCAAAGACAGGGATATGTTTTTCACTCGTATTCTATGTATCTATCTATCTTTGAATTTGCTTTTAAAAAAAAATCCTATGTAAGATAAAGGGTATGTAAAAAAAAATTAACTATTTATTTCATGCAAATTATCATTATATTTGTACATAAAAATAGCGCTTAATCTAGTTACAATAAGATTATGTGCGCTATAAGCTTATTTTAGAGTTGCTCACTTATGTTTATAGGCTGAGAACCTACGAGCTGATATCCTCCATTCCATACTTCCCCACAGTAAAATAGGCTTTTAGGATATTCTTAATTTGTTGAGGTTTTTTGTCTTCTAATTTTTTGGCAATTTTCTTTGGAAGTTTATTTAGAATGTCTAAATGAATGTATATATCGTCACGCCCAATCAATAATGTAGGATCTGAAAATATGCAACTTTCCAGCAGAGTAGTTTAAAGTTAAAAAGTGTAATTAAAATGTTACCTTATGGGTTAGGATTATTAAATTTGGAATGTGTGTTACAAATCTTACTGTCCGTTAAACTAATGTAATAGTTTTACAAAATTTCTTGAAAAAGTGGTAAAATTGGCACATGAAGCCATTTTACACGGACAAATTTTACTATCATACGTCGGATGTGGTACTTCCTACATTTTTGATTGGATAAAAATTTGTCACACAGGTCGGATGTGGCAGATAAGACCTTATTGATGGGAAAATTTATAGTACATTTTGTTAGTTCTGCTACTTACGGATGTTTTAGAGACAGAAAATATCGGAAATCAAATACTAGTACTACATAATACATATCATAATAAATTATTATGTAATAATAATCATAAAAAAACAAGAAGAATATTAAAAAAAAAGAAAAAATAATAATCACCAGTATAATAATTATTTATTCATTATAAGCAGTTGTACTCTTAAAAAAGAAGAAGACTTTAAAATTAAATTTTAAATAACAAAAACATTAAAAATCTGAAATAAAAATATTCTTAAAACATTTCAGGGGCAGCCTATATTTACTAATTAACATAAAGGTAATCAGAATCAAAGAAATCATAACAAAACATAACATTCTTAAACTTTTATGAGAAGCGACATAATAATCATTTTCAATAAGTAATAAAATGAAAACGAATAATATTAAAAATCACCCTCTATGTATTTACTTATCAAAGTAAGTAGTCATAGTTATAGTAGGTAAAAGTTAAAGTAGGTAAATAATTATAACAAAACAAACAATTCTAAAATCTTTAATTACTTAAATAATTAGGTACTTGTTAGATCAGTAATAAACACAGAATTAAAAAATTCAACAATTATTTATGATTAATTCGTTCGACTCGCGACCTCGCCGCGTGATCAGCTCATGATTAAGGGTTTGGGTCCGAAACTAGTCGGGCTATCCTGAAAAATGTCTCACGTAAGTTATAATACAAAAATTCAACAACTATTCAGAATCACTGGAATCATTTTGGTATTCTTCTTGATTAGGCAGGTAAACGTGACGAAGACTTTAAAAAAATATGATGTCGCACTGGAATAATTGCAGCTTGACATAAGAAAATTAAATCTTTATTTTGTATTGGAAGAGGACAACTATATACTGGTTTTAAGTCAAATTTTCTAACAAGATGCTGTGTATTACGTGTACTAGTTCTGAGAACCACTATAGCCTACGGATCAGCATCAAGTTCATAACGAAATTCAATTAAACTCAAACTGAACTCATTTATTCAAAATATACTAGAATTACTTAGTTCTTTTTGAACGTCAATGTTACAATAGACAGCCCAAAAAAAAGCCCTCCCTTCAATCCTGTCATAACTTTGTATTTGCAACTACTTTCACCTCACGAATTGCAGTCTACGTAATCTTTTCATTAAACACAGATTATACCCAGTTTTTTTTTTGCCAAAACTGCTTTATATTCAAAAAACTCCACAGTTTCCATCTCCTTTGCCACGTATGAATTACCTGATGATTTAGCCCACCGTACTTACTTCGTACACCGTTCATTACCTTTTCAGAAAACGTTTTACCTTTCTGATTTGTATAGGTTTTCCCTTGATTCTTCAATAATTTGCTCTTAACCTAGTGGTAAAGTAAAAAAAAGAGAACATACAAAATTGACAAAGGAAAAAAGCGACTGACACAAATTAAAGAAGACTGGAGAGTTCCAGTCTTCTTTAAATGTGTCAGTCGCTTTTTCCTTTGTCAGTTTTGTATTTTTTCTTTTTTTTACTGTTGGTAGAGCTTGGTGTAGCACTGTTTGCAAACGAAGACACAGAAGGTGTCGGTAAATTCTCGTGAAGATCAAAAGGTTCTATTAAAACAATATCTTTAGTACACAGGGCACAAATCGTACTATTACAAGGTTCGTGAACCTGAGCTGGTGATGGAAAAGGAGTTGCTGCTTCGTTTAATATATATAGGTGATAAGACTGGAGTTGTTGCTTCATAAATCTGAGCTGGTGATAGAGCAGAAGGTGCTGCTTCGTGGATCTGTACTGTTGATGGGATAGGAGTCACAGTTTTCAGAGTTGGACTAATATTATTGCAGGGTATTATATTCGGGTCTAAATTTGTATCATTTTTGTCATCATAAATTTTGTCGTCACCAATCGTTTCCATTTCTATACAACAGGATTGTCATCAAAAACGTCTTTTAATAAAAAATACAGGTTTTCTAAATCATTGGCCCATTATCAGGTACAGGCGACTCTCGAAACAAGCCTTAAAAGAAAAAATACTTTAATAATTACGGTCAATAAATTTTTATTTTTTAATTAGTTGAATATAAATAAAGATTTGAAATTGTGGATTATTAGTAATAATAGGTTTAAAGATATAAAATAAATCGCCATTTATAGTCGGTTAATGTAGATCCAACAAAATTAACTTTAGAATTACAATCAATATCGTCAAAAATAGTATATCCGCCAAAATCGATTTAATCACTTACGATCATTATCATCGAAAGTGGCAGATCCAACAATAAACATTTTAGGATGTACGGTCAAAAACGTCGGATGTGGCAGATTCTACAATATACACTTAAAAGTGTACAGTCAAGAACGTCGGATGTGGTAGATCCTACAATATCAATTTCATAATTTACGGTCACTAATGTCGGATGTGGTCGATACGTAGTTTTTGAATGGACAAACAACTATTTGTTATTGATCAACAATACATGACTTGTAATATTAAAATGCTAACTAAAACTTAAAAAATAATAATAACTACTTTTTACAACAACAATAAATGTGATAATAGCTATTATGTATTTTTAATAATATTAGAATCTTACCTGTATTATTGTTCGAGGCACTCGCACTATCAATACTATTTTCATTTATTAGACTGTTGTGACGAATTAATCCCATTATTTTGGAGGATCGGCTCCGTCTTTTTGTCAACGACATCCTAATATAGAAAAATAAACTCGCATAGGGAAAATAAAATTACATGCACTTCTCCCGGCATTAACTCAGCAACTGGCAGATCCGCACTTTCGCGCGCTCGATTCGTCCGATCAACATCGTCGCATAGTAAGTACCTACATTACTGAACGGACACAAGCGTTACTACCGACGATTTTAATGTAATTAACTTTGTAAATCGATTAAAAACAATTTTTTTTTGAATGAGCTTTTAATTGTTATACTTTTTTATGTGTTTTAATGTAATAAAAAAAAACAATAAAATTCAGATCCTGCGTTGTTGATAGGGCGTGACGAATTATGATATGATGTAGGTACGTTTCGTTTACATATTTTCAGTTCTTATTTCTTTAGTTCGGTTTTAATGCTGTCGGGTTTTTTGTTTTTTTTTTAATTGTTTCAGTTATTGAGTAAGAAACTCGATGCCTCATTTAATCAGATGATTTTCTTATTTTCTCTTAACTACCTAGCTGGATTACTGAATATAATGCGCTCCGATAACCTGCATTTTCACGTATAAATAAGTAATTAACTGTAAAATACTGATATATCTGCTGCAAGAGCTGTCGAATTACATCCATCTGAGTTCAAGGCTAAAAATATTATGCTGGTGTAAAAAATTCCAGACCTTATGTGCTTGTTCACGTACAGCTCGCGGGTGCGAGCGCGGTGGCGGGCGCGGTGGACATTGGCGAGTTCGTGTTCACATTGCGCGCCAGGCGTTTGCGCGACTGTGACGTGTTATCAGAGGTTGTAAACATGGACGACGATCTTTTATTTTAATCGAAAATTCATTCCTAAAATGAGATTTCATACCTTATACTATAGTTACAAAAATAAAGCAGTTTTAAATACCTATATATATGAATACTTTTTATTTACCTTCCATATCAAGAAATAATTCAACAATTTCTTTCCATAACTTATTAAGAACGTTTCTGTTCATATGGTAATGATGTTTGCTTTGCCAAATTGGAGTTCTTGCCTGAATAGCACTGATAAATTCTTCTGTATTAAACGACATGATGAAAAACGTGCTATCATTTCCAGCAACAAGTTCAAACGGGTGATCTTACCTGACGACGCGAGTTAATCGCGCGCTCCGCCGCTAGTTCGACGTGAACACTAGCAAACAACTTCATACGTTTGATATTATCGCGAGCGCGCCGCGCGCTCCCGTCGCGAGTTCGCCCGCTACATAGCCCGCACCTGCGTTTTGTACGTGAACACTTGCATATTATGCCATACGTTTGATATTTCGCGACCGCGCCCGCCACCGCGCCCGCGAGTTAACGTGAACAAGCACTAACGCCACTCACACACCCGAGAATAATCTAGAAACTGTCTTTCTCTACCTACAATACTCGTACAACCCATATTTTTTATTTATTTAGATTCTGTTTCATAACATTACATACATTTGTGTATACATTAGTAATTAATATTTCGATACCAAAAGATTGCAGATAGTGGAGATGAGAATGTTGAGATGGACGTATGGAGTGACCAGAATGCATAAGGTCAGGAATGAATTATATTAGAGGAAGTTTGAAAGTAGCGCCCGTGCCAGAAAAGTTGAAAGGGAACCGTTTGTCTTGATATGGGCATGTGAAGAGGAGGGATAAAACGCATGTAACCAAAAGAATTATGAATCTAAATGTGGATGGATGGAGAGGAAGAGGAAGGCCAAAGAAGAAATGGATGGATTGTGTGAAGAATGATATGAAAGAGAAGGGAGTCAGTGATATCATGAATGTTGACAGGACCGAATGGAAGAAAAAAACGTGTTGACACCAACCCCAAAAGTAACATGGGACAAGGGCAGGAAGATGATGATGATGATATTTCGACACCAGCAATGAACACTACGTTACTTGATTAAGTCTATTTTACATCTTACTTAGTGATCTGTGTTTTACGCCAAAGGCTGTTCAAAGAAAATTTGTGGTAACTTTTTTATTTTTATAGATATTGAATATTTAGTATTTCCATATTATTTATTTTGAACTAATTAATAGTCCTTATGATAAACAATTCGGCATTAAAAACGGAAATTGTCCAAAATTCGAATTAGCGTAGTGTAAATTGTTGGTGTCAATTTATCTTAAGAATTCGTAGTTTATGCAGTTCAAAATTTTCAACTCATTTTTTTTCCTGTACCTACCTATTTCAATGCTTTTCTTTTTTAGCCAAAGGTTGACTGGTAGAGAATGCCTTATGACATTAAGTCCGCCTTATGTACCACCATAGTGCACATAAGGCGTTGTTATTATGCACATAATATTATTTTCGGAGTCTAAACACTTATAAAAAACCACAGTACTGAGTTTATGTCTACTTAATCGTTTATTGAAATAGTTAAGTATTATGGAAATAGTATTAGTTTTAACACTTAATTTATTAAACACAACACTGAACTTAGTTTTTAGACAACACTTGAGTTATACACAGCGCGATTGCCTCAATGAAGGGCAGAAGATAGACTCGGTGTATTATTCTTTGTTCTAGGTTTTAGCTGAACACCAACCAAGGTTGGGCAGTAATACTAGACCACTATTATATCAGCACTAGAGAGAGTAATGACTAACTACATATATTTTGTTTACCAAATAGGATGGTATCAATTTATTGAAGTATAAATACACCAATTTACATTAAAGACTCAAGTACTGTAATTATAGACACAATACATAAACAATGGCACTGACGAATCGGTTCGTCGGCCGGGCCGCTAACGGTTAAGGAGCTCGTGGGTAATTAACAACCGCGCTGGATCGTACGATTTGTGAGGTTGAGCAGCGCTTGCCGCGGTGACCGTTCGTTACACATCGAGACCCCGCCGTGCCTCAGAAAGTATGTCGGCCTCGGATGTCATAAGAATACCTATGACAGTCATTACGGGTAATCAGAAGCCCAAAAGTCTGACAAACGTCAACGACAACCTTATGGTATGTCTACACCCATGCGCTTTCATGTTCATCTTGCGCTTTCAACTTTCAATTCCTCTTGCGTCATGCGCATCAAGCGCATGCAATATTGATTGTGGTGCGCCTCGGTCAGTCGTCAGTCAACATACAATAGACGGATTAGCGTGCGCTAGGGGCATACGCTTTTGTCGAATTAGTATTAAGGCATGCGCTATTGCTTGCGTTCCGGCGCTTCACGCATACTTCAGACGCAAGATGAACATGAAAGCGCACTGGTGTAGACATAGCTTTAGGATATCGGTATTGCCCATTAACTGGGTTGCGAAGGTCTGCTAGTAGTCGCTTCATGTAAAATACTGGTATTCAGCCGCATGTGGTAGCTGACTCCAAGTTGGGAAAAGGCTAGGAGAAAGATAACATTAAACAAATATTAATAAGATCCACTTCAGCAAGAAATGTATAGAAATAACATGTTTGGTTCCAGCAGTGCATCTGTATACACACTTAATATTAATATTTATCAACCTTAACGCCAATCATATTCATATTCATATTCATATTCATTTATTTGCATTCCACAAGGTAAAAAGATGTTAACAAAAGGCTTAGAGCTAAGAGCCGTTGTAGACCCTGTCAGGGCACAGCAAAATTTCTAATTAGATACATAGCTAGGTATTACTTAAAGTTAAAAAGCTAAACATTAAAATAAATTATTCATGAAAAAAAAACAATTACATTCGCATAAAATAAAAATAACAATAACATAAATAATTCTAATATTTGGTAAGCAGGTAGCTATTTTCTTAAAATAATAATAATACTTTTACAAGTTATATTTGCTTAGTAATATTATTACAACTTATTTAATAAGAGATCATATTTTAGGGTTACAAATTATTAATTAAAATTATAGATTCGGTGGGTAGCATTTTATAATTTACTCATTCTCGTTTCATTAAATAATCTTCTTGATAAATATACACATGTCTATATTTAAGGATGTATTTATTGTAATTATATTCTTTCATTCAAGTATTCATTCACATTATAATAGATTTTGTTTAATAGAAATAATTTTAATTTATTAATAAAGGTGTTGTATTTATTTATATTTTTTATTTCTTCCGGTAACTTGTTATATATTTTTATCGACATGACATAGGTACTTGAGGAGTGCATTTTTAATCGGGATGTAGGTAGGTTTAATCTATTTTTATGTCTTAAAGTAATTTTAGTTTGCATGTCTTCTCTTTTTGTGTAAAATTCCGGGTATTTACGTACAAATTTACAGATTTCAAAGATGTAGAGGCACGGTAGGGTTAAAATTTTTTGTTCCTGGAAGTGGGGCTTACAGCTATCCGTTTGTTCAATATTGACTAGAATTCTAATAAGTTTTTTTTGTAGAGTGAATAGTGTTGGTGAGTCTGTACTATTACCCCATAATATGATACCGTATTTAAGCCATGCATAGGCATATGCGTAATATGTTACCAACGCAGTATTTATGTCTGTAGTTTTTTTGATTTCCCTAAGGGCGTATGAAAATTTTGATAATTTTGCTTTTAATTTCTGGATATGCGACTTCCAATTTATGTGTGTGTCTATGTCTAGTCCTAATAGGGTGAATTTGTTTACAATTTCTAGTTTGTAATTTTTAAAACTGAAGTTTATATGTATAGGTTTTTTTTGTCGTGGGTGAAATGTCATTATTTTTGTTTTATTAAAGTTAATTTCTAAGTTATGTTCCATCATCCAATGAGTTGTAGCATCAAGTATTGAATTTAATTTATCATTAAGGTTGAGATTAGTTTCGCATGAGGCAAGAATGGATATATCATCCGCAAACAGAACACAAGGTTCACTGATATGTTTCGGGCGATCGTTAATATAAACTAAGAATAAGAAGCAGCCTATTACACTCACAATCAAGACTACCTAACACTCTATTTGAAGAAATATAAACTATTTTTGTAACAGATGTGCCTTGGTCGGCCACTTTTCTGTAATATGAAATGGATTATAATTAAAGTGACAAGACTATCTTCTGTATATAATTCACTAGCTTTTGCCCGCGACTTTGTCGGCATCGATTTCGGATTTTAACTTGGATTAACTTTATACGGAGAGAGCCAAGCTGATCTATCTATCTATGCATTTTTCTATCTTCAGCGTTTTAGGCTGTGTGTTGTCTGTCAGTCAGTCATGGAACAATTTTAAGGATACAACAGGTAACATAACGAAGAGCAAACATAGAAATTGGTCGGGTAGGTGAAGCATGATACAATGATAATTTTTTGTCAGTATCCCGCGAGGCTATCCGTCTATTTGGTTTGTCTCAAATTTCATATTGTCTTTCAGTTTTCTAATTGGTTAACATAATTTATATCTATTAGATCAGCTGCATAATATAAACCAGTTAAAGAAATAATTAAAAGAATACATTTGTCCCGTCCCAAAACTTTCTACACAGACGAAATACATAATTACCTATACATCCTATCGCCGAAACGAGGTAATCCAATTATGTTTTAAAACATGTATTACATACAGTTTCCGTTCTATAACGAGGTAAACAAGTGATAAATATGGTATGCTGTTTTTAGGGTTCCGTAGTCAACAAGAAACCCTTATACTTTCGCCATGTCCGTCCGTCTGTCCGTCCGCAATTGACAACATTTCATATTTTTAACCTGCATTTATTATTACAAAAAGACGTATGCGCCAAATGACGTCATAAATACGGTGGAATGGCGATCTAACCTTTGCTCCGCTGTGAGCCGTCAAAAAGCTGTTAGTTATATATCACTGTCATTTAATACTTGTCTTGTTTAACTTCATAAGTGACATTGACATGTCTTGTTTGACATTAAATGTTTTCATCTAAAACATTGGAACGCATAGGCAAAGGTAACTCCTCATTCCACCATTTATGTGACGTCATCACATGCTTTTTGATTTTCATTTTTTTTCTCAGAAATGAGGAAATGAAAAAATATAAAAAATATATATTTGAACTCAGGACACGAAAATAAAGAAACGGTATTTTTGTTTTAAGGTCGTGTCAGTTCTGAAATGTTATCAATTTAGCTCGGAGACTCTTAGTACTAGAAAGCTACAATTTGGCATGGATATATAATGTTAATCACGCCGACAAAGTAAAGTAAGTAAGTAAAATAAAATCACGTTTTTTTTATTGTTCCTCCTATCTACTCTTAAAGTGGGGATGTTTTTTTTTCTCGTCTACCCCATGGTGTGGGGTGTTGTTGGATAGGTATTTCAAAAATATTGCGGGTTTGTGATGACAATTTTTCGATTAAGTGAACCGTTTCTGAAATATTAAGCTTTAAAGTGCTAATTTTTGTCAAAGTCAAGTGTCCCCACTGCCAGCTAAACGGTTAGTTTTGGATACGTCAAAAAATTCACGGTAGTAGAATATACAACAAAGTTAAAAGGAAAACTATCTCAGCTAAGTAGGCTTTACAAGTTTACGAGTAATAGTCGACCAACCGGAAAAGTAAAAATTTCGTACAAATTCCATTGAAAAATTACTAAGCCCTCTTCTTAGTCCGCATTATTGTGCAACTACGGAACCCTATTGCTGGGCATGGCCCGCCACGCACTTGGTCGGTTTGGTTTATTACTTACAAGTATTAAAATGAAACGTTATGTAAGAGTTACAAGAGTTTATCAATAAAAGGCCTAATTAAAATTAGCTGTGTACTAGCGTAGATTAGTATGATAGTATGATATAACAAAAACGTTTCTTGCTTAGTAAGTTTTATTTTAATGAATTAAAACTTAAGGACTGAAAGGACTGTCTCGTCGGTCTAGTGGTTGCAAGCGCGACTGCTGAGCGTGAGATCCTGGGTTTAATCCCAATGTGTTTTTCCGCGTGGAATTTCTCAATAGCAGCCCGGGATCTGGATTTGTGCCCGTTTGATGGCAATAGGCTCGCCCCCTATTCCATGGGAAATGTGGATGTACTATACACCTCTGCCCAACCCTTCGGGGAAAACAAGCATGATGTTATGTTAGTAATTAAAAGTCTCTTTCATCGAATAAACCATGTTCTCACTAATGTTACTGAAACGAAAGCCACCCTGCGCTTTAAAATTTTCTTAAGTTCTTGCTCGGGCGAGTTTCCGTTCCTGGGGGTCTACTCTCTAAGTACGAAGTCCGTGGTTTCGGCTTTAGTTACGGGCCTTTCCTACTCCCTATCACCTACGGACAGACGATTATTTCGGGGCCCGAACTAAGAATGAATGACAACACGATTTGACAGTTGTCCCTACTACCGATGTGTTCTTGCCCGTCCGAAAAATTTAATTTGACACTTGTTTTGTTCACTCCTACGTTTCGGGCTACTTTCGGACGGGCTACTAACTTCGTTGACGGACTTAGGAAGTAGGCCCCCTGGACCATCAAGCCCCATAGATTCGATAGATTGGGATTGAGAAACGTAACCTTTGTTGTTTGGCTTTAACAATAATAAGTTGAATGGTACTGTTTTAAACCTTTTAATAAAGCTACAAACATAATGACTAATTTGAAATAAGTCAGTTAATAAAATTGTGATGCCGCATGTCTATGACAATATAATTCAAAAAGTTTAAAATCAATTTAACATAAGCGTTAAAACATTAGCGAAAAGTTTTCTTGTTTCTATTTCGAAAGCAGAAACAAGTTACATTATACCATTTCTTTGTCACCATAATAAAATAAAATACATTTATTTCAGACTACTTAATTGTCCATATGTTATTAGTAACAAAGGTCTTACAACTATTTTAGTATTGCAATGCATCATTTTTAATAAATTATTTATCAATACACAATAAGTTAACAGGTTCACCGTCCAGACACCAGACACATAGTTAAACAATGCCGTTGTTCATGTGTGATTCATGGGACAAAGACGCTATTTTTTTACGCATAACGTATGTATTCTACTAAACTATGCTGTACCCGACAGGGTCCATAATTGATCCCACAGTCTTAAGCCTATCACCTGTATTAAAATTAGGGGAATTATTAATCGGGCGAATAAATAATATATGGAAGACTGTTAATGAGATACTTTATACTGGGATCGATCTATCATCACTGACAGGACTATTGTAGCCAATAAGCTTGATATAGTGGTGATAGATCGATCAGAGCGCCGCGCAATGATTGTTGATGTCACTGTCCCGCATGACGAGAATCTCGTGAAAGCCGAAAACGATAAAAAAATCAAATACCTTGATTTGGCACACGAGGTTGTTGACATGTGGGACATTGACTCAGCAGTCATTGTGCCGATAGTCGTTACAGCCAATGGCTTAATAGCCAAGAGCCTCGACCAACATCTGATGAGGCTCTCGTTAGGCAGCTGGATCAAGGGTTTGATTCAGAAAGCGGTACTTCTGGACACGGCGCGTATCGTTAGGAAGTTCCTCTCTCTGGAGCCCTGACCGCCGGCAGCTTGGACCCTGTTCCCGATGCCGGTGGGCTACTATATTTTTATATTTTTAAATGTTTTTGTTTTATTTATATGGAAATATTTAAAAATGTAATTTTATATGTGTATTTTAATGAATAAAGGAAATAATAATAATAAGACGAAATACGCCAAATGTGGCAACAAAACACAGTTAAAATAATACCAATAATAATTTCATCAACAGGACTCATTCCCAAATCATTACACACGTCACTAAAAGAATTAGACATACACCAAAAATCATACATACCACTTCAGAAGTCAGTTATAATTGACACATGCTCCATAGTTAGGCGATTCCTGACATCCACAACACAAACACCTACATCAATAGACAACGAACCAACCCACTTGGTGTAAACCCGTGATAGGTTCGTCAAACCCACCGGCAAATGCTGAGATTCCAATAGGATACATAACTCATAATAATAATAATCTTTATTGAACAAATAACCTTACAATTTACCTATTTATCTAGCTCTAGTTACAATTTTTGAAAGGTGTCCAAAATTTAATAAACCCTGCCTCCTAAACTAGGATACCCTGTGTCTTAGGAGTCAGTGTTCTACTGTCGCTTGGACTTTAGCTTAACCCTTATCAAGTAACAGTACAATAATTCAGTAGATTATACATAATAATATAAACAAGGAAAGAAAGAGAGTAAGGAGTACTGTGATTGTGAGTGCGCGTGTGTGTGTATATATATGGGAGTGTGTGCGTAAATTTGTGTGTGTGTGTGTGTGTGCGTGCAGTTGTTGAGAATAATAAGTTATAAATAATAATAATAAATTTAAATTAAAACAATTGTCAAGTGTGCAACTTGTAGATTAGGACACAGGTTTTAATAATATTTCTGTATCACTGTAGTTAAGGCTTTGTAGCCATGTACATGGAAGCTGGGAGTGTTGCAATTTATACTACGTATGTTTTGAGTTAATATCTTTAGTGTATGTGTAGAAGGTGGCAATAATGTGTAACAATCATCAATGTCACAAGTCGCAGATTGAGCTACTGAAACAGAGTCTAAATCATTATTTAAAATCATTGAAAAATCAGCCATTTGGAAAAATAAATAATAGTAGGTACCTACGTAAATTATACCATACGAAAAAGCGTTACAGAATACTATAAAAAAGAAAAATTAAAACAATAATACTAATACCGGGTGGAAGGGACATCGTAACGTATACGTGTACCATGGATCCAGTACATGATTCTGAACCCCCCAGCGTTGGAATTTTTCGTCGCTTTTTTCTTAATTTTTACGATTTTTTTTGCAGTTTTTTTTAATTTATAGTGTATAAAATCATTATTGTTTTCCATCCCAATGCGATAAAAAAGAAAAAAACAATTATTTCACAATTTTCACGTAAAACAGCAATGAAAATCAAACTTAAAAAGTGCTCCCGATCAGCTGTTTTGGTAAAGTTCACGAACCGAGGTTATCGCAACAAAGTAAGTGAGTGCAACAAAGTAGGCAGTGTAGGCACTAGTCACTGAGCGCGCGCTCACTCAAAGAAGCCGACATGCCGCTGCGCCGACGCGCGGTATCGACAAAGCTATAGCGGCCAGTGCCTATGAATCTAACAGATGCGTTATTACGTAAATTAATATCAGATTGACTACTTTTATTTAGACTTTTTATCTGGGATTATTAATGATCTCTGATAGTATGTCCAATACTGTTATCAATTTTAATAAATTGAATGTAAAAAAATAAGTTTTTTTAGTAATTAACCTTTTTTTTAGGCAATTTTTGTTATAAACATTTGTTTTTGCATTAACACCTTTGTTTAACCGATGTAATCTGATCTTTAGTAAATTTTAACCCTATCCATTTTCGCAATTTATTTTGTCAGTACAACTCAATGCGTTGGCACAGTCTATCATTTTATTGGTCTGTGCATGATCTAGGTGCCTTACGAGTCTATGACGGCTTGTCGGCGAAATTGTAAAGGAAGTAAAATTTTGAATTTCGCCGATTTTTGATCAGTTCAGTTTCCGATTTGCGTTCATTGTAAACGGTTGTATTGTTTTTCGTGATTTTGGATTTGAGCGTATTAGTTATTATCAGTAGAGTTGTTTTTTTGTCTGTGTTGTACTGTCTGTGTTTTGAACGAAAATGCCTCGGATACGTAACAGTCGTAACCATACGTTTAGTGCCCGTAACTAGAGAGATGCCGGTGGCCCACTTCCGGGATGCGTGGTACCAACACGATGGCGCTCCCCCATACGTGACTCTTCCAGTGCGACAGCCTTACACCTTACAGCGACTTTTGGTGACCAGTAGATTGGGAGGTTCGATCCACAACCCTGGCCAGCGCGATCACCAGACTTGACCCCACTAGATTTTTGTCTGTGGGGTCAAGATAGGGACTTTGTTACGGAGTGCAATACGGCAGCAGAAATGCGAGATCGCTTGCGACGCTCCGTGCGGAGTATGTCCGAGACCCCACCTTATTGCCCCGTGTCCACGCTGAAACTCTGCGCCGCGCTAGGATTTGTGAGCAAGTTGGTGGCGGCCACTTTGAACCCTATCTTATTAGGAGTCCCTCACTCCTAATAAGAGAGATTAAGGTGAGTGTTAATTTGTTTGCAACTAATTGCCATGTAGGTAGGTAGGTACCTCATCGGAATCATTAGGTAGGTACCTACTTATGTTATTTTATGAGCGAACGAGCAATGTTTTGTTTTTTGTTGTAAGCAATCAGTCAATTGAACTAAATTTCAAGTTCGGTTTATCAATGTGTTTGTTAGGTGATTTCTTTATCAGTAGTGTAAACGTAGGTATGCTACTTTTCACGTTTACAAAAGCGTTGTGCGGCAACGCGACTCCGTGCCGAACTCAGACTTGTGATGTGTGCGTGCGTATGCGTGTAGGCACTGTACTTACTGTACGGCCGCCGCACCGCGCCGCGCACCGGTACCGCGTTAGCGGAGTAATGGCTTGCGGTTGTGATTGTGACTCGTTGTTTGCATTCGCAGTACATTGCGCGCTTAAAAATGACAACATCTGTAACCTATCATTTGTGATATTAATGACTTACGTAAATTAATTTAAGGCTTTATGAGGAACCTTTTCACGAAGTTTGTGTTACGATGTCCCTTCCACGCTGTATAACAATTAAATTATATAGAAGAAATAATAACTAATCAGAGTTTACTCTCTGCTTTTAGCTTGTCTATGTCAGTCTCTGAGTTTATAATTAGAAGATGTTTATCTCCTTCCTTTTCTCGGACGTAAATCTTGCCATGAGCGGTTCAACAATATGAATAGTTATGAGTCTTCGCAAAATCACGTGCTAGGAAAAATAGTCTTTTGACCTTTGTTGTAAGATCTTCAGTTATAAAGATTGGCTTTGCTGTACCTTCGATATTTAGATGCGTCGTGTTTAGTTTATTTTCTTTGTGTTGCTTGTTGAGGTTTTTTGTGTGTTCAATAACTCTTTCCTTAAGTAAGGTGGTAGTAAAGTCCACAATAATAGGTTTATTTTCTTCGGTTTTAGTATTAACCCGGAAGATGTCTTTTATGTCATTATTTTGTATAGTTAGATTAAGAATACGTCCAATATTATTTATAAGTTTGGCCGGAAGATGTCTTTTATGTCATTATTTTGCATAGTTAGATTAAGAATACGTCCAATATTATTTATAAGTTTGGCTAATTCTGTTTTCGTTTCTCCTTTTTTATGTGGAACATTTCTTATCTCTATACTGGACAATCTTTGCGTTTTCTCTAAGGTTTCAATTCTGTTTTCTAATGTGCTAATGTACTGAAGATTATCCTTTTTTTCCTGTTCTATTATAACTAGTTGTTTTTTATGTCATTATAATCTTCGGACAACTGCTCAAAGGATTGAATAATTCCAATATTCTGTTTTTTGATTTCGTTAATCGTAGTCTGAAGAGCATCAAGTTTAATATTCTGTTCGTTTTTGTACTCTGCAATTATTTTTCTTATTTCAGACAAATACTTTAATACTAAACCGAGCGGCATTAAAGTATATTTGCGAAAAATTAACTTAACTGGCGATAATTAATGGATGATTAAAATTCGTAAAATGAGCTACTAGCAGTGGGAAAGAGTTAATCTAAGCTAGCAACTAAAATTCCAAGTGTCCGAATTAAATACTAACTTGGGCGAAAAAAATACTGAGTGGGCGAAAATATACATTTCCTTACCCCGACACGGATAGGTTAGGTTCGAAGGTTTCATCCCCTTCGTGTTAGGTTACTTTAAACCCTGCAGACAGAATTAGGTTGTCGACGCTCCTTTGGAAACCCAAACAACCTTACAAACATACAAAAATAAGTTCGCTTAAGATTAAGTATTATCATGCTGATCGTTCTGAATAACTAGTACCTCAAATTCGTACTTTTAAGTCACCGTTTTCAATATTTGTGTTCGCCCTCAGTCTTTCGCCCACTTAGGCTGAGATCTATAGATCCAACTTAGACTTAGCTTAGACTTTGCTCAGACTTTACTTACGTCATACTTTGCTAAGTGTATGCTTAGCATAATCTTAGATTTGGAATTTATAGACGTATCACGTTGAGACTATGCTGAGCTTAGGCTAAGCATACGCTAAGACGGTCGATGTCAAAATACAAGTTAATGTTTCGTTTCAAGCATTACATTCTTGATTTTTCTTTATAAATGTTTAACAATAATAACATGTAAATAATCTAGAACTACGCTCATATTTCTTCTATGTATTATTATTATAAGAACAAGCAGAAATTGGCATGCTTATAAGTGTTTTTTTTTTTTTTATAGACGAACACAATATATACCTATATTCATTGAAACGGATCGCATCGTTTTGACATCTGCAATTTGTCGAAAAAAAGTAACTTTTAATTCATTTTCATACATTTTAAACTTAGAAAAACTTTTTTATGTGATGTTATAATACCTAATTGTTTTTATCTTAACTAATTCAGAATTAGTTATCAACATCAAGGAAATCTTTTCTAATCTGGTATTACTGAGTTGAGTCTGGTTACTTTATAATACTAAAAAATTAAAAAGTTGTGTAAATATAATGATGGTAAAGTAAAGTATGGACCATTATTTTTTGTTAGGATAATAGTAACCTAAGTATTTGCTAAGTCGTCGATTTTGTGAACTTAGACTTTGCTAAGCATTTGCTAAGCACGCACTCAGATGAATTCAAAGACGGCTCTATAAATACTGACTTTGTCATAAGTCTAAAGTAAAGTCTGAGCAAAGTCCAAGTTGCGTCTATAGATCTCAGCCTTAGTATTTCAGTACGCTATAATCAGTATTTTTGACACCCTTACCACAGTAGACATATAAGCTAAAGCAGTACTTCAACTACCTACAATCGTCCGATTTGACACACTCACACAGACACGCACTGCAACAAGACAAATGAGGTATTTTCGGGATACAGTTCCTTATAAAAACAAAAAACTATCAGTATACAGAGCGTGTCTGTGTGAGTGTTATCGGTAGCGGGTAGCACTGGGCAATGTTGACAAGAGAGGGTAGTCGTCGATAAGGATCGGCCCACCCGAGGTTATAAAGGCGGTGGTCATTCGACGAAGCGAGAGCATTCCGTGTTGAACAGCTGAGGAAGTCTGACCTTTTATATCTGATTAGCTTGTCCTTATTTTATGATCTTGTAATAATTGTGTAAAGTAATATACTGTGATCTAGTTAATGTTACTAAGACTAACCCAAATACAAGTACTCTCAGTGGTGGAGAGTCTATGTTGGTTTTATTTACTGTGTTTACCTTGCTCGCAATCCTGACATACCGATATTAGCTAAAACTGTAATGATAGAATCACCCCTGAACGATTATATTGTTGTGTCATTTACATCAGAAGTGGAACAAGAAAAAACCAGTCCACATTATGATTGTATACCCACATGTAAATTATTTGCTTTGTAAAAATCCCCTGTAGACGGACTGACAAAAACTTGATTATTAGATTGATATTACAATGGTGAGAAATGTGAGAATGAGAAAATGTGATAAATCCGGTGAGTCACAACCATTTTATTATGTGTGAAGGAAATATAATATGAGAGGTTATTTATTCGTGTAAAATAAATATTAAATGATATCTTTGCTTATTCATGTAAAATAAAAGCGATGTTATCTGTATTTATTCGTGTAAAATAAATGAGATGATATCTGTGTTTATTCGTATAAAATAAATATGATGGTATCTGTATTTATTCGTGGAAAATAAATACGGCATCTGTATTTATTCGTGTAGGAAAATACATTGCAAGTCGTATTAGAGTTTGTGGTGAGATGCAACCAGGGTTGATCTTTGGCACCGCCCGGTTTGGCCAGCCGGGGTTGGCCAAAGGCTTCGCCTGGGGAAAACTGAAACTCTAACGTGGCGAAGCAATTGTTATAGGGCTGGAACCAAGGCGGGATATGCCATGATATGGCTAGATCCAAGGCGGGTGATGCCATGTTGATAAAGCAGGATCCCAGGCGGGTGATGCCAAATGAGTTGGCTAAATCCAAGGCGGGTGATGCTATTAATTGATAAATGAAAATGCAGTGAAAATGAGATTCTGTTTTGAATTAATGTTTTGAAAAAGTTTTGAAAATATTGATATTTGTTTTGATTGGTTTTGTTATAATTCTTGTTGTAGAATGGTACAAAATAGTTTATTGAAATTAAAAAGTAGTTTGTTATTATTACTTATGGTTTAAAATGTATTTTTTGTAGACGAAAACAGGAAATTGTATTTATTATTGATGATAATTACTATGATGACTTCCGTTAAAGATTAATTTGTCAAATTTATTTTAAATAAAAAAATAATTTGACTTATTTTCGTTAAAGATGTGTTTAATATGTATTGTATTGTTGTAAAAAGGTTGGATTATTAGCGCAATATAGAAATGTTATGTTTAAAACATCATGTCAGTTTTGTAATATGAGTTTGTGAATAATTGAGATATTATTTTGATCATGAAAAGTTTTAAAGGTTAGGTAGGTAAGGTAGGTAGGTTTAAGTATTATGATTTTGGGAATAATTGAGATAATATTTTAAGTGTTTATAATTATGTACTATGATACTGTGAATAATGATTAAAGATATTTAACCATGAAACATTTAGGATGTTTGTTTTATGATTTCGTTAAGAATTGAGATATTTAAGAATGTAGGATTTTGTGAATAATAATGAGATAATAATCGTGAATTATTTTAAGGGTGTACTATGAGTTTATGAATAATGAGATATTTAATCTTGAAATATTTTAAGTGTTTAACGTACTATGAGTTTGAAGTGTTTATATGTTGGTAAAATGAATTGTGAATAATTGAGATTTATAATCATGGAATATTTTAAGTGTTAAATGTACTATGAGTTTGTAAATTATTGAGATATTATGTTATGATTTTGTGAATAATTATGAGATTTTTACGAATGAAATATTTTAAGTGTTTATGTATTCTGGCTTTGTGAATCGTTAAGATATTTAACCAAGAAATATTTTAAGTGTTTATGTATTATGAATTTGTGAAAAACTATGAGATATTTAGCCCTGAAAAATATTGTAAATGTATTTAAATGATTTTATGAATTTGTGTATAATGAGATTGTGTGTTTATGTACCTATTATGATTTATTGAATAACTAAAATTTGATGTTTAACCAAAGTAGAACTGTCTAATACGCATCTGAGATAGTATTTTATTGTGAAAATGTTGAAATCTAATGTGTGGATGTTTGTAAGTAAGTAAGTTTGATACGAGAAGTTATGAACGAATATAGAACTAGGTTGATACTGAATGAATATCAACTAGTTTAAGTCATGGGTGATGAGCTTGTTGGCCGTCGATGTGATAACAAGCTCTAATCGATTCAAACATTCTTTGGATGCTTTTCATTTTACTTTGGTCAAAGACATGAGTAACATGACGAGGTCAAAGATGAGTGATCAGGTGTGGCCGAGATATGTACTGTATTATTTGTTTCTGTTTAAGGTCCGAAGGTGTCACTGAAGTTAGGCCTTGATGCACAATCTTGACGATGGGGTTGATGGTGCGTCAACCACCAACCACCAACACACGAGGACGTGTGTTTTGCAGGAGGGCCGTGTTATCGGTAGCGGGTAGCACTGGGCAATGTTGACAAGAGAGGGTAGTCGTCGATAAGGATCGGCCCACCCGAGGTTATAAAGGCGGTGGTCATTCGACGAA
This sequence comes from Amphipyra tragopoginis, assembly GCA_905220435.1. NCBI lineage: Eukaryota > Metazoa > Arthropoda > Insecta > Lepidoptera > Noctuidae > Amphipyra > Amphipyra tragopoginis. The sequence continues at coordinate 13,014,130 of HG992009.1, forward strand.
GCGAGAGCATTCCGTGTTGAACAGCTGAGGAAGTCTGACCTTTTATATCTGATTAGCTTGTCCTTATTTTATGATCTTGTAATAATTGTGTAAAGTAATATACTGTGATCTAGTTAATGTTACTAATACTAACCCAAATACAAGTACTCTCAGTGGTGGAGAGTCTATGTTGGTTTTATTTACTGTGTTTACCTTGCTCGCAATCCTGGCATACCGATATTAGCTAAAACTGTAATGATAGAATCACCCCTGAACGATTATATTGTTGTGTCATTTACATGAGTGTTTCAATTCATGAGATTATACTAAGTTGAGGTACTGCTTTAGCTTATACGAGTATGTCTACTGTGCCCTTACTTTGAATTTGAATTTATATTCGATCGTTTAAATACTACTGTCGGGAACTTCGTGGAGTGAGCGCCATCTGTTGTCTGCCATCTAACTAACCGTGACGTCAACATCGGACCACCACTGCCCGTTGGAGGGAGGAGACCGGCTCGCTTGGTGCGCCCGGAGTATTGCTTCTTGGACCGTACGACGGAACACTCGTCTAGAGTATTCTGTGTAGATCAGCTGAAGAAGTCTGACCTTTTATATCTGACTAGCTTGTCCTTATTTTATGATATTGTAATAATTATCTAAAGTATTATATTGTGATCTAGTTCATGTTACTAACACTAACCCAAATACAAGTACTCTCAGTGGTGGAGAGTCTATGTTGGTTTTATTTACTTCATTTACCTTGCTCACAATCCTGACATACCAATATTAGCGATAACTGTAATGATAGAATCACTCCTTAACGATTAAATTGTAGTGTCGCTAACACTACCCTTACAATTACATTACGGAATGCCGCCATAAAGAAATTGAATTGAATTGTAACTGTATACATGTTCCGAGACACAGGCTTATTGTTATATTTTTTTTTTAGAAAATATTGCTTTTTATCAAAAACAATTATCATTAAGTTTCTTCGGAAGAATCCGAGTCTGAGACAAACACAAACGCAAATAAATATATGTATTTCTGGATTTTTATTTCACCATTCTATAGGGTCAGTAATGAGAATGAACTCTCTTCAATAAACATTGTGTCTTAAATTGTTGGAAGATTATCTAACAGGTACATTTTCATTCAATGACACAAGGCAAGGCGGTAGATAAGTACTTAAAAACTTTATTTTATTTTTTGTTACCTTCTTATTTCATAAACTTCCTTTAATTCAAGGCACTTTGTTTGTTGGAGATGTTTGATCTTTATTACTGACCCTTAGCGGCCAGTTTTCATGAAAATAATAATGAAATAGAAGGCAAATTGAAAAATTAAATTCACACTAAGTAATAAATAGCATATAATTCCTTCAAAATTTCCTTCCAACTGCCACCAGAATTGCGCTAGCGCAATCTCTTCTTCTCTCCATCCTCGACTATGCTGATGTCAGCTATCTCGATTCAACTGAGGGCCAATTTGGAAAGATTGAGCGACTTCATAATCTTTGTATCAGATTCAAATTTGGTTTGCGTAAATATGATCATGTTTCTGAATTCCGTACTAAGCTCAAATCGCTACTTATTCGCCTTCGCCGGAACGCCCATATTCTTTCTCTACTTTACAATGTTCTCTTCCATCCTTCCACCCCATTTTACTTTAAAGAACGCTTCGAGTTCCTCTGTGACACACATTCTAGGTTCTTGAGATCATCAGAAAATCTTAAATTAAAAATACAACAGCATTCCACTTCCTTTTTAGACAAGTCCTTTACGATTTTTTGAAAAAACTTAAATAAAAATCATCTCTTGGAAATAAAAATTACCGAATTTTGAAATTTTAACACGTGTTTTAAAAAGGTGATACTATAAGTGGCCCGCGGATTACTACACCCCTTCCAACTAACCTTGTATAATATAATTAGGTAAGTAATCTTAGCATCATCGCTGGTTGGTTTTTAGGTAGCGTGTAGTTTTAGGTACCGTGTAGTTTTAGGTACCGTGTAGTTTTAGGTACCAATGCTGTGAACGCCTGGAATATGGCTTGTCCCAATACGATGTGTGACCCGTCAATCCATCTTCCAAGAAACAGTGGGACGAGCCCTGCAGAGCGGCTTTGACACGAAATAATCTGTTGAATATGCCAGTCAATACTCGTCTGCTGTCTGTGGGCAAATGGGAGTCGGGACTTTGCCTTCAGGCACTTCTGTCACACAACATAGGTACTATGTTGGATGACACAAGTTTTCGCTTCGCTAAATGCGTACGCTTAGGCGCTCCTTACGCTGCTTTGTATCGGTGTCACCGATGAAGCTGTCGACAGCAACGGACACCATGACACGTGACTGCTGTACTAGAAGCCAATGGTTTGGCACGTGACGATGGGAAGTGACCAGACACCATGTCACTGTTGCCATGGAAGATGTGGTATGGGACGCAGTCATGGGGTTCATGAGCATGTCTCCTATTCAAGGAAATTGCTCGAAGACTGGTCAGCACTTTGCGTGAGCCAGCCCAGCTTTTGCAACGTGGCAACGCTGCCAGTCTTCTGAACACTCTGACACACTTTATTTGTTTGAATTTATAACTCTATTTTATACATAAATATTGTCAGTTTTTACTTTAAATATGTATCCTAGTTGAGATTTGTACATAATTATTAGGATAAAATGTATGCAGAGTGTATCCGAATTTGTTTAATACCTTCAAACCTCGTGATCTACTGGTGACACAGATAGATCTTGTGCGGGATTGTTTAAGATTAAACAAAAAAAATATTAAAAAAATACTTTATTTAACATAGTGTCTGGTAATTAATAACGATCTAGCCTATAAGACTAATAAGCAATTTAAATCTAACTGATTTTTTTACCACTGGTTTTGGGACACCCGGTATAGTTGAAACTTTAAAATCACGACACTACGACCGTAATATACTTACTTAGCATGACTTCTTCATTGAATGGATTTTTTTAATTAATCTGTATGTAGGGGTTCATTTATGAAAACAAATTCGTATTTTAAGTAAGTATAATATTTAATGTCACTCGTAATTTTTGTACATTTCCACCTAAGATAAAATAATTCTATTTAAAACACTGTCAAGAACTATTTATCATCTTATTTCTTCTCATTGACGAAATGAGAAGGAACGTTAAGCTCGTAAGGGAAATATGCGTCCTTGTGGAAAATTTCCACATCCTCGAAGAACATGTTGGGCTGTTTAAGGTAAGCCTCACGCACGGGGCGGTCGAAGGGATAGCCGAAGGGTTTGTTGTCGGCGATGAAGTTCTTCAGGACTTCCTCGTTCTTAGTAACGCCGTTGAATGGGTATACGAACACAAACATCTGGAACGGATATCCACCGGGGGTACCCTTAGGTAGCATCAACCTCCTGGGCATGTTGGAGGGCTCAACAGACATGTCATAAGGCACCTTTCCTTGGTCTAACCACTTGTAGATTTCGTTGATGGGAATGGAATCATCCTTGAAGAACAAAAACTCGCTGGATTTGCGCACAACCTTGTTCTCGCCTGGGACAAGTTTCTGCACGAACCAGTCCAGTTCGTAGAATTTCATCCAATCTTCCTCAATGCTGACTGGGTATCCGTTGCTGTCGTACTTAGGTCCAATGAAGACCTTGAAGACGGCATCAGACGCTACATCTGACTTAACGTCGACAGTTACAGTGAATGGTTTGTGATTCAAGCGAGGTTGACGGATCACGAATCCAGTGGGGTAAGATTTGAGCTCTTCTTGGCTGAAGAACACGCTGTTAGTGGCGTTGAAGTCAAAGTGATCGAAGTAAGTGACCAGTTCGCTGACCTTCACGTCGTTAATCTTAACACCGACGAAATGAAGATCGTCGTAAGAGTAAGGCTTCACGTACTCCTTGTAGTCAATAAGGTAGTCGATGATTCTCTGGTAGAGCTGGTAGAAAGCAGGGTCACGCAGTGAAGTCTGGTAGAAGTCAAGAGCGGTCGGCATGAAAGCGTATCTGAAAGAATTATTATTGATCAGTTTCATGTCACGTCTGCTGACATTTATAAGTGAAGCACTTGATTAAATTATTATTATTTAATTACTTCTTGCTTATAAATTACTGCAATTAAGAGGGATCTATCGGTACAACTTACTTGTCGAAAGGTTTGGGACTCGCGCCAAGTACGTGACGAGCGATGATTTCATAAGAGTATTGATGTAAGTCCTTCTTTTGGTTTTCGGAGTACAAGTCTGAGTTCATGTGCCAGTAGTTGCCGACGTAGTTCATTTCCTTCTCGGACTGTAAATATAACATTTATGTGTTAGTACTGCTACCAATTTATCACGAGAACTAGGTAAAACATATCGGTAGATACTTACAGACTTAAATTCGCCCTTCTGCAAGTATTGGAAGAATGTCTTCTCATATGTATCCAGGAAACGGATGTATTCGTAGTTTCTCTCGGTATGGACATCGTAATCGTTGCTCCTTTGAGCGAAAGGCAAGTAGTTTCCAGTCAGTTGGGGATAGTATCCTGTCTTGAATTGAGAGTACCAAGAGAATTCAGGGATTTCACCCAAGCCGTTGGAAAGACGCTCCAAGTTGTAACGAGCAAGAAGTTGCTGGTAGTAGTAGAAGAAAATTTCACCGAGGCGGTCTTTGAATGCTCCTAACTTGCTGTCCTTCCACCAGAAAGGCATGTGGGAGTGGAAGTAGTAGTAGTAGGAGTTCAAACCAATATCTTCAGTGAAGTACGACAGTTTCTGTTCCTGGTTAGGGTAAGTCAAGGAGTTCGAGTAATTGGCGTAGTATACATAGTAGTCATTCTCTTTCACGATGCCGTATTCGGTAGCAGCTTGAGGATTGATCAAACCACTTTGCATTTTGGTGCGGTACATCCTGATAAGGACCTCCTTGTTGAAGAAGAACTGCGGGTAAACTTCATAAGGTGCCGGGAGAACAATGCCATCGGTGTCAGTCCTTTGAAGCACGGCAATGTAGTACGCATATAAGAACTGTTCTTCGTTCAGGTAAACCTTGGCCCAGGCCGCGGTTTTGTAGAAGGTTGCAAAGTCCTTAGCGTAGTACATAACGTGGAAAAGAGCGATAGCTTCATCCCTCATCCGTTCGTAGAAAATGGAGAACTTGTGATATTTCGGCAGGAATCCGGTTCTGTAGAGCACCAAGAATTCTTCGACAGCTTGTTTGTTCTGCAAAATGCATTAAATTATAACATGAAATATATTATATAATTATTTAAATTCACATGTTATAAAAAAGTATTACACATTTCAAAATAAAAGGTCCACTGGCATTGGGAGCAGGGTTTATGCTACCGATGGTTAACGCCCCAGAGATAGGAACCTCTGTACAATACATTAAAGTTTATGTTAACCGTCTCACGCAGTATGATTAGTAATATTATTTTGGTATTCGTGTCATACATGGCTATGTTATGACAAATACTTAGAAAAATACTCACGACATAGTTTTCAATGTTAGCTTCAATGTTGTATTCCTTGCCGAGTTTGTAGTACTCAGAATGGAGGTCCAGTTGTTCAGAATGTTCGAAGAGTGCCAAAATCTTTTTCTGGTACTCGATAAAATGAGGTTCCACTGCAAAAAAAAGCATCATAAGAAAAATTGCCTTCACCATGCTCAATATCGCCTTAAACTAGTAATTTATAAAAATTAAAAAAAAAAACCTACTGGAACAAAAACAATCGTAAATATTAAAAGGTTACATTCCTGGGGCCTAATTCTCCTAAAATAAATTGTTGCCAAACGCAATCGAACCACAACCGTCAGTCAGTTTTTGTTTTCGAAAACTGTCAATATGATTGATTTTGTTTTTTGTGTGAAACAATTCGACAGCTTTTGAAATTGAGAACTGTCTGAATGAACGGTTCGGCCTTGGTTCGGTTGTGATTTATCTAGATTTATTTTAGGAGAATTGGCCCCTGTTCTTTCTTCTTGTACTGAATTTTTAGGGGTTAAAAAAATATTAAATTTTGTACAGTTGTTGTAGTTTGTTGATTCCTTGTGAGAATTTCATGGTTACCCATGCTTTTCCTTTATTTTCAGATTAATATGGCTATCAGCATACAGCTTGGCATATATGCCTCTTCCGATCAGAAGGTAGACCCTAAGCCACTACGCCGCTGGTAAAGTGGGTTAGCGACTAAAGAGTTAGCCTTCTTGCACTCGCCTATAGTGTTACAGCTGGCCATTTGGTTTGATTATCCAATTATAAAAATATGTCAAAACAAAAAAAATATGTCAAGAAATTCTTACCTTGCTTCACTTTGATGTCATGGAGGGTAGGGACGGCTCCGCCCAACGCCAGGGCGATGAGCCCCGAAAGGATCAAGACAGTCTTCATTGTTTCCACAGCCGCTGTCAACTGTGCCATTCTGTTGGTGGTGCAACATTTTATACTAAGCGCGTCCCGTTCCTCGATGCATTTGCATATCTTACAATAATATTTTTTTTTTCTTTATCATATGTGTCATTTCTTTATCGATGTTATGTCATGACCTTTTCGTTAATAGGTTGATTTTTCGTGTATCGATCGCGGAACGGATCACCTTATTAACTTGCGTTTTTTAACTAGGTATCTGACTGTTTCATTTATTTTCTACATTGATATATTTTACTAAGTAATGAGTCCTTACCATCTATCCATTAACATTTGATTGCTGACTCTATTTTAAAAGACTAGAAAATTCAGTGATGGATAGAAAAATCGGATTGAAAAAACGGTCGACAAATTAAAATTATTTCTTGGACATAGGTTCCGACGATTATAACCGATCATGGAGAAACGTAAACTATGGATAGTGAATTTAAGATTCAAATCGCTGTGATGTTTGATAAACCATCAATCTGGCAATTTGAAGTACAGAATGCGTACTCTTCTTAAATCGCTGATGCCATACCGAATTGAACAAGTTAACCGATTTTCAAGCAGATTCATGAAGTTTTCATTTAGTCACGAGCAAAAATATGTTTTCAGTAACGAAGTTTAAAATCGAACTTAATAAAAATACTAAGCGATTAAAAATAAAACTAAAAAGTCAATAAGTAAATAAATTTTATCGAGTTTTTCTGCATAACACAGCAAATTCTGTATTTATCTGAACATTGGGAAAAAGCATCCCCACCCTTGTAGCACTTTTTCTCATATGTCAAACGAAAGAACGAAAAAAATACATAATTTTATTGTACGGTAGTAAATGTGTGAATATTATGGGAAAAAAGTTATTCATCCTTAAAGATAGAAACACAATAAATATTGTTTATTGAGAAATATTTTTAATTATCAGTGAGATTCTTTATCTTATCATTCATTTATTCAACCTTCATGTTTACATTTGTTTATTCATAACCTAGGTATAAGACTATTTTGTATTTCAATTAGTATTAATATAAATAATAGGTACTTATCATTTTTAGAAGCATTCATTTCTACAACCATACTGTTTATTACTGTACTGAACCATACATACTGATTCTTTTGTAATATCTTAATAGTACTTTGTTGTTTTTAAAATCTAAGAACATGACAATAATCATTAAATAGTAATCATAAAGAGCAGTCTAATATAAAAATAATAAAGAAAAAAATATTGTTTGCCACATTCATTCTTTCATGCTTTCTTTCAGTAATTTGTTATTCAGAATAACATCTATTTTTTCACACATGGCCCATAGAGCTACACTGCTGGGGACGGGGTCCAAACAAAGGATGATGGGCGTTTTGGTACTCATGTCCAATCAAAATGAATTTACCTTCGTTAAATAGCTCTTTTCAAGAGTACAAAAAACTGCTATGGCAATAAACCCGTATAAATTGTCTGTTTTGAAATATAGTCTTCAGAAGATACTGGATAAGTATTTAGTTCGAAATAGAATCTTAAAAAATCATATCGCCGGTTTAGCTTGACCGATTTTGATGATATTTGCACAGATTTTGAGCTAAATAAAATTCAGTTAACGAATGAAAATCACAACAAAATCGGTTTAGTATTTTTTCAGTTAGGGGTGATCTAATCTATTAAACAAATCGGACGCGTTTTTTTATGCTTCCCAGCTATTAATTTGATCAATGTAATTTTGTTTGACGTATTTTTGTTTTTGACTCACTATTCCCTACTGCAAAGACATTACTAATTTTAGAATCTCAGCATCCCTGAAAGATTTTAGTAGAAACAATAAACGCGCTTTATGCGTTTTACGATTTGATAGTATACTTTTTTGAAATCCTACGTAAATTTTACGTTATGTATGTTATGATTAGAAGTACGTCTTGTTTACGTCTTTTCAGTTCTTATGGTTTTAGTTCGCTTTGCAGGCGGCTTTTTTTTCAATTATCTTTTTTTTTGCTTTGTTTATAGTATTATTTTATCAATGTATTGTCTATAAGTATCTACCGTTTTAATGAGGCCTAAACAAATATATCTATAGCAACCTCATTTAATATACCATCACTCGCTCTAGTCCGCAATATAGATCCTACACATCTTTCAGGTTGTTTAATTCTTAAACAGAGCTTATGGTTGCAAAATGGTTAAGAAAACCTCATTCTGATTTTAAAAAACCTATTCATCAATACCATCTATAATATAATACGCGACTTTTTATCTATTTTTTATTTAATGGCCGCCATTTCACCACATGGCTTAGACGAATCGATAGACATCTCACACATTAAAATCCATCCAGCCGTTGGGCTGCTTCTAGGGTATAAAGAATCCCACATACCTAGATACGCATGAAAAACATAACCCTGTCTTTGCTGTCGCGCAGTCGGATAAAAAGGGGGATTTCATTGTAGAACAGATTTGTAGCACACTTGGGCAAGTAAACTAAGTACCTAGATGACCGTAGCCAGTCTTTGTGGCTGCCAAATTGGTGATAATGGCAATTTACTGAAATAACGCTTACGGTTAAGACAATGATAAAGAAAGACATACATAAAAAATAAACTTTAAAAAAAGTAAAAACCGACTTCAAAGAAATACTAAAAGGAGTAAAATAATTGCCATAATATAAAATTAACAGTTTCAGAAGTCGGTGGCTTCTATTTGCTTCAGTGAAGAGTTGCACCGACTTCTGAAACTGTTAATTTTATATTATGGCAATTATTTTACTCCTTTTAGTATTTCTTTGAAGTCGGTTTTTACTTTTTTTAAAGTTTATTTTTTATTAAATACGTTTTAGTGTCATAATTTTAACGCCCTCCTTCATAACCCTTCTTTTTGGCTTTGACGTAGTCGGGCATAAAAAGTCCTTTCAAATGATACCTTACACGATATAATGAAAACATTCCAAAGGGGGGGAGGGGGGACACGCACCCCCTCCTCTTTTCCAGTAGTCAGTTCCCAACAACAAATATAAACAAAGCAATATTAGTAATTTGAGAATTTTGCTTTGATCCGATGAGGAGTTCCGTTCCATATCTCTGAAGTTCATGGTCTAATCATAATAAAATTTATATGGGACCAATCGGGAAGTATACCCTTTCGAACAAAAAAAGAATTTTTCAAATCGGTTCATAAATGACGGAGATATGAGGTAACATACATAAAAAAAAATAAAAAAAAAAATACAGCCGAATTGAGAACCTCCTCCTTTTTGAAGTCGGTTAAAAATTGTATATAATTAGACTATGCAAGGGTGTAGGTGACCAAAGCCAATAATGTTATAAATACGACACGTGTACGTCATATTTACGTGTACACAATGTAAACATTGAACAGCTGGTGAAAGTAACTGCAATGACGTTAACCTTTAAAAGAGGGTAAGTAGTCAACTTTTTAAGGGCCGTTCAGACTACGCTTTAATAAATAGCATAATTATGGTAAATATTGTATAGCACAACGATATTGCTCAGCATATATGTATATGGACACGTTCACACAACGCTATACAATAAAGTATTGGCTTGTTTATATACAATTAAATACAATAAATAATGTACAATTGGACGAGCTGCTTACAGATGGCGGTGTACTCAAGACTGGAACAAAAGAAAATATATCACCTTCATCAGATCTGAATACCTCGAGCTATAAAACTGAAAAGCACAAACTATGTATTATAAGTAGCAATAAAATAAACAAGATAGTATCAATCGCTGAAGAAACGTTCCCAAACTACCAATTTTGTCACTATCTGACACCTAACTGTGGAATAAAGAAGCTTATACACAACATTGATCGAAAATTAAGAGACTATACACTGAATGACTACTGCCTGATCTTCATCGGTGAAGAGGACTTTCGTCGAACGAAGGACTACGTCGAGCTAACTGTTAATATACGTGAAACCTTGTTAAAAATACAACACACAAATGTTATAATATGTGCACCTACTTTTAAATTGAATCACTATTCCTCGATGTTTAACGGGAGAATAGAAACATTTAACAGCCTTTTATATCTAGATGCATGTACTCATAATTACGCGTATTTGTTCGATACCAATTTTTATTTGTCTTATGATTTTAAAATGTTTTGGAAGAGTAGTGGATCTCTCAACAATAGCGGCATGGCAAATATATTCTTTAATATAAGTCTCATTATACAGGAATTCGTTCATTTTAGCAATGCAGATATGTGTTACCTTGACGAAGAACATGGCGAGTCTCCCTCTCTTTCGTGTAATAATGCCAATAATGAATTGTTTTTTCTCTAATAAATATGTCAACATTTTACACCAAAATATTGCAGGCTTAATAAAAAAATCTGATGTTCTCACGGTTTGTTTAGATGAGCTATCCGACAAAAAAATAAATGTGGATATCTTGTGCATTACTGAGCACTTTATTATGGAAGGATATCTTAATCAATTATATGTGCCTAATTATTGTTTAGCTGCGTGCTACTGTAGAAAAGATAAAAAGCGGGGTGGTGCATGTATCCTTATAAGAAACGGACTACAATGGAAGGAATTGCCTAAAATAGCCAAATTATCAACCCCAGGCATATTTGAATGTTGTGCTATTGAGTTAACCTTATATAAGATAATTGTCATCTGTATCTATAGAGTCCCAAACGTAAATAATCTACATCACTGCTTCGATAAACTTGAAACTCTTATGCAAGAAATATTACATACACGTTATAGGAACATTGTAATTGCTGGGGATTTTAATATAGACATGCTTAAAAAAAATAGTCAAACAACTGCTTTTGAATGTCTGTTAATGAGTTATAACTTGTATTTAGCAATAAAACAACCGACTCGCATGGCCAGCCTGACGTGCATAGATAACTTTGCGCATAATTTTAGTAAGTGTAAGACTGACGTGTTAGAGTTTGCACTGTCCGATCATACAGCACAGCTGCTTCAATGTCCAGTCCAAAAAATATGTTCTATTAACTATTGGTATACTGCTAGAAGGGATTATAACATGGAAAACATTGTGAAGTTTAAAAACTATATAAAAAATCTATCTTTTACAGAGATCTATGACACAGATGACCCGAATGTAGCCTATAGTGAATTTATTGATACATTTAAGTTGATATACGATCTGTGTTTTCCAATTAGATTTTTCAAAACAGATATAATAAAAAAACCTAAATGGTTATCTAAAGGAGTTAAATTATATAGTCGAAAAAAAAGAAAACTTTTGTGGCAGTTTAGATTAAACCCTAACAGAATCAATAAAACTACTTTTTCTAACTATGCTCTACTACATAAAAAAATTATTCACTTGACACAAAAGGCACAAAATAATCACAAAATAAAAGCATCAAAAAATAAGTCTAAAACTACATGGCAAATCATTAATCGCGCTAAATATAACTTACCTAAACATAATATTAATAAAATTAAAGTAAATAATCACACCCTATCAAATCCCAGGAGCATCGCTGAAGCATTTAATAATTTTTTTATTGATAAGATTCAGGCGAAACTTGATCTCAACAGCAAACCTAAACCTTGTTTAATAAACACTAGCAATAAATCAATGTTCATGGCACCTAGTGTACCATACGAAATACAAAAAATTATAATGTCATTAAATAATACAAATAGCGTGGGATACGATGGTATCACTACAAAAATACTAAAGCATGTATCAATGGAGATATGTGGCCATCTAAGTCACATAATTAACCTCAGTATTAGCGCCGGTGTCTATCCTGATGCTTTAAAAACATCCATTATAAAGCCACTATTTAAGAAAGAAAATAGAGAACTAATGGAATATTATCGGCCTATTTCATTAATTCCTGTAATATCAAAAATATTTGAGAAATACATTTATAAGGAACTATACGCATTTATTGAAAAAAACAATATTCTGTGTGAGGAACATAAAGGATTTAGACTCCGTAGGACAATTAATATGGCCATATATGAATTTTTATACAATGTTATTAATAATGTTGATAAACGAACACCTGTCTGTAGCATATATTGCGATATGACCCAGGCATTTGATTATGTACATTATGCTACTCTCTTAAATAAGCTTGAAGCCTACGGCATTAGAGGAAATGTTATCAACCTACTTGAATCTTATCTAAATAACAGAAAGCAAATAACTGAAATCAACCAAATTAATACAAAAAATAAGCATGAAGAGATATTTCGATCATCAGAGCGTAAAGTTTCATTTGGTGTACCGCAAGGAAGCGTACTGGGTCCTCTTTTATTTATCTTATACATTAATGACATACCGAAATGCGTTGAACACCCATTAACACTATTTGCTGATGATAGCACCATGACCATATCTTGTAACAATGTAGAAACATATGAAAGTAATATTAATAATTCTTTAAATTTAGTTATAAAGTGGTTAGATGATAATAATCTAAAAATCAACTTAAATAAAACAAAAATAATGCATTTTAGTCAACGTGTCCCTGGTATGAGCCAGCTTAAGGTACACTACAATAATGAGGTCGTAGAAGAAGTAAAATGTACAAAATTTTTAGGGCTCGAAATAGATACAAAACTAAACTGGAAATCACAAATTGAAATTCTGTGTAAGAAACTTAGTAAATCTGCATACGCTTTACATACATTATCGTCAGTTATATATACGGATGCACTTCTTACTGCTTACTATGGTATAGTAGAATCCCACTTACGATATGGTGTTATATTTTGGGGGAACTCAACCGAAAAAGAAACAGCTTTTAAGGCTCAAAAAAGATGCATACGGTCGATGTTTAAGCTTAAAACTACAGATAGCTGCATGCCTTACTTTAGACAGCATAAGATATTAACATTGCCTTGTCTGTACATTCTAGAAGTAGCTGTGTTTGTAAAGTCTAATCCAAATCGGTTTAAACGTCTAGCCGATGTTGTTCCACGTAATAGACGGGATAATAGTAGACTGTGTCTACACACAGCTAATACAACACTCATGCGCAAAAGTGTTTTCTGCATGGCTCCTTTTGTATATAATAAATTACCTAAGTGTTGGAAAGAATTGCCTCTACCTTTATTTAAAAAAAGACTTCGTAACTTTTTAGCAGACAAAGCATACTATAGCATAAGCGAGTTTTTATCTGAAAAAGAATTGATGATTTAATGTAAAGTTTCTGTTTTTTGTTGTTTTTATTATGTTAGATAGTTTTAATTAGAACCTTTTAGTGTAATTTTGCATGCCTACGGGTAAAATATGGCCGAACCTATTTTTTTTTTTTTTATGACCATTCACTGTACCCATATTTGCAAAATAAAATATCTTTTATCTTTTTATCTTTATCTTGCTGTGTGCGATAAACTTGAACGTTTCTCAAAGCTATATCGTACGATTCTCCGGTCCCCGCCCCGCTTTACTTCTGCCCCGTCAATCACCCGACGGATCGCCGGCAAATAACTTGCTATACATAGTAGACCGTTATGCGATTAAACTTGATAGGCTAAATCAGGAGCAGATCATCCAGTAGTAGTTCTACTCTCTCAATTAAATCGGAGCGGCTAAACCAGGAGTTGATCATTAAACCTGAGAAGCTGAACCAGGAGCTGATCATTAAACCTGAGAGGTTAAACCAGGAACTGATCATTAAACCTAATCGGCTAAACTAGGAGCTGATCATTAAACCTAATCGGCTAAACTAGGAGCTGATCATTAAACCTAATCGGCTAAACTAGGAGCTGATCATTAAACCTAATCGGCTAAACTAGGAGCTGATCATTAAACCTGAGAGGCTAAACCAGGAGCTGATCATCCTGTAGTAGTAGTTTCGCTCTTTTAATTTACTCTGGGAGAGGCGGCTGGAAGGCCCGCGCTTAGTAGTGGTGCTAAATAAATAAATATTCGATATTTTCCCTTTTTATGTTTAAGCTTTGTTGTGATAATAAACGATTCAGTGTCTATGTTTTTAAAGTACCTTTAGTTCCAGGTATACGAGGATATTATTCTATATCTCTTTCTATAACTCCTTACCAAGGGCTTTTGTACGTTGGACAATGTACAAAGGTCTCCAGCCAAGCAAAGACCTAAATACTACGAAACGGCTGTGAAGGGCGGGTGAAACCTCATGTTAGCATTATCATCTAACATAGGGTCCCAAATAAGGATCTAGTTTAGATTATTTAGGAATGTGTTTAAAGCTATTGGCTTTGCACGGGCCGACTTGAGCTATGATCGAAAAGCTATCGAGAAAAGTATTGGAACCTATTGTATTTTTACCCGACTGCGCGACTGCAAAGACAGGGATATGTTTTTCACTCGTATCTATGTATCTATCTATCTTTGTATTTGCTTTTTTTTTATAAAACCTATGTAAATTTTACGTTAAGTATATTATGATTAGAAGTACGTTTTGTTTACAAATTTTCAGTTCTTATTTCTTTAGTTCTGTTTTAATGCAGTCGAGTTTTTTTATTTTTATTGTTTCAGTTATTGAGTAAGAAACTCGATGCCTCATTTAATCAGATGATTGTCTTATTTTCTCTTAACTACCTAGCCGGATTACTGAATATAATGCGCTCCGATAACCTGCATTATCACGTATAAACAAGTAATTAACTGTAAAATACTGATATATCTGCTGCAAGAGCTGTCGAATTACATCCATCTAAGTTCAAGGCTAAAAAGATTATGCTGGTGTAAAAAATTCCAGACCTTATCGCCACTGAGCACCCGAGAATAATCAAGAAACTGTCTTTCTCTACCTACACTACAACCCATATTTTTTATTTATCTATATTCTGTTTCATAACATTACATACATTTGTGTATATGTTACGGGCAACGTGATTAACTGGGCATTATTAATAAGGACCAGCCATTATTAATAATGCCCAAGAGCGATGGGCAAAGTGATTAATTTATCACTTTGACCGGCCATTATTAATAATCCCCGACGGCCCGTGGTCCATGTAATAAGTCAGTGTTTGCACAATAAAAACAAATGAAAAACTTAAGGGGATGTTTGGAAGGTTGTTTGGGTTTCCAAAGGAGAGTCGACCGAGCCCCGCTGCGCGGGTCTCCTATATCTGTCTGCAGGGTTTAAAGTAGGTAACTAATGATGTTATTACATTTTTAACTGTTTATTTTTTAATTACTGTGTTCAATCGTTTATTTTTTGTTAACTTTTCATGAAAATTTTGTAAGTTTAATTTCATTTAATAAACAAAAACACTACAGTTCACCTATTTTATTACTTTGCCCAAGATAGGGTGGGCATTATTCATAATGGCCGGGAAAAGTGATTAATCATGCTGTTTTAATCACATTGCCCAATTGAGTCGGGCATGATGAATACAGACCGGCTATTATTAATAGTGCCCGGACTTATCAAATTGCCCGTAACAAATACATAAGTAATTTATATTTCAACACCAAAAGATTGCAGGTAGCGGAGATGAGAATGTTGAGATGGATGTGTGGAGTGACCAGAATGGATAACGTATTACATACAGTTACATTATATTACATACAGTTAAAACATGTATTGCATACAGTTTCCGTTATATAACGCGGTAACAGCAACTCAAGCTCAGCAGTCGCGCTTGCTACCACTAGACGAATGATGCAGTCAAAAAGTTTTTTTTTTTAAATGTCCTTTGCTAAACATAAGCCCCCAATTACAGTTACAATCTTCTTCTTCTCTCGTGTCAGCACGAGCTATACGAAAATGACTCATGCTGTGGTGAAAAGATTAGTCAGTCAGCAAGGTTGGAGGCGAGGCTGACTGCCCAGGGTGCGCCGGACGTACTTAAGTATCGTCACTCGTGGAGGCTCTTTTTATGCACAGTTACAATAATCGGAGAGGTAAATGCCATTATTACTATGCTTGGCAGACGGGTAAGTGATCACTGTTGTTATTCACCGAGAAAAGGACGCTGCTGCCCATCCCTCCATTTTATGACTCCCATTAGTGGGAAACCACACGGATAATTTACCTATGTAGAGTGCATATCTTTATATAATAGAATACAATAGGAAAGAATATACTTTATTGTACACCAAAATTGTAACACAGCTCTTATACAATATCATACAAGGTAGTCGGAAAAAGGGTCCTAATCCGAAAGGGTGATAAAGCACCCATAATAATGAATAACTTTTGTTCATATTTATGATTAATTACGGTTTACTCACGTGCATTTTTCGGGATTGCCCGACTAGTTACTAGATAGAAAAATGCACGAGAGTAAACCGTAATTAATTATAAATATGAATGTATCCCACGAAAGTTATAATAATAAAAGTTTTGTTCTACGACTTTCCCCAAAAGACATAGAAAGCGTATAAGAAAAATAGCTGCTAAAAGCTTTAACAAAAAATGCGCTTAATCTATCTAATCACAGCAATGATCAGTTATATTTACATGGGTCGTGGATTAGAAGCTCCATTTTCTGAATTTGTATTTGTAACAGACTGAAGAATTTAAAAAAAACGTAAAAATCATTCTAGGTGGAAATAAAAATTATCGGATTTTGAAATTTTAACACTGGCTTTAAAACAGTCATCAGTGATACTTTAAGTGACCCGCGGATTAGTATCCCCTTGCCAATTTACCTTGTATAATACCTATAATCGTTGGTGTGTCTGTTAGTGATCGTGTAACTTCTGAACGACTGGTCCGATTGACGTCATATTTTACACAAAATATTTGTTTTGTCGAGATGATGGTTCATAGCTACCTAAAACATATTCTGCATAGCCTGATTAAAGCATATTGCATGTCACTGTACTCGGGAATCCTGTGGTTCAGCTACACCCAAAAGGCCTAAAATGTTCTGTGGATCCCGTATAACAACGCATTTAGGGTACTGTTTCGTCTGCCTCGGTTCTGTAGCGCGTCATCTATGTTCGCTGAGGCACATACCGACTGCTTCAATGCTATTTTTGTATTATAACTTTCGTGAGACACATTCATATTTATAATTATTTACGTGAGTACGTTTAAGTTCGTCTCGCGACCTCGCCGCGTGTTCAGCTCACGATTAAGGGCTCCGTTTGGGTCCGAAACTAGTCGGGCAATCCCGAAAAATGCACGTGAGTAAACCGTAAATAATTATAAATATGCTTCAATGCTGTACGGCGTAAGAAAGCGGCCTCGCTGCTAAATAGACTCCGTGGCAGCCCCAGCAGCATTCTAAGCGCCATAGCCGGGAGACATGACAACCCGTTGGTGAGGTCACTTGTCACCTGTACATTGTCTTTGTTAGTAGTTAAGTACTAACATAGGTTAAGACTGTTGTTACTAACCCAATGGATCTTTGTTATCTGAATGAATAAATGAATTGAATTGAATTGAATAGCTATGCTAGGATCCGATAGGTGACGCTGTAATCAAGTAATTTACACGGGCACTGCCGCGGGAGAACAGCTAGTAATTTTATATTGTAACGCTTGAAATGGGAAACGTATGCTGAGGATTAAAAATTTTATACACGTCGCAAAGATAAATTATAATCACCAGCTTTTGGTCCACAGTGGTCCATTTATTTTAAAAAACTCACGATAACCTGTTAAGTTAATGCAGTCGGCAGATAACAACTGTTTATTATGATTCCACTTATCTGTTCTGTTAGGTAGAGTACTCTTACTTTCAACAGATATTGGGTAATTCAGATTTCATATTATAATTTTCGTGAAACACATTACTATAATTACGATTGTGTATAGTTTCCTTACGTGCATTTTTCGGGATTGCCCGATCAAACGGAGCCCTTAATCATGAACTAAACACAAGTAGAGAAATTAGAAAAAGAAAAAAACGTTTACATTTAGTTTTTAGTAGTACTTTTAATAATGGTTATTAATGCCTAAATATAAAGTAGTGTATAACTTATGTTAATTACGGATGCCCGTGTTTTGGCCGAATTATTTTATTTACAATTTCATTACGCCGACAACTTGGTGGAGACGCACGCAACAATCTCCTGCAACGACTAATTGCTAGCAAGTGGGGTGCTTCGCCTAAAGTTATGCGGACTTCTGGGCTGGCGCTATCCTTTTCTGCAGGCGAATACGCATGTCCTATATGGAGTCCTTCTGCCCACGCAAAGCTGGTGGATACAACACTAAATGAAACGTGCCGGATCACTGGTTGCCTCAAACCGACCCCGGTACAAATGCTGTATCCAATGGCAGGAATAGCGCCACCAGAAGTTCATAGAGCAGAGGCTAGCTCTAGCGAAAGGACCAAAGTGGGAAGCGATACGCGTCACCCTCTGCACTACAACATCCCCGTTCGGCAAAGATTTAAGAGCCGTAACTGTTTTGCACAGCGTGTTCTCCTCTCCCACTCACTGGCGAACGTTTACAGGCAAGAGTCCAGCTGTGGCGAGACAAGGCTTCTATACCCAGTCCGTATGTTGCCCCTTCCGAAGATCTTCCCACCTGGGCATGAGTTGCCTTGACTGACCTGGAACTCTCTAAATAGACTTCGGACTCAGGTTGGTCGAAGCAAGGGAAACCTGCTCAGGTGGAGATTTGCGGATAATTCAAACCTGGAGTGTAAATGTGGTGCCGGCAGTGGTATAAGCTCTAAGGGAGCAGCGCGCGCACACCGTCACGAAAAAGGTTTAAACGTTAATTCTTATTTATTTATATTCCGTTCCTACAGACAAACCGTGGAAACGATTTTGTGGGGCATTGATCTTAATTAAGGTTAATGTAATGATTTTGTAGTAAAAAAATATACCTCTTTTCTATATGACACCATGAAGTTAGTTGTTTACATAGACCTAAGGTGTCTAAAGCTCTGCAAAAAAGAATACGAAAAATGGGAGTGCCACTAATAATAAGCTCTCTGGTAGAAAATCGAAGTAAACTTGTACCGCGCATACATGAGTACACACACCGTTTTCTTACTTTAATTTATAATGGAATGGGGCATCAACCGGGGACTGCCCACGGGTGCTCTATGAGAGTGCAGTCAAGGACTGTCCCCGGAGGATGTAAGACAAGAAGGGACAAGAATGAGTATTGCAAAATATAGAACCTTAAATTATTGGTCTATTGATACGGGTGTTTAATGGACAAGTCCAACTTCTTGTTCTAGTAGAAAATGGCGACACCTTTCAACTTTAAACATTGATTTGGTTTGGCAGACGGTGGCCCGCCAGAACAGGTAAAAGGGAGTAACACCACTGTGAGCTGGTAAAGGTATCGAGATCGAGAAGTGAGACCCTGGTTTCACCAAGTTTGCAAAGGGCAATTTTGGTGGACGGTGTTAGGTATGTCAGTGGTCTGATTACGGCTGACAGTTATTTCGAGGACGGAAATATGGCGGGCAGCAGATTTGGAACTACTTGTCACTTTTTAAGTACTTCATATCAAAACTAATTAAATGTGAATTTTAGGTATATTCCTTGCTAGATTTAATAAGTATATGAATTTTACTTTAATATGAGACCTACAGCACCAGACATTCCCTTACCAGTCGCTATGTCTGAATAAAACAAAAATGATGGTCCTTAGGAGGTCGGTATTTGGTGGGTTTACGTTACTAGCAAACAAATGATTATAATTAGCAAACCGCTTGTTTACTGGTAGCTTATTGATTTGGTAAGTTATGTAGTAATTTCTTTATATAACAAATATCGTAATAATGTGTTACTTTTAACAAAACAGATTTTTCTATGTAGCTACTATCGACCTAAGGCTGATTTTCAGCTACAACGCCTGCAACTCACGAGAACCATACACTCAAAACTAGGTAGAATAAGTTGCCATTCACCAAAATCAATACCAAACTTCGGTCCGCTACGGTAGGTATGCTACTGAGAAAGTTCCAACACTTGCAGCAGAACAACCTTATAACAACTGAAACCAAACTCATACCTCGGAGTCGGCATCAGGGTTGCAATTATCGATAGTAAATTCTAGAAGCATTTACCTACACCCAGACTCTTAAAAAAAAGATCTCTTCTTCCTGCCCTGTTCCTAAATTATTTGGGGTCGGCGCAATGTTTTTCTCTTCCATTCTTCCCTGTCAGCCGTCCCATCATCTTTTACTCCCTTTTCCTTCATATCCTCCCTAAGAGCGCGTTCAGATAACACGCGCCCGCTAAGCGCACGCCACGCGCGTCAGCACCCATGTCTAACTCGCTTTGTTGTATACAAGGTTAGTTTTAGTATATTTTATGCGAAACCTGAAACTAGTTTGTTCAGAATCACTAGGAGAATCGATTGACATATTTTTTACACCACATTTTGTATGTTTTTTTTTCATAAATTTCAATTTTGTTTCAGTAGGTTTCTACCCATAACAGTTGACGGGAATAGACACCTTGAGGCTTGAAATGGTCCGCTCGGTCAGTTTCCGTGTATTAGACAACTCCTGCATACATCTCAGGCATTTCACACTTTTTTAGCGAACTTAACGCGACATAAACTAAGGTGTAACTTGGAGATTTACTAAAAAAAACACATATTCAGGCAGTTCTGATGAAAATCTTGTTGGGGTGTCTCGGTTTTCGTATAAAGTAAAAATAACGTTGTATAATTTGAGTCTTATGACACATCAATAGATCTCAAATTGCATTTGCCATCCTAGCCGGGAGGTTGGAGGCGGCGCGGACTTTGCGCGATTGCGACGCGTTTACTACGCGATTGCTATTCGGGCGTTGAGCGTGCGCGTGTACTTTAAATCAATAAAAAATGTACGTTAAGACAAGGGACTAACTATTAAACTCCAAAGTTTCTGAGGAGGGAGCGACTCGTAAGGGACGCGCGCGTGCTTTCGCGCCGAAAACAATCGCGCATGTGTGAACGCAACCTTACACAATCCATCCATGTTTTATGGCGTCCATCCTCCACTCTTAAAAAACATTATCTTAAAACCCTATTATGAATCATTTGTTCCACGCCGGAATCAAACGCGCGAGCTCAAAAGTCATTTGTCTCTAAACAACTCTGTGCAGTCCTAAAGAGAATCAAAAGAAGATAGAGATTTAATCAAATTTTGCTTGATGTTGCCTTTTTTCCCGTTGTATTGACTATTTCAGGCAACATCATCATTTATCTTGTTTTGTTTTGAAATAGAGACTTTAGCGCCATCTCGCATGAAACTGTGGAAGCCTAGTTGCTTCTACAGTATCCTGAACGCAGTGTGGTGAAGTTGTGATGCTCTCGACTTTCATTTTACCTCATAGATGGCGTTGTATTCAAGATAAGTCTAAGTTTGCACTTTTTGTATTTACAATGCAGATGGAGCTACATGTACAGTACTCATTGATAAAATATTTTTATGAGATAAATATCACGTTTGCTGCAAAAGGTAAATTAACGTACAATGTAATGTAATGTAATAAATAAGAAACAATAAATTGTAAATGTTGAAAGGCAGACGCCGTTTTCTTCCGGCAATAGAAGTTATCTAGTCCACCTAACACCCCTTCCCATAGACCAGATATTTTTCACCATATTTTACAATAGTCTTGCACCCACCTGGGACGGTCCATGACTGTACTCCAATAGTGCAGCCGTGGATAGTCCCCGGTTGGTGCCCCACCCCATTTTAGATTAAAGTTCTCAAAGGGGCCTCTGCACGTTGGACCTGTGTCCCCGTGTATGCCTTCCAAAGGACCGGACATCTTCCGCGAGGAAGATGAGCCGTGAATTCAGACAAGAAACAATAAAACTTCTAATAGAATTTATTGGATGTGTATTAAAAAATATAATTTGTATGGATGTTCGACGAATAAACGAAAATAATCAGCTTATCAAAACTTTTATTTATACAGGCGCTTGAACTACCAAATATAATGTAGAAAATAATTTGAATAATTTTTGCTTTATTTTTTAATTATTTCAATTAGAATACTGCAATGTTTTATACAGTAATTAAATATATTTATTAATTCAATATATCGTACAGGATGTAAACGAATTCATGTAATTCCTTCAAACCGCGTGATCTACTGGTGACACTGATTGACCCTGCATAGGCTTTTTTTCAGAACCAACAAAAAAAGTTTTCAAAAAATGAACCATGGTATTCCGTATCTGAGTAATTTTAGCGTCCCAAGTTAACTGACTGCGTGGAGCGAAATCGCGCTAGTCGTACCCGTCAGCTGTGTCGCCGTTCCTTCATTCATTTATGCATGGCATCAAAATTTTCTATCACATAAAAAAAGTATTTGGGAAAAAAAAGTTTATTTTTAATCAATCCAAATCTCGTGCGGGGTTAATCTATACCATCAATAGATCATGTGGTTTGTAGGAATTACCTACACGAATTCGTTAACACCCTGTATACAAGGTTAGTCAGAAAGGGGGTACTAATCCGAAAGGGTGTTAAAGTACACATAATAATGAATAACTTTTGTTCTACAACTTTTCCCAAAACTCAATAGGTAGTTTAAGAGAAACAGTTGTTCAAAAATCTCAAAAAAAAATCTCTAAAATCTATCTATCCCCAGTTATGATCAGCTATGTTGTAGAAGCACCATTTTCTGAATTTGTAACTAAAGCAGGGATGAAGAATTTTTGAAAAAACTAAAATAAAAATCATTTTATTTGTAAAAAAATAATATCGAATTTTGAAATGTTAACACTTGCTTTCAAACAGTCATCAGCGATACTATAAGTGGGCTTCGGATTAGTACCCCCTTTCCGACTAACCTTGTACAAGGTTAGTCAGAAAGGGGGTACTAATCCGAAAGGGGGTTAAAGTACCCATGATAATGAATAACTTTTGTTCTACAACTTTTTCCAAAAGTCAATAGTTTAAGAGAAATAGGTGATCAAAGATCTCAAAAAAAAAGCTCTAAAATCTATCGATCCCCAGTTATGATCAGCTGTGTTTACATTTTAGGTCATAATTGGGGTCATGAATTAGAAACACCATTTTCTGAATTTGTAACTAAAGCAGGGATGAAGAATTTTTGAAAAAACTCAAATAAAAATGATTTTGCATTGTTTTTTTTTTTACCGAATTTTAAAATTTTAACACTTGCTTTAAGATAGTCATCAGTGATACTTTAAGTGGCCTGCGGATTAGTACCCCCTTTCCGACTAACCTTGTATATTATGTGACGACACGTTTGGTGCAGTGGCTAAGCGATTGGCTTCTGCGCTTCGGGTCGTTACCCCCCCATTGGCTGGAGACCCTTCAGGTCTCGCCAATAACTGCCCGGTTACGTAGAAACCGTCCCCTAGGACGACCTACAGCAGTCAAACAGGAAGAAAAAAAAAAAAAAAAAGCTTCTGGTCGTGGGTTCGATTCCCACACGGAACAAAAATTTGTATGACCTACAGATAGTTGTTTCGGGTCTGGGCGTTTGTGTATGTGAGATTTGTTAATTCACACACAATCTTAGTCAACAGGTTTTTTTGTAAAGAAATATGTTTCATTTGGTACGTAATGAGCAGAAGTCAAAACGGTGTGATTTTGTATTATTTGTGTTATTTGCATAGGGTAAGTTCTACTCTAACTTGCTATAATTAAAACCATAATGTCATTTTAATAAAGAGCTTTCAAAAAGAAGACACTACGATGTTTTTTTTTTAACAACTCAAAAAAATATTTTCAACATTAAGCATAGGATTTTAGGACTCAAAACTTAATTACAATAACTAACCTTATATTATTTATTATCCCTATATGAGTTTATTAATGTAATATGACTCTGAGATCTATTTAGCCGATAGGAAGAGTAAATGAATCACATTGTACACCTACAAAATGATTTATTGTTATAATTATGTAAGTATGTACACAGTATAGGTTACATCTTTGGTAAGCAATACAATATCAAAACAATAACAATCACTAAGTACATTGAACATCGTATTCTATTATACACTAGGTATATAATATACAAATACTACAAAATACATTTATGTACAACAAAAATAAAAATTATACTAATATAAATAATCTATATCTATTCTAACCATAAAATGAATGCACAATTATAATAATAGTTATTTGTGACATCGAACAATTATTAAAAATAATTAGGAATAGAACGTAGGTCCTGTAATCCTCCTCATTATATTGCAACAAAACTATTCGAGTCTTTCCAATCAATTAGTACAGTATTCTAGGAATGGCAACATTATTTTAAGTTTGGTATCAAAAACAATTCTGGGAACGTCTATTCCGATTAATAGAAGGCACTATATTCTTTGGAGTAAGGTACTTCAAACTCGGGGTCATATTTATGGTAGATCAGAACATCTGTGAAATACAAGTTCTTGAGGCCTTCCACCTGCCAGGAGTAGAGTGGTCTGTTGACTGGGAAGCCGAATGGCTCGTCGGTTACTTGGTGAGTGACGCTAGACAGGCCAAGAGACACGGAAGGGTCGAAGGTGGCATCGTGAGCGACCTTGGGCGCGCGATACTCGGAGATGTAGACCATCAGGACGAAAGGCATACCGCCGACACGACCTGTAAATAATAATAAAAGTTTATATTGAAGCACCATTAATCTGTTCGACAAAAACTTAGTCACATAGCGGTAATTTCATAAACAACCAACTCCAGTAGCCACTTATTGTGTGACTTTTTGGAAAACTGCCTCTTCCTCGCGTCTATCTTTTCACCGTAAGGTGAGTCCTGACATAGCGGTCATTTCGTAAATTGTAGCCGTAAGGAAACTGCTGTCGAAAAACGACATCATCAAAAACCATAAAATAGCTATACAGGTTGGGTCAAAAATCATGGATCAAACGAAACAGGACGATAGTTGGGGTTATTTGCAGTGAAAAATATCACTGTGGTGGAGACCTAACTTGATCTTCTTAAAAGTTATGACAATTTGAGTGTTTTGAAGAAAATATCATTTGTAATAAGTAGGCAATTAGAGTAAAATGAATAACTACCTATTTTAAAACAATAAATGGTGTTTAGTTACTTGAAAGTGTTTTTATGACAGTAAGTACCATGATTTATGAGAATTGGCACTTTTTTCAATATCTTTTAAGTCTCACGAAAAAATATTTGTAACTTTAAAAACTTACTGTAAAAAATGAACTACCAAAAAATGCTGCAAATAACCCCAACTATCGTCATGTTTCGTTTGATCCAGGATTTTTTGCCCACCCTGTACTATGCATATTTTGTTTTTTTTTAATATTGATAATCTTTGTCTAGTAACGTTTTGTGGAAAAACATCAAGACTCACCAAATCCACAAAATAATACTAAGTTTTTTACAATAAAAGCGCATAACATAACACGCCTGTGCCCTTAAGAATTGGGCTGAAGTGTATAGTACACACTCGTTCCACCGTAATGTTTCAGTCCCATGTAATAGGGGGCGGGCTTATTGCTATATGTATCTAAAAATAATACCCAATTGTTGTACATTTTTAATAGTAGTCAAATACCCTATTAAGTGACATAACTTTTAAATGGAGATCGACGACTTTTTTTCACAAAAACATACAAACCCTTAGGAAGTAAATGTTTCCTCAATTTTTCAATGCCCAGACTCTGATCGGTGAAGAACTGGCCCTTTCTGTGGACCTCCTCATCGATCTCCTCCTGATAGCCGGTCAACCAAAACTTTTCAACATCGCTATCGAAAGAGCTGCGAGCGATGACGCTT
The DNA here is from genome assembly GCA_905220435.1 of Amphipyra tragopoginis. NCBI lineage: Eukaryota > Metazoa > Arthropoda > Insecta > Lepidoptera > Noctuidae > Amphipyra > Amphipyra tragopoginis. The sequence continues at coordinate 13,040,097 of HG992009.1, forward strand.
CTTCCCTCAGGTACTAAAAAGAGTTTTATTAATAAGTTTTTAATAATCTCCGTCTCCAATTTCAAACTTAATTTATGATATTGACTTTGACTTTATTTTTTTATTGAGGCATAATGCAACGCAGTCACCGGTGACCGCGTTGCTTTAATACTGGCTTCCCACGGTGCATGATAGCGCGCACCGCGACGCACGAGCTCGCACTGACGCACCATGGGAAGAGACTCGTCCGTGGTAACGCGGACGCATGCGGAGCAGTGCGCCGTATCCACATTACACACCCTCATAATGTGGCTTTCCACGGTGCGTGATTTTACGGATGATACCACGCACAGCCGGTGCGCGCTACCACGCACCGTGGGAAGCCAGCTTAAGATAGATTCCTGTCTTATGTGTAATTGCGCAAGGGGAATCGCGCAAGTGTCTTATGCTTGTTTCCCACGGTGTGTGATATGGCGCACCGCGACGCACAAGCTCGCATAGACGCACCATGGGATGAGACTCGTCAGTGGTAACGCAAACGTGGTGCGCCGTATCCGCCGCGAGTCAGTAAATGGAAAGGTGCGGTGCGAGTTCTCTTTCACTTGGTAATTTGGAATGAAAAATAGCTTCGAATAACGCACCCACATAATGTGGCTTCCCACGGCGCGTGATTTTACGGATGATACCACGCACAGCCGGTGCGCGCTACCACGTACCGTGGGTGTAAAGCCAGCTTTACGCGGAAATGTCTTTCGTGCAAATGAGCCAGATCCGAAGCTGACCCCAAGATAGTTGGGAAAAGACTATGCAAAAAGAAAGGTATAGTTAATATAAAACTGATTTTGGAAAAGGTGAAGAAAACACTTACAGTCATGAATGAACTCATCTATCTGCATGAAGTTATGAGTGTTGAGGTGGAGGGGAATCTCAGAACCGTGACTATCATACTTGGGCGCCAAGAAGAACTTGACGAGGACCTTCTTGGCAACTTCACTCGTGACATCTACTTGGGTTAGATAATAATAGTTATGTAGCCTCCGGTGATCCACTAACACGCTCACTTGGTCAGATACTTCTTTGGCTGTGAACAAAATAATTGAAATCAGAAACAATAATAATTAGGTACGTGTTTGCACAATGTGAAAAAAACGGAAGTACGAGTGACTCTCGCCTGAAGGATTCTTTACCGTTTTTAGGGTTGCGTAGTCAACTTATACAAGGTTAGTCGACTACTTGCATACGAATTCGGAAAATGGAGCTTCTAATCCGTTACTCCAAATATGACCTAAAATGTAAACACAGCTGATCATAGCTGAGGATAGATATATTTTAGCGTATTTTTTATGAAATATTTGAACAACTATTTCTCTTAAACTGTTGACTTTTGGGGAAAGTTGCAGAACAAAAGTCATTCATTATTAACGGTACTTTAACACTTTTCGGATTAGTATCCCCTTTCCGACTAATCTTGTGTAAGTACTATGAGGAGGAGGCGCTCGTGGCTAATTAGAAACCGCGCCGATCATACGCTTTGCGAGGTTAATCTGCGTTTGCCACGGTCAGTCCGTGGATGGGTGACCGCTCGTTTAACATCTAGAAGCTCCCCCCGTGTCTCTAAGAGCATGTTAAACCGTCGGCTCCGGGTGTCATAAGATTACCTATCACAGTCGTTACGGGTAATCGAAAGACACTCTAACAACCGGTCTAACTTTAGGATATTGGCATTGCCCAGTAACTGGGTTGCGGAGGTCTGATGGCAGTCGCTCCGTGTAAAATACTGGTATTCAGCCGCATCTGGTTAGACTATAAGTTGACCCCGACATAGTTCGGAAAAGGCTAGGGCGATGTCTACTTATACAACAAATTATGTATAATATAACTACGAGTATATCAACCCTTATAGTTCCGCTATATCCGTCTGTCTGTATATCACAACGACATTGAAAAGAAAGAAAGATTGGTAGTTACCAAAGTGAAGGGGCTTTACTAGTTTAGTAGGTAATACTTGACCAACTTATGCCATGTAGTTGGGTCCGTAAAAAGTTCATAGAAACTCCACACAGAATGACTTAAATCAACTGCAGAAATAACTTTGTATTTTAAAATGTTCACTTTTAACTAGACACTACGCTTAATTAAAATATCTTATAGCCGTACTGACTATGGAACCCTACACTGCGCGTAGTCCGACAAGCACTTAGCCGGTTTATAACCATAAAGTGGAACCATTACGCGACAAACTCAATTTTGTGGCCCTTTTTTTATATACAATGTATGCAAAAACCCGCAAAATCAAGTCTGCTGCGCAACAACTCCACATAAAATAAGAGATTAATGATTTTCGGTTTTTTTATTTACTTGTGCTATAAGACCTTCTTTGGTGCAAAAGATTTTTTAAGATTTCAATTTCATGATTATAAGTACGGGAAGCACGCTGGAAGCACGCATGAGGAGCTCGTGGCTAAATAAATACAGCCGCATAGACGAATCTTCCGGGTTAAGCCACGCTTGCCGAGGTTGGTCTGTGGATGGGTGACCATTAACCATAGCGAGTTTCCTCCGTGCCTCGGAAAGCACGTAAAGCCGTTGGTCGCGGCTGTCATTTGTAGATCTTTGACAGTCTTTACTGTTGGTCAGAAGCCAGAAAGTCTGACAACCAGTCTTACCAAGAGTATCGTATTACCCAGTTACTGGGTTGTGGAGGTCTGATAGGCAGTCGCTCCATGTAAAATACTGGAAGCCGACCCCAACATAGTTGGGAAAAGGCTAGGCAGATGATGAAGTACGGGAAGCACGCTATATTTTGATGTGTCAGTCAGAGAGTTAGTATCTAAACACACTATGCCGAAGATACGCGACCGAAGTTCGGCATGATTACGCCTGCAATGCTATTTGAATTACTGACGACATATTATGCCGCAATTACGTTGCGTTATAGGTCACAGCCGAACTTCGGTCGCGTAACGTTCGGTTCAGCGACAATTCGGCGGCAACGTATTCTGTAGAGCACACATTATACGCGATCTTCGGTTCAGTTCGATTGCCGATGAAAATCCGGGGCGGGGAGCAGCGGGAGGCATACCCGCGCCCCGCGTGTCCGCCCACAAGTTTGCGCAACTGAATTTATTTTTTAATTTAACGTAAAATCAGCCGCGGAACTTCGGTCGCGTACCTTCGGCATAGTGTGTTTGGACACTTAGTCTATCAGTATGAAATCATACTTTGAAAGGCCGTATCTTTTTATACTAAATATTCAATTAGAAACTTCAGCAGCTTCAGTATTTGGTATGAATATCAACTCAATAGCTATAGTTGTTGCTGAAAAAAAGGATCTTGATGAACAGACAGACAGACGATAGACAACAGGATGATCCCATGAGGGTTTCATATTGAGGTTCAGAAGTCAAAAAAGAAGATCTTACCTTCTTGCTCGCTCATGTGCAGATAAGATGAAACGTTCAAGTAATCGTATGAGAAGAAAGTCAACAGTTTGTCAGTAGAAATGGACTGTATAGCCACCTGGGGTAGATCAAGCTCTTCACGCTTGTAATGAGGAAGTTTCTCCTGCCACAATTGGAACAATCCTAAGACACGCTTCCAGATCATATAGAAAGCGGGGTCACGCAGAGCCGTTTGGTAGTGTTCCAGGACAGAGGGTACAACCAGAGGAATGAAGCTGGAAATATCAACAAACAATTTAATGACTAATATGCTTATGAATTGTTAACAATTTTTAATAGCTTCAGTTTGTGCTTACTTATGGAAATACCGGCGTTCACGAACAACAGAATTACCCAAAACCTTCTTCCAGATGCTGATGAAATCTTTGTAGTATTGCGCATTAGGAGAATCGACGTTGGATTCAATGACACGACCCAAGGTTTCAATTGCCTCAGGAGCACGGATGTCGATATGTTCACCAAGATGCTGCAATATACAGAAGTATATATTATATGTCAATAAGAAGGGTTATAAAAATAAGGTAACTAAGCAAGACAACACTTACGTTAAGCACGTAACCTTGGTCGATGGCATCACGAATGCGGCGCTCGTACTCGTCGATTTCTTTGATGGCATCAACGAGCTCAGGCTGGTTAAGGTGGAAGTAGTTTGGCCTGGCCGGGAAGGCAACGCCATTGTGGTACAAAAGACCAGAATTGTAACCTTCCTCTACAATCTCATGACCAAGTTCAGGGATTTCACCAAGACCGTTAGACAGTCTCTCCATGTAGTAACGTGTAAGTAATTGCTTGTGCAGGAACCAGAACCATTCTCCGCGTCTACGTTTGTTTACTGGAAGAGCTTCGCTGTGCAGCCAGCCGGGTTGAGAAAGATGAACATTGTAATATAAAGTGTTTAAGCCGTAGTCATGCGTGAAGTAGGAGATGGGTGCGCTCTGGCTGCCGTAGTAAGGCCAAATCGTTTCATTCCATCTAATGACAACATTCTCTTTCGATTTGTATGTAGAGGGGTATGACTCAATCATGCGGTAAACGTGAGTATTTATCCTCTGTGCGGTTGTCATAGTTTCACCGTTGTTGAAGTACGAAGGGAATACCTCGTACAGGCGTGGGATGTAGATTCCTTGCGTGTCTGGACGACTCACAATTACAACACTGAGCACGTAAGCGAAAAGGTTTTCGTTGATGCGATCTCTAACGTATACAGCGGTCTTGTAGAACGTGTCATAATCTTTAGCAGAGTACAATACGTTGTATAAGGTGACTGCCTCAAACTTATGCTCGGTTTCAAGGATGGAGAACGGCACAGCGCGAGGAAGTACCCAATGATGCTCCAACATTTCGATGAAGGTAGTTACAGCAGTCACATTCTGAAAAACAATCTTTTTGTTAACAGCAGCAGGCAAGTTCAAGATTACATAGATGTATTTTAGAACCACATTTACTTTCCGGGTAATACAAAATATAGCTGCAAGAAATTAAGGATCACCAACAAGTATCGTATGATTATGGTTCAAGAATGTATACATACGCTGAACTGTTCAATGTTCTTCTCGATACTCCAAGTGTTAGAGATAGTCTTGCAAGATTCCACATGATTCGGCTCATGAAGGTGAAAGTACAAGAGCATCAAGTCCAATTCGCGCTGCCGGAAGACTGGGTCCACTGTGAAACAAAAAGCTTCACAATATGGATAATTCTAAACAAGCGCCTTTCCTATGGAAGGGTGTTAAAGAGGCAATTCTCTCATCACAATTTTTACATCCCAGCGATTTTTTAACCTATTGACAAGGGTCGCTTTTCTTCTCAGAACGTTTATTGCAAGAGCATAACCAGTTCCGTCATCCCATCTGGGATGAGCTTCCGGTAGTATGTTAAGCAACCTCCGTTTTATTTTCACAACATTAAGATAAATTAGGGGGTTTTGCAGTAACAGTCCACTGTAGATGCTGCTGCCTAGTTATCTTATGTGATCCCTTATTTGTCTTTGACGTTGCCTATAGGTAAAGATGAAGTAGCCCGACCTCAGCCATGGCTATCCAATTTGAAATAATAAATTCATAAAGAAAGATGTACTTACCAGCTGCCTGCGTAACATTTGTCTCCACGGGGTCCGAGAAGCCCGGGGCCACTAGGAGAGCCAGTACACACAACACCAAACGAGCCATATTCGCTAGTGCCAATGCATCAGCTGAACTTCATATTTATAAGAACTCTTTATCTCAGGTCACCAATTAATTGGTCACTGTTATCAATGACTACATATTATACACATACTTCATTCCAAATAACATTAGAAAAATACGGCCAATTATATCTTTTATCTTGAGACAAATAACACCTCTACAGTATTTTCAGCTGGACTGTTAACCTGACTGATCGGCAGAATCGAGTACATCTCAAAACACCTAATCTACCGGTGCATCAATGTTTTCCTCTATTTTCTATTCTCTCCTAATTTGATGCTAGTTACGTGCGCATTTTCAACATTTATGCAAATCGCTTCTCTAAAAACAAATGCTCACGCAAGGCACGCTATAGTGTAAAGGTACGAGCTCGTAGCCGACTGCAGACAGTAGCAGCAGCAGACGACGTGCGGCTGCGACACTACTCGTACTAGTTTCTATGTATTTCTATGAAATACTTTCCGCAGCTAGCGACACGTTGCCCGATTACACGTCGCATGAGCGCAGACGACGTGTTGCCCGACCTCAGATCAGTAGTGCCACTGTGCCACCAACGCTGGAGAGAAAACACGTTGAATCTTTCTCAAAAAATGTTTTTTTCCAATTCCGAGGAAGAAAATCTGATAAACCAGGTGGCCCAATATAACTTCCCTAACTTGCTCTGCATTTTAGCATTGAACGTGTGGCTTGTCGTTTTTTCTCTCTATAGGTACTTGTACAATAAAAACAAGTTATCGTCGTCTTCTTCCTCTTCTAACAAAAGATACAAAAGTAAATCGCGATCGCTAATTCCAAACAGGTCAGACATCTTGTCTCACGGAACATTCAGAATTAACTGAAATACGGCGCTACCGTCTGCTGCAGCCATCTGCAGCTGGGTTCGGAATCATGACTGCAGCGACATGACGCTGCGATATGTCGCTACGACATGTCGCAACGTCACGTCGTCAGCTGCTGCTGTCTGCAGTCGCCTACGAACTCGTACTGCTTACAATGCTCTGTTATAATACAAGAGGACCGTTAAAGTGATGATGATGTCCTGCACGACGTATCCGTTAACGGTGACATCCAATTAGCGCTTGGCATGTGCTAGCGTATGATCACAAAGCTTTGGCTTGAAGCAATCGGTCGGTAAGAACGCAGTAACGGCTTATGGCAGTTTTTTTTTTAATGTTAAGGTTTGGCGTCTAGGACTTCGAGAGCTTGTCTTCAAATGCAGGTAGCACTACCTGCAATAAATCCACTAATGGCTGGCAGAACAGGGAACAAGGAGGTTCAAATAGCGCACTGCTATAAAGGAAGGTGACAAGAGGTTTGAACCGTCACGTTGTAGTAAGTGTCTTAAAAGACCATTAGAAATCCCATGTATGCGGAACGTCTACCAGCTGATATGACATTATTATGGGCAATCATGACAGGAACAGGTTATGGGAGCGGCATAAGCTGGCGTAGGTACGAAATACAATCAAAAACAGTAAAGTAAAACTCAAATTTATTTATTTGCGAACTAAATGTTTCCAATGTCACATTTCTAAATAATGCTTTAATAGATGCCTATACTTATAAGGCATTTCGAAGGACTTTTTTAATAGAATCAATATATTCACTCTCACATCAAGCGTTTTTGTGAATTGATGAAAGTTCGTTGATCTCGCTCAACCGCGCACGCATTTTTCCCTACCACAAACAGCTGTAGAATTAGGAAAATTTTGTCGCGTTAGGGACAACCCAGATTAGGCGGAGAACTGATCGAGCTGCGAAAATGCCCACTGATAATTAAATGTCATCCTTAACCAATTCAAATAGAATTGTAAATAGTATGCTAGAGATAACTACGGACAAATTATCTGCTTGTGTAGTTAGTCCGCCTAATCTGCACTGACCCTACGTTGCAGACATCACTATTTACACAGTCTGAACATCCCTCTTGAGCATGTATTTTTCCAGAACCTTAAACTTATTCATTATTCAAGTCTTTCCCAAAGTACAGTAATTTATTCTACACAACATTATTGGCACCATCACTTCGTAAATTGTCTATTCCGTGTAGGGAACTTTCATTTCTGGGTTAGGCTCGTGGAGAATCTTAATATTTTGGAAGTACAAGTTCGTGAGGCCTTCTATCTGCCAGGGATAGAGAGGCCTGTCGACTGGGAACCAGAATGGCGCGTCGGTCAGTTGGGGAGGGATGGCAGATACGCCAGGAAGCACAGTGGGGTCGAAGGTGGCATCATTAGCAACCTTGGGCGCACGGTACTCAGAAATGTGGACCATCAGGATGAAAGGCATACCGCCGACGAAGGCGCCGACACGGCCTGTAAACAAAAATAAAAGTTTATATTCTGCTTCATACGGCGTTATGACAGTTATTTAAAAACATTTAAACTATGTATTTTATCATCAAAACTCAATACATTTATACAACTTGTGTCTTAAAATCTTCCTTACCCACTAGTGGTTGGAACTAATTAAGCAACATCACTTCAAAGAAAACCAAAATCGTTTTTTCACAAAAAATTACAAACCCTTAGGAATCAGGAGATGCTGAGTCGGTATCACGAAGCCCTCAGTCTGCTTGAAGTATTGTCCCTTCCCTTGCATGGCCTTCTCAATGGCGTCGTGGACCTCGATGGCCGTCGAAGAGTTCCCGCCAGTGCCATAGCTGCGAGCAAGGCGGCGAGTTCCCTTAGGTACTGAAAATTGTTAATATAAATATGTTATATTAATATTTTAATAAATCGTCGCGAAATTGCAACAATACGAGGAGTTTAACCGGACATTTAGATATAAAAATCATAGAAAAGTAATATTTACAAGAATTACTTAATGTGTTTGTATACGTACAGTACTTTCTGCGTCAAAGAGACCTGGCTTGAGGATGGGATTGACACACATTAAGAAGTAGTTACTAACCCATACTACTTTGGTGTACAGACTGGCCAGCACATAAAGCTACTACAATCTGTCAAATTTCTTTAATAGATTTTCATCTTTATCGCAAAAGCATTAGGTTCAAGGTTGATTGGGAAAATTTGACAGTTTCGGGTAGCTTGATGTGCTGGCGTCTGTACCTTGTACAAGCAGTTATTAGCCTTGCAGTTGATCGCTTGCCTTCCATGATCTCGGCCTGCACCTCTGACTAATCGAATTCAGGTGCGTACCAAAATTTTATTTGGGTATCAAAACGGTGTGATTTTGCATTATTTGTGTTATTTGCATAGGGTAGGTTTTACTCTAACTTGCTATAATTGAAACCATAATAATAATATAATTTTACCCCCTCTGGGAAAGGCGTTACCTCACCATGAGATTAACGTAAAACCGGAGGGAACATTAGACTAGCTTTCAACAACCCCATCATATAATAAAAAATGTATCATGAGGTCTACTGAAAAGCTTACAAACCGCAGGGCAGCTTGTGGCGAGCTGTTGGTGAATGGCGACACTGCGTACCTTATTGCCTCAGAGAGTCGGTCAGGGCCTCGTCTCCAGTTTGCCTTTATTGGCTGGCTGGAGTGGAACCCCAAGAGTGCCCGCAGGACTCTCAACTCTGGCTTGCCTTTATCGGCCGTCCAGAGGGGGGCCGCCGGAGCTATATGCTCGGGGGTGGAAGTGTCTAATGGCGTAATAGCGGGGAAACCCACTCCGGGTCTTTTAGACCCGCGACGGCGAAACCGGGGCCACACCTCTCTACAGCCCTAGCCGCTCACACGTTTGTTGCCCTCTTCGCCTATGTACTGGCGGCTTTTCAGGGGACCCAGCTAGTGAGCTGGCGAGTCACCGTCTGCCAACAGTTTTCAATTTTAAACGTTGAAAGGCAGACGCCGTTTTCTTCCGGCAATAGAAGTTATCCAGTCCACCTAACACCCCTTCCCATTGACCAAATATTTTTCACCATATTTTACAATAGTCCTGCACCCACCTGGGACGGTTCATGACTGTACTCCAATAGTGCAGCCGTGGATAGTCCCCGGTTAGTGCCCCACCCCATTTTAGATTAAAGTTCTCAAAGGGGCCTCTGCGCGTTGGACCTGTGTCCCCGTGTATGCCTTCCAAAGGACCGGACATCTTCCGCAAGGAAGATGAGCCGTGAATTCAGACGATATAATTTTAATAAAGTGCTTCCAAAAAGAAGGCACTCAGATGTTTGTTTTTTGAATTAACTCAAAAAGGTGTTTTCAACACTACGCGTAGAATTTTAAGACTCAAAACTTAATTACAATAACTAACCTTATATTATTTGCTATCCATATATGAGTTTATTAATGTGTGACTCTGAGATATATTTAGCTGACTGGAAGAGTTAATGAATCACATTTTCAAACATATAGATTTTTTAATGGTAGGTACCTGTAAAATGATATAAGGTTTATGTAAGTTCGCCACGCTTGGCAGGCGGGTTGGCGATTGCGGTATGGTTGTTAAAGTACTCAGAGAACGCTGCTGCCCATCTTCTAGTGAATCCCTCAGTCGCCTTTTACGACACGCACGGAAAGAGATGGGGTAGTGCTATTCTTTACGTCCGGCACCACACGGACGCAAACAATACAATAGGTATCAAAACAATAACCATCACTACATTAATCATCATATTCTAATATACAATACATAATATAGATACAAATATTATGAAATACATTTATGTACAATAACAATAAAAAAAATACAACTGCCGCGCAGTACAGGATGGAGTGGGTATCGGCGAGGTCTTCGCTGCCATCAAAATAACTTGATTTGGCACACGAGGTTGTTGACATGTGGGAGATTGACTCAGCAGTCATTGTGCCGATAGTCGTTACAGCTAATGGCTTAATAGCCAAGAGCCTCGACCAACAGCTGATGAGGCACTCGTTAGGCAGCTGGATCAAGGGTTTGATTCAGAAAGCGGTAGGTACTTCTGGACACGGCGCGTATCGTTAGGAAGTTCCTCTCTCTGGGGCCCTGACCGCCGGCAGCTTGGACCCTGTTCCCGATGCCGGTGGGCTACAATTTTTTATATTTTTAAATGTTTCATTTTGATTTTTTTTATATGGAAATATTTAAAAATGTAAATAAGTATGTATGTTTAATGAATAAACGGAAAAAAATACTAGTAAGTATAAATAATTCTGTAATTACTCTAAACATAAAGTAAATGCACAATTATAATACCTATTTGTGACGACACGTCACACAATTATTAAAAAATAATTTAAATAGAACGTAATCCTCCATAATGATTTATATTTCCTTAACTATTCGAGTCTTTCCAATTAATTAATTAAAGTATATTCTATTCTATTCTATTCTAATTATTACAGTATTCTATACTTGGAATGGCAACATTATTTTAAGTTTGGTATCAAAAACAATTCTGTAAACGTCTATTCCGATTAATAGAAGTCACTATATTCTTTGGAGTAAGGTACTTCAAACTCGGGGTCATAATCATGGTAGATCAGAACATCTTTGAAATAAAAGTTCTTGAGGCCTTCCACCTGCCAGGAGTAGAGTGGTCTGTTGACTGGGAAGCCGAATGGCTCGTCGGTCACTTGATGAGTGACACTAGACAGGCCAAGAGACACGGAAGGGTCGAAGGTGGCATCGTGAGCGACCTTGGGCGCGCGATACTCGGAGATGTAGACCATCAGGACGAAAGGCATACCGCCGACACGACCTGTAAATAATAATAAAAGTTTATATTGGAGCACCATTAATCTGTTCGACGAAAGATGAGTCACATAGCGGTCATTTCATAAACAATCAACTGTACTAGCCACTAATAAATTGTAGCCGCAAGGAGACTGTTATCGAAAAAACATAAACGACATCATCAAAAACTGTAAAATAGCTAGGTATGTTATCCATGTTTTGTTTTTTTTAATGTTTGTTAGTCTTTGTATGGTAACGTTTTGTGTAAAAACGAATAGTAGAAACTTACGAACAAACTAGAGCTAAGTTTTTTTTCTATAATAAAAACTCATAACATAATATCACGCCTGTATTCCCCGAAGGATTGGGCTGAGGTGTATAGCACATTTCGCCCTTATGTTTAAGTCCAATGTAATAGGAGGCGGGCCTACTGCCAGGCACAAATCCAAACTTCGGGCTGCTACTGAGAAATTCCACACAGAAAAACCCAACAACACATTGCTGAACTTGGCGATCGAACCCAAAACCTCACGCCCAACAGTCACGCTTGCGACCACTAGACCAACGATGCTTCGTTGGTCGCATAAAAACTCATTACTATTTTTATGCGACTTCTGTCTAAAAACAAGGAGCTCCTCCTTACCGGTTAGACACAATAGGGTATTTGACATTTCTTTGTTTACAAATCTCGAATATATTACAAAAATACTAAGCATCAGTGAAAAAAACAATTAAATATTTAATAAAATGCCCAAGTTATAAACAATTTTGAATTGTTCACGAGACAGAGACAACAATACTTAAAATGACGTCACACCTTAAAAACGTCATAGTGACTTGATATCACTCTGTACAATATCCGTTTAGTGTGACAAGGACAGAAAATGCCCCCTCCGCAAACTTCGAAAGAATGTATCTCCTCTATTTTTTCACATGTCGCTTTATTTCTATGTTTTTAAAAATAATACCCAAATGTTGTACATTTTTAATAAAGTGACAAATTATGTGACATATCTTTTGAATGGAAATCGACAACTTTTTTTCACAAAAACATACGAACCCTTAGGAAGCATATGTTTCCTCAATTTTTCAATGCCCAGACTCTGATCGTTGAAGAACTGGCCCTTCCAGTGGACCTCCTCATCGATCTCCTCCTGATAGCCGGTCAACCAAAACTTTTCAACATCGATATCAAAAGAGCTGCGAGCGATGACGCTTCTTCCCTCAGGTACTAAAAATAGTTTTATTAATAAGTTTTTAATAATCTCCGTCTCCAATTTCAAAGTTAATTTATATTATTGACTTTGACTTTATTTTTTTATTGAGGCATAATGCAACGCAGTCACCGATGACGTCGACCGTGTTGCTTTAATACTGGCTTCCCACGGTGCGTGATAGCCCGCACCGCGACGCACGAGCTCGCACCGACGCACCATGGGAAGAGACTCGTCCGTAGTAACGCGGACGCATGCGGAGCGGTGCGCCGTATCCACATCACACACCCTCATAATGTGGCTTCCCACGGTGCGTGATTTTACGGATGATACCACGCACAGCCGGTGCGCGCTACCACGCACCGTGGGAAGTCAGCTTATTTATTTACTTAAGGATCTCTGACAAAGGACATACACAAAAAGATAATGGTAATAATTCGCTAAGATTATATAGCCAGTGTACTCCTTCAAATTATGAGAGACCACAGCATGCAAAAATTATACAAAGCAATTAAAACTAAAAAAAAAGCTTAAGATAGATTCCTATCTTATGTTCAATCGCGCAAAGGGAATCGCGCAAGTGTCTTTCGCGGAAATGTCTTTCGTGCAAATGAACCAGATCCGAAGCAAAAAGACAGAAAAATAAAACTGATTTTGGAAAAGGAGAAGAAATTATCACTTACAATCATGAATGAACTCATCTATCTGCATGAAGTTATGAGTGTTGAGGTGGAGGGGAATCTCAGAACCGTGACTATCATATTTGGGCGCCAAGAAGAACTTGACTAGGACCTTCTTAGCAACTTCACTCGTGACATATACTTGGGTTAGAAAATAATAGTTATGTAGCCTCCGGTGCTCCACTAACACGCTCACTTGGTCAGATACTTCTTTGGCTGTGAACAAAATAATTGAAATCAGAAACAATAATAATTAAGTAGGTACGTGTTTGCACAATGTGAAAAAAAAAACGGACGTGCGAGTGACTCTCGCCCGAAGGATTCATTACCGTTTTTAGGGTTGCGTAGTCAACTTATACAAGGTTAGTCGACTACTTGCATACGAATTCGGAAAATGGAGCTTCTAATCCGTTACTCCAAATATGACCTAAAATGTAAACACAGCTAGCTGAGCTGTAGCTGAGGATAGATAGATTTTAGCGTATTTTTTATGAAATATTTGAACAGCTATTTCTCTTAAACTGTTGACTTTTGTGGAAAGTTACAGAACAAAAGTTATTCATCATTAAGGGTAATTTAAGGGCCGAATCACACTGGAATGGCAGCGACTGGCGGCCGCCAGCGGCCCCCGTCGTCGCCGCTGGCAGCCTCGCGCGTCCTCCAGACCCCACGCGCCTATTCTCCTCTTGACTAGTTTAGTTTCTACATTCGGCAAGGAAACTCGTGTGTTTGGAGTGAAAATGATGGAATTGGTTATTGTTATTATAGTACTTATTGCGGAAGAAGAAGAACAACGTATCCCGTCGCTAAACTACAGAGAAATGGTGCGCTCAGTGTTGCTGCGGGGGTAAGAAGCGCGCGGCCGCCCGCGTTGCCGCGAGCCGCGGGCAGGACGCGCGGTCGCTCGCGTCACCGCGGGCGGCTTCGCTACCTTTTCAAGCTTTTCAAGCGATACTGGTCTTTTAAGTATGTAGATAAAGTTTAAAATTATTTCACACTGAAAGTGCTCGCCGCGTCGCTGCCGGCCGCTGCCATTCCGGTGTGACTCTACCCTTACACTTCTCAGATTAGTACCCCCTTTCCGACTAACCTTGTATAAGGACTACGAGGAGGAGGCGCTCGTGACCAATTAGCAACCGCGCCGATCATACGCTTTGCGAGGTTAAGCTGCGTTTGCCACGGTCAGTCCGTGGATGGTTGACCGCTCGTTACACATCTAGAAGCTCCCCCGTGCCTTTAAGAACGTGCTCCGTCCGAGTCGGCTCCGGGTGTCATAAGATTACCTATGACAGTCGTTACGGGTAATCAAAAGACACTAACAACCGGTCTAACTTTAGGATATTGGCATTGCCCAGTTACTGTGTTGCGGAGGTCTGACGGCAGTCACTCCGTGTAACATACTGGTATTCAGCCGCATCTCGTTAGACTGGAAGCTGACCCCAACATAGTTTGGAAAAGGCTAGGACGATGTCTACTTATACAACAAATTATATATAACTAGCGACTCGCCCCGGCTTCGCCCGGTTACAATGATTATACATATAAACCTTCCTCTTGAATAACTCCATCTATTAAAAAAAAGCCGCATCAAAATCGTTGCGTAGTTTTAAAGATCTAAGCATACATAGGGACAGGCAGCGTGAAGCGACTTTGTTTTATACTATGTAGTGATATAACTATATCAACCCTTATAGTTCCGCTATGTCCGTCTGTCTGTATATCACAACGACATTGAAAAGAAAACTACCAAAGTAAAGGGGCTTTACTTATTTAGTAGGTAATACTTGATCAACATACGCCATGTAGTTGGGTCCGTAAAAAGTTCATAGAAACTCCACACAGAATGACTTAAATCAACTGCAAAAATAACTTTGTATTTTAAAATGTAAAATTACCTTTTAACTAGACATTACGCTTAATTAAAATATCTTATAGCCGTACTGACTATGGAACCCTACACTGCGCGTAGTCCGACAAGCACTTAGCCGGTTTATAACCCTAAAGTGGAACCATTACGCGACAAACTCAATTTTGTGGTCCTTTTTTATATACAATGTATGCAAAAACCCGCAAAATCAAGTCTACTGCGCAACAACTCCACATAAAATAAGATATTAATGATTTTTGAATTTTTTTATTTACTTGTGCTTTAAGACCTTCTTTGGTGCAAAAGATTTTTTAAGATTTCAATTTCATGATTCTAAGTTAACGGGAAGTAATCTCGATTTTGATGTGTCAGTCATAGAGTTAGTCTATCAGTATGAAATCACACTTTGAAAGGCCGTATATTTTTATACTAAACATTCAATTAGATAGGTACTTCAATTTTTTACAGGACTATGAATCTTTAAGCTTTAGTATTTGGTATGAATATCAACTCGATAGCTATAGTCGTTGCTAAGAAAAAGGATCTTGATGGACAGACAGACAGACGATAGACAACAGGGTGATCCCATGAGGGTTTCATATCGAGGTTCCGAAGTTAAAAAGAACATCTTACCTTCTTGCTCGCTCATATGCAGATAAGATGAAACGTTCAAGTAATCGTATGAGAAGAAAGTCAACAGTTTGTCAGTATAAATGGACTGGATAGCCACCTGGGGTAGAGCAAGCTCTTCACGCTTGTAATGAGGAAGTTTCTCCTGCCACAATTGGAACAATCCTAAGACACGCTTCCAGATCATATAGAAAGCGGGGTCACGCAGAGCCGTTTGGTAGTGTTCCAGAACAGAGGGTACAACCAGAGGAATGAAGCTGGAAATATTCAACAAACAATTTAATGACTAATATGCTTATGAATTGTTAACAATTTTTAGTTCAGTTTGTGCTTACTTATGGAAATACCGGCGTTCACGAACAACAGGATTACCCAAAACCTTCTTCCAGATGCTGATGAAATCTTTGTAGTATTGCGCATTAGGAGAATCGACGTTTGATTCAATGACACGACCCAAGATTTCAATTGCCTCAGGAGCACGGATGTCGATATGTTCACCAAGATGCTGCAATATACGGAAGTATATATTATATGTCAATAAGAAGGGTTATAAAAATAAGGTAACTAAGCAAGACTACACTTACGTTAAGCACATAACCTTGGTCGATGGCATCACAAATGCGGCGCTCGTACTCGTCGATTTCTTTGATGGCATCAACGAGCTCAGGCTGGTCAAGGTGGAAGTAGTTTGGCCTGGCCGGGAAGGCAACGCCATTGTGGTACAAAAGACCAGAATTGTAACCTTCCTCTACAATCTCATGACCAAGTTCAGGGATTTCACCAAGACCGTTAGACAATCTTTCCATGTAGTAACGTGTAAGTAATTGCTTGTGCAGGAACCAGAACCATTCTCCGCGTCTACGTTTGTTTACTGGAAGAGCTTCGCTGTGCAGCCAGCCGGGTTGAGAAAGATGAACATTGTAATATAAAGTGTTTAAGCCGTAGTCATGCGTGAAGTAGGAGATGGGTGCGCTCTGGCTGCCGTAGTAAGGCCAAATCGTTTCATTCCATCTAATGACAACATTCTCTTTCGATTTGTATGTAGAGGGGTATGACTCAATCATGCGGTAAACGTGAGTATTTATCCTCTGTGCGGTTGTCATAGTTTCACCGTTGTTGAAGTACGAAGGGAATACCTCGTACAGGCGTGGGATGTAGATTCCTTGCGTGTCTGGACGACTCACAATTACAACACTGAGCACGTAAGCGAATAGGTTTTCGTTGACGCGGTCTCTAACGTATACAGCGGTCTTGTAGAACGTGTCATAATCTTTAGCAGAGTACAATACATTATATAAGTTAACCGCCTCAAACTTGTGCTCGGTTTCAAGGATGGAGAACGGCACAGCGCGAGGAAGTACCCAATGATGCTCCAACATTTCGATGAAGGTAGTTACAGCAGTCACATACTGAAAAACAAGCTTTTTGTTAACAGCAGCAGGCAAGTTCAAGATTAAATAGATGTATTTTAGAACCATATTAACTTTCCGGGTAATACAAAATATAGCTGCAAGAAATTAAGGATCACTAACAAGTATTGTATGCTTATGGTTCAAGAATTTATACATACGCTGAACTGTTCAATGTTCTTCTCGATACTCCAAGTGTTAGAGATGGTCTTGCAAGATTCCACATGATTCGGCTCATGAAGGTGAAAGTACAAGAGCATCAAGTCCAATTCGCGCTGCCGGAATACTGGGTCTACTGTGAAACAAAAAGCTTCATAATATGGATAATTCTAAACAAGCGCCTTTCCTATGGAAGGGTGTTAAAGACGCAATTCTCTCATCACAATTTTTACATCCCAGCGATTTTTTAACCTATTGACAAGGGTCGCTTTTCTTCTCAGAACGTTTATTGCAAGAGCATAACCAGTTCCGTCATCCTATCTAGGGTGAGCTTCCGGTAGTATGTTAAGCAACCACCGTTTAATTTTCGCAACCTTAAGAGAAATTAGGGGGTTTTGCAGTAACAGTCCACTGTAGATGCTGCTGCCTAATTATCTCATGTGATCCCTTATTTGTCTTTGACGTTGCCGATAGGTAAAGATGAAGTAGCCCGTCCTCAGCCATGGCTATCCAATTTGAAATAATAAATTCATAAAGAAAGATGTACTTACCAGCTGCCTGCGTAACATTTGTCTCCACGGGGTCCGAGAAGCCCGGGGCCACTAGGAGAGCCAGTACACACAACACCAAACGAGCCATATTCGCTAGTGCCAATGCATCAGCTGAACTTCATATTTATAAGAACTCTTTATCTCAGGTCACCTATTAATTGGTCACTGTTATCAATGACTACATACACACATACTTCATTCAAAATAACATTAGAAAAATACGGCCAATTATATCTTTTATCTTGAGACAAATAACACCTCTACAGTATTTTCAGCTGGACTGTTAACCTGACTGATCGGCAAAATCGAGTACATCTCAAAACACCTAATCTACCGGTGTATCAATGTTTTCCTCTTTTTTCTATTTTCTCCTAATTTGATGCTAGTTACGTGCGCATTTTCAACATTCATATGCGAATGGCTTCTCTAAAAACAAATGCTCACGCAAGGCACGCTATAGTGTAAAGGTACGAGTTCGTAGCCGACTGCAGACAGCAGCAGCAGACGACATGCCGCTGCGACACTACTGGTTTCTATGTATTTATATGAAATACCTTCCGCAGCTAGAGACACGACGTCGTCCGAGTACACGTCGCACGACTGCAGACGACGTGTGGCCCAATCTCAGATCAGTAGTGCCACCGACGCTGCCTGGAGAGACAACACGTTGAATCTTTCTTAAAAGATGTTTTTTTTCAATTCCGAGGAAGAAAATCTGATAAACCAGGTGGCCCAATATAACTTCCCTAACTTGCTCTGCATTTTAGCATTGAACGTGTGGCTTGTCGTTTTTTTTCTCTTTATGTACTTGTACAATAAAAACAAGTTATCGACGTCTTCTTCATCTTCTAACAAAAGATACAAAAGTAAATCGCGATCTAATTCCAAACAGGTCAGACATCTTGTCTCACGGAACATTCAGAACTAACTGGAATACGGCGCTACCGTCTGCTGCAGCCATCTGCAGTTGGGTTCGGAATCATGACTGCAGCGACATGACGCTGCGATATGTCGCTACGACATGTCGCAACGTCACGTCGTCAGCTGCTGCTGTCTGCAGTCGCCCACGAACTCGTACTGCTTACAATGCTCTGTTATAATACAAGAGGACCGTTAAAGTGATGATGATGTCCTGCACGACGTATCCGTTAACGGTGACATCCAATTAGCGCTTGGCATGTGCTAGCGTATGATCACAAAGCTTTGGCTTGAAGCAATCGGTCGGTAAGAACGCAGTGACATGGCTTATGGCAGGTTTTTTTTAATGTTAAAGTGTGGCGTCTAGGACTTCGAGAGCTTGTCTTCAAATGCAGGTTGCAGGTAGCACTACCTGCAATAAATCCACTAATGGCTGGCAGAACAGGGAACAAGGAGGTTCAAATAGCGCACTGCTATAAAGGAAGGTGACAAGAGGTTTGAACCGTCACGTTGTAGTAAGTGTCTTAAAAGACCATTAGAAATCCCATGTATGCGGAACGTCTACCAGCTGATATGACATTATGATGGGCAATCATGACAGGAACAGGTTATGGGAGCGGCATAAGCTGGCGTAGGTACGAAATACAATCAAAAACAGTAAAGTAAAACTCAAATTTATTTAATTGCGAACAAAATGTTTCCAATGTCACATTTCTAAATAATGCTTTAATAGATGCCTATACTTATAAGGCATTTCGAAGGACTTTTTTTAATAGAATCAATATACCTATTCACTCTCACATCAAGCGTTTTTGTGAATTGATGAAAGTCCGTTGATCTCGCTCAACCGCGCACGCATTTTTCCCTACCACAAACAGCTGTAGAATTAGGAAAATTTTGTCGCGTTAGGGACAACCCAGATTAGGCGGAGAACTGATCGAGCTGCGAAAATGCCCACTGATAATTAAATGTCATCCTTAACCAATTCAAATAGAGTTGTAAATAGTATGCTAGAGATAACTACGGACAAATTATCTGCTTGTGTAGTTAGTCCGCCTAATCTGCACTGACCCTACCGCGAAAAGTTGCAGACATCACTATTTACACAGTCTGAACATCCCTCTTGAGCATGTATTTTTCCAGAACCTTAAACTTATTCAAGTCTTTCCCAAAGTACAGTAATTTATTCTAGACAACATTATTGGCACCATCACTTCGTAAATTGGCTATTCCGTGTAGGGAACTTTCATTTCTGGGTTAGGCTCGTGGAGGATCTTAATATTTTGGAAGTACAAGTTCTTGAGGCCTTCTATCTGCCAGGGATAGAGAGGCCTGTCGACTGGGAATCCGAATGGCGCGTCGGTCAGTTGGGGAGGGATGACAGATACGCCAGGAAGCACAGTGGGGTCGAAGGTGGCATCATTAACAACCTTGGGCGCACGGTACTCAGAAATGTGGACCATCAGGATGAAAGGCATACCGCCGACGAAGGCGCCGACACAGCCTGTAAACAAAAATAAAAGTTTATATTCTGCTTCATACGGCGTTATGATAGTTGTTTAAAAACATTTAAACTACGTATTTAATCATCAAAACTCAATGCATTTATACAATTTGTGTATTGAAATCTTCCTTACCCACTAGTGGTTGGAACTAATTAAGCAACATCACTTCAAAGAAAACCAAAATCGTTTTTTCACAAAAAAATTACAAACCCTTAGGAATCAGGAGATGCTGAGTCGGTATCACGAAGCCCTCAGTCTGCTTGAAGTATTGTCCCTTCCCTTGCATGGCCTTCTCAATGGCGTCGTGGACCTCGATGGCCGTCGAAGAGTTCCCGCCAGTGCCATACAACGAGCAAGGCGGCGAGTTCCCTTAGGCACTGAAAATTGTTAATATATGTTATATTAATATTTTAATAAATCGTCGCGAAATTGCAACAATACGAGGAGTTTAACCGGACATTTAGATATAAAAATCATAGAATAGTAATGGGGTGCATGAAAAGAGCCTCCACGAGTGACGATACTTAAGTACGTCCGGCGCACCCTGGGCAGTCAGCCCCGCTACCAACCTTGCTGACTGGCCAATCTTTGCACCACAGCATGAGCCGTTTTCGCACAGCTCTTGCTGATACGAGAGAAGAAGAAGAAGAATAGTAATATTTACAAGAATTACTTAATGTGTTTGTATACGTACAGTACTTTCTGCGTCAAAGAGACCTGGTTTGAGGATGGGATTGACACACATTAAGAAGTAGTTACTAACCCATACTACTTTAGTGTATAGACGCCAGCACATAAAGCTACTACAATCTGTCAAATTCCTTTAATAGATTTTCATCTTTATCGCAAAAGCATCAGGTTCAAGGTTGATTGGGAAAATTTGACAGTTTCGGCTAGCTTGATGTGCTGGCGTCTGTACCTAATTGTACAAGCAGTTATTAGCCTTGCAGTTGATCGCTTGCCTTCCATGATCTCGGCCTGCACCTCTGACTAATCGAATTCAGGTGCGTACCAAAATTTTATTTGGGTATCAAAACGGTGTGATTTTGCATTATTTGTGTTATTTGCATAGGGTAGGTTTTACTCTAACTTGCTATAATTATTTATTTATTTAAATTAATAAAGAAACGTAAAACCGGAGGGAACATTAGACTAGCTTTCAACAACCCCATCATATAATAAAAAATGTATCATGAGGTCTACTGAAAAGCTTACAAACCGCAGGGCAGCTTGTGGCGAGCTGTTGGTGAGTGGCGACACTGCGTACCTTATTGCCTCAGAGAGTCGTTCAGGGCCTCGTCTCCAGTTTGCCTTTATTGGCTGGCTGGAGTGGAACCCCAAGAGTGCCCGCAGGACTCTCAACTCTGGCTTGCCTTTATCGGCCGTCCAGAGGGGGGCCGCCAGAGCTATATGCTCGGGGGTGGAAGTGTCTAATGGCGTAATAGCGGGGAAACCCACTCTGGGTCTTTTAGACCCGCGACGGCGAAACCGGGGCCACACCTCTCTACACCCCTAGCCGCTCACACGTTTGTTGCCCTCTTCGCCTATGTACTGGTGGCTTTTCAGGGGGCCCAGCTAGTGAGCTGGCGAGTCACCGTCTGCCAACAGTTTTCAATTTTAAACGTTGAAAGGCAGACGCCGTTTTCTTCCGGCAATAGAAGTTATCCAGTCCACCTAACACCCCTTTCCATAGACCAAATATTTTTCACCATATTTTACAATAGTCCTGCACCCACCTGGGACGGTTCATGACTGTACTCCAATAGTGCAGCCGTGGATAGTCCCTGGTTGGTGCCCCACCCCATTTTAGATTAAAGTTCTCAAAGGGGCCTCTGGGCGTTGGACCTGTGTCCCCGTGTATGCCTTCCAAAGGACCGGACATCTTCCGCTAGGAAGATGAGCCGTGAATTCAGACGATATAATTTTAATAAAGTGCTTCCAAAAAGAAGGCACTCAGATGTTTGTTTTTTGAATTAACTCAAAAAGGTGTTTTCAACATTACGCGTAGAATTTTAAGACTCAAAACTTAATTACAATAACTAACCTTATATCTTAGATTATAAAATGTCCAGATTCCGTGTTCCTCGTAAAACGCAATGTTTATCATGAAGCCAATTTTTATACATGTGTAAGTGAGCGCCACGCTCGCGAGTGTATTACGTATCGCATTTGCGTTTGTGTGCAACGCGTGTGTAATACCAGTGGCAGAGAATTACCCTAAAAATGTGGGAGTTTTAAATATTTTAAGTATAATGTAAAAGATAACATCAATAGTTATAATTATAAGATTTTTTGTCATTACTGTTGATGATTTATGTTATTTGCTTTCATTTGTGTAATTTTTTTCGTGTGCGACCGCATCTACTTTATTATGTTATGACTTTTAGTGGTGTGCTTGTTTTTTTTTTGTTATTTATGTTTTTTTTTTTTGTAAAATGTATGTTTTTCGGTTTAATTAAATGAGTAGTAAGCAGGAGCAGCCCAATCGGTAGGTGTAACGCCTCAAAATCCGGTGTCGGTACGTAATTTTTATATCAACGCTGATTTTTTCAAGTGGAGTTAGTTTCTAAACAAAATTTTCCTCGTTTGAGAAAAATCCTGCGTGTACCATTGCGCCCCATTTTCGTGTCTTATAAAATTAATAAGTAGAATGCCCAAGTTTCATACCACTAACGTCTAAAAACACCTAATCACTTTTTTGGGCAAAATTGAAATAAAAAGTAATTTCAATCATCATTGTTTATTATTTTAGATAGGTAAGGGATAGGATAGGTTAGGTTAGGTGGATAAGGTAGGCAAGGCACGCCGCAATAGCGGCGGTAAGGCCCGTGATGGTGGAGTGGCTGGAGAGGCGTCATGGCGCCCTCAGCTTCCGGCTGACGCAGGTACTCTCGGGACATGAGTGTTTCGGGAAGTACCTCTGTATAAGTAATCTGTTTAAGTAAAGATGATAATTTAGGGAAAAACGTAACCATTTTTACTCCTGAAATACGAGCCATATCTAAAAAAATGCTTACGAACTATAAAAACCGCATTGAAATCGGCTCAGTGTTTAGAGGGCTGTGAGCTCGAAGAAATAAAATAACACTTACAAAAACAATCATCGTTCATGTTAATAAAACTCTTTTGTCATCCCTCGTTTCTTTTATTTTTCAAGAGTCTTAAAAAGCTACATGTATGGGTAAATAGATTTCATGCCCTTGGCAACACTCAACAGTTATGGCGTCACAGTAATGTCAAATTATTATTTTCCCGTCTTCATAACTGAAAGTCGTTAACAAAGAAATACAAAGTGAAATTGAATACTTACTTATGAAATGATATGCTATGGCACTTTTCTTTTTTTGAAGTGTAATATTTACATGATTTCACAGCACAAACTGTCATTTTTTCAAAATAAAAAAACCGACTCTTGACGTGTTTACGCGGGGAACGTTCCTTGGCGTGTGAAGTGGGGATCGAACGAAGTAGTCAATTTTGACTTCAATTCACGGTGGCCTACTAGGAATCTGGACATTTTATATAATCTAAGTCTTATATTATTTGCTATCCATATATGAGTTTATTAATGTGTGACTCTGAGATATATTTAGCTGACTGGAAGAGTTAATGAATCACATTTTCAAACATATAGATTTTTTAATGGTAGGTACCTGTAAAATGATATAAGGTTTATGTAAGTTCGCCACGCTTGGCAGGCCGGTTGGCGATTGCGGTATGCTTGTTAAAGTACTCAGAGAACGCTGCTGCCCATCTTCTAGTGAATCCCTCAGTCGCCTTTTACGACACGCACGGAAAGAGATGGGGTAGTGCTATTCTTTACGTCCGGCACCACACGGACGCAAACAATACAATAGGTATCAAAACAATAACCATCACTACATTAATCATCATATTCTAATATACAATACATAATATAGATACAAATATTATGAAATACATTTATGTACAATAACAATAAAAAAAATACAACTGCCGCGCAGTACAGGATGGAGTGGGTATCGGCGAGGTCTTCGCTGCCATCAAAATAACTTGATTTGGCACACGAGGTTGTTGACATGTGGGAGATTGACTCAGCAGTCATTGTGCCGATAGTCGTTACAGCTAATGGCTTAATAGCCAAGAGCCTCGACCAACAGCTGATGAGGCACTCGTTAGGCAGCTGGATCAAGGGTTTGATTCAGAAAGCGGTACTTCTGGACACGGCGCGTATCGTTAGGAAGTTCCTCTCTCTGGGGCCCTGACCGCCGGCAGCTTGGACCCTGTTCCCGATGCCGGTGGGCTACTATTTTTTATATTTTTAAATGTTTTTTTTGTTTTTTTTTATATGGAAATATTTAAAAATGTAAATAAGTATGTGTGTTTAATGAATAAACGGAAAACAATACTAGTAAGTATAAATAATTATGTATTTACTCTAAACATAAAGTAAATTCACAATTATAATATTTGTGACGACACATCACACAATTATTAAAAAATAATTTAAATAGAACGTAATCCTCCATAATGATTTATATTTCCTTAACTATTCGAGTCTTTCCAATCAATTATTACCTACAGTATTCTATACTTGGAATGGCAACATTATTTTAAGTTTGGTATCAAAAACAATTCTGTAAACGTCTATTCCGATTAATAGAAGTCACTATATTCTTTGGAGTAAGGTACTTCAAACTCGGGGTCATAATCATGATAGATCAGAACATCTTTGAAATAAAAGTTCTTGAGGCCTTCCACCTGCCAGGAGTAGAGTGGTCTGTTGACTGGGAAGCCGAATGGCTCGTCGGTCACTTGATGAGTGACACTAGACAGGCCAAGAGACACGGAGGGGTCGAAGGTGGCATCGTGAGCGACCTTGGGCGCGCGATACTCGGAGATGTAGACCATCAGGACGAAAGGCATACCGCCGACACGACCTGTAAATAATAGTAAAAGTTTATATTGGAGCACCATTAATCTGTTTGACGAAAGATGAGTCACATAGCTGTCATTTCATAAACAATCAACTGTACTAGCCACTATAAATTGTAGCCGCAAGGAGACTGTTATCGAAAAAACATAAACGACATCATCAAAAACTGTAAAATAGCTAGGTATGTTATCCATGTTTTGTTTTTTTTTTAATATTTGTTATTCTTTGTATGGTAACGTTTTGTGTAAAAACGAATAGTAGAAACTTACGAACAAACTAAGAGCTAAGATTTTTTTCTATAATAAAAACTCATAACATAAAATCACGCCTGTATTCCCCGAAGGATTGGGCTGAGGTGTATAGCACATTTCGCCCTTATGTTTAAGTCCAATGTAATAGGAGGCGGGCCTACTGCCAGGCACAAATCCAAACTTCGGGCTGCTACTGAGAAATTCCACACAGAAAAACCCAACAACACATTGCTGAACTTGGCGATCGAACCCAAAACCTCACGCCCAACAGTCACGCTTGCGACCACTAGACCAACGATGCTTCGTTGGTCGCATAAAAACTCATTACTATTTTTATGCGACTTCTGTCTAAAAACAAGGAGCTCCTCCTTACCGGTTAGACACAATAGGGTATTTGACATTTCTTTGTTTACAAATCTCGAATATATTACAAAAATACTAAGCATCAGTGAAAAAAACAATTAAATATTTAATAAAATGCCCAAGTTATAAACAATTTTGAATTGTTCACGAGACAGAGACAACAATACTTAAAAATGACGTCATACCTTAAAAACTTCATAGTGACTTGACATCACTCTGTACAATATCCGTTTCGTGTGACAAGGACAGAAAATGCCCCCTCCACAAACTTCGAAAGAATGTATCTCCTCTATTTTTTCACATGACGCTTTATTTCTATATGTTTTTAAAATAATACCCAATTGTTGTACATTTTAATAAAGTGACAAATTATGTGACATATCTTTTGAATGGAAATCGACAACTTTTTTTCACAAAAACATACGAACCCTTAGGAAGCATATGTTTCCTCAATTTTTCAATGCCCAGACTCTGATCGTTGAAGAACTGGCCCTTCCAGTGGACCTCCTCATCGATCTCCTCCTGATAGCCGGTCAACCAAAACTTTTCAACATCGATATCAAAAGAGCTGCGAGCGATGACGCTTCTTCCCTCAGGTACTAAAAATAGTTTTATTAATAAGTTTTAAATAATCTCCGTCTCCAATTTCAAAGTTAATTTATATAATTGACTTTGACTTTATTTTTTTATTGAGGCATAATGCAACGCAGTCACCGATGACGTTGACCGTGTTGCTTTAATACCGGCTTCCCACGGTGCGTGATAGCCCGCACCGCGACGCACGAGCTCGCACCGACGCATCATGGGAAGAGACTCGTCCGTGGTAACGCGGACGCGTGCGGAGCGGTGCGCCGTATCCACATCACACACCCTCATAATGTGGCTTCCCACGGTGCGTGATTTTACGGACGATACCACGCACAGCCGGTGCGCGTTACCACGCACCGTGGGAAGCAAGCTTAAGATAGATTCCTATCTTATGTGTAATCGCGCAAAGGGAATCGCGCAAGTGTCTTATGCTTGTTTCCCACGGTGTGTGATATGGCGCACCGCGACGCATAAGCTCGCACAGACGCACCATGAGATGAGACTCGTCAGTGGTAACGCAAACGCGTGCGGAGCGGTGCGCCGTATCCGCCGCGAGTCAGTAAATGGAAAGGTGCGGTGCGAGTTCTCTTTCACTTGGTATTTTGGAATGAAAAATAGCTTCGAATAACGCACCCACATAATGTGGCTTCCCACGGCGCGTGATTTTACGGATGATACCACGCACAGCCGGTGCGCGCTACCATGTACCGTGGGTGTAAAGCCAGCTTTACGCGGAAATGTCTTTCGTGCAAATGAGCCAGATCCGAAGCTGACCCCAAGATAGTTGGGAAAAGACTATGCAAAAAGAAAGGTATAATATAAAACTGATTTTGGAAAAGGTGAAGAAAACACTTACAGTCATGAATGAACTCATCTATCTGCATGAAGTTATGAGTGTTGAGGTGGAGGGGAATCTCAGAACCGTGACTATCATATTTGGGCGCCAAGAAGAACTTGACGAGGACCTTCTTGGCAACTTCACTCGTGACATCTACTTGGGTTAGAAAATAATAGTTATGTAGCCTCCGGTGCTCCACTAACACGCTCACTTGGTCAGATACTTCTTTGGCTGTGAACAAAATAATTGAAATCAGAAACAATTCTTCTTCTCTCGTATCAGTATATGCTATACGAAAATAGCTCATGCTGTGGTGGAAAGATTAGCCAGTCAGCAAGGTTGGTAGCGGGGCTGACTGCCCAGGGTGCGCCGGACATACTGAAGTATCGTCACTCGAGGAGGCTCTTTTCATGCACCCCATCAGAAACAATAATAATTAGGCACGTGTTTGCACAATGAGAAAAAAAACGGACGTGCTAGTGACTCTCGCCCGAAAGATTCTTTACCGTTTTTAGGGTTGCGTAGTCAACTACTTGCATACGAATTCGGAAAATGGAATTTCTAATCCGTTACTCCAAATATGACCTAAAATGTTAACACAGCTGATCATAGCTGAGGATAGATAGATGTTAGCGTATTTTTTATGAAATAGTTGAACAGCCATTTCTCTTAAACTGAACTTGAAACTATTGGGGAAAGTTGCAGAACAAAAGTTATTCATTATTAAGGGTACTTTAACACCTTTCAGATTAGTACCCCTTTTCCGACTAACCTTGTATAAGGACTAGGAGGAGGAGGCGCTCGTGGCTAATTAGAAACCGCGCCGATCATACGCTTTGCGAGGTTTAGCTGCGTTTGCCACGGTCAGTCCGTGGATGGGTGACCGCTCGTTACACATTTAAAAGCTCCCCCGTGCCTCTAATGGTAAGGATACACGGTGACACTGATATTCGACACAATGCAATTGCGACACTGAAATTAAACCAGAGATAATGCGCAACTCAGTATAACGGCGATGTACACACTACGACACTCGGTGTCGACACTGAGTGTCGAGTGTAATGTGTCGCCATGTATCCTGACCGTAAGAGCATGTTAAACCGTTGGCTCCGGGTGTCATAAGATTACCTATCACAGTTGTTACGGGTAATCAAAAGACACTCTAACAACCGGTCTAACTTTAGGATATTGGCATTGCCCAGTAACTGGGTTGCGGAGGTCTGATGGCAGTCGCTCCGTGTAAAATACTGGTATTCAGCTGCATCTGGTTAGACTAGAAGTTGACCCCGACATAGTTCGGAAAAGGCTAGGACGATGTCTACTTATTCAACAAATTATGTATAATATAACTACGAGTATATCAACCCTTAGAGTTCCACCATATCCGTCTGTCTGTATATCACAACGACATTGAAAAGAAAGAAAGATTGGTAGTTACCAAAGTAAAGGGGCTTTACTAGTTTAGTAGGTAATACTTGACCAACTTATGCCATGTAGTTGGGTCCGTAAAAAGTTTATAGAAACTCCATACAAAATGACTTGAATCAACTGCAACAATAACGTTGTATTTTAAAATGTGTATTTATCTTTTAACCAGACATTACGCTTGACTAAAATATGTTATTAGCCGTACTGACTACGGAACCTTACACTGTGCGTAGTCCGACAAGCACTTAGCCGGTTTATAACCATAAAGTGGAACCATTACGGGACAAACTCAATTTTGTGGTCCTTTTTTATATACAATGTATGCAAAAACCCGCAAAATCAAGTCTGCTGCGCAACAACTCCACATAAAATAAGAGATTAATGATTTTCGTTTTTTTTTATTTACTTGTGCTATAAGACCTTCTTTGGTGCAAAAGATTGTTTAAGATTTCAATTTCATGATTCTACCGTACGGGAAGTACGCTATATCTTGATGTGTCAGTCAGAGGGTTAGTGTCTAGACACACTATGCCGAAGATACGTGACCGAAGTTCGGCATGATTACGCCTGCAATGCTATTTGAATTACTGACGACACATTATGCCGCAATTACGTTGCGTTAACTATAACGCAACGTAATTGCGGCACACTAGTACAGCCGAACTTCGGTCGGGCGTAAGTTCAGCGACAATTCGGCGGCAACGTATTCTGTAGAACACACATTTTATGCGACCTTCGGTTCAGTTCGATTGCCGATGAAGATCCGGGGCGGGGAGCAGCGGGAGGCATGCCCGCGCCCCGCGTGTCTGCCCACAAGTTTGCGCAACTGAATTTCTGCCGCGTTAGTTCGGCACTTATGATGTGTCATATCTGAATACGTCGGAACGTAAAATCAGCCGCGGAACTTCGGTCGCGTACCTTCGGCATAGTGTGTTTGGACACTTAGTCTATCAGTATGAAATCATACTTTGAAAGGCCGTATCTTTTTATACTAAATATTCAATTAGAAACTTCAGCAGCTTCAGTATTTGGTATGAATATCAACTCAATAGCTATAGTTGTTGCTGAAAAAAAGGATCTTGATGAACAAGACAGACAGACGATAGACAACAGGATGATCCCATGAGGGTTTCATATCGAGGTTCAGAAGTCAAAAAAGAAGATCTTACCTTCTTGCTCGCTCATATGCAGATAAGATGAAACGTTCAAGTAATCGTATGTGAAGAAAGTCAACAGTTTGTCAGTAGAAACGGACTGAATAGCCACCTGGGGTACAGCAAGCTCTTCACGCTTGTAATGAGGAAGTTTCTCCTGCCACAATTGGAACAATCCTAAGACACGCTTCCAGATCATATAGAAAGCGGGGTCACGCAGAGCCGTTTGGTAGTGTTCCAGGACGGAGGGTACAACCAGAGGAATGAAGCTGGAAATATGAACAAACAATTTAATGACTAATTTGCTTATGAATTGTTAACAATGTTTAGTTCAGTATTTGAGCTTTAGTTTTTGCTTACTTATGGAAATACCGGCGTTCACGAACAACAGAATTACCCAAAACCTTCTTCCAGATGCTGATGAAATCTTTGTAGTATTGCGCATTAGGAGAATCGACGTTTGATTCAATGACACGACCCAAGATTTCAATAGCCTCAGGAGCACGGATGTCGATGTGTTCACCAAGATGCTGCAATGTACGGAAGTATATACGAGTATTATATGTCAATAAGAAGGGTTATAAAAATAAGGTAACTAAGCAAGACTACACTTACGTTAAGCACGTAACCTTGGTCGATGGCATCACGAATGCGGCGCTCGTACTCGTCGATTTCTTTGATGGCATCATCGAGCTCAGGCTGGTTAAGGTGGAAGTAGTTTGGTCTGACTGGGAAGGCAACACCGTTGTGGTACAAAAGACCAGAATTGTAACCTTCCTCTACAATCTCATGACCAAGTTCAGGGATTTCACCAAGACCGTTAGACAGTCTCTCCATGTAGTAACGTGTAAGTAATTGCTTGTGCAGGAACCAGAACCATTCTCCGCGTCTACGTTTGTTTACTGGAAGAGCTTCGCTGTGCAGCCAGCTGGGTTGAGAAAGATGAACATTGTAATATAAGGTGTTTAAGCCGTAGTCATGCGTGAAGTAGGAGATGGGTGCGCTCTGGCTGCCGTAGTAAGGCCAAATCGTTTCATTCCACCTTATGACAACATTCTCTTTCGATTTGTATGTAGAGGGGTATGACTCAATCATGCGGTAAACGTGAGTGTTTATCCTCTGTGCAGTTGTCATAGTTTCACCGTTGTTGAAGTACGAAGGGAATACCTCGTACAGGCGTGGAATGTAGATTCCTTGCGTGTCTGGACGACTCACAATTACAACACTGAGCACGTAAGCGAATAGGTTTTCGTTGACGCGGTCTCTAACGTATACAGCGGTCCTGTAGAACGTGTCGTAATCTTTAGCAGAGTACAATACATTATATAAGTTAACCGCCTCAAACTTATGCTCGGTTTCAAGGATGGAGAACGGCACAGCGCGAGGAAGTACCCAATGATGCTCCAACATTTCGATGAAGGTAGTTACAGCAGTCACATTCTGAAAAACAAGCTTTTTGTTAACAGCAGCTGGCAAGTTCAAGATTAAATATATGTATTTTAGAACCATATTTACTTTCTGGGTAGTACAAAATATAGCTGCAAGAAATTAAGGATCACTAACAAGTATTGTATGCTTATGGTTCAAGAATTTATACATACGCTGAACTGTTCAATGTTCTTCTCGATACTCCAAGTGTTAGAGATGGTCTTGCAAGATTCCACATGATTCGGCTCATGAAGGTGAAAGTACAAGAGCATCAAGTCCAATTCGCGCTGCCGGAAGACTGGGTCTACTGTGAAACAAAAAGCTTCACAATATGGATAATTCTAAACAAGCGCCTTTCCTATGGAAGGGTGTTAAAGAGGCAATTCTCTCATCACAATTTTTACATCCAGCGATTTTTGAACCTATTGACAAGGGTCGCTTTTCTTCTTAGAACGTTTATTGCAAGAGCATAACCAGTTCCGTCATCCCATCTGGGATGAGCTTCCGGTATAATGTTAAGCAACCTCCGTTTCATTTTTGCAACCTTAAGATAAATTAGGGGGTTTTGCAGTAATAGTCCACTGTAGATGCTGCTGCCTAGTTTTCTCATGTGATTACTTATTTGTATTTTACGTTGCTGGTGGGTAAAGATGAAGTAGCCCGTCCTCAGCCATGGCTATCCAATTTGAAATAATAAATTCATAAAGAAATATGTACTTACCAGCTGCCTGCGTAACATTTGTCTCCACGGGGTCCGAGAAGCCCGGGCCCACTAGGAGAGCCAGTAGACACAACACCAAACGAGCCATATTCGCTAATGCCAATGCATCAGCTGAACCTCATATTTATAAGAACTCTTTATCGCAGGTCACCAATTAATTGCTCACTGTTATCAATGACTACATACACACATATTTCATTCCAAATAACATTAGAAAAATACGGCCAATTATATCTTTTCTTATTTATTTTGACACAAATAACACCGTTACAGTATTTTCAGCTGGACTGTTAAGCTGACTGATCGGCAAAATCGAGTACATCTTAAAACACCTAATCTACCGATGTATCAATGTTTGGATCTATCTATTCTCTCCTGATTCTCAAAATGAATAGTGATGCTAGTTACGTACGCATTTCAACATTTATGCAAATGGCTTCTCCAGAAACAAATACTCATGCAAGGCATACTATAGTGTAAAGGTACGAGTCCGTAGCCGACTGTAAACAGCAGCAGCAGACGACGTGCCGCTGCGACACTACTGGTTTCTATGTATTTCTATGAAATACCTTCCGCAGCTAGCGTCACGTCACCCGACTACACGTCTCACGACCGCAGACGACGTGTTGCCCGACCTCAGATCAGTAGTGCCACCGACACTGGAGAGACAACATGTTGAATCTTTCTCAAAAAAATTTTTCCAATTCCGAGAAAGAAAATCTGATAAACCAGGTGGACATTGGTCCACCTGAGCAAGTTAGGGAAGTTATATTGATAACTTCCCTAACTTGCTCTGCATTTTAGCATTGAACGTGTGGCTTGTCGTTTTTTCTCTCTATATTTGTATAATAAAAACAAGTAATCGTCGTCTTCTTCATCTTCTAACAAAAGAGACAAAAGTAAATCGCGATCTAATTCCAAACAGGTCAGACATCTTGTCTCACGGAACATTCAGAACTAACCGAAATACGGCGCTACCGTCTGCTGCAGCCATCTGCAGTTGGGTTCAGAATCATGACTGTAGCGACATGACGCTGCGATGTGTTGCTGCGATATGTCGCAACGTCACGTCGTCAACTGCTGCAGTCTGCAGTTGCCTACGAACTCGTACCTTAAAGCTTACAATGCTCTGTTAGAATACAACAGGACCGTTAAAGTGATGATCATGTCCTGCACGACGTATCCGTTAACGGTGACATCCAATTAGCGCTTGGCATGTGCTAGCGTATGATCACAAAGCTTTGGCTTGAAGCAATCGGTCGGTAAGAACGCAGTAACATGGCTTATGGCAGGTTTTTTTTTTAATGTTAAGGTTTGGCGTCTAGGACTTCGAGAGCTTGTCTTCAAATGTTACCTCACTACCTGCAATAAATCCACTAATGGCTGGCACAACAGGGAACAAGAAGGTTCAAATAGCGCACTGCTATAAAGGAAGGTGACAAGAGGTTTGAACCGTCACGTTGTAGTAAGTGTCTTAAAAGACCATTAGAAATCCCATGTACCTATGCGGAACGTCTACCAGCTGATATGACATTATGATGGGCAATCATGACAGGAACAGGTTATGGGAGCGGCAAAAGCTGGCGTAGGTATGAAATACAATCAAAAACAGTAAAGTAAAACTCAAATTTATTTATTTGTGAACTAAATGTTTCCAATGTCACCTTTCTAAATAATGCTTTATTAGATGCCTATACTTATAAGGCATTTCGAAGGACTTTTTAATAGAATCAATATACCTATTCACTCTCACATCAAGCGTTTTGTGGATTGATGAAAGTTCGTTGATCTCGCTCAACCGCGCACTCATTTTTCCCTACCACAAACAGCTGTAGAATTAGGAAAATTTTGTCGCGTTAGGGTCAACCCAGATTAGGCGGAGAACTGATCGAGCTGCGAAAATGCCCACTGATAATTAAATGTCATCCTTAACCAATTCAAATAGAGTTGTAAATAGTATGCTAGAGATAACTACGGACAAATTATCTCCTTGTGTAGTTAGTCCGCCTAATCTGCACTGACCCTACCGCGAAAAGTTGCAGACATCACTATTTACACAGTCTGAACATCCCTCTTGAGCATAACGTATTTTTCCAGAACCTTAAACTTATTCAAGTCTTTCCCAAAGTACAGTAATTTATTCTACACAACATTATTGGCACCATCACTTCGTAAATTGTCTATTCCGTGTAGGGAACTTTCATTTCTGGGTTAGGCTCGTGGAGGATCTTAATATTTTGGAAGTACAAGTTCTTGAGGCCTTCTATCTGCCAGGGATAGAGAGGCCTGTCGACTGGGAATCCGAATGGCGCGTCGGTCAGTTGGGGAGGGATGGCAGATACGCCAGGAAGCACAGTGGGGTCGAAGGTGGCATCATTAGCAACCTTGGGCGCACGGTACTCAGAAATGTGTACCATCAGGACGAAAGGCATACCGCCGACGAAGGCGCCGACACGGCCTGTAAATAAAAATAAAAGTTTATATTCTGCTTCATACGGCGTTATGATAGTTGTTTAAAAACATTTAAACGATGTATTTTATCATCAAAACTCAATACATTTATACAACTTGTGTCTTAAAATCTTCCTTAGGTACCCACTAGTGGTTGGAACTAATTAAGCAACATCACTTCAAAAAAAACCAAAATCGTTTTTTCACAAAAAATTACAAACCCTTAGGAATCAGGAGATGCTGAGTCGGTATCACGAAGCCCTCAGTCTGCTTGAAGTATTGTCCCTTCCCTTGCATGGCCTTCTCAATGGCGTCGTGGACCTCGATGGCCGTCGAAGAGTTCCCGCCAGTGCCATACCTGCGAGCAAGGCGGCGAGTTCCCTTAGGCACTGAAAATTGTTAATATGTTATATTAATATTTTAATAAATCGTCGCGAAATTGCAACAATACGAGGAGTTTAACCGGACATTTAGATATAAAAATCATAGAATAGTAATATTTACAAGAATTACTTAATGTGTTTGTATACGTACAGTACTTTCTGCGTCAAAGAGACCTGGCTTGAGGATGGGATTGACACACATGTTGTTACTTAACCTTACTACTTTGGTGTACAGACGCCAACACATAAAGCTACTACTGTCAAATTTCTTTAATAGATTTTCATCTTTTTCGCAAAAGCATTATAGGTTCAAGGTTGATTGGGAAAATTTTACAGTTTTGGATCCTAATTGTACAAGCAGTTATAGCCTTGCGGTTGATCGCTTGCCTTCCATGATCCCGGCCTGCACCTGTGACTAATCGAATTCAGGTGCGTACCAAAATTTTATTTGGGTATCACAGTAAAGCTACAGACCTAAGAAGGACTCATAAAAACTGTTTTCGATGGTATGTGTAGTACGTCTACGCGCCAGGCCTATGTGTTGGACTAAGGCCTTAACCAGTGTCGGTTTAAGGTAACCAATTATTATACTATACAACGTGTTACAAAAATACCCCTAAAGCCGAAAGGGGATTAAAAGGTCCCTTGTAAAGAGTCTATTGGAAATATTTTAAAATAGAAGCAAGACCCAAAAAAGAAATTTGGACAAATCATAAAATAAAATCATCACTGAAACGCAACCCTGAAAACATAAAAGTAAAGAGTAGACTACCCAGAAAGTTATTTACATTCTTACCTAATTTCCTCTGAGGGGTAAATGTCAACAACCAAAAGACTACTTGCTACTAACATTTTCTTTTTAAGGGGAATTTACATAATTCCCCTTAAAAAGTTGCACTTATACTAATACACGTTGTATATTGTTATTTAAAATTTTACTTACAGTTATAAACGAACTCATCTAACTGCATGAAGTTTTGGGTGTTTACGTGAAGAGGTATCTTATTGCCACGGCTATCAAATTTGGGCCCCAAGAAGAACTTGATGAGGACAGTCTTAGCGACTTCGCTCTTGACACGAAGGAGGACTTTGAACGGCTTGTGGTTTAACCTCGGATGCTCAACTAAGACGCTGACCTGGTCGTTCACTTCTTGAGCTGGTATCAAAAATAAAAGAACAAGTTATAAGATTAGATTGGGTTTATTTATTTGTCACACATAGGTAAGTGTTACAAATTGGTGTTACAAAGAATTTAAATCATTCCATTCAATTCTTTCGACTAGAACTTTGAATACTTCTACTACATAACCCCAGCGTAACAAACCGTGTGGCATGTCGTATAAAAGTACAGCACAATATGAAAAAAGAAACGAAAATCTTACCTTCTTTCTCATTCATGTGCAGATGGGTTGAAACGTTTACATACGTGCTTTCGAAGAAAGTTACAAGAGTATTAGAGTATATAGTATTACGGTGACCATAGACTTCGATACTCTGGATAGTCACCTCGGGCAGAGCGAGTTCTTCACGCTTGTAAGGAGGAAGTTTCTCCTGCCACAACTGTAACATGCCTAGGACACGCTTCCAGATCATATAGAAAGCGGGGTCACGCAGAGCCGTTTGGTAATGTTCCAAGACCGAGGGAACAACTAGAGGAATAAAGCTGGAAATATAAAACAAATATATTATTAACGAAGTAGAATACAAATGGATTGTTAGCCGTTCAAAGTTATATAATTGTAAATTAACTAACTGGTGGGAGTTCCCGTTTTCGCGAACAAGAGAATTGCCCAAAACCTTCTTCCAGATGCTGATGAAGTCTTTGTAGTATTGGGCATTAGGAGAATCGACGTTGGATTCAATGACACGACCCAAGATTTCAATAGCCTCAGGAGCACGGATGTCGATATGTTCACCAAGATCCTGCAATATAAGGAAGTATATATTAGACATCAATAAGTTTAGAGTATTGTTTTACAAATAAGGCACCTAAGCAAAATAACACTTACGTTAAGTACGTAACCTTGGTCGATGGCGTCACGAACACGACGCTCATACTCGTAGATTTCTTCAATCGCATCAACGAGCTCAGGCTGGTTAAGGTGGAAGTAGTTTGGCCTCACGGGAAAGGCAACACCATTGTGATATAAAAGACCAGAATTATAACCTTCCTTTACAATCTCATGACCAAGTTCAGGGATTTCACCAAGACCGTTTGACAGTCTTTCCATGTAATAACGAGTAACCAACTGCTTATGCAGGAACAAAAACCATTCTCCACGTCTGTGTTTGTTTATTGGTAGAGCTTCGCTGTGCAGCCAGCTGGGTTGAGAAAGATGAACGTTGTAGTAGAAAGCGTTTAGGCCGTAGTCATGCGTGAAGTACGAGACAGGTGCGTTTTGGCTGTTATAGTAAGACCAGATTGTAGCATTCCATCGAATGACAACATTCTCGTCCCATTTGTAGGTAGAGGGATATGACTCAATCATACGATAACCGTGAGTATTTATCCTCTGAGCGGTCGTCATAATTTCACCATTGTTGAAGTACGATGGAAAAACCTCAAACAGGCGTGGAATGTAGATTCCTTGAGTGTCTGGACGATTCAAAATTACCACGCTGAGCACATAAGCAAAGAGATTTTCATTGACGCGATCTCTGACGTATACGGCAGTCTTATAAAACGTGTCATAATCCTTAGCGGAGTTTAGTACATTGTATAAAGTGACTGCCTCAAACGTGTGCTCAGTTTCAAGGATAGAGAACGGTACAGCGCGAGGAAGTAGCCACTTGTGTTTCAACATCTCGATAAAGGTAGTCACAGCAGTCTCATTCTGAAAAACAAACTTTATGGTAACACAAGCAGGCAAATTCAAGTCTATCTAGGTATATTTTAGGATGAAATTTGTTCAGCATATGATACAAATAGCTGCCAGAAATATAGGATGACCAGGATAGTACATGTATGGTTCAAGGCTACATTTAAAAACCTATACATACGCTGAAAAGTTCAATGTTCTTCTCAATACTCCAGGTATTAGAGATGTTCTTGCATGATTCTAAATGATTCGGCTCATGAAGGTGGAAGTATAAGAGCATCAAGTCCAATTGGCGCTGCAGGAAGACCGGGTCCGCTGTAAAAAAAAGCTTCAGAATTTGTCCATTTCTAAACAAGCCATTCCTATAGAAGGGTGTTGAAGAGGCAATTCTAATTATATCGTTACATTTTTTTCATCCCAGTGATTTCTCAACCAATTGACAAGGCTCGCTTTTCTTGTTGAATCGTTTATTGCAAAAGCAGAATCAGTTCCGTCATCTGATCTGAAGTGAACTTCCGGTATTATGTTGAGTAACCAGCGTTTCATCTTCGCGACCTTTAGAGAAATTAGGGTGTTTTGCACAAAGAGTACACAGTAGATGTTGCGGTGTAATTGTCTCATAAGATCCCTTAGTTGCCTTTAACGATGCCGATAGGTAAAGTTGGAGTAGCCCATCCTCAGCCATGGCTATCCAATTTGAAATAACACATTCACAAAGAAAGATGTACTTACCAGCTTCCTGCGTAACATTTGTCCTCACGGGGTCCGAGAGCCCCGGGACCACTAGGAGAGCCAGTACACACAACACCAAACGAACCATATTCGCCAGTGCCAATGCATCAGCTGAGCTTCATATTTATAAGAACTCTTTATCGCAGGTCACCAATTAATTGCTCACTGTTATCAATGAATACATACTTCATTCCAAATAACATTAGAAAAATACGGCCAATTATATATTTTCTTATTTATCTTTATCTTATTTAACACCTCAACATTATTTTCAGCTGGACTATTAACCTGACTGATCGACAAAATCGAGCAAATCTCGAAACACCTAAACTGCCAATGTATCAATAATTGGATCTCTCTATTCCGTCTTAATTCTTAAAATGAATACCTAGTGTTGCTAGTTGCGTGCGCATTTTCGATGATCGAATTCGTTAGCAAGACCCGATTTTCGTATTAGAACGCTCATCAGCACGAGCGTAACCAGTTCCGTCATCAGTTCTATGGTGAGCTTCCTGTCTTACGCTTATTTAGTACCGATTCATCTTCGCAACCCTTTCGGAAACCAGGGGGTTGTGCACTAAGAATCAAGAGTAGAAACTGCGGTCAATTTGGATCTTGAGATTTACACTTAACGTTACTTATGGGAGAAAATTGAGTATCCCGTTATGGAAAGGAAAATGACGTATGAGCTTAATAAATTTTATAAAAAAATGAAAACTTGCCAGCTGTTTGCGGATCAGTTTTAGCCACGGGGTCCGAGAGGCCCCCGGCCACTAAGAAGGCCACACAACACCAGGCGAGCCATGTTTGCCAGTGTCAATGCATCTGCTAAACCACATATTTATAGAAACTCTTTATCGCAGGTCACCAATTAACTGGGCACTGTTATCAATGAAGACGTTGTAGAAAAAATATGATAATTTAGAGACCTACACTCTACACTAAATTACATTAGAAAAATAATTTCGTATTGGTCTCTTAGAAGACTTAAAATGTTTCCAATCCCTGCTAACCGTAATCAAATAATTTGTTTTATGATAATATAGTTTATTTTTCTCTCAAAAACGTACAATTCGGTACATACCTAGTATCTACGTTACAAGGAGATTCAAACCTTTGTGAGAGCTGGAGTCTATACTGGGTTCGGGACCTGTATGACAGACCTCCAGGCCCACACCCTTAAAAATTAGAGTAATTAAATTTTAATTTTATGTCATATGTATGTCATGTATTTTGGCAGAATTATAAAACCATTACAGTACCCACTACTCATTGTGGCGCTTTGTTTGCAAACCATCCAGCTGTACGGTCTTCAAATAAATAACTCCCGCATAATCAGCCGAAGTAATTAATGAGAACTGTGATGCTGTTATCATTGCTGCAAAAACAATAACTTGACAGATGCAGTAGTAGTTGACTGCCTCGTTGGTCTAGTGATTGCAAGCGCGGCTGCTGAGCGTGAGGTCCTGGGTTCGACCCCCAAGTCAGGCAAAGTGTTATTGGGTTTTTCCATGTGGAATTTCTCAGTAGCAGCCCGGAGTCTGGATTTTGTGCCCAGTTGATGGCAATAGACTCGCCCCCTATTACATGGGACTTAAAACATAACGGCGAAATGTGGGTGTACTATACACCTCTGCCAACCCTTCGGGGAATAAGGCGTGATGTTTATTTTACGTAGTAATTCGATTATTTTGTGATTTTATCTAAGAATGTGCTCGTATTTATGAATAGAATTTTGAATCTACTTTTATTTGTTAATTTATATTATTACACCTGTAACTCTGTTTTATTTTGATTCATAGAATTATCATACATCCAATGCAAATCACAAATAGCATTCTTAATGCAAACGTGCAGGAATTTCCGAACATTTTACACCAAAAAAAAATGTAAGCATAGAAAATTTAGTTTACGTGAACTATGACAGGTGCTTATGAAAACTCGAATATATTTGCCCGGTTCTATTCATTTGTTGTGTAGTACAGTTTCTATTTACCTTAACGGTCTAATGAGAGCGGGTGACCACCTTTCTACAGATTAGGTAAAGGACATTAATTCGTTATGATTTCTACGACAAAATATAAGTTAGTTGTATTTTTTTAAATCTTCTTTTTAAGTATCAATCTTTGCCAAACTTTAGTTATTTTAATATTAAGGAAGTACTAACTTAAGACATTATTTTTTCCATCATCAT
Source organism: Amphipyra tragopoginis (assembly GCA_905220435.1). NCBI lineage: Eukaryota > Metazoa > Arthropoda > Insecta > Lepidoptera > Noctuidae > Amphipyra > Amphipyra tragopoginis. Next base: position 13,080,552 of record HG992009.1, read on the forward strand.
CAATTGCCATCATTATAAGATCTGAATACTTAATCTTACTTGATGTGATTAAAAATTAATTAATTAACACATTTGCAAGCGATATTTTTTTAAATTGTGTTTTGGATTATCATAATTATGAGTTGTTTACAACGAAGCAGTAAGTGACGAATTTAAGAGTGCCTACTTTAATAAGTGTTATTTTTAGATACATTTAATATCCATTTTATAGATTAATACGTGTGCTCGTCAAGTCGTCAAAGATTTACCAAGTGTCCTTAACACTTGCTTAATTTACGATAACTCTATTTCGCTGACTGACCTGTTTTTTCTATTGTACTGCTGTAGATGGTCCTTGCGGACGTTTCTACGTAACCGGGTAGTTATTGGCAAGACCTGAAGGGTCTCCAGCCAATGGTGGAGAAATAAAATTCTTAACCTAAGCTTAGACTTACTAACATCATGACTACTAGTAACAACAGCACTAAGGGCGACCCCTAGTGGGACTCGGACCTCGGCTTAGGGCGGTGCTGGTGGGGGGTTGGGGGGAGACAGCTTGAGGCGGGCTGAATTATCGGTGTCTGACCTCCTGTTCGCCTGTCAAACGAATTTTTTTGAAGACGCGTTTTGTGCAATGGCTGAGCTATTGACTTCTACGCTACAGGTCGTGGGTTCAATTCCCACACGGAACAAAAATTTGTATGGCCTACAGATAGTTGTTTCGGGTCTGGGCGTTTGTGTATGTGAGATTTGTGTCTGTAAACGCACCCACGATACAGGAGAAGTCTTAGTGTGGGGCAAGGTTCATAAATTTAAAAAAAAACTGTAGAGAATCAATCGGCAAAAATTCGCAAATCTGTAAACACTTAATATTGGAATGGCTATCGTCCACATCAATAATTTGGTCACTCTCACTCTTATTCCGAAAATGAATAGCAATGTAGGGTACTGTACAGGCTTTTGCAATCGCAAAAGCTCTTCTAGAACATACTAGAGTGTCTAAAGCTCAGGAAGAATACGACAAGACCGTCGAAGTACAACCTAAGAAAGATAGTTAGGAAACTCATGTTGGCAGACTTTCTACAATCGGATATAATATATTAACAGGTAATCATGAGGAGAATATACGTATCGGACCGACAAGCTTTGAGTTGCAAAGGCAAAAAAGCTATTTCGTGAAATTCAGCTTGACTGAAAGCCGACCCCAACACATTTGGAAAAAGGCTATACCGATTTTGAAAGAAAAGAGTGTTGTACCTAATACAGAAAAGATCCCTTGGCAACGCGTCATACGTGGTCTAATTTTAACCACTTTGAAGCACCACGATTTTACGAAACTATGGATTCAACCTGAAATAAAACTACGGTTTTTTTCGCGTCATTAATTTTAACTAAACTATACATACATACGTGCAATAAATGCATACATACATAGTTCCATGCAATATCTTTTTTTCTTATTGCTAAACACTTCATTACAGCGCACATGTTCACGGATCAAGTTAGACTGTAGATGCATTTGTTGCACGTTTGTATAACTAATTTAGGGATATAATAAATAGTTTAATTTCAAGTTTAGTAAATATGATTCGCGTAAATATCAACAATGTTATACCATCGATTCAAGTTGCGGCGGCTGAGCACTGGTTTTTAACCAATCAAAGATCATGAGCGTTAATTTATTGAATAAGTGGGAGAAGGTATTATCGATCAAAATGTCGCATATTTTAATAATATTTTATTTATAACAATACATAACACGATATACATAATATGAGTTTATGTGTGAATCTGAGATCTATCTAGCTGACTTAAACAGTAACTGAGTCACATTTTCAAAACTATAGATTTTTAAATGGTACAAAATCATATAAGGCTCTATGAACAATTTACATCTTTGGTGGGCAACACAATAACAATCACTATTGATCATCATATACTATATTTCACTACATAACACATAAATATTAGACAATATACATCAACAATAAATACATACACTAATATAAATATATACTTGTAACACAATAACATAAATGCATAATTTCAAGACGTTTGATGCCAAATACAAACACAATGATTAAAAAGAAATAGGAAAAGATCATAAACCTGCTGTTCGGTAATATTTGTACTAGACTGCTTTGCAAGAAATTCAAAGCAATGATTTATTCTTGAAGCAGAAAAATTGGTTTACGCTTGGCTTCAAAATCCGATTCGAGAATCGTCTATTCCGTGTGAGGAACTTCGATTTCGGGGGTATGCTTATGATGGATCAGAACATCTTGGAAGTACAAGTTCTTGACATCTTCCACCTGCCAGGGGTAGAGAGGCCTGTTGACTGGGAAGCCGAATGGCTCGTCGGTCAGTTGGCGAGTGACGGCAGACAGGCCAAGAGATACAGTGGGGTTAAGGGTGGTAGGAACAACCTTGGGCGCGCGGTACTCGGAGATGTAGACCATCAGGACGAAAGGCATACCACCGACGCGACCTGTAAATGAAAAGAGAAATTATTACATTGCTATATTTAGTGGTCCAGTGTTATGTTTAGTAGAAACTTATGAACCTAAAACTATGATTTTTCCTGTCATGAAAACTCATTACTATATTGATGGAGCATGAGTCTTAAAACTAAGACCTCTTCCTTAATTAAGCGATATAATTTTGAATGAAAAACTGCAACATTTCACAAAAAATACAAACCCTTAGGAAGCAGGAGATGTTGAGCCAGTTCCTCAACGCCCTCAGTCTGCTCGATGTAGAACTGTCCCTTTCCTTGGACGGCCTTCTCTGTGGCCTCGTAGACTTGGTGGGCCGTTGACCAGTTCTTGTCAGTGTGGTCGACAGAGTTGCGGGTAATTACGCTTTCTCCCGCAGGCACTGAAAATGGTTATATTGATACTTTTTTTAATCAATTCGTGGGAATTGATTCAAAACGTAGCGAACGTGGGTTTGCTACGATAGAGATGAGGGGTTTTATCGGACGTTATGTGTTACATCGCATCTCAATGTAAAATGGCTTAGTGAAATTCTCACAACCATTAATGGACTCTTGCAATGCCGACTCATATTACTAAGTTTTATTGCCGCTGTATTGTTATTTTCCTTTTGTTGCATACTAGAATACAACAAAATCCTACTCTGTGGCTTTGGTTGTAAAATTAATAAATATCGAATTGATATTAGAAAAGGGGGAGAAAATATCATTTTTAAAATTTAACTTACATTCATGAACGAACTCATCTAACTGCATGAAGTTGTGGGTGTTGACGTGGAGAGGAATCTCATAACCGTGGCTATCATATTTGGGCGCCAAGAAGAACTTGACGAGGACAGTCTTGGCAACCTCACTCTTGACATTTACGCGGACTTGGAACGCCTTGTGGTTCAACCTCGGGTGCTGAACTAACACGCTGACGTGGTCGTACACTCCCTTAGCTGTTAACAAAAATAAACGACATCAGAAACAATAAAAATACGTAGGTACCAACTACAGCACAATATGAAAATAGTAACAAAAGTACCTTCTTCCTCGTTCATGTGCAGGTGAGATGTAACGTTCAGGTAGGTGTGTTCAAAGTAAGTCACTAGTTTGTCAACGTCAACTTTCTGGACAGCAACTTCAGGCAGAAGAAGCTGTTCACGCTTGTAGAAGGGAAGTTTCTCCTGCCACAACTGGAACAGTCCCAAGACACGCTTCCAGATCATGTAGAAAGCGGGGTCACGCAGTGCCGTTTGGTATTGTTCCAAGACCGAGGGGACAACCAAAGGAATGAAGCTGTAAATATAAACAAATGATTACAAACGACTACTTATGAGTTTTTTACACTTTTTAGTTCAGTAGGTGAAATTAGCTTACTGGTGGAAATACTGGTGTTCGCCAACAAGAGAATTTCCCAAAACCTTCTTCCAGATGCTGATGAAGTCTTTGTAGTACTGCGCATTAGGAGAATCGACGTTAGATTCAATGACACGACCCAAGATTTCAATAGCCTCAGGAGCACGGATGTCGATGCGTTCACCAAGATGCTGCAATATAAACAATAGTATAATAAGCGTCGATGATGACGATTTCAAAAATGAGGCACTTCAGCAACGATACACTTACGTTAACTACGTAACCTTGGTCGATGGCGTCACGAATACGGCGTTCGTAATCGTTGATTTCTTCTAGCTCATTAACGAACTCAGGCTGGTCGAGGTGGAAGTAGTTGGGCCTGACCGGGAAGGCAACGCCATTGTGGTACAAAAGACCAGAAGTGTAACCTTCCTTAACAATCTCATGACCAAGTTCAGGGATTTCACCAAGACCGTTAGACAGTCTCTCCATGTAGTAACGAGTTACCAATTGCTTGTGCAGGAACCAGAACCATTCTCCACGTCTGTGTTTGTTTACTGGAAGAGATTCGCTGTTCAGCCAGCTGGGTTGAGCAAGTTGAAGGTTGTAGTAGAAAGTGTTTAGGCCATGGTCATGCGTGAAGTAGGAGACGGGTGTGCTCTGGCTGTTGTAGTAAGGCCAGATCGTAGCATTCCATCTAATGACAACATTCTCGTCCCATTTGTAGGTGGAGGGGTAGGACTCAATCAATCGGAAACCGTGAGTGTTTATCCTCTGAGCGGTTGTCATAATTTCACCATTGTTGAAGTACGAAGGGAAGACCTCGTACAGGCGCGGTATGTAGACTCCTTGCGTGTCAGGACGATTAATAATTACAACACTAAGCACGTAAGCGAAGAGGTTTTCGTTGACGCGGTCTCTTACGTATACAGCGGTCTTGTAGAACGTGTCATAAGTTTTAGCCGATTTTAGCACATTGTATAAGGTGACTGCTTCGTATTGGTGCTCGGTTTCAAGGATAGAGAACGGCACAGCACGAGGAAGTACCCACTGGTGCTCCAACATCGCAATTAAAGTAGTCACAGCAGTCACATTCTGAAAAACAAACTTTATGTTAACGAGCAGGCAAATTGTATGTTATTCAAGAATAGTCCTGATTTAAAAAAAAAATGTTTTTCTTTTATCTGCTTAAAGTTAAGGATCAATATAAAGTATTGTATTCTTATGGTTCAAGTGAAGACTACATTAAATAACCTATACATACGCTGAAGTTTTCAATGTTCTTCTCGAGACTCCAGGTGTTAGAGATGGTCTTGCAAGATTCCACGTGATTCGGCTCATGAAGGTGGAAATACAATTCCATCAATTCCAATTGGCGTTGCAGTAAGACTGGCTCCGCTGTAAAAAATAAATGAATTATTACTATTTATACTCATTTCATCTGGAAGTACGTCCACTTCTTAAGTTAGGTCTTTCTCATAGGCGAATGCTACACGCTCAATATTTATCACGATATTTGGTTTGCGATCCTGGATATTTATTAAGCGATCAGATCAGTGTATTGATTGTTTAAACGATTCATAAATATCACGATACAGGATCGCAATTCAAATATTGTGCTAAGTATTGAACGTTGAAGATGGAATTCTAGTTATTCTCATAAGATTCAATAAAATGAAAGTTTTTCTTGTTGGAATGCTTATTAGCAAGAGCCATAATAAGGTCCTTAATTTTATGGTGAGCTCGTGGTAAAATGCTGAGCAGCCCTTGTTTAATTTTCGCGACCCTTGAAGAAACCAAGAGGTTTGCATTAATAATCCAAGATAGATGGTGTTGCCCATTTGCCTCATGACATATCTTGGTTAATTGGTCATTCTCAGCCGAAAACAAAATGTCTCGGGAGTCAAAGTCATACAATCTATATAAATAAAAAGAAAAGTCCTAACTGACTGACTGACTCATCAACACCCAGCCCAAACCCTTGGACGTATAAAACTGAAACTTTGCACAGAGGTTTCCTTTATAATGTAGACAAGGAATAAGGAAGGATTGTTACCTGTACACCTCAAGAACTAATGGACGCTACGGATAGTGCTAAACTCGTTGCTGAGTTCTGGGCCGACACGGTGTAGATTGTCATCGACACGCTAAGAAGAATAAGGAAGGATTTTTTGAAATTCAACCCCTAGGGGGGAATTTGGATGGAAATAGGGGATGAAAGTTTGCATGGAAAATCGTCACTTAACGGGTTCAAAATTTCACGCAAGCGAACCTGCGGACAAAAACTAGTATGAAATAAAAAATGTGAACTCACCAGGTTTATGCGAAACATTTTTTGTCAAGGGGTCTGAGAGGCCCCCGGCCACTAGAAGAGCCAGTACACACAACACCAAACGAGCCATGTTTGCCAGTGCCAATGCATCTGCTGCACCACCTATATATAGGAACTTTTTATCGCAGGTCACCTATTAATTGGTCACTGTTATCAATGAAGACGTTGTAGTAAAAGTCTGATAAATTAGACACTAGGTGACGAATAAACGACTTTCATTCTGTCCTCGCAATACCGATAACGATGGATCAATATCTTTTTCATTGAGTATGTTTTATTTAAGTCTGTTCGTTGTGGCACTTAGCTGGACGGTTTACTCACAAACAATTCCCGCTTGATGGAGCCGAAGTCACGAACTTAAGCAATAAGGGCCCAACAATAGGCAATTGACGACAACTGTGATGGTTTTAACATTGATGCAGAAACAATAAATGGTCAGGTGCAGTATATTCAATTATTGTGTGATTTTCACGTAAGATTTCGCTAGGAATTTGTGAACAGAATTTTGAATCTATGGTTATATAAGTTTTATGTAGCTATGCTGAATTCTGTTCTTTTAACTGTTTTCTTTGGCTCAGAGGTCGTATACGATTATTTAAAAAGTGAACATGTTCTAATTTCAACTTACTTACATTCAATTTTATTATACTCTATTTACGTAAGTCTAAATCCTATATCATAGACGTCACACTTTAAACCCCCAATGGGGTTTGGGGTATTAATGTCACTATTTCTACCGCCTAGCAGCATTTCTATGTTCCAGTTTGAAGGGTTTGCGTTCCGTTGCAATTGAACCGCACAGGACACTTTCCAACAATGTCTCTAAGGCGTAAATTGGTTGGAACCATTTTCCAGCGCGTTTTGGCCTGTTTGCTAACTTATTACATAAAAATACTGCCCTTCCAAAGCTGCAATGTCCTACACTAAAGTTTCTAGATACCTATTTTGTCTCAAGTGATAGCTTAACACCATTTGCGACACTGAATTAACACTCTCCCTGCCGACAATATATAAAACTTTTTAAGTTCAGGAGGCCATGGAGGTCGCCGGCGGGTCTCATATTTTCTGTTTGTGAACACTGTGAGTCAAAAGTCAAAACTATTACAAGAGGGAAGAAGGGAGTGGGAGGAGAAGGCGAGTCCAAAAAAAATCTTTCAGGATGCCGTGCGATCCACCCTGACCAAATAGTTACAACTACTGACGTGCTGTTATGGAAAATGTGATACTCTCTGGCATCTACATTTGCAAAATGCATTTTACAAAAATTTTGGGAGTCACCCGCGGTTCCCTTGTGAGGCAGAGTGTTAAACTTTCCTAGGTTTTCTTTCATACGACGGTGAATTTTATTTCTAGGACATGGTGTAATTTAGTTATAATAAGTATTATTTTGGCATTCCTTATTTAAAGAATGAAGAAAAAATTAATTAAAAATATTGTTGTTAACTTTATGTGTGATACAAAATGAGTTAAATCATTACTTAATGTTTTTTTTTTTAAGTACAATCTATTTTTATTTAATATTATTTTTATCATATTTTGCTTAATAGTCGTTTACAGTGAAACATAAAATTCCCAATTTAGGTGTGACAGAAGTTATTCCAAGTACCAATTTGAATCACGCCAATAGTATTCCTATTAAGTACTATTAGTGTGATTCGAATACGTGCTCTTCAAATTGGTGCGCTAAATGGAATGTCTCAGCATTCTGATTTCCGATACAATATAGATAAATAGCTCAATTAGAACACAAGAGGATTATCGAGATAGTATCTATCTAATACAGGCAAATAAGAAGCCCATGTCCGCAGGACCACTATGGACTTATATGATAACAGTGATCCCATCGAATTGACGAGACGCAATACTAAAAAAAAACAATGATAAGCAATAAGGTTTGGGAGAAGCTAGCAAAAACTACGAGGCAGATTCTAAATAAAAAAAAAATCGGCCGCGTCAGGAACTCGCAGTTTTTATTACGTCTCTGTGTTCCGCGAATACGTAAGAAGAGTTTTTTTTTTCTTATTCAGATTTCGCCGATAACACAATTTTACCGCCTCATTTATTTCTCGAAATTTAACTTTCGAATAATATCCTTGTTTAGCAAACCGTCATACTTCATACTGTTTCAAATAGGGCTAATTCTAGTTGGACTCATATTTGACACTGATTGACCCATTTAGAACGTGTAGGATTTGCTTAAGTGTAGCGACACACCATGCCTATATTACGTCACCTAACTTCGGCGTAATCACGCCTGCAACGCTTTCTTAATAACCTTTAACACACCAGGCTGAACTTACGTCGCGACTTGCCGACCAGCTGAACTCCTGTCGAGCGGAAGCTCAGCAAAAAAACCGCATTCTTGCATGCATTTTGTATAGAAAGCGACTAAATTTCTGTGGAAGCAACACACCATTACTGTTCGTTCAATCCACGAAGACGTGCCCCACTCCTTTTTATGAGAGGTAGCCGCGTGGTGCGTATGCACACATTTTTTATTATTTTATCTTATACTTGTGTGCATATCTAATGTGGTGTAGCGATAGAACTAACAAAATAGCAATTTATAATGCGCACTTTTGCGCTAAAGTGATTTAAACAAAAAGTGGGCGCGTCTATCTGTACGCAACCGAATCCTTCGAAATTCATGACATACACGGAATCGAATCAAAATCTATTCCACGAAAGCGTAAAATACGTCACGCGTGATTTCAGCCATAGTGTGTCGTTGCAACCGAATACGTTGAAACGTAAGATCAGCCGCCGAACTTCGGTCGTCTTATTTCAGCGTGGTGTGTCACTACACTTAAAGTGGATAGCTACCTCCTACTCTGTGCTAACTTTCCTAGAACAATTAACAACATAATGTGATCATCAATTTGTCAAGCGTGGTCATTATGATGTAGAGGTCTAAAATGACAATAATATTATTTATTTATTTATACTTTTGCACAAAATTTGTACTGGCGTGGACTTAATGTCTTAGGCATTAAGGCGTTTTCTACCAGTCAACCTTAGGGTGTATAATATAATTATATTCATGATATATTTGTTCATGATAATCCAGACGTCATAAAAACCTAATTGTAAATTTCACCTTATTGCTTAATTCACTAGAAAAATGTTGCCCAGTATTACACGTGTCAGATTTATTTTAGTGTAATTGACTGATTCTATTATTAGAATAGTTTTTTTTTTGCAATGTTAATCCATGAAAACAATACTAAATGCTTATGACTTAATCAGACACAATAGTTTCGCAATACAAACCATATGATGAGTTATCAAAATGTTTTATTGTGTTTACTGATGAAATAAATGTCTGACATTATAATTGGCCGCGATAAGGTGCAAAACTAAAATTTCTTTAATTTATTTTCAAAATAAGTAATCTACTGATTGCTTTGTTTTTTTATTTTACAAACCTTTACTTTTTAAGTATATAAAGTTAGTCAGAAAGGGGGTACTAATCCGAAAGGGTGTTAAAATACCCATAATAATAAATAACTTGTGCTCTACAACTTTTCCCAAGAGTCCATGGTTTAAGAGAAATAGCTGTTCAAAGATTTCATAAAAGATACGCTAAAATCTATATCCACCGCTATGATCAGCTGTGTTTACATTTTAGGTCTTAATTGGGCAATACAATACATTTATTCGCCACAAGGCACAGAAGCTTCGTTCACTGAATTCGTAACTAAAGCAGAGATGTAAAATTAAAAACAAAAATTAAAATACTTTTGCATGGAAATAAAAATACCTTATAACCTGACACAAGGTTAGTCGGAAAGGGGGTAGATACTATTCCTCGGGCCGCTTAAAGTTATCACTGATGACTGTTTAAGCAAGTGTTAAAATTTCAAAATGTAATTTTTTTTTATTTATTTGAAAAAATATTTTTATTTTAGTTTTTTCATAAATTCTTTACTTTTTCCTTGCTTTAGTTACGAATTCATTAAATTGATAGAGCTTCTAATCCGTGACCCCAAACATGACCGAAAATGTAAACACAGCTGATCATAGCTGAGGATAGGATCTTTGAACATCTATTTCTCTTAAACTGTTGACTTTTGGAGAAAGTGGTAGAACAGAGGTGATTCATTATAAGTGCTTTCTTCACACTAAACGCAATCTAGTGCTAAAATAATTTTGAAAATGCTAGGTAGTCAATGTTTTAGTAAAATTAATTACAGGCTATTTTTTATTGAAATCGAATCTAAACACGTTTACATGAATAATTTATACAAAAGCTTATGGTTTAGCCAATCAAACATAATAGTAGGTGGTATTTAGTTTTTTTATAAATAAATTGATGGTTTTTTAATTAAATAGTGTAGCTGGAAACAATAGACATGATGCCGCTCAAAATTGTTTTTAAAATGGCAAGAAATACGTCAAAACTTGAAGATTGCAATAATTAAAAAAATATATACAAAATGATCCATGTTTTTCAATGGCGTCGTAACATTTAATTAGTTAAAATTGTTTTCTGGGATTATTGTAAATATATTCGTATTAAAATGGCAATAACTTATTATTTATGTCGAATGACGTAAATGAAAAATTAATCTGTGCGATGAAAACAATAATATTAATTTAATTAACAAAAGATGTTTTTGGATTTTTTTACATATCTGCACACACGATTAAATTTTAATTGTTATTGATACCTATTTATTTGTGGATATAGATTTATTTATTATACCGAAACATATACATACCTAAAGTTTGACCGATAGTCATAATTTTTGGATACCTACTTAATTACATTTCAAGATGACATTGTTTTTATCTATGACATCACTATACAAGGTGATAGTTATTACTATCGCAATGTTTTAATTTCAATGTGCTAGGTCACTGAAAAAGAATGTCAAACATTCGGACAATGTTTCTGATAACAGGGTTATCATTTTTTTCTAAATTTACAAACATTTGATGTAAGATCAAAACTATAGTTCAATTTTAGTATTTTATTTATTTATACTTCTATGCAATATGGTGGTACATGAGGCGAACTTAATGCCATAAGGCATCCTCTACCAGTCAAACTTTAGGTTAAAAAGAAAAGCATCGAAATAGGTACAGATCTCGCACGAAGGGTTCCGTATCATTTATCTATAAAATCGGGAAAAAAATCATGGCTGTTGTATGGGAGCCCCACTTAAACATTTGTTTTATTCTGTTTTTTGGTATTTGTTGTTATAGCGGCACCAGAAATACATCATCTGTGACAATTTCAACTGTCTATCTATCACGGTTCATGAGACAGCCTGGTGACAGACGGACGAACGGACAGCGGAGTCTTAGTAATAGGGTCCCGTTTTACCCTTTGAGAACCCTAAAAAGATGAGTTGACAATTTTGCACTCAGTAGACTACAATTTCATAAGATAAATGTAAAATACGTACAAAATAATACAATAATAAAATATACAGGGTGTTAACGAATTCGTGTAATTCCTTAAAACCACATGATCTACTACTGGTGTAGACAGGCCCCGCATGAGATTTAGCTTGATTAATTTTTTTTTTTCATGCGACTTTGTTACCGATCGTATCTAAACCACCTAATAAGGATTCAGTAAAAAAATAAGTTCTTTTTTATGCAAAAATTTTTTTTTTTTTTTGTTATTATTTCGTTGCCTCACATATATTAATGAAAGTACGGCGACACGGCTGGCAGGAACGACTAACGCGATATCGCTCTTTGCAGTCAGATAACTCAAGGCTCTAAAAATACTCAGAAATTGAAAATAAAAAAAAAATTGGATTTTTTTTGCTTGTTTTTCTAAAATTTCCATTTACGGTTAATCTGTGTCACCAGTAGATCACGCGGTTTGAAGGAACTACACGATTTCGTTAACACCCTGTATTTCGGTTCGGGGCTAATTATCAACCGAGCGGATCATAGATTTGCAAGGTAAAGCGCTTGACGCGATCAGGCCATGGATGGGTGACCGTTCGTTACAATCGAGACCCCTCCATGTCTCGGAGAGCAAGTTAAACCGTCGGTCCCGGGTGTTATAAGAATACCTATGCCAGTCGTTACGGGTAATCAGAAGCCCGAAAGTCTGACAATTATTGATCTACTCGTAACTTAAGGATATCGGCATTGCCCAATAACTGGGTTGTGAGGTTCTGATAGCAGTCGTTACGTGTAAAATACTTTTATTCTGCCGCATCTGGTTAGACTGGTAGCTGACGACAACGTAGTTGGGAAAAGGCTAGGCAAAACGAATAATATGTATCAAATAAAAAACAACCTAAATGCTACGAAAGTAAATAATTCTATCTCCAAAGTACATAATCGTTTTTTCTTGCATTTCTTGACGACTTTTCCACAAAGCGAAAATGTTTAAAAACGTCACAGAATGCAATGAAGACTAGAAGGCGGAAAAAGCTCTCGTGAAATATTGCTACGTGTCATAAACTTGGTGCAAAGGATTGAAAGTAAGATTTCCACTCTGCGTATTATATTCATAAAAAAATAACTGCCTGTTGGTCAAGCGCGCTAGTGTTGTGGTCTAAGGTCTAAATCCTTCCCATTCTGAGAAGGCCGTGTCCAGCAATAGGACAATAATGGGCTGATTATATTGGTTAGTCCAGCGGTCACTGTAACCCTAAGATCTTGGGTTTATTTTTGTATTATAATAGTATATTTTGTATTATTTTTGTATTATATTAGTAATCATAAATATCTTGGGTTTAATTCGAAAGTGGTATTCGTATGGCAAGGTAAGGGTTTTTAGTTACATAAAACTTTTTTGATATTTAGTTATGACAACCTTAATTTTTTTCTTAGCCAACTGTCCCACTCCTGGGCTAAAGTCTTTCCATATTCCTCTATAAAAAACATAACCAAAAATTATAAATGAGCCGGGTGCCCCGTTCTCTAGTCTACGCCGACTCATTAGTAAAACGGCCCATCCGAAATGAGCAATTTATTAATCGAGACTCATATTAAAATTGTTAGGAAAGGTAGAGTGCTGTGACAAGGGCCAATATATCACTCTGGTGCGCTCGCGCCGCCCGACCACGTCCGAAGTTTTGACGTATGAGTAATTTATTGGCTAAAAAAATAAATTACCGGATTGCCCACACATTTGTTGAGCCCAAGGTGGTTGATTCGGGTGCACCCGCAAAAAATGATCAACGCCCGAGGCGCGATATTAACTCGCTACTTGCGCGCCTAAAACAGCTCATAAAACGAGTATGTTACAATGCATGTCTACACGGTGTATAAAGACGAGAGTTTTAAACCAGATCCACTATGCTTACCTATTTGTTGGTTTAATTTTTTACTTCAGTCTTACTCAGCGTAATTGTACGTATACCTAAACAGTATCACCTTTCCATGTAAGGACAAAGTTCTGCCTAGCTTTTTTGCAACTCCGCAACTCAGTTACTGAGCAATGCCGATATCCTAAGGTAAGACCGGTTGTCAGACTTTCGGGCTTCTTACTACAATTTGATATTCGTATGACACCAGGGACCGACAGTTTAACGTGCTCTTCGAGGCTCGGAAGGGTCTCGATGTGCAACGAATGGTCACCCATCCACAGACTGACCGCGGCTAGCGCAGCTTAACCTTGCAAATCATAATATCAATGCGGTTGTTAGGTAGCCACGAGCCCCACTTTGATCCGCACGGTTGTTAAGTAGCCACGTATGTTAGGACACAGTAATCATTAGTCACTAATAAAAAGACATTGTTATTTTGTGACCTATGTAAGGCCATACCTAGTAAGGTCACAAAATAACAATGTCTATAAATAACTGATTTTCCCGGTTCAACATCTATTATACCTTAAGCATAGAGGTATATAATAGTAGATAGCTAGGTATTATAGATGGAAAAAAGGAACAAAATAAAGAATAATTATCAATAGGCTCGCTGCCTATTACATGGAACTTAAACATAAAGGCGAAATGAGGGCTTATAACTTTACGCCTGTGTCCAATACAGGTGTCATGTTATGTTTATAATTATCAAAATTTAATAATAAACAGCTGGTTTATTTTTTATTAAAATACAGTGTTAGCATTTTAATCTTAGTAAAAACTCTACCTAAGAAATAAGACATTGAAAATCTAGATTTTATGCTATCAGAACTCGTATCAAGTCACGAAATTTTGTTTAAATACTTATCTGTTTATTTTTATTTATGAAGAAAATTATAATTATACTGTCATTATTTTTAATGAAGTGATAACAAATTAGTGTTATTAACATAACATTACGCCCGTATACCCCGAAGTACAGAGGCACAGTACACCCTCATTTCTTTTAAGTCCCATGTAATAGGAAGCGAGCCTATTGCCATCAACCGGGCACAAGCCAGATTCAGGAGTGTTACTGAGAAATTCCGCACGGAAAAACCCAATATCACTATGCCCAACCTGGGGATCGAATCCAGGACCTCAAGCCAAGCTCTACAGGCGCGCTTGCGACCACTATACAATACGCGCCACGAAAGATCAGACTTGACGAGCGTCATGTGCGAAATAGTTATCCATAATTTATGTATCTATTCAGGGATTTTTCGATGACATTTAGATTAAAATTCTTAACAATATTATAATAAGGTTATAATCCTTTATTCATCGAAAAACATATAAAATTACATATTAAATATTTTCACATTAAAATATAGTATCCCACCGGCATCGGGAACAGGGTCCAAGCTACCGGTGGTCAGGGCCTCAGAGAGAGGAACTTCCTAACAATACGCGCCGAGTCCAGAAGTACTGCTTTCTGTATCAGGCCCTTGATCCAGCCGCCCAACGAGAGCCTCATTAGATGTTGGTCGAGGCTCTTGGCTATCAAACCATTGGCCGTAACGAAATAAATATTATAAGTCGTGTGTCAAGTCTCATCTTTTGTGGCACGTATTGTACCAACGAGACAGTCACTAGTGTAACTATTTGTTACAATCACGACATAGTACAAAACAAAGTCGCTTCCCGCTGTCTGTAATAGATAGAGTGATTCAAGAAGAAAGTTTATATGTATAATACATTGCACCCGTGCGAAGCCGGGGCGGGTCGCTAGTTACAAATATTATGCAAATAAAATATAACTCTCGCTAATACTCTGTTCAACGACAGATGAGTCCTGACAGCTCGGTCATTTCGCAAATTGTAGCCATAAAGGAGACTGCTATCGAAAAAACGTAAACGACATCATCAAAAACCGTAAAATAGCTATATTATCCATATTGTCGCCCGGGAGTGAAAACTTCGGGAATGCATTTGATCATTGCATGGTTCCTATGGGCTTTCACGCGGACGAAGTCGCGGGCAAAAGCTAGTCAATTATATTTATTACGAATACCGTTATATAGTCAATATAGGCTAGTTTCAGCGCCTACTAACTAATTTCACATAGAGCGGCTCTCTTATAAGATACTAAGTTTTGACCGCGGCTTCTCTCGCGTTAATATAGAATTTAACGATCTGCTCTTAACACACTACAAAAGTTTCTATAATAATATAATTCAATCATGATTCGAAAGACAGGTTGCGCCATCTATATACGTTATTGTTGTTTTCCTCGGGAACAGTACTTTTTTTCGGGATGAAAGGTACCCTATGTCCGTTTCTGTACACCTGACAACGTATATGCAAAATTTCAGGAAAGATAACAAACAAACAAACTTACTTTCGCATTAAAATATTAGTTAGGATTAGCATAGGATAGTACCTATAAGTCGTGATAAAATAAAAAACCGGCCAAGTGCGAGTCGGACTTTCGCACGAAGGGTTCCGTACCATTATTTATAAAAACGTAAATATTTGTTTTATTTTAATTTCATTATTGATTTTTAAAGTGAATATATAACTAAATATTCTGTGAATATTTCAAGCGTCTACCCTGTTACCGTTATCAATGTCGAGTAAAAACGAGCAAAAAAAATCACGCTTGTTGTATGGGAGCCCCCTTAAATAGTTATTTTATTTCGTTTTTAGTATTTGCTGTTATAGCGGCAACAGAAATACATCATCTGTAAAAATTTCAACTGTCTAACTATCACGGTTCATGAGATACAGCCTGGTGACAGACGGACAGCGGAGCCTTAATAATAGGGTACCGTTTTACCCTTTGGGTACGGAACCCTAAAAATAACCAAATTGCATTCCCGAGGTTTTCACTCCTGGGCGACGATATTTTGTTTCTTAAAAATATTTGATATACTTTGTATGGTAACGTTTTTTAGAGAAACGTCAGGTCACCTTACGCTGAAAAGGGTATAGTTCTCGTTAACGTTTCCCCAACAAATGAATTCCTGAAATAATTATTAGCGACGAGTTTCATTTCACAAATTGCAACAGCAGCTACCAAAATTCCAGTCTCCTGTTGGCTCCAACGTTCTACAAGTTCCACACTTGCATTTTGGACTAAAATATGCAGTGACATTGTGGGAACTGAATATTTACGGTCGCTTGTAAATACAAAATGGTGCATATAATCATTTTGCACTTTCGCAGATATAAGCAACTTAATTACGAAAGAAAATAAAAGCAGGAGAAACTGTTCGTTTAAAATTTCATTTGAAGGTAATTTGTTTTACCTGACTTTGTCGTTATTACAGTGTTAATTATTGATATTGTTCATTCTATTCTTGGGAGCTAATAACGCCGCGTTTGGTTAAATTTATTTCGTTTCATATTCTAAATTATAACTGTAGATAGACTGCACATCCAGCCGGCAGTTGTCACACAGTTGCACTGACTACATCCTAATTGCCTTTAAGCTGCATTATGCAGTTGCATAGTTAAGCAGTTGCGACTGTATGTGCAGTCTTTTGCAGTTATGATAACGAATATGAAACGAAATATGTTTCACCAAACGCGGCGTTATTAGCCCCGCAGTTTATTAGTTTAATAAACCATTCTTTCATTTCCTTTTGCAAATAAATCGCCCTATAGTAATGTTTTTGAAATAGATTTATGATATTGTTACATTATTGTAACAGAACAAGCAATGTTGCCAATTGTTTTGTGCATAAATTTAAATTTCATTTAGGCTATTGTCATGTTTTTCACTCTGATAAAATAAGAAAGAGACGGGCGTAAATAAGAGCTGTCTAATTTAGTTGAACTAAAATTTCCTTACTTTAGATGACACGTCAGAACGTGTCGACTAAAAACACGGTGAAATTTAAGGCATAAACTAGTTTCACTTCTGTAATTTAGTTCGTATCTATCACCGTACTTTTCTCGCGCTGTCTGTTGTTAAAAAATTGCAATTCTCAAATTTTAGTTTAGTTACTTAGGTTATAGATTACTTCTAGGCAAGCTTGCACCGTTGTCCATGTGATCTTCACTTATCATCAGATGAGATAGTGGGCAAACGTGAGGCTATAATTAATTATAAAAAGGCAAAAATTTGTGAGTGTGTGTGTTTGTATGTTTGTTACTTCTTCACGCTCAAACGGATGGACCAATTTTGATAAAATTTGGTATGGAGGTAGCTGACATCTTGGATTAACACCACCAAAAACAGCGGGTAATACTGCGGATCGCAGCTAGTAAGTAATAAATAGTTGGCAAACAGGGGAATCGCTACCAATATCTAAAAATAGAACGACTCTTACAGATTGATAGGTAAACATCTCAATCAAAATGTTATAAGAGTATCAAAAAACTGATAAATTCTTCACGGAACGACAACAATTTCTTGGCGCGAGATGTATCGCCTCATTTAATATTCATATATTTGTTTTCGACGCCGTTTCGCCTCGACACTTTACTGATGGCTATGTATTAATTATTCCATACATGAGCTCGCATTCATTGAACCTTGCACTCGTCACTGTCTTTGTAAATAACGAGAGCCTTGTTCGTTTGTGTTTTATTATTAGTTAGTTATAGGACTGTTGCGTTAAATTTCGCAGCAAATATACATAGAATGAATATGCAGAACTGCCTTTACAACCGTCTTTATGTAGTATGATTTTATAAGTTACTAAAAGAGAGCTCGTAGAGCACGTTAAACTGTCGGTCCCGATTGTCATACGAACACCTATAACTGTCGTTATATATTTATTATACTCTTTATTGTACATAATACACCGGTAAACAAAAAGAAATACAAAACATTAACACAATATATGTACAATGAGCGATCTTATCGCACAAGGCGATCTCTTCCAGACAACCTTAGAATAAAAAGCGATACCTACCGGGCAGTTCTGGTGTACAAGTACGTATCGTACAAAATATTACTTAAATATATATACATAAAATACATACCAATAATTACACAAATTTAATATATAAAAAGGTACATACATCTTTAAAACAAACTAATAAATTAACGTTACGGGTAGTCAAAAGCCCGAAATTCTGACAACCGGTCTAACCTTTTCTTTTATCGTGCGAAAATCCTCATGGATACCCTCCGAATGGGAAAGACAGAAGATTATGCCGGACTCTTACCGGCTAAAAACCCACGGTCACCACGGTGTTCCTTCTACTGACCTATGGCCAGGATCGCGGGATTCGCAGCTGCATACGTGTTGAAATGTAATGTTAAAACAGTTGGTAGGTTTAAGATTTTGGGATCAATTTTGGGACTCTGTCGAGCACAGCATAGGTTAGTAGAGGAAAAGCAAAGCAAGCAAGCAGTAACGTGCGATAAGACCACCCATTGTACATCTCTATTTTTATAGTAATGTTTGTGTTTGTTTTGTATTCTAAAGATAAAGAATCATTTATTTGGACACAGCACAAAAAGACACAACAGATAAAAAATGTGATATAAATAAAAAAGTCTTGGGTATGTGTCTCACGGCTAGACCAAAAAGGTGTCCAGCTTAATGTCAAGCACTATAAGTACTCGACGCTGGTTTTCGTATGGAACCTTTCTGCTCAACGGATGTCAGTCAGCGGTCATGCCCGTTCACTTAAAATTTAAAGAAAGAAAATAAATAAATAAGGAGCAATCTAAAACTGTATGCAATATAATATTTAATATGGCAACATTTTGTTGCGTCGACATCGTCGCTCACGTGTTGCAATAATGAATATATCCAAAATTAACGAGGCAACTATGAAAATATAGAAAACATAAACACAACATCACGTCTGTACTTCTCGATGAGTTGAGTTGAGGTGTATTATAGTACACCTTCATTTCGCCGTTATGTTTAAGTCCGAGGTAATAGGGGGCGAGCTTAGTGTCATCAACCGGGCACAAATCCAGACTCTGAGCTGCTACTGAGAAATTCCACACGGAAAAAACCCAATACACTTTCACCGCATGTGGAGATCGAGTTCAGGACTTCAGGACCAAAGAGGCAGTCAATAAAAATAAAAACATAAAAAATATTATTCTTATACTCAGAAATATATTACAAACGCTTTACCTACTCTCAGTAATAGGTTGTCAAGCTCAAAATATTAGCGAAATATAGATACCATCAAGAGGATCAAACAGTCCTTCATAAAGGACTTATTTCGCAGAAATCCAACTCTCACTAGCATTTCTTTAACAAGGTCCTTCATCCGAGTACTGTCAACAATACGCTCATCTAATCCCAGATAAAGAAAGGAAAGATTAGTTGACAACAAATGAGATTATCCGCAAAATATTTTGTCAATTTTGTGTCACAACTGGTGGTCTTATCGTAACTACAGGGTGTAAACCGGCTATCCCATTTCAAAACCTAGTAAGGACTTAAAACGAAATTTTACAGGAGAGCGCATAAACATTACATCTCGGTCAGCCTTTGAAAAGTATTTATGTTAGGTAAAACTATGTGGCTAAAGTGACTTAATAGGTTTTAAAATTATCACAGGCAGTGAATGGCACTTACTAGGTATCGATGCTTAAATATATCTGCATATTATTTGAGTTTTCAACGCTGGTGTTTTTGTATTTGATAGAGACTTTCTAGGTTAGCAAGATTATGCAGTAAAACGATTTTATTTAAAGTGTCCCTTACTAGGTTTTGAAATGAGACAGCCGAAACGAATTCGTGTAATTCCTTCAAACCGCGTGATCTACTGGTGACAAAGATTAAACCTAAATGGGTAGGTATTACAGAAAAACAAAAGAAAAAAAAAATTGTTTTCTATTTCTGAGTTATTTTAGAGCCCCGAGTTAACTGACTGCATAGAACGATATTGCATTAGTCGTACCCGCCAGCCGTGTCGCCGTGCTTTCATTAATTTATGCGTGGCATCCAAATGTTCACTCGAAGAAAAAAATATGTCTGCAAAAAAGAAAACTTGTTTTTTACTGATTCCTTATTTGGTGGTTTAGATATGATCATTTACCGCTACTGCATGAAAAAAAAAAGGTTTTAATTTTTTATCAAGCTAAATCCAGTGCGGGGCCTATCTACACCAGTAGTAGTAGATCATGTGGTTTTAAGGAAAAACACGAATTCGTATACAGCCTGTATATCTTTGTCACACTTTCTTTTTCTATAGATGTCTTGAGGGTGGTAAAGCGAAAATTAGAATGTCAACATGACGTATTTAAGTCGGATTATCCTGTTAACGTCACAATACATGTTGTTTTCTCGGGTTTTGCTTTCACTTGAGTGTGCCAAAATAGGATTTGTGTGTTTGTTTGCTTTTTTTTCTGACATGTTCCGCTACAGAGCGCATTTCCTGAGTTGTTCGCAAAAAATAAATTAACTCAGAGTTGTGTCTATTTTTTTAAAATTTACATTTTTATTGTTATTGGTATTTTTTCAATTGCATTGACAGGTCCTAGAGTCTTCACTAAATTAAATGTAATGTAACATAGCTTGCCTGCGGTGCGAGTACAGATCTTTTTATTGATTCGATTCGAGAAATGTCAAATTTGACATAAGATGTAGACAAAATGACAACTGTTGTCGTTTTATCTATATCTTATGTCAAATTTGATGTTTAGAATAGATCAATTTCTCGAATCGACTCGACAAAAAGATCCGTACTCGCACCGCTGAATCGCTAAATAGTCTTGAAGATGATTACATAGAGTATTCGGTAATCTGTGGTAAGACAGGTGGTTGTAGTTGACTAATAATTATGATGTTCCTGCACAAGTAACATAACATCACGCCTGTATTCCCCGAAGGGTTGGGCAGGGCAGAGGTGTATACTACAACCTCATTACGCCGTTATGTTTAAGTTCCATATAATAGAGGGCGAGCCTATTGCCATCAACCGGGCACAAATCCAGACACCGTGCTGTGAAATTCTACACGGAAAACCCAATAACACTTTACCCGACCTGGCGATCGAACTCAGGAAATCACGCTCAACAGTCGCGCTTGGCCAACGAGACACTCAACAACAACAATATGTAACATTTTATAGCATTTCAATAAGTTTTACATTTTGTTTAGGTTTTTTCTTACACGATAAATTTAATGTTGTAGGTATGTTACATGTCAATATACATCATCATCATCATATCAGCCTATTGCCGTCCACTGCTGAACGTAGGCCTCCCCCAGAGATCGCCAACCATCCCGGTCTCGGGCAGCCCGCATCCATCCGCTGCCAATATACGTTCACCATTAAACCAAAGAATAAAGGAGAAACCAAAAAAGGGGTATATCAACTATAATAACTAAATTTTCATAAAATAACCCGTAGCATATTCCAGTATTATGCACTAATGTCTCAAGCAACATTCATTCATAATTTTAAGTGCCCCCTTCACACATTATCCTTAGATGTTGGATTTTCTTAAGAATTCTATTAACACATAAACTGCTCCAAACCCAGTCGTGTCGACCACACATTAAGGTACCCCATCAAATTAACGGGAACCACTCGGAACGATCGAACGCATCAAAGTTCGAAATTCGTGCTATATGACCATAACAATCGAACCTCGTTTATTACTCGAATTAAATAATTAAAAGAAAAGAATCGCATATCTCACAATTATCTAGAAATAATAACAGTTCTTTTATCACTCTGCTCGGTCACCTCTCGGATCTGTTATCGATTGTTTAAGAACAAATGTCTGTCTGATAAGAAATAGGTATAAAAGTAACAATTCGTTTACGTATCAGCTTAACTACAGCGAAATAATGCTCAGTATTATAATTAACTGACCCGCGTGAACCTTATTGGGTTAGTTGCACCATGTTACGTTGGTTAACTTTAGTTTAACAAATAGGTACCTACTTATTTTCTTCTTACCACTTCTTAAAGCTTAATGTTATATAATATCAGTTTAATTTTTTTGTTTACTTTACAGATTAGGTACTACATCACACTTACCAAAGAGTTTATTTTACATAGGAATTACGTAAGAATGTTACGCAAGATTAAATTAATACAAGAAAAAAATCTAAAACTGTTCATGGTTCGCAACGTAACAATGTTAAAGTAGCTTCATAATAATCTCTACTATTATATTAATAAGAGTAACAGAATAAAGTAACTGTTATAATATGTACGAAGATTTTATATCAATCTCAATTACCATTTAACCTCTCTTTAAATTGTCTCAAGTTAAAAACAACATTTTTTTTTAAATTTTAGAGTCTCATTCAGCCTGCAAAAATCATAGCATACATAACTCATTAAACTCATGTTTTATCTTTCAATTTCAAATTGCGGTTGATTAACTAACTACAGTCACTACTTTGATGCGGTCAGCCGTCGGTCAGCGGGACCGCATCGGGCGCGCATCACACCTGTGCTGTCGGCATCAAACGCACCGCCCCCCACCAACCGCACTCCCCCCACTCTGTATCATACGAGCCGCCTCGCATATTATACTCCCATGAGAACTAAAAAAGCGACCGATCTATTGTATAGACTAACTAGATGTGTTATGAGCGCAGTTGGTAAATGCTTTGAAACGGAGTGTAAACGTAATTTTATTAAAAACCAAGAAAGTCTTGATAACTCAGTACTTTTTCTCCCATCCAGTATCACTTTATTTTAATTTTATTTTACTTTAATGTAAAGGACTATGACCAATTACAAAAACTAAAGATAGGAAGAAGAAGAGGAATAGAAGAAGATACGTACAATAGAAAAGAATAAAAAAAGAAATACGCTTGCTAATAAACTCTCTTTCACACTACGATCATTGAAACAGTCTTTCCGATTCAATGTAGTTAAATATCTATTCTCATCTCATTCTCTCGGTAGTTGATAAGTGTAAATTCTTCAAAATGTATTAAATTTTTAAATATACTTAATTGTTTCCAATTTCAAAGTAAACAAGACCACACAATATAAACAACAACAACAAAATATTAGTAACACGTAACCACATCCAGCATCACTACATCGTTATGAATGTCCAACCAATATTATGGCTTTTTCTGATTTTATTGATTTGAAATACCTAATCCGCTGATTGATTTCTTTATTGCCCACCGATACCTCGCTGGTATATTATATTGATCCTATTGACGCTTGTCTAGGCATTAATTGAGTTAATTGCCCATTAATTGATGCCGTTTACGCGTGTCCGGGTTTTGGCACCTAATTAAGTCCTGTGGGAATACAATGTTTTGTTATGTAAGTTCGTGAGAAAAAATGTTGATATTTAATAACTAGTGTGTAATAGGCATTACTTAAACTTTGTGTCTTTGATTTTTGTATTGATTTTCTTGTATAATGTGAGGATAATTGGATATAAAAAGAAATGTTATTGACTAATGCCTGGTTCTTATCCAAAAATATATCGTTTTGCTAACCAATGATAGTATTTCTAATAATAGTTTTTTTTTTGTATCGTTTATTGCTGGTCTTAACAACCATACTGCGATCGCCAACCCGCCTTCCAAGCGTGGAGATTACGGCAACCCTCCCCCCCTTTTTGGGGGAGGCCTATGTCCAGCAGTGGACGTCTTTCGGCTGAATTATGATAGTATTTCGTAATGTCGAACTGCGGGGCTAATAACCGCGTTTGGTGAAACATATTTCGTTTCATATTCGAAATCATAACGGTAAGTGGGCTGCACATGCAGGTCTGCAGTTATCACGCAGTGGCACTGACTACATCCTAATTGCCTACAAGCTGCATGTGACACAGTACAGTTTACTTGCAGTTATGATTTCAAATAAGAAACGATATATGTTTCACCAAACTCAGCCTTATTAATCTCCATAACCTTATAAAAAATAATTGTAAGCTATTTTTATCTGCAGATATCACGTACGTGATATCTTTAAATCGTCGATCCCACAATCCCTTACGACCAGGGTCTTTAACCAGTGCGCCCTACCCGTAATGACTTACGGAGCCGAAACGTGGACACTCATCGTGGGCCTGGTCCACAAATTTAAGGTTGCTCGGCGTGCTATGGAGAGAGCGATGCTCGTTGTTTCTCTGGTGGATAGGATTCGTAATGAAGTCATTCGCCAGAGAACTAAAGTCACCAACATTGCGCGTAAAGCGCTGAAGTGGAAGTGGGCCGGCCATGTCTGCAGACAAACAGATGGTAGATGGAGCAGACACGTGTTAGAGTGGAGACCACGTTTGGGCAAACGTAGTG
Source organism: Amphipyra tragopoginis (assembly GCA_905220435.1). Classification (NCBI taxonomy): domain Eukaryota; kingdom Metazoa; phylum Arthropoda; class Insecta; order Lepidoptera; family Noctuidae; genus Amphipyra; species Amphipyra tragopoginis. Next base: position 13,105,173 of record HG992009.1, read on the forward strand.
TGGGATGCCCTGCGGCACGATGGACCGACGATTTGAAAAAGGTGGCGTGCAGCGGATGGATGGCGATTTCTGGGGGAGGCCTATACGGACGGCAATAGGCTGATATGATATGATGATGTTTATCTGCAGATGCCAAGATCTGAAGGTTTTGGCCCTTCAATTAATTTATTCACTTAACAGACAGATCTATGTTGCTGGGGAGTTTGATGCACCGTTTCTTCTTCACAGCATAAACACTAGAAAGAGGTGATGGACAGGCGTTTTTGGAGGTTGTCTTTTGTAACATAGACGTTCAAAAAGAGCTAAATAAATCTAGTCTATTTTGAATGAATAAGTTTTGAAGTTTGAAGAACTTCGGTATACTACGCTGTGAAGACTAAGCTTCATTATCGATAAAGTTATTACACGTTTCAATCTTTTAACAAACAGCCGGTAAGTTATAGGAACTGGCAATGAAATGATTTTAATATCCTTTTGCCATTTGATTCAAATAAAGCTTTGACAGGAGGCTGTGAACCGGCAAGAACGAGACGTGCTGAAAGTTAAAAAGACCGACAATCTAAAGGAGACCCGACAAGGCAGACTGAATGCCAAAGGTAGACACTCGATTATTATACTGAAACGCTTTTCAGGAGGCGTATTTCAAGAAGTGAATGCGAACAGACTGCTTTAAAGCTTTGAAATGATACACAATTCGTTTTCAAAGAAGTAAAATATTGTTTTAATTATTTAAGAATAAAGATGTATGTACGCTGTATCGCTTCAGGCTTGAAAACATTAAAGTGCCACTATATCATTATTCAAAATAGATTCTTTGATAAAGTAATGTCCATAAAATATTTATCACTTAATAATTGTAATACGTCTACTGAATTGATGTTTCCAATTCAATACCACTGTAGTTTGAAAATCTATAAGTATGTATTCATATCTGTAAACATTTCATATCGCCTACAAATGTAGGTACATTGGCTTAACATAACATAAACATAACATTACGCCTATAATCCCGAAGGGTTGGGCAGAGGTGTGTAGTACACCCTCATTTTGCCGTTATGTTTCAGTCCAATGTAACTGGGGGCGAGCCTGTTGCCATCAACTGGGCGCCTTTTCAACCTCCGGGCTGCTACTAAGAAATTCTACACGGAAAAACCCAATAACACTTTGCCCGACCTAGGGATCGAACCCAGGACCTCACGCTCAGCAGTCGTGCTTGCGACCACTAGACCAACGAGGCAATCAAGTATACACTGTTACAATAATTTGAGCATAATGTTACTTCTACGCTGCATCGCTTCAGCCTTGAAAACATTAAAGTGCTACTACACCATTATTCAAAATGTAATAAATTCTTTGATAAAGTTACATTTATAATGTACTTTTCATTGAATGTTTATAATACAAATACATACGTCATCAACTGAATCGATGTTTCCATATTCCGATCTGAAAATCTGTAAGTAAGTATGTATTTATATCTGCAAACAGTGTGGTTGCATAATTCGCGACGTCCCACCGCCGGAGGTCACGATCCATCGAGCTCTCCCGTCGTAGAGCTGGTCGTCTCTTCAGACTCCGCAGTCACACCGATAATTCAGCTCTCATCAAGCTGTCTCCCCCCCCCCCCCCTAAGTCCCAGCCAGTAACGCCCTAAGCCGAGGTCCGAGTCCCACTAGGGGTCGCCCTTAGTGCTGTTGCTGCAGGTAGTCATGATGTTAGTGTAGTACAAGTAGTTAGCTTAGGTTAAGTATTTTACTTCCCCCCCATTGGCTGGAGACCCTTCAGGTCTCGTCAATAACTGCCCGGTTACGTAGAAACCGTCCCCTAGGACGACCTACAGCAGTCCAATAGAAAAAAAAAAAAAAAAAAAAGGTTGCATAATTACATACCCTAAAAATATGTATGGAAACTTTACAAGGTGTAACATAAATAACGCACAAGCTCTTAAGGTGTCACTGTACTCATCATTATGAACAACTTTTACTACGGGACCAAAACAAAAATTGAGAAAAAAAAAACTGCTGTTCTCTACATGTTAACGAGTACTTAAAGCGAACATAAATGTAGGGAACAGCTGTTTTTATTTTCTCATTTCAGGTTTAGTCCCATAGTAAAAGTTGTTCATAATGATGAGTACAGTGACCCGTTAAAAGATCGTTAGTATCTCACCAGTCATTTTGTATAAAATCAGGAAAAGCAACGTAATTTTGAAAAAAAAAACTCTTATGTATATTATAATACCTACATATTAGCTACACTATTTTTATTTCAGCACTTTCTAAGAAGAGCTTATTTCAACAAAGTCTCCCAATTATATGAAGAAAATATAACATCAAAGAGCGAAAATATTTAGAGCTTTGTTTGAGCAGTTGTTGACTCGGGATTACAGGCAGACGTTTCTGCCTAATCTCCTTTGCTATGCGATTTTATTCGCCTTCAAAGACAGTTTTTTCTAGACAGTTATGCGTAAGATTTTGAAAAAGATATACTTTTAACCTTGTGTAATTAGTTTTGCAGGTTTGGTAGTTTTTCAGGCGATGATTACCTATTTGACGAGAAAGAGGGCTATGGAATTTTGGGGGCTGAGTCATCCTCGTTCGTGGGAAGGCACCCTTAGTTCGAAACCCCACACGTGGTCTCCAGGTGGTACCAATCAGGTGACAACCTTTCGCTTGGTGGCAGGATCTTTACGGTCCACCTGGCTAGCTACCGTCGCATTAATGTCCGGCGCCAAGCAGTTTACTGTGTACCGTCGTGTGTATGTGAGAGCCAGAGGGGTATAGGGGAATCCCTCTATATCTCTGTAACTTGAATTTGTGTGCTCCATCTTAGACCCTGTCTGCGCTTATCATCAGGTGCGACGAGGGCCAAATGCAACTAACGCAAGGAATAAATAAAAAATGAATTATACAAAACAAAGGCTTAGATAAATGATGGTCTCTTCTCATAATGAAAAGGGTTAAATAATAATAATAATCATTTTATTTTCAGGCAACTGAGGCCCATAGAAAAAAATACACAAAATACTATTATATAATAATAAACTAATACATTTAAAAAACCTTATTAACTAAACACGTAACGTTGTTGGCGGCGCGTCGTGTTTCGCTGCGTGGTGTCGCGTAATCGACCTCGGAAACGTCGATATACGACACCCTTCGGCCAAAAGTCCTCTTTCAAGAAGGTCTGTAGCTGGTGGGTTGGAACCCGTGCCACGAACGACTTAAAGTTGGTGTTGTGGCGCGATTCCAACCTTTCGACCCTCAGAGTCGAGTTGGTTTTCACTCTTAAATACTCCACGACTTCCTCGATCTTCGTGGAGTGATGCAGACGCGAAATGTACAGCTGCGTCGTAGGCACAGCAGGACGCAGCAGCATGTTGGGTCCACTCGGTGCGGTACCGCACTGGTTACGGGAAGAGGGCTTCTTCTTCTTTTCCACTTTAGTGAAACCCTCTTCATCAACTTGGCCCGTTTTTGGTAAGGAGCTACAGACCACAGACAGGGCAGGTTGAGCACCCTTTTTCACTTTTTCCCCTAATTTGGTTTGTCGCTTAGACTGCGACGCCTCCAATTTGCCAGTCGTGACAATAGCAGCGTAGGCACGTTTAGGGGTCGACGTACCTACGTGTGACGTTTCCGCAGCCGAGTTAAAGCCTTCGTGCACCACGCTGGTCTGGGGCGTACTCCCTAAGCCCGTCAACGAAGTTAGTCGCCCGTCCGAAAGTAGCCCAAAACGTAGGAGTGAACAAAACAAGTGTCTAGTTCAAATTTTCGGATGGGCAAAAACACATCGGTAGTAGGGACAACTGTCAAATCGTGTTGTCATTCATTCTTAGTTCGGGCCCTGAAATAATCGTATGTCCGTAGGTGATAGGGAGTAGGAAACGCTCGTAACTAAGGCCGAAACCACGGACTTCGTGCTTAAGGAGTAGACACCCTGGTGCGAATACACGGACTACACACTCCTTCGAGAACTTTGTGAAGCCCTCTTAAGTGTGCAGATTTCCTCATGATTTTTCCTTCACTGTTAACTCAAGTGGTTATCAAATTATGATCCGCACATAAACTCGGAAAATCGGAGGGCTGAGATTGAACTCCATCCAGCATGGAAGGTAAGCGTTTAACCTCTAGACAAGCACTGCTTTAATAAATACACGAAGTTTTTATTGCGATGCAATTCATAAAATATAAGTCCCCAGGCACCCATATGTTTCGTTAACGAGACCGCAATATGATAGGGGAATTTGCCTACAGCTATCTATAAGGCTTTCTTCCTTCGTTTCAGATTTATTTATGTAGATATATATTTATTTGTACTTTCGCACAAAATTTGTACAGAGGTGGACTTACTGCCTTAGGCATTTTCTCAAAGTCGACCTTAGGGTGATGCAGAGAAAACATGATAGGTGCACTAAATAAAGTTAATGATGCGATACTATATCCTAATCCTAACTTCCTAACTAATAAAGGCGAAAGTAAGTTTGTTTGTTTGTTACCTTTTCACGCCTAAACCACTGAACCAATCATCCTGAAATTTTGCATATACGTTGTCAGGTGTATAGAAACGAACATAGAGTACCTTTCATCCCGAAAAAAAGTACTGTTCCCGAGGAAAACAACAATAACGATAATAGATGGCGCCACGTGTCTTTCGAATCATGATTGAATTTTTATAGAAACTTTAGTAGTGTGTGTTTTTTTAACGCGAGCGAAGCCGCGGGCAAAAGCTTTATTATAAATAAGATTAATTAAGATTTTATTTTATGTTACCTAGCTTATGCTTTTATGCCTTTAATTATTCTTTTAGATATTTTATATCTGAAAGTATAATAATATTAAGGGCTGCACTTTAAGCTCGGCCGCACATTATAAGAAATTTCTGTCAGAAAATTTCTGGCGCGTGCGTGAAGAACTTCTGCGCATACATTTTGTACTAGAGCCAACAGACTGCCGTATCCGATTTATTCTAATAGTGTGCGGGGTCTAGTACAAAATGCATGAGCACAGTCGCGCGTTAGAAATTTTCTGGCAGAAATTACTGATATTGTGTGGCCGGGCTTAACCAACAAATTAACAATGTATCAGTATGTAGGGGAAGAATAATATAAAAAAACTTATACTTAACAACTCTTTCCCTTTTTTTTTCTTTCTTGTTGCTTTTTATGTTAATGTTAATGATCTTCAAAGTTTCGCAACTATGTAATTACCGTTTCACATCATAATGAAACGAGAATGGTAATGATCGCATGCGCAGCGTTTAATGATGTGTATGATGTCTTTATTACGGCGAAAATGAGAAAAATTATAAACACCAGCAATAATCGATCTCGTATACTTACTCGTTTAAATTGTTACCTTAATAAATGACCTTTTACTTCACATTATTAATTAATATACATTCTAGATTTAATTTTTCATTCAAGAAGATTTAACTCTTCAGGATGAAGATGACCTTTTCCGGGTTTTAAGAAACCCTCTAAACGAAATCGATTCGGCAGTTAACATCGCATTTACAATATTAGCAAGAGTTTCCTGTTTTATATGGTTCCAACAAAGAATAAACATCCTAATCATACGTATGATTTATTGGCAATACTGACAAGTTTAGTGTGTTTAGTACATAAGCGAGTGAACCATTTTAAACATTTAGGCGGATCGCCCACGGTGACGCGTGATGGCGGAGCGATAAAATTCGTGTGCGTAATACAGTGACGTGCGTCAATGCGTCAGTTGTGGGCGCTGCGCCGTGCGACTTCATACAATGCAGTGCGAATCTAAAATCGTTCTGATGCGTGTCCCTTCGACGTACGTCACACCGTGAGCAAACTGCCTTAAGCGTGAATTACATAGAAACCGCGTAAGGTGCAAACGCGTCGCTTTCATACGTTTTGTCGTGCCGCTTTAAATCTTTTTCGTACAAAATGTATGAAAGCGACGCACCTGCGCCGTGCCCTGCACCTTACGCCGCTTCTATGTACTCGTAATTCACGCCTTACATCAACGAAGGTACACGTTAAACTATACGACATACGTTGCAAGTACAATTTTTCTTACAGGTTCTGAGCATACGACAAATGTTTGAAAAACTCGCTATAAGTAGGTATAGTACTGAAGAAGCGAACCGTGCGCCTGCAATGTCATGACTACTTATTTTAAATCCTTCGTAATAGGGAAAAAGCTTAAATGAAATAGAATAATAAATGTATTTTCACTAAGGTTCTTTCTCGCTCGTGGCTTATTTTTTTTTGTTATCGTACTATCGTGACGACAGGGTAACGAATGGTTTCTGTCAAAGAATACGCAACCCTCTCTCATGAGAATGAAAGGCTAAGGTCGTTTTTCAGGCACACGGCACGACACGACAAAATGCGGTGACCACTCCGAGTGCCATATATTTCTATGAACCGTTTATTCATAAAACGACAAATCACTGCTGCAGACGTTGCATGACCGCTGTAGATGAGGGTTTTGTTGGCAGAAGAGTTCACAAAATGACATACACAACGACAATCTGTCATTTTGTCTATTCGACAAGACAGTGGCGTAGCGTGGATTTCAGCCGCCCGGGGCGGAGGATCATACTAATTTTGTCTCACTAGTTCGGTTATGACGTCAAACCGAACTGTTGATACTAAACAAGATACCAGTAGTCCGTTTAGGGATGTAAACATAAAATGCTTTTATAATAAATAATTATATATATAATAAATAATATTTTTTTTTTATTATAAATAAAAGAATCAAACAGAGAATACTCCCCATCAGGCAATACCTCAAACGCATTTCCAAGCGTTACTTCGACACTGCCCCCCGCCATCCGAACCCCCTAGTCGCCGCAGCGGCCGACTACAGTCCCTCTCTCATAAGTAAAGTTCGCCGTCCCAGGCACACACTTTTAGAACCCGATGACAAAATTACCCTCCTCCAGGAGGCGAGTAAATCGACCAGCACACTACACAACGTCCGCCGCCGTCCGGCATACCGTCCTCGCCGACGAGGCCCGTCGCGACGTCCCACCGCCGCCGGTCACGATCCACCGAGCTCTCCCATCGTAGAGCCGGTCGTCTCTTCAGACTCCGCAGTCACACCGATAATTCAGCCCTCATCAAGCTGTCTCCCCCCCTATGTCCACGCCAGCAACGCCCTAAGCCGAGGTCCGAGTCCCACTAGGGGACGCCCTTAGTGCTGTTGTTGCAGGTAGTCATGATGTTAGTGTAGTACAAGTAGTTAGCTTAGGTTAAGTATTTTACTTCCCCCCCATTGGCTGGAGACCCTTCAGGTCACGCCAATAACTGCCCGGTTACGTAGAAACCGTCCCCTAGGACGACCTACAGCAGTCAAATAGAAAAAAAAAAAAAAAAAAAATGAGAGAATATCTACTCTGAAATCATAGTTTGGTAGTTATTAATTAATAGGCACTTTCATAAGAATACTGACCGGATAACACCGAAATCATTAACTACAGAACACAAGTCTCAACAGTTCGGTTTGACGTCTTATCCGAACTATTGAGACAAAATTAGTCTCAGTAGTCCAGCCCCGAACAAACCAACCGAACTACTGAGACTAGAGGGAAAGAGGACCATTTCGTATCCATATAATGTAGAAATTAGAAATACATAATAGATAGTAATTTTAATATAGGCACAAAGTCCCTTACGATATAATAAGAATATATTAAATGTGATTTGGGGCAGACTGATTTTCCTCGTCCTTTATGTCGATGTACGCATGAATATTTTTGCTTGTTACGTGAACATTTTGCTTATTTAATAAGCAACAACCCTTTATATTAAAGTCGTTCTTTTAGTTATATGAGAAAACAGAAAGTCCCATCTTTTAACATACAGAGTCGGAAAAAAAAGTACTTACACAATCAAAAGTATTCGTGGCAATTAGTTATTTATGTGTAGGGTAGTCATGTTACCAGAAGAGTGTTAAAAATGAATTTGGACGGATTTACAAGGAGGGGTAGGCCAAAGAAAAGATGGATGGATTATGTGAAGGATGATATGGGTAAGAAAGGAGTGAGTACTGAGATGACGGCTGATAGAGGAGAATGGAAAAGGAAAACATATTGTGCCGACCACACCTAAAGTGGGATAAGGGGTGAGAGATGATGGGTAGTAGAAAGGCAAACTTTTTTTTGCACCAGTGTGGTGTAAGAATAATTTAATAAAACACATTTTTAAACGATTAAATAATAAGGATAAAGGTTTCTATAGATATACAATATCTTTATTGGATTCTTAAGACATAATAAACGTTTCATGATCAAAGGTTTGTTTGACTTTTATACAGCAATTAGATGACCGGACCATACTTAAAGGTAATTTTAGCAAAGACAATGTAATAATATACATTACATCTACTTTTTGTAACCATCATAGCAAAAAAGTTGTTGTATGAAGAGATTTAGCGGCAGCAGTCATCAACTGTAGTCTAATAACATAGTACGTGAATCCGCTTGCTAAATTGTGAGGTTAAGGGCCTCCCCAATCTTATCGGCGAGGAATCAGCTTAGGCCGACAGACGGCCGCACCAAGTCGAGGCGAACGACATCGGTTACACCTTTACACCCGTAGACATAAAACTTTTTCCGACCGGCCTAAGCCGATTTCGCATCGATGTGTGTAGGAAGACCCTAATACCCTCGCAACATTATAGCAACCTGTGTGATAGACTCTTATTCAATTATGGGTTGAATAAGAGTCGTACAGACAAACTGTGAAAAGAGGAACGCAATGGTTACATCATGAAGCGAAGACAGATAAGAATGAAAACAGAATATGACCAAAGCTAGCAAATGGTAACAAGGATTACCCGCATTAAAAATACTGTTGTGTGCATTGACGTAGGAATAGATGGACCTCGGGTCAGTGCTTAAAAATGTCCGAACCGAATGTAGACTAAGGGTGCCTTTCCACAAAAAAGTAAAAGCTAAGCTACGAAACTATGTGACCGTTTCCACTGATGCTAAGCTATGTAGCGGAGTGAGTAAGATGTGCTATGAAAATGCGCCGCCGCAACGTAGCTGTGCGAGGAAGATGCGCAGCTCGAGCTTTGCGACGTATCGACAAAAGGGAAGGCATCTGCACATAGCTACGCGCCAGTCGGGACGATCCATAGCATGCATCCATAGCTCACATCCACACACGCATCCACAGCACGCATCCTTCCATATAAAAAAACGTAGCTTAGTTGAATCAGTTTCCACCAATGCTATGCTACATGGACCAATGAATATGATTGGTGGATATCAAACGCATCCATAGCAACGTTGCATAGCACATCTCTGGTGGAAAAGCACACAGAATCTAGTCTTTTGTTTTGTTTTTTTTTAAAAACGTTGCCCCACACTAGGATTTCTTCTGTATCGCGGGTGCGTTTACAGTGGTTTACAGACACAAATCTTCACATGCACAAACGCCCAGACCCGGAACAACTATCTGTAGGCCATACAAATATTTGTTCCGTGCGGGAATCGAACCCACGACCCGTAGCGCAGAAGCCAATCGCTCAGCCACTGCACCAAACGTGTTGTCTAATAATAGTGAAAAGCTAAATTAGGCATTGTGATGACGAAGTGGGATTTGAATTAGTCAGTTGGTATTATTTTCTATATAAGGTTTATGACAATGTGCCTTGGCGCACGCTCTAGTTGTGTACCTATGTAATTTTTTTTCGTTGTACTGTACCCTTAAGGTACAAGTCCAAGACGGGCTGCAGACCACAAACTGCAAAAGTAGTATCGCTTGCGGTGCGATCTGCGGCTGCGGTCTGCGGTTGCAGTTTTGCAGTCGCTGTCGGAATAGCACCTTTAAAGTGCACACCTTAAAGGCGCTATTCCGATGGCGACTTGCGGTCTGCGGTTGCAGTCTGCAGTTTGCAGGCCGTCTCTGACTTGTACCTTTAGTCCATGGGTTTCTACGTCAATGGTTGTGTGTCATTTAAGGACATTAAAAACTACCAACAAGTTGATACTGTACTATTTGTCAGTAAAGCAATCAAATGCAACATGTTTTGTCCGTACAATTTCCTCGTCGCCGATTTCCATTATTACGTCTTCCCGTGTTCGAAACTTCGACGATCGACCTTTGCACGACCGTTTTAACCAGAACAATGTAAGTCGCGAGTTTAGTCAGCAGCCCTTCGGCAGACCATAAAACGTTTCCGAACTTGAACAAAGACATCAATCGGTTCACATTTCATCTCAAATTACACGTGTTTACTCATAACACGGACACGTTCGTTGAAGTTCCAGCAACAGACGAACATTCACAACAACGTAAGCAATATCAGGGTTTAGTATTCTCCGAATTTCGCTTTAGGCAATCAATAAAATATATCTCAACGTTTTTCTTGTAAAAAAATACCATGAATATTCCGCTGTTCGGTCCGTGGATGACTTAATAACCTCACGATATTTTACCTCTAAAATGATTAAAAAGTGGCTAAACTTTCTTTTTGCACGAAAGTATGATAGTTGGCGGGGAAAAGGTAATTTTTTCCTCACGACTTCCCCACGGATGTTAACACCTGATCCCTGGTATCGGAGCTGTGAATTCAGCACTATCCGTCCGTAGACAACCAATTATTCAAGCATTTCGCTCAGGTCGAGCAACAGGTTGGTAGTTTACCGTTTTCCTCCAGATACTCACCGCAGATTTCTTAAAAAACCGAGGTGTTACTAATGAGATACTTACCTAGGTATAGTTTAAGCTGATAGCTTTTTTACGCTTTGTACCAAGATTTTAGTTAGAAAATTCTATCCGCTATTTTGTAATTAAATTTGCAACTTCAAAAAACACTTGCATAAAGTTATATTTCTTTTTTTACATAGTGTAGATGCTGAAACGAGCATAATTGATCAAATTTATTCTTATCAAACTTCTGCTGAAAACCTGAATCGATTTGCCATTTTAATTTATTGGCACAGTTTGAAATGGAATTGTAATCGATACCTAATGTGTAATAGACTGTTATTGAATTAGTTCAATAATAGATATTTGGATTGCAACTGAAGAAGTTAAATCGTTTAATGGACTTTCCCCTTCTATTAGGCAAAAGTTTTGCTTCCGATTTATTTTCACTATAATATTGATTTGTCAACGCGAAATTGCATTTACAATTTGATTCTTCGTTAATGCAGTTTCTAACTTTAAACATGATTTCTTTTATACTCTATATATCTTATTTAAATCTCACAAAAAGTACTTGTACAAATAAATTGTACCTAACACTAGATTGACAGATTAACATCTAATGTTGGTTAATTTAAGTTGTTGCAATTTATTTCCAATCAATGTTGCGATTTCCTAGTTGATTTCTTTTTGTAAATAGAATTACGAATTAGTCTGAACGTGTGACAAAATCAGTTGTGATGATTTGCGAAAGTTTAGGTTAAAGTAGTGCTTGGTGGTAGGATCTATACGGTTCGCCTGGCTAGCTACCACCCTCACATTAATGTCCGGCGCCAAGCAGTTTACTGTGTTCCGTCGTGTGTATGTGAGAGCCAGAGGGGTATAGGAGAATCCCTCTATATCTCTGTAACTTGAATTCGTGTGCTCCATCTTAGACCCTGTATTCGCTGACCATCAGGTGCGACGAGGTTCAAACGAGAAAAAGAGAAGTATTAAAAAAAAAATTACACGCTAATCTTCTAGTTTACGTAAAAGACAAAAAGTAGTGTTAAGTGGAAATCCAGACGTAGCCTAAGAGGTACTTAAATCACCCACATCATCATGAACAGTTTTTTTTATTCTTTTTTTTAAATTTGATTCTCTATTCATCTAATTTAGAAAAAAATAACCATTCACATCACTCTGATCAAAAATGTCATTAAAGTCAGAGTTTGGTTAAAACATGAAAAGAAATCATATCTCGAAAACTGGGGGTGATTCGGGTACCTCTAAGGCTGCTCTACGGTTACGTCCATGTGGTGCCGAAAATAAAGAATAGCACTACCCCATCTCTTCCCGTGGATGTCGTAAAAGGCGACTAAGAGATTCACTAGAGGATGGGCAGCAGCGTTCTCTGAGTACTTTAACAACCATACTGCGATCGCCAACCCGCCTGCCAAGCGTGGCGATTATGGCAAACCCCCCCAATATTTGGGGGAGGTCTATGTCCAGCAGTGGACGTCATTCAGCTGAATGATGATGATGAAGGCTGCTCTACCTCTGGACCTCCACTTGACACAATTTTTTGGACCATCTTGTAAATAATTCTAAGAGCGGTTGATTTTTTTATCAACGTTAAACAACACTAAACACCGTTACACATTTAAATACAAAAACAACTGTATTGAGTAGCGACACAAAAGAATAAACATTAAATGGATTATTAAAACACCTTAGGCTACACAGGAGAAGTATGTTCGAACCTGTTAACATGAAAGGCAGCTATTAATCACCATGAATTAACAGAACTGTAACACAATCAGTAATTAATAGTCCATATTTATTGGGCTCAACATAAATACCGTGTTCTCTATCGTATCAAGACAACAACTCAAAATAAAATACCCTTGAGAGCGGCAGACCTCCAGGTGTGAGTGCATAAATATAATACACAGACGACCCGCTGGCACGCTCATGCCCGCTGTCATATTAACTGTTACATTAAATTACGGCCACGGAACTGATCGACCTTTCGTACTTATTATCTCTTTAACCAACAAAACAAAATCAACGCTAAACTCAAATCATAAAGCTCAAATTCAAAATACAATTCCATTAAACATACGACTTTTGAAGATCGATAATTGAGAGCCGGCAATGTAGCAGAGCTCGCACATTGATTTCGGCTCTTTCGAAAAGCTATCTTTTTTGTTCATTTGTTTGTTTTAATAATATTTTATCCGATGTGATGGAACGGACGCATTTGTCAGATCTGTGAAATATATCTACGTCCTGACCGAAGCCAGGACTGGCTAATTAATTAGGCAGATTGTTACCTACATGCATGCTAATGAAGGCACATCGTTGATGAGCTTGAGAAATATAAGTGGGTCTTAATTGATTATGTACACATGCACCTAGTTACTGCGGTGTATAATTTATTTAGTTCAGAGTTTGTAGGGAATATTTTTGGTGTAAGATAAGAGCTGGTTATCTATGATGTTCGTAACAGAAGACCAAAAAGAAATTAGGCAGGAACGCAAACAAACCTTGGCAAACTCCGTATTTGATAAAATTAAGAGATAGAGCTATTATTAGGTATATGAAGGCAATTTTAATATATTTTGAGAACTCTTTTGAGTTGCGTTATCTGTATAAATATCTCTCTGGTGTTCAGAGTCTAGACGATCCACATAACATAAAAGATCACGCCTTATTCCCCGAAGGGTTGGTAGAGGTTTATAGTACACCCTCAATTAAGTCCCATGTAATAGGGGGCGAGCCTATTGCCATCAACCGGGCACAAATCCAGACTCCGGGTTGCTACTGAGAAATTCCACAAGGAAAAACCCAATAACGCTACCCGACCTGGGGATCGAACCCCGGCACTCGCACTCAGCAATCACGCTTGCGACCGCTAGACCAACGAGGCAGTCAAACTCAAAGTCTAAACAATCCAAAACGTTTAAATGGGCGTCAGACGAAGGACATCGGCACGATCAAAAGCCTAGAGCAGGCCTCAAGCAGCATGCGGCAGTGAATGGTTGCAGGTTAAAGAAATAGGAAATAACTTTCTTGTCCGCTAATAATATACAAGGTTAGTCAGAAAGGAGGTCTTAATCCGAAAGGGTGTTAAAGAACCCATAATAATGAATGACTTTTGTTCTACAGCTTCCGGTCACGAGCTACCGAGCGCTCCCGTCGTAGAGCCGGTCGTCTCTTCAGACTCCACAGTCGCACCGATAATTCAGCCCTCACTAAGCTGTCTCCCTCCCAATCCCCCGCTAGGAACGCCCTAAGCCGAGGTCCGAGTCCCACTAGGGGTCGCCTTTAGTGCTGTTGTTGCTAGTAGTCATGATGTTCGTGTAGTATAAGAGTGGTTACGCACTGGATCCGATCCGAATCCGTGAAAATACGTTCCGAAGTACTTAGTCATAGAACTATGTGTATGGTAGTTTACGCACTGGATACGACTTCCGTCATCCGATTTCTCTCCGTCATCCGTGAGTCTCCAATTCGGAAGAAATATTGACGGACCGAAGTAGCCGTAGTACTATTTGTATGAACGCTTTCGCATTACCTCGAGAGATCGGATTAGTGCGTAAGCAATATCCGAATTCGGTTCGAATGTTTTAGACTCTAGTTCCGTATTTTCGCGGATTCGGATTGTATGCAGTGCGAAAAGCAATATCCGAATTCGGTCCGAGTTTTTTATTACGTATTTTCACGGATCCGGATCGGAAGCAGTGCGTAACCACTCTAAGTAGTTAGCTTAGGTTAAGTATTTTACTCCCCCCCATTGGCTGGAGACCCTTCAAGTCTCGCCAATAACTGTTCAAAGATTTCATAAAAAATGCGCTAAAATCTATTCATCCTCAACTATGATCAGCTGTGTTTACACTTTAGGTCATATTTGGGGTCACGAATTAGAGGCTTCATTTTTTGAATTCATAATTAAGCATGGATGAAGAATTTAAAAAAGATATTAAAATAAACATAAGTTTGCAAGGAAATAAAAATTATCGAATTTAAAAATTTTAACACTTGCTTTAAAACAGTTATCGGTGATACTTTTAGTGGCCTGCAGATTAGAAAGGGGGTACTTTCCGACTAACCTTATATGCCTATTAAAGTAGACAATCAAAGCCTCGAAAAAAAATTGGATGAAAGTAAAAATTAATTTTTACAAAAGTCGTATGTTATTAAAAACATCAAAGAACTAAATGGTACACATTTGAAACGAGACGCAAAGATAAGCAAACAAATGCTCAAGAATATTAACCAAGCAGAAGGATAGGTAGGTACTACTGTCAATATTGTTATCAAATATCTAAGATGTAATATTTCATAATGTAATATCGTTATATAAAGGAATTCAAAAGAACGCTGAAGTAAATGAAACGTCTTTGGAAATAGCCTAATATTAAAAGCCACTTAGGCGTCGTCCTACATGGCAAGCGACCGTACGACCATACGATGCGATCGTATGGTCGTACGGTAGGGTTGCCATACGTCCCGTATATACGGGACTGTCACCGTATTTCACCATCGCGTCCCGTATTGCTACACGTCCCGTAATTGTCCCGTATTTCAATAATTTCGACAAAATTCGGAAGTAGACCGAATTGGGCACATGCGAATTTAAGCTTAAAATTACTATAGGTACTATTATTCGAATAAAAACTTTTATTTCGACTTTTTTATTTGATTTGTTTGAAACGTCCCGTATTGGTCCCTGAATGTTATGGCAAGCCTATCGTACGGTGATTCAAAGAACCTTGAGATTAGCGGCAGCTAAGCGCGTATTTGACGGCTAGATACACGACGAGAGTGCTTTGGCAGCAGCCTTAGCGTCGTGCAGGCACGTCTTGGGTTACAGAGAAGACCTGGGGCCTAATTCTCCTAAAATAAATCTTAATAAATCACAACCGAACCAAGGCCGAACCGTTCATTCAGATAGTTCTCAATTTCAAAAGCTATCAAATTCTTTGACACAAAAAACAAAATCAATCATTTTGAAAGTTTTCGAAAACAAAAACTGACTGACGGTTGTGGTTCGATTGCGTTTGGCAACAATTTATTTTAGGAGAATTGGGCCCCTGTACGATACGTCGCTCGTCATGAGAGACGGACACACAATAGTAGCTCCCCCAGGCAATATTGTGCTTCAATCGATACATACAAATCTACCTAGTCCTATCCCAACTATGTTGAGGTCAGCTTCCAGTCTAACCAAGGGATAAGCCCCTTGGTTAGACTGGAAGCTCCCTAAGTCCATCAACGAAGTGAGTCGCCCGTCAGAAAGTAGCCCGAAACGTAGGAGTAAACAAAACAAGTGTCAAGATCAACTTTTCGGACGGGCAAAAATACATCGATAGTAGGAACAACTGTCAAATAGTGTTGTCATTCTTAGTTCGGGCCCCGAAATAATCGTACGTCCGTAGGTGATAGGGAGTAGGAAACGCTCGTAACTAAGGCCGAAACCACGGACTTCGTGCTTAGGGAGTAGACCCCCTGATGTGGTTGAATACCAGTATTTTATACGGAGCGACTGCCATCAGACCTCAACAACCCGGCTACTGGCTAATGCTGATATCCTAAGGGTAGACCGGTTGTTAGACTTTCGAGCTTCTAACTAGCCGTAACGACTGACATAGATATTCGTACGACACCCGGGACCAACAGTTTAACATGCTCTGCGAGGCATGGACGGGAGGGGTCTCATGCAACGAATGATCAACCATCCACGGACTGACCATCGCAAGCGCAATTGCTCGACAGCATAAAATATGTGTGTTTGATTCTTTTATGTTTTTGTTTTTATTTTTTACTAGCTTTTGCCCGCAGCTTCACTTGCGTGAAATTTTGAACCCGTTAAGTGACGATTTTCCATACAAACTTTCATCCCCTATTGAACTCCTTTAAGGATTGAATTTCGAAAAATCCTTCCTTATTCCTTGTCTACATTGTAAAGGAAATCTCTGTGCAAAATTTCAGCTTTCTAGGTCCAAGGGTTTGGGCTGGGCGTTGATGAGTCAATCAATCAGTCAGTCAGGACTTTTCTTTTTATTTATATAATAATGTAGATTGTTTATGCTGTTATTGTGTCCTTAGCTGAATAAATTGATCTTCTTTCTTTCTTCTTTCAATTCATACGATCTGCGCGGTTGTTAATTAGCCACGAGCCCCTCGATAACTCTATAATTATACACACAATGATATTAAAAATGAAATGTTAAACAATTTGGTCCGAAAATCCATCGTAAAAGTTTCAATTTGAAAATAGGTATAATGAATATTAGATATTATATTAGGTCGTGCAATCGCTTGCCATTTAAGACGACACCTAATATTGAAACTAGAAACGTCCGACCGTCTGCTATGGTTCTTATTTATTTTCCGTTTGAGGAAAATTTCAATTAGAAATGGAAAATAGGATAGGCACCCTCTAGTCGCATTCGCGATGCCTGGAGCCCGCGCGGAGGGCTCATTTTAAATGTAGGTTTTAGGGTTCCGTACCCAAAGAGTAAAACAGGACCCTATCACTAAGACTCCGCTGTCCGTCCGTCTGTCCGTCTGTCACCAGGCTATATCTCATGAACTGTGATAGTTAGATAGTTGAAATTTTCACAGATGATGACGTATTTCTATTGCCGCTATAACAACAAATACTAAAAAACAGAATGAAATAAATATTTAAGGGGGCTCCCATATAACAAACGTGATTTATTTGCTGTTTTTATAGATAATGGTACGGAACCCTTCGTGCGCGAGTCCGACTCGCACTTGACCGGTTTTTTCTTAGAAAATACACCGTCATAAAACAAACAACAAAACCCCCTGAAAAATTATTATTTTATTTTGCATGTTTTATGACACGCTTTTTAACCTAATGGCAAGAACACTCCTCGACGGTTCACTCTTAGCGCAAACGTAATGCCGAGGACCCTCCTGGAAGGTCCACTAGCAAAATATATGGCTGCATGGCGTATGAGCTCTATGAATAGTGTGGTAAACTCGAATGTGTTAAGGCGCTTCCCCCACCGAAAGTGGCGCCACTTCAGGAAAAAAACATTATTTCTGTCAACACACAACATATTGAAATTTCGTACGTACAACATTTTAGTCAAGTGTTGTAGAAATTTTCGAACACGTACAAAATTTCAATATGTTGTGTGTTGACAGAGGAGGAGGAGCTCGTGGTTAAATAATTACAGCCGCATAGACCGATCTTCCGGGTTAAGCCACGCTTGCCGAGGTTGGTCTGTGGATGGGTGACCATTTACCATAGCGAGTTTCCTCCGTGCCTCGGAAAGCACGTAAAGCCGTTGGTCCCGGCTGTCATTTGTAGATCTTTGACAGTCGTTACTGTTGGTCAGAAGCCAGAAAGTCTGACAACCAGTCTTACCAAGAGTATCGTATTACCCAGTTACTGGGTTGTGGAGGTCTGATAGGCAGTCGCTCCATGTAAAATACTGATATTCAGCTGCATCCGGTTCGACTGGAAGCCGACCCCAACATAGTTGGGAAAAGGCTAGGCAGATTGATTGTGTGTTGACAGAAATAATGCTATTTTTCTGAAGTGGCGCCACTTTCGGTGGAGGAAGCACCTTAATGTGTCCGCATGCTTGATAGTGACAATATTGCGTTCAGCTCAACCACAGTTCAACAATGATAACGTTGTTTTATTCGCGACGATTTCAAAAGATGGCGCTAGTAGCTTACTCGTTCCGTGATGCAGTAGGTTTATCATGTTGTAAGTTCTGTTGTGATCATTATGAAATACGAATTCCCTTTTTACAGGGTAAAGAAGGGCCACGATACTCTATCCTCTATAGAAATAAAAATATAGACTTAACGTACGGTGTCTATTATTGTCTACTCTTTATAGAATATGATAAAACAAACGTGCGTATTACGATTTGAACCCTATTTCGTGACTTAAAATATAATTTTATATCACCCAATACGCCCGACCCCGCACGTATCTATTGAATCACGTTCGCAACCCGTTACCAACGATCCGTCGTTGACTTCTAACAACATCTATAAGGGGGCTATTACACTATCATATATCTAGTATCATAGGATCTCTTGTCTGACCTCTAAAGTCATATCTTTGTATGAAGAAATGATTCATATGTCTATATTACATTGTCATATATCTTTGACTCATAGATCTATAATCCTTACTAGTATTATAAATGCGAATGTAAGTTTGTTTGTTTGTTACCTTTTCACGCCAAAACCACTGAACCGATCATCCTGAAATTTTGCATTATACTTACGTTGTGAGGTGTACAGAAACGGACATAGGGTACCTATCATCCCGAAAAAAAGTACTGTTCCTGAGGAAAACAACAATAAGGTTCCTAGATGGCGCCACGTGTCTCTCGAATCATGATTGAAATATTGCATTATAGAAACTTTAGTAGTGTGTCTAAGAGTTGATTGACAAATTCTAAATTAACGCAAGCGAAGCCGCGGGCAAAAGCTAGTCATAGATATATGATAGTGTAATATCCCCCTCAGTCAAAATCCTGTGGTTTAGATGTTTGATGCTTTAGCTGTAATTGTGGTGCTCATTTTCAGAATCACGTTATTAATATCTAGGCATTATTTAGGAAATAAAAGCAGAGATAGCCTATCGTTTGTACAATGTCCTTCCATGCAGGAGATTCTGAGTTCGATCCAGGCCCTTTAACTTTTCCAATTCATGTGCCGATCAGAATTTGATTATCACTTGCGTTAAAACCTGCACAAATGAGAGGGATACAAAAAAGAAGTTCTCGAATGAGGGTAGTCCGCCAACCCGCCCCAGGCAAGGGTGGTGGAATAAGGCTTTAAGCCCTTCACATTCTTAGAAACGTATACGAAAATCTAAAATGTAATTAACATGAACAGACGAGACGTGGGCTTGATAGCGCCTAAGTAAAAAAACTGAGCTTATATCGCCTATCTTTTGTCATATAAATTATTACTGTGCAGCCTCATACTGTCATAAATGCTTTAATCTTGTCCCCTATTTATTTTTGTATTTTACTTTAATTAAAACGGTCTAGGACCAATTACAACAATTAAAGATAATTGATTTATTTTGATTTATTTATCTCCACAAATTACATTACATCAAGTAGACAATTGAAGTTGACAAGCAGTGTAGGCGAATTAGTAATTTGTGGGAGATCTGGAGTCTAAACTAAGCCTAGGCCTGTATTTTAGAACTCCAGGACCCCCGTTACATCATAATGTACAAAATTACAGATTGTCAACGTGATGTGTGGATTTGTATGAGTGTGTAATAGATAAGTGAGTGTATGTGTGAGTGGTGAGTGGATGGGTGTGGGTGTGTATATGTATATATATGTGTGAGGGAGTTTCTGTGTAGAAATGCAGTGTACGGTAGGTACATAATTATGTTTGTAATTATAAATATTATGTTTATTTATGCTTATTAAATTATAGATTTATAATATTATAGTAAACTTTACGTAAACAGATCCATAATATGCAATCACAACATACTTTGCTACTTAACCACATCAAGGAATTTTTCAGTTTCAGAGTAGCTTAGATTAAGTAACCATTTGTTAACTTTATTTTTACATTCTGTTTTACGACAGTTCGCTATAGTAAGTTTTTTATTTAGTTTATTAAATAACATGCCTCCTCGGAAGGGGAAGAATCTTTGCGCAAAAGAAGTGTTCACAGTAGTCGATTCACATACCGCGTAATTTCTTCTGGAGAGGGCTATGCGTTTCATCCTTTCTTGGGGTAATTTGGAATGTTGAAGAAGTACAGTTAACATTATGTACACCTGGCGTACAGTTAGCACTTGAGTTTCCTCATAAAGTTTTGAAGTGGAGAATAGACGAGGTTTGGATAAGCCAACTTTCAATATCATCCTCTGAGCTCTTTCAAGGATTATCATTTTAGTTTTACATGCTCCCCCCCATGTGGAGATGCAAAGATAAAAAGATAGAGACAAAATTGAATGAAGAAAATAAATTAAACAATATATAACAATTAGAGACACCTCTTCCATAAATCCCTCTCACAATACTTTTGACATACTGACGGTATCTTCTTTCACTCATCCGCAAAGACAGAGCAGCCTTTACCAATTAGTATTGAGTGAATT
Source organism: Amphipyra tragopoginis (assembly GCA_905220435.1). Classification (NCBI taxonomy): domain Eukaryota; kingdom Metazoa; phylum Arthropoda; class Insecta; order Lepidoptera; family Noctuidae; genus Amphipyra; species Amphipyra tragopoginis. Next base: position 13,125,938 of record HG992009.1, read on the forward strand.
AAGGTTTTAAAAGTGTCCCTTTCGCTTATATTAGAAAACAGCGTCTCCTATCTGGAAAAGTTGCAAATTTAGACTTATGCGGAGTCACAAGCTCACCGATTATCGCTAATGGTCCAAACGTTTGACGTCACACCAGAGGTCCCGTAAACGCAGCGTGGCGAATACGTTTCGGCGACGGTTCGTTATGTGTCGTTTGCCTAACAACTTGTAATGGGCGACTGTCATTAACTATATTAACCCTAGTTCGTAATTCTAATGGCGAATATCGCAAGTCATTCGGCGGGCTTTGTCATAAGCGTCCCTTATGATACCACTTCCCGATTATGAGATAGAGGCGTTGGCTTGATATCTTTTTTATTAACTTTGTGATGAACTTGCAACAATGTATAAGAAGATTCATCATTATTTTACACAATGACCTAAATTGTTCTCATACCACAATTTGTATTGTAGCAAGACAGATTGTGTTATTTTTAAAATCATTTGAAAAAGTAACCATAGAGTTTCTCGCCGGCTCTTCTCCATAGGACGAACTTCTTGGAACTAAATTCATAACGTTTCATAAGTGCGTCAAAATGCGTATTGACAGTAAAAATACGTTGAATTTGTACGTGAGCCCGTAAAAAAGGGATTCCATTGGCGCACCATTTTTAATAGCACCAATTCTTTACCGGAAACCACACGAAAGTTAAAGCAATACCTAAAGGTACAGCACTATTTTAAATAGGGATGCACTCTCAGTAAAATAGAATTGGGGTGCATTAAAAGAAAAGAGCCTCGACGATGCTTAGGTGCGTCCGACACACCCTTTGATTATTTACCTGTCTAGATAGAGTGTTGCGCTGCCATCGCAACAAAAACAACAGGCCAGATTTGAAGCGCTTGTGTGCGTATTACACACACAAGTAAGCGTAGCTTACTACTGTTTAACAAGCGCGCGCATCACGGGTCCGCGTACTGAGTGATACCAGCCCTTGAATATTACCCATAAAAAGAGGGGAAAAAAAATGTTTTGATTTTGAAGTACCTATCTATAATTTATTTTAAATAATTCATTTAATTATGTTTTTTCACATATTAGGAGTTTGTGCATATTGTAATAGGTAAAATATATTTTTAATTAAAAAGATATTGCTATTGAAGGTTATTTATTCTTAATAATAGGTATTGTAGTTTGGAATTATTTAACAATCAACACTATTATTTCGTTTATTCATTTAACATTACTTATCAAATACATTTTTAAATAAACAAAACTCGAAAGCAACTTCAAACCAATAGTAACACTAGCTCCATGATACGCGAGCGTTCGGGCCGTGCGGTAGTTGCCCTTCGCGTATCAATCAGCTGATTTAATGCAACACGAAACCTAAAAATGTATTTTATAATATTTAATTAAGCAAAAGGAGTATTAGGATCGTAGCAGATAGCGTTCTATAGTTTCTGCCTACCCCCATCGGAAAAAGGCGTTGTTGTGTGTATTGTTAGAGATTTAAAGACGTCATGGCGGTAGTCTGACATATTTACTTCACGATCTGTCAAAACGGTCTATAAAAGAGTATGCGGTGTGGTACTCGCCCCTCACTTTTGCTGCGACCTTTGGGTCGGACGGACGTTCACAATAGTTATAATTGTTATGTTTAAAGATTGGAATTATGACTGTGGTTGATTTTCCTTCATTGGAATAATAACTGATCGTAATAAAGGAATCAGTTCATATGTACCATCCTGTTTTTAATAAATAACGCCCCAGAAAGCTGAAAAGCTGTTAATCCTATTTGTAAATTATGTTATTTTATTAGCTATCCTTCGGGTTAGTTCACAGTATGTTAATTTAATTATTTGAAAAAAAAAACATTGTTTTGTAAGTTTAACTTTATGTTTCGATAGTACTGATTGCTAATAGTTTTGCCGCGGGAAAACCATTAAAATTTCAGCGTGTAATATATTACAAATGTATATTATCCAGCATTACAATTAAATGGTAGCTTGAAATCTCGAAATATACTTTTTGGATCATGATTAAACATTTTTTAAACCAGCTAACGTTCATGGGAAATTTTACATTCATACAGGCAACCCCTGTAAACACGATGTCAAAATGGTGTCACATATTTGGATGAAATTACACTTTATTAATTTAATTGTTTCTTTATAATATAGTTATTTACAGTTTACTTACTGATGATAGGTAACTTTTTTAGTTGTTTTCAATCATCCTTTGTAATTCCTGCACACTTTTATAGCGCAAATTGTCATTTTTGTAGACCACAGAACACATGTTTACCGTACAATGACAGTGACACCACTGATCTGACGGAACGAGTTTATGAGCCAACAGTTGGCTGATATTTTTTTTGGCGTTTAGACGCTCGAACTCTCTAATAATCAAAGGACACACCCTAGGCAGCCCCGCTGCCATCCTTGTTGACGGGCTTATCTTTTCACCGCGGCATGAGCTAGTCTCGTATAGCTTGTAGCCGACACGGGAGAAGAAGTTAAATAAATAGGCGAAAATAATAAAAAGGCGAAAGATACAGGATCTTTTGCCTTTTTATTGTTTTCGCGTATTTATTTAATTTTTGTTCCCGTGATACAGGATCTTTTGCCTTTTTATTGTTTTCGCTTATTTATTTAACTTCTCTTCCCGTGATACAGGATCTTTTGCCTTTTTATTGTTTTCGCTTATTTATTTAATTTCTCTTCCCGTGATATAGGATATGTCGCCTTCTTATTAACTTTGCTATAAGTTCTTATATTATTACCTAAAATTCTGAATGTATGATAATAAATACTGAGATAAGTTAAAAATTAAGAGTGTCTGATGTTCAAACTTACTGGTGCATCATCATCATCTCCCTATACTTATCCCACTCTAGGTGGGGTTGGCACAACATGTATTCCTCTTCCATTCTCCTCTATCAGCCGTCATCTCAGTACTCACTTCTTTCTTACCCGTATCATCTTTCACACAATCACATCTATTCTTTGGCCTACCTCTACTTGTATATTCATCCACATTCGTATTAAACACTCTTTTGGTAACATGACTTTCTTCCCTCCGCACAACATGTCCATACTACGTCAACCTATTTCTCTTCAACTTTTCAGTCACTGACGCTACTTTCAAACTTAATTAAAATAAAAATAAATGACGTCATTTAATAGTATTACATTATTAAAATGGCGACATTTACGAAGCTCCACCCATCACGTTGGTTAGGAAACACGCACACGACTTTGTTTATAATGAGTAATAAGTGTGTATTAAATTATAGGTAATGTTACGTTTTCCGTGTGGCTTATGACACGAAAAGACGACGTCGTCATAATGCGGCAGTAGTATGAAGAAACTCAGATGCTGTTTTAAAAGAACATCAGGATTCACCTATGTATTAATAAAATTGACGTAGAAACATATAAACCAAAGGTCTAGTACACAATTCACGAGAAAAGTGTCCTGAGTTTACATACGCCACTAGAGCGCGCGACAAGGCACACCGACATAATAAACTTAGAAATAGCAACAAACCACGAATAAACTAATTTAAATTCTATGTCATCGTCACAATGCCTAATTTAGCTTTTCACCATACGAAGATTCGACTGACTTAAACTAGTCTTCATTTTCTCGATAGTCTACATTCGTTTTTTTTTTTTTTTTAAAAACGTTGCCCCACACTAAGATTTCTCTTGTATCGTGGGTGCGTTTACAGACACAAATCTCACAAACAAACGCCCAGACCCGAAACAACCATCTGTATACCATACAAATTTTTGTTCCGTGTGGGAATCGAACCCACGACCCGTAGCGCAGAAGCCAATCGCTTAGCCACTGCACCAACGTGCCGGTTCGGACATTATTGAGCGCTGAGCCGAGGTCCATGTGTTTCTATGTCAATTATTAACAACAAATGATTAACAACATTAATTTATTACAATAAAATGTAAGACAATCAATACTTCAATTGGTGGCTTCTTTTTCTCTCAGCACGAGCTGTACACGAATAGCTCAGGTCCGTGAAAAAATTTGTCAATTGGCAAAGGTCGGTGGCGAGACTGGCTGCCCAGGGTGCGCCGGACATCAAAATCAAAATCAAAATGTTTATTTCAATTACAAAAAGCACAACTTTAAGATTTGGAGAACACCTTTTAAGCAAGAATTGCTTGTGTTAGGAGACTCCGCTCTTCCACTTAGCATAATCTAAATAATTGTAAGACATGGGACATATTTGAGGAAATACTCGCGAAGGCTGTTTTAATGCACCCCTTGCAAGTTAATGGCCTTACTTCCTTCAGATTATTCTTTGCCTATATGCTTACGATAAGGCTGATTAGTCGCTTTACATCTAAAAACCATGAACTCTGTACAAGTTTTACTATGGGACAAATTCAGAATTCGTGAAAAAAAATCTGCTGTTCCATAAAAATGTGAATGTTGCTTAACAAAATGTATGTAACAGCTGTTGTTTTTCACGAATACTGTGTCCCATAATCTTCTTCTTCTTTTCGAATCGATGGTAAAAATCCTTTTTTTTTTACAGTACTTTGGCCCTATATGTAGCCACATTTATCGCGGCATCAGTGGCGTTTTTCATGTCCTCCAAAGTGCAAGTGTAGGGACACTTTGGGCACTGAAGCAATGTCCCATAATAAAAGTTGCATAATCATGAGCAGAGTTCATACTTTTCGGATTTACAGTGACTGACCAGTCATTCTGTATTTAGTTCTATAGCATTTAGCGTTTACGGACTTATTACAAGCCTCCTCATTTCAATGTTTTCTCCTCTTCATCCTCCTGCCCTTATCCCAACTTATTTGGGGTCGGCGCAGCATGTATTTTTCTTCCATACATCTCTATTAGCCGTCATCTCAGTTCCTAGTCATATCATCTTTTACATTATACAACCATCGTTTCTTTGATCTTCCTCTACTCTTATAAGTTATAACCATCCACATTCATACTCAAAAGTTTCCTCACAACATGTTCCTCATTCCTCCGCATCACAAAATATTATTACAATAAAAATAAGTAACTGTCAATAATTCAGACACATTTTAATAAACACCCTTCAGAACGTTCGAGGAACATTTAATAATTAAATTCTGTCGAAGGGCGTTTATTGTGAGAAGGCGAAGGACTGAGTACCTTGACCCACTTGTTGAGCAAGGCCTCAAACGTTGACGATAGATAGACATTGAAGCCAATCTACTTCCCGAGGATGCACGGGAAACGTTGAGGTCAGGGAAAATTAGCTATAACCGAGAGGATTCTTGGTATTTCTACAGTGCAATGAAGATTGAAGGAGAAATTTTAATAGAGTTGTGGATATTTTCTGTATACAATATTTTTTATATGGCTATAGGATGTATTTATTGCTACTGTAAATACAGAAAATTAAATATTTATTTCGTCGGCGACCAGTGAAACCTCGTTAATTCGCATTAGATGAGGTTTTCGTGGAAAAAAATATTTCGTGAATTATAAAATCCTTCCGAGAATTCATATTCAAATATTAATTACATGATTTAGTAGGTAATGGTTAATTTATAATAAAATAAAAAAAACAGAGATGTTCCTTACAAAAAATTTCTGGAAACAAGGAAAAAAGGTTTTTTGCGTCTGCTTTCAAATTTTGGTTTTGGCAGTAACGAGGTTTTCACTGGTCGCAGACGATTTGTTGGGCAGAATTAGGCAGTAAAGGAAATTCTTGAACCACCTCCCATACTATACTATAAATACTTTAATTAATGAATTATCAGTATCATTTTCTGTTCCTTGTGTGTAAAACATTTTAAGTACTCAATACACAGTTACCCGTACACTTACATAACTCATCACACATTAAATGGCAAGAGAAAACAGGTAATCAACAGAAACACTTAATGTTCATTATAATAAATGATACTCCTACATAGTAAGTTTAGACTTGTTGAAAGTGTGGTGTACCGTTAAGAACCTCGACGCAGGATCCGTCACGTAACCGGTAAAAGGCGGGCGTGGAGTAAATAACAGCTTATTACCTTCAATTACATTATTATATTCACTTTAGCTTTGTCACGAGCCCCGCGATGACACGATTCGGCGCTTAAGTGAATATTCATCACGGTATCAGACACACCACTTTCAGAATTTATGTTTTTATTCGAGAGACACGAGGGAAATTGCCTGAAGACATTGCAACAATCGTTGTCAAAACATGGACAATTATGCTAATAACTAATTAAGTACCTACACAGAACCTACCTGTACCTACTTACAACACGAAAACACACATCATTCGAAACACACGAGGGAAATTACCTGAAGACATTGCAACAATTGTTGTCAAATCATGGACTATAAGGCCCGGCACAAACGGGCCACCGACCACAGCCACTGGTGGCCAGCGACAGCGACATAACACACTTTTTCATATATTTTGTATAGATGCGCCGCACATGTGTAGCCGGTGGCGGCCACTCGCCACAGCAGTGTCCGCGACTGGCCACTTGTGGTCGCTATGAATCACACAAGACGCCGACACCCGCCACTATCGCACTGCTCCACCCCCCGCTTAGTTAGCCATTAGACGTTCTACGTATTGTCTACGTCGTCTGCGTATTAACAATAGTGCGAGCATACTTTCCGTGTCGGAGTCAATCGTAAGCCTGCGCAGCAGAAAGCGGGTTATAAAATGTGGCGGCTTCCGAACACCGGCGGCTGTCGCTCGCTTCTGACACTGTTAGATGTGGCGGTAGCGCGCGACAGCCACCCGGTGTGGCTGTGGTCGGTGGCCCGTTTGTGCCAAGCCTTATGCTAACAACTAATTAAGTACCTAGACAAAATCTTTCTGTCAACAAAACGAAACAACACGAAAACACGCATCACTCACAAAGGCATTTTTATCCTTTCGACTTAAATTCTTACACATCAACACACCACCCAAAGGCGTTTAACATAAATTCCCGACGCAACATTCTTCCTTCACAAACAAGCGCTCAAAGAACAAGCGATAAGTTTTATAGATGCATTGTTGCCTTTTCTTACCAATGTCCTGACTGACTTCGAGGGAACAGAGCCCAATAACACATTGAGAGACTGCTTACAAATTTGTTTCACCTATTCGTGGATATTTGGGCGAGTTTCAAAGGGCACATCGACGTCAGACCACCCGAGCAACGCATAAACTCGCCAATATATTAAAAGTAAACGTCGAGATGAAATGAAGGCGAGTATTTTGCATATGATTAGTAAGTCTGTTAGGAGTCAGAGGTAAGTTCCCGGAGCCATTCGCAATATACACGTTACAGAGAAGCTTGAATACGTTATTCGATGTCCAATAAATAAACATTTATTGAATATTCACAATACACCTGCATATATGCGGTCTATTCAAATGCATTTTCAATACTGAGATTGAAAGAAAACCTACTAGTTTATTGCTGTATTTATTCATACTTTACATTTTCCATTCTTATGTATCGGTTGAGTGTGTTATCTTTATTGCAATATGCAACTGATCATGCATAAACTACGGCTTGAAGTACCTAAGTTAGAAAGAATTGTATTCAAATGTATTCTCTGCAATATTCCTTGCTGAAACAATTTTGATCATGTGTGACTCACTGCGTTGTAGTATTTCGACAAACGATCTGCATACAACAAAAATAAAACAAGTTAAAATAGTTTTTCTAGTGACTTCTTTATTTAGAAATAAAAGCTCAACGATCAAGATTCGTTAAGGTTGTTATGAAAACCGGGTGCAATGACATTGCAGCTTGCAATCGACGCCTGAAAAAATACTGAACTGCAACAATTAATTATTTGTTTTAGTTTTTATAAGTCATTTAAAAATAACGACAAAACATTAGAAACAACAAGTATTGTTCTTTGGTACACAGAAATATAAGATTTAAGTTAACAGATCAAAAGCCAAAAGTGCTGACTGATAGGACGTTTTGACAACGCAAGAAGATGGAAAATGGATCAAAACGATAACCAAGTGATCAGAGGAATCGAATCCATCGCCATTCATAGAACACAAAGACGTGCTCGCTACGAATTGCAAGTTTAAAAATTCGATTGAAACATTCAGTTACGTTTTGCCCGACCTGAGTAACAAAGCGAGATCCACCAGAATTGCAGCCTCGCTCAATACCAGTGAAAGAATGAAGCGGTGGAATTGGGAAAATTCTTCCAACGCAACGTTGTTCCTCGATTTGATTTTACTGGAGTCCGAACTTTTCTAATAAAATCCAGCTACTGTTAATTTGCCGAACAGTTAATAAAACCCAAATTTAATTAGCAAAGGATTTGTTCCATTACGCAGTATATTAAAATTTCTGTACATTTCACAGTCCAATACGAATTCAACCAAATCTTATTAGATTTGTTTCTAATATGCATTGAATTCTGAACAGACATAATAATGCTTATTGTTATTCTGTTCTGTTGGTTTCAGTCCGCGAGTGCATTGACCCGTCTTCAAATGAAAAGCAAGTACTACAATGCAACCATTAGACCATAAAAGTCAACTATATCAACACAGAATAAATAGATAGCATCTATCATTATTGCTTCAATATTTAATTCCAAAATTTCGTTTATCGCAAACAAGCGTAAAATAAATGTTGCAAAATGTTATGGGTCGCTTGTGAATGAGCCAGTTTCATCTTTGCATACAGAACTATTTGGCAAATGATATGCACTACTTACTCGAAATACGAAATCCAAAGCTAGTAATTATTTCTTTTTATTGCCTATTTTATAATCTTCGACGATCGTGAATCGCAGAACCGATTGCTCCGTCATCCGAAGCCGTAATTTGCAAAAGAGAAAAAACAGTCATTTGTCAGAAACATACAAAAATAAACAAGGAACCTTTCCCACGGTTTCGAAAAACGATAGATCCACCGAATAGAATATTATTAACAATCATTTTTGGCCAATAAGAAATCCTATGTTCATCTTTAGGGGTCAGTCCACATATTGATTGCAAAAAAAATCTATTTCCGTGTCGTGATATTGTTACTTATGATGCAAGATATTGCATTTCAATAAAATACTGAATACAATTGATTAAAACATGATATTTATATAATTAAATAATTTATTTACGGAATAATAATGAATCACGTACGTGGTACAGAACCTCAAACACGACTATCAATATTTACTAAAGTTGCTATTTTTTTTTACTTTGCTAACAATGGCTCTTCAAAATATATTTGTTTTCCGCCTAACGCTGTTATATTAAATTTGTTTAAATACAAGCAATTTAGTTATTAAAATTGACGTTTTTTCAAAAACTATGTTAAACGTTGACATAGTAATCTATCGAGTTGATGAGTTAAAAACTGTAGTGATAGATCACAAATATAGGAAAATTAATTAGTAATTAATATAGGTGTCAAAATGAACTTCGTATCCAATGAATAGACATATATCTACGATAATTACAAGGGTGATTAAAAAAACTTTGACGGCAAACCCGACTACTTATTCCCGACGCTATAAAAGACAATTTCACAGTTCCCTAGAAATAATGCTCTTTAGGATCGTAAATGTGATCCATCAACTGAGAACATCTGCTGAAAATAATTTTAAAAATATATAAAAAGCGCCCAGTCTTCTTAAATAGGAGTTTTCATTCAACTTTACAACAATAGCCCTTCCTTCATTGGCACACTGACGTTTGATTACTGCTTAGGTACCGATAGACACAAAATGGCGCGAAGAGAATAATATTTTTAACATAATATATTTCTCACGTGATTTTCCCTTTTACTTTTTTTGATTATGCTACGATAAAGCAATAAAATATCTACACAGTTTTTAGTAAAAAAAATTATTTAAAATACATACCTAACCAATGCAAGCACACTGTTAAATATTATGTGGACCGACGCACCCCCGTGTATGCTTGCTTTTTGGACCTCTCGAAAGCCTTCGACTTGGTCTCTTATGACACGTTATGGCACAAGCTGAAGGAGACGGGGTTACCGCCAGAGTTAGCATCGCTTTTTAGGTGTTGGTACCTCAACCAAGAAAATAATGTGAAATGGGCGGGTGAATTGTCGAGCGCATACAATCTGGAATGCGGTGTGAGGCAGGGCGGGTTGAGCTCACCCTTACTTTTTAGTCTGTATGTAGATGCGCTAATCGAGGAATTAAGTGAGTTGCCTGTGGGATGCTACGTAGACGGTGTTTGTGTGAACAACCTGAGTTACGCCGATGACATGGTGCTGCTGGCTCCCTCGATTGGCGCATTACGTAAACTGATGGCCGTATGTGAGTCGTATGCAACATCTCATGGTCTAGCATATAATGTAACAAAAACTGAGTGCATGGTCTTCAAGGCGGGTTCAAAGTGTCCCACTTTTATTCCACCTGTGGTACTCAATGGTGTTCCGCTTAAGAGAGTGCATCAATTTAAATATCTTGGCCATTTGGTAACCGACGACCTGGGAGATGATGCAGATATGGAGCGGGAACGCAGAGCATTGTCAGTCCGGGCGAACATGCTGGCCCGCAGATTCGCTCGATGTACAGATGCAGTAAAAATTACTTTATTCAAAGCGTACTGTACATCTCTGTACTCAGCGAGTCTGTGGTTCAGATATACCCAAAGGGCTTACAATGCTTTGCGGGTCCAGTTTAACAATGCGTTCAGGGCGTTGTTGCGGCTGCCATGCTTCTGCAGTGCGTCGACTATGTTCGCGCAATCGCGCACAGACGGCTTTGATGCCACCTGGCGCAAAAAGACAGCCTCACTGCTCAGCAGAGTGCGTGGAAGCAGCAACGGCATCCTGAACATGATAGCCTGTAAGTTCGACAGTCCACTGGTGTGGAATCTCACCCAGAGGACTATGTCACTCTTAGTTATTAAGTACCAATCTATGTTAAGTTTACTAACAAATAATGGATCTAAAGTTATCTGAAATAAATAAATCTCTTTGGACATCACGGCTCATCTTCCGTGCGGAAGATGTCCGGTCCTTTGGAAGGCATACACGGGGACACAGGTCGAACGCGCAGAGGCCCCTTTGAGAGCGCAGAGGCCCCTTTGAGAGATAAATAAATTATTATTATTATTTGTATCTCGTCTGAATTCACGGCTCATCTTCCTTGCGGAAGATATCCGGTCCTTTGGAAGGCATACACGGGGACACAGGTCCAACGCGCAGAGGCCCCTTTGAGAACTTTAATCTAAAATGGGATGGGGCACCAACCGGGGACTATCCACGGCTGCACTATTGGAGTACAGTCATGGACCGTCCCAAGTGGGTGCAAGACTATTGTAAAATGTGGTGAAAAATATCTGGTCTATGGGAAGGGGTGTTTAATGGATCTGTTAACCTCTATTGCCGGAAGAAAACGGCGTCTGCCTTTCAACTTTAAATTTGAAATTTGTTGGCAGACGGTGACTCGCCAGCCCACTAGCTGGGCCCCCTGAAAAGCCGCCAGTACATAGGCGAAGAGGACAACAAACGTGTGGGCGTGGCGTTATTATTATTATTATTAATGCCTTGTGCCACTTAGATTAATTTGTAGGTGTCCGAGGACACACCTACAAAAATAATAAACATTGATTAATTCCCAAAATGATACATAATCTGTAAAGTGATTGGTTATTGCTTTGTGTTTGTATTCGGGTTAAATTAATAAGATCTCGTTTTTAAACTTGACTAATTTAATTGTTCATAGTTTTAACCAATAAATTATATGTAATACATAGTCACTTGGAGACTATAAAACACCGACTATAATCATATCTGAAAATATATTAGAATTTGACTGTCAACTCTTAACACACTACTAAAGTTTCTATATCTAATAACATAATTCAATCATGTTTCGAAAGACACGTGGCGCCATCTATTAAAGTTATTGTTATTTTCCTCGGGAACAGTACTTTTTTTCGAGATGAAAGGTACCTTATGTCCGTTTCTGTACACCTGACAATACATATATTTGCAAAATTTCAGGATGATTGGTTCAGTGGTTCAGGTGTGAAAAGGTAACAAACAAACAAACTTACTTTCGCATTTATAATATTAGTTATGATTAAAAATAAAATAAACCATTTCGTCCCTGCGAACCCTACTGACGCACACAGCGTCACGCACACATACACTACGTATAACTAGTTAATTTCCTTTGTGACAAAGGCCCGGCTCGTCGGGATGGATGCGTGGAAATCGCGATGCGACACGGTGATCCACGCACCGGCCGCTGCTGTCCGTACACCCGCTCATACCCGCTCACGTGGGACGCAGCTAGTCAATGTTAGTAAAAGATAAATGTATTTTTGGAAAGTTTATTCGAAATTAGATATGTTTTCAGCATACTGGGTTTTTGCAACGAGAGTTTGGGATTGCAGTTTTCTTTGCATGGTGACTATGGGCATTGAGTACCATCATTTAGACTATGTTGTGTGTACAATTGTACCTACAACGCGGCAACGATGCGATAGCTTGGCATTATGGATCGCATTAATATTCATTTTATGGCTTGTTTTTCAATCTTCAGAAACTTTTATCTGGGGAATAAGTTTGACGTTTTGACAGCTTTTGTATAGAAAATATGTCAAATCGACATATTTATTCCTGGGATAGAATTTATCTGACTATTGAAAAATCAACCCTTAAAAGAATAACCGTGGAGTTTCTTGCCGGCTCTTCTCCATACGAAAAGACAAATTGGAACCGTGCACCTAAATTCGACTTTTCATAAGCGCCTGTATTGGTTTACGAGAAATATTTTTGTGATATTCATTTTTGTTCCATTTTTTTTCATAGTAAAACATTTTTCATAGGCTCAGAATTAAGGTTTAGAATCTGAATTGAACAACAAGACAATGATTTATTGGAGTAGGATTTGCAATGCCTTTGACGTTGGTTGAAGTCAATTTATTGAATTGTTCAAGACTCCGCCTTCACCACATTAACTGACGGGATCTTGTTACCAACTTTACGTAGGTTTGCATGACGTGAAACTAAGTTTCGGAGACCTAGTTAGGGAAAGAGGTAGATAAAGTTAATCTAGAACATTCGTAGATGCTTCTCTGTAGTTTCCAAGAGCGAAAAAACTAAAATATTACGTTTGCGCCTTGCTTAATGTTGAAACACTGATAACATGGCGTCATCGTCATTGCTCATTATATTAAATAGCGAGTAGTTGAGATATGGACGTTGTCAAATTCCACTGATATTTCATTTTTGTTTGTACAATCACAATTACCATTGGTCGAGGTACATAGTTGCTTAACGTAAGAAATATTATGACATCTCGCAATACCGGTATCCTCAAAAATAACACCAATAAGATATCTGCTGATTTCATCACGTTAAGGTACATTCGTCTTGCTTCCATGAGTATTTTACTTATTTACTTAAATAAAATAAATCTGCACAGTTTACATAAGACGATGTAACGAAATGCAATGCTGGCTACTATTGCAAAACATTGCATAGGTACACGTAATTACATTATGTAACTATAATTTTACATTGTTAGCATATAGCAGCGTTTTGCCGGTTCATAAGCAGCCGACGAGTCTGCTCAGGCGCAGGACCTCCGCGCCGCGACGGGCGCGCGCCTGCGCGACGTTCCCGGAATACGAGCGCGATTAATAGCGACACAAACTATTTCCGCTTAACCGAGACAAATCATAATTACTCCTTCGGGTTTGCTCTTACGCACCCCCTTTGATGTTTTTATTCCAAATCCCGGTTACGGCCAACTTAAAACAAATAGAACGGCTCACGACCGATTATACGTTTGCGTTAAAACGATTTGTAACGGTGATAGCTTTCGTGAATTTCGCCCATGTTTCTGTCCCTGTGTGGTCCCGCGCTCGTTTTGGATAATTACTTGTTTGCTTTTTGTTATTAGTTCGCCCGTCAATAATTTGACGTTTGAGTGATCAAACGGAACGGCTTCCTTATTTCCCACGACCAAAAATACGACTGTAACTGAAGAATTTTAATTAAGTGGTATTTCTAGCTACAATAGGCACCTTTAGATATAAATTAATTGATATCTGGTATACGGGTTAACTTTTTAAAGTCGTAAGTTCTTTGACCCACCGCTACTAATGCTAGGCACGCAATTTGGCTACACGATTTTACCTCTAACCGCAGTTACCACTGCGTGTATCGATTAAAGCCAATTACTCTTTTGTATGTACGTACGTAAATATCTGTATGCTTTTAATATCGCTCTCACATGATTTCCCTTCACAGATCGCCGCGTATTTTGGGTGCAGACAAGCGGCGGCCGTACAGTCGCGCGCAGATGCGACATCCGTCGGTCTCACGTGAAAATCGATTTTCCACGGTACGCCAGCTGGCGCGAGCGACAGCTATAAACCACGTACTCTTTGCTTTCTATAGTAGAAACAGTGTACCTTACCGCTTATACATTAGGGTTGATAGTCGTGTGAACTGGTGTTTCTCGTTTATCATATTAATTTGCTTCGGTGTATGTACTATGAAAGTCAAAAGTTCCTTTGTTGATATTTTTAATGTTTCGCACATTGTTCGTCAGCAAAACGGACCCACCGCGTTTGATCCGATTGCAGTAGTTATTTATGATTATTAGAATAGCGTGCCGATAGCGAATAATTAATTTTTACGTTCAATTCTTTATTGTTATGTCACGACGTTGATGATCCTGATATATTGGTTAGCATCGTCTTTATTATACGTTCAGGATTGCCAGTATAAATGACGTAATTTTTCTAAAATTAACCTTTTTTCTATTAATTTTTATTTTAGAAAACTAAGGTATATTAATTACTTATATATATTTCAAACGTTTTACTCGGTATGGTAATAGTACCTAAACATAATTTTGTACAAAATATCCTCTCTCATTTAATCCCGGATTTAAAAGGATATCCAGAACAAAGCGAATCAAAGGCAACGTATCTTTGTACAATCGTATACAAATGAGGCTTTATCTTCTTATGTTAAATTAAATGTCACGAACTATGGCAAAATCCGCTTTGTTGACAAACGTATTACTCGTTTAGCTAAGTCTTCAATCCCGTACTTAAGTTATTTAGATCAAACCTGGAACATAGTAAGGATATATTAAACTTATTAAATATTCATGTAAAAAATCGGATAGAACGAAGAATGAGTTTTTCTTTTAATTACTTTAATCATTAAACTAAGGTAGTTTACATTTAAAACATATTAAAAAAATGTATAACTGTATTTTTTTTCTTTTCTTTATTACGTATTTTGTACGTATCGGTAGTTAGTTTTTACTTTAGATTATATTATGTAATTTAGTTTTATATTGTATTATTAGGATAATAATAAGAATGTAGATAATGAATCTCTATTAAATAAAAATATGTATAGCTTATGAATAAACGAGTTAAAAATAACTACAACTTCGCAAATGTTGTCCTTCAATGTAACGAATATGCAGAATTTTAATTTATTTCCAGTATTGAAATAAAAAAGAGAAATAGCCAACATCAGAAACCACTCCGTATGATTGACGAGCCACAATATATTGAACGTTCTGAAATGAAGAAAGACTGATTGCTACCACTTCGACGATCTCAGAAACGTCAAAGTTTGATTGGTGATTCCCATGTGTAATACTAGTAGTCTCGTAGTAACAAAAGCGTAAGGCCTCTTTAAATGTCAATTCTTCGTTATAATGAAGCACAGCGAGCACCAAGATCCATCATTGTCCAGACAAGGTCGCACCCGCACAAAACAATACACAAAGATATTCGACGAAATAACTTGAATCTACTAAAAAAAATGTCGTACACCGCCGTATAAAGAGGTTTGTTCCAATCCGGTTAAGGCGAGACTATCGATTGAGCACACTTAAAATTAGTGTAATATAATTAGGCATATGACATGAATTCAACGGGTATCACAATGGAACAAACGAGCCATAGAATTGTGATATGACGGCGTGTCAGATGCGTGTCGGCCGTGCTCTATGGAGGAGATGTGACCACTCAATCGTGCACCACAGCCACTAAATACCTGGATCTAATCAGCATTTCTACACTCATTTTTAACACTTAATTTTACACGTATCTTAGCATTATACATTTGATTTTACGCGTGGTCCGTATGTAGTTCTATCATATTATACAGCTGCGGCTGCGCCGGCTGAAAGTATGCCTAATGAAATAACGCGTGCTTGTTAATACTTACAAATTGTTTACTTAGTTTTACAAAATGCAGTTTTTGCGGTAATATAATTTTAGTAACAAGTTCTTAACATTTAATATTTTACAGTTAGGTAGGAAACTTACAAGTGGTTGTTTGTGAAATTTAATTTAACAAATGTGAAATATATGGAAGCAAATTAAACTCGTTTGAAATTAGCTTCCATAACCGCGGTTGTTCCATGTTCAAGTTAGTACGTATACGCGGGTATGCGTAACATTTGCGTGAAAATTCATCCCTTATGTTAATTTGACACGGCTTAAAGGAACATAAGTTTGTGAAACATATTAGCAGGTGGGACGAACGCTTAAAATACTTACTGTGAACTACCGTCAAGTTTATTAATTTTAATTATGTTCAGCTTTTCCATGGTCTATCGGGTTTTCGTTCCTGAAACATGGTGTATAAACAATTCTCAAATTTGTGGATTAAGTAGACGTGTATTAATTAAAACTTTATAACAATTCTGTGACTTTTCTACCTCTCATATCATTATCATTAAAGAAAATGGGTTGCGAGGTAATACTTCCTTTCAAAGTACAATTTTAAATCACCTAAACGATCCAACGTAATAGCATACATGAAGAAATGTTTTCTGTTTCTAACGACTATATAAATTAGACAAGAATATATATTATATACGTTCTTTATGAAATATAAGACGCACAAAATGAATTTCGTGAGCGGAATATCAGTCTATTCTTGTCACAATAATCGCTCATTATGCGTGATTTATATTTAGAATTATATAATGACGTAGTATACCTAGTAAATATCTCAGTCAACACACAGGCAGCCGTCACACAATTATATTAGCATAAGCTTAGCATTACTTTAGCATACGCTAAAGTAATAACACACGAGCTACGTTAATATTCTAAAATTGAATTGTTCACCGGTGGTTTTACCTACGAATAAGATTAACTCAGTCATTTCTCGCGATTTGCGTAGGAGACTTTTACTAAGTGGAACTGTTGATCGGTAATTTAGTATGAAAAGACGGTTTTTTTTGATACAGTATTTATACCAAGTTTCAAGTTGATACACGCAAGGAATCCGATTTTCCAGGTTAATGCACTTTTACAAAACCTACATTAATACAATATAAATCTTATCTAAAGTAAAAACAAAGACAAATTATATCCTAGACTAAAACTACCAATGCAAACTAAAAGAGTGCATCAAAATATTCCTCCGCAAATATTCATAATATTCCATACTTGCAAACATTTACACCCTAATTCACACCCTAAGCGGTTAGTTTATGAAAAATCCGTTCTTAGTGCACCTCTACACCCTCTAATATCTTCCAAATTGCATGTTTCCATCTTCAGAGGTTTAGGCTATGCGTTGTCTATCAGTCACGGAACTGTTTTATTTTAAAGAAGTAGGAAATACATGAATCAGATTATTATACCTATTTACCTACGATCAGTTTTCCTTAATTGATTTTATTTACTTGTTAACTAGATTATAGTTAATAAAGTTAGAAGCAAAGCGTTTATTCAATAACGTTAATGTGACTAACGCGCAAATCCGATTCGATTGCAGTAGTTGAATTAAAGCCCTGTCGGCGCATATAATAGAGCTGTATTGAAAAATGGCACATTTACGTGCGTGGGCAAATATAGCACAGAAAATAAATATCTATTAGCTTTTATAAATTATCGTTTCAGTGTTTTATTATTAAACAAAACTCGCAATTATTCATGGATTTATGATTCTGACTGTACTGACAATTTTGAGGAATATAGTAAAACTTGTTAAATACTGGGGGAAATTTTCAAGTTCGGTTGCCTTTCAGAACTTACATGTAATGAGAAAGCCATCTTTGGTTTCATACTTTCCAAATACATAGGCCAAGAAATCATACATAAACTTACTTTTATATGACGTGTGACCATACCATGGTTGTCTCCAGATGTGACTGAGGAATAAACCTAAGACGTAAATAACGTAGAAGTGGCATAAGGTGCAGGGACGGCGCAAGCGCGTCGCTTTCACACATTTTGTACGAAAAAGATTTGAAGCGGTTCGACAAAACGTATGAAAGCTTCGCGCCTGCACCTAACGCGGTTTCTATGTAATTCACGCTTAAAGCATCATCCTAATTGGCAAGCGGTCGCAAGAACAGACAATGCGGTCGTAGAAATAGTCAATCAAATAATTCATAACATTCGTAACATTTTCTAAATTTAAACTTATAAACGATGACTTTTTAGGACTAAATTGTTTTATGTTTCACACTTTTGTAACTCATACATTATTTGTACGATGACTTCGCATAGTCGTGCGACACTTCACAAGTGGGTCAGAGCCTAAGAGGATAGACAGCAACACCGCATTTAGACTATACATGAAGCTATCACGAACCCGTTTGTCAAGCAAGTTATTGTAGCCATATGGTCCCTGGTGACCTCATTGTAGGGATCTAAGGAGGACTATAGTAGGTATGATGTAAACGATCTGATACATATTGTGATGATGAATAATAATAATAACCTATCCGTCTGTTGTAATATCACCTTTTTCATCGTCATCCTCATCCGTCATTGCACCTTTTTGCTATTGATATTACACCTCTTTTATCACAGGCCACTATGGTTTTGTATGATATTCGAAATTGGACTTGGCTTTGAATTGAGACAGAGAAGAAGAGTTTGATAAAAGTGTTATATAATTATTTTCTGGTCATAAATATTATTTAAAAAACTTCTGGCCGTTTATATTTTATGTAGCATGCCACATCAACCATACCCTGTACACTGCTCCATGCAACACCTGCTTTTACGTGAGACTCCGAGGATTTATCTTATGTGAGCTGGACAACCTGAGCATCCACATTCTATTGGCAGTTCCTTCTTAACTCGCAGAAGGAACTGGGCATGACGATTTCAAACACGTCGTTAATTTAAGTCTAGTGGTGGGTACCAACCTGTGAAAAAAAAGGGAAAATATATTGTAAACATTCGATCACAGTCAATATTTTCTGATCTATTAATTTCAATATCGTCTCCAAATAATGCCAATGATACAATTATAATAATACCTAACAACATTTATATTCCTAAAAGCCATTATACTCGTAATACTTACCTACATCTATTTTTATTACATACACACCTAAAAACCAAACAAAAATTGCGCGCCTCACTTATATTCTTACCATTATGTGCTTATTATATCTATTAACATTAAACACACCTGAAACAAAATTTATGTATAATATTAAAAAAAAAAGAATGTGTTACTCACCAAACAGTTTCATATACAAAACCACTATTACACTTTTATACTTTTTGATATTATAACTGTACTGCATCTGCTCGACGTCCGTATGTCGCTACTGGGATCCAACAGAATACCAGCGTCAGGTATATTTGCCTGGCACATGCTGAGTTGGACTCCCATTTGGTGCAACTTGGAGACACACACCGCACTTTGAATTTTTTTTATTTTCTTATCGATTGGTTTGTATGTCGGTAGGTAGTTTGACACTACTGCCACAGATTGTTATAATGGGGTATCTGACTGTTGTTTTTTTTTTTTCTACACTTTCTTTAAAATAATACCAAATTGTTGTACATTTTCAATAGTAGTCAGATACCCTATTGTCTTTTAATTTTAACATGTTTTTTATTTTAATATTTCTATCTTCTAGTATTGTTTTATGTAATTGTGCTTTTGTGTGTTGTGTTTTCTGTATGTGCCAAATAAATGTCTTATCTATCTATCTATCTATTGAAGAACCTGTGCCCTCTTGGTACCTAAGTGAGACGCCTCCTGCCCTAACTACACTTACGAGTCCAGATCCTGGCTATTCTTTACCGTCATGACTAAATGCGCTCCAGCCGGACTGTTTGCTGCCGCCGGTTTCTATAAAATGGATGTGTGGGCCATCGGCGAACACCGTAACTACAAAAAGGAATTCGCTGCCTACCCCAAGGGACCTAAAGTTATCTTGTCTCTTATTCTATAACCATTTTATTATTGTTATGTATATGTATTAGGTATTGAATGCTCTACACCATTCTTTATAACTGGTGTAGCAGACGTGCTCAGGAGATCCTAGGGCCGTCTGCTACATTACACTGTTAATGAATAATAACAGATCAATATATTTGCAAGTAATAATTAATTACCCACGTGTTTGGAGGTCACAGATAATATGACATACAGGCACACGTTCCAGTTATTAATCGAGTTTACTACGATCAAATTAAGTTGCCTCTAAGTTACATGCATTATTAACAACTTGCACAACTATGCACACACGTGGCGAAATTAAGTGACTTTTTCACTAAGTACCATTGAATTTATGAAATGTAAGATATAGAGATACAGATAACATATATAAATAAACTATAACCTGTGTAGTACTGTAATTATAGACATAATAGATAAACAATGGCGGCCGTACCGTTTTCGGTACACTTGGACGCTTGTCATTAATATGTATGACATACCTATATTACAAGATTTTCATAACTTAATTCAATCTCCAATTTCGCTACATGTAAAGTTGGGTTCATTAGTGCAGTGTCAGTTCAACGAAATAATCGTATGCGGCGACTTGCTCAGCTTTATACGCTTTCACGTTGCTGACGTCTCAAACGCGCAAGCTAATGTCGCCCGTAAGGTCTAGAGGGACTGCACTTATGGCGACGACCGTACGTACACATTTTAGATTTTTTGTTTGACTTTCGTAGAAACCTACCTTTAGTACCAGTAGATAAACAATTTCAAATATTAATTAACCTTTAAACCACATCACACACCTAATTAATTTCGAAAGTTTACTTTAATACTAATTAGTATCGCAATTTTATATCACTGATTAATTTTGGGAGTCACGGTGTGTAAATATTTAAAATGTTACAACTAATTCAATTAAAACTTCCAAACAACAAGGATTGAACTTAATAAATATTTCGATTATGAGGTGTTAATTTTAATAGATTTTAAAGTACCTGGGCACAAATCTTCTTAAAAACCTTAGTTCGCTTAAAAACTTGGAAGAAAATTTATTCTTATCATAAAATATAAATCGTATTACCCTTTTCAAAGTAAGGTGAGCCCTGGAGTGTTTCTACGAAACGTTACAAGACAAATAATGTTAAATATTTAAAAAAACATAATATTTTTAACATAACTATTTTACGGTTTTTGATGATGTCGTTTACGTTTTTTCAATAGCAGTCTCCTAAATTTACTATTCAGGAGCAGGACTCATCTTTCGTTGAACAGAGTATAAAGCCGGGTCCGCAGCGCCGTGTTTTCGTGTTTGCAAACACGATAACATTGTTTGCTAACCGAATAAGGGCGTGGCCTAACAGTTTTGTTAGGAAGTTGGCGCTGCGGACCCGGCTTAAAATTGTTTGCTAACCGAATAGAGGCGTGGCCTAACAGTTTTGTTAGCAAAAACACAATAATATGGCGCTGCGGACCCGGCTTAATAGATTCTTTAAACATATTTACTACTTCTGACATAAGGCCACATATACCTCTAAAGTACCTATCTCAAATTCGCGACCCTTACTTCAACAAAGAATTTTAGTAATTTTCCTAAAATATCTGAAATAGTTTCACGGGCATCGCGTCATTTTTGGTACCATTATAATCAAAGAAGGTAATATAACAAACTTCTTCGAAGCTTTCGATAATTTCATGCATCGTTTAGTCATATAAAATACAAGCATGAAGACGTTGAATAATTCATATTTATGTATGCGTCCATCGTTAATGTCAATTTTTATTATCACTGTTGCTAAACCATACCTAATAGCGTGGTGTTATTGTGGGAATACACCGGCCGCCCATTCCATTGTATTGTTTTATTGACAACGTTCATTTAACGATAGTCACTATCGTTAGCGGTTATTGAATCAATATACGTTTCATTCATAAAAGTAAACGAATTCTTTCACATCGGGTTCAGCGTGACGAACATTCTGACAGTAAAACTTTCTCAAATATTTTCACATACTTGTATGTGAATCAATTAGTGCCAAGAAAACATTTTGAAAAGTTAACAATTCCGTAACGAACATAATGGTACCTTCAACACTCTCACGGGCATTATAAAGATGTTAATGTCACTGCTTTTCACTTGAATTTAGCACTCGACGGTTAAATTCAAACAGAGAAATGCAAAATTAAATAAGGCCAAGTTACTGTTAGCTGTGCGAAAGCAAATTAACAAAATGTACAGAGGTTTTATTGGTGTTTAATTTGTGTCCATGTCTGTGTAGAAAAAGTTAAATAATCAAATACTTTAATGATCCAATCAATAAAGTAAATCTTGTAATGCCAGCTATTACATGGGACTTAATACAAAAGGCGAAACGTGAGTGAGTATACATACAGACTTCTGTATTGGGAGAACACCTATGCTTATTCCTTTGGGGATTACAGGCGTGAGTATTAATAGTATGTAGTTTACCTAGTATACCTATGGGCCAGTTCTACTCACAAAGTTGTTGCTAAACCGCGAACGAAACATAACCCGCAGTCAGTTTTCGTTCGCGAAAACTTGTTGTTTTTTTTTCGTTTTTTTTTTTTGTCACACAATTTGACAGTTTTTGTAAACGAAAACTATATTTTATCCGTTTTTTAATCTCGGAGACTAAATTGACAGGCCCAAATGTCAAACTTGTAACTTTTAGGAACATTATTTTCAAATTTGACATTTCGTGCTTGTCAATTCAGTCTCCGGGAATAAAAAACGAACTTTAAATGGACGATTCACTAGAGTTCGGTTGCGATTGATCAACATTTCTGTTTATAGAATCTCTAGAAGTCTAATCTTGCAATTTGTTATTAATAGCTAATAACCATTAGGTTACAACTAAAGCTGTATTTTATAAAATTTGTGAAACAAACACAAACTACAGCAGTTGCGGTATTTTCGTAAATTAAACAGATTTTAGCAGAAATATTACGGTCACAAAACTTCTAGTCTTGACAACAATGTCCTGGAAATTTATGAAATTGTCGGAGAACAGCGTTGTTACATTAGCGTTAGCTTGGACTTACAAACTTTCCCACTTAACTTAGTCTTGATTATCTAACCTAGTTATTTTATTACATATTAAGAATAAGTTTGTATTGTTTTTATCATCTTTACATAAAACAAAGTCGTTTCCCGCCGTCTGTACCCTTAGCCCGTAAACGCATTAGCGGCTGGCCGCACATCGATTTTTACATGAAACCGCATGATATCGACGCACTGATTTGCGGCCAGCCGTCAACCGCTCTGGTTGTTTTGGGGCTGCGGCGCGGCACGCCGCGTTGCGGCTATAGTTGTAAAAAACCCGTTAGCTACCGTTAATTAACCAAATTTATGGTTAACTATCTATAAAATGCAGTTATTAACGGTTAATTATCCGACTACGACAACGAAAAGGGGTAAACATTTTACGGTACGTTTTTTTTTATTGTGTAGTCAACTCCTATGTGAAGTGATAAATCGATATCCGAAGGATTAAGATTTCATTTAAGATTTCATAAATCATACACATTTAAAGCGACATTATATACCTACATAACCCAGCTTTAAATATGAGTAAATTAACGTAAACGTAAATAATTTAACGAAATAGTTTACTCAGCATGAATGTTAAACGCACATCGGCTGCCTTACTCGCTCTTTCCCGCTATACCAGCCGCGATCGCCCGCCGTGTCAGCCGTGTGTCGGCTGGGCATGGGCCACTTCGTCCCCCGCCGCCCGCCCCCTTTCCGTCATTTGAAGCTGTCATTATCGCGCAACTCGCGATACACATTTCAAGCCACTAGCGGCATATAGCAGTGGTATTTAACCGTAAAAAGCATAAAATGCGGTTAAATAACCGTTAATAACGAAAAATGCATTTTTAACCGCTTGGTTAAAATCGTTAATAACCGGCTTTGCATCTATAGTTGCGGCCGACCGCTAGTACGTTTTAAGCCTTAGATCTATTAAACTACGCAAAGGATTTTGATGCGGTTTTCATGATAATGTAGGTATTTTTTTCCGAAAGGTTTTAAGTTATAAAACGTACCCGAGCGACGCCGACGCCGGGGCGGGTTGCTAATAGATTATAAACATTCAAGGGGCTCGAATGTTGATAATCGCGAAGTAATGGGAAAATCAAAAGAGTGATTTGAAATTTTTAATTCATAATCTACTAGCGACCCGTCCCGGCTTTGTACTTGTACGTTTTATAGCTTAAAACCTTCCTCTTGAATCACTCTATCTATTAAAAAAAACCGCATCAAAATCCGTTGCGTAGTTTTAAACATCTAAGCATACATAGGGACAGACAGCGGGAAGCGACTTTGTTTTATACTATGTAGTGACAAATAAACGAGAGGGACTCATGGCTAATTAACAATCACGTGAATCATACGATTTGCAATGTTAAACTGTGCTTTCTGCAGTAAGTCCGTGGATGGGTAAGCGTTCCTTACACATCGAGACCTCTCTGTGCCTAAGAAAATGCGTTGAACCGTCGATCCCGGGTGTTACACAATTACCTATGGCAGTTGTTACGGGTAGTCAGAAACGTAAAGAATAGCACTACCCCCACTCTTCCCATGGGTGTCGTAAAAGGCGACTATGCGATTCACTAGAGCAATGGTTCCCAACCAGTGGTCCGTGGACCACCAGTGGTCCGCAGAAGCCAAAATATGGTCCGCGAATGATTTTATATTTAGAGGTGAGCCATTGGTCGCCGTGCAGTGAGTGAGAAGAGCGCGGGTGGTGGGTCATACATCGCCAGGCGTTAGCTTCTAAGACTCTTCCTGGGTGCCTTAATGATACGCTGCAAATAGCCATGAAAGTTGTTAATGTTATCAAAAGCAGCGCCTTAAATACACGCCTTTTTTTAAAAATTTGTGCACTGAAATGGACTCTGACCATGAGGCACTTCTCTTTCACACAGCAGTTCGATGGCTATCGAAAGGTAATATGTTGGGTAGATTAAATATGAACTGAGAGCAGAGGTTGAGATTTTTCTGGTTGACAAAAAAATTAATGATTTGTTGAAACAGTTTATAAAAGTGGTCCCTGACCAAGAAAAGGTTGGGAACCCCTGCTCTAGAGGATGGGAAGCAGCGTTCTCTGAGTACTTTAACAACCATACTGCGATCGCCAAGCTATGTCCAGCAGTAGACGTCTTTCGGCTGAATGATGACGATGAGTCAGAAACTTGAAAGTCTGACAAACATTCTAACCTTAGGATATCTGCATTGCCCAGTAACTGGATTGCTATGGGCTGATAGCAGTCGCTCCGTAGATACTAGTTAATACTGGTATTCAGCCGCATCTGGTTTGTCTGGAAGGTGACCCCAACATAATTGAGAAAAAGACTAGACAGAACACTACAGGGTGTTAACGAATCCGTGTAATTCCTTAAAACCACATGATCTACTACTGGTGTAGATTGGCCCCGCACGGGAATTAGCCTAATTAAAAATCAAAAAACAAAAATCTTTTTTTTTCTTGCTCTAATGATATGTGATCGTAACTAAACCACCAATAAGGATTCAGTTTTTTTTTTGCCGCATTTTAATTTCATGCTCTTGCTCATTTCGATGCCAGGCTTAAATGAATGAAAGCACGGCAACGCGGCTGGCGGGCAAGACTAACGCGATATCGCTCTTTGCAGTAAGTTAACTCAGGGCTCTAAAATGACTCAGAAATAGAAAACTAAGATTTTATTTTCAATTTTTTTTTCAGTCGATTTTCATAAATTCCCTTTTACGGTTAATCTGTGTCACCAGTAGATCACGCGGTTTGAAGGAATTACACGAATTCGTTAACTTCCTGTATAAACGTTAGGTATTTAGTACATATAATATAATATCCATGTAGTACCCTCTAACGCCTATATTACTTAACACAACCATTTGTTGCTCTGCACCGCCCGCGGCAGCTCCAGGCCAAGTGATAAATTGCTCTTATAATTTAAAACTTCTCAACAAACATCAGGGTGAAATTCTCCGCGTGAAAGCCAGTCACCGATCCCCAAACAATAACATCCCCTACTCAACGAGGCATAACCGAACGACGTTACCATTACAAAACCCCGTAAAATAAATTCCGAGCCACCCCAACATCACCCCAGCTAAATATAAATCGCAAAAAGTAAATAAACGACTGCCATCACTGCCCTGATTATTTTGTACACCCCTATGCTATAATGACGCCATTTTGATTTCATTATTATTTTTTTCACAAACGTTCCGTTTACAATAAGAACGTTATTCATAAATAACGGGTGACTTACTGCAGTAAAGTCGAAACTGTTGAAAACATTTTCGCAACTAACTGCAAAGCGAGATTTATTGAGTTTGTACATCGACTAACTTTTAGCTGTTTTAAAGCGAGACTCTATTTCAAAACTTTATCGAGGATACAATATTAAAACTAGCACTTCGGTAAACCTCTCTTTTTTATTTATTTCTTATACATTATTATTTTTATCCTATACAATATGAAACTAAACTACAAAACATAATTATCTAAAGTTGAAAACAACTACCTATTTGTACAAAATAAGAATGGAAAAAAACAGTTTGAAAATAAAACACGTAAAAGGTGAACTTAGGCGTCAAAATATTCATCCGCACTTAGGTTACATTACTTGTAATTTTTATTTTAATAAAGCAAATCGTTTGCTTTTAATTTGCAGTTAAAATCCGAAACGTAAACGACAATTAAACATTAACTCTTTCAAAGTCTCAAACTCAAGTGCGAAGCTGATTGTTCCCCGCTTCAAACATTAGACATACAACTGAGTTACCGCAGCTTTTACCCTCACAAACAATTTGATGAGGGTAAATTTCCCTCCCTAATTTGTTCCTTAAGTGAATTTCCCGACGACACGACTCTAGTCTTGGCATTGACATTGGCAAAGTGGGGAATTAGGTGGGAAGACGATTGTTCCCGGTGTTTGTTGGGATTTAGTTCGGTTATCACGACAATGGTATGAAACAAAGTTAAACGAACCGTGTGGAGTAGTTCAATGGGTAAGCGGTACAAAGCTGGATGTGTTCCAGTAGAACTAACATTTTATTTTGTGTACAGTTTGTGCTAAATGTTAGCTATTACTGTTTGTAGAATAGAAAATTCAGTTTGGAAACAGTCAGTGTTTTACTAGATACTTTCCAAAGTTCAATCGCGTTCAATTGCATACAATAATGATTTTATTTATTTGATTATTCATACTTTCGTACAAAATTTGTGCTGAGGCGGTCTATTAGTAGAAAAGGCGGACTTACTGCCTTAGATATTTTCTACCACTCGACCTAAGGGTGACGCAGAAAAATCATGAAGGGTGCACAAAAAAAAGAGCTATGTGATGTGATAAGCTATTAAAAACAAACACAAAGATACTGAAACATTTAATCATTTTACGGTGTTGATCATAACAGTATTACGAATATTGAGTTTTCTAGTATAATTAAGTTGAATTCTGAACAAATCAAGTTTTCATGACATTTAATAAAACCTCAAACATTTAGAAAAAATCAAATTTAATTTAAATATATCTTTATCTTTATCTAGAATCAAAATTAATCAAAAAACATTCAGACGAATTGAGAATTCAGACGAATTCTTTTTGAAGTCGGTTAAAAACTGATATTTATTTAAGTAAAAATATGATGTTTATTTGAGTATAAATATCGTTACAGACACATTCAAAACAGAACTAAGGGACAAGATAGACTCGATATTTTCCTACACAGCTGCCGACACCAGAAAATAGTTCAGCGGAACATCAACGCGGGCCCATACTTGTTATGCATGGCTTCGTGTGCCGTCCCTCTTAGTTCCACTTATAATTCTGGTCACAATTCTAGTAGCTGACACTAACTTTAAAATACATAAATATTGCACAATATATTTTGAGGAAATGGAAATCCTCATTTCCTCCAAATTGAAACATTTTCTAAGAAACATTCAATAGCTGCTGGATTGGTTTCTGATACAATACTGCAAATGAAATTTCCAGTTGTAATCTAAGTATGTCACTTTGACCCAAAAAGTTCAAAAGACGTTAATTTCAGTATTCAACTCCACAACAGAAACTCATTTCCTGTAAATGTAAATCGGAGTGCAGCTGTAACTGTAAATAGAGATGCTCTTATTTCTATGCTCGATGTTAAACGATTATTCCGTTTTAGAATAAAGTTTTCTTAGCAGAAACACATATGACAGATAAATTCTTTTAAAACGTTGGGCGTCGTCTATAGGCGGGAGATCGTGCGATGGGTTGGTGCGACTCCTCAATCAAATATGTTAATTTAAGTATTTTTAATTGACAGTTTCACAATGGCTTATTAGGACCAAATTGTTCTATTCAAAATTGTACAAACACAATTTTATCTCATACTTTAAGATATTTGATTGAACATTCGCACCATCGCATCGCATGATGGAGAGATCGCCCGCCTAATAGGACGACGCCTTTGAGTGCTTTTCCACCAGAGATGTGCTATGCAACGTTGCTAAGGATGCGTTTGATATCCACCAATCTTATTCATTGGTCCGCATAGCATTGCACTGGTGGAAACTGATTCAACTAAGCTACGTTTTTTATATGGAAGGATGCGTGCTGTGGATACGTGCTATGGATGCGTGCTGTGGATGTGAGCTGTGGATACGTGCTATGGATGGTTGCGAGTGGTGTAGCTATGTGCAGAGCACCGCGCTGCCGCTCCTGTGCTTTCCCTATTGTCCATACGTCGAATAGCTCGAGCTGCGCATCTTCCTCGCACAGCTACCTTGCGGCGGCGCATTTTCATAGCACATCTTACTCGCTCCGCTACATCGCTTATCATCAGTGGAAACGGTCACATATAGCTTAACTTAAACATTCTCCCAGCATAGCTGCATAGCACATCTCTGGTGGAAAGGCACCCTTAGACTATCGTGTATTCTATTACCTATAACAAGAAACTTAGAAGTATTGATGATTCAAACTCAAACTCAAAACTCATTTATTCAAAATGGACTAGAATTACTTAGTTCTTTTTGAACGTTAGTTTTACAATATTATAGACATCCCACAAAAAGCCCTCCCTTCATTGATTGATGGAAGAACGGGTGCTGGTTGTCCATTTACAACAATTGCAGGAATAGTTTTTTTTTTCTTTCTCTTTGACTGCTTGTAGATGGCTCTTGCAGACCGTTTCCACATAACGGATAGTTATTGGCGTGACCTGTACCCCAAGTGTGAGTTTTTTTCGTTAACTACTGTAGTTGCGTCACGACAAAAATGTATGAAAATTTAGGCTGCGTCTCTAGGCGCACCGTTCACTAACTAATATTCGCGCGTTAATTGAACGG
This sequence comes from Amphipyra tragopoginis, assembly GCA_905220435.1. Lineage (NCBI taxonomy): Eukaryota > Metazoa > Arthropoda > Insecta > Lepidoptera > Noctuidae > Amphipyra > Amphipyra tragopoginis. The sequence goes on from HG992009.1 coordinate 13,155,466, forward strand.
TGCGCCTAGAGACGCAGCCTAAATTTTCATACATTTTTGGCGTGACGCAACTACAGTAGTTAACGAAAAAAACTCACACTTGGGGTACTGGAGGGTCTCCAGCCAATACTTTTCTTCTACAACATTCTAAAATCTTAAAGTAAAGACCACACGGTTATGTGTCAGGACAACGGTGTAGGTAAAATTTACATTTAAGAGATAAATAAAACGAATTTCAATAACAATTCCCGTTTGCAACTTTCAGAGCCCTTTACATAGACATCGAACATTTACATAGTAGTCGTCACTTCACTTTACGAGTATTACACATATAAAACATGGTCAATCCTAACAACGACTGAAGCGTTAGTGGTAATTATTCCTAAAGAAATTCCCATGAAAAGCAATGATGGTTTAATGGCTTTGGCAGATATTTACATATCTCCAAATTACGTGATGCTAAATAACGTTTTACATGGTACAGCGAACAACAAATCTTCTGAATACTTATTACAACATTTCTGTAGAGACTAAGGAAGGCGCTATTCGCTGACATAACTGTTTTCAATGACATTTGTCCTTCATTCCTGGTACATCGATATGTAAAAGCCTGCTTTAAGAGGCTGAAATTGGATACTCAGCAATGTGAAGAACTCGGTTCTAGTGACATTGCGAAATGTCTCGAAAACATTCCGACCCATACAGACATGGACAAAATTCCTTACCGTATGTTTCAGCCATTATGTCGTTGTTTATTCGCAAATGAAATACAGTTAAAATATTGACGCTGCCAATGTTAACAACATTTTCGTTTATTCATTTCAACATACATAAATAGTACATTTTTAAATATTTCTATAGAAAGAAACATTTGATAATATTAAAAATAGTAGGCCACCGGCATCGGGAACAGGGTCCAAGGTCCGGCAGTCAGGGCTTCAGAGATAGAAACCTCCTCACTATGCGTGCCGGGTCAAGGAGTACCGCTTTTTATGTCAAGCCCTTGATCCAGCCACTGCAGACCCACCGTACCCCTGGCCGTACACCTGGTGGTACGGTGGGTATTTTAAAGTTTAACGATACCACTGTATTAAGTGATCCTAGTGCTGTGCTGATGTAGATACTAGACGGACAGAAACTTATAAACAGTTATCTCGCATATTAATGTAATGACTCATTTTAGTTACATGTAGGTACATTATTGATGCGGCGGCAATAACGCTTAATAAGAAAATTCGCGCAATTTGAACTCTTTAGTCAAACCGTAAATACAATTTTTTTCAAGCATTAATGCATAAAAAAAAACTAAAAACAAAAAATTGAACAAACAACAAAAAGAATTGAAAAATAATAATATTTTATGTTCTTTTTTTTATATTCGTGTTAGATTGTAGATTTGTATTTAAGATTTGTTCAATTAAAATATTAAATGAAATTATTGTAGTCAGAAGTGGTTTTAACTAGTGATACAACACTATTACCTGGTGGTATCGTTTTACTTTAAAATACCCACCGTACCACCAGAGGTACGGCCAGGGGTACGATGGGTCTGTAGTGGATCCAGCCGCCCAACGAGAGCCTCATGAGATGTTGATCGAGGCTCTTGGCTATTAGGCCATTCGCCGTAACGACTATCGGGACAATGACTGCTGAGTCCACATCCCACAACCCCGTGTGATCAAGATATTTTATTTGAACAAAATTATTGTTATATTTTGGATATAGTTTAAAACAAATTAAAAAGTCTTACCTAATCAGTTTCATGTCGAGGATTGCTTTATTTGCAACTGTAACAACAGTTCCGACGTAGAACTTATCTAATTGAACAATAACAAATAGAATATGTAATAAACTTTATATAATAATACAGCAATATACATAAATGTAAACAAGAAATATGATTACTTCACTACTGCTAGCTTCATTCACATCATTATATACAACCGACGTCACACATCGCGTATTATTCGCACATCTTGAATACCTGTCTTGAAAAACAGACAACAATAGTGCGACACTTCACACCTATTACGACGCACCCCGGCTCCATTCACGTAACTGACGCCACACACAATGACACCAGCATAAATGTCAATAACTGTAGCGGCTTTTTCAAAAATCGAACAATCTTCATTCTCTTCTGCCAGTATTTGATGTATTAGCCACGAATTAGGCGGCCATTTTTTTTTATACAGATACATAATATGCCTATGCCTTTATGCTATCTGTGAGCATTCACAAGGTGACAAAGTAGTTACGCCCATTGCTTGTGTGTGGCATACCTTGGGTGGTTCAAGGTAGGAAGTCGAAAATTGTGTAGTAGGTATTACCTTGTTAACATTTTTGGATATTCATTAAATACTTTGAACTTTTCATATTGTAATCGTGATTAATGTAATAACTTTAAATAATGCGACTTTGAAAACTCTCGTTAGCTAAGGTCATATCATTTTTTTTGGTATCTTATTTTAATATCTTGTACCATCTATTTATAGTCTGAAAAATTACAAAATTACGGTATTGGTATATTGTGGTTGCTGATATATTTTTGGGCACAATTTTTTTTTGACTCTTAATTATTTTTTTCGGGGTGACTGGACCTTTTCACAAATATGAGTGATATTAAAATCTTGGAGCTTCACATATTTATTACACAACTAGCTATTGCGCACGACTTCGTCCGCGTGGAATAGTTGCTTTGGGCAGCCTTTTTTATTTTTAGGATACTAATTTTGCAAATAATAATATAAATACAAACTAACTGCAAACTAATATAGTAAGCATAGATTAGAAGACACGTGGCGCTATCTATTATCATAAGAACGTTATTGTTGTTTTCCTCGGGAACAGTACTTTTTTCGAGATGAAAGATACCCATGTCCGTTTCTGTACACCTGACAGGTGTGCAAAATTTCAGGATGATCAGTTCAGTGGTTTAGGCGTGAAAAGGTAACAAACAAACAAACTTACTTTCGCAATACAATATTAGTTAGGAAGTTAGGATTATGTACTTACCTATACAGGAACTTACAGAAACAAAATAGCTATTGTTTTCACGTGTATTACTTGAACACACAAATACCTCCAACTCTAACAATCACATATTTGTCAAGGAAGTCATCAATAACCAGTCGTAGATCTGTCATCAGGTAAGTAAAACCACACAGCAGAATAACCCACCTCCCACCGGTAGCATCATAGTTTGGTTTGCAACAATGAGCTTCATTTAAATGTACTTTCAGCTGAAGACAAAGCGGAGCCGTCCGAAGCCATGTTTTTGGCCTCAATAGTCTTGTTTGTGGTTTTTGATTCAACACAGTACGCATCATGGGGGTCGAGCCTTGCTACCGAACAGTAGTACCACACTCTTTGTTCTTATCTCCACATGTGGTCCGTAATTGTGCGGTTGGATGAAGAATTTTGTTACGGACCACAAATTAAGACGTACAAACGAAACAGATTGTTAAGGTGTTCGTAGAACCTTGTCCTCTAAACAATTTACTTGAAGCACTTGTAGTAATTAAAAACTTCAATTTTGGCTGACGATAGGGCTCTTGGCTAACAAGCGCACGGATCATACGATTTGCGAGGTTAAGCTGCACTTGCCACGGTCAGTCATGGATGGGTGACCGTTCGTTACACATTGGGACCCTTCCATGTCTTGGAGAGCACGTTAAGCCATCGGTTCCAGGAGTCATACGAATGACATGAATATATCGGCACCCTCCGCGCTAACTGTCTTATCTAGCAATTGACAATATTACAGTAGCTGCGTTAGTTATGGCTTTACTCGTATTAATGAATTAATAACTTTTTTATATTGCTCTTGGCTTACTCTTGTCTTTAAGTTAGCAGTTGCACTAAAGCATTATAAGGTATCTATTTATTTATTTCTATTCATTTGAAGCCGATACGTCATTCTGTGAGAATTTCTCTGAAAAATTATCAATTGCTAGTTATGACAGTTACTGTTAGCGCGGAGGGTGACGATATGACAGTCGTCACGGGTAGTCAGTAGCCTAAAACTCTGACAACCGGTCTAACCTTAGGATATCGGCATTGCCCAGTAACTGGGTTGCGGAGGTCTGATAGCAGTCGCTACGTGTAAAATACTGGTATTCAGCCGCATCTGGTGAGACTGGAAGCTGACCAGACATACAGGGTTACTTGTAATTCGACGTATTCCTTGCTCCACGTTATAGGGGGGCTAATATGCAACAAATTCAACCCCACAATAGTTGGGAAAAGGTTAGGCAGAACGATATTTTGGTTGAAGATAGAAATAAATGGAATGAAATATGAAATAATGAAATAAATGGAGACCTTAAGGGCCGGCGCCCACTGACGGCACGGCGCGGCGTAGCATGGAAAGGCACGGCGCGCTTCGGCATACCGAATCATCCTGTGGCATACCACGTCGTACCGCGGGATGCTTCGGCATGCCGCGGCACGACGAAGCATCCCGCGGTATATCCTCAGTATGCTAAGCAAATACAAGTGCTAAATTCATCATAAGGTTTAAAATTCATTGTCGCTGAGGAAGAAGAGCGACACAGTGATAAAGGATCACTCATTTTCCTTAACATACAACAGTAACCCATGCGTCTTACGTGTTGCAGCGGCGTGCCATGGCATCTTGTGGAATCGTACGACGGCGACGTGCCGTAGTATCCCGCGACGCGTCCCTGTATCCCGGGGAATGACGTGACGTTCCGCGGCATGTCGCGTCAACACGCGAGACGTTTCGATTAAAATAAAATAATGTCAGTGCTAAGTTCATTGAAATAAGGTCGAAAGTCATTTGTCCACGAAAAAAATCCTTTGCCACGCCATGCCATGCCGTGCCGTCACTGGGCGCCGGACCTAATAGTGACAATTGCGCATTAAATTGAATGAACGATGTTTTACTGTCAAGATTTTAATTTCGAGCAGAGAGTCATCAAATGTTTAACACCACTGCCGTATCTTTACTGATTTAAATCTGCTCTTCTTTTACTTATTACGAAGGAATAAGGTTCAAAATGTCGTGTTTTTACGTGACGTTTATAGTTTGATTGGACGTATTTCTCGAACTAGGTTTATTTAGAGGTATCGCGGCACCGGTAAATGTTAATAAAACTCGTGGAGCTTCGGCAAACTGACTGGGAGACAAGGTTTATTGTTTCTTTAACGACATCGACACACGGTTTTATTGGTAACAGTGAGTCGAACCCATAAAACTGGTCTATCTATCTAGTGAACTATAGACCAAAAGCATTCAACCACAGAAAATATTGAGTCATCATAAAACACGCTCGTAGATAAATATCATTTAAGGTAATTCAATACACGGAACATGAGTGTTAAACAATAATTATATGATAGGAAAGTTATCAAAGACACCACTGACATACGGTGAAGGAAAACATCGTGAGGAAACCTGGACTTAATGGTCTGAAATCGCCAACCCGCAGTGAGCAAGCGTGGTGCTCCACTGTATGAAAAGAGGCCTTTGCCGTGCAGTGGGACAGTTACAGGCTAATATTTATTTTATTTGTTAAGACAATTATTAAGTAGTCGCACACAATTAGGTACATGTTTGACATCAATACCTCTTACATCGGCTATTGCAGATTCCTATGATTTACCAAGCGAAAAGCGCAAGTGAATAAATAAATCATAGGAATCTTGGATAAAAATAAGACTTGTATCTATATCATTAATGAAGTTGACCCCGTGGCTTTATTTAGTACCTACCTATCTATACATATAAAAGGAGAAGCTGACTGACTGACTGACTGATCTATCAACGCACAGCCTAAACCGCTGGGGTTAGAAACTTGAAATTTTGACAGTAGGTTCCTTTTGTAACGTAGGCATCCACTAAGAAGGGATTTTTCGAAATTCAACCCCTAAGGGAGTTAAATAGGGGATGAAAATTTGTATGGAAAATCGTCATTTAACGGGTTCAACATTTCACGCAAGCGAAGCTGCGGGCGAAAGCTAGTCACAAATAAAATTAGATTATGAATCAATTTAGGCATATGCCAAGTTTGACGATTAAAATATCTACCATTGGTAAGCAAAAGTAAAAAGCAAACCGGGCATTAATCCCTAAGAATTACGTTAATAGTTTAAAGTATTTTTAAGTTCAGCTTTACAGTACCTACACGGTTAAGGCAAAGAAATGATCCTCTAAGTTTTTCCGGAGTATCTTATAAATAAATAAAATGTAAATCAGCCTGCAATTGTCAATTGTCATTTGCAGGGCAAAGGCCTCTTCTCATACAATATCTAATAACAGTGTTAAAATACTCTTACATTACGTGAACTAGTGTTCATTTAAAATTCGAACTTAAGGAACTTATTCAACTAATTTTTATTACGTATTTTGAACCTAAGTAAAAACACACGCATTAATATCCAGTTAATAACAGCACATATCATGTAGACATCGCTTTTGTCCGAATCGAAACTATTCTAAGAAATTCCTCTGTTTATCTTGATACCTACGTATTCACCTTCTCCACCCTACCGTTCTCCAGGCCCTTTGCCAAGGTCTGCTTTGCTAATGAATCTGTTCGTATGAGACTTACTTATGTATTGTCAGCAGCATATTTACATTAAGATGGTTTCTTACTCGTCCTCTCTTTTATGACGTACTAGCGAACCGCCCCGGTGTTGCTTGGGTATGTTTTATAGCGTAAAACCTTCCGGAAGAAATTACTAAAATGTAGATTTGATTCAAATCCAGACTATTTGCAGACCACTCTAACACCGACACTACAATAATCCGAACCAAAGAAACAATATTAAGGCATTTCTAAGAGACTAATTAGTGTCGGTGTTAGAGTGGTCGGCAAATAATCTGGATTTGAATCAAATCTAAATTTGTGGTACATTGTAAAGAAAACATTGTCCAATAAACTTATCACTAATATCGTACTACTACTAGTTACATACTACAACTTTAAGACGCATTTGTAGAAGCTTGGAGAAAAATTCCCTGGAAATGTATGAAACATTGATGGAATCAATGCCACGTCATTGTAGAGCTGTAATCGACAGCAGAAGCTTCCCAACCAAACATAAACCCCCTTATTATTACAGACTAAGCTAAACCCAGGTTTAAAATATACCCGTCACTTTCATACGTCATATATTATAACAAAAAGAAACGGGGCTATTCTAAAACCTAGGTTTTTCTTAGACCATATTTTGTATAAGGGGGTAATTGTTCATTATAAAACGTTTGTACCATTTAACTTCATTATTTATTGTTTCATTACCTTTGTTCATATTTATGCTTTTTTTTTCTGTTTCTAATTAGTTGTCCAACTTAGTATGTTGTGCTGCTTCATTTTATTTCATAAAGTATACCAGTTTTTACATAAACGGTTGTATGATATTTCCAAAACTGACATAGTAATATTTTGTGATGTGGATACATTATAGATAAATAGGTATAAGCCCTCTATGATACGTAAAACATTAATCATCAAGTTAAATTGTACTAAAAATAAAAGTCACACTTGGTGTTTCTAATTGTATGTCCACCACTGTATATATCAAATACAAAAAATTATGGAAACCTTAATACAATTATGACGAATGCTAAATTAGATCATTGGGAGTGTACCTACATCAAGTAGTATTCCCTAACTTAGCGTTTGAACGAGAATTTACTCGGAGCTTTTTTAATATCAAGGGGGAGCACGTTCCAAAGTTTGATTGTTAAGACAACGAAGGAGTCCTGTGCGGTTGGAAGGTATTTTTAGTATTTAGAGATTAGAGAAGAGATATTTAGCGACGTGAGAATTGCCGAAATTCAAACGTAACTGCAAATAGGTAGACTGTGTTTTATAAATAACTAGCTGTACCCGCATGCGTTGCAATGCACTTTTTCCTACTTACTACCTACCTACTACCTACCTACTACCTACCTACTACCTACCTACTACCTACCTACTACCTACCTACTACCTACCTACTACCTACCTACTACCTACCTACTACCTACCTACTACCTACCTACTACCTACCTACTACCTACCTACTACCTACCTACTACCTACCTACTACCTACCTACTACCTACCTACTACCTACCTACTACCTACCTACTACCTACCTACTACCTACCTACTACCTACCTACTACCTACCTACTACCTACCTACTACCTACCTACTACCTACCTACTACCTACCTACTACCTACCTACTACCTACCTACTACCTACCTACTACCTACCTACTACCTACCTACTACCTACCTACTACCTACCTACTACCTACCTACTACCTACCTACTACCTACCTACTACCTACCTACTACCTACCTACTACCTACCTACTACCTACCTACTACCTACCTACTACCTACCTACTACCTACCTACTACCTACCTACTACCTACCTACTACCTACCTACTACCTACCTACTACCTACCTACTACCTACCTACTACCTACCTACTACCTACCTACTACCTACCTACTACCTACCTACTACCTACCTACTACCTACCTACTACCTACCTACTACCTACCTACTACCTACCTACTACCTACCTACTACCTACCTACTACCTACCTACTACCTACCTACTACCTACCTACTACCTACCTACTACCTACCTACTACCTACCTACTACCTACCTACTACCTACCTACTACCTACCTACTACCTACCTACATGATGTCGAACGGGATAAAAAGTATCCTATGTCCTTCTCCTGGCTCTAAACTACCTCCCTGCCAATTTTCAGCTAAATCGGTTCAGCCGTTCTTGAGTTATAAGTGAAGTAACTAACACGACTTTCTTTTATATATATAGATACAACTACACCATACAACAAAAAACTATAAGAAATCATCACAAGATTTCTCTATACAAAACAGTGATTATCACGATTTCAACAATAAAAAAACAAATGACAATCTCTGTTCAAATTTTGTCGCCATTCCGAGAACGTGGCCGGTTGTAAATCTATTTAATTGCCTGTATTTAAAAGCTTTAAACGTTTTTACTCAATATTTTTGGGTACTACCTCCCGCGGGTGCAGGAGCTGTGCAGTAAAACAATAAAAATGTCCTGTTGTACTGTTACTCCCTTTGTGTTTTCTTACAATCGACGACATTGGCCGTAACTGCCCGTCCATTGTTTCTGAATGACAAATGAAGACGTTGAACAACACAGAATATTGTTACCACTGACTAGAGTTGCTTGATTTCCGCTCATACTTAAGGTGCTCTTAAACGGGCTAGTTTTTTGACAAATTTCTTGCTGCAATTGTGTGGCCGTCAAATTGACGATTATATCGCTTCTAATCTTGCAGTGTAGATCGGCGATATTGCCAAGATATTTCATAGTAGTCGCAAGAATTCAATGTCTAGCCGGCTAGATTTCAAATGATTTATCCCGCTTTGATTTTACTGCAATATCGCCGTATATCATCTTTGCTCTGATGTATCGGTGCATCTCTTTTCCCTCGCTCGCCTCCCCTCGCCTCGTCCTATCGCTGACGCCGCTATCTCCTCGCAAGTTGCGAGTCGCAACTGCCGAGGTCTAGCCTCAATATAGCTCCGCGTGTACAAACAAAATTCCTCAGCAATTCTGTTGGAGAATCTTGCTGGACTACACTCGGCAATATATTGCACAACGAAATTGCAGTAAAGGTATAAGTTGCAAATATACTGAGCTGTATTGGTCAATAAAATTGCCAACAAGATGCAATTTTTGTAGCCCGTTTACAGGCCTCTTTAGGTAATTCAATTCAAAGATTTAAACTACTATGATTGTTAAGTCTCGTTCAAGTTTATTTGATAGATTCTTCTTCTTCCTCTTAACCTTTTCCCAACTATGTTGAGGTCCGTATCATCATCATCATTCAGCCGAAAGACGTCCACTGCTGGACATAGGCCTCCCCCAAGCATCGCCACTATCAATGTTGGGAGAGTTAGCCATAATCGCCACGCTTGGCAGGCGGGTTGGCGATCGCAGTATGGTTGTTAAAGTACTCAGAGAACGCTGCTGCTTATCCTCTAATGAATCCCTAAGTCGGCTTTTATGACACCCATGGAAAGAGATGGGGTAGTGCTATTCTTTTCGTCTGGCACCACACGATCCGTATACGAATACCGTTATTTTACAGTTAACAACTGCTATCAGACCTCTACAACCCAGTTACTGGTCAAATGCCGTTATCCTAAGGTTAGGCCGGTTGTCAGAATATCGGGCTTCTGACTACCCGCTATGACTGTCAGTAGATATTCGTATGAAACCCGCAACCGACAGTAACGTGCTCTTCGAGGCAAGGAGGGGTCTCGGTGTAACAAGAGATCACTTATCGGTTTAGTCCCATCTCATCCCCTTCTAATCTCTTCCCCTATTACGTTTCATAGAGATGAGATTTTTTTGTAGTTATAAACGCACAGGAGAAGAGATGGGACTAAACCCAGCCATCCACGGGCTGACCGCGGCAAGTGCAGCATAACCTAGCAAATCTTATGATCCGCGCGATCTTAATTAGCCATGAGTCCTTCTCCTTTATTTGATAGATTATAAAGTAGAAATGTCAAAAGTGAACTCTATACAATGTGTCCGGTCATGGACTAGCGATATTCTAGGTACTTATAGAACAACTGTTCTAGTACACAAATACACTATACACTAGGGTCCAATCCACTTCCATTTTTTTTTGGTGAGATTTTCTGTACTTTTGTGTACAAAAAAAGTCATATCTCTCAAACTTTTGGTCTAGCTGAGATAAAAGTAAGCTTATTCCGAGGGCATCAATATTGTCTATCGTTAACATTACGATACAATGTGTTCAAATAAAGATATACAGTTGTAGACAATATCTCAACAAAAAAGCAAAATGGCTGCCAAATACCGGGGAAGTGGATTGGACCCTAGTGTGTAGTGTATTGTGTACTAAAATAGTTGCTATATAAGTATCTAGAATATCGCTAGTCCATGACCGGACACACTGTATAATTTATATTCGAAAAACGCTCAAAAGAACCTCTAGTGTAATATGTTCGTAATAGAAGTTAGTTTACCACAAATACCACAACAATTCAACAAAGTAAAACAAAATACCACACTACCACCACCACATAAAGTTGAACTACTTTCGCTCGAATAAATAACATTAATTTAATTAAATTGCACTCAAAATTTTTGCAACAACTACCTATTTGTATTTATTCGTTAATGAATAATTAACGAAGCTACCGGAACACTTTATGCAAAATACCAGCTGACTACTGTGGTTTCACGTGGCATGGTACTGAAATTATTTAGTTCACAGCTTTGAGGAATTTCATTGAAATGCCACGTTGTTAAATACGAGCGCATATTCTACATTAATTAGTTTCAATAATATTGCAAATGGTATTCTGTGTATAATTTGCTTGGATACATTCCAAATTATGGATATCGGTTTTACGATTAAGGCTTGTTAGTATATAGTGTTTGCATTGCGTAGGGTGAGAGGACTTAGCTTTAATTTCTTACTTGGTTAAAGAGTAATTAGATTTTTTCTGTTTGAAAATTCCGTAGCTCTGTTTTAAAACCATTTACGTTGCGTGTTCCATCAGGTGGACAGACGACGACATCAACCGGTAACTTCACCTTTGAAAAGTTAGTATTTAGGGTGTGTGATATTTGTGCATTTGACGATTTGTGTCTGTAAACGCACCCACGATACAAGAGTAGGGCAAGGGTTTTTTAAAAAGAAAAGAAACAAAGTGTCTTTCATTAAATGGTCGCATTATGTAGAAAGTATGCACGAAATAAATCATTTTAAGTAACTACCTAAATATCATTTAATCCTGCCTTCATATTATACAAACCCAGTTTTTCTAAACTTTTAGGTACTATTGTAAGTACACCATAGGTACTGCAACTTTACTCCAATCATAACTATACTTGGGAGCAAATAAATCGAGCCACTTCTACTTTTTACGTAGGTATAATTGTTATTATTTCTGGTATTATGGAACAGATCAATTCTAAACATATATCGCGTAAAAGGTTATTTGATAACCTTTACAATGAGGGTAGTTTTTTGTATTTTGAATAATATAATTCATGAAACCAAAACTAATAACTAGGACACGTGAAAAAAGGAGTGGCTCGATTTCTTTGCTCCCAAATGTGTATACAGTCAATCATTGTCAACAAAACAAAAAAGATCACCTTCTAAAGAAGCCATTAAACATAACACCTCAATAAAATGTTTGTAAACACGCAAAGCGCTCCAGCTGTGAGGAGCTGCGAGGACCAGCTAAGACAATGTCCTCGACTAATGGCTACCGATGACTCACGCACTATAAATATATCATTGTTACCAAGACTTCCACGGTGCTTACAGGAATCACGAGCGATTGTTGTCCCTTCTATGCTAAACCAGACTAATAATTTGTTCAAAACAAGACACGCTATTCGACTCCACATTCGTGATAAAGGGTCACAGTATGAGGTCCAACGAACGACGAAAGTTCCTCTATTGTTGATTAGAAAACAAAACGGCGTGTCGACACCCTCGCATCTATTATTTAGTACTGTTTCAATTCCTGTAATGTCAAAATGTTTAACAAAAACACGGAACGAATGTCACCCTTTGTGATGCGTGCCTTAAAACGATAATGAAGGCCGTTATTTATATATTTATTACTTGTAAGTTTCTCCGTTACGAAAATACCCAAAATTTAAGAACGCCACGTACATTATTATTGTAAAAAAATCTCTAGATAATGGAAGTGAAATAAAATCACTTAATCTGACTTATAGCATAAATATTTAAGATCAAAACTGATCATTGCAGGTAGTTATTTCAAAATCAAAATATGATCTTTAATTACTGACGTAGAATACATTAGAATTAGATCGTTTCAGATTAGGTGTGATATAGAATTTTTGAAATAATTTATAGAAATAAAAAGAGAAAGAAAATTAAATTATATGCGACTTACCAACGACAAAAATATTTTAAAATTAAATACTAAAGTTTAAATGTACAGAAATTGTACACGCATTGATCTACTTATTCGAGCTCTATACTGCCAACGTACTCGTATTGCAATATACCTACAGTTGATGTTTCTAAACCAAATTATCTGACAAAGAAACAGATTTAGCATATCTAGCGCCACTCATTGCTTAATCATTCATTTGTAGAAATAAAAATCCACCTAGTTGCGCTAGCTGAAGTCGAAAAAAACATTTTATTTTAGTCAATATTCTACAAAAACTAGGAATCTGTGTTGACTTTTTTGGTCGAGTGATCTGTGGACATGCACGACTTTCGCATTTGATCGAGACTGTGGACACCGGAATGCCGCCGAATCATTTCTCGTGAGAACCGATGAACGGCGGCCAGCGTCAAGTGCCGTCGTCAAATATTTTTGGGTGATTGTAAATTTTTGCTAAGCAAATGCTTTCGTCACGCTACTAAATAGCTTTCTTGAGAAGCAATTTTAAATGTCTTCCAAATGTTAAATGTCATTTGATTTGAGAGTCCTGGGAATTGTGTCGACCATTGATTGAATTTCTTTTATATTATCCAACAATAAATTAATGTCTAATTTTAGATTCGTGTGATTTCTAAAAATATTTCCTCTTAGAGTTAAATGGCAACAACCAGAAAATGTTAGACTTTGAACCCTGATTTTTATAATTTGTATTACTTATTGAGATATTAACAACTCCAGCAGAATTCCCGGTCAATAACTTAGCAATCAACAAAACCGGAATGAAAACTAAAAAATAATCACGTTCAATTTTCCAGGGCCCGAGCGACAGTTTTTAGCAAACAACCTGTCGCGGCGATAGTGGACACAGCTCAATCAGGTAGCGACAGTGTGTCTAATCCCCGCCGGTTCGGATCATGACACGTGCGTGAATTATCCGCTGTGAAAATCGATCCAGTACCGATAACATTTTTCCGAAAAAGCAAAGCCGACGTCCGATTACCGACGTGACGATCCCCACCACCCCCCCAAATCCGAGACCCACGAAGCACCTGCGATCACACCCGGCCCGCTATAACTGTCGCTGATATTTTTGAATGTTTAATTGCCGAACAGTTAGCCCGTAATTCAATTTTGTGATTTTTCGTTCTCACGCGCTGTAGTGTGAGAACAATCATCTAGAGAGTTTTACATGTTTTAGTAGTCGTTAGATACGATTACCGCTGTCCGATACGCAAATACAAGATTGGTATGTATTTATAACATACCGGAAACAGAAAACGCAGTTCACATAACTATTATTATGTACCACGGTGATAATTCGATTATTGATACCATTTATTTTAAGAGTTAAGATGTCATGAATGAATTGTTAGTAGCTGACATTGTCAGAATGTAGCGCAAGTTAATAACACTTTAGAAAAATAATCTTTATTACATAGTATAAAACAAAGTCGCTTCCCGCCGTCTGTACGCTTATATCTTTTAAACTATACAATGGATTTTGATGTCGTTTTCATCATAATTTAGGTAATTTCTCCCGGAAGGATTTAGGCTATAAAACGTACCCGAGCGACGCCGGGGCAGGTCGCTAGTAATTTTATATTTGACGATCATGAAATTTTTGCATTATAACTTTCGTGAGACACATTCATATTTATGATTATTTACGGTTTACTCACGTGCATTTTTTTCGGGATTGCCCGACTAGTTCGTCTCGCGACCTCGCCGCGTGTTCAGCTCATGATTAAGGGCTCCGTTTGGGTCCGAAACTAGTCGGGCAATCCCGAAAAAATGTACGAGAGTAAACCGTAAATAATCATAAATATGATTATGAAATTGGCTTCAAAACAAGCCGGGCTATACGCTGACCCGTCCTGTCCTTTTCATCTCGCTTAACTTTTCAACACATGACTACTATAAGATGTGACCCTTCCGTGCCTCAGAGTCACGTTAAGCCGTCGGTAAGCCGTCGGTCCCGTGTCTCATACCGAATACCTATGACAGTCATTACGGGTCGTCAGAAGCCCGAAAATCTGGCGACCAGTCTAACTTTAGGATATCGGCATTGCCCAGTAACTGGGTTGCGGAGGTCTGATGTCAGTCGCTCCGTGTAAAATACTGAAATGATGACGACACGTTTGGTGCAGTGGCTGAGGGATTAGCTTCTGCGCTACGGGTTGTGGGTCCGATTCTCGCACGGAACAAATATTTGTATAGCCTACAGATAGTTGTTCCGGGTCTGGGTTTTTATGCATGTGAAGATTTGTATCTGTAAACGCAGCCACGATACAAGAGAAATCTTAGTGTGGGGCAACGTATTATTATTATTATTATCAGCCTGTTGTGTCCGCAGGGCAAAGGCCTCCCTTCCCTCTTTCCATTTTTCCCGGTCTTTTGCAATATCTGGCCAATCCTTTATGTAGAAGTCCAGTTCGTCACGCCATCTCCTTCTGGGTCTACCGCGTCGTCGGTTCCTGTTGTTCGGAACCCAGTCAGTGGCTGCTTTTGCCCAGTGCTCTTGCGACATGCGGCAGATGTGGCCTGCGCAGTTCCACTTTAGTTTGGCGGCTGTGTTACCTACGTCTGTGATTTGAGTTTTGGAACGAAGTAGACTGTTCTTTATACGGTCTGTAAGTTTGACTCCAAGAATACTCCATTCCATTGCTCGCTGGCAGACCCCGATATAAAAGAAAAAAATATGGTTTAAGCCGCATCTGGTTAGACTGAAAGCTGACCTGAATATAGTTGGGAAAAAGCCAGACAGAACAGACTACTATAAGATGTGTGGACGTTTTAATCCTTCCTTATATTCATGTCCTCATTGACATACAGTAGTAGCATTGAGACGGCTCTAGACAACAAAAACCCACATCCGCCTCCTCAAAGTCCCCGCCCAGTTTTTCCGATAAACTTGATTCGTCATGTTCAATTAAAATAGAGCCACGACTTTTCTCATCGGCGTTCGTGTTTAGATTAACGAGGTTAGGATAAGAAATGTAAATGTTAGTTTAGGAATAATTAACGCTGACACACTTGGCGCTATGCCTACGATTCGGATATGATACTTTGGTTTTAAGACATTTATTTTTCTCAAAAAAGAACATAGATACAGTTCACTTACTTGTTACTAATATATGGTGTACCACATTAAATTTTCTATTTTTCTGCAAGTTATTTCAGTACTGAAATTAAAATTATTAAATTAAATATTGCGTATAGGTACATTATTAATAATCTGACATGCTTATTTACATTTAATCCTTATCATAGCAACATCAATATATGACATAAATAAAACAAGTATTTCTATTCTATCGTGCATATTTTACTTAGCGAATTGTAAATTGGCGGATTGCTATCCTATATATGCTATATATATAGCAGATCGATGCGATCTGCTAGCAATCCCTCATTACTTATGTGCAAATATTATGCAAAATACTTCACTTGCACAACATACCTATAATTTAAAGGGATACTAACATTATTTCGTTTAGTTAGAAATGAATTATTCATTCGATTCATAAAAGGGAAAATTATAGCCGACGAACACACGCACAAATTAATTTTAACAGCTTATTGCAATCGTAATTATTAAGACTACCTACATTACATTTACCATTTAGATTTTAATGTTGTGATATTGTTAAAACATTGTGAAAGTTTTTTTTTTTTTTTTTCTCTCCTTATTATGGAGAAAAAAGGTTCCAAGCAGACTTTTTGCATCGGTCTTGTCCTTAATTGAAATGTTAAACCATGCTTATTCTTATCCATCCGTTACGATTCTATGGCACAGACGAATATCGTCGTCAAGTCAACAGCGGTTCCCACGCGTGTGCCTTACCGAATACTTTTTGCGTTCAACAATCCGTTTTTGTGGTAAAAACCTGACTGAAATCACGTTTTCCATTCAAAATCTTTACTATGTAGCCTTCCGCGTTTATTGAACGACGTCGCGACGCTGAATGATTTGTCATTTTGACCACCTTTGATGATTTTTATCCACTATATCACTATGAAACACACAATTAAATATCTAATATTAGAATGATTATATTATCAACATCTCTAAATTAACACGAAAACACTAATAGTATCCATACATATACAAGGTTAGTCAGAAAGGGGGTACTAATCCGAAAGGGTGTTAAAGTACCCATAATAATGAATAACTTTTGTTCTACCACTTTCCTCAAAAGTCAATAGTTTAAGAGAAATAGCTGTTCAAAAATCTCAAAAAACATTCGCTATAATCTATCTATCCCCAGTTATGATCAGCTGTGTTCACATTTTAGGTCATATTTGGGGTCATAAATCAGAAGCACCATTTTCTGAATTTGTACTTAACTTAACAAGGGATGAAGAATTTTTGAAAAAACTAAAATGAAAAACATTTTGTATAAAAATAAAAATTATCGAATTTTGAAATTTTAACACTTGCTTTAAGACAGTCATCAGTGATACTTTATGTGGCCTGCAGATTAGTACCCCCTTTCCGACTAACCTTGTATATGACAAAATGTATATAGGTAGAGTATTGCAGTAATGCTTAGTATTTTTCATAGGTATCACATGAACCAATTTTAAAATATCCAAATCCACAGAATGAGCTGATGTTCATGCATTCATGTATCATGCTTGGAAGGAGCCTGTGTTGCAATTTATTTTGTCAATTATTGTCATTAGTTCGTAACGCGGTTGATATTACTGAAGTTAAATCTTCCTCGAACCTCGAATGTATTTTTTTTTTCCCTTTTGGATACGGACTAGGGAATAGACGCGTGTTGTAAGATTCAACAAAACCCAGCACGCTTGGTGGTAGGATCTATACGGTCCGCCTGGCTAGCTACCACCTGAACATTAAAGTCCAGCGCTAAGCAGTTTACTGTGTTCCGTAGTGAATATGTGAGAGCCAGAAGGGTATAGAGAAATTGTTTCATATATCTCCGTTATTAGGATTCGTGTGCTCTATCTTAGAACCTGTCTGCGCTTACCATCAGTGGTCGTCGTGGGACTAGGTACAAAGCGACCAAGTCAAAGAAAAAAAAAAAGTTTAGTGTTATGTCTATATTTCCCAATTATGTTGGGGACGACTTCCCCTCGGATAACTCTGATATCCACATCTGATCTCTACGACCCAATTACTACAGATACAATATATCCCAAAAATAGGTAGACCAGGCAAATAAAACAACTGACTAATTCAATCAATTAATAAAGCTTCGTTTCGTGCAGAATAGAAACATAGACAGGATCACAATATAAATAGAATTACTGAATGGTATTGCACAAATGTATCCCAGCTATTATTAGTAAGGATGGCATGGTAATGTAAGAAGCCACTGTCTCCAGCACGCCATCCTAAAGCTAAAAAAGCGCGGCCATATTTTTTAAATAAAATCTAAAAAAAACTTTGCTCGTTAAACGTTAATTTTGCTTTAGGTATTCATTAAACATACCAACACATTTTTTGAAAACCTAAACACAAATTTTAAATTATGCTACTGTTTTTAAAAAATGAATATTTATATAGGCTCGCCCCCTATTACATGGGACTGAAACATAACGGTGAAATGTGGGTGCTCTATACACCCACGCCCACCCCTTAGGCAGGCGTGATGTTATGCTATGTATATTTTTTAATGTTTCACGTTTATAGGTTTGTTTACCTTTTATACTAATAAATGGCCGGCCTACATACATTTATAGAATTAGCACCCACCACCCATGACCAACCCCCAATATTTATATTTATTTTTCAAAAGTGGCCTCTTGGTTCCGGTCACGGTCCACTGAGCTCTCCCGTCGTAGAGCCGGTCGTTTCTTCAGACTCCGCAGTCACACCGATAATTCAGCCCTCATCAAGCTGTCTCCCCCCTAACCCCCCGCCAGCAACGCTCTAAGCCGAGGTCCGAGTCCCACTAGGAGTCGCCCTTAGTGCCGTTGTTGCAGGTAGTCATGATGT
Organism: Amphipyra tragopoginis; assembly: GCA_905220435.1. Taxonomy (NCBI): domain Eukaryota; kingdom Metazoa; phylum Arthropoda; class Insecta; order Lepidoptera; family Noctuidae; genus Amphipyra; species Amphipyra tragopoginis. The sequence continues at coordinate 13,174,370 of HG992009.1, forward strand.
TAGTGTAGTACAAGTAGTTAGCTTAGGTTAAGTATTTTATCCCCCCCCCCCCCCCCCCCCCCCATTGACTGGAGACACTTCAGGTAACGACAGTAAAAAAAAGTGGTTTCTTGGAATTTTGTGTATATGCTATACAATTTATATGTTACTTCTATAACAAACCATTATAGGCTATTTTATCATGATAATTTGAAAGAAAGAACGAAAGAAAGATCAGTTTATTTGTTAAAATATAATGCAATAGGTGTCACAAAGTATTTAGGTACATACATACATAAACTCACCTTACATAAACTTACCTTTTTCCCATAGGGGTAGGCAGAAACTGCAGAACACCACATGCTACAATCCTCACATACTCCTTTCGCTTCGTCCACGGTCATACATCTTGTCATACACGCACGCCGGTTGAAAGTACTACGCACCTGTCCTTTTTAACATCAATGTATGTCCTTCTAGGGCGTCCTCTACTGGGGCTTCCACTGAAATTCGCCTTATAAATTCCTTTTCGTTAATCGTCGTTCTCTCAATCTTCCAACATGCCCAAAACACCGAAGCATACTCCTTTAAATTTTAGTCACTACATCATCTTTTAAACCGCAACTTTGTCTTATCACATCATTCTTCAATCTGTCATTCAAAGTTACACCGCACATACTTCGCACAAAGTATTTAAATCTCTTATATTCTACCATTTCTGGTGTACAAATATTTCCATTTCTAATAATAATTTTACGCGAATGAATATCAATGAAAAGCCTTTTGATTTAATCCCTTAAACTTTCCTTATTATAAAGCTTTATTATGCTGATCCCAGATCATTTAAATAACGTTTTATTGGAAAATCAGTGAAACGATGAAAATATGTTATGAATGGCTCTTTTGGACGACAAAATTAATGTGAAAAGTTTTGTACAAATATACGCCTCGTCCGTCTGTCTATAGGCTTATCACTTTGGTTTGCGCATATAAATAAGGGTAGCGGTATTAATCAGAATGTTCGTCAATAAGGAGTTTCTTTTTTTTTATTCCTTTTTCCTTTATACCATCACGCCTGTATTCATCGAAGGTTGTCGGTACAGAGGTATATTACACCCTCATTTCACCGTTTTGTTTAAGCCTCATGTAAGGAGGCGAGCCTATTGCCATCAACCGGGCACAAATCCAGACTCCAGGGGACTCCCTAAGTCTGTCAACGAATTTAGTTGCCCGTCCGAAAGTAGCCCGAAACGTAGGAGGGAACAAAACAAGTGTCAAGTTCAACTTTTAGGACGGGCAAAAACACATCGGCTACTACCGATGTGTTTTTGCCCGTCCGAAAAGTCCGGATAACTGTCAAATCGTGTTTTCATTCATTCTTAGTTCGGGCCCCGAAATAATCGTATGTCCGTAGGTGATAGGGAGTAAAAAACGCTTAGGGAGTACACCCCCAGGCTGCTACTGAGAAATTGCACACGAAAAAACCCAATACCACTTTTCCCGCCCCCGGTATCGAACCCAGGACCTTACACTCAACAATCGCGCTTGCAATCACTAGTCCAACGAGGCAGTCAACATCAGGCGTCAGTCAGGCTGTGATTACAACTGCCAAAAATACGGAGCTGCGGAATAAACCTAGTCCTAAACTAACACGCAAAAGGGTAACAATAATAAGTACCTACATACAAAAATAGATAATGATTTCCTCACAGTCACGCCCGGAAGCTCGGACAAGAGAAACCATGGTGATATACCTATTATTATTGTCGTCCTTCCATGCTATTTATGTAAAACTAGTGTAAAAACCTTCAACCTTCGAATTGCGGGTTCAAACCTACGGAAGTACCAATGTGACTTTTTCAGTTTCATAATTACGTACTTTCTTAGTTAATCTAAGGCGCCATCTCCACGAGCGAGTGAATCGCGGCGATATTCTCGCCGTGTCATCAAATTCAACACTACCTATCGCCGCGATAAAATCGCCATGTGGAGACACGTTCTAAGAGTGTATAGAAATACGTGGCACGACGATAATATCGCCGCGATTCTCTCGCTCGTGGAGATGGCCCCTAAGTGCGTATACACGTAGAAAACGGGTTGCCGGCGCCGATCTGCCAGCGCTTGTCGGTGCTGGTCCACGCAGTTAGTCGGCGCAGGTAGTCTCTATACTGTGTGGCGAACCAGCGCCAACAAGCTCCGAACTTCGCCGACAAGTTCCAACCTGCTCCGATCAGCGCTGGTAAGCCGTCATTTGTTGCTGTATTTGCGCGAATTTGTATTTGGAACAAGGCGTATTTTTGTAAAAAAACGCCAGCTTCTGCTTCTACCCGCTTCCTTTATGTAGCGGTTACCTGCACGAATCAGTACCGATAAGCGCTGGTAGGTCGGCGTTGGTTTCCTGCTTCCTTTATGTATACACCCTAAGACACCACTGGCGACTGCAGTGAGCAAGCGTGGCGATCATTGCTAGTTCCTACTCTGCATGAGAAGAGGTATTTTCCCTGCAGTGGGACAGTTACTGGCTAGTATTTATATTTTATTTTTCAAGGCCTTTATTAACATAATAATAATATAAAGTGCCCTCTCTACACCTCTAGCCGCTTACACGTTGTTGCCCCCTTCGCCTATGTACTGGCGGCTTTTCAGGGGGCCCAGCTAATGAGCTGGCGAGTCACCGTCTGCCGACACAGTTCAATTTAAAATTTGAAAGGCAGACGTCATGCTACATACAAATTAAATATAAAATTTAAACTACTTCTTAGATATTCTTTGCCCTGTAGCGGGTGAAGCGGCAAGTCTCGGCAAAAGTTGCGTAGCTCATGGTGAACACCTTGGATAGGACAACACACCATATCAATAACAGCTCTACAGCTCCATACAGTTCTGAAATATGACACTTAGAAGATTTACTCCCATACAAAAATAAAAAGAATTTTTTTTTTCTCGTTGGTTTGGATTACTGTGTGTATCGTACATACCTATTTTCTAATGATTTACATCACTGAACAACATAGGATATATAAATCGAAGGAAAATCGAACTTGATTTTTCAAAAGTTCTATTTGTATGAAACTCGATTTTCGAACCACTGTGCGCCGTTTTCTTCCGGCAATAGAAGTTAACCAGTCCATTTAACTCCCCTCCCCATAGACCAGATATTTTTTTACCATATTTTACAATACTCTTACACCTACCTGGGACGGTCCATGACTGTACTCTAACAGTGCAGCCGTGGATAGCTAGTCCTTGGTTGGTGCCCTATCCCATATTAGATTAAAGTTCTCTAAGGGCTGCGCGTTGAACCTGTGTCCCCCGTACGCCTTTCAAAGGACTGGACATCTTCCGCACGGAAGATAAGCCGTAATTATAGAGAGATACATAAAGTGCACACAATAAGATCTTATTCTAATTTGTGTACAACCATGAATATAACAAGTTCTTAGTTATATTTATTCATACAGTCAACTACGGTTACTGCTCTTCACCCACACTTAATAGCGTGATAATTTCTATTCTATAACCTGACCCGCTCTTTAACGGATGTGGCTGCCAAATTTCAACTGGATCTGTTCGGTAGCACTGGCGTGAAGCTTAAACATAAAAAGGAAGAAAAAGACAAAAATTATAAAAAAATAAACTTACCTTTACTAACATTTTATATTGAATTAATTAATAATGGTTTTATTTACGTTCCTTAATAAGTTCACAAGAACAGTATTATTTAAAACACAAGTCTTAGCACTGTCTTTTAACGCACAAAGTGGTATTTATATTAAAAACCTCCAAGCTGAAAAGCTGAAAAATCCACTTTTTGTAACGTACTTTATTGTTTTAGCTTGATTGGAACAAGCCCGTTGTTTGTATTGAAATTACTTTTAGCTAACCGTTTTCGTAGATTGTTTAAAACCACTTCTGAAGTACCGAGCCAGTTTCAAGAGCTTTACAAAATAAGTAGAACATTTGGTTATTGCTTTCCATGAACGATCTTCTCCTGAGTCTTTATTTTAATTGAAGTTCGATGATTTATTTGAGATTTATTAAATAGTTTACGAGTAAATTTTAATACCTAATGATAATGAAGAACTTTGAGTCGGAATATTTAGTTAAATTATATTTTAAGATAACATACTTTGTTTCTTTGGTATTGAATATTGTAGTGCTCGTTTTCGATATCACATGTTTCTTTTTCACCTTTTGCCTGTTCATAGTCATAGATACCCAGATACATAGAGAACAATAATATAATAATAATCCGTTTATTTCAAAAACTTCAGAAACATTACAACATCTCAACCCCTGAACTAGGATATAATGTATGACAGGGGTTGAGCTTTTTCCGGTTACATGGATCTTGTGAAGGCTTAGTCTACTTCGATTAAAGCGATAACTTACACGCTATTGGAAACTGATCGAAAATAAAAGTAAAAGAAAAAAGATAATTAATTAATAAAACTTAATGATGTTATGGGTCCACTGTAATAATGACAAATGTCCTCTTTAATTTGTTTTAAGATATTTGCTTTTTAATTTTTTAAATGGTGTAACTGAGCACACACTGAGCGTTCTAGACGAGTATCCGATTTTTAAAAACGTATTTATCTCGGTACTGTAAGAGATATTGCTGAGTTTATAAACGAGATTACGAACTGCATTATCAAGTGTCCGAATGTCACAGAATTAAAGAAACTTTGGACATTCATCATTATTGCAGTGGACCATAATAGATGGGTACAACAATATATTTACTGAACAAATCTGATCTGCCAAGCCTTTTAACAACCATGTTGGGGACAGCTTCCAGTCCAAGCAGATGCAGCTGAATAAGGGTATTTTACAAAGTGCGACTGCCATCAGACCTCCGCAACCCAGTTACTGGGCAATGCCGATATGCTAAGGTTAAACCGTTAGTCAGATGTTCGGGCATTTTACTACCCGTAACGACTATCATTGGTATTAGCACAGTCTACCTATATCTTACTCCTTACAGTCAGTCAACGTAGAACATTGTCACAGAGCAATCGTGCGGGGGGTTGCGGGGTGAAGGAGCGGAGGTTATGTCCCGAGTAGCCATACTGCATACTTGGGACATAACCTCCGCCCCTACATAATTTTGACATTTCTTTTGACCTGTCAAATGTATGGGCGTTGACCCACTGTATCTATGTAGTAAGTAGGTACACTGTGGTATTAGTATGATACCCGGGACCGACGGTTTAACATGCTCTCCGAGGCACAGGGGGTCTCGATGTCTATCGAGCGTTCACCCATCCACGGATTGACCGCGGCAAGCGCAGCTTAACCTTGCAAATCATATAATCCGCGCGGTTGGTAATAAGCCGCGAGCCCCTCATTGACATTTACATTTACGGATCAAATATGGGCTCAAAATAAGTATATTTATGGTACTTATTCTTCTTCTCTCGTGTCAGCACGAGCTATACGAGAATAGCTTACGCCGTGGTGCAAAGATTACCCAGTTAGTCAGATTGGCTGGCTGCCAGTATGCGCCGGACATACTTAAGTATCGTCACTCGCAGAGCCTCTTTTTATGTACCCTATGGTACTAAATTCAACTGTGAATGAACAATGCCAAGATCAGGGGGACTAATAACCGCGTTTGGTGAAACATATTTCGTTTCATATTCGAAATCATAACTGCAAGTGGGCTGCAAGTGGGTTCCGCGTGGTGCCAGACGTAAATAATAGCACCACCCCATCTCTTCCCATGGGTGTCGGTAAAGGCGACTAAGGGATTCATTAGAGGATGGGCAGCAGCGTTCTCTGAGTACTTTAACAACCATACTGCGATCGTCAACCCGCCTGCCAAGCATGGCGATTATGGCAAACTCCCACTTTTGGGGGAGGCCTACGTCCAGCAGTGGTCGTCTTTCGGCTGAATGGTGTTGATGATGAAGTGGGCTGCACATACAGTTGGCACTAGTCACGCAGTTGCACTGACTACATCTTAATTGTCTTCAAGCTGCGTTTCGTCAGTTGCATAGTTTACAGTTGCGACTGAATGTGCGGTCCACTTGCTGTTATGATTACGAATATGAAACGAAATGTGTTTCACCAAACGCGGCGTCATTAGCCCCCCAGATCACTTAAGGATGATTTCCACCAAACGGCATCGCATCGGATCGGGAAGGATACGAACGGATGCGGCGACTGCCGATCGCGTCCGGCAGGATGTTGACGCATACGGTCGGCTCCGTACCGTCGCTTGCGAACGTATCCGGTTCTGCGCCTAATCAAATAGTTTCATTCTTACCAATCGGATACGACGACAGGCGAACGGAGCCGATCGCGCGTCGTGGTATACTTTCGGCTACGATCGCGTGTCGCGGAAGACGCCTTGGTAATATACAGGTTGAAATTGTAAACACTCGACAAACCGAACAACTTTTAATATGGGAACAAACCGAAAATCGCGAAAAAAAATCTGCTGTTCCCTACACTTTGACGAGTTATGCGAACATAAATGTGGGGAACATCTGTTTTTTTTGCGATTTCCGGTTTGGTCCCATAGTAAAAGTTGTTCATCGTGATGAGTACAATCACCCATTTCGGTTTGTCGAGTGTTTACAATTTCAACCTGTAGATTTTAAGTACTGTGTACACAATTAAATATCGTTTAAAGATTGTAAAATCCGTTCCGATCCGATGCGATGCGAGCCGTTTGGTGGAAATCATCCTTTAAGAAGCTACATCAAACTATTGCACTTATAAAAGTATTCCAAAAGCCTTAATTGTTGCGTTGGAAATCATCACCTCCTTGTTTATCTCAACGTATCTCTCAAATTCGTATATGAGCAGAAATTCAAGCAGTAGAAACAAACGTTGGTTGCATGAAGTGTCACTATGCATAATCTAAAGTTAGCAGCAAAACATATTGTTCTGATACAAACAACAATGTAACTAACATTTTGTTGACTGACTAACATTACTGTAGAGTCCGGAGTTTCACTAGGTTTTGCTAGGCAGTGTGCCAAATTCACTATGTACGCTACCAAATGTGTTTTTAACAAAACAATATTCTTACTTCGTTGCGTCAATATCCTCGTTAGTCGAGTAGTGGTCGTAAGCGCGACTGCTGAGCGTAAGGGCAAAGTGTTATTGGGTTTTTCCGTGTGGAATTTCTCAGTAGCAGCCTCAGTCTGGGTTTGTGGCCGGTTGATGGCAATAGGCTCGCCCCCTATTAAAACATAACGGCAAAATCCTATACACCTCTGCCATACCCTTCGGTGAATACAAGCGTGATGATATGTTATGTAATATTCCTATTAATAAACAATTTATAGGCGGTTTAAAGAAGTGTGATACTTTTCTACTATACTCAAGAAAGCATCGTTGTTTTTAAGTCTTATTTTTTCAAGACGCTGTCGTAATTTCTCTCCTTATATCGAAGTAGAAAAAAGAAGGTGGCTTTTATTTGTTTCAGTGTAGAATTGCACCGACTTATGAAATTGTTCATTTTATATCATGCTAATTATTTCACTCTTTTTTTAATTTTTTTTTATGTCGGTTTTCAGTACTTAAATGTTTTTTTTGTTTTTGTTGATTTTTTCAAAAAGCGTTGAATCAATTTCGATAAAATTTGTATGGGACCCCTTCTGAAGTATAGCATATTAAACAAAAAAAGAATCATTAAAATCCATTCATAATTGGCTGAGATATCGGGTAACAAACATTAAAAAAAAAACATTCCGACGAATTGAGAACCTCCTCCTTTTTGAAGTCGGTTAAAAACACCCTTTTAAATATCAAAACTCACGCGAACATTAAGAGACATGCGATTTCTATACTTTAAAAATATATCTTGTAAGCTTGTTCAATGTTATTCGAACACCCTTTTGCTGATCTAGCGAATCAATTAGTATTTAGGCCGCGTTGGGTGCATACGCCAGCATTTTCATTAGCCATCATTTTAGCGTAGCCTTTTATCCTAACTAATATTATAAATGCGAAAGTAAGTTTGTTTGTTACCTTTTCACGCCTAAACCACTAAACCGATCATCCTACAATTTCGCACATGCGTTGTCAGGTGTACAGAAACGGACATAGGGTACCTCTCATCCCGAAAAAAAGTACTGTTCCCGAGGAAAATAACCATAACGTTCATAGATGGCGCCACGTGTCTTTCGAATCATGATTGAATTATATTAGTATCGAAACTTTAGTAGTGTGTTATATTAACGCGAGCGAAGCCGCGGGCAAAAGCTAGTTCGTTATAAAATAAATTATTTTTAACAAGTTAAATACAGCGTTTTTTTAACCAACCCAATAGTCAGTAATATAGTTTAATATAGTTTATTTCTCTCATAAAGGTACATTAATTTTATTAAACAATTTAGCCTTATGCTAGAACCTTTGTGAGAGCTGGAGTCTGAACTAGGTTCGGAACCTGTATCACAGATCTCCAGGCTCACACCCCGTTATACATAATCATATTTTACGGCTTCTTAATTTAGATTATACATAGAGCATTATTCGCAAACAATTTTGAAGAGAGGTTAATCTATATAAATATAATAAAGGTATGGTTAATAAAATATGTGAAGTGTAATACCACTTAAGTCGCAACCCGAACAAAGCTATTCCTGTCTCTGCTGAATACCGCCCACTCTAACTGCACAATGATACACCCAAGAGTATTAAACCAATTACATGTGGAGCTTGCGTTTGACTGCCTAATTACGCCCATACAGTGCTGAAAGACAGCCGCTGCCATTGTCTATATATAAAAGGTTGCCCGTTATAGTCGCCGGATTAAATACCCTTTATGTTAACGATGCAATTTATTGTCTAAACACGTGGATCGCTGTTTTACTGTCATTTCTCGTGTATTTTGTTTAAAATAGTTTTAATTTAGATTTTGTATAGGTGTAGCGTATAACTGAGTCAGTGCCTGGGGTAGGTATGGGAGCGGCACGGGAGGGGGGACATATGACGTGACATGACGTGTCCGAACTATCTCGCTATACACGTAATAAATATAATCAAGATATCTCTTACGATATTTACGTGTGTATACTTAAGTTAAATTAATTAATATAATTGCGCGTGACAGTGTTAACAAATAAATAAGTTACAATAATTAAATTATTTTATTTAGGTATTTGTATTAATATTTTCAACTGAAACAACAAACAAATCCCGAAATCCCAAATTTAATTAATCAGATTCCTTAACGCTGTCTGTACCGTCACTGTATGAATGGCTCGAATCATTTTCATTATCTAGTAGTAGTAAAAATATCGTAAGAGATATCTTCATTATATTAGGTATATTTATCACGTGTATAGCGAGATAGTTCGGACAAGTCATGTCACGTCATTTGTCACCCCTCCCGTGCCGCTCCCATACCCCAGGGACTGACTCAGGTATGCGCTAGACCGGTAGTAATATAAAAACAGAGAGTAACAGCAGTTGTGTGGAGAATCAAGAGAAAACCAAAACCAATTATTGAGCCAAACTTTGGTTTAATAGCCCGGTCACAGAATCTACAATACAGCATCCTGCGTTCAGAGTAAAAATAGAGTGTTTGACTACTAGTAAAATTGTACAATAATTTATTATTATTCTACAGAAAGTATATAGAGAACACGTTATGTGAAAAAATAAATAAAATTGATGGAAAAATAGCAGAGATTTCGAGAGCTTTTGAAGTTCGTTGAGGAGGCGATTTCTGTCCGCATCACGAGAAACGGGTATTGTACCGAGTGATTTCAAGTCACTCTTGACTTAAAGACCCCAAGGTTGTAGCTATCAGGAAACACAGACTCCAGCAGGGAATTCCACTCCTTAGCTGAGCGAACATTGAAAGTGTTCGCAAAACGCTTTGTACGTATGAGTGGGATGTCCACCATGTACCGATGGTGCATTGCCGTACGTCTTGTAGTCCGATGATGGAAAGGACCAGGCGGAATTAAATTGTGCAGTTCCATCGCACACTCCCCGAAGTGTAACCGATAAAAATCCGACAGGCTGGCAACTCTGTGTCGAACTATGAAGTAACTTGACACCACTCTGTACAGTATCCGTTCGGGCATTTTATTAAATATTTCATTGTTTTTTAACTGTGTCTCTTATTATTTTTGCTATAGTATTGAGATTTCTAATAAAAAAAGTCAATATCCTATTCATGGGTCAGTAAGTTGTAAGACATAGTTGATCGTTAATTATTCATAGCTACGTTACCTACGGTTTAATGCACATGGCCTGCAGCTAGAAACAAATGGCGATCAACTGTGTCCTGAGCAATTAAGTGGGCCATGTGCCGTCACCCTAACGCAATATACGTATGTTGTATAATCCAAATTGCAGTTCGAAAAACGCATGAACGTAGCCTGTGTGTGCACTTACTTTAAGGTATCACCAACGACTCCTCTGTTGTCTGTGGCCATAAGACGACCGCAATCGCGTCTGCCTCCTCATTTTATTTAATTTAAACTCTCAATCACTGTAATTATAGACACAATAGATAAGACAATTAAGTGTCGTCTTGGGACGACGGGCGGTACGCAACCGGTTAAACGTGCTACATTTCTCTGAACCACACCCAAATCGCGTCACAATAGTAAATTCGCAGCCTACAATCTACGTAGCTATCCTCTTGTGAACGTCGGTCCATTTTGCAAGACGCCTGCACCTACCAGAAGTTTGACGATATACAATGTTTGCAGTCAAGGACTCATCTGCTCCAACAGGCATCGATACATTGAGAGAAGTGGCCAACCGAATCCAATTTCAGCTAGCTGTACTTCCAAGAAATGTTGTAAGATAGGCTATTTGTTAATTCACTAGTGCCAAATATACTGAATGTTAACGAATTCGTGTAATTCCTTCAAACCGCGTGATCTACTACTGGTGTAAATTGACCCCGCACAGGATTTAGAAAAATTTTTTTTTCATGCCGTTTTCTTAAATCGTTATATCTTAATCACCTAATAAGAATTCAACAAAAAAATAAGCATTAAAATTTTGCAACAATAAACAAATTATGTGATAGAACATTTCAATGCCACGCATAAACGAATGAAAGCAAGGCGACATACCTGGTGGGCTAGACTAGCGCGATATAGCTCCGCACAGTAAGTTAACTCGGGGCGCTGAAATGACTCGAAAACAGAAAATCATGAATTCTTCAGGAAAAAATATTTTTGTTGAATCTGAAAAAATACCATGCACTGTCAATCTGTGTCACTAGTAAATCACGCGGCTTAAAGGAATTACATGAATTCGTTTACACCCTGTATAAGCTAAAGCTAAGCTGATTATTATTTATAACACACCTTGTAACTCTATACTCTTAAAAAATATCATCAACCTTAAATTTTAAAACACAACAGATCATTTTCACTACCTTTACGCTATCTACTAGATGACTACTTAATAGTTGGTAGTTTTCCCACAGCCTTAACTTAGTAAAAACTTTTCATCGCTATAAACTATAAACTTAGGAGTTAGGTCCATTTTCGTGGCATACTTTACAAACTTTTGCAGTGGCTAGGAATAAGTTTCATCAAGATATGTTGAAAACTTTACTTACATCACCTAGAATTATGGAAATAATTTTAGCCTCCAAAAAGCCATTGCAACACACGTGCAAGACGTGCAAATTAGAAATGAAAAATGCAAAAATGTTGCGGATTTCATTAAAATCCAGAGAAGGCAAATTCAGATTACATTTTCAAAGGGATCGATAATGTAAGATCGAAGTTTTGTAAGTTCTGTAATTTCTGCTTAAAAACGTTGAAGAGAAAAGCGAAAATTAGATCAGAGGATGAAACGGACGGCGACTGTTAGTCAGACCCCGAACACGGTTATCGTTGTGCAAGAAAACCGAATGAACCTGGCTCGAAATCGAAAAAATGGCTTAAAACATTCCTCCGCTTCGACTTAGTTATAAATAAAAGAGAAGACTGTCCAAAAATTTAATTCCCAAGAAAATTCCCTGAAAATATGCTACTACGTCAAATTATTTCATCATTAACGGGAGTAAACTTGCATATCGCCAAAGAGAGATTCGGTAGTCTGTCGTCGACGTGCAGATAAACGGACGAACGAAAATGTCAAAGCTATGGTGATCGGCGTGCCTATTGCCGAACTATTCAACTGATAAGTGATATGCTACCTGTTATTGACGTCCCTTAGATAAGCCTGGACTGATTCTAATTACCTAGATATCACCAAAGAAGGATATAGAGGAACTTTAGTGAAAAAAAATTGAGTAGGGAATGGAAAACGCCTAATTAACTTAAGGACTGATTTATATCTGGTTTTAAATTATACGTTTTGGGAGTTGTTAATTAATTAAAAACCGTAAATATTTTGCATTAGCATTCATTTATTCTGGGTAAACCGTTATTTTACAAAGTGCTTAGTGACTATACTTAATTAAACTAAGTTACAATAATATACCTATAAATAAATACATTATTTATATAAAATCACAACTTCATTCAAGGCAATTTTAGGATCAATCTTTTAAGGGTACAGTCACTAAAAGAAAGAATACAATGTGTTCACATTTTTACTAAAAGAAGTTACAAGTTAAAATGATGTCAAATTAATTGCAGTCAACCTTTTAGTAACTATTTTTGATTATTAGGTTATTATGTTTATTGATTTTTAAACATTATTCCAACATTGCTTACTAACATTGATTATATCTAAAATACAATATACATATAACAACTTATAAAATGTAGTAACGATCTATATCTAAAAAGATAAAAACCTACGGGAAAATTTGTATTTAGTGCGCACATTAAAGTACAGGAACCGTAAATATTACAATAAAAAACATACTATGAATCTACGAAAATTAGTATAATAAAGCTCTATAATACAGTGAAGGCTAATGAAGACTCTCAAAATATCTATCAGATTGATTATAATCTATAACTTTATTGCGTAATATATATTGTAAATATACAAAATATTTTCGTTTGTAGAAATATTTTACACTCTGTATTATGAAGGCACAATATGATATGTCCGGGAACTATGTATATTGTGAATCTTATTAATATATATAAAATAGTTATGATATAGCATTCTATTGCTTTATTAGTAGGCACTTATTTTATGGTATCTAGTGTACTCTTCCCATGTCCATACCGCCGAGTTGTCCTAGGTAAGGATATCCAGACTTGGCCTCCGTGGGCGAATGCGCATGCGACGCGTAATGTGACGCGTTAGTGCCGAAGAACGAACTGCAACAAAGGAAAAATATACTAAAAATCGTGTTTTTGTTTACTTGGTTTAAGCTTTTTACATCGCGGCTCGACATTACCATTTTTATTAATAGTTCCTACTAAAGTACCTTCTAAGAAGGCGTTGCGTAACAGTAGATTGAAGGCTACATAAAAGTCGAGGTCTTTTACTTTTATATCAAAGAGTTAGAACACGTCCTGTCTATTATCAATATACTTCATTCATACCTAGAAAAGTTACATTGAATTTTACTATCAATAACTTGGTGAGCGTGGGAGACTGCATAATTTAATCGCTTTATACACCGTCCGGTCTTTAAACATTATGCCGAGAATCTATCGATTACACTAAAAATAATTAAATAATAACAGTGCAAGCTCTAATGCCGCCTTGTAATTGTGACTTGTATCGGCCTACCGAACTACATAATTTGGTTGAAGTCTCTATATGCCATACTTGACTCAACAGCGGAATTTTCGGAAGCATTTCGTGACTGTACGTGCAATAAAATTTTAATTTATACTTAATACAGTGGCTAATACATTATTAAGGTACATTAGTGTCGTACATCGCTCATAAACAACGAAGGCCGAACATAATGCTGTGCAGGTTCAACCATTACGATCACAATGAAAACCTACATTTTGTTGCTCTGAATAACGCATAATTACTTTGGAAGGCAGTAAAAAATTTCTTTGGCGAACGCTATTCTAGCCAGTTCCGAGAGCTAGACAGGTTTCACGATTGGTTATTAGTTATTACTTAACTTCATCCCAAATTCCACACTTTACCCTTATGGTAAATATGTGCATAAACATTTTAACATGAGAATGAAACACGTGCGAAAACAATAACCGAGCGAGCGTTTCTGTGGTGGAAAGTGTTCGAGGCAAGGTGGTTGCTCCGCGCACCGCACGCGAGACTTACTGCAGTTTAGGAAGTCGAATGCAAATAGCTGCAGATAAGTTTTAATACCGGGTTCGCGTTAGCATAATGCTTAGGTTCACTGCACTAATGTCACGTTCGGCCTCTCATTAATTGCCGAGCCAGCCACAAAGCAACGTGTGTTTATCTGTTATCCGCTACGTATTGTGCCGGCGTAGATTTCTAATATCAATAAATGATCGGCAGCCGTATTACTTGGAAGCTATTAACCTAAACAAACTCAGCTTTGTTTTTATTGTTTCCAAGTAAATAAGAGTGGACGAATGTAAATAACATTGCGAATCTATTGATATCGACAAAAGAAACAATCTGTTTACTTTTGCCGAATGTAGGCGTCGATAGGTATTATTTGACCGATCCCTGAAATGTGACGTTTAATTAAGCCTTCAAAAACAAGATGAACATCAGCAATTTAGCTAACCCGTTTATTTTAGTATTGGGTTGACTAAATTGAATAATTTTGAATAATACACCGAATACAGAAATTGTGTATAAAGTCTATCTAGAAGTCTGGACTACCAATGAGTTAATTTAAAAGTCTTTTTTAAATAGTGTCGCTTTGCTCATAGTCATCATCATCCTCCTGCCCTTATCCCAACTTATTGGAGGGCGGTGCAGCATGTATTTTTCATCCATACTATTAGCCGTCATCTCAGTAGTCACACCCTCTTTCTAGTCTTAATATCTTTTACATTATCCATCCATCGTTTCTTTGGTCTTCCTCTACTCGCTTTGCTCTTAGTATCGATGTATAAATAATCCTACAATAATTTCACGTAAATACAACTGCCGTAGAACCGCAGTGTGACAAATAAAATAAGCTATGAGGTGACAATCACAATCGCTATTTATGGCCAATGACTGTCCACGTTAATTATAGCGATACGTACGTATCTCACTACTAATAGATAGGCAGGTTACTGATTTATTATGACTCATGGACATTGTACAAGATATAGCTTTTCCGGCTGAAGCAACATCGTGTAGAGCCGACACAATATAATGAAAATTGATGGAATTTCTTTCATTATTGTCATCCTCAAACAGATATGAAACACCCATTAGCCACACTTTCGGAACACAATACAATATTTTTGGCAGACAAAAATAACAAATAGAGTTGTAACGATGTGTTACGTCAATCAAGCGCGCGTAAAGGACTAGATAAGACACACCGACACATAAACGTAGCTAACCCATATATTATTAGTTTGTCTGCCATTGTGCCAGCCAAGATATTGTGTGTGGTCCAATGTGAGGTTTATAGACGTGCTTTGTCTCGATAACACAGATAAATGTCTTCGCCGTATACAGTACAAAGCGACAATGTATTTGTCACATTGTCATTCGACAAATTCACTTTGGTAGTTACACACAAGCACGAGTGAAATGTTTTCTACGACCTTCTTTCTGTTGTAATAAAACTCAGATCCCAGAGGCGATATATCGAATATCGCAAGAGAATTTAAAATAACTAAGTAAAACTTTAATTAAAAATCGATCCAAAATCACTATAAAATTCGCAGCCCTATTGCATTCACGATCGGATCGGCGTATTACGAGGCGCGCGCTGTAATAACCACCCGCGCGGCGTATAATGGCCGACTTCTTACACTCTTAATTGATTAGCGGCCGCTTCGGCTAATGATAAAGGAAGGTGAAAAGAAATAAAACGTACGCACCCCGATTTGCGATCGAGCCCACGCCCGATCGATAGCCACCGGACGTGGCATTACACGCATCCTATCTACACGCTCGAGAACCTCGACACGACGCGTCATACACATTACAAATACCTATTGACTAACGCGAAATGATGTCATTGCAAATGTGCGCCCTAAACCTACTATTAGTGTAACAGTCATATCGGGTATTCACATAATAGATAGTTATTTAAATGGTCGGCAGCAAAGGTCACTTTATTGTAATTGCATATTCATCCGCATAAGCCAAGTCAGATATGAGTAGCTCGACATCAATAATTCATGGAGCTACTTAGTTGCCGTCGGGGATTATAGAGATGTTTCAATTTTTGTTTGTTTTACATGAATGTAAAGTTGAATATAAAATTGAGCGTGTAATTGATGAACTTACCTATAGTTTTCAGGCCAGGCGCCGACTTCGGCGAGTTTGTTTTGCGCATGTCCGCTCAACTGCCTGGTCGTCCAGTGGTTGTGCGCTGACATGGCGTGCTCCTGCTTCGAGTAGTCTCCGTATCCGTACGGGTGGGCGACTGGTTCACTTGGATTCGCGTAGGTTGGATGTTGGTAAGTGATTGCACTGCTCTGGTTTGCAGATGGACTAGTCGAAGTAGGACTAGAGCTCGGAGGTGTGGCGTCAGTGGGGGCTTGCAAGGGAGTTGCAAGTTCCGAAGAATGGGACAGAGGTGTTAGGTTGCCCGCGGAGAACGAGCTGGATGTTGGTGGATGCAGAGTCGATGCTGCGAGCGCTGACTGGCAAACGGAAGGAGCGGTTAATGCAGACTGATGCAGAGAAGGCGCTAGTGCCGAGTTTAAGACTGAGCTGGTACCCAACGCAGATGAGTACGACTGTGGCCAAGAAGCACACTGCGCGTTGAAAGAAGATGGGGGCTCGTATTGTTGATGAACTGAAGGGAACGCTGACTGTAGCGACATGGTGTTAAAAGCGCTCAGTTGTTGAGAATTCAGTTGCTTGCGAAGCCGAGCTCTTCGGTTAGAAAACCATACCTAAACAAAAGAAAACTTTAATTAAAACCTTGTTAAGAATAATTAAACATTACTGATTGTTCAATGCAATCTGAGTAAGGAATCCAATCAGTTAATTACGTTTTTAATTATTATTGTTACAAAGTCTTCACTTTATAAGGTTACGTTCAAATCTCTAGAAAAAAAAAACTATGATTTGAAATTTTGTTAGTCCAAACATTTGACAGACGTTGCGGTGAATACTGCTATAAATATTACAAACACCTAACTCATCAATAGTTAATTATATAGCTAAGTCGATTACACGTCTTATAGAGGCCTACTGTTACGAGGGGCTACTAATTGAACAAAAACTGATAAAACAGCGGTAGCGATGAACAACATATGGTAAGCTCTTACTATTGTTGTAATTAATTATAAAGGTAATTATGTTTTTTTAGTGCCACGCTCTGTAGGGGCGGGAAGTGAGTGCGGCCAACAATGGGACTGTTTGATTGCGTTCATCTATCATTGATACACCCAACCTGTTTTGAGCTGGCTACCGATACTCGTTGGTCATGTGGTTTCCGGGAAATAATAGGCACTATATCTTGCATAGCACTGACAACCTAGTAGTTAAACGATTGCCTTTCAGGATTTTGATATGCACATGATTTCAGAATTAAAATTCATGTGCTGATCTAAATTTGATTATCACTTGCATTAGATGGAAAACATGCTTAGTAAACTTGCACTCCAAAAAAAAGTTGACCGGCCATCGTTATGGAGTAATGTCTACATCTTTCTCATTCTTCGAAGTGGCCTATGCCCAGCAATGGAACAGCAAGGGGCTTATTATGCTGTCTTGTCATGGTTGTTGTTAAATGTTGACTAGAAAATGATACCAAGAGGTTGGCAGATTTGGCATTCTCTTATTGTGGCAACATACTGTGAACACAAATCCGTCTGCCAAGACTAGTGATGATGATAATAGTGCCCTATGGCCGTCCATAGCAGCAGTCAATAGGATCCCAATATTCAACAGTTGAAGATCTGGACGCCTATTTTAACGAATATTCTTACTATTATTAATTGTAATATACTTAATTATTATTTGTTATTAGCTATATCCTACTTGTTTTGTCTTCGATTTACCATTAAATCTCAAATTTCCTTATTTTTTTTGTACCTCTTTCAATGCTAGTCTATTTAACCCAAAGGTTGACTGATAGAGAATGCCTTAAGGCATTAAGTCCGCCTTATGTTAGTATTTAATAAATATTCGAACAAACCTGAACTCTAGCTTCAGTAAGCTTAGTCTTCTGAGCGAGTTCCTCCCTCGTGTATACATCCGGGTATTGGGTCCTTGTGAACGCGCGCTCCAAAGCTTCCAGCTGGTCGCCTGAGAATGTAGTCCTGGACCTCCTTTGTTTCCTCTTCAGCGTAATACCAGGCTCCGACTCGGTATCTGAGTCTTCACAAGATGATGGACCTTTGAGACGAAGAAATACTTTGTTGGTGCATGGTGCTAAGTGCAAGTTCTTACATTAAACTAAGTTTTGAAACTAAAACTACAAAATTCCAATTCGAGTTATGGTTTATGTTCTAAATGGCTACAGTCACATTGATGGCTGTTCAAATTATATGAATTTTTGTCGTCGTAATATTTTTATTGCGACTTTCTAACTATTCATTTGTTTTTTGTTTTATGTCGATTATATTGAACTACCGCACGGACCACACGCGGTCTCGATTAAATTAAACGTAACCACATTACACTACGCCTGTAGTAGCCTCAAATGAATTCTTCGGGGCCTTAATAAATATTACTTTGTGCTAGTTGATAGTAAAATGGAATTAGATTAAAAGAACTTGATCGCGTTGTTATCTTATTTTAAGATCGTCTATACTTTCAGAAATATTTTTGATGTTGTAAATTTTGTTGAAGCCGTAGTCAGCAAATAATCAAAAGTAGGCGATGTAAAGTTTCAATTATTATTCATAAAAACTTTTGGCTCGTTTAAGTGCGGACCCTGAAATAATAATCAACGGGCCAATGTTGCCAAAGTCCGCGCGTATGCAAATATTTCCACGAAAAACTCGCGACCAAAATGTACCGTTACCCGCCGTCACAGGACAAGCACGAACAGCAAATTTTCAATACGCGAGCTTGAGCAGTAAAGGGGGCCGCTTTTCCAGTGTAGATATTACTTTGGCCGCGCACAACTTAATATGCATAATCTTATCGGTGCGCAGAATCTCGCCGGCAAAACCGCGCTCCGTCACTGAACCGGGATATTAGGAGCGCCATTTTATATTGGATAGCTATACGGCACAAGACGTGCAGTACGGACAGATTGTCGTAATGCAAGCCCCGCGGCCAAACGCGATGGGATAATAACACCTTTGGATACTAATTTCATTTTTATAACCTACAATTTCGAAGCCGACACAAGGGGCGCTGCCGTGGCGTGCGCGCGCGCCGCGCCCGCTTCACTTTTACGTGGATTATTAACTTTATACGCCATTTTGTGAAGTTTGCAAACGTTCCGACAGTCTCATTATAAGAATAAATTTATAATAATAGTATGCTTTGAACTAAATTAAGTGATTATGGTCTCGAATCAGCGTTAAGGACTACGATGACACGGCGAGTTATTTACGCGTCGTTATGTCGAAGGTTTCGTCAGAGACTTTTTAAATGATTGAATTTTATCCGTCAAGGATTTTGAAATATTGCTAAATACTTCTTAATGCCTACCCGCGGTGGCCTTGCACATGGAAAATAAAGACTCAGAATAAACCACAGCACATAAAATCCTTTATCAAGTATACAACAACAAACTAGAGCAATATAAAGTTTTATGCAAACACACAACGCGGTATTACTTCTCAAGCGGTAAAGTGCACCTACAAACTATGCTACCAACTGATACGGCAAATGCCTGCGGTGTGTGTACCTAAGGTCACTGCTACATTTTGATTCTCATTGTGAGTTCGTATTGAAAATATATTTTAAATATGGATCAGTTTGATCAATGCAATGTTTTAATAATCCGAGGTAAGTATCATTACTTACCTAGAATACCATCAATGCTGTGATTTCTTCTAGGATCTGATTCATCCCTTTTGCCTCCTCTTATTAGTCTCGAAATCGAACTCACAGACGGTGCTGTGTTTTTATCACAAATGCCTTCTTTAATTAGTTTATCTCTAATTTCCCAGGAAAATATACCTGGGTTTTGTCTCTTCAGCTCTTCGATCCTGTTCTCTACTTCTGGAGTCGCAACTCTTGGCTTGGATCCTCCGATCACACCGGGACGAATGGAGCCCGTTTCCTGGTAACAAAAAAAAAAACCAATTTAATATTACAATCGTATCTTCGGAAGAAAAGATCGGTTCTGATTATAATTAAACAAGTTTTGTGGAGTACAAGTAAAATGTGAGTATCCTCACCTGGTATCTGTTGAGTATCTTGGAGACGCAGCCATGTGAGACGCGAAGCTGTCGCGAGATGACACAGGGCCGCACTCCTGCCGCCGCCATCTCCACGATCTTCAGTCGGATGTGGTTCGGCAGCGGACGACCGTTGATAAACACGCCGCCCAACTGGTTCATACGACCCTGACCTGCAAAAACATGGACTTTTAACAACTGCTTCAATATTAAAACACTTTTCCCTCACATTTCTAACTCACAAACTTGAACATAAACGGTGTACGCGTGTGGAAACCAGTTGTGAATCGACTTTGCTATAAAAGCTAAGCTCTCTGATTGTGTGTATTCTACTTGTGGAGAATATGTCCCAGTATTCTTTACGTTCATAAGATTTCTGAGTCACAGTCGTATTTCTGTAGATCTGAATGTATTCTTCAATATATTAGATTATTGTGAAATGTTTTGTGATCGTGTCGGTCGAAAGGAGGTACGTCTTTATATTCGATATTAGTAGGCCAACCAGTAGCCATATTAAACTCAAATAATGCGTAAAGTATCAATAGCAACAATACATTATGGATTACAAAGCTGAGGCACGGTTGCACGTCAGTCGCTCCTCCACGCTCTACAATAATACGTACCTACGTCATCGGTAGGCCTCGATCACCTCGTAATTTTACGTTTCATTGCCAGTGTTCTCAAGCAAGAGTATCCAATTTCTTTTACACGAGTGCGGTCAAGCAGAAACGATAACACTTAAACTATTTCTGGCCTTTGTTGGGATCGACTTGTTACATTTTACGAGTATCGACTTCTGTTCTCACAAAAAATATGTTATTCCTAGATTAAACGGTATACCTCCAACTTCTTGTTGTGTGGAAAATTCTTTGGGTTGATAAATAATTTCTGATTTTCAACAGTGAAAAGAGAGTCATCAACATTTTAATTAGCGTTTTATAACGATGGGTACCGTGAGAGGTAATTAAGTTGGCGCTTTCAATAGTGTTTGCGAATAAAATAACTTGGAATATAAATTGTATTATTTCTGGATATATTAATGTGGTTGTGTGCGTAAAGTGTCGCTATTATAATCACATCATTCGTGCGGCCAGTGGTTGGGAGACCACCTAACGTCAAAGGGAGCCGCCGGTCGTCGATTTTTGCAACGCCTTTGTGCATGCATGTTAGCTTCTATTGGGAAGGAGATGACATTAAAAAATATACTCAACTATGTTATATAGCGAATCAGAGATGTTGCTTGACATTTTTATTGTTATTAATAAGTAGATACCTAAATAACAAAAACGATAAGAAGTGATTAATATCATTTGACATAACGGTGTTTTTCTTCATTAATTTGGTTCACTAATGAGTTTTTCAATAGAAAATTAAAAATACAGCAAAATAATTAGCTTCAAGTCCCATCCCACACCATAGATTGACCGCATATTAATAGTAAAAAAAAATAACAGTGGCATGTTCCACTTGCGAAGGCATTTATGGTTTATCAATTTCAAATAATTCCTCAAAGATTCCGCCTCATGTAAGGCCCTAGACCCCTACTGAGAACCACCAATCAATTAGACAACATGTCAACAAGTATGTCCTTTGATAAGACAAGAAACCGAGACGGATATTAATCAGACAATCAAAAGTAGACCATAACACAAACAACTTAGAGTTAACAACTGTATCCATCAACACAAACTCCCAAACTAACAGGAAAGCTTTAAAGAATATTGGAAATAGAACCTTCTTTCAATTAGCATAAAAGTTAAAATTGTTTTTGTTCTGAAGAGCTTTTGTAGCGTCCGGAGTCACGGCTTGGTTCTGCAAGCGATCCCCATATTTTTTGTAGGAGGCCGTAGACGTTGCGGTGCCTCGAAAGCCCATGTTTTTGAGTGTTAATTTTATGTTCCCGAAATATTTATGACGCATAACGTGTCCATAACAACCCTACTATACAAATGTGGGTGGCTTTGTAGTAATGTATCACTTCATTATAATATAGTTTTCATTTTGGCGATGTTATTTATAACCGTAATATATACAGGGTGTTAACGAAATCGTGTAATTCCTTCAAACCACGTGATCTACTGGTGACACAGATTAACCCTAAATAGGAATTTTCGAAAAACAACGAAAAAAAAAATCTAAAAAAAAATTTTGGATTTCAGTTTCTGACTCTTTTTAGAGCCTTGAGTTATCTGACTGCAAAGAGCGATATCGCGTTAGTCGTTCCTGCCAGCCGGGTCGTCGTACTTTCATTAATTTATGCGTGGCATCGAAATGTTGACAAAAATAAAATTATTTTTTTTGCAAAAAAAAAATTCTTATTTTTTTACTGAATCCTTATTAGGTGATTTAGATACGATCGATAACAAAGCCGCATGGAAAAAAAAAAAAATTATTTTTTTATTTTTAATCAAGCTAAATCCCGTGCGGTGCCTGTCTACACCAGTAGTAGATCATGTGGTTTTAAGGAATTACACGAATTCGTTAACACCCTGTATAGCTCTATTACTATGGATTTTTTGTTATAATATATTATCTAAGAATTCACGACAATTAAAATATCAAACTTAACATTTGATACTTAAAATAACAATCTAAATCAAAATCCAGACATTGGAATGCGCATTTGATATGAATAAATCAATGCCGAAAATAATAAATTCATTCTCTATCTAAAATTTTGCAAACTATATTCCAATTCGTGTTTTACTTTACATCCAACCGAACTAACAGGATCAGTCAAACACGCAATTGATGAAATTTTCACAATGAATCACAAAGAGGATCTCAAGCGCACAATGAGTAATAGAATTCTCAAACATTGTAACGCTATTAACGCAAAAGAAGGTGAAGTTAACAACAAATTCAAACATTCATTGGTAGCTAATCGTCCGGAAGTGCTTTTGGATCATGCACAAGTTGAGCGCGAGCGCAACAATGGCATCTACGAGGGTGGCACGTCAATGAGACGCACTGAAATAAGGTTGAATTGTAAAAAAAAATCAGTCACTAGGTCGATATTGTGCACTCAGTAGCTGAATGTATCAATACCCTAGCTGTCAATATTTTTTACTCACGCGTTTTATTCATAGCAAGCAAGTCTCGTCTGCTCGAAACATAATCACACACTAAAGTTAGACATAGACACCGTTGCACCGTTGAAGTATAAAATTTTCTCACAATCACATAATCGTGTTCCGATTCGTTCAACCGTTGCGTTCGTGTTAGACGAAATTGAAACAGAGTCAATCATTTAATGCTAAACGTAAGAGGCAAACCGTGACCGAATAAATGAAGATTCTGAATTCACCATTCGCATTTCTGTGTCAACTTTAATTAACAATCACATTTTCATCAACCTTCGTAGTACTTTCGGGTTATCACTTCCATTGTCGGATAGAGATTGAATTTCTTAACCTTCCATCTTTGGTATGACGAAATTCATTTTCAATTTGTACAACTTCAATTTCTTAATTTAAACAGGACCGCGTAAAAAGTACATTGCACTTTGTTATACGCAAATCGGTATGAACTGAAATGGTGCATTTTGTTTACACTGTATTGCACTTTATGTTGTTCGAAACGTTTGATGTCATAGGGTATTGCTATTGCACTAGCCGTGGGTTCTACACAGGAATGTCGGCCAATAAAAGTTATGAGAGCAATAGGCGTAAAGATATCTCGACCTCATACCAGTGCAACGACACACACTCCTACATCTAGACTATTATATAGTACAAAAGCTTCTATTATTTACCGATTAGAATAACTCTTGCAAGTTCATGAAGAACATAAATTACTTCTTTTCCTTTTCGTGATAGTTATTAATTTATTTCGGTATCGATTACAAATCAATGAAACGCCCTAGCTGTCCACAAATTATGCTCTTTGAATGTTCTTATGGGTACGAAAAAAACAATTCGTGATTTTGCCACAAGTACTTGATAACAACGGTACAGTGATAGTTTATAATGTTTGAAGTCGATATCGTATTGTGTAAATAAATCGTAAACCCCGTTTTCACAATCATAATATGTTTCTGCTTGCAAATCAATTTCACGTAGCGACATTAATGTGCCTATAGTAAAATTTATATGGGGCTTTACGTCACACGCCACGCCGCTTTCCTTCCACATGAGTTGTACCAACGATAACTGTACGACGAGTGGTTTCTACGAAACCTGGTCATAGTTCAGGAAATCTAATTAATGTTCTAGACGTTTTTGCTTTCGCATTGCAAATTATAAAGCTACAACTTGTTTTAAACTCACTTGTATGCCAAGGCGTGTGTATCAATAATGTCAATAACATTAGAAATTGTATTTATTAATATTTTATAAGAATTCTCACCGAGTACTTCAGAGTACATTTTCTTATGCAGAAGTAGACCGAAAGTGAACTCTTATGAAGTTAGTTTATGTGCAACAATATAATATGGGTATTAAGTTCTGAATGTACGTAGAAATTCTAGGATTCATGATTTACGTTGAAATAAGACCGACATGTGACATTCAACATTAAATTCCCATCAGCACATGTGGATACGTTATTTTCCGTGCAATATGCCAGAAACCAAAAATATGGATTAGTTCAATTTTCCCTTTCTTTTATTATCTAGTATCGACAGTAACTATTTGAGAGTAGTTCATGCCGTGGTTAATAGATTAGCCAGTCAGAAAGGTTGTTAACGGGGCGGACTGGCCAGCGTGCATCGGACGTACTTGAGTATTGTCACTCGTGAAGGCTTCTTAATGCACCCCAACCTTTCAATGCGCCTAATTATGATAATTCCATGAAATATGTTTCAAAGGCCCTATTTTTCTATGACATATTATGACCAAACTGTGAAGACTATATTATATACTGTGTTTAGCTATCATCATCATGGACTTTTTTTTAAAGGTTACTTATAGAACGTCTAAGAAGGAGAGCACCTGTATTTGTGGTTGTACATTCTAATGCGAGAGTGACACAAACAGCCACATCTGGTGGAATGTGGCTTATCGGCCAGTACCCTCAGTATAATTTTACATATTATAAAACGGCTAACCTCGCTAAACTGGGGGTCTACTCCTTAGGGAGTAGACCCCCAGTTTCCATGGAAGGCACGAAGTCCGTGGTTTCGGCCTTAGTTACGAGCGTTTCCTACTCCCTATCACCTATGGACACACGATTATTTCGGGACCCGAACTAAGAATGAATGACAGCACGATTTGACAGTAAAGTTGTCCCTACTACCGATGTGTTTTTGCCCGTCCGAAAAGTTGAACTTGACACTTGTTTTGTTCACTCCTACGTTTCGGGCTACTTTTGGACGGGCGACTAACTTCGTTGACGGACTTAAGGAGTAGGCCATCTGAATTGATACCTATTGGTCTCTTCTTTTTGCAAGTGAGAATCATAATTTGACCATCACTGGCATTACCGGTGAAGGAAAAGATCGTGAGGAAACCTGCACATCTCAGAAGGTTCCATAAAGTTCTCGATGGTGTGTGTAGTCCGCCAACCAGCACCAAGCCAGCGTGGTGGACTAAGGCTTTAACCCTTCTTGTTCTTAGTATAGTCCCATGATCAGCTGTCGGGTGATTATGTTATGTATGTGATGTTATGGGTAAGAGAGATAGACTATAGCTAGCTCTCGAAGTATATTACCGTTTTCGTAAATAGCAAACTCTTGCCAAAGGTACAGGAATACGAACCAGATTATTTAACTGTTGACTGGCGAGGCGTAAGCTGAGCTTTGCATTTGTGTGAGTGCACATAGAATCGATTGCCAAAAAGCAGTATAAACCGGTTTAAACCAAGCAAAGAACGCGTCTGCATTCATTCTCACACAATTGCAAAGCTCAGCTTAGGCCTCGCGGACGGTAATATAGTAAAATAACCGTTTTCATTTCAAAACATCTCAGGAGCAAAATCCTGCAGAAAAACTAGTGCAACTAAATTGAATAATACCGGTATATATGTCGAGCAATTTTAAAAGTGAAGCGTGTATTGAGCATACAAAATCTAATTCGATCAACAAGTCGAAGTTTTCAACAATACATGCTCCACATTAATAGGTAGGTAATCCATTTCAATGCCTTGCAACTAAAATAACAATGTCCCATCAATTTATATCGACACAAGATTTCTTTTCTCGTTAAAAATTCATCTATACGCTAATAAAATAACCTATTACTATCCGAAATCAAGCAACAAAGAGAGGTGAAATGCCATCTGAATAGGCATTAGAATTGGGCGGCGCTCACAAAGGCTGTGTCATTCCATTAAGCCTTCTTCAAGTCTTCAAAGTATTCTGTGTGGCCCGTGGTCGCGTGGCCGCACCGCCAGCCACTAAATGTAGCAATCGAATATCAAATCAATTCTATTATACTTTCATACGAGTTACATAGCAACTTAGATAGCGGCTTATTCTCATTTGGGTAATAGCTTTTGGAAAATCTAAATATTATTTACTTTGAATGTTGATAGCATGAAATTCACTTCATGCTACTGGCTCACGCCTGTTTGACGGTAAAAAATATCGTAACAATAGAAATAATTGGAAATAAAAATCTAGATTCCACATCTAGATTTTTAGTCAGCAATACTAAGGAGGTATTTCACCAACTTATCAATAATTTAGTCCCTAACTATTCACCAGATGAGCTAAATGTGACCTATAAATATGACATTTATGTGTTCAATAATCTTGTCATTATCACTATTGATAGGGTAGTGAAGTACAAATATTAACGATTGAAAAGTTTAGCGACCGAATTTGATTAATGAACAGTTAATTAAATGTTGATGAAATACCCCCTAAGTTTATATATTTGGTAATCCATATCCCAGAAAGCGAAACTACAGCTAAGTGTAGGGAATACAAAATATCTTTCTAATTTGTTAAAACACAAGTCTCCCCATTGAACGCGTTGCCAACTGTTCAAACTGAGGCAACGCCTTTCGGCATGTCAGAGCCGAATATAATGTACGTACCTACGTAAGTAATGAATGGAACTGAATATTTTATTTCAATATAATAGGCTATGTTTGAGAGTGCCCTGTTTGACCTCATTCCGTATTCATAACGCGTTATGTACTAATTTGACGGATTCTTTTCTTTTCTTGCACGGAATGGACTCTTTGACGTCGACACTTGCCGCTTGGACAAAGGATTTTGCTTAAGAAACTAATAAATATACCCGCAGTTGTGTGCTGGCCCAAAATGTTAGGTACCTTAAATTGATTGCGTTGTTTGGTTCAATCAATCCTGATAATGATTACAAAAAGGTTTTTATTTCTGATGACGATGATATCGAAAGTCAATATGTAGTTAGCAAATGTAAATTGGTAACCGTCGTTGGTTCTCTTGTATTAATTGTCACTGATATAGGTAGAACTGTTATGTGCAAAGCAATAAATTTTGAAAACATATAAAATATTGCTTAAGTATTTATCGCTGTTATACTTAGTTGTAAAATATTAATCACTAGAAGATAATATATTATAAGTATAATGGAATTTCATTTGTAAGCTCTTAAGCAAGGTATTCACAGTAATTCCATGCAAATACATTTGTTTGCGTATTTGTTCTGCTTTCACATGATCAGCAAGCCTGCTTATATTCAGTGTTTCGCGTACTCGTACATACTTTGTGAAATCATGATCATATACAGGCTGTGTCGTAAATAGTGGTCCAACGTTAAGGGGTCGACACACCGTATATTCAGCTATCACATACCACAATTTGAACCAATTTTACCATAGGTCTCAGTTTTTTTTTTTTTTTTTCTCCTCCTTTTACCAATTTAGCTGTAACTTCAACCCAATACATTATTTTCCTATTTTGTTTCTTGTTTATAACTGCTGAAAACATGTGCTAGCATATGCAAGTAATTTTTAATTTTTAGTAAAAAATTTCGAAAAAAATATAAAAATGTTTTATTCTGAGACCAATGGTAAAAAAAAAAATTGTAGTATGTGATAGCTGAATATATCGCATATCGACCCCTTAACGTTGGACCACTAGGTATTTACGACACACCCTGTATGTAAACAAATTCGTGTAATTCCTTAAAACCACGTGATCTATCACTGGTTAGATTAACGATATTGGTTGATTAAATTTTATTGATTGGTTGATTAGTGGTACGTGATTCTTTAAAAATCACCACAAAAAGATTTTAAAAACATAGTCAAAAATATAATTTGCAAAAATTTTATGTGATAAAACATTTTGATGCCACACGTAAATGAATGGAAGCACGGCGACACAGCTGCCTAGCTGGCGGGCACGACTAGCGCGATATCGTTCCGCGCTATCAGTTAACTCGGGGCGCGAAAATGACTCACTTTAAGAACACCATGTTTTCATTTGGTATTTGTTTTTTTTTTGTATAATCAAATCAAAAAAAAAAAATTCACATACCTATACCAATACAGGCGCCTATGAAAAGTCGAATTTAGGTGATCGGTTCCAATTAGTCGTTTCCTACGGAGAAGAGCCGGCAAGAAATTCCACGGTTACTCTTTTAAAAAAAGAGTATCTAACAACTTCAGTAAATACAGTACTATGATTTAGGATAGTTAAGACAGAACAATGTAGTCTTGACCACAGACCTGTGAGTAATGTAATACCAAGTCTTGAGTACAAAAATTAAACAAAAAGAAAAAAAAAAGAATCTAAATTAATCTCATGTAGGGTCAATCTGTGTCACCAGTTAGTTGATCACGAGGTTTGAAGGAATAACACGAATTCGGATACAGCCTGTATGCACAATAGGTACCTACAACTAGCTCCATTTCATAAGGACCTCATAAAGAATACCAAAGTTCTCTCAGTTCAATGCAACCTTCGCTTCTAGGATCACAAACATCTCTTTACCACCAATAAAGCACCAGTAGCGAGAAGAGAAGACAAAATGACATTATACACAATGGCAACATGTCATGTTTTCTATTCTGCCGTCCTATTTCTAAAAGTCCGTTAAGTAACTAAACTTAATTTTGAGTTATGAGCAAAAACGTCGAAAGTGTTGTCCACAGAAATTCTGAAGACTAACCTCGGTTTCTCAATTGAGAATTCGGAATAAGCAATACTTATGTAGTATCTGAGTACGGAGTTGTCAAAAAAATGCATTGAAATCTGTCATTTTTTGACAACTCCATACTCAAATGTTACTTAAGTGCTGCTTATCCTAGAATTCTCAGTTCAGAAACCGAAGGATAGATAGATGTTTTTGATTATACCAAATTATTGGGCTACTTTAAGCTCATTGTATAACTTTTAATGAGTTACAGGACTGATACAGTTTTTTAAATTAAAGTTTTTGTTTTTATGTCATGCTTTTTTTGTATTGAAATTTGACCATCTACAATATGGTATGGTATTATATGGTAATGTCTCAGTAAAAGTCTCTAGACCTCGTAATTGACAAATGGTAGAAAAATACGGACCAGACTGGTCGATAGAGAAAATGTTGCGCTTTTACGTAGTTTATAAAACTCAAATTTGACAAAATGTCAATTTACGGTCTTTTAGACATAGGACGTTCTTCAGTCGACAAAACCCTTGTTTACAGTAGTCATGCTACGCCTGCTGGTAAGCCACCTGACTTAGCTCACATTGCCTTAATGAGACATACGTCACGGGTTATGTCAAATCTCTCCTCCTTATTACGAAATATGGTTTAAACTTTAAATCAAAACTAAGGTTCTTGTTCTGTCTAGCCTTTTCCCTAACCTAACTACCCTAGAGATCAGCTTCCAGTCTAACCAGGAGGCCTACTCCCTAAGTCCGTCAGACGAAGTTAATCGCCCGTCCGAAAGTAGCCCGAAACGTAGGAGTGAACAAAACAAGTGTCAAGTTCAACTTTTTGGACGGCCAAAAACACATCGGTAGTAGGGACAACTATCAAATCGTGTTGTCATTCATTCTTAGTTGGGGCCCCGAAATAATAATATGTCCGTAGGTGATAGGGAGTAGGAAACATTCGTAACTAAGGCCGAAACCACGGACTTCGTGCTTAGGGAGTAGCCCCCAGATGCGGCTGAATACCAGTATTTTACACGGAGCTGCCATTAGAGCTCCGAAATCAAAACTAAGGTAAACCCAAATTTAAGTAATACCTATCACTGTCGAACGTCATACTACAAAAAGAGACGGGACTATTTTAAAACCTGGGTTTTTCTTAGACCATCTCTCGATAATAAGAGGTCATAGTTTCCTGCAATAAATTCATAGAGCTCATAGGTCATGGTGATGAATTTATGCAGTTTTAATGGAACAATAATACGTTCATTGATAGCCAAGTCGTGCACATGAGCCAGCTTATTGTGGTCAAATGTTCCAACGTAAGTAGGGTTCCCAGATCAATAAATTAGTTTTCCGGTGAAAACTCCAGACATTTCAAGAAGATTCCTCACTTTTGTATTGGTGACTCGTTATGTTGATTTTCATTAAAATCTATTTTATTTTATTTGAGACTGTTTTATTTTTGGAAATTCCGGACGTTTTAGAATTCCCCCCACATTCCAGACACTGAGCTAAAATTCCGACTTTGTCTGGAAAATCCGGACCTAGAGGGACTCTAAACGTAAAAAAAATAGAATTTTTACAAATATTCTTCCATAGGTGTAGTACGAAATTGATTGTCAAGTTATGATCGGTTTGCCCTACGTTTCCAATCAAGCATCTTACACAAATATAATGAAATGATTGGTGAAATATAAATAAAAACTTAAGTTGTAGACAAATGACTCTACTCCAAATATTGAATGAATGGATGCAACAAAGGATTGTTGATACTGTTATCACAAATCCCACAGTAAAATGCAGCAATTATAAAAACTCACTTGTTAAATTGAAATTGGAAAGTAATCATTAAAAGGTAAGAATGATTGTGCAAGAGAAAGGTAGCGTTACCTTTGTCACAAAGACGCTGCGCCCTGGGCTCTTTAGATTCTGATCTCATGGGTCGCGGCTAATCTGATAATCGGTTTAAACGTTTCAACACCTGAGAACACGTTGTATCGATGACTGCGGTTTTGATAATCAGATTGGATTACCCTAGCCAAAAATAAATTTGAGCAGAATCATAGGTATAATTTGCTATTGATAGGTACATTGTTTGTGCTGCAACTATAATGCAAATTGGTCATAATTGTCTTTCGCCAATCATCCATAAAAGTTAGTAATTGGTAACAGACGTATTCAAAGAGAGCCCCCGATATGTATTAAACATAAACAGATTATCTAATAAACTGATTTTGATTAACATGACGTTAAATCAAAGGTCCCGCTTCAAATATCCGTTATATCAATTTGTTTATTAATAGATCGGCATAAGTAATGGCAAGTAAGCGCCCTGAAGGTTGATCGGGCGGCGAGGCATTTCGCCGGCCGCGGGCGGAGGCGGGGGGCGCGTCATATTATGCGGCTAAAAGAGCCTGTCGGTGCCTTTGATCTGCGCGGGCGCGCCGCCGAGATGTGTGCGTGTGCGCGAGATGTGCACCGCTTGTCGGCCCGTGATATGAATGTGACTAAACCTTGATTATGGTACTGAACTCCACATAAAGGTCAGAAATCCAATGCACCGTGATGTAGGTAGTATCATTCTTATAATTGGCTCCATCGAAAACTCTTTAAGTCTAATTGAGATGAGAATTTACGACCGATCCGAGTTATTAAAAACAAACGTTATTGCTGTCGCAAATCTTGTGGAGACCAATAAAATATTTATAGGATAACCTTACATGAAAAATGCACTCTCGTTCTCGGAGAAAATTACAAGGTGCAACGCGTTGGCGATCGGTATCGCGCTTCATCGCCGTCACCTAGCCGCGGGCGCATCTGATCGCGGCGCGGCGCACCACTCATCGCAGATATTATGCCAACTAATATCGACATTAACTTCCATACTTAAACTCTACGCAAATGCATCATTATGCACTAACTCTTGGCATTAGAAAATTCCAATACATGTTGTTTAAGATTTAATCTGAAGTATGATACTTCAAAGTCTTTTATACCCTGTAAGTAGGTAACATATACCCTTATGATAATGTATGTATCTTTAAAGCATAATTCAAAACAAAACAAAATTAATTTCTACAAATTACAAATGGCTGCATATTTGTAAATAATCTTTCATCCTCTTAAAGCATTGAACAAACGTTTTGTGATGTTCACGGGCACATCAGATGGACTTATAAGACACTAATCCCGATTTATACTCGTACTTCAGAAAGTCATAAAGTTTGAAGTCGAATTAAAAAATCGAGACATTTTTAATAATTCAAAAGGGCCTTCGCGCCGACGCTGGCTCTCGCTTACGTACGGCGAACGTGACTCATGCAAGAAAAGCACGTAAGTGAACATTGTTAGAACATTTATTTACTATTATTTTGTGTCTAATATTCAACGACAATAATTCATGATACTGAAAAGAAAACGATATCATGAATATAAACTGATATTTAAGTTCGTACAAAAAATAGTCAGTTGCCAAAATAAGTCTTTACAGAAAACAAAATTGTTTCATATAAATATATTCATATTAATTTATAGGCATATTAGAAGAAAAAATGTGACTGGGGATCCATACCAATGTTGTCGGCATTCTTTAATGTTATTGCTCTCCTCTCTCAACCCTTTCAAATATATTTATCTCTTTCTTTTTAATTTGCCTTAGACGAAACAGGTCATAAGTCGAAGTGACATTTTTAACAATGCAGTCGAAATGTTTTCGTATGGTAATGATTTATGTGTAAAACCGTCAGTGCGAGAGCTTTTTGGAGCAGTATTCGTTGTTATTTATACACGGTAAGCCTTTGAAATGATCTTAAAGTCCAGCCGCAGGGGAAACAATGGAATATTTAATTTAAA
Organism: Amphipyra tragopoginis; assembly: GCA_905220435.1. Taxonomy (NCBI): domain Eukaryota; kingdom Metazoa; phylum Arthropoda; class Insecta; order Lepidoptera; family Noctuidae; genus Amphipyra; species Amphipyra tragopoginis. The sequence continues at coordinate 13,207,505 of HG992009.1, forward strand.
ACCTTATGAAATATAATACTACTTAGAACTATACGGGTGTTGCATAGGTATATATATTTGACAGCTGTCTAGCTAACATAATTGTTTATATCGATCTAAAAACAGAAAATAACTTTAAAATAGTACAAGGAACTGTAGCTGTGGGAACAAAAAATGGAAATGTATACAGAAGTACTATTTACGGACGGTTGTCCATGAAACTCTAGATACTCATAAAAACTGTCGCCAGTAATAAAACGCCGATACAGAGAAACGACAGGACGCTTAGAAAACAAAAGTTATTCAGTTATTTTACGACGGGTAATAATTTCTCTTAAATTTTAAAGCTGTAAAACCAATGTATTCCGGTGACTTTTATTGAACCTCACAAAATGTCTTTAATATCTACATTAGAGGTTTTCGACATACATTTTATTCATCAGTAAAGACATTTTCATATAAAGGTAAAGAACATATCGCCGGGTTAATTCAAAAACCTGCCCAACTCGTGATTTCGAGTTATTGAGTTTTGAAAGTTTGTGTCCTAAAATTTCGTAAACTACCTTATCTAAGTTTGTGTCCTAAAGTTTTGTATACAATCTTATCTAAGATAGTAAATGAAATTTTAGGGCACAAACTTTCAAAACGCTATAACTTGAAGTCATGATTTGAGCAGTTAGTTGGTTTTTTAACTAACCCAGCGATATTAATGCCTAGTTTTTCTTCATTGCATCTTTGACAAGTCTTTGTGATCAAAATTCCAAAGTATAAATAGTTAGCCAGATAAGATTGCATTAAAATATGATCAATTATCTCTTAATTCTTCTTCAATTAGGATCAAGATCATTCGGACAATGACTCTTAAATGACAATAGATCAGTCGTGACAGAAATGCTTTATTGAAACAGAGACAAATCACTTTCTATAGCTTACGGTCCTTGACCATTCCAGAAAGTGTAGTCTAAACAAGGTTCAGTTATAAACAAGAAAAAAACTGGCTATACTAAATTCGTCTGCCTTGTATCCGACGCGCGAAGATGAAATATTGTTATATTGGTAGCTGTAAAAGGCACTTTGTAATTTCTTCGTGATTTTATAGTTTTACGATCGTTTCGGGCCCTTTAGTTCGAAAAAGCGGTTGTCTGTGTTTATGACATAATTTAAATCTAACTGATATAACCGACACATAATCAGCTGCTAAATGTCAGCTAATCATGGGTGAAACAACCTGTTTTTGTTTATTGGTTGTTTGTGGTTTTAAAGTCATCATTTGAGGTGTAATTGATCATCAAAAAGAAACAGCTTTATAGTATACCAAAACAGATTAAACACTTAAACATAATTAATAAAAACATAGATCACATCATTAATATAAACATGAACATGTGAGTGTAGTTAGATAAATGTATGATGAAAGCAGATAATTTCCATTAAAAGTAAATCATAGGTAAATAAAAATAGGATATCTGGAAGAAAAATATGTATCAAAACAAATATTAATTTTGTTTTCAACAAAGCTTAATTATGTATTTATAAAAAACCTACAACTAACTAAAACAATATACATTATAGTTATGTTAGTCAGATTTGAATGCAGGAATAAAGTTTTCAATATGGAAAAGTTTTATGATAAGGAAAAACCAAACCTTAAAGTACTACATACAAACCATATAAAGAATCAAAAGTTAAAAAATAAAAAAGCGAAAAGGTATTTGAGAGCAATTATAAACTATTAAATAGGAAGTAATTATATAGCAGCTGAAGGCTTACCTTGAAAAGAGTACCCGGTGAAGTATGGTGTCATATTCAATGTTGATACAGCCATGGACGCAACTGATTCAAGAGCTAAATGAGGAAGACGAGTAGCTCTGAACACCAAATTAGTCCAAACACATGCAAAAGTCCCAGAAGATCACTATTTCAGTCTTTCACTATCACAGCATAAACGCAGCCATAATTACGTAAAGGAAACTGCGTGTGTCTAATCCGTGTTACTTTGAAGACAGCTCAGTGCCCACTGACGTGTGATGTAAAGATGTATTTCGACTCTCAAGTGTAATCTTTCACAATCAACGGACCAACAAAAAATGGTCAAACTGGCCGCCTCCGCAGCCTTCGAAACCGCTTCACCTGATCGTTTGTCTCTTTCTGTCAGCCGACTGTTTTCATCGACGAACGTGTCGCCGGTCCCAAAACTTTTAAATAAAAGTACCGATATTGTGATAAACACTTAAAATATTGATAATCTATCAAATTTTAGGTTAGTCAAAGAAGCTGAAGCTTAAATCCCAGCTTTTATTACAGACTTTAATAAGATTTAGCCATCGATGGCGTGCAGGAGCAAAGACCGGTGTGGAAACGAGATAGCACGAAGCCTCGGATACGGTATCTTCAAAGCGAAGAACGCTTACATTAACAATGTGTGAGTCGCGCCTGAGTCGCTGTTCCGTGACGAAAAACACGAGGCGTGTTGCCACAACGATCTATGCCTACAGCGATCGGTGATTGGTCAAAATTCGTTTTGGGGCGGAGTTTGTAAGCACACCAAGAAAATGTTGGTGCACGTTTGTGTGAGTTAATTGCAATGTCGATCTGAGTTCGTGTACAGGACACATTTTGTTTCAATGTGTATGATTTTTCAGTATTTTATAATAAAACTCGATCCTGATGACATTAAGATATGATTGACATTTCATAAAATTACATCTATAATTTCATAATATTGGTGACATTTAAGAGATGATAAAATATTGTTATCATTTTTAAGCTTTAACGATGATTTAAATATTTTTTAAGCAACATTTTCACTTTTATATATTTTCATTAATATCACTTTTACAATAATAGGTAATACCTATAAGGCATCAAAGATAGCTTCCTAAAAATACAGATACTTCCTTATACCTCTGCGCTCTTCACTTTATCTGTAACGTTACCGATATTAGTTAGAATAATAGTCCTGTTCTTTGGATTTTAATAAACCTACTTAAAAAGGATTATTTAAATTAGTATTTAGATATTTATTTATGATTGAGTGCCAGTTTTTTTTTTTTTTTTTAGAGCAAATGTCAATTTTATTTTCATTTTCAAAATACGTAAAATCAATAAAACCCAATTACTTATATTCAAAATTCAATTTCTCACATTTCGTTAGAACAAGTCAAAGCAAATCATTACACGAATTGAGCAATCCTAGGACAAGCAAACCAGAGTTAGTGCCTAATTAAAAAACGGTAATTACGAGCAAGTTTACTAGTAATTAAGTGAACGTGTCATTGGTAGGTAAACAGTATTGTCTAAGGTATTTAGCACGCCAACAAGGCCGCAGTTTCGTAAGCACCTCGGCGTAAACCTTCCTCCACACTAAGCGACTTAGCATAACAAAGCTTAGCTAAAGGCGAACTCGCATAGATAATTTGTTTAAGTCCACTTAGTTTTATTGGATGTTTAAATATACATACTCTCTTGATAATCACTGTGAATACTAGTGACAAATGTTTTATTCAAAGTTAATGTATAGTTAAGAAAAATAAATTGAAAAATTGGTAAAAGTTACCATAATAAAAATAAAAATCGAGCCACTCCTTTTTTCACTTGTCCTGGTTATTAAAACTGTTTCATGGATTATATACTAAGTTGACAAAAACTACCCTCATTGTAAAGGTTATCAAATAACCTTTTAGGCGTTAAATGTTTCAAATTGATCTGTTCCATAATAGGTACCAAAAAGAATAACAAATATACGTGAAAAATAGAAATGGCTCGATTTATTTGCTCCCAAGTATATATAAAAACTTTTGAAATTATAAAGTTGACTAGCGTTATTTTCCTTCTTATTTCTGTACGACAAATAACCTTGGAAGAAAAATGCTGTTAAAACCCCGTGTAGCAAGCAAAGTGGTACTTAATTGCACTTTGATATCAATAACGTGGAGAAAAATGTTACTGCGCAGCGTTTCGTGTCATCTCTTATGACAGGGGCCTAATTCTTCTAAAATAAATCTTGATAAATCACAACCGAAACAAGGCCGAACCGTTCAGTCAGACAGTTCTCAATTTCAAAAGCTGTCGAATTGTTTGACACAAAAAACAAAATCAATCATTTTGAAAATTTTCGGTAAAACAAAAACTGACTGACGGTTGTGGTTCGATTGCGTTTGACAACAATTTATTTTAGGAGAATTGGGCCCCAGGTTAAATATTAGGTATCTTTATGACAACTTCGGATGATATTAATAGTAATAATATGTACGATACGTACTTGTACACCAAGGCTGCCCATTGTCTCTTCCCGTTCTTCCAGTCCATCCTAAGGTTGTCTGGAAGAGATCGCCTTGTGCGATAAAACCGCCCATTGTATACATATATAATATTGTGTAAATGTTAGCATTCCTTTTTGTTTACCGGAGTATTACGTATTTACAATAAATAATAAATCAATAAATTGACAATTTTAGATTCACCGTAGCAGCTTATCAAATGTAGAGTATAATAAAGTTTTTGAGAACTTATCATCACCTTTAGCATAGTGTAAAGCTCACCAATTTTTTTATTAAAAAATGTTTTATTTATTTTGTGAGCCCACAGAATCAGTACTCTAAATAAATACCATCAAGTTCTCGTGGCGATTATATCATGGAAAGCATACTAAAATCAGCGATGAACGTCGACGCCTCGATGATTAAAACCATACTAGAAACTCTATTAAAACTTTAATTCCCTTGAAACGAGAAAATTGAAAATGCCATCGAATCCAATCATGATAAACCTTATTATTTACATAAGAGAAGACTTAAATATTGTAACGCAATCCAATTTTATTTAATGACGCTATACTTTGGGACACAACAGAACAAGAGCTCGTGAAATATTTCGTACAGTAACTGGACCTTTTAAAGGGAACAATGAAATAAAAACGTTAAGCAAATGTGCACAAGCCCTTAATAAATGAGACAGGAAACAATGCAATATCGTAACGAACAGAAATCGTCGATTCATTAACAAACCAGCCTTGAGTCGTGTTACCAACATTTTAATTAAAAATCAACCAACGCTCCATCGCTCTTGCGGTTTACAAAACCCTTAATTTCTGGCTGGCCTGTTTACACATTAATGACTTTGAAGAGGTAGCTGAATTTAGACACAAAGATATTAAGGCTAAATTCGACGTTGATATCGCAGTAGATAACAGTAATGTTGCTAAATACTTTGGTTATTTCGTGCTATATTTATAAAGTTTTAGATGTTCAGAAAATTTAAGACTATCAGCTATCATGGCATCTTTTAGAAATCACGCTAAATTGGACATATTTCGATTCAATAGTCTTTTGTAATCAGATCTTGTTGTAAGACAAGTTTAACCAAATCAAGATAAAGTTACTATTAATAGATTAAATTTCTAATTTTAGTACAGTCAGTATCAAATATACCAGGACGAACAGACTGTTCACAATTATCAATGGAAGACAATTATTGTCAGATTGACAGTTGTCGTGTTCTATGTTCACTCTGAAATACCCCTTGTTTGATTGAGAAATAGTTTAATTTTCTTAGTTGTTTAGATCATTTTGAACAGTCTGTTCGTCCCAATATATTTGAGGCTGACTTTACCTAAACTATTCCTCATACCGAAAAATATTCTATAGATAAAAGACGTTTCTGCTTAGAATTATCCATAATAATTATTACCCGAGTAAAATTAAGTACAACATTATTAACATTAATACCTAGTGACTATTAACATACAACAAACAATCTTTAACACCATCTCCTCGAAGACATAAGTTCACACTAATAACTTACAGTTGCAATTAAACCTACAGTTGTCACTTCACGCGTTATTAAGAATCTTCATACGAGACTCGTCGCTTGCGCAGCGCGCACAAAAAAGGCGTGAAATGCGCTGAAATCGTTGCGCATACGCTTCAGGGCCCATTGCGCGCCAAAGATGCCGCTGAAACTATGCGCTGATGGGCCGCACACGAAGGCGTGTTGTTTATTTGTACACTTTTTTTATTGTGAAAGAAAACAGTCATATAGGAGTGCTTTAGGAAGACGTAGTTCGGTTGATATTCCTGTAAGATTCAACGAATTAACGGCCGTAAAACAATGTTGAGATGAAATGAGAATATATTTCTCTGATTATTTTCTGTTTGTATATCACGAAACTTAGGGGAAAGTTTTTCTAGAGGATATAAATTATTTCAATGAAAATATAAAATAAAAATATTCTTTCATTTAAAATTCCACACTCATTTATTTAAAATTTATTGCTAGAATTACTTAGTTATTTTTGAACGTCAATGTCACAAAAGACAGAAGAAAAATATATTATATTAAGAAGAATATGTTTAAGAAGAAGAATAGAAACTACTTTATTGTACACCAAAATTGTGACACAGCTCTTATACACTAACATACATTGAAGGGTACAATGGCGGTCTTATCGCTGAAAGCGATATCTACCAGACAACCTTTGGATGAAAAGAAGAAGAATACATGTAAGAAGAATATTATAATTATATTAAGCAGGAGGTTTTATTTATCCACTTATTTAAAAAAACAGTATTAGATCCCAAGCTCTATGAGGTCGTGTATATCGCCATCATTTCGGATAATTGTTAGTTCTCGCATCGATGAAATTTTACGAGTAACTAACACTTTCCCATGAGTTCTCAACAAGCTCGTTTGACTTCACAGCATTATCCACTTAGAGATATTCTCGAGCCGCACAAGAAACAAAAGTGATTAGATAAATGGCTTTTATACACATGAAATCAGAGATCATAAAGCACTAATTACAAATTGGTGTAACAAATCAGTCTTAGCTTATCAAAGGGGGAACACGTGCAGATAAATTATTTGGTTCGCTATTGTTTAGACGCGGCTCATAATGTTTGATTCGCACAGTGACTCATCGACGATGCATAAATAAAACGCGGCCAGTTTTTTGCAGTCTTCGCTAATGAGGGGCGGTCGGTGGTCGGCAGAGGCGATAAATTACGTACGCGGATGCGACGACGTCCACGCGACGATTTACTAATTGCTGACAGCAAAAAAGTGTTGCACGACAGCACGACACATATTAAAAGGAAATAAGGTTAATTAAAATTACAGCAACACTTTCTGCTTAGTCTATTATGATATGATAGGCTCGTTCAGATAAAATTATATTACATTCACTTTTACTGTTACTTGATTATGTAATAATATCGTAAAATTTAATTAAACTAGTATGAGTCACCCCTTTAAAATAGTTAACTATTTCCTTATAAAAAATTGTTGTATGAAATGAACGCATTAATAAGTCGGAATGATATGTCGTGTGTCGTAATGTAGGCCACATGTCACAGCAGGTCCGTGGCCTGCCCGGTAATTAGTTCCATTCGACATGCCCTCCGCTGTTCCGGGGATATAATTCATAGACTTACAAATATATTTCATATTAGTCCACACTAATGATATCAATGTTGCCTTTGGTTATCAAATAAATTAGAGACTTAAGTTTTTAAGTTTATTTGTAGTCTATTAATAACTACAACAATACTTAAACCAGTTAGATTTCTATTACTCGAAATGCATTAGAACTATAAGGATTTCCAACAAGAATAATTTAAGAATTACTCTTATATGTATTAAACGATTTTTTGGAATAGACCTAGCTTTTGAAGTAGACTGAGTTGAGAACTGAAAACCCTTTTACCGACACATCAGCTTATATTAAACAAGGAAATGTAAGAAATTAACATAAAATGGATGCACCAAATGAACAAACATGTACAAGAAACTAACTAGCAACATTAAAAGTGTAAAAGATCAAAATCTACGTCACAGTAAATGTAGTGAAACGTGGAGCGGCATTTAACACAGCGTGTGAAATGGGCCCGCCCCACGTGAAAAACAAACACTCGTAAAAATATGTCCAAATGACATGTAAAATTTTTCTACGTCACTATGACATATTGTAATGGTCCGTTACGAAAAACAGTAATAGTGTCTCATGCAACAGGGGCATTAGACCGCCCTTGAAGACATGTGCCGACGGATTAGAGTCCATTATAAGAAGGAAAATCCAATTCACTCAGGGTGAATTGAATAAGCTAATGGGCTGCACACAGAAACAAAACTATAGAAGCGACATAAATGTTAATTTCAAGCTTACCTGTTCTCCATACACTCCGTCGACGCCTCTAGGTAATTGAATAATTGGCTAATGTCAATAAAAACTTACCAAAACCAATTAACGATTTCTTAAACTATTTATAATACAAAAAAATGTTTTACGACGTAGTCACGTCGTTTTGTTATGCCAAACAGGTTATATATTTAGGCAGATATATTGCATATTTAAAGGCTTCCTCAATTTTAGAGCCTCGTGTATTGTTTCTGAAAGCTTTTTTGGTTTGTTCAATGTTTCCTTATTTCCTTAGTTTTTTTACGGAAAAGAACTTGCAATTTGAATCAAAAGTAAGAAAATGTCTGTTCAATCGCTTATATTGTCACAGTCAATACGGTTTCGTGGTGTGTCGCTTCCAGTAGTGCAGACGACAATAGTTCCACGGAACTGAAGTTCCATATTTAACACATTTGACTTGTTTCCACAAACAGTGTCGGTCGCGGTGGAGGCGTGCGCCGGCGCGGCGCGATCACACATTTCTTAACATATTTTTTATTCGTCGGCATCCTTACAACTTGACTCTTAGCTAATGACTAAAATTAACATTCACATATTTTATTAATTTTCTGTAAACCTGACATTTAACTGAGAAAGGTCGCGCGAGATGAACAATTAAATATGTTTTGACGGCTATACTATACGATTCATTTCCGTATTGATGTAATTAATAAATAGGATTTAAAACTTAGAACATCGATAAACTGAATAGAATAGGAAGATGACCATAATATTCAAATGGTCAAAACAATAAATTAAACTTAAAATTAATGACACTAATATCAATTATACAAAACAGAAATCATCGTTCCTATACAGAAAACCAAAGCTCACTTACACACAGCGCCAATGCAAAATGGTTCTTACATTCCATCCCTTTTTAAATGGAGCCGTGTGCATAGTTGCGTCCGTTGAGGCTTAATAGCTGTAATACAGGCAACGTCCAGGCGATTTGCATGTGAGCCGGTGAAAGTGGTCCTCAGCTTTCAAGTGCCTTGACAAACGCACCACGTAGAAGAACAATGGGAACTGGTTGTTTGTAGAGAGCCCACCATAGCGCGCACCTACATACTAATGTGCCTATGTACAGTTAAGTTCATTGTAGCGGTTGATTCGATCTCTTTCTCAATGTCTACATCTAAAGCGACAAGAGCATCTTTCTAAACCCACTAAACATTAACTTGATTTAAAAGTTACAGCTAATTTAACGGACACAGTCCGAAAATTTAAATTCTATTAGTTCAATCACATTGTCAAAGAATCAAAAAGAATCAATTTCTTACAATTACATATTCAAAAGTAGAAAAGGTTTCTCATTGACCAAATTGACAATCAAATTCCGATAAAAATACTCAAACTAAAATAGAATACTTACAAAAACTGTGTTGTAACAACTTCTTGCTATTGTCCGACACAGTCGGTGAATCCGCGTCCGAATAATCGAGTAATCCCAAGACGCCACTCGATATTGTTTTGACACACTCGGTAGTGTCACAACGGTAACCTGCCACTGGAACTCCATAACGCCTGATACATCACTTCGTTAACAAAAACCAAATCGAAGTGCTCATTCAACTTGTTTTTTCGTACTCAAGTGTGAATGAAAGCTCATAATAACTATACATGAATCAGCATTTCTTCGGGTGTAGAGGAATTCAAAAAATTATCCTTACAATTTGGATTACAAGTTAGTCCTTTAAACGAATTTAGTTCTTAATAAACTACTAATTAAGTACTTTTTATAAAAAGAGATGAAGTTTTTCGTAGAAATTCCAGAATGATAGAAAAACACTTCATTGCTCAAGTTATTAAATAAGCAGCAGAAGATATAATAAATATGTCTATTTTTTTATTTACTTATTAATCTAAGTGGATTTCGAACAGGAAAAGTATCTGAAACTATTCTGCCATTAAATTATCAGCACCTATTGAAATCCTACATGTATGAGCGTTGTAATATCATACAGGTTCCTACAGCTGCTTTTGGAAATACTTAGACTCCCCAAAAAACTAAACGCGAATCGAATCGCGCGCAACGTCCGCAGGACAGTCGCATGCGTTCGGAGCGCTCGTCGTACAATACGAGGATACAATAGTCGATAATTTGCATGACGACTTTTTATCGATACTATTGTCGACAATCCGCTGGCAGCTGCACATTCAACAACGAGAGGTTGACGATACTACAGATTGTATTTTTGATAGAAACTCGTTGATAAAACTGAAAGTTTCAAGTTAACTGGACCTATCAGAATCATTGTAAAAATTAGCCATGTCTGGTGGTAATATATGACTTCAAAAGTCGTCTTATGTTACTACAACGAAATGTGGTTTTAGCATCAATTCTGAGTAGGGTTTTCGCGTTCCCGGCCTTTTTGAGTTCCCGGGAATCGGGATTTTTTTCTCGAAATTCCCGGGAATTCCCGGGTACCCGGGAATTTTCATGTTTTTTGTATAAATATAGTTTTTCTCGTATATTTCCACATGAAACTTATGTAAGTTCTTTAAACATGTTATATTGATAAATTGTCTAACATACCATTCGAATTTTCTTATTAAAATAAAAAAACATACAAATATAAAAAAAAAAAAATAGGAACAATTACAGTCATTTATTGTCCGACGTCGCGAGTTTTTTTAATGAAAAAAGTCTGCTCTTCATTAAATATGGCAAAATATTACGGAATAACAATAGGGTGTATGACTATAAAGGATGTAAGTAACCAAATTCGTGCAGTACCTTAAAACCACATGATCTACTACTGGTGTAGAATGACCGATCACGGGATTTAACTTGATTGAAAATAAAAAATAATAGTTTTTTTGCGGCTGCGATGTGATCGAAACTTAACCAGCTATTATAAAAATATTGAATCGGGTCTTCTCGCGTAACAAACTTTAAGAGGCACAAAATACCTTTTATCCCGACGTTTCGGCCGAATTTCACCGGCCGTGGTCACGGGTAGACTGAAGTGGCTGAGCAGTTGTCATCTTCGTGAAGCAAGGGCATTTTCATCTACCCTCACTTGATCTTGATTTTTTATAAAGTTATCGTCGGTACTTCGACACACCACACTAACGACGTCTTTACACTCGCCTAAACCGTCCCGTTGACGATAACACTTGCTGATGACCGGATTCCATGATGTTGATAGTTTGTATCCATCTTCCCGATTGAAATTCTTGTATTTCTTAATTTCAATCGCTTCACGTACAATTCTGGGATAATAGTGACGATCGGTGGAGAGGATTTTTGGACTGTGTAATTCTATCCAGTGATTGGAACCGGACTCCAGGAGATGCTCGGCTATTGCGGACTTATTTATCTGGCGGTTTTTGACTGCGGCGATATGTTCCTTAACCCGTTCTGCGATCGTTCTTTTGGTCTGCCCGATATAAGAACTACCGCAACTGCAGTCAATCTTGTAGACGCCAGGTGTCCGAAGAGGAAAGATAAAAAACCGGGGGTAAACAGAGTGCCAGCGTTCATGCCGTATTTAAAAGGAGTGACGGATAAAATTGGTACAGTACTACAGAAATACGCCATTAAGACTGTATATAGTCCTCTCTCCAAGGTATCAAGGCAACTGCGTACTCCAAAGGATGTTATTCCTCTTCAGACACCTGGCGTCTACAAGATTGACTGCAGTTGCGGTAGTTCTTATATCGGGCAGACCAAAAGAACGATCGCAGAACGGGTTAAGGAACATATCGCCGCAGTCAAAAACCGCCAGATAAATAAGTCCGCAATAGCCGAGCATCTCCTGGAGTCCGGTTCCAATCACTGGATAGAATTACACAGTCCAAAAATCCTCTCCACCGATCGTCACTATTATCCCAGAATTGTACGTGAAGCGATTGAAATTAAGAAATACAAGAATTTCAATCGGGAAGATGGATACAAACTATCAACATCATGGAATCCGGTCATCAGCAAGTGTTATCGTCAACGGGACGGTTTAGGCGAGTGTAAAGACGTCGTTAGTGTGGTGTGTCGAAGTACCGACGATAACTTTATAAAAAATCAAGATCAAGTGAGGGTAGATGAAAATGCCCTTGCTTCACGAAGATGACAACTGCTCAGCCACTTCAGTCTACCCGTGACCACGGCCGGTGAAATTCGGCCGAAACGTCGGGATAAAAGGTATTTTGTGCCTCTTAAAGTTTGTTACGCGAGAAGACCCGATTCAATATTTTTATAATGTGTACAAATCGCGAAAGTTTAAAAACATTAACCAGCTATAATGGAATAAATAAAAAAAAATGCTAAATTAACATTTTTTGCGTTGGAACATTTCGACGCCACTCATTAATAAATGAAAGCACGGTGACATAGCTGGCTGACTATCACGAAATCGCTCTTTGCAGTCGGTTAACTCGGGGCGCAAAAAGGGCTCGAAAACAGAACTTTTTTTTTTTTGAAAATAGTCTATTTTATATTTAAAATAAAAACCATTTAGGGCTAATATGCGACCATTAGATCACGTTGTTTGAAGGAATTCGTGTACGAATTCGTTTAAATCCTGTATAATTTCATTATGAATCTCGAAACTATTACGAAAAAAATAAGCATTGTGAATAGTTTCTACAAATGAAACATTTACAAAAAATCAAGCGTTTAGAATTTGTTTACTAGACAGAGACAACAGTACTGTGAGCTGACATCACGATACATTTACCCCATTCTAAGTTCACACCACGCAGTACAATGTCCGTTTCCCGAGAGAGAGACAGAGATTGCTCTAAAATCTTCGGAAGCGTGCAGATCCTTCATTTTTCATCATCATTTCTTCATTTCAAATAATTCCCGGGTACCCGGGATTCCCGCCAAATAATTCCCGGGTCCTAAAATCCACAAATTCCCGGGAATTCCCGGTTCCGGGTACCCGGGGCGAAAACCCTAATTCTGAGTTTGATCGGAATTTGATTAAAGCATGTTAAAATTAGTTGTAATTTTGAAGTATCTTCTAACTGCATTGTACTACATCACGCCTGTACTCTCCGAAGGGCTGGGCAGAGGTATATAGTACCTACACCCTCATTTCGCCGTTATGTTTAAGTCATTTACTTGCCATCAACCGGGCACAAATCAGATTTCGGGCTGTTACTCAGATATTCCACACGAAAAAACCCAATAACTCTGCCCGACCTGGGGATCGAACCAAGGATCTCACACTAAGCAGTTGCGCTTGCGACCACAACACCAATAAGGCAGGCAACTAGCAACATTCAAATAGAATACACACAGAATGGAAGAGGCATTTATGAATAAAAAATAAATAACAACTAAATCAAACAGAAGCTACGAAATAGATATAAATTTCTAACTAAAAAGGACAGGACATTCATGAGAAACGACATCAGTGAACGATCACTATACCTACATACAATCGTCATTAACATACTGAGCAGCAATAAAGCATTTATACATAAATTTACACCCTTTTTATGCGCCCTTTGACGCAGCAACACATACGCGACTGTTCCTTGTGATTTACTATTATTACCAGTAAATAAAAAGTGGTAGGGGAGCAAAGAGGTGGAGCGAAATGCTATTGTAATACACGCTATGAGTAGGGTCCGAAAGATAATGCACACAACGCCATCGACTTTGTAATTGATTCACTTATGTCACACGCATCGAGCTTTCCTGCATTCGCTTGAAATGTATACTTTAATTCAGTTTGTAACCCTCGTGCAATACTCAAACATAGTCAGTGTTTAAAGTGTCCCATAAAAGTTTCAGTATTAAAATAAATAAGATCGTAAAGTGTTGTGTATATGAAAGTCACGTACAAGGAAAATCTGTATAAGTATAGACATTGTGTAACATAAAATGATTTCTTTAAGATAATATTCCGTCCGTAAAAGATGATAGTGAAGTGAAAGAACACAGTATCGTAATTAAAAACATTAAAATGGATTACACAACAGGAACTACGTCTTCGATGAACAATATGAGACCAATTTTCGGCGCGTACGCCTTTCAAGGTGAGCATCGAATTATTATTGTCCGTAGACACGAAAGGATCCAGAAAGATGAGAAAAAGGCCCGATATGGTTAATTACGATGTTCCCAGGTACCAATAAAACAAGCAATAATACGTCGGAATCAAAGACCCGAAATCAATATCGACTATTGCCTAAACAATAAAAAATTGGGCACAGCACATTACATTTATATTCCATGAACGGTTCCGTAAAGAATTGTTATAACATTCCTAGCGCAGACTCATGTGATTCTGTAAATTAATGTCTCTCTCGTTGTTACTATGCCGCGTGTTGATTTTCTAATAATGTTACTGGACATAGGTATAAACGCACGCAATACAAAAGCTATAAATATGACTCGAATCATAGCACTCAATCGATTAGAAAAATTAATAGCAATACTTTTCTGGGGATAATCATAATATTATAAACTCGCTTAACCCTAATAAAATCTCAACGACGATGCAGACACAGTCATATTTCTATTACCTACCTATTAACGCGGAACTCTAAAAAACGAAGATACCTTTCAAAGTGCCGCTTATTAACCTCTCATCGACTCCGACCGTAAAATGTAAACTCGATAAAGCCACCAATTAAAACTAAATATGAGAATCTCAACAATCAAAGCTCGAGCCGCTACATCTGACACCGAAAAACATTTCTCCAAAAAATAAATCGCGTTTTTTGTAACCAACGCAAGGTCGCAAACGCAGCATGATTTTCGCCTTTCGACAACCGCGATTACGGGCGGGCCGCGTCGATCACATGCCAACGTAAAATCGATCTCAGACTTAGCAAGAGAAGAACATTTTCGATCGACAATACGTTCTGGTCAGGACGGGGTAGGTGGTGATGATAACAATGCTTTATGAAAAGGTTTAGCCAACTAATTTGTTTTTTCTCGGCTACTGTCGATCTCGGTAGCGATGCAACCTTTTTTTGTTGGAGGAGATCAATCAGTCAAAATAACAGTGTGATACCGCCTTTGATGCGATCCGGCCGGCCTGTTTTAATCTCCACTGATACATGATTAGATCACCGATGATGCAGCAAAGCCGAGTAACTGATCTGAAATTGGACGAATCCGCCGCTTTACTCGTACTAGATTAACTGATGAAATCTACCTTATCTGTCGGTATGTATCGTAACACAATGTACTTCAATTAGAAGCACTAAATGAGTATCCACTTCCATTATACTAAGCTCCCAGTGTTAGCATGCTCTCAAAAAGTAATCCAATTTAAATTTTCATTATTTTTCACAATCAGAAGTGAAAACAGCTGTATAGTCACGTAATTATAATTATAAGTTCGTCGTATCGTATCATAAAATTAAATAAAAAGTCTTTGAAAAGTTTAATTTCTTCTTCTAGTAATTATATTATTTTCGAACAAATAAATTAAATTATAATATCTACTTCAATTGTTTGATCAACACATACACAAACTATAATCTGAGCGGTAGTCGGCCACTACAATAGCCTTGCGGTTTTTTCAACTTGAAACGCAAAGTAAAAGGACTATGAAAAACAAATGATGTCAATGACATCGTAATGACCGTCCATCATTTCACAACGCCGTCAAAACTGTCTCAGCGTACGCGCATGCATATTACATGCGTGTGTCGGTAATACCTTTTTCACCCAAAGTACTTTTTGCCGCATCTGATAAAATTCGCGCTGATGTGTTGTGCTCACGACAATGAGAAATGAGATATGAAATCAGTCCTCTTTTTAAAATGCGATATAAAGCAGTCTAATTAAGGAAGCATTCAGAACGAACTAAATTACGTAATGATAGTAACTGTGTGCAAAAAGCGATTTGAAACTTGATTACTCGGGTTTATTATGCTGGTTACTATATAGCGGCTCGGTGAACTATTCAGTTCTCTCCATTAAACTAAAACATTCATTAAATCGGCTGTAATAAGAAAATAAAAGTAAGAAGGCAATGATTGTGATTCGAAATTAAATCGGGAGCTGGTCTCATCACTACGCGTCCATTGAGAGAAACACAATGGTAATCACAGAGAAATGCAGAAGCTTGTATGATTAATTACATATATGTTCTGTACTCGTTGTTTATTTGTTGTGTGTGTGGTGAGATTACTACAAAGAAGCTAGCGACATACCAAGCTCGTATTAAATTCTTGTCCTTCGAACTTGTTCTTTTCTGTCAACGCATGTTTTGTACTTTAGTAATAAGTGCCGTTTTGCTTATATCGGAATTTTGTCAAACGAATGGGAATTTGCGAGAAATAAATAAAACGAGAACATCCTTTAACACAGTGATTTGTGTATTATTGATTATTTTATGTATAATGAATAAAAAAGTAATAATTGTGCTCGAAAAATTGCAATAGTCTCGCCCCATGGGACTCAATGCAAAAGACAAAACGTGGGTGTTAAGACTCCGGTCTCAGTTAGATCCCGACCAAAATTATTTATCAGTTGCATCAACGGTGAAGGAGAACATCGTAAGGAAACGTAAGCGGTCTTCAAAGAATCCTCGATGATGTGTGTAGTCCGCCAAACTGCAATAGGCCAGCGTGGTAGACTAAGGCCTAAAACTCTTCTGATACTGAGAAGAGGCCTGTGCCTAGCTGGGGGACCGTCATGGGTGGATTATGCCATCGATTAAGTAAGTAAAAAATCATTCATGAGAGCTGATTTTTCTTGTATATTTACGGTTGATGCTAAAAAAGAAGTCGTGTAGTTCTAAGCAAAGGAAGGTTTTATAACAAGAGTATGACCTGTGAATTTCTTCTCACGTGTCGACTCGAGCTATTTGAGAATAGCTAATGCCATGGTGATTAGCCAGTCAGCGAGGTTGGTAGCGGGGCTGACTGCCCAGATTGCGCCGGTTCTGTGAACTTATAAGAATAGACTGCTATCCCTAATACGTTCGATAATCGTGAATATTAGTGACAGTGTTCTCTCATGATCGTTCATTATAATGATCATCTTTAGTAGTGGGCGTTTGTGGACTCATATGATGACTTTCATGGTTTTAGTAATTGACAAATTCATCAAAAGAAACTTTTCATGACTCCTTTTTGCTCTTCACGGTTCTCCTGTACTACGTCTACAAAATTGTACTCGTTGTCTAGAGGTTACTTATAAATTAGAAGAAATACAATTTCTTTTTTTTTGCATTTTAAAATATTGTTTGTAAGTAATTCTAAGTATGTCATTTCGACCTACCTTGAAGTCATGTCTTTGTTTTTACTAGCAATGCATGTCATTATCATGCTATTATTTCTGTTAATTCCTCCAACTAAGGTTAGTTGGAACATTTATGATGTATATTTAGGATTGTGTTTATCACAATAATGGTCGAGCCTCGCTTTGCTGATACATACATCATCCCTATCAAAATGTAAATTATTATTAGTACCTGCATTGTTCTCACATAATTTTAAGCACTACATTGTAAAAATATCCGATTGTACTTTAAACAATTTTAAAGAGTATCCATGGAGTTTCTTGTCTGCTCTTCTCCATAGGATCTACTTTTTCGAACCGTGTAACTAAATTGTCAAAACGTTTCTTAAGTGCTTGCCTATTCAAAATACAAAACTTTGAATCTTGAATGTTTGCGTAGGGTTTAGGAACTTCATTTTAAAATACAGATTCATAAGATATTTTAGTTCAGAGCCTTCGTTTCGATTAATTGAAAACTTTTTCATAACTCAGATAAACGTCTTGCTCAGCACCTGAGCACAGACAAACAAAATCTTAATGGCATTAGAAATCAAGTGTAAGAATGCTCGGAATTTTCTACATTGCGTTCAATTTTCTCTATTTTCTAAAGCGCTCACTTGTCAAAGTGTCTGTTTGACGGCCGACATATCTGTCGCGACAAGAATGCAGATAATGGATGAATGGATGAAAAAGTATAAAATTCCTATCGAGCCACGCCGCCATGCCGCCCCGCCGGCAGGACGCAACTGATTGAGTTATAAGCTATAATGGCAATTCCATTCTGTTTTTGCACTGTTTTTCACTTGAATGCCATGTAGTAAGGCGTCTACTCATATTTAATATACATTAGGCACTGAATGTCGATCTCAGATTTGTGCTTCTTGCCCGCGGTGAACCGGAATGCGTGTCTTGTTTATTTTGATTTGTCACCTTTGATATATGAATATCTAGGTACTTACTTTTTGTTATTATCTGAATGCGTTATTATAGTTAACTGGAAAATGAACTTTACTGTTTTTATGTATTATTTTACATCTAGTTTAGTTACACTGCATCGAAGGATTTGACTCTCCCAATTCAAGGAGTCGATTTTTTTTATTTTAAGAGTAACCATGTAGTTTCTTGAATGTTCTTCTCCATAGAAAACGACTAATTGGAATCGTGCATCTACATTCCACTTTTCATAAGTGCCTGTGATGGTTTCAGATAAATAAATAAAAAATGTGTTTGATTTTGACTAATCCTAATTACCTATCTATGTTTTTTTGGAACTATAATTCGATACTGTTTTTCTTAATCTTTACATGCACATTTAGCTAATGTTACCGTAGAGTGCACTTTATTTCAACGTACCCAGTATGCAATTCTCATGAATACAATAAAATGGAACTTGTGTGGGCACTAAGAGCAAATTTTACGAAGAAAGATTCATGTTTGTGTCGACAATCACCTGAACACTGTGGAGCTTTCTGTCGGGTTGCATGGAGCTCCTTTTGCTTACAAATGCAATGAAGCAAAATCAAAACAATAAGAACTATTGCCTTTTGAATCTTAGGTCTTAGGTTAGTTATAGGACGCAACAAGCGTGATTTCGAGGGTTTTCGTAGTAGAACTTATGTTTTATTTGTGAAACAAGCTAGCTTATCTTTTGAAACTGAATACATTTATCTGGTCAGCAGTGATTGCATAGGAGCTCAACACTTGCCTTACATGCAGAAGGGCCTGAGTTTGATCCCCGCCCTCTGGCTTTTCACATTAATGTGCGAATTATTTATCACTTCCATTACCGCCGCGGAAAAAAACATCGTGAGGAAACATGCACATGAGAAGGCTCGAAGTGAAAAAGTTCTCGATGGTGTGTGTAGTCCGCCAACCCGCACCAGGCGGTCTACTCCCTAAGCACGAAGTCCGTGGTTTCGGCCTTAGTTACGAGCGTTTCCTACTCCCTATCATCTACGGACATACGATTATTTCGGGGCCCGAACTAAGAATGAATGACAACACGATTTGACAGTTGTCCCTACTACCGATGTGTTTTTGCCCGGAAAGTTGAACTTGACACTTGTTTTGTTCACTCCTACATTTCTGGCTACTTTCGGAGGGGAGACTAACTTCGTTGACGGACTTAGGGAGTAGGCCCCCAGGCGTTATGGTGAACTAAAACCTAAACCTTCCTCATTCTGAGAAGAGGCCCATACCCAGCATTGAAACAGTAATGAGCAGATCACTAAATATACTAGTTTTCTGTATGGAATTGATACTTCATCAACCAATTATAATATCATCACATCAAACCATCAAATTAACAACGCTCAAAGCGACTGCAAATATTTTATTGGGCTAATTGTGCACATCTAACCACCTGCAATGTTAAAAAGCGAGAGGATGTAGGCACTTACCTGACAAACTACATTTTAACGTTTTACACATCCAAATCTGACTTTAATGATCATGCTCATACAACGAACTCCTAATATCCACATACAAAAAACAATATCAAAGTCGAGACATCCAGTCGCCAGCGGAACTTGAAATCTGGTCGGGTGACCTTATTACCGTGTAATAGAGTCATTTTTCGTTTGTTTTGATGAAATGTTATAATGCAGAGTTCAGTGGCAGGTAGGCACAGCGGGCACAAAGCCGAGTAGCCGCGTCTTATAATCGAGAGTGCCTCCGGTTTGATAGTTAATTAAAGAAGTGAATAACATGCGGCAATGCAAGTCAGCTGCAATCTTCGTCATTGTACGAGATGTCCTGAGAGCGGATAATACCCTCCCTGGTACATTGTTCCATACCAACTTGAGGCAGTTATTTCTGTATTATTAATTTGTGATGAATATTTATCGCTAATCATTAAGGTGTATAAGGAAATTTGCGACGTGTATTAATTAATTCTGAGTTAGTTATACCGATGAAGCGGTTAAATGATTGTTTATGTTGTACCCACTGAGATTTTACATTAGGTTTCGTATTGGGTATTCTCAGAAAAGGGTCATATTTAATAAAAGATGTTCCTGCAGTGACTCATTTATGATATATCAGTATTACCAATGTTATATAATTATATTAACAATATTACCTAATTATTGGGGGGTGTGAATCGCTCTAACTTTTATATCGACGCTTTGCACTACGTTGTAGGTGCAGCCCCACTGACTGCGAGATGGATCTATGTAGAGGACACAGCAGTATGCTAGGAAATTAGCTCTACATACTATTAAATCATTCTGACGCGCCAAAATTACTTTCAAGAACTTGACCTCATCGACAAATCAAATAAATCACATAACCAACTGTTATCAAATTATATTTTATGTTTATTACGTATATTGAATAATCTTAATCGAAAAACATGTAGGCATTAATCAATTCTACTCGTGCCTATGAATATAAATCAAAGTAATAAATGTAGCAAAATCTTAATCGTAAATTTCCTTCGTCTATCCATTGTCACTATGATATTTTGAAAACAAAAAGCAACTTTAGATACGCAAATAGGTAATATTTTGAGGCAATAAAACCGTTATCGGCGAAGTTATCGCTGCGCAACGGAGCGCATTTTGCACGCTTCTAATGAACGCCTTATGAAACAGGCAATTTATCACATGTGGCCTTATCACAGAATGCACTGATAAATTTTATATGAGAAGAAACTTAAATAAACAATAGCTATTATTCCAACTAACTACCTACACGCGCACAGGGCACTCCATATATAAGATGCAAGTAGAATCCTACAGAGCTATTTGTTTTCCAAATTCTTCTATCCCTTTAAACAATTGTTCAGTTTCACTTTAGGCAGGCAGTACGTGACTTGTTATTTTGTAACGTTTCACACAAACTCTCATTACAAATTCGAAAAAGTTGGTATTTCAAAAGGACCGTCTTTGTCGGCGCCTTGTATCTACAGTCTGACCATGAATAAATCAATGAAAACAAATAGTATTCGGCTACTAGTGTTCCTAAAACCTTTTTTCAATGATCTGCTATTGTCTCAACTCCCGTTTTGTTACAGAGCCTCAAGTATGTTAATTTATTCACAGTCAGATAATAGGTAGAGCATATTTTCCTGCCAAGATCCAATGTGCTGTACATATAGATAGGTTCGAGGCGTAATTTGGTAGACACCGAAACTAATTTATTTAACAAAGGACGGACCGACCGATAGAGCACTTTTTATGCGTGTACAAACATATTATTACAACCAAACATATACTATCATAGGTGTGTATGTAACTGTAGATTTTGTTCGTAGCACATGTTATCTTTTGCCGAACCTCCTAATTTTTCTTAGCTAATTAACGTCAGTTAAAAAAACCGAGCAAGTGCGGACCACCACTAGTTTTCCTTCGTTTCATTATTTGTTGTTTTATAATAGAGGATGTACTACAATCATAACAAGTTTCACGCTTGAATGTAGTACAGTTTTTAAGGTAGAACAGAAACAAAAAACGCCGAAAGAAGAAGAAACATGCTGAAAGAAGTTTCTCGTATGGGGCCACTTTGGATTTAGACTTTTTATTACCATCCTAACTTCCTAACTTAATATCTTATATGCGAAAGTAAGTTTGTTTGTTACCTTTTCAATATTACTTTTAGGTCTAACATACTTTATAACTACATAAATATTGTCACGCGTCTAATGATTCTTTATTAAACGACGTGACCATAATAATTCTTAGAAACGTAACAATTAAATTTGACCGGAAATTAGAAATTCCTGAGACGGATGACGTAAAAAACGCTATCTTTTTTATTACAAACTAGCTGTACCCGCATGCGTTGCAATGCACTTTTTCCTACTTACTACCTACCTACTACCTACCTACTACCTACCTACTACCTACCTACTACCTACCTACTACCTACCTACTACCTACCTACTACCTACCTACTACCTACCTACTACCTACCTACTACCTACCTACTACCTACCTACTACCTACCTACTACCTACCTACTACCTACCTACTACCTACCTACTACCTACCTACTACCTACCTACTACCTACCTACTACCTACCTACTACCTACCTACTACCTACCTACTACCTACCTACTACCTACCTACTACCTACCTACTACCTACCTACTACCTACCTACTACCTACCTACTACCTACCTACTACCTACCTACTACCTACCTACTACCTACCTACTACCTACCTACTACCTACCTACTACCTACCTACTACCTACCTACTACCTACCTACTACCTACCTACTACCTACCTACTACCTACCTACTACCTACCTACTACCTACCTACTACCTACCTACTACCTACCTACTACCTACCTACTACCTACCTACTACCTACCTACTACCTACCTACTACCTACCTACTACCTACCTACTACCTACCTACTACCTACCTACTACCTACCTACTACCTACCTACTACCTACCTACTACCTACCTACTACCTACCTACTACCTACCTACTACCTACCTACTACCTACCTACTACCTACCTACT
Organism: Amphipyra tragopoginis; assembly: GCA_905220435.1. Lineage (NCBI taxonomy): Eukaryota > Metazoa > Arthropoda > Insecta > Lepidoptera > Noctuidae > Amphipyra > Amphipyra tragopoginis. The sequence continues at coordinate 13,230,332 of HG992009.1, forward strand.
ACCTACCTACATGATGTCGAACGGGATAAAAAGTATCCTATGTCCTTCTCCTGGCTCTAAACTACCTCCCTGCCAATTTTCAGCTAAATCGGTTCAGCCGTTCTTGAGTTATAAGTGAAGTAACTAACACGACTTTCTTTTATATATATAGATAATGTCACGAGAAGTGAGAAACATTCCTGCGACGTTTACACCTTTATTGTTGACACAATTATTTATTTTAATGGCTTATATCATGATAACGTCACTGTCAAAGTCACTGTAATGTCAGATTAGCCAATAAAAGTTTGAAATGTCAGCTAACTATAAATTATAACATTGTAAAGTGGTGTATCTGCGGCGAAGACATACAGGTTTAGAATTATTATTAAGATTGTGTATTGTTAATGATTTTATTTGTAATCTTTACCATACAAATACCTATGACAGTCGTTACGGGTAGTCAGAAGCCCGAGAGTCTGACAGCCGGTCTATCCTTAGGATATCGGCATTGCCCAGTAACTGGGTTGCGGATGTCTGATGGCAGTCGCTCCGTGTAAAATACTGGTATTCAGCCGAATCTAGTTAGACTGGATCCTGACCCCAACGTAGTTGAAAAAAGGCTAGGCAGAACATTTGTTATCTTAAGACTCAAAAGTTTATTTGATTTTATTTTATTTAATATGATGCAGTGTGGCAAAGACTGGAGAGTGTTGGCCTGAAATTGAGCAGAACCAAAACAGAGTACTTGTTTTGCGAGATTGGCGGTCTCTCTAGTCCTGTGCTAATATCTCTCGCCGGAACGCCCATACCAACCTGCTCCGACTTTCGGTACCTCGGGTCGCTTGTCCAAGGAGATGGCGGAGTAGCCCGAGAAGTAACGCACCGGATCAACTCAGGATGGATGAAATGGCGACAGGTCACTGGAATAACTTGCGACCCACGGATGCCTCTCAAGTTAAAGGGGAAAATCTACAAGTCCGTGATAAGACCTGTCGTACTGTATGGATCGGAATGTTGGGCCGTGAAGAAGACGGATGAAAAAAGATTGCATGTAGCCGAGATGAGAATGTTGAGATGGATGTGTGGACCAGAATGGATAAGGTCAGGAATGAGTATATTAGAAGAAGTTTGAAAGTAGCGCCAGTGACAGAAAAGTTGAAAGGGAACCGTTTATTTTGGTATGGGCATGTGAAGAGGAGGAATGAAACGCATGTGACCAAAAGAGTTATGAATATAAATGTGGATGGATGGAGAAGAAGAGGGAGGCCAAAGAAAAGATGGATGGATAGTGTGAAGAATGATATGAAAGAGAAGGGAGTCAGTGATATCATGACGGGTGACAGGACGGAACGGAAGAAGAAAACGTGTTGCGCCGACCCCATGTAACATGGGATAAGGGCAGGAAGAAGATGATGATGATGATACAGTCAGTAATATTAGTTTACTACCATCAGTTGTAGAATCATATAGCGATATAAATATAATTTAAAAATTGTGACAGATCTCAATATTTCTATATAGAAATGCATTCTGCATTGTTATAGAAAATGCAATAAAACAGAAACATTGACACAATTATGTACAGAAATAAAACCGCAATTGCTCTACAAATAACAATAAGCAAATACTTTACAATAAAAAAGCTATTATTATAATTGGGTTAGTTGTTGCTTGTTATAGTAAAAATACAAATTGTAAAAATAATGATGTTTGTCAATATAATATATATAATATATACTTTCTAATCTATTTTATTCTACTTTAGTTCGTTGCGATTTTCAGGCAATAGTGCACTTTCTAGTCTGTGGTTGGAGTTCGCGCGACCGCTGTAGAACCTAGCTTACGTAGGTACCTTATATTGTATTGCTATTGATAACAGTAATACGAGTATCATACTCCACTAGGAAACTGCATTTGTTTTCAATGATATTAATTACGGTACCACAAGTGCACTTAGGAGGGGGGGGATGCCTACGTTCAGCAGTGGACAGCAATAGGCTGATACGTTTAAGTATGTATGTATTAGTGCACGTAAATTGCTTATTTTAAATCTTTTTATGTCTATATAGGGTGACTGGTAATTAGTGACCGATACTTTAACACATGATTGTACTCATGACAACAAACAACTTTCCCAAAGAATTTCCACATGAATTGCAAAACTTCAGCTCGATTGGATGCTAGAAAGTACGCTAAAATTGAGAACCAACTTTAAAATGGAAACCCATACAAACGAACGTTGCATGTTGAATTGGAGCTTAAAGGTACAAGTTCGTAGCCGACTGCATACAGTAGCAGCAAACGACGTGTCGTTACGACACGTCGTAGCGACACGTCGCAGCGTCACGTCACAGCGTCACGTCACAGCGTCACGTCGCAGCGTCACGTCGCAGCGTCACGTCGCAGCGTCACGTCGCAGCGTCACGTCGCAGCGTCACGTCGCAGCGTCACGTCGCAGCGTCACGTCGCAGCGTCACGTCGCAGCGTCACGTCGCACCGTCACGTCGCAGCGTCACGTTGCAGCGTCATGTCGCTGCACGTGTAGTCGAGCGACGTGTCGCTAGCTGCGGAAGGTATTTCATAGAAATACATAAAAACCAGTAGTGTCGTAGCGACACGTCGTATGCTGCTGCTGTATGCAGTCGGCTACCAACTCGTACTTAATTAATAAAAACTAATGGACGATGGACTTTGTCCTATTATAACTTATACATTTTCTCATAACAGATTCAGCTTCTTAATAATATTTTACGATTCTAGACTCCACCTGCGCTCTCTATAAAGGAAGAATGAAATCCAATTAGTCTCAGTTGATTGACTATCGTAAGCTTTAAGTCTTGTCCACACTCGGATACAAGTCGCGAAACATGTTTCCGTATGTATTGGCACATGTTTCTAAAACATTTGTTAGGTACTAGTATAATAATAGGCATGAAAAGAGCTTCCACGAATAATACTTAAGTACGTCCGGTGCACTCTAGGCAGTCAGCCCCGCTACCAATCTTGCTGACTAGCTAATCTTTTCATCACGGTATGCGCTATTTCTCTATTCTAGAAAAACGAAGAAGCACATCGTATTTCGCAACTTGTTCCAAAACCGATTTCCTTGACTTTGAGTTTAATTAGATATATTGCTGATGACGGTGTTGGGTTCTCATAAAATTATGGTCGAGACTCGCTGTGCTGATACATAGATATGTATTATCCCTAGCAAAATGTAAATTATTATTAATATATTCATACTGACCTGCATTGTTCTCACATAATTTTAAACACTACATTGTAACAATACCCGATTCAACTTGAAATTATTTTAAAAGAATATCCCTAGAGTTTAATGCTGGCTCTTCTCCATAGGACCTACTTTTTGGAACCGTGCAACTAAATTGTCGAGACGTTTCGTAAGTGCATGTTCGAAATAAAAAACTTAGAATTCGAATTTAAACCTAGTTCTGAATCCATGTGCCAACACAAATGTGCAGTAGTGTGGACAAGGTGATACGCCTTCGAGAGATAAACTGAACAATGTGGTGTAAACTGCTTTTATACTGCAGCTATGATATCTGAGCAGGCCCTTATACGTTTACGTTTCTTTGATGACGAGTATAAGATGATAACGTTATGATAGATGATATCTATACAATGTGTCCGCTTATGGACTAACGATATTCCAGGTACTTATATAACAACTATTCTGGTGCTCAAATACACTATACACTAGGGCCCAATTCACTTCCATTTTTTTGTTGACATATTTTGTACGTGTGTACAAAAAACGTGATATCTCTCAAAGTTTTGGTGTTACTGAGATAAAAGTAAGCTTATTCGGAGGGCAACAATATTGTCTATTGTATATTACATTACGAAACAATGGGTTCACATTTTCATAACTTTAATATAGAGAATATCTCAACAAAAAAGCAAAATGGCTGCCAAATAACGGGGAAGTGCATTGGACCCTAGTATGTAGTGTATGGTGTACTAGAGTAGTTGCTCTATAAGTACCTAGGATATCGCTAGTCCATAACCGGACACATTATATATATGATGATAACTTGGCTATGTTAAAAAGTAAGTGCTTTTGTTTTCAAGTAAATGTTTCATGATGTCAGAGAACGGAAAAGAATTTAATTGAACACACATTTTTTATGAAATAGTAGTTGTGCCCTCGCGGGTCCGCCCGCGTAATAAGTTTTTTTTTCACTATGTCAGAAACTTTCGCGCAAGTTCCAACAACAACTGTACAAAGTTTTAACTTAATCGGATGAACGATGCTCTACCGCATAGAAGTCGAACAGACGAACACACAAACAAACATTACTTTTGATACAATAGTTAGATGGAAACTATATTTTCCGAATCAACGTGTAAATTAATAGGTAACAAAACACATCGCTATATACCCACAAAATCTAAACGTTCACGTTGTCGACATCGTAAAACTTAATTTACTTAATTGCAGCCTCCAAGATTGTCTATTTTAAACAACAAATAATTGGTTCCCAAGAGAGCTGCCAAGCTAGCTATTATCACCAAATACTTAAATCTTTAGCTGTGAGAACACTACTCCAGTAATGATTAAAAATTTGGGTAAAAAATATGAGGAAATGAGTCAGGAGTGGAATGAGGGTCGGTAACGAGATCGCCTCGCTCCACTGATCATAGTGGGGCTTCCGGTGAACAGTGGAAATGGACATTGCGGGGAACTGCACCTGCTGGGGCATCTCTAATGCGTACCTCCCAGAATCCCAAAGGTACTACAGCGCATAGAAAATAAGTTTTACAGGCGAAATCACACAGGAAGAATTCGGAAGACTTAATTAAATAATTCCAATAAAAAAGGATTTCAGATACAAACTAGGTTTTAATGGACACAAATTAATTCCTTAAAGCAGGTACTATACCAATGACCTCTGTAACCGCACCGAATAAATTATAACTTATGAAACTTACGACAAAAATATAACCATACAATCAACTCGCCAAACTTAATGATGACTAATGATTGCACGAACTAATCAAAACGAGGAAGCTAATAAAACGAAACAGGACACCGACAGGAACGCGCACCAAAAAACTTTAAAAACATCGTATCGGACACTTTTTATTTTTGTTACCACATCCCGAAAAGGCCGATTAAAAAAATTCGGCGCTAAAAAGAATAACACCGTGAGTCTATTACTCGTATAGCATGTCATCGACGCTTCATTAAAATGCGATGACTTAACACAAACACCATAGTGGACTTCATTGATAGCCTCTGACGTAGGTTGGTGCATAAAAACTCCCTTCATCTGCCAAACAAACATGGCCCTTAATGTATTGAATTAAGAGCGATAATTTTTAGTTAAAGCAAGAATTCACTGGTTCGTTTTGGAATGAAAGATCGTTTACAATAGCATTTCATTCCGTGGAATCCATTGATAAGTCTGATGCTACCAGTGTTACAAGACGGTTATCTCACGAGCGACAGCAGAACATTTACAATAGATCACTACAATAACTAACAGCAACTTAAAGTTCTAGCTCCATTTCTAATGATGATTACTCATAGACGTGTCGTTTTTCTTATATCGTTGCCCCTGACAAAATGGTGTTTAATTTATAATTATGTTTTTATAAATATTTACCCTAACTATTAATTATTAAGCAATGATAGCGTAGCGGTCGAATAAATAATGAATGTGGATGGATATACAAGTAGAGGCAGACCAAAGAAAAGATGGATGGATTGTGTGAAGGATGATATAGGTAAGAAAGGAGTGAGTACTGAGATGGTAGCTGATAGAGGGGAATCGAAGAGGAATACATGTTGTGCCGAGCCCACCTAGAGTAGGATAAGGGCAGGGAGATGTCATAGCGTAGCAGTCAAACTCTTACCTTTTCTTTTTTTTTCGTGTTATAATTCTCATGGATGCCCTTCGCCTGGGGAAAGCGAAGGGTTATGCCGGACTCTTACCGGCTAAAACCCACGGTGTTCTTTCTCCTGAACTTGGCCGGGGTCGCGGGATTCACAGTTGCATGTCCTCTTCTTCTGTGGGGCCTTGCCCCACGTCCTCCTGAGAGGCGCGCACGGAACACATGCGCGCCGCCTTCTCGGGCCTGTTAACGCTTACCTTCCATGTAGTAGGGTCCGAGTTTGAACCCAGCAATCTATCTAGCAATATATTTATCAAATCTGCAATGAATTTGATTACCACTTACATTAACGGTGAAAGAAAAACATTGTGAGGAAACCTGCACACGTTAAAGGGCTCGAAATTGTTCTCCATAGTGTTTGTAGTCCGCAAACACGCACCAGGCCAAGGTTAGAATGAAGCCTGAAGCCTTCTCATTCTGAGAAGAGCCCCATTCCCAGCAATGGGACAATAACGGGCTAATTCTGCCGCGCTAACGAAGAATACAATAACTCGATTTTGCCGCTTCCGAAAAAAACGCGCTAAATGCGCTCTAAGTTTTGAACTGTTATAGTTATTGCATTCTTGCTTACTGAAAAACCGAGTTCCTGAAGGATTCCAAAAAGTTACTTCGAGAGATTTAATAGATCTCAATTGGTTGATTCAGAATATACATATATAACTAAAAATCGTCCAAATCGAGTTATTGTATTCTTCGTTAGCGTGGCAGAATTATGGTTATGACCCTAATCATGACTGTATGACTTCACATTAATTCAGGTTTGAAACCTAACAGTTTTATAACTGCATAACTTTTTACATGCGTCAAGTAGAACACAGTTTCTAGCAAGTTAGAAATGTAACAAGTCATAAGGAAAACTAACAATGTAATCATGTAATAATGAAAGCGCAATAAAATGTTCTATTGACAGTTTTATTTACACTCGCATGTAATCAGAATAAATACAAATTAATGCAAAAAGAGTATTAAATAATAATATCGTGTACCTGGCTGACTCATTCCAAGTAATTGAAGCGGAAAATGCAACAAGAACACTATGTACCTATCTAAAGCTATATAGAATTTTCTTAAATCTAAAAAAGAAAGCTAGATTAAACTATTTACTTTCCAAAACCGTGAGAAAACGTTCTCCTCTGAACTTTCAGTGAGTACTTGATGATAAGCAAAAAAAAACAGTAAAGCGAAATGTTACAGTTACAAATTATTGTGCCGTGAAAATTACAAATTCAATGCAAAATTGAATGCTTTGAAGGCACTTTGGGAGGCCGATTCTGTTTGGAATAAATTAATTATGGCAATTTAAGTCGATTTTCCATCGTTACCAGCGGCCGACACCGTTCAAATTACAATTTTGTTCATTGCTTGCTTGTTATTGTTTAGCTTACGGCAAATCTTTCTCCGTTGATACGAGTGGTTCTATTTCTTTTTATGATCCGGAAACATAAATAACAACAAACAGTCCCTTCTCTTACTTTGTTTACTATACCAGCGATACCTACTTTGATATCAAGGGGCGACATTGATAGTTACTAAAAACATTGCATTTGGTCATATATCTCTGTAAAAATTAAACTTATGCATTTTAACTTAACTGTACAGGTAACATTGTCATTTTTCCTATTTTACCATACGGTATAGAGGTATCTGCGAAGTTAGATGGCGAAGATAAAAAATACTAAATCACAGTCCTGATTATGTAAATACAAAATTCGAGTCCTAATTGGGGCTACTTTGACACTGAATGATAAAACAGGGATTATCAAAGTAAAAGCCTACGGTCCAACTTTGATAAGAAACATTTCTCCTTTTTTATCGAAAACTATGCTCTGTATGTTTTTTTGATCTAGTCTTTGTTATTTTATATCTCAGTTAATTCAGTCTATGTAAAATATTGTTGATGTAGCAGCTAAAAGCGAAAATAAATAAGATACAAACACATGAAGCTCAAAAAATTGATCAAAGTAACCCCGTTCTACGGTACCGAAGTAGTTTTTCTTCAAACTAGCAAGATCGGTTAATATTAATTCAATAAACATGAAAGCATTATGCCTAAGGCTTGTTGATCACAAAGAGGAAGCTATTTATAGTGAACGTTCAATTCAATGGAAAGCTCGACAGGATTTTCTATTGTTTGCGTAGAAAATAGATCGTGAACGGGCAAATAGAAACTGACCACGCATGCATATTAAGGCTTAATGGGAGATTCATTTTTATTCCAACTCACTTCTACTATAAAAGGAAAGTGTGCACGTGTAACGCGTTTTTTTTTATGAAATTGTTTCTCTAGGGTTCCTACTGTATTGTAAATACGTTATTTATAATATTTGTTAAGTTGTATTTTGATCAGATTTACTGTTTTTACTGACATAAAAGTTGATAAGTAGATATACTTCATTTCAAATATGTTTATTGTATATTACAATATTTATTTATTTGTGTTTTAGGTTTATTTAGAGTACTTAATTTAAAGTCTTCTTATTTATAAGTTACACTGTTATGTACCCCTTTTTTCTTGCAAATCATGTCCATCCGAAGGTTGTCTGGAAGAAATCGCCTAATGCGATAAGACCGCCCATTGTACGTACATCTCTATTTTTATAATAATGTTTCTTGTTTATTTTCTGTACAATAAAGAGTATTGTATTGTAACAGCACCTGATATCAACAAACAGTATGATAACATTAGACACACATCAGAAGTTGTCGTTTCACAAAACTCTCTTTCAAAAACTAGCTACCGCCCTTAGGCTTCGTCCTGGCTGAGCAGCGCATTGCATTGCGTCGCATCGATCAATGCGGCGCGTGTTGAGGCAGTAGCAGCTGCGTTGCGGGGCGCATTTCAGCCGCAGTCAAACCGGTAAAAACACACTACACGCGTCGTCGCTCTGTAATATGCACTGCTCACGTAGGCCACTTAGTAGAGAAGGCATATCGCTTGTTATTTTCGCGACCCAATGCAACGCGCTGCGCTGCCCAGCTAGGACGAGGGGTAAGGTTTAAACACAAACCAAAGCGTTTTTTTTTAATATATCTATTAATTGTGATCGAACATTTCAGTGTCACGCACAAATGAACGGAAAACCCGGCGAGACAACTGGTGAGCACGACTAGCGCGGTATTGCTCCGCGCAATCAGTTAACTCGGAGCGCTAAAATGACTCACGTTAACAACACCGTGTTTTCTTTTCTTTTTTTTGTTGAATTTTTCCCTTACAATGTCAATCTTTGTCACCAGTAGATCATAAGGTTTGAAGGAATCACGCGAATTCAGTTACAACCAATAGGTTGCAGTAGCTTTAAATAAATTCAAATGCAACTCCAACTGGCAAGCACATCCACCGAGCTCTCCCGCCCGTCGTAGAGCCGGTCGTCTCTTCAGACTCCGCAGTCACACCGATAATTCAGCTCTCATTCATCATCAAGCTGTCTCCCCCCCCCCCCCCCTAAGTCCCCACCAGCAATGCCCTAAGCCGAGGTCCGAGTCCCACTAGGGGTCGCCCTTAGTGCTGTTGTTGCAGGTAGTCATGATGTTAGTGTAGTACAAGTAGTTAGCTTAGGTTAAGTATTTTACTTCCCCCCCCCCCCCCCATTGGCTGGAGACCCTTCAGGTCTCGCCAATAACTGCCCGGTTACGTAGGAAGAGTCCCCTAGGACCACCTACAGCAGTCCAAAAGAAAAAAAAAACTGGCAAAAACACACGGCTACATATTATTATCAAGCTATACATTACAGTATAATCTGAACGTTTATTGTACGGAAATCCTATGAAAATGCTAGATACTTCTTCTTCTTCTATCGTGTCGGCACGAGCTATACAAGAATAGCTCATGCCGTGGTGAAAAGATTAGCCAGTCAGCAAGGATGGTAGCCTGGCTGACTGCCCAGGGTGCGCCGGACGTTCTGAAGTATCGTCACTAGTGGAGGCTCTTTTCATGCATCCCAAAAAACTCATACTGGAAATGTAGCTTGAATATGTAGCCGTGCGTACTACATAGCAATTTATTGAAAAATTTGACTGAAGATTTTCTTCGTATCTCAAAATTTTTAACCAACAAAGAATGAATGCCAGCGATATTGTGTAGTCGCAGGTTTTCCATCCCAAGTTTCCAAGCTCATCAACTACTGAAGTAACACATTAACCTCCTTTTTTCGACTGTTGACGTTTACGACTAGCTCGGAACGATAGTAGCTGATTATTAAATGTTTTATTTCTCGTCCTACGGTAACGTAGAAGTTGATAAACACTTTCAAGCCAAGCTTTTTATCGTCGAGACCTTGTGAGACAAGTAATGCCCGGTTCCTATGACCAGAAACGAATCGTTTCGCTTACTAATAGTAGCGTTTTTACTGCCAAACTTGGCATATAAATAGACTCGTAAGGTAATCTTAAGTGCTATAGCTACTTATGCATTGGAAGGTCTTCTATGCAAAGCTATGCGGTCTTTGCTTTATCTATATAAATAAAAAGAAAAGTCCTGACTGACTGATTGACTGACTCATCAACGCCCAGCCCAAACCCTTGGATCTAGAAAGCTGAAATTTTGCACAGAGGTTCCCTTTATAACGTAGACAAGGAATAAGGAAGGATTTACCGAAATCCAACCCCTAAAGGACTTAAATAGGGGATGAAAATTTGTATGGAATATCGTCACTTAACGGGTTCAAAATTTCACGCAAAAGCTAGTTATTGGTAAAGATACAAGAATCTTAATTTTAACCGATAACGCTCAGTAAATCATGGGAACCGGCCGTAAGCCATATTTTTTGTGCTTATAAAGCACATTCGTGAAACTTCTGCCGCTTGCTCAGTACCCGAAATGTGCCACTTTAATCGGAATGTCACTCTGATGGCTCCACGCCAAGCACGGTTGGTGGTAGCATCTTTATGGTCCGCCTGGCTAGCTACCACCCTAATATTAAGCTTCGGCGCCAAGCAGATTACTGTGTTCCGTCGTGTGTATATATGAGCCAAAGGCGACAGCTCGTGCGATCATGCAATGCGTTGTAGGACTGCTCAATCAAATATCTTAATGTGAGTAATATTTTTAATTGACAGTTTTATAGGACCAAATTATTTATTCAAAATTGTAAAAATACCACTTTATCTCATACTACAAGATATTTGATTGAACATTCGCACCATCGCATCGCACGATCGCGCGATCGCCCGCCTATTAGGACCACGCTTATGGCATTCCCTCTATATTTTTGTTACTCCATCTTAGATCCTATCTGCGCTTACCATCGACTGGTTCGAGGAACGCGAGTAAATCAAAGAATAAAAAAACCTAAAGCTCGTCACTATTTTTATAACCCTACAAACCCCAATTAATTACAAATTTACTCTACTTGCTCAGCCAGTTAACTAACCCAATGAGTTTCTCCCAATCCCTACAAAAAATCTCAAGTTTGGCGAACTATAATCTTCTTTACTCAATAATCATGGGCGCCGCGAGGAGGGTGCAAGGGGGTATACTTGCATGTCCTGTCATGGAAGAAAATACATAGAACGTATAGTTTTTTTTTGTCCTTAATTTAAGTACTTGATATGACGTTAATGCCTAATTTTATATACCTACCTATAATTATGAGGATGCACTGTTATAAATTATATCTTACTAGCTGTACCCGGCATGTGTTGCAATGCCACTTAGAGAAAATAAGTGTGACACTAATTAGCATTTTTTAAATTTGAATACGCGATAATCCGAACATTGTGGATATATGTTGTCGATTCGAAACCCATAATTAATACGTGCTTTAATTTGAGGGGACCCGAGTTTACCGTACTGACGGGACGAACATCAAATGTTTGACAGCTAGGAACAGTTTGTATGGGAAAATAAAATTGTTGTTTTTACTATTTTCTTCGCAACTTTTCCATATTTTCTCACCACAGTTAATATTGTCCTTAATAAGCAATCGTATAGAACATCCACACCTGTTAGATTTATGGATTTTCTGTAGAAATCTTTTTTGTTAAATAAATTTATACTTACTTAAACTTTCCCTGGACTTCCACAAATATTTCAAAACCAAAATTAGCCAAATCGGTCCAGCCGTCCTCGAGTTTTAGCGAGACAAACGAACAGCAATTCATTTTTATGTATATAGATTTGATGGTATAATGTACAGAATATGCAGATGCACCTCCCTGGAAATAATCCTGACGGCGCCCATGCCAATAATTAAATTCGAGGGGGTGTCTAATAACTCCTCGCTGTGTTTGCAACTTCGCTAAGTCGCACAGCGGTATCAAGCGCCATCAGACACACATGCTCTAGTCACCGCAGCTAAATGCGGTAGGACTTAAACGCTGAGCGCAATCAAAGACTTGTTTGTTATCCTGTCTTTGCATGTAATTCTCATTAAGCGTTCAGTCACCGTTCTTGTTTACTATAGTCGTTTTGTTACAAAGATGTTCACCCAAAGCATGTTTACCTAATACATTGAGTTTTGGGAAATTAATTAAACTAGAGGTCGCCCGCGGTTTCGCCCGCGTGGATGTCGTTTATCACGTATTCTGTTTTTTAGGATAAAAATGTCCTTCTCCGGGTTCCAGACTATCTCTGTACCAAGTATCAATAAAATCGGTTCAATAGTTTAGTCGTGAGGTAACAAACAGACAGACAGCGTTACTTTCGCATTTATAATATAAGTAAGGATAAACATACATGCCTGTATCCCTCGAAGGGTTGGGCAGAGGTGTAAAGTACACCCTCATTTCGCCGTTATGTAGGTAATAGGGGGCGAGTCTATTGCCATCAACCGGGCACAAATCCAGACTCCTAGCTGTTACTAAGAAGTCGATCGAACCCAGGACACGTTCACGCTTAGCAGTCGCGATTGTGGCTAATAGACCAACGAAGCATTCTATATAATAATCTGGATAATAATCAACGTTACTTTTTTCATAGTACAAACAACTACATGTTATGAAGTATAAAATTTCGATATTGTATTAACCCAAAAATAGCCCCCAAAAACCTATCATTCAGATCATATTAGAAACGTCACACAACCCTGTACGTGTAGTAGACATTAATTAACTAACTGATGGCAGATAATAATATTCGGTATCATCACTGCTGCCTATGCTGATAATCCTGTCGTTACGCAAAATTAATTAGACAGGATTTTCAACGCTCAAAATACAATGTATTCGAACATACATACATCAATGCGGAATCTTACAGAGGTAAATGAAATGAAATGAAATTTATTCCACTTAAAATAGAGTACATTATGGTGTTGGGTGGTTTCAATAGTTCTTCTATTTTGCCACAAAGTGGCATGTGAAAATTTAAAAATGTATCAATTAATGTAAATTACAAATACAATGAAAAAAAAAACATCAATAATAACTAATAATAAATAAATAATAACGGTAAATAAAGATTAAAGTTCTCAAAGGGGCCTCTGCGCGTTGGACCTGTGTCCCCGTGTATGCCTTCCAAAAGACCGGACATCTTCCGCACGGAAGATGAGCCGTGAATAGAGACACGGTAAATAATAACATCGCCAATTCGTTTTTAACCTACTTCAAAAAAAGGAGGTTTTCAATTCGTCTGAATGTTTTCATAAACGCTTTTCACGATATTAAGGGTAACTTAAAAATAACTGGCGAAACTTCACTAAGTTACTAGGTTTAATGAATAGTTCACATTTAATTAAAAACATACCTAAACTTTAAGTAAATAGTTAACAAGATACCTAACTTATACAGGAAGGAAGAGTCCGCAACGCAGGTACAGTACGACACAACTAAGAAATCGTATTGGCAAAGTTCGTAAAATTGATCACTTCCGAACTGAGTGCGACTTCAAAACCACGAATGGTTAATAGCACTGCAGTAACAAATACAAGGTGTTAAAAAATCAACTCTAAGATTTTTTTGGGGTTACTCGGTATCGGAAATTGAATAACTTTTGTTCAACAACTATTTTTATAACTTTCCATACAAATCAAAAAAAAATTTTAAATGATTTGTATGGACAGACATAAAAAAATTGACGAAGTTCGAAAAGTTACCGATACCGAGTACCCCCATAAAATTCTTAGAGTTGATTTTTTAACACCTTATATATTTACGCTGACGCAATAAGGAAGAGTGAGTGGCGCGAAAATGAGCGACAGCCATTGGTTGTTCTATATTGTATCTTCCTTAACTAAAATTCGACATTCTTTCAATTAAATGTGTTCTAGTAATGATACCAAAGTAACCCTGTGAAGCTTTGCCAGTCAAACCGATTTTTTAGAGCAAGGGGCAGACATTGCACGGTTTTACTAAAAGGTAGACGACAGACTACGAGAGGAAACTATAATCATCCTGTTTTTTTCCTATGCAACACAAGAAGGCTAACTATAGACTTATCATTTAGTGCACGTCATAAACGTCAATCGGAAAATGTTACTGTTTCATATCAGTAGGTGACCGATCGGTACCTACCCGCTGATTACTGGATTATAATGTCTAAAGTGGTTTCTACTTGCTCGTAGAAAACTAAAATCGTGATTTATATTTCAACTGGGAGACTAATAGAAGGAGAAAAAAAATCAAGAAGAATTTGCACGATTGGTCACCTAATCGCCCGTAGTTAGATGCATGTTCTGCGGTGAAGATTAAGATATGTGTTGTGTATGTGAGATTTGTGTTTGTAAACGCACCCACGATACCTACAAGAGAAATCATAGTATGGGACAAAGTTTTTTTTTTAAAAAGAAAACGAAAATATTGGAAAGAACTTAATTATTACTTTTTTTTCTCGAATTACTTAATTGCGTGTATGTATGTACGTTTTCTAACTCTCCTGTATGTTTCCCCGATCTATTGGTTGAATCCCGTCAATGCAATCATAGAGCCAACGACCCTCTATTTAATTCTTAAAAACTCTGATATTTTCGTAGATGAAAATGTATGAAAGTGGAAACCAGATCTATCTGACTTTGATTTACGTATCTGGTTTTGGGCTGATGTCCATATTTATGTCACCAGTAAGCTTATGTTGTTATGGTATGGAGGGTTATTACTACCTTCTTTTTTTTCTAGTAACCCCTTATTCGCCTCTTGTAACATTCACGGGAAGCAATTTGATGATTGGTTCTTGATCACAAACCAGAATAAAAAAAAACTAAATACCCATTCATACCTACACAATAAAACTTGAAGGATGATAGATAACGCCATCTGTTGAGAAAACTTAATCAACAGCGTGGATACATCGAAAAAGCCTTCTACTAGGAAGCTTCTAGGCAGTAAAGCTTTTTTCTTATTTAAAATCACTGGGAATTTTTCCTATAATGTAGGGGATGAAATAATATATTTTTAAAGGATCTTGTATATAATATTTATAAGGCATAATAAAGTAGGCTCTACAATATATGTATATATATTTGATAATAGAAAGTAAATTTCAGTTAGTTTCTTTTTAAATATTTAACTGCTGAAAATATTAGTGAAAGATTAACTTAAAGTTTTCAGCGATTCTAACATCTATGTACTTAAAAGTAATTCACTAATTATGTTTAAGAATATAAAATTTATTTCAAAATCTAATTGGACTGCATTTCTTGCCTGTCACGATTGAAACTAAATCATTTATTTTTGTGTATCACATAAGTATGCCCTATTTTTTTTATTCATAACTAATTCTACATGTTTCATTTGACAAGTGTCCATCACAGGTAATCCAACTGAAAGTATAAGTAATACACTCAAATATTCAATACTGAAATAAAAAACCGCTCAAATGCCGGGCATAGTTTATTAGAAGAGGACAAGTATATTTCTGTCACTTCACAGTGAATGAGTGGGCAGAACTCGGCCCCCTCCATCGGCGCAAGCGCCTGTTTTGGTACAACACTCGGGTGACAAACATTTGGACCTGATCTGAAAACTGAATAAATATTATGTTAATACATCGACCAATTTAATATTATAGTGATTAAGTGTTCGGTTTCATACGGTTTTGAAGGTCGTAAAGTTTTTCTTTTTTTGTTTTACGAATCGGCTAACAGTGGTTTAATTTCAATCCCGTGTTAATATTTTCCTATTACACTGTTGCCAATTTTTGAGTGAATATTTTCGGGAAACTATCGTCCCCCACCGCATGGCTCCACTACAGGCTTCACACTCGTGTAGTGGGAGTGTACCATGCACTCACCAACACAGCTACAGCCGAGCCCTCAACACAGCCTCTTCGGCGGCTGCACGCACACCACCACACCCCGCCGTGTCCGTACGTACACAGGCACTCTCAGTTCACTACACAACCTCCTCTACTGCACTCACGCGCAGTAAAAAAAGATAACGCGATCTATCGATCTTTTTCCAAATCCAAAAAACAACGTCGCCAGATAGCCTTCACGAATATAGTTGGATAGAGCTGACGTCTACTATCGAACGCGTCGCTAGACCAGAGACATTTATTTCGATCACAATATTTATGACATCGTAATTAATTAAACATGTCGTTTTAATTATGTAAATACAAATGGGTGATAATCAATTTAAATTATGTGTTTTGATCTTGTTCGCTTAATTTAATGTAAACAGATATTTATCATTATTCGTGGCGTTTTTATGGTGTTAACGCTTAAATGATATAAAGCTCGGCGCGATGTTTTTTGTTGAAGCTAGGTGATACTTGTGTGGCGGTACCATGTATGAACTTCAACAGTGATACTAAACTTTGTGTTGCGTTTGTTAATGGAAGCGTAGTGAATCTCATACCATTATGGAGAGACACCAAAATGGTATGGATGTGTGGGTAGGTAAGGGTATATAAGTTTTTAATTTTTTTGTAACAATTTTTATTAACAAAATTTTATTTTACGATAGTTTAATATCTAATATTATTCAGCAGTCTGCGATATTAACAAAGTTTAAATTAAAAGTGTATAAACTTTGGAACCTTCATCAAATATAACTCAAAAACTATTTCATGTGACAAGTTGATGAGCCGCATGCCGCAGCGGCGGAGTTTGCTTTAGGTTCGTGAGTACAATACACACATAAAGCTATAAATACAACTACTTATAGATAGATACCTACTTATTCTAAAACTAGATATTTGTGATACCGAAAATCCTTATGTGTAACTTTTCCTATTAGATAACTAAATCTTATAAGAAAATTATCATTACAAGAAAATAAGTATTAAAACTGTAAATAAGCACTTAGATGCTTAAGGCACAAGTTATGATTTGAGCAAATATTTTTTATTTGAGTATTAAATATTATCATTTATCATCGACATTCCAACTAGATTACAATCGTCCCATTACGATCAACAAAATATTTCATCACTTATCTATGTACTTATGCAAAATCATCCGTCGGCTCATTTTACCTGAAACTGAAAATACAAAAACAACATAAAAGAAAATACGGAATTTATATGTGTAACATTTCCGACCACAACATAATTTATACCTTTCTCAAAACAATCCATCTTGATAGGGCAAGGGCGCGTCAACCAACTGGGCGGGTTGTTTATAAATGGTCGCCCACTGCCGAACCACATCCGGCTGAAGATCGTGGAGATGGCGGCGGCTGGAGTCCGGCCCTGTGTCATCTCGCGACAGCTGCGGGTCTCGCATGGCTGCGTCTCCAAGATACTCAACAGATACCAGGTGAGTGACAATTTATAACAATACAAAAACTCCTTGTCCTCCATCATCTTAACTTAATATTTTAAATGCGAAAGTAAGTTTGTTTCTTACCTTTTCACGCCTAAACCACTGAACCGATCATCCTGAAATGTTTCATATACGTTATCAGGTGTACAAAAACGGACATAGGGTACCTTTCATCCCGAAAAAAAGTACTGTTCCCGAGGAAAACCACAATAACGTTAATAGATGGCGCCACGTGTCTTTCGAATCATGATTGAACTATGTTATTATAGAAACTTTAGTAGTGTGTTAAGAGTTGATTATCAAATTCTTAAATAACGCGAGCGAAGCCGCGGGCAAAAGCTAGTTTCATATATTTCAACCTAAAAACTTAAGTCTTTCAAAACAAATTTCGTAAGACCTATCAATATTGTTCTAGATTGACGTCTAAAGTAACTGTTGGAAAATAAACTCGGTTGTTAAATTTAAGCTGTAAAGTTTGAAACTCAGTACACTTTGAAGCAGTTTATGTTAGGAATAAAGATTTTACTTAACGATGATTTAGAATTTCATTTCCAAAATATGAACAATACTGTTTAATTTTATTTCATAATTTCGAAACGGATTCGAAGTCAAAGTCAAATATTTTTATTTCAAGTAGGCACGAGACTGGTGCTTTTAAAAGGTCAACACTAGGCGCTCGGTTCCAAATAGTAGATCTTATGGAGAAGAGTCGGCAAGAAATTCCATGGACACACTTTAAAAAAACAAATGGTTTGACAAGAGTTAATCGATGCCATGATTATTGTTCTAAAAATCTGATTAAGGTATTAGGTTACCCAGTCCACAAAATAGCAGAACCCATTTAACATCTTAATAAATCCAGACGTCGGCTCAACAATATAAAACACACGTAGAAACAATAACTTACAATTGTGTCGGAAACACAACGTCCCCGATTTTATAGACATAAGAGTATTATATAAATAATGGGTGAGTCGCCGCCTACGCACATCGACTGGTGAGCCGGCAAACAATCGCCATTGATCTGCTGCCCAGCCGAGCCTGAAGGTTCGTTTTCACCACCGCCTATAGGAACAGGCACTATAGCACACCATAATAATAGCGATTGTTTCGCCCAGGAAACGTTTCGCCACGGTCCGCGAGTATAGGGAACGACCTCAGCTACCTACTACCTGCTTTGCTTACATACATCTAAAACAATAACGATCGACTTAAAAAAAAGGAGTAAAATCATTACCATTTCATTCGTTGTACCCAGATAGTTGAATTACTATGGTGACAGAACATTGAAAAAACGCTTGCCTTATCTGTTGAATAGTCTGCTGGAGGTCATAAGGCATGAAAGTAACAAACGCATCCTAAAGAGAAAACTATAAAAAATTACCTAGATAAGTGTTAGATATGAATATAAGATATATTTATGTATAATTAGTAGTTCGACTATTGTACAGTGACTCGATCCCACAGTCAAACCGACAACACGGTTTTGTGGGGCAAAGCCATATTTGTATGTGTTAATGTATTAATAAATAAATACCACATTATAAAATTAACAGTTTCAAAAGTCGGTGCATATCAAACTCCGGAGTATTTCCCACCAAATAAAAAAAAAATACTCAAATCGGTCCAAAAATCTCCGCGAAATATGTTTTTTCGAAGTCGGTTAAAAAACAAAATATTCGTATAAAACAAGATTTGAGTACGTAATTTCATTTCTATTTTCACAAGTCGCCTAGACAACGATCCCTATTCTATTTGAGTAAACAAAAGATTGTGTAGACATTTATCTCGACAAATAAAAATACCAATTCTACGTGAAGACGTTTTTGTTGAATAAATATTAGCAGTAATACTGTTTATTCTTTATAATGAATTTTGTATTTAATGTGCTTATCGAATCTTTATAGAAATAAATTGAATTTTATTTAGTCTTTTTGAGTTACGAAGGCTCTTGCATTGTTGACAAGACGCTAGAGACTTGCCTTTTCAATAAACAGTACCGTATTTGGTATATAAATAAATAAACTTTCAGTTCGCTGTGATAAAAAATAAATAATAGGGTATTTGACTGAAAAAATCTAATTAGTCCGTCAGTTAGATTATCAAAAAATATTTGACCCTTATTTTTTCTTTTGTTACGTAAACCAAAATTGACGAAGATACGACACTTTTAAAATTGGTCACAAGCAAGTACAATTTTTACTTGCTTCTGACGACACAAGCCCCCACTCTCGAGTTTTGATGCGTTTTATCTTTCCAAATATTCATAGATGTATCAAAAGAAAAAATACATGTCTGTTTCAAAACTCTAACTTACGGACTAATTAGATTTGCAATTTATTGATGCTGTCAACATGCGTATTTTGTTCAACGAATTTTATTGTTCCAAAAATTTCATCCTCGTACAGATTGATAGAAGAATTTCCTAATGAACAACAAAAATCTTTCAATAAAATTACACATACCTATAATAAAACAACGATCACTCTCGCCTAGGAGACGGGCTCCATTAGACCAGGCGTGATTGGCGGGTCCAAGCCAAGGGTCGCGACACCAGAGGTCGAAGCGAGGATCGAAGACCTGAAGAGACAGAATCCTGGGATCTTTTCATGGGAAATACGGGAAAAACTTATAAAGGTACGTGTATTTTTTTTCACTTATCAAATCAAATCAAAAGTTTTTATTTCACATACTTAAACCATTACAGGCGCTTATGAAAAGTCGAATTTAGGTGCACGGTTCCAATTAGTCGTTTCCTATGGAGAAGAGCCGGCAAGAAATTCCATGGTTACTCTTTTAAAATCCATATCTTTAACAATTTGAGTGAGTACAGTTATGACTTAGAATAGTTATGAGAGAGCAAAGTAGACTTAAGAGCAGGAACCACACAAAAAAACAAAATGAAAAATATGGTCACAAATTAACTAGGTATCCAGGCATCTAGCAAATTTACAAAGCTCTCACATTTACAAAAGGTAAAAGGACGCTAAACTACACACATCAAAAGTGTCTAGGGATCAACATATATTTTTGCAATAACTTTTCTCCTGATTGATATTAATTAAAATTTTCTTTAAGGATTCATCAAATAAAGTGTTTTCGTTTGTCACAGTAACGATAAACCAAGTCACCTTTGCATTAATAAAGAAATTTGCCATTTTCCTAATAAAGGGATTTTTGACATTTGAACCACTAACACAAAAGTTCGAAAAAAAGACTGAAATAACAGTTTTCTTTAAAATTTTATTGGGTAACTTAAACAATTAATAATCCGTGTTTCTACCGCGAACACTAACAATACAAGAACATCGGTTTGGCATACTCAAAATGAGTTCATCCAAATCACGCTGTGGAATGGCCGCCCATGTTCGTTGCAACAACAAAAAAAGGTCTTCTTGCGACTGGATACCCTCCATATTCGGCAGAGCTCTTCTCTGTAGCATATCCCATGCATGCTCAATCGGGTTCAAGTCTGGCGACTGAGCAGGCCAGGGCAGGACATTGATGTTAGCTGCGGCGAGAGTCTGTCTTACAACTCTTGCGGTGTGCGGTCGTGCATTATCATGCATTAACTGAAATAAGGGACCGATTTGCGCTTGTAGAGGAACGATGACGTCTGATACAATCGTCTCAGCATAAATTTGAGCGTTGAGGTTGCCTCTGATCCAAATCAACTCAGTTCTTCCGCCGATCCAAATACCCGCCCATACCACGATGGTTCCACCACTATAAGGATGGACTTCCTGGCAGGATTTTAATCGCTGTTGGCGTCCAGGGGTTCTCCAGTGTCGTATACGTCTTGTATCCGGTCTCATACCAAAACGAGACTCATCAGAAAAGCACACGAAACGCCATTGTTCTTCTGCCCAATTTCTGTGTCCAAGAGCCCATTGATATCGAATCCTACGATTGTGCATTGCTATAGGTGGTACCCGTAGCGGTCTTCGGGAATGAAGGTTCACTTCATGCAAGCGGTTTCTGACTGTTTGGTCGCTAATTAAGTTCCCTGAAGAGTGATGAAGCCTCACGGCTAACATCATGGCGGTTATTGTTGGAGCTCTTCGAGTTAAGATTTGAATGTATCGGTCTTGTCTCCGTGTGGTGCAGCGATACCGTCCTCCATGGCGCTCAGCCACGGTACCAGTGCTTCGGTAACGTGTCCAAAGTCGACTGATAACACTCTGACTTGTATTCAGAGCTAAAGCCACAGTACGTTGCCGGGAACCAGCTTCTATCATTCCCACGGCTCTGAGCATTTCTTCCCTGCTTAAATGACGTCGCCGCTCCATAATAACGTTGGTTTTAATCAGTAGTAGGGAAACAGTAGCACTAATAATGTCTTCAATGCGTTGTATGTTTTTATAGGGAAAATATTGACAGCTGATTTTCATCTTTTACTCGAATTTGATTCACAGTTCCTGATTCAAATTATGAAATGCACCAAAAAGGATCCATATAAATTTATAAAATCATAAATTTATTACAAAGCCACATCTCAATCTCAAGAAATCCGCATAAAAATGCTTGATCCCTAGACACTTTTGATGTGTGTATATAAAACAACTGACATGGTTAATTGTCATCAAAACACATTACAAAGAAAATCACTGTATAATAAGATAAAGATATCTTGAGAGTAACGTTAGTAATAAAAAAAAAGCTAATCGTAATGAGGTTAGTTAATAGACATACACATATCGTCCTTTATTACAACGCCAGTAAAATAATTCCTTAGTCAGCAACTTCTTGATCTCTTATTTGTTTTTACAAGAAATTACAAAATATCACGCCTGTATTCTCTAAAGGGTTGACAGAAGTGTATAGTACACCCTTATTTCGCCGAAATGTTTAAGTCCCATATAATAGGGGGCGAGCCTATTGCCATCAACCGGCCACAAATCCAGACTCCGGACTGCTACTGACAAATTCCACACGGAAAAACCCAATGACACTTTGCCTGACCTGGGGATTGAACCCAGGACCTCAAGCGCTTGCGACCACTGCTCTTATTAACAAGAAATTATTGTGTAATCAATAAAAAATGAATAAAAATACATTGCAAAGGGATTACAGCAATAACAAAGCTTCAATAAAATAGGAATGCAAGAGATTTTTACTAAAAATATCTCTCCGTAGGCGTCCATTGGGAAAATTGGAATTTTTTATCAACATTTCGTTTCCACTCAAAGGATTAACAAACTATTTTTGTTTCACTTCCACAAACGAGCTCCCAGCTTCACCTATTCTACTAACGTACTTTTACGAATCATTCGACATCACATTAGCAATTACTCAGTGTATTTTTATAATTCTGCCTGGTAATCCCACTTTATTAATTAGATGAGAACATCTTTTTTTTTCAGTCTTTCCTTTGACTGCTGAAACTCTATTTTGGTAGAACACTAATCAAAGTTGCACACACGATGTAGGTACTATATTTTTTTATCTGCGTGTTTCTACGCATAAAAACGTATAGTACCTGAAGGCATCACACACGGAACAAACAAAAACAATAAGGTATAAATATAATACAAAATATACGTGAAGATGATATCTGCAGATACACATTTTACTAATCGAGTATATCGGTTTTCATATAGGTATTAGGCCGGCCGCACTTTGGACGCGTTTTCGTACAAATTTGACTCGTACGAACACGTACGAAAACGCACGAACAATCCCGTCCTTTCAAGTACTACGGGAGCTCACAGACTGACTGCGAGTTAGTCGTACGTAAACGTGCGTGAAGTTCCGACGTCCGAAAACAATCCGAACTTGTTGGTATTTTTAAAACACTTTGGTGTGTTGAACATAAAACTGCCTATTTGACGGAGAAAAACGTATTCAATGTGCGCACGCAATTCGTACGATACAATTCGCGTATTCATACGTTTACGTACGATACAAATTCGCATCCAAAGTGCGGCCGGCCTAATACCTATATGAAAACCGATATACTCGATAAGTTAAATGTGTATCTGCAGATATCATCTTCACGTATTTTTGTATCTGAAAGAATCGGTCGGTATCTTCATAAAATATATTATTTCTGCGCCGTGTGTGTTCGTCGGTTAGCCCATTGATTTCTATGAATAGCGATATCGTAAGATATGCGCTCAGATGCGCGCTCTTCTATCTTATAGTATCTGCACCGTGTGTGACAGCACTTAGGATTATTAATCATTCCTAAAAAAAAAAACAATATTAACATTCTGCATCATTTATCCAAAAAAAGTTATCTGTTTGTAATCGTATCTTTTTATTTTGGGTAGGTGTTCATTTCTCAAAATGATCATCGACTCAATACATTACATCTGATAATAAGGCAGTGAGAGACAATCGTGGTCGGTTACAGGAGGGCGTGTCGGACCCACCCAGCATCTCGTCGATCTCTCGGCTGCTACGCGGCGGAGCACGGGACCCAGACGGAAAGAAAGATTACAGCATCGACGGAATACTTGGAGGTAAGTTATTTGTCTGAATTGTTACTTCATACGTAGCAAAATCACGCGAAATGGTAGTTCAAAAAAATATTTTTCTTTTATTTGTGACAATGATTACTGCAAACTATTTAAAATACCAAAAAGTTTCATTTATTTTTTCGATATTCGAATTTTAAAATTGCCTTAAAAGTTTTCAATAAGTGTACATTAATTTGTGCTCAAAGCTCGACCACTAACAAAAGCTCGAACTTTTCCGTAACGCTCATTATCACAGTTTAAATCAATACTACTTCCGAAAATATAAAATTTTGTCGAACTCACAAACATTGCACAACTTCCCATCGACCACAAAAGGTTATTTTGCGACGTTAATGCCGCAACCTGTCAAAGCTTTCTCACGAGTTGAGTCCAAAAAATCAATTTCCGCACACAAATCTTACGTCGTCATTGTTGCCATTTGAAATATTGAAGTTTGTTCTCGACGCTTCAAAAGGCGGTATTTTGAGAATGAGCCAAAAAGGTGGCCGACAGAGGGTACCGCGCTCGCCTGCCGCGCTTCGATAGTGCTGAAATACGAACAATCTACGTAACATGTTTTGGTTAAAGTGTCATTGTTGCTCTATTTTGTCGCAAAGTTTAATTGTCTTTTGAATGTGCCTGTACCTGTTGCCTCTGGGGCTTCCCAGCCAAAGAGTACCGCCCACTGCGCTAGCCTTTGATTTTATGCAACTTTTTTATAGCTGAATCGATTTCCGCAATTGTATCTACTTTTATTGCGAGTAGTGCGTACCACGGTTTAACGTACCAATTCTATTAACTGATGGCACTCATCAATATTGCTACTTAACTGAAACAATCATGTAAATGTATCTACAGTCGAGAGCTTAAATCCGGGTCACCAAAATAAAACTTAATATCTCGGAAACTAAGAAGGATAACTGAAATAAAAAGTATTTTTAGACTTTTTTATTTACACAAACAGTATTTACATAATCACAAATAAAAAAAAAGTACTACTTTGGTCAAAAAAATTACTACTTCTAATTAATTACCATTGCCATTACCATACAACGTGGCAATGCGTCAACGTCTTCTGGACACGTTTCCAGTCGACAGCGATGCGGAGGAATATTTTGATGCCCTATTTTACTAAATGTTTATTTAATAAACAATATTTTATTTAATAAGGTTTATTTTATAAACTATTTAATACTACTCAAACAAAGTTAATAAAACATTTTGGATAGTCTAAAATTATTTTATTTGAATAAGCTAGCATGCTTTCCGAGATATTTATGTTTATGTCTGCCTCGTTGGTCTAGCGGTCGCAAGCGCGGCTGCTGAGCGTGAGGTCCCGCGGGTTCGATCCCCAGGTCAGGCAAAGTGTTATTGGGTTTTTCCATGTGGAATTTCTCAGTAGCAGCCCGGAGCCTGGTTTTGTGCCCGGTCGATGGCAATAGGCTCGCTCGCTATTACATGGGACGTAAACATAACGACGAAATGTGGGTGTACTATTACACCTCTGCCAACCCTTCGGGAAATATAGGCGTGAGTTTATTTAATGTTTATTTTGGGGACCTGGATTCATTGGCCCTGAGTGAACTTTCAGCTTAAGTAGATACGGTTTGTATTATCCAATTGCATTGAAAATTTGGAATAGATTGGATAGATGGGCAATTTACATAATTAGTGTGATTTACAGTGCAGTTAGATGAGAGGTTGCTGGTCCTAGTTTATCACGTTGTATATACAGCAATTACTAGGTAGAGTAGGTACAGTTCCTTAAGAAAACATAGGTAAGGACACGTGTATAACATTTCTTCAACGGCACATGATTAACCTTTGTTGGTTTCAATAACACTGTAATTCAACTTACTTGTTGAGAAGCATTCAATTCAATTGAACTGCGGAAAAATAAAATCGTTTTAAACGAGAACCCCGTTTAAAGGTTTTAAAATTATTTCATACACAATGGAATATCACTTTAGAATAGAATAGAATATACTTTATTGTACACCAAAATTGTAACATAGCTCTTATACAATATAATTTTAATTTTTCACTTTATTAATTTGCAAAAGGTCCACCTAACTTGATAAACTTGTAATATGAATTTTGTAACCTGTCGATGAAGGTTGAAGTAAGGTAGAGTAGAAATCACCATTATTTAATGACGATAGTGATCCCTAACAAACATCATAATTTAACGGGTACGTGTTTTAATGGGTTTATGTTGGATAGTTTTATGCGAAGTTATATCGTTTGTAATACACCCTGAAATGAGAAAAAGCGTGAAGATATTATTTACCATTTGATTATGTGCTGTTAGTAGGTATTTGATAACTTTCTGTTACGGTTGAAGTGTGCAATCAGAGCAATAATTACGCCATCATAACAAATTTATGACCCATTGAAATGTAATCAACAACTACCTATAGTACTGTACAGTGTAGTATGTACAGGCGCAGGCGCAGCTTAAAGCAGTTCAAGCGAAATTTTATATTTCTTATGCTTGCTATGTTACTACATTTTGTAATCTACAACTTTATTTTTAGTATATACAAAAACCGAGACACCCCAATAAGATTTTCATCAGAACTGCCTGAATATGTGTTTTTTTTAATAAATCTCCAAGTTACACCTTAGTTTATGTCGCATTAAGTTCCCTAGTAAAGTGTGAAATGCCTGAGATGTGCTATGCAGGGGTTGTCTAATACACGGAAACTGACCGAGCGGAACGTCTCAAGCCTCAAGGTGTATATTCCCGTCCACTAAGCTGTTATGTGTAGAAACCTATTGAAAGACAATTGAAATTTATGAAAAAAAAAGGAAAAATATAATGTGGTGTAAAAACTATGTCAATCGATTCTCCTGGTGATTCTGAACAAACTAGTTTCAGGTTTAGTGTATACTAAAACTAAACTTGTATAACTTTGATATTATTATTGAATTATTTATGCAAAATGAGGCCTGTGCCCATCGGTGGAACAATCTTCTGCCTAGCCTTTTCCCAACTATGTTGGGGTCAAACCAAATCAAATCAAAAAAAAATATTTCACATAAACCAATACAGGCGCTTATGAAAAGTCGAATTTAGGTGCACGGTTCCAATTAGTCGTTTCCTATGGAGAAGAGCCGGCAAGAAACTCCATGGTTACTCTTTTTAAAAAAAAAGGATATCTTTTACAATTTCAGTGAATACAGTAGGTACTATCAGAGAGAACAATGTAGTCGTGACCACAGACCTTGGAGTAATGTAGTACCAAGTCTTGAGTACAAAAATTAACCAAAAAGGGGGGAAAAAAATAGAAGAGAAAAAAAAATACAATATGAATAATAGTAATTAGGTCAGCTTCCACTCCAACCAGATGCACCTGAATACTAATATTTTACACGGAACGACTGCCATCAGCCCTTCACAAACCCAGTTACTGGGCAATGCCGATATCCTAAGGTTGGACCGGTTGTCAGACTTTCGGTCTTCTGACTACCCGTAACGACTGTCATAGGTATTCGTATGACACCCGGGACCGACGACGGTTTAACGTGCTCTCCGAAGCACGGACATGTGTAGGGGGGATGTGTAACAAATGGTCACCCATCCACGGACTGACCGCGGCAAGTGCAGCTTAATCTTGTAAATTGTCACAGCAGTGGGGCAATAATTGGCTCATTATGCTTATGTATGCTCATAAAGCTTAAGCTTAGTGTTTTCCCACGGAATACGAGATACATTAAGCATTATAAAGATGATAATTATCATGGAGCCACACACAATGTCGCCCTCAGTTAATTAGCATTAGTGCATAATAAATTACAGCATTGCAAATCAACTTACGAAGTTACTACTTTCACACGAAGATAAGGAGCTGATGAAGTAAATATAATTCTGACAATAGTAACCATAAAAACAAAATAAAGAAAAACATTCCAATTTAGACACGAAACATTTCTGCTGAAGCAGTACTTTTGATATACAACATTACCGACATACGAACAATCTGCTTTCACGGCCGCATCAGAGCATCAAAGCAAAACAAAAGAGTGCGGGAGGGCGATAAAATCTCGCATTTGTTTAATAACATCGGTCGTTAGAATCAACTAATGTCGTCGGTCGCGCGGCCGCAGAGGCGATTATCGAACCACCACTGAGACTAATGCAATCACTCTATATCTGAGCTGGATTAACTTTGGTTTACATGACTTGGAGCTTATGTTTGTAGGTTTTAAGGTTTGAGCGTAAACAATCAAACTACACAATAATCCCCCTTTTTTTCTAATGGACTGCTTATACTCGTAATAGATGCTCCTTGCGGACCGTTTACGTTCGACCGTTCTACGTAATCTGGCAGTTATTTATTTATTGCACAATTTAGTTAAAAGAAAACTTATAGAATAGTTATTCCAAATATAGGAAAGACCATGTAAAGGTGTTGCAAGGCATACAATAATAATATTTACTTATTAATTATTCGGAAAATGAACAGATTCACTGTCCAAACAGCAGACACAATAGTTAAACAATGCAATTGGTCATATGTGATTCACGGGACAAGGAGAGGGTTAAAACATCACATTAAAATTAGGTTAGATTGGCGATTACATACATATTCTATTATTTAGATTTATTGGCGAGACCTGGATGTCTCCAACCAAAACAGTAATCCCGGAAGTCTTATATGCCTTAAATACTATCTCCAAGCCGTCTGTTAAATTGTCATATAGGAATTATTAAACATCTAGATTCAACGATTTTCTAACTTTACTGAGTACCCTTGCTGTGTCTTGTCGGTTTCCATCGTTTATTTTACTGTCCAGATACTATTAATCTTTGATTAAATCAACAATCATGTGAAGACCATAAAAATTTAATTAGTTTCATAGATTTGTCCGTCAAATAACATTCAAACGCCAGCCAAATAACAATACAACGTTTACAATCTTGTCACATAAGTATAATGCAATTTGTGACAAGATTGAGAAATGATGACATTCACCATTTCTATAGGCAATTCGAAGCATTAAATTAGTCCTATTCTGAAGCAAACGATAAACTTTCACTGAAGACGTCCATGTAAACCTCGCGATGCCTAACACACGCAGCGTCACAATTATTTAGTGGGCATTTATTACCTCGCGTTGTATTCAAGACAATTTTGTCTCATCACATTATTCAATGAGAGCCCTCCCAGAAAGACACGAGAGTCTCCGGAAGTGACCGAAGACGGCCGACAAAGAAGAGGCGGAGTGCTTTTGAATGAGCATTAACAAGCTCACATCATAGCTTTATGGTGTTTCTTTACGACCTTATAGAATTTATTTTAATAAAACTATTGTACTTGTGTAATGTTATAAATATTTCATACAACCTGCATTATCTGTGTGAATAAGTAAAGGTCATCGGGCATTTTTGACCCGGTACCTCGGAAGTACGCGTCCATTATTGAAATGTGGTTTTTCTTGAAGGTTAGCCCCCTTATTACAAAACATGGTCTAAGAAAAACCTAGGTTTTAAAATAGCCCCGTCTCTTTTTGTTGTGTGACATAAGAAAGTGATGGGTATATTTTAAACCTCGGTTTACCTTAGTCTTGGTTTAAAGCATCTTTTGTAATAAGGGGGTTAGAGTTTAAAGTTAACATTTCACGGAATGTATTTGTTTTAATCCAAATGTGTGGGGAAAAAAGTTACGTGGCGCGAGAAACTGCGGGGAACAAATTAGAAAAGCTCCTAAAAATTCTTGTACCTTTACGAAAATTCGTTTTTTTATATTAATTCTTGATTTGCTAAAAAAAATTCCCATACATTTGAGGAATGCGACTCATCTCATTGGGTAGTATTCATGATCTTTAACATACTCCGACTAGTTTTGTTATTGGTCGCTGGTGGGTCACAGGTCCGAACAAAATGCCCATTTACCTTTACATTCTTCCCCGCAGTTAGTGCGAATAATTTGGAGTACTTAGTTGACATTTGTATTGAGTTTTCCTTCATAGTTATTGAACTGAAACCAATCAAAGTATCACAAAGCAAATGTTAAAGCAATTCGAGACGTTTCTATACAGAGTAGATAAATGCTTTCACAAGTATTTATAAGCCAATTAATGCTAAGTGGACGCAAATTAAAGTTGACCACAACAAAGCGGTGAAAGCTCTCTTGTTAGAGTTGTACCAGGCTTCATTGATTAACCCGTAGTCGGAAGGTCAATCAAATAATTCCACACGACTTAAAATAAAAGCAAGCCTATAATACTAAACCGAGTAATGTGTTTATATTGTAACTAGCCGTGATAGGATTTCCCGTACTTCAAAAATGACGAACTTAAGAAAAGAAAAGAAAGAAAGAAAAAATATTTATTTGCGCCGATATGACACACAAAAAAAACTATAAACAAAACCACAATGAAACTTGGGAAAAATATGCGTCACATCTACGCAAAACGGCCATCGCTCAGCATATTGCTATGACTCGTGCAAGACGGAGCCACAGCGCTGGTTTTCTTTAACTTCCATACAAATTTTCATCCCCTATTTAACCTCGGTAGGGGATGAATTTTCAAAAATCCCTTCTTAACGCTCACTTACTTTATATAAGGAACACCTGGGCAAAATTTCATGCTTCTAGACCTACCAGTTTAAGCTGTGCTTTGTCTGTCAGTCACATTGTCTTTGTTAGAGTTTTATTAAGTAGATTTTGATAAAAATGTACAAAAATATGTAAAAAGTAGAAAAAATGGAAACTGGATAGAGTTTTAAATCAAAAACATTCAAATGAAATCTAAAACAAAAACATTAATGCATCCAATTAGGGATTTAATTACGAAAGATGTAACTTGAGTACTATCCTTAACTTTAACGGTACTTCAACATCATGACAAAAAAGAAGACAGAGATGCTAATAGCAAAGAAAAACATAGTAATATTATTTAAAATCAAGAAGCCCTCAAGCGTGCGGTAAGAAACAAGCAACGCCGCCCACAAAACGCAGACGTGCTAATCCGACCATCTGTTAACATTGAAACAACCCGCTGAAACAAAGGCCGACCCGACCGTTTTAATGAACCCAGATTATGAAGGTGTTAAACCTTCGCCGCCGCTCTTTCAACTTCCAAATTATGACTTTTGAGCGGTGCCGCGCGCGCGCCTCTTCACGGGGTCACATTTCGGCAATCGCCAAAGTTTCTCTCGCCCTCTCCCACGTACCGCTCATCCATAAACCTCTCGCCTTTCTTTGAACATAAAATCCCTCATAGTTTTGCTTTAGTGCTCCTCGACAATGAAAACAACCGGAATGGACTTTACGACCACGTCATTAAGTTTTAAATCGCTCTCGATTATTTCGTATTTTCGATTTGTATTTAGCCTCATACGTTATGATCAGAACTCGGAACAAAAAAGGCTAAATAAATCTGTCCCTGTCTCGGCCAGCCGGAGAATTTGAGCAATGTAAATCATTTTATTACAATACGTTGTTTTTTATTTGTCGCAGCACAAAGCTTAGAGATGTTGCTTCGTGCGTTTAATTATGCCGATGCATCATTATGAGGCAACAAATTAGTAAAATAAAACAGTATACAATAATATGCGTTCCTTAAAGATTGCTTATAAAACATTTGCAATAAAATAAATCTTGTAAGCTTACACTTTGGAATTGTATTTAAAACTTTAGCTATTATGGATAGATAAATGACTGAAATAAATTTATTTAAGTATACTTATATAAATGAACTTATTTGTAATGTGTTTTGGATTCTGGTAGAGAAAATGCCCATGCCCCTCCTCCCATTCCCCCATCACCCCTCTGCTTGGGCGCATCTTGCCGCCAATGATGATGACGCGAATTACTTAATTCTAAATCTAAATTCAAACTTTTTAACAAAATACCTACACAAATTGCTTGTTAGCTTGTATGTTTGTGCGCACCCACCAGTCTAATTCTGCGGGTGTCGTATTAAACCCGTGCTTTCGCCTTACGTGTCATAAATCCAGCTCGCGACACCAAAATATTGAATGGTGCCAAAATGTCACCCGAACAGCAAAGAGGCCGACAAAGGGGCCGCCGCGCTGGGTGTTCCTTATTCCGCGCCACGCTGAGCCCCTATTTTTTCATCTCATTCAATTTTGACTTCTTTCAAAAGGCTATTAATATAAGCCGCATTTTTTAAAATCAGTTTTAAGGCCAAAGCCTTGTATTGTTGCGGGTATTTTTTAATCAGTTTCCGTAGGATACCGCTACCGATTTATAAATGAGATCGACCCGCGAGCCCCGCCGTTCTTGATTTAGGCGAATTAAAACATGATGTGGGTTTACACAAAAAACATACTGTTAATAAATAACGCGTGTTACAAAAAAAGAGATGAAGACAAATTGCCGTAATAAAATGTCATATAAATTATAGGATCGCCTCAGGAACATGTCAGTTTATCATCTTCTGCTTAATCATTAAGAACATCAAGTAAAACTATGATAGAAAAAGATGGGTCACTGTTTAACGAAATTCCTGTTATTATGCAGTTTGAATTACTGTAATTATATCATAATAACATCACGCCTGTATTGTCCGAAGGGTTGTGCAGAGGTATATAGTACACCCTCATTAAACCGTTATGTTTAATAGGCGATGGGCCTATTGCCATCAACCGGGTACAAATCCAGACTCCGGGCTACTACTGAGAAATTCCACCCGGAATAACCCGATAGCTCTTTGCCCGGCCTGAGGATCGAACTAGACTAACGAGGCAGTTCTATATTGATGATATATAATACTATGTCTTCGCTAGATTCATTAGCTTTAAGGCAAAGCTGGTTTTCTTCTGAAAATCTTTAGTCCTTAGATTAGTGCTGTAATAGGGTCCGACAAGCATTCGTAGAATACAATTGCTTGTCGGACCCTACTCATTCTTTAGCCATTGGATAAATAAAGGATAAAATTAATGACGTTATTAAAAAATCACTTCCGTAATTATAATTTTTTCATTTAAATCTTTTTCTTCAGGTCGAGGTTCAGATTCGTCAGACATAGACTCGGAGCCAGGGTTGACGCTGAAGAGAAAGCAGCGGCGATCACGAACCACGTTCACTGGAGAACAACTGGACGCCTTAGAGAGGGCCTTCCATCGGACGCAGTACCCGGACGTATACACCCGTGAAGAGCTAGCCCTGCAAACGGGACTCACTGAAGCTAGAATACAAGTAAGCTAGTTTCAATGTCTATTAAAACCCTTGCTATGGGACTTTCCCATAGATAAATAACATAACATCACGCCTGTATTCCCCGAAAGGTTGGTACACCCTCATTTCGGCAATTGGAGCAAGCCTATTGCTATCAACCGGGCACAAATACACAGGCTGCTACTGAAAAATTCCACACGGAAAAACCCACTAACACTTTGCCCGACCTGGTTCCCAATTCTCTTAAAAGAAATCTTGATAAATCGCAACCGAACTAAAGCCGAACCGTTCATTCAGACAGTTCTCAATTTCAAAAGCTGTCAAATTGTTTGACACAAAAAACAAAACCAATCATTTTGACAGTTGTCGTAAACAAAAACTGACTGACGGTTGTGGTTTGTTTGCGTTTGTTAGTCGAAAGGAGGCCCCTTTTACAGTATTAAATTAACAAAAAAAACCCCAGGGTTGTAAGTTTAAAGGGTTGGATCCCAGGCCGCTCAGCAGTTGTGCTAGCGACTACTAGACCGACGAGGTAGCCATACTTTCCCATAGATAACTTCATGAAAGTGTCATGGAAGGATTGTATTCGTTTTAAGCATCGTTAAATACGATTGCCAGCCCGTTGGTAGTCGCAGTGTAATGTTACCTATGCGAGGATTAATGCTGCTGCTCATATCAGAAATTCTTAAGACTACCTTGAAGGAACTTTAGTTTATCTCTCGTATAGCACATCTCTCGCTTTGTTTTAGCGTATGCATACACGTTTTAAATTAAAACCCAGAGGACGAGATGGAATTAACTATTCAGCGTTGTATGATTTTACTTTGCCTAAAAATAGTTTAGGTAATGTATAATTATTAACTATACAAATACATCGAACCGTTCAATCCCTATTACCTTCCGAGGTGTTGACATCATAATAATGATAATCAGCAGTCATTGAGTCGACAGTCCTCGAAGATCCTCGATCAACACCTCAAGAGGCTTTCGTTAGGCGGCTGAATCAAAAGTACTTATACTGGCGGTACTCCTTGATACGGCACGCATTGTGAGGAGGTTCCATTCTCTTGAGCCCTAACTACTGTAGCTTGGACCCTGCAGCCTTATTGTCTAAGTCAACTGGTAATCGACATCGACTTCATTTTTGACATTTGAAACCTAGCCTGGGCTTCAATTGTCACTTTCGTATTGTGTAAATAGCTGTCACATACAACACCATTACCAGCGAAATTCAAACCTAGTGAATGAATGGAACTTCATATTATGGCTGATTTTGGTATTGCGTAACGCCGAAATGAATTTCAGTAGCAAATTCAAGCCCATGTGAAACGTCAGATGAAGCAGGGAGCTCATTCGAATCTTGTTTGAAGTGTTTTGGTTATTTTTTTATTAATATAAGAAAATTGTGGTGAACATTGTATTAGAAGCGTTTGAAGAATAAGAAATAAGTTCCTACCTAATATCTCAGAAGTAATTATTAATCATCTGAACACCCTTATTTGAGTAGATAGATGCATTCATTTCCGCAAAGAAACTACTTTTCTTGCAGGCATTCTGAAATAGCCATACTATCTTAATATCGCACTATTGTGTTGAACATTGTATAAGAAGCGTTTGAAGAATAAGAAATAAGTTCCTACCTAATATCTCAGAAGTAATTTATTATTAATCATCTGAACACCCGTAATTGAGTAGATAGGTGCATTCAATTCGGCAAAGAAACTGCTTTTCTTGCAGGCATTCTGAAATAGCCATACTATCATATTATCGCACAGTTGTGTAACAACATAACAACTTTTGTAACGCATAAAATCGGTAGTAACTTTTTATTTTGAAACGAATCTTCAGCAAAAAAAAATCACACAACAACACCAACGACTACACAAAATAAATAAACCGCGATCTTTTGACCACAGACTATATACTATGACAACTCCAACAGTGAGTGACGTACGTTTCGTTACTATTTTTTTAGTAAACTTACTGACAAACTAAGTGATTAAATTGCAAATAATACAAAAATAATGCTCAGGCTGTGTTTTTACAGCATAATAAATATAATTACCGTTTTTGCAACTACTAAAACAACTAAATCGCAAATAGTACCATGGCACTATTAGTAGTCCTACTTGCATTAACGAAACGCAAAAACTTGGAAATTAGATTCACACGGATCATTCATTCCGAAACCGAAGACCAGTTGAATACCTTAGACAATACCAATAACATTCTGACTGGGTCGACCACTGGTAATCGACTTCAAGTTCACTGGTAATGGATTTCAAGTTAGACAATAAGGCTGCTGTTCCCGATTCTAGTGGGCCCCAATTTTTAACACTTTAAAATGATCTTTAAAAATGTTTGTAGAAATAATATTAGTACAAATGAATTTAAAACAAAATCAGCCCTAATACCTCATACGCATCTATTATTCCCAATATAATGTCTCTAGGCATACAACGCCTACCAAAACTAAATAGGCAATTACCTCAATTAACAATTACAACCTGTGTCTGTGTGGTTTCCGGCAGAGAATAACTTGCCCGCTCTCCACCCTTTAATAATCAACCCATGCAAGTTTCCTCACGATGTTTTCCATCACAATTAACCAAAACCAAAGTGATAATCAAATTATAATTCACAAATGAATTTGAAAACTCAGACCTTCTTGCGTGGAAGGCAAGCATTCTACGGCTAGGTGGTCCTGCTTTTTATCCATATCTTCAGTCATGTGAATCATAAAGAACAGTAAGGAGTTATGTTAGGAGGACGAATAGTAGCATGCTCCTGCCAGTGGATAATAGCAAACTGCTATTACCAATTCGTCTGCAGAGCTTGGTATACAGTATGTAAAATAACAGAGGGCGTTCCCTTAAACTCGTTAATCTTTAGTAGATTTAAATAAAAATGTAAAAACACAAAAATAAGCAATAAAAAAAATCGAAAAAAAAAAACATAAATAAAACGGCCTGGTTAAAACCAAAATATTAGCGTAGATATTTTATAACAGTGATGTTTCCATATTTTCCACGTTGATAGACAAGTGCGCATGTACAGTAAGCGTTGCTTTTACGTATCATTTTTTCATTTCGTGTTTTTTTTTTGTTTTTTTTTTTTAGTATATAAGGACTCTAAAGTATTATTGCTGGTTAACGGGAACGCCTTTCTATAATTAACATACTGTATAACCGATTCCCAATGACAGCTTATTTTAGCAGTCATTAGGACGCGCTACGTAATACGACTGAACCTACACCTTAGGTATGTATAGTTACATAATGATACAAATAAGATCTTTCACAAACACGTTGTTTTTATCTATCATCAACATTGATAATCATAACCACTGTCACTTTCAACATGTTTACAGAAGTCATACTGTGTTCCCTTCCTTTATGATTATAAATATTATACACACAAAACAAAGTCGCGATAACATTTCTCACGTCATGTTAATGTAGCGTCAAAAAATGGTTAAAAGATTTTGCTATAGCATTATCTACATATTTGTAGACACCTATTTCCTATTCGACTTAATATGGTTTTTTATGTACACTATACATTATTTTCTTCTTTGGTTTACAGGTTTGGTTCTCCAACCGCCGTGCCCGTCTACGAAAACATACTGGATCAAATCCAAGTCCGGGTATTGGCGGCTA
Organism: Amphipyra tragopoginis; assembly: GCA_905220435.1. Lineage (NCBI taxonomy): Eukaryota > Metazoa > Arthropoda > Insecta > Lepidoptera > Noctuidae > Amphipyra > Amphipyra tragopoginis. The sequence goes on from HG992009.1 coordinate 13,267,144, forward strand.
TTCTTCCATACCGATGCCACAGATACCGTGTCCCTATCCAGCTGGGGAGATACCTTCATTGTCCCAACACCACCCGCAGCACCCAGATGCTTGGCACCATCAAAAATATGCCAATTATAACCAACTTATGGCTCAGTCGCAACATTTGAACCAAGCTTTCCAAAATGCTGCTTTTCCTAGTACTTCTGGCTCCACTTTTGGCCATTTAGTGTCCGGCGCTAATGGCCCACCCCACAGCCAATTATTAGACAGTGGAATACCAAGAAACGATTATGCACGATACCCTAGTAGTGATATTTATAATAAACCTATCAATTATTTACCCAAAGAGGCTGAAGGTGACGATAAAGTAAATAGTGATGAAGTGATCGAGCCAAGGGAAGATACTTTCGAAAAGCCTCCTGTAGATGAGTACGGCAAAGCGTTACCAAATAATGAATATCCAAAAGTTCCTGCTGATTACTCCAAAGTCTCTGCGGATCCATCTGCCGCTTCCAGCTGGAGTCCCTCTCATAATTCATTGAACATGAGCCTTGCGGGTCTGTCCAGTGAATACAAATACATGAATGATCCATATTCATTCCCTAGCGTATCTGATCCGCTCTCACAACACAACTATCCAAATCCACCTAATACTGCTAACAAGTACTGGATTTGATATAGTTACTTAGTTACTACAAACTTTTGTTTTAGTAAATATAGTAATGTTAACTTTATTTAAATTATATTATAGTGTAATTATTTTATAAGGAACGTTTGTGAGAAATTACCTCTATTTTGCATTCCAATTACTGATACCTATTATAAAACCAAACATTTGTAAATTGTTGTTAAGAGAGTCATTAGATAATAAAGGGTTAAATATTATTTACTTGTTTTATTCATTGTTTAAAAGACTCGTTTTTTAATTTATTCTTTAGTATGTACAATAGGTAGTAAGAGGTAGAGGTTTAATAATAATTAAAACATAAAATAAAATGCCATCACTTATATTATTAAATAAACATCAAATTAAAAAGACAACTTTAAAAGTAACGTTGAACATATTATATTACATTATTTATCACTGAGTTGTTACTTCTACTAATGATGCACCAGTTTCAAAAGGTACTGGAGCTAATTCTTCGCCATTGAATGAGCTAGGTACAGCGGGTGTGTTCGTGTTATCTTGCTGTGCAATTGTAGTTAGAACATTTTCTGTACCTGGTGCAACCGATTCAGTAACAGGTGCTTCGCTTCCAGGTGCTTCGCTTCCAGATGCTCCGATCAGTTCAATTGTTGCAGCTTCAGTAGAACTCACAACAGGTGCATCAGGACTAGCGGCAGTGATTTCTACGACAGTAGCTTCATTAGCTGTAGACACTCCATCATTTGGTGTTACCTCTGAAGGTGTAGCCTCCTCAACAGTGGCGACAGATGGGGCATCAACTAAGGGGCTGGCGTTATTAGAAACGGCGTCAGTTGGGGAAGCTACTGAAGGGCTGGCATCAGTGGAAGCGACGCTAGCTGAGTCTGCTGCTGAGGGGATGGTGTCAGTGGAAGCGACGTCAGCAGGGATAGCTACCGAGGGACTGACATCAGAGGAAGCGGCGTCAACTGGGATAGCTACTGTGGAGCTGGCATCAGTGGAAGTGGGGTTAGATGGGACAGTTACTGAGACGCTGGTGACAGTAGAAGCGTCGTCAGCTGGAACAGCTACTGAAGAACTGGCAACAATGGACGCGGCATCAGATGGGACAGCTACTGACGAGCTGGCATCAGTGGAATTGGCTTCAGCTGGGACAGATTCCAAGGGACTGGCGTTAGTGGTAGCGGTGTCAGCTGGGACAGCTACTGAGACGCTGGCATCAATAGAATTGGCTTCAGCTGGGACGGCTTCCAAGGGACTGGCATTAGTGATAGCGGCGTCAGCTGGGACAGCTACTGAGGAGCTGGCGACAGTGGAAGCAGCATCAGATGAGACAGCTACTGGAGAGCTGGTGACAGTGGAAACGGAATCAGATGGAACAGCTATTGAGGAGCTGGCGACAGTTGAAGCGGCATCAGATGGAACAGCTACTGAGGAGCTGGCATCAGTGGAAGTGGCATCAGCTGGGACAACTACCGAAGGACTGGCGTTAGTGGTAGCGGTGTCAGCTGGGACAGCTACTGAGACGCTGGCATCAATAGAATTGGCTTCAGCTGGGACGGCTTCCAAGGGACTGGCATCAGTAATAGCGGCGTCAGCTGGGACAGCTACTGAGGAGCTGGCGCCAGTGGAAGCAGCATCAGATGGGACAGTTACTGAAGAGCTGGCGACAGTGGAAGCGGAATCAGATGGGACAGCTACTAAAGAGCTGGCATCAGTAGAAGTAGCATCAGACGGGACTACTACTGAGGAGCTGGCATCAGTGGAAGCGACGTCAGCTGGGACAACTACCGAGGGGCTGGCGACAATGGAAGCGGCATCAGAAGGGACAGCTACTAAAGAGCTGGCATCATTAGAAGTAGCATCAGACGGGACTACTACTGAGGAGCTGGCATCAGTAGAGACGACGTCAGCTGGGACAACTACCGAGGGGCTGGCGACAGTGGAAGCGGCATCAGATGGGACAGCTACTGAAGGGCTGGCATCAGTGGAAGCGATGCTAGCTGGGTCTGCTGCTGAGGGGATGGTGTCAGTGGAAGCGACGTCAGCAGGGACAGCTACCGAGGGGCTGGCATCAGAGGAAGCGGCGTCAACTGGGATGGCTACTGAGGAGCTGGCATCAGTGGAAGCGACGTCAGCTGGGACAACTACTGAAGAGCTGGCATCAGTAGAAGTAGCATCAGACGGGACTACTACTGAGGAGCTGGCATCAGTGGAAGCGACGTCTGCTGGGACAACTACCGAGGGGCTGGCGACAATGGAAGCGGCATCAGAAGGGACAGCTACTAAAGAGCTGGCATCATTAGAAGTAGCATCAGACGGGACTACTACTGAGGAGCTGGCATCAGTAGAAGCGACGTCAGCTGGGACAACTACCGAGGGGCTGGCGACAGTGGAAGCGGCATCAGATGGGATAGCTACTGAAGGGCTGGCATCAGTGGAAGCGATGCTAGCTGGGTCTGCTGCTGAGGGGATGGTGTCAGTAGAAGCGACGTCAGCAGGGACAGCTACCGAAGGGCTGGCATCAGAGGAAGCGGCGTCAACTGGGATAGCTACTGAGGAGCTGGCATCAGTGGAAGCGACGTCAGCTGGGACAACTACTGAAGAGCTGGCATCAGTAAAAGTAGCATCAGACGGGACTACTACTGAGGAGCTAGCATCAGTGGAAGCGACATTAGCTGGGACAACTACCGAGGGGCTGGCGACAGTGGAAGCGGCATCAGATGGGACAGCTACTAAAGAGCTGGCATCAGTAGAACTAGGATCAGACGGGACTACTACTGAGGAGCTGGCATCAGTGGAAGCGACATCAGCTGGGACAACTACCGAGGGGCTGGTGACAGTGGAAGCGGCATCAGATGGGACAGCTACTAAAGTGCTGGCATCAGTAGAACTAGGATCAGACGGGACTACTACTGAGGAGCTGGCATCAGTGGAAGCGACGTCAGCTGGGACAACTACTGAAGAGCTGGCATCAGTAAAAGTAGCATCAGACGGGACTACTACTGAGGGGCTGGCGACAGTGGAAGCGACATCAGATGGGATAGCTACTGAGGAGCTGGTGTCAATGGAAGCGGCTTCAGCCTGGGAAACTACTGACGCACTGGCATCATTGGAAGCAGTGGTAGATGGCGCTGCTACAACGGCGCTCGCATCAACGGGGACAGCATTGGAAGACACAGCTACCTGGGCACTGACATCAGTAGAAGCAGCCACAGATGGCGCTGATTCCGAGGCGTTCGCATCAATAGGGACAGCGTTAGGCGAAACAACCGCTGGGGCACTGGCGTCAGTGGAAGCAATGTCAGATGGACCAGATACAGAAGATTGGACATCTGAAATAGCAGCTTCAGATGAGGTAGCTACTGAGGCGCTGGCATCATTGGAAGTGGTGGCAGATGGTGCAGCTACCGAAGCGTTGGTATCAACGGGGACAGCATTAGAGGAAACAACTACTGAAGCACTGGTGTCAGTGGAAACAGCGTCAGATGAAACGATAGGGACTTGAGCATCTGTAGTGGTGATGACAGATGAAGCCACTACGGAAGCATCTACACCAGCGGACGCAGCGCTACCAGCTCCGGAACCACTAGGAGCGGTGTTATTTGAACCAGCTGCAGCGGTATTGGAACCAGCAGAGATAGCTGCTCCAGCTGTAGTAGACGCAGCGTCCGTTGAAGAATTAATAGTAACGTCGGTACCAGAAGAAACGCCAATAGCTGACACATCAGTACCGGTCGAAGAAATAACAGTTGCCGATGATTCAGATCCAGATAAAACAGTGTTAGTTGGGCCAGCTACCGAAGCTTCAGCAAGACTAGAAATGGACTCAATGGAGACAGTTGAAGATGCTTCAACGCCAGCAGGTGCGCCGCTTGAAGCAACGCTTGACGATTGGGCGCCGGTAGAAACGGAGTCAGCTGAGATAATTAAAGATTCTTCAGCGACAGCAGATCCACCGACTGAAGCTTCGCTCGACGATTGGGCACCGGTAGAAGCGGAACCAGCAGAGACAGTTGAAGATGCTTCAACGCTAGCAGATGCACCACTTGGAGCAACACTTGACGATTGAGCACCGGTAGAAGCGGAGTCAGCAGAGACGGTTTCAGATGCTTCAACGCTAGCAGATGCACCACTTGGAGCAACACTCGACGATTGGGCACCGGTAGAAGCGGAACCAGCAGAGACAGTTGAAGATGCTTCAACGCTAGCAGATGCACCACTTGGAGCAACACTTGACGATTGCGCACCGGTAGAAGCGGAGTCAGCAGAGACGGTTTCAGATGCTTCAACGCTAGCAGATGCACCACTTGGAGCAACACTCGACGATTGGGAACCGGTAGAAGCGGAGTCAGTTGAGATAATTAAAGATTCTTCAGCGACAGCAGATGCACCGCTTGAAGCTACGCTCGACGATTGGGCACCGGTAGAAACGGAGCTAGCAGAGACAGTGGAAGTTGCTTCAACGCCAGTTGATGCACCACTTGAAGTAACGCTCGGTGACTGGGCATTGGTAGACGTAATGTCTGTAGAAGAAGCACTGGAACTTAGACCATTTCCGGACACAGCATCATTAGAAACTGGCTCTCCAGCAACAACAGATCCAGCGTTTGATCCTTCCACACCAGATACTGCTACATTCGGCGCTGTGGCGGCAGGTCCATTTGTGATAGTGTCAGGTATCGTTCCTTGAGGAACATTATTCGATAAAGCAGGATTTTCATTATTATTAGGTCCAACGGCACCAGGACTGGAAGAGGCTGAACCAGAAATGTCAACCGCAGATGAACCCGCATTAGTTGCGTTAACGTTGGGTAACGCGGCTTGTCCCCCAGTTATCCAATTAGGAAGTATGTTAGACAAGAACTGAACAATAGATTGAAGAATCGATTTCTTTTGCTCGATAAACTGCTGCGCCTCGGTCACCCACGGTAAACTTACATTTTGCAGTAATGCTGTATCGTTATCTAGTTCAGCAATTTTGGTTTCCAACTCTGCACTAAGCCTCTGGATGTACACAGCATTCACATGGCTTCTCAAGTAATTGTTAAAACCATCCTGCGAAGCAGAATCATTTAACAATTTATTCTGTATTATCTGTAAAACGGCTTGGCGATATTCAGACTTAGTACTATTGGCATCAAGACCAAGTTCTTCTTGTAAATATCTGTTCACTGCGGCTTGTTTCTCTACTTCATTGCTGGTTGCAGGCAAAGCGTACTTTGAATACACATAATTTTTCCAGATGTCTTCTAGATCCATAGGATCATTTTCTTCAGCAGACTCAACGGAGTTGTTGTCGATAACTGGCTTTGATTCTTCAAGTGTTTTCTCTTCAATGTCCTCTAGCTGGTCTTGGATTTCCTCCTGACGTTTGCGTTCTTCTTTGGCCAGTTTTTCTTCTCGTTTACGTTCTTCTTTAGCCAGTTTTTCTTCTCGTTTACGTTCTTCTTTAGCCTGTTTTTCTTCTCTTTTACGTTCTTCTTCTTCTCGCTTGCGTTCTTCTTTAGCCTGTTTTTCTTCTCTTTTACGTTCTTCCTCTTGTCGCTTGCGTTCTTCTTTAGCCTGTTTTTCTTCTCTTTTACGTTCTTCTTCTTGTCGTTTTCGTTCTTCTTTGGCCTGTCTTTCTTCTCTTTTACGCTCTTCTTCAATTTGTTTACGTTCTAAAGAACCACCATCGTCATCGTTGTCGTCGTCGTCGTCATCATCATTACTAGAATATTCATTACTTTCTTTGGAAATATTTGATTCATCTGAGACAGATCTTTGATTACGTAGCAAGGCCCTTGAAGCACTTTCATCTGGCAAATATTTCGCGCTCACCACACAAAACAAGGACACCTAAAACAATAAAAAAATATGTTAAGTTAATGTTAAAAAATATGTAAATGTTCTAAAATTTACACTTAAACCCAAAAATAAGTTAGAAAAAATAACAACAGCTAAGAGCCTATACCCACCACGTCTTTTGGACGTGCCATCGACGCGCGTTTCTGTCATACTTCATACTTAAAAAACGTCATTGTGATTTTTTATGTTTGGAGTTTGACGGAAACGCGCGTCGACGGAGCGTTAAAAAGACGTGGTGTGCATAGGCCCTAATATATCTCTAAATAATAAGTAACTGTACTTACAATAAGAAGTAAATAAATGATCCTCATTTTGAATAGGTATTGTTGTTTATTAATGTCAATTACTATTTCTCATTTAACGCAAAATTCGTTCGTTTCACACTTCAAATAAATGTTTGTGTACTTGTGTTTCGTATGAGCTCGTTCGTTATAATTTGTTTTGAAATTTGTAGACCTGTCCTTTTATACTTCGCAGAGCAATTAACACAGATAACGTTAGATAATGGCTCCTGCTGAGATAACCAGTACGTAGTAAAGTCTTGGCCAAACAAAATGTTTTCGCGAAGCCTGACTCAAAATAAACAGCAGTTATAGTTTAATGACGACAATCTTACCGATATAGTAAAGAAAGTCTTAACTAAATGTTATAAACAAACAAGCGGATGTTTAAACAATAAAACATAACAACCAGAACGGAAATGGGCTGATATTAAATTTATCTATATTATAAAAGAATTAATTATATAATACTACATCCGTTACTTACTATTCTGCTCTAAAATCGCCTTCGATGATACAGAAGTGTTTTTGATTAATGCAATTAATAATTGTTAGTAATCAACTAAACATAAATACAATATTATTTTAGTGCACACTTTGCTCCTATAAAATGTTACTAAATATTTGCACTTTGGATTAGAAAGTGTTACTGGGTTTTTCTTATTACGAAATCTCAGTGGCAGCCCAGAAATAGATTTGTGGCCGATAATAGCGAACTGTGGAAAGCGACTGTCTATCCAGCTTTGTCCGAACCCTTTAGTAGATTTAATTACAAAAATAATTATAGCAAATTTTAGGCTTTTATCTCAAAATACTTTTTCTATCTTGTCATCTTTTATAGTCCAGTCAGCAGAAGGCTATTTTTTGAATATGATGTATACTTAATTACTATCATCAGCCTAAATTGTTGCTGTATTGTACTAAAAATAAGTTCGGCATTTCATAATCAAAATGTATATCTACACCCCTCTAGTTCTGCTACATCATATTACATGGAAGATGCTTAAGTGTACTTATGTTCACACACGTGTATTCATTGTTCACACATGTGACATGTTCTAAGGAATTTGCAAGGATGCATTGAAATAGAACCTCTTCGCTCTAATAACACAGATGTGATGACCACAATAAGTCGGGGGCCAATTCTACTACGAGTAGCAGAAACTTGTATCAATGTCAACTGAATCGATCATTCAGACAGTTTCCGTTTCGAAAAAACTGACAAAACGTTTGGTTTTGTTTTTGTTGTCAAACAATTTGATAGTTTTTGTAAACGAAAACTGTCTGAATAAACGATTCAGTTGCAATTGATAAACGTTTCTGTTAGTAGAATTGGGCTCCTGTTCTGTATCCAGTGTACCGAATACCACATCATATTTTACAGCAGTTTGTATTTTAGTTGCGATAAAGCCAACATGCAACAAGTTATCACATACGTAATTAAAATTTTAAAATATTGAAAACAATTTATTACTTTACGAGCCTTAAAAATCTTTGTAAATTTTCGTATTTTGTTGCAACATACCCCCCTACTAATACTACTAATCTCTACATAGAAGCTCCATTTTCTGAATTTAAAACTAAATCAAGGTTTTTTAGGGTATAGGTAGTATGAAACAAAGTCGCTTCCCGTTGTCTGTACGCGTATATTCTTTTAAACTACGCAACGGATTTTGATGCGGTTTTCATCAATAGACAGAATGATTCAAGAGGAAGCTTTACATGTATAATACATTGCACCCGTGCGAAGCCAGAGCGAGTCGCAAGTAATTATTATAAACGTGAAAGTAACTCTTTCTGTCTGTGACTCTTTCACGCCTAAACCGCTGAACCGATTTTGATGAAACTTGGTACAGAGATAGACATAGCTCGAAGAATTACCAAACTTAAGTGGCAGTGGGCGGAGCACATTGCTCGCAGAACGAATGACCGATGGGGCCGAAAGGTTCTGGAGTGGCGACCACATACCGGAAGACGCAGCGTGGGTAGGCCTCCCACAAGGTGGACCGATGATCTGGTGAAGGTCGCGGGAAACCGCTGGATGCGAGAAGCACAGGACCGGTCGATGTGGCGATGCTTGGGGGAGGCCTATGTCCAGCAGTAGACGTCTTACGGCTGAATGATGGTACAGAGATAGTCAGGAACCTGGAAAAGGACATAAGCTATTTCTATCCCGAAAATACGGAATACACGATAAACGACATCCACGCTGGTGACCTCTAGTTTGCTATAAGCTATAATTATATTAAAGAAGAAATCATATACCTCATTTAATATACAAGGTTAGTCAGAAAGGGGATACTAATCCGAAAGCGTGTTAAAGTACACATAATAATGAATAACTTTTGTTCTACAACTTTTCTCAAAACTCAATAGTTTAAGAGAAACAGTTGTTCAAAAATCTCAAAAAAATATCTCTAAAATCTATCTATCCCCAGTTATGATCAGCTGTGTTTACATTTTAGGTCATATTTGGGGTCATGTATTAGAAGCACCATTTTCTGAATTTGTAACTAAAGCAGGGATGAAGAATTTTTGAAAAAACTAAAATAAAAATCATTTTATTAGGAAAAAAAAATATCGAATTTTGAAATTTTAACACTTGCTTTCAAACAGTCATCAGCGATACTATAAGTGGGCTTCGGATTAGTACCCCCTTTCCGACTAACCTTGTATATATATGTAAGTAATAGCAAAAAGAAAATTAACTACGAACCTGTCTTAGTTTAACAATATACATGTTTACATAAAGCTTATGAACGCTGTACCTTCCTTAAGACCTTAAAACCCTCATTGTCAGGGTCAGTTAGGACAAAATTACGCAATGAGATCACGTGCATATGCTTGTCTTCCAAACTTATCTCACAGATTACATTGTTTACATGCTTCGCCCATTGTACACCAAATGACTCTCGGAAATTGAATATTAAAATTCTTGGAACCAAACGCAGAGTTTGTGGAATACTGAGATATTTCTCTAATCTATTATCTGTTGTTTTTACTGTTACCTTGGTTATTAGTAATATGTACACTTTTATGTCGCTATAACAATATTATTGGATACACATTAACCATAACGTACTTTAAAACTGGCCAAGTGCGAGTCGGACTCGCGCGTTAAGGGTTCCGAACCACCATAGACGTCTGTGAAATAACTGTTTTTATTATTTGTTGATTAACTATAGAGTACTGCACTCCAATCCTACCAAGTTTCGCTCTTATATTATTACCGCTTTTAAGATAGAACGGAAACAATAAACGTTGAAAAAATGCATTATATTCGAGGTTTTCTTGTATGGGTATAGGCTTTTTATTATTTTTAGCCGTAGTAACACAGCCGTCATCCGTGTGGTGCCGGACGTCAAGAATAGCACTATCCCATCTCATTCTGCGATCGCCAAACCGCCTGCCAAGCGTGGCGATTATGGGGGAGCACTATGTCCAACATTGAACGTCTTTCGGCTGAATGATGATGATGATAGTAACACATATTTTGCAAAAATTTCAACTGGCTACCTATTACGGCTAAAAAAATACAGCCCTGTGAGCAACAGACAGATGGACGGATAGACAGCATAGGTTTTGTAATAGGGTCCCGTTGGCACCCTGTGGAGGACTACAGAACCCTAATAAATAACCCTCACCGTATTTCTGGCAAATACCAACATATTTCTGTTCTATTTTTCTAAGACCCGTGCGCATAATTAAAAGAAGCATTCAGGACTGTTCTTACCAACGTAGGATACTGATTATCTGTTGAATAAAATAGACAATTTAACAGAATTTCTATTCAAAAGCTCTATTTAAAACCCATTATACCAGTAATTCCGTGTGCATCTTATGGGTGACAATTTTTTTCATCCTTTATAATTTAGGGTTTATCATATAAAAACTGCCACTAGCGTTACAATTAGTCGAACGACTTAAAACCGATCTTAACATTCGACTAACAAAATTGTTGCCAAGCGCGAACGAACCATCAGTCAGTTTTTGTTTACAAAAACTGTCAAAATGATTGGTTTTGTTTTTATGTCAAACAATTTGACAGCTTTTGAAATTGACAACTGTCTGAATGAACGGTTCGGGTTAGGGGGAAACTGGCCTCCGTAGTGTCATTCTGTAAGAAACCCACCTCAATATCGACGGTTAGCTCGATATCCATAATGTCACAGTATGGATAATAGAAGCAAATAACACACAGATAATCGACAGTATAATCAATACGCGTAGTTTTGTTATCCACGCTGTGTCACGACAAGTGTCTAATTGACAGTCGCGATCGAGGTGAGATTCTTACAGAATTGGACTGCTGGTCGCGGCCCACATTACACGGAGTTGGAACAGTAGTGGAAAAGTTGGCCGAATGCGTGGGCCAGAATACCATGAGGAAAAAGTATCGTAGTTCGGCCTTAGATTTCTTTTAGGAGAGTTGAGCTCCAGAATTCTCGCAAACGACTTGATTATCATAATAACCGTTTCATCTCTACAATTATTAGGAAAACCAGGCATTGATGCATGCCGCTATTATCGTCTTATAATAATAATCTCATAAGTCCTTTTTATATAAGGGGAAAAACAAGTTGCATTTACGTTACGACAAACATTACTTATTATTCCCTATGCAAACATTAAAACCGTTATTGCAGTACTTATTTATAAACATATATCTAATAGCAACAGACTTCAAGTCTCGTGAATAAAAGGTAAATATTAAAAGATAACAAAATAATGATTACCGTCTTGGAACTCTCTTAACTTTGCTGCATTTTCTTCTCTTTATTAAAATAAATAGGGTAGGTAAGGAATAATAATTCTCAAAAGATAAAGCACAAGTATAAAGTATAATAATGTAACAATAACCAACAAAGTTATATCAGTTTTAATTCATGTTTATACCTACTTATTTCTTTACCATCCTGTAATGAATGGCTGCGAAAGTTCCTACTTTTAAATTGGTTTCGAAACTCAGATGAACTATTTTGTGCTGTCCTAAAATTAGTAGGCGCTTTGCAACTTGTAGCTGTAGTACATATTACTTCTATGCTTGTAACTGTGTTATGCTTTGTATAACGATTTCAAGAATGATAACTATGCTTAATATAAAAAAATATAGATCATCACTAGTTAAAATATCGAAATAGCTCAAAAGACGCATTCTAGATACGGTGAAATTAAGGGCACTATGTTAGGCTATGTTCTGGTTTCAAAGGAATGGATGCCGGTATAATAACAGGCACATGAAACTTTGCAACTTTTTCTCCAAGGTTGGCAACGCATCAGCAATCTTCTTGGTGTTGTGGGTGTATACATATAGGCGGCAGTAACCATCTACCATCAAGAAAGCCATCGGCTTGTTCGCCAAGCTATTACTTACATAAAAAAACAGGAAAAATCAGTACCTATGAAATGAGTTATTTATTAGATAACATTGAAAATAGTGCATAAACTTTAAAGACGTACTTAAATTAGGTATTCTTTAGAATTTTATCTACGTAGTTAAGGCCCTATTTATTTATTATTTAAGAAGACAAGTACATGCATACCCTACATACGTTATAAACACGTGCTAATACAGTTTACGTGTAAATGTAATCTTTAGAGTTCCTTGCAAAAAAGAACCTTTATTTATTTATTAATACACTTTTACACAAAATTAGTACGGATGCGGACTTAATGCCTTAGGCATTTTCAACCAGTCCACCTTAGGCCTTTTTATTTTTGGCAATAATATTTACAATTATGAATACAAAGATATTTACTTAGACATTAAGTAAACGTTTCGATGTCTTTTTTTACCGTTATCGTGTTCAAAATTGGCAAGTTTATCACAACTCCAGAATAAAATCTTTCTTCTTCAAACAATCAATGAACTCTGCTTATTTCAATTCACTGCCAGAAAAAGACTCCAAAAATTGCGCTACGACAGTCACCCTTCACATTCCGCATCTAATCCGCCTAGCTACCTTTTCCAGAAAGCTAATTCACGTAATTTCATGATGCGCCGATCAAGTTACAGTGGGTCTGAAGTTAAGTTCACGCGAGCATATCTGACAGCGATCGCCGATAAGAGAATACGAAAAGTGTTGTTTTGATCGAAACTTAACTGCACCTAAACTGCAACTGAACTTCCTTAGTTGTATGAATTAGCCCACAGGTCGTCGGTGAATCTTGTCGTTACAGCGGGCCTACTCCCTAAGTCCGTCAACGAAGTTAGTCTCCTGTCCGAAAGTAGCCCGAAACTTGGAGTGAACAAAACAAGTGTCAAGTTCAACTTTTCGGACGGGCAAAAACTCGGTAGTAGGGACAGTTGTCAAATCGTCTTGCCATTCATTCTTAGTTCGGGCCCCGAAATAATCGTGTGTCAGTAGGTGATAGGGAAACGCTCGTAACTAAGGCCGAAATCACGGACTTTGTGCTTATTGATTGGACCCCCAGCTACCGCACTGGGAACGGGAGCTCTCTTAATGTTATGGCGAACTCATGGAGGTAACAGACAGTTGCACTAATTGGTGTATGTCAGTTTGTACTCACTGCGTGACTGGGGTAACCAATTAGCCCTCTGTACAAGCCCGCTGCATAGTAACCACATCAGCAGTTGCCATGCCGATCCAGTCGGCTTATTTCATTTTGTTATAAGTTTGTGTCACATTCTAAGCTTTCGTTTTAAGCCCATACGTAGGTACATATAGCAATACTGTCAGTCAATTGGTTAACATTGTTACTTTTTACATATCATCTAAGTAGTCACATAATTATTGATTAATCTGATTTTCAGCATTTCATGTAATATGTTTGTATTATTTTCATATTACATTGGTACTGATTTTTTAATGTTATATTTTTTAATTATGACTTAGAAAACTGTAGCTTCAAGTAGCTTACTTTCATTGCTGACCATATAATATTTTTTCTTGTTTTTTATTAGTGAGTGTAATGAACAGAACCCTCAGTGCGCGTTCCACTCACTCTTGGTTTCCTTTCACCAGTTTTTTTTCCTATCAAAATGCAGAATCATTACACCTTTACAAACAAAGCAACAGAATAGTGTTTGTCTAAATATACACCATTATCACTAAAGTTTACTTTACAAAACGCGTGAAGGCGTCAGCAAATTATCTTGTTCTTAAAATGTCTATCATGATATACAGTAATAACGACATTTATATCATGAAATCTAATTTATAATTAAATATTTGAAGTATTGACTGCGTCGTTGGTCTAGCGAGTGTGAGGTCTAGTGAGGTCTTGGGTTCGATCCCCAGGTCGGGCAAAATGTTATTGGGTTTTTCCGTGTGGAACTTCTCAGGAGCAGCTCGGAGTCTGAATTTGTGTCCGGTTGATGGCAATAGACTCGCCCTCTATAACATGGGACTTAAACATAACGACGAAATGTGGGTGTACTATACACCTCTGCCAACCCTTCGGAGAATACAGGCTACGTATGTTTTTGGTCTGTCAGGTTTCGAATTACATAATTCGTAGGTAGCCTCTGACTGCATGTTATGATTTCATAGTATGATTTTTTGAAAACCTACTTAAGTTTAACTTTATCTTATCATCTTGTTTGCATCTTTTTAGTTCGGTTTTTATGCTGTCGGGTTTTTTGATGTTTATAATTTACTTTTTTTATAAAAGGTTGGCCAACTAGCCCACGGCCCACCTGATGGTAAGTACTTACCAGTACCAGCATATTTCTTCACTAGAGTCAACAGGAAACCCTACCCAAGATGAGGCCCGGAGAGAGAGAGGAGAGAGTCATACCCTGCATTTTGCTGCTCGTGGCCAAAGACGACACCTTTTTTTTCTATATTTAATTTGGCAAACCAGCCGATGGCCCACCTGATGGTAAATGGTTACCGGCACCCATATACATCTACAACACCAAGAGAATTGCTGATGCGATGCCAACCCAGAGAAAAAGTTGAAAGACTAAGGTGCCTGTAATTACACCGGTACTAGTACTACTATTACCTAAATTTAAAATGTCACTTCCGGGATATCTTCCGTGATTATTTATTTGTTTGAGTTCCCGATATTTCGACGCTGTTGCAAGCGCCATGATCGCGGGTTGACTGTTACTATTACCCACTACTACTACTATAACCTACTACTACTACTATAACCGACTACTACTACTATAACCTACTACTACTACTATTACCTACTACTATACTATTACTACTACTACTACTACTATTACCCTTCAAACCGAAATACAGCAATGCTGGTTGCAGGCAGAAGTAGTATGGTAGTAGTATTGCCCCGAACGACATTAGGAGCTCTACCAATATTACTATTGTCTTCTCGAAACAAAATCCTTCTGTTGAAATTATTTAACATAGGTACCTATGATAACAAATAAAGAATTAGATTAATTGTTTGACCATACAATTAATGTGTCCTGGCAGGTTCCTCATCACAGAAACATTGTTACAGACACAGTTAGCAGACCTCCAAGAATCTTTTGAAATTGAATTCAACAGAATAGTCCGTAGTACAAAGTTAGCACAACTCCGGGAAGTCCTCATAATCCATTACTGCTGCTGACTCGCCTAACGAACCAATTCAATTAGCCAGTCCATTCGCAGTGTACAGCGCTGCAATCAAAGTCGGATTTTCATTTGTCGTTTCGTGGAACGACTACGTTCCTTTACTTCGGAAACAACAGTATACAAGGTTAGTCAGAAAGGGGGTACTAATCCGAAATGGTGTTAAAGTACAAGTATAATAATGAGTAACTCTTGTTCTACCACTTTCCTCAAAAGTCAATAGTTTAAGAGAAATAGCTTTTCAAAGTTTCTTCAAAGAAAAAACACTAGGAAGCGGTGAAGGGAGGGCGATTTTTGGGGCTGTCTTTGATGTACCTAATTTTGACGTTCAAAAAGAACTAAGTAATTCTAGTCTATTTTGAATAAATGAGTTTTGAAGTTTGATGTTTGAAAAGATTTCGTAAAAAATACGCTAAAGTCTATTCTCAGCTATGATCAGCTGTGTTCACATTTTAGATTATTTTTGGATTCACGAGTTGGAAGCTCCATTTTCTAAATTCGTAACTAAAGTAGGGACAAAGTATTTTTGAAAAAACTAAAATATACCTAAATAATTTTGCATGGAAATAAAAAATTATCAAACTTTGAAAAACACTTGCTTTCAAACAGTCATCAGTGATACTTTAAGGCGCAGCGCAGACGACGCACTTTTTGTCCGGCGGACTGCCGCGCACAAGAATGAACATGGTTGGTAGTTGTTGCCCGTCGTGAAATTCGACACGGACTCAACGCACACGACGGCAATTTGGCCGTAGTTGTCGTTAGAACTCTAGTGACTTCACTGGCAACAACTACCAGCCACGTTCATTATTGTGCGCGGCAGTCAGCCGGACAAAAAGTGCGTCGTCTGCGCTGCGCCTAAAGGTACTATTCCGAACTGAGCTGCCAACGGCAACTGCCGACAGCACGTGCAGCGACTGCATGAAGTCGCACCACGCACGACACTCGCCACACCAGCGTCACCTCTAGCCGCTGCACGTGCTGTGGACAGTTGCAGTTGGCAGCTCGATTCAGAATAGTACCATAAGTGGCCCGCGGATTAGTACCCCCTTTCCGACTAACCTTAGTAATAGCACAGTCTACCTATATCTTACTCCTTACAGTCGGTCAACGTAGAACATTGTCACAGAGCAATCGTGCGGGGGGTTGCGGGGTGAAGGGGCGGAGGTTATGTCCCGAGTACCCATACTGCTACTCGGGACATAAATTCCAGGGCTCGCACTTTTTGATTTCAAATGTGATTGATATCGTTCATAGAAATTATATTAATTTATTATTGATGTGATTGATGTGTACCTATTACGAGAATTTTTAAATTGAATTTTTATTATAAAGTCTGTTTACTAATCCAAGATGGCGGCATACATACATTTTGAAATGATTGTTCGTGGGAAGTCATTTCCACGGTTTTCGGGGTCACTGATGCCAAAAATGACGTCAAAATCGAAATCCAAGATGGCGGCCATGAAAATTTTCATGTAATCATCCTGGGTGTCAATTTCATGGTTTTCGGGGTCACTGATGCCGAAAATAACGTCAAAATCCAAGATGGCGGCCATGAAAATTAGTAAATTAGTCGTCATGGATGTCAAATCCAAGGTTTTCTGGGGTGCGGATGCCGAAAATGAGGTCAAAATCCATTTCCAAGATGGCGGCTATTAAAATTTCAATTTAACCATCATGGGTGTCATTTCCATGGTTTTCGGGGATGCTGATGCCGAAAATGAGGTCAAAATTCATTTCCAAGATGGCGGCTCTTAAAATTTCAATTTAACCATCATGGTTGTCATTTCCATGGTTTTCAGGGATGCTGATGCTGAAAATGAGGTCAAAATTCATTTCCAAGATGGCGGCTATTAAAATTTCAATTTAACCATCATGGGTGTCATTTCCATGGTTTTCGGGGATGCTGATGCCGAAAATGAGGTCAAAATTCATTTCCAAGATGGCGGCTATTAAAATTTCAATCTAACCATCATGGGTGTCATTTCCATGGTTTTCGGGGATGCTGATGCCGTAAATGAGGTCAAAATTCATTTCCAAGATGGCGGCTACTAAAATTTCAATTTAACCATCATGGGTGTCATTTCCATGGTTTTCGGGGATGCTGATGCCGAAAATGAGGTCAAAATCTATATGCAAGATGGCGGCCATAAAAAAAATTAAATTAGCCGTCATGGGTGTCAAATCCATGATTTTCAGGGACGCTGATTACAAAAACAAGATCAACTCTCAAACACCAAGATAGGGACCACGTTTTACCTGGCAAATCTCATTTAACTGGTAAAATTTTTTGACCGCCTTTTATTATCGAGGAATACTTAGGCTTTATTTCCGGCATCAGCACCCACGAAAACCATAGAAGTAATAACCATGAATAATAAGTATTTTCTATGACTCTATCGTAGACTTGCGAATAATTTATGACTCTTACCTACCCCCGCAAGCGTTAGCCACTGCGACTGTAACCTCGACAAAATTTGTAGTTTTAAATTTTGTTAGAATATTCTAGGATAAGATGGCAAAACTGCTGCTACATACCTTTGCATTATTTTGTCAATCGTCAAAATTACGCATGCGTGGTTTTCTTTTTGCGTGTCACTGTTTCTATAAAACGTTAATTAATTTGGACGTTTGTTTGATAAAGTTTGTGTAATTGTTTTTATGTGACAACCCTTTGACAAGTGTTACCAATTTTGACATTTCATAGGACCTGTCAAATGTATGGGCGTTGACCCACTGTATGTAGTAAGTAGGTACACTGTGGTAATAGCAACAAACCAATTTAAATCCTATGTCATCGTCACACCCAACCAATTGCATGCGCCCATTCAGCTATTGAAGTAAATTCTACTTTTTCTCGTTTTAATCTACATTCAGGGGCCCAATTCTCCTAAAATAAATTTTTGCCAAACGCAATCGAACCACAACCGTCAGTCAGTTTTTGTTTTCGAAAACTTTCAAAATGATTGATTTTGATTTTTGTGTCAAACAATTTGATAGCTTTTGAAATTAAGAACTGTTTGAATGAACGGTTCGGCCTTGGTTAGGTTGTGATTCATCAAGATTTATTTTAGGAGAATTAGGCCCCAGTTCGGACATTTTCCAGCGCTGACCCGATATCCATGTGTTTCTACGTCAATATCTGGGAACATTTCTTTTGAAGTGAAAAATATGACGACACGTTTGGTGCAGTGGCTAAGCGTTTGGCTTCTGCGCTATGGGTCGTGGGTTCGATTCCCACACGGAACAAAAATTTGTATGGCCTACAGAAGGTTGTTTCGGGTCTGGGCGTTTATGTATGTAAGTTTTGTGTCTGTAAACGCACCCACGTTACAAAAGAAATCTTAGTGTGGGGCAACGTTTTATTAAGAAAAGAAAAAAAAGTATCTTTGAGATCGCGAAATTATCTCATACGCATAGATGAATCAGCTTTATGATCATGTGAAGAACTTGTAATGATAATGTAGTTACGACATAGACAAACTTAACAAAACATGTCAGTTGCTACAGTATAAAGTGATTAAATATAATCTCTGTTATTTTCCACGAACAAATATAGAGAAGAATCTTCAGATGACGCTGCGGGCCGATCGCAATCGTTTGACTTTCGCTGTCGCTACCCAGGATATTACGATTCGATTACGAGTACACTGTGTGTTTGTTTGATGATATTGTTTGCCGGTTCTTAATCTTATATCTTATCTTTCCTAATATTTGTAAACTGTATTGATTGTTGGATAATTTTAGTTAGCTAAGAGTTAAATTTTTGCGAAGAAGATTGTATACGGTTTGTAATAAAGTTTTGGATACAATCCAACAGTGATAGCGTAGCGGTTGAAAGTCTACCTTCCATGCTCTGAATTCGATGCAAGCTCGCATCTCTGACTTTTCGAATTCATATGCGTGTCAGAATTTGATTATCAATCGCTTTAAACAATGAAGGAAAAATATCGTGAGGAAACCTGTACAGTACACCTGAGAGGGCTCCATAGAGCTATCTATGGTGTGTGTAAACCGCTATATCGTATCAGGCTAGCGTGTTGGAATAAGGCCTGAACCTTTCTCATTCTGAGAAAAAGCCCGTGCCTAGCAGTTGGACACTAATGTCATACAAGGCAAACATACTTATATAGAACAGTCTATATAACTTCAACTGATAGACCACAAATAGAACTTTATAATGTAAGGCTGGGTCATCAATTACAATCTCGTAAAAATCCCTACTTAATATTATAAATGCGAAACAAACCCTGTCTTTCTATCTGTAACGCTTTCACGCCTAAACCGTTGAACCGATTTTGATGAAACTTGATACAGAGATAGTCTGAAACCCGGAGAAGCACATAGACTATATTTATCCCGAAAAATGCGGAATACGCGATAAACGTCATGCACGCGGGCCAAGCTGCATGCGACCTCTAGTACATTATAAATCATGGACCTTCCCATAGACGAGCCCAATGAAATGCGCGGTAACCGCAGTATGTTGTTATAAAAGGTTGGGCAATCTTTCATAATAAAATCCCAAGAACAAAACAAACGTAAATATCCTTATTTTCTGAGAACTGTAAATCATACGCACATTACACGTGTTTATTGAAACTCTCATTGCTACGCACAAACATTTAACAGCACATAGTTGAGCAAACAATAGTTAGATATAAGATATTTCAATTACAATTTGTCACTGACGAAACTTTGTAAATAGGTACATTGTTTTGAGTTTCTGAGAGAGATTCAGGCTTCATTATGATTTCGCAATAACCACAAATGTGAACGGTCATAGGGAATGTCATAATCACTAATTTTAGCACTCAGGTTGATGATAACACTTTAAGTTTATTACCTTACAGCCAGTTTCTTCATCAACAGCTAAAGTAATCAGTAAAAGTATCACTTTTACTTGACCTTTACCGATACTACGGCAAATGTGTTTCTTCATTCAAGTAACAGCTAAAGTTTTTATTCATGACCATAGATGCAAGTCTTTCAGTCGTATACATAGATGTGTTTTAACTTATTAGCAGCTAAGTTAAAGTCAAAGGAGCTGCCATAACACAAACGTCGTAATTTCCCCAAAAAATCGTGGGGAGCTTTTTTTACAGATGGCATCACTGCAATTTTACTGTCAAGCAGTGCCAAATGTCAAAGTGAAAGTTCTTTGTGACGTTACTTTGGCTGTTACTTTTGATGAAGAAACTGGACGTTAGTCTTTATTTTATTGGAAGGGCTCATGGCTAATTAAGAACCGTGAAGATCATATGATTTGCAAGGTTAAGGTTGCTGCGGTCAGTCAGTGGATGGGTGACCATCCGTTGCACATTCAGCGAAAGCTTCAGAAGATATTGGTCGAAGCTCTTCGCTATCAAACCGTTCAATGACAGGACTATCAGCACAATTATTATTGAATCCATATTCCAAATGTTGATAATTTCCTGAGCATGGTCGATGTGTTTTATTATTTTTCAGCTTTCACAAGGTTTTCATCATCTATATCATTATTATTACATTCAATAAAACCCCGTTTCGCAAATCTCCTAATTTTAATTTGTCAGCCTTACTTTGTCAAAGACACTTTCGTGATATAATGGACCCGCTTTGTTAAGCACATTCAAACCCAGGCATGAACCTACTAATTTAACTTTTTCAATACCATACGTACTTTGTCTTATACCCTTTTCACCCTAAGGTAAGTCCTCATGTTTCTCTACAAAACGTTACCATACAAAGAATATCAAATATTGAAATAAACAAAACGGATAATATAGCTATTTACAGTTTGCGGTCATGTCTTTTACGTTTTTTCGATAGCAGCCTCCATATGGGGCATTTACACGGGTCGATTTTTCCTGCACGGCTAGGCCGCACGGCGAAAATCCACCGTGTAATGACAATTCGACTAGGCCGCAAGTGACAAGCGACGCGACTGGTGACTTGCCGCACGGCTGAAATCGACCCGTGTAAATGCTCCATTACTGCTACAACTTACGTAATGACCGTTATGTCAAAACTCATCTTTCGTTCTTCTTCTATCGTGTCGGCATGAGCTATACGAGAATAGGTCAAGCCGTGGTGAAAAGATTAGCCAGTCAGGAAGGTTGGTAGCGGGGCTGACTACCCAGGGTGCGCCGGACGCATCTACTTAAGTATCGTCACTCGTGGAGGCTCTTTTCATACACCCCATCTTACGTTGAACAGAGTATAGTTAATCTAAGACACCACAGACATACGGAAAAGGAAAATGTCGTGAGGAAACCTGGACTGAAAAGTCTAAAATCGTCAGTTCGCAGTGATAATGGTGATAAATGCTCGTTCCTTCTCAGTATGAGAACAGTCCTTTGCCCTGCAGTGAGACAGTTACAGGCTGGTATTTATTTTAGTGGAAGTCCTCTCGGATACCATCGGTCTGGCTGAAGGTAGAAGAGTAAGCCGGTCAACATGTGATTGAAAAAACAAGTGTAAGTGCCACGCAGAGATCCGCAACTCTGGCTCACGCGATTAGCTACTAGCTGTGACATGACGTTTCGAACACATACGTAAAATATTAGAATCATGCCTTATTGTGCAATTTTAACGTGTAAAAATGATAGCAGGCCGAAAAATGTATCTATAGGTGTATAAAGTATAAAACTTTGATATCTTTCAATATAAATTGTTTTGTCATTTTAGCGAGACTGGTTCCCTTACAAGTAAGTATAAGGGTACTCCTAGGGCATCCAATCTCGAATTTGAGATCTCAAAATACAGGGATCCCGATTGATTTCTAATACCGCAAGCAACGCGAGATTACGTGTACGGGATTCGCGAGGTTTGCGGGATTAGGAAGCAGCATAAAGGGGGATGGGTACTGATATGACTCACGTCGCGCTTGCGGCTTGTGCCCAGCCGTGGAGGGGCGCGTAGTTTTATTCGCATATTTCGACTTTAAGTTTCTTTGCCAAGTTGTAAGTAACCAAAGACACTTCAAAAGTATCAAGTGCAGTGCAATACAAAACTTTTTCGAGTTACGATCAAGTTTGGAAAGATTTTCTAAAATCTGATATACACAAAACTACTGCTAGACAGACGATGTTGTTTTTCTGAAAATATTTCCAGCAAAAATGGCTTAATTTTACTAAATTAGATTTGAGTTTAATATTTTCTCATAAATAAATCGAATAAATGTATCCACATTTTTACCGTATTGATCGTCTTTGCAACACGCTCACATATAGGCAGGCTCTCACAGCTCAGCATGCAGCATTTATACATGTGGAATCTCGATAATTCCGAGTTGTTACGAGATCAAAAATCATCGATCCTGCAAATTCCGAGATTACAAGTAACCTGCGGGATTGGATGCCCTAGGCACTCCCACTTGCTTTGCCAGACTCTCACCGACTAAAACCGTAGTCGTACTCAGTACAAAAGAGGGAGGCTCTGGGATCTCCAGTGGATCACAACGGTACCCCTCTTATGTTATACCTTTGACACGTCCCAGAGAAGCAGTGTTGTTTTCCCAACCTTAAAAATATTAAGTCTAAATTACATATTATTACTACACATTCACTGCTGTTTAGACAAACATGCGATTGTTGACTATACACATCTTATCTCCTTTATTGCTGCCTGCTCTTTCCATTTGGGAAAACCTCTGTGTTTATACAAATATATATGTATACACTACAGGTGGTAACATCTAAGCCGATAGACAAACAATGTACGTATAAAAGGAGATACTTTGCCTCAATAACAATATAAACGAAGTGAACCTGCTAGTATTACGAACTCGAAATATAACGAATAATATAATACTTCAACTATGTCTGCTAAAATCTTATTGGTTTCTTGTGTATTGGTAAGAGAATCATACAAATCTAGATAATCTTTTCGTTTATTGCCTCGTCTTCAGAACAACGTCACAAGTTAACAATAAATCAGTGAATCTTGTTAAAGATTAAAAATAAGTCCAACAAATAATGTTTATTTGACCTATATTACATTTTAGACTAAGTAATATAGTTAACTTGTTCTATAGTGTTGAAACTACTGGTTTATTATTGCTTATACTTTAAAACAATAAGACAGTTTCACTTATAACAAATTGTCCCAAAAAATGTGACGTCACAAGATTTGAAACTTATTAATACCATATTTTTCCATTAGGTCGCTGTAGTGGCCGCAATTCCTGCCCAGCCTGGTGCAGGTGTTGGTGCCTGGGGTGGCCAAGGCGGCTTTGGTGCCGCAGCTGGTTGGGGCAATGCTGAAGCCAACCCATGGTTCCCATCATGGGGTGGTGCCGGATCCGGCTGGGGTAACGCTGGCGCCAACCCATGGATCCCACCATGGGTAGCGGCTTGGTACCCGCAGTGGACTCCTTGCACCGGTATCGGCAGCACCTGCGTGGACTGCACGACTAAGCTGGTGTGCACTAAGGTCGGCGGTCTCCAACGCACTTGCACTGACCCCAAACTGCCGTACTGCAACTTGGGAGAGTGCTCCGCTACTCCCACTACCGAGTGCGCAGCGCCTGTTAACGCCGCTGCCCCTGCCGTCCCTGCCGCCACTGCCTAATCAAATGTATTAATATATTCCGACTGATCGTCAACATGGAGAAACTGAAACGAAGAAGAAGAATGTGTTCCAATTTCAAATACTCGTAATTTTTCAGCTGAAAGGATTGTAACGCTCATTTGTTTTTATTGTTTCGATTGGTTAAAAACTCTTTAAAACTGTAACCACAGTACATAGCAAACATAACCAATCAACGAAATGTAAATGCCGTTTTAATTTATTACTTCTTGGTTATTATATCAATTATTAAAATATGTTTTTGTTTTCAAATTATGACACACACACAGACCCACGCACACTTGGTTACGTGGAGTGTATAATGGGAGTGGTTTATGGCTTCTGTTTCCTGACGAGGTTAACTTCACCACACTTAAAGCCTAACACACATAAATAAATGCATATATTCAAAACTCATAATTGAGTCAATACTTACTAATTCAACGAGGTACTGAGAAACTTATACAGATACACTGAAAAAAAATTTACAACCAAACTAATTTAGTAATTTCATATATTGACTTACTATTAAATAAAGTTTCATTATAATTAGCAAACCGCTTGTTTACTGGTAGCTTATTGAGTTGGTTACCAGTAGCACAAGTTATGTAGTATTTTTTTATGTAACTCATCGTAATAAGTAACACAATTCTAATCCTAACTAATATTGTAAATGCGAAAGTAAGTTTTTTTGTTTGTTACCTTTTCAAGCCCCACTGAACCGATCATCCTGAAATTTTGCGTATACGTTGTCAGGTGTACAGAAACGGACATAGGGTACCTTTCATCCCGAAAATAATTACTGTTCCCGAGTGTAGTGTTTTGTATTAAAACCTATTTTTCTTATAACCTTTGTGTACCAGTCGAGTGCGAGCTTGAAAGATTGCAAAGGGATGACGTTGCGTATAAGGTGGAACAGTCTGATTACGGAACTCCAATTATACCCGTTATTAAGAGAAATGGGGATACACGCATATGTGGCGATTATAAAATCACAATTAATCCGCGAATTAAAGATTTTCATTATCCTTTACCGCTTATAGAGGATATTTTTGCAATCTTATCAGGGGGTCAGCAGTTCTCGAAATTAGACCTGTCTCATGCTTATCAGCAGATATTGTTATCCGAGGATTCACAAGCGATGACAGCAATCACAACACATGTGGCCGCGTGGGTACGTTTGTTTATAAGCGGGTTTCATTCGGAATAAAGAGTATTACAGAAAATTTTCAAAAATTGATTTAGGAATCTCTTAGTGGATTGCCGTCAACGGTTGTATGGATAGATGACATTTGTGTGACAGGGAAAGATAAAGATACACACGTGGCAAATTTAAAAGCAGTGCTGTCCCGCTCCAAAGACGCTGGTTTACGTGTGAATTGGTCAAAATGCGAATATTTTAGGAATAGCGTTACGTATCTTGGTTATCGTATTGATAAGAATGGTCTTCACACAGACGAAAAAAAAGTGGAAGCTATTGTTACAGCTCCAACTCCTACTAATGTATCTCAATTAAAGAGTTTCTTACGATTAGTTATTTTTTATGCTAAGTTTTGTATAAACATAAGCGATATTTTGAAACCCCTTATAACCTACTTAGGAAAGGAGTTAAATGGTTTTGGAATGAGGAGTATGATGTGGCTTTTAACAATATTAAACGCTAGTTAGCTAGCGCAGCAGTGTTAGCGCACTACAATCCCAAATTGCCGTTGATACTATCGGTGAACAGCAGTGCGTACGGGTTGGGTGCCGTACTGTCGCATCGTTATCCGGACGGATCCGAGCGTTTGGTTAGTTGCGTTTCTCGTACATTAAATAGTTCTGAAGACAATTATTCACAATTGGATAAAGAATAAGCTCTAGCTATTGTTTTTGGGGTTAGTAAACACCATCAATATTTGTACGGAAGACGATTTTTATTACGGAGTGATCATCGGGCGTTAAATTAATTTTCGCTGAAAATAAAGGTATTCCTCAAACGGCTGCTAGTCGTATTCAGCGTTATGCAATAAGACTTGCCGGGTATAACTTCGATATCGAATACGTGCCGTCGGGAAGAAACTGTTTTGCTGATTTTTTATCTCGATTACCATTAAAATCGTTGTCAAAAGATGCAAGTTATAGAGATTTAGTAGAGGAGAGTTACCTTAATTATATAGAGGGTTTGTTACCGATCACATTCCGTGAAATTAAAGCGGAGACGACAAAAGATTAGTTACTTAACTAAATCGACGGTTATATCTTTGGTTGGCCACAACAATGTAAAATAGATATCGAGAAGCCTTTCTTTACGAGGAAGGACAATTTTTTTTTATAACATGGATGTGCTGTTTGGGATTATCATGTAGTGGTACCAAAAAGTCTTCGTAAACAAATGTTAGATGAACTTCAAAGTGGTCACATTGGCATTGTGAAAATGAAGCAATTAAGGGGCTCGTAATTATGTATGGTGTCATTGAGTGTATTTGTCGCGAGTGTGTTGTGTGTGCAGCTCACAGAGATAACCCACCACCTGCGCCTTTACACTCATGGGAATGGCCGATAGAGCCGTGGGGGTGACTCAATATTGATTTCTTAGGGCCATATCATAATATATATTATTTGGTTTTGATTGATGCTCATTCTAAATTTGTTGGAGGTTGAGAGTATGTCCAGCACATCCGCCAGTTTAGTAATTGCTTTTCTTCGGAAGACCTTTGCGCGTTTTGGACTACCCAAATGTATTGTAAGTGATAATGGTCCGCTATTTTCTTCCATTGAATACGATACATATTTGAGGAAAAATGGTATAAAGCGGATTTTGGTTTCTCCATATCATCCATCTAGTAATGCAGCGGCGGAAAATGCGGTTCGCACTATTAAACAGGTACAGTCGAGTTCATTAATATATTGGCCCTTCCAGGCTTCAAAAATATATGAACGTTAAAAAAGTTCATAATATTGTGACAACTCTAAGCATCATTAAATTGTGGTCAAGATTTAGATTCATTAATATGTGACTGCTTTTTCTCAGTCTTGTGCCTTTGGCTATAAACGTTACTGAAAAAAAGCAGGCACAATATTAATGAATCTAAATCTTGACCACAATTTAATGATGCTTAGAGTTGTCACAATATTATGAACTTTATTAACGTTCATATATTTTTGAAGCCTGGAAGGGCCAATATATTAATGAACTCGACTGTACTCAAAAAAGCGACTACAGAACATGTAGATTACGATACGGCGCTAAATAGGTTTTTATTTAGTTATCGTAACACAGAACATAGCACAACTAAAAAGAACAGTGTCGGTGGCTTTGATGGGACACAGGTTACGCGGGCGTTTAGATTTAGTACGGCCAGACACTGGCGCTATAGTGCGAGAGGCACAAAGTGCGCAGGAATCTCGCCGCAGCAGCACGTTACGAGAAGCGAGCGTAGGAGAGTCAGCACTCATGCATGATTCTAGTGCAGGCAATAAGCCTAAATGGAAGGAGGGTACGGTCGAAAAGAGAACTGGTCCGGTGTCCTATGTTGTTAGGGCAAACAATGACGCTAATTCACATAGGCGGCACATTGATCAAATTATTAAAAGAACTCCTACAGGGAAGTCACGGCACTCTCTGACTTGTGTCGAACAGCCTGTTAGTGAGGAAGGGGAAAGCTGGTCAATCCCACTCTGTATGTCTCCGCGGGTGGAGATGGTTACGTCACCGGGAATTTCAGTTGGAGAAAAACTGGTTTCAACTGAACCTGACGTAACACGTCAAAAAGTCAAAAAGGTCAGTAATGCTCCTCATTCTATGACTTTACTTACGTTCTCATAAAACGAGATAGTCCGAATGCGGGAAATTAATAATGATATGTATGTTGTAAGTTAAGTTTATTCTGTATTTTATATATCTTAATTTAAGAGGGGGAAAATGTAGTGGTTTGTATTAAAACCTATTATTTCTTATAACCTTTGTGTACCTACGTTGTCTACTGTCAATGAAAATTAAAAAGCATTCTGCGATCACTGTTGTTTTCTTCAATATATTTTCACCGAGGAAAACAACAATAACTAAAACCGTGTCCTCAGTACAAAAGAGGGAGGATCCGGGATCTGCGGTGGGTCACATTGATACCCCTCTTGTGTTATACCTTTGACACGTCCCAAAGAAGCAGTGTTGTTTTCCCAACCTTAAAAATGTTAAGTCTAATTACATATTAAACATAACACATTCACTGCTGTTTAGACAAACATGCGATTGTTGACTATTGTAACGTCACAGTTTAACAATACATATTCTTAATATTTAATTTTATAAGTTGATAAATATTAAAAACAAAGGTTATAAATCGAAAGAACTAATTGTATTCGTATTAGCAGAGATACAAGCGTGAATACGTTTCACAATGAACGCCGGTATTGATGTTTCATTGTATCAATTATAAAGTTATATGCTATATTGTAATGCGTAAATAATGCTGACACTGTGGTCTTAAATCATAGGATTGTGTGTAATTCACATAATTAATAATAATTAGCGAAATACACATAACCTATATAAAACTGTTTGAAAAAAACAAGAAAAGTACTATACACATCTTATCTCCTTTATGACTGCCTGCTCGATCCATTTGGGAAAACCTCTGTGTATATACAAATATATATGTATACACTATAGGTGGTACATGTAATCTAACAGACAAACAATGTAGGTATAAAAAGAGATAATTTGCCTCAGTAACAATAGAAACGAAGTGAGCCTGCTAGTATTACGAACTCGAAATATAACGAATAATATAATACTTCAACTATGTCTGCTAAAATCTTATTGGTTTCTTGTGCATTGGTAAGTGAATCATACAAATCTAGATAATCTTTTCGTTTATTGCCTCATCTTCAAAACAACGTCACAAGTTATCAATCAGTGAATCGTGTTAAAGATTATGGATAAGTCCAACAAACAATGTTTATTTGAACTATATTATATTTTTGATTAATATAGTTAACTTGTTCTATAATGTTGAAACTACTGTTTTATTATTGCTTAACACTTTAAAACATCAAGGCAGTTTCACTTATAACAAATTGTCCCAAAAAATATGACATCACAACATTTGATAATTATTAATACTGTATTTTTTACCTTAGGTCGCTGTAGTGGCCGCAATTCCTGCCCAGCCCGGTGCAGGTGTTGGTGCCTGGGGTGGCCAAGGCGGCTTTGGTGCCGCAGCTGGTTGGGGCAATGCTGAAGCCAACCCATGGTTCCAACAATGGGGTGGTGCCGGAGCCGGCTGGGGTAACGCTGGCGCCAACCCATGGATCCCACCATGGGCAGCGTCCTGGTACCCGCAGTGGACTCTTTGCACCGGTATCGGCAGCGCCTGCGTTGACTGCACGACTAAGCTGGTATGCACTAAGGTCGGCGGTCTCCAACGCACCTGCACTGACCCCAAACTGCCGTACTGCAACTTGGGAGAGTGCTCTGCTACTCCCACTACAGAGTGCGCTGTCCCTGCCGTCCCTGCCGCCACTGCCTAATCAAATGTATTAATAAATTCCGACTGATCCTCAAGATTGAGGAACTGAAGCGAAGAAGAAGAATGTGTTCCAATTTCAAATACTCGTAATTTTTCAGCTAAAAGGATTGTAACGCTCATTTGTTTTTATTGTTGTTTCGATTGGTTAAAATGCTTTAAAACTGTTTAACAGTACATAGCAAACATAACCAATCAACGAAATGTAAATACCGTTTTAATTTATAAGTTCTTAGTTATTAAATCAATTATTAAAAGATGTTTTTGTTTTAAATTACAAGACAAATAAATAATATCTAAGGGGGTATTTCACCAACATATCAATAATGTAGTCCGTAACTAACCAGATAAGCTAAATATGACCTAGAAATATGACATTGTTCAATAATCTTGTCATCATCACTATTGGTATAATGCTGAAATGCAAATGTTAGCTATTGAAAAGTTTAGAGAACGAATTAGCTTAATGAACAGTTAATGATTGGTTGGCGAAATATCCCTAAATATATTTTAAATGCGAGTATCCCATTGTATCCATACACGCACATACTCAAACACATGGTTATTTATGTAAAGTGCGTAGTGGGAGTGGTTTATGGCTTCAGTTTCCTGACGATGTCAACGTCATCACACTTAAAGCCTTACACAGAATCATATGTAGATACATATACCCAAAACGCATAATTAAATCCTATACTTACTAGTTCAACGAGGTACTGAAAGACAGGTTCTTAAACAGATACACTGAAAAAAATTGACAACCAAACTAGTTTAGTAATTTCATATATTGCTTTGCTTACTAGAAAATAAAGTTTGATTATAATTAATTAGCAAACCGCTTGTTTACTGGTAGCTTATTGAGTTGGTTACCAGTAGCAAAAGTTATGTAGGTAGTCACTTTTTTATGTAAATAATATCGTAATTTTGTGTTACTTATAACAAAAAAGTTTTAATCAGTATAAGCATTTAAAATTCAAGTGCTGGGCACCGGCGAAGTAGCAATCTCCATCTTTCTCTATCTCGAGCCAATTCCTTCGTTTCTCTGTATGTTATCACTTCTGTCTTTTCCTTCAATTGGTATGTGTAGGTACTTTCTTTTTGGTCTACCTGGATTTTTCAGTGTAAGCATTCAAAATTCTCTTTACTTCATATTTGTTTTATCTGTATTCATTGGAATTTTTCCCATATTCAGCTTTGACAAAGTCTGAATGACGCACGCTATTCGCTGAAAATCCTGCAACCAACTGAATAGAATGTAAAAGCTAAAAGTCCTATACACAATTAAGCTTACTGTCGGAGCCTCGATACAAAAGTCACTCTGCTATTTTTAACATTTCCTTTTAAAAAATACTTCGTACATGTTTGTATTTTATTTTGTAACAACGGCAACGCCACGCCACGTTGCAGTTCTAAAAATAAATAGGAAACGAAGGTATTGGCTTGTCGTCCCACGCGCAGTGTGCTGTTAATGGTTTCTTGCAATTTCTGTAACGATGGATAGGTGTATTAGTAAGTAGTTGTCACCCCCATCTATACCGCATTTCCTATAACATCAAGGCAAGAATATCTTTTGAAACATGTCTTCAAATAGATTTACAGCTCGTCTAGTTTTTTTTTTTTTTATTATTTGACTTGGTCGCGTTTTACCCTAGCCCAGGGGTGGGCCAACTTTTTTTATGAGGGACCAGAAAAACGCAAGAAATTACAAAAAAAAGCATTTTATTCAGCCAAAACTAACATTTTTGGCTCACATAATTTCGGCTATATGATATGGCATTTTAAAATTAGCTATGTATTTATTTTATACCTATTTTTGTCGATGACGCTGCAACAATATGTTTCTGAAGGCCATACACTCTTGTTCTAAAAGGGGGGGTGGGCGGGCCGGATTAAAACCCTTCACGGGCCGGAGTTTGCCCGCGGGCCGTAGTTTGCCCACCCCTGCCCTAGCCCCACTAGCGCAGACATAGTCTAAGATGGAGCACACGAATCCAAGTAACAGAGATATAGACGAATTCCCCTATACCCCTCTGACCCTCACATATACACGACGGAAGACAGTAAACTGCTTGGCGTCGGATTTTGATGTGAGGGTGGTAGCTAGCTAGGCGGAACGTAGGTATAGATCTTACCACCAAGCGTGCTGAGTTTTGTTGAATCTTATATCACGCATCTCCCAGCGTGTGGTGAGGAAGTTTTATATTCTAGCCAGTCCCGCCACAAGCCGATACCGTATTTTCATTATAGTAGATATATTTTGTAAAACTACAACACCTTTCATTGATATGTCCAGGTCCATCTATTTATACACGAAATATTAAAAGGGATAGGTACATCTACAGGTGGTAAAGAAGCCATATAAATAAAAAAAAACTACATTGTATATTTTTTTATAATTAAATAGGTAATTTAAATTTACTTGATACACATAATAAATACCTACTGGCTCATTACTATTTTCAACATCCATTAGGCTAGTTTCTACGTAGTATTTATTGAAATTGAAAAGGGCAATTTTTATTTCAAATTTTGCAAAATTTCTCAAGCATTATTACAATTATAATAATTACGTAAAATAATTTAATAAAAAAAAATATTTTCGCTTGTCTGTGGCTTCTTTACCACCTATAGATGTATCCCTTAAAATATTTCGTGTACGAATAGGTGGGCCTTATATAACAAAATCAGCTTAGAAATAATTATAATAAAACAACAACAGCTAAGTATTATTCCAGATACACACTCGACTCTCTGAAAATTGAAGCCAAGGTGGAATGAATGATAAGGCATATTTCATGTGTTACTCACAAAAAAACCCGCATCTTTATCGATTTTCTACTTGAAAAAAACCTTCTCATCTATTTGAGATTTCCTAACTTCTATCATGAATAAGATTATGATAATCGCAAGATAAGTCACATGTATATAAGGTATTGTTTGCAACAGCTGAGTCAAATAAAAAACAAACAATGGCTCACATCCAAAACGTCCTGGTTTTTGTAACACTGGTATGTATTAAATAAATAAACTATTCTTTAAATTATAATATGTCAACTGTGTACACTCCGATTTTGATTATTTTTCCCAATGTGTAAAAAAAGACATTCTTTTAAGAACCCCAGTAGACAAAATCTGTTCTAGATATTTTTCTAAAATTCATGTTTCTTACAGCAAATATGTAGCACGTCCTCTTAATTAATTTTATCTTTCTTGAAACTATACTATTTATGAGATATACACATCATGTAAAATATACAACATGACTGGTTATTGATCACGTTACCGTGGTAATATTGTAGGAACATTTTATATATCTCGAAAATGGTTCACTTTGCTAAAAGCATTACTGGGAGACTAGATAGAGGATAACATATCCTACAATTCTGCAACGGGATCGTGACCAATAAACTAGTAACACTGTATACGTTCACGGTGCCTCGGACCTTAGCGCAGAGTGTGAAGCGAGGCATAAGGCGGACAATTCAAACATAAAATACATAACATGTATGAACTTTTTTCACAGTACGCGGACTAAATACTTTTTTATCCTTACAGTGCGCCCTTGCTGGGACTCTAGTCCTAGCAAACAAAGGTGGGCACCATATCCACCAAGGAGAGCCGCATGAAGACCACAATAGAGTTTGGAGACATGGTGACAATAAGTATTACCACTTTAACATATCGGAAGTCTCGAGCGCCAATTGGACCAGTTGTGACTTTGACATCTCTCCGAGGATGCGGTGCCATGATTGTCATACAAGATTGATTTGTAAGCGTGTCGGTGGATTGCTGCTAAACTGTCCCAGTGTTTACCGTTCTTACTGCAACAATGGAATATGTTCGCCTGTACCTAGCGTTGAATGTTCGTAAATAGCAGTAGTACTATAAATGTGAAGTGTACCCGGAAAATGTGTTTCGTAAATAAATTAATTTTCGTAAAAACGTTACTTTTTATTTCCATGTTTGGACTTTATAAAACGTATTTTGAGCAGAATGTATTGCAAAATGCAGAACACAAAACGTGACTTTAATAAATATGTAAAACATATCTCATGATTTTTCAGAAGTATATTTAATGACAAGCGTCCAAGTGTACCGAAAACGTTACATACTTGATCTTAGCCGAAAACGGTACGGCCGCCATTGTTTATCTATTGTCTCTATAATTACAGTACTACACAGGTTAAACCAAGTCCTATTATTATCATAATTAATTATCTGTATTAATACAAGGTCAAAACAGGGTACAAATAAATAAGGTCGTAAGCGCGACTGCTGAGCGTGAGGTCCTGGGTTCGATCCCCAGGTCGGGCAAAGTGTTATTAGGTATTTCCGTGTGGAATTTCTCGGTAGCAGCCCGGAGTCTGGATGTGTGCCTGATTGATAGCAATAGGCTCGCCCCCTATCAAGTAAATGAGCCTTAAACATAACGGCGAAAAGACTTTGTAATATAACTCTACACCTCTGCCCAACACTTCGGGAATACAGGCATGATTTTATGTTATATTTTAAGATCACAAATACAGAAGAAATGTGTTTCTACAGAAGTTTCTTCTAATAAGCATCTACCTGTTGTAAACTCATAAATCACTTTCTTCTTTTTGTTCCAATAGAATCTTTACGACTCAGCACAATATGTAGCGACCTCGACTGTCCTATTATTTGTAATATTTAACAACTCCTAGGTGAAGGTGGTCGTATAAGACAGGTAGGAATGAATGAATCACCATCCAGTACCTCTATCTCGACTACTACAAAATTGACAGAAAGGTACCTAAATGTGTTAGATTTTGATAAGATAAACATCTCTTTAGCTATGCCTCAGCTTATCTATAACGGTAACTGTAATGGTATCTATTTCTAATATAATATAAGTAGATAAAGCATCACGGGCGCCATATTGAATACCTAGCGTAACGATGGATCCTAGGGGCAACTAGGAAATTACTCTACTTTTCACACCTTCTACGAGACAATGAAAAGCAATAGTACTAGAATCAAAGTATTTTATTCAAGTTATAATTAAAGAAAAACAGACCTATTTAAATTAAATAAACGTTAATGTTTGATACATTGTATGTAAACAATCTCTATGTAAGATTTACTGTAAAAGATGTACAAGTTTCTGCAATAAACCTTTTATTTTATTTATTAGACCAGTTGTGGAAAGACAAAGTATATTTTTTATCTGGTACAGTTATTGAAGTTGAAGTCGTTGTTGTTGAAGGTCGATTTGCAGTATTCGCGCCCTATTTACTTTTTTGGTTCTTCTCGTGATGGCCAATTCTATTTTCGAACAAGTTCTTTTTGGTGCAGGTCTATGGTAAAAGTTTTCATACGAATTTTTAGTTGAGGTTCCAAATTCAAATCACATTATTGACCATCAGGGTTATAAGAAATTCAGTACAAAATGATTGCCCGGCTAGACCTTAGGGCTATAATGACTTACTTCAGGTTAGGTTTGCATGTATAATTGGACATAGTCGAACAGGTTGTGTGACTGCAGGTCTTGCAAATTACCCTACATAATACGAATATAATATGCTTATTCAGAGCACGCGTGCAACATGCTTTGTAATTAGTGGTGTAAAGTAACTCAACTATCTTCTACGAGCGAGCGAACCAATGTCAACAGCTTATTACTTAGAACTGACCTTTCAATTTGTACTTCATATTTGATCTTCATTAGGGTTAGTAGGGTAGAGGTTCCTTAAGGTCACAGTTCATTAGAACCACCCAGCACCCGACCCGCATCGCCTCGCCTCGTGCGGTTAGTATTCTTTATATGAACTTGTATGGATGTGCGCTCACTACATCAACTCCGTAGCGTCCGATCGCCTCGGGCGTATGCCGCTCACGCGCGGACGACGAGTTGACCACTCGGTGACAACTCGCTGCTCGCATGCTTGCCTTGCGTGGCTGCCCATTGCCAACGCATAAGTCCCGAGTGAACCACGCGCTGCCATCGAGTGGACCGCGCGCGGCCCGCGAGTGATTCACGCGAGGACAATGCGTCAGCAATGCGCCGCTCCCCACCCACCCGCCATTTCCAGCCCTTCTTTCTAACATGTCGGACATATAGTTAAACACACGTGTAGACCTGGTGCCAATTGCTGACAGACTACTCGGAAATTCGTGGACCCCACGATTTCCACTCGTTGACTACGTGAGGTCCACTGGTTGACTACGTGAGGTCCACTGGTTGACCACGCGATGTCCACTCAATGACCACGCAAGGACCTCTGGTTGACCACGCGATGTTTACTGGTGATAACACGGCGTCCACCCGTGAACCAATTGCTGACAACGAGTGGACGCCGAGCGAGACGAGGCGATGCTTGTTGGGTGCAGGGTGGGTCTAATGAGCTGTAAATTTTACCCTAATGAAGATCAATAAATATGAAGATCAATCCATGAAGCCCCGTTTTTTTCTGTATTCAAAGCAGTTATCCCATCCTGCTGCTCACGGCCAACGACGACACTATGAGACACAATAGATGGCGAGAAAATCAACGTAGTTCAATGGTCTTACTTGCTAGTCCGAAGATGCTTGAACGGTAATGAACAGCAGAACTGATTCTATGTTCAGCAACCCGCCTTCTGTTTAATGGCGTTAATTTATGGAGAGACATATTACCTCAGATCACAGAAACAATACTAAAAATACCCCTACCCCTGTATAAATGAATACCCCTTCTCTCCTCCTGAATATCTTAAGAGGTGGCTAAAGTCGTTTTTCAACGGCACACGACCCGACATGATAAAATGTGGCGACGACTCTGAGCGCAATATAAATATTTCTTTGGACCGCTTATTCACCAAACGACACGACGACTAATAATGTCGTAGAAAACAGTTCGTAGAAATAAATGGCGCTACGACTTGTCAAAGGAAACTTGAAATTGTGTAATTACTTGATGATCTTCTCAATCTACCCAGCTCAATTTTTTTTGTCTAGGGAGCAGTTTGTCTAATTGTCAATGCAGACCTGTTAAGGTACTATTCCGAACCGAGCTGCCAACTGCAACTGCCGACGGCACGTGCAGCGACTGCATGAAGTCGGCCGCAGCTGCACTACTGGTTTGTATGTATTTATATGAAATGGCTTCCAAGCGCCGCTGCAGCAGCCGACGGTGACTGCACGTGCTGCAAATAACCCCAACTATCGCCCTGTTTCGTTTGATCCACGATTTTTTACCCACCCTGTACAGTAGTTGACGCGTGTATGTTGTGACGCATGTCAATCCATATTAGTATTGTATTGTTCTCATAACTACGTATTGCCTTCATAAATTTCCCACTTGAAAACAACAACACAAATGATTATTGACTTAGAATAATAGGAAAACCCTGCCGAGAGTACGAGATTTCCCTATTTGTTGAAGAAAGCGATCTAGATAAATATTAGATAAGTA
The DNA here is from genome assembly GCA_905220435.1 of Amphipyra tragopoginis. Taxonomy (NCBI): domain Eukaryota; kingdom Metazoa; phylum Arthropoda; class Insecta; order Lepidoptera; family Noctuidae; genus Amphipyra; species Amphipyra tragopoginis. The sequence continues at coordinate 13,303,927 of HG992009.1, forward strand.
GCACATATAAAAGGTGTCGTATGCAATAGATGAACCAAATACGAAGCAAGCAACGACAATGGCTCATATCCAAAACGTCCTCATCTTCGTGGCGCTGGTATGTATTAAGTAGATTAATTATTCCTTCTTTCGGAGGCGATAGCTGTTCATGAGTTTCTGGGGTGTGCGTTTTTGAGAAGGTCTGCTGTTCTTAGAGACGCGTATCCTGCAGATTGGTGAGCGGCTGAGGTTTTCTTTGGTGGAGGTTCATTGGGAGCGACATTGGTTTCACTGTTGTGAGAGTCCATGTCGGTGGAACTATAGCGGAGTCCTGGTGTCATATCACATATTACCTTTACCAGGTACCTTTGAGGCTTCCATAGTCACGATAAGTGAAATAATGAGACGAGTTTTTTATATGAAATTCCCTTCTGTACTGTGTTATTCTTGGCAAACAACCCGTGGTTATCGTAAAAGACAACTAAGGAATGATTTTAAGAGGACGGGCAACTTAATCTCAATCAATGAGCAAGTATGGTGATGTCACCGCTGTTAATCATGGCGGCTGATCAGGAAGCCCATCAGCAGTAACCATTTTGGTCCGATATGTATGCGAAGATGTTATCCGTATCCCAAAAAATTACTCAAACCAGGAGTCGACTAGATGAAACTACTCTGCAAGTCTGCACTCCATACTTTTGGTACATAAATTCAGGTGAATTGTTCCAAAATATAGAGTGCAGACTTGCACAAATGCTTCATCAAATGCGCCCCAGATCTAACTCATAGGGTAGATCATATATGACCTTGTTTTACGTGGAGAAATCCTCATGGATAGCCACCGTGGGAAAGGTGGAGAGTTATGTGGGGCTCTGACCGACTAACTTCACCACGGTGTTCCTCCGAAGACCTATGGCGGGGGTCGCGAGATTCGCTATTGCATTCACCGTAAGAGATCTTGAATGGCTGCTAATATTTAATTCAATACGGAACCATTAACCCGACCGATGTTTAGCTGTTAGCATCATCATAAATCTAATCTCAATGTATTATTTCAGTGCGTTTTAACTGTGACCCTGGCTCAAGTGTCCCAAGGTGGGCCACATAGCAGTCAAGGAGGGCCACCGACATCTCAAGGCGGGCCCCATGAGAACCAGGGCCGAGTCAGAAGACAGGCTGAAGACGCCGAAGACGGTGACTTTGACATAAATGAAGTATCGTACGCAAACTGGACCACTTGTGACTACACCGTCGTTCCAAGGATCTCGTGTCACGATTGTAATACTAGGTTGATATGCAAGCCAATCGGTGGGTTACTGAAAATCTGCAACAATCCTTACAGACCTCACTGCAACAATGGTATATGTTCAGCTATACCGAGCGCTGAATGTGTCTAGGGAACATTAGTCTGCTAATGTGATAAAAATATGTATATGTATCGATAACAATATTTTATTGGTCATGGTTTTGTATATTTGGTTTCGGCAATAGATATTTATTTTAGCAAAGTTTTGTTTTTTCCTATCCACTCTGGGAGCATTTAATATAATACATAAGTATTTATAATTCAATTTTCCAGGACCTATATTATCTGTAACATTATTAGGAGAGTTTTTTTTGAGATATTATTTTATTCCTAATATTTCTTGATTTCACCTTTTATGAAATATTTCAGCAAAGTAGAAGTACCTTGACTACGTAAGTTTAAATCTCTCAAAATATTCTGATAAGTAAATTATTTAATTAATTACTATTAAAATTAAATCCATGCAAATCAGATGCAGATTTTCATAAAGAAAAGACAAGGTTTCGTAATTGAGATAGAAAAAAATCATATAAAAGCATCTAGTTACTAGGTAACAAAATTAAACTCGTTCTAATCCCTTTGAAGCGAGCTCAAAGTATTAAATTAAATTAGCAGTACGACTAATGAACAAATGTAATATAGCTTTGCAAAATGCTCCTTAATTAACATCGTGAGTTACAGAATGTCTACAAAAAAAGCAGTATCTGATTTAATGAAAATTCCTCCCCGGAATATATTGTGGCGTTGCTAATATCTTTCAACCCATGTCAGAGCAACGCTGCTCATTGTATGAAATTACAATTGAAAGACCGACATTGAATAAAAAAAGTTAAATTTTTAATCCTGAACAATAAAACATTTTAGCCCAAAAAATGTGTTGCAAGCTTCATCGTCCCTGTTGTTTCTGATAAGGGATTATCCATAAGGCGGATTAGGCAACTGCCTAGGGGCCCCGAATCGACTAGGGGCCCCGTGCATGCACCAAGATAAAAAACGTTTCATCGAGTATAATTCCTTTTTTTCGACGAATGATGTCAGCTATGATGAAATATACATATACTTCATACATAGTAGAACTAAAAATAGCTGTAACGATAAAGGTTAGCTAAGCGTAATTCGGAACGCAGCCGGCGCGCGGTCGGCTGATGAGTTAGACTTTGACTTATACCCCCTTATTACAAAAGATGGTTTAAATCTAGACTAAGGTAAACCCAGGTTTGAAATATACTCATCACTTTCTTATGTCATATAACAAAAAGAGACGGGGCTACTCTAAAACCAGGGTTTTTTTTAGACCATCTTTTGTAATAAGGGGGTTAGAGATTGAAGTAACAGAATACCAAAGGAGTCGAACTGATCGACTCGACTTTTGTAATAGAAAAAATATATTTTAAAAAGTAAGAAAAGGGTAAGGAAAGGGGCCCCGAGAATTGCATTGCCTAGGGGCCCTGATAGGGTTAATCCGGCCGATTCTGATAACAGGTTTATACTACTAAAGTCATAACGCTTTGACCGATAATAACTCGTTTTCTCATACGTTTAATTCATATTACCTGTTAGTATTTTATCACACAAAACTATATCTAAACCTATTCAAATACAACATACGATTGCATAAAACTGATAAAACTTTGTTCATAGGCAGCAACACACGTAGGAGTTACAATACAGTTACAGCTGGAAAACAATAAACTACCCGTAGTTACGCGGATGGGAAATGTGGCTTTGAGAGTAAGCGATATTCTTCTTGTAACTTATGAGGAAAGGCCGCAGTAACAATGTATTACTGTTCGTAGTTGGTAAGTTCCGTAGACGCATTCCGTTAGGAAAAAATCAGCCTGAACACCCGTGCTTGTTTTTAATGGACTACATAATAAATTACAGAGTATTTTTAATTCTCTCCGTAAACCGGTGACGCTTCTAATGAAATATTGTTACATTAAATGCGCACAAGTTATAAAAAAAAATAGGAAAATGAACATGGACTTTTACTGTTAATTATTATATAAATTCGTCAACTGCTTATCGCAGTACCCTACATGACTGAATAGGCCACACGACACCCATATTAAAATCTCCACAAAAGAGAAGGTCCAGGACATTGTCAGTATTTACTTATTCGTCTGGATTCTTACTACTGTACAAATAGAAATAGGTATTTATTTGCCAGAAACAGGGTGTATGCGTCCGTATATACCGTGTTTCTAGCAAACAATAATCTGCGGTTAAACTAAAAATTTTACACACTCCACAACTGACTGAAAAATAACACTACATAGAAATCCTCTCGTAAACATGCCAACAACAAGTGCTATCTTATCACAATTTGTGTACAAATCTTTCACGTTGCTCACGCTTGTTTTCTATCAATTACATGTCACGACTCCACAAACAATAATACTATGCTATTATTATATATACTTATGTTCCCTTATTGTGTAGCACAAGCGGCGTGGTGACGTTTCTGTGTAAAATGAAAGCGGCTTTTATGTCTTCTCGACTATAGCTCCGCTGTGATTGTTTACAGAAAGGCAGCGCTCTTACATTGTTTGCTTTCGGCTTATGTGAAAACGGACCAGGGCTTCCACGATTATTACGCGGTTCTAAAATAAAACTACCGACATATCTTTAATAAACAAAGAGGAAATAACGGATTAGTCAATTAATCATTCTTCAAATATGTTATTTCATTACAAAAATACATATTATCATGTAGTGTTTTCATGACAAGAATAATATCAGACTCTACGAATTTCTAGCGGCACCTAGAAATTCAGATTAGATCGAGAAGTTAATCTTGTTATCGTATTCGACAACCCTGTTAAGGACATGGGGCGTTTAGCATAATCATTATGTATCAATCGTATATAAGCTCAGCAACTCCTCACTCCAATCAACTTCTTCATCTGGAGAACACGAGGAACTAAGAAAAATCCAAAATGGCTTCTATTCAAAATCTTTTGTTCTTGTTCGCAATCCTGGTAAGATCATTTTATATATATTTATTAAGAGAAAAGTAAAAATATGATAATTAACTTATTTATTATTACAGGTCCCTTCGACAATCTTGGCACAAGAGTCAAGCACGGGTTTACCTCCATCTAATTCTACAGAGGTGATAGATGAAACGTCCACCATTCCCCCCGATGAACCAATTGCATCAGCTGCTGCTGGAATGTACGACCACTTCGCTTTTAACTGGCCTGAATTACCTGGAGCTGGATTCTTTGGAGGTAGTTCCCGCCAGAAGAGGTCTCCGGCTGATACCCATGTGATCAGATGTAATTTTGCCGAGGTATGTTTTTATTTACAACTATGCCACTACAATTTACTAATAACGATCTACGAACACTAACTCTGCCATGAAGTCAGGATTTGAATAGCAATTCGGAAACGGCAGAAATTAACCATTGCTGTAAAAAAAAATATGCTGAATAATAAGTATTTACGTCATAAGTTACTATAAACAAATAAGATTTTCATACTTCCAGAACAGTTTGTATTGATCAACATTCCAAATATAACGCAATGCATTTTATTCCCTATGTTTCAATAAAGCGAAATAGTTCGAGAAACTTAATGAGAGATTTTTTTCCAATTCCAGTTTGATTTTACTTGCACTTCCTGCAACACGGTACGCCGCTGCTACCTGTTTGGCTTCGGTACGACCTCCACCTGCACTGGACTGTTCCCCTACTGTAGGAACGGAGAATGCTCCAGTGTCAAGGGTGGACTTTGCACGACGTCTACTAGCACCACAACGGCATCCTCTTCTGATGACTCCAGTTCCTCGAGTTCTTCGTCCAGCTCATCTAGCTCTTCGAGCTCATCTAGCTCTTCGTCTTCGACCAGCAGTACCACTCCCATGCCTGAAACATAAGCTGGAGAAGTTCCTAGTAAGATTTACGTAAATCTAATTTTGTAATCGGTTAAGTCTTACTACATTAACATTACTTTTACATACCTGCTATAGATACAGATTATGAGCATTAGCCAAGAATTAAATTCACATGTGTGTACTATGGCAATACAACCCAGCTAGGACCTTAATTCAACTATTCACAGTAGGTATATCGACTTTGTCACTTATTCACGACTAAACTATTCTGTGAATTTTATGAAACTTTGCAAGAGTTAGCCTGCAACCTGGAGAAGCACATAGGGTACCTACTTTTATCAAGCGAAAGTAGCCGCGGGCGTCAACTAGGTTAAAACACAGTTCTTTCGACTGAACTTGCATTTTACTAACTAACTTCCACATTCAGTTATTTTAATGTTTACAAATATGCAAATACAATATTTAATTTTAATTCCACCAACTAAAAAAAATATTGAAACTAAATATTGTATTTGCATAATTGTTTGTCATGAATTTCCGCAAAGTAACGCATGATTCCTTTTTTTTAATGTTTGTTCTTTTTCCAGCTAACCACGTTTTTTGGAATCTCGGCTCAACATGAAAATGGAAACAAATGTTATTTATCTATAATATTATCCTACGTACCTAATACTTATATCCAATAAACAATTTCGGTTGAATAATTTATACTTGTTTTATATTATTGCCCCGAGTGATACATTGCAACCTAAAAATGACTTCTATTTATTCATAGTTGTTAAACAACGCCAACGTCTGAATTTCACAAAATTAGTTATCCAATCTTCTCATGATTTCTTTTTGGATATTGTGAAATAAAACAATAATATGACACGGTATTTTTATTGCAGTACAATACTATAATAAGTCAATGAGTATTCAGTAGGGTACGTATTTGAACGTCGAAAATTAAAACACCTACGGGTAAAATGTCAATGTTCAAAACATCGAAAACGTAAATATCGAATGATCATATAACCGAAAATTAAAATAACGTAAGTTTATAATGTCGAATGGTTAGATAACCTACGTCCAATATATCTAAAATCTAATTATCTACAAAAGTGACGTCGAAATACCTAAATATCGAAAGTACAGAGTATCGAATGTCCTAAATATCGATATTTATTTATTATGTATGTCACATGGTAATTTGATAATTCGGATATTGCGAAAACCCGGATAATTAGAAAACGGTGAAATAAAATCTGCGGACAATTTGGACGTAGCGTTCGCCGGCCGCTGCCGCGGCACCGCTCGCTTCGCTCGCTCGGCTCACGCGCGGTTGGTCACAGTTCTAACCTAACCTAACCTACTTCACCCAGTTCAAAATGATGAATCATACAATCTGCCTGCGACTAGATAATTAGACAATAGTGAAAACATTTCTGCGAGAGATTGTAGGTATGTATGATTCGCATTTTGAACTGGGTGAAATAGGTTAGGTTAGGTTAGAACTGTGACCAACCACGCGTGAGCCGAGCGAGCGAAGCGAGCGGTGCCGCGGTAGCGGCCGGCGAACGCTACGTCCAAGTTGCTCGCAGATTTTATTTCACCATTATCTAATTATTCGGGTTTTCGCAATATCCGAATTATCAAATCAATTTCAAATCTACTTACATTTTTTCCACTCACAATATCACATAATCAAAATTGGTTCGATATTTTAACGAGTAGGTATTTTTAACGTAAATATAATGAACTTGGGTGTATTAAATGTTGACATTTTGAATTTAGGCATAATGACTATCGATATTTTTAATCATTAGATATTTTATCACTCGGAATTTCAATTTTAGACATTTCAAGCTGCGGTATAACAATTCTCGATATTATGATACAATCGATATTAAAATTTTCGATGTTTTGAACGTTGGCATTTTACCCGTAGGTATTTTAATTTTCGACGTTCAAATATGTACCCATTCAGTATTAATAATTGTTTTAAAAATAGTTTGAATGATATAAGATATTTCACAAAAAGTGAAGAATAAAATTTACTACATAAAGATATATTTAAAAAAAAATATTATGTCATATTATTCACTTATTGTCGATATTCCAAAACATTTCAGCATCTAGTTTTAGTATGGGTGCATGAAAAGAGCCGCCACGAGTGACGATACTTAAGAATGCCCGGCGCACCCTGAACAGTCAGCCACGCTACCAACCTTGCTGACAGGCTAATCTTTTCACCACAGCATGAGCTGTTTTCGTATAGCTCTTGCTGACATGAGAGAAGAAGATCTAGTTTTAGTAAATGTTTAATTAATAAATGCTATATTATTCAAAACACTTTCGTTTCAAAGCTTATACATATTACATAATCAGTCCATTCCTGTCTCTCTGCTGGGCAGGAGCCTCTTCTCAGAATGAGAAGGGTTTAGACCTTGGTCCACCACACTAGCCTGTTACGGGTTGGCTACACGCAGCATTGAGAACTCTTTTTTTTGAGCAGAATTTGGTTATCACTAGCGTTAACGGTAAAGGAAAACATACCCGTACGTACGTACGTAGATCCGTAGTAGGAGTCTATCCGTGACCACGGCCGGTGTAATTCGGCCGAAACGTCGGGATAAAAAAAGGTATTTAGTGCCTTTTAAGTTTCTACGTGACTAGACCCGAATCTGTATTTTTATAATGTGTACAAATCGCGAAAGTTTAAAAACATTTAAGGAAAACATAGTAAGGAAACCTGCACAACAGAGAGGGCTTAAATAAATAACAATTTAAGAAATTTTGAAAACATATTTAAGTAATTTGTCAAACACAGCTAATTAATTCCAGTCAATACAGAAATAGGTATATATTATTAAGGATACATTATTAAAGATAAAATTTGATTTATATGGAATGTAATAAAAAAATATGCCAATTTCGAAAAGTTGTTCTGTTCAATTTCCGATACCGAGTAACCTAACAAAGTTCTATAAGCAAAGTTTTTAACACCCTATATATTATACTACTCCTAGTGCACGCCTTCTTTTTAAGGATATCTTAAGAAGACTGGTCTTTCACGTAACCTGAAGAGGGCTGGCTTATTATTTGGCCAAAGAATAAGCGTTGCCATACAACGTGGCAACGCTGCCAGCCTTCTGGGCGCGCTTCCAGTCGACAACGATGCGGAGGAATATTTTGATGCACTCTTTTAGTTTATAGTTTTAATCTAGGGTATAATTTTTCTTTATTTGTGTATGTAAACAGTAAGTTAGAAATTTTAATTTTAATTGTAGATATTAGATTAATTTATGTCCAAATTGAATAAATATTGTCTACTAATATTGAAAATTTGAAAGTTTGTGAAGATGGATGAATAGATGGATGTATTGATGGATGTATTGATAGATAGATGTTAGATACTCACCTCCGGTCACTGATTTAAGAATTCTAGGATAAGCAGTACTTATGTAACATTTGAGTACGGAGTTGTCCAAAAAAATGACCGATTTTAAAGCATTTTTTGACAACTCCGTACTCAAATATTACTTACTCCGAATTCTCAACTCAGAAACCGGAGTTCAATCACGCATGGATGAATTTGGATGAAAATTGGCACCATGTCCTGGGTTAACAAATAGGATACTTTTTATTCGGGTACATGAAGTAGTTTTCCTAGGATGCGATAAACCGCAGGCAACAGCTAGTAATATTATAAATTTAAAAGTTTGTGAGGATGGATGAATATTTGTTACTCAATCACTTTACGGCTGAATGGATCTAATTAGCAACTAATTATCACGAGAATTTAACTGACGCTATTTACAAAATCTAGTTTTAAAATCCAAATCTAAAAGCTGTGTTTACATTTTAGGTCATATTACCTAAATTAATACAATCTACAACATAAATCTAAATTAATTCTAAAGTAAGAACAAAGAAAAATTATGTCCCAGACTGAAACTACCTATACAAACTAAAATAATGCATCAAAATATTCCTCTGCATCGCTGTCGACTGGAAGCGTGCCCAGAAGGCTGGCAGCGTTGCCACGTTGTATGGCAATGCTAATTCGTTGGCCAAACCATTTTCAATTATTCACGACTCACCATTCCCCATACCCCTTATTGTGTACATGCGGCCTGATGCCGTTTCAGTGTAAAATGAAAGCGGCTTTCATGTCCTCTTGACCATAGCTCCGCTGGATTGTTTGCTTTCGACTTATGTGAAGACAGCTGCTCTGTTTTTGAACTAATTTCTACTCCTAAAAAAGAAAATTTGATCGAGAAGTTAATCTTATTGTCGTATTTGACAACCCTATTACGGACATGGGGCGTTTAGCATAATCATTATGTATCAATCGTATATAAGCTCAGCAACTCATCACTCCAATCAACTTCTTCATCTGAAGAACACGAGGGACTAAGTAAAATCCAAAATGGCTTCCATTCAAAGTATTTTATTTTTGTTCGCAATCCTGGTAAGATCATTTTCATATAATTATTACAAAAAACGTAAAAAATATGATAACTAACTTATTTAATATTGCAGGTCTCTTCGACAATAATCTTGGCACAAGAGCCGAATTGGAATTCCTCTGAATCTATTTCTATAGAGTCAGATGAATCGGGGTCCGGCCCCTCCGGCCATAGACCTAGAGGTCAACCATCGTCAAATGAATCGTGGCCCTTCCCTCCCCGCCATAGACCTAGAGGTCCGCCAATGCAATCAAATGATTCTGGAATATTCGACGACTTCCCCTTCAGACCTCCTCGATTTAATCCTAATAACTTCAACTGGCCTCAAATATCCGAATTCTTTAGCGGTGGTTCCCGCCAGAAAAGGGCGCCCGCAGATCGTCGTGTGATTAGATGTAATCTCATAACCGATGTAAGTGTTTATAATTCCATGTTCTACAATTATGTCATTGCGATTTACTGATAACGATTTGCGAACACTCACGCTGCCATGAAGTCGAGGGATTTGAATAGCAGTTTGGATAGGCTTTTTTTAATCTTTAAAAATTGCTGAATTAAAAAATTAATACAATAAGTATATACACCATAAGTTACTTTAATAAACAAGTAAGATTTGAATCCTTTGATTTTAATCGTTTGTATTTGTATTGACTTACATTTCAAATGCAACGCAATGCATTATATTCCCTATGTTTCAATAAAGCGAAATAGTTAAAAAGAAACTTTACGAGAGTTTTTTCCAATTCCAGGGTGCCTTTAGGTGTACTTCCTGCAACACGGTACGCCGCTGCTATCTGTTTGGCTACGGCACGGTCTCCACTTGCAGTGGACTACTCCCCTACTGCAGGAACGGAGAATGCTCCAGGATCAAGGGTGGACTTTGCACGGACACTACTAGCACCACGACTGCATCTAGTTCAACTGACTCTACTTCTACCGACTCTAGTTCCTCGAGTTCTTCGTCCAGCTCATCCAGCTCTTCAAGCTCATCGAGCTCTTCGAGCTCTTCGACCTCATCTAGCTCATCTAGCTCTTCGACTTCGACCACCAGTACCACTCCCATGCCTGAAACATAAGCTGGAGAAGTTCCAAGTAAGATTTATGTAAATTTTATTTTATTATCGGCTATGTCTTACTACATTAACATTACTTTTACATAATATAGACACAGATTATGAGCATTACCCAAGAATTAAAGTCACCTGTGTGTTGACTATTTCAATATGACCCAGCTAGGACCTTAATTCAATTATCCACACTAATAATATTATAAGGGTGAAAGTGAGTTTGTCACTTATTCACGATTAATCACTGTACCAATGTAGATGAAACTTTGCACAGAGAAAGCCTGCAACCCGGAGGAGCACATAGGATATTTTTTATCAACATGTCAGGCAAAAGCAGGCCCGAGCATCAGCTTGTAAATTATATAAAATTAATAATTACAGCAGGGCAATTGCGTAACGTAAACAACATCAATCATAACAGTTGAGGTGTCAAAAACAATATTCATTGCGTGGTACATAGTTGTGGAGAAGTTTGATTCATACGTTGCTAAGGAAATTGACCTGTCAAAATCAAAGCCATAGCGATTAGAAGTGTGTTGCGCAATTAGAATGCAGGTCGTTCGTCTAAACTTGCATTTTTCTGACTAGGTATAAGGTATAACGGGCTGGTATCCGCAACTCCACGTCTAAGCGCGTATTTTGCGTGATTTTTCTGACTAACGTCAACATTCAGTTATTTTGTTTTTTAAAGTATTTGTTTATTTTCCAGCTATCAACGTTTTTGGAATCACGATTCATCATCATGGAAATGGAAACAACTGTTATGTATCTATAATATTATCCTACGTACCTATATCCAACAAAACATTTCGCATCAATTATTTGTACTTGTTTTAATTATGATATTACCCCACAAGTGATACTTTCACATCTCAATTTCAACCAAGTAATTATTTAACCATCTCATGAAATCTTTTTGGATATTTTGAAATAAAACAATAATATGGCACGGTTTTATTTATTTACAATAACACTATACTATAATACAATAATAAGTTACTTAATGAGTATCATCAGTATTCATCAGTATTAATATTGGCTTTAAAAATATTTTGATTGATATATCATATTAGAATTATATGACATAACATAAAAAGTGAAGATTAAAATCTACTAGTTACAGATATATTTCAAAAATTATTATCATCATATAGTCGCATATTATTCGTTTATTGTCTATTTCCAAACATTTCTTTCCACGTCTAATTTCAGTAAATATTTAACTAATTTACGCTAAAATATTCGAAACATTGATCCTTTCGTTTTAAAGCTTAACCGGTAACGCCCCGCCGTCTTACAGTACCTACTTGAGTAATTAAGCTTGATAAGAAATAACAATCTAAGATTTTTTTTCAATATGTAATTTTTTTTGTCAAACACAGCTAGTTTAATTCTAGTCAGTGAAGAGATAGGTTGATATTATTATGGATACATTATTATCAAAGATATGATTGTAATTTTTTTAGATTTTTGATAAAATTTCATCCCTGACTTTTCGTCACAAATGAAAACCTTCGTTATTTATTTTTAAATTCTTACCATTTCCACTTTTACATACATTGTACACGAAGAGTTTGTCTTTTTCCCGTTAATTGATAGTAAAATCATCAATACAAACTATGTAGGTATAATACTAGTATATTTTAATATATTTGCGATTGACATGTTAAATTAATCTACTATTAAAGTTAGGGGAATTATTAATCGGGTGAATAAATAATACACTTCTGGACACATCTATTGGCCCACCTTGTATTTTCAGTTTCGTTTGGTCCTAGCTAAAATTTTATATTAGGTCGAGCAAAAAGTTTTTATGCAGTTTTGAACCTGGCACATTCACAATTTCATTCAATAGTCTTTTTTTGAATTTCGAACACAGAATTTAAAGAAACAAAAGACAATTTGGAGCCTGTTTGTTGAAATCAAACAATCGAATACTAAGAAAACTTGGTTTTATTGGTTTACTTGGATTTAATTCTTGAAAAAGTGATTGATATCTTTGGTTTTGCAACAAACATTACTTATTCTTATCTATGGATACTTCACCTGAAGTCGCCGCCCAAGCTGTGGCACTTATTCAGGCCGGACACAGCCAAAGAAACGTGAGTGCTCAACTTAATTTAAGTCGATCTGCGGTCCGAAATGTTTATCGGAGGTACCTAGAGACTGGCAGCTTTGTTCGTCGCCAAGGAAGGCCACGATCTCGGGTCACAACTGAAAGGCAGGATCGATTCATCGTGACGACCAGCTTGAGAAATCGTCACCTTACCTCCATTGAGATACAAAACCAACTTCGCGACTTCCACGGAGTATCTGTGAGCGCTCGAACTGTTCGGAGAAGGTTAAAAGAACGCGATATGGTACCACACAAGCCAGCTAATGGGCCCAAACTAACGCGAGCCCACCGAACAGCTCGCCTTCATTTCGCACGCAGTCATTTAAATTGGACACAACAAGATTGGACCCGTGTACTCTTTTCTGATGAGTCTAAAATTGCGTTACATGGCAATGATGGAAGGAAGAAGGTCTACCGACGTAAGGGAGAGCGTTTCGCACAATGCTGCTTTGAAGAGAGGGTTGCTTATGGCGGTGGCTCATGGACGGTCTGGGGCGGTATATCCGCGAGCGGCAAAACTCAACTTGAGGTTGTTACAGGACCACGGCTGCCAACATTAAATGCTGAAAGGTACATTCTTGAGTGCTTAGAACCTCACGTGATACCATACGCGGACTATGTGGGCCCAAATTTCCTTTTTATGCATGATAATGCAAGAGCCCATGCGGCCGGCATCGTCAGGGAATATCTTCGGGATGTGAACATCACAGTTATGGACTGGCCAGCCAGAAGCCCAGACATGAACCCCATTGAGCACATGTGGGACGAGCTAAAAAGACGTGTTAGGGCTCGTCAGCCAGTTGCCCAGACGATGCAGGAGTTGAAAACTGCCATAGAAGAGGAATGGGAGATGATCCCTCAAAATTTCATAGAGCGGTTGATAAACTCTATGCCTGATCGTATGAGAGCTGTGTTAGATGGCCATGGAGGCAACACGCGTTATTAAATTAAACCTTTATTTGATAAAACATGTTTTTTATTCAAAAATCAATTGCCTTTAACAAGGCGCATATCCGACTTGTTAGGCGTAGCTCCATGTCGTATGGTATTCTGAATTCAAATTTAAAACAATACGATCGAAAAAGATGGTAAAATGTATCAGGTTTAAAACTGCATCAACAGTTGTTCAATCTAGCAATCATATTTCGGTAGGGGCCATCGAAACCTAAACTCTAAGGTGGGCCAATAGATGTGTCCAGAAGTGTATATGGAAGACTGTTATTAAGATACTTTAATACTAAACCGAGCGGCATTAAAATATATTCGCGAAAAATAAACTTAACTGGCGATAATTATGAATAATTAAAATTAGTAAAATGAGCTACTAGCAGTGGGAAACAGTTAATCTAAGCTAGCAACTAAAATTCCAAGTTTCCGAATTAAATACTAACTTGTGCGAAAAAAATACTGAGTAGGCGAAAATATACATTTCCTAGGGATTGTATAGAGTACAACCGGAATGTGTGAAGTAAATAGATTTGGTCGTTAATTTAGGGCACCCCGACACGGGTAGGTTAGGTTCGAAGGGGTTTTTTAGAAATTCTTTGCCCTGTATTGGGAGAATGGGCAAGTCTCGACAAAAGTTGCGAAGCGTACGGTGTACACCTTGGATAGAACAACACACCATATCAATAACAGCTCTACAGCTCCATACAGTTCTAAAATATGACAGAGGATTTGCTCCCATACTTTAAAATAAAAAGAATATTTTTTTCTCGTTGGTTTGGATTACTATGTGTATCGTACATACCTATTTTCTAATGATTTACATCACTGAACAATATTGGAAATATAAATTGAAGGAAAACCGAACTTGATTTTTCAAAAGTCCTATTTGCATGAAACTCGATTTTCGAACCACTGTGCGTAGGCGTCGTCTGTATCGATTGTTGTGTCAGGGGGCCTACTCCCTAAGTCCGTCACCGAAGTTAGTCGCCCGTCCGAAAGTAGCCCGAAACGTAGGAGTGAACAAAACAAGTGTCAAGATCAACTCTTCGGACGGGCAAAAACACATCGGTAGTAGGGACAACTGTCAAATCGCGTTGTCATTCATTCTTAGTTCGGGCCCCGAAATAATCGTATGTCCGTAGGTGATAGGGAGTAGGAAATGCTCGTAACTAAGGCCGAAACTACGAATTTTGTGCTTAGGGAGTAAACCCCCAGCTTCGGAACCAGAGAGATATTCCCTGCCGACAACCAAACAGTATGTGTTAAAAGATTACAGCTGAAGTTCCTAATCTTATTTCTTTAAAAACTAAATGATAAACTATGCAATGTGGAACAAATTAAAGATGAAAAGTCAGTGTCCAATAGCAAACTGTAATTGGTCGAGATGATTAATTAATAGACTTCGTCTTAAACGAAATTGAACGATATTATTTAAGTACATTAAAAAAATATACTGTAAGTTCACAAAAATGACCGAATTGCATTCCCGAGGTTTCCACTCTAAGACGACGAAATGACAATATATTAGAGAGTAGGAGACACGTTTTCCCGCTGGTATTTTTTTTGTTATATGAACTCTTATCACAATACGCGTCCTAATTCCTTTTTATCTTTACAGTGCACTCTTGCTGGGACTCTGGTTCTAGCAGGCAAAGGTGGGCACCATATCCACCAAAGAGGGCCGCCTGAAAACCACAACAGAGTTTGGAGACATGGTGACAATAAGTATTACCATTTTAACATATCGGAAGTTTCGAGCGCCAATTGGACCAGTTGTGACTTTGTCATCTCTCCGAGGATGCGGTGCCATGATTTTCATACAAGATTGATCTGTAAGCGTGTCGGTGTCAACTGTCCCAGCGTTTACGCTAGTTACTGCAACAATAGCGTTGAATGTTCGTAAATAGCAGTAGCACTATAAACGTGAAGTGTACCCGAATGTATTTCGTAAATAAATTAGTTTCGTAAAAAAATTACTTTTTATTTCCATGTTTGAACTTTATAAAACGTATTTTGAGCAGAATGTATTGCAAAACGCAAAACGAAAAACGTGATTTTAATAAATCTGTAAAACGTACGAGTATCTCATGATTTTTCAGAAATGTATTAAATACAGATAAAAATTTGACAAATACAGAAGAAATACATATGTTTCTGCGAAAGTTTCTTCATAAGCACCTACCTGCTGTAAACTCATGAATCTCTTTCTTCTTTTCGTACCAATAGAACCTCGACGGCCCTGTTACACAACTCCTAGATGAAGGTAGTCGTCTAAGATAGGTAGGAATGAATGAATCACCATCTAGTACCTCTATCTTGACAACTACAAAATGTACAGATAGGTACCTAAATGTGTTCTCATTAGATTTTGATAACATAAACATCTTTTTAACTATGCCTCACCCTATCTATAATGACAACTGTATTGATATCTATCTATCTACTTATCTATATAAATAAAAAGAAAAGTCCTGACTGACTGACTGACTCATCAACGCCCAGCTCAAACCCTTGGACCTAGAAAGCTGAAATTTTGCAAATTTCACACAAGCGAAGCTGCGGGCCAAAGCTATTTCTAATATAATAGTAGATTATTCACCAAGGGGATAGAGCTGTGTCTTATGTCACGGGCGGCATATTGAATCCCGAACGTAAAGAAGGATTGTAGGGTCAACTCCCGAGCGAAACGAGAGAGTTAAGACTAGAATCCTGAGTGTAGCGAGGGATTCAAGCTCGCCCAAGACGAAGACTCCTTTATCCCCGAGGAGAATATTCTACTTTTCACACCTGCGAGACAATGAAAAGCAATAGTTGTTACTATAACCAAAGTATTTTATGAAAGTTATAATTACAGTAGCAGAAATAAAATAAAAAAGTTACTTTTAATGTTTGATACATTACATAACCAGTAGTGGAAAGACAAAATTATGTCACAGTAGATATACAAGGTTAGTCAGAAAGGGGGTACTAATCCGAAAGGGTGTTAAAGTACCCATAATAATGAAGAACTTTTGTTCTACAACTTTTCCTAAAACTCATTAGTTTAAGAGAAACAGATGTTCAAAAATCTCAAAAAAAAAACTCTAAAATCTATCTATCCCCAGTTATGATCAGCTGTGTTTACATTTTAGGTCATATTTAGGGTCATGAATTAGAAGCACCATTTTCTGAATTTGTAACTAAAGCAGGGATGAAGAATTTTTGAAAAAACTAAAATAAAAATCATTTTATTTGGAAAAAATAAATATCGAATTTAGAAATTTTAACACTTGCTTTCAAACAGTCATCAGTGATACTATAAGTGGGCTTCGGATTAGTACCCCCTTTCCGACTAACCTTGTATAAGCTAAAGCAGTACCTCAACTAAGCTATGATCGCCTGAATTGACACACTCACCCATACACGCACTGTATACTGAGCAATATACTCTTCATAATGTACTCTATGACAGCCGTGACTGACTGTATTGTGAAGCTCACTTAGAGGTTTTGTTGTACCTATGTACCTACCGAATAAAAACATAACCACAGTAGATACATATAAGCTAAAGCAGTACTTCAACCACATATAATCGCCTGAATTGACACACTCACACAGACACGCACTACAATAAGACTTCTAAGTGAGCTTCACAATGCAGTCAATTGAAGTTGAGATTGATTTGCTGTGCTCGCGCCTTATTTGCTTTTTTTTTCTTCTCGCGATGGCTATTTCTATTTTCGAAGAAGTTCTTTTTGATGCAGGTATCTATGGTAAAGTTTTCACACGAGTTTTAATTGAGGTTCCAAATTCAATTCACATTATTGACCAGCGAGTTACAATGAAATTTAGTACAATATTATTTATTATCCGGCTAGGCCCTAGGTCTAATAATATGACTATGCCGAGCAGGTAGTATGAAATAGTAGTTTATGAAACTACTGTTGCATAGTAAGGGTAATTAAAACACGAGTGTGTACATAATTATATTTATGATGGTATCACACGAGTGTTTTAATTACTAGTTACGTGCAGTTTAATACATTACTTTATCTAAGCTTATGTAATAAGTAGATATCTATACATATAATAAAACAGTAAAAAAACTGTGTCTGTACATTGAATATATTACAAAAAAAATAATTGAGGGGGGTTTAGAAACAGTAATAGGGCACGAATCCAAAAAAAAAACTGTGTCTGTTTGTCTGTTTGTCTGTGTGTCTGTTTGTTTGTACACGCTAATCTTTGGAACTACTGAACGGATTTGAATGATTATTTTTTTGTTGTATAGGTATTAAGTCTGGGCAACATATAGGCTATAATTTATCTTGGAAACTTGAACACCTGATGCAGAACCGCAACAGACCAGCTAAACTATTAGAGATACAAAAATGGTGCCATAGCAAAAATTATTCCACGTGATGAGCATTTTCTGTTGAGAGAATAAATTTGAAGATCTGGAACACCTAATGTGGAACTCCAGGAGCCCAGCTACACTATAACATATATAGGAATGACGTCTTAGCAAGAGTTGTTCAACCTGATGAGCACTCTCTGTTGACGTATAAAAACTGAAGATTTGGAACACCTGTTGTGGAATTCCAAGCGCCCAGCTACACTATAACATATATAGGAATGACGTTTTAGGAAAAGTTGTTCAATCTGATAAGCACTCTCTGTTGACTTATAAAAATCGAAGATCTGGAACATCTGTTGTGGAATTCCAAGCGCCCAGCTACATTATAACATATATAGGAATAACTTTTTAGCAAAAGTTGTTCAATCTGATGAGCACTCTCTGTTGACGTATAAAAATTGAAGATCTGGAACACCTGTTGTGGAATTCCAAGCGCCCAGCTACACTATAACATATATAGGAATGACATTTTAGCAAAAGTTGTTCAATCTGATGGGCACTCTCTGTTGACTTATAAAAATCGAAGATCTGGAACACCTGTTGTGGAACTCCAAGAGCCCAGCTACATCATAACACATATAGGAATGACGTTTTAGCAAAAGTTGTTTGTTCTGATGGGCATTTCCTGTTGAATTATAAAAATCGAAGATCAGAAACATGTGATGTGGAATTAAAAGCTATCACTAATTTCACCGTATAATTATAAAATAACGTAAGCTGGGAGTACCTCCACGCGGTGACGGCGGTAACAATTAAGGACTGATTTTCGATGACGTTGGTATATCATTGAAAATTTGACTCTACTGGCCAAAACTCCCATTTATTTTTTTATTTTATCGAATAAATATGCCTTCGGGCTTATGTTATTTAGGTGTTTAATTTCCTTTTCCATTTATCTTCGTGACACGGTAGCCTACCCGGTAACGCAGGGGAGCAGTCACTTAGATTTTAATTGATCAAGTATCTTCACAATAAAACTATAACCATGCCTAGAAAGAGGTCAAATCTTTCCCAATGTTCCAAAAGAGCTAAAAGATTGAGGATCAGAAGATCCCAAGAATCTACCGAAGCGCGTCAGGAGAGACTTGATGCTGTTCGAGAACATCAGGCTGCAACTCGCTCCGTGGAAACCTCTTCGGATCGCGAAGCACGCCTGCGTTCTCAGCGTATTTACGCATCTACATCCAGATCTCTAGAGACCAGTGAAGAATATGATGCACGACTGACCGCTGATCGTGAACGTCATGCATTGTCTCGCGAGTCGGAGACGTTCACGGATAGAAAATTGCGCTTGAGTTCCAAGCGTATCTACGCATTGACTTCTAGGTCTCTAGAGACAAGTGGGGAACGTGATGCGCGACTGACCGCTGATCGTGAACGTCATGCATTGTCTCGCGAGTCGGAGACGTTCACGGATAGAGAATTGCGCTTGAGTTCCAAGCGTATCTACGCATTGACTTCTAGGTCTCTAGAGACAAGTGGGGAACGTGATGCGCTACTGACCGCTAATCGTGAACGTCACGCATTGTCTCGCGAGTCGGAGACGTTCACGGATAGAGAATTGCGCTTGAGTTCTCAGCGTATCTACGCATCTGCTTCTAGGTCTCTAGAGACAATTGGGAAACGTAATGCGCGACTGTCCGCTGATCGTGAGCGACATGCATTGTCTCCCGAATCGGAAACATATTCGTATTCGTACATCTACTAACAGGTCTTTTGAAACGAGTGATGAACGTGATGCGCGACTAACTGCTGATCGAGATTATCGTACATTGTCTCGAACACGCACACAACAAAATATTCATAATCAGTTAGAAAGTGAGAGAGAAAGAATTGCTGGAGTACGGCATGAAGAGAAGGAGAGCGCAACGAACGTTTGAATTCTGATAGACTTCAACATTCTCTGAACAGAATGTCGATATCATCTGAAGAATCGGATGTGGACCAGCTAAAGTAGGTATAAGAGATAAAAAAATGGTGCCATAGCAAAAATTATTCCACGTGAAGAGCATTTTCTGCTGTGAGAATAAATTTGAAGATCTGGAACACCTGTTGTGGAACTCCAAAGCCCAGCGACACTATAACATATATGTATAGGAATGACGTCTTAGCAAAAGTTGTTTAGTCTGATGGGCATTTCCTGTTGACTTACAAAAATGAAAGATCTGGAACGTCTCGAATCGGCTCTTAGAATTTAACATTAGACGTTTCAGATCTTCGATTTTGACGACCCCGTTGTCGCTGGCATAAGCAACAGGATCCGTGTACGAAGTCGCGGGCAGAAGCTAGTTTTAAATAAAACACCATAGTTAAAACAAAAACAATATAATGGCGCCCAAACGCCGCAGCCGACCGCCCTTGCGCCCTAACACGCGCCACTAGGTATATGCTCTAAGGCCACTATAGAAAATGGTGCAGCCCCTACAAAAATTGAATTGTAAACTCCTTGGTCGGCGGCCTGAAGTGTACTTTAATAGAAAAAAAGTTATTTGAAAGCATTATTTTGTTAAGAAAACTGTACTTTAATAAAACTTTTTAAATTCATTAGAGATGACCGTGAATAAAGTATGTCATTATGGTACTATTTTGTAATACATAATTAGAACTTTACGATACGAGTGAAGCTAAAAATATAAATGTTTCATCTTACATTCAGGACTGCAGGTCTTGCAAATTACCCTACATAATACGAATATAATGTTGTTATTCAGAGCACGCGTGCAACATGCTATGTAATTAGTGGTGTAATGTAACACAACTATCTTCTTCGAGCGAGAGATCGAATGTCAACAGCATAATACTTAGGGCTGGCCTTTTTATTTCTACTTCATATTTGATCAATCCAGAAAGCCCCTTTTTAGGGTTCCGTACCCAAAGGGTACAACGAGACCCTATTACTAAGACTCCGCTGTCCGTCCGTCTGTCCGTCTGTCACCAGGCTGTATCTTATGAACCGTGATAGTTAGACAGTTGAAATTTTCAGATAATGTATTTCTGTTGCCACTATAACGACAAATACTAAAAAACAGAATAAAATAAATATTTAAGGGGGCTCCCATACAACAAACGTGATTTTTTTGCCGTTTTTATAGATAATTAGCGACCCGCCCCGGCTCCACACGAGTGTAATGTAGATACTCGCTTTTTCTCTACTATATTATGCATGTATTAATCTATACATATAATAAAACAGTAAAAAAACTGTGTCTGTACATCTATATATATAAAAGAAAGTCGTGTTAGTTACTTCACTTATAACTCAAGAACGGCTGAACCGATTTAGCTGAAAATTGGCAGGGAGGTAGTTTAGAGCCAGGAGAAGGACATAGGATACTTTTTATCCCGTTCGACATCATGTAGGTAGGTAGTAGGTAGGTAGTAGGTAGGTAGTAGGTAGGTAGTAGGTAGGTAGTAGGTAGGTAGTAGGTAGGTAGTAGGTAGGTAGTAGGTAGGTAGTAGGTAGGTAGTAGGTAGGTAGTAGGTAGGTAGTAGGTAGGTAGTAGGTAGGTAGTAGGTAGGTAGTAGGTAGGTAGTAGGTAGGTAGTAGGTAGGTAGTAGGTAGGTAGTAGGTAGGTAGTAGGTAGGTAGTAGGTAGGTAGTAGGTAGGTAGTAGGTAGGTAGTAGGTAGGTAGTAGGTAGGTAGTAGGTAGGTAGTAGGTAGGTAGTAGGTAGGTAGTAGGTAGGTAGTAGGTAGGTAGTAGGTAGGTAGTAGGTAGGTAGTAGGTAGGTAGTAGGTAGGTAGTAGGTAGGTAGTAGGTAGGTAGTAGGTAGGTAGTAGGTAGGTAGTAGGTAGGTAGTAGGTAGGTAGTAGGTAGGTAGTAGGTAGGTAGTAGGGAGGTAGTAGGTAGGTAGTAGGTAGGTAGTAGGTAGGTAGTAGGTAGGTAGTAGGTAGGTAGTAGGTAGGTAGTAGGTAGGTAGTAGGTAGGTAGTAGGTAGGTAGTAGGTAGGTAGTAGGTAGGTAGTAGGTAGGTAGTAGGTAGGTAGTAGGTAGGTAGTAGGTAGGTAGTAGGTAGGTAGTAGGTAGGTAGTAGGTAGGTAGTAGGTAGGTAGTAGGTAGGTAGTAGGTAGGTAGTAGGTAGGTAGTAGGTAGGTAGTAGGTAGGTAGTAGGTAGGTAGTAGGTAGGTAGTAGGTAGGTAGTAGGTAGGTAGTAGGTAGGTAGTAGGTAGGTAGTAGGTAGGTAGTAAGTAGGAAAAAGTGCATTGCAACGCATGCGGGTACAGCTAGTTGAATATATTACAAAAAAAATAATTGAGGGGGGTTTAGAAACAGTAATAGGGCACGAATCCAAAAAAAAAACTGTGTCTGTTTGTCTGTGTGTCTGTTTGTTTGTACACGCTAATCTTTGGAACTACTGAACGGATTTGAATGATTATTTTTTTGTTGTATAGGTATTAAGTCTGGGCAACATATAGGCTATAATTTATCTTGGAAACTTGAACACCTGATGCAGAACCGCAACAGACCAGCTAAACTATTAGAGATACAAAAATGGTGCCATAGCAAAAATTATTCCACGTGATGAGCATTTTCTGTTGAGAGAATAAATTTGAAGATCTGGAACACCTAATGTGGAACTCCAGGAGCCCAGCTACACTATAACATATATAGGAATGACGTCTTAGCAAGAGTTGTTCAACCTGATGAGCACTCTCTGTTGACGTATAAAAACTGAAGATTTGGAACACCTGTTGTGGAATTCCAAGCGCCCAGCTACACTATAACATATATAGGAATGACGTTTTAGGAAAAGTTGTTCAATCTGATAAGCACTCTCTGTTGACTTATAAAAATCGAAGATCTGGAACATCTGTTGTGGAATTCCAAGCGCCCAGCTACATTATAACATATATAGGAATAACTTTTTAGCAAAAGTTGTTCAATCTGATGAGCACTCTCTGTTGACGTATAAAAATTGAAGATCTGGAACACCTGTTGTGGAATTCCAAGCGCCCAGCTACACTATAACATATATAGGAATGACATTTTAGCAAAAGTTGTTCAATCTGATGGGCACTCTCTGTTGACTTATAAAAATCGAAGATCTGGAACACCTGTTGTGGAACTCCAAGAGCCCAGCTACATCATAACACATATAGGAATGACGTTTTAGCAAAAGTTGTTTGTTCTGATGGGCATTTCCTGTTGAATTATAAAAATCGAAGATCAGAAACATGTGATGTGGAATTAAAAGCTATCACTAATTTCACCGTATAATTATAAAATAACGTAAGCTGGGAGTACCTCCACGCGGTGACGGCGGTAACAATTAAGGACTGATTTTCGATGACGTTGGTATATCATTGAAAATTTGACTCTACTGGCCAAAACTCCCATTTATTTTTTTATTTTATCGAATAAATATGCCTTCGGGCTTATGTTATTTAGGTGTTTAATTTCCTTTTCCATTTATCTTCGTGACACGGTAGCCTACCCGGTAACGCAGGGGAGCAGTCACTTAGATTTTAATTGATCAAGTATCTTCACAATAAAACTATAACCATGCCTAGAAAGAGGTCAAATCTTTCCCAATGTTCCAAAAGAGCTAAAAGATTGAGGATCAGAAGATCCCAAGAATCTACCGAAGCGCGTCAGGAGAGACTTGATGCTGTTCGAGAACATCAGGCTGCAACTCGCTCCGTGGAAACCTCTTCGGATCGCGAAGCACGCCTGCGTTCTCAGCGTATTTACGCATCTACATCCAGATCTCTAGAGACCAGTGAAGAATATGATGCACGACTGACCGCTGATCGTGAACGTCATGCATTGTCTCGCGAGTCGGAGACGTTCACGGATAGAAAATTGCGCTTGAGTTCCAAGCGTATCTACGCATTGACTTCTAGGTCTCTAGAGACAAGTGGGGAACGTGATGCGCGACTGACCGCTGATCGTGAACGTCATGCATTGTCTCGCGAGTCGGAGACGTTCACGGATAGAGAATTGCGCTTGAGTTCCAAGCGTATCTACGCATTGACTTCTAGGTCTCTAGAGACAAGTGGGGAACGTGATGCGCTACTGACCGCTAATCGTGAACGTCACGCATTGTCTCGCGAGTCGGAGACGTTCACGGATAGAAAATTGCGCTTGAGTTCTCAGCGTATCTACGCATCTGCTTCTAGGTCTCTAGAGACAATTGGGAAACGTAATGCGCGACTGTCCGCTGATCGTGAGCGACATGCATTGTCTCCCGAATCGGAAACATATTCGTATTCGTACATCTACTAACAGGTCTTTTGAAACGAGTGACGAACGTGATGCGCGACTAACTGCTGATCGAGATTATCGTACATTGTCTCGAACACGCACACAACAAAATATTCATAATCAGTTAGAAAGTGAGAGAGAAAGAATTGCTGGAGTACGGCATGAAGAGAAGGAGAGCGCAACGAACGTTTGAATTCTGATAGACTTCAACATTCTCTGAACAGAATGTCGATATCATCTGAAGAATCGGATGTGGACCAGCTAAAGTAGGTATAAGAGATAAAAAAATGGTGCCATAGCAAAAATTATTCCACGTGAAGAGCATTTTCTGCTGTGAGAATAAATTTGAAGATCTGGAACACCTGTTGTGGAACTCCAAAGCCCAGCGACACTATAACATATATGTATAGGAATGACGTCTTAGCAAAAGTTGTTTAGTCTGATGGGCATTTCCTGTTGACTTACAAAAATGAAAGATCTGGAACGTCTCGAATCGGCTCTTAGAATTTAACATTAGACGTTTCAGATCTTCGATTTTGACGACCCCGTTGTCGCTGGCATAAGCAACAGGATCCGTGTACGAAGTCGCGGGCAGAAGCTAGTTATACATATAAACTTTCCTCTTGAATCACTCTATCTATTAAAAAAAACCGCATCAAAATCCGTTGCGTAGTTCTAAAGATCTAAGCATACATAGGGACAGACAGACAGCGGAAAGTGACTTTGTTTTATACTATGTAGTGATATGTAGTGATAATGGTACGGAACCCTTCGTGTGCGTGTCCGATTCGCACTTGACCGGTTTTTTTTTATTCGAAGCATGAATCCCGTCCTGCTGCTTGAGGCCAACGACAACACTATGAGAAACAAGAGATGACTCGAAAATCAACATATACTTGGGAGCAAATAAATCGAGCCACTTCTATTTTTCACGTATAATTGTTATTATTTTTGGTAGGTACCTATTATGGAACAGATCAATTCGAAACATATATCGCCTAAAAGGTTATTTGATAACCTTCACAATGAGGGTAGTTTTTTGCTAACTTAGTATACAGGGTGTTAACGAATTCGTGTAATTTCTTCAAACCACATGATCTATTGATGGTAAAGATTAACCCCGCAAGGGATTTAGATTGATTAAAAATTAAAAAAAACTTTTTTTTTCCCATATTTTTTTTATGTCATATCAAATTTCGATGCCATGCATAAATGAATGAAGGCACAGCGACACAGCTGACGGGCACGACTATCGCGATATCGTTCCACGCAGTCCGCTAACTTGGGACGCTAAAATTACTCAGATACAGAATACCACGGTTCATTTTTTGAAAACTATTTTTGTTTATTTCGAAAAAAAACCTATGCAGGGTCAATTTGTGTCACCAGTAGATCACGCGGTTTGAAGGAATTACACGAATTCGTTAACACCCTGTATAATTCATGAAACCAAAACTAATAACCAGGACACGTGAAAAAAGGAGTGGCTCGATTTGTTTGCCCCCAAATGTAGTTCAATGATCTAACTTGCTAGTCCGAACATAGCCGGATGGTAATGAGCAGTAGAACTTATTCTGTGTTCAGCAACCCGCTTCTATATGGTGGTGTTTATTGGCGTACATTTTTGGAGAAACATTACCTCAGGTCACTGAAACAATCCCTACTAATATTCTAAATGCGAAAGTAACTCTGTCTATCTGTTACGCTTTCACGCCTAAACCGTTACACAGATTTTGATGAAACTCGGTCCAGAAATATTCTGGAACCTGGAGAAGGACATAGGCTATTTTTATACTGAAAAATACGAAATACGCGATAAACGATACGCTCGCGGGCGAGGCCGCGAGCGTCTTATAGTATCTACTATATAAATGGATACCTCTTCTCTCCTCGTTAATGTCATAAGAGGTAGTTAACGGCATCCGACACGATAAAATATGGCGACGACTATGAGCGCCATGTAAATTTTTCTTTTCATTACTGATACTCAGAAAGTAGGTCTGAAGTTACGTGAGGAACGGGTTGAAAGTAATACTTTTCAGCCCTAGGGTCGTTTTCAACTGAAAGCTTTAAATTATTTAAAAAAAACTAGTTCAATTTTATATTTCTATTGAACTATGTTCCAACTTTCTATACAGCCACTCATACTTATATCAGCCACAGCGCGATGTAAAATTGTAATAACATAAAGTGAAGTATTAAAGAATATTTTTTTTTAAATGACTTTATTATAATTTAGTTTCAACTATTTCTTTAAAATAACATAGATTTGACGCCGGATACTAAATGTTACAAAGACAAAAATCAATGGGCAACATAGTCCTAGTGTCAAAATGTACAAAAGTCTTAATGTATATGAATGTGCAAATGACAAAAAATAATTGTGATATAATGCATAAGGGTCTAATTGTTAGATTGCCAAAATGTACAAAAGATAAAACATAATTGTGCCAAAATGCATCAAAATCAAAATCAAAATTTTTTATTTCACATAAACCAATACAGGCGTTTATGAAAAGTCGAATTTAGGTGCACGGTTCCAATTAGTCGTTTCCTATGGAGAAGAGCCGGCAAGAAACTCCATGGTTACTCTTTTAAAAAAAGGGATATCTTTTACAATTTCAGTGAATACAGTAGGTACTATGAGAGAGAACAATGTAGTCTTGACCACCTTGGAGTATAGTACCAAGTCTTGAGTACAAAGATTAACCAAAAAGGGAAAAAAAAGAAGAAAAGAAATACAATATGAATAATAGTAATTTACACAATTATATGTATAGGCAAGTCCACAAAGTTCTCCCATATACAAAAAATAAAATGAAGCTAAATTATATAAAACAATTGACATACTTAAATGTCATCAAAACTTAGACAAAAATCATTATAGAGTAAGATAAAAGATATCTTGAGAGTAATGATAGCAATAAAAATAAAAAATAAATAATCATAATTGAGGATAGTTAATAGACACACACATACGTCGTTAATGAGGTACCAGGGAAGCCACATGTGCAGGAACTAGAGCCAAACATCCCTGTCCTCGACGTAGTCCTTAATCTTGTAGTATGCTTTTTGAGTGAGGACACGTTTAATATGGGTTTTGAATTTTCCCTCGGTAAGATCTATTACAGATTTCGGCAGTTTGTTATAAAAACGTACGCCATTGCCCAAAAATGACTTACTAGTTTTGCTTAGTCTAAATTTAGGTATCACAATTTTATGTTTATCCCGTGTATTTTTATCATGAAAATCACTCCTAACATTAAACAAATGTAAATGTGTACTGGACACGCGTCATAGATTTGGGCAAAATATTTACCATTTTTTCAATGATGAAAATGATAAATAATGGCTGAATAGTTAGAATGCCACAGAAAAAAAAAACAAAATAGGCGGGAAAGCGGCAATCCGATCACTCATTTTTTCTTTAGCTATTTCATGTTTTTATTTTTACTTTCCTTGTATTCGCAATGAAAAGCACAGTGTTTACCTCGGGTTAAAGACTTATTTAGTCCCTCGAACATTGGCGCCCTCCCTACGCTCGGGCGCCAAACCCCGTCTCGGGGCTAAATAACTTACTTTCACCCCTAGGGTAACAATGTACTATTGAACCGTTTTCACGAAAGGACACGACAGTAATAGTGTCGTAGTATACAGTTCGTAGAAATACATGGCGCTCGAACTTGTTAAAGGAGACTTGAAATCGCGGACTGCATATTATGTACAACAAATCTACGAATCCACTACTAGTCTGTCTAGAATCGAAGTTTGTCTAAATGTCAATAAAGACCTATTAAACAGATTAAACGATCGAGCTGTGGAACCGCACAATTAACGAATAAACAACGTATAAAAGTCATGTTGCATTCACTGTATTGATTAATTCAATAAGGGTTAAAATAATTCTGAAAACATACTGCGATCACAAGAGATTTTCCAGTGATGTCCCTCGGCACCGAATCATGGTCCATTGCTCTTGGCTTCGTAAACAATCTCTTCAATCAACGTCCTACACTGTACCTACGAAGTAGATTTAGGAACGAAGAAGTCCAAACCAGAACTTAAAATCTCCAACATTGAAATATCAAGGGCATCGAAGGCCATTGAAATATCACATAATGCACAGAACTGACAACCGTTGAAGTAAAGTTCTTTTACGAAATGGTGACTAGTAACCACGAACTGAAAGCGTTGGATGGCCCCCGACCGGACAGACGACATACAAACATCAAAAAAAGTTTGCGATCACTAGCATAAGCTGATATAATTTTTTAAATTGAACTTTATCAAGAAAAAATCTTTGTTGTGTGTCAATTTATCTCAAAGGTTAAAGGCT
The DNA here is from genome assembly GCA_905220435.1 of Amphipyra tragopoginis. Taxonomy (NCBI): domain Eukaryota; kingdom Metazoa; phylum Arthropoda; class Insecta; order Lepidoptera; family Noctuidae; genus Amphipyra; species Amphipyra tragopoginis. The sequence continues at coordinate 13,332,569 of HG992009.1, forward strand.
AATTATCAGAAATGTTACTAATGAGAGGACTAAGATTTCATCAATATTCAGGAGAGTTCTTTGATGGGCTTTGATTTAGGGTTACTATTATAAAATGTTAATTATTAAGATTTCGCCGAAGTAAGATTCTATATTAAATAGCCATAAAAAGTCTATTAGAAAGGCAATGCAATAAGAACTAGTATCATTTTTGGTTGAAATTCGAACATCATTTTACCCGTCTTAACAGCAATGTCTTAAGTACTAGTAATTTTCGCGTTAAATGCGAGTGATTCAGTCGTGGAGACATAAATCCATACATTGCCTCCTGAATGTAACATCCACTAAGTGTAACAGGCTCCACCATCCCAAGCCCTATGATTGTCGACACAACAATACCGCATCATCTAAATACCTACACGAACAATAGCGACAGATAACAAACTGAATCACGTTTCCGCCATTAAAATAACAATAATTTGCTCCCAGTTGCCAAGTACATTTGCGCTAGCCGACTGTTGGCGAACAAAGTAACACAGCTTTGTGAAATAGTGCAACAACAAAGAGGCTACCTACGATGACGTCTTCTGATATGATGATGATGACTGTCATCTGTGATCAGGATCACATAGTCATCATCTGTACCTACGTGATTATGCCATAATCTCCGAAGATCCTTTGCTAAAATTCCATACATTCCTATACAGTAGTTGATGCGTATATGCTGTGACGCATGTCAATTCATATTAGTTTGAATTGTTCTCATAACTACATATTGCCTTCAGAAATTTCCCACTTGAAAACAACAACACAAATGATTATTGTTGATGATATTGTTACTCAATCACGCATAACGGCTGAACGGATCTAATTAGAAACTAATTATCACAAGAATTTAATTGAAAATTGACGCTATTCACAAAATTTAGTTTTAAAATCAAAATCTAAAAGCTGTGTTTACATTTTAGGTCTTATTACCTAAATTAATAAATCTAAACTAATTCTAAAATAAGAACATCGAAAAATTATGTCCCAGACTAAAACTACCTATACAAACTAAAAGAGTGCATCAAAATATTCCTCTGCATCGTTGTCGACTGGAAGCGTGCCCAGAAGGCTGGCAGCGTTGCCACGTTGTATGGCAATGCTAATTCGTTGGCCAAAATATTTTCAATTATTCACGACTCACCATTCTCCAGACCCTTTATTGTGTATATGCAGCCTGGTGCAATTTCAGTGTAAAATGAAAGCGACTTTCATGTCCTCTTGACCATAGCTCCACTGGATTGTTTGCTTTCGGCTTATGTGAAGACAGCTACTCTGTTTTTTTAACTAATTTCTAATTACTCCTAAAAATGAAAATTTGATCGAGAAGTTAATCTTGTTGTCGTATTTGACAACCCTGTTAAGGACATGGGGCGTTTAGCATAATCATTATGTATCAATCGTATATAAGCTCAGCAACTCCTCACTCCAATCAACATCTTCATCTGAAGAACACGAGGAACTAAGAAAAATCCAAAATGGCTTCTATTCAAAATCTTTTATTTTTGTTCGCAATCCTGGTAAGATAATTTTCATATAATTATTGAGAAAACGTACAAAATATGATAATTAACTTATTTAATATTGCAGATCCCTTCGACAATAATCTTGGCACAAAAGTCGAATTGCAATCTGAGATTTAATTCTACAGAGGCGTCAGATGAATCGGGGCCCGGCCCCTCCGGCCATAGACCTAGAGGTCCGCCACCGTCAAATGAATCGTGGCCCTTCCCTCCCCGTCATAGACCTAGAGGTCCGCCAATGCAGTCAAATTATTCTGGAATATTCGACGACTTCCCCTTCAGACCTCCTCGATTTAATCCTAACAACTTCAACTGGCCTCAAATACCCGGAGGTGAATTCTTTAGCGGTGGTTCCCGCCAGAAGAGGGCTCCCGAAGATCGTCGTGTGATCAGATGTAATCTCATAACCGATGTAAGTGTTTATTTAATTCCATGTTCTACAATTATGTCATTGGGATTTACTGATAACGATTTGCGAACACTTACGCTGCCATGAAGTCGAGGGATTTGAATAACAATTCGGACAGGCTTTCTTTAATCAATAGGCTGAATAAAAAATAAATATAATAAGTATTTACACCATAAGTTACTTTAATAAACAAGTAAGATTTTAATCCTTTGATTTTAATCGTTTGTATTGACTTACATTTCAAATGCATACATTGTATTCCCTATATTTTAATCAAGGGAAATAGTTTAAAAAAATACGAGAGCTTTTTTCCCAATTCCAGGGTGCCTTTAGGTGTACTTCCTGCAACACGGTACGCCGCTGCTATCTGTTTGGCTACGGCACGGTCTCCACTTGCAGTGGACTACTCCCCTACTGCAGGAACGGAGAATGCTCCAGGATCAAGGGTGGACTTTGCACGGACACTACTAGCACCACGACTGCATCTAGTTCAACTGACTCTACTTCTACCGACTCTAGTTCCTCGAGTTCTTCGTCCAGCTCATCCAGCTCTTCAAGCTCATCCAGCTCTTCGAGCTCTTCAAGCTCATCTAGCTCATCTAGCTCTTCGTCTTCGACCAGCAGTACTACTCCCATGCCTGAAACATAAGCTGGAGAAGTTCCTAGTAAGATTTACGTAAATCTAATTTTATTATCAGTTAAGTCTTATTATATTAACATTACTTTTACATAATATAGACACAGATTATGAGCATTACCCAAGAATTAAAGTCACCTGTGTGTTGACTATTTCAATATGACCCAGCTAGGACCTTAATTCAATTATCCACACCAATAATATTATAAGGGTGAAAGTGAGTTTGTCACTTATTCACGATTAATCACTGTACCAATGTAGATGAAACTTTGCACAGAGAAAGCCTGCAACCCGGAGGAGCACATAGGATATTTTTTATCAACATGTCAGGCGAAAGCAGGCCCGAGCGTCAGCTTGTAAATTATATAAAATTAATAATTACAGCAGGGCAATTGCGTAACGTAAACAACATCAATCAGAACAGTTGAGGTGTCAAAAACAATATTCATTGCGTGGTACATAGTTGTGGAGAAGTCTGATTCATCATACGTTGCTAAGGAAATTGACCTGTCAAAATCAAAGCCATAGCGATTACGAGTGCGTTGCGCAATTAGAATGCAGGTCGTTCGTCTAAACTTGCATTTTACTGACTAACCTCAACATTCAGTTATTTTGTTTTTTAAAGTATTTGTTTATTTTCCAGCTATCAACGTTTTTGGAATCACGAATCATCATCATGGAAATGGAAACAACTGTTATGTATCTATAATATTATTCTACGTAACCTATATCCAATAAAACATTTCGCTTCAATTATTCATACTTTTTTTTATATTATTACCCCAAGTGATTCATTGCAATCTAACGATGTCAACTTTCATATCTCAATTTCACCAAAGTAATTGTTTAACCATCTCATGGTTTCTTTTTGGATATTTTGAAATAAAACAATAATATGGCACGGTTTTATTTATTTACAATAACACAATACTATAATACAATAATAAGTCAATGAGTATCATCAGTATTAATATTCGCTTTAAAAATATTTTGATTGATATAAGATATATCATAAAAAGTGAAGAATAAAATCTACTAGCTACAGATATATTTCAAAAATTATTATCATCATTAGTCGCATATTATTCGTTTATTGTCGATTTCCAAAACATTTCTTTCCACGTCTAATTTCAGTAAATATTTAACTAATTTACGCTAAAATATTCAAAACATTGATCCTTTCGTTTTAAAGCTTAAGCTTGATAATAAATAACAATCTAAGATTTTTTTTAAATATGTTTAAAGTTATTTGTCAAACACAGCTAGTTTAATTCTAGTCAATGAAGAGATAGGTTGATATTATTATGGATACATTATTATCAAAGATATGATTGACATTTTTTTAAATTTTTGATAAAACATCCCTGACTTTCCGTCACAAATTAAAACCTTCTTCGTTATTTATTTTTAAATTCTTACTCTTTCCACTTTTACATACATCATTGTACACGAAGAATATGTCTTTTTCCCGTCAATTGATATTAAAATCATCAACACAAATTATAATACTAGTATATTTTAATATATTTGCGATTGACATCTTAAATTAATCTATCATTAAAGTTATAACCACGATTTCTGTCTTAAGCTGGCCAAAGTCGTTTTGTATATAAATGAGATCCCTTATAAATAACTTATTATTTAATTAGAAACTAATAATCACAACATTTAACATATTATATGAATTACGAACATATTTACTATATTGTTCAAAATTATTGTCTAACTTATATCATAAATCTGTGTTCCCTACATCTTGACAATGATATGAGAAAATAACCTAATTCGAGGTCATGTTGTATATCAATAACTAATTGATAGAAGCAAGTTATTGTTCAAAAATTGTAAACAGTATTTGGCTACATTTTGTAAAGCCTCAAAATAAATCATTTTGCAAAATAGTCCTTGGAATTGTGTGAAGACATGTTGAAAGAAAATCCCAGTGTACTCGTATACACTTCAAAGTTCATTCGCTAGGGTAGCGTGAGCTGTAGAGCGTGGCGTCGCCTAGCGGGCACCGGCATAGCTACTGGTTCTTGCGTCGACTTGGTAGACTGCTGTTGCGGTAACCTTTCCTGAGCAAGATGTTATCAACTGCTGGGAGCAACAAATATCTCTTTCCAGAAGTGTGGTATGGGACTTTTAATGACCTGAAATAGTAGAACTTGGGGGTTTCCTTGGTATAAGATTGCCAACGGTTCTTAGCGAATGTGTCTGCGTAGTTAGTCGGTGGTATCGGTGGCAATGGCAGAGGGCTGGAGTTGGGGAAGTCGTTGTTCAGCGGTCGGTGGAGGATCCGACCGGTCGGGTGCGAGTGAGCAGGTATTGGCGGCGGCGGTATGTCGGCGTCGTCTGTATCGATTGTTGTGTCAGCTTCGGAACCAGAGAGATATTCCCTGCCGACAACCAAACAGTATGTGTTAAAAGATTACACTACAGCGAAAGTTCCTAATCTTATTTCTTAAAAATTAAATGATAAATTATGCAAAGTGGAACAAATTAAAGATGAAAAGTCAGTGCCCATTAGCAAACTGTAACTGGTCGAATGATTAATTAATAGACTTCGTCATATACAGAATTGCAGGATATTAATTAAGTAAGTTCACATGAAGATTTCCATTTTTTGTATTTTGGTCTAAATTCACCTTTCACAAGCAATGAAGAGAAGAGTTTAGTTGATAATAACAAAATTTAATTCAAAGATCAAAATCTAAAATATCAATGTTTGTAATATTCCACATTCATAAAGACACAGTATAGAAATCTAATACAATTGCAAATAGAACAATAGTTCATGCATGTCACATTCTATTTCCCGGTAGGTATGAATTCCGGCGCACGACTAACATCCGGAAAACTAGCGGCGTGGACGCAAGCTAACATTTTCCTGTAGATGTGTCACATATACACTGTTACCGGCAAAATGATATTATAGACCGGACTGCGCAGTGTTCGAACTAAAAATAACTCTTTTGCGTGGTTCTAAGTATAGTAAATAAACAAAATAGTAGTGGAATTGTTTAAATCACTTACCTAATTCCGAAATTCTCGTCAGAGGAATGCTTCCTGTAAAACAATTTTGCATTAAAAACAAATCTTTACACAAAAATCACGTGAAAATACCAACAATGGTATTATTTCTTGCAAATATCAAATTTTGTTCTAACGTAATATGTATAATGGATATATGTTGCTGTGTTTCGGCTTGATGGGTATGGGTGCCGGTGAAATTACAGGCACATGAGACTTTCCAACTTGCCTCTAAGTTTGACAACGCATCAGCAATCCTCAACCACTTACCATCAGGCGGGCCGTCAACTTGTTTGCCAACTTATTAAATAAAACATAACCCAATCGGACTTTTTTAAATCCATGCGACGTCGATCTTAGCGCTAAACATTTAATAGACATGCGATGTGAAGGTTTCATCGTTTTAGTTCTCTCTAAAAACAGATCCCTTACAACCTACTCTGAAGCGTTCTACTACATTCTGGACTCCACGATTATTGAATGTCGCTCTAAACATCAATGTACAAATATCAAGAATGCACTAACATTTATCATGCCGCTATAATTGTTGTTCTTCTACGCGATCTCCTAATATACTAAAGCACATAATGATTCTTAGTATTCTACACACATCGATGGCTACCATATTCGAATATTACGAGACCTGTATAATTCCTGGCTAGGCCATAACAACCTGGCTCTTCCTGATCTACTGTAACGTCCTCCTGTGTACCTAAACGTGGGCAATAAACCTAACCGAGCAAGTGAGCCAATATGACGTTTTTCAAAATTTTCGCGAACTTCGTCATGATCTGGAACAGAAGTAAATTTGACAAAGTCAAAGTAAAGTTTGACTCAAACTCAACTCCTGAACGAGTTTATATACTTGTTTGGGTTTATATGTGAAAGTGTCTCTCAATTAAATAATTGATCATACGCACTTGAGTTAATCTTTTTAAATGCTGTTAACACACGTAGTCTCAATTTTTCTATTATCATTTTACTCACCTACTGAGCGTTTTTCTCCATTGTCAATTTCATTTTGATCAATCGCTTCATCTCCTTCCATAAGATCAGGGAATGGCATCACATATCTCTTAGTCCTGGTATTTGGCTCATAGTAGTTCGGTCTATACAGTCCATGAACTGGACTTCCTGCGAAAGTCCTCTTGAAATACGAGTTATCGTTCAAATCTTTTGGATTGTAATATTCGTAGTACGGTTCATAGGGACTACGCTTGAACACTTGGGACATAGATGGAAACATATCTGGATTAATCGATTGTTGATAATCGTACATTTCATTAACATCGAATGGATGATCGATTTCAGAGAGTGGTGCAACGGGGTTTTGATAGAATGGGAAATAGTATTCCTCTTCATTAGGCTCGTCCTTCTTGTGAAGCAACCCATTACGTGCCAAAGCAGCAATATTGCGTTTATCATTAGAGGGGTTATATTGTCCTCTGCCTACACGATAACCGTCTCGGGCCAGGGCTTGAATATTCCTTTTCATGGCTGTGTAGCTACGCAGTCGGGCAATAGATGCCATGTTTCTCTTCTCTTGAGATTCATCTTGATTTTGATCCTGTTTGTCAGCTTCGACGTAGGGTGATCTGTACGTAGGAAGCAAACCATTTTTGGCAAGAGTAGAAATCCCGCGTTTATAGGCTTTGGAAGCAGAGTTTCTTAGGTAGCCATCTCTGGCTAACGCCGCGATATTTCTTCTGGGAAACGAGGGCCATTGACTTACGGGGTCTGCTGGCATACTCACCACCTAGGAATAATAATTATATGGTACAAAAACTATGTTTATGTAGGTGAGTGTTTAGTTTAGTTTAAACTAATCGGTTATAAAAATATTGAAGTTTAGCGGAAACTAAACTTTGTAGGTAGACTATAAAGCTATACTTACTGGACTGCACTTGAGTCGTATAGAATCATATGTGGCAATTTCACTTTTAGCAACTTTTGAGCAAACGAAAAAATGAAAAATTAAGCAACTCTGCCCTAATACAAGTTTGCCGTCTTTGGAACTAAATCAAGATTTTGTGTCGATTTAGCAAAGAATATGGTCATGTTTAGTTATGATATGTCAAACAAGCAGTTTATTTTGAAAATTTTTGATATTTCTGCACCGATAACTCAAAAGTGCCAAAAAGTGAGATTGCCACCTTTGACTCTATACGACTCTTCATAACATAAGTTTTGAATTTATTTGCTAAGTGACAATGAATATTCTTTTTGAATAAATAAAGAATCTTTAACCTCAATAATTATTAGACATAATCAAATTATGGACTGGTAACCGTCTTCAACATAGTTGGGAAAAGGTTAGCTTATAGAACGATGATTCTAAGGCGCTTTCGAAGACACTTTTGAGAACGCTGCAGTAGAAATACATATAAGGTAAAGTAGTTAGTAGGTACTAGGTTTGTTGTTTCTGAGTATTTTGTTACTTATCAATAATTACCTGTTCAATGTAGGTGGAGAATGCCACTACTAAAGTAGCGAACAGTAGAAGGCAACCACGATGCCTCCCGAGGCTCGTCCGTGCGTCGTTCATCTAAGTTAGAAAGAATGATTATTAGTTAAATATTACTACCCGCTTTTCAAATAATTACTTCCTTAGGAGGTGTCAGTTACACAAATTACAATAACGATCATTTTATAAAGCAGGCTGTTCTGGGGGTAGTACATTGTTTACATTTTGTCACGCCTCAGTGAATGTGGTATGTATATCCTAAGAAAAAACCTACTCTGAAATCACTTGTCATAAGCCCTTACGCCTTTTTACAAAAAATGGCTTAAGAATAAGATCACTTGTTTCCTTGGCTACACAGACTAAGGCCGTTTTTCCACCTCCGCCGTCACCGAGAACGAGATGACGTTACCGAAGTAGCGATACATGCATTACTATGGCCGCGTGTCCACCGCACGTCCGTCTTCCGAGCGCCGTCATCTCGGCCACCGACATTGTGAGTAGTTCGGCGCTACCACTAGAACTCGGCCGAGATCGTGACGGACTGAAATGCCGGCAATACAAAACGCGTCTGCTCTTGTCCACTAATCCGAGATTGACGGCGCCGGTGCACGGATTTTTCTCCTATGTTGGGAACCACCGAGATCGGTTGCGGTGGACATACGATCGCCGTCACGTTGTTCCGAACTCGGTCCGAAATAATCTCGTTTCTCGGTGACGGCGGCGGTGGATAAACGCTCTAATTCACATCCCAAACTGCCAAGTAATCTGCATTTAGACTGTTTTTCCACCAGAAATGTGACGGATTTGTTTCAAACCAGCCAATAGGATCGCTTTATTTAACTAACCTTGACACATGTTTGAAAACCAAGAGATCCTATTGGCAGATATGACACATCCGTAGGACACATCTCTGGTGAAAAAGCAGCGTTAAGCTGAAATAACACTAAGATGATAATCCTTTATCTATACTTCTATACTAATAATAATACACACATCAAAAGTGTCTAGGGATCAAGCATTTTTATGCGGATTTCTTGAGATTGAGATGTGGCTTTGTAATAAATTTATGATTTTATAAATTTATATGGATCCTTTTTGGTGCATTTCATAATTTGAATCAGGAACTGTGAATCAAATTCGAGTAAAAGATGAAAATCAGCTGTCAATATTTTCCCTATAAAAACATACAACGCATTGAAGACATTATTAGTGCTACTGTTTCCCTACTACTGATTAAAACCAACGTTATTATGGAGCGGCGACGTCATTTAAGCAGGGAAGAAATGCTCAGAGCCGTGGGAATGATAGAAGCTGGTTCCCGGCAACGTACTGTGGCTTTAGCTCTGAATACAAGTCAGAGTGTTATCAGTCGACTTTGGACACGTTACCGAAGCACTGGTACCGTGGCTGAGCGCCATGGAGGACGGTATCGCTGCACCACACGGAGACAAGACCGATACATTCAAATCTTAACTCGAAGAGCTCCAACAATAACCGCCATGATGTTAGCCGTGAGGCTTCATCACTCTTCAGGGAACTTAATTAGCGACCAAACAGTCAGAAACCGCTTGCATGAAGTGAACCTTCATTCCCGAAGACCGCTACGGGTACCACCTATAGCAATGCACAATCGTAGGATTCGATATCAATGGGCTCTTGGACACAGAAATTGGGCAGAAGAACAATGGCGTTTCGTGTGCTTTTCTGATGAGTCTCGTTTTGGTATGAGACCGGATACAAGACGTATACGACACTGGAGAACCCCTGGACGCCAACAGCGATTAAAATCCTGCCAGGAAGTCCATCCTTATAGTGGTGGAACCATCATGGTATGGGCGGGTATTTGGATCGGCGGAAGAACTGAGTTGATTTGGATCAGAGGCAACCTCAACGCTCAAATTTATGCTGAGACGATTGTATCAGACGTCATCGTTCCTCTACAAGCGCAAATCGGTCCCTTATTTCAGTTAATGCATGATAATGCACGACCGCACACCGCAAGAGTTGTAAGACAGACTCTCGCCGCAGCTAACATCAATGTCCTGCCCTGGCCTGCTCAGTCGCCAGACTTGAACCCGATTGAGCATGCATGGGATATGCTACAGAGAAGAGCTCTGCCGAATATGGAGGGTATCCAGTCGCAAGAAGACCTTTTTTTGTTGTTGCAACGAACATGGGCGGCCATTCCACAGCGTGATTTGGATGAACTCATTTTGAGTATGCCAAACCGATGTTCTTGTGTTGTTAGTGTTCGCGGTAGAAACACGGATTATTAATTGTTTAAGTTACCCAATAAAATTTTAAAGAAAACTGTTATTTCAGTCTTTTTTTCGAACTTTTGTGTTAGTGGTTCAAATATCAAAAATCCCTTTATTAGGAAAATGGCAAATTTCTTTATTAATGCAAAGGTGACTTGGTTTATCGTTACTGTGACAAACGAAAACACTTTATTTGATGAATCCTTAAAGAAAATTTTAATTAATATCAATCAGGAGAAAAGTTATTGCAAAAATATATGTTGATCCCTAGACACTTTTGATGTGTGTATTATAAAGAGGTAGAATTTGTTTGTTTGTTTGTATGTAGGAGGTAATCTCCGAAACTACTCATCCGATTTCAAAAATTCTTTCACCAATAGGAAGCTACGTTATCCCTGAGTGCTATAGGTTACATTTTAAAATAACGCGAGCGAAGCCGTGGGAAAAAGCTAGTAGGATGATAAAGAAGCCGGGGTTGCGGTGCATGCAGCTGCGAATCCCGTGACCCCGGCCAAGGGTCAGGAGTAGGAACACCGTGGGTTTTTAGCCGGTAAGAGTCCGGCATAACCCTTCGCCTTCCCCAGGCGAAGGGTATCCATTAGGATTATCCCACGAAAAAAAAAAAAAAAAAAAAAAAAAAAAAAAAAAAAAAAAAAAAAGGATGATAAAGAAACTTAAGTAGCTCTCGATATTTATACTAAGTACAATAGACATAACAACATTGAAAGGAGATTGGTCAAACAACTATTCAATCAATATAAACTATGACTAATGAATTCATGTCACCGAGTCAAACAAGTTATAACTTGGGGATAAAGTCACTTTACAGTACTCGAAAAAGTCGTTAGGGAACGGAACTCAGATAATAGTCTGTCACAGGAATGGATATGAAGTTGGCAGTTTCAATTACGCGGAAGTCTCCTGTGAAGCACCTGAGCTTCTGTTACCCCTCTCGGGGAGGGTACCACGTAATCACCATTTTCGTTTTACGTATGGTTCACACGTTTCACATGTACCTCCTAAACACGCATAGAATGTTAATAACCAGGTTAGGGAATTAACATCAGTGCCAAAAACGATAAGTTTATTTATTTCGTTTTTTACATAGCAGTGTTTAGTTCGCTTGTATTATAAGATACTAGCTGTTTCTCGCGGTTTCACTACTTAATTTACCAGGATAGAAAGTATCTTATTTGTTAATCCAGATCATATATATACCTCACGATCACACGTATACCTGTGTGTCTTTCATCCAATTCTTTTTTAACAAACATCCAAATTCAGAAACGTCCAAACTATTGCATTTATAATATAACTTGGATAGTAGAAAGTAGAATATCATATCAACGCGAAACTGTTGATATGAAAGTGTACTACACAATCAATTCTCGATCCTACTTTCAAGAAAGACTAGTAATATTTTGCGGGGACACCGGGGAAATCTAAGTCCTGATGTTATTACATTAGATAGAGGAGTAAGAGGATCCTCTAAGATCCTGTATGATTACATATTATAAGATACCCCTTATGGCTCGCCTTTACGACCTCTAATCGGTTAATGCTACCTAGTGATAATTAGGTCAAACATTACCTCCGCTTATACCGTGCCCTTGAGCGAGAAAATCTGACCTCTAACAATCGCATCCCTCTTGAAATATTCAATAGAATATTCAATGTACTCTGTTTTAATGGTGTAAACGGTTTTATCAATTGAAAATTGTGCTAAGAGCACAAAGAGCTCTCCATAATTCCAAACGCTCCGCATAAATCATCTTTGTATGAAACCTAATGGTGATAATGTGAAAAAAGAGGATTTTCCTAAAGGTGGAAAAGCGATTTAACTTGCTGAGTGTTAATAAGTAACAAGACGACGTTCGTGGAGACTCTAGAAAGTCGTTATATTTTTATTGTTATATATTTTTCACTATCCATTATGAGGAATTTATGAAAGAGGTGTCTTTAATTGTTACATTTTTTATCTATTTTTTTCGTTCCTTTCTGTTGTATGCATCTTCTTCTATTCCTCTTTTTCTTCCTATCTTTAATTACCTATAGTAATGAGTACTAAACTTTTTTAATTAAAGTTAAATATATAAACTAATTAAAGTTTAACCATAGATGTCAACATATACATTTACCGATCATAATTCAAGACATCATTGACAAAAAGCGTATGAAAGTGAAATAAAGGAATCATTAAAAAGCCAAATAAAAAAATTGTGTGACTTTAATTCTTAGACGGCTTTGTTTGATAATCAAACGAAGTGTTCGTAGGGACAGTGATATCTTTGTTAACAAAAAGCTTCTGACTTAAAGGAATGAGAACGTCTCGAGATGAACTGTGCAAACTACATGTTGACTCTCTTTGATAGTTCTCGGACCAGTAAGCAAGAAAAAGGCTTTTCTCGCTACTTTCTACTTCATAATTTTAAAGGCTTATCGACATTTCCATCTGTCGTTATAACTGCGAAGCGATTTACACTTAATTTGAATTTAATCGGAAAATAACGTAAGCGCTCGCAAGCCGGAATGTAAATTAAACTGTAATTGGGTTTTTGGTACTTATTTATTAAATATCGAATATCAGTTGATAATACTTGCTGTAACGGTAAATATGATCATTTTTAACGCCTTCGTCATTTGCATGGGTCTACCAATATTATATTTTGTTAGTTACAGGTTAATACCGCTATCACGGTTAGTTGATGGATGGTAACCCTTTTTAGCTATGTCTAGACCAGTGCGCTTTCATGTTCATCTTGCGTCTTCGTCTGAGGCATGCGTGAAGCGCCATAGCGCATGCTATAACGCATGTCTTAACACTAGTTCGACAAAAGCGCATGCCCCTAGCGCACGCTAATCCGTCTATTGTATGTCGAATGTCGACTGACCGAGGCGCACTGGTGTAGACAATAAGCTGCATGCGTCTTATGGCAATCAATATTGCATGCGCTTGACGCAAGAGGAATTGAAAGTTGAAAGCGCAAGATGAACATCAAAGCGCACTGGCATAGACATACCATTTGACATATCAAGACCCAGCACGTCTAGCCATCGCGTCGTTACCTGTTCTGACGACATATGACAACCCTCCAAGTACTTATATGTGAAAATATGATATTCCTTCCAAGCTAATTAATTATAATAATAATCGTATATTGGATCAAAATACAGTAATATGAACACTGTCACTTAAACTAGGTTAAAATCCCTGTGCTATAACAGTAATCATCGTCGTTGATCTAATTATCTTTATAATTTTGGTGTAACAATCCGTTTTTTTTTTTTGAAATATAATAAGCATTTAGGTAATTTAACAGTTTTATATTTTGTAAGCTACTAATCAAATTAAAAGATTATAATCATAATCATACCTAACCATAATTATTATGATGATGTTGACGTAGCCTACCTTTAATAATTCCTGACTAATTAATGTCTCAACTGTTTTACATAAATAACTAACAGGATTTGCTTTATTAGCCTGATGGTTAGAAGCATGCCTTTCCACAATCGTAAGTTTAAATCAGATTTTTCTATTAGGAAAACTGTGACTGTCTTTAGCCTGGGCATAATAATCAAAAAATACCGATGGCTCAATCTATTTGTATACAGAGTAGGCTGAAAGCTACATAATGAAAGTCATTAATTTGTTAATAACAATCCAGGACTGCAATAAAAACTTTAAAAATAGTAAAAACCGTCTTAAAAAACTGAAAGGTGTAAAATAAAAAAAATTACTCGTTACAGTTTTTTCGAAGTCGATTTTTACTTTTTTTAAGTTTTTTATTTAATACATTTTTGTGCCACCAATTACAATAGTGTACGAATTCGTAGATCACTACTACAACCAGAACGACGTATTTAAAGGTAATTCATTTTCATAATAATATTATTTAGAAAATGTATCTATTGATCTTAAATTATTGCTAACTAGCTGTACCCATGCGTTGCAATGCACTTTTTCCTACTTACTACCTACCTACTACCTACCTTCAGAAACAATATCAAAATAGTAACAAAAAGTTAAAACCATTTTCATAGTAAACAAATGAAAAATATGGACTTATTGAGATAATTTCTTTTTTTTTAATATCAAAATTTTCTTTCATAAGAACCTTCCCCTGACAATTACGAACACAACAAAAAAATTTTGCGAAATCGGTCCAGCCGCTCACGCGTGATGCCGTGACCAAGGGAAATAGGGATTCATTTTTATATATATATAGATTGAACAATTAAACAGTTAATTGACCATTAACTATTCCCACCATTTAAATTTGATCGAACCTCCGATTTGAGGCTGTTTAGAAAAATTACTACAAAAAAAAGTCATGTCGTCGCTGTCACAATTATTCTTTTAATATTTTTCTTTCAATTTATTTTAAGTAATTTAAGGTACTATTCCGAACTGAGCTGCCAACGGCAACTGACGACAGCACGTGCAGCGACTGCATGAAGTCGCACCACGCACGACACTCGCCACACCAGCGTCACCTCTAGCCACTGCACGTGCTGTCGGCAGTTGCAGTTGGCAGCTCGGTTCGGAATAGTACCTTAAATCTCTTTTAATTTCTTAATTCCTAACTAATTATAAAAGTTAGGATACGCTTACTTTCTGACTAGAACTTTTTCTGAAGTTTTCAACGGTATTTTTTTGTAGAAAACTTATGGGCTAAGCTCTTATAACTAACTCAAGTGCTTAATTAAATGCAACAACACATAGATAATAAAATTAATGTGATCCCATCGCAGTAATGATCGCGCTGGCTTTTAATTATGCAAATTAATTACAACTGGTTCTCATTATTTTCTCATCTTTACTTACAAATCAAATCTTTAGCAAAATACCTTGTTTTAACTAAAATTTTCACGAAAAGAAAATATATTTTCACACAAACTTCCTGTAAAAACTTTTCGTGCTGATTTTTCTTTATGGGTACTTCAACTATGGACTTATTAGTAACTACTTACCTTTAAAGTGTTTTTTCCCAGCGACAGTACACTTTTTTTTAACTTTAGACCAACTTTAAACTTGACACTTTTCTATTATTTTTTGTTCATTAGTTGGAGTTCTTAGCGGGAATGGTTGTTGGACGGCAATAACTGAGCTTTTATAGAAACTACATGTGGTTCGCGCATGCGTGTTACATGAGGGAGGAGCTTGCTTCAATACAGTACCTATACCTAAATGCACTTTAATTAATAAGCTTTAAGGTCATAATACTCTGTTTTAATTAGATGTCCATTTAAAGGAAATTGAGTTGTCTAGCAACAATAGGCTGACGAATAGCAGCATCCCCGGCATCAACTTAACAATAGTTCGGTGTCCTATAAACTTTTGTAATGCATCAATTACCAGTTACGTAGTAACTACGTTCGTAAAAGCCATTATAGGTAAGACCACTTTATTTAAAACTACAACGATCACGGCCGCTAAAATGATCGCTGGCTGACCACCGGGCGTGAGGTTCGATTTCCAAGTCAGCCAGTGTTATTAATATGTGTTATGACTATATTCACTAGAGGATGGGAAACAGCGTTCTCTGAGTACAACCATACTGCGATCGCCAACCCGCCTACCAAGCGTGGCGATTATGGCAAACCCCCCCTATTAGGGGAGGCAGGCATTTGTCCAGCAGTGGACGTGTTTCGGTTGAATTATCAGTATTATTGCATTTTTCTGTTGGAAAGTCCTCAAATGCGGCGCCAGGTTGCGATTTGAGTGTGGCAAATGTAAATACTCTAGCGGTTGCGACAGATGGGATGTTCTATCCTCATTAGCATCCAGTCTACACAACATAAATTGTCTACACCTAACAAATATAATAACCCTTGTACTTTTAATTTAAGTATGTTTGTGGAGAAAAATAAACGATTATTGTATTAGTGGACGTTGTTTGTACAACTAGCCTACCCTTTTGTAATGTTCTTGAAATCTTGTTCTAAATTACATTAGTTTTGCATTTTTGAAGACCTAAATCTGCAGGTGGATTTTTAAAGACCCAAATAAAACTCAAAATAACTGGACGCTGCTGCAAAAAATAAGTATGATGCCATTAAAAGTAGACGAAAATAAAGTTTTTTTTTAAATTAATAAATGGTCTCATATTCTTTTTTATTACAAAGGCCAGCTTTAGTTATTTTACAGTATTTTTGAAGACCTATTTTAATAAAAAAAACCTTATTGTGTCTGGGAAGAAAAAAAATACAAACATATTTTCTACAGTTCCGTGCACCTACTATCACAGATACCTACGTAGATAGATACGTTTAGACTCATTTAGATTATGTAAATATGTAATGTATCACAAGAAGCTACTAAAACATATTACGCTGTAAGCAGATAGGTAATAATACTTAGTAAATAACTTGTCTTATCCAAATTCACGCAACGTTGCCTCAATTCAATTCATTTTTGCTGGACCTTTATACATCAACAAGTTATACAAGTACCAACAGTGAACCAAAGATATTTCATACACTGAAAATAAACTAGGTATTCGAATTTTACTCAGTTTAGGTGCCGTTGTATTCAGACTAGCACAATCTGTTATGCCAGATTCTTCGTAAACTTGTAACATTTTGGTTTGTTTATCATAAATTTCAGTGTAGGTTACCTAAGTACAAAGTTTTAGGTTCACAGTTGTGACAAGAACTCTAATTTATGTAGATATAGGTACCTGCCGCCATGCCGGGTCTAATAGAAGGTGAACCCAATAGGCTGAATTGAAAATAAATGAGTTTCGGAATTTTCCGACTTTTCCGTTTGGCATTTTTAATGCCAGATAAACGGCATAAAGCAGTTTTTTTTTATCTCGATATTTCTGGCGTATTTTCCACGGATTTTCAATTGAAAATCATATACCGGTAGACTCTTTTTATTGTCTGGAAAAAAAATGGGTTTAATGTGTGAACGGAGTAGAAGGCTTTGGCATTGGCATAGATATTTTTTATTTTTCTTTCTCGTAGAATAAAATTGATCTATCAATAGATACTATCGAAATTCAAATCATACGAAGGCGCGTGTGATTTGAATTTAGATATTATTTAATCGGTTCATTTATTTCGTTTCTGTTTTTATTGTTTTAGTATGAAATTTTACTTCAAATTAGTAGTAAATATTGATAGAAAAAGAAAATTCTATGCCATAGGCTTTTACTCCGTTCACCCGTTCATTATAGGTACCTACCCATTTTTTTCCCAGACGGTACAAAAGTCATCCGGTATATCATGAGCTCTCTTCTTTGAGAGCGTCGAATAAAGTAAAAATAAAATAGATATAAAAAGTTAAGCTAAGTGAAGTTTAATTTCAGGGGATTGAATTGTAGACTACGTGACTACTACAGTATAGAGCTGGCAATCGATTGTTATAACCTAGAAGTTGGAAATGTTGCCTCAGTCATGTTTTAGACTAGCTTTCGCCCGCAGCTTCGCTTGCGTGAAATGTTGAACCCGTTAAGTGACGATTTTCCATACAAACTTTCATCCCCTATTTAACTTCCTTAGGGGTTGAATTTCGAAAAATCCCTTCTTAGTGGATGCCTACGTTACAAAAGGAACCTGCAGTCAAAATTTCAAGTTTCTAACCCCAGCGGTTTAGGCTGTGCGTTGATAGATCAGTCAGTCAGTCGAGTCAGCTTCTTTTATATGTATAGATAACCTGATCGCTATTACAAATTGAGAGCCACCCAGACTCGAACATCACGTCAAGTTTTCGTTCGGTCCCTGCTGTATACTTTACTTATAGGTGTATCTATTAGTCATCATAGGTCAGAAGATGTTTTATTCAGAAACTGTGTTAGCAATTTCTATACTACCCCTACGTCGTTCGTTACACGCGCCGCTGTCATCTGCCAGACGATTAGACTTAGAACCCAACTTGGCGGAGTCCTTTTCTCCACTCGTATCAGCATGAACCTTAGGAGAATAGCTCATACCATGGAGAAAAGATAAGCCACTCAACAAGGACGACAATAAAAAGAAATGATAAATACATAGTTACCTATCTCACAATGAAACTTAAAATCCCATAGCCGTAACCGCTGATATTTTGATAGTCCTAACACTTATTGCAGTCAGTTTATACAACATATTGTTTAAAAACGCAAACGGACCACAACCTTAATGTCGGTTTTTGTTTACGAAAACTGTCAAAGTTATTGGTTTTGTTTTTTGTGTCAAACAATTTGACAGCTTTTGAAATTGAGAACTGTCTGAATGAACGGTTCGATCTTGGTTCGGTTGCGATTCATCAAGATTTATTTTAGGAGAATTGGGCCCATGGTCCTTGTAGACCATTACTACCTATGTAACCGGGCAGTTATTGGCGTGACTTGGGGGGTTTTAGCCAACCTTAAGGGTCCTCAGCCAAATTATGTATAGGTAATGAACACTCATCTTTTCTTGAACTTTGACTTTGAGCTCTACAAACAGACCGAACCGTTCTACTTTCCTAGCGTAAATAAAAATGTGATCGATTTCAAAATAGAGAAAAAACTTTTATTGTAGGGTGCTAATAAGAATGGCCGGAAGGAAAAGTTCTTAATAATTAGGTCATTGTTTTATTGCGAAAAATTAACCTTGTAGTCGCACGTGTAAGGTAAAACTTTTAGCGAATGAAGCCAAAAAAACATAATTTCGATTAAAACTTACAACATCGACGGTGGCAGGCCCGACCCACTATTTTAAAGCTGAGGGAGTATTCAATATTGTGATTGTGGCGTAAATTGATACAAGGCTATGTCCATTAGTGGACTGCAATAGACCGAGTAGATTGATTGACTGATATTTCATAAGGATTAGCCAAAAACTGAGAGGTTGCGTAGTTGCGTAGCATATCTAAGTAAATAGGTACACGTCTCAGAGTCTTCACGCTGAATGCATTTTAACAGGATGGGCGAGTGCACGCCTCGCTCATTCAGTCCGTAAACGGTCATAGGCCAGACCTCATTCAGACTAGAGTCGTCTCTACCCAGGGGTGCAAGGGGTGCAGGGCACTCAAACGCCGATGCGTAAGAGGCGCCGAGGCCGCCGCGCCCGCCTCTGTAGGCGTGTGCTAAGGCTTTGAAGGCGCCGAGGCCAGAGAACTTTTTTTTTTCTATTCGACTGCTTTAGGTGGTCCTAGGGGACCATTTCTACGTAACCGGGCAGTTTATTGGCGAGACCTGAGGGGTCTCCAGCCAATGGGGGGGGGGGGGAGTAAAATACTTAACCTAAGCTAACTCTTGTACTACACTAACATCATGACTACCTGCAACAACAGCACTAAAAGCGACCCCTAGTGGGACTCGGACCTCGGCTTAGGGCGTTGCTGGCGAGGGCTTGGAGGAGGGGAGACAGCTTGATGAGGCTGAATTATCGGTGTGAAGAACTTATTTTAGGTACTCAGCAGTTAGCTTAAATACAGCGCTGACAGCGGGTGAGGGGCATACTGAAATGGCTAGGGGGCGCCTTAGCTAGGTTCACACCCCGGCAACCTAGAGACGGCCCAGGCTATGACTATAGATATACACCGTGTCCCAGAAAGTAGTGTAATACCCCTAGAGATACCCGAAATACCCCCATGTATGTTCCGCGATTTTTTGTAGTTTTCGAGTTATGATTTCTTTTCATGTCTTTAGTGACAAAAAACAAAACTCTGACTTTAATGACATTTTTGATCATAGTGTCATGAATCATGAATACATGATAAAAATGCGTGTTCTATTCATCTAGTTTGGAAAAAATAACTATTCACGTCGCGATGATCAAAAATGTCATTAAAGTCAGAGTTTGATTAAGATATCAAAATAAATCATAACTCGAAAACTACAAAAAATCGCGGAACATACATGTGGGTGATTCGGGTACCTCTAAAGGTGCTCTACCTCTGGACTTCCGCTTGACACTACTTTCTGGGACACAGTTTATACAGCAGGACTAATTAGTCACTTCACATCCGAAAACCATGAACTGATATGTCGTATGTGTCCGTTCTGGACAACTTTTACTATGTAATAAGTTCTGAATTTATGAAAAAAAATCTGCCGTTCCATACCTACCTACATTTTGTTAAGCTACCTTTATTATTCTGTATAGCAATATAGTAACAGCAGATTTTCTTTTCACGAATTCAGAGTTGCTCCCAAAATAAAAGTTGTACAGTATGATGTTCAGAGTTCATGTTTTTTTTTTTTGTAAAGTGACTATCCAGTCATGCTGTATATTGATTTAATCAACACAGCAGTCATTTAATTAGTGATCGCAGTACTTTTTTTGATAGCAGACAGGAGGACGCTGCTACCAATCCTCAAGACAAAATCCATTAGCCGCCTTTCCACGGGTGCAAAAGAGGTGGCCTATTCTTTTTGGAAGCCAGACGGTACCACGCCTACATTTTAATATAAAAAATAACTACGTAAATATGACCAGTACCATTAAATCAAGAAACGAGATACTTAACATACAAGGGGAACATATCTCACGACTTAAGAGTCCGTGGAATTCCCAGAGCGATGCGCTCCGTTAGTAGATACAAATCACACACTGATTGGTTGCATCGGGACCGACGATATCCTGTTACTGTCACCCTATGATTTAAGAGACGTCCTCAAGGAAACCGCTGCAGTAGATATTATAGGTAGGTACCTACGTACCTATTTGTATGTTTCTAAAGCGTCTGTAATATTTCTGCTTCTGATAAAATTTTGGTGGTTGTTTTGTAGTAACATTACGTACCTATGTCTCGTAACGTTGGTGTTATTCGTCCCACAGTACAGTAGGCCTAACATGCGCAGCGCGACATAAACTTGTCGCATTATCTCATGCCGAAACGAGATACAGTATGGCTCATCTTGACAAAATTCTGTCGTGTTAGGCCTGATTTACACAAGGTAAGTAACTGACTCCAAAATCGAGACAAGTCAGTGCTGACCCGATATTTACCTAGTGTAAATTGATTGTGACAGCGCTGTACTGACTCCAAATCAATTTACACTAGGTAAATACCTATTGGGTCAGCACTGACTTGTCTCGAGTTTGGAGTCAGTTACTTACCCTGTGTAAATCAGGCTTTACGCATGTTAGACCTGCTGGTCTCCCATAATAATATCACAGTAATAAAATACTGGTATTCAGCCGCCCACACTTGCAGCCAACCCTTACATAGTTGGGGAAACGCTTGGCTGCAATGGATTAGTCATACTGGTCTTCAGGGCCGGATTTAAAAGTTTGGAGGCCCTAGGGCATCGAAGAACGGTCCATCCGTTGAAATGTTTTTAAAAAAGTACCTCGTGAATGTGAACTTTTTTCTCTTTAGTCAGAAAGTGAGTTTTTTCTTATCTAAAAAAAACAATACTCATATTGTGGAGGCACCTCTCTTATGGAGCCCCGGAACTAAAGCCCCTAAATCAGGGTTGGGCAAACTACGGCCCGAGGGCCAACTCCGGCCCGCCAAACCTCCCTTTCAGAGCAAGAGTGTGCGGCCATAACAAGTTGCGTAATTATTTGAGCAAAAAATGCTGGTTTGGGCAGAAAAAATGTTTTTTTTTTTTGGATTTGTGGCCCTGTGCGAAATTTCTTGCGTTTTCTGGCCCCCAATAAAGAAAGTTTGCCCACCCCTGCCCTAAATCCTTCTTTTTCACGTGCTCTTTGTTTGTCCCATAGTAGAATAATGTTGATGGTTTTCGGATATAGTGACTAAATCATGAAAAAATATTGTGATTTGTGAAACCGAGTAAGTTACACACACCATGTTACACGTCGCCTTCGATCCCTCAAAATTACAGGTTGAAGATTTAAAGGAAGCCTTGAAAAGTTTTGACATAAACATTGTTTTTCAGTTTTACGCAATCTCCAAAAATACTCCAGTGTATGTTGTACCATAACTTTAGCTTAGCCGACATATATTATGCCCATTCGATAGCTAGGCCAACAACTGCTTTTTTAAGTATAATTGAGTAACTTCCTACGAAATAAATACGTCTTTTGGTCTTCTCCGATATAGGTATAATTGATAAACGCACATAAACTTAAATCAATAAATAATTTATTTAAATTAAATTCTTATTTATACATGTTTTACGATTTCGATTAAAAATTACTTCATAATGAATTTATATGTTCATTTATCCGTGCCGATTCTTTCGGTTTTTTTATAACATTTGCAGTATCAGTTGCTTTGGTTGATGTCACAATTCCTCCACTAATTTTGTTCGGATCATTTAATTGAGTAGTGATTGTGTTCGAACCGCTTTCTTCCGGAACGGGTTCATTTAATTCAGTGTGTGTAGTTCCAAGACTCGCTGACGCATCGGGTTCTATCGTAGTTTTGTTATCTATTTGAAACACTTGAAGAATCGATGGTAGAGTGGTGAAACTCGCGGCATTCGAATCGGGTTCTTCTATACATCCACCGGTTTTAAACCTAGAACAATAGCCATTGCGGCAGAATGGGAAAATTCCAGCACACTGAACCAGAAGCGCGAAGTTGCCAGGATAGCAGTGGAGTGCCTTATGGCAACTGAGGCATTTATATCCTGGCTGTGAACAATGAGAATAAAAAATTGTGACACATGATTATTTCAAATCTAAAAATAATCAACAAATCATATTATGGTAGTCAAGAATTAAGTATACATGTTAAATGCGTATTTTAACAGAGTTATGCGTATGTTTAATAGCCAATTCTTTGCTATCGTTTGTCTGAGCCTGTCTTGTGTAATACGTTAATACGCACACAATTACAATGACAGTTGCAGTGCATTGATATCCATTGTGTCTATCTGTATACCTCTTTTGTTGACTGTACATGGCAGAAAAAACCTGAGTTAAACTGCAGGTTTTTCTGTAAACATTATACCTCAAAATTCAGCCATTATTTTGAATATTTTGGATTATTAGGAATATTTTGAATGCGCAAAAGCAAAGGGCCTAAAATTGAACCCTGGGTTACACCTCTGTTTGAATAGAGACCCCTTCCCTTAAGCCTTACATTAACACCTACCTACTTTTTCGTCTTCAATATAGATTAGACCTCGGATATAATCTCGTTAGAATAGTAGATAGACCCTCAGTGCATGAAAATTACATATTTCAATGAGTGGGTTTTGATCAATGAAGTCAAAAGCCTGTGAAGGATCACAGAAGGTACAAAAAGCGTAAGTGAGCTTTCTTCTACTATGACAGTGAAGTCTTATCAATTAACATGCTTCTACCACTTTATTTTATACCTCAGTTCTATAATCGCAGGCCCAGGGGTTGTAATGTGCTCTGCTCAGTGCGCTTGCGTAGACATCGAAGTGGATATTTTCATTAGGTTGAAAAACAGGCTCCGGTCCTGAAATATACACGTAACAAGTATTAAATTATTGGTCAACGGCGATTACGTGGATAAAATAGTAGTTACAATACAAAATGTTCTCGTTTATGTTAAATAATCATACTTTAGACTTACCAACGTCAGTTCTTCCATGGATAAAAACCAGATTTACCTGTAATAGTTAAACAAATTAGTAAACCAGAAAAGTTTTGTTGTTTGTAAATCTCCTGTTTTGTCAAACTTAAAGAAAATGAAGGACATATTTACCAATAACGTTATTAGAACACTCAAGGCCATCTTCAGATACTCCCGAATGAACGTTTGTCGCGAACTCCGAAGTAGTTTGTGAGGCACGTAAAATAGATCGCGTTTATATACTGTGGAATAAATTATGTAAATGTGCCAATATGCACGCCGAAGACATTTGCGATTAACAATAGATAAATTAGAAAAAGTCTTAGTGTCAGATACCTACATCATTAATTGGAGATTTACAGCGATCGTATAAAATTAGCCTTAAAAACAATTAAATGTTGATCCAATTTTGATCAACCGGTTGATTGAAGGATATCTTGTTTTGCGCAAGACATTTTGATCAAACATTCAGCTCAACTGAAAAAGTGACTGAATACTACCATTAATTAAACGTCGATTAATCAATTTGCATTGTCGTAGCAGATCAAATTAATATCCATCGCATGTAGAATGTTCGAGGGTGTCGACCGGCTAAACGACGTTGAATTAAAAAAACACACGCACATACAGTCACCACTTTCCTACCGTCACACTCGGCTAATTATAGTGTAAAAAAATCTGAATAACAAGAAAGCAATTAGTGTGAAAAAGTGAATATGTAAATTGCCCACGCTTTTTCTGTTGCAGAGAAAGGTACCTATGCTTCATTTTTCTAATGTAGTTGGGTAACAAAAGGAATGACCCTGACAGATTATTCAATTAAATTTCATATACAATTCAGATCATTTATTACCTCTTATAAGATACAGCTTTCCTTACATAAAATATAATAAAAATCTTTATAAAAGTTTCAACTTAACAACATAATATTGGACGGCTACAAATGTTACAATAGGGTCGATTACAATAATAAAATTACATTTTAAGTTACAAACTAGTTTCTAGTTGTGACTTCAAACTGTTTAGTTTGCTTTCCACATAGTCCAAGTCATGGATTCTTTCCAGTGTGTCGACATTGGACGGTTGTGTTATGTTGGCAGCACTGTCTTCTAAAGGCATCTCCACAATGCTAGCATTCACTGGTATATTCCAAACGTGCTTAGTTACTGTAGTGTTTTGGTTGTTTACGTCGATTCTAAGTACATTCTTCGTTTCCTTGTTATTTACCGCTTTTTTTCTACTATCTTCGCCCAGATTTCTTGAATTCGGCTGACGTAAATTTGTGGTAGACAACACACTAGTCATGTCATTTATTTGATTCAAAATTTCTGTAACAAAGTAAGTTTTCAACATTTTACTTGTATAATGGTGCTCCTAAACGGGCCAGATTTTGAGGGTAATATGTGGCTGCAACAGTATTTTTAGTATTGCGCAGCAATTTAGCTAAATATGTTCAGTATTTTTGCACTATTTTTGTTGCAGTTTTGAGTATTGCCAGGGGCCTAATTCTCCTAAAATAAATCTTGATAAATCACAACCACGGGGGCTTCACTGCGAAGAAAAATTTTCGACCGTCGTCTCTATGGCTCTTTATTAGACTCTGACAACTACCTCATCCCCTCTGACTCATACTTCGCCCCTTTGACGCCTTCTGACGCCATCTTGATGCTATGACGTCTTTTTTATCTCTATTCTATGAAGTCTATGGACTGATTTGCCAAACAAAACAACAAAATGTATTAATTTACGTTTTTAGCGTATCCTCTAAATATTCTTACTGTAATATACCTTGAAAAGCCGCAATTATGTGCAATAAGTGATGTACTGTGGGTTGTCAGAGAAGTGGAAAGGCCGTCATGTTTTTTGAAACAGGATTCTTGTGCATAAAGTGCATCAAGTTGGAACATTCACAGGCCTTGACTTTTCAACAACTGCAACAACTTAATTTTCAATGCAGAACTCAAAAGTTTCGAATGCAGGAAGGACTACCAATAGCTCCGTGATTAAAGCTCGGTCTTTCAATCATCAATGAAAAGTCTGCTGGAGAACGGAGTGATTAAACTGATGCTAGTGAAATAAATTGGTGGTGAGTGCTACCTACTAATGTGTGTAAGAGTGAATAATAAACTACAACCAACCATTATTTGTATTTTTAACTAAAAGTCTTAATAATTGAACTTATACTTAAATAAAGTTCAAGATGCAATTATGTGTGAATAAGAAGCATGTGCAGGAACATAATTATGTAAAATACTGTACATCATGGAAAAAACATAATTAATTAATCTTTTTTCTTCTTCCAGATGATGTCATTGTAATTTTTTTTTTTTTTTTTTTGTTTATTTCCGCGTCATGGCAATCTGTTTTTCACAACAATAAGCCATTGCTCTGTCTGATATAAATTTATCTGATTGGGTAATTTAGCTTGGTGAGACACTTCTCATTGGGTGTCTCCTTCCGTCCTGACGAATCTATCCAGTAGTGTTTGAACACTATGTCTCTTCAAACGCCTATAGCGTAGACTTTTGTCTCCGCTCAGTCTGCAGGCAAGCTCATTTTGATGTTTTTCGAGTCTTTTCTGGTAGTTAGAACTATACTTCGTGATCTCCTGTTTGACGGTTGGTAGTTTCAGGTCGTGATATATAATTTTATTGCTGATGTACTGTGGTATGTTAAAGATGACTCTAAGTGTTTTTGTTTGGAATCTTTCCAGTATTTCAATATTGCTGTTGCTGGCTGTACCCCAAAGTTGGATGCCGTAGGTCCATATAGGTTTCAAGATGGCTTTATACACTGTCAACTTGCTATGAGTGCTCATTTGTGAGTGGCGTCCTATAAGCCAGTACATACTCCGCAATTTTAAATCAAGTTGCTTTCGTTTTGTCCAAATGTGCTTTTGCCAGGTCAACCTTCGATCCAAGTGCATACCTAAATATTTCGAATGGTCGTCTTGCGGAATTTCGTCATTGTAAATTGTCACCGGGGGACAGGTGTCTCTCCTGAGCGTAAATGTTACGTGTACTGACTTGCTTTGATTAGCTTGCATTCTCCAAGTTTTAAGCCATTCTTCAATCTTGTCAATGTGATGTTGTAGATGTTCAGATGCTACTATTGGGTTCTCATGTGCGGATAATAAGGCCGTATCGTCCGCGTATGTTGCAACCATAGTGCTGTCTGTGGTTGGTAAGTCAGCAGTAAATATGGTGTAAAGAACCGGACCGAGTATACTTCCCTGAGGCACTCCAGATTTTATCACGTGTAAGTCCGAAAGTTCTTCGTTGAATTTTACTTCAAAACATCGACCATTGAGATAGGAGTGCAATATATTGTAAAAGGAGTGTGGGAGCATCTTTTTAACTTTATATAAGAGCCCTTCATGCCAGACTTTATCGAAGGCCTGGCTAATATCCAAAAAGACAGTTGAGCAGTACTTCTTATCCTCCAGCGATCTGCTTATTACGTCAACGATGCGGTGAACTTGTTCTATCGTGCCATGGTTCTCCCTGAAGCCAAATTGATGATTTGGAATTACGTCATTTAAGTGAGCCTTCATCCTCTTCAGCAATACCTTTTCAAAGAGTTTACCCATTAATGGCAGCAGACTAATAGGTCGGTATGAAGCTACTTCATTAGGTGACTTACCAGGTTTAGGCAACATTATTACCTGCGCTATTTTCCATTGTCCTGGGAAGTGGCTAAGCCGTAGGCAAGCATTGAATATATTTACAATTGAAACAATTCCTTTTTTTGGAAGATTTTTCAGGAGAATGCTATCTATAAGGTCGTATCCCGGAGACTTTCCGTCTTTAAGGTGTTTTATTTCGCTGGCTATTTCTGTAGGACTTACATGTTTTATTGGAAGGCACATTTGTTGTGCACTTTCTAGGTAGTTTTTAATCTTAGTGTCGTGCTCAGGTCTCAGCTCGGGAAGTGGTTGGAACACTTCACTAAGGTGTTCCGCAAATATTTTAGCCTTTTCCATATCTGATCTGGCCCAATTCCCATTGCTTTTTCTGATAGGAGGTATCTGGTTATTCGGGTGTTTTAATTTGCGTGTTGCCTTCCACAGTGAATAGTTTGTGTCCAAGCTAGGAGTCAATTTAGAAAGGAATGCCTGTAGATTGTTATTGTTGAAAGTTTTAGTCAAGTTTTTCAGTTCATTAGAGGCTTTGTTAAATGCGGCTTTATCTATGGGATATCCAGTTTGATGCCATATTTTTCTAAGGTTGCGTCGTTCTATTATTTTTTCCTTTATAGTTTTAGGGTATTCGTTTGACATCAGAGGTAATTTGTTTCGTACTTTCGTGGAGGCAGTGGCTGCTACATGTATCGCTTTGTTGAGGCTTTCTATAGTCTTTTCTATATCTTCTATTGTTTTTATTTGATTCAGGAGCTTAACTTTGGTCGTTACCACATCCTGGTACATTTCCCAGTTAGTAGCTCTGTTGTAAAGCCTTTCCTTAGGTTGAACCAGCACCACCCTTGAGGTGACATTTAATATGACTGGTGTATGATCGGACGATAAATCTGTGCATGTTTCAGTGTTCATGTAGTTTCGACTTATATTTTTGGTTACAAAAAAGTCAAGCAAATCCGGGATTTTACTTCGATCCGTAGGCCAATATGTTGGTTTTTGTGAAGTCAAACACTCAAGCTTTAGTTCTTGTACTGTGCCATATAGTTGCCTTCCTCGGTGTGTAATTAAACGCGAACCCCAGTTTGTATGCTTGGCATTCCAGTCCCCACCACAAATAAACCTTGAGCCAAGGGCGGAGAAATACGTCTTGTAGTCATTTTTGGTAATTGTGTGTCTGGGTGGACAATACACTGCGGACATGGTTGTCTCAACTTTATCATTATGAACTTTTATTGATGTTGCTTGAATTTTATTTGTCTGGTATTTGTCTAGTTCATAATGTTTAATGTTGTTTTTTATAATTATTGCGGTTCCTCCGTGACTATTTCCTGATGGGTGATTCGTTGTATAAACTGTATAATTCTTTATTGTAAAGTGAGATTTTGCTGTGAATCTTGACTCGGAAATTAATGCTATATAAATTTTTTCTATTTGGAGAAATGTTTGAATCTCTTGACGACGTTCCGTCAGTCCATTGGCATTCCAAGTAACAATTCTGAGTGTGTGGCTCATTTTGTGACAAGGCTCGCAACTAGCTGGATCATACGATCCATCATTTTGTCCATCATGTTGACCATGATTTGTTGAAATTTAGCGAACATTTGTTCTAGTCTGTCTGGAAAGTTTACAGTTGAATCTTCGTTTAACGGTCTCTCTCTTGTTACATCCGCATAACTTTTTTTTCCTGTGTTATTAGTGTGCCTTATGTTTTGTTTTGATGTTTGTTCTGGTGTTTTAAACTGTTTTGCAACATGAGTTTGAGTTGAATCTTGAGTAGTTGGTTTAGTTTTAAGTATTCTTTCCTTATATTGTTTGTATTTTGCACATCCTTTATAGCTCGCAGGGTGTTTTTCCTGGCAGTTTGCACA
Source organism: Amphipyra tragopoginis (assembly GCA_905220435.1). NCBI lineage: Eukaryota > Metazoa > Arthropoda > Insecta > Lepidoptera > Noctuidae > Amphipyra > Amphipyra tragopoginis. The sequence goes on from HG992009.1 coordinate 13,361,854, forward strand.
TGTTGCATCTGTATCTGCTGTTTTGGTGCACGTCGAAGTAGGATGGTTGTTACCGCATTTAACACACCTAAATGGTCTGAAACACTGGTTTTTAGTGTGTCCAAACCTTTGACATCTTTTGCATTGCATAATTTCTTTTTTTTTATAGGGGGCTTCAAATGTCACTTTCATTTGGCCTAAATATCTTAATTTAAATATATCCTTGTTGTTTTTGTTGGGTTCTAAGTCCACAAAGAACATAGGTAGTGCTTCTTTAGTAGACCTGTGTAAAACATTTACTATCTGCCTGACCTCATGTCCTTGTTCTTTCAATTCTTGCTTAATTAGGGAAGTATCTTCTGTAGAGTGTAGTCCTCGTAGAACCACTCTATAAGCTCTTTCACACTTCAGTTGATAAGTATAATGTGCTATATCGTTTGCTATGAACTGTTCTCTTATTGCTTTGTAGGTCTGGATGTCGTTCGGCATTAGTTTGATGATATGGCCTGATCTTAATGTTGTCATTTTATATAAGTTGATGTCGACAATTTTGTTTAACGTAGCTTTTAATGCTGCGACATCCATGACCCCGGTCACGAAGATGGGTTCAGGCTTGGGTATGTATTCAATAACTGGCTCTTCTGTTTCTGTTTCTACATTGTTTAGGATGTCGAATTGATTGTGCGTAGGCACTGCAAAGGTGGTTGTATTCTTCGATTTCTTTTTGTTTTCACTGTGTATTGGACTTGTTTCTTTTCGCTTTTGTCTTCTGGAAGGCACTTCATCATTTTGCCATGGAGTTAAAGGGAGCTCATTTCTATTCTCAGATTCTGATTCATTTATTTGAGGTTGTTTATCGCTTGGTGTACTTGCTGCGACTGTTGGTAGGCTGTTACTCCGATGTCGGATGAACATACTTTTGTGAAATTTTTGTTGGATCATAGTGTTTGGATTGTTTGGTATTTTATTGGTTTCATTCATAATGTTCCCACGAGTAAGGACGAAATAATTTGTCAATTGAGGGGTGACGCCTATTCCCTCAATAAGGCACAATACAACAACGTTAGCCGGGTCCGTTGAGGTTGACGCTCGCAACTTGCTACCCGCAAGCCATACATCCTCTTGGCGCGTTTCCCACCGTAAGATTAAGGGTGAATTTTTAGAGAGGCTTTCCACCTCGTGACACGGGCGGTGAAGCCAATGCCCCCGATTCCATAATGATCCCCGGAGTTGCGGGTTGTGGAGGTCATTTCCTACCCCCAGCTAATACCTGCTTGTAGACAGGCTAAGTCGGGTTTTTTTTTTTATGTTACCGCCGTCATTGTAATGAATGGTGATTCATTAAATATAATCTACGCCCCACCTTACCGGATAAAAGGAATTCGAAATAATTTCCTCACAAAGAATGTAAAACATAATAATCACCAAATGGAGTAACATAGTGGATGTATATGTATACAAAGGACTGCAGTCACAATAATGTGAGATTGCTTCATAAATTAAATGATCAACACTTGGTTCCTGAAAAAATCAAATAGATGAAGGTATGTATGTATTTAATTACTGCAGACTAAAACCAATAGCACGAGTCAGGAGAACCAATAGTTTTAGTCAGTTGCAATGCCAGGGTCTCTAATGATATTATTATAAAACTTTCAACATTCAATGCTTAACAGCATTACTTTTCATGGCAAGTTCATGTAAATATTTGCATTATGTGTCCAATAGCAATACAAACAAATCATCAAACAACCATGACATATATGTATTTTTTTAACTGGTATCTACACTTCTTTCCACTCGTCTATCTTTAAAGGTATTAATAATTTAATAACGGTGATTTACTTTGTTTTAGGTAAAGAACTGCATTGGAGTATACAGTAAAACAGTACCAGCCACTTTATCCTACACAGCTTGGTTTAGTAAGTTGTAAAATTAAAAAATAAATATATTTTACAGTCACAAAATGCATTGTCTTTTCTTTGTTTATTATCCTGAAATACAATAAGAACTAGTAAATCAATAAAGAGCTACGTACAGCAAAAATACAGAGCTCAAAAGACCTGTATTCGAATCTACACGAATATTAGCTTAAAAAACTTATGTTCATGTTAGTTTATCGAAAACTGATACGCCCACAATTAAAAAGTAAAAAATTTGCGAGCCTAGGAATGAGGTCCACAGATAAGCAAAATGTCCATTTTTTTGTTAGGGAGTGCGCCGTCTGATTGTATCCCTATCTAGTCTGTGTCACAACCGAATCAAGGCCGAACCCTTCATTCAGACAGTTCTCAATTTCAAAAGCTGTCCAATTGTTTGACACAAAAAACAAAATCAATCATTTTGAAAGTTTTCGACAACAAAAACTGACTGACGGTTGTGGTTCGATTGCGTTTGGCAACAATTTATTTTAGGAGAATTGGGCCCCAGGCGATTGCTCCACTATCGAAAATACTACAATATTACTTCGCCAGTTCTATAGTTCTTTTATTTTACGCCATAATTTTATGCATCTCTTTTTGACGCAACGCGAAATTTGAAGTTTGCTAGTGATGGTGACGGACGAATGGTTTCAACAGCAATTGTTGCCGCTGACTGTGGCCCTTATAGGAAACAAGCATTATTACCGACATGTTGCCGAGATATACATTTTCTGGCCATATTCTGCAGGAAAATATTGCAGCCACATATTGCCGTGAAAACGAGGCCCGTTTAGGAGCACCTTAAGAACTGTACGATAGCTGATTTGAAATTAAATTTCTAAGTGACATTGCTTTCGAGAGATTTAAAAAACATGCACCTAGAATTTGGAGACTCGTATCTTCATCCATAAGGCTTTCTTTATCGCAAGTCAGATTGTTCTCAACATTGACTTCCACGTCTCTTTGAACAGGTATCTTACACTGCTTACTCAACACTGCCTTCCTCAACGACGGTCGATTGCGAATCGGCGAGCAATTGTAAAATACGGAGAATGACGAATCTCTCATTTTGTTCAGTTGCTTATTTACAAACACTGTTTCATTGCAAGCAACATTTTTATCATGACCTTCTGGAGTACTGAACAAACGGTCCAATTGGACAGAAAAACTGAGTTCACTACACATCTTCGTCTTTATATGCTTCGTTAATTGCGATAAGGGAAAGTTCCTCGTCGACGAACGGACATTAGTTCTTGCAAATACGCTTCTAGACATATTATTGAGAGGCTTTCGAGGTGAATGAACGTAAGTATCAGAATTCTTTAACACTGTGTGTGTTGCATTCTTGAAAACCATTTGTGGTTCTTCATCTTCGTATCCAAGCCACTGGTCATCATTTTCCTTAGGATGATGTAAGCTGTGAATTCTGGTCACTAATGTATACAGAAGTTTTAGCCGCTTCAAAAGCTGATCTAAAGACACTTCTTTGTTATTTTTCGGCATTTTTACGTCGTACTTAAAGTCATCATTTGAGCTCAGAAGATTGCTAACTATTTTGCATTCCCTTTGCACTATAACATTTAATAAAACATACATTAAGAAAATATTCCATTGATTCAGACAAAATTAGGATTCGATAGTCAAACTATAATTTTGTCATGTCCATCCGTCCGTCCGTATGTCACAGTAATTGTACTTGAAGACTATCGGGACTACATAGTTGAAATTTGGCAGGAAGAGGTCTTCTGTAAATCGCCTTACAGGCGAGTAGTGAAATTTACGAAAAAATATACAAGGTGTAACATAAATAACGCACAACCTCATAAGGGGTCATGTACTCATCATTATGAACATACGATGGGACAAAACATGAAATCGCGAAAAAAAAATCTGCTGTTCCCTAAATCTAATAATAAAGCTACATTTTGACAAGTTATGCGAAGATAAATGTAGGGAACAGCTGATTTTTTTTTTTCGCGATTTCATGTTTGGTCCCATAGTAAAAGTTGTTCATAATGATGAGTACAGTGACCCCTTAAGAGGTTGTGCATTATTTATGTTACACCTTGTATATTCTCCATACATGAAACTGAGGGATGGAAATATGGTACCCTTAATTTTTACGAGTGTCGTAGTTATAGTTGCTATGCTTTTTCTCACCTTTATCTAAGTCAGCCAATAAAAGTAAAAGTTTATCATGATGGCCCAAAGCATCCGGCTCACACTTGTCATACACATGGAAGAAATCATACACCATACATCCCATGTTGATTACTGCACACACATCTACATTGTTGTACCAGTTATCATTCAGTATTACCAGCAACTTCTGATGCATCATTTGTTTTGATTTCTGAAACAAAAATATCATTATATCAGCCTCACTGGGCCTTATAACCACAATAAAGGACACCGCATACCAGAGCAGCATACAGCGATTGTTTTATGAATCAAGAGGTGAATGTATGTGCTCATTAGACCTTATTGTTATTTGTTTTTTACGCCCAGTAAAATGCTCCTGCCCATTATCTTCTCGTTTACATTCTTTAGCCGTCTTTAAAATAAAGGATTGCTCTTTTATTTGCCATGCAAACAAATGAATGGAAATATCCTAACTAATATTATAAATGAGAAAGTAAGTTGGATTGTTTGTTAACTTTTCACGCCTAAACCACTGAACCGATCATCGTGAAATTTTGCATAATACGTTGTCAGGTGTACAGAAACGGACACAGGGTACCTTTCATCCCGAAAAATGTACCGTTCCCGAGGAAAACAACAATAATGTAATAGATGGCGCCACGTGTCTTTCGAATCATGATTGAATTATATTAGTATAGAAACTTTATTAGTACATATGTTAAGAGTTGATTGACAAATTCTAAATTAACGCGAGCGAAGCCGCGGGCAAAAGCTAGTAATTTCATAAAAATAAGCTAAGTAGTAGGGTTTTAGCGTTCCCGGGAATTCCCAGGTACCCGGAAATTTTCATGTTTTTAAAAAAATATAGTTTTTCTCGTGTATTTCAAAGTTACACTTGTGTTTTGAGAAATCACGCGTTTCCAGAAATTCCCGGGAACGCGAAAGCCCTACTAAGTAGTTTCAAAACATAACAATATTATTATTTCTTCATACCTCAGCAAAAGCACTTGGGTCTACAATCAAGAACACACTGTCTCTAATCTCCTGAACTTCATGAGTCCAAGAGTTGATCAGCAGTGTAGCATGGTGACTCTCAGGAGCCATCATCAATGTTGGAACCAAGTGAGGATCTAGGGCTTCCAAACTGGCTAGACCACTGCGAAGAGATAAGATCCCTGGAAAATTAATAGCAATAAATTAATAACTTTCTATTTAAATTCCATATCTTTGCTTTTGCGGCAGGTCATGGGAACAATCTGCGACTCCCGCATTCCCCTTAAAGGAGAACATCTATAAAACAATGGTTAGACCTGGTGTCTTGTATGGATCAGAATGTTGGGCCACAAAAGGGACAAATGAAAACCAATTGCATGCAGCTGAAATGAGAATGCTAAGAAGGATGTGTGGTGTTACGCGAATGGATAGAATTAGAAAAGACGAAATATATCAGTGACGCCGGTGACTGAGAAATTGGGCATGTGATGTGGAGGAATGAGAAACATGTCGTGAGGAAAGTTTTGAGTATGAATGTGGATGGTTATAAGAGTAGAGGGTCTTCCTCTACTCTTATAACCAGTGATCGGGAAAAGGTGAGCTAATTTACCTAAACTTCAAAGAACAGAGACAAAAACTGGAGACTTCCTTACGACAACATTTTTTTTCGGGAGAATTTTCTCGGAGATTTTCTTTCATTTGTTTTCAAAAAATAAAAGACATTCTCCTTTTTTGAAAACAATAAACAATCTCTTTTTTAAAAACAATAAAAAACATGTCATCTGGTTGTGTGTCAATTTTGGGAAACAAAAACAGGAAACGAATTCAATTGTTTTCTGTATTAATAACATTAATATTAAATGTACTTTAGTGATGTCCCGAAACCCGGAATAATTTTCCCGAAAAAAAATGTTTTCGTAAGGAAGTCTCCACTTTTTGTCTCTGTTCTTTAAAGTTTAGGTAAATTAGCTCACCTTTTTCCGATCACTGCTTATAACCATCCAAAAAGAAACGATGGATGGATAATGTAAAAGGTGATATGACTAGAAATAGTGTGACTACTGAGATGACGGCTAATAGAAATGTATGAAAGAAAAACACATGCTGCACTAATCCCAAATAAGTTGGGATAAGTAAGGGCAGCAGGATGATGATGATCAATGCTTTGTTTACTATCACTACATAGTATAAAACAAAGTCTGTCTGTCCCTATGTATGCTTAGATCTTTAAAACTACGCAACGGATTTTTATGCGGTTTGTTTTTAATAGATAGAGTGATTCTAGAGGAAGGTTTTAAGCTATAAAACGTACACGTGTGAAGCCGGGGTGGGTGGCTAGTACTTACTATTTTGGTCTGAAGAACAACTCACAGCAAAATTTCCAATCTGCAGCAATCTCTCGTTATACAAATCAAAATCCTTCACAAAAGAGCAATTCTCTGTAACTTCATCTTCACTCTTAACTAAACAAGAGCAGGTACCTCTAGTACCTTCATTAAAATGGTCCTTTAATATAGCTATAGGAGACTTATTATAAGTAAAACAGTGTCCTACTAATGCTAGTAGAGCAGTATTAGTGTTTGTCTCTAATGCGTACAGGACATCTCTTAACACATCAATGAGAACATTGGCATTTGAAGGCATTATGGGCAACTTTAATGTATCTGGTGTGGGTTTGACTGTTGAACTGAGATCTCCTTCAATTAGTTCACTTAGTAATGCTTTTGTCTCTCTTAAAACCTGTAAATGATAAAAGTTTGTGTTAAGACATGATGTGTGCTCTTGCCTTTCAAAAAACACTTCAAAAAGTTATTTATCAGCCAGTAGGCTAATTCATCTAACTAAAGAAGTTCAGTTACAGTGTAGTTCCGATCAAAACAACGCTTTTCGTATTCTCTTAATCGGAGATCGCTATCAGATACGCTCGCGTGAACTTAACTGCAGCGTTACTACAACTTGATCGGCGCATCATGATATTACGTGAATCTGCTTTTTATAATTATGACAAAAAGATTTAAGTTGCAATATTGTAGTTTTTTTGAACATTTACGGAACATACCACTTGGCAGCGTGCTTTCACAATATGTTGGTCATCAGCCAGGCAATACCGGCACAAAGTCATTGCTGATAGCAGGAGTTCATCAATTGACACATGAAGCTCACTTACACACTCGACCATCTGAAAATAGATAATAATACTAGATAACTTGAACCAGTTATGCTTATTCTATACGAGTGTAATTACTAAAGCCGGGGCCACACTAACACCTAATGCCACAAATTAACGTATTTTATTTGCACAGGACTGCCTCGTTGGTTGAATGGTCGCAAGCGCAACTGCTGAGCGTGAGGTCCTGGGTTCGATAACCAGGTCGAGCAAAGACTTTTTGGGGTTTTCCATGTGAAATTTCTGTGGCAGCCTGAAGTCTGGATTTGTGCCTGGTTTATGGCAATAGACTTGCCCCCTATTACATCGGACTTTAATATAATGGCGAAATACACCTCGGCCCAACCCTTTGGGGAATACAGGCATGATGTTATGTTATTTATATAAATTCTTCGGGAGTTGTGCTAATTAATGTCGTTTGGCGTTAGTGTGACACTGGCATAATGGCTATGCTCATGAATATTGTAACACTCTTTTTATTTTCTCCAGTGCAAGCAACTCAGTCAAACAGTTATTATTTTTCTTTTCACTGGATCTGGAAGTGTAGAATGGGGCTAAGGGGCAATTTTGCTCATGCCAAACTTTTTGAGAGCCAACTATGTAGCCTGACACTGAATCTAGACAAGTTTACTTATTCTTCGCTTTGCTAGGGTGGGGCAAGTGCTCCATCTGATGACTATGATTATGACAATATTTTTTGTAAATTATTGAGTTACTTTTCACTGTATGATAAATATTTATTAACAACATCATCATGTTGAATGCAAATCATGAAGCAAATTTTAATTTGTTATGCATATGTTTCCCAATTGTTTCTTTTTGTTTTTGTGTATACTTTTATTTTATATTTGTGCATCATTTTGGCAGGTATAAATATTTTTGTTTCTCTTCTTTCTCATTCTAAATTTAGAACTGAAAAACTGGAATGAATATTTTACAGAGTAATACATTTTTGGCAAGAAAAATATAATTTTCCAATATTGTATCAGCAAAAAGAAAATACAATATACAGTTCAATTTAAGCAATAACACAATAACCTCCTTTTTAAAGTCAGTTAAAACTTACACAATCTTTCCATTGATCACAAAGTGCCTCAGACTCTTTGTAGTCAGTCTTATAGATGGCATCAGCAAGTTTCCCAAGAACTTCAAATGTATGGTCAATCCAGTTGACAAAATACATGGTAGTGATGCTGAAAGAATCATCAGCACTTTCACTCAGGTCGGATGAGGTAGATGTTTTCTCCAAATGATTCTCAATTGATACTAATCTGTTGATGCACCATGATAATCTTTCAAGGGTGTATTGACGACTCTCCTGTTACATAAACATACAAAATGATTAATTATTTTTTATGGAAACTAACTTGTTCGGCCGATGTACATCTCATGCATTAGTTACTAAAAAAATTGAAGATATTTATAAAAAACAATGAAAGCAAAACTTTCTTACCTGTAAATGGGTTTGGTGTCGAACTTCCAGTTTGAAGACATCAAATAAACTAATCAAACATTTATTTATTTGACTAGAACATAATGTGTAAACACCCCGAACTTTTAAAATATATTCCTCATTACCATCATATGATAACAGTTTATTGCGCAAACGAAGTGTTAAGGGTTGAATTTTATCCAGTAACAGGCTCTGAAAATGTATACGAAGTATTTTAAAAATAATTTATAAAGTTAACGAACAACAGTACATATTACATAGCATAGAATCTATTTACCAATACATGTTTTGTGGCCGCACGGGCATCTTGAGGAATTAAGACTAGATCTTCAAAGTTTTCTGCCATATTTTATTTCAAAAACATAAAATTTGTTAAGTTTAATTTATAATTTCAAAATTCAAATTAAACGATAACGTTACGAGACAAGGGAATACATGTAATCAGCAGTGACAGTGAGCACCATCGACATAAGGAAATCTATGGACTTGGCATACCTACAAAAAAAGCGTGTATACCTAAACTTTGCTGAGAAAATAAAATGGCGGTTACTAGAGTAGGCCCTATCGATGTTTTTTAAAAATGACATCGATAAAACTTTATAATAATGTTTTTCTATTATCATGGTACCTACATAATTGTACATACCACTTTTTTTCGTTTTTTGCAATTTCACTTTTTTTCGTTTTTTGCAATTTGGAATACAGTATTTAATTATATGTTGATTAAAGTATAACTCGCGACCGTATGATCACTAGAATCAGTAATCGCATAACTGTCTAGACCGGACACACGGCAAATTGGTTTTGTCGTTATGTCCAGTCCAGCTCTTGATTTAGGTATATAATTACATTGCTGACCACATATGTTAGTTGTCAATAGTATGCTTGGCGTTGTGGCAACGGCGATATGTCTTGGTGGCAACGTCGCATATACCTATAAGGGCCTTTTCAGTGCCATGCGCGTTCGTGCCCACATGCGTGTGTCACCCGCACCCGTGGTGCCTGAATTTCACCTTTTCAAAGATGTAAGTATATAATGTGATGCGTGAAACACGAACGAAAAGGTAAACTGCGGGCGCCACGCATGCGGGTGACGCTCGCACGCGGGGTCGAACCCGCATGACAGCGAAAAGGCCCTTAGGGCCTATTCACAGTCATGCGTCATGACACGGTGGCGGCGCGGCGACGGATTCGTCGTCGCCCTGAGCTCTAAAACAGAGGAGACCTTTCTTGCTTGATTTGCTGTTGTCCACATGGTTTCTTTTTACTGTTACTTAAGGTGGTTCCGTCAAGGGTCTGTATAAAACTTTATCCTGTGTAGTATATTATTATTTTTCATTAAAGATTATAATTGAATACCAATTAAATTTTTATCGCTTATCACATTTTTATCAACATGTTTACGACATACAAAGCTGCAATTTACAAAAATTTTATGAAAATATGATTTCACAGGCGGAACCACCATAATTAATATTTTTTATATTAATGTTTCCAACCCTTTTTTGTTTACAAACCTCTTCGAACATGCAGATGATTGTGTGTTTTAATAAAAAGTCAACAATAATTATAATAAAGTATTTAATATTATAAAATAAATCAAAGTTATTCATTTCTAAATAATATTATTTTGTTCAAGTAATTTCTGTACTTATGAAATTCTTTCAGAATATTTCTTCGCATTATATTTGAATCTTAAATTCATGTATATTTCATATTAATAATATTACTAAAATGAGTAATTCTTTTTGTCTTTCTTCTAATATTCTCATTCTCTTTATTTTCTTTAACTGATTTTGACACTTGTCCTTTAATTTCTTTATCATTTCTGTGTGGACCTGAAATCAAATAAAATAAAATTAAGCTTTACAGATATTAAAAACAAGCAAGTGATATCTCCCACCCAGTCTCAAATCAATCTATGAGATCAAATTCGGTAAATTAATAATGATGGTAAGAAAGGGATCCCTTTTTTCCATAATAATACTTTGCCATACAATTTATGTTGGGCTAATTATTGTTGAGACTAGTTTTGTTTTCCGAGCGTAGCTAGGCCATCCATAAACGACAACTGGTTAGGTTAGGGTTAATTTTTTTTAAGACCCGTTAGTACAAATTTGGCTTGTAACTTCTATTTTTAGATAATGTAGAATAAAACACCCTACCGAACCATACCTACAAATTTCATTAAATATAACGGTATAGTACACGTAGTGTCTAGCATTTTAGGAGTTACTTATTATGCGTATGAATTATGTTTATAAAAATAATGGTTTAATATAATTATGCGTAAATATGCTTTAGAATATTATGCTTGAACATCTGTGGACAATTTTAAAAATAATATCCTCACAAACAATGCAGTTTTGACGTAAGAGGCAATTCTAAAGATTAAAAAAAACGGTACATGTGTTGTTTTTAGAGAACACATTGACCTAAAACAATGTTTTTGCATCTTAAATACAAGCTGCCTATCAGTCGATTGTCACGTAAAAATAACACTGTAACATAGAATTGAGGTTTCTGATCTGTGATATGCTGTTACTAGTGTTTACATTTTTTGATAGCTGATGCAGTGCATATGCAGATTTACTTAATTGTTTACAAATTTCTGCTATATGGTTTCCAAGTCATTTTATTATTATAATCTTCATAAGTATCAATCACGAGTAATATAGACATTTGTTTAATTATATTTTAAAATGTGAAAATATTTTGGAAACAATAAATTATTATCTCGTTTATTCATTATCATTTATCCAATTTATAATATTAAATAGCGAATCATTAATATCATTTTCATAATTGTTTTTATTTTTACATTCTAAAGCCGTTCTATCGTCTAATAAAAGAACCATTTATCTTTTATTTCTTTCAAAGAGATCATTTATGTATATAATATTACTTACCAGTAGGTTTCTTCAGGGTAAAGCATCGTCACGTAATGTTATTTTACCCAGTGTTCGGTTGAAACACGATTCTTCGAAATGAAGAGAACAAATAAAAATGTTTTTTGTTGTCGTCCTTAAATTTTCAACTCCGATGGATTCCAACCAAAATTTTCTTTTACCTTTTCTAGTAGGCAGCCTTAAAAGTAAAACATAAAACTAAAAAGGAGCATAAAATAGCATTATCGATAAACAAAACAATGTCTAAATGCACTACTCTATCACTTGACTCTTCAATAACAACAAAACATCAACAAAATGATTTATTGAAGTACAAATCTTGAAAATAAAGTAAAAACGAAAATTATGAATGCTTTACTGTTGAAAGTCTTCAACAATAAAACCAGCATTATCTAAATCTAAACATTTTTCAGTTAAAATAAAATACGTACAGTGCAAAGTTATGTTTGGGTGTTTTCCGCTTCTTTTGATGCTACATCCGATTATATTGCAATTCGGCATCTTGCTATCGACGATTCCCACAATAAAACCAAGTTTAAGCGTAATAAAACTGCTATTTACTCCAAAAATCAACAAATTATAACCACAGCTCGAACGGATTTGACAGTCGACGTACCCTTAGATAATAACAAACAGCGAGAAAATAAAATGGCGACCGGCCGCACTTAGGTATTTTAATGTCGCCAGAAATGACGGGTTGCCATTACGGTAGCTGTCAAAATACTACTATCCTTTTTTACATATGCAAAATTAAAAAAGTTAGAAAGAGATGGCAGTATTTTTTTGATATTGGCGTCGATTTTCCTCACATTTGCATAACTATTTTTTATATAGTAGAACGTTTCATGTCTATATTATTTATTATGTCTATGGTGAGCACTGACTCACTGAGCACAGACTAGATAGCAGGGTTGCCAACCGTAAAAAAAAATCCCTCGTACATATGCAGCTAAAAATCTCGTATTTTGACTTTCAAACCCAATGAGGTTAAATAATACTAGAGGAGCAGCGTCCTTCTAAAAAAATCAGAAAAACGTAACCACTTACGAGTTTAAAGTGGTAGCTTTGAAACGGATACATAAATTATGTCAATCTGGCAAAATACTATATTTGTCTCATTTCTTCTACCGTCAAACTAACTATGTTGGAATGAGACAAGACATTGTAATCGGAAAAACGGCCAGAGTTGCCAATGATCTACATAATTTCCCCAGAATGAATGAAGGTGTTAATGAAATCAATTACTATGAAAGGTCGAATTATGTACATTAAGGAAGAAAAAAAAATGCATCAACGTAAATGTTATATTTATTTTTTATTAACTGGGTGTGGCTCAAAAAAATTGTACTTTTTGAAAAAATATTTCGGTCGCCTGTTTACCTTTGAATACCTTAGAATTTAATTTATTATTATAATATGAAAACGTCAAAAATACATGGTTGCAAATAAAAATAAAAAATATTTATTTTAATAAATAATTTGATTTACGAAACTTTTATATATTTTTTTGCTCCATACAAAACTAAAATGTCCCAGTGCAGTCTTTCGACAATTATATTATCATAACAAAATATTTATTCGGTTTATGTAATTTCTGATTGCCGTCGTAGTTAATACGGGAGTTCATGTAATGCATTTTGTCTAAAAATCCCTCGCAATTATATATTTTCTTATAAAACTATTAATTTTAAAATTTGTCCCAATTAATCTTCCAGTGTGTTATAATAGATGTGTTGCGTGGTAACTTTTTTATTTTAGTGACAACCACACTAGAACCACTTTTAATGGGTGGCAACACTCTAGGGCAACGCCAATGATGTGTCAATTTTATGTCAGCAATTTTAGTTTCGTAACAGAAGTGAAGTGATTTGTGGTGTTCGTTTTGGTCGTTAAAAATATTGGATTTTAAATGCAGAATTTTCAAGGTAAGTGTTTATAATTCGTTATTATATTAGTTAATATGTTAAATAATAGTTTTTACCTAGTACATTTAGGGTTTATTTCTGAAATATCTTTGAAGTTGTAGCTGCTATGTTCAAGTGAACACAAGAATCTTCTGGTGTGTTTGGTCTAGTGTGTTATGGTGCGTTACATGTTGTGTTACGTAACACACTGGATAATATTAAGCTTGGTTCACAACATACTGTTACCCGAAAGTAAACATTAGGCATTAATTTTTTTTCAACAATTTCATAATTATTTTTCAGTAATAAACAGTAGTTCCAAAAGCTTCGAAACCATCTGTCGAAGCTGTCGTTGCGCGGTTGGATCAAGGGCCAGATACAGAAGGCAACACTCCTCGATACGGCCCGCATTGTGAGGAAGTTCCTGTCTCTGGAGCCCTAACCACCGGTAGCTTGGACCCTGCTCCCGACATCGGTGGACTACTGTTTTTATATTTTTAAATGTTTTTTTATAAATATATTTGTTATGAAAAATATTTAAAAATATCAAAAATATGTATTATAAGAAAAATAAAGGAGATAATAATAAAACTATAGTTTAATATTTTTATGTGTTTTTTTTTATAATTTAGTTAAAACAAATTTAAAAATGTAATTTTTATATGTGTAAAATATGAATAAAGAGAATAATAATAAAGTATATTCTATTCTATTCTATTCTAATAATTCCTTTATTTCAGGCAACTAAGGCCCATAAAAAACAATACACATATATAAGGGGACATTGTACTCCTCATTATAAACAATTTTTACTATGGGACCAACCCTGAAATCATGAAAAAAAATCAGATGTTCCATACATTATGATCGTGTTGTAAAGCATTTTTGTATGGGACAGCTGATTTTTTTTTCATGATTTCAGTGTTGGTCCCATAGTAAAAGTTGTTCATAATGAGGAGTACAATGAGGAGTCAAATGTTTAAATAGATTACGTGTCTTAATAGAAGTCACATACGTACTTATTCATTTAATTTATTAACCTAATAATAATATTTTTTGTACAATGTAGACCTGCCTTTACAAAGTTCTAGTGTGTTACAATATTTTCCAGTGTGTTGCATGTCACATTGTGTGTTATTCTCTCCAGTGTGTTATGGTACAAACTTTGTGAGCCGCACCCAACTATATTTCAATAATTTAGACTTATAGGAACATACATTAGTCATTCACTAAACTCCCAACAGTCTGGCAAAATCAAAATCGTTTTTACTGGTAACACTGATGGCAAAAACAATGTTTGATAAATTTATTTGGTCTCGTAATGTTTTTTTGGATAATCTTACGAAAATTTGGCACAACTTGCTTTATTAATCTTTTCAGATCGTGACATACAAATTTTAACTGCACATTTTACCATTTTGATAATTTTTATCGCGGAGCAATCTCTCACTTGACGTCAAGCTGACAACTGAAGTCAGATATGCCTGCGGACATATACGACGTAGCAACGCGCCGGTGCCTTACACTGCTGATCTAGTGGAATTCTTTGACATAAAGCTGCATACAGATGACATGATTTGATTAACAATTAAAATGAGTGCTGAGGCTGGAACCCCCAGACTACGGAACGACTGCGGACCAGCTAGCTGACCTATACAAAATCCCGTTTCCTTAAATGTTAACGCCTCCTGAAAGATAAAATTGCATAAAAATGTCATTTGTTTACGCTCGAACCTGAATGATTTATACTAAAATAGGTATATGCTCTAAGACTAAAATTATACATATTTTGATAAACATAAAGAAAATAAATTCACGACTGGCTCAGACAGAGCAGCTGCGGGATGGCGATGGGCTGGCTGCGGAACAGTGACGCGGGCGCTGAGTGATACTTGCTGCTCCGCGGCCGAGTCATCAACGTTCAGGGAGCCTAGACAAAATACCTCTTCCTTGAATGTTAAAGTCTGCGGAAATAACGAATTCTATGGAAATGACTATTGCTCGAGCATGAGCAAATGTCATTTCCATTCCATTTCCAGAAAATTGACAATCAAATCGTCTTCTTTGGAACTGGGGGCTTACCATGACCTCTTAAAGCAGGGCAGAAGTTGCCTGGAAGTTGAACTGCCCTGCTTTTTTGTACTATGACATCGTTATAGCAGGCCTGTAGCAGGCCTGCTACGTTGACGTTTACGAAATCCGTTCACCTGTTTTTTTTTGTATAGACTTTTCGTACCATAAACAAGCTTATCCGTTCAACTTGGTTGAATAGTCGTTCACCTTTTGTACTGTCATGGTACGATTTTTAGCGATTCAGAAGCAGGCCTGCTTTTGAACGGATATTGACGGGCTGGCATTTGGGGGCTTACCATGACGTCTTAAGAAAACGTTCAAATGCCAGCCAGTCAATATCCGTTCAAAAGCAGGCCTGCTTCTGAATCGCTAAAAATCGTACCATGACATTACTAAAGGTGAACGGCTATGCGACCAAGTTGAACGGATAAGCTTGTTCATGGTACGAAAAGTCTATACAAAAAAAAAGGTGAACGGATATCGTAAACGTCAACTTAGCAGGCCTGCCGCAGGCCTGCTCTAACGATGTCATAGTACAAAAAAGCAGGGCAGTTCAACTTCCAGGCAACTTCTGCCCTGCTTTAAGAGGTCATGGTAAGCCCCTTGAACGTTTTCTTAAGACGTCATGGTAAGCCCCCTGTGCCATTTCCACCAGTAAGTTAAATTGCGCAAGTTACTGTAGCAAATACTCGCTTTAAACGTAAAACTTCCATAAATCAACTTGCTGCGGGTGTGTCCAAAGTTAGAATAGAAGTCGATTGCAGAAGTCAACTTCCGCAACTTAACTTGCTGGTGGATTTGGCGCTTAAGGTGAGGTCACAGATTACTAATATGTAGCAAGCTGGGTGAGGTTAATCGCGATTCGCGAGGCTTTCTACTTTATATCATTTACAATTTTACAATATTCCTACTGCGATTCCAACTGAAAATAAATCGTTTTGAAATTGTTGCTAGTTCACTTTTTAGAACGACGTTTACACATCGACATAAGGAAATCTATGGACTTGGCATACCTACAAAAAAAGCGTGTATACCTAAACTTTGCTGAGAAAATAAAATGGCGGTTACTAGAGTAGGCCCTATCGATGTTTTTTAAAAATGACATCGATAAAACTTTATAATAATGTTTTTCTATTATCATGGTACCTACATAATTGTACATACCACTTTTTTTCGTTTTTTGCAATTTCACTTTTTTTCGTTTTTTGCAATTTGGAATACAGTATTTAATTATATGTTGATTAAAGTATAACTCGCGACCGTATGATCACTAGAATCAGTAATCGCATAACTGTCTAGACCGGACACACGGCAAATTGGTTTTGTCGTTATGTCCAGTCCAGCTCTTGATTTAGGTATATAATTACATTGCTGACCACATATATGTTAGTTGTCAATAGTATGCTTGGCGTTGTGGCAACGGCGATATGTCTTGGTGGCAACGTCGCATATACCTATAAGGGCCTTTTCAGTGCCATGCGCGTTCGTGCCCACATGCGTGTGTCACCCGCACCCGTGGTGCCTGAATTTCACCTTTTCAAAGATGTAAGTATATAATGTGATGCGTGAAACACGAACGAAAAGGTAAACTGCGGGCGCCACGCATGCGGGTGACGCTCGCACGCGGGGTCGAACCCGCATGACAGCGAAAAGGCCCTTAGGGCCTATTCACAGTCATGCGTCATGACACGGTGGCGGCGCGGCGACGGATTCGTCGTCGCCCTGAGCTCTAAAACAGAGGAGACCTTTCTTGCTTGATTTGCTGTTGTCCACATGGTTTCTTTTTACTGTTACTTAAGGTGGTTCCGTCAAGGGTCTGTATAAAACTTTATCCTGTGTAGTATATTATTATTTTTCATTAAAGATTATAATTGAATACCAATTAAATTTTTATCGCTTATCACATTTTTATCAACATGTTTACGACATACAAAGCTGCAATTTACAAAAATTTTATGAAAATATGATTTCACAGGCGGAACCACCATAATTAATATTTTTTATATTAATGTTTCCAACCCTTTTTTGTTTACAAACCTCTTCGAACATGCAGATGATTGTGTGTTTTAATAAAAAGTCAACAATAATTATAACAAAGTATTTAATATTATAAAATAAATCAAAGTTATTCATTTCTAAATAATATTATTTTGTTCAAGTAATTTCTGTACTTATGAAATTCTTTCAGAATATTTCTTCGCATTATATTTGAATCTTAAATTCATGTATATTTCATATTAATAATATTACTAAAATGAGTAATTCTTTTTGTCTTTCTTCTAATATTCTCATTCTCTTTATTTTCTTTAACTGATTTTGACACTTGTCCTTTAATTTCTTTATCATTTCTGTGTGGACCTGAAATCAAATAAAATAAAATTAAGCTTTACAGATATTAAAAACAAGCAAGTGATATCTCCCACCCAGTCTCAAATCAATCTATGAGATCAAATTCGGTAAATTAATAATGATGGTAAGAAAGGGATCCCTTTTTTCCATAATAATACTTTGCCATACAATTTATGTTGGGCTAATTATTGTTGAGACTAGTTTTGTTTTCCGAGCGTAGCTAGGCCATCCATAAACGACAACTGGTTAGGTTAGGGTTAATTTTTTTTAAGACCCGTTAGTACAAATTTGGCTTGTAACTTCTATTTTTAGATAATGTAGAATAAAACACCCTACCGAACCATACCTACAAATTTCATTAAATATAACGGTATAGTACACGTAGTGTCTAGCATTTTAGGAGTTACTTATTATGCGTATGAATTATGTTTATAAAAATAATGGTTTAATATAATTATGCGTAAATATGCTTTAGAATATTATGCTTGAACATCTGTGGACAATTTTAAAAATAATATCCTCACAAACAATGCAGTTTTGACGTAAGAGGCAATTCTAAAGATTAAAAAAAACGGTACATGTGTTGTTTTTAGAGAACACATTGACCTAAAACAATGTTTTTGCATCTTAAATACAAGCTGCCTATCAGTCGATTGTCACGTAAAAATAACACTGTAACATAGAATTGAGGTTTCTGATCTGTGATATGCTGTTACTAGTGTTTACATTTTTTGATAGCTGATGCAGTGCATATGCAGATTTACTTAATTGTTTACAAATTTCTGCTATATGGTTTCCAAGTCATTTTATTATTATAATCTTCATAAGTATCAATCACGAGTAATATAGACATTTGTTTAATTATATTTTAAAATGTGAAAATATTTTGGAAACAATAAATTATTATCTCGTTTATTCATTATCATTTATCCAATTTATAATATTAAATAGCGAATCATTAATATCATTTTCATAATTGTTTTTATTTTTACATTCTAAAGCCGTTCTATCGTCTAATAAAAGAACCATTTATCTTTTATTTCTTTCAAAGAGATCATTTATGTATATAATATTACTTACCAGTAGGTTTCTTCAGGGTAAAGCATCGTCACGTAATGTTATTTTACCCAGTGTTCGGTTGAAACACGATTCTTCGAAATGAAGAGAACAAATAAAAATGTTTTTTGTTGTCGTCCTTAAATTTTCAACTCCGATGGATTCCAACCAAAATTTTCTTTTACCTTTTCTAGTAGGCAGCCTTAAAAGTAAAACATAAAACTAAAAAGGAGCATAAAATAGCATTATCGATAAACAAAACAATGTCTAAATGCACTACTCTATCACTTGACTCTTCAATAACAACAAAACATCAACAAAATGATTTATTGAAGTACAAATCTTGAAAATAAAGTAAAAACGAAAATTATGAATGCTTTACTGTTGAAAGTCTTCAACAATAAAACCAGCATTATCTAAATCTAAACATTTTTCAGTTAAAATAAAATACGTACAGTGCAAAGTTATGTTTGGGTGTTTTCCGCTTCTTTTGATGCTACATCCGATTATATTGCAATTCGGCATCTTGCTATCGACGATTCCCACAATAAAACCAAGTTTAAGCGTAATAAAACTGCTATTTACTCCAAAAATCAACAAATTATAACCACAGCTCGAACGGATTTGACAGTCGACGTACCCTTAGATAATAACAAACAGCGAGAAAATAAAATGGCGACCGGCCGCACTTAGGTATTTTAATGTCGCCAGAAATGACGGGTTGCCATTACGGTAGCTGTCAAAATACTACTATCCTTTTTTACATATGCAAAATTAAAAAAGTTAGAAAGAGATGGCAGTATTTTTTTGATATTGGCGTCGATTTTCCTCACATTTGCATAACTATTTTTTATATAGTAGAACGTTTCATGTCTATATTATTTATTATGTCTATGCGTTTACATCCTTAACGTTGACAGACAGATGTCATGTCAAAGAACGCCATACCCATTGTTATTTCGATTCCGGAATAAATCCAGAAAATTATTGTACGTTTAAGGTATTAGAAAGTACGCAACAATGAGTGAATTAGTTTGGGGAATTAAAAACGGCGATATTGACCAAGTAAAAGACATAGTAGAAAACAAAGTAAGTAGATCACCTATGCCCGAATCGGTTATTTTTCTTCGTGAATATTAAGTCGTTGGCAAGAGAAAGCAATGTTTCTCATTAATTTTACTCGTTTTGGCTGAAAATTAAGAAAAGGAAGTACGTAGGGACTAAGCGCCTACCGTTTTCTTTATCTAAAACAATCATGAGTATAGTGCATCAATAAATTAATATGAATAATAGAATGTGTTGTAATTAATTATTATTAGCAGAGCGGTGTCATACGCCCTAAACGCAAGCACATAATTGCTATACTAGGAGCTACAACTATCATGTTAACTATAATACTTATACCTTACATTTTCAATTCTTTTCCCTAAAATTATGTATGTATAAATTATTATAGGGAAAATGTATTATTGTTTTAGAAAATTGATGTCAATGCTCTAATTGATGGACGAGTACCTCTTCACTATGCTGCTGATTATGGACAAACAGCTGTTCTGAATTTTTTGCTGGACAAAGGAGCAGATCCTAATGTAAGTGTACACATTCATGAAAAGATACTTGTGCAAACAATAGTATTATTTGTCTTATTAAAATGCTTATTCCAGATGTTGGACAAACACGGCATCTCTGTACTGTTAGCAGCTATTTGGGAAGGCCACACAGACTGTGTCAAGACATTACTCAAAAATGTAAGTAACATCAACAGAAATGAATGGCACTTTTTGCAAAAATTAATATGCATGACTTGCAATTTCACAGTTATGGCAAGAAATAATTTCATGCAGCAAACTTTTGAAACCAAATAACAGTTATACATTGTTTTGACCAATTTACTCAATATAGACTTGTTTTAAATCTGGGACATCCAGTACAAAATTAGATAACTTTCTGAGTCATACTTTTTTGTTTATTGAGCATGATTGTTTAAAGATAATATATCATAGACAAACTGCATTATCTTACAGGGTGCTTCTAAAAATGGAAAAACCCCAGATGGAACACCGTACATCGAAGCAGCTGAAAAAGAAGAAATCAAAGAACTTCTCACATAGAATGCAATCTATTACATCAGAATTATTGTAACAAGCAAACGCTCACATTATGTTTTGATGCTGAGGTAAAATCACTAAGATCAAACAATAAATTAATCCATTATAAAATATTTTTACATGCATTTATTTACATTGTAATGAATTATTTTTATATGCTCAACATATTGAATTATAAAATATGTATTTGATTATGCGTCCATTTAGTAGTGTGTGTATCTATAAAGGCCTGACTCCTCTTATAGGGGTAAATTGCTGCAATCACCTGAAATGTGATGGGTAGCTGCTCATCCTTCCAGTAGTTGCATGAGATTTGAAAGAAGCCCCATAATCTAAATTTAGCAAATAAATTATTTAATGTTAAGGTATAATTCCAACTAATAAGATGTAATTTTTATCGCTAAAAATAAACTGATAATAAACAAACCAACTTTTTAATTTTTATATGAAACAGGTATGAACAAAATAAATATCATTTACATGACAAAAACTTACAGCTAATTTCATACTACTGGAAAGGAAAATAGGAACTACAATTTCTATTATTCAACATCTTTTCAAGTTTTCTATCATTTCAATACAATATATTCCAAAAATATGAAAATATCTACCTACCTTACAATGTTGCAAAAACTACTTGATTGATAGATAATAATCACCACTAAGCCCTAGCAGTTATCATGTTGTAACATACATACATACATACCAATGGACTTGAAAGAGTGACAAGATTTTCACGTTGACAAAAGCCACGCGTGCGCAATTTAATAAGAGTGATGAAATAGTCACAGTGACAAAAGTCACCCGTGCGCGCTACCTTTAAAATAAAAAATATTTTTATACCAATCCTATGCTTAGGTAAAAGCCTCTGTAGCGTCTACATTATTCCATAATTAAAATAAATAAAAATCTTACATAAATATCACAAAAATTGTTACATTTTAACTTTGGGCCACTCACTAATGAAAAAACAGTTTAAAAATTACAGATCACCACTTCCAGGATATTTCTTATACTTGTTATTCTTTGGTGGAGGACAGTAGCAGGCATTTTTCTGTGCATCCAAATATGACTTACAGCCAAGTGTTAATGTGCCAGTGAATAACAATTTTGCTGCAGCTTTGCAACCTGAAATTAGATTATGATATTTCATATTAAATTAATTATATGGATCTTTTGCACCTATTGAGTTGATTTTCTATTGCAATTCTTGTAGACGGTTTTTGCGGACCATTTCTATGTAACCAAGCAGTTATTGGCAAGACCCTCTGGATCTTTAGCCAAATTATACATCATATTTATTAGTGTACAGTACGCATAATAAAACTTCGCCCTTCTGAAGTGAGGAACAGAACCCTCAAAGCCTGGTTTTAGAGAGGCAAACCTATTTTATGCATATTGTAGGTAGGGTAAGTAGAATCATATACATATATTGTTAATTTGTAGTAAGTACTCACCTTTCGTAATTGTGTCTCCCGCTACATTCACTGACTTATATGAATCACAGTAATTGTAGAGGCATCTTTTAAAGTCCAAGTCACAAGTTTCTTTCCCGCTGTTACAAGTATCATAACAAATATCGTGGGTGTCGCAACATTTCGTCATTTCTTCAAGAGGCAAATATTCTGTAGCAACCTCAAAGCCTAGTGAACCACAACCATCTGATTTAGGCATATGATTTCTATTGCGGACTGGTTTCAAGCCTTAAAATAAATAATTTAAAATGTAAGTTTTAGAATAATATGTATGGAATGGAATTAAATTCTTCAATCGAAGTATAAGGTACTTGCCTTCAGGACATTTATATATGCATTCCTCTTCTACAGCTGCATCAAAAACTTCATGCAGAGATCTGAACTTCTCAGCAACTGTTATGGCATTTTTTATCATATCACCAAAGACAGACTCTGCTGATAAAACTGCATCCTTTAGATTCCTTAACATACTAGAGCCCATGCCAGAATAGGCATAGGCCACGAAAGTTAATGCGTAAATCATAATCTTTCTATAGGGAATTTCCATGATTAATAATATTATCTTGAAGGACTTTTTAAAAATAATACCATATTCCTCTAATTCATATCTTCCCAATTTAACCAGTGGTTTGAGTACACGTAATTTTCAATTCCGGATAACCTATTTTGGATTTTAGCCAAACCAAAACAAAAATATTTTAAGTTAAATGTCATCTGTCATCGTTTAGCTGATTGTATAAATCGAGAATCGATTTGAAAATCTAAAATCGACTAATTTTATTATTGAAATTTCAGTTTGGCAACATTTTGTGAATATCCGGTAGCCATACTGTTTTAAAAAGTTATCCTTTTCCGTTTTGTTGTCGTGAAAATGACGGGCTTTAGCAATAAGGTGAGAAGAAAAAATATGAATATCAAGTAAAATGTCTTCAAGTGGACGTAATAATTAACTCTAAACCATAATGTGCTCTGTATTCTTCAAATTATTAGTTTCTGCCGTGTAATAGTTTTCAACAACATGCACTGTCCATGCATCACACGTGCTTTCGTGTGTTTCGCATTCGATAAAGGACAATTACACATGAAATTGTTCGTATTTCCTTTGCTACAAAGAATTCCAAGATTCAAGTTACAATTATTGTGTTTTCACGCAGTTTAAATTGCAAATAGTGTAATTAATTTTGAGGTTATACGGTACGTCAGCGGTGGTTTATAACCAGTGTGAATGCTTGTGTTCTAGGCCATAGTGATCGATGGCCGTGGCCATCTGCTGGGCCGCCTGGCCGCAGTCATTGCTAAGGTCCTGTTAGAAGGTAACAAAGTCGTGGTCGTGCGATGTGAGCAGATCAACATCTCTGGTAACTTCTTCAGGTAAGATCATTGTCTCACACTTGCACTAATTTATCATATTTCCTGTATTAATTTCCTTACAAATATCGTCAAACATACTATCAAACTAGTGAATCTTCTTCATTAGACAAGATATCATTGAGTTCAAAAGTATCATGTTTTTTTTAACACCACATTGTGTTATTTGATGCATATGCATCAGTTTATCAATATCCCTAGTTATCTGACTACCACGTTTATTAATATAATTGTGTGTATAGTTAGTATGACTAACATAGAAAAGGGTTTTATCAATGGAAGAATAGTCAAATGAACATATTTATACACAATGGCAATATGTAATTTTGTTGACAAAACCCTTTTCTACAGTTGTCATGCTATGTCTGTTGGTTCTACTATGAAAACAAGTTCTAAAGAGAAAATTAAAATGATGTTTCACTTGGGTAATTTGCGACTGAATATTTTAAATAGATGTTGTTACTTATAAATATCTGATTAACTTCTTGCAGTACCTCCTCATACTGTGTTAATTATAGTTTATACTAACAGTTTCTATGTATTTCAGGAACAAATTGAAGTTCATGTCATTCCTTCGTAAGAGGTGTAATGTGAACCCCGCTCGTGGGCCTTTCCACTTCAGAGCACCTTCCAAGATCCTGTGGAAGACTGTCAGAGGTATGCATTCTCAATTTAAATATAAGTGGAGTTTTTAAATGCAACTTTTGATGGTTTGTTTTATAGCTGACTTCTTGGATTAAACCTGTTTGTTGGAAAGTCACTAGAAGACCTATTCCCAGCAGTGGAAGTTTTGTCAGTTTAATGTTTATAGGTGATATATTCTATACCATTTTAGTCACTATGTTAATTGATATTTTATCAATTAACATAGTGCCTAAAATTAAACAGTAATCAAATGAAAAAAAAACAATATTGAGTATTGATAAAATCTACTTATTGCCTACAAAATACATCCAAATTCCTTGGTTTGAAGACAGTTATTACTTCTCTAAAAATAGGTGGCCCTACCATATCTTCTGCTAATGATTATTTTCACTTTTACCTACATTATTTGATGTTTATGATACAAAAACTTGTATGAAGCCATTAAAACACAAAAATGTAATCTTGTTTATAACACACAGATGTTCACAAAACACTTGCATATTACAGGCATGATCCCACACAAGACTGAGCGTGGGAAGAACGCTTTGAGGAGGCTCCGTGCGTACGACGGTTGCCCGCCACCATACGACAACCGCCGTCGCGTGGTTGTCCCCGCTGCTCTGCGCGTCTTCTGCTTGAAGCCTGGCCGCAAGGTATGTTAACACATTGATTGTTGAGTAACATTAGCTTACGACGCCCACGATGCGCGGTTACGCACGTGGTCTGTCCGTAGTAGTATAAAAAATATGCAAACACATTGTCTGTTCCCGCCGCTTGCAGATTTTTTTCCAGAATAGTGCCGTTTTTTTTTTCACACGAAACCTTTTAGTACAATGATTTTCTCTATTTATTTATCTCATATTAAGACTAGATTACAGGGAAAGTAACAAAGTATGAATTGTTGGTAATAGAAGTATTCACATGCTTCTCCAAACTTAGAAGAGGCCTATGTCCAGCAGTGGACTGTAATAGGCTAACTTCATTGAATTGCCTCTAATTAACACTTCAGTTCTTCTCAAGTAAGATCTAATTGGATGCCAAGAACAGTAAAAATATAATTATCTGAAAAAACTGACAACTGCTAGATATAGCTTAAGAATTAATAATTAATTTGAATTTAAGTTGAACAGTGCAGAAAAAGAAACTTGTATTTATTATGTAGTTCATTCCTTATTTTTTATGTCAGTCTTCAATGATGTTTCATTTGGGTAATTTGCGACTGAATAACCATGTTGCGATTTTATAATTGTCTGAGACCTTATCACTTATGATTTACCCCTATATCTTACAATAAAATGGAGAAAAACTAATTATATTTGTTTCCAGTACTGTCACGTTGGTCGCCTGTCCCACGAGGTCGGCTGGAAGTACCGTGAAGTTGTCCGCAAGCTCGAGGACAAGAGAAAGATCAAGTCCATCAAGCTAATGGCCTTCGAGAAGAAGCTGAAGGTTTGTTCCTCTAATTATCGTAATACTCACTATTCAAGAGCATGTGTAATAAAAAAAAATTGAACTTGGCTTTTCACATAGCCATGTGTCTAGATTGTCACATTTTATAATGATGATTACATTCTTACCTACATTATTTGAAAACAAATGAAAATAACCTTTTACTGATTGAGAAATTATTAATTTCGTACCTATAGTGTATTTGATAGATTTCTGACTTATATAATTTTCTTCACAGAGAATCACCAAGGAATCCGGCGAGAAGGTCGCGAAGACGACAGCGCCGTTCACCGCCGTCATCCAATCCTATGGATACAATTAGGATTAAGAGAATTAAAAAAAACCTTTTGGTTGCCCAAACTGTCTTATTATTTTACTTTCGACAACTACTGCTATCCTAAACAAGTACATGTGCCGTAGGAACAGAAAATATGTTACTTTCAACGGGAATATACCAAAAAATAGAGTAGTAATAGGAGCGTAAAACCGAGAACTGTTGGAATTCTGTACCAACGCTTCTAGAATGGCGACAACCAACTGGAAGGCGAAGCGTGGGTGGCACAATCTATACGGGAGGCCTTTTTCCAGTAATCTACATCTTCCGGTATGATACCAAAATGTTATATTTATAAAAAACTTTTTAAAGCAAATATTGAAACCGGTAAAAGAGTTAGGTACATCACGTGTGTTACGGCTAAAACCCGAATTGCTATTACAACTAGTTCAGCTGGCTACAACTAGGTGTGACTGGTTGCAGGTGGTTAGAACTAGATAAAAATATTCTTTTCTACAGTTAAAAAAATAAAAACTACGAAGTGAAAAGCCATCGGCGTTACCAGCATTGTGACTATTTTCCACTTCTAACCTAACCTAAAAGTAATCGACCACACCTAGTTTTAGTCGTTATTAAATAGGCTATACCTCTGCAACCGGCCGCACCTATTTGTTGCCGCCCAAACCTAGGTGTAACCGCAGTATAGCTTTTAGCCGTACCTAACAGGTAATAATATGTAGGTAATCAGCAAATCCGGCGATAAAAAAAACTTCATTAGGTAAGTACCTTACTTATAAAAAGTAGCTATCTTTTTTTAAGGTACTTACTTTCTCTACAGGTTGCATTCGTTTCTTCCAACCTGTATATTATACAGATTGGAATTAGGGGCATTCCATGCGTACTTGTTTTGGAGTGGAACCCAGTGGCGTAGCTACTGTAGGGCTAAGCGGGGCAGTGCCCCGAAGCCAGCCAAGCTCAAGGAGCCTCGGCCTCCATGAACGACGGTCGAAAAAGTTACACAAAGTTAGTCGAAAGGGGGGTACTAATCCGCAGGCCACAGTATCACCGATGACTCGTTTTAAAGCAAGTGTCAAAATTCGGCATCCCTGCTTTAGTTACGAATTCAGAAAATGGTGCATCTAATTCGTGACCACAAATATGACCTAAAATGTAAACATAGCTGAGGATAGACAGATTTTAGCATTTTTTTTTTAATTTTTGATCTGCTATTTCTCTTAAACTACTGAGTTTTGGGGAAAGTGGTAGAACAAAAGTTACTCATTATTATAGGTACCTTTAACAACCTTTCGGATTAGTACCCCCTTTCCGACTAACCTATCCTAGTTGAAAAAAGAAGACATAACTTTTGGCACGAACTGAAATAAAAAAAAGCCACCAGAACATTAACTTAAATAGGGTGTAACTCCGCAGTAACACGGCTTTAAGCATGGCAACTCAATTGTTTGTGTATGGAATTCCCCTAAGCGAATAATCCTTTATCATAGATCCCGATAAAGTGTTGTAACCAATTGCACTCTGAATTTCATGCACTCGATTTGATTTTGCGCAACATAAGTATTTCAATCGATATTAGTATAAAATAGGGACCCAATTTCATTTTTACCCTTGGTTACATAGGTGCCATTTGTGGAACCCCCCGTCTCCAGTTCTCGTTGCGCATCGATACGGCACCACCAATGTAGTATCTAGGGTGAACGATCATAACTTCCTGTGGAGTAACTTGGATCTCGACGAAGAATAGGCCTCGCTCTACCTGTTGGTGTCGTAGAAAAAGACTAAGGGATTAGTTATATCAAGAGGATGGGCAGCAACGTCTTCCGTGGTGATTATTCAAAGTAGGTAGTGGTTATTTGAGGCCCATGTTCAGCAGTGAACATTTGCGGGCAGATGAGTAGAGGGGAATTAACATTATTAAATAAATATACCTACGTAAGTAGTGATCTATTACCGTATTACCGATAATTGTAACATCCTCATTTCCGAATTTAACAGGAAGCAAAGTGGCATCAATTTATAGTTACCTACTTGTGCGTTGGTTATATGATGATGAAATTTGGATGCTAAACGCATTCCCCCACATACCAAAAAAGCACGGGTGAACAGGAATTGACGAGTAAGATGTACGAGCCATCAGCTTATACTGTACATGTACTGCTGCTAATGGATTCTGTGATTATTTATTACCAACACTCCGATGAGTTGTGTAGTACGAGTTTGCAAATTACGAAAACGGCAGCAGTTTCCGTGAACTCGTGATACAAGTGTGTCTGGTTAGAGACTGTACATACGAAAACCATGAACTGCTCATCATTCTGTACAACTTTTATTATAGGACAAACTCCAAATTCGTGAAAAAATAATCAAGTTTGATTACCAAAATGTATGAAAGAGCAGATTTTTTTTTCAAGAATTCATAATCTTCCCGTAGAAAAAGTTGTACAGTATGATGAGCAGAGTTCATGGTTTTCGTACTTATGTACAGTCTCTAACCAGACACCCTGTAACTATATTTTGTTTATTTTCCTTGCGGGTGTGTAAGAGACATTTAGTTTACCTAGGGGTACCTATACCTACATAGAAAACCTACATTAGTACGAGTAGGAGTTTGCAAGTTACAAAAACAACAATCGTTTTCGTGAGATCTCTAAACTAACTCCTATCAATCAATCACTCTTACAAGATACACTACCGCAAGAAAAAGAGAATTAGACTATTGATTGCCGTTTTTGTAATTTGCGCACTCGTAGGTACTAAATAAGTACTAGGGGTAGAGAAGGAGAAGCCTCCACGATTAACTACACAGTAAGTACGTAGGGCGCACCTTAGGCAGCAACGACAAAAGAATAGGATCCTTTAGCAGTCAGCTCCTCTGTGAACTTTGCATGGCACCTTGCTGACTGGTGTCATTTTTTAACCAAGGCATGAGTTCATTCTTGTGTTCCTTTCTAGACGAGAAAAGACTCAGCCTCAGCCGAAATTATAATAAGTACGTAGTGAATAATGACACAGAAAAAACGTATTCTGTATTGACGTCATAGGAAATCAATTTATGGATTCCATTTATTGGTCCAACGGGTTCCATCAGATAATTATTTTACGCGCAGGGACAAATTTTCTTGTGCAGCTGTGTCCTGCGATAATACTCGCGCAATATAGGAAACTTGAATCATCTTGATACTTTAGGATTTTCCTTTTATTCTTCACTCTATTATACTCTCAAAGAAATTCTACTACATGGGAATTTAAATATGATTTCTTTAGCCTCAGCCTTTTTCTCCCAAGTGCTGGAAATAGGTCTCCCCTAATCATAACTTGTTTACCTACCTACATTAATAATTAGGTATTCGATGTCACAAGTCGGCACATAACTTATGAATTTTAATTATGTGGGTACTTAGATAACACGCATAATCATATTTATCGATTTTCAGAGCTTAATACCTATCTGATTAAGTTGTCTTTGATTCCTTGTTGGTTGTGACAAGCACAAAGACTAGTTAATAGGTACTTTAATGTTTGCCTACCTACAGTTACAATTTCACATGCCTATGTACCTAGATGTCCTACCTACCTGTCTACCTAGATACGTATTGATTACACAAAAATACATAGGTATTTTTACACAAGGTTAAAAACGAATAGAGCCCTATCATTTTATCCTGCTGTTGCACTAGCAGCTTTCAAGGATGTAGATCAGACAATCCCCGTCAAAATCGCTTCGCGTGTGGGAAGCTGAAAATTGAATGCGTTCTAGCGCCTAATAAGCATTGGATTGACACAGTCTCCGAAGCTGTATATAAGCCGGCACTAGCGCTTCAAAATTCAGTTCGGAAGCGACCGCCATCGGTACACTTCCAACAGTATCATCAGGAAAGGAAGAAAACCACCCCATAGAGCACACAGTTACTATGAATAACTGGCGTTTACTACTACTAGCGTTAGTCGCGGTTTTTCAACCTATTGCATCTTTCACCGAGCACAACCTCATTGATGGAAGGGAACAGTGTTGCGATCGTCTTTCGTCTACTCCGCTTCGAGATACGAGGTCTTCGCTCCATGGAACCTACTGGCACGGCAAAACTACTTCTGAGCTACGTCTGAATGATCGGGATGAAATTCGTGACGATCGTCATTATGAACTGAGGCAACGCGATTCCGTGTTCACTCGTCCTTCAACGGAGAGACCGCTGGTAGATAACCGAGAGAGAGGCGCAAGACAAGGTCCCTCTGTAACAGCCAGGTCTTCTCGAGTTGAAAGGCTTTTGAACGATCAAAGTCGCAACCGGCTTCTGGACGTACACGAAAGAGAAAGAACCGCTAGAAATATTCGAGACCTGAAACATCAGGACCAAACCCGCAGAGTTGTTGATCGCACCCTTGAACGCAGTAATGACAGGGCCTACATTGAGTCCTCGCGGGACCGTTTATCGAAAGATGATTACAGAAGCGACCGCTTTGGTAATGAGCGTCTGTTCCACAACTTTTTCGATTCTCAACGTGAAACCCAAAGGGAGCAAATCAGGTCTGGAGAACTAAGGTTTACACCAAATAGAGATGCACGACATGTCCTTAGACGAACAAACAATGACGGAGCCCGCATTGAAGCTTCTAACCATTTGAATAATCGTCAACACATTGCGAGGGAAAGGTTGAGTATGGAGCGACGCCAATCTTTAGTTCGGGCTGACACCTGGCGTTACATTGACAATAATAATGAACGCCGAGATCTCGAGCGAAACAATGAACAGAGGCGGTCACTTTCAGAAAATACTCGATTAGTAGATCGTATCCGGGATATGCGCATTCGTCTTAACTCTTGGGAGGAAAACCGACAAAATCGTCACCGCACTAGCGCTAGTCAACGATTATCTACGGAAAGATTTGATGAACGCCGTGAACAGAGAGACGATCGCACAGAATCCCGGCAGCAAAACAAGGAAAATACTGACCGTAGACTTTCTGGTGAGCGAATGCAGATGACTCTGAGAATCACACGGGAATCTCGAATTATGAATGAAATGAATACCCGTAATGAGAGAGACCTAGATAGTCGACGGGAAATTAGACAAAGCGAGAGGATGGTTAGGGAGACTCAGGCCGAAATTAGAGAAAATTCGGACCGTAGACTTTCTGGTGAGCGAATGCAGATGGCTCGGAGAATCACACGAGAGGCGCGAATTATGAATGAAATGAATACCCGTAATGAGAGAGACCTAGATAGTCGACGGGAAATTAGACAAAAAGAGAGGATGGTTATGGAGAATCAGGACGAAATTAGAGAAAATTCGGACCGTAGACTTTCCCGAGAGAGGATCCAAAAGGACCGGAGAGATACACGTGAATCTAGAATTATGATGACACAAAATGAGAGAGACGTAGATAGTCGACGGGAAATTACACAAAACGAGAGGATGGTTAAGGAGACTCGGGACGAAATTAGAGAAAATTCGGACCGTAGACTTTCCCGAGAGAGGATCCAAGAGGATCGGAGAGATACACGTGAATCTAGAATTATGATGACACAAAATGAGAGAGACGTAGATGGTCGACGGGAAATTAGACATATCGAGAGGATCTCTAGGGAAACTCAAGATGAAAGGAAAAATTATAACAGACTTACTCTTGAAAAGATCCAGATAAATCGACGAAATTCCCGCGAATCCAAAGTAAGGAATAACATGATTACCCGAAATATTGATAATCGAAGGGAAATTAGAAACGAAAGGGTGTCTAGGGAGACACGGGACGAAGTTAAGGAAAATTCTGACCGTACACTTTCTCGTGAGAGGATTCAAATAGAGCGAAGGAATATTCGCGAATTTAGAACAATGAATGAACCCAGTGAGAGAGACGTTGATAGTCGGCGGGAAGTCAGGAACAACGAGAAGAGGTCCACAGAATTAAGGGAAAATCCCGACCGTAGACTTTCTCGTGAAAGAAGCCTGGTGGATCGAAGAAATACCCGTGAATTTAGGAAAACGGATGATGTTATTGCCCGAAATGAGCGAGATGTTCATAGTCGAGATGAGAGGTTGTCTATTAAGAATAGGGAAAATTCCGACCATAGACTTTCTCGTGAAAGAAGCCTGGTGGATCGACGAAATACCCGCGAATTTAGGAAAATGGATGACGTTATTGCCCGAAACGAGCGAGATGTTCATAGTCGAGATGGGAGGTTGTCTATTCAAAATAGGGAAAATCCCGACAATAGACTTTCTCGTGAAAGGATACAAATGGATCGGAGGCATGAATCTAGAATTATGAATACCCTAAATATGAGAGATTTGGATGGTCGACAGGAAATTAGGTACAACGAGAGGCTGTCAATGGACGAATTTAGAGAAAATTCCGACCGCAGACTCGCTCGAGAAAGTAGGCAAACAGATCGACGGGATATCCGTGAATCTAGAATAACCAACGGCGTGGCTATTCGAAATGTGGGAGACATTGAGAATCGACGAGAAATCAGATATAATGAGAGGTTATCAAGGTCATCTGGCAGAGTTATCACTGCAGAAAGAGACAATTCGGTAACAGACCGAAGAGCCCGCTCAGTGGACCGTCGAAACTTCCGCGAAATTAGGGCTACACCTAAACTGAGCAGATCTGTCGATGTCCAATCTCGAAGCGAAGTATCCCGTAACCGAGTTGAACATAGTTACAGTATTGAAAACAGGGAGCGTGAAGTCATTGATGCTCGTTCCCGAAATGTTGACTCTGTCAGAAATCGTGAGAGGATAAGCTCTGTGATGGTTGGAAAAATGGAAGTTGAGAACGAATCCACTGTCGCCAACTGGCAGTATGTCCTCTACACATTGCAAGCCGCGTATTTGTGTGCTCTCTTCATGCAGATGGTGACACCAAGCCGCACTGAAAAATCACACAAGATGTATGTATTTACTTCTTTACGGGACCTTCTTTACCTTTGTTGAAAATATTGTACCTATCGTTGATTATTAAATTACCTACTTATTTAATTTTAACGCACCTTTTGTCCTTTTCCAGGAGTCTTCGCTGGTTACCCGTATCTTCTCACTACAATCCCATCAAAGTGGATTAAGCGACGAAACTTTATCGACTTCTGTACTTATCTAATATTTAAAGTTGTAGAAGATTTAGATTCAATGTTATTATGATCTCTATTCTAATGTATTCATAGAAAATAAATATTGTGTGTTATACATAAGTTTATTTATTTACCAACCCCAGTCACTGTAGATAACCAAGAGGTTAGGTATACAAAGAAATTAATTAGTATTAATTAATGATATTATAGGTCTAGCGCTTAACTGAGGCAGTGCCTGAGGTATGGGAGCGGCACGGAAGGGGTGATATATGACGTGACATGACGTGTCCGAACTATCTCGCTATACACGTGATAAATTTACTGAAGATAACTCTTACGATATTTTTACTTCTACTCGATGAGTGATTCGAGCCATTCATACAGTGACGGTACAGGCAGCGATAAGGAATCTGATTAATTAAATTTGGGATTTCGGGATTTATTTGTTGTTTCAGTTGAAAATATTAATAATTAATAAATAAAAAAATAATACATTTTTTTTTAACTTATTTTTTTGTTTACATTGTCTTGCGCAATTATATTAATTAATTTTACTTAAGTATACACACGTAAATATCGTAAGAGATATCTTCATTATATTTATCACGTGTATACAGGGTGGTTCAAAAGTCGTGGATCAAACGAAACAGGGCGATAGTTGGGGTTATTTGCAGCATTTTATGGTAGAACATTTTTTTTTTACAGTAAGGTTCTAAAGTTATAAGTAAATATTTTTTCATGAGACTTAAAAGATATTGAAAAAAGTGCCAATACTCATAAATCATGGTACCAACTGTCATAAAAGCACTTTCAAGCAACTAAACACCATTTATTGTTTTAAAATAGGTACCCATTTTACTCTAATTGCCTATTTACTACAAATTTTGATATTTTTTAAAAATCACTCTTAGTGTCATAACTTATAAGGAGATCAAGTTAGGGCTCTGCCACAAAGATATTATTTACTGCAATAACCCCAACTATCGCCCTGTTTCGTTTGATCCACGACTTTTGAACCACCCTGTATAGTGAGATAGTTCGGACACGTCGTCATAATAATATTATTATGTCACCCCTTCCGAGCCGCTCCCATACCCCAGGCACTGACTCTATCGGGTGTAAAAAGACCCTTAACGATAACGAAAACCACGTATTCTACCATTGACTTAGAATAAGTATGGACAACGAGTGTAGTACAAAATTCACGATAAAAGTGTCCTGAATTGACATATTATAAAATTATAAATACCAACAAGCTCATTTACGATGTACGAATTCCTATGTCGTTATCATAATGCCTAATTTTGCTTGCAACAATTTTTACCATACGAAAACATGACAGCACTGCTCAATTTTTCAAATTTCGAAACTTCATTTAATATTAAACGAAAATTTGGAGAACATAGGAGTAATAGAGCAACTTAATTTTTAAAAGATTTTATTATTTGTTATATTATTTTATTGCGATCGCTAAATATTTAAACCAACTGAAAGAGCATAGAACATTTCTTGCAAAATTACAACATCGTCATTTTCAAAAACGCGATTTCGCTTCCTTTGCTGAAGTATCACCATCAGCATCAGCATCATCATCTTCATCTAATTGATCTCAAAGAAAACTGAAATTAAATCAGAGGCACATTTTTTTTTTTTGAATGAAACTATCTTTTGTCATGTGTATTTAAAAGAGTTTATGATAACTAAACAAACGAGCCCAAACGTCACGTGTTCACTATTTGCCATTAGGGAGTTCCAGAGCCCGTTTTCCGGCTCTACTATCGGACCTACGTCATTATTTATGTAACGAAAAGTGTTTATAATGACAAAATACATGAGCTGAAACTCGACAAGCCTACCATTTGTTCCTGTGCCTGCCTAATCTTCGGCTCCATCATCAAATTAGTTCAATGACATTTTAATGATCTAAGATGCACATACCTACCTGCAAAATTTCAGCTCGATCGGAAACTTGGTAGTGACCGAAAAACCAATACAATTTTGGAACGGAAGGACAACATACATATTTTCGTACATAATATGTTTGCATACAATGCAAGTTTAAAATTAACTTGTTTAAATGAATAGAACAAAACAAATTGCACTTGGTTCAAAATCGCAATACAAAAAAACATCGCGTAAAAATAACGACTCTTTGGAATCTTTGTTCTAATGTCTGACAAATATGTCAAGTTTCTTATGGTCTTCTTCTTCTTCCTGCCCTTATCCCATGTTACTTGGGGTCGGCGCAACACGTTTTCTTCTTCCATTCCGTCCTATCACCCGTCATGATATCACTGACACCCTTCTCTTTCATATCATTCTTCACACCATCCATCCATCTTTTCTTTGGCCTCCCTCTTCCTCTCCATCCATCCACATTTATACTCATAACTCTTTTTGTCACATGCGTTTCATCTCTCCTCTTCACATGCCCATACCAAGACAAACGGTTCCCTTTCAACTTTTCTGTCACTGGCGCTACTTTCAAACTTCCTCTAATATACTCATTCCTGACTTTATCCATTCTGGTCACTCCACACATCCATCTCAACATTCTCATCTCCGCTACATGCAATCTTTTTTCATCCGTCTTCTTCACGGCCCAACATTCCGATCCATACAGTACGACAGGTCTTATCACGGACTTGTAGATTTTCCCCTTTAACTTGAGAGGCATCCGTGAGTCGCAAGTTATTCCAGTGACCTGTCGCCATTTCATCCATCCTGAGTTGATCCGGTGTGTAACGTCTCGGTCTACTCCGCCATCCCCTTGGACAAGCGACCCGAGGTACCGAAAGTCGGAGCAGGTCGGTATGGGCGTTCCGGCGAGAGATATTGGCACAGAACTAGAGAGACCGCCAAAATCGCAAAACAGGTACTCTGTTTTGGTTCTGCTCAATCTCAGACCAACACTCTCCAGTCTTTGCCACCACACCTCCAATCTGCTCTGGACCTCTAGGCCACTCTCGGCAACCAGCACAATGTCATCGGCAAACAGCATGCACCAGGGGGCCTCTTCTTGGATGTCCGCCGTCAAAGCGTCCATTATTACCAGGAAGAGGTAAGGGCTGAGGGCCGACCCCTGATGCAAGCCGACAGCCACATTGAAGCTGCCAGTAGTGCCCACTGTAGACCGGACTTGGGTACTGCATCGACTGTACATTGCTCGGATCAACTGCACATACTTCCCAGGCACACCTTTCTCCTTAAGGGCCCACCACAAAACCTCACGAGGCACCCGGTCGTATGCCTTTTCGAGGTCAACAAACACCATGTGCAAGTTTTTATGCGCACTTCTGTATTTTTCGCATAGCTGGCGTATAGCGAAAATGGCATCTGTTGTACCCCGACCAGGCATAAAACCGAATTGGTTTTGTGAAATTTCACTCTCTTCTCTCAGCCGCCTTTCAATGACTTTCTCCCAAACTTTCATACTATGTGACATTAGCTTTATTCCTCTATAGTTGTTGCACTCCAGCACATCACCCTTGTTTTTAAAGATGGGCACCAGCGAACTGTTGCACCATTCATCAGGTATGGCTTCTTCCAGCAACAACTTATTGAAGAATGAAGCCAACCACATCCATCCATCAACCCGTAATACCTTCCACACTTCAACTGGTATTCCATCTGGACCTATTGACTTACCATTCTTCATTCCACTTACTGCTATTCTCACTTCATCCATACTTACCATTCTCACTAACCCCTCATTCATTGGTTTATTCTCAAGCACACCACTCCAGTCATTCTCCTCATTCATCAGCCTTTCAAAATAACCCTTCCACCTATCCCTAATTTTGTCATCATCCGAAAGAACCATTCCCGCTTCATCTCTGATACATCTTATTTGACAAACATCCCTCGCCATTCTTTCTCTAGCTCTAGCCAGCCGGTACAGGTCTTTTTGGCCTGCCAGACTATCCAAAGCGTCATACATTTTACTCTGGGCTTTTGCTCTCGCTATGGCCACAGTTTTCTTGGCTTTTTTCTTTAGGGCATCATACTCACTCTTCTTTTCAGCTTTCAAACTAACACTATTCACTTCAACACTCTGCCATTCCTTGAATTTTCTCTTTTTTTCCTTCAACACATTCTGTATTTCTGTCGACCACCACCATGTATCTCTGTCTATCGTGCCCCTTCCTCTCGTCTCTCCCAAAATATCCTTCGCTGCACACCGAATACACCCAGCCATTTCATTCCAACATTCATTCACACTCCGATCATTCATATCTCCCATCCCTATCATTTTATCTACCACTCGCTCTCTGAATTTTTTCGCACAATCAGTCTTCTCTAACATATGCCATTTAATTTTAGGGGGGGGGACGCTCTTTCTTTTTTGAACACTGTAGTGTTAAAACTACCATCATGACCAGGAGTCTGTGCTGTGAGACCAAATCTTCTCCTGGTATCACTTTGCAGTCTCTGACGTGTTTTATATGGTGGCGTCTGACGAGGAAGTAATCTATTTGGGTTTTGTGGTTGCCACTTTTATATGTTATCAGATGACTATCGTTCTTCTGAAACCAGGTGTTTGCTACTGCCAGGTCAAATGCAGTAGCGGTTTGCAACAGCGTCTCTCCCTCGTCGTTGGGATTTCCAAATCCCCATCCCCCATGTACTCTTCCATAAGCCCCTCTCATTCTTCCCACATGTCCATTAAAATCACCTCCGACTATCAATTCCTCCTTCACTGGGATGGTCATCAAAACTGAATCAAAATCCTCCCAGAACTTCTCTTTCACCCTTTCATCACATCCTACCTGCGGTGCATATACACTAACTACATTCAACATCACATTCTCCAACATAACTTTCACAACTATCAATCTATCATTAATCCTTTTCACTTCCATCACGCTTTCTTTCAGGTTACTGTCTAACACTATTCCCACGCCATTTTTTTTCCCGTCCCTTCCACAGTAGAAAAACTTGTATCCTTCACCTATTTCCCTCGCTTTTGTTCCCTTCCATTTTGTTTCTTGCAAACACGCCACATTTATTCGCCTTCTTTTGAGTACCTCTGCTAACTCTCTGGCTCTTCCAGTCATCGTTCCAACATTCCAACTTGCATACCTCAATCTCACTTCCCGAGCTCGCTTCTTACGTTGCCCCCGCCCGGGGTGGTGCAACAACCCTAGTCCATTTCCCACAGGAGCCGGGTGCTGCCCCTGCGCGTCGCCTGTGGGGTACGCCCTAACCCTGTCGCGCATTAATAAATAATAATAAATAAATAATAAAGTTTATTGTGTCCAAAAGTTATACAGAAAACAATTTTGGGTTTGGAGTCTTCATTTAAGCAAATAATGCCTGTATTAAAAGACTCCGCTCCTTCACAACAGTAGGTACTTACTTAAAACACAATAAAAACAGTACATGGATGAAGCAAAACAAAATAATATAATTATGTGAACGTGTGTGAGCATGTGCATATGAATGTGCATGTGTTGTTGGGTGTACATGAGTGTTATGGATGTGTGTTTGTGTGAGTATGAGTGTGTGAATGTACGTGTAGGTATGAGAGGGTCTGTGTGTGTGAGTGGGTCGCGAACTTGTATTAAGTTACGTTTTGAAGGAGAGCTTCAGTATTTTCATATGTCAGTGGTTTTATCCAGTTAATCAACATTTCTTTACATATGTGATAAGATTTTGCATATACGAAAATTTCTTTATTTATTTTGTTATACAATTGAGCTGATCGCCTACTAAATTGCATAGATCCGAATTTGGTCTTGGTTTTAGGTATTTGAACTATATTGTGTTTTCTTCTCCTAGAGTGTATATCCGAATTATAAGGTAAGGTTTTGTGCTTTTTTAAAATTATTTGAGTAATGTATAGTTTCCTAACTGACAATACATCACTAAGTTTGTAGAGGTTCTCTGTAGAGTATCTCCTTTTTTTAAAATGCATTATTTTGAGCAGGGCTCGTTGTGCTCGCTCCAATTGAATGAATTTAGATTTTGTTGCCCCACCCCAAACAGGAATGCAGTATGTCAATATTGATTGCGCAAGAGAAATATATATTTGTGTGAGCATATTTCTAACAGGCTTACCGCTACTCATTATAGACCCAGGCAGCACGTAACGCAGAGTCTTAAAAATCCAATTGAGCTTTCGGACCCTATTGGCAACTTGCTCAAGATGGGGGTACCAGCACAATCTCTGATCCAGCGTTACCCCTAAATATTTTGTGCTACAAACTTTGCCAATACTCGAACAGTTACAATTACCAACATTAATACCATCACAAGTGTGTATAAAGATTCGAAAATCGTCGGTTGGTTGAGTACGATTGCAGATGCTGAAGCTTATAAAGTTTGTTTTGGAGGCATTTAATGTGAGAACATTAGCATTGAGCCAATTCGCAACCTGGGACATTCCTGTTTCAGCACTTAGCTGCACATTATGCCATGTCCTACCACAGAAGATGACAGCTGTATCATCGGCGTACGACAGGACTTTGGCATTAGGAATTTTCATGTTACACAGGTCGTTAATGTATATCAAGAAGAGCGTTGGACCTAATACACTTCCTTGGGGGACGCCGTATGATACATCTGTGACATCACTTAAATGTTGCCCCACTTTAACCCTCTGCTTCCTATTTGAAAGGTAGTTCTTAAATAGATCAAGCGCGATATCTCTAATACCTATTTTTTCCAGCTTGTTCACAAGGATAGTCGTAGAGACGGTATCAAATGCCTTTTTAAGGTCTAAAAAGACAGTTAGGCACTTATCTCCATTGTCAAGATGATTGGCTACTAATGAAGTTAGTGATATGACCGCGTCCTCAGTGGAAATACCTTGACGAAAACCATACTGTGAGTCGGAGATGATATTGAATTTGTTTAAGTAATTAAGAAGCCTAACATTTATTATTTTTTCAATAATTTTGGATATACTAGTAAGAACAGAAATTGGTCTGTAATTATTAATATCGTCTCTACCCCCACCCTTGTGCACAGGAGTAATAATGGCTATTTTTAACGGGGCAGGGAAGATGCCAGTTTTAAAGCAGAGGTTCGCAAGATGGGCTATGATAGGGACGGCTTCCATGCCTATATACTTCAAAAATTTTGTTGAGATGTTGTCCCAGCCAGGGGCACTGTCAGCTTTTAGGTTAATTAATATTCTGTATACTTCGTCGGCGTCAGTTTCAAGAAGCACAAAAGAATTTACTAGGTTTGATGCGTTACTGCTCTGACCGAAGGCATAATTGACAGTTGTAGGTATGATTTGTTGAGCCAGGTTATGACCAATTTTAGAAAAATAATTGTTGATAAAATTTACTGAATCTGACGGGTTTGGCTGAAGTTTTAACAATTCTGCATCGTAATTATTAGTTTTTTGTGAGTACGTAATGGCTTTTATGTTTTTCCACAGTAACTTATTATTATTGACTGATTTAGATAGCAGATTCCTTTCATATTGTCTTTTTAGTTTTTTAATCAAATTGTTACAGAAGTTTCTGTAACGTCTGTATGTTATTTTTAGAATTTCGTTGGTCTGATCCTGACGAAGTTTATTTTGGAGTTTATTCCGATTTTGTATACAGCGCAAAATACCATTGGTAATCCACGGTTTTAAAATGCGTTTTTTGCTAGGGATCTTTAATGTGATAGTATTTAATTTGATGGAGTCAGCTAGAGTTTGTATCAACAGAGTACACAGAGAATCAGGATCATCACAGAAAAGTAATTCACTCAGGTTCTTTTCTTTTAGGTAATGTAGGGCCTGTTCAAAGTCAACAAATGTCTTAGTTTTACGAACATTTTGTAAAAATTTTTGCTTAGACAATACTAGAAGGGTTGTGTAATGGTCAGTTACTGTGGTATTAAGGATAGCAATAGTGGATGAAAACTTTTTCTTATTTACTTTAAGCATAAAGTGGTCCAGGCATGATTTGTCTCTCGTTGGCAACAGATGCCCTGGAAGGATACCGTGTAAAGACAACATGTTGAGGTAGTTCATTCTATTTTTCAGTTCATGAGACTGCTCAATTTGTTTAGGTATAATATTAATGTTTATGTCGCCTGCCACAATAATGTTTTTATTTGGTGTTATGGTCTCTAAATGATTGTTGAGCGAACTGACAAAACTGTCTGTGTTTGAGTTTGATGGTGATCGGTAAATACAGAGAATGACGTTATTCAATATTTCCAGGCTTAGACAAGAGGCCTGAGATAGTGATATTTCTGTAACCTGATGTTCGAGTGCACTCTTTACATAAACGACTACCCCATCATTTTGGTTTAACTGACTTGAAGTCTTATATGAACTGTAATTGTTTAGTTGAGGAATAGGTTTATTAGAATTTAACCTACATTCTGTAAATATTATGATATCTGTTTCGAAGTTAAATGTAGACAATGTCAATAAAAAATCATCAAAGTTACAGTAAATGCTTCTAATGTTCTGTGAGAAAATAGTTAGATCACTTTTCTTTACAAAAATATGCTTGGACAGGTCGTTACTGTCGCATTCAATGGTGCGCGCAATCTCAAAATTATCTATATCAGTAACTGTCTGAAGCGTATCACTCATTTAGTTGGAATTGTAATAGAATGAATGTCATTACGTGGAGCAAATACCCTAACGTAATGGTAATTGTTGTACTCTCGTAATTAATGGTTACAAGTAGTGTCCGACCGAAACAGGATTTTTAGCCGAAACAGAAACCGAAACCGAATCTTCGGCACCAGTCTCAGTTTCGGCCGAAACCGAAACCGAAACCGAACCTTATTTAGACATGTAAAAAATTCTATTCTATTATACAAAGTGGGGCAAAAGTAATCACCCAATGTTGTTTTGCTGTAATTTTTTTAGGAATGAAAATTTTTGGTTCTACTTGTGGATTATGTTTATTTAATGTATTAGATTTTTTCCATCAAGTCGAGAAAATGATATCGGTCAAGTTGCCGCCATCAGAATTGATACCAAACGGGCTCGTTTTATGGCAGTTTCCATCACTTGTGTCAGAACTTCCGGCGATAGGTTCTCGCATTCCCGTCGGATATTCTCTTTAAGGACTTCAAGAGCCTTGTTTACATAAACCTGGGAATTCAAGTAACCCCACAAAAAAGTCTGGAGCGTTCAAATCGGATGATCTGGCCGGCCAGTGCAAATCGCCAAAGCGAGAGATTAGACACCGCGGAAATGCTTCCTTCGGAATATCGGTTGTGGCTCATGCAGTGTGCGCCGTTGCTCCGTCCTGTTGGAACCACATGTCCTCCAGTCCCAATTCATCCAACTGAAGAAGGAAAAAGTCGTTGATCATGGCTCTATAACGCTCGCCGTCCACAGTAACGGAAGGGGCAGCGATGTTCTCGAAAAAAAATATTGAAAATGCCATAAAACGAGCCCACATCCGGTCGAGCCGGTCATCAATTCTGACGGCGGCCACTTGACCGATATCACTTTCTCGACTTGATGGAAAAAAAATCTAATTAATTAAATAAACATAATCCACAAGAAGAACCAAACAATTTCATTTAAAAAAAAAAAAATTGCAGCAAAATAACATCGGGTGATTACTTTTGCCCCACCTTGTATAGTGAAATCTAGTATCTTTTTTACACATATACAGACAGTTTTCTCGTGTTAAATGAAATGAAAGACAATAATGGAAATATGTAATGAAAACAGTTAAGTATTCATTTATGGTATACTATATTAACAATATAACATCAAAAAAAAGGTTAGACTTTTTGTCAAAAATCAACACATAAACGTAAAGTACAGACTTCTTAATTGAGTATTTGTGTTCAATGTCGTAAAGATTAATTTATTATTTATTGACATTGAGATTTTGTGTTTGATACTTCGTAGTTAAAGAATTATTTACCTAATTATCAGTACCAACAAAAATTACAATAAATTGTACTACATTCGGTAAACTTTGTCAAAAACAACAAACAAAATCACAAACACAATACAACCATGCCGCACGCCGACCGGCGAACTCAGCTGGCAACCGCTAGTCCCGAACTCAGCCGAAGTTAGCCGGAAG
The DNA here is from genome assembly GCA_905220435.1 of Amphipyra tragopoginis. Taxonomy (NCBI): domain Eukaryota; kingdom Metazoa; phylum Arthropoda; class Insecta; order Lepidoptera; family Noctuidae; genus Amphipyra; species Amphipyra tragopoginis. The sequence continues at coordinate 13,405,223 of HG992009.1, forward strand.
ACGACAATTCACGAACACTGAGTTTCGGCGCGGCCGAACTTTCGGCTGATTTTTGGCCGAAACCGAAACTGTAGCCAAAACAAGATTTTTTGGCCGAAACTGGCCGAAACCGAAACCGAAACCGAACCTTCGGTCGGACACTAGTTACAAGTAAAGATAATGCAGAATTTATATAGTAACGAACGATAGCTCTTTTTATATTACTTATGTACCGCAAAACACGACACAGAGTGAGGTATATGTAAATAGCGACTGAATGTATTGTATGTGTAAGTAACAATGTGTATATGTATAAATGAGTTTTAGTTGGGGATGTGTAGTATAAGTCTATGAGGAATAAGATTGTTTTGGATAAATGGTTGTTGAGTAAGTGTGTAATGCATGTATATGAGTTATGTGTAAGCACATGTGATATAAAGTTACGACATGTTATACAGCATCCAAGTATAGCTATGGTGAATAGCACCGCGCAGAAAGTGTTAACAATATACAGCAAAAAGCGGGTGACTGCATAAAAAACACGGAACAAAGCGGTAATGCTGTATACAATATTTATAGTATAATACTTATAGTGGCATAAATACCGGAGGCAACATTTATGTAGTCATTTCTGCAGAGTCAGTCTGTGAATCTGGTCTTCACTTCTAATAATAATAGTCTGCGATTGTTCGTCCCTTTTTACATACACCTTACCGTAGGCTGTCCAACAGTATTTATAGGCGCCTGATTTTACTAAGTCTCGGGCGAGGAAATGTAGTCGGGATCCTTTTGTTGTTAAATGCTCCGTAATAAATATGGGAGTATCTTCCTGCGTTTTAAAGCCAAGGTGTTTACAACATAGTTTAGTTTTGTGTTTGATATTAAACGCTTTTCCCATCTTCAATATTTCGTTTTTCAAAAGAGTGGAACTCGTTTCAACAATAATAGGTGACTGATTGTTGTCTCTGTTGGCACTTCGTAGTCTGTAAATATCCTTAATGTCATATTTATTAATTTTACAATCAATGCTTTGCGACAAGAATAAAGTCAGATCTATAAATCGTCCTTGGTTTCGTTATTTTTTTTCGGGACGTTTTTTATTACAAAGTTAGATTTTCTACTGCCAATTTGCATGTCCTCAAATTTGTTCTCCAATGTAACTATGTACTCCTTATCTTTCTTCGCCTCGATTTCTAATTGGTGAATTTTTTTCTTGAATTCATCGTTTTGCGCGGTAAGAGAAGCTATTGAGGTCTCAATATTGGCATTTGATAGCTGAATTTCCTTCAGAGTAGCAGAGATTTTTGACATCTCATTACCTTGATTAACTGAAAAAAGAGACATCATCTTCCTCATCTCTTCTTTAAATTCATGCAGTTGCCTAGAGAGACAATCATCCATATCCTCTCTGCTCCTCTTGACTCGTTGAAAAACATAATTAGGTGGGGTCTTATTTGTATTTCCCAATAGGTTTACCTCAGTATCTGACAGTGATTTATTCAGCAAAGTGTCCATAGTAGTCATAATACTTGTAGCTGAGGTGCGGCTGCGTTAGATCGTAGTAATATTCTTCGGCGCTCGATATGGGAAGTACTTGAATGTTTGTTTACGCTAGGTGCTAGTTGCAGCTAGGTACTCAACCGTCGTGCGCGCAAGACAAAGACGACAATAATTTGACACAGTATGTACTACTCGCACAGACACACCGCGTATTGTCAAGGTCGGGCTAGCCCTTCACTTTACCACACAGATAGCACTTAATTTAGAGTTTTATGGCCAATCACATAAGTAATATTTCCGAGTGCCAAAACATTAAAATGCAAAAATTATTTAAGTAAAAAATAGTTAACACGTCCGATTAGGAAGACGGCACGGAGGAAGAGGAATGCATTCCATTCAAACTTATCATGTTGCTAAATGATTTGGCAAATGTTTTATAGTCGGCCGCCTGCCTGACACCAACCCTCTTTGGGAATGCTAGCTGGTGGTTTACCCGCCACCGGGCGGTTGGCCAAAGGTGCTTAGTGGTCTACACAAGGCCTCACGCTCCCTTAGTGTGTTTTGCTCTTGCAATTAATTCAATTTTAAGCAAAATACAATGTTCCTTAACAAAATAATACTTTAAAATTGTAAAACAATAATATACCTACTGAAAATGTGATACACCATCAACTTTTTTCACTTTTTTGAGTAGTTTTTACACGATCTCACTACACAGAACGGCATTGTTGACATGTGACATTGAGGTGTAGCTGCTTGTTCGCCCAAAAGAAGAATGACGCGCGCAAGTGTAGCTCTTTTCAAATTCATCGTGTTTTAACTCACTTTCGGTTCGGACATTTTTGAGCGATGACCCGAGGTCCATACTTATTCTAAGTCAATGTATTCTACCCATCATTGCGATCATTTTTTTCTTCGAGACCATACCGGGGAAATCATTGGTTTTGGAGATATTGAAGGTCAAAGTACACTTTGAAATTGAAATTGAATTGTCAAAGTACACTTTGTTTTTTTAGTTTTTTCCAAAAACGAATTCCGAGTCATAATACTAAACTTTCTTCCATACAAATATTATCAAAAATTTCAATTTTTCCTAACAAATTACGCATTTGAAGTTACAAAAACGCAATGAATATCAAACGCACACAACCACCTTGGCTCGGCTGTGTGGCCGCTGCACGCATGCAAACGCGTGGCATCGCCACAACCATAATTTGCGCGCTACAAAAAAAAGTGTTTTTTTTCATGCCAATAAATAAAAGTCGTTTCCCAGCAAGTATTTTTGGTCAATGTAATTTAGTTTGATGTACAGAGTGCGTAGATTTCGGCTATGTGATGGGTCTTTTTACACCCTATATAGTATCTTCATAATTTGATCATCTCTTTGGCCGTTTTTATAGACAAGGTGAAAATACATAAAAGAGACCAAAGCATATTATAACAAATCTGATTTATTTGTTCTTAAAATTTAATTTCACATAAAAACTATTCTCATAAGATGAACGCATTTCAGAGATCCAAAGTATCAGATTTTTTCTTGTGTTGACCTTCATACCAGGCCTTCGAAATCATCCTCTTCATTTCATCATCGCCAGTTTCATACCTGGAAGAAATTAATGATAATTTGTTTTCACAACATTCAAATACAAAAGTTTGTAATAAGCGTCAGTGGCCTGGCGGCATGCGAGCCTGCCGCATAAGACACGCCCCAGCCCAGGGCCAGACCAGACCGGGCCAGGCCCAGTGCCCCTGGATTGTGTTATAGCTTGCGAGTCAATTGTGTGAGTCTTTTTAAAGTACAACTATTTTGACATAATACCTATACACTTTTTTATATAATGTAAATAATAAACCCTACTAGGTCACAGTACAAAGTGTAAAAGGTATTACAAACCAAGTAATAAATTAAGTAATAAAGTATTCAATAGACAGATTAGTAAAAGATAGTCTTAGTTACAAAACTTTGTTGCATGTATAATTATTTACCCTACTACCTATTACTTAAAGAATGGGATAATAAACGGCCCAATCACCATTCACGTGAGCATGAGGTGAATAACAATAGTAGCAACACCATTTTCAATTCTATTCTTTATGTAATTAGGTTATAGTCATTGTTTTGCTTCCCAAATAACAACTAAATATTAATACTGTAAAATGGGGTTATTAAAGAACCATGGGCGAATTGGAATTCATTAACTGAATTGAAAGATGTGTTTCTTAAACCATTATGACTACAGGTGCCGTGTATTTATGATTTCATGTTATTGAATATTTCAAATTTTCAATAATTGATATTGTAGATACTTAGTTTAAAAAATATGTTGAAGTCTCCTATGCCAGGTTGGTGTCTATTAACCCTATGGTTCCAGAATAACCTATTTTATACATAGTTCTATCCTGAAGACATGCCCCACTCTGACACACCTCACTCTTGTCTAAATCACTGGTCAGTGCCGGCCCGAAGCAAGTTTTAGGATGGAGTGAAATCCAATTATGGCGGCCCCCTTGCTTGTCCCTAATATATACCAGTTGACTGAGGCGCCTCCTTTATTTATTTTGATAAAAAAACCCTGACTGAGGCGCCTCCTGGGACTTGGCGCCTGGAACGGCCGCTCTGTTCGCCCTATGGTAGGGCCGGCCCTGACTACAGTGCAAAAGTGTGCATTATAAATTGCTATTTGTGTTAGTTCTATATCTACACAATCATTAGATGTGTGCATACACATACCTACTAAAATAAGATAATAATAACAGATATGTGCAACTACACCATGCAGCTACCTCTCACAAAAAGGAGGGGAGTGAAGTCACCTTCACGGATTGAACACTCTAAACCTGGTACCTAAAGAATATAGCAAACTTACATGTTTTTCATGAGGCTCATGATAGATTCCTGTGGGTCTGATTTATCCATTTCTGGAGCTGCCGGTTTCATTTTCATGTTGCGCTGATCTTCAAACTTCTTCTCAAGCTCTGTCATGTGTGACCATTTTATATTTGGACGAGCCTTGGCTAAGAATATTACCACCATATCTGTAATAAAAACATTATTGATGGGGAAAATATTTTAATTACAAGATGGTAATTATGACAATGAGGATGTATAAATTGTATTGTTTTTAACCCTTCCCACGTCAGCCTCCCAGTAGTTGGCACTTGGATGTGTCCAACAATTTTCACGTTATATTTTTTATTATGACTTAGGTTACAAATCAGCCTTAAAACATTACAGATAGCATAGCATGTGTTTGTAAGATGTTTGATGAGTCAAAGCAATATTATTTTTTTAATTTTAGTGCATAGGCTCTCTTATTTGTCTACCTGTTTTCTGTTTCCAATGGCTCTCTTCAACGTTGATAGCATCGAGCAGTTTGTTGATTACGAGCAGGTAATCCTTATTCTCCAGATTTTCAACATGTAGCTCCATTGATTTGTCTGTAAGCTTGCAGTACACTTGTTCCTTTGGCACAGTTTGGACATTCTTTAGTGTTACAAAAACTTTTATGTATTTATCTGATTGATCCCAACCTAGAAAAAATATAAAATTTTTAGGCACGAAACAGCACGTGTGCCTTTTCCATTGAGGTCCTTTGAAAGGTCAAGTAGACTTATTAAACAACTGTGAATATAGAAATCCTAATTAGGATTTTACTCATCCTTACTAGGATTCCTAAGTTCAGAGTAGTGTAATAAGTCTTCAGAGCTAACTAAACAGCAATGCATATTTATGAAGAGAATAGATATAAGAAATTGTCTAACTAACACCCAAAACCGGTGGTGATTAATCGCAATAACAGCTGAAACCACACAACCCATCCCAATCTGAAATCTCTAGATTGATTAAGGTTTTTGACAGAAAATCTATACAAAAGTAATGTTAAAAACCTACATCAATCCAGTAATTTTGGATTGAGATTGGTTATTGGTTTCAGCTGTTAGTGAGGTCAATCCTCACCTTCCTTTTTCAAACTATTGGGCTCCTTCATTTTTCCTATGCTTGTACCAAAATGTCATCATATAGGTTTGGTTTTTCAAAGATACATTAAATTTTGATGACTTTATTTCCAGCATTTTAAATGGTGGACAGATTCAGACCCAAATTATTGGAAATTGTTTGTGATAGTGAGACACATGAAGAAAACAGCCTCATGTAAAGGATTGAAAATATACTAACCATATCCATTCAATTTTATTTGATATCTTTTGCTTTGCGCAGCCGCTGCAGTTGATGGTGTCGGCGAGGCTCCTTCCTGGGTGGTTTTTGCACTGGTTTCTTTCAAGTTTATCCATTCTGTCTCCAATTTCCTGATTTCCAGCGACAATAAATCTTGTGCCCTCTTTCTTTTGGCTTGTTTTATTAACTCATTGAGTTCGTCGATATCGCTGCGTAGCTAATAAATAAATAATAACAGGGATGTAGGTTATTCGTAAATGTATGAATAGGTCATAGGAGTCAAAATTGCAACAAATACAAACCTCTTTAATTTTAGCTTCAGACATTTTTTATGGTTTATTGCACAAAATGTCTTTAATTTTCAAACACAAAAAAGTATTTGGTTATTTTCAACAGCGTCAGTGAAAAGCGCGATTTGTGAATGAGTGATAGATAATCATAAAATTGAATGAATAAGCGATTCGATTCTAGAACTTTATTTGAATGAATTCTAGAACTTGTCTTTGTCTTTTCCATTTATTTCGTGCATTTTAGGGTTACCAATGTTACCATATCTAAAATTTCCAATGATTGCAGAGTACAGATTATGTAAAAGCATTTTGCCCTGCCAATACGAGCTCGTTTCGTTGATACAATATTTGTAAAGGCAAAGGAACACAAACAGCTGTTTTTTTTTTCGATTTATTTTGACCCATTTGCATCTTAGAGCATCCTATATAGGTTTATGCTTTAAGATTTGCATAAAGTCTGTCTATAAAATCCATAAAGTCATGAAAAATTGGGGGCGCCACTAGCGTACCGCCCGTCGTCCCAGAACGACACTTAATAGGCTAGTTGACAAAATTTCAATAACTGCTTAATATTTTAGCTTATTAGGCATTTTATCGAAAAAAAAGGTTTATTTATTTTTAATCGAGCGTTTACATTATAAATTTCGCGTTTTAAAAAACCAATTTCAATTTGGTTCCAAAACGCACAAGACTGTCATGGCGTCTTGAATGACGTTTGACGTCACGCCGTGCGAAACAAACCAAAGAGCGGTCGTGTCTTCGTACGTTATAGCTAGTTTTTATCGTTTAAAAATGAATTTCTCATATTATAAGTACTGTATAGTGCCCCAGTGTGATAGCACGACTATAAAAACGCCAAACAAGTTATTTATATATGTTCCAAACAATGGAGAAATACGGAAAAAGTGGCTAAAACTTGCAAGAAGAGATGATTCTCATACTTTATCAACAGGTTCAAGAATGTATTTTTGTGAAGATCATTTTGATGTAAGTATTTCACACAATACAATCTATTACTTAATTCGAGCAAACTAGATGTGTTTTGTAGAATCCCTATTTTCTAAATAAGAAATACATGAGTTCAGGTTAAGTTGTTTCACTTTTAGGAGTGAACGTTTTATTTTAGTTTTCTAATTAATGTTACAAACATACTCTTTTTATTATTCTAGTTGCCAAATGATATGATTAATTATATGGAGTATCATATGAAGGGAACAGTATCACAAGTGCGCATGAAACCAGGTTGTATGCCAAGTAAATTTGGATGTCAAGAAGACAGAAGAAAACGAACATGCAGCAGTACAGAACGGCCATATATTCTAAAAAAACAAAGAAAGATGATAATAGAAGAGTGTCTGAATGAATCAAAAGAAAGTTGTACTCCAAGTTGTTCTCTTATAGATACTTCTGATACAAGTTTAAGTACGTATAATATCAAACAACATAACTACCTAAATGATTTAAAGTTTGAAATGGCAAATACCTAGTTATTACCATTATAAAGCTATTTTGTTGTATACCGAACTGAAATGTCACATAGCATTTAAGCTTATAATAAATATTTTATACTTACAAGGAAGTTTTAACATTGAGAAATTCAGATGAGCAAAAGTCACTGTTCGACGCGAAAAAATTTCCAAGCATAACGGCATCGATTCTGGGCAAATTATTACTGTCTGCTTTGCTGAATCCAGATTCCATGGTTAATTCTTTCAAATTATAATTAGCAAAAACTGTATCAACTTGATATTAATTGTTAAAAACCAAAATTTTATCAAGAACCGGTAGTGATACTCGAAACGTCAAAGACAAGATTGGAGTTTCGCACGGCGTGACGTAACGCTTTCTAATTGGTGTTCACTGTCACGTGACTAAAGGTTTCATTTTACGAAATTTATTTTTTTAAAATATTATTAATCTTTAACGCTTTTAATAATTAAAATTGTTTGTTATTTTCTCCATAATATAATTAATCATTATAAACCCCTATCCATTATATTTATTCTTAATGGACACAAGCCTATTGTCTTATTTATTGTGTCTATAATTACCGTGCTTGAGGTTTTACTCATCTTAAATCAATTTGCGCGTAATTTAGACACGATTATCACTTGATAAAACACTACAAAACACTGGGAAAGATTAAAAATTAGTTCCTTAGTTCCATTTCATGACTTTATAGACAGACTGTCCGTCAATGGAGGCAGAAAACTTTGGCAAGGAACGTTAACTGAATATAAATTAATTTTAGTTTCCCATTTCGCCATTTGCCTTGAATGTTGGATACATTGTATTCAATTATAGTCAATACCTCCTTCGTATAAAAACTAGGTACTTTTATGTCGCGCCGTAGCGTAGGCTCAGAATACAGAAAGTACAGAAGCCGGGATCGCGCCTAATACTGAAGCATCAAAAACTACTCTTAAACGGAGTAGTTTGACGCGCAGACGATCAGTTACTATGGGGACGTCATAACGACTACATGTATTTACCGGTGTCAAATTAAATTAAATTATGCAGTTTTGTGTCGTTCGAACCTATAAAAATGCAGCGGGGCTAAAAACAAAACAGGATGGGATCACATTTCACGTTTAAGTAGCACATTCAGATATCGTCTTATTTAATTAATCAATAAATTGTTCAGTTTGTAATTGTCATAGGGAATGATGCGTCCATATTGTTAGTGTTGTCAGTATAAGAGTTTTGATTTTCCCTTCTTTTTATTACCTACTGAGGGCTTAAATTAAACGTTTTTTATCTAAAACGTGTTTTATTCCTATTAGACCTTCTCTATTTCTTGAGATTATCAGGTACAGTCAGCGTCAAATAGGTATATCGCGACGAACAGACTGTTCATCATTACCTAAACAGCTAAAGAAATTAAACTTTATCTAAATGGGATTCTTGTCAGAATGCCAGTTGACCTGTCCTACATTCATTCTGAAACGGCCCTTGTTTCATTGACATAATTATACAGGATGTAAACGAATTCGCGAAATTCCTTCAAACCACATAATCTATTAATGGTATAGATTAACCCCGCACGGGATTTAAGGTTACAGCTCATTAGAACCACGCGGCACCCGACCCGCACCGCCTCATCGCTCGGCGTCCACTCGTTGTCAGCAGGTGGTCCACGGGTGGACGCCGCGTTATCACTAGTAAACGTCGCGTGGTCAACCAGAGGACCTCGCGTGGTCATCGAGTGGACATTGCGTAGTCAACGAGTGGAAATCGAGGGGTCCACGAATTTCCGAGTAGTCTGCCAGGGATCTGGTACATTTACGCGAAAGACACTTGCGCGATTCCATTTGCGCGACTACACATTATGCGCGAATAGACTGTTACGCAAACCCAGTTGCGCGACCGATATTTGCGCGACTGAATTTGCCGCGAAAGACATTGCGCGTATACACTTCCGCAAAAGGACATTTGCGCGATATTTATTTCGCAAAGGACATTGGGCAAAATCCGAGAAACGAGATTCCATACCATCACGCCTGTATTCTTCGAAGGGTAGGACAGAGGTGTATACTAAGTATGTATATTATAAACTCATTAATCACTACGTTCATAAAGGCTAGTTTAAGTTGGTTAAAGTTATATTATCTCACACGTTTCCCCTCCAGAGGGTGGGGGAGGTCAAAATCAAAATCCAAGATGGCGACTGTGAAATGTTACAAAATATGCGTTATGGGTGTCGTTTCCGCGGTTTTCGGGAGCGCTGAAGATGAAAATCAAGTCAAAGTAGAAATCCAAGATGGCGGTTGTGTAATTTTACAAAATATGCGCCATGTATATCGTGTCCGTGGTTTTCGGGGGCGCTGATGACGAAAATGAGGTCGAAGTAAAAATCCAAGATGGTGGTTGCGAAATTTTACAAAATATGCGTCATGGGTTTCGAGTCCGTGGTTTTCGGGGGCGCTGATGACGAAAATGAGGTCGAAGTCAAAATCCAAGATGGCTGTTGCGAAATTTTACAAAATATGCGTCATGGGTTTCGAGTCTGTGGTTTTCGGGGGCGCTGATGACGAAAATGAGGTCGAAGTCAAAATCCAAGATGGCGGCTGTGAAATTTTACAAAATAAGCATCATGGATGTCGGTTCCATAGTTTCCGGGGGTGCTGATGACGAAAATGAGCTCAAAATCAAAATCGGAGATGGTGGCTGCGAAATTTTACAAAATAAGTATGCGTCATGGGCAAAATCTTACAGCCGTCATCTTGGATATTGACTTCGACCTCATTTTCGTCACCAGCGCCCCTGAAAACCACGGAAACGACACCCATGACGCATATTTTGTAGAATTTCACAGCCGCCACGTTACGGAGTTGATGTAGTGAGCGCACATCTATACAAATTCATATAAAGAATACGAACCGCACGAGGCGAGGCAGTGCGGGTCGGGTGCCGGGTGGTTCTAATGAGCTGTAACCTTTAGATTGAATAAAAATTTCAAAAAAAAAAAAAACTTTTTTATTTCATTGAAAATTTCGATGTCATGCATAAATTAATGAAGGAACGGCAACACAGCTGACGGGCACGACTAGCCTGATATTGCTCCACGCAGTCAGTTAACTTGGAACGCTAAAATTACTCAGATACGGAATACCATGGTTCATTTTTTGAAAACTTTTTTTTTTATTCTGAAAAAATCCCATGCAGGGTCAATCAGTGTCAGATCACGCGGTTTGAAGGAATTACATGAATTCGTTAACACCCTGTAGTTTTGTTCGGATCATTTTGAACAGTCTGTTCGTCCCTATATATTTGACGCTGACTGTACCTACTGAGATATAAAATATTGCCCATAAAGAAAAGCACAATTTTGATTTTATTATTATCTTACCTCCAATACTCAACGTTTTCCCCAAAAACGGGTAAACAATGTCTGAGCTAGCAACATTACGCGGGTGGGAAGTGAGACGGGCGCGGGACGCATGCTTTGATTTTGGACACAGCGTACGGCTTGCAATTACTGTTCAACGCGGATTCTAGTTCTTTCTGTATTCTAAGCGTACCGACCATCGACGCGTGACGTCATGAGGCTATCGGCAAACCTACGCTCTTAGAATACAGAAAGAACTAGAATCCGCGTTGAACAGTAATTGCAAGCCGTACGCTGTGTCCAAAATCAAAGCATGCGTCCCGCGCCCGTCTCACTTCCCACCCGCGTAATGTTGCTAGCTCAGACATTGTTTACCCGTTTTTGGGGAAAACGTTGAGTATTGGAGGTAAGATAATAATAAAATCAAAATTGTGCTTTTCTTTATGGGCAATATTTTATATCTCAGTAGGTACAGTCAGCGTCAAATATATAGGGACGAACAGACTGTTCAAAATGATCCGAACAAAACTACAGGGTGTTAACGAATTCATGTAATTCCTTCAAACCGCGTGATCTGACACTGATTGACCCTGCATGGGATTTTTTCAGAATAAAAAAAAAAGTTTTCAAAAAATGAACCATGGTATTCCGTATCTGAGTAATTTTAGCGTTCCAAGTTAACTGACTGCGTGGAGCAATATCAGGCTAGTCGTGCCCGTCAGCTGTGTTGCCGTTCCTTCATTAATTTATGCATGACATCGAAATTTTCAATGAAATAAAAAAGTTTTTTTTTTTTTGAAATTTTTATTCAATCTAAAGGTTACAGCTCATTAGAACCACCCGGCACCCGACCCGCACTGCCTCGCCTCGTGCGGTTCGTATTCTTTATATGAATTTGTATAGATGTGCGCTCACTACATCAACTCCGTAACGTGGCGGCTGTGAAATTCTACAAAATATGCGTCATGGGTGTCGTTTCCGTGGTTTTCAGGGGCGCTGGTGACGAAAATGAGGTCGAAGTCAATATCCAAGATGACGGCTGTAAGATTTTGCCCATGACGCATACTTATTTTGTAAAATTTCGCAGCCACCATCTCCGATTTTGATTTTGAGCTCATTTTCGTCATCAGCACCCCCGGAAACTATGGAACCGACATCCATGATGCTTATTTTGTAAAATTTCACAGCCGCCATCTTGGATTTTGACTTCGACCTCATTTTCGTCATCAGCGCCCCCGAAAACCACAGACTCGAAACCCATGACGCATATTTTGTAAAATTTCGCAACAGCCATCTTGGATTTTGACTTCGACCTCATTTTCGTCATCAGCGCCCCCGAAAACCACGGACTCGAAACCCATGACGCATATTTTGTAAAATTTCGCAACCACCATCTTGGATTTTTACTTCGACCTCATTTTCGTCATCAGCGCCCCCGAAAACCACGGACACGATATACATGGCGCATATTTTGTAAAATTACACAACCGCCATCTTGGATTTCTACTTTGACTTGATTTTCATCTTCAGCGCTCCCGAAAACCGCGGAAACGACACCCATAACGCATATTTTGTAACATTTCACAGTCGCCATCTTGGATTTTGATTTTGACCTCCCCCACCCTCTGGAGGGGAAACGTGTGAGATAATATAACTTTAACCAACTTAAACTAGCCTTTATGAACGTAGTGATTAATGAGTTTATAATATGCATACTTAGTATACACCTCTGTCCTACCCTTCGAAGAATACAGGCGTGATGGTATGGAATCTCGTTTCTCGGATTTTGCCCAATGTCCTTTGCGAAATAAATATCGCGCAAATGTCCTTTTGCGGAAGTGTATACGCGCAATGTCTTTCGCGGCAAATTCAGTCGCGCAAATATCGGTCGCGCAACTGGGTTTGCGTAACAGTCTATTCGCGCATAATGTGTAGTCGCGCAAATGGAATCGCGCAAGTGTCTTTCGCGTAAATGTACCAGATCCCTGGCAGACTACTCGGAAATTCGTGGACCCCTCGATTTCCACTCGTTGACTACGCAATGTCCACTCGATGACCACGCGAGGTCCTCTGGTTGACCACGCGACGTTTACTAGTGATAGCGCGGCGTCCACCCGTGGACCACCTGCTGACAACGAGTGGACGCCGAGCGATGAGGCGGTGCGGGTCGGGTGCCGCGTGGTTCTAATGAGCTGTAACCTTAAATCCCGTGCGGGGTTAATCTATACCATTAATAGATTATGTGGTTTGAAGGAATTTCGCGAATTCGTTTACATCCTGTATAATTATGTCAATGAAACAAGGGCCGTTTCAGAATGAATGTAGGACAGGTCAACTGGCATTCTGACAAGAATCCCATTTAGATAAAGTTTAATTTCTTTAGCTGTTTAGGTAATGATGAACAGTCTGTTCGTCGCGATATACCTATTTGACGCTGACTGTACCTGATAATCTCAAGAAATAGAGAAGGTCTAATAGGAATAAAACACGTTTTAGATAAAAAACGTTTAATTTAAGCCCTCAGTAGGTAATAAAAAGAAGGGAAAATCAAAACTCTTATACTGACAACACTAACAATATGGACGCATCATTCCCTATGACAATTACAAACTGAACAATTTATTGATTAATTAAATAAGACGATATCTGAATGTGCTACTTAAACGTGAAATGTGATCCCATCCTGTTTTGTTTTTAGCCCCGCTGCATTTTTATAGGTTCGAACGACACAAAACTGCATAATTTAATTTAATTTGACACCGGTAAATACATGTAGTCGTTATGACGTCCCCATAGTAACTGATCGTCTGCGCGTCAAACTACTCCGTTTAAGAGTAGTTTTTGATGCTTCAGTATTAGGCGCGATCCCGGCTTCTGTACTTTCTGTATTCTGAGTCGGTACGATTAGTAGGTAGGCCAGACGAGCGCGGGTAGCGGCCGGTGAAGTGGGAGGGGCAGTCATCGGCAAACCTTCTGCGCGCGACTAGTACTTACACAAATAAAGAAAAAATAAACTAGACCTAAATAAATAACCAAGTAAGGCTTAAAACGCACTAGCGGCCAGCCGCACACACATCGATTTTTACATGAAACCGCATGATCTCAACGCACCACGGGCGCACGACGGCTGGCCGGAAATCAGTGCGTTGAGATCATGCGGTTTCATGTAAAAATCGATTCGATGTGCGGCCTGCCGCAAGCGGCACGCCGTATTGCGGCTGGCCGCTAGTGCGTTTTAAGCCTAAAGCTATAAAATACTACATAGCTGTTGCCCGCGACTTCACTCGAATCCTAGGGGAACTACTTCATGGACCCGCATAAAAGTATGAGTTAGTCCAGGACATGTTCTAAGTACTCATCTAAATCCCCTCAGCCGTTTATGCGTGATTAAGTAAAAAAATCCATCTATCTCCACAAACTGTCACATTTATAATATTAAATAATAAATTCTTTATTTAACTTACACAAAGTTTAAGCATGGTAATGACACGTAATGACATTTAAACTGACACAGGACAATACAGCAGGTGTGGCAGCGGGTCCCAAACTAGGCACAGCCTGTATCTTGGTGACCCAATAAAAATATTAGTGTGACTTGCATACACACTGCAACCACACTTGCGTTACCATCTCTAAAGCGGGGTATCGAATATCGACATTGCGAGGATGCTCATCAAATGCTCGCGTGTGTCGGATGAGCGTTTAGTCTCGAGGTAGCAGGGACGCCTCTGTGTTTGACCACGGATCCAAACGTTTTAGGGCCGGCGCTCACTGACAGCACGGCATAGCATGGCGCGGCACGGCACACTTCGGCATACCGAATCATCCTGTTGCGTACCTAACTTGCAACCACAGAGTCCATTATAGTATATCCTTGCAACTGAGCGGCTCTCACAGAGTCCCCGTTGAGCATCGCACTTTACCGACACATGTTCGCGTGCCGCAACGATCACGTTACGGTCACGGTAACTTCGCTATGTTATACTACGATACCCAGCTTATTAGTTTGCTGAATATTACTTACTATCATTCATGTGACGTCACTGTGTTCGACCAACATCATTGGGTTTGAATTTTTGGACTTACAGTTAAGGCATTCTCCTCTAAGAAATGATACGAATCATGCATGAGCGCAACCGAATCGTATCGAATTAAAGAAATAAGTAACACATTAAAATGCACATGGAATTATTTATTTAATAAGGTATACAGGTAGGTTAATGGCATAATGACGATATGAGATTAAGCACTAAGCAGTAACATCGTCGTAGAGTGTTCAGTTCTTTCGGTGGGCGCGGTTGCGACGCATATTGGTCTGGCATTGCGGGCAGTACCATTTGCCTTTCGGTGGGGCGGTGATGCCGACGCACGGGTAGTGGAACCATTCGTACGGACACTAAAACGTAGAGAATAATATAATAAAAAATCAGAATATGTAGTACATAAAATAAACATGAAAGATGAGCAGGAACCCCAGAACACTACATGTTACAATCGCTACATTCCCTCTACCCCTTATCTCATGGCGATAAAGGTGAATAAGAAATTGTATCCAATGTACGCACAGCAGCTTGAAATAAAATAAATTATGAATATGCACGACGGAGTTACTCACATCCTGGTTGTCACAAGCAACCATGTCTCCGTAAGACACCTGATTGCAGATACAGTAGCGAGGCTCGTTGGGGTCGTACGTCCATTCCTCCTCCATCGGCTCTTCAATAGCGACGTTGTTTACGACATTGTTCATGGCCCTGAAATCAAATACATTACAGATAACTTTAACCATTCACGTTTTTATTTTTTAATGGTTTAGTCAGAAGTGACTGAGAATTGCCTACAACTTGGTCTGTCTGGCAATCAAATTACCTTGTAACCACCGCATCAATTACGCCAAGTTTTCTAATAAAATGTTTCGCCTCTTTGTATTAATATCTAATTCAAATGAGCCAAACCAGAAGACTTGGTATAAAATATTATTACAAAAATATAAGAGTAAAAAGTACATACACAACAGTAGGCGAAGATGAACGACTAGCGGCCGACGCGACGGCCTGCTGCGACACGGAAGAGCTGTAGCTGTTGCTTTTCCTACAAAAAAGATTAATAGTACAATAATTATTTTATTCATATTGTTGAACTGTGGTGACGTCAACTTATCCTAACTATGGCTTAATCACCATAAGTTAATTCCTGATATTTCTCTACAAAACATTACCATACAAAGAACATCAAAAATTTTTAAAAACAAAACTTTTATAATATAGCTATTTTACGGTTTTTGATGATGTCGTTTACGTTTTTTCGATAGCATTCTCTTTACGGCTACAATTTACGAAATGACCGAGCTGTTTGGACTCATCTTTGGGTGAAAAAAGTAGTTCGTAATAATCGTCCCTACTAATTTCAATAATAAATTATATATTTCCATCAGGTAGATAAAAATACAGTAAATAAAAAAAAGTTGTAGACATTCCAACTCATACATACAATTCGCTAGTACGGTACCCATTGGCCATCCTCCAAATAAATTATTTTAGGTAAGTTTATATTTTTTTATGAAATACCAGATTATAAGTTATTCCTTACTTTTGTTTGGTCCTTTTGGTAGAAGAAGATGAGTTGCTGTGTCCATGGGCAGTGGTATGATGACCATGTACACTGTTGGTTTGACTGTTGCTCGACGACATGCCATGACCTGTTACAAATAATTATTTATTTCGGTTAATTTACAATTAAGTTACAGCATTAATAATGCTGCATTATTGATCATCAAATGTGTCCGCAAGTGACATCAACCTAGCTGTTAGGTGTACAGAATTTAAATGTCACTTGATTTTGATATTTTGTAAAAGTTATTGCTCAGTAACAACCCGGTATGTCTCAGTAGCAACCTGTAGTCTGGATTTGTGCCCGGTTATAGGCAATAGGCTTGCCCCCTATTACATGGGACTTAAACATAACGGCGAAATGAGGGTATACTACACTTCTGCCAACCCTCCGGGGAATACAGGCGTTATATTATTACTCAGTAGTGGGTGGAAGTGGAGTAGCCTGTCGATGATGATGGTAAAAACTTACGCCAGTTTAAAATATTTCTTACCATGATCGTGATGTGTATGGTGCGTCTGCAGAGCGTGGTGTGCAAGTTCACCACCCGCTACTGCTTCGTAAGAAGCTTTCAAAGAGGCCGTGCGACGACCATGCTGCATCTTTAAAAAAACAATAAATAAGTATGATGATGACTGCAAGTTTCTAATGTAACCTTGAAGTAGAACCGACGAAACTCCTTGATAGGAACTTCTTACCTGCTGTGTAGCTGCGATAGCTTGACTAGCTGCAGCAGCAATAGCGCTACCAGCATGGCCCAGCGAATAGGAATCGCGGCCTAATGCAGCCTAGGAACAAAATAGTATTTTTACAGAATGTGGTTTTTGAGAGGAAAAATTTAGGGAGCTGGAAAATATTGGGATGTGGGTATTTATTTTGTATGTCTTTAGTGGCGACTTTTCAATCGTCGTATATCTTTTATCTAATGAGTAAAGATGTTTTGACAGATTTTCTACACAAAAACTGACAAAATGTCAAGTTTATTCCTCTGTTTAAGTTATCCAACGATAAAAAATAAGCAGTTATTCGATTTTTTAAATTCGGTCGGTTCAGTCTACACAAGGATCTTACCTGTATAGCAGAGTCGGTTCTGGAAAGATTTCCAGAAGCATGGCCCCGAGATTCGCGGTTACCCCAGCTGTCTCGACGCTTCTCAGCCCGGATGCGGTACCTACATTAAACATTGAAATGATTAGTATTAAATTGACACTAACTAAACTGACTTATTGTATTTCATTATATAGACCTGGAGAAACATTATAAAAAGCCCTATGCTCATACATTTTGTACTAGACCAGGGGTGGGCAAACTACGGCCCGCGGGGCAACTCCGGCCTGTGAAGGGTTTTAATCCGGCCCGCCAACCCTCCCTTTTAGAACAAGAGTGTATGGCCTTCAGAAGTATATTTTTGCGGCGTCATCGACACAAATAGGTATAAAATAAATACATAGCTAATTTTAAAATGCCATATCAAATAGCCGATGCATTTTTTTTCTAATTCTGGCCCTCTGCTCATTTTCTTGCGTTTTTCTGGCCCCTCATAAAAAAAAATTGCCCACCCCTGTAATAGACTATCTGTTAAAATTATATTATGGAATGCAATAAAGAATTGAGTATTGAATATAGACCCCACACAATTTAATAATTTGCCAGTTCTGGCAGCCTGTGGGCTCTGCACTCAGGGCCTTCGCGTAAGCATCAGACATTTCTTATTACGTGTAACCAGGCTTAAAGTGTATGATATTAAATTGGAAAGCATCCTCAGTATTGGGCTGGGATAACTGTCGGGTAATCTTAAATTAAAAGAATAAATTACCTGTTTTCCTTATAATGGTTGTTGTTAGATGTGCTAGTATGATTGGTATTGACATCAAGTTCTAGAGACCGTTTCTCCAAAAGTTCAGTTATGCCCTTGTTATCTGCCTCCAGTTCACATTTAAACTTATGAAGCTCTGTATCTGTGGGTTTTGATATTATGACTTTAATTTAAACCTCCTTAAATGTTGAGCATTTACAGGAAGAATATTTTAAGAGAATTAGTGTTGCGTAAAATTATCATTGGATTATTGGGTACCTACTTACAATGTTCTTCCAGTAAATGCTTGATGATATCATAATGTCATTAGATAAACAGAATGTCATCAATATTAAAAATTTAAGCCAATAACAGGCTACTCTGGTCGGGTGAAAAAAGGTAAATAAATTCGCCTTGATTCCCATTGCGTAATAAATATTATTATTTATTTATTATCCTTCATTTTTGTCACTTATTTACAATCTGTCTCTATGCAATAGGACATTTAGTAATTTTTAGATCATGTTTGATGTCTTGCTTGGTATGCATCGTACAACACATCCAAATACTTTTGGAGCATGTTATGTTTGTCCGATTGAATCTTGTCGAATTTTATGTTTTTATAAATACTGTATTATTAAGCTATACTAAGTTTATTGACAATGGTAACTTGCATCTCTTAATTCATTATACCAATTATGGAAAAATTAATAAAGTTAGTCACACTCACCTAGTCTCCGCAAGTATCTGTCAACTAAATCATACATCTGATTTGCCAGAGCCATTTTTTCATCGGCTTCCTCAAGAGTTTTATTGTAACCTCGCTTGATATCAGAAAATTCAGTATTAGCCTGGTCCGTGTTCATCTCTCCTCTTCTACATCCTCCGAAAAGAGTACGCACTCTTTTCTCTAGCGTGTCCATGTTATCTGTGAGTAAAATAATTTTATTAGTACTGAATATTTTATCTAATAGATTTTCAATTATGTCAAAATAATTATAATTACTTTGAACTGATAAGTCCATTTCACGCATTTCAGTAAACCTGTCCCTGAGCTCTTGTGGGAGATGCTCGATCACTGAAAAAAGGTAAAATTAATTTATTAAAAATGTAAACAACACCTGCAATGCATTGACATTAAAATTTTGAATTTACGCGCTTCTTTTACCAAGGGCAAGGCACGCCACAATGCTACCAACATCTATGTAGAGAATTACGTCACCGTAGAAGAACAAAGAACATCTTACTTTCTAAATAATCTTCAAGATACAGCATTTTGGTGAGTTGTAATAACGTACAGTATATATTTAAACGTAAAATCAATTAGATCTTCAAGTAATTGTAACACAACAAGAAGAATTCGCGATTATGACTACGCAATATTGACGTGTACACTATACAACGTCACGTCAAACAAACAAAATTGTTGAAACTAGTGATGTGCAATTGTATCGTAACGTATAATATCGACTTAATTTAACCATGCCTGGAGCGTAGACAAAAAATATTGTTTTTTTATTCTAAATCCTTATGTAATATTTATAATATTGGTGATAGTATCAATGCGTTTTTTTTTGCATTTTCTAAATAATCTCTTCGTTATGTTGCGTAAAATTACAAATGTATAGAGTTATGTTGCGATCAAATTAATGTTAAAAAGAAACTGAAGGATTGTATTCAAAACATTATTGACAACTTAGGTGCGTTATACGGTCATTTCCAGCCAAATATTTCTTCGTCCGGCCTGTTCGGCTTTCGTTAGGTTTTTGGCAAAACAGAATTTGATAGCGATTGCCGCTTGCGACTTTGCGAGTCTCGACAACAAGAGCGCCCGCGAAAATGCAATTGAATAATATTGAAAATATCTACAAGAGTTGTTTTTATTAAAATGGTATGTCCGGCTTTAAGCTAAAGATCCGGCCAAGAGTAATATCCCACTTCTCCGTCTAAAACGTTGCCATGTACTCCATTATAAACTATATCCATGCTAGGTTTCAGATCGGATCAGTTAAATTTTAGTATTATAATTTTCGTGAGACACATTTACATTTATGATTAATTACGGTTTACTCACGTGCATTTTTCGGGAATGCCCGACTAGTTTCGGACCCAAACGGAGCCGTGAAACATGAACTATTTAGCATAGTTATTTTTTCTAAATTGGATGAATAGAACTCGCATTTGTCTCAAGTATTCATGTCACTATGATCAAAAATGTCATTCATGTCAGAGTTCAGAACATGAAAAGAAACCATAACTCAAAAACTACAAAAAAACGCGGAATATATCATGGAGGTGATTCAGGTACGTCTAAGTGTGCAAACACACTATGCCGAAGGTCCGCGACCGAAGTTCCGTGGCTGATTTTACGTTCCGACGTACCGGCTGATATGACACACCATAAGTGCCGAACTTACGCGGCAGAAATTCAGTTGCGCAATTTATGTGTATTTAGTGTCTTAAGTTATTCTACACCAGTGCGCTTTCATGTTCATCTTGAGTCTTCGTTTGAAGCATGCATGAAGCGCCATAGCGCATGCAATAGCGCATGCCATTACGGAGGAGAACGTGGCGTGCACAACTCGACATAAAAGCGGAAAAAAGAAATGCTAAATCGTAAAGCTACAAACAGCGCGTTTATCGTAAACAACAAACGGCGGCCATTTGTAATGTAATTAGGCAAACACAGACCAGTGTTGCCGTACGAGTATGATGACAGACCTATTTACTTAGGTCTATCATCATACTTTACAATTGCTGGCAACACAGAACAATCCCCAATGGGTATAATAGCATCGCCCCATACAAAGTTGACAGGGTCTGATAAAAACAGAACAGGCGGACACGCGGGCATGCCGGCCTCCCGCTGCTCCCCGCCCCGTATCTTCGTCGGCAATTGAACCGAACTTCGGTCGCGTATAATTTGTGCTCTACAGAATACGTTGCCGCCGAATTGCCGCTGAACTTACGCCCGACCGAAGTTCGGCTGTACGCTATAACGCAACGTAATTTCGGCATAATGTGTCGTCAGTAATTCAAATAATATTACAGGCGTAATCATGCCGAACTTCGATCGCGTATCTTCGGCATACTTAGTATGTTTAGACACTACGTATGCTTTGAATATTACACAGCAATTCGTTTTCTTTACCTTGCAGTGACGTCGCAGACAACAGCCTGCTAGTCAACAATAAATGTCTCGAACGGTGTTTTTATCTTCGTCCCTTTCAGGTGATTACTGTTCGTCAGTAATTCAAATAGCATTTCAGGCGTAATCATGCCGAACTTCGGTCACGTACCTTCGGCATAGTGTGTTTAGAGTTTAGACACTTAGGCTGCTCTACCTCTGGACTTCCGCTTGACACTACTTTTTGGGACACCCTGTAGAAAAATATACAAAATGTGTCGGAATTATGATAAAACCTCCATCGATGATTGTGGCTAATGTGTGTCGTCTTCGAGATACATTATTGACAAATGTGGCACGATAACTGCGACTTTTTAGGGAGTTTTTACGAGCATCATTGGCATTAATCACTTTAGGCTGATTTCAGAGCAATGCTTGTCAGGCGGTAAACAAGGCAGATATTAATGTCTGGAATCTATTAATCAATTACAATACATAATAATTATGATATCTTTCTAAGGTGACCCAGATTTAAATTATACCCATCTCTTTCGAAGGTAATGTAAAAAGGCTGTTTTAAAACCTGGGTTTTATTTAGACTATCTATACATATAAAAGGAGAAGCTGACTGACTGACTGACTGATCTATCAACGCACAGCCTAAACTGCTGGGGTTAGAAAGTTGAAATTTTGACAGTAGGTTCCTTTTGTAACGTAGGCATCCACTAAGAACGGATTTTTCGAAATTCAACCCCTAAGGGAGTTAAATAGGGGATGAAAGTTTGTATGGAAAATCGTCACTTAACGGGTTCAAAATTTCACGCAAGCGAAGCTGCGGGCGCAAGCTAGTCTTTTATAATTAGAGAGCCGCGATTCTACCTTTTTTATAATATAATAAATTATAAGCAAATATTCTTTCATAAAAGTGGTTTTGAAACTTTTATCAGTCATCACTGACTTTTAATGACTGACGTTTTTTAAGACACTAGGATCATTGACGACTGCTATGCTAGCCTAAAATAAATACAAAACAGTAATGTAAAAATGTTTATCAAAAGATTATTAATCTGTAAATGACAAACATGAAAGTTAGGTTTTCTATCTATGTTTACCTATGGGTCTCTGTGGCATGCAGAAAATTATATTTAATTTATAACGAGCATAAAATTGTAATTTGTAGTACCTATTTCGGCTTTTTGGTTGTTAGCAGACAAAAATAATTGAATTCAAATATCGATAAAAAATATTGATTTTTAAAAGACTAGGTTCACCTCACTGTTGTGTTTGCAGTGCTACCAACCAAACTTTAAAAGATGCGTTCATTAAAAATCATTTATGCAGCGTTCAGAAAAAGGTCACGTTTTTTTTCGCAATTTATGCGCTTTGACGTGGAGTTGCGGAAAGCTGTCCATTTAATTAAAACTAAAACAAATATCACGTTTTTAATAAACAAAAACATATGTACATTATTTTTTTTGTTTTATTTTCAGTAATAATGATACGAAGACCTTTAACGGAAATTACTTTGAAACTAGATGATTTACAAGAATATGAAGCTTTTCGGAGAGAACAAGGAAACAATACATCGTCTGCTACTGAAATGCAAGAAGACACGCCTAAATCCTTAGGCGTAGGGGCTAAAACTACCGAAGAAATACATAACAGAATTGGTTATGCTCCAAAAAAAAAACCTAGTGGCCCAAGTACTGTATAATATTAAAATGAAACAATGATTCGAGAAATCGATTTTTTTATTTGCATTTAGACACATTTAAAATAGGTACGTACTTACATCAATTCCACATTATAATGGAAAAAGAAATTCTTAAGTCTAATAAAGCTAATATTCCTAACATTAATCTAGAAAGCTTTCAAAATCGGTGAATTTATATAGCAAAATATTTGATACTTTTAAAACACGGTAATTTTAATTGCATCTACTGTATAAGTATAGTTCAAAGTAAAAGATTACGAACTGGTCTTTGCTGTTTTATTAACCAATTAATCGATGTAACGGTGAATCACTTTGGTGGGACTCGGGCCGGGAACAGTTTCTTTTTTAGAAAAATCAATACGCCGCTGCTTGCTACGTCGACGCCACAGGACACAGCATAATCTGCAATTTAAAAAAACACCATGAGAATCAGATAAAATTATTTGGAGCATTAGCCACACATCAAGCTACCCTACGCGTTTTCTCACATTGCCATTGGCCACACTTTTCATTTGATGAAAATTATGCCTAAACTTACAATGTGGTAACTACACACCATAGGGCGGCGTGGGGTGGTGCTAGTGTGGTTCTTCTTAATTAAATAAAATAGTTGAATTTTTTTGCTAACTTAATACCTATTTACCAACCTAAGTTTATCGCCAATCATTTAATTACTGCTTCCAAAATAATGTATTACACTACTGTATATTTGACAAAATGAAAACCATACATTTTACGAGTAGGTACAATGATAGTGAGTTGATCGGCCTTGGTTAAGCAAACGGAAGAGGCGGTTGATGGGGCGCGATGATTGCGTGTTCTTGTCATGTCAGTCTCAGTGATCTACTATGATAATGAGACATCACATATACATGGAGCTGCTGTAGGTACCTACCTACTTTGCCCTTGTGGTGTAGTCTTATAAATTCATGTTGTATGCAAAGGTCAGTCGTAGGCACAAGTGGCTGAATGGTTTTAATAGGTACCTCTGTCTTCCTAGTTTTTGGAATAATTAAAGCAAACAAAACAAATGGCGTCTTGTTATTGTTACGTTAAGCGCCAAATCCATCCACTACTAGCTAGTTTTACCGCGCAAATTGACTTCTGCAATCGAATTTCAAACTGTGGACACACCCAGTCGACTTCTGACTTCTGCCTTACACAAAGTATGACTTCTGCAAGTTTTACGAACTAAACGAGCGATTGCGTGTAATAACTTGTGCAATAAAACTTGAAAGGGTTTTTGTACTTTTAACATATTTTACCTCAAAGTTAGGAAATATATAATTTCGGCGACGCTTAGAATAGAGAAGCCCATGAAAAGTCCAAGTAAACCACCGCAGTTGGCGAGGAAATCCGTTTGTCCGTACAACTCTGAACGACGAGACGTGATGAACTGGGCTTCTTTGAAGAACACCATGACGCGAGAGTAAGTCAGACTGAAAACAAGTAGGTAGGTATATTATAACATAATTATTTTAAGTGTCTTCATCATCATTCAGCCTTTAGTGCTTCTCGCATCCAGTGGATTCGCGCGACCTTCACCAGGTCACCAGTCCGTCTTTTAGGGGGCATAGTCACGCTGCCCTCCTGCCGCCTTCCTGTACGCGGTCGCCACTCCAGAGCCATTTGGCCCAATCGACCAGCTGTGCTGCGAGCAAGTTAAGTTTTTTATAAGTAGGTAAATACATTTGCCGTGTGGTTTTCATCGAAGAATAGGAGCACCATTTCTTCCCATACCACTGTAGGTGTCGTTAAGCCTTCAAGGAGCCCTTAGGGTACCTAGACTAAATAAAGACTGTGAAGTACTGTGGTCACCAATCCTATTGCTAAGCGTGGTGGCAATATTCCCTGACTACCGTGAAATCGTAGACATCAATCTGCTAATAGGCTTATTCCACTACTCTGAATTTAGGAAGCGTAATTAGAATTTAGGGTAAAAGCGCTTATTACAATACGGCCGACGTATCTTGACGAGTCTGAAGTTAGCCGATTAGTTGCGCAGTAGACAATTTCGTTTCTAAAAGATTCATTGCGCAGCCAAACAACTAACTTCAGACTCGCCAAGAAACGTCGGCCGTATTGTACACTTGGCTGAATTTAGTCTTCTAAATTCAGAAGCAACTTAAGCGAGTCAGGAAGGCAGGAACCATCCTGACTGGTTAATTAGGATCCTAACCGTCCTAACTCATCACACGACTTTTCTAAATCTTAGTTAGGATTCCTAAATTCAGGGTAGTGTAATAAACCTTTATGGTGATGAAGTAACTGAATCATACTGAATTTCTTTTACGAGGCAGCAATATTATGTTTTTTTTTTTGTTTTACAACATCTTACCAAGGAGGTATTGACCGAGAGGTTTATTTTAGAGAGGTCGTTAACTTCAAATCAGTCGTGTGTGGAACACAAAATTATACTTTGCGATATGAATATGGAATAAAACATGAAAAAGTTTTAATGTATGGCGAGAAGATTTAATTGTGATGATTAACCCATAATAAGGCAAAAATAATATACCTACATAATATTTTCCACCAACTTTTCCGGAGGATACTTTTATTACAATTTCTAACAATTTCCATTAATAAAAAAAGACAAAGATTTTTTTGCTGTCGTTTACTTTTTAAAACCTTGTGTTCTATACGCGTTAAGCGATGGTGGATGGTGGCCCTCTTTGTAAGCACCAGGTTGCGGGCTAAAAATCTGGCATGTAGGTACCACAACCTATCAACCTATACATATTATGATACAAGTATTTGAAATACAGTCTAGACAAGATACAAAATACGTATTTTCATCTTGTATCTAAAATACTTTTTTTTAAATTTTCATTTTGTATCTTGTATTCAGATACATTACTTTGGTATCTTGGTATTTTGTAAATACTAAGTTTGCTAAAAATACTTTCACTAATTACCTATGCATTTTTTTACGTTACGGTATCATAAAGACAAAACGGAACACACCCTTATAATTTGAATTTTTCAACCTGTCAAAAGACTGTTACTTTAAGCGTTACGGTCACGCTGCAGGCGTGCCCTGCGTGGGCCATGCAGCGCCGTGAAATAGTCCCGGCAGTCGGTGGTGACCTCTCGCTTCCGGCCGTGGTTCTGTCCATGGTCGGGAGAGAGTGCGTGGGTAGCCGTCGCCTCCTTTTGCGAGGAAGTGATTGCGATCCAGGAGGGAGCGGAAAAGGAGAGAGAGGCAACTGCCACTCTCCCTTCCCGCGCCAACCGCACCGGGCGTCACCGCGGAAGGCGCGCGACGTTCTCTGGCCACCCTAGTGTGTGGCATGCGGGCGGCGCGTTAGGGCACCCATCGTCCGACCAGTAACAGGCCCGAGAAGGCGTCACACCATGTTCCACGCGCGCCTCTCAGTAGGACGTGGGGTTAGGCCCCACAGAAGGAGAGGTCTGCCATGGGCTGGCGGACCGAGGCCTGCCGGGGTTGCGCTGCATGCCGCTGCGAATCCCATGACCCCGGCCGAAGGTCAAGAGAAGGAATACCGTGGGTTTTTAGCCGGTTAGAGTCCGGCATAACCCTTTGCCTTCCCCGGGCGAGGGGTAACCATGAGGATTAAAAGAAGACAAAAAAAGTCTGCTTACTTAAAAAGGGGTAGTCCATTAATCACGTGAATATTTTTAGCAATTTTTTAACCCCGCCCTTCCCCCTGGTGATACGTGGTGAGGTTTTAGACTACCCCCTACCCAAAACCAGGTGTATTTTTTTTAATGTTACCTTTAATTTACTTACATCACGCCTGTATTCCCCGAAGAGTTGGCAGAGGTGTATAGTACCTACACCTTCATTTCGCCGTTGTGCTAAAGTCCCATGTCATGGGGGCGAGCCTATTGCCATCAACCGGCCACAAATTCAAACTCCGGGCTGTTACTGCGAAATTCGACACGGAAAAACCCAATAACACGTCGCCCGTCCTGGGGATCGGACAGGATAGGACCTCACGCTCAGCACCCGCGCTTGCGACCGCTAGACCAACGAGATAGTTCTAGTATTATATCTTTAAATACAGGTATAATCTAATTTAATTCTGGAAAATTAAGCACCGTGATAATAATGTCCAGACAGACATTAAGGTTGCAGGTTGTTTCTGACTGGCATAAAAATAAATACACGTGATATCTCACTACACTCCCCACTTGTGATATTTCGTGTTTTTTTTTCGAACACCCACCCCCCCTTTCAAGACTCACGTGATTAGTGGACGATGGAAAATATGTTATCAAAAAGTATTTTATTTAAATAAAAGAATTTAGAAGATACGTATTTTGTATCTATTTCAAATACCATTTCAAAAAGTATCTTGTATCTGTTAACTCAAATACTTTATTTAAAAGTATCTTGGAACTTGTATTCCAGATACTTTTTATGAGGTAGATATCTTGTACATCTCTGCACAGTTTACAGGTGTAGTCAACTTGCAGTTATGATTACGAACATGAAGTGAAATATGTAGGTATGTTTCACCAGATGTGACGTTATTAGCCCTCCTGGACTATGGTATGAGGTCGCCAACACGCCACTACGTTTGAGCAGTGAGTATCTAAGCGTGGTGATGGTGATCAATGAATACTCGTTCCTTTTCTGTATGAGAGCAGACCTTTGCCCTACAGTAGAATAGTGAAACTTACATGCTAGATGGTATTTTACTATCATTAGCGATTTTTTGCAAATTGATAAAACCTTTGGTTATTACATCACAAATTAAAATAGGTACGTGTTGCCAATATCAGGCACAACGAAGAGCGGTACCGGGATTTTCTATCCAATTGATTATATCCTTCCGCAGTACCCTGCCATTTAAGTTTTTTTTAAATCTAGAATTGCAAAATATCCTCGGTCCGTTTTCCGTGTGCGCGCTAACGAGGAAATATACTTAAGTAGAAACACAAACAGTCGAAATGTTCGCTTTATAATGTTGTTTTTATTTTAATCACCACTCGATAAAAATAAGTAGGTGATCATTCCGTGTTTTTTTTCTTATTTCGATACTACACAACGTATAATAATAATTATTATTATTAGAATCGTTACATCACACTAGTAAGTATGATGACCCCGCAAAGAAAGTTTAAAATAAAATACAAAATTAAATGCAAGCTATTAGCAAAAACCATTTAAATAATCGTTGAAATAAATGTTTGCGTAATTGATCCAATTGTGTAAAATGTAAAAGTTACTTACTCTTCGGTCTTTAATTCTTCGGAAATGTTATACAATCTGTAGGCTCTAAATATGGCTGCCCAATCATAATCGGCCTGTGATGTTTCTGCCTCGTACTCTATAGATGTGCACGCTGGTAGACATCGGCATCGAGAAGAGACTTTCAGAGCCTCTCCCAATGAATCAGTTTCATTTTCCAGCCGACTGTCGAGTCCTGACTGGATTTCGATTGTCACCAGTTCCACTGAGAAAATATAGTTATATAAACAATAATTTTAATATACAAGAGGGACCATGAGCTGGCGCAAATGATCATTAACCCATGCCTCATACGAGAATTAAAAAAAAAGCAAGTGACCTAGGTAACCAGACTAGACAACCACCTGAGCTAAAGGAGACATTATTTGATGACATAATCGACATTCCAAATTGCATAATATCAAAAAGAAGTCGAAAGAAAGTATCCAATAAAGATACCTGTAAAGTATACGTGAAAGTCAATAAGAAAATCGCATTAATTAAGGAAAAGTCATTGCCATGCTATGTTAATTTGTTACGCAATCCGACGTTCTAATGAATCTCATAATCATAAAACAAATCTTTGCGCTAAGTTAACATATTGATTGATACCTAGAGAGATAAATTACTGACGGCTACGTATGATGACCGACTTACTTTGAGCTTTTTTTATACATTCTCTGCTGCCAGCGTTGCAGACCTCCATATTTGGCCCATCTGGAACGCAAAGTGCATTTTTAAGCAGTGTTACAAAATAATACTATAGCGACGGGCACCGTTCTATAAACTAGCACCACATGAATAAATCGGTTTATTTATTCATGTGCTAGCACGTTATATTTAGGTAAGTAGGTACATAAAACAGCATCACCAACCAACTCTGCTTCTCTCGTAGTGTAACATTTCATCATTTGACGTGTTTGTAGTAATCTTTTAATAATAAAAATTCTATCTATGTGAAACTACGTCACTGCTGCAAAGGATGATGGTAATTAAAAATAGTTCCTAAGTAATTAAATTGTTATCTCAATCGCGACATGGTCTGTAATACGCAACGACGCAATACCTACCTACTTACTAGGTAATTTTGAAGTTCGATTCGCGCTTTTAGTTTGCGGTTTTAAGTACTTACAGGGCATTCCGAAATGCACGCATCCACATCGAGTGTAAGTAAAGTTCGATAAACACTCCATCT
Organism: Amphipyra tragopoginis; assembly: GCA_905220435.1. Classification (NCBI taxonomy): domain Eukaryota; kingdom Metazoa; phylum Arthropoda; class Insecta; order Lepidoptera; family Noctuidae; genus Amphipyra; species Amphipyra tragopoginis. The sequence goes on from HG992009.1 coordinate 13,434,638, forward strand.
CGCAATTAGCCTGAGTGTACACTTTGAAGTATTGAAGATAGCGCTCGCTTGGAAAATAGCATTGTCGTCTGTGAACAAGTAAAAGCAACACATTTTTTTGCCGGTGTTTTATCTTAGCTCATAATTATTATAGAACTAGTAGAGCTACATAAATTATAACGGAACACAGAAATACTGTAGATAAGTTACCTGTGTGTATTAGTCTGTTTGATCGAGTATCTTTATGATGTCGACAATCGATAATCATTATAACTTTCGCGAGACACATTCATATTTATGATTATTTACGGTTTAATCACGTGCATTTTTTGGGTTCCGTAATGTAATGGTAAAAAAGGAACCTGTATTGTGCGAGTTCGTCCGTCCGTCTGTCGGTCGCAGCTCGCAGCTGCTTATTTCAGGAACTGCTAATGCTATCCAGTTGTAGTTTTAGATAATGATCGTTCATCTATGGGTATTGCAAGTGAAAGAATTGTTTTTTTTTATTTTCATTGCAATTGGGTCCGAATTGGTGGGTGACATTTTAAAATGGGGTTACTAGGTCAAGTGTGATATCATATGAAAGGGCTTCATTTGCATATTGTAAAATATATTTTTATTTCCATTTATACCGCATAGTTTTTAACTGATGATGAAAAATGTCTGAAAAATACCATTCCCCTATCTCCGAAGTTTGCGTAGTGAAAGATCTGGAATAAATCGAGTTGATAGATGTTCATGTAAATATTTCAGGAAAAATAAAAAGATATCTGTAACTAGCACAGTTTTTTTAGAAATCAGACGAAATACCTAAGCCCCCTTTTTAAGTATACGTTTCTTTCCAAGGTACGGAACCCTCGGTGCGCGAGTCCGACTCGCTCTTGCCTGTTTTTTTTGGGATTGCCCGACTAATTTCGGTCGCAAACGGAGCCCTTTATCATGAGCTGTTTTGCGATGTCGCCGCTTGTTTAGCTCATTATTATGGACCGTTTGAGTCCGAAACTAGTCGGGCAATCTCGAAGAAATGCACGTGAATTAACCGCAAATGTAATCATAAATCCATAGTCAAACACTAATTTATAATATTTCCAATTTGCTAACACATAGACAGCATGACTAGTGTAGTCGCTTTAATCCGGAAACCACGAACCTCATCATTCTGTAGGTACCTAGTGTCTTGATGTCTTTTACAATGGGACGAAATCTAAATAATTAATGTTGCTTGATAAAATGTATGGAACAGCAGAATGCATTTCGATGCCTCCCACGTAAGTTGTTGTAAGCCACAAATTGCATTTTTGTGTTTTTCACGTAAAAGTGTCTAATCATGTATATTATATGTTCCAAATATAAAAATACTTACCGAAAAACTATATAATATACAGGGTGTAAATGAATTCGTGTAATTCCTTCAAACCTCGTGATCTACTGGTGACACTGATTGACCATGCATAGGTTTTTTTTCAGAATCAACTAAAAAAAGTTTTCATAAAACGTAACATGGTATTCTGTATCTGAGTAATTTTAGCGTCCTGAGTTACTGACTGTGTGGAGCGATATTGCGCTAGTCCGCTAGTCGTGCCCGTCAGATGTGTTGCTGTGCTTTCATTAATTTATGCATGGCATCGAAATTTTCTAACATATAAAAAAAAAGATTTGGGGAAAAAAAAAGTTTTTTTTAGTTTTAATCAACCTAAATCCCGTGCGGGGTTAATCTATACCATTAATAGATCATGTGGTTTGAAGGAATTACACGAATCCGTTTACACCCTGTATATTTTTGCTGTTATAATACATAAAATTAGACAATTTTACGTGAAAAACACAAAAATGCAATTTGTGGCTTACAACAACTTTCGTGGGAGGCATCGATTTGTCCCATAGTTGTACAGAATTATGAGCAGAGTTTATGGTTTTCGAATATAAAGCGACCAGCCATGCTGTATAGTCATGTCAATGATTACCCTACGTAACCTAACAAGCAACATCCGCTATACTTGCCTAGTAGGTTCGTAAGGTTTGAGGCCTGTGGAAGTGGTCATCATTTTAGGTTTCACTGCAACAACTACCTCTTGCGACAGAGGCGATCGGAAGTACTGTTGGGAAAGTCTTGGTAGCTCTGCCGGATTGTGCAACAGTATCTACGAACATCAGAGGAAATGTGTAAAACAACGTACGATTATATTATGTTACTGTGAAACAAAGGAATTAGTATCTAACTATAAAATACCTTGAAACCTTGCACTGGACCTCTGCAGAGATAATCCAAATCGATTTTTTTGGCTTTCAACAAGAAAGTGAGTCCGGATTTGACACCGTATCCCTGTAATAATGTACAAAGATTTACTAATCATTTTAATGAGATACTAGCTATACCAGCGACTCCGTCCGCGTAGAATTCGGAAACAATATTGTGTGCGCAATTACTAAACAAACTTCTTGATAACTTTAAATTCTAATATCTTTTGATTGCGCGAACCGATTATGATAAAACAAAAACTAAATTTTACTCCGAGATGCGTACAGTATGTCAACTCAAGTCAACCGCATTGAGTCAATACCTACTTTTAACGTGATGCATGCACAAATAAACCAACAAACAGATAAACAGACATTAATATTACAAAAATGATCAAAATGGATTCTATTGGTTATCTTTTTTTTAAAGATTTCCTATGTACAGACACGCCAAGTCTATAGGTTTATATGTATAGAAGATGTATAGAATATGTAACTGAATTAAATAAATGAACGACGTATAACATGATAAGGGCAGCAGCGTCACCGGTGCGAAGATTGACTCAAGTACCTAACTATTAGCAATATCTACTTTCCTTTTGGATTCAGATGTGGACTTCGTTAGGTTGTTGATGACTGATGATGACAAATAAGTAGGTACGGATGTAGACACTTACGGCGCCTCTGTGTGGATAAGTTTCTATTGGTGTTCCTCGCGTGTATCCTTCTTCCAAACTCCAAGATTCTGCCCGTTTTTCGTGTTCCAAATACGGGTAGTTGTGATGTAAACTAATAAAAAATACAAAATTCAGATCATACAGGCTGTTAAAAAATTTACTAAGAATTTTGTGGGGTTACTTGGTATCGGAAATTGAATTACTTTCGTAGAATTACTTTTCGAAATTCGCGTATTTTTTTAAAAAAAATTTTCAATCTTTTCAAATAATAATTTGATTTTAGAATAAATTTTTTAACATCCTATTATAATAGTAGGGATATAAGTAGAGTTAGGCACCTACTTGTCTAATCTGAACATTTCTTCTGCCCCCAAAGTATTGAATGTATAACAAAGTCCTTCTTCTGTTAATATAGGATAAAATAAGTCCGAACAATTTTCACTGGGAATATCTTTCCACTTGCATCCAAAGAAAACTTCAGTCAGATTTGGCGCTACCTGAAATATAAACCTAGAATGTGAAGCATCCAATATTTTTATAGACATGTTTATTGCATTTATTTTACAAACCGATTTAATATTGTCCACTGTATCGGGTCCAGATGAAAATTTCCGACCATTAGGAGGAGCAAGATGGTCATCACAGACCATCGTTAAATCTTCAAATAGATGCTGTCTAAAATAAAAATAAGTAAATTATCGTTAGCGTTACCGCCATGATAAGAACAGCACTAGACTGCAGTAGGCTGAATAGAGTTTAAAGATTAAAAAAAAATTGGTAATTTACTTACTCAGCTTTTGTAAGATTGTCACGATCATTAAGATATAAGTGATAATATTCTGTAAAATTAAATTTCCTTTGCATTGCCTTAGTTTCAAAACACACTGTTACTGCAGGATAAGGAATCTAAAAGAAATAAGGAAAAACTTATTAGAAATTCGCTAATTCCTGTTAACTACATAGGTAATTTAAATACAAAAATTAGGACACATCGCGTTTAGACCAAACGTGCAAACAAAAGATGGCGCGAAGAAGTTTGGCGCGAAACGGTTGAGAATTGGGACCAAAAAAACAGTCCTCGAAGCTTTTGCTCATTGTTGGGGCAGCACTGGCTAAGTTCATTATCTAACAATGATGAGGGCGAAAATAATTTGCATTCAATTCACATTTAGTGTCATAAGTATAGCTTACCTGCCAAACTGGAGTAGGATTTTCAGCAAAACTCACAATAACTGGACTTTCATTCCATTTTATCCAGACCTTCCTGATCAGTCCAGCGCAAAGTATCACACAGCAGGTAAACATGAAGAGCCAGAACACCCTAGAAGATAAGAGAATAGATGTGTACTACCTAGTTAAATAGTCAAAGAATAATTATAAGAATGAAGTAGGTAACTTACTTTTCCACTAAAGTTCTTTCTTTCTCTCCTATGTATTTAAGTCCATGAAGATTAGAGTTAGCCGTATAATCTATCAAGTAATCTTTAATAATGCGTTTTCCTTTCTTTTTGGGTTTTTCATAACTCGGTTCATTTTCCACGGGCTCGGGCACCTTCCCGAAGCTTTCCGATCTATAAGCATATTATTGGTTATTAATTAGAGTGATCAAACATAAGCATTTGAAATTTATAGCCGGAGGTATACCTCGAGTGTCGCCTCATGGTGCTCAGCAAAGACTACAACGAATGGGCTTAAAACAAAACATGTTGTTAATTTGGGCTTGGTACGTAAAAGGCGTACAGCCGTTAATGTTATCCCAAGGGAGAAATGTTTGCCAATTAACTAATTAAAATTTGTAGAATGGTGACTAATCCGTTACATTTGTTTCATTAAATATTATTGTTTAGGTACATAATGAATATTCAATTCACAACAAGGCTCATTGAATATATAATAATATAGATATTCGTACCACGTATAATCTACTCGTTCCTTTATAATTACCTTAATGCACTATTGCAAAATTACTTATTGAAAGCGAAATAGCCCTACCCCAAGATTCCTCAGGGTAGGGCAATTTTGTTACGAATGACAACAAATGTCAAAATGACTGATGTGTTTTACCTATCGTGTGTTATAATGGTTATACTACAAAGTATTTTATTAAGCCTCACCGTAACCAAGACCGAGTTTGATATGAACCCTCTGATATAATGGTGGAAATCAAACGATAAATTATGTTATTAAACTAAGTAGGGAACTTCTTTTTCTGTAGGATCTCTTTTCAGGTCAGGTAGTTCCGAAAAACTAACCGCTGCAGGGCAGGGCAACTAGTGGTGTGATTCAGGCCCTAATTAAAGGGAGGAGAGGAGGGTTAAATAAATTGCTCTATAAACGAAATTTGTTTATAGAGCAATTTCATCATTCAAAAGCTATTGCAGTTCACTGGACATAGGCCACCAAAATCACGCCACACTACTGGGTCTTCAGTCCGCATTCAGTGCAACCCAGTTACCTTTTTAATTTTAAACTTTTTTTCGGTGCTTGCCCCTCGTCTGCATCCTATATAGCATAAGGGTGCCTTTCCACCAGAGATGTGCTATGTAGCTATGCTGCGAGAATGTAAAAGCTAAACTACTAAACTATGTGATCGTTTCCACCGATGCTAAGCTATGTAGCGGAGCGAGTAAGATGTGCTATGAAAATGCGCCGCCGCAAGGTAGCTATGCGAGGAAGATGCGCAGCTCGAGCTATGCGACGTATCGACAATAGGGAAGGCATCTGCACATAGCTACAGCACTTGCGACCATCCATAGCACGCATCCATAGCTCGCATCCATAGCACGCATCCACAGCACGCATCCTTCCCATATAAAAAACGTAGCTTAGTTCATTAGTTGAACCAGTTTCCACCAGTGCTATGCTATGTGGACCAATGAATATGATTGGTGGATATCAAACGCATCCTTAAATACGTACAGCCCTGCTACAAGGGCCTAATATGTGCGACTCCGGACTCAATTTTAGTCGTTGTTCAGGAAAATGTGTACACTGTTTAATGATACCAGATTGGCACTACTTGAGGGTCGGCCGTGTTGGTTATTGCGTAGGTAACACGGGCCACCAGGGTTTAAAAAACTATTTTAAAAGAGCTTGGTGTCGCGTGTCGGCTGCTAGAGCGAACTCTACGCTAACATCGGTTATAGGTTATGATGGAGCTAAGTAGAGACCGAACTAACTTAACTGCTCGAAAAAAGTTAAGGAAAAATACTAGGTACGCCTCGATTTTTTCCTGGCTTCAACTTTGTACTTACATGATAAATTACATGTCTTAAATTCATAGAATTTCCCACGAGGCATGATTTGAGTTGTGGGATTACTAAGGACACTTATAGCAATTAAGTAGGCACATACAATTATAAATTATGTAATTCAGTTAACTAGTTAAGTTAATTATGAATACAACCACAATATATTATTGTTGTTATAGGAGTTATAGGAGCAGTATCAAAACTAACACGCAAAAATTCCCCAAAGGAATTTTTTTTGGCTGTAAGTTTAACATGACATGTTATTAATTAACTTGGAAAAAAAAACAGTAATAGTTTAAAATGTTTTCGTAATGTGACATGAGTTGACATGACAAAACACAATTTAATTTTAATTGTTTTTGTTGTATCCAATTACGTTTAGGTTTGATAAACCACAGCACGGAAAACTGTTAAACATAACATAATAATAATAACACATGTCCCACTAATGATATTTCCAAACCTGTTAAAATTAGCTTTCGGGAGCGATGCTTTGGTCTTCCTCAAATCACAACTAATTTGGGATTTCCTTGATGCTTTGTTTATTTCATCCATTTTGGATGGTGGCTCACACAAAACTCATTCAGATGGCAAAATTTTAGAACTGACTATTTTGAAGCTACGTGTCCGTCAATAAAAAAGACTTTTGGTTACATTCGGTCAATAGTTTATCATCGGTAGATAACTACTGAAAGTGCCAACAAATACAGAAAGTAAATAAATTAGCCTCTAATTTAGATACCAGCCTACGAAGCAAGAATTAGCGCTTAATTATTTCTGTAATGTTATGTAATAAGAAAAATGATACTTTATTGTTCGTTACAAAAATAAAATTCACGTTATACGGAAGAAGGATAAATAAATTCGAAGTTGGCTAAGTTGTGAATGTCGTCAGTTATGAATTTATGATGCATATTCCTGATGAAAAGTTAGCACAGGTTACTAAAACCTACCTACCTATTATTATTAATTCGAATTTAAATACCCTCGTAACTACCGCTGAATAACACGAGTAAGTACGTAATTTTTTGTTTTTTGTTTTTTCTATTAAAGTTACCTATTGCTTGTAGTTGGTCCTTGCGGACCGTTTCTATGTAACCGGGCAGTTATTGACGAGACCTGAAGGATCTTCAGCCAGGGAGTACCTACCTAAGTAGAGAGGATTAAGTTTTATAACAAGGCATACCTATACCTACTTAGTTAGATTTTTTTTTTGTTTTTTTTTCTATGAAAACCAACAGCTACAAAAAATGGAATGAGTAATTATAGTTAGTGACGTAAAGCCAATTAAAGGTTTTCACGAATAGCAACAGATATTAAAACAGAAACTTATGGAACACTTGATAGCAAAACAATTACGATTTAATAGTATAGTCTCTCAAAATAAAACCAAGTACACCTCACAATTAATTGAAAAACTTAAGGTTAAGCGCCCTTCTTGCTGTGCCACTATTAGATGACAAATGGGTCAAATGAGAACTCCTTACAAAGTTTATTAAAATCATTGCTTGCTCGCACAATGTATGAATTTTGCTTATAATTTTCTAATTATAAGCAAAATTCTTATAAATATATTTCTATCCCTACCTCTTCTTCTGAAGAGGTAGGGATAGAAATTGGTGGATTATACCTAAAGGATCTGTAGGGAACATTGAAGTGAAGCTTATGCAAGAGATCCGGACAATCAATTTCATTTTCAAAGTTAGTTTTAATAAAAAACGTGCAATCAGTTAATCGACGGAGATTTGTAAATGGTAAAATGTGGATTTTTTTACAGACATGTGAAATTTAAGAACAATAAGGAATTTGAAGCCGATAACATAGAAATCTGATAAAACGTTTCTGTATAAGTATTTTCAATGTGGTTTATACAAGCTTAGTTTTAGTATATGCTAAACCTGAAACTAGTTTGTTCAGAATTACTAGGAGAATCGATTGACATATTTTTTACACCATTTTTTTTTCATATATTTCAATTTTGTTTCAGTAGGTTTCTACCCATAACAGTTGACGGGAATAATAGACACCTTGAGGTTTGAGATGGTCCGCTCGGTCAGATTCGTTGTATTAGACAACCCCTGCATAGCACATCTCAGGCATTTCACACTTTACTAGGGAACTTAATGCGACATAAACTACGGTGTAACTTGGAGATTTATTAAAAAAAACACATATTCAGGCAGTTCTGATGAAAACCTTGTTGGGGTGTCTCGGTTTTTGTATACATACCTATACTAAAAATAACGTTGTATATTTATCGTAAAATGGATTCCAGACTTGAGATCCATATTCCAGGTGAATCCTGACATATGTGCAGTACAATATTTTTAATGTTTTAGCCTGTCTAAAGCACCTAGAAAGTCTCATAATAAAGCCAAGTGCCCTAGAAGAACTAGCAACCATTTCATCAATGTGCACGCTAAAAAGAAGTTTAGAGTCGTGATAGACGCCTAAGTCCCGTATTACATCGCACCTTGGTACTGGTAGGTCTTTAAGTGTGTAGGATGTGGGAAGAGTAAAGCGTTTCCGGCTTTAAGAAACTACAAAACATTTCAGAGGATTGAGAAAATTTGCAATAATCATCAAGACACGTCAAATCCGATTGCAGGGTCTCCATATCTTTGGTAGATGATATAGATGAGTAATCTTCATATCATCAGCAAAACAGAGAAGGTGAGATGTATGGAAGCAGGAGTCGATGTCGTTCACGTAAATAATAACGAGTATTGGGCCCATCTAGGAGCCCTGAGGCACCCCACTGGGGACACTGGGGACCCAACTACACACATCAAAAGTGTCTAGGGATCAACATATATTTTTGCAATAACTTTTCTCCTGATTGATATTAATTAAAATTTTCTTTAAGGATTCATCAAATAAAGTGTTTTCGTTTGTCACAGTAACGATAAACCAAGTCACCTTTGCATTAATAAAGAAATTTGCCATTTTCCTAATAAAGGGATTTTTGACATTTGAACCACTAACACAAAAGTTCGAAAAAAAGACTGAAATAACAGTTTTCTTTAAAATTTTATTGGGTAACTTAAACAATTAATAATCCGTGTTTCTACCGCGAACACTAACAACACAAGAACATCGGTTTGGCATACTCAAAATGAGTTCATCCAAATCACGCTGTGGAATGGCCGCCCATGTTCGTTGCAACAACAAAAAAAGGTCTTCTTGCGACTGGATACCCTCCATATTCGGCAGAGCTCTTCTCTGTAGCATATCCCATGCATGCTCAATCGGGTTCAAGTCTGGCGACTGAGCAGGCCAGGGCAGGACATTGATGTTAGCTGCGGCGAGAGTCTGTCTTACAACTCTTGCGGTGTGCGGTCGTGCATTATCATGCATTAACTGAAATAAGGGACCGATTTGCGCTTGTAGAGGAACGATGACGTCTGATACAATCGTCTCAGCATAAATTTGAGCGTTGAGGTTGCCTCTGATCCAAATCAACTCAGTTCTTCCGCCGATCCAAATACCCGCCCATACCATGATGGTTCCACCACTATAAGGATGGACTTCCTGGCAGGATTTTAATCGCTGTTGGCGTCCAGGGGTTCTCCAGTGTCGTATACGTCTTGTATCCGGTCTCATACCAAAACGAGACTCATCAGAAAAGCACACGAAACGCCATTGTTCTTCTGCCCAATTTCTGTGTCCAAGAGCCCATTGATATCGAATCCTACGATTGTGCATTGCTATAGGTGGTACCCGTAGCGGTCTTCGGGAATGAAGGTTCACTTCATGCAAGCGGTTTCTGACTGTTTGGTCGCTAATTAAGTTCCCTGAAGAGTGATGAAGCCTCACGGCTAACATCATGGCGGTTATTGTTGGAGCTCTTCGAGTTAAGATTTGAATGTATCGGTCTTGTCTCCGTGTGGTGCAGCGATACCGTCCTCCATGGCGCTCAGCCACGGTACCAGTGCTTCGGTAACGTGGCCAAAGTCGACTGATAACACTCTGACTTGTATTCAGAGCTAAAGCCACAGTACGTTGCCGGGAACCAGCTTCTATCATTCCCACGGCTCTGAGCATTTCTTCCCTGCTTAAATGACGTCGCCGCTCCATAATAACGTTGGTTTTAATCAGTAGTAGGGAAACAGTAGCACTAATAATGTCTTCAATGCGTTGTATGTTTTTATAGGGAAAATATTGACAGCTGATTTTCATCTTTTACTCGAATTTGATTCACAGTTCCTGATTCAAATTATGAAATGCACCAAAAAGGATCCATATAAATTTATAAAATCATAAATTTATTACAAAGCCACATCTCAATCTCAAGAAATCCGCATAAAAATGCTTGATCCCTAGACACTTTTGATGTGTGTAGAAATGTAATTACTAATAACGACAGCTTGTGATCTGTTTTCAAGATATGAGGAATTTTACCTCTTTATTATTGATGGATTTATGATTTTATATTACTTAATATGACAATTTTTGAATTCCACGAAAAAGTATTAAAAAGAATAAGGTAAGGATCTTCGATTAAGTAATGATATTTCCATACCTGTGAAAATTAATTGACGAGATCAATGCTTTGGTCTTCGCGAATTCACAGCTTAATTGGCACGAGTTCCTTGATAAAGAGTTTCTTGATGATAAGACCGACGCCGACGCCGTCGGATCCATTTCGTCTTAACAACGTCTCACACTTTTAGTTTTAACAGAATTTATAATTGCACTTTAAAAAATATTATTTGAACTTTGACATAACAATTTTAAAATTAATAGATTGCACTTCATAATAATGAGTTTTAATTTTCGCACTTGACTTCAAAATAGATCGTTTGCACCTTGGGAGGATGGTCCAGGAGACTGTGGATAATGCGGGATTGTGCGGGATTCAGTCTTCGATAGGTTTCCACTATTGTGGTGAGCTTTGGTTCCGGCTATCACGGGAATATTATGATAGTCGTTTCGGCCAGGGGCAGTTAAAAACCTGAAACAGTATAAACACATTAGCATAACACAGCATAGTACCTATTGGCAGTTAATTGTATATGTTAAAGCCAATGTGATTAATTAGCTATTATACATAATGACTGGTCATTATATATAATGACTAAATTGTCTAGACAATGTGATAAATTAATCACTTTATCCGGATATTATTCATAATATCTGGCCATAGTTAGTCAAAGTAATAAATACGGTCCGACTTGCTTCCCCTCCCGTTAACGTTTTCCCAATTAACGTGAAATTATAATCTATGTACCTAGTGCCTCCACTACCGGCACCGGTTACCAAACTGGCTGCCGGCACCGCGCCGACTACATACTCTGTATTTTTACGCCTTCAAGGCCTCTTCAAACTCTTCATGAGACGATTATTCGTCACCCACTTTCATTTTCACAAAAAAAACGAATGAAAAACTTAAGGGGATATTTGTAAGGTTGTTTGGGTTTCCAAAGCAGAGTCGACGGAGCCCCGCTGCGCGGGGCTCCTATTTATGTCTTCAGGGTTTAAAGTAACCTAAGTAAGCTTCGTTCGCTCGCTACGCTCGCTCACTCTAGCCCCCGTCATTCCCTTCGAACCTAACCTATCCGTGTCGGGGTGACCCAAAATAAGGAGCTCGCTTCGCTCGCTCTTGAAATTAGTCAGTTGGAAGACAAGTTACAGTGTTTAGCCCAAAATCTAACCTACCTTTCAACTAACATACCTACCAAACAACTTATTACCGCCGCCGGGGTCCATTTTGGGTGCCAGCAGGGGGTATATTAATTTTTTTAAACTTTATAATCTTCAACTACCTATACTGGTTTTATTACTTTATCCAAGTCTCACAAGATATTATACATAATAGCTAGTTAATGTGATTAATTCTGTGTCATTTATCACTTTGACCAAATTGAGTAGATATTATACATAATGGCTGGTTATTATATATAATATCCGGATTAATCACTTTCGCTGTAACATATATGTCGTGGCCAGATCATAGAATTGATCACTTCATGATGGTGGCAGACAATTTCATGAAATGGTTGTATTTCATGATATGGCCAAGCCAACTAAAATTGACCATATCGTTTAAATGTCAACGTTTGATGATATGTCAATCCACGTTTCCCTTATCATTAATGTAAGGTTTCCATGGTATCAAAAGTTTAATAAAAATTCCAAATAAAAAAGGAACTATGGTTTGTTTCGCACACAAACATTACCCTTCCTTATAGATTTATTAGAAAGTGCACAGTTGTTGAAGTGTTTCTCCATAAATAAGCTTACTTAGTAAGTAACTAGGCATCTATACAAGGTTAGTCGGAAAGGGCGTACTAATCCGCGGACCACTGAACCTACTTTCAGTACTACTGATGACTGTTTTACAGCAAGTATTAAAATTTGAAGAAAAGATTATTGAAAAAAAACCATGCGAAATGATTTTCATTTTAGTTTTTTTTTTCATTTTTTCGATATCAGTTAGGTACGAAATCAGAAAATGGAACTTCTAAATCGTGACCCCAAATATGACCTTAAACGTAAACGCAGCAGATCATAGCTGAGGATACATGGATTTTAGCGTATTTTTATAAAATCTTTGAACAGCTATTTCTCTTAAACTATTGACTTTGGGGGAAAGCGGTAGAACAAAAGTTGTTCATTATTATGCTTACTATTACCTACACTTTTTCAGATTAGTTAGTACCCTTTCCGACTAAACTTGTATATTTATTAGATACTTACTGAATACCAATCACAATATTAATGCACAATGGAGATTAATTAGGTAAGCTTTAACCTTACAGAGGAACACCTCTTGCAGAGGATCGATCAGAAAGGAATATTACGATCGGAATCATAGGAACTGTGGCCTCTTATAGTCGTTGTTAGGATCTAATATTTATAAACTGTTTAAAAAATGTAATTGTTCCATGCATGATTGTCGCCGTCATAATGACGCTATGCAGCGCAGTAGGTATTATTGTTATATTATTACGTAGGCGACAATACACATTGCACTTTTGGCTATACCGGGTGCCCCAAAACACGAGATCATATAGGACGTACTTAAATAAAATATAAGTACTTACTTATAGTTAACCCTTTAACCGCCCAAGTCGGATAAATCCGACAAAAAAAAGTTCCATTTCGCTCATGTCGGATAAATACGACAAAAAAAAACTGCGTTTAAAATGTATTCATTTATTGACATAACATGTTTATAATACTCTTTTCATAGTAGTTATTATTTTGCCGATTTATGAACTGGGCGCTAGAGGACGGCAACTGATAAAAAACCAAGCGGTTAAAAGGTTAAAGAAGAAATCATTTTATTTTCAAAAGTATAAGTCGCGCGCAGAAGGTTTGCCGATGACTGCCCCTCCCACTACACCGACCGCTACCCGCGCTCGTCTGGCATTAGTAGGTATGCCAGACGAGCGCGGGTAGCGGTCGGTGTAGTGGGAGGGGCAGTCATCGGCAAACCTTCTGCGCGCGACTAGTAGGTACGTAATATTGCGTTCAAAAATTTTCAAGTCTCTTGTTTCAGCCGTCTTTCGAACTTACCAAAGTGCGAAAAAGAACCTACCATTCTGTTTTTCATGGCACCTGTTTATAGATATTGATAGGGTTAACAATAAGGATCATAACTTTCCAAAAATACAGTGAAATCAAAGGAAGTCGATTAAAATTAAGAACTAAGAACGAATAAAATTCGGTGCTTTTTGAGTAAAAATTGCCTACTTGGTGTTATTGAAAAAAAATGTGCCATATATTTAGAATTGATGGCCTTCCATTTATTTAAAACAGTATTTATTCGAGAGATTTGATCCGTGAGTGACCCTATCGTTTGGTAAAATAAAAATACGAGGTGATATATTTTTGCGTTTGTGTAGGTGCGATTTTCGGCTTGGGCAAAAAACTTTTTAAAAATCGTTGCAGTAATTAAGTATTAAGTACATTTAAAACTAAAACGAAGCCAAATAGGAATAACCAAAAAAAAAAAATTAAAGTAGGTACGTATTTTCCCTCCACGACCACAAGTTTTGGGACACCCACTAGCCCACTACCGTAAACCGGGGTTAGATTGATTACTTTCATTTGAGATGACTGACAAGTTTCATTGAGAGACGAAACAAAGCTATTAAACAAAGAGGGGATGACACAATGACATATTTATGATACCACTACGATGATGCGTTCCATGACCGTACATAAAAAGTCAGCTATTTCCAAGCATATTTTCTTACATGATGATTTTTCAATTTCACTCGTAAAGTTGAAACTTTATGTTCTAAACGTGTACCTGAATAAAAATCCGGTTGGTTTTAACCTCTTTATCTGTTCTGTGGTTTTAACAGGTCACAGATTCACATAATTGCGTGTAGAGATCTTGATAATTATGTGTTAAATCGTAAGAAAATTCCAGTGACTAAACTATTGAATGCACTTGATTGATTTTATTGTGTACGATCGTAAAACGCGTCATAATGTAATGCATGGCATCATTTAATGTCATTACGTCATCCTCACTTTGTTTGTATAGACTGATTAAAAGGATTTGTATAAAATCAATTAGGCTAAATAAAATAAAGAGCATAGTATCCCAGAAAAATGCGGGGGGGAAGAATGTTACCAGTAGAATGTTGATGGATGAATGTGGATGGTATACAAATGGAGGTAGGTCAAAAGAAAAGATGGATAGATTGTGTGAAAGATGATAATGGTAAGAAAGAAGTGCGTACAGAGATGACGGCTGATAGAGGAGAATGGAAGAAGAATACATGTTGGGCCGACCTCACCTAGAGTGGGATAAAGGCAGGAAGATGATGAATACCTCAGAAAAAAGGAAAAATGCTCATTATCAAAGTCACCGGTTAAGGCCTTCACTATAACGATTTAACCTTTGAGCCCCAATTAGGAGTAAGATTTCTTACATAATTAGGGGTGTAATGCTACTTTTTATCTTCGTTATGTAACATCGCAGACCCCTATACATATACCGAATAGCATAATAGCAAAACTGTCAATGCCTATGCAAGGTTAATCGGAAAGGGGGTAACTACTAGTCCGCGGGCCATTTAAAGTAAGTATCACTGATGACTGTTTTAGCGCAAGTGTTAAAATTTCAAAATTCTGTCATTTTTATTTCCATCCAAAATGATTTTAATTTTTTCAAAAAATCTTCGTCATTTATGAATACGGAAAATGGAGCTTCTAATCCGTGACCCCTTAAATGACTTACAACTTACAATGTAAACGCAGCTGACCATAGATTTCAGCGTATTTTACGAAATCTTTGCACAGCTTCTTTTCAACTATTCACTCATTCATTATTATGGATATTTCAATTAACAACCTTTGGGATTAGTATCCCCTTTCCGACTAACCTTGTATAGGTAATCTAATAAATTAAACTGCATACATAGTTTCCATTTTATTCGAGATATATGACCAAATGCAATATTTTTAGTAACCATCAACGTTGCCCTTGTATTTGAAAGTAACCACGGCTTACCGGTGCATAACACACTATAGTTTTGAGTAACTTACAAGAGAAAATCTGATAAAAGGACATCTGTGCATTTAATAACATTTCAATCTAATTCAACTTTCTTCTCTTATAGATATACTGTACTCTTTGCTTTCTTCGAAGCACTGTCATGTGGTCGAGAAACAGACCTCACCGTAACATGTCGGTAAATAGAGAACAAAAATGTAGGTAGGTACTCAACTTCGAAGAAAAGGCTGATCTGGAAATGTCATAGATATACATAATGCTACTTACACGTTATCAAAGCTAATTTCTAAGCTGTAAATTGCCGTTTATATTTTTCTTAACAATTCTTTCCATTCAAGGGTTGTCTGGGAGAAATTGCTGCGATATAACCGCCATTTGTACTGTGCTTAATATGTGTATGACTTCTGATTTATTTATTTTAGTATACAATAAAGTATATCTGTCTATCTATCTAAATTCCTGTTCTCTGTTCCCGGATCGCTCAAGGTGCCTTTTATCAACTTCGCCCAGTTTGGCAGGCTAATTAATTAATGTGCAAGATCAAAATAACAATGACATAGCGTGGTCATTTCCCTCATGTGTCCAAGACCTGACCTGTAAACTCCAGGACCTTTTTGGCCTATGTAGATCTGCATGCAATCATCAACACTTTCCCAGAATTTGTATGAACTGTGATAAGAGATCAAGAGAGAGGGCCATTTAACTGCAGAGCAGAGCCTCTTCGCACCAACTCCAATAACACACTGATAATCCGGTTTCTGAAACAGGGAAAGCGCAAAATTGGCTTCTTCGTACTAATATCAGAAGCTCAAAAATTTCTTCAACAGTAAGTAGTTAACAGAACACGATGTCTGCACCGTCAAGGCGAAATGAGGCCAGAGAAGAGTATTTTAAATTCGAAACTAAGTATTAAGAAATGCTCTAAATTATAAGTTAGTTATGAGAACCTTCAGACTAAAAAAATTTTTTAATCGGTCACAGTAAGGGACCTTATTAGAAGACCTTATAGTTCTGTTAGTTTTAAGTGTGGCATTGTAGTAAGTGTAGAATTAAATGTCAGCATTTTGGTTGATATTGATAGTTGTGATTGAGACAGTATAGTATATCTCCTCAGTGGTGTAACAAGGATTGCAGCAAGATTAGACAGATCATGGAGCGGTGCGCGGCACATACGTGCGTCGATCCGTCCGCCCCCGCGACTTGATTACGAGGGAGCGAGTGCGACTGCGAGGCACTGACTGGCGGCGTGCCGCGGTCCGCACTACCAGTGTTTGTAAGGTCGTAGCCGCAGGCAGCCTCTCGCGGCACCCGACGCTCGCTTGTTACCTGTTTTTATTTAAAAAACAACATTTTTCAACCTTTTCTTTGGCGCGAAAAATCACGATGTCTGCTACAGAAGAGCTCAGTGGTATTCTCTCAAGGAGGCAAGAGATCAATGATAAACTTGAGGAGGGTTTAGAGGTTAAACCGAAATATAAATTCGTAAACGTTTATACGGAATTTCACGAGTTCTCCAGGAAGGAAATAAAACAATACGAGGAGACCTTCAACAAGTAAGTGACTTTTTATTTTATCAAACTCGATTCTGGCAGATCGGCAAAGTCGCATCTTTGCAGAAAGTCGTATTACCACCGGTGTCACCTGACCTTTATTGCTTTAATAATTATGTGTAAATAGAGTCGCTATAATATTCTCTGATGGAAATCTACATTTTAATGTAGGTATCTACGATAGTTTAAGTGATCATCATTAGAATGTATATGATTTTATGAGAGTCGGAATGTAAAACCAGGAAAAAATCAAACAACTTTAGTTTACTGAAGGTAATCTTGGTAATACACTGTTGGTTCTTAAAGATAAGGGCTATACTATAACAACTTGGCAGATATAGTAAAAAATAAGATTAGACATTATAAACCTAAACGCTAAAATGTTCTACCTTTCTTGTCACATTGTTGGTTCCTTTTGCTTAAGTATAATGTTTTAAAGATAATGATAAAGAAAAACTACTTATTTTTTAATTGCATAAGTCGGTTTTTCGGGCAGTGGTACTGGTTGGTTTAAAATAGTAAGTTCACTTAATTAATAATTCACGTCTCGTCAATCAAAAAAGACTCCACATTCTGTGACGTCACTTGATATGTTCCGAACAGGATAGCAAGATTAGTACTTGTTTTGTATCTTCGATTTTTCGCTAAGTTTCTGCATATAATATTTTTGCTCCTACTGTACGCAAATTCATCTCAATTATGTACAGTACCAGCATAATCAGATTTCAATACCTAATATTCCTATCTTGTTAGTTTATTTATTAGAGCGTAGTTTACAAAAACAAATCTTGCTTTTGTTTATAATAAAATGTAGGTACTAGAGATAGCCGATAGGATATTAACCTTATAATGGCGAACTGATTCTGCGCTATCGCTTCTGACCTTTAGATACATTGCGTTATACTAATGCAATTATTTTACATTTTATTTTTTATTATTTTACATTTTACAGTAAATATAAGCTTACAAGATATGACACGGGTTTCGTAAACATTAATATCTAATAAATTATCTACTTTTACTCAGTCTGTAAGTTACCTTCATCTATCATAATAGATCTCGAGTCACGACGTTTTAAGAAGTCTGATTGCCTAAATGCCATACCGGATAAGTTGCTACATCTAGTTTTAAAAAAGTAAGACTCCGTTTAGAGAAAATTGGCGACATAATCATATTTCCTCAATTTTCACTTCTCGTCGTTGCGTTCTTTCTTATCTAAAGGCATCATAAACTGGATCAGGTAACAAAAGCTTCCTAAAAAAATGGTGAACTTGGCCCCTGGAGATTCCTAAGTTCCAAGGTGTAATTATTTACATGTATCATAAAATCATCACAAAAACCCATCGAAATAGTTCTATTGAGATTCTGTCTGGTATCTATCTTAGCTCTTTTAAGAATGGTTCTTTAATTGGGTTTATAACTTTCTGATCGTGTCTGTTGTCACAACACAAACATTTCTTTCCTCTCTATTTAAATTAACCACTTCAAATTTTAATTTTGTCGTTAACTGACATAATAATATTTGACTACCGTGTTTTAATAATATTATGAAGCTGAAGTGAAAGTAATAAAGGCGACAAATTACATAAATTGAGTTCATAATAAAACGTAACATTAGTTAAAACAGTAGCTAATTTATTAGGTGAAATGACACCGCATCGTCGTGGGAGACAAAAATGAATAGAGTCACGCCATGTTTACGAGAATTATAATTTACATCATCGCGCGACTTTCATTCAACTAAGTAATGAGATAACACTGCATACTAAATTCACACGATTCACACATAATCCTAATTAAAAACTGAATTTACCTCGAGTTTTATACAATAAAATTTTCGTTGAGTTCTTTTCTTTTTCCACCGGTTTTAAATTTAGCTTCTGTTTGCTTAACTTAAACTAACAGTGGTCATGAAAGAACATTAACCTTTTCATTTCACCCTCTGTAAATTTTGTAACTTGACCTCCCCAGGATTATTTATTCATTTGAGAGCTTTTTATGGCATATAGAATTTCCTAATGTACAACGTTCCTAAAAATTTCATTCAGGTCAAAAGCTTTTTCGTTTGGCCATTTCTGACCAAACTTTTTTTAGGAGAAATGAGATTTAAGAGAAAGGAATACCAAAATGAAGCACTTTCTATTTTATTACGTTTACGTAATTTTAGTTTATTAAGAAGACAATACTACAAAGGAAACGGAAGTCAATAAAAGGCACACAATCAATGAAGTTCGAAACGGGCCACAGGGACAACCCGCATGACAACTTATCTGTGCCTCACTATATCACAAAACAAACATTGTAAATAATGCAAACAAACTCCTTACTGTGACTACACTGTTTGTTACTAAAACAAAAACTAATACTCATTGTTATTTTTTAAACAAATTAACTGATGGTAAATAACAACAGCTGTCAATCAATAACTATGTATTCGATTGTTACTGTGATAAATACTTGATGCTGCTGTCATTAAAGTAATTTATACAAGGTTAGGTAGTTGGAAAGGGGTTACTAATCTGCGAGCCACTTAAAATATCACTGATGATTGTTTTAAAGCGAGAATTAAAATAAAATTCGATAATTTTGATTTTTCTAGAATTATTTATCCTTACTTCAGTTACGAATCCAGAAAATGGAGCTTCTAATCCGTGACCCAAATATGACCTAAAATTTTACACAGCCGATCATACCCGAGGATAAATTGATTTTAGCATATTTTTATGAAATATTTGAACGGCTCTTTCTCTTTAACTTTTGTAGAAAGTTATAGAACAAAAATTATTCATTATTATGAGTACTTTTGCATCCTTTCCCTTTCGGATAAGTAGCCCGTTTCCGACTTTGTATTCGCTTGTTTAGTTTTTTTCTTGGAATTAGAAGATGAATAACGAATATCGGAAGTAGCTTGGTCATATACGCCTTAAATTAGTCATATTTCTTAGCAAAACTAAAGGTGTTAAAATGTGCGACATAACATAAATGAATCACTGTCGGAACTATGTACCTATAGTAGTCATGTAACCACGGTAGCATGCTAAATATTATGTTAATGTTTGGTGTTAATGCACATTGTTAACATGCACTCAATATTCACATTTAAGCTGTAAGCCGAAGGCATTGACTGAAAATTACATTTTGTTCAGCAAAATTCTGAGAAAAATATAGGCAACATTGTTTTTAACGCGACACGATGGCTGCGCAATGTTATTAAAATTGATCAGAGTGCATTCGGGAGGAAGTGCGACGAGGACCGGTGTTGATAACGTGCGACGCGACAAAATCAATGATCGCCATGAGTCACACTCTACTGCACTTACTCCATATATTATGAAGTTGACTTAACCTTAGCCTCGGTTTCCGCAAGACGTATTAATCAACAACTGGTAATAGGTCATTAACGCAATGAATCATAGTGAGTAGGTAATAAACAGCTGATATTAAGATACAATCACTTCGTAGTATACTTCATAATAGTGGACAAACATCCGATGACTTAATAATTTTGGTAGAAAACTTAATAGCTTCCTTGATGACGCGTTAAACGTTCTATCAATCATTCACCTTTTACAAAAACTTGGTGTTTGTAAACAATACTCGAGACCTAGATGTAGAAAGATAACTATAATTTATATTGCCACGAATGCCACGGATATATTCGTAGTTTACGATATTTGCACTTAAAATATGGTACTAACACGCAAAGCTACTATTTTTCAATGAAAGCATGTATATGATGTTGCTTAATCCCATTGACGAAATATTGTTCATGCGTGCTGTAAATCCATTAATATAATTTCGTCAGTAGGTGCAGATTTAAATAATTGATCGATTGTTAATTCGATCGGACGTGAGGGTCTACATTAGATTGTATTTCATTATTGAATACCTTGACTAGTTATAATTGGAGTAGGTGTGTGAGACCAAATAAAGATAGGTACCATAGCTACAAAAACGGCTAAAAGAAAACCTTGGGGACGGGCTAATTTTTACGTCAGCCACGGTTTAAGGTACGATAGAAGATAAAGGTTTGAAAACAATATTCATTGATTTATACATGTTCAGCAGCACCTTTTCTAGCTAACATGAAGACAATGATGATCTAACAGAAATCTAAAAATCTATAGGTATAACATTAGTCTTGGTTTTTACAGAACGTTATTTGAATCCAGACTCAACGTCATCATTTTAATATTTAGATGGAATATGGTATGGAATGGTAATATGGAAGTTTTGCTGCAGGATATAATGTAATGCAGTAACACGATATGGTAGTAAATACCACTGTTACAATGCACATGACTCATGAATGCGAGCGAGACAAGTTAAACACGTATTTGAATTTCAATCGAAAATACATTAAACTTGGGATTTCGGATATTTACATGTTTAGATGTTATAATCAAATTCGAAACTATTAGAATATCTTTTACGTAACTACATACGAAGGTATGCCACTAGATTCATCTTATTTCCTCGTTTTTATTAACTCGAAGTCTTATCCAATCTTAGTTAAGTAAAAATAATAAGTTAGACAAATGGTATTTTTGGGTAATTTTTATGGTGATTAATCTTACCTAATACTCGAATGCCACTAAATTACAGCCCACGTCTAGCCAACCATGTCTACAAATCATGACTCAAAGGCTTATGTTTTCGTTCTGGACTATAAACACCTATTGCAGGTTGCTAACTAGATGAATTCTATCTAAAAACTCGTAAGAAACAATAAAATCACACGAGCACATGGTTGAGACAGAGTTTCGTTTCACAGACAATTTACATTCTATCTGTGTTGCAACAACATTACATTTTGCGGTTGCAATGCAGTGCAACTGCGTACTGCACCAGAATAAGTTTACTGCCAGAACAAGCTGACCGAAAAAACTAAATTCTTATGGTGTTTTAAACGTGACCGCCATTAAAATTTAGACGAAACTGATAAACGTGGAATTCACGTTAACAAATACTAATATCAAGGTGTTATGGCTATGAGGCCATAAAATTTGTTTTAGGTTTAGGCAAGAACTATCATAGACGTATAAAACCAAATATAGGTTAAAGTAATAATATTGTTAGAATGAACACGATGTTGATAAAAATAATTTGGTGGAGGACCAACGATAATAATAAGCAAGATCTAACACATTCATAACGTGTCCGGCACTTATTGGATAGACAAACAAGAAAATTACTTGAATTTAGTAAATGTTTTTTTCTGTGCTTTTATCAAAGCCAATTTAAATGGAAATAAAACCCGACCTAAATAACAAGCATCACCTAACGTAGGTATTCCAAATGTTGCTGTACGATAACTTGTTGGAATTTTGCCAAATTGAAATGTGTTTACGTAATCGAGATTTAATTTGACGCTATGGTCATGTAACAACTGCAATAATCATCTTATGCAGTCATGACACAGAAAATAAAGCCTGCACAACTGCACAAGTACCTAGTATTCTTAGAAATTACCAGATTCAATTGCTTTTAACCGTTAAAATTATGATGAATGTTGCCATTAAATCGTTAATCTAAGGCAAAAAATATGGTCTGCGAACTACAATTTCTTAACAGTCGACACGAACAAGTATGTCACATGACATTAATAGAGAGAACTGTTAGTGACGGTTAGCTATTATATCTAATAAATTGCGATATCATAAAAAGTATAGTGTCATAGTCAATTATTTTTGTACAGAACAAGAACGACCTCATTCCTAAATCTGAAGTAGGATTCTGGAAGAGAAAACAATAGCACTCTAGAAATGTAGGGCAGAGGGTGACACGTTCAAGTCTTAGCATGGTGTTTTTTAGGTATACGTACACATGAGAACTAACATCTATTATAATAATACTAGTAGTATACTTGCCTATACTAGAACCCAGACAAGAAAGTTTTAACATTCCTAAGTTCGAGAATATTTCACGTCAATAATGTTTTTGTAGTTTCTTTGTCACACACATGAACAATCTAATTCATTTGAATACTAGCATGGTAATAATTTTGATGGATAGGCAGAGGAGCAGAGGTTGCGGAATTCATTAAAATCGTCTGGGTGTTACTAGGGCACTGTAATGGCATTTTATTATCATTGGCCTCATTTCCGTGGGTGTTTAATGTTTATGGGATAGTTCCAAGACATGGTGTTTTATTGGGTCGTGGCCCGTGGCATGTACGATGAAACGATAATCGTGTTATAGGTAAGAAATAATGCGTATCGATTCCTGCTCTAGCTACTATTATAGGTAAGTAGATAGGAGTAGCACGCACAAGACAATTAAATGAATGAAACAAAGGTGCTTTGCTTAATTTAACGTAGTGTGCTACTACGTAAACAATGTACATAATATTATCGTAGTACCTATTTAAATATTTACGTAGGTAGGTACAAGAAATTCTAATAAAACAAGAGAACGTGTCAGATGTGTCATTAAAATATTGTCATATTATTTATACTTTAGATTTAGACCATGGAAGTTCCTGCCTTCCATGTTTTGGATATTGGTCGTTATATTATGTAGGAAACTGGACTCCCCGTTCGTTATCATGGTTTAATAAACATAATGATGACTTTAATTCTTTTGTTTAATTGTTGTCACTTACGTCACTGGGATAATTGTATGTAACATAATATTTAAAACCACAATATTGATAGTTTGCGCTTGCCTCGTAAAAACACATCATGACATGAGTCAAATGTCCCCCGCAGCGAGTCTGACTGTTTCGGGAACTCGGTAAGAGGGAGATACCCATATAAGTAGCAACAGTAGTAATGGGTGATTGAATGCGAGTTTTCAAACATTTTTAAAAGACAAAACACTTAAAGAGAATTCTTCAGATCTTTTATTATTAATCAAATATATGTTATCCTATCACAATGTTATGTATTTTCTCAATCTATATACATATAATAAAACAGTAAAAATACTGTGTCTGTACATTGAATATATTAAAAAAACAATAGTTGAGGGGGGTTTAGAAACAGTAAGAGAGCACGAATCCAAAAAAAAAAATCTGTCTGTTTGTCTGTTTGTTTGTACACGCTAATCTTCGGAACTACTGGACGGATTTGAATGATTTTTCTTTTGTTGTTTAAGTATTAAGTTTGGGCAACATATAGGCTATAATTTATCTTGGAAACTTGAACACCTGATGCAGAACCGTAACAGACCAGCTAAACTATAAGAGATACAAAATTGTTCCACGTGATGAGCATTTTCTGCTGAAAGAATAAATTTGAAGATCTGGAACACCTGATGTGGAATTCCAAGAGCCCAGCTACACTATAACATATATAAGAATGACGTCTTATCAAGAGTTGTTCAGCCTGATGAGCACTCTCTGTTTACGTATAAAAATTGAAGATCTGGAACACCTGTTGTGGAATTCCAAGCGCCCAGCTACACTATAACATATAAAGGAATGACGTTTAGCAAAAGTTGTTCAATCTGATGAGCACTCTCTGTTGACGTATAAAAATTAAAGATCTGGAACACCTGTTGTGGAACTCCAAGAGCCCAGCTACACCATAACACATATAGGAATGACGTCTTAGCAAAATTTGTTCGGTCTGATGGGCATTTCCTGTTGTCTTATAAAAATCGAAGATCAGAACCATCTGATGTGGAAATCAAAGCTATCACTAATTTCACTGTATAATTATAAAATAACATAAGCTGGGAGTACCTCCACGCGGTGAAGGCGGTAACAGTTTAGGACTGATTTTCGATGACGATGGTATATCATTGAAAATTTGACTCTACTGGCCAAAACTCCCATTTTATTTTTATTTTATCGAATAAATATGCCTTCGGGCTTATGTTATTTGAGTGTTTCATTTCCTTTTCCATTTATCTTCGTGACACGGTAGCCTACCCGGTAACGTAGGGGAGCAGTCACTTAGATTTAAATTGATCAGGGATCTTCACCATATAACTATAACCATGCCTAGAAAGAGGTCAAATCTTTCCCAATGTTTCAAAGAAGCTAAAAGATTGAGGATCATAAGATCACAAGAATCTACCGAAGAGCGTCAGGAGAGACTTGATGCTGTTCGAGAACTGCAACTCGCTCCGTGGAAACCTCTTCGGATCCCGAAGTATGCCTGCATTCTTAGCGTATTTACGCATCTACATCCAGGTCTCTAGAGACCAGTGAAGAATATGATGCGCGTCTGACCGCTGATCGTGAACGTCATGCATTGTCTCGCGAGTCGGAGACGTTCACGGATAGAGAATTACGCATTATTTCTCTGCGTATATACACATCTACTTCGAGGTCTCTAGAGACAAGTGCGGAACGTGATGCGCGACTGACCGCTGATCGTGCAAGTCATGCATCGTCTTGCGAATCGGAGACGTTCACGGATAGAGAATTACGCTTGAGTTCCAAGTGTATGTACGCATCGACTTCTAGGTCTCTAGAGACAAGTGCGGAACGTGATGCGCGACTGACCGCTGATCGTGAACGTCACGCATTGTCTCGCGAATCGGAGACGTTCACGGATAGAGAATTGCGCTTGAGTTCTCAGCGTATCTACGCATCGACTTCTAGGTCTCTAGAGACAAGTACGGAACGTGATGCGCGACTGACCGCTGATCGTGAACGTCACGCATTGTCTCGCGAATCGGAGACGTTCACGGATAGAGAATTGCGCTTGAGTTCTCAGCGTATCTACGCATCGACTTCTAGGTCTCTAGAGACAAGTACGGAACGTGATGCGCGACTGACCGCTGATCGTGAACGTCACGCATTGTCTCGCGAATTGGAGACGTTCACGGATAGAGAATTACGCTTGAGTTCCAAGCGTATGTACGCATCGACTTCTAGGTCTCTAGAGACAAGTGGGGAACGTGATGCGCGACTGATCGCTGATCGTGAACGACACGCATTGTCTCGCGAATTGGAGACGTTCACGGATAGAGAATTACGCTTGAGTTCCAAGCGTATGTACGCATCGACTTCTAGGTCTCTAGAGACAAGTGGGGAACGTGATGCGCGACTGATCGCTGATCGTGAACGACACGCATTGTCTCGCGAATCGGAGACGTTCACGGATAGAGAATGGCGCTTGAGTTCTCAGCGTATCTACGCATCTGCTTTTAGGTCTCTAGAGACAAGTGCGGAACGTGATGCGCGACTGTCTGCTGATCGTGAACGACATGCATTGTCTCGCGAATTGGAAATGTTTACCGATACAGAATCACGCTTGAGTTCTCAGCGTATTCGTACATCTACTAACAGGTCTTTTGAAACGAGTGATGAACGTGATGCGCGACTAACTGCTGATCGAGATTATCATACATTGTCCCGAACACGCATACAACAAAATATTCATAATCGGTTAGAAAGTGAGAGAGAAAGAATTGCTGGAGTACGGCATGAAGAGACAGAAAAAGAGCGCAACGAACGTTTGAATTCTGATCGACTTCGACACTCTCTGAACAGAATGTCGATAACATCTGAAGAATCGGATGTGGACCAGCTAAAGTATAAGAGATATAAAACTGGTGCCATAGCAAAAATTATTCCACGTGAAGAGCATTTTCTGCTGTGAGAATACATTTGAAGACCTGGAACACCTGTTGTGGAACTCCAAAGCCCAGCGACACTATAACATATATAGGAATGGCGTCTTAGCAAAAGTTGTTTAGTCTGATGGGCATTTTCTGTTGACTTACAAAAATGAAAGATCTGGAACGTCTCGAATCGTCTCGCACATCCCGTTGTTTTCCCGTCCCTGGGCTCTTAGAATTCAACATCAGACGTTTTAGATCTTTGATTTTGACGACCCCGTTGTCGCTGGCATAAGCAACAGGATCCGCGTACGAAGTCGCGGGCAGAAGCTAGTTAAGAATAAAAATATCATTTAAATGGCCGCCTCCTGTAGCAGCTGATACCTACTTTCGAAGTAATTTTCAATTAGGTACCTACATTTTCGTAAATTTCGGGTATTGTCTCGGCTATAACTTGGCGGATGCTGGTTTTTAGGTGAGATGGTTTTTAGGTAGGTCACTTAGCGAAACCCCACAAAATTCGGGAGCGTTAAATGGCATGTTCTTGGCGGCCAGTTGATATCACCAAAGGGTGGAGTAATACGATCTGAGAATAGACAAACAGCTGAAGGTTCAATTGACATTAATTTCTCATAATTAATGGAAACATGAATGAATTACATGAAATGTTCGATTAGTAATAATATAAGATCTAAAGATTAAAATTTTTGTTTTTTCTTAAAAAGAACTTCGGAATCTGATGTTGGATTGCCCATTATACAAATTCCACATTTTATAGGTAGTCAAATATGAACGCGCAAGACTTGTAAAAAAAAATATATTTATTTAATTAAAGACACGTGTGCTCAGTATGAGCATTATAGTACAAGAACAACTAAATCTAATTTACATGGGCTTATATACTAGTGGAGGTTTAGCATGTGTGTGTCTGTGACTGGACCTCACAGTGGGCCAGTAACAGTAACAGGAAGCCTCTTGTATGTCAGATCATACTTCTAATTGTTATGGCTATGATTAATTAATAATTGATTGGTAATTTATTCTAAGATGTTTATGGCTACCTGGAACTGATGGGTGGCATGGCGTGACTTTAGTTTATTAATACAGTTCGGGGTAATGGTTGGCTATGCATAACTCCTCCCTCCGTAAGTGCAAAATCACCATCCGAAGGTGCATCACGAGGTTGATGATTTTGTCCAAGCTTACGCAGTAATAAACTTCTATAGCGGTACAATATAACTAAAATTAATACAAAAAGTAAAATAATGTAGATTACAATAGTTCCTATGCTAATGCTGTGCACATTCACAAAATGACTTTCACTGTTTTTCACTTCACTGTTATCCTTTAATGCGTGTGATAGGAACTGTAGATTTTCCAAATCAATCTCATCTAGACTGATAGTTTTACGTAGTGCGATGTCTTTTGGTCTTATAATACTGGGCAGATGTATTGATGGTGAACTGCGGAAGGTAACTTCTCCTGTTTGAAGACGGCGTTTTCTTAATGTGGTTGTCCCAAGTTTTACCTCACAAGCATTGTTAAGGGTTAGGATATATGTGCCCATGATGTCGTGCTGGCTCATGTCGTTGTCGCAAATTTCTGTCAGGAATGTAGGAAAACCTGTGAAAATAATCCAAGAGTCCGGATGTATGGATTTAATTTTAACGTTTGTTGCGTTGACGGGAAGAGGCAGGCACGATGTTATCTTCGTAGAAAATGTCATCAAATCTTTGATGCATTCATTTTCTTCTTCTGGAGACACGTTGTTCTCGTAACAAAGGAACTTTCCTTCGTCTATTCCTCTGCAAGGCTGGGAGAGCGATACTACTTTCGACCCTTTCGCAAGGATATGGGAATTTTTAGGGGTAATTAGGAAAGATAGACCAAGGTGGGGATTATACATAGGAAAAGGATGTAGGGTGTAATAATTGTAGACATCTAATTGGACTGTTGGTACCGACATAATAAAAGTTATCTGTTTGCCTTTCACATAAGCTTTGATTTCAATGCAATGTTCAATATTAACTAAGTTTTCATTAGTAACAGGAAAAGCTAACTTATCTGTTTTTTCGATATCTTGAAGAATATTAATTAGTTCAGTAGTATCTAATATAGACTGATGTAATACATTAACTCTACTAAATGCTAATGCTGTCTCCACTTCATCTAAGCGGGTTAATATTATTTGAAAGTTATGGGTTAACATGTTATAAGTATTTAGGACAAGGCTCTTACTCCTTTGGAATTGAGTTTTGTTTAAAATGTCTTCTATTTCCTTAATAGTTTTCTCAAGTATTACAAAGTTGTTTCTAGTTGAGTTAGTGATGTTAACGAATGTGTCAACTATTTCGGAAACTAAAGTAACTTTATTCATGATTACATTTTGTTGCAATTGCAGACTTTTTATCCAATTATCATATCTAAGTGCATCATCGTTATCTAAGTTTCCAGTAATAGCTTTGATTATAGATCCAACAGGATTGATAAGTCCCCTTTTTATTCGAATGCTTGGAATTAACTGATTATAACGTTCTATAGTTATGTTCATTATGTATTGGGTTTGCAACTCAGCATCAACAAGACTACCATCTAAAATGTAGGGGCATGTGCTCTACCCGTGGACGATTTCCAGAATTTGACAAAAAAGTATTTTTTTAAAAAAAACCTCATACTTTTATCATGAAATTATTTATCGTACGGCTTAGTAACTAATCAACTCTTAATAATTATCAGTCTCCAATGCGATGGCGGAAATAATTGCTCAGAAAATTAAAGATTTTCAAAAACCCTTATTTTGTCCCTAGGTACAACGTACAAATGTACCTATGGACAGCACAAATGTACTTATGGACGGTAATGTACCTGTAGACGAGCATTTAATATTGCAAAAAAAAACAGGTTTTCGTAGCGATAATTCTGGAAAACGTTGTCGATAACATCGAGACCATCCTATACCAGCCATTTTGTATTGATGCCAGCTTTTAAGAGTATTTTATTTATTTTTTGCACAGAAAACTGGTAGACAAGTTCCCGGACTTGTTTGGAATCTAGACCCATATGCATGTAGGCTGCTTTTTCTAAATATTCACGTAACATAATTTCTTCATACTCTTGAAACACCTTTTTTACGTCGTTCTTCAATAATATAACGATAAATCTATCTAATAATTAATCTATAGTTTTTTCATTGAGATAATGATCTCATGATAATATTTGTTGAGTTGAAAATATTTCAAAATGGTATATTTTGGTATTTTGTATTTTTAAGACACCCTACGATCTAAACATCCACTTTTGACTTCTATAACTGTTTCGGAGAGAGTGTCTGGACATATTTTATCCCGTTCCCTCCGGTTTTACTACGAGGCACTGAAAAAAAACCAAAACAAATGTAGTAATTTGTCTATGTAAATTACTGTCCACAAGTGCAACCGATATTATGTACTTATGGACAGTCCACAGGTACATTCATTCCCCCGTCCACAGGTACAAATATTAAGACATAACCTAGAAAGGGATAAATCTTTCTACAGAGCATTAACAGAATCGCAGAATGGTCCTTATTTCAATGAAAAACAACGAAGTTCTGTAAATCATCTAAAATTATACTTCTAGTTTAAGTTATCTCACAGAAAAACACCTTGAAAATGTACAAAAAAACTTACTTTTTCAAATAAAAATGTTTAACAACACATATCAACAGATTTATCACTGACAGCTTAGTGACAGTTAGTCAGTGTTGCCATTCGTCAAAAAAAGTTTACGAATGCGTTCTAACTACGAATTTACGCCGTTTGGTTTTTGAAATATTGGTAGTGTCCATAGGTAAAGCCGTCCATAGGTACAACACTTGACCCTACATACCTAATTTATCCTCCATATAGCTGGAAATATCTTTATATTTTTCTATGTTATATTCTAAATTCCTATGAACTAAATTTAAGTCTAGTCTCTTAATTATATGCCAATTATAGAGGCTTAGTGACGCTTGTCCTTCTTTAACGGGAAGGATTCCCGGATTATCTTCAATCCTTTGAAGTTGAAGGCCCAGGCTGAGGGCTGCTTGCATCGTTACCACCAGGACGAACCTGTGAAGGACGCTTAATGTCTTTAACGGGTATTTTCTTAGTTTTACTGGCTTTATTTTGGACAGCTACCGTATTTCTCTTAATTTTATCTATAACTGTCGCTTTTTGGTATCTAGGCTTATCTTTGCTACGTCTGGTATTAACTCCTTTCATATAAATTTGATCTCCTTCTTTAATGTCAAATTGTTTTTCACCGCCGCGTTTTTCTTTGGTTTTTTCTTTGGACTGTATCATTTTATCAGTTAAATAATTATATAGATGTTTAGTACGCTTAACATGGTCCTTTACTAACTGTTGGGTGTAACTCTTATTAAAATCTACTGCAAAGGTACTTGAGGCATCGGTATGTCCGAAGACTACTTCAAACGGTGTTAAACCAGTAGTTGAATGAATAGACTGGTTGTATGACATTATAGCATACATCATTACAGATGCGGCTTCTGTTATTTTCCTCTCGTACTTCGCAAGTCGATAAATTTCTATGATAGTAGAATGGAATCTTTCTACTAGTCCCATAGAGTTTGGGTTATGAGGCGTACCTATGTGTAAATCTATCTTGTAGAATGCTAACATTTCCTTTAATAGATTATTATTAAATTCTGACCCTGGATCTGCACTAATTTTTGATGGCACACCGTATGTGGCGAAATACTTTATTAGTGCCCTTATAACTTCCGGTGTAGATCTATTAGGTACTTCAACTGCTTGGCCTAATTTACTGAATGCGTCTACGATTGTAAGAAAATAGGTTCCTTCTATTGAGAAAATGTCCATGAATAGTTCTTGAAAAGGTTTTGTTTGAGTTTGAGTTAATTGGAGTTCGGGTTTTATTGGTTTTCTATCGTATTTCATTTGCTTACAAAGTTCGCATGAGTTGATAATGCTAGCTACGATATGTTCTAAGTTGTTCCAGTAGTAAGTTCTTTTTAAGTGGGCTACGGTTTCTTTGATACCACGATGGCATGTTTTTCCAACGTGATATTTCAGAACTATTTCCCGTTGTTCGTTTTCGTCTTCAACGTAAACGACTCTTTCGGTGCACTCATATATGCTTATTGCATTCTTTTTAAATAAGGTTATAATAATATTTGAAAATTCTTTACGGTGACGTTCATCTTCAAAGTAGATGTAATATTTTATTTTAGGACGAATGTATTCTTTTAAGAATTCTTTTATTAATTCCGGTTTTTCTATTGGCATGTGTACTTCAAACACCTTTTGTTTATCCCTAGATAGGTTTTTAACGCTGCACTCATTTCTATGCCAAGTGTATACGAGAATCTGATTGGGTTTCGTATCTATGGCTTCCTTTAATATTGGGATATCAGAGGAGTCTGTATTTTCTTCTGAATGGACGGTTACTAAAGATGGAGAGTCTGCTCTTTCAGAGGCTGTGATTGTTTCGCTTCCTATTGATGGTATTGAATATGGTGACTTAGGTCTGTTCTTAGAGTCACTGGGTGAAGTACTAATATTATCATCTTCATCTGATGAGATGACAATTGTCTTTGACCTATCGGTATTCACTATCATTGAGGCATCGTCTAAGGCATTTACTTTAATTCTAGACAATGCATCTGCATTGCTGTTTTGTTTACCGGGTTTGTACTTAATTTCGTAATCGTATTCAGAGAGTCTAAGTCTCCATCTAGTGAGTCTACTTCCTGGCTCTTTAATAGAATTTAACCATACCAATGGTCTATGATCGCTTAGTATTGTGAACTTTTTACCATATAAATAAGGTCTGAAATGTTTGCATGCCCAAACAATTGCTAATAGTTCTTTCTCTATGGCGCTGTAACGCGTTTCGGCGTCGTTAAGAGTTTTACTTGCGAAAGCTATTGGTTTGTCACTACCAATTGGACCCTGAGATAAGACTGCTCCTAGCGCAAAGTTAGATGCATCCGTTGTTAGAAGGAAAGGTTTTTCGAAATCTGGGAATTGTAATAATGGTGCATTGGTAAGTAGTTCTTTGCACTTTTCAAATGCGTTTACAAACTCTTGAGTTATGGTGACTTTATTTTTCTTTTTAAGGCAGTTTGTCATAGGTTGCGTTATTTTAGAAAAGTCTTTGATAAATTTACGATAGTATCCTACTAAACCTAGGAAACTCTTAATTTCTGTTGGTGTTCTAGGCAAAGGGAATTGTAACACAGCTTTAATTTTATCATTATTTGGTTTAAGACCGTCTTTGGTTATTGTGTGACCCAAATATAACACTTCTTTCTTAAGAAATTCGCATTTATCAAGGGTTACTTTGAGATTCGTTTGTCTAAGCCTATCGAATACTTTTCTAAGCTTATCTATGTGCTCTTGGAGGCTGGTTGAGTAAACAATAATATCATCTAAATAAACAAGACAATGTATGCCTTGTAGTCCGCGGAGTACGTTATCCATTGCTCGTTGGAAGGTCGCTGGGGCTGTCTTTAAACCAAAAGGCATACGAGTAAATTCGTAATGTCCTGACTGTGTTGTAAATGCGGTTTTCGGTTGGTCCTCTTTTTCTACCTCTAATTGGTGATAACCACTGGCTAGGTCTATCGTAGTGAAATAAGATGCTTTTCCTAGCCTATCGAATAAGTCTGTAATGTTTGGAAGTGGGTATTTATCATCTATCGTTATCTCATTGAGTCGCCTATAGTCTATAACCATCCGAAACTTCTGTTCGCCTGAGGCGTCCATTTTCTTAGGAACTAGGTGTACAGGGGCACTCCAAGGTGAGTGTGATTCTGTAATTACTCTATTTTCTAAAAGTTTATCTACTTGTTTCTGTATTTCCTCATTTTGACTAACGGGGTGTCTATACGGGCGTATGTAAATCGGATCTTCGTTCTTTGTACGAATCTTATGTTTAACTTGGTTAGTAAAAGATAAAGGTACGTGTTCACAATGAAAGATGTCTTTATACTCGGTACATAGGTTAGTTATTAATGATTTTTCTTCTATGTTTAGGTGATCAAGCCGTAATTTGTTTAAGTTTTCATCTAATCGTTTTTCCAAATCAGGGGTGTGGTTTAAATTATGAACAAGGCAATTATCTGCTAAATCCTGTTCTATACCATAAACTTTAAAGGGTTTTTTAAATGTTATAGTCATCTCAGTGTCGGTAGTGTTCTGGATGACAGTTTGGGCTAAAGAGTCTACGCAGTTAACTAAAGCGTCAGGCATACGAACTCCCGGGCAGAATTCTATGTGATTTAAAATTGCATTCCCATTGTCCAACATTGTTGGCACTTTAACACGTGTTTCCGATCTAGGGGGTATTATTATCTGATAAGAGGGGTTATATAAAATGGGAATTTCTGTTGTATTTGTTCTTAAGACCTGGTTTTTCATGTCTATAGTAGCTTCTAGCTCTTTTAATAAATCGGATCCGATAAGGCCGTTATATGCTTTGTCTACGTTATAGATATAAAACTTATGGTGAATATCGGTTTTAAAAGTGTCCGTTAAGGGAATGTATGCGACTTCGCTATGCTTGCTACGTCCATGGGTACTAATTATTTCAAATGGTTCATCACTCTTGTAATGCTTGAAGTACTGGTTGGCTAGTTCGGCGTTAATAAAAGATCGTGTACTACCTGTGTCTATTAAAAAAATTGCTTCCATTTCTGGTAAATAGATGTGCGGTAGCCTAAGACCACTATAATTTAAGTTTATTACTTCTGTTTCCAATGTGGTGGGTCTGTTGTGGAGGCTTCTATCTGAAAATTTACTGGTTCGTTTTCACCTTGCACACAATTAATTTGATTACTATCATCTATCAACACAAGATTCTCGTCGTCTAACAAAAATATCTGTTCGCAGTTAGAGTCGGAGTCAAGTTCAAGTGGCTCTTCAATCATGTTATTGCGAACCGTACGCATCGACACGTCAGTGTTTTGCTTAGGCTGTTGATTGATGATACCAAATCGGAATTGTTGGTTTGGATTGGCTTTAAAGAAACCTGATTGCTTATAATTATTAAATGTACGCGGAATCTGTTGTGGTTGATGAGTTATAGCTTTTTGATTTGTTTGATTATTACTGGTATTTGGTTTAGGTCCTTGCGGTTGATTTACAACTTTTTGGTTGCTATTATTCGGATTCGAAATAAAGTTGGGTTTAAAACCATATTCTTGTCTAAAACCTTGATTATTGTTTGCTGGAATACCGAATTTATACTGGATTGGAGCCGTAAAGTTTGGTCTAGGATTGCTTGAATGGTTAAAGTTATTATTAGGTGTTGTCTTAATCTTATTTCGAGCATTGTATCTCGTTTGGAAGTTAACTTCCTCGGTTACGACACTTAACGCGGACTCCAGTGTTACGCATTTATTTAGTCTCACAAACTTAATCATATCCTCTGGTAAATTATAGAGGAAAACGTTTAGAGCTGTATTATTATAAATAATATATTTCGCTGCTTTAATACCTTCGTCGGTGAGGAGGTTTACTTTTGATATAAGTGAGCTCCTAACATTCTGTATTCGGTGGCAGAAGTCTATATATGACTCTCCCTGTTTGATCTTGAGGTTCTCTAATTCGATATTAAGGCAAGCTTCCGATCTCGGATCCCCGAAGTGTTGAACAAAAAGTTCTTTAACGCCTTCCCAGGTGGTGACGTTTTCCCGTTCGCTTATTAAGACGGCAGCTTTACCAACTAATCTGCTAGTAATACAATGGAACAAATAAGTCTGCTGTGCTGGGTTGTTCTCCCCTCTAAAGCTTCTAATTACATACTCGCATTTAGAAATGAAAAGGTTGAGTAACTTATCATCCCCATCGAATTTTGGGATGATGCTTTGAATTTCCTTAGGGATAAGTTGAATATTCATTATTCACAATTAAATTTAATTATAAGGCAAAAATAACGTTGCTGGCGATTTTAGTCCAAACAGCGCTTTAAGTTATGCTAGAATGTGTAAATTACTGATGTTTGAGTAAATACCACAAAATAGTAAAGTGGCAATGTGAGTCCAAATTACTAAAAATTAAAAGCAAAAATAGTAAATTGGCGATGCGAGTCCAAATTACTTAAAATAAACTAATATTAAGTCTAGATTCGGCGATTTTTGTCCAAAAAGAGACGTGTTACGTTAAAATTAACTAATATTAAGTCTAGATTCGGCGATTTTTGTCCAAAAATAGACGTGTTACGTCAAAGTTAACTAAAATTAAGTCTAGATTTGGCGATTTTTGTCCAAAAATAGACGTGTTACGTTAAATGGCGATGTCTAGTCCAATTAAACGCTATCTAAGGAATAAGACAAGGAATGGAACAATGCGAATAAGGGTCTACTCACAGTATGCTCGATCCCATGCCGTTTCTTGTACTACTGCTGCTACTGCTTCTGCTGCTGCTGCTGCTGCACACGCGACGTTCTTTTGACGAATTTGTTTAAATAGGTTCTTTACAGACTAGAAGTCTATGCGTCTAGGATACGTTACGACCGATTTATGTGCCTATTAACGATCACTGTTCGCGACTTTGCTAATCCTACCGGCTGCGCCAGTCAAATATGAACGCGCAAGACTTGTAAAAAAAAATATATTTATTTAATTAAAGACACGTGTGCTCAGTATGAGCATTATAGTACAAGAACAACTAAATCTAATTTACATGGGCTTATATACTAGTGGAGGTTTAGCATGTGTGTGTCTGTGACTGGACCTCACAGTGGGCCAGTAACAGTAACAGGAAGCCTCTTGTATGTCAGATCATACTTCTAATTGAATTGGCTATGATTAATTAATAATTGATTGGTAATTTATTCTAAGATGTTTATGGCTACCTGGAACTGATGGGTGGCATGGCGTGACTTTAGTTTATTAATACAGTTCGGGGTAATGGTTGGCTATGCATAACTAGGTAGGTATGAAGAAAATAAATAGTAAGTACATAATTTTACGTAAGTATTTGTCCGTAGATTAAACATAGAAAACATCTAAGTAAAGCTAGCAAGAAAGAAGAAAACCGGTCAAGTGCAAGTCAAACCCGCGCACCTAGGATTCCGTACAAGATATTTTATACGGAAAACGGAAACTTTAAATGTCTGAAACTTCGTTTTATTTTTCCTGTGAATTAATTTTCTTGTGAATTTTTTTAAGGCTCTGAGTTTCCTTAATACTTAGAAGGATTTTTGAAAAAAAAAATATAGGCAAATCCTCTCACTCTGATGCAGGGCCGGCCCTACCATAGGGGAACGGGAGTGAATCGCGGCGCTCAATTTGTTCCACCACAGTCCAAGGCGGTTTAAATGGTAAGAGAGTCCGTTTCTCTGATTCTGTGCACGAGCGACAAGCGTAGTATTTAACGTTTGACTTAGTAACTACGCTAAATTGATAATTCTTTCGGGAAAATTATTTTATTATGAAAATTTCACCTACCTACCTATTTCTATTCAAAAATGGAATCTTTAAATGATACCTAATGCCTAGGAAAATTGGCTTATTCCCTGAGTACCCCGATCTCCGAGGCCCCCGTCCCGGAAGACCCCGAATCATTTTTATCTTGATAAACTCCATTAAAAGTCAGTTTAGCTTAAAGTACTGTCAGCAGATATACGTTAAATAAATCCTGTGCTTCCCGCTGGATGCGAGAAGCACAGGACTGGTCGATGTGGCGGTGCTTGGGGGAGGCCTATCCAGCAGTGGACGTCTTTCGGCTGAATGATGATGATAATGATTTAGTGTAAATAATTAATCAGTGTAATGTCAAATAATTCTTCTCACAGTAATTTGATAATTATAAATAATTAACTTTAGTAAAAAAATAATTAAAAAACAAAATATTAACAATTTTAATCAGTCTTTTTAGGCGTTATGAGACTTATGAGTACGATTTTAGTTAGGTCTTCTAAAAACTTAGTTAATGCAATACTTATGTCTTTCTTCATAGTCCTTTGTCAGTTTTGCGATAGCTTTTTCGTTGGGTCGTTGTTCGTTATCTCTATTAAAACTATGATTCGACATTGTACAAAATTTCAAATAAACTACTTTCGTCTTATGTATTTCAAACACATACATTTACCTAAGCACTTTTTATGTCGACCATACAAGTTGAAAACAATAGAAAAAAGAAATTAATAATACGTATCGTATTCGGGGTACTCCGGGACGGGGGCCTCGGAGATCGGGGTACTCAGGGAATAACCCGGAAAATTTTGGACGGTGATTAAAAATCATCCTGTCTACATAATATACCTATTATCACGAATTATTTCAGGTTGTTTGGCTTGCAAACTTCGGAGAGGGGGACAGGGGAGGGTCGGTACCTATTTCTTCGCACATACATGTTTCGAGTGTAAAATAATGCAACAAAAATTCAATAAATATTTATCACGATTAGATGCAGAGCAAATGAGCACCTATGCCAAAATCGATAGCAATGATAGTCGCTAAGAAAAACGGCCGTGACATACAGACAGACACCGAAGTTCAACCATATGGGTCCGTTTGCATCTAAATGCGCGTATTTACTAGAAACAAACGAGTCTAACGAGATTATGAATGCAAGCATCGGCTTTCATCAGATATGTAGACTTGTAAAAGTATAGAATAGGGAAAAACTGCTTGTAGCTTACAGGTAACTAACAATTTATCCTTATTTTTTACACTATTGTTATAACAATAATGAGATCGTGCAATCATGTTGATAGGTAACTACCATTCTTTATTTATATCGATTCATATGGTTTTATTTTTAGGTTTTTATTTTTATTTACCTACAACATTTTCAAGGTTTATCTAATAACTTCGTAACTTGTACAAAAGCAGTGAATTCACGTTAATGGCACGTACTACGGGTGACAAATGAACTCACTTCTTGATCACTATTATTTTCTATCTAATATTCGGTTTCTCCAAAGCTATTAGTTAACAAAATAGATATCTATGTAATGTCTATGTAGGTATTTATGGCCATTTTCAATAACAACGTCGTTTTTTCCTACTAGAGATAGCAATTTGACAATACTTCTGTGAAGCTTAATATGTCAAATTTCTATCTATCGAAAACGGCCCTTAATCGAATTGATAAGATATCTACAGTAGATTATTACATAATGATTTCTGACATATATAAGGACGTTGCACCTGATTATTCAACTGTAGTTTATTAACATTTCCAAACGTTTTAATTTAAATGAGTTGGTATTTACCTACCATACAGCATTTAGCTACTAATACGTCTAGTAATATTATTTCTAGTCGAATCCATCCGTCACCTCTACCCGAAAAGGTTATATCAAACAAGAAATTATTGAATTTCCAAGTTGATTCTCAAGATGCCTGTGCTTATATAGAAAAGGAACTAACGAAAAATAAAAACACCTACGCAGTAAAGATCTATTTTAATTTTAGTCAATTATTCATGTTTTGTTGAGTTCTTCATTCATGTCAAAGAATTTTAAATTAGATATGATTTGGGTAGCTAGACTGTTTATGCCTTCTCTTACCTTGAAACGACTTCTAAGACAATGCGATTTGTAAGCCGTTGCCATATCCACGCCTGTACACGCCTTAAATACTATGTACAATGTATACCTACTGGTACTATAGCTATACCACATGTTCATTAATATTTTATAAACACGAAAGCGAATCTGTATGTTGCTGTTCTTATGATGACTACCCGATTCTAATAATATTCGGCAAATCGAGTCACCAGCCTCGCGATTCAGAACCTTTTCCATAATTCGATCGATTCGGTTTGTTCGCGTTCCATCTTTAAGATTCTCGTAACGAGAGAAAAAGAGGGAGCTTACAAAATCGACAAAATGTCGTACCTATTGAATTGTTCTGAATCAGGGGGCTGGACTCGGTATTTACCTGAAGAATGGAACCTATAGGTAGGCTGCTTCTCATGCCAGAAAACTTTAAACGCGGGCGCGGGTGAAACCGCAGGCGCAATTAGGGTTCAATCGACTGAAAATAAAACTAAACATAATGCAATCAGACATTAGTGTCAGGAAAATTTATGGCTCTAATAAACCGCCTCGAGGTTCCTAGATACTAGTTACGTATGTACAATGTATCTTGAAAGGATATAATAAATCATACTTCTACGCTTCCCGTGCCGTGATACTACGACTATCTACTAGTACTACATCGCAGTTGTTTGCTAATGAAATAAGGGGACATACGGCCTTGGCTGTGCCACTCTATTGCACAGTACCTAGTCACTCGACAAACACGTATGGCTATAATATATGACTTGCTATACATATAAAATTAGCATTATTTGACGCTTAAAAAACATTTCTCGGACAGGTCAAGGTATACTAATTACCTAATAATATTTATTATTATATAACGTTAAAGCATCGAACATACAAAAATATTGTTAGATAGTATTATTAGGCACCTATCTTTTATAAGAGATATCAGATTATGATCGTTTTATTTAGTTTGTTAAACCACGGTTGTTTTAATAAGCGATAAATTCGAAGATGTTATCGTTTATTAATGTTTGTTCGTTGTAAATAAAATAGATAAAAATAGCTAGATATCTATCTTTACTACCTATCATTCTGATTAATCATAGCGTAATTTACTATAAAGCGTTATCAGATACCAGAAGCAAAATGAACCAGAAAAATACTATACGTAAATAACAATACCCAACAAAGGTACTTAATACATAGGTACCTACATAACGATGTTGAGGTTTTAAGGCAAACAGGATACCTAGAAAACCTATAATACTATCGTTATTATGAGGGTTACCTTAAGATGTAGGCAGGAAGATAAGTACCTATACGTGGGCAGAGGAAACTGTGCCATCGTTATGTTATATAACTTAAACAAACATATTAATATTCTGTATTTAAAAGTAAAAGGCATTAAGAAGAGTACCTAGATAATAACATGTTTTATTTGCTATTTTATTTTCTATCCATCTTTTTTGCTGTGGACCGAGTACCAGCAACTAAATATGGCGCAATGAATGTAACTAGGTGAAATACGTACGTGCTGCCCATAACAACAAGTCCTTAGTCATGTGTGCTTCGTTTAACAAAACACGGTACCTGTTAGCCAAATATGAAGCGACCACAAAATTACCTGACATTGCATAAAATCCTAACTAATTGAGTGGTCACTAGCACATGTATTAATGTTCATATATTTCACGTACGCTATGGTTTTCTGGGTATATAGATGATATAAGCATGATATAATTCATGTTCTAACTTTCAAATATTTCATTTGTAACGTTTATTGATTAATTAGATATCGATTTATGTGCTTTACGGAAACGAAACCCTATAGACCAAATAGAACCAAGCGAAAGTGCGACATATTTGAACGTATATAAATTAGCATTCCCCATACATGACACTTTGAATAACGTAACGGTCATTCGTTCCATTATGTGGCACAGAATGTATGTCGTCTTTCTAATAAGCTGCCTACTACGTAAGAACTTTCCTCGCTGTATTGTTGACAATGTGTATTGAGGTATATCATGTACCTATTTATAACGTAGGTAGGTAGGTATTTCTTATTTTTACACGAATGCCCAAAAAAAGGATAGTTGGTACAATGTCTGTGGTTGATGGTCGTGCAGTTAATAAAGGTACTATTTCGAACCGAGCTGCAGCACGTGCAGTCGCCGTCGGCTGCTGCAGCGGCGCTTGGAAGCCATTTTCATATAAATACAAACCAGTAGTGCAGCTGCGGCAGACTTCATGCAGTCGCTGCACGTGCTGTCGTCAGTTGCAGTTGGCAGCTCGGTTCGGAATAGTACCTTTAGCCTACTACCTAATCTATGTCTATAAAAATTACGAACTACCTTCCTATCTATGTAGGTACCTCCTGGTACTAATAAATATTATTTTTCTTTTCTAGATTCGATGAAGGTCGCGATGGCTACCTAGACTTGACCGAGGTGAAACGTATGATGGAGAGGCTAGGAGCGCCACAGACTCATCTTGGTTTGAAAGCCATGATCTCAGAAGTTGATGAAGATGGAGACAACAAAATTAGTTTCCGAGAATTTTTACTTATTTACAGGTGTGTAACATTTTTTTATTTTGCTCCGTTCGTAATTATCGGGGACAAAGGCGCTAAAATTCTATTAGCTCTGAACGACATGACGGCAGATGGTAGGATATCAGTAGATAAACCCTAAATACTCGAGGGTAATGACAAGGAGCAGTTGTTTTATTAGGGCAGCAGGTCTAGAAGACTATTTCGAAAATCGAACTACCAAGTTTCGGTTGACGGATCAAACGTTTTCCAATCACGAATGTGTTTCGGGCTCCGACAGTCGATTCGATTTTTGTTTTTCCTTAACCCTAATCCAAAACGTTAATTGACATCGAGTAATTCGTTGTTTGACAGTACTTTGATCGTATATTTTTAAGTTCGATGTTCGTCGTTATTTCTTTTCGATCCAAAACTTGGATGTTCGTTTTCCGAAGTAGGCCACCGGTTCGGCAGTTTCGAACACACTTGATAAAGGTAAAGACTACATTACCTTTTTGGGAGCCTATCCAGGAAATTATGCTATTAAAATACTGGCTAAGGACATAATGGGTTCGATATTGACGCATGACTGGGAAAACAATAGTGAAAACGTAGAGATGACTTCACGATACAGGAAAATATCCTGTTTGTGTGTTACGTAGTAAAACCACTTTATGGACAAAACAGAATAATAGATATTTAATACATACGTCACAGTAAAGGCAATATTCTAATTCTATAGGTATACTTAAGTACTTTTATGTATACTTGGGTTGATTCATAAAGTAGGTAGGTGGTTGAGTCAGTGTTTTAAATAAAAAAAACTTTATTAAGTACGTAAGCAAAGTTCTTCGAATTCGAACCATAAAATGTGCCCACGATAAATAAACAGTAAACCCGTCATGATTTACAAAATACTCTGATATTTCATACCTAATCTAAGACGTGCTCTCACGCTAGTTTCATATTTGTTTTGCAGAAAAGCCCGTGCGGGAGAACTGGAGACTGACTCCGGTCTCGACGCATTCGCGCGACTCACAGAAATAAACGTGGACCAAGTTGGTGTGAACGGCGCTAAAACTTTCTTTGAAGCTAAAATTGAGGAGCTCGCTAAGAGCAACAAATTCCACAACGAAATTATACAAGAACAAGAAGAGAAACGCCGAGAAGCCGAAGAAAAAGCCATGCGAAGGCAAAGGTTCAAAGAAAAGGCAGCTTTATTTCAATAACTCATATATGTTATTTTGTAGTTTATCTAGTCTTAAGCTGTTACCATGGCTTTATTGAGGAGGGAAAATTATGAATTTTATAAATTGCGTTAATATTTTCCTCTCTCGAGTTTCAGTTTTAATTTTTCCTTTATGCTAAAATGAGGAGATTAATCTTGTAAATAAGAGTATATTATAGGTGAAATTCAAAGTAAATGGACTGGACTTGAAATGAATGAGGAATGTAAAAAGTATGTATAGACTACCTGGAGATGCAGATTATAAAAAGTTGTGATAGGTATCGTTTCTTTAATTAGATAGGTAGGTACCAACTAAAAATATTTACCCCAATATCTAAATGAAATGTTATAGGTACATAATCAATTAACTGTTTTTATTATATTCATATTATGGCCTTCTATTGTTATCGTTAGTGTGAGCCTCCAGGGTATCAATAATCAAGTATGTCCGGCGACCCTGGGCAGTCAGCCTCGCTATCAACCGTGCTGACGGGCTAATCTTTTCAGTCCCGTATAGCTGTCGACATGAGAAAAGATTATAAAGTTGCAAATAAAAAAACTAGAACCATGTATGTTAAAACTAACTTTATTTACCATTTAAGGCCTAAAGTTAATCCGGCCAATGCTCAAACATAAAATGCATGTTGCCTTGTATCTGTTATTACTTTAACAAAGATTTTATACTTAGTTAAGTTAATTGTAATGTAAACTATTAATTAGTCACAAGAGAAATAAAGAATTTATGTATAAAAAGTTGTTTTTTATTCTTAAAAAATTGTAAGACTTAAACTTATTTATATTAAGAATACAATGGAGAAATCACTCATCATACTGAACAGCTCTATTCACAAACAAGATCTAAAAGTAGTACAACTTTCCATCTAATAGATATTTACTCCATCTAACAAGTTTTTATTGGAATTGCTGAATTAGATGTTGGTATTTATGATTAGTTACGGTTTACATATATGCATTTTTTAAGCAACTGGCGAGTTTGACTCGCCACCTCGCCGCCTGTTCAGCTCATGATTAAGTGCTCCGTTCGTGTCCGTAACTAGTCGGGCAATCCCGAAAATGCATGTAAGTAAACCGTAACTAATAATAAATATGAATGTCTCACGAAAGTTGTAATACCTACTAAAAATACATATTGGTATTATATACAAGGTGTAACATAAATAAGTGTACAACCTCTTAGGGGGTCAATGTACTCATCATTATGAACAATTTTTACTATAGGACAAAACCAGAAATCGCGAAAAAAAAACAGCTGTTCCCTACATTAATGTTCGCATAATATACGATTTACACCAAACGGGCCGCGCCGGAGCGCATTTCACACTGTGCTAAAGGAAATTCAGGCTTCTATACAATAGTTAAGTTTCATGTTTGCATGGAATTTACACTGCTTGGAACTCGGTTAGATCCGCGCGTATGCCGCGGCAGCCGGTCGGCTCCTACGTGGACGGCGGCGCTCAGCTGTCATCGCGTCCGGTCGGCTCTACTCGGCCACACATAGAAATT
This sequence comes from Amphipyra tragopoginis, assembly GCA_905220435.1. Taxonomy (NCBI): domain Eukaryota; kingdom Metazoa; phylum Arthropoda; class Insecta; order Lepidoptera; family Noctuidae; genus Amphipyra; species Amphipyra tragopoginis. The sequence goes on from HG992009.1 coordinate 13,479,117, forward strand.
GACTCCGATAGCGGATACGCGAACACGAGCGCGCATGCGCCCGGGTTCCAGCAAATTGTAGCCGTCGGGCGGACGCGGTCGGCTACGCGCGCTTGCTCGAGCATCCGCTGCGATACTCAGCGCTGCGCTCCTGCGTGGCCCGGTTGGTAGAAATCGTACATAACTCGTCAAAATGTATGGAACAGCTGTTTTTTTTTGCGATTTCAATTTTGGTCCCATAGTAAAAGTTGTTCATAATGATGAGTACAGTGACCCCTTAAGAGGTTGTACACTTATTTATGTTACACCTTGTATATGACAGTTCTGTACATCTTAATATTTTAACAGAATTGACAAAATGAGGCTGTAGCATATACATTTCAATGTGTTATTACTAGAGATTGGATATTCGGATGCATATTCACCTAGACTTGAGATGTTGGCTAATATGGAATGCGCTTTTTTATCGAAAAATCCTGCAGTTCGGGGACAATTATTATGTTTTTTTTTTTTTGGTTTATCTCACACACACCAATCCTCTTCTTACACTCAACATACACACATATTTGCATCGGGTGTTAAACATTAGTTTTAAATAATTATGCAATCCAAGAATACCGGGGTTTTTTTTTAACAAATCATTTCAAGAAGTTGTTTCCATACCAATACCATACACCATGCATTCCCGGTGTTCCTGGAATCATTGGATTTTTCTTACAAAAAAAAAATATTGTAAGAAGTCGCTTCCATACTTCCTGAATAATCCGATCCCTAGTTATTACATTCATTGGCTCTCTTCCATTTCAGAGTCATTTCTGAACGTATTGTGTTCTTCATATGACACATTTTTGCTCATGTTAACGCTCATATCTATTTGTTTTCTAGTAAATGGAGGCAAGTTGTCTATGTCGGTTTGTTGGAGATTTGCTAGGGTCTTGATTAATGATGTGTTCTGAAATGTAGAAAGTAGAGACATTAACCCTATAACGGTGATAAGGTTTTAAGAAAAAGTAAATAACAAATATATTTTTATTTTTTTTAAATAATAAAAAAAGAAAAAAAGATTTTTTTGATCTTTCATTTTTATTTTCTATTAAATAAAATAGAAAAAAAAATGTGTCAGGTTTAAAAATAAAAATTTAACAAGGAGGTTTTCGCGACGTCTTCCAAAACAGTTGGTGGGAAAAATATTCCCTCTAACCGTAAAAGGGTTAAAGAATGGATGCAAAAATAAATTGTGTCAGTCTTTCCAGCCATTTTTGTTTCGCTCTTTATGGAATGGACAAAAATGTTAAATTATTTTTAAATAAGTACAATTAAATCCTTACTAATATTACAAATGTGAAAGTAGCTGTCTGTCTGTGACGCTTTCACGCCTAAACCGCTGAACTGATTTTCATAAAACTTAGTACAGAGATAGTCTGGAACATGGAGGACATAGGCTACTTTTATCCCGAAAATACGGAATACGCAATAAACAACATCCACGCGGGTGAGGCCGCTAGCGACCTCTAATAATTAATTTAATATTTACCTTAGAAATGTTGGCTTCAAAGACTCCACCTGGGTTAGTCAAGTATTTGATTTGTTGAAGTTCTACTGATCTGTAAATCATACAAAATTATACAGCATAACAACAACAACAGCTTCAACAGAGGCTCCTCAACAGATCACTGGAAACCGTTTCATTTATATTAGATTCTTTAACGGTACTTACTTTCAAAATGAAATGTAAACACAGCAGGTAAACAAAGAACAGGCGTACAGAAACGTAATAGTGCGTTATAAAATAAATTAAACTAACAAGCACAACAATTTAATAACACATTACTTACATTAGTCTTAATAACTGATTAGCTGTAGTTAATTCATTTTGTAAGTCCTGTTGTAACTGTTGAGCTGCTTGACTCACGTTTCCTAGTGCTGACATTTTAGTTGTGCTTTATATTCAATTGTAATAAAGAATAATGTACGCAGGCATTTAATATTTATACATTTTATTGAAGAATTCAATAAACTGTTGTACACAACTTCTAAAAAACGCCGTTGTTTTGAAAATTTCAAACTTCAAAGTTGTCGCACAAACCAAAACACAAAACTGTCAAAACTGACACACTGACACCATAGACAAAACGTAAATATAATGTTGTCTGTGGTTGGATTGGAGGAGTATAACCATACAACAGTGTTGCCAACGTAGTCGCTAAGTCGCTATTTAAGGGACTGGCAGCGTACTTTTGGCAACAAATAAACGGCGAAGTACAATACGGCCGACGTATCGTATCTTGGCGAGTCTCAAGTAAGTTGTTTGGCTGCGCAATGAATCTTTTAGAAACGAAATTGTCTACTGTGCAGCTAATCGGCTAACTTCAGACTCGCATAGACACGTCGGTCGTATAGTAGCTTTTGCTTAAAATTTACTCAGGCTAGTTTTAGTACTACCAGTACAACTACATCTATGGATAATAATGACTATGACGGTTGTCCAATAGAGTTGTTGACATTGCGGGCAGACGAAGCCGTTTCTGATTAATTTTTAATTTTCATTTTGACATTAAATATGTGTGAACACTGTGAACGAGCTGTGAAATGAAATGAAAGAAATGATTTTATTTTATTATGTACCAACGCGTAACGCTGTGAAATGCGGCGACTCTGGGTCTTGTAAGTTGGCAACCTTTTACACACATCTTTGAAATAGTTGAGAATGTAAGTGAATCGTCCGTTGTGCCAACAATTGCCAACATAATAAAATACAGTGAACGAACTGCCAATTTATCAGTGTGTCTGTTACGTTCGTGTTCCTTGTTTGTCTATATTTTTTTGTGTTGGTTGAAATTGAAAACACAAAACAATCTGGAAAATGGAAGAAGCTGTTTCTGTCAAGCACGAGGGCAAAAATATAGATATAAAGCAGGAAAAACAAGAAAATTTGGATAGCTACAAGCTCGAATTTGATTCGGGAAGTCAGGATAGCAGTAAAAGTGGTAGCGGAGGCTATCAACGATGGGCGCCCAATTTAAACGGTGTAAGAAAAAGTGCATTTACGCCGTATAAATCTGTCCAGTGCACTGCGTTAACTAATTTACAAAGAGGTAAGGTCGTTTTCTGTGTACTATTTTTTTAGTACGTACGTTGACTAACTATTGATTTCTACTGAATATCTTTGTGGGTTTGAAGTAGGTAAGTAAAACGTTCAAGGTCGCTTTTGTAGGTAATACGCAGGCGCGAGTCCCGGAGTTACCCCAGCCAGATTGTAGCTTACACGCTAAGGCTGGCCGCGGCGAAATAACCCGTGACGACGTGAAACTGGAGCAGTATGTTGACATCACTGATGAGCATGGACTCACTGCCCTGCACTGGGCAGCAAGCTATGGACAGTTAAACAGTTGCCAAGACTTAGTATGGTGAGTAAACTGTGGGGGTCCTTTGTTCTTTGTCTGCAGTCCAATTGATTTTGACTTGAAAGGGCAATGTTCTATAAAGGGAATATCAGTAAAAATTCTGTAAAACTTGTCTGTATCTGTGGAATCTGTATAGAATTATAATATCAGTAATAGATCTTGTTTTGTTGTAATTTTGTTAGGTGTGGTGCCAATGTTAACATGCGGGGTCCTGAAGGGGAAACGGCACTACACTTGGCAGCAGCAGGCGGGCACCATGAGGTTGTGAAGTTTCTTCTGAATGAAGGAGCTGATGCTGACATACAAGATGATGTAAGGATCACTACTTATCTCTTAAATTTTCTTAAGTTTCATTCAGCAACTTATTTGGATGTTTTTTTCAGTCTGGTAGCACAGCATTGATGTATGCAGCAGCAGCAGACTTCCCATATACTTGTAATGAGCTTCTCGCTAGAGGAGCTGACCTCACACTTACCAATGATTATGACCAAGATGCTTACACATTGACCACTACCAATAATTGCAAACTGGGTAACTATCTTGTTCATGGAGCATTAATAGAAATATTTTAGATATGTACATATTTAAACATTTTTTTAATGATGCATTTGTTTCTTTGCAGCACAAACTGTGATAGAGAATTTTTTGATTGGCTGCCTCAGCAAAATGTGAAGTATATTCCATATACAACTACTGCTCATCTTATGTTGCTTTGGACAACCAAGACAGCAGATTCATTTGCCTCCAGGAGTTAAATGAAAATACAGGGATTTAGTTTATAATGTAAATTTATATATATTTTTAAGTTCATTATATACAAATTACAACAATGTGACCATAAATAAGTATGACTCAATTACAGACAATATCAAAGTCCATGTTTGTATTATTTTTAAGTATAAAGCTTATTCATTACGAATACGTTTGAATACCTTGGAAGCGAACTGATCCAAGTAATATTTTTGGTGAAACTAACTTCAAATCTAGAACTGAATTCGAAAACTTGGAGCACTTTCTAGAACTCAATTCGAAAACTTGAAGCACTTTGCTTCAAAGGAATCCATTTATAAATGCCTCTTAAATACATTATCACAAGAAATGCTTAACAGTACAGTACAGTATCCATAGATAAGAACTTAATTCTTTTAACTTTGCAACATTCCCCACCACCCTATAGAAGTTGTCGTGTCAGTAAAAAAGATATACAAAAATAAAACATTAACCATATCACAGTTTAGATTCAGTCAGCCAGTTGAATGTTTGTGGTTTCCTGTTGGATTGTGGGTCAATCAGAATATTGATGATGCTGGGTTTGTCTGTGACTGTTATAGCTTTCTTGAGGGCAGCCTCGATTTCCTCGACGGTGCGGCAGAGGTGTCCAGTCTCGCCGAACATTTCCATCATCTTCTCATACCTGACTTCACAACTCAGAGCAGTGGGTGGAGAGCTGGATACAAAATAAATAATTAGTGATGAAGAATCAAGGTTAGTCGGAAAGGGGGTACCACAGAGTACTTTTATAAATAGGGGGGTACTAATCCGCGGGCCACTTAATGATGACTGTTTCAAAGCAAGTGTTAAAATTTCGAAATTCGATATTTTTTACTTCCATGCAAAATTATTTTAATTTTTTCAAAAAATCTTTTCCTCTAGTTACGAATTCAGAAAATGGAGCTTGTAAATCGTAACCCCAAATATTACCAAAATGGAACCACAGCTAATCATAGCTGAGGATAGATAGATTTTAGCATATTTTTTATGAAATCTTCGAACAGCTATTTCTCTGAAACTTGACTTTTGGGGAAAGTTGTAGAACAAAAGTTGTTCATTATTATCGGTACTTTAACACCCTTTCCGACTAATCTTGTATAAAGAGATCAATAGAAATTATTGACTATAGGTTGCCAAAGATAAATGTGCCAGAATATCTTTTCAAAACATTAATATATCTACTTTTGAAGAAAATTATAGTGGTCATAGTTTGATTACTTTAATTAATTTGTTGCCAAACTGAAAACTAGGGTTGCATAGATTGCGGGGTTTCCTCAAATAGAAAAAAGAAGATGTGCTGATCTTAACATACCACTGAGCAATATCGCCGCCCGACTGTATATCTTCCAGAACGTCTTTCGGGAAGCCACTGTAGATACCGCTGTTGTTTACTATGACGATAATCACGGGTAGTTTGTAGCGGAACATGGTTTCAATCTCCATACCTAAAGAATAAAAATACCAATGTGATTTATATGAATAACGGTTGAGGCATTCATAATCATTTATATTGTAACATGTAATTATTGACATTCTTTCACAATTGTTAGTATGAAAATATTAAACAAGGTTTAAATTATTGTATTTTATAAACAAGTTGTAATGATAACATACCTGAGAATCCGAAGGCCGAGTCTCCTTCAACACAGATGACGCGTTTGCCTGGGGCATGGTCGCGGCACCACATAGCTGCTGCCGTAGCGAAACCAGGACCCACCTTTATACGACAAATTGCTTATTAATATTTGTGGTTTTTGATGCCATTTTTTGGGTACTTCTTGCAATGATTATATTACAAATAACAAGGGAGTTGATTAGGTGAAAAGAAGCTATCACGAGCACTGAAATTATTAAAAAAAAAACATACTCAATAGTATTGAAAATCGCAACTGAGTCCTGTTCCGAGTACGATTTTCAGGTCAGGCGGCATGTAAAACAGAATCCCAATAAGAGTTAGGGTCAAGTTTTACATATTGTGATTTCGGTTTACAACCTCATTAGCAAAAGCTGCAATCTTTGGGGAATAAGGACTTGCTTGCTGCAATAAAGATTGCTTGAGCCTTGATTATTTACATATTCTGAATAGCCCCTTGTAGTTTGAGCAAGTATTTTGGCAGGACCTTATATATATTTTTACGAGTTTTGCAATTACATTGTGTCCTAAATATTTGGATAACTTTGTGAAATTGAGTTAAGTTATTTTTGGAATATTGGGACTCAATTTAACATTTTAAATTCTTTAACTCCATTTCATCAAATTATTACTTGCATCAGTTGGCTCCAAGGTATCCAATACGTACTTGTTGTTTTAACATTTAAAATAACAAGTGGTTACTAACCCCCATAGTGCCGAAGGTACCAGCATCCAGTCTGTGTCGTGGCAGGTTGTTGAGCAGCATTCCGCGGCCGATATCCATCGTGTTGGCGCCCTCACTCACTATAATGGAATCCTTCGGGATGTTCGCTTGCACAGTCTTGAACACCGCGAAGTAGTTCAGCGGCAATGCTGTATTGCTTGCTTGAGCCTGGTGGTAGGTTTTTAATTTAGAAGAGATATAATAAGAAAGGTAACTCAGAGATGACTATAATAGGGTGTGACAACCGACAAGGCCAAAATAAGGCGGCTTCATGGCGGTATATTCTAGGCTGATAACGCCTAGACTCACAGGTGCGAGAATGTGCGGTCAATCTTTTTGTTCAGTGGCTAAACCTCTTTCATGGATCTATTTCGAACAGTAATCTACAATGGGCTGATCCTTAAATTATATTCTAATTCAAGGATATTTGTAAGAAACGTGTGCAGCAGCATCCTCTTTGCACTTACAACTACGTATTGTGTCACTGAGGGTCAAAATACAATTACGATAGTTGCTTCCGGGAGCCGGATCCGACTATCTGATCGGATTCTTGAAATACACGTACGATTTTCGTGTCCGATTTTTTTCTGGACGACGACGCCCGGACGATGCTTACGATTCTGACATTCAATCCGATAGTCTGGTCGTACATGTAATTCATGTTCAAACAAATGTATGGCGCGGAGGCCTTCAGATAGTCGTAGTCTGATCAGACTATCGGAGGCAAGTATCGGACGTGTATTTGGGCTCTAAATTATATTCTAATTCAAGGATATTTGTTAGAAATGTGTGCAGTAGCATCCTCTTTGCACTAATAACTACGTTCTACACTAATACGTTCGCTAAGCGTGATTTTGGCAATTTTACCTTGCAACTATGTCACGGCTATAGGCGAAACCAGGGTGGGAGGGGTACCAGCCTGGTACAGAGAAGAATAGGTTAATAGTTTAGATTTAGTAATTTCTTCAGCTTTACTTATTTGTGCTTCTAAAAAAGGACATGGACATTGCCCCATTCTGTAATTCTAGATTTAGTGGAAAGATAAATTTACTGTTTGACTGCTTTGCCCTACCCTGAACAAAATTTTGGCTACATTATGGTAACCCATGTTTTACAATAAATGTTTTCTAGACGGATTCATAACGTACCTGAACAAACTCGGTGTTGGCCTTCTGTTTCTGCTTCAATCCTTGCCACCAGTTGTTGCTAGTGGGTTGCAGGTTGAACTTCTTCTCTGCTAGTTTAAGTGCGAGGGCCTCAGTGAAGGGCTTGATGTCGGAGTGGACAGCCACTTCGGATTTGATGCTGTTGTGGAATTCCTCAGGAGTTATGTCCACCTGGAATCAAGGATGAGAAATGTTGAAGAATATAATCACACAACTTACCTATTTCAAAATTTTTTTTTTTGATGCTGTTTATGTTTATTTTTTAACATTAATATGTATCATACTTTTCTTAAGATTACGAAGTGCTTACGGTTTACAACTGTCCCTAAATTGTATTATTTTAAAAAATTTACCAAGTAAAATCATTGATAGTTCGTCCATTACCTGTATAACTTTAACATCGGGCGCGAACCGCGGAGTTTGTCCGAAGTGCAGCATCCAGTTGAGTCGCGCGCCCAGCAACAGTATGACGTCAGCTTTGAGCAGAGCCTGTGTACGCGCAGTAGACACGCAGTACTCTGACTCGTCCGGTACCACGCCTTTGCCTGGTTATCAATATACGTAAATAGTTATTTAGTTGTCTTTAAGAATAGATGGTTTGAGCAATAGAGTAAAAAAATATGTTTTACTGGTATTGATTGGCAACAGTAGTACCTAATTATCACCAATACACTCGTCAATTGTAGGGTTTATTGCAGTATCTCGATACGTTTCACATCGGGGTCTTCATAACAAAGAGGCGTACACGCAAAAACCGCATTTTCGTTTTTGCTGCATAGGATAGTTTATTAAAGCCCTCATCATATAATGAAACCCCATATTTTATCTAGAAAGAAGAAGCCTTAACCGTCAACTCGTTTTGGTTTTATTCAGTTTTTGGTCTCTTCTATAAAGTTGCACTTTTGTCTATACGCCTCTTTGTTATGGATCCCTCGTGTAACTTTAATTGATCGCGTTGCTCGAACGTCTTTAATATAATCGCAATGTTTTACCGACCTATAAATCTTATAGGAATGCACTCAAACTCAAAACTCATTTATTTAAAATATACTAGAATTACTTAGGTAGTTCTTTTTAAACTTTAATGTTACGAAAGACAGTACCCAAAAAAGACGACCTTTCACCGCTTTCTAGTGTTTATGCTGTGAAAAAGAAACGGCGCAACAAACTCCCCAGCAACATAACCATCTATCGTTCTAGCTGTACTCGAGAACAGTGGCTGGGATTGCGTCACTAGCACGAGTAGATGCACTCTTTGGGTCAATATCCAGCAGGTGACTGGGATATGTTGTTTTTTTTTGTAAGTACACCTTTTGTCAATACACTTAAAATTCTAGGAAGAAAATAATTGTTTTCACACCCACCCATAGGCGTAGGTAAGAACGGCAGTTTGGTGTTCTCAACAAGCTTGCGGATGGCTTCCTCAGCACGTCCATGGGCGGCGCCCTTGCCCACAATGATGAGTGGTCGTTCGGCTTTAGCTATCAAGTCCGCGGCTTGCGACACTAAAGCAGGGTTGGGGTGTGCTAGAGACACTGGGGGTGCGCTGTAGAAGTCTATCGGTACCTTGTCTTCATCTGCTTCAGCCTGTTTAGGATTAATTATTATAATAATTATATCGGTATTGATAAGTTATTGTACTATAACTTTCGTGAGAGACATTTATATTTTTTTATTCGACTTCGATTCGTAACCTCGCCGCGTGTTCAGCTCATGATTAAGGGCTCTGTTTGGTTTCGCAACTATACTAAACACATTATCCCGCTGCAGACGGGGTTATAAATCATGTTTTGTTGTTTGTTTTGTTCACAGTCACACGTTTTATTCCTGCATCTGCAGCAAGGAATTGTGTTTAGTATGAGTATGCCCAACTGGGCAATCCCGAAAAATTCACGTAAGTAAACCGTAAATATTCACAAATGATAAGTTAGTTACGAAAAATAGACCACTCTTCTGGTGAGTGTTGTCAAAAGTAACTCAGGGATTATGTCAAGAAGATGGGTAGCATTATCCTTCTGTGTGTACACAATAGCATTATACTGCAGTCATCTATCTGTTTGCCAAATGTGGTGATAATGGCATTATTCCTTCCTTCTATCGATTCAATAAGAAGGCACAAGTCGAATCGTTCGACAAATGACTAAACGAATCGTTCTGAGTCAGGGGACTGGTGGGTTTGAGTGGTTACTTTGCCATTTGCTAGTCTTATCCTATTCGGAGTTTTTAGAGTAAGCGACGATTTACCATGAGCAGTGTTCCCGGCATGTCGAGGTAGGAGACTCCGGGGCGTCCTGTGGCGGCGAGACGCACCGCCTTCTCCACGTGAAGTGGGATGAGGCGCGGCGACGGAGGACGGGCCGCGTACTTGCAGTATAGGCGACTGGACTCTACCTATAATTACATATTATGATTATATAGATACAGTTTAGTTAGTAGGTAGTAGTGATAGCCTACCCCTTGAACGCTTGCTATCCGTGCAGGAACTTCTGAATTCGAGCCCAGCCCGCACCTCTTACTTTTCAAATTCATGTGCGGATTAAAAGATTATAATTTGTATTAACGGTAAAAAAAACATCGTGAGGAAATCTGGACACCTGCGAGGACTCCAAATAGTTCTCGATGGTGTGTGTAGTCCGCCAACCCGCACCAGGCCAGCATGGAGAACTAAGGCCTAAATCCTTCTCATTCTGAGAAGAGGCCCGTGCCCAGCAGTGGAACAGTAGAGGGATGATGATGAAGTCATGATTTACAGAATTCACATAATAAATTGTGATGAAAAGGTGGAGTGGGTAAACCAGGGTAGATATGTGCTGCGGCACTAACCAAAAATACTATTTCAATAAAGTATGCAATGGGAAAGAGATGGTAGGAATAGAAAAAACAAGGCTATAGCTAGCAGTTGGGGAATACAAGCTATGAATGATGATTGTGATGGCCTGTATACATTTGAAATGTTATCCACTGAAAGTTTTTTGGCTGATATGAGAAATGAACGACAGATAGGTATAAGTTTGATGGCAGTAAGATAGGAGAAGTATAGCATGATAATCATGAAAGAATATTCTTCAAAAACGCTGCAATAAAAACTAACTACCGAGGATAAACTTTAGTTTTTTAATTACGAGTATTTTCATAAAAATATGTCAGAAAGCTGTTGTTGTTCATATAACGTAAGTATTTGTGCTTATCTTATTTATAAGATAGTATAACGTGTATTCCTTCTGTTTTATTTTTTATTAAATAGTGTACAATAAAGTATATCTATCTATCTATAATATTAAATGATACAATAATCTGTAATCAAGGCCGTAGAGATTTGTTGGTTGTGGCAAATAAACGGAATTTATATTTACTTGTGAAGAATTAGGTGATAACAAAAAAAAGCAGGATTTGGGCTAAAAAAATGGGGGCAGCCAGGAATGAAATAGATTTTGTTTGAAAGATGATGTAAATAGAAGCATTATTCAGTACTATAAGAACGCTGTAAATAATTTGGGAACAAAGATACGATGCAATAAATAACTGTTAAAAAGCTGAAAAAAAACTTCAATTTGAATAAATTAACGGCTCAATTCTGCTAACGGAGTATGGTCTGACTGTGTCACGCAGATGAATGTAGGTACTTACTTAAATATGCTAGTGATGATGTGTGTATTATTTAAAACAATGAAAACTAACATGTATTCTCAAAACAATTATCTATACCTACAGGCCTTACGAGTAGTTCGTTTATCTTATATATCTCTAAACTCAAATTGAATTCGTCTTTGTTTTTGTTCTAGAAAATAATTACTTTTGTGTGGTCTTTAAAAATAACCACGTATAAGTCGCGCGCAGAAGGTTTGCCGATGACTGCCCCTCCCACTACACCGACCGCTACCCGCGCTCGTCTGGCATTAGTAGGTATGCCAGACGAGCGCAGGTAGCGGTCGGTGTAGTGGGAGGGCAGTCATCGGCAAACCTTCTGCGCGCGACTTATAAGTAATATTTGTGACCGCCGAAATTATTATTTTTATCTCAGAACGGGTGATCTTTTTTACAATTTGTTACAGGTTTTTAAATAGGTAGGTACTTGGAACAAAACACCTTTGTATTATTGTTGTTACAATCCTGGATTACTTATATGATCTGATGTATGTTCTACCTAGCCTTCATTGGGGTCAACTTCCAGCTGAATACCAGTATTTTAAAGGGAGCGACTGCCATCAGATCTCTGCAACCCAGTTACAGGGCAATGCTGATATCCTACGGTTATACTGATTGTCAAACTTTCGGGCTTCTGATTACCTGTAACGACTGTTATAGGTATTCGTATACCTAACACCCGGGACCAACAGTTTAACGTGCTCTCCGAGGCATGGAGGGTTGTCGATGTGTAACGAATGGTTACCGATCCACTATGGCTGATCGCGGTAAGCACAGCTTAACCTTGAAAATCTGATGTACATTTATTTTCTTAGCAAATGCCTTGCCTATTATAATTATGTAGGTAATCCGCATGATTCTTTATTGATACTATATTATGATCGACATAATCTTTGACTACATAAGATATTGGTTGCTTATCTCTAGGTGGTATTCGTAATATGTTATAACTGGACTATGTACTTTCTGTCACATACAAGTTGATAGGTTCGCTCCACGTATGTTGAGGGTCAGCATTTCTTAACAATTAAAGATTCAGGAAAATGGGTGCAGCCAGTTTCTTTGTACTCTTGATTCTGCTTTCATTGAATCTTGCTAAAATAATTCTTGTTTGCCTGATGTTACATTAAATAGTAGTACTTAATATGTATTTATTATCAGCATTCATCATAATCTGGACCACATATTTTGTAGGATCTAGGTGGTGGAATATCTAATCTAATCATTTAAGAATTGCTTAGTTACAAGTTTTGATTAAATTATACGTAAACCTTGATAATGACGTCGTTTCGAAGTAAAAAAATATATTAAATAGAAGTACAATAATTATACAAGCTATTGTTTTTTTTTATATTTGCTATGGGAAATATTATAGAGGTTATTCTATAAGATTTATGTTTAATGTTATTTACGACACAAAAGTTTAATGATCATGAGATATACAAAGTATTCAAAGAGGATGTTACAAGGTGGAATGTATAATTTGCATGTGGATTTAGGCAGGTTAGTAGGGAGTTATTTTTATGGATGTTATTGTCCATAGATTATCACTTGCGTTAACGATGAAGGAGACCATCGTGAGGAAACCTGCACTCCTGAGAGGGCTCCATAAATTTCTCGATAGTGCGTGTGTAGTCTGCTAATCCACACCAGGCCAGCGTGGTTGACTATGACCTAAATCCTTCTCATTCTGAGAAGAGGTCCATGCCCAGCAGTGGAACAGTGATGGGCTGATTATGTTATTGTCCATAGAAAATGTTGCAAATGAATGAAAATATACTTGGGAGCAAATAAATCGAGCCACTTCTATTATTCACATAGGTATAATTGTTATTATTTTTGGTATTATGGAACAGATCAATTCTATAATATAATAAGGTTATTTGATAACCTTTACAATGAGGGTAGTTTTTTGCATTTTGAATTATATAATTCATGAAACCTAAACTAATAACCAGGACACGTGAAAAAAGGAGTGGCTCGATTTCTTTGCTCCCAAGTGTAGTTACACCTACAAGTTATGTATCTACACTCCTATTTAAAATGTGTGTATCCTAATCATGTCCTGTATTTCAAAATTCTTGAAGAATACTAGTATTGTTTACCTGTGGCCATTCCTGGAACCCTCCAATGCCTTCATGGTCTTGGGGGCAAGAGCCAGCAATGACTATGAGTGGCCAGCAGTTGACCTGAGCATTGGCCATGCCGCCAATACAGTGCAGGAGACCAGGGCCAGATACTGCAAGACATACTCCGGGCTTGCCTGGAATTTATGAAAATAATATTTAAATAAACTAAACCAGTGTAAGGGATAATATTATAAAATTTATATTAAGTTTTTTTTGGGGTGTCTCTGCCTCCTTGAGTACTGTAGTTCGTCCGGCGCACCCTAGACTGTCAGCCTCGCTATCGCTACCAATCTTGCTGACTGACTACTATTTTTACCACGGCGCGAGTTGGTACTGGAGGAGGACGAGGCGGCAGCCCACGTGCTACTAAACTGCCCTGATACGCGCTTAGACGTGGAGTTGCGGATACCAGCCCGTTATACCTTACCTTATACCTTACCTTATACCACGGCGCGAGCTATTCTTGTATATCTCGTGCTAACACGAGAGAAGAAGATCAAATTTTTGACCCAAGTGTTCAATTTATTTATTTCCATAAAATATTTAGAATGAGATCATTGCATATCTGACTGATATTCGACTTGAAAACTGAACAAAATCAGGAGAATTGTGTATCTTCAGTGTTCATCAGCTATACATAGAGACAATAGTGTAAACTAATTACATTCTAAGGATCATGCACTAAGATTGTAATTTGACAAAAATTATAATATTTATCTTGGTTATCAAGTAAAACATGTTAATCATATCATAATAAATACGATTACCCCTAATTTGTGTCTAGATTGTGATTTAATTCATTATTTATCATGTCTTAACACGCAAAACATAGGTGTATTGGTTTTTACATTATAAGTTAACAATTAATCTTAGGACAGTCAATGGTCTAGTCTTTGATTAACTAATAAATTATGCTATTAGAATATCATGCATTTAATTGGTAAGCTACAGGAGCAGTTTCCATTGGTGCACTATTTGCCGTGGCCAGTGAGAAAGTAGTTATATCTCACTCAGGATAGTTGATGCAGGCTTAACATGTGCAAATGGGGTTTAAGGGATCCCGGTCATGCTGAATGTGACTTTTACAACCAATGTCAGTTGATGTTGAACTTTCTGTTATCGCCTGTGCCCAAACACCTGCACAATAAGGGATGATCACAGCATGGACAAGCTTAGAGCTGTTCAGGAGCTTGAATTTTAAGGAAATTTCAACCACTTTCTTCAGTTTTGCAAAACAATTTGAATTCAAAAGTTACTACTAGTTGGCAATTATGAACATGTGAGCCTGTTTGTGTTTTTTTTTTTCAAACATTTCCCGCACTAGGTTTCTCTTGTATCATGGGTGCGCTTACAAACACAAATCTCACATACACAAACGCCCAGACCTGAAACAACTATCTGTAGGCCATACAAAATTTTGTTCCATGTGGGAATCGAACCCACAACCTGTAGCTGTAGCTGTTTCAAACACTTCAGTCTTTCATCCTTGATTCAGCAAGATACTCCACTTGTTTAAACTCTCAATCACCGTAATTATAGACACAATAGATAAGACAAGGTGTCATCCTGGGATGACGGGCGGTACGCAACCGGTTAAGTAATTACTACGCTTTAAAAAAATATTTTTTACCTGTAAAATGTATTTCTTACCTGTTAGATATCCAACAGCCTGTGCAGCGTAGCATGCAGCCTGTTCATTGCGCATGCCCACATACTTTAGGCCGGCCATTTGGAATGCTAGAGCAGTCTCAATCACAGGGATGCCCACTATACCAAACACATATTCCACACCCTGAAAACGAGTATTTTTGTTAAAAAGTTACATTTAAAATATCAAATAGAATTGAAAATAACAAAACCAGGTCATAGCCATGTTTAAAAAATTTGCATATTCCAATTACAGTGATTTGCAAGTTTAGTTATTTAATGTATTTGAAGTCAATTAATAGAAAATGTTAAAATTGGCAAAAAAGGTATCAGAATAGTTTAGATTTAGAACATTAATAGGCTTTACATCTCGTAAAGTAATAAAGTTCTAGAACTCACCTGTTTTTTCAAACTCTCCGCTAAAATAGTATTGCCGTCGACACCCATTGCTTGATTTAATTTCGGCGATATGTGAATGGAACGTCTTATTAACAGCTGACTAACTCTACCTAATAACATTTTAAATATAAATTAGATGTAATCTAAATAAAAAAATAAAACGAAGAGAACTTCGGAATTCCGATCAGAAACTGAAATAAAACTAAACTTTTAACACTGATAAACGCAATAGATATCAAGGTTTAAAGTTTATAAAAAATATGATTTATCTGAAGAATTACCTAAATGGTTAAGGATCAACAGCTAATATTTATCTAGAGTTTTATTTATCATCCAATTCGTAAATTTATGACTCTTAAGAATTATTATAGCGTATCACGTAACTAAATAATCTGATATCTGAACATATTGAAGTTTGACCTAAAATGATAAACAATAACAAAACTTTGGACTTTGGATTTAGCGCGTCAGAGATAATGTCAAATGTCAAACTGACAGACAGTAGATATGAGTTGACATGTGTGCGAAGAGAAATTCTACCAACATAGTATTGCATTGATATACTTTTTCAGTGGGTTGGGAATGTTGGGATTTAAGCATGCCGAAGCCAGCTTACACAATTAAGCAGTTTGCGATTTTGCATAACTAATGTGATCATAAAGTTTTTATTCGAAATACCTTAATGTCTTAATCAAGGTTCTGGTAAGTTCTTTCACCGTTTGTCGACTTCGCGTCGCCCAGGGGGCTTACTATGACCTCTTAAAGCAGGGCAGAAGTTGCCTGGAAGTTGAACTGCCCTGCTTTTTTGTACTATGACATCGTTAGAGCAGGCCTGCGGCAGGCCTGCTACGTTGACGTTTACGATATCCGTTCACCTGTTTTTTTTGTATAGACTTTTCGTACCATGAACAAGCATTACCGTTCAACTTGCTTCAATAGTCGTTCACCTTTAGTGCTGTCATGGTACGATTTTTAGCGATTCAGAACCAGGCTTGCTTTTGAACGAAAGTTGACTGGCTCGCATTTGAACGTTTTCATAAGAGGTCATGGTAAGCCCCCAGTCCATTGAAAAACTATCGCTCGAAGCATGCATGACTTCTATAATATATCCGACAACAATTTATAATATGAGCATAATTCCAAACCTGATCTGCAAGTTAATCCAGTGAAAAACGTTAAGAGTTCCTATCAGGATAGTATTTCCTATGAAATTGGAATTCATTCCATTCTGACACTTGAACCGGATTCTAGTGCCTAATACAGATGACACGATTTGGTAGACAATTTGCTCCAATTGACAATCAAGTATTGTCATGTAGACAGGGCGACGATTTGTTAAATTCGAGGTTATCGGGTTATCGATTTCTATTTGATCCGATTTACAGTATTTCCAAATTAGTCGTTGTTCGGCAAAATCTGGACAAATTTTAGATGCCACAATCACAACTGAATATTCCACTGAATTTGTGAAGAGTGCAAGGTAAAATGAATGTCTGGTATTGTATAATCGATTTATTTCCAATTTCTGATTAACGTGGCTTTAAACGCAGTTCAGACGTTCAATATCGTTCCTGCTACGTCCGGGGCGGCTTTTGGCTACTTACTGCTCCATCCTAACAACATCATCATCATTCTTTTAGGCCTGATTTTTAAATGTACAGAAAAGCTGTTAAATCGTGTAATTGTATGATCCCTGAGAAAAATGTTATCTGGGGGCTTACCATGTCGTCTTAAGAAAACGTTCAAATGCCAGCCAGTCAATATCCGTTCAAAAGCAGGCCTGCATCTGAATCGCTAAAAATCGTACCATGTCAGTACAAAAGGTGAACGACTATTCAACCAAGTTGAACGGATAAGCTTGTTCATGGTACGAAAAGCCTATACAAAAAAAACAGGTGAACGGATTTCGTAAACGTCAACTTAGCAGGCCTGCTACAGGCCTGCTTTAACGATGACATAGTACAAAAACGCAGGGCAGTTCAACTTCCAGGCAACTTCTGCCGTGCTTTAAGAGGTCATGGTAAGCCCCCTGACAATTGTAAAATCGGCCTTCACTTTATTTAAAAGTTACTAAATTTTTTTCATTTTCGGTGTTGGTCATACTGCCTTGTTTGGTGCTGTGGTATGAGATTTGAAATAATTTTAAAATGACGTTTAATATGATATGTTTACGCGGTCAGCTTTAATAAAAGGCTATCTATACGAATTGAAATGAGATAAGAATCCTTGAATAAAGCTCACTTTATATTTTACTTGATCCTTAATGATCTTAGAATTATGATGAACAACCATGGGCTTCCCAATGATTGCAATAATGTATGGCTATAAGAAATATCTACTTTTACATGACATGTAAACCGTAAAATCCACTAGCAAGTTTTATAGCGCAATTAATTGCGCGCAAGTGCTCGTTTAGTCCGTAAAACTACAGAAGATTACTTGCTGTGGGTGTGTCCAGTTTGAAAGTGGGTTGTAGGTAGAAGTCAAGAAGTCAACTTGCGCTGTTAAACTAGCTACTGAATTTGGCGCTTTATCTACCTAGTTGACATCCGGCCTCAGGGCTGGATTTGATTAAGCACAGGCCACACATCCCGCACCATTAAAAAAGTTTCCAAGTCAAGGTGCGTGTTTTCGTATGTTAGTGTACCTAGGTATTTAGTATTCCAATGTAACTCTAACCATATGAGACTACAAATGTGCATTATGCGAATCGTCTCACGCAGTGCAGTTTTGGTATTCGGAGACACCCAGATACTAGTCCCAATTCCTCTTTGTGATAATTAATCAGTAGAAAAAGAAGTATGCTTTGCATCTTTGTTATGTTCTGCACGTTTACGAGCTGATAAGAACGTCTGTCTGGTTTATTTTGACGCAATCCTTCTCCTGTAGAAATAATCTTATTAGAATAGATTCTATGATAAAGGATAATCTTAATTATTTTGAACAGTCTATCTGTTACACCAAACGAGTGCAGTAGATGACTAAATGAATACCTAGTATTTCCAAAATTAACTGAATAAACGAACGTTTCTACATGTCGCTTCTGTTCCTAGGAAGGAAATAGTTCATAACCAAATAAAATAAAAACAGTTTTTAAAAACAGAAAATTAAAACATCAACTATTCAAATTCGGTCGACCCTAAAAAGTTACCCTTAATGACTACTACTAGGTACTTACATAATGCAATGCTGTCAAACAAAACTTATAGGTAGTAACTAACTAGGTACTCCGATTCAATATTCTTCAAGTGCAGTGTAAGTATTCCACAAGGATCTATATTAGGACCTGGCGCTATACAGGATGTAAACGAATTTGTGTAATCCCTTCAAACCGCGTGATCTACTGGTGACACTGATTGACCATGCGTAGGATTTTTTTCAGAATCGACAAAAAAGTTTTCAAAATATGAACCATGGTATTCTGTATTTGAGTAATTTTAGCGTCCCAAGTTAACTGACTGCGTGGAGCGATATCGCACTAGTCGTGCCTGTCAGCTGTGTCGCCGTGCCTTCATTCATTTATGCGTGGCATCGAAATTTTCTATCATAGGTATAAAAAAATATGTGAAAAGAAAAAGTTAAGTATTTTGAATTTTTAATCAATCTGAATCCCGTGCGGGGATAATCTATACAATTAATAGATCATATTATGGTTTGAAGGAATTAAACGATTTCGTTTACACCCTTTATACTATATGAATTGAATAGATTCTATGATAAATGATAATCTTAATTATTTTTAAAACTCAATCTGTCCCACCAAAAGAAGCTAACTTGTGATGACTAAATGAAAAGATCAAAATAGAAAATTAAAGTTGAGCATCAACTATTCAAAGGCCGTCAATGCAATGCCGCCAAGCAAAACTTGCAGTAGGTACTCCAACTCAATATTCATTTGTGTTGTTCTTAATTACGTGTATTCCTTCTGTTTTGTTTCTTTTAGTGTACAATAAAGTGATACACTTTATTGTACACTAAATAAAGTGATACACTTTATTGTACACTAAATAAAGTGATACACTTTATTGTACACTAAATAAAGTGATACACTTTATTGTACACTAAATAAAGTGATACACTTTATTGTACACTAAATTAAGTGATACACTTTATTGTACACTAAATTAAGTGATACACTTTATTGTGCCTATCTATCTATCTATCTATTTTTCAAGTGCAGTGTTAGTATCCCACAAGGGTCTATATTAGGACCGGGCGCTGTATTGTGTCGTCATTGTCACATTAGCCTTCCTAATTATGTGAAGATATTTAGCTCAAGTATTTAGTAATGACTAGAGATAGGATATTCGGTTGCATATTTACTTAATTTTTGGCTATGAAATTATGGAAGCGGCTTCTTAATTATTTTTTTTGATTAATATCTTTGTTTGCTATACCAGTTTGGTAACTAACTACTCACTTTACAACATTAGATAGGTAAATATGCATCCGATTCTATAGTCAGAAAAATACACAAAATTTGTCGATTCCAGAATATCGGGATTTTTACGATGGATATGTTACGGGTAAAGGCCGAATGGCGGTTACACCTAGGTTTACCCGGGTACAACTAGGTGCAGCCGGCCACATGCGGTTAAACTTAGATGTATCCTGCTTATCTTCGCTTAGAACTAGGTGTACCCGCACACCAGTGGTAAAGGGGAACCCCAACACGGATAGGTTAGGTTACGTTAAAGTCTCAAGTACCGTAATTATAGAAACAATAGATAAACAACGGCACTGACGAACCGGTTCGTCGGTCGGGCCGCTAGCGGTTAAAACCTGCAGACAGAAATAGGAGCCCCGCACAGCGGGGCTCCGTCGACTTAAGCTACACCTAGTTCTACCCAACTGCTACTGGTTGCACCTAGTTGTGCCTGGGTAAACCTAGGTGTAACCGCCATTCGGCCTTTACCCGCAATAGATACATAAGTGCATTCCATAATAATCAACACCTGAACGTAGGTAAATATTATACCTATCCGATTCTATAATAAGAACATATTTTGTTGATCCCGAAATTGCGGGATTTTTTCGATACATAAGTTCATTCCTTAAAGCAAACACCTTAACTTTAGGTAAATAATATGCATCCGATTATCCTATCTCTAGTAATGACATATCTGAAACACATAAAAAACACTTTTTCATCCCCCCATCTCGGAAAGAGTATTTTTGCTCTTCGATATCTGAGTGCAAAAGCCTAAAGCCGGTATTATCCGCTAGAGGATAAAGTAAATTGAATTTAGAACATCGTGTGTACCAAGCTTGTGAATTCAAAACTTCAATATACCTATTTACTTCTACCTCCATGGTACCGAATTTATCATACAACCTTTTTTAATTTGTTAAAACTCAGACTCTTTTTTTTTTTTTTTTTTTTTTTTTTTTTTTTGTTTTGGCAGGAGTGGGAAATCCTCATGGACACCCAAGCCACCTCACGGATGAGATGGCTTCGGTAGTGTCGGACTCTTACCGACTAAAACCACACTCCTGCCCCGGCGTGAGCCCCTGCCATTCAAGTTACGCAGGGATATTAATATGGGCTGTTTGTTTTGTCTACTGTCTTTTCTTATTAACTGTATATGTACTTATTAAATTAAATCCAAATTTTTAATATCTATTACTATTTATATGTCTGTTTCTCTATCTATTTTATTTTTTATTAAGTGTCTAAAATCTTGAAGCTAGGTACTATTTATTTTTGTTATTAACTAGTTTTACTATTTGAGTCATGTATTCAATAAATTTCTGTCTATGTTTACGATTGCTGATGTGTACGTTTAACTTTTCTTTCGTAATACTGTCTCCTATTGTCATTTCCAGGGTGTGCCTGTGGGAGCCATACACAGGGCACTCCGTCAGCAGGTGGAGGACTGTCTCCTGCGTGTCGGGGTCGCAGGCGCACGCTGGGTTCTCCTTGCACTTGAAGCGAGTCAAGTATTCGGAGAACCCACCGTGCCCTGTTAGGGCTTGGGTCAGTTCTTTGGTCATCTCCATCTTCCTCACCGTCCTGTACGCCGCGATCGCACAAGGAAAGAACAGCTTAGTGGTGGCCGCCGTTTCTCCCGTACAGTATCTCCGGTTCCATTCGCTCAGCGTCTCCATTCGGATCATTCGCTTGGCGAATGAAACCGGGCATCTGTCGTAGTCGGGTGCACGCTTCGACTTCAAGGCAGCCTCCTTCGCGAGCGAGTCGGCTCTCTCGTTACCCTCCAGCCCCGCATGAGCTTTTATCCAGAACAAGGAGACGCTCTTGTTCTGGATGTTGCTGCGGCGGATGGCGTCCCTTGTTTCCACTGCGAGGGGGTGGAGGGCTTCGGGGTTCACGACTGTTTGGAGGGCTGCCATGGAGTCGCTATAGATAGCGAACGCCGTCTCTGACCTTCGGAGGACTTCTTTGATGGCTTCACAGAGGGCAAGGAGCTCAGCCTGGTATACGGTACTATAGGACGGCAGAACAAGCTTTCGGGTCTTCGTCTCGGCCGCGCCAGTCCACACTGATAGCGCGGCCCCGACTTTACCCTCGATCTTGCTGCCGTCCGTGAAGATTCGCACCGCGTAATCGCAATGGTTATTAAATTGTTCCTCGTCTACCAGGCGTCGCAGTTCCATGTCCCTCTGCTCCGCCGGATGTGGTGCCTCTAGCGCCGATGCCATTCGCTCGATCTCCCTGCCCGCCAGCGCGGGATGGGATACTACCCCCTTCTTGGCCTCATACAACGAGGCCGCCTCCCGGATTCGGAGGTCGAGTGGGAGTATCCCACCCAGCACCAGTAAAACTCAGACTCGGAACCTTCTTGGTGTATTACTTTTTTTTAATTTGCTTTACGCGCGCCTATTTCTTTTCACGTCTTATTGTTAAAACCTTAGGTTAAAAACAAGAAACTTGAAAACAAGTGAAAAACCTAAAATGTGTGATTTTAGCGACGAGGAAGTTTTTTTTTTTTACATTAAGTAATTTCCTCGCTGAGGTGGGATGAAAAGTTACGTGTTGCACTCGAGTGCAAAGATTTTTCACCTCGTGCTTTTTTGATTCCCTCGCTAACGCTCAGGATTCTAATTTTTGATTTTAGAAAATTTTTATTTTAGATAATTTTTAGAAATTTTAGAATCCTTCGCTTGCTCGGTCATCAATCAAAGTTGAGCACGCGGTTAAAAAGCAACTTTGCACTCTTGTAAAACAAATAACTATTGACAACTTACAAAATAAGTTGAAACGCTAACGTAATCACAGCTAAAAAAAACTACTTTATGTGTGGTGCCGGACGTAAGGAATAACATTACCCCATCTCTTCCCATGGGTGTCGTAAAAGGCTATTAAGGGATTCACTAGAGGATGGGCAGCAGCGTTCTCTAAGTATTTTAACAACCATATTGCGATCGCCAACCCGCCTGCCAAGCGTGGCGATTATGGCAAACGACGCCTTCTTGGGGGAGGCTTACATCCAGCAGTGGAAATCTTTCGGCTGAGTGATGAGGGTGGGATACTCAACTTCAAAACCCAAAACATCAACAATCAAAATATCAATACCATTTAATCAACAGTTTAATTTTTCAATGAATCAGAATAACATTAGCTTAAAACATAAACCCCCTTATTACAAAAGATGGTTTAAACCAAGACTAAGGTAAACTGAGGTTTAAAATATACCCATCACTTTCTTATGTCATATAACAAAAAGAGACGGGGCTATTTTAAAACCTAGGTTTTTCTTAGACCATCTTTTGTAATAAGGGGGTTACGGTTCAAAATGACAACACTTCAGATGAGCAACGAATCTGAATATCACTGATTTATAACGTAAATTGTTCACTTAATCAAAACTTTAGAAAATCGATGTTTAACCAAATATCGTGAAATATTCAGTCTTATCATAATATTCGTCGCGGACATAGTTAAGTGCTGCAATTATAGGCAACTTTTTTTAAGAACGCTAATTCTTCTAGTTCTTCTCTTTGACTTTTTTTTGACATTTGCTAATATTCACTATAATAATATTAATTTAATATTTCACGATATTTTGTTAAACATCGATTTCTAAAGTGTTGATTAAGTGAACAATTTATGTTAAAAGTCAGTGACATTCAGATTCGTTGCTCATCTGAAGTGTTGACATTTTGAACCGTTTATGTTTTAAGCTAATGTTATTCTGATTCATTGAAAAATGAAACTGTTGATTATATGGTGTTGATATTTTGATTGTTGATGTTTTGGTTTTTGAAGTTGAGTATCCCACCCGAGTGATGATGTGATGATGATGACTTTATCATTTTCATTAGAATTTTAGTTTAACAGTTGTTTATCCAGATAGTTAACATTGGGAAACACCTAAATACAAGATTCACTGTACTGTGTACACAACTACTTGAATATGTGTACCTACCTACTTTAATAGATGTGGACGAATACTTACGTAAATAATATAAGTAGTAGTAGGTGTAGCATTTAGTACTTGTATCAGAACACCGACTGGCTTTTTCCTGTATAATCAAATTAGCATCATCTAAACATCTGGACATAGACCATAGGCACTTTTATACCGTTCCAATAGCGAGGATATAAACTTAGCTTTAAATAATTCCGTTAAATTATGCAGGCTGCAGTATACAGGGTGTTAACGAATTCGTGTAATTCCTTCAAACCAAGTGATCTACTGGTGACACAGATTAACCCTAAATGAGAATTTTTGAAAACGAAGAAAAAAAAATTATTGAAAAAAAAAAATGGTTTTCTATTTCTGATTCATTTTGAGCCTTGAGTTATCTGACTGCAAAGAGCGATATCGCGTTAGTCGTGCCTGCCAGCCGTGTCGCCATGCTTTCATTAATTTATGCGTGGCATCGAAATGTTCACACAAATAAAATATTTTTTTTGCAAAAAAATAAAGTCTTATTTTTTTACTGAATCCTTATTAGGTGGTTTAGATACGATCGCTAACAAAGCCGCATGAAAAAATAATAATTTTATTTTTTTATTTTTAATCAAGCTAAATCCCGTGCGGGGGCTGTCTACACCAGTAGTAGATCATGTGGTTTTAAGGAATTACACGAATTCGTTAACACCCTGTATATATAATAGGTAGGTATATATATACTGTCGTTGGCAAGAGACATACTAGTTGATGATTTAAAATTCACGGAGATCATATAAATAAATCAGACACAAAACACTTCCCTGTGGTAGTTATGTACTAAACTTCACCAAAGGTAACTTTTCTGTATTTTAGAGTGTAAACATATCCTTTTTTGTTGTGGCTCATTTTCTTCTTTGTTGCGTCTATTTGTTCCTTTGATTAAGATGCAATTTCAAAAATTAAAAATATTGTTGGCCCAACTGCTTTTTACGTTCCGTAGTCAACAAGGAATCCTTAAGTTTTGCCATGTCCGTCCGTCTGTCCATCCGTCGGCAGCTTAGCTCAAAGACTCTTAGTACTAGAAAACTATAATTTGGCATGGATATATATACATATTAATCACGCCAATAAAGAGGTAAAAGAAAAAAATCCAAAAAAAACATTTTTTTCGTCTTCCCTTGTTGTAGGGTGTAGTTGTAAATGTATTTCAAAAAAATTGCGGGTTTGTCAGTACACATTTTCGATTAAGGGATCCATTTTTGAAATATTAAGCTTCAAAGTGCTAATTTTTGTTACAGCCAAGTGTCTCCTCTTCCCTGCCAGCTAAACGGTTAGTTTTGGTTATGTGAAAAAATTCACGGAAGTAGTATACCCAACGAAGTTAAAAGGAAAACTATCACAGCTAAGTAGGCTTTACAAGTTTACATGTAATAATCGACCAACTTATAAAATGTAGGTATTTGGAAAAGTAAAAATTTCGTACAAATTCCATTGAAAAATTACTTATATAAAGTGGTTACCCTCTTCTTACTTTTTTTTTTTTGTTTATTTTATCTTATTTAAGTAATACATGGTATACACCATTTTTCTTCGGCAAACTGCTAAGCAGTTTGTAGGCGTTCTGCTCTTTTACATTTTTAAACTTATACTACCTAATAAACACATTATCTTATTTTACACATCATCATAAATACATCTACATTTTTTTAATAACCTAAAAAAAGTAATTAAGAGGTCATTAATTCCTTAATAACTCTTTTCAGCTTCATTTTACATATAATTCTCTCACCATCTCTTAACAACGGGTATTTATTACACAACCTTGGTACTAAATATTTATGTGTTCTCTCACCATAATAGTTAATAACTTACTCCGCATTATTGTGCAACTACGGAACCCTATTACTGCGCGTGGCCCGACACGCGTTTGGCCGGTTTTTTATTTTAAATTATATTTATTAGTTACTACTTAGCTGTGCCTAAGTTTTTTCCACATTAATTTTACTTCCGCTGCTATTATCAGATATGACTCGCGTGCCGCCTATTGTACGTTGAAGGTACCTATGTCAGAAACTTTTGCGCAAGTGCCAACAACAACAAACAAAGTTTCATCATAATCGGATGAACGATACGCGAACGCACAGAAGACGAACACACAAACATTAATTTAAGTATGTATAAGATTGAAGACACCACACACAATATTTTAACTCTGCATGCTGCACAAGTGTGGACTCTTAAAGGGTTATAGGTAAGTAGACCTTTAGAGGCCTCACCCACGGCGACTTTTTGTAGCGATGCAGTAGCGATGCTGTCGCGTATGTGTATCGATACAGCCGTGATGCTGTCGCTGGCTGTGTACCTTCGCCCAGATTCTGTACGTGATAGTAGCGATGATGTCGTGTGTTTCGTAAAAAAAAGCATTGCTACAAAAAGTCGCCGTGGGTGAGGAGCCTTAAAGTTTTATCTAGTCGCAAGAAACAATAAAACCGAAAAAACAAGAATATGCGTTACAACGAAAAGAGAACTGAGTTAAACTTTAAAACACAGAAAAGTTACCTTGGGTGTACCACAGGGAAGTGTACTAGGTCAGAGATTATTTTATGATCTCCATGAATGCTAAATCACTAAAGTACGTTTCTTGCCGTCGATTGTACAGGGTCTACTGCTTTGATCAACAATTAGTACTGTTGAGAAGGTCTATTGTTTTAATACTTTGTGATTGATGCAGTGGTTGAGTGTTTGGCTGGTGCGCAACGTTTCACGGGATCGATTCCCGCACGGAAGTTTTGTTTGACCTACAGATCATTGTTCCGGGTATGGATGTAGTGCAAGTGAAGATTTGTGAAGAGGGGCGCACTAACGATACATGAGAAATGCAGAAGCGGGGCAATGTTTAGAAAAAACAAAGAAAACTGGTAACGACAAATACTTTCATGTAAGTAGTATACATTAAACATGTTGGGTAACGTTAACGACTATTCTTAATCTAGAACATGACAATATAGGGTGACTGGTAATTAGTGTCAAATACTTAAACACATGATTGAAGTCATGATAACAAACAACTTTCCCAAAGAAACATCGTATCCTAACTTCCTAACTAATATTATAAATGCGAAAGTAAGTTTGTTTGTTAGTTACCTTTTCACGCCTAAACCACTGAACCGATCATCCTGAAATTTTGCATATACGTTGGCAGGTGTACGGAAACGGACGTAACCTTACATCCCGAAAAAAACTACTGTTCCCGAGGAAAACAACAATAACGAAAATAGATGGCGCCACGTGTCTTTCGAATCATGATTGAATAATATCATAGAAACTTTAGTAGTGTATTAGGAGTTTTTTAGAGCAAAGCCGCAAAAGCTAGTTTTTTATAAAACTAACAATTTTATTTCCAAATTTTGAGCCGCGTTTATTCCGTAGCGGTTTATTAATGAATTCTAAATACTTAAAACAAAAAAAAAAAAATTGGAACATTGTTTGTTATTATGAATACAATCATGTGTTAAAGTATTTGACACTAATTACTAGTCTCCCTATAGATAGGTGCCTAGATTTGAAATATTAAGTTGAAAGTAAACCTTTCCCGCTGGCCGCTTCTTGTTCGCTCGTATCGGCACGAGCTATATGAGAATAGCTTATGCCCGTGGTGAAAAGATTAGCCAGTCAGCAACATGAACAATACTTCGCGGAACTCGGATAAATAAAACACCGGATACCTTGACAGTATGTATCTATTCGTATTAGATCTTAGCGTGATCTCATACCCAATTTCAAACTAAAAAAAAAACATACATTCAAAAACCTTATAAATAATCGACGAAACATAAGTCAGCTCGGGGTGCGCTGGACGTTCTTAAGTATCGTCACTTATCTCTTTTCATGCTGGTCGCTGGTAGGCATAATTTTCACTAAGGCCTAGCTTCTTCATATCACTTTGGATATTTTTCAACCTTGGTTTGGGATCTTCCTCTCCATCTCTTCTTTGTAGCCCTAGAAAAGCAAGGTCTGATTAGATTCTATTATCAATAAATTTTCGCTCGCATGTGAATAGAAACAGGTGGAGTACGGCCATTACAAAGTGTTATTCTAGGATAGGATAAAGAAGCGTTAGACGCCTAACAGCCAGGTGGGTGGATGACATAAAGAAAATCGTAAAAGGAAACTATTTCAATAAAGCATGGGACAGAGATAGTAGGAATCGAAGAATCAAGGCAGTTGGGTAATACAAGCTATGAATGAGTGTGATGAAGGTGAATAGCCTACATCTAGTGAGCTTACGAGCAATTCCATACATTCGGAATGTTGAGCACTGAACGTTCTCTGGCTGATATATGAGAAATAAACCACAGATTGGTATAAGTTTGATGGCAGTAAGATAGGAGAAGTGTGGCATGATAATCATGAAAGATGCATGAAAAGAGCCTCCACGAGTGACGATGCTTCAGTACGTCCGACGCACCCTGGGCAGTCAGCCCCGCTACCAACCTTGCTGACTCGCTAATCTTTTCACCACGGCATGAACTATTCTTGTACAGCTTGTGGCGACATGATAGAAGAAGATCGTGAAAGAATATTTAATATTCTTCGAAAACACTGCGATAGAAACTAACTGTACCGAGGATAAACTTAAGTTTATTATTTTCTTTTTGTAGAAAGACAAATTAAAAAGGTCCTCTAGATTTATTATGAAATTCTCAATGTTTGTGCAGGTGCAAGTAATGAATATTTCAATACTCTTTGTACCCATACGATGATGTGTGTGTTAGTTTGTCTTATTGTTTAGACTTCGGTGGTGTTATGTTAGTATATATTTTACATAAACTTGTATCTATGTCATTGGCACCATCAACCGGACCGTCGGATGATAGTGACATAAAGAGAATCACTTGGCGAAACGCTTAAGACTTACTAAAGAAAAGGTGGCTTATACTTAGCAGTGGTTGAACTGGGTGAATGTGGCTGAGTTGATGTGGCGATGTTGATCAGAATTCATCGTTGGATCAGGTGTATACTATCAGTGCATTTCAGTGCGAATTTGCTTATATTGTGACTCCTCAAGAGTCGCTGGCAGTTTCACCCACAAAAATTGCGGTATGTATTTGCGTTACATTTGTCTCAGCGGAAGTGCGGCGATAGTGCGATTCGAAGCCTCCTCGGTGGTTGTTGATGAAACAACGTCCGTAGTATATAGTCCGCAGACCGCCGGCGCTGGTTGGCCACTTGGCCACTTGTTTATTCCGCAGTCCGCAGCCGCCGCGATCTGTCCGCTGTCCGCTAGCACCAACTGTCATGTACCGTTTAATCTGCAACATGGTCGTATTCTAGAGTGACGGTTAAGTTGTGATAAATTGGCTAATATCATTAGAGAATAATATATTAAAATGGCAGTGATATTTATAAAGTTTTTTGGTGAGTACCCTCTATGTTCAAGTTGTAACTACTGCGCTATTTTACGTCAATAACTTAAGAAAATAATTTCAAATCTACCGACGTGTGTACAGGACTTATGTTTTTTTTCTAGAAAAAAAACTTTTTATTTTTATTTTAAAATTTAAGCTTCAGTTCAATGAACATTTAATGATCTTTGAATTGCAATTAATTTAATAGACAATAAAAAGTAAAATTAGTAGATAAACCAATGGTTTCAATAGAATTATTACGTAAATCGTAACTGTTTTCAGTTCACTATTTTAATGGATACTGTTTGTTATTAAATTATAATAGTTTGAAAACTTTGCGATTTATCGAATCGTGGTACTTAATAAAATACCGCTAGTATTAAATTTCATACTATTATTGAAAAAGCTAAAAGTTTTTCTTGACATTATTATTTACCCAAAATAAAAAAAGGTCAACGAGTCGTGCTCGTTTAGTCTGGGTTCCTTACCGGAACCCAGATTGAAGATTGATTGATTTATTCTTCAGCAACTATGAGACTGACAAAAAATACAGCTCTCCTGTTATCATCTCGATAATATCCAAATTTTAGTTTTAGAAACCTAGATCTAAGGGGATGGTTGTTTTTTTCGCTCATTTTTGACTGCCTTTGCAAGCAAATGGATACCTAGTTAATTTGTAACCATATTTTTCATTTTGTTTTTTTGTGTGGTTCCTGCTCTTAAGTCTACTTTGCTCTCTCATATCTAAGTCATAACTGGACCCACTGAAATTGTTAAAGATATGGATTTTAAAAGAGTAACCATGGAGTTTCTTGCCGGTTCTTCTCCATAGGAAACGACTAATTGGAACCGTGCACCTAAATTCGACTTTTCATAAGCGCCTGTAATGGTTTATGTGAAATAAAAACTTTTGATTTTGATTTTGAAATCAGAAAATATAAAAAAAACGAATCCTTGGAAATCCATTCAAACGATACAAAAAATATTAATCAATCAAGGAGGCTCAAATTAAGCGCATAAAAAATGTCATTATCACTGGTTGTCGAAATATTATTAGGTATGTGTGCGTCACGAAGATTTAACACTATGCCAACAACATATTAAGTAACATTGTTTTCAAGAAAAAAAATTGTGACAGTCAATCGGACGGATACAAAACTGATTTCATAAGGGTTCTGTTTTTTTTTTGGAGGTAAGGAACCCTAGATATAATAATACTTCGGAAATTACTTATGAACCAGAAATAATTAGGCATATTAATTCAACAAAAGACAAAACCATTACATACACCAAAACGTTTGTTTAAACATGATCATTTATTTATTTAATGGATTTCTATGGTCGTAGAGTCGTCGTTAATGGATAAACCCAACGACAATTTTCTATAATGATCATCACATAATCTTGCCAACAGTTTCCGGAATATTTTCCGTTATACCTTTAGCAGCACGAACATTTAATACCTTACTCTTTTGTCCTTCTTCTCTGACTTATTGTTATTTCTGATCAATAAGGTTGGTCAGTTGTCCCTATCAATCTCTATCAACGTATAAAATACTGCATCCCTAGACGTAATAAATTATGTATTTTTCTTATGTGTAACTTTGAGCTCAATATTATACTTACAGCACCTGATCATATACCTTTATTTAAGGTCATCCATGTGGTGCTT
The DNA here is from genome assembly GCA_905220435.1 of Amphipyra tragopoginis. Classification (NCBI taxonomy): domain Eukaryota; kingdom Metazoa; phylum Arthropoda; class Insecta; order Lepidoptera; family Noctuidae; genus Amphipyra; species Amphipyra tragopoginis. Next base: position 13,510,051 of record HG992009.1, read on the forward strand.
CCCCTCGATTTTGCCAGTGAATATAAGTTTCTCGGTTTTATATTTTTTTATAACTCTCTTTAAAAGCATAACAAATAATTTAAAAATAACTACTTAGGTTAAATTTTGTGGCATACCCTTCCCTTTTCACCGTAAGTTGATTTCTGACGTCTCTCTACAAAACGTTACCATTCAAAGAATGTCGAATATTTTTAAAAACAAAACATGAGTAATATAGGTATTTAACGGTTTTTGATGTCGTTTACGTTTTTAGGGTTCCGTACCCAAAGGGTAAAACGAGACCCTATTATCTACTAAGATTCCGCTGCCCGTCTGTCTGTTACCAGGCTATATCGCATGAACCGTGATAGTTAGACAGTTGAAATTTTCACAGATGATGTATTTCTGTTACCGCTATAACAACAAATACTAAAAAACAGAATAAAATAAATATTTAAGGGGACTCCCATACAGCAAACGTGTTTTTTTTTTTGCCGTTTTTATAGATAATGGTACGGAACCCTGCGTGCGCGAGTCCGACTCGCACTTGGCCGGTTTTTATTTCGATAGACCGAGCTGTCAGGACTCAGTACTCATCTTTGGGTGAACAGAGTAAAGTCATTTGTTTTGCTCACTGACATTGTAATGACAATAAGGGTTATTTTCCTTTGCACGTGTTTATACTTAAAATAAGATTGTTATAAAAATTTGAACAAACACGCTATTGTCATTTTAATTGTATAATAATAAATTATGTTACTTGATGATCATTCAATACACATACATACTGCATATCGACAAATTGTTTTTGACGTCGGCAGCTGGTTATAAACAAACCCCGTGGTGTGTTGTTAATTATGATACAAACAAAGTCGATAATTTTACATGATAGATGAGTGAATGGATATAAATGATGATTTTTGTGATAAATGAAGTGCTTAACTATTTATATTATAGCTGCAATGATCTAGAAGGCATTGAGATCAGCATTATAATGTGTGTTTATGAAGTAAACCTGGGCTTCATTGAATGTAGGATGAGTCTTGTCACATTTTCTCTATATCAGTACTAGCTAGAGGCTGGAGTTACCGGAAAAAGTTTGTTTCAAAAACTAGAAAAAAAAATATACATAACAGGAACGAAAAATTATTTCCTTATTCAAAAATTTGTAGATTTAACAGGTAACTCCAAAGCATCTACAAACAAGTTACAATAGTTTACTTTATAAACATAAAACACTACCTAAAATTTGCAGGACTACTATTTTAATGAAGAAATATAAGAGCAACAATACCATTCTGAATTAAAATGCTTTCTTAAATGTCATCAACCATCGCCAAAGCAGTAGCAAGATCTATTGACATATAAACTTATTATTAATTTATTGTTAAGAATTTTAAAATAGAGTTTTATAGGAAAAATACAGACTCGATAGGCGGTTATTAATTTGTTAAGATGCCAGCATAAATAAATATACATATTTTGCGTTCCACGCAATCCTAACTCACAGCTATGTTTGCAACTTGGAAGTCACGTTAAATCAAGATAATTTAGTTGATTGATAACAGTAACCGTTACACATGAGTTTCGATTTAAAAACCAGATTATTGTTTCTCGATATATTTTGCGAAAGGTACAAAATTCTTCCCTAAACTTCCATTAGATATTAATGAGAATTGAAAATATCTAGTTAAGTTAGCGTGAACTATCTTGTATTTTTATGGCAGGAGCGGCATTATTGGATAAACATAGCTTTGCACATGTTGTTTATACACAACTAGTCTCGTAGAGGCGCCAACACAAATACGTCGATCCTGTTTCCTGAGGCTTGTTTTCTATTCTCAAGTAATGACGCAAATAAAAAGCTATTTTTATCTGTACTCTATAAAGTAGCTTGCATTACTTACACTTTTGTAGCTTTAAGTTATTTATAGCATAAACGACTAGATCAACTGTAAAATCCATTTTTAAGGTAGAAACAAGGACTGCGTTGAAAAATTATCTTGTCAAATTTAAGTGCCAAAGACATGTTCAGATTTATTTAAATTTAATTTTATTACTACGCTAATAATATTAATATATTTTTTTGTACTAAAGACCTAATATATATTATTTTATTGGCATTATATGTATAATTAATGTTAAAATATTCCGAGATATTTTTGACTTGCGTTTATTTGCATAATTAATATCTGTAACTGGTCTATACATACATAAACTTAGGCCTTTTCCGATGGGTGTAGGCAGAAATTATATAACGCCATATACTACGATCCTTACTTCTTGCGCTTCGTCTACGTTCTCATCTTATCATACACGCACGCCGGTTGAGAGTACTACGCACCTGTCTTTTTTGAAGAAAATCACCAATAACTTCGATGTATGTCCTTCTAGGGCGTCCTCTACAGGCGTTTCTACTGACATCCGTCTTATAAATTCCTTTTGTTAATCGCCGTTCTCTTATTCTCCAAACCACCCAATCCACCTAAGCATACTTCTTTATATTTTTGACACTACATTTTTTTAGATCTACATAACTAGTCCGTTTGAAAACGCGTTGAGTTACCTACATGAATTGATCACTGTCGAATATAAAAAGCAGATCACGTGTTTGTCTGTGAATACTCGTGTATCTATTTATTACTTACTTTTAGAATACATTTTAATAAATTAATTATGGCCTGCAAACTTGGAAGATTAAGCGGAGCAAATATTCCGGGCGGACAAACTCTGAATTCGTGAAAAAAGAATCTGTTGTTCCATACATTTTGTTAAGCAGCATTGATTATTTTGTATGGAACAGCTTATGTTTTTTACGAATTCAGAGTTCGTCCCATGGTAAAAGTTGTACAAAATTATGGGCATAGTTCATGGCATTTATGGTTTCTCGAAAAATCTTGAAAATATTTGATCCGCTTAATCTTCAAAGCTTGCAGACCAAAATTAATTTATCCTTCAAGCCAAGATATAAAAGTTGTATAGAATCTCATCAGCAGAGTTCATAGTTTTCGGATGTTAAGTGATCAGTCATGTAGTTTAAGTCTTGGTTTTATTTTCCTTGTACAAATAATGTCGTTTTTATTAATTGCAATACTTCTTAAGTTTTGAGAACATAGGTAATATTTTCATATTGTCTTAGAATTTCATATAATTTTCCATGTGGACTACTTTTTCAATCAAATTCCCAGTTGATACTCGTATGTCGATTGTTAGTGATATTATGTACATATAGATAGACTGAGGTCTCACCATAGTATTTCGACGATAGGTACCATTTAGCACGAAACTCAATAAAAATTAACAAAACTTACTAAATTCGACGCCGTTAGACATGTCAAAATAATGGGTAAGACTGGGCATCCTATAGGTACGTAGTACTTACATTATACTTTCATGTCCAGGGGCGCTAATAACGCCGCGTTTGGTGAAACATATTTCGTTTGATATCATAATCATAACTGCAAATAGACTGCACATCGCAGCTGTAGCGACGACGCCTTAGACAGCCCACTTCTAAACATGGGTCCCCCCACATAGCATTAGTGTGGCGCACTCCATGCCGAAATTACGCGACCGAACTTCGGCATCTATGTTTTTTATATAGGTAAAACGCGACGTAATTTCAGCCTGGTGTGTCGCGGGTAATTTAAAAAGCATTGCAGGCGTAATCATGCCGAACTTCGGTCGCATATCTTCGGCATAGTGTGTTTAGACACTTAGAGAATATTGTCATACTAACCGTATTAAGAAAAAGGATTAGCGATCGCAGTATAAAATTATTAATAAGCGCACAAGTAGGAGGCTGCTCATCCCTTAAATAATCTAGATATCTATATAATCACCATCATTATTTCAATAAATTCACTAACTATGTATTATCTAGCCGTAGTGGCTCTGTCGCGTCAAAAGTCCTTAGTTAACCGACTTCAAAAAGGAGGAGGTTCTTGACTGTTTTTTTTAAGCCTCGTTGTAACGAAGAATTGACACCACAGAAATCTAGATAATTGTCTTATTATTTAATTGAAACACAGTTTGGAAGCGCTGAAACGCGGGTGTGTTTTGGGGTTGGTTTTTGTAACATTGACTTTCAAAAAGAATTCATATTTGCTTATCCCGAATTCTCAATTCAGAAAACGGAGGATACCTCCAGTTTCTGTATTGAGAATTCTAGGATAAGCAGTACTTAAGTAACATAAGAGTACGGAGATGTCAAAAAAAAATGACGGATTTTAAAGCATTTCTTTGTCAACTCCGTACTCAAATACTACTTAAGTATTGCTTATCCCGAATTCTCAATTCAGAAACTGCAGGTAAGTCTAGTTTGAATAAATGAGTTTTGAATTTGAAACCTAAGTGAAATTGAATGTGATCATTATTTTATGGTTTTCAGTGTTCATTATTTTCGTATTCTACTTTTTTTTAAAGTTAATTCCTGATTGAAAGTTTCCCTATTCGTTAATCCAAGCCGCATTCTATTTGCATAAAATTCCACATCTTTTCAGCTGTTATGGTTTGATGGCTTGATTAAGTGAAATATATCGAAACTTTCGCATTCACAGAAATATTGAGTTGATGACCAATGCAACATCATAAGGTCTTCCTGATGATATTGCATCCTTCGTCCTTGATAGTATTAATCATTTCCTATGTTAAAAAAATACAAACAATGCGAAAATTAATTTCCATTTAATAGAACGTTTAATTTCTAATTCTAATACCTCGAAACGTAATTTTCAATTTGTTCAACAACCGAATTTGATTAGTCTTTGTTATCGCTATGAGTAAGTGTTGTAACGCCAGAATATCTAATTAATTCTGATTTAACGAATAGGATTCTGCGCACACCTGTACATGAAACGACAAGTAGAAATGCTATGTATTGGTTTGCATTAATTATAGTGGTTACAAATTATTCTGGAACAAACCAACGCTGCGGTGTTTTGCGGCTTTCTCTTCTTTATTGATAATAGAGGCCGCCCGCGGTTTCGCCTGTGTGTTTGGCGTTCATCGCGTGTTTTTCGGCATAAAAATAGTCTATGTCCTTTTCCAGATTCCAGGCTATCTCTGTACCAAGTTGCAATAAAATCGGTTCAGCAGTTTAGTCGTGATGGGGTAACAGATAGACTTTCGCATTTATATTATTAGTACAGATAATATTAGTAAGGATTAGCCTCGTTCACATACTGTGTAGTTATACAAACTACAATAATTTATAGTGATCTATTAGAAGTTTTGCAATTGTGAACTCCATAGCTATTACTTATAACGTTATGTTTAATCATAATATTTTGAATCTACTTCCATCAGAAGGTTCTTACGTGTTACGTGACGACTCAACGTTTTATAACCCTGCTATTAGTTTGCTGACTGCAAGGACTCAAGCGCGATTTACACACACATAAGTTAAGTATCGAGTTGATTAAGCGAGTAAGGTAGAAAACCTCATTTTGACGTGGTGAGTTAAGTTTATGGGGAAGAGTAGAACTGCCAAAATAATGGATAAGACTGGGCACTAGGCACTCTGTAGTAGTACCTACTTACATAATACTTTCATCTCCAGGAGGGCTATTAGCGAGAGCCAATAGCGCCGCGTTTGGTGAAACATATTTCGTTTCATATTCATAATCATAACAGCAAGTGGACTGCACATCCAGTCGCAACTGTAAACTATGTGACTGCCAAATGCAGCTTGAAGGCAAGTAGAATGTAGTCAGTGCAACTGTGTGACAACTGCCGACTGGATGGGCAGCCCACTTGCAATTATGATTAAAACTATGAAACGAAATTATGTTTCACCAAACACGGCGTTATTAGTCCTCCAGTACTTGCTCAAATGAGTTAACTAAATCGTCAACTTATCTCACTACTCAACCTTTATCGTTGCATTTCTTTCTCAACCTCGTGTCTGTAAAATCTTAGTTTAACAGGAACGATTTAAAACTGTTTTACGTCATATTTATTTTATATATTTAACGAAAATAATTATTAAATTACTTAAATAATGCTTGAATGAATATAATGTAAATTTTTCTTTACAATGAATTAATAATAAGAATTTTAGATAATTTTAACAATTACGAATTTACAGCATTTTTCAGATAACTACGAGGTTGAGAAAGAAATATAACGATATAATTATAATAATAATAGGGTTTAGCGGGGAAACCCACTCCGGGTCTGTTAGACCCGCGACGGCGAAACCGGGGCCACACCTCTCTACACCCCTAGCCGCTCACACGTTTGTTGCCCTCTTCGCCTATGTACTGGCGGCTTTTCAGGGGGCCCAGCTAGTGAGCTGGCGAGTCACCGTCTGCCAACGGTTTTCAATTTTAAATGTTGAAAGGCAGACGCCGTTTTCTTCCGGCAATAGAAGTTATCCAGTCCACCTAACACCCCTTCCCATAGACCAAATATTTTTCACCATATTTTACAATAGTCCTGCACCCTCCTGGGACGGTTCATGACTGTACTCCAATAGTGCAGCCGTGGATAGTTTCCGGTTGGTGCCCCACCCCATCTTAGATTAAAGTTCTCAAAGGGGCCTCTGCGCGTTGGACCTGTGTCCCCGTGTATGCCTTCCAAAGGACCGGACATCTTCCGCAAGGAAGATGAGCCGTGATTCCCAGATAGGGTTTTAAGAAAAAAAAAGCATTTTTTTTAAATAATGAAGTATGAAAGGAATACTTTTTCATCTTATCATTTCTATTTTGTAATAAATAAAATAGTAAAGAAAATTGATATTGCGAGGTTTAAAAATGAAAATGTAACAAGAATGTTTTTTCAAGAAATATATTCCGTTTGCCTTATTAAGGGTTAACGTAAATGTGTAAATCGAGCTTCTTAGGTGATAGGTACACACATAAATCATCTTATATTCTGACATTTATGAAACAGGAAAGGCTAAGTGTTACTTGACAATGTATACCTACTTATTAATTCCGATAACATGATAATCAGATAAAATTGTGGAAATTCGAAAGACATTGAAGAATGATGTTTGTGAAATCGGAGCGATTCATTCGTATCGACCGACATGCTAGTTATGTCAACAGTCGGATTGGTTGGACGGACCGTCGCTCCCGTGTTATCAAATACTCGCCGATGTTGACGGTAACGAAAGGACGCTGACGATAAAGAATTTTCGTTCAGCGCGAGCGCACCGACCAGCCGAGCCGATTGAACGTGATTTTATAGGATTTTTATCTCGAAAGTAAAAACGATTGATTTGTTTTTATTTTATTATGGCAAGAACACTTATGAGTTTGCATACCGATGCACATACTTGCACGGCCGTTGCGCATGTACCTAATCAAGTAAACGAGCATGTAGTTTATTTCTATTGTTATGTGATTTACAACTCATACAATCACATAATATAAACGAATTTTCTAGAAAATAAAATATTGTAGGTACTTAAATGATAGATAACAATTGAATATACATAATGATAAAGAAGCATCGCCTGAATATATACCTAATAAAAATCAAAGGTATTGTATGAGTACTACTAAAATAAAACAATGGTGCCATAAAAAGCATGCAGGTCATATGAATAAAAATGCACGAGTTCACTACAAGTGTAATACTTGTCGCTAGAATATAGTATAGTATAGTTATGTAGTATATATATAATATATTTATACTAACGTTCTAGCCTCTAGATCCTACTTCTACTGACACTTCAAACCTTAATCTAGCTTCTAGAGTAAGTTTTTAATATAGATATACATAGATAGGAAGGAACAAAAGGAAAAAAATAATGTATCCGCAAATATCTTGTAGCATATTTTGTAATGTATGAGATTTTTTCCGCAGTTGTATGTAGCTCAGTCCATACACGCATGTTTGCCTTTCTTTGCCTACATAAACACTGCGCCATTAGGGTAGCTTGTTTAATTTCACACACGTGAGTTCTATAGCTCGATGATTTCATTTTCTACGCACTTTATTCGCAGTGCTGCACAATTTATTTTGTTTTAAAAGGACATTGTATCAATTAACCTTTAGAAAGTAGTTTGTTATAGTTTTTAAAGAACAATGGCGAACTTCCATATAAATTGTTAGCATAGTCTTTTGCGTCTGCTGTTATAAATAAAATAATGTAAGGAGTTTGAATTCCAGAACAGTTTTGTCTTATGGTTGACTATTAAAGGAAGTCAGGAATTAAAGGTATTCTATTACGTTTTGCTTTACTAGAATTAGATTTTAAGACCACACTCATCATCTTCCTGCCCTTATTCCAACTTATTTGGGGTCGGCGCAGCATGTGTTTTCTTCCATACATGACATCTCTATTAGTCGTCATCTCAGTAGTCACCTTCTTTCTAGTCATATCATCTAATAACATTATCCATTCATCGTTTCATTCATATCCATTTTAAGACCACACCGTGGGGAAAATTTTGATAAATTATCTTGTTACGCAGCCTACTTTAGCGTTATAGTTATGCATACTTTGACCGACGCAAAAACATGTTATAAGTTTCTTAAAAGTGTTGTTTTGACCTAAGAATATACGAGAATGTATCATCCGCGTTCTTCTAGCAGGACAAATTGCACATCGGTTTAGATGTTTGATGTTGTCGTTGTGGTAGGTATTTGTAGGGTCTCCTGCGTGTAGGCTGTTTTGGTTGAATATGATAGACATCATTCATATTTTATATCTCTTACGATAACTTATTTTGCTTAGCTAGATTGTTTTCACATATAGGGGTTAGAGGTACCCAACTCCGACCTCTTTATACATTGAAAGCAGAGAGAATTGAAATCAAATCAGTAACCTTAAAAGCCTGCCACTTGAGTTGTACGTAGTACTTATTACTTCTATGCTTGAGCCATATGAAAAATAATAATATGGTTATAATAACCAGCCTGTGGTGGTCCTACCTGCAGGGTAAAGGCAAAAGGCCTTTTTTCATACAGAGAAGGAACGAACCTTAATCACCACATTTACTCACTATTTGTCATCGCCATTGATTCCGGACCTAGGTTTCCTTATGATGTTTTCCTTAACTGTATTGAAGAATGATGTGTGTTGTCTTAGATTTATTAAAGAAAGTACACTTAACTTTGAATAAGTCACATTGATACATACCAAGTTTTGATCCCGCATCTGGTACTGAAGAAGCGGGCCCGTAATCTTTGAGCCACCTCGACGGATTTGACTACGACTTTGACCAATGCCTTATCCACCAAAACATTCCAAAGTACAGTTTTGAATAATTTCTTTCTTCTCTATAGAACTACTAATAATTTCGCTCAGCAAGAAACGGGTGTCTTGTACACAATTTATATCTTCATGGTCTTATTTCCCTGGAAATAAGACCAATTTACGGGGAAGATGCTGAGTTGAGTACAGCTCAACTCCGCGTCTTTTTCGTTTAATTAATTGTAATTTATAACGACTGATTCAAGGACACAGATGAATTAACTTCAGAAACAGTAGGTCAACATGTCATCTTAGATGTTTACTTTCTTTTGCGATGCCAGTGGCCCGTAGATTTTGTGATATATGGGCACTTTCCGTTGGAATTTACCTATCTATCCTATTGATTTTGATGTATGATTCACGTGATGCTGGAGGTGACTAACAATACTTTTGTATTTCAGTATACAATTGGAATTATTTGCAACCATGTGCGTAATCGAGGTCATATTATAAAACACCGTGACATTGAACTACCGTGTCGTTTAAAATTATCACAATATCGACCTCGGTGGATTTTCCGGACATTTCTTTTGAAATTGTTTTTAGTATTTTCAAATTATTTCGTTTTCCTTGTTGTAAAATAAACGTGGCTGGGATAAATTATGGATATTTTGTCAACAATTATTCATTTACAATGAATGTGATGTTCCTGACACATCTTCGCAAGACGGCAATTTCATTGTAATTTCGATATGGTTTGTACTTGCAGCGTAATGCGTTGAAGGACGAGGCGAGTGTATTGTATTAGGCTGGTGATCTGAGTGCTTCACTTAGCGACAACTCAGCTTCATTACCATTGTGCTTAGGTTTTGCTATCATTTAAAATGTATAAACCTCCTTTAGCAATCAGCCTCTGTGTTATTAATTTCTGTTTTTCATGAACATTATCGGAAGTAATTGTATTTTTGTCATTAATTTAAAATTCTTCATTAGGTTGTTGGTGTTTCTTGTTTATTGTAATACTGGCCTCTGCTCCTTCCATTACCTACTATTGTATCTATGTCTTTGTATCATACAGGTTATTGCTAAATAAAACCTGAATAGGACAGTGAATATTTTAACATTACTCCGATTTCATGGAAATATTTACCATTCACTGAATATTTTTCGTTCAAAAATATGAAGACCTTCATTAACTTAATTGTTTGTAATTATTTTACGTGGTATGTAAGGTTTATTTATGTAATAGGTTGCCAAATAGGCGGACTGTCCACCTAATGGCAAGTTGTTACCACCGCCTTTATACTCCTACAACATCAAGCGGATTGCTGATGCGTTGCCACCTTTAGACTGGTTGACCGTTAGAGACAAAGTTGATGAAAAGTCTCATGTGCCTGTAATTTTAATTACAAAAATTTAACTGGCGGCAGATATAGGTACAACTGGCGAGGCGTAAGCTGAGCTTTGCATTTATGTGAGTGCACATAGAATCGATTGCCAAAAATCAGTACCGGTTTAAAAAACCAAGCAAAGGACGCGTCTGCATTCATTCTCACACAAATGCAAAACTCAGCTTAGGCCTCGCGGACGGTATACTGTTGTGGTACTTTCCAGAACGAACTCTTTCACAAGGAGCTCTATTACTACAAAAAGCAGCACTTGGCAGGAATCTTAGACACCGATTATATAAATGTCTCTCTTTTAAAAAATACTTTTATCTGGTAAGTCTGCAATCAGACCTCATTAAATTAGCATAATTATCGGTGTTGTCTTTTCTTCTCGAGGTGTTAATCATAGCTTCTTATCGCCAGCTTCGCTTCAGATTCATTTTGATGCCTTTATTGCCTACTTTGGAAGCTTCCCTAAATTATATCAATCATTTATATCAAAATATTTATCGATTACGGTGTTGGTTGTAAATCCAAGTGCATTACATATCCCCACTCATATATTTACATTTCTTGCAATATTAATAAATTGGAGTTGTTCGCGATATCTCATATAGCTACGTGCTAGGTACCATATATTTTCGATGTCTGCTTTTTGTTGCACCAGTTATGCGTTGATCGTTGTTGCTTATTTCATAGCATCGTCAGCAAAAGTAAGCGGCGGTGATAGCAACCACCTCTGGTAAATCAGCTGTGTGTAGAATTTAGAGCTCGGGACCTAAGACTGAACCTTGGGGAACACTAGCAGTAGTGTGGGAAAACTTTGAGACGATTTCAGCTTATTTAACTTAAAATATTTGTTACAATATACGTATAGGAGTTTAGAATAGTATGTAAAACGTGTAGTCAGTCACGTAGTTTGCACAGAAGTTTTCAGTACCATACCCTAGCAAAAGGTTGGTCGATATCTAAGAAGATGAATGAGTCGTACGTCTTTTCTTCTGATATTTTTTTCATCGTAAAGAATATGTAAACATCTATCAGAAAATTTGAACTCCTTTTTATTGTAGAATTCTATGAAAGAGGCGATGTTTCAGTAGTTAACTCTTATGGGTTGAGTTAATACGATTATTAAGATAAAACAATGATCATTGATAGCATCTAAATTTAGAATAGTTTCTCTTTGTAGAACTAATAGCCAAAAAAATTGTTAAATGAAGGGCCGATTTTTTAAATAAATTGTGTTAATATTGGATGCAGTCGTATATGTAGTGTCTTAAGAACGTGAAGTAGAATGCTGTTTTTGATACAAACAAAAAGATTCAATGACCGCAAAAGGATGCATTTCTACTAAAATATATAGACTCTTCCAAGCCGTGTCAATAGCTTAATGATCATTACCTCGCCGTACCTACTTTTATTTTATTTTTCTACACGATGGTTGATCTTGTTACCGTATCAATGGTGCATTTTCCGAAATAAGTTTAGCCCAGGAGGACAATTCTATTAACAAAAGTATTTAAAATTGCAATCGAACTGCAGTTCCAGAACAGCTATTTGTTTTTTTCTTGTAGACATAACGGTCTTTGAGCTGCGGTTCGATTGTGAATTTAAACAATTTTGTTAGCAGGATTGGCCTTCAGTGGGTGGCCACATCAATTCCGTTTATGCAAAACGCATACATGTAACTGTAATTTCAAATTTTTCGCTTATACACTTAAAACGAAATGAGTTCCAATAAAAAATCCTTAATTTGCATCTTGATCCTCTCCCTTGAGTAATTCATTACTCAAGTTTGTAAATTAATAGTTTTTACTAAGATTACGCCAGTGTCGCAGCTTGCTTTAAATTAAAGTAACTATGAAGAAACCGCAGTCATAATTGAAACACCTAAGTTTATTACTTTTGTGGTTGCTAATTCGCGATTTGACATCAACTCTAGTGAAACATAGAATATGTAGTAGGTAACTATCATATTTAAAACAGGAAACAGGCTAGATACGAAATTTAGGATTAAAGTTGGTACAGAAGTAATTAAAGAAGCCTAAAGTATTTTTTAGCACTTAAGCTTTTTTCGGAAATGTTAGATCTCCAAGCCGCGGTTACTGCTAGTAGGTGTATATAAACTAAGATTATTTATAATTCATCATCATCTCTAGTAGGAACAATTTATCTGTCATTACGATGTGTTAAGCAGACGGACATCTATTAACCACGGTATTATTAGGTATGGTTGGACGATCGACTTAATGTGTACCTATCTCACATTTCATGGGACACTGAACTGCATAGGTGTCCATCCATTATATAATATCGTCGAATTGATTTCCTGGTTCGGACCTAAGCTAGTAGTTTAATGTACATGCACGTACTTGTACCAATATATGTCCACATCTACATATACATATGCTGCGTACGCGTGGACTACATAACATTTCGGCAATAGTGTTGTTATTGATTGTAACATACTTACTTGATATGATATTTACGTTACGATTACAATCAGTCACTGGAAGCAGTTACTGTTCGAGTTGCGATCCTGGATTAAAGTTAGCCTTAAGTTCGATTACAATGGTTACGATTGGGGTTTCTTAAAAGAGTCTCCACGTGTGATAAGTCTGCATGCAGAAGTCGCTGACTGGGTAATCTTTTCACCACAATGTTAGCTATTCATGCATACTTAGCTCGTGCCGACACGAGAGAAGAAGAAGAATTACAATATAACGTGTTGCACCTGTTAGAACAAATCGGCAATAGATTTGACCTGTAGTAGGTCCATAATAGATGCACGGACGATATTAAAAAAAAAATTAGCAAACTGTGGCTATTATATTTTTGGCCTTTTAAAGGTGCATGAGAAATTATATTTGACTAGCATCCTAGACTATAATGTCTAAAAAGCCCCAAAAATCGATAGATTTAGGTGGAATGATGGTAATCCATCATCACAATGCCTGAATCTATAACTTTTCTGGGGCTTTGCTTATCTTATTATTTCCAAATTTTCAGAATTTTCAGATCTAACGCATAGTTGCTCTGGTTAAACCATGTTTAACGGCTTCGTCGCTGAGTTTCAGACCCTTTTCCTCGAGTTTTGCCTGCAACTCTTTATTTCGCGTAAAACAATTTGAACAAACAAAAATATGCGCGAAAAAACGTATTTCCAAAACGCCTTACAGCCGTGGTCTATTACAAACGCCATATGCCGTGTCAAGCTTTTGACAGACACCACTCTACTGCATTTCCATATGGAGCATTCGTCGACAGCGTACAGCGTTACGCTGTACGCTGCTTACGGCATTTGTAACATACCACGGCCTTTGGCAATGTTTGCATTGTCCGCTTTACGCCCCGCATCTCTCTCCGCGCCTGAGCTAGACTCTGCATCTTCATGTGTGTGTTAGGTGTGAGCCAACCTTTTCCTACTATACCATCGCTTCAGATGGCAGTTTTCCGACCTCTTTACCCATATTACAATTTGACATCATCGAATAAAAAATATCATTTTGACAAGTTTACTTTACAGAAGTTGTATTTTTAGGGTTATAGTATTATATTAAAGTAAAATGGAATCGAAAGAAAAAATAATGGTAAAATATAGGCTACCTAGCGGACAAGGTTAGTTGTTTAAGAGTTTTTATTTAACTCAAGTATGTAAGTTAGGTTGTTTAGGTCTAATCTTGCAAGTCAATTTTAAATCCATTTACAGCCTTCCAATGAAGCTGAAATTTTGCACACACATGTAGTTCTGGCGCTAGGCAATATTGGTTTCCTTTTATACAATCTTAATTAAGATCTTAGTTTTACTCTGCTTGTGACTATTTGTCTCAGTATACATATAATGTCATATCGCTAAGAATGTTGTCGAAACGCTTGCTTGGTAAAATACAATACAATTAAAAAATTACTTTGCTAATCATGTTCACATCTGGCTATTAATGTAATAATACTAGCCTGTGGGTAGGCCGTGAAGAGGACGGATGAACGAAGATTGCATAAAGCAGAGATGAGAATTTTGAAATGGATGTGATGTGATGTGTGTGATGTGATGTGATGAAAATTGATAGATTAAGATATTAGAGGGAGTGTGAAAGTGGCGCCAGTGACAGAAAAGTTAAAAGGAAATCCTTTGTGAGGAGGGATGAAACGCATGTGAATAAGGGAGTGTTGAATATGAATGTTGATGGATGGAGAGGGAGAGGGAGACCGAAGAAAAGATGGATGGATTGTGTGATGGAGGATATGAAGGAAAAGTATGTGAATGGTAAGGTACCGACTGACAGGAAAGAATGGAAGAGAAAAACATTTTGTGCCGACCCCAAGTAACTACGGACCAGGGCATGAAGGTGATAACTAGCCTGTAACTGTCTCACTGCAGGAAAAGCCCTCTTCTTACACAAAAATGGAGCCTTGATCACCAAGCTTGGTCACTGCGTGATGGCGATTTCGGACCATTAATATGTCCAAGTTCCATCACGATTTTTCCCTTTACTATAAGTCAGTAATGTATTTGATCAACATAGAAAATACCATATTTATTATGAATTTCAAAAACTCACATTAGTACAGTAAGCTAAGAAAATGGTTTACTTCTTGTGAAAAAAACTACATCGCCATCAAAATTAGTTATTTCAATAATAGTATTTTTTAAGCCAAAACAGTTCTTGTCGATATACGACGTGCAAAAGATATTTGACGGAAGACGGATAAAACCATTTTTTTGAATGATTGAACATTGTACGAGCCAGGTGTTGAATCCAAAACTTAGAGCAAGAAGCGGTTCCGTAAACCTAATATAAATATTGTATTTCCTCAGATGTCGTGCCCGCCCGTTTTAATTTGTGGGTGATGTTGTTCACAAGCTGCTGGGTGGTGTACATGCTTCGGGTAAACATGAGCCTCAACCTTATCGCCATGGTGCCACAATATTCGAACAACTTCACGTAAGTATACATAAAAAAAATAAAGTTCAAGGCTAGAATACATTGCCTTATTAATTTAAAGAAAAAAATATGTTCTATCGCTGGTTAATAAACATCGGGAACAGGTATCTTAGATTTGCGAGTATATTGATAGGTAGACTAGAAAAATAAAATAAATGTGCTGTATAATTTCGTTATTAATCTATTCAAGAGCTTTAAAAGTAAGTTCTTAGAAATATTTCTACGCATGTAGCAACGCGAACAAGTCTAAACTAATTGCTATAATATAATATGTAAAAAAATGTGTTGATGGGAAAATACGTTTTAAAAGTTTTTTCTTTTCTGTAAGCATATACTTTTTCTAATGTTCAGGGTTGCAATAAGTCACGCGAATGACTGGCGTAACTAATGTGTGTTATGTTTTTTTTTATCAGATCGCGATCTCAGTGTGAACCGAAAGATGACGCGGTAAGAAATGAGAGTGTTGTTCGTGCGGATGGTACTGATGTCCACGCGTATCATGTTAAGGTAGTTACGAATTAATTATATTCTGTACTATATTTTACGTTAGATGAGTCTGTCCGGTAATAACGATTACGATACGATTTAAGAAATGACAACTAAGTAAATTGTATTTCTTGATATCAGAAACAACAACTAAGTAAATTGTCATTTCTTGATTTAAGAAACGTCAACTAAGTAAATTGTCATTTCTTATATCGTAATGTTGAGGCTACTGATATCGAAGCAACGCAATAAACGTGAAATAGCTTCTTCTTAAATATTTTATATTCATCGTACGGTTTTTTTATTTTCTTTCCTATTGGTCTTCTTGTAGATCGTCTTTGCGGACCGTTTTACTTATTGGCGAGACCTGAAGGGTCCCCAGCCAAAATCGTATGGTTACGTTCTATAACTTTTTAGAACAATCCCAGAACACATCCTATGTGAAATGGAATATTTAACCGGTATCGTCCCGCGCGACGACCCGGATCGTCAGTGCCATTGTTTATCTATTGTGTCTATAATTACAGTACTTGAGTAATTAAACCGTTTGCGAGCGCCGTTTGCGTTTGCGAACTTTACAAATATTTGTTTTGACATAGGTAATTCGTTTTTGTATTGTGTACGTTGACGAATAACTATTAAATAATCCAAGTTAGGTTAGTACTTACTTATTACCTGCCGTATTGACATTTAGCAGTGTCTTCTGTTTAACCACAAACTTAGAAACGACAAGTATTTATATAAATAGAATGTCATCCACGTATATTTAACTCTCTTACTCAGCACTTTTTTATTAACAAAATAAATCTTCCACTCGTCTCAGAAGTCGTCAGAGATGTCCATTACGTGGTATACAAGATGAATAGGTAATTGTTTCTTCGCCACTAGAATTATGATTGCAATAATGTTTCTTTCATAAAAAGTAAATACATGAACAAAAACCTAAAACTGACAATAGCAATGGTGCGAGATATTTTAGAGATTGTCTTAACAAAAAGTTCGATATGTAACATGGTTAATCGGTATAGAAAAAGAAATTAAAAGCATTAACAAAGTTATTGTAATCAAGCAGTGATAGGATAGCCTAACGGTTGAACAGTTGCCTTCCATGCAGGAGGATCCGATTTAGAATCCGGCCCGCACCTCTTACAGCGGTTACGCACTGCATCCGATCCGAATCCGTGAAAATACTCGTACGTTCCGAAGTAGCTATAGAACTATTTGTATGATAGTTTACGCACTACATCCGGCATCCGTCATCCGATTTCTATCCGTCATCCGTGAGTTTCTAATTCGGAAGAACAATTGACGGACCGAAGTAGCCATAGAACTATTTGTATGGTAGCTTACGCACTATATCCGGCATCCGTCATCCGATTTCTATCCGTCATCCGTGAGTTTCTAATTCGGAAGAACAATTGACGGATCGAAGTAGCCGTAGTACTGAATTGTTTGAATTTGAATCAGAGATCGGAATAGTGCGTAAGCATCATCCGAATTCGGTCCGAGATTTTTACTCTAGATCGGTATTTTCACGGATTCGGATCGGATGCAGTGCGTAAAGCAATATCCGAATTCGGTCCGGGTTTTTTATATCCGTATTTTCACGGATTCGGATCGGATGCAGTGCGTAATCGCTCCTACTTTTCGATTGCGGATAAGAATTTGATTATCACTTGCATTATCAGCGAAGGAAAACATCGTGAGGAAACCTGCACACGTGAGAAATAAATATTCCATAAAGTTCTCGATGATGTGTGTAGTCCATCAACCCGCATCAGGCCAGCGTGGTGGACTAAAGCCTTAAGGCCGGTTTTAGTGCTCGACCGACCGTCGGTGCGTACCATCGTTCCTGACGATACGCATAACCGATCGTCAGTTTTTAACGTTCAGTGCTCTCCTGACCAACCAAACTGGCCGGACTGGTACAGTCACAAACACGTACACGAAATGAACGCGTTTACAAATTGTTTAATTGCTGCTTACTATCTTCGTAAACGTATAAGGAACAGAAGACGTAGATACCACGTACACCCAATCGTCGCTCAAAGAGCACTTCAAGGGGAATTTACTACTTTATATTCACTATTGCACGAAGATGAAGAAAAATTTTTTAATTAGGTACTTTAGAATGTCGATCAAAAGTTTTGACGAATTATCAGTGAATTGAATTATTAGTAGGTAGGCCAGACGAGCGCGGGTAGCGGTCGGTGAAGTGGGAGGGGCAGTCATCGGCAAACCTTCTGCGCGCGACTAGTAGTAGGTTTAATTCTTTTTACGATGATACGCGCATCCGTACGGTCGGTCCACCGATCGGTGTAGCAATGAACGCGTTAATATGTATCCATAGCGCGTCGGTCGACCGACGGACGGCACGCATGCGGACGCGCTTGACCGACGGTTCTCGTACGCAGTGCGTAGCAATATACGCGTGCGTACGGTCGGTCGAGCACTGTCACGACTTGTGAATTTTCATACAAATGACAAGCGCGACCGACGTACGCACCGACGGTCGGTCAAGCACTAAAACCGGCCTAAGGCCGGTTTTAGTGCTCGACCGACCGTCGGTGCGTACCATCGTTCCTGACGATACGCATAACCGATCGTCAGTTTTTAACGTTCAGTGCTCTCCTGACCAACCAAACTGGCCGGACTGGTACAGTCACAAACACGTACACGAAATGAACGCGTTTACAAATTGTTTAATTGCTGCTTACTATCTTCGTAAACGTATAAGGAACAGAAGACGTAGATACCACGTACACCCAATCGTCGCTCAAAGAGCACTTCAAGGGGAATTTACTACTTTATATTCATTATTGCACAAAGTTCACGAAGTCGAACTTCGGTAATTAGGCGTTCGGTGTCAATATATGCCATGTTTGATCAAAATTAGGTACTTAAATCATTAAAAGGTAATGATACCAATAAAATCAAACAATATTATTGAAGTTTTGAACTAGTAGGTTTCATTCTTTTTACGATGATACGCGCATCCGTACGGTCGGTCCACCGATCGGTGTAGCACTGAACGCGTCAATATGTATCCATAGCGCGTCGGTCGACCGACGGCACGCATGCGGACGCGCTTGACCGACGGTCCTCGTACGCAGTGCGTAGCAATATACGCGTGCGTACGGTCGGTCGAGCACTGTCACGACTTGTGAATTTTCATACAAATGACAAGCGCGACCGACGTACGCACCGACGGTCGGTCAAGCACTAAAACCGGCCTAAGGCCGGTTTTAGTGCTCGACCGACCGTCGCGTCGGTGCGTACCATCGTTCCTGACGATACGCATAACCGATCGTCAGTTTTTAACGTTCAGTGCTCTCCTGACCAACCAAACTGGCCGGACTGGTACAGTCACAAACACGTACACGAAATGAACGCGTTTACAAATTGTTTAATTGCTGCTTACTATCTTCGTAAACGTATAAGGAACAGAAGACGTAGATACCACGTACACCCAATCGTCGCTCAAAGAGCACTTCAAGGGGAATTTACTACTTTATATTCATTATTGCACAAAGTTCACGAAGTCGAACTTCGGTAATTAGGCGTTCGGTGTCAATATATGCCATGTTTGATCAAAATTAGGTACTTAAATCATTAAAAGGTAATGATACCAATAAAATCAAACAATATTATTGAAGTTTTGAACTAGTAGGTTTCATTCTTTTTACGATGATACGCGCATCCGTACGGTCGGTCCACCGATCGGTGTAGCACTGAACGCGTTAATATGTATCCATAGCGCGTCGGTCGACCGACGGCACGCATGCGGACGCGCTTGACCGACGGTCCTCGTACGCAGTGCGTAGCAATATACGCGTGCGTACTGTCGGTCGAGCACTGTCACGACTAGTGAATTTTCATACAAATGACAAGCGCGACCGACGTACGCACCGACGGTCGGTCGAGCACTAAAACCGGCCTAAAACCGGCCTAAAGGTTAAGAGAAGAGAAGGGTTTAAGGTTTAAATCCTTTTCATTCTGAGAAGAGGGTCATGCCCAACAGTAGGAAAGTAATGGGTTTATCATTATGTATTGCAAAGCTGTCAAGTTAACGATTTTCGCTTCGTTTGGACGAGTTTCGTTATTGATCTAAAAGAAATTCTTCGACTTGGTGGCAAAATGATTGATATGTTGCATATTCCCAGATTATCCCGGGTGGTGCATCGTTCAACTGGTCTGCAGAGCAACAAGCGCTGATCCTCGGCTCCTACTTCTGGTGCTACCCAGTGACGTCACTTGTAGGTGGCATGGCCGCCGAACGCTGGGGCCCGCGCTACGTGGTGCTCGTCACGTCCTTCGCAAGTGCCATACTGACAGCATTGAGTCCAATTGCTGCAAATCTGGACTACATAGCTTTAGTTGTTATAAGATTCTTCTTAGGCTGTGCTGGGGTAAGTAGAGATTTGAAGACCAACCTTATCTTGATGACGGTATAGTTAGTTGTTTAACTTCTTCGACCATGAAGACGATAAACAGCATGACTGGTTTATCATTCTGTACAATTTTATTATGGCACAAATTCAAAATTCATGAAAAAAATTGCTGTGCCATACAACATATTCAATGTTATGATTATTTACGGTTAAAACCGTAAATAATCATAAATATGAATGTGTCTCACGAAAGTTATAATACAAAAATATTCAATGTTGCTTAACAAAATGCAGTTTTTTTTCACGAATTCGGAGTTTGTCCCTTTGTAAAAGTTGTAGGTACAGGGTGATGAGCAGAGTTCATGGTTTTCGGATGTAAAGCGACTAACCAGTCATGCTGTAGATAATTAATCATAATAAGAACGTGTGCCCTCATTAACAAGTACAAGCCTGTTACGATATAAAGGCAAGTTTATACGAAGACAATTCTGCGGTGCCAGAATTTCGACGCCAGTGCTAGCAAGAAATATAGCAGTGTATAAAAACTTTTCGCGCCAACTTTTTGCGGCGTGTGTGCGAGCGTTACCACGGAGTAGAGCACGCGTCCATTTTTTAGCGCCAGTGACCTACGCCCGCGTGCCTCACATCTACTGAGCCGCCGCGCCGGGTCATCACAAGAAAAAAATTATAACTGCGCAGAAGACTGGCGCTGAAATTAGCACCAGGTGAACCACCGTCCTTCGACGTGCTGCGACGCCAGTTACTGGCGGCGAAATTCTGGTGCGACAATTCTGGCGTCTTCGTATAAACTTGCCTTAATGCTGACTATAACGCCAAATCTACGAGCAAGTTATACTGCGCAGGTTTCTGCACGCCTTTGCTCACTTAGTTCGTAAAACTTGCAGAAGTTGACTTGCTGTGGGT
This sequence comes from Amphipyra tragopoginis, assembly GCA_905220435.1. Lineage (NCBI taxonomy): Eukaryota > Metazoa > Arthropoda > Insecta > Lepidoptera > Noctuidae > Amphipyra > Amphipyra tragopoginis. The sequence goes on from HG992009.1 coordinate 13,531,310, forward strand.
GTGTCCACCGTTTGAAAGTCGATTGCACAAGTCAACTAAAACTTACTTCTGGATTTGGCGCTTATGATCTAGTTCTGTCTTTCGAAATTCTACGTTTATCGAAAACTTTTGCTTTGTTGAAGTAATATGAGACCTGTTATTACCTGCGTATCGTCATGTAGATTCTTCTTATCGCATTCCATACTTCTCTCAAAAGGGGAGGCAGCGTCTAAGTCACCATGCTATCTAGGGTTGGTGACCGCGGAGCCATATACTTATAATAAATACGAGTGAAAACGTGCGGCGTAGAAACCCCGCTAGAATATTTATATATGCTAGCATTTAATGTGTAAACTTGTTTTGAAAAATTACTAAAAAAAACCCGTCATTTGCGTGTTGGGTTGACAGCGTGCAATGAAGATCATTTCTCCAAGTTAGATATTTTTTAGTTTGTTAATGAGCACAGCTTTAGATGAATGCCATTTATTGTAACTATAATATTTAGCATCATAAACAGACTTGTTGAACCTCACTAACAGTAGGTAATATGATGATTAATAATAATTATTGATCTTGGGTTAAGAATTGTAGTTCCAAACGCTGTGATGGTAGAAAGAATCCATAGATCAGTGAAAGCTATTTTTATAACCACATAAATTAAAATAACATAATTCGTTATTTTATTAATCCGTTATTTTAAATAATAATTTAAAATAACGGAATAATGTACGATGTAGTTGTAGATCATACGATTAGATCACCTTAAATAATATAATTTATTTCAATGAGTAATGGAGGTGTCCCCTATGAATTATTCAGTAACAAAATAAATTTTGCGTTACGATATTTGGAAGGTATAAAATGACATAGGCACGATAATATTTTTTTCCTCATTTTTTGCAATAACGTTCTGATATTAGCAAATCAAATGGGATGATAATTTTCTGTCTTACCGGTCCTTAAGATAAGCTTTATAACTTTTTTAACCTTCTATGGAATTAGGCGTCACACTGTTTTGAATTTTCCGCCGCCAAAACGGTATTGATACATTAAACTCGTTAGTCATTTGTATATTTTTTGTATACGGTAAATTATTGTTCTACTTTGCAGGGTTTTATATATCCGTCACTCCACGTGCTGGTAGCGCGATGGGCCCCACCAGCTGAAAAAGGCAAGTTCGTAAGTGCCATGATGGGAGGAACACTGGGCACGGTCATCACTTGGTCACTTACCGGACCTCTCATGGAGAAATGTGGATGGGCGTCAGCTTTCTACGTACCAGCTGCTCTAACACTGGTTTGGTGTGCATTCTGGTGGTACCTTGTGGCTGATACACCTGCAGAACATCCCAGGATAACAGATGCTGAGAGGAAGTACATATTAGACGCATTAGGCGACAAGGTCAAGAAATCAAAGGTGAGATAATATTGACAATGGCGTTGTTATGTTAAGGCTAGTTTCGCGCTAAAGTGACGCATTTGGAGTTTTAGCCAATCGTTTCAATTTGCTCGTATCGATGCTAATTCTTAAATATATTCAATTGAGTAAACGTTGTGTCAATTTCTTTGTCCAGTTATAGACAGGCAAATAATAAAATATACCAACTGGAAAATACAATGAAAACTCCATTACATCATCTATAATAATGTTTATGGTATTGTGTAAAGATAAATGTTTGTTATGTAGGTTTACTCTGAATACGCTAATTGCAACTGAAATACAAATAATGGTGTCATTTATTTATTCACATAAAATTCAATCTATTTGTTATTTTCAGGGCTTGCCACCGTTCAAGAGTATTGTATCATCACTCCCGTTCTTGGCCATGGTCATTCTCCACTACGGAAACCTATGGGGCTTGTACTTCATAATGACAGTCGGGCCTAAGTTCGTTTCGAGCGTCTTAGGCTTTGAATTGTCAGCCGCTGGAGTGATATCTGCTCTTCCATATCTTGCAAGATTGTTACTTGCGACGATATTCGGAGTGGTCGGAGATTTCATATTGGCGAGGAAACTGATGACGACGACCGTAATAAGGAAATTCTTCTGCCTGTTCTCGCACATCCTTCCTGGTGTCTTGTTGGTGATGTTGGTTTACGCTGGATGCTCTACAGCGCTGTCGGTGTCGCTTATTACGATGTCGATGGGATTCAACGGCGCGGCCACATTGACGAACCTGCAGAATCATCAAGACTTGGCGCCGAACTATGCGGGAACCTTGTATGGAATAGCTAATTGTGTTGGCAGCACAGCAGGATTCTTCACGCCAATGATCACAGCATACTTTACGAGCTCTGGGGTATGTATTTGAATACATAAGAATCATTCATTTGATTAGGCGGTTCTTTATCAGCGTCTTGAGATCGTTACGTGTTTCGGAATAACACTTGAAGTATACTCGTAAAACTACTTGTATTTTCCTGAAATGTGAGGAACCTATTTTGGCTATACTTTAAATTTTTTTTTACATTTTAATTTTAATCTGGAGTAAATTTTTTTAAATTGTAACTTGACTGGTATTTTTGAATCCGGAAAATTTGATCTCTTCGTTATCAATATCTGCATTTTATGTAAATCCGAACACTTGGTAGAAGTAATTCTCAGAAATTTCAAATAACTACAAATCAGGAATAAAAAAAACATATTTAATGAACAAGTGGAAATTAATAGCAAACTTTCCATTTACAGAATAGTTTCGAGAGTTGGCGTCCAGTTTTCTTCGTGGGAGCATCAGTATACATTATATCAGCAGTGTTTTTCATATTTTTCGGTACCGGGAACATTCAACCGTGGAACTTTGCACCCGAAGAAAAGGAAGGGAAAGAAGATAAAACTAACGGAGATCTCAAGGAAATGAATGGTTCGCCAACCAAAACCGGTGACACGAAAGAAGTAAAAGAAACTCCTCTAAACGTTGCCACGTAGGTAAATGAGATTGTATATATTAGTGAGTGACTGGCAATATTACCTATATCGTATCTTTATCGTAGCTCCGAGCATCGAGATGATATCGTTCCAAATGCTGTAAGATGTAGTTACTGCAAATATGTGATAAAAAGATGATTAGATAGATATATGAATGGAATTGAAAAACAATATTTTCTCATTATTTCATCTCTTATCAATCTATGCAAATGATGAAAGGGATAATCAAATACATGTGTCTCGCGTGATTAGTGAAGCTTAAAGGGTTTTATCACAAAGGCGTAAGCAGAAAAAAGGAAGAATTCAACAAAAAAAAAAGCCACGTATTCTAAGTTGCTTTTGTCAAAGCTGCTATATTTTGAAGAATGTTTAAAGAATTCGAATACGATGAAAAACAATTCTGCAGTCCATAATTTAACTTTGATGTAATCTTAAAATGACATATTTGGAAAAATCAATTGTTGCTTTATCGGCACATTTACTTTATGTTTAAAGTCTGGACACACGACAAAACCTTGGGGTACGCTTCTGTGATAGAGCATCTAATGTTGACATAAATGTGCCTTTTATTATAATGTAATTGTGAAATAACGCTGACAATAATATTATCTCGTTTTGAGCAGTTTTATTTATGCCTTATTTATTTTCCATACGTGTATTATGTGTACCTAGTAATAATTGTTAAAATTATATAATGACGTATAACTTAAATAATGTTAATGCATTGTAATCGCTGTGATCTTTAATGAAAAATGTAATGGTAATTATTCGTATGGTAGATAGGAGGCAGCCCCAGTGGTATTATTAAATTTATTTTTAGTTGATTAGTACGAAAGAATTCTCGCACTGGTTTCGCCGTGCACTGGAATTGTGAAGCAGTAATTTCTGCTTTCTGCTGCGTGGCAGCCTACTAGTTTTTGATCTTGCCTATTGTAGTACGATGACCTTACGAGTATCTACAGAATTATATTCCGTTTATTCATTTTATACACATTGACGACTATACATAAATAACATTTTAAAATATTTCTATAAAAATAAAACATTAAATAATATGAAAAATAGTAGCTTATCGGGAACAGGGTCCAAGCTACCGGTGGTCAGGGTCTCAGAGAGAGGAACTTCCTCACAATGCGCGCCATGTCCAGGAGTACCGCTTTCTGTAACATCCATCCTTGATCCAGCCGCCTAACGACAGCCTCTTCAGATCTCGGTCGAGGCTCTTGGCTATTAGGCCATTGGCCATAAGACATCGGCACAATGACAGCTGAATCAACATTCCATACGGTGACAACCTCGTGTGCTAAGTCATGATTTATTTCTATCATAGCTGATACGGTTCAGAACCGCCATGTTAAACAAATGAAAAGCAAAATCATGTTAAAATCTACGACGTTGTAAAATGAGTCTTACAAATTACTGTTAAAACTTAAAGTAGTTCGTCCTTTTTGGAATTCCTTATAACAAAACATAAGATATAAGACTAACAGAGTAACATGACATGACAGTATAAGACTCCAGGACTTTTAAAATGGGCAATGTAGATACCTATAACATTTTAGAGATATTTTTTTAATATTATAATATGACACATTATTATACGTGTGAAGATTGTTGCTATCAATTCGGTTTAATTAAATCATTGTATTTAGGTTTACTTATCGAATAGTGAGTTATTCTAGTTATTTAGTAATTTTATTATAATTATTGACATTCAAATTCTAATTTGTTTAATTCAAAACATCGCCAATCATAAAATAAATGTCGATTGTGATATTATTGTTTTATTTATAACCAGAGGTCACCCGCGGCTTCGTCTGCTTGATGTCGTTTATTGCATATTCCACGTTTTTTAGGATAAAACTAGCCTTAGCCTTTTCTGGGTTCCAGACTATCTCTGTACTAAGTTTCATCAAAATTGATTCAGTAGTTTAGCCATGACGAATTAAAAGACAGACAGAGTTACTTTCGTATTTACAATATTAGTAAGGATTATTCCTTTAAGCGTTTCTAGCTCTATTTATTTCTAATACAACCTTATCTCAAAAGTTCGAGCTTCTAGTTGTATGTTTAGTGTTACTGCCATTATTTTAATAAAAGTAATGAAGGCTCACATATTTTATTTACAAGATATCAATTCGTTTCAATATGGTCATGATTTATTTACTGTATTTAACACTGACATTTTATAAACATTTTTGGCATTGGTTATGTTTAAAATTAGGATACGGGCAATAGTAAGAATGGACATAATTTGAAAATGTATAATTTGAAAAATAATTTCTTCTATACATATCTATTCTAATCTTTTTTAGGTGGGAATAATGATATTTCTTGGCTATTTTTTAACACACGTCGTTCGTAATAACCTAAGTGTGCATATAGTTGATATGGCGCAAGTAATGAGGAGAGATGACAACATTATGGAAAACGACAGCCTTGTTCTAAAGTGTTGTGCCAAAAGAACAGGGGTACGATACTTACGTGCGTTACTTCAAAGTATACACGGTTAATCGGAAAGGGTGTAACTACTTAATCGCGGGCCACTAAAAGTATCATTCACATGACTCATGAGCATGACTGTTATAAAGCGAGTGCTAAAATTTCAAAATTCTATAATTTCTTCTTCCCTGCTTTAGTTACGAATTCAGAAAATGAAGCTTCTAATCCGTGACCCCAAATACGACCTAAGATGTAAACGCAGCTGATCATAGCTGAGGATAGATATGTGATAGCGTGTTTTTTATGGGATTTTTGAACAGTTGTTTCTCTAAAACTATTGAGTTTTGGGGAAAGTTGTAGAATAAAAGTTATTCATTATTATGGGTACTTTAACACTCTTTCGGATTAGTACCCAATTTCTGACTAACCTTGTAACTTAGCAAAAAGTAGAGACAATATACTTATGTTAATCATAATTTATATACTTATTGCTAACATAAAAAGTATGTTTTTACATAATATATTATTAATAATATCACTTAGAGTTCATTGTGTCATCATATTCATTATTCCACATGGTATACCTAGAGGTACATTGAATGGAATAATGTAAGCTTTCTATTGTAAGTCATTAGAATAACATACGACATTGAACAATAGGGAAGCAATAAGGAATGAACTACAAGAAACTATACATTTTTATTTAAATATAATATATTGCCCATTAATAATATTATCAATGGCAAAAGTTACGTTTTTATTAGAGCTATATAGGTACCTATTCAAAGAAAGAAAAAACTAAATGTGAACATTATTTGAATACTCTTTAAACAAAGGTTTTCTGTAAAATATGTCAAAACATTAATTTCTAACAAAATGAAATGATGTGATGTCAATTTACTTGAAACATTTTTTCCTATATTAAGTTTTGAATTTTTCATTGCTTAGTTTTTATTTCACTAAAAAGGACATGGTAAGATGTTAGGCCCGGTATCCACCAAAGCGGAGAGGAGAGGAGATGTCTCGTAAAGAACCAATAGGATTTCGTTTTGAGTTGAAGCTAAGTGGAGAGATTTGAAATCTATTGGTTGATCGAAACATCTCCTCTCTTCTCCGCTTTGGTGGATACCGAGCCTTACATATGAGATTGTGAGATTGTTTATGTTTAGTTTTTTCATTCCTAGAATGCGGTGTAAATATTGTTTTAAAGATACGCTTTTATGAAACTTCTTTGCGATTCACACGACTTTTCAGATGGTGGACATAATAAACTGGGATGACACGAAAGTAGGAAAATTGTTCTCTGCTTATCACATAGGATATTGCGTTTGCTTTCCTATTTTTCATAGTTTCGGAGATAGGTAAGCACAGTTATCATAATGTTTTTTCTTAACAGGTACCGTCCGCGAGGCCTAAGCTGAGCTTTGCATATGTGTGAGAATAAATGCAGACGCGTCCTTTGCTTGGTTTAACCGGTTTATACTGCTTTTTGGCAATCGATTCTATGTGCACTCACACAAATGCAACGCTCAGCTTACGCCTCGCCAGTTGTATATTCTTATGACGCAAATCTATGTAGTAATGTAAAGATTATGAAAATCACTGAAACATAGGGAGGGTCTTTGTTACGACCAAACCAATTTTTATTTTATTTCTATGGCATTCTTCCATTTTGTTTTTTTTTATGATTTCTCATGTTTTCTATAGAGAAGATTAATTAAAACTAGTGTCGCTTGTGGTTGAAATTCGACAATTATTTTACCTGCTCTAAAGTCAACATACACACATGTTTTTTTTTGCGCACCTCTCTGCTGCAGACCTTCCAAATGATATAAGTTTTCTTTCCCCTCCTTTCTGATGTTCATCCTCCTCCCTTTCATAAAGTCAACGCTTGACTGAAGCACTAATAAGCAAACAAAATTTTTCCTATGGTGAAATCAAGAATAAGAAAAAACAATTTCAGTTTAGGTAACTTTTCAGGCTAGGTCCTACATGGGTGGTGGGCATTGCCGGCATGATATCTGGAGTACTGAGCTGCCTTACTCCAGCCTCGGCCTATTACCACTTCTGGGCACTGTTTTTAGTACGGATGATTACAGGATTCTGTGCTGTTAGTATTAGTTAAAGTATCATTGTACCGCATGCGTATCTATATTGTGGTTATCGTAAAAGGCAACTAAGTAAAAGATTGCAAGGATGAGAGCTGCAGGATTTTCTGATGCTCTAATGGCAACATACTGTGAACGATAATCTACTTTTTTTATCCTCCTGGATGCCCTCCATCCTGGGAAAGGCGGAGGACTTTTACCGACTAAAATCACCAAGTTATCTAGGATCTATGGCCGGAGTCACGGGATTCGTTCGTGCACTCACCGTAATTCCAGCAGGTCTTGTTTCGCCAGCTCCTGGCAGATGGGCCCTGCCCCATATCCTTCTGAGACAATGTTTGCCTAGCGTTGTGATCGTATCAAATTCCCTCACAATCATTTTTCATTGTAGCGATTGTTAAGGTGCATTAGGCGTCCTCTTAATTAACAAGCGGTCGCACGACGAATTGAGCATTTTTACGATCGTATGCATGGTTGTGCAAAGGATTGCCATTGACGACAATTTCTTAGACGTTTCTTTCTGACTTGTGGTATCAGCTAAGAGAAGACCACGTTATTTGTGAAATGTTTATGTTTCATTGCGAAAAAGGGTAAATACTTATCTGAAAAATATAAGCAACATCCAGTGTTTTTAGCATGGCTTGTGCTTTACACTCATTATACTTATTTCTTGGGCTTGTTTTTCTTCTTCTGTCTTCCTGATGTGAAAACGGGAATAAAATAACCGACTTCCCGTTGTCCCCATCAGTGGTGCAGGGTAATGGGGACAACAGGAAGAATAAAAACCCTTGTCTCGTTGTCCCCATCAATGGGGATAGAGTAATGGGGATAACGGGAATACTCCGTCAGAAGGCGTCACTGGTGATCGCAGTGTTGTGTTATAAACGTAGGAAGATGCTTGCTATCGTAAATCATATGATTTTTAAAACAGGGAGCCATGCAGCCTAGCATGGTTCAGGTGTTAAGGTACTGGGTGCCGCCAATAGAACGGAATCATTTCATGTGGGCGTACTGTGGTAAGCGATTTTACTTTTCTGTTATTTGTAGAAATTATCGGAGTCTACATACATAGTTTCAACTTCAAAGGTTTTTTGGTCCGTTCGCTAAAATAGTGGCGCCGCGACTCGCGGATGCAAAAGCATCTCGGAGATGCTTTTGCATTTTTTTTATTTATAAACACCGGTGGTGATTCCGAGGACACTTCTAGTGATGAAGAATAGTGTAAGCCATATTAATGTTATTTTGAATAAAAATAAATGCCATCTATTTTATTAGGTACATTAAATTCCTGCATGCCGTTTGAGTGTACCACCACTATTTGAGCGAACTGACTTTACTGGATTGTCATGAACTAAATTTATTGGAAGTGGTGGCAATATTAAAGACTTGAGGTCGCCCGCAGATTCGCCCACGTGGATATCGATTATCGATATGTATTACGACATATTTTTCGAGGTTTTCAGATTCAAAGTACCTACCCTATGTCCTTTTTCAGGTTCCAGACCTCTGTACCAAGTTTCATCAAAATCAGTTCAGCGGTTTTAGGCGTGAAAACGTAACAGACAGACAGAGTTACTTTCGCATTTATAATATTATTAGTAGGGATTAGTACATCTCACATCGTGACATCATACAAATCAAATAGATTTAGTAACGGTATCTGATTTCTAATTATTTAGGTAGATAAAAACATAGTACAAGCACTAGTTTTACCGGTGCTACAGTATAAAAACTTTACCGGTGCGCTTTGGGTCGGTTTTGTTTTGAACAGCGAAAACGTCAGGGTCGCATTGGAAAACAGTATGACTAATAATGATGTACATAAGTATATATTTGTCATCAGGTATAACCACAGGAACTTTCTCCACGTTCCTCATGTGTGCCGCAGTTCACTACTACTCGCAATGGCCGGTTGGGTTCTACATATCTGGCGGAACACAGATGATGTGGTCCATCATTTGGGTTCTTGTTGTTACTGATTATCCTAGGAGACATCCTTGCATATCTGACGAGGAATTGGCGTATTTATTCAATACTATTGGCAACATTTTTCCTATTAAAGTGAGTATTGTAAAACATTGTGCTACGCGTAGGTGTCAAGTTGGTACCCGCGACGAGGGATAGTATCTACTTATCATATAGCGGGAATTCCATGAAAAGGATGCTTAGGTAGTCGGTGGATTCATTCGACTTTCTACGAAGTATTCTACGTCAATGCATTCACAGAACAAATTCGTAAACAAACGAACGAGAAAGTAGTGACGTCACCGTCACCGTTGTACGTAGTACTTATTACTTCTATGCCGAAGCGTCAACTCTGCTTGTACCTACGCGTAGTCATTTGTTTTTAATACTAATGATAAAAGTACATAATTCGTTTTTATATTTTAGATGACTAATGCCCAGGCCCCATGGCGATTCATATTAAGATCTGTACCGTTTTGGGCCCTCTGCATCCTCAACTTTGGGTATTCATGGATGATTATTTCCCTTTGCCTCTACGGTCCACTTTACTATTCTAAGGTCGCCAAATACAGCATATATACTGTTAGTACTTATTTAATCTTTCTTAATTTTATACATCTTTATACAAAACTCAATTATTTAGCTGAATGACAAAAGCCCTGTAGGGATCTGCTGGTAAGCGAAATCAAGAGAACAGGGATGTTATGGAGCTCCGTAACCGTAACCGAAAATATACGACATCCGAAATAAAAAAAACATAACCGTAACCGTATCTGATATAAATGTTTCGAATAATTTCGGATAGGGATATTTCGTTTATTTAATAGATACTGTGGTATCTTAATAAAAATAAAGTTTAAAATAATTACAATTCACTTTGTAAATATTTTTAATTTACTTTGCTTTAATATACTATTTCTTAAAAAGTTTAATATGATAATATCCATATTTGAAACTATCCGAAATTATCGGATATCCGAAAATTATTTCATATCCAGATAACAAAAGACGCCTGATAAATCCGCCACACTCCGATCCGAAACCTCATATCCCTAACAATAACAACCCAAAATGAAAGTTAAAAATTACAAAGTTCCGACTTTAGGTTCTGCAAAATAACATGATTTTTATTCGTCGAATAAAAGTTATATAACGATGGTGGAATTGGCCCATAATGTATCTAACTAAACTTAATTTTTGTATTCATTTCAAATCTGTTTCAGGCATCGGCACTTACAGCTCTGCCATTTTTATTGCGTTTAGTGTTGGGAACAATTCTCATACAAACTTTTCATTTCTACAAATACAGACCGCAAGTCAGGCGGATTAAACATATCAGAAAATATTTTATTGTTGTGTGTAAGTGATTAAATGATTAACTAAGAACTACTACGTGTACCCTCAATTTATGTGTGTAATAGGGCAAACACACTGAATCATCCAACATAATACTATACATAGAAAACAACAAAACATAGCATAGATGTATAGTACACCCAGCCGCGTGTTCAGCTCATGATTAAGGGCTCCGTTTGGGTCCGAAACTAGTCGGGCAATCCCGAAAAATGCACGTGAGTAAACCGTAAATAATCATAAATATAGTACACCCTCATTTCACCGTTATGTTTAAGTCCCATGTAATAGGGGGCGAGCCTATTGCCATCAACCGGGCACAGATCCAGACTCCTGGCTGCTGCTGAGAAATCCCACGCGGAAAGACTCAATACAGTGGCGTAGCGTGGGTTTCAGCCGCCCGGGGCGGAGGATAATTTCGCGTATTTCAATTTAAAATAGTAAAATATAAAGTAATTCTAAAGAACTTTTCGGCAAGAACAACCATCATTATGTGTTGTATTGTACAGGTTACAAATAAAATATATAAAATACAGAAAGCGTAGGTGCGACAAAAATATGAAGTGATTTTATCGCAAAGTCAGAATTTCACAACATGTTATTATTATTATTTATTGTGAAATTTTGCCGCCCCCTATAAGTGCTGCCCGGGGTGGGCCGCACCCGCCACTACGCTACGCCACTGACTCAATAACACTGCCCGACTTGGGAATTCGACCCAGGATCTCGCGTATAGCAAAAACTAGACGAAAGAGAAAGACGAAAAAAAAGACCGCTAGATAAACTGCTCTAGTGTTTACCTCATATATTTTTATTTTGAATTAGCGCACGTGATCCCAGGCCTTCTGGTGTGTATTACGTGGATGCTGCCAGTGATTCCCGGACCTCTCCTGCTAACTTTGGCTGTCGCATTAACTGCTGCCGGAATGGACCTTACTTTGGATCTATGCTATGTATGTTGGGGAGGCTTCTTATATGTGAACATAGGCCTTCTTTTAGTTCGTTCTGCTTAGCCTTTTCACAACTATTTTGAGGTCGGCTTTCAGTCTAATCAGATGCGGCTTAATAACGGTATTTTACATTGAACGACCGCCATTACACCTGCTCAACCCAGGGGCCTACTCCCTAAGTCCGTCAACGAAGTTAGTCGCCCGTCTGAAAGTAGCCCGAAACGTAGGAGTGAACAAAACAAGTCTCAAGTTCATCTTCTCGGACGGGCAAAAACACATCGGTAGTAGCGACAACTGTCATATCGTGTTGTCATTCATTCTTAGTTCGGGCTTCGAAGTAATCATATCTCCGTAGGTGATAGGGAGTAGGAAACGCTCGTAACTAAGGCCGAAACCACGGACTTTGTGCTTAGGGAGTAGATCCCCAGTTACTGGGCAATGCCGATATCCACAGGATAGTCCAGTTATCAGACTTTCGGGCTTCTGACTACTCGTAACGACTGTCATGTTCGTAGGTATTCGTATGACACCCGGGACTGACGGTTTGACGTGTTCTCTGAGATACGGAGGGGTTTCGATGTGTAACGAACGGTCACTCATCCACAGGTTGACCGCAGCAAGCGCAGCTTAACCCGGGAGATCGTACGATCCGCGAGTTTGTTATTTACGTAGTTGGTATTTAAGGCGTGAATTACACATCTGCCGGGGTTGCGGTGCATGCAGCTGCGAATCCCGCGACCCCGGCCAAGGGTCAGGAGAAGGAACACCGTGGGTTTTTACCCGGTAAGAGTTCGGCATAACCCTTCGCCTTCCCCAGGAGAAGGGTACCCACGAGGATTTTCCCACGAAAAAAAAAAAAAAATGTCGTGACTTACACATAGAAGCGGCGTAAGGCGCAGGGGCGGCGCAGGCGCGTCGCTTTCATACGTTTTGTACGAAAAAGATTAGAAGCGGCACGACAAAACGTATGAAAGCGACGTGCCTGCGCCGCGCCTGCACCTTAAGTCGCTTCTATGTAATTCACGCCTAAGGCCTCTCTACGCTAAACGCCGTAAGGCCTTAAACACGACGTTTGACAAACAAATTGCACTTATCGCACAACGAGGATTCTCTGGACATAGATACTCGTAGATTTAAAGATTACTATTTATTGTACACCAATAAAGAAAAAGATAGAAAACACATTAAAACACAGTCCCTTGGCCACCTCTTACAACACCCAAGAGTAATTATAAATATCTACCTATTGACGTAACATAACATCACGCCTGATTCCAAAGGGATGGGCAGAGTTGTACAGTAACTTGCCATCAACCGGCCACAAATCCAGACTCCGGGCTACTACTGAGAAATTCCACGCGGAAAAACCTAATAACTCTTTGCCCGACTTGGGGATCCAACTCTCCTGGGTTCCTCCTCACTCCTTACGCTCAGCATACGCGCTTGCGACTACACACCAGATCAACGAGGCAGTCAAATACAGATTATTAAGTATCTATAGCAAATTCACCTGTTTTCAGGAACTAACACCAACATTCGTGAATTCAATTAATACAGTAATTAAAATTATTGGACACACGTCGGGTATAATAGTATCCCTCTGCGTTGGACAAGTAACATACAAATTTAAGGTAACGCTTTGGTTAATATTGCAACATATAATAATTAGGTGTCACTATAGCGAGATGATCTGGGCCAAATCCACTGATAGTAGATAGATAGAGATAATTAGAATAATCATCGATATGGTTCGAACGAATGGTCAGAACTCGCTGATATTGTAGGTTTAAAAAAAAAACGTTGCCTCTCTCTAGGATTTCTCCTGTATCGTGAGTGCGTTTACAGACACAAATCTTCAAATGCACAAACGCCCAGAACCGGAACAACTATCGGAGGCCATAAAAATATTTGTCTATGGTTGCAGTTTAAAGACTTGGTAGTCTTTTCTTATAGTCTCCGTCATGCTTTGCATTAATTTTCTATGCAATAAACGTGACATTCTGCGATTTGGAAATAGAAAGGTGTCTAAGGCTTGAGGACACACTGGAAACTGGGCTTAACCTCGGGAAGTTTCTGTCGAGGACATTATAATAAAGCGATAAATTACTGCCAGCCTTGGCGCGTGGGTTATTCAGTGGCTGGACATAAAGGTTTTCTGGGTATTCAAAAACTATTAATAAAAATAAAAAACGCCATTAACATGCAGATGTTTAAAACTGAAATTATGATAATGAATACTCAAACTGCCGTCAAGCAATAAGACAAGAATAAAAATAATCTGAAACAAAAATCGAATATTCACCCTCCTGCTGATGGTGCTCCTTCCATTAAATTCTTCCAAAGGCTGGCCAAACTCTGCCATAAAACTGAGGCGTCCTGGCAGTCTCATATGGTCAAGGCAATTCATTATGTCCGTAAGGATTGAGGTGCCACATTTCGTATCTTAATGAAATTAAATACTTATTTAGTAGTAAGTTTAAAAATTTTGTAGGTTCGATCCTCGATTTTGTAGTATAATACTTCAATAGTTATATGAACATAAAGGTGGCACCTCAATCTAAATGTTTGGATTGAGTAGCCACGTCAGAACTGGGAACATCATGGATGTATATATATCATCATTTGGTATGATTTAGTAGTATTTCAGAGTAGTTAGTAGACAAAATCTGAGCTTGGTAGTGTTAAAATTAAAAAAGTTACCGTATATTATATGTGGCTCCTCAGACCATACACATACTACTCTTCATTTTTCAAAGAAGCAGTAGTTCAATTAATGCGCAATTTCTTCATCATTTAGTAGTAAGTATATTAGATTTGTAGGATAAGAGTCAGTAATCAAAAATGAATGAATTGATAGATATAGCACATTTAATGTGGCTCCTCAATTGAGATGCTTCGGTAAATAGACTTGCCTCTAATCTACTTATACTTGTCACGAAATTTGGAACAAAAAACACCTACATTTTGTATAAATTTCTACTAAATGTACGTATAATCCTGCCATAAAAAAGTACTTAACTACGAAGTTATTAGCTATTCTATAATTTCCTATGAAATTATTTTGAAGGGTGACCATGAATACATTATTTAAAAAGAAAATCTTCGTTTCGTGGCTTATAGAAACATAAATCTAGGGTAAGAACCGTGTTTTGAGTGATATAAGAGACAGTGGTAGTGGCGTCGAACGCAAAAAACGAACAAGAAAGAGGGTAGACCGTTTCGTCTGCTCATAGACATCCACCCGCAGTTACTTCAGTTCACCCGTGATCATGGCGCTTGTAACGGTGCCGAAATATCGGAAACTCACAACAAATAATAAACATGGTAAATATCCCGTTTTAAGTTCTAATGATCATCATCATCATTTCAGCCGAAAAACGTCCTCTGCTGGACTTCCCCCAAAGTTCCCCCTCATTCTTAACTCGATCTCGCCGAGAAACTCCGAGCATAGCACTCTTCATTGGCCTTTGGGTCACCTTGAGCTTTCTTATGAGGCCCATTGTAAAACGCCACGTCTCAGTGCCGTAAGTCATAACTGGCACCACACACTGATCAAAGACTTTTGTTTCGAGACACTGCGGTATTTTGGATGAGAAGATTTTCTGTAGGTTCCCTAACTTAACGAAGTTGGACTTACCTAGTTTGACTGTTTGTCCCAGGTACACACACAACATGGTCACCCTTAATAGCGAATTCCTAATGAATATCGAAAAGTAATTTGTTTTTCAGATACCGAATATATACAATGTTGATTTGTACATATGTATTTAGTAGACATTCGTACTAAATGTTAGTGTCTCTGGTTATTGATTCCATTGTGATCTCAGACAGATACAATCAATTATTTATTATACAGAACGTCAGGACTGAGGAGCCAAATAAAATGCGTTTATTTACTAAATTCACTCAGTTTTACTACTTTCTCTATATGCTACAAATTCGAACACACTTACTACTAAATATTTTTTGCAGTGGAATATAAATAGACCAATTATTTTTATGGAAATTCACGCTCTTATGTATAGATTGAGGAGCCACATTAAAAGTCTTGTATATTCTTGAATATCAACACTACTGAACTGAGATTTTTAGTAGGCACTATACACAATTACTACTAAATGATACAACATTTTCAAAAATATTCATTACATAGTTTCCGTGTTCCAGGTGGCTCCTCAATTCAGATGTTTGGATTGAGGAGCCACTTTTACATTGATATAACTTTGGATATATTTTACTACAAATTTCAGAATTTGGCCTACTAAATTATCTGCGTTCCTACTAAATAAGGGGGTGAGTTTCCTTTTAAAATCGTGAAGTGGCTCCTCAATCCAAACGGACATAATTCATTTTGGGTTTTGCCGAATACGCACTGTCCTACTTCCAATAGGACGTGCGTGCGTGTGGCAATCGTCGGCCTAGTACCTATGTGATTGAGGCTCAAACACATATATAATAATTTATTTAAATACAATTCTCCGTATGTGCAATTCTTATAATGTAGGTTTACGACGGTATAATAACGATGGTTACGATACAATAAGGACGCGTCCTACTCAGAATGAAAAAGAAGATTTAGATAATAACCAAAATAATAGTTGCAATGGGCATTAGTTATTAGCATTCGCGTTACTTCGATATTCAGGATATGTTAAAGAAAGAAAATAAATTAAATAGACTTTAGACGGTCAGAACTTCGTCTCTTCTGTTCCTTAGAATAATAAGACACTGTCTAGGCTTGTAGAGTCTAACGAGCTAGGTCGAAAAACCCACTACTTGGGGTTTATTGTACACTTTATATCACTATTATCTCTGGACTTTAAAAAAAACCATGTCTGAGTTTTTTTCGACTTTTCTTCTCAGAGCTAGTCAGACGTTAAATACTGGCACAATCTAGGCAAAACAAACGTTAGGTACATTAATTTGTAAAAGTGTCTGTTACAGATTTATTTACATAAATAAAAATCATTCAACCCAAATACAATTATCAACATCATCATCATCAGCCTGTAGCAGTTCTCTGCTGGACATAAGATATAAAACAGTTTTTATATCAGTTAGGTACTTACGACGCTTTGAATTATGTGATTATCTTAACGGAGTTCAATTATTTTTGCTACATATCACGCCAGTGCTAAAGTAAGAAAAGAAAAATGTCCAAGCCCATTCATAATTCTATGGTTTCTTTTTAGAATTTACCAATTGTGTGGAAACATATCTGGTGCTTTCATGCTTCAATATTATTTATGAGTGGACTCGTATTCCTGATATGGGGTGAAGCTGAAGTACAGCCATGGAATCAGACGCGAAAAGACAGGTAACCTAGTTAACTACCAGCATTTTAAACACGCCCGGACTTTCCCAACTATCTTTACCCCCAAGAAAACCTTTTAAACTTTTTGCCTGAGTTTGTAATTGAACCCAACATCAGCAAACACGACTGCGTTCACTAATTCGACTGACTATTACAACTTTTTTGTCATTAAATAGGTAAGCCCCCAGATTTTGGAACCATGGTAGGTAGGAGGCAGTACTTGTTGTTGTGGCTGTGCAAAGTGGACAGTAGATATCATACAAACCTCAGATCAGTGTCATCATCATCATCATTCAGTCGAAAGACGTCCACTGCTGGACTTGGGCCTCACACAAGCACATGTTGGGGGGTTTGCCATAATCGCCACAATTGGCAGGCGGGTTGGCGATCGCAGTATGGTTGTTAAAGTACTCAGAGAACGCTGCTGCCCATCCTCTAGTGAATCCCTTAGTCGCCTTTTACGACACCCATGTGAAGAGATGGTGTTTCGTACTCGATTTAAATTATAAAATCGCGCGCCGAATGCTGGGTTCATTGCTGGACGCCTGTGGCTGGTTGATGTGCGTTCACGTCACGGGGCGTCCTAAGCCAATCAGAACGTATTTCCTTTTGGAAATACGATGCGTTGTCTCGCTCCCACTTTCGGCTTCGCATAGGGATGCCGGCGATCGTCTCGCTCGCTGGCGCCACTAGTCGTTCCTGTCATACGTTACATTTGAATGTCCCATCGTCTCATCATCTTCTCTAAACGAATCTATCGAAAACAATTACCTAATCGCACCTAATCGAAGAACATAAATGGTGTAACGGCGGCGGTGACCAACAACATCGTCGGCTCCTATCGGACCAAACGAGGGTAAGTGAGATCAGCGCATCATATTCCGATTGGTTTGGGGTGCTAAGCGAGTTCGTCCATCGGCCAGCTAATACGGCGATCGGCAATAACTCAGCACTCTAGCGGATTGACCCATATGTTGCGGACAGCACAATCTTTGAATCGGGTACGCAACATAGATGGGGTAGTACTATTCTTTACGTCCGGCACCACACGTACTTAAAGAATCAGTGTAGATGGGGTTAAACATAAGGTTTAAGATCATCTATTTTAATATTTCAGGCCTCACCGCAAGTATGTGATACATCCGTTGCCATCTATAATGTCGAATATTACAGAAGTTGAAGAAAGCAGCGTCAGGTCATCTCTGGCAAAAGTGACGCCAACATAAAAATGAAAAATCGAAAAAGAAATGAAAATCAAAATCAACAAATATTAACTCATACAAAATAATTTTGTTTTTAAATAATAATTTATTACCAGACATCTTTTTTTATAAATGGGCGGTTGTGAAACCTTGTCCGGGTTTCAAGTTATTGTTATGACCAGTCTTTAATTTAATTTAAATTGGATTAACTTGAATTAAATTAAATTAAAAATAAAATAATTAAAGTTATATAAACATTTCAGTAATTTCAGTTTAAGGGTGAGGCCACAACACTGCGTTGCGGCGTCGCATCGTAAAAATCTACGAAGCGTAAACTGTAACTGTGTATTGCTGTGCGACGTCGTTTTTGCGATACAACACCGCAACGCAGTGTTGTGGCCTCGCCCTAACTCTATAGAACTTAATAGGTAAATGGATTATTATTTCTAGTTCATGACATGATACATTAGGCAAAAACACAAAGTGCCGTGTGTGAAAAAATTGGTTTGACATTTGTCAATTTAATTGACTGTCATTAGTGTCATTCATTCATTTCTTGATTTTTGGGATTTTGTCAGAGATTTCGTCTGGTCCAAGTCCAAGCCGAGACTCTGAATTTAATTATTCTAGAATTCACTAAATATCCGCTAGTTCATTTAGTGGAAATAGCAAATAGTTAACTGCGCTACATAATGCTACGTAGCCTTGTAGAGTATTATGCTGAACATGAAAACTATAGATGTGGTTATTGTAAGCGCCCCGATACTAATTCTAGCCATGGTAAGTTTATAAACAATTTTTAAAAGATAGATCTCGTAATACCATAATATTAAGTCTTTATATTGATTCAGGTTTATGGGCTCACGCCATGACTGTGAGCGATTATCAAGATTTAATCGATAGAGGATGGAGGCGATCGGGAAAATATTGTTACAAACCCATCAATGATGTTACTTGTTGCCCTATGTACACCATACGGTTTGTATATTTATTGTAGAATTAATACATCGATGCTTGCCTTGAACAATGCAACAAAATCTACCACTTAGATAAGCTTTGCTTAAAAATACAATCAGACTAATGCAGTTGAAAATATTATTTTAAAATAAAAGAATATGCTTATAACAAAAGTAAGTCAACAATATTTAGTTGTACTAACCTCATCTTAATATATTACAAAGTCTTTGTGTGTAGTAATTTGTTATTGTTTACTATTTAGATGCAGGGCCTTAGAGTTCAAAACATCAAAGTCACAGAAGAAGGTGCTGAAGCGTGTCAACAAGTTGTTAGTTAGTCAGGACATGTCCCTACCAACATCAGGAGATGGAGGAAGAAAGATGTCAACCTGTAGCAGTAGCAGTGATATATTGGGAGAAGGTTTTGAAGAGGGTGCAGAGCAGTTCATTGAAACTATAAGAGAACATCAAGATATCAACTTGGATATTGTAA
Organism: Amphipyra tragopoginis; assembly: GCA_905220435.1. Lineage (NCBI taxonomy): Eukaryota > Metazoa > Arthropoda > Insecta > Lepidoptera > Noctuidae > Amphipyra > Amphipyra tragopoginis. The sequence goes on from HG992009.1 coordinate 13,550,997, forward strand.
AAAATTGTGAACTTTTGGACTCTGCTGTAGAAGAAAGTGTTGGAGGTATAAATTTACAGACATAAACTCACGTCTTTTTCCTATAGGGGTAGGCAGAAATGCTACATCCTGAGGTATAATTTTATATGTACACTTTTTTTAAATCCAGAAATACATTTTTCTTTTCATTAATGATTGAGTGCCTCGTTGGTTGCAAGCACAACTGCTGAGCGTGAGGTCATGGGTTCGATCCCCAGGTCGGGCAAAGTGTTATTGGGTTTTTCCATGTGGAATTTCTCAGTAGCAGCCCAGAGTCTGGTTTTGTGCCTGGTCGATGGCAACAGGCTCACCCCCTATTACATGAAATGTGGGTGTACTATGCACCTCTGCCAACCCTTCGGGGAATACAGGCGTGAGTTTATGTAATGATTAATTAACCTCTATTGTCCCAATGCTACCAATCAGTGGCCGCATCTATGGTTTATCTATTATGTCTTTGAAACTGGTTATCAATGAGTTATAGAACAATAAGACTAACTTATTTGGCACGAAAAATACCTGAAAATTGGTGTTCTTATTGTGTGCCACATTGTATTTATACCTACATTAATGTTTTATTTTATGTGATGGCAATAAAATTCGCTACATTGTAAAAATGACATAAATATAAATGAAAAAATCTTTGTAACAAAACTACGCAATGAGTCATGTTGAACAAAATATTGTCACACACATTAAAAGTTAATAAAAAATGGTTGCAATTCAATTAAGATTTTACCATTAATTTTCAGATAACAGTATGGTGCAACCGGATGTGAAAAAAAATCAACCTGAATCAATTGCAGCTCAGGAGAATTTAATAAAAAAAGGTTTGTTGTAGGTTTTTGTCCGTATAATGTAAACAATATAAAAAAACTATACAGGACAGTGCAAGAAAAAAGACAATATTGCAAACATGATAAGGCTGCCACCCCATAGTAGTTGGTTACACACTGAAGCCAAAGAATATGGTTTACATTAATCATGGCCATGATCCATGAAGGATTAAGATGCACAATTAGTGTTAAGACTAGTATTAGTCTTAGTCAACATCATCATCCTTCAGCCGAAAAAAATCCACTGCTGGACATATGCCTCCCCCAGAAGGGGGAGGGGGGTTGCCATAATCGCCACGCTTTGCAGGAGGGTTGGTGATCGCAGTATGGTTGTTAAAGTACTCAGAGAATGCTGCTGCCCATCCTCTAGTAAATCCCTAGTCGTAGGGTAGTGCTATTCTTTACATCCAGCATCACACGGATGCATAGTCGCATAGTCATAGTAGCACACATTAATTCTTAGTTAGCATATAGGTCAGGGCCGGCCCTACCATAGGGCGAACGGAGCGGCCGCTCCAGGCGCCACGTCTCAGGAGGCGCCTCAGTCAACTGGTATATATTAGGGGTAAGCAAGGGGGGCGCCATAAGCCTTCACGCGCATCGGAACGTAATTGGCTAGCTCTGAATGCGTTGTAATCGCGGGTCAATCACCCACTGTAGGTGGGCGCCAAACAAAGCCCCCACTTTCGTTGCTAGTATCGAACTCCGCCGGGCCTCCCCCAGGTAACTGGGGGTCTCACCTGTCTGGGGTCTGGCCGCACGGGTGGCGTGAAACACATCAGGCGCCCCTACAGAAACACCCACGACAATCACACGTCAGTTGTAGTGGAATGATTTCCGCGGCCCAATACGCGCAAATACGCGCACCCCTACGACCGACCTGTATTTACGGGTCGCGTTCGCTATCACGAGGAGGGGGCCATCGCCCCGATCACGTTTCCTCGCGCCCCTTGCGCTGGCGCTGAGACGACTATGGACGGGCGCCATAATTGAATCTCGCTCCATCCTAAAACTTTCCTCGGGCCGGCACTGATATAGGTAGGTGACACTATGAAGTAGGGTTTTCGCCCCGGGTACCCGGAACCGGGAATTCCCGGGAATTTGGTGATTTTAGGACCCGGGATTTTTTTGGCGGGAATCCCGGGTACCCGGGAATTATTTGAAATGAAGAAATGATACTGAAAAACGAAGGGTCTGCACGCTTCCCAAGATTTTAGAGCATTTTCTGTATCTCTCGCGTGAAACGGACATTGTACTGCGTGGTGTGAGCTTAGAATGGGGTAAATGTATCGTGATGTCAGCAAACAGTACTGTTGTCTCTGTTTAGTAAACAAATTCTAAACGCTTGTTTTTTTTTTTGTAAATGTTTCATTTATAGAAGAAACTATTCACAATGCTTATCTTTTGTGTAATTTCGAGATTTATCATGAAAATATACAGAGTGTAAACGAATTCTTGTAATTCTTTTAAACAGCGTGATCTACTCGTCACAGATATGGTTTTATTTTAAATACAAAAAGTTTATTTTAAAAAAAAAAGTTCTGTTTTGGAGCCCTTTTTGCGCCCTGAGTTAACCGACTGCAAAGAACGATTTCGTGCTAGTCGTTCTAGCCAGCTGTATCACCGTGTTTTCTTTCATTGATGAGTGGCGTCGAAATGTTCCAACGAATAAAATTTTTATTTAGAAATTTTTATTTGTACCTTATTAGCTGGTTATTTTTCGATCACATAATCGCTACCGCAAGAAAAAAACACATTATTTTTATTTTTAATCAAGCTAAATCCCGTGCTCGGTCATTCTACACCAGTGATAATGTGGTTTTAAGGTATTACATGAATTTGTTAACACCCTTCATAGTCATTCACCCTAATGTTATTCCGTAATATTTTGCCATATTATATGAAGAGAAGATTTTTTTTTCATTAAAGAATCTCGCGACGTCGCTCAATAAATGACTGTAACTGTTCCTAGTTCAATTTTTTCAATAAGTGTAAGATTTTTTATTTTAATGGGAAAAGTCGATTGGTTTGTTAGACAATTTATCATGTTTAAAGTATTTACACAAGTTTAATGTTGAAATATACGAGAAAAACTATAATTATACAAAAAACATGAAAATTCCCGGGTACCCGGGAATTCCCGGGAATTGAGAGAAAAAATTCCCGATTCCCGGGAACTCAAATAAGCCGGGAACGCGAAAACCCTACTATGAAGTCACGTCATTTTATAAGTGAATACAATTTATTTTACCACATAAATAGATGACTTAGTCCCGTTTACTAACTAACTACTACTAATTAATATTCCTTAATTGTTACATTTATTTTTTTAACGAAACAAAGGAATTTTGTTTTTACAATTTACGCATAATTCTAGTAAATTGCTGTTGCAGTCAAATGCAAAGCATTTATTATTTAATAAATTATAGACAAATATTGAGTAAATCTTTAATTTATCAATTGTTTCTCTCTCTCATGCGAGCATAGCTCATGATATGATGAAAAGATTGACCAGTCAGCAAGGCTCGTAAAGTGGCTGAATGTCCAGGATGCATTGGACGCACTTAAATATTGTCACTTGTGGGGGCTAGTTTTCGTAGAATCGTATTACCTATAAAATATTTATTTATTTTAATTTCATTAAATGCATTTATTAAGACTTGAGGAAACAATATTTTGTTTTGAAAAGAGGTAAAAGGACTTTTGTAAACAAACTAAAGAAGACTTTTCAATTTAATTAACTAGGTATTCATTAGTTATCTACCATATTTCAGAATTAAATATGCCAGTACTTTTAAAAAAAAACGTTACAGGTTTATTACAACTCATTGTTAAGAAAATCTTGTCAATGAACTAACAATATGTTTGTCTATTTATTCTAAATCAAGAACATAATTATGTAGAAAGCATAAATTAACTACTATAGCAAATAAGTTATTTTCATTCACAGTAACAATTTTTCTTTTATTAATTTTTCATTCTTCGTAATTGCTGCTTATTTATACGAGTGCATGAAAACATTAAGCCTATTATTCCCGACGGGTAGGCAGAGGTGCCCCTTTTTTACGATGGTAAAATTAGATTTAATGGATTCTGCGAACTGGACGCGATCCCTGCTCCTTCCCGTAGTGACTGGCCGGAATTCCGAACCCCTAAAGAATTCTTTTATAGTATAAATGCAGTGCAAACAACTTGCGCCATGTGGCGTTGTATTCAGCATCCTGAGCGCATAATTGCGACATATTACTATTGAAAACCAAGAACAGAATCAATTCTAAAGAAATCTCTTTAACAGATTCCGGTCCCGACCCTAGTAAGGCACCTTGTAAAAAAGCTAAACACATGAGGCGTGAGAGGAAGCTGGAAAAACTCAAAGAGAAGGGTATTGACGTAGTTCCTGTAAATACCAATCGCAAAAACAAGGAAAAACAAATTGAGGATTTTATAAATGAGTTGCCAGATGATGTCAAACATAAGCTAGAGGTACTTAATCAATGTTACCTTGCTTTTTTTATTTACCATTGTTTAGTTTTTGTAGTGACCAATCGTTTGAGTACTTTACTTGGTACCTCTAAGTTAAATCATTAGACGTGTTTTCCAAATTGATAATGATCTTAGTAGGTACGAGGTTTATTACATTACAAACTTGTTTAATAACTTGCAAAAAACTGTAATATCTACGTTTATCTGACCATAATGTTTTATGATAGTATTCTTTCGCTTTAAATGTTTTACTGTTCTGTTTTAAATATACAGTATCTCTGGATCATGTGCACAAACGAAAATGGATGAAATTAGACCACAATTTATCCGAAATACACACAAAAAAACCCTATTATTTTTACTAATAAATAAGCTAAAAATTCGATGTAAATTAAACTTTTTTTTTCCTATTTTAATGTTAATAAATTGTGCCATTGTTTCCCCATTTTCGTTTGTTATCCGAAAACACACTGTTGACGCTTTGTAATGTAATTCGAAAAAATAAATAAATTACGAAATTTATTTTTAGATCAAATTGGTTCGGACATCACCACCCAGTCCCGAATGGTTGGCGACAGCTGTGGAGACTCATGCTGTATATGTCAAATATCAAGTAACGATACACAATGAAAAGCCTGATAAATGTACAGAACCTAAGTTCAGGGAGTTCTTAGTGCAAAGTCCCTTGTTGGTAAGTGAATAATGTAGCATGATACTTTGAACGAGCGAGGTGGGGTATTACCCTGCCTTGTAGATAATAGAGGAACTTCCAACTGCAGGTGGAATGCCTAACGATTGATGTCAGCAGGCGTAGCACAACCACCAAAGACGAGTTTTGTCAACAGAAGAATAGACAAAATTACACACACACACAATGCCAATAATAATTATGTCATTTTGTCTATAGCGGTCATGATACGCCTACTGGTAGATATTTGTTTTATACCTACTTCAATATGCAGATTTACTGACGTGTTCAATGTTAATGGTGAAGGTAGATGTTTGTATATGCTACTAGTTTCAAATGTAGCGCTGTAGTTGTCACCACTGTACATCGAGAATTAAGTGTAAACTAGTTGATGACGTAAAGAATTAAGGGAGAATCAAAAACATCGAGATTTTAACTCAACTGCACGCGAAGTACTACAAGTGACACGATGACGTAATAATGGTGGGTTAACCACCCAATTTATCGAAGTTTATCAGCATTGGCTTCCGTGAGGGTTTTACGCCCACCAAACGATCCAACAATACATTTCGATAGGCTACTAGGGTCTAGTTTACCGAAATGCACAGCTAAGTTGATTCAGTTCATACAGTGTCCTGTATGGTTAATTGAGATGTATTTTGTTTGTCTTTGTCGTCAGACCATCTTCGGTATCGCTATGTGAAGCCTAAAATTCAATTCGCCTTTTTTGTATCCATAATAACAAATTCGTAATCTTTTATTATTAATAAAAAAGATAGGTAGATAATTTAGTTCAGGGTCAGAAGTCAACTGGGCGCGTTTGCGTAGTAATAGTAGTACTAATTTATCATACTAATAACGCTTAAATAAATTCTAAATAATTTAACCCTTAAATGCTTTATAGGAAGAGTATAGAGACAATGGTCCTCGCTGCGGCTACGGGTCGTTCCATCAGCAGTATTGGCTTGACGGCAAGATCGTAGCCGTCGGGGTCATCGACATTCTGCCCAAGTGTGTCTCCTCTGTTTACTTCTTCTACGACCCGAAATATACGAACCTGACGCTAGGAACTTACGGAGCGCTGAGGTAAGATAACGATTTTACTTCCTGTATTAAAAGTAAGTAAAAGTAATTGATAGCTGTTGAACAGTTGCATTTCATGTAGGAGGGTCCGAGGTCCGAATCCGAGTCCGAATTCATGTGCGGATCCGAATTTGATTATCACTCACGTTAACGGTGAAAGAAAACATCGGGATGAAACCTGTACCCCAAGTGTGAGTTTTTTTCGTTAACTATTGTACAATACGGCCGACGTATCTTGGCGAGTCTGAAGTTAGCAGTTTTTTTTTTTTTTTTTAATTAAAATTTCTTTATTGACATTTTTCGTACATACAATTATTTGAAATCCCTGGCCCCTGAGCTAGTATAATACTGTATTACAGGAGCCAGTGTATTCCCTTTATAATAGTTACACAGTAATGCCAACAGCAAAATCAGCAGAACCAAGAAGACATTTTTTAAAAAATAAAATACAATTTAAGTACGGACGTGCAATTTAGACTATGTAAGTGTTTGCGTGTGTGTACATGAGTGTGTCTGTGTGTGAATGTGTGTGCGTGTGTGTGTGTGCGTGCGTGTGTATGAATGTTTTTTTTTTGTTCATTTTAATATTCTTAACAGGTTTTCAGTAGCGTCATAATCAATGTCTTCAGCCACGTAAGTAGTGCTTTTTTTATTTGGTTGTTGTTTAGCTTTCTGGTTTTCGTTTCTTTATTTAGGATATTGTACATGCGTGGCGCTATTAATGAGTATTGTTTTTGGGCGAAAGATGTTTTTACACGAGGTATTGGGCAGTTATTTATTCTCTTCGGGTCGTAATGTAGGTAGGGTCGGAATGGTCTTTGTATGGTATCTTCTTACTATTTCGTAAATAAAAGTTTTTCTTACTGATAAGACTTTGGATTTTTCGTAGACGTGAGTTGTTGGATGCCTAAAGGGCAGATACATGATCACTTTGAGTACCGTGCGTTGAGCTCGTTCTGCGGTGATTAGGTATGTCTTACCAGCCCCACCCCATGCACATATACAGTACCTAATTAAACACTCACATAGCGCCCTGTAGGTTTGGATTAGAAGATGTTGATTTGCCACAGTGCGTAGATTTTTGAATATATAAAACATTTTTCTAATCCTCCCCACCAGTGCAGCTATGTGGATGTTCCAGGTAAGTCTTTCGTCCAATATAATTAGCTGCGCAGTAGACAATTTCGTTTCTAAAATATTCATTGCGCAGCCAAACAACTAACTTCAGACTCGCCAAGATACGTCGGCCGTATTGTAGTTGCGTCACGCCAAAAATGTATGAAAATTTAGGTAGCGCTTCTAGGCGCGGCGTTCAATTCTAGTGCGAATTTTAGTATAGTAGTTAACGAATAAACTCACACTTGGGGTACTGCATACCTGAAAGGGCTCCATAAATTTCTCGATGGTGTGTTGTTAGTCCGCCAACACACATCAGGCCAGCGTGATGGACTAAGGCCTAAACTATTCTTATTCTGTGAAGAAGCCCGTGTCCAGCAGTGGGACAGTAATAGGCTGATTACGATTTTATTATGACTAGTATTAAAACTAGGGTTCCGTACCGAAAGGGTAAAACGGGACCCTATTACTAAGTCTCCGCTGTCCGTCTGTCACCAGGCTGTATCTCATGAACCGTGATGGTTAGACAGTTGAAATTTTCACAGATGATGTATTTCTGTTGCCGCTATAACAACAAATACTAAAAACTAGAATAAAATAAATATTTAAGGGGGCTCCCATACAACAAACGTGATTTTTTTTGCTCGTTTTTGCTCGATATTGACGGCAACAGGTAGACGCTTGAAATATTCACAGAATATTTAGTTATACATTCGCTTTAAAAATAAATAATTAAATTAAAATAAAACAAATATTTAAGGGGGGCTCCCATACAACAGAGATGATTTTTTTGCCGTTTTTATAGATAATGGTACGGAACGGAACCCGGTATGTGTATTCAGTGAAACAATTTGTATGATTAAATAATGGTCCAAATAATCTAAAGCCGTGTACGCACGAACGAACACGAACATCGAACACGAATCACTGTGAAGGTGTTCGCCGAACACACTGTGGTCAATCAGACAGCACTAGCGGGTGCGGGGGCGGGCGCGGGCGCTCGGATCTTGGCGTCTGCGTGTTCACAGTAGTGCCGAACGAGCTGTCGTAGCTCGCGGGCGCACTGTGAATGCAACTGGCGTCTACATACGTTTGATTTACACGCGCCCGCGCTAGCACCCGCGCCCGCCTCCACTCTGAAATACGGCACTGTTCGGTAGTGGTACGCACGTGCAAACAATGTGTTCGATATTCGTGTTCGCTCGTGCGTACACAGCTTAAATGAACCTAAAAAACATTGGTTTATCAGTACAATACTGACCGCTATAATATATTTACCTACATTTATATTTCACCTTTATTTTAGGGAGATCGAGTTTACAAGACACATGCATTCACTTAGTCCGCAAATCGAGTATTACTACATGGGGTTCTACATCCATTCTTGTCGCAAAATGAGGTATAAAGGAAACTTCTTCCCGTCAGATTTGTTGTGTCCAGAGACCTTCAAATGGTTTCCACTGTTGGAATGTATACCTAAGTTAGAGGCTTCGCCCTATTCGAGGCTTGACCCCGATATCGACAGTGTGGATGAAAATTATCCAAAAGAGGGTGATTTGAACTACATACCGCTGTGGGTGAATGGAGCTGTGATGCTGTATAAAGCTTATAAGAGGCATGCGGTTGGCAAAAAGAACGTTAGTAAAACCAACGATCTCATAGAATACGCACGACTGGTCGGCGCTAAATCAGCGAAGAGTTTAATCTTAGTGCGATAAAAAACTCTATAAATATTTTAACTAATAGCAAATTTTTAATATTGTATTATTTCATTTCATTGTTGAGGTCACTAGGTCTGTTTTAGCTTTTCATTAAACACAGTCTCGAAGTCCTTGCTGTTTACAAGTGGAGTGTTAACGTCAATTATGACCTAAAGCTTTTAATGTAGTAATTTACTATCACTTTAACTTATTATTTTAACAATTTTTATTACTTGTCTAACATATCTGGTTTAAAATATCAAATCTGTTTTTGGTACCACAATTGGTGTGCTGTATATATTTACATAAATTAAGGTATAATTCCGTGCATTGCGGCCGATCGCAGCCGTGCGCGGTCTATCGCGTGTGGCAGACGCGCGCGGCTAATGCGTTTATAGTCAGAGTATGCAAATGTGTGGCACCGTTTCCGAAGTCTGCGACAGACGCATGCGGCTAACGACAGATTAGTCAGTATATTATAGACACGACTATTGACGCATAAGCCGCGCGCGTCAGCCGCACGCGAAAAATCGCGCGCGGCTGCGATCGGCCGCGATGCACGGAATTGTACCTTTAGTGTTGTAAGAAACTCGAGTCTTTTAGTCTTCATTTCGAGACTTGAGTAGATTTTCAAGACTATAAGACTCGTTAGTCACATGAGTCCGAGTCCTTTGAGTCTTCTGAGTCCTTTCAAGTCTTTTAAGTTCTTTGAGCTAGACTGAGTCATGAACTTGAGTTGGTGTATTTTACAATAGGTATTTTATAATAGGTGTAATTATTACAACAGGTAATACGGGGTGATTTTACATCGTCATCCATATTTATTTACTGATTGAAAATAAATATCAAAATAAAAATTTGTAACAATTAATTTGCATTAAACGCAAAAAACTTAATCAAAAGTATCCACCTGAAAAAAGACTCAGTCTTTGAATTCTTTTTGGCAGGACTCAAGTCTTTTTACAAGACTCCAAATTCTGAAGGACTTGAGCTCTAAGTTTTATTTATCTCGAGTCTTCAAAAATAGCTCAAGTTTTATTAAATAAGACTCCAAGACTCGAGTTTCTTACAACACTAGCATATATACTATAGCTATTATCTAAATTAACGAAGCGCGAATCTTCACATCTTAATTGTAAATATGTCGGTCTTTTGTTATAAACATGAGAACGGTAAATAGTTGGCTATAGACCTTGTAAAGGGAATGGCTGTCACACACTACCGGGTCGCGTCAAAGATTGTGTGAAGTAAATGTAGAAATATCTACGTAAATAGATAAATTTATCGACATTTTATTATACACAGGCAACAAGTACTGTGCTATGGATACAACCGGATCTGTAGACAAAGTAATGGTATTTACACCAGCTGTAAAAAAACATCAATGTCTTGCAGTCCCATTAATTTTATATTTCTAGAAAGTACTTCGTCGAAATGTTAGATGATGTACAAAAAAATATAACTTTGGTCATGTTTGAAAATAATTTAGGCTACAATTTAATAATAAATAAATTTTAAGGTGTTGTCCATATCAATGTAAAAATTATACAGATTTATTTGAATAAACCAGTCACAACATTTAAACCAATCGATCTTTTCTCGCATCAGACTAAGGCTGGTGTTCATCGACGTTTTATATGGTTGAACAACTGTTTACCTGATATTCTAGTACATTTTTAACCGACTTCAAAAAGGAGGAGGTTCTCAATTCGGTTGTATTTTTTTTTTATGTTTATTACCTCATATCTCCGTCATTTATGAACCGATTTGAAAAATTCTTTTTTTGTTCGAAAGGGTGTACTTCCCGATTGGTCCCATATAAATTTTATTATGATTAGACCATGAACTTCAGAGATATGGAACGGAACTCCTCATCGGATCAAAGCAAAATTCTCAAATTACTAATATTGCTTTGTTTATATTTGTTGTTGGGAACTGACTACTGGGAAAGAGGAGGGGGTGCGTGTCCCCCCTCCCCCCTTTGGAATGTTTTCATTATATCGTGTAAGGTATCATTTGAAAGGACTTTTTATGCCCGACTACGTCAAAGCCAAAAAGAAGGGATATGAAGGAGGGGGTTAAAATTATGACACTAAAACGTATTTAATAAAAAATAAACTTTAAAAAAAACTCAAAACCGACTTCAAAGAAATACTAAAAGAAGTAAAATAATTACCATAATATAAAATTAACAGTTTCAGAAGTCGGTGCAACTCCACACTGTAGCAAATAGAAACCACCGACTTCTGAAACTGTTAATTTTATATTATGGTAATTATTTTACTCCTTTTAGTATTTCTTTGAAGTCGGTTTTTACTCTTTTTTTACAGTTTATTTTTTCGATTAAACGGTTATTTGACAAGAGAATTATTGTTGGTGAACACTAGCCTAAAAATTATAAGTTGGTGTTAGTAACAATCTTCATGTATATTATGTACAATGTGTTCGTTTCATAAAAATAAAATTCTAGCTCAATAAATTAGTGGTATTTCGAGTTTGAAACTCATTTAGCGCAATGAACCCTGGATTCTGTTTTGTCTTTTCGAATTATAAAACTGTAAATTCTTGTTTTTTAAATACCTAATAAACCCGATATTCATAATATTAGCAGCTAGAATGCTCGTGATTTGTTTTAGCGACTCTTTGCCATTTAATACACTTATATTCTCATATATAAATATTTTTATGTTTATAACCCACCAGATGTAATGTTACGTTGTATGTACTTAAATACATATTATTTAATTAAATAAGAACTAGTCATGTAACATGTCCTTTGCGTATCTTGATGAGGTAATTCTAATTTGCAATATATTACAATAATACTTACGATGGCGTTTTATTTAAAGCTTTCATCACCTGCCTACTAAGTACGTAAATAATAAAACCATTGCATTTGATTACAAAATATTTGATAAGGGCCAAAACTGCGTTAACCGGTTGCGTACTGCCCGTCGTCCCAGGACGACACTTAATTGTCTTATCTATTGTGACTATAATTACGGTGATTGAGAGTTTATGCGGACGCCCGCGCGCTTCCATAGAAAAGTGCTCTGTCGCGAGAACACGCGCGGGCATCCGTCGCGGGGAGGCGGGCCCCGCGCCCGCTTAAGGCGCTTCCCCCACCGAAAGTGGCGCCACTTCAGAAAAAAAAGCATTATTTTTGTCAGCACACAACATATTGAAATTTCATACGTACAACATTTTAATCAAGTATTGTAGAAATTTTCGAACGCCAAATATCAACACTAGAGCTTCTGGATTCGAAGTTTTAACGATAAGTACCAAAAACGGCCGTTTTTAGCATTAATTACTAAAACTTCTAACCTAGGATGTCAAGTGTTGCTTTATGGTGTTCGAAAATTTCTACAACACTTGACTAAAATGTTGTACGTACGAAATTTCAATACGTTGTGTGTTGACAGAAATAATATTTTTTTTCTGAAGTGGCGCCACTTTCGGTGGGGGTAGCGCCTTAACTGTTTCCGCCTCCGTGCGGCGGGCGCCCGCGCGGGGGCACGCGCTGTTATTCAATAAACGGGCTTACTGGCTGTCGCATTTTTTTTGCTAAGTAGTCCTCGTTTTGCTCTGTTATAATATATTAAGTTCTCTATCGACACGACTGTACATGCACACCGTTAAAATTTAACTAGCGACACTGCGTAATTAAAATAATCCGGTCTCCGCGACGGGGACCGCCGCGTTCCCATGGAGCCCATCCGCGTGACCACGCGCGTAGACACGCGACCGGTGCCCGTCGACGCCCGCTTATCGCAGTTTTGGCCCTAATTCATTCATGATTGACTTTGTTTTTAAAACGTCTCATGTATTTGGAGTACCGAAAGGTACAATTCCGTGCCTCACGGCCGATCGCAGCCGCGCGCGATCGACCGCGTGCGGCGTCAATAGTCAGAGTATGAAAATGTATGGCACCGCTTCCGAAGTCTGCCACGGACGCGTGCGGCTAACGACAGATTAATCAGTATATTATAGACACGACTATTGACGCATAAGCCGCGCGCGTCAGACGCACGCGATCGATCGCGCGCGGCTGCGATCGGCCGCGGTGCACGGAATTGTACCTTAATAGTATCAAGGTTTTATTTGTTTGTTTAGTAAGGTGTTCTCTCAAAAAAGCTTATTAGTTAAATGTACTACCTTTTCATTCTGTGTGTGTACCTTCATTACTTGTCGGGGGCTACGCTGAGAGTGCTTGCGTAGGTCATTTATGAGTTAGTTCAAAGACGGCAGCACGACTCTATCTGATGCCAGCGTAGAGATGCGAACACTATTTTGGCTCCCGCATATACTGATTAGGTGGGCTATTGGAGCTCTGTTGCTGTTCATGCCTATGCTGAGGGCTATGGTGCTTCTTAGGACTCAGTGCTTCAATACTATAAATCTCAGGCACTCCTCAGGGTCCATCTCAGGGTAGCTTCTGCCCTTTATATGACAGATTGTCCATAAGTGCAGTGCAACAGCTGAAGGACATTGACTTACCTTATCGTCGTAGTCATTCAAAAAGATGGATAAGATCGGGACCTGGGGGCTTACCATGACCTCTTATGAAAACGTTCAAAAATGCCAGCCAGTCAACTTCCGTTCAAAAGCAGGCTTCCTTCTGAATCGCTAAAAATCGTACTATGACAGTACTAAAGGTGTACAACTATTGAACCAAGTTGAACGGTAATGCTTGTTCATGGTACGAAAATAAATAAATAAATAAATATTAGCCTGTAACTGTCCCACTGCTGGGCAAAGGCCTCTTCTCATACAGAGAAGGAGCATTGATCACCACGCTTGCTCACTGCGGGTTGGCGATTTCAGAACATTAAGTTCAGGTTTCCTCACGATGTTTTCCTTCACCGTATGACAGTGGTGTCTTAGATTAACTAAGAAAGTACATATGGCATTGAAAAAGTCACATTGGTATATGCCTGGGTTTGAACCCACAACCCGGTGCTTAACAAGCGGGTCTGTAACCTCCGGACCACGACATGTATGGTATGAACATTCTCAAAAAAAAGGTGAACGGATTTCGTAAACGTCATCGTAGCAGGCCTGCTCTAACGACGTCATAGTACAAAAAAGCAGGGCAGTTCAACTTCCAGGCAACTTTTGTCCTGCTTTAAGAGGTCATAGTAAGCCCCCTGGTTAGGAGATGGCTGTGGCTAGCGGTAGCGATGTCTCTTGCTCACTCTACATCCTGGGGAAGCGAATCGGTAGCCACAGTCAGTCCATTCATACAATTGTCTTAGTATTTAGCTGGTTGGATGGTTATCAATTTGTGCATCAGAATCGTGAATCATCAGAGTCAGAATAATGGGGGGCGGGGGCACGTTCGTTAAGGCACCAAGATTAAATAGAACCAATTTTTCATTGGTGCTGTAGTGCGCGTTTGCCGTTGAACCCATTGAAAGGTCTGGGAGTGTGACTGGGTTTTCTCGTAGAAGCTAGAGGTGTGTAGGTCATAATTGTTAGGTACTATAGCAATAGGAATAGTAAAGAGATAAAACAACCACCGGATATGAATAAGTATTTATTTATTATCATAATGAGTTTTGAGGTGGTCGTTAACTTTCTGTCGTACTAGAAATGTAAATATAGGTATACTCGCATTAAATGCACATACCGGAGATCAGGGGTGACCCCATTGCGTCCATTTATACCTTTTTGCTAACTGTACCTACGTTAAAAGGTGTTTTTGTTAACGTAAAAAATTGATTAGGATATGGAAGATAAGTCTGCGCAGACGGGTAATATTTCTGTGGTTTGTATTTTTTTATAATCCTGACATCGAATAAATTTATACCGGGATCTTGTCCCGCATCCAGAACTGGTCTTGAATACATGTAACTCCTCACCGTTCACACGAGAAAAGGAACAAAAAGTGTGCAACATTGCAAACCACTTGAGAGCAATGGCTCGTTATTTAGATCTTGTATTCGATCCCTTGGTGATTGTATTTGCTTGGCTAATCATTATTTGAATTCTTTATTATTTTGTTGCTCAAAAGTAGGCTAAAGAAAAAATTAAGATGGTAAATATTGAACTTTTAATTAGATAGTAGTACCTTATCGTACATTTACCCAGTTATAACCAGGAAAAGTCTATGGACTGTAGTTAAAATTCTCAGAGACCGATAAATATCGCCTTTTTTATAAATATATTAATAAGCAATGCGTCGAATATAGGTAGGTACATTTTTTTTTTTTTATAAACCTCTTTAAAAAAACAAAATTTATTTAAAAATATTAATAATAGTAGCCCACCGGCATAGGGAACAAGGTCCAAGCTGCCGCTGGCCTGGGCCTCAGAGAGAGGAACCTCCTAACAATACGCGCCGTGTCCAGGAGTACCTACCGCTTTCTGTGTCAAGCCCTTGATCCAGTTGCCTAACGAGAGTCTCATCAAATGTTGGTCGAGGCTCTTGGCTATTAAGCCATTGGGCGTAGGTAACGACTATCGGCACAACGACTGCTGAGTCAATCTCCCACATGTCGACAACCTCGTGTACCAAGTCAAGGTACCTATTTAATTTCTTTACCCTTCTCGGCTTTCACGAGATCAATGAGAATAATTGTAATAACATAAAATGTCCTGAACGGAAAATTATGTGATATTTAAATGACTGGTCTTGTAACTCATCTCTAATGTAATCGAGGAGTGAAGTAGAGCAGGCCTTCTCGGGGGCTTACAACGCCGCGTTTGGTGAAACTTATTTCGTTTCCTATTCTAAATCATAATTGCAATTTGGCTGCCCATCCAGTCGGCAGTTGCACTGACTACATGCTAATAGGCTTCAAGCTGCATTCGCAGCTGCGTAGTTTATAGGTAGTTGCGACTGGATGTGCAGTCTAGTACCTACTTAGCAGTTATGATAACGAATATAATACGAAATATGATTCAGTACACGCGGCGTTATTAGTCCTGAAGTCCAAAACATCCAAATATCAAACCAGATTTAAAATACTTCGGTATTTTCTAGTTATTTTTTGTTTGTTACGTTCTCCCATCAAGTCAAGGTGAGGTAATGCACTATAAAAGGCCGAGATGTTCACTAACGCAACAATGCGTCTTGGTTTTATTTTGCTAGCTCTACAGCTACTGTGTAGCGTAGCCAACAGGTTTGCACCTTTAATATGGTCTAATTAATTGTTCTATTAAGTTTTTCCTTTTAAGATCTGGTCGCTTGGGCTTTTATGGGTAGTATCGTAATGTTTATTACTTGCGTTCAAGGGTTGCAATTAGATTTTTTCAACTTGTAAAATCTAATTACTGAATGGGATGAACATCAAAAATTGTTGGAAATTAATCACTGACAAAAAATAAGAAAAAGTAAAGACTGACTATAAATAGATAATTTTGTTATAAGATAATTATTTTACTCCGTTTAGTTTTTTTTTTGAAGTCGGTTTTTTTTTATAAATTATTTTATTTTATGCTTTTATTGCCACATATTACAATTACAAATTCTCGGACCACTACTACAACTAGAACGTCGTCTATATACGATTTGTGTATATTTTTTTAGTTTTTGTTGATTTTTTTCAAAAAGCCATGAATCAATTTCGATAAAATTGTTATGGGACCAAGCGGGAAGTATACCCTCTCAAACAAAACAAGAATTTTTCGAATCAGTTCAAAAATTACGGAGATGTGAGGTAACAAACATAAAATTAAGTAAAAAAATACAATTTTATTGACAACCTCCTCCTTTTTGAAGTCGGTTAATTACAACGTAACAAAATAAAAATTTTAGGTACATAGGATACAAGACTGAATGAACTTGTTTAACATAATGTGACGTAAAATTCAACAACCGTGCATTCATAATTAAATTTGTTAAGAACGGCAAAAACAGATGTTAATGATGTATTCTACAAAACATCAGAATTTAACGCTAAAATTATCGTAACGTCGTTACACCTGTGAACTTGGGGAGGTAAGACAGATGTGTTCTGTTTGACATCCATAGTTCGACAATGGCTGTAGGTATTAGGTTTAGAAGGCCGAAGGTTGGGCGGTCCTAGGTTGGACTAGCCAGCAGTGGCGAAGGGTGATTTTTCTTAAAAGGGAAGCTGGACCAAAAAAATGCTTACCTTGCTCAAGTGTGATGCGTGAATTCCAGTAACTACTTGTTTCGAAAGGGAAGCCGATAGGAATCGAGTTGTATGGAGCCTTCGCCACTGCTAGCCAGTCCGCAGGTCAACAGGGCAATTAGTAACGTAACCAGCATCAATCATGTCAATTGATGTGTAAAAATCAATATTCATTGCGTGGTACATAGTTGTAGAGAAGGCGGATTGTTAATACAAACGTTGCTACTGAAATTGTTGACCTGTCAAAATCAAAGCCATCTCGATTCGGAGTATGATGCGCAATTAGAATGCTGGTCTGCCTTGGTCAAAGCCCGAATCTGTTTCGACTTTCAGCCCAAAGACTGATGGGATGTTTTCCCAGAAGAGACTAATTTGGTCAGTCAAAGGTCCATTCCTGATAAATTTAGGTAGATGTTTTGTAAAAGGAATGTTAATCAATTATAATAATGGCTAATCATTTTGATGAATGGACCTAATCCGCCTGTGAGGAAAGCGCACAATGTCTAGCTGCCTATAGTTCAGCCTTACTTTCCAGCGCAGTCGGGTGCTAAGCAGTAAGGGATACGTGAGTGTAAGAAGATACCTCACATAGATGTCAGCTACCCAGTGTGGTGAATATCATATAAGTAGGTATGTACCACGGGCGTAGCCAGGAGGAGGGTTTTGGGGGTTCAAATCTCCCCCGAAAAGTTCAGATATTAACATTCATAGAATTAAAATAGGAACAGGCGTGCGGCATATCTCATTGACTACTAACTATTACCTACATTAAAATATATGGTGGTTTGGATTCCTCCACCACCGTCGATTATCGGATCGCATTCGGTAATCTTCGTATATTTTCGTGCCCTTTCGTATCCCACGCGTTTTTTTTTCACGCGCAGGTTTTTTTTGTATGTATTTTTCACATCTTTAATATTTTTCTTATTTAGGGGTTATTTTATGTACCTACTTTAAGTCATTTTACTTTCTTGAACCCTCCTCGATACTAAAACGTGGCTACGCCCGTGGTATGTACATTTTCCGTTTTTGGGAAGTTCAGCCACTGCTGCCCATCCCTTTTCCTGTCCACAGTTCACCGACTGCGATTGGCTGGACTCTGTAATAATTACACTTCTTCGCGAATTTTATAGAATCTTGTAGTCACGATATAGAAGGAAACTACATAGTTAATAACACTGATTTGCAATCCTAGCAAAATAATAATTGAACTAACATGCTTTCCTTGTGATTTTCTATTGTTATGATAAGTAGGTACTTTGACCAGGACCTATAAAGTACTTGTCTACCAATTCAATATTGCTTGAGGTAGACATCGGTGAATTCAGTCATTTCGAATTCAGGCATTCTGGAACTAAGGTAAATTGAGGTTTAGGCAAAATGATAAGAAAGCTTAATGAAATTACGTACTTATAAACCGCACCCGTATGACCAGCATCCAACTGATGGATGACTTATGTCGAATGTCAAACATTCGCTATTCAAATTGACACCTCAAGTGCCTACAGATAGCTGTGAAGCATTTCAATTTAGCCTTTTGGCTCATCATGTCATGTCATGTCATCATGACTCCGAAAACAGATAAAAGTAAGTATCTCTGAATGTATAATCGAGTATGCAGTATAGGTTTTAAGTTAAGTACTGCGCTAATGCTAATGCCCATTGACGATCGGATTTTGAAGTGTCACGCGAGGTGAGGCCTTCGTTAAATGCAGTGTGCGGATCTAAAAGCAGGCGACGATCAACGATCGATGTAAAGGAAGGCAGTCGCAGAAAGACAAGCGTGCGCGCAGCTCGCTAGTACAATTCGCAACCTCCGTCGACGCGCGTGCGTGCTTACAATTAGTGCGGCTGTTTTGTGTTCACCTCATGTTACGTGCATAATACAACAAAATGAAATTTCATATAAAATTATTCGGTAAGTATTTTTATATACGCAAGAAAACAAAGCATTAAAACAGAAAATAAATTGAACTGTAGCAAAGATAGGTACTTAACTGCGAAACAATAAGCAGTAATTATAGACGCTTAAAGCCATCATCAATGATACAAAATAGGAGATAATTCTTGATGGAATCATATTTTTGGTGAATGTCGGTAATTCCGTTGTTTTTATGAGCATACTTGCAACGTCTGATTATTGTTATAAAGTTTGGTGATGTTATTAATATTAATTTAAACGATGTTGTTGTTAAAAGTTAAAAAGTTTATTTACTATTTTTGTTTTATAAAACTGTGACAACCAATAATCTACGTGTTTCTAAAACATTGATACATGTTGAGGTAAACATTGATGACACCTTTTTATTACAAAAGCCCTGAAACATTATTTCTAGAAACATTTACGTAATGTTTTAGAAACTGGTGACTTGTATCTGAAACATTGTTTAGAAGTGAAAACATGGTTTTAACGACAGTGGCCGTCACAAACTTATAAACTTTTTGTAGAGCTATTGCGTTTTAAGTAACATAATAACTGACAGCGGTTTTTTTAATCACGATAAAGTGTCGAACATGCTATTATGTCACCATGGTTAATAAAATAATCAGTTTTTAACACATTTTCTTAACATGACTAGCTTGAAAAGTGTTCTAGGTGAGTCAGAAAGAGATAATACAATACATATAGGTACTGCTGAATGTGCACATACTAGACAGGCACCCTTAAATTTGAGTCAAAGTAGTGACGATACCCGATATGATCTTTTTTAATCCGATCCCAGACGTGTAAATTTCAATTCAATAGTTTGTTGAACCGTTTTTCTTCCCAGCATAAACACTAGGACAACAGTGAAGGACAAGCATTTTAGAAGCCTGTCTTTTAAAATATTACCGTTCCAAAAGAACTAATTCTAGTCTGTCTTGAAAAAATAATGGGTTCTTAACACGTTCAGTACCGGGTGCCCTCCAGGAGGGCACCCTGTAGTCGCATTCGCCATGCCGGGTGCCCTACTGCCCTCGTGGAGGGCTCATTTTAAATGTAGGTTTTTCTTGGAAAATACAACGTCATGAAAGAACCAAACATATATATTTTACGACGTAGTAGCGTATTTTTCACGGTTTTTAACCTAATGCCAGGAACCCTCCTCGAGGGTTCACTTTTAGCGC
Source organism: Amphipyra tragopoginis (assembly GCA_905220435.1). Lineage (NCBI taxonomy): Eukaryota > Metazoa > Arthropoda > Insecta > Lepidoptera > Noctuidae > Amphipyra > Amphipyra tragopoginis. The sequence goes on from HG992009.1 coordinate 13,571,131, forward strand.
AAACGTAATGCCGAGGAAGGTCCTGGAAGGTCCATTAGCAATATGTATGGCGGCATGGTGTATGAGCTCTATGAAAAGTGTGGTGGACTCGAATGAATATTTCACATTTTAGTTACATGGGTTTATGATTAAATCTTAATTTAGCTGGACGAAAATTCTTTCCGGGGCCAATATATCTACCTACCTCCTTTCTGCTCCTGAACACCGGCTAATCGGGTGCCCCCTGAATGGATATGAGCTGATAGAAACATGAACTTTACCTACTTATTTCAATGATTAAGACCTTTGAATGTATGTATGACTGCAATATCAATAAATAAATAAACAAAATTGTTGTTGTCTACATCGTATCTTCTACAATGTAGTAGTATTAATTCAAAAGATAGGTATCTAGTGGGTCTTACCTACAGGTGGATGATAGGTAGGTAGATGGCATTTCTTTATGCAGCAGAATACCAGTATTTTACACGGAGCGACTGCCATCAGACCTCCGCGACCTAGTTACTGGGCAATGCCGATGTCCTGAGGTTAGACCGGTTTTCAGACTTTCGGGCTTCTGACTACCTGTAACAACTGTCATAGGTATTCGTATGACTCCCGGGATCGACGGTTTAACGTGCTCTCCGAGGCACGGAGGGGTCTCGATGTGTAACGAATGGTCACCCATCCGCGGAGTGACCGCGGCAAGCATAGTTTAACCTTGTAAATCATGTGATCTGCGCGGTTGTTAATTAACTACGAGCCCCTATATTCTAACCCATCCTATCTATTCTTTTCTATTCTAGTCTTTGTTCCATTAGTACAAAAATAAACACCTGGCCCCCTTTGTACCTGTACATTTATTGTGCACAGCTGAAATATGTCGAATGTGAGCGTTAATTTCTACGTAATATTTATTCAACTATCGTCAACAATTAAATACCGCTATCAAGAGTCGTGCTCGTGCCGAAAGATTGTAGATATTTTCATTGTTTTATTTATCCATTAATCTACATTAGGTATGTACAAAAACATTGTTTGTGTACTTATGTACGCGAGGTAGAAGTTATACTTCGACTAAGACATATCAAAATAAAACAAATTCACTTCAACAACCAGAAAGAAAAGAATGAGGTTTATGTCAACAACTAACATCATGGTGTGATATAAAAAAGAGTTTATGTCAACAACTTACTTCAAGGTGTCATACAGTAAAGAGTTTGTGTCAACAACTAACTTCATGGTGTTGCATTTCCGTTACAACTGCGTGCGTAACTTCTGCAACAATGAAAATGTTACCCATACTGCGCCAAAAAATTAAACTTACAGACTTAAAAATAAACTAAAAGATTGCAAGTTATACAAGTTTCCTGGTTGTTTTTTTTTTGTAATATTCTTGTTATTTTTCGCTTTGTTTATTTATTCAAACAAAAATATAGCGAGGAAAATGTAATAATAGCGTAACGATCAAATTAACATTTGAGTAGCCATACTTGGGAAAACATTACGTTATTTACGATATGGATTGTGAAAATTAATTTAACACTTACAAGACGAAGAAATTGTATTTGTTTTTATATTTATGAATAGGACTCTATTGAAAATCTCCTTGTTTTGATCATAATCTAAAAATTGTTGAACCGAAATGTTCTAGCGTTTTTTTTTGTTGGTATCTATTGTTTAGGTTGATAATAATTTATCTAATACACTTGAAAGGCAGACGCCGTTTTCTTCCGGCAATAGAGGTTAACCGATCCACTAAACACTCCCTCCCATAGACCAGATATTTTTTTACCATAGTTTACAATAGTTTTGCACCCACTTGGGACGGTCCATGACTGTACTTCAATAGTGCAGCCGTGGATAGTCCCCGGTTGGTGTCCCACCCCATTTTAGATTAAAGTTCTCAAAGGGGCCTCTGCGCGTTGGACCTGTGTCCCCGTGTATGCCTTCCAAAAGACCGGACATCTTCCGCACGGAAGATGAGCCGTGAATAGAGATAGATATCTAATACATTGACATGATTAGGTAGCAGCGTGAAAGTTTTTTCGCCAGAACTTTTCGTTAGGAAATTAAGTAGGAAGTCAGGTTCAGTTCAGGTTGTTTACGTGTAAAATATTAACTTTTTAAAGACATACACACGTAGGTAGTAATAATGTTTATGTCGGCGTCGATGTTATGCGAAATTAAATTCAAGAGACCACTTGAAAGAGAGAGCTAAATCCCAAATCAAAACGAGTTTATAAGTTTTCAATGAAACCAAAAAAAGGCTCCAAAGCGAATGGTACGAATGCATGATTAATGTTGGCGAGGCTTCACAAACAACTATAATAATAGGTTATTCGCAGAAAACTTATGTTTTACAAAACACAACATTATGCATGGTCTGAGCATTGACGACGATGCCCTTGACAGAAACGGATTAAAATGCTTGGTTCCGTTGCTGCACGGTTCAGCGGGTTTGTCGCTAGTTCCTGGCGATCGCAGAATCGTTGTTTATTAAAAAAGTAGTGGCCAATAGGTAGCATGATCGGTTATTTAATAGCTTTTCAGTGGAATCTTTCTTGTTTGATGATCAGATAACGATTTAATTTTTCCTTATTTCAATAGGGTGCATAATTTTCCATTGCATGTAAATCTCATAAAGGAGGAAAGTTTACCTACTCAGCAATGTACAGTCAGCATTGCTAAGTCATAATATTTATGATTCAAACGAAATTCCGAAAAGTTAATATTTAAAATTAAGGATTTAATTGAATTTGAATTTAATTTTAATGTGTTTTCTACTCTATCACAATTTTTTTACTCAAATTAATACTATTGTAAAGTTTTTATTCATAAATCACTTTTAAACTTTGTACAATGTTTCCTTACTTTTGATGCTGGCGGTACTCGTAAGAAATAGAAGAGTTTCCGTTCGCATTTTCCTACTCGCGTCTAGATGTTGACACCTGGTAATTCATAATATATTAACATACTAAGTAGTAGTGGGGAATATTTTATTCAACTTATGACAGTCCATAAATGGACTAACTACAGCTATTCTAGTTAGTCAGTACTTAGCCCGAAAACGCAACACCTAAAAGGAAAACGCTAAATAAAAACAAAAACTCAGCGTTTTCCCTTCAGGTATGCATTATTATCATCATCATTCAGCCGAAAGACGTCCAGTGCTGGACATAGGCCTCCCCCAAAAGGGGTGGTTCGCCATAATCGCCACGCTTGGCAGGCGGGTTGACGATCGCAGTATGGTTGAGTACTCAGAGAACGCTGCTGCCCATCCTCTAGTGAATCCCTTAGTCGCCTTTTACGACACCTATGGGAAGAGATGAGGTAATGCTATTCTTTACGTCCGGCACCACATGGACATAATATGCGTTAAACACTTCTTAAAAATGTATTTATTTAGCTCTATGATAAAGTTATAATGTAGGTTGTTTAGCAATAAGGTAGTGGTGACAGTTTAATAATGTGGAGCAAAGGTCTTTCCTGGAGGTTATCAGAACAACAAGGAAATCGATACAATAATTAGTTACACGTGCTCTTGGTTGCGCATGTGCACCCAAATCTTGTATAGAAAAATATAATTAATAATTATGTTCTTGCCGTCTATTCTATTTACTATTTAGTCGTTTCGCTTCGCTGTACGAGTATCCATTGCAGATCTCATTATTCAAGTGTTGTGACATCCCAAAACGTTTGTGCAATATTAATTGCCTTATTTTTTATAAGTGTCTGAAAGGTCGAAACACAATGCCGCCTGCATGTTATTTAAAAATAAAATTTTCAATAGAAATATAACAAATGACAACATTAAATATAATGGCCTGCATATAATATTTTGTTTCTCATGTCATGATGTAAGGATGTAACCGATTCTTGGAACACGGAATTTTGCATCTCGATGTCGACCGTTCGTGCGAAATGATAAACCTTTTTAATAAGTAGGCTGTACCGTTAGAGTATGTGTGTATACCTGTAACAAGTCGCAGCGAGTGTTTAATCACTTTGAAAGTTCCGTGTTCGACATCTGTCACTTTTGGTATTTTTATAATAAGTATTCTCGTCGCTGCCGTTAGGTTTTGTGATGAACAGATTAAAATCGAAGATAGCTGGTACGTAGAAAAGTTTTCTGGCTCACTTTCAAAGACCTTGACCGTTTCTAGTTTATAAATAGTGATAGGTGAAAGTTAGGGACTGCTCAAATAATTTTGTTTTAGAAGTCACTTTTGAATACATTGTAGTCTTTTATTCCTGTAGGTAGGCAGTAAAGGTACAGTTAACAAGTAGTTAAGTCAAAAAGCTATACAATGTGTAGCTTTACATATAACTTAGTTAAGTGAACTTTAAGTACGTAGAATAAAAACAAGTAAGTAGCAAGAAAGTTGCTAAGAAAGAATTCGCGCTAGGCCTTCCACTTAAGTAATTTAATGTGCACGCAATAATAAAAGTACATATTCGGTATGAGCCTAATAAAGTGTTATGGGGCAGAAACGGGATGGTCAGTCATTAGCGCGAGGCTGGCGCCAGCAGCGGCGCGGCGCGGGTCTGCGCGCCGTCGGCGAGGCGCCTGCCTAGCCAGACTCTGCATTCTTGCACTTTCACCGCTACACAGACATTCGGATTCTTCCAGAATGCAAGCCTAGCGAGCACACCGTTACGCAAATGATTGACGTCGTCTACCGACTCATTAAAATAAGCATGCGCTTGCGAGGATAAGTAGCTCATTCAATCACACATTTGCATTACTGTTGAAGTCAAAAGCTCATTTATTGGTGTCTCGGCGCACCATTGCCACTGCGTACGCGCATCGCTAATTTCAAACGCGTCGTCCTTCGCAGATAAAACTTGAAATATTACTTAGAATGAGCTTCGTATGCTAAATTTCGAGTATTTTACCTTTTATGGGTTTAAAATTAAAATTACCAACATAAAATCGTCATTATATAAACAATAATAGAGACGAGTCAGTAGGTACTTGATTATTGCGAATCTCATCACCGCGCCTGGTACGAGGTGAAGTACCGGGCAGTAATAGCTGCGTTTGCAAACACATCAATTAGGTAAACGACAGCCTATTCATAGCGACACAATAGGAACACCAAATAACAATAGGTTTGTCATGACAATGTGGTCTCCCCGCCCGCCCACAGTTACGTGTTTCTAGGAACCTACTGTTATTTAAGAAGGAGTACTTTGCATGTAATGTCACCATGACACACCTGCTGCCAATCAAACCGTACATGGTATACAGTTCGGAATAGGTTATTGTCATTTAGAAGACCTTAATAAAATCATCTACCCAAGCAACTTAACCTTTAATGCCAAATTGTTTGTCATTTACTTTTCTTAAAACCTTATGAGGGTGTAGTAAGGTTTCAAGAAAAGTAAATAACAAACAATTTGGCATTATTTTATAAACAATAAAAAAATAGACATTTTTTATTTTCTATTTAAAAAATTCTAAAAAATTAACATCTTCCAAAAAAGTTGGTGGGAAATATAATTACCGTTTGCCTTATAATGGGTTACAGGAGTAGATGACCTGTTGAAGGTCTCCCCTTCGCCAGAAAAACTCAACAGTCAATTACCTAAGCTTCATAAGACGCATACTTAGATTATAGACAACATCATGCAAATCGATCGGCTTAGAGATGACCTACATCAAGCTATAAGGAGAAACCTTCAAACCGTAATTTTATAACAATAAAATAATGAACATACCTATTTCTAACCAATAATCGTAAAATCCAATGATGTCGTTACGTTACTTCAATATCATGTGTAAAATGTTGTTTTTTTTCTAGTCTAAAAACTTTAAGAATAAAAATTATGAAGATAATAATATACATAATAGTGAAATGATAGACAGGTTGCTTTTTTAATAACCAGACTTTGAACAGTTTGAAATTTGACATCATGAAAGTAAAGTCGAATTACGAATTAGAAAAGGTCAGTAGATGAGTTATTGAAGACGGCCGAAAGTGTAAAAAACGGTAACTAGTTATTAGATCACGTCATCATAATTATTATTCAGATAGATAAAGGTAGGTGTGTCCTAAGCGCCGAGCGCGGAGGTCGTCGAGGATCGTCTCCAAAAAACACAAATTGATGGCCTATAGTGGCGGACTAAGGTTGTTTTGTTGTCATCACGCTATTCAACGAGGCCATGGCCATAGAAAAAACACGATCTTTTGCAAGAGATTCTGATTAATTTTACTAGGTAGGTATTTGCTGTGGTCTAATACGAAGTTGTTGTTTTATGTTTGATTTTTGATGCTGTTGTCAACGGCGATCTGAAATGCCAAAGCCATTAGGAATAAAATGAAGAACTAAGTTTAAAAATTGTTACATTAATTATCTTATTAAAAATATAACAAAAACAAAAGGTCAAAAAACCGGCCTAGTGCGAGTCGGACTCGCTCACTGAGGGTCCGTACCTTGGAAAGTTAATTTTTTTTTTTTTTTGGAACCGTACGGCTTATTTTGTTTGTAAAAGATTTTTGCTGATTTCTAAAAAACTTTGCTAGTATTTTAACAGATATAATTTTATTATTCTTGTAACATTTACATAAAACCTCTATCAACTCGATTAATTCCAGATCTTTCGCTTTGCAAATTTCGGAAATGAGGGGGAGAAATGGTGTTTTCACAGATATTTTTTATCGTAAATCAAAAACTATGCAGCAAAAATTAAAAAATATTTTATAATATTCAAATGAAGCCCTTTCATATGATACCGCACTTAACTTAGTAACTCCATTTCAACCCCACACTTTGGTCCCTATTGCAATGAAAATAAAAATATTTTAGCAATCCTTTTACGTGCAATATCTATGTTGCACGTAAAAGTATTGGACAAGCATTATTTAACTATTCCAAATTTCTGAAATAAGCAGCTGTGACAGGCAGACGAACAGACGGACGCACCATGAGCGTTTTCTGTTTTTACCATTTTGGTAAGAAACCCTAAAAATGGCGGCCGAGACACTTCACAATACTAGACTAGTTCCTTGAGCAAAAAAACGTGCTCACGGGAACGTGATAGCTAATACTCGTTTGGAATCTTTAATTTTATTGTGAATTAAACGATAGCCACGTTCTAATGCGTCACTTATTTTTCTGTGTTGATTAATTAATTTCACTTGCATCATGTCAATAATTTCGGTTCTAGAAACTAGTTCAAGCGCTCAATATGTCAAAAACATTTAACTTTCGCCTCGCCTTGTTTTTTGTTTATAATCATAGTATTTCTAATAAGCGGGTATCTCATTATTTACGGTGCAATGAACCGCACACGTTTGTCACCGCGTGTCCGTCTGATATTGACAATGTATTCGAAAGTTTATGTTCCGCACACTTACGGGTTCTGCGAGGTCGTGCATTCTTGTCGACAACTATTTGCCAAACTCAAAAACTCGTGTCTGTTTCCGCATTCATCTAAGGTCGATGACGAAATGATCTCATCCTTAAATCATGGGTAAAACGAAGTTTAGCGAATAATTAACTAAGGTATCAATACAATTATGCGAGGTGATTAAAATCTAACATTCAACTTGATTTCAACATACTTAGTTTGTTAAAACATTTCGAAGTCGATTAACATGTAGAATCGATAAGGAAAATACCTTAGTTTTTGTGTTTGTAAAAATACGTGGTTTCCTCGAATGCGTTGGTGTGTATCTTTTTCGTAACGGTTCATCGGTATGCTAATCAGAAGGGTGATTCTTTACAGATGTGGTCCCGGCGCGGTTCAACGTGGCCATCATGATGTTCTTCGCGTGTTGGATCAACTACATGATGCGGGTCAACATGAGCGTTAACATCATTGCGATGGTCCCTGATGATTCCACAACCACATCGTAAGTTAAGAGCATGACTTTAATGTGTTGTAGATACAACCTTCTATAACTTGTTGTTATTTCGGAGGTTTCAGCATAAATACAGTACCCCAAGTGTGAGTTTTTTTCGTTAACTACTGTAGTTGCGTCACGACAAAAATGTATGAAAATTTAGGCTGCGCCTCTAGGCGCACCGTTCAGTTAACGCGCGAAAATTAGTTAGTGAACGGTGCGCCTAGAGGCGCAGCCTAAATTTTCATACATTTTTGTCGTGACGCAACTACAGTAGTTAACGAAAAAAACTCACACTTGGGGTACAGATCAATAGTGCAATACAGATTGGAATACGTACCTAAATGATGGAGAAACTTTATATTTTTCGGTTCATTTTACTTAATGACTTATTTAATAAGCAGTTTTTCTGAACATTATTATGGTTAGCTACACATAGATAGCCTTTCTCTGTCAAAGATGTATTTGATACCAATCATATTCATTTTCCATAGCGTCCTCCTACGAAAATTTCTAAAATGGAGTGAATTTCGGTACTTTGTCGCGACAATAACCATTAGAAGTCATATTTAACTTTAAAAGGTGGAGAAAGAAAATCGAAGTGGATATAAGTTTGACGACACGTTTGGTGCAATGGCTGAGCGATTGGCTTCTGCGTTACGGGTCGTAGGTTCGATTCCCACACGTAACAAAAATTTGTATGGCCTACAGATACCTAGTTGTTTCGGGTCTGGGTGTTTGTGTATGTGAGATTTGTGTTTGTAAACGCACCCACGGTACAGGAGAAATCCTAGTGTGGGGTAACGTTTTTTAAAAAAAGACAAATAAAAGTTTGGGTTTCCTTCGGTCATTATGCTGACAGCAGCAATTCGCGGTCAAATAGATCCCTCTACGGTCAGAAAGATTTCGATTGTCATAACTTGAAGATAAAAAAAGTACACTGTGTCACTTATTACCTGCGCATTCTGTAAATGCGTCCTTAAACTCAACACGTTATCTTTACGTGACACCCCGCGGTAGCTTTGTTTGTACCTCCTTGTAAGCATTACTTAACATTTATTTATCTACTACATAATACTGTTGTCAACAACACGTCTTATGTAATCTGTATTCAAAAATTATTACACGTATGATAAAGTAATAGAATATCACACGCATTGTATCAAAACAAGTTCTGAAAAGAAAAGTGCATAGGGTGTGTGGTTTTAGCTACACTTAACTTTATCAATGATAAAGTTAAAAGAAGATGGATTTTCTTAATGACACATTTATCAAATCTAAACGTCAAATTTGACAGAAGATGTTATAAAATGACAACGATAGCTCAGATTGTAATAGCCTCGATAAGATCGTCAAATCTTATCGATTGCGTCGATTAAAGCTAGCTTTAACTAGTTTTAGCTAGTTTTAAACGTTCGCGATTTGTACACATTATAAAAGTACAGTTTCGGGTCTAATCGCGTAAAAACTTTAAAAGGCACAAAATACCTTTTTTTGAAAGTTTTTTGATGAAACGTCGGGAAAAAATAAATATTTTGTTCCTTTTTAAGTTTCTATGCGATTAGACCCGAATCTGTATTTTTATAATTAGCTATCATGGTTCTTATTTTTGACTGTCGGTGACTGATTGGTGAACTTGTCGAATTATCACGAATGGTCATTATTATATAAATCGAACGGGCAATTCTCGTTTCTTTTGAAATAATTGTGAAAAGGAGTTTGTCGTTCGAGCCCTTTCTCTACTATAAAATTTCGAAAGTTAAAATATTAATTCGAAATCTCGCACAGCTTAGACCGCTGAAAGTACGAACTTGAAACTTGGTGGGTACTTACTTAGTTGTATTATAATTATATCAAAAACGTACACTTAGAACAGATTTTTCGAAAACCAAGCCTTAAGGGGTTAAGGCGTTATTAAACCGGGTTGGTTTTCGAAACATCCATTAAAAGGGGTGGCAAAGTTTATGTGAAAAACTTGAAAGTTGGCACAAATACTCTCTGAAATAAGTAATGCCATTTATTTACCGACTTTCCAAATCTACCCCTAAAAAGGGATGCAACGGGGTGTTACTGTTTGTATGGGAGAGTCAAACTTGGTAAAAAAATACTGCGAAAATTACAAAAAAATAAAAAGTTGTAGTATTGTTATTTCTTTTGTAGTGTAAAAGGTAAAAGGGATACGTTAAACGGGGGTATGCAGGGGCATACCAATGTAAAATGGCTCCATGGGCGAACATCGAAGTTGCGCCCTTTCGTAAATTATCGAAAATCTAAATACTTATAGAATAAACAGATACACTAAAGAGTCTCGGAAGGCTTTTTTTTAAATTCACGATATCCTAGGAATCGCGTGACAATTTGAATAATAATATGAATTTTTGTTTTGTTGGTTTAATTTGCAAATTTTGCGCATCCCTTTGAATGGCGCCCAGGGCACGAGCTCTACTTGCCCCACCCTAGGTATGCCATTGGGGGTATGTGAAAACTTATTACGCGAGCGATGGTGCACAGGTACTGCAAGTCAGTGATAAGTAGGGATTGGATATTCGGATGCATATTTACCTAAAGTTAATTTTTAGCTACGAAAGTATGGAACCGGCTTCGTAAAATATATTTTTGGTAAGAAAAAACCCTGGACGCCAGGAACACCAGGAATGCATAACTAGTCAGGTGTATAATATGGAATAGTGTATAAAATGATTTATTAAAAAAAAACTCCGGGATTCATGGATTGCATACCTAATTATTTAAAATTTATGTTTAACCCCCGATGCAAATATGTGTATATGTAGAGTGTAAGAAGAAGAATGGTGTGTGTTAGATAAAACAAAAAAAAAAAACAAAAATTAAAATAATTGTCCTGGAACCGCGGGATTTTTCGATACAAAAGCGCGTTTCATATTAGCCAACATCTCAAGTTTAGGTGAATATTCATCCGAATATCCGATCTCTAAAGATAAGGTTACAAGATTAGATAGATTTATACTGTTAACAATGCTATTATTTCACCAAAAATATGTGAGCAGACGAAACGATTAATTACGTCACAATGTTTGGACCAGTTTTTTTGGTAAGTATATTGACGCATGAAACGGGGATGAATACACAGACGGAGAGAGACAGGTATTATATAAGTAGTTAACTACGTGAATCGTGTTTCGGAGACCGCGCATGTTGATTTTATCAATAAATTACACAAATAATTGACTGCTAAATACATTTTCATGACTGAAAGTTAAGGTTTTCCGTTGAAAATTATATGTGTGTCTATACAGGATGTAAACGAACTCATGTAATTCCTCCAAACCATATGATCTATAGAGAATATAGATTAACCCCGCACGGGATTTAACACGATTAAAAAGAAAAAAAAACGTGTTTTTTCTTGCGGTAGGCCTAAGTCATGGTATCTAAACCACCTAATAAGGTTTCAATAAAAAAGTAAGCAAAAATAATTACTTATTGCAAAAAAAAAATGTGATAGAACATTTCGATGTCACGCATAAATGAATGAAAGCACGGCGACACTGCTGGCGGGGACGACTAGCGCGATATTGCTCCGTGCAGTCAGTTAATTCGGGGTGCTAAAATGACTCGGAAACAGAAAATCAAGTAATTTTTATGAAACATTATTTTTGCTGTATCTGGTAAAACACACAGCTTTGTCAATCTGTGTCATTAGTAGATCACGCGGTTTGAAGGAATAACACGAATTCGTTTACACCCTGTATACACACATGTGGGTACTATGTTGTAAAGTCAGCATCATAAGACGATGAATATTTTGGTATGTTAAATATTTTCCCCCTTACTGATGACTGAAACTCAGCGGGTTGCCGGTTCAAACCCAGGCATGTACCAATGTGACTTTTTCAATGTCATATGTGCTTTCTTAGTTAATCTAAGATGCCACTGACATACGGTGATGGAAAACATCGTGAGGAAACCTGGACCTTAATGGTCTGAGATCGCCAACCCGCAGTGAGCAAGCGTGGCGATCAATGCTCGTTCCTTCTCTGTATGAGAAGAGGCCTTTGCCCAGCAGTGGGACAGTTACAGGCTAATATTTATTTTTATATTACTGATCAAAGATTATCATTTCTAAACACTGATTAAATTATACCTGTCCTTATCATTTGTATTCCAATGAATAGAGATAGCAGACTTAAAACCAATTTTAGTTAAACAACCTTTAACCATCCTAAGTAAAGGTATTAATATCATCGGTACATAAGCATTCTGATATTGATCTAAATATTGTTTCTCCTGTACGTTTTAAATCCATGGTAACTATCATGTGTCTGCTTAACGTGCAGTGTCATACTGTCATTAGCGAACGTCAAAACACTGCGCAAGCGACACTTTTATTATAATCATGATGGCATCTTGCAATCTCATGTCACCGTATACCACAGACATGATAAAAAATGATCGTGTGACGACGTGATGTACCTACTATATGAATATATTATAGAGCCATGGCTAAATCAGCAGTGAAGCGTGAAGACACAATGAATGGTGACCGCATTGTGGTACAAAGTGTATCAAGTGCATCAGACTGCATCGTTCTGCAGGTTGTAGATGGAAATGTAATTTATAATAAACCTGCTCATGCCCAATAAACATAAATAAATAAAATGCTGCAATATTTAGTTGAAGGGTAGTTTTTCATCGAATTTTTCGACAATGGTAAAGGGGTAATATTCAAAACGTCTTAATATTTTTTTAAAGGTTCTTACCATTTGACTGCCTTGTCTCTCGTGTAGTGCCGGACTTAAAGAATAGCACTACCCCATCTCTTCCCGTGGGTGTCGTAAAAGGCGACTAAGGGATTCTCTAGAGGATGGGCAGCAGCGTTCTCTGAGTACTTTCACAACAATACTGCAATCGCCAACCCGCCTGTCAAGCGTGGCGATTACGGCAATCCCTCCCCTTTTGGGGAAGGCCTATGTCCAGCAGTGGACGTCTTTCGGCTGAATGATGATGATGACTGCCTTGTTGGTCTAGTGGTCGCAAGCGCGATTGCTGAGCGTGAGGTCCTGGGTTCGATCCCCAGGTCGGGCAAAGTGTTATTGGGTTTGTCCGTGTGGAATTTCTCAGTAGCAGCCCAGAGTTTGGATTTGTGCCCGGTCGATGGCAACAAGCTCGCCCCTTATTACATGGGACGCATACATAACCGTGAAATGCGTGTGTACTATACACCTCTGCCAACCCTTCGGGGTATATAGGCGTGAGTTTATGTTGAAGGGTTTAATATTCGAAACATCTTAAAAAAAATATAACAGGTCCTGCCATTACTTGTTGGTTAAACTACATCCCTGGAAGCCAGTGATGTGGTTTGGGTTTTCGTATTCATAGTTTGGGTTTTTTTTACATCTGCATCTTTTTTGTTAAGATATTCCTATAATGGCAGTAAACTAAAGAATATTGTGAAATTTACAGATAATCACTTTCTATATTAACGATAAAACATGTTTGAATAGTTAAAATGTTGACTTGTTTACAGTTGTTGTTACAATGTATTATCTGATCGTGACTACCGATGGCGTATGTAATATGGATTGGATGTAATTTAACGTTCATATGTATATACAGGGCGTCCCACGACTTTGCCACATGGAGGGGAAGTACCTTAAATACTGTATTACAGTTTACAGGTAGAAAAAATTCCTGAATAAAGACTTCATTTTAATTTTAAAAACAATACGAACTGCATTCAAAGAATTTTAAATAATCACCCGTCTGAACCGGGAATCGAACCCGCTAAATGTGAAAACAAAAAAAAACGATAATTTTATTGTACTAATCGAAAGGCTCGATCAGATACATTTATTTCTTCTAAGTAACATAGCATCTAAAATAAAAGGAACACCATGAAATTCAACATTTATTTGAATAATAAGACACGTTTAAGTGTGCAACTTACAAACAATTTAATTTATTAAATGCTCAAAATGTGTCTCTTCCTATTGTACACAAATTGTAACTCTTTTAATAATCTCGCTTACCGTTGATTTATTTATTTTTTCATGGTGAATATTTGAAATAATACTTCGAAATAGTAATAAAGCAGAAAATAGTACATAAATCAGTTGTTTTATGCACGACCTAGTCAGAGAAAATGCTATTCATTATTCTGAACAAAATCTTAAATTAAATGTTAAATTTCATGGTGTTCCTTTTATTTTAGATGTTATGTTATTTAGAAGAAATAAATGTATCTAATCGAGCCTTTCGATTAGTACAATAAAATTACAGTTTTTTTTGTTTTCATTTTTAGCGGGTTTGAGTCCCGTTTCAGACAGGTGATTATTTAAAATTCTTTGAATGCAGTTCGAATTGTTTTTAAAATAAAAATGAAGTCTTGATTCAGTATTTTTTTCTATCTACAGTATTTAAGGTACTTCCCCTCCATGTGGCACAGTCGTGGGACGCCCTGTATATTTAAAGAGATTAAAAGTATATCTTTTAATCTCTATTGAGGTATAATTTTATTGATAATCTACGACACTGAAAAAAAAACAAGAAGATTATAGAGTGTAAAGCACGATTTGATAGTTTCAGCAAAAAAGAGTTAAGTAGCTTTTTTTGCTTTGAAATTTTAATGAACTAAGCAATTGTTCGAACTTGATGGAAATTCAAAGTAACATGTTTTATAGGTAGCAATTATTTGTTAGTTACGAGCCACCTACGGTTACATTCTAAGGACAAACAAGTACCTAGTAATAACAACTTTGTTGATACGTGCCTCTTTGTCATAAAAACCGATTTAAATGTGCAACTTACAATCATGAATAATTGTCTGTTACCCACTTATACAGGGTGAAATGGTAAACACTCGACAAACCGAAATGGGAGATTGTACTCATCACTATAAACAACTTTTACAATGGGACCAAACAGGAAATCGCAAAAAAAAAATCTGCTGTTCCCTACATTTTGACGAGTTATGCGAACATAAATGTAGGGCACATCTGTTTTTTTTTTCGCGATTTCCAATTTGGTCCCTAGTTGTTCATAGTGATGATTATAATCTCCCATTTCGGTTTGTCGAGTGTTTACAATTTCAACCTGTATTATAAAGTTAAACAGTCTACCACCTAGCTAGCCTTTTCCATCCATGTTGGGGTCAGCTTCCAGTCTAAGCAGATGCGACTCAGTATCAGTATTTTACACGTAGCGACTGCCATCAGACCTACGCAACCCAGTTAGGTACTGAGCAATGCCTATCGGCAAATACAGGGTTACTGGTAATTCGACGTATTCCTTGCACTACGTTATAGGGGGGCTAATAGAACATATGGAGGATTAAATTTGTTGCATTTTAGCCCCCTTGTATAATAATATTCTAAGGTTACACCGGTTGTCAGACTTTCGGGCTTCTGACTACCCATAACGACTGTCAAAGATATTCGTATTACACCTGGGAGTCCTGGAACCGACGGTTTAACGTGCTCTCCGAGGCACGGAGGGGTCTCGATATGTAACGAACGGTCACCCATCCACGGACTGACCGCAGCAAGTGCAGCTTAATTTTGCAAATCGTATGATCCGCGCAGTTTTTAATTAGCTACGAGCCGAGCCCGTCTGTAGTAACTTACAAATGCGTACTGCGAAATAGTCACGCAGCGCGCAACGTTGATATCTTTTTCAATATTTTATGTAATTAATTGTAAGATCAATTTATAATATCCTAAAATCAATAAAGTTACTGGATTCCAACTTCCACATTCGTGTTTATTAATTTACCAAACAAAAACAAATATGTTGTCATGTTTGCCTGCCTAGCCGAAGTAGCGGATTATTAATTATACTTTAACCCGCTTACTTATAAAAGAATGTAATTTTTAAACATTAAATAAATGATATCTGTCCTTGTCATTTTTATGCCAATAAATAGAGATGGCAATAGCCTTAACAGCCGTTTTAGTTAAACTACTTTTAACCATCGTTTATAAGTAAGGGTGAAAGTCGGTAAATTTATGGCATAATCCTCGCATAGAGATTGAACATCAGTCTGTCGGGCACCAACTCTCCTCTAAATCTGGGTAACCAAGCGGCTGAAATGCTTTTTGAGCTCCACCGTCAGTCCGGCAGTTTGTACGGCTACAAGCTAATTTCATAATCAAAGCAGGTCAATTTGATGTGAGCGATTACACACTGCATTCGATCCGAATCCGTGAAAATACGGATATAAAAAACTCGGACCGAATTCGGATATTGCTTTACGCACTGCATCCGATCCGAATCCGTGAAAATACCGATCTAGAGTAAAAATCTCGGACCGAATTCGGATGTTGCTTACGCACTATTCCGATCTCTGATCCAAATTCAAACAATTCAGGGGCCATCTTTGGCATATCCGTTTGGCGTCTGATTTGAATCCGAGGTAATGCGAAAGCGTTCATACAAACAGTACCTACTACGGCTACTTCGGTCCGTCAATTGTTCTTCCGAATTAGAAACTCACGGATGACGGATAGAAATAGGATGACGGATGCCGGATGTAGTGCGTAAACTACCATACAAATAGTTCTATGGCTACTTCGGAACGTATTTTCACGGATTCGGATCGGATGCAGTGCGTAACCGCTATTAGAGATAAAACAAGAACAAATATGATGTGATGTTTGTCTGAATGCAATACTTACCCTACCTAGCCGAAGCAGCGGATTATTAATTAAACTCTAAGTCGGTAAAGTAAGCATTATCATTAGGCTGAGTGATGTGATGATCCATTCACATGCAAATGCGACGCATTTCTGTATTTTTAGTCTACTAATAGTTTAAGGTGTAATAAACACGGTGCTTGTTGTTTATTTTTACTTACGTTACTGTTACACCTTTTGGTATTGTAGTACGTAGTGTGTCGATTGCATGCTGAATAAATTGATTTTCTTCCGTTCCAGTTTTCTCTTTCTAAATATATTATAATATCTTCTTCTACTTATCTTTCATTTAAATTGTGTTCAAAAGCTCCCTTAATTTTGAATATTTTCGCATACTTATAATTGAAAAATACCACTAAAAACTGCGTCAACTTATCAACTTATGATTCATATGAGGAGGCCTTGGTTAAAAAATAAATGTGCATATTAAATGTGTGTTTAACACGTGAGCGAGCGATATCCATGGCTTCAAATCGCATCAGTTCGCCACGCGTGTCGGGCCACGTGCTACCAACATTCTCACGATCAACGGACTTATTCGTACTACAATGGTAATTATTACACAATCAAATTTTATTTACTGTATTTTAGTCGAAATAATAAAAGATGTTTTTATCATGCACGATTAAAACACATTAAAATAATATGTCGTTTTATAAGGTAAATAACTCGTATAACCAATGCAATAAAAGGAATTCACAATTTAAAAAGTACTCCTTAAAGATTTTATTCGTACTACAATGGTAATTATTACGCAATCAAATTTTATTTACTGTATTTTAGTCGAAATAAGAAAAGATGTTTTTATCATGCACGATTAAAATACAGTAAAATAATGTCGTTTTATAAGGTAAATAACTAATATATCCAATGCATTATAAGGAATTCGCAATTTAAAAAAGTACTCCTTAACGATTTTATATTCAACATAAAATAATAAAAACTCAAAAAAAAAAACGCTGTACGAGTGAGGGCATTCACCTTAAATACTTTCCCCATGAAAGTTTCTGCAATATTTATAAAGTTTTTAACATGTAAATAAGTAATTTACGTTAGTTGCTTAATTAATGCGTGCTTACGTTGCACGTGAGCCTGTAACTGTTATAAAATAAAAGTAACCAATGCGGAATAATTTAATTGAAGTGAATCTGAGTATGCATAATAATATTTAATTTAAAAACTTGCACATGGTGTTTGTTGACCTCGAAAAGGCATACGACCGAGTGCCTCGTGAGGTTTTGTGGTGGGCCCTTAAGGAGAAAGGTGTGCCTGGGAAGTATGTGCAGTTGATCCGAGCAATGTACAGTCGATGCAGTACCCAAGTCCGGTCTACAGTGGGCACTACTGGCAGCTTCAATGTGGCTGTCGGCTTGCATCAGGGGTCGGCCCTCAGCCCTTACCTCTTCCTGGTAATAATGGACGCTTTGACGGCGGACATCCAAGAAGAGGCCCCCTGGTGCATGCTGTTTGCCGATGACATTGTGCTGGTTGCCGAGAGTGGCCTAGAGGTCCAGAGCAGATTGGAGGTGTGGTGGCAAAGACTGGAGAGTGTTGGTGTGAGATTGAGCAGAACCAAAACAGAGTACCTGTTTTGTGATTTTGGCGGTCTCTCTAGTTCTGTGCCAATATCTCTCGCCGGAACGCCCATACCGACCTGCTCCGACTTTCGGTACCTCGGGTCGCTTGTCCAAGGGGATGGCGGAGTAGACCGAGACGTTACACACCGGATCAACTCAGGATGGATGAAATGGCGACAGGTCACTGGAATAACTTGCGACTCACGGATGCCTCTCAAGTTAAAGGGGAAAATCTACAAGTCCGTGATAAGACCTGTCGTACTGTATGGATCGGAATGTTGGGCCGTGAAGAAGACGGATGAAAAAAGATTGCATGTAGCGGAGATGAGAATGTTGAGATGGATGTGTGGAGTGACCAGAATGGATAAAGTCAGGAATGAGTATATTAGAGGAAGTTTGAAAGTAGCGCCAGTGACAGAAAAGTTGAAAGGGAACCGTTTGTCTTGGTATGGGCATGTGAAGAGGAGAGATGAAACGCATGTGACAAAAAGAGTTATGAGTATAAATGTGGATGGATGGAGAGGAAGAGGGAGGCCAAAGAAAAGATGGATGAATGGTGTGAAGAATGATATGAAAGAGAAGGGTGTCAGTGATATCATGACGGGTGATAGGACGGAACGGAAGAAGAAAACGTGTTGCGCCGACCCCAAGTAACATGGGATAAGGGCAGGAAGAAGAAGAAGATTAAACGAAACGCTTTAAATGTGGATTGAAATACATTATATTTTTACGTTACTTTGTTCTATGCTGTCTGCCTCATTAGTTTAGTGGTCTATGCGCGACTCCTCAGCCCTGGGTTCGACGCCCAGATCGGGCAACGTTTTATTGGGGTTTTCTGTGTAGAGTTACTCAGTAGTAGCCCGGAATCTAGATTTGTGCCGGGTTGATGGCAATAGGATCGCCCCCTATTACATGGGACTTAAACATAACGGCCAAATGAGGGTGTACTATACAACTCAGCCTGGCCCTTCAGGGAATGCAGGCGTAATGATATGTTTGTTCTATTTAGTGTTGGTTTTATATTGTGATCTGAGCAACAGGATTCTATGTTATAAGAGCAAAAGGTTTCCCCTAGAAAAGGGTTTTGACTAAATTATACCTCTAGAGGCCTCTTGTTCACGGCACGGTTTCTTAACCGTACAGCGTATTAGCCGCGCCGTAGAAAAATCGTGTGAGCTTGTACACGACACGACAAATCACCAGCCGAAACTGATTTATATCCATTTTGTAATACAAAATCAGCGTTGGAAAGCTGTCATGCAATAATTGCCCGTCGCGAAAACGTCCGGTGCCGTTAACAAATTCTCATAGACTGTCATACAACACTAATGTAAATGAAACTGTGCGCAAAAGAGAAGTAGCCACGGAGCCACGGTGCATACGGTGCCGTTGGGCTGCCCTGTCCGTCAACAAACTTCTATAGTAGTCCATACAACACTGATGACCGTGCCTACACACGGCTAATTAACCGTAGGTTTTTACGGCGAAAAAACAAGTGTGTGAACAAGAGGCCAGAAGCTACATGTTTACTAATGACAATAAGGGTAGTATTCTGAAGGGATTTCCTATGGTCAATTCAAGAGTGTAGTTTAACAATAAGGCTTGGTTCACACGTTCTTTAACTACCCCACAACAAGTGGGCGGGCACTAATTTGTATGAAAATGAATAGTTTAATTTACACGGACCACATTTTGTCGCCAAAGTTGCAGGGACACTATTGACACGTAACCATTGCTTGACCACTTTTTGTCTCTGCGATGTGGTGCGGTTGTGGTATTATTTATTTATTTATATACTCTTTATTGTACATTATACCAGGTTAACACAACAAGGAAAACAATTTAAACACAAAAATTCACAATGGGCGGTCTTATCGCGCAAGGCGATCTCTTCCAGACCTTTGGATGGACTGGAAGAATGGAAAGAGAAAAACAGGCAGTCTTAATAATATTATTTTATTACAATATTATTACTTAGATTTAATAATATAAAATACATAGCAATATCTATATATATAAAAATGAATCCCTATTTCCCTTGGTCACGGCATCACGATTTCGCAACTTTTTTTTGTTGTTTTCCTAATTGTCAGGAGAAGGTTCGTATAAAAGGAAATTTTGATATGTAAAAAAACGAAATTATCTCAGTATGTCCTTAATCTTCATTTGTTTACCGCATGCATGAAATGGTTTTAACTTTTTGTTATTGTATACTATTTTGATTTTGTTTCTGAAGCTCGGTAGTAGGTAAGTAGTAGGTAGGTGGTAAGTAGGAAAAACTGCACACATAAATATGAAAAAAATATGTTTGTATGAATTCTCCCTAAGAGTTTTTAACAAAACCCTTCACTAGGGATACTTGTTGGCCAGGTAACGTCCATCGAGTCCTGCTGCCCAGATTATATAACGTAAAAGAAAACAATTCACGGCTAATTTCATTCGTTTTCCGTTCATTCGCATTACCTGTTATTGATTGAGTAGTTATTGTCAATACTTGTTTTAAACTGTTAACGGGTTTTAATTGGCATATTATGTCTGTGTTTATGTTGAAATTACTTTATACTTTCTGATTGATGATGAATTAAATATTGTATATTTTTGCACTGTGACGTTTGTGACTCTATTTAGTAGCGAGTTTCCTACATCAAAAGATATTTATGTTATTTTCTGCTAAGTTACTACGCACTACACAACCTACACTACTACATAGCTTACCGCAATCTCAGTTGGATAGTAATTATTTTTAATATCTTTCTTCCTTTGGAAAACTAATGGTTTTATGTAATTGCTTGGCAACTAACCGACGCCGACGGCCCACCTGACAATATTTAGGTAATTAGGAAAAGTTTGTTCGTCCCGATATAATTGATGCTGACTGTATAAATTGTATAATGTTTTGTTTTACAGTAAAGTAGGTCTGGTAACATTTGAGTAAGGAGTTGTCAAAAAATGACGGATTTCAAAGTATTTTTTTGACAACTTTGTACTCAAATCCCACTTAAGTATTGCTTATCCCGAATTCTAAATTCAGAAACCGGAGGTTAGTATTTTGTTGGTAGTCCGTCGTCCGTCGCTCGTCATCAAGATGTTGACGGAACGAAAATGTTCGTGTGAACTAAAAATTAATTGCGGAATGGACACGAACAAAAGCTAGTAAAATAAATGTATAAATAATATGACAATGTGTAGGACTAGCTATGCCCGCGACTCCGTCCACGTGGAAGTCGGAAAACATTATTGTGTCGCAATAACGAAACAATTTTCATCTTGATAACTTTAAATTCCTATATACCTTTTGATTGAGCAAACCGATTACGATGAAACAAAAGCTAAATGTTACTCCAAGATAAACACGATTTTTTTTAAAGTCATCCTCTTTACTTCCGATCTTTTTACGTAATGCGTGTATAGACAAACCGACAAACAAACAGACAAAGATTCTAAAAATGATCGAAATGGATTCTAAAGCCCGCTGTCTTTATTTTTGAAATATTTCCAATGTGCAGACACGCTAAGTCTACAGATTTATTATAATTATGTATAGACAAATTTTGAATGAAGGGGCTACGCTCATTGTAGGCTCTATCTTCCGAATCATGACAAAAAAAATCAGCAGCTAATTATTGTGATACGAATACGTAATTATAATCAGACTTATGAATATGTAATTTTAGTATAATAGCATAATCAGCCCATTAATATCCAACTGCTGGATACAGGCCTCTTCTCAGAATGAGATAGGTTTAGGCCTCTTAGTCCACCACACTGGCCTGGTGTGGGTTTGCGGAATACACTCACCATCGACACGATGGCTGATGCATGCATACCTAACGTGACCATTCTTTTTCCCCTCAGAGCAGGACGCCTGCAACAATATTTTTTTATAAGAACAAAACACGTACCTATTACGAAAATTTACAAAAAAAAAAGAGCTGTTTTAGTGTAGGTAGTCTCGTGGGCTGGTCCGATATTTTACGGAAGAGCAATTGGCTTTAAAATAATTATCAGCTTTAGTTTATACAATGAATGTGTAATATGTGATAATGTTGGCATGACTTGTTGATGTTACATGGTTAGCAAAATGTTTTCCGATGCAATTAATAAATACGCATCCGTTTTATATTGAATTCATTTCCACGGATTGCCTTTTTTCAAAGCGGGATATTTACATGTTTTCGGGGACAGCGGGACACATAGGTCAAAAGCGGGACACATAGGTCAAAAGCGGGACACATAGGTCAAAAGCGGGACTGTCCCGCTCAAAGCGGGACGTATGGTCACGTTATGCATACCGTCAGTTTGGACAGGTCGACTCAAAGCTGCTATGGCTCTTTCCTCAAAAGGCCATTCCAGACGTTGCCCTGCATTGTTACACTCGCATAGGGAGTTTTTATACTACAATGTCGGACTTTAAAAGAGACCTTAACCTCTGAGTTTGTTTCGGCTTTTCTTTTCAGAGCTAGTCAGATAGGAAATGCCGGCGCCATCCAGTCTTAAAAAAACATGTAAAATTGACCTGTAAAAGTGTTTGTAACAGATTTATTTACAGAAATAAAAAAAAAACATTTATCATTTATCGAGTTTTTTTTTGTAAACCCGTCTCAGGAGGTCTACTCCCCTAAGCACGAAGTTCGTGGTTTCGGCCTTAGATACCAGCGTTTCCTACTCCCTATCACCTACGGACATACGATTATTTTGGAGCCCGAACTAATAATGAATGACAACACAATTTGACAGTTGTCCCTACTACTGATGTGTTTTTACCCGTCCGAAAAGTTGAACTTGACACTTATTTTGTCCACTTCTACGATTCGGGCTACTTTCGGACGGGCGACTAACTTTGTTGACGGACTTAGAGAGTAGGCCCTCAGATGTGCAGGTTTCCTCACAATGTTTTCCTTCACCGTTAGGGTTTCTGCTCGAGAATTCTCGAGTCGAGAAATGTCGAGAAATCATGCCAACTTCGAGACGAGAAAAAATGCCTCGAGAATTCGAGAACTCGAGAAATTAAAGATATTCCTTTATTACTGTAAAATTGGCTTAAAAGTTACTTAATCTTTGCATTCTGGCTTCTGATCATTCTCCTTACGAGGCACGAGTAAGCGAGGCAAGCGAACAGACACATAATGGGTCCGATTGCGTTTCTTCGGCGCACTTAAATAATACCGATTAATAGACTTAAATTAGTCCAAAATTCGTACTAATATTATTGCTATTGTGTTTGTTGATTAATTATGTCCACGACAGTATTTATGTCCAATTCGGACTTAATCTATGTCTACGCATGTCTTTTGCTATTCCGTTTCTGACAATTTGACAGTTAGTCGGCGCTAAATGAACTTATAGGTTTAGGAAGTGTTGTTTTTTAAGTTCTCACTTATTTAGTCCGTACGTAAACGAAGTTTCTTCAGAAAACAGTGAAAAATGTTTCCTTATGGCTGGGCTATCATTCAAGGAAGATACAATGAGGAACGGCAACGGTATGAGTACGAAATATAAATAGAAACTTTGCTTTACTTTTATAACTAACTACTCTTGAAAAAAACTCCAAATACTCTTGTTATAATATGATATAAAACGACAAATAAAGTTCTGGAACCGATTAACACCCCAAATTGGTCAGTTAAGTTAACTGAAGTTTGAACTAAGATCATCTTCTGACTAGGGTGTCCAGAAACGCAATGTGTCAGTTTATCGAACTAATAGCGGTAGAATAGATAAACTACGTTTAGGAGTACCTCAGAAACCGGAAAAATAAGTTATCTGAAGTTCGAACTAAGATCATCTTCTGACTGGGGTGTTCAGAAACGCAATGTGTCAGTTTATCGAACCAATAGCAGTAGAATAGATAAACTACGTTTAGGAGTACCTTAGAAACCAGAAAAAATAAGTTATCTGAAGTTTGAACTAGGATTATCTTCTGACTGGGGCGTCCAGAAACGCAATGAGTCAGTTTATCGAAATAATAGCGCTATCGAACAGATAATCTACGTTCAAGAGTACCCCAGAAAACGGGCGTAAGCTGATTTTTTAAGGTTTTTAAAAATTTCTCGAAAGACCCGAGAAACCCGAGAAATCGGGATCGAGAATTCTCGAGACCCGAGAAAAAAAATATGTCGAGAAAACAGAAACCCTATTCACCGTTCATGTAATTTTACACAATAGTAATTTCATTATAATTCACAGGGTGAAAAGCGAGTGCGAGGCCATAGCGACGAACGACTCTTCGTTATATAACAACACCGTGGTCATCAAGCGAGAACTGCGACAGGTAATACTTTAACAATAGGTATATGTAGGTACTAGGTACCTATTGACAACTTCCTAGGTTATCTAGCATACTGTATACATATAAACATTGTATGAGCTGATCGTTTTCTTTAAATGTGTATATTTATCAAAAGTCATAATCCACATGCAGGTAGTTTGTGCTCTTACGAAGGATAAAAATATTAACTTGTCAGTAACTCATAAAAACACTCAAGCAGTCCTAGAATGTTTCTATTATTTTAATCTTATTTTAAATCGAGATTCATGACTAAACTTCTTGACTGAGCATGGTTTTAGAACACCGGCCATAGTCATTTTCGAATACGTATTTGAAATTTTATTAGAATCGCTTACTTTGTCCTTAATTTTGTCCCTCGTCAAAAAGTTGCCCAGTATAACAATAAAATGGGTTTAATTAGACTAGTTTCTATACTTAGTCCCTACACGTTTTTTTTATTATTATTTATTAAGATACGTCGTACTCTGTTCAAGTTTCATAATATCATTGCTATGTGTATTATCCGTAACACAAGTGTGTCCTAAAAACTTTTGTGTTACCTACTTAATTTTTGTTTATCATAATAGTTTTCGTAAACAATTTGTCATTTTTTGAGAGATGAAGTTTTGTATGCTGATTTTAAAATACTAATTCGTAGAAATATAATACTTTACACTGAGTTGCAAGAAAGATACCATTAAGTGATCATTAACTAATCCGTCATTAAGAATAATGTTTCCATTAAATTAATGGCTATTGCATGAACACTAATTAGGTCGTAGTTCGTTCTTCATTTACTAATTATCATTTATTGAAATCATGGGGAGTTTGACACATCAAAAATTAATTTTAATGGATAGTTAATCATTCCATTAAATCTAGCTTCTTGCAATGGACAGAAGAGGTTAATGGAGCATTAACATTCTAATGACAACATTAAAATTTAATGGACCTTTCTTGCAACTGAGTGTGAGTCATACTTTTTGATTGATTTATTTGTGCCGTGAGCTTTTGGTCAATGTGAATATTCGCATCGAGCAAAATGCTCATGCTATTGCGGCTCGGCTCGCTGTATCTGTCATGCCGAATATTCGATTTGTAACGTGCTCACATCGAGCTAATATTCATTGTCAGTCGCTACCTTTAAATGATGACAGGCTGGTGTTCACGAACATTAATTCGTTAGTTAGACAACCGATTACCGGGAAAATGTACTAACATTTTAAGTAGACACTTGTTTATCCAGACAATTAATATTGGTGACCAGTCTTATAATGTTACAAACCCTCGCCTTAAAGTGAAAACCTCGGGAATGCAATTTGGTCATTTTTATTTTATCACGACTTATAGGTGCTAATAATTTATGAGACAGCCGCTCTATGCGAAATTAGTTTGTAGACACTGAAATTAGCCTTTATTGGGTATATAAAATTTGTAACAAATATAATTGACTAGCTTATGCCCGCGACTTCATCCGTGTGAAAGCCCACAGGAACTGTGCAATAACCAAATGCATTTCCGAGATTTTCACTCTAAGGCCACGAAATATATTAATTTACGTCACTTTAATAAAACATCTGGGGCAAGTGTAGATTAAGGTAAAAACATACCTACATATATCTTAAAACATATAAGTACATTGTAGTTTGTTTAAACTCTTAACAGAGATATAACATTTTATGACTAAGATGAAACGTTCAAACAGTACAGTAGGAAGGTAAATAATAAAAAGGCTTACCTACTACAATATGAGATAGGTAGAAAACACACGTAGTTTGCTAAGGTACTTTTTATGACGGAAATAATTATATGATGTTATGTTCAACAGCCATTTGTTAAAGAATGACGTTGCATGAACGGAAACACTAAATACTGAAAATTCTCGAGCCAAACTGTAGGGATTATTCCGATCTGTCCCCTCGTCGGTAACAGGGGAACAGATCGAAACTTTTTCCCCCTTATTACAAAAGATGGTCTAAGAAAAACCGAGGTTTTAAAATAGCCCCGTATCTTTTTGTTATATGACATAAGAAAGTGATGGGTATATTTTAAACCTGGGTTTACCTTAGTCTTGGTTTAAACCATCTTTTGTAATAAGGCCCTTTATCTCTATTTATTGTCCCCATAAAGAACAGCAGGGGACAGACCAGAAATAAATCGTTCAATCTGTCCGTTCGTCTTGGTGACAGGGGAACAGATCGATTTTTATTCCTGATTCGCCCCCCGAAGGGGACAGATCAGGGGGACAGATGGGTATATTCCACCTGTAGGTACAGATGCCGCCAGCACATCAAGCTACCCGAAACTATCAAATTGTCCCAATCAACCTTGAACCTAATGCTTTTGCAATAACGATGAAAATCTATTAAATATATTTGACAGATTATAGTAGCTTTATGTGCTGGCTGGCGTCTGTACTCTGTACCTATAGCAATTTAATAATCGAGTGGTTCAAATATCCAAGTGTACTTATTTGTTACGCAGCCAGATGGCGTGGTCACCTTCACATGGACGACTCAGCAGCAGGCTTACGTGCTGTCAGGGTACTTCTGGGGCTACTCCATCTCCTGCCTGGTGGGAGGCACGGCGGCCGAGTTCTGGGGTCCGAGGAAGTTGGTGTTCACCACAATGCTCATCAGCGCCATCCTGACCTTGCTGAGTCCTCAGGCTGCGAGGTTACACTACATGGTGCTTGTCGCTGTGAGATTCGTCAGTGGAACGGCTGCGGTAAGATTTTTGGGATAGTTTTTTTTTACCATTTTATACAGGGTGAAATCGTAAACACTCGACAAACCGAAATGGGAGATTGTACTCATCACTATGGACAACTTTTACTATGGGAAGAAACCGGAAATCGCGAAAAAAAAATCTGCTGTTCCCTACATTTTGACGAGTTATGCGAACATAAATGTATGGAACATAGGTTTTTTTTCACGATTTCCGGTTGGGTTTCATAGTAAAAGTGGTTCATAGTGATGAGTACAATCTCCCATTTCGGTTTGTAGAGCGTTTACAATTTCACCCTGTATACAGAATGTCCTAAAACTGAACGTCAAGTCGGGAACGAAATACAAGGCAAAACATGAAGATTGTGAAAAAAAAATCGTTTTGGAGATTCAAAGTTACCATGAATAAAATTTTACCTCAACTACTTATTTATAAATACGTTCTCGAAAACGATTAAACTTTTATTTTTTTCTGTACTATTATAAATTGCCCTATCATTTGTTCCCGGTTTAACGTTTATTTTTGGGACACCTACGAGTATATATGGTATATAAACTTACACAAGTAATATACATAGTGAAAATATAAGACTGGGCAGTCAGGGCAGCTATCGTAACTGTTGTAAACGTTCATAAGAGACTGTCCGTAACATTAGAAGATAATAATGGCGAATAGCAAGTACAGGTTTTGAAAAAAAATATACAGTGTAGCTTCAGCGGTTAAGGTATGTTACTCGTCCATCTCAAATTCAACCTGTATAATATCTCTGGGTAAATACCTACCGATGTAGGTTATTTTTTGCCGTAAAAAGCTGGTTTTTAAAGGCCGTATAAATAATTCATAATCATTTGTTTAATAAGGTTACTTCTACCATACATTTACGCGTCATAATGAAGCAACGAGCAAAGAATGCAAATATCACGACAACAAAAAACTGCTGCATTGTATATTGATTCTCTTTATAATATTAATAGAAAAGTCCTTCGGTTAACCAGTTTACCTTAGCATAATTATTTAGCATTGGCAGTCCAATGACCATTATAATCTAATTCCTAAGGCGAAATTCACAGACCACACTTAGACTTTACTTTGCTTAAGCATTTCATACGAATATGAACGTTATTGGTATAAAAGTAATGTTCATGTTTATTATGAAATAATTATTCACAAACGCTTGTACGAATATGATCATTATTTGTATGTGAATAAGGTTCATAAACGTATGAAACGCTTACTTTACTAAGCAAAGTAAAGTCTAAGTGCGGTCTGTGAATTTCGCCCCAATCAAAACTTTCAATGTTTCTAGATAGTCAGTCTATCCAGCAGTGCGAGCACCGATCTTTTATCGAGTCGATTCGAGAAAATTATCTATTCTAAACGTCAAATTTGATATAAGATATAGATAAAACGACAACTACTGTCATTTGACATAAGATATAGATAAAACGACAACTACTGTCATTTTATCTATATCTTATGTCAAATTTGACGTTTAGGATAGATAAATTTCTCGAATCGACTCGATAAAAGATCCGTGCTCGCACCGCAGCTATTAAGCCGGGTCCGCTGCGCCGTGTTTTCGTGTTTGCAAACAGGATAACATTGTTTGCTAACCGAATAGGGGCGTGGCCTAACAGTTTTGTTAGCAAAAACACAATAACATGGCGCAGCGGACCCGGCTTTACAGATCTTACATATAATATTGTGTATAATTATACTTACCTCTTTAAAATTCAAAGTTCCGCCAATTCCTTTTATAATTACTAATAATTGAGTATTTTTTAATAATGCCAGATTACACATCAGTATGTGTGATTGTGATTGTACACGATTTACTTGTAAGATACCGTTCGACCTTCATTGCGGAGATATTTAGGTATTAATTAACATTAATTGCACAATAAGTATTTAGGTAGGTGTTCCGTTTTCAAAGGTTCACAGCAATGCAGTATTAACATATTAAATGTAGATAATATTTACTTATAATTTATAATCTACATGATTATTAATTGTTATTTGCATTTATTTGGCAGGTTAGACGCAACTTCCTGAATAAGCTTATAAGTACCTTCATAGGTACATATTATTGCTTATTGCCTAACGTATTTATGTTAATTGATTCGAAATGTCACTATAGTGCAGTTATTGAGGTTTAATTGTCTGGTTAAACAATTAAGCCTATAAAGCTATAAGCTATAATTATATAAGGCAAAGCTGGTGTTTATCAACACAAATTATCTGGTTAAACAACTTATTATACAACCTTACCAACCAAAATACCTAAAATTCTAGTACAGTCAAGTGTAATAGGTATTATATGCACAGTGAACTTTAAAAGCGAATTTCTTTTAGAGAACAGTTTGCAATTAAGAAATGTTCAAAATCATAATTATTCGTATGTATTTGTAGAAACTACATTATGTGTATAATATTTCATAATTCTTAACGATGTTTTCGAAGAAAATCGCTTTTGAATTTCGCTATATTATGTATACAAATTATAAACACGTGACTGTATATGTTTCGAGTGATCGGTTGTTTAACCAGAAAATTAATGTTCGTGAATACCAACCTAAATAAAAAAATGATCATTCCATGAAATTGCTCTCATCTAAAGTCCATTTCACCACCATCTTTCTGCCCCTGTCCCACTGTAGGTGGCGTCGGCACAACGTGTGTATTGTATTCCTCTTCCATTCTCTTCTATCAGCCGTCATCTCAGTACTCACTTCTTTCTTACCCATATCATCTTTCACACAATCCATCTATCTTTTCTTTGGAGTGTACTACGGAATTTCGACGCACAAAATATCGATAAATGCTAATACGATGCTACAAAATTGCGATGCACGTTACTGATAGATGATAGATCTTCACTGTTGGCTGTAGCGTTCGCCGGCCGCTGCTGCGGCACGCTCGCTTCGCTCGCTCGGCTCACGCGTTGTTGGTCACGGTTCTATCCTAACCTAACCTATCTGGTCGGGGTGCCTTAATCTAGTCACTCCGACTTTCGCAACAACGAACATCGCGATGGTAAACTTTCGCGGTAACGTACATCGCGGTAATGAACTTCGCAACTATGATTAATATACCCTTTTCTTTGACCTACCTCTACTTGTATATCAATCCACATTCATATTTAACACTCTTCCAGTAACATGACTAAAGTCTATTTATTAAGGTTATTAACTAAATGTAAAGAAACACAACGCCCTTTGCCCTTTAATTTACATAAACAAAATTATAGTACGAGTATCCGAATAAATGATGTAATCATTGATCTCAGAAGAATCTCATTAAAGTACCCACCAATACAAGTACCGCAGTTAAATTGAGTCCTTTTCTAATAGGTATGTTAGGCTATAATAGAACCGCAAGCAATTTGTCACAGTCGTGTAAAAACTATAAAACGGCTATGGTGCAAGAACGTTTAGGAATAAACCTAGTTCTTTTTCCTTTGTTACAACAGTGCATCAATGTTTTTTCAATTTGCTAACGTAGATAGGACACATAACTGCGTTTGTGAACACGCTTTAGTGCCTCCATGTACTGATATTTATAACACTGGAAAATGTTACAAATTCCACGAATTAAATGAAATTCTATTGTTATCTACTAATGCAGGATAGGTAATAACTTGACTTTGTTAAATAAACAATACCTATCTTATGCAACTGAAGGATTTTTGTGTGTTATTTTAAAATAAGAGTAAGAATTTAAATGACAACTATAAAAGTGTTGTCTATTCAGCCCAAGTTCACTTAATTTGCATATCTGCGCTAACTTATCTGGACTAATATTTTTTCTTTAATTTTAAACTAAACTTAAACTACCAACTAAAGTTACTAAAAATATTGCTATCCTATAATTGCAAATAAAACAAGACAGAGATGGAATAATATTAGAGCTGTCAAATTAGGTTGAACTAAAACCTCCATACAGATTTAGACGACACCTCAGCATAATGAGATGCTTATTAAAAACATGGTGATATTCAATAAGTAAACTAGTTAGACAGCACTAAACATGTTCCGTCTCTTTCTTATTTTGCCTATTAATAAAAGATAGCGATATTTTTAGTTAAGTTTAGAATGAGCGTCAGAATCGGCACCAATGTCAAGCAGAGTAATACATATAACGCAAAATGTGTTGTTATAATAGTAGAGTATTTGACTACTATTAAAATTGTAATTGTACAACAATTTGGTATTACGATACAATAGTACAACGATAAAAAATAGAGGAGATTTTCGCTTTCGAGGTTTGTTTAGGAGGCATTTTCTGTCCTTGTCACGTGAAACGGATATTGTACAGAGCAGGGATGTTACGGAGCTTCGACTCCGACTCCGATAAGTCGGAACTTCCGGTTGATATTACACCTCCGGTTCCGACTTCGGCTCCGATACTTTTAAATCGGAGGTTTGAATAGGAGGTCGAAGCATTTTGTTTTTATCGTCGACGCCTATATTATGTAGGTTTATTATTTTTAATTGAAATTAAAGTGGCTGACTGAATTATGTACTTATTTATTATTTCATTTTATTAGGCCTGTCACACACACATCTCTCTTCTGCTAACACCTCCGAATCCGCCTCCGACTCCGATTCCGGTTCCGAATCCGACAAACCAAATTTAAAAACTACCAAACAAATAAAAAAAAAACACCTCCGTAACATCCCTGGTTCAGAGTGATGTCAAGTCACTATGATGTTTTTAAGGGCGTCATCTTTAAGTAGTGTTGTCTCTGTCTCGTGAACAATTTTAAATTATAACTTAGGTATTTTATTATATATTTCATTGGTTTTTCACTGTTCCTTAATATTTCTGTAATAGATACGAGATTTGCAATAAAAAAAAACTGTCAAATATTCTATTGTATGCTAGCTCAGGACACGCTAATCAAGATGACTCCTAATTTCCCACGGCCATTATATTTTTATGGATGTGCCAATTGTATTTATATCAATGATAATGAACCTGTACCTGACAGTTATAAAAAGATACTTGCTGTAACAAATGAACACTCTGGCAAAACATTATTCAGTTATTTTAAGTGACGGAGGTTTTTCGCATTTTAATGTTCATTCCAGTGTTGAACAGTTTATGACGACACAACTCTCAAGAACATTTTTTTGCGATAATATCATTGTTAAACAATAATTTCATATTTATTTATACACACGTTCATAGCAGTT
The DNA here is from genome assembly GCA_905220435.1 of Amphipyra tragopoginis. NCBI lineage: Eukaryota > Metazoa > Arthropoda > Insecta > Lepidoptera > Noctuidae > Amphipyra > Amphipyra tragopoginis. The sequence continues at coordinate 13,603,399 of HG992009.1, forward strand.
CGTAGAACGTTCTTCGTCGTTTATGGAAATGACAACTTGCTTTACTTATTATCTTGCGTTTGCGCAACTTTGTTCTTTATTTCTAGGGAATTGAGTAGCTCTAGGAAGACAACTTGTTCTTATGTAATAGTAAATGTATATTTCATTACAACAACGTCATATTATGAAATTAACAGTACGTTATAATGGTTTTCAAGGACATGTTCTGTAAGAATTCTCGTATTAATTAAAGCTGGTGTTCACCAACCTTAATTCTGTGGTTAAACAATCGTTTACCTAAAATTCTATTACATTTTACGAGTAACCAGAAGGCCGATTCTCGTAATTAAAAGTGTTCAAAATATAGTTGCGATCTAGTCTTAAGTCTAGTCTCAATCTCATAAATATGACAAAATGGTATTCTTGTTCGTTAACAAACAACGTCAAACGTGAGATTATATTGAAATGAGATTGAAAGTTGACTGAAGCCAAAAGGATTCTGAAATGAAATTCTGGTTAGAGTGCGCGCAAGATAACTCTGCGCGCGACTGAGGGCGTGTTAAACGTTGCCGTGATCGCAAAAGTTCAAATTACCGCTTTTTAAGCTTAACTTTTTTATCGCTTAACATAATTTTCCCGTTAAATATTACTACAATCAGGTAGTTCTACTATCAAAATTGATAATACGGCACACACTTTGGTGGACCATGATTAGTTCCGATTTCGGCCGCGCGCAGACTTATCTTGCGCGCACTCTACTGGGAACTGAGCCATTTTGACAAGTTGGAATTCTCATTTATTTCTAGAATTTTAGTTTATGACTGTTGATATTGTTAAGCTATCGGTAATAGATTATAAGTTGACTGAATTGACATTATATCTAGATAGACTGAGATGATACTGAAACCGGACCGAACTTTAAGTGTACCTGAATACCATTTTTTATTCAATTCATAGTTTAATCTCAGTTCGGTCAACCTTCAGTCTTACTTCAAATGAATTACGAGAATTGGGCTTCAGTTGTTTTATAAAAGAATAAATGTTGTTGAACACCAGCCTAAATCATTAGAAATAGTAGACAATATATTTTATCTTCGCATGGAATGTGATCTAGAATAGAATGGCCTCATGTAAATATACACCGCCACATTTCTTGCATCTGATCATTTCGCAATCAGTAGGTATCTATAACTTGGTCACCTCGGCAGCATCAATCTTGTTTGATAATGCAATGATTTAAAGATGCACGGTTATGTTAATCATTAGCGATAAATGATATTACGAAGAATATACGATCAATATACATTAAAAACAACATAACTACCTATAAAGTATACTGAATGGGAAAAAAAAACCGTAGGTACCGTCTGGAAAAAAAATTTGTACATATGAAGAGGTGAAAAACTATGCTTAAGCCTTCTACTCCGAAGGCTTTGGCATAGTTTTTCTTATTATTATTTTTTCGTTAACTTTTTATGAAGTTGATGTATAATAGAAACTTATAGAAACTCAAATCATACGCAGTTGTGTATGATTGAAATTTAGATATTGGTTAATCGATTTATTTACTTCAAATATTTGTTTTTATTGATTTAGTATGAAAATTTACTTCAAATTAGTAGTATTTATAAAATAAATTTAATTAAATAGAGGCAATTTAAAAAAAAGAAACTATTCCATGGGGTTCTACTCCGTTCACCCATTATACCTATTTTTTTCCCGGACGGTAAAAAAGTCATCCGGTATAATGATTAGTTGTAACCTAGTGTGAGTTGGGTAGTTTACTACACGTTTCCGTAACGAATAGTCAATTTTTAGTCACGCTATTCACTGCTAGAGGTTCTGCCTAAATTTTCATACATTTTTGGCGTGACGCAACTACGGTACCTAGTAACGTAAAAATGTCACATTTGGGGTACTGTGACTCTGTTCACATTGAACTTTAAGCCCCCGTTTGGCCTTAGGAGGGAATATTCCGATCTGTCCCCTGATCTGTCCTCTTTGGGGGGCCAATCAGGAATAAAAAAATCGATCTGTTCCCCTGTCACCAAGACGAACGGACAGATCGAACGAATTATTTCTGGTCTCTCCCCTGCTGTTTTTTAGGGGGACAAATAGAAATAAAAAGTTTCGATTTGTTCTCCAGTTACCGACGAGGGGACAGATCAGGGGGACAGATCGGAATATTCCCTTAGGAGTGGAATTTCGAAAAAATCTTAGCGAGTCTCTAGAAGTCAAGAGAAACGTAATTAAGACAATAAACGAAAAAACGATGGCGGGATATCGATTTTAAATAAAATATAATAAATCTGATGTTCACCAACATTATTTTGTGACTAAACAACCGTTTACCTAAAATTCGATATTTTTAGAGTAAATGGTTGTTTAACTAGAGAATTAATGCTGGTGAACACCAACCTAAGACCGGCCACCAGTCTTCTCTAATCGTCGTGTTCAGATTTCGAACCATGTTTACAAGCGCTTTGCAGATTGTCTTTGATAGCCCTTCTGTCTGATATCAAAGTTTGGCCAACATGGACAATAGCTCTGTAGTGGCACACAATGGTTGTGACGTCAGCAGAAGTCTGGTTGTTACGTATTTTAATATAAAGTGGGTCATCCTTACACTTGTAACTATATGTACATATTTTTGCACATTTACGTGAGAAGAACTATAAACGGAGACCGAAACCGTTTAGTGGGTATTTATTTTTATGGTACGTGTATAATAATGATGATGTATTGTATGGACAAGGTGTAAGATAGCATTAATTTGGGCTTCGTATAAAAATCTCTTCTGATGACACAGCGCAATCTAATCGACGCGTTCAGATCTAATATTGATGATGCTAACAAATAATAATGGACTTTTGATTATAATTTTTCATACAACCTAATGAATTTTGTTTTTTTTTGCAGGGATTCCTGTTCCCAGCGCTTCACGCATTAGTGGCCCACTGGGCTCCCCCCGCGGAGAAGGGCAAGTTCGTAAGCGCGCTGTTAGGTGGCGCAATCGGAACTGTGGTCACATGGTCGCTAACAGGACCACTCATTGAAAACTTCGGATGGGATTACGCGTTTTATGTACCTGGTAAGTAATCGCTTTACGATAGACATGTATTCGGCTGTCCCATTTTAAAACCTAGTAAGGGCTTAAAACGAAATTTTACAGGAGAGCGCATAAACGTTAAATCGGTCAGCCTTTGAAAAGTATTTATGTTAGGTAAAACCATGTGGTTAAACTGACTTAAGTACTAGGTTTTAAAATTATCACAGGCAGAATGGCACTTACTAGGTATCGATGCTTAAATATATCTGCTTATTATTTGAGTTTTCAACGCTGGTGTTTTTGTATTTGGTAGAGACTTTCTAGGTTAGCAAGATTATGCAATAAAACGATTTTTGTAAAAAGTGTCCCTTACTAGGTTTTGAAATGGGACAGCCGTATTAGTTACAGTACCATTATAGGTACAGTTCGTTCTGCCTAGCCTTTTTCCCAATTATGTTGGGGTCAGCTTCCAGTCTAACCAGATGCGGTTGAATACCAGTATTTTACACGGTGAATGCCATCAAACCTCCGCAATCCAGTTACTGGGCAATGCCAATATCGTAAGGTTAAGGCTGGTATTCCACTTATTAAATATCTTTGTCCAATATCGATGTCCAATATTTGATCAAATTTCTTTTCTTTGAAATTCTTAATTAAAATCATCCAATTTCTTTGATCAAACGAACATTGGACAAAAATATGTGATAAGTGGAATACCAGCCTAAGATCGTTTGTCAGTTAGGTAATCCTATCAAATGAGTTCATAAACTTACGATGGGGTCGATAAAAGTAATAAAAAAGAACGTGGACTGTTCTGAATATTTCTTAAATACAACTAAGGCTCAGATAATGCCAGTCTTACAAAATTTGCTTTCCTATTACTTACCTCTATTTAAATTCCACGGCGGTTGGTGCTGATTTCTACATAGTTAATTGAGCCGTGACGGGCCTGTAGATGTCTTTGAAATAGTTATTGCCCTGAGATTTAGTTTATTAATAATAATAGGTATAAAACTGAATTGCGGGGCTAATAACGACACATTTGGTGAATGATATTGCGTTTCACATTCGTAATAATAACTGCAAGTGGACTGCACATCTAGGTGCAAGTAGGGTTACCGGATGGAAAATTTAGAAGTCTGGAGAAAAAACCTGATTTCCATTGAAGAATCCTGAGATTTTGTCGCAATTTCCGAATTTTATCGCAAACGTAATTTACAACTTTGTAGGAAAAAAGTCAAATTATTATTTGTTTTGTGCACTGGATATCATCCACCCCTCCCACAAACCGCCCCGCGCCGCGCGACGCGGGCTCTATAAAGATCGAAGAAATCTACTCTATTTTATTGAAAATTCTAATTTATAATTTCCAAAATCCCGCCGCAATCCTGAGAAGAGCCTAATAAAAATCCTGATATCTCAGGACAAATCCTATGGTAACCCTAAGTCGCAACTGCAAACTATACAACTGCCAAATGCAATTTGAAGGCAATTAAGATGCAGTCAATGTAAGTGCGTGGCAATTGCCGACTGGAAGGTTTATTCATCAAATGTGATGTTATTAGCCGGGTACCCCTGTATGGTTTCCAGCAAAGAATAGGCAAAACCTCCACCCATGGGTTTGGGTGTCGTAAAAAGGCAACAGTGGGATTTTGTCTAGAGGATAGAAAGCAGTGATCTTGTTTCTTCATTTTTATGAAAAGTGGTCGCTATTACGTTTACATTACATACATTACGGACGTTATTAGGCGGCCCATGTACAGCAGTGATGGATGTTAAAGAGCTGATATTGTGATGACACTTTAAACCTTTCCTCCTATCTGGACATTTAGGCTTACGAAAGACGTGAATTTTCCAGGAGTAATCGCGTTGTCATGGTGCCTGTTATGGTGGTGCTTGGTGTACGACTCTCCTGTGCAGCACCCCCGCATCTCTGATGCCGAGAAAAAGTACATCCTGGAGGCCATCGGCGACAAAGTTCACCAGAGCTCTAAAGATTCCAAGGTATGTTCATGTTTATGATGAGTACATGCAGAAAATTACTGTCGCGATAATTAAACACGGTAACGGAAAGCGATTGTATGTTTGTACTCGTCGCCAAGGTCAAGAATATTCTAGGGTTAAGCGGTCTTCCGCCGGAGGGCGCGCGACGATCTCCGGCCACCCTAGTGTGTGGCCTGCGGGCGACGGGTTAGGGGACCCGTCGCCCGACCAGTAACAGGCCCGAGAAGGCGGCGCGCATGTGTTCCGTGCGCGCCTCTCAGGAGGACGTGGGGCAAGGCCCCACAGAAGGAGAGGTCTGCCAGGGGCTGGCGGACCGAGGCCTGCCGGGGTTGCGGTGCATGCAGCTGCGAATCCCGTGACCCTGGCCAAGGGTCAGGAGTAGGAACACCGTGGGTTTTTAGCCGGTAAGAGTCCGGCATAACTCTTCGCCTTCCCAGGGCGAGGGGTATCCATGAGGATTTTCCCACGATAAAAAAAAAAAAAAAAAAAAGGGGCGGTCTTTACATTAAACTAAATGGAGTGTACTGACTGAGCCCCTAAATATAGTTTTTTTTTTTCTGTCGGACTTCTTGTTGATTTTCCTTGCGGACCGTTTCTAAGTAACCGGGCTGTTATTGGCGAGACCTGAAGGGTCTCCAGCCAAAACATTTAGAGTAATGTAAAGAGATTTAGTGAGTTGGTGTTGAAAATTCTTTCGTGTAACGAGCTAACGAGCTGGCCCCACTTTCCCTACATTTAAAATCGGTGCACTACATTTATCATCATTATAATTATCTATTCTATTCTGTACTGTAAAGAGCGCTTAAGTCCCATCTCAGTCCAGACTAAATGACGCAACCCGGAATCATGATCCGACTCGAAAATGTATGGGGAACCGAACCGGAGTAACTACATTTACATTAAACTTAGATAATAATAATAATAATAAACCCCTCTGGGAAAGGCGTTACCTCATCATGAGATTAACGTAAAACCGGAGGGAACATTATACTAGCTTTCTACAACCCCATCATATAATAAAAAAATGTATGATGAGGTCTACTGAAAAGCTTACAAACCGCAGGGCAGCTTGTGGCGAGCTGTTGGTGAGTGGCGACACTGCGTACCTTATTGCCTCAGAGAGTCGGTCAGGGCCTCGTCTCCAGTTTGCCTTTATTGGCTGGCTGGAGTGGAACCCCAAGAGTGCCCGCAGGACTCTCAACTCTGTCTTGCCTTTATCGGCCGGCCAGAGGGGGGCCGCCAGAGCTATATGCTCGGGGGTGGAAGTGTCTAATGGCGTAATAGCGGGGAAACCCACTCCGGGTCTTTTAGACCCGCGACGGCGAAACCGGGGCCACACCTCTCTACACCCCTAGCCGCTCACACGTTTGTTGCCCCCTTCGCCTATGTACTGGCAGCTTTTCAGGGGGCCCAGCTAGTGAGCTGGCGAGTCACCGTCTGCCAATATATTTCAAATTTAAGCTTGAAAGGCAGACGCCGTTTTCTTCCGGCAATAGAAGTTATCCAGTCCACTTAACACCCCTTCCCATAGACCAGATATTTTTCACCATATTTTACAATAGTCTTGCACCCACCTGGGACGGTCCATGACTGTACTCCAATAGTGCAGCCGTGGATAGTCCCCGGTTGGTGCCCCACCCCATTTTAGATTAAAGTTCTCAAAGGGGCCTCTGCGCGTTGGACCTGTGTCCCCGTGTATGCCTTCCAAAGGACCGGACATCTTCCGCACGGAAGATGAGCCGTGACTGGAGCGAGATACAAGATAATAATAATAAGGTTTATTTCCAAATCTTGTACACTTTTCAATAAAAGTCACACAGGGGCCTCCTTTTAAGTAAAGAATATACTTTATTGTACACTAAACAAATAAAACAGAAGGAATACACGTAATTAAGTACAAATGGCGGTCTTATCGCTTAAAGCATTTTTTTCCAGACAACATTGGATGGAAAGAATTACTCACTTAGATCGTGATTAAGGACATACAGCGACCTATACTATAAAAAATAAAATGCATGCTATAAACTAATGACCCGTGACCCGTAAGCTGGCCTCTACTTTGGTCAAAGGATTAGCATTGCCATACAACGTGGCAATGCTACCAGTCTTTTGGGCACGTTACCAGTTGACAGCGATACGGAGAAATGTTTTGATGCCCTATTTTAGTTTACAGTTTTATACATATAGATATATTTTTCTTTATTTGTATAAACAAATTAGAAGAATAAACAACTTACGTTATGACTACTTATGACCATATAAATACAATGTACCTATTTAAAACATTAAGGTCTATCTATCACCTTAAACATGCATGACACGAGAGAAGAACATGCATAAATTTAGATCTGACCTCAATTTAAGGTAGGTACGTGGTGATTTGCGAACAACCTGATAAACTAAAATCGTGAGGTTTTTATTTTCAATGTTCTGGATAGTACGTTATCCAAGGAAGTGAGATCGTAGATCTATGTGTAAGGTTGAAGCGATATTAATTGTTTGTTCCAAGTAAACGGGACAAGGTTAGCGTCGTTAAGATATTTGATTGAGCATTTGTAGGATCACATTGTATGGACGTGAAGCCACTTTCCAGTTAGGACAAAGAGTAGGCAAAAACCTTCGAATCCACTATAACAGCAAGTTTAACTGCGCAAGTTTTTGTATGCACTTGTAGAAGTCGACTTGCTGCGATGTCCACAGCTTGAAAGTCGGTTGTGCAATAAAATTGCTAGAGGATTTGGCGTTTAAGCTAGGCGGTTTAAGATGGAAATGAATATTACTACCAATTCCTGTTTTATTAATTCCTAGAATAAAAATACAATAGGTAATAAGCAGTGATCGGAAAAAGGTGAGCTAATTTACCTAAACTTCAAAGAACAGAGACAAAAACTGGAGACTTCCTTACGACAACATTTTTTTTCGTGAAATTATTCCGGGTTTCGGGACATCACTAAGGTACATTTAATATTAATGTTATTAGTACAGAAAACAATTAAATTCGTTTCCTATTTTTGTTTCCCAAAATTGTCATAAAACCAGATGACACGTTTTTCATTGTTTTTAAAAAGGAGATTGTTTATTGTTTTCAAAAAAGGAGATTGTCTTTTATTTTTTGAAAACAAATGAAAGACAATCTCCGAGAAAATTCTCCCGAAAAAAAATGTTGTCGTAAGGAAGTCTCCAGTTTTTGTCCTTGTTCTTTGAAGTTTAGGTAAATTAGCTCACCCTTTTCCGATCACTGGTAATAAGTAGGCAACTCAAACGGCTCTCTTGCGAAATAAAAAAAGTAGATTCGCTATCAATTTATTAAGCGGTAGCAATAATTACTTATGAGATAGGTTTATTGACGATTTTCTATTTTTTCCAGATTGTTCCACCATTCAAGAAGATATTTACTTCGTTCCCATTCCTCGCTATGGTGGTACTACACTACGGTAGCAACTGGGGGCTGTACTTCGTGATGACGGCAGCTCCTAAATTCGTCTCTAGCGCTCTCGGTTTTAACCTGACGTCGACCGGCACTCTGGCCTCATTGCCGTATCTCGCTAGAATGATATTCTCTCTCATATTCGGAGCCATCGGAGACAGGTACGGAACTGGATTACATTTAAACTAGTTGACGCCCGCGGCGTTAGTCACATGCTATATCGATAAAAAGTATCCTATGTCCGTCGGGTTTCAGGCTATCTCTGGGCCCAGTTTCATCAAAATTGGTTTAGTGGTTTAGTCGTGAAGAAGTAGGTACCAATAAGACAAACAGACAAGTTCCCTTTCGCATTTATAATATTAGCGTGGATTATTCGTCCATTGTTAGGGCTGTGGATAGGATAGATTTAGTTGGAACCATAGTATATAAATAGGTATACAGACTTTATTGCTTTGCATTTAGACAGCCATTGTCATCTAATGCAACTTTTTGATTCACGGTCAGCGCTTAACGCGTATTATGGGTAAAGTACCTAATCTTCATTGACGCGTTTCTAAAAGTCCATGTGAGACAGTTTAATCTTTAATTTTGTGAAACACAATTAAGTATTTATTTATATTTTTTTACGATTTTGTTCACGTGCATGTTTCGGAATTGTTCGACTAGTTAAGAACTTTGCTACGTCTGTATTATTGGTTTGAAATTGTCATTAAAGCCATTACTTTACGCTTTTACTTGTGAGTTTATCTTGAAAAAAATTCAATAGATCCTTAGTCACCATATTCACCATACTTAGAAAGATATAACAGTTAAATCCTTATTAAAACCTTCGATTACTAGACCACTTTAATCAGTCATGCTAGAAACATTGCCGTTATTATTGATTAATCACCACGCGTGGCTAATGGATTGTTCATGGCGGTTATGTTTCCTTAGTCTTATCGATGCCATAATATTTTAGTTATCAAAAAAATATACCTAATGTAATTAAATATTATTTTGAAATAATAAATAGTGTTGAAACAGTGCTCCGCCCGTAGCGAGGTGGTAAGACACAAGCTACAGGTTGTTAGGGATTTAGAGTGAGACCTCCTCAGGATGCGTGCTGTATCCAAGACTACTAATATATTTTTAAATAAATATCATTAAAAAAATTAAATTTAAAAACAAAAAATTTAGTCGCCCACCGGCACGTGAACAGGGTCCAAGGTGCCGGCAGTCAGGGCTCCAGAGAAAGGAAGCGCCTCACTATGCGTCCCGTGCTAAGGAGTACTACTTTTTGTATCAAGTCCTTGATCTAGCCGCCCAACGAGAGCCTCATGATGTGTTGATCGAGGCTCTTGGCTATTAGACCATCCGCCGTAACGACTATCGGGACAATGACTGCTGAGTCTACATCCCACATGCCAACTACCTCGTGTGCTAGATCAAGATATTTTATTTGTTTATCTTTCTCAGCTTTCACGAGATTCTCGTCATGTTATGTTATTATTAGCGTCCATCATCTTGCCAGTACTCATTTAGTCGGATTTTACCGCACCCTGGGAAAATAAGTGGCTATTATTCAAATTAAAATCAAGAAATATTTTAAAGAAAATTAATTTAATTTAAGTATTCCTATTTTAATTTAATAGGAAAGAGACCTAAGATACGAAGTCCTATGCGTTGGTCCGACCAGCCCCCCGATTCAGAACCTATTTGATAAGAAATTGTCAACTGACTCAATTTGTTATCTCGTTTCGTCTCTGATTCTCGTAACGAGAGAAAAAGAGAGCAAAACGAAACGTTCGACAACTGACTTATCTTATAGTTTCGATTCAGGAGCTGATTCGCTCAACATTCGATTCCAGTGTAAGTGACGCCGTCCACGCTGCAGAAATTAGAACGAAATGGCGGAATATAATTCATAAAAGTTACGACCCTCAACATTGAGGAGAACGATGCAAGGAGGAGGGAATATTTTAATAAATCAAATACTTACATTACAGGATCGTGAAACAGAACATAGTATCAACAACGTTCATGAGGAAGTTCTTCTGCCTATTCTCCCACGTCGTGCCCGGTCTACTCCTCATCGCGCTGGGCTACACGGGCTGCGCACCCATCCTCTCCGTGGCCTTGATCACGTTCTCTATGGGTTCTAACGGCGCGGCCACGCTGACCAACCTGGTGAATCATCAGGACCTCGCTCCTAACTTCGCGGGCACACTGTACGGCATCGCTAATGGAATCGGGAACACTGCAGGCTTTGTTACACCACTAGTAACCGCACACTTTACCAAGACTGGAGTAAGTAGATTCAGTTTTATACTAATTCCTACTGTCGTGCGAAAGCGTCTCGTCTACGATTGATTAAAATCACGTAGTGACTCTCGCAGAGCAATCTACGACCTTTGCATAGTATCGAGACTACGCTAGCTAGGGCATCACTGCAGTCTATATAGTCTACAATAGACACGGTCGGAGTGTGATGTGAACGCAATCTCTACGCGTACGTGTGTCACTGCAAGGGTACAAACTGAAAATCAGCGCTAGGTGTTCGACGGTCAGCTTATTCTGAATTGGTGAACCTTTCAGCATGGTCATGCTCGACAACATAAAATGTATATTTATTTATGTTTAATTCTTTTATGTTTTTATTGTATAATAAGCCATTGTATCTTTGGCTGAATAAAAATAATTTCTTTCTTTCTTCTTTCTACGTTAAATTCGAGAGAATATATTAGACTAATCTTCAAGCCCCCTAAGGCGATTAACACACGGTACCACGTGGTCGGGCGGTCTGTGTATGTGTGTACGTGTGTTTAGGCATCAATCAACGGATTTCTTAGAGACCAATGCGACTTGAGATCCGCTTCACCGCCTACCGCGGCGGTGCGCGGTGCCGTGTGTTGATCGCCTAATTCTACTGCTCTATCGTGGACGAGGCGATTAATTATCCTTATGATGTACCTAATATTTTTCCCTGTTACTTTCCTCGTGAATAAGATGATTATGTCTGACATCATTATTTTAATTCTAGAACGGATTCGCGGAATGGCGTCCAGTATTCATCACAGGTGCTTCGTTGTACATTGCGTCCGCCTGTTACTTTATACTATTCGGCACTGGCGAGACACAATCGTGGAATTACGTTGCCCCGGTTGAGGAAGAAGAGGAAGACAAGACTACCACTAACTCCACGGATACTACCGTCACGATCTCACCCAAAACATAGACCATCACCAACAGAGAGCTTGGTCTATACTAATGCATATCGGAAAGGCACACATAAGCCTGATGATTAGATATTTTTAAGTTATAAGTAGTTTCTAAGTTGTATTAAATCGCCATAATTATTTAACTTCCCGGCTTACTCGTATTAGATACGCAAGTATATAATATATATTTTTGCTACTTCAGTCAGGGGGGCTAATAATGACACATTTGGTGAAGCATTTTTCGATTCATATTCCTTGTCATAAAGGCAAGTGGACTGCACATCCAGTCGCAACTGCAAACTATGCTACTGCCAAATGCAGCTTGAAGGCAATTAAGATGCAGTCGGTGCAATGCCTGACTACTGCCGATGGGATGTGCAGTAAGTACCTGCAGATATAATTAAAAATATGAAACGAAATACGATTCGTCAAATATGACGTTATTAGCCCCCCAGTTCTGCCATTACACGTCTCCAAAAAGTTTCAAGTATCATGATGTGGTGATGTTGGCATGTAGCTCATAGAAATAGAGCCACAATTTTTTTTAAATCTTTTACGTGGCTACTTATGGAGTGGTCGTTAATAGCCGCAAACAAGTGTTTCGGAAGAGATGAGAGAGATTTTAGCCCAGCAGTGGGACAATAATATATAAATAATAGTGTACTGACGTTTCTTTTCACATTTTATACATCGTTTTTTTGGCTCAATAAAGAGTTTCGTCAAATTATTACTAATAGACAGATAGATTGATCGATAAGGGAAAACACTCCTACTTGCGAAACGCACTCGCAATAACTTTGATAGTTCAACATTGTCCATTGCACTGTTTATTTCAACAATCTGACTACTATACTCTGAGCAATTAATATTGTTAACATTGTCAAAATGAAAGTGAACGCTATTACAAGTGTATTACCGTACGCAATTAGAGCGTTAAATATTATAACCCGAGAACTTGCTCATTCTCTAAAAATCCCAATGGCATAGGAAAAATAACTGAAATCATAAAAATAATCGGCCGGTAATACCATTAAGTTGTTAGTATTATTGCTCGACCATGACGATTCATTTTGATAGCGTGTCAGATGCAGTAATTATTATTAAAATGTAAATTTAGATTTTTCTTATAATAGGTAACAATGACATTGATTGAGTACGTGCTGTAGCGAAAGAAGGAATAAAAAGTTTCGTCATTAATTATTATTAAAGAACATATTGTTTTACGGCGCATTTTGCAACGTAAAATGATTTCTAATTATTCTTTGTAAATAACCGAATTATGTAATAATTATTTTAATTAATAACTGTACACAAGTTTTATAAGTTTACTTGCAATATTTTAGTTTTGTTTTATTCGTGACTGTGATGATGATAATAAGAGTGAATTATATAAATTTTATAAAAGAACATTAAATTATTCAATATAATCAATTAGTTTTATTTTGGGTAGGTACATCAAATAATTAAGTTTTTATTGAATGCTTACATGAAAAATTATTGATGTGAATTGTGTTGCATACTTCTGTAAAGATGAACAGGGTATGAACCTACACACCACAGTAAAGATTTGTAGATATGCTAGGAGGGCGGAGGCCAGTGCTTCCCAGAGCCCTCCTCTTTAGGTGATGAGGACGGCCAGTCATCTTTAGTCGGTCGACATACATCAAGTCTTTATATCAACTCTAATCAACGACGTGCAGTTTCGGACCCTTTATAATTCTGTATAAATCATAGTATTTTTTTATGATCTAAAACACTTGCAACTACCGTAACAAAATTGTCAAGTTGACTCCTATAGCCAGTGAATTTGGTAATAATAATTACTATGCAGCATTTCAACGCATACCCTTATACTTTTGAGCATCCTTTGTAAACGTGATTACTTTATCTGAACATAGGAGGCCTTATTACAAAATATGGTTTAAACCAAGACTAAGGTAAACCCAGGTTTAAAATATACCCATCACTTTCTTATGTCATATAACAAAAAGAGACGGGGCTATTTTAAAACCTAGGTTTTTCTTAGACCATGTTTTGTAATAAGGGGCATTGGGTTTAAAGTTAAATTCTCCAGACCTAAGATATTATTTTTTATTTGAAATAAAATGATATTTATTTCTGTGCGTGTGTGTGTTTATTTTTATAAATACTGCTAAGGACACTGAACAAGCATTGCTAAGTCACCAGATTTCATACCTTTAACACATTCGAGTCCACCACACTTTTCATAGAGATCATACGCCATGCCGCTAAACGTATTGCTAGTGGACCTTCCAGGATTGTCCTCGGCATTACGTTTGCGTTTACGTTTGTACAGTGAACCCTCGAGAAAGGTTCTTGGCATTAGGCTAAAAACTGTGTCATAAAATACGCTACTACGTAGTAAAATAATAGTCTCAGGGGGTCTTGTTGCTTGTTTTATGACGGTGTATTTTCTAAGACGGTGTATTTTGCGTTTAAATTAACCCTTCACGAGGGCACCCGGCACTGGGGGCTTACTATGACTTACGTTCAAATGCCAGCCAGTCAACTTCCGTTCAAAAACAGGCCTGCTTCTGAATTGCGAAAAACCGTACCATGGCAGTACTAAAGGTGAACGACTATTGAACCAAGTTGAATGGTAATACTTGTTCATGGTACGAAAAGTCAATACAAAAAAAAGGAGAATAGATTTCGTAAACGTCAACGTAGCAGACCTGCCGCAGGCCTGCTCTAACGATGTCATAGTACAAAAAAGCAGAGCAGTTCAACTTCCAGGCAACTTCTGTCCTGCTTTAAGAGGTCATAGTCAGCCCCCTGAACATGTTAAACAATGGATTTATGGATTTATTTTGGATTGATGGAGTTTATGATAAAAGTAAATAATGGGAATTCTATAAAACAATGAAAAGTTTCTAATGAATTAGTGTTATGTTGAGTTAACTTTACCTAACTCTTATGGTTTTATTTAATTGAAATACCACTCAAATCATTTAATATATTTATTACAAAAATGTACGTACAATTTATCTACATTATATACACAGCAGGCATTCATTAATTACATAATCAAATATATTTTAATATTTCCAGTTATAAGATGACACAGAGTCATAGTTTATTTATTTGAAACAGCGCTAGTCACATACTTTATAGACCCTAAAGTGCGGCTCACATGTGCTCGCAGATGCTTTTACAAAGCGTAACAGAAATAACCAGAAACCATATACACCCCAATCAAAATATCGAACTAAAAACACAATGGTTTTAAAATTGATCTCTATCGACTTTACAACATTTTTCAACGATCTTTAAGGAGCTTTTATACATTTATAGCATTGATGTAAGTCTTTATTTTCTGTATCTCGATTGATTTATAAAAAGCACATTAAAAAAAGCTGTTAAAATTGCTGAAATTGATTAAGTAATCGATTCTAACGAATTAATTTCTCTTAAAATAATAACATCATGCCTGTATTCCCCGAAGGATTGGGCAGAGGTGCAAAGTACACCCTCATTTCGTTAAGTCCCATGTAATAGGGGACGAGCATATTGCCATCAACCGGGCACAAATCCAGACTCTGGACTGCTACTGAGAATTTCCAGACGGAAAAACCCAATAACACTTTGCCCAACCTGGGGATCAAACGCAGGACTTCACGTCTTCTTATTTCTGGTTAATTATGTTACACTTTGTAAGTATAGTTGTCGATTTACATGAGATGTGGCACGCTATATGCAGCGCGACGTACGGCTATGCAGTGCATCTGAAGATTCTAATCCCGCACAGCCACTCGACAGCATCGCTTAAGTCGGTGCCGTGCTGCAACTCGTGGCGTCACATTTTATTAAGCAATAGCAGATAACGTTAAGCTATTGTTTAAAGTGCATAGCGTGTCACATCAACAATGTGAGCAGACCCTTTACACTACGACAAATATCTAACATAAACTAAAATTTAATAGCGAGTGATTGGCATAAATATGTCCTATATTAATGGATTCATTAAGGACAAAATAATAAAAGTTATATATCCTATCGATACATCCGTCTACATTATACCATTAAGTTTGAAACTATTCTTACGTCTTTGGAATTACATCACCAAAACAACTCTGGTTATGGTCACATATTATAATTTTTAAGGCGGGATTCAAAAGATATTTCTTATATTATCACTATGATATTTCATAGCGGCTTAAAAATGTAGAATACAAACTGGTTCAAAACAGTGTCTTACAATTACATCGAGATTAATTCAACGTTTATAACAATTTTTTGTTCAACACAGATCATGATTAGTTCGACACGTAGGTATGCATTAATAATAATTTAAATATATCTCCACTTATAATAAGTCATTAGTTTTGTGCTTGCGCAGCTTTTAAACATAAGATTCCGACTCGGTGTCTGATTCGGAGCCCTCTAAAGCTATAATGTTGTTCTGTCTTTTCGTGTCTGCACCGTTGGATGGCTCTCTGTACAAACGCGGCACAGACTTCGAACGTGAGTTCTTGTCATCTTTGTTCACGTGCACCGGTTGGAACTTCTTCAGTACTCTCTGATACACCATCTTCCTTGGTGGTACTGGTGGTGGCATGTGAGGAGGTTTCTTATTATTATTCTGTTCGTATTCCGAGTTGTTGTACTCGGGTTTGACAGCCGTCGGCGTGGCTTTGTAAATGTCAGAAGGGAACATGTTCGGCGATTTCATGTCGTGGAAAATATCCCTTCGGCGATTGTAAACTGATGTGTATAAGGGATCAATGTATTGAGTGGTGTAGCAATTCTCGAAGGAATTCTCACTGGCCGGCGAATCCGTCGATCGACTGTTGAACGAGTTTTGTGGCTGGTATAACGTGTCGCTACTGCTCGAATCGCTGTGTAGAATAATATTTGCCAGAGACTTTGACTGATTTAATTTATTAGTGTTGTAATTACGCACCCTTGACTTTTTGTTGTCCTCTGAATTATTATTATGCATGTTTTCGACGTAAGAATATGAGTTTTGTAACGGATTCATGTGTTGCTTTTCCTGTTCTCTATTGGCTGTTGGAACAGTACAGCTCTTGGTGCACATGTGTGCAGGATCAAACCGTCTCTTCCGGCAGCAATTTGTGATTTCATAATTGCCATTGCGCATTTTCTCCGTGTTTGCATGTACTTCTTCGCTGACTTCTAAGCTCTTTGTCCTTGCTGCTTGACGAGTCCAGTCATTTCGTGTAAAAATGGTGGCTGCCGGTGTTAAATTCCCATCTGTTTTGGATTGCGAGGTCTCACCTTGTTTCTTGGTCATTTGGCCGTAGATATTATCTGCAGCGCAATTATTCGTTTTGCTAGTATAGTTAGCACTCTTTTTTTCCCATCCTGTGTACACTCGGGAATAATTCGTATTTGAAACTGTTTCTGCGTGCGTTTGATATTGATTCTGTCGTTGGATATTCTCTGTGAACATGGCTAGATCGTGTATGTTACTGTACACAATATTTTCTTGACTAGAGACCAGGTCGCGTTTATTATCGATATTTTCTTGTTTCGCTTCCAAAAGATTGTCAGAACTCTTTGCTCTGCTAAAGTTTTTGTTTGTTATATTTTTGTTTGCTTCTTGTGTTTCGGCAAACATGCTGTAGACTTTTGACGTACGGGCTGCTTTCGAAATGTTACTTCTCGGTGGTTTTTGCGGCTCTAAGCCTGTAATATACTTCGCTGGGCTTTGTTCGTAGCCATCCGCCGTCGATCGTTGTAGTGCTGATTTGGATACATAATTCCTTTCGTCAATACCATTTGAAAGTCCGACATTTATTGAATTATGTATATATCTCTCTCCCATATATGGCGTAGTATATAATTCATCGTTAACGGTACTGTAAAGTTCTGCTTTATTAGAATAAATCTTCTGTCTTTGACCAAGTTGTGGCAGACCACTAACATTATGGTTGTCATTGTTATATCTCACTACTAATTTTGATTCTTGCTGCATGTTGCACGTGGGTACCGATAAACTGTGCAGGATATTTCGAGGAGCAGGACTGTTTCCTCCGTTGCTATTTGAATCGTCTTCTGAGAGAGTCAGCCCTGAATCTCGACTTAAAGATAGTTTTTCTTTGCGCGGCGTAGATAGTTCCATGGAATCTAAGGATATTCCAACGGAATGAAGACTATCGCTTTCTTCTGCGCCTGAATCTAGTAATGCGTTCGAGGTTTCAGGGCTGCCATTGCCCAGTAGACCAGAAATCTGAGGCCCAAACAAAGCTTCAGCTTTTACAATTAGGAGTTCTACGACCATTGGCACTGCTTTTGGAGCTTTGTCACAGGGCGTGTTGGGCCAGAGCAGACTAGGGCCAACGCAAACGCCAAGGTTCATGGGACACATGAGGTTAATGTTGGACTTCTTGGCGATGGCTTGCAGCAAGCATATGAAGTAGGTTAGCATGTTGTAGTGAGCCTTGGGCAACTTCAGCAGTAGAGAGCGCACTGCTGTCACCTTTTCATTTTGTGATAAGGCTGTAACAAAAAATAATGTCATTATAGCATTGCGATGAAAATTTACGTTTACTTACAACGTAATCATTTTTGGCAACATACTTTTGACCATGGAATACAGAAAATATTCAGTTTTTTTTTTTGCGACATATCGTATAAAATATCGATGAGCTTTGCGTAATGCTTGTACGCCCGACAAATCGTTCAATATTATTTCCGAATTTGATATTTTTGAAAACATATGAAACTTAAAGTTTTTGGTAGGTAATACTTACTAAGAACTTGCAGCCAAGCGGGGTAGAGATCAGCAGACAGTAAGGGTTGCGGCAGCGCGCGGAAGAACTCCTTAACCAGCGCCGCCAGCAGCAGCACCGGCGCGCGCTCCAGCTCGGGGCAGCTCTCCGCCCATGGACCCAGTGTGTCCAGCTGTACAATCACAGGACAAATTATTTATAAGTTCATCATCTGCCACACTACGCAGTGTGGATTTGGTTCTCTTAACAATAATCGGATCATCATCATCATAGCAATAACATAAGTAGGTACAGGTACAAATGTTAATCGTCCTTTAACAGCAGTTGTGTTTAATTATACGGCAGGCAAGACCATTCAATCTCCACATTTTTATAAAAAGTAGATTCCAATAAGATATAACTACTATTGGGCGTTAATCATACATAGATACCTATCAATGTTTTCCGTGGGGGGACGGATTAGTAATATAATTTCCCTCCGTCGCTGGGCAAACGAGTCGTAAGAGGTGTGAGCCTCGCACCATTGTGCCCGGAAAATGGCAATGGGCTCGCCACCGCAATGTGGCAATATGGGACTTAATACAAAAAGAAGAACACGTATGCTTAACCCTTTGAGGATTACAGGCGTAAGTACGTGTATGTATGTTTATAGTTTTTTTATCTTCCGCATAGATGCAAAAAGATTGACTAGGTTTACGATATTATATTTCTATGGTTAAAGTTGGCTTACAATCATGGCGGATCAACGGAAGTGTAGTTGACGGACGGCCATATTACAATGGTCGCGTGACAATGCACGCTGACGTCCTGAATAGCGTCATCATTACATACAAATTGTACTTGTTACATTTAACTAAACGCACACTGAGGAGGCCTCTTCTTATAGTAGATACAAATGGTTCTTTGCCCTTCGTATTGACAGATAATACTAAATGGCGTAGTAATGTTATTGTACCATGCCAAATACATAATATTATGTATCTACCTAAAAGTTGACAGTTTAATTAAATTCGATGTAGATAAGTAACTTCTAAGGAGTAATCACATAACAGAATAAAATTCTTCAGCATGGAGTGCATTCTGCCTCTGATTGATGAAGCATAGCAGATCGACCGTTTTCGGCATAATTATCCCACTTGCCACACCAAAACCCAGACAGCGGGGGCTGGCCCGGGCCAAATCCTCTTGCACAGTTCATTATCATTTCCCCTTTGACCTTTAATTATAGTGGTCATTGGGATAGTTCCATATTCAATACTGGAATTTACAAGCTAGTATGGTATGTTTAGCAATTGTCCTCGAAAGATATTTAAAACGTACCTTATCTCTAAGCAGTCTGAGCGCCTTAGCATTAGCACTTCTGCGGAACACGCCGTGTGTGAGCGGCGCGAGTGCACGTAATCGGCGCAGCGCTAGCAGCAGCGCCGGCGGGGGCGCTCCGCCGCACAGGCGCGTCAGTGCCACGCCGAACAGGCGCCCGCCGCGCCGCAGCAGCCGCAGACCGCGACCGCCGCCAGAGTTGCCGCTGTTGAAGATACACGCTATTAGTTTATACGCACACGCATTAATAAAGACATTCCGCTGATTATTGCGCGGTCCACCAATCGTAGCATGTGGTAATGCTTAACCGGTCCTTGGTCTTTTAAGGAAATTATACATTTGTAATGCTTCTAAAGAATGAAAATAAGGGTCTTCTATAGCTACGTTTCGCCATTGGCTAAAATACAATTTTAACCAATAACGGTAGGTAGAAGAAAAAATTGTTAGGTATAAAGGACCAATATACATTTTAGACTCCATACACGTATTGTAAAAAATACGTTTGGAGCTGCTAACTGACTGATACTCACTTTTTTAACCCCTGATTCTTCTTTCTTAATTCAAAGACCAGTCCGCAGGGATTGTTCTTGGCATTTACGTGTTCCAGGTCAAAACCATCCTCACTTGATAGCGTTTGCCTTATTCTCGACATCTGAAATTAAAATATGAAGTTCTGGTTAGTTTAAGTTCGATTATATTACTTTTTTTCTATTTTATTTAGATTCTACGCCTAAAAATCGTCTGATATGTTTCCCTTACCTGTATAGCATGTGGTCTTTCGATGCCCTTGAGCGGGGTAGGCGGGGCGTCCCTGCCCGTGCGCACGCAGAGCGTGAATTCAGTGGCGGTTCCCCAGCGCGCATCTCCTTCGTGCTCGTCCCCCTCCCCGTCCCCCTCTCCCTCCGTACTGCCCGTCTGCAGTATGTGCAGCGCCTGCCGCACCACGCAGCGCGCGCTCATCTCCGGACTCACAGACACAGTCTTACACTGGAATCAATGGCATTTTGTTAGGAATCATGGTTGGTAGATCTAGGCAATAGGCATTATGTAAAGTTTTGACAGGCGTAGGCGAATAATTCTGGCCTAAATATTTAATTAAACTATTAGCTAAGCTTCTATTTAACTAAATACTTACAAATTCTATCGAGCTCGTTACATCTTTGTAGAAAATCTGGATATTAGTAGATTTTGGTTCCGTGGCTAGTTGAGCGGTTAAAGCATTTTGTATTTTCCTGAAAAGAAACAAATCAATCAGACCACAAACTTTAGAATAGACAATATTGCTATCAAACTTAATGGTAAAAACTCTTACCTATACCAAGTGTCTCTGGCAGCTTGCGTGGGGTAGATGGCGAGGTAATTAGCAACACCGGTAACGGTTGGCCATCCGACAAGGAAGCCTGTGTCATCACCGTCAGACAACGAGATCCAAACTTCTGCGAGTCGAACGCTCTCCTTTAACTTGAAGCAGTTGGTTCCTCTCGCCTTGCCGACGAGCAGGAGGTCGCTGAAGAGGAACAGATGGCGGTCGAGCGGCGGGGAGGTGGTGCCGAGTGGGCTGAGCTGCACGGGCGCCTCCATGATGAAGTTACGCGGGGAAAGAGAGGTGCTGCTCGCGCTGATACTCCCACCAATGTCCAAGCTCGGTCGCTTACGCAGGCTTTTCTGTTTCTGAAATTGAGAATTAAGTGTTATTAACGATGTAAACAAACGCCTCTTTTAATCTTTTGGATCTTATGGGTGTGTTTTTTATTTGAATTTCCTTGTACTTTAGCTCAATATTGTCATTGGCGAATGGATTCTACAAGAAGCTCACCTCTATCTCGACTGTCAACTCGACACCTATCGGGACACAGTGTGCATGGATAGGAAAATTATGTTATTAGTTATGCTGTCGACTATCCGTGCGTACGTGCTTATTTTATCCACACTGCGGCATTATCAATGTCGAGTTTACCGCCAAGACTGAGATAAGTTTACTACCAAATTGCACTATACTGATAAATTTAATGGCTATCCCGCTATTTACCTATCCTAGTCGTTAACGGTGAGCTGTTACCTGAGCATGGTGCGAGGCGAGAGCGGCGGGCGCGTCGGCGTCGTGCAGCGCCAGGTAGTCGTGCGGGAACAGGTCCTGCACGCGCTCCAGGTCCGAGAGACGTGCCGCCCGACGCCGCGCGCATCCGCCACCGACAAGCCGCTCGTACTGTGCCAATCGCTCGATCTGAAATAGATTAGAATAAGATAAATCAATAATGGTTTGTGATACTTGAGGGAAAATCGATGGTTCTCACGTTAACGGCTCTATTTTGCAGTGGCTATGAGCGATCGTCTGTTTTTACTTAGACCTTCACTCCATATAATGCGGTACATGAGATGAAACCCACCAAGAGAAATCATGCTGCAGAGCAATGTTTAAAAAATAAAGTTGTCGTAGTAGAAGTAGTTACCTCAATACATATTCATGGCGGATATTATATTATATATCATCAGAACCTAATATTAAATACGCTTTCATTATAGCCATAGCTAGGATATATTAACAATCATTTGACGTAATCTTGTATCCTATGTAGTTTGTGTGTTCAAAGGTGGATGGATATTATAGTAAAGACGTGGTGTCGACGATAGCAGGCAGCGGTACAAGAAAGATGGTACGAAGTATTCAAATAGGACCCATAATGGCTCTTGCTCACTTATGATTTTCTTTTTATAAAATTCTTAAAGGGACTTTGGTACTTGTCTAATGCTCGAATTATTGAGCAATTTTAGGTTCCCACGTAGTGAGTGGAATGGAAATGAATTTCGCAGCTTTGATTTCGCCTCTCCACGCTCGCTACCAGTTGTCATTGAGAACATACTATAAAACGTATTTTAATTAACGAAACCGATACCCAGAACTGTTTCACACTAGCTGTTAGTAAGTGACAACTTGCCATGCATTGAACCCCGAGGCGTATGCTCATATCCGTTCAAGCATACATTATAGTTTATTAAAGTCATCTATTGAAACGTAACGTAATCTAAATTCTCATCGCGTCGTACAAGAGTCCTGAGGGTGCTCCCTCACGAGGCTCTCAACCGTATCCACGACAATAATACCTTATTATAACACGACAAAGGACCGTGAGAATCTACCAGTCATTGTATGCAGCTAACATCACGCAGCCTTAAGCAAAATTGTTTTGTAATGCGTGGAGATTCACACATAATAGATTCTTTTATCTAGAGGTCACGAATGAATTGGCAATCATAGCAATCGCGAAGTATTTACTCTCATAAACTCCAAGAAAAACGCTGCACTTAAATCGGTTATTCGAAATAGTAGGTAAATAAAATATGGTTATGTTTATAAAAGAGCAGGATTCAATTTCTTTTACAATCATAACAAATGATTCGGTTTGTGTGTACCCGTGTTCACTGGCTCGTAAAATTATGCGTTTGACTTGTGACGACCAACATTAGACTCTCGGTTACGTGCTTCGCTTCCATTACGTTCTGAGAAATTGTTGCGACCGTACTAGCGGCATAATATCCTGTGTTTTATGTTTTACATCATCTTGCAGGCAAATACATCGTGTCAAAAACTAAAAATATTGACATCTGCGACTCTTTGTCGACATTTCAAGTGTTTTATTGAACTTAATAATATGTAGCTCAATAATCTTTTCATCTTCTATATTGAATTAAATTTAATTAGTCAAATAAGTTAGCTTAATTGTAAGCATGAAGGTTGTAAATCAATAATTATTGTGTGCTGTGGTCTAATGTAATTGGAAGGGTACACTTAGCTGATACTGCTTAATTTTTTATTTGTAATGGTTTGTGTACATATATTTGAGATCCTAAATAAATAGATAAAAACAACACACAATGTAAAAAAGCTAAAGCATTTAGTGACGATACTAAACTACGCCCGGCGCACCCTGGGCTGTCAGCCCGCTACTAACATTGCTGACTGGCTAATCTTTTCACCACTGCATGTGTTGTTCTCGTATAGCTCGTGCTGACACGAGAGAAGCAGTTGTACTGTTAATAATTACATATTAATGTGCGCACAACCGCGAACTGACGCGATCATAGTGATTTTCATTTGAATAGACAGCCTGACACTGGCACCGTTACTCGATCTTTGTACTCAGAAACACGTACCAACATTCAAATAATGTGTTCCTAGCATAATAATCAGTCCATTAATGTCCCACTGCTGGGCACGGGCCTCTTCTCAGAATGAGAATGGTTTACGCCTTAGTCCAAAACGCTGGCCTGATGCGTGTTGGCGGTCTGCACACCATCGAGAACTTTATAGAGCCTTCTTAGGTGCGCAGGTTTCCTTACGATGTTTTTCTTTACAGTTAAAGCAAGTGATATTCAACTTCTGATCCGCACATGAATTTGAAAAGTCAAAAAATGCGGGCCGAGTTCTATCTCGGACCCTCCTGCTTGGAAGATAACCATTTCGATGCCTCCGACGACGTATGTTGTTGTAAGCCACAAAGTTGCAATTAAATTAAAAGTATATTTTATGTATATCATGTGTTCCAAATATAAAAATACCAAAAAACTAAATATATTTTCGGTATTTTTATATTTTGAACAGACAATATACATAAAATTAGACACTTATACATGAAAAACACAAAATTGCAATGTTGTGAGGTGAATATTCGAAACTTCCTTAAAAAATTAACAAATCATTGTTCTCCTTCGTTGTTAACATTAATATTAGTTTCAGATTGTTATTATTCTTGTTTTATTTTTATAATTCATTATTATAATTGAAGTTTGAAACATCTGCATTTAGAACTTTGGGATGATGATAATGACATTCTTATTTTTTACAAACATTTTTCGAATGATCACCCTGTGGCTTACAACAACTTACGTGGGAGGCATCGATTTAATCACTAGGCTATCACTACTTCCCAGAACTATTTAAAACGAACAAACATAAAAAATGACGTTGATTAAAAAAGCATGCTAAATGAAACATGATAATTTTAAATCCTAAGAATCCGTCGACGTCTATGAAAGTTATTACGATAGATAGAATACATTACTAATAGTTATGTAGGAGATTATCTAATTTAATTAGCAATTCAGTTACGTATCAACAGATAAGTCATTATTATTTATGTGTTCTGCCTAGCCTTTTACAACTACGTTGGGGTCAGCTTACAGTCTAACCAGATGTGGCTGAATACCAGTATTTTACACGGAGCGACTGCCGTCAGACCTCCACAACCCAGTTACTGGGCAATGCTGATATCCTAAGGTTAGACCGGTTATCCCCGTAACGACAGTCATAGATATTCGTATGACGACCAGGGGGCCTACTCCCTAAGTCCGTCAACGAAGTTAGTCGTCCGTCCGTAAGTAGCCCGAAACGTAGGAGTGAACAAAACAAGTGTCAAGTTCAACTTTTCGGACGGGCAAAAACAAATCGGTAGTAGGGACAACTGTCAAATCGTGTTGTCATTCATTCTAAGTTCGGGCCCCGAAATAATCGTATGTCCGTAGGTGATAGGGAGTAGGAAACGCTGGTAACTAAGGCCGAAACCACGGACTTCGTGCTTAGGGAGTAGACCCCCTGGATCGATGCTTTAACGTGCACTCCGAGGCACAAAAGTGTCTCGATTGTAATGACTGGTAATTCATCCACGGATTGACCGCGGTAAGCATACCTTATCTTGCAAATCATATGATTCGCGCAATTGTTAATGCCTCAAATAATTTTTTATTTATGTTTACCAGAAGCTCACGAACGTAGATTTCATCGTCATGTGAACGTCGAGGCAATCCAGCTTCTCGACCACGAACATAGTGAGAAGACTCAAAAGAACAAAACCGTTCGAGCTAGTGTTTAGTGATAGTGAATAAGTGCAATGTAGTACAAATTGCTACACATAAAGAACACATGAACAAAGTGTCTTCGCCTTAATATAGAAGATGTATTAATAATTATATAATAATAATTATAAGGATAAATAAGATTGGGGTGCATCGTCATGAAGAGCACTAATAAGAAAGGAAAAAAAAATCTTTACCATAATGAACTAATCGTACCCATAATCATAACTTCTGTTAAAACGATTCCGTTCAACTACCTATACTATGAAATCCTTCTGAGAAATTGTTTGAACCAGTTTTCAATAACAACGCTTAAATCTCATCTAACAAAAGAACCTTCTTCTGATGTCTGAGGCAATTTGAAACCACATTCAAGCTAAGTTTTTTACAATCGAACAACTAAGTACTTAAATGGGGATTAAGGTTTCTGTTAACAAACTAAACAAACGGTTTTGTTTTCAAGATAAAAAAGAATTTCTTAAATATTATAAATCCTTTCTAGAGATAGCATGTTTGCCTCTCAATGAACACATCTCTCCGGGTTATTTTTTTAAGGCACGCATCCAGAGCATCACAAACACGCGACTGTTATCTGTACGCGTTACACGGAACTGCACTTTCTAAGTCAAATGTTTACTTTAGAGTAAGTGGGTTCGGGCGTAAGTTTTTAGATAACGAGTGAACTGTCCTAAACCGAGATAACCTGCGCGTGCGCCGAGCCCCTTCCCCTCCTCCGTCTGCTTTTTACAAATTATCTTTATCTTTAACTTTTTCGTTTCCTGTTAAGTGGACACGCCTAGTTGGGGCTATTTGAAATATAAACGCGTCCAGTTTTATGTTATACATAAAATAATATCACGACTGCATTCCCCGAAGGATAGGGTAGAGATGTACAGTACAACCTCATTTCACCGTTAAGTTTAAGTCCCATGTAATAAAGGCAGAGCCTATTACCATCAACCGGGCACAAATCCAGACTTCGGGCTGCTACTGAGAAATTCCACACGGAAAAATCCAATAACACTTAGGGGGTCACTCGCCTCGAGGTAAGCAATCCTCGCCAAGCTGGGCTAAGTTCGCGGTCATTCAGTTATACTAAACTCGAAAGGGAGGGTAAGTCATAACAAAGTATAACGTGGCCACACGTTATATAAGGCGGTTAACTCAAAAACACTTTGCCCGACCTGAGAATTGAACCCAAGACCTTACGCTCAGCAATCGAGACCACTAGACCACCGAAGCAATCAAATTACAAGTTATCTTTATCTTTTTTGTTTCCTGTTTAGTGGACACACCTAGTCTATTTGGAATATTTTAAAACATGTCCCAGTTTTATGTCCATGTCATAAAGTCCTAATGTAGGTCGAACACTATCTTTATAAGCTTTCTGTGTCAATAGTAAATTGGAGTATGATATGAGGTTGTTGCGTCCTTACGTAACTTCACGTATCACTCGATTGCGCAAAGGAAGTTGAAAGTTGTCATCGTGTGTTGTATTGGGACTTACGTAACTGCTAGTATGTAATTAATAAGATAAATTAGGTACTTTTCACCAAGCAGTTTATAACTATTGACCAGATAAGTTAAATGTGACCTATAAATATGAAATTTATGTGTTCAATAATCTTGTCATTATCACTATTGATACGTGGTGAAATTCAAATCGTCAGTGCAGTTCTAACAGTGCGGAAGTCAAAAATGGCTACTTTACAAGAGAGTGAAAAAACTATTTAACCCTTAATCGGTTATAAGGTTTTAAGAAAACGTAAATAACAAATGATTTGGCAATTTTTTAAAAATAAAAAAGGATTTAATTTTTTTTCCTTTTTTTATTTTCTATTAAAGAATATAGTAAAAAAAATTTTTAGAAGGAGGTTTTCGCGACATCTTCCAAAAAAGTTGGTGGGAAAAATGTTCCCTCTAACTGTAAAAGGGTTAAAACGAGAGTAACCTACGCTGAACGCAATATTGTTTTTAACTATCATTACAGATAAACTCTTTGATGATATAATAAACCTTTGAAAATCCTTATAATCTTCTTCATTTCAAGTAATATTGTGGCTTTCGCAGTGTTATCTGTTTTGTCACAAAATGACTTACGCACTGTTAGAACTTCACTGACGAAATGTAAGCTATTGAAAAGTTTAGAAACCGAATTAGTTTAATGAAGAGTCAATGATAGGTTCGTGAAATACCCCCTAAAACATAGTATCAGTCATACATGGATGTGTACAACTTTGGCTAATTTCCGTTACATAAGTACATATGATTTGCCTGCTATTAGTTTAAAGATGTCTAATACATACGGTCTCGTAATAACATCCTCTTGCAAATACTATGGTTATGAAAGTATGACGAATAGGTTTTATATAAACTAATACCTACCTATTATTCTGTTTATTTATTATACAAACATTTAAGTTATATTTGAAAATACATATAAGAAAAAAAAACATCATATATTTAAAAATCTAATAAATAGTACCCTACCTGCAGGAACAATACCTAACTATTATTATTATGCCTTTATTACTTCATACATAAACTTAATAGACAAGCTTAGTTTTAGTATATACTAAACCTGAAACTAGTTTGTTCAGAATCACTAGGAGAATCGATTGACATATTTTTTACACCAATTTTTTTTTCATTAATTTCAATTTTATTTCAGTAGTTTTATACCCCTAACAGTTGACGGGAATAGACACCTTGAGGCTTGAGACGGTCCTCTCGGTCAGTTTCGGTGTATTAGACAACACCTGCATCGCACATCTCAGGCATTTCACACTTTTTTAGGGAACTTAACGCGACATAAACTAAGGTGTAACTTGGAGATTTACTAAAAAAAACATAACAGGCAGTTCTGATGAAAATCTTGTTGGGGTGTCTCGGTTTTCGTATAAAGTAAAAATAAGGTTGTATATTGTTTAACATTAGATAATGGTCTCAACTCGGGTATTGGCCTTCAACTGACTCCATTTTTCCCTATTTTTCGCCAACTCCACCCAGTCTCCGCCCGCCATTTTTTGGACATCACCGGTCCAACGATCTTTCGGTCTGCCCCTTGCTCTTTTACCTCCTGGGCCCACATTGTGACCAACTTTGCCCATTTCCTAACTAACACGCGGGCTATGTAGCTTGCCCATTTTCACTTCCATTGTGCATGTTTTCCTTACCTATACTCTATTTAATAATAACAGTAGACAAAAGTAGCCTACCGCGGCACGCATTTCTTCAAGTAGAGTTTCAGCTTATCTTGATTGATCATAATACTGTGTTGAATTCCTGTTGGAAGCAAACATGTTGCTTATTTCTATACGTTTCCATAGGTCTTATTTGTCTATTGTTATATTAAATAGAGCATAGATCAAAGTTATCTAACCAAATTCAATCTAATCCAATTAACTCGCAATTTCTATCCACGTACAAGCTTCTTGTTAATAATTAATACTATAAAAATAATTTACATACAAAATCAGGTTGCAAGAATAATTTAAAAAAGCTATATCTTTAAATAAACTATAGTACAACTTTCTTCATTATCTTTAACAAGACATTTTAGTAAAAAAATGCAGACATTATGAACAAATGAGACATTTCACCCGCAATGAGCTCTGCAGGCGCCATAATTATGAGAAAATTATCGCTTTACATTGGTTTTTAAGGCAAATTTAATGCCATAAAGGTTATTAACGGTAATGTGGTATGCGGACCGATTCACGGAATGCATTGCGCGTGATTCATCGAGACTGCGACTCGAGACCCAAGATCGGAACAGGGATGTGCAATACCGACTCAAAATAGGGTCGTGTATTATTTGCTTAAACATTTGTTACCGTAAAGGTTAATTCTATTATGAATCTATTTGAATGAATAATTTTGTTGTTCCTCTTCTATTAGATTGAGTAATTTTTGGAGGTATGTAAACATGGGAATTATTTTGAGATACCTTAAAAATCGTGTGATCAAATTCATTATTTCTTTATAATTAAGTCTATTACTCTTATCATCAGTAACACTGTACCTATACTGTGTTCAACGAAAGATGAGTTCAGACATAGCAGTCATTTCGTAAATTGCAGCCGTAAGGAGACTGCTGATAAAACGTAAACGACATCATCAAAAACCGTAAAATAGCTATAATATCCAAGTTATTATCTTAAAAATAATTGAAATTCTTTGTATGGTAAGGTTTTGTAGAAAAACCTTAGGACTCACCTAACGTTGAAAAGGGTATAATTACAAACATTACATCACGCCTGTATTCCCCGAAGGGTTGGGCAGAAGTACTAGGTAAGGTCCAAAAGTTTCCGGCCTACCCGCATTGGATTTATCAAAGATATCAAACTAGCTTGACATTGAATAACTAGACTTTTAGTGACCTACCCAGAATTAAAAGTGTTAGTGTATTTCATTTATGTACAAAGTTATAACCTTTTAAAGCCAGAAAGTCGACAGAAAATTCGAAATGGATAAGATTGAGTATCGAGCCGCGATCAAATTTTTGACAAAATAGGGGAAGACCGCGGCCGAAATCAAACAACGTTTGGATGCTGTATACGGACAATCCTCCCCATCATATTCCACCGTAAAAGAATGGGCGAAACAATTTCGTTTAGGAAGACAAGATGAACCCCGCTCAGGACATCCGTCCGAGGCCATTACGGATGAAAACATTGAATTTTACTGACGGATTTTAAAGAACGCAAAACAACTGTAACGAGCGATTAATACGCTTCATTACTACATCAATTGCGAGATGCTATTAAAGAAAAACGTCGAGGGGAAACTGTCGCGAGGAGTGTTGCTGTTTCATGACAATGCGCCGATCCACACATCGGGTGTTTCCAAGGCTGCCATCAAAGAATGCGGTTTCACTGAGCTCGACCATCCACCCTATGTCGTGTCTTGGCCCCATACGATTATTATTTATTATCAAAATTGAAATCCGACTTGCGAGGAAAAAAGTTTAACACGAATGACGAGGTGAAGTCCGCGGTTTTGGCACATTTTGAAGATAAAACTTCAGACAATTTTTTAAAGGAATTGAAATGTTAATAAAGCGATGCGAAAAGTGTATTGAAATAAAGGGGAACTATACTGTTAAATAATAAAAGTTGTTTGAGATTTATCCTTCATTTTATAGTTCAGGCCGGAAACTTTTGGACCTTACTACACCCACATTTCGCCGTTATGTTTAAGTCCCATGAAATAGGGGGCGAGCCTACTGATATTTGAGGAAATCCACCGACCTGGGATTGGAACCCAAGAGCTCATGCTCAGAAGTCGTGCCTGCAATCACTAGACCAACGAGGCAGTGTATAATGAATTACAAATATTTGAAAACTTAAATATATTTGTTAAAAATGTTCGTACCCAAAAACTGAAAGGGAAATCGTTTATTACAGAATTACGGTACACGACAAGATACACAATGCCGATCACGTTGAACTAAATACACGCAAAGTTCATCCGGAATAAGGAGTATAAGTTATCGCAGCGACATCGGGCGGGGTCGCGGCGGGTCGCAGCCACACATATCTCTATTGTTGTGCCATACTTAAAGCCAACTCATCCTCCATGAAAACAATCCTAAGATCACAGATAACATTTCACTTTTGGACAAAATACCGTTCAGTAAAAGTGATTGCTTTATCAAAGGTCAAATATAGAAACTAAACTATAAGTACGCTCTATTTACTCACCTACTTAGAATCGTCAATGCTATTTCTCATTCTGTTAGGTAATCAATTGCTGTCAAACTTTAGTATGTGTATATTATTCATGTCAACATTAACACAATGGGCATATTATTATTGCGCGAAAAAACCGCATCGCAGTATCGATTTCAAGATAACGCAAGAATAAATGACTGCTTTGTTTATTCGATTATTCTATCCGAATGACCTAAATAAATACGTACTCGTTGCTTCCGTTAATAGAATAAGTGGTAACTAGAACACAGAGCCAATGTTTGTACCAGAAAGTTTGATAATTGTGTTAATTAAAACGCTAGGTTTTTACTAGGGCGGGTTACGGAATAGGTACACAATGCGTAAGAGATGGTTACGGCGCGTTGATGTCTTTTGTAGGAACATAAACAAAAATAACAATTTATTCCGTTTATTTTTCGTACTGAATAAGTACTAATAATTGTTATTTATTTATTGTATTGTTATTTATTTATTCTTTTTAATTTCTTACTGTAGGTCAAGTGGGTATATAAATAACTGACCTAAAATAGACGAGATTCAATTAACATGAAGGCGAATGAGGTATGTGTATGAAATAATGTCAGGTAATTACCGGTTGAAGGCGAATGGTCATAAATCATATCGAAAGCAGCGTTGTTACCAAAGAAGACATCAAGCGTGGAATTTTCGATTGAGAATGATATAGGACTGCCGCGGTGATTCGGAATAATGCATTCTGGGCCGAATCACGGCACGCAGGAGATTGCGGTCAACGGCCTTCTTACACACCCCCCGAGCCCTCCTCGACAACATTCATTTTAAAACAAGGACGGGGAAAAAATGTCTTGAAACTTAACAATCTTTCAAATAAGATGCCAACTTGGATCGCGTTCGAGAACTCAACAATTAATGGCAACGATAAAACATTATTCTCGCGCTCTGACCAATTTAACTCGGCATTTGGAATGCCTTTTAAAATAAGTTCCTGAGCATTAAATAAAGTTCAAAATGAGAAAAACTTGAGATTACTATAAAACTTCGACACCTTCGAGGAGGTGGATGACTCGAAACAAAACTGAAGTTTTTGTTTCTTTTATTTCGTCATTAAAAATCGCTTTACTATCCAAGTGCTTCTAGTGGCTGCATTAAGTAATTTCTTTTGCAATATATTTATTGCAAAGTACTTACAAAAGAAAATATCAGACTTATCAATTGTATCGTGATGCTATTGAAAGAATGACAGCTTCAATGAGTCTGAGCTGTGAATGAAGCGTGAAAATCATCGCATCTTTAGCAATAATTTGTACATAGACGTAGATTAAACGGACATATATATAGCTTAACAATTAAATGGCAAGCACGAAGAATACGCATCATTACACTTTAACAAAACATCTTATAAGTTGAGTGACGGCACATCAAATGTGTTACGTCACGATAGCTAACAATGGTGGCTTCAGCGTCAATCACGCGTTGGAGACGTTTTTAAATAAGTCCATGGGAGAAAGTGCATCGCCCGAGGCTAGCACGTAACATGGACCGTGGAGCTCTGGAGGTCCATGTAAAGGACGGTTAATTGACTGAACTGCACACAGGTCAATGCCTGACCTTACGATTAAATAGAATTTTGTGCCCCTACGCACCTAATGTGGTAATCATTGACCTGATCACTTGGAGTGATGTTGAGAACCTTATACATCGACAGATAGTGACAGGAATGATTGACTAATAGAAGAAAAATTACAAGAGCCTCATTTTCTAAATTCGAAGTAAAGGAGACTGGGCGAAAGGTCTATGGACCAATAGCGATATGGTTTTGGTATTTGTGTAGACACACCTCAACCCTTGTGCAAAGGGGTACCAAAATCTGACCATCATCCCCCTCATTACATAAGATGGTCTAAGAAAAACCTAGGTTATAAAATAGCCCCGTCTGTTTTTAATATAAGACATAAGAAAGTGATGGGGTTTACCTTAGTCTTGTTTAAACCATTTTTTGTAATAAGGGGGCATAAGTAGATTTAGTGAAAACTGCACCTTTTCTAGAAGACTTTTTTTTTTAAATCTGTAAATAGGTAGAGAAATATTTAAAAAAATGGACAGTCTCCCAAGAACCTTCTTGTAGCTACAAAGCGGTTAAGGTAGCCCATACTGCCCCATCTCAAATTACCACCTCTAAAAGTATTATTTTTCTCAAAACTGCCAGGTATGATTTTGATACTACTTTGCATAAGAGTATAGTTGAGCTACCCCTACACAAATACCAAAACCTTATCACTGTTGATTCATAGACCACTTCTCATACAAACATACCCAGTCTCCTTTCATCATGGCAGCCGATTCTTACTCGGTTGCGTAACAATATTTCTAATAACCCTGAAGGGCCAAAGCGTAGCGATAAAGCAGTTAAAATTTAGATTTATTAACATATTCTTATGTGACATTTACTGCACGTATTACCTAACAACCGTAGGTTTACGAGCATAAAAGTGGAAAAAATATTATTTTACGTAATAATCGCGTTAGACAGGTAGAAATTTATTACCAAAAAATCCGATTGGGTTAGGAATAATCCGAAACCCGTTAAATATTTGATCGGATTTACGTCAACTTATGATGCATGGGGTAAGGCTTTAGAACGGAGATGAAAGATACCTGCCTCTACACTTTTTTAAGTATCGTATTATTATTTTGGTAACCTTAAACTTTTATAAAAATCAATGTAACAAAACTGGAGGTTAAGTAAGTAGATAGTATTATTTATTTATCTATTTACGATGTGTTAACTAATGGCCGATTCCTATGGTTTACCGAGCGGTATTATTAAATTAAAATTAAGACTTATGTATCTTTATCAATAATGAAGCAAATACCTCAAGCCTTGTGCGGACTAAGCGTTCTAATCTACGCGTAGTCGGTTACACGTACATAGGAACGCTTAGTCTGTACAGGGCTTAGCTTTGTACGGACTAGGCGTTCCTGTGTACATTGGAACGCTTAATCCATAAAAGGCTTCATAGCTTGGGTTCCCATTCCTTAGTAGCTATCCCACTTAAAATTAGCTTACGAGTCTATTTATATTCCAAGTTCGGCAATGAAAAATGCTACTATTGGTAAGCCAAACGATTCGTTTTTAGCCACAGGAACCGGGCATTTTTCAGTGTCATCCCGAAATCTGGATTTGTGCCCGGTTGATGGCAATAGGCTCGCCCCCTATTACATGGCACCTCTGCCCAACCCTTCAGGGAAACAGGCGTGATGATATGTTATGAACCAGGCATTAGACGACTAATTGAAAATCTATTACATCACGTTCCAGTCACGTACTTGTCATTAAATGTTTTGGTTTCAAAGTAGATGACTAGTGTTGTACACGTTACCGCAAACCTAAGCAAAGTACCGATAACGCTGTTTCCCGCTTTCTCTTTGCGTAACGCGCAGCATTGTTTTTCAATTTACATCACCAATTTACACAGGCTGCTGAATTATCGATGTTTGCACTTCTCGATACAAATCTTAACGGAATTTAGTTCGAAGGCTTTGAATGTATCAATGGAGTATTAGCAACATTGTTTGTTGCCACGTCAGGTAGAGTATCTCATCTAAATAGTTTAAATTGAATTCGCTTTTCGTGTCTGTCTATTTGTCTGTTCACTTCTTCGAAACTACTCAATGCATTTTGATGCGGTTTTCATATTAATTTAGGTAATTCCTTTTGGAAGGTTTTAAACTATAAAACGTACATAAGCGAAGCCGGGGCGGGTCGCTAGTCACTACATAGTATAAAACAAAGTCGCTTCCCGCAATTTGTCTGTCTCTACGTATGCTTGGATCTTTAAAACTACGAAACAGATTTTGATGCGTTTTTTTAATAGATAGAGTGATTCAAGAGGAAGGTTTTAAGCTATAAACAGTGATCGGAAAATTGTGAGCTAATTTACCTAAACTTCAAAGAACAGAGACAAAAACTGGAGACTTCCTTACGACAAATATTTTTTTCGGGAGAATTTTGTCGGAGATTTTCTTTCATTTGTTTTCAAAAAATAAAAGACAATCTCCTTTTTTGAAAACAATAAACAACCTCTTTTTAAAAACAATGAAAAACGTGTTCATCTGGTTTTGTGACAATTTTGGGAAACAAAAATAGTAAACGAATTTAATTGTTTTCTGTACTATTAACATTAATATTAAATGTACTTTAGTGATGTACCGAAACCCGGAATAATTTTCACGAAAAAAAAATGTTGTCGTAAGGAAGTCTCCAGTTTTTGTCTCTGTTCTTTGAAGTTTAGGTAAATTAGCTCACCTTTTTCCGATCACTGGCTATAAAACGTACACGTGCAAAGCCGGGGCGGGTCGTCAGTAATATATATTTTGTTTGGAAGACAGTAAGCATCTTTACATAGCAACAAGCTTAATGCCTTACATAATTGAACACATTTACAATTATTCATTGGTTCACTGTATCTAAACTATCAATTTTAAATGCTAATCTAAATTAAATTAACTGATACAATACAATAAATCAACCAGTTATAATTTTGGAGTTCGTATCGGGGCCACGAATGGTACAGAAATTATAATTTTGAAATCTATCTCTGTTGGCGTCTGTGTATTGTATGTTTTGAAGTTAACACCACTTCATTTGCATACAGCTAATGTAATTGTTGTATCGCACGATAATAAAATTACATAAAACATGAGAAAGTCTTGAACTCGCTAAGGAAGTAGAATCATGGCGTATCAATATAAAATCGATGTGCCACTTTTTTCGTTACGTAAACCACGCTAAGTTGTATTTAGATTAGTCGGCAAACATGATGAATGGAGATACTGCAATGTATCTCTGTGTTATCAAATAGCTTTTGATTACAAAACAATGGAAGCTATAACTTTATTACGTTCGACTGTTTGAATGCCAAGCTCCAGGTGTACTGTTGAAGGTTTTGCCTGATGATTGTAATTTTGCTCACTAATATCATTTATTTACTCTTAATATTATGTTTCTCATTAAGTGAAATTTGATGTAAATTTCTTTTGAATAGTAATGATTCTCTAACTACGAAACCACTAGACTTCAATATAAGTACTATAACTCTATGTAGCTAGTTACAGTAGAACTGTTTCCATAGGTAGCTGTATCCTTTCCTGTCCTGGGGTTTTTCTACAAAACGTTACCATACAAAGAATATCAAATATTAAAAAAAAACAAAACATGGATAGCTTTTTACGGATTTTAATGATGTAGTTTACGTTTTTTCGATGGCAGTCTCCTTGCGGCTACAATTTACGCCGCTTCAATGACCGCCATGTCAGGATCAGGACTCATCTTTCGTTGAACGGTATATAGCTACTTTTTTTTTTTTTTTTTTTCTTTATTAATAAGGGGTTTTTATATATAGCTACTTATGGACTACGA
Organism: Amphipyra tragopoginis; assembly: GCA_905220435.1. Taxonomy (NCBI): domain Eukaryota; kingdom Metazoa; phylum Arthropoda; class Insecta; order Lepidoptera; family Noctuidae; genus Amphipyra; species Amphipyra tragopoginis. The sequence continues at coordinate 13,640,056 of HG992009.1, forward strand.
CTACTTATAGATACTTATACAGGGTGTCCCTAGAAGTATGTCATTTCAAAACATGTAGTAGTAAAAACTTGAGTAAAATATTTGCCAAACCAAAAAAGCCTTTGCAGTAAATGTATTTTCTTATTGAACACATGTTTTCTAGCTGCGTAAAAGTATTACCACAAGAAAGGCCTACTGTTCGGATAAGTCCTGAAAAAAAATGATAGCTCTGATAATTTTTTTATGATTTTTTTCTATGCGAAGTGATTGAAAAAAAAAACAATAATTGGTCATAACTTTTGAACCGTAAAAATTGCACCGACATTCTTAGGTTAAAAAGTTTGGAAATGACATTGCCCACGCCCCTATTCGATTTGATTCATACTTCCAGGAAGTAAGTACGATATTTCCATGAGTAGCTAGTTGCAGTAAAACTATTTCAACAGGTAGCTAGTTACAGTAGAACTAGCTACCTATAGAAATATAGTACTTATTGAAGTCTAGTGGTTTTAATCATCAGTCAAGACCCTAGCAGCACTCCTGGTACATGGCATTCAAACATCGACTCTTAATATTTATAAGATTTATTATTGAAAAAGCTGAAGGTAAATACACCTGCGCTAGCATCTTTTGCGTAATTACAAATTATACATGGCTACAACACACGAAGCGAATAGATGCTGAATAAGGACACAGCATCACCTTGAATAAAAATACCAATAATTATTTTCAATTATAAGATGTAACAATCACGATCAAACTGATAGATTTCGTATGTATGTGTATATAATCATGTTCGGTATACTACGTATATAATTTATAAGCGTACAAAAAAGTTTAGTTATACTAATATTCGTGCGTTCAAAATGTTAAAACACTAGTAGCACTATAAAAAAGGTGTGTGCGTGTTATTTATTGAATTATTGTTTATAAAAAAGAGCACTCTTGTAATGTAACGTCAAGTTTGTGAGTCTAGGAACATGGAAGACAAAAAACATATATTTTCAAGTTTATTTCGGTGAAATAAGACAAAGTTGCGGTTTAAAAACTGATGTAGTGACGAAAATGAAAAGAAAGCTGACGTCGTTTGGTCATGTTAAGAAAATGAGTGAACGGCGACTAACCAAATCAGTAGAAGACGCTCTAGAAGGAATGCATCAATGTTATTGGAGGTTCTTCAAAAAGGACAGACAAGATATATGAATGTAGAAGAAGCGAAAGGAGTATGTATGAATCGTAGCATATGGCGGTCTACAGTTTCTGCCTACCCTTATAGGAAACAGGCGTGAGTTTAAGTATGTATGTATTTCGGTGCTTTCATCTGGTGTCACTTCTGACAATTAAAATATTTGCAATTGACATAAACTTGCCGATTGGCGCAATAGTTTATTCCGCTCTGGGGGCCTACCTAAGTCCGTCAACGAATTTTGTCGCCCGTCCGAAAATAGCCCGAAACGCAGGAGTGAACAAAACAAGTGTTAAGTTCAACTTTTTGGACGGGCAATAATACATCGGTAGTAGGGACAACTGTCAAATCGTGTCATTCATTCTTAGTTCGGGGCCCGAAATAATCGTATGTCCGTAGGTGATAGGGAGTAGGAAACGCTCGTAACTAAGGCAGAAACCACGGACTTCGTGCTTAGGGAGTAGACCCCTTGCTTCGCTTTTATTTGTTCTTCTCGATCAGAAATGGATTTATTTCTACCCAACTTAGTAAAGTTCAAAAATCCTTGCCATCAAAAAGTTTTTGGAGTTTTTTCTACCGCACCTGGATATCCCCAAGGATGCAGTGGACCGAGTCATGGTCACCGCTCCATGGTTCCCGGAATCTGATTTAAACGCTGCGCACACGTAACCGACGCGAAACTACCAATTAACTCCCCGAGGAGGCGACATAATGACGTGTAAGCGTTTTTTATCATTTTATTTTAACAACTGAAAATTTCTATGCCACTGTTCACACTGTTCTAGGAACAGCCTTAGAGTTACATTATTTTTTTATAGCAATTCAAAATTATAAAGAAACACTTTTTTACAGCTTCTTTCATGCATTGTAAGGTTAACCTCGTGGCTACTAGGTACGTAGGTATAATTAAAACTGTTATTTCCAACCAAAATGCGTTTTTGAATAACGGATTGTCCAGTTTTTATATTAGTCATCAAAGCATCTAACAGTTACATTTTTTAAATCTCTTGCCTCAATTTGACCCTGAAGGAATCTAGTGTTACTTTTTGTGGACTGTTTAAGGGAGAAGTTAATTCCTGTTTTTGGTTACACTTATTAAGGAGGTATTTTTCATGGTCACGTAATCCCCTGGATACGGGCACGGCTGGCGGTCGTGTCGCCGTCGCCAACGTCGTAGATCACTGACCATCCACTGTCCACACCCCTTTCAAAGCGTCACGTTCCGCACTTGATTCACGACCACCTCACTACCATTCATACATCGAATCTCGTCATCTTATGCGCATTGAGATTCCGCTCCGATAACGTCATTAATTTCCTTCCTCTTTGCTTATTTTACATGCAATTTAGTTTAATAAAGAATGCAAAAACAACAAAAAATACACGTAATTGCTTCCCAGTGGTAACTGAGAATCATTGTTCCTTTGGTTCGTATTCATGAATATTCTTCAAACGACTCCTGGCTTTGTAAATGTCCTCGTTACAAAACAATTACCCAAGCATTTGTTGAATGTTACGATGGAGGGTACAAAGGCAGTCAGATCACCGCAGGACGTCGACTAATGACTACGGAACGGACAGATCCTGACGTCACGTTGGGGGGTCACTAAACTTACTTTTCTAACACGTGTTGGCGTAACGTTATCTTTAGATTGGAAGATGCAGCACAGATTGCAGTGGGAACATTATTTTTAGACGAGTCCTTTGGGAACGTTACGAACGTGACTATTTTTTAAACGCGTACGCAATCATTGACGAATTACGTGACGACCTACACTAACTACACTTCCTATACAAAACTGTTTCATAGAATTTCGCATAGTGTTGCTTCCTCAGCGTTGTTTGGTTTTGTGTTTCGTCTGGTGGGAACCGGCGGAGATGCACAATGATGCGAGCCCTATTAGCCGCCGATCGGCGCGGGCGCACCAAGAAACAGTGTTCCGCGAACCCAGAACAATGGTGGGTAATTTTGTAATGTCTTCTTATTACCATGCATGATGCAACGCACTCGTATACTCGTCCTATGTATTCCTATGATTAATTATTATTCATATAATGCAATAGGTTATTTTATATTTAATTCTTTACGACGCGTGCATTTCAAATGCAAATAACTACTTCATATTTTTTCAAGTTAAATATTTAAGTTTACCTTGACAGACAAGGAAATTCAGTAAACAATATTGTTCACAGTTCCTACAAAAAAAACAATGATTTTTATTTCGTTTTCTACGGACCTCATAACATGCAATTCACGAGGTATTCCATGAAGCACACCCAAACGAAGCACACCCAGACGAAGCACACCTAAAGTATTCCACTTAGCACACCCGTAGGTGGGCTTCAAATAAAAATTTAAAATAATTAATTTCCTATTCCACGAAGCACACCTACGAATATCACTCGCATAGTGCGGAGACTAAGAAATAAAAATAGAAGAAAATATTTATTAATGATATTTATTTCTGTAAATAAATCTGTTACAGACACTTTTACAAGTCAATGTAAGTTTTTTTTTAAGACTAGGTGGCGCCGGCGTTTCCTATCTGACTAGCTCTGAGAAGAAAAGCCGAAACAAACTCAGAGGTCAACGTCTCTTTTAAAGTCATCTAAAAGACTAACTTAAATTTCTAACCTCATTCAGTTTCATTATAATAATGTGACACAATATTTGTCATTTTTGTAATCTTACTATAAAAAAATATACTATTAAAAAATAATATTTTTTTTTGTTCAAAAAAAAATATTTTTTTTTAACTATTTTTCTGTTGTTTTCCTTTTTTGTGCTCTTAATAAAATGACAGATTGTTTCATAATTATGCAATAAAAACTTGGACAAATATCAAAAACATTGTAAATATTGTTTTACATAGAGATCTATGTTGAAGTTTTCTTATAGCTACCTGTTTAGTGAATAATAAAAATACTCTACTTTAACATAAAAAATCACAGATTGTTTCATAATTACAATAAAAACTTGGACAAATATCAAAAACATTGTAAATATAGTTTTCTATAGAGATCTATGTTGATGTTTTCTTATAGCTACCTTTTAACTTATAATAAAAATACTCTAGTTTTATGTAAAATCACAGACTGTTTAAAATCACAAATCACAATGTTTAAGATTCTTAAATAATCTTGAAGAAATGGGCAATTTTGTATCTAAACTTATAAGAATTAAAGATAATTATGAAACAATCTGTGATTTTAAATAGTAAGATTACAAAAATGACAAATATTGTGTCACATAATTATAATGAAACTGAATGAGGTTAGAAATTTAAGTTAGTCTTTTAGATATGACTTTAAAAGAGACGTTGACCTCTGAGTTTGTTTCGGCTTTTCTTCTCAGAGCTAGTCAGATAGGAATCGCCAGCGCCACCTAGTCTTAAAAAAAAACTTACATTGACTTGTAAAAGTGTCTGTAACAGATTTATTTACACAAATAAATATCATTAATAAATATTTTCTTCTATTTTATTTCTTAGTCTCCGCACTATGCGAGTGATATTCGTAGGTGTGCTTCGTGGAATAGGAAATTAATTATTTTAAATTTTTATTTGAAGCCCACCTACGGGTGTGCTAAGTGGAATACTTTAGGTGTGCTTCGTCTGGGTGTGCTTCGTTTGGGTGTGCTTCATGGAATACCTCCAATTCACGTAGGAAGGAAACTGTGTCACAATTGAGATTGTCTTGGACCTACTTAAGCGCAGTAAATGAACTTTCATTTGTTAAGGTTGTATGGAACACAAAGAGCACATAATTGCTGGTTTCATAGTGACATACACGCCTACAGGTGTGTACTTGTGCTAAATTTATCATCGCATCGTTTGGGAGATCCCGTCTTGCACATGTTGTATCTTTAATTAGTATTTCCTTTACGAGAGCGCGAGCACGCGCGTTCTTCGGGGATGAGTTTTTGCTCCATTTGCTAATAACTCCGAGACATGTCGAGCATCGTCTGCGTCGCCATTTATAAGAAGCAGCTACTTAAATAAATTCGTTCGTGGTTTGTCAAGTTAATGTTGTTTCGTAGGTACGCCATATTGCCTGTCAACGAGAGGTTTTTTCAAGTTTACTGCCGATCAGGTGTGTTTGTAATTGACAGGTGCTCTAACTAGTTGATCTTATTAATATTTATAAAGGCCTATTAACGATACTAGACAATAGTTACTAGTAAACACGCTAGTCTAACAAAAAAAGACAACGTACAATTATACGTGAAAAATTCAAAATTTAAGTGTCAGTAATTAAAAACTATGCTCTCGTTCAAGTATGGATATTAATCATGATAATTATAGCATTTGTTAAATATCCTTGATGCTTATGACAATTAGATGCGCTTTCGAAGTGGAGTTATGAACAGTTTAATGAGATGCATCTAAACAATGCATTATTCATATGAACCTTGTTGGCATCTATTTTATCTTTGTTGAGAACGCCCCTCATGACAGAGTCAGAATTGTCTAGAAGTATTATGTAAATCTGGGCAAAATATTACACTGAATATATTTAATTTTCATCAACAACATTCTACAACGTTATTTTTAATATATACAAAAACTGAGACACCCCAACAAGATTTTCATCAGAACTGTCTGAATATGTGTTTTTTTTAATAAATCTCGAATATACACCGTAGTTTATATCGCGTTAAGTTCCCTAAAGTGTGAAATGCCTGAGATGTGGCTGTGCAGGGGTTGTCTAATACACGGAAACTAACCGAGCGGACCGTCTCAATCCTCAAGTTGTCTATTCCCGTCAACTGTTATGGGTAGAAACCTGCAGAAACAAAATTGAAAGATACGAAAAAAAATGTGGTGTAAAAATATGTCAATCGATTCTCCTAGTGATTCTGAACAAACTAGTTTCAGGTTTAGTATATGGATATAATTATTATAAAAACATCAGGAAATGCACGTGATCCTCAGATCACAGAAGAATCGTTATGGAAGTCGCGTGTCGCAATTCGAAATAAATAAACATTGGTTCTATCACAACCGTAAAACAAAAAGTGAATCGATGCACAAAGATAATTAAATTAACTGTATCTGGGTTACAGATCCATAAATCTGGTTCAAACTGGATAATTACGGAACAATTATGAAATACGTTTCAATCTATCGTCTCTCCAATAGTTTATACGTCGAGACCTTTCCAATTACCTTATGTAACGCGAGGTTCAACAAATTATGGTATAATAACACGAAGAAACGGGACCGATTTGCCTCGAGCTTATGTTTGGGTCTATTCATTAGGTAATTACGAAGTTTTCGAGGCTCAGGTAAAAATGGAACGACCATTCAATGAGTGTTCTAAACAAGGAAGACATGAATCGTTTTTGTTATTTTTAGCTTGTTTGTTTACAATGTATGATGACGCTGTTTTACTACGAATGGTAGTTACTATGTTTTAAGTATGGATTGTTGAGATAAACAATAATCCTCAGAAATATTTTGTTTTACAAATAAATATGGAGTAGATTACGAATGTTTTCATTATTTGTTTAATGTTTAGATTAAGTAGTTTGCAATGTGTAGTCATAGCCAGCTATTGTTATGATTTCTTATGTAGATATTTAAACAAGCGTGTTTAACGCCTCTTTGGAAATGGAGAATAACAAACTATAATAGATACTGCACATATTTAGGCGCATATAGAACCAATAAATCACGTTCTTGAGCTTATTATCTGATAATAATTATCTCGCATTGTATAGGCTTTCTGTACAATGAGAAGTCAGATTATACTAGAAATGTATAGCTTGATATGTAGCAATGTGTACTACATTGCATGTAGATATTATTCAATAAAAAATCCTCTGAAAATGTAATTAAAAACCCACTTTGTTTAACAGATAGCTAATAACTAAATATATATATAGTAAATATATATATAGTAATAGCTAAATGCGTAACCTTTTATATTCAACGGAAATTAAGTCTCGAGGGTTGATAGTATCTGATAAGTGAACTAATAATGGTTTAAGAATCTTATTATATTCCCGTTGCAATAACTTGAAGTATTAAACATAGATCAGTTGAACTTAAATAATCAAATTCGTTAGTATCTTTAAACAGTACAAAACATACAGGCGTTTTAAAATGTATATTAGGTAGTCCAATAAAGCTGCGTTTCGTACATGTAATACAAATTTTATCTGATTTATATCTGATCAAACTCGTAATTCCATGCGAATTATGCATGCATTGTCGGGCATTGTATTTACATGATATTAATCGTCTGTCTGGCTGCCAATATCGCAAATCAATTCTACTTTTTTCATTCGCAACGATACATTGCGTATTCAATACCGCTGTACTAAGAACTGTGTTTGACAAACAACCAGTGTATTTACAAATACACAACAATCGTGTTTTGGATGTGGATTATTTGTTAGTATAAAGTCACAATGAATGTAATAGAAAAAAAATCGGAAGGCTGCGAAGTTAACGTCATGCATAATTATTATTAGATAATTATTATTAGATAAATTAGTTTTAAATATAAATTATTATACAGTGTGATTTTTCTATAAGGAAATTGTAAACCAAAAATGCTATGAAATATTTATTTGGAGACATTTGATTATTTTTAATGGAAACAATATTAGCATATGTATTAAAATTTTTGGTCAAGCATGAACTTAAATAATAAAGTTGGCATTTTTTTTATAACACTAATCGACTCATTTTCATTTAACGAGAAAAAAAAATATGAACAGCAAAAGTTGCTCAAACTTGATAATACTTTTTAATTCAAAAACATTAAGAAACAAATATTGTGTCAATAAAAAAATTAAAATGTCTCCAAAAAAATTTTTCCTGTAGCTCCTTTGGTTTACGATTTCTCTAAAATGCCCATGAATTTATTACACGCCCATTAAATAAATCACACTGTAAGTATGATAGGCAGCATTGATATGTCAACATTAGTTGCTATTTGAATATCAAACATATCTATAACCTCTATGATTCAAGGAGATAACAATTACAGAAAAAAAATGCATATCGTAGATCGTACTACCAGCGACAAGGAAAATACCATGGCTGACAGGTGGCTTAATTGCTAGCATTAAGTCGGACCCTGGCGCAATTAAGGTCGCCAGATGCATTACAAAAACAGGATGCTTAGAAACTTGACGCATTGTCGACAACATTGAATCATACTGTAGCTAAAAGAAATCGATTGTGACCGGCCTTGTCATGAATAATAGAGTTCGATTCAAACCACCATTGTTTCGTTGACAATACGGCTATCCAAAATAATATTGCTACGTTTTGATGTATAGTTGTTTAGACACTGCAACCAGTTGTCAAATTCACGCTGTATAACTTAACATTAAAAATGTACTCAAGCTTAAATCTTCTTCTAAGTATAAAATACTCCATGAATGTATGGTAGCAAACGGTAGCACTCACATGCATCATTAAGTCCTTTGTGTAGGCAAGTAGTAGTCACTGACACGGGAACATCACACGCGGGGTCACGTTCGACCCTTGTTTATGTTATGGGCAATTGTTATTATACTTTGTAGCAGTAAGGGCTCTACGGGCGTGCGTCCCGTGGCGCGGCGCGTTGAGGACTGCGCGAGTCGGCATGCGCCGGCGCAGCCGCCCCCGCCGCGCATACGCATCGCCCGCCCAAAAGTGCATACGTGATATAGCGCCCGCCCGCCTAATATTTATCAATATTGATTTATTTGTTTACAGTATGTTAGGTGTTGCACTACCAAAAATTAAACGACATGTTAGACTCTTATTTTTATCGACAAAAATACCTCCTTTTATAATACCAACCCCCTCCTCGCCGAATTGCAGCCATTTTGATGTTTGTGTTCTGCATGTCTGTGTTCATGAAAAATGTAGTTTCTTTGGATGTAGGAGTACCTACCTACGAAAGCATAAATTTTTTTTTTTGTTATTTTTATTTGCTACCTGATAATCCTCCTCGTCTATTTTACAAAAAATGATCTCAGTTATTGACTTAACTCATATAATAAAAAAGCCAAATGAAAAAAAAAATGTTTTTCATTTTGTTTTTAAAGGATTCGGCAAGGAATCGGTTAAAAAGGAAAACGAAAAAAAAAACAAAGCTAGATCCAACGATATTAATTACATTTTTAATGCACATATACCTTATTAGGCAGCACAAAAATCAAATAGGCTGCCATTCGGAGAGGAGGAGTTTGGAATTACAAAATGGGTTATTTTTGTCGATAAAATTAAGTGTTTAATATGTCGTCAAATTTTCGGTAATGCAACAATGACACACTGTATACACTACATAGTGCCAATTGTTCAGCGGAAACTTTGAAAGTAGTTTGTTCAGAACTTTAAAATGCAGCTTAAGTCTAGAGACGATATAAGCTGAGACGTCGTTACTATTTGTTTCCCCAAAATCAATTGTTTTCATACAGTTTTTTTTATTACTTTAATATTATATTAGACTAATCTTTTACTTTATTTCTGTTTCACTGAAATAGTCTTGATTGCCGCTCTTATTATTAACGTTGTATTATTAGTAACGTATTATTTTCTTAGAAACGTACTGATAATACCAACTCATTTATTTTTCTGCTGCCGCTAAATAAGTTCTACCGTATCTATACCGGCCACTGAGGAACAAACATAACTAATACACATCGTTTTACGAAACAATTCATTATTGTATTAAATAAATACATAATTTAATAATATATTGCGATTGTCAGACGAGCGGCATCGATGAAGTCATCTGAATCAGCGGACAATAGTGTATACATGTTTCAAATTCTGATATATAGATAAATAAAATACACTACACTGTACTATTATACTATTCGTATAATTTCCTATATTTCAAATATTTCATTGAAACTTGATAGATTGCACGAGTGCCATCACTCTTTGTTTATTGTTTACGTGCCTATTTTATTTCATTGTTCAGGTTTTTTATAGCACAAAATACTGGTATTTGAATGAACAATACTATAAGTTACTCTTTGTTCGGCGACTTTACGAGGACACTATAATTTATCTCCACATAAAACTGATATAGGTTATAGAAATCCAATCCGAAAAAAAGTAAAAGTAAGCACCTGATCTTTACAACAATCCCGTAATTAATAACAGAAGTATTAATGTCACAGTTGACTTTTGATATATTCCAACTCATCAAACAGTTGACCGTCCTACAAACCGGTCATTGCAGACTCGCAGCCTACTTCGATCAGTTAAAACTATACACAATAGATGCAGTAGGTCAGTTATATATAAGTGACAGAGAGTATATAAATCATCGGTGTAACATATCAATGTAATATTAAAGTAAGAGCAGTATAATAAAAGAGTTTCGTGATGGCAGTGAACCGGGCGGCACGCGCGCGCGCAATCCTCGATATGCTGCGCCCGCGGCGATAAGAAGTGGAGTATGTCACACGATTTATCAATCATAACCGAGTACGTTGCAGATCTAGCGCTAGATCAATACGTGATCTTGGACAGCACTGCCCCCTAAACTAAGTGCCTTCTACAATTATTAGAAGCCCGTTTACATTGATAAAGACGTCAGAAATGTTCCGCCCACTTTAGACTACCAGCGCTACCAAATTAAACTAACTACTTTAATTAATTATTAACCGTTAATGACATGTATGACAATTGTTCTGCCCGGCCTTTTCCCAACTCTATTCAGTTTATTATACAGGGTGTTAATGAAATCGTGTAATTCCTTCAAACCGTGTGATCTACTGGTGACACTGATTAACCCTAAATGGGACTTTTCAAAAAACAACAAAAAAAAAAATTTAAAAAAAATTTTTGGTTTTCAATTTCTGAGTCTTTTTAGAGCCTTGAGTTATTTCACTGCAAAGAGCGATATCGCGTTAGTCGTTCCTGCCAGCCGTGTCGCCGTCCTTTCATTAGTTTATGCGTGGCATCGAAATGTTCGCAGAAATAAAATTATTTTTTGCAAAAAAAAAAAATATTATTTTTTTACTGAATTCTTATTAGGTGGTTTAGATACGATCGGTAACAAAGTCGCATGAAAAAATAATAATTTTATTTTTTTATTTTTAATCAAGCTAAATCCCGTGCGGGGCGTGTCTACACCAGTAGTAGATCATGTGGTTTTAAGGAATTACACGAATTCGTTAACACCCTGTATATACGAGTATAAATATAGTTATTTCTCTCTATTGGTGTCAGCGCTGACCCCAATAGAGAGACATAACTAGAAAAAAAAGAGTCCCATTTTGTTAGACTGGAAAGTTTAACAAAATGGGACTAAATACCATTATTTTACACAGAGCGACTGCCATCAGACCTCCGCAACCCAGTTACTGGGCAATACCGATATCTTAAGGTTATTTATTTATACTTCTATGCACTATGGTGGTACATAAGGCGGACTTAATGCCATAAGGCATTCTCTACCAGTCAACCTTTGGGTTAAAAAGAAAAGCATCGAATTAGGTACAGCAAAAAATAAATAAAAAATGAGTTGACAATTACGAACTGAATATGGTACGAATTCATAAGATAAATATAAGTTACATAAATACAAATAATTAAATATATAGTTATTACATATCAAATACAAAACATTATGAAAATCTAAATGCAATTATGACGAAGACTAAATTAGATGAATAGGAGTGCAGCGACTTCAAGTAGTATTCCTTAACTTTGCGTTTGAACGAGAATTTACTCGGAGCTTTTTTAATATCAAGGGGGAACACGTTCCAAAGTTTGATTGCTGTGACAGCGAAGGAGTTAGAAATGAAACCTGTGCGGTGGGAAGGTATTTGGAGAAGTAAATTTTCAGAAGCATGAAGGTTGCGATTGTGAGAACTTTCGAGCTTCTAACTACCCGTAATAACGGTCATAGGTATTTAGATTTGCTCTCCGAGGCATGGAAATGAATTGTATGGCAATTAAATACGCTAAAATGTCCCCACATATTTCAAGCGTCAACGATGTTTAAGCCTTCATTTTATTTGAAGGGGTTGGTCACACAGATTTATTGTAAAACAGGAAACAAACTGCATAGCGTGCCAATTAGGGCATGAATCTCGGAATCTCGGAATATCGTAATATCGGAATCTCGGAACGCCAGTTCCGATATTACAATTCCGATACTGAGTGATCCAATATCGAATATTTTGATATCGAAATCAGTCGTTTTTTTTTTCTATTTGAATTTTAAACTAAACCTATATTTTAGCTCCTTGTGTAGCGCCGAGCGCGATAGCGCACTTAACCGTATTCCTGTTGTCAGCTCGCTAAGCATGCTTAAAAAATTTGCTCATAAAAGTTATTATTTGGCGTGCGCTGCGAAAACTATTGATGATGATACATAACAATAATGTACAGACGCCAGCACATCAAGCTACTACAATCTATCAAATCTCTTAAATAGATTTTCATCTTTATCGCGAAAGCATTAGGTTCAAGGTTGATTGGGAAAATTTTACAGTTTCGGGTTAGCTTGACCTGCTGGCGTATGTAGTATGTACAGTAGGGACCAAAAGTCCATAGGCAATCTCACAAAGCAATAGCTTGGCGTTTAGTTTGACTTACGACCTTCTATTTTTAAGAGACACATGCATCATCGTTGTACTTCATAATTTCAACTTAAGTCTATATGTTAAGATGGCTTAGTGGTTAAGCGCGTCCAACAACATGCCTGGTTCATGGAGGCGTGCGTTCAAATCTCACGCATTGCAGACTTTTTGTAAGTTTTTACTCGATTGTAAGTATTTGTAAGTAATGAGACAGATATAATATTCAATTATCTTGTTCGCCTGGTTCACACATTTCGTAACGTTAGGGAGGTACTTAGATCATAGAAAACTAAATAAAGAATTTAGATTTTTGTGGGGTAGATAGACATGAGTTTTATGAATATTTAACTTGATCGGAACGAACGTTGTCGATTGGTTGTAAATGTTAGTTAGTGACGTGTGGTTTAATAGATAGCGGTATTGTATTTATTCTCAAAATACAGGCAAATAATAATATTGAGACGAGGGCGACTATTATTGCGCTGCATAAAAGTGGTCTTAAATAGAACACAAATATGTGATGAAACTGGACTGAATGTGAGTATCATAATAAACAATTCATAACTTGACCATTTACTTCAAATTTATAATCACCTAAGATTATTTGGCCATGTCTCCAAATTCTTTTTTAAATCTGCCATCATGAGGCCTAAAAGATAAATAATTAGTGTTTATTATTGGATTTAAAATGCAGAGTTATATTATTATATTAAATAAACATTATTATATTATATGAAAATGAAGTCACTTCAGTATTTTGATATAGCCGCCTAATATTACTTTTTTTTTGTTTTAGAGGAATACTGTAAGTCTTTGGATCAAAAGATATGAGGAAGAGAAGTGGAAGGCCGTCGCTTATTGGTGAGACGCAGCGACAACATATGGTGGACTATTAAGAAACAAATGGTTTCACACCTACGAGGGACTTTACGGAATTATTTGACACCTTGCTGCAAACTGTTCGCCGTGCCCTCCACGCTGAAGAATTGCATCACAGAAGACCCGCTAAAAAGCCCTTCTTGAAATAATGACATAAACAAGAACAATTACATTTCGCACGGGATTACTTAGATTTTGACTGGAATACTACCATATTCTCAGATGAAAAGACGTTTAAATCTAGTCAAAAGGGTAGGCTTCACTTATGGCGCAGGAATAACACTCGCTTGTGTGATAAAAACGTAATCCCTAATACAGACTCAGGTCGCATTACAATTAATATGTGGGGATGGATGAGTGCAGCAGGCAGGAGAACTGGCTTTTATTCCTCCACGCACCAACAGTTCTACTTATTGGTTTTAATAATTAGACGGTGTAACTAAATATTTAGTAATATTAACATGTCCGTAATTATTTAATGATCTTAAATTGAGGTTTAGTTTCAATCTTCTTTTCGTCAAGAAAATGAATACTTAAGCTATAACCTCAATACATTAATTGTGACGTTACATAAAAACATATTCATAAAGTCTAAATCACATATTAGTTTTCAATAAACTCTGCTTCTTTCTCTACTCCGTGACTCTGCTGAATACCGATACATAAATAAGTGGATGTCAACAATTACATTTGTGTCATTAGAATATCCCTTCCTTGTTATGTTATTATGAATTGACTAAGTAGGTATACAACAAAAAATCTTGTGAACGGTTACAAGATAATTTCTTTTATCTAGGTAGGAATGTGACGTCACAATTCTCATAAAAGTTTGTTAGTAATATAAGTAAATAAAACGAATAAACATTTTTGTTATCATTTAGCACAACTTTTTTATTTCCACCTTCCTACACCAAAAAAGATAAATTGAATACATAATCACTTATATACCAGACGGGCGCACTCTTAAACGCGAGCCGCTGTCGTCCTGTATACGAAGGGTTCGGATGCAGTCAGCACTCTGAAGACTTGGGAGTCGAGGATGCGAAATGAAAACACTAACTTTTGCTGAAAACTTGTTCTATACTTATTTTCACAATAACTTTTACATAATAGAATAATAGAGCCGATAACTAACGAAATACAAGCAAAATATTCGGTAGCTTAAGTACCGCCAATCTTTACCGTAACGAGACCTTCTAAAAACAGGCTCGTTCCTGACTTTATTTTTAGCTATTTTTATTATGCAACAGACAGTTTTTGCATAATTACACAGGTATTAAAATAGTAAAATACAAGTGTTATATATCATTTAACAGGTCTTAACATTCTCTACAAAACACCACAAGTTACTTTTCAGTCTAAGGGTCTATTACATAGTTATTACTAGATAAACGGGGAAAATGGTGTCATTTACACTTTACTGTAAGAGTAAGTATCCATTTTCGGCTATGTGTCGAACTTATTCACCTAGATACTTTGTTATTCAACAAAGCACCCTTGAGACTATACTATTTAACTATTTCTAGGTGAATAAATTCCATAGCCGAAATATGATGGTACTTTGAAGATACATGTTAAGACACAAAACTATACAAAATTACGAAAATTTAATGAATTTACTTTTAACTTTAAATTACTTTAAATGACTTTACGTGGCAATATGGAAACTACTGAAAAGGGTTAACCTTATACAAAACGAAAACAAGTCAACAAAACAATGACTAAAACATTAATCAAAAAACAGTGTAGAACTTATCAAATAATCGTCCGATTTTCACTGACTCTATTGATTTTACTGTTACAAATCACTTATTCACTTTTCACTCACTATACGCGTTTTCGGTGACGCGTCGTCGCGAACAACTTAAATAATGAAATAATAATACAATAACTAACATTATAAATAAACATCAATAACGAATAATTTTTTTGCTTTAATACAAATATAATAATAGTTTCAAAGAAACAAAAACGAGTTACGCATTGTAAGACTCGAACTCAGACGTCATTGATTGTGGATTAATGCTTAGCCCAAACAGCTATCAGGACATATTAGTTCAATTCGAATTTTAGCAATGCAATGTTAAAAATGACGCATCACTATGACGCGTATTCTAAATGCAGCAGAAATATAATGTTATTTCGCGTAGCGCGACGACAGTTCATTAGTGTGTGTTATCTGTGGAATGTTGAGACATCACTCGTACACGCACATGCATACGCATTCGCTGCATCGTGCGCGAGTTTATAGCAATGTAGTCCTTAGCGTGCCTATGGACTTTTGAGCGTTTACTGTACCTACTACATTTTTATATGTAGTACTCTTCATTTTCTACAAAAAAGTCCGTGATATGTCTAACTAAGTATTATAGTTAAGTCACATCAACCGTTTTTTGTTTAAATTAGTCGATCAAAACACGGGTAGAATCGAAAGATGAAGACATTCCTATCATGATATTAATCCTTATCCAAGTAAATAGCTTCATAATCAAGGTTGATTATGTAGTACATGTAAAATGTTTCTTAAGTTATTCGAATCGGACTACCTTTCGTTTAGAAGTGCTAAAAGTAAGAAAAATGCTGCGATGTGAGCGAACAGCCCAACGTTACGTCTGTTAGTTAACTACACATTTATTAATCCGTGACTTCGTCTGCATCCGCGATCACCGACATTCACGCGGACGAAATTACGGGCAAAAGCTAGTTAGTAATAATAAGTATAGGAATGCTAAGACCCTCCACAACCGCGAGGTGTGCAGTCTCAGGGAGTACTTCTCCCAAGCCGACGTGCGGATGCATCGAGATGTAGTCGCAGTGGACAAAGGATTCACCCCGCTTTCCTTGGCTAAAGAGAACTGGCGCAAGCCTGTAGTACTTGATACTAATGGCCGCAGGGAGGTATGGCGGAGCAAGGAGCTTCACGGATGCTTCTACGGGGCCCTTCATGGGCCCGATGTAGATTTCCTAGCGTCCGTGGCCTGGCTACGTTTCGGTGACCTATTTGGTGAAACCGAAGGTTTTGTTTGTGCAATTATGGACGAAGTAATGATGACGAACAACTATAGAAAATATATTGTGAAGGACGGCACGGTTGACATCTGTCGGGCATGCCACTGTCCCGGTAAATCTATCCGACATATTGTCTCTGGTTGTTCTCGTCTTGCTAACGGTGAGTATTTGCACAGGCACAACCTCGTAGCTAGGATTATCCACCAGCAACATGCTCTCAAATACAACCTTGTGGACGCAGAAGTACCATACTACAAGTATGTGCCCGACCCAGTTCTCGAGAAAGGTCATATCACATTGTACTGGGATCGATCTATCATCACCGACAGGACTATTGTTGCCAATAAGCCTGACATCGTGGTGATAGATCGATCAGAGCGTCTCACAATGATTGTTGATATCACGGTTCCGCATGACGAGAACCTTGTGAAAGCCGAGAAAGATAAAGAAATTAAATATCAAGACTTGGCACACGAGGTTATCGCCATGTGGGATGTTGATTCAGCAATCATTGTGCCGATAGTCGTTACGGCCGATGGTTTAATAGCCAAGAGCCTCGACCAACATCTAAAGAGGCTCTCGTTAGGCAGCTGGATTAAGGGCCTGATACAAAAAGCGGTACTTCTGGACACGGCGCGTATTGTTAGGAAGTTCCTCTCTCTGAGGTCCTGACCACCGGTAGCTTGGACCCTGTTCCCGATGCCGGTGGGCTACTATATTTTTAAATGTTTTGTTTTTGTATTTAAATATTTAATTTCATATGATATGTAAATGAATAAACGGAGTATAGGAAAATAACGAGAAATATGTTATTTAATAAATACAGATAAATAAATACATATAAATAGACAGAATAAATACAAACTTATTTAAAAAACAACAAATTTTTGAATCAAATTAAAAAACACGATTTAAAAATGTTTTTAATTGTACTCAATCCAACTTCATAGGTACCGAATTTGAGCAATTTATAAATAAAATGTGCAATTTCTAACGAAATAACAAAGTTCCGATATTACGAGTAGTGTCGGAATTCCGATATTGAGATCTAATATCGGAAATCAGTATCGGAATTGAAAACCTTCCGATATTACATGCCCTAGTGCCAATTAGCGAAATTATAACCTATAGTCCACATAAATTACCATAACTCCGATGTTTATCATAATTCAACGACTAATAATCGCAGTGTCGAAACTTCCGTCGTGTTGCGACACACGATCGTAGGTATCGATTGCTATTCGGTTGTCAACTTAGCCAGTTGGATAACGATTGTTGAGTAATCGATTTTAAATACTAATTCGAATTTTCGAATAGTGTCATGTGTGAAATGACAGCGCTAATCATCGGATATATTACACTCTATTATAATGTCGAGATAACAAAGTACATGACACAAAAAATTTGTTTTTATCGAGGACATGCGTTTAATCAAAGCTGATGAGCATCTTACAAAAGTGATAATATTACGAATTGTTCTGCCTAGCCTTTTTCCCCACTATGTTGGGGTCAGCTTCCAGTCTAACTAGGGGGCCTACTCCCTGAGTCCGTCAACGAAGTTAGGTAGGAGTGAAACAAGTGTCAAGTTCAACATTTCGGACGGGCAAAAACACATCGGTAGTCTACGGACAACTGTGAAATCGTTGTCATTCATTCTTAGTTAGGGCCCCGTAATCGTATGTCCATAGGTGATAAGGAGTAGGAAACGCTCGTAACTAAGGCCGAAACCACGGACTTCGTGCTTAGGGAGTAGACCCCGAGATGTGGCGAATACTAGTACTTTACACGGAGCGATTGTCATCAGACCTCGGCAACCCAGTTACTGAGCAATGCCGATATTCTAAGGTTAGACCCCGGTTGTCAGACTTTTGGGGACTGTCTGGCTGATAGATATTCTTATGATACCCGGGACCGCTAATTTAACGTGGTCTCCGAGGCATGGAGGGGTCTCGATGTGTAACGAACGGTCACCTATCCATGGATTGACCGCGGCAAGCGCAGCTTTACTTTGTAAATCTTATGAAGCGCGGAATCGTTGATTAGCCACGAGCCTTCAGTGATAATAATTTTATACAAGGTGTAACTTAAATAAGGCACAACGGCTTAAGAGGTCACTGTACTCATCATTATGAACAACTTTTACTATGGGACTAAACGAGAAATCGAGAAAAAAAAAAAAGCTGTTCCCTACATTTATGTTCGCATAGCTCGTCAAAATGTAGGGAACAGCTGATTTTTTTTTTTGCGATTTCGTTTTTGGTCGCATAGTAAAAGTTGTTCATAATGATGAGTACAGTGACCCTTTAAGAGGTTGTGCGTTATTTAAGTTACACCTTGTATATGAAAATATGATGAACGTAATTGTTTAATTTCGACTACGACATTCGACCTAAATAAACAACAACAATGTAAAGTAGTCGTGTTTCTGACAGAGTAACCCGAATTCGTCGACCCCAGCTGTGTCCGATTGAATTAAACCAGTTAAATTATATCATTGGCCGTCTGCTGTCGTCAGTAATTCAATTAACTGCCACTAACCACGCTCCGATGGGGGACACGACTATCGTTTGCCTTTTATAGATTGGTCTTTTCCTTCATCCCATTTAAAAACTGTTGATTGTAATTTTTGAATCGATGTTTTTTAGTGTAGCTGTTAAAAAGGCAGTTTGAATCGGATACGATTTAGTTGTGTTTGTTAGAAACTTTTCCTTTATACATAGATAATGGAAATAATTACCAAGAAATTATAGCTACCTACATTTTATGAGATTCAATAGCATTTCTTTTTCAAATTAGTTTAAGAGTGTCTGCCTCGTTGGTCTAGTTCTGGATTCGTTCGCTAGGTCGGGCAAATCTCTATAAAATATAACTATTTTGTATTGGGTTTTTCCGTGTGGAATTTCTCAGTGGCAGCCCGGAGTCTGTGTCTGTTGTGCCTAGTTAATGGCAGTAGGCTCGCCCCCTATTACATGGGACTTAAACATAACAGCAAAATGAGGGTGTACTATACACCTCTGCCTAGGGCTGCCATCACCTAAATGTCAACACCGTAAAAAGATTTCATAAACCCCGAACATTTGGTCGAAATCGGGATTATTCCCCGGACGCCCATGAAAATATTGCAAAAAAATACGTTAATTTTTGTTATATAAGTATTTAAATAGCCAAAATATAAGTTTATTTAACATACTCTAAATAATTCACGCGTGGAACAATTGCTGGAATAGAAAACGAACAAAACTGCCAATGCCACGGGATCGGGAGTCCGGGTTTCACCCGGACATTTTTGGAGAACACCCCCGGACGTCCTCCCAAACGCGGGGAACAAATGCGGGGAAACCCGGGTGGATGGCAGCCCTACCTCTGCCCAACCCTTCGGCAAATACAGGCGTGATATTATGTTATGTTAATTTAAGAATCTTGCGATAGTTCTTGTAATTCTAATCGACCGCCCAGCAAAGCATTCCCACGGGCAAACCAGATACTAAAGGGAAAATCTTTCGAAGTCCCAAGATATCCTGAATAGGGTATAAAATCGTGTTGTACCGTCAGGTTCAATATTAATGATGGTCCGCATATCTTCGCATCGGCTCTATTAAAATTCTAATCGCGTTCATATTCACTTACATACATGTACTCAAACATGTGTCATAACCAAACCCGTCAAGTGAAGTGCCTACTTGCGCACAGAACGCGCTGAATCGACAATTGGCTGATAATGCAAATTCCGACATTAACATTTTGTTACCCCCGCTCTTCCTATAGTAGTGAACTAGCAACGTACATAGTTTGTAACCAAAACGCTTACAAAGCCGTAGTAGACGATTTTACTTTGTTTTTAGGTCACAATAACGCAAATTCAGCACGTGCACTCTCTATATTTAGTATTATATGTATGCGGATTAAATGTATGCTTTAACAAAGTCAGGTGTGTGATTTAAAGCCGGATGGACTAAATAAAAATCACGCTTTCTTGTGTCGATCTAAAAAGGGAATAACAAACGAAAATTTTAAGGTACAATTCCGTGCATCGCGGCCGATCGAAGCCGCGCGCGTATGATCGCGTGCGGCTGACGCGCGCGGCTAATGCGTCAATAGTCAGAGTATGAAAATGTATGGCACCGCTTCCGATGTCTGCGACAGACGCGTGCGGCTAACGACAGATTAGTCAGTATATTATAGACACGACTATTGTCGCATCAGCCGCGCGCGTCAGCCGCACGCGATAGTTCGCGCGCGGCTGCGTTCGGCCGCGATGCACGGAATTGTACCTTAAGAAGTTCCACGTGCTTTATGGTGTGATTCTTTTGTTCACCAACTAAACTAAAGAAGAGAATTGCTATCTTTATGTATGGAGGTCATAATTATATAGGATAAGAGATATGATCCTAGATAATGATATTGTAATATCCCCCTTACTCGAGGCAACGCGAGAAAAAGAAGGAAATGTCAAATTGGTTTAGCCCTTGCACCATGTTTTTAGTCGACACCCGACGTGTCGTCTAAAGTATGGAAATTTTAGTTCAATTAAATTTGACAACTCTTATTTACGTCCATCTCTTTCTTATTTTATTAGAGTGAAAAAGATGGCAATAGCCTAAATTAAGTTCAGTTTGAGCACAACAGAATCGGTACCAACGTTTCGGTCATACTACTTAAACCAAAGTGATATGAGAGACTACTTGTCTGTAAAAGGATTTTTTATGGTTTTGTTAATAACCATTAAAAATCGTGATTAAAGCCACCGCTACAATGAAATACCTAGGCTGGTCGTCATCAACATTAATCCTCTTGTTAAACAACCGTTTGCCCAAAATTCTAGAACATTTTTCTAGTAAACAGTTGCTCAACCAGAGAATTAATGTTGTTGAACACCAGCTTTAGTTATAAATCATTTTGAGTTCATGATTTGCAACATAACAAAATAGTTGTAAGTACATCACAATTTTACAATGCAACGTTTTGCTGCGAAACATCGCGGTTGTCACGATACGTTAAGAAATATTATCACGAAATTATCGCGATGAAACCGCTGAGTTTTAGCCAACATTTAAATTCTACAGTTTCAGTAGCACACAAAAGTATTAAAGTAGTTTTTTTTACAATACTTTGTTTTAAAACTAGCAGATTTCCTTGATATTATGCTAATAATTTATAACATACTTAAGTGTGTATTCAGGGCCGCAATTAGGAGAGGGTAACGGGGGCTTTAGTCCTGGGGCCTCAACAAGTGAGGGGCCTCCACGATATGAGCTTTTTTTTTTAGATAAAAACAAAGTGACACCTGCATTGTAATAACGCAACACACTCTTAATAGCCATGGCTTTGATTTTGATAATACAACGATATTCATTGCATGGTACATGGTTGTGGAGAAGTTGGCTTGTTAATACATAAACGTTGCTATGGAAATTGTTGACCTGTCAAAATCAACGCCATAGCGATTACGAGTGTGTTGCGCAATTAGAATGCAGTTCTGACAAAGAGAAGAAAGTTCATATTCAGGAGGTACTTTTTTAAACACATTTCAACGAGCCTTCACTTCTTTGTAGCCTTAGGGCCTCTAAACCTTTTAAGTCCGGCTCTGTGTGCGTTGCTGGCAGGATTCCACAAAATAGGTCGGTCGGTCTAATAAATCTAGTGCAGTTATTTGTAAAGCATTATCCAATTTGCCGTTCTAAGTCCATTATGTGAATGGATCGCTTCCATCCGAAGCGTGCGTGATGAGCTTCAGACGCTAACTCACGCGATTCACGAGGTTCTCAGACGCTACCATCATCTCCATTCCATTGTTTAAAAGTCGGCTAAAATCTAGTATAATTTCGATTCCTTTATTGTAAAACTAAGTGATGAGTCACTATCTTTAATCTAAATCATTAATATCTTATCTATATATACTTGTTCCAGTAACCTCTTGGAATATTTGCGATGTTCTTTTTGTTGTGAACAAAGAGTCATCTACAAGTAGTTTAATAAGTCATGATACCGCCTTTGAGATTCACAATTACAATGTACGGGGCGTGCCCTCTGGATGTTAATACCTTTTGATGATATAGTCTTTCTTTTGTCTTTTTGTTTATGGTATCATTTTGTTGTCCCATTGCCGCACAACCAACCTTTATCGTCAATATTGCTTTGGTTTATGGAACTTCAGAATAACATCTGTGTGTTGAAATAAATACATACACATTTTAAGCACTATATTGTAACAATACTCAATAGGCATGTTGACAGCATCAATAAATTGCAAATCCAATTAGTCCGCCAGTTAGAGTTTTGAAAAATAATAGACACGTAATTTTTCTTTTGTTAAATCTGTGAATATTTGGAACGATAAAACACATCAGAACTCGAGAGTGAGGGATTGTGACGTCAGAAGCAAGTAAAAATTGTACTTGCTTGTGACGTTCTGCCAATTTTAAAAGTGTCGTATCTTCGTTAATTTTGGTTTACGTATCAAAAGAAAAAATACGGGTCAAATATTTTTTTATTATCTAACTGACGGACTAATTAGATTTTTTCAGTCAAATACCCTATTGTACCTACTTGAAATTATTTTAAAATAGTATCCATGGAGTTTTTTGCTGGCTCTTCTCCATAGGACCTAGACCTTTTTGGAACCGTGCAACTAAATTGTCGAGACGTTTCCTAAATGCATGTACTGTGCCGATTTGAAATAAAAAACTTTGAATTATGAATTTTGAAAAATAAACCGGCCAAGTGATATTCAGAATACATGCAGTGGTGTAGGTTTCCGTAGTAAGGTAAGTACGGCAGTAACATGTTAAATAACGTATTTTTTTTTTTTGTTTTTTGTCTGTCATGTGTTCACAATTAGCGTAAAGTATGGTAAACAGTTCATATTAAAAGATAAATAAATGCACAATGTAATTTTTTTTTGTGCTACTTTCACAGTTCATTTAAGTCCTAAGATATGACTACGGAGCCCTAAAAGACAGAGCCTTTGAAAGTGAAAACTGATTATTTATTTCTGTGAGTTACATAATCCATATGAAATAATGTAATGCCGGTGCAGTAGTAACATAAACATCTTTTTATCTTTTTAAACATGTCCCAATCGTTCCCACGTAGAAAAGCCTGTGATTTACCTTCTGAATCTTTGCGTTACACCCATTGCACAGATACGACTTTCTCCTATAAATACGAATTACTCGATGCGAGTGCATGATGTTATATGATTAAATGTCTGGGAATTAAATATAATTATTACTACAAACCACTGCTTAATACAGCTTAGTTTCAACACCACGAGTGTCGTTTCAAAAGATTTTGTGTATTAATAAAGGAAGTATTGAATACAAATGAGGCAATAAAACACTGCGGCAAATAAAATTTGATAGTCGAAGAGCTTAGCGGGTATCAGCGCACACGAGCACACCCTCATCGCTATGCGGCGTGGTTGCGCGCGCGCATTAGCCATGCGCGATGGGTTGCATTGCCAACGCCGCCGCGTCGAGCCGCCAGCGACTGTACTATCGATTGTTTACACATACACGCATATATCAGTGTTGTCAAGGTCAGTTGTCACCCGAAATTATGCTCTACTACCTTCGTGATAGGGAAATAGTGTGGTGGCCACAAGCCGCGATGCTATACCGCCGGGCCACACCGACAGACGCCGATATGACCATTTCAGGAGTTTGGTCACGATCCTACGCACTCTAGCACGACACTTTAGAAGGGGATATCGACGTTGACCGATGGTTATGACGTTGGAATAACTTTGAATAGAGTAATTAGCTCATGAATACACAAAGCGAATAAGAGTCCGCCGAAGAAATTATTAATAGTTAATTCTATTGTTTGCTTGAGGAATGTGGCCGCTTACTGTTTATTGTAGTATAATGTGAATAAGAACAAAAAAACGTCGTAAAGTAAATTGAGTTTTAGTTGGTTATGTAATCGCGTGTTAGATTTTAGATAGCGTCAAGTAGCGCTTCCATCCTCTTTATCGGCCTGTCAGCTTCATTGTACAAATGTTGTATGTATAAAAACGTGGACTAAATAAGTCAGTTACATAAGTGACGACTGACGATCTAGATGCTGACAATAAGTCGAATGCGCGAGCGTTGATTGCAATGGATAAGTCGTAAATCATTTTGAACACTTAAATCTAAACTTAAGTTGTTAGTTAATTAAATTAAATCTTATCAGCTTGATAAAGTTTAGCTTGAACAGGTTATAAATTGTCAGTATTACGTAAGTTATAAATTGTGTAGAGATGACGTTTTCATGACACCGTTTCAATGAAAGGTTAATGCACTGATGTACACAAAAACTAATGTATTGAATATTTGCTTTTAGAAACTAACTGTTCATAAAATTATAACTCGATAGCTTGACCACATACGTTTTAGAAGGTTGTTAGATGCTCAGGAATTAGCTGATCATGTTTTTTTTTTGTTCTTTTTTTGAAAACGTTGCCTCACACTAGGATTTCTCCTGTATCGTGGGTACGTTTACAGACATAAATCTTCACAAACACAAACGCCCAGACCCGAAACAATTATCTGTAGACCATACAAACATTTGTTCCGTGCAGGAATTGATCCCGCGACCCGTAGCGCAAAAGCAAAAGGCAATCGCTCAGCCACTGCACCAAACGTGTCGTAATATTAAAAAAGCATTATGGGGTGCATGAGAAGAGCCTCCACGAGTGACGATACTTAAGTACGTCCGGCGCACCCTGGACAGTCAGCCCCGCTGCCAACCTTGCTGACTGGCTTATCTTTTCACCACGGCATGAGCTATTCTTGTATAGCTCGTGCCGACACGATAGAAGAAGAAGAAGCATTATTTTTATATGAACAAGAACATTGGTTAACAACATGGGAACATTGGAACATTAATTTAATGTCTCTTTAGTTATTGTTACACCGAGAACTACCCCTCACTTTTATTTTTCTTGAAAATCATGTCCATCCAAAGTTGTCTGGAAGAAATTGCCTAGTGCGATAAGACCGCCCATTGTACATTTCTATTTTATAATAATGTTTCTTGTTTATTTTGTGTACAATAAAGAGTATTGTATTGTATTGGTTGGATGAAGAGGAGATCTGCAGGAAGCTGGCAAGAGGCCCAGAGTATGTACAGCTCGTCGTGCAAGAGTTCGTCAGGGAAGGACTACCCCCATACCTACTTCTGCTGCCAAGCAGCATTGCTGAGTTCCGGTTTGAAGGTGTGGGCAGGTGCCGGTGAAATAACATGCTGATGAAACTTTTTCTAAGAGCATCTCTTGGTTTTGTTGGTGTATACAGGCAGCAGTAACCACTTACTACCATGTGGGCCTTCAACCTGTTTGTGAACCTATCACATAACAGGACGCTGTGCACTGCGGAAAGCAATGGTTGCTTGTATTCTCTTAAGCCCATCGGCAACACCCACTTTGGGGTCACCGCGCCATAATATATGTTCTACCTAGCCTTTTTTCAACTACTTTGTGATCAGCTTCCAGTCTAACCAGAGGCTTCTGAATACCAGACTTTTACACGGAGCGACTGCCAAACCAGTTACTGGGCAATGCCGATATCCTAAGGTTAGACCCGTTGTCAGGCTTTCGGGCTTCTGCCTACCCGTAACGACTGTCATAGGTACTCGTATGAAACCCGGGACCGACTTTTATCGTGTTAATGTGCTCTTCTAGGCACGGAGGAGTATCGATGCGTAACGAATGGTCACCCATCCCCTGACTGACCGCAGCCAGCGTTGCTTAACCTCGCAAAAGGTTTGATCGGCGTGGTTGTTAATTAGCCACGAGCCCCTCACTGTACCATCATTAGTATAGTACATTATAAAATATTATTAAAACCTAGAACATTTGAAATTCTTTAAAGTCACTATTGTAACTCAACTTCTATCGACAAATAAATCTTATCAGTTCCACCATTGTGAGTGTATTTCCTTATTAGGCAGCAGTGAAGGTACCGGCACATAATATTTAATAACAATTACCTCTCCACATAACTGATGACGTGTCTCGATTACCGTTAGAGCCATTAGACGATGACTTTCTAGATACTGCGTTATCCTGGCCATCTTGTCAGCTTAATTGGCAAACGTTTCAGCTAATGTGCTATTCTGTCTGTTATTTATGATAAGCACGTGTTGCTAGTTTTTGTGCGTGTGTTTTTTCTAACAACGTGACGGGTTTGCTTGAGTGAGTTATAGTTTAATGTTTATTGATTGATTTGTTCTGTGTTGTTGGTTTTGTAGTAACAAGTTTTGTTTTAGAATTGTTTTTTTTTGTTGTTTATAGGCCTGCGTTTGACCGCCATCTCGCCTGATGTTAAGCGATGATGCGGTCTACGATGGAGCACGCTTGCCCAGAAGAAACCGATTCACTCGTGGCTTGAAGACACCCAGATTGTAGCTGTCGGGGAACAACTACTCGGGTAGCGCATTCCACTGTTTGGCGGTTACCCATTTTAGTTTGACAACTGTGATTCGGAATCACAAAGCAATGCTAAATCTGGTTAAAATTCCTGGTAGATATTGCTGGATTATCTCTTTTGTTATTATTTGACTCGGTTACGTCTGATCCTTGTCGCTACACATGGTAAGCGAAGACAGGGTCTAAGATGGAGCACACGATTCCAAGTAACAGAGATATGAGATTCCCCTATACCCCTCTGGCTCTCACATACACACGACGGAACACAGTAAACTACTTGGCGCCGGACTTTAATGTAGGTGTGGTAGCTAGGCAGGTGGACCATATACCTACATAGATCCTACTACCAAGCAAATCTCTAGAACAAATATTCTCACTTGGGTGTTTATCATAATTGGACGTAATATAACTTCTGTAAAATTGAAAAAAACTGTAGTTGGATTAACAACATAACATCACGCCTTATTCCCCGAAGGGCTGGCAGAGATGTATAGTACACCCTCATTTCGCTGATATATTAAGTCCCATGTAATAGGGGGCGAGCCTATTGCTATCAACCGGGCACAAATCCAGACTCCGGGCTGCTACTGAGAAATTCCATTTTGAAAAACCCAATAACACTCTGCCCGACCAGTGCCTGTAGACAAAAGATCGATAGAGAATAGAAACGACAGTGAGATGTACTGGATTGACATGAGCTTTCGACAGGTCAAGCGATCTGTTATATCATTTCCATACATTTAATTTGCGTATCTATTCTCTGCAGATAATCGATTGCCATTTGTCTACAGGCACTGGGGATCGAACTGCGGACCTCAAGCTCAGCAGTCACGCTTGCGACCGCTAGACCAACGAGGCAGTCATTGTATAGTTTAATTATAACATAAATAATTACGTGCGCCATATGAAGGCATATGTAATTACATAAATTAAAAAGAAAACGGTTGTCTAATGTTTTATGTATTCTATGTTTTTCGTTTATTAGCCACTTACCGTTAAACGACTTTAAGATGTGTTAGTGCCTAATAAAATGTATGTTTGTGCAGTAATGTCCGTTATATAATTATAATACACGTAAGTTTCAGCATTGCAGTGTTAATGAACTAGTTGAAAATGCATAAT
This sequence comes from Amphipyra tragopoginis, assembly GCA_905220435.1. Classification (NCBI taxonomy): domain Eukaryota; kingdom Metazoa; phylum Arthropoda; class Insecta; order Lepidoptera; family Noctuidae; genus Amphipyra; species Amphipyra tragopoginis. The sequence continues at coordinate 13,668,190 of HG992009.1, forward strand.
GCTTTATTATCTTGCTGCTTCAAAAGATCTTTAAGAGTTAATTAATCTTACATCACTTTTCATTAGCATTCATGAGCCTTTTGCAAATATTATTAACTTTCTCTAGTATGTTTTAAATTGGATTCTAAAATCCATTATAATCAATTTCTTAATTTGTTATGAATTATGTTTAACTAGCGACCCGCCCCGGTTTCGCCCGGGTGCAATGTACATATAAACCTTCCTCTTGAATCACTCTATCTATTAAAAAAACCGCATCAAAATCCGTTGCGTAGTTTTAAAGATCTAAGCATACATAGGGACAGACAGCGGGAAGCGACTTTGAAGTTTCTTTAATTTCATACGTAAACTTAAATAAGCTCATGGCTACCGTGCACATCAATCGATTTCACCGTGCTTGCCGCGATTAGTTTTCTGATGGGAGACCGTCTTTTAATCGTCGAGTCCCTTCTGTTACTCGGAGAGTGCGTTAAGCCCTCCACGTCGGTCTCGATTGTCGTAATAATACCTGCTACAATCTTTATTTGAAGCCTAAAGCCCGAAAGTATATGTAAGTGTAAAATGTTGATATTCCACCTTGGACTGGAAGCTCAACCCACCATATAATGATGGTAAAAACTAGGCTGATAATGAACAGCATGAAGAAAAAAAAAAAGAACAGAATTCATGAAAAAAAAGAGCTGTTCCATGTAAAATAATAGATAGATAGATATACTTTATTGCACACTAAAAGAAATAAAACAGAAGGAATACACGTAATTAAGAACAGTACAAATGGCGGTCTTCGCTTAAAGCAATTTCTTCCAGACAACCATTGGATGGAAAGAATTGTTAAGAAAAATATAAAGGACAGTTTGCAGATATCAATGTTGCTTAACAGAATGTATGGAAAAGCAGTTTTTTTTTTCACGAATTCCGTTTTCCGATGCATAACGGCTAACTAGCCATGCTTTATACGTATAGGTAGGCACGTAAGTAAGGTATTATTAGCTAAGAACACAACTATGAGAAATGAATGCCTCATCAGTTACATAACAATGATTTGGCTTCTGATAAAGATAGTTCAATCGTTCTCAACATCTTATTCATTAAGGATTCCGTGAATTCGATCATTTTGTCTGATATTACGTTGCAAAACGTTATATAATAGAGATATTTAATTTCAATAAATTTTCGACGCACGAATGATTCATTAAAACATTTCTGGGCGAATAAAGGTCATGCTTAAATGCTTCTTAAAATTGGCTGTAATGTCGTTTCACACGATGCGGTAAAAAGGCCATTAAGTTAAGGTCAAGCCGCTGAAAAAATGAGATCTCAGTTTTTACAGCCCTTATGTCAGTAGCAGATGAAAGTGACTTTATTTACATCTGATCTTTAAGAATAGTTGTGAAGTATATCAGCCTAAACTTAACTATGTTTAGCGATAGATCTACGCGGTAAACATTAAGCGCAGGGCCTCAAATGAGTGGTCAAGTAAATATTTGTAAGTAATGGTTGAATCCTAGGGTTTACCGAGCGTTATTGGATATAAGACTCTTGTATACAAGGTCAGTCGGAAAGGGGTTGGTTCTAATCAAAAAGGGTGTTAAAATACCCATAATAATGAATAACTTTTGTTCTACAATTTTCCCCAAAGTCAATAGTTTAAGAGAAATAGCTGTTCAAAGAATTTATAACAAATACGTTAAAACTTGATCCTCAGCTATGAACAGCTGTGCATTTATGTACATTTTAGGAAATGAATGAAAATTTAACACTTGCTTGAAAAATGTCATCAGCTATACTTTAAGTGAGATATATAGATCTTAGATGAGGATACAATAGATTATGAATTTGTATTGTGGGTACTTCAACACACTTTCGGATTAGTACCCCCTTTCCGACTAACCTTGTGTATGAGCAAAGAGTTTTGCTTTGCCCCTATTCGTAAATAAATATAACAGGTAAAATTTGCTTCGGAGTTAAGTATTTATTACGCTCCTTAGCACAAAAGAATACTATCTTTGGTAAGCAGTACGATACGTTTTCGGTCATAAGAAACCAGGCATCATTACCGGTCTGTAGAAAATTTTATAAAAATATTTAATCAATGGAAATTTTATAAGTTAATCGTATTTTACTCATCGGATTTCAATATAAAACTGCAATCGTTTTAACAGAACATGGCACAAACAAGTATATAAATCTGATATGTTTACCCACCGAGAGCAACGTTTCACTTAATTATAAAAGTTGTTGAACTTTTGTTTCATATATCGAGTACAGAGTGAAAGTGATTCCCTTTGACTGGACCGAGATTAATGTGCCTCGTTACCCGCCGTCGGGTTATCGTGCTCCAAGAGAGATGGGGCGGAGTGACGTCACGTTACCTACCCACCAAATTGTTTCTGGACTAATCTCCCCATGACGTAATTGCACTGCATTAGAATATTTGAAATATAAATTATGGTAGGAGCGGCAATCTCAGTGATACGAAAGAAATATTGTGGTTCCGGAGCTAATGTCCGAGTAAATTACTTTATCTATGATGCTTCGAATCGAGATGAGATTCAAATTCTTATTTATGAATCATTGAGTAAATAAATCACTTTTAACATATTATCCATATTAACTTTCTAATTCGGTAATAAGTAATCGATTTAGCTTTCGTCATTTATTGTCCAATTTTATTTGAAAGTGATTAAAAATTCTTGCATTCTTAGAATTATGAATAATGCAAAATTGGTTGATCATGTCTTGAAGTAATGATTTATTATGAAAGGACTATTATTAACATTTTATAATTAAAATAAATCTTTTTTGCTAGTGTTACCAATGTCACATTAACGCCCCATTACATTTAACACTTGCTCCTATTGAAAGAGCGAAACTAATGATCCAATATTAGTAAACTACCAGCTCATTTTCAAAGTACCTCCAGTAATTGCGGAAAATAAATTAATTACACATAATTACATAACAATAGCTCACAGAAATCACGAGTCACATGCTATTATGTTAAATAGCGCTCACAGGTACATCACAACGAGGGTTCGAAGACCAATACACGGTTCCTATATAGCAATCTAGGCACTATTCTTCCGCAAATAGGGCCTAAAGTAGGCTGTACGATATAATTTATAAGAAATAATACGTTTGACGTCTGTATACATAGTGAACTATAAGTGAGTGCCAGGGGGCATAATGAGTCTCACGATTGTTACATAACGCCGGTAATAGATAATGCATAATACTAATGACAAGTGATATTTAAAATATATTAGGTACTCAGTGTCTCGCGTCGTTTTGTCTCGAGTGCTCCATGATTGAGTGGGGCAAATTAGATAAGCGCATTAGTAGTCGTAACTCACGGCTTTCACTTTTAGGGCCCAATTATTTATTTTCAATTCTAAGCATCTTTCGTAATAATTTTCTGGGCGCGCGTCTTGATTATGCAGACCCTCTGTCTCGAAAATTCCACAGGTTCCTCATACTATCTTAGATCGCTAAGTTTCATCTTTGAGTCTACGCATATAATTCGCGAATGAGGGTTCAGGAAAAATTTGGTATTTAATTTTCCACTTGTGCGGTTGGCTGTTAAAATGTCTGTTTTTTGTTTCATTTTCTACGTGCCCCAATATGATTGGAATTTTGAAATCATTTTTAAGTGATAATTGACGTAAATTTGAGGATTAACTATGCTATTATCTGCACTCTAGTTAAACTAAAAATAATCAAGAAAAAACAAAGCGTAAAAGATTTAAAATGGCGCGTTACGCAATGTATTTTTTATACACATTTCATCACTCAAGGGGACAGTTGGTTGATAATTCACGTAATTAACAGCATGTTTGTGTTACTAAACCTCAGCAACCGCGCTTGCGCATGCCACCCGGCGACATGTTTGCCTCTGCGCTCGTCGTCGCAAGCGCAACTCAACGCAAAAACTACGCGCGCATTTCCAGTAATTTCGTAAGTCGTAATTTTGTAATTACTACGCTTTTAATTTTTCAAATTGTTATTCTTAATGCGTTCGTTCTACTTCATCGCAGAAAACATTATTATCTTATTAAATGAAATCATTTAAAATTTTAAACAAACAAAGTAACACATTTTATTTATAATCGAACTAAAGCTCATGCGCATTCTTTGACATTTTATAGTGAACTTATCTCCTATTAAGTGGAGGTCATTCGTGATTCTTCTGTCCTATCAAGCCCTATAAATAAAGGTGCGTGGTACTACATCAAATTAGAAAATAAATAGGGAACTTGAACTCCAAAAAAACGCTTATCGTGCATTCCTTTAAGAGAACTTTCTCTGATAATGCATGGAGCCTGAGTGGGAAATTACTATTATATCTTTTGAAGTAGACACGGGCCGCAGCGGTATCGAAATAATAACCTCTCTCCATATTAATTACGTCCTAGAGTTGGTACGGAGGGGGGTGAGGGGGTTTAATAGTGGCACCGTGTAATAGGATCGGTAATGAGAGCACGATACGCATTCTCACAGATGGATGGATGCAGTCACCCGTTGTTATGTGGTGCTAGATAACTTAATATGACATGTGGTCACTTAATTACTTTTGAGTTTGTTGATTAATATGTCCTCGTTTATTGAGATGTTAGGTGTGAAATACGTACATATACCTAAGTAGGCTACTATAAGATATAAGACTATCATTTCCGCGACTTCGTCCGCCTGGATTTTGGATATAAACTTTGTTAGTTATTTATGTGTAGTTTTAAGTAATCCTTCAACATGAAGTTTATCACTTGATTTGAAGAGTATTTATTCCACGTTCAAGTCGATAAACACAGGGAATCTGACTTTCTCGTACAATCTTTGATACCCCTTTTCGGGGTGAAATATTGATTATTAGGTTGTTCTAAAAAATCCAAAAATACATGTTTTAGTATTTGTAGAAGATTTTAAATCAAGTTTCAACTTGATACACGTAAAGTATGTTTTTTTTTCTTAATCTTACCAGTCATTCTTGATAATACAGTCAATTCCTTACCTGAAAAGAACAAAACAAAAATTATTAGTTTATAAATTAATGTTCACCTCGTAATGTTATTAATCTCGATAAAGCAATACACGTGTTACAAGGTAATTATATCATCTCGGCTATCAACGGGTTACAATCTAAACATCGATCAGTTTCGCAAGCCGGTGGCGACATTGCTACAACATCCGCTGCTCAACGCAAGCCGTGTGACATTAATTGACCCACCTAACGTGTGCAATGACTCAAATTATATCAATATTATATAAATATCAAGCCGCGAATAAGTAACATAAATATTTGATCCACTTTTTAAAAGTAAATCATTCGATGACCTTAAGCACAAATATTTCCAAATGTTTTTAATAATGTTTTTTTTTTTTGAAATTCTGATAATAACACAGTGTCGGACTGCCCATACAGCCAGAGTGGCGTTTGCCACCTGGGCTCTAGACTGCGCGATCCTCCTTAGCTTACTACCAGGTAGGTAAGCCTGGGAGGGCCCTGCAAGCTAGACGAAACTAAGGGCCTATGCAGACAACGTCTTTTCTACGCGCCGTTGACGCGCGTTTCCGTCCAACTCCACATCTTAAGAAACGTGATCACGTTTTTTACGTATGGAGTTTGACGGAAACGCGCGTCGACGGCGCGTAGAATAGACGTCGTGTGTATAGGCCCTTACCTTCTTTTAAAAGAATATTGATTGGCTAGCTCTACCAGTTATATTATAACTTACAACTAATTGGTAACATAAACATTCTGTCATTGAAAATAAAAACATCCAAAAACTCTTGGCTAAGGTATTATTATCATTTGGTTTGTTGGTTCATATGAAGGTATTATCTGTGCTGAACCTGGGCGGACGAGCGGTCCCCTAAATTCATGATGCCATCCAGACACTTAAGGCTTACTCCGACGCTGACATAACTCATACTTTTAGGGAGTATTTCACCAACCTATCATCAAGCTCATTCGGTCTCTAAACTTTTCAATAGCTAACATTTGCATTTCACTACACGTCAATAGTGATAATGACAAGATTAATTATTGAACACATAAAAGTCATATTTGTAAGTCACATTTAGTTTATCTGGTCTGGAAATATCCTTAAAATACAGGTTGAAATTATAAATACTCGACAAACCGAAATGGGAGATTGTACTCATCACAAGCAGCTGTTCCCTACATTTATGTTCGCTTAGCTCGTCAAAATGTAGAGAACAGCAGATTTTTTTTTCGCGATTTCAGGTTTTTTCTCATAGTAAAAGTTGTTCGTAGTGATGAGTACAATCTCCCATTTCGGTTCATCGAGTGTTTACAATTTCACCCTGTATAATCCCAATATTTAAGCAGATACAAATTCTACAAATATTCCAAACAAGAAACAAATATGTCCATTTCAACACACCATAACAAGTTACGACAAGGATTCCATTTTCACTTGTTTTGCTAGCGCAGACAAGAAGTTTTCCTATTGCTCAAGTCTATTGTACTTAACGTAACTGATAAATACAACTTTTTCTTAGTTCTAGCAAACCTGTCCGCTGTCTGATACTGGTTATTTTTATTCAGGACGATTTATGTCTAACTTACGAAACAAATGATATAATAGGCCTAGTTTGTCTACACTAACAAAGTTTCGTGAAATTTCTAAAATACTGGATACTGTAACTGCGAGCTATTATGATAAACGTCTAGCTAGATAAAATTAGAGAGAGCGTGAAACGTTATGTGATGTAATAAAAAATTTACGTGTTTGAACTAAATCGGACAACCACCTGGCTACATCGGTAACTACACGACCACTCGTAAAATACGCGTACTTAGCTTAGACTTTCACTGACAATAACATTATTTTAATTTTAACATCGACTTTACTGTAGATATTTGTACTGTAGATACTTTACTATATATGTAGGTTGGTAATTTGAGATGGGCATAAAAGACAGCTACCTTAACCATTGTAGCTACAGGAAAACGTTCTTAGGAGACCACCCTTAACTTTTGGAATAATTTCGTGATGTCAGTGAGAAAAAGGTCAGTTTTCACAAAATATTTTTGTGATATCAATCGATCCTATTTCCTGTGAGGATCAAAAGACTCTTGGGGACCAACTGAGATTGCAGTACTAGAAACGCAGAAATCGCAATAAAACTTATTTGAGATGTGGTAGTAATAAGGGCAGCTACTCTAAAGCAGCTCTTGAAACCAAAAAACAGTTGAAACATTTTGAAAATAGAAGAAAATTGTTCCGAATTACGTAAACCTATGCAATTTCTAGAGGCACTCCGAAAATCGAACTTTGAAGCTTTGGTTGACCAATCGCACGTTTTCCAACAAAGAAAGTGTTTCGGATCCGTCAATCGATTCGATTTTCGCGATTTAACATTTTGTTTTTCATTCACCCTACTCCCAAGTGTTAATTGACAAGTAGTTCGTTATTTGACAATTTTTTTTTAATCGTATATTTTAGGTTCGATCCGAAACTTGGATTTTTATTTTTCGGAGTAGGCTAATACTTAAATAATATGTATTAACTAAACTTAACTTAGTACCTCGACATTTATTAATTAATACTGCCAAACGAACATACAGTTTAAGACGACGCGGCGACGGTTTAGTAATTTACAATCGTATTCTCAACCGGTTTAATGGTTTAACACTAAAAAGGTAAAAAGAAACCTGAATAGCACTTCTACGTCCAACACTCTTGATTGAAATCAGTTTTCTATCAGGCCATAAATAGAAAATCGATTTGAAACAAGTTAATGAACGTAAATGTCGGCACTTTGGACGTTAAACAGGTAAATATTAAGGTCTATAATTATGCTGTTGCATTACGAGCCATGTTTGCTGGAAACTCTCGCTGAGCGAAAGTTAAACTAGTGTGGATATGCGGTGTTTGACAATTCTCATGTACTTAATAGACGTGTCTGTGACAGATGCCAATCGTGCGCACAATAATTTTGTTCTCGTAATGCGGTATGACGTTTCAAATTATCATAAAAGTAGGCAGTTAATTTAATATTTACGTCGTTAGTTTGTGCTTAAATGTAAGTAAAAACAAAGCATACTGACAACAATATAATTTAAGAAATGAGTTTCATGAATGTTGATATATCTGGCGGAATCTGGTATGTAGTTGAGTAGGTTGCCTTATAGTGAAGCATAGTGATGCGGATGTTATCTAGTGGAAAATTAACCGAGTAAAAAAATAAAACTTTTAAAAAAAAGTAAAAACCGACTTCAAAGAAATACTAAAAGGAGTAAAATAATTACCATAATATAAAATTAACAGTTTCAGAAGTCGGTGGCTTCTATTTGCTTCAGTGTAGAGTTGCACCGACTTCTGAAACTGTTAATTTTATATTATGGTAATTATTTTACTCCTTTTAGTATTTCTTTGAAGTCGGTTTTTACTTTTTTTTTAAAGTTTTATTTTTTATTTAATACGTTTTAGTGTCATAATTTTAACCCCCTCCTTCATAACAATTCTTTTTGGCATTGACGTAGTCGGGCATAAAAAGTCCTTTCAAATGATACCTTACACGATAGAATGAAAACATTCCAAAGGGGGGGAGGGGGGGGGACACGCACCCCCTCCTCTTTTCAAGTAGTCAGTTCCCAACAACAAATATAAACAAAGCAATACTAGTAATTTGAGAATTTTGCTTTGGTCCGATGAGGAGTTCCGTTCCATATCTCTGAAGTTCATGGTCTAATCATAACAAAATTTAAATGGGACCAATCGGGAAGTATACCCTTTCGAACAAAAAAAGATTTTTTCAAATCAGTTCATAAATGACGGAGATATGAGGTAACACACATAAAAAATAATAAAAAAAAATACAACCGAATTGAGAACCTCCTCCTTTTTGAAGTCGGTTAAAAACGTACGTCACCGGTTCCAGGAACCGTTACGTTGCAGCGAAATTGCAACATCTAGTTTTAAAGGAAATTATCTCCGCCTATTACTAACGGTTACCGAGATAATCACAAGTATGTTATTACCAGATCTACTTTCAATCTCAACAAGCTGAATGCGGGAACTTTATCTATCTTATCAAATACCTAAGTACCTTTCAGTTCAGTTCCTGCTTAACTAAAGGAAGTATAGGCTATTTGACGTGTGCACATAAACCGGACGCATCTAATGCAGTTTCTCTTTAGTCGGTAGCAGGGCCGGCGGTCAGTTACACCGTGCTAAAGATAGAGAAATTAGCTGCGCAGGAGTGCGCGAGTGAATGCACTCGAACGCAGCGCCCGCGCCGTCGTCGCCGCCCCGCCCATACCATATACGAACAGGCGTAAACTGAGAGATCGATTACCACTAATTACTGGCCTCTGTGCAAAAGCCTCCTGAAATATTGCAAGCCGACTGTATCTGAGCCCTACGACAGTGAATAAAACAACATTATCTCCATATATACAACCTATACGTAGCCTTACGTACATACATTAAAGCCCTGTATTTCAGTTTACCGCCATGAATATGGATGAATATTTATCGCAGGAAATGATGATCAAATTATAACTATTAGATCAATTTCTTATACAGGACATGAGGCTGTCTTATAATCTGATTACCTAAAGGAACGTTCAATCTGCATATCCTTTACAAGAAAAAAAATGGACGAGCAAAACATATTTCTCTGTCCAACAAGTTTTTCTCAGGATTATAATCTCAGCGTTTAAGTCTTCATACATAAATACTTAGTAGAGATTGAAATATCAGAGCGAATCTTGGAAATAGACAGTAAGTCAATAATCCCCTGGCACGGCCGTCTTGCGGGTAGTTTAGATCCAATTACAGTCCGGGATACGAACAATCATAGACTTTCCTCGACCATTCGTCAAGCGCTGTTGTGAAGCGTGAAAGCGGATTGATCGCTTGATCACACGACACGTGTCGCTTGTGCCTTCACGCTTTACGCGATATTCAATTGTAACTTGATCGCTTTCTATCGCACACGACGGCAATGCTTACGTTTAGATTTGATATATATGAGAGTCTCACGACACTTGAATAAACATATATTCAATATTTTATTGAATATAAATTGATTCTTATTGAAGCCATTTTATGAAACAGTGTTATTAATAAAATGTTAAGACAACACAACAAACATTTGCCATTGTAATAAACTACATAACATCATCATGACTGTATTCTCCGAAGGGTTGTGAAGAGGTGTAAAGTATACCCTCATTTCGCCACCAATCACCACCACCCCTATATTGCCACCATCATCTGCCTAGCCTTTTCCCAACTACATATGTTGGGGTCGGCTTCCAGTCGAACCGGGTGCAGCTGAATATCAGTATTTTACATGGAGCGACTGCCTATCAGACCTCCACAACCCAGTAACTGGGTAATACGATACTCTTGGTAAGACTGGTTGTCAGACTTTCTGGCTTCTGACTGACCAACAGTAACGACTGTCAAAGATCTACAAATGGCAGCCGGGACCAACGGCTTTACGTGCTTTCCGAGGCACGGAGGAAACTCGCTATGGTAAATGGTCACCCATCCACAGACCAACCTCGGCAAGCGTGGCTTAACCCGGAAGATGGGTCTATGCGGCTGTAATTATTTAGCCACGAGCTCCTCCCTTATATTGCCACCAATCGGGCACAAATCCAGACTCTAGGGGCCTGATTTACCTAAAAAAGAAGTTCAGTTGCAGTGTAGTGCAGTTAAGTTTCGATAAAAATAACGTTTTTCGTATTCTCTTAATTGGCGATCACTATCAGATACGCTCGCGTGAACTTAACTGCAGCATCAGGGGGCCTACTCCCTACCTACCCCCCTAATTCTGTCAACAAAGTTAGTCGCCCGTCCGAAAGTAGCCCGAAACGTAGGAGTGAACAAAACAAATGTCAAGTTCAACTTTTCCGACGGGCAAAAACACATCGGTAGTAGTCCACAACCTCGGTCCAAGTGGCCAAGTTCTGGGCCGCAATAATATAATTAAGTTTTAATTAGTTTGTTATCGAAACGCTAAGAGTAGGGAAACCGTCAAATCGTGTTGTCATTCATTCCTAGTTCGGGCCCCGAAATAATCGTATGTCCGTAGGTGATAGGGAGTAGGAAACGCTCGTAACTAAGGCCGAAAACCACGGACTTCGTGCTTAGGGAGTAGACCCTCAGTACAATGAAATTACGTGAATTAGCCTACAGGCAGCTACTGAGAAATTCCACACGAAAAAACCCAATAACACTTTGCCCAACCTAGACATTGACCCAGGACCTCACATCGCGCCAGCGACCAGTAGACCAACGAGGCAGAATTGTCCATGTAAATCCAAATACATTTCACTTAAGTCACATAGGTATTATGATGCATTACACATATCATGTAACAAACTTTCCAAATCCTAAAGCAAACAAAAGCTTGCAAAAAAGTCAATACTACGATGAGTAATACTATCTATTCATCGCTTAGTTGTTAATTAACTGTTAGCATTCCTCTGCGACAAACATGTACGGTTATCACCTTGTATACGAGGATATCTGATTAACACTTATAAGACTAACTGATGAGCACGCGAACTATGAAGCGGACACTTCCTTTGTTTCACCGCTTAAACCACAGATTTCAAGATGGCGGTACTAGAAGTCGCTAGAAGAGTCGTAAAAGGCGACAAGACTTGTAAGGTGTGGTTTCTTACTAATCATAAGGATCTAAATACCATGCAGATTAGTTTTTCTTAGAATTTAATCATAAAAAATGTGTATTAACCTATTAATACTTCGTTGTTGTTTGTACTATTACGAACTGTAACTGTACTTAAGACTTATTGGTACAACACTAGCGTTGTGCACAAACTAAAATTGATTAAAGCTATTGCCATCCTTTTCGCTCTGATAAAATAAGGAAGAGACGGACGTATATAAGAGCTGTCAAATAGACATTTAGACGACATGTCGGAAATTGTCGACTAAAAACACGGTGAAGTTCAAGACGTCCACTAGTTTGACATTTCTAACTTAGTTCTTATCTATCACCGTCCTTTTCTCGCGTTGTCACTTAGTAAAATATAGCAATTCTCCCATTTCTCTAATTAGTTTAATTGGTGAACAAGAGAATCGGCATCATTGTTAAACAAAAGTAGATCCTAAACCTATGTTTATCTTGCGATGGCGTCTCTCATCTAAATACTCGTAGATCTTAGGTTTTATGTGTTTTATTTACGTTTGCTGCGTCCAGAAAAAGATGAAAAATAAAGTCATAAACGCGATGGCCGCGGTATTGAAATAGCCAGGTTATTTAAATCATTCGACCGCCTCCGCGATACCACGCGAGTACAGATATCATAGATTCAGAAAGAAAAATATTTAAAAGTATTTTATGTTGACTGTTATAGCAGCTTCACCGTAAGCTAACTAACAAGAAAACTAATCAATAAGATATGTTGAGTTTTATTTTATTGCAGTAAGTAAAAGAATTCAATTCATGTAGAAATAATAAAAAATATATTGTAAGCGAATATTAAATCGCAATGTAAACCTAGCAACATAATCTAACAGAATTGCATTATTACCTATTACATTGTTTCAATAATAAGTGCACACGTATAAATGATTTATCAAGTAGTAAATAACAGCATAATCCAAATTTTACAGAAAAAGAAAAACTCAAATGTATTTAGATGTAAACACGTTGTTTTACACAAAATTTTACAAAATACCTACGTAAAACAAAACAACAGTCATTTCTAGTAATACAATTCCTGAGTTGAACTTTCAGTAGCAGCTCCTTGTAAAGACAGATGAGCATTGTTCAACGTTCATGGTACGTGGCCGCGACAGCTACGAACAAGTTCACACCATCTTGACTTACGATAACACGCAACTGGAGGAAACTACACACACGAGATTTTATCCAGCTAGTTCCAATGAGTAATTATTTGTTTAATGGAATTAATAGCACGGGTAACTATTGACACTTTGTATAAAAGCTAAGTGTCGTACACTTTAATAGCCTCATTAATTTTAAAAGAATACAAGTAGGCTTCTAAGTGCACAGGGCTGTGTGTGCAGATACAATATTGCCACAAAATCGTATAGAGACAGAAGAAAAAGCAGAACGCAATAAAATATAACGAGGCAGAAAAAATATAGCGCGCTTATTACATTAGTTTATCGTGAGATTTCTATCGCTAAACTAACAATGTCGGTATTTATTTTCAAAAGTGTGTAATAGTAAGAAGTAAAAGTTATTGTGTAATAGATTACAAAAAAAGTAACAAACAGTACAGTTACATGGTTATAGATCATGAATCATGTCGTTCACGAATCGCATCTTGTTGGCGATATCAATTTCATGATCGCACGTGAACGATCAAGCGCGCTTGAAAAGTAAAGGCAAACCATCATCAAACTAACAGCAAAAATGCATTCCACTGAGAGAAAACGACTCTAATGCGATGCAGTCGTGCAAACTGCAAATGAATAGCAGTACCAGCTGCAAAAAGCCGTCCTTTTATAGAGGCCCTGAGTATGAAAGTGGAAGCATCAATGCGGACGTTATAATTTGCGCGGTGCGTTTCCCGTTATGTACGCTGCATTCGCCCGTGACAATTTTCCATGTTGCACCTCAGAGACGCCTCGTAATGACAGAACGGCACTAATGAAACAACAGACAGCCAATAATAAACTTCCTGTGTAATGAGAGACAACGGGCACGAACTACGAACACGGTTACTGAAGCAATTGAGCGGCAGGCTAAAGGCCCCACCACAACGCTGGGTAAGGTACAATAGATCATTATAATATACTTTTTAGTTAGGTATTATAAATTATGCTCCATTCAGATAAGTAAGCACAAAGAAGGTATAAATCAAGAGGCGGAATAATTGGAATATATCCTGACACGCATGCGTAGTTCCGTGTAAAATATTATTATGGTATGTGCTTTAATAACTCAAATTATAGCAGAGGTTTGAGTTTAGAATGTATACTCGTCCTACGAATATACATCAGATTACAAAATAAATACTAATTTTCCGTAAGAGGTATTCAAATAATCTATATATCGAAGTGTAATCATTACATTGCCTTTGAAAGTAGACTAATGACAGTCATTAAAATAATGTACGCGACATTAGAGCTTGCCGCTGTAATATATTTCGACTTCGGACATATTATGGTGCATATTAGTTCATTCTTTAAAGAGGTGACAGTTTTCATTTAACACATTTTTGTTTTATTACTTGTAACGTTATCAGTAGCCAGTAATCAGCCAACCTTAATAGCGGTGACTTTAATTTGATTTAAATCAAATGAGACATTCGTAGTTCCTACTAACGTCAGTCAATAAAATTGCATAGGAATACATAATTATCATGAATGCACCTAGCATCCGTTCGTCAATTTGCAATTCGTGTGGACAAAAAACTCCCAGTGGATAAATAAATGTTATTGCACTAACATGACCGCATAACGGTTGACTGGAGGCTATTGAGTAGATGCACCTGCGCACCAAGACTCGAGGATGAGCCTTTCACTGGCGCAAGCGCATCGAAAGTGCAGGGTTGATGCAACGCGACCTCCGACCTCTGCTGCAATGCTTGCCTTTTGTATCTTGATTAGATTGATACTTATGATAATTGTTGTTTCCAATCAAATCTACAGAAGTTTGTGGATATCGTGATCTGATATCACGTTGTAGATTTCTTCATACGTATTTTTGTGTGATTGATGGCCATGGCTTTGTCGCGTTTTAAGAAGCGATTGAGCTATTATACCCTTTTCACCTTAAGATAATTCCTTACGTTTCTCTACAAAACTTTAGTATACAAAGAATTTCAAAATTGTATGGTTTTTTATTATGTTGCTTATGTTTTTTCGATAGCAATCTCGTTACGGCTACAATTTATTGACGAAATGAGCGCTATGTCAGGATTCATCTTTGGTTGAAAATAGTATAGTAATCTCTTTTTACTGAAATATTTTTATTGATTAATCCGCTACAATAATTGAACCCTCATTAAGTCCGCCTCTGTACCAATTTTGTGCATGAAGAATAAAATAAAATAATGCACAAAACCTTTTGTTTTTTTTTTTTAATTTGCCCTGTTACAAAGTAAAGACGTTTAAATACTTTAGCAATCAATTTTTCCAAACATTACAAGGAACTTCCTATCTCTTTGCATTAACCTTACCATGGGTTAGGGTTAGGGAGGAGGGGGTGTAAGGGGGTGTTTTTATTATTTGAATTTTACATTAACTTACTTGTCATGACTTTAAATGCCTAATTTTATATACCTACCTAAAATTATAAGGAAGCACTGTTTAAATTTTATCTTACTGGTTGATAGTATGCTGTATAGACACAAATGCACCTCTGAAAATAATCCTGCCGGCGCCCATGAACTTTACTAACCCTCTCTTGACACCAAACATTGATATTGAAAATGCAGTTCATTAATACCATGGCACCAATAAAACACGCCACACTATTATGTTTCAAAGGTTTCTGAAGGAGGAGAGATAACTCAGTGCCCACTGGGCAGGATAAATCGATGATAAAATACGCTCCGTAAGAATTGGCATCAGTATTAATGGTTAACCGGCCTTCTTTGGTTAATGGTGGTCGGTTAACCAGCTGTCATGCGGTTCCCATTTTGCAGGACAAATCGCGGCGGCCCACCAGCTGAGAACACTCGTAAACATGTAAATGTGCAGAGTATGCAGAGATACGTCGTGCATGATAAAGAGTATGTACTTCATGCAACAAAGGACTCTGATGGACCGAAAAAGAGATCAAGAAAATAAGACTTATGATATGTTTCGTGTGCCAGTGTTTATTAAAACAAGATTGTTGCATGAATCAAAGCATGGTGTTTCAAAATACATTGTTACGAATTATTTTATAAAATAATACAACAGGCTTGTCGTAAAAAACAATACAAAAGCGTATATATTTTTGATTTTGTAACAGCAAAATGTCACGCTGTAAGATTATAATATATCAAAATGCGATAAGTAGTATAATATTCATCTGTATTAAAAATAATGCCTAAGGCGTTAAGTCCGCCCCTGTACTAATTGTGTGCATAAATAGTAAAACAAAATAAATAAATAATAAAAATAATCCGTATTTTAAGTATTAGGTAAAGTTAGAGCTCTGAAAAGTGACTATGACAATACTCATACATATGGTAATATCAGCGAAGTACTTACCTTATATTGTTATGTTGTGTTTGTATAAGACATGGACTCAACAGAATTGGACATTAAGAACCCAATCACGATCTGATGATAGTCCGAACATTATTTAATATGTATATTTTTAATATCGAAATAGACTCTTGTACACACTAACACTACTATAAAACATATAAAAACCTTTGAATTCATATGAAAATATACAAAAGTAATTACAGTCGGATGTTATCATAAAATTAATACGTGCGTTAATATGCAAACCTCGGTTTACACCACACATAAGTCGTAAATTATTTACAAACTAGAATGTTGATTAAAGTGTAGTTAAACTAGTTCCGAATGACACCAACATCTTCTGTTTGGTACGAGTACATAAAGATCGAAGATAACACAGCCTACTAACTAGAAACGAAAGTAAACAAAATTTAACCAACAAACTTGTTTTAGATATTGCGTGCAAGCAACAGATTAAAAGGCAATTAAATACAAACGCAAAAAATGCATTTCTCCAATAACTCGCAACTTTCGTTTTTTAATAAAACATGTACGAATCGATAGCCACCATAAGCTGGTAATCGTTATAATTATCGCGGCCACACATTGGACTCAACTTTAGTCCAAGGTTGGCTCCAAGATTAAATTGGAAATTTTTGAATCTAACTTCTGTTCACATCTCGTGTAGAGCCGGACTTAAAGAATAAAAAAATCGTAAAAGGCGACTAAGGGATTCTCTAGAGGATGGGCAGCATCGTGGCGATTACGGCAACCCCTCCCACTTCTGGGAGAGGCCTATGTCCAGCAGTGGACGTATTTCGGCTGAATGATGACTGTTCACATCACTGTCTAAGTATTGTTGGAGACCCATCCACACATTGGTGTATTGGCTCCAAGACATTACATCGATGTAAATACGGCCAATTTCAGGCCGCGGTAGACTGTCGCATCTCTTTAAAGTTATCGTTCAGTCATCGAACTCTGGAATCTGAGTCCCGTTTAGTGATGAGCGAAGCCCGTAGCGTTATATCCCTATACTTTCCAGTGCAATCACTAGGATCGCCTGCATTATGATTGCCATCCCGCGCTATCGGCTAACTAATTCGAATTAGCTCCACGGTACTGTTACAATTACGACGCACTTAAAAGCAACATACAGGGAAGCGCCGTTCTATTAATGCTTAATAGCAAATTGAATGAGCAACGATCATCGTTGAGATATAGCAAAATGCCTGCAATCAGTTCGCGGTGCCCTCGAGCTAATAGGTAATCCCATATCTGTGTAACTCATAACGTTTTACACGACTTTAACAGTAATACGAGTAATCTGAACATAACAGACCACCTTAAACGGTAATTACATATCAGTAGACTTTAAAGCGTAATAAAGATGAGATCGACGTGAGATAAGAAATTAAAAACACTTTCACTGCGTAATTGCTCTCAGTAAATACTAATAAGGCGACAAAGTAGTACCGAAACGTACTTATAGTTAAGACGAGGGTTTACCGAGTCGATCATTAGAAAGTAGGCATAGGTTCTCAGTAAAAACTCGCACAGTTACTACGGGAAAAGTGTGGTCGATGGGAAGACGTTTTTCACAATGGAAGAACGCTCATAGGCGTTATTTTAGTTCTTGTCAACACATACAGCTATTGTTTGCGAGATGCGTGTGTATAACAATGTTGTTCAACAATCTTGATTGTTACTTACTGTCGCGTCAAGATAATAGCTCGAGCGACTCAGTGCTGTATAGAATGAAATGGGTATGTTTATCTTGTTATGAAGATACTCTGAGGAAAATAATGAAAAAAATATTTATTTTAGATTCGTACAGGCAGTTATAGAAATGTAACAAAACACAAAAAAAACAACCTGCACGAGGCCAAAAAAAAGCTCCTATTTCAGCATAATACTGCGACATTTAAAAAAACAAAATGCCGCAACGCAACTGAAAACCATTTAGATAGGACTAATGTGATGCCACGGGCAATAATAACGACGCAAATAAATAAATGGATTACGCACAATATTGAAATACTACAAAATCAATAAGTAACATCATAAATTATTATGAAACGTGGATACGATACGCTGCTAAGTAGGTGAGCCTCAGGAAATCAATTTCTTCGAAGAAAGCGTTCAACAAGGGATATCCGTTGACATTAAAATACAGAGCACTGCAGAAAAGAAAGCATGCTGTATTTACAACATTATGTCATATTGACTTCACGTGCTTATTTTACAGTAGATACTAGAATGACGTAAGGCAAGGGTGGCAGAGCCATAATTGGCAAGGCAGCAGTGGGTGTAGCGTCGTGTTGATACAGTCTACTTCCGAGCATGGCGCAACGACTCACGCGCACGTGTCGCGCCCACACCATGCGCAGGGCTGCCTCGCGTGATCGTTAATGAATAAGCCAACATCGGACTCTACTATGTTCAATAATTGTTATCGTATATAGAAACCAAACTAGAAAAATATAATTGAAACTTGAAAAATAATTGAAACATTTCAGTTGCAATAATAGGTAATTGATTTAAATAATGTCAAGATTTGAGATAAGATAAGATAAGATAAGATAAGATAACTTTATTCGCTTAAACATGTGTGTACATACAAATTGCATGCAAGATTTCAACATAAAATATGAGTTCCTACGTAATTAATTAAATTTCTAAACGACATTGTAAACATAATTTTATAATTTAATTAATGATTGAATTCACTGAAATGACTAAAGAGGCATTCAATATTTTGAGTTCACGTCAGTTAGCTAACATCCCTAATGATATTGAATTGACCACAATAGAAGTAGCAACCATAGACACCCATACAACTGGTCTCTGATGACATGCAGCGTCACGTGTCGATCAACTTACGCAACAAAATGAAAATCGTCGCTTTTCCGTCGCCGCCTCACTTGCGTAACGGAAAAGTTGTGCAAGTATAAAATAAACACAACTTTACACAAGAGGAAAGTTCGACGAGTTCGACGGGTTCGACGTTTCTCAGAAGTCTTGTTTAATAAAACCATAGTCATTATAATAAAATATATGACGGAAAAAACGACGGTTTGTATGAGTCAGTCGAAGAGAGAAAATAAACGACGGCGACGCGACGTCGAAGTATATCGTAGGAAAGGAATTAACGTTTGATGTCTTAGGGCTTTGAAGCGAGTAATAAACGATAGAAATTACTTTGCTAATTTAAAATCTACGTGTGTGTTTTACGATTGAAATTACTTTACGTGTATTTTGGATCTCTATTCACGTTGATAGTCGAATAATAAAATAACAAGACGTAACTACATATAAATGAAATGTCAACTGATACAATCTGATCTTAGTGTATCATTTTTTCTGCGTACATTAGCAATTATGTTCAATACAAGATCATCATGATATGACTATACAACCGTTATTGATACTTGTAACTTGGACATTGAACTGCTTGGTATTTTACGTCCATATAAGTTGTTAGATAACGATGGACATAATTTATGGGATGAGATATCAACACATGGTACTGTAGATCGATGATGTCTTTGCCCTTAAGTAAGGAAGCAGGTCCATATAAAGCTAGCTTAAGGGTATCTGTTCAAGTTCATTGGTCTTTTCAAAGTTACGATGTAAGTTAGATAGATGTATGTAATTAATTTTCCTTAATTCCCAATTAAAATAAAGCAAAACCTATTCGATTTATGTTTATAGTTTCGTGATGTGCATGCATTGTGGTTGGGTCCAGATTTCCAATTGCAAAATATATACAAACATTACAAATTATTCTGTAATGATGTACTTATTTGCTAGAATACATATAAGTAAAATATTTGTCACGTACGGTACTAAAGTTGCAAAAATAAAATAAAAAGCTCTGAGTATGTGCGTTTGCCCACACCTGTCTGCAACGTCGACGTAAGAATGGGCGTGTCAGACTGCGGCGTTTCAGAACTGCGCCCGCGCAATGCACCGAGATTGACACTCATTGTTACATCACCCATTCACCAGCTATCGCGATCGTCCATTATTTTAACACCTATCATTATTTAATTACAATCAAGTGGACGATTGCCTTTTAGGTGTGCAGTAAATTATTACGTATGAATTTATACGAAACAATAGAAAGTTGTGTGATTGGTACCATGACGACGCTTTTTGGTTGATTTCAGAATTATTTATTGTTTCTCAGATAAAGAAATATACGCAAAAAGATAGTTACGTAATTACTTCAAAGAATCGGCTGCCATTAAAGATTTACGTTTTACTGTTTCTTTCAAAGGTATTTGCTTTATCTTATGGGTAGAGTAAATGGCATAATGAATTATGTCACAAATTATCATAAAGATAAAGATCTTTTTTTTTAAATAATTAGACCAAATAATATCTAATGAAAATATAAATCGGTTTACATAATCAAAAGTATTTAGAGGTACCGTCATGAAGGTTAAAATAACATTTGCTTTTCAGATCAAACAATGTTTTATCAGAATCTTAAGCACTTTCTACGTCTCTTTTGTAACTGATCCTACGTCACTTTACGTGTGTAGATGATGTCAATGCTTAAGCACTAAGCATACAATGGAACGTGTAACGTACTCGTAAGTAACGTTTAACTTGCGCAGGCGCAGACGGAGAGATGGATAATAACCTCACTAGTCACAGTAGTCACTATGTGTGTCGCAGCTATGATGCGAAATTACACTTTGTTATAAATTGACAAAAAAGTTCAAGATGTTTAAGATCCTCCATTCTAATATATGTAACGGTTGTATCAGTGTCAAGTATTGTTATGTCGAGTCGTTTCCAATTTAGAATTCAATTCACCGGAAATATAAATAAA
Source organism: Amphipyra tragopoginis (assembly GCA_905220435.1). Lineage (NCBI taxonomy): Eukaryota > Metazoa > Arthropoda > Insecta > Lepidoptera > Noctuidae > Amphipyra > Amphipyra tragopoginis. The sequence goes on from HG992009.1 coordinate 13,689,193, forward strand.
TAAAATAATCTTTATTTCGGACAAATTAAATACATCCATAGTGGGTTAGTGACAAACGAATTTATAGACTATGTTAGTTATGATTATTGTTGAGATGGATTTATGGCGACACGTTTGGTGCAGTGGCTGAGCGATTGGCTTCTGGGCCATGGGTCGTGGGTTCGATTCTCGCACGGAACAAATATTTGTCTGGCTTACAGATATGTTCCGGATCTGGATCTGGACGTTTGTGCATGTGAAGATTAGTGTCTGTAAACGCACCCACGATACAGCAGAAATTCAAGCGTGGGGAAAAGTTTCTTATAAAAAAGTCCTTATTAACAAGCTTGTTGTTCGTTATCCTTGTACGAGCCCAGTGACTTAGGATAGGCAAGTCGTTTAGTCGTACCTGCCCGCTATTGGCTTCTCCACTCTCTGCAGAGCAACGAAGCAGGTTTCTTTCTAACAATGGCGTAAAAGTCATCAGTATGCGCCTGCGCGAACATATCTGATGCACTGCTGAAATGGGACAGCCATCATCAACCTGAAATCGTCATACTAGACCCGCAAGGCGCTGATGGGTCGCTGTCATCGCTGTGTATTGTTGGAAATCCAGGTGCACTATACAATCAAGGGTATTAAGTCGTCTGGTGTCAAAATCAGTCAGTTTCATATGAAAAATACTCACTAACTGATTTTGATACTTGATACCAAACGACTCGTATACCGGTTCCTAAGAACTACCTGTGACAGTTGTTATGATATTTGCATGGAATAATGGGCTCTTCGAAGTGTGGCAGGGTTTAACCATCTTGCTCAGCATGGTAGTAAAGGACAATACACCATAATTGGAAGAGGATCATGTCTACTATTGGACTGTTACAGGTTAACAGATGACAACGATGATGACCTATCTAAAATTTGACGCAAGGATGAGGCAACGTTTGATGATCGATCGATCTGTGTTGGCTTTGCAGCGACAAGCAATTAGCAATTTCGAAATCCAAACCATTTCAATAAAATTATTTACATAAGTATTGGCAGATGATTTATTAACATACGAGTAGTTTTGAAATTCATATATTCCACCTAAGCTGTGAGTAAAAAAGATGCCAGATTGATGAGAGCGATACATTAAAATTTTCATTAACCTGTCAAAAGTTTTAACGAAAACAAAGAGAACAAAAATTTATGGAGTTCGCTTGCACAGCAAACGACAAACAAAATAAAAGATGCATTATTCCTTCAAAAATAAATTAAATTTGTGGGTATGGAATTCTGAAGTCATCGCACATACATTAAAATTGATTTTGAAAAAAAAACATGTATCTGGTGTTATGATGATACGAGGATTTCAAATGAAATTGACGAACAAGGAGGATGAGTATCAAGTCAAATAGATATCCCTATACCTACCAATGTAGATGCAGGTACTTAAAATGTCAACAACAACTCGAAAAGGAAAGGCAAGAAACCTTTACTAGTGCCCTCTTCCTCCGAACTTCAGTTCCGAAGATCAGTTATTTCGACGAATACTTCTTAATTATATAGTCTTTTCAGTTTTTGTCTATAACAACATAGTTGAACATACATTAAATTTCCAAAGAAAACAAAACAGTTGTAGTGAACTTTTACTTATAAGTATTTTAATTAAGCGAGAAGCACAGGACCGGTCGACGTGGCAATGCTTGCGGAAAGCCTATGTCCAGCAGTGGACATCTTTCGGTTGAATGATGATAATGATTTTAATTAAGACAGTCAATTAAATATTTAAGTTTATACATATAAATGCCACTACTGAAAGGGAAAGAGTAGAGGAAGACCAACGAAACGATGGACGGATTATGTAAAAGATGATATGACTAGAAAGAGTGTAACTCCTAAGATGACGGCTAATAGTATGGAAGTGAAACACATGCTGCACCGATCCCAAATAAGTCGGGATAAGGGCAGAAGAATGATGATGATATAATTATGACACTACTGACGGTTAAACGAACTGAACGAAAATTAACTAAAAAAGCTGTTCATTGCTCTACTAGTAGCCTAACTATTTGTTATCATAAAAAATAAACTTTAAAAAAAAGTAAAAACCGACTTCAAAGAAATACTAAAAGGAGTAAAATAATTACCATAATATAAAATTAACAGTTTCAGAAGTCGGTGGCTTCTATTTGCTTCAGTGTAGAGTTGCACCGACTTCTGAAACTGTTAATTTTATATTATGGTAATTATTTTACTCCTTTTAGTATTTCTTTGAAGTCGGTTTTTACTTTTTTTTAAAGTATATTTTTTATTAAATACGTTTTAGTGTCATAATTTTAACCCCCTCCTTCATAACCCTTCTTTTTGGCTTTGACGTAGTCGGGCATAAAAAGTCCTTTCCAATGATACCTTACACGATATAATGAAAACATTCCAAAGGGGGGGAGGGGAGGACACGCACCCCCTCCTCTTTTCAAGTAGTCAGTTCCCAACAGCAAATATAAACAAAGCAATATTAGTAATTTGAGAATTTTGCTTTGATCCGATGAGGAGTTCCGTTCCATATCTCTGAAGTTCATGGTCTGATCATAACAAAATTTAAATGGGACCAATCGGGAAGTATACCCTTTCGAACAAAAAAAGAATTTTTCAAATCGGTTCATAAATGACGGAGATATGAGGTAACACACATAAAAAATAAAAAAAAAAAAAAAAAAAAAAAATACAACCGAATTGAGAACCTCCTCCTTTTTGAAGTCGGTTAAAAACAATTATATTGGCACGCAAATAATGTGCTCCAACAGAAGCCAGTTACCATAAACAATTGTAAAATCACTTCCCACGTAAATGTTATAAATGAATGTGTAATGTTTTGGCAAGTGTTAATGGCTGCCGTAAATCAAACGTCCACTCTCAAGGCGCTTATCTGCACTCTCTAAATAATATCTCTAGTTTGGCCGTTTCCCAATAACAATGCCAAGAACAAGCTATTTGCTGTTAAAGATGGAAGTTCAATAATTCAATACTAATATCCTGTCTTAAAAGTAACTAGTCAAGAATGTTCCAGACTTCGATCTGGTGGCTAACCTCCGGTTTCTGAATTGAGAATTCGGGATAAGCAATACTTAAGTAGTATTTGAGTACGAAATTGTCAAAAAAATCCTTTGAAATCCATCATTTTTTTGACAACTCCGTACTCAAATGTTACTTAAGTACTGCTTATCCTAGAATTCTCAATTCAGAAACCGGAGGTTATTCTTCTAATAAAATTGTTGCCAAACTGCAAACCAACCACAAACATCAATCAGTTTTCGTTTACCAAAACTTTCAAAATGTTTGGTTTTGTTTTTGTTGTCAAACATTTTGTCGGTTTTTGTAAACGAAAGCTGCCTGAATGAACGATTCGGCTTCGTTTCAACTGCGATTTATCAACTTTTAGTAAAATTAGGTCTCTGATCCTTACGGTTTCCAATAGTTGCACAATTAACATGGTCAGTCTTCTAATTTTGGCTCGCATAAAACTGAGCGCCATAATAATTCTTAATCCGGTTTGCCGCTGAGTAACAAAGGTGTGGTAGAAATAAATCTAATCGACAAGATATATCGGAGCCATAATATAATATTGGCGCATAACGTTAAGAAACAAAAGCTACGAGCTAACGATTTAACAGATAAAAATAAACAACATGTAAATAAAACAAGACACGTATCGTAGATGAGGCAATTCTCCGAAGCCGATGTTTTGTCCGGACCTAACAAATGACGCCGTCCGCTCGCTCTAGCAACCACAAAATTATATTTTATTTATACTGATACCTGATATAGGTACATACTTATCTGCATAAGAAGAATGTATTCAGTCCTTTAGGTTCTTATAAAGAAATTTGATGCACTAAAATTTGAGAAAATAAACGAGAGCAATTCAATTGCAGAGGCTGATGAGAGTAACGCAAATACAAATGGAATTGTGTAATTCAAGCTAAGCTTTTGTTTATATTCATAAAAAATATAAATTACAATTGAAAATGAATTGATTCAATAATTTGCCTGTGTGCTTAATGGAACTCAAATTGAGGAACGAACTCGTAAGTTCCAACAACAAGATGAATCATAATGAATACCTTAGCCGGTGTTGGTCAAATGCCATGTTTGGGATGGAATATGATTGATTTTAGTGAATAATTTTTGTTTTTTTAAATACCAAATTATTATTCTAATCTCGGACGTTATTTTGAACATGGAATGGACTTTATACATATACAATGTTGTATTTTATTATTTTAATCGACTTGCTCACATACGTGGGTATGTATGAGTTATCGTGTTCAAACACAATACTACTATGATTGTAACGAAAAGTAGGACACCGATACGCTTTAATTATATCTGTCAGCAATTCAACACACGTGCAAAATATTTTTATATCAATAGCGAACAAACCTACGGAGCACAGATTCAAAACAAGTTCTGAATAGGTCATTAGTTACTATAATGACAGAAAAAAATCTTGTAACGTTCCTTTATGATTAAAATGTATACGAGCAAAAAAGGCATTGTGAAATTTGCTATAATAAAACTTCTATAATTTACATCTTGTTTATTCCATTTGTTTCCAATTTACATGTTGAACACCACAAAAAGCTAAATATCACTTTGCTTTTTATACAAACAATTTTTGGACCCCCTGGAAATTATGAAATATTAAATAATGACAAATAATAATGAAAAGGAAGATTTACAAATAACCATAATCAATCACCTATTCAATGGCCATTTACTGCGTACGAGTTGAGTGAATGTACCACACTCATGGGTTCGCACAATCGCTGTGTCTATCGTTCACAATCGCTTAATTGATCTCGTCTTGCCCGCGGTGACGAGTAGTTGCTGTTCCGTTACCATTGCCTCGAGAAAATACCAATCAGCATCAAGAATCTGGTGTTACACCTTGCAAAAAATCTGGCAAGCGTGACATGAATTCGCAACGTAATCTGTCGATTCGTGCATTTTTCTTTATTTTTTATAGAACATTGCATTTGTTACCTATAATTTGGTCTATAAAACACATTGCGTGTAGTATATACCGACAGAGGTAGTTCATAGGTACTATGACTAGCATTATAATGTTGTCGATTCTCTTATTCACCAACTAAACTAAAATTAGAGAATTGCTATCTTTTACTAACATACAGTGCGAGAAAAGGACGGTGATAGATAAAAACTAAGTTGAAGATGTCAAACTAGTGCACGCCTTGAACTTCACTGTGTTTTTAGTCGACACTTTTTGACATGTCATCTAAAAACTTTTTGTAACATGTTCACTTCCGTCTCTTTCTTTTTTTATCACAGTGAAAGAGATGGCAATAGCCTAAATTAAGATTAGTTTGCGCACAACAGAATCAGCACATTCAGCACTAATATTAGTCAAGCGAAGATAAGAGTACAACCTCAATTAAGCGGACTAAGAAACATTAGTTAAAATGAAGGCTGAGATTGAAGGTTAATAAAATACCTAATTAACAATTGTAATTAAGTTGGTTGGTCTATTTTACGTGCTTACATTGTATTATACTTCGATTTTTAATTTAATATTTCATTGCGTTTCACTCGTACTTATATCACAATATGATAGTAGAATGAAATGAAATTAATTGTGTACTATTATTTGAATGGTAAATATGCTCTTAATAGCTGTTATACGGTTCATGAATCCTGATATACATCAAAATGCAAACAAAGCAATCAAAAGCATCTAGCATGGCTGCGCGTACTCTGTAATTATCACTCGACGATCCACGTACATACATCATCAACAAACTTAATAAGAACTTTTTTAAACGCAGATGGTCCCCATTCGAGGCAGCAGACAAAAGGCGTTAACGCAATAGAGATGCCCTCACAAAGAGACGGCCGAACAGATGCGCGAGTAGAACCGTGGCATTTGTCTGTAAATCACATGGGCAAACAGCGCGCACACCCCGACAGGCTCGTGGTGACAGCCGCGTGGGTGTGTGAGTGTACCTGCTATCAAGGCTGCGCTCGCGCAGAGCATACCTGCCCCTACCTGCCTATCTCGCATTCTTGTACTATCTGCAAAGTATCGGAAGGTTCGCGGCGCGTGTGTCGTAACGGTGCCCGCGTGCTTGCTTCTCAAATTGAACTTTACACGGCTTGTCCTCGTCAGCAAATCATTTTAATCTTTGATAGTTCCCACCACTGATTGACATTGCAATTATGAATATGGTAATACTGTTTGTCAGACCTTCAGCATTCGACATATTTTGAATATATTAAGTTGCGCGGTTAAATATTACGATAGGAAAATCAAGACGGTTAATTCCGTATAATTCATTATGTTTACGACTCCGTATCTTTAATGTTATTTTTGGCTGCCAAAATGGACGAGGAAATAGTAAATCTTATGTGTGTGGTCACATGCTCCTAAAGTCAACAGGCAATATTTAAGGAACTATTCATGAAATTCAAAGATAGTATGTCGCTACCGCTGTACAAATGAATCCATTATCATGAATGAAACTTGAAAGGACCAATATTGAATGTGATTGTGTATTTATTCACTATAATTTATCTTCCAAAGTTTTAGGAAGGTGTCAAACGTGTCAAAGTATACATTGATTTATTATTATTTAGTGGTGTCCTCAATTCATACATTTGTAGGTCATGGACCATCAATCTCAAAACCTTTATAAGGAAATGCAGATCAGGTTAGCCGAAATTAACATTGCAAAACGAATCTGTTTCCGAATTTGTTTAACAAATAAAATCTATTCGCGCGACTCGCGAGTCTAATCTACATAATTATTTAAAACACGCAGAATTAATATTAAAGAACGTAGATAATGTATTATTAAATACCTGTGTGTACAAACGGCCAAATAAAAACGTGTTTGAGCTAATCTTTGGAGCTGAATCTCAGCGAAGGCTTATTGCACTTGTAACCGTGCTCCTTGAATCTCATATTGCATTATGATTCATGTCAGAGATCCAGCGAGTCATGCCGTCAAATGTCGAATCCCTTGTATTGTTTGTATTGTCTTATCCGAGTCGGTGTGATGTCATAGTTCATAGGAACGCCCTTAGCTGTCAGTTTCGCAACTGATGGATGTTACTTTGGAGTTTTGGACGCGTTTCAGAGCTGGGTGCGTCGCACTCAGCGGGCTATGTCTATTGTGGTATTTACAAAATGGTCAAGACGTAATGTTAGGTGTTATTCGTTGTGCAAGCAGTGCATGAGGTTTGGAGGTGAGGAGGGGGGTCGTAACAGGTGTACGAGGCCGGCGCACGCGCATGGGAGCGACGCGAAGGTCACCACAACTGCGTTCTCTAATGTCGCAAGTTAGTTTACTGATTACCGTAACTCCATCATTCTATCGTCAGATGTTTTGGCAGCGAAAACTTAATAAATTCTAGACGTAGAAAAAATATTTATATGAGTTTGTAAATAATAAAACATGATACTTTTGTCTGATATTTTGCAACATAGTCATAGGTCAATTCAGCACCTATTAAAACTTTGCAATCAGTTGATATTTGATATGTCATTAGAAATAATTATTAAAATAATAATTTTATGGATCCTAGAAACAAACACTCACCTCTTTGAGACCATCAAGACGTCCGAGAGACTTCGACTGTCGCAGTGGCAAGAAAGCTTTCAGCGCGTCCATGCGCGAGGAGCGCTCAGGCTCAGCATTGACGGTGGCGGTGAGGTCAGCACACGAGAGGCGAGCCTTCCTGCGCTTGTCCAGCAGATGCTTGGCCGTGCGCGAGCGACGCTGCACGGGAGCCGCATCCTCTTCCGGCTCGCTGCACACCTCCCGAGCGGCGTGCACGGTGTGCCGGCGACGCGACACAGGCGGCGACGTCAACCGCGATACCAACGACTCGAACATGGCGGCAAATGTTATCCACTGTGGTGCTGTGACGACCAGTCACGAGCAGCGTTTACGCCACCCTCATGTAACCCCATATTGTGCAGTAGCTCGATTTATCCCGTACGATGGAACGCCTACAACCAAACATTACTTCTGTGACGGCGGTACTTCAGCCGTAGTGGGGGCGACTTTCCATGGCCTCTCAGATCACAGTTGACTAACAAACATGCGAACACAGCACGCACTCAGGTGTGGGTATAGGTAATTTGGATCGTTGACCGATCTGCGTCGGTATTGTCATTCGACTGAACGATAGCGACTCTCGAAATAGCTTTGTTTGTGATTCATTCACACAGTGTGCACACCGTGACCGACGGAAATGGCAAAATGCGTCCACATTTGCATTCAACTATTACTGTCCTAAAGTGTGTGCATCACAATAATATTATATACCTATTTAGTACATTCATAGTACTACCAGATGTGGAAAGAATATGGTGTTGAAAGAAGTTCGGCTGAGTGTTAATTTTCACACGTTTATGAATACTTCTATTAAGTTTGTTAACCCAGTTACCGAGTTAATATTGTAATTAAATGATGCTGAGACTTAATCACACGATGCGGCGTGTTGGAAACACTGGAAAGTGTGCCACTGTCCAAAACATTGTGGTGGCAGGTTGCCATCGACGCGTCGAAATAGAAACACACAAGGCCAAAACTGAAAGCGAAAATAGAAACAAAACTGAGGTAGACTTCTGTCATATCTACAAGTTCATTCTTACTACAGTTTTCCGGTCTGCTTTTTTATTAGAATAATGCCCGTAGGATACTCGTGGCCATGCATATTTCAATATGAAATAGGCAATATAAAGAGCAGTTCATAGTTTTAGTCAACTCAACTTTAGTTGTATTTTGTTTAGCGTAACATAATTTTTTGCAACACATTATTTTATTTAGGCTAAACAGTAATACGAAACCATCGAACTACCTACAAAATTAATATTTGAATTAAAATGATTTGAAACATCGTGATTATGTATTTGCATATTTTCTGTAGAAAAAGACTTTCAAAGTGGGTTAGTTCGTAACCATTACTGCTAGGTACCACTAATGAGATTACCAGCGTGACAGTATTCTACGAAGGGCTACGAAGGGTTTAAAATGTTGTGACTTTTGTATGAGCCAGCCATTGCGAAAACACGCGCGACTTCACTCAACCAAGTCGTAAACGAAATATTCTTGTATTTTCACTTTTACACCTGTGTCAAGACGATTGTTTACTTCTTTTTATGACGACTGTGAATGCGCCGGCTATACAAGGTAACTAAGTAGGCCACCTGGTACTATGGCCGAAAGCTAAAACGTGTTCGAGTGTTAGGTAAGTCTAAATTTCAAGTTCATAATACATGCGACGCCTGTAATGAATTTTGAAATTGTAAAGTATTGCAACTACTAGAACAAGGTGTTTGTCGCGGCGCTCGAGGGCTGCTAACCACGGCCGGTACTCGGTAGCTATCGTTTGTGGAGCATGGCTCAGCTAATAAAACGGTTAGTCCTAAGTCGGCGACGTCGACGCAAACCGGTATGCGGACCGGTCCTGCACACCCACCCTCCCGCGCACATCACCACATCCCCGCGCACTTCTAAAATACACGCATACACGTCACCTTATCAAGAGAACCATTGCGGCTAAGCTTCTTGTCAATCCGCTCTCCTATTTCACGGAGCGTTGGGACCGAGGATACCTCGTATCGAATTCGTCGTTGGAAACTAACTCCCCGTAAGCTGGCAATATAATCTGAGCAGCGCGCGGTCTGGTTAACCACAGTTTAGATTAAACGTAAACTCTCAAGACTAACAAAACCAATGTCATGTTCTCGCTCGTGATGCGCAAACGTAAAGCGTTATGCTTGCCAAAAAGTATTGAAGATGATTAGCTATTATGATGCAACCGACCAAAATAATATATTGTATTTCGTAGCCAAGAAATCCGTGAAGAAATCTAATGTAGCGTGAAAACAATTGGCGAAAGTCTGGCATAAAGACAAGTTAGCCAATACTCGAGCACAGTGACAAAGGCGTAGATTAGAAAGTGTGTTGTGTTGTGTATCAGAAAGCCCGTGATACCGCGCGCACACGCTCTGATTGGCGCCCTATCTACAAATCTGTCGCGTAGCCTGCGCACGACCATGTTTCTACATCTACCCACCTAAATAATAATTATTCAAAGCGGAAAGACCCTTTTTGGATAATTTTTAGTTCAAAACCAAATAAAAACGCGATAGTTCGGAGTTCCAAATAGTATCATATCTTTTTTAATGCCAAACAATGAACACACTCGTATCCCGAAACGGACCCACTTAAATCTGTGCATGATCGATGACGCATTCGGAATAATAAATTTCTTCTCATTCCGTTGGTTTTTTATTTCTTTGCATCATGTCAAGCCATGTCAGTATTTTGACGGTCGAAGAATGGCCCCGACCAATTGCCTTATAGGGGTGAGTTCATTGCCCGCTGTTATGTTTCAGCGGTGGTTATATAACTGCGCTCCAATTTCAGGTGCGGGTTAAGGAAATGTTACAAAGTTTAGGGGGTCAGGCGGTGACCTTGAGTTGGAAGTGGGTCGTTCGTGAGATGGGCTATCGGGTGGCAGACGTCACGCTCAGCCCACCACGCTGCCCGTCTCGTTGACCCGGCACGACACCACTATCACTCGCCGACCACATCAGCGGGAAATTACTTTAAGTGTACACCATGCCTCAGATTATATTGCATGTGAGAATTTTATAATTTCGAAATTTACTGAAACCGGTTACAGATTACCAAAAAAAAATTCAAACTTTAATCGGAATACGGATTTATAGCTACTATTTTATATTTTTATTTTATTTTTTAGCAAATTTGTGCCACTTAAAAGAAAACGAGTAACTGCGGAACACGGCGTCGTTTACTCTAATGACGAGACGTGAGTGAAAGCCGAGACCCTCAAGTTTATTTAAGCTTACTTTATATTAAAATATTCCAAATAAACATAATATTTAACCCAGAAGTATTAACGCCTACATGAAGCATTTCGAGCAGCGATTTTCGAATAATCTCACGGATTTAAGATTATCACCAGTTTATTTTATTATTATCTATGCGACGTAAAGTTTAAGCTACCTACTGAAGCGTAGTACTCTTTGATTTACTTTATGGTTAGAATATCTTTATTTGTTCTATGTTGTTACATGTTGCTTGTGGTTTCGTATGTTTATTTTTCGGGGCACTTCAGTTATGTAAACAGTTTGTCTGTTCGTTAACGGAGAGTCAAACTGTGATGGGAGTGTGGTCTTGTTACTTCACTACTCTCAAGATGTTATGAAGGGCGCGGGTCCGTTACTTGGTACTCGTATACATTAGCCGCAGCGTGACAGAGTTATTTAAATGTTTCTAACTGTTGCCTCCGTCGATGGGAGCGCTATAACCCGGTCGCTGCCTCTGATACGCTCATCCACTGACTTTAGTTAATGTCTTTACTTTTCTATTGTGGCTATATAAAACTATATACATTTTATACGCAATAGTTAGTAGTTGCGTTTGAATGAATAACTCACACATATTTTTACATAGATTGCATGTAAGGCCAGGTATAAGGTAACACGTAGGCATTGGGTAAAAGGTTACAATCAATCAATGTAAGACCCATTGTACCATCTTCTATAGAGAAGCGTTTACGTTATTGCTTGGTTCATGAGATGCAACGCGCACATTTCATACCACTCCTTATAATTTCGATTACCTTTCAAGATTTGAATATCTTCAGGTTCCTTGACTGCATAATTTTCACCTGTGTATTCACCTACTTAGCCATACTTAGTATACTGTGATTAATTATCAAGTGCTATTACCTAATTTCTAATTACAAAAATCATTACCAGTACTAGTGACCCCTGTTTTTGCCTTATTAACTTCTAGGTCAAGGAATTATTATGCATCAATAGCAAAATTATGCTCTTCGTAAGCCAGCTTTCTCTAGGTCGCTTGTTTACCGACCATGTCTATTTGTAACGGGAGGACAACATCTTCTGTAGGTCAAACAAACTTTGTTATGTGCTCATTAGATTAGATTGTTAAGGTATACACTCCGTTAAAGGGAAAAACATTCCATTATACCAGCACTTTACATAAATCGCTGCTGTTAATCTCAGATTTACTAATCCTTTGTTAGTGTACGTCTACTTTGTTGTATTGATCCGTTTATAAATGTTATAAAACATATTTCCAATTTTTTTATTTTTTTTTTCTATTGGACTGCAGTAGGTCGTCCTAGGGGACGGTTTCTACGTAACCGGGCAGTTATTGGCGAGACCTGAAGGGTCTCCAGCCAATGGGGGGAAGTAAAATACTTAACCTAAGCTAACTACTTGTACTACACTAACATCATGACTACCTGCAACAACAGCACTAAGGGCGACCCCTAGTGGAACTCGGACCTCGGCTTAGGGCGTTGCTGGCGTGGACATAGGGGGGGGGAGACAGCTTGATGAGGGCTGAATTATCGGGGTGACTGCGGAGTCTGAAGAGAACATATTTCCAACAAATGTCTCCCGTATTTATACCCAGATGGCCGTTAATTATCTTGTCTTTCTCCTAAAAATAATAAAATTTTATGTCCGCTTTCGGAGAGTAATAAAAATTCTTCTGTCCGCTTTTAACTACGTTCTAATGCAGTCCAAGTTTGTCATGAGATGTTAATCCGGTCGAAGTCACAAAAACACTATAAACAATGTACTTGTGACCTTTTTTTAAATGTCGATAACTTTACACATACCATGTTTAGTTGTGCCTATTCACACTCACTGGTTTCCACGTACATATGCGTAGTTCAAGTTAGTTATGAAACAAGCGTGTGTCGTAAACGATAAAATCATGCTAACAATATTTATTCTCCGATAAATAGCGAGAGACGCGTGAAATTTGATAATTACTGAGGCCAATTTATATCTTATCTAGCATCATTAACTCCGCCCACTTATGCCCGCATTTTATATTTAGATTATTTTTCAAATGCTTAAATTGTTATTTTCTTAAAATTCATTAGATATTTTTCTCTTCCAATAATGGATTCTTGGGAAGTGAAAGTTATTAAACACTACAAAATAATTTACCGTAATGCATATTAGAAACGAAATTGATAAAAAGGCTCTGTCGCCAAACAAAAACGTGGAATCTTCCTTCTAAAAACGATCGATTACTTCTGAGTGCTCTTACACAAAAACTGGTATCAAAAGAGGCGTCAAAACGATGACTTGCCAAGTAAACTTGTTCGCTCATTACTTACGATTTAAAGCGTGAATAGAAATACTAAATAAAAAATATCGTAATTTGACAATTGCCTTAACTGGCAACTGTGTGTTAGAGTTATTAACGCCAAGAGACGTCTACATGGTTAATGTAATGATTTGGCTAATTAATGTCACTGAGTTTTCAAAACTAATTGAAGTACTTAATCGATAATTAACGAAGAATGTTCCAAGCCTTTGAGATATTCCTTTCAAGGTTGTTTTGTGTATTAAATGATAATAAGAAAACTAAAACTCAGTCATGGACAACCAATTCAACATCTAAACATGAAGTTTTGAACAAATGAAATTGACAAAGGTCATAAATTGAATTTGACACCACGAATAGCAATCATAAATGTGTAATTAAAATGACCTCTGAGCTAATTAGAGAAATCACTGTGTCAATGACAAACGAAGTACAAGTGGCTGAAACTTATTCAATTTAAACTGACATCAGTAAGGCAAAAACTGCGTTGGTCTCATTAATTTCAAAAGTAACAATCAATTCAAACTATGGGATTTTTTTAAATAATCCCATTACTTAAACTTTGCCCTTCGGCTTTGTTACTCGCTTTATTGACAGAAGGATTGGCAGAGAAAGTTTTGCATCGTCAAACAAATTCATTATGATGTGAATTTAATTGGCTGATTGTATTTAAATGAGTGCTTTAATGTAACGTGCTTTATTAGTATCATTCGGCCTATTTACGAGTATTGAGCGTTGAATTAATATGTGATTTGGTAGGCGTTTTTTGTCAATAAAGCATTTACTCTTTGTACCTATAGCAACTTCCGTGACGATAATTTCTTGATGTGGATCTGAGATGTTACTAGTCCATAAAAAATGTCGGAAATGTTATTTAATGCTACAACAAGATTTATCTCCTCGTTGCTATAAAACAAATTAACAAGAAATCCTACATAATCTGGTAATGGGAAACAATGTTCACGCGTGAGTAAACATGTCCAGTCTCGGTAGTCAAGGCATCCACACGTGCATTTGTGAAGCCCTACTTCACTAACCCTATTTACTAGACCAGGTAGTTACTACGACCTATATCCATTCATACAGCTTTTGAGGTTATTCTTTGGGATGTTTGCGAAGCCTGTAAAGGGCTTTGAAAAGTATTTCTATAGAATTCTGGGAACCTCATTGTTTACAGTTGATTATAATAGGAGTTTAATTATAAACTATCGTGATGCAAATCTTGGAATTAAGATGGAAATAATGCACTAAGTTAGCAGTAATCGAGACACGACACTGCTTACAGCAGCAAAATTACGAATATGGAAAGCATTGCAAGAAAATGCGCACGCTACAAATTCTGAATACTTATTACGTATGCAAACACAGAAACACTAAGTACATTATAATGATGACAGGTAACTACGAATTCAAATGGAATAGAACATTGAAACAGAGAGTCATGTGGTGAGGCAGTTAACGAGGTTATAATCAGAATTCTTCCGGATCCGGCAGTTTGGTCCGGGAATAGAAAGCGCTAGTCGCCAAACAAGCCCTGCAGGCGGTCGCGGATGTTTACGCTAGGGATAGAAATCAGAGGCAAACAACTGGTTACGAACAAGAAGTGATTAACACTAACGACGATGCAGATGATGATGTTCATGTGCATCCCGCACGTGAGGAAGTCCAAATTATAGACTAGGGACTTAGTTATAAGTCACCCAGTACTGAAAATTATAATGTCGTAACAAGTTCTACAGTGTAGTCAACATAAACGTTGATATATTTATATTATCACACGTAGGACAGTTTTATGTTTGCACTGTTTTAGTTGTCCAGTTCAAACAACACGAAGCCTCATTAATCCTGCTTGTAATATGTTGAGACAATTACAATAACATGGAATCAAAGCATGGCATCATCACTTTGCCATGCTTTGGGTTACATGAAATTTTTAGTGTGGCCAAAAAGGAGCTGATGAAGAGCTTGGAAAATTATAGTATAAAAGTGATTATAGTTAAAATTATAATAATAAGGATTGATTCCGATCACGATGCATAAATTATCAAGTCGATTGTGCTCGATGATATCACGAGTGACAAGACAATAAAAGCATTAGCAATAGCTTTATTGAATTAAAATCAAGAGATGAAACGGATGCTATATAAAATGTGTTTAGGATAAACAAATGAGATTAGATACCTACTTAATATTAATAAGGACTTTTTTTCAGATTGTTTGAAAAAGTTTTGCATGAACTTTCATCATTGGTAAACTATGTTGTTTAAATACATTTGAATTTGAGGGAATCTCCCAGATGCAATATTGAAATGGAAAATTTTGTAACAGGTAAAAAAACAAACGCAAAGGTGGTTTTAGAATGTAGCGATGTTTAGCATTGAGAAGAATTGTAGAATTATTGTTAATACTAAGTAACCTTTTACCTATATGGTATTACCGGTTTTAAACATGAGTCTGAGCCTGTGCGTTGTCGAATATTTCCGTTGGAAAACGTTTTTATATTCTGATGATTGGCGCGCTAAACCTGTCTGAAGGATATATTACTAATAGATAAAATATAGCCCTGATGGCGTTACTGGTCTAGAAGTTATTTTTTGTAGAACTATAACTTTAGATTGCAATTTGGATATAAGAGAAAGTAGTTTATACTATTGGTTAAGTAAAGTAGACAAAAAAGCTTTTTGTTGAACAGTTTGAACAAAAAGAGAAAAAAAAAACTGATGGTCAATCTGCTTTTTTTGTTATCTTCCGATAAGAACATCTAAATCGAATAGTTGTTGCAAACAAATAAGCTTAAATTAAAGACACATTAGCTAGGAGTCTTATTAATCTAATTGCTGTACGCTATCAAATTTAGATTTGGCAAGAACTACATATTATTATATCATGTTATATAATTGTTGCTAAATAATTACATTGATTATATCATTTATGTTACAATAATTAGATATGTAAGTATTTATTTTATAGTATTTTTCTTCAAAGTTATTTCATCATTCAGTCTTGTACCCATACCTGACGCTTTTGTGATCGCATGCTTCGTGATCAATCATCAATTTGTAATGACTAAATCTTAACAACCGTTTGACATATTTATAAGAAACTTAATCTCAGAAGAAGAGGAATCAAAAAACAATCGTAAGTTAACGGAATACCCCAATGCCAAAGTATCGAGGCCATAGAATCGTCGCCCGCTGTTTGAACACAAAATAACACTCTCACATAAGAGATTTATTTACCGTAAATCATAAGACATCACAAAATCCGGTGGATAGGATCGGAGCACTGGCTTCATCAAGGGCTACTTTCCATGTAGGTAGACGGAACAGTCACTCACACACGTCCGCGGCTTCCAGCTCACGGCGAGCGTTGCACGCGATCCAAAAGAAAAAATAACACGGTTCCTCCACAAAGTCAATGCCGAACTTACAATACGAGTTCCCTGATGAGATCTCACACTACACAATAAACCAGTCAATATTGGAAAGGATCACTCGAAAGTTGAGCTGCCAGCTATTTTCGACGGAGAAGTTTGTTGACAGATAGCTTGTGCAGACAGACGAGACGTTCTCGCCGCGCTCGCGCATACTCCGGTGTGAAGTCGGCCGCGGGCAGCAGCACGCTCGGGCCGCTTCGGCCGGCCTCGGCGGCACTCGGATGGAATGCGCGGCACGCGGGCCCAGAGGCTACGGCTTCGGCTGGTCCGTTGGGATCTACGCAACGCCTGCTTCGCTTCGCATACACAAAATATAATTAAATTGCAACAGCCGATCGCCATCTCAGCTATAATGTACACTTGCCTAAGATCAGGTTCTGTCCAAAGTCGGCATTAAGTCAACGGGAAAGTACAGTTAGGTGCAGGCGCGGGAATGCGTGAGCGAGGTCACGGAACTAGTTGTAAATGACAAGCCTTCCGACGAGCAATACAAGAATTGCTCGGATTATAACCCAGTTAGTAAAAATTTAATTAGGGCTTCATTCCTCCGAGACAAGCACCGCCACATTGGTTAATGAACAGCATTCCGAAAGTGTCTTACCAAACAGGACAAACAGCTAAGTAGCTAGCAAAAGCCCGGAGTAAGCCTATTGTAACCGATGACTAAGGCAGTGTCTGTAAATTCGATAAATTTCAGTCAAACAATGTTAAATCGCTTTTTTGCATCAAAACTAAGCCGTTGTGCTACCTGCTGAATGCGGATTCGCAAGTTTTGCGGGTCATTGACGCATCAACCGCCTACGCTACGAGTACTGGTCAAAAATGGCCTCCAACAAAGTATCACTACATAAATTTGGTTCGTAACGACCAAGGAAATTCGGAACAAAATTTAAGGGCAGGCCATAGATCAACAAACAACAAAGATCATTAAGACCTCAGTTTTGTACAAACAGAGCCCAAAAATGTTTGCGGACACGTGTGTCGGTCGTCCTTCATTCTGTGTGTATTCAAATTGTTTGATTTACTTTGAAGATCCCGCTGTATGCACAAAAACATGTGGTTGTTTGAAGACAATTTTTTTTTCTAATTTATCTTTTTGTCCAACACTTCATAAATCTTCTTCAGGACGCACGTGTGGCAAGTTCCTAAAGTCGTTAGTTTTTGCACGGTTATTGATGAGATTATCTTTGTTTCAGATGCTGCTATTGGAATCTAACGAACCGCATATAGTTGAGGCTCGCGTGCATTTACCTCGGCAATAGAATTGAATGGGCACAATGGAACGGATGTTGGACATAACACGACCGGAATATGTGTGCTTCCGCCGCGTAGTAGTTTACTTGAATAACGTAATTCGTAGTAAATATCATCCAACGAAAATGTTTAGCTTTAAGTTCAAATTCATAACATATTGGTGTTTCTATGTTCATACGTCATGTTTACTTGTTTATTTGATAGGATTGAGCACAGTCTGTAACGCAAAAGCACCATTTTATAAGACATGACTCATTGGCTCACAACCTGTTTTAAGACCAAGCTTAGAGAAACATTATTTCTCGATAATCAAGAATGTTACTTGTGTTTTTTATTGTGTATTAATACGATGCGTGTTATTATCTTTAAAGTAAATAATTATACTAACGAGCGTTCATGTCCTCAACTGCTACCAACCCAACCACGACTTTTATAACATAAATTATTTGTTTGGTGAATGTTTGTATCGCATTAAACCACTTTAGATAATATTCAGATTAATATGGAAGCGCTAAGAAAACAAACAATAAGATACAATAAGTAATGGTTTAGCGTTAGTCAGATCATCTCCGTTCTGACTCAGATATGAGTCACGGCGTCTCAAAGAAAGCCTCGGCAAGCTTGATAGCGGAGTGCAAGCGCACGCGCAACCAATGTACGAAGAATCCTATTGTGAGGGCCGCAGAATTTATTGCCTTATCTAATACATTGATACTACTGGGCAAAGCCGAGGGAGAATAGAGATTAAATGTTGTTCATTGTTTCGGAATTTCTGCTAAAGAATGTGACTGAGGGCTATTTACGATGCGAAGTGGTGGTGTCATACACCGCGGGAGAGATTTTTGTCACGAGAGTCCACTGTTGTGAAAACTTAAGTCTGTTTTGGATGCGTAATATCATACAAGTGTGAAAACTGTGAGTATTTGTGAAAAATCGCGCATGTTTGTACAAAAAGCAGCTGGGAGCGCCGGCGGCGGCGCGGGCGCCGTCAGTGAAATCGCGCGTGTAGAAAGCAGAACTGGGAGGGGCGGCTGTCGGTAGTCACACACGCACCACTGCTAATATACAGCCAATTGATACTTTTATGAAACAGAAATCAGTTTCTATAAATTATTACCAATGCAGACATTGCAGACATAACTTCTAGATTTTCTAGAGCCTGATGATAAAATATTCACACACATTGTTGGTCCAAACGATCTACCAAGTTTTTCGCATATCGATTTCTATAACACATACCATAAGTAGCTGTCTTATCCAGAAATAGAGTGTTTTCGGTCAAGATGCTTTTAAGACGTGACAAGACATACGATCACTCGCCACTGAAGCGTAAGGCATCCGTCGTAAATATACTGCGTCACCAACTAAAAGTTCATCAATCAACAAATGTTGTACTCTGGTACCGTTAGACGTTTCGCCATTACCAGGGCCGAGGATAGAGGGACTGGCTCCATTAACGAATTAAGCATTCGGCCGCTGACAACATCAATTATGTAATAAACCTTCAGACTGTGTTTTACGTTAATTATCTTTTTTACCGTTAATGTTTACTTCTCTTGGGTACCTTTTATGGTCGATTCACATATCGACTGCTTTCTGAAGCTTATCTTCATGGTCAATACAATAATAACCGGTACATTCTTAGCAGTCGGTACTCCAGAATTTTTCGTTTGTATTCGTGTAGTTGTCGCACCTTTGCCAAAAATGTACTGTATAGTCGAAACACGTTTTATTACCGCAACCATTTGGTGTGATGTTGTCCCTAAAAGTTTATTTTATGCTTCCTAATTTGGAATATTATATGTTGATATATAATCGAAACCAAGATTATTAGAGCTGCTCAAGCGCTCTCCCCTTAAAAGGCGAAGGTTGATTATTTTTATGTATTTGCATCGAACCAGCATAATGTTGTAATAAATTCAATAAAATGAAGTCAGAAAATTTCGTATGGAGATATACTTGTGAATTTTAATTAACATCTTTTGACACCTCCACTAAATACATGTTTATGGTATTAGGGTATTTTATTATGAATGCTGAATGGCATTTAATTTATACATTGTTTTTATAGCATTTAAACCTTCATCTGTTGGCATGGATGATGTAGCAAATGCCACTAAAGCAGTATTTTAATGATCAAAATAAGAACCTTATATAAGTGCGGATGTTTTGTTTTTTTTACGTTTTAAAAGTACCTATGTAACTATTAGACTTTTACAAAATTCTCCAAACACTATAAAACATAATGTTCCTATTCAGTGTCTGATAAAAAAATCCTGCCTGGAAGGTTTATTGCCCACCTTCTCGGGTCACAATAAAAATTCAAATTGAATTCTACGAAATTGTTTCAAATGCTTTGATATAACTGCATTTGCCATTCTTAAACCTTGTCCGTATACAAATAAGGGCTATAATTTAAACGATGTATCTAACGAAAAGCCCCGATAAACTACATAAATAGGATGTGAAACAGCAAGTATTGGCGCCATTGACTGTATGAATATTATTGCACTAGGATGGGACGGAGCTTTTTATGAAACCACTTTAATGCGTCTGAAGAATGTCCGAGATAAACAGTAGATAAAAAATGAGTTTCTAAAGAAGAAGGATTTATCATTCATGCTTAATTTCTCTGATAATTCTAAATAGGATGAGATAGTGAATACTTTAGAAATAGTTTAAATAAATCAAGATACAAAACCGTCGATTAGGTATGCTTTGGCGTTTGGTAATTCATAGAATTCATTCATAAACATATTACTTTTCAAAATAGAAATAGATAATTATGGCAGTAGAACAAACGCAAACGTCAACAAATTTCCGCACTTGTAAAAGCATTACTCTCATTTTAACTCATTGCTTAATGAACAAAGCAATCAACACAATTCAAATATCACAAACTCGTTTAACTATTATCCAGTAGTTATTACGCAACTCATAAGTCACAGTATTCAAGATGAGACTTCAATGTGAACAACTATCGAGGCTGCGCAGCATTTAACATTTAAATAATAAGCTTATGCATGCATATCTTCTTGAAGAAACTCGTGTACTATTACGAAAACTGTACGTGACGAAATATTCGTAAGTAACATGTAGTCTACCTGTTCAATTGCGTAACTACTGTCTTTATATATCAAGTTTAAAAGATTAACATATTTTTAGGCTAGGCACGTCACATCGCAAATCTGACCAAAAAAGCACACACGTCTCGGGTTGGGCAACATTCGAATTCGAATTTTAACAAAAAACGATTTGTGGCTACGTAATACCTATTTTTATATCTTGTAACCAGTATAGATTTTCGTTAGGTTGTTTTAACCATAACAAGAATATTATATTCTTCTAATAATGTTTGTATGACTAATGAAGCAGCAATGCAAATGTTAACCGTTCTCTTGTTGTTGTTTATCAGACTTCGCTATTAAATCTTCCAGTCAAACGGAACCCATTAAACCAGAACACATAAGAGAAAATATTCAGATGAGCTTTCTTTATTGTAGGATAGGTTTTACTGGTACACTGACTTTTCCCAAAATACTCTTATTTATCTTATAATACATTCATCAATGACAATTGTAATTCTCTGTTCATCGTTTGAAAATATTTACATTTAATTTAGTTTTATTCGATATTGAACTTTGTGTCCTTGTTGTAAGAGTTTAAAGGTTTGCTAAAGAGTTTATTTCGATCCTTCAGTATGTGTGGAACGTCCGCTCCGGACGTACGGGAGAATTTCAAAAGCAAATCTCTAGAGTCTCCATAAGTATTTACTGTCGCAGTTTTCCTTGAGCTTTACTGTCTATTAAAATATCTACATGTTGATTTTCTATTTAAAATACAGTTTGTTATCTAATATAATAAAATCTTAGTCTATGTGTATAGTTGAAAAACTATAAAGATATCAAGTCGTCGTCGAAATCACGCACTGCTTTATGTTCAAATTCCCCTACAACTTTACGCGCCCTAATCTCAGCAATTTGAGCTATTGTAATATCTGATATGACAAAGATAGATATCAGTTAGATACAGTTGCAGACAATTAATAATATGACTAATTTAGTAGGCATTGCCAAAGGATGCCGTCATACAAAAATGAAGTCGCCAAAACAAATTCATTGTTGCTATCAACCTTAAATACCATGACGCCATAGTCTGATATCAAAACATGACCGATGAGCTCGTGGCTTTGTATTATTTGTTTGTCTGAACACGGGATGCTTTCTAATCATAAATAAGCGAGTATATCTTTACCCTTGAGAAACTACATACATAGTCTGACATAATATAATAGCCACCAATCTATGTCATAATCTCAGATTATAAAACAGAAGGCAGATAGAGTGACAGGAACAACGTGAGTGCGGCCAAAAAAGCAAATACAAATTCAAAAGCGAATACAATCTCGAGTCAGTATGACACGAAGCGCCGCATTGTTAGGACGTCATCGATAATTTTAATATTTATGATAGTAATGCCATCTTGCGTTTATAAACATTGCAAAAACTGTTCCTAAAAACAAAATAAAGAAGATGGAGTATCTTTTCATAGGTTTTATTGATTATTTATCTATTTGGATATTATTTTACGTGATTATTATTAGTGACATCTTGGAACACAAAACCTTAACAAAAATCATTCGGTGTTGCTTGTTTATATTGAAACCATTTACCCCCTAAGTTAGGAAATAAGTAAAGAATACAGGAATAACGATTTACAAAAATATTTATTTCGATTATAGTGTTTTATTTATCGCGTTTTTTGGTTGGTATGTTTGTAGGTATGTGTGTCCGTTTGTATGTGTCTTCGTAACGAAAACTACTTAATGTATTGTCTGTCTCTAATAATAATCATGTACGTCAGTCGATTTGCCAACATAAAGTAAATATAGCTATCAAAAACATAATTACAACCATTCACGACTATACTAAATGACTGCCATAAATCCACAAAATATTTCTATTTATCATCTTCTATTCTGTAATCTGAGATTAGTGAATTTCTAAAGTAGGTACTTGCATTAAAATACAATCTGCCTCAACGGCAGAGATTCACTTTATATACATAATGTATAACTCTGTATGTATCTGCATTTTTCGGAGACAGTAAATTGTTTATTTAATATAATGAAATATTATGGGAATTTTGTCATTATCATGGCAACCGTACACGCACAAAGAGGCAACGTGTTCTTATAGTGCTGTCACTGGCTGTCACGCACACATGTCTACAAACGTGCCTCACATTATGGTTCAGTACAGTCTATCTGCCTTTTGTTTTATAATCTGAGGTCATAATATTTATGTCAGTAATCTGATGTTATCTACTATCTATTAGCTGTATACATTGTCGATAGCAGCAATAATAGATAACATCTTAAAATAGTGGGTACGGCGTTAAAATGTCATTGACGCGTATTTAAAAGCAATGTAGAATCGAGATCGTATCCTAATGTCCTCAATACGACCAGTTTGCAAGTTCTAAGGTAATCAGCGCCATCTTAGATGGTATGTAGATGGTGGAGTGAGGCCTAGGAATGTTAGGCCACGGCCTCGGCGATGGCGGCGGGGGCGGGCCGGGAAATGCTGGAGGCAGTAGCGAATCGATTTGTCTTTTTGACAGTAAAGTAATAGATTGATACTGCAGAAAACATATTTATTTACTAATGCTGGTGAGTTGTTTAGGGCAGAATGTTTATTACGAAGGATGGTTCTTAATTGAAAATTTTGTCATTTATACAGTTTTACGTAGTATTTTACATTAGGTAGATAGATATCAATCACCTTTCTGTTGCCACTTGCCATAACAAAGTCAACAATTGATATCATCTATAGGTCTAGTGCAGTATTTATTACATGTCGATATTAAGGAATTCTTGTACGGTTTCATTGGTGAAGATTTTTCGAGAGAGGTGATGGGAGTTTATGAGTTTGTGAGGTGTGCATTTTTGAGAAGGTCAGCTTTTCTTAGAGTCGCATATTCTGCAGATTTGTGAGCGGCTGAAGCTTTCTTTAACGGAGGTTAATTGGAAGCGACATGATTCCTCTGTTGTGGGAGTCTGTGCCGGTGGAGTCGACATACCTATTCTGCTGTAAGGCTTACAAAGCTACGAAAAGATTTTACAAAAAAAAAAGATTTTGTCATAAATACCTGACAAGCGTGTATCGGATAATTAATTATACAAGGTGTGACAAACCAGAAAAAAGTTTGTTTGGAATTGTCTACTCGATTTCAGCAATTTTTGATGTTTCATCTTTTCAGTTATTCAATTGTAATTGTGGAAATCAAGACTGATCGTTAAATGCAGTTAGCAATAAAAAGCAACATTAATTACTTAAAAAAATATTGTAAAGATTATAGAAGTAAAATTTTAATTAAGTATTGTATTATGATTTTAACTTGATATTCTAATGGGGTGTCTGCATTGAAAAAACTTTTTTGTTAAAAATAAGACAATATTACGTTATTAGTTACTTAAAAGAAGTGACTACATAACTTGTGTTACTAGTAAACAACTAACCAACTCAATAAGCTACAAGTAAACTAGCGGTTTGCTAATTACAATCAAACTTTGTTTACTAGTAGCACAATGCGGCAATATACTTATAAAATACTAAACTAGTTTAGTTGTTATTTTTTTTCAGTATGAGGTTTCTGGTTATTTTTGTTACGCGTTCTTTAATAACATTAATAACTAGTAATGTTATTTATTAATTTATTATTACATCAAATAGAACGGCCGAAGCCAATTACACTAGGTATTTAATCAAATTAAATTAAATGACCAATCAGTATGTATTTTATAACATTCATAATTATTGACAATATTGTACAACACTTTTATGCATTCTTCTCACAAACATTCTAACAATAACAACTTCAATTCAACCGCAAATAAATCAAAATCTGGATTTGAGTCCAGGAGAGCATTAAGATCCCTCAGTGATCTCGGTAGAGGGGAGTTGGACCGTGCAACGTTGATTCTTTTTATCACAATACACATTATTATCATGTCATTCAAATTTCAAAAACCTGTACTACAGTCAGAAGCAATAATATCCGTAGGCCTACAGACAGATTTAAAACAGCAACAGCTATTTAACCCAAGCCACGAGAATAAATGAAGACGTGAGTGGATACAGGGGGAATATGTAACATTCTCATATTTAGTTTTTCCTTGCCAAATGGAGGCGTTAGTGCATCCTCTAACATCGAGAAACTCTCTATATTGAGCATTGTTTGGAAACTATTATTGAGTGTACAGACGCCAGCAGGTCAAGCTACCCGAAACAGTCAAATTTTCCGAATCAACCTTGAACCTAATGCTTTCGCGATAAAGATGAAAATCTATTAAAGAAATATAACAGATTGTAGTAGCTTGATGTGCTGGCGTCTGTACATTATCTTCTTCTAGTCACGACCTCATTATCAAAACTTTTACTCTAATCTTTTCTTTTATTTTCTTTCTTCTCTCTCTTTTACTCAAGTTCTGGAAATTTTTGCATATTACCTTCATCAACTCACGTCTCCAAATATCGTCGCCCACCAGTGAAAACCTCGTTATTGCCAAATGTTTTTTTTTTAAGGAGACGGAATATATCATTTAATGAAAAAAATTGTAAGGAACTGTTGTTTTGTTTTATAATAAATGAACCATTCCTATTAAATCATGAATTTAATATTTGAACATTAATTCTGAAATCCTCGTAATTTGCATAAGACAAAATCCAAATTACGAGATTTTCTTGAACAAAATAGTATTTTTGTCGATAAATACGGGTTTAACAGCAGATAAACAGGTGCATTATTCATAATCAACTTCTTTATTTGCATTCAAATTGAAGTCAGATGAGTCGTTAATCTGGGTTACGAGGTTTTCTTGCTAAACATGACATAAAACGTGTTTGATCAAAATTACTATTTACGAGGATTTCACTGGTCACTGGCGATATGTTACTTTGAATAGTATGGCCTTCCGTTCTACACATAGGCAGATATTCATCAGTGCTATCCATAGTCAGACAGCTATTGTTGACGATTTTAAAACAATCTGTAGGCAGGATATTGGTGCCGATTCTCTTGTTCACCAACTAAACTAAAATTAGAGAATTGCTATCTTCTACTAACAGAAAGCACGAGAAAAGGACGGTGATAGATAAGTTAGAGATGTCAAATTAATTTACGGCTTGAACTTCGCCATGTTTTTAGTCGACAAATTCCAACCTGTTGTCTAAAGGAGATGTTTCAGAAATGTATGGAGCCTGGGCTAGCACCATGTACACTATGGAAATTTAGCTAAATAACAAAGTAACCGTTTTTTAATGTTAATTTTCTACTATTTTACTTTGTTTAATTGTATTGAATGTACAATTAGTTAACTTCGTCAAGGAGAGCAACACAACACATGAAAATATGGTGGGTCGAAGTATGTGAAATGCCATTTTGACAACTGTTGACATGTCATTGACCCCATAGTGTTTATTTCTTGTGTACTTACATAACTTATCTACGTTGTTTATAGACGAAAATACTTGGATTTCGTTATAATTATAATGAAATAGAACTACAGATGTTGTACTCGATTGCGTCACACACACATCACGAAACCTAGGACTGTCAAAGTTGTCAAATTCATGTTAATGTCAAACACAACTCTCATGGCTACCAGAAAAAAAGGGTTAACATAATAAAAAACGTCCCCAAATAATAATTCCAGTACAATTGTACTCTTCTTCAAATTAATTTATTTATGTTTTTATGGTAATCACCTATTTTTTTCCTATTTTTATATATACTGTACATAGTGGAGGCCCAAAATCAAACATAGAAGATGTTAAGTTCAACTAAATTTGACATCTCTTATTTACATCCGTCTTTTTCTTATTTGATGAGAGTGGAAAAGATGCCTAAGCCTAAATTAATTTTAGTTTGTGCACAAGAGAATCGGCACCATTATGCTAAAGACTGTACATATGAATACTTTGGAAGCCAACTGATTCAAGTGTGTAAATTGGATTATAGATTTAAAAAACTTGGTTATAGAGTTGAAACTCAATGTCACCAAAAAAGTTACTAGGATCAGTTGGCTTCTAAGGTATCCATATACATACTAGGGTTTTCGCATTCCCGGCCTATTTGCGTTCCCGGGAATCGGGAATTTTTTCTCTTAATTCCCGGGAATTCCCGGGTACCCGGGAATTTTCGTGTTTTTTGTAAATATAGTTTTTCTCGTATATTTCAACATTAAACTTGTGTAAGTACTTTAAACATGATAAATTGTCTAACATACCAATCGACTTTTCTTATTAAAATAAAAAATCTTACACTTATTTAAAAAATTGAACTAGGAACAGTTACAGTCAAGTAATGAAAAAAAGTCTTCTCTTCGTATAATATGGCAAAATATTACGGAATAACAATAGGGTGAATGACTATAAAGGGTGTTAACAAATTCGTGTAATAACTTAAAACCACATGATCTACTACTGGTGTAGAATGACCGAGCACGGGATTTAGCTTGATTAAAAATAAATAAGGTTTTTTTTTCTTGCAGTAGCAATATGTGATCGAAACATAACCAGTTAATAAGGAAGAAATAAAAAAAATTGATAATTAAAATTTTTATTCGTTGGAACATTTCGACGCCACTCATCAATTAATGAAAGCACGGTGACCCAGCTGGCTAGCACGACTAGCACGAAATCGTTCTTTGCAGTCGGTTAACTCGGGGCGCAAAAGAGCTCGAACAGATTTTTTTTTTGAAAATAAACTATTTTGTATTTAAAATAAAAACCATTTAGGGTTAATTTTTGACCAGTAATCACGCTGTTTAAAGTAATTACACGAATTCGTTTACACAATGTATATTTTCATTATAAATCTCGAAATTACACAAAAGATAAGCATGTGAATACTTTCGACAATGAAAAATTTACAAAAAAAAAAACAAACGCTTAGAATTTGTTTACTAGACAGAGACAACAGTACTGTGTGCTGACATCAGAATACATTTACCCCATTCTAAGTTCACACCACGCAGTACAATGTCCGTTTCACGCGAGAGGGACAGACAGAAAATGCTCTAAAATCTTCGGAAGCGTGCAGACCCTTCATTTTTCATCATCATTTCTTCATTTCAAATAATTCCCGGGTACCCGGGATTCCCGCCAAATAATTCCCGGGTCCTAAAATCCCCAAATTCCCGGGAATTCCCGGTTCCGGGTACCCGGGGCGAAAACCCTAATACATACCTACTTATCTACGTATCGTCGCCCGGGAGTGAAAACCTCGGGAATGCAATTTGGTCATATTTATTTTATCACGACGTTAGGGTACTATAATATCTTATAAGAGAGCCGCTCTATGTGAAATTAGTTTGTAGGCACTGAAACTAGCCTTTATTGGGTATATAACATTCGTAATAAATATTATTGACCATTTAGCCCGCGACTTCATTCGCGTTAAAACCCAGAGGAACCGTGCAATAACCGAGGTTTTCACTCCCGGGCGATGAAATATTAGTAAGATAACTTGGGGAAAAAAATGCCTATAAGCTTGCTGTGATCCGACACCGTACCGTAAGGCACGGGGTGCATGAAAATAGCCTCCACGAGTGACGATACTTAAGTACGTCCGGCGCACCCTGGGCAGTCAGCCCCGCTACCAACCTTGCTGACTGGCTAATCTTTTCACCACAGCATGAGCTATTTTCGTATAGCTCGTGCTGACACGAGAGAAGAAGAAGAAGTAAGGCACGTACGTCCAATTTCCACATCCATGTTTCAGTTTAAACAGGAACATAAATGATGTAAGTGGACGTCAAGTTTATAGCAAAGCGAAATCCGACAACAGACTGGATATCTTAAAGATGAAGATCTCAAACCTCGCTACCGCCACACAGCAAGCCGTGGCCCTATAACAGTATCTAATGTCTATCTAGATTTGAGTGCTCACACGCAGAATCGTTTAGCATTCCCTGCACGAAGCGCGTCGTCTCGCGATGTGTTCACACTTTAGATACCAATCCTGTGATTGTGGTGTCCACGTCTGCTATTACACGTATATTCACACGTTTAGGAATAGATGAGAGGCATGTTTGTATGATTTTTCGTTTCATATTTTACGTGCATGGTCAATTTTTGCTTGCCAAAATAAAAATGCTTTTATGTTCTGAAGTATATGCACATAATGACTTTTTAACCATACCTAAAGAGTATTCTTTTCCGTGGGCGTTATCAGAGAAAAATTAGGGATAATTTCCAATAAATTAGCAGCATCGCCATCTTCACATTATAGTATAATACTAAAAAAATCTAATAACACGTGGTCTACGTACAACCACATAATCGTGGATGAATTAACATTTGTGTAATCGCCACGATCGGCTTCCTGATACTTCTAAGAAGACGACGAGTTTCTTTACATCAAATTGGACCCTGAACTAGCTTGGATAAAGCGAGAATATAACACCAAACTTATGTACCAAAATATTAAATGATTGAATTACTCTACTTATAAGCCCCAAAACCAAATTAACTTAGGGGCCATCCATTAATTACGTCACACGAATTTCATGACCCCCCCCCCCCCCGCCCTTGTCAAAGCTGGTCACATTTGTGAGTCTCCGCCCTCCCTAGTGTGACGTCACATATTTTGCAATTTTACGTCTATAAATTGTTAAATTAAAACAGCAAATAAGAAATTGTTATTTTTTCCCTTTAATCCTTAGATATATTAGATTTTGAAATGTTACGTCACGAAATTTAGGACTTCTTCCACCCCTCGTCACACAATGTCACATTTCACCGACCCCGCCCTTAACGTGTGACGTAATATGGATGGCCCCTTACATTATTTATTACATATACTATTCAGCCCATTACTGTTCCACTGCTGGGCATGGGTCTCTTCTCAGAATGAGAAAAGTTTAGTCAAATTCTGATCCGTACACGGATTGAAATAACTTAATGGTTGAAAAAAGTGCTTTTGTACAAGAAAATTAAATGTAGGTACCAGTGGCGAAGGCTCCATACAACTCGATTCCTATCGGCTTCCCTTTTGAAACGAGTAGTTACTGGAATTCACGCATCACACTTGAGCAAGGTAAGCATTTTTTGGTCCGGCTTCCCTTTTAAGAAAATTCACCCTACGCCACTGGTAGGTACTGCTTTTTGGGTTCAACATTAACCACTAATTAAACCTGTGCAAATTGCTCCACAAGTTGATGTATAATCAACACTTAAATAAAGTACCAACTTTATATTATTACCTATCTAATCTGCCTTTAAAACAAGAGAGGAAGGTGTGTATAGTCGCTCATTATCGTAAAACATATACATCCTGCCGCATTCTCAACATTATGGTACTACACACATCAAAAGTGTCTAGGGATCAACATATATTTTTGCAATAACTTTTCTCCTGATTGATATTAATTAAAATTTTCTTTAAGGATTCATCAAATAAAGTGTTTTCGTTTGTCACAGTAACGATAAACCAAGTCACCTTTGCATTAATAAAGAAATTTGCCATTTTCCTAATAAAGGGATTTTTGACATTTGAACCACTAACACAAAAGTTCGAAAAAAAGACTGAAATAACAGTTTTCTTTAAAATTTTATTGGGTAACTTAAACAATTAATAATCCGTGTTTCTACCGCGAACACTAACAACACAAGAACATCGGTTTGGCATACTCAAAATGAGTTCATCCAAATCACGCTGTGGAATGGCCGCCCATGTTCGTTGCAACAACAAAAAAAGGTCTTCTTGCGACTGGATACCCTCCATATTCGGCAGAGCTCTTCTCTGTAGCATATCCCATGCATGCTCAATCGGGTTCAAGTCTGGCGACTGAGCAGGCCAGGGCAGGACATTGATGTTAGCTGCGGCGAGAGTCTGTCTTACAACTCTTGCGGTGTGCGGTCGTGCATTATCATGCATTAACTGAAATAAGGGACCGATTTGCGCTTGTAGAGGAACGATGACGTCTGATACAATCGTCTCAGCATAAATTTGAGCGTTGAGGTTGCCTCTGATCCAAATCAACTCAGTTCTTCCGCCGATCCAAATACCCGCCCATACCATGATGGTTCCACCACTATAAGGATGGACTTCCTGGCAGGATTTTAATCGCTGTTGGCGTCCAGGGGTTCTCCAGTGTCGTATACGTCTTGTATCCGGTCTCATACCAAAACGAGACTCATCAGAAAAGCACACGAAACGCCATTGTTCTTCTGCCCAATTTCTGTGTCCAAGAGCCCATTGATATCGAATCCTACGATTGTGCATTGCTATAGGTGGTACCCGTAGCGGTCTTCGGGAATGAAGGTTCACTTCATGCAAGCGGTTTCTGACTGTTTGGTCGCTAATTAAGTTCCCTGAAGAGTGATGAAGCCTCACGGCTAACATCATGGCGGTTATTGTTGGAGCTCTTCGAGTTAAGATTTGAATGTATCGGTCTTGTCTCCGTGTGGTGCAGCGATACCGTCCTCCATGGCGCTCAACCACGGTACCAGTGCTTCGGTAACGTGTCCAAAGTCGACTGATAACACTCTGACTTGTATTCAGAGCTAAAGCCACAGTACGTTGCCGGGAACCAGCTTCTATCATTCCCACGGCTCTGAGCATTTCTTCCCTGCTTAAATGACGTCGCCGCTCCATAATAACGTTGGTTTTAATCAGTAGTAGGGAAACAGTAGCACTAATAATGTCTTCAATGCGTTGTATGTTTTTATAGGGAAAATATTGACAGCTGATTTTCATCTTTTACTCGAATTTGATTCACAGTTCCTGATTCAAATTATGAAATGCACCAAAAAGGATCCATATAAATTTATAAAATCATAAATTTATTACAAAGCCACATCTCAATCTCAAGAAATCCGCATAAAAATGCTTGATCCCTAGACACTTTTGATGTGTGTATTTATCGCTAGGCAACCCCGACTGTATAAAATTAACAATCTTTACATTAGCATGGATAAGGAAACAGGTATATAATATTCGCAACAACATATTTATGAAGGGAATATTTCTTGCTTCTTCTACAGCGGGGTATCAAATTCAATGGGATTAAGTTTGTTACTACGAGGCGGTCAAGTGCAGTCATTTGTAAACGTAGGCGTGGGCGTGTAAGGTAAGTCTGCATTCACGATAAATTTGATAGAATAGCAACATTTTATATAATACTGTTAACAACATAATCTCTGAAACTAGACTTTGAGTGATCTGTTCCTCACTTCAGATGGCCAAAGTTATGTGGTACGCGTACTTTAACTTTGCCTCTCTGAAGTGAGGCACAGAACGCTCAAAACCTGGTTTCAGAGAGGCAAACTTATTTTACGCGTACTGTAGGAACGTTTTATTCATTAGAAACAAAGCATTCTAGACATCTCTTTTTTTGGGAGAAGGCATTTCAGTAGTGTTGTTTAAAACTCAATTTGGAAAATCGTTTCTTTAGACGCAGCTAAACAATCTGTATCCAGAAATACGAATTCAATCTAAAAATATTCTAGTTCTCTAGAAAAACCAGTCAATGTCCCACAAGCTATTTCATGCCCTTACAAGATCCCTATAGCGTCTACAGAATCTCATCTTACCGACAAAAACTACCAATAAGTTAAGCTTAAAGTCAATCTGCGTATGCGCTCGATTTCAACGTAAAACCTTGTTAAACCACATTTGTACTCCTACTATTTTAAATCCGCATACAACAAGAAGCTCTTATTAGAATTCATGTAGATGAGTGGAAGTGTTCAATAAATAAGATTTTTCTCATGATTCCTACGGTGTGCACTCAGCACGAGATGCGCGCGCGCCGCTTGTAAACTCTCTACCTTATGTAGCGATATGACGTTTCTTACAATGTATATAAAGCCTCCGTTTGCTATTTATTAGATGCCTTTAGATTACTATATGTAACTATTTATGTTCGCTACAGCTACGTAAATAACAATCTAACCTCATCTTTATTACCCTCCTTGTTATTTAAATCATCGCTCTCATAATTATTATCAACATAGATTAGTTTACTGGATACACAAATTGTCTATTGGCTATCATCTAAATCATTATTCCTCTGCATTCTTAGGAATAGTATTTGTCATGCATGACTTGGTGTTGGAGATTTTCTAATTGCTAATTTGCAGTTGTACTTGTAACCAAGTGAGGATATTCTGCAAAACAGATTTATTTTCTAAATCATATGCGTCTGGATGCAGGGTCAATTGATAAATCGAAAATGTTTACGAAGTAAGTACGTTTGCAGAAAAATTTAGAATTTGGTAGGTAAAAATCTCCCCCGAAATCAAATAGTCGCTACGGCTATGTTCTGAATCATGGCATTTTATCATTATGGTATGGTGATAGCGCTATGTGAGTGCAAAGGCGACGGGTATTAGTATTAGTACCAAGTCATATCTCTACAATCGCGGCGAGGGGCAAATCGCAACATCACGATTTGTAGGGCTGCCAACACAAGCACTAATCTAAATAAAAGTTTGATTAGTCAAAAAATAACTACTTAATGTCAGATTGGTACTTATCTATAAAACATGTTTATGAGAAACAAATCATAAAAAACATTAAGCAACATATTTGAAGTAAAGTTCGATTGCGTCAACCCTAGTTTAGAGCGTTTTGTAACTATCATTGAATGTGCGAGTCGCGTCGATAGAATCAGAATCACGAATACATTTTACACATACGTATGCCTACAAAAGGATAAACTTAACAACTTTAGAAGTATTTTGCTTTTCTGTTCTGCCTTTAAGAGCTTTTCACACAGTTTATAGGAAAATTATAGATATATTTAACGAGCGTTTAGTCTTGGATTATTTTATGCAACGCTGGGTGACTTCGTGGTTTGAAACTGAAACCGTTGCGGCATCGAGTGTTCAGGGAAACAATGTCTGCAATGATCACGAGAGAGAGCTACACGTGCGCACTCTTCCGGTCCATTAGCATTGAATGGTCGGCGCGTGTGCATGTCGCACGGATCATTGTCGCTCAGATTAAACCTACTCTCGATCTAAATCAATCTACCTCAAGTCTCGCTCTTCGCTGCATTGTTCTCGTTTTCTTCGCCGATTAAATGTAATGACCACATTTGACACGTTCATTACACTCCGCGCTCAGATACGAACTCTCCGTAAGGTCAAGTGCAATGAAGAAACATTTATCCTACTAACTTTCGTAATACATGTCACTATACAATACGTGCAGGCGTTAATTCAAATGTATGTAATACCGTTGATAGTGCAGGTACTTACCGGTAATTCGAGGTAGTCGCTAATGGTATACTTGGCAGCGCCTCGTCGGATGTCAGCGAGGGCTGCGAAGTGCTCGTCGCGGCGACTCTTCCGACGCAGCAGCGCTCGAGCGTATGGAAACGCAGACAGGAACTCCCCATAGGCATCCATCAGCTCACCGCTGAACAACTGTTTAAGGAGGATAGCGCTCTCACTTGAATGTCCATCCGCCGGCGGAGGAGGTAACTTCCGGCACTTGAGCGACTCCGGGATGCTTTTCGTAGCAAAAGTACTTATCCCGCTAGTCGACTCACACGACGTGAATGCGTCCGTATCGCTCAACCCGCATTTCGAGAACGGAAACGCGGATGAGGCTCCGCTTTTTTCGCTACTCGCGGAACTCTGACGGGCGGTGCTCGCCTTTTCATAGTAGTCGGGATATTGAGGCTCCGACTGACTCTCAGTCGATGGCGAGGACTCCTCAGCAGCAGCACTGCTGTACTGAGCATTCTTTATACAGTCATATAAATCCTCTATCGATTCGTAAGGTGTTATGCTCCCACAAGATTCAGCTTCGACATCATGTTCATGAAGCCTTTCATAAAGATCCTCATTTTTCCTTTGAGAGACAGGAGTAATGGCTGATTCGGAACGACTCCTCTTAACACTTGGAATTTGATCGTAGCCGAAATCAGTCGGGTTGAGGAAATCCCACCGAACGTTTGCCCAGACATTTTCACTGACGTCAGCTGATATTCTGTGTTCGACGCAACATTGTCCACCGCTTCTGATAGTAACAGTAGTAACATTATCGCTAGTTTCTATAATTGAACTGTCGGCTGCTGATTCATCGCATTCTATTGGTATGTCGACGATAACTTTGCGAAGACTGACAGAAGACACGCTAGATCGATTGTCGTCATCAATTTTTCGATTGTCAGCCGTATTTGAGTCGTTGAATTCCGAGTTCGTTATCACTGAAGATGTATCGACATCGTGCTGAGTGAGGACACCTTCCTGAATGAGTTCAGTTAGTATGCTTTTGGGCTCTTCTTCGATTACTGATTTTTCTAACAGATCAGCATCGTCATCCTCATGTTTGCAATCATTTATAAGCAAACCAGAATCTATGTATTTTCTCATTCGTTCTGT
Organism: Amphipyra tragopoginis; assembly: GCA_905220435.1. Classification (NCBI taxonomy): domain Eukaryota; kingdom Metazoa; phylum Arthropoda; class Insecta; order Lepidoptera; family Noctuidae; genus Amphipyra; species Amphipyra tragopoginis. The sequence goes on from HG992009.1 coordinate 13,724,460, forward strand.
GAGAGCTTCGCTGGCTTCGGAAACTGACTCCAAAAAGTAGAATAGAAGATGATACTCCTCTTTGGTGATGACAGCGGCGCGTAGCAGCGGCTTTCCGTATAGCTCCACCGCCGAAAACAGAGTAGAAGCTGTAATAAAAGAGAAAGTACTTGTCATGCAAATTGTATTACGTTTATGTGCACCAGTTTGATAATTGACGGTTATTGACCGTGTTACTTTATGAAACATCTGCATAACATGGCATGGAGTCGCTACAAAAATGTGCGTAGGCGTCGGTGAGGTCACGTTGCACATCGGTGAAATGATTCACCTTGCAGTTTAAGTTCAACTAAATGACCGAGAACTTAGCATTGAACCTAATTAGGCTTTATGTAAATTAAATGTAATTTCTTATTCATAAAAATAAAATGTTGCATCATAAATAACTGTTAACTGACAAAGATCTAATGTTCAAATAAATATAATTGAACATGTCACCTCTCTAATCACTTAATACCGTCTTCATTGAGCTGATATAGTATGGTAGTCACGGCGGCTGCATACCTAATGCATAAAAGCGCCTTCTAGGAAAGATTACCGGACAATAGCATGCGTGTGCGTCTTATTGCCAAACCGCTTTCTACAAACATCGTTGTGTCTGCCCGTGGAATACTGAATGAACGCGCTTCGTTTGCAGCTTATTGATGTACAGCGTGCAGGGCGGTTCCATGAAGAAAGTTACGTTCGTTAACGTTCAACACATTGTTTTGTGAAGTACTCAAAGCTCAAACAGGTTATGAATAGAATATTGCAGATTTTATGACATCCGCTATCCTTACAACATAATATTACTATAAACCTACATCATCAAAGTAGATACTAACCATAAATCTTTTCCCAAGCAATGAATGTCTCCAAATCTCGGCCGTCCCATTGTGGAGGTTGGTATTCCACGACGAGCACCTCTCCTTCCAACACTGCCGCTGATGCTCTGGGTTCCACTGGAGCTTTTGAGCCTCCAAGGAAGAGCAGGGCTACAGGTGGAGCAGGAGGCGGCGAGTCAGGTAATGGGACGGATCCACCAAGAGGCAGCGATTGAGGGGCAGACAGTGGCCCACTCGGCAGACCAGCTAACACTGCTTCAATGTCGTTCAACGGCTCACAAACGATTTCTGCTACCGTGTTGTTGCCCCATACTGTCACCTGCAAAGATAAATAATACCTTTAGCGTCATTACTACATATCTCGTGTATGACTGACGGAGGTATAACGGTTCATAATCGTTGGGTCAAGTTAAATTAAAATTCAACACGAATACTGGACTCTCATAAATGGCGGAATTACCGAGATTGAATTTCTTAAAACTTCTGTTTACTCTGTTGTTTTTGTGTGTCATTGACTACCATAACAGTAGAGGCATCTTTTGCCCCTTGCGTGTTTTCTAAAAAGTAGGTTAGGTGGGCCTTCCGTGATGTAGCCAAATCGAATGAAACGGAGAATTATCCGTGAAGCGGACTCCTACATTTGAACAGGAAATATTAGAAAAAATTATGAGTATAACGTGGGAGATTCAATCAAAGCGCCGTTTATCTAACTAAAAAACGTGCATTATTTCTATATTACTATCATATCGATATCTAAATTGACTGATAGTGATCTATATAGGGCTTGTAACTGTCTCAGATCGTGATATAAGGAAATTGATCTCGTGCAGCTAACGGACACGTCTTCGGTCATCATTTTCTTTAGATTATGTATTGGATTTTTATTAGTGAGAAACCCAACAGTAGAAATTAATAAGTAAATTATAATCTATCTTACAGCTTACGAATTTCGAAAAAAATCAGACGTTTATTTATTGTAAGCAGAGTTGAATATTTGGAATAGTGATACTGTTTTTTTTTCTTTGCATTCTCTTAGTTCTTTATACATTTCAAAAATGCAAATGAGTCTCCTAGGCATGCAGCTATGCCCTTGTAGCATACCGAAACGTGAGCAAATCTTATTAGTATGTAGGTATAATAACATGTAAATGCTGGAGTCTCGGAGGCCTTGACGGGCCGGGTTCATGGCGTTTTTTACCGGGCCCTCGTGTGACGTCACGCTCGAGTTATGCGCACGCGACGGGCGCAGCGTACCAGCGCCCCCCTCCCGGCCCTCGCACCCGATACCAAACCTCCAGGATAATGCGTCTGATACATCTTCAACGAGGAAAAAAAATTGAAACAAGATCCAGCGAACAAGGGGCAGTCGATTTTACACGGCCAACGCGTTTTTGGTCTTACAAAACCAGAAAGATGGATGGTTCTTGATTATAATTTATTTGTGGATGTGTCTGTACTTGATGTAGGTAGACAGACATCACTTCGTCTTAATTGAATTTAGTATACATATTATGTTTAGTGGATTATAATAACAATCCCATAAAGATACCTAATCTAACATGTGTTTAGGATACTAAAAAAAAGTAGGTATAACTGCGTTCGGTTTGAACGAACATAGCTAGCTTTTTAACTTTTACAGAGATAGAAGTACCTAAGTATTCAATCTAGCTAAAGAACTAAAGATTTGTATGTATAGGTAAGTAGTAATATATTATTAATGGTCTTTAAAAAATTATTTATTTTATTTAATGCTATTCGTTGGTAAACGCATCACTTGAGAACGGCTGGACCGATTTGTTTTTTTTTTAATATTCGTAATAGTCCCAATTACGTTTTTATGGAAAGAAAAATTTGAAAAGTTGCGCGGAAAATTGGCAAGTTCTTTTTTCTATGGGACTTTTCGATGTAAACATTTTATAATCGCGATATGGTTTCTTTACATCTACATTGTTTTGTTCAATGCAACACAATATCGGTTTTCGTCACGAAGCAATTGCTTCGTGGTTTTCGTCTTACACGCAGACTGAGTCGCGGGCACAGCTAGTAGATAGTTAATTAAAACATAGCTGATACATAAGACAGTTGTCGTCGAAACCGACAACATAACTTTGAACAAGCATCTCGACCTTATTATCTATTTTTCACAGAGAGATTTCTTCGTTACCACATTTCAAATTACACTATTTATGCCTTAGTTTGCACGTCACTCTGACAGCGGTCACAGGTATCAAGCTATATTTACCGCCATTTTCAATATCCTATCTATCGGCGGTTTGCCTTAATACAGATGGAAATTTGACATTACTTCTATGGAACTTATGTCAAATTTCTATCTCTAGTAGGCGAAACCGCCGATAGATAGGTTATTGAAAACGGCCGCTAGTGAACTGTAGATGAAGTTGATCTATTTTATATGTTGTTGTTTCTGAGTCATCCGAGGAAGACAGCTAACTTAAACTAAATTGAGACGGACAAACCCAAGCGTATCATTTAAATTTTATCACTGCAGCAAGTGACTCAGATAATATTAAGAATTTAAGAATGAGAATGTTTTGCGTGACGTAAGTAACAGTCTACAGCAAATGTCGATGAATATTTAGGTACTCTGAAAATAACAGTAAGTAGGAGAAAATAATTTTAAAAAATGCTTAGTTCCTTTTTAATTTATATTCTATTCAATCATATTTTTACATAAAATACTAATAATAATTCGCATGTTTTCCTACATATAACATTTTTGAAACATAAAAAAAATATAATATTTACTGTTGATGCTGACAGTCAGTACCTATGAAACCTATGTAAGTACTTACATGAATGTAACCTTGTATAATTAATTATGTAAGTTTACAGACCGAACCGAGTACCTTTTTACAGACCGAAAAAGCAGATTTTATTACAAAATGAATAACAGGCACATCTATTGCCTATTTCTAAATTAATGAATATCGAAAAATAGGCAAAATCACATTTCTTTTTTAAACGATGTTCCACTCGTTAGTGTTTTCTCCTGTCTAGCTTGACTATGGATATCTGCTAGACCATACAATTACTTGTCCTGATGGTAAATCGAACCTGGAACTACTAAGTAGCACAAAAGCCACCATTCTGCTACTGCACCATTACGGCAACATAAACGTAAGTTGGTTCCTATTAGAGAAAAACTTTACATAAACTTTCATATTTTTTACTTGAATTTTTTCCGACTAAGTATTTTCTAGTGACTAGATAACCAGAAGGTATCACTGCTAACTCCCCGTCATCGAATGCCGCAATGGCTGAACAAGTATTTTAATTTAAGCTTAGTAGCGCCATCTAGTTGATTTACTCTACGTTAGTCAAGCGTTGTGCTTGTGGCGCCATCTCGTGGTTTTTATGAAAACTCGCTCTCAGTTCACCGCGCCTAGAAGTACTCTAAGCGTAAATAGATGGCGTTGCTGAGAAATTCTGAGTTATGTTTTAGTTTTTCAAACATTTTTTGATAAAAATAATCTGTCCTTTTTAAATATAATAAATAAGCCAACGCCTTACATAATCATTAAGCAATATTTTCCATTGTGACACAGTACTGCATTTTACGATTCGATATTATACCTACGTAGATAAAGGTGAATGAAAATAAAGGTTCGTATCCTATTGAAAGTTGATGACCTCTAAATATTAAAATAATTCTCACTTACTGGCAAGTACCTCATTTAGAATACTTGTTTATTTTTGATCTTCTGGTTACTTTTGAAAAATTATATTTGGTTAATTCACAAAACACCAAATTCAGTAGGCACCGGTTATTACAGACTGCCTTTTAATTAACGGATTAAGTAGGTACTTCTTCCGCCTTCCAGTTTTTTATGACACCATCAAGAAATTGCAAGTCGTCTGTTCATAGCAGAGAACCCACCAATTATCCAACCATGTCACACTGTAAAATCGCTCCTAGAAATATTTACGACACGCTCTATTAACCCATAATTTCTTTGAAATGTGAATGTGTTTCTTACCATTCATGGGCAGTTTTGACTTAGCTGTCTATACCTACTTAATTACGATTACATAATTATGGAATCTATGGGTTGGTCTGTCACGATCCGATACTCTTCAATGACCACCGTGTATTCGTTAGGTAAGTATCTAATAGGACAAGGCTATGTTATTATATTACATCGTGTTCTTTTAACTCGCTTGATTATGCGGGTGCACATGACTTTGTGCTATTAATTTATCATAAGTTGATTGTGTATTTCAGAGGCTGTTAAAAATATTGGTCTCACGAAAGACACATTTTGGAAAACATTGCGGTTAGGTACTGTGGATTTTTAAAAATGTTAGATACAGGTTGTCAAACAAGCCCACCTGATGGTAAGTGATGCACCTACAACCCCAAGAAGATTGTTGATGCGTTGGAAATTGGAAAGTCTCATGTGCCTATAATTTCACCAACACTCTTAAATAGGCAGAAATAGGTATCGTGGTAGTACATCCCCGGACGAACTCACTCAAAGGAGCACACTACTATCCGAATTCCAAATAAACTATAGATGTTTGACTTCAAGTTGTCTATCCGAATCGTGTTTAAAATGAAACCCACTGAAAGACGATTGAGACTTGGAAGTTGAATCGCAAAACCGAACTTTTAAGTAAAACATCCGGCATAACGACGCTGATATTAATCGATAGCAAGTCGATCTTGGTTCTCAACTCGATTTGGTTCGGGAATAAGAATCTAGATTGTGTTTTAATCAAAATTGAGCTCGGTTAAGAAGCAATATCAATTTCAAATCACTTTCGGGAGTGCCTACGACTGTGCTCGGCGCGCGGCGTAGGCAAGTGAGTGCAGTGATTGGAAGATGGTCATAACCTAATCCTACATGCATTTTCAACTCATCGAGGTCTCTCGACACAGAGAAGGAGTATCAATTGTGTTGGCAATTTAGTTGTTCACGTCGTTAAAACAATAAGGTACATTGGAACGTTCTGTGATCATTATAAGGATATCAAATTGTGTTATTATTTCTGATTGAGAATTATCCAGTTATTTCATCTTCGGCTAATTCTGAGGATCTTCGTATGAATTCGGGTATTTCCTTAACCTTCCATAATCTTTCAAAAACTCTTTACTTTTGGATAGTTTATCAGTACTTAATTTCAAAATACTTTTGCTAGTGTCAGAACCTAATTTATTTTGTCTACTTGCATTCAAAAAGCCATTCTAAGTCTCTAAGGTCGTTTAGTGGGTAGGTCCATTGTTCGCATAATATTCGCAGCACTCGGCAGTTTCTAGCGACCCACGGGTCACTTTTACTTCCTCCATTCAACGGTGCACTCTACCATTATCTGTAGTGTCATTTGAATTTGAATAAATATGGTCTGGATTATTAGACTTTGTATTTTCATTGGTAGGCGCTAATAGAACTTTCCTTTTGGAAGCGTGATTCGTCTCGGAATTATTAGAATTAGATTAAAGATTACCTATTTCTATTTGTTTATTTTCATTAACAATGATGGGATCTAGATTTTTTAAAACTTCATCAACACAGCAGAAACCTTAGTTAAACATTTTGAAAGTTTAATCAGGTTTTGATAAGTAAATCAGTTATTTAAACTTGTTCAATTTTGCTATTTAATTACAATCATGACTTGTGTTCTACTTTCACCGTACAATAAAATACTTAAATGAATAAAATTTTATACATACATTTGTTTGTCTAGAACGTAAGTCTAGAAAGTGCTAATAGTAATTGTTTATTACTAGAAATTGCGGATTTCGTTTGAGGTCAAGCCAATAGTCATAGGGTAAAACTCGGTAATACGCCCCAAGTGACAAAACGCCCCACCACTCTAGCACTCACACTATCAAAGCTGCGCCGCTCACAACTAGACGCGCGGAGACCCACTAGTAGGCGAACAACATGGCCGACGTGTGCACGTAGTTTGTGATGTCCGTTTAAAAAATATTGCAAAATCTGTATTTATTGGAGTGAAATAATTTGCGGTAAGTTTCTAAGAAATTCATATATATTGATACTTTTAGATTTTGTGTTATAATGACCCACACTATCGTAAAATAGATGAAATTACCTTTATACTTTTATTTTGTCGAACGTTATAACCTTGAATCTACTGCTTTGACCTCGGTGGGGCGTATTGAAAATCAAATTTGACAATATGCCCCTAAGTCAATTTACAAAACGCCCCAATATTTGAACTGTGTTAAAGTATTTTTTATCGCGTGTTATTATTTCAGATTATGTCTCGGAAGTATCAAAGAACAACACTACGAGCATCATGGAGTGCAGCCGACTTAGACAAAGCCATGCGCAGTGTAGGTACTTAGCAAAGAAATGGGTGTTAATGAGGCATCCAGAAGCTTTGGCATACCATCTCGAACCCTAAGAAGACACATTTTATCGGGAAAATCAAAGGGCCCTCTTGGACGCAAACCAGTATTTTCTGTAGAACACGAAATAAAACTGATTGCCCATATAAAGAAATTGGAGAAAGGTGGATTTGCCCCTGATAGAAAAGATGTTAAAGAAATGGCATTTCAACTTGCTAGGAAACTCATTCATAAATCCATTTTCATCAAGTTCATTATCAGCTGTAAATGTCTGGTTTTCGGGATTCATGGCTCGCAACTCAGAATTAAGTCAGAGAAAATCAGAAGGCTTGTCAAGTGACAAGCCTTCTGATTTTCTCTGAGAAAAGGAAGGTAATTGCCGACAAAAAGCAGCCAGCAGCTGGAAAATTAAAGCAGACTAAGACCACAAAAATGACTAAACCTATCGAAGAAAAAGATGGTGATAAAAAGAAACAAGAAAAAGGAGGTAAAAAGAAGCCAAAGAAAGTGTCTGTCAAAAATAAGAAGAAGAAAAAAGTAAGCTATTCATCCTCTTATGAAAGCAATGATGAAAATGAGGGCAGGGTAGATACTTCTGAAGAAGAAATCTCAGACGAACATGACGACATTATCAGATGCGTGGAATGCACGGAAGATTACTATAATACAAAATCCACAGAAGATTGGATTCAATGCCTGTCTTGTTTAGCGTGGTTACATGAGTTTTGTACCATGTTTATTTAAAAAGTCTGATTTGATAAAGAGACTGAGTAACTGCCTCTTATTATCCTAAGTTAAGATTGAGAGTTAATTTTTGTCAAAACAATTGTTGTTATAGTTTAAAATATGCAAAAATATATGATTAATACACTGGGGCATTTTATAATAAGAGTGAGTCGTATTAGCCAACGATCACACTACAAAACGCCCCACCTAAGGTTTTTTTAAATAATAAATATTATTGTATCCTTAGTTCCTATTATCATTATTACTTGTGGTATTGTTGTTAAAATACTAAATATTGTTCCAAAATAAAAAGTTTGATTATATCTTGTAAGATTTTTTATTTATTACAATTTTAAAAAAAGTGGGGCGTTTTACCGAGTTTTACCCTAGTTAAAATGCTAAAGTATGACACACATCGATTACATGATGTGTTTGCTACGAGCTCTTAGACATTGAGTCTATTGTGCTTTATCTTTAATAATATTATGCATTACTTATCTGATGCGTCTTACAACGAACGACTAATCAGTTATTAAAATAGTAGATACTGTATGCAAAAGGAAGAGTCCACTCGCATCTGAGTGTGTAGATACTAAAACTTTCGAAGCACTTGCTAGATCTACACGTCCAGTCCTAACACACTTCGTGCTGTATTTGTGTCAAATATTTAATGAAAACTTGACTTAAGTAGAAGTTTCTATTTATGTCAAGATAATCTTCGCTTAACTATGAAGTTGTTTTGTATTGTACTTTATTATACGTTACTTAATTTGTCCATACCTACATCACTAACTGCTGAATTAAATTCTTCATGAAGTAGGTACAAACGGGTTTCGAGGACGAGTTTCCTGACTGAATAATTTTCATTACAAGCTTGATATGCTGTAACGAGGGTGAATGTCCGATTTTTATGTCCGTCGAGAATCCCCGTTTTACCAGTCCAGACGCAAGGCTCCATAATGCGGATAACATTATTTCAGAAACCGCAATCGACATTCGCGTGCGTTCACATAACGCAACGGAACATATGGCAGCCGACCGTTAACATCAAAGACGGGAAAAGCGCGAAATGGTTTTTCTAAACAAATGTTAAGAATTGCAAAAATTGTGAACGAACATACAACAGAGGGAAACTATTTTTAAAACACCGATGATTTGCTTTAATGCAATTCAAATATAACTAGACAGAATTACTGTACACTTGCTAATTTGTTAATTGTTAAGTAGTTATTAGAAAACGAAGCTAGATAACAGAATTGTGTTTGTGTTGAAGTGTGCCAAAAGAACACCTAAGAAGTAGTTTGTCAGGAAGCACATTAAATACTATTAATTAAATTTATACATGAGACCATTGCATAAGCATTAAACAAAACATAACAAAACTTAGGTAATTAACGCAGCTATTAATAAACACAGAGAGAGGCCTCTGTATTTTAGGCTGCTACCGCTAATTGCTTTACACGTGGGCGTTGTGATACTTATAGACAATATTAAAAACACTATTAATAGAAGCATCACTACCGGTTTCTATATTTACGATTTTGAATGCATTTCTCTCAAATATCGCGCGGTGTTGGAAACACTGACGGCCAAACATGTCGTCGGGTCGCCGACTGACACACTTTTCAGTCCCCGATGTTATAATTACATATTATCAATACTAAAACACATGGTAAACGCGTCACGTTCCAACCGTTTAGAAATTTTCGTTTAATCATTTCATATTTATACATTTTCACTTTTATTCACATTGACACGGATTGTAAGCGGAACTTTCTTGTGCGATACGGAACTATAATTAATACGCCTTAATTTATAAGCCTATTAATAAGCCTTTCTTGTTACATTGATCTTTTTTTTAATCTCTATTCTTTGCTTAATTTTTTTAAAATAAAATTTTTGCTTAAAATTAAAAACTAATTTCTTTAACAATGGTACTTACTTATAGGTTTTATGGGTATCATATACAACGTGTATCAAAAATGCGTTATCATGTTTAAAAGGGTTGTTTGGACTCTTATTCAGAGCAACATACATCGTAGAATCTCCTTACAAATGGCATGAGCTGATCGGGTCAATTCGTATGGAGAGTCGAATTTTTTTTGGCCGATTTGTTTTATTCTACAGGCCTATCAAATGTTGCTCTGAATCCAAACAACCCCCATAACTACCACGAATTTCTATAACACGTTGTATATTTGAAAACAAACCATTTCTTTGTTATCTCATACAACACCTGCGGGAAGAGTTTACCCATCTTTAGAAACCCGGCTGTAATCTATTTACACCGGCTCTATAATATCTTGTATTCGCCTTATGCCATTCCTTCCCGCTTTGCCCTAAGTATTGCCAAAGTTTGCTTTATGTAAAGGTCCAAGGTGAAAACCGGTCGTATTCATTACCAGAAGCTCAACCAGTTTTATTATTCATGGTAACGATATCTACGTTCTCTTTTACCTTCGTAAGATATAACACTAGCTATTATAAAACTTAGGTAGATAAAGCATTTGTTTTTCGAATGTAGAGCAAGTAAAACGGAGAAAACAAAATGGACCTGATGGAAAAGATGGACCACCGGTTCATAGGTAGAGAGAATAATGTTTTATTGTACACCATAAACAATAGCAAAAAACAGAAACAATTTAAAACAAGGGTACAACGGCGGTCTTATGGCTAATGGCGATATCTTCCTGCAGTGCAATTCTGTAAGAATCTCACCTCGATTGCGACTGTCAATTAGACACTTGTCGTGACACAGCGTGGTTAACAAAACTACGCGTTATTGATTATACTGTCGATTATCTGTGTGTTATTTGCAATACTGTCATGACATTATGGATATCGAGCTAACCGTCGATATTGAGGTGGGTTTCATACAGAATGACACTACTGATCTTTGGATAGACTAGGAAGATGTGAAAGATAGATCATGGGGGCAGACCGTAGTGTACTACAGCACAATTAAATTTTTGGTTATTTCTGATTTCGCTTCCAAAAATGTATGTCAACTAAGTTAAGCTGGTAAGCTTATTTAATGAATTCCACAGCATCCAGCAGCAGCTAATACAAAACACGCTGCTACATTGTATTTTTTTAAATCTGCTAAAGTATATTTAGCTCAAGCGTTTCAACACCTCATATTTGCTTAGCTGAAGCCGATTCTTCTACAAACCTAAATAGATGTTTTGTTTATATACATATGTAAAGCTCCGAAGTCTTACATAACAGAACACCAAATGTGACAGAATAGAAACCGCTCAATGCGAATTGTCTCGAGTTTCGGTGAGCGAGTCGTCAAGGGTCGTTACTATTGGAAATCATTTCCGACCTTTGTCACGACGGGTCACTTTCTACCGAATGTTCAACGTTTGGCAACGGACGTGTCTCGCTCTCTTTACCCGTCTATCACACTACTGCTCCACTAATATGTATTTCAGTAACAAATTGTGTTCTATTTAGCGAACCTGGTCAATGGTTACGTTTGTTTTCAACATCTGCTGTAAAGCGGTTTTCATCGTTGAAAGTGTAATTAATGGGAGCTATAATGGTAGTGTTGACTATTGCAGCGGTTTGATAATCTTTGCTGTTGTCAGTTGCCGAAAATCCGTACATTGCACGATTGATGACTCGGCCTACATTGCTTATACAGGGTGTGTCCGAATTCGTGTAATTCCTTCAAACCTCGTGATCTACTGGTGACACAGATTGGCCGTGTTTAAGATTAGAAGACATTCAACTAAAAAAAACTTGGTGATCATAACCTGAGTCACTTTAACACCTCGAACTAACTGACTGCGCGGAGCGATATAAGTTAGATATAAGCTAGTCGTACCTGCCAGCTATGTCGGCGTGTTTCAATTCATTTAGTCGAAGCATCAAAAAGTTCTCTCACATACAATTTTTTATATCTTTTGTTATTTAAATCTTTTCAGGTGGTTAAGATACGATCACTCACTACTATCACGAGATAAGAAGAATTTTTATTTTTATTTTAATCAATCAAAATCCCGTGTTATTTTAATCCATCAATAATCGATCATATGGTTTTATGGAGTTACATGACTTCGTTTACACCCTCTATGATTCTTAACCCCGATGTTTCCCTACGCTTTCTCAGCCATATTATCAGCAACAATATAATCCTGTTATCATAAACAACCGGCCGTCAGTTCGCTCCCGTTGGCAACAATGAACATCCCACTTTCGCCTTCTGATATAACTATTTAGATACCGCATTGTTTTTCACTGACCCTTAGGGCGTAAGGGCAACTTGCGATAGAACAATCTAAACGACTACTTATTCCTGCATAGAGATGGCCCAGAGGCACTGTGCGTGGTATCTGTGCACTGCAATAGTAATTATGGTCAACTTCAATTTTAATTTTGAATTAATACATGTACTTCGCGAAGTATGTGCGGTGTAACTTTGAATGATAGATTGAAGAATGATGTGATAAGACAAAGTTGCGGTTTAAAAGATGATGTAGTGACAAAAATTTAAAGGAGTATGTTGCGGTGGTTTAGACATGTTGAAAGATTGAGTGAACGGCGATTAACAAAAGGAATTTATAAGGCGGATGTCAGTGGGAAACGCCAGTAGAGGACGCCCTAGAAGGACATACATCGAAGTTATTGGTGATGTTCTTCAAAAAGGACAGGTGCGTAGTACTTTCAACCGACGTGCATGTATGACAAGATGTATGACCGTGGACGAAGCGAAAGGAGTATGTAAGGATCATAGCATGTGGCGTTCTGTAGTTTCTGCCTATCCCCATGGTAAAAAGGCGTGAGTTTATGTATGTATGTATACCTCGCCATCTGAATTTTAATATTACAACAATTCCGTTTTAGTTATTTAATATCAGTCAATATTTAATTCAGACTTGATTTCGTTACTTAAAAACCGCGCGGATCATATGATTTGCAAGGTTAAGCTGTGCTGGCCCCGGTCAATTCGTGGATGGGTGACCATTTCTTACACATCGAGACCCCTTCGTGCTTCGGAGAGCACATTAAACTGTCGGTTCCCAGTGTCATACGAATACCTATGACAGTCGTTACGGGTAGTCAGAAGCCCGAAAGTCTGACGACCTACCTAACCTTATGATATCGACATTGCCCTGTAACTGGGTTGTGGAGTTCTGTACCCCAAGTGTGAGTTTTTTTCGTTAACTACTGTAGTTGCGTCACGACAAAAATGTATGAAAATTTAGGCTGCGTCTCTAGGCGCACCGTTCACTAACTAATATTCGCGCGTTAATTGAACGGTGCGCCTAGAGACGCAGCCTAAATTTTCATACATTTTTGTCGTGACGCAACTACAGTAGTTAACGAAAAAAACTCACACTTGGGGTACTGATGGCAGTCGCTCCGTGTAAAATACTGGTATTCAACTGCATCTGGTTAGACTGGAAGCTAACGCCAACATTGTTGGGAAAAAGTAGGAAGAGAGTCAATATTTAATACATACCTACTTGATTCGACATTGAAGTTTGGTGAAAGTCCTCTAAGCATAAAATTTTACAGGAATCATGCAAACATTCCCATAATATACCTACTATTTAGATACGACCAGTGTAACGAATAAGGGAATATAAAAGCTTAGGCAAATAAGTACATGCAATAATAGTGACGAATCAGATGAGTGTCCAATACGGTGTATTATGTGTTTATTGTACTAGGAAACGGGACCGAGGCTGACTCATCCACACGGAACGACTTTATGCATGATTGCCCCCATCGTTATTATTCTAATTAAATTGTTACATTGGTGGATTCATCTAACTTCGATGGTAGGAAGTATGTATGAGTTTAAGATTATAGATTCAATAACGTTACTGTAACGTGCAATTATCGGATTTTAATGCTGATTAAATTAGTAACAAAAACAAGTTATCGACTACATTAGTTGTAGAAGCTGATTAAGCAAGAAGAAATGTAACCGTATTGCTTTACAATACAATGATAAATCAAAGACAACATCACAAGTTTCAGTAGTTTCAGTACTTAGTATGGGAGCGGGACATTGTATGCACAAGTATTATCTAAGCATTTTACATTTAGTAATGCACCATATCATAACATAACATAAATCGTTTTTATTACACACCAGGAAATACAAATAATTGTACCTACAATATAGCACGCTTGCAGATAAACTTGATAAAAGGAAACTTATCATACATAACAAAAATTGCTACCATCACAATAAATCTAATATGCAACATCTCAAAAATGTGTTCAATTACTTTTAATACAATAATTATAAGTAATGCTCAACGTTTCATTGTTTGTTTCTATACAAATACAGCTGTAGCCTACACATATGTACAAACTATAAATCTTGATAGAACAATAGAAAGATGACAATGATACATGAATCAATCATAATATAGATACTGACGCAAAATTGACGAGCTACTTTAAATTCTATCTTCTGTAAATAAAAGCCAAAATTGTATATCGATGAGATAAATTGTCGAGACGTGTAGTGATTATTGTTAAAAACTATCGTCATTTGGTATTGAACGAAACTGTGTATTATTATGGAGATACAACTGATGAAAGAACCAGTAACAGTGAGGTATACAAGTTAAGTGCAAAAATAAAGATAAAAACAAGTAAAGACGAAGAGGAAATTAAACTTTTTCATAAAGTTCCGAGAAACATTAAGAAAGATTGTAAGATGGATTGTAATAACAGCGAAACTTAAAGAGAAATGCCTTGAACGCACAATAAGAAATGCTTTGAACGCACAATATTTTCCGTAAAAATGGTTTCAATTCAGTGAAATGCATTGTACCAAGCTCTCTGTCAATGTGAGAGCAATATTGTAAGTTTACAGCAATTGAGTAATATTTATTTCGTAAACTTGTGAATGCCATAAGTTGGTGTGTTCCGTGATCGGTCACTGGGTATTCGGTTACGTATGAAACCTACTAATGTCAAATTAGCTATGGTCGCTAGTATGTTAGTGTTAGCCAACAATGTTTCGCGGATTTTTACCATGTGAACTCTTGTAATCGACATGCATGCTTCTTTAGCAGATTTAGTAATCCTGTTCTGTCTCGGCTTCTGACTGTGTTTGTTTTTGTGGCTGTCTGTGGAAAATTATACAATTTCTAAACACCATAGAGTGGCAATATATGTTTTTTTATTTATTTTGCAAACACCAAAATTATAAAAAACGTAGTTGATGGCAAACCTATAGGAATTGATGGCAAACCGATCGAAACTAATGGTAATGTTTGCTTTAGATACTATTTAATATGTTAACGGAATTTCTTTCTCACTTTTTTTTCTATTTCTTTGTGGTCTGAGACTTAAACCTACCTTAGGGTACGCCTTACCTTATACTTAGCACAGTAAAGTAAAAATTTAAACCAAGATCTTTATCGTGTGTGCCTACCTCAGAAATATCTGACCAGAGGTATATTTAATATTTATTTCTGTAAATGTTACATCACATCAATTTATTGTGAGAGCATTAGTGATTTTATGCAAAACACATCGTAAATATGCTGATCAAACGGGTTTTGGATCAAAGTAATATTTAAAAACGAAAAATATTTCTCTGAGAAATTTTATGGACTTTTTACCTATGATTTGAAATATACCATATACCATGACCATGACTGGTTGTCACTTTGCATCCGAAAGTCGTGAACTCTGCTCATCATTTTGTACAACTTTTACAATGGGACAAACTCAGAATTAATTTAAAAAAAAACAGCTGTCCCATACATATTTTTAAACACTGATTATTTTGTATAGGACAGCAGATGTTTCTTTACGAATTCCCGAAGAAGATACATCACACATCAAAAAAAGTTTGCGATCACTAGCATAAGCTGATATAATTTTTTAAATTGAACTTTATGAAGAAAAATTCTGTGTTGCGTGTTTTCTTTAAATAGAAATATCCAGTTTTAAGAATCTAAAAAGAAGAAGAAATCATAATATAATCTACCGTAACAAAAAAGATTTCGATTTTATTTTTGGACATAGATTTCCCTTACTTTTTTGGAGATAGAATGACTAACCAGCAATGCTGTATAATTTTTAAAACTAGCAATATTGTATTTTATACCTGTAGCCTGTACAGTAGACAAGGTATTGTTATTTCTCAACACGTTAATTACATGTAGGCAGGGCCTTCGTGAGACGCTACGGTGAATAGTTAATCCGCTCCTTGACGGATACAAATTGAACCTAGGCTTGCAAAAAAGCCGCCTGATTATCCTTTAATAAACATAACCGTCACTTATAAATTGGAAGAGGTAGGCAGGGATGTAGGTGTGTATTGTTCTGCTCCCGATGACGGCATTTTGCCTCATGTGATGGGGTGAACGGGAAACTTGCTATTTACTCTTAACACAAACGCAAGTACCGAGTTGACACTGAAATTCAGTACAAGGAAGATGCAATACCTCGGAATCAAACACAAGAAGCAGGACCTCATCAATAAAACGGCTTCTATTCTACATTTTGCTATTAGAAGACCATGAATTACGGTCAAATGTACGGACAAAACTGGCTGAACATTTGATTTTTAAACTTTCGCTTTATTTAGCATACTAACTAATGTGTACTTGTAACTCTTTTACAATTTGAAACTATATTATAGGTACTTCTTTGGAATACACATTTAGCTGAGTAATTTGTCTATATCTTCTTGTTTACCAACTTATGTCTCTGACTGTATCCATATAACAAAAATCAAATATAACTGTTTGTTGAGTAACTCAAATAAAGTAACAATAATGATGTAATGTCCACTCTGGTTTGTTATTATTTGCCTATTTGTGATCTAAGGTTGTTATGTCTCTACAAACTTCAAATTATTTAACGCCCAACTTATTAAGAGATGTTAAATATTATTAGACTGATATCATAAACTAAAATCTTGCATGTAACTTATCGTAATTGATAAAGCCCACAATTTTATTAAATTCTCAGACAGTCTAATTGCTGGCCCTAACGAATATGTATGAATAGGGAATAAATAAGTGAAGCATTAAAATTCAGCTTAGATATACGAGCAAATATCTTGTATAAATGCATCAGTATGTAAATCTGTGAGATTGCCAGCCGATGGCGATGGTTCAGTTTAGATAGATGTTGTTACACAGGGCCCACTTCGAAAACCAGTTTACCGGTTTCTGCGAATGTCGTTTCTAGATAATAATAGCTTATAGTGTATCGAACCGGCGAATTCCGAAAACCGACCAATGACTCGAGGTCTCAACTAGTTATTTTTGTTTATTAAAAACTTGTCGTATTTCTGATTATCAAAAACGTGGATAACAATCTTAAGATACGCTTATTGCTAATTTGCGTTGGAGCAAATTCGGATATGTGGTAAATTCGGTCAAATCGATTTACCGTAGAATGTGATGATATTTTTATTTTTTGGGAAGAACAGAGTACGTTGCCATTTATCTGCCTCTCACTTCAGTCCGCGTCATAATATTTTGACGACACATTTTTCGGAAAATTCATTTGAACGAATTTACCCCATATTCGGAATTACTCCAACAAACCTTATTTATTTACTTCCCCTTCCTCTATTTCTCACACTATAAAAGTGTAGACCTTCTACATTACACGCTACCATTGGCTGGAGACCCTTCAGGTCTCGCCAATAACTGCCCGGTTACGTAGAAACGGTCCTCAAAGAACATCTACAATCAGTCAAATAGAAAAAAAATACACTCCATTCTTCTCGGTGTTTCGCTAGTGTTAAGTACGTGTTTCGCTTCTATTTTTGAAATTTCATCAGCCAATCTAGCCGGCGGGTATTACCGACGTTCCTTCATCAAATTTCTTTATTTGGCGTTAAAAATGCCAACCTATTAGAACTGAAAATATATACGTACAGGTATAAATTGTAGGTAGGTGGATGGAATGCTGAAGGACACAATACCTAGTTCTACAATTACATGAACATGTCTGCCTACATATCTAATTCAAGTGAACAATACATACGAATGACGTCAGAGGTACATAATGCACAAAGCGTGCAAGATAAAACCCACTATAAGTTACTTCTATCGTTTAATAACTTTTGTTTGTTTGATTTCCTGATACCAATTCCGACTTATACGACAAAAGGAAGTGGTTAATACCTGTATATATGTCAGGTGTTTCACGAAGGTTTTTTATTTCAATTTGAATGTCAGTTAATTGGCAATAATCCGCACATTAATTACTTCCCGACAAATACAACGTTAATGTGTGTTTATTAATTTAACGTCAACGTGCTCTAATTTCCTCAGGTTACATAAATAAAATGACGCGTTTAACACATAATCCGAATTGCCGCAATTTGGATTATGTGTTAGGCTATCCTCAAGCCGTCCCTTTCGCTTTTGAGGTTTCTCTGAATCGCATGCGCTGCGCTGAGCCGATTAAGGGAGCTGCTTCGTTAACTGGTAATTTGTGACGTCATTTGTGTTAGGTTAGATTCATGACAGAAGTATATTATTACAGCTGATTATTATACAAGACGTAGCAACAATAACACAATTATCTCATAGAGTCTCACTACAATGAGTCTGCAAATACATTTGTACTAGTGAGAAAATCGTTCCGACACAGAACAGTAGCGTGATAGCGTCTACATTCATATAACCCGCGTTACTTGTTCAGACGCGTGATGCAAATTATATTATTGTAGCTGAACATATTACAACATGGTCGTGTTGTCGTACTTGAGACTCGTAAACGATTGCGTCGCAGGCGCAGGATGTTAATTTAGAACAAGCATGCAAGTTTCTTGGTATGTTCTAGATAAGACTACCTTTACAACCTCTTGCTTTACTTAGGAGCAAAATATAGCTCTGACTTGGTCTGGGTGACGTAATCAAACGGGATTACTTTACATCGGAATACATTTTACCTCTGCTAATTACTTAAAAGTATCGATAATATTTCGCAGTACAAATTTTCTACATTATTTTTGCTCTATTTAGTCTTCAGTAGTCTAGTGTTGGCACATGGACCGAGTCTTAGATCGCTCGACATTTAGAATAAAAGGTAGCAATTAGCAATGGTGGATCGAGGTCAGTTCTTTTGAAATATAGGTAGATAGGTACGTTAAAATGGACTCACGATGCTTTGAACTTATGCACGTTGTGATTGGTGATATGAAAAAGGAAACCAACATCCTTTGGATATGGACAAAAGATAGAAGAGCGAGGAAATCCGCAAGAGTGGGCGGATTAACATAATCCATATTAGAAATAATGACAATAATCTATTGTACGGGCCACCATAAATGTATAGAAAGTCATATCGCATCGAGGCACGTCACAAAGCGTTTCAGGGCAAGGCAGTGCTAATAAAAAATGCAAAGCATAATCTCACCTTGAGTTCGTCTGAATGGCGAGTTGAGTAACTCGATGCTTGTTAAACAACCAGTGACAAATGCGACGTGAATTCAACAATATTTTCATTTTTAAAATAACTTATTTGTTAACCTGTCAGGAAAGTTCTGAGTTTTATGGGAAGAAAGGGAGCCATCATTCATGAATTTCATGATACAGTAGGCCTATCTAAAAAGTCTTCCTACTCCGTTAAACCGTTATGAAGTGATGCAGAAGCTAACATGCATGCAAACATACGCATTTATAATTTTTATTTAATTAGTAAGACATATAAGTGAGGAAACCAGGGGGGTTATCATGATCTGATATAGCAGGAATGTTTTAATATTATTACGAGAGTGGTTAAGAGATGGCGCTAGAGAGCTGTCTAGCGCTGACCTAATGATCTGAAATCACCAAACCGCAGTGAGTAAGCGTGGTGATCAATGCTCATTGCTTCTCAGTATGAGAAGAGGCCTTTGCCTGCTTTGCTGATATTTATTTTTTATTAAGATAAAAAAAGCCAGGCTAAAGTGGCAGTGAGCCAGTCATGCCGCTCGAATGCACCTGGACAGGTGGGCAAAGATCGTTACTTACTGGACGCCTGAAGGAGGACATCGCCGTCGAGTTCGACCTCGGCGCAGGTGGCGTGACGATCTAGACGTGTGGCGGTGCTGGCATGGTCAGAAAAGGCACAAAATAGAGATGTGTGGAAGACAAAAGGGGAGGCCTTTGCACAGCAATGGGACAGTCAAAAGGAGAGGAAAAAAAATTATTAAAAGATCAGACCTCGTCTCAATGTTAGATAAACGTAAAAATACGTCTATTAAGATGTGAAATACTCTCTCTACTATGCAATTAAGTTCGTCAGCGAGTAGGAACGATTATATCAATTCCCACATTAAATCGTAATAGAACAATAGTTTTAATTCAAACAAATTAGCGAACTTGACAAAAGAGTTGGTATAGTAATCTTTTCAAGGTGAATAACTAAATAAAAAACGTTCGAAAGTATGAACGCTGTGTGTGTGTTTTGTTTTGTTATGTAAGAAAAAAAGAAAATGAAATGGATGTACGCTACCGTTTGTTGAATAGATTCAAAGGTATTTATTTTTGCCAACTAAGTGTACATAGAAGGTACAACATAAAATAGCTCTCTAAACGTAGTTGCCTTTTCAGGCGTTGCAAAAGAATTCTTAATTAAATAAATCACCCGTGGATCACCGTAATAACGTTGAATAGGTCATTTATAGACCCGAAACAACACAACAAACATATTATTATAATATCTAGTGGTGTCTATTGTTTTTTTGGTTTTTTATTCAAAATATTCTTCTATTGAGTAAAAGCATTTTAGTCTGTGGAATGTTTTTAATTTTCTATTAAATATTGCTAAAGTCTGGCAAACGAAAGTAGACACTCTAATTATTTGCAAACTTTTTATAAGGCAATGTTTTTTCAACAAAAACTTATAATTCTAAAGTATCAAATTAGGTTATTTCAGGTATTTTGTACTAATTTTGGGGTTGCTATGCTGATATTTTTTGCCGCGCTTTTTCAGTCTCTACTTTCGTTTGCCAGACTCTAGTTTTATTCTTTTCTTTATGTCATTTGATAAATAATTTATTACATTTTTTACTGCCATGTAAGGTACTATGGTTAAGCATTTTTATTCTGGAAGGTGGTAAATATCTTTGGGACGCGTGGTTACTTTGTGCGTTTCTTTAATTTTTATGATACTGGGATTTAAACTAACGTAACATCACGCAGTATTCCCCGAAGGGTTAAACAGAGGCCATTCCACCGTTATGTTTAAGTCCCATATAATAGCAATAATATTGCCATCAACCGGGCACAAACACATACTCAGGGATTGGAATTTACGTGTGGATTTTTTTAATAGCAGTATTAAAAAATTCCACGCGGAAAAAAACTACACCAAATAAATGGATGTATATTAATTACTTACAGCGCGGCGATGTACCACAATAGAGCCTAATTGGGACCTACCTCAAAACCACCATTGGCTATCTAAGGCGAGAAATACATAGAAGCGGCGTAAGGTGCAGGAGCGGCGCAGGCGCGTCGCTTTCATACATTTTGTACGAAAAAGATTTGAAGCGGCACGAAAAATGTATGAAAGCGACGCGCCTGCGCCGCGCCTGCACCTTACGCCGTTTCTATGTAATTCACGCCTAAGGGTGCCACCACACCAATCGATCGATTGTCGATCAATGCCATCGATCAACGTCGATTGATTGGTGTGGTGGCTTTTTCAAACCAACCTATCATCGATCAACCATCAATCCATCACCGATCGACCATCGATCCACCATCGATTGATTGGTGTGGTGGCACCCTTAGGCATCCATGAACACTCCCAAACTGAATTTTGACAAATCTTTCTACGACAAGATTTTACTTCGACACTACGCTACTCCCGCAATTATGGAACTTCGAAACGGATAGGTTTGGTTCGAAGGGGATGACGGGGGCTAGAGTGAACGAGCAAAGCGAGCGAACGAAGCCCCCGTCATCCCCTTCGTGTTAGGTTACTTTAAACCCCAGTGTCGAAGTTCCATAATTGTTTGAGTAGCGTAATGTCGGAGTTATAGTGTCAAAGTAAAATCTTATCATAGAACGATTTGTCGAAATTCAGTTTGGTAGTCATCCATGAAGTAACTCTATATTCGTACACAAAGAGTTACAAATTACAATGTTGACCACTTCGTAAAATATTTAAACGTATACAACGTAGCGAAACTCGTATTATTTATTATTGTGCGTGCCTTCAATTGATATCAATGCAATGCACATTGTAATGGTATCGTTGGAATTAAATTCACGTCGCCGGCAAAGAGAGCTGATATATATAAACATACCAAAACAAATAACAAATAATTTCACCTATAACAACACTCGTACGTATTTTACGCATTGCACAAAACTCAATAATATACAAGATTAACCGGAATTAACCTTGTATAATTGGAATAGGCAGAACTGCAGTTACTGTGCTGCTATAGTTAGCCAATGAAGATATAAGGTTAAGCCAAACGCTCTTCAGCGAGCATTGAATGCGTGAAATTTTTCTACCAATAAAAACCTACCAATACACTTTTCCAGACCGGAAGAATCTTACTTCGATAGGATACTGTGCTTGACAGCTGCGCACGCAAGCTAAGATTACCTCGAAAACCAAAACGTTATAATTAGGAACTTTTTTATTTGGAAGTACCGTGAAGCCATCCAATATCACATGCAACAGTTAAACATAACGGTTAGCTATGTTCGCGTGCTCCAAAACGCTGGAAACATCTACGTATCACGTAAACGAGGCGATATCATCGACTTATTGTGTTACCGACGTGATTTCCTTGTTGCACAATCACTTTCGGTGTTTAAACGAGTCAAACACCATCGATTCCGTGCCGGATATCTTTCAAATAATCGAATGTGTATCGAATAAACGTATGTGAATCGAATAGTCTGAATCGCATAAAACATTTTGGGCTGATTGTTGGATGACACGTATTTTATTCAACTTTATGCATGACATTAGTAGTTTATTTTTATGTAACTGAATGCGTAATGCACAAAAGAATACAGTTGAAAAAACAAAAAATACTTTACATAGGTCAATGTACTTTTGTAAATTAATACAGAATGTATTTAACTTGATAGAGCCAGGTCAGGAGCATCGACTCGCTTATTGACATTTAATCAGAACCATATTGCAAACTAGCTTATGCTGTGACGTGATCCACATTAATACCAGGTGTAACGGCGTACCGAAAACTGAAACAGTGAATTCAGCCTATTATCATTTATTATTCTGAATTGAAAATAAGTGGAAATTGTGCTCGGAATTTTCCGACTTTTCGATTTTTCTTTTCACAAATTTTACATTTCGCTGCTGTAAAATAAGCAATCATATTAGGTTACACAGCACGTTGCAAAAATAAAATGTACTTATTTTATACAAATCGGAAAATTCTAACGATTTCGTTGATATTTTCCACGGATTTTCAATTCAAAATAATGAACTAAATTCACTGTGTCAATTTTTGGTAACCTGTCCACTCAGTTTATTTACCTGCCCAATACACTTATTGAAATACAATAAAACATAGGCAAATTAGCAATTTCCAGGAAATTCGGAAAATTCCGAGAAAAAAAAACACTTTCGATTCAGAATAATGGGCTGAATTCACTGTTTCACTTTTCGGTACACCGTCCCTTACACCCAGTATAAAAAAAGATTATCCTCTTTCAAGCCCACGCCAGCAACGCCCTAAGCCGAGGTCCGAGTCCTACTACGAGTAACTACTTATATAGGTTTCGGCCTTAGTGCTGTTGTTGCAGGTAGTCATGATGTTAGTGTAGTACAAGTAGTTAGCTTAGGTTAGGTATTTTACTTCCCCCATTGGCTGGAGTCCCTTCAGGTCTCGCCAATAACTGTCCGGTTACGTAGAAGGGGTCCCCAAGGACAATATACAGCAGTCGAAAAGAAGAAAAAAAAAACCTTGCATAAGCTTTTTTTGTTTTTTAATACTTTTTCTTCGTTTGCCAATTTGCAACGAATGACAACTATTTAAAACAAAAATCCAGGT
Source organism: Amphipyra tragopoginis (assembly GCA_905220435.1). Taxonomy (NCBI): domain Eukaryota; kingdom Metazoa; phylum Arthropoda; class Insecta; order Lepidoptera; family Noctuidae; genus Amphipyra; species Amphipyra tragopoginis. The sequence continues at coordinate 13,748,362 of HG992009.1, forward strand.
AGAACAAATCAATATTTAGATACACACTTTCGCAGTCGTTTTATAGAGGTTGATCGCCATTATACTAACCGTAGTTATCACGTAAGTAGAAAAGTGGGTGCGCGCTGTCGTGTTTGACAGAAATACATACATTAGCTTTATTTAGCGCTATTACTATGTTTGTCTCGCGGCTTTATTCGCGTCAAATGCAACACGGGTTGCCATGCCCCAGAAAATGGCACGATCTCCTTGCAAACAGCCACTTTTACCGACAGACATATTAATTTATCGAAATCCTTCAACATTAACTGCTTATTATTACGAAATATGAAGAAATAATCATTTCAAAAACATTTATGTTATTGAGATATTTATCGTCTCAATTTAGAATTCAAGAGTACAAGGCTAAATGGCGCGAAAGAAATTAATTGGTATTTGCAAATCGATTAAAGGGTTAAGCAATGATGCCACAATTAAGTATAAGTGTCCGCTGCTCTGATAACAGAACGAGTTTAAAGTACTTTTGTGTCTCGGAGAGCACTTTAATCTATCAGCTGTCATACGGGTATCAATGAAAGTCGTCATGAGAAGTCTTCTCAACTTATTTATTTACTTATTCAACACAACACTTCTATCATTACAGGATATCCCAAAGGTGGCTTAAAACAGCATGTCAACAGTCTTAACTTAGACTACTGGTATAATCAAATTTAAAACTTATATAAGTATTACTAGTGACCCGCCCCGGCTTCGCACGTGTACGTTTTATAGCTTAAAACCTTCCCCTTGAATTACTCTATCTATTAAAAAAAACCGCATCAAAATCCGTTGCGTAGTTTTAGAGATCTAAGCATACATAGGGACAGACAGCGGGAAGCGACTTTGTTTTATACTATGGTAATGATTTCGGGCAAAAACATACTCAACAACAGGTACAAGGTTAGTCAAAAAGGGGGTACTAATCCAAAAAGGTGTTAAATTACCCTAATTCTACAACTTTCCCCAAAATTCAATAGTTAAAAAGAAATTGCTGTTCAAAGATTTCATAAAACATACGATAAAATCTGTCTATCCTCAGCTATGGTCAGCTGTGTTTACATTTTAGGTCAAATTTGGGATTACTTATAGAAGCTCAATTTTCTGAATTCGTAACTAAAGAAGCGATCAAGAATTTTTGGAAAAACTAAAGTAAAGAATAATTTAGCACGGAAACAAAAATTATTGAATTTTGAAATTTTAACACTTGCTTTAATACATTCATCAGTGTTACTTTAAGTGGCCGCGGATTAGTACCACCTTTCCAACAAACCTCGTATAATATTCATCTATATGAATCGGTGTTAGTAAAAACACTTAAATAAAACGATGTTAGTAATAAGTGACTCACTAATTAGGTTACGGATGTCAAGTTGCAGGCACTCTAAGTAAAATAATATTTAGCCACATTTACTGATACTTTAAGTAACATTTTGGAAAAAGCAGATAAGGATGGTGATTAACCTAGAACTGAAACTGTTTTAGTAACTTAAAGTTCGGTTGACTCATCAGATGCAAAATTGTAAAATGTCAAGGATTTTTTACTTAAATCAAAGTATGTTTGCGCTTAATATTTGTTGTTTATTTAGTATGCCTTGTATTGCAGAAGCTGCTAATTTTGTCACGTAACATAAGCGAGAACATTATTCAGATTTAGATGAACCAATAAATGTGATTTTCCAGAAACTCTGAAACAATGTTGAAAACACTAAAAAAAAGTTTATTATTAAGAAAACAATTTTAAAAGCACTAAACTACGTTCTTAGACAACAGGTCATTCACTAAGGAAAGTTCCGAAACATTTAATAGCATAAATCAGTCAAGAAACATCAATCAGATACGTTTACAGAGGAGCACGCGCATCGCGGTGACCGTAGCGTCGTAAATGCTATTAATATAAAACAAGTGCATGTCAGTAATAAAACAACGGTATCAACATATAGTAGAGACTCGTACGTGGGTAGACAAGCAACACTGATCGGATTCGCGTAATCGATTTGCATTTGTCCGATATATGTATATGGTCAGTGGCCGTTGATCTCTTGCGTGTAACAACAAGCCCGCTTTGTTGTTGCTCATTTGGCACTCAAGGACACAATTTGCTCACTTTTTCCGAATACGTATTCTCTTTATTTAGAGAATACCTATTGGGTATTCTCGATAGGTATTCTCTAAATAATAATCTCTAAAAATAATATAAGGCTATTTAAAATAGTAAAAAATACTTTGGCTTTTGACTTTGAAAGAAATAGTGTGTTTTTTCTGTTTTTTTTATTAAACCAACAACGAAACGGATTTTATAAAAAAAAACTAATTCTTCTTTCTCAACTTGACTTTGAAGTAGATAATTCACATTTAGGGCAAGTTAAAGTGGTTGTTCTATGAATATCTTTGCTTAGATAAGAATAACATGTGTACTTGTGTATACACACATTGATGGTTCTCAAACATTAACATACTCGTAGGTATTAATATTTGTACTATGTAAACGTCGTTTGTTATTATTGATACAAGAAAAAAACACAGGAGAATAATTTCTCTAACAATGACTCCGAATTTCGTATCACACCTATTGTATTGATATCTTTCAACGCAAACATCTGTTGCTTAGAAATGTAGGACACAACAAATAACGTAAGTACATTATCAGTTTGCCAAGATTTCGCAACAAATTAAATATTATGTATCCTCGACTCGACACGTGGAAAAGAAAGTTAGTCGCATAACTCGAATAGCATTAGCATCGTTCCGTTTTCCATTCTATTCGAATTATTCGAGTGTGCCCGCATCACTTTTTGTTTTACATAACGTTACACGTAATTAACTGTTTACTTAGCTGAATTATAACCAACGTAAAGAGAAAACAGTTAGATTTTATACTTATGCATCAGGAATTTATTTTATATAAAATAAATATAAATGCGTTTAGTTGTGGTATAGAGAAAGCGGTTCCTTTATTTTATTATAATGTTTCAAGAACCACAAAAATAATATGAAGATAGTTCTGTTATTGTTGTAACATTTTGTGTTAAAAAAACATTCTAAGAATTAAGATAAGACAAGTTCTATGCTGATTTGTGATCGAAATAAAAAATAGGTTATTATACTCTTTTCACCCTAACATGAGATCTGACAGCTCGGTAATTTCGTAAATTGTAACCGTAAAGAGACTGCTATCGAAAAATCTGTAAAATAGCTATATCATCCATGTTTTGTTTTTAAAATTATTTGATACTCTTTCTATGTTAACGTTTTGTATGGAAACGTTAGGAATCAACTTACGGTGAAGAGATCATTTTTGTTAGCAAGTTTTGCTTGTAACAACAATTAAGTTTTCATCAACAATTAGCGTGAAATATTAATTACTTTCTGCAACAACATTTCCTTTTTATTTCCTTCCTCTAATTAGTGAAGAACATTTTCATAACAAGGCTATAAGCCAAGTACATCCTTTTACTGAAGGTTCCAGTATTTCTCGTTTAAATAATACGTACCTAATTAACTCAATGACTTAATGAAGTAGTTACCTGCAACAAAGATAATACCAATTAAAAATAAAACAAGGATAAACTAATTTGTTGTTAATTAAATCTCGAATCAATCAGTGCTAAAATTAAGATAGGTGCATATGACACGAACAGGAAACGATTACCCATTAACAGAATGGGATAATCATGTTTAAACGAAACAAACAAATTGTGCTGTTTTTGTATAGTTTGACTGCCTCGTTGTTGCTGGTCGCAAGCGCGACTGCTGAGCGTGAGGTCCTGGGTTCGATCGGTCGGGCAAAGTATTATTGAATTTTTCCGTGTGGAATTTCTCAGTAGCAGCCTGGAGTCTGGATGTGTGACTGTTTGATGGCAATACGGTCGCCCCCTATTACATCATCATCTTCCTGCCCTTATCCCATGTTACTTGGGTCGTCGGCGCAACACGTTTTCTTCTTCCATTCCGTCCTGTCACCCGTCATGATATCACTGACTCCCTTCTCTTTCATATTATCATTCTTCACACAATCCATTAATCTTTTCTTTGGCCTCCCTCTTTCGCTCCATCCATCCACATTTATATTTATATTCACCTATTACATGGGACTTAAACATAACGGCGAAATAAGGGTGTACTATACACCTCTGCCCAACCCTGCCAGGAATACAGGCGTGATGTTATTTAGCTAGTCAAAGGTCGGATTCCGAAAGGATCGTCTAAAACCATTAATGTTTTATCGTCAATCGATATGTTAATATATCGAGCAAAGTTAAGGAAATCTATTCAGTACTGATGTTTTGCTTATAGGTTTTGATTATACAATATTAACACGTTCAGACCGGCGTGTACCACCGGTGGAGCACGGAGTATTTGCTGCCACGGCGAGGTGTACCACCGGTGGCCACGTTATACTATACTTTCAATGTACTAAGAAATTCGCGCCGTTTTGAGAGAAAGTGTTGTATTTACCGTTCCCGCCTAGTAAAATAGACAAATTTTCATAGTGTAGCTCAGGAGGAGGATATAATTTCGGAAAGTAAGCAAAAAACAGTACTGAAAAATTGTATTTATTAGAAAAAAAATTACATAATCACGACATAAATTGTACGAAATGCGAATTGTTTATGATAAATTACGTTGAGAGAATGTAATAATAAGAAAATTAAATCAAAATTGAAAAAAATATAAAATAAAATGCCGTCGGACAAGATTGATGGTCTGCGACGACTGGTTGATGGTGTTTGTCGTTCATTCCCAGAGCATTGATTTATATTAGAGTAAACATCGAAAATCCCTTTTTCACTTGAACTATTGGAAGTTATCAGAAATCTGTGAAGTCGGGTATCATGAGACGGTAATTCATAATGCGGGTCCAATACGGAGTTGTCTGAATTCTCGACGAACACCTCGTCGTCGCTCTGCAAATCGGATGCCTCCCCCACCAGATCATTTCGCTCATTGCCAGAATTGTGACACGATCCCGGCCTTATAGGTCGATCATTATCTTCATTTGACATCCTTTTATGCAATAAACATAGGCATAAACAAACTCGCACACACAATCACGCGCAGCTAATTACCTACGCGTCGCGTCGATGTCGTGTTATGGCGCGAAAAATACACAAAACTGCTCGGGCGTTGTTACGTCAGCGCGGCACGTGCGGTTCTGATTTATGAGACTCTTTACTTTATATTACGATTACTAGCTTATTAGAAAGAGAGAAAGCATAATTCCTGTCTAATCCTGTCCGTGTCCACCGGTGGCGCACCCCGTCCGGCAAGACTTTTGGTTCATGGGGCGGTGATGTACCACCGGTGGCCATATGAAGATTTGCGCCGTAGGATACCAAGTACCTACTCATGAGGTGCCGGTCTGAACGTGTTAATCTGTATAGTACTGACGATTAATATTGTATCGTCAAGATCAAACTAATCTGTAATGCTGGGGCAACACTAACATCGTTAATTAACGCATTATTGCAATGATGCGTTAATTAATGGCCCTAGGCACCGGTATAAAGGCAGCTTAGGCAAACAAACCGGCTTTTCCTTGTTAAATACTCACGATACTTCTAGATTGTTTTTAAATTGTTGCAAATACGCTTGTAAAGGACATTACCCACTCCTACACATCACAACTAAAGAAGTCGTTCCACTTTCGGAGTGCTGAGTGCACATAAAAGGCGGAGGACATTTGCATGTAGGTGACCAACATGAAAGGAGGCGTGTAGGTGTTAAACAGTATGTAGCTAACTTTTGAATTTTAAGTACAGACGAGCGTATTTATCTCTGTTAGTCACTAAGTAAACCAGATTTTTATCGCGTTGTTCAAACATAGTAGATAGATAGATTGGACGGCTTGCTAGAGTTGCAGTAAAGACGTTTATACGATTGACAGGGAAATGCAAATTGATAACGTTAGCAAAAACGGGTAAATGAAAACTATCCCCATAGTTGCTCATGTTTGCAATTTATATATTAAAATATTTATTTGTATATAAATACGTATGTTTATCGTATTTAATGCATTTAAAGTAAGTTTATTGTATATTTTTATTCTTTTTGTATTTTTGTGGTTCTGTGTCTGTATATGTGTTTCATTTGTTTTTACACACTATTGTCTACATTTCTTGACCTAAATTCTCCTCTCACAGGTTTTTGGAAGAGATTTCTTTAAGAAATAAGCATTGTCTTTGTACGCTATGGTCCTGATAAACTTATCTTTTATTAAGTGTTGTGTGTACATTAATTATTAAGTAAAGAAATAAACGGTTTTAGTCATCGATAAATATAACATACTGATTTCCTTGTAAATACGTCGTAGAACAACAATGCCTAAAATCGAATGTAGATTGCAGTAATAAATACAATTGCACATTCGAGTCAATTTTGGATTTCAATTCTACATGAACGATTTCAACCATAAAGAAAATCTAAAACGCTAAAGTTGGAACGATTTTAATAAGAGCATTACCTACATTGTTGTGTGTTGTGATTTCGGTTTTAATAAGTAGTCAGTTGGAGAACGGTTAATGTGCATATGCGATGCATTAAGATAACACAAAAATTCTTGTTTCAACAATGACATCACTACGCTTTTCTTGTGAACCCACATATATTAGCACTGACACTAACATTGCTAGAATATACAAGGTTAGTCGGAAAGGGGGTACTAATCCAAAAGGGTGTTAAAATACCCATAATAATGAATAACTTTTGTTCTACAACTTTCTCCAAAAGTCAATAATTCAGGAGAAATAGCAGTACGATCTCAAAAAAAATCGCTTAGATCTATCTATCCTCAGCTATGATCAGCTGTGTTTACATTTTAGGTCATATTTGGGGTCACGAATTAGAAGCTCCATTTTCTGAATTCGTTACTAAAGAAGGGATGAAGAATTATTGAAAACCTAAAATTAAGTTAATTTTGTATGGAAATAAAAGTTATCGAATTTTGAAATTTTAACACTTGCTTTCAAACAGTCATTAACTCATTAGTGATAGTTTATGTGGCCCGCGGATTAGTACCCCCCTTTCGACTAACCTTGTATAACATCAATGTTATTTTCTTCATATCTAATTTATCATTACAAGCAAGTTTTCAATAATTTCATTTCTATTCATAGATAATAAATAGGCAAATTGATGAGCCTATGCAAATAAGTTAAACGAAAGTGTTGCTAGCTCGCCAAGCCAAAGCAGTACAGTCATGATTAATAATAAGTAGATAATTATAAATAACCTTATACGAATAGTTAATTCGTTTTAGCATAAACGGTAACGTACGTAGGTAGTTACATCCTCGATACAGTATTTAATCGCCGAAGCCGGTATTGACCTCAATTGTGAAATTTAGAGCATGACGAGAATACTCACAAGTGATCACTTCATTACCTTATGTTTTGGAATATTTTATATTTTTAATGCTGTTATTTTCACGCTTGTATCCCTCGGAGGTTGGGCAGAGGTGTAGAGTACACCCTCATTTACTCGGTGTCTAGACACCGTTCTACTACTGAGAAATTGTACACAGAAAAACCCAATAACACTTTGCCCGACCTGGAGGGATCGACATCAGGGAGTATTCCGATCTGTCCCCCTGATCTGTCCCCTCGTCGGTAACAAGGGAACAAATCGAAACTTTTTATTTCAATTTGTCCCCCTAAAGAACAGCAGGGGACAGACCAGAAATAATTCGTTCGATCTGTCCGTTCGTCTTGGTGACAGGGGAACAGATCGATTTTTTATTCCTGATTGGCCTCCCGAAGGGGACAGATCAGGGGGACAGATCGGAATATTCCAAAACCAGGACCTCACGAGGCACTCAGAGGCATTTTTAATGTATTCCTCTCTTCGATTAGCCTATAGTCGGCAAGACACTATTAAAATGTCTTTGTCAAATAAATACCTTAGGTGCCTTATTTGACGTATACATAATAAGTACTAGCTCAATGTTTGTGAAAAAAATATTAGCATCTTTAGCATAATTAGGTATAGCTCATTTTAAGTCGAAGTAATATTAATGTTGTTAATGTTTTCCTATTAAATTCCTGTGAATTGCTATGGGCTGAGTTGATTGATTTATTGAATTAGTATGTGTCATACCAGGTTACAAAAAACTATGCTCTGAGAAACATTTGTCATGTATTGAATTTTAAGTTTGTGATGTCATCATATTAAAGCAAGATTTTTTACAAAAAACCCTTGTTAAAGGTGAGACGTATATTAAATGCAATACAAAAAAAATGCAACGAAATCCAAAATGTGATAGGTATAATTATCACGAACATTACATAACACGTTAGTCATTAAAAATACAGCTAAACAAATACATAGTCGTAGGTTATCAAAATTCAATAGGTATACATGTGTCATCTACATCATTGGATTCCTTGCACATATTATTATAAACCCAGGTATTGAATATTTTCTATGTCATTGCACTCTGTCTCCGTTATTTTTCGGATCTATCATTATCTTATGACTATTGTTCTGCATATTGTTAAGATAATAAATATACATATTTGTGCACCAATGTAAACACACGTGGATACACATTAAACATGATTTTGACATACTTACATAGAAATAGTGCTAACATTTCAAGCGCTCTTTATAAATAAATAATGCGAAATTAAATGCAGGAACATAGTTGGCCCTTATTTCGAATAATGTAAAGCGAGATAGATATGTCAACTTTGTAGTTTATCGGCTTCAATTATTCGAAATTTGATATTAATCCAAACATCTGCCATCTGCCTATGTATTTTAATTATTTTTAACGTAAAATATATATTTTACAACAATTCGGAACGCAATATAAAATCTTGATGTGTTTTGAGTTAAAAATAGGTATAACATGGAAATAGTATCTATTACATAGGCGAGACATACAATCACACAAATAAATAGATGTGTTATTTTTATTATTTTTCCTATCATCAGCGCATTTTTTTTAATTAAACTTTTCCCCACTAAGATTTCTCTTGTATCGTGGGTGCGTTTACAGACACGAATCTTTACATGCACAAACACCCAGACCCGGAAAAACTATCTGTAGGTACAAATATTTGTTCCGTGCGGGAATCGAACCCACGACCCGTAGTGCAGAAGCCAATCGCTTAGCCACTGCACCAAACGTGTCGTCAAAGTATTTGCGATATGTTACCAAAAAAAAACACATTATAAAGTTAATATGTTAGATGTACAATAAAGATAATGTTACTTATCAAACCGTAGACATAAGAGTCATAAACGTCCAATACTGAAAATGGCTCTACTAATAGCGCAATCTATTTCTAAGAATCGGTAACGAATAAAACTTAAGTTATAATTTATGTCTATATGTTGTAACACCATCTAAAGTATTGCGTGAAGGATAGTTTATTATACTTTGTGTATAATTATTATTTATGTATGAATGTATTGGCAATAAACAGCAGTGATGAACCGCCGACCGAAATAAATACTTAAGAAATATCAACCAGTTTGATCCTACTTTTTATAAATAGGTAATCTAGACTTTAAGTAACCTACTGATATTGAAAGATTATAACAGCCAAACCACAGATTAACTAATGAAACCGAAGCTCCAGTTCTAATAAATTCAATTTAATGTTTTTATTATTTCGAATAATTCGTCTAAAACAAGGACAATGACTTTAGTCAAATTATTCAATAAATTGTGGCCATAGAAAGCGTCAATAATGATAAGAACAAATGCTTATATATTTCGCACGTACAATTCCTTGGAAAGTTGTCTAATTTGAATTTAATCAGCACATATAAACAAAGTGGGGTAATGATAAGTGTAATTACTCGAAATTACGAGTACTTGAACGTAATAGCTACTTTTAACATCAACACGTTTTGAATTACCTAATGAAAGTAAATAAACATGCCGTGTACCTTTGAGAGGTCACCGGCACAATGAACAAAACATTTGTATTCTTGTATATGAGTAATATTTTGATACATAATAATATTGGAATTTGCAAATGTCTGCACTTAGTAGGTCAGCTACACATTATGTTGGTTACAGAAATTGCGTATGCTTATAAGGTCAATCGTTTGATAATATTACTAGAATGGAAAAGGAAATCGCGGTGAATGTATCAGTGACCATTTTAAATTTATCACAATGTATATGTATACCATTAGTCGCAGAACTCTACTTGCTAGAACAAAGACGACTAATAGACAAAATATTTAGGCCCAAAAATTAGTATAAACATCACGTATTCATGAACTCAATTCTAGTCAACGTAAATAATAGGTACGATGATTCAGTTGATAAAACATTAATGGAAATTCTAACAGAAATAAGTAGTTCAATTTCTTCGAATACCGTAAAAAACAGTAGAATACGTACAGTTACAAAACCAAATAACACAGATTTTTCTAGAAATCTAACAACATGTTTTTGTGACGAACTCGGAATTTTTATTTGCATGCTCTGGCCATAATAGACGCGGCCGCACAATGGTTCTGCGCGTTATCGTCATCAGAACAAAATTACTAGCACAGCAATTTGTACACAAACTGCTATTATCTTTCATTTTATCCACTCGTCGAATGACTGACCACGACCTTGCCATTAGCATTGTATCTGTACCTGTACCTATGTATTCCACCAAAAATATTAATCCGGTTTAAAGCACGTAAGTATGTGTAAAATGTTACTTTCCGACGGAAACGGATAAATTATCGCAAGTTTGGAGGGTTTTTTGGTAATTAATATTCTTTACACGTTGTATAAGGCTTCAAATAATACTCATATCATAACGCAAAATTAACGGTAAAATCCCTAAATTCTCGTGCAAATCGGAAAAATTTGGTATGCTGTGATATCTATAGGTAATCCGTTTTCAGGTTACCACTACACCATGATCCCCTAATTTTCTACCTTACTACCTACGGCTACCATAGCTATATTTTAGGCAAAGTTTAAAAAAAATACCCGTGTAGTTTGATCAATAACCATTTTCATATAAAAGTTTGAATAAAATACCCATACAGATAATTATGTAGTTTGATAGATAACCATGTTTCCAAAAGACCCAAAAGTCATTGAGCTCTATCTTGTAAAACTTTCTTTACCCAAGTAAGTTCTCAAGCTTCCATCAATTCACAAATACACTTGGGGGCAAATAAATCGAGCCACTCCTTTTTTCACGTGTCCTGGTTATTAGTTTTGGTTTCATGGTTTATATACTAAGTTGACAAAAAACTACCCTCATTGTAAAGGTTTTCAAATAACCTTTTAGGCGATATATGTTTCGAATTGATCTGTTCCATAATAGGTAGGTACCAAAAATAATAACAATTATACATGAAACATAGAAGTGGTTCGATTTATTTGCTCCCAAGTATAGTTGTCCAAATAGAGACCTAAGTCTTATTAAGTAATAGCAAAGACGTAGTCACAATTTTTGCCGTCGTTATGTGACAAAGCAAAAGTAGTTAATTGGAAAATAACAAACTGGTAATGTTCGACACAGAAATCTGAATTTTTGATGATATTATACTTCCGATTTTTTGATGTTTCAAAATTCTTTATATAACAATACTTAACTTTTTCTGACTAAAAGGCTCTTTCACTTACATAATTAAATGCATATTATGAAATACCTAGTTATTAAATAACGTCTCTAGAAATAAATATCAAACATGTGGAAAATTTGATAACCGGAAGATGAGTTTCAAAACAATGTACCTAATTTATCGTCACTAAAAATAATCATTAGCACCAATCGTCAATATCGAAACTTTATTTAAGATGCAATACTCCTTACCAATATCGGAACAGTATCTAAGTTGCAATACTCCTCACCAATATTGGAACGGTATTTTAGATGTAAAAATTCTCTTTACCAATATCGGAAAAGTATGTAAGATGTAATACTCCTTACCAATATCGGAACAGTATTTAAGTTGCAATACTCCTCACCAATATGGGAACAGTATTTAAGATGTAATACTCCTTACCAATATCGGAACAGTATTTAAGGTTATACTCCTTACTTCAACTGCTCATCTTTTCTTACAAATGAGTCAACGAAACCAGCTGTATGGTGAATTCTATTACGAACTCTAAATGCAATTTGAGTAGGTACGTTATCGGTGTTCGGTGTATAGTACATAACTTCATGCAAAGTACTCGTAATGAAAACAATGATACTCCTGTTCACAATTTTTCGTTTTTTTTAGCATTCGAACACGATTGTTTATTAGAATAAAATTATTCGGACTAACAACGAAACGGAATTAGTATCGTCACCTAATGAATTTGATTAAACAAGGATTAAACGAACGCGTTATAGCTACTGACTATAAAAGTAAGATGCCACCTGCTTGTGTGTCGTATAATATAAAAGAAGTTTATTTTCATAAAGACAACAAATGCCGCTTACATGAAAATATACTAGGAACATTCTCACTATTTTAGTGAACTTATTCTAAGTCGCCGAACACTCAGTTACCTAATAGCTTCATAGCTTCTACTGGAAGGTGAAAAATATTCAAGTTGATTGAGAGAGTTTAGACTTGAAGCTACCAAATGAATTTACATTTTTTTATATTAGAGGCAGTTTATTATTCAGCTGTGCTCCTTCATAGGTAATACTTTTTTTTGCGTAGTTTGTTCGTATCTTTGGCAAAACAAGTAAACTAGGCGACGAAGACTGCGTATGTAAATTTGTGTTTTTTTATAAAAAAAATTGTATAAGGTGTTTATAAAAAGGGATTATGTCAAGACTTAAGAGAATGGCAATCGGAAAGCTACATTGGAAGTACACAACTTCCCAATAGCTGTCGGCTAATAACTTTATGGATAATCTGTATCTGCAATCACGTTTGCAAAGTGGGCTGATTGGCAGTTTCTCAACGCCGCGTAGCTACAACCGAGGTGGTGCCACGGGCCCTCAAGCATAGCAGTTGCTAGGCAGGTAAATAAAGGGCCTCGTTAAAGCGCTCGGTCACTATTTGCCCCAGGGCCTCAAAGGCTCTAGTTACGGCCCTGGGACCTTATTCACACATTAAAGCGTAACACGCAAATAACACGGCCGCATTACCATCTTAATGTGCAATTGGGAAAATAGGGTGCTAAAAGTACCGAATTTGACATCTTAAAGTCTGATGACAGTCGCTCTGTGTAAAATACTGGTGTTCAGCCGCATCAACCTACTCCCTAAGTCCGTCAACGAAGTTAGTCGCCCGTCCGAAAGTAGCCCGAAACGTAGGAGTGAACAAAACAAGTGTCAAGTTCAACTTTTCGGACGGGCAAAAACACACCGGTAGTAGGGACAACTGTCAAATCGTGTTGTCATTCATTCTTAGTTCGGGCCCCGAAATAATCGTATCTCCGTAGGTGATAGGGAGTAGGAAACGCTCGTAACTAAGACCGAAACCACGGACTTCGTGCTTAGGGAGTGGGCCCCCTGGTTAGACTGGAAGTTGACCCCAACATAGTTAGAAAAAGGGTAGGCAGAAGCTTTCCTCGCGACAATTAAAAAATCATAAAAGGAGGCTCATTGGTAAAGTGAACGTTTACGGACCGACGTGATGATGAATGCATGATACTAATAAGTAAACGATTATTAGCTACCTTAAAAGATGTGAAAGTGATAAACTTACAAATATAAACCAAGATAACTATATCATCAATTCATCACTTTCACCTTTATGTTAGTTTCGGTTAGTTCAAAATTATGGTTCTCTACTTTCAACACTTATTCTAGATTGAACCTATTCTGAATAACAGAAACTGGAAAGTTACTAGTAACAAGTTCTGACGTATACAACTATTAGATTTAGTTATGAAAACAATATCATAGAATCTAACGTAGCATCACTTGTGCAATTAAGGCTTATTATAAAAACTTCAGGTAACGTACCATTACATTTCTTAGATTCGTTATACTGTAGAATTTTTTGTAAGTCAATTAAAATCATGTAATTTTGATTAATTAAAATTGTGTTCTCAATGTTTCTTATTATTTACTAAACAGCTACAGAATAGGCAATACACTTATTAAAATCCTTAATTTTTAAATGTGCTAACCCTAAACCGTAGCTATTACAAATGTTTTCATTTTTAACCGATTTAAAAAAAACGAAAAGGTTCTTAATCCAACGTGTATTTTTTTTTGTAAGTATGTTCTGCTATATCGTCGCCTGTTGTGAATCGATTTTAATGATTCTTTTTTTGTTTGAAAGAGTATTCTCCTGGGGTGGTCCCATTTAAATTTAGTGAAGATCTGATAAAGACCTTCGAAGATGGATAACAGCTAATCACTCGCGATTGCTGTAATCGCATGGTTTTGTAGTTTATGGCAATCAAAATAGAAAAATAACATGACTAAAAAAGGACTAACTTGCATAATGATTTATGTTTTATGCAAGTAAAATAAATTATCTGGCAAATAACTGCACAAGATAACAAAGTTATTTCTTATAACTCCGAGATAGAAACATCAACACGATATGTAAACAAACCCAACACCTGACATAATTCTGTAACCTGGCGTCACAACTAACAAGTAATCGGTTTAAGGTGCCAAGAAAATGGAAAGTTCTATTGCAACGGTCGCGACGGCAAGCATGCGGCATGGCGGCAGTTGGCACAAGCGGCACCATTGTTCACATACGAGCGAGCATGTAACGTGCCGTGTCACAGTGACTGATACCCACCCATGAAACTGTGTAAAAACCCAAACAATGCCACTATTTGCCAATATAAGATGACGTTTATGAACGCTTGTGAGAACTAATGACAGAAATATACTTGTAACGCATGCACATACCTCAGGTAATAAGCAATATGGAAAGCTAAAGGAAATTAAAGAAAAAATGCACTTTTATGCAGTTTACTTTCTCAAATCGTAAAAGTCGTTAATGTTGAGTGAGATGAATTAATTCTTATTGGTAATAGAATCTAACTGACCTATGAATGTATTATATATATATAGTTAAAATTGATCACCACTTTCAAGCGTTATGTTTAAAAATCGAGACTTCGCATGTTGATACGGAATTCCTAAAATGTGTGATTGTATGTGGTATATCTATAGATGTGACGGCCTATACTTCATTTATTCTAGTATTACAAAATATGGCTAAATAAGGGCATGAATATCTTTCGATATACTTCTCCAAGCAAAGTTTCAGCTTATTAAGATTAGCCTGCCAGATTAATATATACATTCAACTGTCTCAAACATCAGCTAGAAGCATTAATGAACACAATAATGTAACATAAGCTAAAAGCATGGAGAAGTGCAAATATTGACTATTTACACTTCTCCATGCCTTTAGGCGAGGTTTTGTCTAATCTACATATACATATAAAAGGAGAAGCTGACTGACTGATCTATCAACGCACAGCCTAAACCGCTGGGGTTAGAAACTTGAAATTTTGACAGTAGGTTCCTTTTGTAACGTAGGCATCCACTAAGAAGGGATTTTTCGAAATTCAACCCCTAAGGCCTCTGCCTCGAATTTTGCGGGCAGCGGGGCGGTGGCGGCGGCGGCGCGGCAGCGGGCGGGCAACGCATACCTGTTTTCCAAACCAGCGGGCAGATCGCGCGGCACTATAGCGGTGTAGTGTTGTGTTCGTGGTTGTGTTGTCGAGATATTTGTTTTTATTCGCGAACGAAATGTCTGAAAAACGGCGACAACATCTTTTTGATTCAAATTTATTCCTAACGCTCGATTTATTGTGGGCAAAAGAAGGAGTGGATCCCTAAATCCCTACTATAGGGCAAGGAAAATAAATGGCGAGTTTTATCGAAATTATGAAGAGCAGAGACAAAATCCCGACAAATTCTACGACTACACAGACTACAAGATTGCCGAAATAATTTGCTCTTGCACGTCTGAGGATATTTTGATACGTCACAAAAAAAATATACAACACTATACTACAATGCAGACGCGCAACGCGGGCGGTCACCGCTTGACTGGAGTGCACCGCTCGTTGCTCGCCCCCGCGCCGCTGCCACGCCGCTGTTTTCGAGAACCGGTCCATTTGATTTTACGCATAAGATCCTGCCGCTTCTGCGCCGCCGCCGCCGCCGCCCCGCTGCCCGCAAAATTCGAGGCAGAGGCCTAAGGGAGTTAAATAGGAGATGAAAGTTTGGATGGAAAATCGTCAGTTCAAAATTTCACGCAAGCGAAGCTGCGGGCGAAAACTATGTTATAATAAATGAAGTATAGGTGAGAGACCGAGTACACATGCTCCAAGATCTGAGCACAGCAAGCCTTGAGGTTGGACTAATGATGAATCAGTCAAAGACGAAAGTCATGACCAATAACACAAAAAGTAGCGTTGAGGTAGATGGGCAAGAAATTCACTATGTCGATGAGTACATTTACTTGGGCCAACTAGTATCCTTCGAAAACAGGCAGGATAAAGAAATCGACCGCCGTATCGAGAACGCCTGGAAGAGCTACTGGTCCATGAAGTCGTTGATGAAAGGCGACCTACCTCTATCTCTGAAGCGTAAACTAATCGACATGTGCATTCTGCCCATCCTAACCTACGGTGCTCAAACATGGTCCCTGACTGAGTCTCAAAAGTCCAAACTCAAGGTTAGCCAAAGAGCGATGGAGCGTAGCGTATTGGGTATTAAGCTCAGTGACCGAATACGTAATACCACGATACGCTCCAAAACAGGAATCACCGATGTGGGTCATAAGTCTGCAAGACTGAAGTGGGATTGGGCGGGTCATGTATGCAGAATGCATAAAGACAGATGGGCTAGAGTCGTCACGCAGTGGGTGCCGGAAGACGGGCGTCGTCGCCGAGGGAGGCCTAGGAAACGCTGGCGTGATGACTTAGATTCGTTTATGGGAGATTGGCCAGAGAAGGCAAGGCATAGAGATGAGTGCAAGGCTATGGGGGAGACCTTTGCCCAGCAGTGGGACAAAATAGGTTGAAAAAAAAAAAAATAAGGTGAGAGACTGCCAACACACACAATACATACACATCACATTGCACATAAACTATCACCGGAAAGTGGACATAAAATGTCAATCGATCACCACCTTCATAGTTCTAAAATTATCTACCATGACCATGATACACCTTATCTTCAGTGTTCCCATTATATCTTAGCACGCGGCGAAATTGAGAACTAAATTAAAATGTACTGAATTTGACAGGTTCCTTAGCAAGCAGCGCCGCCATGAAGTGTCAAGAAATACTGGACATTTAGTTACAATGAAAGTGGAAGTGAGTTAATGAGAACTGGGCAACAGAAGACGCCTTTGTTGTGATATGTTAATTGGGTTACTCTCGAACAAAACAATACGTTTCAGCGTGAGCGTTATCAACACTGACTACTATGCTATACACTATTACAAAGAGCTACTGAGTGGATATCCGAGAACAGTATTTAATTTAGTTAGGCAACGAACAATGGAATAAAAATAACTAGGGACATTTTTATTTGTATTTAAATGGAGGCACTAACTTTTAGAGTAGACTTAAGTGTAGTGCACTCCATTTAAGTCTACTCTAAGTGAGTAAGCCCATATATCCTCATTAATATACCACTCTCAACATGACGATCTGGGCCTCTCAAGAGGAGCTGTCAAACGTAAACGTCATCGGAATAATTTTATAGATTTGAATTATTATTTAATTTATCAAATCATTACCTTCAGTGCTAATAAAACGACACTTGTGAGGGTGAGCTCTCACATAAAAGCCATTCGTTAGTACGGGCTTAATGGCCGAATTCTCAAACGCTACTCAATTTTAGGTTGCCATTAAGTCTCATTACTCTCACTGTCATTTTAAGACGAAGTGACAGAGACAGCATGAGTTTAATGGCAACTTAAAGTTTAATACAAATATTGCAACATTACAATACAGTGAAACCTGGTTAAGTGGGCCCTGGATATGTGAGAAACCTCTGTGATTGATAATTACAATGAGGTCCCAACACTTTTGCATTGGGAATTTTCAAACTTTGTTAACTGAGATTAGATTTCTGATTCTGAGATTATTTCAGGTTTAAAGTTCATTTCAAAATCCCTGAGACTGAATTGACATGCGCGAAACGTCAAATTTGAAAAAAAAAACCTAAAAATTAACAAGTTTCACATTTGCGCCTGTCAATTTTGTCTCAGGGATTTTGAAACGAACTTTAGACAAGTTATGACACAATTGTTTACAAACAGTCTAATTTCTTCCATTTCCATCCAATAGTGCAACATAAAATATGCATTTCTTTTATAAACATTTTCACCTCTTTGTATGATAAATGGTATATTCCTTCCCAACCTTTCATAGTGGGACCCTCTATAAATAAGACAACTGTCATGTTAACCTGTCTATTTGGGAAACTGGGTAAATGAAAAGCCTCTATAAGTGATAAAAAAATCCAGGTCCCTTGAGATCCCAGTTAACTAGGTTTCACTGTATTTAGTTTTAATTCCGCCAAACTAGATCGCTAGCTTGGATGCAGCACCGCCCTCAGCCCGCAAATATAATGCACATGCAGAAGGTGCGATTAAAATGCAACATGCAACCCAAACCAATACCGGTTTATATCGATATCTAGTTTGGCGGAGTTAAAGCTAAATATTGTAATTACATATTTGTATGTCATGGATTTCCGGAAAGTAAGGCCGGATTCCATTATTTAACGTAAAATTTAGTAGCATTTGGAATTTGGCCTTTAGTGAATTAGTCTTAGCGCAGTGTTAAGAACTCGACCCACCCCTATAGTATTTAGTATGTAGTTTTGTTTGTGTATTTTAATGTAGTATTTCTAAAAGTTTTATAGATTCCCTTATGCTTATTTTTGATATCATATTATCGTATCATAACAATGTGTGCACTTACCATGTTTTCTCTGCAGCACCATAGGGTCGACTGGTAGAAAATGCCTAAGGCATTAAGTCCGTCTCTGTACTATATTCGAGCAAAAAGAAAAAAAAAATGTCGCAATTGTTTCGCTACAATAATCATAATAAAAAAACGCTTGAATACTAAATCCAAACCTCTTAAAAACCTAATTGAACCTTGACCACAAATCAAGCACTAAACGATTCAATCAAACACCTAATTCGAATGTTCTATAACAATTGCCCCATTCTACTAATTGGTCTCGTGTGTGATTTAACAGTAATTAGTTCTGTCAATTTTTTTGAGGTCAATTAACATACACTGCTTTGAACCCGCAGTTTTACCTTTCTTAAGCAATCGAGAGACGAAATAGAGGAAATTAGATACACATAATTGCAGTAGGTAGGTGTAACGATCGATAAGCGTAACTGAATGACATAAGTAGTGTGTAATAGATAATTTAACGATAGCTGTATGAAGTAATAGAGACGGCTGCTACGAGGATTGCTACCGAAATGAATTACAAATTAACACTTGCAAACATTACCAAATATAGCTTATCGCTTGCTAAATTACTTAACTCGACAAAATAAAATGCAACTTTGTTATTGAAATAGCTTATGTTGAAAAGAGTATTGTACTTACAAAGGTTGTATCGCTGTTAAATCTAACTGTAGCTAATTGACTTTTTTGATAAATATGCAACTGGGAACTAGGAGTGTCAGTCGATTTTATACGCAACAGCGTCACGGAAATTAACTCGGTTTTAAAATAATCTGGTTCATCGATTGATGTCTTTTATTGTAGATGCAACAGGAAATTCAACCTTTTATATAATTATAAGTTGTCTTTCATAAAATAAGGAAAATCTTTTTTTTATACTACTAGGCCAAATTATGTAATTCTCCACTTTGTGAACTTAGCTTCGCAGTTCTTTTCGTACCTCCTCATTTTGCTGATGCACAATTTTGTGCCAATAATCGATTTTCATTACTATTCCGGATGTGTATAAAATTTACCAGTTTTCTCAGTATTACTAGTGAAAAATCTATGAAGATTATTCTTTTCAAAGTCCTGTAAAATTAAGATTTCTCACATAGAGAGATACGAGTAGATACTTATTATTCCAAGGGAGTGTCGATTTATAAACAAGTTCATTATGCAATCTTGTTCATTATTACCTACTCAAGCACCAGTTTTAATAAACTGTTTACATTTTAATTAATTGTTAAATTATTACACATCTGTATTACCAATAATATCATGCATATACCTACATATTTTATAAAAGAAACAAAACATAGCTGTAAACTCCTCCGGAACTAATAAAAGTAACAGTAGATTGAATATCGAAAATCAAATTACTCATAAAAATCAGAGGATAAATAATAAATTAATCCCACCGCTAACAGGCTCATTCAAGAAAAATCACAGCCTGTCACTCACCCTATTGGGAAAACACTAGGATTGTCTAGGATAAAGAAAAAGATTATAAAGGCTTTGTTTAACACAATCAAAGCAGGGATGTCTATCATATCATTACCTCACACCTTTCTAAAGTATAGACAGGCCATTTAAATTTTGTATAAAAACAAACCTTTGATCCTGAAACATTTATTTTGCTTTAAGAATTAATTTAATATAAATATTTGAAGAAAACAATTATTATTTATTGAAGAAAGAATGAGGTTTTAATGGGCGGACTATACGTTATATTTACACAAGCAAGCTTAGGTCGGACGACCTAGGACGACATGTAAAGACACGCTTCACGAATTTTGACAAACTTAAAAGAAATTAAATGAAATATCATGTAAGATTCATTCGTCAAAATTCCACATTCTTGTCATTAGTGAGCGTTAATGGCCGATATTAATAACCGATTTCAATCCAAAATCTCTGGATTGACGTAGGTTTTTGACAGAACTTCAATAGAAGTAATGTGTAAAACCTACAAGCCTGCATTCTACATTTTAAGAGGTCTCCTTCTTTCTCTCCATCTACTTCGCTTCCGTATACATCTGCATCTCGTGCCAAACCAATGTTCCCCCGCCAAATATACCACATCTCTGTTTCTAATTCAAAATTCGAAATTTCGTCAAGTTTTTCTGCTGAACAATCGGTAATTAAATATTTGATTGATGGGAACGTTTCTGTGAAAAACATTCAAAAGTTCAACGTGCGAACCGCGACCGGACATTCACTGCTTTTTGTTACCTGTCATTGTACTTTTTTGCTCAGACTGATGGTAGGTACACCTGTTATTATTACTATAGACTTGTACTAATACTTTATCAAGTGAACATAAGAACAGGTTTCTATAATTATATGCTTCCAATGCTAAAAAGGTCTCTTAAATCTGCGTCTAGTCATATAGAAATCTCGCTTATTTTTTTGTTGAAAGTGTCCATAAAATTGAAGATATCCATTTCTGGAATAAGAATAGGTAGTTGACTTTTAATAAATTCCTTTTTAAAGTCGTCTACTTGGAAAACCACTTACCATTTAGTAATTGTACCAAATATTATATATTTTATCTTTAGCTTTAATCCTTACTAAATGTGATAACATAAATATTGACCCTATCAGCTGGTTATCTTTTCCAGCAAGAATTGAGTTACAGAAAAGATAAATTTTGACACTCGTTGTCCGTGAATATTTGTCATTATTTATGCACCGTTCACTTTTGCAATGTACAATGCAATGAAATGCATTTAATGCAATGTTCATTGTGATATTTCATACAACATTTATTGTTTAATTTACCTAAACGATACCGACGTAGGTACTCATTTTGGTGTAATCGGTACAACTGCAATTCCCTGTTTATCATCGGTTTATTAAAATATTACTCAATTCATTGCATACGTTCAAATATTATGAAATGACTGTTCGTATTTGTATTAATTAATAAAATCATTAATTTGAAGGAGGTCATTTACTATCGGAATCGGGGGCGGACATAAATTAGAAATACTATTAAATTTAATGATGACTGATTGACGACAGAGCAATGAGTCACTGTTGGTTATGTCTCCTTAATTTATTATACCTTCACAGGATGTGACAAAGAAACAATTTTAAATGGTGTAGCTCGCATAGCCGCGACCCGCGCCATTATCTCACAGATTTCATCAAATTTGGTATAAGATTGAAAAAAAACCATGATATAATAATTAATGTCTTGTCTCTGTATGGCCTGCAGCTATGTGAATATTGTAATTAAAAAAGTGCGTTTAAAGCAGTCGACTATTGTTTGCTGCCCATAAACGATGATAATCTGACGATGACGATGATTATCGAGTTGTTATGTCAGCATGTGTAATCAAAGTTCCATTCATGACTTCGTAATGCGTAGCGTCGTATGAGTGACCATCGATGCCTTGACACCGCAAACATCCGCTAATATCTGAGAATATGCAGTATATTACTTATCGAATAGCAACATTATATACCGTGGTAATTTCAATCTTGATAAAAGCTTACTGCTTATTTTGTTTAGCATTAAATATTACGAAACCAAGTCATCTTGAGTGTGTCTGACAGTCACAAGTCACAACACATCAAAACTGAGAACTAATTTTGCGTTTAGTGTATCGAAATGTTTGTGTGTTTATGTGCTTTGTACTTCATAACATTTTGAGGAATCTTTACGACTTGCAACACATGTTCCGCAAACAGCTAGATCTAGGTATATTTTTCTCTCTTCCTAGCTGTTAATTGTGGTGGGGTTTGCTTTCCTTGTCTTTCTTCTGCACTTCCGTATCTCTCTATACGTCCATTTTTAGGTATCTTTCAGGATTTCTTTGGGAAAGGGTAAAGCCAGTTTGCCTATGTCATGTAATGGTCTCATCTCTAACTCTCTTGGTAACTAAAATATTTTTATTAAAAAATAATTTGAGCCAAATACGTACAGCGTAGGACTTAGTCGGAGTTGCATGACAATCAACAGATAAGGTCTATCAATTATCTATGACGGCATGACCTCGAATTTACGACAACCTCCATCTATCTAGACAATACCTGCTACCAACATTCAACGATTGTTTTAATGTTTGACTAAAATTATTTACGGGTTGTATGCGTTTAATAATATTAGGCACAGTCGGGAACAATGAATCGGTGTCGCTATTTAAAGGTACAGAGACATTACTTATAGGTACAAAATCTGTTCAAAAATTAGCTTTACTTATCAAATATCTTAGTTTTATTGGTTAAACTACGTGACAAGCTTGTTTTTGCGACCTTCTCTTAACTTAAACCGAGCAAATTGCATCCAGAATTCCAGATATTGTATGCTACCATTACAACATAAGTCTTCAAAACTCATGTTTTTAAAAAGACATGTTTTCAGACTCTTAAAACGTGATCTTAACCTGGTACTTAAATATTTCACAACTTCTTTGTAGCCTTGTAATTTCTTATTTCCCTTACACATAAACTTTAATTATCAGTTTCTTCTATGTCTCACCTCACGTAAAGAACATAATACGTGCTAGATAGCATAGAAAATGATTATCGCACTATCATGTAGCCTATTCACTGATAGCATGTAAGGCTGGTTCATTCGAGATACAAGTACAGATGCTTATTGTCCATTCATTAGATATTATCTACGACTGACACGTGGAAGAATCATACCTACACCATAATATCATTATAATGAATTTGTGCATTGGAAGATTTGTATATGTAAACCCACTGACGAAACAGGTAAAATGCTAGCAGTGTGGCACAAAGATAGATAGGTACAATAAAAAAATTGCGGTTCACTTGGGCAGCAACGTATTTAGCATATTTACATAGGTGCCTCGCACCACTATGTAAAATAATTCCAGGTCAGCGCTAAACGAACCCGAGTCTAGTTTTATGCTATCGAGTCGTGGCTAACTTGACTCTATAACAGCGTCGAGTCAGCGCTGACTTGCCTTGAAACTCACCAACTTCTTCTGCCTAGATTTTTCCCAACTATGTTGGGGTCTGCTTCCAGTCTAACCAGATGCGGCTGAATACCAGTATTTTACACGGAGTGACTGCCATCAGACCTCCGTAACCCACTACTGGGCAAAGCCGATATCTTAAAGTAAGACTGGTTGCTTCTGACTACCCGTAACGACTGTCATATTTATTCGTATGACACACGGGACCGACGGCCTAACGTGCTCTCCGAGACGCAGAGGGATCGATGTGTAACGAACGGTCACCCATCCACGGACTGACTGCGGCAAGCTCAGCTTTACCTTGCAAATCGTACGATCCGCGCGGTTGTTATTTAGCAACGAGTTCCTCAAACTACTTGAAACTCACTAACTACTGTCTTAAAAAAAAACTCTTTTGAGAGGGCTAGGTTTGCTGTCACCATCCCGCTTTGGGCAGCATAATAACTACGAGTTATAGGTACCTTCGTTTATGGAAGAGGATTATGTCCAGCACTGGTTGAATGGTTGTTAATAACCCAAATAGTGTGCATACATCGCCTCGCCCATTTCCGTCGTGTAAAGATAGGTAAACACGCGATATAGCACGCGCCTTTATTCACATTGTTCCGTTCGGGGAACGTCAACACAATGGGGAAATAATGCAAACAAAATGTAAAAATGTATGAAAAACTAATTAGTTACAGTGTTTTCTTGTGTTTTAATTTTGTTTACCACCCGGTCTGTTTTCACAAAATTCTATCATTTCAGAATATTAAGTACTTACTGTTTATTTCCATACTTTATTAGATATTCTGAACGGGTAACGCGAAAAGTAGCTTGGTAAAAACATGAGTCAAGTTGCAACTTTGCAAGTATGAAGAGAGGGACACATGCCACGTCACACTAAGGTTAATTTCCGCCTTCATTTGCCATCAAACTATCGACAAATCAACAACTATGTGATGTAAATAGTTAAACACAGTAGGTACAGCTTTATTATTACGATATTGTCTGCCTTCTAGAGGACAATAGGGCTGTTACATACCTGACCACGATATAGGTACATAATCATAGATATTATTATGCTGTGCTAACCTTAAGTCTACATTCTACAAGATATCGCATATCGATATTATTAGCGCAAAGGTAGTGTAACGTTCTCAAGGAAAACAGGTACAAAGAATATCGAAATCTGAGCCTTCAGAATAAATAGGATACAATTATTAAACAGATATGCAAATGCAGAAGTAAAGACTCAAATATGTATGTAATGCTTTAAAATATTAAAATCATTTGTTCAAAAGTTAAACTTAATAATAATGATGACAACTGGCGGCTTTTCAGGGGGGCCAGCTAGTGAACTGGCGAGTCACTGTCTGCCAAAACTTTTCAATTTTAAACTTGAAAGGCAGACGCCGTTTTCTTACGGCAATAGAAGTTATCCAGTCCACCTAACACCCCTTCCCATAGACCAAATATTTTTCACCATATTTTACAATAGTCTTGCACCCACCTGGGACGGTCCATGACTGTACTGCAATAGTGCAGCCGTGGATAGTCCCCGGTTGGTGCCTCACCCCATTTTAGATTAAAGTTCTCAAAGGGGCCTCTGCGCGTTGGACCTGTGTCCCCCGTATGCCTTCCAAAGGGACCGGACATCTTCCGCACGGAAGACGAGGCGTGATTAAAAAAAAATGATGACAATAATGTTTTATATTGCTTTCACTGAAACTACAATATTGAAATCAATCACATCTGCTATACTTATTGACTGGTGACTAGTAATTTGACCTGTTCCTTGAAAGAGTTTATACTAGAGATCATTGGCAACAAATTAACCCCCTTAAAATTTGGGTCGAAAAATAAAACGTCTTGCCACTTTCATTTCTGAGACATTGAGAATTTTGGGATTTTTCATCTTAAGTGCTAGCAATCACTTTAGATAAAAATTCCCAAAATTCTCAATGTCTCAGAAATAAAAATTCTTTAAGTACCAGCTTTTAGAAAAGTATCAATTGAGTGCCAAGGAATGAGCAGATTTTTTACAAGTGTTTTTTTCGAAAAGATGTAAAAAATGTCAAACCCCGATATCTTGGAAACCGCTCATTTCCGACACACAGTTGGTGGAGGTTAATTTTATGCCAGTGATCTCGAGTATAACCCCTTTCAAGGAATAGGTCTAATTACCAGTCACCCTCTACAGCAATTGAACGTTAGCAAAATTCGGGGTTATGTACTCCTATTTATAAATTAAGCGCTAAAAAAAGGAACATTGAAATTACATTTATTTTCAGAACATGCAACATCGTTTATGAACGAGATGTAGACCAAATCCAACAAAAATATGATTTATTTCACGAAGCTCCGAGTTCATTCATTGAAATTGAGGTTGTACAAACAACAAAGGAAACACAGTTGTTAGTTAAAGAAACATCGATATTCGGGTTTTAAATAGATTAGATAATATTTATCAGATTGAAACTAGAGTAATAGAATAAATGTTCGGAATACGTAATTATATTATGTCAACAATGTAAACATGAATACTAGATAAGTTATTGAGATGGGCATTCAGGGACCCGGAACTATGAAGAATTGAGAATAATGGTCAGAGAAGTCGTGAGCTCCGTTTTACAGAAAAATAAACAACTATTTTTGTTTTACATTTGTTTATCAACGAACCTTTGCCCCACGTCTAAATCTTATTGGCAGGAAATAAATTAAACCAAAGTTTATAAACATATTTGATGGTTCCAGAAAAACTAAAGACAGTCATACTAAAAGACATCTTCAAATAAATAATAGTATTGGACTTCCAAACGGAGGCACAGGCATTGACTAGGACAAATGCACATTGCAAATTCCTGACCGACAACTCCGCCAAAACAAACTACGATTTACTGATAAATCAACAAGCTCAATCTATGTATTACGATTACATAGATAGCATAGATAGCATAGCTAAACGACTCCTTTGTGCAATTTTCCTAATTTCTCACAGTTTCTGTTTTCTTGCAGTCCAATTTCAAAAACTCAACATTTTTAAACATATCTCCAGAAAAGCCGAAGATAGAACGTTAACAACTCTATATATTGAGGGCTAGAAAACGTAAAATTTGATTTAAAACGATAGTATTATATACTACGGCGTTACATCTTCGAGATTCATGAAATGATGTATGTAGTACCTACCATTGTCCAATGTACTAGATATCACAGAAATCTCTTCGGATGTAAGGCCTTGTATAATACGGTCGAACATCACTTAAGGTAAGTTCGTTTAATTATAAATTATAGCATCGCCACATCGAAATTTCTCGACAACAAATCTGCCAAAAGAAACAGTGATTTATTAATAGATCAACAAAATCACGCAGATACAAACGCGTCATTAATTGTTGCGTACGATTACGAGTGCCTATCCGAGCGCTATGGGAAACGTTCTCACATGCGCAGCGGCCTCGCATTTCACTTTCTTGCAATTAGGCCGAGCTGCCTAATTACTTCGTCGACTGCTAATGATTACCTGTCTCGACTTACTAGCACCCGTGTCAACAAGCGTGTTACTAAGTTGAATTATAATGTTATTGTGTAGTACGAGATGTGATAACGTGCGAAGAAATATTATATAGCAAACTTTGTTCTCCAGCCCTAAATGTGTGGTGATAGGTAAAATATATGAGTTGTATCTTGAACTAAAGACATGGTAAACTTTCAAAAAGTAGAAATTACTTTATTATGGGGTGCGTGAAAAGAGCCTCCACGAGTGACGATACTTAAGTTCGTCCGGCGCACCCTGGGCAGTCAGCCGCGCTACCATCCTTGCTGACTGGCTAATCTTTTCACCACAGTATGAGCTATTCTCATATAGTTCGTGCCGACACGATAGAAGAAGACTTTATTTGCGCTAAACCAAAGCTTAGCGAAATTCTATTTCTTCTTTTCAGAAAAATTTACGTTCATTTTTCTTTGATAAACATGACCTACACCAACACGTTAATATAAATGAATAATCATGCAGTATATTAAAAGAAACACTAAAAATAGAAATTATGCATACTCTTGTCAGATCAAAGAAGATCGAAATAATTGAAGCCAATGTCACAGTTGAAGTAGCCAAGATAGTATAACTCAAATCTTCGATTTGTAGATAGAGAGGACGTCAAATACGATCATAGTACCCCTGGCCGAATTCTTCATAGCTCAGCCTTGCATTACATGTACATAGTTTATGTTAATAGTTAGTAGTAAGTAACTCAACCCGTTGACCGAGAAGGACATTACTGTGTGCGCCATTCTCTCACTAATTGCATAACTGTACCATCCTTACGGTGTGTTCGTATTGACGCGAACATCTGTGTGATACTTATGGGCATGATGAGAATAATAGAACAGTTTGGTAGACGAACGCATACCTATATGGTAATGGTTGAATTTTATTATATTGTCGTAATTATTCTAACCAGAGGGGTTCGTGGCTAATTGACAAGCACGCCGATCATACGAGGTTAAGCTGCGCTTGCCGCGGTCAGTCCGTGGATGGGTGACCGTTCGTTAAACATCGAGACCCCTCTGTGCCTCGGAAAGCACGTTAAACAGTCGGTCCAGGGTGTATACGAATACAGATCTATGACAGTCGTTACGGGTAGTCTGAAGCCCGAAAGTCTGACAACCGGTCTAACCTTAGGATATCGGCATTGTCCAGTAACTGGGTTACGGAGGTCTGATGGCAGTTGCTCCGTGTAAAATACTGGTATTCAGCCGCATCAGGGGGTCTACTCCCTAAGCACGAAGTCCGTGGTTTCGGCCTTAGTTACGAGCGTTTCCTACTCCCTATCACCTACGGACATACGATTATTTCGGGGCCCGAACTAAGTATGAATGACAACACGATTTGACAGTTGTCCCTACTACCGATGTGTTTTTCCCGTCCGAAAAGTTGAACTTGACACCTGTTTTGTTTACTCCTACGTTTCGGGCTACTTTCGGACGGGCGACTAACTTCGTTGACGGACTTAGGGAGTAGGCCCCCTGGTTAGACTGGTAGTTGATCCCAACATAGTTGGGAATAGGCTATGCAGAAAAAATATTCTTGACAGAATCTGGACTTAAGTAGGTCAAAAGATAAAAGTAGGTAATAAGTAGAATACACATTCCTCCCAAAATTAACACGTCTTTCAACTTGCTTTCAGTTGAAAAGTTGATTCTTAACGACTTTATGACAACTCCAAGGAAACATTTCGCGTAAATACTTGTGGTGTTGGATTGTAATTTATTGTTTGGTATTCGGGACTATTACGACAGTGACCCAAAACTGCCTCACTGAGTTTTCATTATGTCAAAACGAGAGTAACAGACGCTCGTGTCAACTTTCTCCGCGCGTTCTATTTCAGTCTCCGCGGCATCATTTTTTAATCATCCCGTTAACAGGGCGCGGACATCTGGGAAAACACCATTGTCTACATTTTATTGTGTGCTAGGACGTCCAAATATGCAAATACATTATTTAGTTTTAATTCCGCCTAATTAGATCGCTGGTTTGGATGCAGTAATCTATATAAATAAAAATGAATCCCTATTTCCCTTGGTCACGGCATCACGCGTGAGCGGCTGGACCGACTTCGTAATTTATTTTTTTGTTGTGTTCGTAATTGTCAGAAGGTTCTTATGAAAGAAAATTTGGTATAAAAAAAAACGAAATTATCTCAGTATGTCCATATTCTTCATTTGTTTACTGCATGCATGAAAATGGTTTTAACTTTTTGTTACTATTTTGTTTCTGAAGGTAGGTAGTAGGTAAGTAGTAGGTAGGTAGTAAGTAAGAAAAAGTGCATTGCAACGCATGCCGGGCACAGCTAGTCAAATTATAAATATATTAGTCGACGAGTCAACATCTCCTGAGGATTCTGTGGAGGGGCGAAACACGTGCCGTATCGTTTTGGTTTGCATGTTGCATTTTTTTTTCCACTCCTTCTTCTGCATATATTTATTGACTGGAGAGTGGTGTTGCATAATGCATCCAAACTAGCAATCTAGTTTGCCGGAATTAAATCTAAATATTATATTTGCATATTTTGTATGTTATGGATTCCCGCAAAGTAACGCCTGATTCCATTATTTATGCTGTGACGTCGTAGAATTTGTTTACGTGTATGTGATTATCGATTAATGCAAACGTTAAACGCATGCAGTTTATTGACTGGTGGAATGATGAGAAAATAATCTGCAAGAAGCGACTTTCACATCACCGACCATCATCCACTTTTATTGGAAAGGGTAAACAATCATGCACCTTGCGGTTGAGATCGCAGAATGGTTAGGTAATTGCTGTTTCTTTAATATCACACTTATTGCGAATTTATACATTGATCCGATGGAATATTCCGATCTGTCCCCTCGTCGGTAACAGGGGGACAGATCGAAACTTTTTCATTTCTATTTGTCCCTCTGAGGAACAGCAGGGGACAGACCAGAAATAATTCGTTCGATCTGTCCGTTCCTCTTGGTGACAGGGGAACAGATGGTTTTTTTTTATTCCTGATTGTCTTCCGAAGGGGACAGATCGGAACATTCCGAACAAAATAAACGCATTCATTTGTTTCATTTAATGAATGACCTACCTCACAAAAAATCAGTTGCGGATGTGAAGTGGCTGTTTTTCAGTGTCACACTATCCTCAAAAAAACGATACCTTGGTTAAACCGCACCAAAATCGGCTAAGTTATTTTTAAGTTTATTGTTCAAACTTACAAACAGATGCAGATGTAAAGATTTTACGATAGTATGAAGAATAAAACACTTTTTGGTCTAACAATTACTTTAGCATTCTAGATCAACCAAGCACTAAGATTAGGATTTAGTTCAATGTCACACAGTCACCTATCACTTCCTATTATTTCAAATATAATACACAAAGACACATTTAAAATCGTGTCGCTGTTGTCCCTGAAAACCGTTCAGTCGACAACAGATTTCATGCTTTATTAAACATCAAAGAGTTTCCTCTCGATTAGTTAAGTAATCGATTATGTACCTATTCTAAAGCCTATTTTTATTTATATGAGCATTGCATCATATATAATTTCTGCAGGCTTACATGCTAAATTACCGGATAATAATTAATTGGCCATAACAATATTTTACCTAACTACAAGTTTTAATTTGTTGCGGTCAGTCCGAACATTATTCTAATTAATAACATAAGGTTATGCTGTCAAAGTTATTACTAAGATAGAATTCACAGACACACACACCCTCACAGAGACACACACACATTCTCTAATAATAACATAAGGTTATGCTGTCAAAGTTGGTACTAAGATAGAATTCACACACACACACATATACATACGTTAAACACACACCCTCACAAACACACACTCACTATATTTAATTAGAGACAGGTAAGTCTATAAGAAGGAAAACTTTACGGAAGCACGCGCAGAAACGTTCCGGTCTGATATTAACTTTTACCAGTCAATCAGCACTTTTTGTACACTGGACTTATATGATCAGGAAAATAACGCTGAACACGATTATGTCTTCAAAGAGTAACAAAAAGATCTTTTATACTTCATAACTACTAACTAACACTACCCGCGGCTTTGTTTGCGTAAAAAGTTCCCAGATTTTCTCTCAGAAAACTAAAAACAAATAAAAGTTTAGAAGGCCAATTCTCGTAATTAATTTGAAGTAAGACTGAAGGTTGACCGAACTTAGATTAAATTATGAATTGAATAAAAAATGGTATTCTGATACTCTTAAAGTTCGGTCCGGTTTCATTATCATCTCAGTCTATCTCGATTTAATGTCAATTCAGTCAACTTAAAATCTATTACCGATAGCTTACCGATATCAACAGTCATAGACTAAAATTCTAGAAACAAATGAGAATTCCAACTTGTCAAAATGGCTCAGTACATAATGTAACCAGGATACCCTTTTGGCTTCAGTCAACTTTCAATCTCATTTGAATATAATCTCACGTTTGACGTTGTTTGTTATCGAACTAAAATACCATTTCTCATATTTATGAGATTGAGACTAGACTGAGACTAGACCGAAACGATATTTTGAACATTTTTAATTACGAGAATTGGTCTTCAGTACGACAACTAAGAATGATCATACAACTAATGGCAGTTGCTCATTTTCGTGTCACTCATGCTTATTGCGTCAGCGTAAAGATATTTTTTATGCAATACTATACTAATAAACATTCGTGCTCTTGAAATCTCACTCAGTTCGGAAGTGATCGGTTTTACGAAGTGTACCGTACCTATTGCGAATTCAGGAATACATTCTGCCTACGACCGTGTTAATGGATTTGAATCAATTTTGATCTATTAGATACCAACTCAATTCATTCATTGCAGTGGACATTGACTAATAAACTACATCCAAACAACGAAGCTTTCGCATTAAAAAAATCCCATTTTCCATATCGTAAACAACACTTGACATGTACCCACATCACGTACTAGTTGACAAAGGCGCTACGGTTCAATGGTCACATGAAGGCCTCCTCTCAGATGGTTATTAAGGCCACGTTACCGCTAAATTGTTCCCTATAAAACAATCACTACAATCATTAATGGTTTCAATCTGTTCGCCGTATTCGTGCGAACGAAAATAGCTTGTGACGCTGAGCTTGCGACACTGCAGCTGTAACTGAAAAACTATTTAAAAATTGTGTTTCGTCAATATTCTTTTTTACGCAAAAAATATTACTATGTGCATAATGTACGAGGAAATTTTCCAGAAAACCCAACGCCATTTCTCTATAAACAGTCGTCTGGTTACCTTACTTGTATTATTTACGACACACTATAACGCCAACGTGGTTTGGCGATACCTTGTAATAGCCTATTAGTTCCTTACAATCACAAAACGGGTGGAAGTGCCAAGTCAACCGCATAGCAATTTAAGTGCTGCTATAATCGTGAAATGTTGCCAAAATTTCTAATCTGGCACTCACGTTGCCAAAACAACAATGCCATATGACTTACACGCAGTACGTACATGGGTCTTGTATTGAGAGCTACTTTCTAGTACTTAACTTAAGCCTAATTATTACTGACTACAAATGAACAATAGAGACAGCTCTATCTTGTTTGTTGACGCCAAAAACAAACCGGAAATATGTTCTTACTTCATCTTACGACATGTCCTACGATGTTTGGGCGCAAGCCAAGTAATAATAATAGTGAACGATGATTTGCTGTGTCTGTGAAGCTATGCACCTACCTTACTACAGCTACTGCTTTATTTAGTAACTCTATGAATGCTATATTTAGAACAAGATGCACCAACAGCGAAGTTATCGTTAGAATTGTCTTGTTTTGGACTCCCTACGTCCTGAGTGAATGTACGATGTGTTTTGGCAAGCTTGCTTGAGTAAGAAGCAAGTACAATGTTTAAAGAATATCCCAACATATTAACTAATTAATTCGGTTTATGTATTCGCTAGAATTATTTCATAATCTTATCTACACAGATTAATGAGAATGTTCGGATATAAAATGCTAAATCAATATTAACCTACTTACCTCTATTTAATGAAATCAAGAATCTTCATCTTGCATTGAATTAAAATAATTGCAGTAATAGCATATGCAGGCAATTTGAATCAATCATAGTTTTAATCCTGCAAAACTATTTATTCGTCTATTTATAAATAGAATACAAAAATGTAGTCAATAAATCAGCGGAACATCGATAATTTTATAGGTTCACTTTCACAGTCGCGTCCGAATGTGGCATGAAAATCACGAGTCCCACATCCTTTCACTACATTTGCATAACGATACTAATGTGCATCTAGCACTCGTGACCGGTTCAAGCGATTTTTTGTCACACATCTCTATTTATAAATGCTAATATTCTAAGGTGCTATATTGAAAGTTTTAATTCTCAAATCAATACATAACGAGGCAACCTAAGTTGTTGTAAATTAAATGCGTGTTTGACAAATGAAAACAAATCAAACGAAAGTAACTCTGTCTGTTACCTCATAATGACCAAACTACTGAACTGATTTTGATGAAACATGGTACAGGGTACAGGGATATTCTGGAACCCGGAGAACGACATAAGCTACTTATATTATATCCCGAAAAACGCGGAATACACGATAAATGAAATCCACTCGGGCGAAGCCGCGGGCGATATCTAGTAATTTATAAACTAAAAAGCAAGGGACCGAAAATATTCCAACAAAATTTTTAAATATTTTATTTTAGAATTGCTTTATTCATTCTGTACCTAATTGAAATTCTCGGATTGGTAACTAATCATCGAATCGAAATACAACTTTTTGAGAAATCTTTTAGCTTTATAAATGTTTTACCTGCTATATCAAAACCTAATATAATCAATTATTTTTTTATTGTATATCTTCTGCTTCTTTCGTATTTCGAAAGTGGAACTAATAAAGTATGTTAGATTATAAAACAGCCCGTTGACTGTAATTTAAAATAGTCATTAAATATTATTTTGCTTTTTATGCTTGAGGTCCCGTGGTAACACATTCAAAAGACATTTAAATACCCTAAAGACCTTACAATGCATTATTAGCGTTCTGCAAAGAAGATTAACTACACAAGATACCTTCAAAGATTGCACTGACCGATGTGCGCAAACCACGTATAGCAGTACGCATGTCCAGTTGGCATTCGTAGGCCTTCGGACCGGTTCCACCGCAGCTTTAGATACAAAAAGTGATAGTCATCATAGGTCCGAGACCTTAACTCGATCGGTACAGCTTTCTTCAATAACGTTCACATGAATGTGTTCTTGTATTTCTCTTCACTAGATCAACGACCAGATAATTTTGCACCGGCTGTCCCGCTGGTCTGAACAAACTTGAAATAAAAAAGTAAAAACCGACTTCAAAAAAAAACTAAACGGAGTAAAATAATTATCATTTAATAAAACTACCAGTTTCAGAAGTCGGTGCATTCAATTTGTTTCAGCGTAGAACACCGACTTCTGAAACTGGTAGTTTTATTAAATGATAATTATTTTACTCCGTTTAGTTTTTTCTTGAAGTCGGTTTTTACTTTTTTAAAGTTTTTTTATTTCATACTTTTTAGTGCCACAAATTACAATTACAATAGTGTACAAATTCTCGGACCAGCACTACAACTAGAACGTCGTCTACATACGATTTGTGTATTTTTTTTTTGTTTTTGTTGACTTTTTCAAAAAGTGCTGAATCAATTTCAATAAAATTTATATGGGACCACCTCTGAAGTATGGCCTACCAAACAAAAAAAGAATCATCAAAATCCATTCATAAATGGCGGAGATATCGCGTAACAAACACACAAAAAAAAAAAAAAAAAAAGAACATTCAGACGAATTGAGAACCTCCTCCTTTTTGAAGTCGGTTAAAAAGGTAAACAATCTTTTAATGATTTATTTAAAAGAATAAGTAACTATTGAAAAATAGTAACTAGTTTCAACGACAAAAGCTAAGTAAACGTAGAATATAATTGGAAATTTTGATTTGATTTAAAGAATAAATATTTTTTAATGACAGATTTAGTCAAGAAGGTTTCAAAGAGATTGTATATCCTTATTTCAGGTTTGGGCGGGCCAGACTAATCCCTACTAAGGTGGTATAAAGTGAGCTGTAAGCGCGATAGTTACCTATTTATAGAATAAAGTCTTAACAATAGATAATCTTTTTGAGTTATAAGCTTGTCATAACTTAATTCAGCGTTGATAAGTAAGGGGTTTATAATTAGTCTTTATTTTGCGGAAATCAAGTAATAAAAATGATCTCACTTGGAGATTCCTGGTTAATTCATTCATATTGCGTGTACGGAAAAGAATTTTGATTTCAATTATTTTTTTAAGCATTTCTAGAAATTGTTATCTCAAAAGAAAATAAGGTTGTAATGAACTTTTATTAACATTATTTTACGTTTACTCTCGTTACATATTAACTACCTATTTAAGAAAAAAGTGGTACTTCTCAAATAACCATTTTTCTGACCGACTATGGTTATTTCTCTCAAAATGTTATAATATTCATGAATTCATGATATTCTAAATACAAAATTTAGCATTTAAACATAAAACATTTTATTAGATAACTATCACGGAAGTTAGATAATTAGAAATTTTTTTGTTTTCGAATTTGAATAATAAAAAATTGACATGTAAAATTTCTTTACTTTAAAAAAATATAGGTAGTGCATCGTAACCTCTGTAATGGCCATGAAATTGAATTTTAAATGATAAAATGGCTTAACTTTCATGTCATCAACGCTGTAGGACCCTAATGGATGATAATTATGATAGAAAAGATTATCAGGTTGATGTAAGAATCCTAAGACGAACAATATCATCAGCATCCCACTCTAGGTGGGGTCGGCACAACATATATTCCTCTTCCATTCTCCTCTATCAGCCGTCATCTCAGTACTCATTCGTTTCTTACCCGTATCATCCTTCACACAATCCATCATACATCTTTTCTTTGGCGTACCTCAACTTGTATACCCATCCATATTCAACGTACAATATAAAATGCGAAAAATATTTTGATCCATCATAAGATACTTACATGTTTACTTGCTTACGAGGACAATAATGGAAATAGAAACATTACCGCTGCAAAAGATGTTACGTAACATACCTTCTCAGTCTGCAATTACTTTACTAGCTTACAGCAGTAACTGCTACTTAATTATAATCTAACGTCCTCTACAGTTAAGTATAAACATTATGAGTGTACAATGTTGTCGTCTGTCGGACTACCGGTCCATGAAATGCACCAAACCAAGCCAGGCACGTTATTTACAAACATTGAAATGAGCATGCAAGTGACTGTACATCAGAAGTGATTTGATATGTGTAAATAAAAAGAACAATTCATCTCTTTATACATCTGCAAAGCTACATTCATAAGTTGTTGGACTTTAAATTGAAACAGAAATGCAAATCATAGCAGCACACGTAATCTATAACGTAATTAATGGTAATGAGGACATAGTGATTCTTTTACTAACACAATTATAATGACACACGTTGAATGATGAGAAAGTACGTACTATCATAGCAGGTACATCATTTCAGATAAAAATGGCGCGTATCTAGTGTATAATCTATGGTTATACTTCGACTGTGACAAAAAAGAGGTTTATGTCAACAACTAACTTCATGGTGTTGCATTTCCGCTACAGCAGCGTGCATAACTTCCGTAACAATTAAATTTTTACCCTCAATAAGTGCGCCAAAAGAAGTAGGTAAAACTTTAATAACACGTTCCATAGACATGATTAATGACGCCAACATATTTGCTGACAGTCAGGTACAAAACAGACAGACTTCAGACAACAGAGCACTTCAGAATGTTGGCACACGCTTCGAGATCAGAAAGAGAAAATCGGGGCAATGTCAAAACATAATAACTAATTAAATAACAGATTTAAAAAATCGTTTGAAAGTATTTTACGTACTTTTAAAGTATGTTACTTATTTAATAGCCTATATGAATCTTGTTCCCTATACCGCTGTTAGTAACAAGCCCAGTCAATTTGTCTTCGACCTAAATCACGCGAGTGTCAATCATTATTGGCTTTTTATGAGTCTATACAGAATCTCAGTCATTGATTGTTTTGTGCCAAATCGTTTGTCAACAAGCGATCGTTACCCAAACGATACTGATGATATGTATGTCTTTGTCATTTTTTATGTACCACGTGAACACGTCACGAGTTAATGGAATCATGATAGTCATGGAACGCCACTTAATAGTCCACCTAATGCATATCGTTGCGACATCACTTTCTCCCGCAATTTGTCATTCTACCTATCATCTACGTTAGTGATGTTTGTTTTTATGGTTCCGTAAGTAAGTAAGTCTTATATTCACCTGTTTGTCACTAACGACGTAAAAGTAGTGTACGGGTACGGATTAACTTTCTGATGCAATTATTTTAATTAGGAGTTATTCAGAGCCCGGCCAAGTGATTTATCTCTTAGCGTGCTTGTTTGGAAACGGATTTAAAGATATTTGTAGTAGATAGTACCAACAAAAATGTTTCAGAAACAATAATTAAACGTTAAGTTGATTGAGTTTTACAAATTAAATTATGTTGAATACCAGTCAGTATCTGGAAAAGATAGATAATCATGCCAGGTACTGATGGCAAACATTTATAAGATGGCTGCCAACATTTACATATTTTGAATGAAGTGGTCATTACAACTTCCTCGAAAATCGCTTAAAAAGGTTTATACATCAATCAATGCGACACAATAACGATATATGAATGAATGATGATGAATCTTGTCTTCAGAGTGCAAAAGAAACGTCTAATGAATTGAGACCATCCTTATAAATTATCTGTCTGGCTCCACATTTCCGTTACTTGCATTAGAGCAGTGCATTACGTAGGCGTTCATCCTCATTGCAGCTAAATATTGTCTGTCCCCACATCATTAGCGTATTAAAGGGACGAATGAATGTTATCTCATTCTATGTCATTACTTACTTCTACTTGTACCGACTGCATTCACTTGCAGGTTTAAGGATAACTTTGGTTTAAAGATATTTCTTCTCACAAGGAAAAATACAGTTCGTTTATAAATATGAGATGTACGAGATAATTTTATCATGCAAGACATTACATAATGACTCTGTAGGTCGAAAAAGAAGTCCAATTTTAAAGTTTGGATTTAGGCAAAAAAAGTTATTTCTGGTTACGCTGAAAGGCATTTTTTTGAACACAGAAGGCTAATTTAATCCTGTTCATTCAATACTCATGTAACTTTTATGTAGGATCATCTCCTGTGTTGTTAACTGATTTCTTTCCAGATTTTTATAGGATATGCTTAGCTTAAAAGTGCGCTCTTTGGAATAAGGTGCGTTCTGACTTTTGAAACTCTGGTCAAAAGGTAACAAGATCCTAGAATAGATCGAGAACCTAAAAATAATAGTGTATACATTATGGTATTATTCTTAGGTTACAGATGGAAGTTTTCACTACAAGGACTAATGCTGCATTCCGGAACTACTCATAGTTTGTCGTATCTTACAAAAGCCACCGGAAGACACGATTTGGGCTATAAGTCCTGCGACCACTTGGCTTACCGATCATTAAGATCAAGACCTAATCCTTTACGAATTCTAGTTCTAGCTACAATAAAAAATAATGTTAATATTTACTGCTCACGGTAAAGAATTCCTTTCTTTGTCACAGATAGGCAAGCTGAAGTTATTATTATGCTCACACTGTAAGGATTTATGTCTGCATATTTATTCAAATAGTATTCTCCTACAATGCAGAACGAGAAATCCGTTATAATCGGCATTGTTCTCACGAGGATTTTAAGAATGACAGCCAGAAACAAAGACTGTCCTTTGCAATGTTTGATGTTGAACTGCAATTCACTACACCCACTCTCATTACTTTGATAAAAAAACACAATTCCAGCGAGAATTACTAAGTGTTTAAAGGATCCATAAAATGATTATGTTAAAGTTCTGATGCTACTGTAATTTGCTCAAAGATTCGATGCTATAGTTTTGTAGGTCAACCCTAAACGCTTCCTTTCAATGAGTCTTCTTCTTACTTACTTTTTGTCTGGTGGAGAACACCTTGAAACAATTTTAGCGTAAAATAACTCTATAATTTACAGTCACTTTAATGCAACCCTAATGAAGGCTTATGATAAATCAATTTTGTTCTAATAGTACCTATTACTTATTTACGTAAAATAATCGAATCATTATCTTAACGTTGGGTGGTCCCTAACAGAATACGCTACGTTTTCTACCTGAGTGTAGTAAGGACTAAAGGTTTCTATAAGTGTGTGCAGCAGCATCTCTATCATTGACTACGGTTTTGGGTTACCATGTACTGGCGAACCATTTAAAATTGTTCAGCGATATCTGAGGTTGTCAAATACATGAATCTAGAAGCTTTGGGTAAATATGAATATTGTTATTATAATGTAAACATCCTTTGAGTGTCTCAGAGCTAAAATTACGTGCATATGGAATAAGTTTCGCTACAATGTAACAATAAATATTTACTTAAATATTTTCACTGTTTTGAAATGTATTTGTGAAAACAATAATAACCGTCCGCGTCGCTTTGTAATGAACGTGAGTACGACTTTGAAATATCTTTGTGTGAACTATTTGGGTAAATAAAAGTTAAGTAACTGAATTCGCAATAAAAATGTCGAACGGCATTTTTCAATGTTAGCGGTAATTAGTTGGTAAATTAATTAAGCAACCTACCACCGGAACCGATTCCGTCCTTCACTGTTAAGGAAGTTCACAATAAAGAGTTAACACTACAAAAAGTTGTAACTACCCAGCCATGATCTTTAACCGCGAGAGCTCACACCACAAACCACGACAATTCTCAGTAACTGAAATAAGCTGTAACACAGCGTAAACTTATAATCAGGTCAAGTTGAAATGTGTATCACTTGTCATATCAACTGCTTGTATTAATGAGGGTACTCTACTTCAACCTTGTAATTTTAAATTACT
Source organism: Amphipyra tragopoginis (assembly GCA_905220435.1). NCBI lineage: Eukaryota > Metazoa > Arthropoda > Insecta > Lepidoptera > Noctuidae > Amphipyra > Amphipyra tragopoginis. Next base: position 13,788,659 of record HG992009.1, read on the forward strand.
TGATCGGCCAATAAAAATATTAGTGTAGCGTGTTTCTATAACAGTAAATACCATTGGCGGAAAGTCATTGCATTGTACAAAACAGAGGAACTTCGTCCGGTAGCTCAACAATCCGATTGCAAAGAGCATTCTACTGTTCAATGTAAGGCAAACAATGCCTACTGAAGTACTGACTGATTCGAACGCGACGGCAATTGCACCTCATTACTATATCAATGGAGAAATCAGCGGTGTGGGCGACACGAGGCGGTGGCGAAACACCAGCGGCTGCTGCAAAATGCAGTGACTCAGTAAACAGCGTATTCGAATGCATGGCGTTAAACGCTTACCTTTCAAACGCGGAGCCTAAATCGTAACTATATGCCTCATACTATTGTTTTTAAACATACAACCATAAACCCGAGGGTATCGATCAGTAAACATTTTACTTCAAACCGTCTTCGACTCGACTACTCAAAGTCTCGTTCTGTTTCAAATATCATTATTTGCACATCTTGCAATCTATGGATGGGCTCTACATTTTTCTTCCCTACTAAGTTACGTTATTATTCTGCACTCAAAAGTATCACATAATGACCATCAAACCCGTTATTATTATCCGCCACTGTTATCGTTTTTATCATTTCAGTGATATTAATAAATAACTGTACCTTTTCCAAATTAACACATCTGTTTAAAGAAGTTTAAGTGAATCGATTTATTTTATTTTGATACATCAGTTGTTTAATATTAGTTGGTCTACCACTGCAGTGTATACAGTATTTCCAGTTAATATTATTCCTTTATCGGGTTCGTGGTTTCGTCAATATCTATCAATATCTATGTCGTTATCGAACAATTATCACACAACGCAAACGCTTAAATAATAACAAACAATGTCATATTTATGTACCTGTTTCTGTGTTTTATCCGGCAATATTATGGAGAGCTCGAATGATCTGTTCTTTTTGTCGCGATTGCCAGATCTCATGAGCTTTGACGACGAGCGTGTGATACTTTGGGCCTTCTCCGGTAGCTTCAGCGCCACGATGGACATGCTGCGCGAGAGGCGCCGGCCCAGCTTGCGTGTACGCAGTGACATGGACCCGCTCAGGCCACGCTTGCTGCGCCCTTCGACCGTCGAACTAGGTGTGGTCTCCTCCACACCACCACCCTCCTCACTAGCACCAGCCATTGCACTTTTCAATAACAACACAAAGACATTAAAATCAACGTCACCATTCACATCTCCAACACAACCGTGTCACAAAACAATCACACACACTTGTAAAGTCTTCTGTCACTCAGTCATGTTCCGTCTGCTTCCACTCACAACAAAAATCCAGTGTGCACTTCAGCTTAGGATCCACATCGTGACTGCCCACCGATATCGTAAATCAGGCTGAACAGTTCCAGTATAATGCGGATCATATGGTCACGGAGCCGGTTTGGGAACTACCGCTCCAAAGAATCTTACAATTTGGGACGACGTAAAACGTAATTCGTTAATGGTCCGTAGTAAGTGTGAATGGGTGCGATTGAGCAGTTAGAGTGATTGTTACGTTCAAATAGAGCGCGTTATCGCCGAGCGTGTTGCATTGAGTCGGTGTGCGCACGGAGCCGCAACGTGTGCGCGGGTGTTCGCGATCGGAGCGACTAAAGGCGAGACGGTCGCAGCAGCGCGTCTCTGCCAGCCAGGAGACAGGCTAGGCGCCCCGCCGCCGCTTGACAGCGTCACAACAGCTTAACCCTTAATTTGCAGGGTACGTCCCAGGGACTCCACGTGAAACTTATTTTGTTCGTACCTTTTGTTTTAGCGCGTATACAGTGTTGTGCGCTCTAATAGCTTCCGTTAGTGGTGCGCCCTACGTGGTGGTGGTAAGACTAGCGCGGGCGCTTCCCGCAAAGATAAGTAATCGAGACTCGTGGAGTCCCTCGGACTCCACCCTACACTGTACGTTACAAAAAAGTTCCGTTGGAATGGCACTAATGTTCAGAATTTTCGACATGTGTGGAACCAAGGCTTCTGTGATTCATCAGTCCTAAAACGGAAAACCAAAACTGACAAGACTAGTTTCTGAAATGAACAAAATCACAACTCACGACTGCCCAGACCAACTTGTCTCACAATATCCGAGATTCTTCAAGAAAATCTTCCGGTTGAGCTGGATAACACAGAAATGACCCAGGGAACAACGTAATCATTGTTTCCTTTGTCAAAAAATACTCAAAAAGAAGACAGATTTTGTTTGCAACTCATGTTGGAAACCAATATGTTTGGCTTGTTCGAAGAAAGTATGTAGGAGGCAGTGTGTAAATCGTACCAAGGATTAAGTGCTTTGCACGTTTTTTTGTGTATTCGTTTTTTGAAGAGTTTATGCTTCATTTGTCAGGAAGACCATTATGTTTATCAAATATACATTAAAAATCAAACATATTTTTGTTAAAAAGTGGAGATTTTGAAGCTCAAAGTTAATATGTCGATTTTTTTGTGATTTTTGAGACCAGCCGTAATTTTTAAGCATAAAAAGGATACTCTTCAAGCTATCCTAATTGTTATGTTAAATTTAGATTATTAGATACTTAAGTTACCTCCAAGTAATAAAAAGTTTTTGTACTTTTATAATTAAATAACTTTTTTTTCACTCTAAAATGTGGGAGTCCCTTGGTCTCCACCCTGCACTATACGTGAGTTTTTTTCACCCTGCAAATTAAGGGTTAAATCAAATTACTTTTCGAATTGCATTGTAGCATTAAACGCTGACACCGAACAAATGTTCGGTACGGTTGACAATAAGCTGAAAAGCGCTCCCACGGCATGCGACTATAAATCGGGACATAAACCGAAGATTTAGCTTGCAGGCTCGGAGCTTATTGTATAACGGGACTTACTCTCGTTAAAGACGTTCTCATTGAACGCTTAAACTTCTTTGTTATTCGATGCTACGTTTTATTTACGAGAGATAAATATCTAAACTAATGAGTGGTGCCTCATGACTAGTTCGCTCGTTACAGGTCAATAGATTTCAAGGTAATCGTGTTTCTGAATAAGATCCATTGTAGATGACTGGTAGTCGCTTGGATAAAATTTATATTTCAGAGTAAAAAGTCTATTACTATGTCTCTTTTGAGATACTGCGTTATAAAAACAAAATAAACATCTAAAATTTCACAACAACTCTCGGTATTTAACTAGGTCAATAAGAAACAGCGCTAATATACCACAAGGTATAATTTAGAAACGTTTTTTCAACGAGTTAGAAACATCTCAGGTTGCATTGAATTTGAATAATAATGATGTATTGGCTTCGTAGGTCAATGCGGATGTCAATGAAAGTGAACGTGTTATACTTTTCTTCTGTTAATGGGAAACTGGTTCTCAAATATGAAAATTAACAAAATTTTAAACTGAAAAGAAAAAACTAGAGTCAGTCAGATTTCGGAATATGCTGAGAACCTAAAATAATTAAACCTCTTCTGCAAACGTCTTATCCAAAACCAAAGAATCAAGTAGGTATATTCAAGCTGTCAATGTCAAAATGGAATTAAAAAAAAATTTGCAGCAATATCTTTGCTCAGCAATCGAATCAATTACATTATAATTTAAATGCAAATCAACAATCATAATAAAAAAATAACACCTAACAGCAAAACTAAAAATAATGCAGTGAGTAGAAACCTACATTATAATGAGATAAAGGCGATAAGGGTGAAATATTTACGAATCATACTTGATCATACCACAATAAGCTGCAATAAGCCGTAATAAGCACTAAGAGCTTATTCTCAATTTCCTTTAATTAATTTATTTATTTAATAAGTCAATTCCGACGGGTAACTATCAAGACATGATATTACAGTAATAGCAGTATGAGATTGGTACAAATTGAGACCCTAGCGTAATCGTACAACATGATATTTAATCTTACGTTATTAGCTGACTTCAAAACAAAAGCAAAAAGAGCAGAAATACTTCTATTGTATCCATAGATATTGTATATTTATATTTTGCTATTGTAACAGACATGCAAAAAGAAAACTACTTACAAAGATAGGGCAGACACATTTTTACTAAAGACCGCAGCTCATGTTATTATTATGTTTAGAAATTTCATTGTAAAGACGACACATTCTAATGACGGGGTTATATAACATGAGGTAGGTCTTATTTTTGAATACCTGAAGTGCAGAAGTGTTTGGCAATTGGGCATTATGTGGAAGAATTCAGAGTAGAATGTAGGATCTTATGAAAGCTTATCAATTCCTGATGTTTGCGACTGTAGAGGTATCAGTTTGGATTTATTGAGCCGTTCGGTTTAAGATTTAAGCGCTCTGGAAAGGTCGTATCTGTAGGAAATCCACTTCAGGCAGTTCTTTTGAACGCCTTTAATTCTATTACAGTGTACTGAGTAACATGTTGACTATATTATTGAACAGTGCTCCAATATGCTTCTGGCTAGGCTATTATCAAGGAGTACCAAGTAGTCGAGTTTTTAAAAATTTTGGTAAATCTGGCTACAAAGCCGAGAAGTTTGAATGCTCTGCCACCCGGCCATTATACCCATAATGAAAGATAGTCTTCGAATAACACGCGTAGGTCTTTAGCTACATAATTACGATCGAGTGTATAATTCCCAAATTTATACCTAGTTATATGTGATTTTAATAAGTTTTTTTGGTAAAAGTTATAACAAAACATTTGTTTATATTTAAGTGCATAGATTGCACCAACTTAAAATTGCTTGTACCTAGGTCGTATTGTAGGGATTCACAATCCGATGCATTTTTTATGCATACAAAAACTTTCAGATCATCAGCGTACTAGATAAAGGAATTTTAACTGTTTAATGAGATCGTCAAACGAAGGCCCCAAATGTGATCCCTGTAGTATGCCAGAGGTGACGGCTACGGGTTACGGCAAGTACCCCCTGACAGAGACAAGTTCGCTTCTAGAATTTAAGTAAGACTGGACTGAAAGGAATAAGAAACCATGTATGCCATAAGACAGGAGCTTTGATATATCGTGATTAACTTTGTCAAATGCTTTTCTGAAATCTGTATAGATGGAGTGTACTTGACGTCCCTTCACAAAAATAGAGCAGAGATAGTTCTTGTACTCCAGTAGGTTAGCGAGTATTGAATTACCGCGCACAAAGTTGCTGGTATTCAGACAGATTTGGTTTAATTTAAACTGAGGGTAGATATTTTGTTATAAAACAGTTTCAAAAAGTTTTGCCCTACAGGAAAGTATGCTGATAGGCCTATAGTTGGCATAGTCCGATTTGTCACCAGCTTTGTGAATTGGCACAATGAAGGCGGTTTTCCAGACTTTTGGAAACGTTACTTTATTTATAACCATTTGAATATTCCTTTTATCTAAAGGCAAAATTATATTATGATTCTCCAATACAAATATACCAACCACTAGTAAAATGGTAGATACTACAAAGTTTAACGATTCGTCACCTCTTGTGGTAGCCACTCGCTTGGCATCACCGCAGAGATAATATGGCCTTCAACTCATTACGTGCTTATTCGCATTGTATCGACTGGATACTTTCAATACATTGTGACAAAAAGGTCGACAATAAAGAAGTTTTCAAAGGGATTAACTAACCACAAGCCAATTTTACAGTTTTATCGTCCATTCTTCAGATTTTATGTTTACAGGAATATATTGTTTAACAATGTTCACGAAAATCCTATAAAATATGAGACAATTTACAACAATACATTCGTTAACTGAAATATTCTCAAAAATATCAAATATATTTTCAGGAAACATGAAACTTCTTGGAGAAAAAATGGTGACTGGAAAGCCCGCTACACGCAACTATACTCTTCACGCCGCTTGTTCCGGTTAGTTCAGCGACAGTTATTTTCTTTTGAATACACTTCAGTAATCCTCCTTTAAAAGTATTCCAAGTTGACGTTGAATACTTTCTAGTTTTACTATACGTACATTAAACATTATATTCTTCATACTTACTTTTAAATCTCTTGCAATAATATGTGTGCGTTCGCGCAGCGGAATGTTGTTGAATTTAAAGATTTTAATTATGCAGATATTTAGTGTATGACGTCGTATAATTGTGTATGGTAAAAAAAATTTGTGCACGCAGCCATTGTGGAGAAATTCACCAAAAACTGATTCCGCTGGGCGAACGTTGTCCTGGCGGAACTTTTTTTAATCCATAGACTTTAGAAGAAAGGAGATGTGTCCAAAAATTAGTGTGTATTTGTGTGTAATTGTGTATGTATGAATAAAATTAGTGCATGCATAAACTTCGGAGAAATTCAAGTTTCCGCTACGCGAACGTTTGGCCATTAGCTAGTTTTCATATAAAGCGCTTACATAGAGAGCTGTAGATTTTGACATACGTTGTTTTGAATTTGTTTATATTTGTTTAAAAAACAGATTTAGAAAAAATCGTAGGGCTTAAAAGATAAAAATATAAACGTAAAATACGCTTATTAGGTCTTAGTTCTTAAAGTATGCACTTTGGGGTCTAGATTTTCACGTTTATACAAACCTTGTAAGTGTCTGCAACATGTTGCCAAGTATCAATGATGTTCCGTTAGTAATTAAAGAGTTATAGGACAATTTACCATGAATAGATCACTGTTTACAAAGCAGTCAAATATCACGACGTTCTAAAGGAATTGCATGGTAAAATGTATGCCAATAATTAGTGTATTCATTCAACTGTTCACATGCAAAATTTCATGTCATTAAATTCAGTAATTAAAGAAAAACAATGATAATACTGACGAAGCATTGAAAACCTACATAACCCGACCAAGTTCGAATAGCTACAAAAAAGCGGCCGTGCAATATATTTAGGGAACATCCCAAAATTTACAGTATAATACCGGTATGGAATTGGTATAGGTGATAACACAATTGTTGTTTCGATATAATTTACAGGTCATTTATTTTTGTACACCTACTTTTTTAAATGTATTTGACTATGACAGAAAGTAGGTACTATTTACGTAGGTACTTTATTTAAGTATGCGCTTGAGACTTGAGATATAATCTAGATATATTATTTAAGACAAATAAAATTCATACAGCTAATTTCTATTGAAGATTTCACGGATCAGGATTCTAACTATAGACCCCTTAGGGAAATTAAATAATTACCACAAGTTTTTAAATTTACCGTTTATTAAACCTATTTTAGTTAACTTTCGTGAGACACATTCATATTTATGATTATTTAACAGTTCGTCTCGCGACCTCGCCGCGTGTTCAGCTCATGATTAAGGGCTCCGTTTGGGTCCGAAACTAGTCGGGCAATCCCGAAAAATGCACGTGAGTAAACCGTAAATAATCATAAATATTTTAGTAAAAACACATTTAAGTCTATTGCTGTCGTTGCAAGCGTTTGTTAACGTTATTATAATTACATAATTAAGTATTATAGGTAATTAAAAATATTTTTGTACACGGATATTTAAATAGAGAAGTACTTGTTAATTGAATATTTATTTTTATCGTAGATAGTGGCGTAAAATATTTTTCATTCAAGAAATACAATTGTTTTATTTTTTCCTAACGCTTGTGTACGCAACTGTACCATATTAATAAATATTATATTGGAAGGTTAAGAACGTTACTTAGATATATGGCACGGCCGCTTTTTTGTAGCCATCCGAACTTGGTCGGGTTATGTAGGTTTTCGATGCTTCGTCAGTATTATCATTGTTTTTCTTTAATTACTGAATTTAATGACATGAAATTTTGCATGTGAACAGTTGAATGAATACACTAATTATTGGCATACATTTTACCATGCAATTCCTTTAGAACGTCGTGATATTTGACTGCTTTGTAAACAGTGATCTATTCATGGTAAATTGTCCTATAACTCTTTAATTACTAACGGAACATCATTGATACTTGGCAACATGTTGCAGACACTTACAAGGTTTGTATAAACGTGAAAATCTAGACCCCAAAGTGCATACTTTAAGAACTAAGACCTAATAAGCGTATTTTACGTTTATATTTTTATCTTTTAAGCCCTACGATTTTTTCTAAATCTGTTTTTTAAACAAATATAAACAAATTCAAAACAACGTATGTCAAAATCTACAGCTCTCTATGTAAGCGCTTTATATGAAAACTAGCTAATGGCCAAACGTTCGCGTAGCGGAAACTTGAATTTCTCCGAAGTTTATGCATGCACTAATTTTATTCATACATACACAATTACACACAAATACACACTAATTTTTGGACACATCTCCTTTCTTCTAAAGTCTATGGATTAAAAAAAGTTCCGCCAGGACAATGTTCGCCCAGCGGAATCAGTTTTTGGTGAATTTCTCCACAATGGCTGCGTGCACAAATTTTTTTTTACCATACACAATTATACGACGTCATACACTAAATATCTGCATAATTAAAATCTTTAAATTCAACAACATTCCGCTGCGCGAACGCACACCAATAATATTGGTTGCGTTTATTTTCTTGTTCATCTCTAGCCATTCTGTTATAAGTTCCATTCCTAGTTGTTTGATATTTGAATTGTGGCTTTATTTAAGCCTAAATGCTCTAAACATATTTCACGTCGCTTTCGTCGCTTTACATCTTTACATTATAATTGCTTTATCAGATAGATATAAATATACTGCTGACGGCTCATTTTAAATTCAAAATATTATGTAGTTGCAACTGTGTTCGTCACATCGTCATACGAGTAGGTCTCAACTTCTCAAGGCCTGCTAGGAGTCAAGTTGCATTTCAACCGCTACCGGCAAGGCGCTGTACATTCTTTATACTTACTTAAAGCCAGAACCTGAGTCATACCATGACTCACGTAAACGGTGAAAAAGTCAAGCCAGCATCCCATCTCAATCCGTACGCCGCGGTTTCATCGTAAACCGCTAGCGAATTTTTCAATTTTAACTTTTTACCCAAAGAGTATGGCCGCATAACTACGTAGGAGTCATATCTCTATAGCTATTGTTTTATTTTTGAATGACATACTGGCCAAACGTTATAAATTCATGGATGTTAGGCCCGCTGACTGTGATTTTTTGTCACGGTGACTTTTTGTTACCAAGTTGAAGATATATATTTGTCACCGTAATGTCACGTCACCATAGTGAGCGCACTCCCATATATCTTCATAGCATTCGACTTGGTAACAAAAAGTCACCGTGACAAAAAATCACAATCAGCGGGGGCCCTTAAAATAGAACTTATCTTGTTTGTCACTTTCCTCTGGGTTTTATATTCCTTGCAAAAGAAGTTCTTTTCAACGTTTAGCGTTTTTGCTTTGAAGAAAATGTTTATGGTGATATTTGGGTAATTCAAGAAATATCAAGCTAAGGTTCAACTAGATGAAGCACCTGCAATCCTCATAAACTTTTTAAAGCAGACGATATATCTTCATTAAAGGCCCCAAGAAGAGGAACCTCGTCGCATTTCATTCATGAGCAACGATGCGACTCCTTACACGTCGCTGTTAATGCGAATGCGCGGAACGCAGCGGGACAGCTCGATCTATGGCTGCGAGCTAGCCAGTCCTCCCGACGTCAGCACCTTGCTATCGACGCAGAGTGACATGTATAACAGCTATGTGAGTTGCGTGCGGTTAGTACACCTTGAGTTGTTAACGTGGATCTTTCATCTTGGTCATTAACAAGAGCGTATATTAGTGATCATGTTGAAGTAGAAAAGAAAGTACATGAAGCCCATAATGCTTAGAGTTCTGTTTAAAAGGATATTGAAATTAAGTTAAGAGAAACATAGTGTTAAAGACAGCTATTTGAATTGTTAGTAAAAAGGGTCACAACAAAAACCAATATGAATATTTAGATTTCTGTGGAAATTATGACGTGATTAAATAACAATGACACATCCAAATACTGCAATAATGCATTACCATGATTAGTAGCAATCGATGACTTTTTATGAGTCTTCTTATGAAATTAGTGGGATAATTACTAAATTATGTTAAATTTGCTAATTTCTTAAGCACTGTGATTTTATATTCTCCAGGTCTGACGACCTGGGTGGCAATGAAACATTACTTCTAGATATGGTGCGTGCTCGAAGCCGTGAACTAGAAGATGAAGCTCAGGACAAGACATTGGAACTGCCGCGGGACGATGTTTCAGATGAGTTGGTCAATTGAACAAACAATATAAATTATAGTTTGTTACACTCATTACACACATAGAAGCAGTTTTAGTACTGTGCGTCGATGATACACTAGATATTAAAATATCAACAATAAACAGGGTGGTAATTTGAGATGGGACAGTAAGCGCAGCTACCTTAACCGTTGTAGCTATAGATAGATGTTCTTAGGAGAGTGTTTTTTAACTATTTTGTTCTGCCTTTAGATAATGATACAGATTTTGGAAAAGAAAATACAGTCAGCGAGAAAAAAAGCAGTTTTCACAAAACATTTTTGTGAAGCCAATCGATCTTATTTTCCTGGACTCTTCTAGACCAACTGAGGTTGGTGTACTAGAAACGTCAGAAATCGCAAAAAAAACTTATTTGAGATGGGTAGTGATAAGGGCAGCCACATTACATTGTGTCTACAGGAAAATATTTTTAGGAGACTGTCCATAATTTTGGAAAATATTTCTAACTGTTATCCCAGATTTGAATGCAGAGCAGAATATTTTCAAAAAACGTGGACAGTCGCCTAAGAACGTTTAACTGTAGCTACAACGGTTAAAGTAGCTGCTCTTACTGCCCCATCTCAAGTTACCACCGTGTATATGTAGACATTAACTAATCATTATGCAATTATAAAAAGTGACAGTGTTATTTAGAATCTATTGACCAGTAGCTGGTAATAATGAAGCCATCAAGAAACTGTGCTATACGTCTGACGTCAACAATAGCGTAACAAGAACCGAAGATGACAAAGAAGCATTTGTAAAAAAAACTTAGGTTCCCACTTAACTTTCACTCTCGATTCAATTATGTCTATTAACTACAACTTTCTCACAGTTTTCTTAGGCGAATAAGGCACTGTTGCGAGTGTTTTGTCACAACGATTATTCTTTGTCTCCGGAATACTCCGGATTCATTTTATAAAAGGACTTCGTCACTAACTATTGTTTTTGACCTCATTTCATAAGCAAGCAAGGCTTTTTTCCTATTATCATCGTCTTTCGGACGATTCTTAAGATTTACCGAGTGTTATTGGTTGAAATTAAGACTGTATCTTTACCCATTTTTTAGATTTGCATAAAATAGTCTCTCATACGTTAGTTTCTATCGCACTTAAAACTAGCTAACGAATCTATATATTTATGTCAAGTTTGGCAATGAAAAATGCTACTATTGGTAGCCAAACCGATTCGTTTTTGGCTAAAGGAACCGGGTATTGGTGCCGATTCCCTTGTTCACCAACTATAATAAAATTAGAGAATTGCTGTCTTTTACTAACAAGCAGCGAGAGAAAATGACGGTGATTTGTATATAATATCATTGACGGTGATAGATGAGAACTAAGTCAGAGATGACAAATTAGTTTACGCCTTGGACTTCACCGTGTATTTAGTCGACACGTTTTGAGATGTCGTCAAAATTTGAATTGAAATTTTAGTTCAACTTAATTTGACAGCTCCTAATTTCGTCTGTCTCTTACTTATTCTATCAGAGTGAAAAAGATGGCAATAGCCTAAATGAAGTTTAGTTTGTGCATAATAGAATCGGCACCATTAATCAATAAATAAATTCACTTTCCTTTATTAGTAATTACAACTACTGCTTTACAATTCGTAGGGTAGGAGCGTTTCACCCGTTTAGTGAAGAGTTTGATTGTTTTCGTCAACAGCCCATCAAGTGAGGCCTGTGTGCACGGCCTGAGCATGCGCATGACCGAGCGCAGCGTGTCCCGATCTCGGTTCTCCCGAATATCTACACGTCGCGACATGGACATTCCTTCCATCTTGGCATTTAAAACCCCAACCGTTCCTGCACCGGTAATGCCCAATTTATGAACACGCGGGATCTGTGGCGGACTTTGTTACGTTTCCCATCGTGTACTGTCATTACATTACATACAACTACAAATCAAACAATACGCGCAGAAAAACACGTCACCATAATCGCTCTAAGCCTAGGAACAAATCTAGCAGAAAATTAGCGCGAGGAATTCCGCGAACTGATTTCCATTTCGACTGCCACTCAACAAATCTGACTGTAGAGTTGTGCTTAAAGTAAAAGTGGATCTTCTTGAGTGCATTATGTATCTACGAAGCTCTGGAAACTGATAAGAAATGAAAAGAATGTAACATTTTTTAATTTTAGTGTTTCATTAATTTAATGGTTTTTATTTATTTAGATCAACAATCACAAGCACATTCAAAATATCAACACTACTAGATCGACTATTAAAGATGTCGGCAGTTTACTATATCAAAAATTTAAAACAACTGTTCATGAGATCAACAAGTCACTATTGACATCAGCAGTTTATAAAATAAACAGTTCACTAGATCAACAGCTTAAAATACCAGCGGCAATTTTAACAGATTAATGGGACTTAAGGGAAATAAAAACGAAAACTCTATATGGAAAAAAAAATACGTTTGTTAATAAAGCAACCAGTTAGAATTCCGGCGCGAATTTTCCGCTTGATGTGTCCCTAGCACGAAGCAAGTCCCTAGTCTTACACCCCGCGCCCCACATCAAGCTCCGCGTCTCCATAAACTAGGCCAATAATTATGTAATATTTATTTATTTATTCAGTAATTATTTTTAATATTTATTTATTCAATAATTATGTAATATTTGAAAAAAATATAATTCTATTTACTTTGACTGTTTCCGTAACCACATTTTCCCTACAAACTTGTAATTCACAAATAACTATAATTATAGCATACCTATCTTCCCGACAGGTGCCACTCATAATCCCTGGATTACAAAAAGTGGATCCTACTCCGAAAGAAGATATTCCTCGGTGGTCAATACGTCGTTCAATCTGCCCCGTTTGCTCGCAAAAGTGGAGAGATAAATCTTCTATAAACAATGTAAAGTATTCTGGTTAGTATATTTCTTAAGAAGATTTTTATACAGCCAATAGATAATCTAGCATTTGACGCATGTTTATGGTCAATCTGCATGCAGCCGAATAATAGAAGACATATTCTGTTTCACGAAGGGCCGATGATGTAAGATTTAAATTCTAATGATTCATCGGCCTTCGTGAGATAGAAAGTCAGTACCTTGTTTAATCAGAGCGACTCGTGCTGTATTATCTCCACACCACAGGTACTCCATCCACTAGCAAGTTTTGCAGCACAAGTTGACTTGTGCAACCGACTTTCCCCGCAGCAAGTCGACTGCTGCAAGTTTTAGGAACTAAGCGAGCAACGAAGTGCGCAATAACTTGCGCAGTAAATCTTGCTACCGTATTCAAGTAGGCAAGAGACATAATATAAACAATCTTACTATGTCTCTTTTTAGTGAAATACGAAACTAGCCAATGAAAAATTCTAAACCTAAAGGAAGAACTGACCGAAGAAGTATTTTAAGTAAATTAACATCACATCATTTCTTTTTGTTAGAAATTAATGTTTTGAAATATTTTACGGAAAATCTTTTTATTAAGAATAGTCAAATGTTGTTTACCTTTTATCTCACGGCTCCCTGAATAAGGTATACCTAGTTGATTTACCGCTTAAGAACAAAACTGTTGTCACTCTTCTCTAGCCTTTGAAACCACGAGAGATAAGTCATAATATTATCATCCAGATCTATTTATTATGAGAGATATAATGATATATCCAGATGTAGGTAATTAGTTTTTTTACGTCAGCGTATCAACACGAGAGAAATCCAATTGTGCCAGCATAATTGGATTTGTCTCGTGTTATGGGTGAGTTAATAAAGTCAAATCTCACATGCAAAAAAATTCACACCCAAAATAGTTATCTGTTGGCCATATAAATATTTTTTCCGTGAGGGAATTGAAGCCACTGCGTCGATCAAGCTATACATAGCTACACATCACAAGCTATACATCTCCCTCATGCGTTGCTCGTGGTTCTACTGCTTGGTTCTACTGGTTCATGGAAAAAATAATTTGCACTGGTCCTAGGTACCAGTAGTTCTAGGCAAGGGTAATATGATTTTTCCATGGTAGTAGTAACTACCACCGAAAAACTAAATTACCCGTAATACTACCAATAGAACCCAACAGTAGGACCACGGGCAACGCATAATCTCCCTCATACTAACTAAGAACGACCTTAAAATGGTACCGTAAAATGGGGTTATTTGATAACCACGGATCTAATTGGAATTCAACTTGAAAAATGTGCTTCTTAAACCATTGTGGCTGGTACTATGTTTTAACGAGTTCAATGTTATTGTATAAGTATTTCAATATGTGAAATTGAAGATAGTTTTAAAAGATGTCGATAAATCTACTACAACATGTTCTTGCCAATTGGCCCCGTGTTTTCCAAATAACCCCATTTTACCGGTACTAATGTCTTTACTTTCTAATATCTTTATTATCTGAATCCCAGGTTTAAAAAGAAACTCTTCAGCAGAATTGCCATCCGTGATAGCACCAGCACGATTGCGCGTATCAATCACAGCGGCCTAGTAAGTACTAAAACATACTAGTTATTTAGTTTTATCGCCAGCCAGTTTGAAATGTTGCTAATGAACTTGTTACCTATTTATATCTAACGATCTGTTGGGTGCAGTTTCACTGCCATCCTCGAGGAACTACTTCATGTACCCGGATAAAAAGTATCATAAGGTTTAATACGGGTCGTGGTCTTTAGGTGTACTAAATTTCATTCAAATCCGTTCAGCCGTTTATGCGTGATTGAGTAAAAAACATCCATCCATCCATGATCCATCTTTACCTACAAACAAAGAAAGAAAGAAAATAAGGGCTGATTTTTCAATCGCCAAATAACTTTTAAATGAGGAATAAATTTGTCATTTTGTCATTTTTTCTATACAAAAACTGTCAAAACGTCAAACTTGTTCCTCAGATAAAAGTTATCTGACTATTGAAAAAAATGGTCCTAAGTCGCATAAGACAATAAGTATTGACAAAATACTGGGCAAATTGTTCAAGTTCAAAGTGTTGCTTATAACCCGAAAGCAACCGAAGAATTATGGAAATTCAGCAACTTGAGATTGAGTATAAAAAGACTACAGGGTGATAAAGAATTCGTGTAATTCCTTCAAACCTCGTGATCTACTGGTGACAACTGATTTACCCTGCACAAGTTTTTTTTTAATCAACAAAAAAATGTTTTCAAAAAATGAACCATCGCATTCTGTATCTGAGTAATTTGAGCGTTCAAAGTTAACTGACTGCGTGGAGCGATATCACGCTAGTTGTGCCCGTCAGCTGTGTTGCCGTGCCTTCATTAATTTATGCATGGCATCGAAATTTTAAAGAACATGAAAAAAAATTGGAAAAAAAAAGTTTTTATTTATTTTTAATCAATCTAAATCCCACGTGGGGTTAATCTATACCATTAACAGATAATGTGGTTTGAAGGAATTACACGAATTCGTTAAGTAGCATTCTGGCAGTCGAGTAGCCGGGTTTTTCATAAAAAGTATAGGTAATGAAATTGCGTAATATCCTGAAATACAAATAAAACCCAACTACTATTATAAAAGTCATCTTTTATAATTGTAGTTGTCTGAAGTTGTTTGAAGTTTGTCCACTAATTAACTCTCAACTAGCCTTATTACTCTTATTAGTTATAGTGATATTTCAAAGTTACTTTTCCATTTTGTTACGTTATAATTTATTTAAGGTGCACGCTGCACATGGACCACTTGCGTCGTCCAAGGCTTGCATAAAAGTCTTCATACTCATTCTCAAGCTTGACCAACGCATGGGCCAACATTATTCCAACCGCACGAATGCATTATAATTTCTTGTTGGTTGATTTATATACCTACGCTAATTATATGTAGATGAAAATATCTACTGAAGTTTAAGTTTCCCCAACATTTACGTTCAAGAACATGAAGCATTTAACACGTTTCTAAATTATAATTAATGTTTCAGTGCTCCTCGCCCATTTTTAGCTGCCGTGGACGAAACTACAGGATTTGGTGGAGTAATGCGTAATACTAGCGCTGCCTGGCAGTTAACCCGAGCCCGTCGCTTCCGAATCCCAAAGCTCCAAATGCCGCCTCCAGAAGCAACCGCGCCCCCTAGCTCCACCGCACCAATGGCTCGGAAAGATTTGGATATTCGCGTTAATAGATTTCTGAAAGACGAAGGGATGACGATCTCGTCGTCTTACCACTTAATTTGAAAATATTTACCGTCCGATTTTACCGACCTCAGATAACTTTAATATCTGAGAATAAATTTGACGTTTTGACAAATTTTCTATACAAAAGCTGTTACCCGGGCTAACATGCGCAGCTCAAGATAATTTTCTCGTTGCATTATCTCGTGCCAAGACGAGATAAGCCATACATGATCTCTTTAGGCTATCGTGTTAGGCTAGCAGGTCCAGCTACACGCAACGACTTGCATGCGCAAACATTTTGTGCACACGTTTGCACAACAAACACAATGCACTGTACGTCGTCCACACTACACAACACCGACTTGCATGCGCAAACGGTATTGTCATTTCTGTCATTGTGTGTATAAGTACCGTACACCGTACACCTACAGCCGTATACCGTTTTGCCGTCTTATCGTAGATACATGCTTACTTGGGCAAATTAGAATTTGCGCAAAAAAACTTAAACTTATTCCTTAGATAAAGTTATCTGATGTTATTAATAAATGTTGACGACACTTTTAATTAATTTTATACTATTAAATATTGATTTATACCAAAGACATATTTTATTGTAACAATTCGCACGGCTTCCGTTTAGCCCCTGATGAAAGTTAGATAGGTACATATCCCATTATTATATCTACCTTCTTACGTAGAACGGCCGCTAGGCCTATACATAGGTCTTGGAGATGCCAAGGACGCAGCTAAAGCTGCACCGTGTTGGACAATGTGGCCTCACCCCGGTTGCATATTTTATTTAATGATTCCCAAGCGAATGGCCCGGGCGGCCTGGCCTATAACCGAATTTAAATACATAACAGTAAACGACAACGCGGCAGACTCTGAACATGTTGGGTTGAAGTAATCTTCTACTAAAACATTGGCCCCAGACGGTAGTGGACACGGTGAAGTGGAAAGAGGAATGGAAGGGCGTCCGGCAGTGGGACATGATGGGCTACTAAAAAAATATCTCTGGAGATGATTAAGATTGAGACGTGGACGAAACTGTGGGTACGGAGATTACATGGCGGACGATCTAAGGAGTTCGACGCGCCAAACGGAGACGCAGGGCAGCGCGGTCCGGTGCAGTGACTGCGGCTGCCGAATTTGTATGTATTATCTTATGAACATGGCACACCGAACGCAGAACGGTGCGATCGCTAAACGTGCCCGTCGTATTTGCTGTGATGTTGAGCTCCTTACCAGTGGTAGAAAATCGTTCACCACTCCTTACCAAAGAGGATCCCAGTGGCGAAACTATGAGAACGGCCTCCGGGGCAGCAAATAAACTAGGGAGTTTTAGAATGGAGCGAGATCTTAGGCTTTTTCACGAAAACTGAACATAACTTTGAGGGCTTTGGAAGAAACTAATTCCATCTTTGGGCAATCGTACATAAAACAGGCATAGATACCTACTGTATGTTGCATTACAGGTACCTACCTACCCACAGTGTAGTATTTGACCGTAGTACCTAGCGGTCGGTTTCGTTTTATGTGTTTTTTGGAAAGATAACATCATACAAAACTCTTAGAGAAAATGAGACAGCAAAATCAATACCTACATATTTTTTATTTCGATGTCTCATTTTCTAAAAGTACGTACTTAACTAAAAAAAGAATGTTCTTTTTATAGAATATGACTTAGTTTAGGACCTGTAAAGAAAATCTATAAATAACACATGAACTGAAGAAATATTTGGCTTTTATTTTATCCAGCCTTGTCTGTTTTTATGTTTTTATTCATGACTCCCAAATAGACGACTTTTTTACAGGTGCTATTATTTTCTTATTTTTACATCTGACAGCCCTGCTGTCAAAGTCAAAGTCAGTTCAGTCGCAAAACCACAAAAAGATAACAAAATAAACGTCAAAACAACATCGGCGAATTATTATTTTTATCATCAGTCGACACCAAAAAAAATTATCAGTACCTATCTGATCAAACTTCACTCCTTTAAATACCAAGTTACACAATGGCCTTTTTACCTAGCTCGAAAATTGTATTTGCGGCTTCAAAATTTTATACAAAAAACTTTACGAACCTGAGAGGATCGGTGCGACATTTAATATCAAAACAATTGGTCTACAGCGAATTTGGAGATCCTCTACATGTTGTAAAATACAGGGAATCCATAGTACCACCTCTGGGCGCCCAAGATGTACTGGTTCGCATGCTGGCTGCACCAGTCAACCCGGCTGATATTAACACCATTCAAGGTACATAATTTAACTTAAAAACTTATTGAAACTGCTTACAGGAATTTACTTAAACATTAAAGTTTATAAGATGATTTTGTTTGAAGTCAAGATTCCTTGCAAAGGTACTTTTTTCTTGTTTTTTTTTGTTTTTTAAATACCTTTATGTTTACATTTCTAATCACACATATGTTACTAAATTTTTTGTATGTTTTAGGAAAATACCCAGTCAAAGTAGAGCTGCCCTGTATACCAGGTAATGAAGGTGTTGGGATTGTTG
This sequence comes from Amphipyra tragopoginis, assembly GCA_905220435.1. Lineage (NCBI taxonomy): Eukaryota > Metazoa > Arthropoda > Insecta > Lepidoptera > Noctuidae > Amphipyra > Amphipyra tragopoginis. Next base: position 13,807,392 of record HG992009.1, read on the forward strand.
AAGAAATTGGCAAAGGAGTGAATGGGCTTAAACTAGGGAATAGAGTAATAGTTACAAAGCCTGTTCAAGGTACTTGGAGGGACATTGCTACATTCAATAAAGATGCATTGAAAGTGGTCCCAGAAGATTTGGGTGTAGCAGAAGCTGCAACACTCACTGTTAATCCTTGCACTGCTTTTAGAATGCTATCAGATTTCCAACCAGTGAAAGAAAAGGGCTTGGTTGTCATACAGAATGGTGCAAACAGTGCATGTGGGCAAAATGTCATACAAATCTGCAAAGCATGGGGCATTAAAAATATCAACATTGTACGAAATAGACTTGATATAAATGAACTAAAGAAATATTTACAGAACTTGGGAGCTACGTATGTTTTCACTGAAGAAGAAATACGATCAACTACTATTTTTAGAGAGAAAATAATTGAAAAACCTTCACTAGCCTTAAACTGTGTTGGGGGTAAGAGTTCATTGGAAATGTTGAGACACTTACAACCTTCTGGGTGTATGGTTACCTATGGGGGAATGTCTAGAGAACCAGTAATTATTCCAACATCAGCATTTATTTTTAAAAAATTAGCATTTCATGGCTTCTGGATGACCGCATGGAATGAAAAAGCTGGTCACGCTGAAAAAGATAAAATGATGGCAGAAGTAATTGAATTGATGTCTAATCAGAAACTAAAAGCTCCTGTACACAAAATGGTGAAGTTTGAGAAATTTGAAGAGGCCCTGGGCAATGCACTCTCTTCCAAGGGATTTACAGGATGTAAATATATTTTAGATTTTAGTTGTTAATTTATTTATTTATAAAATATAAGTGCCTGTCTAGTGACTGCAAATATACTTATTATTGTTAGGTTGTTACAATTAATAATAAATAATTATTTGATAATAATTATTTTGTTTTATTTGTATTTCCAACATAATATTACGGCAGTTTGTTTTTACTTATTTAAATGTTATGCTTTAGCTTAATTTTCTAGTTTCAAGCTGGGATGAAAAATAAATAAATGAATTTGTTTTCATTCTAGGAAAGAACTCTTGCCTACCTAAATTACCAGCTATACCTGGAGATGAAGGTGTTGGAGAAGTTGTAGAAATTGGTAAATTAGTGTCTAGAGTGATCACTGGTGACAGAGTAGTCTTATCATCCAGGTTGCTTGGCACTTGGCGATACTATGGTATTTATAATGAAAGAGATGTACATGTTATTTCAAAAAATCTTCCAATTGCCGAAGCCGCCATGCTGTCAGTAGCCCCCTGTACAGCATACAGAATGCTAAAAGATTTTAGAAAAATGCATCCCGGTGAAACTGTCATACAAAATGCTGCCAATAGTCCATGTGGCCAAAGCATCATACAATTATGTAAAGCTTGGGGCTTGAGCACTTTCAACATTGTTGCAAGTCATTGTGGATATGAAGCTGTTAAGGCGCAACTTATGAAGCTAGGTGCTACTGCTGTATTTACTTTAGAAGAAGCTGAAGATCTATTAGGCTTCGATACATCTTTATCCAGACCTACGCTAGCCTTAAATTGTTTAGGCGGAAGATATGAAGATGTTATGTTAAGATTACTTGAACGTAATGGTGTGATAGTGTATTATGGATGTGCACAAGATTTACCTATGGCAAAACAGTATTTACGGTGCGATGCTGAATTTCACAGATTCAATTTCGCGTTTTGGGAAGGAGCTGCTTCCTGTGTTGAAAAAGACATAATGTACAAGGCAATTGTTCAGCAAATGGTGGTGGGAAAATTCAAAGCTCCTTACTATCAACCAGTGGAGCTGAAAGATTACATTTATGCCATAAGAAATACTGTGCATTGCGAAGCATTCTCTACGCTCAATTATGTTTTTGATTTCACATTACCCTAAGACATTGACTACAAGATTATAATTATGCAGATGCACCCACTGACTATATTTTTTTTGTATGTTTTATTTTGATTGAACACATTTTATCTAATGATGAACGCTACCGTTTCTAAATCGATGAAGAGATGACAGGCAATGTCATTATGACATTGTTTTTAGTAAACAAATAAATGTCAGTTGCTTTTACTTATCGCACAACAAATAGGTAGAAAAAAAAAATACTATTACTGATTGACATAAAATTACTATAACTAAAATTTTACTGGACTGGAAGGCGATCTATGAAAGATTGAAATAATGCCATTGAAATAACTTCGCTGTTTGAAAGAGAAAAGGTAATCACTAATCACAGACGTTATTCCCTACTTATTACACATAATAAATCTTAACTCATAAAATATTTTTATTTCTTTTAGCATAATGGATAAAAACACGTATGAAACGTATGAGTTCTTACCAACGAATAGCAGGGAAGCTGAACCAGAGCAATTTTTTGTAGTTCAAGATGATGGCACTTTTCTCTGTAAGTAATAGGCTGTATAACTACTCAAAATGTATTAAGTACTACAAATTACTAAATATACATGGGTGTATATTTAGTAATTTGTAGTTAGTCGCCGTCTATGTGCTCCGATGCTTTAAAACCATACCTTACTGTTTCTATTACTAAAATTCAGGATCTACATGGTCAACGATAAATCTAACAATGATCCTGACGTGCATTTTAACGATACGGTAACGTAAATTTGCACGTTACGTCAACGCACCGTGCCACGTCACCGCACCGTTCCACGTTGACAATGTCGTGACGTGGAGATGTGGACCGTAAGAAATATAATATTTTCTATTCATGTTTCAGTAAATCGGCAGATACAGTATGTAGCACAGGTCCAAGATGTGAAGGAGGTCCTGGAGGATGTTCAGCCGTGCACTGTGTATGGAGTCTCCTCACAACAATTTTTTGTTGATGTTGACAATACTGCTGAACTGATATCAGTGTCTGGTAAGTTTCAAAATACCCTTTTCAACCTAAGGTTTCTCTACAAAACGTTACCATACAAAGAAGATAAATATTTTTTAAAAAAACATGGATATTATAGCTACAGTGGAATCCGTTTATTACGACTTCGCTTAAAGCCACAAACCGCTTATAGCGACTTGTGAACACCACTTAGTTTGGTTTTCTTAAAAATAGTAAGAGAAAAGGCCGTTTATAACGGTCAGACAACTCTCGATATAGCGACCAATCGCTTTTAGCGACGTAATTTCAAGGAAAAATAAGAATTTTCTTCCCGTTATAACGACGCGACAAAATAAAGTTTTGTTAGTAAATGAACATCAATTAGTTATGACCACAGAACAGATAAAGAGGTTAGAAAGGAAATAGTTCCTGATTTGTATTAGAACGCGTGTCGCCGCTTTTCTCCCACTCTTTAACCCTACTACAAGCAAGAGCCCAATACGTACGCGCATTACGCACACAAATAAACCACACGCACATAGATTTCGAGTTTACTATTAGTTGTCACACTAACGCAAATACTGCGTTCGACGTACACTCACATACGCGTAAATTCAAATTTATTTCTCATACATGTTACGGCGACCAAAAGGTCGATTACATATATCGATAAAATTACTGTAATTTTGTTACTTTAAGTTTTGCAATTTTTCGCTCTAATTTTGAGACCCTCGAACGGGGTACGAATAGTGTGAACTTCCTCAACACATACAGGGTGGAAACGTTAAGTGTCAACAGGCGATTATTCAGTCAGTTTAAGAAATATTTCAGAATTTATGGCTAATATCAAAACTAGGCCGCCTAGTAACTAAAATAACATAAATATTTTTAGGAAAATAACCGCCATGTATCGAGAATTTTGATTTTACAACCTACTTCTATACAATATTTTTTTCTCTAAGTTTTGATGACATTTAATCATGTCAATTGTTTTATATAGTTTAGCTTCATTTTATCTTTTGTAAATGTGAGAACTTCGTGGACTGCCTATACATATAATTGTGTAAATTACTATTATTCATATTGTGTTATTTTTTTTCGTTTTGGTTAATTTTTGTACTCAAGACTTGGTATTACATTACTCACAGGTCTGTGGTCAAGACTACATTGTTCTCTCTTAACTATCATAAATCATATTACTGTATTTACTGAAGTTGTTAAAGATATCCTTTTTTTTAAAAGAGTAACCATGGAGTTTCTTGCCGGTTCTTCTCCATAGGAAACGACTAATTGGAACCGTGCACCTAAATTCGACTTTTCATAAGCGCCTGTATTGGTTTATGTGAAATAAAAAATTTTGATTTTGATTTTTTGATTTTACTTCCGTTCATTCAGCCAGTATGACATTTTTGTTCATGAGATATTCAAGAAGCTTATAGTTTTTTTTTGCATTTTATTTTCGAGCTGAATTGTTTACTGAATTACTGGATTAATAATAACTCAATAAAAAAGGATAACCTTTCTTTCTTGTACCTATTGACAAAGTCGGCAACATTTTTTATTTCAACTTTTAATCAATTGAACTGGCTGAAAATAAAAATAACAAGTTACTAAAAAAACGACGGAGTTATCTTTGAGTTCTAAATTCAAAAAATTGTTGTTCTTATAGTTTTTTATTTAATTAAAAAAAAAATAGACCTAATGCCCTTAGAATAAGTACTAAAGCATAGAAGGAGCGCTACTTAGCATAAACGAATCAAAATATAGCCATGCTATTTACTCATATGGCGGACTCGCTGTTGTCAGAGCGGGAAAGATAAACTTTTGACAGGCCGTAAAAATTAATTTTGTAACCTTTTGTACAGAGACTAGGGATGAGGGTATTCACACTATTGGACTATAGCTATCGATAAAATAAAGTCATCGTATAATGTATATTACGAAATATCTGAAGTGGTATTGTAAGACCGAAAGAAGGTGACTATGATTGTGTTAACCAAATAACAGCCATGCCGGATATTGCCATAGTACATATAAATACTTACTTCTTAGAAAGTTATAATGACAAAAGTAAAGTCATAATATCATTATTATCCAGCCGAAAGATGCCCACTGCTGGACGTAGGCCTCTCCCGAGCATCATCATTTCGACTGGTCCTGTTATTATCGCTATCAATAAATAAAGTCATCGTTTAAGTATAAATGTCTATTATTTAATTTGCAATTACTAAAAGCTTCACAAAAGTTAAATACATTATTATTGAGTATTCCTTGTAATGTACTTGGACATGCACGTTTTTTTCTGTCACTAGAACGGCGCCACGTGGTCTCAGGTAAGTTGTCTATTTCGAGGCGCTGGAAATTTTAAACAAAATTATGATTGTTTTATATACAATAACTAGCGACCCGCCCCGGCTTCGCACGTGTACGTTTAATAGCTTAAAACCTTCCTCTTGAATCACTCTATCTATAAAAAAACTGCATCCCTAAAAATACAAGATTTTAAAGATAATTACGGTAAAGAAGTGTAAAATTTAGTGGCACCAAATGCAAACTGATTGAGAAGTAAGTTAATCATCGTTTATTTAATACGTTAATTTTGTTTAGATTCACTGTTCTCCTAATTATTTTATCTATCAGGCTTGAAGATTACGACTGTATTAACAGCATTTATTTGAAAGATAAACAAGACAATGAAATATTATCTGAAATAGTCTATTGTATGAATGGCCGAAAGAAGATGTCGAACGTAATGTTGCAAGAAAAAAAAGATTTTTATTTTTTTATTTTCAATCAAGCTAAATCCAGTGCGGGGTTAATCTGTCCCAATTTTTTTTAAAGAAATTACTCGAATTCTTTTATTTCCTGTAGACATGCAATTCAATAAGAACTTAGGCTTTTAAATTTAGATTGAAGGTATAATGTTGGTATAGAGTCCTCCTTCAGTCTCCGCCATTTGCCAGAACGAGTAAAAGAAGATAAAGTGAAATGGCTGGAGCAAATTCCGTGGTGCTTTCTTGGAACCCAACCAATTTCGTGAGCTACCACGGCAATCAATTTATTTCGAAAATATTCGTCACAGGGAAACTTAAATGAAAAAAAAAAGTACAAATAGGTACCTAATTAATTAAACCTAACACAAAAATCACGTTGTCGATAGATTTATCGATACAATTTTCGCACCCCTTTAATAATTTCTTTGGCGAATATTCCTATTGATAAATAGATAAGATTTAGATAGTTTATACTTATTTATTTTACTTCTTCTAAAAGGTAATGTCTTACTTTTACTTATTTAATGTATAATGAAATATATTTAAAGGAAAATCTATGAATAAACATAAAAATACTACGTACTTGTGGAAACTGATATTTTCACTTTGATTTTTTGTACATCCCTTGCGAGATTTACATTTTTTTACTATTCAGGACGTAGCGCACACTCTTATTTATAAGAACAATGTGCACATATACAAAACACAATTAATTAAATATAAATTCTAGACTAAAATATTTTTTCAAATCACCGCGCCACTGACACAAGTATTATACGACAAAATTTAAAATGTCGTTGCCGTCTGACAGGGGGTACTAGTGGCGGGCAATTTAATTTGGTAGCTAGGCTTTGGCTCAAAATCTCGAAATTGCTCTTATTTGACAGATGCCCCTGTACGTTTTTCAACTACTGAGGCGGCTTCTATGCTTTAGTACTTATTCTAAGCTAATGCCTATTCCCATAAAGCGTAGGCAGAGGAGTTCTGTTATACAGCCACAAGTTCTTCGTGACGGTATTTAGCGCCGTGTATTATGGAACATTGTTATTGAACTATTAATATTTTTATTAGTTGAACAAACTGGTTGCAATATTATTATTATTTATTAGACATGAAAATAATTGGCTATCGCATTACGTAGGCAATCTGGAACTACAAAATCTGTCTGTTTTCTGTTCGAAATCCTGGGTTAGATTTATGTAGTGCTCAGGAATTTGGTGATATGAAGGTTTATTACAGATATGACTAAGATAGACCGAAGTCGATTGAGGCTAACTCCGTCGTCATATTAACAGTAAGGAAGAGAGAGATTACGTAGTTATGATTGGTACGATCAGTTGAAAGAAATTCTCATACTAAATGTATGGACGGAGCGAAAAACTAAATTTTCAATATCTGACTTTTCTTTTTCCTAAAGTTATTTATAATATTTTACTCTCCATGTAGTCTAGTTTTGATAATAGCCTTAACTTTTTAAATATCTCTTAAATTGCCGAAAAAATCGTCTGTTGACACTTAACGATTCCACCCTGTATAAATAATAATGTCAAATTAAGGGGGAACATCCGATATAGCCGTGAAATTCAAATTTTCTTTAGTTTTTTGCTAATTGCAGGTCTGTTTTACGTCATAATTATGTTGTTTGCACCCGTAACGATACTAAGTTTGCTAAAAATAATCAATAAAATCATGTCAATTATTATGAATCATCATCGTAATGCTCTAAAACATGTTTTTTTCGGAAACGATTCTATTTTCGAGCATCGTAAATCTAGAAAAGTAGCTATACTTACGACTTCTGAATATTGAATATATTATTGAATAACCGTTACCGACGCAAATCGCATTTTGAATAGTATAAACGTAAATAAAAGCTATAATTTGCAAAAAACTAAAGAAATTTTGAATTTCACGGCCATATTTAATGTTTTCCCGTAGGCGTATTAATATAATATAATTTAATTAATTTAATTTGAATAACCCTGTGAATTTTAATTGCATAATTTTCTGCAAAATGTTAAGAACAAATTGTGCTTCATTTAATAGGTATCCACTCAATTCTACCAGTTGTCTCAATCCAGTTTTCTTTTGTCTGGACCTGTTGGAAACCTAAAAATAAAATTTAAAATATAATTCGTGGCAATAAACAAAGTTATTTTAATTATAATATTACTGATAATAATCATTTGTAGATATACACACATATTTAATACCGAAATTGTTTACAACTTAGTACAACACTATCGATACGTATGGATTTCGCTGTATTAAAACAATTGCTCGCTGCACTCGACTTTCACATTGAACGCAATACATTGCGCTGTCGCTCACGTAGTACAAGATGGTACCCATGTATTGCAAGCAATGTATAATTTTGCATCTGTGTGCGATTGTATCGTTTTTTCTACAAATCACATAATACTATTGCAATAATTACAAATATTACTGTTATTATAAGGTTTTTGGACATGCCGGTGAAAAGAAATCCCTTCTCTGGCTACACTACTCAACTAGCTTCTTTTCCGTCACGTTATAATAATGCAAGACGGCATAATTCTTTTTTATCGCGGATCTCCGTACGCTGTCACAATAAGAGCGCGACTGTTGACCGGTAAAACAAATTTCGGTGGACATATGAGCGTTTGCTCATATGTGCGGCGCGCCTGCCCCGCCCACAAGGCCCTTCTAACGTCTTTTATCTGTTCTGTGGTTATGACAATTAAGCGATTGTTTACGACATTTTTTCCAAAAAAAAAAAGCTTTGACACTTTAAGCGCCACGTCAAAAAAGCAAAAGCGTGCTCTCAGCGCCAAGCTACGACTTCATCCTTTAAGTCTGTCATGTAGTCGTGACCGTGGCGTGCAGGACACATTTTGCTTTGTCATGTATACATGACTGTGGCGGTCAAAAGGTTAAAATGCTTTAGTGTAAAGTTGCCAATATGTCGCTTGGTAATTTTTGCCTTTCAAGCGTTGATATGTTTAGATCGGTGTTATAACAGCGACTGTCATTTAATTTGTAGATATAATGGAAAATATTTTTATGTTTCCTAAATTATTACAGACGGCACTTGAACATAGGCAAATATCTACTAACGCTTTTAGCGACGACCGCAAAGTACGACCAAATATCCCAAGTCCCTTCTTGGTCGTTATAACCGGCCTCCACTGTATTTTATGGTGTTTGATGATGTTGTTTATAATTTTCGATTGCAGTCTCCTTATGGCTACAATTTACGAAATTACCGCTATGTCAGGACTCATCTTTCGTTGTACAGAGCGTTTATTTTGTTACATGGAAGGTTTTTTTTTACAATTAGCCATGTAAGTTTTTGGTCTCTATGGCACATAATGGATGCATAGAGCTTAAAGGTGAACACACATATCCGCACCGAAAGAATCGACCGCACCGAAGAAATCGTTTCTATTTCCTTTACGCCTGTCGCACTGTTATTACTCTATTGTCAGTGCTTTATTAATGGAAGATGAATGAGCAAGCGCATCGATCGAGTCGACCGCATAAGCCGCAACGAATCTGATGACGTCATCCGAATTCGTCTAGGATTTCTGGGGTTCTTCCAGATTCGGACGATTCGACGCGGGCAAGTATGCGAGGTTCCATAAGATAACATACAAGGAATTTAAAAAAAAAAACGTTCGTTCGATGCGTTCGGCTCGGATAAGTGTGCGTTTACCTTTAGGATTTCTTTCAAACCTATTTTTAATGTCATAAGAGTGCATATAATACGTTGAATACCTTGAAGCTATTATTTCAGCTAAATAAGATGATTAAATCAATTATAAATATTTCAATCAATGTCCTAATTTTTTTCTTTGGGAAAAACGTTGGCCTAGAAACTAGTTGTAGTTTCTCTGTTACAATGTTTTTATTTTCAAATGGATTAGTTTATTATTGTCAATGATATATTAGTAGGTACCTACAATTTCCTTAAAACTAAAATAAAAAAACCTTCTCATAAAACCTGTGATGTAATGTAATCCCTTATTTGTTTATTTTACACCCTATAAATATTTCACCCAAAGTATTAACTGAACATTCTGAGTTAATAATATAAACTATTAAATAAATAACTATAATTATTTCAGATCAGTTCATATTACCTGATGGAGATAACAGCCTCTACACTAATAGTTACCTCTTACAACCTAGTTCAAGCACTACAACTGAACAGGTAAATCACATTACTACTAAGTTTGTACACTGGGACTAGGATAGACAAATTACAATACGGCCGACGTATCTTGGCGAGTCTGAAGTTAGTTGTTTGGCTGCGCAATGAATCTTTTAGAAACGAAATTGTCTACTGCGCAGCTAATCAGCTAACTTCAGACTCGCCAAGATAAGTCGGCCGTATTATATGTTGTTTCTTTCTCCACTTCTTAAAAGGATGATACTTAAAGTTTCACCTGTGCATTTTAAAATAAGTACAAGTCTCATATACAGCCAGGAGTGGTACAAATTGTAAGCCTTAAGGTGCTCCCTCACCATGGAGCATTCGCGTGTAATGTAACAATGTAAGATTTGATTTTGAGCATTATCGGCAAATAGTTTAATAGTTATTGGTTGGAGAGCGGCGGACTCGCTTGAGCGCTACCGTGTGCCGCCTAGAGTACACGAACGAACACTCCTCATCAACTATTTGCATCCCTACCACTTACACACTCACTCGCTCATCAGTCAGATACACACTCGCGCTTATACAAATAATAAATTGAGGAATTAGACGAGGTGGTTCAAAGTTGAAATACGACTACCCCCTCATTTTTCATTTTGAGAAACTCAAACGAGGTAGCTCACGAGTGAGGGGCATATCACTACTCTTAATTAATAGACGATCGCTATCAGATATGCAGCGTTACTGCAACTTGATCGGCGCGTCTTAAAATTACGTGAATTACCCTAATGATCACCTTAACAAATGCTTGTATTGATGTAGATTATTTATATTATTTCATCATCATCATTCAGCCGAAAGACGTCCACTGCTTGACATGGGCCTCCCCCAAAAAGGGGGGGGGGGTTGCCGTAATCACCAAATCAAATGTTTTTATTTCGCATAAACAATTACAGGCGCTTATGAAAAGTCGAATTTAGGTGTACGGTTCCAATTAGTCGTTTCCTATGGAGAAGAGCCGGCAAGAAACTCCATGGTTACTCTTTTAAAATCCATATCTTTAACAATTTGAGTTGGTACAGTTATGACTAAGAATAATTATGAGAGAGCAAACTAGACTTATGACCAGGAACCACACAAAAAACAAAATGAAAAATGTGGTCACAAATTAACTAGGTATCCAGGCATCTAGCAAGTCTACAAAGCTCTCACATTTACAAAAGGTAAAAGGACGCTAAACTATATAAAATAACTGACATGGTTAATTGTCATCAAAACACATTACAAAGAAAACCACACCACGCTTGACAGGCGGGTTGGCGATCGCAGTATGGTTGTTAAAGTACTCAGAGAACGCTGCTACCCATCCTCTAGAGAATCCCTTAGTCGCCATTTACGACACCCACGGGAAGAGATGGGGTAATGCTGTTCTTTAAGTCCGGCAATACACGAGACTAATATATGATTTAATGTTGTTTAATTTTCGTTTTCAGATGGAAGAAGATGTTGTTGTTGATCAGTTTAAACAACCAAACACACAGGATGTCGATATTGATGTAGTGACACACAATAGTAAACAAGGCAATAATTTTACTGAGGTATCGTAAATTTATTTTATAGTTATTTAAGAATTTCATTAAACCAACATACAGGTTACTCATTTGCACTAGCTTTCGTTCAGTAATACACAAAATAATACAATTTCTTTCTTGAAAAATCACATCGCACCACAATAGGAATAGGTACTTCTGTATTATAGGTGCGTTTACAGACACAAATCTTCTCATGCACAAACACCCAGACCCAGTACAATTAGGTATCTGTGGCTGAGCGCTTGGTTGCGCACAGGGCCTGATTAACCTTACAGGCTATACAAGGTTAGTTTTAGTATATACTAAACCTGAAACTAGTTTGTTCAGAATCACTAGGAGAATCGATTGACATATTTTTTACACCACATTATTTTTTTTCATAAATTTCAATTTTGTTTCAGTAGGTTTCTACTAGGGATGGGCCGAATATTCGTTTTATATTCGTTATTCGGCATATTCGGCAGGTTTACCGAATATTCGTATTCGGCCGAATATTCGGCTAAATCACCGAACGTTCGGTAAAGTGGTACTCAAAGTATTTTTACTGTATTGAGCCGTGTATGATTGAGTATGAGTTGAGTGTTAAATGAGCTATGTTTATGAGGTAAGTAATTTACATGTTTTTGTCGGCACTATAGTTTTATTTCCAATAACAGCAGATAAAAAGATGGTTATTAAAAACCAAATAAAAGTATGTAGCTATTTTGGGATTAAGCTACAGTGAACTCTTTATAATAAAATAATATATGTTATTATAATCAGGTCTATAACGTAAGAAAGAATTGCATGATTAAATTACAACATTTCAGCAGATATGATAATCATATTTCTAGTTTCTACTTAAAGTGGCAAAAAATATTTATTGAAAATAAACAGTTATTGTCTTATAAAGTTTAAACGTTAAAAGTCTTAAACCAATATAGTTTTTTTTAAGAGAAAGAATTAATTGCACTTTTATAGGTAAGTATTCATTTGAGAGATCAATCAATTACTCCTACACAAACAGAGTTACTCTATTATAAATATTAGTGACATACTAAGACAAATATGAGATCTTTATAAGAGACCAAATCGAATATAATAATACAGGAACATAACCTTAAGAATTCACATTTTTATTAACTTTTTATTTGAGTTACATGAAGGTAAATTTTCTTAAAAAGCCCATCCGCGCGCTTTTCGTAAACGCATTCAGACTTGTATTATTTACTTTAGGGAATCAATTATGCCGAATATTCGGCCGAATATTCGGTTCGGTAAAAGTTTTACCGAATATTCGGCCGAATGTTCGTATTCGGTGAAATCCATGTTCGGCCCATCTCTAGTTTCTACCCATAACAGTTGACGGGAATAGACGCCTTGAGGCTTGAAATGGTCCGCTCGGTCAGTTTCCGTGTATTAGACAACCCCTGCATAGCACATCTCAGGCATTTCACACTTTTTTAGCGAACTTAACGCGACATAAACTAAGGTGTAATTTGAAGATTTACTAAAAAAAACACATATTCAGGCAGTTCTGATGAAAATCTTGTTGGGGTGTCTCGGTTTTCGTATAAAGTAAAAATAACGTTGTATACCGTGGGCCCGAGGTACCCGATAGATTTTAACCACGCTTTTCTGATGGTATTATGAGTCAAATGTCAACAAAAGTCCAATTCAGTACTTTTTTTTCGTTACTTTATAAATCATATAACTTTAGTACTTCCTTGTAAACAATACCTTAGGTTGAACTGGCAACATTTATAAATTATCGTGTGAGTGGATAAGAAACTTCTCACTTCACAACCCTCCCCGACAAATAAGACATACGGCGAGAGGGGTATGGTATGAAAAAAGTCGCAACGCCGCGTTCATAGGACTTGTTACCATAGATATTTTTCGATTTGTGAATTTCCGTAAATAATGAATATTTCGAAAATTAAGGTTTATTCAACAAACTATATCATAGCTTTTATTCTCCAGTTAGGCATCGGAATCGAAGGTTAATCTTTCGGGTACCTCGGGCCCACGGTGTATAGGCTGAAGCCTGTGGGCGCCACGAGAAGAGTCGGGCGTACGGCGCGGCGTCGGACGAAAATCATTTTGAAAGACACATATTTCAAATAGCAAAAGCCCAGCTATAGGAAAAACGAAACCAGGACCAGCCATATCATGGGTGAAAAGAGCGGCTTACACAGGCGCCTGCGCCGTACCCTTAAAATGAACTTAAAAAGAAATGGATTTCGCAAAAAAAAAAACGGCTCATGAGTTGCGCTGTTTGCCGATTTGTTTGATTACCACTTTGTTGACGTCAATTCTCAGCAGCCAGCCTGTAACATTAATAAATATTTAGCAACAAAAACTAAAAAACCCTTAAATATGAACTTAAAATGAGGAAGACATTGCAAAAAAAAATTTGGGCTCGCTTTTATTGCGTAGGGGAGGCTCGAACCCTTAATCAGGCTCTGGTTGCGCAGCAGCAAATCGCTCAGCAACTGCGCCAATCGTGTCGCATACTGCATTGAATAAAACAAGTAATGTAGATAAATGCAATCTTATCTATCAATCTAACTTCATACAAAGGGTTAAAGCAATATTTTTCGCAGAACAATCATGGGGACCTTACGACAGATAATGGGCGGGGGTTTTGTCCCAAACTGTTTTACCATAGCTGCATGTTATAGGTACCTATAAGTTGACGCAGACATGTAAAATAATATAGTAGAAAATTATATATTAATTTGAGTTATACATTCTATAAGACCCATTACGCATTGTCGACTAGTCGCCGGAGACTTGGTCGACGGCGACTGTGACGTTCTGTAGTTGAAATAGGCTTTTACGCACTTGATCGCCGGTCGCCTGGGCGACTCGGCGACTCGCCGCGCAGTGGCGACGCACAAGCTTCTGCTGGTCGCCGGCGACCAATAGAAGCACGGGTTCGGTTCAAATGGAAGCATTCACACTGCGAGCAACTGTCGAGACGACTAGACGTCGCGCACAAAAATTATCTCAGGCTTTCGATACAGAGAAATTAATATTGGAAATACAATTCCGAAAAGCTATTTGGGATTTATCCAGTGACCAATATTACAATCGGGATACCCAATACTCTCTTGCGTTTCTTTCCTTTTTTTTGTCTTTAAACGTAATTATTAACGCTACTATTGCAATAGTAGCTTCTTCGACGTCCATTCTGCACGAATGTACAAGAAACACTACGCTCGGCTTGGTCTCCTGGCCCTAGTCGCCTATGTTTTGGTCGCCGAGAGACCAAGTCTCCGGTGACCAGTCGACAGTGCGTAATGGCTCTAAGAGGTTTTTATTTATATTGGTTGAGATGTTGTAATTAAACTGAACAACTTAAACATGACATAGTGTACATTTTCCTTTCATAATATTGCAGATAACGTTGAGTGATGAGCAGTACCAGACATTGGAGCAGAAAGGCTGGATATTACTTGAGTCAAATGACAGGATATTTGTGCTCAACACATTAGGACTGCATGACATTACAACCAATGATAGTATGTATCTTATTGTCTTTGAACTAGCAATACAAACTTTCTCACAATAAAATATCACGTTTAGCAGATGGCTCAGACACTGTTTAAATACAAAGCCGCGTACGCACGTACGAACAAATCTGTTACGTTGCATGATACGCAACAACTTGGTGTGCACGTGCCACTAACGAACATCGAACACTCTGTTCGTCAAACATGTTTGCGGCGATCCTATTAGTATGTTCTGTATGGACGGTGTTCGAAGACTTTACGCTACTTCACATTCGACCACTTCCAACGGCGGCGGCGCCCCCATGGCTATTATGATAGAGTTCACGACTGTTGTGCGCGATCTGGATTCGAACTATATTCATGTTCGTGTTCGAATATGCCGTCCATACGTACGATACGAACCAAATGTTCAAGTTTGATGTTTGTGTTCGCTATGTTCGTGTTCGTACGTGCGTACACGGCTTAAGAAAAACTACACACTAGAGAGCATAGTCATTTTTTTTGTAATAAATAGGCTTCAGAAATAATTTAGATAATAATAGCTAAATTAATAAATGACGTAATACCTAAATAAATAATTTAAGTAACTGTTTGTTGTTGTAATTTAACATTTCTTAATACTTTTATTACCTTTTTCAGAATTGATACAAAAGTTGAAAAACGAGATTCAAAATGGTACCAACAATGCGGCATGTGACGCTGGGTATAGTAATTATAGTTAAAAAAAAAATATATGGCTGTTGTTATTATGTCAGGTGTTTTAATAATATTTACCTACATGCTTTTTTCTAATTAACAGAACTCTGAAAATAGAAAGTGTTTCAAGTCAATTACCAAACATGGTGACAGAGCTGGTATCCAATCAACAAGAAACAGTGGAATTCGTAATAAGTAATGACAATGGACTTAATGACGCTATGGAAGGTGTACGGTTCATAGTTGACGATAAAGGTAAGTTGCTTAATATTTTGTCTACATGTCATCTTCATCTGCCTAGCCTTTTCCCAACTATGTTGGGGTCGGCTTCCAGTCGAACCGGATGCAGCTGAATATCAGTATTTTACATGGAGCGACTGCCGATAAGATACTCTTGGTAAGACTGGTTGTCAGACTTTCTGGCTTCTGACCAACAATAACGACTGTCAAAGATCTACAAATGACAGCCGGGACCAACGGCTTTACGTGCTTTCCGAGGCACGGAGGAAACTCGCTATGGTAAATGGTCACCCATCCACAGACCAACGTCGGCAAGCGTGGCTTAACCCAGAAGATCGGTCTATGCGGCTGTAATTATTTAGCCACGAGCTCCTCCATTTTGTCTACCTACATGTAATTTTTTCTAAATGAAATAGGAAATTACCTCTTCAATAAACTCATCTATTGATCGCAAACACGGCTATCAAGAGTCACGCGTTCGTGACTTTTTCTATTAAGAAAATTCTAAGTAGCGGCCTGAAGATTAGAATTGTGCTTGGTAAACGGAAATAGTCTCGCTCTCTGCCGTTATGTCGAACTATGGATAACTCTGCTTCAAAGAGTATACACTTAATTCCACCAGTGGCGTAGCTATGTAACCAAGGGCCCCGGGGCAAAAATGAAATTGGGTCCCTATTTAAACTAAACTAAATACTTTGAAGGTGCAAAACTACTTCATCATCAGCTCCTTATCGCCCACTGCAGGGCATAATAAAGCAAAGCTATTTACTAGTAAGCATTATGTATAACGCAGCAGATAATTATTCAATCGTAATTCCTAATAATATTATAAATGTGAAAGTTTGTTTGTTTGTCACGCTTTCACGTAAAAGTTAGGTTAGGGGCCCAAAAGTTAAAGTCAAAAATTCTTTATTCAACTAGGATATTATATAACTTTTTCGAACTTCGTTCATGGAGGCCGAGGGGCCCCTCGAGCTTGGGGGTCCCGGTGCACTGCCCCACCTAACCATACGGTAGCTACACCACTGAATTCCACTTATACAAATCTGAAAATATGTTTTTCAAAAATATTAAAACACTATTTTTCATTTCTTTGCAGAAAATGTGCGAACTTCACCAATCACGAATGACAATTTGGAGACTTCTAGTGCCAAAAATGAATTATCAAGCGAGCCAGTTGTATCGGAAACTGTGAAACAAGAGACATACTTTAATGAAGACACAAGTTCCATAAAAATAAAGACTAAATACAATTTCAAAGGTATCACCATGCTTTTATGAATTTTATTTACTGTTAAAATTCTCTATCCAACTCAATACACAGTTTTTTTTTGTTTCTACGAAAACTATCATAGGACTTACTATGAAAAATAATTGTTGTTCTAAGACTTGATAAAACACAATAATAATGAGGTGTGCGGTGAAACCTACTGGAATATAATATTTTCTTATTATTTTCGTATTTTCAAAATTGCGTATTTTAATAACCTTGTAAGCTTGTAAAATGTGGTTCAACAATCATTTCTGGCGTTTCAGATATTCCAGAAAAAATAATACTAGGAAAATCTGCCAACGGAAAGCGGTTGGTAGCGAAAGTATTGAAACCTCAATCAAATAAAAACAATGCGAGAAAACAGAAACCAGCTGATGATGAGCCTGTTTTCGAGCAGATTGCGGAAAACCAACATTATAGTAAGTATGTATTTATGTTGCTATAGTCTCAGAAACAAAACCTATAGCAGGCCGCCATTTTGGGATGAAAACATGCCTACGCCCCGTTGTGCCTTCAGCCCTCCTTATCCAGAATAAAGGTCACAGCTCATTAGAGCCACCCGGCACCCGACCCGCATTGCCTTGTCGCTCGGCGTCCACTCGTTGTCAGCAGGTGGTTCACGGGTGGTCGCCGCGTTATCACCAGTAAACGTCGCGTGGTCAACCAGAGGAGTCGTCGGAGGAGTCCACTCGATGGCAGCGCGCGGTTCACTCGGGACTTGTGCGTTGGCAATGCGCAGCAACGCAAGGCAAGCATGCGAGCAACGAGTTGTCGCCGAGTGGTCAACTCGTCGTCCGCGCGTGGACGGCATACGCCCGAGGCGATCCGGTGACGCTACGGAGTTGATGTAGTGAGCGCACATCCATACAAGTTCATATAAAGAATACTAACCGCACGAGACGAGGCGATGCGGGTCGGATGCCGGGTGGCTCTAATGAGCTGTAACCTTAATTCGGTTTGATATCTCTTTTTCTCTCGTTAAGAGAATCGTAGACGAAACGAGATAACAAACCGAATCGGTCGACAGTTGCTAATGCCTTTATAGATACTATGTGTGAATGAAAGAGTAGCAGCAGGATCGACATCATTACCTAATCTTCTACCGCAGCACCTATAAAGAATAAAATAAATCGTATTTATAATAAATTACTCGATCATTCGGTCTCGTGTAGTGCCGGACTTACAGAATAGCACTACTCCATCTCTTTACGTGGGTGTCGTAAAAGGCGACTAAGGGATTCTCTAGAGGATGGGCAGCAGCGTTCTCTGAGTACTTTAACAACCATACCACAGAATAAATAGTATAAGTAACCATACTGCGATCGCCAACCCGCCTGCCAA
This sequence comes from Amphipyra tragopoginis, assembly GCA_905220435.1. Taxonomy (NCBI): domain Eukaryota; kingdom Metazoa; phylum Arthropoda; class Insecta; order Lepidoptera; family Noctuidae; genus Amphipyra; species Amphipyra tragopoginis. The sequence goes on from HG992009.1 coordinate 13,825,782, forward strand.
GCGTGGCGATTACGGCAACCCCCCCCCCCCTTTTGGGGGAGGCCTATGTCCAGCAGTGGACGTCTTTCGGCTGAATGATGATGATGATGACTCGATCATTCATATCGACATCCACTGCTAAAAGTCCTCATAAATCGCTATTATAACCGGTTGTGGCATAATGACGACGATACACAAAGCTACTAGAGATTGCTTAACTAAAACAAGATGCCCCTCCACCGATTTTACCGTCACCATCCTGGACGAGAGGGGGGCGTCATTTAGGCTTTGAGGGTCTCTACCTCGTCTTCTTATGCCTAGCGTTTTCCCAACGATCTTGAGGTTGACTTCTAATCTAACTAGCCCCGCGATTCAGAACATTTTCGATAAGCATTTTTCGACCGATTCCGTTTGTTATCTTGTCTACGATTCTCCTAACCAGATAAAAAGAGATAATTTCAATGATATTACTAACTATAGATGCGTTGCCCGCGCCCAATATTGGCAATATTAAAGCAAGGTAATTGTCTGGCAATCAGAGGTCTGATGCAGCTGATTTCTGCCTAATTGTCTTCAAAAGTAAAGAAAATCAAACATTCCAGATGTCACAGGTCTTCATGAGGCCGATTTCGTGAACCTCGTACAAATGACGTTACGTGCTGGCTTGCAAGCTAGTTACAACGATGAAGACGTTGGTTCAGCCGATACGGTCATCTCACAGCTACTGAAAGTGCCCAATTTAAAACATTCCTTGATTGGACACGACTTGATTGTGACAAAGGTACTGTTAAATCAGAAATATTTATGATTATTTACGGTTTACTCACGTGCATTTTTCGGGATTGCCCGACTAGTTTCGGACCCAAACGGAGCCCTTAATCATGAGCTGAACATGCGGCGAGGTCGCGAGACGATAGTCGGGCAATCCCGAACAATGCATGTGAGTAAACCGTAAATAATCATAAATATAAATCAGAAATAGTTTTGATACTTTATAAAATAAACTAATTTATACCACAACTTCATGTTTTGTTATGTAATTTTTGGCAGGCAACGAACAACAAAGATGAATTTGGTACAATTTACAATAGAAGCAAAGTGACGCTCCTAACCGGTCGGGTAAAAAAAATAGAGGATTCTTATGGCTTCGCGCTTGTACCCAATTTATTACAAAACATTAAAACAAGCTCAGGTATTAATTTAATTTATACTATAACTTTTTTGATTAATTTCTTTGTGGGTTCCAAGACAGTTCAATCATTTCCCCGGGACACGACGAGATTCATTGTTTCGTAGTTTTTCTGGTTGGTTGCCATTGCAGTTCCTGGCTTAGAGGAGTTGAGGTAGGGCAGGTGTGGCGGGATTGTCCCATAAAAAAAAACTATAATTCAAAGTGTAAGCTAATTTACTATTTATGAACAGGTGTGAACCACTCCCGAATATCCTAACTAATGTTATAAATGCGAAAGTAAGTTTGTTACCTTTTCACGCCTAAACCACTGAACCGATCATCCTGAAATTTTGCATATACGTTGGTACAGAAACGGACATAGGGTACCTTTCAACCCGAAAAAAGTACTGTTCCCGAGGAAAACAACAATAACGTTCTTATGATAATAGTAGATAGATGGCCCCACGTCTCTTTCGAATCATGATTGAGTTATGTTATCCCGAATGAGTCTCGTGTAGTGCCGGAATTACAGAATAGCACTACCCCATCTCTTCCCATGGGTGTCGTAAAAGGCGACTAAGGGATTCTCTAGAGGATGGACAGCAGCGTTCTCTGAGTACTTTAACAACCATACTGCGATCGTCAACCCGCCTACCAAGCGTGGCGATTACGGCAAATCCCCCCTTTTGGGGGAGGCCTTTGGCCAGTAGTGGACGTCTTTCGGCTGAATTATGATCCCGAAAAGTACGCGTTAAACGACATCCACGTGGGCTAAGCCGCGAGCGACCTCTAGTTTTATTTTAGTTACTAAACAAGGCACACCAACGACATATTTACAAAGGTAATAACAATAGGTAACACAAGTCTTCGATTCTGTGTAAATACATCACTTATAGGCATGCACAACATTCTCATTAAGTAGTAAGTAAGTGAATAAGTCCCGTTTGAACAAATTGTTCTTGAGTTTACATTCGATGTGGCACAACCTGGCCATTAGAAATAGGCGAAAAACATTAAAAAAAAATGTTGAGCTGTCTCTATTATATCGATTACTAGCGACCCGCCCGGCTTCGTAGCTTAATAAAACCTTCCTCTTGAATCACTCTATCTATTAAAAAAACCGCATCAAAATCCGTTGCGTAGTTTTAAAGATCTAAGCATACATAGGGACAGACAGCGGGAAGCGACTTTGTATATTTTTTGAATACTATGTAGTGATTATTCATTTACAGAAGAGCAAAACGTCTCACAAAGTGACAAAGCATTCAGCTGTATAGAGGAAAAAGAAGCCAAAGAGAATTTTACCATTTTCCACGTTCATATCACGGAAACGAAATGCCCTGATAATGTTGTTAGAGTATCTGTTACGTTAAACAAACGGCGTAAGTATGGGTTTCATGATCGAATGTATATTTCTTTAAAATGAACTATTCTGAAATCTTGACGCGGTTAAAAGTTATAGCATAATAGGTGAAGAATGGAAGGAGAATGTTGAAAAATGGACCTTAAGTTGTACCACTTATTGTACATTTTTGCTAAGCTGATTCGACAGTGATTGAGTTAAGGGCGGGCGTTAAATGAAATGAGCGTTGCGCTTTATTTGTATATTTAATTTAATTTTGGACGACACGTTTGGTGCAGTGGCTAAGCGATTGGCTTCTGCGCTACGGGTCGTGGGTTCGATTCCCACACGGAACAAATATTTGTATGGCCTACAGATGGTTGTTTCGGGTCTGGGCGTTTGTTTGTGAGATTTGTGTCTGTAAACGCACCCACGATACAAGAGAAATCTTAGTGTGGGGCAATGTTTTTAAAAGAAAGAAAATAAGAAAGAAAGAATTCTATGGTAAAACTATGACTTTTTAGCCCAGATTGAGCTTGATGTGGATACATCTACAATTAATTGATGTTGTTCATTGCAAATGCCTATTAATATCTCAATGGGGATTTCTTTGTAGATTTTTGAAACGACAAAGTAAAACATCTACCCCCTCATTTCAAAAGGTGTTTTAAACCGAGACCAAGATAAACCCAGATTTAAAATATACCCATCACTTTCCAACATAATATAAGAAAAAGAGACGGGAATATTTTAAAACCAGGGTTTTTCGTCGTCGTCGTTTCGTTCGTCATCGTTTGTAATAAGGGGGCTACTGTTTACTTTCGCATGTAACTTTTCACTTTCAGTGCTTCCAGTAAACTTGGTGTTTGATCTGAAGAAACGTTATCCAACCACGGTGTTCGGTTGTAGTGCATGTGCAGCTCTGTTTAAAACTGAGGCAGCTTTGAAGGAGCACCAGGAGGTACGTTTATACTTAGCTGCATTTAATAAAAATAGGTATTGCCTCTGCTTAGCAGTATTAAGAGGCATATTTTTCTTCTTTAGGCGACAGTGCCATTTCCACTTATTTCACAGATAAGTCAGGGCGAGATTCACAGACCAGACTACTTAAGCAAATTAAGCGTTTCATACAAATATGAACCTTATCGCTACATTAATTATGTGCATATTCGTATAAGCGAATGTGAATCAACGTTTCATACGAATATGGACATTAAACTAATGAGAATAATGTTCAAATTCGTACGAAACGTTTACTTAGCAAAGTCTAAGTCCGGTCTGTGAATCTCGTCCTCAGTGTCAGTGGGTCTATGGGAAAGACCGCCTTTCAATGAACTCTAATAATTAACAACTACGGGGATTTTGTCAAAACTACAAAGATTTAAAGACGGATTTGTGATCATACTATTTTTGACAGCACAAGATGACGCCATTGGCCACCCCCTTGACATAAGGCCTCATTACACAGGGTAAGTAACTGACTCCAAACTCGAGACAAGTCAGTGCTGACCCGATTTGATGTGTAAATTGATTTGGAGTCAGTACAGCGCTGTCGCGATCAATTTACACTAGGTAAGTATCGGGTCAGCAGCACTGACTTGTCTCGAGTTCGGAGTCAGTTACTTATTCTGTGTAAATGAGACCTAATCCCTTGTTCGGCTACACGACACCCACAGGTGGAGGAGTCGCTAATCTTTACCGCCGCAAGAACCACGCTTCTAATATTATTCTATTTACAAACTTTTATTGTTTTAGAGCCAATGCTTGGACAATGATGACATGTTGACAATAGATTCTGACCACTCAAATAATGATAATGATGACGTCATAATCATGAAAACTGGCAAAGAAACCACATTTTCTTGCGCACAGTGCAATGTAAGTGGATTTATTCTAAACAAAACTTATAATATGTGTCCATTTAATTAAAATAAACTAACCTTCTTTTTCTTTTACCTATAAATTTTAAATCTGGCATAAAAATTTTGATTTTTTGTTCTTATAGATTAAATTCACGAAACTGAGCAACATACACAGACACATGAAAACGCACCAGGGCGCGAATCAGCAAATATTACAAACTGACAGGAAAACAAACCTAGAATCGAAAACCAAAAAGGAAGCTGCCAAAATCTATAAGTGTAAAATGTGCCCCAGTACTTATTTTCATTCAGCTTCATTGTCTAAACATATTGTGACCAGGCATATTAAAGTGAAATCGAATTAAATAAAAACATTGTCTAAAAGAATATCTTTTTATTATTGTGCAGCAGAATCATCATATCACTATAGTAATAAAAAATGTATTGATTAAAAAACAATTCGGTTTTTAAAGTACCGAGTAAAATGGGATTATTTGGGAACCACGATTAAATTGGCATGAACATGGCATAGGAGACTTCAACATATTCTTGAACTATCAACAATTTATATTATTAGGGAAGGGCGGATTTGGGCGGATTTGGGCGGATTTTAGGCTGTCATTTGTAGATCTTTGACAGTCGTTACTGTTGGTCAGAAGCCAGAAAGTCTGACAAAAACCAGTCTTACCAAGAGTATCGTATTACCCAGTCACTGGGTTGTGGAGGTCTGATAGGCAGTCGCTCCATGTAAAATACTGATATTGAGCTGCATCCGGTTCGACTGGAAGTCGGCCCCAACATAGTTGGGAAAAGGCTAGGCAGGTGATGAGGGAAGGGCGGATTTGATACGTTGGCTGCCCTAGGTCTATGAAATATTGCCGCCCCCTACCTACTCGCTGTAAATCACGAAAAATTAAATGAACTATAGGAATTAAATTAAAATAAAAAACAATGATAGGTACATGATATGAGTTTTTACATTTGAGTTGAGTCTACTGAGTTTGAGTTGGCGGATAGGTAAACAGAAGACGCGACTACTAGAAAAAAAGAATAAAACCCAACCTAATTTTGCCGCCCTAGGCCCGGGCTTACCTGGCCTATAGGGAAATCCGCCCTGCGCGCAGAACATATAGTTTGCAGTATTAAGTAGATACCTATTTATGGACCATTCATTACACATCGAGACCCCTCCGTGCCTCTCTGAGTACGTTAAAACCGTCGGTCCCGGGTGTCATACGAATACCTACGACAGTCGTTACGGGTAGTCAACAGCCCGAGTCTGACAACCGGTCTGACCTTAGGGTATTGGCATTGTCCAGTAACTGGGTTGGTGGGTTGCTCCGTGAAAAATACTGGTACTCAGCCGCATCTGTGGGTCTACTCCCTAAGCACGAAGTCCGTGGTTTCGGCCTTAGTTACTGGCGTTTCCTACTCCCTATCACCTACGGACATACGATTATTTCGGGGCCCCAATTAAGAATGAATGACAACACGATTTGGCAGTTGTCCTTACTACCGATGTGTTGCCCGTCCGAAAAGTTGAACTTGACACTTGTTTTGTTCACTTCTACGTTTCGTTCTACTTTCGGACGGGCGACTAACTTCATTGACGGATTTAGGGAGTAGGCCCCCTGGTTAGACTGGAAGCTGACCCCAACATAGCTGGGAAAAGGATAGACAAAACATCTACAATTTCTATTATTGAAGTATACAATTACATTGAAATCGTAAATACACAGCACCTGTGGCCGCAATGGTTTAAGAAGACTGAAATCCAATTTGCCCTGTGGTTCTCAAATAACCCAAATAATTTTACGATACCTACTAGAATATTATTATAGCACCAAGGTAAATATTACAAATCATTCTCAAAAATTTAAACATTGGTCTACATTATCAGGTAGTTGAGGTATTTATAACTGCATACTTGGTTGTACAGAGAAAACAACTTAAAAACGAATAGCAATGAAATACCGTTAGAATATTTCATCAGAAAATATTGTATCTAGTCCATCTAACAAATCACTAGCATTACTATCTAATCCATTGGTTATTGTATCATCAGTTTCTGAAACAAAAAATAAAAAGTTATGATAGACTACCTCTTGGAATTCATTCCTTGTAAAAATCGGTCAGGCTAGGTAGTGTATGAAACTGCACATCTACATAGATATTAAAACACATATATGATACGATCAAAAACCTTGCCTATGGCTCAGTTTTAAACTCACATTTTATAAAATCATATTATGCAAGTTTCATAAACTACTATTACCGAATTTGTTTACAACTTGTTTTAGGTGTAAATGAGAGGTAAGTATGGAATGTGTCTGTAAAGCCGGGTCCACAGCGCCAATTTCCTAACATGTTATTGTGTTTTTGCGAACAAAACTTAACAGTGGCCTAACAGCCACACCCCTATTCGGTTAGCAAACAATGTTAAAGGTAAGACCGCACTAGACGGAACTGCACCGCAGCGGAACTGAGCGTCACGACGCGTAATTTTTTGGTAAGCCGCACTTGAACTGCAGCGGCGCTACAAAAATATATTCAGTAGCTAGGCAACCTCTGAGCAAGATGAACGACGAAATGGATAATAGTATGATTATTATTTCCTTGTTGTGCGAGGAAGAGGAAAGGATCGAGCAAAAACAGGCAAGAAAAAAGCAAAGAATATGGGTACATGACATATCAAACTCGCGATATGAAGAAGCGCGAGTATTTTACGCTTTTGCCACGACTTAAGAAGGATCCAATAAGATTCCATACTTATTTTAGAATGTCTCAATACAAAATTCAATGAGTTAAATTATGCAGCCGCATATACAAAGGATGGACACACTATTCCGAAAAGCGATAGGAATGGAATGAAGTTTGTCGAACCGCACTCCGCGGCAGCGGAACTACACGTCGCGACAGGTTGCGACACTTTTGGTCAGTTGCTCAACTTTGCCGCGCAGTTCAGTTGCAGTGCAGTTCCGTTGTCGCTTAGTGCGTGTTGTCTCATATAATTTCATATAAAGAATATTTTGACGCGTCGTGTCGCTCAGTTCCGCTGCGGTGCAGTTCCGCTTAGTGCGGTCCTACCTTAAGTCGGGTCCGCAGCGCCAATTTTGCGAACAAAACTGTTAGGCCACGCCCCTATTCGGTTAGCAAACAATGTTATCCTGTTTGCAAACACGAAAACACGGCGCAGCGGACCCGGCTTAATATGTTGAGATCAATCAATTTATTGAGATGATTGTTTAGAAATAGAATTAGCCAACTAAACAATTTCCAGATACAAGTTTTCCAGTTAATCTGTAAGTAAACAAGCAAAACCTTTCTGTTTCTAATGTTAACAAAAGTACAGTGTTATGATAATAAATCCAGATATACAGGGTGAAATTGTAAACACTCGACAAACTGAAATGGGAGATTGTACTCATCACTATGAACAACTTTTACTATGGGACAAAACAGGAAATCGCGAAAAAAAAATCTGCTGTTCCCTAAATTTTGACCAGTTCTGCGAACATAAATGTAGGGAACAGCTGTTTTTTTTCGCGATTTTCCGGTTGTTCCCATAATAAAAATTGTTCATAGTGATGAGTACAATCTCCCATTTCGGTTTGCTGAGTGTTTACAATAGGGTATTTGACTGAAAAAATCGAATTAGTCCGTCAATTAGATTATCAAAAAATATTTGACCCGTATTTTTTCTTTTGTTACGTAAACCAAATTTGACGAATACAACACTTTTAAAATTGGCAAAACGTCACAAGTAAGTACAATTTTTACTTGCTTCTGACGTCACAAGCCCCCACTCGAGTTTTGATGCATTTTATCTTTCCAAATATTCATAGATTTAAGAAAAGAAAAAATACGTGTCCATTATTTTTCAAAACTCTAACTGGCGGACTAATTAGACTTAAAACGCACTAGCGGCCAGTCGCATTACGGCGTGCCGCTTGCGGCTGGCCGCACATCGATTTTTATATGAAACCGCATGATCTCAACGCATTGATTTCCGGCCAGCCGTCGTGCGCCAGTGCGTTGAGATCATGCGGTTTCATGTAAAAATCGATGTGCGGCCAACCGCAAGCGGCCCGCCGTATTGCGGCTGGCCGCTAGTGCGTTTTAAGGCTTAGATTTGCAATTTATTGATACTGTCAACATGCCTATTTCAACTTGTATAATAAATTAAAGCATGTAATATCTTGCTCACCTATGTTGTTTAAATTCTTTTGAGTTTTTATCACAGTATAATCCTCTTCATATACTATAGCATATCCATCTGGTAATGGCTTAACATCAGCATCATCTGTTAATACTGCAGAGCTGTAGATGGCTAAAATGTTACTTAACGTGATGTTGAGATAATGCTTTTTAAACGCACTTCCAGTTGTAAGTATTGTTGGTTTCCATAGAATAAAAGCGCAGTATTCAGAGGCAATGTATTTGGAAAATGTTGACCATGCATCTCTGTGAAGCGTGCCCTTGATGTTTCCTGGAAAATAAATCATTTTGTCACTAAAACATTTAACAGAATGGATTTTTAGCACAATGGCTACAACCAAAAGTATAGGGAATAGCAAAAAAAATGGTCAAAGGTGCCTCAATGGTCGATTGAGATAAAAATTAAAACTACTTATATGTATGAAAATAAAAAAAAATAAAAAATCTGATCCAGTAAAAAATGATGGTCTTGAAAAAATACCCTGCACCATCCCAGTGTTGCTTATAATGATCAAATTCAGAAGTAATGTTAAATGGCAAACTAAAGGAAATGTCTAATTTTTTTTAAAGTACAGGTCTTATTTTGTTCAATCCGAATCCTTGAGATGTTGAGTCGTGCTATGTATTGAAAAGAATGGTCATAATGCTGTGCTAAGTAAAACATAGCCTGGCAAAAAGTCAATGGATCTTGTTTGTGCTGCGTGGGTGACAGAATGGACAGAGCTAGCAGAGATCAAAACTTTGCTGTGCACTGGCTAAGGCAGGTGATCAAAGTTTTTATTTAGTAGATTATTTGTTGCTTACCAGTTGTGTCCCTCATGATAATCAAAGGGTCTGTAGCAGATCTGTCTACAGTTTCAACAATTGCAGTTATTGTATGAGCTTTTCTTCTTTTTAAGTTTCCAGTTATAGCTTGTTGTTTTACTGTTTTTATTGAATCTATATCATGTAAATTCCAACTTTTTAAATCCTCTAACAATCTTGCCCATAATGGAGACTCAAATAAGTCACCTCTTAAACTATTTTGAGTGAAATCAACATCCTGAAAGTACAATGAATGTTAGCCATATTTCAGAGTGGAGGCGGGCGCGGTTGCTATCGCGGGCGCGTGTAAATCACATGTATGTAGACGCCAGTTGCATTCACTGTGCGCCCGCGAGTCGCACGCCTGCATGAGGCGGGCGCGGCCGCGGTGGCGCGGGTGTTTCTAATGGCTCAGTCCGCTCATATCATTCACAGTGCGCTACGATAGCTCGTTCGGCACTACTGTGAACAGTGGAACACGCAGACGCCAAGACCCGAGCGCCCGCGCCCGCCCCCGCTCTCGCTAGTGCAGTCTGATTGACTACTTAGGCCCAACATACACTATAATTATGATAAAGTAAAACTCCAATATAATGCAGTGGGGAAGAAAATACCTGTGAAAGTAATTCTATTTGACAAATAGTTTCATCCTTATTTTCTACGAAGCCACCAGTGAGTAGACCAGCTGGACCAGGAAACTTTCTTTTGCTTTTATGATCAAAATATGAATTAATCATTTTTCTTTTAGTATGCTTTGGTGACACAACATTGTTAGCAACTTGGTTTTCATTGCCATGTTTGGCAATATTAATATTTTCATTATTCCTTATTCTGGAATGCATCTCTGTGGTCATATTTTCGTTTAAGCTTTGCGCGCCACTTTTGTGTTGTTTTTGAATAGTTACATTCTTAATCAAGTTTGTTTGGTCAGGTCCTTGTTTATCTTCTTTCTTTCTCTGTTCTAATAAAGTATCTTCTGGAAATTCAAATTGAGACAGCACCTGCATGGAAACGTTAATTAGTTATTTAATGTTTTCATCAAACAGCACCAGAAATAACTTATTAACTGACCAGCGAAGATCTATACAAAAACAAACACATTTATTACCTGGTCGAAGTCATCTGACTCAAACATTATGAATACTAGATTAGCGGTAGGCAAAGATGTTAAAGAAAAAGTAACTTTACATTACACCTATTCAAAGGTGTAAGGATGTAAATTAATTAACTAAATTGCTTCTAACGTTCGCTTGACTTGATTGATTGATTCTTGTTGACAGATTATTTATTGACATGAGATGAGTTTGAGTATGAAGTGTCAGTGTCAAAGTCAAAAGCAACAAACAAAATCAAGAAAGTGTCAAAGTCAAATAGGCGTGCGCTGCAACCATAGTTCATCAAAAAATCGAAACCAAGGACTTTGTTGTACGCATAGAAGTAATAAGTACTACGTAGTTGTACGTAGTACTTATTACTTCTATGATCGAAACACTTCCGTAATTATCTTTCTGGCGCTGGCGGCAATTAAACAAAAAAAAGGGAAAGTAGATAGATTCCTTGCAGAAAAAACATAATTTAATAGCTGGAATCTTCCAAATTATTATTTTTTTTTCCTGTAAATTAATGAAATATTATTTTGAGACAAAATATGTGTGTTTAGAGTTGGAGTACATTTATCTTGTAACAAACGCAAAATAACCACACACACGCATTACCTTAAAATTTTCTGTTTGAAATTTTTTGATTTGGCTCTGTGACGTCTGACAAAAAGTTTTTTTTCCTAACACACATTGATACTTCGCCAGCCGAAGCCACCCAAGTAGTGGCGTTGCTGAATTCTGGGCTTCGTCAGCGTGTTGTGGCTGCAAGATTGCATCTAAGCCTCTCGTCTGTTCATAGCGTCATCATAATCAGCCTATTGCCGTCCACTGCTGAACGTAGGCCTCCCCCAGATATCGCCAACCATCCCGGTCTTGGACAGCCCGTATCCATCCGCTGCAAGCCACCTTCTTCAAATCGTCGGTCCATCGTGCCACAGGGCGTCCCACACTACGTTTGCCCAAACGCGGTCTCCATTCTAATACGTGTCTGCTCCATCTATCATCTGTCCATCTGCAGGCCGGCCCACTTCCACTTCAGCGTTCTAATTCTACGCGCAATGTCAGTGACTTTAGTTCTCTGGCGAATTACTTCATTGCGAATTCTATCCACCAGAGAAATCCCGAGTATCGCTCTCTCCATAGCACGCTGAGCAACCTTGCATTTTTGGACCAGGCGCACGGGGAATGTCCACGTTTTGACACAGTAAGTCAGTAGGGTAGGACGCACTGGTTAAAGAACCTGGTGTTAAGGGATTGTTGGATCGACGATTTAAAGATATCACGTACTGCTTCCCGAATGCCGCCCAGCCCAAGCGTATCCTTCTGCTCGCCTCCTTCTCGAAGTTGTGCCGCCCCAGTTGTATAGTTTGGCCAAGGTGTATGTATTCTTGCACAACCTCGAGAATAGCGCCATTTACGACTACGGGTCTCGGGAAGACATGACCATTGCACGTGACTTTGGTCTTATCCAGGTTCATCCCGAGGCCCACCCGTCTAAAAGAATCGCTTAGGCCGTTCAGCATCACCGCCAGCTCCTGCAGAGTGTACCAACGCTATCGGGAGACTGATTTATTTACGCGCCATCCAGGATCTGGTAGATATCGGATCACTTCTGAGCGAAACGGCTGGTTTATTGCAACCGTTTTTTTACGAAATCGACGTCTTAAGGCTTTTTAACTGCAGGCTGCAGGAGCAGCTCCGTATTGTTCGAAGGGTGGCTGTAAGTGGCTCTACGGTTAGAAGATTGAAGGAACGTGGTCTGGTACCATAAGAGCCCACTAATGGGCCGAAATTAACAACAGACCATTGAAGAGCGCGCCTTAACTTTGCACGTCAGTACTTAAAATGTTCAAACCTAAAAAGGAGCTAGATTCTCTTTTCTAATAATGGAACATTAACATTGGAATTCGAAACCTTGTACTACCTACTATTAAATGGCATTAAGTTCTTATTTAAAAAATAAAAAACTAATAGTTCATTCAAAACATAAACTTGGGAGGTGTTTCGATTTTTTTGATGAGAAGTGTATGTACTACGTAACCCTTGAATATGCTTGATCTCTACTGACCCCTATACAAGTGTACTAGTATAGAGGTCAGTATTGATCACCTTATTAAAAAATACTGGCTGAACAAAGAACAAACGAACATGCTTTGTGGTTTTATGACGTTTGTTGACATTCCGCATCAAAGAATACAGCCGGATTTGTCCGTGTCAATTCTAATACCTATTCAAAGCTACTAATATGTAACATTTTTTATGAATTTAACTACACATTAAAAATAAAAAACCTTTTTTTTTAAGATTTTACATCAAAATTACATAAAATTTAAAAATGTCTAAATTTGATTTTTTCAATCCTCTTGTAAATGTTACACCACGTTTTACCGAAGAAAACCTTGAGCAAATGATTCAATGGTTTGATGAAAACGCAAAGCCTTTGTTAATAATAAATGAGGGAGAACCAACAAATGTAATAACTATCGAACAACTTATATCATTTTTGGAATTAAAGAAGTATAGTACCTTACAGTACCTATAAATATAGCAGTGAATTTCGCTATCATAAATTACATGATTTTCACATACGATTTTTTTTTACAAATCTATTAACAACTATCACTATCTCCTTTACAGATTCCATAGAAGAGCTTTTAATTATCCTAGTTATTTTGTAATAATGACTGAAGCAGAGAAATTACATGCAGGTGAAACTAGAATGTTAACACGAGATCAATTTATTTATATGTTAAATTTATGGGTGCAGGAAGCAGAAATAAAACATGAATTAAAACTTGCATTTCAAGTGCGTAACTGTACCTACCTATATTTGATTTACATCACCTATGATTTCAGATTTAGACAATCTATTATGTGTTTATAGCAGCGAAAGTGGTGGGGCCCTCAGCTTAAGAAAGCCTAGCTTTATGGCATTTACTGCAGTGCATTTAGTGCAGTGAAAGTAGCGCCACTTTAGAAAAAAAAACATTATTTCTGTAAACAGTATACTACAACATAATGAAATTTTCCATGTAACTACAACATTTTTGTCAAGTGCTAAAAATTTTAGAACACCAAATATCAACATAGAGCGATTAGTACCAAAAACCGCTTTTAGCCGTTTTTAGCATTAATAATATAATTTCTAACCTAGGAGGTCGTTTCCTTTTTTTTCGTGTTAATGTCCTCATGGATACCCTTCGCCTGGGGAAGGCGAAGGGTTATGCCGGACTCAAACCGGCCAAAAACCCACGGTGTTGCTTCTCCTGACCCTAGGCCGGGGTCGCGGGATTCGCAGCTGCATGCACCGCAATCCCGGCAGGCCTCAGTCCGCCAGCACCTGGCGGACCTCTCCTTCTGTGGGGCCTAGCCCGACGTCCTCCTGAGAGGCGCGCACGGAACACATGCGCGCCGCCTTCTTGGGCCTGTTACTGGTCGGACGACGGGTCTCCTAACCCATCGCCCGCAGGAGGTCGAGTTTCCTGCTGTTTGTTAGTGTTCTAAAACTACAACACTTGACTAAAATGTTGTTGTACATTGTATATGAAAAATAAGTTGTGTGTTATCAGAAATAATGTATTTTATTAAAGTGGCGCTACTTTCACTGCACTATATGCACTGCAGTAAATGCCATAAAGCTAGGCTTTCTTAAGCTGAGGGCCCACAGCCTGTTTTTACATGCGCCATGCCTGCTTAGCACGTAAGAACGAGCCCGCACTGATTAGTTCTTCCGGCCGGCCTGTCTAACACGGTCCACGACCACGACGAACCACTTGTTCAGTTTCATAAAGATGTAAAACTAGAACGTTAGTTCATTTGTCCTTTGCATCGTGTACGCGCACTTGTAAATGAACGAGAACCGAAATTCCAGAATTGAGAAATGAATGACTGACACGGCCGCATGGACTGCGACAGATCTACGTGCACCGCACCGGGCCACTTATTGAAACTCGCGATGATGGATTGGACGGGCATAACGCGATTAAGACCATTTCTTTGGCCTGTGGCCGACGATAAAACGCGTCGTGGGACCCCAACATAATTTGCGTGATGGGATCTAACCTAGGACCTCACGCCTGACAAGAACTCTGTTGAAAATCTTAGATAACATACCTCCAGTACTAAACCGAATCGGTCGACAGTTGCTTATCGAAAACGTTCTGAATCGGGGGACAGAACAGCGTATGCGAAGCCCCCGCACGTACGATAGGCATGGCCAGAAGTCAGAATTTGATTTCTGGAACGGTTTTTCAATAAAGTATATTTTTAATTTCGAGCCGAGGGTCGACCCCGAAATTGTAGCACTGAAATGGTGCAGGGTTATTTTTGAAATTTATATGGTAAGTTTTTTTAACAGGTCTTTGATTCAGAAAAACGAGATTACCTGGAAGTTGAAGAAATCAAAGAAATAGTAACAGGGTATGGCGAAAATCCATTCAGTGATGCTGAAGCTCTAGAAATTATGCGTGATGTCAACGTTCGCGGTGATGGATTAATATATTATGCGGACTTTGTCGAAAGTATATTCAGTCTTGCTCCTGAATTATATCAAATTAAGGTACCTATTTTCGTTTTTGAGCCAAATATTAGAAAGTTACTGCCGAACTTTGAACTGTAAATTGATATTTTTAACTTTTTGTTAGGCTGAATATTTGTATGATAATGCAGACGAAGATCCTTCCGTACCCCCTGAACCCGTTATCGAAGAACCTGTCATCGAAGAACCTGTCATCGTAGAACCGGTCGGCAAAAAACCTGGCAGCAAAAAACCTGGCAGCAAAAAACCCGTCATCGAAGCACCGGTTATTGAAGAACCGGTCATCGAAGGACCGGTCATCGAAGAACCTGTCACCCCCGCCCCGTAATTTTTTTTTTAGTTATTTTAAAATCCCCATTTAATAAAAAAATTACCTGAGAAAAAATATTTCTTATCATTTTTAATTTTCAATGACGAACTAATTAAAACGAACTATTACCGAATTTCCATTCGTTATACTAGAGTGACAGGTGGGAAAAAAATACCCTCTGTTCAGCTTGATCTGACTATCGATCGGACACTTGATCCGACAACCTGGAACCTGGAAAGACCCTACGAAAACTCAGTTTATGAATGTGTGTTAAAAAATCAACTCTAAGAATTTTTGTGGGGATATTCGGTATCTATTATTCTACAACTTTTCGATTTTATTTTATAACTTTCCATACAAATCAAAAAAAATATTTTAATTGATTAGTACACACGGCTACACATCAAGCTATACAAAACCAGTTTATCTTGGCGTCGCTTTGTATAATCTTTTCGCACAAGTAACGGTCAGCTTATACTGGTTTGGTTCTATGGACAGGAATAAAAAAAAGATGCATAAGCTATGTTTACACCAGTGCGCTTTCATGTTCATCTTGCGTCTTCGTCTGATGCATGCGTGAAGCGCCATAGCGCATGGCTTAATACTAGTTCGACAAAAGCGCATGCCCCTAGCGCACATTACCGCCCCTTTCACACGGCAGTCCAGTTTTTTGCAGGATCCCGTTTTCTGCAGGATCCAGTTTGATGGCGAATGTGTTTATATGCTAGCGTTCACACGAGCATCCCGCATGCAGGATCCTGCAAAAAAACCGATCCGGTCGAATTGTGCCATTCAGTTTTGTCACTAGAAACTGGATCCGTTGTCCAGTAAAAGCGGGATCCCGTTTCATCACACATATATTTCAATAGCAGTATTCACACGGCTTCGGGACCTTCGGACCAGCTTTTTGCGGGACCAGCTTCAAAACTGAACTGCCATGTGAACACAGCGTCCAGTTTTGCAGGATACAGTAAAAAGCTGGTCCTGCAAAACTGGACTGCCGTGTGAAAGAAGCGTAATCCGTCTATTGTATGTCGACTGACGACTGACCGAAGCGCACCGGTGTAGACGATAAGCTGCATGCGTCATGGCAATCAATATTGTATTGCACTGGTGTAGACATACGAATACAGTATTAATAGTTGATCGCTGACTGTTTACACTGCCGGCGAGGACTTGCTGCACTAGTTTGTCGCTGAGCGACAAGTGCTATCAAAGATAATAAGTACTTAACTAGTAGGTAGAGATCTTGATTTTCCCAAAATTATTAAATCGCACGAAAATTCCTGTGACCAAAGTATTGAATGTATATGATTGATTATTTGTGTTCGGTCGTAAAACCCGTCATAGATTATGTGGTAGATATCATTTAATGTTGTATCGTCATCCCCACTTCGTATACCAGTTGACTGAGGCGCCTCCTGGGCTTTGGCGCCTGGAGCGGCCGCTCCGTTCGCCCTATGGTAGGGCCGGCCCTGGCCTGTAATGTATGAAACTGTATGCGAGGTAGCATTGCGGGCTACGGGCGACGGCCCGTTGTCGTTCCGGGGTTCATGGGCGTTCATGGGAACCCCCATTTGTTCTATGGAACATGACGTCAACGAACAAAATCAGTCTATTTTTTATGCTTATTTGTTACCCGTGTTTGTTACATAGAACTGCCAGCTTCACTTTTTAGTCTCAGATTATAAAACAGAAGGCAGATAGACTGACAGGAACAACGTGCGTGCGGCCAAAAAAGCAAATACAAATTCAAAAGCGAATACAATCTCGAGTCAGTATGACACGAAGCGCCGCATTGTTAGGACGTCATCGATACTTTTAAATTTTATGATAATAATGCCGTCTTGCGTTTTTAAACATTGCAAAAACTGTTCCTAAAAACAAAACAAATAAGATGGAGTATCTTTTCATAGGTTTTATTGATTATTTATTTATTTGGATATTATTTTACGTGATTATTATTAGTGACATCTTGGAACACAAAACCTTAGCAAAAATTATTCGGTGTTGCTTGTTTATATTGAAACATTTACCCCCTAAGTTGGGAAATAAGTAAAGAATACAGGAATAACGATTTACAAAAATATTTATTTCGATTATAGTGTTTTATTTATCGCGTTTTTTGGTTGGTATGTTTGTAGGTATGTGTGTCCGTTTGTATGTGTCTTCGTAACTAAAACTACTTAATGTATTGTCTGTCTCTAATAATAATCATGTACGTCAGTCGACTTGCCAACATAAAGTAAATATAGCTATCAAAAACGTAATTACAACCATTCACGACTATACTAAATGACTGCCATAAATCCACAAAATATTTCTATTTATCATCTTCTATTCTGTAATCTGAGATTAATAAATTTCTAAAGTAGGTGCTTACATTTAAATACAATCTGACTCAATGGCAGAGATTCACTTTATATACATATGTATAACTCTGTATGTATCTGCATTTTTCGGAGACAGTAAATTGTTTATTTAGGGCTGATTTTTCAATCGTCAGATAACTTTTATCTGGGGAATATGTTTGACGTTCTTACAGCTTTTGTATAGAAAATATGTCAAACCGTCATATTTATTCCTTGGATAAAATTTATCTGACGATTGAAAAATCGGCCCTTAATACAGGGTGTTAACGAATTCGTGTAATTCCTTAAAACCACATGATCTACTACTGGTGTAGACAGGCCCCGCACGGGATTTAGCTTGATTAAACATAAAAAAATAAAAATCTTTTTTTTCATGCGGCTTTGTTACCGATCGTATCTAAACCACCTAATAAGGATTCAGTAAAAAAAATAAGTTTTTTTTTTTTTTGCAAATAATTAATTTTATTTTTGTGAACATTTCGATGCCACGCATAAATTAATGAAAGTACGGCGACACGGCTGGCAGGAACGACTAACGCGATATCGCTCTTTGCAGTCAGATAACTCAAGGCTCTAAAAAGAGTCAGAAACTGAAAACCAAAAAATTTTTTTAGTTTTTATTTTCGTTGATTTTCGAAAATTCCTATTTAGGGTTAATCTGTGTCACCAGTAGATCACGTGGTTTGAAGGAATTACACGTTACACGATTTCGTTAACAACCTGTATAATGAAATATTATGGGAATTTTGTCATTATCATGGCAACCGTACACGCACAAAGAGGCAACGTGTTCTTATAGTGCTGTCACGCACACATGTCTACAGACGTGCCTCACATTATGGTTCAGTAGGTACACACGGCTACACATCAAGCTATACAAAACCAGTATAAGCTGACTTCTGATTGTACGAAAAACCTATACAATGCGAGGTCAGCAAAAATTGGTTTTGTATAGCTTGATGTGTAGCCGTGTGTACAGTCTATCTGCCTTCTGTTTTATAATCTGAGTTTTTAGTGAAGTCATGGAAGAAAATGGGAATCGTAATTTTTCCGAAACTGTTCTACAAGTTTGACACAAAGGTCCGACAATTTGTGAGTGAAAATATAAAAATAAAAATGCGCGTTCCCATTGAGGGACCACATTTGAATTTTGAGCTTTTGAATGCGTCAGCCCTTAGTAAAAGTTCTCAAACCATTGTAAATTCAGCCTCTAGTTTGTAAAAGTAACCACTCAAAAGTTACAACCGGTTAAAGGTGGTCCCTCAGTCGTGACTGACAGGCATCCATATCTCACAACATAGTTAAAATTTACAACTGCTGAAACTAATTTACTGAATATCAACCCTTCCTGTGCACTGAATAAAAAGAACTAGCATGCAGAAGGTGGTCCCTCAATCGATCACTATAAGTTCACCGTGAGTGGAGACCCCAATGGAATTTGGAATTTTCGTATGGGTCTAGCGTTAGTAAAAGTACTTGAATGATTGTAAATTTAACCTCTAGTTTGTAAAAAAAGCCATTCAAAAGTTTCAATCGATAAAAGGTGGTCCCTCAATTGAAACGTTTATCAAAAGAAAAAACTATTTACGTGATATTCCGAAGTTAAAAAGACGAATGCTACAGTCTATCCTTTAGTAATTTTTTTTTACTAACGATTACTTTACCAAACAGTGTCAAAAACTGAACCGTTTTATTTTAAATAATAATCGAATTCCTGCGTTGAAATACTAAGATCGAGGTGACCACACAACTGGATTTTTTTTAGAGACTGTTACGTAATACAACATTTCATTGATATTTGACATCGCTTAGCTAATTTCAAACCCAAAGAAAATCATGAAATAGTGTAGGAGTAGTAAAAAAAAATTTTTTAACTCTTCTGAAAATTATTGTACAATATTATTTTTTATTAATCACATCACTGCTAATTAAAAAAACAGACAGAAAATAATGCGTATGATAATTAAAAAAAAAGGATGGTTCCCATTTCTTCTATGGAACATCACGTCAATAGAGAAAATTAAACATTTTTTTCTCGTTTAAATACATAGAACCGCATACTAGCACTTCATCCGACTTCACTTTTCGGTGACGTCATGGAACAACATGGGAATCATAATTTTTCCCAAATTTGACACAAAAAAACTTTTTACAATTTTAAGCGGCCGGCGGCGCGGCGCGGCGCGGCGGTCGCGGCGGGCCGTGACTAAGGGAAAAAGGGATATCATCTATACTAATATTATAAAGAGGTAGAATTTGTTTGTTTGTTTGTATGTAGGAGGTAATCTCCGGAATTACACATCCGATTTCAAAAATTCTTTCACCAATAGGAAGCAACGTTATCCCTGAGTGCTATAGGCTATATTTTGGGATCAAAAAATTATAAATTAACGCGAGCGAAGCCGCGAGCAAAAGCTAGTTTTATATAAATAGAATAGTATAGAAGGACAGAGACTTACAGACATAAGCTTCAAACTTATAAAACATCCCTCTTTTTCCGTCGTGGGTTCACCTCTCACCTCTCTTTTTGAGTCGGGAATGAAAAATAAGAAATGCTTAATAGTCAGAAATGTGCAAAATAGTATATTAAAAGTATTTAAATTCAAAATGCAAATGATTGGTTATATTTTTATTTCAAATAAAAATACAAAATGGTTTTCAATGAAAGTATTTAAATACAAAATGCAAAATACGTATTTTCAAAATAGGTTTTTCAAATAAAATACCTTTTTTCACTGATTTTAACACTACTATTTGATCAAAGAGTTCCTCTTTCATGTTGATTCTGCGAATCATCATTCATGAGATATAGCGATTTAAAGATTGGAAAAATCATCTAGGTATACAGCGTGTCCCAGAAAGTAGTGTCAAGCGGAAGTCCAGAAGTAGAACATCCTTTGAGGTATCCAAATCACCCCCATGTATGTTCCGCGATTTTTTGTAGTTTTCGAGTTATGAATGTTTTTCATGTTTTTTAATCAAACTCGGACTATAACGACATTTTTGATCATAGTGACGTGAATAGTTGAGATACATGAGTAATTTTTTTTTTCTAAATTAGCTGATTAGTGACCCTTTCGAATGCATAAACATTTGTAACCATAGATGTAACGAATGCGTTACAAAAAAATATTGAATTGTCATAAAGTTAAAATCTTGCATGTTTCCTAAATCTTTGTGGGTCATTTAAAAATAAATCTCCCTAAACTTTTTTTGTCAGATGTGTTTTAGAAACTTATCCATTTTATCAGCTATTTACCCTGTAAATTTCATCGGGCTATCTCTACGACATCACAATAAAAATTTCATTCAAAGCATACAATATCGAAAATTCCAGTTGTAAAAGGGTGAATAAAAAATTGATTAAAACTAACTAATAACGTCTTTTTAGTAACCCTCGACGCAAAAAGAGGGGTGTTTTTAAGTTTAACGTGTGTGTCTGTGTGTCTGTTTGTGGCATCGTAGCTCCTAAACGGATTTTGATTTAGTTTTTTCTTTTGTTTGATAAGTGACTTTATCGAGAGTGTTCTTAGCTATGATTCAAGAAAATCTGTTCAGTCGTTTGAAGATCATCATCATCATATTGATGACATGTGACAAGAAGAAGGTCATTACAACTTATCATAAACTTAAAGAATCAATAGGCACACAATACCTCTACTGTATGTTGGGTATCATGCTCTTTCAGATGATGCTTGAGTATCAGGTCAAGGTTACCATGTTATTGTAATATCATTGAAGTCACAGGATAGTAAATTTCAAATCGATCATACCAGTAGAAGTTGCTCATATTCCTTCGACAACCAGAAAAGAGCTGATGATCTTCAAACGGCTGAACAGATTTTCTTGAATTATAGCTAAGAACACTCTCGATAAAGTCACTTATCAAACAAAAGAAAAAACTAAATCAAAATCCGTTTAGGAGCTACGATGCCACAAACAGACACACAGACACACACGTTAAACTTAAAAACACCCCTCTTTTTGCGTCGAGGGTTACTAAAAAGACGTTATTAGTTAGTTTTAATCAATTTTTTATTCACCCTTTTACAACTGGAATTTTCGATATTGTATGCTTTGAATGAAATTTTTATTGTGATGTCGTAGAGATAGCCCGATGAAATTTACAGGGTAAATAGCTGATAAAATGGATAAGTTTTTAAAACACATCTGACAAAAAAAGTTTAGGGAGATTTATTTTTAAATGACCCACAAAGATTTAGGAAACATGCAAGATTTTAACTTTATGACAATTCAATATTTTTTTGTAACGCATTCGTTACATCCATGGTTACAAATGTTTATGCATTCGAAAGGGTCACTAATCAGCTAATTTAGAAAAAAAAATTACTCATGTATCTCAACTATTCACGTCGCTATGATCAAAAATGTCGTTATAGTCCGAGTTTGATTAAAAAACATGAAAAACATTCATAACTCGAAAACTACAAAAAATCGCGGAACATACATGGGGGTGATTTGGATACCTCAAAGGATGTTCTACCTCTGGACTTCCGCTTGACACTACTTTCTGGGACACGTTGTATACACATACCTACATGCATATAAAGAACAAGTCCTAATGTAAGATTCTCGCACAGCCTAAACCGCTAAAGGTAGAAACTTGAAATTTGGAGAGTAGTTGTTTTTATAGCGAAAGCGCACTCTAAGGGAGTGAAAAGGGGTGATAAAATTTATTTAAAAATTCTTATTTCCAGTATTTATAAACATGAAACTTGGCACAAATACTCTTTAAAGTAAATAACAAGAATTTGAGAATGAAAAATATGAAACATGAATTAAAAAAATTAACAAAACCATTTTGCATTTTACAAATATTAAATATTTTTAAAAAGTATTTCAAATAAAGTAGAAAATACGTTTTGAAAAAAAGTATTTCAAATGCAAAATAAAAATAGGTATTTTGCATTTTGAATTTCTATTTTAAATACATGTATTTCAAATAATTCATATCTCTGTTAATAGTTACGTTTTTTTTTCTACTTTAGTAGTATATCATGCATTTTGATTGGTGCCAGTACCAGACTCCATACATTTGTGCCCATCATCCTTTGGGAAAAATTATGATTCCCATGTTGTTCCATGACGTCACCGAAAAGTGAAGTCGGATGAAGTGCTAGTATGCGGTTCTATGTAATAAAACGAGAAAAAAATGTTTCATTTTCTCTATTGACGTGATGTTCCATAGAAGAAATGGGAACCATCCTTTTTTTTTAATTATCATACGCATTATTTTCTGTCTGTTTTTTTAATTAGCAGTGATGTGATTAATAAAAAATAATATTGTACAATAATTTTCAGAAGTTTAAATTTTTTTTTTTACTAGTCCTACACTATTTTATTATTTTCTTTGGGTTTGAAATTAGCTAAGCGATGTCAAATATCAATGAAATGTTGTATTACGTAACAGTCTCTAAAAAAAATCCAGTTGTGTGGTCACCTCGATCTTAGTATTTCAACGCAGGAATTCGATTATTATTTAAAATAAAACGGTTCAGTTTTTGACACTGTTTGGTAAAGTAATCGTTAGTAAAAAAAATTTACTAAAGGATAGACTGTAGCATTCGTCTTTTTAACTTCGGAATATCACGTAAATAGTTTTTTCTTTTGATAAACGTATCAATTGAGGGACCACCTTTTATCGATTGAAACTTTTGAATGGCTTTTTTTACAAACTAGAGGTTAAATTTACAATCATTCAAGTACTTTTACTAACGCTAGACCCATACGAAAATTCCAAATTCCATTGGGGTCTCCACTCACGGTGAACTTATAGTGATCGATTGAGGGACCACCTTCTGCATGCTAGTTCTTTTTATTCAGTGCACAGGAAGGGTTGATATTCAGTAAATTAGTTTTACAAATCTTTTACTAAGAGTAGTCATTTACAGCAGTTGTAAATTTTAACTATGTTGTGAGATATGGATGCCTGTCAGTCACGACTGAGGGACCACCTTTAACCGGTTGTAACTTTTGAGTGGTTACTTTTACAAACTAGAGGCTGAATTTACAATGGTTTGAGAACTTTTACTAAGGGCTGACGCATTCAAAAGCTCAAAATTCAAAAGTGGTCCCTCAATGGGAACGCGCATAAAATAAAAAATTGTTCCAAAGAACTGTAACAAATGGGAAAAACCATGACCTCTTATGAAAACGTTCAAATGCCAGCCAGTCAACTTCCGTTCAAAAGCAGGAGCCCAATAAGGCCCAATTCTACTAGAGTGCGCGCAAGATAAGTCTGCGCGCGGCCGAAATCGGAACTAATCATGGTCCACCAAAGTGTGTGCCGTTTTATCAATTTTGACAGTAGAACTACCTGATTGTAGGAATATTTATCGGGAAAATAATGTATAGCGATAAAAAAGTTAAGCGTATAAAGCGGTAATTTGAACTTTAGCGATCACGGCAACGTTTAGCAAGCCCTCAGTCGCGCGCAGAGTTATCTTGCGCGCACTCTAATAGAAACTTTTATTAATTGCAATTTAATCGTTCATTCATTCATCAAAGTTTTCGTAAACGAAAACTGTCAGAATGAACGATTAGTTGCAATTGATAAAAGTTTCTGTTAGTAGAATTGGCCCCCTGGCCTCCTCATCATCATAAGACGTCATGGTAAGCCCCCTGGTCGTGATCTGTTTATGACCAACAGGGGCTTACCATGACGTCTTAAGAAAACGTTCAAATGCCAGCCAGTCAATATCCGTTCAAAAGCAGGCCAGCTTCTGAATCGCTAAAAATCGTACCATGTCAGTACAAAAGGTGAACGACTATTCAACCAAGTTGAACGGATAAGCTTGTTTATGGTACGAAAAGTCTATACAAAAAAAACAGGTGAACGGATTTCGTAAACGTCAACTTAACAGGCCTGCCGCAGGCCTGCTCTAACGATGTCATAGTACAAAAAAGCAGTGCAGTTCAACTTCCAGGCAACTTCTGCCCTGCTTTAAGAGGTCATGGTAAGCCCCCTGGAATAATCCACGTTTCCATTCCTTATTGTGAATAAATAAAAAATCTTCAGAACTATTGGCGATGTCGTATTCTCTTTTTTTTTTGTCGTCCTACTTTTTTATCTGTCTGTATTCTTCTAACTTGTCTGTGGTTCATGGATGACTGGATGACTGACATACGTGACATCAGGAGAAACGTCGTCGTTCTGTATTTGTAGGCGATGAGTAGCAATTTGATGCAAAACATTTCGCTTTTAACATTTTTTCGTTCTTCAAGTTTGAGTTAATATGTATTAATAAGATTGTATGAGCTTATACACGTGTTGGCGTGACTGATTTTCTAATATATAAATATTTAGGTATCAAAACTAGGGCAATGGATCTTGAGGACAATGCTATGGGTCTCACCCACGAACAAACAGATAAAATACTGCAGTTTCAAGATTTAACCGGAATAGAAGATATGTCAATATGTAGAGATGTTCTACAAAGGCATCAATGGGATTTAGAGGTAATATCTATCTCAATATTTCGTGCATGATATTATGATCAACGATTGACCCGTATATGTACCTAACTGAAGATCAACACTCAAAAGCAGAAAAATATAAAATAGCGCTATATTGTTTCGATTTATCACAAAAAAAATAATGAATAAAGATTGATTATTTTAATATTTCATAGGTGGCGATCCAGGAACAGTTAAATATCAGAGAGGGCCGACCGTCGGTATTTGCAACAGAAGCTCGCGCTCCGCCAGTTGTACACGACCACATAGCTCAGCAGGTGTTCACAGATGAGGCCCCAGAAGGGCCGGGTGGAGTACGAGGCCTGTTTCGCTATGTTGTCAACCTTGTAGTATCTGTGTGCTACAGTACAATTACATCTGTTCTAAACTTGCTCCTTAGTTTTGTACGTAATGATGATAGGAGACGTAAGTATTTCATTTTTTTACTTGTTCCTAATCTAGGTAAAACTTTGACATAAATTGAACTGTTTTGAGAAAGTGAAAGTGGTTGATGTCACCTAGATTTAATTTATACCTACTATCAATACATTTTTCTAAGTCTAACTGTGCTTATTGCAAAAACTGCTATCTTTCATAATTTAACATGTTCACTGCAGGAAAACACATACAGTACATTTTGCGCAATGTTATGTTTAGTCCGTGGGCATACACACCGTTGTTTTCTTACTTGTTGTATGAAAACGCCCATACATAAACGGCTTGTGTGCCGAAACCACACTACTGGCTAGCAAAACAATCTTTGTGCAGCAGTCGAAGTTTTTTTTAGAAAATTGAATTGAATTGAAGTGTTAACTGTACTCTTTAGTGTACAGCCCTGACGTAAACAAAGAATAACAAAAAATAATTGATAATATAGCCAGGTTTTTGGTAATGTTGTTCACATTTTTTCAATATCAGTCTCCTTATGGCTACAATTTACGGAATGATCGATATGTCAGGACTCATCTTTCTTTGGACAGAGTATAGGCTAGTTGCGGTTTTTGCTTCTAAATTACTCAAATATTCTTTTAGTTAGCTTTCATTGTCTCAAAATTAATCAAGTATTCTAAAGATGACCTTTAACCCATAGTCATGTTAGTTGTCATTGTATGTTAATGTTATTTATTTTTAGTGGTGACTGACCCGCTGGGGGATGTGATGGGCTTCATCAACAGCTACACAGCTCGGTTCAACCCCCACCCCGTGTTCTACCAGGGAACCTATGCACAGGCCCTTAATGATGCTAAGAATGAGCTGCGTTTCCTCATTGTGTATTTACACTCTGAATCAGCTACTGAAACACAGAACTTCTGCAGGTAATACAAGTTGTAAACAAATTGTGTAGTTACTTTTTTTAACCAAAAACCAAGAATTTTTAGCATTCTTAGAACTAAAGTTACATTTCTTATTAGTCTTAAAGCTTGATTGTAATGTAATATAAATGAATCAGGAGCATAGCCAATAAATAAAAACTTATTTTTAATACATAATGAGCATTGAGGGTCAAAATACATGTCCAATACTTGCTTCTGGGAGCCGGATCCGATAGTCTGATTGTATGTGTAATTCATGTTCAAACAAATGTATGACACGGAGGCTTTCAGATAGTCTGATCAGACTATCGGAACCGACTATTGGAGGCAAGTATCGGACGTGTATTTGGGCTCTAAAGGTGATTGCAACCTTTAATATGGATAGTGGCATTTTTTTTTTTCTTTCGCCTGTAACTAATCTTAGGTCATGATTAGAGACCTACCTAACAACACCATAGAAGAAAGAATTAAGTCTCTAAGTTGTAACCTGTCAGATATACCTATGACAATTGCTCTTGCTATCAGGCAGTTTTTGTACTCATTCACGAAATTCAAATATGGATACGAATCATCTTTCACCATTCTCCAGTAAGGATACGAATTATGTCAGAAGGTTGCATTGCCCTTTGTGTAAAATATAAAACAAGTGTTTTAAAGATCTACACGTTTGCAATTACTTTTTAAACAAATTGACTGATACATGTAGATTATCTGATGTTTTATATCTAAGTGTAAACAAGTGGTCATAATTGTCGAACTTGGGGTTAATTAAATAATAATGTTGACAAGAATTGCATCTATTTAGGATAGATTTAAAAGATAATTAGCCATAATGATAAGATATTTAGATCAAAGCGATTTAATTACATTTAATTTATAAAATATGACTTTTAGTTTTATAGTTTTAAGTATATTTCAGACAAATAAAAAATAAACTTTAAAAAAAAGTAAAAACCGACTTCAAAGAAATACTAAAAGGAGTAAAATAATTACCATAATATAAAATTAACAGTTTCAGAAGTCGGTGGCTTCTATTTGCTTCAGTGTAGAGTTGCACCGACTTCTGAAACTGTTAATTTTATATTATGGTAATTATTTTACTCCTTTTAGTATTTCTTTGAAGTCGGTTTTTACTTTTTTTTAAAGTTTATTTTTTATTAAATACGTTTTAGTGTCATAATTTTAACCCCCTCCTTCATAACCCTTCTTTTTGGCTTTGACGTAGTCGGGCATAAAAAGTCCTTTCAAATGATACCTTACACGATATAATGAAAACATTCCAAAGGGGGGGAGGGGGAGACACGCACCCCCTCCACTTTTCAAGTAGTCAGTTCCCAACAACAAATATAAACAAAGCAATATTAGTAATTTGAGAATTTTGCTTTGATCCGATGAGGAGTTCCGTTCCATATCTATGAAGTTCATGGTCTGATCATAACAAAATTTAAATGGGACCAATCGGAAAGTATACCCTTTCGAACAAAAAAAGAATTTTTCAAATCGGTTCATAAATGACGGAGATATGAGGTAACAAACATAAAAAATAAAAATAAAAAAAAAAATAAAAAAAAAAATACAACCGAATTGAGAACCTCCTCCTTTTTGAAGTCGGTTAATTAAAACTTGTTTATTTTTATGTGCATTATGTGAATTTAATAAAATAGGCATAATAATTATATTTTTTATAA
Organism: Amphipyra tragopoginis; assembly: GCA_905220435.1. NCBI lineage: Eukaryota > Metazoa > Arthropoda > Insecta > Lepidoptera > Noctuidae > Amphipyra > Amphipyra tragopoginis. The sequence goes on from HG992009.1 coordinate 13,853,954, forward strand.
TTAAATGAATACATGAGGTTTAGGTTTAATACAGCAGATAATATTTGAGCATGCCGAAAATAGGTTGAAATTGGAACATGAGACAAAAACATCTTATCAACGACCTCATATTTGCAGGACTACATTAGCCGACCAAGAAGTGATCCAATTCATAAACACACACGGCCTATTTTGGGGTTGCTCCGTGGAGAGTGCAGAGGGGTGGCGCGTGGCCCAGTCCGTGGGGGGTCGCCGGTACCCCCTGTTGTGCGTAGTGTGCGTGCGCGAACACCGCATGACCGTGGTTGCGCGCTCCGAGGGCTCATGCTCCGCGCAACAGTTGCTGCAACGCCTGCGACGTGTTGTTTCTGATAATGAGCCCCATCTTGCTGCAGCTAGAGCAGACAGGTAAATCTATGACTACTTACTGAAAATTACTGCCATTAAAAATAAGTGATCTAACAACTACAATTATTCGTTGATTTTTAGCATTTAATCGGAATCGTTTATTCTAGTCAAGATTATTTAACGTTTTTAATCAATTATACCACCAATTATACACACTAATTATACTTTAAAAATCAAACGGAAGAACAGACAAAATGACAAACACAATGTCAATATAGGTATTATGTGATTTTGCTTATTCTTCTGTTGACAAAACCCTTGTCTGCAGTGGGCATGCTACTCTGGGTCTACGGATCCTAAGAGCGGCCCTGCCAAGACCATAGTATCTTATTGAAATGGTTCCTCCCAGGGTGGAGCGCGAGGTGACGGCCCGCCTGCGCGCTGCTCAGGACGAGGCGTACGCGGAGTCGCTGGCGGCCGACCAGGAGAAGGAGCGACGACGCGCAGCAGACCGCGCCGCCAAGGAGCTGCGCGAGCACGAGGACGCGCAGAGGAGGCAGCTGGAGGAGCGACACAAGCTTGATGTAAGATGCACACCCCTCTTGTTCATGGGCCTAGTAGGTTCGGGAATCACAGAGCACTATAACTAATTCAGCAATTTAGAAACTGAAACTGAGTGAAGCCCCTTGTCCACACACGTTTTTTCGCCGGGAAAATCTACGGTTAATTCGCCGTGTGTAGGTACGGTTGTCAGTGTTGTATGGATCACTAGGGGAGCTTGTTGACACACACCTACACACGGCGAATTAACCGTAGATTTTCGCGGCGAAAAAACGTGTGTGAACAAGAGGCCTGAAGCCACACTGCTCCGTTGCGTTGCGTTGTGACGTCGCAGAGCTAGATTTGGACGAATAAGACGTCGCAGCGCTACATTTGGAATCTATAGATTGGTCGAAATCTAGCGCTGCGACGTCGCAACGCACGGAGCAATGTGGCTTCACGCTTAATGACAGTTCTGACATCAATGACTATTCTCTGTAACTTGCAACCCAAGAAATTAGGTTTTTGCAATCTCTGTCTTACAGTGGATGTTGCTGTCCATACATTTAATGTTATATGTATGCCTATAACTGCTTTAAGGCAATTATGCGAGAGGATTTTCTTTGTAGTATACCTATATCAAAGAAATATTAAATTCGTGCGTAATAGCCTTGTGTTCAGCTCTCCTATTGTACTGAAGTGTATACGTCAGCTGGTGGAGGCCCGCGCGGCGATGGCGGCGCGTCTGCCGCCCGAGCCCGCGGCCGGTCACGGTACTGTGGTGCTGCTCATACGACTGCCCGGCGGAGAGAGGCTCACGAGACGGTTCACGCTCACACATACCACACAGGTTAGTCGGTTTAACTCATTATCATTTATAGTAGTATAGGTTCAGCTATTGAGAATAGTATAGATTCAGCTGATGAGGAGAGACGAAAAGCATGTGACTAAAAGAGTGATGAATATAAATGTTGATGCAGTGGCGTAGCGTTAGTTTCAGCCGCCCGGGGCGGAAGAAAATTTTGCCGCCCCCTTATTTAGGTATTTCAATTTAAGACTAAAATGTACAGTAATTCTAAAGAACAGTCATCATTGTTATGTATTGTACAGGTTACAAATAAAATATGTAAATCGTAGGTGCGACAAAAATATGAAATGATAGGGTTCAAATTTTTACAAGTTAGGTATTATTATTATTTATTGTAAAATTTTGCCGCCCTCTAAAAGTGCCGCTAAAAGTGATGGATTGTGTGAGAGATGATATGATGATATGGTATAGGGAGTAAATGATAGCGGGACGGCTAATAGGGAAGAATGGAAGAAAAAACATGTTGCGCCAACCCCTAGTAACTTGGGATAAGGGCTAGCAGAAGAAGAAGCTATTTTCAGTCATTGAACTCGTCTTAATAGCTTTGATAAGGATGCCAGCTGATTTATCAGCCTGTAATACTTCTCAGTTGTCCTATTTATGGATTTCTCATAGTCTCTTGACGTAGCAGTGGCATCTAAATAGCTACGGCAACTTAGGAAGAGGTAACAAACAGATGGACAAAATCACTTCATTTATAATAGGCATGTTGACAGCATCAATAAATTGCAAATCTCATTAGTCCGCCAGTTAGAGTTTTGAAAAATAATGGACACGTATTTTTTCTTTTGTTAATCTTTGAATATTTGGAAAGATAAAACGTATCAAAACTCGAGAGTGGGGGCTTGTGACGTCAGAAGCAAGTAAAAATTGTACTTGCTTGTGACGTTTTGCCAATTTTAAAAGTGTCGTATCTTCGTCAATTTTAGTTTACGTAATAAAAGAAAAAACACGGGTCAAATATTTTTTGATAATCTGACGGACTAATTCGATTTTTTCACTCAAATACCCTATTACATTAATGCTAATTAGACCTAACCACCATATTACATCCTTCAGGATCTATACGACTTCGTGTTCAGCCACCCACTGTCGCCCGAAGAGTTTGAGATCACGACTAACTTCCCAAAGCGTGTGCTGACGCGGGGGTCTAGTAACCTAATGGACGTCGGGCTCAAGGACCGCGACGTGCTGTTTGTCAATGACGTTAATGCATAAAATGCGCCTGTCCTCTACTAAATATAGATATTATTACGATCTTGTTGGGATATTCCACGGAGTAGTGGACAAATGGAGCGATCATGTTCGAATGACACGATGATTGAAGCCGCGATAGTCGCCAGTTTTAAATTTAATGTCGCCGTATGGTACGACGCCGGGGTTAGTATAATGATAGAAGTTTCTTTTCCCCGCATGCCACTCATTGAGTGTATGATTTGTAAAGAAAATGTGCGTGGTAAATACTTCATTTGTTCACTAATCCGTGGTATACGCTTCAACGTTAATTGTAACCGTCAACATCGACAATAGACGGTCGGTAGCGGAACACGTACATAATAAGATGAGCAAGACACACATAATAAACACATCTTTAACTTTGAAAGTTGAGTCATTCAAATAAATTCATGACCAAAGTATATCTTATTCATGACAACTTTACAACTGCGCCTAACGCGAATAGGCGTATATTTATTACGACACGCCACACGTAGGGGCCAGTTGGGGCACTACATAATCCCAATGTTAAATACATCAGATAAATATAATAACCGAATTGGTATAAATCGAGCAGACAATGTTGAGAGTATTTGAAAATTCTACAGATCTTATTCCATACAGTCGGCAATCGCAAGCCCTTTCACAGAAATGGTTTATGCGAGCCGAAATGGGCGGGGCTAATTCGACATCGTGTGCCCTTTCGACATTTAAGATTTTTTAAATTTATTTATTATGTATCAAATGAGTGATGAACTGATGACCCTGTGAATATTGCAAAATGTTGAAAGGTCTGTCAGTCGATTACCCACTGTGTGGAGTTGTTTACACTGCGGTTATGCCAAGGACGTTATTGTGACCCCGGCTGCACACGCTAGCCCCGACAAACTGGGCCAACGTTTGGTAGAACGTAGACCTTATTGATCCGAACGCTGTTTGGTTAATCCACACTGGACTGGCTCCAAATGTTTGCTCCAATAATTGGAGTCAGTGTCTGGAGCCGGGGTAATACTGATATCGAGATTAGGATACCCTGCAACACAGGGTACTACTAATTTTGTACTTAAGGTAGTGTATTAAGGTCCCTTTTCACTTGTGTTGTAACATCGACGTTTGTAATCGCTGGACGATTGCAAGTTGAGTTTTTTACCCTGCATTTTAGAACTATAATAATACTGATCTGTAGTTTGAGAATATAGATTAAACGAAATAATAATAATAAATGTAATAGGAGGTCAGGAAATTGGACTTTTGTCAATATTTCACTGAAATTATACAAATGCATGTCAATTGACTGTCTCTTCTAAATCCAACCCAGGGAAATAGAATCATTGTTATAAATGGGGACTAGCCTCTTTATAAATGGCCTCATTACCTGGGCAGCTTCTTTACACTCCATTTAATGTGACTTGCAAAACTTTAGATGTCTTCATCTCTAAATCGAGTCCTCCGACGTAAGTTGTTGTAAGCCACATTTTCACGTAAACGTGTCTAATTTTATGTATATTATCTGTTCCAAATATAAAAATACCAAAAAACGATATAGATTTTCGCTATTTTTATATTTTGAACAGGCAATAAATAAACTTGAAATTAGACACTTTTACGTGAAAAATACAACATTGTAATTTTGTGGCTTACAACAGCTTCCGTCGAAGGCATCGAAATATTTCTAGAAACATAATATTTGTAATAGCCAGATTATGTGTAATACTGTAATCAATTCAAGAGTCTGTTAAGTTGCGATTGTATGATAAAATAAATCGCTAATACTTTGACGTCTCTCATGTTGTGATGCTCAAAGAATGTATGTGTAAATTAGTACAATATTGGGCGATGTAATACAATAATGAAACACTCTTGACTTAAAATGTTCGAAGTTATAAGGGTGTATGTCCCCCTTTAATTGTGATATTCGAATGTTGTACGTATGTGCTAAAATATTGTGTAGGTATCCTAAACCAAAACTGGAATTAAGACATAATAAATATTCTTTGGAAGATACGTGAATTAATTGCATATCACATTTTCATTTATGATCTTTAACTACTCAGTTGTACTCTGGATTATTGCTTTTATTTTTCATAGGTAAGTAAGAACTGTTCTTACGCTAGTAAAGACAAAGGTTTTGTGTCCACTATGTTACCTAAGTTTAACACGGGGAAGATTTGTTTGAGTCGATTTGAGTACCCACAGCATAATTTTAAGCATTTAAGGTTTTGTTCCAAAAGTTACCGTTACCGGTTTTATACTTACCTAACCATAACCACAGTAGACATACCTCCGGTTTCTGAATTGAGTATTCTAGGATAAGCAGCACTTTAGTAACATTTGAGTACGGAGTTGTCAAAAAAATACGGATTTTAAAGCATTTTTTGACAACTTTTACTCAAATACTACTTAAGTGTTGCTTATTCGGAACTCTCAATTCAGAAACCGGAGGTTATAAGCTAAAGCAGTACATCTACTTACTATAATCGCCTGAATTGACACACTCACACAGACACGCGCTGTATACTGAACTGAGTATAATGCACTCTTTGTATGGGACTGTATTCCGAAAATACCTTAGAACTCTTGTTGCAGTGTGTGTGTCAAATCGGATGATTGTAGGTAGTTGAAGTACTGCTTTAGCTTATACAAGGTGTAAGACCAAGGTGTAAGGTGGACCTCTTAAGGGGTCACTGTACTCATCATTATGAACAACTTTTACTATGGGAGCAAACAAGAAATCGCGAAAAATACATTTATGTTCGCATAACTCGTCAAAATGTAGGGAACAGCCGTTTTTTTTTCGCGATTACAGATTTGGTCCCTTAGTAAAAGTTGTTCATAATGATGAGTGCAGTGACCCCTTAAGAGGTTGTACACTTATTTATGTTACACCTTGTATATATACTGTGGCATAACGGTAGATATATCGACCGGTAACTTGTGATAACTTTGTGATGACAGGATAATTTGTTAAAATTTCAGTGCTTTTATAGTCTATTATGACATGACTCTCTAAAAGCCTTATCCTTTGATTTAAACAAATTTTCCATCGTGCAGGCATAGCCATTTAAAATTAGTTTTGTTCCTTTTATAAGAACGGTTCTGTGCACAACGTGATTAAAATATACAATTACTCGATTGAATACGAACTTTTTACTATTTAATAGTCTTTAGGACAAACTTTAGGCAAAAAACGAAACTAGCTTCGTTTTCGAAGTCCATCTAGTGCGACTAGACTTTTTAATCGCTTTAATTATCACCGCCGGTTTGTCGTAAGGTCCACCACATGTGCATACAGCCTTAATAATGACAAAATTTGTTTTAACCAGTGACAATCACCAGGTTTACGAGAAAGCATCGCTTTCACGCAAACCCAGTGACTGGGTCCGAAAAACCCAATTTCTGGATCTACTTGGTCTCTTGTTGTTCCTGCGAAGTGATGATACATCACTTTTAAAATGATAGGGAACAAAACTAATTTTAATTAGGTAAGTATGTAAATCTATTATTAGTAAGTTATGATTGATATTTTATAAGGTAGCGTTAAATAGATCAAGGTACATAATGTTATTTTTTTGTCTTGCAATTTTGGTTAAATGTCGCTTGCTATTTGTTTCCTTTGTTTTTATTGTATAGATCTTTTAAAAAGTAACTTATCCTATCTGAAAGCGTTCCATTATTGTAACTTAATTAGGATTTTTGTTAACTATTTAGTACCAGAAGGTATTTGCAAATGGGACTTTTTCTGATTGTGCAATAAGATGCAGCGCATTCGGTCAAAGGTTACATGCATTTATTTCAAAAACGAACTGTATATTATATTGTTTTGTTGTATTATAGTCATGTTTCTTCCTAAATAAATGTTTTTACTTAAATATCTACTTTTACCAAGTCCCTTCACGCAAAATACGCGCTTAGACGTGGAGTTGCGGATACCAGCCCGTTATACCTTATACCAAGTCCCTTATAATTATTTTCAAAGTCAATTGATGTTTTTTATAAATAAAACTGTGTTCTTTACGTTATTTATTAGAAACCCATAAGTCAACAACACACCAAAAACAAAACACCATAATATGGAATGTAGGCACTTTTTAAACATTCACAAATTTCACTTATATAATTAAAAGCATAAATTAAACGATATACATAGATCACAAAATGATAAAATTGAATGATTAGAATCTTTTATATATTTAACACATCTAGTTCTATACATAAGTTGTTCAATATTACATATACTATTATTAATGCAAACTTCAATGGTAATACCCGTTTAATAACTAAAACTTAGTGAAAATATTACTGTGTTACAAATAAATACTAAATCTTGGTGTATCCTTTACAAAATGTAAGTACTTGATATGTTGTAATTATATTACCATGATGTCCGAAATATTGTTATGTACAGATTTATTACACATTTTACGTTTGAAATGTACTATTATAATAATGAATAACTTTATATTTAAAATAACGAAAACACCTGAATTGCAGAACTGTGTTAAATGTATTCAAATAATAAAAAAACAATAAATAATAACATTTTCTTAGCGGTAAATATAAACATCTGAAATTTATGTAAAAACAAGTTTCTCAGTAGAGAAAGATCAATAAACTTATGACGAATCAGTTATTTAGTACCTAACTCGGACGATGACCTCATTATCAGGTCATTTTGGTCAATGTCTGATAGGATTATTTGCGATCAAAAGGCTTATAAATAAGAAGGATAGCGTAGGTTTTTGTTTGAATAAAATTATAATCTCAAACGTCAAAGTTATAGCTTTCTATAAAATCTGTTTATTTGTGTTATTTGGCCGCTTTGTTGATTATAAAATTATTTTTTCCAAAAAGTTAATTAATGTATTATGAGGGAGATATACAAGTAGTATTAGATATAAACAAAATATAAATAAAATTTTAGTATATTTAATAATGGATGGAATAGGTACATAAAATACCATCAGGATTTACTTCATACAATAATTATGACTATTATTTTTGTCTTTTTGTACATTGAGCTAATTCTACTCAATCACAAATATCTAATCACAAATTACTAAATAATGTTCGACCTAAAAAAGCTAATTTATCACACTTTGGTTTTAAAACTAATACACATTTAGTTTGTTCTTGAAAGTTATCGTAAGTGCGAGAATTTGGCCGAAACTTGTTTGACAGTTTCTACAATGTAGTTTTATTTAGTTATTACAGCTACAACTATAATATAGATTTCTCACTCTTTGACTAAACTTTAATAAAAAAATCTTAGACGCTTCTTTACACTAACAATTTACAGTCCACAAACTTGTTGCATTTTTGTTTTCTTCTATTGGGCAGTAATGTTCGTAACAAATAAAATATTTTGCTATTACTTTATTAAATCTATAGTGTGTCGAGGTCGTTGATTGTACTTTATTCTACTATTTTACGTGCTGTATTAAATTCCAATGATGGAGTTGCTAATCGTAACTGGAATAATTTGTAAACCAATGATGTATTTTCCGCGCCAATCTTCCTGGCTACACTGAGCACGAGGCGTGGGATGCAGCGCGCAACGCACAGCAATTATTATTATAGTACGCGTAAAATAAGTTTACCTCTATGAAACCAGGATTTCAGCGTTCAGGGGGCTTACCATGACCTCTTAAAGCAGGACAGAAGTTGCCTGGAAGTTGAACTGCCCTGCTTTTTTGTACTATGACATCGTTAGAGCAGGCCTGCGGAAGGCTTGCTACGTTGACTTTTACGAAATCCGTTGACCTTTTTTTTTGTATAGACTTTTCGTACCATGAATAAGCATAACCGTTCAACTTGGTTCAATAGTCGTTCACCTTTAGTACTGGCATGGTACGATTTTTAGCGATTCAGAAGCAGGCCTGCTTTTGAACGGAAGTTGACTGGCTGGCATTTGAGCGTTTTCATAAGAGGACATGGTAAGCCCCCTGTTCCTCACTTCAGAGAGGCAAAGTTATTTTACGTGTACTGTACGGTCGCCCAACGCATATGTGTGTGCATCAGCAGAAGCCTTCTCAACACCACTATTCGGGGGGAGCGAGATGCATCGTGCGTACGGGTTACGTTTTGTGATCTTCCTGCGTATAGGTAGGTACTCAACCGGAGTTATGATAAGAGCGGCCAAGACGTTCGGCGCAGTCTGTACATTTTATCCCATAAAAGCGTGAATGCAGTTATCTTTCAAGCCGTGTTTCTTCAGTTGATCGAGGCCTGCGTACGTGAATTCAGTGGGGCCGCATAGACAGGCGTAGTGTGTGCATTTGTCATCACACTTGATGTTCCCTAATGTTTCGGAGAGTAGGTCACCGCTGATGCGGCCTCGGTGACCCGTCCATGATGAACTACAGTCTGATAGAATATGCGTGATTTTCAACCTGAAAATATAGTAGGGTAGGTAAGTATAATTTTTTAAGGTTCTAATACCAAAATGGTAAAAAAAGCTCAAATGTGGTATCATAAGGGCTTCATTTGTACATATACAAGGTGTAATATAAATAACGCACAACGCATAACTTTTACTGTTGGATCAAACCAGAAATCGCGAAAAAAAACAGCTCTTCCCTACATTTTGACGAGTTATGCGAACGTAGGGAACAGCTGTTTTTTTTTTTCGCGATTTTCGATTTAGTCCCTTAGTAAAAGTTGTTCATAATGACGAGTATAGTGACCCTTTAAGAGGTTGTGCGTTATTTATGTTACACCTTGTAGTTTTTGACTCATAATGAAAAATATATAAAAATACCATTCTCCCCCTTATTTTCGAAGTTTTCAAAGCGAAAAAGTTGGAATAAATCGAGTTGATAGAGGTGTATGTAAATATTACAGGAAAAATAAAACAATGTTTGTAACTAGCACACTTTTTTAGAAATCAGCAAAAATCATTTACAAACAAACTTGTTGAGCGGTTCTAAAAAAATGAAGATTGAACTTTCCAAGGTACAAAAACCGCGGTGCGCGAGTCTGACTCTTTTTTTTTCTGTTAGACTAGGTACTGTAGATGGTCCTTGGGGACCCCTTCTACGTAACCGGGCAGTTATTGGCGAGACCTGTAAGCCTAGCACGAATGTTGTGACGTATGGTAACGTAAACGACACACAGACGACACGTTTGGTGCAGTGGCTAAGCGATTGGCTTCTGCGCTACGGGTCGTGGGTTCGATTCCCACACGGAACAAAAATTTGTACGGCCTACAAATGGTTGTTCCGGGTCTGGGCGTTTGTTTGTGAGATTTGTGTCTGTAAACGCACCCACGATACAAGAGAAATCTTAGTATGGGGCAAAGTTTAAAAAAAAAAAAAAAAAACCTAACGTTAACGCGAGTAAATTTTGAATTGGAAATACTCGTTTCGCACATAATATTTAATCGAATTGAAAACTTTATTCATAACTAAGTATGATACAACTTGTGTTTGTCGCATACTTACCTAAATTCAAACTAAAATGCTATAGAATAGTTGTATTTTCGATTTAAAATTCACTCACATTAACGTTACGTTTACGTTACTATACGTCAAAATATTCGTGCTAGCCCTACAGAAGGGTCTCCAGCCAATCGAGTCCACTCGCACTTGTCCGGTTTTTTATTTAATCTAGGTAATCTAGGTATGCCGCGCAAACTGACTCGCGTAATTTTGGTAAGGCTCGGTTTCATACAATATTGCGAGTCCACACTACGTCGCAAAATCAATCCTTTAATCCTTTCAGTAAATTACGCGACTCGCTGCACGCGCTTGTTATGCGTGTTGAATTGTTGATTACGACAATACACTCGGGAGCAATGAAACTGGGTCACCAACATGAACCTTAATATCTCGGAAACTATGAATGATAGCTTATTGAATAAAAAGGATTTTATAGACTACTAGCGACCCGCCCCGGCTTCACACGTGTACGTTTTATAGCTTAAAACCTTCCTCTTGAATCACTCTATCTATTAAAAAAAAACCGCATCAAAATCCGTTGCGTAGTTTTAAAGATCTTAACATACATAGGGACAGACAGACAGCGGGAAGCGACTTTGTTTTATACTATGTAGTGATTTAATACTGGTCAAATAAAATTAATGAAATTTCTTACAATCTATAAAATACTTTTTATTTGAATAAGCTAGCTTTCTTACTTTGCAAGAAGGTTTATGTTGGTGACCCAGATTCATCGCTCTCGAGTGTATTTTCTAACGACTGTTTATTGTAACAGTTCAAGCTATGTTCAGCAATCAATGTTATGAATGATTGATACAACTCTATTTCGAGCAGTACAAATTAATTAGACATACCTACTTAGACATTCTGTAAAGATATTTGATAACATAAAAAGCGTTAAGTACCTGTCATCCTCTTTCGCCATTTCTTCGAAATTTTCGCGAAATAGAATGTCCCCTTCAGTTTTATTGAAGAATAATAAGTGTGTCCGTTCACTGAAACATAAAATTTGGTACTTAATAGTATTAGGCAAGTACAGTCAGCATCAAAAGAAAATGATTATTGCTTCCAAAGTGAGTTAGGAATGAAAACTTTGCAAATTATGTATATTTTTTGTGTATCAAATTACAGTACAGTAGATAAAGATAAATGATTTTTATTTCTGTAAATAAATCTGTTACAGACACTTTTACAAGTTAATGTAATATGTTTTTAAGACTAGAAGGCGCCGCGGCGCCTTCTAGTCGCCGTCTTTTCCTTTCTTACTAGCTACTAGAAGAAAAGCCGAAATAGTTTAAGAGTCAATAATTAACTAACCTCCGGTTTCTGAATTGAGTAAGTATTCGGGTTATGTAATACCTACTTAAATAGTATTTGAGTACTGAGTTGTCAAAAAAATGCTTTAACATCCGTAATTTTTTTGACAACTCCATACTCAAATGTTACTTGTGTACTGCTTATCCTAGAATTCTCAATTCAGTAACCGAAAGTTAGACGATAATTTATTTTGAAATTCCTACATTTCAATATACCTAGTTGACTTTTACTTGAGGCTGACTGTACCTATTGGAATTACGATAAGTAAATTCATCAAAGGGAGTACTTTTACATAAAAATTCTGAAGACATTGTGACTATTCAGAGCGCTTAATTAAGCCTGCCCTAGGTATCGATTGATGATGGAGCGAACATGATTATGATTGATGTCTTGACCTCGCGACCTCGCTCGAAGCAGACACGAACCTATTTTCTGTTGTAGTATACTCTACCGTAACTATTATCAACATCGACGTAAAATATGTATCCTGGGCATTGAATAACTTAACCCAATTAATTACCCCTAAATACCTGGTTATAGCAATTTCGTTATTTTTATCGACGGGTTCTTAGATCTACAGGGTGTAAACGAATTCGTATAATTCCTTCAAACCGCGTGATCTACTGGTGACACTGATTGACCCTGCATAGGTTTTTTTCAGAATCAACAAAAAAAAAGTTTTCAAATAATGAAGCATGGTATTCTGTATCTGAGTAATTTTAGCGTCTCGAGTTAACTGACTGCGTAGAGCGATATCGCGCTAGTCGTGCCCGTCAGCTGTGTGTGTCGCCATGCTTTCATTCATTTATGGATGGCATCGAAATTTTCTATCACATAAAAAAATATTGGGCAAAAAAAACTTTATTTTTACTTTTAATCAATCTAAATCCCGTTCAGGGTTAATCTTACCAGTAAAAGATCATGTGGTTTGAAGGAATTACACGAATTCGTTTACACCCTGTATACTACGTTGCTTGATGGGCATCGTTTATACAAATGAGGTAATGGAAATCCCCAGCTTCCAAGGGCCTCAGCTTAGGCACTTAGGGCCGTAGCTATAGAGGCTCTGGGGCCCTAGGGCCGTGGGGAAGAAAGTTTTCGGTTTTTTCACCCTGTAAGTGTACTTTTTTCAAGGTTTATTTTTGCCAAGGATGATAAAGATAGTTTTTTACTGCAGTACTAATAAACATTCGTGGTCTTGAAGTCGCACTAGTTCGGAAGTGATCGGTTTTACGAAGTTTGGCGATACGACTTCTTAGTTATGTCGTGCTGTTATTTGGTAATCGGTACGTTAACTGCCGTACTTACCCATTTTTAGAGGGATTATGAGCGACTTTAAAGTCCAGCTACATGCTCAATCTTATTTGCACAATTAAATTCCAATCAGTGTCGGCCCGACCGAGGTGAACTAGGCGACGGCCTAGGGTGCTCGACTGGGGGTCGGAATGGCAAAGGAGACGGGTGAGTCAGCGACCTGACCGCCCGCGGTTGGGTCAGTTAGCTCTAGCCGCGTATTTTACGCGAAATTTTTGTTTTAATAGCCGCCATTTCAGTTATTTGCTTGGTGCCGAGTATCCTCGGGCCGGCGCTGATTCTAATTTGCATATGAAGGGTCCACTGCAATAATGATGACTTATGCAGTTCGTAATCTCGTTTACAAACTCCGCAATATTGCTTACAATCCCGAGATAAATACCTACCTACGTTTTTAAAAATCGGATACGCGGCTAGAACGCTCAGTGTCAATTGTTATCATCTTTAACGCTGAGTTTTCTTTCTGAAGGTTCCACTGCAATAATGATAAATGTCAATGTAATGAGATATTAAGTATCTTAAAACAAAGTAAAAAGAGCATTTATCATTATCGCAGTGGACCCTTCATATGTAAATGTAAGCATCTAAGTTAAGACGACAAAACGATATACCTAACGCGTAGTACCACTAGTACCGACAATACAACTTTTGCATAAGTCATTTGTGCATGCACAGTCGGATCTTTAGCTTTACTTACCATCTTGGATTCGACCTTGAAAGCATGAACTTCATCAGGCCAAGCATCGGCGTGATCCCGGTGCCGGCGGCTATCAAATATAACGTCTTTACCTTCTTCAGCTGAAACAAACAATGGACTATAAATCATATCTTACACAATGTCATTCCGATTTGATTTACGATGACAAACAAAGAAACGTATGTCTACGATATGTATGTTTTTACTACGTAGGTACCTACGTTTCACTATGATGTACCTATGTCATAAATTCGGTCGTAACTGTACCTACCTACTAGAACTATACTTACTTAGTTCTTTTTGCACGTCAATGTTCCAAAAGGCAGCCCCCAAAAACTGTTTCTAAAGGCCGATTTACACGAGAATAGTTTCTCGAAGCGAGACTCGTTCTGTCTTTGTCTTTTTCTACGATGAAAACAGAGATAGCATGACACTCGCTTCGAGAAACTATCTTTGTGTAAATGAGCCTCTACTGTTTATACTAAGAAACGACGCAACAAACTCCTCTGCAACACAGATCTGTCTGTCACCCTTACGTACTATTATGTTAAAGACATTCCATCCTAGCACTACCTACGTAAGTTATAAACTTAAGTAGTTGTAAAAGCCACCAGTATAAGCAGCGCCAGAATTACAATAGGTAATAATTATGATTTATTAGTAGGTACGTAGTTACGTACCTATGTAGTTATTGTTCCACAGTGAACACGAGAATAGATCCTTACTATCCTGCTGTGCTTTGTATACTATCTAGTAATTATTTAAAAAAACGAAATACTCAAAACTTTAAAAAAAAGTAAAAACCGACTTCAAAGAAATATTAAAAGGAGTAAAATAATCACCATAATATAAAATTAACAGTTTCAGAAGTCGGTGGCTTCTATTTGCTTCAGTGTAGAGTTGCACCGACTTCTGAAACTGATAATTTTATATTATGGTGATTATTTTACTCCTTTTAATATTTCTTTGAAGTCGGTTTTTACTTTTTTTTAAAGTTTATTTTTTATTGAATACGTTTTAGTGTCATAATTTTAACCCCCTCCTTCATAACCCTTCTTTTTGGCTTTGACGTAGTCGGGCATAAAAAGTCCTTTCAAATGATACCTTCCACGATATAATGAAAACATTCCAAAGGGGGGGAGGGAGGGACAAGCACCCCCTCCTCTTTTCAAGTAGTCAGTTCCCAACAACAAATATAAACAAAGCAATATTAGTAATTTGAGAATTTTGCTTTGATCCGATGAGGAGTTCCGTTCCATATCTCTGAAGTTCATGGTCTAATCATAACAAAATTTAAATGGGACCAATCGGGAAGTATACCCTTTCGAACAAAACAAGAATTTTTCAAATCGGTTCATAAATGACGGAGATATGAGGTAACACACATAAAAAATAATAAAAAAAAAAATACAACCGAATTGAGAACCTCCTCCTTTTTGAAGTCGGTTAAAAATAAATAAAAACACTTCTAAAGCTACTTTTCAATTGAAGTTAGATAAAACTCATTGAAACTATAAAACAAACGTAAAAAGCTCGAGCCGCAGTGAAAAGTCACGACCACTTATTAAAACTTTTAAAAAGTAGATTAAATAAGGCTCGTTATCTGAAACATAATTAAAACTACCTTTTGCAATTGAAAGTTGCCGTAAGGTCCCGAGAGAGTGATGAGGTCTGCGACTTTGAGTGCCGTGAGGTGTGGCGAGAGGGCGCCGCTGTCGTATCGCTTCACCGCCAGCCGGAGCGCCGAGAAGACTTCACTGCCGTCCGCAGGCCCCCAACCATCGCCCACAGGAGTGTACGAACGGATGCATTCTGAGCCTAAATGATACATATAAGTCATGATTACAAATGAGTAGCCAGGATTTGATATAGAGGACGATTTTCAAATAGGTTTTTGATTGGGCCTCCTACATTTGCCGTGCCTGACAAGGCCCACACATGTTTCTTATATTAATGTAACATCTATTTAACTTGTGGAGTGCAATAAATGTATTGAGTATTGAGTATTGGGTACCTAACTAATTCATCATTAACATTCATAGTTGTGGAAGCGATTCAACCCTGGGGGCCTACTCCCTAAGTCCGTCAACGAAGTTAGTCGCCCGTCCGAAAGTAGCCCGAAACGTAGGAGTGAACAAAACAAGTGTCAAGTTCAACTTTTCGGACGGGCAAAAACACATCGGTAGTAGGGACAACTGTCAAATCGTGTTGTCATTCATTCTTAGTTCGGACCCCGAAATAATCGTATGTCCGTAGGTGATATCCAGTAGGAAACGCTTGTAACTAAGGCCGAAACCACGGACTTCGTTCTTAGGGAAAAGACCCCCTGAAACCCCTCTTGCTACGCTTAAACCTGACTCAATTGGTATATATTTACACGTAGGTAGGTCAAAAGTAAGTATTGCATGACAAGACACGAAGGTGTATCAAAGAATAGCAATAAAATGCATTCCCTTACGTTATAAACATCATATTGCAGTTTGCCATTTTCCGCATTTATGCCAATGTTCTCAAGTTTCCCTAACGTTACTCACGTAAAGTACATATACGTTTAGGTAGGTACACAAATGAACTAAAGCTTCGTCCACTAATAAGGTTCTTTCAAAGATCCCACTAATGAAGGTATAAAAATACCTACCAACTTAGTCTCGTTAATTACGCAGGCCGACAAACTGATGAAAATTATATCCAGTTTATTTTATTTGTATTGCCACCGTAGTGCAGACGCCAGCATACAAAGCTACTGCAATCTGTCAAATTTCTTTAATAGATTTTCATCTTTATCGCAAAAGCATTAGGTTCAAGGTTGATTGGGAAAATTTGATAGTTTCGGGAAGCTTGATGTGCTAGCGTCTGTACCTAAAACAAACAAACAAGGGTCCTACATAATATACAAATATAATGGTGCCGATTCTCTTGTTCACCAACTAAACTAAAATTAGAGAATTATAAGTCGCGCGCAGAAGGTTTGCCGATGACTGCCCCTCCCCCTACACCGACCGCTACCCGCGCTCGTCTGGCATTAGTAGGTATGCCAGACGAGCGCGGGTAGCGGTCGGTGTAGGGGGAGGGGCAGTCATCGGCAAACCTTCTGCGCGCGACTAGTACTATCTTTTACTAACAGATAGCGCGAGAAAAGGACGGTGATAAACAACAACTAAGTTAGAGATGTCAAATTAGTTTACGCCTTGAACTTCGCCGTGTTTTTAGTCGACATGTTTTAAATGTCGTCTAAATTTGTATGGAAATTTTAGTTCAACTAAATTGGACAGCTCTTATTTACGTCTGTCTCTTTCTTATTCTATCAGAGTGAAAAAGATGGCAATAGCCTAAATTAAGTTTAGTTTGTGCATAAGAGAATCGGCACCAATATCTAGTTTAATTCCGTTGAACAAGATCACTAGTTTGGATGCAATATGCAGCACCACCCTTCCGCCCACAAGTATATGCACATGCAGAAAGAGTGAAAAATAATGCAATATGCAACCAAACCAATACACGACACGTGTTTCGCCCCTGCACGGGGCATCCTCAGGATATGTTGACTCCTCGACCGCTAGGACGCGAATAGCGGTTTCGCGTCCTAGCGAAATTAAAGCTAGATATTGTATTTGCATATTAATTGTACGTCATGGATTTCCGCAAAGTAACGCCTCATTCTATCATTTTTTTTAAGGGTCCTAATAGTTTTATCATGTCTGTCTGTCCATCCAATTCTTTGATTGCCATTCGGTTACGGAACCAGGAATTAATTTTTCCTAAAAGCTGTAAATACGTGATCCAAAATAAATATTTCAGTAAGTTAGTAACAGGTGTAAGTTTCTCCAAATTGGTAATAAAAAGAAGAAAAATGGAGCGGACAAAGTATGTGACATTGTTGACGTTCTCTTGTTTCCACGATACGTTATGAACACTATTTGAATCAGGGCCTGATTTAAAGGTTTGGGGCCCCTGTGGGGCAACGAAGAAGTGGAGGCCCGTTGAAGTGTTTAAAAAAAGTATCGTGAATGTGAAGTCTTTACCTATAAATTATGTTTTCCAAAGAAATGTCCCCCGACTGCGTCAGAATTTAAAATACACACAGAATTTGCTATTATGCTGAAAAATTCAACACAAATTATTTTTTGACTTTTTAGATTCATTTTTAGTCACTTAGTACTTTTGAGCAGTTGTGTTTTTTAAGTTTATAATTATTTACTTCTCTTTTTCACAACGGATGTAGTTTTTATTTTTCTTATCTAAAAATATTCAAAAACTCATATTGTGGAAGCCCTTCTGTTGTGGAGGCCCCAGAACTGAAGCCCTCCCTAAATCCGGCCCTGGTTTAACTGCTAGAGAAACGTCAAAAACAATGATACTTGATACTTTGTAAGTAAGACGGCATGCGGCATGTACGCACGCTGTGCGGGGTGAAAGGAAGTTATTATGAATAACATGAATAGTATGAATACATAAAACATATCTTGACTTGACACGAGACAGGTGTCTGCCTATCTAGCAGAAGATACAAAAACGAGTTCATATTTCAATATAAGTATTTTTCCGTGAAAATGATTCATCCACGTAATACCTACATTAATGTTTTTACCTTCAGGAATTTCAAATGTAATATTTCGTTTAGCTACGTTAATTTCGCGTCGTCGTCGTAACGAAGTGTTACGCTCTAGTTGAGAGATTAAGCTTCAGCGATATTACCTAAGCACGAAAACTCATTTCGTTAATCATCCATCGAGCTTGTATTTTTTCTCTCGAGACCAGTTATACGGGTCGCGGATAAATACGTAACAACTAAGAACCTTGTTAGCCAGGAACACCGTATTATCATCTACTTTGAGAGCTACTACGTATTTATTTTGCGAGATATAGCACATAGTTTGTTGTAAAAAGATGGGTAACTATTTAATAAGGACGAGCGAATAGCGACAGAATAACTATTTAATTATAGTAGGATTTTTAATTCGCTGGAGTAAAGTGAATTCCTACAATTGTTGTTTGACAGTAGTGCATTGCATTGTTGTTTGAAATTAGTGCATTGTTTTTTGACATTAGCACCTGTCAGTTTAGTCTAGGCTAATAATAATCATCTATACGAAATTAGTGCATTGTTGTTTGACATTAGCACCTGTCAGTTTAGTCTAGGCTAATAAAATCATCTATAAGAAATTAATTGCATTTCTTGCCAATTTTGCAGAAAAACTATTTTCTAAAAACGGTGTTGGCGGTCACTAAACCACTTGCACAGCAAAGAGCGGCTTGCAGTCTAATACTTTTTTATTTGTACAGGCATCATCACCAATCCACAAATATCAACGTTTTTCAGAAACTACGTTCAATTATGTTCAGTAGTGGATATGCTGTTGTCAAATTTTAAAAAATCATCTCACCTTCAATTCTCCTGTGCACTCGTACATGGTGTCCGAGCGGCACGACCACTGGACCAGCTCGAGGACATACGGACAGAAGTGACGTATCATGTGAGACTCTGCTCACTTCCATCACGCGACAGTCCACGGTCCGTGGAGACGAGACGCGGCTCGGCGCCCCCAGCGACACATCCCCACAACCCTTCCAAACGCTCGGCTCTATTTTCTGTGCGGTGATCTATAAAAAAAAACAATTAAACCGAACTCCACATCATATTATTTTTAGCATACACCTACACGATAGCGGAACTTATTTTCGTTAACTCGAAATAGCTAACAACTTCTATTTATAGAAAGAGAAATACCCAACAAACAATTAAGCGTTGGTTGCAGGTCATTTTAATGCTTAGAGGGCTACTATTAATTTATAGTGGATTCGGTTGTCACTAAAGGTGATACAGTTTACTTATGAAATACGTTTAGCTCTTCAGAATGTATTAGAACTGTAAACAACGAAGCAGTATTTTCTTTACAGTTAGTGTAGTAGCAGTGGCTGCTTTTATACTTAAGACGTTAAAGCTTGTACCGGCCTGCAGTGCTAAAAGCTGTATATAGATCTTCATTAACTCCCTATAATTCTTAATGCTATAAATCTGCTCTAGTGGAGTTGCTTATATATCGTAAGGCTGTATTTCAACTTAAGTAACGTCGTCGGTTCTACAACGGAGTTAATTAAGAGTGTAATAACACCAAACTCTGCAAGCGTTGTATGACTCTAATATACAGCTTACACCTGTTAGACTAAAGGCAATGATAGGTTAAATAGTTATAGCAGTTTCGTAAGATCCTGATGTAAAGGTTTTGGTGTTAGATAAATAAGTTGTAATTCTTATGTCAACCATAGGCCGCACAATAGTTTTAACTACCGGCGTAGTAGTTCATCGGGTGTCATAATAGACTTAAGAGAGGACTGTAGCTTTAAGAAAAAATCGCCATTTTTTGTCACTTCTTGTCAACGTAACCTAAAAATATATTAATACAATATCACTTTTAAGTAACGAAATAGCTAAATTTTCTGAATTATTTTACATAGTTTTTGTATACAATCACTAAAACTAACCAATACTTGAAAATTAATGTCTAAAAACTATTTTAGGTTATTAGCATTTTTAATTTTTTTCCTTTTTTTTCACAAAATATGCTTTTTTTAAGGCGCATCAAAATTGAGATGCAAAACATAATATACAATCACATTAAACTTGCAAGCGCACTAATATCTAATTATATTACACTTCAAGAATACTGTTAATCAAAAATACTTTTCGTCATGAAAATGTTGCAATGTCCGCCAGATAAAATGATAACTCATGTTGATAATAATAACTCGACAAATTAAATAATTTGAAGACTTTAAAGCTTTTACTATTTGCTTTTCACACCGAAAACACTACAAATGAGTTATTAGGTATCAAAATACCGATCCAAATTCTGTCTGACACCGATATAGATATTTTATGTAACTCAAGGTATCAATCAACTTCAATATAAAGGTGCAATAAAGTTTCAAGCGGAAACCGACGATCTTGTAACACCTCTCAAACACACCTACTAAAGGTTATATAGAACCACTCTAAAGGGTTTATACAGACTTTACCTGCAAAATTTTGCGCCAAAATCGAAGATATAAAGGTGTTATTACACTCTATAACTCTCTTGTAAAATCTACACTAACACTTTAATATCTAAGCAGAACCGATATACAGGTCCACTACAGCTTGTCTTAACGCTAAAATGTTAGTTGGGTAAAGTACCATTGCAAATATTGCTTTTACATTGCAAACCAAACCCACCTCTATTTTTCCACTTTCAGCGAACACACGTAACTGTAGAGGTTCTTTTAATTTAGCTTCGGGCTTTATTGTGAGCGTTCTCAACCAGCCGTTGGTCGCAACTTCAATCAATAGAAATCCTTCTGTGATCCGGGCACAGCCCCCGGGATTGGCCAGGTGTCCTGTGTATACGGATATCGTAAGCTTCGTTGAGGTCTGTATCCAGTCGTATCGTAGAGGTAGAGGTGAATCTGGGCTTTTATCAGATATCTTCACGGGGTTCGATGCCGCTCTCCGACTTATTGACATTGGTAAATCAGCGGATTGCACTAAACTCTGCATAATTTTGCTAGGCGGAGTCCCTTTGACATTTTCATCTCCTTTAGACGTAATTTTCTTTCTAACTGGCGTGATACAATTTGCTAAGTTCTCCATTGACTTCCTAACTAATTCTTGAGCTTTAGACGGTTCTCTGAGCCGGTCGGATTTGGGCGATGGATTTGAAGTATCGAAGAGTTCCTCTGCATCGGGCAAATCGAATCGGAGCGGTCCTACGAGACACTTCGCGAGGAGAGAGTCGTAGTTGACCCACGGATGTACTTTGTCGAAGAGTTGGGTGGCGTCCATGCCGGCGCCACGCATGAGTTCCTCGGGGCCTGAGATGGAAGCAAGACATTAGGAATGTACTATTTAAGATCGTGTATTATTGTATGTGGTATAATCTCACCTCCGGGATGGTATGGTAGATAATATGTTATGTTGTAGACGCGACCACGGATCGCCAACCAGGCGTCGTCTGAAACAATAGTTCAAGTATTATAACGTTGTATTGAGGCACAAATTTTTCTTTGTATTGGTATAATAATGGATTCCTAGGATAATCTTTGTAGAGAATGTTGTGAAAACCCCGATAGCGGTCGCTCTATTGGGAATTTGGGATCTTTATCCTTTTTTGATGCTAATCTTTGAGAATAGATGATGAATAAATAATCTTTTAAAAGGTATTACGGGGTAAGTACTTGTTGCGGTTCATTTAATTCTCTCGAGTGTTTATAAGTAGAACTGAAAATAATTTAGCAAATAAACTCAAGTAAAAGAGTATTTTTGTAAAAGTTCTATGGAAAACTGACTGATTGTATTGTGTGTAGATAATTCTGCAGGTGAAACAGGCCGTATCCTCCCGCCGACTCCTGTGAGGTCCTTGCCGGAGTTGCCCAGCCGGATCCAGTCCATCAAACTATGACCAGGCTGCAGAGCACATTTGTTGCGGGGATTGCCTACAACAATAACACATGTTAATATCTACACACCAAGTTTATAGGTACTGGGTCTTAAGAAGTACACGTTTCCTTTATAAGCAGCGTCAGTGCCCCATTTAGGATATAATATAGACCTCTAGGCTAACTTGTGGTGCAGGCCCTTTAAATTATGGCGATATTACACGGTTCAACCAAATTGATTCACTTTGGTTGAAAGGTGCAAACATTAAAGCATATGCTATTGATCACTGATATTGAATGATTCACTTTCAATTTGGTTGCTTCATCCAAATTGAAAGGCAGACGTGAACCGTGTAATATCACCATTATCCTGCAAAATTCTTTTGTAGACCAACTTTCTAATCTTAACGCTACCGCATCCAGTCCAAGTGGCAAGCTTTTTTTATCACTTGTAGCCTTTGCTTAAATAGCCCTGAGTAGCGTGCATGCAAGCTGCAGGTTCACATGCAGCTTGCATGCACTGTATGGACTCACCCACAGCAAATCGACTTCTGGAAGTTATACCGACTTGTCTGACTTGCCACAAGCGACCAAGCTTGCAGCAAGTATGGTATGATTTTAACCTAACAAAACTTGCTTTCAGTGTCAACAGCCAAGCAAGCACTTGCTTCAATAACTTGTGCAATATAACTTACTAGTGGCACCGACGCTTTATGGGAACATTAGTTAACATGCAAGTTGCCAATACTAATACGAAATTGCGACCTACACGCAAGTGTAAAATAATTACTGCGTGCAAGCTACTAGCATAGTGAAAACGCGTTTACTTTAGTAGCGCTTACTCATAAATATTATTTTTTTCAAACAATTCAGATATGTAAGTGCTGCATAAATCAGCTGCTGCCATCAATATTTTATGAATATTATTTTGAGAAACACGTGAATAACAAAAAAACGTAAACGAGTGAGATCAATTACTAGTTTGCATTGAAAATGCATATTTTATGCATGTGTCGGTAAAAAAAAATAACGCTGCCTGTAATTTTAAGTCATATCGCACCAATCTTTATTGGAGAGGCTAAATAATTAAACAGCAGAGTACCTTAAAATTAATTCGTGCCAAGTTTCGTGTTTAATAATAAATTGCGGTTGCGATAACAGTTTAGATATTTCAATATTTGTACCACAATCTCTGTTAGAAATAATTCGGAATTCAACCAACATGAGTCAGGCGGGCAGAACACTAGTTAATTAAGATTTAATTGGGTCCGAGAACTATAACGAAATATTTTATAACACTGTTCTAAGTAATAATTGAGGTGGAAAATTTAGAAGGATGTAGTCTTTTGGTGTTACGCGAATGGATAGAATTAGAAATAAGTACACACATGAAAAAAAGTTTGCGATCACTTTGAAAAATTATGTAGCCTTTTTGAAGCCGAATTGTCTAATCGGGATTAAAGCGATAATTATCATGATCAATATAGATTGATAGTTATCTAGATAAATATAAATCAGATTTCAGTTGGACTTTTAATTCGGAATCTTCACATACATAATTATGCTAGTGATCGCAAACTTTTTTTGATGTGTGTATGTAAGAGAGTGGCGCCAGTGACTGGGAAATTGTGTGGAAACCGATTGTTACAGTATGGGCCTATGGGCATATGTGATGCGGAGGAATGAGGAACATGTCGTGAGGCAAGTTTTGAGTATGAATGTGGATGGTTTTAAGAGTAGAGGAAGACTAAAGAAACTATATATGGACAGTGTGAATATCATCTGATATGGCTAGAAAAGGGGTAGAGAAGATGTGTGGAGAGAAAGCCGTGCTGCGCCGACCACAAATAACTTCGGATAAGGGCAGGAGGAGGATGATGACGTAATGTCTTTTTCTTTATTGTAACGGGTGATTTTTTTGCTGGTATCTTTTTGGCAACACTGTTTTTGACAGATCACGCGTGAATCGTGTCTTGTGTCATTGTCAAACTTGTTCAGTTTGGTCTATAATTTAACCATGAATCGACTTACGAACGAACAACGCTTGCAAATTATTGAATTTTACTATCAAAATGCATGCACTTTTTCAAAGACGACAATGGCCGAAACGTTACTGTGAATAGCGAGCGCTACCGTGTGATGATTGGCGATTTTTTTTTGCCCAAAATGGAAGAATTGGACATGCCACATGAAACACGGCACGCGAAACAATGGCCCAATTGAAAGCCGCCTTCGGTGAACAGTTTATCTAACGTTTTGGGCCCGTCAATTGGCCGCCTAGATCGTGTGATCTAACGCCTTTGGACTATTTCTTGTGGGGCCATGTTAAGGCTCATGTCTACAGGGATAAACCAGCAACGATTGACGCACTGGGAGCCAATATTAAAGCATTTATTCGTGATATACCGGCTGATATGTTGGAGAGAGTGTGCCGAAATTGGGCCTTGCGAATGGGCCATCTAAACCGGAGCCGCGGCCAGCATTTGCATGAAATCATCTTCAAACATTAAATTATATTGATCGTTCTATCGATTCCAATAAAGATTTCATCAAATTTTTCAAATTTTTTGTGTTTTTTTTGAAAATCAAATCCTATACCTCTTAAAAAATCACCCTTTATAAAGTAACAAACTAATTTATACTCTATTTATATCTAACCATATAGCCAAAAAAATAATAAATAAATTCAATGTAACTTATAATTCCACGAAGTCCTATATTCATAAAATCAAATCAACTAAACCTTAGAAATGAGCAAGTATTCTCAATTTAAATTCCCGATATGACCCAAAAATATCTCCCCGATTTATATTTTCGTAGCATCTCTCCTACAACTTCACATAATCCTAGATAACATTTCAAATTCTCCCCCACTTTCGTCGCACCGCATAAATTCTATTCTAGCAATAGCGAGATACGTTTCAAGAGACTTACATTGGCTTATGTGTCTTTTGCGAAAATATATAAACTATCGCGAGGGGATAACATTATAGTCCGGTCAAATTAGACATTTCAAAGTGCAATAATTCGCATAGAGCTGAAAATTGGTACGAATGTTCGGAACACCATTATAAATCAAATGTAAAAAGTCCCCAGCGATCCCACACTTGCAAAAAAAAATATTCAAGGTCAAAGTTCGCAAATCTGGATTTTTTGCGTTTTTTAGCCAAACGGTAAGTTTTATGATAAAAATAGGTCAGACAAAAATTACAGATTATGCAATTCTCTATAAGAATTGTCTACAATTTTTCTCCTAAACGTCACCGATTCTGAGATGTAATGGTTGAAAAAGTTGTTTTCTTTATCACTGATATCGTACGAATCTTCTTCTGATGGCGATTAACATGTACCAGTTGTCAAGGTCAGTCGTGCTCCAATGTTGAATCACCATCAGAAGAGGATTCGTACAATATCAGTGAGGAGACATCTGATACATCGCTGTTAGACCAATTTACTAACACCCAGCAGGAAGAAGAAGAACAAGCAGAAGAAGAAGTACAAGAAGACGAACAAGAAGAAGAGGAAGCAGAATTATCAGATGATTATGAATGAGACGGATAATTTGACCTAATTTTTTAGAATTCATACGGCTTTCATCATTTCCAATAGTACCAGTTTTTATATATTTTGAATTAGTATTGAATTAAACAGGATCACAATAGATTGTGGAATAGGCCTATTGGAGAAACCACGTTAAAAAAACGCGCCAAGTACACTACCTTCCAGGTGGCGTGGAAACGTATATTATAAAGAATACAACTTTTTCAACCATTATATCTCAGAATCGGTGACGTTTAGGAGAAAAATTGTAGACAATTCTTATAGAGAATTGCATAATCTATAATTTTTGTCTGACCTATTTTTATCATAAAACTTACCGTTTGGCTAAAAAACGCAAAAAACCCATATTTGCGAACTTTGACCTTGAATATTTTTTTTTGCAAGTGTGGGATCGCTGGGGACTTTTTACATTTGATTTATAATGGTGTTCCGAACATTCGTACCAATTTTCAGCTGTATGCGAATTTCTGTTAACCTACCCCTATTTTTTGAGCTAACTTGACCGGACTATTAGGTATGTTCGGAAACAAAGAGAATAGAATACACGTAGTATCTAAGTGTAGGAAACATGATCTCTTTTGCAGGTGAATACATTGTATATGCAGTTGTTAATTAGCTAGGAAGGGCTAATTAACCACCTCACGGATCATACGGTTTACAAGGTTAAGCTACGCTTGCCGCGGTCAGATGGGTGACCATTCGTTTCACACCCAGACCCCTCCGTGCCTCGGAGAGCACAGAAAAAAAGAAAAACGCGATTTCTGAAAACTTGATATGTTTTTAGGTACAATGTTTTGTCATGGCACGGCAGCACCAACTCAGACTTTAGTGGCGCAAAATCTTTTTGGAGTTGCGTCCTGTACTAATAAGAACTAGCTCAACATTTTGCACAATTCTAACAGCTGACACGTACATAATGTAATTTATAGCGCCGTGCCTTGGAGAGCACGTTAAGCCGTCGATCCCGGGTGTCATACAAATACCTATGACAGTGGTTACGGGTAGTCAGAAGCCCGAAAGTCTGACAATCGGTTTAATCTTAAGATACCGGCATTTCCCAGTAATTGGGTTGCGGAGGGCTGATGGCAGTCGATCCGTGTAAAATACTGATATTCAGCTTCATCTGGTAAGACTGGAAGCTTACCCCAATATACAAGATTGGTCGGAAAGGGGGTACTAATCCTTGGGCCACTTAGAGTATCACTGATGACGGTTTTAAAGCATGTGTTAAAATTTCAAAATTCGATCTTTTTTATTTCCATGTTTCAATGTTCAATTCTTCGTCCGTTCTTTAGTTACGTATCCAGAAAATGGAGCTTCTAATTCGTGACCCCAAATATGACCTAAATTGTAAACACAGCTTATCATAGCTAAGGATAGATAGATTTTAGCATATTTTTTATGTAATCTTTGAACAGCTATTTCTCTTAAACTATCGACTTTTGAGGAAAGTGGTAGAACAAAAGTTGCTCATTATTATGGGTACTTTAACATACATTCGGATTAGTACCCCCTTTCTGACTAACCTTGTAGTTGGTAAAAGGATAGCAGGAACAGAACATTGTAAATGCAGTAAATCTCTACAGCATCACAGAATCTCAGGTTTACAGGTTATAACTTATTTAAGGATAAGAGATATATCTCGCGAGTGCCCACCCGTACGGCTTTCTGCATGAGATAGGTATAAAAGAATCATGCTCGTTAATACTAATATTTCATGCACCTGAGTGGTGTAAGTTTCCGAGTACCTAAATGGATGTTGGAAACTTAAGATTAACGAAATCTTCTACTTCTTTTAAGCTATTGGGTATAAGTAGCTTAACTAAAATAGAGGATTTCGGGAGACCGGTGTCTTAATGATCGTGTGTTTCATTCGCGTGTAGGTACTAAGGTCCGTATCACAGAATATTCCTTAAGTCCAGTTTGAACTCTAATCACTTGATCATTGTTTATGTATAGAATCAGTACTTGAGCATCGGCCTTATTCCAGTACGGTAATTGAACTATACTCAGCTGAATTGAGACTCATATCGAGCCTCAAGCAGAGTTACGATCTGTCAAAAGTCAAACTGTTTGACGTAAATTGACAAGGTGCTCTGTGCTCAAGTACGGTCTCGACCACGCTTGTGTGATTAAAGTTAAAATCACTGCTTGGGTTCGAAAAATCAAACTCAGTTGAACTATGATCGATGAAGCTATGCTTGAGGCACGTTCTAAAATTTAAACTCTTCTCGAAACTGGTTTTAAACAGAGATCAACGCTTGAGTTACCTTCTGTAATATAAACTTCCTCACCGCATGCTGAGATTAGACCATCGAACGCCTTATATGTTAACCTTTTCAACGCCAATCAAAGCGTTCCCGTTAACCAACAATAGAATAGCGTCCGTACATACAAAAAAAAAACCATCATCATCATCTGCCTAGCCTTTTCCCAACTATGTTGGGGTCGGCTTCCAGTCGAACCGGATGCAGCTGAATATCAGTATTTTACATGGAGCGACTGCCTATCAGACCTCCACAACCCAGTAACTGGGTAATACGATACTCTTGGTAAGACTGGTTGTCAGACTTTCTGGCTTCTGACCAACAGTAACGACTGTCAAAGATCTACAAATAACAGCCGGGACCAACGGCTTTACGTGCTTTCCGAGGCACGGAGGAAACTCGCTATGGTAAATGGTCACCCATCCACAGACCAACCTCGGCAAGCGTGGCTTAACCCGGAAGATCGGTCTATGCGGCTGTAATTATTTAGCCACGAGCTCCTCAAACAAACAAAAAACAAAAAAAAAAACCATAAAAACAAAAAAATAAAAAATTTATACGTATAAAAAAAGCAACGCTTAATGCGCACTTGTCTATCAATGTGGAAAACATGGCAACACCGCATTTAATCTATCTACGCTACGATTGTGGTTTTAAACAGGCCGCTCCGAATCGTTTTTCATTTATTCATTTCGGATATTTTTTGCTTGTTTTGGTATTTTTATTTTATTTTAATATATTAATGATGTTGATTAACGGGAACGCCCTCTGTTACTTTACATACTGTATAAGAGGCAAGCCTATTTCCATCAACCGTGCACAAATCTGGACTCCGGGCTGCTACTGAGAAATTCCACACGGAAAAACCCTATAATACTTTGCCTGACCTGGGGATCGAACCCAGGAGTTCAAGCTCAGCAGTCGCGCTTGCGACCAACAAGGCAGTCAATAAAAAAAAGTCAAGTAGTGCTTATTTCTTATAAGTAAAACCTACCGTATAATTTCCAGCTAAGAGAATAGCTTGTTCTCTGCCTATTCTGAACAGTGCCTGTAGATAAATGGCAATCGATGATCGCTAGAGAATAGAAAGATGTACTGAATTGACATAAGCTTTCGACCGGCCAAGCGATTTGGGGGCCAATTCTACTAACAGGGGCCCAATTCTCCTAAAATAAATTGTTGCCAAACGCAATCGAACCACAACCGTCAGTCAGTTTTTGTTTTCGAAAACTTTCAAAATGATTGATTTTGTTTTTTGTGTCAAACAATTCGACAGCTTTTGAAACTGAGAACTGTCTGAATGAACGGTTCGGCCTTGGTTCGGTTGTGATTTATCAAGATTTATTTTAGGAGAATTAGGCCCCAGAAACTTGTATCAATTGCAACTGAATCGTTCATTCAGATAGTTTGCGTTTACGAGAACTGTCAAAATGTTTGGCTTTGTTTTTGTTGTCAAACAGTTTGATAGTTTTCCTAAAAGAAAACTGTCTGAATGAACGATTTAGTTGCAATTGATAAAAGTTTCTGTTAGTAGAATTGGGTGCTATGTCATTTCCATACATTTAATTGGCGTTTCTATTCTCTAGCGATCATCGTTTGCCATTTGTCTACAGGCACTGGGCACTCTCTTCCCAAACGGTAACGTAAAAGGCAACTACTGGATTATGACATAAAGACGGGCAGTAGCACCACACTGCTATTTTATTTATTATAGACAAAAAACAGTTACATGTTATAATGGTACAATAGTTATCTTGGTAAACATAACCCAAACCGTTGTCCACGAATTGTAAAAGAAAAAAGGAAGGCAACAGACTATTAAAGTGTGTAAAAGAAAAATACAAGAGAGAAAAAATAGTTGTTTAGCTGATATAATACTGCGATTACAAATTCCGTTGTAAAGGACGTAAACACAGCGATATGTTGACCTAACCATACGTACATATATCATTTACGTAGGTACAAGAAGTACATGTTGACAAAACCTCTCAAGATGATCCCTCTAACACGAACAGATAGTTCCAACTAACGTTTAAAAGAAAACAGCGCAAATATTCCGCCGAGGGACAGATCAATAAATCAAAGCTCGCTAAAGTTCCGTTACAGACCCTCGAAGTTCGAGAATTCCTTTTTTCTTACGATGCCAATCAAATAACTTTACCGTAAGCCTCTAATTTTCTTTTTCTAGTCACGGAATTCAATGTTATTTTATGGAACATTGTACTTTATTAGCTTCAGCTTATTGCTAAGCTATTAAGAGTGTACGCCGTTCGGCATTTCATACAAATTTTCAAGTCCTTATTTTTCGATATGACTGAACCGATTTTAATGAAACTTCATACCCATCAGCAGGATACATAGGACTAAAAATATAGTAGAAAACATTTTCGAAAAATAGTGTTACAGTTAAATTAGACCGATTTTAAATTTTCCATACAAACAGAAATTTCCAATTTTTTTTTTAAGTAAGACATTTCGAAAATGTTTTCTATTAACTTTTTAGACCTAAGTATCCTGCATAAGTGTGTGAAGTTTCATCAAAATCGGTTCCGTCATTACGAAAAACAAAGACTTGAAAATTTGTATGAAATGCCGTACACGCTCTTAAGTATGGAAATTCTGATAAGTTATTCGATTGCCGCGTGTTCGCATAGTTTAGACACAGTATTATGCTTGTTAACTATGTTCAACAAGCTGTCAGCAGGCACGCAATGTGTCAATTACCTATTTTATCTAATTTATGCGCTATGAACTACATTGTCTGAACTACATTGTTCTGCCTAGCACTTTCACAACTTCGTTGTGGTCCGCTTCCAGTCTAACCAGGGGTTCTACTCCTTAATCACGAAGTCCGTGGTTTCGGCCTTAGTTACGAGCGTTTCCTACTCCCTATGTGTCCAAACATACTATGCCGAAGATACGCGACCGAAGTTCCGCGGCTGATTTTACGTTCCGACGTATTCGGCTGATATGAATATGACACACCATAAGTGCCGAACTTACGCGGTAGAAATTCAGTTGCACAACTTTGTGTATATTCAGTGTTAATAATCAACACAGTTACGGAGGAGAACGGTGCACAAAGAAATGGTAAATCGCAAAACTACAAATAGCGCGTTTATCGTAAACAACAAACGGCGGCCATTTGTAATGTAATTTGGCAAACACAGACCAGTGTTGCCATACGAATACGAGTATGATGACAGACCCTTTAATTTAGGTCTATCATCATACTTTAAAATTGCTGGCAACACAGAACAATCCCCAATAGGTATAATCGCATCGCCCCATACAAAGTTGACCGGGCCTGATAAACACAACGGGCGGACACGCGGGGCGCAGGCATGCCTGCCTCCCGCTGCTCCCCGCTTCGGATCTTCGTCGGCAATCTAATCGAACTTCGGTCGCGTATAATGTGTGCTCTACAGAATACGTTGCCGCCGAATTTCCGCTGAACTTACGTCCGACCGAAGTTCGGCTGTACGCTATAACGCAATGTAATTTCGGCATAATGTGTCGTCGGTAATTCAAATAGCATTGCAGGCGTAATCATGCCGAACTTCGGTCGCGTATCTCCGGCATAGTGTGTTTAGACACTATCACCTACGGACATACCATTATTTCGGGGCCCGAACTAACAATGAATTACAACACGATTTGACAGTTGTCCCTGCTACTGATGTGTTTTTGCCCGTCCGAAAAGTTGAACTTGACACTTGTTTTATTCATTCTACGTTTCGGGCTACTTTCGGACGGGCGGCTAACTTCGTTGACGGACTTAGAGAGTAGACCCCTAGATGCGGCTGAATACCAGTATTTTACACGGAGCGACTGCCATCGAACTCTGCAATACAGTTATTGGGCAATACCGACAGGCCCGCCGTAAGCGGGCGTGCAAGGCGTGCACCGCACGCGGGCGGCACGTCCGGGGGGCGGCAAATCGAGCGACTCATCACGTAATATTCAAAATAATTGTCATAATACCCACCCCACCTACAGAATAAGAAACGTCATCACATGGAAAATTTTCTTTTTTCCCACCATAATGAGAAAACATTAAATAGCCTTTTTTTGACAAAACTTCGCGTAAGTAGTCGTAGGGCGGCATAATCGGTATTGCACGCGGGCTACTAAACAGCTAGCGGCGGGCCTAAATACCGATAGCCTAAAGATAGACCGGTTGCCAGACTTTCGGACTTCCGACTACCCGTAACGACTGTCACAGGTATTCGTATGACACCCCGGACCTAAGGGCTTAACGTGCTCTCCGAGACACGGCGGTATGAATTACATTACGAACGTGTAATTTCAGCTGTTAGAATTGTGCAAAATGTTGAGCTAGTTCTTATTACTACAGAACGCAAGTCCAAAATAATTCTGCGCCACTAAAGTCTGAGTTGGTGCACTGAAATGCATTATGTAAACAGGGGCCCAATTCTCCTAAAATAAATTGTTGCCAAACGCAATCGAACCACAACCGTCAGTCAGTTTTTGTTTTCGAAAACTTTCAAAATGATTGTTTTTGTTTTTTGTGTCAAACAATTTGATAGCTTTTGAAATTGAGAACTGTCTGAATGAACGGTTCGGCCTTGGTTCGGTTGTGATTTATCAAGATTTATTTTAGGAGAATTAGGCCCCAGAGCTTCCACATAAAGCTAAAACATTCCTACACAATATTAAAACATAAGACTACTTAGTAAAGAAGCAAAAGATAATTAACGAAATAAATTACTTACAGCAACGACATTATTCCTACAGACTAGCTCTAATTCCGTAAGTACCCTTCTAGTTTACCCGGTGGTCCGTAATTCCAAGAACTGTAACGACTAAAATTAAGTTTAAGATAACAATTATCATCCTTAATTTAATTGTGAGGGCTCTGTTATACGAGCCCATTTTAAAAGATAAAATTAGAAGGCTCGAGTTTGATTCAGAACATTTCCAAAAATAGAGAAATATCTCAACTTAATTTAATCTTATATTTGACACTCTAATTGTACAGACGCCAGCACATAGATACTTCAATTTGTCAAATTTCTTTAATAGATTTACACCTTTATCGCGAAAGCATTAGGTTTATGGTTGATTGGGAAAATTTTACAGTCTCGGGTAGCTTGACCTGCTGGCGTCTGTACATAAGTAGGTATACAGAAAATTAGGATAATAACAGTAATTATCCTATGAACAGATCCCTTTATTTCATATGTCAAAAGAGACGAATTTAAATGAAAACCGGGGAACATATTCCACATGTTAAGTACGGTACGTTCAAGTACAATTTCACCAACTTCGACGTACCTAACATACCTAATACATAATGGCAACCTCTCTAATTAACGCTAAATACAAGGCTTTATGAAATTAACTATGTCTATCCGAGTGCAGAATTAGGCTTTGTGGCGTAGAAAGCAAATTAGTGGGTAGTTGATACGCCAAGCAATACAACGTTATTTTTAGTATATACAAAAACCGAGACACCCCAACAAGATTTTCATCAGAACTGCCTGAATATGTGTTTTTTTTAACAAATCTCCAAATTACACCTTAGTTTATGTCGCGTTAAGTTCCCTAGTAAAGTGTGAAATGCGCTATGCAGGGGCTGTTTAATACACCGAAACTGACCGAGCGGACCGTCTCAAGCCTCAAGGTATCTATTCCCGTCAACTGTTATGGGTAGAAACCTATTGAAACAAAATTGAAATTCATGAAAAAAAATAAAAATTTATGAAAAAAAATAAAAAAGGAAAAAAACCTGGTGTAAAAAATATGTCAACCGATTCTCCTAGTGATTCTGAACAAACTAGTTTCAGGTTTAGTATATACTAAAACTAAGCTTGTATAATGCACACCGCGGTCCATTAGCGCTGGAAAATTCAGTTGGGAAAGTAAAGTTTGTAGTTTGTTTAGAGGAAACTTTTGCTAACGGAAACTGTCTGATTCATAATTTAAAAGCAAATGAATGATTTAGTTTAATGTTGTTGAGTTCCCTGCAACATGGTAGAGCTGAGCGACGCCGATGTGTGCGTCATGCACGTGAACGTGTGCTGTCTGTTAGACCTGAAGGCTTACTCCCGACAGGATCGAGTTTTGAATCGAGTCGACTTAAGAGCGTGTACGCTGTTCGGCATTTCATACAAATTTTCAAGTCCTTATTTTTCGATATGACTGAACCGATTTTAATGAAACTTCATACCCATCATCAGAATACGTAGTACTAAAAAGTTAGTAGAAAACATTTTCGAAAAATAGTGCCACAGTTAAATTAGACCGATTTTAAATTTTCCATACAAACAGAAATTTCCAAATATCTTTTTTTAAGTAAAACATTTCGAAAATGTTTTCTACTAACTTTTTAGACCTAAGTGTCTTGCTTATGTGTGTGAAATTTCATCAAAATCGGTTTACTCATTACGAAAAACAAAGACTTGAAAATTTGTATGAAATGCCGTACGGCGTACACGCTCTTAATGTCAATTCTTACTCTTGAAACCGACAAAACTGCACGACCGTGCTGAGGGTTGATTTAAAACTAACAAATATCAAAAACAGTCGTTAATTTTTATTCGAGCCGGTACACAATTGTGCGCTTTTGTCGATTTCAAGAGTAAGAATTGACACTAAGTTGACTCGATTCAAAACTCGATCCTGTCGGGAGTAAGCCTGCTGGTCAGGTCGTTACTGCAATGGCAATCGTTTTAAACGGTTAATTTTCTCATTGCATTTTATGTTGTTAACCGCATTTACATTAACCTGCGTTGTTCTTACATTACTGCAATGAAAATTGTCAAACCGTTTTTTTCCAAGAGTGTCCTCGCCCTGTCTTTACCCTCATCTCCATAGTACCTACTTACTACTTGGAACCGTGCACCTAGTCGAACGAGACGAATTGAAAATAAAATTA
Source organism: Amphipyra tragopoginis (assembly GCA_905220435.1). NCBI lineage: Eukaryota > Metazoa > Arthropoda > Insecta > Lepidoptera > Noctuidae > Amphipyra > Amphipyra tragopoginis. The sequence goes on from HG992009.1 coordinate 13,888,809, forward strand.
ATTTGAATTTAGAATGCAATAATGTGAATCTTTCATGTATGTCTAATAAAATTTGCTTTCAAAAAAATAATCAGATTGGTTCGGTAAATATAAGTTGCCAGTGCGTCTTTACTCTGAGCAAATTATAGTCCGGTCAAGTTAGCTCAAAAAATAGGGGTAGGTTAACAGAAATTCGCATACAGCTGAAAATTGGTACGAATGTTCGGAACACCATTATAAATCAAATGTAAAAAGTCCCCAGCGATCCCACACTTGCAAAAAAAAATATTCAAGGTCAAAGTTCGCAAATATGGGTTTTTTGCGTTTTTTAGCCAAACGGTAAGTTTTATGATAAAAATAGGTCAGACAAAAATTATAGATTATGCAATTCTCTATAAGAATTGTCTACAATTTTTCTCCTAAACGTCACCGATTCTGAGATATAATGGTTGAAAAAGTTGTATTCTTTATAATATACGTTTCCACGCCACCTGGAAGGTAGTGTACTTGGCGCGTTTTTTTAACGTGGTTTCTCCAATAGGCCTATTCCACAATCTATTGTGATCCTGTTTAATTCAATACTAATTCAAAATATATAAAAACTGGTACTATTGGAAATGATGAAAGCCGTATGAATTCTAAAAAATTAGGTCAAATTATCCGTCTCATTCATAATCATCTGATAATTCTGCTTCCTCTTCTTCTTGTTCGTCTTCTTGTACTTCTTCTTCTGCTTGTTCTTCTTCTTCCTGCTGGGTGTTAGTAAATTGGTCTAACAGCGATGTATCAGATGTCTCCTCACTGATATTGTACGAATCCTCTTCTGATGGTGATTCAACATTGGAGCACGACTGACCTTGACAACTGGTACATGTTAATCGCCATCAGAAGAAGATTCGTACGATATCAGTGATAAAGAAAACAACTTTTTCAACCATTACATCTCAGAATCGGTGACGTTTAGGAGAAAAATTGTAGACAATTCTTATAGAGAATTGCATAATCTGTAATTTTTGTCTGACCTATTTTTATCATAAAACTTACCGTTTGGCTAAAAAACGCAAAAAATCCAGATTTGCGAACTTTGACCTTGAATATTTTTTTTTGCAAGTGTGGGATCGCTGGGGACTTTTTACATTTGATTTATAATGGTGTTCCGAACATTCGTACCAATTTTCAGCTCTATGCGAATTATTGCACTTTGAAATGTCTAATTTGACCGGACTATTAGGGCTTCAGAGATTTTGCTCCAGGGAAAACTGAAGACGGAGTAAAAAATACTGAACGGAATGAATTTTAAATATAGAGTTTGATTGGAGCGAGTAACTGGCCAGCGAAATGTTGGAGCCGTCGTAGTTTGAGGTTGAGCTGAAAACTTTTGTTTAAATTAGTTCTGTCTTCTTTTGCGTTTTGCTTTTGGAATAATGTTAAAATAACGAGATTGATTTAGCGGTTAATAGGAAATTTCAAAGTAGGTATGTAAGCAAAACCATGTAGAGCTTTAAAACTCTTATGACCTTTATGTTAGTGGGTAGGTACTTTTTATTACATCCATAAAGTTGTAGAGCTGGAACTATTAAGTTATAGAATCAGATTTTTATGAACCTAGGTTTTACAACTAAAGCGCAGTACAGACTATTTCGCGATGTAGTAAAGCATATTGCGTCATAAGCCATATCTATGTATGCATGACGTTCACAGTATACGCTGTATCGCAAGCCGGTCTACTATGTATAGAGAGTTATTTGACGGCGATCCGTTGGGCGACGGACGGGGTAGAAGTGAGGCAGGGCGGGTATCGGAGAATCGTACGATATGGCTCTGAGAATCGCTCAAGTTTATCGCGTACTGCAAGTATCGGCTTTATAGCATAGCGTTGTGTGAACGTGTCCATATAAAATTTATGCTGGGCGATATTGCTGTGCGATACAATATTTGCTTCATGCTAATATTATAGCGTAGTCTGAACTGCGCTTAAAGGTATGTAGGTACGTACTTATCATTATATTCAAGTATTGTTATGTTGTAGCAAAATGCTATTAGCGAAAAAGAAAAAATACTACTAGAACTCTTTCAAGCCTGGTGTACACGGGTCGAGTTAACGCTACAGTCAACTAGCATAATACTCTATTCCAAGTACTCTACCAGTTTCAGTAGAGTAACGTAGTAGTAGTCTACACGTAGATTTTTATTTTATTAGTAGAGTAACTAGTGTTTCTTAGAACCACGTACGTCGCTCAAATATCGTCCGGGAAAAAAGAAAACGCCATGAACGGCTCGAGCAGTAAGTTTACTATACGTATACATGGGTCGAGTAGGCGGTAAAGTGTACGGTAGAGTAGAGTGGGCGCCGTGGTGGGGGAAGGCAAGTGGTATAGTAGCTTGCCCGCGGGGCTAGTCACTCTACTCTTTCAAGTTTTAGTACTCTACTCTGCCAATGCTGTCTACATTGGTATAGTTAGTAGCATAGTTAGTACTCTACCGTGATACTATACCGTTCACTCTACCCGTGTATACCAGGCTCCACAGCTTGAAATACTATTACATCATACAAAATTAGCTTGAATTTAAAATACTAATGAATGCAACCATAATCTGGGGGCACGGTAGTGCCCCGCCAAGTCTCGAGCAAAGCGGGCACGGCCGTACCATCTTTTCTCGAAGCCATTCGCGGCCCTTTCACCCACCCTGTATCTTCGCTGTGGACAAAGCTAGCAGTTTGAACTTTCGGTAACCAAGAGTAATCATTATAACTAGCTAAACTTCCAAATTACATCATATTTGAACTTATAGTTTACGAGTTATCATCGATCAAAGTTACATCATTTTGTCACTCACTGACTCACTGACACACTGACTCACTGACTCACTGACTCACTGACTGACCGATCATCAAAATTCTAAGATACTTCTAGCAGGCCTAGAACCTTGAAATTTGGTATCAAGATAGATTATTAGGCACATATAAAGGAAAAATTATAAAAACATAAAAAAATAGTTAATTATAGAAAACAATTTTATATTTGCCATTTTGCCAGGAACATGGTGTATGAATTTCGACTGTATTCGACTGAATTGTTAACTTTGTTCTTTGTTTACGTACAAAAAATATTGAATTGGTGTAGATTATATAAAAATTGTTATTTATTTAGCGCAAAATCTGAGAAATGAGATTCCATACCATCACGCCTGTATTCTCCGAAGGGTAGGACAGAGGTGTATACTAAGTATGTAACTATAATGAACCCATTTATTACTGTATCTAGATAACATTCATAAAGGCTAATTGAAATTGTTTAAAGTTTTAATATCTCACAAGTTTTCCCTCCAGAGGGCGGGGGCGGTCAAAATCAAAATCCATGATGGCGGCTGTGAAATTTTACAAAATATGCGTCATGTCATGGGTGTTGTTCCCACGGTTTTCCGGGGTGCTGATGCCAAAAATGAGGTCAAAGTCAAAATCCAAGATGGCGACTGTGAAATTTTACAAAATATGCGTCATGGGTGTCGTGTCCATGGTTTTCGGGGGTGCTGATGACGAAAAAGAGGTCGAAGTCAAAATCCAAAATGGTGCTGTGATATTTTACAAAATATGCGTCATGGGTGTCGTGTCCATAGTTTTCGGGGGAGCTGATGACAAAAATGAGGTCAACGTCAAAATCCAAGATGGCGGCTGTGAAATTTTACAAGATATGCGTCATAGGTGTCGTGTCCATGGTTTTCGGGGACGCTGATGACAAAAATGAGGTCAACGTCAAAATCCAAGATGGCGGCTGTGAAATTTTACAAGATATGCGTCATGGGTGTCGTGTCCATGGTTTTCGGGGACGCTGATGACGAAAATGAGGTCGAAGTCAAAATCCAAGATGGCGGCTGTGAAATTTTACAAGATTTGCGTCATGGGTGTCGTGTCTATGGTTTTCGGGGGGGGGGCTGATGCCGAAAAAGAGGTCGAAGTCAAAATCCAAGATGGCGCTGTGATATTTTACAAAATATGCGTCATGGGTGTCGTGTCCATAGTTTTCGGGGGAGCTGATGACCAAAATGAGGTCAACTTCAAAATCCAAGATGGCGGCTGTGAAATTTTACCAGATATGCGTCATGGGTGTCGTGTCCATGGTTTTCGGGGACGCTGATGACGAAAATGAGGTCGAAGTCAAAATCCAAGATGGCGGATGCGAAATTTTACAAGATATGCATCAAGGATGTCGTGTCCATGGTTTTCGGGGGCACTGATGACGAAAATGAGGTCGAAGTCAAAATCCAAGATGGCGGATGCGAAATTTTACAAGATATGCATCAAGGATGTCGTGTCCATGGTTTTCGGGGGCACTGATGACGAAAATGAGGTCGAAGTCAAAATCCAAGATGGCGGCTGTAAAATTTTACAAAATATGCGTCTTGGATATCGTGTCCATTGTTTTCGGGGGTGCTGATGATGAAAAGGATGTCGAAGTCAAAATCCAAGATGGCGCTATGATACTTTACAAAATACGCGTCATGGGTGTCGTGTCCACATGCGAAATTCGTATGATAGCGCCAACTATCTATGAAAAAAACCACTTAGAAACTAAAAAAATATAATAACGTACATTTATATTCGGCGAAACGAAGTTTATGGATATCCGAATCAGCTAGTTATTAGTTACTGAAATAGTTAGTTATTAAAAATACTAATTTAATACATACATAGTTTGTTGTATATTTAATTTGTTAGTTAGTTATAAAAACAAAAGAGATAGAGACAGAGAATAGGCTCTAAGCAAAGCAGCAGTTGATGAACAAGACATTATTATGTCACCCAAAAAGAAAAGAAAGAGACCCACCTACAAAAAATAAATGAGATCCCACCAAAAACATTAAATGTAAAAAATGCCAAGTCTCTATATGCAATCTTTCCACCGTAAAAAGTTTTAAGATCTCATAGAAGCCAAGTCCTATTCAATTTATTTTGTAGTTAGTTATCTATCTAGTGACTGTATTAATAGTTTTATTTCTATTATAATTATAGTGACTTGGCAATGAGCACAAGAAGAAACAAATATATTTGGAGGAGGTGAAAGTAACGCATAATGTTTAATATCACAGGATTAGTTAAGTTCTTTTGATTTGACCATTAAACATAGGTACCTATAGATAATAATTGTCATGTTCTTATCAAATAAACTTAGGTTTTCTTAAATATGTATTGACGCACGTAGTCGATGGTGACCATAACTACTCATTGGCCGTAAAATCACGTCTGCATATCATAAATCACACATCAGCATAACAACTAATGTAATCATAGTACTCATAGATATCAATTCGTCAATAACAGTCGCACATAATTCCACACAGCAAGCAGCTTTTAATTTGTGCTCATTGCCAAGTCACTATAATTATAATAGAAATAAAACTATTAATACAGTCACTAGATAGATAACTAACTACAAAATAAATTGAATAGGACTTGGCTTCTATGAGATCTTAAAACTTTTTACGGTGGAAAGATTGCATATAGAGACTTGGCATTTTTTACATTTAATGTTTTTGGTGGGATCATCAGTTTAACTATCTTCCGTTCAGCATACCAATCGAATTAAGATATACACAGAAAATTAGTCAAAAGCATCTGTATGTGACTGCCCTATTTAGCAAGCAGTACCGCCTCTGTTCAATCAATAATAACATAATTAATTCATCACAGTGGCACTACATTAGTTTACACAACCTTTCACTCAAACCACAGTTTCATGCATGGAGCTCCATCCACGCTTTACTAAGTGCTTGTAGCAATATTAATTGTTAATCGTTTAATATACAGGGTGTGTCGTAAATAGTGGTCCAACGTTAAGGGGTGGACACACCGTGTATTCAGCTATCACATACCACAATTTGGACCATTTTTTACCATAGATCTCAGTTTTTGTTTTTTATATGAACTCCTCGTTTTACTAATTTAGCTGTAATTTCAACCCAATACATTATTTTCCTATTTTGTTTTTTGTTTATAACTGCTGAATACATATGCAAGTAATTTTTAATTGTTACTTAAATTTTTCGAAAAAAATAAAAAAATGTTTTATTCTGAGACCTATGGTAATAGAAAACTAATTGTGGAATAATTATCGCGTATCGACCCATTAACGTTGGACCACTATTTACGCCACACCCTGTATATGTATGTGTTATTGAATTAGAACACATTCAATTACATGAAATATGTAGCGGGGAAATTAATTTTGATGGACACAAAGCATAAAGATTAATTAATTTTCGAATAAGTTTCAGGGACTCTAATATCATTTAGCATGAAGTACACAGACTTTGTCCCTCGTCACTATTTCCATTTGCCGGTACTAATTTTAGATTCATTAATTTTAATTTGGAACTAAAGTACCTTCTTTATTTAATTTTCCTTATTTCTGCCATAAAATAGAACACTGAGCTGCCTCCAGAGAAATTATCCTTTTCGTAAGAAAACATATTTTCTGAGAAAGGTTCGTTATCTACTATATTTAATTTATTTATGAGGTCCAAAGTTCTCGAGAAAGGAAATCTTATTTATTTCTGTATTCATAAAATATTGGTTTATTATAAGAGCTGAAGGGTGAGTTTATAAACAACTACTGAAGTAAGTAGTCATCGGTAAATATCAGGGCGCGCGTAATCCCCGGCGCTGTCAGGTCAAGTTAGCGGTTGCGTGAGCCACGTTGTAATATTCTAGTCAAATATTGGACTACCATTAATGAAATTCCCTAGACAGACCAACCAGGGCGAGCAATTTGAGTGGTACCGTCGGTGACAGAAGTCAATTACGGGGTCGACCCACACAAGGTAACAATTCACATGCAAAATAGCTCTGAATATAAAATGTCCTGTAGTTTTTTTATCAAGTGAATAAAGTGGCAACAAAAAGCTTTTTTAAACAAAATAGAACCATTTTTTTATTAATCTTTCAGACGACGACATCGCAAAGGCAATTATAGATAAACATTTCACAGACCGGGAAGATAAACGTTTTATTACGACTGGCGTTTGTGATATTGTTTTGTATAAATACTTTGAAGAATATTTATGCGTATCTATTTTTCATGAAGATGCATAATTTATTTATGTAAATTAAATCCCTGAGCGGTAACACCGAAGTATTATACAACTTTTTAAGAAAGCTATTGTGAAATGTTATTTTTGTACTGGTTATTTATAGCGAAAGAAAATTTTCGCTTTGATTGCTTAATCTTGAGCCGAGCCGCCATGTTAATTTTCCGGCCAAAGACAAGACTTCGTTTAAATTATTTATTTAGGTATTTATGTATTTGGACCGCCACATTAATTATCCTGGAACCCTCTTTTAATAACTGTTTTTAATTATTATCATAGCGTGGATCCTTTTATTACTCGAAATATGAAACAGGAAAATACAAGGAGAAGAGAAACGGTTATTAGCAAATGATGGCGGCGATTAATTTTAACTTTGTTTCAAATATTTGAAACTGTAAGTATGCAAATAGTTTGGTAGGTACCTATATTGACATTGGAGTTCATAACCGCTGCCAAGCCCGAAGCGGCCGGAAATGTAAAAAGTTAACTACCGCAAAGTTATGCAACCTTTTCATATTCAGGTACAGTTTTTATTAACCCGGAAATTCACACTTACGTTTTAAAGTATTTTTTTAAGGTGTACTTTTAACTAATATAGCGAGTGAACATGTGTATAATGTGGTCAAATAAGATAAGCTTTTTCGTAACTAATTTTTATTGTAGTTACGTACATCTCTCTAGAATCACGGCTCATCTTCCGTGCGGAAGATGTCCGGTCCTTTGGAAGGCATACGGCGGACACAGGTCCAACGCGCAGAGGCCCCTTTGAGAACTTTAATCTAAAATGGGATGGGGCAGTCATGGACGGTCCCAGGTGGGTACAAGACTATTGTAAAACATGGTAAAAAATAACTGGTCTATGGGAAGGGGTGTTAAATGGACTGTTTAACTTCTATTGCCGGAAGAAAACGGCGTCTACCTTTCAAATTTAAAATTGAATTGTCTTGGCAGAACGTAATAATACGTACATAATTATTATGTTACCTAAAGACAACATTATGTATGTCGGAAGAAGATTAAAGGCTTTGTAAATTAAAACCAACGAACTGCGATAAGATAAAAGACAATATGTGAACAAAGAATGTTGTTTCTACTGGATACACAGTAACATTTTGTTAAGAGCAGTTTACATTGGACTACAACTATGCGATAGTTTCTTTGCAATCGAACTTTTAACACCAAGTTTGGCTTTGCAAGTCACTTGCGAAGGGTAGGTAGTTAGGTACACACATCTGGGTTTTTCGCCTACCGTCCGGATTTTTTTATTTTTTATTAACGAACTTGATCCGGGCTTGCACCACTGCAATTATTATAAAAAAAAAGAAACAAAAAAAAAAACGTTTTTTTTCTCCGGATTTTTTAAAATTTCTATGTGGTAAACCTGTACACGAGCGCATGCCAGGCGATAATTCGATGTCACCGTCGAAGGTTACATCGTGAAGAATATTATTATCACATTGGGAGAGCACAGTTATAGCACAGTGTAGGTACCTACTTACTACATACAGTGGGTCAACGCCCATACATTTGACAGGTCCTATGAAATGTCAAAATGATGTAGGGGCGGAGGTTATGTCCCAAGTATACAGTATGATGGCTACTCGGGACATAACCTCCGCTCTTTCACCCCGCAACCCCCCGCACGATTGCTCTGCGACAATGTTCTACGTTGACCGACTGTAAGGAGTAAGATATAGGTAGACTGTGGTTATAGTATGGGTAGTTACTAGCCCCACTTAGGTAAACGCTCTGGGTTGATGTCCATAGGGTAATAAATAAACTATTTACACTACCTACCCACGTAAGCTACCTCTAAATTGGGCTAGTAATGGTATTATAGTAGGTAGTCAACGAATCATATAAGATTACACTATACTAATGCATACTAGGCTTAATCGTTCCACGTATTTACAAAGCTAGTCGAGTATCCGCTGCCTCTACACTATTTACTAACCTATTTCTCAAGACCCTTTTAAGAGCACGATCCACCTACGACGTAGAAGAAAAACGAGGTATTTCATCAAAGTTTACGTTCCATTGCAACATAAAATATAGCTTGAGAACAACGAAGTTCAAGAAATAGAGCAATAGACTATGAAATTACACTGAAATGCGATGCACTCAGAGTTTCAGAAAAGCCTCGAGGGCGGATTTTTTGCGTAGGTAAATAACTATAGTAGAAAATCCACTCTTGAATTTTAGTTATTGGGGACGAGTAACGAACGTCGATTTTCAATTTACTTTTTCCTAGAAAAACGAAAATTGTGTATGACCATACACAATTCTGCAGTGGCAGATGTTCAATTTATTGGAAAAACTGCACTGGAAAATGATAACACAATATTGTTTGCAGCTAAAATGAATATTGCTCGTATTACTGCCCCAAAGCACATTTTGTGCAAATGACGTCATTTGAGTGCAAAGCTTGGTTAAGCGTAAACCGAGCTCGTGTGGTGTTTTGGTTGGTTTAAAACCTTTAACAATATTGAGACGCAGCTTATACTGTTTATATGTAGCATATTAACGACGATATAATAATTTATCATATTGTCTCAACGCCCTGTGCTGAACATGGGTCACACAATGATCACTACAATGGTCACTACGCTTGGCATACGGATTAGTGATTGAAACATGTTGTTATCAGCTGACAGGAAGACGTTGCTGCTCGACCTCCTGACTTCAATACTTTAGAAGTCTTTTCTGACACCCACGGTGGGCAGAGGGTTGTTTATTCATCGCTGGGAACGACATGAAACGGATAACATTTAATAAAAAAACTATTTTTTTTTCATCATCCGGCCAAGGTTTAAGGCTGAGCATCTACCAGAGCTGTGCTAAGCTGCGTAGCGAGGAATGTGTTTTGTAAGCACCAATAGAATCACTTAATTTACCTAGCTTCGCTCTGCGCAACTCTGGTGGATATGGGCTTAGCGGAGCGAGGTTTTTGTTCATACAAAACAAGCGAGAAATGCGAGCGAGGGATGTGTTGCGAGGGATGTTTTGCGAGGAATGTGTTGCGAGGAATGTGTTACGAGGAATGTGTTGTTAGGAATGTGTGCGAGGATTTGAAAATATGCGCCTACCAGTCAGTCAATAGATGGTGTTTGGCAGAGATAGATGATCATTTGTACACATTAACACATTACGCATTACACATTCCTCGCACAGCTCTGGTGGAAAGGGTCACACCGTTTCACATCCTCGCTACACATTTTCGCACCGCACATTTTCCTGGCACAGCTCTGGTGGATGTCCAGCCTAAGTGCTGTGCAGCAATAAAATTGTTGGTGTAGCAATATCCACCTTTCTCTATCCAGAGCCAATTCCTTCATTTCTCTGAATGTTATCACTTCCGTCTTTTCCTTCAATTGGTCTGTGTACTTTCTTCGTGGTCTACTTGATTTTATCTTAGCTACACTTTTTTATCTCATAATTTGTTTTAAAACACTTTTTTTTTTTACCCAACCTATGCAAAATCGCTAACTTACCTATATTGTAATCTTGAGAAGCTTTTCGAAAAGTTTTGTGTTCAAGTAACTTTTATCTACGCTAAGAAGTGTTTAGTCAAAGTTAGCGAGGACGAGGATTTTCTGAAAAATATAATTTAAATTCCGAATTACAAATATGGCAGTTCCATAAGGTTACATATACACGGTGACACTGAACTGACATTCGACACAATGCAATCGCGACACTGACATTAAACCCGAGCTAATGCGCAACTCAGTGTAAGCACAGGTGTAAGGCTTAAAACGCACTAGCGGCCAGCCGCATGCGGCGTGCCGCTTGCGGCTGGCCGCAATATATACGGTCTGCCGTAACGGCACGCCGTATTCCGGCTAACCGTATCGACTCGGTTCTATTGCGGTCCGCCGCAAAAGTCAGTGCTTCTAGAAATATTGCACAAGATAGACGTCGAAGAACTAGCTGCAGTTATTTATTTATACTATCGTAGAAAATGTATTCGAAAAAGTGAGAAGGAATCGAATTTAAACACTTCCAAGTCCCCGGCTGTACAGTGTCTAGCGACTTGCGGCTAGCCGCGCCGAGTGCGTGTAGGGTATGCGGCGCGCCGCATCATTCAACCGTCGCGGCTCGCCGCAGCTCCAGAACAACCGGAGCGGTTGACGACTGGCCGCAAGTCAGTGCGTTGAGATCATGCGGTTTCATATAAAAATCGATATGCGGCCAGCCGCAAGCGGCACGCCGCATGCGGCTGGCCGCTAGTGCGTTTTAACGCTAACAGCGATGACACTACGACACTCGGTGTCGACACTGAGTGTCGAGTGTAATGTGTCGCCGTGTATCCTTACCATAACTATCAAGATAATTTAATTTCCGTTTCCGTCCGTTAAACAGTAAAACACGATAAAAGAAACTACCCCTAAAGACCGTTATATTCACAGAAAAGCGCTTAACATGCCCGTTTACAAGGCTAATGTGAAAGCGCTCTGCAGTTTGCCTAGCTAAAAGAAAAAGCTTTTAGCGTGAAAAGAAAAACTCGGGCCATATAAAAGGGAAAGACAGTGGGCCTTTTTATTACGGATATAGGTAATACGAAATGTTTTTAAGTGGCTATGCTACACTAACATAACACAAACCTTTTACTATCGACTCTATTAGTTTAACGACACGTAGTGGCGCAGATTTTGTCGAGCACCGACTAAATTTTACTAAAAATATTACTATATTTTCTTAATAGGCAAACCTAAAGAGATGTAGTTTACATAACATATAACTTCAGCATGTAATATGTTGAAATTTTGTGTATGTTATTATGTATTTGGGAATTTTAGTTCAACCTAATTTGACAGATAAATAACACAAGCGAACAAAATTAGTCTTTTGTTTGTTGCATAGAGTTTTGTGGCTGTTGTGTACTAATTTGAGGTCACTGATTTCAATCTTCCCTCGTTTTTTTTTCCAACAGCTCTAGTTTTTAAAATACAGCTTTTAATAATAGTTTTATACTAGTTACACTTAACCTTCATAAAACCGAGCTGTTTTTTTATTAAAGTCTTTTTTTTTCCTTCTTCCGAGGATTCCCCGTGGAGTGGGGGAGCAAGCATGTGTCGTATCGGAATGGGTTATTATTTGAATCACACCTGCATATTATATTATTATTATATGTATATTATAGTATTATATTTGATGGCGGGGGGGGGGGGGGGTGCTGTGTACTGCAACCAATGCATCCAAACTAGCGATCTAATTATTAACTAAATATTGTAATTGCTAATTTGACAGTTCTAATTTTCTTCTATCACATTCTTGTTTTATCTGCAATTTAAAATAAGCTATGTAGTCTGTGCTCAACAGATTAGGGCCCAGTGTGTATCTAAGCCGCCCACTAACTGCTGCGCACGGTCATGATACGAACGTTTATTCAACTCCGCTTTGTATGAAAATGTAGGTGGGATTACCCATTGTGACCCACGAATACGACAGTCACTAATGTGTAGCTTTAAGCGCAGTTCAGACTACGCTATAATATCGTCACCCTCCGCACTAACTGTCATAACTAGCAATTGATAATTTTTCAGAGAAATTCTCACAGTGTGACGTATCTGCTTCAAATGAATAGAAATAAATAAATAGATACCTTAGGGCAACTACTAACTTAAAGAGTAAGCCAAGAGCAATATAAAACAGTTATTACATAATTCAATAATAAAGCCACAGCTAACGCAACTACTGAAAAATTATCAATTGCTAGATAAGACAGTTAGCGCGGAGGGTGACGATATATGGCATAAAGCTAATATTGTGTATAGCACAGCGATATCACTCAGCATACATTTTATATGGACACGTTCACACAACGGTATGCTATATAAAATATTGGCTTGTTTGACGCCATAAACTTGATAATTCTCAAAGCTATATCGTACGGCTCTTCGGCCTTCACGTCGCCTCATTTCTACTCCGTGACCCCGTCCGTCGCCCGATGGATCGCCTTCAAATAATTTGCTATACCTAGGTACATAGCAGAACGGCTTGAGGTATAGCGTATTGTCAACGTCATGCTATATAGTTATAGTTTATGACGCAATATGCTTTACTATATAGCGAAATAGTATAGCATACTCTAAACTACTATTTATTTCGTTTTTTTGCGAAACTGGCGCAATTTCACGGAAATACAGATTAAGCGATCCTCCGCTGAAATATTGATATCGTTTTATTTAGTTGTTTTGTGAACGCGAAGTTAATGGATTGCCGAATCGCAATAAAACTTTTATTCAGCCTTGTCAATCACAGATATATTTATTTTCGATAAGATAACACTTAAAAATGTATTTACTGTATTTTGTGATATATGTCGTTCGACCTTTTCAAACTTCATTATAACTTTGAAACTATATGCTTAACGATCTCGCTCGACTTCTACGAGTTGAAATGAAACATAACTTTGAGGAGTGATTTATATCCGCACACTAAATATAACTTCAAACTTGAACATTTATACGCAAATACATAATTATTATTAAACAAGATCTTAGGCCCGAACTCCACTAAAGCGGAGATGTGCGAAGATATCCGAAGCGGAGACGAGATGTTATTCAGCTAGGGTGTATCCACCGAAACTGTGCGGAGATGCGTACTGGCTAGACTGTAGTAGGGTGGAGATGTGCGCTGACTAGAGCGGAACTAAGCTGCGTGCGGCGAGCGTTGGATGTGAACGCACAGTTTAGTGCGATCTGACACTGCACGCCGCACACATCTTGTCTCCGCTGCGCACCGTCGTCAGCTTGCGAAGCAAAGCTCACATCTCCACCTTGTATCGCGGCCCAGCTCAATCTCAGCGAGGAACAGCTCACATCTCCGCTTCCATCGCGCCATACAAATATGATACATCTCCGCTCAGTGGTATCCACTTAAGCTGAGTGGAGACGAGATGCGTGAATAACGAAATTATATTGATTTTTTAAAACACATCTCCGCCCCGCTCGTCTCGTCTCCGTTTTGGTGGAGTCCCCCGGCCTTATGCTATGTTCAACGAAAGAAGAGTCCTTACATAGAAGTCATTTCGTAAGATATGGCCGTAAGGAGACTTCTATCGAAAAAACGTTAACAACATCATCAAAAACCGTAAAATAGCTACGAGTATATTACGCATGTTTTGTTTTTTAAAAATATTGTATAATTGTTGTGTGGTAATGTTTTGTAGAGAAATGGACTCACCTTACGGTGAAAAGGGTATAGTGGGTACATACACCCTTAAAACTATTAAAACCTCATTATGTTTTTGCTAAATGGTAATTTGCGAACGAGGTACAAAAAGCTTCAGTGTAATGTGAATTTCAGGTTCAGGCTCCAGATCTAGTCATCGTTATCTCATAGTTTTTGTCGTCGCAGCATTGTGTAGCCAAGCGAAAACCATCAGCGCGTTATTGGAGAAATACCCTTTCGAGCGTCGAGCTGCCCCTAATGAGGATATCGCGACCGACAGCCTGAAAGAAATGCTTATACCGCTGTTTTTATTCGTGAGAATCCGCTGAAGGAGCAAACGAATGAAAGGGAAAAAATAACGCAATGGAATATTGGAATAAGGTTGGGTTTAATTCAGTTACGTTCGAAAACAAAGGTTTTTCGGTTCAGTATTTGTAGAGTGCGGTGAAGTGTGAATCATTCTTTGTTATTTGTTTTTTTTTTTGGCTTGTGCCTTCCATAGTTTGTTTTGCGAGCTGTTTTCCGCAACACTACGTTTGAAAACCGAAGTTTTGAAAAATTCGAACCACGGCATAAAAGGTTATAAATTATAAACCATAAAACAATCGGCTAAACTACGAATTTTAAAGGCTGATGTATTTAATTAATTTTCAAATGCATATCATCGACTCTTTGATAAATGTGCCAAAAATTTTACAGTAAACAAAGACTTGTGAAATAAAATGGCCGCCATCGTATCGAACAAGTAAATATATCAAACAAACGAACGGACTTCACATTCGAACTTCTTTCTCCTAGCCTTTTCCCAAATATGTTGGAGTCGACTTCCGCTCTGACCAGAAGCGGCTGAATACCGGTATTTATTTATTTATATACTCTTTATTGTACATACACCAGGTTAACAAAACAAGGAAAAGCAATTTAAATACAAAAAAATGCACAATGAACGGTCTTATTGCGCAAGGCGATCTCTTCCAGACAACCTTTGGATGGACTGGAAGAATGGAAAGAGAACAACGGGTAGTCTACGTGTACATGTACATTACGTACATATTATTACTTAGATTTAATAATATAAAATACATAACAATATATTTACATAAATATGAAAAAAACATAAACATTATAATAATAAATTAATAAATACATAAATTATACATAAGAACGGAGGAGAGGAATGAAAGAAATAGCAGATTAAAGCGACAAGTAATGCTCATTCACTGTTTTTTTTTTAAATTGGCAGCGATTGTGCACGAGCATCTTGAATTGTGAAGGACTTATCATAAAAAGAGATGGAGTGCTGTTGTATTTTAAATTTAAGGTTTTCCGATGATCTCAAGAACCTAGAATGAGAGTCACCGAGGAACTCGAAGCGTTCTTTAAGGTAAAACGGGGTGGAAGGATTAAATTAAAAGTATTTTACACGGAGCGACTGCCAACAGACCTCCGCAACCCAGTTACCGGGTAATGCCGATATTCTAAGGTTAGACCGGTTGTCAGGCTTCTGACTACCCGTAACGACTGTCATAGGTATTCATGTGATAGGACTGACGGCTTAACGTGCTCTGCGAGGCACGGAGAGATCTCGATGTGAAACGAATGGTCACCCATCCACGGACTGACCGCTTCAAGCGCAGCTTAACTTTGCAAATCATATGATCTGTGCGGTTGATAATTAGCCACGTACCTCAACATTCGAAATATCAATCACTATAATTAAAATCTTTTCCATTTCTATTGCTAAGGGGTTGAGAAACAGATCAATGGGCCACGGGCCGACGACTACCTATCTAATAAATTATTCTATTTTTAGTCTCTCAAACCGATCGACCCCTCTGTCTGTGAATAAAAGATGAGCTTGCAAATGTGGAAGAGTACCGCTACTATTCTAATCTTCTTCCGACACAGGAAGGTGTTACTTAAGCATCAACTTAGAACAATAATACTCTCTCATTTTCTGTTTTGCTTTATTCATCATCAATCTAGGCTATTTCCAACTATTTGCGGTCGGCTATCAATACAACCAGTTGCGGTTTTCCTAATTAATTGAAATTGACCTACACTGCGACGACCGATTAGAGGTGGGGACGGGAATTATCTCCCTCGGCAGGGTGATTGGTAATCACAGTACCTATGTATGAAGTCAGTAGCACATAAGTCCAATTAGAATAACGAGTAGCACTTCCACCCGTGCGTCAGAAGTAACTGCAGTGTGATTGTCTCTCTGGTAAACACGTCGGAGCAGCGCTGCCGCGGCGGGGACTCGTCTAAGAACGCAGCGCTGCTGTGGCGCGGACTCGTCTAAGAACGCAGCGCTCCTGTGGCATGGACTCGTTTAAGAACGTAGCGCTGCCGCGGCGCGGACTCGTCTAAGAACGCAGCGCTGCTGTGGCTTGGACTCGTTTAAGAACGTAGCGCTGCCGCGGCGCGGACTCGTCTAAGAAAGCAGCGCTGCTGTGGCGATCACTCGTCTAAGAACGCAGCGCTGCTGTAGCCCGGACCCGTCTAAGAACGCAGCGCTGATGTGGCATGGACTCGTCTTAGAACGCAGCGCTGCTGTGGCGCAGACTATTCTTAGAACGTAGCGCTGCTGTGGCGCAGAGTCTTCTCATAACGCAGCGCTATCACCATGTCCCAACGACGTATTTCTACTAGAGAAACTCATAGTGTGTGTGTGTGTGTAATGCACACCAAGTTTTTCTTTCAGTATCATGTCCCTAGCTAGACATAATGGATATAATACTAAAACGAAATGTGTCTTGAGTCCCGAGACGGTGTTTTCTTATTTAATTTGTCTCGTCAACTTGACGCCATCTGGAAAAACCTCGTAGCTGTTGACGACTTGATTATGTAAGAGGTCAAGCTATCTTTTCGTAGACCGTCAACAAAGTTCATTTTCTAACGATGCTATCAAGCTTGGGTCAATAGAGGAACAAACTACAGACTTCAGTTATAGAGATAAACTCAGGATTTCAAGCGAATAGGGAAATATTCGTGATTGAGTTTTGGGTGCTTGTAACTGTACATATGAAAATATAGACACGGATCACGCGAGCACACGTGTGCATGCATGATTGCAGCGTATTCAATAGAAACGGAATCGGATCAGAGTTCCAATTGTGTCAATTATTGTGCCTAGCACTTTATTATTTTCTATTGATCTGTCGCGTCAAAAGCGTTCGTTCTATACTAGGAGTACTTCAGAACCGTAACGACGTTGTTGAATCCGCTTGGAAAGCTCTTAATTCTATTAGTGAGGACATCCCTGTTTTATGTTGGTAATTGATCGCTTTGGGAAAAGACAAAGATTTATGCTGTTTTTATTTGTATTTGGAGTTCTAAAACTGAAATAGTGTATTGTACAATAACTTAGTGCTTTTTTATGGACTTTGTTGATCCATGTAAGGCTTATGCAACTGATAAACGTAGCAAGAAGTTTTAATTCGTACGTAGATGGGTTTTATTCCGTCTTATCCTTCCTTAATTGGACCCTCTGTTAAAAAAACACCTACTGATAGTACCTATCTATACGCACAGAATCGACCTGGCGGTTTTGTGCTACCTTACTGCCTTTATTGCTTTTATCACAAATGGCAATCCCTCTCACGGCGCCTAAATAAACGAAGACGTTTCGGGCATCGTGGAAATATTATTTTACTTTCTTTTTTTGAGGACCAAACGCCACCTTAGAATATTTGATGTTTTATCCTAAAATAACAACTTTTTTTCTTTCCGGTAGATATTTTATACTAATTTCTTATTATACGTACACCGCAGTGATGGGATTGCATTAAAAGAGATTCCACGAGTGACGATATTTAAGTACGTCCGGCACAGTTTTTTTTTTTCGTAGTAAAATCCTCATCGATGCCCTTCGCCCGGGGAAGGCGAAGGGGTATGCCGGACTATTACCGGCTAAAAACCCACGGTGTTCCTTCTCCTGACCCTTGGCCGGGGTCGCGAGATTCGCAGCTGCATGCACCGCGACCCCGGCAGACGTCCGGCACACCCTGGGCAGTCAGCCCCGCTACCAACCTCACTAATTTTTTCACCACGGCATGATCTATTCTCAAATAATTCGTGTCAACACGAGAGGGAGACAGAGATCGCAGAGAAACAAGCCGTGCTCTTTCGAGTAAAAATTAATGCATTTTTTTTATTTCGCACAAGAAACAGTTATACATTACAGGATTTGCAAAGAAGTTATAATAAAGTCGAAAAAATATATAACCCACACTATTGTCCACGAAGTGATAACGAACATGTTAAATAAAAATGCAAAACAAAAAAAAAACATATTTAGAAGAAAAACACTATACCTATACCGGATAATCGAAAGAAACGGATTACAAAAGCCAGAAAGTCATTTGGAACAATATGAATATCAGAGCTATAAGATTAGGTGGTTTACATAATAATAACTTTAGAAGTCAGAGACGAGAAAGTTTTTTTCTTTGCTCGGTCACAATATACAGGAATGAATTTTTAACTTTGCATGGAATACCGTCCCAATACCATCTGCCAAATCCGGTATTGGGAATAACGAAAAATGCTCAAAGGAGACACGTGTCGATTTTGATAAAAACTAAAACTGTAAAGGTAGATTTTAAAAAAACCTGGCTGTGAATCGAAAACGTTGATTTTGAAAAAAACACGGAATGTGTAATACATATTATTGCGCCATCCAATAATGTCGCTTATAAGAATCAAAATCTTGAAAGTAATGTTAAATGGCAAAATAAAGAAAAGGTCAAATTTTTAAGAAAATACAGATTCTTGGTATTCGATCCGAATCCTTGAGACGTCTGGCTATGTAGGTATTGAACACAATGGGCATCATGCGAACAATTGATTAGTTAATTTTTAATAAATGTAAGAAGAATAACATAGTATTTTCTTAAAACAGACCTTTCCTTTAGTTTATACATATATACAGGGTGTGTCGTAAATAGTGGTCCAACGTTAAGGGGTTGATGCGCGATATATTCAGCTATCACATACCACAGTTAGTTTTTTTTTTAGAATTAGATAAATTTAATAAAAAATAAAAATTACTTGCATATGATATCACATTTATTCAGCAGTTATGAACAAAAAACAAAATAGAAAAATAATATATTGGGTTGAAATTACAGCTAAGTAAGTAAAACGAAGAGTTAATTTTAATAAAAAAAAAAAAAAAACTGAGATCTATGGTAAAAAAATGGTTCAAATTAGGGTATGTGATAGCTGAATACACGGTGTATCGACCCCTTAACGTTGGACCACTATTTACGACACACCCTGTATATATAGGAAATACTTAACTAAAAATAATCCTTTCAACCCTTTTTTGGGTTAGATCGTTATCGTAAAAAAAAGAAAAAAAACATAAGTGGCTTATCTAAATCTAACCAAGAGAAAGGGTCTAGGAAGAAGTAGGTACTTGTTGCTTATCTCCGACTTAACGGAATATCGGACTCCTGAGACACAGTTGTAAATCTTATTTGGATCGGATCCAAACCCGTTTCACTTTTTAGCGTACCCTGTACTATTTTTGGTCAAAGAAAAGTTAGAACAGTTTCTCAAAGGACATTCCAAACAGAATTTATTTATAAAACGAATTTCCTTACAATATAAAATTACAAATATCCGTCTAAAGAAAAGCGACGTTGTTACAATATTTTTATTGCACACTAGCTGTGCCCACGACTCCGTCCGCGTGGAAGTCTGAATCCAATATTGTGTCGCAATAACTAAACCTTCTTGATAATTTTAAATGAGAAATAATAAATCAAGCCACAAATTTATTTATTGGCCACGTGACCAAACTTCTCATTTTATAACTAAGCAACGGGAAAATGAGATAACCTCTAATAAACTAATTCGACTTTTTTACAACGCCAACTAAATTTTTGGGCACCCCGACACGGATAGGTTAGGTTCGAAGGGGATGACGGGGGGTAGAGTGAGCGAGCAAAGCGAGCGAAGGAAGCCCCCGTCATCCCCTTCGTGTTAGGTTACTTTAAACCCTGCAGACAGAAATAGGAGCCGCGCGCAACGGGGCCACATGAGTAGATAAACGGAACAGAGACAAAGCTTCATACAACCGCGCGAATCGGTCGCACTACTACAAGCACGCGGGGTATGTGTGCGTGACCACTGGCCGCTTGTCGCGTACGCGGCGAGACTGAAAAAAACCGGTTTACGCTGGCACAGCCAGTTGACAATCTCAGGGTTAGTGCGACGCACGTTGTTTGTTGCAAGTTTGAATATTTTAATGTAAAAACGTGGTATTTCATTATTGGTAATGGTTGTTTATTGAATGATGATGATGAATAATACTAGAAAAAATAAAAATAAATCAAACATTAACTATCCCAAGGAGTACAATAGGTAAGTAAATATTTGATTATTACTTTTTCAAGTAAGTACCTTTATTTTATTGTCTGATCCTTTTTTTAATAAGAAGAGGGTAAGGCCGTGGCTCCATGTCTACGGTGCCGCGTACGGCGCCGTGTGCGGCGACACGGCGCCGCGTTTTTCATGCGGTACCTATGGTGTATGTACCTATGGTAAGTATGGTATGTAGGTACCTATGGCTAAATGATCGAAACTAAACC
Source organism: Amphipyra tragopoginis (assembly GCA_905220435.1). Classification (NCBI taxonomy): domain Eukaryota; kingdom Metazoa; phylum Arthropoda; class Insecta; order Lepidoptera; family Noctuidae; genus Amphipyra; species Amphipyra tragopoginis. The sequence continues at coordinate 13,909,652 of HG992009.1, forward strand.
ACAGGATTCAGTAAAATACAAATGTAAATGACGTCAACGTCAAAATCCAAGATGGCGGCTGTGAAATTTTACAAAATATGCATCATTGGTGTCGTGTCCGTGGTTTTCGGGGGCGATGATGACGAAAATGAGGTCGAAATCAAAATCCAAGATGGCGGCTGTGAAATTTTACAAGATATGCATCATTGGTGTCGTTTCCGTGGTTTTCGGGGGTGCTGATGACGAAAATGAAGTCGAAATCAAAATCCAAGATGGCGGCTGTGAAATTTTACAAGATATGCATCATTGGTGTCGTGTCCATGGTTTTGGGGGGCGATGATGACAAAAATGAGGTCGAAATCAAAATCCAAGATGGCGGCTGTGAAATTTTACAAGATATGCATCATTGGTGTCGTGTCCGTGGTTTTTGGGGGTGCTGATGACGAAAATGAGGTCGAAATCAAAATCCAAGATGGCGGCTGTGAAATTTTGCAAAATATGCGTCATAGGTGTCGTGTCCATGGTTTTCGGGGGTGCTGATGACGAAATGGAGGTCGAAGTCAAAATCCAGGAAGGCGGCTGTGTTTTTTTTTTAAATCTGCCTAATTTCCATGCCGGGACAATCTACACCAGTAGCAGATCATATGGTTTTAAGAAATTACACGAATTCGTTAACATCCTGTATATTTTAAAACAACTAAAATACATACGTTAAACTAATTTACCGATTTACCAGAAGAGGTCAAAACTTTAAAATGGTCGCCCTGAAAAATTGCAATTATAGACATGTCATATTTACGCCAGCCACGGAATTAACGTGCGGTGCACCGTACACGGCGTCGTGTCACCGCACACGGCGCCGCGCCATTTCACGGCGGACGGCGCCGCACCGTAGACATGGGGCCACGGCCTACCACACGGTGTATTTTTGCCTTTTTATTGTTATAAACGTATTAAAGATTGTAAAGATATGCCATGTGAGCGTTTCCCGTTAGATTGTGTACTTAAAAAAACTATGTGTTAGAGTCAGAACTTACCACACCATTAAAAGAAACAATAAATTATTAATAAAAGAAAAATTATAAAAAGAAAATTATTAGTAGTGAGTAAGTTTGTACAGTATTCTATTGTGGAGGAACGAGGATGGATGCTGAGCTGAGGGAGAGATGATGTTGCTACCAAGGTTGCGAAGGATGCGAATGACGTCACCTGTATGGAAACACTGTCAGTGAGATCACGTCGGGGTCACCAATGTGGAGGAACGAGGTGTGGTGTTCCTCCAAAGGGAGAATCCTCCAACCAGGCGGAGTCTTGTGCCTGGCGGGCCCAACGATCAATGTTGGGCGGTTGTATAAAGGGTGGAAACGTGTCAACAGGCGATTATTCCGTCTGTTTAGGAAATATTTCAGAACTTATGGCTAATATCAAAACTAGGCCGCCTAGTAACTAAAGTAACATAAATATTTTTGGAAAAATAACTGCCATGTATCGAGAATTTTGATATTACCGTTTTCTGTTCGAAATCCTGGGTTAGATTTAGGTAATGCTCAGGAATCTGGTGATATGAAGCTTTATTACAAATATGACTAAGATAGACCGAAGTCGAGTAAGGCTAAATCCGCCGCCATATTAACAATAAGGAACAGAGAGAATAAGTAGGTATGACTGGTATGATCAGTTGAAAGAAATTCTCATACTAAATATATGGAGGGAGCGAAAGACAAAATTTTCGATATCTGGCTTTTCTTTTTCCTGAAGTTATTTATATTATTTTACTCTCCATGTAGCCTAGTTTTGATAATAGCCTTAACTTTTTAAATATCTCTTAAATAGACGAAAAAATCGTCTATTGACATTTAACGATTCCGCCCTGTTTATACTATCTGCCTGTCGAATGTTGATATCGCGATGCAGGATAGTTCGCATGTGGCGTGATAGATGTCGCCACACTATCATACTGAATAATAAAACTATTTAACAAATGTTTAGTTTAATTTGTTTTGAACTATTGTGACATCCCTACCAAAATAGGTAACAGTTTTGCACGTTCTTAAGAAGCTTTGTCTCTGTTCCGTTTATCTACTCATGTGACGGGGCTCCGTCGACTCTTTTTGTTTTTCATTTGTTTTTATTGTGAAAATGAAAGTGGGTGACGAACAGTGGCTTATATAGAAGATAACTAGTGGCTAAGATAGTATCACTCAGACGCTCGTTAATTGTGGCTGACTTAGTAATTTAGAAGCCAATGTAGATTTTTAGAGGCGAATAATGCTATTAAAAAGAAGTCTGTTTAATTAGCACCCATTTTAAATTCTAATATCTTTTTATTGAGCGAACCGATTACGATGAAACAAAAACTAAATGCTACTCCGAGATACGCACAATATTTGGTATAAAATTCAACCGCTTTGACTTTGTATTTTTTACGTGATGCGTGCACAAACAAACCGACGAACAGATAAACACACAAAAATTAAAAAAAATGCTTGAATTAGATTCTATTGGTTATCCTTCAACCACCTCGATTTTATTTTCAAATATTTCTTATTTACATACACGCCACGTCTACAGATTTATTATATGTAGGATAGTATTTACGTTTTATAAATAAAATTAGCTTCAGAAAGGAGCCAGTCTAGAGAAACAATGATTCCCCTGAAGACACGGCAAGAAGTAGTCTTTGAGTATCTCAAAAACCTTTAAACATATTTTGGACTTTTGCCATCAGATAGTACCCGTTTTTATGATGCTTTGCACTTGTAAATTCATGATTGATTGAATGAGATACGTAGGTATTGTAAATGTCGGTCGTCAGAAGCGCTAGCTGAGCCGTAAAGGCAGTGAAAGCCCGCAACGACGCATGATCGCACAGACGTCTATCGGTCGACATCAGTCGATCGTTCGCCTCCGAAATTGGACAGCTCCGAATCTTCCTATTAAACTAGGGATACTGCCCACTTCATGGTTTACGAAAGCAATTAAGATAAAGCGGATTAAGTGTTACGAGAGCTTCGGGAAATGAATAAACAATTTATACATCGAGTATGAGGCGCGTAATGACTTTAGAATTAGAAAACATTTTCAATTAGTTTGTTGTAAATAAACTGTATTCAATTTAGATGAATCAGACACACATCACATCTAGATCTGTAATTAAAAATTTAATGCAACATTAATGGGGTATTTCACCAACCTATAATAATGTAGTCAGTAACTATTCACCAGATAAGCTAAATGTGACCTATAAATATGACATTTGTGTGTTCAATAATCTTGTCATTATCACTATTGATATGGTGGTGATATGCAAATGTTAGCTATTGAAAAGTTTAGAGATCGAATTAGCTTAATGAACAGTTAATGATAGGTTGATGAAATACACCCCAAGTGTTTGGTTAAAAATGTTTGGGTTATTTGTTGCAGGTTTCAGAGTCTTTGAAAACTTTGAAGGACTGTATTGTAAATGTTTTTAATGTGGTACAATACAATACATTCGTTATTCATACAAAACACATAAAGCGCCCGTAAATTTCATTCAGAATAACATCTAAAGATTTTATTGAAACACCTTAGATCAGCGAAGTGGAAACATAAAATGCAGTACGTTTCACATTGTATTCGTTTATAATACCTTCACGTGAACAATGTCTTCAAAGAACAGACTCTCATAGTAGAATATGTTTGCATTTAACTTTGGCAGAACTTACCCTCTGCCAGGAAGTTGGCAAGGCTGACAAAGAGAAATAATCTCTGAACATTTTTCGTTTCTACCCCTTTCATTGTTCTACAAGATCCATTTTCAACGCTAAACTGAGATAATATAGGTTCATCTTTCCTTTTCTTGCTCTGTCTTTCTTAAATTTTCGACTCATCAGAGCATGATCATTTTTATCGCTACACTCTTTGATACGGACCAGAGCTCTCATATTATCTCACGCGGAGAACTTATATGAACATGATTTGACATATTTTTCCGAGTGTTCGTATTTGAACCGTGTTAATTTTATATTATATCCGTTGTAACATACCCGGATTATCCGTGTCTAAGTTACGGATGAGAGGAGTTGGATCAGCATCAAGTTACGAAGGCTACCCGTGTCTCGGTTATCCCTTTATGCCTACTCTAATTTTGTTTTTCATTTTTTGTATCTATCAAAACATACAGAGAAACTGGAACCCTCATTTGACTTTGAAAAAATACTACAAGCGAAGTCGCTGTATAAATAAATAGAATCTACATTTTACAAGTTGCGTTAACATAAATTTATTATTTCTTTAATCTGGAAAAGTTACCACCACATTACAGAATCGCGGTTGCTAACTCTCAGAATTTCAGTATTCAATAGTTCTATTTTCGTACATAAAATTAATTGATGTTAGTATTGGCGCCTACGCAATTCCAATAAAATAAACGAAAACCCGTTTTGGTACGAAAACAATCGAGCCAATCAAAATCCCAATTCGGGGTGAATTGTCAAACATTGTTAAATCTTTTTAAATACACAAAACCCAGATTAAAGTATAAGCAAAAATTTCAATTTTTATCAGAGAAACGGTGAGCTTGAGCTGTAATTAAATACGGGGGTTCGCACGTGACTCTGAAAAAAAGTGATTGATGTTACAAATTGCTTCCATTGTCACGACCAAAAAAATGGATTGACGATATCCAATTTATCGGCAAAAAGAAAAATTGGACTCCTAAAAGGTGCAGAGATTGAAAACAAAAATGTTTTAGTGAAACACTGAAGTATTTGCCTGTGAGGCGGAGCCTTTATTTACCGACTAAATTAAACATTAACAAGATGGAAAGCCCTCATCTCTATGCAAATTGTGGGTCCGGTCATTTAAGCTTGACTACATAACATTGACACATCACAAATTGGACAATCTGGATAGTGACTAACAAAGACAATCAGAGGTCATGTTTATTTTGTTGCTTTAAAATTTGTATAAGGCGCATAATTAATACCTTCAGATTAGTGTGCTCCTTTGGAAACAGTTGTCAAAAACAATTCTGCTACAACAGATTTTTCAGATCCTTCGATCGGTGATTTATAAAATTCAATGATCACAATAATACGAAACATTGACTCGTAGTGTGCAAATGCAGCGGACTGTTAATATAATAATATTAACAGTCCGCTGCATAATACGTAATCAAACTCTGATTTGATCCATCGTTTACAAAGCTTTGACAAACTACCAATTAAGTTGGTGAAGTAACAATCTCGTTATTTCATAAAACGAATCACAAACAACAATGCACACGAGCACTGCACTGGAATTACGAGGCCATTACTCTTGCTTGTAAATAATGTATTATACTAACGTACTCATTGCCTTAACCTACATATAAAATCTATGAGTTAAGAAAATGAAGACAATAAGATTATTCAAGAAGCGTTAATTTTCAGAACGAATAATAAATAATCTCGTATTATCGTAAGCATAAACACATTCTTCCTAAATAACACAATTCTCTCGCATTCTTGCTAATTCAAACAGAATAGCGAATTTTAAAACAAAGGAATTAATAAGCCTTGAGAACAGACACGTGAAGATGGAACTAAGCGCTTCGCTTACCGATACTCGCTTCTGCAAAGTCGAACAAAAACTTTTATTCAGCTATGTTTTTGTAGCAGAATAGCTAGAGCATTGCAAGGATGAATGAAACTCTCGTCGGAAACTGTGTAACTCGAAGCGTTTGAGGCCGGATTGGGAACCACAACGACTCGGAAACACTAGCTGCATAGTATATAGTTTACGTGTAACTAAGGCTCAAGTTGGAATCTTCAGTAGAATTTCTAATTCTATGTAGCGAAGTTCTAGTTCTAGTGTTAGCCGCCTTCTTTAGCTAACATCTTTGCTTTATGTATTTAGCTCCTTAAACGTGTAAACATTGTCTTGTCTAGCATCTCCATAGATTGTGACACTTCATCATCCCTCAGCAATTTTCTCTACAAATGATCGTAATATGTCTTTAACTTAAACCCATTCCCATTGTGTACTTCGTTCTAAAGTTTTAATTATAAAACACTATCTAGTTAATAGTTGTGCAGTTAGTGGTATCGTCGCCATCCATAACTGTCGTACAACGCAACCAACATAGTAGTCTATGGAATTCCCAAGTTCCAAGGATATATACTAAAGATAGCATAGACCAAATGAAATAATCGTTAGCCGATGCGTAATTAGATACATATACATTGGACAGGTGTGAATGCGGATTAAATCTGCAAGAAAATTTACTGTAGGTACGGGTAACAGTGGGAATATGCTTAAAACATCTTTGTCTCAGAAACCTGTAGACAGGTCGCGGCGATTTAGTGTGTATAGTTAAAAAACTGTTTCAGATGCAGATTGAACAAATGCCTTACAATTTTATCTAGATCAACATCTATCAACAACTTTGAATTACGAAAAGGGTAGCAAGCAATATATCATCTCAATGTGTGTATAAGGGATGGAACGTTAAACATCAAATGTCTTTGACCTGAGCATTTTAAATACACACATCAAAAGTGTCTAGGGATCAAGCATTTTTATGCGGATTTCTTGAGATTGAGATGTGGCTTTGTAATAAATTTATGATTTTATAAATTTATATGGATCCTTTTTGGTGCATTTCATAATTTGAATCAGGAACTGTGAATCAAATTCGAGTAAAAGATGAAAATCAGCTGTCAATATTTTCCCTATAAAAACATACAACGCATTGAAGACATTATTAGTGCTACTGTTTCCCTACTACTGATTAAAACCAACGTTATTATGGAGCGGCGACGTCATTTAAGCAGGGAAGAAATGCTCAGAGCCGTGGGAATGATAGAAGCTGGTTCCCGGCAACGTACTGTGGCTTTAGCTCTGAATACAAGTCAGAGTGTTATCAGTCGACTTTGGACACGTTACCGAAGCACTGGTACCGTGGCTGAGCGCCATGGAGGACGGTATCGCTGCACCACACGGAGACAAGACCGATACATTCAAATCTTAACTCGAAGAGCTCCAACAATAACCGCCATGATGTTAGCCGTGAGGCTTCAGCTCTTCAGGGAACTTAATTAGCGACCAAACAGTCAGAAACCGCTTGCATGAAGTGAACCTTCATTCCCGAAGACCGCTACGGGTACCACCTATAGCAATGCACAATCGTAGGATTCGATATCAATGGGCTCTTGGACACAGAAATTGGGCAGAAGAACAATGGCGTTTCGTGTGCTTTTCTGATGAGTCTCGTTTTGGTATGAGACCGGATACAAGACGTATACGACACTGGAGAACCCCTGGACGCCAACAGCGATTAAAATCCTGCCAGGAAGTCCATCCTTATAGTGGTGGAACCATCATGGTATGGGCGGGTATTTGGATCGGCGGAAGAACTGAGTTGATTTGGATCAGAGGCAACCTCAACGCTCAAATTTATGCTGAGACGATTGTATCAGACGTCATCGTTCCTCTACAAGCGCAAATCGGTCCCTTATTTCAGTTAATGCATGATAATGCACGACCGCACACCGCAAGAGTTGTAAGACAGACTCTCGCCGCAGCTAACATCAATGTCCTGCCCTGGCCTGCTCAGTCGCCAGACTTGAACCCGATTGAGCATGCATGGGATATGCTACAGAGAAGAGCTCTGCCGAATATGGAGGGTATCCAGTCGCAAGAAGACCTTTTTTTGTTGTTGCAACGAACATGGGCGGCCATTCCACAGCGTGATTTGGATGAACTCATTTTGAGTATGCCAAACCGATGTTCTTGTGTTGTTAGTGTTCGCGGTAGAAACACGGATTATTAATTGTTTAAGTTACCCAATAAAATTTTAAAGAAAACTGTTATTTCAGTCTTTTTTTCGAACTTTTGTGTTAGTGGTTCAAATGTCAAAAATCCCTTTATTAGGAAAATGGCAAATTTCTTTATTAATGCAAAGGTGACTTGGTTTATCGTTACTGTGACAAACAAAAACACTTTATTTGATGAATCCTTAAAGAAAATTTTAATTAATATCAATCAGGAGAAAAGTTATTGCAAAAATATATGTTGATCCCTAGACACTTTTGATGTGTGTATTTCAAACTTCATATCGCAAACGTATAAAACGACTAACTCTAGTAGGGTAAACCCTCGATAGATAGATTATTAAAGAAAACAAAACAGGTTTTGTTTTAAAAGGTTACGCCGTTAGATGATGACAGACAGTCTTTGTCAAAGTCAAAAGACACAAATTGAACATTTTTGGCTTCAACATTTTCAGGCAGACTTTTATCCACCCAGGCTTAGCACAAATTCGATTCAATCGATTCGATTTTGTTGTAGAGATTGAAAGGAATCTACTGGAACTGATTGGATAGAGTGTGCCAAATGAATAAAGGTATATGTAACGCACCAAATTCTTTGGCAATACACATTATCACACGAGTTTATTGGGAGACATCTTATGTGGCTACGAGCAACCTCGTATCTGCAAGATTCTCTGTTATTTTCTAAAGAAAATAAACGATGCTTGAATAAAGAACTCCTTATCGTGGGTGTACCAAAATCTCCTAAAAAGCGACATCTCGAAGCTTTACATCGACATCGTCAGATATAAACAGATTTTTGTCATGCTTTTCTCGTTTTTCTTAGCTGTGACAAAGCACTAAATAACTTTTTGTGCATTTTCATTGCGGACAACAGTCACGTACTTAGTTTTATAGCAAATAAAGACGTTAAAACATCTTTGATGCTTTCTGTGGCGTCTGTGTCTGAAAACATATCTAGTTGTTTACTTCGGTAGGTATACAAGCCATACATTATCCGGTTTATATGGTCTATGAAATATATTTCCTTCTGAACTTTTATCTGTAATGTCGTAAAACAAAAATAACTGCGGCGCTGCTCTAACGAGTTGAAGAGGAATGAATTATTTAGTTGTACATGCAGAAACTGAATAGGACGCTTTATTCATAGAGAAAATATTAAGAAATCATATTGAATTCATTTCTCGTATCTCAGTAAATGTTGCAATCTAAATAAACTTACAAATAAAACAGGGCTCGCTAGAACCGGACGAACTTCACCTGAATGGGTAAGCACACCTAAAGTGAGATTATTGTTTGTATGCCTGTTTGTTTGTTACCTCTTAATCACTAAAATTACTGAAAAAAAATCGATGAATACAGTACAATACTCTTTATTGTACACAAAACAAAATGGGCGGTCTTATCGCACTAGGCGATTTCTTCCAGACAACCTTTGGATGGACATGAAGTGCAAGAAAAAAGAGAGGGGTAGTTCTCGGTGTAACAATAAATAAAGAGATGAATGTTGGCACCGAGATACATAGAAACCCCAGAATGACGTGTATTCTTTTCATCATGATTAAACAAGTAGTTCCCGAGTACATTTGCACGTCCGATTTCGCTTTTAAACTCCACGCGGACGATGTCGTGTTCAACAGCTAGATCTACATAACACGACATAAGTGAAGTTAGTTTGACAGCTAAAACGTCACAATATGAAAAGGAAAGGCAACTCTTATCCTATTCTGAGGCCGGTATTCCACTTTAATCAAATAGCCCCGTCCAATATCGATGTCCAATATTTGATCAAATTTCTTTTCTTTGAAATTCTTAATTAAAATCATCCAATTTCTTTGATCAAATGCATAATTTCTTTGATCAAACGAACATTGGACAAAGATATTTGATAAGTGGAATACCAGCCTTATGTAGATCGCAATGTACATGACTACAATAGCAGTACCGACAATCAGAGTGGCAGCGCTGCTTGTTATTTAGATAGGCAACGAGTCTGCGAAGCGTTATCTATGCAGAGCTTCGTGATGAAGAAGAATTAAATTATACTAGAGCGACGCTTGCACGTGCATACTAATTTATAAATTTCGGTTCTCGACGAGTTTAGTTCATTTTAAGTAGGTGTAGGGTTGCCAGACGTCAGGATTTGTTGTGGCGTGTTTTAGGCGATGTTTTTCAAGATTCCGCTGGTTTTTGAAATGTCAGGATTTTTGATAATTTAATGAAATATGTACTGATTTTCATTTATATTTTATTTGTAAGAATATTTGTTCTCTCCTTTGGTATAATAATCAACTTAAACTGCACAATAATAATCGATACAATCAAAAACTCAAAAGACTACCCACAAATTACATACAAAAATGTTTGTTATCGTGTTTGGCCTAATCAACTTTGTAATAATGTCAGGACTTTTTAATATTTTTAATAAAAATCAGGCTTTCTGTGTAGACGTTTCAGTTACATTTAGTAAGTAAGTAAGTAAGTTCCTAAGTAGGTAAGTTCCTATGCGTATGATCAGTGGTCAGAATAGGTGGTGTTATTTTAAGAGAAAAGTTAGTAGTTATGGCAATTTGCTGCGGAGACCTTTTGGAACCATTTTATGTTTTCATAGACATAGTTTTTTTATGTTTTTTATTTCCCAATAACGTCCATTTTCAGTTGTAAGTTTTATGCGGTCTTTTGCTCAATTTACTTTCAATATACAGGTTGTAAACGAATTCGTGTAATTCCTTCAAACCGCGTGATCTACTGGTGACAATGATCGACCCTAAATAGGTTTTTTCAGAAACAACAAAAAAAAAGTTTACAAAAAATGAAGCATGGGATTCTACATCTGAGTAATTTTAGCGTCCCAAGTTAACTGACTGCGTGGAGCGATATTGCGCTAGTCGTGCCCGTCAGCTGTGTCGCAGTGCCTTCATTTATTTAAGTAGCGCATCGAAATTATGTATCACATAAAAAAATTATTTGGGAAAAAAAAGTTTACTTTTTATTTTTAATCAATCTAATTACCGTGCGGTATTAATCTATACCATTAATAGATCATGTGGTATGAAGGAATTACACGAATTCGTTTACACCCTGTATACATAAATATGACTAGTATTTAAACGATCGAATATAAATTCAAAATAAGGGTGTCAAAAATACTGATTATGGCGTATTGAAATACCTACTAAGTGGGCGAAAGACCGAGGGCGAACACAAATATTGAAAACGGCGACTTAATAATACGTATTTGAGGTACTAGTTATTCAGAACGATCAGTATAATAATTCTTATGCGAACAAATTTTTATTTGAGTAGGTAACGATTTTGCAGCTCACATTATTGTTGCATGTTTGTAAGGTTGTTTGGGTTTCCAAAAGAGAGTCGACGGAGCCCCGCTGAGCGGGGCTCCTATTTCTGTCTGCAGGGTTTAAAGTAACCTAACACGAAGTGGATGACGAGGGAATATTGTACACGTTAGCTTGCTCTACATCATTTTACAGACGACATACAAACATTATTTATCACATTGTCCATTTGGAATCATTGGTGATTCATCCAATCTAGACAATGTCTCATAATATTATGTATCGATGTCATCTGTAATCTCATGAGCATTAATGCCTTCTCCATAAATTATGAAAGTTTCACGAAGGATCTGTAATTTTTCTCTATTGTTTCCGTGATTTTCTTTGTCCTAACTTTGCCGGTGAAGTAATCTTCTGTTTTTCATGAAATATACCGAGCAAAGACCTCTTTAGTGAATGTGGCAAACAGCAACCGATCGATAAAGTAGATGATTCATAGAGCCGATTGCTTGACGGCACTATGTTTTATAGCTAGGCGCTTTCATGGCTGTTCTCACCATAAAAAAGCTTCCAGCGTGATTTATATCGAAATCTTTATGCATGAGAATAACCTCGTTGTGGGCTAAGTGAACGTTGCCCTCATATTGACGCATCTGTATTGAGTAAAAAGTGTAGAGAAAATATTTTTCAATTTTCCACATAATATTTTTTTTAACACTCGAGCCAAGAAAGAAAGTATATTGAAAAAATATTTAATATTTGAGTAAAGAGAAGATGAATGACCTTAAAAATGAACTTTTAAATAAGTAATTTGATATTTTATTTTTATAACTGTAGTACGTACTCTTGGTAACATTGTTACAGGTTAGTCAACTCAGACATTTTACAAACGAGACTTAATTAAACATAATGAGTTGTATTATGATCTAGAAATGCAATTTAGACAAGTATTCATTTTAATGTTTTGTGATTTTGTTGTGAAAAGAACGCGTCGACGCGACGCCGACGGCGACATTTTGTAAAAGGATACATCGAACTTTGCCTTTACTAAAAACTATAACGCCCTCCAAGCACCCTCTATTATTTACTCAAGCTTCAAATTAGTAGAAAAATATATTACCACAAAGAGGAATTATTTCCACGGTTTTTACGATCATTTCAGCCAATTTGTGCGAAATAAAGTTATTTTCATATTCTGCGTCCGACCAGAGTGTTATTTATAAAAGGCAAATTGTCAAAGTAACGCCGAGCTTTGAAGTCTGCGTCAGTCAGCAAATTACTTTCGACCGCCATCAAACGTTTATTAATTAATTTTACTCAGATAGTGTTGACAGAAACTATTTTATAATGAAAATTTTACGAGCTACTAGCTACTTAAAATTAAGCTAAAGATTTTGCTGGTAAATAGGAAATTACCAGCAAAATCTTTAGCTTTATTTTAAGTAGGAGAAATAATTTGTTAATTGATTGCCAAATTACTTTTGCGTATCAAGTATTTTAGTTTCAAGATTGTACATAATATTTAGGACTTCATAACATAACATAAATTCACGCCTGTATTCCCCGAAGGGTCGGCAGAGGTGTAAGTACACCCACATTTCGCCGTTATGTTTGCGTCCCATGTAATAGGGGACGATACTATTGCCATCGACCGGGCACAAATCCAGACTCCGGGCTGCTATTGAGAAATTCCACACGGAAAAATCCAATAACACCTTGCCCGACCTAAGGATCGAACCCAGGACCTCACGTTCAGCAGTTGCGCTTGCGACCGCTCAGCTGCGAATCCAGAGATCCGGGCCAAGGGTCAAGAGAAGGAACACCGAGGGTTTTTAGCCGGTAAGAGTCCGGCATATCCCTTCGTCTTCCCCGGGCGAAGGGCATCCTTGAGGACTTTCCCATCGAGGCAGTCAAGTCAAGTTTGTTAATTAATTGTCAAATAAATTGTTTTTGCGTATCAAGCATTTTAGTTGTACTTAAGAACTCATAAAGATAAAATGGTCGAAAAAAGAATGAATGGTTGAAAAGAAACTAAAGAGTGTCTTCATTGTCTTCGTGAATACAATGGAGGAGTACAATTGCACTTCCATTTGAGTCCCAACCTCATCTTAATTAAGTGGAGCAGTCACAAGGTAAGAAGCTGACTAAGTGACATCGATCGAGAACCGACATGAGTACGTAAGTTGACATTGTGTAATCTTGATTTATACTGTTTTGAACGTAGGGCTTATTATAATGTTACATAAGGTTTATTTTACAGGCAGTGTATATCGTGTACTTATTTCTTTTTAGCTCGTGTTGACCTGATAATTGTTTGAGATCAAAAGTCTAGAATTAATTTAGAGCGACTTCTTAGAACAGTAACTAGTAGATGTAATTAATTTGCTCGTTTTTTCGAAACTTTATTCTTGTAATATTTCATTCGACATTTATAAAGGTGCTATTATAGTCAACCAAATCTAAGAAATGTCTTTTAACGTTTTATATTCGACCACTGGTCTGAACGGAAGCTCGCCGAGCAATCAGATTCCCTAGTGATTAAATTCGGCGGCAAATCATGGTACCGAAGACATGCCTGGTCCAATATATAATCTGTACAATATACAACACTGTATAGTGCGTTCCACGAAAGAAGTCCCTTCTACGTTACGTTGGTACCACTGAGTTTTCATTGTTTCGGACGATTTTATAATGAAAAATCAGTGATGCCAACACAGCGCCGAAGGGACTTCTTTCTACATTATTATAATCTGGAAATCTGACAGCTGTCAAAAGTTGCCTTTAGTTTGTGTTTATTCCTAACACGCAGCATGTTTTTGTTTTTAATGCAAATTACAGTCAGAATAATTTTAAAAGCAAACAACATTGTTTAATACCATCAAGAAATCACTGAATTATTTCCACGTGCCCTATGTGGGCGGGTTAAATATATCCTTCCGTTTTCGTACCTTATCGTTAATTCTGTCATATTGTGAAGATAAAATAATATTTTCAATGTGATGTACTGTGGGTAAATAAAGGTTATTTATACGTGATCTTTAATAGAAAAGCTCGTGATTTGAGCTATCTTTGCCATTGGTGCCGATTCTGTTGCACACAAACTATACTTTATTTAGGCTATTGCCACCTTTTTCACTCTGATAAAATAAGAAAGAGACGGACGTAAGAGCTGTCACAGGACCATGGGCAGAAATGTATGAAGCTTGGGCTCACCCACGGACAGAGATGAGATCACTTTGAATATACTTGTAATTCGATAAATATTAAGATATAAACTCATTTTTGTGAAGAATCCATGGGGTTATTTTGCTATAAATATTGTTCTCCTACCATAAATAAACTACCTACAATCCTGCAAAGTAATGCTGTTATGACTGTTTTTATTGTTTGACATCTTATGCTAGTTTTAATTCCAGGTGCAAAAATATATAAAAATTAATCAGTTAATTTTTTTTTATTAACATTTCAATCAGTATTAATATCGTTTAGATGACCTGCCGGTGGATTAAATTGTATGTGCCAACCTAACCCTATATACCAATAGATACTCGACGAACTGAGAGAGCGGACTGGCACCTGGGCAGGCTTCCGAGAGGTGTGGGAGGGATGGAAAGTGTTGCAAATCACACGGGCGGGCGCAGGCGCATCTATTGTTTACCGTTATTTTAAAGTATGAATTTCTTGTTACAATAACATTTTTATGACTACCAATTGTCTTTTTCCACAAAACTTATTTAGGTGCATATCTTTTTTTTGCAATAGAATTGAAGGTAGTGCCAATAGTAACAATTTTAAGTACCTACAAACAGAATCCTTTACAATTGCCCGGTTACGTAGAAATGGTCCCCTAAGACCACCTACAGCAGACCAATAGAAAAAAATCCTTTACAATGGCATATACCATGACTTTGTTGGACACTGAGCCCAATTTGACGCATGGTCTTTTAATTAAATTAAAATTTCCATCAAAATTTGGACGGCACGTCAGAATGTGTCGACTAAAAACACGGTGCAGTTTAAGGTGTAAACTAGTTTGACATCTCTAACTTAGTTCTTATCTATTACCGTCCTTTTCTCGCGCTGTTGTTTAGTAAAAGATAGCAAGTCTCTAATTTTAGTTTAGTTGGTGAACAAGAGAATCGGCCAGTTCTTTTAAAATAAACGCTTCATACTAATTTAAATATTGCTTTATTATATCTATCATAATTACCATAACACATAAATCACGTAAACAAAAACACTCTTTCTGGAAACAAACAACTTCAGCTCAAACAAATATTTATCCCAAACGGGAATCGAACCGGCAACCTTGAGCTAAGGCGGACTCCCTTGCCAATGCACCATTAGGTCATTATCTCTCCGCTTTATATATCATAGCAAGACGGATATAAGTAACTAGCTTATTTTGCCCGCAGCTTCGCTTGCGTGTTTTTTTTTCATATATTTTTTCAACCCCTCTCCGCCCTCTTAGGGGCAAAATTTTAGATATAAGTAATAACTATTGGAGAACTCGGAACCAGGTCACGATCCACCGAGCTCTCCCGTCGTAGAGCCGGTCGTCTCTTCAGACTCCGCAGTCACACCGATAATTCAGCCCTCATCAAGCTGTCTCCCCCCCCTATGTTCACGCCAGCAACGCCCTAAGCCGAGGTCCGAGTCCCACTAGGGGTCGCCCTTAGTGCTGTTGTTGCAGGTAGTCATGATGTTAGTGTAGTACAAGTAGTTAGCTTAGGTTAAGTATTTTACTTCCCCCCCATTGGCTGGAGACCCTTCAGGTCTCGCCAATAACTGCCCGGTTACGTAGAAACCGTCCCCTAGGACGACCTACAGCAGTCCAATAGAAAAAAAAAAAACTCGGAACCACTTTCATCTTACTCTCATCTGTATTGCTATGTGGGTGGTGTGGGTTTCATTCAATACAATAGATAATATTTGATCTATCGTAGAAATGCTAAGATGTACTAAGAACCCTTTTATTTCTTTTGTTACCTTCTATTTACATCGTACCTGTTTTTATATAGAAGCCATATAAAAATATGCTTAGCAGGTATTTTTGCCCGACTCGGTTAACAATATACTATCGTTGGCACTCGATCACATACGACTAATGGTGAAAATCCTAATGGAATTGGAATTTCACGAGGTATTGACAGATGGACAGATAATATAAATTAAGGACGCCATTCGTGTTATGATCTCCGATTCAGTTTTGGCAGCACTGCTCCCTCGTTTAAACCGATTAAGGGAAGATCGCTTGAGAGCTAACAATGACAGCCCTATAGCTTTCTGATATATGTATATGCAGACAAAGGATTGTGTGTGTTTGTGTGAGGGCGTGTGTGTTCTGAGAGCTTAACAAGTCCGTCACGCTGCAGGTGAATACATAAACTAGCAGGCCCGGTTCCCATCAAGGGACGAGCAGCTCCCCTCTAAGCTCTTTGTCAGTCTTGAAGCTTAATAAAGCTTTCATGAGAGAGGCTTATTTATGAAATAAGCTTGTTGTTTAGATAGAATATTGGGGATTTTGCTGCTAATTGTGAAATAAGACCGTCCCTGGGGAGACCCCCGAATTAGAGACGAGATGGCTAGGGGAGAAATATGGTCAGATTTATGTTAAAAACGTGTAGACGGGGTGGGGTGTAAACGAATTCGTGTAATTCCTTCAAACTTCGTAATCTACTGGTGACACATAATAACCCTAAATGGGAAGGGAACAATTGAGAATCATCAAAAAAAAATGGTTTTCTACTTGTGAGTCATTTTTGAGCAATGAGTTAACTGACTGCAAAGAACGATATCGCACTAGTCGTTCCTGCCAGCTGTGTAGCCGTGCCTTCATTCATTCATTTAAGCGAGGCATCAAATGTTAACAACCAAAAAAATGTATGCTAAAATTATTTGCAATTTTTATTGCTTATTTTTTTATTTAATCCATATTAGATGGTTTAGATGCGATCACTTACCCCTACAGCAAGAAAAAAAGTTTTTTTTTATTTTTAGTCAATCAATCCCATGCAATCCCCTATATCTAAGTGAAGTCTAAGTAAAGTAATAGATCAAGTTATTCATTATTAAGGAATTACACGAATTCATTTAGGTACATGTATGTTTAGTGATTGTTTTTTTCTGTTTTATAAAAAAACTGTAATAATAAAGACGACTCGCAAACAAACACAAAACTTCATTAAAACGACTGTGAGTTGAAAATAGATGACATTGGAAGAGATGGGGTGAATACTACTCGTACGAGCTCGGGCAATAACGGAGCCTCAGCCCTGAGGGGGAATAACAAACGCTTAAGTAAGCAAGTACACAAGTTATTTGCTGTTACGACTGATATCATGATAATAAACATCATTGTCCTTGCACGTGGGGTATTTAATTAAATGAAGCGTTTGATTACAACAACATTCAATCTATGTATATATTTAAAATTCAAAGTCCTGACTGACTGACGGATATATCAACGCACAGCCTAAACCGTTGGGGTTAAAGACTTGAAATTTTGACAGAGGTTTCTTTTGTGACGTTGGCATCGTAGAAAGGATTTTTGGAAATTCTACCCTTAAGGGAGTGAAATAGGGGATTGAAGTTTGTATGGAAGTCCGTCATTTTTGAAGTAAGAAGCATGAAATTAAATATTAAGGGATTTGGTTAGAAATAAATGTACATGTGTTGGAGCGTTTTTGGAAATTCAACCCCTAAGGGGGTGAAACATGTGTAGAAAGTTTGTTTGAGAAATCTGGTACTTTTGAAGTAACAAGCATGAAATTAATTATTAGCATTAAACAAACACATTTTTGAGAGTTTTTGGAAATTCTTCCCCTAAAGGGTGAAATAGGGGATGAAAGATTTTTCTAAGTTAAAAACATGGTATCAAATGATAGGGTTTCTGGTTAGAAATAAAGGGGGTTATCAACTTGAAATTTGACACAAACACTATAAAGTAAATAATAAAAGATAGACTTTTTGTATTTTGAAATTACACCTAAAAAGCGGTTTAACGAGGGTTTAAAATTTCATAAAAGCGAAGCTGCGGGCAAAAGCTAGTATTATCATAATGTTCGATAGAATGTTAAAAAAAAAACATCTTTCAGAGGTCAGATTATCACTTGCGTTAACAATGAAGGAAAACATTGTGAGGAAACCTGCACACCTGTGAGAGCTCCATAAAGATCTCGATGGTGTGTGTAGTCCGCCATGGCAATCGATGATCGCCAGAGAATAGAAAGATGTACTGGATTGATATAAGCTTTCGACCGGTCAAGCGATCTGTTATGTCATATCCATACATTTAAATGGCGTTTCTATTCTCTAGCGATCATCGTTTGCCGTTTGTCTACAGGCCAGCGTGGTGGACTAAGGCCTAAACCCTTCTCATTCTGAGAAGAGGCCCGTGCCCAGCAGTGGGACTGTAATGAGTTGATTATGTATGTATGTTATCTTAGCATACAAATAAGTATTTGTATTAATTTGTATCTCACTCTACTGATCAATTGACCATTGAAATGTTATCTATATCATGGTATATCTACAGTCTACACCAGTGCACTTTCATGTTCATCTTGCGCTTTCGTCTGACGCATGCCTGAAGCGCCATAGCGCATACCCTAATATTAGTTCGAGTCTTATGGCAATCAATATTGCATGCGCTTGACGCAAGAGGAATTGAAAGTTGAAAGCGCAAGATGAACATGAAAGCGCACGGGTGTAGACATACCATTAGAATCTAATCTGGATTAGAGCAACTGATAGAGATAACAACATGAATCAAGAAATAAAAGTAAAATGAAAGCGAAATAGATTGATTCTATTGAATATTTGGAATATTTCCCTTCAACAGGAATCTTTATATTAGATTTGGGGTAGTGAACACACGGTATGTAGTAATTCGGGTATAAATGTGTGACTTTCATCCAATTGTAATATTAGATGTGCGAAATCTGCTCTTGTTAGTCAAAAGGAAATTCGTAATAATCGTCCAATCGTTCATGTGGAAATCCGATAACAATTTGCAGGAAGACGGTGTGCGCATCAACACGTGTTGAGAAAATCGTTTTGGAAAAATCTCTTGGGAGATAGATATGGAGAGAAAAATAAAAAAATCGTCAACAGAATTTCGCTATTAGATTGCGGATACGACGATTTTTTCTGTTATTTTGGTTCTGTTATTAACTTTTTATAACCGGCCCCGCAACTAGGGGCGAAAGGTAAAGATAATATTCTTGGTTATATCTATTTTTGTGGATTTTTTACATTATAATCAAAACTATAATATAAAAGGTTGGTCGCAAAGGGTGTACTAATCCGCGGGCCAATTACAGTATCACCGATGACGGTTTTAAAGCAAGTTTTAAAATGTCAACATTCGATAATTTTTATTTCAATATCATTTTTTTTTATCTACTTCCCTGCTTTCGTTACGAATTCAGAAAATGGAACTTCTAATTCGTGACCCCAATTATGACCGAAAATGTAAACACAGCTCATTATAGCTAAGGATAGACAGATTTCAGCGTATTTTTTATGTAATTTTTGAACAGCTATTTCTCTTAAACTAATGACTTTTGAGGAAAGTGATAGAACAAAAGTTATTCATTATTATTAGTACTCATTACCTTTCGGATTAGTACCCCCTTTCTGACTATAACCTTGTATAATATTTCACGTACCAATATTTTTTTACGAATAACAACAACATATTAAAAAGCTATCGTTACGTAGTGTGCAAGTGAGTGGGCAATTTTGTGAAAGCAACTTTACGAAATAACGTTGCAACGCATTATTATGAAAAATGTCTTAAGAATATTTCCTGTTATTGTGCCGTTTATTTTTATGATATAAGGCATGTAATACACAGCAACCTTCGCCAAAATAATAGCGAGATGAGGCAGTATGATAACTCAGAACTTTATTATTAGAAGTCATAACGGAGCAAGTACCTGTACCAACTTAATGGAAATTCCACATAACACCGGCAAGCGATGCTCCGTTACTTTTTACTACCTTGCCAGTCCCTAAAGTGTTAATAACAAGTACATAAACAGCTTCACTATCTATATAAATCGGACAGGCTGTGGAACTAGGGGTGCGCTTGGCAAAGATAGAGCGTGTTTATCTTGGCTCCGGGAAACTTGGCGCCTTCAGCCGTTCATCATAGAAAATTTGTTTACGCGATAACGATGACCTAGTTTTTATACCTGTCATAATAATATTCATTTGGCCAACGACTTAATATGCAATGCAAATACTGGTATCATGTCGGCCATTTCAGTGTCTGTTCGACTTATTTGTTACGTGACTTTCATTTTATATACAAGTCTTGACATTGTGGATTAAATGTTTTTATTCGGCCTGAGGCTAGAGACCGTGTAGTCACGATTAATTTTGGCACAATTCCATATCGTCTACGCTACAGTCTACGCGATTTATTGGATTTACTATAATGCAATGTTCCTGTAAATATATAATTTAAAATAGCACACAATGCAATGTATGTTAGTACGCATTGAGATGACGACTATAGTAGGCTGATTCAGGTATTATTTTGAAGCAGGTAACGTGCAGACTGCGTGTAGGTTTCTTTAATAGTACAGGGGCCTAACTCTCCTAAAATAAATCTTGATAAATCACAATCGAACCAAGGCCGAACCGTTCATTCAGACAGTTCTCAATTTCAAAAGCTGTCGAATTGTTTGACACAAAAAACAAAATCAATCATTTTGAAAGTTTTCGAAAACAAAAACTGGCTGACGGTTGTGGTTCGATTGCGTTTGGCAACAATTTATTTTAGGAGAATTGGGCCCCAGTTTACGTTTACAAAAACTGCCAAATTATTTGACAACAAAACGAACAGACAAAACAATATTAAACATTTTGACGGTTCGAAAACGAAAACTGTTACTATTAATGCCCGGTTGATTAAAAGCCATAAACGAATCGTTTTCCTCACCAATAGTAGCATTTTTCATTGCCAAACTTTGCATATAAATAGACTCGTAAGCTAATTTTAAGTGCGATAGCTACCAACAAATGGGGTAACTAACTAAGCACATATCGGGTGTAAAAAGACCCTTAACGATAACGAAAATCACATATTCTACCCATCATTGGGATCATTTTTTTCTACCAGACCATACCTGGGAAACCATTGGTTTTGGAGATATTGAAGGTATACATTTTTTTTTTAGTTTTTTCTAAAAACGTATTCTAAGTGATAATACTAAACTTATTTCTTCCAAACAACCTTATCAAAATTTTAAATTTTTCCTCACAAATTACGCATTTGAAGTTACAAAAACGCAACGAATATTAAACGCACACGACCGCCTCGGCTCAGCTGTGTGGCCGCTGCACGCATGCAAACGCGCGGCATCGCCACAACCACACATTGCGCGCTACAACAAAAAGCGTTTTTTTATGCCAAAAAATAAAAGTCGTTTCGCAGCAATTATTTTTGGTCAATGTAGTTTACTTTGATGTACAGAGTGCGTAGATTTCGGCTATGTGATGGGTCTTTTTACACCCTGTATATGGGGCCTTTGCTTCATTATTGGTAAAGTTATGAAAGTCCTAATTTTAACCTATAATGCTCGGTAAATCATAGGAATCAGCCATAAAGAAACCAGAACGCTTAAAGAACGTTTCTGCTTCAAAAAATGCCAGAATATCCTGCAGCAACTTAAATCAAAAACAGCACTTTGTTCTTTTCGATTTCACACTCTGTTTGGCAACAAATTCTCACACTCGGTTCCCTGGAAATTATGTACATAATAAAGTATCAGTGACCCGGATCATTATTGTGATCTTTTACACTTGACATGTTCATTTCACTAATTGCTCTTTGATCCAACATTTTCCTTTCATCTCATGACACTAACAAATAAATGAAAGAAATATGAAAGCATTAGGATACATTAAAAGGATCGAAGCATATTCCGTTCAAAAGATATTATTTGTAAGAAGCTTTCAATATCGACTGTATTTATGTTCGATGTACGTTTAACAAAACGAAATAAAAAATACAAGTATTATGAGGAGGAAAAGCCCTCCAAGTGAAGCCGGAAACGGAACTAACGAGCAATTTCGCCGCTCAAGTTGAACCGCAGAACAGTTACAATGTACACACATTATACATATCTACGTCATTCACCTATATTCTGATGGGTCTAACCTATATAGGTTGTTAACCCATTTTATATTCACAGCTAGTTGACAATGAGAATGTCACATATTGTTTGCGTTCGTCAAAATCCTAACTAATATTATAAATGCGAAAGTATGTTTGTTTGTTACCTTTTCACGCCTAAACCACTGAACCGATTATCCTGAAATTTTGCATATACGTTGTCAGGTGTACAGAAACGGACATAGGGTACCTTTCATCCCGAAAAAAAGTACTGTTCCCGAGGAAAACAACAATAACGTTCATATATGGCGCCACGTGTCTTTCGAATCACGGTTAAATTATATTATTATTGAAACTTTAGTAGTGTGTTAAGAGTTAGTTGATTGTCAAATTCTAAATCAATGCGAGTGAAGCCGCGGGTTAAAGCTAGTATAATATAATGCGTAATTCACTTTATTCAGGCGGTGAATTCGACTAACAAAATCGTTGCCAAACGCAAACGAACCACAACCGTCAGTCAGTTTTTGTTTACGAAAACTGTCAAAATGATTGGTTTTGTTTTTTGTGTCAAACAATTTGACAGCTTTTGAAATTGAAATCTGTCTGAATGAACGGTTCGGCCTTGGTTCGGTTCCTCTAGTCTCAGTAGTTCGGTTGTTTTGTTCGGGGCCAGATTACTGAGACTAATTTTGTCTCATTAGTTCGGTTATGACGTCAAACCGAACTGTTGAGACTTGTGTTCTGTAGTTCGGTTAATGATTTCAGTATTCTCCGGTCGGTATGCTTATGAAAGTGCCTATTAATTAATAACTACCAAACTATGATTTCAGAGAATATGTTTAATTCTTTTATTTATAGTAAAAACATTTTATTTACATCCCTGGCCGGACTACTGGTATATTTTTTAGTATCAACAGTTCGGTTTGACGTCACAACTGAACTAATGAGACAAAATTAGTTTCAGTAGTCCGGTCCCGAACAAAAAAAACGAAATATTGAGACTAGAGGGTTCGGTGCTATTTTTCAAGATTGCCTTTAGGAGAATTGGGACCCTGTTACTAAGAATTATAACTGAAATAAAGAGCTAATGAACTAACCGTCAATGATGTATGTCAACCTAGGCGGAAAAGACCTTATCTGAAAGTCCCTATACGGTTGCAATATAATATCATCAGTGAAAATAACCACAGCTATCTCGAAATGCCTAAAGCTGTACGCCGGAATCGAGTTGGGAGCTGCATATTTCAATAGTCTACCTTTACAAATAGGGGAGCAGGTTGGCAGCGCAAAATGTAACCTCTGCGGTGACCTAATTCCTACGTTGACTCCTACAAATGACGGTACAAGATGACCGACCAGTTTACACAGCCTTCATTCCTGAAACGGAATGAAAACGAACCGTGTAGGTAGATATAAATATTTATAAGTGACTGTACATAAATGTACAGAGTGAAATATGAGTATCAAAGTCACGTCGGCGTCGGTTATCTTTGAGATTTTTACTTTTATTAATTTTTTTTTCATGTTAGCCTGTACTGTCTCACTGCTGGGCAAAGGCCTCCCCCAAGTTCTTCAATGTACTCTTTTTATGCGCCACTTCAAACCCGCCGTCGCGGTACGCGTTCGGGTCATCAAGCCACGTCTTTCTGGGCCGACCTCGGCGACGCCATCTATCTTCAGCCATTGTATGGTGAATCTTGCCCAGCGGTCGTTATGCATGTAGCTGATGTGTATATATGTAGCTCATTTGAGCCTGGCAGTCTTTTTGCCTACGTCTATTATCCCCGTTTTGGAGCGCAGAGCGTGGTGTTTCGTATTCTGTCTGTTCTTTGGACGCGCAGAATTTACTGCGCTTCATTGCTCTTTGGCAAACTCCAAGGCGGAACTTTCGTAACTCGATAAGCGATCAGGGGGCCAATTCTCCTAAAATAAATTGTTGCCAAACGCAATCGAACCACAACCGTCAGTCAGTTTTTGTTTTCGAAAACTTTCAGTATGAATGATTTTGTTTTTTCTGTCAAACAATTCGACAGCTTTTGAAATTGAGAACTGTCTGAATGAACGGTTCGGCCTTGGTTCGGTTGTGATTTATCAAGATTTATTTTAGGAGAATTGGGCCCCAGGTCTATGCACCGTAGGTTAGGATGGGCAGGATATACACGCCGACGAGTTTGCGCTTCAAGGAAATTGGCAGATCTCCCTTCATTTAAGTCTTCGTGGACCAGTAGTTTGATACTGATATTTAAAATATGTTGCATAGTAAACAAAATAATACTAAAATTTCTTAAAAAAACTCGCTATTTCCGAATTTTTGGAACGGGTTTTTAGAAAATGTTGTTTCCACCACTTATCACTTTTTACAAGTTTAGATTTACCACGTTTTTCTAATAAAATGTTACTACTTGAAAGTAATTTTGCTAAAATATTAAATTAATAAAATAATCGTCTGCTAACAGTTTCTGATTGCTCCACCCTGTATACGCGCGTCATAAATAATATCATTTGGTGGCTGGTAACGCTGGATAACGTAGTTAATCTGTATTAAATTGTGATTTCGATTTAACCGTCAACGTTATATTACATCGTATTTTACGCATGTAAAAAATCGCCGGCGTTTTATTGTGGTAATCGATGGTTTAGGGTTGTATGAAATAAATCTTACTCAGGATTACTCCATTTATAGAACAACTAGCGACCCGCGCCGGCTTCGCATGTGTACGTTTTATAGCTTAAAACCTTCCTCTTGAATCACTCTATCTATTAAAAAAAAACCGCATCAAAATTCGTTGCGTAGATTTAAAGATCTAAGCATACATAGGGACAGACAGCGGGAAGCGACTTTGTTTTATACTATGTAGTGATAAAACGAAATTCTCAATAAGAACACTGCTAAGTGTACTTTAATCGAATTTCTTGGATTTCCTATCCAATGACAATAGATATGTCATAGCATTATTAAAAGCCTTATTGTCCATATAACAATCTTCTGTTATCCGATACACGGACTAGCGACAGCTGTTTCAAGCATAAAGGAAATCATATCACGTCAGCCAGCCATCAAGCTTCATTCTGTACAGAATATTGTACTATGCATTGTCTACGAAATCTACGAATGATCCTGTGACACGTGTTGACTCAGTAATAATATCTCATAATGGCAAAACGCCTAGTGTACCTTCTTATACAAAAGTCTTGCTAAAATATATTACTTCGATAACAATACGAACTCTGACTTCGATCGGATATGTTATTAGAACGTACAGCCCGTGCCGATACGAAATACGTGATTTCTGTTATACACGGTTAATCGAAAAGGGGGTACCTATACTAATCCGAAAGGGTGTTAAAATAATAATTAATAGGTAAGTTTTGTTCTACAACTTTCTACAAAAGTCAATAGTTTAAGAGAAATAGCTGTTCAAAGATTTCATAAAAACTACGCTAAAATCTATACGTATATGATCAGCTACGAGTATGTTGCTAGAACTCGTTGGTCTAGCGGTGTGGAATTTCTCAGTAGCAGCCCGGAGTCTGGAATTGTGCCCGGTCGATGGCAATAGGCTCGCCCCCTATTACATGGGACGTAAAACATATCGGCGAAATGTGGGTGTACTATACACCTCTGCCAACCTTTGGGGGAATACAGGCGTGAGTTTATGTTATTGGGATCACGGATTAGAAGCTTGATTTCAGAATTTGTTACTAAAGCCCCCGCTTTAGTGACTTAGTTCTTCGTCCCTACGAAGAACTAAAAAAACTATAAGTATCATTTTACACGGAAAAAAATGTTTGCTTTAAAACAGTAATCCATAGTGATACCTACTTTAAATAGCCCGCGGATTATCCCTTTTCCAACTAACCTTGTATAAAATGTTTCGTGTGGATCCCGATAAAGAATATAATAGGCCACCCTTTCCCCTACCTGTGGGTGTCGTACCAGACAACTAAAGGATGACATCAAGAGGTTGGGCAGCAGCGTCCCTCTGTCTGCTATTAACAATAAACTGTCATCACACTGGGTTATAACAAACCCAATGACTGCTGAAATAAAACGTTTAATGATGGTCGTGGCGGAGGGTTTATGTTCAGCAGTGGACTTTTATCGGTTGATATTATGCAAGATTATTTTTAATATACAATAAGCCTGCAGCTAGTTTGTTCAGATTCACTGGGAAAATTTATGGCAATAGGTTATATACCACGTTATATTTTGTTAAAAAAAAGTTTAAATTTCAATAAGGATTCAATAGTTGTCTACGCATATCAGGCCTGAGACGATCGGCTCGGTAAGTTTCCGTTTATAAGATAATACCCCTAATAAAGACCCCTGCATGGTACATTGCACTCCGCATCCGCACCCTACTGGGGAATTGAATGCAACATAAAGTACATAAACTAGCGTATACAGTACGCGTAAAATAACTTTGCTTCTCAAGTGAGAAACAGAACGGTCAAAGCCTGTTTTCAGACCGGCAAATTTATTTAACGGAGTACCAAATATCTTTGCCCCTCTGAAGTGAAGAACAAAACGTTGAGCCTGGTTTCAGAGCGGCAAAGTTATTTTACGCGTACTGTAACTTCGAGGTTTATTTTAAAGTCTGTTTTGACGGGTCTCAACTTTTGTGTATCCTGAAAATAGCCTTGTATACTGAAAATGAATCAGCTAGCCGAGTGAGACATAAAATCAGATATAGAACTTCATTATAATCGTAATACAATAACGGTGGGTCCGTTAGCAGAACAAAGAGTACCTAAATAAATATTTACGATAAGTTTAACTAAAACTGCCGATCCATTAATAAAATAAACAAGAAACCAGTGGAGCAAATGGACATTTTAGTTAATGTTTTGAGGCTGTTAATATTCCCCCGTCAATAGAACTTCCTCGCCACACACGTTTTGTAAGTTTTATCACGCTTAGTGGTAGGGTAGGATCTATACGGGCCGTCTGGCTATCTACTACGCGTAGGTAAACTACTGTGTTCCATCGTGTGTTTTTGAGAGAGCCGAAGGGGTAAAGGGGAAACCCTCTTGATCTTTGTTACTTGGATTCGTGTGCTCTATCTTAGACCCTGTTTGCGCTTACCATCCGGTGCGACTAGGGTTAAACGCGACACCCGTCGCCCGACCAGTAACAGGACCGAGAAGGCGGCGCGCTGTGTTCCGTGCGCGCCTCTCAGGAGGACGTGGGGCAAGGCCCCACGGAAGAAGAGGTCCGCCAGGAGTTGGCGGACCGAGGCCTGCCGAGGTCGCGGTGCATGCAGCTGCGAATCTCGCGACCCCAGCCAAGGGTCAGGAGAAGGAACATCGTGGGTTTTTAGCCGGTAAGAGTCCGGCATACCCCTTCGCCTTCCCCGGGCGAAGGGCATCCAGGAGGATTTTCCCACGAAAAAAAAGGGTTAAACGCGACCAAATCAAACAATAAAAAATGCTTTCATTTCTTTTATAGGGTTATGGGGTATAATCCGTATAATTTCTAGTTAAGAATAAACTACCATCTTCAGCAGTGTGGGGCATGAAATAAATGAGCTTCCATGAGTGACGATACTTCAGTACATCCGGCGCACCCTGGGCAGTCAGCCCCGCTACCAACTTTGCTGACTGGCTAATCTTTTCACCACGGCATGAGCTATTCTCGTATAGCTCGTGCCGACACGAGATAAGAAGAAGATGCAGAAAATTATGAAGTGTAAAATATTATATTACAAAGTTTACGAATCTAATTTATAAGTTAGTGAGTTGTTGAAGAACATTATAATAACACCTCTTATGGGTACAAAATCCGTGTTGATCGTGAGCTTGTGTCTCCTCAGTGAGATAACACGTGTTGTATAAGTTCTATAGGAAACTTTTCACCACAGCATGAGCTATTTTTGTATAGCTCGTGTTGACACGAGAGAAGAAGAAGCAGTGATAGCCTAGCGGTTGAACGCTAGCATGTAGGATGGTCTGATTACCGGCCCGCACTTCCGACTTTTCGAATTTATATGCGGATCCGAATTTGATTATCACTTGCGTTAACGGTGAAAGAAAACATCGCGAGAAAACCTACAGATTAGAGAGCTTGAAAAAACAGTTCTTGATAGTATGTGTAGTGAGTCAACTCGAACCAGGGGGTCTACTCCCTAAGCACGAAGTCCGTGGTTTCGGCCTTAGTTACGAGCGTTTCCTACCCCCTATCACCTACGGACATACGATTATTTCGGGGCCCGAACTAAGAATTAATGACAACACGATTTGACAGTTGTCCCTACTACCGATGTGTTTTTGCTCGTCCGAAAAGTTGTACTTGACACTTGTTTTGTTTCGTTGACGGACTTAAGGAGTAGGCCTACAAGCCAGCGTGGTGGACTAAAGCCTAAACCTTTCTGGTTTCGAGAAGAGGGTAGTAGTTGGGTAGTAATGGGTTGATTATGTATGTTGTCATCTCTATATTCTTCACACTAAGATGGTTGTCCTGACAGCTCGGTCGCATCGTAAATTGTAGCCGTATGGAGACTGCTATCGAAAAAACGTAACCTACATCATCAAAAACCGTAAAATAGATATATTGGTATGTCTATACCAGTGCGCTTTCATGTTCATCTTGCGCTTTCAACTTTCAATTCCTCTTGCGTCAAGCGCATGCAATATTGATTGCCATAAGACGCATACAGCTTATCGTCTATACCGGTGCACCTCGGTCAGTTGTCAGTCGACATACGCTCATTTGCGACAAAAACGTGTTAAGTCCAAAGACAGGATTTTTCAACAAACACATTTGAAAGTTTGGAATAAAGGTTTTTTCAGAAAAATCCTGTTTTCGGACTTAACATGTTCTTGTTGCAAATGAGCGTAGACGGATTAGCGTGCGCTAAGGGCATGCGCTTTTGTCGAACTAGTATTAAGGCATGCGCTATGCTATGGCGCTTCACGCATGCTTCAGACG
The DNA here is from genome assembly GCA_905220435.1 of Amphipyra tragopoginis. NCBI lineage: Eukaryota > Metazoa > Arthropoda > Insecta > Lepidoptera > Noctuidae > Amphipyra > Amphipyra tragopoginis. The sequence continues at coordinate 13,938,779 of HG992009.1, forward strand.
AAGACGCAAGACGAACATGAAAGCGCACTAGTGTAGACAGCTTATTATCGGTGTTTTGTTTTTTAAAAATATTTGATATTCTTTGTATGGTAAAGTTTTGCAGAGAAACGTCGAGAATCAACTTACGGTGAAAAGGGTATACCTAGTCGATAGTCGATAATAATGTCAGATAGGCAGGCGATTTGGTCATTTGTGCACAGATAACAAAGCGGGCTCAAACAACAAACCATCATGTTCCAAAACAACATTGTTAAGAAACTAAATTAACTTTATTACTTACTTCCCTATATCACAATTTGTAAATAAAGAAATACTCCATGATATTAGAAAACTTTTCCCTAAAGTAATAAGTAGGGTGCGCTGCCGCAGCTGTTGTGGTGTTTCGTCTATTTCAATTTAATTAAAGCTGAGAATTTCTTACGAGAATATTTTTACCTGCGCGCACCTGCGTTGTGTCTCCATTTAATTTCCACCCAAACAAATATGAAAAGACTAACGAGGAAAATAATTTCTTAACGTGCCATCATTTGCTGGGTTTTATTTGAATATTTTGTATTGAGATATTTTCACTTACTGGAATCATCGGAATCCGTATAGGAACACTCACTCATCGCACGTTTTTTGGGGAATACGCAACAAAACATTTTAATTTGTCAGTACGAAGTGACCGCTTGACCGACTATAAGCGACTGATTCGTGGGCAAATTAACAAACAATCAATAGCTCATTAAAATGCAGGACACTGTTACTTCAAAAAGGCTTGTGATATGTGACGTCACCGCTTTATGATACAATGCAGTTACGCGCTGTTGCAGACGGTACCTTTTGTCATGAAACGGGGTATGGATATATTGGTATTATAGATCACATTGCAAGTAAATTGAGTTCTGTCCTATTTTGTGCGGAATTTTAACATAGACACATTCGCGTGTTGTTTTATTTTATTTAACTTCGCTGGTAAAGCTGTTTTGATGTTAGTTTCTAAACGAAAGCGTTCTAGTTTTTGCCTTTTCATTTCCAAAGGGGACGTAATCAATTCTGCCACGAACGCGACATTATGAACTTTGAGTTCAAATTACCCTTTAGCAGATTTTCCGCGCGTTATTAAATGCCGGGAAATGGAAATAACCCGTACGTATGTGTGGCACGTCCCTAATCAGGTGTGAAATAACTTATCGGTACGGATTATCGCGCAGGCTATAATGATGTTCCAATCGTTTTAAGTGGAAAAATTTGTTTTCCGAATTGCGTATTTTATTAAACAAGGTTAGTCGGAAAGGGTGGTACTCATAAAAGTCAATAGTTTAAGAGAAATAGCTGTTCAAAGATTTCACAAAAAAAATACGCTAAGGTCTATCTATCCTCAGCTATGATCAACTGTGTTTATATTTTAGGTCATATTTGGGGTTACAGATTAGAAGCCCTATTTTCTGAATTTTTAGCTAACGGAGGGAAGAATAAAAAAAACCTAAAGTAATAACTATTCTTTATCAAAGTCGAGAAGAAGGAGAGAAAGCCCACTTCTCGGAACCAATGTGGTACCGTATTGACCGGACTGAATCACCTGCTGCGTCCTGCTGTACCAACGACGCTGCTATACGTGTCTCGGCTACATTACTGTACAAACGCCCAGGAGATTGTAGAGTACATCCAAGTGAAGACCAATTCCACCCTGAGGGTCGAACGGTTGGAGTCTCGCCACAGTGTTAATTTCAATTCCTTTGTGGTGAGAGTACCGACTGAACATCTGTCAACGTTCATGTAGGAGGAATTTTGGTCGAGAGGTGTAAGCGTTCCGACGATTTCGGGGCCGGCTACCAGACACCGCGCGACACACGACGCCGACTCCTCGTGTGAATTAGTGTTATTATTTTATTGTTTATGTATAGTATTTTTGTTAGTTTTGTATTGTATTATTGTATTTTGTTAATAATTATGTATATTTTATGTAGTGGTTTCGCCTAGCTTCCACGACACAGGGAATCCTAGTGTGAAAGCTAGTGCCAAATGTAAGTTTATTTGTACAATAAAGATTTATTATTATTATTTATGGGAAAAAAAATACAGAATTTTGAAATTTTAACACTTGCTTAAAAACACTCATTAGTGATACTTTAAGTGGCCCGCGGATTAGTACCCCCCATATAATTTCTTTTTATAGTGATTATGTCATTCAAACATAGTACAAATATGACCAATTTCGCTCGTGGTCCACGCTTTTGGACCCCTACAATTAATTGAAGTAATCCTTTAGTCTTACCCTCGACCTGTCTATTTTTAGTCTGAGACCTGACGAATACCGGGGACAGCTCGGATTAACCCTTACCATTTTTAATATCTAGATAGAATACTAGTTATTAACAGGGTTGACACCGGAAGGAAACGTGACGTCGCAGTTTCATTTATTAAGCGCAGTTCAGACTACGCTATTACATATAGAAAATATTGTATAGCATAACGATATCGTTCAGCATACATTTTATATGGACACGTTCACACAACGCTATGTTTATGTATTGGCTTGCTGTACGCGATAAACTTGAGTGATTCTCAAAGCTATATCGTACGATTCTCTGGACCCGGCCTCGCCTCACTTCTACCCGGTCCGTTGTCCGACGGATCGCCGTCAAATAACTTGCTATGTAGCATGACATTTGACCTACTTGCGATATAGCGTATAGTGTGAACGTCATGCTATATACAGTGGAATCCGTTTATTACGACTCCGCTTAAAGCGGTGAACCGCTTATAGCGACATCATCATCTGCCTAGACTTTTCCCAACTATGTTGGGGTCGGCTTCCAGTCGAACCGGATGCAGCTGAATATCAGTATTTTACATGGAGCGACTGCCTATCAGACCTCCACAACCCAGTAACTGGGTAATACGATACTCTTGGTAAGACTGGTTGTCAGACTTTCTGGCTTCTGACCAACAGTAACGACTGTCAAAGATCTACAAATGACAGCCGGGACCAACGGCTTTACGTGCTTTCCGAGGCACGGAGGAAACTCGCTATGGTAAATGGTCACCCATCCACATACCAACCTCGGCAAGCGTGGCTTAACCCGGAAGATCGGTCTATGCGGCTGTAATTATTTAGCCACGAGCTCCTCCGCTTATAGCGACATGCGAACACTATTTAATTTGGTTTTTATCGTAATTGTTAAGAGAAAAGGCCGTTTATACGACCAAACGACTCTGAATTTAGCGACTAACCGCTTTTGGCGACGTCATTTCAAGGCAAAAAAAAAACATTCAGACGAATTGAGAACCTCCTCCTTTTTGAAGTCGGTTAATAAGATTTTTTTCTGGTTATAACGAGTCCTTTATTTTGTCAATAAATGAACATCACTTCAAGGCATTACTCTCGTATAAATCGGTGTTATAAATGGCGATTGTCATTCAATTTGTAGAGAAAAAAGGGAAAATCACTACATAGTATAAAACAAAGTCGCTTCCCGCTGTCTGTCCATATGTATGCTTAGATCTTTAAAACTACGCAATGGATTTTGATACGGTTTTTTTTAATAGATAGAGTGATTCAAGAGGAAGGTTTTAAGCTATAAAACGTATACGTGCAAAGCCGGGGCGGGTCGCTAGTATTTTTATAAAAATCATTAGTTACACGGTATTTGAATATCTACTGATGCTTATAACGACTACCGCTTATTACGACCAAATATGGCAGTCCCTTCGTCGTCGTTATAAGCAAACTATAGTCATAGCTTATGACGCAATATGCTTTACTATATTACGAAATAGTATAGCGTAGTCTGAAATGCGCTTTATATCCTAACGATACACGTGTGTGTTTTAAAAAAGGAAAATAAAATACCGTGAGTCGCACGTTCACAATTCATTTCTACGTGGGTATTGCCCAGGGAACAGTTAAGGTAGTGCCACCTGTCACGTAGGGCCACTTCCGGCACCATGACTGTTATAAATCGAGGCCCAATCATTCGTCTCAATTACGAACATTTTTGTTTTAGTCTTAAGATTGGAAATCCTATTTCCTTTAGTATTTTTTCCTACTAGCTGTGCCCGCGATTCCGTCAGCGTGGAAGTCGGAAACAAATATTGGGTCGCAATAACAAAACTTTTTTCTTGATAACTTTAAATTCCAATATCTTTTGATTAAGCGACCAGATAACGATGAAACAAAAACTAAATGTTACTCCAAGACACGCACAATATTTTTCTATAAAAATCAACCGCATTGAGTCAGTACTTTTTATGTGATGCGTGCACAAACAACACCGACAAACAGATAAAAAATACAAAAATGATCGACATGTTTTCTATTGATTATCCTTTAACTCCCTCGCAATTTTTTTGTAATATATCCATTGTACAGCCACGCCAAGTCTTCAGATTTATTTTATGTATAATTTACACACATTTTACTGAAACCACAGATAAAAATGAATTCCTTTGCAAGCTGTTTCGATTCGAAACTCAAAAGTAAAATGGTACGTGGTAATGGCACTAAAGGTGCACATTGCAGTTAAATATAACACCAATTTTGCTTTAATATCATGAATCGGTTTCCGGAAAATAAAGAATTCACTGCGCTTTCAGGCTCAAAAATGTGAACCCATACAGTTTTTTTATTTTCACGCGAAAATTGCGTTGAACTGTTGATTTACTGGATTAGCACTCGGGATTTTATAGATTGTAACGATAAAGTTTATCATCCTGGTACGCTTGTTCTTTTTCATCATAAGGATAATAAAAAACAATGTTGAAACGCTTTGGGGAAAATCATCAAAAGCTCGAGTCAGCTATGTCTACGGATCTGCCCAAAATGTCCCTTCATTTTATAATCCGTAAATAAATCACCTCTGTTTGTTTAGGATCCCTTTTTACGGAAATGTTTTTATTTTTAAACCGGACCTCTGAACAATGGCCATGTATTTTCAGTTATCAAAAACACGTCGGAGTTGTAGGGTTAAAGACTAAAGTCCTTATCTTCAGTCCATTGTATGTGTGGAAGTGTCTTCAGTTCTCAAGTCAAAAGTTAAAGACAACTGCGTCAATAGAATGGCTATTAATTCTCTCTTGTCAAATTATAATCTCAGAATAGTTTATCTAGCGTTTAAGGAGAAAATGTTAATGATAGTATATTTTTTTCTAGTCCTCCTCATAGTTGTAGCGTTAAAGTCCTTATCGTCAGTCCATTGTATGTCTGAAAGTCTCTTCAGTTCTCAAGTCGAAAGTTAAAGACAACTGGGTTAATGGAATGGCAAATAATCCCTCCTTGTCATATTATAATCTCAGAATAGTTTATTCAGAGTTTACTGAGAAACGGTTCTTGATAATATCGAAGTGCTATTGTACACCGCTATGTATGGTCATGTTAGCTGATTAATTATATCCGGTTCAAAGAGACCCTTTAGTTTGAAGTTTCCTGTTTGAAGTAGCTAATGGAAAGGTTCATTATAATGAAATTCAGCTAAGACATAGTTTCTAGTTTGTATAGAAGACATTAGTAAAGTTAGTTATGAAAGATCAAATTAATGACGTGAGTCGGGATAAAGAGTAGGCCAACCCCTTTTTGGTGAGACAAGTATTACGTCAAGACAACGCGAAGCCAGCAGCATCTTTCTTCGCGCTAAAAACAGCGTACTCTGACCACCAATTCATTTCCAAAGCTTAGTGATTGGTGATTGTGGCTATATTATCGTATGATGGCCAAGTGTAATGGTAAATGAATAGGCCCGTATTCAGCAGTTGAAGCTTAGGCCCGAATAATCATGACATTAAACAATGATTTTCGGAAACAGTGTTTCCCTAAAAGTCTTAAGGAAATAGCTGTTCAAAGAATTCATAAAAATTACACTAAAATCTATTATCAGCTGTGTTTACATTTCATTCGTAGATTTTAGGTCATATTTGGGGCCACAGATTAGTAGCTGAATATTTTGGATTCGGAACTAAATAAGAGTTGTCATTTTTTATTTTTATTAATATGTTTCAAATTACCTACCTATTTAAAAGAAAAGGTTACTAATAACATTTTCGTTTTGTATGAAAATAAAAATATACCTTTTATTGTAATTTCAACAATTGTTGTAAAACAGCCATCAATCATACTTTAAATTGGCTGCGGCTTTGTACCCCCTTTCCGATTAACCTTTAAAATATCGCTAATCGACTACTCAGTGATAACTGATAACAGAACTTTCCAAATTTTTACCAGTAATGGGAAAATGACATCATGTACATTACCTACCCTGTAGGAACTTCGATTACAGTAATTTTCAGCGATAAAAGCTCAATGAACAAAGAAAAGCTTATTCATCATCCCGCGATTCATTGGTTTTATATCCATTTGGGTTAGAGCAAGCAATTTTGTAAAGAAAATGAGGTGGAAAATAACCTGTAGTGTCGGGGTCGGGGGGTCGATGCCTCTGTCTGCCGTTCCACCAGCAGCCACAACAAGGCATCCCGCTGCCTCACACGACCACTTATTGTTTAACTTAGTCTTCGCATTATTACATACGACAGTTTACCAACTATACCCAGCATTGTTTGAATATGACTATTGAATAGCAAGCTCTACATTGTTAGTAATAAATCACTTTTTCATAGTTATTTTGAGCATTCGTAAATCCTCTAAGAGTTCATTTTCATATGTGATAAAACTTTTCCTTCAGAAAGTTCCTAATTTATTTGCTCGATAATGCGTAAACTTTTAGGTTTTCCAGTGTTTATTATCCTCGGTGTGTGGAGCTGTACATAGTTTAGGTACACAACGTTAGTTTAAAGGCATACGACATCCTAATTGCCACTTCACTTCACACGGATAAGGAAACTAAAAGCGAATTAGTATCGGCATTTTCGATGAAAGCGGCACGGGATGACGGGACGCGCCCGCCCTCCACCGCGGTCTGCGCTCAACTGCGGAATATGAATGAAGTCGATGAGGGTTTCTCATTTTCAACGTCCTGAAAAAATTGCTAAATCCTCATGTTTATTGGGGTTCCGTGAAGGGCGGAAGGTTCAATGACGGTACTTGTACCCGGGGCACTTGTATATCAACTTGGCTGCCAAAATAGAGTTCAATTCCGCTGAATATAGACCATAATGACAAAATAGTGTACGATCGTAGCCAATTCTCACTTAATCTCGTAGAGCCTTTTCAACATTTGTCTTAATAATGGGGAAATATAGTGGTGACTTGGTGGGACATGTTTGTTTACACCGACAATACTCTTATCGATTGTACGTAATTTAACCATAAATACTTTAGCAGACGAACGACCTTTTACCTGTTACGTAGCTTTATTTCTGCTTTAATTGCAAAAGTTGTATCAGTTAAATGGAAACAGTCACGAATATCGTTAACTTTAGAAGGCCACCATAGGAATGATTCACAAAGTTTGGATCGTTTGTTTATTTCCATTCAAGGGAGTGGTAACGAGAAACAAAGCCTTTTCTTGTTCCATCTCAGTGTTTTATACTACCTAAATCAAGACCGTTAAAAAGTTATGAGTTTTTTAGGAGAGAGATAAAAGATTATACTATTTGTTTATTAAGAAAATAAACGATAAAGAGATTTTACGGATTATGTTTTCATTTTAATTGTTAGATATTGTCGCGTATTGTCTGACTATCGTTTTCAGGGTTCCGTACCCAAAGGGTAAAACGGGACACTATTACTAAGACTCCACTGTCCGTCCGTCTGTCACCAGGCTGTATTCTCATGAACCGTGATAGTTAGACAATTGAAATTTTCACAGATGATGTTTTTCTGTTGCCGCTATAACAAAAAATAAAAAACAGAATATAATAAATATTTAAGGGGGCTCCCATACAACAAACGTGATTTTTTTGCCGTTTTTATAGATAATGGTACGGAACCCTTCGTGCGCGAGTCCGACTCGCACTTGGCCGGTTTTTTATTCACTATAAAGCCTAGATATTCAATTGACTAGCCTAGCTTTTGAATGCTTGCCTTCCCTGTAAGCGGGTCTGAGTTCGAAACCGGTCCGCACCTGTTTTTTTCAGTTTTTAGAATTCATGTGCAAATCAGACTTTGATTATTACTTGCGTTAGCGGTCAAGAAAAACATCATGAGGAAACCTGTCCCCCTAGACAAAATTCCTTTTCCTTAATCGTTACCACCTGCGAAAAGATCGAATTGTATGAAAATGACATTAATTTGTTTACGCTCGAGCAAATGTCATGTTTCCATACAATTTTATCTTTACGTAGGCGTTAGCGTAAGGAAAACGGATTTTGTCGAGGAAGGCTGATGTGCCAGCGTGGTCGCCTAGGCTAACCCTTCTCATTCTGAGAAGAGGCCCGTGCCCAGCAGTGGGACAGCAGTAGGGTTGCCACCCGTACTCTATTATAGAGTATTGTACTCTATTTCACGTAGGTGTCCTTTATAATCTACTAGCGACCCGCCCCGGCTTCGCACGGGTGCAATGTATTATACATATAAACCTTCCTTTTGAATCACTCTATCTATTTAAAAAAACGCATCAAAATCCGTTGCGTAGTTTTAAAGATCTAAGCATACACAGGGACAGACAGCGGGAAGCGACTTTGTTTTATACTATGTAGTGAAGACAGTTATAAAGTACGCTAAAATACTCTTTTTACCTCACACCATTCTCATTTGATTCTCATCCTACTACATAGTTAGACTTTTTTGGCATTGTTTACTTACTCTACTGTTTACTTACGGTCCATGGCTGTAGTTGAAACATTCGCACATTTTTTAAAGAATCACAACATGTTTTCAAGAATCTAAAAGCGATGAAAAATAGGTGTGTAAACATAAATAATAAAAGTACACTTTTTTTATACATCGTACTTTATTTTTGCAATCCCAAAACACAAATGTGCTTTTATTGCTCCAAAAAAGGTGGCAACCCTAGACAGCAGTAATAAGCTAATTATGATATATGGTATGTTTATTTATAAAATTAACTATTTTTGACGACACGTTTTGAGCGATTGGCTTCTGCGCTACGGGTCGTGTGTTCGATTCCCTTACGGAACAAGTATTAGTATGGCCTACAGATAGTTGTTCCGGGTCTGGGCGTTTGTGTATGTAAAGATTGGAGTCTATAAACGCACTTACGGTACAGGAGAAATCACAGAGCGGGGCAAAGATTTAAATAAAAACTTATTTACCAGACATTTACTAGATCATGGTGGAAATAGTATACTATACAGTGAATATTTAAAGGCTATTCATAGCCAAATTGCTAGTAAAATTAAAAACAAAAAAAAAAACAAACAAGTCAATCAAGAAATTTTAACAAGAGAAAGCAAAAAAAATATGGTTTACTTAAAATAAAACGTAAGCTACGAGTACAACTTACGTTTTTACTTACTTAAATAAAACTTGTATTGTATGTAATCCACATGCAAGTTTTTCAAACTGGTTTTACGTAATTATTATGTCACTTTGATCCACTATGGAATAAGTTGCACGCTAAAAAAAGTCGACCACCTCGCACACGGCAAAATGAAATCTTTAAAATTGTGTGTGTTCAGGCAGGTAATACTTGCATATGAAGCAAAAATGTTATCTAGGCAAGAAGCTACGTAGCTTTCAATTCCTGAAATATCCAATAAAGATAGAATGTAAAGGAAAATTTCGCATATCTTAAAACCATATTAATCATATCTTAGAAAAATTTGCTTGGTTGTAGGATATTTTCAAGTAAGGAAGATGTCGTTTTGTGTTAATTCTTTTAATATTTTCATCCGTTTGATTCATAGAGCAACGCGGCCACCGATGACGTCATCAATCGCGTTGCTTTAAGATTTGATAGCTGCCAGTTAATTTAAAAAGACTACGTCTTATCTTTCTGTAAAACTTAGCATAGATTTACAAGTGCAACATGAAGGAGAACCTTTAGAGAATTTTAAGTTAGGTAATACAAGGACACCAATCAGGGAATCCCTGGCTTCACTGAAAATACAGTCGCTGTTTGTCCCTGGTGGATGACTATTGTAGAAATTGGTACTCAGGTGGCCTATCACGCACTGGCGTGACAAGTTAATGTGTTTGTCACGGATTTTGTCGAATAAGTAGTAAAATCAGCCCATTAGGGTGCCTTTCCACCAGAGATGTGCTATGCAGCTATGCTGCGAGAATGTAAAAGCTATGCTACGAAACTATGTGACCGTTTCCACTGATGCTAAACTATGTAGCGGAGCGAGTAGGATGTGCTATGAAAATGCGTCGCCGCAAGGTAGCTGTGCGAGGAAGATGCGCAACTCGAGCTATGCGACGTATCGACGATAGGGAAAGGACAGGGAATATAGCTACATACAAAGCACGCATCCATAGCTCGCATCCATAGCTCGCATCCATAGCACGCATCCACAGCACGCATCCTTCCATATAAAAAACGTAGCTTAGTTGAAACAGTTTCCACCAGTGCTATGCTATGTGGACCAATGAATATGATTGGTGGATATCAAACGCATCCATAGCATAGCTGCATAGCACATCTCTGGTGGAAAGGCACCCTTACTGTTGTAATATACTACTGTTGAGCATGGGTCTCTTCTCAGAATCAGAATGGTTTAGTCCTAAGGGCGAGATTCACAAACCGCACTTCTTCTTCTTCGCTTTTACGAATATGAACATTATGTATATAGTAATAAAGTTCATTTATACATATCATAACTTTTTTTTTTTTTCTCACCACAATATACATACATTATTTTACAATGGTCAGGTTTAACAATGATACATAATTCAGGTAAGTATATATTGTGGGAGACTGGTGCCTAAGCTAGGCACGTGGCCTGTGTTTCAGGACACCAGGATCCCACCCCTTTACATTTTCATTTTATAAATTATGTATTTAACGCGCTGGCAGAATATAGCAAGAGATCATACGATATTTTATAGTTATATTTATTTTGATTACCTAATTAATATCTAGATATGCGAGACGAATGTTAGTAGATGTATAGTGTAGGTGGATATGTGGGTGTATATATATTATTAGAAGACAGCTAAGATTGCGGGGTGGCGCCACCGTCACATGGACATCGGAACGCCAACTTCACGCAGAACATTTAACAGATTCAGAGAGACGAGCGTCGGCCGCTAACTTTTGGCTCGGTGTTAGGTGCGGATAGGTTGTTTTTTAACAGTTGCATTATATTCGGTTAAATTCGGTACACATTTGTATTTTGTTAAAGTTATTTTTATTTAAAATTATAGAGGTTTGGTCATTTATGTTATTTTTCGTTTCATTCCAATAAAATCAGAAGTGGGATTGAGCTAACGTAGCTTAATCCGCTTCGCCGTCCGATTTATTTTCTAATTCTTTAAAATTCGTTTTGTTAATAAATTGCAATGTAGGTCATTGTAGGCTTGCAGGTTGAAGTGCATAAAAAAAAACTTTATTGTGAAAAATAGTTCTTTGTTTAAAAAATAGTGTTTTAGTTTCGATTTTGAGTTTTAGATGTTTAAAACGTATCGATTCCGCGAATTAGGACAAAGAAGAAAGTTAGATTTCGTTGTATACCAGAGCGCTAATTGATTTTATTTTTATTGTAATTACGGGTAGTTCGATTTTGATTTCGAGTGGATAATTTTATTCGTAGATCTTGCTGTTTTTATAGATTTCAGTAACTAATTGAGGTTCTACTTCTTTTTGTGCTTTCGTTTAAGATGTCTGATCGGCGCAGACGATCACGTAGTAGGAGTCTGCATCGTAAATCTGATCGCAATTAATCTCCCGATAACGATCTTAGAAAACAGATGCAAGTAATTTTAAACCGCCTTAGCGTACTAGAAGGACAACCGTATCCGACACCGCAAACATCGCTGCCAGCCCTAGGTAACACGGAGCCTGCGGCGGCGAGCACCACACCACCAGGCACGCCACTACCTTTCAGGGCCACGGCCGGGTCTGCTTCCTGTGCGACTCCTCACGCGCAGTCGACGGCCAGTCCTGTAGGTATGGAGCAGACGTCTGCAGAGGCTCTAGTAGAAGCGATACGGACGATGAGTAATTCGGTGAGATCTAAACAACTTTACTTTATTTCCAATTTTGATCCAAAATTACATGATATTGATGTTTGGTGTCAGGAGGTTGACAGAGCTAGAGTTGTTAATAATTGGACTGATAACGAATGCTTATCACGAATTGGAAATTGTTTGAAAGGGGACCCCCGTACGTGGTTGAACGAATGGGTCACGAACGATCGCAGTTGGAGCAATTTCAAAAGAGAATTTAAGCCGTTATGTCCAAAAAAGCCTGATATTGCAAACATTTTATATGACGTGATGAAGACTACTTCAGATAACTACCCTACCTACGCGGATTATGTTCGCCGTTCGTTGCTCCGTCTGCGTATCGTAACTGGCTTGAGTGATGAATTAATGACCGCCATTATTATTCGCGGCATAACAGAACCACAAATTCGAGCGGCAGCAACAAATGCAAAGCTAATGCCGAGTAATTTAGTAGATTTTTTTTCAATATATGTGAAAAATGATTCTTCAAAAAATGCTTCTTCTCTTGTAACATTTCGCAATCGTCGTGATAATTCAAAGCAATTATCGGCAAGAGGAGTGGTCGAGCATATTGTGGAACTTGCATGACCAAGCAAAAGACGACTCAGTGTTCACCACTGAATTTGTTAATTGGAACCGATGCCATGACACCTTTATTACGCAACATTGTTCGCGACATTGCTATCGAAGGCTCTCACCCTAATAGAGAGGCGCTTCGCACACTGACGAGGCAAGTAGCATCACAGCGCCTAAAACAAAACCAGGATCATCAAGATGCGTCTGTCAACGAAGGCCGACGAGTTCCACGTGAATTTAATATTAATTCGTTTGTTTTTGTTATAAAAAGGGCTCAATCCACAGGAAAGCTTGATTCAGGAATGCGTGGCCCCTATCGTGTGGTAAAAGCGCTTCCTCATGGGCGATACGAGCTGCAGTTGGTTGCCGGTTCCTACGGGAAGTCCACCCAGGCCGCAGCTGAATACATGGTGCCCTGGAGAGGAGAGTGGACTCCGGATACGTGTGAGCAGACCTCACGTTTGGTAGCGAGCAGACCTCGCATGTGAGCAGACCTCACGTTTGTTAGCGAGCAGACCTCGCATGTGAGCAGACCTCACGTTTCTTTGCGAGCAGACCTCGCGTGTGAGCAGACCTCACGTTTGTTAGCGAGCAGACCTCGCATGTGAGCAGACCTCACGTTTGTTAGCGAGCAGACCTCGCATGTGAGCAGACCTCACGTTTGTTAGCGAGCAGACCTCGCATGTGAGCAGACCTCACGTTTCTTTGCGAGCAGACCTCGCGTGTGAGCAGACCTCACGTTTGTTAGCGAGCAGACCTCGCATGTGAGCAGACCTCACGTTTCTTTGCGCGCAGACCTCGCGTGTGAGCAGACCTCACGTTTGTTAGCGAGCAGACCTCGCGTGTGAGCAGACCTCACATTACTTTGCGAGCAGACCTCGCGTGTGAGTAGACCTCACGTTTCTTAGCGAGCAGACCTCGCGTGTGAGCAGACCTCACGTTTGTTAGCGAGCAGACCTCGCGTGAGCAGACCTCACATTTTGTTTTATGTGTGACTTTGTGTCCACGTGTAATGTAATGCGCAGATCACATTGTTTTTGGCTGCGCAGAACGTGATCTATTATTGATTGCTATATTGTTATTTCCTAGGCGCAGACCAAGACGAGGCCGGGTCCACTCCGGCAATCCAGCAAGCCGCAGCCAGTCCTGATGAGCATCAGCCTAGCACGTCCGGTGAAGCCCTACCAGGTGACAGAACCGTTGGAGAGAACGAGGCCGTTCTCCAGTCAGGAGAGGCCGTATTAGAAGACAGCTAAGATTGCGGGGTGGCGCCACCGTCACATGGACATCGGAACGCCAACTTCACGCAGAACATTTAACAGATTCAGAGAGACGAGCGTCGGCCGCTCACTTTTGGCTCGGTGTTAGGTGCGGATAGGTTGTTTTTTAACAGTTGCATTATATTCGGTTAAATTCGGTACACATTTGTATTTTGTTAAAGTTATTTTTATTTAAAATTATAGAGGTTTGGTCATTTATGTTATTTTTCGTTTCATTCCAATAAAAATATATATAAAAGGAGAAGCTGACTGACTGAGTGATCTATCAACGCACAGCCTAAACCGCTGAGGTTAGAAACTTGAAATTTTGACTCTAGGTTCCTTTTACAACTTAGCCATCCACTAATAAGGGATTTCTCGAAATTCAACCCCTAAGAGGGTGAAATAGGGTATTTAAGTTTGTATGCTAGTACGTCATTTTTGAAGTCAGAAGCACGGTACCTATTAAATATGTTGGTTTTTTGGTGAGAAATAAACTTACACGTGTTTGAGCGTTTTTGGAAATTCAACCCCTAGGGGGGTGAAATAAGCGTTGAAAATGGTGAATGAGAAATCTGGTACTTTTGAAGTAAGAAGCACGGAATTAAATATTTAGGCTTCTGGTTAGAAATAAACATACACGTGTTTGAGCGTTTTTGGAAATTCTACCCAAGGGGTGAAATAAAGGGGATGAAAGTTTTTTCGAAGTTAGGAGATTTGTATGAAAATTCTTATTCCATTGGGTTATTAACTTGAAATTTGGAACAAACACTCTTCAAAGTAAATAAGAAAAGACGGACTTTATGGATTTTATAACTACACCTATAGGGGCTTAACGAGGTTTTAATTTTCACGCATGCGAAGCTGCGGGCAAAAGCTAGTATTCGTATAAAACGCTTACTTGGCAAAGTAAAGTCTAAGTGCGGTCTGTGAATCTCGCCCTTAGTCCACGCGCTGGCCGAATGCCTCATACAAAATTCAAGAAAATCCGTGTTACTCGTCTTTTCTGTCAATGTAGTCGAAAGGCTTTTCAGATTTATAGCCGCATTTAACTGTATAAGCTATACAATAAAGCAAAATCAATGATGTAAATTATTAATAAGATACATGAGAATCGTTTTGTTACGTAATAAACCAGTGGCGTACTTAATTAAACAATCGGCCCTATTGTATTATGATGAATTAACTGAATAATTAATACTGTTAATAGATATGTACGGTACTTCTGCTATTACATTTATTTACAATGATAATTAAATCATGGAGTCGGATGGAATAATTATTTCGATCGAGATTTTATTATTAAGCGCAAAATCCACTAACGAGCACTTGCTGCAACAACTTGTGCAATTTGCACAAGTTGTTGCAGCAAGTGCTCGTTTAGTTCATAATGGATGAACGGGCGAACATGACCAAACAAGTACTTTGTCTAACTGCAAAACCTTAACAAGGTAGCAGATTAGTAAGTACCTACATTTTGAATAAGATTGTTCGTAAAAACATTTAAAATATTGCGTTATATCTGTAGTACCCCATAGCTTTGATAATTAATTTATATGCAGTATCGTAGAACGGGGTTACTTTGATAAATTTTTTGAGCTTCATGTGTTTGTATCTTATTTATTTTCGCTTTTAGCTGCTATGGTGGAGTGGTAGCCAATGAACCGCGTGTACCGTATGAACCATAGTACCTACCGTCCATACGCGACGTTGTTAGCTCGCGAAAAAAACGTGTCAAGATTAGCTTGCCACGTCGTGCAGTTTGGTCTAGTCGCTGGGCGCTTGTCGCCACAAACGAACGCGTACGCCGCCTCCTTGTGTTTACTCAAGCAAAAACGACGAAAAAAACGTGAGTTTCTTTTTGTAGTTACTTTAATAATTTAACTCTTACTTAACTACGTGTGAATTGTATGTGTAGTGTAGGTCCTTGCGCTTGTTTGAGACTACTTTTTGGAATTACTTCTCAACTGTTACTGTGTAAAACATAACCTACCATTTCCTAAGGGGAGATGAGTACGCAGTGAGCCATTTATCCTGGGTAAGCAATGAACCATGGTTCATTGTGTATCACATCTAAGTGCTTTGTGTTTTGCTATCTCTACAGGCGGGGAGTACCTATTATTCCAGTCACAGTCAACCTCTAAGTGTTAATGTGAGTATAATTACTATTTGTTTATTTCAGCATGGGACGAAACACGGTAGGAAGGGAAGCCCGTAAAAAAGGGCATCACACCGGAGAAGCTATCCAAAGAGGAATAGATAAACACTTCTCGGGACTGAGTATCAGAGAAGCAGCAAAAGATTGCAACCTTCCCTATCCAACACTGCGAAGATAGTAAAATACCTACAGGAACAATCCGTCTTGTAGACTAGAGCCCCATTAAGATGCAAGTAAAATTTTCACTGACCAGCAAGAAGACAGCATATAGGAATATTTAGAATACTTATTTATGAAGACTGATTGCGTAGTTTTTATATAACCCGAAACCTATTAAATATTGAAACTTACAAATGTTTTATTTATAGTTTTTATATTAGTGTGATTCATTGTGTACCACCTGGATCATTTAGTACCACCCCCCCGGTTCATCGTGTACCCTTAGGAGTACACTATGAACCATTTCACTTGTTTTAAAAAAACCTGTATTAATTAGGCAATAGTAAATATTTTCCATTTATTTTAACGCAGTTTCATAGCTTATTAAATCACCTATTTTCTGAGATAAAAATATTTTCTTAGACTGCAATAACGACCGTGCTAGAGCTCTTCAAACTTTTGGTGGTTCAATGGCTACCACTCCACCCTATATCAAAAATATTTCATATAGACTGAATTAACTGACATAAAAAAACTACAGAGCATAGTTTTCGCTAAAAAAGAGAAATGTTCCTTATCAAAGTCGGACCTTATGCTTTTATTTTGATAGTCTCTGTTTTATCATTCAGTGTCAAAGTATCCAATTAGGATTCGAATTTTGTACATAATCAGGAGTGTGATTTAGTATTTTTTATCTTCGCCATCTAACTTCGCAGACACCTCTATACCGTATGGTAAAATAGGAAAACTGTCAATGTTGCCTATACAGTTAAGTTAAAATGCATAAGTTCCATTTTTACAGAGATATATGACCAAATGCAATATTTTTATTGACTATCAATGTCGCCCCTTGATATCAAAGAAACCCCAATCGCTGGTACTTAATTGTTTATTATAGCTAATTAATTGGTACGAGTTTCGGTAAGATTGATACTGGGATTTGGTTATATGGGTTTTGAGCATTGTCCTTTCCAGAAGTGGACTTGCTGCGGGTGTTTCCACAGTTGAATATCGTTTGCAGAAGTTAACTAGCGCAATTTAACTGGCTAGTGAAATTAGCGCTATGATTTCTAAAAAGTAAAATGATTATACAGGGAGGCAATTGGACTAACAAAATTGTTGCCAATCGCAAACGAACCACAACCGTCAATCAGTAAAAACCAATCAATTTGATAGTTTTCGTAAACAAAAGTGTCAAATGAATAATAATAACTTTATTTTTTCTCACCACAATATACATCAATAATTTTACAATGGTCAGGTTTAACAATGATACATAATTCAGGTAAGTATATATTGTGAGAGACTGGTGCCTAAGCTAGGCACGTGGCCTGTGTTTCAGGACATCAGGATCCCACCCCTTTACATTTTCATTTTATAAATTATGTATTTAGCGCGCTGACAGAATATAGCAAGATCTCATACCGCACCACCGGTGCAATACTGTCACTTATGTCAAATTTCCAAAAATGAGCTGAGTATGTAATAAGTTGCCTAAAGTACCTCTGCACTTGGTGCGATAATGTCACTGGCTTGGTACATATAGTTTCCGTATGAGGGCGTAAGTGACGTTGTGGTTTTGGCGCGAATCAAAGGGGTAGGTACTGCGAGAAACAACGTTTGATTGGTCAGTTGCGCGCGGCCCCCCGCATTTCCCCGCATAAGCAGGAGTGAATTGGAGCTACAACGTTGCTAAGGTAATTGTGACATTTGATTTATATTGATACTGGAGCAATAATGGCCTAAAATACAGTTGTAATACTTTTTTTTGTTTATTATACAAAGTCCAACAAATTGAGTTAAAATACAACTTATATTTAATAATTTCTTGGTTTTTTTAACCAATCACTTTGTCATAATTACACAAAATATTTTAGTTTAGTGCCATAACGTCATAATTGAGGGGGTTCCAAATTATAAAACGCTATAGTATTTTTGTTTTAATTATTTGGGGTCATTTATTTTCTTTAATATAAAGTCAAAAGAACACGTCCGCTTATACGCTATCCATCTTTCCTAAACCAGGAAGTATCATCAAGTAATACGATACGAAAGTTTAAAATGCTTCTCCTGAAAAAAATACTTTTTGCACAAGTGACAGTATTGCACCGGTGGTGCGATTACGATATTTTATAGGTCTATTTATTTTGATTAATTAATATCTAGGTATGCAAGACGACTGTTAGTAGATGTATAGTATAGGTGGATATGTGGGTGAAATTGATTGGTTTTGTTTTTTGTATCAAACAATTTGACAGCTATATGGTAATATCTACACCAGTGCGCTTTCATGTTCATCTTGCGCTTTCAACTTTCAATTCCTCTTGCGTCAAGCGCATGCAATAATGATTGCCATATGACGCATGCAGCTTATCGTCTACACCGGTGCGCCTCGGTCAGTCGACATACAATAGACGGATTAGCGTGCGCTAGGGGCATGCGCTTTTGTCGAACTAGTATTAAGGCATGCGCTATGGCGCTTCACGCATGCCTCAGACGAAGACGCAAGATGAACATGAAAGCGCACCGGTGTAGACATAGCTAAGACTGTCTGAATGAACGGTTCGGCCAAGGTTCGATTGTGATTGATCAAGATTTCTTTTAAGAGAATTGGAACCTGGACGTAAAAAAGGTACACACGGCTACAGATCAAGCTATATTTTTCCAGTTTACACTGACCTCTCACTATAACGAAATTCTATAGGTACAATGCGAGATCAGCTTATACTGGAATATTGTAGTTGATCTGTAGCCGTGCGTACGCTTCAGTATGGACAAATATATTGTAAAACCACTCTTTCCGGTTGGTAAACTAATAAGTAGGTAACATGTAAAAAATACAATAAAATTAATTAATCTTTCTGATAAAATGTATCTATAACTAACTCCATGGATTAATTAATTACCACGTGTTCTTTGCTGGTGACGAAGAAGCGATAACACGACCCTATCAATTTAATCGATTAATCGTTTTTATAAAATATCTAAGTATTCGGTGTACTTGAACGGTCTTGAATAATATTATTAATTAATCAGAATCCTAAATACGATTTGTACACTCTTACGGATTTTTTTTGTAGTAACCACAACATTAATCAAATTGCTTAAATATACAATATGTTAACTAACGGAAGGCGTTCCCGTTAACCAGCAATCCTATAGAGTCAGTAAATACAAAAAATAAAAAAAAAACAAATAAAACAAAAAATCAAAAAAAACATAAAAAAACAACGCTTACTGTACATGCGCACTCGTCTATTAATTTGGAAAACCTATGTACCTACGCCACTATTTTGGTCTTAAATAGGCCGTTGCGAATAGTTTTACATTGTTTAAAAAAAAAAACAATATTTTTTTGCTTATTTTTGTGTTTTCATACTTTTCATATTTTTATTTTTATGTATTAATGATGTAGATTGCTTTGTTGTAGGCTTTAAGGGAACGCCCTTTGTTATTTAACATAATGTATAATAATAATTTTGGTGAAAGCACTCTACAGTGAAAAACAACAAGATTTCAGTTTCTGTTACAACCTTTAATTTATAATATCAAAATGATGATTAATATTGCCTAACCCAGGAAGGGTCTTTCCTGATGGATTTTTTAATTATACATTTTTGGGGCGCAGGAAACAATTGTTTCAGCCTAATACATGTATGTAGGTTATACTAAATAACCGTTTCAGTAGTAGATATTATCTACTGAATACATGTAGAGAAAAAATACGAGAATAGAATACAAAATGTGATGTTTTATTAAGTTTTGATCGAAAATGTGATTTAGTGAGTAAGGCGTGTCTAGAATATTATATTTGTGGGCGAAAAATTGTTTCAGCGTAACCTACATGTAATTCCGAACATTTACACGTGTTCAAAAATGATTGCATATGAATAACCATTTCGCAATGCATACAAATCATGTGAATGTACGGCTATTTGGTATTCAAATCTAGAATAATATAACGTTACTAGCATAACGTCATGAACTTGACATAGGTACATGATTTATGTAACATAACACTATTTTAGCTGTAACGAGCAAACAACTGCGTCTGTATCGCGTACTTGAATATCGGTGCATCAATATTAAATATTTACAAAGCGCCTAGGAACGACCTCATCGAGTGCAAGCACTACAACCCAGAAGCCGTTTTATTTCTTTGATACGACTGCAAACAGTCTTTCTTTACCTTATACACTATGTACAAGTTGAAAACGAAATGTAACTGAACTGGTGACAAAGATAAAGGCAAAACGTTGCTAAAAAAAAACCGAATAAAAAAACCGTATCATTTTAGAGACCCGAGTAGTAACTGACTGCAAAGAGCGATATCGCGCTAGTTGTGCCCGCCAACTGTGTCACCGTGCCACAGTAGATAAATATATCTACTGTGACCGTGCTTTCATTTATTTATGAGTGGTATCGATATGTTTATTCAAACAAAAAGATTTTTGCAAAAACTAACGCTTTTTTTATTGAATCCTTATTAGTTGGTTTCAATACGATGACTTACACCTATTGCAAGAAAAAAAACCGGCCAAGTGCTAGTCGGACTCGTGCACGAAGGGTTCCGTAGGTACCATTATCTATAAAAAACGGCAAAAAATCACGTTTATTGCATGGGAGCCCCCTTAAATATTTATTTTGTTCTGTTTTTTAGTATTTTTTGTTATAGCGGCAACAGAAATACTTACATCATCTGTGAAAATTTCAACTGTCTAACTATCACGGTTCATGAGATGCAGCCTGGTGACAGACAGACGGACGGACAGCGGAGCCTTAGTAATAGGGTCTCGTTTTACCCTTTGGGTACGGAACCCTAAAAATGATTTTTTTATTTTTTATCACGTTTAATCCTGTGCGTGATCAATCTACACCAGTAGATCATGTAGTTTTAAGGAATTACACGAAATCGTTTACACCCTTTAAACTGCGCGGGGCGTTAAAAAGTTCAATTCATAAAATAACACTGGCGTATTCTGTCAACCTTGCCGTCTGTATTTCTCATTTACCAGTTTCCCGCGACTCAACAACATAACTGCATCGCTAACGAACAACGAATATGGATGCTAATTTTTACACAGCACTTGTTAAATGTATCACTTACCGGTAGCCGAGCCGCTATTCACAGCAGACATCTTCGTTCCAGCATTTGACGTCACCGGCTTAGCGTTCGGATTTGGTAATGAGTTGGCAGACGACTGAGGGGAATTCTTCACGCATGGCGACGATGGTAATGACAAAGGAGAGGATAATCTAAGCGGTGATGTAGGGGTGCCCAAATTGGACGGAAGCGAATTCTTAGAATCCGAGGAAATGAAAGAATTCGCTTTGATGGATATATCGGATTTTTCCTCAGGTGGCTCGGGAGTACAGAGGACTGTAGGCAACGATATTTTACGGGAATTACTCTGGGTTGCTGTGTGTTCCCTTTCTGGTGAGTCGGCCATGTTGCGTTGCTCTGAAATCAAAGAAACAAACGTTTACTAAACATTTAAATAATGCATGATAAATGTTTAAATAGCCGCAGCTATTTCTAGTTGACTGTTCACACTTCGTCTGTTATTGTAATAAATTAGTGCATGCTTTCATACATGAAAGAAGTAGAGTGAAATACAACTGTTACTGTTATCAACGAAGAATATCATTGGTCCTTTTATTTTTTTGTACAATGAGGAAAGATTGGACTTCTACTTACTCCACAAGACAAAAAGCAGCGGGTATATTTTAGGAAGATATTAAACCATCATATATCTAGGATCATATTATTATATCTGGGATCATAGATCTATGAGTCATACATATTACATGACGATGTAATGTAGACACATGCATCATTTCCTCATACACCTATATGAGGTCTTATAACTACTTATAAGAGATATGATCCTATAAATATATGATAGTAATTATACCCCTTAATACATTTTCTGATAGCTCCTCTTATAGGAATAAAAACATCGCTACTGAATTTTTGCCAACTTTCAAATACTGTATTGATTCGAAGCTTCGCTACAAAGTTTTCCAAGGCTAGGAGGATAATTATAGACAGTGTTGTCAAAGTTTAAAAGTGAAGATTAGTGAGGGTTACTTCCTAAACAGAATTGTTAGGATCTTTAATAACAACACGCCTTTGTTTATGAATCGCTTTCTGAACAAATCTGCTAAATAATTTTAGATTTTCAAGTTTTCAAAGATTAAAACCATAAGACAAATGTTGTATAAATACGTCGACTTGTGACAGACTTTGATTTTTCAGAAATTGTTAAGCTTTTACAATTTTATGTATGTAATACATTAAGAGTTTTTTTATTAATAAATAATTATATCTCACAGAGAACAGTTAATTAAGGTAAGGAAGAGTGTGTTAAAATGTCATACAGGGTCTCTGACAGGAGTTAAATACCCGTATCAAGCAGAAGATAATTAAGGTATAATTTTGTTCCCCGAAAAAACCTTGCATATTATTTATAGGTACTACATATAGAGTGACTTATAATTCGAAATATTCTTCTGGAGATTTGATAGTGTGCCTTATTTGCAAGAAATCAGCATCAAATGTGACCCTAGCCGAAAGTCAATAGATTTTGAAAAAGAGTCTGAACTATCAAATTGAATGGCTTTGGTTTCCGTATTAACTAATTATTAAAAGTCATTAAATGTTTTAGGAAATCACAAATACCAGAGAAACATCCACATTGAATTAGTTCTTCAACGAGGTATGAACGTTAAAAAAACATGTAGAAATTCTTGTAAGATGTTTGAAAATACTGATATAGGTGGAATACTTACACAATTTTAGGAATTAACAAAATGTAAGAAAAAATTTAATTAAGTACATGTTTAATTGTTTACCTATTGCACTTTTCTATTCGAGATTTTATTGTTACTTGCACCTCTGCACTCGATACCAGCCCTAATTCTCTATGATAGTTTGCCTCTCCTGACTCTTTTATTATTTACCTCAACACTTCTACCGAGGCTACCTGCACCAGAAGGCTAGTAACCAGGGGAGGGGATCCGCAGGTTTCAATCCAGATCTTATGATACAAGTATACAATTAAATTATTGATGGAAAAAAACAAGCGAAGCTCGATAACTACGCGTTTTTTTCCTTTTTTAATATTCGTACGCACGCCCCGGTAAGATCTGCGTGAAATGCATCTGCTATCTCCTAAAAGTGAGCTTTCAAGGCAGCACATAAGGTAGTAAGTATAACTCTACCTATTACGACAATTACGACATGAACAACCCTTGAAAGGACATTTTCAACATTGAAACGTCTTAAAACTTATCTGAGAAATTCTACTGACCAAGAAAGACTGGGTTGGCGTTGATGTCAATTCGATTGACGGCAAAATATATTATATCAACACCGTGGGTGTAATAGATTTGTTCGCCACGAAGACGGCTAAAGGACTGAATGTACTCTGTCCGGTAGGTACATGTTTTCGAAAAACATTTACCGATTTACTTGTTGTCAAAAACCTTTGCTGAGAGAAACCTAGTTAGTCGATCGAACTAGCGGTAAGTGAACGTTTGACTGATTCTACATTTGACTTTATAGGCAGAATAATGGCAGTGTCAGTCTACTTTGCCACCAATTGCCTTTTATTACGCCAATGACTGTATGTAATATATGATCTGACCATCTGGACTCGAATTGTTAGAAGTGGAATTTGATCGCAACGCAATCGATTCAGTCAAACGTTCAATTACCTACTTCTAGTTTGTTCGACTAGCTATAAAAAAGCATAATCCCACCAAAAACATTTACATAAAACAAACCAAGTCTCTTTTGCTGAAAAAAGTTCTGAGATCTAATGTAGAGCCAAGTCTGGAATTTCAATAGATGGTTTTTTTTCGGACTTGGCAATCAGCATGTATGCCAAATATCAAGTTTAAAGGTCTGCTAGAAGAACCTTAGATCTTTGATGATTGGTGAGTGAGTCAGTGTGTGTTTCGAAATAACGAAACTTTGATGGCAGATATGTTGTAAGCTGTTTTAGTTAGAAATTTGCAATTTGGGAACAAATTTAATGCACAAGTACTCTCTCTGTAATGTAACTTTCAGGCTTTTACTTTTATCTGTAACAAAGATATAGAGGGCTTAAAAACACCGCGAATTACGTCGATAAAAGGTTGTACGGCCGTGCCCCCTGATTTTTTTGACAGTTCACTTTGTAACCCTCTTTAACCGCTCCAACGTTTGAGGAGACATGTAGCCAGCCATTGACTATCCTGTCCTGTATAATATTCCCCAGAATTAATGTTGACATAAAACCTGTGATGACTTCTTAACAAACCTGCTTAGAAAATAATCAGATCTTGCCTGACATTTAAATGATTACTGACGACTGCGACAGTTTGGGTAACCTAAAAATTCCGCGATAATATCATTTTGATTTGATAAATCCTGCAAAGAATATGTAAACCACTATATTATATTCTCTGCACAGGGTAGACAATAGCTGATGATGTAAAAGGCGAGGATTGACAAGACCGTGAGAGGATCAAAATTTCGAACAGAGTTGCTATATTGTATAGGTAACTATAGTCACAAAACTTGTGAAGTGAAAACGTCTTTGCCTAACTTTATCTAAGACTTATTAATCTCGGTGGAAAGTTTCAGGAACGCTCTATAATCTCCAAACTAATGATCAGATAATTTAAGAGTAATGAATGGGTAATGTTACTTATTTATTATTCATGTAAACAACAACTTAACAATAATAGGTGTTTCATCTCGCCGGGAGTTGTAAAAACCGATGTCAAGCAGAGAATTATCAATTTTTCGTCACACGATTACGAGGCGATTTACTTCGCTAATAAAGTGATAAAGAAAGAAAACAACGTGCATCGAGTGGACTGGCCGGCAACCCGGCACGCCAGTGAGGAGCCGTTCGGAGGACGCCCGACGCGAAGCCGCCACTCGGCCCACACCCGAACTACTGCGCCAGAGCGAGACGGCTATACCGACGCAGATAGAAGCTGATGTGTCCTCGGTTTTCATCGCTCATTCATTGAGTTGAACAGTTCGTTTTGTATAAGCGACACAGGCGTTGTCGCAGGTTCTTTGCCGACACAACTTCTAGCATTGTTTTGAAATAAAGTGTGCAACAGTAGTAACATCGATCGTTTCCATGTGCAAAGTTTATAATTTTACAGTGATTTAAAGTTAACGTGAACATGAGTACCGACGAGGTTACAAATAAACCTTTTGGGCTAAAACTAAGAGTGGTTCATGTTGTGAGATTAGTATTTGCAACTATAGGGAGGTTCATCTTAAGTTTATACTATGGAGTCGAAGGGGAGAAGATACCGCCAATTCACGACGACATTCTGAAACAACCAGCTGTTGTAGTTGCGAAGAAAATACGAAATAAAGAGGTAAGTTTGAGTTAAATAATATTACGAAGAACAAGAACTTTTAAAGAGGCTTTAAACTTATAAATAACTACATTTACTCACGTTAAAATAACAATCTATTGTACACGAACATGACTAGGTACCTACTGGTAGCTAGTAGTTACAAGTTTAATAACTAATGATGTAATATTTAAAGAGGAAGCACATGCATGATGCTATGTAGTTCGTATCACTACGTAACAAGGAAATTATTGAAGTTCCCAGAATTTTTTACGTCGAATTGAGTCTTGTATATCTACACTGTTACAATTATAGTCTTTAAATGTAGTCCAATGCCATGTTTACACAAACTGATAACAGTATTCACGTATGTTTCATTACCATGCATTTAAAAATACACTTCCAATCACAAAACCTTGATATCTACAGCAGTATCCACAGTGGTTATAAAATCCAAGTCCAAACTACAATAAAAAACTATGATTCATTATGTGCACGCGCTTATCAAGAACTAGCATAACGATTAGATTACCTATTGCAAATTATCCTGCCATTATTATAGCTACGTTAATTAAGTCCTATGAAGGACTCAAGTAAGCTTGCATTGGTGATAATAGTACTCGCACAAGTTTCAAGTACTTGCCAATTAAGCTTAAAAACGTAACGCAAAGACTTTATGTAGCTTACCTCCAACGTCCTTAATTATTTTTGTTTTTGTTGAATCTGCGTTAGCCGTACTTTATCCGTAGCATGGAGGTACACGTCACAATTATTAATGTATTTTATAGCCCTATGAATAGAGTAGGTCCGGACAAGAAGCTAAGTTCAAGTTTACGTATAACCTTGACATTTAGAATTCTGTCCACAACAGCACGGTCCAAATATTAGTATGACACATACAAGTTACAACGTACATTTCTGAAAGACAAATTTTATCTTTGGATACGTGCAGCTGTAATTTTTTTAATTATGGGGTTTAGATAGATTCTATATCGTTATAAAATAATGTTTAGTCATTAGATGACTTAGCAATGTGGTAATCAAGGCTATGACTATAACAAAGTGGACATGCTAAAGTCTTTTGTTGTGCTGTGGATAAAACCACTTTCCTTGTTTGCTCCGTTAAATCTGTGTACAGAGATAAATCGAAAGTTGCCTCATGATGAGGAAAAACTGGTAACACTCTCGTTCGTTCTAATTGTGTTATAAAACTCATAATAGTAACATGGAATGTATGTTTTGTTATTATTTTGGTGTTTGTTTACGTTGAGTCGAAAGGAGGAACGGTTAAAAAACTATTTGGTCTCATACACGTTCGTAAATCCATACCTACTGATCATCACCCATCGGATGATTGCAGCAGTAGGATATTATTATTCCTAATTGATTATTATTAATGGCAATATTATTACCTGCCCAATTGGAAGCTGACCCATCACGAGGCAAAAAACGATTTGGTGTTGTTTGGTACGCCGTGGACTTTTTATTGATTTTATGGAAATATAGGGAAATATTTAGCTAAAACATTCTGACACCCTTTTTTTATACAAATGGAAACTCGTTCCTTCTTTATCAAGGCCAAACGTCAACATTTTTAATAAGCGACTTGTACAGTAGCCAAAACGCGACAAAAGACGTTGATATAAAAGTTAATATAGCATCAAAGGCAAATTCAAGACAGTAAGCCAAGTTACATTAATCGTTCTTGTACGATGAAGAGACTGGAAAATTACTTCCTGGACAACACAATGCAGTCCAGAAAATGTTCGAAAATAGGAACTTCAAAAGGATACTCCTTTCTAGAATTTTGCTCTAGCATGTGAAATCATTATCGTGGAAATACAACCTGTTGAATCAGTTTCCAATCCGGTTTAAATTATATTATGCAGCTCGGGTATAGGTATGTATAGAGCTAAATCAATATCTGCGATGCAGAAAAGAAGGTTTTCGAGAACAGTCCGAACATAAATGTGTCATGTTTTTCCTTTGTCATCACTATTTTCGTTGCCTTTATGAAGGTGTTTATTATGTTTTGTATCATCTCAGTAAGCTATCAAAATTATTTAGCTTACTTAATCCTTTGGGATGTCATGAAACAACGGACTTCTGTCCTATCCTAGGCTATCCTAGTGCGACATAATACAGGAAACAACACCCAACGTTGATTTATCAGCGACAACTATAGTAATTGTTAGTTTAAATGACTCACAATGCGCCTCGAATTGACTATATAAGCATCACGAACCGAATAAAGCGTTGAGATTGCACTCGCTACACTACTTTTGTGATACAAAAGTGTGAATAATCTAGATGGAATTTATTCCATGTTATTCCGCATAAAATCGTTTGGAGATGGAGAAATGGCATTCAATGCTTGTATGAGTTTTATATCATTTAAAAGGAATAGATACTAAAAGTTTATGAGTTGTGTAATAGGGGTACGCGGAAACTACTCCCGTAATTGATTTAAGAGCCCCGCAAACTACATCTACTTACTCCTTATTTTTATATAGGAATTAGATCCAGAATCCAACTGAACTACCAGCCATTTAAGTCTGAGGGACATAAATATCTTAGTTGCTGTTTTATTACTTTAGTTTAGACTTGATTTAACTTAACTAGTAGACTAGCTGAAGGGCGAAGTTTCCGAAGTTGAGAACGAAGCCACTGACGTAAGCCAAAGACAGATAATTGCGGTTAAGTACTCAACATTAAACTTGGTAATTATTTTATAACGATAGCCAGGCTTCGAAATTAAATTGGCGACAGCCTGTCTTACTTAATTCCTTACTTATAGCAGTCGTTAGCGAAAACATAAAAAGTTTGCTTTAATGAATTTTTAAATTCTGCGTTTCCAAGTTGCATTAAAAAAAAGGAGATTTTAAAATAGATTTTGAATCCTGTTATTGGTTTTAAAGCAGTAAATGCGGTCGGTAATGTTAATTTTATTCTGGTTGGCTTTAATATCGGCTTTGCCGGGATCCGCCGCAAATTCAATAATATCTTGTTATTCTATTCGTTATGTGTAGCGGGCTATGAGGAGGGTCATTTTCAGCTGAAATTTACGATGATGAATTAAATCAAAACATCGGCTTACAATTTCGATGAGTAGATAGGCAATTCGGAACACGTCCCAAAAATAAAACTTGTTTCAACAATACCTTACTGTCTTAGAATTTAAATGTGATACCCAATAGAACATACAGAGAAATGAAGGAATTGACTCTGGATAGAGAAAGATGGAGATTTCTACACCGACAAGTGCCCAGCACTTAAATTTTGGATGGATGGACTAAATAGAAGGCCCGTGCCTGTGTTCTTGTATTAACATTTTACTAGCAATATCATTTTAATATTTTACAGATAACAAGTGTGGAAGTGCTAGAGGCATGCATCAGACGGATTAAAGATGTCAATTCCGCGCTTAACTGCTTCGTGGAAGATCGATTTGAACTGGCATTAAAGGAAGCACGTGAGGCCGATGACCTCGTCCGAAGCGGTGTAAAGTCGGCCGCTGAGCTAGAGGAAGAGAAGCCCTTCCTCGGCGTTCCCTTTACGACAAAAGACTGTATAGGCGTAAAAGGTACTTAAAGGAATAATCGCGCAGTTATATGGATTATTAGTCGAGTAAACAATGGCTGCCATAATGACTAACCTTTGTATAAACAATTCAATACATTTTCTGTTTCATTGAGATTTTTTAAAGCCAACGCTGTAAAAGTCAATGCTGAAGGCAATTTCTTGTTTTCTAAATGAAATTGATTTTTAAAAAGGCCACTCAAACTCTCGTTATGTTTATTTAATTTCAATTTAATTGATACAGTTAATTGGAAAAATATTATGGTGGTTTGCCAATTACATAAGTGTAGTTACTTACTGTAATTTATGCACTACGGTCACGGATCAAAACCGCATGAAAAACAAATGGTTTTTGTTTATGTTAGATGTATTTCCTTTTATTTATGAAATCTGTTTTGCCATTAGTTAATTATTGTTTGATAGATCGATGTTCTGTGAAATATACATGGATCATTACTACTGAAATAACATAAACAAGGTTTGTCGGAAAGGGGGTACTAATCCGCAGACCACTTAAAGTATCACTGATAAGTTTTAAAGCAAATGTTAAAATTCGATTATTTTTATTTGCATAAAATGATTATTATTTTAGTTTTTTCAAAAATTCTTCTTCCCTGCTTTAGTTACGAACTCAGAAAATGGACCTTCTGATTCGTGACCCCAAATATAAATAAAATGTAAACACAGCTGATCATAGCTAAGGATAGATAGATTTTAGCGATTTTTTTATGAAATCTTTGAACAGGTATTTCTCTTAAACTATTTATCATGGGTACTTTATCACCCTTTCGGATTAGTACCCCCTTTCCGACTAACCTTGTATATTCGAATAAGGATAATTTATAATCCAGAGCGCTGGAAATACCAAATTTTCAGTCTTATTAGTACCTATTATTTTAACTGAATCACGAGAAGGTAAACTAGCAGTTAAACAAGATTGTTATTTATTTACCTAAGGTATATATACTGGAGGTTTTCCTTTTTGTCATTACAGGTTTACATCACACAGCAGGTGTAGTTCTTCGTAAAGATGTTATTGCAGAAGAAGACAGTGACGCCGTCAGGCTTCTACGAGCGAAAGGCGCCATTATTATTGGACTTACAAATGTACCTGAATTATGCATGTGGTAAGCTGTTCGCATACTTACATTTTTTGTTTAATAAGATACATAAAACAGTTTCAAAGCAACATTTTTAAGATGTGTTTACATATTTGTGCTTGTTTCAGGTGGGAAACTCACAACCACATTCACGGCAGAACGAAAAACCCTTACAACACTACAAGAATTGTTGGGGGTTCATCTGGTGGGGAGGGCTGTTGCCAGGCTGCTGCAGGCAGCGTGTTCGGTATAGGTATGTAAAACCTACATATACATAAATTCCACATTCATATCCTGAGGCCGCATCACGCTAAGAAAAGTCGCCGGCCCTATGCAAGAATTCGTGTCGTTTCTACACGAACTGTGTACACTACTTCGGCGCTGATCAAGAAAAAACTCTTGCCTGCGCTAGACACGACGCGTGAACGTTGCTGCGGTGGGGGGCGGGGTAGGGTAAGGTGGTTCAGGTAGTTTTTGTGCGTTTGTTTGTGTGGACGTAGACGCACGACTGCCCGAAAACAATCTTAACGTTTACACGTTCCTATTCGTCTTGTCTGCAGTAGACACGAAAAGTTTTCGTGCCTAGATCCGCCAAAATTCTTGTCGTGTACATGATAAATTGGTTCTATCTGCAGCAGACACGTTGAAATTTCTTAGCGTGTACAAGCGGCCTTATAAACAATAACAAAAATTGCAATTGTAACCTACCATAGAGGCCTACGGTTATCGACAAGCGCCCGATAAAGGTAACATCTTGTCGGGCGCTTATCTTAGATCGAGTTAAGTAGATGACATTTTATGGTTGGAAGTTGACTAAAATTGTCCATTATCATTAGTCATAAATAGCGAACTCATAAGCAAAGCCTATGGGATTTACCGATTTTAAAATAGACCAGAACTTACTGATGTATCTCATCAGTAAGTTCTGATCTAATTTAAAGAGTTGCGCGGCGTAACGACAGAGATTGGATGGAGACTGCCTCGTTGGTCTAGCGGTCGCAAGCGCGACTGCTGAGTTTGATTGAGGTCCTGGGTTCGATCCCAGGTCGGGCAGTGTTATTTGGTTTTTCCGTGTGGAATTTCTCAGTAGCAGCCTGGAGTCTGGATTTGTGCCCGGTCGATGACAATAGGCTCAACTCCTATTACATGGGACGTCAAACATAACGGCGAAATGTGGGTGTACTATACATCTCTGCCAAGCCTTCGGGGAATACAGGCGTGAGTTTATGTTTTGGCTGGAGACCCCTTAGGTCTCGCCATTAACTGCCCGGTTACGTAGAAACGGTCCACAAGGGCCACAAAGAAGCAGCGCAACAGAAAATAAATAAAGAAACTCATAGAGAAATCGATCGATAGCTGGCGGATACAATCTGCCAGCGCGAAAGATTGTTTTTTGTTATTTTTCAATAATATCTTGTGTATTTTATAAGTCTTCGTAGCTAGCAATTATGCTAATGCGTTACTAAGTGACATCACTTAGTAACCTGATATCTGAGTGTTAGATCGATACACTCGTTTACTTGTAATTTATTTTTCCTTTTCCTAATGATAGCTAATTTATCGTAACATTTTTGTGGTTAAAGGTTCAGACATTGGCGGTTCGATACGGATGCCAGCTTATTTCAACGGAATATTTGGTCACAAGCCGTCACGTTACATTGTTTCAAACGTTGGACAGTACCCCATTCCTGAGACGGAGTTACTGAATTCATTTTTGGGTAAGTGTTTCCGATTTTCTATTTGATATAGAAGAATATTTTATTTGTACATTTGTAGTTCCAACATCGAGGAGCTCGTGGCTAAATAATTACAGCCGCATAGACCGATCTTCCGGGTTAAGCCACGCTTGCCGAGGTTGGTCTGTGGATGGGTGACCATTTACCATAGCGAGTTTCCTCCGTGCCTCGGAAAGCACGTAAAGTCGTTGGTCCCGGCTGTCATTTGTAGATCTTTGACAGTCGTTACTGTTGGTCAGAAGCCAGAAAGTCTGACAACCAGTCTTACCAAGAGTATCGTATTACCCAGTTACTGGGTTGTGGAGGTCTGATAGGCAGTCGCTCCATGTAAAATACTGATATTCAGCTGCATCCGGTTCGACTGGAAGCCGACCCCAACATAGTTGGGAAAAGGCTAGGCAGAGGCAGATGATGTAGTTCCAACATCGTGCAGCGGTTAATAATAGCAACGAGTACCTGATAATGGGTATGTGTCGCTATTGCGAGAGCTCAAAGTTCATCGATTACCTAGCGTGGTGACTATGGCCATTTCTACATAGTGTATTGCGATCGCCTGGTGTAAACTTACAAATGAAACCTATTAGCTGCACATGATCGCATAGACCGGTTAGATCCATTCAAGGAGATTAGAAATTTAAACGCATTTCAGCAGACCATTCATCTATTCACGCAAACGTGATCTTTTAACTTATGTATGATTTTTTACGTTTTGAATGGAACACAAATTCTTATATTGATGTAGATTTAAAGCTCAAAGTTCTAGGTCCACCAAAAGGACAAAAATAATATGGTGTTCAATAATTTTGTAAATTATGATCAATTTGATGATGAATTAATATTTTTTTATAATTTGTACACAGGTATAGGACCTATGACAAGACATGCGGTGGACTTAAAGCCTATTCTGAAAATTATATCATACAACGCCAAGAAACTTAGATTAGACGAACCCGTCGATATCAAAAAACTGAATTATTTCTATCAATTCAGCAGTGGAGCGCCATTGGTGGACGATGTTGATCCAGAAATTACAGCAGCGATGAAAAAAGTTATAGAATTCTTGAAAGTTAAACACCAATTAGACGCTGAGGAGAAAAAAATCCCGTTACTACGCAAATCAATGCCCATTTGGTTTTCAAACATGAAGGGCAAGAAGAAGTTTGGCGAATTAATAATGGAAAAAGAAAGTGTAGGAGGCATCTTATTAGAAATGGTGAAAAATTTCATCGGACTCTCCGGGAACACGTTCATTGGTCTTATTACATCGCTCTTTGACTACGGAGGAGTGGAAATTGGCAGTGACAAATACAAACACTATCTCAAACTACGTGAAGATCTCGAACTTATCTTTTCTAACATGCTGGGTGACAACGGTGTTTTCCTGTTTCCTACGCACCCGACAACTGCGCCGTATCACAACGAACCACTACTTCGACCGTTCAACTTTTCTTACACTGCCATTATTAACTGCTTAGGCCTACCATCTACGACGGTACCGCTAGGCTTAAGTAGGGAAGGTTTACCTATCGGAATCCAAGTGATTGCAAACCACAATCAGGATAGATTATGTTTAGCAGTAGCAGAAGAGTTAGATCAAGCATTTGGGGGTTGGGTTGAACCTCAAAAATCATAAATTATGGTACGAAATTACTATAATAATTTAATAATGCATAAGTATTCAATTCATACGTCACAATATTTTTTTGTAATTTTTAACCTAATTCTACAAAGCCTTAAATGTTAAAGTTATAAGTGAGAAATGTTTTTAAATGGTATTTTAATAATCTTGTTTAAGATGTGATATTTATAGAATTACCTGTATTGGGAATGGGCACAGCTGTTACAAGAATGTCTACTTAGAGCCCCCGCAGACCACAGACTTTCTATCGGCCGATAATTTGGTCGGATTCTTAATCAGTATGAAGATGTATGCAAGTGCGCACACTATAACGATTCGCTATCGGCCGATAAAAAAGTTGGATGGTCTACACCAGGGTTACTCAAAGTGGGGTACACGAACCCCTAGGGGTTCGCCATTCGACGGCAGGGGGTTCGCTACAAGATTTACGTAATGGTGGCTTGATGACTGGCAGGCACGTGCGACACACATGGTGGCGCGTTTCTTCAACAGTCAATATTATTATTTTCTTTGGGGGGGAGGGGGAATTTAATTAGTTAGTTAAGGGGTTCGCTGTCACCTGGAAACTTTAACAGAGGTTCGTGGAGCCGAAAGTTTGAGAAACCCTATGGACTACATGATCCCCGACTGTTTAGTTGGCCCAGTGTGCGCGCCAGCAGTCAAACCCGACCAAACTATCGGCCGATAGACAGTCTGTGGTATGCGGGGGCTCTTAAGGTGATTCCATTCCTTCTTCCCATACAAATGAATATTCTTGTAACAGGAATAGGTACACATTTTTAAAATTAAAACTTCGTTATTGTTATCTCCTATTTAAGAATTATCAGTTGTAGCAAATTGTAATTACAGGTAAAATCTAACGACAAAGTTGTTTATTGCTTACCTACATAAAAATATTACTATTAGGTAGTTAAGTTCTGTTATTTTTATGTTTTTGCCTGCTATTGCATTTCGCGGTTACGCAAAATTCATTAATAGATATTAATTGCTAAGATTTGACGCATATTAATTATTTCGTATGGAATGAGAGACGAGAGCATTTCCTTAACATGTTTTTATCCAAATTTGGTAGAATATAATGCGATAACGTACATAATAAATGTGTCTACGTACTACTTCTCTATATCTTATAAGTATTACAAAAAAAATTACTAATAAAAAAAAACAACCATATTTTTGATCTTTAATTACGTAGTACCTTACCTATAAAATACCGACTAGAGCTTCATAATAATATAATGATCACGATCCTTATCGCATGTTTTTTGATTTCGCAATTATGTAGACGCGAGTGATTCTTATTTTGCATCAACCGACTGCCATGACAGAGGGCTGTTACGTAACTTGGGGGAGGCCTTTGCTCAGCGTGGACTATGATGGCCAAGTATCTAATCTTTGCAATCTAACTGGCGCTTGTTACTTGACCAGTGGTTAGACTTCTGACTATAACGTAGTGGTTTATAAATCTGCTTCTAACTGGCTGTGGTGACGATACGATGTTATTGAATATCTGTTAATTCGGCAGACGATCTAGTGTTTTCTAATAGTGGATCCATACAGCCCGGCGGCATCAGCCACCGGCCTAGCTGCCGGCTTTGTGAGCGGCAGTCGCAACAAAGCCGGCGGCCATGTTGCCATCGAGGCCGCCGGCAGCGGGGAGACAGTTCGTTCGCGGCTTTCAATTGGTACTAGTGTCGTTTGTTTTTGATAACTGCGAATCGATTCAGAACCACGCTTGCCGGCGGCACTTGCGGCTTTGCCGCCGGGCTGTGTGGATCCACCATTAAACCTCTTTTGAATGATATCAGTCCCAATATTTGACGAATTTGCTAGTTCTAAGAGAGATAGATATAATCTTTGGTTAACTCATCAAACAAGGCACCAGGTACATCGGAGTTGATCGGAGATGAGAAAAAGAGCACCCTTCTCTTCTACAAAAAAAAGTGATCATAACTTGCTGAAGAAATATTGCCAATTCTCACTCCTGAGCCACGTTGACAAGCTGTTTTTAGGGTCATCATGAATCATCATCTCTCCAACAGATGCGATTAGTTCCAACCACCACAACAATCCGGGTTTTTAAAAGGGCTGCGCTGGTCCGTGCACGTAACCGCTACATAAAGGAAGCGGGTAGAAGCAGGGGCCGGCATTTTTTAACAAAAATACGCCTCGTTTCAAATACAAATTCGCGGAAATACAGCAACAAATGGCGGCTTACCAGCGCTGATCGGAGCAGGTCGGAACTTGTTGGTGAAGTTCGGAGCTTGTCGGCGCTGGTTCGCCACACAGTATAGAGACTACCTGCGCCGACTAGTTAACTGCGCGGACCAGCACCGACAAGCGCTGGCAGATCGGCGCCGGCAACCCGCTTTCTACGTGTATACGGACTAACCGACCAATTGATTGAGTTATAGATACATATGAAAACTACAACGTAAAAAGAAAATATACATAGTATAAGCATAAACAGGCCATTACTCTCCAACTGCTGGGCACAAGCGTCTTCTCAAAATGAGAAGGGTTTAAGCCTTAGTCCACCACGCTGGCCTGGTGTGGGTTGCTGGACTATAGTCAAGGTATACAGGTTTCTTCGCGATGTTTTCCTTCACCGTTAACGCAAGTCATAATCAAATTATGATCCGCGCATGAACTCGAAAAGTCAGAGGTGCTGGCTGGGATCGAACTCAGACACACCCTGCATGTAAAGCAAGCATTCAATATGCGCGTTCCCATTGAGGGACCACTTTTGAATTTTGAGCTTTTGAATGCGTCAGCCCTTAGTAAAAGTTCTCAAACCGTTGTAAATTCAGCCTCTAGTTTGTAAAAGTAACCACTCAAAAGTTACAACCGATTAAAGGTGGTCCCTCAGTCGTGACTGACAGGCATCCATATCTCACAAGATAGTTAAAATTTACAACTGCTATAAATGACTACTCTTAGTAAAAGATTTGTAAAACTAATTTACTGAATATCAACCCTTCCTGTGCACTGAATAAAAAGAACTAGCATGCAGAAGGTGGTCCCTCAATCGATCACCATAAGTTCACCGTGAGTGGAGACCCCAATGGAATTTGGAATTTTCGTATGGGTCTAGCGTTAGTAAAAGTACTTGAATGATTGTAAATTTAACCTCTAGTTTGTAAAAGAAGCCATTCAAAAGTTTCAATCGATAAAAGGTGGTCCCTCAATTGAAACGTTTATCAAAAGAAAAAACTATTTACGTGGCATTCCGAAGTTAAAAAGACGAATGCTACAGTCTATCCTTTAGTAAATTTTTTTTACTAACGATTACTTTACCAAACAGTGTCAAAAACTGAACCGTTTTATTTTAAATAATAATCGAATTCCTGCGAAGAAATACTAAGATCGAGGTGACCACACAACTGGATTTTTTAGAGACTGTTACGTAATACAACATTTCATTGATATTTGACATCGCTTAGCTAATTTCAAACCCAAAGAAAATAATGAAATAGTGTAGGAGTAGTAAAAAAAAAAATTAAACTCTTCTGAAAATGATTGTACAATATTATTTTTTACTAATCACATCACTGCTAATTAAAAAAACAGACAGAAAATAATGCATATGATAATTAAAAAAAAGGATGGTTCCCATTTCTTCTATGGAACATCACGTCAATAGAGAAAATGAAACATTTTTTTCTCGTTTTAATACATAGAACCGCATACTAGCACTTCATCCGACTTCACTTTTCGGTGACGTCATGGAACAACATGGGAATCATAATTTTTCCCAAAGGATGATGGGCACAAATGTATGGAGTCTGGTACTGGCACCAATCAAAATGCATGATATACTACTAAAGTAGAAAAAAAACATAACTATTAAGCATTTCTTATTTTTCATTCCCGACTCAAAAAGAGAGGTGAGAGGTGAACCCACGACGGAAAATGACGGATGTTTTATAAGTTTGAAGCTTATGTCTGTAAGTCTCTGTCCGTCTATACTATTCTATTTATATAAAATTATATCCCTTTTTCCCTTAGTCACGGCCCGCCGCGACCGCCGCGCCGCGCCGCCGGCCGCTTTAAATTGTAAAAAGTTTTTTTTTGTGTCAAATTTGGGAAAAATTATGATTCCCATGTTGTTTCATGACGTCACCGAAAAGTGAAGTCGGATGAAGTGCTAGTATGCGGTTCTATGTATTAAAACGAGAAAAAAATGTTTCATTTTCTCTATTGACGTGATGTTCCATAGAAGAAATGGGAACCATCCTTTTTTTTAATTATCATATGCATTATTTTCTGTCTGTTTTTTTAATTAGCAGTGATGTGATTAATAAAAAATAATATTGTACAATCATTTTCAGAAGAGTTTAATTTTTTTTTTTACTACTCCTACACTATTTCATTATTTTCTTTGGGTTTGAAATTAGCTAAGCGATGTCAAATATCAATGAAATGTTGTATAACGTAACAGTCTCTAAAAAATCCAGTTGTGTGGTCACCTCGATCTTAGTATTTCTTCGCAGGAATTCGATTATTATTTAAAATAAAACGGTTCAGTTTTTGACACTGTTTGGTAAAGTAATCGTTAGTAAAAAAAAATTACTAAAGGATAGACTGTAGCATTCGTCTTTTTAACTTCGGAATGCCACGTAAATAGTTTTTTCTTTTGATAAACGTTTCAATTGAGGGACCACCTTTTATCGATTGAAACTTTTGAATGGCTTCTTTTACAAACTAGAGGTTAAATTTACAATCATTCAAGTACTTTTACTAACGCTAGACCCATACGAAAATTCCAAATTCCATTGGGGTCTCCACTCACGGTGAACTTATGATGATCGATTGAGGGACCACCTTCTGCATGCTAGTTCTTTTTATTCAGTGCACAGGAAGGGTTGATATTCAGTAAATTAGTTTTACAAATCTTTTACTAAGAGTGGTCATTTACAGCAGTTGTAAGTTTTAACTATCTTGCGAGATATGGATGCCTGTCAGTCACGACTGAGGGACCACCTTTAACCGGTTGAAACTTTTGAGTGGTTACTTTTACAAACTAGAGGCTGAATTTACAATAGTTTGAGAACTTTTACTAAGGGCTGACGCATTCAAAAGCTCAAAATTCAAAAGTGGTCCCTCAATGGGAACGCGCATGCATTCAATTGCTAATCTATGACTTGTTTCTTTCAATAGAGAAATGCTGATATCTCGTCACGTTAAGTAGAACAGCCACCGTGCGCCGACCTACACAGATATCGGTATTAAGAAAAAAAACAGTCACAGATGACTTACTTTTGTATTCAAATTGAAGCTCTACATAAATTATAACCATGAGATTTTAGGATGCAGTCATCTCTGTCGACAGCGCCAGTTTTCATCTGAAGAAAGTAGCTGGCATGTAGCCTGGTTGATAATGACCCAGTGTTTTCAATTCAATTCAAATTCATTTATTTCAATCAAGTTGGATCATACAATATCATTAGGTACCTACATTAAATAAATTATTAGAAAAATAAATAAAAAATAAAACACAACACACGATTTCATTATTAATTACAAATTAAATTGGCAAAGTCAGTAAATTAGAAATTAGAGTTTTGGCCAAAGACATTCAATGAAGTTAGGTATTAAATCTCTTTGGTTTTGACACCATCATGGATTTCTTACGTTCAGTCTAAGAACAACTTTAGCTAGGTATTGTTTTGTGTGTTCAATGTTCAGCAGTGATTTGAATGACTGATTTACTTTTTCAACTAACATTATAACGCCATTCAGAATAATATTATCAGCTATTTTCTGAAAAATTTTAAATACTTAATACTGGTTAATTTTAGAAGTTCTCAACTTAGATTTTAAATTAAACAAATTGATGAATGTTATTGATTCAATTTTTAATAATATTAAATAACTTCAACAAAGTACAACAGTAAATGATTACAACAAAAACATAACAAATTAATCAATGGTGGA
Source organism: Amphipyra tragopoginis (assembly GCA_905220435.1). NCBI lineage: Eukaryota > Metazoa > Arthropoda > Insecta > Lepidoptera > Noctuidae > Amphipyra > Amphipyra tragopoginis. The sequence continues at coordinate 13,978,298 of HG992009.1, forward strand.
AAGATTATGTATGATATTTAATATTTCTTTCCTCTTGACAGAGGGTTTTATCTTGACATGCATGTCACAATTGCCAATCTGTCCTGTATTATGAGCACATTCTGCTAGCCTCTCAGCATTACATAAGACATGGACCCCACAGTCATAGCCATTGCCCTGTTGCAGACAATCTTTGTTCAGATATTCGATGGTACCTAAAACAGTTCCAGATGTTAAACATGACAACTTATTAAAATTATTTTGAAATAAGAAACTACTGCACTATTATGATTGTGAATATCCAGACTTTTTCCTTTATGCAGGCATGGTTTATTCAATTATTAAAGAAATTATTCTTTCTCTATAGCACTAAAATGGGTATTCCCTTTTAGTATCAAGGTTGTCAAATTAATTTACAGATACTTAAGTTCACTTAAAATTTTGAAAAAAATTTGGTCTGGTTATGAGAAATTGTTCACTTACCCTTTTTTGAAAGGTATGGAATAAGATGGTTGGCAAAATCACAAGCGGCTCTGTGATTGCTCACATATGAAGAATCAAAGTGGTAAAAACTGCTTTCTGGCTTTGAATAAACGAGTAGACTCCAGTGTGAGCCACCAGCCATGTCCGGTGTATCATTGTCATTTAGTGGAAAGAACACAAACTGTTTTTCCCTTATACCCAGAGGTTCTAGAAATGTGTTAATTTCATCTTCATGAACCATCTTTATACATTGAGTCACCTCTGGTGATACAAACAGTAATTCTTTTGCATTTCTGAATGTCTTTGTCTCTAAGTATTCAAAAGAAAATGATATGATTGTATCATTCAGCCAATATGGTCCACTCAAAAGTTCAACATCTGACTGATGAAGTAATATATTATGGAAGCTTAACACAATTCCAGCATTGGCCATTTTCAATTTTTAAATTAAATGTTGTCCAGTAACATGAAGTAACATTTAATGTTGATATGATCTGGTAAATAAGGAAAAAATAGAAGCAAAATAAAAAATATATGTAAAAACTTATAAATTCAAAGTAAGTATTAGTGTTCGTCAACTCAACTTAAAATTATGTTCACAATTTTAGTGATAGGGTCATTGATCAATTATTGGGTATCTCTTGTGATTTTTTTAAGGGTTGGTTTAAGCGCAATTAAGACAAATATAAAACTTAACATTTACATTTTTTATGACAGAAAAATACCAATAAAGCTAATTTCATTCTTATAATAAATAACAGGGGTTGACGCTCACTAGTATTTTTATGTTTTAAACATTTTTGGTTACAAGTAAACGAACTCACCACAGGCTGATATATTGCGAAAGCATTTAATTGAATCACGAATTAAATAACATGAACTATCACTATTATTTTCCAAACTATTGCTTTTCCATTGTTTGTGTATTAATGATTTTATTACCACAAAATATTACAACCATACGCAATCGTACATTTCATTGAGATATTGGACTTGAAAATCTATCAAAATAGACTGGAGACTGTAGAAAATAGAAATGTCATCCTGACAGTTAATGACTGTCTGAATCTTAGAATAAGTACTAAAGCATAGAAGGAGCGCTACTTAGCATAAACGAATCAAAATATAGCCATGCTATTTACTCATATGGCGGACTCGCTGTTGTCAGAGCGGGAAAGATAAACTTTTGACAGGCCGTAAAAATTAATTTTGTAACCTTTTGTACAGAGACTAGGGATGAGGGTATTCACACTATTAGACTATAGCTATCGATAAAATAAAGTCATCGTATAATGTATATTACGAAATATCTGAAGTGGTATTGTAAGACCGAAAGAAGGTGACTATGATTGTGTTAACCAAATAACAGCCATGCCGGATATTGCCATAGTACATTTAAATACTTACTTCTTAGAAAGTCATAATGACAAAAGTAAAGTCATAATATCATTATTATTCAGCCGAAAGATGCCCACTGCTGGACGTAGGCCTCTCCCGAGCATCATCATTTCGACTGGTCCTGTTATTATCGCTATCAATAAATAAAGTCATCGTTTAAGTATAAATGTCTATTATTTAATTTGCAATTACTAAAAGCTTCACAAAAGTTAAATACATTATTATTGAGTATTCCTTGTAATGTACTTGGACATGCACGTTTTTTTCTGTCACTAGAACGGCGCCACGTGGTCTCAGGTAAGTTGTCAATTTCGAGGCGCTGGAAATTTTAAACAAAATAATGATTGTTTTATATATAACTAGCGACCCGCCCCGGCTTCGCACGTGTACGTTTAATAGCTTAAAACCTTCCTCTTGAATCACTCTATCTATAAAAAAACGGCATCCCTAAAAATACAAGATTTTAAAGATTATTACGGTAAAGAGGTGTAAAATTTAGTGGCACCAAATGCAAACTGATTGAGAAGTAAGTTAATCATCGTTTATTTAATACGTTAATTTTGTTTAGATTCACTGTTCTCCTAATCTATCAGGCTTGAAGATTACGACTGTATTAACAGCATTTATTTGAAAGATAAACAAGACAATGAAATATTATCTGAAATAGTCTATTGTATGAATGGCCGAAAGAAGATGTCGAACGTAATGATGCAAGAAAAAAAAGATTTTTATTTTTTTATTTTCAATCAAGCTAAATCCAGTGCGGGGTTAATCTGTCCCAATTTTTTTTTAAAGAAATTACTCGAATTCTTTTATTTCCTGTAGACATGCAATTCAATAAGAACTTAGGCTTTTAAATTTAGATTGAAGGTATAATGTTGGTATAGAGTCCTCCTTCAGTCTCCGCCATTTGCCAGAACGAGTAAAAGAAGATAAAGTGAAATGGCTGGAGCAAATTCTGTGGTGCTTTCTTGGAACCCAACCAATTTCGTGAGCTACCACGGCAATCCATTTATTTCGAAAATATTCGTCACAGGGAAACTTAAATGAAAAAAAAAAGTATAAATACCTAATTAATTAAACCTAACACAAAAATCACGTTGTCGATAGATTTATCGATACAATTTTTGCACCCCTTTAATAATTTCTTTGGCGAATATTCATATTGATAAATAGATAAGATTTAGATAGTTTATACTTATTTATTTTACTTCTTCTAAAAGGTAATGTCTTACTTTTACTTATTTAATGTATAATGAAATATATTTAAAGGAAAATCTATGAATAAACATAAAAATACTACGTACTTGTGGAAACTGATATTTTCACTTTGATTTTTTGTACATCCCTTGCGAGATTTACATTTTTTTACTATTCAGGACGTAGCGCACACTCTTATTTATAAGAACAATGTGCACATATACAAAACACAATTAATTAAATATAAATTCTAGACTAAAATATTTTTTCAAATCACCGCGCCACAGACACAAGTATTATACGACAAAATTTAAAATGTCGTTGCCGTCTGACAGGGGGTACTAGTGGCGGGCAATTTAATTTGGTAGCTTGGCTTTGGCTCAAAATCTCGAAATTGCTCTTATTTGACAGATGCCCCTGTACGTTTTTCAAGTACTGAGGCGGCTTCTATGCTTTAGTACTTATTCTAAGGTCTGAATGAGTTCACTGTTCAGTGATTCGTTTTGTTATTGATAAAGCACTATGATAGCAATCTTTAAATACGTCTTAATACCTTCAACAGATTTCTTAAAATATTGAATAATTTATTTTTGTATTTTATCAAGTATCAGGAAGCCCTGCCGGAACGTCGAATCGAATAATGCTATTAGAGTGCGCGCAAGATAAGTCTGCGCGCGGCCGAAATCGGAACTAATCGTGGTCTACCAAAGTGTGTGCCGTTTTATTAAATTTGATAGTAGAACTACCTGATTGTAGGAATATTTAACGGGAAAATTATGTTTAGCGATGAAAAAGTTAAGCTTAAAAAGCGGTAATTTGAACTTTTGCGATCATGGCAACGTTTAGCACGCCCTCAGTCGCGCGCAGAGTTATCTTGCGCGCACTCTACTTTCGGTTCGGACGACATTTCCAAAGGCTGTGCAAAATAGAGTACGAAAAAAATGAGGGCGCCACATACTACTTTTGGTGAAGGAAATCGAAAAAAGCATAAAGGTTTAGCCGAACGATTATATTTAAAAAAAAAGCTAGTCTAACCTCATACCGTAACTACCTTAGAATAAGTACTAAAGCATAGAAGGAGCGCTACTTAGCATAAACGAATCAAAATATAGCCATGCTATTTACTCATACGGCGGACTCGCTGTTGTCAGAGCGGGAAAGGTAAACTTTTGACAGGCCGTAAAAAATAATTTTGTAACCTTTTGTACAGAGACTAGGGATGAGGGTATTCACACTATTAGACTATAGCTATCGATAAAATAAAGTCATCGTATAATGTATATTACGAAATATCTGAAGTAGTATTGTAAGGCCGAAAGCAGGTGACTATGATTGTGTTAACCAAATAACAGCCATGCCGGATATTGCCATAGTACATTTAAATACTTACTTCTTAGAAAGTTATAATGACAAAAGTAAAGTTATAATATCATTATTATTCAGCCGAAAGATGCCCACTGCTGGACATAGGCCTCTCCCGAGCATCATCACTTCGACTGGTCCTGTTATTATCGCTATCAATAAATAAAGTCATCGCAAATGTATAAATGTCTATTATTTAATTTGCAAGTACTAAAAGCTTCACAAAAGTTAAATACATTATTATTGAGTATACCTTGTAATGTACTTGGACATGCACTTTTTTTTCTGTCACTAGAACGGCGCCACGTGGTCTCAGGTAAGTTGTCAATTTCGAGGCGCTGGAAATTTTAAACAAAATAATGATTGTTTTATATATAACTAGCGACCCGCCCCGGCTTCGCACGTGTACGTTTTATAGCTTAAAACCTTCCTCTTGAATCACCCTATCTTTAAAAAACTGCATCCCTAAAAAACAAGATTTTAAAGATAATTACGGTAAAGAGGTGTAAAAGTTAGTGGCACCAAATGCAAACTGATTGAGAAGTAAGTTAATCATCGTTTATTTAATACGTTAATTTTGTTTAGATTCACTGTTCTCCTAATTATTTTATCTATCAGGCTTGAAGATTACAACTTTATTAACAGCATTTATTTGAAAGATAAACAAGACAATGAAATATTATCTGAAATAGTCTATTGTATGAATGGCCGAAAGAAGATGTCGAACGTAATGTTGCAAGAAAAAAAAGATTTTTATTTTTTTATTTTCAATCAAGCTAAATCCAGTGCGGGGTTAATCTGTCCCAATTTTTTTTAAAGAAATTACTCGAATTCTTTAACTTCCTGTAGACATGCAATTCAATAAGAACTTAGGCTTTTAAATTTAGATTGAAGGTATAATGTTGGTATAGAGTCCTCCTTCAGTCTCCGCCATTTGCCAGAACGAGTAAAAGAAGATAAAGTGAAATGGCTGGAGCAAATTGTGTGGTGCTTTCTTGGAACCCAACCAATTTCGTGCGCTACCACGGCAATCAATTTATTTCGAAAATATTCGTCACAGGGAAACCTAAATGAAAAAAAAAAGTATAAATACCTAATTAAATAAACCTAACACAAAAATCACGTTGCCGATAGATTTATCGATAAAATTTTCGCACCCCTTTAATAATTTCTTTGCCGAATATTCATATTGATAAATAGATAAGATTTAGATAGTTTATACTTATTTATTTTACTTCTTCTAAAAGGTAATGTCTTACTTTTACTAATTTTATGTATAATGAAATATATTTAACGGAAAATCTATGAATAAACATAAAAATACTACATACTTGTGGAAACTGATATTTTCACTTTGATTTTTTGTACATCCCTTGCGAGATTTACATTTTTTTACTATTCAGGACGTAGCGCACACTCTTATTTATAAGAACAATGTGCACATATACAAAACACAATTAATTAAATATAAATTCTAGACTAAAATATTTTTTCAAATCACCGCGCCACTGACACAAGTATTATACGACAAAATTTAAAATGTCGTTGCCGTTGGACAGGCGGTACTAGTGGCGGGCTATTTAATTTGGTAGCTTGGCTTTGGCTCAAAATCTCGAAATTGCTCTTATTTGACAGATGCCCCTGTACGTTTTTCAAGTACCGAGGCGCCTTCTATGCTTTAGTACTTATTCTAAGTACTTATTCTAAGGTAACTACGTTACACGCCCTGACGGTTATTCACGGTTAGATTCTTAAGGTGCAGTTACACATGCTCATAAATACCTACCGGGGCCATACTAACACCTAACGCTATTAATTTGTGCAAGTTTATGCGTTAATTAATGTAAGTTTGGCCCCAGCATTAGTAGCAGTTACACATTAGTGGCGCGAGGGCGAGCCTTTTGTCATCAACCGGACACAAATCCAGACTCCGGGCTGCTACTAAGAAATTCCACACGGACGGAAATACCCAATAACACTTTGCCCGACCTGAGGATCGAACCCCGGACCTCACGCTTAACAGTCTCGCTTGCGACCGCTAGACCAAGTAAACAACCTCTTACGACAGAAAATTTTATATAACACGTAAGTAGTCATGTTGAGGTATATGGCATAAAGGCCTGGTGTCCGCAACTCCACGTTTGAGTGCGTATTTTGCGTGACGGGTGGTAAGTGTAATCACTCGATCCACCCTAACTCCTCGAAAAAATCCAGCACACCCTTGATGTTGCTGGCAATCTCTCGGAGAGTACAACTGGCGAGGCGTAAGCTGAGCTTTGCATTTTTGTGAGTGCACATAGAATCTATTGCCAAAAAGCAGTTTAAACCGGTTTAAACCAAACGAAGGTCGCGTCTGCATTCATTTTCACACAAATGCAAAGCTCAGCTTAGGGTCCGCAAACGGTATCTGGGTTTCCAATGTACTTGGCCCTGCATGTGGCGACCTCAGGACATTTTAGTAGCACGTGGGCTGCCGTCTCGTCCTCCTCCATGCATGCTCTGCACAGTGGGCTGTCTGTAACTCCAATGACAAAGAGGTGTTTATATAGGAACCTGCTATTCATTTTTAATAGCAGTTTCAAATTAAAAGACTCAAACAGATTGTTTATTTTTTACCAAATTGGTTTGGTTTAAGCCTCCGGGATTAAAAAAAATCGAGCAAAATGCTACCTACTAGCACAAATCACGTGCTAGAAACGAGCATGCCCATTTTGTTTTTTTTTGAGCATGTACGTGCTACTAATGAGCATGTGTAATTACACCCTAACATAAAGTCCTCTATTTGTCCTTAGTCAGCAGGTGAGTTATCTAATGGCAGATTCCTATGACTTACCAAGCGTTACTGGTTAAAATTAAGAGGCTTGTATCTTTACCAATAATGAAGCAAAGACCCCATAGCTTTGCATGGTAGACCTTCCCATTCCCATCCGTTAGTAGCTATCACAGGTAAAAATAAGCTAACGAGTCTATTTATAAGCCCAGTTTGGCAATAAAAACGTTATGCAAGCGTCTGGATTGAGGGCCCAAGTAATTTAATCATAACAGTTTTAATTCACGTTTAAGAAATTCATGGCCCATTAAGTTTTAACTATTTTTAACTAATTTTCCTATAAGTCTTATTTCGTTTCGCAAGGATTTAAAAAATGGGCCCTCAATCCAGATGCACACAATAAAAACAGCTATCCATGATTGGTAACCAAAACGATTCGTTTCCGTCTACTCCCTAAGCACGAAGTCCGTGGTTTCGGCCTTAGGAGCGTGCTACTCCCTATCACATATGACATATTATTATTTCGGGGCTCGAACTAAGAATGAATGACAACACGATTTGACAGTTGTCCCTACTACCGGTGTGTTTTTGCCCGTCCGAAAAGTTGAACTTGAACTTGTTTTGTTAACTCTTATGTTTTGGGCTACTTTCGGACGGGCGACTAACTTCGTTGACGGACTTAGGGAGTAGGCCCCCTAGCCATAGGATCCGTGCACAAGTGTTTCGCCACAGCGCCATACCTTGGCGTTATCCGGTTTGTTTGTCCCCGTCGTATTTGATGTTGTTTCTCTTTGTGAGGATTCGAAAATGTAGAGAAACACTTGTCGATTGATTTGCGATTTGAAGCGGTCTATTCATTCCCGTTACAAACCTAATGTAAAGCGCCAACTCCACTAGCAAGTTGACTTGCGCAACTGACTTTCAATTTGTTGACATACCCGCAGCAAGTCAGCTTCTGCAAATTTTACGAACTGAGCAAGCAATGGAGTGCAATAACTTGCGCAACAAAACTTGCTAACGTAGGTTTCTGACGCTTTAAGGCCAGCGGTCACCCACATTACGGGACGGCAAAGGATTTTTTAAGCTTATTTTAATACCCTTAGGACTCGTTTTATCGCACCGTGGGATGCTCAAGCTAATTTGAGTACTAAAAGCATTAGCTTAAAGTTAAAAATTATTTGAGCTTAAAAAAATCTTTAGCGTGCCGTCCTGTTAGTGTGTGCGCTAGTTTAGAGGTATTTACCTGGTCCGGTCGCGTAATACAGCAGTTTTTTGCCTATAATAAAAGGTAAACTGAAAAACGTTATGAAATAACAGAACGTAACAAATTTTGGAAAAAGGTGCTAAAAAACCAAAAATAATTAAAATTATTTATTAAATAATTTAATTTAACCACTAATTAATAATTGGTAACAATTATCCGAAATTAATAGTCAACACATACTGGAATTTAGCTGATACAGAAGAAAATAAATAATGATTTGTATAAACATTCACAAATGAAAAGCTTTAGGGGGAATCTAGTTAATAATTTAATAACAGTAAATTCACTCACAACATTATCAAGAGTATACCACTCAGCATAATATACTCCACACTGTAACTTGTACTCACATAAATTGTATTATAACAGCTAAGAATATGACATGTGAACTATATACTAAGTGTATCACGCAACTTAATATTGCAAAATACGATTGATGATACTGATTGGGCTATAAAATAAGAAGTACATTCCAGAAATATAATGGAAAAGGCTTCTTATTTTGAATTTTTTTCCTATGTCTTCGTAAATCTACTTTGTGGCTTGTTTTAGGTAGGCAATAAGGTCCGCACGTTCATTAGGCTTTTTCAAACCAGCGAACACCATCTTGGTGCCAGGGATGTATTTCTTGGGGTTTTCCAGGTACTCGAAGAGGGTATCCTCACCCCATGTGATACCTTAAAAAGAAAATATTGTGTCATGAAATGATTATTACATTACATCACTGGTGAATGATACAAGTGATAGTTAATCAAACATTGGTATTTGTCGCGATATCGTGATTGAGCGAGCACTGTCGGCGCACGTGGCATGATATTCACGCGACCAGAAGTATAGATATAAAGACAGTAGGTACTTTGAACTTGACGTAATCAGTTTTAGTAGTAGTAGTAATAAATTTAAAAGATAAACTAAGTGTAATGGATACAAGTGCACAATCATTTCTATAATATCTACACAAGTTTCCAGAAATAATAGAGACCAAAGGAAGCTTCAGAAGTGCTGAAAGTGAATCATTATACATTATCATTCAGAATACTGATGTCATCTGAATGGAATATTTAGATAAAAGTTATAGAATCAAATTCATCAAGATTAATGGAATTGGAGAAATTGTGAATAAAAATACTTCTCATTGTTAAAATTAATAATAATGATCTTACCTTTGGCCTTGTTGGCATCTGAGTATGAGAAGCCAGGTGCTCCACCAGTCTTACGTCCCCAGAAGCCGTGTAGGTTGGGACCTACTTTGTGCTTGCCGCCTGCTTCAACCTGTAACATAAGAATAATTTACTACATTATTTGTTTTGGTACCTACACAACATACAGTTAAAACTTACAACTTAAATTAAAATTGATGGAAATGTTCTGTACTGATATCATACTCAGGAACCGTATTGTGAAGTGTTAGAGCTATCATTGATCCGTTGCGAGAGAGGAATGGAGCTATACAGCATGAATAGCGCTATTCTCCTCTCACAACAGCACAATGATAGTTCTAACACTTCATAGTAAGCGGCCAGTAAATTTTCAAGTGATAAGAGCCTTTAGCTAATCAGAACCATTATGTTGGAGTAAATTGGCATAAAATAAAATTGCTTTTACAAGATTAGTTTCAACACTATGTTTTATTGAAACTAAACTCAGTCTAAATTAAAAATACAGTGTCATTTAGCTCTTTATTAATTAAAAGTGTTTATCTACCCCTAAGTAATTGACACATGGCCATGGCCATGGAAACAATGCCCATGTGACATCATGTATTATATTGTGCTATTTACTTAAGTTGTTGCATTATGAGGTGACACATGTTGAACTTTAATCTCACTGACATAAGGTTCAAATCAAAATTAAGTAATTATGACTCATTGTGCAATACACAGAATGTGGAACATGTTGGTAATAATACTGTCTAATTATTACTGATTAATAGGAAAACCCCCAAACCAAAAATTTGTTGAATCATATACATCTTTCCTGTGGAATTTGTATTTATCAGCCATCCCATATAGTTTCAATGTCATGAGTGACTATAGACAATGTCAAGAGTGACAATAGACAATGGCAATGAGATAATTTTGATGTTGAACAATGAAGAATGATAGTACTTACAGTATGGCACTGGGCACATCTTTGAACAAAGATTTTCTTGCCGTTCTCGGCGTTTCCTGCTGGCACTCCCATTGATCTATAAATAATAAACGGGAAAAGTTAGAAATATTTAAAACAGCAACTTTATTTATTAATGAGGAAAAACATGGAAAAGAGTGAGCAGTGTTAGGTTATGTCGAGATCATGATGACTTCAAGGTCAAGGTTTTGATTTACACGTTGATTTCATTGTTACGTAAATGTACTTAATTAAAATAATTTTAGAACGTTTTATAGGTAAAATAATATTATTTTATATAACTCTGCAACGGTTTCAAGGACAAGTGGATGAGTAATCTACCTAAAAAACTAAGTCATGCATGAAACAGTTAAAATTTTTCATGGGCCAATAAATTGGTAAAATATTAAGATGATTACGTATGAATAAATCTTAATCTGGAATTTGCTACTGAGAATTAGGTCAGGATCAATGTCAGCGGGGAGTTCCAAGGCGCAAGGTGTCGTAACGTCATGTTACGTAAGTGGATGAAATTCTAAATTATAAATCACTGATAAATATTCACTGTGCTCAAGATAATAATGATTTATTACTCCTATAAACTTAGTCAGGAACTGCACATTACAAACAAAAAATTGTATTATAAACTTAATGTAGAGGTTAAAATTAACCGCAGGGTGTATAACGCAATCAATACGTATGTTACATTTATAAAATAATAATGATGTAATATTAATGCCATTATTATAATAAGAATTTACTTACGATTTTGTGTTTTCGATAAAAATACAAGTTGGCGCGACGTTCGCTCACCACAATTTAGTTATTTTCAATGACACGAAGTAACGAACACGAACGTGAAGTCGAACAGCACCGTACGTGTACACTCACACGACAACGAATGAATGAACTAGCGTAGCGAAATACGCGAATGTTGCCACAAGTTGGCAAGTGCCGCGCGCGGATCAATATCGTAAGTAAATTCCTACGTAATCTGTGACGTTGGTACTGTACCGGTCCACCATGGAAGGGCGGGTCCACCAACCAATGAGGGGTTTAGTTTCAAAGGCTGCAAAGTCCATTTTTTGATGTGGACTTTATAGTTTTCAAGACTATATCCCTCAAATATATCCTTGTCATTTTAATTTTAAATACCTAATTAACTGTATTATTCCACCTTGAGGCGGCCTCGTTGTAACAAACTACCGACATGTATTAAAATATTTTATATGAATTGGATATGCGTAATAAAATAATGCATAGATCGGCTGCGTAATGGGTTACCTACTTAAGTACGTACCTATTAGGGTTTTCGCCCCGGGTACCCGGAACCGGGAATTCCCGGGAATTTTGGGATTTTAGGACCCGGGAATTATTTGTCGGGAATCCCGGATACTCGGGAATTATTTGAAATGAAGAAATGATGATGAAAAATTAAGGGTCTACACGCTTCCGAAGATTTTAGAGCATTTTTTGTCTCTCTCGCGTGAAACGGACATTGTACCGCGTGGTGTGAACTTAGAATGGGGTAAACGTATCGTGATGTCAGCACACAGTACTGTTGTCTCTGTCTAGTAAACAAATTCTAAACGCTTGATTTATTTTTCGTAAATATTTCCTGTGTAGAAACTATTATACACAATGATTATATCTTTTGTGTAATTTCGAGATTTATAATGAAATTATACAGGGTGTTAACGAATTCGTGTAATTCTTTCAAACAGCGTGATCTACTGGTCACAGGTCACAGATTAACCCTAAATGGTTTTTACGAGTATTCTAAATACAAAAAAGTTTATTTTCAACAAAAAAAAGTTCTGTTTTCGAGCCCTTTTTGCGCCCCGAGTTAACCGACTGCAAAGAACGATTTCGTGCTAGTCGTGCTAGCCAGCTGTGTCACCGTGCTTTCATTCACTGATGAGTAGCGTCGAAATGTTCCAACGAATAAAATTTTTATTTAGCAATTTTTATTTATTATTTGTTCCTTATTAGCTGGTTATGTTTCGATCACATATCGCCACCGCAAGAAAAAAAAAACTTTATTTTTAATCAAGCTAAATCCCGTGCTCAGTCATTCTACACCAGTTAATAGATCAAGTGGTTTTAAGGTAGGTATTACAAGAGTTTGGTAACACCCTTTATAGTCATTCAACCTATTGTTATCCCGTAATATTTTGCCATAATATTATATGAAGAGAAGACTTTTTTTCATTAAAGAAACTCGTGACGTCGCACAATAAATGACTGTAACTGTTCCTAGTTCAATTTTATAAAAAAGTGTAAGATTTTTTACGGTTGCGTACCGCCCGTCGTCCCAGGACGACACTTAATTGTCTTATCTATTGTGTCTATAATTACGGTGATTGAGAGTTTAATAAGAAAAGTCGATTGGTACCTATGTTAGACAATTTATCATGTTTAAAGTACTTAAACAAGTTTAATGTTGAAATATACGAGAATAACTATATTTATACAAAAAACATGAAAATTCCCGGGTACCCGGGAATTCCCGGGAATTAAGAGAAAAAAATCCCGATTCCCGGAAATTCAAATAGGCCGGGAACGCGAAAACCCTAGTACCTATATGAAATCTTATTTTATAGGTACTTTTTCTATGTAGTTAGATTGAATAACAGAAACATGATGCTAATCCAAATACTATACTGGTGACCCCGACTCGTGATGTGCATGGGATGATGCATTTCTTTGCGGCATCACATCACCAAACTTCTGCGGTGGTGGTAACAGACAACGATATGTAACTACTTATTGACTAGGATTTGACTGAGATGAAGTTCGGGGTCGGGAAACGTGACTGTCAGTGATAGCGGTTGGTCCCGTAAGGGCTTATTTACACATGGGTACCTACGTCCCTCATTGACGATTCGTGATTTATTATGTATTTTATTTTTTCAGTAGCCTATAAACTTCTACGACCGTATTCACACTCACGAATCGTGAAAAAAACTAAATACATGAGAATAAAATACACAATCATATTGAAAAATTATTATCATGTAATCACGAATCGTCCGTGACGGATGTATGTGTGAATGAGCCGTACTTTGATTGACGTCCGTCGTATTCGTATAAGTTGCTGTCAATACCTATAGCTATCTTTTGCGTGAGCGCAGCCATTTGAACAGCCATGATCTTGTAATGTAAATGACGGCCCCAGGATCTCCTGAGCACGTCTGCTACACCAGTTGTAAAGAATGTGTAGAACATTCAATACCTAATACATAAAACATAACAATGTTAAAATGCTTAGAGGCAGGTCAGCTTTACGTCCCTTGGGTAGTCAGCGAATTCCTTCTTGTAGTCACGGCGTTCGTCGATGGCCCACACAGCCATTTGATAGAAACCGGCGGCAGCAAACAGACCGGCTGTAGCATTTAGTCATGCCGGTAGATGACAGCCAGTCCGATCACCGATCTCGTAAGTGTAGTTAGGGCAGGAGACGAAGTGAAAAGAAGGGAGAAGGGGTTACCATCGGGGCGCAGCTTCTTTAATAGAATGTGGAGGCTCAGGTTGTCCAGCTCACATAAGATAAACCCTCGGAGCCTTACGCAAATAACGGGTGTTGCATATGTGGCACTCCACAAAATTAAACAGGTAGTTACTTGTAGGTTTAAATTTATAATTTTTACCAATAAAGCACAAACAAAACAATTATATCAAAAAATCACCATGGCGTAAAAACAATCTCTCCAAAAGCCAAGTCCAAATTCCAATCCCTATCTGTCATATAAAAAAATATATAATATAGGTATAAAAAATGGCCAGTAGGTGAAAATGACGATGAAGGTGATAACTACTACAATCTCCACAGCTGTGGCACCAAAACCGTCGATTCCGGCCCAGTCCATGGAAACAGTAGCACTGCGCCGTGGAGCTCTATGTATTATCTTGTCGCATCATTTTTAGCGGTCATATTTGCTTGATTAGTCGGTGGTCACCAGTATTAAGGAACAAGCCGTGATGCCATTCTGGCAAGTGACGTGACTCTTCCCCCAGGAACACATCTCGTTGTTACACATTTTGGTTTTCAACTCTATTATTTCATTAAAAATCATGCTATTAAATCATACTAATTATTAATAGGTAACCTCCGTAAATACTAATTATGTAATTCGCAAACTGACTGACACCTTAAAGAGAAATTATTGTAGCCTGTCTCTGAAGGATACCATTACTATATATTTTTAAGATTTTAGTTTAACTTGCTTTAATGGTGAAGGCAAACATTGTAAGAAAATCTGCACACCTGAGAGTTCCATAAAGTTCTCGATAGTGTATGTAGTCCGCGAACCCACACCACAGTAGGTCAGCGTGGTGGAGAAAGGCCTGAATCCTGCTCATTCAGAGAAAAGACTGATGCCCAATGGGCCAGTAATGGGCTAATTATGTTATGTATGTTATGATTAAAAGTACGTCTTGTTTACATCTTTTCAGTTCTAATTTTTATTTTCTACATCATCTTGGTTTAGTTTGCTTTATAAACAGTCGGGTTTTGTTTTTTTTTTTTAATCCTAATTGCTGATATACAAGGTTAGTCGGAAAGGAGGTACTAATCCGAAAGGGTGTTAAAGTACACATAATAATGAATAACTTTTGTTCTACAACTTTTCCCAAAAGTCAATAGTTTAAGAGAAACAGTTGTCCAAAAATCTCAAAAAAAAAACTCTAAAATCTATCTATCCCCAGTAATGATCAGCTGTGTTTTTATTTTAGGTCATATTTGGGGTCATGAATTAGAAGCATCATTTTCTGAATTTGTAACTAAAGCAGGGATCAAGAATTTTTGAAAAAACTAAAATAAAAATCATTTTATTTGGAAAAAAATATTTCGAAATTTGAAATTTTAACACTTGCTTTCAAACAGTCATCAGCGATACTATAAGTGGGCTTCGGATTAGTACCCCCTTTCCGACTAACCTTGTTTATAGGCTGATGTAAAAGGACACATCATTAGGTAGGGTATCGCATTTATACCATTCAATGCAACAACGAGTCCGCTCTACGCTCGAAATTTTAGAGGAAAAGTTAAAAAGCTAAAAAAGAGGATATTATGCTATGAGTCACTCGAAGGCACAAAAAGCAGCTTAACGAACCTCTCAAACACGATGTCAAGATTGCCATAGAATGCTGTTGCTGCTCACGAAAGTGCCAATTGAGAACAATAATAAATATTTCTACAAATAATCTACTAAGTGTTGGTGGCACAGTTTATAAATTATTTTGTAACTTGAATACTGAATACACTGCAACCACATTAGTAAATAATAAACACTACGTTTCGAATGTTCAGCTGTTTTTATTTAGCAATGTAGTAAGTTTTGTTCACGTTTATTATGCTTTCGATATACTATAGGTAGGATGTTAACGGATGTTTTTTGTTGTGCTTTGTGGTTTTTTGAGTTCTGATCGTTTACAGTTGCTGCTACTCACTGGAAACCAAAGTTCTCCACCATGGTTTTCCATACTTCTCTTTCTCTTGCAATCATATTATTATTAAACGCCCTCTGAGAGCTATAAACAGAGCTGTTGTCCATTGTTATAGGTAGATTGCAGGTATATCCCAACTCCTATTTTTGCTAGAAAAACAAACAAAAAAGTTCTTTGCATACAGCGATTTAAAAAAATAAGCACGTGATACAGACGTCGCGTTGTTCCACTGGGCAATGAAAACAACAGTAGTGTTTACGAGTAAAATCTAAATTGGTTTGACTAAAAATAAGTCTTTACGTAGGTCAGTCTTGAGAGTTTGACACAGTCATTTAATTTGCTACACCAGTCACAAATACCTAGATATTATAGTTTCTAAAATTGTTTTTGGAATTGGAATTGGAAGCGCAGGCCACACCGCTGAAGCTAAAGTTAGTTTAACTTACGTAGGTTAGCGTACAACAAGCTATGCGAGCTAAAGTATCAGGGTCCACAATAAAAACGTATGACATTACAATGTTAGCTCACAAGCGCGGAGGTAAAGGGAGGCAGAATGGCGGCGGAGTTCACTTAGCTTAGCTGGGATCGTTGAGTTAGCTAGCCCACTTAATTCAGTTGGCTTGCTTAGCTTAGTTCTGTAGTTCGCGATGTGAACCGAAGCATGAAAAGACGCCGCAGCTTCGTGAGCTAGGCTACGTAGCTCACCTTGAGGCAACTTCTTACTATAAAATGAAGGGTTTATTTCAAATCCTATGTTTTTAATTGATGAACCAAATATTTAATTTGTTTTTAAAAGGCATTGTTGTATGTCGAATGTGATGTCAAAACATATTTAAAAAGCACTTCTTATTTAGTCGTTAGGTAGTCAGAAGCCTGAAACTCTGACAACCGGTCTAACCTTAGGATATCGGCATTGCCCAGTACCTAACTAGGTTGCGGAGGTCTGATGGCCGCATCTGGTTATACTGGAAGCTGACCCAGTATAGTAGTATAGTTGGGAAAAGGCTAGGCATAACAACAAGGTCCAAGGTATTTTTGTATGTCGAATGTTATGTCAAAAATGCTATAAACTTTTTTGATATAATTAAGTAATCTGATTGGTGACTACAGACATACTTTGGACGGTGAGCGCTGTCCAGGGTTGGTTGGTGTGACTTTTCAGGTTGTTTTTTGTTTTCTTTCTCGTCCTTTCTGTATACGTCCGTTTCCTTATTTCTTTTAAATTCCATGTTATTCCGTGGACAATAGTGTGGGTTATGCCTTTTTTTACTATTATGCTTAAACTCAATGTTAATATTGTAATGCACACTCTTTTGCAAAAAAAACGGGCACCTAAGGAAATTTACGTTCTAAGGTCGATTTGAGTTAATTAAATGAAATTTATTTCTTTGACATAGTCTGTATACCTACGTATAATCGTGTAAATTAATGCGCGTGAAGTGAATTCGGGTAATTAAAAGAAAAAACGATGGATTCTTTAAAACCGATGTCCACGCCCAAACAATAAGAAGTGGTCGGCAATAAAGACAAGATTATTTTTTTACTTTTTTTAATTAAATAAAGTTACAAATGTAAAAACCTAATAACGAGTGTGACCTCCTCTTGCCAAAATCACAGCTTGAATCCTTCTGGGCATGCTTTCCACGATGTTTTTAATAACGTTTTGAGGAATACGTTCCCACTCTTCTGCAATGACTCTTTTTAGCTCCCTGATGTTTTGTGGAGCAGGTTGCACTGATCTTACCCGTCTCTTTAGAACATCCCAGACATGCTCAATTGGATTGAGGTCAGGACTTCGAGCTGGCCAATCTAAACGACGGATCCCAACTTCTTGCATGTACGCTTCCACGTCGCCAGAACGGTACGGGCGAGCATTGTCGTCCATAAAAATGGAATTTTCCCCAAGTGCAGTCAATGTGGGTTGTGCATATGGAATTAGGACTTCCATTATGTACCGGTGTGCATTTAATGTTCCATTTTCTATGAAAACTAACTCCGTACGCTCCGTCGAATTAATTGCTGCCCAAAACATAACGGAGCCTCCGCCATAAGGAGTGATTTCTTCGAAAAACACTTCCACATAGCGTTCCCGTGGTCTTCGCAGCACCCGCTGGCGTCGGTCCTCTCCACACAAAGAGATTCTAGCTTCATCAGAAAACAATACTTTATTCCAGTCCTCCAGAGTCCATGAAGCACAGTTCCGAGCAAACTGAAGTCGAGCAATACGGTGCTCACGGAGTAATTTAGGGCCCCGAGCTGGGCGGTAACACCTGATATTGGCAGTCAAAAGCCTCCTCCTGACCGCCACAAGCTAACTTCTACTCCTCTTACTTCTTCAAGGCTCTTCTTCAGGTCCACACTTGACGCCTTACGATTCCGCAACGCCTGACTCACCAAAAAGCGGTCATCTCTTGGTTCTGTACATCGTTTTCTTCCCGAACCGGGTCTTCTTTTGACCGAACCGGTCTCTTGATACCGTTGCCAAGTCCTCTGGACAGTTGAACGACTCACATTTAGCCGCTGAGACACGTAAGTTTGCGAACAACCTTCTTCAAGTAGGGCTATAATTTTACCGGCCCTTATCGCTTTATCACTCATATCAAAAAGTGGTATTTAATGTAAAAAGAAAGATTAAATTGTTTAATTTGCAGAAAATATCCAAAAAGTTTTAAAATATCGTAATCAGTTAAAAATCGTTTCAGCAATTCGCGCCATTAGTAAAGCAATTTTAGAATAATCCACAATAATCATTATTTTTCTTTTATTAACTTCAAATTTTAAATTTGGAACGTAAAGAATCATGCCAGGATGCTTCAAATAACATGCCAATACATCGTCAAATTAATAAAACCTATTTCTTGTTCTTCTTCATTGAAGTAGAGAAAAAAATCTAAAGTGCCCGTTTTTTTGCAAAAGAGTTTATAACTGTTTTTTGTCCCTAATAAATAAAATAAAATAATCGTTGACTGATCTAAAGTCCATACGTTGCCCGTCGGTTTTCCTTGTGCTGTCCGTCCTTGTATAACTTAACACTTTGATAAGTTTATCATTATGGAACACTCAATTACATTTAACTGCTTATCTGATTGCTATACAACGAGTGTCTGATAGCTTATCCTAGGGTATTGAGGTATTGATGTACTAATGGTCGTAGTCAGGATTTGATTTCAGGGACAGTTTTCTCATATATGGTTTTGATTTGCCTTCCCTATTTATATTGCAAAGTTTTGGGTTTTCGATCCTTTGCGATTCCTATGTAGGTAGTAGTAGGTACCTTGTAGCGTAATAACTTTTCTTCTCTAAGGGACAAATCTCAATACTCAATAAATAGGTACCTACTTAATATTGATTGTTTCTAACTATATTTAATTTAAAAGCCAATGGTTTTTATTGCATAAGTTCGCAAACTTCAATGTTCAACTGTCATAATTGGAAGTGAATCCCATTGCTCTTACAGTTGATCAGTTGTATGAGCAGCTTAGGAAATGGCAATGTTTTAAGGTGAATGGGATCAATCGGCCTGCGAGATAATATTTTTAGAGATTTTACAATTTTTCGTAAAATATACATCTTTATGATGCAGTTTTATAAATTACCTTTACTCAATATCGCATTGCATCTATTTGAGTTTTAAAACGTCGAAGATTACTGTATTTTTGTCGACCACGATATAAACAACTTTTATTTGTTTACACTTTCGCACAAAATGTGTGCAGAGGCGGACTTAATGCCTTAGGCATTTTCTACCAGTCGACCTTAGGGTGACGCAGAGAGGTGAATATTCGAATTTCCTTAACAAATAACAAATCATTGTTCTCCTTCGTTGTTTACATTAATATTAGTTTCAGATTGTTTTTATTTTTGTCTTATTGCTTGACCGGCAGTGGTATAGTTTCATTATTCTAATTGAAGTTTTAAACATCTGCATTTAAGAACTTCGGGATGATGATAATGATGTTTTTTGTTAAAAAATTTCGAATAATCACCCAGAGAATACTTTTCTCTTGTACGACCAAAATACAGTAAAATGTGACGTTTTAAAATGCAGATACCTAAATACACACAATACGGCCGACGTATCTTGGCTAGTCTGAAGTTAGCAGATACCAAATTGTCTACTGAGCAACTAGCGCAGTAGACAATTTGGTTTCTAAAAGATTCATTGCGCAGCCAAACGTCGCATGTGCAATACGTCGGCCGTATTGCACATAAATACAATGCAATATTAGTTACAGACAATTAAAAGAATCACTTCATTAAGATGTTTATACTATACGTAAAATATAAAAATAACTCAAAAAAAGACTAGCTTGATGATATTCACGTCTTGTCTTCTCGTCTAGGCTTAAGACCACAAGGCTAAAAGCAGTTGGCAGGTAACCAAGTATTTGACCTTAACCATCGAGTTACCATCGAATTTCTTGCTCGTTCTTATTACATAGGTCAGGTCCACAGAGACGCATTGACTGATAACAAAAAGCGAGATGGGACCATCACGTGCTTTATGATGATAAATTTCAAGTAGCAGATAACGCTAATAAAATCTAACGATCATCATTTTAAATGAATTTGTTCCTTTGCAGTTTAATCTTATTTTTAATTAATAAATACAGGTCAAATCTAAATGAACACGGCATTAAACAATACGAAATACCTACTTATTTATAAAACAACCAATCTATTTAAAGCATTTAGAATTAGAATATTAAGTAACTACCTATATTAACCAAAAATCGTTTTAATCTTTTTTACGCCTCGTTCGCAGCTGTAATTTAATTTATTCAAATTAACTTAGTTAAGTGAAAAGATTAAAACTGAATAAATTTTATTTCCGGACGCACGTTGCGCTCTCTATCGGGTTCAAGAAGAACAATGAGTTCTGTTAGGTATTTCATATAAATATTTTAAATATCGGTGTTGTTTTGTTTATTCCAAAATTTTTACAACAACATATATACTTACTTTTTATACTTGCTAAGACTAAGACCTCATACAGAAAAAATATGTTTCAAACCCGGTTTAGTCTAAACATCTATTAAACACGATTTTGTGGTAAGCAGTTAGTGTCTGATAATAATCTAACTACATTTTGTAGCTAACACACATGTACAACAATGAAATTGTTCTACTACAATGCAAGTAACATCTACGTCATCTTGTGGAAGGTAATGAAAAATGGAAGTGCTGGGCACGTCATCGAAGTGAGCACTGAGAATGAATTTCTCAATGCTCAATGTAAATACATTTGTGACTACTAGATGGCAGCTCTAGTCCTCACGGAAACGAGCTATGGTATTTATAGACGCAGGCATAGGTCTTAGAATAAAAAAAATAAAGATGAAAATACTTGTTCTTGTAGGTAATTAGTGTATGAATGAGTGATAAAAAACGCAGCTCTTGTGGTTATAATTAACACCACACCACGTCGCTTCGCCTCGTAGTGACCGTCACGTGAAACGTGACTGTCGACTGACATTGTCTGTTCATGTGACAATGTTTTTTTTTTACTCGAACGAAGCTAAAATTCCACTCTGTAATAAACGATTTTTTTGAGCAAGCGATTAAAAATGAGTGCTGCCGTTAAAGTAAACGCCAAAAGGAATAATAATAATGTAATAATAAAAAGTTTATTCAGGTAAAAAGGTAAAACATTAAATACAAATTTAATGGAATTTAAAGCCTTTATTAGAAATGCTACACATATTTTCCGTTTATATCTGTAATTTTTCTGGGTTTTTGTATTGAATAGTTGTAAAGGTGTTATTTTAATTTTCTTGTGTACAATCTATCTATACATATAAAAGAAGCTGACTGACTGACTGATCTATCAACGCACAGCCTAAGAGCCTAAACCGCTGGGGTTAGAAAGTTGAAATTTTAACAGTAGGTTCCTTTTGTAACGTAGGCATCCACTAAGAAGGGATTTTTCTTTTTCTTTTGGTGTTAAATAGGGGATGAAAGTTTGTATGGAAAATCGTCACTTAACGGGTTCAAAATTTCACGCAAGCGAAGCTGCGGGCGAAAGCTTTAAAGAATAAGAATATTTGTAAAGG
The DNA here is from genome assembly GCA_905220435.1 of Amphipyra tragopoginis. Classification (NCBI taxonomy): domain Eukaryota; kingdom Metazoa; phylum Arthropoda; class Insecta; order Lepidoptera; family Noctuidae; genus Amphipyra; species Amphipyra tragopoginis. The sequence goes on from HG992009.1 coordinate 14,000,364, forward strand.
TCAACAGAAGGAGATAATATCAATAGGTTATTTCTCGTATTTTCTAAAGCGGGAATAGTTCAGGAAGCGTGCAGGTTTCTTAATAGTGCAGCTTTCGTTTAGAGAGACTGTCGAATTGTTTGACAACAAAAACAAAACCAAACATTATGACAGTTTTCGTAAACGAAAACGGCACTATTAAAGATAAGTAAAATGTAGGACATTTCTCGCTATAAAAAATAAAATAAGCCTACAGTACCCCAAGTGTGAGTTTTTTTCGTTAACTACTGTAGTTGCGTCACGCCAAAAATGTATGAAAATTTAGGCTGTGTCTCTAGGCGCACCGTTCAATTAACGCGCGAATAGTAGTTATTGAACGGTGCGCCTAGAGGCGCAGCCTAAATTTTCATACATTTTTGTCATGACGCAACTACAGTAGTTAACGAAAAAAACTCACACTTGGGGTACAGGTCCATGAACTTCGTAGCCGCGTAGTGTCGCTTACGCGTAGTGGAGCTTAGCGTAGCACCAGTTTCACTGAATATCCTACTTAATTTATACATGTGAAAGTTTGTGAAGATGTATGCTGCCGCGCTAACGAAGAATACATTAGGTATCTCGATTTTCCCGCTTCCAACAAAAACGCGCTTAACGCGCTCTAAGTTTTGAACTGTTTTAGTTATTGCATTCTTGCTTACTGAAAAACCGAGTTCCTGAAGTATTCCAAAAAGTTACTAAGGTCCAATCAAAATAGGTGGAGTAACTTTTACAGATCACAGTACTCATGAATATGAACAACTTTTACTATGGGACCAATTCTGAAATATAAAGAAAAATATCAGCTGTTCCATACATTTTGATCGTGTAGGTATTGTACATACTTTTGTATGGAACAGCTGATATTTTTTTTTATATTTCAGAATTTCCCATGGTAAAAGTTGTTCATATTCATGAGTATTGTGATCTGTAAAAGTTTATCCATCTATTTTGATTGGACCCTATATTTAAATCAAAATCGTCCAAAATCGAGTTATTGTATTCTTCGTTAGCGCGGCAGTATGGATGGATGTTTGTTACTCAAACACGCATAAACGGCTGAACAGATTCCGATGAAATTTGGCACACAGATAAACCATGTCCTGGATTACCACATAAGACACTTTTTATCCGGGTACATGAAGTTGTTTCCCTAGGATGTGAGTGAAATCCTATGTAGTCAGTATTTCATTCCCGGGTATCATTCGAATACCTATGACAGCCGTTACAGGTAGACAGAAGCCCGAAAGTCTGACAACCGGTCTAAGTATAGGGTATCGGCATTGACCAATAACTGGGTTTTGGAGGTCTGATGGCAGTCGCTCCGTGTAAAATACTGGTATTCAGACTGAAAGCTGACCCCAACATAGAGTCCGTCTCACGTAAGAAGTCTCGCAGACGCGGCGCCACTGTCATGCGATGGAATGTTATTTCGTTCCAATAATAATTAGTTCCAATTATTTCCGCGGGACTTCTTACGTGAGACGGGCTCTAGTTGGTAAATGCTACGCAGATGGTGTAGAGAGGATGAAATATTTATTGCCAATGACTAAATCATTAAGTTGCAATAAAAAATAAAAAAAATGTAATCCATTCGAATTCTAGTTACAACTAAGTATTTCTACTTAAAATTAAGCTACAAAGCTTGTAAATAATAATGCAATATTATAATGTGAAACTGTCATGTTTCATGCTCTGTTTAAATTTTTTATAAATGTTTTCGTAATATTGTCAACAAAATACATATAGAAACCGACCTCAGCAAAGCCGAATCTTCGAAATCGTTATGATTTCCCTGGGGAATTCCGTTATTTTTATAAAATGTATGTAAGTATTTTGGTGTTGCGGACAATTGTTTTATTTGTTTGTAACAACATTATTGCTATGGTTTAGTTCAGATACGTCGACGGTTTTCTTTGATGATAGATTTTAAACTGTAGTATGTAGGTACATAGGGATCTATTTACTTTTTCCCGTGTGTATTTTCAGGGTTTGAATTAACAAGTGGCTTACTAAAAACAAATGACCACCGCAAATGTTAAATAGACCCTAGAATAAATCTCTGAATCCTTAACATTCAAATAAAAGGGACAGCTTTGTTTGGATTTTCGATTCAAATCGGCTTATGAAAAGTTTTTATTATACTTAAGTAAGGGACCAGAGTTTGTTAGAAAGCGAGTGGATTATTTTTGGCATTTTCACAAGAGAAATTGTGTACTAGAGTGGCGGTAAAACGCTGTCCGTTGCATGCATATTGTCCGCTTTGATTTTTGGTGGGCACCGCTTGGCTAGTTCAATTTGGCAACGGTGACATTGGTAGCCACTAGCCTGTTCGCCTGTTCTAGCGCGAATGAATCCTGAAAGTACCTGAGCTGTGTACAGGTATGCGGTTTGTGTTCACCCTCGTGAATGTTCATGAAAATTTCGAGGAATTGGGCCGCTGACAGGCGCGGGCCTTTGGTGCATCGCGTTGGTTCCATTTTGTGTGCTTTGAATTTTGTTTTCCTATAAGCTCCTATTCGGCTTTGCTCTTTTATTGAATGTTGATAGGCGAGGCTATTGTTTTTCCTATCATAGTTTGGTATGTTATTTTAGTAGTTGTACTCTTGTCACCCAAAGATGAGTCCTGACAGCTCGGTCATTTCGTAAATTGTTGACTTCATCAAAACCGTAAGATAGCTATATTATCCGTACTTTTTTTTATTTTTTTTATAGATGTTTGATATTCTTCGTATGGTGGTTTGTAGAGAAACGTTACTAATCAACTTACAGTGATAATGGTATAGATATTCAGTGGATATTGAATCCAATGTGTTTCAACTAATCTAAGTTGGAACTCTAAAATCCTCTTGAAAATTGCTTTCATTATGTTTAAATTAAAATACGTTACTGAGATTTCCATCACATCCCTGAAAATGGGCGTGAATCCATATAAATTAGGCGCAACAATTACAGTAACTCCTGATGTTCAGTCACCGGCCATTAAATTAAAAATACATAGCTTAGGCTGGTTTAAGTACAATTTATTGTTGGCCCTCGTAAGCTCTAATAACATAAATGCCCCATAAACAAGTCTACTTACAGTGAGATATATAGGGAAATGTTTATTAATTCACATTACCTACGCCATTACTTCAATGGCGATTCTTCAGCGCAAGTTTTACCACGAGTTTGTATAGAAGCCTTATACAAGGTATTGATATGTATCCGCGCCATATTTAAGGAGGTGACTATACCACCGATCAATTTAAAAATCAATACCAAAAAAATACATTTTTATTTTAAATATTTGTAAACAAATAAATTCCCCCGTGTGTCGCTCGTGACACAAAACGGCGCGTGCAAATCCACCAAAAAACAGGCCGAATTCGACGAGGAGAACGTGCCGCTGGTGACTTATTCTCGAAGTCGTTCGGGGCACTTCGGGATTTATCCTCAAATCCTCGCTAATGTCTCTAAGTGAAAATTATTAAATAACCGTAGAATTGGATACATTTTTAGACTAGCTTTTACCCGCAGCTTCGCTTGCGTGAAATTTTGAACCCTTTCCCCCTTATTACAAAAGACGGTTTAAACCAAGACTAAGGTAAACCCAGGTTTAAGATATACCCATCACTTTCTTATGTCATGTAACAAAAAGAGAAGGGGCTATTTTAAAACCTAGGTTTTTCTTAGACCATCTTTTGTAATAAGGGGGTGGGTTTAAGTGACGATTTTCCATACAAAATTTCATCCCCTATTTAATTCCCTTAGGGTTTTGAATTTCGAAAAGTCCTTCCTCATTCCTTGTCTATATTATAAAGGGAACCTCTGTGCAAAATTTCAGCTTTCTAGGTCCAAGGGTTTGGGCTGGGCGTTGATGAGTCAGTCAGTTAGTCAGTCAGGACTTTTCTTTTTATTTATATAGATGATCAAGCACATTTGCTCCAGAAATATGGCACAGTTACAGATCAACACCTTGTTATATACGTAGTCGTTGCCTCATTACTGGGGATGGTTGTGGACCGAAATCGATGGAGACAACTCCTCTACGGAAATAGGCGTTGAGGAGTTGTCTCCATCGATTTCGATCTATCCGATGAAAGGTCGTTGACATAGACATCAGTTATTGCTGCTTTTGCATTTAAAAAATAGAAATAATGCAAACGCAGTTGGAGCGTTACTACATAACTCATCTGCAATTTTAGCGATTGAAAATGATAATTAGATTTAAGTGCACATCAAATATTTTTCCCGGAAAACAATTACTTTATCAGCAGAACAAGAATTTGAATAAATTGTTGCCGACGCAGCTATTAAGAGGTTTTAACTCGGGTTTACGATCTGGATCGTTTGATAATTGTCGGTAGTAAATTCACTTTCGCTATCTGTTTTATTTAAGGTATTCCTTTATTGTCTTCTAATTGTTTTTAAATCTTCTAAGTGTTTTATTGACACACATATTAAAGTTTGGAGGGTTTGTTATGATAATAAGAAAATGGTAGGACCTTAGTCGCATGGAAAGTCTTCAAAAGGTAATGAATTTCTTGAGATTGCATCGGATCTCTAGTGGTATGCACCAGTGTGGTAAACTTACTCATCTCAATCGATTCTCTTAGGTTGCGCACAAAACGCTTTTAAAGAAACAGTCTAGCATGAAAATATTGTCGGGCTAGAATATAATACTTCCTCACCGCGCTCTGGGAAAAGACGCGTGTTGTAAGATTCAACAAAACCCAGCACGCTTGGTAGTAGGATCTTTACGGTCCGACTGGTTAACTTCCTATTAACCCTTATTAAGGCAAAGGGAACAAGTATATTATATACTTCCCACAAACTTTTTTGGAAGACGTCGCAAATTCCTCTTTCTTATATTTTTATTTTTAAACCTGACAATATAACAATTTTTTTTTACTATTTTCTTGAATAGAAAATAAAAATGAAGCGTAAAAAAGTTTTTTTATTGTTTGTAAAAAATTCCCAAATTGTTTGTTATTTACTTTTCTTAAAACCGTGTGTCCTATTAAGGGTTAATGTATTCACATTAATGTCCGGCGCCAAGCAGTTTACTGTGTTCCGTCGTTTGTATGTGAGAACCAGAGGGGTATAGAAGAATCCCTCTATATCTCTGTTACTTGGATTCGTGTGCTTCATCTTAGACCCTGTCTGCGCTTACCATCAGGTGTGACTAGGGTCAAACGCAACCAAGTCAAATAATAAAATAAAAGAAACCAATGGTTTACGCAAAATTGAAGCATAAAGCTGGCTTCCCACGGTGCGTGGTAGCGCGCACCGGCTGTGCGTGGTATCATCCGTAAAATCACGCACCATAGGAAGCCACATTATGAGGGTGCGTAATGTGGATACGGCACACCTCTCCGCACGCGTCTGCGTTTCCACGGACAAGTCTCTTCCCATGGTGCGTCGTTGCGAGCTCGTGCGTCACGGTGCGCGCTATCACGCATCGTGGGAAACAAGCATTAAACGGATAAAGGTGTTATGTTAACTAGCAAATACATAGTTCAAATGTAGTAATGGGCATTTTGAAATAGTAAATATTTAAATCAATTTATCAACTAAAGCTCAAAGTTTTGATTGAAAATGAAATGAATGAATTAAGAATGCACATTTAAACTTTGAGCTTTAGTTGATAAATTAATTTAAATATTTATTATTTTAAAATGCCCATTACTACGTTTGAACTATTTGCATATTAAAACTTTGAGCTTTAGTTGATAAATTGATTTAAATATTTACTATTTTAAAATGCCCATTATCTACTACATTTGAACTATTTGCACATTAGAACGTTGAGCTTTAGTTGATAAATTTATTAAAATATTTACTATTTTAAAATGCCCATTACTACATTTGAACTATTTGCACATTAAAACTTTGAGCTTTGGTTGATAAATTGATTTAAATATTTACTATTTTAAAATGCCCATTACTTCATTGGAACTATTTGCACATTAAAATTTGAGCTTTAGTTGATAAATTGATTTAAATATTTACTATTTTAAAATGCCTATTACTTCATTGGAACTATTTGCACATTACAATTTTGAGCTTCAGTTGATGCATTGAATTAAATATTTACTATTTTAAAATGCCCTATGCCTACATTTTAACTATTTGCTAGTTAACATCTTTGTCCACTTAACGCTTCAATTATTAGTTTTTGCATAGGAGTCAGGCATTAGTAAATAATATTATGTTACTGTAACCATTAGTCTACGAAAAGTCACGTAAGATAATTCAAGTAGAGAATATCGAAGAATGAGCCGAAGGCAGTCGGTCATCGTGATTCACATTGTCTTTATAACAATAGATCAACGGCTGGGGTGCTAACCGCCTATCGAATGCCGGCTGCAAAGTCTATTGAACGATATTGAATTCGCTTCAAGACATGGATATTTAGATTAGTTTAAGGATTAATTAGGATAGTGGACGAACGATTTGAAAGTACGGCTGTGTCTGACATTTGAGATGGACCATCGGATGCACAACATCCTATCTGCCGCCGCAATTTCGTCAGCTGCGCTAGATAAGATCAGTCTATGCTGTATTTCAGAGTGGAGGCGGGCGCGGGTGCTAACGCGGGCGCGTGTAAATCAAATGTATGTAGACGCCAGTTGCATTTATAGAGCGCCCGCGAGTCGCGCGCCTGCATGAGGCGGGCGCGGGCGCGGTGCGGTGGCGCGGGTGTTTCTAATGGCTCAGTCCGCCCGTATCGTTCATAGTGATATAGCGTCTGTTGGTGACTGCGCGTGTGGTTTTTGATTCACCCGCCGAAGCGTCGTACGATAGCTCGTTCGGCACTACTGTGAACACGCAGACGCCAAGACCCGAGCGCCCGCGCCCGCCCCCGCACCCTCTAGTGCAGTCTGATTGACCACTATGTCTAGCACAGGACGACGATAGGCTGAGTTACATTGATTGAAATCAAGAAAGACATTAATGTCAGCCAATATGTAATGTGGGTGTTTTATTTATCCTAAAAAATAAAACTCTACTCCTGCAGGGCAATTGAGTAACGTAACCAACATCAATCATGACAGTTGATGTGTCAAAAACAATGTTCATTGCGTGGTACATAGTTGTGGAGAAGTCTGATTGTTAATACAAACGTTGCTATGGAAATTGTTGACCTGTCGAAATCATAGTCATAGCGATTTCGAGTATTTTGTGCAATTAGAATGCAGAACGATTGATACGAGTATACATTGATAATGTACGTAGCAATATGGAAGACACATTACAATTAATTCCAGAATAAGCTCTTTCAATCGAAACCGAAAATGGCTCCACGAAAAAAAAACTTTTTTTTAGTTCTTGATTTTATGTCCTCTAGAGGGCGCTATATTAAATTAAATGTGTCGTCACATAGCCTAGAACCAGCGGACAATCAAGACGCTTCCAACGACACTTCATTTGTCAAATTATGATGAGTAGTTTGGAAGTTACGAGGGAACAGATGAACATACATACCGGTCAAAGTCATAACCCTCCTTTTTGTTTCGCCGTAGTCGGGTAAAAACAACTTGCCCTTACGAGACCGATGACACTACAGAAAGACGAATCGTATCCAAAATGTACCGACTGTCAAACGAATTTACACACCTTTTCTAATGATGTATCGACGACCCTAGAGATAAGATTTCGCAACCATTCACCGATTGGAGTGCTCGCCAATGTTTCCGTATACATGAATAAACAATATTCCTCCCTAGGGCTGTCTCGCACGCAACCTTGTTTTGTTTTCGGCACATATTGAATTTCTATAAAAAACATTTATCACCTAACCAAATAAGCGTAAAAATTCTTTGTGGATGTGTTATTTGACGTTGAGTAGGATTTAAAATTGTTTGTGCTTTATTGTTTTTCCTTGTGGAATTTCTCAGTTGCAGCCCGGAGTCTGATCGGAGCCTGAGGACCTTAAATGGGACTTGAACATAATAACGTCGAAATGATGGTGTACAATACACCTCTGTCGAACCCTTTGGAGAATACAGGCGTGATGTTATGTTATTTTAGTATTTAAAAATAAAAGCAAAATGATAACATTTAGTCAAAAAATTATAACTAAGTAGGTACAGTCAGCAACGAAAGTCCATGAACAGATACTAATTTACAAAACACCTAAACACTAAAACGGACCATAAATCACTTACCAGAATAGAGTACCGAATAAGGTTATCATTTCAATGTTTCAAAAACGCTAAGCATTAATATGTTACAAGTCGCTAAACATAATTACAGCATAAGTCGATTACTATCATTTTACCGTAAGTCGCTAAACATCATTACAGCGTAAGTCGGTTACTATCATTTTACCGTAAGTCGCTAAACATGTTATGCGCGAGTTTTTTAACTTGATAATGCATGAGTTGTTGAATCTCATAATTGAATACAAGATAGGTACTACAGAATTACTTTTTTTGCGCAATTACGAAGCTGATCAATTTAATTTGCTGTCAAATCTTATGTCAACGAATGTGATTGGTTGACCTATCATCGTTCTGATTTATTTAACAATTAAACAGTTGTGATCATGTGGTTTAATTTTAAGGGATATGCTGTTATTTTATAGTAAAGCCTACAAATTAGTGAACGGCGACACGGCGCCGCGTACGGTGCACCGCACGTTAGTTCCGTGGCTGGCGTAAATGTGACATGTCTAAAATTGCAATTTTTCAGGGCGACCATTTTAAAGTTTTAACCTCTTCTGGTAAACCGGTAAATTAGTTTAACGTATGTATTTTAGTTGTTTTAAAATATACAGGATGTTAACGAATTCGTGTAATTCCTTAAAACCATTATGATCTGCTACTGGTGTAGATTTTCCCGGCATAGAAATAAGGCAGATTTAAAAAAAAACTTTTTTTTTCATGCTGTACCTATGGCTATGTGATCGAATCTAAACCACAGGATTCAGTAAAATACAAATGTAAATGACGTCAACGTCAAAATCCAAGATGGCGGCTGTGAAATTTTACAAGATATGCATCATGGCAAAACCGAACGCACGTATAATATGCTACTGTTCGTACTGCCAGTGGGTCTCTGTAGCAATATGGATTCGACCTTTTGCCAGTGTGTTATCGCTGTAAGGTGTACAGTGTCCTGTGACATTATTAAGATTAAAATGCAGGCATTGCAATTAAAGGCAGGCGGTGAGCTACTAAAAAATGTATACGCGTATGGCTTTCTATACCAGCGCACACACTAGCGGTTCTTTTTAAAATGACTTTTAAAACGTCTCGTGCTAGATTTTGGCTAAAGACTTGTTTATTCGATGCGATTCGATGATAACTGGCTACTAAAATCAGGCTACAGTGCATGTTCATAGATAAGCTGTATGGCGCTTTTAGCATTTGAAAAAAAAGGGGTGCATGAAAAGAGCCTCCACGAGTGACGATACTTCGGTACGTCCGGCGCACCCTGGGCAGTCAGCCTCGCTACCATCCTTGCTGACTGGCTAATCTTTTCACCACGGCATGAGCTATTCTTGTATAGCTCGTGCCGACACGATAGAAAAAGAAGCATTTGAAAACCGCTTGCGTAAAATCATATAGCAACTCAGTGCGTGCTTAGTCGGGCTGATTTGACATCGTCAGATATCTTTTAACCGAGTAATTAAATTGACGTTTAACAGATTTTGTACTTTTTTGAGCACGGTTATCAATCCGAAACATGGTTAAAATGAACCGAGATATTTTGTAGGCATTTATTACGAATTCAATTCCTGAAGATATACTAGAAAATGTAGCAAATTAAAATGTCAGTTTCATTCAAACTGATTGTTTCGAATTTAATGGCTTTCGCGTGGAATACTCGTTTCAATTTCCTTACGATGTTTTCCTATAACTTGACTATCAGATTATATTATAAACAAAAGACACGTCAATGACGTCACGCACGAAATGAAATGGATATAGCTATACCACAGTAGATAAATATACAGTAGGTTATCTAAGGCCGCCCGCCGAGTTATTAGCCTACTCTTGCGTTGATACCCAGGGTTGTCGTCAAAAGTCGTTATATTTACAAAATGAAACCATATCAAAAATAACTGTTGCATTCAGTATAATACACATCACCTTACAATAATAAACAAAAATAACAGACCTCTTAACACATTTTTTTCATACGATAAGCGAAACAAAAACAAGTGTCAAGTGGCCGACCCGAACGCCGGCCAAAAAAATGCGATGTACACACAAGTATATAAGTCGATCGTCAGACTACCGGAACCATATTTGGATTGAACAACACATCAGACAATAGAAAACATAATAATTTCAAAAGTAATTAATTTGCAATATTAATTATTGTGAAATTGTCCTTATTACAACTATACCTACGCGAAAAATATGTTTACCAAAACGATGTTTCGTACTCAATCCTCTATTTTATAGTAAAACTAGACTTCTTAAAATAAACTTTAGCTCTAAACATAGTATTCAGAAAAATGCGACTCGGCTACGCTCTTAATAAAGCAAATAAACTGTGAAATAAACAATACAATACCATATTTTCTAATAATATTTAAGTATAAGTAGGTACTTACATTTCTGGTTGAGTAGGAAGTATGAAGAATGATAAGTCCGGGTTTGCGAAATCATTATTGAGGCACCCGAAAACACTACAATATTTTTTTCCCCTTTTTGAAGTCATGATACTCGTAATTTACGACAAGTGTCCGCCGCCCGCGCCGGCGAGAGTTGACGAACGCAAGCGGTCATGTAGCGTACGCGCGTGCTCACAGTCGCGCTGCACAGCCCGCACTGCCGCCACCTTATTCCCCCATATATTATGCTAGCGTGTGCGTGAAATCGCGTGCCGACATGGCGCGCGGCGCGCACGCACACATTCAAACCGAGAGCGGCACGTTTGTATGAAGATGTTTTACTGTATATTTATCTACTGTGGCTATACGAAGAAAAAGAAAAAATGCTGTATTGACACAATAGTACACATTGTATCTATTTTTGAACTTTTAATTTATGACTCTAAGTACAATCAAATACAATTCATTTTACGTTGCTATCCTGACTTTCTGAATAACGTGTTGCTTAGTTACCTTTGAATGTTTAGCTTGTTTACTTACCATAGACCTTTAGTTTGTAAATAAATAATTGACATTGTGACTGCTCAGATATACTTGGAGATTATGATGCTCAAAACAATCAAAGCTCAAAACAATTTGAACAGTTTTGTTGCATGTAGATGTTTTTGGTATCTTGAATGTGTTTAATTAAGTATATTAAATAAATAAATATATTAATATTCGTTTATTCATTGTAAATACATATTAAATTATATTTTTAAATACATACGTTATGAAAAATAAAAACAATCCACATTTAAAAATATTAAAAAATAGTAGCCCATCGGCACGCGGCATCGGAAATAAGGGTCCAAGCTACCGGCGGGGCTCCAGAGAGAGGAACTTACTAACAAAATGCGCCGTGTCCAGAAGTACCGCTTTCTGAATCAAACCCTTGATTCAGCTGCCTATTAATAGTACCTATTTAAATTATATTTAATTTATATTCTGAACTAGTAGCTGTGTTTATTCGGCAATGTTTTGATTATAAAAATACGGTGCGCTGCGCTTCGCCAGATAGTGGCTTGGAGCAAACGGGTTTAACGAACAGGAAATATAGGAAATTAGCTATGCTCAGCGTTTTTTGTATTTATTACAGATCATACAATTTTGTCGGTAGTAATGTACAGCAATTAATGGTTTAACCGAGTTCAGCGACTTTTGTGATTCAATTATGACAAGTTGTTTTATAATTTACTTTAGTCAGTAACTTATGCTAAATAATAATGATTACAAAATATTGGAAATAAATTATGTTCAACGACTTCTGTTGCTGACTGTACCTATTAAATGCTTATGGAGCTACTTCGAAACAATTTTGAGCAATCTTCTGTACGTTTGTACTTAGCAGAACAGTACCGATTTATATTGTTTCACTGCATTTCAAGTTTTTGGTGAAGTTCCAACTACGAGAGTGATAAAAATTAACAAGTTTGTTTCGCAAACTTTTTAAAATGTATCAAAACTTAGTAACAAAAAAAAAGTGCATAGCCAGTGGTACATTTAATTTACTCTGTAAAATTGTAAACTGATTTGTTTAAAAGGAATAACCTACTCAGTAATAATAAACTATAGGTACTATAATAAACTATTTATAGTCGATTTTTCAATCATCAGTAAAGTTTTATCTGAAGGATAAATATTGCGCTTTGACAGCTTTTGTATAGAAAATCTGCTAATGCGTCAATTTGTTTCCTCAGATAAAAGTTATCTAATGAATGAAAAAAAAGAACTTTGAAAAAAAAATCTAGTAGGTACACAGGCACATCGAATATACAAAAAAATATCGTATACCTATCTCAAAAATCCTGGAAAATTCTGTTCATTTTCCCGCCAAATCCTCAGTAAGTCCCCAAATTGAAAATCCCTTTTTTAATCTCCAATCAATCTTAGTATTACCAAAAGCTGAACAATCAACTTGTAAGGAGCTGACGTGTCGGGGGCGAGTACCCTATTCAAAATATACAAGTAATTTGTAGGCTTTTGTGAAATTCAGAGGAAACTGTAGGTATCAAGCCCAAGGCGAAAGATTTAAGTTTTTACATGTAAACGGATAAAGAACATTCGGGAGCATTGAATTTGGGTAACCGACATTAAACCTTAATATCTCGGAAACTAAGAATTCATTCATATTCTTAGTATTCATTAAAATAAATATTGAATATTATTTATTAGCTTATTCAAATAAAAAGTATATTTTATTATGGAATATTTTACTTTTTTTTTTTTTTGACTTAAAAAGTTGTTACTTTATCTGATATGTAAAATACTTTTTATTTGAATAAGCCAGTATTTTTAGTCGTCAGTTGGGACTGGTCATCTCTAATCTGCCATAGCAAACGAATTGTAGGTAGTCTTATCACAACTTTTTGTAAATATTTGATGAAAAATGGGGTTTATTGCTCGTTCTTCTCCATAGGAATCTACACTTTGGAACGCGGCAGTAACTTCTTTTAATTTTTTTGATTTCGACATTTCAAAAGCGCCTGTAAATTGTAATTGAAACGAATGCTTTGACTTTGATTTTGACTTTGGTGACCCGGATCATTGCTCCCGAGTGTACGTAAAATTATTTCATGAAACAGTATTTTTTTCGTAACCTTGTGTTCGTTTTTCTTTCTTGGCACTGACGCGGTCAAAATTCAAATGCGTTTCATTAGATCATTGTTGACTGTACAATAACTGAGGTTACAGTTACTAACTTCGATGAATGGCAATAGGTTCGCCTTTATTCCTTTAGGACCGTATTCTATATTGTTAGCAAACATATCGTACATGTATATACCCTTTCCCAACATTTTGGTTGTGGCTGTTTGGTCATAGGTGTAGGTAGTAGGATCTAGGTAGGTGCGTAGAGGCTCAATATTTTAGAACGCGTTTGAAATTTCAGCTAGGTACATCGTTAAATGTTTTTTTTTTTATTTGTCAGCTTTTTTTAACCGACTTCCTAAAAAGGAGGAGGTTCTCAAAATGAAAGTTTTTTTTAATGTATTTGTTCTTCGATATCGTCGCTAATTGTGAATCGATTTTAATGATCCTTTTTTGTTGAAAGAGTATTCTTCCGAGGTGGTCTCATTTAAATTTGGTGAAATCTGTTGAAGACCTTCGGAGATGGACAATGGAACTCTTCAATTTCACTCGCGATTAATGTAATCGTATGTTTATGTATTGTTTATGCCACTCAGACAGAAAAATAAAATTGCTTAAAAAAAAAGAAAATACTGAAGAGAAAAATAATTACCATATTATAAAATTAACAGTTTCAGAAGTGCCTTCAATTTGGAGCGTAGATTACCACCGACTTCTGAAACTGTTAATTTTATAATATGGTAATTATTTTATTATGTTATGGGCAGCTCGTAAAATTACAATAACCGGTTATCGGCTTATGTCAATCATTATTTTACTAATATAAACGTTGATCAATCGCAATCCTATCAAAACCGAACCCGAACCGTTCAATCAGACGGTTTTAGTTTACAAAAATTGTCAAATTATTTGCCAACTAAAACAAAACCAATTTAATAAATTCATATCAACTTTACATATATGAAAATATTTACTTGAATAATTCACGACAAAAGCACAGAGTTTTATCAAAATATGAAACCGAATATTTTAGCAAAGAATCAAGTTTTACTGGAGTGCACAATTCACACTGAATAATTAATTAAATATATCTGTGCGGACGATGTTATGATTAACCTGCGGCTATGTTTAATGTTATTGCAATGGCTCGATAGAGCACATACTTCATTTTTAGGGTTCTGTAGCCAAATGGAAGAAACGGAACCTTTACAGTTTCGACATGGCCGTCGGTCTGTATATCATACCTCGTCACATTTGTATAACTACACTATCTTTACAAATTTTACAGGCAGTTTGTGCGAAACGGTAGTGGAATTACAAAAAACTTATAATATAGGCTCTCTATCTTTCTGTATCGAATAGAGGGATGAATATTTTTCTTTTCGACCTCTTCATTATATACTATAAAACAAAGTCGCTTCCCGCTGTCTGTTCCAATGTATGCTTAGATCTTTAAAACTACGCAACGGATTTTGATGCGGTTTTGTTTTGATAGATAGAGTGATTCAAGAGGAAGGTTTTAAGCTATAAAACGTACACGTGCAAAGCCGGGGCGGGTCGCTAGTAAACGATAACCCAAATGACAGGGTTCATTTGAGTTATCGTTTAAGAGGTTTGTAAAAATTAAATAAAGCTTCTTATGTGTTTTCTTTATTCAGGTAAATATTTTGCGAGATTGGAAGTCCTAAAGTCATTAATAAACCTGTTCCTAACACTAAAAAAATCAGAAAAAACAAAATTGTGAACTTAATAAACACTTTCAACGAAAATATGTTGAACGAGATAATTATGTTACAAGTTGTTTAAATATCCGAAATTTTCAGTTTCCAGCAAACTTAATTATGCGAAGCCTTGTTTTAAAGCCTAGTTTGCTAATTAGTACATGCAGAACCATAAGTTATTTCGTGTACAACAGGCACTTGGCCGGTTTTCGAGTATTGTCATTACTCATTCAACATTCCCTTGCAGAGTGACGGCCACATACCGTCACATACGTGGGTTATTTCTGACAAAAGGAACGCAATCTTTTGAAGGGTTTAATGTCCTGAGCCGCACTTATAATTCAAAAGGAAAAAAGAAACCAAAGCTTCACATTGTTTGATCACATATATTTGAATGAAATTCACAAAATTTAATATTAGTACCGTTTTCGAAAGCCGTGTTCAATGAAAAATATTTCTTGTTCTGCAAACAATGTAATTAAGCAAACAAACGTTTGTTCCCATCAGCTTTATATTGAATACGAAACGAATCAAACTACAAAGTGGAAGAATGTCTTCGTTTCCGTATCGGAGCCATTGTACCGAGGAAATAGGAACTTCAAATGTGAATAAAGCTGTACCTCCCTTATCGTTTGCATTGAATCAGGTCAAGACTATAAATAACGGATTACAGTTAACAATCTTCTTGTAAGACTAACAAAATATAGGACTATAGTCACAATACGCTAATTTAAATATTTTATTAAAGCTATTAAGAGTAATGCAAATATTATACTGGGCCCGTTGATGGAGTAAGCACCATTGCAAAGCTCGGAGTGGCACATAGCGCAAGATTTGTATCTTGGCATTATACCCCCCATATCAGAGTCATCGCAAGACTTTCCGCAATCCCGGATCAGAGTAAATGTACCTGTAACGAGTGAACCATTAATATCATTAAGTCTTTGCGCAGGTAGTTAACGTAAACCTACCGAAATTGGTCCGCCCACCATAATCCGACCACTAATTGTTACTGCATTTTTTTATTAATACAGTGTATTATTAAGCTAGGTCTTATTGGAATTTGAAACTACACTTTTAACTTTGTTTACCACTAAAAGAGATTTTATAGATATTTGTTTTGTTTCGCGATAATATTACAATTCGTAACGAAACGGTGCATTATGCGTGTTTTTAATAGTCAAAACGTCAAAACCAGACATGAGACAATTAGAGAGTTCTGTAAAGATTTAAACTGAATTTAGTAAGTATAAAGTTTTTGTGGTATAGTATAATTGATAGACTTGAGTTACAAGTAGGTAATAGGTGATTTAGTTTATAATTAGTATGCAAAACTTATCAAAATAAAGTGGACGGTATTATAGCTAGTAACACTACAGTACTGATCGAATACCGACCGGAGGTCGGTATAGGGGCAATTACCGTGTTCACTTTAACTGATAAAATTATATTTGAGTTATAATAAATCAAACCTAGAAATATTTTTTATTGTTTACCTGTTTGATAAAGAATCTTGTGACCGAAATACGACCTACTATAAATTGTTTATTTATTTCGATAACTGTATTTTAATTTCATGAAAATTTATTATTAGCACCGTCGTTTATGGAGAAAAGCAGTATAATACTTACATGATTTTCAATTAACTGTACTTGTTATTGGTTTTATTCTAATGTAATTTATTTCTAAAACATGTTTACCATCTATCGACATTGTTTATTTCTCTAAAAATATTAAACTTTTCAATAATTGAAGTAGTTGAAAAGCGGTCGGTTGTTAGGTAACCGTTTTACATCATTTCATAATACCGTCCACCCTCAAAGCTTATCGTGATTTGTACTCATTTCGAAGAGCTTAAACTTTTTAGCTGAAACTTAAAGTTTATATGACTACATTGTAGACTTTATGTTAGCACCTTTCGGCTCCTTTATCTGACCTTGGATATCAATCAACTAGGAAAAGAGTGCCCATCGAGACAAATCAAACGAGCCGAAACCATTGATAAAACAAAACTACTCGAAGGGCTTACATTAATACATTGTGGAGTAGACGGATATTTTCTGTGACAGTCATGTTGTATTTGGATTCCGACCTCATTTCCAGAATTGTCATACCTAAAAACCATAGACAAGAAACCATAAAAAAACTATACTCATGAAAATAACTTTTTGAATTTTGACTCATCCACGGCATCAGCACCGCCGAAAATTATGGAATTGTCACCCATGACGAATCATTTCCAAATTTTTATGGCGACCATCTTGGATTTTGAAGTTGCCCTCGTTTTCTTCATCAGCACACCCGAATGCCATGGAATTAACACCATGACGACTAACTTTTAAATTTTCATGGCTGCCATCTCGGACTCTGGGTTTTTCCACATTTTTGGCATCAGCAGCCCCGAAAACCATGGATTTGACACCCGTGATGAATAATTTACAATTATTATAGCCGCCATTTTGGATTTTGGTTTTTTCCACATTTTTGGCATCAGCAGCCCCGAAAACCATGGATTTGACACCCATGATGAATAATTTACAATTTTTGTAGCCGCCATTTTGGATTTTGGTTTTGCCCACATTTTTGGCATCAGCAGCCTCGAAAACCATGGAATTGACACCCATGATGAATAATTTTCAATTTTTATAGCCGCCTTTTTGGATTTTGGTTTTGTCCACATTTTCGGCATCAGCAGGCCCGAAAACCATGGAATTGACACCCGTGACGAATAATCAGTATTTTGTATAACCGTCATCCTGTATTCCGAACTCGACCAATTTTTTAGCATGTGCACCCGAATAACCCATGTAAATAAGGGTTTTGTTATAATAAACGCATTTGTTACAACTAGATTAAACTCTCAATCACTGTAATTATAGACACAATAGATAAGATAATTAAGTGTCGTCCTGGGACGACGGGCAGTACGCAACCGGTTAAAGTAGTCAAAAAAAAAGGTAAATCATTTATTAAAACTTCAGTAGTTTAACATCTTTTGGCGAGGTTGAGATTGCGAGTAAAATTGGGACCAGCGGTATAAGCTCTAAGGGAGCAACGCGCGTACACCGTCACGAAAAAGGTTTAGACGTTGATTCTTATTTATTTATTTATATGCCGTTCCTACAGACAAACCGTGGAATTGTTTTGTGGGGCATTGATCTTAATAAATTAATGCAACGTTTTTGTACTATATAAAAAAAAACCTCTTTTCTATACGACACCATGAAGTTAGTTGTTTACATAGACCTACAAGGTATCTAAAGCTCTGCAAAAAAGAGTACGAAAAATGGGGGTGCCACTAACAATAAGCACTCTGGTAGAAAGTCGAAGTGAACTTCTACCGCGTATACATAATAAATGGAATGGGGCATCAACCGGGGACTGCCCACTGGTGCTCTACGAGAGTACAGTCAAGGACTGTCCCCGGGTGATGTAAGACAAGAGGGCACAAGAATGAGTATTGCAAAATATAGAACCTTAAATTGAGGCTATCAGTGCAAGAGTGGTGTAACCCTAAACATGCACTTAGGAGATTATGAGCAATAAAAAAATTGTCAAAAACACCAAAACTGCAACCAGCACAAATTGTGGGTTACACCACTTTTGCTCTGATAGCCTCAATTATTGGTCTATTGATACGGGTGTTTAATGGACAAGTTCAACTTCTTTTTCTGGTAGAAAATTGGTTTGGCAGACGGTGGCCCACTAACTCGCTAGCTGGGCAAACAGGCAAAAGGGAGCAATACCACTGTGAGCTGTTAAGGGTATCGAGATCGAGAAGTGAGACCCTGGTTTCAGCAAGTTTGCAAAGGGCAAATTTGGTGGACGGTATTAGGTATGTCAGTGGTCGGATTACGGCTGACAGCTATTTCCCGGACGGAATTAAGGCGGGCAGCAGATTTGAAACTACTTGTCACTTTTTACTTCATATCAAAACGAATTAAATGTGAATTTTATATTCCTTGCTAGATTTAATAAATATATGAATTTTACTTTAATATGAGATCTACAGCACCAGAGTTTCCCTTATCAGTCGCTATGTCTGAATAAAACAAAAATGATGGTCCTTAGGAGGTCGGTATTCGGTGGGTTTACGTTACTTAGATATTTTTTTTTTAACGAATGCAAACAGGAAAGCTTGCTGAAACACATAACATAGCTAAAAAAGATATCAATACTAGAGTACGTATTTATGGAGGTAATCATAAACTTTAACTTGCAGACAGTTTACGCTTCAAAACTACAGGGAATATATTATTGTTAAAAGTTGATGGCAGAGCTCAAGATATTTATTTTAAAGCATATAAAGGTTGTGTTAAGTTCTACCAAATAACATACAGCCACGAATTCATAATTATGTAACTTACTTCCACTTCCAAAAGTTTTTGTAATACAAGCGTTGTTTCCTTTTCGGCAGTACTTCACTGTAGTCTTTCTATCAGGAGCCCAGCAAGATGGGTTAGTAGCCGTACTACATGCATAACATATTCTGTCCGTTTGCATCAACATTAATGAAGATTGCCCCATGACAGTAACAGCAGAACTTCTCGAAGGCTCCATCATATCACGCCTAGCTTCATTAAATTGTGGTCTTGCGACACGTGAGATTGATTTTTCTGGAGGTGGCAACTTTAATTTATCCAAAATTCTAAGGCTTTGATCTTTATTCGGCTTCTGTGGATTTGGTTCAACATTCAAAACCGAAGCTAATGCATTTTCATTATCAATATGGGATTCAACATATGGACTGCCATTGTTTTGCAGGTTATTTTTATTATTCAAATTATCTATTGCAGTATCGTCATCATTATAACTAGACATGGATCGTCTTGAGTGTCCTATTAAGTTATCAGGTTCTTCATGCGAGCATTTACTGATCACAGAAGCAGCTTCGTTGGGTTCACTCGCTAGCTCTTGTTTGTTTAGTTCCGAATTAATTTTATTAACTGGTACAGATGGTAATGTATACTTTGGCACAGGAATAAACTCACTGGTTGGTGAAGAAAAAAAAAGGGTATTTGGATCAGAGTGAAATTCATTGTTTGTTGTAGAACGTACTTCATTGTGTTCAAAATTAATATCTGGCATAGATATATACTGATTGTCCGGCTCAGCACCATATTCATTGGTTGGAACTTGACGAAATACACCACTTGGTGCAGATTGCAGTTGTCTACTAGCTTTAGAACGGACTTCACTGGCTGGCGCAGTATAAGAACCACTGCTTGATGGAAAACTTAATGCACTCGTTGGTTTAGGAATATTATCTTCTAGTATTTCGTTATTTATTGGTAATTTTATTTCATGGTGACTTTCTTCCAATGAGTCTATAACAGGGTTACTGACTGATAAAGAATTTCTAGTTTTATATAAATTGTTGCCATCATTATTTAAATGCAGGTTCGAAAGAAATTCTTGGTTCTTAGATGTTCTTAAGTTATAATCTCCATTTTTTAAAGCTTGTGGCTTAAGAGCAACAGTTGCATCGTTTGTTAAAGGTTTATCGACCTTTGGAATAAGTATAGGATTTAAAAGTTGATCAATTTCAGAGTTACTGCGTCTTGAACATGGTTTTGGAGCAAAATTTCTTTGCGTTTGACCATAGAAGTTACCTTCAATAGAGTGGAATGTTTGTAATGGCAAATCGCTTGCTGCCACATTATTATCATTTACATTATTTATCTCCTGTAGGTAACCTGAAAATCATGACGTATTGAGATTTATAATAAACACTTGTATAATTATACTATACTATAAACTTTGCATTTATATACAAGATGTAAACGAATTCGTGTAATTCCTTCAAACCGCGTGATCTACTGGTGACACTGATTCACCCTGTATGGGTTTTGTCAGAATCAACGAGAAAAAGAAACAGTATTTCGTATCTGAGTAATTTTAGCGTCCCGAGTTCGGAGCGGAGCGATATCACGCTAGTCGTGTCCGTCAGCTGTGTTGCCGTGCTTTTCATTTCTTTATGCATGGCATCGAAATGTACCATAACATTAAAAAAGTGTTTTATAAGGTCGTTTATGTATATACCACAAGAAAAAAAACTTTATTTTTATTTTTAATCTACATAAATCTGCGCGGTTAATCTATACCGTCCACAGATCATGTGGTTTGAAGGAATTACACGAATTCATCTACACCCTGTATATAAATGCTAAGTTTATGTCAACTTAAGGAATAATTACTTTATAATAGTTACCAACCTGATGAAAGCAGATTACAAAAAATAGTTAAAATAAAAAACTTCATGAGTCCGTTTTTTATTTCTCCCTATGACAACTTCACCTTACGAAATTTCGAACAAGACTAAAGTTGTCTAAGCAGAAATCATTCAAATATATTGAACGATAGTGCAAAGATATTTTATCGTTACAAGCTGTAAACCAATATCAGTCTATTGTGAATATGCGCTCGATGGAAAGATATTCCATGAAAACAATAGATGTTCCGCAAAAACGGTTTCCATTGTTCCGAACTACATTCTCATAGATTTCTTGTTCTCATTGATTGGGGTATAAACCTATCTAAAATATTTTTTTTCATTAAATCCGTCATAAGCTCTACTAATAATATAAATGCGAAAGTAATAGTAGTTTTAAAAAAATAAAAACAAAACTCTATGTATATTCTGTCTGCTACGCTTTCACGCCTAAACCACTGAGCCGATTTTGATGAAATTTGGTACAGAGATAGATTTATATTATTTATCCCTTGGAGAAGGACATAGGATATTTTTTATCGAGATACCACGCGAAAAAAGTCGCGACATCAGCTTTTATCCTATAAAATGTAGATAGCACATTTAAAGTCAGTTTATTATTTAGTCACTGCCGCTGCGACTGTGGAGACCCTCAAACGGCGCAAATATAGCAACATCATCAGAAACTTTTTAGACTTTGAGCCGTTTGGGGTGGAAACGCTCGGGTCATGGGGTCCGAGTGCGCGTCTCCTTTTTAAGGAAATAGGAAGAAGACTGGTCGACACTTCACGTGACCAGAGAGCTGGCTTGTTTTTCGGCCAGAGAATTAGCGTTGCCATACAACGTGGTAACGCTGCCAGCCTTCTGGGCACGTTTCTAGTGGACAGCGATGCTGAGGAATATTTTGATGCACTCTTTTAGTTTATATTGGTAGTTTAGTCTAGGATATAATTTTTCTTTGTTTTTACTGTAGATTTATATTGTATTAATTTAGGTTAAAAAAATTTTAAAACTGTGTTTATTATAAACTTTATTAACATCATCATTGGTAGGTACATAAACCTCTAGTGCTGAAAACTTAAACCTCTTTCATAGGTCTCTGCAAAAACATAAAACTACTCTTTGTGACAATATTAGTAGCCAGCTAGATGCTAGATGGACAGGCGATCTGGTCAAGGTCGCTGGGAGTCGTTGGATGGAGGCGGCATGTGGAAATCTACGCGGAAGCCTTTGTTCAGCAGTGGACATATTCCTTTGGCTGATGTGACGATGATGATGATGAATAATATAAATAGTATTCTTATTATATGCCGTGGTCGAAAATAAAGAAACTTCTGCGCATATTTCTTGATAGTTTACAAGACAATACTCTGTCTTAGGCCCGGTATCCATCAAAGCGGAGAGGGGAGGAGACGAGAGGAGATTTGCTGCGAAGCTGGCAGGTTATTTCCACCAAAGCGGAGAGGGGACGCGAAGCGGAGAGGAGATGTGAGCTGTGAGAGCTCGAAATCAGTCAGTTCGGGTGTGCGAGGCGCGGGGAGAAGGCATCGGGAAAAGAGGCGCGCCCGGCCGCCCGATGTCACGCTTAGCAGGTTAAGGGTGGCTTGAAGAGTCAACCCTTAACGAGCAGGTGCATATAAAATCAGAATATAAGAATATTAAGGAAAACCCTTTTAACCATACAATAATATATTTTAATAATAGTTACAAAATTGATATAATATTAAGATTAGTTAACAGGGCGTGGTTCTTTGACTACGATACGAGGAGTCCAGGGTCTTCAGGTGTAGATGTAGTACTTAACTAGGAGGCTGCTGAGGCGCGAGAGAGCACGGAGTGCAGCGTGCCGGCCCTTTTATAGGCGCACCCCACTAGTCGCCACCGCTGCACCGTCACATCGATTACACACATCTCCGCTCTGCCGCGCCGCTTGCTCGCTCGTGGCACAAAATTCTGTAGAAAAATGAGACATCTCCTCTCCTCTCCGCTTGATCCATTTCCACAGGAGCTAAGCGGAGAGGAGATGTGGAAATAACGAAATCTGATTGGTTATTCAAAACATATCTCCTCTCGTCTCCTCTCCTCTCCGGTTTGGTGAAAACCGGGCCTTATCATAGAAAATAAATGTTACTAACAGAACACGTAAAAACACTTTTAGTTGTTTTCATATAAATGTAGGTTGTTACCCTTTCAATTTCGGTCACAATCACTGTCAAGAGCGCCTAAGGGTTTGTGACAAAAACATTGTAGAGAAAACTTGGATAGGCTGTCACCGACAGCTGCCCGCGGGCTTGTCACTGCATAAAATATCGAGACCGCTCAATAAAATTCGCAACGCTGTTGGAATACACCGAATATGTTATTGTTTATTTTACTTGGGTACCCACTGCAGTTTAATCTTTTACTTCTCTTCTATTTTTGATTAATCTTGTAGGTTGGTATTTGATATGTATGCTCAAAATTGCTGTTGTAAAAGACTTGAATGAAGATTTTGTTTTTCCGATTATTTATACAGGGTGTAAACGAATTCGTGTAATTCCTTAAAACCACATGATCTACTGCTGGTGTAGATAGACCCCGCACGGAATTTAGCCTGATTAAAAATGTTTTTTTTTTTATTTGCGCTATGTTTTAGTTATCATATTTAAACATAAACAACTTATTAAGGATTTGATAAAAAAATAAGCAAAATATTTTTACAAAAAATATTTCGTCTTTAGTGAACATTTCGATGCCACGCATAAATGAATGAAAGCACGGCGGCACAACTGGTGGGCACAACTATCGATCTTTGCGGTTAGTTAACTAGGAGCTCTAAAATGACTCGAAATGGAAAACCAAGGTTTTTTTTGTTGGTTTTCGTAAATACCCATTTAGGGTTAATCTGTGTTACCTCTAGATCACGCGATTTGAAGGAATTACACGAATTCGTTTACACTCTGTATAAGAAAAAGGTACGGTAAGAGAAAGCCATCTTTAGGCAATTCTGACAAAGTGAAGATAGAGAAATACAATAATCAAAGCATTATACAAAGAATCGCAACATGTTGCATGCTGGTATTTCTGCCAACCATAGCAGGAAAATGTGCAATAACATCACACAGGACTATTCATTCCACAATAAAATTATATCTACTAGGGAAAACGGCTTTTCCTGTCTGATTTCACAAGGAGGCGGGAATCCCGCGGCTTAGGGTGTCATCAACTAACAACCGGACGTCTTTACGACGACAAACAACGACGACGACTGACAAATCCTTCGTATACTACCATGTAATTAAGACAGGGCAATGTTCTTCTACGTAATAAAACTGTAGCACTGACTGAACGACAATGCACAGCTTAAGGGTGCCTTTCCACCAGAGATGTGCTACGCAACTATGCTGCGAGAATATAAAAGCTAAGCTACGAAACTATGTGAACGTTTCCACTGCTGCTAAGCTTTATAGCGGAGTGAGTAATATGTTCTATGAAAATGTCTACTTTCGATGACAAACGCGCGTCTACTGTGGGTACACTGCTCTGCACATAGCTTTACCACTCGCGACCATTCATAGCACGCATCCATAGCTCGCATCCATATCACGCATCGTTTCATATAAAAAAACGTAGCTTAGTTGAATCAGTTTCCACCAGTGCTATGCTATGTGGACCAAAGAATATGATTAGTGGATATCAAACGCATCCATAGCAACGTTGCATAACACATCTCTGGTGGGAAAGCAGCCTAAATCTGTGGGTCTAGAAACATGAAATTTTGCACAGGACTTCCTTATCCAGAATGTCCCAAAAAGTAGTTCCAAGCGGACGTCTAGAGGTAGAGCACCCATAGAGGTACCCGAATCGGAAAATGTACATTTTTTTTGAAACACGCCTTTGTCTCAACTATTGTGCTACAAACTTATCTGGCCCGGTGGCCAAAAGTGGAACTAATGACGCGCTACGCTATTTTGAAATGGTTTCGTTTTAAATTTTCATTTTCTTATTGCAAATTAAATATGGCAGACATTTACATACGCATTATATTTACCCACTTTAATGCAAAAAATATTTTAATGCAACTATTATAAAGGCGACAACAGCGATGCTGTCAGCGCGCCAGATAAGTTTGCGGGAGTGTATTCACGTCACTATGATCTATAAAACCGGCCAAGTGCGAGTCGGAATCGCGCACGAAGGGTTCCGTACCATTACCTATAAAAACGGTAAAAAAATCATGTCTGTTGTGTGGGAGTCCCCCTTAAATATTTAATTTTGTTTTTTTTTTATATAATTTTTTTATTTTTAAAATGAATATAAACTAAATGTACTGTGAATATTTCAAGCGTCTACCTGTTGCCGTTATCAATATCGAGCAAAAACGAGGAAAAAAATCACGTTTGTTATATGGGAGCCCCCATAAATATTTATTTTATTCTGTTTTTTAGTATTTGTTGTAATAGCGGCAACAGAAATACATCATCTGTGAAAATTTCAACTATCTAACTATCACGGTTCATGAGATACAGCCTGGTGACAGACGGACAGACAGACGGACAGCGGAGTCTTAGTAATATGGCCCCGTTTTACCCTTTGGGTACGGAACCCTAAAAATGTAATTAAAGTCAGAGTTTGGTTAAAACATGAAAAAAAAACTGGCTAAGTACGAGTCGGACTCGCACTCGAAGAGTTCCGTACCATTATCTATGAAAACGGCAAAAAAACACGTTTGTTGTATGGGAGCCCTCTTAAATGTTTATTTTATTCTGTTTTTTAGTATTTGTTGTTATAGCGGCAACAAAAATACATGATCTGTGAAAATTTCAACTGTCTAACTATCAGGTTCATGAGATACAGCCTGGTGACAGACGGACAGACGGACGGACAGCGGAGTCTTAATACCTAATAGGGTCCCGTTTTACCATTTGGAACCCTAAAAATCGCGGAACATACATGGGGGTGATTCGGGTACCTCTAAGGGTGCTACCTGGGTGGGCTTCCGCATGACACTGCTTTTTGGGACAACTTATAATAACGTAGGTGAGCATTATGAAAGGATTTTTGGAAATTCATCCCCTAAATGGATTAAATATGGGGATGAAAGTTTGCATGGAAGGTCGTCATTTTTTAAGAATAAGAAAACTCGTCGGGCACACGGCTAGTGCTATGATAAAATTCTAACGCAAATTTTACCAACACCAAAAAATAAAATCGCCAATAAACTAAAAATTTCTTCACTTTTTCTCGAACACCGCAGAAGCCGATAACAATCTAAAGCCCGCTATAATGTTAATGTGCTGTTAACCGATATTGGGGCACGAAACTTGGAAAAGTGGAAGCACCTAATGTTCGAGACGGTCTATCTATTCTCCCAAATTGCTCTTGTCCCCTTTCTTCGTGTTTATTTGGTCTTTTATTACTATTATATCCGGAATAGGTTATTAAGTAGTGAATAAGACCTACTAAATGTTGTCAAAGGCAGTTTTGGTGCAGGTGTGAGAAGAACACTTACCCTAATTGGATGGGTTGCGCGTGTTGTCAAAAATTGCGAAGTGACAAAGCCGTGAGAAGGCCTACATTTCGTGATAGTACGAAGTAGGTTCATATCAACAAAAACATTGCATAACTACTTCTGTTGATTAACTTATTACCTACCTAAGGCTTGTGTTACAATAACATTAATTCTCTAGTTAAACAATCGTTTAAATAATAAATGTTGTAGCCTTTTCAATGTAAGGTGAGTCATGGGGTTTTCTACAAAACGTTACCATACAAAGAATATCAAACATTAAAAAAACATGGATAATATAGCTATTTTACGGATTTTGATGATGTCGTTTACCTTTTTTCGATCAGTTTTCTTACGGCTATTTACTAAATTACCGCTATGTTAGGACTCATCTTCCGTTGAATAGAGAATAGTACCTAGGTACCTACTTTTTTGAGTAAACTGTTATTTAATCAGAGAATTGATTTGCTGAACAACAGTCTAAGCAGATTCTTAGTTATTTAGACTCCGGGCAAAAATAGACCACATCGTATTTTAATGGTTGTCTATACAGGCATAATTTTGACCACCAGCATCATCATATCAACGTAAACGTCTACTTTAGCATAATCATGGGCCTCCCAATGACCACTACAATAAACGGTTAAAGCGAGAATAGTCAGCACGCTTGGCAGACGGATTAGTGATCGCAGTTTTTAGTTATTACAGTAAGAAGATTAGAAGTAATGAACGACCGCGCGGATCATATTATTGACGAGGTTAAGCTGCGCTTGCCGCGGTTAGTCCGTGGTCCGGATCATTCGTTACGTCATACGAATACCTGCAGACGTCAAACGAATACCTGAGTTTTGAATCGAGTCGACTTATCTGACTCTTGAAATCGACAAAAGCGCACAATTGTGCACCGGCTCGTATAAAAATTAACGAATGTTTTTGATATTTGTTAGTTTTAAATCAAACCTCAGCACGGTCGTGCAGTTTTGTCGATTTCAAGAGTAAGAATTGACTCTAAGTCGACTCGATTCAAAACTCGATCCTGTCGGGAGTAAGCCTGCTGATCGTCGTTACCGGTAGTCAGAAGCCTGAAATTCTGACAACCGATCTAACTTTAGGATATCGGCATTGCTCAGTAACTGGGTTGCGGAGGTCTGATGGCAGTTGCTCTGGTTAGACTTAAAGCTGACCCCAATAAACTTAGTTGTGAATGGGCTAGGCAGAACGATCAGACAGGAGGACGCCGCTGCCAAACCACTTGACGCATATAGTGTCGTCCACGGGCGGGGTAGTGGTGAGCTATCATCGTGAGATAGCATCGAGGACCACACGACATCGTACTAAATGCAGATTTATTATGTACTAACCATGTGCCCGATGGGATTTCTACATCCAAAAAAAATTCGAACTTCAATACAAACTTACTGTACTTGATTAACAAAGCCTATTACTCAACCAATGATTATTTAAATGATAAATGTAATTAAAATAATTTATTACGTCGCAATAAAATAATATAATAATTAATTAATTTCAAAATAATGGTTATTCTAATTCTAATATTCGTAATAGATAATTCAAGTACGCCTAATGTTAATAATTTATATGGTTTATTTTTATATAGTTTACTTTTTATTGCAAATGAATTATATTGCTAATATTTGCACACCTGTTAAGGTAGGATATGGTCTAACGAACTTTTATTATATGTATCACCCCATGTGTACCCATATTATGGCAAATAAATGATTTGATTTGAAACTTTCATCCCTTATTTAATCCTTTAGGGGATGAATTTTCAAAATTATTTTCTTATTACTCACCATCGTTATATTTATTATTTATTTATTTATAAGTAACAATGACTCATTTCTTATTTACATTACACATTAATTGAACTGCCGACGTCTGTACGTAACGTGCAAGTCACTACAACGTCTGATGTAAGGGCAGTTCAGCCTGTCGGCTATCATCATCAGTACGCCATTGGAGCTGCCGCGAACCCTGTGCACTAGGGATGCGCATCGCTTACGCATCGTTGCAAAATATAAATCTATACATATAAAAGGAGAAGCTGACTGACTGACTGATCTATCAACGCACAGCCTAAACCGCTGGGGTTAGAAACTTGAAATTTTGACAGTAGGTTCCTTTTGTAACGTAGGCATCCACTAAGAAGGGATTTTTCGAAATTCAACCCCTAAGGGAGTTAAATAGGGGATGAAAGTTTGTATGGAAAATCGTCACTTAACGGGTTCAAAATTTCACGCAAGCGAAGCTGCGGGCGAAAGCTAGTATATAATATAAAAGGAGTTCCTTTATGCTTCTAGACCCACCGTTTTAAGCAGTGCGTTGTCTGTCAGTCAGAGAGTTTTATTAATTAAAATGGATTTGGTTTGGTCACCTTTGATCCTAGTCCAGATGATAAGCGCAGGCAGGATGTTAAATGGAGCACACGAATCCAAGTAACAGATAATAGTGGGGTTCCCCTATACCCCTCTGGCTGTCACTTAAGTACACGCGACATAACACAGTAAATTGCTTGGTGCCGGACTTTAATGTGAAGGTGGATTAAAAAGAAATATGTACACACATCAAAAAAAGTTTGCGATCACTAGCATTATTATGTATGTGAAGATTCCGAATTCAAAGTCCAACTGAAATCTGATTTATATTTATCTAGATAACTATCAATCTATATTTATCATGATAATTGTCGCTTTGAATCCCGATCAGAAAATTCGGCTTCAAAAAGGCTACATAATTTTTCAAAGTGATCGCAAACTTTTTTTGATGTGTGTATGTAAGTGTACCTGACCACAGTGACCACGAATTTCAGTTAGTTATACCATAATAGCTGAAACACTGAAATGTGATGCAATTTTATGAATTGTCCATTATTAATAAAAGCAAACTGCTCTACATAAAATATGATGTTAAGCTATTAAACCCTAATTAGCTTTATGAATGTTTAGTGATCAATCGCCGTTTCGTCATTAGCTCTAATTAATTTACAAATTGTTATGAATAGTTTTCTATCAACTGTTTTAGTAACACGCTTTTACTGTTAATTTCAAATGTAAAGTGAAACAATTCAATCAAATACAAAACAACTGAGAAACATCTGTAGGCCATACAAATTTTTGTTCCGTATGGGAATCGAACCCACGACCCGTAGCGCAGAAGCCAATCGCTTAGCCACTGCACCAAACGTGTCGTCAAACTTAGACTTATTCATAGTAGAGACTTAGATAAATAAATAATTAATAGCCTGTAACTGTCCCACTGCAGGGCAAAGGCCTCTTCATATACAGCTCAGGAACGAGCATTGATCACCATGCTTGCTCACTGCGGGTTGGCGATTTTAGACCACCAAGTCCAGGTTTCCTCACAACGTTTTCCTTCACCTGGGGGCCTACTCCCTAAGTCCGTCAACGAAGTTAGTCGCCCGTCCGAAAGTAGCCCGAAACGTAGGAGTGAACAAAACAAGTGTCAAGTTCAACTTTTCAGACGGGCAAAAACACATCGGTAGTAGGGACAACTGTCAAATCGTGTTGTCAATCATTCTTAGTTCGGGCCCCGAAACAATCGTTTGTCCGTAGATGATAGGGAGTAGGAAACGCTCGCAACTAATGCTGAAACCACGGACTTCATGCTTAGGGAGCACTAGGGACCCCCTGATGTCAGTGGCGTCTTAGATTTACTAAGAAAGTACATATGACATTGAAAAAGTCACATTGGTACATGCCTGGGTTTGAACCAGCAACCCGGTGCTTAACAAGCGGGTCTGTAACCTCCGGGCGAACACGACATTTTCTCTCTCACAGAGACCTAATTCTACTAAAACAAACGTTAATCAATCGCAATCAAATCAAAGCCAACCCGTTCATTCAGACAGTTTTTATTTACAAAAACTGTCGAAATGTTTGACAACAAAAACAAAACCAAACATTTTGACAGTTTTCGTAAACGAAAACCGACTGATTTTGGTTCGTTAACAGTTTGACAACAATTTTGTTAGTAGAACCACAAGAAATTTAAAAAGAACAGTTTTATCCCTGTTCTTAATTTAATAAAACATCCATTACAGTTGACAAGGGCAGAACAAAGCCGGGAAGCTGATAACGGGTCTAACTATAGGGTATCGATATCCGCAAGTAATTGGGTTGCATGCGTCATACGTCAGTTGCTTTGATTACACTGGAAGCCGACCTCAATATACTTAGGAAAAGGCTAGCATAAACTAGCAACTGACTGAGAATGAAAATGGGTCCAAGTAATCAATAGTCTGGCTTTTACCTAAATATTTTTGTTTCCAGTCCAACCAGATGCGACTGAATGGTGCCGATTCTCTTGTTCACCAACTGAACTAAAATTAGAGAATTGCTATCTTTTAATAACAGATAGCGCTAGAAAAGGACGGTGATAGATAACAACTAAGTTAGAGATGTCATATTAGTTTACGCCTTGAACTTCACCATGTTTTTGGTCGACACGTTTTAAATGTCGTGTAAAGGAGGATGGGCGTTTTGGTACTCATGTCCAATCAAAATGAATTTACCATCGTTGGATAGCTCTTTTCAAGAGCACAAAAAACTACTACGGCAACAAACCCGTATCAATTGTCCATTTTGAAATATATAGTCTTCAGAAGATACTGGATATTCAGTTCGAAATAGAATTTAAAAAATTCATATATCGCCGGTTTCGCTTGACCGATTTTGATGATATTTGCACCGATTTTGAGCTAAATAAAATTCAGTTATCGGATGAAAATCACAACAAAATCGGTTTAGTATTTTTTCAGTTAGGGGTGATCTATCTATTAAACAAACCGGACGCGTTTTTTTATGCCTAAAAATAAAATTCATTTCCCAGCAATTATTTTTGGTCAATGTAATTTGGTTTGATGTACAGAGTGCGTAGATTTCGGCTATTCGGGTCTTTTTACAGCCTGTATACATACAATACATACAATAAATCATAAAACTTACTTCGAACTTGTTTTATTTACCTAAATAATTAAAAATATAATAATTATTATTGTAATACCATGCCAAAATGGAGAAAAATGACAATAAAAGTATGTGTACTTAATAGGATGTAACAAAAATAAGTAACTTTCAAGCAGGATTCCTTCGATCGGACAGTGAATCGGGACTAGCACCATGGTTATTCTTAATCTACTTACACAAAAATACCTTTCCAATGGTATAATGAATGATTCATTTCGATTGGTGCCAGTACCAGACTCCATACATTTATGCCCATCATCCTTTGTATGGAAATTTTAGTTTAATTTGACAGCTCTTATTGTCGTGTGTCTCTTTCTTATTGTATCATAGTGAAAAAGATGGCAATAGCCTAAATTAAGTTTAGTCTGTCCATAACAGAATCGGCACCACTATTACATAAAGCGTTAGGTATTTTACATAAAGCGAATTCGACTGGCCATCTGACCTCTAAAATCGAATTAATGGGGGGCCGTTATCGTTGGACTAGTTTTCAAACTTGTGGGTTTCCAACTGACTCGTGATGACTGTCATGGATAGGAGAGTTTACTATACAAATATTGATCTTATGCCCGTCGAGTCTCTACGTCGAACCAAATGTAGTTTTGTGTTTTGTCACCAATTTTGTAAAGTCAAATGGTTTGTTGTTTTCGTAACATTCGAGTCATCTGCATTGCATTCTCTTGGCTTAATGCCAAGATCTGCTATTTGTGTTCCTTGATACTTCTACTTGCGTTTTGCATTGTTGTGTTCTCAGTCCAAATTTCGTTCAATTTGGGTCTTGTTTTATTAACGAAATCTGGGCGCGGAAAGTTTCCAATGGCTGCTTGCCACCGAGGTTTAAAATATATCTTTATAAATAAATTTTTGATTTCTAGAGCGTCTTCAATTAATTTCAATAAGCCTAAACGCCTAACATTACTCACAAACTTAGTAGGGTTTTAATATTATGTTGCACATGCATTTTGACATTAGGAAAAATGCATAATAACTTGTAGCTGGAAATGTAAGTTCAGTAGTACTTACAAGCTCTTGGAAGTACTACTAAAGTTGCTCTACTGTTAAACTTTCACAACGAACGATCTAATTTTTATTGTCATAAAATAATGATGATCCTAGGATCCTTCCTACACATAAAATACACATTTAAAGTTGTATCATTTCAAATCTAAATTAATTCTAATCTTACCCTAACCCAAATAAATATGACAAACACGTTATTGATTTTTCATCAGAACCACTCTCCCAAGATTCGATAGAACAAGATAAATTAGAGAAGGGATAACCATCAATTAGGCAAGTAGTGTGTACGTCAAACGGAAGCCCGTATTTTACGCTACAAGAGGAACTATTCCAACCAAACGTATTGGGATTACTCGTTTATATCTACGAGTATGTTGGCCGCGCCGCCGACTTTACTAAGTTATGCCCGCCGTTTAGGATGCCCAAAATGTTGTTTGCTACTGTACCGTGCTTGTACCGAAATGTGAATTGATTACAAATGTGTGTTAGAATTCTGAATGTTGAGAATGTAGTCGAATGTTTATTTATGAAAAATATATTGCGTTCACCAGTGCGGGTGGCGTTTATTTTAGCGCTTGTTGGGTGGGTCATGTTCACAGGGAAGTTTATGGGCTAATATTATTATGATGATGCTGATTATAAAGATAAAATATCTACAAGATGATTCCACACCAAAACAGAGAACCTTTTTGTTTGTCTTCTAATCCCAATTAATGTAAAGCAAATGTTTACGTAACAAACTAAGTTTTACATCTCATCCCGATAAACTTAATACTTGATTACACTACGAGGCTTGGTGAAATCAAGAAACTGGTGATCTCGAAACTCGAGCCATACATTTAATATTTCACTAGAAATACGAAACTAAGATTTAACTATCTTAACTCAATCTAATTTCGCAGTTATATGGCCAAACAAATTCATACTCGACAAGTCTAGTTATCCTTTACTGAATTAATATCTATAACTTTGTGGTAGGGTAGAATATTATGAGGTTAACTTGTTAAGGTCGTAGTTGTTTTCTAACACCCTTGCAAGTTATATTTGTTGTTCTAAGTTAACCGGTAATTCAGTTCAGACAAATTAAGCCCCAGAGCGCTTTATTTTAAGGATGGAGTTCGAGATAAATAATCCCGCAGGTGTTGAATTGTGTTTGCAGTTATTCCAAACGATAGGAAACTTTTTAAAGTAGGAAGTTCAGAAATTTTATTGTTGTTTTTTTTTGGTTCATTCCTTTGTTGAGCCAACGAACGGCGGTTAGTTGGCGGGCATTACAAATTTTTTATTGAATGCAAGCACCTTAAAAATTTACGCAGCCTACTTTTAAAACATTTTACCAAGTGAATAATAGCAGAAACTTGCTAGTATATAACTTATTTCCACGCAGTTGCAGTTGTACAAAAGAAACCCATAGCAAAGAATTTACTAAACCGCTTTCTCACGGGAGCTACTTGCGTGCAATCGTAGTTCAGTTTACATCCTGAAGGTGGTAAGTTAACATAACTTGCCGTGTGTTTGATTGGCAGCTACGCTAGCACTGCTTAGCCTAAGCTTAACTTAAATTAAGTAAGACGACTGCGGTTATCGAGCGTGCTTCAGTGCTCATCTAACTCCGGTGCTTAAAAGTAACTCTTAGTTTAATTGGGATTTGCAAACAGCGCACTTGAAGCTTTGTTTTTGGTCTGTGTGCCATTTACGTGGAGCTGGGAAGTATTTGTTTTAGCTGGACGATGCCCGGCCATGTTTAAGTATACTTTAGAGTTGTTTGTGAGTTGTAGTACTGTGGCAAATTTAATTTAATGAATGTGTCCTAACGAACAAGTCATTAAGTCCTCCTGTCTACTTAGAACAACAAACTATGTTCACCAACTCTTCTTTCAAGCGTAGGTAGTGATTATGGCAATTTCCTTTTGATGGTTCTTGGCGGTGTTTGTTGTTCAGCAGTGGACATCTACGGGTTGTTATGATGATGGGACAAGCATACCTATGTCTAGCAGTGGACTATGATCGACTTAGATGATTTAGAGCCATTACGCACTGTCGATTGGTCGCCGGAGACTTGGTCTCTCGGCGACCAAAACATAAGCATAGTCGAACTGGCGACCAAGTGCGTAAGCACCTATTTAAACTATAGAAAGTCACAGTCGCCGTCGACCAAGTCTCCGGCGACCAGTCGACAGTGCGTAATGGGTCTTATTGGATGCGCCTAATAATAAAGTATCTAAAAGTCGAGAAGGATAAAGAAATCAAATATCAAGGCATGTTGGTTGTCGCCATGTAGGATGTTGATTCAGCAGTCATTGTGCCTTTAATAGTTATGGCCAATGGCTTAATAGCCAAGAGCCTCGACCAACATCTCATGAGGATATCGTTAGGCGGTTGGATCCTGTTGCAGAAAGCGGTGCTCGACACGGCGCGTATTGTTAGGAAGTTCCTCTCTCTGAGGCCCTGACTACTGATAGCTTGGATCCTGTTCCAGATGCCGACGGTGGGCTACGATATTTTATATTTTTAAATTTTATATCCGAATATTTAAAAATGTACATGTGTTTGTAAATGAATAAAGGAAGTATCTAATTCCTCTACAACTTTTGATATTTTAGTTCCAGCCTACGAGTATCAACGGGCTTCTAAAAGAAAAAGTTGACATCATCATGCCAGTGATGAAAGGATCATCAGCACTTATATAAACTCTTTGAAAAACATTTAAAAAATTGCTAAAATTGAACTGCATACGTACAGTATGTTGCACACATCCATCACTATGCAGTACGGCCCTATTTTTCTCATGTCACATGTCCCGGTCCATACCGTATGTGTGCATTAGTTACGATGACAAATTGACCCATTTGATTTGAATTCTTCAGCCCATATAAAACCGATGAAATCTACGAGAATTTTATTACTGAAAAGCATTGCGAACGCGGTTTGAAGTAGTGTGCGTTTTTATGGGATTTCATTATAATTATGACCTTTTATGAGGCCATATAAACCCTTTACATTCTTTGTATTTGTTCTCACATAAGCCTTATTTGCAAAGGCATCTTATTTTGAAAAAATAAAAAGGTTATTTATGGTAAAATGACACAATCGTCTTTTTTTAAACTTAAGCAAACGGCAATAAAATACGTTCAAATAAATCTACGAAAGTTTTCAAATCTCACTTTTATTTGAAAGATCAAGAACCGAACAAGGATACTATAACTGAAGCAATATCCTAAAGTTGTATATTTATGAACGAACCTTCTTTTATGGATCTTATGGGCGTTAAATTTTTTGTCCTAAGCACACAATAACACGTTTTGCATTTAAATAGGACACCCAAAATTGGGCCCCCTAATCCGTCTATGCAGTGGTGAAAATATTTTAGATGGCAGCATAATACAAGCTTAGTTTTAGTATATACTAAACCTGAAACTAGTTTGTTCAGAATCTTTCAATTTTGTTTCAGTAGTTTTCTACCCATAACAATTGACGGGAATAGACACCTCGAGGCTTGAGACGGTCCTCTCGGTCAGTTTCCATGTATTAGACAACCCCTGCATAGCACATCTCAGGCATTTCACACTTTTTAGGAAATTTAACGCGACATAAACTAAGGTGTAACCTGGAGATTTACTAAAAAAAAACACATAGGTTGGATAGTAGGTACCATCAATTCGGAGTATCCATTGGGATCACTTATTCTGCATTGAAGGTTAATATTTTACCTATACCACGAGTATATCATTGAAGGTAAACTACAAGTTTATGAGGGGCGATATCGATACGGATGGGTTATGAATTTAGCAATCCCTGTGGAATGCATACAATGTGAATAAGATGTTTCTTCACAATCTTAATATTTCAGGAAAAGATTTACTAGGTCGAAAGCTTACTCAATTGTGTATTACCGATACGTTAATCGATTACTGTCGGCAATATTATCCTCCGGTTTCTGAATTGAGAATTCTAGGATAAGCAATACTTATGTAACATTTGAGTACGGAGTTGTCAAAAAAATGACGGACTTTAAAACATTTTTTTGACAACTTCGTGCTCAAATACTACTTAAGTGTTGCTTATCCCGAACTCTCAATTCAGAAACCGGAGGCAAGTAACATAAAACATCAAAAATTTAATATGACAGCTAGCTAATGTTTTGAATCTGTGCTAATTTTTTTATGCTGATTTTTAGGGCTTTCGCAGACGAGGGACAATGGCGGACAAAATGTCCGCGGTGCG
The DNA here is from genome assembly GCA_905220435.1 of Amphipyra tragopoginis. Taxonomy (NCBI): domain Eukaryota; kingdom Metazoa; phylum Arthropoda; class Insecta; order Lepidoptera; family Noctuidae; genus Amphipyra; species Amphipyra tragopoginis. The sequence goes on from HG992009.1 coordinate 14,037,232, forward strand.
CTCTTATTAGTACTATACTATAAGGTTGCACTTTGTCTGCGCAATACCCCATGTGACCTGGCGGTGTACGCGGACAAAGTGCAACCTAATCTATGTCTATAAAAGGAGAAGCTGACTGACTGACTGATTGATCTATCAACGCACAGCCTAAACCGCTGAGGTTAGAAAGTTGAAATTTTGACAGTAGGTACCTTTTGTGACGTAGGCATCCACTAAGAAGGGATTTTTCGAAATTCAACCCCTAAAAGGGTGAAATAGAGGATTTAAGTTAGTATGTAAGTCCGTCATTTTTGTAGTAAGAAGCATGAATTTAAATATTATGGTTTTTGGTTAGAAATAAATGTACACGTGCTTGAGCGTTTTTGGGAATTCAACCCCTAAAGGGGTGAAATAAGTGTTGAAAGTTTGTATGAGAAATCTGGTATATTTGAAGTAAGAAGCATAAAATTAAATATTTAGGCTTTTGGTGACAAATAAACATACCTATACATGTTTGAGCGTTTTTGGAAAATTTACCCCTAAGTGGTTGAAATGGGTTGTTAACATTTGTATGAAAATCCTTATTCCAAGGGTAATTAACTTGAAATTTGGAATAAACATTCTTCAAAATAAATAATAAAAGCCGAACTTTTTGGAATTTATAACTAGGTACACTTAACAAGGGGGTAAACGCGGGTTTAAAATTACACGCAAGCGAAGCTGCGGGCAAAAGCTAGTAACAGTAATAATAAGAGCGCACCGCGGACATTTTGTCCGCCATTGTCCCTCGTCTGCGCAAGCCCTTATTGGTCTACAAAGTCTTGTACACTACCACCAGCATCGTTACAGTACACGTTCGCCATAACTACATTTTTTTTAACGAAAGTCTTACATTTTAGCGGAAATGGCAAATCAATTATAAACCATCTCTCCTGCAATGCAAATTATATTGAAGGGATACTTACATATTAATATAATCTACTTACGTATTAATATAATCTAGCCTTACCTTAATAAAACGGGTGTCACCTGGTCGTATTCACAGAACCTGTTCTTCTGAATCGTCAACTAAGTTCCGCAATTAGAGACAAAATTATCGAATGTCCCGAGGTCGAAAATGAATTATTAATGACTGAATCGGGACTCAGCAGCCTTAAATGGGACCTTTATTTGCTCTGTATTCATGAAAGTACTTTGTTTCAGCCAGTGGTAACGATCATTACAAGTCAATAAAGAGTTTCGGACTTTTGTACGACTTGCTTTATTTACAATTTTCAGGGGTGAATTTCAGAGCTTTTGGCTTTTAATTGAGGGTTAACTTTGAACCAATTCTGTTACTTTACGTCAAAGGGTTTGTAATTTCAGATAAAGTGTCGAAATGCTTTCAGTACAAGTGTTTGTTGATATGATTGTAAAAGTACTTTTATTAAGAGCATCTACAGGGTGTTAACGAATTCGTGGAATTCCTTCAAACCACATGATCTATTAATGGTATAGATTATCCCCGCACGGGATTCAGATAGATTAAAAATAAAAATAAACTTTTTTTTTCACTTCTTATTTTATAGTAAATTTCGATGCCATGCATAAATGAATGAAGGCACGGCGACACAGCTGACGGGCACGACTAGTGCGATGTCGCTCCACGCAGTTAGTTAACTTGGGACGCTAAAATTACTCAGATACAGAATATTCATACAAGGTTAGTCAGAAAGGGGGTACTAATCCGAAAGGGTGTTAAAGTACCCATAATAATGAATAACTTTTGTTCTAGCACTTTCCCCAAAAGTCGATAGTTTAAGAGAAATAGCTGTTCAAAAATTACATAAAAAATACGCTAAAATCTATCTATCCTCAGCTATGATCAGCTGTGTTTACATTTTAGGTCATATTTGGGGTCACGAATTAGAAGCTCCATTTTCTGAATTCGTAACTAAAGCAGGGATGAAGAATTTTCGAAAAAACTAAAACAAAAATAATTTTACATGGAAATACAAATTTTCGAAATTTGAAATTTTAACACTTGCTTTAAAACAGTCATCAGTGATACTTTAAGTGGCCTTCGGATTAGTACCCCCTTTCCGACTAAACTTGTATTTTGCAAACTTTTTTTTTGTTGATTCTGAAAAAAGCCTATGCAGGGTCTATCAGTGTCACCAGTAGATCAGGCTGTTTGAAGGAATAACAAGAATTCGTTTACACCCTGTATAATCTTGCAGATTGTAAATTACTGAGCGATTATAGTGACTGGATGGCAGTGACGACTTATCTCATGTTTATCTTTCCATTCTCACTTGTTCGCAGTATAATGTATGACGCGGTTGACGTGAAGTGTTTGCATAACTGATAAAAAGATGTGGTGCAATATGATTTCAGCATTGCAGAGCAGATAAAGAGCCTTTATTTACTATACATCATTTAGTCACGTGTTACACGGTCAGCGTTATGCAGGATGTAAACGAATTTGTGTAACTACTTAAAACCACATGATCTACTACTGGGGGAGATTGACCCCGCATGTGATTTAGCAAGAATAAAAAAAATACTTTTTTTTCTTGCGGTAGGGGTAAGTAGTCGTATCTAAACCACCTAATAAGGATTCAATAAAAAAGAAGCAACAAAAATTTTTTTTTTTTTTTCAAAATGTTATTTAACATTTCGCTGCCACGCATCAATGAATGAAAGCACGTTGACACAGCTAACGCGATATCGCTCTTTGCAGTCAGCTAACTCAGGGCTCTAAAATGACTCAGAAATAGAAAAACAAGGTATTTTTTGAAAATTGTGTGTACTTCATTTAAAAAAAAAAACATTTTGGGTTAATCTTTGTCACCAGTAGATCTCGTGGTTTGAAGGAATTACACGAATTCGTTTACACCCGGTATGGTTATTAGCAGTCAAGATGACCAAATAATTGGCAACATCTAATTAAGTCACTAATATTCACTTACCAAAGTTGTCTAATTATTCAGACCGTTCATATTACGCAAATGTATCGAAACATGAACGACGTCAACTAAATAAGTTCATTCAAACCGTTATTAATATGACTTTTATACGCATTGCCGTGACTAGGTTTAAATTAAAATGGTTACGGGGCGTTCATGAAATGTAGGTAACACAGATTTGACTTTTTTCTTGCGGTAGCGGTAAGTGATCGTATCTAAACGACCTAATGAGGTATCAATAAAAAAATGTTTTATGTTATAGAACATTTTGAGGCCGCGCATAAATGCACGAAAACACGGGGACACAGCTAGCGGGCACGACTCGTGCGATATCGCTCCGTGCATTCAGTTAACTCGGAGCGCTAAAATGACGCAAAGAGAAAACCAGGTTTTCTTTATGCAATTTTTTTTTGCTGAGTCTCCCAATATGCAATGCTTGGTCAATCTAGTGTCACCAGTAGTAGATCACGCGGTTTCAAGGAATTACACGCATTCGTTACAATGTAGAACTTACTGTAAAAAAATATTTACACAAACAATATTTACATAATTACAAATAAAAGTACATACAAATAAAGAAAAATATATCCTAATAAAACTATAAACTAAAATAGGGTATCAAAATATTCCTCCGCTGTACCCGTCCTGTAAAAAAAAAAACTGATTTGCATCTGTTTAGGCTCCAGTATCCATATGTTTGCTTATAAAATTCATCAGTGACACTCGCTGCTTGTTCACGTATGCATATTTTGTAGTCGATAAAATCAAAGCCATCGTTTTGATTTTTGTGATTTTCATTGTGATACTCGTTGGGCTTTCGCTGATGGCCGCAATTCAGCCTGTGAATACGCCGAGCAAAATAGTGGACTAACGAACCCAGTACATGTTCACGTATCTGCATAATGTGAAAAACGGGTGTTTCGTTTGTCTTTTTGTGTAAGCCAAAGATATGTATGAATACTCGTTTGTGGAAATTCCTCAAATATCTAAGTATCCAAATGAATGGGAAAAAGGGGGAAGAACCGGGACGCTAGGGCAAACATTCAATAAAACACAAGTTTGAAGAAAATTAAATCAATTTTAATAGGCTATATTTAGTTTAGTTTATAAATCACATATTTAGCACTTGAGATCACTTTATTCTTAATTCTAAATAACAATAAATAATCAATAAACAAGGTTAGTCGGAAAGGGGGTACTAATCCGCGGGCCACTTACAGTATCACTGATGACTGTTTTAAAGCAAGTGTAAAAAATTCAAAATTCGGTAATTTTTATTTTCATGAAAATTTAATTTAATTTTGGTTTTTTCAAAAATTCTTCGTCCCTTCTTATGTTACGAATTTAAAAAATTAACTTCCTGATGCGTGACCCCAAATATGACGTAAACTGTAAACACAGCTAATCATAACTGAGGATAGACAGATTTTAGCGATTTTTTATGACATCTTTGGACAGCTATTTCTCTGAAAGTTTTGACTTTTGGGGAAAGTGGTAGAACAAAATTTACTCATTATTATGGGAACTTTAACACCCTTTCGGATTATTACCCCCTTTCCGACTAACCTTGTATAAAAGATATGTTTTTACGAAGTTGCCCCACCCCTTGTGTACCGGGTATACCCGGGTATAACCGGGTATACCCAAATCTTATAACCGATTTTGGCCCTTAACAGTGGTAGAAATGAAACCCATCAAGATCTTCGGGTTCCCAACCGTACAGCCTTCATGGGCCCAGTTCTTACATTTAAGACATTGTACCCATGCATCGCGCCTTCGCGAGTATAAAGATACACTTGTTAATTCCAAGGAATATTAGATGAATTGACCATAAAGCGTTTTTCTTATTTATTGTTGTCGAGCACGCACCGACGCTATTGAAAGTTTGTTGACAAACTGTAGTGTCATTCTGTAAGATACCCACCTCAATATCGACGGTTAGCTCGATATTCATAATGTCACAGTATGGATAATAGAAGCAAATAACACACAGATAAACGACAGTATAATCAATAACGCGTAGTTTTGTTATCCACGCTGTGTCACGACAAGTGTCTAATTGACAGTCGCGATCGAGGTGAGATTCTTACAGAATTGCACTGCTGATCAGGGTGCCAAAAGCAGCTAGCGAACGCGCGCCCAAATGTGAAACGTGTAAGGGCGAGGCCACAACACTGCGTTGCGGCGTCGCATCGTAAAAATCTACGACGCGTAAACTGTAACTGTGTATTAGCTGTGCGACGTCGTTTTTGCGATACGACGCCGCAACGCAGTGTTGTGGCCTCGCCCTAAGGCCGTGGCCCCATGTCTACGGTGCGGCGCCGGCCGCCGTGAGACGGCGCGGCGCCGCGCCGCAGCACGGCGCCATGTACGGCGCCGCGTACGGCGCCGCGGACGGCAGCACGGCGCCGCGTACGGCGCCGTGGAGGTTGCACCGTACGTCCGTGGCTGGCGTGAATATGACATGTCTAAAATTGCAATATTTCAGGGCAGCCATTTTAAAGCTTTGACCTCTTCTGGTAAATCGGTAAATTGTATGTGTTTTAGTTGTTTTAAAATATACAGGATGTTAACGAATTCGTGTAATTCCTTAAAACCATATGATCTGCTACTGGTGTAGATTGTTCCGGCATGGAAATGAGACAGATTAAAAAAAAAAAAAAAAAACATGCGGTACCTACTTATGGCTAAGTGATCGAATCTAAACCACAGGATTCAGTAAAATACAAATGTAAAATTGGTTTTCGGGGGTGCTGATGACGAAAACTGACCTCATTTTCGTCATCAGCACCCCCGAAAACCACGGAAACGACACCAATGATGCATATTTTGTAAAATTTCACAACTGCTATCCTGGATTTTGACTTCGACCTCCGTTTCATCATCAGCACCCCCGAAAACCATGGAAACGACACCCATGACGAATATTTTGCAAAATTTCACAGCCGCCATCTTGGATTTTGATTTCGACCTCATTTTCGTCATCAGCACCCCTGAAAACCACGGAAACGACACCAATGATGCATATCTTGTAAAATTTCACAGCCGCCATCTTGGATTTTGATTTCGACCTCATTTCCGTCATCATCGTCCCCGAAAACCATGGACACGACACCCATGATGCACATCTTGTAAAATTTCACAGCCGCCATCTTGGATTTTGATTTCGACCTCATTTCCGTCATCATCGCCCCCGAAAACCATGGACACGACACCCATGATGCATTCTTGTAAAATTTCACAGCCGCCAATTTAACTTTAAAATGGTCGCCCTGAAAAATTGCAATTTTAGACATGTCACATTTACGCCAGCCACGGAACTAACGTGCGGTGCACCGTACACGGCGCCGTATACGACGCCGTACACGGCACCGTGCGCGGCGCCGTACCGTAGACATGGGGTCACGGCCTAAGAGGCTATACTGCCTTATCCCGGTGTTACCCCCATACCCGGTTTTAGACTAATTTCCCCTATAAGTTACTTTGTTGGAGTTTTGTTCCAACAAAGTAACACTTATAGTCCAGTCATTATAGTAAGTTCACCTCGGAATTCGAGATACCCAGCTGTAAGTCTATAAATACTTGTATATTGACACCCTAAACGTTGTCTCAAAACCTACATATGGTAGGGTGTACGCAACTATTAAATTTCAAGGTCAAAGGTCACAAAAATCGGCTTTTTGCGCTTTTTTTCTAAATATCTCATTTCCTATGGGTTTTTTGCTATTTGTATTTATGATCAATATTGTAGAATACAAAATTCTCTACAAATTTTGTTTAGAATTTTTTTTTAAACGGTGAACGGTTTTCGAGATAGAGGGCGGAGAGCGCGCGGTCACAGCATCACTTCAGGTCAACCGGTGCCTCCGGTCGAAAACGCACCATATATAGTTGATGAACTATCGATAAATCAATGATTATAAATATTTGTCAATTTTTATTAACTATTATATTATATTTTATCATTTTTTTCTTAACCTATCCACTTTTTATTCAGTATTAATTTATTTAACAACACTTACCTGCCCATGTAATTGCAGAATTGTTAATGAAAATATAGGAATTATATTTAAATTTTAACCTAATTAATATTAATAACTTCTTACATCATGAAAAAAAAAAAAACTTTTTATTAAAAAATGTCATTCAATACATTTATTGTTATTAAAAGTAAAAAAATGGAATAAAGGGTACAAAAACTACAATTTATAATTTTAATCACCTTCTTCCTCTTCATCGTCGTCTTCCGGCTGCTGGTAAATTTCAAACTGGTCTTCATTATCGTCTTCAACGACATTTGTCTCAAGTTCTTCCATGATTTCGGGGTCAAAGGTTCCATCTTCGTTAATGTCGCTCTGATATGGTAGAGCATTGAGACAAGCTTGCCCATTACATTAGCCACAAGCTAAAGAGCATTGCAAGCCCGCTTTCCTGCATCCGCATCGCGAACCACAACCACTCTTGCAGTTGCAGAAAATTGTATTTAGCAAATCTTCTGGAGCAGGTGGTAAAATTGTCATAATAGGCTTCAGAAAATCGTTTCGCATTGCCCAACCCCATACCTGGGGTTCCAAATCATGCCCTAACCAAGTTTGAACTTGATAATATACACGTTTGAAATGTTGATAAGCATCTGCACTTGTTGGTGGAATATTTGAAAGCTGCACAGGTTTATTAAGTTTTGTAGACTTGACGTAATGCATATAACGAAGATGATCGAGACTTTTCACAGATTTCGGAGCATTATCGACTGCCAATAAGGTTTGAGTTCCACTCTCTAATAATCTCTGGGCCGAACAATTTTCTTCCTCAAATGCTGCAGCTAGTTCATCCAAATTTTTCAGTTTCTCAAAAACTTTTAAAAATGATTTATCGATAGTTCATCAACTATATATGGCGCGTTTTCGACCGGAGGCACCGGTTGACCTGAAGTGATGCTGTGACCGCGCGCTCTCCGCCCTCTATCTTGAAAACGGTTCACCGTATAAAAAAAAATCTAAACAAAATTTGTAGAGAATTTTGTATTCTACAATATTGATCATAAATACAAATAGCAAAAAACCCATAGGAAATGAGATATTTAGAAAAAAAGCGCAAAAAGCCGATTTTTGTGACCTTTGACCTTGAAATTTAATAGTTGCGTACACCCTACCATATGTAGGTTTTGAGACAACGTTTAGGGTGTCAATATACAAGTATTTACAGACTTACAGCTGGGTATCTCGAATTCCGAGATTCTTACCTAATTTAAGCTTAAATGACTGGACTATTAAGAGTTTCGACATTTTCTGTTCATTCGCAAATAAAAAATAAATAAAATGAAACAGGTTTTATATTTGAATCTCGTGTTTTATTTATTTATACTTCTATGCACTATGGTGGTACATAAGGCGGACTTAATGCCATAAGACATTCTCTACCAGTCAACCTTTGGCTCAAAAAGAAAAGCATCGAATTAGGTACAGGAAAAAATAAAATTAAAATGAGTTGACAATTCTGAACTGAATGTAGTTACTACGAGTTCATAAGATATAAATTACATAAAATACATGTATACAAATAATAAAATAAATAGGTATTACAATATACACCGTGGGCCCAAGGTACCCGAAAGATTAGGAACCTTCGATTCCGATGCCTAATTGGAGAAGAAAAATAAGGGTATAGTTTGTTGCTAATAAAGCTTAATTTTCGAAATATTCGTTATTTACGGAAATTCACAATTTGAAAAATCTCTATGGTAACAAGTCCTATGAAAGCGGCGTTGCGACTTTTGTCATACCATACCCCACTCGCCGTATGTCTTATTTGACGGGGAGGGTTGTGAAGTGAGAAGTTTCTTATCCACTCACACGAAGCATACGATAATTTATAAATGTTGCCAGTTCAACCTAAGGTATTGTTTACAAGGATGTACTAAAGTTAATTGATTCATAAAGGACAGAAAAACAAAAAAATTTGTTTTTTTTTATTGAATAGGACTTTTGTTGATAAAACATTTGACTCATAATACCATCAGAAAGGGGTGGTTAAAATCTTTCGGGTACCTTGGGCCCACGGTATTTAACAAATACAAAATATTATGCAAAATCTAAATGCAATTATGACGAAGACTAAATTTGATGATTGTTTTAAACCTTTATACATAAAAAAAAAAACATTTTGTACCCGTATAAGCTCAAAACTGTAAAGATATTTATGAAAAAAGTTCATTAAATAACAATCAAATCCGATTTACTAAAACAAGCATTCTCTAAACAATTGTCCATGATAAAGCAATCGAAAAAGATTCACTCCGCAAACATGATTGAAGCAAGTTTTGCAGACGTTTATCAAAATACATCTAGCGTTTACAATTCATGAGACTCCCAGGTGTCGTGACAGTTACCGTTTGAGAAGTTTACAGGTTCCCGGACAAGTTGGAGCACCTAACATAACCGTAACTAAAAGGCTTTAGGTCACAAAACTTAACAAGTAAAGTTAAATTGTTAAACTCGTCGACGCTGAGCCTTAAATATTACTTGAGCAAGTGTTCCTCCATCGCCAGGTTGTGTTGTTAAGAGAAATTGTTAAAAATTATATTTGTCCTTTTTCTGTTGCAAGCAAATGTTACTGATATTTTACAGTATAATTAATTCTTACATTTATTAATGACAGATGAATAAATTATATACGGCTAATTATAAGCTTTTAATAATTTCGATTCGCTTTAAATTACTGTCTCGTTGGTTTAGTGGTCGCAAGCGCGGCTGCTGAGCGGTCCTGGGGGTCTACTCCCTAAGCACGAAGTCCGTGGTTTCGGCCTTATTTACGATCGTTTCCTACTCCCTGTCACCTACGGACATACGACTATTTCGGGGCCCGAACTAAGAATGAATGACAACACGATTTGACAGGTGTCCTTACTAACGATGTGTTTTTGCCCGTCCGAAAAGTTGAACTTGACACTTGTTTTGTTCACTCCTACTTTTCGGGCTACTTTCGGACGGGTGACTAACTTCGTGGACTTAGGGAGTAGGCCCCCTGGTTTCGATTCCCAAGTTGGGCAAAGTGTTATTAGGTTTTTCTGTGTGGAATTTCTCAGTAGCACCCCGGAGTCTGGATTTGTGCCCGGTTGATGGCAATAGGCTCGCCCTCTATTAAATGGGACTTAAACATAACGGCGAAATGAGGGCGTGCGATATACACCTCTGCTCACCCCTTCGGGGAATACAGGCGTGATATTATGATTCAATTTAATATAGGTATAATTGTTTCGCTTTTAACTTTAAACGATTTTTGTCATTCCATAGAACACCACCATTTAAGCTTTCAGAACGTTAGATAGTCCGAAAACGCTTCAATAAACCTAAAATCTAGTCTACCATGTACCTCCCGATATTTTTATTTGGTGTAGAGTGCACTTATTCTCTCGTGTCAACACGAGCTATAAGAGAAATAGGTCATGCCGTGGTAAACAGATTAGCTAGTCAGCGAGGTTGGTAGCGGGGCTGACTGCCTAGGGTGCACCGGACGTAAATATTAAGTATCGTCACTCGTGGAGGCTCTGTTTATGCGCCCACTGAGAGTGCAATGAATTCTTACTAATATTAAAAATGCAAAAGTAGCTCTGTCTGTTACCTCATCGCGACTAAACTACTGAACCGATTTTGATGAAATTTGGTACAGATATAGTCTGGAACCCGAAGAAGGATATAGGATTTCACCCCGGAAAACGCGGAATTTGCGATAAATGATATCCACGCGGGCTAAGCCGCGAGCGACCCCTAGTATATAAATAAATGAAAGGTGAATGAGAATATTTATCATTGATTTTTTATGAAGAATTTCTTTAGCCTTTTCTTTTTCATCATAAAACTAGCTTTTTCGCGACTGGAAGCTAGATGTTGCAACATAGTTTTCAAGATTATGCCACTTTTTTTTTTTTTTTTTTTTTTTTACTAGCCTATTTACTGTCCCACTGCTGAGCAAAGGCCTCCCCTTTTGTCTTCCAAACATCTCTATTTTGTGCCGTTTCTGACCACGCTAGCCCCGCAAACACGTCTAGATCGTCACGCCACCTACGCCGAGGTCGACCTCGGCGGCGATGTCCTCCTTCAGGCGTCCAGTGAGTGGCGATCTTAGCCCATCTGTCCGGGTGCATTCGAGCGACATGACCGGCCCACTCCCACTTTAGCTTGGCTGTTTTTTCTCCAACATCTGTTACTTGCGTTATGGAGCGCAGGGTGGTGTTTCTAACACGATCAGTTCGTTTAATACCCAGTACACTACGCTCCATTGCTCGTTGGCAAATCTTGAGTTTGGACTTTTGTTCTTCAGTCAGTGACCAAGTTTGAGCACCGTAGGTTAGAACGGGCAGGATGCACATATCGATGAGTTTACGCTTCAGGGTTACCGGAAGGTTTCCCTTCATGTGTTCTTTAAGGGACCAGAAGCTCTTCCAGGCGTTTTCAATCCGTCTTTCGACTTCTTTCTCTTGCCGGTTTTTAAACGAGACTATCTGGCCCAAGTACGTGTACTCATCGACATATTGTAATACCTGCCCGTCTACCTCGACCCTACGTTTCGTGCTGTTGGTCATGACTTGGGTTTTCGATCTATTCATTGAAAGTCCAACCTCAAGACTCGCTGTGCTCAGGTCTTGGAGCATTTTTTCAAGTTCCGAACACGATGTGGAGAATATCACAATGTCATCTGCAAAGCGGAGGTTTGTCAGCTTTTTGCCGTCAATATCTATGCCTCGTGATTCCCACGAATTTGGCAACATATTGAAAACCTCCTGCAATGCGCTTGTGAACAGCTTAGGTGAGAGTGGATCGCCCTGTTTCACACCTCGCTCTATTTTAAAATTTGGTCCTGGAATATGTAGTTTAATATTTGCGGTGCTATTTTGATAGATAGTTTGGATGAGGTCAATATAAGTGTGAGTAATGTTTTGGTTTTCTAGGGCATACATAACTGCGTTGTGGTCTATGCTGTCAAAAGCCTTAGCGTAATCAACAAAGGCCAGATAAAGTGGTTTATTAAATTCATTGTGTTTTTCTATTATTTGGTTGATAGCATGAAGGTGATCTGTTGTTGAAAAATGGGGGCGGAAGCCAGCTTGTTCTGGAGGTTGGTGAAGGTCTAGTGTCGGAGCGATGCGGTTTTCTATCACTTTAATAAATAACTTATACATATGGGAGATGAGGCTTATCGGTCGGTAATTGGATATGTCAGACCTGTCGCCTTTTTTATGAAGTAATATTATGTTGGAATGGCACATTTTGGAAGGAATTTGACCTGTGTGTAAAATCGTGTTGAAAAAAGATGTGACGTGAGGTAAAAGGACATTTCTCCCCAACTTCAGTATCTCAGTAGTTATTCCATCCTCTCCAGGGCTTTTATTGTACTTCATGTTACTAAGTGCCTTTTGAACCTCATAGTTGCTAATAGGAGGAACAGAGTCTGGACAATAGTAGGCAAAGTGTCTTAATTGCTTGTGTTGGTTTTGGTATAAGTTTTCGTAAAATTTCGTGGATATGTCTATTATTTTATTTGAGCTGCCTTGTTTTTTACCGTTTTCATCTTTTAAGTTTGAGATCCAAGATTTGCCTTTTGTTATTCCCTGTTTAGCAAATCTTAAAGAAGTATTTCTTGTTAAGGCTGACTTTATTATATTGGTGTTGTAGTCCCTTATATCTTTTCTTAAACTTCCTTTACTAATTTATCTATTTTGTAGTATTCTATTCGATTAAGTTTTGTCATTTCTCTTTTTTCTATTAATAATATTGTTTTATGACTTAGTTTATTATTGTTTCTTCTTGTATATTTAATTTTATTGACTGCTCCTGAGATATTCTCTATTATATTATTGTACTGAGTCTGAGGATTTAAGTCTGAATCTATATCTAGTAAATCGAATGAATTTTTTAACTGTAAATTAAATTGTTCTAGATTTTTTATCAAAATTTCTTTATTAAGTTTCCTTATATGATTTTTAAATACAGCTTTACGGTGTAGCTTAACATTAAGAACAATCTTTGTTCGAACTGGTCTATGATCAGAACTGTATTTAAATTTATTTATGACACTTACATCTTTTATTATATAATTATTATTAGAAAGCACAAAATCTATCTCATTCTTTGTTTTGCCATCCGGCGAGATCCATGTCCATCGACGTTGTTCTTTTTTGGGGAAAAAACTATTCATTACTTTCAACCCTTGACCAAAAGCAAATTGAAGAAGGCCATTACCTCTATCATTTCGTATTCCTAAGCCATGTGGTCCTAGAACTTCTTGGCTATCCAGTTCTTCTCTCTGCCCGATCTTAGCGTTAAAATCACCGGTGATAACGTTCCACGTGCTACGGTTCTCATCGTACGCTTTATTTAGTGTGTCATAGAAGTCCTCTACTTCTTCGTTATTATGTGATGATGTCGGTGCGTAAGCTTGGATAATGGTTAAGCTCTGTTTGTCTGTTACGCTAAGTTTAAGAACTGCCACCCGCTCTGAGTATCCTAGAAATTCTATGATGTTATTCTTCCACTTTTTAGCCACCAAGAAACCAACTCCATAGAGGCCTCTGGTTTTACCAAAATGATAGAAAATAGCATTTTCCCTTTCTTCTGTAATTTCTCCCTGTCTCCTAACCTCTGATAGCCCTATCACATCCCACCTAACTTCTTTTAAAGCGTTCTCTAACTCTAATAAACGTTCATCTTGTAATAATGTGCGTACATTGTATGTCAAAACATTTAGCATAATATCGGAGTCCATTTTCTTAGCTGCTTGGTTCGGTTGACGGAGAATCGATCTCACCCGGAGATTCTTAGCACCCCGTGCTCTGGGTACCCTTTGACTACCGTCATAGCCGCGAGGTTGCCCAGCGCTGCCGGGCACTTGGGGCCTTTGGTTTTGTCGGTCTGTCATAGATTTGTTTGAAAATTATATTAAGGGGGATTTGGACTTTAGTCCACCACGCTAGTCCAATGCGGGTTGGTGGACGTTTTGCCAGAGCCTCGTTCGTTGAATAGCAGGGTGCACCACGAGCAGGTGAGGTTGGCTTGGGTCCCTTGAAGATGTTGTTACGACCCCTTAAAAATATAAAAATAAAATAACATTTAAAAAAAAGTAAAAACCGACTTCAAATTAAAAGAAAAACTGAAAAGAGTAAAATAATTACCATAATTATTATAAAATTAAAAGTTTCAGAAGTCGGTGCAATTTTACACTGAACCAAATTGAAGGCACCGCGACTTTTTAAACGGTTAATTTTATAGGTACTTATTTTACTCTTTTTAATTTTTTTTGAAGTCTGTTTTTATTCATAAAAGAATCTCTTAGTAAAAAAAAACAATTCTACCGAAAATAAATTATTCATGTGATGAATGAAGAATGAAGATCTTCATAGGAGGCTTGGTCCCAACAGCAATAATGAATTAAGTGAAGGAACTTCGACCGTGTCCGCAGAAATTATTCAAACTAATTTCAGTCTTGGACCCCTTTTTTGTCTCAGTGAAAGTGGGACGCGGTGTAGGGGGCGGGTAAATATTCCCACATAAATATCTCTCGTCAAAAATGAAATTAAGCAAAAACCAGCACTTTGCAAGGCTTTTAACTTATCACAGTTAAGTCGTACACAGTACACAGTGCGTACACAGTAGACGACACGTTTGGTACAGTGGCTAAGCGATTGACTGTTGCGCTGCGTGTCGCGGGTTCGATTCCCACACGGAACAAAAAGTATGGCTTACAGATGGTTGTTTCGGGTCTGGGCGTTTGTGTATATGAGATTTGTGTCTGTAAACGCACCCACGATATAAGACAAATCGTAGTGTGGGGAAACGAAACCGTAAAAAAAAGTTTACGGTGCATTAGTGCATGTAACCTCCACGAATGTCGAAATAGGTACGTCCGGCGCACCCTGGGCAGTCAGCCTTGCTACCAACCTTGCTGACTGGCTAATATTTCCACCACGAAATTAGCTATTCTCGTGTAGCTTGCGCTGAATCCAGACAAGAGTAGAAGTTAAAGGAAAAACTAAATAGTTCTTTTGAATGTAAAATTTTATTACTAACAGCCGAATAGCGAAATATTATTTATAAAATTATGAAATATTTACGTACGTACGTGCATTTTTTGGGATTGCCCGACTAGTTTCGGACCCAAACGGAGCTAAGGGGCCTAATTCTCCTAAAATAAATCTTGATAAATCACAACCGAACCAAGGCCGAACCGTTCATTCAGACAGTTCTCAATTTCAAAAGCTATCAAATTGTTTGACACAAAAAACAAAATGAATCATTTTGAAAGTTTTCGAAAACAAAAACTGACTGACGGTTTTGGTTCGATTGCGTTTGACAACAATTTATTTTAGGAGAATTGGGCCCAAGGTCGCGAGTCGAACTTAATTCGTCGTAACTAATCATAAATATGAATGTGTCTCATGAAAGCAATAATATACCTGAAGACCAATTCTCGTAATTAAAAATGTTCAAAATATAGTTTCGATCTAGTCTCAGACTAGTCTCAATCTCATAAATATGACAAATGGTATTCTTGTTCGATAACAAACAACGTCAAACGTGAGATTATACTGAAATGAGATTGAAAGTTGACTGAAGTCAAAAGGATATTCTGGTTACACTATTTACTGAACCATTTTGACAATTGACAAGTTGGAATTTTCATTTATTTCTAGAATTTTAGTCTATGACTGTTGATATCGGTATGCTATCGGTAATAGATTTTAAGTTGACTGAATTGACATTATATCGGGATAGACTGAGATGATACTGAAACCGGACCGAACTTTAAGTGTACCAGAATACCACTTTTTATTCAATTCATAATTTAATCTCAGTTCGGTCAACCTTCAGTCTTACTTGAAATAAATTACGAGAATTGGGCTTCAGGTGTAAGGGACGGTGTTCCGAAAACTGAAACAGTGAATTCAGCCTATTATCACATATTATTCTGAATTGAAAATAAGTGGAAATTTTGCTCGGAATTTTCCGACTTTTCCGATTTTTCCTTTCACAAATTTTACATTTCTCTGCTGTAAAATAAGCAGGTCCTACTAGGACACACAGCACGTTGCAAAAATAAAAAGTATTTTTAAAAAAATCGAAAAACTCGAAAGATTTCGTTGATATTTTCCACGGATTTTCAATTCAAAATAATGAACTAAATTCACTGTGTCAATTTGTAGTTTTACCTGTTCTTTACACCCAGTTTATTTACCTGCCTAAACACTTATTGAAATACCTACAATAAAACATAGGCAAATTAGCAAATTCCAGAAAATTCGGAAAATTCTGAGAAAAGGACCCACTTATTTTCGATTCAGAATAATGGGCTGAATTCACTGTTTCAGTTTTTGGTACACCGTCCCTTACACCCAGTGTAAAAAATGTATACAACGTTTTATAAAAATACCCCTAAAGCCGAAAGGGAATTAAAAGGTCCCTTGTAAAGAGTCCATAGGCAATATTTAAAAAAAAAAAGACCCAAAAAAATTTTTTTGCTCAAGTCATAAAATAAAATCATCACTGAAACGCAACTCTGAACACATAAAAGTAAAGAGTAGATAGACTACCCAGAAAGTTATTTACATTCTTACCTAATTTCCTCTGAGAAGTAAATGACAATAATCTTAAAAGACTACTTGATTAACATTCTTTTTTAAGGGAATAATGTAACACGTTGTATATATAATTTGGTTTAACTGAAAAGAGCAAGATTTACCTAAACGCTACCTGCTGCTTATATTTTGTTCATAATACAAAACACAAAAACCACTTGAAGGACATTTTGCGATATCGAGTGCAACCTTTCGTGGCCTGCCTCGGGGCGCCTCGGGTCAGAGGAAGTGCGGTTGGACGCCTTTTAATTCCGCACGCACGTGCCATTGCCACGAGGCGCAAAACCTTTGTCAGTCGAGCCAACAATGAAGCCTTTTAGCGGTGATTTATTATGGCACACTCTCCCCCACTCCACTCAAGGGAGAAGCGGGCCAGCTAGACCTATTAACAATTACGCTAGATTAACATAATGGGATATTCAGAGATAAGCAACTCGCTCACTTTGTTAATCTTACGGTCTCTCGGTATGGCGTTGGCGGAGCGATACAGAGCTATTTATTTAGTGAGTATGCTATCTTAATCTTAGATAACTTGATAAGCGTTAGTTTGGGACTTTACAAATTACTCCATATTTATTTAGACTAATTGGAATCTTTGAACTTTAAGGTTTGTAGTTAAATACTCATGAATATCGTTTATGTAAAATAACGTTAATTTTAGTTACGTAAGGCAAGGATCTTGCTTTATTTCTAGGTAGCAGGTGGCATAGTTGTTTGTTATTGTTTATTTACATACAATAAGGTTGTAAGGGAAGCGCACTGACGCCCTTCTTCTTCTTCTTCGTGTCGTTGGCACGACAATCATTATATTTTGTTAGCCTAGAACTTCGCCACTTCCACGGCGCCATCGGTGGCTGCGCAGAGATCACTCTGGCTGCAGGTTGTTGGGCTCAGAGGGCAGGATAGGAGATGGGGCATAGTTTGCAGCGTAGCTCCACACTGACGCCCTGATCACTGTACTTTTTTGTAAATCTTATGGATATAATCAGTCTGTGGAAATATGTTGAACTCTTAGCGACTAAAACCATCAAATGGCCACCCTCAGTACTATAGAGAGGGGCTCCGGGAACTCCGGTGGAACTTGTAATTTAGATTTCTGTGGGTAAAACGCATCGGTGCCCCTATTGTGTGAGCCTTTGGCCTTCATCCAGAAGTAGACTAACAGAGGCCGAGTAACTAATAGACTTAGACTGTTGATCGCCAACATTATAGTTAACCCTCTATAAGGCAGTGGCAATATTTTCGCCACCAACTTTTTTGGAAGATGTCCCGAAAGCCTACATTTTTGGTACATTATATGTATTATTACTTTAGTATTACATTTAAGTGGAATTTTTATTTTTAAACCTGGCAATATTAAAATTTTTAGCTACTTCCTACGAGAACAAAAAAAAATGAGACAATTCTTTTCCTTTTTTAAAAAAAATTGCAGGTTTTTTTTTTGTTATTTACTTTTCCTAAAACCTTTTGCCTTATAAATTTATAACTAAAAATGATTAATATCTCTTCAATATCATTGTACACTACTACGTTCATACTTATAGATAAAAACGCAAAAAAACAAATTGCTACAGTCTGGCCAAACCAATTTGAAAAAAAAAGAAAACAATCTATTTGAGTACTTTTATCTGAAACTGCAATTAAACATTCAAGTACTCTATCGTTTAATCGAATCTTTATTTCCAGTTGTATTCTACGTTTGTAGTTTTTTAGGGTTCCGTACCCAAAGGGTAAAACGGGACCCTATTACTAAGACTCTTCTGTCCGTCCATCCGTCTGTCACCAGGCTGTATCTCATGAACCGTGATAGTTAAAAAGTTGAAATTTTCACAGATGATGTATTTCTGTTGCCGCTGTAACAAGAAATACAAAAAAAAAAGAGAATAAAATAAATGTTTAAGGGGGCTCCCATACAACAAATGTGTTTTTTTTTTGCCGTTTTTATAGATAATAGTACGGAACCCTTCGTGCACAAGCCCGACTCGCACTAGCCGGTTTTTGTTAAAACACGTGACTATTTTATTACTTAGTTTTTTTATTAAATACCAAAATCTTGTTTAATTTTTTATTAAATTGGATCAGACCAAACTGTATACGGTCGCACCGCCGCGACCTCTTTTCGTAAGTCTTAACGACTTGGTTACACTATTTAGGAGAAGGTGTGTTCCTATTTCCGTGGCGTTATCCTGGTAAGCCCTCTCGCGTTCCATCTTATACATATTTGTATCTAAAAAGTTTCCCCCAACATCCTGTTGGAAAAGTGACTCTGTTACGTATAGAAAATCTGATCCGTCTAGAAAAATCCAATCTAACTTAGGTGCCGAGATTACACGAAACAATTGTTACACAAACTTTACCTCTTTGTTATAGGGAGCTTAGATATGAAAACAGCAAAATACTCTCCGAGAATAATAGAATTCCACACGATTACCTGGACTTTTGATAGCTGGTCATTACCTTTGACGTCGCCATGTTTGTTCTATGTACATAATGCAGTGATGTTTATAGTGTCGTACGAAGACCACCTCCATTGCAAGCCTTATCGAGTTTTCCCATCTGACCAGCGCGTTGGTACTACCATTTCATGAATGCTTATTCGCTTTAATTTCGTTTCACATTTGCATTTTGATGATAATCTTGTTTAATGCATTTTTATGTGTATCCTTTTGGGTGTATCTCACCCTCGTATGTTCTGCGACGTAAACTCTGTACTATCTCTAGGCAGCATCAATTTGAACGCCTATATTTAGTGTAAAGTAACCGTTTTTAGGATTTAATTATATGGCTTTGTTGTAGTGAAACATATTTATTGCTTTAGTAACTTTGGTGTCACAACTGCGTAATTGTTGTTTAATCGTTATGATTTATCTATTTAGCAGCGAAATCAATTGCCAGGCTTAGAGCTTAGTAACTAGTGTATAATGAATCGGTTCGATATTAATATTCTAATTTATGGCACAATATACCACAATAATCTACTATTACGTAGATGCAGTAAATATTACAACTGTGTACATTACATTTGCTGAATTGTAAGTAGTCATGAATGTCTCCAAGTTATAATTTTGGAGAAATATGTCGATTGTGACAAAAATAATAATATATTCATACAGATATAGATATTTTCGGAAAATAGGCGAAGTAATATGATGTCTATATTGTTATTGTTACTCTTAATATCATAATTATACAGTTTAGCAGATACTCAGATGCCGTTACATCTGTTTAACCTACGAAATGCTTCCATTGTGTTCATCTTAAGCCGAGGAAATGGTTGCAATGATAGCTTTCCCCTATTTAATGGGCTTCGAAATGAGCCCTCGCCAGGATATATCGCGGTAGACAATCGAGAGGATCGAGCACATACACAAATGTACCAAACAACACACGAACGATTACTTTTTCTCGCACCAGTTTTTATAGCACTTTTGGGAATGTTTCCAACGTTGTGAGAGTGAATAAAATTAATTCTGGCGCTCGTTCTGTTTTTTAAATATATTTTTGATATACTGTAGTTGTTTACGATTATTTAAATACAGTTTTGTTTCTACGTTATTTTACAACATGTGTGACATTTTGTATATAGATTTCACATTCTATGTGGAAGGCCACACAGCAGTAACTGTATAATATTTCATGTTTATTGAAATAATTATATCCACGAGGATTTTAATTCTGTTAATGTTTGATATATTCAATCAAAGGATGGATCAAGATTTTTATATACATCCTCATTGAATCCACGCAAATTAACTTAATCGTAAGCTTAAGGCATCACAACGGAATCCATTTCTTATGTTTGGCGTTGTTATTAAGAATAAAGTTTCTTATTTTAGACTATTTTGCTCTTGTAGCAGTAGGGTCTAAACTGTAACAAAAAATCCCACACAAATAGAAGTAATGAGCTAAATCTACAAATAACCAAAGATATTTTTCATTTCTACCGACTGGAACGACAAACATTAGTTACGAAGCAAGTCGGAAACACCCGAAGTGGTCATTATCAGCGGCGGAAGGAAGGACGAGTGCCTATCATCTATTTCAACGCAGGAATCGTAATCTCTGTTATTTTACTGGGGATTTAGAACAAACTTAGTCGCATAATAAGCTTAGATGCGAAACAAGGATCTCTCCATTTTAGTTTTCTTTGCGACTTAGGATTGTTTTAGATTTAGAATCCTTTACTTTAAACTTGTATGTATAACCTAAAAGTTTTCTGTATAAAGTGCAGTTTATACTACGCTATAATATATAGCACATACAAATATTGTATAGCACAACGATATCGCTCAGCATACATATATGGACACGTTCACACAACGCTATGCTATAAAGTATGGGCTTGCTCTACGCGATAAACTTCTGCGATTCTCAGAGTTATATCATACGATTCTCCAGTCCCCGCCCCGCCTCACTTCTACCCCGTCCGTTGCCCGACGGATCGCCGTCAAATAACTTGCTATACATAGTAGACCGGCTTGCGATATAGCGTATGGTTTTGACGTCATGTTATATAGTTATAGCTTATGACGCAATATGCTCTACTATTTAGCGAAATAGTATAGCGTAATCTGAAATACGCTTAAATAAATCCTTACTTCCTAACTAATATTATAAATGCGAAAGTAAGTTTGTTTGTTTGTTAACTTTTCACGCCTAAACCACTGAACCGATCATCCTGAAAGTATGTAATACACGTATGAAGTATACACGTTGTCAACTGTACAGAAACGGACATAGGGTACATTCATCTCGAAAAAAAGTACTGTTCCCGAGGAAAACAACAATAACGATAATAGATGGCGCCACGTGTCTTTCGAATCATGATCGAATTATATTATTATGGAAACTTTAGTAGTGTGTTAAGAGTTTTTTAACGCGAGCGAAGCCGCGGGCAAAAGCTAGTTTAATATAATTTACAACTGTATCATTTGCACTTTACTGAACAATAGACTGTTGAAATACAGACATTTCTAATTGTTATCCCTAAGATACATGCTAGGAACGCTTACGTGAACACGTTGCCGGTGTGGACAATTCTCTAAATGGACATACATATTATCTTAACGTTTATCTATGTACAGTTAGTAGTCCAGTTAGAATATTTGCTGTAATAAATGTAGGTACACAAGAGAGTTACAATTATTTAGATTGAGCTTGTATTTAATACCAATTAGGAACTCCCACTAATTTAGCATTCACGTACAATTGTAATGATTGCGATTTTGATTAATAGCTTGAACAAATTAATCGACTATTATCTAAAACCGGTATCTGAAACTGAATACGCAGTAACTATGCAAAAACAGTCTATTTGAATATAAACCAATAAATAGCAAGTTCAAAAGCCATCATTTTAGACCGAAATATATCTAAAAGCAGTGTGTGACAACTACATGTTAATATGTGTAAGGTGTGCTTACTGTTGTTAATTATCACAAACCTTTGTCAACAACAATAATTTAGTAAAATAGGTCGTGGATATTATATACCCGTCACAATTATTTTCACTTTCTTAGGAGGGTGGTGTGGGTACTCTCCTGGCACAGCCTCGTAGTGGATGGAGACTAGCGGTGGTGATGTCCGAGGTAGTGATGGCAGAGGTGGTGATGACCCGAGGTAATGATGGGCCTGAGGTGGTGATGGCCAGATGAAACCCGCCAGGATTTATGTTTTTTTTTTCTATTTGTCTTCTTGTAGATGGTTTTTAAGGTCGGTTTCAACGTAACCGGGCAGTTATTGGCGAAACCTGAAGGGTCTCCAGCGTGAGGAAGTAAAATATGTATTTAACCTAAGCTAACTACTTATACTACATTAGCATCATGGCTACAAACAGCACTAAGAGCGACCCCTAGCGGGACTCGGACCTCGACTTAGGGCGTTGCTGGCGGGGTGTGGGGACAGCTTGATGAAAGAGACTCACATTGAACACCCTCATTTCGCCGCTATGTTTAAGTTCCATGTAATAAAGGGTGAGCCCAATGCCATCAATTCCGGACTGACGAATTCGACACGGAAAAACCCAATACCACTATACTTGACCTGGGGATCGAACTCAGGACCTCACGCTCTGTAGTTGCTACCACTAGATCAACGAGGTACTTTAGTATTTCCAATCACTACAATGTCTGCTACATTACCGGCACATTAATTTGCAACACAAAGATCGAGTTTGTATGATCACTTTATTACTTCTATCATGAATAGTAATGTGTTTACGAGTGCGACCCAAGACAATACAAATATTGGGGGAACAGTTTTCCTCTACGCGTTACGTTACGGTCCTACTCATACATTATGTATGTACAGTAAACGCTTAAAAGTCCATAGGCACGCTAAGGACTACATTGCTATAAACTCGCGCACGATACAGCCAATGCGTATGCATGTGCGTGTACGAGTGATGTCTCAACATTCTACAGATAACACACACTAATGAACTGTCGTCGCACTACGCGAAATAACATTATATTTCTGTTGCATTTAGAATACGCGTTATAGTGATGCGTCATTCTTAACATTGCATTGCTAAAATTCGCTGTAAATTAACATGTTCTGATAGCTGCTTGGGCTAAGCTAATGGGTCCACGATCAATGACGTCTGTGTTCGAATCTTACAATGCGTAACTCATTTTTGTTTCTTTGAAACTTATATTTATTTCTGTAAGTATTTTAAGCAAAAAAATATTATTGATGTTTATTTATAATGTTAGTTATTGTATTATTATTTCATTATTTATGTGATTATGTATTCAATTTTTTTGGTGTAGGAAGGTGGAAATAAAAAAGTCGTGCTAAATGATAACAAAAATGTTTATTCGTTTTATTTACTTATATACTTACTAACAAACTTTTATGAGAATTGTGGCGTCACATTCCTACCTAGATAAAAGAAATTCTCTTGTAACCGTTCATAAGATTTTTTGTTGTATACCTACTTAGTCAATTCATGATAACATAACAAGGAAGGGATATTCTAATGACACAAATATAATTGTTGACACCCACTTATTATACGTATCGGTATTCAGCAGAGTTTATTGAAAACTAATATATGATTTAGACTTTATAAACATGTTTTTTATGTAACGTCACAATGAATGTATTGAGGTTATAGCTTAAGTATTCATTTTCTTGACGAAAAGAAGATTGAAACTAAACCTCAATTTAAGATTATTAAATAATTACGGATATGTTAATATTACTAAATATTTAGTTACACCGTCTAATTATTAAAACCAAAACATATACTGGGTGTTAAATATTTTGTGTATCCCCCATTATTTTCAATTTCAATGCAGTCAAGTAGACGTTTGCGCATGGACCCTACAATACTACCACATACTTCGGTTCCTCTTAAATTTTCCCACACCTGTCTGTATTAGGGATTACGTTTTTATCACACAAGCGAGTGTTATTCCTGCGCCACAAGTGAAGCCTACTCTTTTAACTAGATTTAAACGTCTTTACGGTAGTATTTCAGTCAAAATCTAAGTAATCCCTTGCGAAACGTAATTGTTCTTGTTTATGTCCTTCTGTCAAGAAGGGCTTTTAGCGTGTCTTCTGTGATGCAATCCTTCAGCGTGGAGGGCACGGCGAACTCCGCAAATAATTCCGCATAGTGTCTCGTAGGTGTGAAACCATTTCATTCATACTCGTCCACCATATATTATGTTGTCGCTGCGCCTCGCCAATAAGCGACGGCCTTCCACTTCGCTATCGACTAGCAAGGCTTCCCTCTTCCTCATATCTTTTGATCCAAAGACTTACAGTATTCCTCTAAAACAAAAAAAAAAGTATTATTAGGCGGCTATATCAAAATACTGAAGTGACTTCATTTTCATATAATATGATAATATTTATTTAATATAACAATGTATTATTATAACTCTGCATTTTAAATTCAATAATAAACACTAATTATTTATCTTTTAGGCCTCATGATGGCGGATTTAAAAAAGAATTAATCCATATCTCCAAATAATCTTAGGTGATTATAAATTTGAAGTAAAAGATTAAGTTATGAATTGTATAAATGTAATACTCACATTCAGTCCGGTTTCATCAGATATTTGTGTTCTATTAAGACCACTTTTATGCAGCGCAATAATAGACGCCCTCGTCTCAATATTATTATTTGCCTGCATTTTGAGAATAAATACAATACCGCTATCTATTAAACCACACGTCACTAACTAACATTTACAACCAATCGACAACATTCATTCCGATCAAGTTAATATTCATAAAACTCATGTCTACCCCACAGAAATCTAAATTCTTCATTTAGTTTTCTATGATCTACCTCTCTAACGTTACGAAATGTGTGAACCAGGCGAACAAGATAATCGAATATTATATTTGTCTCATTACTTACAAATACTTACAATCAAGTAAAAACTTACAAAAAGTATAACATTGTGTGAGATTAGAACGCACGTCTCGCTGAGACAGGAGTATTGGTGGACGCGCTTAACCATTAAGCCATCTGAACTTATTGATCTGAAATGAAATTATGAACTACAACGATGATGCATGTGTCTCTTAAAAATAGAAGGTCGTAACTCAAACTAAACGTCAAGCTATTGCTTTGTGAGATTGCCTATGGACTTTTGATCGCTACTGTACGTTTCACGACCGTATAAAGAATTTAGGTGACGTTATCTTTTAATAAAACATACACATCTCGCTTGTATTCCTGGAATGCTGTTGGACATTCAAATATTGCCAGTGATGGTATTCACAGTGGGCCTTCGGCAGTCAGCCCCGCTACTAACCTTGCTGACTGGCTAGTCTTTCCAATACGGCATGAGGTATTTTCGTATAGCTCGTGCTGACACGAGAGGAGAAGAAGAAAATTGGATTCAGTCTCATGTAATGGGTGCAATCCTATTACCCATTTATCGGCCACAATTTTAAACTCCGAGTTGCTACTGCAACGGGCTGATAGTTTCCTGAAAATAACCAAAAAAGATATTAAAAAGTTTCTACAGAGAACTTCCTACGTTAACAGTTTGCGTGACCTGGGAATTGAATCCAGGACTTTACGCTCAACAACCGTGAGATCATCTACAATATTTAATACATACTGATAGCTTTCTGGGGCGTTATTTATTAATAAAAAAGGGTAGTACGTATGAAATCCTTTATTATGATCAGTTATCATTCCTGAAGGAATACAGCAACTACAAATTATAATTAAAATCTTTAAACAAAATAAAACAACCATTATAACAATTGTGAACGTCCATCTGACCCAAAGGTCGCAGCAAAAGCAAGGAGGAAGGGACCGCGCACTGCACACTGTTTTATAGACCGATTTTGAAGTGTGAAGTAAACTTACATGTGCGACTACCGCCATGACGTCATTAAATCTCTAAAGATACAAGTTCGTAGCCCACTGCAGACAGCAGCAGCAGACGACGTGTCGCTACGACACTACTGGTTTCTATGTATTTCTATGAAATACCTGCCGCAGCTAGCGACACGTCGCCCGACTACACGTCGCAGGACCGCAGAAGACGTGTCGCCCGACCGCAGATCAGTAGTGCCACCGACGCTGGAGCGACAACACCTTGAATCTTTCTCAAAAAATGAGTTTTTCCAATTCCGAGGAAGAAAAACTGATAAACCAGGTGGCCCAATATAACTTCCATCACTTGACCTGCATTTCAGCATTGGACGTTTGGCTTGACGTTTTTTCTCTTTATCACACTACATAATATAAAACAAAGTCGCTTCCCGCTGTCTATCCCTATGTGTGATTAGATCTTTAAAACTACGCAACGGATTTAGATGCGGTTTTTTTTAATAGATAGAGTGATTCAAGAGGAAGGTTTTAAGCTATAAAACGTACACGTGCGAAGCCGGGGCGGGTCGCTAGTATATAATAAAAACAAGTCATCGTCGTCTTATTCCTTTTCTAACAAAAGATACAAAAGTAAATCGCGAGCGCTAATCCCAAACAGGTTAGACATCTTGTCTCACGGAACATTCAAAACTAACTGGAATACGTCGCTGCTGTCTGCGGCAGCCATCTGCAGTTGAGTTCGGAATCATGATTGCAGCGACATGACGCTGCGACGTGTCGCTGCGACATTTCGCAACGACACGTCGTCTGCTGTCTCCAGCCGTCTACGAACTCGTACCTTTACAATATTTTATTTTTTCTTTAATAAATTTGCCGTACTGTATCGAGCCTAACCTTCAGTTTAAAAATGAGCAGTCTATTTTCATATAATCTTTATGCCAAAGTGTTTACCTTTTATATTGGTTATCTTGTCAAAGATGGTTATTCAGGGAGATGAATGAGGTTCGGCGACACAAAAATCCCTTTTTGTTCATATTATAAATTGTTTGTTCGCAGTTCCTAACAAAGTTGGAATCTCGCTGAGTAGACGATATTAAGTTGTTAAGTCCTCAAAAAGTTGCTACTTGCTTGAATATCTTTCGGATATGGATCTACGTTTTATGTTATCACAAATTGTTTTATATTAACTTTCTAACAAAATGGCGGAACTTCATGGGCTTGTTTGTAGACACAATTTTGTAAAAAACCGGCCAAGTGCGAGTCGGACTCGCGCACGAAGGGTTCCGTACCATTATCTATTCTGTTTTTTAGTATTTGTTGGTATAGCGGCAACAGAAATACATCATCTGTGAAAATTTCAACGGTCCAACTATCACGGTTCATGAGATACAGCCTGGTGACAGACGGACGGACGGACACAGCGGAATCGTTAGGCTCATTTACACGGAGATAGTTTCTCGAAGCGAGTCTCATGCTATCTCTGTTTTCATCGTAGAGAAAGACAACGACAGAACGAGTCTCGTTTCGAGAAACTATCCTCGTGTAAATCGGCCATTAGTAATAGGGTCCCGTTTTACCATTTGGGTACAGAACCCTAAAAAGAGCCAAAACGTTCGATTAAAAAATGTGTCTACTTTTAGCGTCTAATGTTATTGAGATGCTAGTTTCTATAGACTTCGTATAGACGCTAGTTGCTATAGTCGTTAGAGGGCAGTTCGAAAATCTGACTGAACTTAGGAAGAATATCAGTATAAACTAGTAATTGGGGTGAAGGGGACAGCTGGCTATCGCTTCTTGTAAAATACTGGTCTTGACATTGACTTGTCCACTGGCGTACCACGGAAAACTCTAGTGATTTTAATGAATTATACAGGGTATAAACGTTTCGGATAATTCCTTCAAACCGCGTGATCTATTGGTGGGTCTGGTGACACAGATTAACCGTAAATATACAGGGCTACTGGTAATTCGACGTATTCCTTGCACCACGTTATAGGGGGGCTATTATGCAACAAATTTAATCCCACATATGTTCTACGAAATTCAATGCATTTCGAGATATTGCAATTTTTATATTATTTTTACTAATACCCAGAATTCCTTCTTAAACACTATTTATCTCAAAAAATCAAATTGATAGGCTTTGATTATGATATTAGCTTGTAACTGATACTTTTACGAAGCTTTCTGCGTATTTAACTGTTCTTAATGACCATCCAATTGAAAGTAATCATTAAAAGTTAAATAAGTGTATTAGAAAATCATCGAGGTACACGATAAAGAATGATGTTTATCTCAAAAATTTACTATGACACTAAGTGTACAAAATGCAAGACAAACATCCTTATTTAATCAGCTATCCAACGAGGTATAGACGTTCAAAAAATATTTAGAAACTAATGTAAAAATGTCTCATAATACTGGCAAAGGCGATTTCTGAAAAATCTCTACAAGCACGCAGGTGGCCCGTTAAGTGCAATTCATTGCATAATCCTCGCGTAGAGATTAAACAGACAGGATTAGATTAGGTCAGGTCGTTAGGTTATGTTTGGTCAGGGTTAGGTAGGTTAGGTTAGGACCTAAGTGTGCGAGGGAACACTGGGGTGGTTTTAGTCAGTAAGAGTCTGACAGACCCCTCTGCCCATCCCCAAGATGGAGGACATCCATGAGGACATCCAGAAGGCAAAAAAAAATGGTCAGGTTAGGTCGTTAGGTTAGGTCACGATTAGGTTTAGGTGGTTTAGGTTAGGTCACAACTTCGAAACCCTGGCTTCTGGAGGCGAGGGCCCTCGCGCTGAGATATCGCCAAAGCGAGGAGGCGCTTGAGCGGAGTGGTCTCCGCCAGATCCTAGTAGCTGTGGAGGGAACGACTTGCGCAACCCCAGCGCAGGGCACGCCGCAATAGTGGCGGTAAGACCCGTAATGGAGGAGTGGCTGGAGAAGCGGCATGGCAACCTCAGCTTCCAGATGACGCAGGTGCAGATATCTCAGCGCGGGGGCCCTTGCCTCCAGATCCCGGGGCATCGAAGTTGTGACCTAACCTAAACCTAACCGTGACCTAACCTAACGACCTAACCTGACCATTTTTTTTGCCTACTGGATATCCTCATGGATGTCCTCCATACTGTGGGTGGGCAGAGGGGTCTGTCAGACTCTTACTGACTAAAACCACCCCAGTGTTCCCTCGCACACTTAGGTCCTAACCTAACCTACCTAACCCTGACCAAACATAACCTAACGACCTGACCTAATCTAATCCTGACATTTAGAGGACAGTCGGTGCCCGACAGACTGCTGTTTAATCTCTACGCGAGGATTATGCAATGAATTGCACTTAACGGGCCACCTGCGTGCTTGTAGAGATTTTTCAGAAATCGCCTTTGCCAGTATTATGAGACATTTTTACATTAGTTTCTAAATATTTTTTGAACGTCTATACCTCGTTGGATAGCTGATTAAATAAGGATGTTTGTCTTGCATTTTGTACACTTAGTGTCATAGTAAATTTTTGAGATAAACATCATTCTTTATCGTGTACCTCGATGATTTTCTAATACACTTATTTAACTTTTAATGATTACTTTCAATTGGATGGTCTTTAAGAACAGTTAAATACGCAGAAAGCTTCGTAAAAGTATCAGTTACAAGCTAATATCATAATCAAAGCCTATCAATTTGATATTTTGGAGATAAATAGTGTTTAAGAAGGAATTCTGGGTATTAGTAAAAATGATATAAAAATTGCAATATCTCGAAATCCATTGAATTTCGTAAAACATATGTGGGGTTAAATTTGTTGCATAATAGCCCCCCTATAACGTGGTGCAAGGAATACGTCGAATTACCAGTAGCCCTGTATATTTTTTGAAAATAAACTAATAAAATTATAACAAAACTTGTTGTTCTGTTTCTGGATCATTTTAGAGCCCCGAGCTCTTTGCAGTCATTTAGACTGCCAATAGCGATATGGTTCTAGTCGTGACCGCCAGCTGCTGTGTAGCCGTGATTTGTGGTTAAAGAACTTTATTCTCAAAAGAAATTTACAATAAATTTCACTTCATGAGGTACATTAACATTACTGTAACTTAATCTATATTAGCGAACAGAGCAAATTCCTTATAAAGTAATCACAAAAATGTACTCACTATCTATGAATCCATGTATTCACAAACATTGATCACCCACACATAATAAAGCAATTATTTTAAGATTATGTAAGTAATAGTTTATTTATTTATTGCTTGTTTTTTTTTTATTTAATCCTTTTTGGAGGTTTAGCTACGATCATTTAATTAACACTACCGCAAAAAAAAAGTTTTTTATTTTTTATAATTCTAAATTTCGTGCGGGGTCAATCGACACCAGTAGTAGATCATGTGGTTTTAAGGAATTACACGAATTCGTTTACACCCTGTATGTCCATACATATAAATAAAAAGAAAAGTCCTGACTGACTGACTGACTCATCAACGCCCAGCCCAAACCCTTGGACCTAGAAAGCTGAAATTTTTCACAGAGGTTCCGTTTACCTATAATGTAGACAAGGAATGAGGAAGGATTTTTCGAAAGTCAACCCCTAAGGGAGTTAAATAGGGGATGAAAGTTTGTATGGAAAATTGTTATCGGTAGCGGGTAGCACTGGGCAATGTTGACAAGAGAGGGTAGTCGTCGATATGGATCGGCCCACCCGAGGTTATAAAGGCGGTGGTCATTCGACGAAGCGAGAGCATTCCGTGTTGAACAGCTGAAGAAGTCTGACCTTTTATATCTGATTAGCTTGTCCTTATTTTATGATCTTGTAATAATTGTGTAAAGTAATATACTGTGATCTAGTTAATGTTACTAATACTAACCCAAATACAAGTACTCTCAGTGGTGGAGAGTCTATGTTGGTTTTATTTACTGTGTTTACCTTGCTCGCAATCCTGACATACCGATATTAGCTAGAACTGTAATGATAGAATCACCCCTGAACGATTATGTTGTTGTGTCATTTACATCAGAAGTGGAACAAGAAAAAACCAGTCCACATTATGATTGTATACCCACATGTAAATTATTTGCTTTGTAAAAATCCCCTGTAGACGGACTGACAAAAACTTGATTATTAGATTGATATTACAATGGTGAGAAATGTGAGAATGAGAAAATGTGATAAATCCGGTGAGTCACAACCATTTTATTATGTGTGAAGGAATTTTGAGGAAGGAAATATAATATGAGAGGTT
Organism: Amphipyra tragopoginis; assembly: GCA_905220435.1. Classification (NCBI taxonomy): domain Eukaryota; kingdom Metazoa; phylum Arthropoda; class Insecta; order Lepidoptera; family Noctuidae; genus Amphipyra; species Amphipyra tragopoginis. The sequence goes on from HG992009.1 coordinate 14,068,324, forward strand.
ATTTATTCGTGTAAAATAAATATTAAATGATATCTTTGCTTATTCATGTAAAATAAAAGAGATGTTATCTGTATTTATTCGTGTAAAATAAATGAGATGATATCTGTGTTTATTCGTATAAAATAAATATGATGGTATCTGTATTTATTCGTGGAAAATAAATACGGCATCTGTATTTATTCGTGTAGGAAAATACATTGCAAGTCGTATTAGAGTTTGTGGTGAGATGCAACCAGGGTTGATCTTTGGCACCGCCCGGTTTGGCCAGCCGGGGTTGGCCAAAGGCTTCGCCTGGGGAAAACTGAAACTCTAACGTGGCGAAGCAATTGTTATAGGGCTGGAACCAAGGCGGGATATGCCATGATATGGCTAGATCCAAGGCGGGTGATGCCATGTTGATAAAGCAGGATCCCAGGCGGGTGATGCCAAATGAGTTGGCTAAATCCAAGGCGGGTGATTCTATTAATTGATAAATGAAAATGCAGTGAAAATGAGATTCTGTTTTGAATTAATGTTTTGAAAAAGTTTTGAAAATATTGATATTTGTTTTGATTGGTTTTGTTATAATTCTTGTTGTAGAATGGTACAAAATAGTTTATTGAAATTAAAAAGTAGTTTGTTATTATTACTTATGGTTTAAAATGTATTTTTTGTAGACGAAAACAGGAAATTGTATTTATTATTGATGATAATTACTATGATGACTTCCGTTAAAGATTAATTTGTCAAATTTATTTTAAATAAAGAAATAATTTGACTTATTTTCGTTAAAGACGTGTTTAATAAGTATTGTATTGTTGTAAAAAGGTTGGATTTTTAGCGCAATATAGAAATGTTATGTTTAAAACATCATGTCAGTTTTGTAATATGAGTTTGTGAATAATTGAGATATTATTTTGATCATGAAAAGTTTTGAAGGTTGATACTTAAGTATTATGATTTTGGGAATAATTGAGATAATATTTTAAGTGTTTATAATTATGTACTATGATACTGTGAATAATGATTATAAGATATTTAACCATGAAACATTTAGGATGTTTGTTTTATGATTTCGTGAAGAATTGAGATATTTAAGAATGTAGGATTTTGTGAATAATAATGAGATAATAATCGTGAATTATTTTAAGGGTGTACTATGAGTTTATGAATAATGAGATATTTAATCTTGAAATATTTTAAGTGTTTAACGTACTATGAGTTTGAAGTGTTTATATGTTGGTAAAATGAATTGTGAATAATTGAGATTTATAATCATGGAATATTTTAAGTGTTAAATGTACTATGAGTTTGTAAATTATTGAGATATTATGTTATGATTTTGTGAATAATTATGAGATTTTTACGAAAGAAATATTTTAAGTGTTTATGTATTATGAATTTGTGAAAAACTTTGAGATATTTAGCCCTGAAGAACATTGTAAATGTATTTAAATGATTTTATGAATTTGTGTATGATGAGATTGTGTGTTTATGTACCTATTATGATTTATTGAATAACTATGATTTGATGTTTAACCAAAGTAGAACTATCTACCTATTAGGCATCTGAGATAGTATTTTATTGTGAAAATGTTGAAATCTAATGTGTGGATGTTTGTAAGTAAGTAAGTTTGATACGAGAAGTTATGAACGAATATAGAACTAGGTTGATACTGAATGAATATCAACTAGTTTAAGTCATGGGTGATGAGCTTGTTGGCCGTCGATGGGATAACAAGCTCTAATCGATTCAAACATTCTTTGGATGCTCTTCATTTTACTTTGGTCAAAGACATGAGTAACATGAAGAGGTCAAAGATGAGTGATCAGGTGTGGCCGAGATGTGTACTGTATTATTTGTTTCTGTTTAAGGTCCGAAGGTGTCACTGAAGTTAGGCCTTGATGCACAATCTTGACGATGGGGTTGATGGTGCGTCAACCACCAACCACCAACACACGAGGACGTGTGTTTTGCAGGAGGGCCGTGTTATCGGTAGCGGGTAGCACTGGGCAATGTTGACAAGAGAGGGTAGTCGTCGATATGGATCGGCCCACCCGAGGTTATAAAGGCGGTGGTCATTCGACGAAGCGAGAGCATTCCGTGTTGAACAGCTGAAGAAGTCTGACCTTTTATATCTGATTAGCTTGTCCTTATTTTATGATCTTGTAATAATTGTGTAAAGTAATATACTGTGATCTAGTTAATGTTACTAATACTAACCCAAATACAAGTACACTCAGTGGTGGAGAGTCTATGTTGGTTTTATTTACTGTGTTTACCTTGCTCGCAATCCTGACATACCGATATTAGCTAAAACTGTAATGATAGAATCACCCCTGAACGATTATGTTGTTGTGTCAGATTACAAAATCGTCACTTAGCGGGTTCAAAATTTCACGCAAGCGAAGCTGCGGGCAAAAGCTAGTAATTTATATTAGTAGAAAATTTATAATAACAGTCAGCTATTCATAAACTCCTGCACCACAATAGGTTTAGCAATATGCATAAAAGCAAATGAAACTACTACACTAACACAATCACAGCTAAAGTTGCTTCTGAATCGAAAACCGTACAAGCAACCGTACAACATCTTACGAGTACATATTAATCGAATTCAAGCGAGCCGTGAAGGAACTAATTCAATAGAGAGTTCGGCCGGTCATCTGCAATGCTGTCGTCAATGCAGAGCTGGATTGAGAACGCTGCGGGCGCGTTCGACAACGCTGCGTCTGTGAGTGCACATATGCACTCTCCTTAGATTACAAAGAGCAATCGCCTGATGTACGTTTTCACCTTCACCTTAACTGATTGTTAATAGTTTCGGTTCATTGTGTTCTTCTTATTGTGGTCTATTTTCGTGTATGATTTTAATAGACAACTAGAGCCGTGACTACTGTTGCTACCCCTAGCACTGTACGTGAAATATATTTAAATACTAGCTTTTGCCCGCAGCTTCACTCGCGTTAATTTAGAATTTGACAATCAACTCTTTACTCAAGTTTCTTTATTAATATAATTCAATCATGATTCGAAAGACACGTGGCGCCATCTATTATCGTTATTGTTGTTTTCCTCGGGAACTGTACTTTTTTTCGGGATGAAAGGTACCCTATGTCCGTTTCTGTACTCCTGACAACGTATATGCAACATTTCAGGATAATCGGTTCAGTGGTTTAGGTGTGAAAAGGTAACAAACAAACAAACTTACTTTCGCATTTATAATATTAGTTAGGATTAGGATTTTATATCGTGTTAGAAAGAAGGCATTGGATATGTTATGTACTTAATTAGAAATACATATTAATAATATATGTGTAGATAAGTATAATAAAAAAAAATTATAATTTTTATAAAAAGATCGATATCATATAATGTGTAGTAACTGTTACCGTTAATTGAAATGATTTCATTAATGTCCGGTTCCTGTCGTAAAAAACGAATCATTTTGCTTGCCAATTGGTAGCATTTTTCTATATCAAACTGGGCAGGTAAGTAGACTTGTAAGTTAATTTTACCTGTGATATCTAGTAACGTATGAGAAAGTATATAATGCAAAGCAATGGGGCCTTTGCTTCATTATTGGTAAAGATACAAGAGTCTTACTTTCAACATATACGGTTTATCATAAGAATCGGCCATATACATAAATAAACTATTACCCCCTTATTACAAAAGATGGTCTAAGAAAAACCCTGGTTTTAAAATAGCCCTGTCTCTTTTTGTTATATTATGTTAGAAAGTGATGGGTGTATTTTAAATCTGGGTTTATCTTAGTCTCGGTTTAAACCATCTTTTGTAATAAGGGGGTTAAAGTTTAGGGACTCGAACTACCTACTGATTTTTCCCACGGTTTGAGTCACAACATTTTTAGTAACCGAAGCCAATCCTTACTAAAATACTGGGTAAGTGTAAATTATCCATAATTGCCCGTAACGCGTATATGAAAATACACAATGGAATGATTTTGAATAGTCATCTTATGTGTATTTTAACAATTTAAAATAAATATCTAAACATTTGTATTAAACTGAATGTTGTTATTTACGTTAAATAATATTATTATGAGATCAGTTTCAATGATAAATTCGGTATCACAAAACAAATACAAATGTGCGGTGAAATGATTTCGAGAAGCGATATACACTGACATTTATGTAGATATTGGAATTCAGGCCAACACGATGTATTTTCATAGGTATTGTTTGATTCAACAACATTAATGTTGTGAAGGAAAATAAAGTAATTTAATACCAATAAAACTAATGTACAATTTTGTAATTTCGATAGTAGGTACCTAAGTCGTAAGGCTAAGGAGGAGCTCGTGGCTAAATAATTACAGCCGCATAGACCGATCTTCCGGGTTAAGCCACGCATGCCGAGGTTGGTCTGTGGATGGGTGACCATTTACCATAGCGAGTTTCCTCCGTGCCTCGGAAAGCACGTAAAGCCGTTGGTCCCGGCTGTCATTTGTAGATCATTGACAGTCGTTACTGTTGGTCAGAAGCCAGAAAGTCTGACAACCAGTCTTACCAAGAGTATCGTATTACCCAGTTACTGGGTTGTGGAGGTCTGATAGGCAGTCGCTCCATGTAAAATACTGATATTCAGCTGCATCCGGTTCGACTGGAAGCCGACCCCAACATAATTGGGAAAAAGGCTAGGCAGATGATGATGATGTTATGTTTAGTGTGTTTATGTTTAGAAAGTGATGAGTACATTTTAAAACTGGGTTTATATTAGTCTCGGTTTAAACCATCTTTTGTAATAAGGGGGTTCTAATTTAGGAACTCGAACTACCTACTGAATTTTCCCACGGTTTGAGTCACAACATTTTTAGTAACCGAAGCCAATCCTTACTAAAATACTGGGTAAGTGTAAATTATCCATAATTACCTGTAACGCGTATATGAAAATACTCAATGGAATGATTTTGAATAGTCAACATACGTGTATTTTAACAATTTAAAATAAATAACTAAACATTTATACAAGGTTAGTCGGAAAGGGGGTACTAATCCGGAGCCCACTTATAGTATCACTGATGACTGTTTGAAAGCAAGTGTTAAAATTTCAAAATTCGATATTTTTTTTTTCAAATAAAATGATTTTTATTTTAGTTTTTTCAAAAATTCTTCATCCCTGCTTTAGTTACAGATTCAAAAAATAGTGCTTCTAATTCATGACCCCAAATATGACCTAAAATGTAAACACAGCTGATCATAACTGGGGATCGATAGATTTTAGAGATTTTTTTTTTGAGATTTTTGAACAACTGTTTCTCTTAAACTATTGAGTTTTGGGAAAAGTTGTAGAACAAAAGTTATTCATTATTATGTGTACTTTAACACCCTTTTGGATTAGTACCCCCTTTCTGACTAACCTTGTATTATACAGAATGTTGTTATTTACGTTAAATAATATTATTATGAGATCAGTTTCAATGATAAATTCGGTATCACAATACACAAATACAAATGTGCGGTGAAATGATTTCGAGAAGCGATATGACACTGACATTTATGTAGTTATTGGAATTCAGGCCAACACGATATATTTTCATAGGTAGGTACCTATTGTTTGATTCAACAACATTAATGTAGCGAATGAAAATAAAGTAATTTAATATCAATAAAACTAATGTACAATTTTGTAATTTCGATAGTAGGTAAGTCATTTCTATTCTATTCTATTTTTATCAAATGGCGTGTCAAGTCGATGACGACTATTCTGCCAGTGTCAAAAGTGACTTGGAAAAAAAGTGTGCATTAGCCATTAGTAAATCAGCTATCAAAAAAAATAAAAAAATAAAAATCTTCGATTGATGTTAAGAGTTGAACACATCCTGTTGTGTTAGTATAGGACTGAAACAAACAAAAAAATAAAATAATTATATACATTGATATTATTGTTAGAACATAAAAAAAAACACGTATACCACAGCCATGACAGATTATAATTTGATGTTATTGTGGCGGATGAAGATCATCAACGCCAGGAGCAGTTCTGGGGAGGAATATGTTAGTAAAGAGGAGATGTTAATTGGAAGAGGGATCTTGTATTTGGGGAGACGGCTATATAAATCCAAAGGTGGGAGGTTGTTTGAGCATTCGAAGAAAATGTGATCCAGAGTGCCTTCTTCCAAACCACACTCGCAGAGAGAGGAGTCACGAACACGGATTTTATGCAGGAAAACCGGAGTGCAACAAAAACCTAGTCGGATTCGGCAGAGGACAGAAATAACCGTTTTGGAAACTTTTTTGTATCCAAAGAACCAAGGTTTAGGTTTTATGACTGGTTGAACCGCATAATAAAACCTTCCCTTTTGTCTTCCAGTGATGTTCCATTGTTCCTGCCATGTAGATTGAAGTCTACCTTTTGTTAGGTTTAGCAGGTCATACCCCTGATGGATATTGTAAGTGAGGTCAGCTGCAACAGATGAGCAGGCATCTTTGGCCAAAGCATCAGCGCACTCATTTCCTTTGATGCCACAATGACTAGGTATCCAAACTAATTGAACCTCCTTTTGACTACGAGCACAAGAAAATAAGGACTTTTTAATTTTCAGAACAAGAGAACTGTGCAATTTACTTTTGAAGGGATTTTGACTTAGGGCTTGCAGACAGCTAAGAGAGTCTGTGAAAATAACGGCTTTGTCAATGTTGTGGTGTGAATCTATAAAGAGGCAGGCTTCCAATAAAGCCACACACTCGCCAGTGAACACAGAAGACTCCTTAGGGCATCTGTATTGTAAAATAATTCTAGAGTTTTGGTAATAAACTGCAGCGCCAGTGTAATTAATATCACAAAATTTTGATGCATCTGTAAAGAACCTTTGGAAACCAGTCCATCGTTCTCCCACAGCCGCATTGAAAGCTGAATCCGCTGAAGGGGACTTTTTGGAGATGCCAATGTCAAAGAGAATTTTTGGAATAAAACATAAGACGTCATAGGAAAAGTTAAAAAGGGGTAATGTGGAATGCTGGTCTATGGGACATTCTAAATTTTGAGTTTGACGAAATGCCTTAATGATAAGAGGGAGTTCTTTGTTTTTCCAATAATTTGAGTTTCTGCATAAGGCATCTAGCTCATTTAGTCTTACTAAAAGGGGATGAGAGGATCTAGGTATTACCCTAGCCAGGAAACGGGAAGACAAATAGTGTCGTCTTATGTCCAGGGGGGGTTCAGCACATTCAACCTGCAATGCATTAATGGGAGAACACTTCATACAACCAGTGATGATACGAAGGCATTTTGACTGAACCCTATCCAGTCCAGCCAAAGCACCCTTGTTGCAAGGAACTAAATGGAACGTACCGTAATCTAAAATACTACGGATTAAGGCGTTGTATACCAGTTTCATAGTGTAAGGGTGGGCACCCCACCAGACACCCGCAAGGACCTTTAAAATCGAAACCAGTCTTTCACATTTTTTAATTAATGAATTTATATGCTCATTACCTTTTAATTTTGAGTCAAGAACAACGCCTAAAAATTTAACTTTACTGACTAACGGAATATTATGACCTGAAATGTCCACTGATATTACCGGGATCAATCTTTTACGAGAGAAGATTACTGCCGAACTTTTTGGTGCCGATAATGACAGGCCGTGGCTTAAAAGCCAGTGATTCAAAGAGTCCAAAGAGAGACAGAGAGATGACGCAGCGTCTATGATCGAGGGATCTGTCACATACAAAACTAAGTCGTCCGCATACTGTAGAATGTGACAGTTGTTGTTAAGGCATGTGCCAATGTCCACTGTATACAGATTGTAGAGAAGAGGACTGAGGACGGAGCCCTGCGGTAGACCCTTCCAAGTCTGCCTTTTATCGAAGTGCTCTCCCTGAACTCTCAGAACCAAAGACCGTGACATAAGAAGTCCACATATGCATTCGACTATCTTGACCGGAAGTCTCAGCTGATGCAGTTTCTGCCTGAGTACGGGAAGAAGGACGTTGTCATATGCAGAGGAGATGTCGAGGAAAGCGGCAACAACAGATTCGTTTTTTGAGAACGCAAGGCGAATATCCGCGACTAAAACGCCGACGCTATCCATTGTGCCTAGCCCTTTCCTAAAACCAAATTGGTAGTTCGGCAGTAAATCTCTCGATTCGACTACCCATTCAAGTCGATTTTTAATCAGGTGTTCCATTAGTTTGACTAAGACTGAGGATAGAGCGATTGGTCTAAAGCCGTTCGGATCATCTACATGTTTGCCTGGCTTCAGTAGGGGAATGATAATTTGAAGCTTCCACTGATCTGGAACCCATCCATGAGTGAAACAAAAATTAATGATACTGAGGAAGTACAGTTTAGCCTTGTCTCCAGAACGAGCAACAAAAGAATATGGTACTCCATCACTTCCAGGGGCTGAGTCCCGGACATGCCGGAGCACCACATTCAGTTCTCCTAAAGTAAATGGCACGTCCAAAGCCTCCTCTGAAGCGCTTTGCAGGGAAGTATAGAAACATTCAGAAGAGAGAGGAACATATGGAGGAGCAATTCTGTCAAAAAAAAGTTCAGCTGTTTCCCTAGTGATTGGTGAGGAGACTGATGGGGAGCACCCTCGTCTGTACCTATTGATGCTTTTCCAGACTAATGAGGCTGGAGTAGCGGGAGATAAAGAGGTACAGAATTTAACCCAACCCATGCGTTTCTTCTTACGAAGGAGACGTTTTGTTTTAGCATTAATCTGCAAAAATGTGAGAAGGTTTTCAGTGCTCATATCACTATTGTAGCGCTGCTCGGCCTCTTTCCTATCTTTGATTGCAGAAGTGCACTCTGGATCCCACCACGGGGGCGAGGGTATTTTATTGCGGGCACTGTTCTTCAGAGGGAAGCAGGCATCCGCACTGGAGGTGATGGCTGTAACAAATTCCTCGTAACAGATCTTGGCATGGGGGTGATCAGAAGAATCTAAAAAATTTGAGTTTATATTTGGAAGTACATCAATCTTATCCTCCAATAATGAAGCAAATTTTGTCCAATCTGGATTGGACAGGTTATACTTCAGAAGTGGAGGGGAAGTTTTCTCTAAATATGTCTTATTGACCAACGATATAATAATAGGGTAATGATCACTACCATGCGTCAAGGACGTACATTCCCAATTGGTTGAAGATGCTAACTCAACCGAACAGAAAGTTAGATCAACACAACTCTTTTGTTGACCGGGAGAAGATCTGCGGGTTGGACAACCATTATTGAGGATGCATAGGTCCAGATCATCCAAGATATCAACCAAAGCTACACCAAAGGCATCACAGCGCTCAGAACCCCATCTGTAGTGGTGACAGTTGAAGTCACCCATGACCAGAATTGGTCCATCAATATTGGAAAGCATGTTTCTTAAAAAAGTCAAATAATCATGCTTAGGGTGTGCGATGTATACTGAAAACACTGTAATGCCTTCGACCCTTCCTGCTACAATACTCATGTCACCTGTGAGCGAAGGTAAAGGGAATGGAGATAGAGGGACCCGATTATTAACTAGGAGAGCCGAACCTCCATAGCCATCAGATCTGTCACATCTGAGAATATTAAAGTGTGGCATACGGAAACTAAGACTTGGGGTTAGCCAAGTCTCAGCTATAGAACAAGCCAATGGCTTGTACTTATTTAATAAGAATATGAGGTCGTGCTTTTTATGCCACACGCTCCTCACATTCCATTGTAGGAATATTAGGCGAGACGCCATTTTTAATACTTAATAGAAGAGATACAATTTGTTCGGCAACGTTGGACGGTAATTGACTGTTAGAATTAAAAGAAGAGATAATAATAGGTATGAATTTAACAAGTAAATCAATAATAGAAAGATTATTATTGGGGGAAAGATAATTATGATTAAGAGAACAGCCATTAGGCTGTGTGGATTGGGGAGAACTAACTATCTGCTCATGAGCAGCTTTATCATAAGATGGGGAGAGGGGGGCATGGGTCTTGGGTTTGAGTGTCACGGTTTTGCGATATGACTGAGAGATTGGTGTTTTTGCTATGTTAGCATAGTTGCGGGAGACTGATGGAATAGCCTTGTTAGCTTCAGCATAGGGAATATTTTTCTCAGCCATAACGGTTTTAATAGCTCTTTGCCTACCATATTCGGGGCATGTCTTGCTATTTGCATGGTGGTTTCCCGAACACAGTACACAGAAAGCCTCACCCTCAGGAACACTGCAACCATCACCTGGGTGATCGTGACCACACTTATTGCAGCGAGGTTTAGATCGGCATACATTAGCTACATGGCCAAATCTGCAGCACTTGCGGCATTGGATTGTCGGGTATATGTATTGCTCGACAGGGAGGGAGGTGTAACAGCAGTAAATCCGTTTAGGCAGAACTTGTCCATCAAATGTCAGGACACACGTTTCAGTTGGTTTCCATTCATTAGTACCGTCTCTTTGTGTTTTCCTATTAATACGGCGGACTTTAAGTATTTGCCCGCAGCCTGAGGGTACAGATAGGTAGGTTAGTGCTTCTTCTTCTGAAATATCTGTGGGAACACCAGTAACAACACCCATCCTTGTAATGTTGAATGTAGGAATTGATGCTGTGTAACTATGTTTCGACAACAGGCTATTGACCAAGAAAGAGTTAGCATCTTGAGGGGAAGCAAACTCTACTGACACGCGGTTTCTGCCAACTTTGTTAACACCCCCGCGAACAACGTTCGCGATGTTGTTCATAAGCAAAAATTTACCGAAAATCACTGGATGAAGGGTGGTACCAGCATTTGGTTGGTTCTCTATACGAGAAACGTGCACAACATAAGGAGCCTTATCAAGCACTGAATACTTAGAACGACCAATTTGGCTTTTAGGTTGTTTACAGGGAAGGGATACTGACAAAATTTCTTCGTCTCTAAGACGTTTGCGAGAAGTTTGTGATTCTGTTAAATCCATCTGTGTAACACTACAAACAACATCCGCGAATTGAGTTAGCGGATTCGGAGACAAAGGAGTTGACGGACCTGGAATATCTGGGGGATCGGGATCAGGAGGTTTGTTTCTATCCATCTTGGATAGAACGAGACTTACAAGTTATACAAACACAATACGAACCTGTTTACGAACACAAGGACAACAAAACAAGTCACAGAAGTGTCAACAATCACACAAAATCACTTAAAAACCACAAGAAATTCTAAACACACGTGTTAGCCAAGAACTCGTCGGTCAGAATCCAGGTAAGTCATTTATTTGTCATTTGTGAACTTTGGCACGTGAGTGACAAGTGACAGTCGGTTATTATTACTACCATTAACTTAGAATAAGTACTAAGACCATTAATAAGCGACTGACATTATCTAAACTCCGGACATTTCATAAAGAGTTGTCTCTTTGTATGAATGAATGAAATTATGTAAAAAAAACCCCGACAAAAGATTAAAAAAACATTAAATTGTTTCAAATTGTAAGGCAGTTATCCAACCGCGCCGCGCCCGGCGAGGAAGTGACAAACTATCGGCTATTTTCTCGCTTAAGTAACGTACAACAGATATACATTCCGTGTAAACAAAAGAGATGCATATTAATAGTCGATCGCTGACTGTTCACACTGCCGGCGAGGACTCGCTCCACTAGTTTGTCGCTGAGCGACAAGAGCTATCAAAGATAATACTCGCTCAGCGATACTTGAGCAGCGATGCTCGCTTGGCCGACAGACCTCACGCCGAGAGACCAACCAGCGGTCTCTACTCGCTTCTCGCTCATCGTCAGCGGTGCGACAAGTGCCTTAAATTACTAATAGCATCTGTTCTTAATGATTATAAACACCTACTCTCAACAATTCTACAATTTGAAGGTTAAGCTGCTCTTACAGCGGTCAGTTAGTTGGTGGGTGACCATTCGTTACACATCGAGACCCCTCCGTGGATCGGAGAGCACGTTAAACCGTTGGTCTCGGGTGTCATACGAATACCTACGACAGTCGTTACGGGTAATTAGAAGCCAGAAAGTCTGACAACCGGTCTAACCTTAGGACATTGGCATCGCTCAGTAACTGGGTTGGGGTCTGATGGCAGTCGTTTCGTGCAAAATACTGGTATTCAGCCGCATCTGGTTAGACTGCAAGCTGACCCCAACATGGATGGGAAAAGGCGAGGCAGAAGATCTGTTATTATAGATATTCTGTTATATAAGGTCTATCTATTCATACACGAAATATTTTAAGGGATACGTCTATAGGTGGTAAAGAAGCCATAATAATAAAATAAAATAAAAAACGAAGTATATTTTTATTTAAATTAAATAATTTAAATTTATTTGATACACGTATCAAATACTGGCTCATTACTATTTTCAACATCCATTACGCTAGTTTCTACGTAGTATTTATTGTCAATGAAGCGGGCACTTTTTTTCAAATTTATGCAAAATGTCTCAATCATTATTACAATTATAATAATTAAGTAAAATAAAATAAATAAATAAAAAAACACTTTTCTTTGGCTTCGTGACCACCTATAGATGTATCCCTTAAAATATTTCGTGTATGAATAGATAAACCTTATATACTAGAGTCTGGGCCGTCTTAGGCCATGCAGGGGCCCTAGGGCACAGAGTTTGGGGCCCTTTTAGAAGGCCAAAAAAACGTTAATGAAAACATCACACCTTATAGGCAACATAGATTGACGCCAACTTGTGTGTAGTTCAAGTTGTATTCATATTGTAGTTAAAAGTTAGAAAGTCTGAAGTTGGCAGCAATTTGTCTTGAACTAAAGCAAATTTCTGCTGAGCAAACTTTAGCTAAGCAATCCTGGCTATCTAGGTGAGGTGCTTTGTAAAGATGCGTTGAACTAAGAAATCAATGTGTTCTTTATTTAAATTGATTAAAAAAGTGTTGGTTGAAAAATACATAGACGCTGGGTTTCGTCAATTTGGGGCCCCCATCAAGCCGGAGGCCCTAGGGCCGTGCCCCACGTGCCCTTATGGTAAAGACGAAACTGACTAGAGTTAAATTTATAATCAAGATGAAAAAAAACAAAATCTGCCTTTAAAGAAGACTTGATGATGACTATGATTCTATAGAATATAATGCTTGTTTAATTAAATACATTGCACAGAAAACGACAACATCATCTCTCGAAAACCTTACTCAAATAGCTGACATTAAAACGTTCAGTTCTCTAATTAATAATATCTTTGGAGTACTTTATTATCAAGTAAAAGCAGGTGCAAGGAATTTTTAATAAACTGCGTCTGCTTCACATGGCCTTATCGTGTTTATTAGTTTAAATCCTGGTTCAAAGGAAAATCTGCGCTTTTAATGGAATTGCTACGGTCAATTTCAATTGCATGCGCTTGGAAGCTTGCATTCATTAGTGTTATTTGAGGACCCAGAAGCTTTTAGAATAGTGTTACAACATTTGTTATATTTTTTTCACGTAGTTTCTGTTTTTGTTGTTTGTATGTTAATGTAGATTTGTTTTCTTTATATTAAAATGTAAAATATCGACTTGATTGGTGCTTTTTGAACAACAATATAATAAATAAACGGACTTCTGAAACTGTTAATTTATAAATGGTAATAATTTTATTTCGTTTTATGAAGTCGGTTTTTTTTCTATTATTTCTCTTTTTAGTGGCCTTAATTAAAAAATGGTTACAGCTACTAAAGACGCTGCTCGTAACCTAATCACATTATGTTTACCATTCGTCATTGAGGAGATCCATTGTCTATCTCCGAAGGTCTTCATCATATCTTAACCAAATTTAAATGGGACCATCTCGGGATAAAACTATTTCAAAATAAAAAAGAATCAGCCAATCGGTGTATATGTCGGAGCGGACACCCACACACATAAAAAGAACTCCTCCTTGTTGAAGAAGTCGGTTATAAAATAACTTAAAAAGAAAGTAAAAGTCAAATGTTCTCACGGGGCAAAAAGCGAGCTGCAGAATGTCGCTTCGCTACATTGAATGTCCAGGGAGGTATAAAAGAGAAGATAGATGAAGTATGTGACTTGGTGAATGAAAAAAGAATAGATGCACTTTGTTTGAATGAGACGAAAAGAAAGGGAGTGGACATATCCAAACACGGTTCCCTAACCACAATCTGGTCTGGTGTCCCAGAGGCACATAGGGCTTGTCAGGGTGTGGGGATTGTTCTTTCAGAACGGATGATGAAATGTGTGAAAGACTATGCGTGTGTAAGTCCCAGAATTCTATGGGTCAGAGCCATGGTGGGTTTAAACCATATTTTCGTAATATGTGTTTATGCACCTGACATGGGAACCCCGCTTTCGGAAAGAGAGGCATTCTGGGATAGTATTAGAGGTATTGTGAATGAGTGTAGAGTGAATGAAAAGATTGTTATGCTTGGTGATTTCAATGGTTGGGTAGGTGTTAAAAGGAAAGGCTATGAAAGTATACTGGGTGTGTTTGGGGATAAAAGGGTGAATGAGAACGGAATGACTTTGTTAGAAATATGTGTGGAGAAGAATCTTTCTGTAATGAACACCATGTTTAATCACAGAGAGATTCACATGTATACTTGGGAAAGGCAAGACAGCAGAAGCATGATTGACCTTGTGGTTGTTGACGAAAGACTGAAGAGTAAAGTCACAGATGCAAGAGCGTATCGGGGTGTCAATGTGGGGACCGATCATTATTTGGTCATGTGTCGAATACATGGTCTGTTTAAGCATTGGCGTCATCGGGTACGAGCCTCTGTGACCGCACTTGAGAGAATAAAAGTAGAAATGTTGCAAGAATTAAAAGTGAACGAGGAATATAAGAGGGAACTAAAAGAAAAGACGAATGAGATGTTGGAAGGAATAAATGATCATAGTGTAGAAGAAGTATGGGATGTACTGAAAAACAGTATGGTCCAAGTGGCCACAAAAGTATGCGGTGTGGCGAAAAGGAAGAATGAGAGGAGAACGAATGATTGTTGGGTAGACGATGAAGTTAAAGAGGTGGTACGGAAGAAGAAAGAAGCTTGGCTAAATTTATTAGCCTTTAAAGCCAGAATAAGGATGAATCAGGCAACGAATATGAATGACGATGTGGAAAGAGTGAAGAAAAGATACACCGAAATAAAGGCGGAAGTAAAAGATATAGTAAAGACGAAGAAGAATGAAAGGGAAGAAAAGTATAGTAGGAAGTTCTCCGACAACTTCAGAGTCAATGTTAAACTGTTCTGGAAACAAGTAAGATTGGCTCGTGGAGTTTCGGGATCATCAAGGATGAATATAATTAGAGGAGGAGATGGATGCTTGTTAAGTGAAGAATGTAAGGTTTTGGAACGCTGGAAGGAATATTTTAAAAGTTAATTGTGTTGGCAGGACAGTGTGCAAAGAGTGGGTAACTGGGCGGAAGCAAGTGGGTCAGACATTGATATGGAAGTAACGGATGATGAAAATATGATTCAGATGGATGAAATTGTAAAAGCGCTGAAAGGTATGAAAATTGGAAAAGCAGCTGGGTATCACAGAGTGTCTGTCGAAATGCTTAAGGGAGGTGACGGGGTGGTAGCAAGCCTGCTGTACCGGATCTTTAATATATGTTGGAGATACGGCCAAGTGCCAAGCGATTGGTGCAAAGCGGTAATCGTACCACTATATAAGGGAAAGGGTTCACAGCAGGAGTGTAAAAACTACCGCGGCATTAGCCTTTTGAGTGTAGTCGGCAAACTATATGCGAAAGTTTTAATTAATAGAGTGATAAAAATAACAGACGAGAAAGTATGGGATGTTCAGGCAGGATTTAGAGAGGGAATGGGGTGTATGGATCAGATCTTCTCCTTAAGGTGCATAGCCGAGAAACATCTGGCAAAGCACAAGAAAGTGTATTGCGCTTTCGTTGATTTGGAGAAGGCTTATGATAGTGTGTGGAGGGAAGAATTGTGGTCAACACTATCTACGTATGGGGTGGACTGGCGCTTGGTGCGGGCACTGAAATCGCTGTACAGGGATTCCAGTGCTTGTATTAGGATAAATGGGGCGTTCACAGACTGGTTTGGCATCTCAAGGGGTGTTAGACAGGGTTGTGTAGCGTCACCATGGCTGTTCAACCTATACATGGATAGTTGTTTGACAGATTTAAAAGGGAGTGATTGTGGATTGAAAATGAATGAGTTGCCTGTCAAATGTCTTCTCTACGCAGATGATCAAGTTCTGCTTGCATCATCAGTGGAAGAGTTGCAAGACATGGTAACTGTGATGAACGAAGCATATAAGAGGAAAGGGATGAAAATTAATGTAAGTAAGACGAAAGTAATGGTTTTTGAAAGAGATGCAGATGTATCTGGGTGTAAGGTAAAGATTGGAGATGAAAGTATTGAACAGGTGAATGAGTTTGTTTATTTGGGAAGTATGTTTACAAGAGATGGTAAGATTGATGAAGATCTGGAAAGGAGAGCAAATGCGGGAAATAAAGTGAATGGTGCTATGCATGCGGTTGTGGCTAACCAGTCGATGTCCAAAAAGGCACGGCTGGCTGTCCATAATGGTGTACTGGTACCAACGCTTATGTATGGAAGTGAATGAATGCTGTTTACAAATACGTACAGATGGCCCTTCAACATATAAACGACAAGAAGTATGTTTTTGGTATTTTACTTGACATGACTAAAGCTTATGACAAGGTACTATATAACATACTTCTTGACAAACTGCACGGCTCAGGCATTCGCGGTCCGGCCTACTCGTGGTTTAAATCCTATCTACAAAACAGATCTCAAATAGTACAAATAGAAAATTACAACATAAATACAAACGAAATAAAAACAATCCGATCACAAGAAAAAAAAATATCATGTTCAATTCCACAGGGCAGTGTACTAGGATGTGTACTATTTTTATTATACATTAACGACTTACCAAAAGTTCTAAATAAAGATACAACCCTACCAGTTTTATTCGCAGATGACATATCAATCTTAATAAAATATGATAAATTTAACAACCCTACACCTATATTACAAGAAACCTTGGAAACAGTATCACGATGGCTTCATGACCATAACTTAGAAATAAATTATAATAAAACTAAAACAATACAATTTAGATCTTATAAAACTCCCCCTTTAACAATAGATACATCCTTTCGAAATATAACTTTAGAAAACGTAGACACATTCAACTTACTCGGCATTAACATAGACACCCACATTAACTGGAAAACCCACATTGAACATATAAAGTCAAAACTATCAAAATTCACTTATGCTCTTTTTCAAATCAAATGTAGTACAAACATTGAGACAGCGCTATCGGCTTACTTTGCATATGCGTACTCCTGGTTGAGATACGGCATCATGCTATGGGGAGATAGCGTTAACATTCATGACCTATTTGTTTTACAAAAAAAATGTATACGAATCATAGCCCAAATAGATAATCAAAGTAGCTGCAGACCCTTTTTTATTAAATATAACCTTCTTACACTCCCATCTATTTACATTTATGACATAAGCATATTCGTTTTTAAAAACATTAACAATTTTACGAAAGTTAAGGATACCCACAATATAAACACACGGCAAAAAAATAGATTATATTTACCACCATCTAGGATTAAAATGCTCAACCAAAGTCCCTACTACATGGCAGTTAAAATATTTAATAAACTACCGAATGATCTTCAAAACGAAACAAAAGAAATAGTATTTAATAGAAAATTAAAAACATATTTAATAGAAAAATGCTTCTACTCAATCAAAGAATATTTAGAAAATAAAAAAGTTTAAAACCCCTAATATAAGCACAAATGAGATAAACCTAAATAAAAACCATAAATAACATAATAAACCTAAATAAATAAAACATACAACTTATAATACACCTATACCAATACCTATATAGTATACAGCGTGGAAGGGACATCGTAACACAAACTTCGTGAAAAGGTTCCTCATAAAGCCTTAAATTAATTTACGTAAGTCATTAATATCACAAATGATAGGTTACAGATGTTGTCATTTTTAAGCGCGCAATGTACTGCGAATGCAAACAACGAGTCACAATCACAACCGCAAGCCATTACTCCGCTAACGCGGTACCGGTGCGCGGCGCGGCGCGGCGGCCGTACAGTAAGTACAGTGCCTACACGCATACGCACGCACACATCACAAGTCTGAGTTCGGCACGGAGTCGCGTTGCCGCACAACGCTTTTGTAAACGTGAAAAGTAGCATACCTACGTTTACACTACTGATAAAGAAATCACCTAACAAACACATTGATAAACCGAACTTGAAATTTAGTTCAATTGACTGATTGCTTACAACAAAAAACAAAACATTGCTCGTTCGCTCATAAAATAACATAAGTAGGTACCTACCTAATGATTCCGATGAGGTACCTACCTACCTACATGGCAATTAGTTGCAAACAAATTAACACTTACCTTAATCTCTCTTATTAGGAGTGAGGGACTCCTAATAAGATAGGGTTCAAAGTGGCCGCCACCAACTTGCTCACAAATCCTAGCGCGGCGCAGAGTTTCAGCGTGGACACGGGGCAATAAGGTGGGGTCTCGGACATACTCCGCACGGAGCGTCGCAAGCGATCTCGCATTTCTGCTGCCGTATTGCACTCCGTAACAAAGTCCCTATCTTGACCCCACAGACAAAAATCTAGTGGGGTCAAGTCTGGTGATCGCGCTGGCCAGGGTTGTGGATCGAACCTCCCAATCTACTGGTCACCAAAAGTCGCTGTAAGGTGTAAGGCTGTCGCACTGGAAGAGTCACGTATGGGGGAGCGCCATCGTGTTGGTACCACGCATCCCGGAAGTGGGCCACCGGCATCTCTCTAGTTACGGGCACTAAACGTATGGTTACGACTGTTACGTATCCGAAGCATTTTCGTTCAAAACACACACAGTACAACACAGACAAAAAAACAACTCTACTGATAATAACTAATACGCTCAAATCCAAAATCACGAAAAACAACACAACCGTTTACAATGAACGCAAATCGGAAACTGAACTGATCAAAAATCGGCGAAATTCAAAATTTTACTTCCTTTACAATTTCGCCGACAAGCCGTCATAGACTCGTAGGCACCTAGATCATACACAGACCAATAAAATGATAGACTGTGCCAACGCATTAAGTTGTACTGACAAAATAAATTGCGAAAATGGATAGGGTTAAAATTTACTAAAGATCAGATTACATCGGTTAAACAAAGGTGTTAATGCAAAAACAAATGTTTATAACAAAAATTGCCTAAAAAAAAGGTTAATTACTAAAAAAAACTTATTTTTTTACATTCAATTTATTAAAATTGATAACAGTATTGGACATACTATCAGAGATCATTAATAATCCCAGATAAAAAGTCTAAATAAAAGTAGTCAATCTGATATTAATTTACGTAATAACGCATCTGTTAGATTCATAGGCACTGGCCGCTATAGCTTTGTCGATACCGCGCGTCGGCGCAGCGGCATGTCGGCTTCTTTGAGTGAGCGCGCGCTCAGTGACTAGTGCCTACACTGCCTACTTTGTTGCACTCACTTACTTTGTTGCGATAACCTCGGTTCGTGAACTTTACCAAAACAGCTGATCGGGAGCACTTTTTAAGTTTGATTTTCATTGCTGTTTTACGTGAAAATTGTGAAATAATTGTTTTTTTCTTTTTTATCGCATTGGGATGGAAAACAATAATGATTTTATACACTATAAATTAAAAAAAACTGCAAAAAAAATCGTAAAAATTAAGAAAAAAGCGACGAAAAATTCCAACGCTGGGGGGTTCAGAATCATGTACTGGATCCATGGTACACGTATACGTTACGATGTCCCTTCCACCCGGTATACTCGATAACGAATTACTCGATAAACTATGTTATTTTAGTTCTAGTACCTATCCATAATTAAAAATATTGTGTTTAAATATAACAATAGTCAAAAATTAGGAACTATGTACTAAGTAGACACATAAGAAAATTTATAAATATGTATACTTTTATCTAATTAGAGCCCTCAAATATTGCAACACCTGGAAAAGGTTGCTAAGCTGTACCTACTTTATGTAATAAGACCTGTATTATAAACCTTAGTGTGCAAATAAATAGTTTGAGTTTGAGTTTGAATGTTGGTCTTGGAAGAAGAGTCATGAAAGTAGAATATATGCCGTGGAAATGCGTTCCTTGCGAAGTATGTGCGGTGTAACTTTGAATGATAGAGTGAGGAATGATGTGATAAGACAAAGTTGCGGTTTAAAAGATGATGTAGTGACAAAAATTGAAAGGGGTATGCTTCGGTGGTTTAGGCATGTTGAAAGATTGAGTGAACGGCGATTAACAAAAGGAATTTATAAGGCGAATGTCAGTGGAAACGCCAGTAGAGGACGCCCTAGAAGGACATACATTGATGTTATTGGTGATGTTCTTCAAAAAGGACAGATGCGTAGTACTTTCAACCGGCGTGCGTGTATGACAAGATGTATGACCGTGGACGAAGCGAAAGGAGTATGTAAGGATCGTAGCATGTGGCGTTCTACAGTTTCTGCCTACCCCCATGGGAAAAAGGCGTGAGTTTATGTATGTATGTATGTAAAAAAAAGTAAAAACCGACTTCAAACAAAACTAAAAAGAGTAAAATAATTACCACATTATAAAACTAACAGTTTTAGAAGGCAAATTGAAGGCACCGGCTTCTGAAACTGTTAGTTTTATGATGTGGTAGTTATTTTACTCTTTTTAGTTTTTTTTGAAGTCTGTTTTTACTTTTTTAAAGTTACTTTATTTTTCTATTTTAAGTGGCATAAACAATACACAAACGTGCAATTACATCAATTCAGGGTAATTTGCTGTTATCCATTGAAGAGTTCCATTGTCAATCTTCGAGGGTCTTCATCAAATCTTCACCAAAATGGGACCAGCTCGAGAGAATACTCTTTCAAACAAAAAATAATTTTGCAAATCCGTCTATACAAGGTTAGTCGGAAAGGGGGTACTAATCCGAAGCCCACTTATAGTATCACTGATGACTGTTTAAAAGCAAGTGTTAAAATTTCAAAATTCGATATATTTTTTTCCAAATAAAATTATTTTTGTTTTAGTTTTTTCAAAAATTCTTCATTCCTGCTTTAGTTACAAATTCAGAAAATGGTGCTTCTAATTCATGACCCCAAATATGACCTAAAATATAAACACAGCTGATCATAACTGGGGACAGATAGATTTTAGAGTTTTTTTTTTGAGATTTTTGAACATCTGTTTCTCTTAAACTATTGACTTTTGGGAAAAGTTGTAGAACAAAAGTTATTCATTATTATGTGTACTTTAACACCCTTTCGGATTAGTACCCCTTTCTGACTAACCTTGTATATGACGGACTGAAGCCCGAACATACATAAAAAAAAAAACATCCGAATTGAGAACCTCCTCCTTTTTGAAGTCGGTTAAAAAAGACAACGTATTCGCCAACCATTCACTGCTTCCTTATTATTTTATAATTTAGCTGTTGAGAAAAAAAAACTTTGCCAAAAACTCCCCAGAAACGTTTTCCTGCGTCAGTCATGTCGTGATATAATTTTTAATTAATATTTATTATTCACCTGCTCTAGCAATTTAGATACATATTATTCTTAATTATCTCCCAAAAATTCCGTTTTAAAAATGTAAAAAAACATCATCAAAAATGTACACCATTTTTGTCTTTAAATAAAAACATGCAGCTACGAATAAAATAAAAATGTTATTAAAAATATACGGAAGAAAATATAAACTCACGTTCACTTTATAAAGAGAACTAGAAGTGTATAAAGCTATCGACAGACTAATCCGAAGATGATACGTCGCCAGCAAAGTACATCATTGAGGGTCGGACTCGCCAGCTGAATGGCTCTCTGAAGGATGACGTTCATCTCATACTGGAAAAGTTTATATTAAAAACCGTCTACGTTGTTCGCTGTACTGTTCCCTTTCAAGTCTTTATGCGGTGGCAGAATATAACATTTTGTAAATATTACGTAGCTTAGTAGATATTTATTTTCAGTGTAACTATGTATCATTTTAGGTCTATTTAACATTTGTCCTAGACCATATGTATTTATGGACCAAAGATCTAGACTAAAATTCACGAAAAAAAAATCCTCAGATTACGTACACCACCAGAGCGCGCACCGAGGCACACCGCCATATAAACTTAGAAATACCAACAAACTAATTTAAATTCTATGTCGTCATCACTATGCCTAATTTAAATTACAACCACACGAAGATTTGACTACACTCATGACGTAAATTAGTCTTCATTTTCATGTTTTAGTCTACATTCGGTTCGGATATTTTTGGGCGCTGATCCGAGGTTCATTTTCTACATCAATCCTCCCTCGTGTCAGCACGAGCTATACGAAAATAGCTCTAAATAGCATTCTACGTCAATGTAGGTATAAGTACTATTATTTAATGTCTTACTTATTTGTATTATTCACTCACAATATGGCACAAGTCAACTAAACTGTATAATTATTATTCAATTAATTGCCCCAAAACTATATTACTTTGCACGTTTTAGAGCATTCTGTAAACGTTAGACAATCGTAGCTCGCTTCGTCGTTTTTCATATTCGCAAATGCACTTTTAATTATCATTTTGAAGTTTTCCAGTTATTCTCGTAAAGTAGGCGGGATGAGGAAACGCAAAACGTGGCTTACAACTTTTGAATGTATGTACATACGTAAGAACGAAAGTTCGTTCATTGAAAACTCTGCTTGACTGTGGATTGAATTTGACTACGGTTCTGTTTTACATACATTAATGATGGAACTGAGCTTGTTTTCAAGACCACAAAGCAGTCTAGAAAAAAACCACAAAGCAGCAAAGATAAATTGCTTATTTTTAATATTCTACAATAGTGACCACAAAGCAGTCTTTAGGAAAGTCTAGATTTCTTATTTTTAATATTCTACAATAGTGACCACACAGCAGTCATTTGGAAAGACTATATTTCTTATTTTTAATATTCTAAGTGATCACAAAGTAGTCATTTAGAAAGTCTAGATTTCTTTTATTTAAATATTCTACAATACTGACCACAAAGCAATCATTTGAAAAGAGTAAATTTCTTATTTTTAATATTCTACAATAGTGATCACAAAACAGTCATTTGGAAAGAGTAGATTTCTTATTTTAACATTCAACAATAGTGACCACAACGCAGTCATTTGAAAAGACTAGATTTCTTATTTTTAATATTCTACTTTAGTAACCACAAAACAGTCACTTGGAAAGAGTAGATTTCTTATTTTAATATTCTACAATAGTGACCACAAAGCAGTTATTTGGAAAGAGTAGATTTCTTATTTTAATATTCTACAGTAGTGACCACAAAGCAGTCATTTGGAAAGACTACATTTATTATTTTCAATATTCTACAATAGTGACCACAAAGCAGTCATTTGGAAAGACTACATTTATTATTTTTAATATTCTACAATAGTGACCACAAAGCAGTAATTTGGAAAGACTACATTTATTATTTTTAATATTCTACAATAGTGACCACAAAGCAGTCATTTGGAAAGACTAGATTTATTATTTTTAATATTCTACAATAGTGACCACAGAGCAGTCATTTGGAAAGACTAGATTTTTATTTTTGAATATTCTACAATTGTGACTACAAAGCAATCGTTTGGAAAGACTACATTTCTTATTTTCAATAGTCCTACCACGTATTTCTGAAGTGCAGCCGGAGAGTCCCCTGTTAGTGTCTTCTTCCATTTAAAAACTAAACTTGGTTCCTACTTCCGGGGTAAAAAAGCTCGTGAAAAGTGGTAAAAGTTCGCTCCGTATTTTAAAATTATTGACAGCTTTATCTGAACTTATTTATTGCCTTATTAAAAAACGATGGCTTATAACATTTATCTTCTCGCGCCAACAGTGGGTGATTTTTTTAATTCACTGAACGCAGTTCCCGGCACGTTCATGTAAATGAAGAACAGAATTATTCGCAACGTTCGGTCCCCGGGGTTGTTATCTTGGCGATAATCTACGGGGTATTACCGATCTCAGGTGTTCGAGGATACAATGTATCTACTAGTATTGTTGTAGGTACATAAGTCTATGCACTATCCATGGTTAGGGACTAATCACACAAATCAGTATGAATTCGCAAAACACTGGATGTTTTAGACACACTTATACTCATACCTGTGAAATGGTATGCTTTCAGCTGCGAAAGCAATCAACATATTTATTTTTTTCGTGTGAATATCCTCATGGATGTCCTTCGCCCGGGGAAGATGAAGGGGTATGCCGGACTCTTACCGGCTAAAAACCCACGGTGTTCCTTCTCCTGACCCTTAGCCGGGGTCGCGGGATTCGCAGCTGCATGTACCGCGACCCCGGCAGGCCTCTCCTACTGTGGGGTCTTGCCCCACGTCCTCCTGAGAGGCGCGCATGGAACTGCGCGCCGCCTTCTCGGGCCTGTTACTGGTCGGGCGACGGGTCCCCTAATCCGCCGCCCGCAGGCCACACACTACGGTGGCCGGAGATTGTCGCGCGCCCTCCGTCGCCCGGTGCGTCTGGCGCGGGAAGGGAGAGTGATAGCTGCTTCTCTCTCTCTCCGCTCCCTCTTTGGTCGCCATCACCTCCTCGCAGAAGGAAGCGACGGCTTCCCACGCACTTTCGCTCCCTACCATGGACAGAAGCACGGCCGGAAGCGAGAGGTCACCACCGAAAGCAGGCAAAACTATGCATACCTACGTGTGCGTAACCGTGCTGTCGCATGCGAAAGATGAATCAATGCGAAACTACGCACGTTAATTACAATGTTGGTCAGAAAGGGGTAACTACTAATCCGAAAAGGTATTATAGTACCCATAATAATCAATACCTAACAGCTGTTGTTTAGCAACTTCTCCAAAAGGCAATAGTTTTTCAATTCAAAGTTCAAAGATTTCATAAAAATTACGATAAAATCTAATCATCAGCAGCTGTGTTTTTTTAGGTCACATTTGGGGTATAGGTGTAGCGCTTAACTGAGCCAGAGCGTGGGGTGGGGTATGGGAGCGGCACGGGAGGGGTGACATATGACGTTACGTGACTTTTTCGAACTATCTCTCTATACACGTGATAAATATACTTAATGAAGGTATCTCTTACGATATTTTTACTACTAGGTACTAGATAATGAAATTGTTAATCGTTCATTCGGGTACAGACAGCGATAAGGAATCTAATTAATTAAATCTGGGATTTCAGGATTTGTTTGTTGTTTTTTGTTGTTTCCGTTGAAAATATTAATACTTATTAAATAAAATAATATAATTATTGTAACTTAGTTTTTGTTTACATTGTCACGCACAGTTAGATTAATTATTTTAACTTCAGTATACATACGTAAATATCGTAAGAGATATCTTCATTATATTTATCACGTGTATAGCGAGATAGTTCGGACACGTCGTCATATGTCACCCCTCCCGTGCCGCTCCCATACCCCAAGGCACTGCCTCAGTTAAGCGCTAGACCTATAGTAGTAGCTCTATTTTCTGAATTCGTAACAAAAGAAGGGTTGTACATTTTTTTAAACAAAAATGTACGAATTGAAGTAAAACTAAACGAATTGTCGGTAATATTATAAGGGGCTTACAGATAAGTAACCCCATTTCCGAGTAACCTTTAAAACAATAGCCCGTTTTCTTTGAATGAAATGCAATATTATTGGAAGGGAAGCCCTTAATTACAAAGCGGTTACTAATAAAAATTTCAGCTATTTGACAAGCTTCAGCTGACCTTTTTTCAATCGAACCCTTGAAAGACTTCTTAAAATTCTTTATAAATTAAGTCATTCCTTTACCGCAGAAATCTAAATTAATAAGCCAATATAGATTTTTGTGGTATTACCGAAAAGGAAGGTAGCCTCCTCATTTCACTTTTAATTTATTTTACTAAGCATTGCAGAATATGCAGACAATCGTTAATAAACCGTTAAACCTATGTAGTAATTGTAACTTCCCTAATAGAATTATAAATTGAAATAATTTAAATATTAACATAATATACATATTTATTCACCTTGTATTATATAATATATACAAGGTGTAACATAAATAACGCACAACCTCTTAAGGGGTCACTGTACTCATCACTATGAACAACTTACGGGACAAAACCGGAAATCGCGAAAAAAAAAACAGACGTTCCATACATGTTCGCGTCAAAATCTATGGAAAAGCAGATTTTTTTTATTTGCGATTTCCGGTTTGGTCCCATAGTAAAAGTTGTTCATTGTGATGAGTACAATCTCCTATTTCGGTTTGTTGAGTGTTTACAATTTCAACCTGTATACAGTTTACAGCGTCTATGTGAAAATAATATCTCTAAAACTATGTTTTCAAGTAGCTCACGTTACATTTGCCTTCATTTT
The DNA here is from genome assembly GCA_905220435.1 of Amphipyra tragopoginis. Lineage (NCBI taxonomy): Eukaryota > Metazoa > Arthropoda > Insecta > Lepidoptera > Noctuidae > Amphipyra > Amphipyra tragopoginis. Next base: position 14,094,644 of record HG992009.1, read on the forward strand.
CCTTTCGCAGCTGCCGAGAAAATAAGCAGATGATGCATCTTATACGTTTTTTTTACGCTAAGATACCGCAGATTGCATAGAAAATATTAACGTTGAAATTTTCTTCTTTGGCAGTCTTAATAATTTCAGAGCTTGAAGCTTGGTAATATCTTTGACGTTATTGGTCGTCGCTTTAATATGACTTTGTGAAGTAAGAAGAAGAGTTTTCTGCACTATAGTATAAATTAGATACAAAAATGTTTCCTGTATGAAGTTTACTGAACATAGGTAGTTTATATGTGTACCTTATGATAAAAGTTTCTATAATGACAGAACGCCAGAGAGTAAGGCCCCGTTGCACAACGGCTCGCTAAATATATTTAGCGGCGATTTCACCAACCTATCAAAAAGTAGTCCTTATCTATTGACCATATAAGCTAAATGTGACCTAAAAATATGACATTTAAGTGTTCAATAAACTTGTCATTATCACCATTGATATGGTGGTGAAATGCAAATCTTAGCTATTGAAAAGTTTAGAGACCGAATTAGCTTTACGAACAGTTAATGATACCTAGTCGAACTAAAACTAATTTGGCTATCCCGAAAAATGCACGTGAGTAAATCGTAATTAATCATAAATAAGTTAATGTTAGGTTGGTGAAATAGTCCCTAAAATGCCATTACCATTAATGCCAATACAATGACATTTTAAATATGTTTAGCACTAAAAGGGCCTTTTTCCTGTGACGCGGGCTCGTGCCCGCATGCGTGCATCACCCGCACCCGTGGCGCCTGAATTTCACCTTTTCATACATGTATTTATTGTGATGCGTGAAACACGCACGAAAAGGTGAACTGCGAGCGCCACGCATGCGGCTGACGCACGCGCGCGGGCACGAACCCGCATGACAGGAAAAAGGCCCGTAGCGTCATTGTGAAAACAGGCTAAAGAGACCATTTGATTTAGCACCATAAAAATAACCACCATAAAAAATTCCTAACGCTCTCTAAAATTAAATTGATTTAAACCGAGCAAAAACAATAAATCTAATAAAGTTGTCAGAGAATAAATTGATAGTGCAAGGGCTAAAGTTTATTCCAATAGTCCTCGCCTCGCCGCGACCGACCGGGTGAACGGCGACCGAGTGAACAGGCGAACGGCGCGTGTAAAATAATAAATCGATGGGTTGCTCCGCCGATACTTATCCACATTAAAATCTTTCTGCTTTATCAAACATCGTACTCCGAATACGTATTATTGAACGTTCCCTTTTTGCCTCTAATACTTGGGACGAAGTCTTTGATGGTGTACGAACGAAATGGTTGAATGGTTCACTGCACTCTGTATAATTAATACAAATGTATTTATAAAACCATATTTCTTGATCAGTCATGTGAATATCCCTTTGCTTGTAGTCATAAATAATTCGTATATTTTTATAGCAAATGACCTGACTAATAATCCCAAGAAGTTTTACTGTGTAGCCTAGCCTTACCTAGCCTAATAATGGATACCATTTGGATACTATGTTTAATGCACTTATATAATTTGATAAATGTTATCTTATCGCTATCATAATTGAGCAAGGTAATGGAGACTTTTATACTAAAAGATTAACAAACACTACGATGTTACGAGATGAGATGAATGAACTCTTCGCTTATTTTTCCAGTAGAAAAATATTGAATCCTTTTTTTAAATCTGGAAAACCTGTGAGTTTTTATCGACTTATCACCTATGTTAGTAGATGACATTTGCCTATGGATATCTGGTTGTTCAATATTGTAGCTATTTCGATTATTCGCTATTTGGTTTCAGATCACATCCATAATTTTGGTTGTTTAAATATAATACCCTAACAAAGCAACTAAAATGTTCCTAAATTAATATGGGACCATTTGTGTACTAATAAATTGTCACAGAGCTGCAGTGCGTGCGATTTGGTTTGATTAAATTAACATATTAAATTGTTTGACATATTCCGAGCCAACAGCCTACCGTTGCAATCCCAAAGTGCATGTTTCAATTTACAATAATTTTATTATTGGAATACCACGTATGTTAATATTATTCAGCTCTGTGGTAGTATTTCCGGCATTTGCCAAAGTCCCTGTCTTGTGGTGAAATAGTGCAGCGCTAGTCTGAGTGGAGTATAATGAGCTTGGATTTAGAATTTCAATTTGAAAATCCAGGTCTTAAAAAGTATCTATCTGATATTCGCGATGATATTTTCGTCTGTTTAATTTATTTATCTCCCTAATTTTATCATTTGTCACTAATTTCGTAGAAGATTCTCAGAAAGTCCGTTCAGGCATACCATCTACGGATATTTTTCTTTTCTCACCTGTGCTTTCTAGAATAGAATAGAATAGAATATACTTTATTGTACACCAAAATTGTAACACAGCTTTTCTACTTATTAGTTTGTTTATATTTTTCTGTTATTTTATGCAGGGTGTAACCTAATTCGTGTAATTCCTTTAAACCGTGTGATCTACTAGTTACACAGATTAACAAAAAAAGGTTTACATTTTAAACCAATTTTTTTTTTACACTTCGTGTTCTGTTTCTGAGATGTAAGAGCCCCGAGTCAACTGATTGCAAAGAGCGATATCGCGCTAGTCGTGCCCGCCAGCTCTGTCACCGTGCTTTAGTTAATTTAGACTACATAATTTTCAATTTTGCAAAAAAAATACGTTTTTTGTTGAATCTTTATTTGGTTTATATACGATCACTTATCCCTGCCAATTTTTATATTTAAAATCAATCTAAATCCCGTGCGGGCGGTGCGTTGCGGGGTTAATCTAAATCAGTGTAGATCATGTGGTTTTAAAGAATCACTCGAATTCGTTTACATCCTGTAGAGAATAAGAGAAAATTATGAAGAATCAGATTTATTCCAAACAGAAATCATTTCTGATGTGCTTTGTTGTTCTATTGTGACAAAGCTTGCTTGCAGCTGACCGACCGATTGATCCGAAAGTCAACCCAGTATTTTTTCATTTTGGAATATTCTCCGCCATTGTTCGGAATTGGAACTGGATAAAAGCAATAGGCACGCTCGGACTAATTCCGTTACCGACTCCGGATCTAATACCGTCAACCGCAACCTGACGTCGTACAATAGTTGTACCTATAAATAAATAAAATAAAAAAATAAAAAAAAAATATTTCAGGCATAATTACATAGTATGTAGGTACATTACATACACTTCACCCATAGTGACCACATGTCAAGAGTAATAATAATATAAGAATGTAGATGAATACAAGAGATAATAATATCACAATTACGTGTTGTGTAGAATTAAATTCAATTAATTACTTATACATTATACACCTAATTATCTAAAGTATCTACCTTGATCTTACCTAAGACCACCTGGATCTACCGCTTGGGTCTTGGGGGATAGCAATCAGTTATCCTTACTAATATTATAAATGCGGAAGTAAGTTTGTTTGTTTGTTACCTTTTCACGCCAAAACTGAACCGATCATCCTAAAATTTTGCATATACGTTGTCAGGTGTACAGAAACGGACATGGGGTACCTATCATCCCGAAAAAAAGTACTGTTCCCGAGGAAAACAACAATAACGTTCATAGATTGCGCCACGTGTCTCTCGAATCATGATTGAATTATATTAATATATAAACTTTAGTAGTGTGTTAAGAGTTTTTTGAGCTTAATTAACGCGAGCGAAGCTGCGGGCAAAAGCTAGTTTATAATAATAATAAACTCATTTATTTTCAGGCTACTTTGGCCCATAGATATATACCTTACAAACTAACATGTATAATATATTAAATAATACAGTTTATGTTAGTAAAACTTAAGCCTATGTTAGTAAAAACACTTCAGTTGCGCACTATGTCATTCGCTGTGCGATCGTGTGACACTTATCCGCGGAAGCGACAGAACACCACTCCCTGCGGCCAAAAGTCCTCTTCCATGACGAGGTGCAGAAGACAAGTTGGTACTACTGAAATTGACGTTGCGGCGCGATTCCAGCGGCTGCACTCTCGCCGTGTAGTTGGTCCTTTGGCTATTTAGTTATTGCTGGTGTGGCAGTAATACAATGGTGCCGATGCTCTTGTGCACAAACTAAACTTAATTTAGGCTATTGCCATCTCTATCACTCTCATCGAATAAGAAAGAGACGGACGTACATAAGAGCTGTCAAAAGAGATCAAAAATTTTGTTCGAAGAATTGGGATAAAAAAAAATCGGCGGCCTGGAATGAGTTATATTTTATTTAAATGGTGGGTGGCAGGAGTACAAACATTTCTTTGTATGGCGACAATGCTGTAATAATAATAAGATACTTACCTAATTCTTAAAAGCCCTAATACAAGTCGTCGTTTTAATTTTTACCTGGTATATATCTCCGAACCCAAATAGTTTTCGACTTTGACGCCATAGTAAAAAATAATGCGTTACACGTGTGCTTAAAATTGTGTAACTATTATTGATGGCCGCCAAAAATCCCAATTTTGTCCCAGAGTGGGTGATCTCCTTTACTTGAACTAAAATGTCCATACAAGGTCGGAACGTGTCGACTAAAAACATGGCGAAGTTTATGGCGTAAACTAATTTGACATCTCTAACTTAGTTCTTATCTATCACCGTCCTTTTCTCGCGCTGTCTATTAGTAAAAGATAGCAATTCTCTCATTTTAGTTTAGTTGGTGAACAAGAGAGTCGGCACCATCATCATCATCATCATTCAGCCGCAAGACGTCCACTGCTGGACATAGGCCTCCCCCAAGCATCTTGGGAAGGTTTGCTATAATCGCCACGCTTGGCAGGCGGGTAGGCGATCGCAGTATGATTGTTAAAGTAGTCAAAGAACACTGCTGCCCATCCTCTAGCTAGTGAATCCCTTAGTCGTCTTTTAAGGTGCGTACATATTATATAACATAACATGTTATAAAACGTCGTTATATAACATGTTTCGGTAATGTGGAGACTGAATGTTATAAAACATGTTATAATAACAAACGTGTTATTTAACGTGCTATTAATATTTACAACAATGTCAATAAACTAGGACGACCCCAGCATCTACGTTTTTTTCTTTTGTTATTTAAAAGTACAACAGTCGCTGCAGCAGCTAGCAAAACGTCCTCTCGTGTCGACATAGTGAACAGCACTGCAGAACGACAAACGACAATGTTATATAACATGGTTATATTGCATTGTTATTCTAATGTGTACAGTATTGTTATATGTTGCAATGTTAAAAAACATTGTTACATATTGTGGACGTGTTATATAACACAAGTTACACAACATGTTACTCAATCTGTACGCACCTTTACGAAACCCATGGGAAGAGATGGGGTAGTGCTATTCTTTACTTCCGGCACCACACGGCACCATTATATATAACAATATTAATAACTACTAAAGTTGAGCCACATTAAGCAACTTGATATAAAATTTCAGTAGCTTTATCATTTTCTATTTGAAAACAAAGTGCTCGTTTTTAAAAGTTCAGAAGAGTGTTGTTTTATTTACGTTACAATATTATCGTGAGCCCGGGCTAATAATGTTCAACCCGTTGTGGTTTTTTTGCCGTACCGATAAATGAGATTCTTCCAACTTGGGTGTATTTTTTTCAAACACCTAACATAACATCACGCCTGTATTTCCCGAGGGTTGGGCAGAAGTGTATAGTACACACGACTACACATCAAGCTATACAAAACCAGTTTATCTTGCGTCACTTTGTATAATCTTTTGGCACAAGTAACGGTCAGCTTATACTGGTTTTGCATAGCTTGAAGTGTAGCCGTGTGTACACCCTCATTTCGTCGTTTAATAGGGGGCGAACTTATTGCCATCAACCGGGCACAAATCCAGAATCCAGGCTGCTACTAAGAAATTGCACAAGGAATAACCTAATCACACTGCCTGATCTGGGGATCGAACCCAGGACCTCACGCCCAGCAGTTGCGCTTGTGATCAATATACATTTTTCACCGTAAGTTGATTCCTGACATATCATTAAAAAAATTTTTTTTGGATCTTTGGACATTTTTTACACAGCACCATCTAGTCCCAAACTAAGCAGAGCTTGTACTATGGGTACTAGACAATGGATATAATACTTATATATATATATTTTTTGTAAATACATACTTCTAATACATAAGAAACACCCATACCAACACAAACACTTAAATGTTCATCACATAAATATTTGTGCCCTGTGGGAATCGAACCCACGATCTCGTGATCAGCAGTCCGAGACTCGAACGACTAGAGCACAGAGGTCGTCGTTTAAAAAAAATGGATGTGTCGTTAACGTTTTTTCGATAGCAGTCTTCTTACGGCTACAATTTACGAAATGATCAAGCTGTCAGGTTCAGGACTTATCTTTGGGTGAACACAGTATAGACCAACGAGGCAGCAACGTGTATTGTTTTCCTTCATGGTGAATTTTAGGTAAATTAGGCAATATACAACTTTATTTTAGTATATAAAAAAACCGAGACACCCCAACAAGATTTTCATCAGAACTGCCTGAATGTGTGTTTTTTTTTAATAAATCTCCAAGTTACACTTTAGTTTATGTCGCGTAAAGTTCCCTAGTAAAGTGTGAAATGCCTGAGATGTGCTATGCAGGGGTTGTCTAATACACCCTCGGGATCCCACATCACAGTGGGAGGTGTTCGCATCGGCGTCGAGTCGACGATGAAGTACCTAGGACTTGTCCTCGACGGCCGGTGGAACTTTGGGCCTCACTTTCGGCAACTGACGCCAAAGTTGATGGGCACAGCGGCTGCATTGTCGCGGCTGCTGCCCAATCTGGGGGGCCCCAACACCTCCTGCCGGAGGCTCTACGCGGGGATCGTACGGTCCATGGCCCTATATGGGGCGCCAATATGGGCGGACACCTTGACGGCGCGCAACGTCGCAATCCTGCGCAGACCGCAGCGCGCGATGGCCGTCAGGGTGATAAGGGGGTACCGTACGATCTCCTTCGAGGCGGCGAGCCTCCTAGCCGGATCGATGCCCTGGGATCTGGAGGCGAGGGCCCTCGCGCTGAGATATCGTCAGCGCGAGGAGGCGCCTGAGCGGAGTGAGCTCCGCCAGATCCTAGTGGCCGAGTGGAGAGAACGACTTGCGCAACCCAGCGCAGGGCACGCCGCAATAGCGGCGGTAAGACCCGTTATAGAGGAGTGGCTGGAGAGGCGGCATGGCGCCCTCAGCTTCCGGCTGACGCAGGTGCTTTCGGGACATGGATGTTTCGGGAAGTACCTGTGTCGCATAGGCCGGGAGCAGACGCCCGGATGTCACCACTGCGTCGACTGCCCGGAAGACACGGCGCTGCACACGTTGCAGGAGTGCCGTGCGTGGGCAACGCAGCGCCGTGAACTAGTCGCGGCGATCGGTGGTGACCTCTCGCTTCCGGCCGTGGTTTTGTCCATGGTCGGGAGCGAGAGTGCGTGGGAAGCCGTCACCTCCTTTTGCGAGGTGGTGATGGCGACCAAGGAGGGAGCGGAGAGGGAGAGAGAGGCGACGGCCACTCTCCCTTCCCGCGCCAGACGCACTGGGCGCCGCCGGAGGGCGCGCGACGATCTCCGGCCACCCTAGTGTGTGGCCTGCGGGCGACGGGTTAGGGGACCCGTCGCCCGACCAGTAACAGGCCCGAGAAGGCGGCGCGCATGTGTTCCGTGCGCGCCTCTCAGGAGGACGTGGGGCAAGGCCCCACAGAAGAAGAGGCCCGCCAGGGGCTGGCGGACCGAGGCCTGCCGGGGTTGCGGTGCATGCAGCTGCGAATCCCGTGACCCCGGCCAAGGGTCAGGAGTAGGAACACCGTGGGTTTTTAGCCGGTAAGAGTCCGGCATAACCCTTCGCCTTCCCCAGGCGAAGGGTATCCATGAGGATTTTCCCACGATAAAAAAAAAAAAAAAAAAAAAAAAAGGGGTTGTCTAATACACGGAACGGAAACTGACCGAGCGGAACGTCTCAAGCCTCAAGGTGTCTATTCCCGTCCACTGTTATGCGTAGAAACAAACCTATTGAAAGAGAAATGAAATTTATGAAAAAAAAGGAAAAATATAATGTAGTGTAAAAACTATGTCAATCGATTGTCCTAGTCATTCTGTACAAACTAGTTTCAGGTTTAGTGTATACTAAAACTAAACTTCTATTATACTAACTAGAAGATACCAAATCCTTAGTGGTCTAAATGTAACAACGTAGTCCAATATTATTCATGTCTACCACACGCACAATTCACGCTACACAGTTATAAGTTACCACTATCTAATGGTTAGAAACTGATTGTAACTTTGTTTGTATCCCTCTCAAAATCTCCAGGAAACAGATAAAGCCGACTCGAAGCCATCACAATCTGGCGTGACTCATCCATTATAAGTAAAAGCTAATAAATCATAATTAGCTGGCACCGGAGGCGTATCCCAAAACTTGAGGACATAAATTAACCCTCAACCCATTAGGTACTTAAATATTAAAATGGCTAAGGATTAAGCCACTGGTTGTATTCATAATTCTAGCTCAGAGAATCCTTAATGAGCTCTCAGAATATAAAATTATATGCATTTGACCTTGGAAAATTTGTGTTGTGATAAATAGTTAGTCCACTGTCCTACTGCTGCTGTTCTGAGCATGAGACGGGTTTAGTCCTCAGTCTAGCATGCTGGCCAGCCGACCTAACATGCGCGGCGCGACATAATTATGCCTTCGCATTACGACATGCACAGGAGAGATTTAGGTAGCTGGTGAGGGTTGACGGATTACACACCATCGAGAAAAAAAATTATGGCAGGTTTCCTCACGATGTTTTTTTTCACCGCTAACGCAAGTGATAATCAAATTATGATCGGTACACGAATCGAAAAATCTCCAGACGCGCGGGCCGTTGTCTAACTTTGTCTGACGGCTTATTGCCAACCCAACATTAATTGTTGACTGACAACATTACTTTTATTAATTAATTTTGACATTGTTTGGCAACATTGGTTCCATAGAAGAAAGCGCTTGCTTGCTTGGCCCGTCTTGCGAACAAGGTGTTTTGTATTTTGTAACCGTTTTATTATAATGATACTTACAATAAAATGTCCGTTTTGTTCAGTTTCCATTCCACCAAGACTTTTCAGTTACTACTTCACAAGCTTAATCAACGACCCACATACAGTGCATGCTCAATCACGGCTTTCCGGTGTGCCATCAACATAGCTAGTAGATGTCTACTACTGAACATGCGGGCTCTCTTTAAGCAAAAAATGTGAGATATATAGCCATAATTTTCATACACGTAAGTTGTTAGGACGACACAAGTAGGAGGTTGCTGCCCATCCACTTAACGTAATCCCTCACATTTTACGAAACTGAAGTGAGGGTCGCATTATGACGTAATAAATGGTGCGACAGCATTTACCAAATTTATAAATCGAATTGAACCTATGACTACAAAGAGACGGATTCACATAAAAATATTTAGCTTACAAAAATTTAGGTGAACAGATTGCCGATCGGCACAAATCCCAAGGAAACCTTTCAATTTACCCTTTGAGGAAAATTCGCTTTGGAAATGATCAACTTTCATACGAAGTTACCTTTGTTAAATATAAGGGATTCAATACCCTTAGCCCGTGTAACGTTAGCCGCAAATATGTGAGTAAGCAAATAATTACTGGTCGTCGGCCGTTGGCCTCAGAATGTTGGCCACACGTGGGAACCGAAATGTGGTTTTGGCGCAGCATCTAAACGTATTCGCAATAGTAACGCACGCAATACATACATACTCGTATATTATTACTAAGTACACTTTCTTTGTTCGTATATTTTATGTAGGTACCTATCTATTATAACGGCCACCATTTAATCTTACCACGTTTGTTGGTACAGTGAATTTGCGATTTATTATAGTAATCTATTTACTCTTATCTATATATCTACTATTAATAAAACTCAAAGTGCACTTTGTCTATACATTAAATATTTTTCCAAAATTTCGATTGGGGGGTACTATACTATCGATACAGAAACGAAAACAATTTTTTTTTGGAGTTAGTGTCTGTCTGTGTGTTTGTCTGTCTGTCTGTCCGGGCATTACTTAAACTCCCGTGGATGGATTTTGATGGGATTTTCGCTGATGTATTGCGTAAAGAGCGACAATTTTGCTGGTACATATATCATCACGCTATTGTTCATAGGAGCCGTGCAGCGGAACATTATTTCCACATACTGCGATGTATAATCACGTAAAATTCCGTTGACGGATTTTGATGCGACTTTCACTGATGTGTTGCGTATAGAGCTGCGCTTTTGCTGTTATATATACCGTCATATCACGCTCTTGCTCATAGGAGCTGAACAGCGGAACATTATTTCCACATATTCCACATACTGCGACGTATTAGCTTAATACGTCGGATATGTATTATTCACGATATGCTTAATACGTGAGATATGTATTATCACGCTACTAACAATGAGGACTGAGCAGATGTTTCCTAAGTAATCCTAAGAATATCATCTAATTTCAGAGAATTTGTCAGAAATTAGCTTAGCAGAATGCTGTAGTGAGAGATCGGTGGCCCTACATGTTCTGTGTTCGAATCTCAGTTTCTAAATTAGTTTTTTGTATTTTTTTTGCAACGTTTTTTTTTATTTTGGTCACTGAAACTCTATTTGAAGAAATACTTCAAAAGATAGTGCCCTGGTGGGCCACTTTTGTCTATTATTATAATAAATTGAGTATATACATTATTTAGTTGCTGCGACACAGTGTTGTTTTCCGACTTCCACGCGGACGGAGTCGCGGGCACTGCTAGTATTAAATAAAAAGCACTCCATTTTGCTATATTATTTCAGCACTCGTGGTTGCGGGAGCCTGCACTAAAATGTTTTAATTATGGCTATGAACTATTGTGTTTGAGCCAGTGCTGCACTTGATTTGCAATTTGACTTATTAATATTACTTACATAGACTGAAAGCTGACCCCAATATAGTTGGGAAAAGGCAGAACGAATATTACTTACAATCTATCAAAATATCTGTTTACCTAGAGATAGACAAATTGAAAGCGATTTAGGGCTAAAACTGTGTTAAGCGGGCGCCCGCGACGCGCTCCGTGGGCACGCGGCGGTCCCCGTCGCGGAGACCTTTTTTATCACACAGCGTAACACATAGCGTTATTGACTAAACAAGCCCGTGCGTGGGACCACGCGTGCCCTCGCGCGGGCGTCCGTTGCACGGCGGGATCCGTTGCGCGGGTGCGGGGCCCGCCTCCCCGCGACGGGTGCCCGCGCGTATCCCCGCGACGGGGCACTTTTGTATGGGACCGAGCGGCGCGCGGGCGTCCGCTTAACGCAGTTTTGGCTCTTAGATAGCAAAATAACAGTTTTATTGCTTTTAGCTTTTCTATTTCGTTAACTCGTTCAGTACCCTCTAGTCGCATTCGCGATGCCTCGTGCCCTCGTGGAGGGCTCATTTTAAATGTAGGTTTTTCTTAGAAAAAACACATAATCCATCCGCCATAAAACAAGCAACAAGACCCCGTGATAACACTATTTTACTATATTACGTAGTAACGTGTTTTATGACACGGTTTTTAACCTAATGCCGAGAACCCTCCTCGAGGGTTCACTCTTAGCGCAAACGTAATGCCGGTGATCCTCCTGGAAGGTCCACTAGCAATATGTATGGCGGCATAGCATTTGCGTTCTATGAAAAGTGTGATGAATTCTAATGTGTTAATGCATGTAGAAAGTGACTTTAGCTCTATCCTAGGTCTTAGGCGCCAAAACCGGGTGCCCGTGTTTTTGCCGAAGTATTTTATAGCGAATTTCATGACGCCGACAACGATTCGCCGACGTAATCTTTGCCGAAGCAATTTTTAACCTAATATTTGGCCAAAAAATCATTCAGAAATTTTGTTTTAGTCGAATACTTATTTGGCTATTGTTTAATTTGCCAAATAAGTATTCGCACAACATTATTTTTACACAACGGAATGTAATGTTAATCCGACTCAGCGCACCCCGACTACACGTGGTCAGCTCTGTCCTACCCCTAGAGTGTTATTTAAAAGCGTGGAGCCAGAAGCTCGCGAAGGAGGTCCTGAGTGGAACGAGTGCACGAGGACGAAGCGCAGCGAGCGAAGCAAGTCGGCGATCTCCCGAGCGTAACACTGGTCGAGCGTGCGAGCGAAGCGAAGGGGCGACAAAGCGAGTCTTCTAGCGGAGCAAACCTAGAAACACTTGCATGCTTGCTTGCTTTCTTGCTTGCATGATGGGAAAATGAGCCATCTAACAAGTGTAAAGTGGCCAATAATACAGTTGACTAATGAAACAATGGCCAGCAGACTAGTCGGCGTAACAAATAGTTACAAAACATAATTAGGGACTTAATCATTCGGCGAAATGAATGAAAAGTGGCGAAAGGTTTTCGGCCAGATAAAAATCGGCTAATAATATTTCGTTAATCCAACAGAAAACCGCCAAAACCACTAGCAAGTTTTAATACACAAGGCACGTAATTGCTTGCTTAGATCATAAAACTTGCAGAAGACGAGTTGCTGCAGTTGTGTCCACAATTTAAAAGTCGGTTGCACAAGTTAACTTGCTCATGTAGACAAAACTATCGTTCTAAATTATGATGTGACTAGCGACCCACCCCCGGCGTCGCTTGGGTACGTTTTAAACCTTAAAACCTCTGGAAGAAATTTCCTAAATTAAGATGAAAACCGCATCAAAATTCATTGAGTGGTTTAGAAAAAGTAAGCGGACAAACATACATAGGTACGGTTTTTTTTTCTTTTGGACTGCTGTAGATGGTCTTAGGGGACCGTCTCTACGTAACCGGGCAGTTATTGGTGAGACCTGCAGGCTTACTCCCGACAGCATCGAGTTTTGAATCGAGTCGACTTAGTGTCAATTTTTACTCTTGACATTGACAAAACTGCACGACCGCGCTGAGGTTTGATTTAAAACTAACAAATATCAAAAACAGTCGTTAATTTTTGTTAGGAGCCGGTGCACAATTGTGCGCTTTTGTCGATTTCAAGAGTAAGAATTGACACTAAGTCGACTCGATTCAAAACTCGATGCTGTCGGGAGTAAGCCTGCAAAAGGGTCTCCAGCCAATACCTGAAGGTTCTCCAGCCAATCAGACAGACGCAAAAAACGACTTCAATTTATACTAAGTATTTAGAGAAGATGACACAATGACAGATAAACCATTAATACGACTGACTGAACATCGTCGTACGTCGCGTCGACGCAGGCCATTAGGCAGCAAGATGTATCTTTTGTCATTATTTGTGATCAATCTTATATGTAATAACATAATGGTAATGTCAAGGGTTTTCACACGCTCTCGACTTCATATTAGAGTATGTAGGTACTCCTCATTACAACCATCTAAATCATTTATTTTGCCACATGCACAAAATAAAAAATAAACATATTATAATAAATTATATAAAAACAATCATGAAAACTTTTTAGAGATATTATCGGTGTCTGGCAAGGAATCTAGCCCAGCATTCGCAGTGCGTACAGCACAGCTCGTCCCTAACCTATTTTGTGTATCAACATAATAAATTTTACGCGCACTTCACGCAAGACGGAAATAAGATAACCAAATCAAAAATAAAAAACATAAAAACACCTCCATGTAATTAATCCCTAATAATCCTAATCCTAACTAATTTTATAAATACGAAAGTAAGTTTATTTGTTTTTGTCAGTGGTTTAGGCGTGAAAATCCTAATTTCAGGCCGATCATTCTGAAATTTTGCATATACATTGTCAGGTGTACAGAAACGGACATATGAAAAGTATTTCATCCCGAAAAAAAGTACTATTCCCGAGGAAAACAACAATAACGTTCATAGATCCACGTGTCTTTCGAATCATGATCGAATTATATTATTATAGAAACTTTAGTAGTGTGTTAAGACTTGATTGTCAAATTCTAAATTAACGCGAGTGAAGCCACGGGCAAAAGCTAGTATTATAAATGCGGAAGTAACTCTGTCTGCCTGTGACGATTTCATGCCTAAACCGCTGAACCGATTTTGATGAAACTTGGTACAGAGATAGTCTGGAACCTGGAGAAGGACATAGGCTACTTTTATCACGAAAAATACGGAATACGCGATAAACGACATCGAAGCGAAGCCGCGAGCGACCTCTAGTTTATTTTATTCTCTTTTATTCAAGCTGTAACGTAAATATGTTGCAAGTTTTATCAAAACGTCTAAAAATAAATTCCGCAAAAAGTCTATTTAGTAACCAGCCAAGTATTTTTGGAGCTAAAAAATTCTATAACAAGAGAATCAACTCGCACTCTCTGTATTTTTCTTTTATTACGAACCAACCTACCTCGTTTTAATGAGCGCTATCTAAAGCTGTAATTAAATATCTTTTTTATTTTCCGTGCAGGAAAGAGCGCGCGATATTAACACAACGTTAATAACAGCATAATATGAGCTTTTGTAATAACACCTACAGCAAAAAAACTGGCAATATTCTTCTAATGGTGACTAGTTGCTCTGATACCGCTGGCAACACTCGGTGTTTTACTATTATGTTTTTTTATTTTGAAAAAAGAAAAAGATTTTTTCTGTTTTGATCAGCATAGTTATAAAGGATCTGCGGGGAAATTCGACTAACAAAATGGTTGCTAAACGAAAACGAACCATAACCTTCAGTCAGTTTTTGTTTACGAAAACTGTCAAAATGATTGGTTTTCCTCCGGTTTCTGATTTGAGAATTCGAGTTAAGCAATACTCAAGTAATATTTGAGTACGGAGTTGTCAAAAAAATGCTTTAAAATCCGTCATTTTTTTGACAACTCCGTACTCGTGTTACTTAAGTACTGCTCATCCTAGAATTCTCAATTCAGAAACCGGAGGTTTGTTTTTTTGAAATTGAAAACTGTCTGAATGAACGGTTCGGCCTTGGTTCAGTTGCGATTTATCAAGATTTATTTTTGGAGAATTGGGCTCGTGTTTTATTACATTTTCGAATAGAAGCAAAACTGGTCAATTAGGAGGTACCTTTGCGGCTTGCATAGTCACAAAAGTGTACTAATGCCACGAAAAAAAGGAAAAAAAATTTGGTGGAATGAAGGAGGAAAGATTATGTACGATAATGAAACCTTGTCACGATACGCCATTTACAGCAAGATACATAGTTGCTCAATGGTCTTCACGTTCGTCCACTGATAGCTAAGAGAGTCGGGAAAGGCGCCAAAAATAACAGAGAAAACAGTGCTCAATCATGTTCATTGTTTAAAGTTTCCCTGCTATCACTAAAATGCATGTCAAACTCAATTAAAGATTTTTAGAGGAATTCACACAAAATTTTGAAGAAAACTTGCTTACGTAAGGGCCTCTGCACACGACGTCTTTTCTACGTGCCGTCGACGCGCGTTTTCGTCAAACTCCATACATAAAAAACGTGATCACGTTTCTTAAGTATGGAGTTTGACGGAAACGCGCGTCGACGGCGCGTAGAAAAGTCATCGTGTGCATAGGCTATTAAGTAAACGCCACAATGTTCAATTAATGATTAAGAACAAGACAAACAAAATAAAAATTGCTAGAGATAGGTACAAGTAAAACTTTATCTAAAAACCTTGTAAGACCTATAATACTGACTACTTGCTATTCAGATCAGGCAAGCCCTGTAAATTATTTAAATAATTTAGATAGCACTTGCCCATTAAATTAAATTAAATTAAACTTAAAACATTATGTAGACACACTGTCCCTGATTTAATATTTAATGATAAAAACTACTTTCGATGATGGAGTCGAAAAAATAGATGGAACAAATCTGATTAGCCTACTAATGTTCAAACTAGTGTCCCTAATATGATTTATCAAAGCGATAACAGTTCCGCATCCCACAATAATGTTCTAACGGCAGTACCGAATGTCCCTATTTTCTATATAAATAGAACAAAATGATTGTCCTACGAGAGACTTAGATACATCGTTTGTCTTCCAAGCATTCGAGATTCGAATTTTCGATAAATTTATCGGTACTTTCCTGTGCGTGTTGAGAGTATATTGAATCCCTATTCTATTGGATAAAACTATTGAGGACAGCTGGCTCAACTACCAATAAAGAAATATAGGGTTACTTAAAATTAACAAGCGTAACTTTTCAGGGTTACTAGGTACAGGAGGTTTATGTAATTTGGTCACAACTGTAATTTCGTCATAGAACCTGTAAACCAATCCTACATATACACCAGGGGCCTAATTCTCCTAAAATAAATATTGATAAATCAGAATGGAACCAAGGCCAAACCGTTCATTCAGACAGTTCTCAATTTCAAAAGCTATCAAATTGTTTGACATAAAAAACGAAATCAATCATTTTGAAAGTTTTCAAAAACTAAAACTGACTGACGGTTGTGGTTCGATTGCGTTTGGCAACAATTTATTTTAGGAGAATTGGGCCCCAGTTCATCATTCAGCCGCAAGAAGTCCACTGCTGGACATAGGCCTCCCCCAAGCCATGTGTTAATTCGGTGTAATAATTGGAAAATAAAGGCATAATATGTAAGGTCCATCTATTCATACACGAAATATTTTAAGGGATACATCTATAGGTGGTAAAGAAGCCATATAAATAAAAAATAAATAAAAAACTAAGTATATTTTTTTTAATAAATATTTTTTACTTGATACACATAACAAATACTGGCTCATTACTATTTTCAGTATCCATTATGCTAGTTTCTACATAGTATTTATTGTCATTGAAGCGGGCAACCTTTATTTTTCAAAATGAAAAATGGCTCAGGCATTATTATAATTTAATTAAATACGTAAAACAAAATACTTAAAAAAAAAGTTTTTCTCTCGGCTATGGATTCTTTACCACCCATAGATGTATCCCTTAAAATATTTCGTGTATGAATAGATGGACCTTAGATTTAACTATTTTAGAATAATGTTAAAGTTAGTTCAAACTATTTAATATGATATGTAACCAGTGGCGTAAGGCAACATTGTATCACACAGATTCAGCAATAAACCGGAATGACAGTGAGTTCCAATTGGATTCGAACCGCGCATTGCATAGCACGCTCGCTAAACAGACCAAATTAGCGAGTTCGAATTAGCAAATTAGTGGCTACACACCACTGATTGATTGCGTTGCTTGTTGCACTAGTCTGAACCTAACTTAACGCTATGCCGTAACTATATAAGTCTGTGACAAATTAAGCGTAGTTCAGACTACCCCATACCACAGAATAAATGGTACTATTAGCGAAATAGTACCATTTATTCTGTGGTATGGTATAGTAAAACATATTGCGTCATAAGCTGTAACTATACAGGGTGTAAACGTATACGTGTAATTCCTTCAAACCGCGTGATGTACTGGTGACACTGATTCGCTAGTCGTGCCCGTCAGCTGTGTCGCCGTGCCTTCATTCATTTATGCATGGCATCGAAATTTTCTATCAGATGAAAAATTTATTTGGGAAAATAAATTTTATTTTTTTATTTTTAATCAATCTAAATCCCATGCGGTGTTAATCTAAACCATTAATAGATCATGTGGTTTGAAGGAATTATACGAATTCGTTTACAACCTGTATAGCATGACGTTCACACTATACGCTATATCGCAAGCCGGTCTGCTATGTATAGCAAGTTATTTGACGGCGATCCATAAGGCGACGGACAGGATAGAAGTGAAGCGGGGTTTTGGACCGGAGAATCGCACGATATAGCTTAGAAAACCGGTCAAGTTTACCGCGTACAGCAAGTCAATACTTCATAGCATAGCGTTGTGTGAACGTTTCCATATAAAATATATGTTGAGCGATATCGCTGTGCTATACAATATTTGCTATCAGCTATATATTATATAGTGCTGAACTGCGCTTTAGAAACTAATACAAAACAACAGCTTGGCGTATTTTGTTATCTAATCCCGAAAAATAAAGTACGGAGTAAATAATATTCGTTTCCGAAATTGCTTTTAATAAATCTAATCAAATTAAGACAGTCTTAAGTTACTCGGAGGTAAAGGATACAACGGCCGAATGGTTCAATTACGTGATATTAATTAGAGACATTATTCACGTATTCAGTTTGTTGGTAATATGGCCACTCTGTTTGATGAAGTTCCATTTGGACGCTGTTTATTAATGCGATCTGCATCAGGGATGCTTTCAGGAGCAACACGAAACTTGAGTGAAAGGACAGCGATATTGGGAAATACGTACCAATCAAAATCAAGTTCGTTTCGTCGGGAATGGGATTTATTTAAGAATTCTGGAAAGTTAGCACTTTGAAACGAAGTGCAGTTATGAAAGACTCAGCTACGGACACTAGTATTCTAGTACAGAACTTCATAAGAAATGTCTTTCCATTTCGCTATTGAATTAATAAAAGAAATACAAGTTGGCAGTCCCTACTAATATTAGAAATGCGAAAGTAACTCTGACTGTCTGTCTGTTACGCTTTCACGCCTAAACCGCTGAACCGATTTTGTTGAAACTTGATACAGAGATAATCTGGAACCTGGAGAAGGACATAGGCTACTTTTTAGGGATGAAAGGTATTTTGTGCCTCTTAAAGTTTTTTACGCGAGTAGACTCGAATCTGTATTTTTATAATGTGTACAAATCGCGAAAGTTTAAAAACATTTAGGCTACTTTTGTATTGTTGTAATAAAAACAACAAGGAGGTTTTCGGATATGATGTATTACAACTTGAAAAGATTAATTAGTTTAACATAAGTTTTATATTATTAAAAGTATTACAACTATTACAAGTAGTAACTAGGCGAGTGCCGCCAACCCAAGAGGGCGAGCGCAGGGGAGATACAGTGTTGCCAACATTATTATTTTAAGTTGCGTTCCATAATGCTATAACTTTTATCCCAAAAAACGTGGACAACGCTATAAATGACATTCACGCGGGCTAAGCCTTTTTTTTTTTTTTTCGTGGGAAAATCCTCATGCATGCCCTTCGCCCGGGGAAGGCGGAGGGGTATGCCGGACTCTTACCGGCTAAAAACCCACGGTATTCCTTCTTCTGACCCTTGGCCGAGGTCGCGAGATTCGCAGCTGCATGCACCGCGACCCCGGCAGGCCTCGGTCCGCCAACCCCTGGCGGACCTCTTCTTCTGTGGGGCCTTGCCCCACGTCCTCCTGAGAGGCGCGCACGGAACACAGCGCGCCGCCTTCTCGGGCCTGTTACTGGTCGGGCGACGGGTCCCCTAACCCGCCGCCCGCAGGCCACACACTACGGTGGCCGGAGATCGTCGCGCGCCCTCCGGCGCCCGGTGCGTCTAGCGCGGGAAGGGAGAGTGGCAGCTGCCTCTCTCTCCCTCTCCGCTCCCTCCTTGGTCGCCATCACCTCCTCGCAGAAGGAGGCGACGGCTTCCCACGCACTCTCGCTGCCGACCATGGACAGAACCACGGCCGGAAGCGAGAGGTCACCACCGACCGCCGCGACTAGTTCGCGGCGCTGCGTCGCCCACGCAGGACATGCCTGCAGCGTGTGCAGCGCCGTGTCCTCGGGGCAGTCGACGCAGTGGTGACAACCGGGCGTCTGCTCCCGGCCTATGCGACACAGGTACTTCCCGAAACAACTATATCCCGAGAGTACCTGCGTCAGCCGGAAGCTGAGGGCGCCTGCAGCAACTTCTAGTGTTACAAGTATTACCGATAAAATCTGTTTCACTCACACCACATTCACACTGTACAGATGACGAGTTATAAAAAGGGGATGATATGAAAGAATATTTATTTGAATATTATAACCATTCAGGCAAGTGATGCCCTGAAATTTAATTCAGATTCGCGCCTGACTGTGCGGCGAACTGACTACTTTGTGTAATTTATGATAGGAGTACCATCTGCCGCTGTCGATTCGATACGTTCTTATTTATATAGTGATGTTACGATGATCGAGGCATTTATGTCGTTTTATTTCACTATAATTCTTCTATATAGACTATAACCGTTTGTGCACGTTTAACTATTCGTTTTTGGGGTGAAAAATCTTCGTTTTTTTATGATAGAGGATTCATTTTTTTTTTTCTTAAAGACTTTGAGGAGGCTGGCAAAAAAACGAGCGGAGATCTTTGCCCAGCAGTGAGTGATACCAGGCTAGGATGATGATGACAAAAGTATGACGACTCCAGACTTCGGTGGAAACACTGGAACTTTAGGACAATATAAAATGGGTATTAGTTCCATAATGAACTTAAATATTTTTCATACGTTTTGTTAACAGTCAAATACATTCTGATAAGGCCTGACTTTAAAGATACATTACGGTTTTTAGTATCTACTTAAATATATAAATAGTATTTTAGAGTCATAAAGTAATATTGAAATAAAGCCTGTATTTATTTTACACTTTTAACAAACCTTTAAAAATATACGTAAAAATAATGGGTTAAATCGGTCCACCAACACAAACTAAGCTGCGTTATTCGGAACAGACTCATCCGTGAGCACATTCACACATTTTATTTTCAGTAAGAAAACACTTTTCCTCACTGTTCCTTTGTTTAGAATTTCCGTGCATGTCTTAAACACAAAAGACTTCTGTAAACCTAAAACAATAATACCATATTTGATGTACCTACCTACAATGGAACTAAAATAATTATGGCGTTTTTCCTGAACGTATTTTCGTTCTGTATTGTGTTATCGGTAGCGGGTAGCATTGGGCAATGTTGACAAAGGAAGGTAGTCATCGATATGGATCAACCTACCCGATGTTATAAATGCAGTGGTCATTCGACGAAGCGGAGCATTCTGTGTAGATCAGCTGAAGAAGTCTGACCTTTTATATCTGTCTAGCTTGTCCTTATTTTATGATCTTGTAATAATTGTGTAAAGTATTAAATTGTGATCTAGTTAATGTTACTAACCCAAATACAAGTACTCTCAGTGGTGAACAGTCAATGTTGGTTTTATTTACTGTATTGACCTTCCTCGCAATCCTGAAATATCGATATTAGCTAAAACTGTAATGATAGAATCACCCCTGAACGATTATGTTGTTGTGTCTTTTACAATTGTATATGTAATTCTGAGTTTTATCCTAGTCTTTTTTTCGTAAACCTTTTTTCTGTTCGACTACTGTTTGGCGGTTTGAGAATTTTTTTTGTGACCTACGCAAATGTCCGGCTGATTGGTGTCGTCGTGCGTCGGGTCGTTGAGCTCCCTAAAATAAAGTTGAGCTACACGATGGCTGATGCATACGTGCCCTCAGTTGGGACAGGTCAACTCAAACCTGCTATGGCTCTTTCCTCAAAAGGCCATTCCAAACGTTGCCCTACATTGTTACACTCGCATAGTTTTATACCACAATGTCTGGACTTTAAAAGAGACGTTGACCTCTGAGTTTGTTTCGGCTTTTCTTCTCAGAGCTAGTCAGATAGGAAATGCCGGCGCCATCTAGTCTTAAAAAAAAACATTACATTGACTTGTAAAAGTGTCTGTAACAGATTTATTTACAGAAATAAATATCATCATTTATCATTTACTACTTTTTGTGATGTGTATGAGAATTTAAAAACAGCATTTTAAATTGTTATGACGAATGCAAACTTCTTTTCTTTTTCCTTAACATAACATAACATCACGCTTGTATTCCCCGAAGACTTGGGCAGAGGTGTATAGTACACCCTCATTTCGCCGTCATGTTTAAGTCCTACGAAAAAGGGAGCTCTTGCCATCAACTGGGCACAAATCCAGACTCCGGGCTGCTACTGAGAAATTCCACACACACGAATCGAACCCGGAACTTCACGCTCAGCAGTCGTGCTTGCGATCACCAATTCCACCAATTCAATCAATATCACTGGGGTGCATGAAGACATCCTCCACGAGTGATGATACTTAAGTACGTCCGGCGCACCCTGGGCAGTCAGCCCCGCTACCATCCTTGCTGACTGGCTAATCTTTCCACCACAGCATGAGCTATTCACGTATAGCTCGAGACGACACGATAGAAGAATCAATATCACCACTTCTATTACTAATTGTTTAAAATGGTACTGTTTTAAGTTATGGGTTGGCAATCAAACTGCCTGACCACCTGATTGAAAGCGGTGACCTCCGCTAATGTACAGCTATAACACCCAGGGGTTGCTGATCCGTTGCCAAATTTAGAGACAAAGTTGGCAAGTCTCATTTAACTGTAATTTCACCGGCACCTATAACCAATCATACCCTTCAAACCGGAAAAGCTGCTTGGCGACAGAAACAAGTAGATATTATACATACAGGGTGTAAACGAATTCGTGTAATTCCTTCAAACCGCGTGATCTACTGGTGACACAGATTAACCCTAAATGGGTAGTTTTGAAAATCAAGTAAAAAATAAAACTAAAAAATATTTTGATTTTCTATTCCTGAGTCATTTTAGGCCCCGGGTTAACTGACTACAAAGACCGATATCGCGTTAGTCGTGCCCACAAGCCGCATCACGCTGCTTTCATTCGTTTATGCGTGGCATCGAAAAATTGAAAAAGACAAAAATTTTGTTTTTGCCATTTTTTTTTTGTTTTATTTTTAGCTGAATCTAGAGGTGAGGATTAAAAGTTTAAACGTTTAATTTAACACATTATTTTTATTTAACTTTTAACATCAATAAGTAATTCTGACATAATCGTTAAAAGTTATAACTCCGTTCATAGGCACAACAAAACGAGTCGAGAGTTTTATTTAATTCAGCGCCACTTGGTAAGAGTTTATGGTCAAACAATAGTGATCATTATTACGATTTGATTGCTCAAATTATAAGACTTAAATTGCTTGGCACAAAAAAAATAACATTTAATACCTTGTCGCGAGCTGAATTCATAGAACTGTGAGTCTTATCTCGCTGAGGATAGGTTTTGTTATTGATGCGAAATAAAACTAACTTTTAATGTTTATACGTTAAACAACTTAGAGGCCATAATGTAAACAAACGGTGAAACTAAACAATAAATTTCATTCAACAGTTGATTTGAGTTGACCCTTTCGGTTTCAGTGTTACATAGGTTTTTTAATTTAATATTTAAAGTAATTTAAACTAAAAGTGAATAAGTAACGTTATGGTAACTTCCGTCCCTTGCGAAAGAGAATTTTCAAAAGCTGGGTACATAGTCACGGCTCACAACAACTAAAGTCACGCAGCTGATGTTTTTAAACGCCAATAAAATGTAAATAATTAAAAATAATAAAGGTATGTTATTAGTTTATACAAAAAAAAACTATTTTTGATTAAGGTAAATGCGTACCTTCTTACTAAAGGTTAGTTCTCAAAATTATATTTGGCAACATATTAAAAAAACTTAACTTTTAACTAAAAACAGGCTTTCAATATTTACTACCTAAGAATAAAATTAACTTAATGAAAACGTTACCGAAACTGATAACCTTATCCGTTATATTTATAACTTTTAACTTAACAAGTTAATTTTTATTAACAATAACTTTTTAACAAATAATCTTTTATAACTTTTAATCACATCTCTAGCTGAATCTTTTGGTGGTTTGGACAGGATTACTTAAACAATTTTTTTTTTCATGCGGTAGGGGCGCATGAAAAAAAATAATTTTATTTTATTATTTTTATCAAGCTAATTCCCGTGCGGGGGCAATCTACACCAGTAGTAGATCATGTGGTTTTAAGGAATTACACGAATTCGTTTACACCCTGTATAGTATTTATAGTACTTTCCCAGACGCACTCATTCACAAGGAGTTCTGCTACTGTACTACTATAAGATCTTGTCATCATCATCATTCAACCGAAAGACGTCCACTGCTGGGCATAGGCCTCCCCCAAGCATTGCAACATCCACCGGTCCTGTGCTCTATGTTGGGGGGGTTCGCCATAATCGCCACGCTTGGCAGGCGGGTTGGCGATCGCAGTATGGTTGTTAAAGTACTCAGAGAACGCTGCTGCCCATCCTCTAGTGAATCCCTTAGTCGGATTTTATGACACCCAGAGGAAGAGATGGGTTAGTGCTATTCTTTACGTCCGGCACCACAAGGCACGTATAATCTTGTATTTGCCTGTAATTAGGTAAAATCTGCTGCAATAATCCTATCATAACTTCCTAATCCTAATCCTAACTATCCTAACTAATATTATAAATGCGAAAGTAAGTTTGTTTGTTTGTTTGTTACCTTTTCACGCCTAAACCACTGAACCGATCATCCTGAAATTTTGCATATACGTTGTCAGGTGTACAGAAACGGACATAGGATACCTATCATCTCGAAAAAAAGTACTATTCCCGAGGAAAACAACAATAACGATAATAGATGGAGCCACGTGTCTTTTGAATAATAATTGAATTGTGTTATTATAGAAACGTTAGTAGCGTGTTAATAAGAGTTGATTGTCAAATTCTAAATTAACGCGAGCGAAGTCGCGGGCAAAAGCTAGTAAACTAATAAAAATGTGTAGCTACCACAAAGCAGTTTCACCTCAAACAATAAAGAAATATGTAACGAAAATCTACACGAACTAACAGACAAACGGTGTCTAGTATTAATTTGTCCAGCTAATTAATCGTCTATTCTGTTTGTACAAGACTACAACTAATGAACGTCTCTTGAAAGAAAAGAATCTCGGTTGCTTGACTTTTCCTCTAGATCTTAGAAAGAAAAGGATATTCCCGGGAAATGTAGACGGAGAATTCCCAATTCAGGAACTTTAATTATAGTGACGCTAG
The DNA here is from genome assembly GCA_905220435.1 of Amphipyra tragopoginis. Taxonomy (NCBI): domain Eukaryota; kingdom Metazoa; phylum Arthropoda; class Insecta; order Lepidoptera; family Noctuidae; genus Amphipyra; species Amphipyra tragopoginis. The sequence goes on from HG992009.1 coordinate 14,119,340, forward strand.
GTCTTGCAGTTAGGTATAGATAAGATTGCTGTGCTTATCTAAACCTATACGCCAACAGACTAGATTGCCCCTAAATCCGGCAATGCTGCAGCAGACATATTGTTACCTTGTGAGTGTTGTGTGTAAATATGCGTATTTGTTAAAACTAAACCTAATCTGTTTTAAAGGCAAAAGATATTTACCCTAGGAATACTAGACAGGGAGAGCGGCTAGCTTTAGATGTTGCTCCAAGAACTACGCTGTTTCAACAGAACTGATATGGAATGTGTATTAACATTTTTAATAAACTTACACCCGATGTACAGCATCTTCCCCTAAAAAAGTTCAAAAGGAAACTAACAATATTATTATTGGATAAAATGATTTATTCCGTTAAATAATGGGCACTATAATATGTTTGTGAACGCTAATTGTGAATGTACTTTTATTTATATTTTTCTTTTTTTGTGACATTGTTACGAATGATTTTTGGTTTGGACATTTTGTTAATGAATACTATTTTTGGACATTTTGTTAATGATTACTAGTTTCACATGCCGTCAATAGGCTAAATAGATATAAGGACATTTGTAAGGACATTTAACACGATGTAAATTACTCTATTTATGGTGAATAAATGAATTGAATTGTTAGTTTTTGTCTATGCTTGTTATCCTGTCTGTATCCTTTTATGTATCTGTTCGTATATGAGTCTTGTTACTTGAATGAAACTAATTTTATTTTATTTATTTTATACCAAAGTTTAGCTAGTTACGTAAGCAAAGCAATAACTGCTGTAACTAATAACAATAGATACTGTTATTCCAATAAAATATAGCTAAAAATCATCGCTAGAGCCAGGATAAACATAAATCAATGGACAAAATATGTATGTCGCAGCGATATTGTAAAAACATTACAGTAACATTACACTCTGTTCAACAAAATTATGAATCCTGAAATGCTATTATTAATGCTAGAAACTGCTATCGAAATCATCAATAACCGTATAATAGCTATATTATCCATGTTTAGCTTTTTAAGTTATTTGATACTCTTTGTTTGTTAACGTTTTAAAGAGTAACTCACATTACGGTGAAAAGGGTATAGAAAAATTGTAATAAAACTAAATATTGTCATTCGATCATATTACTTCCTAATTTTAGACGTATTGTAATTTCGCTGGACACTTTTATGTTAATTGTAATATCGCTATCAATATCGCTAGCGTTATTCTGCCGTCCGATTCCTAAAATACCGATAAGTGACATTTTGAAAATGTTGAGTTTTATAAACTACGTAAAAGCGTAACATTTTCTCTATCGATCAGTCTGGTCCGTATTTTACTATCATTTGTCAGTTACGAGATCCAGAAACTTTTACGGAGACATTACCATATCATACCATACCATATTGTAGATGGTCACACTTCAGTAAAGAAAAGCATGACTCAAAAACAAAAACTTTAATTTTAAAAATAATATAAGTCCTGTAACTCATTAAAAGTTACACAATGAGCTTTAAAGTAGCCCAATAATTTGGTATAGGTAACATAAACATCTGTATGTCTTCAAATTTCTAGTCAAGTAACAACGTAAACAAACATTCGTTAATTTTCGTATTAGTTTTGTGTTTCATCTGAAGTATTTTTTTTTCAAAGAGTTTCGATATTCCACCAATTATTTAAAACAACCTTAGAGCAGGCCTAAATCCATGAACAACGTGTTAAAACTAGTAAAATTGTGGCAAAGGATGAATTTTAATTTCGCTAAGAGCGAAATTATAATACGTTTAAAATCAGTAATTTATGTGAGTAACATGACCGAATATTTCGTTTTATTACAACGTTACTAGCGTTTTTACACTGTAGCCGCTTTTACAATATCGCTGCGACATGTACCTACATAAAATGTAAGGCACAAACTTTTCATGCATAGATTTAAAATTACACTATTGGAAATGAAAATTGCTTTTTTTGGCTCCGCATTTCGTTATTCGTGTAGAAAAGAGTTACTGAATTGATAATAAACTAAAATGTGTATTTGCATATTAATCCGATCTATAGACATCAATATCGTGGTATTAAACTCACATTGCCATGACGTAGAAAGGTGCTAAAACAAGATCAAAAGACGAACTCAATTGTCTTCCCCATTTCTTATCTTTAACAAAAACAACTTTCAAGTTTAGAACCACAACATGTACAAAAGTTCCGTCCACGTTAAGAGCCAATCGTAAACTAAATGCAACACAGAATGAGAGGGAACTCTAAAAGTGTGTAGTTTTATTGGAAGAAATTGCTACAGAAGAAGGAATTGGTACTCTTCGTCGACTGCAACAGGATAAAAGAAAAAAAAAAGCAATTGCCATTGGACGTGATCGGCACAGACATTTGGATTAATGGATCTCGGGAAGGCAGATAAAACGCTGTTCAATCGTTCAGTATAAAAATTAACAGTAGGTACAAGGGTAATTCTCATCTATCTTTGAAATTCGTATTTTCTCATTCGTCCACAGGATAACCTAGAGTATCACAGTGTATACGTCTCTAAAATTAATTTTGGGTACTAAACTAGAGACTTTGTCGGGGTGCTTCAACTGCTGCGGCTTAACAAACTTATATTATTATAGAAACTGCTATAACTTTAAGTTCTACAAACTGCAAAATTAACGAGCGATTTCCTGTGACGAGAAAATACAGTTTTTCTGATAATCTGTTTTAAATTTCGATTTCGAAACGAGATAATAAATCTCTTAAAAGAAAAACAAAGAGTTGATCTACAAAAAGCGTATCATTTTCCGTTTTTGGCACGGAACGAAGCCACAATAACTTGAGGTATCTATTTCAGATTCATGTTCTGCTTGTTTTTCTCGGTTATTCTGTTTAAATCATGATCTTGCCAGTTCTATAAACCACTCTTTATTTTTAAAAAGTCGAACAGTGCAAAGTACGCTTAGAAGGAAGAATAGGGTACCTACTTGACAATTTTTTTTTTTACAAATCTCGAAACTTTTACAAACATAACCAACAGTGAAAAAGCAATGAAATATTTTATAAAATACCCAAGTTATTAATAATTTTAAATTGTTCACGAGACAGAGACAACAGTACTTAAAAATGACGCGATCAATGTCCAAACTTTTACAAACATAACCAACAGTGAAAAAGCAATGAAATATTTAGTAAAATGCCCAAGTTATAAAATAATTTTAAATTGTTCACGAGACAGAGACAACAGTACTTAAAAATGACGCCATCAATGACGTATGAGTTATATTATCATTGGACGCCATACCATAAAAACTTCATAGTGACTTGACATCACTCTGTACAATATTCCGTTTCGTGTGACAAGGACAGAAAATGCTCCATCCACAAACTTTGAAAGCGTGTATCTCCTCTATTTTTTCATCGTTTTTATAATTTTTAGGGTTCCGTACCCAAAGGGTAAAACGGGACCCTAATACCAAGACTCCGCTGTCCGTCTGTCCGTCTGTCACCAGGCTGAATCTCATGAACCGTGATAGTAAGACAGTTGGAATTTTCACAGATGATGTATTTCTGTTGCAGCTATAACAAAATATACTAAAAAACCGAATAAAATGAATATTTAAGGGGGCTCCCATACAACAAACGTGATTTTTTTGCCGTTTTTATAAATAATGGTACGGAATCCTTCGTGCGCGAGTCCGACTCGCAATTGGCCGGTTTTATTATTTCACATACCGTGTTCTTTCTAAACTTTCTTTAAAATAATACCTTTAGTACATTTAAAATAGTAATCAAATACGATTAAAAAAGGCATGGTGAGCAAAACACGGAAAACATCAGTCACAACCTCGCCATAAAGTCATAAAATAATCTCAACCTTAAAGCTGTACCTACTGCACATAAACGATGTGTAATAATAAGGCACTGTACATAATAGTCGTATGAAAGTGGCTGAGTTTGCCAAGCGGCTTAATATACGAAACATACCCTGTATGAACACCGCTTTTAACACATAATAGGGATTTAATACCGGAACGTAACCGCAACATTAATACCACTTCAATTAAATCTTGTGCAGACGACAATATCGTTTAGTTCGAGGACGCTGAACAAGGAAACGAAGGGAAATTGAGGAAAGCAAGAGTCCAAGTGACGTTAATAGTTCACTTTGATATCGGTTTGTTGCAATAGGTATTGTAAGAAACGACTGCTACAATGTATCAATGCGTTTTTTCCGTCTGTAATAAAAAGTGATTTTAAACTTTCGCGATTTGTATACATTACAAAAAAATATTTGCAAGGTTAAGCTATGCTTGCCGCGGTCAGTCTGTGGATGGGTGACCGTCCTAAACACATCGAGACCCCTCCGTGCCTCGGAGAGCACGTTAAGCCGTCGGTCCCGGGTGTCATACGAATACCTATGACAGTCATTAAGGGTAGTCAGAAGCCCGAAAGTCTGACAACCAGTCTAACCTCAGGATATCAGCGTTGCCCAATAACTGGGTTACGGAGGTCTGATAGCAGTCGCTCCGTTCAAAATACTGGTATTCAGCCGCATCTGGGGGCCTACTCTCTAAGTCCGTCAACGAAGTTAGTTGCCCGTCCGAAAGTAGCCCGAAACGTAGGAGTGAACAAAACAAGTGTCAAGTTCAACTTTTCGGACGGGAAAAAACACATCGGTAGTAGGGACAACTGTCAAATCGTGTTGTCATTCATTCTTAGTTCGGGCCGGTAAAGGCTAGGCAGAACATAAAATACTGATTCGGGTCTAATCGCGTAGTATAATTTTAAAAGGCACAATAAACCTTTTTATCCCGCGACGTTTCGGCCGAATTAAATTAAAAAAGGAATAATGTGCCTTTTAAAATTATACTACGCGATTAGGCCTGAGTCAGTGTTTTTATAAGGAATAAAAAGTATTCAAATTGAGTCTACCAATCAGTCTTATGTCAGGGCAGGTGATATATCGAAAAACTTTTTTTCATATATTCCACGTTATCATTTTGAGACAGCGAGAAAGTTTTTATGGTATTGAAAAAGAGAAAATCCTTTGTGGCTTCAACTTTACCTACTAAGTTATGAGTAACTAATATCAGAACATTCAAAACACATTGTTAATATAAGGGGGTGTATCAAAATTACAAACAGTTCAGTCTGTGCATACACGATGTAGTCAAGTTATCTAGCATACGAGATCTTCTCTGTAACTTACACGAGCAGTCTAAGCTAATTGTTAATGGCATAAAGGGTCCCCATACGTTATGACGTGTATAGGCGCCCTCACTACGCCATTAGCCGTTTAATTCAATTTCCAAATTTATGTATAGACAAGACCCTTCGACATCATATTTCAAATGATTATTGTACTCAATACAAGCTTAGATTGTTACGAATTGTAAGCGATTTTCGGTAACCGTTTACTTAAAGTATTATGCCACTTTTATCGGTTAAACAGCCCTGTTTTTCTTTCATTCCCATGAATTCCACAATTCCACAAATTCGAAATGGGAGTTTAAATATTATATTTATTGCTTCATATAAAACGCAAATATAAATCCAAATTACAAATACCGTTAGCCAAATTCCTTTGTTCATGTAATTCATAAATACTTATTACGTTTTGAACAATGAACCGGCACACAAAATGTTTTGGCGGCTCTGTGACTCGGATCTGAATGTCGCTCGACAATATGATTGGCAATTTACATTTTATTATCTTTTCAGGCAAACCGTAATTGGCTTTCTGCCCTTTTACCGTAATTAAACCTATATGAACGCCTGCTGGTGTTTGCATAAAAACAAACAACACTTCGAATAACGAATTAGAATACTGTTAATACCGTTACACTTGTTAATTACTTAATTCCCAGTTAGGTGCTTTATCTTTCGCAACTTTTATATTATTTGATGTTTTATTGCAGCTTATAGTAGTAGCATCTAGTTTTAATACAGAATTTTTTATTGATTCTTTTATGTTATTTATCTGCCTCGTTGGTCTAGCGGTCGCAAGCGCGACTGCTGAGCATCAGGTTCTGGGTTCGATCCCCAGGTCGGGCAAAGTGTTATTCGGTTTTTCCGTGTGGAATTTCTCAGTAGCAATCCGGAGTCTGGATTTGTGCTGTTGATGTCAATAGACTCGCCCCCTATTACATGGGACTTAAATATAACGGCGAAATGAGGGTGTACTATACACCTCTGCCAACTCTTCGGGCTCTTAAGACTCGCTTTGTCGCTCCTTCGCTTCGCTCGCACACTCGACCAGCGCTACGCTCGGGAGGTCGCCGCCGCTCGCCATCTCCTCCCACTCGCTACGTTTCGGCCTCGTGCACTCATTCCACTCAGGACCTCCTTCGCGAGCTTCTGGCTCCACGCTTTTAAATAACACTCTAGGGGTAGGACAGAGTCTGACCATATAGTTGGGGTGCGCTGAGTCGGATTAACATTACATTCCGCTGTGTAAAAATAATGTTGTGCGAATACTTATTTGGCAAATTAAACAATAGCCAAATAAGTATTCGACTAAAACAAAATTTCTGAATGATTTTTTGGCCAAACAATTATGGTGGCTAATAATCATTCGGCGAAATCAAATTAGGGTAAAAATTGCTTCGGCAAGCATAACGTCGGCAAATCGTTGTCGGCGTAATGAAATTCGATATAGAATACTTCGGCAAAAACACGGGCACCTAATATTAATAGATAGATAGTAAATCGTGAGACTGACTTCAGCATATAACCGTTGGCATAAACTACTCGATCTAGATATTTTTCATGACCACCCCACACGATTTAGGAACAAAATTATAGAGAAAAAGAATAAAAGTCAAAAAGCAGTTTAAAAAAAAATGAAAATGTTGGATACTTTTAATTTCATTAAATTCATTATTTATATTTCAATTGCACTAATTTATAATTTATTTCAATTTTAAATGTATACTTTTAATTGCATGCATCTCACTTCTTTTTTGCATTTTATTTCATTAAATTCATTATTTATATTTCAATTGCACTAATTTATAATTTATTTCAATTTTAAATGTATACTTTTAATTGCATGCATCTCATTTATTTTTTGCATTTTATTTCATATTTTAATATTCATAATTTAATACTGTGTTACTATCAAATGTTGTGCACGTCTGTAATTGGTGTAAACACTAGTCCTTAACCTCTGCAATGTCAAAATTTCCATGTTTGTGTTTATGTTGTTGATGTGCCAGATAAATAAATAAATAAATACAAAATCTGTTACGCAACATTCTTGTTATTTTGAGCTGCGATTGTACAAGCACGACTGATGAAGACATGAATTCATTCGGAGGCAGGCGTTGAACCAAGACGTTTGAATGACACTTGAATGTTCCTGCTTATGTTGAAAAGGTATACAAACCTAGAGGTGTTTTCTTTTAATTACTTACGATGACGCTGCATTGCATTTGTAATGTTGGCTACCTCGTGCTGATTGAATTGTATGTTAATGCTTAAGTGACTGATATTGTCCAGAGTTTGAAGCTATCTTTGAGTTAACCAGGTGTTAGATTATTAAGACATACCTCCGGTTTCTGAATTGAGAATTCGGGACAAGCATACCTTGACCCTTAATCGGGCATGCGGTTTTAAGAAAAGTAAATAACAAACAATTTGGCATTTTTTAAACAAAAAAAAGAAGAAAAAAACGTTTTTTTATGTATTAAGTATTTTATTTTTTTATTCGAGAAAATAGTAAAAAAATGTTATTTTGCCAGGTTTTAAAATAAAAATATAAGAAAAGAACATCGCGATGTATTCCAAAAAAGTTGGTGGGAAAATAGTTCCCTGTGCCCGATTAAGGGTAAAGTAGTATTTGAGTAAGGAGTTGTCAAAAAAATGCTTTAAAATCCGTAATTTTTTCGACGACTCCGTAAATCAAATGTTACTTATGTACTGCTTATCCTAGATTTCTCAAATCAGAAACCGGAGAATAGTCACGTAACAAAGTTGGTTTTGTCTTCTGCATCTGTGAAAACGTTCCAAATTAAAGTAATGGTAATTTGAAAAAAGATAAGCTTCGGTTCAAACGAATTTCTTGAGATTCCAGACTCGCTGAATCGGCTGAATTGGCGAACCGATATTGGACCAGAGCAACATAATTAAAAAAGTTTGACTCCGCGCAAAAATTTCATCTCCAAGTTATCATTAGGTGGTATATATACAAACTTGAAATTGCATTCTTGGTTCGCTACTTCTATACGTTTCAAAACAGCCGTATTCTAATTTCTACTTAAAATGTAAGAGAGGCGAGCGTATTGAAAAATTCAAACTTAACTTCTAACGTAGGAGAAAATTTTAATAAAATATTTCAACTTTCCACTTCAACTTTACTTAGAACGGAGTAAAAATCAGGTTTCATTTATTTGGTACTAACTTTGATAGGCCCAATTAAATTAAATATTCATATTACGGAAGTACAGCCGCGGACTCGAATGTTTATCAGATTTCAAATTCGATTCCTTATCACACTGTGCGCAATAAGGTTCATAACGTCATATCAACTTACTTAAGTATATCGTTTTCAAATTGTGAAGCGTCGATTCTAGCAAAGACATATAAATTCAAAATTTAAAAAACCCCCAACGCAATTAACAAAACAGCTGATAACTTTGAAACGGCTGAACCAATTTTGATAAAACATGTCTAAGAACCACCGCTAGAAAACCAGCTTTTAAATAAAAAAAACGCACCTAAATCGGTTCACCCGTTTAAGAGCTATGGTGCCACAGACAGACACACAGACAAACAGACACACAAACATACATAGCGGTCAAAGTTATAACACCCCTCTTTTGGCGTCGGGGGTTAAAAAGGCTATTAACCACTTTTTGATGTTATGAACTCCTTTTTAAATATGTGTGTCTAGTCAAAAGTTGTATAGAGCGAACTTGATTGAATTTACTAAATAGATTGATTTCTTTTTCTATGCTACCTATTTTAAAGCCTCTTTAATTTAACCTTTTTCTGTAAATTAAGAAAAAAATATCTTTGCCCTGTCAATTCTTTGGGAGCGACCGAGCGACCTTATGAAAAAGTAATGTGCAAGCAATTATGGACCTAGGCTGGTCTGCCGTCCTATTTCTAAAAGACCGTAAAGTGACATTTTGTCAAATTTGAGTTTTATAAACTACGTAAAAGCGCATATTGCGCTTTTCTCTATCGACCAGTCTGGTCCGTATTTTTCTGTCATTTGTCAATTACGAGATTCAGAGACTTTTACTGGGACATTACCATATAATACCATACCATACCATATTGTAGATGGTCAAATTTCAGTACAAAAAAACCATGACATAAAAACAAAAACTTTAATTTTAAAAGCTGTATTAGTCCTGTAACTCATTAAAAGTTATACAATGAGCTTAAAGTAGCCCAATAATTTGATATAATCAAAAACATCTGTATGTCTTCAGAATTTGTAGGGACAACACTTGTGACGTTTTTGCTCATAACTCAAAATTAGGTTTAGTCACTTAACAGCCTTTTAGAAATAGGACGGCAGTGGTAAACATTTCAAGTCAGCGACTGTACATACTCTTTTCAATTCTAATATACATATCTATATGTGAATGTATCTGTATTTCGGTGTCATTTACAGAGGTCGGGACACTGGGACCACGACATGTGTCCGTTATGTTGACGTAGGCACACAAACTACGAAAGTATACTAATCTCCAAGGGTATTATTGTGATTCTTGTTTGGTCTCCTTACAAGACTTTGATCCTCAAGAGGACGAATGGCCCCGCCCTTGACGTCACAATTTCATTTAAATAAGCCATCCAATTGGTGCCAACATTGTTCAATCTAGTGATGGGTAGCTCTTCTATTTTAAACGAGTATGAGGGAGGACCTCATTTTACCTCGTGAGGTACTCATGAGGCACCCCTCATTTGAGGAGACTATAGGTGAGAGTGATTGGTGAGCAGCGGGCTCGCTTGTGCGCTGCCACAAGCCGCATGCTGCTTCGCTAAGTGAGAAAAAGAGAGAGAAAGGGTGCCGTGTGCGTGAACGAATGCGAAACGAAACTTCTCATCAAATATTTGCATCCTTATCACTTAGACACTCACTCGCTCATCAGCAGAGATCGGAATAGGTAGAGTATATTTACCTAAACTACGAGGAAGGAAGTAATATAGAGTGGATAATACCTCCTCTAAAATCCCGGAATAACTATAATGACGTTTTAATCCCGGGATTTAAAAACCATGAATTATTTATTGAACTTTATCTATAGTTACAAATTATTGATTTGAAAAATCACATAACTTTTTTAGGGTTCCGTACTATGAAAAATGTAAAACAATGTATTTAACATGTAAAACAAAGCTCTTTAATTCAATACTTTTATTAAGGGACTCTAAAAAATGTTATAATATGATTCTTTAAATAAATAATTTAAAGTCCAATAAATAATTCACGATTTTTAAATCCCGGGATTAAAACGTCATTATAATTATTCCGGGATTTTAGAGGAGGTATTATCCACTATGTTACTTCCTTCCTCGAAGTTTAGGTAAATATACTCTACCTCATGCTCATCAGTCACTCGCGCTTAAACAAATAATAAATTGAGGAATAAGAGGTGGTTCAAAGTTGAAATACGAGTAACTCTCTCATTTTTCATTTTGAGTAACTCAAACGAGGTAACTCACGATCACGAGTGAGGGGCGCATCACTAGTTCAATCTATCGACGCATTGAATTTAAACATGGCCATACAGCCATACTTTATTGAACACTGCACCAGCTTGTTAGCACAGGGTTGTGTATCCGGCTCTCTATTTCCCGGAAAAAGGTATTTTGTTTTGTTAGTTCGCGCTTTAGTTAGAGTTAATAAAAAAATACACGCAAACATGAACCTGAACGGTTTATTAACCGTCATGTGCTCGTACCTACATGTTTGATGAGTTCAACGGATATTGGGCATTATTTTAAAAGCGCTTTATAATCGCGGTTTGTATAACCATTAATAGGAACCTATTGAATATGAACCTGGCTATTGGTTGTACATTATACAATAGGCACGTGCCGGTTCTGTGCTCACTTAAAACTCTACCAACGTAGAATCTTTATTTTCTGGATTAAATTCATAGACGATTTTCACGAAGGTTTCATATTATTTAACCAAGTATATAGAAATTCAATTATGATTTTTGAATTCAGTACAAATATTGTGTGCAGTTTATTTTTTGTTATATTGAACTAGCAACCCGACTCCGCTTCGCACGAATGTAATGTAGATACTAATGCGGTGTCCGTTTTCTCTACTATAATATGCATGTATTGTACATAACGGCGCGTGACATTTTTAAGTCATGAAAATCAATTAAATTTGAGTGTTATAATTTATTTTGTTAACGATTAATTGTTTTGTGTTCGACTAAATGGTAATTAAGAGCGGGTAACACCGAATGGAGTTGCGTCTGTCACAGCGGGCGAACGTCATGTCATTCTTGATTATTCATTTTCCTTGGTTTCTTGATTGACAGCTGTCGTACGCGGTGGTCATTCGCAAACCCATTGGCTCTAAATCGCTACATATTATTGTAATCCTGATTCGTGTACGCAATTTAAGTGTCTGTGCGATTAAAATAGTGAACAGTCTACGCCACCGTGTACTTATTTAACGTTTCCTGGGGTCCAACGCCTACCCTGGATTCCCGTACTGACGAGTTCACGTACCAGCAATCGGATACAACAGCCCGGCCTCCCGACATCCCGTTATACATATAAACCTTCCTCTTGAATCAATTTGTCTATTGATGAAAACCGCATCAAAATCCGTTGGGTAGTTCAAAACATCTAAGCGTAGCGTACAAACTAGACGTTTTTCGACGACTTTGCCATTGTTTCTGCAGAAAATATTTGGGGTGCATGAAAAAAGCCTCCACGAGTGACAATACTTAAGTACGTCCGGCGCACCCTGGGCAATCAGCCCCGCTACCAACCTTGCTGACTGGGCTAATCTGTTCACCACGGCATGACCTATTCTCGTATAGCTCGTGCCGACACGATAGAAGAAGAAGATGCAGAAAATTATGAAGTGTAACATATTATATTACAAAGTTTACGAATCTAATTTATAAGTTAGTGAGTTGTTGAAGAACATTATAATAACACCTCTTATTGGGTACAAAATCCGTGTTGATCGTGAGCTTGTGTCTCCCCAGTGAGATAACACGTGTTGTATAAGTTCTATAGGAAACTCTGTAACGGTATTGGCTTAAGCTCATTGGAAGGAAACCCAATTCGAGATAGCGAAGGGGTATAAAAGTTATAAAGCCTTTATGCGCAGATTGGACTCATGATGATACCTACGCAATTTAATGATTGTGGAATTCGTATATTTTGGTATTAGTAAAGTTAACCAGCTGATATTTTGATAGAGACGGATTTCACGAAAAGTACAGGGTGTAAACCAGAGGTTCCCAAAGTGGTCCAAGTGGACCCCCAGGGGTCCACGGGAGACTCGACGGGGGTCTACGTTGGCGTGACAAAAAGATCTAATCTTCACATTTTGTACGGTAATATGGTGGAAATGTAGCTGCAGGGGGTCCACCGGAACCAGTTAAATTTTGAAAGAGGTCTATGAGAAAAAAGTCTGGGAACAGCTGGTGTAAACGAATTGGTGTAATTCCGTAAAACCACATTATTGACCACGCACAGGTTAAAGATGGATAAAAAATTTAAATAAAAATATGATTTCTTGCGGTAGCATTAATTAAATATTTTATGTGACAGAACATTACGATGCCACGCATTTAATAATGAAAGCACGGCAACACAGCTGGCGGGCACGACTAGTACGATATCGCTCTTTGCAGTCAGTTAATTCGGGTCGCTAAAATGAATTAGAAAAAGAGGAAAAAGTAAAAAAAAACTGGTTTCGGAAATGAAACCATTATTATCTGTGTCACCAATAGATCACGCGGATTGAATAAATTACACGAATTCGTTTACAGCCTGTATATATTAATTATACTATCATATTCTAAGCCTTTTGCATCTTATCAGATGATAACCAGCGTTTGTAGGGACGTATACGTTAATGCTTTCCGTGGTGTATTTACTTTCCTGTCGACGAATTTAGCAAAATACACACGGAACAAAATAGCGAAATGTTGGTTTAGTATCTATTTGCTTTTAATTTTCATAATGCACGATCCCGATACGAAACTTGCTGGTAAACAGCGGGTTGTATTTTGGTGGAACAGTATTGCGAATTTTTAAACCAAAGCAGCAACAAGAAAACTTTTTTTAGAGGCATTGCAAATTACCGAAATGTTGGTCAAATTTTCCAAAAAAATTATTGCCCTAATCGGCTTGGATTCATATTAGGATGAATTCCTTGTTTTGGAGAAATGAAATGAAAAATCTATTCTGCAAATTGGATATTTAAAAATCACTTTTACATGTCGTTTTGTTTTTTAAAGCTAGATGCCGTCGGCGTTTCCTATCTGACTACCTCTGAGAAGAATGGCCGAAACAAATTCGGGGCTAAAAAAAAAAACAAGCAGTAGAATTTGGTCAAAAACTTTTTCATACAAATTGTTCTACACTCATTTAAGACGCGCAGAGATGAGTCTGTTACTTTAGACTCGAATGACTTATACTGGGCCATTTGATCCTTGTCAGTCAACCTTCATCAAGATGTAGCCAGCGCTGTAATTAAGACTATTACGAAGTCTTAATTATAGTAACTTTGGCAAGGTATTTCCTATTAAAATTCTTCTTTAATCCGAAAAATACTTGTCCGAACTTTGAAATAAAATGTCAAGGATGTGTATAAATCAATGAATTAATTGTTTAACAAATAAAACTACATACAGTATGTTAATTGACGGAAGGCGTTCCCGTTAACCAGCAATAATATAGCGTCTGTACCTACATACTAAAAAAAAAAATATCCAAACAAAAAAAAAACTCATAATTGATAGGTACGTAAAATCAACGCTTACTGTACATGCGAACTTGTCTATTAATTTGAAAAACACGGCAACATCGCATTACCTATCTACGCTACTATTTTGGTCTTATACAGGCCGTACCGAATTCTTTTTAATTTTTTGAAATCTTTTTTTTTATTTATTTTTTTGCTTATTTTTGTATTTTTTTTTATATTTTAATTTTAATGTACCAAGGATGTAGATTAACGGGTTTAAGAGAACTCCCTCGGTTATTTAACATACTGTATACCATATCAATAATTTTTTGAATTTTTCAGGACTACGTTACTCCAGCTGTAAACTAAGCGCTACGCTGAGGCTGTACAGCTCGCTAGGTCGTAGTGCGCGTAGGCCTTGCTGAAAGGCGCGCGGCCGTGGGCGATCCCGCGCTCCGGGGGCGGGAGCGAGCCCGGGCTGACTCCTCTAGTCCCGCGCCGGCCGCCGCTCCGAACGCTGCCTCTCACCTCCACGGACCACAACTTTCCCGTACTTTTCCACGCACGCTAGTGATGTGAACGTACCCGCGTGATGCGCCGAGTTGTTTGTGACGCTGTCGTGTTGTGAATGAGTGACAACCTTTATGTGCCGCCTTTATTACTGTTCGTGAATTTTATTGGCGAATAAATACGTTTAGTGAGTAGTAAATTACTTTTTAACGTAGTTTTGTTTTTGCATATAGGAGTTGCGATTTTTATTTCTTTTAGTCACCATTTTTAAGTGATGATAGAGGGGTTTATGTTTATATCGAAATAGATCAAGAGATTGTGAGCCATGCCAACTATTTACGGCTTTTTACGCGACTGCGCAAAAAGGAGCGTTATTTACTGTGTGTTTGTCACTCATATTTTGAATTGTTTTTTTTATACCTACATACTAATAGTTTTACGTTTAATATTCTAGGCTTATTTATACCTACACAACAATGACAACGACGAATCAAAAGTTTTTATTTCACATAAACCATTACAGGCGCTTATGAAAAGTCGAATTTAGGTGCACGGTTCCAATTAGTCGTTTCCTATGGAGAAGAATAGAAAAATTAAACAAATAGTTAAACATAACTAACTAATAATTAACAAATTTAAAGAAACAAGAATGATAAAAGAGCGTTTTTACACAAAAGAGACATAAATTCAGCATCAACTGTGTAGGTAATTTCTGTGCACTAATCTATTCACAAATGTTCAAAGCATCGATCCTAAAACTCCTGTTCATATGAAAGGAAAAGGAGTGAGAATAATTTAACAAAAGATAATGAACCACTCTGTCAACACTCAGCGAACGTCTCGGGCGCACAGGCATTACTTAGCAGCTGAACGAAATTGAAGACACCTCGTTACCACTACTACTTGCTCCCACTTATATCCCGACCTCTTAAAATATCCCACATTTACCTCGCACCGTTGAACAAAACCGTGTCGAAATCCCGTGGTACCGGCAACACGCAGTGTGAACGCCGTCACTCCCGTAAACGGCAATATCCCACCCTCGCGCTGAAATTTTCAGCGTGTTTGCACATAAATTTTTATCGCGTAACAGCTAATATTAAGGCACAATTAGGAGGAAATGTATAATTCATGGTGTCTCCTTGTGTGTTAAGAAAAGTGGATACTTTACATATTCCAAGATATAAAAGCTTACATATTATTATTTTACATACCTACCTACCGTTTTATCCAGGTGATTAAAGAGAAATCCGGTTTTTTAAAAGGTCTTAAAAACAATTACAATTATCCCAAGCACTGAATCCTACAATTCATCAGATTTATTACGTAGCCAATCTGGCAACCCTGAATTTACATTAGATACATATATGTATGTAGGCACATAGGCACATACATTTCATTCAGCGAGCTACAAAAGTAGGTGAGTAAACAAACAACGTGTAAAACTAAATCTGTCTGCAATAAATATTTCAACAAATTGATTGTTCAACAACATTGAATGTTCTCAATTAGAACTTTGCTTATAAATGTGTCTGTACATTTATAATTTACACTATTTAAATAGAATATCATTTTATTTATAAAACTGAAACTCAATAGTCGTTTTATTCAAAATAGACTAGAATTACTTAGTTCTTTTTGAACGTCAATTTTACATAAGACTGCCTTCAAAAGCGCCCATCCTTCACCGCTTCCTAGTATTTATGCTGTAAAGAAGAAACGGCGCAACAAACTCCCCAGCAACACAGCTCAGTCGGTCAAGTGAATAAAAAATGAGTCTATACACAAAAAAGGTAATTTTAATTATTATACTTACAGGTTGAAATTGTAAACACTCGACAAACCGAAATGGGAGATTGTACTCATCACTATAAACATTTTTACTATGGGTCCAAATCGAAAATCGCGAAAAAAAAAATTTGCTATTCCCTACATTTTGACGAGTTATGCGAACATAAATGTATGGAACATCTATTTTTTTTCGCGATTTCCGGTTTGGTCGCATAGTAAAAGTTGTTCATAGTGATTAGTACAATCTCCCATTTCGGTTCGTCGAGTGTTTACAATTTCACCCTGTACAGTAGAGATTCCCATCACTGATATCTTTTTTCAAAAAAGATACTAATTAAACTTTTCTTACGATCTGCCTGCATCTTTTATCAAAGCCTTGAATACCAAATAAAAAGCGTGTTCGTAGCTTTGTCTAGGTTAAACCCAGACAAAGCTACGAACAAAAATGTGTGAGTATAAATTAAAGATAAAGACAAATTGAAAAGCTACGACGAATTAGAATTTCACTAATGTAATATCGCAACTCTATAAATGTAAGAAATTTTCTAATTAAATTAATTCTAACAATTGAATGAACCGGTCTAATTTCTTTGAATTGTGAAATCTTACAAAGGCGCATGGTAATACTATTATGCTTGGTTACAAAGGACCCCGTTTATTTTATTATTATATTACGTCTGAATTAATAATGTCATAATTTCTCTCGTTATAAGCATCTTTTGAATCTATATTAAATTATTCGGTTAGCTTTTGTATTATTTTTACAGGCTAGTCTGACTTTCTGAGTGTATTATACTCAAGAAAAAGTAGAGTACCTACCCGAGAAGAAAGGATCCTCTTACAACTTTTTAAAATACATAGGTAGTATGACCGTGACATTGGATAAAAAATAACAAAAAAAAAATTGAGTGCTTACTATTTAAATTTGATAAAAGAAATACGAATGAACGTGATACAGAAAACCCCAAAAAAAAAATAGTCAGAATATGTTTTAAGGCTTATCTATTGCTTAACTTTACCATGAGTAGGTTTTATGTATATAAATAATGTAAAGCATTAAAATTTTATAAGTACACTTTACTCTCAAAGATGATTCTTGACACAGCGGTCATTTCGAAAATTGTAGCCGTATGAGACAGCTATCGAAACAACCGAAAAATCAAAAACCGTGAAATAGCTATACCTACTAACGGTGTTTTGTTTTTTAAAAATATATTGATATTATTTGCATGGTACACTCCCGCAAACTATCTGGCCCGCTGACAGCGTCGCTGTTGTCGCATTGATAAATAATAATAGGTTCTTCAAAATATTTTTTTGCAATAAAGCGGGTAAATATAATATGTAAATATACCGCTGCCATATTTAATTTTCAATAACGCCATTTCAAGAACCGAACGAAAATTTAAAACAAAACCATTTTCAAAATAGCGTATCGCGTCATTAGTTCCACTTTTGGCCACCGGGCCAGATAAGTTTGTGGGATAATAACTTTTTGTAGATAAACGTCAGAACGGTGAAAAGACTATAACCAACTAACAAAAATAATAGAAAATCTATTAACATTTTATTTTCATAAAACTATAAATGGTTTTAAACTACAGTTCAAATTCTGGGCCTGCAATTAACAATTGTTTTAACCGTAACCAATAAATTCAAATAAATGTATCTATATAACACTCCAACCACAACTACAAACAGGCCACGATAACCCTATCGCTGCTGCTTTAATTACTTCGCAACTTATTCCAAGTTATTTGTAACGCCGTACTATGAATTGTTTAACTTTATTTATTAAAACCGCAGGCCCAATATTGCAAAGCTTTTATCTGAAATTATGCCATGAATCTTTCCATTAAAAGTGACGGTGAAAAGCCAACATTCGTTATAACTGAAGTTCTGCGTACAATCTGACAGTTTTTGTGGAGTTATAAATGGACGAGAATAATTATTTCGGTTTTTTATTTTCGTCTAAATGCTAACACAATGTTTTTTAAGCGAAGATTTTGTCTCTGATTGTCTGTCTGAGTGAGTAAGCCTGCATTTGTCATTTGCAACAAATTGCTGTTTTTTTAGGGTTCCGTACCCAAAGGGTAAAACGGGACCCTATTACTAAGGCTCCGCTGTTCGTCTGTCCGTCTGTCTGTCTGTCTGTCCGTCTGTCCGTCTGTCTGTCAGTCTGTCACCAGGCTGTATCTCATGAACCGTCATAGTTAGACAGTTGAAATTTTCACAGATGATTTATTTCTGCTGCCGCTATAACATCAAATACAAAAAAATAGAATAAAATAAATATTTATGGGGGCTCCGATGCAACAAACGTGATTTTTTTGCTCGTTTTTGCTCGATATTGATAACGGCATCAGGTAGACGCTTGAAATACCTATTCACAGAATATTTAGTTATATGTTCACTTTAAAAATAAATAATTAAATCAATATAAAACAAAAATTTAAGGGGGGCTCCCATACAACAGACATGTTTTTTTTGCCACTTTTATAGATAATGGTACGGAACCCTTCGTGCGCGAGTCCGACTCGCACTTGGCCGGGTTTTTTTCTCCTAAATGCTATAACACAATGTTTTTTAAGCGAATATTTTGTCGCTGATTGTCTGTCTGAGTGAATAAGTCCGCATTTGTCATTTGCAACGAATTGTGGGATTTTTTGCTTAACAGTATTCTGATGAATTGCAACGTAACAGCGCATCTCTTGCATTTTGTGCCAAGTCTTTAATGTTATATTTTATTCATTTTGCAATTAACGATTGGCAATATTACCATGATAACAAACGTTGCTACAATGTGGCGGCATCTATCTCGCCACATGCGAACTAGCGAACTATCCTACATCGCGCAATCAAGATTTAACACGCAGATAGTATATATACAACCTCCCAACATCAACCGTTGGGCAGTAGCCCGCCAGGCACAAGACTCCGCCTGGTTGGAGGATCCTCCCTTTAGTTGGAGGAACACCACACCAAGTTTCTCCACAGGCCGGCCGACACGGGCAGCTTGAAGCAGTCAGGATCGACTGCTTGAAGCTGCAACTGCATAGTAAACTACAGCCTTCTACGTACGTACATACACGGACAGCTCGAGCAGTTGCAACTGCTTCGGGCGGTTGGCGGCACGGGCGGCGTGCGGTCAAGCAGTCCACTGACTGCTCGAGCTGTCCGTGTATGTTTATCACTGGCTAACTGCTCGAGCTGCCCGTGTATGGCTGGCCTAATAATACCTATTCTTTAATTGAATAAATACCGATTTTTTAAATGTCGATTATTTAAATTTTCAAAAATTATTCATGATTTAACTATTAAAATAGTAGTTCTATTTTAAATAGTATACCGTAGATACTATTCAGAGTCAAAGTTTTTTATTTCAAATAGAACAGCATTCTAATTGCGCAACTCACTCGTCATCACTATGGCTTTGAATTTGACAGGTCAACAATTTCTACGGCAACTTATGTAATAACAATCCGACTTCCCCACAACTATGTACCACGCAATGAATATTATTGTATATTCAAAATGCAAACTATTGAAGTTGCGAATGTAATACGAATTCTGTACGGCACTTTTAAGACGTCAAAACTAGATAGGTAGTACGGTACCTAGGTAGGTTCTATGAAGAAGAGCCGTCAAGAAACTCCATATTGATTTTACGACTCTAAAACTTTGACACGGAAAATAGGAAAGTGGAGATAAACTCTGGTGTCAGTCGGTCAAGGTAACTGGCGCGTCTGCCAAATCCTTTGCACAAATAAACGATCTTTCCACCTTATCATCTGTATACCCTTTTATTTACATTCATTCTTTTTTGCCTTAAGGGAAAAGGACAAGGAACTGCACGATTAAATATTGTTCCTTATATTTAACAGTAAAGTTTGTTGGAACCAGTTGTGACTTATCTGAGGTGTGCCCGACCTTTGTCACAATAATTTCCTTATTTATTCATATAACTTGGCTTCTTCTTATCGTTGTTGGACTTTGAATGTTAGACAGTATTTCCCGAGGGATGGACAAAGGTAAAAGGTATACCCACATTTTGCCAATAACTGCATTATCTAAGTCCCCTGTTGCTATTTAGGGAGCACAATTCCAAAGTCTTGTATTTCCTGATAGAAGCTCATTTCTCTGCCCGATCTGGGAATTTAACCTGTGGACATTCTAACTCGGCAGCTACATTTGCGCTCACTAGTCCAATCAGCCAACTGATTAAGAATGTTTAGATAAATCAGTTATCAACCGGTTCGGTTTGTTATCTCGTTTTGTCTACGATTCTCGTAACTAAACAAACCGTTCGACAATTGAGTTATCGAAATGTTCTCTGCCAGGGGACAAAAGCCAAATACTTATTTTCCTTTCTTCTTCTCTCATATACTTGTTCGTTATTTATTATTATTTTTTAACTGACAATTTATCTTATTTTATTTAATTAAGCATACACACGTCGCCGCGTCGCAGCATAAAACTGACTTACATCCGTCACCTCACACTTCAGGTCCAGTTGAAAACCAGCGTCATGCACTAGTTGTCTGGCATTTTTGCTGAACTGGGCTTTTTTGGCGCAGCCGTGAGGCACACTTTCCTGCTAGTTTCTTTTTTTTTGTTTTTTTCTGCTTTATTTTATATTGTGTGTCTTTTTAGTCTGTGCTAAATAAATGTACTTTCTTTCTTTCTTTCTATACGAGCATACGATGACAGATTATAAGAGGCTGACTGACCACGGTGCGCCAGACGTATATAAGCATCGTCACTCTCACATACGTCGTCAATCATGATTTTAGTGTAGTATACGTAGTTAGCTTAGGTTAAGTATTTTATTTCCCCTCCATTGGCTGGAGACCCTTCAGGTCTCGCCAATAACTACCCGGTTACGTAGAAACAGTCCACAAGAACTTTTACCAATAGAAAAAACGTCATCACACGTACTCGTTTCCTTTAAAATAACCATATTGATATTAAGGCCGTAGTCACGTCAATATTATACAGGGTGGAATCGTTAAGTTTCAACAGGCGACTATTCCGCCAGTTTAGAAAATATTGCAGAGCTTATGGCTAATATTATAACTAAGCCGCCTAGTAACTAAAATAACATAAATACTTTTGGAAAAATAACCGCCCTATATCGAGAATTTTGATTTTACCTACTTCCGTACATTTTTGTTCATGAGATATTCAAGAAGCTTATAATTTTTTTGCATTTTATTTTCGTGCTAAATTGTTTACTGAATGACAGGATTAATAATAACTCAATAAAAATGGATAATGTTTATTTCTTGTACCTACTGACAAAGACGGCAACATTTTTTATTTAAACTTTTAATCAAATGAACTGGCTGAAAAAGAATAATAACTAGACTAAAAGAAAAACTACGGAGTAAAGATAAAAGTTCCAAATTTTAAAAAAACTGTTCTCATGGATTTTTTATTTAAGGTGCATGTACCGATGGACCGTCCATACAATGTTTGTAGGGATTATACGCTAAAAATAGACACTCTTTGTTTAAAACGAATCATTTTATCACTTTTCTACAATCAAATGTGCTCGCGAATTCACTCTTTAGGAAATAACTTACACTAATTACTGAGAAAAACAATCATGAAATTCAGACAAAATTTGACACTTCTTTACATGTGTGGGTTTGTTTTGACAAGCAAACTAAGCGCCATGTTTGTTATAGTTTAAAATTGTAAGCGATAGATGGCGTGCAGGCGATATTGTAAATAGATATTAAAATATGCAGCGTTGCCGGTCTTCTGTAACCTTGACGGCGGCTGCGTTGCCAGCTAATTTGACTATGATTCGAATGCATGTACATTTTCAATTTGTTGAACGTAATGTTGATGCACTAGGATTTGCGCGCGGAATTTGTTGCGTGTTATATTTTGTATGCTATTTTAATTTATTCAAATTGCAATATGTCTAGTAGGTACTTATGTAATTGATTTCAATTGAATATAATTATTGCAATTTATTATTGGTAGGTAAATAATTTTATTAATTATTCAAAATACGCAATTTTATTGTAAAATAAAATTACCTAGGTATATTTCGACGGTAAGTATTAGAAACAGCAAGTTGGCCCGTGAGTTGGGTTTTAGACGCTGCAATCTCGTTACAATACTAATTACGTACCTAACCTACGTGTCGATGTTGTCATTATGTATATTTTATGGTCAACCATGAATTAAATTATTCAGTAAGTCACCAAAGTAACCACAACATTAAATTTCGTGAAAAAGCAATCTTGGGGTATGTTTTTACCAGGTAAAGAATACTTTGTAAGCATATAGCCCCCCGCCGAGATGCCGTCGCGAGCAGACGTATTTTTGAACGTTCCGTGTTTTAAATTCAAAAAAAATTGTGCAAAATATTGTGTAAACTATCAGTGAAACGATCAATTAATTAGTGATTACCATCTCAGTGATAAAATATTGAAACAATTACAACACACAATTAACAATATTATCAAAATTATCAACAGCAAATCAAGACAAGTTGTTATAAAAAATCGTGTTAGCGTGCGCCGGGCCAAGTGTCCTTGAAAGTGAATGCAAGGACAAGCTTTGCACCTGCAGCTACAGTACCTATTTTTATTAAATAGAACGCTATTTTCAACTCTCTTAGTAACGACGACTTGGTCCGATGGCACATGGGCCGGACTGTAAGTGAACGTGATCGTGTGACTATCAAGTTCAAACCTCCGCAGAACACATTACTTTTTGGAATGTTTTTTATTATGCTGCTAAAATACCAGAAAAATCTGAGATTTTTTTACGAAAAAATTGGAGAAATTTCTGAAATATTATAATTAATACTTGCACAAATTGCTGCTTGCAACATTGCTTAATTAAAGAAAAATCCGCATTCATTGTTGCTTTATTTTGCTTTTGGTGCATTTGAACGCCCAATATGCCGCTAAATCGAACACCGCCAACCTCACCGAAATCTAACTTCAAAATCAATGATGGTGACGCTGGTACTAATATACGTAAAGTTATTTTTTACAAATATACTAAGTAAAGTTATTTTTCTTTGTAGCACCTGTGAAGCAGTGGTTTCAAGACAAGAAGAAATAATGTTTGTTCAATTGAATTTTTTTTGTAGTAGTTTGTTTAGAATCTACATAATCATTGTATAAAGCTTTTAATTTGTATTTACTATAAAAGGTGAAATAATACCTTATTGAACTCAATAAAGATTTAGATTTTTGTTTTACTAAAAACTTAGGTAATAAAATAAAACTATATTTTACTGTGTATATTTGACATTATTTATTTCCTTTTTTTATTAATCAATTAAATGTTTTACGCCTTAAAATATAACTTTTATTTTCCTAAAATAGTACTAGTTTTAATTTATCGTAGGTGTCGTTCTGCCTACCCCTATTTAGAGTATTTCTACAAAATATTTTAGCCCTTTTTTAAATACACACCATCTAGTGGTAAACTTTGTAAACGTAGGGAATACGTCTATGTGTGTGTAAAAGTGTGTAAATTCAATGACAGATGTTATTATGGGATTCTGTGTCAAATTGGGTGGATTTTGAGGCATTGTTATGATCAAGTTCATTAAAAGGTAATGACCAGGTGTCGCGAACACTACTTCTACAACTTAGTAATGCTCAGATTTCACATAAAACGAAATAAACTCAAAATAATGATTTCAGCGCCATCTAGCGGGAAAAGTGCTGGGAACAGCCCGTATCTTTCACCTTAATTAATAAAAAAATAAACCTAACGTCTATTCCTTTAAAGCATAGACAGAGGAGTTCTGTTATACAGCCACAAGTTCATCATGACTGTATTTAGCGCCATGTAATAAGAAGCATTATCATTGAACTATTAGTATTTTTATTAGTTAAATAAACTGGTTGCAATATTATTATTATTTATTAGACATGAAAATAATAATAGGCTATCGCATTATGTAGGCAATCTGGAACTCCAAAATCTGTCTGTTTTCTGTTCGAAATCCTGGGTTAGATTCAGGTAGTGCTCAGGAATCTGTTGATAAGAAGCTTTATTATAGAGATGACTAAGATAGACCGAAGTCGAGTAAGGCTAACTCCGCCGCACTATTAACAGTAAGGAAGAGAGAGAGATTACATAAGTATGATTGGTATGATCAGTTGGAAGAAATTCTCATACTAAATGTATGGAGGGAGCGAAAGACAAAATTTTCAATATCTGCCTTAATTTTTTCCTGTAGTTATTTGTGTTATTTTACTCTCTATGTAGTCTAGTTTTGATAATCGCCTTAACTATTTAAATATCTTTTAAAATGACGTAAAAATCGTCTGTTGACCCTTAACGATTCCACCCTGTATAGTGTTCTCCTTCATCTTACGATTTTCTCGCCCCATTAAACTATTCTGCTTTGCATAAAGGAAATCGCGCGGTCATTAGCAACAAATGACTAGTTTCTTGTGACGAGCAACTGACTTCCTTAACCCTTAGAAAAATCATGTCTTTACGTTAAGATTTTAGGTGGATACTTCCGTCACATATCCACCTTATATAATCCCTAATCGCTTCTTACGGCTCCGTAGGGAAGAGAAAGGGTCACCTGCTCTAAAATAGAGTCGGTACTAAAACTAATTAAACTGTAATATAGTTTAATTCCTTTTAGTACCCAAAGTCTCTGTCATTTTAATACTTTCGACTCATAATTTTAATGTTTACATGGGATGATTTTCAAAATCAGCGTATTTGGTTGACCTCTCTGGTGCATTTTATATTGATATTAATTTGTGTTCCGTATTTTTATTTCGAAAAGAAGGTGTCTAAATAAGCCTATTTTATGTTGGTCTCGATTTTAACCAACCAGAAATATTTAGATTTGTAATTTTAGAGATCAGAGCGATCAATAATAATTTTTATTTTGGAGATTGAGCCACATAAGGGTGTAAACGAATTCGTTTTACTCCTTCAGACCGCGTGATCTGATGACACATATTAACCCTAAATCAGTTTTTTTTCAAAATCAACAAAAAATAAACAAAGTAAAAACCTGGTTTTCTGTTTCTGAGTCATTTTAGCTCCTCGGGTAACTAATTGCAAAAAGCGATATCGCGGTAGTCGTGCCCACCAGATGTGTCGCCGTGCTTTTATTAATTTATGCGTGTCATTGAAATGCACTACCACATAAAAAAAACTTTTGCTTATGTTTTTTTTCATATTATTTGGTTTAGATACTATCACTTATATGTACCGCAAAAAAAAATGTATTAGTTTATTTGTTTTTAATCAAGCTAAATCATGTGCGGTGACAATCTACACCAGTGCCTAGTAGATCATGTTGTTTTAAGGAATTACACAAATTCATTTACACCCTGTGTAATAAATAAATGTTTTGCAATATATTTCCTAATAGCAATATTTCATAATATTCGAAGCTGCGGAAAACTTTCCGCGGACTAAAGGATAATTAATTAGTCTGCTCGACGGAGGGGAAAAAAGTCTCAGGCACGTGCGAAACCTATTACAGGGTGACCAGCCTTGATTTAAATATACTATTAAAGTTATTTACTGCCCGCATTTAGAAAACAGCCTTCGCTCCCGGAATTTTGGCAACAGATGGGGAAGCAAGGAATTTCTAATACCTTCATAAATTTAAGCGTCAATAGCTTAAGCGTTGAGTGACGATCAAAAGGTCGGGAGTTCAAATTCTTCGTCATTGATCAAGTGTTGTATGGAATATTAGCAATATGTACCACATATGATCTAGAAGTAGTTTTGAAAAACTACTTAAATAAGCTCAAAGACATAAGGCAAGCCAGATAACGGACCCCATATTAAAAGAATCATGGCGAGTCCTATACATTGATTTGTACAAAAAAAAATAAGAATTTAGAGAAGTTGGAATAGCGTTATAATTGTTCTTTGGTGCCTAAAGAATAGCTTTAGGTTTTTAAAATATTTTTAGAACCCCGCAATTTACAAATAATTTATTTTATGTTTCCTAACTTATCATTGGGCTAATTTCTGAACGCGACAACTTTGACAGTTGAGTTACGACACGTACAGAAATTAACTCAATTTCATAATAATTTTGTTAATTTTATTTTATTTTGGGGTTCTAAAAATATTATACCTAAATGCCGCAAGTTATTGTTTAGGGGCCAAGAATCAATAATAAAACTATTCCAATTCCTCTAAAAATATTAATTTTTATGTACAAATCCTGCCATGATTCTTTGCACATCGATTTTATTTGGGCCACGTGAAATCCATTTCCGTATCGTGCCCAGTTTGAATTGCGGGCCAGAATAGTGAATTCTCTAACAAAGAATCCCGATTACACTTTTCTCCGACGAGAACAAACTCAAGACTCCAGAAACGGATTGAAGTAGTTCTTTCACTCGTAGACAGATGTTAAGATAAAATAAACTGATTTCAAATACAAGACTAGAGTTATTTACTGGTCGCCTGCACAATAGCCACTTGGCTTCTGAATTTCGGTAGTTTAGCAAACAGCGTACTGAATTCTGATACATAAATCTAATATTGAAATAAGCAGATTGGGAAACTTGTGCTCAAACATACAACTGCACAGTGCACAGTTCTGGGTAATGAAACTATGAACAAGTGTAGTTCTGATTGTACTTTGGAATATAATAAACCATTGCTGTTTGATAGTACGTAACTTGTTCCCTGAATTTTGTTTGTTTCACTTGTTACTTCATGCACAGCAGAAACAGTTACAGGATGTAAACGAAACGAATTGGTGTAATTCCTTCAAATCGCATAATGCCTGCACATCAAGCTACTACAATCTGTCAAATTTCTTTAATAGATTTTCATCTTTATCGGAAACGCATTAGGTTCAAGGTTGATTGGGAAAATTTTACAGTTTCGGGTATTGCTTGATGTGCTGGCGTCTGTACTTACTGGTGATACAGATTGACCGTGCGTGAGATTTATTCAGATCCAACAAAAGAAATGTTTCAAAAAGAACACATGATGTTCTGTTTTTGAGACATTTTAGCGCCCAGAGTTAACCGACTGCGCGGGGCGATATCGCGCTAGTCGTGCTCGCCAGCTATGTCGCCGTGATTTCATTAATTTAGGCTGGGCAAGGAAATGATCCAACCGAAAAAACAGCTTTTTCTTTTGTCGTAACCTTATTAGGTGGTTTAGATATGACCCCTACCGCACGAAAAAAAGCTTTTTTTTGTTTAATCTAGTGAAATATACAGGGTGTAAACGTAGAATACCTTCAAACCGCGTGATCTACTTACTGGTGACACTGATTGACCCTGCATAGGTTTTTTAAAAAGCAACATTTTTTTTTTTTGTGTTATAACTTTCGTGAGACACATTCATATTTATGACCTAGTCGGGCAATCCCGAAAAATGCACGTGAGTAAACCGTAAATAATCATAATTTTTTTTTTTACAAAAAATGAACCTTCCTTTTCTCTGTCTGAGTAATTTTAGCGTCCCGAGTTAACTGACTGCGTGGAGCGATATCGCGCTAGTCGCGCCCATCAGCTGTGTCGCCGTGCCTTCATTCATTTATGCATGGCATCGAAATTTTCTATCACATAAAAACATTTAATTGGGAAGAAAAAGTTTATTTTTATTTTTAATGAATTTAAATCCCGTGCCGGGTTAATCTATACCATTAATAGATCATGTGGTTTGAAGGAATTACACGAATTTGTTAACACCCTGTAGATTAACCCTGCACAGGTCGGATTTAATCTGTATAGTGATAGATCATTTGGTTTTAAGGAATGACACGGATTCGTTTACACCCTGTATAAGTTTTCATACTGTCTTCAATCTGATAGTAATTAGACACGTACACAATTTAATTTCACATTTCTATATTATACTGGCATTAGTCACGACGTGTTCCATTATTTCTTTTGCTTCATTTATACACAATACGACATGCACGTTTAGTACTAATTACAAATGACCTCGACTTTTACAATTTATAATATGTATGTAATCATCATGCTTACACGTTGAGCTTGCCTTTGTCAAAACTGACACAGGTAAAAAATGGCATTCTTTTGAATTTGTGTAATTGCCTTGAATTAAATTCTGTCTAATTTAAATCCTGTTAAATCCTTTGTCAAGCTAATAGCCACGTTAGCAAACCTGATTCATGTCGTACATTAAGCCTACCTTTATTGCTTGTGTTTTTGGACGAGGAGATGGGCTCGACATCATCTTCTAAGGTTCCTGCTTCATACGTAGTGGAATTAGCAGGACCCTTACAGCGGTTACGCACTGTATCCGATCCGGATCCGTGAAAATAAGAATCTAAAAAACTCGAACCGAATTCGGATATTGCTTTTTGCACTGCATCTGATCCGAATTCGTGAAAATACGGATCTAGAGTCTAAAAATCTCGGACCAAATTCGGATATTGCTTACGCACTAATCCGATCTTTGATCCAAATCCAAGCAATTCAGGGGCCATCTTTGGCATATGTCCGATTTGAATCCGAGGTAATGCGAAAGCGTTCATACAAACAGTGCTACGGCTACTTCGGACCGTCAATATTTCTTCCGAATTGGAGACTCACGGATGACGGAGAGAAATCGGATGACGGAAGTCAGATCTAGTGCGTAAACTATCATACAAATAGTTCTATGACTACTTCGGAACGTATTTTCACGGATTCGGTTCGGATGCAGTGCGTAACCGCTCTTATGAACAAAGACAAAAGACCTATTCTTCTTATTGAATTTGCTAAAACTGCAACTAAACGTGACTTTCGAACATCGGTAGCTGAAGTCTTTTTACATACATACATAAACTCAAGCCTTTTTCCTCATGGAGGTAGGCAGAAACTGTAAAACGTCACATGTTACGATCCTTATACTCCTTTTGCATCGTCCACAGTCATACATCTTGTCATACACGCACGCCGGTTGAAAGCACTACGCACCTGTCCTTTTTGAGGTCTTTTAGTTGTTTTTGAAATGGACTAAATTGATAACAGAATGGTACCCAAGAGACAGTAAAAGAAACAGATGTAGACAGACTAAGAGATGGGAAGACGACATTATGAAAGTAGCTGGTCCACTATGGACTTGTGATGCAAAGGACAGGACTGAGTGGAAATCTTTGTAGGAGGCCTTTGTCGGAAAACAAGCTGCTTTAGAATAGCAACAGTTAACCGCTTGCCGATATTGTGTCTTTGAAATAAGTTAAAATTATTATTATATTAAGTTTTAGTACCTACATATTTCAACTTTGTAAAATGGAAAAAGCAGCAATAAAGGCTTATTATTATTATAGTTGTATTTAAAATTCGCATTTTGTCTTTACGTTCAAGTTCAAGCAAGATTATTTCACGAAACATATCTTTTGCGAAACGAAATGTATCGACTTGAAATCGTTCGCAGCAATAGATAATAAAGAATCACAAGTGGCATCCCTCGCTAGCACGTTATTTACGATTCCTTATTGTAGTAACCCACTTCCTTTACACAATTTGTCCCGAAGGACGAGGAGATGATTTATCGTAAGATACATCTCGTCTATATTTCATGGTTAAATCATCGTAGGAGAAAATAATCCTACAAAAATCTCAGGTGACGGGATCCTGGGGTTGGTTTATAACGACAAAATGGCGGTAATAAATATCTGTTATTGCTGCGTCAGCGGCACGCACAAAGATCGGGAAAGTGTGAATGATATAAGGTAGTTGCTACTACGATGTTTCCGTACTTATTTTTTATTAGGCTCTTTGGCAAGTTATTGTCAATAAAAGTTCTTCGCGTGCTTATATTCATTACCAAGGTGTAAGTTTTGAAAACTATATAGGTTCATAATAAAATTGTTTATAAATTTTGCCTTCAAAGGCACTTTGGCAAGTTATTGTCAATAAAAGTTCTTCGCGTGCTTATATTCATTACCAAACTTTAAGTTTTGAAAACTATGTTTAAAGGTTCATAGTAAAATTATTTATAAATTTTGCCTTCAAGACGACTATGTTATGTTTTTGTATTTTCACTTTATTATGAATGGCAGCGTAAAACAGTTTTCCAAAACTGAGTCATCAAGTTTTATTGGATCAATCTGCTCTTGTTACGGCTACAACTTTTTTTTTTTTTAATATGTAAAAACCACTTAGTTCCATATTTGTATGACAAAGTACGGACAGTAGTACCTTAAATGTTCCAACAACCAACAAGAGTTACCTATTAGCTGTTCTTAACTTCTTAACGCAAATCCACAAACTTTATTCTAAAATATTCCAACGTTACTTAAGCACATTCTCGACGTTCTCTGAAATCTTGATTCATTATCTCGGATTTTATACAATTTCAGCGCCAAAATACTCTGAAATCTCTTGTTTTAGTTAATCATTCTAAAAACAACATGGTAGGGCAACATAAAAGCAAATTGATTTTATTAATAGCTGGGCGTGAAGGCGACATGTCCGCCCACATTACCCCGGGGGAAAATAGATCAGATACGTGTGACAATATCTGACTTCACAAATAAGTGATTAAATTCCTTCCGCCTTTTGACACGAGAGGTACCTCGTAAACGGAATAACAAGAGACAAATTACTCGTGTTGATGTAAACAAAAGGGTTGAGGTGAAGGGAGAATTTGTGCAATTTTTGTTGTTTAATGTTGGATCACACAGAACACCGCACCCTGTTTTTCCTCGTTGCGGATTTTCTGGATTTTAACTTTGTAACAGCATTTTTAAGTGGACTTTAACTTTGTATAGTTTGGGGTAAAGAAATACTCCAATCTAAACAGCTTAGAAACTACACGTGACTTTTATCCTTAGTGAAAGGGTTACATTGCCTTGCAGAGGCTAATACGACCCACGCACTGTTAAACAAAAGTCGAAACAGTTGAATAAAAGTTCGAATGTATAGTTTTTATTTGAAGGACAAGACTGTGTTTGAAACCTTTTCTCTCCATATTTATGAGAGTGAAAATTCAAAAACAAATATAATGTTGTTACTTCATTCTTTGTCTAGTGAAAACGTTTTTATTTAAATCAAAAAAAGTTGCTGTAGAACGGAAAAAATGCAGCACCAATTTTTTAATTTTTATTTACTTAAATTCTTTCAAGCTAATTTGTTGCGAATTCAACAATTCTTTGCTCAAAAGAAATGTTTTATTATGCTCTAATCAATTGGTTAATAATAATATATTGTATTACAATAGTAGATAAAAATTTACAACAAAATCGGTTCAAATGTGTGATTTTCCATATTGTTTTTTTTTTTTTTGTTTGGATCGTCTCACTGACTAACTGAATCAAAATTTCTGTGATGCTGGGCGATATGAAACTAGAGAAAAACAACGAAATCTTTTGGAGACACAAAGATGTATTCCGTGATTACAACATAATATTGTGAATAAACAAGAAAATATTTGTGTTGTAATACCACGAAGCACTGCTATATACCACGCTCCGGGGAGTCCCCGGGTCCGTAGGCAATGCGGTAGAAAGGCCAGCATGTAAATAGCTTAGTTATATTAAATTTATAGCGAGAAGAAAAAGCTAGAAATCTTCCATAGTGATGTGGCATTCAGATTTCCCCGGGGATCTGTAATCCTCTTACCCGGTTTCAATTTAAAATTTATTCTCAATTCCAACACGTTTCAAATCATGGATATCATGACACGGGCACGTTTGAACTTAATATTTTTCTGCCTGGAAATGAAATATATGTATTTGCATAAGCGCTCTTCTTAGGCAGGTTTATCTGGTTTATTCTGACGTTTGCTATATGAGAGTTTCACTGACCCTCGGGAAAAATGTATTTTGAAATTCTTATACTGATTGTAAACGATTTCGTGAAATTCCTTTAAACCGCGTGATCTACTGGTGAAATAGATTGTCAATGGACAGATTCCTTTCAGATAAAGCAAAATCTGATGTTCTTTTTCCAGTCATTTTAGCGCCCCGAGCTAACTGACTGCACGGAGCGATATTGCGCTAGTTGTACCCCACAGGTGTGTCGCCGTGCTTTCATATTCTTTTGCGTGGCATAGAAATGTCTGTGACACAAAAAAATGATTGAGGTTTTTTTTTTTTTTGCTTATTTTTTATTGAAACATTAGGCGGTTTAGATCCGAACAATTAGGTAATATCTTTATCCCGTGCGGTGTATGTGCGATAATCTATGCAAGTACCTAATAGATCATGTGGTTTTAAGGAATTTAATAAATTCGTTTACACTCTGTAACCCATTCTGTCAGTTAAATAACTTTTGCCCTATGTGTCTATAGATTAAAGAAAATCTGAATACCTAAAACTGTTGTCGCACTATCTGAATTTCCTGCAAGTATTCCACGTACACATCGGACTAGAAACTAAATTGAATAAAACTTCCTGGAAGGTTTTACTGAATTCGGAATTGTAAACAATACGTTTTTGGCCAGAAATGTTTTAATAAAACGTTTTATTCCATGAATATCAGATAACTTCAGAGGAAATAAAATTGTGCAACGTAACACGCAAAACATTTTGCTTCAATTATTGATTTTGAAATCTAACTATTTTTCTTTTTAGTTTATTTTCATAGGATTTTATTTTTAACTTAACTTTTTGTCATAACTTACCATCACGCCTGTACTTTCCGAAGGTTAGGGCAGAGGTGTACAGTACACCCTCATTTCGCTATTATGTTATGCATGTTTAAGTCCCATGTAATAGGGGGTGTCAGGGGGTCTCGTGTAGTGCCGGACTTAGAGAATAGCACTATCCCATCGCTTCCCGAGGGTGTCGTAAAAGGCGACTTAGAAATTCTCTAAAGCATGGGCAGCAGCGTTCTCTGAGTACTTTAACAACCATACTGCGATCGCCAACCCGCCTGCCAAGCGTGGTGATCACGGCAAACCCCCCATTTTGGAGGAGGCCTATGTCCAGCAGTGGACGTCTTTCGGCTGAATGTTGATGATGATGAACAGGGGTGAGCCTATTGCCATCAACCGGGCACATTTGCAGACTTCGGGCTGCTTTTTTTCGACACTTTTTTTCAACGGTTATAAATACTTTTTCTTATGAAAAACCGTAATTTTTCGCTATGTTAAATAACATTCATTGGCACACTAATCTCATTTTTAATAAGCAGGAATGTTGACATTGATAGCTTTAGTAGGTATTAGTGATAAGTAAATTATATTAGGTGAAATTTAACAGACGATTATCGACATTTCATACAACAACACCACCACATTATTTATCTCCTCAGTTCTTTATCTTCTAAATCGAGGTAAAAAACATAGTAAATAGAGAATGACACGTTAGTTTCCAGAAAAAACCTTTCCACAAAAGGGCAAAATATTCAATGAAAGTGGAAATAAAGGAAAGGGCACAGTCATACCTATATTAGTGAAGGTTTCGGCTTTCGGCGTATGCCGTGGAGCCGAGATAGCGTCGGCGCCCTTAAGAGCCTATAAAAATGCTAATGGGATGAAGGTGATGTCTAAAGAAAAGGAACATCGAAATGTACGTACGTTTTTGATTCGTTACTCATAAATGATGACGGTTTAGACATCCTGAGTATTCCTGAATCAGATGAATGTTTTATTAAAAGATAAGTTTTTATGAATTGCGAATTATTTTGTGACGAAACTTGAAGATGGACCTGATACTTGTATCCTTCATACCAGAGCCGGTTTTTAACGGCAAAAGATCCGCGAGACTTGGCCTTTTTTTACGTGAATGTTTTTGATGGGATATACTTGTCAACAGTGACAAGTCAGTTTTGTTATTTGCCAGTACTTGTGAATTAAACCGTTCCGTGTCTAATTTTCCTTGAAAAAATGCGTGTATTAGCTATTGTATGGCAATTTAATGTATTATGAAGACTTTTAAGATAAATGTTTGTATTTTAATATAATAAAAAATAATAAAAAAAATCCTATTTCACGATTAGTCTAGTTAGTACGTATCAATTCTTTTATTATGGCAGCACTGGTTGTTTATGGGTAAGAACGGTTTTGTTTTGGTTGTTTGATTTTCGATTCTGTTCCAATTACAACTGCAAATCATTTTAGCTAATATTAGAATTTCTTTTTGGGTTAAGATCGAACGACGATCTTGATAGAAACAGTACCATTTGTCAAACGGTGTAAATTAGCGGAATCACCCCCTAATTAAAATTCACCTGATGTTAATATAATTTATACTATTACATAACTGGAAGCTCAAGTTCACCCATGACGTAGATCGTGCCCTACGTGTCATTGCATTGTGTTTGCATCCAGAGACAAAGTTGAAAATTCTTATTTGCCTGTAATTCCACCTTCAAGAACACAGCAATGCTGTTGCAGTAGAAATGGATTTGGTGTTAGTACTTGTGCGGACGAAGTCTTTCAACAGGAGCTCGACTACTACTAAACTGATATTATCTTCTTCTTCTCTCGTGTCAGCACGAGCTATACGAAAATAGCTCATGCTGTGGTAAAAAGATTAACCAGTCAGCAAGGTTGGTAGCGAGGCTGACTGCCCAGGATGCTCCGTAAGTACTTAAGTATCGTCACTGGTGGAGGCTCTTTTCAGATTGTACCTCTGAGGGTCGAAACTCATATGCTCGACGTGTTCCCGCTCGAAAGTATATGGGTCCGAATTCTATACGATTTCATGCACCCCACTGATATTATTAATAGTACGCTTACACACGCTGCGTTCTTGCGTTCTGCGTTTCCTGATTGCGCGCGCTACTAGGATGAAAATATGATAAATGATTTTATTTGTGTAAATAAGTTTGTTACAGACACTTTTATGAGTCAATGTAAAGTTTTTTTAAGACTACCGACATTTCTTATCTGACTAGCTCTGAGGAGAAAAGCCGAAACAAACTCAGAAGTCAAGGTCTACTAATAAAACTATTTATTCATTAAGTAGGTTGCAAAGTCATCATTTCTATTTTGCAGTCAATAAACCAGTCTCATCCCTATTGATAGAAAGGTAAATAAAACAAAGATAATTTATTCAAACCATAAATTTAATTCAATGTTTACGAAGAAACACAAACAAAAGTTTAAATTCCTGAATATACGTAAACTTCCTATTTATTTTCAATTAAGGAAATAACCCCCAAAAAAGTCTGCTGGCACAGACGCCACACAAATTAATATTCCTTAGTATTCAATTAGCTTTTTTGAAAATTAACCCTTTGTAAAGAAAACTTCCGGGAGGAAGCAATTGTTTTCTTCCTAAGGGGAATGGCTAATTAGTAGGCGGGGTTTCTTTTCCCAACCCTTTGCATTATCCCCAAGGCGTCCCCCTACTGATGGGCCTCTCCTCAGTCCGGTCAAATCGGTCATTCCCAGTTGCCCCCACCCTCAACACCACAACTGGTGGCAAATGGTTTATTTTATTTAAAATGTCCCATTTGCTACTAATGGTGACGTTGCAGTGGTGGCAATTGGGAATGACCACTCTTTTCATTCCCAGTTGCCTCCAGTGGTGGCAGTTGGGGAAAATGCGATGTGGTATCAAATATTTATCACGAAAAGGGGGCAAATAGAACATTTAAAAAAACATTTGCCCCCATTGGTGGCGTTGACGATGGGGGCAACTGAGAAAGACCGGTTGAAATGATCACTTGTAAGGGTCCGTTCTCACCAAGACGGACCCTCTGTTTTCTCAGTCCTTCTAAAGAGACGGATATGCCAGTGGCAGTACAATTTAAGTATATGACATTGTTCACATTTAGAAAAAAAACGGATCAGGACGTATCCGAGAAAAAAACGGATCGGGGTTTTTAGACGGACGTTTTGCCGCTGCGAAGAGCCGTCTAAACGCCCGGATCGGATATAGTTTGAATGAATCTGCCGACGAGACGGCACCAATGTGCCTCCCTCATACCCCGTGGTCCCTGCGAATTTTTAAATACCACCACAGCACTTGGATATCGTCGTCGTCCATCGTGTACGAAGACTGACACATGCACCGGCCGTTCGCGGTGCATATGTGAAAACGCTCGTCCGACCAAAAAGTACAAATACTGATTTTAAAGATTGTTTTATTTACTTCGTTTTATTTTGTATTTTTTTATTGTTCAAATACGGGGCGTATTTGTTGTAAATAAACGTTGGGACAACATCTAAAACTTTGTTCTAACTGCCACCACTGGTGACAGTTTGGTGGTGGTCGATGTTAATAATATTACAAGTTATGTCTCATCGAACCCCACTGGTGGCGGTTGGTAATAAAAATAGAATTTTGTCCCAACGACCACCAGTGGTGGCAGTTTTAGTGGTGGCCGTTGGGAATAAACAGACAGTCCGTCCAGGTGGGAACAGGTCCTAAATGAGTACTGCCATGATCACCACGCTTCGCAAACGGATCGGTGATCGCACCATGCTTGTTATTGCACAAGGGATTATGACGTTGCCAACCGTCGTGACATATTCCATGTTCCAATATAACTTGCTATCCTTGTCTGATGGATAAGGACTCTTGGGATCTGTCCTTTACGCACATAACCTAAGTTTACTGCGGTGGTAATTTTAGTAGAGGCACGTAATAGGAAAGTAGTCCGAGTACGTGACTATGTGGGCTTGTTTGAATAACTTATCTGTAATGTATTTTCTTCGCATACAGTCAGGGTCGACTTTAATAAGAATCACATTGTAAGCTCATTACCTAGAACTCTCTTTATTGATTCTGGACGCCAAGTAACACGTTTAGGGTCATACAGTTTAATTGTTTAAGAAATTAGGGATGTTTAGCTGATTGAAATAACTTGATTAAATTCTTGTTCAAATAAGCGTTTATATTTTTAACTTAAAATGTACTTTACAATTTGAATAACAATTACTACCCTTTTCAACGTAAGGCGGGTCCTGTCTTTTGACTACAAAACGTTACGATACCAAATATTAAAAAGTTTAATGTAATTAATTAGCGCAATATTCCAACAACTAGGTAATTTGCTTTAAGAATAGGTGATAGAGAAAACAGAGATTGAAAGTCCTCATCAAAACTTTTGCTTAAGGGAACCACAAACCAAAACGTCATCTATTTTTTTTTGTTTTTGTTGATTATTTCAAAAAGTGTTGAATCTATTTCGATAAAATTATATGAAACAACACCTCTGAAGTATGACCTACCAAACAAAAAAAGAATCATCAAAATCCTTAATAATTGGAGGAGATATCGCGTAACAAACATAAAAAAACATACAAAAAAAACCAACAAAATTCAGACGAATTGAGAACCTACTCCTTTTTGAAGTCGGTTAAAAAACTCACTTTTAGGTTAACGAGGCCTGACATTGAATGGGATATTAACCCCTGTTATATAGGCCAAAGAGATCCGTAATAAAACTACGGTCTATAAGTTTGAGAACAATGATATAGTTGTTTATCTCCTGTATTCATTTTCATTCTTATTTATTTAATTATTTATTATTAACTTGTGCTGTCCCACTGGTCGCCCAAGGCCTCCCTTCGTTTCTTTCATCTGTCGCGATTCTGTGCAGCTTTGGGCCAACTCTCAAATTGTAGACGTGGCTGAAAAGGCCGCCCAGATGAAGTGGGACTGGGCAGGGCATGTCTGCCGCATACTGAATGAGCCGTGGGCCTGTATAGAACAAGACTGGAGCCCCGAGTCAGCGAGACGGGGTCGCGGCAGACTGCAGAGAAGATGGCGAGACGAGTCGGATGCCTTCCTCAACAAGAACATCCTAATCCTAACCCTAATCCTGTTTGTTACCTTTTCACGCCTAAACCACTGAACCGATCATCCTGAAATTTTGCAAATACGTTGTCAGGTGTACAGAAACGGACATAGGGTACCTTTCATCCCGAATAAAAGTACTGTTCCTGAGGAAAACAACAATAACGTTCATAGATGACGCCACGTGTCTTTCGAATCATGATTGAATTATATTATTATAGAAACTTTAGTAGTGTGTTAAGAGTTGATTGTCAAATTCTAAATTACCGCGAGCGAAACCGCGAAGCTAGTTATTTATAAAAATAAAATTGCAAAAATCCACACACATTTAAATTGTCTTACTCTTCACAGGAAAGCATAAAAGGTTGGGACAGGATGCTAAAATTAGTATAAAAAATACTCTTTATATCGAGAAGGACTTACAAAGAACTTTCCTGTCCTTGATTTATAAAACACATCCGTATAACCCAATAAAATAAATGGGCTTAGGCGTTTAACAAATTCATTTCACGAGCAAATTCGGTTTATGTAGCCAACCGGAAATAAGAGA
This sequence comes from Amphipyra tragopoginis, assembly GCA_905220435.1. Taxonomy (NCBI): domain Eukaryota; kingdom Metazoa; phylum Arthropoda; class Insecta; order Lepidoptera; family Noctuidae; genus Amphipyra; species Amphipyra tragopoginis. The sequence continues at coordinate 14,157,717 of HG992009.1, forward strand.
TAAGGTAATACCTACACGCATTTGTCGAATAGATATGTACTATATGTGTGTAGTAGTGTTTTCTTTTTGTTTGTAACATAGCGTGGAGATACAATATACATACAAAATTATCAAATTTTGTGATTTAAATACTTGCTTTAAACTCGTCATCAGTGATACTTTATGTGGCCTGCGGATTAGTACTTACCCTCTTTCCGACTAACCTTGTATAATATATGTATAATACAAAACATTATGAAGACCTAAATGCAATTATGACGAAAACGAAATTAGATGATATAAGACTTCCAGTAAGTAGTATTCTCTAACTTTGTGTTTGAACGAGAATTTACTCGGATCTTTTTTAATATCAAGGGGAAGCACGTCCCATAGTTTCATTGCTAAGACAGCGAAGTTAGAAATGAAACCTGTGCGGTGGGAAGGTATTTGGAAAAGTAAATTTTCAGAAGCACGAAGGTTACGATTGTGAGAACTACCCATAAGTTGAAAATATATCTTCATTTATAATTAGGAGCACATGGAAAGTTCATAATGGAGAACAGCGTACAGAGAGATCTGAGGAATTGTCCCTGCCGATCTATCCATCGATCCGTCTCTGTTGGTACTTATACAATTACGAATCCAGTGTCTTACGTTTGATCTCAATCCTCATCTGATGTTAAGGGACGATTTAGTCGACGATGAAGCACGCTTGCTTAATACAAATACACTCGAGGCCTAAAGACTTCTAGATTGTATTTATCAGGAAACACAGACTCTTCCTGGAATTCCACTCCTTAGGAGTTTATGAGGAGGATTAAGAACGTACATATTTTATAAAATCATCATCATAGACGTTTTTTATAAGTAACCAGCTTTTGCCCGTAGCTTCGCTTGCGTGAAATTTTTAACCCGTTAAGTGACGATTTTCCATACAAATTTTCATCCCCTATTTAACTCCCTTAGGGGTTGAATTTCGAAAAGTCCTTCCTTATTTCTTGTCTACATTATAAAGGAAACCTCTGTGCAAAATTTCAGCTTTCTAGGTCCAAGGGTTTGGGCTGGGCGTTGATGAGTCAGTCAGTCAGTCAGGACTTTTCTTTTTATTTATATAGATAAGTCGTCATATACTGCCTCTTTGGTCTAGTGGTGGCAAGCGCGACTTCTGAGCGTAAGGTCCTAGGTGCGTAGGTCGGGCAAAGTGTTATTGGGTTCTCAGTAGCAGCCCGGAGTCTGGATTTGTGCCCGGTTGATGGCAATAGGCTCGCCTCCTATTACATGGGACTTAAACATAACGCCAAAATAAGAGTGCACACCAATACACCTCTGCCCAACCCTTCGGAGAATACACGTGTGAAAATGCCATGTTATATTTTATAAAATCTTTTATTCTTTTGCACAGTATTATTACCCAAGAGGCAGATTTAATTCAATAGACGTTTTCTGCCAGTCGCATTTTGTTGTCATAAGCGCCAATCATTCTTGTTTTCCCAGTAGATATTGGACTGAATTGTCCCAATTTAAAATGAATCCCAAAATCATGTTTACCGATTTCGGTAAACCGACCGAACCGCAATGTAAACGAAAAATCTCCGTATTTTAATTTGAATATTTATGAGTGCAAAACTTTTATCTAACCTACTTTTTCGATATTAAACATCGTGGACACCTGTTGAACAAAACTTTTGAAATCAAATTGAAATCAATCTCACACAAGTGAATCTCAAGACACGCTTTTTATTAAACTATATAGCGTTTTATATATATATATATAAAACGCTCGGTGCAACAAACTACTAGGTATTTTTAAATACCTAGTAGATTGTTGCACCGAGCGCAAAGTGAGTCATTAATGCACGAGTGTTATGTTGGTGCCCGAGCGCAAGCGAGGGCACTAAATTAGCACGAGTGCATTAATCACTCACTTCAGCAAGGTGCGTAATCTACTTTTCTTTCAACTACCAATTTACCTACCGTGATAAAATATACCTACTCAAAATAAAAACTCAAGTTAATGAAAACAAGTAATCCTGCGACTTTTGCGGCAAAAGGTTATTAACAATTTCATTTGCAGCTGTTTTTATACTTTCTGGAATTGAATTCATATCGCTATCTATTTCCATTTTTTAAAACTTTTCTTGCTAAATAAGAAGTATCAAAGTTTTACAATGGTACAAAATGCGCGCCATTTGTTTTTTTTTTTCACCAATTCGGTTTTATTCAGCCGATTTTTATTTTCAGCGAGTATCTTTTTGATCTAATGCATATGCATACTTACATTTAATATTAAACTTAACGGGAGACATTAAACCTCTGTGGTAAATTTATATCTAAATAAAAAATAAAAAACTGCACTAATGAAAAACAGTGCAGTAATGAAATTTCATACAACATTTCTGCACTGTTTGCAGTGCAGTAATGAGATTTCATACAACATTTCTGCACTGTTTTGCTTCTAAGCAGAAAATACGTACTTTGTGATCGGTTTTGTAGCGATTAATGATAACATTACTACGTAGTTGAAAGAAAAAATACTTTACTAACTTCTTTTTTCCGAGAAGGACCAGTGCTTAAAAACCCATTCAAATTTGGAATTTCGCACATCAAAATAACTGCCAAGCAGGTAGGTACTGGCCATAAAACAAAAAAGTTTAAATGTTTATGATGAGAAATAAAAAAGGGAATGATAATATTCTCTGAAGGCACGTATCCATTTAAATGACAAAACAGCTCCGGGACTGACACGTAAAAATAAATCTGCAGTAAGTCTCCACTCACACGTCCTGCTTTTATTATCCTACATTTTATTTTCACTCCTCGGGCTAACGAATGGAATGACTATGAAAAGTATAAAGTTTAGTATATGACGCATTTTTAGCCTCAGCCTTAGCTGTCGAATAGCCATGGCCGCCTGTAGACAATGACTCTTCTAGACTTCCCACACATCAATTGAACAAGAGGCGACGATTGACACTTTGCTTTGAGTTCAAATAAATGGACCAAAACCAGTATCCTTATATTATTATGTAGCTTTTTATTAGCGCCAATAAACTTTTTATAGGTCGAAAATGATAAAATCTTTATAGAATTTTATTCTTATTACGCAAAATTTTTAACCACAGCCCGAAGAGAACATTAAATATGCATGGTTTAAAGGTAAAGTCTCGGTGAGGGCTGAGAACATGAAACACCATCTTGAACGCGAAGAAATAATTGATGCGCGACATTCCGAATTGTACGCTTGCGCCATTGCCACCATAACTTGTACTATTTATTCTGTGACCATAGCCCGCATGTTTAGCTCTAACCTTATTGCCTTGCTTTTTAGGGTTCCGTATCCGAAGCGTCTGTTTATCTTCAACATCAACTCCAAAAGCCATTTATTCAATATAGACTAGAATTACTTAGTTCTTTTTTAAAGCAAGACTTTTTGAAAGACAGTCTCGAAAAGCGCGCGCCCTTCACGCTTCCTAGTGTTTATGCTGTGAAGAAGAAACGGCGCAACAATCTCCACAGCAACACAGTTCTGTCAGTCAAATGAATAAATTAAATGAGTCTATGCTTACACAGAAAAGGTAATATTAATTACATTATTAAATTGCGGATGATAAACAAAGTATTTATCTGTCCGTCTGTCACAAGGGTTTTGTATTTAAAAACTTACGAATGCCAAATTAAGCCTGATTACTCTTTCAAGCAACAAGTACCAAACAAAATGTCTCACTGCCATATTTAGCGTGGTACAGAACCCTCACTGCCCGAGCCTGGCTTGCACTTGGCCGGTTTCTATTTTTATCCGTCGAAGCGTTTAACACAAATGATGTTCCGCAACAAGGATTGTGTTTTAAGCCCAGAACTAAGTTTCTCGACGAGTGTAGCAGAATTTCCTCCGAGAAGAGTTTGGAACAAAGATGGAAAGGAAACGAAATTCGCGCAAACACAATAAACACCTTTCACGAACTTTCACTTGCAAGTTGTACGAAGTTGACGAAGTTCTACTAAGTTTCTTATCTATATGCGCGGGAATATCCGGTAAAAACCTAATCTAGTTTCATTAGAACTACAAAAATTGGGCAGTGTTTAGTGTAGATTGCACGCTATAAAAAATGGTATATGTTGTTTTCCAGCTGAGAGATACTACAAAAATCGTTTAAAAGATAGATACTTAGATAAAACCATCATTCTGTTTAACCTTTATTATTTTAAGGTATCTTTAAACAAGGTTAATCGGAAAGGGGGTACTAATCCGCAGACCGGTTAAAGTATCAGTGATAACTGTTTTAAAGCAAGTGTTAAAATTTCAAAATTCGATAACTTTTATTTCAGTTTTTTCAAAAATTCTTCGTCCCTACTTTAGTTACGAATTCAAAAAATGGAGCTTCTAATTCATTACCCCAAATATGACTGACCTAAAATGTAAACACAGTTGATCATAACTGAGGATAGATAGATTTTAGCATATTTTTTAGGTAATTTTTGAACAGCTATTTCACTTGAACTATTGACTTTTGGGGAAAGTGGTAGAACAAAAGTTACTCATTATTATGGGTACTTTAACATCCTTTCGGATTAGTACCTCCTCTTTGACAAACCTTGTATATAAAAATTCAGCTTCAGTATGTTTGTGACTCCGCAAAACTTGAAAAGTAGTCGATGGATTGACTTGAAATTTTATACAGTCGTTGTTGGCATTTGTGCGTTTCTGACATAATAAAAAAAAAAATGTCTTACACGGGCGGAGCCGCCAGGGCACAGCTAGTTTTTCTATAAAATTCACACCAATTTAGTACAAACTCACTGAAAAAACTGTACATTTCAAGCAAAAATCACCTTAGGACATCAAACATAAAACAAAAAGGATTTTTTCATCTACCACTCTGACTCAGGTATCGACATGAGCATGCACAAAGTAACTTGTTACATTATGTCCTATTCACAGACGTATAGAAGCCATTTAGAGCACAATGTTCTCAGTGGATGCGGAAATCCACTCACGATATGACTGCGGACCGGCAAAACGAAATGTAGGCAATAGGCAACTAGGCGTAGGCATCTATTGTGCCTTGCGGACCACCGGCACCGCTAGACAACGGTGCAGTGCTACACGGATGCTACGGATGCTTTTATTATGTAGCGCGCTGTCCTATTTTACGTCATTAGCATAATCATTTGCTACGTCGTAGGTAACATTAGCTTGGAGAATTTAAAAGGTTTTTTATTCCTTTTCGGGACGAGGGAGGTTGATGAGTAACGGTAGTTAGGTTTACGGTAAATTTTGGTTTTAAAACCATAGGAGTACTTTATGTAAAAGACACAGCAACATAATCGTGAAGGGGTGTTTCTATTATTACAGTTATAGCCAATATCGGTACGTCATGATTGCGAGCAAGGTAAATATAGTAAATAAAACCAACATAGACTCTTCACCACCGAGAGTACCTACTTATATTTGGGTTAGTGTTAGTAACATGAATTCGATCACAATATAATCATTTTACACAATTAAGCGCCATTTACACGGAGATAGTTTCTCGAAGCGAGACTCGTTCTGTCTTTGTTTTTCTCTACGACAAAAACAGAGATAGCATGAGACTCGCTTCGAGAAACTATCTCCGTGTAAATGAGCCTTAATTCAAGATCAGGAAATAATGACAAGCTAGTCAGATATAAAAGGTCAGAATTCTTCAGCTGATCAACACAGAATGCCCCGCTTCGTCGAATAACCAACAACTTTATAACATCGGGTGCGTTGATCCATATCGAAGACTACCTTCTTTATTCAACATTGCCCAGTGTTACCCGCTACCGATAACATTTATTATTTTGATAAAACATTTTATAAATAACTCTATTATTTTTAAAGTTCTTTGTCTGACAATGAAGAATGAAGACAGAATACAGCTGAGGTATTATTAGTTGGTGTTCAACATCTGCATCTGACATACTATATAGCCTGAGCAGGAACGGTTTAGTTAATTTACACTGATCAATCATCCTCGCGTTTCCAATTTACATAATGTGCAACATTTGTTCTATTAAGTGATCATCTATTCTCCTTGACACGGCGCGCATTGTGATGAGGGTCCTTTCTCTGGAGCCCTGATCACCGGCAGCTTGGACCCTGTTTCCGATGACAGTGGGCTACTCTTTTTATGTTTTTTTTTTTGTTAATTATAAAAAATATTTTATATGGTTTAAAAATTAATAAAAGGAATAAAATATAATGTTTTTGTCGAAAGATGTAGCTTCCACACTTACTTGTATCAGAATGTAATGGTCTTTTATTTTTAGATTAGGAACTCTTCTTCCTGTCTCGTATCGGCACGAGCTATATGAGAATAGCTCATGCCGATGCTCATTTAGATTACTAGTAATATGGGGAAGACAGCAGTACTACAGTAGGTACTCGTCGCCCGACCAGTATTCTCTAGTCTAGTCTACTCCCTAAGTACGAAGTCCGTGGTTTTGGCCTCAGTTACGAGCGTTTCCTACTCCCTATCACCTACGGACATACGACTATTTCGGGGCCCGAACTAAGAATGAATGACAACATGATGTGATAGTTGTCCCTACTACCATTGTGTTTTTGCCCGTCCGAAAAGTTGAACTTGACACTTGTTTTGTTCACTCCTACGTTTTGGGCTACTTTCGGACGGGTGACTAACTTCGTTGACGGACTTAGGGAGTAGGCCCCCAGGCCCGATGTGGCAGCGCGTCGTGTTCCGCGCGCGCCTCTCAGGAGGACGTGGTGTAAGGCACCACAGAAGGAGAGGTCCGCCAGGTGCTGGCGCACCGATGCCTGTCAGGGTCGCGGTGCATGCAGCTGCGAATCTCGCGACCCCGGCCAAAGGTCAGGAGAAGGAACACAGTGGGTTTTGAGGCGGTAAGAGCTCGGCATAACCCTTCGCCTTTCCCGGAAGAAGGGTATAAAAGAAGATTTGCACAGGATAAATAAAAATGTGCAGAAATATACAGGCTGTAAACGAATTCGTGTAATTCCTTAAAACCACATGATCTACTACTGGGGTAGATTGGCCCCGCACGGGATTTCGCTTGATTAAAAATAAAAAAATAAAACTTTTCATGCGGTAGCGGTAATTGATCATATCTAAACCACCTAATAAGGAAACAGTAAAAAAAAGATATTTTTTTTGCAAAATATACTTATTTTTTATTTGAGTGAGCATTTTGATGCCACGCATAAATTAATGAAAGCACGGCGACATGGCTGGCAGGTACGACTAACGCGATATCGCTCTTTACAGTCAGATAACTCGGGGCTCTAAAATTACTCAGAAATAGAAAACCAAGTTTTTTTTCAGTTAGTTTTCCGAAATACCCATTTAAGGTTAATCTATGTCACCAGTAGATCACGCGGTTTGAAGGAATTACCTACACGAATTCGCTTACACTCCGTAGTATTTTTATTCAATCTTGAAAAATAAGCACAACATGCTTGTGTTAAGATTAAGTTTACGTCAATAGGGCAACGGATGATATTTGAATTCACGACTGGCGATCACAAGTCGAGTTGTAATTGAGTTATAACCGCTTCTAATATGTTATTGTACATATAAAAGTTCTATTGTAACAGGTTGCTCTTATGTTCACTTATTGTTACACCATAATTAATAGTCGGTTACCAATATAAATTCAAGCAGGCACGTATAAATTATGGCCGGTTGGTATTAATAATACATCGCGGTTCCAGCTAATGACAGCTAGGTAACGATTGATTTGATTAGCTTTGTTTCACGAGGCACCAGTTAGGGCCTTTTTCCTGTCATGCGGGTTCGTGCCCGCGTGCGTGCGTTACCCGCATGCGTGGTGTAAGGGTCTTTTTCCTGTCATGCGGGTTCGTGCCCGCGTGCGTGCGTTACCCGCATGCGTGGTGTAAGGGTCTTTTTCCTGTCATGCGGGTTCGTGCCCGCGTGCGTGCGTTACCCGCATGCGTGGTGTAAGGGTCTTTTTCCTGTCATGCGGGTTCGTGCCCGCGTGCGTGCGTTACCCGCATGCGTGGTGTAAGGGTCTTTTTCCTGTCATGCGGGTTCGTGCCCGCGTGCGTGCGTTACCCGCATGCGTGGTGTAAGGGTCTTTTTCCTGTCATGCGGGTTCGTGCCCGCGTGCGTGCGTTACCCGCATGCGTGGTGTAAGGGTCTTTTTCCTGTCATGCGGGTTCGTGCCCGCGTGCGAGCGTCGCCCGCATGCGTGGCGCTCCCAGTCACCTTTTCGTGCGTGCTTCACGCATCACAATAAACACATGTATGAAAAGGTGAAATTGAGGCGCCACGGGTGCGGGTGACGCACGCATGCGGGCACGAGCCCGCATCACAGGAAAAAGGCCCTTCTTGTCGATTTTATTGGTCGTAGCTTGCGTTTATCAGAAATTTTTGGCTCGTGCGTGAAGGCCTTCTGTGCATACATTTTGTACTAGAGCCCGTAGGCTGCCGGTTCTGGCAAATTCTGATAGTGTGCGGGTTCTAGTACAAAATGTATGAGCAGAGTGCCTTCGGGCGCGCATCATAAATTTTGTGATATAAAAATTCTTATAGTGTGTTGGGCAAAAGGTCATGATACACTATACCGGCACCGCAACGGTACCGCTCCAACCCAGCAATTAACTTGTCATTCAAATTAGAGCATTAAATCGTGTGTCGTATAATATATTTCATAATGTCAATATGAAAAAGCCAACGGTGGGCAGTCAGCGCGCTTGCCGCTACCATACAACTCGACTCGCAGACAGCGCGCTGCAAGCGAGCGGACCGCGTGCTTACAGCGCAGCGCGCCGACTGCGTGCTTACGTCGCGCCGACTGCGTGCTTACAGCGCGCCGACTCCGAGTCGCCAGCGAAACAACGTCGTAGTATTGTAGCCGTAAGAGGACTACTATAAAAAAAAAAAACGTAAACGACATCGTCAAAAACCGTAAAATAGCTATACAAAATGGGGATGGCGTTACGCCATTCAATGATACCACGTGTTCTATGATGAGTTTTACGACCGGACACGAATAATCGATCATGTACATTAAATAGTTTGGTCACAGTAATTTTCATACGATTTAATAATTTTACAAATATCAAGATCTCTACGCGGAGTTATGTAAATCTACGACCCGTTTAAACCAAAATTATCTCTATTTACACGTACAGAACAGAATTATAGTTAACATGAGTTTCCACTTCAACGTCCCTTCATCTACTTGAATGAGTGAAATTGAAAATCATGCGACAACAAAATAATGTGCTTGGAAGTAACCGATTTTTTGTGTACGGTACTAGACACGTGGTATCATTTACTGTCATAATTTCAACCCCACTTTGTATAATCCACGTTTTGTTTTTTTTAAATATACTTGGGAACAAATAAATCGAGCCACTTCTATTTTTCACGTAGGTATAATTGTTATTATTTTTGGTATTATGGAACAGATCAATAATTCTAAACATATATCGCCTAAAAGGTTATTTGATAACCTTTACAATGAGGGTAGTTTTTTGTATTTTGAATTATATAATTCATGAAACCGAAACTAATAACCAGGACACGTAAAAAAGTAGTGGCTGGATTTCTATGCTCCCAAGTATATTTTGTTATTCTTTGTATTGTAACGTTTTGTAGAGAAACGTCAGGATTCAACTTACGGTGAAAAGGGTATAACAGGCAGTGATATTGAATTTTGGCTTACCTGAGAAACCTACGTAAACTTGTGCTATTCCGTGTACCTTCATAATAATTCAAAACCTAAATCGAATCGAAAAGCGATACTTAGTCGCAAACTTCGTAAGGCCAAAACTCGTTACGGGGATACCTTCGTAACCTATTTATTTGCGTCTCGTCAGGCAACCCTATCTTAACTACCTCGAGGGACCTGTGTCACAATGATCAATCATACCCCGAGGCATCTCCACGCATTGTGTTGAACTGGCAACCCTCATGAATAATCACTAGTTAGTCTCTTTATTAGAATATTACCGCAACACTTTAGCCCAGTCATTATCATTGTGTTAAGCATAATGATCGTGTGCAGACCAAATAATGGTTTCACTAAGCTTGTTTTTGTTTCTAAATATTAGCCACGCTAACAAAATGAAGTTTTGCTATTCAGATATTAAATTCGTCTGTTGTATTTTAATGCCTCTCTACGGTTTTATTAGGTGAAAGGATACCATTAATGTTTGTAACTTTTGGTCCGTTATTATTACGAGTAATTATGCTTGAAATGGCGAATTTAATGCAGAAACATTATTAAATTATATCTTTTAGAAGCCGTGTACTTAGAAATAATTATTAGTATGACGTGTGTATTTTCCGACCAGCTAATTTGTTTAGATATTAGTTCCAAAAATTTAATACTAAGCTTATATTAGGTTTATACCTAAGTAGTTACTATACAATATGCCTGTGTATCAATCATTAAGATACGCTTGTCTGGTATCGCGATGCGATGACTGCAATAGTTATTAATCTTTGTCTGCACATCTGCTTCAGTCAATATGAGTTATTTCAAAAATAGATGGCTGTTCTATGAAACTTTGGCATGAGGTTTGTTATGTTATTTTGGGAAACAATTAGTATACGTAAGGTAGAATTTCATTTACGTTTTATTAGCTTGTGACTTACACCGATAAATAATTTATCGGTGTAAGTCACTATCGAAAGCTTTAAGATGTTTTATCAGCGAGCCAATGACGTGTCGACTAAGTACCACTTTGACGACCTCCGAAAGAACTAAGAATAAGCACTTAAACGTTGTTAAGAGAAGCTTTTGTGTGATGAGGCCTTGAAACTGCTCCGGTTATGAGAACTTGGCACCAAACTGCACTCCCAGCTGATACCGTACACTTATACAGAGGCCAACCTAATTTTCTTTCATGAAAATCAAAAGTATCGCAGTTTACGACTATAGTTTTACTTTTTACTGCAAGACTTTTAATGAAACTCTAGACAAAGAACGAGCACACATTTAATTTTATTTTCCTTTTATTTTTTCCGGGTCCGGAAGTAGACATCCGTTTCAAATAAAATTTAAAGGTATCAAAAGACTTTATGTAAAAGGATAAAACATTGAAAACGTGGGCAATACAGGAAACAAACCGTGTAATCAAGAATTAAATCTGATAAGTCGACGATAATAAATCTCTTGAACGCGGACGATGCAAAATTGCAGAGATCTTCCTTACTGGTTCTATAATAAATCTCTTTGATAATGCATCAAAGGCTGACAAAAAAGAAACAAGACGGTATAAAGAGATAGTAATGGCTTCCCGAACAGGGGTCGACGCTGGAAAATGTCTGCATTGCACCCTATGAACAGAAAATGTTGCATTACCTGTACTCCGCGAATGAAATGTAGCGAGACGAGTGAATACGTCATCATTCATAAATAATTTCACACCCATGCAGTTTTATGGACTATGTGCGAGAACTACTGAGTAACACCACGACACGATGTGCGAGAATTTGTGGAATTTAATGCCACTGCGGAGAACAAGTTTAGTATTTTGTTTACCTACATCATGTCCTCAAATGTGAAAATAATTGATGAAGAACTTACAACACAAGAACAATTGGACGTAGTTACGCAAAAAGGATCCAATCCACACAAAATCACTTTAGAGATATTGACGTTTAAAGTTTGAAAGATGTTTGACGTGCCATACATGTGGGTTGGTTCTGAGGTTGATAAAAATTGATATACAATTGTTTTTGCTTGGATCTTTTTTTACTGGCCGATAGTATTGATATTTAGCATCAGTTTGGTGCACTTAACTCATTTTTGACCATTTTGTGGATTGGATCCTTTTCGTGTAACTACGTCCAATTATAGCAACAATTATTGCAGAGTTACGACTATTTGAACTTTTTACTGTATTTTTGATTTTTGTCTTTACTGTGTTATCAAAGTTACCTAACTAATTTGTTACAACTGGCGAGGCGTAAGCTGAGCTTTGCATTTGTGTGGTGCACATAGAATCGATTGCCAAAAAGCAGTGTAAACCGGTTTAAACCAAGCAAAGGACGCGGCTGCATTCATTCTCACACAAATGCAAAGCTTAGCTTAGGCCTCGCGGACGGTACCTGACAGTTATTCATATTTATCAATTTGTGTTTTCAAGCTTCAATTCATGATAAAAGTAATCACAAATATGACACAAATGAAAATAGTTGAAGTGATGTCTGAATGGTAGAATTCACAGAAAACCGCTTGTGACTTAAATTGTAATTTCGCTTCAATATAACAGTTGTGCCACTAAATGAACAAAACCGAACAGTTTCAGTGGAGGTACACTGCAACATAAACATGTCATTCGATTTCCGATATAGATTTTCGTACTGCAGAGAACTTCACTAACTCGTAGATATAATGTACATTTCGCACGGTTCATTTGTGTTTTATTAAGTGGAAACGCAGTTCGATGGTGCGGCATCGGGCATCAGAATCAGAGATTCTATCTCGCCGTTTATGTGGCGAAAGATTACGGTGAATGCTTCGAGGCGCCGACATTGCCGAATGTTCGATATTGCTATTTCACTCTTCACCCGCTCCGCAGAGGTCAACCGTTCGTCCTTTACCTTTCGATATAAATAATAATGCCCTTTCGTACCGAAAGACATTTCGAAGTTAAAAGAAAAACGTTTATGAAAACCGCCATCGTTTCCGCGAAATTCTAATTTCCTTATGCTGCCAATGCTATAAAAGTCTATCCTACGGAAAATAGGATTGCCGGCCAAAGACTTGGGCGTTCCAAGATGGAAACGGAACGAGACAAAATGAGATGTATTGCGAACAGAATAAATAGTAAATACTTCTCGGACGGACTACTTTATAGTCACGTAGTAGACGCGATAAAATTGTGATTATATAGTCCAAGAGATTGGAACAGTGCCCGCGTACCAAATAACTAAACTTGTCCTATAACATTGTGTATGACCTCAAACGATTTTCGATTTGTGAAACTCACACAATGAGCACTTGTCACTGTCAATACGTGAGTTTGAAAGTAATTAGTCAGTCAATACCCCATGACCATAAATTTTGGAGCGCCATCAATTATATCTCGGGTACAATCGCACGGTAAAATTGTTGTCAGTGATTTAACGTTCTGTTGATCGAGTTTACATTATTTAGAATATAACTGTTTTGTTTACGATTTTCAGTCTAGGAGTGTCTCTTTAATGAGAATGTACCTACAAGTTTTATTAACCAACTTCCAAAAAGGATAGAGGTTCTCAATTAGACGTGTATTTGTTTTACTGTGAATACTAGAATTATGAACTGCCTATATGGTTTCCTCAGAAACACTTATTAGTTTCTGTTTAATTAGCTAATCTTCTTTTCGAACATTAATATTTTGATAGTATTTTTTTTCCGAAACCATCTTTTATGATTTTTACTTTAATATTTCCTATAGCGTTCTAGACCTTAATAAAGCCGTGGAAAAACGATACTGCACACCTTTATTGGAAAACAGTTTTTTATCAATATGGACATAGCTTACAGCTTCGAAATACAAAAATGTTTTTTTTTTTTTGTTTTTATGTTTTTCGTGTAACAATGGATAAAATGCGATTCATACTTCTTTGTGGATTTACTTAAACGTTTTTTTTTTAATGTAATTTGGCAAACAAGCCGATAGACCACCTGATGGTAAGTGGTTTACAGCCGCCTATATTACACCTACAACATAATAATAATAAATAATAATAAACTTTTATTTAATAACTTATTTACAAAATAAAGTACAGTTACACCACAAGTTAATAATTAAGTCTTAGCTTTAATTACAATAATACCAAAGATATATCTTGATTACTAAAATTATAAATAATTTACACATACTGAAAATAGATAAACGGGCTTATATCTAACTAGCTTTTGCCTGCGGCTTCGCTCGCGTTAATTTACGGATCCCTAATTTTTGATCCCAAAATATAACCTATAGCACTCAGGGATAACGTAGCTTCCTATTAGTGAAATTTTTTTTGAAATCGGATCAGTAGTTTCGGAGATTACCTCCTACATACAAACAAACAAACAAATTCTACCTCTTTATAATATTAGTATAGACTAGCGTCTTACCCGAGCTAGGACCAACCAACCAACTAGTAACACCAAGAGGATTGCTGATGCGTTGCCAACCTTAGAGAAAAAGTTGGAAAGTCTCATGTGCCTGTAATTTTACCGGCACCCATACCCTTCAAACCGGAACACAGCAATGCTGCTTAGCGGCAGAAATAAGTATATAGAGATAGTACTTTCCGGACGAACTCTTCTACAAGAAGCTTTACTTCTCTAAAAACGTTAAATAAGTAAAAAACCTCAAGCACGGTAATTATAAACACAATAGATAAGACAATTAAGTGTCGTCCTGGGATGACGGGCGGTACGCAACCGGTTAAACTTATTTATAGAATGTCACGCTTAGCGGGTGGCTTGAGGAGTCAACCCTTAAAGCTATGTCTACACCAGTGCGCTTTGTTCATCTTGCGTCTTCGTCTGAAGCATGCGTGAAGCGTCATAGCGCATGCCTTAATACTAGTTCGACAAAAGCGCATGCCCCTAGCGCACGCTAATCCGTCTATTGTATGTCGACTGACGACTGACCGATGCGCACCGGTGCATGCGTCTTATGGCAATCAATATTGCACGTACTTGACGTAAGAGGAATTGAAAGTTGAAAGCGCAAGATAAACATGAAAGCGCACTGGTGTAGACATACCATAAGAAGTTTAGCAGGTGTTTACGGAAGAATAAATGAAAACACTTTTAACTATACAATATATATGTTACGGGTAAAGCCCGAATGGTGGGTACACCTAGGTTTACCCGGGTAAAACTAGGTGCAACCAGTAGCAGTTGGGTAGAACTAGGTGTAGCTTAAGTCGACGGAGCCCCGCGGGGCGGGGCTCCTATTTCTGTCTGCAGGGTTTAAAATAACCTAACACGAAGGGGATGACGGGGGCTTCGTTCGCTCGCTTCGCTCGCTCACTCTAGCCCCCGTAATCCCCTTCGAACCTAACCTATCCGTGTCGGGGTTCCCTATAACCACCGGTGTGCGGGTACACCTAGTTCTACCCACTATGATGAAGGGTAAACCTAGTTCTAACCGAAGATAAGTAGGATAAATCTAAGTTTAACCGCATGTGGCCGGCTGCACCTAGTTGTACCCGGGTAAACCTAGGTGTAGCCGCCATTCGGGCTTTACCCGTAACATATACATTTAAATAATTATTACAAAATTAGACTACAGGGCGTGGTTCTAGAAGATACGATACGAGGAGTCCGCGATCCCGCGATCTTTAGGTGTAGGTAGAAACTTAACTGGCGGCTGCTGAGGCGCGAGAGAGGAGGAACTGTTTTTTTTTCTTTTGTACTGCTGTAGATGGTCATAGGGAACCCCTTCTACGTAACCGGGTAGTTATTGGCGAGAACTGAAGGGTCTCCAGCCAATAGGGGGGAAGTAAAATACTTAACCTAAGCTAACTACTTGTACTACACTAACATCATGACTACCTGCAACAACAGCACTAAGGGCGACCCCTAGTGGGACTCGGACCTCGGCTTAGGGCGTTGCTGGCGAGAACTTGGGGGACTTGGGGACTTGAGGACGAGGGGGGGGAGACAGCTTGATGAGGGCTGAATTATCGGTGTGAAGAGGATGAAGTGCAGCGTGCCGGCCCTTTTATAGGCTCACCCCGCCAGTCGCCAGCAGTACCACCGTCACAAGAATATAGATACATATTTGCTTAAGTAAACAGATAGAAAGTTTTGTTTGTAGCTGTCGTTGATTATAATCGTTCCCAAAGGAAATTCTACCTCGAACCAGAAACTTGATTAGATATTCCGCAAGTAAAATAACTAAAAGCTTCCCCACACTTATTTACATCAGAACTTGTATCAAATGTCGTTGGTTTCACTTACTTTAAGTTAGGAAGTTTAGTTCAAAGCCTGTTTTTCTCAAAGTTTGGTTGAGTTTATGATATGTTTTGGCGTGTTTGGTAATTTTCTGGTTGGACGGTTCAGCGCCTGTTTCCCCTCGTTGCGTTGAAAGGATGTCGGCAAACAGCATTGTAAGGGGAAAATTTAGGGCTATTCGGTGCAGATACTTTAATACAAAAAAGGTTAATTTCGAGTTTTCTCATAATTCAAACCCAAAATATATTATGTTAGGGATCGCTCGCGGCTTCGTCCGCGTGGATGTCGTTTATCGCGCATTTCGCATTTTTCGGGATAAAAGTATGCCTATATCCTTCTCCGGGTTCCAGACTATCTCTGTACCAAGTTTCGTTAAAATTGGTTCAGCGGTTTAGGCGCGAAAGCGTCACAGACAGACACTTACTTTCGCATTTCGTCAGTGAACTTCTAACAGTGCGGAAGTCAAAATTTGCTACTTTACAAGAGAGTGAAAAAACTATTAAAACGAGCGTAACCTGCGCTGAACGCAATGTTGTTTTTAATTATATCATTACAAATGAACTCTTTGATGATTTAAACCTTTGAAAATCCTAATAATCTTTTTCATTTCAAGTAGGTAATATTGTGAATTTTGCAGTGTTGTCTGTTTTCAGTCACAAAATGACTTACGCACTGGAGCCCAATTCTACTAACAAAAACTTTTATCAATTGCAACTTAATCGTTTATTCAGACAGTTTTCGTTTACAAAAATTATCAAATTATTTGACAACAAAAATAAAACCAAACATTTTGACAGTTTACGTCAACGAAAACTGTCTGAATGAACGATTAAATTGCCATTGATAAAAGTTTCTGTTAGTAGAATTGGCCCCCTGTTAGAACTTCACTGATGTTTTATAATATTAGTAAGGATTAATCTTTTCTGTAATGTTTGACGACACGTTTCGTACAGTGGCTAAGCAATTGGCTTTCTGCGCTACGGATAGCGCAGACTTGGAAACTCGGAACTCGGAGACTCGGAACAACTACCAGGCCATACAATTTAATATTTAGTAGTTGTTCCGAGTCTGGGTGTTTGTGCATGTGAAGATTAGTGTCTGTAAACGCACCCACGATACAGGAGAAATCCTAGTGTGGGGCTACGTTTTTATTACAAAAATAAAATAAAAATACAATTTTTTTGGCGGTGCGCATACGACATCGTACACTTTGTATTAATACTTTTTCTGCAACTACCCTATTACTAACACTATCACTGATCTTTTGTTATAATTTGTAACCTGATTTATCATAGTACCGCGCACTACGCCAATCGGCTTAATTTAGTTTTTAGGTTATAAATATTGTATTTTTTTCTGTAAGTGATTTTTGTAAATCTTTTGAGAAAAATAAATGTCTTAAACCGTAGAATAAAATTGATACTTCACCTGTGAGTTATCAATGGTTCTTTTAAGACAGGTACTTTATCAGAGGGTAAAATTTTCATCGCTTTTTCTTAAAAGACGCTGACGATATCTAGCTCAAACTCCAAACTCGGTTATTCAAAATAGTCTAGAATTACTTGCTTCTTTTTGAACGTCAATGATACATAAGACAACCCCCAAAAACGCCCACCCTTCACCGCTTCCTAGTGTTTATGCTGTGAAGAAGAAACGGCGCAAAAACCCAGCAAGTCCCCAGTATCGAGTCCTTGTACGGTCGCAGACTTGAAATGTTTATCAGATTTCAAATTCGATTCCTTCTCACACTTTGCTCAATAGGGTATAAGATGTCATGTCAACATAATTATGTCATATCGACCTTATGAAAAATTAATGTGCAAGCAATTATAGACCTTAGGGTGGTAAACATTTGAAGTCCTCGATTCTACATATTGTATTGCATGGTATTCAAAACTAGGGTTTAGAATTTAAGTTCTGTGGGTGAATCCTTAGTGATTATCCCATAATATTACAGATGCTGTTTGTAGAGTCCTTCACATGGCCCTCAATCATAACATAAACATAACATCACTACTACTACTCACATCCTACCATGTTTTCTCTGCATCACCCTAAGGTCGACTGGTAGAAAATGCCTAAGGCATTAAGTCCGCTTCTGTACTATTTTTGTGCATAAAGAATAAAATAAATAAACATCACGCCTGTATTCCCCGAAGGGTAGGGCAGAGCTGTATAGTACACCCACATTTCGCCGTTATATTTAAGTCCCATGTAATAGGGGGCGAGCCTATTTCCATCAACCAGGTACAAATCCAGACTCGAGGTTACTACTGAGAAATTGCTCACGGAAAAACCCAACAACACTTTATATGACCTGGGCATCGAACCCAAGACCTCACGCTCAGCAGCCACGCTTGCGAACACTAGACCAACGAGGCGTCCATCAATCATCTTACTGCAATATAAACATCCATTCAAAAAACGCGATATAAAAACGTTTCGCAAATTAAAAAAGCATTTATCACTCCAGCATTTAACGATAGAATCAGATATCAAAAGGATGTTCTGAATGGGATCACGGGCATGCGCATACTATACGTATATATACTCGCTACATACGTATGTATTCCGTGTCCATGACACATACGTCCGTACGTCCGTCCGTCCTCGCATCCGCTGTTGATACAGATTGCGGGCTATAACTGACGGAATATTACATATCGAACGGCAAGCAAGGATTTGCAAGACTTGTGTCTGTGCCTTTACAAGATGTCGGTAAGATGCGAGGCCTTGGTGCCGGATATGTTTGTCAAGATTGTAAGCAGACGGGAGAGCTTATTGTATTTTTTTTATATTGAGATGGTAGTAATTTCCAATAATACTGAAAATGGTTTTGACATTTTTATTGAAATTACTCTGTTCTGTTATGAGGAAAATCAATGTTAGGAATGTTGAAAACGCATTTTTTTTTAAATAGATTAGGTAAATTGCCTGTTTCTGTCCCACTGCTGGGCAAAGGCCTCTTCTCATACAGAGAAGGAACGAGCATTGATCGCCACGCTTGCTCACTGCGGGTTAGCGATTTCAGACCATTAAGTCCAGGTTTCCTCACGATGTTTTCCTTCACCGTATGTCAGCGGCGTCTTAGATTAACTAAGAAAGTACATAATTATAAAATTGAAAAAGTCAGATTGGTACATTCCTGGGTTTGAACGCGCGACCCGGTGCTTAAGGCGAGCTGAACCCTGGCGCGGTAGGTTTTGCTTGTTTTAGAACTCATTTTTGATAGGCAAATTAAAACATTTAGAACCCAAAATAAATTTATATTTTAGGATACATTCCTTCTCTATACCATGTACCCGTTCAATACACGATGCAATATAGTTTTCTCGATAGAAAAAAATACTGAAGTTACTTCGATTTGCAGTTTTTTACAAGCAAAATTTCATTTTAAACAAGTACTTACTATAATACATTTTTATAATTAATATTAATTTATAGGTAATTAATTTTGGAATCGATTCTACCCGATCGTTTTTTTTTTTATTACATTTATATATTTTTTATCGATTTTTTAAAGTGATTTTCGGACCGCGCGTCGTCGCTTACCCAATTGCCGTCGCTTACCCGATTACCGCGCCAGGGTTCAGCTCGCCTTATCAAGCTGGTCTGTAACCTCCGGGCGACCACGACATTAAATACTATAAATTATGTACAATGTACGTGTATTTTCCTTATATTTTCTATATTCTTCGTCCAATTTCTATTTGTACTGTGTCCTAGACGCAAGTATTGAATCGCTCCCTAAAATAGGAAATGTATTTTTACACTGTGTACCTATAGTTGAATTTCCATTCAAACGAATTGTTTCTCTTTGAAAATTGTATTTTCTAAAGATAACGTTATATCCAAGGAAAACAACGTTTGCAAAAGAATTAAGAAACAGTGTAACAGGGTTGTGTGAGAAAAACTTCACACCACGCTTTTATCTTCACCTCGCAAACCATAACTAAGTTTTCTACATCTACCAGAATTGGCTGTCTTCGTATGTTTGTTTGAATTGAATTCAACTGTATTGTTTATGTAAAGTAATATATTTTATCGAATGCTAATATCGAATCGAATAATTATTATTCAAATTTATTTTGTCGTTTTGTTTTTTTTTAATTATTTGTTTTATCTTCTGTTTTGCTTGGTCAGATTTTTGTTTATTTTAATATCTTTTTCAAATTTAATTGTCCTTATCAAACTTTATTGTACCTACACTGTAAGGGCCGCATCAGAAAACCGCGTTGCGGCGCCGCACCGCCAAAATCGGCAGTGCCGTCCGTCGCTACGCAGACCGGCTGTCATGACTCGGTGGCGCGTTGCGTTGCGTTGCGGCGTCGCGACGCGGTTTTGTGTTTCGGCCCTTATTGAACAATGTGGTCTCCTGTAATTGGAGGAGCTCACTAGTCATTGCTGTAATTTCTATGTAATTGTGTAGCCTCTGTTGGAAATCCAAATAAATACTTTGGTTAGTTAGTTAGGCCACTATTGTTTGGAAACGCGAGATACAACGATTTTAGAGAGCAACATTTCGTTGCGGATTAGTATTCTACATCCGATGAAACTCGTACCAAAAATGTTGTGCTTCTAAAATAAAGCTCTATTACCGCGCTTTATTTTTGAAAACAGAATTTTAACGCCACAATGTTGGGATGTAATTCGGCCTGTAACAAAAAAAGGCAGATTACTTGTATTGTTCGTGCGTGACCCGAGTCGGTAATTAAACATTAGAAATTTAAATTTAGAATGTTATGCAGTTTAAGGTTTTATTAAAAAAATGTAGATCCAGGCAGCATGTAGCAGGCCAGTGTCTGCCAGGGTTGCGGAATTTGTTCGAAAAAGTTACCGCGGCCTTGGAACGCAAAGGGCATTAAAGGAACACGGATGGGTTTTAGTCAATAAGAGGCTGACACTCCCTTCTGCTCCGCCCAGAGCGGAAGGAGTCATATGATGAATTCCTATCCACAAAGAAAAGGCAACATGTAGCAAAAGTTTTTTTTTTGTGTTTTTTATTTACCAATATGTAAATCTTTGTTTTTACCGTAAATAAACATCGCAAATTCCTGCATTCCTTCCATTATCAAAGTATTTGCTTACCACAAAAATGAAAATGCAATATATATCACAGAAAAGTAAAATTCACGGAGAAAACTGAGAAGTCATCGATAAACGATAACCGTAATGTAATACTATCAAATGGAGCATGGCATGGGTATTACACCCATCACGTGGGGTGTAAAACGACGCGACGGGGATATATCGGGTGCCAGCCAACCACCACAATGACTGACACACGTTAAGCAACTCAGTTGACCCCGATTGGATTCGCAAAATTGTTTTATTTAGTAACCATGTATAAAGATTTATTTGAAACGAAATTAGTTGAAGGGAATACTCACTGTATAATTAGGGTGGACTCTGGTCTAGTGTTGGTTTGAATATCAATCCACTCTCTTTTCTATTAATTATTTGAATTAATTACTAGCGACCCGCCCCGGCTTCGCACGTGTACGTTTTATAGCTTAAAACCTTCCTGTTGACTCACTCTATCTATTAAAAAAAACCGCATCAAAATTTGTTGCGTAATTTTAAAGATCTAAGCATACATAGGGACAGACAGCGGAAAGCGACTTTGTTTTATACTATGTAGTGATTATTCATGTTATACCTTGAATGAAAATTAATTACCTGCAGAGTTGACAGATAAAGCAATTGAAAGTTTAAAAAAACCGGAGTGCGGTGCGTATTGAGAACGAATAAGTATCATCGAAATATGTCGATCATTATGCAACATAAAGTTTTAATAACTATCCATCATTACAGTTGGCCTAGTTGGGACATTCACAAATTTTCCCAGACAAGTTACCTAGATTTAAATGCGAATTAAGGACAGATTTTTAAATAGTACGGTTAAGACTACGTGTAAATCTTGCTATTTCTATAAAAGAATAAACGAGCATAAAGATAAGTAACAAAAATCCTCCTTAAACTGTCTCCACGATTTACATTGACATTGCTACGAGTATTGTAAAGGGTTTTATTTTAAAGCACCAGTGAATCTATACAATACTAAACGAGCAAAGAAAAGTGCTGGATTTGCCCCAACAGTACCCGAAACGTACGAATAATATATTAGGTAGTATCGGAGAATTGTGGAAAAAAGGAGATAGCGAAAATGTTCGTGGTTCGCGATACCATTTACTTACATGAGTACAACAAGTGTGTCGCTGAACTGCAAACGCCACCAACGCCTGCACGTTTCTTACAACTTTAAGAAATGTTTCAGTGTGTTACAGATTGTTCTAAGTCCCTAGACAAAAGCGCGGGGGAATAGTTTTAAACAAGCATCAACTAAACTAAAAGAAAAATCAAGAAATTTCACTCTGTATTTGGAATTGTGCTGCCACCTCTCCCGGGACTGTTAGAATTCACAGTATAGTTCTGTTTATAAAATAACGTTGTTGCTAATTCCCCGGGGTATGGATGACATTTACAGACTGGGCGTCTGTATTCAGTCCAATTGTGCCATGTTCCCCCGATCCGTCAAGCTGACACCTCGGCGTCGCGTCGCATCCTGGAACGTGTTCCAATCAGACTAACACAGTTGACTATATTATATTTGTCCTTCAACTCATAGTGACGATATAAACCGCATGCTCCGTAAACATGTTCAGTTTAACGCGTTTTGTTGAGTGAAATACGTGCTTTCATCGATAAAGTTTGCTCTTCCGGACAAACAAGTATTTTGATTCAAATGTACAGAATTGTTACAGTTGAAACACATTCCTAGTTCCCCGTTTCGTTACTAAGGATTTTCCTCATTTTACCTAAATTCTCTGACATAAATGCGCTTACATTATTTATTCTCTAATTAGGTGAATCCAAATATAATGAACCCGACTTATTTCACAAACTCTCGAGGGACAGTTAGTGAAAATAATATTTTATATTTTATATGAATACCACAGCTAACGTAAACAAACTAATTAAAGAGCAGTGACACAGGCGCAAATTGAATAGACATTCTGTGTTCTGCGCACGGTGACTAGGCGAGAAGTTCCCTAGGCAAGGGATCCGCATTCCCAGTTAACTAAGCACTTTATGTGTGTGTTGCGGCCGGAATTAGCAGTTGAGCCAACAAGGATAAGCTCAGAAGGTATATAAGACACCTGACTACGGAATATTAGCGGAATTGTTCGTAGTATTACGTATGAAAATGACGGTATTTGTCTTCGCGCGTGACAATGTCGCCCCGCAGCCATTACGTGGCCGGCGCGTACCGTTCTTGTTTATGTTAGTGCACTCAAATATGCGGCCGACTCATTTCGCGTCAACGTGTGTGATGTAAATGTGCACATAATTATTTAAAAACTCAAATTTATTGATTAATATTTACTGTTTATTTCACAGTTTGTCATCTCTGAATTCTTGGCTTCATTTTTGGTCCGATTTTTAAGGCTCTGAAGAATCTGTCTGTCCAGTCTTTTTACACGACTGCGCGACAGCAAAAACAAGGTTGCGTTTTTCACGCTTATCTATGTGTCTTTGCATCTATGTATGTGGAATTCTTTATACCCTCGAAGAATCCGAACAGCGGGATGGATTTTAATGAATGAGGTGTCTATCGATTCGTCTGAGCCGTCAAACCGTGCAATGGTTATAGGCTATCACATATTGTAAAATTTGCGTAGGTTTAGGCTACGTCTGTTTTCTTGGTCAGTCAGTTTGTGAATTACATAAGTCGTAGGTAGCCTCCGACTGCATGTTATGATTTGATAGCATGATTTATATAAAACCTCCGTAAATTTTACGATATGTGATGATTAGAAGTGCGTCTTGTAATCTTTTCAGTTCTTGTTTTTTTAGTTCGCTTTTTATTCAGGCGGGTTTTTTGATTTTTTAATTTTTTTTTTTCCCAATTATGTTGCGGGGGCAGCTTTCAGTCTAACAAGACGCGGCCTTATATATAGTATTTAACACGGAGTGACTGCCATAAGACCTCTGCAATCCTGGTTACTTAAATATTATATGAAACATTTTGTGGGAAACGAAATTCTATGAAATTTCTGTCTGCGGAACAAGGGGACACCAAGAAAAATACACGACTCCAAATAAGTTGGGATATGGGCAGGAGGATTATGATGTTACTTTACAACATTTGATTCTTTCTGCCTCAGTATTTTACACGGAGCGACTGCCTGTCAAACCTCTGCAATCCTAGTTACAGGGGCCCAATTCTCCTAAAATAAATTGTTGCCAAACGCAATCGAACCACAACCGTCAGTCAGTTTTTGTTTTCGAAAACTTTCAAAATGATTGATTTGATTTGTTGTGTCAAACAATTTGATAGCTTTTGAAATTGAGAACTGGCTGAATGAACGGTTCGGCCTTGGTTCGGTTGTGATTTATCAAGATTTATTTTAGGAGAATTAGGCCCCAGGGCAATGCTGTTATTCTAAGGTTAGACCAGCTGTTAGACTTTCGGGCTTTTGACTACCCGTAACGATTATCATAGGAAAATCTGTATTTTGTTTAAATTCAACAGGTCTTACTTATTTATTCGAAGCTATGTGTCAAGACAAGAACAACACATACCTAACGGATATATTCATTATATTAAACAATACAATTATAATGATCATCAATATTCAAAGCGTAGAACCAATCAATGATTCCCTGAGCCCCTCATTCAGAATGTAGATTGTGTGTTGGAATCCCTCTAATCTGCCAAACCCAGCGCCGTTAGTTATGGTCCTTATCCGAAGTAATGTACATAATTAATTGCACAATGGTATAATCATGTTGACAAGGCCGCGTACATACCTCGTCAAATGAGATCTGTATATCGATGGGTCCTATATATAAGGGCCCAAGTGGCATTTTAGTAATTTCTAATTTGGACCTTATTACTGTAGATATAATTATGTAGGTTCGCATTGGAAATGACAAAAATGCCACTTTAGCCCTTATACATAGGACCCATCGATGTACAGGGTATTAATGAATTCGTGTAATTCCTTCAAACCACATGTTAGGTATATTAATGGTATAGATTAACCCCGCACGGCATTAAGATTGATTAAAAATAAAAAAAAGTTACTTTTTTCCCAAATATTTTTTTATGTGATAGAAAATTTCGTTGCCTTGCATAAATGAATGAAGGCACGGCGACACAACTGACAAGTAGGACTAGTTCGAGATCGCTCCATACAATCAGTTAACTTGTGACGCTAAAATTACTTAGATACAGAATACCATGGTTCATTTTTTGAAAACTTTTTTCTGTTGATTCTCAAAAAAACCTATGCAGGGTCAATCAGTGTCACCAGTGGGTCACGCGATTTGAAGGATTTACACCCTGTATACCATACATGAGTGGGTATTTAATGATAAGCTCTCTGGAATTGGTTTTTAATTTGTCATTACAGTTTATCTTTACTTACATAATTATGTATTCACAGCTTACTTAAATGTCGTTGACACAAAAGTGTTAATCGGCGCTTACACGTAAGGCAACTGATAATCAGTTCCAATCATTGGAAATGTCAGCCAGAAAAACAAGGTCTTCGAAACAATACGTGTAATTTCCATTGCGCCTTTTTCACGTCTCCGTAATTATCACATGTCATCGCAATAATTACTGGCCATCAGCCGAATAAGTGTGTTCGCGCAATAATAAGGAAAAAAAAACTCGCTATAATAATTAATCTCTTCGCTAACGCCTGTTTAATTAAATGAAAACTTTCACAGTGTAAGCATTAACAAAAACAGCTACTAGCTAGTTAGCTCCAAGGAGCTTTTTGTTAATTAACTGGTTCAAAGAACTCGGCTAAGTCAGAAGATACTTAACTGCAATTAGGGTTACCTGCTCGATTTCAGTTCATTTTGCATGCAGGGCTGCTACGATACTCGTTTGAATGTAAATTTGAACTGAATATTGTAAGTTCCTCAAGTCCATTAACAGCAGACCTCAACTTTAGGTGGACGTTAAGAGTTTCTTACAAAATTTATGAAAGTGAACGGGTTTCCGCGTCGGCTTGCAGTTAGCCAACAACGATTAGCTTTAAATAGCTACTTTGTTGAGAAGCTTTAAAAACAATTTACTTCTAATCCCATCCAAAACATTTACTTTTAAGTCTTTTGTACTTATGTATTTTTTTATTCTTAGTATCAAATGTAGTGAAGTGAAGTTCGTGGCTAATTATCAACCGCGTGGATCATAAATGATTTGCAAGGTTAAGCTGCGCTTGCCGCGGTCAGTCCAAGGATGGGCGACCGTTCATTACACATCGAGACCCCTCCGTGTCTCGGAGAGCACGTTAAACCATCGGTCATATGTCATTCAAATACCTACGTTGCGTTGCGGTTAGTCAGAAGCTCGAAAGTCTGGCAACCGCTCTAACCTTAGGATATCGGCATTGCTCAATAACTGAGGTGCAGAGGTCTGATAGCAGTCGCTCCGTGTAAAACACTGGTATTCAGCATCTGGTTAGACTCGAAGCTGACCCCTACATAGTTGGGACAAGGCTAGGCAGAAAGAATCAAATGTTGTAAAGTAACATCATCATCATCCTGCTACCCCTTTTTTTTTCTTTTTTTTTTTTCGGGGTAGAATTCTTCATGGATGTCCTCCGCCCTGGGGTGGGCGGAGGGGTCTGTCAGACTCTTACTGACTAAAACCACCCCGGTGTTCCATCTCACACCTGCGCCGAGGGTCGCGGAAACCTGCTACCCTTATCCCAACTTATTTGGTCGGTATGTATTTTTCTTCTCATCATCATCATGTCATCTCAGTAGTCACGCTCTTTCTAGTCATGTCATCTTTTACATTATCCATCCATCGGTTTTTTAGTCTTCCTCGACTCTTATAACCATCCACATTCATACTCATTCCAACGTAGCAAAGTAACAGACACAATCAGGAAACCCGGCCGACGCCCGATGTAAACTGTGAAGAGATGCCTGTCCCCCTTCTCACTACTTACCGCCAAGTGAGCATCTTCCTGCTGGATCTAAGTTTCCGTGGCCCATCTGGAAATCCCTGAATCGCCTCCGATCGCAAGTGGGAAGATGTAACTCCAACCTCGTCAAGTGGGGCTGCCTGAACCAAATAGTAGCGGGGTGTGGATGTGGAGCTGAGCTGCAAACTATGCCCCATCTCCTATCCTGCCCTCTGAGCCCAACAACCTGCAGCCAGAGTGATCTCTGCGCAGCCACCGATGGCGCCGTGGAAGTGGCGAAGTTCTAGGCTAACAAAATATAATGATTGTCGTGCCAACGACACGAAGAAGAAGACAGACACAATTATTACGCAGCACCCCTATTGTCACAAAGAGACGTACCCCTCAAAGTGTCTTTTTATTATAATTTCTCGAAGTCCGTAGAAATAACGACTTAATGAAGTTTCTCAGTGCATTAGCGGCAGAGTTTAATAACACCTCGCCAAGCTACAAACCTACCGCACCGCTTATAGAATTTAAACTTTTGATTATCAATTAACCTCTGAACTGAATTTACTAACTTAATTTTAAACGTTATAAAGTTTAATACGTATTTTATTTACTCATGATAACTGTAATTGCTTTCTAAGAAATAGGAAATTGTTCAATTGATTTCCGTTTCCAGTAAATTGATTTCTGAAGTTCCCTTTAAAGGAAGTTGTGATAATTGAAATGAATTATTTCTCGTTTCATCACTCTTTTGGCTAAAATAGAAGTTTGTTTTATCGCTGTCGTATTTTTGGATTCTAAATTTAATTCGTTTGTTTAATAATCTTACCAGAAACATTTGAATTATTATGATAATAGGTAACTTAGCCATTAATAAATTAACTCATTCAGAGAATATCGCAGTATAGTACGTAAACAAAAGTCCTCACCTATATTTTTTACTATCAACATACATATTTTGCAAACACACTAATATCTTTGCCCAAATATGTCAACGAAAATTATACATTATTATAATATTAAGTAGATAAAAAGACTAAAACATACTCGTAGACGCGAATAATACGATTTTCTTCTATTTTATCTACATAATATATGACGGCAAAAATAAAAAAAGTAAATAAGTCTTTCGTAGGCTTTCGTAGGTTTAACCTCACGTTAAGGAGCCGGGCTCTATTTATACAAAAGAAATACGACTATGGGGTTTGATGCGATGTAATCTCGGGATCCCACACTTCTTTTATAGCACCTCAAATCCTTTACTTTCTTCATTCTGAGTTATCACTATCAGTGTCTTGTGCTTCTCCAGTTCTCCACCCTCGCTATATAAACGGTGTTCCGAATTTAAAAACTGTTCTTTTTATTGCTGCCAGTTTTATTATCTATCCTCAATTTACGAAACTTTTACAAGAATTTGAAATTGGAATGCAAAGTTAGTTTTGAGAACAATCAAATTAAAACTTTCTTTTTGTTTCCTAAGTAGTGAAACTGAAACGAAACTAAAATGGCAATTAGTTAAGTTAGCAGTTTACAGACACTCCTGTTTTAGCGTAATTGAAACAACGCTTAGAATTAGAATTGAGGCCATTTTAAATAAGATAAACTTTGAAGATTTTCATGAGGAACAAGTGCAGAAGATTTTTTAAATAAGATATTATAATATCTGATACAAAAAAAAACCGGCCAAGTGCGTGTCGGACTCGCGCACGAAGGGTTCCGTACCATTATCTATAAAAACGGCTAAAAAATCATGTCTGTTGTATGGGAGCCCCCTTAAATATTTATTTTATTCTGGTTTTTAGTATTTTTTGTTATTGCGGCAACAGAAATACATCATCTGTGAAAATTTCAACTGTCTAACTATCACGGTTCATGAGATACAGCCTGGTAACAGACGGACGGACAAAGAGCGGCAAAAAAAACACGTTTGTTGTATGGGAGCCTCCTTAAATATTCATTTTATTCTGTTTTTTAGTATTTGTTGTTATTGCGGCAACAGAAATACATCATCTGTGAAAATTTCAACTGTCTAACTATCCCGATTCATGAGATACAGACTGGTGAAAGACGGACAGACAGACGGACAGCGGAGTCTTAGTAATAAGGTCCCGTTTTACCCTTTACGTAACCCTAAAAAAACAATGTAACATCTGATACAAACAAAAGCAGCTGTAACAGACTTGACTCTTAATCTTGCAAAATAAACAGATATAAAAGCTTCTTCACGACAATACAAATAGAACACGTAAAAGGTTAGGTGGACAGATTCTGGGTAGACATTTAGACATGCATAGATGCGTAGGAGTCGCCGCCGAGACTTTGTTCATCCGGGGCGTGGCCAGCCCCGCCTTTCATTGAAACAGCATCCATTGTACACTTTTATAGGAGCAATCTTCGACTTGTTATTTTATAATGCTGCCTACACGTGCGTCACAACGTACACTGCTGGACAAAATAAGAGGAACACTAAAAAGGCGTTCGTTTTCTTTGCAATCAGCAATTTAAAAGTATACCTAGTACCTACGTTCAATGGGTGGCTTGTCCGTTGCTACGTGATCCGATTTTAACAGGGCATAATAATGTCCGTTAATCTATGTAGGTAATTTGTGTTGCACTCTTAGTACAAGAAATTTAATGACGCTTTTCCATAATCGCCGTGAAAAATAAAAAGATTTTTGTTCTTTCATTTGCCGTCAACTTGTCCCCGTTTTACAAGACTTTATCTTTGACCTTAGTCTGAATGTAGAACATTCTATTTTTCTTGATGTTCAAAAACGTGTGCTATATAATATTCAACTAGCGAAAAACGGGTGCAACGCACCGCAGTGCATAAATTATAGCCGACAACCTAA
This sequence comes from Amphipyra tragopoginis, assembly GCA_905220435.1. Taxonomy (NCBI): domain Eukaryota; kingdom Metazoa; phylum Arthropoda; class Insecta; order Lepidoptera; family Noctuidae; genus Amphipyra; species Amphipyra tragopoginis. The sequence goes on from HG992009.1 coordinate 14,187,409, forward strand.
CCCAACAGCCTGTGAACGCCATATTGCAGGATAACGCACATTCATTTTTAACAACAAATTATAAACCAGCATGAAAACTAATTTTACTAGATTAATTCGTCTTTCCGCACCGGAACCGTACCACCATTTCCGTTAATCGTAAAGATCTACGCAAAGTATGAATATGCATGTTGACAGCATCAATAAATTGCAAATCTAATTAGTCCGCCAGTTAGAGTTTTGAAAAATAATGGACACGTATTTTTATTTTGTTAAATCTATGAATATTTGGAACGATAAAACACATCAAAACTCGAGAGTGGGGCTTGTGACGTCAGAAGCAAGTCAAAATTGTACTTGCTTGTGACGTTTTGCCAATTTTAAAAGTGTCGTATCTTCGTCAATTTTATTTTACGTAACAAAAGAAAAATTACGTATCAAATATTTTTTGATAATCTAATTGACGGACTAATTAGATGTTTTCAGTCAAATACCTTATTGTGAAGTCACTAAGGGCGATCAGAGCACGCCCTTTATGCAAACATTTCATCCAACCGCCTCGTGAATTTTGAAACAAAACCAACCGCTCCGTGAGCTCCAAGCACTCTTACCATTGTAATTTTAAAGCATAAACATTCAGCTGAAACGTCTCATAATATTCATAGTTCATATTCATAGAATATAGGGTTGAATGGTTTAATAAACCATAGAATATATTAGCAACTAATTCTGAAACGAGAATATTACTTGAATGTGTACGTTCAGAGTTTAAAGGGATTAGAGGCGAGTTATATATGAGACACGGTTACACCGCGTAGAGGCAGCCGACTGTAAAAGTGTTCAAGTAAACTTGAGTTTTAACTACTACACCTACAAACTTTAGTTACGTGAGTGCTCATAATTGTGTTTAGCAAGTTCGTACAAACTTTAAACTGCTTGAGACAGTTTTAAGATGTCCATATCTGCCTGATGCCCGTACTGAGGATACGGTGCGCTTTGGATGAATATGGCCACAACGAACAGCTCTGAGAGCATATCATTCAGAGGTTCCATATTATTTTACACGATTTCTTCATTTTTGTATTATAACTTTCGTGAGACACAGTCATATTTATGATTAATTACGGTTTACTCACGTTCATTTTTCGGGATTGCCCGACTAGTTTCGGACCCAAACGGAGCCCTTAATCATGAGCTGATCACGCGGCGAGTCATTGTTATAAGGCACGTAATTGTTACTTACCTATTACTTCTTATTGATTGTGTATACGTTAACATTTGATGTAGTGTTTTCTCTTGGTGTACAGGGGGCTTACTATGACCTCTTATAGCAGGACAGAAGTTGCCTGGAAGTTGAACTGCCCTGCTTTTTTGTACTATGACATCGTTAGAGCAGGCCTGCGGCAGGCCTGCTACGTTGACGTTTACGAAATCCGTCCACCTTTTTTTTTTGTATAGACTTTTCGTACCATGAACCATTACCGTTCAACTTGGTTCAATAGTCGTTCACCTTTAGTACTGTCATGGTACGATTTTTAGCGATTCAGAAGCAGGCCTGCTTTTGAACGGAAGTTGATTGGCTGGCATTTGAACGTTTTCATAAGAGGTCATGGTGAGCCCCCAGTACAGTATCTATCTACCTATCTGAGTGACTTTATACAAGGGGAAACTTTTTCCATGCTTTTCCCGCTTTGTTGACTGATCAGTTGTCACAATGAGATATCAAGTAGCTACCTACTAGTTTCATCTTCCCTCCTCAATAAAAGATTCAAGTGGTCTTTTATTTTTCCTAAAATTTATGGTGTGGTCTCAGTATGATAAAACACCATTTGGAAAAAGACTATCTATCTAGATCTATACATATAATAAATCTGTAGACTTGGCGTGTCTGAATACGATAAAATAAAATAGCAGGGTGATTAAAGGATAACCAAAAGAATCAATTTCAATTTTTGTCTGTTTGTTTGTGCACACATAACATAAAAAGTACTGACTCACTCCAGTTGACTTTCATAGACAAATATTGTGCGTATCTCGGAGTAACACAAACTTCGAAAGCGTGTACCTCCTCTATTTTTTCATCGTTTTTATTATTTTTTCAGATACCGTGTTCTTTCTATACTTTCTTTAAAATAATACCAATATGTTGTAAATTTTTAAGGCATGTATTTAACGCGGCGACAAACTAATCTGATTTAGGGTTTTAAAAATAATTAAAATGGGTAGCAAAAATAATAGGTTGGCAGCTACAGTGAAGTAGCATTTTAAGTATAAAGTAGCAGCTTTATTTTTAGTTGTAAGCTTTGTTTAAATTTAAATTGGCAGTGATCTTTTGGTTTTTCTTTTTAAACTAGGTGGAGCTTAAGTCGACGGAGCCCCGCTGTGCGGGGCTCCTATTTCTGTCTGCAGGGTTTAAAGTAACCTAACACGAAGGGGATGACGGGGGCTTCCTTCCTTCCCTTCGAACCTAACCTATCCATGTCGGGATTCCCCTTAACCACCCTGCTAACATTATTAGTCGCCAAGTCATTATTTATAGCTCCTCGCCTCATTTTATTAGTTGCAAACACTTAGTCGCCTTTTAAGTTATTAGTCACCTGAAAATAATAAGCCAATTTTTAATGGTAGTCAAATACCTTATCCTGTGTTTTACTTTTATTGTGTTTTTATTTTAATAATTATATTTTCTTATATTACGTTTTATGTCATTGCGCTTTTGTGTTGTATTTTCTTTTATGAAACAAATAAAGGACAAAAAAAAATATTGAGTTTTTGTTTCATCGTAATCAGTTTGCTCAAACAAAAGATATTAGCATTTAAAGTGATCAAGAAGAAAGTTTAGTTATTGCAACACAATATTGATTCCCGACTTCCACGCGGACGGAGTCGCGAACAAAGCTAGTTCTACTTGTTATCGTTTAGTGTGTAACACCAAACTCATAAACACACAATCAAAAGGACAAAGTCACATAAAATTCAGGGATATTCAGTATTATTGGAGTGAATAACTTACCAACTAGGGACAATGGTTGTACATCGTCGCTATGTATGTTCCATAAACGGTTGATAGTGTAACATATAAACTGAGTTTATGACCTTAATTCTGTTTTTAGCTGTTGTTGGCAGTGCGTAATTTAGGAAAATATAGTCTCATTTCGGTTCATGAGGGCTGTGAACAATAATACGATGAAAGTTTTACAACTACGTTAAAATGGTGTTAAAAAATCTACTCTAAGAAGAATTTTGTGGGATTACTCGGTATCGGAAATTGAACAACTTTTGTTCTACAACTTTTCGAAATTCGCGTATTTTTTTTATAACTTTCCGTACAAATCAATGTTTTTTTTTTTTGATTTGTATACAAGGTTAGTCAGAAAGGGGGTACTAATCCCAAAGGGTGTTAAAGTACCCATAATAATGAGTAACTTTTGTTCTACCACTTTCCCCAAAAGTCAATAGTTTAAGAGAAATAGCTGTTCAAAAATTACAAAAAAATATGCTAAAATTTTTCTATCCTCAGTTATGATCAGCTGTGTTTACATTTTAGGTCATATTTGGGGTCACGAATTAGAAGCTCCATTTTCTGAATTCATAACAAAAGTAGGGACGAAGAATTTTTGAAAAAACTAAAATAAAAATAATTATAAATGGAAATAAAAAATATCGAATTTTGAAATTTTAACACTTGCTTTAAAACCGTTATCAGTGATACTTTAAGTGGCCTGCGGATTAGTACCCCCTTTCTGACTAACCTTGTATAAAGTTAAAAAAAAAATACGCGAATTTCGAAAAGTTGTAGAACAAAAGTTGTTCAATTTCCGATACCGAGTAACCCCATACAATTCTTAGAGTAGATTTTTAACGCCTTATATAATAAGTTCGCAAAGTAGTGTGTTGTTCTGCTTACCCTTTTCCCAACTATGTTGGGGTCAGGTTCCAGTTTAACCAGATGCGGCTGAATACCAATATTTTACACGGAGCGACAGCCTTCAGACCTCTGCAACCAAGTTACTGGGCAATTCCAATATCCTAAGGTTAGACCGGTTGTCAGACTTTCGGGCTTTTGACTACCAGTAACGACTGGCATAGGTATTCGTATGTCACCCGGGACCGACGGCTTAATGTGCTCTCCGAGGCACGGAGGGGTCTCGATGTGTTACGAACGGTCACCCATCCACGGATTAAAAGCGAAAAGCGCAGCTTAACCTTGCAAATCATATGATCTGCGCGTTTGTTAATTAGCCACGAGACCCTCTTGTGTAAGTAGTGTGTTGATTGATCTAATTACTAAACTAGTGCTCTGCCGCGTTAACGAAGAATACAATAACTCGATTTTGGACGATTTTGGTTTAAATATACAACGTTATTTTTAGTATATACAAAAACCGAGACACCCCAACAAGATTTTCATCAGAACTGCCTGAATATGTGTTTTTTTTTTATAAATCTCCAAGTTATACCGTAGTTTATGTCGCGTTAAGTTCCCTAATAAAGTGTGAAATGCCTAAGATGTGCTATGCAGGGGTTGTTTAGTACACGGATACTGACCGAGCGGACTATCTCAAGCCTCAAGGTGTCTATTCCCGTCAACTATTAAGGGTAGAAACCTACTGAAACAAAATTATAATTTAGGTATGAAAAAAATATGTGGTGTAAAAATATGTCAATCAATTCTCAATAAAGTTATCTTATCTTATCTTATCTTATCTTATCTCCTAGTGATTCTGAACAAACTAGTTTCAGGTTTAGTATACTCGTAATATACTAAAACTAAGCTTGTATATTCGGAATCAACCAATCGAAATCTATTTTAAGTAACTTTTTGGAATACTTCAGGAACTCTGTTTTTCAGTAAGCAAGAATACCTACAATACAAATAACTAAAACAGTTCAAAACTTAGAGCGCGTTATGCACGTATTTTTCGGAAGCGGGAAAAATTGTATTCTTCGTTAGCGCGGCAGTGCTAGTACCTGCAGCTTAAATACAAACTTAGGTAACTAAAGAAACTTATCCTGTTGATCACAGTAAAGGTCCACCATGTTGGATTTAATCAGCACTTACGACGGTGCAGAACCCACATCGTTTCGAGCTTAATCTCAGAACCATGGATTATAGAGTTATATCCACTCAATTTCAGTTCAACAATGTGGATCCATTTAGAGCACTTTGAATGCTTATGGATGCTAAAACAGCTGTCGTTATGTTGGTACGCCTGTTACTCCAATTGAACCAACCTTCAGTGTAAAGCTGGTATAAAATATGTATAGGTTTCTACATATTTTAGAGGCACTTTGAAAACGAACACTTAGATGCTAACCCAGCAATAGATAGGAAGGAACATCTGGTTGTCCATTAAAGGGTATTTGTGATTTGAATTCCGTCTGACACGATGCGATTGTACGTTGATTACTGCCCGTCAAACTTTTTATTTAATTAATTGAGAAGTATTATCAACACATCCACTGATTACGATTAAGTACTTTATGAGTTTACCTAAATTCGACACTATACAGGATGTAAACAAATTCGTTTAATTCCTTAAAACCACATGATCTACTACTGGTGTATATTGACCCCGCACGGAATTTAGCTCTAAATAAAAGAAATAAAATTATTTCTCCCTTTAGAGGTGAGTGGTCTTATCAAAACTACCTAATAAGGTTTCAATAAAAAAAGGAAAAATATTTTGTTAATTATTTTTATTTTGTTGAACATTTCGTTGCCATGCATATCAACGAAAGCACGGCGACACAGCTGGCAGGCACCACTAGCGCGATATCGCTCTTTGCAGTCCGTAAACTCGAGTCTAAAAAATGACTCCGAAATAGAGCAAAGAGTTATTTTTTTACTTCTAAACCTCCTATTAGGGGTTAATCTGTGTCACCTATAGATCACGCGGTTTGAGGGAACTACATGAATTCGTTTACAAGGATGTAATTTGTTTAGATGAGATTTTTTCTGTTTTCTTATAGTCTTCATAGAGCCTTTAGATCGCTATATAAAATTCCTACATGTACTTACATACGAAATAAAACCTAACCCTCTTTTGCTTTCATCGCAATCCAACAACAAAGATAAACTGAACATAAATGACGTCATAATGCCTCCCCGCGTTATGCAAATGTCTTAGGATTACATAGTAATTTTCCTCGAGACGGCTTTCTGGTACGAAAGTGCAATTTAACTTATACGTTAACTAAAGTATGCAAGTAAAAGTTGATGAGCAACAAACGTTGATTAATATCGACGCACAAGAACTCTGCTGAACCTGAAATTAAATTTTTGTAAGTATCTATCTCATAGCAAGTTCGTGGGAATTCGTTTTCATGAAATTTAACCAACAAAACCTATTCGTCAGCATCATCCTAACCCTTCTTTATCGTGGGAAAATCCTCATACATAGATACCCTCCACTCGGTGAAGACGGCGGGTTTTGCCGGACTTTTACCGGCTAACAAGTAACAACCCACGGTGTTCCTTCTCCTGACCTATGGCCGAGACCGCGGGATTCGCAGCTGCAAGCACAGCAACCCCGGCCGGCCTAGGTCCGCTGGCCCCCAGATGCCAACTGACCAATGTTTTTTTTGTTCCTCCGATCCTCCGACTCTTACCACGGTGTTCCTTCTAACACCGTGTGTTTATAGCCGGTAAGGAGAAGTCCTGACCAATGGCCGGGATCGTGGGGTTGGCATGCACCGCAATCCCGGCAGGCCTCGGTCCGCCAGGCCCTGGATCCTAACTAACCCTAGCATTTTTTTATATCGTGTGTAAATCCTCTTGGATACCCTTCGCCCAGGGAAAGCGAAAGGTTATGCTGGACTCTTACCGGCTAAAAACCCACGGTGTTCCTACGCCTGACCCTTGACCGGGGGTCACAGGATTCGCAGCTGCATGCACCGCAACCCCGGCAGGCCTCGGTCCGCCAGCCCCTGGCAGACCTCTCCTTCTGGAGACCTTGCTCCACGTGGTTCCTTGTTGTGGGGCCTTGCCCCACGTCCTCCTTAGAGGCGCGCACGGAACACATGCGCGCCGCCTTCTCGGACCTGTTACTGGTCGGGCGACGGGTCCCCTAACCGATCGCCCGCAGGCCACACACTAGGGTGGCCGGAGATCGTCGCGCGCCCTCCGGCCGGCGCCCGGTGCGTCTGGCTCGGGAAACTAACCCTAGCCTACCCTGGCAGAATCGACTAGGTATAGTACGTGCGTTTAATTATAGTAGTACTCGTCTTTTCTCATGTCGGCACGAGCTATTTGAGAATAGCTCATGCCGTGGTGAAAAGATTAGTCACTCAACAACGTTGGTCGCGTGGCTGACAGGCCAGAGTGCGCCGGACGTACTTAAGTATCATCACTCATGGAAGCTTTTACATGCAATTCTAAAACCTTCTATAGTGCCTATATTGTTATTTCGACATTTATGAAAGTAGTTATAAAGTTATCGGTCAGTAATTCCACACTTAACTGGCCGTCCCTATCCCTTACTGCGTATGTTAGGTTTAATAATCATAAATCGTGGTCATAACGTGCAATATGAGATATCTGAGCGATTTCATACGTTCATTACGAAGCTGCGCAAGCGCAAAGCGTAACGATATTACGTGGTTTTATGTCAGGAAACGACTTTAATTATGTCACATTAAATGTTAACATTACGACAGAGTTCTTAGGATTAACTACTAACGGATATATTTTTAGTTGTTCCTTGAAGTTATACGAATTTCAGTATTTATGCTGTTTCCTGAACTATTACACGGATAGAAAATGTGCGCTGACAAAATAGTAATTCTTGAAACACCATTAAAATTAACAAACCGTGAATTGAGCGCTAGATAAAGCTGGATAAAATATATATTCACGGTCTACATATTTTAAACGCTAAAACAAATAATACAAGGAGAAATTAATGTACAAAGTTCTCTTCTAAAATTTTGAATTGTTTGAACCAAGGCTTTTTAGAAAAATTGTGAAAGGGATGATCTCCAAAATCAGCGTATTTGGTTGACCTCTCTTGTGTATTTTAGATATTGATATTAATTGGGTTTCTTATTTTTATTTCGACCAAAAGGTGTCCAAATAAGCCTATTAATACACGAGTGAATCGGTTTCTCCTGGGCAAGCGTGCTCCATTGTAGACCACATCATCGCTTAACATCAGGCGAGACGGCGGCCAAAGGCAGGCCTAGTAAAAAAAAAATTGGCCTCAATTTTAACCAATTAGTTTTGAAATTATTTAGAATTGAAACTTTAGAGACCGGAGCGATCAATTTTTCTTTTGGAGATTGAGCCTAAACTGTTTCATCCATGAACTGAGCTATCGCACTAACAAATATAGTTGTCCAACATAAACTGCTCTTTGTTAACTTAACAGGGCAAAAATGAAAACATGATTGTCCCTACACCTAATAAGTTTGTTAAGAAACTCCACAAACCCAATGTTGAACTCGTGCCTAACTTTTTATATACGAACTCCTTTCACGGCGCAGAAAAACTTTCCACAAGATGAGCGTTCAGGGAGAAATCCTCACGCAAAAAGTGTCGACGTACAACGGCAGAAATGTCCCAGTTTTATCATAAAAAGTAATACTTCATCAAGACAGTTGACATCTGGAATACCTCTTGTTCTTGTTAATCGGTGGTCCCATTAAGGAACATCTTACTTGTAGACGGAATAGCGTCTACAAATCATATAAACTATTAAGGTTAACGAGGCAAGCATTTGAGTGAAGCATGGTAGCCAATTATTAAAGAGGGCTACGGAAAAAGCTAAGCGTACATTGGCATGCGTGACGTCACCTTGCTCCGTCTCCTGCCGTGAATAATGGCTTCAATAAATTAAACTTGCGTCCAGATGTCTTAGAAACAGACGTGTGGGCGATCTGTACCCACAGATTAATTGTTACAACATTGTAAGCAAACACGTATATGCTTTTAGGGTTCCGTAACAAAATGGTAAAAAAGAACCCATAAAGTGCGACTTCGTCCGTCCGTCCGTTTGTCTGTAATAGCTTCTTATTTCAGGAATTAACAAAGCTATCGACTTGAAATTTTGAGCAGTTTAAAATAATGATTATCCATCTAGATAGCAAGTGAAAAAAATTAAAAATAATCTCTATTATATATATATCTAAAATCTTTATTATCATTGCAATAGGACCGAAGTGTGAAGTTGAAAATTTAAAATGGAGTTCCTGGGTCAATTGTTGTGTTATATGAAAAGGCTTTATTTGCACATTTTGAAATATATTTTTATTTTCAATGATAACTCATAGTTTTTGATTTATGAGAAAAAAATATATTATTATTTCCGAAGTTTGCAATGCGAAAAATCTGGAATAAATCGAGTTGATAGAGATTTATGTAAATTATAAAAAATAAAACAATATCTGTAACAAGCGCAGCTATGCGGTTCCAAAAAAATTTAATATAACTTTTTATACGTTACCTTCCAACATACAGAACCCTCGGTGCGGGAGACCGACTCGCACTTGCCCGGTTTATTAAATCTGTCATCTCCGTATTTTAACATATTGCACACTTACACATAAATAAGTTGTCATTTATAAAACATTTCCAGTTGCACTACACTGGTCATATACAGGGTGTAAACGAATTCGTATAATTCCTTCAAACCACATGATCTATTCATGATATTGATTAATCCCGCACGGGATTTAGAATTAAAAATAAAAATAAAACAAAAAAAAAGATTTTTTTTGCAAAAAAATAATCATCTGATAGAACATTTCGATGCCACGCATAAATGAATGAAAGCACGGCTCACAGCTGGCAGGCAAGACTAGCCCGATATCGCTCCGTTCAGTCAGTTAACTCGGAGCAATAAAGTGACTCAGAAACAGAAAATCTGTTTATTTTTATGTAAAAATATTTTTGCTGAAACTGAAAAAAACAGTGCTTGGTCAATCTGTGTCACTAGTAGATGACACGGTTTGAAGGAATTACATGAATTCGTTTACACCCTGTATATTTACCGAACAATGTATTCCCTCATAAAAGTCCGAAATATTTACTAAAATATTTAAACAGTAAATTAACTTGTTATGTACCGTTTAATAACAAGAAAATAAAAACGACACTGATAATTATTACTTTTAGAACGAAATCCGCAGCTGTGGAATATTTAAATAAGCTCTTAAAGAATGCTTCCGTGCAATGAGTATTCATAGAATACGGTACGAATGAAATTGCTTTTACATTAGTGCTTAACAGGAGCATCTGTTGCGTATACTTAGGTAGTTATTTTCCTTATATTAGGTACTAGCTTTAGCCTGCGTTAATTTAGAATTTGACAATCAACTCTTAACACACTACTATAGTTTCTATAACAATATAATTCAATCAAGATTCGAAAGACACGTGGCGCCATCTATCATCAAAAGAACGTTATTGTTGTTTTCCTCGGGAACAGTACTTTTTTCGGGATGAAAGGTACCCTATGTCCGTTTCTGTATACCTGACAACGTATGCAATATTTCAATATGATCGGTTCAGTGGTTTAGGCGTGAAAAGGTTACAAACAAAAAAACTTACTTTCGCATTTATGTTAGTTAGGACGAACTCTGTTTTTTTTTTCTTCCTATAACGTCTTGATAATACCTGTTCACTGCACTCAAGACGCTTTCATTTTATTTATTCAATGTTAGTCTCATAAATGGTCATAAAAGATGGAACTTACGGGGCCGTGTGTGTGACTATGAATTAGACTGCCATTGGTGCCGATTCTCAGGTGTACAAACTAAACTCAATTTAGACTATTGCTATCTTTTTCACTCTGATAGAACAAGAAAGAGACGGACATAAATAAGAGCTGTCAAATTTAGTTGAACTAAAATCTCCATAAATATTTACACGACACGTCAGAACGTGTCGACTGAAAACACTGAGAAGTTCAAGGCGTAAATTAATTTGACATCTCTAACTTAGTTCTTATCTATCACCGTCCTTTTCTCGCGCTGATTGTTAGTAAAAGTTAGCAACTCTCTAATTTTAGTTTAGTTATGAACAAGAGAATCGGCACCATTCTCATAGTACATTTCTTGGTAAATTGTAAATAAGTATTCAATCAATCAACTCAGGCTATCCCAGTCCACTGCTGGACATAGGACATAGACAACAAGTATCTATTATTAAAGACTATTATCAGTATCCATCTGCACCTTTTATTGAACTATACCAAATGATCAACTGTTATTTTGGTTCTACGAGGCTAATAATTACGTATAATTAAAAATTACTCCCTTACATTACTGAAACATGAAATAAATCTGATACACAACACTACAGAAATCTGAACATTACTGTTTGCATGCATTTGATGAACTATCGGGCAAGGCAGAAGCATTGCAGCCGGCAAAATGTATTCATGAATCGGTCCACAGAGTTTAGCATTGCGAATTTACGATGAGCTTGTGGCCCGCAGCGGCAGTGATGTGTACTCACCTTAAAAATACCTCCTCGTACCAATGACACTGGAAAGAGTGGAATATTGAAATACCTAATGCATTATGCTTATACTTTATAAAATATTGATGGAGCCCGCTACAGTAAAAACTACTCTAGGAGGCAGCGTAGACATGTTTCTAGTTCGGTTCCTACTAGGTTTTATAAAATTTAAACACGGTTTCTAATGCGATAATAATAGCTTTATAAATGTTTAATGTAGTATATTCCTTTTATTTGTCGTACAAACATATAAATTATATTTTTTATCTAATATGTTGCGTGCTGTGCCGTATTATTTCTAAGGTGAATAAACTAAAACAAAAATGAATCAACAAAAAATTAATTGTCGGGTTATTGTCGGGTATTGTTTACGACGTAACGTTTAAAAGGAAATTACTATTTGATAATGCATAAAACGTTTGTGGTCGTTGATACCGTCATGTCAATTTCCGTGTCGCTAACCCAACCCGTGGACCACAGCGTGGTTACGATCACACTCACGTCACACAATCGTCCGAATTGGCACACTCACACAGACACGCATTGCAACGAGACTTCTTCTAAGGTAAGTTCAGAATACAGTCACAAGCAAAAACAAAAAACTACTCAGTATACAGTGCGTGTCTGTGTGTGTTTCGATTCAAGCGATTATGGTAAGTTGAGGTACTGCTTTAGCTTATAATCTACTGTGCTCACGTCGCGGGCCGCTGCACACTCAATGCAAATTTATACTTCAACTACCGAACTGACACTCCACCGTCACGTACGGCATCCTAATTTTACTCACACACGCGATAAAATAAACGCCTCACCTACCCTACTTTTAGATTGTGTAACATTCGTAACACAAAGCGAAAAAACCGATTCCTTAGCAAAGCAACTGTGAATAACTCGTACGTTAAAGAACTTTTTAAATAATAAAACACCCCTTTTTCTGCTTCATAAAGTGTTAGACGGCAAGCAGGTTCTCCTTACGTTTTTCATTTTAATCTAAAAGGCAAAACCCACTGACTCATTCATCACCGTATCTTGCGAGCCGTGTGGAATTTTGCACAGAGGCTTTTCGGACGCAAGGGATAAAATGGGATTTCACAAAATTCAACACCGATCAAAGATGCTGAAAAAGGCACGTTAAGCTACGTCCACATTTGTAGCATTTTGGCGTATCGTATCTCCGTCGCGTGGCACCGACGCGACGTGTATCATGATCGCTGGTTAAGGCAATGATGTTATATAGGACTAGATCAGCAGTGTACAGCACCAGCGCGTTACTACTTCGTATATGTCCGCAGGCATATCTGACTTCAGTTGTCAGCTTGACGTCAAGTGAGTGATTGCTTAGCGATAAAAATATTAAAATGGTGAAATGTGCAGTTAAAATTGGCATGTTACGATCTGAAAAGATGAATAAAGCACTTGGTGCTAATTTTTTGTAAGATTATCCAAAAAAAACATTACGAGACCAAATAAATTTATCAAACATTGTTTTTGCCGTCAGTGTTACCAGTAAAAACGATTTTGATTTTGCCAGACTGTTGGGAGTTTAGTGAATGACCAATGTATGTTCCTATAAGTCTAAATTATTGAAATATAATTAATAAAAAATAAATATTATATTTACGCTGACGCATTTTTTTTTCTTCCTTAATGTACATAATTCGACCTTTCATAGTAATTGATTTAATTAACACCTTCATTCATTCTGGGGAAATTATGTAGATCATTGGCAACTCTGGCCGTTTTTCCGATATCAATGTCTTGTCTCATTCCAACATAATTAGTTTCACGGAAGAAGAAATGAGACAAATATAGTATTTTGACAGATTGACATAATTTATGTATCCGTTTCAAAGCTACCACTTTAAACTCGTAAGTGGTTACGTTTTTCTGAATTTGGTATAAGGACGCTGCTCCTCTAGTATTATATAAGCTCATTGGGTTAAGGTACGTCCACATTTGTATGTGTGTTTGTCCTAACCAGCGATCATGATACACGTCGGTGCCACGCGACGGAGATACGATACGCCAAAATGCTACAAATGTGGACGTAGCTTAAAAGGGGAAGGCTGGTCTAAACACATTCATGTTTATCTTTCTAACCAAATGCACAGTTACCACGTATCTCTAAAGGAGAATAAAGCATTACCAGAATTATTATATTTCAGTATGATACAACAAAACAATGATTACATTATAATAATCTAAGTGCTTTTCTTTCTTTACAGATATGTCGGAGGCAGCCGTGTCATCTGATTATCATTAAAGATAAACAAAACCACAGAGGATGCCGAAAAGCGAACGGACACTTTAAAATGTGTGTGTGAATGTGTTTTTCAAACGACAGTTAGAATTAAACATTAAAATCGTAAAAAAGTATGCGAGAATCAAAAACTTGTAGTGTGTTCGGGATGCTTGCACAGTAAGCGTCGTTTTACATGGTGTAGACAAAGAATGCAACAGTCGAGCGCTCGAATAAAGCGGATGTAAGAAGATGAGGGAGCGCGGCGTGTGACAGCGCCAGCTAGCACCGCGGCGGATGCGGCGAGCCAGCGTGTACAGCGTCAGCGAGGGCCTGGAGCGGTGCGCCTGTGCTAGGTACGCACAACAAAGTGACATTACAATAATTATTTTCGCTTGAGTCAGTGTGTTGTAGGAATTAATCAGGCTAGACCCTACGTTACTTAGGTGTAATTACCTGGGGCTAATTCACGTAATTTCATGACGTACCGATCAAGTTGCAGTGACGCTTCAGTTAAGTTTACGCGAGCGTATCTGACAACGATCACCGATAAGAGAATTCTAGAAGCGCTGTTTTGATTGAAACTTAACTGCTTAGTTAGGTGAAGGCCAACAGGTTGCGCTGCCGGCTCTCTGAAACAGTATTATGGAAAAGCATAATAATGAAATTAAAAGCGTAGTGATGAATTATAACTCTATTCCCGACTGATAATTCAAACTCTGGAACGCGCTTCCCCTCGATATGAAAAAAGTTCCGAGTAAGTTCATTTTCAAACGTAAAGTTCGGGAATATTACCTAAAATCGCTGCAACCCTAGTCTGAAGTAACTGTCCATCATAGTTATGAATATGTATGTGTATTTATGTAGGTATGTGTAAGTATAATATGTATGTGTATTTATGTATGTATAAGTATAATAAATGTATGTTTATTATAAGTAAGGAGCTCGTGGCTAAATAATTACAGCCGCATAGGCCGATCTTCCGGGTTAAGCCACGCTTGCCGAGGTTGGTCTGTGGATGGGTGACCATTTACCATAGCGAGTTTCCTCCGTGCCTCGGAAAGCACGTAAAAGCCGTTGGTCCCGGCTGTCATTTGTAGATCTTTGACAGCCGTTACTGTTGGTCAGAAGCCAGAAAGTCTGACAAAACCAGTCTTGCCAAGAGTATCGTATTACCCAGTTACTGGGTTGTGGAGGTCTGATAGGCAGTCGCTCCATGTAAAATACTGATATTCAGCTGCATCCGGTTCGACTGGAAGCCGACCCCAACATAGTTGGGAAAAGGCTAGGCAGATGATGTTTATTATAAGTATACAGGGTGGTAATTTGAAATGGGGCATGAAGGGCAGCTACCTTAACCATTGTAGCTACAGGAAAACGTTCTTAGAAGACTACCCCTAACTTTTGGGATAATTTCAATCGGCATTCACAGAGTTTGAAAAAAAAGTACAGTCAGCGAGAAAAAGGGCTGTTTTCACAAAACTTTTTTATGATGCCAATCGATCCCATTTCCCATAAGGATCAAAAGAATCTTCTGGACCAACTGAGGTTTGAGTACTAGAAACGTCAGAAATAACAAATAACTATTTGAGATGGGTTAGTTATAAGGGCAGCTACCTTAATCGTTGTCGCTACAAGAAAATGTTGGTAGGAGGCTGGCCATAATTTTTGAAATTATTTCGAAATGAACAAAAAAAAAGAGAAAGAAAAAATTGGTACAGTCAGCAAAAAAATGGTCGGTTCTAACAAAACCTTTTTTATGATGCCAATCGATCCTATTTCTCATAAGGATCAAAATACTCTTCTGGACCTAGTGAGGTTAGAGTACTAGAATCATCAGAAATCACGAAAAACAACATTTCGTTAAAAGTTGCGTTCACGCAGAAAAAAAAGGTTTTTTTATTTTCAAAATCTGTGAATGCAGTTCGAAATATTTTCAAAAATTATGGACAGTTTCTAAAGAACATTTTCCTGTAGCTACAACGATTAAGGTAGCTGCCCTTATTACTACCCCATCTCAAATAAGTTTTTTGCGATTTCTGACTTTTCTAGTACTCCAACCTCAGTTGGTCCGGAAGAGTATTTTGATCCTTAAGGGAAATGGGATCGATTGGCATCATAAAAAAGATTTGTGAAAACAGCCCTTTTTCTCGCTGACTGTACTTTTTTTTCAAAATCTGTGAATGCCGATTGTAACTATCCCAAAAGTTAGGGGTAGTCTTCTAAGCACGTTTTCCTGTAGTTACAATGGTTAAGGTAGTTGCCCTTCATGCCCCATCTCAAATTACCACCCTGTATATACAGTGGTGGACATATAATTAGAAACACCAAGTGTGACTTTTATTTTTACCACAAATTAACTTGTTAATTAATGTTATACGTATCATAGAGGACTTAAACCTATTTATCTATAATGTATCCACATCATGAAGTATTATTATGTCAGTTTTGGAAATATCATACAACCGTATAATGTAAAAATTGGTATACTTTATAAAATAAAATGAAGCAACACAACGTACTAAGGTGGACAACTAATTAGAAACAGAAAAAAAACATTAGCATAAATATGAACAAAAGTAACGAAACAATAAATAATGGAGTTAAATGGTACAAACGTTTTATAATAAACAATTAATGTTTGGTTGGGAAGCCTCTGCTGTCGATTACAGCTCTACAACGACGTGGCATTGATTCTATCAATGTTTCATACATTTCCAGGGAATATTTCTCCATGCTTCTACAAATGCGTCTTAAAGTTGTTGTAGTATGATACTAGTAGTAGTACGATGTTAGTGATATGTTTATTGGACAATGTTTTCTTTACAGTGTACCACAAACTTAGATTTGATTCAAATCCGGACTATTTGCAGACCACTCTAACACTGACACTGCAATAATCCAAACCAAAGAAACAGCGTTAAAGCATTTCTAAGAGACTAATTAGTGTCGGTGTTAGAGTGGTCTGCAAATAGTCCGGATTTGAATCAAATCTAAATTTGTGGTACATTGTAAAGAAAACATTGTCCAATAAACATATCACTAACGTCGTACTACTAGTAGTATCATACTACAACAACTTTAAGACGCATTTGTAGAAGCTTGGAGAAATATTCCCTGGAAATGTATGAAACATTGATAAAATCAATACCATGTCGTTGTAGAGCTGTAATCGACAGCAGAGGCTTCCCAACCAAACATTAATTGTTTATTATAAAATGTTTGTACCATTTAACTCCATTATTTATTGTTTCGTTATTAATTTTGTTCATATTTATGCTAATGTTTTTTTTCTGTTTCTAATTAGTTGTCCACCTTAGTACGTTGAGTTGCTTCATTATATTTTATAAAGTATACCAAGTTTTACATAAACGGTTGTATGATATTAACAAAACTGACATAATAATACTTCATGATGTGGATACATAATAGATAAATAGGTATAAGCCCTCTATGATACGTATAACATTAATTATCAAGTTAATTTGTGGTAAACATAAAAGTCACACTTGGTGTTTCTAATTATATGTCCACCACTGTATGTATGTAATGTATATACTGTGTTAGTATTATATTAGTCAATAATTTTTATTTAACTTTCCAATGTTTGTTTTAAACTCTTTTTTTGTACCACTTTCGAAGTGCTTTATTTTTGACCCAAAGGTTGACTGGTAGAGAATGCCTTATGGCATTAAGTCCGCCTTGTGTACCACCAATGTACATAAAGTTTAAATAAATAAATAAATAATTGAGGATCGAATACAAGAGCTGTAGTAGTGTGAAGCTGCACCTATACTTTTAAGTTCAAACAATTTAAGGGAGAATTCACACGTACCACAATCATACCATATCGCAGCGACAAAAAGTAGTCAAGCAGTGGTTAATGTATGAATAGTTAAGGAATACTACTTGAAGTCGCTGCACTCCTAATCATCTAATTTAGTCTTCGTCATAATTGCATTTAGATTTTCTTATTGTTTTGATTTTATATATATTATAATAATATCTATATATTTTATTAATTGTATATACAGTGGTGGACGTATAATTAGAAACACCAAGTGTGACTTTTATTTTTACCACAAATTAACTTGTTAATTAATGTTATACGTATCATAGAGGACTTAAACCTATTTATCTATAATGTATCCACATCATGAAGTATTATTATGTCAGTTTTGGAAATATCATACAACCGTATAATGTAAAAATTGGTATACTTTATAAAATAAAATGAAGCAACACAACGTACTAAGGTGGACAACTAATTAGAAACAGAAAAAAAACATTAGCATAAATATGAACAAAAGTAACGAAACAATAAATAATGGAGTTAAATGGTACAAACGTTTTATAATAAACAATTAATGTTTGGTTGGGAAGCCTCTGCTGTCGATTACAGCTCTACAACGACGTGGCATTGATTCTATCAATGTTTCATACATTTCCAGGGAATATTTCTCCATGCTTCTACAAATGCGTCTTAAAGTTGTTGTAGTATGATACTAGTAGTAGTACGATGTTAGTGATATGTTTATTGGACAATGTTTTCTTTACAGTGTACCACAAACTTAGATTTGATTCAAATCCGGACTATTTGCAGACCACTCTAACACTGACACTGCAATAATCCAAACCAAAGAAACAGCGTTAAAGCATTTCTAAGAGACTAATTAGTGTCGGTGTTAGAGTGGTCTGCAAATAGTCCGGATTTGAATCAAATCTAAATTTGTGGTACATTGTAAAGAAAACATTGTCCAATAAACATATCACTAACGTCGTACTACTAGTAGTATCATACTACAACAACTTTAAGACGCATTTGTAGAAGCTTGGAGAAATATTCCCTGGAAATGTATGAAACATTGATAAAATCAATACCATGTCGTTGTAGAGCTGTAATCGACAGCAGAGGCTTCCCAACCAAACATTAATTGTTTATTATAAAACGTTTGTACCATTTAACTCCATTATTTATTGTTTCGTTAATTTTGTTCATATTTATGCTAATGTTTTTTTTCTGTTTCTAATTAGTTGTCCACCTTAGTACGTTGAGTTGCTTCATTTTATTTTATAAAGTATACCAAGTTTTACATAAACGGTTGTATGATATTAACAAAACTGACATAATAATACTTCATGATGTGGATACATAATAGATAAATAGGTATAAGCCCTCTATGATACGTATAACATTAATTATCAAGTTAATTTGTGGTAAACATAAAAGTCACACTTGGTGTTTCTAATTATATGTCCACCACTGTATGTATGTAATGTATATACTGTGTTAGTATTATATTAGTCAATAATTTTTATTTAACTTTCCAATGTTTGTTTTAAACTCTTTTTTTGTACCACTTTCGAAGTGCTTTATTTTTGACCCAAAGGTTGACTGGTAGAGAATGCCTTATGGCATTAAGTCCGCCTTGTGTACCACCAATGTACATAAAGTTTAAATAAATAAATAAATAATTGAGGATCGAATACAAGAGCTGTAGTAGTGTGAAGCTGCACCTATACTTTTAAGTTCAAACAATTTAAGGGAGAATTCACACGTACCACAATCATACCATATCGCAGCGACAAAAAGTAGTCAAGCAGTGGTTAATGTATGAATAGTTAAGGAATACTACTTGAAGTCGCTGCACTCCTAATCATCTAATTTAGTCTTCGTCATAATTGCATTTAGATTTTCTTATTGTTTTGATTTTATATATATTATAATAATATCTATATATTTTATTAATTGTATATACAGTGGTGGACGTATAATTAGAAACACCAAGTGTGACTTTTATTTTTACCACAAATTAACTTGATAATTAATGTTATACGTATCATAGAGGGCTTATACCTATTTATCTATAATGTATCCACATCATGAAGTATTATTATGTCAGTTTTGGAAATATCATACAACCGTTTATGTAAAAATTGGTATACTTTATAAAATAAAATGAAGCAACACAACGTACCTACTAAGGTGGACAACTAATTAGAAACAGAAAAAAAAACATTTGCATAAGTATGAATAAAAGTAACGAAACAATAAATAATAGAGTTAAATGGTACAAACGTTTTATAATAAACAATTAATGTTTGGTTGGGAAGCCGCTGCTGTTGATTACAGCTCTACAACGACATGGCATTGATTCTATCAATGTTTCATACATTTCCAGGGAATATTTCTCCAAGCTTCTACAAATGCGTCTTAAAGTTGTTGTAGTATGATACTACTAGTAGTACGATGTTAGTGATATGTTTATTGGACAATGTTTTCTTTACAGTATACCACAAATTTAGATTTGATTCAATTCCGGACTATTTGCAGACCACTCTAACACTGACACTACAATAATCCAAACCAAAGAAACAGCGTTAAAGCATTTCTAAGAGAATAATTAGTGTCGGTGTTAGAGTGGTCTGCAAATAGTCCGGATTTGAATCAAATCTAAATTTGTGGTACATTGTAAAGAAAACATTGTCCAATAAACATATCACTAACATCGTACTACTAGTAGTATCATACTACAACAACTATAAGACGCATTTGTAGAAGCTTGGAGAAATATTCCCTGGAAATGTATGAAACATTGATAGAATCAATGCCATGTCGTTGTAGAGCTGTAATCGACAGCAGAGGCTTCCCAACCAAACATTAATTGTTTATTATAAAACGTTTATACCATATAACTCTAACATTTATTGTTTCGTTACTTTTGTTCATATTTATGCTAATGTTTTTTTTCTGTTCCTAATTAGTTGTCCACCTTAGTACGTTGTGTTGCTTCATTTTATTTTATAAAGTATTCCAATTTTTACATAAACGGTTGTATGATATTTCCAAAACTGACATAATAATACTTCATAATGTGGATACATTATAGATAAATAGGTATAAGCCCTCTATAATACGTATAACATTAATTATTAAGTTAATTTGTGGTAAACATAAAAGTCACACTTGGTGTTTCTAATTATATGTCCACCACTGTATGTATTTTATGTAATTTATGTCTTATGAATTCGTACTATATTCAGTTCAACATTGTCAACTCATTTTTATTTATTTTTTTGCTGTACCTATTTCGATGCTTTTCTTTTTAACCCAAAGGTTGACTAGTAAAGAATGTCTTATGGCATTAATTCCGCCTTATGTACCACCATAGTGCATAGAAGAATAAATTAATAAATAGTGTCGCTGCATCTTTGGCGACAAAATGTGGTCCGTCTGAATTAAACTATTCATTTTCATACAAATTAGTGCCCGCCCACGTGTTGTTGTGGTGTAGTTGTGGTACGCGTGAAAAAAGCCTAAAGGTACGAGTTCGTAGGCGACTGCATACAGCAGCAGCAGACGACGTGTCGCTCCGACATTCCGACATCCGGTTTCTATGTATTTCTATGAAATACCTTCCGCAGCTAGCGACACGTCGCCCGACTACACGTCGCATGACCGCAGACAACGTGTCGTCCGACCGCAGATCAGTAGTGCCACGGACGCTGGAGCGACGACACGTTGAATTTTTCTCAAAAAATGAGTTTTTTCAATTCCGAGGAAGAAAAACTGATAAACCAGGTAGCCCAATATCCTGCACTGTACGATGCATCTAACAAAAGATACAAAAGTAAATCGTGATCGCTAATCCTAAACAGGGGCCTAATTCTCCTAAAATAAATTGTTGCCAAACGCAATCGAACCACAACCGTCAGTCAGTTTTTGTTTTCGAAAACTTTCAAAATGATTGATTTTGTTTTTTGTGTCAAACATTTCGACAGCTTTTGAAATTGAGAACTGTCTGAATGAACGGTTCGGCCTTGGTTCGGTTGTGATTTATCAAGATTTATTTTAGGAGAATTAGGCCCCAGGTCAGACATCTTGTCTCACGGAACATTCAGAGCTAACTGGAATACGACGTGTCGTCTGCTGCAGCCATCTGCAGTTGGGTTCGGAATCATGACTGGAGCGACATGAAGCTGTGACGTATGTCGCTACGACGTGTCATCACGACATATCGTCTGCTGCTGCTGTATGCGGTCGGCTACGAACTCATACCTTAAATCTACATATGTTAGCAAGTCATCTGTCATCTAGTTGATTCTTTCAACCACAAATATATGTATGTATAAATAACGTGTATTATCTTCCATTTGTATGATAAGCATTTTCTCTTTCTGACACAATATACACCGAGTAATTTCGGTACATCAAGCAACAATCCCGCATTTGCATATGAAGCGAGCGGTATTTATTTTGATGTTCGTTCGTAACGCTGCATACGCATTTAAACACATTACAATTAAATGTACTGTCATTAAATGCTCTTAAATGTAACATAACGAATTGACTTCAGATTATTTATTTATTCTCTTACTACGTTTCTCTAATCTATTAGTATTGTATCGATTTAAATCGTTTAACTGCAGTTGAATGAACTTTAAATAGAGAATAGCACTAATAAACAATTTTGTTACTATAATTAATCTCCTGTGATAGTGGAAGTAGACTTTTTATTTTACCAATGTAAACTAAGTAACTACTCTCTGCCCGTACTAGACCGATGTAAACGCGCTCTAAAGGTGCTTTAGCATTGTGGCCATCGTTTATAAAGCCATAGAGCGCCACGTATAAGGTTTTATCTCAACTGCTTCATTGGAAGCTGCGCCGCTATCCGTATCTTAATTGTCAGGTTATCCGGGAATCCGGGCGGTAAGCTCTAATTATCCGGTACGGACGTGTTTTAAAATTGTTTAACGTTTAATCTCACTTCAGTCGGTAAGGATTCATTAAAATAAGAGCACGGTTTATCAATGGCGTCGGGCAATGTCAATAGTCTACGTATAAAATAAAGCTGGAGCCTGTTTGAAAAGATTTTTATAGCGATACGTATAAAATGTTTAAACGACTGTATATCATTAGTTCGTCCTTGTTTTATTTTGTACTCTTTTGTGTTTGAGCGTGTACAAAAAAAGCAGAACGGCTTTATATTCTATCTATATTTGAATAGTATTGATATTTTCATGTTTCCGTGATGATATTATCCATGAGTCAACATTTATCGTTAATACAGGATGTAAACGAATTCGTGTAATTCCTTCAAACCGCGTGATCTACTGATGATATAGTATGAAATGAGTATTATTGAAATTCAGCTAAAAAAAAAATTAAAAAAAAACTTGGTTTTCTATTTCCGAGTCATTTTAGAGCCTCGAGTTATCTGACTGCATAAAGCGATATCGCGTTAGTCGTACCCGTCAGCCGTGACGCCGTGCTTTCATTAATTTATGCGTGGCATCGAAATGTTCAACGAAATAAAAAAAATACTTTTTTTCTTCTTATTTCTTATTAGGTGATTTAGATACGATCAACAACCGCAACCGCATGAAAAAAAAAGATTTTTATTTTTGTATTTTTAATCAAGCTAAATCCAGTGCGGCGCCAATCTACACCATTAGTAGATCATGTGGTTTTAAGGAATTACACGAATTCGTTTACACCCTGTATAAGGTTAGTCGGAAACCGGGTACTAATCCGGGGGCCACTTGAAGTATCACTGATGACTATTTTAACACAAGTGTTAAAATTTATAATTCGAAAAGACATTTTTCATTTTCATTTACATTTATGTTTTTTTTTAAAAAAACCTCCCTTCTGTAGTTACGAATTCAAAATATCGAGCTTCTAATCCGTGACCACAAATATGACCTAAAATATAAACACAGCTGATCGATAGATAGATTTTAGCGTAATTTCCATGAAATCTTTGAATATCTCGTTAACTATTGACTTTTGGGTAACGTTGTAGAACAAAAGTTAGGGTACTTTAACACGCTTTCAGAGTAGTACCTCCTTTTCGACTAACCTTCTGTTTATGATAGTCTGAAACGCTACACCAATTAAGTCACCCAGGGACAAAGGCAACCGTCAAATGAATTGCAGAACGGTTCATTTGGCTTGGTATAAGAAAGAACTGCAGGCAATGGGCTAAAAAGTGCATCGAATACCAGAAATGCGAGATTTCTCGGCATACCCCTTCTCCGACTTCTACCTTCCCTGTTCCTTCTCAGCACTTTTTCCAAGTTCACATACACATCGTAGGACCTTCGTAGTATAACCTAAGTGCGAACGTTCTTTTATTACAACGGCCTCGAACGCGCCTATAATAGCAATGATATTGTATTTCTGATTCTCACTTATTGAATACGGTATTTGACTGTTATTTTTTTATTACAAATCTCGAAAGTATTATAGAAATATTAAGCAACAGTGAAAAAACCAATAAAATATTGAATCAAATGCCCAAGTTATAAACAATTTGAAATTGTTCACGAGACAGAGACAACACTACTTAAAAATGATATCATACCTTAAAAACTTCATAGTGACTTGACATCACTCTGTACAATATCCGTTTCGTGTGACAAAGACAGAAAATGCCCCCTCCACAAACTTCGAAAGAGTGTATGTCCTCAATTCCTTCTATAAAATAATACCAAATTGTTGTGCATTTTTAATAGTAGTCAAATAGGTACTGTAGGGTTATGAAAATATGGTTAGGGAGTGCATGAAAAGAGCATCCACGAGTGACGATACTTCAGTACATCCGGCGCACCCTGGGCAGTCAGCCCCGCTACCAACCTTGCTGACTGGCTAATCTTTTCACCACAGCATGAGCTGTTTTTGTATAGCACCAGGGGTGGATTTCCCTATAGGCCAGGTAGGCCCGGGCCTAGGGCTTCAAAATTTAGGGGGCAGCAAAAGGAGGATGGGCACAAATGTATGGAGTCTGGTACTGGCACCAATCGGAATGAATGATACAACGTTGGAAAGGTATTTTTGTGTAGATTAAGAATAACCATGGCGCTAGTCCCGATTCACTGTCCGATCGAAGTAATCCTGCTTGAAAGTTTGTTACATCCTATTAAGTACACATAGTTTTATTGACATTTTTCTCCATTTTGGCAAGGCATTATTATAATAATTATTTATATTTTTCATTATCTAGGTAAATTAAACATGTTCGAAGTAAGTTTTATCATTTATTGTATGTAAGTATACAGGGTGTAAAAAGACTCATTGAATAGCCGAAATCTACGCACTCTGTACATCAAACTAAATTACATTGACCGAAAATAATTGCTGGGAAACGACTTTTATTTTTAGGCAAAAAAAAACGCGTCCAATATGTTTAATAGATAGATCACCCCTAACTGAAAAAATACTAAACCGATTTTGTTGTGATTTTCATTCGTTAACTGAATTTTATTTAGCTCAAAATCTGTGCAAATATCATCAAAATCGGTCAAGCGAAACCGGCGATATGATTTTTTAAAATTCTATTTCGAACTGAATATCCAGTATCTTCTGAAGACTATATTTCAAAACGGACAGTTGATACGGGTTTGTTGCCATAGTAGTTTTTTGTACTCTTGAAAAGAGCTATCCAACGATGGTAAATTCATTTTGATTGGACATGAGTACCAAAACGCCCATCCTCCTTTGGTGGGTCTTTTGGCAAAATTTGGCGCTCGGTAATGAACGAGGACAGGTTGAACGCTCTGGCTATCCTCTGCATCGAATCACAGTTGCTACGGTCTTTGGATTGTGATGATATGATAAACGCTGCTCAGAAAGCCAGACAAAAGACAATTTGTGAATAACGATTCATTATTACCTACTTACAAATAGAAATGGTAAGCATCAGTATTTGAAACACTGATTGAGATAATTTTATCATTTACTGACTTTCGTTGTTTTTTTATTTTAATTTAATTCCTACAGTTCATTTAATTTTTCGTGATTTACAGCGAGTAGGGGGCGGCAATATTTCATAGGCTTTGGGTAGCCAACGTATCAAATCCGCCCCTGGTGCTAACACGAGAGAAGAAGAATAGGGTTATTGTGATTGCACATAATTATCTATTAATTGCCTAGTTGGTAGTACCCAGGTACTATCTACAACTACGTAATCTAGATTATTAGCTTTTCATAGAGTAATTAGTATTGGAGGTTTCAGTATACCAAACGTATTCTACAAAGGCTCCGCTCCTGAACAATTTGCTAATCAAAGTGGGTTCATCGCATCGTCACCGTTGCTACGTTTCCTTTGACAGAGATTTTGAGACAAACATACTCTTAACAACTTGGAAGAGACAGATGTTCACCTGAGAGTATAATAGGCTAAGCTAAATGTTACGATTAATAGCTCGTCACGAACTGTTTTAGGATTATTGTAATTAGGTCACAGTGTAATTTCGTCACAGTTTTCAAAATTCCATACATTGAATGTACCTAAATTGGTCACAAGTACTTTTATTTAATAATATTTTTGTGTAAATTCGTCATATAGATTTAACCTATGACGAAATTACACAAAAATATTATTAAATAAAAGTACTTGTGACCAATTTACGTTCAATGTATGGAATTTTCAAAACTGTGACGAAATTACACTGTGACCTAATAACAATAACCCAAGAAATGACAGTTGTGACCAAATTACAATAACCCTTTCTTATAGATTTCATCTGAAATACCTAAATAAAGCACGGTTCGCAACATTAAACATGTTAACAGTGAATGACAGTAAAACCCCACTTTAAATACAGTTGAAAAGCTGAAAATCAACTATAAAGCAACTTGACTGTCAGTTCATAATTTAATTTCGTCATTCGTCGTTGCATTATGATCTACCTGATATGACGGACGCCATTTCCGTATAGCCTGTTTTACTTCCATGAATGATGTTGGCGTAAAGTTCTGAAAATATTGTTATCGATAAACTTGACGTACGAGGTTTGCCTGCGGCCAGCATGTGAGGAAAATTACAAAGTTTCTACGTTTCCCGCGTGTACGTGCGTGTCCAACCCTCATCCCGACAGTATATAATAATATACCTATACGCGGTGCTCACGTTGGACTTCTTAACTCTAAGGCCCTGCGCAGACGAACGGACTTTTTGTCCGGCGGACTACCACGGACAAGAATGAACGTAGTTGGTAGTTGTTGCCATCGCAGACACTAGAGTTTTAACGACAACTACAGACAAAACAACCGTCGTGTGCGTTGAGTCCGTGTTAAATTTCGCGACCGGCAAAGACTATCAACCACGTCAATTCCTGTCCGCGGCAGCCCGCCGGACAAAAAGTCCGTCGTCTGCGCAGGGCCTTAAGCGCACTTCAGACTATGCTCTACTATTTTGCCTTAACCATTGTAGCTACAGGAAAATGTTCTTAAAGGACCACCCTTAACTTTTGGGATAATTTCAATTGGCATTCATAGATTTTGAAAAACAAGTACAGTCAGCGAGAAAAAGGGCTGTTTTCACAAAACTTTTTTTATGATGCTAATCGATCCTAATTCTATAAGGATTAAAAGACTCTTCTGGACCAACTGAGGTTTGAGTACTACTTAGAAACGTCAGAAATAACAAAGAACTATTTGAGATGGGTTAGTTATAAGGGCAGCTACCTTAATCGTTGTCGCTACAAGAAAATGTTGATAGGAGACTGGCCATAATTTTTGGCATTATTTCGAACTGCATAAAAAGATATTGAAAAAAAAAAGACCGGAGAATCGTACGGTATAGCTCTGAGAATCGCTCAAGTTTATGGCGTACAGCAAGCCAATACTTTATATTTATAGAATGGCGTTGTGTGAACGTCTCAATATAAAATGTATGCTGAGCGATATCGATGTGTACAATATATATGCTCTATGGTATATATTATAGCGTAGTCTGAACTGCGCTAAAAGGTCTGTAACTTTGAAGTGGTTACGCGGTAAAGTATTAAAACGCGCTAAGCATTACTATAAACTTAAATTTGAAATTACCACGTTATTTTCTTATTCTATAAACGTGCAAAATACTATAATCTACTGTGTACAATTTACACTACATATACCTACAATTAATTTTGGTAGCGCTAGCAAGCAAATTGAGCGATCTAGGTAAGCTAGAAAAGTCTAGACTGCGGAACAAAATCGAGCGAGCATTCGCCTCGGGATATGTCGGGCAGTAGACCGCCACGCCTAAAGCTAGCTTCCCACGGTGCGTGGTAGCGCGCACCGGCTGTGCGTTGTATTATCCGTAAAATCACACACCGTGAGAAGTCACATAATGAGAGTGCGTGATGTGGATACGGCGCACCGCTCCGCACGAGACCGCGTTACCACGAACGAGTCTCTTCCCATGGCGCGTCGGTGCGAGCTCGTGCGTCGCGGTGCGCGATATCACGCACCGTGGGAAACAAGCATAAGGCTAAGCGCATGCTGAGATGCGTCTCAGCATGTGCTTATGGTGACGCAGCGCAGCACAGTACAGATTTTGCCGCGCAGGGCAGGCGAGGCAGACGTAGGCCACGACCGCATGCTGCGATGCAGCTCGAAGACACATTCGTGTTTTAACTAGTGCAAAGAATAGACGCGTTCGAGTTGACGAACGTTTTTTTAATAGTCTGGATGATTAGTATCATACAAACAAGGTTCACAACGCACTAATTCAATTAAATGTTCTGTCATTGCAATAAAATTCGAAGTAGCGGTAAAAAACACATGTCGACATGCACGCATCGCGCAGAAATCTGTGCCGGCACTACAACGAGGCGCAGAGAAGGGCAGATGCATGTCTGCGTCGCACGCGTCTGCGCCGCAGCGTACGCAGCCTTAGTACGTTCATGCATTACAAAATCTGCTCTGCGCTGCGCTGCGTGCACCTGCGTCACCTGCGTCTCAGCATACGCTTAGCCTAAGACCCGCGTGGTTGGAGAATCCTCCCGTTACGTTGGAGGAACACCATACCTCGTTCCTCCACAACCTTACTATTTAAAGTTAAAACTATACTCAATAAAAGGCTTAATTATCATTGTTACCCGACTATACATAAATCCAAAAACAGAAACGTTCTTTATAAGCAAAGAGACTGACGTTGAGTTCCATTAAAATGATGCTTTGTGCCCGAATTATTAACTCTCTTTGCTCACTAATTGTTGTTTCACCAATTGATTAAAGATTACAACGTTGTTATGAAAGTTACAACGGTAATTTAATGTAAATTGAGAATTTAAATTAATTTCATTAACATTCTGAACGTGAGCAACAAGCAAAATTAGAACCGGGAAATAAGCAGATTTTCCTGTTTCATTTAGAAAAGATATTTCCGTGTCATTTGTTTATTTTTTATATAAACTTGTTGTCACAAAGTCAACTTCGACTAACGATGCAGCGATCATTAAAATGACGAAGTGTCGCTCTTCAAACTATTATTGATTGGACGAGTAGGTAACTACTACGTTTTCGATTTTCGATAGATTTTGCTGAAACGTTCCTGTTATCATAGTATGATGTAACCAAGAGGTACAAAGTAGGGTTTTCGCGTTCCCGGGAATTCCCGGGTACCCGGGAATTTCATGTTTTTATAAAAATATCGTTTTTCTCATGTATTGCAAAGTTAAACTTGTGTTTTGAACAATTACGCGTTTTCGTAAATTCCCGGGTACCCGGGAATTCCCGGGAACGCGAAAACCCTAGTACAAAGTTGTTTACTACTATTCTAATAACAAGGAGCTCTCTATTAAACTAATTTGGTATTTCTAAATCGCCTCTTCTAATACCCGTACAAAGTTATGAGGTAATTTCGAAGCCCCAATAGCCTTACAGCGAAATTTGGTAGATATCGCTAAAATGATTTCCCTATACGACACCTATTTTGTCCTATACACGGTTGTCCATTTGATTTGTGTGTGTGTGACCTTTATGACAGTCATTATACCGTAGGCCCATGAGTGTGATTTTATGTGACCTACATACAGACATGCGTTTGTACATTTGGTTAGTGTCAGTGCATCAATACTCCCCAAAATTTTAGGCACGTAGACCTAATAATTGTAAATTCGTGTGACCTACACACGTTTGCGTTTTTACCTGTGTATGAACTTCCTATATTATTTACTAGCTTTTGGCCGCAGCTCCGCTTGCGTGAAATTTTGAGCCCTCGTTAAGCCTCTTATTAGGTGTAGTTATAAAATCAAAAAAATCTTTCATCCCCTGTTCCACCTCTTACGGGTAGAATTTCCAAAAACCCTTAAACACATATATATTTATTTCTCACCAAGAGCCTACATTTTTAATTCCGTGCTTCTTACTTCAAAACTAACAGATTTCTCATACAAACTTTCAACACTTATTTCACCCCCTTAGGCGTTGAATTTTCAAAAACGCTGATACATGTGTAGCTTTAGTTCTAACCAGAAACCTTAATATTTAATATCATGCTTCTTACTTCAAAAATGACGGACTTACATACAAACTGAAATCCCCTATATCACCCCCTTAAGGGTTGAATTTCGAAAAATCCCTTCTTAGTGAATCCCTACGTTACAAGAGGAACCTACTGTCAAAATTTCAAGTTTCTAACCCCAGCGGTTTAGGCTATGCGTTGATAGATCAGTCAGTCAGTCAGCTTCTCCTTTTATATATATAGACTAGCTAGCGTTAATCACCCTTTTCACCCCCTTAGGGGTTGAATTTCGAGAAATCCCTTCTTAGTGGATGTTTTCGTCACGTAAGGAACCTACTGTCCAAATTTAATATTTCCAGCTTTAGTGGATTAGGCTCTGCGTTGATGAATGAAATGTCAGTCAGTACCAGTCTCTTTATATATAAGAAGATAAGATAGTTGTGTTATCCTAACACAGACATTTGTACATTTGATAACAAGTCATACAACACAATTCTAGTGTTGGGTATTCATATACTTAGTTTGCTATGTACTTAGGTAGCGCGGGCGCGGGTGCGGGTGCGGGTGCGGGAACCATGGCCGGCTGATGGAGCCGGGCTGGTGGTCGCCCTCGCCGTCGGCCTCGCCGCCGCCGCCGCCCCGCGCCCCGCCGCCGCGCTGTCGCTGCCGACACCCGTTTTCTACCAGCTACACCTGCTTGCCACACTATGGTGAGTACAACTGTCTATTTACATTTTTAAATCGATCAAATCAATCTAGGGCAATTGCTTACGGCGCGATAGCTTTCCAAGGAGAAGCAATCAAGCGTCGGGCAAGGTAATGGTTGATGGCAAAGTGAACACTCTCTCATTGATGAAACTGATGTCCGAGTATCGAACTTGCCGATGACAAGTTGTATGAGTTTCTCATCATCTCTTGCTCATCGAAGCGGTGGTAGGTATCACAAATAGGTACTTATACTTAATTGAAATTTGAAAAAGCAGAATGTTGTCCGCTTTGCCCTTACCTCCTTCTACCCCATTAGGTACCCATATGTTTAAAAGAACATAACTTATACTTACTGGCCCAAAAACGTCTTTTTCGTTATTCTTTTCCCACAATAAATCTTGAATCTCTTTGTAAAGATTCACAATCTCCGCGGTATAAGCCTGGCAAGGAAAAACACATGGTTACGTCCAAACGTTGGAAAAACTCAGACGGAATTTATTTTCTCAACAACAACGGTCAACACAATTTTATTCTAACGAATGTATGGTTCCTTCGTCGGATGTGAAGCACTTAGTCGCTCGGCTGCTTCCATGTGATCCTTACATTTAAGAGATTCCTTTCGAGTTGTTTTGTCTCTTAGAGAGATTTATGTTGAATAAAAATATAGCTGAATCGACACAGTTAAACGTACGCAATACAAGTACTCTTTTATTTACTTGTATGTTAGCGAAAGAATGATTCAGTTTTAGCGATTCGGGGCACATAATCTCATTCCTTAGGGTAACGATAATTGAATAACTTTTGTCTGCCAATCATTGAAGCCCTATCTTTTGTGTCAGTCTGTGTTAATTTAACGGAAAATAATGAAACAAAAGAACAATTTGTAGATGTCTTAACTTTATTCCATCAGAACGCCTCCTTTATCGAATTATTTCTTTTTTTCTTACTTCTTTTAATATCAGACGAAGTTTGGGTTCCCTTTCTGATAACAGAGGTGTCAAATGGCTTGTACGAACTCGTAAAGTGTAGTAGTTTGTACAAAAAATATTGGTGTATTCGAATTTTATTTTTATGATAAGTATAAGGTTAACCATTGGGTACACTCGCCTATGCTAACATCTAGCAATTTGTATCGGCTTCACGTAAACTGAAATTGTTAAGAGGTCTATAAAGTTGATATACCTACAGTAAAATTGGTAAATAAAAACCGCCCAAGTGCGTGTCGGACTCGCGCACGACGGGTTCCGTACCATTAATCTATAAAAACGGCAAAAAAATCACGTTTGTTGTATGGGAGCTCCCTTAAATATTTATTTTGTTCTGTTTTTCAGTATTTTTTGTTATAGCGGCAACAGAAATACATCATCTGTGAAAATTTCAACTGTCTAACTATCACGGTTCATAAGATGCCTGGTGACAGACGGACGGACGGACAGCGGAGTCTTAGTAATAGGGTCCCGTTTTACCCTTTGTTGTTGTGTTTTTTTTAAGGTACGGAACCCTAAAAAATGGATATTGTAGCCATGTATTGAGCATTATATCACTTATGTTCATGGTTTCTTCCATTGAACCAACCCTTACTTAGGTATGATGGATAAAAGAGATAAGTATTCAGGCAAATTACATTTGAATTTTAACAGAGTTATTTTAATCTTTACAGGGTGTAAACGAATTCGTGTAATCCTCCAAGCCTCATAATCTACTGGTGACACAGATTAACCCTAAATGGGTTATTGTAAAAATAAATTAAGAAAATTTAAAAACACTTGGTTTTCTGTTTCTGAGTCATTTAAAAGCTCCGAGTTAGCTGTGTCGCCTTGCTTTCATGTTCAATCTTTTTTTTTATATTGCTATTTTTTTTCTTGTTTCTTTCCCGTATTCTTGTTAGGTGGTTTAGATACGATCATTTAATCAAAGCGGAAGAAAAAAGTTTTTTTTTTCACACTAAATCTCATGTAGGGACAATCAACACAAGTGGTAGATCTTGTGGTTTTAAGGAATACACTAATTTGTTTACACTCTTTATAGCCGGTCTCGTTAGGGGCGAAATGTCCCGCGACACGTGTCTCCAGCAACGACATCGTGTGACATGTCTGAAAATGTCGCGGAAAACAGATGTCTCGCAACGTCGAGCGACGTCTGTCGACGTCTCATGATGCCGCAGACGACAAATATCCCGCAACATTTGTCCCCTAGTGAATACCCCGCATTAAGTGGGCAAGTTTTTGCCGTCGCTTGTGTGAACGGGTTTTGTATACTTATAAAAATTTATTACACACACATAAAGTATTGATATTCGCTGTTTGCCTGTTTACTTAACTCTTTTATTGACTGTACTAAAGAATTTAGAAAGTTATCAGTCTGGGTAATTCATCAATTATAATTTTTGTTTTTGTTCTCATTGCTCTTGTTGTATTGTCCATGTGATTATTATGTACCTCTTTACTCTCTATTTCATTTAAGCAAATTAGTCTTTACGGTACCCAGGTACTCGTAGCAAAGTCTAGATCTCAAATCTATATCTTGTGAAGATACATGCAATCTAAAGCAATAAAAACAAAGAATACGTTACGTATTCAAGCATGTTTAATGTTTAACTGTGCTACTAATCAATGTCAGGCAGAGTGTTCATCAAGTGTTACTACGCAAGAAGAAGTCCTGAGGGCGTTCGCTACGTTAAGCGTGCGCACGCGGCGGGTACCCGCCTCGCATGTGTATATTGAAAGATAGTATGTACAAACCCGTCTCACGCGTCCACGCCAGTTAGCGCTGCTCATACTACTGGTATCTTTCAATACACACACGCGAGGCGGGTACCCGCCGCGTGCGCACGCTTAACGTAGCGAACGCCCTTACTTATGTAGGTACTAAAATCGTTGGAAAACATTAAATATACAGGATACATTTTTACAATGAATATTGAACACAGATGGATGGCCAGACGGCGAGGAAGAGTCATCGGGCGGTGCGTTGCGCGAGCGCGAGTTGCGCTCACTGCACCGCACCGTGCCCGCACTGCGTCGCCGAGAACTTGATACCCGCGCCATCAAGCATCACTTCTACCCTGAGGGAGGATGGGGGTATGTACAATATCACCAACTATCTATAAATATCATAAACTAAATTCGCTGCTATGCAATACAGCAAACGTTCTGCTCAACTATATAATAGGGACAAAGAGATATACATATAAACTAAACAAGCACATGTGTGTAAAAAAATCTAATAAATTGGATTAAACCATTTCCTTATGAAGACACTGAGGCACTATTGCAACACATAAATTAACTCACTAGCTGCTCTCAACACACACACTCACCTACCCACGCACGCACAAAACACACACAAACCCACCTTCATCCCCATTCACATATACACAAGCACCCGAAAATTGTTATTATTATTTATTTATTTAAATTACATTTAAACATTTACTCACACATACACACACCTTTTATTTTTGTTTTACTATCTAAGATTACCTTGCTGTAGAAGAGCGGAGTCTCTAGTACAGGCATTTTTTGCTTAAAAGGAGGCTCCAATCCCTAATGTGTTATTTAAATATAGTTACGAAATGAACAATTTTTAAGTTTTAATTTAATTTAACTATCGACTTACCTACAACTGTTTTGGGGTGGAGTGTTATTGTGCGCAAGGTTAAATATTCGAATTACCTTAACATTTTTTTAGCAAGTCTTTTTTCTCCTGAATGTATGTAGTTTCAGGTTGTATTCATTTTTATCATATTGCTTGACGACATTGGTATAGTTTGAGCTCTCATTATCATAATTGGAGTTTTAAACATGCATTCTTAACATAAGGATGATGATAATGACATTCTTCATTTTTGTTAATGTTTTTCGAATATTCACGAGCAAGTTACATTTTATGCAAGCACCACCTGTGCCCGCATCGTTTTACCCTAAGGGACGATAGAGAAGGTCAGTACAACATTACGGTTATTGTTTAGACACTATGCTCGAGTTGTGTTATTAACATTCTTTATTCATACATCGCATGTATATTTTCATTTTTAAATGAAAAATAAAATATTGAAAAAAAAGTTAAGCAAGGCTCTCCCTTGTGGCAGAATGCGGGTATATAAAATTTCTCCCATTACTGCAAAGCGGATAAATGAATCGCAGTCCCACAACGATTTTCCACAGCAATGACCCAGTAAGTAGCTTATTAGCTGCGTATAAACTGGACCAGTTGAAAGTTAGCTCGTTGATAATGCTCTCGAGCACTCTCCAGTTACGCTAGGTTAAAGTTGGACTGTTCATGGTTAGCCGCTTACTGAGTTAATTGATATTAACTGTGTCCTCCCAAAAGGATAGGTAGTCCGTCGAAAAATAAGGCCAATATACAATGTGTCCGGTTATGGACTAGCGATATTCTAGGTACTTATATAGCAACTATACTACACACTAGTAGTACTCAAATATACTACACACTAGGGTCCAATCGACTTCCCCGCTATTTGGCAGCCATTTTGCTTTTTTGTTGAGATATTCTCTATCTTAAAGTTATGAAGATGTAAACCCATTGTATCGTAATGTAAACGATAGACAATATTATTGCCCTCCGAATAAACCTACTTCAGAGGGACCAAATCTTTGAGAGATATGACTTTTTTGTACACACGTACAGAAAATCTCAACAAAAAAATGGAAGTGAATTGGACCCTAGTGTGTAGTGTATTTGAGTACAAGAATAGTCGTTATAATATACATACCTAGAATATCTCTAGTCCATAACCGGACACATTGTACATATACGTAACATATAAACATAACAATATCTATTGACATAAAAAGTGACTTCTAAAGAGTCTTTGAAAGCCAACGACATGATAACACAATCTAATATAACCGTGAGTTTTGGAGCGTGCAACAGGAGAATAAAAAGTCTAACGCGGACGCGAGATAAAACTAGAAGTGAAGCCGAAAATTGGTTTACCAAGAAAACGGTAAGTATAATAAAAAGTTGAAATTCTCGTAGCTACAAAATTCAACGAGTAGCGGTAGCCACGTAACAAACTTTTAAAATATTACGAATATGAATCTGCTGTTTTATAACTTTTTGCATCTATAAAGTGCTATCAAAAGATCAATATTTCTTATATTTGCTGGAACCGAAATATATTTTGACGTCAGACAAGTATCAGAAATGGAAATACGGCACTTAACGCTTAAGCGAAGCCACTCTTCCTTTTAAATATGCAGGAGTGACTAAAACTAAAAAAACTAAGCTAAACTAAGGGTTAATTTAATAACTATTCTTCTATATTTGTCTTGCCTTATAGGTTATATAAAGGAAATGTAACAGTACTCTAAGCACTGGTCCAAACTATCATTTTCCGTTTTCATATTATACAATACAAAGCATATTAACCTACAGAGCTATGTAGATAAGTGGCAATAAGATAACCAAAGCGAAGATTAAGCTAGATCCGTTGGGATTAAGCAGACATATCCAATCTAAGTCATTATGATATCTACATTCGTATTTCTACATACTGTAATATACCAAAACTCAATTCTCGTTTAGATAAATCATTAAGTTTTAGATCGAATTATTTATGAAACTGAATAAATCTTATTTTTTTGACGTCAATATTTTATCTCTTCCCTTCTAATAGTGTCACACCATATTCTCATACAATACGTAACACATATAAGATTTGATGGACCGCTAGATACAACACGACACGTCATAAACCGTCTTCGGTCGCAAATAAATGTTCTGACAAGCAATGAGGCACGTGAACACGAATCTCGATTTTCCCCTGCGGTTCGTGACGCGACATAAGATGAAGAAATATAATATCATCATCAGTCGTGAAGCGACTTCATTCCGACTACAAGATAAATACGAACACGAGGTACAGTCAGGTACAATCAGCAGGGAATTCACCAATCTGATACGGACGTTATGCGACAATCTCATCGAAAGCCGATAAACGAATTTATGTTTCGGATATTAACTGCGTGCTGCGGCTATTAATGGTATACGTTTCTGTCGATGACAGTACCTCTCCTACCTCATACATGTTAATAAACCGTTTAATTTTAAAACCGTTTGTTTTATAAAATATGTTGTTTTACTCGATTCAGGCGGGACAGCTGAAATAATGAAATTGGAAAACCAATTTGTTTTTACAATTTCCTGTAATCTCATCCGAAACTGTTGTTTTTAAATACTCGAATATTATTATTAATAAAAATACAACCTTTAACAAGTCTTTTCACGGATTTTCACAGGTTGAAGCTTTCAGGATGCCCGAAGGCATTACAAAAAAGCCGGTTTCAACATACGAGGAAATTGAATGCGAATTTTTTGAGCGAACGCTATTTTGAAATATCTATCCGCCACCACCTTCACATCCATCTGAGTGTCATTGAATAGCTCTTTGAAACTGTCTCACATTGAATAAAATAAGAATTTCATAAAATTAGAAGACAGGTCTTTTAGTGAGAAATATGTTCATGTAATACGGACGTTGTCTTTACATAACATTATGTGAAGTAAATAACAAGGGCCAACTTACCGGGCCTCTGGAGTATCTTATCCTTAAGGTAGTAACGAGTGTATTAATAATTCACACCCCTAATTGCTGTAATAGACGTAAGCCTTAAAATACGGATTACTACGTAAACTTCCTCTGATTCACCAGAGATTCACCACGGGAATTATACTGCGGTAAAATAATCGTACCAATTTAATTATGTCGCGGGCTTTGCGTCGCGTCGCCGTCGTGTCATGGATCTATGATATGCTGGAGTTAAGACGTGATTTACATGCACGATGCTGCAATCTACATCAGCAATGAATTTGGTATGAGTTAGTGTTTATAATAGAAAATCACCGTTGCTCAAGTTTGTAATGTTTGCAGATGGATCGTGTGCGGAGCTGCATTCCTGGCACATCTTTTGTCCACTGGGCTGCAGCTAGCCTATGGAGCGCTTCACGTGTATGCCTTGAGACATCTTGGACCCTCTGCTGATCATGCTGGTAAGTGCTTTGCCAACGAATGCCAAATAAGGAACATTTATGATAGAAAAACTAGTAAATAGATCTGATGATCAATAGGACTAACAAAATTGTTGCCAAACACAAACGACTCACGAACGTCCAATGATATTATAAACTATAGATGCGTTGCCCTCGCTCAATAATGACAATATTAAAGCAAGGTAGGTAATTGCCCGGCATTCACTTAGAGCCTATGCACACGACGTCTTTTTAACGCGCCGTCGACGCGCGTTTCTATCATACTTCATACTTAAAAAACGTCATTGTGATTTTTTATGTATGGAGTTTGACGGAAACGCGCATCGACGGCGCATAGGAAAGACGCCGTGTGCATAGGCCCGTCATGCAACAACCAGTGTTGCGGCCATACGTCCCTATGAACAGTATCATAATGCAAAATTTTGCGAAAAAAAGTCGCCTTGTGTTTACAGACGATGTACGAATTATACTGTATAATTAATTGTATAGTTTACTGCACTGTACTTAAATGTACTGTATGTATGGCTATCGTATTTGCGCTGTTTTGTAGTGCAATGATGTTGGTATATGACGCGTCTATTTATAAAATGACATTGCAACCGTCAGTCATTTTTTGTTTACGAAAACTGTCAAAATGATTGATTTTGTTTTTGTGTCAAATATTTTGACAGCTTTTGAAAACAAAAGCTGGTTGAATGAACGGTTCGGTCTTGGTTCGGTTGCGATTTATCAAGATCTCTTTTAGGACAATTTGGCTCCAGTATAATCTAAGCTGATCTATGAGTGTACTTTTACCATTTCCTAACAAAAAGTTTTTTGTTATTTACGTTGTTATTGTCTCTACTCCAGCGTCCTATAAAATCCAATCGTGCGTAAAATCAAAAGAAATTTCGCTTGCATTAGCATTGAATATTATTAGACATGACAAATAATAAATAAAGTAAGGACGAGGAAACGAGAATAGCTCTTATATGTCATAACTGAATGTAAGATTGAGGAAGAAAATAATTTTGAATGCGTAGCTGAGGCCGACGAGGGACGTAGAGTAGAAAGTAATCTATCAACGGCAACCCTCCGGATATAATACTTAAATAAACAGACAACGACGAAAAAAATATTCACGACGCAAAATGAAAGCGTAACAGCGTTACATCCAAAATAAACGACGTTCACCTCCACAACTTTTAATTACTATCATTTTGTAAACTTGGAGGAGCTCGTGGCTAAATAATTACAGCCGCATAGACCGATCTTCCGGGTTAAGCCACGCTTGCCGAGGTTGGTCTGTGGATGGGTGACCATTTACCATAGCGAGTTTCCTCCGTGCCTCGGAAAGCACGTAAAGCCGTTGGTCCCGGCTGTCATTTGTAGATCTTTGACAGTCGTTACTGTTGGTCAGAAGCCAGAAAGTCTGACAACCAGTCTTACCAAGAGTATCGTATTACCCAGTTACTGGGTTGTGGAGGTCTGATAGGCAGTCGCTCCATGTAAAATACTGATATTCAGCTGCATCCGGTTCGACTGGAAGCCGACCCCAACATAGTTGGGAAAAGGCTAGGCAGATGATGATTTTGTAAACTTGCAATTTAATAAAGAAGCTCATCTGCTAACTTGTTAAAACTTCGTACGGGCTGCTAACAATAAAAACATGTTTCCTGGGGGTCTACTCCTTATTCATGAAGTCCGTTGTTTCGGCCTTAGTTACGAGCGTTTCCTACTCCCTATCACCTACATACGATTATTTCGGGGCCTAAACTAAGAATGAATAACAACACGATTTGACAGTTGTCCCTACTACCGATGTGTTTTTGCCCGTCCGAAAAGTTGAACTTGACACTTGTTTTGTTCACTCCTACGTTTCGGGCTACTTTCGGACGGGCAACTAACTTCGTTGACGGACTTAGGGAGTAGGCCCCCAGATGTCTGTCTGTATTTAGTCGTAATTTATGTTAACTAAGCCTAAAATTGTGTTTTGACAACTACAATTTGAGTTTCCTAGTCACCGGTATTTATGGACCTGGCTGATTTATTGAATTAATTTTCCAAGATTCTCGACTGGGGCTGAATATTAAGAGGCAGAAGTAATTTCGGTTATGAGCGCGGTCTTTGTTGTCAGTGGTGTGGGCGGGGCGGGGGAACATAACTCTGTCAGGTCGCCATTTGCGCCGCTTCTAAATTGGAATTTAGCGACGTAACGAGTTGAGTCTACGGACAAGAAGATATCGAACACTTAATAATATACCGTACCCTATTACACATAACTGATAACACTGAATTTTATTATAGCAATTGATTCGCAATCACAATAAAATTTAAAACTGTTAATTTTAATCCAGAGTGCAGATATTCCATGCAACATGCCCTGATAATTAAAATGCAATAAACTGCAAGATCCTCTCAAGCAATTATAATTTTTAAAGCTGCAAGATAAAAACGAATCGTACCGTTTAATATCGCTTGTATTCTAAAAGCTAATTTAATTACATCGGCGCTCTTTTACTTTGTCGGAGAGTTTCTTCGTAGTGTTCCTGAAAGCAACGATAATACGTACGACAATATTTATAACGGGCTCCGACCATTAGGTGGGGTAATTGTGTTAAGTGAAACCCTGGAACGATGGCAATATTCCCCAAATTACCACTGTCTCGCATGCCAGCTAATGTGTTCACGTCGTCCGGACTATCTTAGCCGTGACCAATTAAGGGCTAAAGTAAGGATTTATCTGCTTCGGTTCCGTATCGAACATGACATTGTGCGGGGAATACAATGGCACTATTGTGTGTTATTGTAAGGCCTATCTGATGACGTGAACAAGGAGTAAAATGACTGATTATACAAGGTTAGTCGGAAAAGGGGTACTAGGTAATACGCAAGCCACTTAAAGTATTGATGACGGTTTTAAAGCAAGTGTTAAAATGTATAAATTCGATAATTTATGTTTCAATGTAAACTTACTGTTATTTTAGTTTTTTCAAAAATTCTTTAACCCTGCTTTAGTTACGAATTCAGAAAATGGAGCTTCTAATTTGTTACCCCAATTATGACCTAAAATGTAATAAGTAGCTTATTTTTAATTCAATTTTTGAACAGCTATTTCTTTTAAACTGTTGACTTTTGAGGAAAGTGATAGAACAAAAGTTACTTATTATTATGGTGACGTTAACACTCTTTCGGATTAGTACCCTCTTTCTGATTAAGCTTGTATTTGACTTATATTTTGCATTATTATTAGCCCATAGTGTTATCATAATTTTTAATCTGATTTCAAATAGACAAGAGTTATATTTACCACTTGTATTAGTCTACATTTCTTCAAATAGCGTCTTAGTCCGAGTGAGATCACTTCTGCAAGCTGCGCAGCGCGACACAATTTTGTCGTCACATTATCTCGTACTTATGATTATACTCTGTTTACCGTATTGTACCCGCAAGGAGACTGCTATCGAAAAACGTAAACGAAATCATCAAAAACCGTATAATAGTTTTATTGTCCATGTTGTTTTTTGGGGAGGGGGGGTTTCTCCGTCCTTTCATTAACCCCCTTATTACAAAAGATGGCTTAAACCAAGACTAAGGTCAACCCAGGTTTAAAATATACCCATCGCTTTCTTATGTCATATAACAAAAAGCGACGGGGCTATTTTAAAACCAAGGTTCTTCTTAAACCATCATTTGTAATAAGGGTGTAACTGTTCTTCAAGCTAATTAGGTCTCTAATCTTTTCAATAGCTGACGTTTTCATTTCACCACATTTCAATATTGATAATGACAAGATTATTGAACACATAAATGTCACATTTAGCCTATCTGGTGAATAGTTACGGACTCCTTATTGATAGGTTGGTGAAATCTCCCCTTAATATTTGATATACTTTACATGGTAACGTTTTGTAGAGAAACGTCAGGAATCACCTTACGATGAAAAGGGTATGGTTACGGTTTCGGACCCGAACGCAGCCCTTAATCATGAGCTGAACACGCGGTGAGTTCGCGAGTCGAACTCTCATTATATCGTGATAACCCGAGATAATATATGGCTGATCTTGTCTCAGCACGTTATAATGCGACGACATAATTATCTCGTGCTGCGTATGTTAGCCTGGCTGGGGGCCAATTCTACTAACACAAACTTTTATCAATTGCAATTGAATCCTTTATTCAGACAATTTTCGCTTACAAAACCTATCAAATTGTTTGACAACAAAAACAAAACCAAACATTTTGACAGTTCTCGTAAACGAAAACTCTTTGAATGAACGATTCAGTTGCAATTGATAAAAGTTTCTGTTAGTAGAATTGACCCCCTGGTCTACGTCTTTGAATAGCACTTAAATTACACTCATATCCCGCCTTTTTTGTTACAAAAGTTTTTGTCTCTCTCTCTCAACAAATAATCTAAATGTGTTTTTGTGAGACATATCATGATACTCAAAGGTAAAGATTTTTCTCGTAACAGTGGTAAGGTTTTATCGCTCTGATTTTATTATACGTCCGTCTATGTCAGGATGGAACCCCACATCGATATAACTTTGGCCATGTCCCTAAGGAGAAGGATCACAAAATGGAGAACAATTTCACTGTACTAAAATAAAGGAAATGTAAAATATATTTTTAGGCTACTCATTATCTTAAGTCTTTGTAAAAGATTCATGGCTGTCATAAGACGTATTATAATGCAAGACTAGCGTAAAATTACATCTGAAAGCGCGAATATTAAAGTAAAGTATTTAGATAATGTAATGTAACATTAATCAAAACGAGTTTGGAAAAGTAATTTTTATTATTATTATTGCGAAGCTCAAAAATGTAATGTTTTAAAAATATTATGTTATACTCTATAGGTAGGAACAATATAAAATGAAAAGTAAACGATAAAAACTATGAGATTCGGGTACGTTCTCAATTTCGCATAAAAATTGTTGTCAACACAATTTGTTCCGATTAGTTCCCTTGTGGGGGCCACTTGGGGACGATCCACCGAGCCGCTAATTCTCTTGTCGAAAATTGTTTTGACACTTCGTTTGATAAAATTCATACAATATAATACAATTACTCGCCACAAGATATCATATACCAGGATATTAATTATAAGTCCTGTACCTGTACCTAAGTACCTTGCCGTTTAGCAGACATGCGATTTTTTAATAATATGTATTTATAACTTACATTAACTTAATACGACAATTTACAAAATTCAGATTAAATCGCTTTTAGGATTCTGTACCGTAGGGCCTAACGAAATACTTATTATTGTAGTCACGTCGCGTAGTCAGTCTGTTAGCGGTTTCTAACTTCTAAACGTACATCATTGACTTACAGGCGACAATTGCATTTAAAGTTATTAAAAACTTATTTAAAGGCAGGCCCCCTTGCATTGTGAAGGTTTTTAAAAAAATATTGTTGCTAATTAGCTCTGCTAGAAGAGAATCAATCTCAATATCAATATTTAATCCTCACTTGCGTGAACGGTGAAGGGAAACATCGTGAATAAAACCTTAAATATAGGAGGGCTACAAAAAAATCTTCTCGAAGGTGTGTGTCCCTCAACCCGCACCTAGGGTTACCAGATCAATTAATGAGATTTCCTGACAATGTCCCTGACTTTTCAGTTAATTTCCTGGCATTTCGTCTGAACTTTGTATGTGGTTATGTATGTGAAAGCAGCGAGATTTTCAAAATTTGCGCAGATTATTTTTTTCTTTTTGATATCTTATGTTTTCTCTTTTAATTTAAAAAAATCCTGAAAATTACAGCTTTTCCCTGTTTCCCCAATAGAGGGCCAAAATTCCGGACACGTCAGGAAAATTCCTGTCGTGTAGTAACCCTAACCGCACCAGGCTAGCGTAGTAGACTAACGTCTAAACCGTGCCCAGCAATGGTCAAGTAATGGGCTGCATATGCTAGTATGCTATAATATACAAAACCCTCGGCGTACGAGTTTGACTCGCATATGGCCGGTTTATTATTTTAATTTGTTCAGGATAAACTAGAGAAACACTGGGTGCCATGTTCGCAAAGTCTGACGCTTTGCAAAATTACAAAGCTCAAACTTTTAGAGTCAACATTTTACGTGTGTTGCCTTGTTAATATGAGAGAAAATGTAACATGGAATACGTGAGATTAATCTATTCCTGAAAGTTGTCTAATTCCCTCACATAGCTAGCATGTCCGCAGACTTTAATCCAGCGACTTTGAATTGAAACATCCCTCGTCAACGACAGCGTTGAAAAGCTCACTGAGCTACGAAAACGTCACTAGGAAACGTAAAAAGTTAAATAAAAACTGCGATATTGCATTTTGCACGTCTTTGTGTAAATGGCAGAAAACTTTTCGTCTACATTTTTTCGACAGGTAAAACCGGCCATCATTGCCCACATTTTTACTTATTTTTGAGATTATGAAAAAAACATTCACCAGAACTCGTAATCAAGTATACCATGGTAACAATTACTATTAAAGGCTTTAAATCACGAAATGTGGAGCTTCTAGCTTTAACAGAATCCTAGAAAAAGGCAATTAAAGAGCCGGGCAAAATTATACGCACCACCGTCCAACATTGCTCAACCTTAATTTCTCTGAAACTATTAGTTCTATGGCTTTAGCAATAAGGTATGTTATAATGAATTATGCAACGTTGCCATCTTTAGTGATCAATGTGTCAAAAACATTGCTTTTATTTATTTTATTGCTGTGGGCAATGTTACTCTACACACCAGCTACTTTTTCATACAAACTAAAACGGTGGGTTAGGGTTGATGCCACATAATGTGATAAATAATAATCTTTTGAAATATTAGAACTTTCCCCGTAACATGTTTCTCATTCCTCTGCATTACATGCCCAATACATGACAACCGCTTTCCAATAAATAAATTTAAATATTTAAAAAAATATTATTTTAATATTTAAAATAATATTAATAATTATAATTATTATGGTTACCAACCCTAACACTATTTTTGCAGTGGGCAATGTTGTCACTCCTATGTTCAAGGAAGTTCGGGAATCATTGCCCACTCCATTATCTTGAAGTTTTTATGTTATAAAGGTCTCAAACTAGCATAGATATGAAGCGTGATACTTATCATAACTCTAGTTTTGAAATAAGTTGCCTGAGAGATGTCGTACGCTGACCGTGTGTAAAAACGTAAAAC
This sequence comes from Amphipyra tragopoginis, assembly GCA_905220435.1. Lineage (NCBI taxonomy): Eukaryota > Metazoa > Arthropoda > Insecta > Lepidoptera > Noctuidae > Amphipyra > Amphipyra tragopoginis. The sequence continues at coordinate 14,232,205 of HG992009.1, forward strand.
AAGATTTTGGCACCACCTCACACTTGTTCTACTTTCAACATGTCTGGCGGGCAACTGGGTGAACTTAGCAACGTAACGAACATTTCATTTTGTCAGAAAAACATTCAAGTTTACCCCAAAGGTTAAAAAATGTTGTCAGCTATATAAGTTTATTTGCAATTCAAGATTTTAGTAATTTTTCGTGTTAGGGCAAAGATATCCGCTAAGGGCAATGATGGCCGGTTTTACGGTAGCTAAAAATCGAGTTATTGGTGCTTCACGAAATAGAATTACACATAAATAAAAAAATATATAATATAAGTGCAACAACGAATTCGTGTAATAACTTCAAACTGCGTGATCTACTGGTGAAACAGATTAACCTAAATAGGTTTTTTTTGAAAATGAAATTTTAAAAAATACAAAAAAAGTCTTGCTTTAATATTTCTAAGTAATTTTAGAGACCCGAGTAACTGTCTGCGAAGAACGATATCGCGCTAGTCGTGCCCACCAGCTGTGACGCGATTAGATACGATCATTTACCCCTACCGCAAGAAAAAAAAGAGTTTTAATTTTTAATCATGCTAAATCCCGTGTGGGGTCAATCTACACCAGTAAGTAAGTAGATTATGTGGTTTTAAGGAATTACACGAATTCGTTTACGCTCTTTATACGCTGCACGTATTATAATGGTGAAACAAAATGACATATTTTTTGTTTGGTATTATGCTGCTTCTAATCCGTGACCCCAAATTTGACCTAAAATGTAAACACAAATGATCATAGCTGAGGATAGATAGATTTTAGCGATTTTTTATGCAATCTTTTAATGGCTAAGTATTTCTCTTAAACTATTGACTTTTTGGAAAAGTTATTCATTATTATGGGTTCTTTAACATCCTTTCGGATTAGTACCCCCTTTCCGACTAACCTTGTATAAAATTAATAACTATATTTAGCCGCAGCTAATACATTGGAAAATACCAAAACTTGTAAAAGTGGTTATGTAAAATACGATGACTAAGTATTACGGATTGTAAGGGCACGATTTATAGTAGTTTCACGGTACGGCCCGCAGACCTGTTGAGCAAGATGTAGGAGATCCCACGCCTTGTGGCATTAGTCGGTGGACTATAACTGTGTCCCTCTCTTGCCTCATTCTTGTGAACAATAATGACATAATGTCCCTCAGTCTAAAGGTCACAGCTCATTAGAGCCACCTGGCATCCGACCCGCATCGCCTCGCCTCGTGCGGTTGGTATTCTTTATATAAACTTGTATGGATGTGCGCCAACTCCGTAGCGTCACCGGATCGCCTCGGGGCGTGTGCCGTCCCACGCACGGACGACGAGTTGACCACTCGGTGACAACTCGCATGCTTTGCATTGCCAACGCACAAGTCCCGAGTGAACCGCGCGCTGCCATCGAGTGGACTCCTCCAACGACTCCTCTGGTTGATCACGCGACGTTTACTGGTGATAACGCGGCGTCCACCTGCTGACAATGAGTGGACACCGAGCGACGAGGCGATGCGGGTCGGGTGCCGGGTGGCTCAAATGAGCTGTGACCTTAAGCGGAAACGATATGCGTGGGTATCCCACGCGTCGGGTGCCTTCGCGGCAGCTCCCTATTCAGAATCTTTTCGATAAGCAGTTGTCGACCGATTCGTTCCGTCTACGATTCTCGTAACGAGAGCAAAAGAGATAGCTTATCAAATCTTTCCACAACCAATCAATGGAATTGTTCTGAATCAGGGGGCAGGGCGCAGATGGTTCCAACACCTCGTAGAACTGCTCGGTGGACTACTGCTGCCTCTTGCTTGGTTCGTTTTTGTAATCAATAATAATGTAATGTTGTCCTTCAGTTTGGGCGGGCGCGATATGTGTGGGAGTGTCCCGCGCCGCGGGTGCCTTCGTGGCAGGACGCAGGAGGTCCCCGCGACTCGTGGCTCTGCTCGGTGGACTACTGCTGCCCCTCGCTTGCCTCTTCACTTCATTTGCCACGCAGCTACATCAAACTTTGCTTAGTTATGGTAAGTATTCCTGCTTGCAATGCAGATTAGTATTGAATTTAATTCAGTGTTGAAGTTGGTTGGGAAAGTTCATACGATTAAATTATGTTGGTTTATTTAAGTATTGAAATTAATGTACTTTTAGCAGAACCGCACGCTGCGTACATATTAGCTTTGTTGCTCCCGAAAACACAAAAAAAACCGACGAATTGGGAACCTCCACCTTTTTTTTTGAAGTCTGTTTAACATAGCAAACATATTGTAAATTTTAAAAACTTATCTCTTCATTTTCAAAAAATATTTTATTCCGTTCAGTGGAAATAAATTTCCAGTTTTATCTTTATAAAACAAAGGTGGGTGCAAAGCTAAGTTCGCGATAAAGCGCGTGTTCAGTTCAATAAGTTATCCTTTCCACACAGTGTGGGTAACCCGGGAATATTGAATCAAGCGCGCTTGTTAGTTTTGCTTACTATACGCGGATGCTTACCGTTAGGTTCTTGGCAGCGGGGTTAAATATAATTTTGCCGAAATCATCATTTTATCTGTAAGGTCTTGTAATATTCTGAAATGGGAGCTAAAATAGAGTTAGAGCAATATGTACCTATACAATATTATTTCTCATTTATGTCTAACGTAAAGTCTAGTACACAATTGGCCCATTTGTCGCGACATACAGAATCACAACAGTGGTCATGTAGCAAAGAATGCCAGGTGCTGCCGATAATTTGGGACCGCCACATGCGCACATAATCTAGGTATAGTGTACAAAAATGCAAATAGAATATCTAGCTTTAATTTCGCTGAACAAGATCGCTAGTTTGGATGCAGTATGCAGCACCACCCTCCCGCCCACAAATATATGCACATGCAGAAAGAGTGAAAAAATAATGCAACATGCAACCAAACCAATACACGACACGTGTTTCGACCCTGCACGGGGCATCCTCAGGATATGTTGACTCCTCGACCGCTAGGACGCGAATTATTGATTCAGCGGAATTAAAGCTAGATATTCTATTTGCATTTTTGTATGTCATGGATTTCCGCAAAGTAACGCCTGAGTCCATCATTTATCTAGGTATAGTGCTTGTACTCGTGCAGTGCCGGACTTTAAGAATAGCACTACTCCATCACTTCCCGTAGGTGTCGTAAAATGCGACTAAGGGATTCTCTAGAGGATGGGCCGCAGCGTTCTCTGAGTACTTTAACAACCATACTGCGATTGCCAACCCGCCTGCCAAGCGTGACGATTACGGCAAACGGCCTTTTGGGGGAGGCCAATGCCCAGCAGTGGACGTCTTTCGGCTGAATGATGATGATGATGAGTGCTTGTAAACGCTTTAAGCGCAGAAACTACTTGTAGTAGCGCGACATCGCAACTTGTCCCCGAATATATCTTGTACAAGGGCTGGTAATAACTCTTTTATAAGTTTCGGTTTACTCCGGAGAAAAGCTTATCTGCTTGATTTGCAAATACAGAGTAGGTATTACCAAAAACTATAAATTATGGTTTCTCAGCAAATTACCACTTTATACTTATCTCTAACTCAGGCGTCGTCATGGGCGTTGGATGCGGGCTGGTGCGTGAAGCAGCTGGCCTGGTACTCGGCGCCTACTTCAGACGACGGAGGCAGTTCGTCGAGCTGGTAGCCCACGCTGGTGGCGGCGTGGGCATCGCTCTTTTCAGCGTCGCCTACAAGGAAGCCGTAGGGTATGCCATTGAGAATAATTTTTAAAAGGCTTCGCCAATTCCCGCCGACTTTCATACTAATAAAAATAATTTTGGCAAAAATTCTTATAATACTGAAAAATCGATGTGTCAAAAAAGTATTAGGTGCTCCCAAAAATATAACATGTATCTATAAAATTGACCGTAAACGTAGTAAAACAGAATCTATGCCTTACGCAGGTATTTTTCAACATTGTTGTTGTATTTTATGCCCAAAATTGCTCCGAATTTATTTTAGAACTGGTATAAAGTTGATACGGGATTCCAAACATTTTACGAGTAAATATGGAAACAAAACAACAACAAAAAATGTTTGGAAATGTTCCTATTGTTTAACCTACATACATAATTTTTTGCTATTTTTACCAGGAAACTAGGTTGGCGATTGGGCTTACAAGCAGTGACAGGAGTGCTCGTCCTAGCTTTCTTCCTCAGCGCCGTGTACCGCAGTGCATCTCTCTATCACCCCCAACGTCGCGCCATCCTACACCTGAAGAACCAACGACGAAAGGTAAGACCGGTAAGGCTGAAACTTTTTAAATTATTCAATGAACTCACTGATTTAGATCTTCGACAAATTGTTTTCCCTCAATTTGTACCCAACGGAAACTTGACATTCTAATTTATGTAAGGTACATTTCATTTAAATATCCTTTAGTCAACTTTGCTTTCAACATTTTAAATTAATATTTGGCAATTTGTCGATGTTACAACAAAGTTTAATTGATTAAATTAAGTTGAATGAATTCGTTTGTATTTCTGATAGGTTAAAGAAAAGAAAGGCCTAAAGCGAGCACCGCTGATCGATTTAAGCCCTCTCCAATCTCGACCGGCAAAAGTTTTGTTGCTGGCCGCCGGATTAGCAGCTTTTGGACTTTACACTCCCGTCTTTTTTTTGGTAAGTCTAATTGGTAAAGTTGTGAATTCCGAAGTTTTTCTTAATAATAATTATATTTGGTATTTTAATAGGCTCTGCAAGGTTTTCAAGAAGGCTTAGAAGAGAGCGCTCTGGTGTTGCTGCAAACGTTTCTGGGGTTCGCTGCGGTGCTCGGTTGCGCTGGCTTTGGGCTCGTGCTGGTGCGACCGTCAGCGCAGTGCCTCGTCTCCAAGCAATATCTTTGCCAAACGGCTATGCTGGGAATAGGTAAAAAACATCCATCCATCACGCAATTAATCAATTAACTTGGGCCCGTCTCTCCCTTCCTGCGCCAGCCATACACTCGCTTCTCCGCCTTTAGCATAATTACGTCCTTAAAATGTAATGTTTTAGAAATAATAACGAGAAATATTTGCAGGTATTTCAATGCTCGCTCTAAGCAGCGTGGAAGGCTATCACGGATACGTGCTGTTTGCCTGGATGTACGGACTTTGTTTGGGAGGATTTTTGTATTCTATAAAGATGCTCACAATGGAACGTGTTCGAGGCCGACACTTTACAAAAGTTTGGGGTAAGAATATACAATACACCAACTCTTTATAGCTACCATTTTTATGAATTATGAGTTCTAAGAGATTTTTACTGAACAGGATACGTACAAGGTGCGGAAGCTATCCCGGTCATGGTGGGTGTACCAGTGACAGGCTACATCAATCAACAGGTGCCCCGAGCAGGGTTCTACTTTTCGTCGGCGGCCACGCTGGCGGGTGCTCTACTGTTGTTCTTCGTTGGATTTTCTAAGCGGGAGCCTGAACCGCCACCGCCGGCACCTGCGCCTACCATGGTGGAGTCGTGTCCATGCGTGACGCCTCCGCCGCGCTGCGAGCCGGCGTGGTGCGCCTGCAGCGCTGGCGGCGCCACGGCCTACTGCGCCTGGCCCGGCCCCACCTGTGGCTCTCGTCTGCCGAAGTCGCTCTCGTACGCCGCCCCGCTCGACCGCGCGTGTTGCTCGGCCGCGCACTGCCCTGACTGCTACCGGCGCGCGCCGCCACTCCGGCCGTCGCGCAGCGTGCCTGAGGGGCTGGCCACGCGCGGCACCATGTGGACCCGTGGCGGCTCCTGCCGGCCCGCTTGTCGCCGACGGGAACATCACCTCATAGAACAAATCACCACCTCCGTATGATACTGACTCCGCGACCATAGTGCGCGCAGTTCTCGTTCTCCTCGTGTTGAAGAGTTCATTAAGATATTTTTGTTTTATTAGAGACTATGAAGGAATTGTGTAAATAATTGTTTCCGTAGAAAATTATGTACTTATCTACTAATTGAAGTGAAACTTGAAGTGATAGATTTTTTGTGAAAGCAATAAAATGGAATAAAGTAAAGTAACATTGTAACCTACAATTACCTCCACAAACCAGTGAACTGAAATGTTTTCCTTTGTCTTTCAATTCATGCCCCGTACAATAAAAACATTAATATTATTTACAAAACAGTGAAATAGCTATAGAGCCAATACCTAACACGTGCTCGTAACCACATTTGCTTGTTAACCGACAATTCAAATATACATTCAACAACAAGCAGCAGTAGAATGTTAACTGTAAAATAAAATAGCTCATTTTTCCTACTTCTTAAAGTACTCGTGGGACCTTTGTCGTAGTTAAATATTCATATTTTATAATGTAGAACCATCACTTTTGAATCATAAATTCTTCAATCTTTGTGTCATATTTACCTATCTTATCTGAAACTATATTAAATAATGAATATTATCTTTGTTTTTTTTCTCAAAAAAATGAAAACAGATATATAGTACTGTGAAGAATGACAAAACATTATGTATTTTATAAAATCAATAGTCTGTTTGGTGAAAACAAAGTCAATTTTAGCGATCATAATAATAACTGTTTAAGGAGATAAGTTAGATAGTTTTGTTCTATTATTGTTACGAGTATTGTTTAGATGTTATAATTATATTTTGGGGTTACAAGATTTGTTGTTTTTGTACCAAAGTGTGATTTACAGTTTTGGTGATAAATAAAAATATAAGAGTTTAGCATACTGCCTAATTTTTTATTCCGTATTCCGTACTCGTGTTTACTTTGTCCCATAATTTTATTTAGGTTAAACGGGCAAGTTAAAAGGTGCCCGTGTTTACAACATTTACATATTTGCCTACGTAAAAGTTATATTGAACAGCTCAAAATAAAATTAAAATGTTTTAGGTAGAATTACGTTCCGACAACATTAAGGTAGGCTTTTAACAAACGTTTACTGAATGTAATGGATTGAAATCAGATTTTCACTTTTCAGTAACAAATTGGTTACGGTATTTTCTTATTATTTATTGTACATTACAACACAGTCCAATAATCTTTATTTTACACAAAACAAAAAAGAAACGGTAGCCACGACATTCGTCAAATTTGTCTTTCGTCAAATTCTTATTTAGTCAAATACTACGTTCGTCAAATCCTTGTTTCGTCAAATTCTTATTTCGTCAAATACTACATTCGTCAAGTCCTTGTTTGGTCAAATTCGCTTTTCGTCACTTACGCTTGAGTTAAGCTTATGGACAATCAACGACAAAAAGGAAAAAAATAATAACTATAAATGATTGAAAACATTTTTTATTTCAGATTATTAAAATAAAACAGTGAGACCTTGCAAAAACAGAATGAAACAAAATGAAAAAAAATTTGCTCCATTAAACTTAAAGTAAAAGGTTGTGTGGAAGAAACCCTTTTAAGATTATTAAAATAAGACAGTGAGATCAGACAAAAAAGGAATTAAACAAAGTAACAAAACATTTTGTAGGCTAGATTGGATAAGCAATCAAGTAAGCATCTGAATTAATATTACGTATATGGCAATAATCTGTCAAATATCATTCTATTCTGTTTTTAACCCATCCTAATTTGAAGCCATTTTTGATTTTTATTTTGAAATGATTGAAATGTCATTATACCTACCTATTAATCACCTTATTTATTCATTTTCATTACGTATACTAGAAAGCGGTTTCATTCCTACTCAACGAGATTATATATTAACATCAACCTTTTCTAAATAACTGTACTTAGATTTGACGAAAAGCGAATTTGACGAAGCAAGGATTTGACGAATGTAGTATTTGATGAAATAAGAATTTGACGAAAGACGAATTTGACGAATGTCGTGGCTACCAAAGAAACATTACTATAAAATAGAGATGTACAATGGGCAGTCTTATCGCATTAGGCGATTTCTACCAGACAACCTTTGGATAACCATGATTTGCAAGAAAAAAGAGAGGGTAGTTCGCGGTGTAACAATAAATAAGGAGACATTAAGTTAAGTACTTGTACTGTAGTACAAGTACTTAACTTGTACTATAGTAAAAGTAAATGTAGTACAAGTACTTAATTTAATGTTTCCTTAAACAATTTTGAAAAGTTTTCCTTTAAATTGTAATAATATGTATATTATAAAAAGAGAGGGGTAGTTGGTGGTGTAACAATAACTAAGGAGACATTAAATTAAGTACTTGTACTTTATTACAGGTACTTAAATCAAATCAAATAACACACCTTTGTTGGAATAGACTTTTGACAGAAACAACATATAAACATATACATTATGTTTACAATGATTAGTTATTACTTTGCTTGGGGTATGTACCATATTGAAGTAATTACGGAAAAACGATTACAGTTGTCCCCATAAATATTTCTAACCGATTTCAGGCTGTTTTAGTAAAGCACAGGCTTACACATATCAATCTTAATGTGAAATGTATTTGATCGGATTATGCCAATGCATAACGCAATTTCGCAGCCAGTTTATGCCTACACAAGCGCATCTTCAACCGAAGCTCTTGATCGAAGACTCGGTTGCCTCGTGGAAATTCCGCCTGTAAACACCAAGAGGCTGGAAAACGGCCGGCGGCGATGTATCGATTTTCTGACCTTTCCACTCCACACCTACTACCCAGTTTAGACAATATCGTCACAGAAATTCGATTTAAAGCCTCGATTCCATCTCCACTTGGAATAAAGATGGAGCTCGAAAATGAGCTCCCAATTTTATTCAGTAATTCCAGTGAATTTTCACATAACGCCGGCGTATCGTAATCTCATTCCGTGCGTCACGGATAGGTATGTGATTTTACGTCGGGACGGCCACAGCTGCTGAAATTTTAAAATCAATTTATAAAGTAACCGTGCGATGTTTGACATTTTTAAAATTCCGAATGCACTTCTAGAGACCTGTGTACATTTTATATTTCTTTCCGATACGGAAAAAGATTTAAAGAACATCGACATCTTTTGCTAGAATTTTTCTCTTAAGTCCATTGGTTACTGAAGTTAATGTTTTAAACAATAGACTTGATTTAAAATATAGCTCACGTTTTCCGTGACTTTTACGATATTGTGTGTGTTGTCGAGTGAATCACGTTATGTGGGGATAACAATGGACTACCCAGCACTAGTCACGCTGACATAAATACTTGTGAAACAAAACCAAAAATAAAAAATGCTAGAGAGTGGTCACAGATAAATTCCTGCTTTTGAAGTTACGTGCTTTGGTTTGAATTCTAAATAAGTATACATATAGGTAGACATATAGGTAGATACGTAGAAACTATGTTCATAGGTAGCTTCCTTTATTTACTGAAAGTTGTACTAGTACACACGGCTACAGATCAAGCTGTACCTTTCCAGTATAAGCTGATCTCGCATTGTATAGGATTTCCTTACAATGAGAGGTCAGTATAAACTGGAAATGTATAGCTTGATGTGTAGCCGTGTGTACAGTGAATGAGTAATCTTTATACAAGGTTAGTCTGAAAGGGGGTACTAATCCGCAGGCTACTTAAAGTATATAGATATAGATAGCTGTCTTAAAGCAATTTTCATGCAAAATGATTTTTATTTTAGTTTTTTCAAAAAATCTTTATCTCTGCTTTAGTTACAAATTCAGAAAATGGCGCTTCTGATTCATAACCCTAAATATGACCTAAAATGTAAACACAGCTGATGACTGGGGATAGATAGATTTTAGCATTTTTTTTTTTTTTTGAGATCTTTGAACAGCTATTTCTCCTTAACTATTGACTTTTGGGGAAAGTTGTAGAACAAAAGTTATTCATTATTATGGGTACTTTAACACCCTTTCGGATTAGTACCCCCTTTCCGACTAACCTTGTATATTAAATAACAGCTTCCATATGTTTGTGTCCGCAAAACTCGAGAAGTAGATACTGGGTTTACTTGAAAGGAAACATTTTTTTTTGTTTGGGGAATAGGCCCACCACAAATCGTGGGCGAGTAGTAATGAAATACATGTCGGTTTATTCGTTATAATCTATAATAAGCTAATGTGAGAGTCATGTTTTGATTGTCGTATTTCACAGTATTCCGGTTACATAAAGTTTTGCTAATATTACCACTGCAATTTAGAGATTATAAGGAATAAACCAACATGCATTTCATTACCGTACGCCACAATTTATGGTGGGCCTAAGTATATCACTACATAGTATAAAACAAAGTCGCTTCCCGCTGTCTGTCCCTATGTATGCTTAGATCTTTAAAACTACGCTATGGATTTTGATGCGGTTTTTTTTAATAGATAGAATGATTCAAGAGGAAGGTTTATATGTATAATACATGCATAATGTAGTAGAGAAAAGCACGCGGGTGAAGCCGCGAGCGACCTCTAGTGATTAATAAACGTTACCAATAAATAGTGGGCTCAAAAAATTGTCTCCTTTTGTACAGTTGTTGTTGGCATTTGCGCGTAGGTTTTTGACATACCTAATAAAAAATTGTACGCCGGCGGAACCGCGAGGGAAGAGCTAGTGTAAAATATATTATAAATGTGTGATGTTTTTTTCTTTTTTAGCCCCACAACAGCACGTATTGTATGTACTTATTATACTATTACAAGGCAAACGAAGAAGTTTTTTTTCAAATGAATTTGCTCTTAAATATAATCCACCCGCTGTGATTTTGGGTCTTCCACACCCAATCAGTTCCTAAAAAAAATAGTACCTACATGATAATAAAAATGGACCTAAAAACCAACAAAATATCCATTCCAAACAGTCCATTCCGTGTAATCCATTCAGTATTTAACAAAAACAATAAAAACAGACCCAGAAAGCCATAGTCCCAATGAAAGGTGATCCGATTTTGAATAATTTGATTCAGTATTCACATTGGGTGCCGTCCGTCGCAGGAGCGCTCATAATTAAGACGAACAACGGACAACGCCGCGTGCGCCGCATATATTTGTGCAGGATTATGGTAATGGCCGGTAGCTGGACGCGGGCCGGGCTGGACCGGAGCTTTCCTTTGCCTATATCTATGTGTTTCAGGTACAGGTAATAAACAAAATTTACACCTGCGCTGTAGTCGTATTATTGTACGAACACTTGAACATCCAATAGATTCATTCACTATCTATTTTTTTTTATGTAGAACTGAAACAAAGATGGATGTTTGCAAAGTTATGAAAGTGTTTATCGAATGTAATTTCCAAAAGAATGACTTTAACATCTTTGTTGCAGTGGCTTCTGCGCCACTGGTCGTGGGTTCGATTCCCACACGGAACAAAAATGTGTATGGCCTACAGATGTTGTTTCGGGTCTGGGCGTTTGTATAAGTGAGATTTGTGTCTATAAACGCACCCACGATACAGAAGAAATATTAGTGCGGCAAAGATTAAAAAAAAAAACATAGATGTGTTTTCGAGCACAGGACACACCTCCGGTTTCTGATTTGAAAAACTAAAATGTTACTTAAGTATTTGCATATCACGAATTCTCAAATCAGAAACCGGAGAACAGAATGGCAATGTTATCAGACTCAAATGTAAAGAGACTATCGTCGATGCAACAGCCAAATATTTTCGGCCAGACGCGACGGCACGACTCAAAGACTTCATCTATGTTCGAGTTTCGAATCCAGAAACATTCTAAATACAAAGTCATGTACATTTGGTTTCATCAGAATCAGTTTGAATTCCGAATTTTATTTTAATTAATCTAAAATCGAATTTGATGATGGCATACGATTTATTGAACCACTAGCCAAACCCGCGGTTTTGCCAACTCGTTTAGTATAATTGGCTCATCATGTTATCTGTGCTAGAAATCTGATCGACGTCTAAAAGAGTATGACCAAACACCAGTAGTTATGATTCGTTCATTAACTATTTGCACTTCCGTTCTGTAATATTTTTGTTAACCACATTTTGATCCGACGAAGTCTGGCCACATGCCAGAACATGAAAATTCATTCAATTCAACGATATATTCCAGGTGAATCATTTATTTAAGTTTATATTCCACTTGTTGTGACATTATGGCTTAAACGAAATTTTGATATCTAAAGGAGGCGACTAACTTGTAATATTTGCTTGTAACGTTTGATTGTAATAAATACGTTGCTATGGAAATTGTTGACCTGTCAAAATCAAAGCGATTACGAGTGTTTTGCCCAATTGGGATGCAGGTTTGGTATGCCAATGATCACCTCCAACAAGATCACCACCACTTTTCCGAAGATTCTGGATTCCAGTCGACGAAATTGCAACATACAATACGCGCATTTTATCTTGGCCGCTCTGAACTTCGTGCAGGTGGTTTCGCAATAGATTTTCTAGGTACAAAATGGCTTCCAATTAACATTTAATTAACACCATCTTAGGGGTAGCCATTAGTCAAGCAAAGTTTATTTAATACTTTTTACAGGAACTGTTTTCTTTCTGAGTATACATGCGTGAAAGTTGGGTGAGCCTATGTTCAGGGCGGCCAAGATAAAATGCGCGTATTGTACCTAACCGTTGAATATTTTGCCAAAAATTCTAATTTGAAATGTTTAATAGTTCACTTATTATCACTTGTGAAAGCCTAACCCTGTTGGGGGCCCGGGGCGGCCTCGAAACCGATGGCCCTTCCAGCAGCGCGAGATATGGAAATCTATTTGCAAACAAGTCCCATAGTGACGTGACCAATCGGCGATATGACGGCGACGTCACTGATGTGTGTGAGTGTACCCTTAGTGTGCGTCCTGAGTGACGACGCACCGCGCTGGCGGAATGAACGGCGCATTAAAATGTTCGAAAGGTTTGAATTTTGATATCGACATTATTAAAACCAAAGTAAATTAAACGAAACACTAAACAAGCGCGTACGTGTCAACTTTCCCGCGTGCACTAATGACAGGTATCGACGGTAAAGCCACGGTAAAACTGCTCCGCAATCCGCAATACACCTATGCGCCGTCACTCAGGACGCACACTTCTTTGGGATTTGACTGAGGGGAGAACTTCTCAGGATTTGGAAGCCCCTCTAGACCCGAGGCCAGGAGCGGACCACAGAACAGATAAAAGACGAGCGGACCACCCCGGATTTAGTCCGCCACTGCCTATCTATACAAGGTTAGTCGAAAAGGGGGTACTAATCCGAAAGGGTATTAGAATACCCATAATATTGAACAACTTTTGTTCTACAACTTTTCCCAAAACTCAATAGTTTAAGAGACATAGCTGTTCAAAGATTTCATAAAAAATACGCTTAAATCTATCTATCCTCAGATATATTCAGCTATGTTTACATTTTGGGTCATATTTATGGTCACGGATTACAATTTATGCTTCAATTCCTGAATTCGTAACTAAAGCTAGGAGGATCAAGAATTTTTGAAAAAAATAAATTAATTTTCCATGGAAATTAAAAATTATTGAATTTTGATATTTTAACATTTCATTATACTACAAAACAGTCATCAGTGATACTATATATAAGTGGCCCTTGGATTAGTACCCCCTTTCCGACTAACCTTGTATAAGGCGAATTAAGAACACCTCGTCATTTTGCCGTCCTGTGTCTAAAAGACCGTGAAGTGACATTTTGACAAATTTGAGTTTTATAAACTACGTAAAAGCGCAACATTTTCTGTATCGACCAGTCTGGTCCGTTTTTTCTATCATATGTCAATTACGAGATCCAGAGACTTTTACTGAGACATTACCATATAATACCATACCATACCATATTGTAGATGGTCAAATTTCAGTACAAAAAAGCATGACATAAAAACTAAAACTTTAATTTAAAAACTGTATTAGTCATGTAACTCATTAAAAGTTATACAATGAGCCTAAGTAGCCCAATAATTTGGTATAACCAAAAACATCTGTATGTCTTCAGAATTTCTAGGGACAACGTTTTTGCTCATAACTCAAAATTAAGTTTAGTCACTTAACGGCCTTTTAGACATAGGACGGCAGCATTCCACTTAGAGTATTATAAATTTAGCAGTCCTTAACTGTAGGTCGGGACAATGACGCTGAAGAATCCCTTCCTGCCCTATTCAAAATTGCTTCCTGCTCTCTATGATTGCTATGTAGCGCATTCACTCTCGCAGATATTGTAGCAGTGACGAATAACGATGCATTGTCATTGTTATATTTATTTCTGGAGAAAAAAATCGCAAAGCATAAGAAAGAGCTCGAAATAAATCTGTACCCCAAGTGTGAGTTTTTTTCGTTAACTACTGTAGTTGCGTCACGCCAAAAATGTATGAAAATTTAGGCTGCGTCTCTAGGCGCACCGTTCAATTAACGCGCGAATATTAGTTAGTGAACGGTGCGCCTAGAGGCGCAGCCTAAATTTTCATACATTTTTGTCGTGACGCAACTACAGTAGTTAACGAAAAAAACTCACACTTGGGGTACTGTTGTTCATTCTGGAAGTTGTGGAAATCAACTCACAGAAAAGGGTCACGGTTAGGCTTGCCAACCTTTATGTACGAATTTACCGGGACTTTGGCAGTCAAAATGCGGGATGTGGCAAAAAAAAAAACAGGACCCAACTGTCAAAGTATAGGGAGGCGAAAAATACAATTAGAAATTATTTTTTCTTTCGTTCGACGCGAGACTCGCGCTCGCGATCTCCACTCTTCTAGCTAAATAAAACGTGCATTCACTAAATTCCGACTTCTGGCCGAAGATTTAGCCGTAGGTACGGTAAAACGGGACAATTGGCGTCCCGCACACGTCTTTCACGGGACGCATCCTTTAAAGCTCTAGAAACGGGACGTCCCGGCTCTCGCGGGACGGTTGGCAAGCCTAGACACGATCCTACTTATAGACCTTTGTATCGGCGTTGAATTGAGGGCTGCGACGTCGAAATATATACAGACCACAAACCGCTTACTTACGCCCTCACAAGAACAGCAAGTACCTCCGACACACCGAGACGCGAAAGACAACTGCATTTCATAAGCCAGTTTTGTACCAGCATCAAGTACATAAAGGGAGAACAAAATACAGTCGCCGACGCTTTATCAAGAATCGAAGAGATTATTTGTCCATCATCTATCGATTATAATCAACTAAGCATCGATCAACAACAAGACCAAGAACTCAAAGAACTTAAGAAACAAAATAAATTGATATTCAAAGAAGTAGTTATTCTCTGAGCACCAAGAGTTTCATTACCATCTACCCTTGTGATCCCCAACACCTTGATGAGCAATTTGTTTCTGATTAGTTACCCTGGAGCATCTCCTATTTAGGTTTACAAATTCTGGGTACAAAAGGTAGATATTTGTTTGAGTCTAGATGTTTTTGTTCGTGGTTTTTTTTTTTAAATCTTACTCAGAATGTTCATAACCCCATTAACACTTCACTAAGAGAGGGCAAATCAGTGAGGTAAATGCTTACCTCGTACAGTCAACATTAAAAGTATGTGATGATTACGCACAGTTTCAAAATTGTTTCATGAAAGAAAACTTGTCAATTATTATAGAATCTGTGTTGACAAATAACGATAGAGAAATGAATTCTATAAACAGTTATTGCAATAATTTATTTTGAAATTCCAAAATGTTCGTCTACTTTTGCTGTTGACTGTACATACTTTATTAAATGTAACACGCCATAAACAACGTAATAGAAAACAAACTTCGTATAAAAATACAAATTTTCTTTACGTTACAAAAGGCCTACTTACATTTAAGTGAACGTTGATTTTCTCTTTTTACCTACAGCTGATTATTTCGTAAACATTCTAAAGTAATATGATTTTCTTGTTATTCAGATAAACTTATCAACGTCTGTAGGTTTTTTGTAATAAACATTTCTTTAGTACTTTTTTCTTTATGATCTTTTAAACTCCGAAGAGTAATGAGGCGAGAACTTATTCAAATCAAGTAAGATATATTGTAGGGAATTAGGGTGACTCAGTGAATACGTAGATTCTTCATCGTCGGCTTGGTGTTTAGAGGAACATTTCTAGGCTAAACAGAGCATGTTTAAAGCAATAATGATGTACTAGAAAAACAGGTATTACCAAAACCTCATCACATTAAGGGCCAGTGCAGACGACGGACAGCCCTTAGCGGAATTCCCAGTCCGTAAAAATAAAAAATATGAAAATAGCCAGAATTTTCGGCGGAATTTTAGAACTACGAGTGCGTTAATGCCCACAGGATTCCATACTGTCTATTTTCCGGGACGAAAAAATCCACCGAGATTTGTCCGTCGTCTGCTTCGCAAAAAAGTAAGCAAGAGACTGTCCCTCGTCTGCACTGGGCTTAAGTGTATATACCACTAAAATTAGGTAACTGCTAAGACTTCGATTTGGGCTCCAATTATTTTTTAGGAACTAAAGAATCGTATTCTATCGCATAAGTATTATAGGTTTATACAGGGTGGTAATTTTAAATGGGGCATGAATGACAGCTACCTTAAACATTGTAGCTACAGAAAAACGTTCTTATGGTAAAGATACACGGCGACACTGACATTCGACACAATGCAATCGCGACATTGAAATTAAACCCGTGCTAATGCGCAACTAGGGTTACCATCCGTCCGGATTTATCCGGACATGTCCGGACTTTCAGCCTTTCATCCGGACTTTGTCCGGCTTTTTAATTTGTCCGGATTTTTGGCTTAGATAGAAAAAATTAAAGTAATGTTCAATTTTCGCATTAAATTACTTAAAAATAACACGAGTATTAAATCAGTCATCAATCTTTATTAAACTACATACTAAAACTACATACAACTACTTAATCAGTCTCATCTCAATTTAAAACAATCAATTATTTCATTTTGTGACTAACATGTCTGGACTTTTTTTGAAATGTCCGGACTTTTTGGCAAATGTCCGGCTTTTTGTCCGGACTTTTCAAATTTCGAAATGGC
Source organism: Amphipyra tragopoginis (assembly GCA_905220435.1). Lineage (NCBI taxonomy): Eukaryota > Metazoa > Arthropoda > Insecta > Lepidoptera > Noctuidae > Amphipyra > Amphipyra tragopoginis. The sequence goes on from HG992009.1 coordinate 14,249,008, forward strand.
AACCCTATGCGCAACTCACTTTAACAGCGATGTACGCACTACGACACTCGGTGTCGACACTGAGTGTCTAGTGTAATGTGTCGCCGTATATTCTTACCATTAGGATCATAAAAATGTTTTATACTTACCCATGAAACTACCCATTTTCTCGCTGACTGTACTTTTTTTTCAAAATCTGTGAATGCATTATTCCAAATGTTAAGGGTGGTCTCTTAAGAACGTATTCCTGTAGCTACATTGGCTAAGGTAGCTGATCTTCATGCCCCATCTCAAATTACCATACTGTATATAGGTACTACTGTGTAGGTACTATGTAATTGAATCGAACCAACTACAAATATTTTACTCATCTACTTGCATAAAGTTACGACTGTAAGTTTATCTTTCAATCCTCAATCAGCGCACTTGATAGAATCCTATTCCAAATACACTCAAGAAATAGAATTGAATTTTGCCAAAGGTCTTAAAATAAGTTTTTGAAACTTGATATCTTAATTAAATCTAACAGCTCATTTGCTAGGAGATTCGTCTTTAACGAATTGTCTTTCTGCAATTGCACTTTCTTGGAAATCAATTTTAGTACACACACGTAGTGTGAAGGGGATGATGACTAATTAATAATCGCGCAGATCATGTGATTTGCAAGGTAAGGGCTCATTCACACGGGTTCCGTCATTGACGATTCGTCAGAAAACACGATACGTCATGACGGATGGACATTCAAATTGCATACGGAATCATGTTTTATCACGATTCGGCAAAATATCCGAATTCACATTCGTTTCGTGATTCTTAGTCTTGGATGAACTATCGAACACGATGGATCGGTCACAAAAAAATCACGATTCGTGTTTTTTGACGAACGTGTTTTTTAAAAGACGTGATTTCAGACGTGTCCGACATTTTTCACGATTGTAAACACGGGCATTTAAAAAGAATAGCCACCGTCAAAAAAAAAACGTATCGTGAAAAAAGACGATTCGTCAAAAAAAACGAATCGTCTTCATGTGAATGAACACTAAGCTGCGCTTGCCGCCGTCAGTCCATAGATGGCTGACCATTTATTACACATCGAGACCCCTCCGTGCCTCGAGAAAGTACGCTAAACTGACGGTCCCAGATGTCATACGAATTCCCATGGCAGTCGTAAACGGTAGTCAGAAGCCCGAAAGTGTGACAACAGGTCTTACCTTAACACGTTCAGTGCCAGGTGCCCTCCAGGAGGGCTCATTTTAAATGTAGGTTTTCTTTGAAAATACACCGTCGTGGAACAAGCAAGCACTTATTTTACGACGTAGCAGCGTATTTTTCACCATTTTTAACCTACTGCCAGGAACCCTCCTCGAGGCTTCACTCTTAGCGCAAATATCATGCCGAGGACCGTCCTGGAAGGTCCACTAGCAATATGTACGGCGGCATGGCGTATGAGCTCTATGAAAAGAGTGGTGGACTCGAATGTGTTAAGATATTGGCATTGCCCAGTTACTGGGTTGCGGAGGTCTTATTGCAGTTGCTTCGTCTAAGGCTCAAAACGCACTAGCGGCCAGCCGCAATACGGCGTGCCGCTTGCGGCTGGCCGCACATCTATTTTTACATGAAACCGCATGATCTCAACGCACTGATTTTCTTCCAGCCGTCGTGCGCCAGTGCGTTGAGATCATGCGGTTTCATGTAAAAAACGATGTGCGGCCAACCGCAAGCGGCACGCCGCATTACGGCTGGCCGCTAGTGCGTTTTAAGCCTAAAATACTGGTATTCAGCCGCATCTGGTTAGACTGGAAGCTAACCCCAACATAGTTGGGAAACGGCTAGGCAGAACGTTGATTTTATATGCTGTGTTTAAAGCTCAATATTGGACACTTAGCTCAGAATTCAGATCACTGCTTTTATTCCTAACTATGTATTAAAAAAATAAATATTAGCCTGTAACTGTCCCACAGCTGGGCAAAGGCCTCTTCTCATACAGAGAAGGAACGAGCATTGATCGCCACGCTTGCTCACTGCGGGTTGGCGATTTCAGACCATAAGTCCAGGTTTCCTCACGATGTTTTCCTTCACCGTATGTCAGTGGTGTCTTAGATTAACTAAGAAAGTACATATGAAATTGAAAAAGTCACATTGGTACTTGCCTGCACTTGCTGCACCGCCACAGACGCACAGCATACATTGTAATGCAACGTCTCTTTAGAGTATTTTGCCCACGAAGTAATTTGCTTCGTAATTTTGTCCAAAAATAATCCTTTGGAAAGGTACGTATATGAAAGCATAATTGTGAAATATGAATATAAGATTTTCGATTTTAACGATGTGATTGTTTTCGTCTAACCGTCATCGTCTTTGCATATCAATTTAAAATCCAACGTTTTCGTATTATAACAACGTGATCATTCGCTCACAATATGGTAATGCTATGAAAACAATTGTGACATGATTGCCTGCTATGTTTTCTCAGAATGTTAATTGGACTTTTACTGCATGTATATTGATATGCTTCCAAAAATGAGAATATAACTTTACATTTACAATTTGATTTCGTAGATTTGAAAGAATAATAAGAAATCTGAACAATGAACGTACTTGTAAATGGCAAAGCAGTTTTTAATTAAATTAATTGTATCAAACCAAATGTCAACTGTGGTTAATGAGTCAGAACAAAGATGAGTAATGATATAGAAAGAAGAAACATAAAGGAACGAGCAGTTTTTCCTTTTGTTTGTAAAGCAAAATATGTACCTAACGACATTAAGTATAGATCATAGACTCAGTGACATAATCCAGTGCTAACAAGACAGCTATTTAAAAACCCTTTGATTATTTTATTCTCAAGTTTTTATTTTCAATTTGAGAATAAATAGAACCTATTCGTTTATGAATAAAACCGGTCAAGTGCGAGTCGGACTCGCACATGAAGGGTTTCGTGCCGTTATCTACAAAAACGGCAAAAAAATCACGTTTGTTGTATGGGAGCCCTCTTAAATGTCTATTTTATTCGGTTTTTTAGTGTTTGTTGTTATAGCGGCAACAGAAATACATCATCTGTGAAAATTTCAACTGTCTAACTATCACGGTTCATGAGATACAGCCTGGTGACAGACGGACGGACGGACGGACAGCGGAGTCTTAATAATAGGATCCCGTTTTACCCTTTGGATACGGAACCCTAAAAAGAATACATAATTCGTATAATATTTAACGAACCGAATGTGTTTTAGGATTTTGAGTAATCAGCCAAGTAACAAAAAATAATTCTAGCCTCCTGTGCCTGTTTCTAGCCTATTTATTAATGTTATTATTATTAATAACCTTTCATTGCAAACCTATACATTTTTGGTCGATTTTGAAATTATGAAAGTTTCTTTTAGTTAATTTAAAACGTCAGTGACATCCAGTGAAGAAAAACATCCATGAGGAACATGAGGAATCCTGGGGCTCAATTCTCCTAAAATAAATCTTGATAAATCACAACCGAACCAAGGCCAAACCGTTCATTCAGAGAGTTCTCAATTTCAAAAGCTATCAAATTGTTTGACACAAAAAAACAAAATCAATGCTAAAATTTAATTATTTAATTTGAAATTATTTTTAAATTAATTGAAACTTAATGAGATCTATCTCATCATCGATTTCACCACCTCACCAGCTCTTTCAATTAAGTAGCATCAAAATTTGTTTTCTAGCAAATCTATTCAACCTAGTAGTGTTTCATCACTCTTTTTTCCGTCTTCTGTTTCTGTTCAGTAAATAAAAACCACTGTCTTACAATAATCACTGACAAATTGAACTGTCATCCTGTGACAGGCGAACGCTGCGAACGTGACGAGATTATGAGAATTCTTCGTAGCTTCAACTCGATATCGCTCTTAGGAGCTGCCGGCAAATAAACTTCCCAGGGGTTTTCAAAATTACACACAAAATCAACATAATATGAGTTATTAGGGTAGTTTTAGGGGTTTTGCATTACTCGCTGAAAGGCCTCGCCTTATTTTTTGTGAATCATCCTTGTCTATATTAAAACAATCTGATAGTATGCTTATAATTAAGTGTTTATTACCGTTTTTGCCACTCATAATTAAACTCCGAATCACCGTAAAAGCTCATTAAACAGCTCTTTACGAACACAAACACTCAACAACTATTTATATAGTATTCATAAGTGGATTGTCGCATTCAGAATTAACAGTCAGTAGCGCAAAGTGCATATTTTATGAACAACATAATTTAGTTGGTACGTAATTAAAAGGCTTTTCAATTACGTCGGCTCGCGCGGTGAAATACCGTTGTTTCGTACTTATGTGACACACACACATACACACTTGTCGCGATGGAGTTTGTTTGCCGACAGCTGACAATCATGTGCTCGACGTCACACGGTATAACAAACATTGCTTTTTTTTATAATTAATTTAGGTTCAAGTTGCTCTTGAATGAGTGCTATGGAGTGTGTTGATACAACAATTACGTAATTAAAATGTACTTAGGACAACGCCGCAGCAAGCTGTCGACTCTTCTCACAACTTTTGACTCCAATATTCTAATAAATTATGCTCGATCTTAAACATCGTATACGATAAGATTATTAGTTCCCACATCAACTTTGGAGGTCACATTAAGCAAGACCCAATTTCATACTACAAAGATAGTAGAAGAGAGACTTCTGTTTTAGGGAGAAAATTGGAACTAAGTATACCATCATGGTTTCACTTGAGGCAAATAACTACTTCTTCTTCCTGCCCTGTTCCCAAGTTACTTGTGGTCGACGTAATGTTTTTCTCTTGTATTCTTCCCAGTCAGTCGTCACCTCATCATTTACTTCCTTTTCCTACATGTCCTCTCTAACACAATCCATCTATTTTTTCTTTGATCTCCCTCTCTATCCATCCACATTCATATTCATCACTCTTTTAGTCGCATGCGTTTCATCCCTCCTCATCACCTGCCCAAACCAAGACAAGGCAAAGCAAATAACTACTTATAACTAACAGTTTCCACAGTATTTTGTATGCTATAATAAATACGTTCATGATTTATAGCCGGACAGATATTTTCCTAAATGAATTAATACAGAAAGATAAACAACTATCACAATATATATTTTCCTTAATTCCCACGCTAAATAACATGAATATATATCTTTCACCGTACCTATTTAATTCCATCACAAACGTAGGCGAGATAACATTAATAGAATCAGATAATCCGATCCAAAATAATATCTCAACAGTTCTTCGGTAATTAGTAGCCTATAATATCGTCGTTATGTTGTCCGCAGCTCGGAAAATATTAATTTTTTTTTTTTTTTTTTTTTTTATTTATTACTAGGCCTGCGTTTGGCCGCCATCTCGCCTGATGTTAAGCGATGATGCGGTCTACGATGGAGCACGCTTGCCCAGAAGAAACCGATTCACTCGTGACTTGAAGACACCCAAATTGTAGCTGTCGGGGAACACCCACTCGGGCAGCGCATTCCACTGTTTGGCGGTTTTCACAATGAAAGTGGAATCAAAGCGCTTCGTTCGGGTTTTTGGTATATCAACCATGAACCGATGGCGCTTTTTCGTGCTTCTGGCCGTCCGATAGAAAAAAGGGCAGGGGGGTATTAGATCATGCAGATCTGAAGCACACTCTCCGAAATGTGTCCGATAAAAAACCGATAGACTGGCAACTTTGCGCCGATGCTCAAGACTTTGGAGCTTGGTCTGAACGAGGGAGTCGTCGCTGATGAGCTTCTTGGCACGCCTCTCAATGGACTCCAACGCCTCAAGCTGGTATTTGGCTGAGCCATCCCAAAGGTGCGAGCAGTACTCCATGCACGAACGAACCTGTGCTTTATACAGTTGAAGCAACTGTTCCGATGTGAAGTACCGCCGCACCTTCGAGAGGACACCCAGCTTTTTAGCAGCCAATTGAGCTTTGGACTCAATATAGGAGCCAAAGTTGAGGGTTGACGTCAGAGTAACGCCCAAGAGCTCAAGATGGTCAGTTATCGGTATAGACACATCTCGAAAAGTAGGAGCCAGCTGGAATGGCCTCCTTTTGGCAGAGAACAGACACGCCTGGGTCTTTGATGCATTGAACTTGACCAGGTTGGCATCGCCCCAATCGGAGACTGCCTTAAGGGACAAATTCAAGCGCTCGACCATGGCCTCTCTCAGAGACTGAATTTGTGGTCCACCGGTCCGTGCATTGGCTACATAGCTCTCTACCACAGTGCTGTCGTCTGCATACCCAAAGGTTCCGGGCTTTAGCAGGTCGTTGATATGCAGCAGGAAAAGCGTCGCAGAGAGCACTGACCCTTGGGGGACACCGGCATTAATAGCCATTCGATCTGATGAGCAGCCATCAATGACCACTCGAATCGAACGATTCCTCAGGAAGTCCGATATCCACGCAACGAAACCGGTAGACAAGCCGAATGAAGAAAGCTTACCAATAAGGCCGTCATGCCAAACCCTGTCGAAAGCCTTCGAGATGTCCAGGGAGACGGCGAGCGTTTCCCCATGTTTCTCGATGGCCTCACTCCATACGTAAGTAGCGTACGCTAGAAGGTCTCCAGTAGACCGGTTTCGGCGGAATCCGTATTGCCGATCACTGAGGAGGTCATTAGCTTCTAGGTACGTTAGGAGCCTACTATTAAGTATACGTTCCATAGTCTTGCAGAGTATGGACGTAACTGAGATGGGCCTATAGTTGGCAGGGTCAGCACGACTACCTTTTTTGGGCACGGGTTGCACGTTGGCAAGCTTCCACGATTTCGGCACTTGACCAGTCTCAAGAGAGAGACGAAAGAGGCGCGTCAGCACAGGAGACAGCTCAGGCGCACATGTCCTCAGAACTATGGCTGGAATACCATCTGGGCCACTGGCCTTGTTCACGTCAAGATTGCGTAGCGTTTTGCGAACCTCCTTTTGGCGAATGCGAATTTCCGACATAAATGTCGCACAGTTATTCGGTGTTGGAGGTATCGCACTACCAGCATCCAGGCGTGAAGACTCCGCAAACAGAGAAGCAAACAAGTTAGCTTTCTCTTCAGCGGTGTGAGCCAGCGTCCCATCAGGTTTCAGCAGTGGGGGTAGGGAGGGGCGGCAGAAGTTCGCTTCGACTGATTTAGCTAGGGACCAAAACGCTTTACTACCCGCAGGGTACGAAGCCAATTTGTTCCCTATTCGACTAATGTGGTCAAAGCGAGCCCTCTGAAGAACCTTTTTGCAGGACTTGGCAGCCCTGTTAAACGCCTTCTTCCTCCGACGAATGTCCTTCGCTTTACGGTGTCGAGCATCAACCCAGGCCAGGTATGCCTCATGTTTACGGGCTTCAGCGCGACCACATTGAGGCCCGAACCACGGGCGAGCTTTGCCGGACAATGGTACATCGGAATAAGGAATGTAGTATTCCATGGCCCGATGCAACACCTCTGTCACAGCGTCCGCGCAGGTCGAAGGATCTTCAGACGAAAAACACATCAACTGCCAAGGATAAGATGCAAAGAAAGACCGCATCTCATCCCAATCTGCTGACCTGTATCGCCACACCCGCCGAATTCCTCTAGGGCTGAGATCGGGCGGGGAGTAAACAGATACAGACTTCACCAGACAGTGATCGGATTTACCCAAAGGTGACGAAACCGTTACTGAGTAGCGGTCTGGATCAGTTGTCAGCAGAAGGTCCAAGCAATAAGCCGTGTGCGTGTCAACGTCAGGTACCCGCGTAGCCCCCTGGACCAGCTGGGTAAGATTTAATATTAGAGCAAGCTCTCGCACCTTTCTCCCAGCATGGTCAGTGTCCCGGTATGGGAAAAGCCACTCCTGGTGGTGGCCGTTAAAATCCCCCAGAAGCACTAATTGGGCTGTAGGGTACCTCAGTTGAGCCGCCTCCGCCGCCTCACTTAGGTATGCTGTGAGTCTGGCCGTCTCCTCATCTCCAGTATGCGATCGGTAGACACAGGCATAAAGAATTTTCTCGATACCTATATCCACCATTACCCACAGCACAGAGAATGTGGGGTCTTCAAGCTGACGGAGACGCCGATAGGAGACGTCATCACGGGCGTATAGGCACACTCCAGCTCGAGCCTTAAAATTGTGCTCCAGGGTATACCCTGGGTACGATAGGTACGCCACGTCAGACGGACCCCCGATCTGCGTCTCCGTGATGAATAAGAGTGAAGGTTTGTCAGTCTCTAGGTGATAGTGGACTGGTACGAGATTTGAGTGCAGTCCTCGGATGTTTGTGAGGTGCACTTTAAATGAAAGGGCGTGCAGCCGCTGTGAAACCTTACTCTTATTTTTCTTGTGCTGCATATTTTGTGTCGTCGAGTGATTCGGTGGGAAAACGGCAGTGGAGCGAGGCTCAACGCTGCTGGCCAGTAGACATGCGCCGCAATGCCTCATCATTGGGGAACTGATCTGGAGACTGCGGGGACGCCCGAGCCCCCCCGGAAGTGTCCATCGGGCCCTTTCGTCCGGTCGCCAACCGGCACGATGGCGCATTCCGGGATTTTTCGCGAGTTGGCGGGGCAGCCTTTCGTGAATGGCTAGCTCACTACTTGGGCCCCCTACTAACTGCGGTCGGCCAGCGGTGCACCGTGCCTCGGATCCTGCTACCCTCCACGACCAGATACCCGATGCAGCGCAACGACGCATGGCAAGACGGTCATGCAGCAGTAAAGCAACTACTCCGACCCGTTTTCCCGAACGGTGTCACCGGACAACAAGCCGGAACACAGCTAGGCTGCTTGGCGGCATGGCTTTGTCCGGTGGGTGGTCACTAACCACGGCCGAAGCCTACCACCAGTAGGTTGTCACCTGATTGGCACCACCCGGGGACCACGTGTGGGGTTTCGAACTAAGGGTGCCTTCCCACGGACGAGGGTGACTCAGCCCCCAAAAATAATACTTAATTAACAATTGTTTCCGATGCTTAAGTACGGAAGTTCGACCATCTTTGGGTGTTTTTCATGTAATTTGTATAGAAATGACGCTCTATCCTTCTAATATTAACCCTTCGTAGTTTTTTTGGCATAAGTCCAACTAATCAATATATCTATTTATCAATCGGTATTTGTACTAATAGTCTTATTTACGAACAAAATAGAACACATCCAATAAATCTATCGATATCAAATCAAAATACAACACACGCAATCATATTAGCGGTACCAAAAATTCTTGACGTTATCAAGATCATTGACTACCATTTAAAATCTGCGAGCGAAGGATCCCGACAGGAATTCAGATAAATATTTATTGTAATACCATTTCTAAGAAAATCACGTAGTATATATGACGTAAACGCACCATAAGGCCAAACACCACGTGTTATTGCTCACGCACGCAGAAAAATCCTTCCAAACATTCACAGCCTAGTTAACACCGATTAGGCTGAGATAATAATAACATGCGCCTAAGAATAATCACACAATGACGTCATAACACCCAAGTAGATGCAAATAATTTAGCGAATATCGTCTAGACATTAATGGCCCTGGAATTGGACTAAATGGATATGATTCGTTAACAGAAGTAGCTACTTTTAGCGACACCGTAAATAAAATCTTAAATAAACTACGCTGTTTATAAGAAAACTGGCACAAACATTTTACTTGCGAAAATGGGTGTCTGTCTATCTGTGTACGTTTGCTACGTTTTCACAGCTTAACAACCAAAACCATTTCGAAGATTTTTGGCAAAGAGGTAGCTTAATATCAGGAGAAAGGCAGAGGTTACTTGTCATCCTGGAATACTAAAAACTTTACACTCGAGCGGAGCCACGCACTTAGCTAGTTCTGAATAATAAATTGGACAAAGACTCAGGAAATATCAACGATCAACTTAATCGATGTACCGATTTAAGCCGTGTTTTATCGCTCCAAACAAACTTCGAGTGCCGATTAAGAGAGAATAGCGCGAGCGAGTTTAAACAAAGTTAAAGGCAAGTTTATTACCGTTTACTTACTGAAGCTTCGTACCTAAGTATTCCTTAGACTTGAACATATTATTTACTACGGGATAAAAATTGTAAAAAGTAAATTGATGAAAACAAACATGATTTATCTCACAGCGTGCTTCCCAATTATCTTCTGATAGAAACTCGTCAAGCAGCCCCTTGATTCAAAACGATTCGATAAGTCAATAGTCGAACAATTCGAAGCTACCTATCTCTTTCTCCCTCGTTACGAGAATCGAAGACGGAACGAGATAAACCGAATCCGTTGACAACTGCTTATCGAAAAGATTCTGAATCGGAGGCTGATAGTCGAAGATAAAAAAAAATCCAAAAAGTCACAGAACAAAAGTTGTTCATTTTTATGACGAGCATACATGGTGAATAAGTGCCTAAACATTTTTATTTTACCTATACATCACCTGTGTCACTTTGAAAAGAGAAAACCCGTATCACGACAAACATTCGAAGAGATTGTGTACCCAGTATGACTGTACAGTATCTCAGTGTGAATCACTTTCAGTCGTGACTTTCCTGTTGGTTCTCCTTCCGGCGGACGGATGCGCAGGGTCGTCGTGTTGCTCGTAAACTCGGACTTTTGTCTACTGATATCGCTTCAAATGTTTTATTACCCTCCTGCTTACATTAGCGGAAAATTTATGGTAAGTATCCTCATAAAGCATAGGCCATCAATAGACTACGAGTGAATCATAAAATGGCTGCGATCACATGAAGAAAAAATTAATAAAAACCTTTTTTTAATACACTGCTTTCGGTTCCATTTCAATTTATGTGAATGTGTACGTAATGTTCTTCGCGTAAAAGTTTATTATGCTCTTTGTACAGTAACGCTTCCTCTTGAATTTAACAGCAGAATGTAATTGGACAATAATTGAAGCCACTTATCTTTGCCGGCGCGATAGTCTTGACCCAGTAGCTTTTATGACTTTTCTTTTCCTTATCTTTCCACACAAAAAGTCGGAAGACAAACCCGCTTCAACTAAAAAGTATAAACTACGACCACATCTCAAGATCCGGGGTACTTCAAATTTATTTTGTATTCACTTGAATAAACTCATAAAACTCTTCATACTCGCTTTATTATGAAATTTTACTGTTACTACTACACTTGGGATGAAGTGAATCGGTAAAACAAATATTAATATTTATGTTGACGTATCAGAAAATAGAGATTACCTCAATAATATAAACGATTCTGAACATCAAAGAGCAGATAGGTGTCGGGGAGGAAAATAAAATGGATCGGTGTATACACGAGTCCAGTGGGCCAGGTGAACGAGCTTTAATCCCCCGGGCGTCGCTCTAATCGAGGCCTTTCAGTATAACTTACTCTTATATAGCCAATATAAACACTGTTATACGATAAAAATAAATGTTATTGACTCCGTTCCGAGTCTCTAACTTGTTAAAGCTGTATTGAGAAAAGGCACAGATGTTACTTGAATCTTAGTGAATTGCAAACACGGAAAAGGAATCTTATCCATATACTTTTCTTAACAAAAAGTCATATAAATACGAGTATATAAAATAAAAAAACGCGTCCTTATTTAAACGTATAATAGAACCGGCCAAGTACGTGTCGGACTCACGTACTAAGGGTTCCGTACCACGACATATGTTTGTTTATACTTTTCCATATTTTTTTTATTTTTTGGTTAACTATAGACTATGCACAATCATACCAAGTTCCAGGCTTGTATATATTACCGTTTTTTAGATAAAACAGGAACAAAAAACGTTAAAAGAATGTTTTTTTTTTAAGTTTCTTGTTGGTGATGATTGTTGGTTGGGTTCTTTGGGTTAACACTTTTTATTATTTTATCTACAATGTCTCCGGTGATGGACTAGCGATATTCTAGGTATAACAACTATTCTAGTACTCAAATACGCTATGCACTAGGGTCCAATACACTTCCATTTTTTTGTTAAGATATTCTGTACAAGTGTACAAAAAAAGTCATATCTCTCAAAGTTTTGGTCCTACTGAGATAAAAGTAGGCTTATTCGAAGGGCAACAATATTGTCTATTTACATTACATACTATGGGTTCACATTTTCATAACTTTAAGATAGAGAATATCTCAACAAAAAAGCAAAATGGCTGCCAAATAATGGGGATGTGGATTGGACCCTAGTGTGTAGTGTATTTGTGTACTAGAATAGTTGCTATAAAAGTACCTAGAATATCGCTAATCCATAACTGGATACATTGTATATTTGCCGTGATAGAGGTCATAGTAATACAAATATTCTATGAAAGCTTCAACTGGCTACATATTACAGTTAAAAAGATATGTACAGCCCTGTGACAGATAGACGGACGGACGGGCAGACAGTGTAGGCTTAGTAATAAGGTCCCATACTTTTGGGCCATACCCAAAGGGTGCCAACGGGACCCGAAAAAGTATCATTTTCCAATAGAATAAAATTGAAAACCCAATGACACTATAATCATACCTACGCAAATACTCCTACCACTACGGAGCAAGTTTGTTGAACCTTTAATTAACGTCTACAGTCTTTTGTTCAAGTAACGAGCATGAACTAGGTAAATACGAAGAACGGCAAAAGACCGGCTGCCTATAAAAAGTAAAGAACGGCAACCAACGTTGATGGTGCGGTGGAAACTAAATTTATTTTACCGTGCCTTTCAGACTCGCAAAGCCAACATTGAGGCAATTAGTTAGAATACTAATCATAATTACGATGCCTTCCGTACGACTGAATATTTAAACGAGGAAATATTATTTTACTTTTTAGTGCTACAATAAGGTATTTGATTACTATTAAAGATGTACAATTTGGTGTTATTTTATAGAAAGTATAGAAAGGAAAGGGTATCTGAAAAAAAATTGGAAAAAACAATGAAAAATAGAGGAAATACACGCTTTCGATTTTCGGTCATTTTCACACGAAACGAAATATTGTATAGAGCGATGTCAAGTCACTATGAAGTTTTTAGGTTGCTGAGTTCGATCCCGGCCCGCACCTCTGACTTTTCGAGTTCGCGGGTCATAATTTGATCATCACTTGCGTTAACGGTGAAGGAAAACATCGTGAGGAAACCTGCACACCTGAGAGGGCTCCAAACAGTTCTCGATGGTGTGTGTAGTTCACCAACTCGCACCAGGCCAGCGTGGAGGACGAATGAGAAGGGTCCCGTGCCCAGAAGTGGGACAGTAATGGGCTGATGATGATGGTGATGTATGTAGATAGGTACCATTTGTCTTCTTCTTTAGCTGATAACCATTTTTATTGCAGGAAGCAGGTCTTAGTTGAAGCAAATAACCACCATCCATACTAATGTACTTAATTCTCATCAATAAATTGCAAATCTAATTAGTCCGCCAGTTAGAGTTTTGAAAAATAATGGACACGTATTTTTTCTCTTGTTAAATCTATGAATGTTTGGAAAGATAAAACGGATCAAAACTCGAGAGTGGGGGCTTGTGACGTCAGAAGCAAGTAAAAATTGTACTTGCTTGTGATGTTTTGCCAATTTTAAAAGTGTCGTATCTTCGTCAATTTTGGTTTACGTAACAAAAGAAAAAATACGGGTCAAATATTTTTTTATAATCTAACTGACGGACTAATTAGTTTTTTTTCAGTCAAATACCCTATTGCACAAAGGTTCATGCCACTGACTCTCTAAAATTATTTTACGCCCCAAATAAAGCTCGTGCTAAAATTCATTAGTTATTTTAAACTATTATTATAATCTGTTTCTCAATTAACGCAAGCCAGAATGTGTAGTATGGTGATGATAGACACACAGTGAATATTTATGTAAATCAATTTCCCCAGACGCACAAGATAATTATAACAAGGAGGGGTAAGCATTCTGTTCAATTTCGTATGTTCTGTTGTACCCAAAATATCAAGTAGGCTTGTAATATGCGTGAAGCGATATCGATTCCCGACCGTGATTGGGCAGGGCTATAAAAACAGCCATTTCTTAGGTTATTTCGTTTTATGCGACCGTGCCCCGTTTACTTGTCTTATCTAGAACTGAATTTTTATTTTCTGAATTTATTAATTTTCTAAAATTTTACACCGTTCGTACAAGATGTTTGAAAGAATTATCTTATATCTTAAGTAAACAAATATGTGGTTCTGGAAACGTATGGATTCGACAATGAAAAAATCTATATTCGGGTCACGTTTTTGTCGAGTCTGTATAAGTTGGGTTTGGATCGGATATGACAGGGATAAGCCAATTGTCGGCGCATCTCCGCTAAATTGACAGCTCCGGCGGATAGACCCACATTTTGCGAGCTTTATTCAACTAATTACACTTAGGTCTACCCCTATATTAGGTACCCACATCGTATCCCACTTGAACGAACTAATGAAACAACCTTACCCAAGTTCTTAGACGAAGTACTACGGTATAGCGGTACCTATAAAGTCTTTATTCGTAAATAGCTTTGGTACTAGCAAACTACATACAAAAATGTCGGATTAAATATTTTAAAACTAGTATTTGTAAGTCACGTACTTACTGCACCCACTTCGGTTAGAATATTTTATATTCGTACGTACTTTAGACTGGGAACTGAAATTTTTAGTTTTCAATTTTTACATTTTTCGTCGCATATAATCCCGAAGATCGACGAAATGGCACAGCCGTACTAGTAGCAGACTGCATCGAAAAGATTTACATTTGAAGGGTGAATGCATTTGAGAAATAGAGGTGGGCAAGTTGGGAGTGCTTCAAAACTCGTTGCATACAAATCATTCGCAAAACTCGCGACATTTACGAATGGTATTGGATTTTTACAGCGTTGTCCTAATAACTTTGCGCATATAGTCTCAAATCTGAGTAGTGAAAAGTTTCGAACGACAAGCAATTTCCTAACCTAATGATGCTGTCTCGAATTTTAAATTACATTCTTTTGAACGCAACGTAATAAATGAGAACAGCGGAATATTCGAGTGCTTTTAATAATCGTTGGTCGAGTGTTTGTCGCATCAGATTCCGCATTTCCATTTTGTTTTCAGTAACGCGTGTAATGGAAAGAATGACTAGACATAATGAGGGCGTTTCAGTAGGAAAAAACGCGTTTTTCTCTGTGTTATTTTTCTTTAAAAATGCCTCCCTTTTTTGTTGTATTTTTAAAGACAACATCAAAAAACATGGTACTTTGTGTACCGGAGAACGTTGATATAACTAAAATAAACAGTGTCATAAGGTCAGTAATTATGATACTTTGTCTTCTTAGCAAGTCATTAATAATCTAATTTGTGTCAAAGCAGAACTTAGCTACGAATACTGCATTATCAAGTAGCATCCATTAGTTGCTCTAACATGCACGCAAGACATAATACAAATTTAATTCTGAAGGTATTTTATTAATTAGGTACAATTCCACATACGTACAGTTCCTTTAAATTACTTACTACCGACAACTTTAGTTTCATACACTTCACGTATTTCCTTACTTTTCTTCGCCTTGCATTTTTATTCCGAAGGCGTCAGAACATACCGCCAGCATTTAAATGAGATGATATTTGAAAAGTTTGCAAAACTAAAGCCGTCCTTTCTCAGAATTAATTTTGCCGGCAGCGGTATTAATTCAGAAAAATGCTTCATTAGAAGGTGGCCAGCGTGCAGATCAGAAAATTATGCATTTGAAACAAAACACGTAGTCTTATTGGTATCCTCGTTCGATGAACGTGATGTGAATTTAGAAAACTAAAGAAACAAAGGACAAACCTGTTTCGAGACTTTACGTGATGGTATTCCGCAACACTTGGTATCAAAGAAAACCAATAGTTACATAAACAGTGATTTGGTACACTACACTAGGCTTTGCATCAAACAATATTGACAACAGACTGAGAGCCACTAAAGCTTATTTCACAACTAGACCACATCCAACCACACGTGGGCAAGTACTAATTTGTATGAAAATAAATATATTAATTCACACGGACCACATTTTATCGCAAAATTCAACCATGTGGACGATACCGACCACATCGCAACCACAGCGCAACCACTAGCGATACCGCGCACTTGTGGTCAGCCACCTCGCAATCACAACGTTACGTCAACGCAACGACACCGCGCGCATGCCTGCGCTCTTCCACTAGCCACAACGTAACGACATTGCAACTACTAGCGACAACGAAACCACATCGACATTTTGTAGTTACCACAACGCCAAAAAGCTGCAGCGACACTATTCATACGTAACCACTGCGTGATCACTTTTTGTCACGTGTGGTACGTGTGAATTCTCCCTAACGATTCAGCCCACCACAACACAATGATACGTTTCCAGTAACACTATAATAACTGGTATACCACGTAACATAAAGCCTCTTTCTTTATATGATAGTTATCTCCTCGTTACGCTGATAACACTAATTTTCCTTATAGTAAACTGGATATCCTGCGATTAATCCCACTACTAAGATTTCTCTTCTGAATTGTGTGAAAATGGATACGATGTGAAGTTTTCTCATATTATACAAGCTTAGTTTTAGTATATACTAAACCTGAAACTAGTTTGTTCAGAATCACTAGGAGAATCGATTGACATATTTTTTACACCACATTTTTTTTTTTATAAATTTCAATTTTGTTTCAGTAGGTTTCTACCCTTGTTTCTGTGATCTGTGGTTTCTACCCATAACAGTTGACGAGAACAGACACCTGGAGGCTTGAGATGGTCCGCTCGGTCAGTTTCCGTGTATTAGACAACCCCTGAATAGCACATCTCGGGCATTTCACACTTTACTAGGGAACTTAACGCGACATAAACTGCGGTGTAAATTGGAGATTTATTAAAAAAAACACATATTCAGGCAATTCTGATGAAAATCTTGTTGGGGTGTCTCGGTTTTTGTATATACTAAAAATAACGTGGTATATTTGGTAAACATAGCAGCGAAAGTATTGCAACAGACGCTGTATATTATAATTATAATTTAGTTTACAAAAACATTATTTCTATCTCAAATATGTGTCATATACCAACACATAAATTCATAATAAACTTTGCGTCGCGGACGGAAATTTGGTTAGCCACCTGTCGGGCAAAACAAAGGATATGCATATATTCAGCACCCTACGTATACCCGACACTCCAATAACAATTCTTAATATAGACATAATCTTAATTTACATTTACATTTTTAAAGCCAATCCCAAACATTCGCCTACGTCGATATTTTTTCCAATTACGTAAAGTGAAAAACTAAATTCGTAAAAAGATTGACATTGGACCAGTCCTCGGCGTTCCTTTTAAGATAATTTGTATGATTTCTTTTCACTTCGGCCTTCGGGCTCAAGTCGCTTAACGATGACGTAGATATAGGTAGGTAGATAGATTCGTTGTGCCGAAAACGAAAAGCCTTTAGACTGACGGGAAACCATTTGTTATGGAATGCAACGAAGTATTTCATTTGTTTTATGGCAATGAAGGCATGTTTGGTGAAATTGGAATAAGATTACATAATCACACAATGATATGGCATGTTTTTGAACGAAAAAATATTCCGTCTTTGTTTTACGATGGTGAAATGAAAGTGTTTAAGGTGCCTTTCCACCAAAGATATGCTATGCAACGTCGCTATGGATGCGTTTGATATCCACCAATCATATTCATCAGCCTACATAACATAGCACTGGTGGAAACTGATTCAACTAAGCTACGTTTTTTATGTGGAAGGATGCGTGCTATGGATGCGTGCTATGGATGGTCGCGAGTGGTGTAACTATGTGCAGAGCACCGCGCCGCCGCTCCCCGTATCTTCCCTATTGTCGATAGCATAACTCGAGCTGCGCATCTTTCTCGCACAGCTACATAGCTTAGCATCAGTGAAAACGGTCACATAGTTTCGTAGCTTAGCTTTTACATTCTCGCAGCATAGCTGCATAGCACATCTCTGGTAGAAAGGCACCCTTAGGGTGCAACGAAAGTTGAGTCTTAACATAGCAGTCATTTCGCAAATAGTAGCCGTAAGAAGACTGCTATCGAAAAAAACGTGAACGATATCATCAAAAACCATCAAATACGTAGTATCAATGTTTTGTTTTTTTTTTATATATTTGGTATTCTTTGTTTGGTAACGTCTTGTAGAAAAATCCCTTATGTTGAAAAAGGTATAGTAGATAGAATACGTACGCTTTCCTTTTTCAAGACAAGTAGAATTAATCAATAATAATTCAATTATATTATTACATACTTAAGTTAAGTTTACATTATAGTGACAGTTCTTCCAACCACAATAGACAAGTTGACAGAAAGACATGACAAAACTATAACTGTTAGGTGCTTGCCATTGAGAGAAGAAATACCAAAAAAAAAAGTTTTTTTCTTTACTTTTTTTCTTTGTCCATGGAATTTCTTGCCGGCTCTTTTCCATGGGACCTACTACTTGGAACCGAGCACCTAGTGTTGACCAAAAGGTCAAAAGAAAGCACTAGTGATCTGGTCTACTTGAAATATTTGACATTTGAGTTTCTTTCCAGCACAGCACTTTTTTGGTCTATTGGACATTCACAACTTTATTTTACGTGTTCATATTTGTT
Source organism: Amphipyra tragopoginis (assembly GCA_905220435.1). Classification (NCBI taxonomy): domain Eukaryota; kingdom Metazoa; phylum Arthropoda; class Insecta; order Lepidoptera; family Noctuidae; genus Amphipyra; species Amphipyra tragopoginis. The sequence goes on from HG992009.1 coordinate 14,267,510, forward strand.
TCGCGAATGGTTACTAGTTACTACGTTAGTTGTTGGGCCATCGATTATGTAGATGGAGGACGGTGTCGTTAAGAGATTACATGTGAGAGGAGTGGAGTGTAGTCAGCACTCGGGTAGGTACTGCTGACACCGCTCGTCCACTGCGACCCGCCGACATTGTCAAGTGGAACACTAGCACTAGGGCTGCTAGGAATGAATTTATTTAGCGAATAAAATGACTGAGGTATAATAAAATAATTAATACTTAATACTAACGTGCTTCGATCGCATCGTCACTGTACCATTAGGTGTGAAAGCAGGTAAAGCAACCTATCTGTTAAATTTAAAATAGTATACAGGATGAAATTGTAAACATTCGACAAACCGAAATGGGAGATTGTACTCATCACTATGAACAACTTTTACTATGGGACCAAACCGGAAATCACGAAAAAAAAATCTGCTGTTCCCTACATTTTGACGAGTTATGCGAACATAAATGTAGGGAACACCTGTTTTTTTTTGCGTTCTCGGTTTGGTCCCATAGTAAAAGTTGTTCATAGTGATGAGTACAATCTCCCATTTCGGTTTGTCGAGTGTTTACAATGTCACCCTGTATATGTCGATTCCCTAAAGTCTGGTCCATCCAAAATTTAAGTGCTGGTCACTTGTCGGTGTAGCAATCTCCATCTTTCTCAATCCAGAGCCAATTCCTTCACTTCTCTGCATGTTATCACTTCTGTCTTTTCCTTCAATTGGTCTGTGTACTTTCTTCTTGGTCTACCTGGCTTTCTCTTTGCTTGTAATTTGCCTTCTATGATGTTAGTTATAAAGTGTGGTAAGGTACAATAAATTTTATTTTAACTGCTTCGTTGGTCTAGTGGTTGGCAAGCGTGATTGCTGAGCGTGAGGTCCTGTGTTCGATCCCCAGGTCGGGTAAACTGTTATGGGTTTTTTCGTGTGGAATTTCTTAGAAGCAGCTTGGAGTCTGGATTTGTGCCCGGTTGGTGGCGATAGTCTCGCCCCCTATTACATGGGAATTCGACATACCGGGAAAATGAGGGTGTATGTTATTATTTTATTTACTGACCAGTGAACTCAATTTTGCAAGTAATGTCTCCTACTCAATTTTATACACTTCAACGAATGTCTTAGATTTTTCTATCGTTGCTGTTGTAATCGCATAATATTTCAGGAATGCTCGACTAGTTTACTTGAATGGAGTAATCAAAAGCTAACCATAATTTATGATTATTTCATCATAAACTCAAACATTGCTCAGTTGCTCACGTAAAATATCATCAACAATATGAAAAAATAAAACGTTACTAAACATTTCCATGTGAAACAAAGTATTATGAAACAAAAAGAATTTAAATGTATAACACCGTGATGCTACGTTGCACGGTAAACGTCACACGCCAGCGTGCGAGCATGTTATCTGATACCCTTCGCAAATAAAATACCAGTTTTTATGAATAAAACGAATTGACTGACAGGAATTATATTTCAGTTTTGTACTAAACAATAAGCCGAATATGTTCTGCCTAATCATTTCCCTACTATTTTGGGGTCAGCTTCCAGTCTAATCAGATGCGGCTGAATACCAGTATTTTACACGGAGCGATAATGAGTTTTATCGGTTACACTTCGGGGAGTGTGCGATGGAACTGCACAATTTGATTCCGCCTGGCCCTTTCCATCATCGGACTACCAGACGAACGGCAATGCGCCATCGGTACTCGTGGACATCCCACGCATACGTACAAAGCGTTTTGGGAACACATTCATTGTTCGCACAGTTAAAGAGTGGAATTCCCTGCCGGAGTCTTGTGTTTCCTGATAGCTACAACCTTGGGGTCTTTACGTCAAGAGTGAATAGGTTACTTCTAGGCAAGCGTGCTTCACCGTCGACCACATCATCGCTTACCATCAGGCGAGATAGTGGTCAAACGCGAGCCTATCGCCAAATAAAAAATAGTTTCTGCGCAATGCCGATATCCTAAGATTAGACCGATGGCCAGACTTTCGGGCTTCTGACTACTCGTAACGACTGTCATAGGTATTCGTATGACACCTGGGAACGATGGTTTAACGTGCCGAGGCATGAGGTCTTGAATGGTCACCTATCACGTACTGACCACGGCAAGCGCAGCTTAACCATGTAAATCATATGAGGCCATGAGGGCCAGAGCGGCCTAACTGTATTTTTTCAAGACTGATTTTATTAAAAAAATCTGTTCTAAGCTGTCAAAGTCATAGCGCCATGTGGCCTAAAAATTAGTTCAACATTCGGAGTTTTGAGCAGCAAAGAATGATAAAATATCTTTATTTACTAAAGTTACAATTATCTAAAATTAGGGGTTCTATATTTTTAAGTACCTAGTTAGGCCGCTATCCTCTGGTTTCTGATTTGTTAAGTAACATTTGAGTATGGAATTGTCAAAAAAATGACACATTTTAAAGCATTTTTTTGACAACTTTGTACTATATTACTTAAGTATTTGCTTATTCTGAATTCTCAAATCAGAAACCAGAGGTATATCTCTCATGTTTTCATATGATCTATGTAATTCTTAATTAGCCTTGAGCCCCTCTACACAATAGGCTGAATAGTGAACCAAAATACTAATCCGATGCTGAATGTGATTATTTAAAGAACGCTACTGTACACGATCAAGGCATCAACATCATCGTGTTTGATAGACGGATTGGTGAACGCAGTATATTCTTATTAGCTGAGACCACTGCCCCCCATCCTCGTGACGCAGTCCCTTACTCGTATTTTACGACGCCCATACTTGTAAAAGGGGATGGCCAATTCTTTACCTCAAATGGCCATAGCGAGACAAACTAAAATTTATATTGTATTGGACAACCTTAACTAACTCTCCATTAGCTCTCCACTAACCTAGTCATTGTGTTATATAATATCCAATGTGAATATTCCGGCAAATGCTAGGGCTGCGACGGAAGTATACCTTTGTCAGGATATATTTAATTAATTTAATGTAAGTATTTGGCAGTCGGTAAACAATTTGGACATTCATTTTGTAATTAATTGATGACTTTGTACGAGTACATTACGTATGAGTAAACTTACTTTAATTTATAATTTGGTTAATGGAAAGGTAATATTCTACTTGTATCGTTAAGGTAGGTACATATGTTTGTCTTTATTTAAGGAGCAGAGCCCCTAGCACGAGTTTTTAGCAAAATCGAGTAGTTATCGTAACGTTTTTACCAGACGCAAACGAAGTCGATACTATAGTAAAGTATTTCGGCAGCATGAGTTCATAAAAACGTCTTACGTTAGCTCGTTACTATTACTACTCGATAGTTCTACTATAGTTAATATAGGCCGAGAATCCACTAGCGAATGGAATGGTTTGGAGTGAATGGTGCGTTCCGAACCCAAATAAAAAAAAAGTAAAATGTTAAAATATTAATATTTTGTATTACATGGGACCTAAACATAACGGCGAAACGTGGGTGTATACTATACACCTCTGCCAACCCTTCGGGGAATAAGGCGTGAAGTTATGTTATTAATATTTTGTCGGATTTTGTCAATTTTTGTTGTTTGATTTCGATCTTTCGAACGGTCCCGTCAGTGACGTTTATGTTTGACCTTGGTTGTAGAAAAATGTAAATAAACAATATTAATTCGATCAAATCTTTAGTTGTGTTATTGTGTTCGTTTTATTACAAAAACCTCGACAAGCACGAGTTACACCCAATTCCTCCTAATGGTGGAATGTATGGAAAAGTAAGTACATCACGTTATTCACCCATATTTCACATAAACCCATACTATTTATAAATCCCACATTTATCAGAGAGACGAGCCTATTAATTGAAAAGTAAGTTCCTCAATATAGATTCATGCTAGTTCATTTACCTCAACATAGGTAGTGCGTCAAATGAAGTCAAGAATTATTTTCAAGTATCAATTTTATCATTTCAAGTATTATTACCTAGGTATTCAATATTAGATATATAGAAATACTTTATTGTACCTACATTGATAGGAAGAAAATAAGGAAACAACAAACACAATTAATCATTACTAGTAATAGGAATATAGAAAATAAATGTTAATTCAAAACCAGGCTTACATAGTCACTACAATAGGTGTTTTTTTTTTAGAAATGGAGACTTTTCAATACTCTCTTCGGGCCCCGAGGACGCCAATGGTGCAGTGAATGTTGGAAGGAGCTCACTACCATATTAAACAGTGAAGGAGAGGGCAAGACAGCATCGGAAGATAAGTGAAGGAAAGTGAGTACCTACGTGATGACAACAATATTATTCTGATAGCACCCGGGACCGATAGCTTAACATGCTCTCTGATGCACGGAAGGGTCTCAATGTGTAATCAATGGTCACGCAACCACGGACTGACTGTGGCAAGCGCAGCTTAATCTTGCAAATCATATGATCCACACGGTTGTTAATTAGCCACGAGCCCCTCCCTTACACCACTTAAACTACTTAGTCCTTAAATTTGGCAGTTAGGTTCCTTATAGGGTGTAGGCATCCAATAAGAAAGCATTCAATAAAAACCCACCCCTAAGAGGATGAAATGGGGGTTGGTAGGTTGTATGTGAATGAAGTCACAGAAAACAGTAAATAAATAAATGATTAAATCTGCCCTATGCACCACATTATTAGTTTTTATTATTATGTAACAATATTAATTGCTATGTGACAGGTTGCGACAGGAGCTGCAGCATCTGCTTATGGTGACATGGCCGTGGCGGCAATCACAGACGCTCATATAATTGGTATGCACCTATCCAGAATAATATTTTAAAAAAAAACTAGATTCAATATGATCAATGTCTACTCTTCTCTACTGCATTGCTCAAATCAGGCATCATCTTTGTTACATTTAATTTTACAATCTTTTAAATTGGACTTAGGTAATATACAACTTCTTTTGCCAACAGGTGATGAAGAGTGGAACGTTCCCCGTACTAGTTTTACAGAACAACAGCACCACCTAGACATGGTACACTCAGTCATACGTCGCCTAGGCCAACCACCAGCCAGGTCAATCGTTCACAATGAATGCAGCAGCAAAAAAGAAAGAAGCAAATGAAGAGTGTAGAAGAGATTTTTGTAAGAATGGAGAATAATGTCAGGGAAAACAATAGAGAGTGTGATAGGCCTAAAATGGAGAGAGAAGATTCATAATAATTAAGATTAGTCACCTCTGCTTGGCCCTTCGGGGAATACAGGTGTTGTGTGTTAAATAAAAATATTTTTTTAATCAAAACAGTTTTTTTATTTTGTACTATCTTATTTACAACATAATTCAAATAAAAGTTTTTTATTTCGAATAGGCAGTACTTGCACTTGGAAAACGTTTCGACAATTTAGTTGCATGGTTCCAAAAAGTAGGTCCTATGGAGAAGAGCTGACAAGAAACTCCATGAATAGTCTTTTAAAATAATTTCATGTATAATCGAGTATTGTTACAATGTAGTGCTTAAAACTATGTAAAAACAATGTAGGTTAGTGTAATGTAAAAAATATAGTAACAATAATTTACATTGTCAGTACATTAAATATTTTTCAAAAAACAATATTAAGTACTATCTTATCAAGGAGATTTTGGAGGATTTGATTTTTTTCTGTTATTTATAGATTTACATCTGTATTCAACAGAAAAAAATCAAATCCTTATCCTACTAATAAGTAAGGCCCTTAGCACTCAACATCTTATTAGGTCATCAGATGCTGGTGGCATCTTGCTGTGTAGAAGAGGCTTTGGGTGTTTCCATCACTAAATCATTTGGGTCATATCCATCTGGGTCAGGAACTGCAAATTGAAGATCTAGGTTGTGTAACATACAACAAGAGAAGTATAATTGGCTTCAGGGCTTCCTTCAATTGCATTCAGGATAGGTGTCATCATCCAAGGTCTTCGTGGGTACCCAGAATCACCTGTAACAAATAAGCCTTATTTAATCTAGTTTCCAGTGAAATTACAATATTTCAGTAAATGTACACAATATTAAATATTACACACCTAATAACCACACTTGCTCATTGTTATTATTATATATTATTGCATGTATGTGTTGACCTGGCTATTTTCCCAAATAAAAGTGTTGTGCGTTGCTCCACCATATTTTGGGATTGACATTTAGGATTTTGCAATCACTATCACAAACCTGTTGGAAAATATACATATATTTTAAATCATAATTATTGTGGATAGTACAGTCAACAACAATATTTGAAAGTTTCTAAACTTACAACTTGCACATTCAGGGAATGAAAATGCTTTTGACAATAAAAAAGATGTTCCACTTCCTGTTTTGGCCTGAATATGTGGTAAAGGGATCCATCTATGCAGCCACAGACCCTGGAATTCCAAAGTTTCTAAAAAATCTGAAAAATTCAATCAATTTACATATTATGTACTACAAGTGCAGCCTACCTACTATATTGAAATTAAATAATTTAAATATTGTGGCAATGACAATACCTTTGTCTTCAAATTGCTTATCTACACTTAGCCTAAGGTCTACTATGCTAATTAGGTATATGCCCCAAAACACATTTACAATAATAAAATATTATTTCCTATTTTTATCATGGTTTGTTTACCTTTTTTAATCCCTGTAACCTTGTAAACTATTATGGTTACATTCATCCCGTCTTCACAGGGGGTTAGTATGGTTCGTAGTTTAACTGATGCATACCATGATATCAATCTTAACCTTCCCAGAGCCGAAGTTATCACCTCCAAAGTGCGAGGAGGAAACTTAACATTTAAATTTATATTTACTTTGTTATCTACATATTTTGTTGCTTATCATGGTATGTATCGTGATTTACATTGTGCCTTGTTATATACATGTCAAGGAGTCTAATTAACAAGTAATCTAACTATGAATCAAGTAATTAACACCTAAATAACTACTATTTCCATATAAATTACACATAAAAAATACTTATAACCTAGGTAACCTAAACGAAAGGACCCATTCTTATCAGCTAAAAACTGGATAGTAACATTATTCTATTTACAATGAGGTTGAGTGTAGGCCGCTAAGTTATTAGTGTTACTGCTTGTACCTGATTCATTTATTATGCTGTCGTGCACACTTTGCTTTATTAAGTCTCTATCTGCCCTTGAAGTAGGAAACTTAATAAAGTGTTAGCCACTGCTGGGTGGTGGGCTTCAGTAACTTCAGAAACATCTTTACTGACGGTAGTTTGCCCCAAGTTCTTGCCCATACCAACTATGCGTTGGTATGAACCCATGGCATAAAATAATAAAGCACATTTAACACCTGAAAGTTGTAAACATATATTAGTATATTGCAATAATTCTATCGCAGTTTTAATAAAATATAATTTGGTAGTACCTTATGCTCCAAAGTTATCCTTTGGGACGACTTGAGACCACTTTTGCAACGTAGTTCGTTGCAAAAGAATTTAAAAGCTTGTTTGCTTAGCCTGTATCTGTTTTTAAACTCCCTCTCATTAATGTCTAATGGATCCGTCATATTACCAACACGAATCCGTTGTTCAATCAAGCTGTAATAAGAAGAAAAGAAAGAGTTACATACAATATGTTACAAAAATGGTTTACAAAAAGAAATTATTGCTTGTGTTTGTAAACATAAAATAAGTTGTACCAACCTCAATTCACGTCTTCTTTTCTTGTCCTAGCCTAATTAAACGGAAGGCAACATAGTAATAGCCGTCGTGTCTTCCTCTTTGTGCCATTATTTATCATTTTAAGACAATAACACTGGTAAATGGTGGTCAATACTTTTGTAGGTTAGCTTTCTCACTAAGAAAAAGTCAGTGAGACGGTTTCCGTATTCGTGTCGACCGAAACTCGAAACGTAATGTCAAAATGAAAACTCGTGCTACCGATTCTCATACATTTAGCGCATTTACGTCAATTTACGTAACCGTAACTATTCGAACTCGATACGATAGCGGTTGTCAAAAACTTGTGCTATGGAGTGTTTAGTTCCAAATACGCACACGTGGCGCTAGTAAAATTGGCATACAAAATTTGTCGCAAACGAAACGATAACGTTAACTACACGATTTAGCAAAAACTCGTGCTAGGGGCTCAGGTCTGTTTTCAAACGCTTCGGGCGTATAAACAATGTTAAAGAGAACTTCTCATAACTTGTTAGCGCCTACTAACCTATTTCTCTTACTTAGCTACTAAGCTGTATAACTCACGAGGGAAAATAAATGAAAGACACACTTTACCTTGTTCATTTTTCAAAGCAGGATGAGAATTGTCTTTTGCTTTGAATGTAGGTATTAATAGTAGTTTATGAAACTGTTACATAATATAGGTTATTTAAACACGAATGTGAGTGTTTTAATACCTAGTTATGCGCAGTTTCAGACACTACTTTATCTAAACTCATGCAATTTAAATAAAAACCGAAGTTGAAACAAAAACAATATTATGGCGCCCAAACCCAGCCCACCGCGCATGCCTGTGCTTACGCGCGCATGCGCCTCAGCGCGCGCAATCGGCTTAGCGCACGCCATGACAGTTAATGTTTTTTTTTTTTTTTTTTTTTTTTTTTTTTTTTTTTTTTTTTTTTTTTTTTTTTAAAAAAACGTTGCCCCACACTAAGATATCTCTTGTATCGTGGGTGCGTTTACAGACACAAATCTCACAAACAAACGCCCAGACCCGGAACAACCATCTGTAGGCCATACAAATTTTTGTTCCGTGTGGGAATCGAACCCACGACCCGTAGCGCAGCAGCCAATCGCTTAGCCACTGCACCAAACGTGTCGTCAAATGAAAAAATGATTAATGAGAAGACACTAAAAAAAAATTTAAAACTCCTAGATCGGTCCGAAGTGTACTTCTAAAAGTTATTTAAAAGCATTATATTGTTAAGAGGAGTACTTTATTGAAACTTTTAAATTTATTAAAGATGCACGTGAATAAAGCATGTCATTATGGTACTATTTTTGAGTTCATAATTGGAACTTTACGACATAAGTATAGTTATAATATTTTTCATATTTATCTGAACATAAAACTATGCGAATACACGTTAAATCTAAACAAATTAGTGGGCTTCTTGTTGTTATGTGTATTGCGGCATAAATATGTCACTCCACCACCCTTAATACAGTGGTTAACCCAAACCTGAAGGATGTGTACCTAATTTAACTTTGTTACCCTTCCTAATTTATTCGTCTTCACTCACAAGGCGGAAGGCCTAACGACTCCTTTAATAAAGTAAATAAATCTGTCACAACAACTGAAGACGCACCCGAACCAGTAAATATTCCGACCGAAGATCAAATAATTTTATGTTGTAATCTTTCATCAGACGCTTTAATTAAATTATACGGGGCATTCAAAACAACGGTAATGTGGCGGGAAGACACCTTGTCAATGTCAAAACCGAATTTAATTAACTTATTAATAAAAATAATTGGTATTGAATATAGAAAGAGGAACAAAGTAAATTCCTTTATAAGATTCGAGTTGGTGTTGTTCGTTACTGTCACATTTCCATGTGCCGGACACTCGTTCGCGCCTCTCGACAGCCAGCACGGAATTATTCGCTTTGATCTCTTCTTCATATTGTTTTAAATTGCGAAACGAACCGCAGCTTTATAAAAAATATATTTTCTTTTCAATGTAACAATTCGAATTTTTGTTTCATTCATTATTTTACGCCCGGCGTGTATGGAATAAAAATGTCATATTGAATGTGCTACCTAGCCTTTTCCCAACTGTACTGGGCTCAGCTTCTAGAGTGCGCGCAAGATAAGTCTGCGCGCGGCCGAAATCGGAACTAATCATGGTCCACCAAAGTGTGTGCAGTTTTATCAATTTTGATAGTAGAACTACCTGATTGTAGGAATATTTAATGGGAAAATTACGTTAAGCAATAAAAAAGTTAAGCTTAAAAAGCGGTAATTTGAACTTTTGCGATCACGGCAACGTTTAGCACGCCCTCAGTCGCGCGCAGAGTTATCTTGCGCGCACTCTAGCCAGTATTTTTATTTACAATATTTTTATTTAAAAATGGAACAGCTTGTATTCCAAATTTATACGAGTACTTTTGTTAGTTGCTTGTACTTTACTTTACATCTTGCAAAAGCGTCGCAACCAAAAAAAAAAACTTTTTCATCCCCCCATCTCGGAAAGAGTATTTTTGCTCTTCGATATCTGAGTGCAAAAGCCGTTTCTATCCGCTAGAGAATAAAGTAAATTGAATTTAGAACATCGTGTGCACCAAGTTTGTGAATTCAAAACTTCATTAAACCTATTTACTTCTACCTCCATGGTGCCGAATTTATCATACAGCCTTTTTTAATTTGTTAGAGCTCAGACTCGGAACCTTCTTGGTGTATTACTTTTTTTAAATTTGCTTTACGCGCGCCTTTTTCTTTTCACGTCATAATTGTTAAAACATTAGGTTAAAAACAAGAAACTTGAAAACAAGTGAAAAACCTAAAATGAGTGATTCTAGCGACGAGGAAGTTTATTTTTTACATTAAGTCATTTCCTCGCTGAGGTGGGATGAAAAGTTACGTGTTGCACTCGAGTGCAAAGATTTTTCACCTCGTGCTCTTTTGATTCCCTCGCTAACGCTCAGGATTCTATTTTTTTCTAATTTTAGAATCCTTCGCTTGCTCGATCATCAAAATTGAGCACGCGGTTAAAAAGCAACTTTGCACTCTTGTATAACAAATAACTATTTACTATTTACCTATGTATTTTCTTAGACTATATTAACGTGTGTTCTATCCCTTTGTGTCTCAGTTTTTTCTTTCTTTTCTTTTCAAATGACCTTTTCGATTGTCGTTTTGGTAATTATTTCTATTCTATACCGGTTAGCATTGTGAGGTAGGTTGTATTGTACATAAAGATGAATGTATCTGCCAACATATACTTCAGCTCAAAGAGAAGAAGCATCTATTATTGTCATAGTAAACAACCATATCTACCTAGGTACTCTGATTACATCAGAGTAATCAAGCAGTCATTAACGCAACAATCATCAACAGAACACAATTATAATACCACAATGAATATTGCAATATAATCACTTTGTCTAACGAGAACCTAAGACACACACACACACACGTGAGGCACATCTCAGCTCAATTCACACCACACGATGCTAATTAAGTGTTGCTATCAAATAATCCCTAGTGTGCACGCGGTGTTCGTAACGCAATGCAACAGTACTATGGTTAGTTGATGTAGGTATTTACTGTTAGTTACAGTACGAGCATATTCCATAGAAGCCGGATAAAGCGCCTTAGAACTAAGACTAACTAACAGTTACTAACTACAATTCACCCTCTGATTTCTAAAAGGCCATTAAGTGAGTATACCAAATTTTGAATTATGAGCAATAACGTGCAAAATGTTGTCTCTACAATTTCTGAAGTCATATGGTATATTTTATTTTTTGATTTATACTTCTATGCTCTATGGTGGTACATAAGGCGGATTTAATGCCATAAGGCATTCTCTACCAGTCAACCTTTGGGTTAAAAAGAAAAGCATCGAAATAGGTACAGCAAAAAATAAATAAAAATGAGTTGACAATGTTGAACAGAATTTAGTATGAATTCATAAGATATAAATTACATCAAATACATATATAAAAATAATAAAATATATAGATATCTACACCAGTGCGCTTTCATGTTCATCTTGCGCTTTCAACTTTCGATTCCTCTTGCGTCAAGCGCATGTAATATTTATTGCCATAAGATTTCAATTTCAATTTCTTTATTGCATTCCATAATGTCAAGATGCATGCAGCTTATCGTCTACACGGGTGCGCCACGGTCAGTCGTCAGTCGACGTACAATAGACGGATTAGCGTGCGCTAGGGGCATGTCGTCGTGCTTTTGTTGAACTAGTATTAAGGCATGCGTTATTGCATGCGCTATGGCACTTCACGCATGCTTCAGACGAAGACGCAAGATGAACATGAAAGCGCACTGGTGTAGACATAGCTATACAGATGTTTTTGTTATACTATATTATTGGGCTACTTTTAAGCTTATTGTGTAACTTTTAATGAGTTACAAAACTAATATTGATTTTAAAATTAAAGATTTTGTTTTTTAGTCATGCTTTTCTGTACCTACTGAAATGTGACCATCTACAATATTAATGTAAATAGTCTCCGTAAAAGTCTCTGGATCTCGTAACTGATAAATGATAGAAAAATACAGACCAGTACCCCGAGTGTGAGTTTTTTACGTTACTACTGTAGTTGCGTTACGTCAAAAATGTCAAACAAATTTTTAGTCACGCTATTCGCCGCTAGAGGCTCTGCCCAAATTTTCATACATTTTTGGCGTGACGCAACTACAATAGTAATGTAAAAAACTCACACTTGGGGTACAGGTGGCCAATTCTACTAACAGAAACTTTTATCAATTGCAACTGAATCGTTCATTCAGGCAGTTTTCGTTTACGAAAACTATCAAAATGTTTGTTTTTGTTGTCAAACAATTTTATGGTTTTTGTAAACGAAAACTGTCTGAATAAACGATTAAGTTGCAATTGATAAAAGTTTCTGTTAATAGAATTGCGCTCCAGACTGGTCTATACAGAAAAAGTTGCGCTTTTACGTAGTTAACGTAGTATATAGGGTGACTGATAATTAGTGACCAATACTTTAACACATGATTGTACTCATGATAACAAACAACTTTCCCAAAGAAACATTTTTTTTTTCATTTATAATTTATTAATAAACCGTTACGGAATGGACGCGGCTCCTAATATGAAAATATATTTTTTTTTGTTACACATCTAATGTTTCTTTGGAAAAGTTGTTTGTTATCATGAGTACAAACATGTGTTAACGTATCGGTCACTAATTACCAGTCACCTTATAAAACTCAAATTTGACGAAATGTCACTTAACGGTCTTTTATAAATCGGACGGCAGAGTTAGAACAGTTAGTAGGTCTCTGAGATACAGTCTTACCTTACGGTATAAGCAAAGGGTATGTTAGTTAGCACGGAATATTAGAAAGAGAAGATAGGTACCTACCATACAATATGTCGATGGCACCTAGGTTTTCAGGTTGTTAAAAATTTAACCTGAATTTTGTGGGGTTACTCGGTAAGTCGGTATCGGAAATTGGACAACTTTCATAGAACAGCCTTTCGAAATTCGCGTATTTACTTTACATAAAAATTGAATGTTTTTATTACCAAAATTGTATACACTCCTAAATTTAATTCACCAGAAAAAATTTAAGGGCATGGTCAGTTACTGTAATAGAACATATAAAGAGAAAAAAAAAAGAAAATTATTTTGTTTGAAAACTGTACTTCAAAAACATCAATAATTGGTAAGAAAGTTCAATCACATTGACAATGATATTCGTACGCGTACGCACACACGCAACCCTTTTATCTATTCATTCAAAAAAAAGCCCGCGCAATACATAGGCTGCGCACGAGACGGACGGCGCCAACTAGTCTGGCTCCCGCACCACCCTCGCCCCCACCCACACCGGCGCGTGCGCGTGTCGCCCGCCGCCCGCCGCAGTCGGCCGCCCGCAGTAATTAGATCAAGTTGCGTGACGCGCGGTGCAAGCGCAACCTCTCGTTACCGCGTACCCGGTTTTTGTTGTATACGTAATTACATGTTGTGTTGATGAATACTAAATAGGCTTAATATTCGGTAAACTAAGGTCAAAGCAGACTGCATCGCGCCCTCTCCACCGAACCCGTCTCCTCAGAACGCAACAGAGAGGTTATTAAGTTTACGCGAGCGCGCAATACGTATTACCTGTTAACATCTGTTATTAAATTGATAACTACGATGGCTTCATACGATCATCAGTTCACGTCTCGAGAGTACCCTTTGTGTTAATACTTCATAAAAGGCCCGGCACGCAGGTGAATCTTATCTAGATAGGTCGGAGCGAAAGTACCTAACCGAGGAGTTCGGGAGTCGGTGGACAGGCTGCGGCGGCCTAATTGCCTGGCCCGCGTGCCGCCTGACCTCACACCCATGGATTTTTACATGTGAAGTGAAATCAAACGGAGAGTGTACGTGAGTGAGCCCGATAGTCGCAAACTTTTAAAACAACTCGAAGTAAAAGGGCAAAGTGTTGTTCTAATATCATTAAATAACTATCTTTTAAAAAGTGCTCGCTTGTGTGTTGATAACAAAGGGCGGTGGCCATTTTGAAAAATTGCTGAACTGTCGTTTTTAATAACACTGTAAATTACCACCCTTATCAGCTGATTTCAATCCTTATCAGCTGATCCTAATCACTGTTAGCTAATCCCTTCAAATTCAAATCCCCATTGTCTCAGAACAAATTCTAACTTTTTAAATACGTGGAGTGGAGTGAGGGAGAAAGCATTTCTGTGTGTGTGTTGCACGGATTTCGCGCTATCGACTCGCTCGCACGCATTACATACCGGTATAGCTGACTGACGCATGACTCACACAAGCGTATAATGGTGCATAATGTGTGTTGCTTACGCGCGGTGGGATGAATTTCATTGATAGTCCGTGTCGTTGACGTAGTATTTCTAGTATTAGAGTATTATGTGCATAAAATTATTCATATTTTCAGGATCAAACAAAAGTAAATAACTTCGTTAGATTTAAATAAATTATATTAATGATTTTACATTTCAATAAGTATACCGCTTCCGTATGTACCCTTAATTTTTTTCTGGTGAATTTAATTTAGGGGTGTATTTGTGATTTTTGACGACATGTTTGGTGCAGTGGCTGAGCGATTGGCTTATGTGGGTTCGATTCCTACACGGAACAAAAAATTGTATGGCCTACAGATAGTTGTTTCGGGTCTGGACGTTTGTGTGTGTGAGATTTGTGTTTGTAAACGCACCCACGATACAGGAGAAATCCTAGTGTGGGGCAAAGTTGACAAAAAGAAAAAAAAAAAGGCGCGGCATTATTAGCTCCCCAGAGTGTCACCTCGTATACATACAGGGGCCCAATTCTCCTAAAATAAATTGTTGCCAAACGCAATCGAACCACAACCGTCGGCCATTTTTTGTTTTCGAAAACTTTCAAAATGATTGATTTTGTTTTTTGTGTCAAACAATTTGATAGCTTTTGAAATTGAGAATGATGAATGATGAATGAACGGTTCGGCCTTGGTTCGGTTGTGATTTATCAAGATTTATTTTAGGAGATTAGGCTCCAGTTCCATACATTATAACCGCTGCCGCACCATTGTGCATCGTTCACGCACTGCATTTTGTGTGGCCAAGCCTTAAAGGTAATTTAAGAGACATGTATGTAGTTCTCATGATGACATTACGAATAGACGATGTACAACTGAAGAGGTGTGTAAATAGGATCGCGGCAAGTGGTATGCCGTTTGTGTTAACCCAGTCTCGTGGGAATAACACCGCGGTATCGTGTGTAGAACTCCTCAAAGAGACAAAGTTGTGTTGTGTAAAGGTAAATGTGAGTTATTCTGTCATAAAAGCACTCAAGTTCCGTTTGTTAAGACGCTAGCAAGCTCTGTTGTCATAGTTTGTTAGTTGAGTAGACTATGCTTTGTAGCAGGCTATGCGGAAGTTGGATAGAACTATGGCAGTCATTGCATCGTCACGCATCACGGTAAAAATTGTAAGAAATTTTAGAGTCATACTAAATCCCATACCATGTCGACGCTTGTGTGACACTCAGAAGGGAAAAGGGCAAAAATCAAACAGGAAACACTTTTACAAGTAGTTTATTACGGCTAGATATCACAAATTCACAATAATCAAAATCAATTACTTACGTGGTTGCTCGCTTAACGATGGATGCTCGACTGACTGATATTTTCCCGTGACGTCTCATTGACGTCTCTCGGATCTCCATCAGATATCGATAAATGACTCGAAAGTTTGAATGTCTAATAATCGATATAGTTATTATGAATATGTTTAAATTAGGTAGTGATGTGTATTGTAGTATTTTAATATAACAGTTAGTGATGTGCGTTACACTTGAAAGGCAAAAATTACCAAGGGACATCTTGGCAACTTTACACTAGAGCATTTTAAAGTTTTATTTAAGTTTATAATCTTTAACGCGGCATCTTACGTGAGCGATCTAGAAGAGACGCGAAGCGACGCGGCGCGACGCGAAAACAACAAACAGTCGATACCTATTGAAGTGGCCTACGTGACCAAACGCACGTTGAGTGCGGTGCGGCGCGGCGCGATGCGAAGCGAACGCGATCAGTTGGCTTGATATTTTCGCACGGACTGGATGCGGTGCCGTACAGTGCTACTTAACTGAATGACGACGGTATGCGGCGGGCGGTACGCGAGCTCGTAGGACAAAGCCACCGCATCGCATTGAATTCGCATGTCACCGCATCGGATCGCTTCGCAATTCGCGTCGCTTTGAACCACCTACGTAAGACGCCGCGTAAATGCTAGTTTATTATAAACCTTTCAACTGCAGTTAAAATTCGTTGGAATCAAGTAGTTATGACAAATAGGCGAATTTTCTATTATTTTTTTCGAAAAAAAAAACTTTACCATGCTCTAGTGTAAAGTTCCCAACATGTCGCTTGGTAATTTTTGACTTTCAAGCGTCGATGTATTATTTACACTCGGGAGCAATGAATCGGGATCACCAACATCAACCTTAATAAGTCTGCAGCTAAAAATGATAGCTTATTCAAATAAAAAGTATTTTATAGACTACTAGCCTTTGCCCGCGGCTTCGCTCGCGTTAAAAAACTCTTGTTACACTACTTAAGTTTCTTTAATAACATAATTCAATCATGATTCGTAAGACACGTAGCGCCATCTATTATCATGAAAGGTATCCTATATCCATTTCTCTACAGCTGACAACGTATATGCAAAATTTCAGGATGATTGGTTCAATGGTTTGGGCGTGAAAAGGTAACGAACAATACCAACTTACTTTCGCATTTATAATATTAGGCCGCCTTTACACTTGTAAGTTGCTTCCGTAAAATTTATGTAAGAACCTTACGACTGTATTTACACATACTAATAAACTTACAGTAAATAATACTTACGTAAATTTTGTGAGTTTTTACTTGCGTAAATTATTACAAGTCATTTACACATACTTACAAAAATCAGAATTGAAAATGCCCTCTCATCGTCAAGTTCAAGCAGCAGCTGCATATATCATTATAACAAATAAAAGACGAAAGCAAAGAAAATGCTGGGTAAAACTTTAGTCCTTAGCTGGAAAACAGAATGTCACGAGGTGCATTTGGAAATATTTTGATGGAGTTGAGAATGGAAGACCAATACCATTTTTTTAACTTTATGAGAATGAATGCCACGGGTTTTGAATTTTCGTTACTTCCTGGCTAAGTTGCTCTTTCAAATTAGGCAATTTTCTAGCTATTTCCTCTGGAGTTGTACCTACTAAACATTTCACTTAGTTCACAATAGAGTAAATTGAGTAAATTTGTTTTCACGCAGTTTTTGTACTCTTTATTTTTGTAGTCCCAGAGTATGGGTTGTGATTCAAAAGCAGAAATTAAACTTTCTACTTCAGGTGGTGACCAATTTTTTGTTTGTTTGGCCATTGGTGCGGCTAATTAATTTGTAAGTTCTCAACTTATCAATTTGATTCGATAAGCTGTGAGACGATTCTGTAAGCAAACTCGAACACGTTTAGACTTGTAATTTTGAAAGTTACATAAGTAGTAAGAAATTATGATAAGCTAGTTACAAAGAGTGTTTACATTTGAAAATTTATCGTAAGTTAACTACGTAAGTTACTTACGTGAGTAAAACTTACAAGTGTAAGGCCGCCTTTAAGTTAGGATTTGACTAGTATTAAATAGTACATAAAATAATTTTCATTTTAAATTAGCGATTATTTATAGTTTCCGAGATATTCACAGGTTCACTGTCCAGATAGCAGACACAATAGTTAACCTTTTGACCGCCACGGACGTCTATGGATGGACGTCAAATTGAAACGTGTTCACGACGCCTCCGACGGCATGGCACATCTAAAATACTACTTTTTTTTACAGCAAAATTGACATACAAAAGTATAAGTCGATGTTTTATCTTGATTTTTGTGTTAAAGAAGGAATTTGTCGCTTGGCGTAGGGAACACATATTTTTGTTATTGACATGGCGATCAAAGGGTATATAATGCAATATGTAGTAATCGCGAATAAAAATATAACATCATGAAAATGTTCATACTGTACGCACGGCTACAGATCAAGCTACATATTTCCAGTATAAGTTGATCTCGCATTGTATAGGATTTCCTTGTATGGCTTGATGTGTAGTCATGTATGCGTAAAATATTAAAAGCCACAATTTTTTGTTAAAAATTCAAATAGCGAAGATTCTACCTTAAGCAGCAAACATAAAGCACTGCATTCACTCACTACCTAGTTAAATTGCACAAGTTATTGAAGCAAGCTCTTGCTTAGTCAGTGACACATCCAGAAATCAACTTGTTCCGGACGCCTCCACAGTAAACGTCGGTTGCAAGTCAGTTGCAGAAGTCAAAGCCACTAGTTATGCCTGCAACATTTTTTGAACCCGGCTCCTGCTAAGGAGCAGGAGCCGGGTTCAAAAAACGTTGCAGTTCAAGGAAATCGACTCTGCAGTCTTGGGCACGTCCGCGGAACAAAGCAAGACAAAGAATAATGTTTCTTAATGTTGTAATAAGCTCGTTACATATTATGTGGATTTACCACAATAGCACAACGAATGGGATTTCTCGATTGACAGTCCCACGCCGCGCCGCGCCGTAACCGTTGAATTTGAACTGTCCTTCATATCACAAGGCTCGGTAAGGTAGTGACTCAGTGAAAACCCAGTCAAGTTCGTGTAAGACAATGCTTAAAATAGACCCGTAACAGTCGTAACCTTCATTTATCGTTTGAATATAACAAGAATTAAGAAAAAGACAGCAAAAAACATATATTACAAGCCTGTCTTTTGAATAAAGTTGGACGAAGAAAGTTCAGTTAGTCACCTACAACAAGTTGTAAAACTTATTGATATTAATACTCTGACAATGTGTTTAAACAATGCCGATTATCATATGTGATTCACGGGGAAAGGGTTAAGGTTTATGTTGGTGACCCGGATTCATTACTCCCAAGTGTATTTTTCATATTTCATTGCAGTTTTCCCAAATTCAACACCCAATTCAATCACCTAACAAAATTTATGCTATTCTGCATTCATTTTCGATCAGTACCTACTTACATATAAACAATAACTTTAAAACGAATAAAAACAACTAACAAAAACACTCATATTTCATTATTATTAAGTTATTATTTAGTATTCCATGCCAGAACTCATTACTTAATTCTTTCACCCATTTCAACTGACACGTATTTTCAACCTATTTTTATAAAATCAATTATAATTAGTAGGACTTCTTCCTCGGCATCCTCCGTGGGTATGATTAATGAACTTTTTATAGCAGCGGTCTGGCGACCCGCCAAATCTATATTGACATTTAACGATTTCAAAGGGTCCAATAAGCCTTCATCGGGTGTAATAAAAGTATACCATGCTTTATGTTGTGGGTACCGTGCAGGCATAAAATATGGCTGCACGGTACCCACAAATTATTTCGTAAAAGTATTTAGTACCAATAAATATAAATAATTTTGGTTCCTACAATTTACGGGTTCGGCGAAATGCAAATAAAGCCGGAATGCTACGAAATAATTTCATAACAACACCAACAATTTGTAACAATATAATCTATCTATGAAAGTAATTATATATTTATATGAAACTTTCCTTGGTATTACGTATTAATTCGTAATTGATGACATTCTACGTCTAATCGACGTGTCCCAACGAACGCTATTACTTTGACACACAATTTTTATGTATTTTTATCATCGTTTTTATATCATAGGATATTCACATAATAACATAACACCACGCCTGTGTTCCCCGAAGGGTTGGGCAGAGGTGTATAGTAGGTATACACACTCATTTCACCTTTATGTTTAAGTCCCATGTAATAGGGGGCGAGCCTATTGCCATCAACCGGGTACAAATCCAAACTCCGGGCTGCTACTGAGAAATTCCACACAGAAAAACCCAGTAACACTTTGCCCGATCTGGGAATCATACCCAAGACCTCACGCTCAGCAGTCGCGCTTGCGACCACTGACCAACAAGGCAGTCACAGGATACAGTCATAGGATATTTATATAATAATAATTGCTTTATGTACCGAGAAAGATGAAATTTAATATCAAGATTTGGCACACGGGGTTATCACCATGTACGATGTTGATTCAGCAGTCATTGTGCCAATGGTCGTTATGACCAATGGTTTAATAGCCAAGAGCCTCGACCAATATCTAAAGAGGCTCTCGTTGGGCCGTTGGATCAAGGGCCTGATAAGGTATAACGGACTGGTGCTCGCAAATCCACGCCTAAGCGCGTATTTTGCGTGATGGGTGGTAAGTGTAGTTACTCGATCCACCCTAACTCCTCAAAAAAGACCAGCACACCCTTGATGTTGCTGGTGATCTCTCGAAGAGTACTTAGCCCTGTATATGGCGACCTCAGGGCAGTTTAGTAGCTCGTGGGCTGCCGTCAATCAAGGGCCTGATACAGAAAGCGGTACTTCTCGACACGGCGCGTATTGTTAGGAAGTTCCTCTCCGGCCCTGACCACCGGTAGCTTGGACCCTGTTCCCGATGCCAGTGGGCTACTATTTTTTTTTGTTTTTTTTTCTAGACTTATGTAAAATGTTATTTTACATGTATTTTAAATGAATAAACGGAATAATAAATTGCTTTAGATTCATATAACAAAAGCTTTTTCGCAGCTGAATATGCATATGATTTTACAGGTGTGTTTAAAACCATCAAGCTTTTTGCTACCATCATGCTCATTAGTCTAATTAGACCATAAAATACAATTCCTTGAACATAATGGACACAAAACATGGTTTTAATGTACATAATGTTTGATAACAATTAATATTATGCTGATATAAATTGTCAATACATTTACTGCCTTGATATCATTCCTATATTTGCTATAAACGATTTATCTTATGGTTCTAACAATCTCATTAACTTTACGATGTAATATATCAGAAGTGATTTAGATCTTTTTTGTGTATACGAGTAAAGCCGCGTTTCCAATTAGCGCTCGGAACAGTTCTGAGCGAGCAAACGTGTGTTTTCCCGGTAAATGGAAACATCAGAGCGAGCGAACGAGTTCGTTCGACGATTTTCGGCTGTACTCAGTGAACGAATGCTCGCTCGCTGAATCATTCAATGAAAACGAGGCAACGGAAAACGAACACTTACTTTGAGCATTCGCTCGGGGTTTGATGGGCTCGGTGGTCGTCGGATCTTTTTATGCGAACATGGAGCGGAATCAAGAAGAAACGTCGCAACTTATTGATATTTATAGGGCCCATTCGTACCTATAGGACCCACAAAGCAGGCAATACAAAAATAATGCCATAAAAAAACGATGCTTTAAAACAAATGGCTGATGTGATGCGTTGCACGCCGTTGTAAATCAAAAAGAAGATTAAATCATTCGCTACCGCTTCATTTCGACGCGAAAGAAATAAATCTCAGTTGCAGCGATCAGGTGCAGGAGCAGACGAAACGTACACATCAAAATGGTTTGCTTACAAGAGCAGACACCCAATACCTTTTTTACCCTTTTTTGTTTTAATTTTTTTAGTAATGTGGCAATTATTAGAAACCCTGCACTAGCCAAAAGCAAATCAAAGTCCATGATGATCGTCCGTTTCTTGAGTGAGTGACACAACAGTGAAAACTCAACTGTGCGGACGAACATGGTACCTGTGCGAACGTACAGGCTTTTGTTGAGAACAAATATTCGTTTAACTATCATAGTGAAAACAAGTACTAGTTGCTTTCAGTGAACACTGGAAAAACAGCAAACATTTGCTTTGATAAAAATGTTTGCTCGGCAGCAAAGTGGAAACGCGGCTTAATACGAAACATAGCTTTGGTGCTTCCTTTATGTTCGTGATAATCTTAGAGCAACGCGGTCACAATTGCAGCTTGTAAAATTTAGGGTAAAAGTAGCCTGTGCTATACAAGGTTATCGGAAAGGGATAATAATCCGCAGACCTCTTAGGCCTCGTTTAAGGAGACGCGGACGTTGCGCGGCGCGTGTAGCGTCGCGTCTCGCGGTCTAATCAAACATAATTATGGTAATAGAGAGCGTTCATGTAGAAGCGTGATTACGAGCGTTTTGTTTGATATTGAGCACTACTCGCAGCAGAGCACGCGGCGGCCGCCGCATCGTGTGCCGCAGCTGCCGACGTCGAGTCCTCCATCGCGTACCCCGCGTAGGTGCGTGCCAGTTTGTTTTTGGCATCGAAGGCGAGCGTGCTTGTTATATGTTGCAATAATTCTCTAGTAATATATCGATGAAATACTCCATTGTTACGACACGTCTGCGTTGTGAGATGTCCAAAGAAAACTGCCAAAAGCAATAGCTGCGGCTGCGGTGTCTGCTGCGGCGGCCGCGGCGGACACCGTCATTCCCCACGCACCGCACCACGCGCCGCACAACGCCCCACGTCTTCATAAACAGAACTATAAATTGCCTTAGGTTTTTATTTTTGCATGCAACGCTGCGGCTGTCCCCCCCCCCCCCCCCCGCCTGTCGCTTCACGTGCCGCTTCCCCGTAAACGGAGAAAACGCGCAAGGCGCCGCGCGTCGCTACGCCAGACGCGCCGCGCAATTCCTCGCGTCTCCCTGAACGAGGCATTAAAGTATGACTGATGACTGTTTTGAAGGAAGAGAATAATTTCAAAATTCGATCATTTTTATTTCTATGGAAGGAATTTTATTTCAGTTTTTACAAAAATTCTTCATCCTTCCTTTAGTTACAAATTCAGAAAATAGAGTTTCTAATCAGTGACCTCAAATATGACCTTAATTGTAAACACAACTGATCATAGCTGAGGTTAGATAGATTTTGGCGTATTTTTTATGAAATCGGTAAACAGCAATTTCTCTTAAACTATTGAATTTTGGGGAGAGTTGTAGAACAAAAGTTTTACATTATTATGAATAACTTTTCAGATTAGTATTCCCATTCCGACTAACCTTGTATACTAATCTAAATGCTAGTTACCTGAATTCGAATGTGGGATTAATACGACGGGTGCTACGTAACTAATGCAAGTGCAGACACATAATTTCACAGGAAAGCAGCTTAAAGTTTCAGAAGTTTTTAACTTTTCATAATTTGTATAAATTTCTGTTTTTTTTTTAATTCAAGTACAATCTTAGTAATTTACTAAAATTATATCAAACTAGAGATCGATCGAGTATTTTTCGGGATAAAAGCAGCTTATGTCCTTCGCCAGGTTCCAGACTATCTCTGTACCAAGTTTCATCAAAATCGGTTCAGCTGTTTAGGCGTGAAAGCGCCTGGCAGGGGCACACAGACAGAGTTACTTTCGCATTCATAATATTAGTACGGATTATGAAAAGTTAATGTGGGTGTTAAAGTACACATAATAATGAATAACTTTTGTTCTACAACTTTTCCCAAAACTCAATAGTTAAAGAGAAACAGTTCAAAAATCTCAAAAAAAAAACTCTAAAATCCATCTATCCCCAGTTATGATCAGCTGTGCTGTTACATTTTAGGTCATATTTGGGGTCATGAATTAGATGCACCATTTTCTGAATTTGTAACTAAAGCAGGGATGAAGAATTTTTGAAAAAACTAAAATAAAAATCATTTTATTTGGAAAAAAAAAGTATCTTTGAAATTTTAACACTTGCTTTCAAACAGTCACCAGCGATACTATAAGTGGGCTTCGGATTAGTACCCCCTTTCCGACTAACCTTGTATAAACGTAAACCTTCTCTCAAAAGGTCTTTGCGGTACCTCTTAGCCTGAACTTAAAAGCTATGCTAGTAATTAGAAATAGCCGTTGACCCCAAATAACACACGTTGATAGTTTGGCACCCAAAGGCATACTGATAGGGTAAATTATTGGGTAACTTGTAATTCATCATCATCATCATCATTCAGCCGAAAGACGTCCACTGCTAGACATAGACCTCCCACAAAAAGGGGGGGAGGGATTGCCGTAATCGCCACGCTTGGCAAGCGGATTGGCGATCGTAGTATGGTTGTTAAAGTACTCAGAGGACGCTGCTGCCCATCCTCTAGTGAATCCCTTAGTCGCCTTTTACGACACCCATGGGAAGAGATGGGGTAATGCTATTCTTTAAGTCCGGCACTACACGAGACGAGACTTGTAATTGCGACCCAACAAATAAATACATTAATAATTAAAGATTTATTAAAGCTCAAATACAAAAAACATTTAGTCAATATTTAAGGATTCTATTGGGTTTAATTGTAGTAGTTATATTATGGTTATTTTGTGTTTCTTTTTTGTGAGTGATCCTAGTTTATCCTAAGATATTCTTCTAACGAGAGGATCTCAATTCGTTCCCGGCCCGCACCTCTGACTTTCGAGTTCATGTGCGGATCATAATTTGATTATTACTTGCGTTAACTGTGAAGGAAAACGTCTCGTGAGGAAACCGGCAGGTCTGAGAGGGCTCCAAACAGTTCTCAATTGTGTGTGTAGTCCGCCAACCAGGGGGTCTACTCCCTAAGCACGAAGTCCGTGGTTTCGACCTTATTACGAGCGTTTCCTACTCCCTATCACCTACGGACATACGATTATTTCGGGACCCGAACTAAGAATCAACGACAACACGATTTGACAGTTGTCCCTACTACCGATGTGTTTTAGTCAGAAAAGTTGAACTTGACACTTGTTTTGTTCACTCCTACGTTTCGGGATACTTTCGGACAGGCGACTAACTTCGTTGACGGACTTAGGGAGTATTAGGCCCCCAGCATCGGGCTAGCGTGGAGAACTAAGGCCTTAATCTCATTCTGTGAAGAGTGACCGCCGTGGGACAGTAATGGGCTGATGACGATGATTAAGTTTATGATGGAACTGACATAGACTGTGTTCAAAGCTTCCTAATAAATAAAGATAGAATAAAACTTTAATAAACACCGTGGGCCCGAGGTACCCGAAACTCCCGAAAGATTTTAACCTCGCCTTTCTGATGTTATTATGAGTCAAATGTTATATCAACGAAAATCCAGTTTTTTTTTTTTGTTTTTCTGTACTTTATAAATCAATTAACTTTAGTACTTCCTTGTAAACAATACTTTAGGTTGAACTGGCAACATTTATAAACTATCGTGCGAGTGGATAAGAAACTTCTCACTTTACAACCCCCGGGCCCCGACAAATAAGACATACAGCGAGAGGGGGTGACAAAAGTTACAACGCGGCGTTCATACGACTCGTTACCATAGAGATTTTTCGACATGTGAATTTTCGAAAATAATGAATATTTCGAAAATTAAGTTTTATTCGACAAACTATATACTAGCTTTTCTTCTCCAATTAGGCATCGGAATCGAATATTAAAATATTTCGGGTTCCTCGGACCCACGGTGTAGACGACTAGAATCTATGAGATGAAACAGGAAATACCATAATCATTATTTTGACTTTAGAACTGCAAAACTATTATTAGTTATTGGCAAACTATTAAACTTATCTAGTTTAAGTTAAGAGCAATGGAGCCACAACTTGGAGTCCATGGTGGCCGCGTTGCTCTAAGATTATAACGAACATAACGGAAACACCAAAGCTACGTTTCGTATTACTCGTATACACAAAAAAGATATAAATCACATCTGATATATTACATCGTAAAGTTAATGAAATTGGTCGAACCAATAAGATAACGTCGTTTAGAGCAAATATAGGAATGATATCGAGGCAGTAAATGTATTAACAATTTATATCAGAATAATATTTACTTGTAATCAAACATGGGCATTGTATACATTGCTGCCTCGTTGGTCTAGTAGTCGTACGCGCGACTGTTTAGCGTGAGGTCCTGGGTCCAAATACCAAGTCAGGAAAACGGTTTTTCCGTAAGGAATTTCTTGGTAGCAGCCCGGAGTCTGAGTTTGAGCCTGATTGATGGCGATAAGCTCGCGAGGCGTAATAGGTCAAATGGGACTTAAACATGATGGCGCAATGAAGGTACACCTCTCCCTACCCATCCCTTCGGAATTCAGGCGTGATGTTATGTTGATATATTAAAATTGCATTTTACGGACTAATCACATTAATAAGCATCAATTAGCATAAAACTTGATGATTAGCACAAAATTATGCCCATCATCCGTAAAATCAATGCCTATTCAGCTGCGAAAGCATTATACAGCATGCATAAGCAGGTTGACGAATGCGAAACCTAAATGGATGTAAAAAGATGAAAACGTAAGCCATACGCATGTTCACACAAAATGCGAATTAATTTTAATGAATGTAGTGTCACCACCGAATGTCTAAACAACTCTGGTTTTAAAATAAACCCGTATTTTTTTTATTATATGTATGACGTTAGAAAGTGGTGGATATATAAGGTCTATCTATTCATACACGAAATATTTTAAGGGATACATCTATAGATGGTAAAGAAGCCATATAAATTTAAAAAAGAAAAACTAAGCATATTTTTTTTACTTAAATAATTTAAAACTTGATACACGTATCTAACACTGGCTAATTACTATTTTCAACATCCATTATGCTAGTTTATATTTAGTATTTATTGTCAATGAAGCGGGCAATTTTTTTTTTCAAATTTATGCAAAAAGTCTTAAGCATAATTACAATTATAATAATAACGTAAAACAATAAACTCATCAAAAAAAAAAACACTTTTCTTTGGCTTCTTGACCACCTATAGATGTATCCCTTAAAATATTTCGTGTATGAATAGATAGACGTTATATTTTAAATCTAGGTTTACCTTAGTTTTGGTTTAAACCACCTTTTGTAATAAGAGGGTTATATAATACACGGTTCAACCAAATTGATTCACTTTGGTTGAAAGGTGCAAATATGAAAGCATATGCTATTGATCAATGATATTGAATGATTCACCTTTATGCTTACATGGTTCAATTTGGTTGCTTCATCCAAATTGAAAGGCAGAAGTGAACCGTGTAATTAGTCTATTAGTGTTACCATGAAATGCTTTGTATGTACAATATCTAATAGGAATATTGATGATACAATGAATACAACCAAACGGAAACTAGTATCTCTAAGCTCTGTAATATGTCCAAAATCTTACCTAAAAAATTAAGGAAACAATTCCTCCATTCCAGATTCCAGGAGTTTTAATTAGCAATGAGAAAATCTCTGGTAGGCACGCCTACCAAACAAAAGTACCTAAGCTTTATTTTTCTTTCACTTCCCTTCTGTGCCGAGATAATGTAACAAATTAGTATTCGGAAGACGTTCGGCCAAGTAAAGGGAAGTTACCCATTGCCTTCTTTAAGTTCTTAGTCCATCGATGATCCCGAATTCTACCCGTGGGAGTAGGCACAAGGGCAGTGGCAACATACCTTAATATAAAGGAAATTATAGCTAGCTAATTAATTTTATGTACATAGGTATATTATCTGTTCCAAATATAAAAATACCGAAAAACGATATATATTTTTGCTATTTTTAAATTTGGAACAGATAATATTCCATAAAATGAGACACTTTTACGTGAAAAACACAAAAATTCAATTTGTGGCTTGCAACAACTTACGTAAGAGGCATCGATTTGTATGTTGAAGGCTAAATTATACAAGGTAAGTCGGAAAGGAGGTACTAATCCGCGGGCCACTAGAAGTATCACTGATGACTGTTTTAAAGCAAGTGTTAATATTTTAAAATGCGATCATTTTTATTTCCAAAATGATTTTTAAGTTTTTTATTTTATTCTTCTTCCTTCTTTTACTTACTAATTCAGAAAATGGAGCTTCGAATTTGTGATCCCAAATATGACCTAATATGTAAACACAGCTAATCATAGCCGAGGATAGATAAATTTTAGCGTACTTTTAATGAAATCTTTGAACAGCTTTTTCTCTTAAACTAGTGACTTTTGGGGAAAGTTGTAGAACAAAAGTTATTCAGTATTATGGGTACTTTAACACTTTTTCGGATTAGCTAGACCCTTTCCGACTAACCTTGTACAACATACAGTCAGAATCAGAATATAATTTATTCAAATTAGACTAAAAATCAATTAAGTGCTATTTGAACGTCAAATAATAAAAGATTGCGCCCAAAAATATCTGCCGTAACGCAACAAACTCCCCAGCAACACAAACATATATATACAAAAGTCCTGTGACACGCAGCGTGTCGACAAACCAAAAGCCTAAAACCGTGTAACTTTGCGACTGTCACGAGCTCACAGATGCGGGCTCGCCGAAAGCCTAACCAAATTAAACAGATTACTCCCCGGAGGTACCCCGCGACGCGGCTCTTAAATACCGCGTTATTCAAATTAAAATAGGTATATTATGAAGTCAATTTTGGCAGAATTCAAAACGAGCTTTCACCGTTACAGTGAGATTCTTCAACGTTCCTCAGTATGCATTATATGCATAGCCATAAAACCTCAACCACAAAGTGTACAAGATGAAATAAATAAAATATTTAAGCACTGCCGTCTGTTCTAAAATTGTTCTAACGCTTTGTCAAATACAAACTAAGTTCGTTGTGGATTTACAAAAATAATATTATTTATTTTTAACCGACTTCAAAAAGGAGGAGGTTCTCAATTCGACTGTATGTTTTTTTTTAAACAGTCTGCTTGTTGGACTTCCTAATTTCTACTTTCGATATCATGATTAGTCAGTGGAACGAAAAAATAAATTGTTTTAATATACCACTTCTGTAACATTTTTTTCTGAATTGTCATCATCATCATTCAGCCCAAAGACATCAACTGCTGGACATAGGCCTCCCTCAAAAGGGGGGAGTTTGCCGTAATCGGTACGCTTGGCAGGCGGGTTGGCGATCACAGTATGGTTGTTAAAATACTCAGAGAACGCTGCTGCCCATCCTCTAGAGAATCCCTTAGTCGCCTTTTACGACACCCACAGGAAGAGATGGAGTAGTGCTATTCTTTACGTTCGGCACCACACGGACGACATTTTTCTCTGAATTGTAGTAATTCCTTAATAATCTTGCTTGCCAACAACAACAAGCATTACTTACTTCATTACCGTAAATAACAGCAAAAAAATCTTCTGCCTTCTACCGGTAGTACTTTCTTATGCGTTTTGAGCCAAACTAATTTAGTTCAGTCAATCTTTACCTTTGTGAACGAGCTTTTATTCCGACCGGGCGCTCTTTTGCTCGACAAATTACCATAAATTCGTAATTAAAATTTTCATAATTATCATCTTGTCCAACTTCGCTCTACTTAGGGTTCATCTCAGTGACGGCCATTATTCAACGCATTACGATTCAAATCGCAGAATAATTAAACATCTAATGGTCTGTTGTGAAAATTGTTATCTTTGATAGCTGAGTTATTACGTCACAAATTATAAACATAGACAAATCTGGCAGTTAATAACAATTTACTATGACCCAGATTGCCGACGTTCTTGCTTGGAAGGAAACTTAATGAGTATGAAAAATTGCTTCAACGTATGACAAACTTACGCGGAGAACATTTTCAATAGATTTAATAAAATCAGGAAGAGATTTTGCGCTAATAAATAAATGTCTACATATAAATTTAATAACACCCCCGACTTTGTAACATGGCGATTATTGCGATGTGAAACTGCTTTCCAAAACGAGTCATACGAGCTCAACGAGTACCGGTTGTCACCCTGAACCACCTTCCAATTCCAATTCCTTCTCGTTAAACCATTTCAGGAGGCAAAATCAACGGGTCTGATTATAATCGGAGTAGTTTTGAAAACCTTCCGATGCAAATCCTCAATCAGATCAGCTCGATTGTACCCTAAAATTATGTTGTTACTAGGTTTGCATATAATTATGAAAGCTATAAATTTCAAGTCAATCGGACGGGTGGGAGTGAATTAAATATACATTGTATAACAGAGATCTCTACACCGACTGTGAAAAGAGCTGATGATCTTGCAACAGCTGAATCAATATCCATCAAGCATACTCGTAGCCTATAACCGTCTCGATTAAACCAGCTTTAAAACAAAAAACGCATTGAAATCGGTTCATCCATTTCGGAGCTACGATGCCACAGACATATAGACAGACATGGGCTTCAAACTAATAACATCCGTCTTTCTGCAGCGTCGGGGGTTAAAAGCCAGTAGGTACAACAAGAAAATACTACAAAGCCCATAACTTTCCCAAAACAGAAAATACCTGAGCAATACACCCACAGAACAGATAAAAGACGTAATACACCATACGAGTTGAATGTAAAAATAATTAAGCACAATTCAGCGAGGTCGAAAATTTTTAAGGATCGGTCTACACGAGAGCGTAGGGGTACAGGGTAATGAAGTTGTTGTCGGACGCACAATCAACCCACTGCGGCGGGCCCGCTAACTTTACCGGCCACCCTCAAAGTCCCCTAAACAATTACACGGCAAGATATCGCTTTGATCTCGTCAACTAAATTATTTACTTTTTGATTGACGACCTTTTGTGCGGAAAATTCAAAAGAGGACAAACTCGCCAGAATGACTGGTTTTAACTGAATTTAACTTTGCTTTTGTTTACTCAGAAATTATCTACGTCGTTTTATTAGTTTTGTTTGTTTCTAAATTATTGTTTGCTAAGTTAAATTTGTAAATTTTGTTTAGTAATTAAATATGATTAAGAAAGTGTGCACGTGTACCTTTTTAAGATAGCATTTTTTACAGTCTGGTTTTCATTTAAAAAGATCAAAATCTCTAAGCGATACCGAAAGGACACCAGTCGTTAATGCATGTCAAATCCACGCTGCGGTTAAAAGCTCCATACAGGCAATTTTGATCCTACGTAGAGTTACCAGACGTCAGGATTTGTCCTGAAACTTCAGGATTCCAGCCGGACATGGACAATCTCAGAATTTTTGATTATTTAATAAAGTAACTACTCTACTGAATAATTTTTCGAAGTCGGGAGTCTCAGCGCGACGGCCAGAACACAAAACAAATTAGTTGCATTGCGCGTGTTCGCGGCAATAATGTCATCGTCTGTAGACAAATGGCAATCGATGATCGCTAGAGAATAGAAAAGACAATGAGGGCGCGTTCAGACGACACTCGCCCGCTAAGCGCACGCCACGCGCTGACGCACCCGCGTCTAACTCGCTTTGAAATTTGTTGTACATATATAATTAGAGTCTTATGAAACGTCAATAGATCTCACATTGCATTTGCCATCCTAGTCGGGAGGGTGGAGGCAGCGCGATTGCGACGCGTGTACTACGCGATATCTGTTCGGGCGCTGAGCGTGCGCGTGTACTTTACATCGATAAAAAATGTACGTTAAGACAAGGCACTAACTATTAAATTCCAAAGTTTCTGAGGAGGGAGCGACTCTTAGGAGACGCGCGCGCGCTTTCGCGCCGAAAAAAATCGCGCAAATGTGAATGCAGGCTTAGATGTACTGGATTGACATAAGCTTTCGACCGGTCAAGCGATCTGTTATGTCATTTCCATACATTTAATTGGCGTATCTATTCTCTGGCGATCTTCGATTGCCATTTGTCTACAGACGCTGGTCATTTTTGTAGAAGTCAGGTTTTTACTCAGGAGTTTTTAGTATTAAATGTGGCCACCCTAATCCTACTACCACTAGACCTGAAGAAAGAACGCAAAATTACTTCGCACAAGTTTATGCAAAGCAGTAGGTATATTTTTTGCAATACAATCGTGTCTCAGAATAAAAGTTAATCCGGACTGGATAAGAAATTCTTTAGAAATACGAAAGGAAGTTTCGACCAACTTGGAATCCATGCAAATGCTGATTTTTCTGCATGTAAAAGTGATAATATAATGGAACTGAAAGTTAGCTGATATTTAAATCACAGACGTCGAAAATACTATTTTAGTCGTTGGAATTGAGCTATCGCGTACAAATTGAGTTATTAGAAGTTAAGTGACGTTCGCTTTCAATCTATACACGCCAGGCCAGAAATTAGTTTAACATTATTGTAGGTTGCAAAAATCTGTACATAATTGTTTTAACCCCATTTTTTAAACTACCTACTTTTTAAACTAACCCTATATCTTAAGAGACAGTGTTCGGTTATGGGATTCTATTAACATGATTTATACATGTGAATGGTGTCAATCTACCGTGGAAAATTTTAGCATAATAATAGCTCTGTGTTTATTATAGGTAGTGTTGATGTGTTTACATGTATAGTGCGTGAAGTGTATGAATATTTTGGGTTGTGAGGGTGTGTGTGTGTATGTGGGCGGTGCGTGTGTGACATTCTGTTAGGTAAATATTATGATAAACCTTGGGGCAGTTTACCAATTTATTATTTTGTATAATTAAGGTATGCTCCTTGCTATATGATGGATACTGCTACACCACTTCTAACGACCTACAAATCATCAAAATATTCTGTGATCTATCAGTAACGGAGAACAAACTGTAACGGCTCTGGCTAAGCAATATAAATATATTAGGCTAAGACCGCGTGGCCATAAATACGTCTGAGTATGTAATAAAATCAATAAGTCACTTCGGATCTGAAGTATTGACACAGACCATATAAATAAAGAATATCTTCAAGGTTATAATACCGTACCCACTCTAGTAAACATAGACAAATTACTTAATCAGTGAGCCAATACAATGAGTGAAGTAGTATTTATTCTGATGCAGGAATGAAACCCTCCTCCTCTAAAGTTACCGCTTCTGTACACAACCCTTTATAGGGCAGATTTTATCTGAAGGCACATCATCATCATCATCATCATTCAGCCGAAAGATGTTCTGGACATAGGAAGGGCGGCGTTGTCATAATCGCCACGCTTGGCAGGCGGGTTGGCGGTCGCAGTATGGTTGTTAAAGTACTCAGAGAACGCTGCTGCCCGTCCTCTAGTAAATCCCTTAGTCGCCTTTTACGACACTCATTGGATGAGATGGGGTAGTGCTATTCTTTACGTCTGGCACCACACGGCACATATGAAACGACAATTACTTGGTGTCGCTGGCGATCATGTTGGCTAAATTCATGTTAGTGGTCGCGTTTGTGCGCTTTGCCCGTTTAGGGTTGATGCGTTTTTAGCATAAAGGTGATCATTCTTTCAATAGTTTTGTGGAGGAACGAGGTGTGGTGTTCCTCCAACCAAAGGAAGGATCCTCCAACCAGGTGGAGTCTTGTGCCTGGCGGGCTACTGCCCGACGGCTGTTTTTTTTTTTATGTTTGACTGCTATAGGTGATCCTATACAAGGTTAGTTTTAGTATATACTAAACCTGAAACTAGTTTGTTCAGAATCACTAGGAGAATCGATTGACATATTTTTTACACCACATTTTTTTTTGTTTTTTTTTTCATAAATTTCAGTTTTGTTTCAGTAGGTTTCTACCCATAACAGTTGACGGGAATAGACACCTTGAGGCTTGAAATGGTCCGCTCAGTCAGTTTCCGTGTCTTAGACAACCCCTGCATAGCATAACTCAGGCATTTCACACTTTTTTAGCGAACTTAACGCGACATAAACTAAGGTGTAACTTGGAGATTTACTAAAAAAAAACACATATTCAGGCAGTTCTGATGAAAATCTTTTTGGGGTGTCTCGGTTTTCGCATAAAGTAAAAATAACGTTGTATATACTATCTGCGTGTTAAATCATGATAGCGCGATGTAGGAACTGTCATCTATGAGAGTTGTCGATATAAAATCGACATTAAAGTCAGACTAGTGGGGTGGTTACAAGCGCTGTACAATTTTCGTTTCTGCCCTATAAAAGGCTTGTGCTTGCGTTTTTTAACGTTTTCTTTTGTTCAGCAAAGCCAATTGAGACGCTAAACGCAGGAACGGGCCTGTGTTGGCGCGCTGTCATTTTAGGTTCTAAAAGCAAAAAAAACGAACACGAAATACCTTTTAAAATGTATAGTCTCCTATCACCTCTGCTTCTGAGACTTATTGTACTCCAGATATCTAAGAACCTAAAAGGCTGATACAGCAAATTCCCTGCGGGTACGGAACGGACGTACAAAGTAAATTTTCCTGCTAAATGCAATCGATTCTACGTCATGAAATATGGCCCGTTTATTTCAATAATGGCGTCAGAGTAGATTGAAACTAAGGTCCTTTGGGTTATCTCAGATTTCTGAATAGAATTCTGTAGATTAATATCAAGCTCAAGTTATTCTAGGTTTAAACTAGTGCTAGTTAAACACTGAAAAGCAAATAACAAAATTAAATATGGTCAGAACAAACGAAAGGCTTTGAATGAAAACTGAAATTTACAGTGAAACGAGAGAAAATACAGATTGATATATAAAATAATAAAGGGAAATGGAACTGCACAATTTGATTCCGCCTGGCCCTTTCCATCATCGGACTACCAGACGTACGACAATGCGCCATCGGTACATGGTGGACATCCCACCCATACGTACAAAGCGTTTTGCGAACACATTCATTGTTCGCTCAGCTAAGGAGTGGAATTCCCTGCCGGAGTCCTGTGTTTCCTGATAGCTACAACCTTGGGGTCTTTAAGTCAAGAGTGAATAGGCTACTTCTAGGCAAGCGTGCTTCACCGTCGACCACATCATCGCTTACCATCAGGTGAGATAGTGGTCAAACGCGAGCCTAGGAAAGACCGGGAAAGTTACCAAATATGGAATAGTTTCCGTAATTATGGAATAACAATAACAATTAATTTCCCTCTTCATCAGCCTATAGCCTTTTCCCAACTACATTGGGGTCACCTTCCAGTCAAACAGGATACGGCTGAATACCAGTATTTTACACGGAGCGACAGCCTTCAGACCTCCGCAACCCAGTTACTGGGTAATACCGATATCCTATGGTTAGACCGGTTATCAGACTTTCGGACTTCTGACTACTCATAACGATTGTCATGGGTATTGGTGGGTATGACACCTGGGACCAACGGTTTAACCCTTTTACAGTTAGAGGGAATATTTTCCCCACCAACTTTTTTGGGAGATGTCGCTGAAACCTCCTTGTTATATTTTTATTTTTAAACCTGACAATATCATTTTTTTACTATTTTCTATAATAGAAAAAAAATGAAAAAAAAAACTTGTTTTTATTATATAAAAAAATGCCAAATTATTTGTTATTCACTTTTAAAACCTTATAACAGATTAAGGGTTTACGTGCTCTCCGAGGCGTATATATATGTAACGAATAGTCACTCATCCACTGGCTGACCGCAGTAAACGCAGCTTAACCTTGCAAATCATATGATCTGCGCGGATATTAATTAGCCACGAGCCCCCTTAATTTCCATCTACGAGGATAAATTATTTAATTTCCATTGACACATTCATTCACACACAATCCTTCGTTATAACGTACTCGTATGTAAATGTATGCGTGTGAACACTCACAGTCGTAACGTAACTCCATTGAACCAGACAAATGAACTTCAATAAAAAATGTACGTATTGTATCAGCGTTACCATAGACCCTTCTATTGACTACAACACTAGAGCCTTCAGGCTCTTAAAATATTAACAATTCAGGTGGTACCATACCATTTATTTCCGTGAAGGCCCCGATCGTCTCCAAATTGTACCCATTAACTAAATTAGCAATTTAGCTCTACGGAAGGTGGTCTAATTGATTATGCTGAAAAATATTTGTACGTGGCTATTGGAAAACCGTCTCCTGTAGAATGCCTAAGATAATTACTTCATGAAACAGATTTATGTTCGGCAGGTGTTGCTCGGTAAATTATTTTTCGTAGGCTATTAGGTTTTACTGTATTACCTACCCTCGTTATTAGGGTCACGTGCTGTTTTCCTTTACATCGTCCATCAAATAGTTTATGAGGAATTTATAGAGGATCAGTACATTTTATTTTTATTCCAACAATTTTATCACGGCTAGCGAAAAAAACAACGCAGATAAATTTTAAAAATAAACTGTGCTAGCTTTTTCACGCTCAAATTGAGAATAAAATGCGATACTAAATCAAAAGCGCCCCGAACTGCTGAATGCTGGATCCAAAGAGATAATATAAATTACGCATCTAGTACGTGATAAGGTTCGCTGTGAGTACATTCCAAGATTTACTGTCTGTTCGCAAAGATAATAGAGGGAAACGAAGCTTGAAAATGGCATTACCTCGTTGAGCTCGTAAAATGTGCGAATCTGCCAGACTAAG
Source organism: Amphipyra tragopoginis (assembly GCA_905220435.1). Lineage (NCBI taxonomy): Eukaryota > Metazoa > Arthropoda > Insecta > Lepidoptera > Noctuidae > Amphipyra > Amphipyra tragopoginis. Next base: position 14,303,726 of record HG992009.1, read on the forward strand.
ATCTCAGGTCGCGCACATTTGGACTTGCCGGGTAATACTGCGCGGCTCGTAAAGCTACGCAGTTATGGCTCACTCCTCTAGCTCCCTTAAAAGTCCTTAAAGTTAAGATCATTAGGCACGTTTTTCGATTTCATTGTCGGCCTTGATTAAAAAGATGCGTGATGGAAGATTATTTCGTAGATATAACTTCGTAAAGGTATGTCGTCACGATTTTATATTTGAGGGTGAGTGTGCTTTTTCACCAGATATGTGTTATGCAACGTTGCTATGAACGTGTTTGATATCCACCAATCATATTCATTGGTCCACATAGCATAGCACTGGTGGAAACTGATTCAACTAAGCTACGTTTTTATATGGAAGGATGCGTGCTATGGATGCGAGCTATGGATGCGTGCTATGGACGGTCGCGAGTGGTGTAACTATGTGCAGAGCACCGCGCCACCGCTCCCCGTATCTTTCCTATTGTAGATACGTCGCATAGCTCCAAAGAGAGTTTTATAGTCTTTGCATAGCTCGAGCTGCGCATTTTCCTCGCACAGCTACATAGCTTGGCATCAGTGGAAACGGTCACATAGTTTCGTAGGTTAGCTTTTACATTCTCGCAGCATAGCTGCATAGCACATCTCTGGTGGAAAGGCACCGTAAGGATTATGCAGTATTTACTCTATACTTTGTTCACGCAAAGATGGGTCCTGACAGCTCGGTCATTTTGTAAATTGTAGCCGTAAGGAGATTGCTATCGAAAAAACGTAAACGACATCATCAAGAACCATAAAATAGCTGTATTATCGAAGCTTTGTTTTTTAAAAATATTTGATATTCTTTGCATGGTAACGTTTCGTAGAGAAACGTCACTCATCAACTTATGGTGGAAAAGGTTATAGTTGCGTTGATTCTTTTTTATTTTATATAGTAGGTTGGCGAACAGGCCCACGGCTCACCTGGTGGTAACCGCCACCTATATACGTCGACAACCTCAAGAGGATTGTTGATGCTCTGATGAGATAGGTTGCTTTCATTCGCACTAATAATATGTCAATGCCAGAACGAATTGGAAGATTACCAACCACGCTCAGTAAAATGTTCTGGTAATGTACCTGGAAAATATATTGTGTACTGACTTTTGCCTATGACTTCGTCTGCGTGGATTTTTATATCTTTCAAGTCGATAATCTTTAATACCCACCTTTAGAGGTTAATTTTAGAAATATCCTTTCTTAGTGCTCATCTACACACTCTAAGAAACATAATATTCCAAAATAATTATGTCATGTGTATATCTTCTGCGGCTTTGTCATTCAGTATAAATAGTATTGAGTGTCTTTAATTACATGTCAAAAGTTTGAATTTCCTTAAATTGAATACATCTGTTTGTACAATAATAATCAAATTAAACGCTTTGTTTGTCTCTCGCTCTCACAACGAAATAAATCAAACCGATCAAATCAAAAACTTGTAATTGAATTCATATCTCCTTAATTATCGGATGAAAACGAAAATATGGAAACTGTCGGCCTCAATCAAAACCAATTATAGTGCCGATAAAACTACGTTGCCATGCAATAAGCAAATTAGTGAAATCAGTACAACGCGCCAACGTACAAACGGTTAATTAATGAGGGTATTCGGAACAAAGTGGTCGGACACAACTGAACCGGCGGAGCCTGTTGGGAATTCTACCGGATACAATTTAATGAATACAATAATTATTGTCTCAAATGACAGTAAACAAAGAACGATAGCATAGTAGATATACAGGGTGAAATTGTAAACACTCGACAAACCGAAATGGGAGATTGTACTCATCACTATGAACAACTTTTACTATGGCAGTAAACTGGAAATCGCGAAAAAACAAACTGCTGTTCCCTACACTTTGACGAGTTATGCGAACATAAATGTAGGGAATAGGTCTGGGTTACTTTTTCGCGATTTTCGGTTTGGTCCCATATTTAAAGTTGTTTATAGTGATGAGTACAATCTCCCATTTCGGTTTGTCGAGTGTTTACAATTTCAACCTGGATCAGCTAAAGCAGTACGTACCTCAACTTACTATAATTGCTCGAATTGACACACTCACACAGACACGCACTGTATACTGAGTATAATGCACTCTTTGTCATGTACTCTATGACAGCCGTGACTGACTGTATTCCGATGATAACTTAGAAGTCTTGTTGCAGTGCGTGTCTGTGTGAATGTGTTAATTCGGACGATTGTAGGTAGTTGAAGTACTGCTTCAGCTTACATATACAGGGTGTCCCTGGAAGTATGGATCAAATCGAATAGGAGCGTGGGCAAGGTCATTTCAAAACTTGTAGTAGTAAAAACTTGAGTAAATATTTTGCCAGACCAAAAAGCCTTTGCAGTAAATGTTTTTTTCTTATTGAACACATGTTTTCTAGTTACGTAACAATATTACCACAAGAAAGGCCTACTGTTCGCCAAAGTTCTGAAAAAAAAATGATAGCTCTGATAGTTTTTTTTAATTTTTTTCTATGCGAAGTGATTGAAAAAAAAAACAATATTTGGTCATAACTTTTGAACCGTAAAAAATTGCATCGACATTCTCAGGGTTAAAAAGTTTGGAAATGACATTGCCCACGCCCCTATTCGATTTGATCCATACTTCCAGGGACACCCTGTATACTGCGACGATAGGTAAGGAAATTACTGAGAGGTATTCTGACAATTTTTTATTAAGTAGTCATGGGTACGAACCTTTTTAACCATGACAAAAAACAGATTTTACTTTATGACAGTATTGTGTTTCATTCATTTCATCCTTGATCTTTATTGAAATAAAATGAGCTCCGGCTTTGTGATTGCCCTTTGTCTGTTCAGTTTAGAGAATTATATTTAAGGGCTGTCTTATAATTATACTTCGTTCTTATACTCTGTTTAACAAAAGATGGGTCCTGACATAGCGGTAATTTAGTAAATTGTATCATTTTGTTATTAAAAATATTTTATACTAGCTGTGCCCGCGACTTCGCCTGTGTGGAAGTCGGAAAACAACATCGTGTCCCCAACAACTAAACAATGTATATGTACTCCATTTTTTAAATCTAATTTTTATTTCCAACTAGTTTTTTTAGACCGCGGCTTCGCTCTCGTTAAAAACTCTTAACACACCACTAAAGTTTCTATAATAATATAATTCAATCATGATTCGAAAGACACGTGGCGCCATCTATTGTCGTTATTGTTGTTTTCCTCGGGAACAGTACTTTTTTTCGGGATGAAAGGTACCCTATGTCCGTTTTTGTACACCTGACAACATACGTGCAAAATTTCTGGATGATTGGGTCAGTGGTGTAGGCGTGAAAAGGTAACAAACAAACAAACTTACTTTCGCATTTATAATATTAGTTAGGATAGGATTAGGATTCAATGTATTGTAACGTTTTGTAAAGAAACGACAGGACTCGCCGTACGGTGAAAAGAGTATGGTTATTTTAGTTTCTCTCTGTATCTAAACCAAGAGAACAGCTTTCATCAGATTAAAATACATTGAAATCATAACACTATTTAGAAAGGTTCTAAGTACTCCATTTTACAGTTAGAGGGAGTATTTTTCCCACCAACGTTTTTGGAAGATGTCGCGAAAACCTCCTTGTTATATTTTTATTTTTAAACCTGACAATATAATTTTTTTTACTGTTTTCGTTAATAGAAAAAAAAATGAAAAAAACTTTTTTTATTATTAATAAAAAATGCAAATTTTTTTGTTATTTACTTTTTCTTAAAACCTTATAACCGATTAAGGGTTAAATGACATCTCATAATTTTTGTATTATAACTTTCGTGAGACACATCCATATTTATGTGTTATCGGTAGCGGGTAGCACTGGGCAATGTTGACAAGAGAGGGTAGTCGTCGATATGGATCGGCCCACCCGAGGTTATAAAGGCGGTGGTCATTCGACGAAGCGAGAGCATTCCGTGTTGAACAGCTGAAGAAGTCTGACCTTTTATATCTGATTGGCTTGTCCTTATTTTGTGATCTTGTAGTAATTGTGTAAAGTAATGTACTGTGGTCTAGTTGATGTTGCTGATACTAGCCCGAATGCAAGTGCTCTCAGTGGTGGAGAGTCTGTGTTGGTTTTATTTACTGTGTTTACCTTGCTCGCAATCCTGACATACCGATATTAGCTGGAACTGTAATGATAGAGTCACCCCTGAACGATTATATTGTTGTGTCTTTTACATCAGAAGTGGGATAAGAAAAAACCAGTCCACATTATGATTGTATGATTTACATGTGTAAATTATTTGCTTTGTAAAAATCCCCTGTAGACGGACTGACAAAAACTTGATTATTCGATTGATATTACAATGGTGAGAAGTGCGAGAACGAGAAAATGTGATAAATCCGGTGAGTCACAACCATTTTATTATGTGTGAAGGTAGTTTGATGAAGGAAATATAATATGAGAGGTTATTTATTCGTGTAAAATAAATATTAAATGATATCTTTGCTTATTCATGTAAAATAAAAGAGATGTTATCTGTATTTATCCGTGTAAAATAAATGAGATGATATCTGTGTTTATTAGTATAAAATAAATATGATGGTATCTGTATTTATTCGTGGAAAATAAATACGGCATCTGTATTTATTCGTGTAGGAAAATACATTGCAAGTCGTATTAGAGTTTGTCGTGAGATGCAACCAGGGTTGATCTTTGGCACCGCCCGGTTTGGCCAGCCGGGGTTGGCCAAAGGCTTCGCCTGGGGAAAACTGAAACTCTAACGTGGCGAAGCAATTGTTATAGGGCTGGAACCAAGGCGGGATATGCCATGATATGGCTAGATCCAAGGCGGGTGATGCTATGTTGATAAAGCAGGATCCCAGGCGGGTGATGCCAAATGAGTTGGCTAAATCCAAGGCGGGTGATGCTATTAATTGATAAATGAAAATGCAGTGAAAATGAGATTCTGTTTTGAATTAATGTTTTGAAAAAGTTTTGAAAATATTGATATTTGTTTTTATTGGTTTTGTTATAATTCTTGTTGTAGAATGGTGCAAAATAGTTGATTGAAATTAAAAAGTAGTTTGTTATTATTACTTATGGTTTAAAATGTATTTTTTGTAGACGAAAACAGGAAATTGTATATATTATTGACGATACGTATTATGATGGCTTCCGTTAAAGATTGATGTGTCAAATTTATTTTTAAATAAGAAATAATTTGACTTATTTTCGATAAAGATGTGTATAATATGTACTTATTGTATTGTTGTAAAAAGGTTGTATTATTAGCGCAACATAGAAATGTTATGTTTACAAAATCATGTCAGTTTTGTAATATGAGTTTGTGAATAATTGAGATACCTATTTGATCATGAAAAATGATACTTAAGTATTATGATTTTGGGAATAATTGAGATAATATTTTAAGTGTTTATAATTATGTACTATGATACTGTGAATAATGATTATAAGATATTTAACCATGAAACATTTAGGATGTTTGTTTTCTGATTTTGTGAAGAATTGAGATATTTAAGAATGTAGGATTTTGTGAATAATAATGAGATAATGAATCGTGAATTATTTTAATCGTTGTTATGTACTAATATGAGTTTGTGAATAATGAGATATTTAATCTTGAAATATTTTAAGTGTTTAACGTACTATGAGTTTGAAGTGTTTATATGCTGGTACAATGAATTGTGAATAATTGAGATATTTAATCATGTAATATTTTAAGTGTTAAATGTACTATGAGTTTGTAAATTATTGAGATATTATGTTATGATTTTGTGAATAATTAAGAGATTTTTACGAATGAAATATTTTAAGTGTTTACGTATTATGAATTTGTGAAAAACCATAATGAGATATTTAGCCCTGAAAAATATTGTAAATGTATTTAAATGATTTTATGAATTTGTGTATGATGAGATTGTGTGTTTATGTACCTATTATGATTTATTGAATAACTATAATTTGATGTTTACCCAAAGTAGAACTATCTATTAGGCATCTGAGATAGTATTTTATTGTGAAAATGTTGAAATCTAATGTGTGTATGTTTGTAAGATGTTTGATACGAGAAGTTATGAACGAATATAGAACTAGGTTGATACTGAATGAATATCAACTAGTTTAAGCCACGGGTGATGAGCTTGTTGGCCGTCGATGGGATAACAAGCTCTAATCGATTCAAACATTCTTTGGATGCTTTTCATTTTACTTTGGTCAAAGACATGAGTAAGTTGACGAGGTCAAAGATCAGGTGTGGCCGAGATGTATACTGTATTATTTGTTTCTGTTTAAGGTCCAGAGGTGTCACTGAAATTAGGCCTTGATGTACAATCTTGACGATGGGGTTGATGGTGCGTCGACCACCAACCACCAACACACGAGGACGTGTGTTTTGCAGGAGGGCCGTGTTATCGGTAGCGGGTAGCACTGGGCAATGTTGACAAGAGAGGGTAGTCGTCGATATGGATCGGCCCACCCGAGGTTATAAAGGCGGTGGTCATTCGACGAAGCGAGAGCATTCCGTGTTGAACAGCTGAAGAAGTCTGACCTTTTATATCTGATTGGCTTGTCCTTATTTTGTGATCTTGTAGTAATTGTGTAAAGTAATGTACTGTGGTCTAGTTGATGTTGCTGATACTAGCCCGAATGCAAGTGCTCTCAGTGGTGGAGAGTCTGTGTTGGTTTTATTTACTGTGTTTACCTTGCTCGCAATCCTGACATACCGATATTAGCTGGAACTGTAATGATAGAGTCACCCCTGAACGATTATATTGTTGTGTCTTTTACATATGATTAGTTACGGTTTACTCACGTGTATTTTTCGGGATTGCCCGACTAGTGTCAGACCCAAACGGAGCCCTTAATCATGAGCTGATCACGCGGCGATGCTGCGAGTCGACCTGATTCCGTTTGGGCCCGAAACTAGTCGGACAATCCCGAAAAATGCACGTGAGTAAACCGTAACTAATCATAAGTATCACATAATTTGTGTACTGATGTACACACAGGTACATTCGATGTTCCCATCTCACGGCTATTAACACGTCTCGCTCACGAATTTCCTATAATTTGTACGTTATTATTAACAACGTTGTTCGTCAACCTCACGTGATGTTAAATTACCGCTGATTTTCAGCTAGTAGAACCTTGTCGCAACACTTCCACCCTCGCCTCATTATTAACTGACATTATTTCCCGTGTCAATAAAGACGAATAAGTAAATTGTACTTAGCAACATAATAGTAATGTTAGTTTTTTAGGGTTCCGTAACCAAAGGGTAAAACGGGACCCCATTACTAAGACTCCGCTGTCCGTCCATCTGTCACCAGGCTGTATCTCATGAACCGTGATAGTTAGACAGTTGAAATTTTCACATATGATGTATTTCTGTTGCCGCTATAACAACAAATACTAAAAAATAGAATAAAATAAATATTTTAAGGGGGTCCCATACAACAAACGGGATTTTTTTGCTCGATATTGATAACGGCAACAGGTAGACGCTTGAAATATTCACAGAATATTTAGTTACACTTTAAAAATAAATAATTAAATTAAAATAAAACTAATATTTAAAGGGGGCTCCCATACAATAGACATGATTTTTTTGCCGTTTTTATAGATCTTATTGGTACGGAACTCTTCGTGCGCGAGTCCGACTCGCACTTGGCCGGTTTTTTTTCTTTTTCTTTACAATAAAGTATATCTATCTATCTACATACAATTTATTGATCTAGTGGTTCGCGTCGAGCGACAGATTCTAACTTCAGTGTCTAATTCCGGCAAAAATCAGATATTGTTAGTTGCATCCGGGTAGAATTCACCCAGTTTATTGTGACAAGCTCGCCCTTGATACCTTAAAACCTGCCGTCATTTTCAAACAGTTATTGTACAACAGGTAGGATTGATGATCCTTTTCATTCTGAGAAGAGGCCCATGCCCAGCAGTGGGGCAGTAATGAGCTGATGATGTGATGTGTGATGTGATTGTAAGACAGTACATGCTGCCGGATCCTTTAGAGGTAACAGGCGTGACGCAGTAGGTTGGTCAGCACTATATCCAGGGGCGGATTTCTATAGGCCAGGTAGGCCCGGGCCTAGGGCAGCAAAATTTAGGGGGGGGGGGGGGGTTGGGGCAAAAATGGTAGGTTTTTTTAAGCCAGACAAAAGACCATTTGTGAATAACGATTCATTGTTACTTACAAATAGAAATGGTACCTAAGCATCAGTATTTTAAACACTGATTGAGATTATTTTATCATTTACTGACTTTCGTTGTTTTTTATTTTAATTTAATTCCTATAGTTCTTTAATTTTTCGTGATTTACTGCGAGTAGAGGGCGGCAATATTTCATAGGCCTAGGGCAGCCAACGTATCAAATCTGCCCCTGACTATATCATCAACAATGAACTCCCCGTAACTATTAAGGAGATAGAGAACTACGCAGTCACACTGTGATTACACCAATATAAACGGTTCGGTGCACACTGCACCGTGTGGGTAAGCGTACGCATCAACTAGTATGTAGGTAATTGAATGTCGAATACAGGTTGTGACATCTCGGTTCGATTTGTCTTCCAAGTTTTAGTTTTGGCTCTAGTTATTCTAGTCATGGTTTAATCACAGACACAGTACACCGTGTCGTCAAGTGTAATATGATATATTATTACCAACTGGTAATATCCAGATTTTACAGCTTTGAAGCTGTAAAATCTGGATTTGGATTTGGACTGAGATGAAAAATTACGAAATTGGGAAACTCCTTGCGACTTGCCATTATAATAATTACAATTTAGTAGGTCTGGCAGACATTTCTTTTGAAATAAGCTTACCTTTGTACTAAATATTATCAAGCAAGTAATATTTTTAATAATACGTCATACATTATTTCGCTTTAACCGATATTGCGTGTAAATAAATAATAAAGATTTTTTTTTAATACATTTATTTTAGACCAATTTTACCCAAATAATTGTTTTAATATCGGTTTTGTCTTTTTTCATTCTAAAGAGGTGCCGCCTGGGATATTTTTAGCCTCAAATTAGCCCCTACTGTATGTCGAATACAGCTTGCAAAATATGATTCTAGTTACTAAAGTAGCTACTAGTGTCACTTCAGATTTTCACTAATACTAACCTAACCGTTTTTGGGGTGCATGAAAAGAGCCTCCGAGAGTGACGATACTTAAGTACGCCCGACGCATCCTGGGCAGTCAGCCCCGCTAATAATCTTCCTGACTGGTTAATAGATAGAAGAAGATTTCAGATTTTGACTTGTAATTAATAATTACCAATAAACTGATTTCTATTTCTGCGATTACATAATCGGCCCAATACAATCCCACTGCTGGACACGGGCCTCTTAGAATGAGAAGGGTTGAGTCCTTAGTCCACCACGCTAGCCTGATACGAGTTAGCAGAATATACGATTGAAACTTCATAAATCAAAGTCAAAGTTTTTTATTTCAAGTAGACCAAATTACAGGTGCTTTTAAAACGTCAGAACTAGGTGCACGGTTCCAAAAGGTAGGTCTCATGGAGAAGAACCACAGAGATGATGGAACGACACATACGTACATATTATTATATATTTCACTGTGATTCTATGACTCGGTATTATACAAGATGTCCCATAACTGATTAATGATAGAGCAGTTTATTACGGTTCAGAAAAAATATGTTTTTTTTAAGTTGGTTACTTTTTTCATAAACACATTTAATAGTTAGATATAGGAGGTACAATTTAATTCATGGCAACTTTGAAATTAGAAAATGAGAAAACTTAAAAAAAAAACTGAAATTGCGTAAACAACAATATCATTTGTTCCCGGCTTGACGTTCAGTTTGGGGACATCCTGTATACATATCGCTTCACAACGCAATGCAACGCAACGTGTCGGTAAGCGCACGCATCAACTGGTAAGTAGGTAATTGAATATTGCACACGGGTTACAAAATCAGGTTCACTTGTATTTCTAGTTCTAGTTTAGAATATATTACTTTTGCTATACTCTGTGCAACGGAAGATGTCTCCTGACAGCTCGGTCATTTCGTACAGTGTGTCCTAAGGAGACTGCTATCGAAAAAACGTAAGCGGCATCATCAAAAACCGTTAAATAGCTGTATTATCCTTGTTTTGTTTTTAAAATATATTAGATATAGTTTGTATGGTAAGGTTTTATAGAAACCCCAGGATTTGCCTTACGTTGAAAAGGATATAGTGATACTTAGTTTAAAGATAGAGACAACACTTAATATACTTATGTATACCAATGTAATAACATGACTAGATGTAGACGGATCGCTGCGAAATGCATCGTGTTTTAAATAAGTGATCGCACCTGTCTATGTAAGGCCCGCCGCTGATTGTGATTTTTTGTCACGGTGACTTTTTGTTACCCAAGTCGAATGCTATGAAGATATATATAGTAGTGCGCTCACTATGGTGATGTGACATTACGGTGACAAATATATTTTCATAGAATTCGACTTGGTAACAAAAAGTCACCGTGACAAAAAAATCACAATGAGCGCCCGACCTAATTGTATGTTAAGCTTGCAAATCCAAGTTAAACTGCCTTTAAATGTATAGTTCTGCTAGTAATGGTTTATTGAAGACCGAACTTATGCTAGAGTTATTGTTGTGGTACTACGCAACACATCAATAACATTTACCATTTTTTAACATTTAACCATTTACCATTTTTTTGGGTTCCGTAGTCAACAAGGAACCCTTATAGTTTCGCCATGTCCGTCCGTCTGACCGTCCGTCCGCTGCTTAGCTCAGAGACTCCTAGTACTAGAAAGCTATAATTTGGCATGGATATACATATTAAATCACGCCGACAAAGAGGTAAAACAAAAGCATGAAAAAAAATATTTTTGGGTTCCTCCTTTACACCTAACGTGGGAATGTTTTTTTTTCTCGTCTTCTCCATGGTGTGGAGTGTTGTTGGATAGGTCTTTCAAAAATATTGCGGGTTTTTCACTACAATTTTTCGGTTAAGGGGGATCCCTTACAAAAATTAGCACTTTAAAGCTTAATATTTCAGAAACGGATGTTTCTGAAATATTAAAGCTTTAAAGTGCTAATTTTTGTTAGAGTTAAGTGTCCCCCCCCCCCTTCCAGCTAAACGGTTTGTTTTGGATATGTGTTAATTCACGGTAGCAGTATATACAACAAAGTTAAAAGGAAAACCATCACAGCTAAGTAGGCTTTACAAGTTTACGAGTAGGTATTCGACCAACTTGTAAAATGTACTTGGAAAAGTAAAAATTTCGTACAAATTCCATTAATACCCTCTGCTTAATCCGCTTTATTGTGCAACTACGGAACCATATTACTGCGCGTGGCCCGACACGCACTTGGCCGGTTTTTACCTGTAAAATTTTCTGATTGCTGTGAAATATAACAGAATCAACATAGGCATTCAATAATAATTGGTAATGGAACACAAATGACTTAGAGTGGGGACCAGTAATTAATAATCAAATAACCGCGCAATTCGCACAGGGTACATAAATTATTATGCGGTAACAACAGAAATATTATCTAAACTACACGCAGTTAGGTCGAGTACATACAGGCTGAAATTTATTTATTTCCATTTTTATTCCAATACAGATTTATGACTATATCCGACAAGCGTTAGACATGGAATGGTTTTTTGTCGGCCGGTTATACGCAGATACTGTTTTTTCCTCACATTCTTCAACATCGTAGGCTCGTAGCGCCTACGCCGTAGAATTCTACGCAGCTACGAGCGCAAACTAAGAAGCGGTACGTGCTTGCTTTTACATAAGACTTTTGACGATTCATTTTTATTGTAACGTACAAAGTACAATCGCAGGAAAATAGCTACTTGTATGTACCTAATATTCATTAGAGCGGAATTAAATAGTATGCCGTGCAACAAATAAAAATACAAGAACAGTAAATAAGTAATACAAAAATAAACAAAAGCAAGTAACGTCTTAGCTAAATGAAAAAGTAACTAATTTGTTATGAGCTCAGTTTGTTATTTTTTCGTTACCTGTACATCAGTCACCTAGTGACACGATCCGTCTTCGTTAACGACGGGCTCTCATTCTTCCGGCGAACTGCCGAAATTCATCAAGTAAGACTGCTATTCTATAGCCGTACACCTGCACGGACTCCATGAAAAATGATATGAAAAGTAACCGTAATTTCGAAATGGGGAAGTCCGAAAATGAGGTAAAATCCTTAAAATATTGCAAAGACAAGTTACATTATGCAAATATTGCTGAAATATCGTAATATAATTTAAATGTAATTGTAATTTTTTTACTGCCTCGTCTGAGTGTGAGGTCCTAGGTTCGATCTCCAGGTCGGGCAAAGTGTAATTAGGTTTGTCCAGGTGGATTTTTTCAGTAGCAGCCCGGAGTTTGGATTTGTGCACGGTTGATGGTAATAAGCTCGCCCCCTATTACATGTGACTTACATATAACATAACGGCGAAATGAGGGTGTACTATACACCTCGGCCTGGCCATTCGGGGAATACAGCATGACGTTAAGTATTGTATGTACGTAATTGTCATTTTTTCCTAAAATCTATCTGTAGTAGTCACAGCCTTAAGGCCGATTTACACGAGGATAGTTTCTCGAAGCGAGACTCGTTCTGTCGTTGTCTTTCTCTACGATGAAAACAGAGATAGCATGAGACTCGCTTCGAGAAACTATCTCCGTGTAATGGCCGATTTACACGAGGATAGTTTCTCGAAGCGAGACTCGTTCTGTCGTTGTCTTTCTCTACGATGAAAACAGAGATAGCATGAGACTCGCTTCGAGAAACTATCTCCGTGTAATGGCCGATTTACACGAGGATAGTTTCTCGAAGCGAGACTCGTTCTGTCGTTGTCTTTCTCTACGATGAAAACAGAGATAGCATGAGACTCGCTTCGAGAAACTATCTCCGTGTAAATGAGCCTTTAGTCTTTTGATTACATTATCGCTCCTTGTCTTAGCAGAATCAGTGTCACTGTGCCATATAACTATCCGGAGCTTTATGGCCACATACGCTTTCGTGTACTTCGTGTAATATCTAGTCATCGTTTCATATAAACACTAATGACGTATTGTTAAGAGCGTAGATGAGAAGATTAATAGTAATTTTAACTATATTATTATACAAGCTTAGTTTTAGTATATACTAAACCTGAAACTAGTTTGTTCAGAATCACTAGGAGAATCGATTGGCATATTTTTTACACCATTTTATTTTATTTTTTATAAATTTTAATTTTATTTCCGTAGGTTTTTACCCATAACAGTTGACGGGAATAGACACCCTTGAGGCTTAAGATGGTCCGCTCGATCAGTTTCCGTGTATTAGACAACCCCTGCATAGCACATCTCAGGGATTTCACACTTTACTAGAGAACTTAACGCGACATAAACTACGGTGTAACTTGGATATTTATTAAAAAAAACACATATTCAGGTAGTTCCGATGAAAAACGATGTATATTATATTTCTGTTTTAATATGTTTAAATTCACAGAATTATGAAACTTATATCAAAGTTTCCTTAATTTTATACCATAAATCAAAATAAATTAAATTGATACAGGACCTCACAAATGTCCTAAAGTTGGCATTGTAACCCTGAACGTCAATGAGAAGGATTTATTACAAAACTTTCCTAATATACATTAATGTATACGTAATAATACAATCAATTAATTGACACGGACGCGGACGTAGCAACAATTTCTCAGGAGGATTTCTGAAATCTCAAGGGTTATAATTGGATCAGACATAATTGACAGTAGTCCTGAGCCCGGTCCCTTGCCCACATAATTTTATGTAACAGCCACGAAATCTGCATTTCATTAAATGCCGGCTAACTGGCACATGGGGAATAATTAATTTAATACAGTTTTACGAACATTTCCGTTAAAAACGTGACCAACAAAATAATTAAGTATATACGAAAACTTCAGCATCGTTTATACAGACTGTAAACGATTTCGTGTAATTCCTTCAAACTGCGTGATCTATTTGTGATACAGATAAACCTTAAGTGTGGCGCCACACTATCCCGAAATTACGCGACCGAACTTCGGCGTCTATGTTTTTTATATAGGTAAAACGCGACGTAATTTCAGACTGGTGTGTCGCGGGTAATTTAAAAAGCATTGCAAGCGTAATCATGCCGAACTTCGGCCGCGTATCTTCGGCATAGTGTGTTTAGACACTTTTTTTGTATTTTTTTTTGAAAATCTATGGCAATTTAAGAAAAAAAACGTTGTTTTCTGTTTCATAGTCATTTTAGAGCTTCGAGATAATTGATTGCAAAAAGCGACATCGCGCTAGTCGTGCCCGTGAGCTGTGTCGCCGTACTTTCATTAATTTATGCGTGGTATCGAAATGTTCTATCACGTAAAATTATTTATTACAACTTCTTTTTTGCTTATTTTTAATTGAAATCTTAGAAGGTGGTTTAGACACGATCACATATCCCTACCGCAAGAAAAAAGAAACATTTGTTTTTTTTATTTTTAATCGATCTTAATCCCGTTTGCGGTTAATCTATACCAGTAATAGATTATGTGGAATTAAGGACATTTTTTTTTAATTTTTATTTACACGTATTCATTTACCTACAGCCTCTATACACGTCTATATACAATACATAAGTTTACGTAAGTTGACTACGCGTAATAATTAACTTATCTTTGTTCCCTCGCTTGAAATTACATTAAACAGTGGGCCAGGTAAATAATGTCCTTTAATTTGTTCACCGCTTCGAATGTTTTTTTTTGTTATGCTGACAATTTGGGGGGTAATAAAGGGTAGGTAATAATGATGTCTCTCTCTATTGTCTCGCGTTGACAAGGTGAACGAATCATCATGTAAAATAATGAAATGTTTATGGTAATCTCAACCGTGCGTGTCCCATGGTGTTAGTAGGTCCTTGAAGACGACTTTATTTATTTTATTTATTTATTCTTTATGCACAAAATTAGTACAGAGGCGGACTTAATGCCTTAGGCATTTTCTACTAGTCGACCATAGGGTTATGCAGAGACGAAACATGGTAGGTGCACACATTTTTACGATACGATAATTATGACATCAAAAATAAGCTTAGGTATGGGTATCTATAAAACTTTAGGTTATGTCGAGGAGGGGTACCCCACTTTCAAAAACATAGTAATCGAAATCAGTCTATAGTGATTAGATATTGATACCAGAAACGATAAAAAATACAAAAACAACTTTTTGATCTGTGAGTTGTCTGAGTATTGTTTAGAGGCAATGATTCTAAAAAGCGGTGCTAGCCTGGCAGTTGAACGTTCACCTTCTATGCAGGAAGGTCTGAGTTCCGTACCGGCCCGCAATCCTAAGAGGACTACAAAAGGTCATCGGTGGTATGAGTAGTCCACCAACACGCCCCATGCCGGCGTGGTGAACTAAGGCATACACCAGCGTTGCCAGACGTCCTGATTTTGGCGGGACGTCCCGATTTTGAAATCAAAATTAAATGTTCCGCGCGGGACAGGCTTAGTCCCGCTTTTCGGGGATTACTCGAATTTTTATAAGTAATTCTTATAAATAACTCTTACTTAATTATGTGATATAATATGGTTCATAATTATATTCCTATGAAGACTTAACTGCCTAACTATAGAGTAACCCGGACAGTTATGTTAAAGTAACGTATTTTCATTAAAATACATTTTCTAAGGCAATTTTTGCTAATTACTGTCACGTAAACATAGTTTAAAACTGAAATAAAAAGATAAGTATTTAAAAACTGCTGATTATATATGTTTTTTACAATATCCCGCTTTCGACGAAAAAATCCCGCTTTTTTTTCGAAATAAGTTTCAAAAAAGACTTTTCCAAAAAAAAAAACTGGCGTCGCTGGCATACACCCTTCACATCCTGAGAAAAAAACCATACCCAAAAGTGTAACAGCAATGGGCTGATAATGCCAATGATTCTAGAAACATTTACCTCCGGTTTCTGAATTGAGAATTCGGGATAAGCGATACTTAAGTAGTATTTGAGTACGGAGTTGTCAAAAAAATGCTTTAAAATCCGTAATTTTTTTGACAACTCTGTACTCAAATGTTACTGAAGTACTGCTTATCCTAGAATTCTGAATTCAGAAACCGGAGGTTAAGGACCATTAATTAATGTTCGCATAACTCGTCAAAATGTAGGGAACAGCTGTTTTTTTTCGCGATTTCAGGTTTGGTCCCATAGTAAAAGTTGTTCATAGTGATGAGTACAATCTCCCATTTCGGTTTGTCGAGTGTTTACAATTTCACCCTGTATAATATTTTTTTAAGTTATTAAGTAAGTTATGAAGTTGTGAAAGCAATATTATACCATCAATATGTTTCGAAAACTAACCAACAATAAAGCGCAGTATAACATACAGTCAACGTTCTGTTCTAAAGAAGTAATATATCAAGTAAGATTTATGTGTAGATCAGCCACAACTCCTCCAATATACAACGTGTTACAAAAATACCCCTAAAGCCGAAAGGGGATTAAAAGGTCCCTTGTAAAGAGTATATTGGCAATATTAAAAAAAACCCAAAAAAAAATTGGACCAATCGTAAAATTAAATCATCACTGAAACGCAACCCTGAAAACATAAAAGTAGACTAGGTACCCAGAAAGTTATTTACATTCTTACCTAATTTCCTCTGAGAGGTAAATGACAACAACCATAAAAGACTACTTGATTAAAATTTTCTTTTTAAGGGGAATTATGTAACACGTTGTATACTACTTTAGAACAACAGTTCCTGGAAAACTGTCTGCTCTGCCTACAATAACAACTTTGTTTCTTTTTCAAACGACGCCATTACTTGTGGAATAAAACAATTAGCAGACTGTTTTAGAGAAAATTAAATGCTTACCAGGTGCTCTCTTTCAGTCCAATCTGTTTTTCGAATAAAATTAGTGTTGATGTTTCTTTGTACTTAATGCTTTAACTTGGTGATTTAATCTTTAAGTACAATCTTCTTTTGAACTCTAATTGAATGCTTTTAATATTTTACTTTACTTAACGATTCCAACTTAATTGCTTGGTTTTTTTAGGTAAAAGGTAGGTAAAATACACGAGTAGCACGATATCGCTCCACGCAGTCAGTTCTTGGAACACTAAAATTACTCAGATACAGAATGCCATGGTTGATTTTTTGGAATATTTTTTTGTTGATTCTGAAAAAACCTATGCCGAGTCAATCAGTGTCACCAGTAGATAACGCGGTTTGAAGGAATTACACGAATTCGTTAACACCCTGTATATTCACGGAATTGTCTGGGAACAAGTGACTTAGATATTTTCTGGTCAGGAGGGTGGGACACAACGGCAAATAGGATAGCCACAATATCCCTCTAAGATTGTTTGTCACCATATAGTTTAGAACCGTAACAAGCATTCGACAAATAAAAAAAAATGCTACAAGTATCTTCTAAACCAAAAATAGCTTATGACTCATGGACTGTATTTTAGGGACTGCAAGATCACTCACACGTTCGGGACCGTCAAAATCACCACAAACTCAACAATGTTTAGAGCACACTACAAAACATACCATAGTAGCTCATCCAATTTTAAATTGATATATAAAGTTAATTTGTAAACAGCGTTGTGGGTTGTGGGCTGCATTGTTACATACACTATTGTAAAATTATTTTGTAAAACTGTATAATGTAGCTGTTTGTTGTTACCTTGAAATAAAAAATAAAATAAATGTTTATAACATAAACCAATATACAGCATGTTAACTAACGAAAAGAGTGCCGGTAACACGGTAATTATACTATATTACCATTAGACATTTTTTTTCAAATTGGGGTGCATGAAAAGAGCCTCCACGAGTGACGATACTTAAGTACGTCCGGCGCATCCTGGGTAGTCAGCCCCGCTACCAACCTTGCTGACTGGCTAATCTTTTCACCACGGCATGACCTATTCTCGTGTAGCTCGTGCCGACACGATAGAAAAAGATTAGACAAAAACGAGAACATAAAAAAAGTATAGGAATATACGTTCTTGGAAAGTAGGAATGTACAGCATACAATTATTATTTAAATAAAACAAGCGTGAAACGTTAATATACACTTTAATTTAACAATTAGTGATTCATCAGGTGTAGACACACAATATTTAAGTCAATCTAACAATGTGCGATAAAAGTGTATCAATCCGAAATTAAAATTTAATATTAATTTTACACAAATATGTCTCGTATTGACAGCGTTTGAGACACAACTTGCATCTAAGCAAGGACACGTGAAAAATTAAGTGCAGGGTAATTCAATTAGGTATGATGCCCATCTGAGAAAGCGCGTCGAAGAGCATTGGAGCGCAGCGCTGAGCATTGAAGCGCTGCAGCACGCATCGGAGCGAACGGAACCGCAAATTATAATGCAATAAAGAGAATTGATATGTATCTATAACAATTACAGTTCATATTTGCATTTCGCCCGCATTCAGCAGCAGCCGGTTGGCTGTGCTCCAAATATGAACCAGGTGTAAATATTATAGATATATTGCAATGTAAATGGCGCTTCAAACCGCTCTGATGCGCTTCACCAGGTGTGAATCGTACATTCATGTTTTTATTATGACGGGCACTATGAAAGATAGGTATGTCTGGTATGTACGATACACAACTGTGGACGCTTACATAACATGGCCATCATTTTTTTCCCTCAGAGCGGGACGCCTGCAATAATTTTTATAAGAATAAAACACATATTTAATATGAAAATTTACAAAAAAAACGGAGCTTTTCTTGTGTAGTCTCGTGGACTGGTCCGATATTTTACGGAAGAGCAATTTGCTTTAAAATAATTATTAGCTTTAGTTTATACAATGAATGTGTAAGTGATAATGTTGGCATGACTTGTTGATATTACTTGGTTAACAAAATGTTTTCCGATGCAATTAATAAATACACGCCCTTTTATATTGAATTCATTTCCACGGATTGCCTTTTTTCAAAGCGGGACATTTACATGTTTTTGGGGACAGCGGGATACATAGCTCAAAAGCGGGATTGTCCCGCTCAAAGCGGGACGTATGGTCACTTTACGCATACATGATTATTTTTATTACTTTTAGGGCTGATTTTTCAATCGTCAGATAACTTTTAAGAGGGGAATAAGTTTGACGTTTTGACAGCTTATGTATAGACAATATGCCAAACTGTAATATTTATTCCTTATATAAAAGTTATCTAACGATTGAAAAATCGGCCCTAAGTAAAACAAATTGCATTTTTATTTTGGTGAACAATAAAGAGTAAAATAAAACACGAAAGTCTATCACCAAAAGTACCAGTAACGACAACTTTAAAGATACACGGCACGCATTTTACTAAAAGTTTAAGGGTTAATAACTTTCTGGAACTGTAACAATATAATGAGGTAGGTGACAAGGAGGCCGACGAACTTGAACGGCAGCGATATGTCGATGTCCAACATGCGCAGCAGTGAGAACGAGAGGTCCCTTGTCTCTGTCCACGCCAGCAGAGCTCGCGCCATGCCGCGACTCGACTTATCTGCAAAGTCACCAAGAATACTTGCAAAAGATAAACACCGGTATTCTGAATATCAGGACTTAATACAAAGTCCGAAACAGCAATCGTTTCACCTGTGTAAAATATCGTGAAAAAAACATACCCAGTTGATTCTCATAGAGCCTCGAAGCCAGCAACTCTCTAAGTCTTCGAACTTCGTTGTGAACTTCATCCCCAAGCACACAAGGTGCAAACAGCGGTAGCATCAAGCCAGCTGTAAGTCCCGCGAATCTAAACACATATGAAATCGAGACCTAAAGAAAACAAAAGATAAATATAATTATTTTGAGTCATTATGAGTAAGATAAAAATGGTAGATTACTGCTAAAATTTATGTCATTTATGACCAGTAGGCGTAGTACGACTACCAACGACATGGGTTTTGTCGACGGAAAAAAGTCAAAATGACAGATACACAGTGGCAGTATGTCACTTTGTCTATTTTACTCACTAATTTTGTCACTAAGTCGACAAAACCCTTGTCTACGATAGTCATGCTACGCCTGCAGGTGCATTCATGTCGTTAATAATTACGAAAAAAACGTACCTATCCATATAAAATACAAAAGTATTCAACTTACATCGTTATTTATAAAATCCAATGAAACGTAGTAGCTACAAGTCAAAATGGTAATAAACGTCGTGATTATTGAGACCAGGAGCTAAAAAACAAGAAACAAACAGTTAAGTACAATTATTTATGTTATAATAAATATTCAAATGTTATCTATTTCTATTACCTGCCATTTAACCGCTTCTATTAAATAATTGTACGATTTAATCATATTGTGGTACAGATTCATCACCTTCTCCATTTTACAGAGAGTTTTGTTACTGTCAGCTTTCAAGTATCCAAACTCTTCGATATTAGGGGTTTTTATTATTTTATTGTTTGACAACGACAGCTCCATATAGTAGTTAATTAAACGCAAACGCGGCGTGAGAAGACTAAGTAAATGACCACAGAAATGTACTTCCAGAATATAACTTACTACAAAAAGCACTAATCCATTATATATATTCAACCAATTAACGAAGAAAAGCGCAAACGTACCCGCTGCATAAAATAGCATAGCAACAGTTAGTATCATGTTTTTTATCGTCCCCTTTACAATCTTCGGTCTGCAGCCAACTTCTTTGTCAAAAACATTCAACTCATTGTAATAACGCTGCAATCTCTTAATTGAAACTAAATTGAATATTATGAAGAAGATACACTGGATATAAGCGACAGGAATAACTATTTTATAAATGGTTTCGTCTATGAGATTATACAAGATTAACGAATAAAAACACGCCAATAGAAATGAGTATATAACTGCCAAAAACGTAAATAAAACATTTATACCGAGGACTGGAAGTCTAATGATACCCAAAGGCAATCCACTGAAAATGAAGATCTTTGATACTAAATCAATGAAAGGTTTGTCAGAGACTCTAACATAAGTGTTTACGAGAGCTGAAGGAGGCGTCATTTTGACACTTTGACTTGTATTGGAATGAACTAGAGCCAAACCATCACCTGACATAATATATTATGACTAAACTTCATATCCTAATGGTGGCTGTTAATAATCTAATTGACATAGCAATATTATCGATCAAACAACATCGGACCGCTTTAAAAGCCGTATACAAATTAATATTTTGTTCCACACAGCTACTACTTGTTTCACATCGAGTTTGTCATGACATCATTATTAATCAATCATAGATCAATTCTGTATTTGCTAAAGACCAACATAATTATGTTATAAGGTACAACATGTCTTCAAAGTGTCATTCAAATAGATTTCGTTAGTAATGATTTGTCACAATTATTGCGGACAGCTACAGTGATAAAACATTTTGTTTTGAGTATTTTTTGGGATCTGTACCTTGAAATGAAAAACGGAAGCCTTATAAAATGACTCTTGTATCTGTCCATCTGTCTGTCACGGACAGTTTCCACAACAAAATAAAAACAAACTAAAAAAAATTGGCATTCGTAATGTTAGATCTTCGTGACACACACATATTTCGACATCATCATCATCATCATCATTCAGCCGAAAGACGTCCACTGCTAGACATAGGCCTCCCCCAAAAGGGGGGGTTTGCCGTAATCGCCACGCTTGGCAGGCGGGTTGGCGATCGCAGTATGGTTGTTAAAGTACTCAGAGAACGCTGCTGCCCATCCTCTAAAGAATCCCTTAGTCGCCTTTTACGACACCCATGGGAAGGGATGAGATAGTGCTATTCTTTAAGTCCGGCACTACACGAGACATATTTCGACAGTCGAATGTTAATTTCGAATTAAGTAATGTAGCCTGAAATATTAGTTACAAATCACTAACATATTGCAAAGGTTGACAAGTTACATTACGCAAAGATTACTATTATCGTAACATTTTAATGTAATTGAGAATTTTCCCGAAAGTCTTTCTGTAGTATCATAGTTTACCGGGATAGCTACCCGTCGGCCGTATGGTTCCCATAATATTAGGCCAGCCATACTGAACGTACAGCCTGCTGAGCTATTGTAAGTAACCCGGTACTCACAAACCTACACGGCAATCAAAAAACTTTTAAGATTAGCATCTAGCAGTTCTAAGCCTGATGTAAATGACGGCCCGTGTGAAATAGATGTTATGAGAATGAAGACCTATAAAAAAACGGTTGATTTATTGCTGTATAAGGCCCTTAAAGAAACTTGAGATTCTGCATCGTCCTTTGCTATATTACCGCAGCATGTTGTATTGTTGACATACCTAATTATCTACTTGTCAACAATTGTGAATATGGGAACTTCTCGAAGACTTTCAGTATGACAGTGGTGTATTCAGGATATGCTATTATCCCATGACCCACTGTCAAAATCATAGTACCTAATCGGAATTATAAAAATACTATTATTTAATAATAATATTTTTTGTGCCTAAATATAGTCTGTCGCGAATTAGATTTTGATGGATAAATAACGTGACCATACGTCCCGCTTTGACCGGGACAGTCCCGCTTTTGACCTATGTGTCCCGCTGTCCCCAAAAACACGTAAATGTCCAGCTTTGAAAAAAGTCAATCCGTGGAAATGAGTTCAATATAAAACGGGCGTGTATTTATTAATTGTATCGGAAAACATATACACATTCATTGTATAAACTAAAACTGATAATTATTTTAAAGCAAAATGCTCTTCCGTAAAATATCGGACCAGCCCACGAGACTACACAAGAAAATTTCCACTTTTTTTTGTAAATTTTCGTTATCCCGCTCTGAGGGAAAAAATAATGGTCACGTTATGGATAAACCATTTTTTTATAAATTTTGTATTCAGTATATTATTATGTTATCTAAGGAATGTTCAGTGCCGATGATTATAAAAAAAACTTAAGGACTCCGAAGCACTCACCTAATTGCTAACTTTTACACATACCATCACTTGATTTGAAAGAGAAGTCAGTGTAGATTCTCTCTCCTTCGTCGTTCACTCACTGATGAGGATCGCGACCACATACGATGCGTCTCCAATGTATGTGGTATTCCGTTGTGTAGACCGTTCGGTACATGCTACCTCCGATAGCCTTTTAGACCGCGTTCCACCACCTTGCGGGTGCTCTGTATTAAACACGTTTGTTTTATCATGAGCTTTTCCAGGCAATACCTTAGTGAACACATAAAATGTCCGAAAAACCTGAGGCACGTTCTTGACATATTGCAGATAGCCGCTTAGTGAAGTGGAGTTCCTCCAGTATAGACACATTACTTAATAATATGGTGTCTCATCTCATCTAAAGCTACCAAAGGAGCCTCTGCGAGTTGGCTTCGGCCCCTCGTACGCCTTACAAAGGCCCGGGACCTCAGGGTCCCGAGATATATAAAATAATAATTATTTATTTCAGACCATGGATCCATACTTAGTTCTCATGGCGGTCCATGGTATTCGAAGTAGTCTCCGCCAACTCCACCTAGTATAGATTGGTCCTGTATAAATTACAAAGACATTTACAAGACTTTCCGGTTGTGAAAGTACTGTTACCACCAAAATATTTTGGAAACTAACCAACCATTATGCGCAGTATAACATACAGTCAACCTTCTGATCTAAAGAAGGACTGTCATACGTATTCGTACGACACCTGGGGGTCTACTCCCTAAGCACGAAGTCCGTGGTTTCGGCCTTAGTTACGAGCATTTCCTACTCCTTATCACCTACGAACATACGATTATTTCGAGGCCCGAAGTAAGAATGAATGCCAACACGATTTGACAGTTGTCCCTACTACCGATGTGTTTTTGCCCGTCCGAAAAGTTGAACTTGACACTTGTTTTGTTCACTCCTACGTTTCGGGCTACTTTCGGACGGGCGACTAACTTCGCTGACGGACTTAGGGAGTAGGCCCCCTGGGACGGTTAAACGTGCTCTCCGAGGCACAGAGGGGTCTCGATGTGTGACGAATGGTCACCCATCCACAGACTGACCGCGGCAAGCGCAGCTTAACCATGCAAATGATTTCATACGTGAGGTTGATAAGTAGCCACGAACTCTAAAGAAGAATATATATGGTGCAGTCAAAACTCTTAACCAGTCAAAAGTACTATTGACTAGCAAAATCAGTCAAAAGTACTTTTGACCGTATGCTTTAGTCAATAATACTTTTGACTAAAATAACAGTTAAAAGTACTTTTGCCCAATGGAGCTGGTTAAAAGTACTTTTGACGGAATCACTTAGTCACTGGTTTTGACTGGTCGTATCAGTCAAAACTCTTAAAAAGTTGTCGATAAAAATAAGGGTAATATTTAAACAATCGAATATAAATTCAAAGTAAAGGTGTCAAAAATACTGATTATGGCGTACTGAAATACTAAGTGGGCGAAAGACTGAGGGCGAACACAAATACTAAAAACGGCGACTTAAAATTACGAATTTGAGGTACTAGTTATTCAGAACGATCAGTATAATAATTCTTAAGCGAACAAATTTCACTCACATTATTGTTGTATGTTTGTAAGGTTGATTGGGTTTCCAAAGGAGCGTCGACGGAGCCTATTTCTGTCTGCAGGGTTTAAAGTAACCTAACACGAAGTGGATGACGGGAGCTTCGTTCGCTCGCTTCGCTCGCTCACTCTAGCCCCCGTCATCCCCTTCGAACCTAACCTATCAGTGTCGGGGTAAGAAAATGTATATTTTCGCCCTCTTAGTATTTTTGTCGCCCACTCAGTATTTTTTTCGCCGAAATTAGTATTTAATTCGGACACTTGGAATTTTAGTTGCTAGCTTAGATTAACTATTTCCCACTGCTAGTAGCTCATTTTACGAATTTTAATCATTCATAATTTTTCGCAAATATATTTTAATTCCGCTCGGTTTAGTATTAAAGTATCTCATTAACAGTCTTCCATATATTATTTATTCGCCCGATTAATAATTCCCCTAAAAATAACGACAAACGCACATTCCTATAAACTTTTTACTCATTATTAGTGGAGAACGTGCTGATATTAGAACAAAAATGAGTGACTACGAAAAGAAAGAACGCATTTTGAAAAGAATTATATTACATTTTTCGTAATAAACGATTTCACATTTAATAAATATATTTTTATTCACATCTAACAGTAGTGCTTTTGACTGATGCTTTATTGCAGTTAAAACTACTTTTGACGAAGAGCGTCAGTCAAAAGTACTTTTAACCGAAAATTCGCAGTCAAAAGTACTAATAACCAATAATTTTCAGTCAAAACCACTTTTGACCAACCTGTTCAGTCAAAAGTACTTTTGACTGATTTTGGTGTGATTTTGGTAGTCAATAGTACTTTTGACTGGTTAAGAGTTTTGACTGCAACATATATATTTTAAAAGTTCATTTATAGATTAACCACAACAACCCCAATAATTATATTACTCTACAACAGCAGTACCTAGAAAACTGTCCGTTCTTCCTACAACAACAACTTTTCTTTTTAAAAAACCACTCTATTACTTGTAGAATAAAACAAAAAACAGAACTAGTACCTGCAATTCTACGTATTATCCTGCAAATTGAAAGAGTTAAGTGGAGGAAATAAGTTTCTGTAGTAACAAGCTTTGCACCGGCTACCTCGTTATGCTGCGATGTTGGCAAAGCTTTGCCGGAGTAGAGTTGTATCCAATCTATTAGGAAAAAAACTGTTAAGCTACACAAAAGTACAAGCTTTTTAAACAATAGTAACTCGATACAGAACAATTGCGTAAGTGTTAACTCTCTCAGACTTCCTTCTAGGTTGTCTTTTAAGTAACTCGTATATCATCAGAAAGAAAGAAAATTATTTATTCTGGACTCACACAGGCAGTTACAGAAACAAAAACAATATAAAAAAAGATTAAAAATTTAGACTACCTGCACGAGACCAAAAAGGGCTCCTATCTCAGCAACAAAATGTCGTAGCGCTGGTTTTCAGATAGGACCATTGTGATGCCACGGGCAATAACGACACAAATCTATACATATAATAAAATCGTGTTTCTGGAACAACTAATTTTTTTTATGTCTAGAACTTATAAATTGTGCGGTAACGAAACCATAGCGCGATCTAATTCGACGCCAACGCCATCTAGGGAAGTAAAGATTAAACATATGTTTGCATGTTTGTGAAAGCATCACGATAAAGAGCTGACCCAATGCTGTTGATTTTTATAAACATATATTGTGCTTATCTCCAAGTAACATATTTTTTTTGTTTCATTGCAATCGGTTCACGCAATCAAAAGATATGCAAATAATCAATGTGTTCTACATATTAGACTTGGCGTGTCTGTACATAGCAAATATTTTGAAAAAACATTGTTGGGGTGTTAAAAGACAACCAAAAGAACCCATTTTTAATATTTTTAGATTTGTTTTCTGATTGTCTGTTTATCTGTTTGTCTGTTTATCTGTTTGTTTGTTCAAGCATCACGTAAAAAGAACTGACCCAATGCTGTTGAATTTTATAAACATATATTGTGCTTATCTCCAAGTAACATATGTTTTTTGTTTCATCGCAATCGGTTCACGCAATCAAAAGTTATGCGAATTTTAAGTTTTCTAGAAGAATTTAGCATGTATTAGTTTATTTGCAATAGATGGCGTTACGTGTATCAAATCATGTTGTGAGGAAATATATTACTACGAATAAATCCACAAATTATCTAATATTCATTGTTGAATTGGTACCTATTCTCAGTCTACGAAAGGTCTAATGAAATGCTATCCTTAAGAAGAAGGAACTAAGCTTTTACAAAAAAAAAAAACGAAGACATTGTTATTTAGAATTTATTAGGTCAATTTCTTATTGTTGTTCACAATAAAATGAATTCATGATGTGGACTAATAGTAGGATTTTTATTCATTGAATGTTCGTACTTTTTGGGAATGCTGATGCCGAAAATAAGGTCCAAATTCAAATTGAAGTCGGTGGCCATGATTATTGGCAAGGAAAGCACTCACCCAGTGCTTTCTTCGAAATTTAGTATTTCGTAATCATTCTATCTACTCAATGCACTTTTTGGGATGTTTTTCTACATTTTATTTTATTTTGTTCATTACTGTCAGAACTATTCAAAGCCTGTCGCCGCCGTTTTATTAAGTTTATTTACTTAATTGAGTTTTTTTAAGCTTTAGGTAATGTTCCTAAGACATGGCCATGGAGGGAAAGTACTTTAAAATATTAAAAATAGCAAATTTCACTCAAAAGAAACTTCATTTTACTTTTTTTAATGTAAGAAATATTGCCTTTACTGATTTTTTTGCCTGAACCGGGAATCGAACTGACAAAGCTTTATGTACCATCCGGTATTATATTATGGCACCTGTTGATAGATATCTATAGGTCAATAATAAGGATCAAATCTCTCCAACAAACACACTGTCTTAAATTGAAGGAAGTGCAAGAAATAAGAAGTAACAACAAATAAGTGTTTGAATTGAAATGTACCTAAGTTAGGTAGGTACTTAATGTTAGTTTTTATGGTCTTCCATAGATTTCAGGCACTATGTTTATTGGAGCGATTTGATCCGTAGTGGTATTATCGATCTTATCGATTGATGAAATAAAAAATGTTTTTTCGCGTTTGTGTTGGTTCGATTTCCAGATCAGACTTTTTGAAAGCAGTACCTACCTATTTATAACTTATTAAAATTAAATGAAGTCTTCTATAAGTATTTTTAGCTGAAACTCTACATAAAGAAATGGTTCAAAAGATATAAGTGCCTTAGTGGGACACCTTTGTCTATTATTATTATAAATGGAATACAACATTATTTAGTTGCTGCGACACAATGTTGTTTTCCGACTTCCACGCGGACGGAGTCGCGGGCACAGCTAGTAAATAAATAAATATGTTACGTACAATATTAAATTAGAATACTACTAAATAAAAGCAATAAATAGTTTATTATAAACTTATGTGTTACGTGTGTGTGTGTGGAATAGGCAATAAAATTATATACACATCAGGCGGAAAACTTCCACCGCTGAACATGGCCTAATAACCACTTCAACATTCCATTATAGAGTATCGTTCATACTAGCTTTTCCCCAACTATGTTGGGGTCAGGTTTCAGTCTAACCAGATGCAGCTGAATACTAGTATGTTACACGGAGCGACTGCCATCAGACCTCCGCAACCCAGTTACTAAGCAATGCCGATATCCTGTTATCAGACTTTAGGGCTTCTGACTACCCGTAACGACTGTCATAGGTATTCGTATAACACCCGGGACCGACTGTTTAACATGCTCTCCGAGGCACGGAGAGGTCTTGAACTATAACGAACGGTCACCCATCTGCGGTTTAACCGCGGCAAGTACAGGATAACCTCGCAAATCGTATGATTTGCGTGGTTGATAAATTAGCCACGAGCCCTACATTAACTCATTAAGATTATACAACGTTATTTTTAGTATACAGGATGGTAATTTGAAATGGGGCATGAAGGGCAGCTACCTTAACCATTGTAGCTACAGGAAAACGTTCTTAGAAGACTACCCCTAACTTTTGGTATAATTTCAATCGGCATTCACAGATTTTGAAAAAAAAGTACAGTCAGCAAGAAAAAAGGCTGTTTTCACAAAACTTTTTTATGATGCCAATCGATCCCATTTCCCATAAGGTTCAAAAGACTCTTGCGGACCAACTGAGGTTTGAGTACTAGAAACGTCAGATATAACAAAAAACTATTTGAGATGGGTTAGTTATAAGGGCAGCTACCTTAATCATTGTCGCTACAAGAAAATGTTGATAGGAGACTGGCCATAATTTTTGAAATTATTTCGAAATGCACAAAAACAAGAGAAAAAAAAATTGGTACAGTCAGCAAAAAAATGGTCGGTTCTCACAAAACTTTTTTTATGATGCCAATCGATCCTATTTCCCATAAGGATCAAAATACTCTTCCGGACCTACTGAGGTTAGAGTACTAGAAATAGAACATCAAAAATCACGAAAAACAACATTTCGTTAAAAGTTACGTTCACGCAGAAAAAAAAAGATTTTTTTATTTTCAAAATCTGTGAATGCAGTTCGAAATATTTTCAAAACTTATGGACAGTTTTTAAGAACATTTTCCTGTAGCCACAACGGTAGCTGCCCTTATTACTACCCCATCTCAAATAAGTTTTTTGCGATTTCTGGCTTTTCTAGTACTCCAACCTCAGTTGGTCCGGAAGACTCTTTTGATCCTTATGGGAAATGGGATCGATTGGCATCATAAAAAAGATTTGTGAAAACAGCCCTTTTTCTTGCTGACTGTACTTTTTTTTCAAAATCTGTGAATGCCGATTGTAATTATCCCAAAAGTTAGGAGTAGTCTTCTAAGCAGGTTTTCCTGTAGTTACAATGGTTAAGGTAGTTGCCCTTCATGCCCCATCTCAAATTACCGCCCTGTATATAAAAACCGAGACACCCCAACAAGATTTTCATCAGAACTGCCTGAATATGTGTTTTTTTAATAAATCTCCAAGTTACACCGTAGTTGATGTCGCGTTAAGTTCCTTAGTAAAGTGTGAAATGCTTGTGATATGCTATGCAGGGGTTGTCTAATACACGGAAACTGACCGAGCGGGCCATTTCAAGCCTCAAGGTATCTATTCCCGTCAACTGTTATGGGTAGAAGCCTACTGAAACAAAATTCAAAATGAAAAAAAAAATATGGTGTAAAAAATATGTCAATCGATTCTCCTAGTGATTCTGAACAAACTAGTTTCAGGTTTAGTATATACTAAAACTAAGCTTGTAGAGGATATTGCCATAATCATCACGTTTGGCAGACAGATTGGCGATAGCAGTATGTTGTTATTTACAGACAAAAGGACTCTACTGCCCATCCTCTTAACATAATCCTTTAGTTGTCTTTTACGCCCCCGCTGATGAATAAGGGCTGGTATATACGTTGCTGGGATCCACACGAAACTCGTAGATTGGCACATATTATATTACGTAAATTACAACCACCAATTGGCAAACAGCATCAATGTAGTTGCAAAATACACGCAACTGTATCGTCAATGTATGCTACAATGTTGCTATCAACACACGCCAATGTACACCCGGGTCGGGGATATATTCTCAGGATAAGGCAATCAAAACATCGTATACATGTTACATGCGGCAACGCTACAGTAGCGCTATTACATTATGACTACTATACAGAGCTGTGACGTAGTGTGGTTGGGGATAGTTCACAAGGAATCGCAGGTTCTTGGCTCTACGCCACGCTTGTAGTCGACTGATCACTAGAATCGATCACTAATACATGTTTGATTGAGTAGAGATGTTATTATCTTTAATCTCAATCACTTACATTAGCCCTTAACTGATTGAAAACCGGAATCATAGACGTAATAGATAACAATCGATGCCGTCACTGATCCGGAACACTGGGATATTAGCGGGGAAATTCTCCGCTGCTGAATATGAGACTCCTAAGGCTGGCAGCACAAGTCAAGTTTTCGCGTCAGATTCCCCGATGCAGCGACGACGCGAAGCGGCTCAGCGCGACTCGAAAACAACGAACAGTCGATACCTATTGAAGTGGCCTACGTGACTAAAACACACGTGGAGTGAGGTGCGGCGCGGCGCGAAGCGGACGCGATCAGTTGGCTTGATATTTTCGCGCGAACTGGATGCGGTGCCGTACAATGCTACTGAAAGGCGCGGCGGCGCGGCGGTGGCGCGCGGCCGGCGGTTTGAGAGCTCGTAAGACAAAGCCGCCGCTTCACACCGCATCGCATTTAATTCGCGTGTCACCGCATCGGATCGCTTTGCAATCCCGTTCGATTTGAACCGCCTACGTAGGACATCGCGCTATCGAATTGGGCACCAATGTCAATTTCATAGACAAGACAGTTTGCCACACATGCACAATTCTACCCTTACGATTAAAAAACCTAGTATAGGATTAGAATGCACGGGCAATGCGTCGGGTCTAATACTCGGTGACCGCTACAAAGAACTGTCGTTAAGTAATCCTGACACGTCAGCTGTGACGCTGCGCTACTCTGCAGCAGCTTGTCCTAATCACACATACTAAACCGTTACCGACAGGTAACTGCAAACATGTCTCAATTTTTGTTTACTAAAAGGGTTACCCCCAAGAGAAATAAAATGTGATTAATATAGAAGATATTATACACATTTTATTTCTCTTTTACCCCTCAGACATAGTTACCTACGGGTCCCTCAGACTTTTTCGCGGAGCAATTACCTGTCTAGTCTGTCGCCCAAGTACCTACGTATACGTATATTGCAGTATACAACCATTAGAGAACAGCACTGTGTGCATCGCCTTAGTTATACACCTAGACAATGATCTCTTATTAACGATCTCTTTCCTATTCGTATTTCACAAATGAGTGCAAAAGCGTAAATGAAAATATCACAAGCCAAACCATGATGGAAGCCACTCTCCGAATTTGCGTACCAATTTTCTATGCGGAATAGATCACTCTTTTCTCCGAAAATATCCTTTGTCGCTGAACCCTAGTAGAAATTGCTAAGTCACTGTGATTTACCGTTTTAGTGAATATTAAAGTCTTACCAGCTCCCTGATTCAGAACGATTCGGTTAAGGTGCCACCACACCAATCGATCGATGATAGATCCACGTCGATCAAGATGGATCGATGGTTAATGATCACTTTATCCGAATCAATCGACGTTGATCGATGATATCGATCGACAATCGATCAATTGGTGTGGTGGCACCCTAAGTCAGTATTCGAACGAGTCGGTAATAGGGGATTTACACGGGTCGATTTTCGCCGCACGGCTAGGCCGCACGGCGAAGATCGACCGTCTAAATG
The DNA here is from genome assembly GCA_905220435.1 of Amphipyra tragopoginis. NCBI lineage: Eukaryota > Metazoa > Arthropoda > Insecta > Lepidoptera > Noctuidae > Amphipyra > Amphipyra tragopoginis. The sequence goes on from HG992009.1 coordinate 14,335,600, forward strand.
ACAATTCGACTAGGCCGCAAGTGACTAAAATCGCAAGCTCCAAAGTTGGGTGCCATCTGACATTTGCCGTGCGGCGACAAGCCGCATGCGACGGGTGACTAAAATCGACCGTGTAAATGGTCAGTTGCAGGTGATCGCCCGCCGCATGAGGTGTGTTTTGCGCTGTGTTGTTCCGCTAGAAATGAACAAGTCGCATGCGATTTTTGTCGACCGGTGTAAATGGGGTGGCGATTCGATTTTTACAAGCGATGCGACTGGTGACTTGCCGCTCGGCTAAAGTCGACCCGTGTAAATCCCCCATATCCTATATCTTTTTCTCTCGTTACGAGAATCATAGACGGAACAAGATAACAAACCGAATCGGTTGAAAACTGCTTATCGAAAAGGTTCTGAATCGGGGGGAAGGTGCTCTAACTTTTAGTCCTATCTGTTTTTCGAATTAGTTTTGATGTTTGTAGTACTTTGCTTAGTACTTAAACTTAGTAATTACAGTTTTTCAATCTTTGTTTACCGTGTGGTGCCGGACGTAAAGAATAGCACTAACCCATCTCTCCCCATGTGTGTCATAAAAGGCGACTACGGGATTTACTAGAGGATAGGCGGCAGCGTTCTATGAGTATTTTAACTATCGTACTGCGATCGCCAACCCTCCTGCCAAGCGTGGCGATTATGGCAAACCTGGCTTGGGGGAGGCCTGTGTTCAACAGTGGACGTCTTTCGGCTGAATGATGATGATGATGATGATGAATCTTTGTTTAAGTTCTAGGCCTGTATTTGAATTTAGTATTTTACTTACACTACATTTCCTACAACGATACTGTTTGGTTTTTTTGTTATAAGCTAGGTGAAATTCATCAAAGTGAATAAATTAACCCAATATCGCATCGCCTTGACCTATTTTCTAAACAACTACGGTAAACAATTCATAACTGTTTTCTATTATGTCACCGTTGCTATCATAATTATATTCCATTTACGGAATTGTCTTGGGACAACAAGTGACTTAGAAATAATGTCTGTTCAGGAGGATGGGAGACAACGATGTACATACGGCACGTTGTATAATATAAACCACAATATTCCTCTGAAGCTGGCTTCCCACGGTGCGTGGTAGCGTGCACCGGCTGTGCGTGGCATCATCCGAAAAATCACGCACCGTGGCAACCCACATTATGGGGGTGTGTGATGTGGATACGGCGCACCGCTCCGTACGCGTCCGCGTTACCATGGACGAGTCTCTTCCCATGGTGCGTCGGTGCGAGCTCGTGCGTCGCGGTGCGCGATATCACGCACCGTGGGAAGCCGGTATAAGATTGTCTGTCATTGAAGTCAATAATGTAGATCCGTAATCAGCATACTACAACAAAAAAAACGGCTTCGAGTTACTTGTAAACTAAAAACAGCCTATGAACTCAGAAGTCACATCGGCAAACTTCGTAATACCGATCCCTTCCGAACTGAGTGCGACTTTAGAACCACAAATTTTTATTAGTACTGCAGTAAAAAAATATCTTTACTGACAAAATAAGTGTGAGGGTCGCAAAAATGAGCGACTGCCATTGGTTGTTCGATCAGCGGTGCGAGCACGGATCTTTTATCGAATCGATTCGAGAAATTTATCTATTCTAAACGTCAAATTTGACATTAGATAAAGATAAAACGACAACTGTTCTCATTTTATCTATATCTTATGGAATCGACTCGATAAAAAGATCCGTGCTTGCACCGCAGGTACATCAATGTAACTTATTAGTGGTGTTGTCCTTTATTAGATCAGTCACACTTTCAGACCGTCAGGATCACCACGATCGTTATGAGTAAACTCAACAATTTTAATATCCTAAACTAGTATACCTACAGCATTTTAGCTAACAAACAGCGGTACCGTTTAACATGATATAGCTATTATGTATATCATATATAAAAATGAGAAAAGTCTTCTGAAAAAGGAATAAGACAATCGTAAATTGAATAAAGTTTAATTTAAGTAATTCATCAAGTGAAGACACATAAAACTTAATATACAATCTAAGAATGTGCGATCAATGTGAATTAAATATCTCGTATATCAGACAACGCTTTGTACCTATGATTATGAAATGCACTATGACTGGTATGTACTCTCCACAACTGCGGATATAATTTGCGTACATGATTATTCATAAATTACGAGTATTAATTAAAGAAAACAAATATAAGTATTGAACGCACCAAGAAGATTTTTTAGGTACCTTTTTAGCACGGAATTTCATAAATAAACTTCCAACAGTTTTCGATCGCGTTTTTTTTATAATTTCTCACGGAACAACCGAGCAATGTGTGCATAAAGTGCCCTTAACTACAATTTCAAAAATGTTGTTTCAAAAGAAAATCAATCTAGTACCGATAGTGACAACTTCTAACACATACAAGTGACGCGTTTTAGTTATAGTTTAAGGGTTAATAACTTTCTGGAACTGCAACAATATAATGAGGTAGGTGACAAGGAGGCCGACGAACTTGAACGGCAGCGATATGTCGATGTCCAACATGCGCAGCAGTGAGAACGAGAGGTCCCTTGTCTCTGTCCACGCCAGCAGAGCTCGCGCCATGCCGCGACTTGACTTATCTGCAAAGTCACCAAGAATACTTGCAAAAGATAAACACCGGTATTCTGAATATCAGTATTATATACGAAGTCCGAAACAGCAATCGTTTCGCGTTTATAATATTAAGTTTTGAGGAAAACTGTTTAGCATGGCTAAGAGACTAAGTCCCTTTAAGAGTTGATGAAAAAAATCGTTATAAAAACATACCCAGTTGATTCTCATAGAGCCTCGAAGCCAGCAACTCTCTAAGTCTTCGAACTTCGTTGTGAACTTCATCCCCAAGCATACAAGGCGCGAACAACGGTATCATTATGCTAGTTATAATTGTCGAATACTTACACACATATGAAAGGGAGACCTGGAGAAAAACCATAAAGAAGTTCACAAAGGAGTAGAAAAAACAAAAATGACATATTTGAGTGCTAAGATTTGTCTCTGAAGCCCAATTCTCGTAATTAATTTGAAGTAAGATTGAAGGTTGACCGAACTGAGATTAAATTATGGATTGAATAAAAAATGGTAACTATTCTGGTACACTTAAGTTCGGTCCGGTTTCAGTATCACTTCAGTCTATCTCGATATCATGTCAATTCAGTCAACTTAAAACCTATTACCGATAGCATAACGATATCAACAGTCATAGACTAAAACTCAAGAAATAAATGAGAATTCCAACTTGTCAAAATGGCTCAGTACATAATGTAACCAGAATACCCTTTTGGCTTCAGTCAACTTTCAATCTCATTTCAATATAATCTCACGTTCGACGTTGTTTGTTAACGAACAAGAATACGATTTGTGATATTTATGAGATTGGGACTTGACTGAGACTAGATCGAAACTATATTTTGAACATTTGTAATTACGATAATTGGTCTTCAGATACGATGTGATAAGTACCTAAGTGCGTTTGTGTCGTTAATAATTACGCGACAAATGTACCAATTCATATTGAATACATAATAAATATGTAACTTACGCTGTTCTGAATAAAATCCAATGAAATTTTATAACCAGAAGCTAAAATGGTGATAAACGACACTATTATAGAAACCAGTAACTGGAAAACAAGAAACAAAAAGTTTAAGTACAATTATTCCATTTACACTTATCAAATGTAATCCTACTTTTTCTATTACCTGCCATTTAACTGCTTCTAACAAATAATTGTACGCTTTGATCATATTGTGGTACAGATTCATCACAGTCTCCATTTTACAGAGAGTTTTGTTACTGTCAGCTTTCAAGTATCCAAACTCTTCGATATTAGGGGTTTTTATTATTTTATTGTTTGACAACGACAGCTCCATATAATAGTTAATTAAACGCAAACGCGGCGTGAGAAGACTAAGCAAATGACCACAGAAATGTACTTCCAGAATATAACTTATTGTAAATAACATAGATCCTATATATCGAGTATACAATAAGGAACCTGAGACACAACGAATGTTAATGAGACACACAAACACTGTCAGTATATATATTAACATAGCAACAGTTAGTATCATGTTTTTTATCGTCCCCTTTACAATCTTCGGTCTGCAGCCAACTTCTTTGTCAAAAACATTCAACTCATTGTAATAACGCTGCAATCTCTTAATTGAAACTAAATTGAATATTATGAAGAAGATACACTGGATGTAATAGACAGAAATAACTATATTTAAAAGGTGAATTTCTAAATCTCTATACAGAACGACCGTATAGAAACACGCCAAAATAAATGAGTATATAACTGATAAATACATGAATAGAACATTTATATTGCCGAGGATTGGAAGTCTAATGATACCAAAAGGCAGTCCACTGATAATGAAGATCTTTGATACTACGTCAATGAAAGGTTTGTCAGAGACTCTAACATAAGTGTTTACGAGAGCTGAAGGAGGCGTCATTTTGACACTTTGACTTGTATTGGAATGAACTAGAGTCAAACCATCACCTGATATTAATACATTATGAATAAACTTCATATTTTAATGGTGGCTGTTAATAATCTAATTGGTATAGCAATATTATCGATCAAACAACATCGGACCGCCACAAAAAACTGTACAAAAAAAAACACAACTACTGCTTGTTTCACATCGAGTTTAACATGATATCATTATTAATCAATCAATAAATTATTTATTTGCTACTCACTAACATACGCGCAATAGAGCGCAGCGCTTCGTTAGGTTTGCATCATGCTTTATTCGTAGTCTAATAGTTTCTGAAAAAACATATAAAGTTCTGGTACGGAACTTGCATGAGCTCGACTCGCTTTGAGTCGTTTTTTTCTAGTAAATATTACCAGAAGACCCCAAGACGTTCGAAATTAGTAGCCAAATAATTACAGTTCCATAACAAATCGTACCAAAATAACCTCGAATGAGATCACTACGTTTTATTCGTTCCTACACTCTCATTCCTGTTCTAGGATAAGCATCCTTCTCCACTTCCGTTGAATACTGTCGCCGAAGCTCCACGTTCGTGTTCGTTAGAGCGATGTGAAAAGTTTGCATTAGATAAAACAAAACAAGACTCAGCGATCTTTAACCTCTTAGTCACCAGCAGGGCCGGAGCTACTATATCGGGGCAGCTGGGAGGCCGCCTCGGGGCCCAAGCGTTGCCTGAGCGGAACGAGCTTCGCCAGGTCCTAGTGGCAGAATGGAAGGAGCGACTTGCGCAGCCTAGCGCAGGGCACGCCGCAACAGCGGCGGTAAGGCCCGTAATGGAGGAGTGACCTCTCGCTTCCGGCCGTGGTTCTGTCCATGGTCGGGAGAGGGAGTGTGTGGGAAGCCGTCGCCTCCTTTTGCGAGGAGGTGATGGCGACCAAAGAGGGAGCGGAGGGGGAGAGAGAGGCAGCTGCCACTCTCCCTTCCCGCGCCAGACGCACCGGGCGCCGGAGGGCGCGCGACGATCTCTGGCCACCGTAGTGTGTGGCCTGCGGGCGGCGGGTTAGGGGACCCGTCGCCCGACCAGTAACAGGCCCGAGAAGGCGGCGCGCAGTGCTCCGCGCGCGCCTCTCAGGAGGCCGTGGGGCTATGCCCCACAGTAGAAGAGGTCTGCCAGGGGTTGGCGGACCGAGGCCTGCCGGGGTTGCAGTGCATGCAGCTGTGAATCCCGGGACCCCGGCCAAGCGTCAGGAGAAGGAACACCGTGGGTTTTTAGCCGGTAAGAGTCCGGCATACCCCTTCGCCCTCCCCGGGCGAAGAGCATCGATGAGGATTTTCCCAAGAACAAAAAAAAAAGTGGCCCAAGCACCCTCGATCACTCCTCCCTTCTCACCTCGACTGGGGCCCATGAGCCACGCACTACGGCCCTGGTCACTTGTTGTCCTAAGATCTTCGTGAAGTATTGTAGTGGTATAACACTTTATTTTAGATACAAAACTTTTGGATTAAAACAAAGCTATTACATCTCACAAAGTAAAACTAATAAAAATCGGAAAAAATAAACATCAAACTAAAACAAACGATAGAACTTAAGTTAGAGTCTAGAGAACCTGAAAAGTTTTTTGTTAGTTACTGAAATTAAATAGGTACTGTTCGTTACAGTGAGGTAGCTATTTTGTCTTGTGGTATTAGCGACAAAGGATATTTTCTGCGGTCGCCGAGCGATATCTATTGTTATCAGGAAAAACGCTAAGGTTAGTCCGTTATATTCTGTAGAAAACATTTCCACAATTTCCCTTTTTTCGTTTTTTTACAATGACAGATGAGGAGCATTCCGCAAAGAAATTTATTGCCACACAATTTGGAGAGTGGCTGCGACCATTGTTTGGCATGCGATGTATTTCTTTACGCTCCATACTCGCTTGTGAAATAGGAATACAAGATGGTTTATTATGTCTAGTCCTGAGAAAGGTACACAACCGCGTGTGAATAAGTACGATGATGACAATTCCCATCAATTTATTTTACACATTACTACACTATTTTATCTTATTATCCATACAATATTTACATGAATAATATTTACATAATTACAAATAAAAGTATATACAAATAAAGAAAACTATATCCTAATAAAACTATAGGAGAGGGTGGAGAGGATTTTAGTTTATAGTTTTATTAGGATCTACATATTTTTCTTTATTTGTATATACTTTTATTTGTAATTATGTAAATATTATTTGTGTAAATATTGTATGGATAATAAGATAAAATAGTGTAGTAATGTGTAAATTAGTTATTGAAAATAAAATTAATTTTAACCCTTGTAAATGTTTCCTTGATATCAAGTCGTGCTAACAAATATAAAAATATTTACTTATGGCAATTCACATACTATGTAGTTCTAGTAGTATAGTATTCCTAGTAAGTACTATGCAGGGTACTATGTAGGGGTGCATGAAAAGAGCCTTCACGAGTGATGATACTTAAGTACGTCCGGCGCACCCTGGGCAGTCAGCCCCGCTACCAACCTTGCTGACTGGCTAATAGTTTCACCACAGCATGAGCTATTTTCGTATCGCTCGTGCTGACACGAGATAAGAAGTACTATTAATAATCAAAATCGGCAAATACCCTCTGCAGGGATTTAAAACACACATCAAACGCCCAGAGAATTTAATTCAGTACAGTAGATATAAATTCAATTGTGTGAGAGAGGCTAGCTCCATTTCCGCGTAGTTATTATACCTATGCTCATCTGAATTTGCATGCTCGTGATCTCGAAACATCAGAAATATTACACCAGATGGAAACTATAAAGATTAGAAGGCAAAACAGCTTATCAGTAAACACGAAAGAAAAACTCTGAAAACAGTAGTATGTAGTCACATTTATTTAATTTCAATTGAACATATTTTTGCGATACATTTGAAAGCTTGTATGATTTTGGGCTTTAATAAAAAGGTGAATTTTAAAACTATCATATTAGGGGTTTACACGATTTTTACGATTCGTTAAATACAGGTTGAAATTGTAAACACTCGACAAACCGAAATGGGAGATTTATGAACAACTTTTACTATGGGACCAAACTGGAAATTGGGAAAAAAACAGATGTTCCCTACATTTATGTTCGCATAACTCGTTAAAATGTAGGGAACAGCAGATTTTTTTTCGTGATTTCCGGTTTAGTCCCATAGTAAAAGTTGTTCATAGTGATGAGTACAATCTCCCATGTCGGTTTGTCGAGTGTTTACAATTTCACCCTGTATTACGTTACGTTAATACGTGTCGTATGTTACGTTACATTGATACGTTCAATAAAAACCACTGATATTTAAAATTGACATTAGTTACAAATAGTTTTAAAGCCCCCTTCAAGTGGTTTTACTTGTGACACGTAATACGTGCCCCGCGCAACGAGGTTCCGTCTACTTGATCAACAAAACTGACTTGAACTTGGTTTTCTTTTGAACTTGACCGCTAGTCCATCAGGCAGGAAACTTACTTAACCACAGACAAGCGTTATGCGGCAAGTTGTATGATTGGTGAATAGAAAAATTGTGTCCTATCTTAGAAAGCGGTTTGTATACATATTAAAGAAACTAACTTGCGTGTAAGCAAGGAGACATTACAGCTTGCGGTAATAATAATTTATCTTTTATTTATTATATTCCCAGAAAAAACGTGAAAAATAAGGTGCAGAGTAAGGCCGTTTGTCCACCGCCACCGTCACTGAGAACGAGATGAAGTTGCCGAAGTAGCGATACATACATTAGTATGACCGCGTGTCCATCGCACGTCCGTCATCCGAGCGCCGCGCCGTCATCTCGTCCACCGAGATTGTCAGTAAATCGGCGCTACCGCTAGAACTTCGCCGAGATCGTGACGGACCAAAATGACGGCAATACAAAACGCGTCTGCACTTGTCCACTACATCCGACATTGACGGCGCCGGTGCACGGATTTTTGTCTTATGTTGGGAACCACCGAGATCAGTCGCGGTGGACACACGATCGCCGTCACATCGTTCCGAACTCGGACCGAAATAATCTCGTTTCTCGGTGACGGCGGCGGTGGAGAAACGCTCTTACGCGATGCAATGAATACTTACTTTAGGTTACGACATGCACTATGACTATATGACATAATTTTGCGTACATAATAATTCATAAACTATTAATTTAAGAAAACAAATACATATAAAAGTAATAAGCGCACCAATAAGATTCGTTTAGGTGGGTACTATTTAGTACGGAATTTAATAAATAAACATCAGCTGCAATAGTTTTCGGTCACATTTTTCTTATAATTCCTCACGGAAAAACAGAGCAATGTGTGCATAAAGTGCCCTAACCTACAATTTCAAAAATTTTGTAAAACAAGCAAATCAATCTGGTGCCGGTAGTAAAACTTCTAATATAGTTTAAGGGTTCATAACTTTCTGGAACTGCAGCAATATAATGAGGTAGGTGACAAGGAGGCCGACGAACTTGAACGGCAGCGATATGTCGATGTCCAACATGCGCAGCAGTGAGAACGAGAGGTCCCTTGTCTCTGTCCACGCCAGCAGAGCTCGCGCCATGCCGCGACTCGACTTATCTGCAAAGTTACCAAGAATACTCGCAAAAGATGAACTCCGGTATTCAGAATATCAGTATTATATACGAAGTCCGAAACAGCAATCATTACTTGTATATAATATTAAGTTTTAAGGAAAATTAATTGGTATGGATAAAAGACTGTTCTCCTTAAGAGACAAACCATACCCAGTTGATTCTCATAGAGCCTCGAAGCCAGCAACTCCCTAAGTCTTCGAACTTCGTTGTGAACTTCATCTCCAAGCATACAAGGCGAGAACAGCGGTATCATTAAGCCAGTTATAAGTAACAAGAACTTAACCACATTTGAAAAGGCGACCTGGAGAAAACCACAAAGGAGTTTTTTTAATCATTTTGAGGCACTATAAAAAATTATGACATCTAAGTGCGTTTGTGTCGTTAATAATTACGAGACAAATGTACCAATTTTGAATATTGAACACATAAAAATAAAATCGTAACGAAGCAATAACTGTACATTGAATACTATTGAAAAAACTCATTGCTACGTGTACTAGGAACGATACCGATACATGACATACATAATAAATATGCAACTTACACTGCTGTTAAAGAAATCCAAGGAAATTTTATAGCAACAAGTTAAAATGATGATAAACATCACTATTATAGAAACCAGTAACTGGAAAACAAGAAACAAACAGTTCATGTACCTACAATTATTTCATTTACACTAATCAAATGTTATCCATTCTATTATTAGTACCTGCCATTTAACCGCTTCTAACAAATAATTGTGCGCTTTGATCATATTGTGGTATAGATCCATCACAGTCTCCATTTTACAGAGAGTTTTGTTACTGTCAGCTTTCAAGTATCCAAACTTTTCGATATTAGGGGTTTTTATAATTTTATTTTTCGACAGTGACAGCTCCATATAGTAGTTAATTAAACGCAAACGCGGTGTGAGAAGACTGAGTAAATGACCACAGAAATATATTTCCAGAACATAATTCAGCATAAAAAGCACTAATCCTATATAACGAGTGATCAATAAGGTATCTGAGACACTAAGAATGTCAATGAGACACAAAAACACAGTCAATATATATGTTAACGTAACAACAGTTAGTATCATGTTTATTATCGTCCCCTTTACAATCCTCGGTCTGCAGCCAACTTCGTTGTCAAAAACATTCAACTCATTGTAATAACGTTGCAATCTCTTAATTGAAACTAAATTGAATATTATGAAGAAAATACACTGGATGTAAAAGACAGAAATAATTATATTTAAAAGGTATGAGTCTAAGTCTCTATACAAAACAACGGAATAAAAACACACCAAAATAAATGAGTATATAACTGATAAAATGAATACAACATTTATGTTGCTGAGGATTGGAAGTCTAATGATACCCAAAGGCAGTCCACTGATAATGAAGATCTTTGATACTACGTCAATGAAAGGTTTGTCAGAGACTCTAACATAAGTGTTTACGAGAGCTGAAGGAGGCGTCATTTTGACACTTTGACTTGTAGTGAAATGAGCTAGAGCCAGACCATCATCTAACATAGGTAATACATTAGTACTAAATTTTATATCCTAATGGTGACTGTTATCTAAATGTAATAACAATATTATCGACACCAAACATCGGATGGCTTTAAAGCCATTACAAAAATTCAAATTTTGTTTTACACAACTACTGCTTGTTTCACATCGAATTTGCCATCACATCATCATATTAATCAATCAATCAATTCTTTATTTATTAACCAATAACACACGCGCTACAAAGCGCAGCGCTTCGTTAGGTGTGTAATTGTGAATCATGCTTTATTCATAGTCTCATACTTTGAAAGTTCTGCACGAGCTCGACTCGCTCTTGGCTAGTTTTTTTTAATAAATATTACCAGAAGATCCCAAGGCCTACGAAATTAGTAGTTACGATATCTCTATATAGTAACTACTAATTTCGTGTATTATCAGAACATACCAAGGCCTACGAAATTAGTTTACAATATATACAGCTCCGTACAAAATAGTACCAAAAGAACCTCTATTGAGATTATCATCATCATTCAGCCGAAAGAATTTCACTGCTGCACATAGGCCTCCCCCAAAAAGGGGGGTTCGCCGTAATCACCACGCTTGGCAGGCGGGTTGGTTGTTAAAGTACTCAGAGAACGCTGCTGCCCATCCTCTAGAGAATCCCTTAGTCGTCTTTTACGACACCTACGGAAAGAGATGGGGTAATGTTATTCTTTAAGTCCGGTACTACACGAGACTATTGAGATCAATACGTTTTAATTCGTTCCTTCACTCTCATCCGTGATATGAATATTAGTTAATATTCTACGATAAGCATTCATCTCCACTTCCGTTGAGTAATGTCGCCACCGCTCCACGTTCCTGTTTGTTAAAGCGATTTGAAAAGTTTTTATTAGATAAATAAAACAAGGTTCAGTGATCTTTAATAAACCATCTTATATATTTCACTAGCGAGTATGGAGTGTAAAAAAATACATCGCATGCCAAACAATGGTCGCAGCCACTCTCCAAATTGTGTGGCAAGAAATTTCTTTGCAGAATGCTCCTCATCTGTCATTATAAAAACGTAATAAAAAAATATATTAATGAAAACAAAAAACCCGACTGCATAAAAAGCGAACTAAAAAGTTGGTAAAAAGAGGATGTAGAAAAAAAAAGAACTGAAAAGATGTAAACAAGTCGTATAGGTTTTCAAAAAATCATGCTATCAAATCACAACATGCAGTCGGAGGCTACGTATATTTTTTGGTCAGTCGACTTGAGAATTATACAATTCATAGGTAGCCTCCGACTGCATATTGTGATTTGATAGCATGATTTTTTGAAAACCTATACGACTTGTTTACATCTTTTCAGTTCTTTTTTTTTCTACATCCTCTTTTTACCAACTTTTTAGTTCGCTTTTTATGCAGTCGGGTTTTTTGTTTTCATTTTTTTTTTATTGACCTCTTTTTGGTATTATTTTATCAAGGTGTCGTACCTATCTATAAATACCTACCGTTTTAACGAGGCTTAAAGAAATCTATCTTTAGGCACCTTATTTAACATACCATCACTCGCTCTAGTCCGTAATGTAGATCCTGCACAACTTTCAGGTTGTGTAATTGTTAAACGGAGCTTATGGCTGTAAAATTGTCAAGCAAACATCATATTGATTTTAAACGACCTATTCATCGATACCCCACATAATATGGTAGGCGACATTTTTTGTTTTGTTTCTCCCTCTGTTTCGCATTTCACGGCCGCCATTTTGATTTTATAAAAACAAAACCTAGCCTTTAACCATCGCACGGCATAGACAAATCGATAGACACCTCATTCATTAAAATCCAGCGAGCCGTTCGGATGCTTCGAGGGTATAAAGAATCCCACATACATAGATACATAGATACGCGTGAAAAACATAACCCTGTCTTTGCTGTCGCACAGTCGGGTAAGAATGGAAATTGTGGAAATGTTTTCTACAGAATATAACGGACTAACCTTAGCGTTTTTCCTGATAACAATAGATATCGCTCGGCGGCCGCAGAAAATATCCTTTGTCGCCAATCCCACAAGACGAAATAGCTACCTCACTGTAACGGACAGTACTTACCTTTTTAATTTTAGTAACAAAACACTTTTCAGGTACTCTAACTTAAAGTTGTATCGTTCTTTCTAGTTTGATGTTTATTCTTACTGTTATTCGTTCTATTTTTTACTATGTGCTTTATATAGCATTGTTTTTGACCAAGTACCCTAATTTAAAATTTCAATTCTCCACTTCGGATCTTATTGCAATGAAAATTAAATTAAATTTGTTCACTTGCAAAATAGATGGACAAGCATAATTTAAACTATTCCAAATTTCGTTGTAACGAAATTAATGGGTTTGTGGAAACTGTCCATACGATCGGGTCTAAGATCTTCAAGACCCTTCGTAGAAATAGAACCAAAACGCTCTCTGACAATAGCGTGGTGATATATGTACCAGCAAAATCGTCGCTCTTTACGCAAAACATTAGCGAAAGTCCCATCAAAATCCATCCACGGGATTTTAAGTGATGCCCGGACAGAAAGACAGACAGACAATAATTTAAAAAAAATGTTTTCGTTTCTGTATCGAAAATATTTAATGTAGGTACAGACAAAGTGCACTTCGAGTTTTATTAATAGTATAGATTACAATCATGCACTATGACTGTTATGAACTGCGGACATTTGCATACACGATTAGTTATTAAAAATATTTTTTTGTTTATATTCTTTTAGGTAGGAAAGTTTTTAGGACGGAATTTCATAAATAAACATTAGTTACAGCAGTTTTCAATCGCATTTTATTTATCATTTCTCACAGAAAAACAGCAATTTGTGCATAAAGTGCCCTAAACTACAATTTCAAAAATGTTTTAATACAAGAAAATCAATCAGGTACCGGTAGTGACAACTTTTAATACAATACAAGTGACGCGTTTTACTATAGTTTAAGGGTTAATAACTTTCTGGAACTGCAACAATATAATGAGGTAGGTGACAAGGAGGCCGACGAACTTGAACGGCAGCGATATGTCGATGTCCAACATGCGCAGCAGTGAGAACGAGAGGTCCCTTGTCTCTGTCCACGCCAGCAGAGCTCGCGCCATGCCGCGACTCGACTTATCTGCAAAATTACCAACATCTTATAATATAACTAGAGGTCGCTCGCGGCTTAGCCCGCGTGGATGTCATTTATCGCGTATTCCGTATTTTATTTTCGGAGTAAAAGTAGCCTGTGTCCTTCTCCAGGTCCGTCTCAAATCGGTTAAACTGTATAGGCGTGAAAGCATCGCAGACAGACAGAGCTACTTTCGCATTTATAATATAAGTAGGGATTATTATAGATAGATAGAATATACTTTACTGTACACAAAAATTGTAACACATCTCTTATACAATAACATACATTGAAGAGTACAATGGCGGTCTTTTCGCTGAAAGCGATGTCTACCAGACAACCTTTGGATGAACAGGAAGACAATGAATAATTATATTATAGTATGAAATAGCCATATTCATCTGACATTCAGACGATCATAGCACCGTGTAAAATTCTTCAGTGGTATCCGGTTATGCTGGAAGCAGACCCTAACTACGCTGGGCATACGGTCTGCTGAAGATGATGAAAATCTCTTCTAACTAGTAGCCAAAGAAACAGCAACTAACCAGCCTAAGTAATAACTACTTCGGGTTCTGGAGGTCTACTCCCTAAGCACGAAGTCCGTGGTTTCGGCCTTAGTTACGAGCGTTTCCTACTGATATCACCTACGGACATACGATTATTTCGGGGCCCGAAATAAGAATGAATGACAACACGATTTGACAGTTGTCCCTACTACCGATGTGTTTTTGCCCGTCCGAAAAGTTGAACTTGACTCTTGTTTTGTTCACTCCTACGTTTCGGGCTACTTTCGGACGGGCGACTAACTTCGTTGACGGACTTAGGGAGTAGGCCCCCAGACCAATCCACATAAGGGCGGACACTTAAGAAGCAACTAATTGCACTGGGACTCATGGCGTATTATGATAAATGCTCAAATAAACAGTACCCCAAGTGTGAGTTTTTTACGTTACTACTGCAGTTGCGTCACGCCAAAAAAGTCAAACAAATTTTTAGTAACGCTAATCGCCGCCAGAGGCTCTGGTTACATTTTCATACATTTTTGGCGTGACGCAACTACAATAGTTACGTAAAAAAACTCACACTTCGAGTACAGGTATTTAAATAGTTATAAATATTTATAGCAAATGTGTTTGAGCCAAAAAACAAGTAATAGCCATCGGTTTTGTAGGAAACCTTTTGTATTAAACAATATTGTGCTAAATTGTGCTTTACTACAATGAGTAACAGCCACGGTCGTTGCAGCCACATACTCAGCGTACTTAGTTTTCTTTACTTCTGGCAAAGTAAACTTTTAGAGTATCGAGTTCCCTAGTCGAGGCTCGTTAAAAACTGACTGAATAAATTTCCTCCACCTGCACTTTACAAGCTTGGCTGGAATCTTCCGACGGCCTCTCCTGACCCATATGGAAATCATTCAACCGACTTCAAATCTCAAGTTGACAGAATGGTTAAATTTGAGAAAGTGGGGCTAGACCGAAGTAGCGGCGAGATGCAGGATGCAGATATGTAATTTTACTACCCTCCCTGCGCTAAAACTTGCCCGATCTTAGCGCTGCCGTATAACGCCGTAGAAATCTAACACAATCGTAGAACAACAAAATACTAACAAATCAAGAATAAATAAATAAACTAAACTTTTCATTAAAACGTACCCAGTTGGTTCTCATAAAGCCTTGAAGCAAGTAGTTCCCTAAGTCTTCCAACTTCGTTGTGAACTTGATCACCAAGCAAACATGGCGCGAACAATGGTAACATTATGCCTCCTGATAGCCCCACATAGGTAATCATAAATGATAAGGGGACCTAGAAGAAGAAAACACTATAGAGCAAAGAAGAGTCGAAAAAACATATTGGTTACATGACAAATAACATAAATTTAAAATTTAATAAACACCCACAACGCAAATTACAAAACAGCTGATGACCCTGAAACGGCTGAACCGATTTTGATAAAACATGTCTAAGAAGCACCGCTAGAAAAACAGCTTTTAAATAAAATAAACCGCACCTAAATCGGTCCACCCGTTTAAGAGCTACGGTGCCACAGACAGACACACATGGCGGTCAAACTTATAACACCCCTCGTTTTGCGTCGGGGGTTAATAAAACGGTGACAATTTAGACGAAAAATGATCCTCGTAGACTTAGATAAAATGCCAAAGATAAGGGTTCCTAACGGATAGTAAGTGCAAACAAAGACAGTACAGACACTAGACTATATACACTTGTATTGAGGGTTCAGGATCGGTGGCATCTTGGCGCGAAAATTTGACGACAGAAAACACAAGAACTTGCAATACTGCGAAGTAGGTATATCAGTTACTGGTGTAGTACCCTCCAATATCTACAAGTGAGAAGATAGGTGTAGCGTACCTTCTACTTAAGTTTGTCGCATTAGTCTTTGTAAGATAATGGTCTTATGTAAAGTCAACTTAGGTGTTGACAAGAATGAGAGCAATGCTTATTATGTTTTGCTGTCATGAGTTATACGTCACGAGTGTCATGTTCAGTAAACCAAAGTGAAGATGAAATTGTATGTCTACACCAGTGCGCTTTCATGTTCATCTTGCGCTTTCAACTTTCAGTTCCTCTTGCGTCAAGCGCATGCAATATTGATTGCCATAAGACTCGAACTAGTATTAAGGCATGCGCTATTGTATGCGCTATGGCGCTTCACGCATGCTTCAGACGAAGACGCGAGATGAACATGAAATCGCACTGGTGTAGACATAGCTAAAGGCAATCATTATTCGCCTGGAGAAGAGATCTTATTGCCTAGTAATGTTCTTGCTTATAAACTTACTTCTTCGTTTATCACAGTCAAAGAAACTTTATAACAGCAGGACAAAATGTTAAGGAATGACGCTATTATAATCACCAACATCTGCAAAACAAAAGAAGAATAATATTTTAGTCCAAGCTCCAGTTGGTTGACATTATAATTAGATGTTATCCATTCCATTACCTGCCATTTAACCGCTTCTATCAAATAATTGTACGCTTTTATCATATTGTGGTACAGATTCATCACCTTCTCCATCTTACAGAGAGATTTTTTACTGTCAGCTTTCAAGTATCCAGACTCCTCGATATTCGGAATTTTTGTTATTTTACAATTTGATAACGACATCTCCATGTAGAAGTTGATTAGACGCATCCGTGGTATGAGGAGACTTAGCAAATGTCCACAGTAATGTACCTCCAGAACATGAACTAGCGTAAATGCACCTACATACAGGATCTCCATGGTAACAAATATGTTAGGAAGCGAAAACAGAACCGCGATATATAATATCATAATGACAGTTAGTATAATGTTACTTATCGTCCCGTTTCCAATCTTCGGTCTGCAGCCAACTTCTTTATCAAACACGTTCAGTTCATCGTAATAACTCTGCAATCTCTTGATTGTAGCAAAATTGAATACCATTAAGAACGTACACTGAAGAAAAAATATGTAAATGACGATGTTCAAAAGATATGTTTCTAAAAGACTACACAGCATGCCTAAGAAGTTACCTGCCATTATCATTAAGTATATAACTGACAATAACTTGAAAAAACAGTTTAAGTTGCCGAGGAGTGAAAGTCTAATGATACCTAAAGGCAGTTCACCTATAATGAAGATCTTGGATACAATATCAATAAACGGTTTCTCTTTGGATCTAACATAAGTATTAACGAGAACTGATGGAGGCGTCATGTTGACAACAAGATTCGTATCCAAATGAGCTTATAGCATCAATCCTGACGAAACTTCACAATATTCTAACGCAACGTTGACAGTTATTAATGTAATTCAATAATATCGAAAGGAGTAATGCCATTAAATTAATTAGATAGTCTGTCGTCCTACATAACTTGTAACTTAGGCCCACCTCAGACACGAATACTTTTAGCATATCGGCGATCAGCAATTTTGCGGCTGCATCGCGTTTTTGCGACTCTACGTTAGCTCGCTGTATCAAAATCACGCATTTTATCAATTGCATCGAGCACTGATCCATGTTCTGAATATGCTAGAGCCTCAGTTCTTCTCTCGTGTCAGCACGAACTATACGAGAATAGCTCAAGCCATGGTGAATAGATTAGCCAGTCGGCAAAGTTGGTAGCGGGGCTGACAGCCCAGGGTGCACCGAAAGTACTTAAGTATCATCACTCTTGGACCCTCACTGAATCGCTGCGACTGGCGTTCGTATGTGTACGGAGTGAAGTGCTATCGCGGCATCCAGCGACCAAGAAGCGATTTAATCGCCGATGTTAAAAGTCTCGAATGTGTTAGGGTCCTTAGCACACATCGATCAATTATGATAAATCAATATAAGTAAAAACGAAAACATTAGGTCTAAAACCAAGTTCATACTTGGTCTTACCATTAGGTACACTGCTTTTGTCATAGCCTAAAAAATATATATTAAGGACGGATTTTCAGAAAGCGTGGGTAAAAGTAAAATTACAATATCCCGACAGCCCACATACACAGAGTATCATTATCTTCAAATTAGGTCAATTTAAATCTTTATGACCGTGGAAGGATCTATTTGACCGCTTATTTATGCTGTCAAGCGACTCGAGTCCACCGACAGGCGTAAAACCAACCTAATTTTTACACCGTTAAAGTCTATTGGTCAAGAAAGAAACGAAAAAAAAACCTTAACCTATTACAAACATTTTCTTATGTTTTTTCTTCCCTTTTTAAGGTAAATACGTGTGCTAACTAATCGTATTGTACATATTTATTAAAACACTTGAATTCTTCGGGAGTATGTACCGAAACTCACCCCATTTTCAGTATTTTCGTGGGAGAAGGCTACAGAAAATTAATATTATTCAGCAATACATTGTGAAATTAAAAAAAATGTTTTCTCCACCTTATACAGGGTGTTAATGAATTCGTGTAATTCCTTAAAACCACATGATCTACTACTCGTGTAGACAGGCCCCGCATGGGATTTAGCTTGATTAAAAATAAAAAAATAAAATTCTTTTTTTTTCATGCGGCTTTGTTACCGATCGTATCTAAACCACCTAATAAGGATTCAGTAAAAAAATAAGTTTTTTTTTTGCAAAAAAATTAATTTTATTTTTGTGAACATTTCGATGCCACGCATAAATTAATGAAAGTACGGCGACACGGCTGGCAGGAACGACTAACGCGATATCGCTCTTTGCAGTCAGATAACTCAAGGCTCTAAAAATACTCAGAAATTAAAAATCAAAAAAAAAAAAAATTTTTTTGCGTGTTTTTCGTAAATTTCCATTTACGGTTAATCTGTGTCACCAATAGATCACGCGGTTTGAAGGAATTACACGATTTTGTTAACACCCTGTATAGACAAAGGAGTAGTCTATCCATAGCTTACTGTGACATCTAACGAAGTTTCAGGCTACGTTCACACATGCGCGATTTTTTTCGGCGCGAAAGCGCGCGCGCGTCTCTTGCGAGTCGCTCCCTCCTCAGAAAATTTGGAATTTAATAGTTAGTCCCTTGCCTCAACGTACATTTTTATCGAAAAGTACACGCGCACGCTCAGCGCCCGAATAGCTATTGCGTAGGTAGTACACGCGTCGCAATCGTGCAATGCCCGCGCCTCCTCCACCCTCCCGGCTAGGATAGCAAATGCAATTTGAGATCTATTGAGGTGTCATAAACAGTGATCGGAAAAAGTTGAGCTTATTTACCTAAACTTCAAAGAACAGAGACAAAAAGTGGAGACTTCCTTACGACAACATTTTTTTCGGGAAAATTATTCCGGGTTTCGGGACATCACTAAAGTACATTTAACTATTAATGTTGTTAATTCAGAAAACAATTGAATTCGTTTCCTGTTTTTGTTTCCCAAAATTGACACAAAACCAGATGACACGTTTTTTATTGTTTTTAAAAAAGAGATTGTTTATTGTTTTCAAAAAAGGAGAATGTCTTTTATTTTTTGAAAACAAATAAAAGAAAATCTCCGAGAAAATTATCCCGAAAAAAAATGTTGTCGTAAGGAAGTCTCCAGTTTTTGTCTGTGTTCTTTGAAGTTTAGGTAAATTAGCTCAACTTTTTCCGATCACCGGTCATAAGACTCAAATTATATACAACAAAATAACAAATGTCAAAGCGAGTTGGACGCGGGTGCTGACGCGCGTAGTGTGCGCTCAGCGGGCGCGTCTGAACGCGCCCTCAGGGATTGATCGGAAAATGTACCGAAAAACAGCTAATTTATAGCAGTTATATAAATCATCATCTTCAGCCTTTATCCCAGCTTATTTGGGGTTGGCGCAATATGTATTTTTCTTCCATACATCTCTATTAGCCGTCATCTCAGTAGTGACCCTCTTTCTAGTCATATCATCTTTTACATTATCCATCCAGCGTTTCTATAAATCTATAAATACGTCATTAAATAAACAATAGGGAAATAACCGCGTCGCGCAGAATATAAAATCGATTTATTAGTCTTTGACATTTGAATATGCTTCGTGAACATGATAAAGCTGTTATAAAGTTTCCCGCATTCATATCACGCTACGCGTGGCGCAATTTTACATTCCAAATGATGCTATTTATCTTATTGCTTTCCTTTGCAAATCTTTATATACTCTGAAAAAATGTTTTATAGTCCATTTCGCCAAAGCTGTAGCATGGATCGGCGTTGCGATTGAGATTTTTTGTCAAGATATCTAATTTAACATTACAAATGTGTACTTTTATCAAGATTTATTTATTTTGTCTACCACTTTTGTCTATCACTGTAGTAAAATGTCAATAAGAAAATAACAAAACTCTAAACCTTGTAGTTAATTAGCGATCGATTGATTTGTTTTTGATAAGCTTTCTCGCTCACATATTTTTTATTTATATAATGTGCTGAGTGAGGGTGTTGAGCAAATGTTTAAAAATGTTTAACGCACTAGCGGCCAGCCGCGATGCGGCGTGCCGCGCCTCAGCCCAGAACAACCGGAGCGGTTGACGGCTGGCCGCAATTGCCGCAAATCAGTGCGTCGATATCATGCGGTTTCATGTAAAAATCGATGTGCGGCCTGCCGCAACGGCACGCCACCAGCAGCTAGTGCGTTTTAAACCTAAAAATACATATCCAATTCTACAGTTATTTAATAACCAAATTTTCACTTACAAACATTACCGAGGGTTTGAAAATAAATTCCGAAGTACCTCGAACGACTTCAAGAAACGTTCTCCTCGAAAAAATAGGCAGAATTCGATTCTGCCTATTTTTTATGGATTTGCATGCGTCTTTTATGTGTCACGCGCGACACTCGGAGGGAATTTGTTTGTTAACAAATGTTTAAAATAAAATGTAATTTTTTGGTAGTGATTTTTTATTGATTCATGTTCTATATCGGTGGTATAGTCACCTCTTTCTTCTTCTCTCGTGTCAGCACGAGCTATACAAAAATAGCTCATGCTGTGGTGAAAAGATTAGCCAGTCAGCAAGGTTGGTAGCGAGGCTGACTGCCCAGGGTGCGCCGGACGTACTTAAGTATCGTCACTCGTGGAGGCTCTTTTCATGCACCCCAGTCACCTCCTTAAAATATGGTACGGATACAGATCAACACACACAGATGTAATAGAGCAGGCAATATTTTAGCTCAGTTTATTTTTTAGTTCAATCCTTTTGTTCCCGTCTTGCTATTTAGTTTCTCTGGTCGCATTATTTGTCACAGTTGTATCTCATAGTGCTCACTCACTTTACAAATGTGATTATACATTTCCTCTTGCGTCAGAAAATATGATGTTGTGTCCTCTGTGCTCTTATAATAATTAGGAATAAAAGAGTGGCCTCCACCCGGCTCTTTGTACCCCCCTTCAAATTAACTACAAAAAAGTTATAAAAAGCCTTTGTTTGTCCATGGTACGAGTCCGCCCTCCGCCCGTTGTCACCGTAAACTTATTACGTCGCTTCTTACAATAATGGAAGTGAAAATTGTTTATCTACTCAAACCAAGTACCCTTTTGATTCACTGATTAGATAAAAGCAACATTCTTTAATACAAAAACCAATTTTTCCGTTTCCGCTTTCCTTAAATCTTGCAAATATTTTAGAAATCGCAAAATTAGATTTAATTGATGTAGGTAAACAACTTTAAGACTGATATCGCGTTCCCTTTCTTGATTTTAAATACCAATGTGCAATAAAACATACGTGCAAGAGCTGATATGCACATACCATCGACCAGCAGTGAAAACCTCGTTAGTGTGAAAATCAAAATTTTACAGAAGGCGGAAAAAACCATTTCCTGAATTTTTTTTTAGGTTGTATATTTTTTTTATTAAAAATGTACCATTAGATACCTATTATGGGCCGATTTTTTAATCGTTAGTTAGCTATTATCTGAGGAATAAGTTTGACAGCTTTTGGAAAATATTTCAAAATATTAAAATTCCTCAGATGAAAGTTATCTGACGATTGAAAACTAGACCCCTAATCATGTAATTAATATTTGAACATGAATTCTCGAAATGTGTCAAATGCGTATAACGAGGTTTTCTTGGAAAAAAATAGGATTTTTGTCGTTAGATACGGGTTATCAGCAAATAAAACGGTGCATTATTCATAATCAACATTGCAACGGGTTGCGAGGTTTTCTTGCTAAATCACTACATAGTATAAAACAAAGTCGCTTCCCGCGTCCCTACATACGTAGCTTAGCTTAGATCTTTAAAACTACACAACGGATTTTGATGCGCCTTTTTTTAAAAGATAGAGTGATTCAAGAGGAAGGTTTATATGTATAATACATGCATATTATAGTACCCGTGCGAAGCCGGGACGGGTCGCTAGTGTGACATAAAACGTGTTTGACCAAAATTACAATTTACGAGATTTTCACAGCTCGCCGAAGATACAGACATAGCAAACTGCAAACTTAAATATATAAAACAAAATATAGTTCCTACTCTATATACTCACATTCGTGCATGAAAGGATACGCAATATAAATCGTAGTTGTTTACATAAATGGATAAGTACGATTCGCGTAAATTTTAGAAAATATTGTTAGATTTTATGTGCTTTTGAAATGATTTTTATATGATTTATTCTTCTAACAAAATCGGCAATCTCCTTTTAAATGGACCGCTGCCGCGTAATCATTTTCTCTGCTTAAACGATGTTTACTATCTGCGGGCTTGAACTAAGCAAATAGCACCCATTATGAAACACATATTTCAGATTAAAAAAGCAGCATCGTACGTGAATGAAACAAATCGCAGTTTAGTATGAGCGTATAAAATGCTACATTGTTACTTTAAAAGGCTTTGAAACTTATTTTTGTAACATAAGTGAGTTACAGAGAACCAAGCGGATGCATAGTATGGTTTTAAATTAAATATGAGAGAAGCGGACAGCCCTACGTCGAGAGCACTCCACGGGTGAATACATACAGATGAGCTCCATTTATATGCTTTACATGCAAATCTAAAACCATGCGATCGAATATAGTTGCAGGGGAGGAAAGGTCGGAGTTGCGTTTGTGCACGATGCGGACATCGTCTGTGCAAGCCGATATTCTACCCATCATTGGGATCATTTTTTTCTACCAGACCATACCTGGGAAACCATTGGTTTTGGAGATATTGAAGGTCAAAGTATGCATTTTTTTTTTAGTTTTTTCCAAAAACGTATTCTAATTGATAATATTAAACTTTCTTCCAAACAACCTTATCAAAATTTTCAATTTTTCCTCACAAATTACGAATTAGAGTTACAAAAACGCAACGAATATCAAACGCACACGACCGCCTTGACTCAGCTGTGTGGCCGCTACACGCATGCAAACGCGCGGCATCGCCACAATCACACATTGCGCGCTACAAAAAAAAAGGGTTTTTTTTATGCCAAAAAATAAAAGTCGTTTCCCAGCAATTATTTTTGGTCAATGTAGTTTAGTTTGATGTATACAGAGTGCGTAGATTTCGGCTATGTGATGGGTCTTTTTACACCCTGTATATAGTACACCCACATTTCGCTGCTGTTTATGTCCCATATATAATATAATAATAGGGTGCAAGCCTATAGCCATCAATCGGGCACAAATCCAGACTCTGTGCTGCTACTGTGAAATTCTGCACGGAAAACCCAGTAACACCCTGCCCGACCTAGGGCAACATGCGGCCGAATACCAGTATATTACACCTCCAGACATCCGCAACCCCAAATACTGGACTATGTCGATATCCGAAGATTAAGCCGGTTGTCACACTTTCGGGCTTGTGACTACCAGTAACGAATTTCATAGGTATTCGTATGACACCCGAGACCGACGGTTTAACGTGCCCTCCGAGTCACGGAGGAGTTTCAGTGTGTAGCGAACGGTCACCCATCCACGGACTGTCCACGGCAAGCTCAGCTTAACCTTGCAAATCATATCAACATGATCCGCACAGTTGTTAATAAGCCACAAGCTACAGAAAACGTGGTAGTATATTAGGTTGGGGAAAAAGTCTTTTCGCATTATAGTATGTCTGAACTTGTAATAAAATCTCTTTGGCTATACTATTTGTATCTGGCTGGTTTTGGTATCATTGGAAGTTTAAATTTTAAAGAATATAATTCCAAATTCAAATTAGTAAAATGTGTGATTTTCATTTGTTTTTCGAACCGTCAAGATGAGTGAATCTAATGAAGAAATTCATTGACTTAGAATAAGTAGTATGGACCTCGGGTCATCGCTCAAAAATGTCCGAACCGAAAGACTGTTAAAACACGATAAATTTGAAAAGAGCTACAATTGCGCGCGTCATTCTTCATTTGGGCGAACAAGCAGCTACACCTCAATGTCACATGTCAACAATGCCGTTCTGTGTAGTGAGATCGTGTAAAAACTACTCAAAAAAGTGAAAAAAGTTGATGGTGTATCATATTTTCAGTAGGTATAAGTATTATTGTTTTACAATTTTAAAGTATTATTTTGTTAAGGAACATTGTATTTTACTTAAAATTGAATTAATTGCAAGAGCAAAACAGACAATAATCCAACTAAACAAAAAGTATCTGATTTTCCTTCCTTTGTTTGACCAATTATGTCAACTTCATTTGGTTGGATTACCATAAGAAACTTGACATATTTGTCAGAATTTAGAACAAAGATTCCAAAGAGTCGTTATTTTTACGCGATGTTTTTTTGTATTGCGATTTTGAACCAATTGCAATTTGTTTTGTTCTATTCATATAAAGAAGTTATTTTTAAACTTGCATTGTATGCAAACATATTATGTACGAAAATATGTACGTTGTCCTTCCGTTTCAAAATTGTATTGGTTTTTCGGTCACTACCAAGTTTCCGATCGAGCTGAAATTTTGCAGGTAGGTATGTGCATCTTAGATCATTAAAATGTCATTGAACTAATTTGATGATGGAGCCGAAGATTAGGCAGGCACAGGAACAAATGGTAGGCTCGTCGAGTTTCAGCTCATGTATTTTGTCATTATAAGCACTTTTCATTACATAAATAATGACGTAGGTCCGATGGTAGAGCCGGAAAACGGGCTCTGGAACTTCCTAATGGCAAATAGTGGACACGTGACGTTTGGGCTCGTTTGTTTAGTTATCATAAACTCTTTTAGATACACATGACAAAAGATTTGCCAAGTAGTAGAAGTTCAAAAAAAAAATGCCTCTGATTTAATTTCAGTTTTCCTCGAAATCAATTAGATGATGATGATGCTGATGCTGATGGTGATACTTCAGCAAAGGAAGCGAAATCGCGTTTTTGAAAATGACCATGTTGTAATTTTGCAAGAAATGTTCTATGCTCTTTCAGTTTGATTAAATATTTAGCGATCGCAATAAATATAACTAACTAGCTGTACCCGGCATGCGTTGCAATGCAGTTTTTCCTATTTACTACCTACCTACTACTTACCTACTATATACATGGGCATACATACTGAAATAATTTCGTTTTTTTTTAAATATCAAAATTTTCTTTCATAATAACCTTCTCCAGACAATTACAAACACAACAAAAAAAATTTCGCGAAATCGGTCCAGCCGCTCACGCGTGATGCCGTGACCAAGGGAAATAGGGATTCATTTTTATATATACACTAGCTGTACCCGGCATGCGTTGCAATGCACTTTTTCCTACCTACTACCTACCTACTACCTACCTACTACCTACCTACTACCTACCTACTACCTACCTACCTACTACCTACCTACTACCTACCTACTACCTACCTACTACCTACCTACCTACTACCTACCTACTACCTACCTACTACCTACCTACTACCTACCTACTACCTACCTACTACCTACCTACTACCTACCTACTACCTACCTACTACCTACCTACTACCTACCTACTACCTACCTACTACCTACCTACTACCTACCTACTACCTACCTACTACCTACCTACTACCTACCTACTACCTACCTACTACCTACCTACTACCTACCTACTACCTACTACCTACTTACCTACATTAGTTTTTTTTTTTAAATATCAAAATTTTCTTTCATAAGAACCTTCTCCTGACAATTACGAACAAAACAAAAAAAAAATTAGCGAAATCGGTCCAGCCGTTCACGCGTGATGCGATGACCAAGGGAAATAGCGATTCATTTTTATATATATAGATATAGATGATAAAATCTTTTAAAAATTAAGGTTGCTCTATTACTCCTATGTTCTCCAAATTTTCGTTTAACATTAGATGTAGTTTCGAAATTTGAAAAATTGAGTAGTGCTGTCATGTTTTCGTATGGTAAAAATTGTTGCAAGCAAAATTAGGCATTATGATAACGAAATAGGATTTCGTCCATCGTAAATGAGCTTGTTGGTATTTCTAAGTTTATAGTATGTCAATTCAGGACACTTTTATCGTGAATTTTGTACTACACTCGTTGTCCATACTTATTCTAAGTCAATGAAGAAATTCGATACATTTTAAAATTTTACTACAAAAAAGGTAAAAAGGCAACGCAAGCCGCGAAAAAAATTTGCGATGTTTATGGACCTAGTGCAGTGTCTGTGAGAGTAGCACAAATTTGGTTTAAGCGTTTTCAATCCGGAAATTTTGATGTCAAAGATGCACGTCGCTCTGGTCGCCCTATTACGGATAAAATGGATGCCATTTTTGAAAAAGTGGAGCAAGATCGGCATATCAGTAGTTACGACGTAGCTGAAGAACTAGGAATTGACCACAAAACAGTTTTGGGGCATTTGAAAAAAACTGGGTACACAAAAAAGCTCGATATTTGGGTACCTCACGAGCTCACTGAAAGAAACCTAATGAACCGTGTACTCATTTGCGATTCTTTATTACGACGTAATGAAACCGAACCATTTTTCTTTTTAAACTTTCGCGATTTGTACACATTATAAAAATACAGATTCGGGTCTAATCGCGTAAAAACTTAAAAGGCACTAAATACCTTTTTATCCCGACGTTTCGGCCGAATTACACCGGCCGTGGTCACGGGTAGACTGAAGTTGCGGAGCAGTTGTCATCTTCGTGAAGCAAAAGTATTTTCATCTACCCTCACTCGATCTTGATTTTTATTTTATTTTATTAAGTTATCGTCGGTACTTCGACACACTACACTAACGACGTCTTTACACTCGCCTAAACCGTCCCGTCTACGGTAACACTTGCTGATGACCGGATTCCACGATGTTGACAATTTATATCCATCTTCCCGATTGAAAGTCTTGTACTTCTTAATTTCAATCGCTTCACGTACGATTGTGGGATAATAGTGACGATCGGTGGAGAGGATTTTTGGACAGTGTAGTTCTATCCAGTGATTGGAACCGGACTCCAGAAGGTGCTCGGCTATTGCGGACTTATTGATCTGGCGGTTTTTGACTGCGGCGATATGTTCCTTGACCCGTTCTGCTATTGTTCTTTTGGTCTGCCCGATGTAAGAACTACCGCAACTGCAGTCAATCTTGTAGACGCCAGGTGTCTGAAGAGGAATAACATCCTTTGGAGTACGCAGTTGCCTTGATACCTTGGAGAGAGGACTATATACAGTCTTAATGGCGTATTTCTGTAGTACTGTACCAATTTTATCCGTCACTCCTTTTAAATATGGCATGAAAGCTGGTATTCTGCTTACCCCCGGTTTTTTATCTTTCCTCTTCGGACGTCGCAGGTACCCACTGTATCCGTTTGTCTTCAATACCTCCTGAACATGGGCGAGCTCCCTGTCTAAATGTTCAGCGTCGCACAGATCGTATGCTCTGTTCGTCAGTGAGGTAACAACGGATTGAAGATGACGCGGATGGTGGTGTGAATGGGCATTAAGGTACCTGTCTGTGTGTGTCGGTTTACACACCATTTTTGAAGAAGCTGATAACTGGTGATGAAAAGTGGATCACGTACGACAAGATCGTGCGAAAAAGGTCGTGGTCAAAGGCCGGTCAGGCTTCACAGACTGTGGCGAAACCCGGGTTAACTCGCAACAAGGTGATGCTGTGTGTGTGGTGGGATTGGAAGGGCATTATTCATTATGAGCTGTTACCACCAGGCAGGACCATCGATTCTGAACTCTACTGCGAACAACTGATGAGATTAAAGCTAGAAGTTGAGAGAAAGCGGCCGGAATTAATCAACAGAAGGGGTGTGGTTTTTCATCATGATAACGCTAGACCTCACACATCTTTAGCCACTCAGCAAAAATTAAGAGAGTTTGGCTGGGAGGTGTTAATGCATCCGCCGTATAGTCCTGACCTTGCACCTTCAGATTTCACCTGTTTCGGTCTCTTCAGAATTCTTTAGGCAGTGTCAGGTTAACATCACGAGAGGACTGCAAAAACCACTTGTCGCGGTATTTTGATCAGAAGTCCCAAAATTTCTATAGCAATGGGATCATGTTCCTACCTACAAGATGGCAAAAAGTTACCGAACAAAATGGTACCTACATACTTTAGTTAAATGTAAATGAACTCTAGCAAAAAATGTTTTGAATTTTCTTAAAAAATGCGAAGAAACTTTTTCCCCAACCTATTATAACTACCACGTTTTCTATGGCTTGCATTAAATAAGAAAATATTTATTGAAAAAATTAAATGGTAAAATACAATAAAAATGTTAGTAATTATATAGGAATTTACAATGTTAGGTGCCTGTACTTAGGATAAACCTGTGTCACAGGCGGCAGGAGTGCTTAAAGTATGGTACTTGTAAGAAACATATATATGTCGCAGTATGATAGATAAAGCCGTAATAAATATAGTTACATCCCTAGGGATATAATTATATACCGTAACAATATACGAAAGCGATTCATTACTATCTTACGGTCGCAATATAATAATATGTTTAGCTGACTAAACTAATCTAGTTAAATAGTTATAAATATCTGAAGATGCTTGTAGAAACCTTAAGTTGTTTGGGTACATTTTTAACAATTAAAAATGACATGACGTCATTCCTACTTTGTATAAAAGTAAGTAGATATGTAAAGTTTGCTTAATTCAGCGAGTTTCCACCACCATCTGGATCATTCAGCACTTTTGTTTACCAATACATTATTCATTTTTATTATTTTCCTTGATGCTTACCTACTCGAATTTTCAACTGAACCTATATTTACATAAATCTAAAACAGACGCCGAGAAATTATGAATCATCTGAATTGAGTTACATGGATATAAACATACAATATGTATGAGTTTTCCGTACAACAGAGGTGAAAATACATCCCGATGATTTTGTAGGCAGACGAAACATGCATGAAGCGAAGTTGAAATATGCTATAATAATACAGTCGGCTACTATCCAGATTTGATGCAATGTTATTTTACTTAGATCTTAGATAAGCACGAATACACTTACAAAATATGTACTTTACTTAATGTAATCAATGAATTTAATTCTAGCTGATTATTTTTTTACAATTGACTAAACGCAGTTCAAACTACGCTATAATATATATAACATATAGCAAATATTGTATAGCACAACAATATCGCTCAGCATACATTTTATATGGACACGTTCACACAACGCTACGCTATATAGTATTGGCTTGCTGTATGCGATAAACGTGAACGATTCTCAGAGCTAAGTATATCGTACGATTCTCCGGTTACCGCTCCGACTCACTTCTACCTCGACCTTCACCCGAACGGATCGCCATCAAATAACTAGCTGTAGATAGAAGACCCGGCTTGCGATGTAAGTATATAGCGAAATAGTACAGCGCAGTCTGAACTGCGCTTTAAACTATCTAACTTCAACAATAGCTATACATATTATAGCTTGATACAATGTCATTTTACTTAGATGTTAGATAAGCACAAATACACTAATAAAGCATGTAATATAATGAATTACCTACATTTTAGCTGATTAGTTTTCTACAATAGACTATTGTGTTATTTAGGTTCAAAATATGTATATAAATAGAAAAGTTAAATGATCGACTGACATATCAAGGCCGAGGCCAAATGGTGTAGATATATCATGATGGATAATGAAAAGAACAGTAGTTCTTTCCTATGATTTTGAACTAAAAAAAAAGTTGTAGTACCTAATTGTATTGATTATTGGAAGAGAGATGTTGGTATGTCTACACCCGTGCGCTTTCATGTTCATCTTGCGCTTTCAACTTTCAATTGCTCTTGCGTCAAGCGCATGCAATATTGATTGCCATAAGACGCATGCAGCTTATCGTCTACACCGATGCGCCTCGGTCAGTCGTCAGTCGACATACAATAGATGGATTAGCGTGCGCTAGGGGCATGCGCTGACGTCGAACTGCGCTATTGCATGTGCTATGGCGCTTCACGCATGCTTCAGACGAAGACGTAAGATGAACATGAAAGCGCACTGGTGTAGACATAGCTAATGGAGGGGTTCGTGGCTGATTACCAACAGCGTAGATCACATGATTAGCAAGGTTAAGCTGAAGTTACCGCGGTCATTCCAAGGATGGGTGACCGATCGTTTCACGTCGAGACACCTCCGTGCTTTGGAGATCACGTTAAACCGTCGGCCCAGAATGTCATACGAATACCTATGACAGGCGTTATAGGTAGTCAGAAGCCCGAAAGTCTGACAAAAGGTCCTTAAGATGTCGGCATAGCCCAGTAACTGGGTTGCGGAGGTCTGATTGCAGTCGCTCCGTGTAAAATACCAATATTCAGCCGCGTCTGGTTAGACTGGAAGTTGACCCTAATATAATTGGAAAAAGGCTAAGAGGAAGATTGAAAGAGGAATGAAATCTCTAATAGTATGTCTACACCCGTGCGCTTTCATGTTCATCTTGCGCTTTCAACTTTCAATTCTTCTTGCGTCAAGCGCATGCAATATTGATTGCCATAAGACTCGAACTAGTATTAAGGCATGCGCTATGCGCTTCACGCATGCTTCAGACGAAGACGCAAGATGAACGTGAAAGCGCGCTGGTGTAGACATAGCTTAATTCTCTCGTGATTTGTAATTTTGCGATCAAAACTAGTTTATTATCAACACACACAGACACATAACATCACAACATTCAAACAAAACAACAATCAAATCTACATCTTAACTCAATTGAACTCAATTCCAACTCAGAGGATAACAAAGCAATGTAACAACGAAATCAAGCGAAATATGATGATATATGGCACGGTTTAACATGGCTACAAATAGGCGCTTCCTATCGTCATGTCAGCTAATACGTGAAACAAGGGCCTCTGTCCGCAGCCTAATCAATCATACGACGCCACACAACACCCCAATGGATAAATCCCGGCGAGTCTATAGATTTTATTACACATACTAGTGATGTGCACTCGTCAGTAAACTCGTCTGAGTGCCTCAAAATGAAAAATGCTGGAGTTGCTCGTATTTTAACTTTGAACAACCTCATCTTATTCCTCAATTTCATCATCATCCAGCCGAAAGACGTCCACTGCTGGACATAGGCCTCCCCAAGCATCGCCACATCGACTGGTACTGTGCTTCTCGCATCCAGCGGATTCCTGCGACCTTCACCAGATCATCGGTCCACCTTGTGGGAGGCCTACCCACGGTGCGCGTTCCTCAATTTATGATTTGTATAATGATTGACTGATGAGCGAGTGAGTGTGTAAGTGATAGAGGTGCAAATGTTTTTGATGAGGAGTGTTCGCTCGCTCGCGCATTTGGCGCCCTTTCCATCTGTTTCCCTAACCCAGCGAAGTGGCATGCGGTAACGCACAAGCGAGCCCGCGCCCACCAGTTTCTTTCACGGACTCTCACCCATCCTCTCCTCGAATGAGGGATGCCTCATGAGTACCTCACGAGATAAATTGAGGTCCTCCCTCATACTCTTTTAAAATAGACGAGTTACCCATCACTAAACACATACCTACCTTTATCAATAATATCGAAGTAACGTTGTGCCTAAAAGAAATGGGAGATTATATTTTTTTAATAAAATGTTGGGTCGGAATGCGGTCACCAACCCGCTTGCTCAGTGTGGTAAGTTGATAAATATCTCCCCATTTCCACCCTTTTAGTAAAAACCTGCGTACCACTGTGTTGAGCAGAGGATTGCGCTGCGACAGAAATACGTATATATAAAATTGGTGTGTATAATACGTTAGATTTTTTAACATTGATTTCCACTTTTGTAATAAATTAAACATACTAACTATGGGTTTACACAGAAATACCAATGTTGTCACAGCTTACAGTTATAACCCTTTATAGTACGGTCAGCATCAAAAGTAGCTGAACATTAGAGTTTTTAAACTTGGCATTAATTTGAAAACGAATTGTTTTAAAGCAAAAAGTTTAATAGATACCTAGAGCTGCTAGATATAGTTCTAAGTATGCCTTAATTTTTTTGCTTCCTATCAATTAGTTATCTAATTAATGCAAAGTTTAAAAACTCAAATGTTCAGCTACTTTTGATGCTGACTGTACCACCCCACTAGTCTGACTTTAATGTCGATTTTATCGAAACTATTGTAAGAATGATCAACCTTATGATAAAAACGCATCGACCTTCAACTGGCACAGCGCAGAAACGAAACCACCAACATAAATTATACAAATTAAACAATATGATAGCCAGTGACGCCAAGTTATTATGGTTTCATATACACCGTGTCCCAAAATTCAACGATAAGCGCCACCAGAGGGTGGACCTGCTCATGACAACACGAGAAAAAAAGAAAAAAACTTTTTTTTAATTCAGTTAACCAAATTGAAATCCTTCGAATTTTTTTCAAATATTTCTGTTTTTTTTTGTATCGGCAACCTAAGTAGCACTGCTATCCACCACAACCCTTAAAAATCCCAGAATGTTTGTAGTTTTTACACAAAAATCAATCAAACTTATTTTCGACAATTTTCGAAGGACTTCAAATTTCATTTTGTGATTTAAAAAAAAGAAGGATATGTTTTTTTCTTTTTTTTTTCTCGAGTGGTCATGAGCAGGACCACCCCTCTGGTGCTCGCTTATCGTTGAATTTTGGAACATGGTGTCTAATGTATCTTAATGTAAAATCTGCCTTTTAAACGGTTAATCAAAATCTACCACATGACACTATATTTCAAAAGACTTCAACAAAAAATATTTTTGTCACACAGGCAAACTCACGGCCATAGCTAGTCTTACATAATACGTACACTGTAGATATACGTAGGTACATTTAACATAATCACTTTATCGACGTTGGCTCAGTGATTGATGCACATTTAGAGCGAGTTCCGACTTCCTGAACACTGATATCGGAAATATATAAAACATTTCTGCGTGGTTAAATTTAATACTGAATCACGAATCGGGAACCAGAGATAAGTAGATAGGGATTTAATTACGTAGCTATTGTGACTAATGAGTATGTATTTGGTCTTGTGTTGCGTCTGGATTATAATTAAACTAGCTTTTGTCAACGGCTTCGCTCGCGTTAATTTTGAATTTAACAATCAATTCGGGTTGTACATTTAAAAAAAAAAACTTATCACACTACTAAAGTTTCCTTAATAATATAATTCAATCATGATTCGAAAGACACGTGGCGCCATCTTTATTGTTATTTTCCTCGGGAACAGTACTTTTTTCGACATGAAAGGTACCCTATGTCCGTTTCTGTACACCTGACAACGTATATCCAAAATTTCAGGATGTTCGGTTCAATGGATCAGGCGTGAAAAGGTAACAAACAAACTTATTTTCGCATTTATAATATTAGTTAGGAAGTTACAATATTAGTTAGGATTAGGATGAGTAGTAAACAGTACAGGAAAACTGTATGAGGTTCAACTGCCTAAAACTTTAATAGGTATATACTATATACAGTTAATGAAGCTTAGGATACTATCCGACGGATTTTACCCAAGTAAACTAAGCTATAAAAACCACAAGGTACATTTCATTACATACACGAATTTCGTGTGGGAACGTTTGCCAGAGAAGAATACCCCTGTTATATTTCATTGTGCCCTTTGTTTACTCTATGCTATAAAAATATATAAATGAAAAAAATATTCATAAACTCCATTTACAGAACATAAATTTGACTAAAAGCGTCCCTAACTTAAACACTTCAAATTCAGGTGAATGGAAAAGCGGCACAACAAAGTTTATTTTTTATAAAAATCGAAGTCCAATTATGTGGGTATTATAAAACCGTGCTCACACTGACGGCGACCCAGCGCTGAGCCAAGGAAATTGGAACGGCAAATAAATATCACAAAGTGTGGAAATTGGAAACCGTAACATTTTTTTTTTATGTCGCCACCCTCTGCCAAACATAACATGGTGGTAACAAAATAAATATTTTTTCCGCAAACAGAGAAGCGACATGTGACACCATGCGTCTTTCAATCAACAATACTTTTAACTTTCCCGTATGGAAAGGAAAGGATCATCCATTATGGAGAGGTACTCGCATGCGTCGGATGTTTCCTTTCTTCCGAGTCTACTTGCAAACAGTTTGTAGCGTAGCAAAGTTGTTTCTAAAAGGTAGAAACTGAATTCCAATGTTTCATTATCGACTTTTAAACATGTCTAGAAGTCTTATGAAATAGATGTTACCTTTAGTTTGAACATCTACTTTGATTTACTACATTGGTATTGAATTAGTGAAAAGTTAATTTTTCGGCAGTCTTTTATTGCATAATTTACTCGATATATGCAAGTATTTTATTGCCTTAACGCTTATTAGTGCCATTAATAATCTTTTACGAACAAAAAAAAGATAAGCTTTTTGTTTTATCCCTTCATCGCCATCCGCATCAAAATTTATAACGAAAAAGATACCAGAAGTTAATCTATGTAAAGTTATCTTAGTTATAAGAAAATACATAAATCAATTAGTTGATTTACATTAATTAACTTTTAGCAGATAACTATGTGTCCAAATTTTCATGATGTTCTTATAACCTGCTAACAATTATTTAGGAATCTTATAGATAAGAAACATTTTCAACAATTTAAATAAAAATCACGTGATTCAAAGTTAGCCGGTGGCTAAGAAAAAGCAATAAAATGATAAAATCAATGTTAGCAAAGAATCTGTGAAAACTTTGAGCAAGTTCTGCCAGACTTACAAAAGTTGAGGATTACCTACACTGAATTTGCTATCACCAGTCAATGACATGAATATTCAATCAAAGTTCAACATAAATTCTTAAAAGTGTTTCCCTTATGACAGCCGCGTACGCGCAAAAAATCAAAATCATTTATTCAAATTGGACTTACAAGTTACCTAATTTTCATAAATTGGACTTTAAAATTACCTTATTTTCGAAACGTCAGAATATCATCGAGTCATCTACCTTTCATTACTACCGATAGATTAAAATCGACATAAAATAAACTATACCTATAAAAAGTATCTTGAAAATAATTATGTAAGCTTTTTTTGAATCAGCTAAATAAACATGCCTTTTCCCTACAAGCTTTACACAACTACGCAGTCAATTTCCCACAACAGACAACTTTTATCCGAGCAGCTACGTATATTATGCATACCATACCATATGCACAAGTATGGAAACGAGTATGTAAGTAAGCATTTCTTCCGCGTTGTGTTGCCCCAGAAACGCGATCTGTTTGCCAAAGAACGTGACAGTGTCGCGATGAACGAATGCCGCTGGCTAAATCCAACGAAAGGATTTTTCGTAAACTCCGTAGGTACTCACTATAAATTGCTTGCTAGCAGATAGTTACATGTAAAATACATTTTGCAGAATCGTTTAGCGGAACAATGTTAGTAACTACATCATAAGATTAAAGATTCATTGATATCACGCGTTGTGACTCTTTTGCATTTAGAGGATTTAGTTTTGGGCAATAAAAGCATTATAAAGGTTGTAAGTGGATGTTGGAAGATTTTGTACAATATTTTAACGATATTCGCTCCTCCAGGCACTTCCAAATATATTGGAGAACCTTTTCTTAAATGATATACATTTATAGTTAACTAAAGTAATTTATAAAAATTTAATAAAACACAATTATATTACAATTTACGAGGACTACCTCGTTGGTCTAGCGGTCGCAAGCGCGACTGCTGAGCGTTCCTGGGTTCGATTCCCAAGTCGGGCGAAATAGTATTGGGTTTTTCCGTGTGGAATTTCTCATTAGCAGCCCGGAGTCTGAATTTGTGCCCGGTTGATGGCAATAGGCTTGCCCCCTATTACATGGGACATACGGATGAAATGAGGGTGTATTCTGCCAACCCTTAGGGGAATACAAGCGTGATGCTATGTAATAAAATACCATACAACAATTAATTAATGTTAGCTAAAAAGAAGTTCTTATTACACGGTGAACTGTAGTACAAAGTTAAGGATCTACTATCTTGGCTCCGTTTATATAAGTGCTTTCGATAGACCATTAATCTTCTAAGGCTTGTTGTACACGCGCCGTAAATAATAATGCAGCGTCCCAAATTGAGGCTGACAATACCTAAGTGTCATTGCTCAAGTTTGATTAATGAACACTCAATAATCCACACAATGACCTCTTCGAGAATAATATACAAAAAATCTAATATTATCGCAGAGTTTTTGGAAAATATTTCATAATAACGATCAAGAAAATGGCCGTCGAGAGTCTTTTACGACAATCGTGGACCCATTCATGCCAGTAAAACAGCAAGTAACCGATAAATTGTGAAGTCGGATACAATGTGGGAACTGAATATACCGGCAACATTCATTAGGTCCTACTGTTACGCACTCTGTTACGTTAAAGTCAAGTGCCTGTATTTTCGACCGCATAAGTGCCTATATATTTTCTATAATACGTACCTATGTGTATGTATGAAGTACCTACTTCATACGTATTAACTGAAAAGCCTACGCAGTACGTATATACCGATGTATTGATTAACATTTTTTTGCCCAAAATACTTGACATTTGTTGTGAACGTAAATATCATACCATAACCAAACTGATAACCTTCTGCCCACTTGTAGTAAATCACGTAATTAATATAATAATATATCAACGACGACATACTACCCTATACTATTCTAGATTGCCAGAACTCCTTTTGCATTCATAACAAAAGACATCCCGGCATTGTGTCAAGAAGATTCATGAAACTAGGCTGTGGAAAAAACCAAAGCTATGTCATTACAACACGAGCCTACGCATGTCATGTACATTAGAGGTTATAATGTACACGTTCAGGTACCTAGAGGCCCTCTGCCACAACGAACCGGAACCACCAACTTGAAACGGCACGCCCTTTGGTCAGTTTCAAGATTTAACTACAGACCTTTCCTAATTAAGTGACCTTTTAATGTGTGTGGGCAAATTGAGGGTTTAAACCCACTCGGAATTTCCGACTCAACCGTTAATACCGTAATAGGTGCCCCCGGATACATCTATATGTAACCAATACCTCTTGAGACCCTACCTATGTACAGCTGGAAAAATCTAGGTCAACATTTCTTAACTTGATGCTCGTAACTACCCAAGAGGATATGAGCAATATGTACTGTTAGTGTTATGAATCAACCGACTCTGAGTTACTTTTATAGCAAAATGTATATCTACAATTTTGACGCTCAATAGAAACTGTAATTTAATTATTGGGAGCTTTTTGTTGTAAACGATATTAAAACGTTCCTCTGTAGTCTTAATTAAAAACAAAACTTTGTCAGTAGTGAAACAACGGATGTAACGTAATTTCCATTTTAACGGCACCGCCATAAAATGAAGAATGCTAATTTATTTAAGTGTTCTTCACTGCACTTAGCGCTGCTCAATAAATACTACACTTTAACTTATTTCTTACCTACTCAAGATAATTACTTTTTGTCACATACCGCGGACATGAGCCTTAGTAACTGTATTAGAAATATTAGGTTAATAAAAACATAATTCATCGTCATCATTCAAAACTTTTACTAACATCTAAAACTGAAATTATCATTTTACACTCATTTTCTTTTTTTTGTAATATGATAATAAAAAGATTTAGAAAACTTAAGCAGAAACTTAGTAACGTAACATAAAACAATTTAAATTTTTAATAAAATAGTCGTTGCAAATTGAAAATTTCCTCGCGACTCGTCGCATCCCGCGGTGGCCGGGCGGAGGGTTCGTGGGCGGGGGTCGACCGCCACTGAAACGCTACACTTTTCTTTTCCATTCTCATCGCAAACGAGTGCCGTCCACGAGACACTTCTTCATATTTTCAAAGCCCTGCAGATAACTTTGAATTATGACACTTTTTTGTTGTTTGACGGCCCTACGTAAATATACGCAACAACTTGTGAATTTCTAAAACTCTCAATTCAATTGTCCCCTCCTGCTGTTACTTCTCGAAAAGTAAGTAATTCTCTTCTCCCTTTTCGTTCTGGCCAACTTAATTAGCAAAAGTTTTAAGTAATATCCCCAATACAAGTAAACTTCCGAATTTCCTTGTTTTAACTGTATATTGGAGTCAATTTATTAGAATCAGTATCAGTACCTAATAGACACACACAAACATAATAATTTAACTATTAGACAATCAATTTTTACCTTGCCACCATGTTGTATTTGATTATTTTCAAAAATATCGCATTCACAAAGCGGTAACTCATAACTACTCTTGTTAACTTGACCCGTTATGTAAGTTATAACATAGCAAACTGAGCGTTAAAGTACTGATCGAATAAGAGAGTTGCACCATCTTTAGCAGACAGTTGCTCCCACGACAAATCCCCAAAGCCTTGGATCGAGAGTTACAAGTTGCGAGCTTCGATTGACAACTTGCACCTGCATAGCCTGCATCTAGAGATTTACGCTGTAGAGTCTTAAGTGGCAGGGTGTCTTATAGATAAATAATAATAATAAATAAATTTATTTTTAGTTCTCTAAGGAGAATGAATGATAAAACCCAGAACCAATAGAAACAACTCCTATTGGTATTTATCATACCTAATGTCCTAAACAATACTGCATATATTATTTCCCCTAGGGCCCTGTAAAATGTGAAAAATAGTCTGTTCGTGTATTAATTCTACCGCTGTTCATTGCTGGGGCATCTCCTATAAATTATCACCTCACCGGATGCTTACTCAGAAAATGAATTAAAACATTATCAAACATTGTCTATTTACAGCAACTTGCAGCAACGGCGTTCGGAATATCTATCTAGAACACTCCTCTAGCGACTTCAAGAGTAAATAGAACAACTGTTCTTCCAAAAGGCACTGTTTAAAAGGAAAATGCAACACGGAAATCAACGAGAGGTTTTTGTGCAGTCAAAGAAGATTGCAAAACAAAAGCTACAGTTCGTTATCTCGCTCCTTTACCGTTCCGGTAGACCACTGCAGCACTGTCATACTTGTGTACTGTGTTCTGTATACGAATATACGCCCACCAAGCTCACAAAAGAACACTTTAAGATATGTCACAACACTATCAGTGACGGTGAAGCTTCTAAGAAGTTAGGAGGGAAAATTATGTGTTATTTTGTAGGTAATACAGGAGTGGAATTGTGGAGTCTATCCTGGATTTAACACATAGGATACTTAACATCTAAACAGCCGCGGGCACCACTTTATGTTATAAAATACTAGCGACCCGTCCCAGCTTCGCACGGGTACTATAATATGCATGTATTATACATATAAACCTTCCTCTTGAATCACTCTATCTATTAAAAAAAACCGCATCAAAATCCGTTGCGTAGTTTTAAAGATCTAAGCATACACAGGGACAGACACGGGACGCGACTTTGTTTTATACTACACTTGGGAGCAAAGAAATCGAGCCACTCTTTTTTCACGTGTCCTGGTTATTAGTTTTGGTTTCATGAATTATATAATTCAAAATACAAAAAACTACCCTCATTGTAAAGGTTATCAAATAACCTTTTAGGTGATATATGTTTAGAAATGATCAGTTCCATAATACCAAAAATAATAACAATTATACCTACGTGAAAAATTGAAGTGGCTCGATTTATATGCTCCCAAGTATATGCTAGATACAAGGTTAGCAGCTATTATTAAACACGTACTTACAATATTCATACCTGCACACCGTGTCACGGAGATTGCAAAACCCTCAGTATAAAAATAGCTTTTATGAAAATCAAATTTCATCGTCGAGAAAGCATCGCGGCAAAGCCAACTTTCAGAGGCACGAGATAACCGAGGGCTGAGGTCATGAATGAAAAATGACTGAAGTTAATCGACCTCAAAACCAACAATAATACTGGCCTATAAACCTCGTTTTGTTGTGTATTTTATAAAATTAAAATAAAGCTAGTAAAGATTGGATTTTTGACAGTTCTGTCAAAGCTCCAACAACTGTTTTGTCATTTTAAAGTGATATTAATAGGTTTCCTAATCACTAGTATTTAACCAGAATGAGTACTACACATTCTGAGTCAGTACCGCAGCAAACGGAAACGGAAAATGTGCAAAACATAGTGGATCATGACGGGAAACCAAACATCCCGTCCCGTAGCAGTACGTTCGGGCTAGCGGGGAGCATAATCCAAGGGTGGACTGATGTCTCCATGGTCAATTTTTTCTCAAATAAATCTCATGATTATATGACATCAGGTATCACAACTTTGCTTTGTTTGATTGCGATAGGCAACATGCACATATACCTGTATAGATATTGTATATCATGTAGCTTCGTCCTTACAAGAGTTCTTACTGATTTGTATATCGTCCATCTATCTCTGTCTTTTCAAAAAGCCGATTTAATTTTGTAATATTTTTGTTGAAACATTAATTTTATTTTTATCTTAGAACTTCTATTCATGGAAATAAAAATGTTTTTTTGTATCCTGAACAGTGGTCAATTTTGACTTAAGTCCTATTAGAATGAGGATGACGATATATCGCAGCGATATTGTAAAAGCCGCCATATTATAATAACACTTTAGTAAAAAAAGCGAATTAAGTTTTTTTTTTCATTTATTATTCACGTTATTAACAACATTCTTACAACCATTTCAACGTATTAACATACCAACACAAACCATCACGGGTTTAACAGCGGTTTGTCAGACGCGGCATTTCGGTGCCAAAAAATACTTTTAAATAAATAGTAGGTATGTACGAGCACAGATACGAGTATATAGCTCATTTAAAAAGTAGTGCCATTCTACCAGTGCAGTGGCTGAGCGATTGTCTTCTGCGCTACAGGTCGTGGGTTCGATTCCCAGACGGAACAAAAATTTGTATGGCCTACTGATAGTTATTTCAGGTCTGGGCGTTTGTGTATGTGCGATTTGTGTCTGTAAACGCACCCACGAATCCCACGATACAGGTTCGAAAATTTCTACAACACTTGACTAAAATGTTGTACTCGTAAGTACGTACGAAATTTCAATATGTTGCGTGTTGACAGAAATCATGATTATTTTCTGAAGTGGCGCCACTTTCGGTGGGGGAAGCGCCTTAACTCACAAAACCCAAAAAAACACTGTTTACTTGACAACTATGACCCACGCAAAAAATAGCTAGCTGACAGGAAGAATTGACCAATCAATGTACTCGACGCACCAAGTCTTACGTCCGCTCAACAGCTACTGACAATGAAGGTAGTTAGTTACTCATTTCGAACTCATCAGATTTTTTACTAGATCACTACACTACACAACACAACAAGCCATAATGTTACAATTTCGCTAAGAGTGCCAAGCGAAATAATATTTTCGCCATATTACGCTATTTCGTTTTATTATTATATATCGCTAGAGTTGTTATCATACAGCGGCTTTTACAATATCGCTACGACATTTGCAAACAGCTAGTCGTCTTGTAGACATCCACTGCTTAGTACCTTAAAGCCTCCTTTACGTGCACATAAACGTAATGCAATCCATTGTGGCTTTGTTTCTAAAACGATGCTAATTATAAATTAATAACATTAATTCAAATACTATTTATAAATTTCAGTTCAGCAAATTTTGCGACGCAAAAGTCTAAGTGCGCCCGGGAATGATTATTCAATTTCAAGATATGTTGCCCCTGAATTTGAAAAGACCAGTGAAGGGGATGTATTGACAGAAGAGGTAAATCTGTTTTTTTTTTATCGCTGCTTGTCGTACCTATAGAAATACAGAAGAACACTTAATCTCAAAATTGGATATTTTGTTGACGTTGGATTCGAGAACGTCGTGAATACGACATTATTTATAACATAATTAAGTAGCAAATTATTTTTACGAGATGTTGAACAAGTTTTATTAAATTCCTTCTAACTTTGAGGAGTACAAACTTGAAGTTATTTGTTAATTTTCGATGCAAATATTTATGAATCTACTTAAAGTATGTGTATCATCAATATTTTCGTCAACAAGCTTACGTGCTTGTAATATTTAAGGTGTTTTGTTTATTAAAAGGCCATGTATGTACATCTTTAGAGATGACGTAGTCACAAAGTTAATAGGAGCGGTGCCAGGATTCATACGACCGCACAAGTTAATGAATAAACGTCTTTTTGAGTAGGGTCACATTTCGTCACACCTCTTTGTTAGATATGCCGCAGCGGTATTGTCAAAGCAGCTATATTATAATAGATCTAAGGAAATTACATTAAAACGAAATATTGACATTCAGTCGTATTACTTTTACGATTTTAGACTAATTTAATAATTTATGTACACGCAACACTTAATAAAATATAAGTTATTCAGGTCCATAGTGTACAAAGGCACTTTATTCCTCAAAGAAATCTCTTTCAGCAGACCTGTGAGAGGAGAATTAAAACAAGAATTAATGTAGACAATAGTGTATAAAAACAAAAGAATCAGATATATAGACACTACAATAAAAATGTAAAATAAAATTACATAATAGTTAATTGTTATACAAGAGTGCAAAGTTGCTTTTTAACCGCGTGCTCAATTTTGATGACCGAGCAAGCGAAGGATTCTAAAATTGAATCACGAACGCAGAGAGTGATTCAAAAATTAGAATCCTGAGCGTTAGCGAGGGAATCAAAAGAGCACGAGGTGAAAAATCTTTGCACTCGAGTGCAACACGTAACTTTTCATCCCACCTCAGCGAGGAAATGACTTAATGTAAAAAAAATAAACTTCCTCGTCGCTAGAATCACTCATTTTAGGTTTTTCACTTGTTTTCAAGTTTCTTGTTTTTAACCTAAGGTTTTAACACTATGACGTGAAAAGAAATAGGCGCGCGTAAAGCAAATTAAAAAA
Source organism: Amphipyra tragopoginis (assembly GCA_905220435.1). Lineage (NCBI taxonomy): Eukaryota > Metazoa > Arthropoda > Insecta > Lepidoptera > Noctuidae > Amphipyra > Amphipyra tragopoginis. The sequence goes on from HG992009.1 coordinate 14,378,911, forward strand.
AAGTAATACACCAAGAAGGTTCCGAGTCTGAGTTTTAACAAATTAAAAAAGGTTGTATCATAAATTCGGCATCATGGAGGTAGAAGTAAATAGGTTTAATGAAGTTTTGAATTCACAAACTTGGTGCACACGATGTTCTAAATTCAATTTACTTTATCCTCTAGCGGACGGCTTTTGCACTCAGATAACGAAGAGGAAAAATACTCTTTCCGAGATGGGGGGATGAAAAATACATAAATACAATAAACATACTGATATAAAAATAAATAAAATTGCAAACAAGAGCAACTATGACGTTAAGGAGAGATAGTGTTGTTTTACTCGTTTTTTTTTTAAACATAACTACAGTTTTGCAATCACGAATCTCTGGTGGAAGCGAGCTCCGCAACCTAACCAAATGCACAGATTTAAGGAGTAGGAGTAGAAATCAAACTTAATATAATATAATATATAATCATAATATAATCTATAATCTTGCTAGCGAAATTAACAAAATTAATAATATCTCTAACAATTTCGTCAGTGCCATTAAGCGAGGCAGCACGTCGAGCGCACTGATTGGCTTTTGTGTGCTCGCCATTTTTAGCGTAGATAATAGTTGGCAATTAATAACGTAAACAATAAACGATTGTTTATTTTTTTGTGTATTTAATAACGTTTCTATTACGGTTGAGACAAGTTAGAATAAAAAAGATATCAAGCTAACGTCTTTTTTTAACTCTTTAAATTCTGCTTTAATAGTCTCTTGACAATTTTGCTAAGTGTCTAGCGAAATTATAATAAGTCAATCAGTAAGTAGGTATTAATAGTGGAAGAATATATACTGTCAGAAGCATTGTGAGGAATTTATGGAAGGAGTCTCTAATAACTATATATTTTTAAATATTTTTTTCATTCCATTGTATTGTATGTATCTTCTTCTATTCCTCTACTTCTTCCTATTTGTAATTATTATAATAATTGGTCTTAGGCCGTTTGAATTAAAGTAAAATAAATAATATAGCTGATTTTACAATATCGCTGTGACAGATATTTCCCGGAAGTAAAGCAATAAAGGTTTTTTGTTATAAAAATGCCATGATGGACGTATTACTTTTTTCTTGAAATACTATAGACAATAAAATTTTCAGTTTCCAACATACGTGACGTCTCTCCAGAATGAAGATAATTACTGGGGATGCTTCTACATGTTCCCGGAGATCTATGGTGATGTATACTCGCCAGTTGTTCGCATACGTAACATCCAAGATGTGCCAGAGCTTGTAGGAGGCGAACTCACCAGAGACATGGTCACCGCCTGCCTCACGTACTTGAAACGTACTCCTATTCTAGGAGACTTCGTTTATATCAAACTGGATCTTTCATCGAAGGTAACGGATTAGACACAAACGGTAACGAAACCGATAAGTAACGAAAGTGACATCCATCATGATGAAATTAAAAGGAAAACTATCACAGCTAAGTTGGCTCTACTAGTTTACGAGTAATAGTTGACCAACTTATGACATGTAGATAGTTGGGTCTGTATCAAGTTCATAGGAACTATACAAAGTGACTTAACTGAAAAAGTAACATTATATTTAAATAGTAGATTGTATCATAAGGGAGCCAAATAATATTTTTACGGCGAGGGCGCTTTTTTGAATCCAGAGCGAAGTGAGGGATTCTAGAGTAGAATCCTGAACGTAGCGAGGGATTCAAAGTAAGTCGCCCGAGGCAAAAAAAATTTTAGGCCGAGTGATACACTCTACTTTTCACCACCCACTATGAGAAAATAAAAGGCGCCTCATAAAACATAGAGTAACAACTAAATTGAAATTAAATAGTATCTAACAATAAAACAAATATAAATTACATTTATATTTGAGACATTTTCGCAATTATGGAAATTTATTAATTTAAATACTAAGCGCTACGTTCTCATTCTTTATTATTAGTTTATTTATTTTTATTCAGCCGGCGCAGCGGCGCGACTTTTGTTCGTCGTCGTACCAGCCACAGTCTTTATTCAAACAATATTTGCGTTCGATTTCGTTGGCGCTGAACACTAAGATGTTCCAAATTCAATAAGTGCGCGGCAAAGATAATTGCGGCGCACTTATTTAATAAAGAGGATTAAAAACTCATTACTGCCCGCTAAAAGTTTCTTATAGAAAACACCACCTTTGGGCGCACTTAAAGGCGAACCAAGTCGTCCTTTTCGAATAGATGGGATGAAAAATGTATTTTTAGCTTAGTCTAAAACATCTTATAGTCGTTCGGACTGACTACGGAACCCTAGAATATGCATGGTCCGGCACGCACATAGGCGGTTTTAATTTAAATCTTATATCAATTTATTTCAATGTAATATCAAATATTTAAAAGGAACCCACATATTTTCTGCAGTTGACCCTAACGACGATTCAATATTTTTTTTATTGTTACAGCATCTCTTGAACATTAATGTGCTAGAATACTACAAATACTTAGTGTATCTGGATCTTACATCAAACTTACTGACATCGCTTACAGTTCTTTCGCACCTTCTTTATCTACAATATCTATCAGTGGCATTTAACAGGCTCAGCACGGTTTTGGATTATAAAACCCGTAAATATTTAACATTTCTTGTGAGCTAAAAATGCGGCTATGCACGGGCAGCTCGAGCAACTAATCGTTGAATAACGCACCCGGATCGCTCGAGCGACTCGTTGAATAACGTACACGGACCGCTCGAGCAGTCATTGTCAACTGCTCGAGCGATCGATTTCAACCTTTGAATTTTGCCGTGCTTCTACTGACCGCTAGGTGTGTTCGTGGCTGCTCGAGTGGTCTCGTGTTTGTCAATGAATAGAACATTGTTGAATGTATTTCGCTATACAGTCGCAGCTTGAAGCGGTTAGTTATAACTGTAAGCTGCCCGTGTATGGCCGAATGATGTATGGAATAATTGTCTACTTAATGTTAACTACCGACATAAGCTCTTGCCACTCGATGTAGCCTAAAGGCGCGATTCCATTAGGCAAGTCTTGCATACAAGTATGACGTCACATTTGCGTACAAGTTGCTTACATTGGAAGCATGTTTTCGAAAGTGTGCAAATTGCATGCAGGTTTTACTTGCATACAAGTGGAGATGTTCAACAATTGAGTTGGAGATCATGAGTATCAATCACTCGGTCGCAATTTCAAAAGTGCAACTAACGTTTGCGCGTTAAATTTGCACGTCACTTGAATAAAAAATGTACAAGTTCAAACTACCTCATACAAGTTGTAGCTTGTATGCAGGTTTGTTCAAGTTGTATGCAATTTGCAACTTGCATACAAGTAACTTGCCTAATGGAATCGCGCCTTAACTATTTCACCAACCTATCATTAACTGTTCATTAAGCTGATTCGGTCTCTAAAGTTTTCAATAGCTAACATTTGCATTTTAGCACATATCAATATTGATAATGACAAGATTATCAACACATAAATATCATATTCTAGGTAATGGTGCCGATTTTCTTATGAAAATCTCTGTGCTTATGCACAAACTAAACTCAATTTAAGGTATTGCCATCTTTTTCACTTTGATAGAATAAGAAAGAGACAGACGTAAATAAGAGCTGTCAAAGGCCAATGCAAACTATTGGCATGATTTACTTTTTTCCTTTCGCCAGAAATGAAACCTAGGTTATATGTTAGAGGACAATACGAGAAATCAATAGCAAAAAGAACCAGGTCTATCAACCGTAACCGAACGAAGATAACCAGAGGAGTATTGCTAGTATCTTTTTGTCAGGCGTTACCCGCGTTACCTATTTTTCTTATATTATAATTAAATGAAAATACAATCATACGTGATATTTTGAGGTTTCCTCTCATAAAACAGATTAAGTTGATTGTTGCTGTTACATTTTTTTCGCACTGGCAGTTTTTTTATCACTAAAACTAGTAAAAAAACTGATAAACGTATTGAATCGATACGCGTTAGTGGGTATACGTAACAGTGAAGCCACACTGCTCCGTTGCGTTGCGTTGCGACGTCGCAGCGCTAGATTTGGACCAATGAGACGTCGCAGGGTAACATTTGGAATCTCTAGGTTGGTCCAAATCTAGTGCTGCGACGTCGCAACGCAACGCAACGGAGCAGTGTGGCTTCACGGTTAGGGCGAGGCCCCACTAGCGCGTTGCGCTGCGTTGCGACGTCACAGCGCTAGATTTGGACCAATCTATAGATTCCAAATGTAGCGCTGCGACGTCTCATTGGTCCAAATCTAGCGCTGCGACGTCGCAACGCAACGCAACGCACTAGTGGGGCCTCGCCCTTAGTGTTACGATAGCAATTTTTAACGTTGCACGCAATAAGTAAGTATCGCTAATTCAATCACGGGCGTACAGTGGTTGACAGGAGTCGATGATCGCTATTGCAACACTATTTAACGCGTATCCACTATAGGATAGGTCTTCTGGGTTACTTTTCTAAATTGTACTATGGAATATTCTTACAAAAAAGAAATTATACAACCATAAAAACCGAAACCAAAACTATTTATTAAATAATTAGTAGGTTCTTCTGGTTTTACAAAAATCTTTGCCTTACCTTATCATAGAACAATTACATGCTACTAAATTCTTATAGATAAAGTTAATTAATCGTAATCAGTACTCGTCTCTCTTTCCACATCATGTCTTATTATGAAATCCAGAAATTGAACTGGAGGACCTAAGTTTTGTTGATGTCTACCCCACGCCATATACCACAATACAGACATGACGTGGCTACAACAACCATGTGTTCTCTTCCCAGAAATACAGGAACAGTAATGTCCTTTAAATGCTGCTACGCCATCATTAAGCCCTTCTATCAAGAAGATCTAGAAAGAATATTTAAGATAATAATGTGGAAGCGGGGGACGCGGAATGACTCATTAGAGTTGCCGAGTAGGTAGTATTTAACAATGGGAAACTTAAAACATCACACGGAGTATTTTTATTTAAGAAAAATAACGCCTGATAAAAAACAATAGCAATCTACTAAACACTCTCTAACTTGGTTTTGTTACGGTTAGTAGACCTAGCTTTTTTTGCTATTGATTTGTCATACAGTCCTCTAACATATGGCCTAGGTTTCAATTCTGGCGAAAAGAAAAAAAAAAACATGCCAGCTATGTATGGCAAAAGTTGCATAGCCCTTTAGTTGAACTAAAATTTCTATACAAATTTAGACGACATTTAAAACGTGTCCACTAAAAACACGGCTAAGTTCAAGGCGTAAACTAATTTGACATCTCTAACTTAGTTGTTATCTATCACCATCCTTTTCTAGCGCTAACTTTTAGTAAAAGATAGCAATTCTCTAATGTTAGTTTAGTTGGTGAACAAGTGAATCGGCACCAATATTTAGCTTATCTGATGAATAGTTACGGACTACATTATTGATAGGTTGGTGAAATACCCCCTGAGTATGGTTGCAGTTAAAAGTGACCGACAGTTAACCAATTGAACAGTGTAAACGTATATTGCAAGAGAAATATTTGTGTTTCCCTCGTCGCCATTCTACAGTTTGTAGAACATTCTCGAAAACTTAAACTGTTTGCGGAAATGTAGACGTAAAGTCTTGGCACATGTTACCCTTTTCACTTTTCAGCTCAATGGTTTCTTACTGAAGTGTACTACAAATACAATTCGGTTAAGAAAATTCGAGATTTGACCGCATTTTGGTCGATTACGATTCTGGATTTGTCGCACAATAACATCAAGTCTATAACCGGTCTCGAAAATTTAAGGTAGGTATATTTTATTTTAATTACAAAAGTAAATGTCGTGGTGACCCGGAGATTACATACACGCTTGTTAAGCACCGGGTTGCGGGTTCAAACCCAAGCATGTACCAATGTGACTTTTTCAATTTCATATGTACTTTCTTAGTTAATCTAAGACGCCACTGACATACGGTGAAGGAAACCATCGTGAGGAAACCTAGACTTTAATGGTCTGAAATCGCCATCCCGCAATTAACAAGTGTGGCGATCAATGCTCGTTCCTTCTCTTTATCAGAAGAGGTCTTTGCCCATCAGTGTTTATTTTTAGATATAAGACAAAAAGGTTAAATGGAAATAGGCAAATTTCATGCATCAAAAACCCCGCTCCGGCAGAAACCAAACATATCCCATATCATAACTTATAAAGACCTTATAAACGCTAGATAAGTAATCAGAATTTTGAAAGCTTCTGTGGGACCAGAGATATACAGGGTTTCCCTGAAAGTATGGATCAAATCGAATAGGGGCGTGGGCAATGTCATTTCCAAACTTTTTAACCCTGAGAATGTCGTTGCAATTTTTACGGTTCAAAAGTCCAATTATTGTTTTTTTTTTCAATCACTTCGCATAGAAAAAAATCATAAAAAAACTATCAGAGCTATAATTTTTTTGCGAACAGTAGGCCTTTCTTGTGGTAACACTTTTACGCAGCTAGAAAACATGGGTTCAATAAGAAAAAACATTTACTGCAAAGTCTTTTTTGGTCTGGCAAAAATGTTACTAAAGTTTTTACTAGGTACTACAAGTTTTGAAATGACCTTGCCCACGCCCCTATTCGATTTGATCCATACATCCAGGGACACCCTGTATATGCCTTTTCAATTTGTTCATCTAATCGGGGAAAAAAGCCAAACCAGTACCTACTATTATTAATTTTCATTTTTACAAAAATCCATAATTTCGCAAAGACTATATTAATAAACCTGTGCTAGCTCCTAAAGTGGAGGTACATCTAAATGACGTAGTATTGAGGACAAATAGTAAGAAAAGTTGAATTGGGTCTATTAACTGTGCAATGTAGTATTGGTATGGAACCCTGCGAGCCCGACTCGCTCTTGACCGATTTCTTACTTGGATTCTAGAAAAAAATAGATAAGTATGCAGAATTGTTCAGGATATTGTGTGTCAAAAAGTAATATGAGAAGTTTCTGCCGTTTCCAGGTTGTTGTGCCCATTTTCATTTATTCACTCAATATCTATTTTATTTATCTCTCAGGTATCTTCGTCGATTGGACTTATCGTTTAATCACATTCAGCGTCTTGAGAATTTGAACCACCTGCGCCTTCTCTGGCTAGATGTATCGTACAATAATATATCAAGCTACGAACTCAATACCAACGCCGGGCTCTGGACTCTTCTGCACCTCGAATATCTCAATCTAAGCGAAAACAATCTGACTTCAATGAAAATGTTCTCTTATTGTACTAGGTAAGTAAGTAGTGCCGTTAATGACGTAGCCCGCGTTTCTACCACAATGCCCAATCTGGGTTGATTCGATCGGTTCGTTAATGAATGAAACAAAGGCTGTACATTACGTTTCAATATTGTAGAGACGGAAAGATTCAGGGCCAGACAATAAATTATGTTGTCGTCATGATTTATAGTAGTTACTCAGTTTGTAAAGGATGGATAAGATCATGTTTATATTGTACTTTATATACCTTGCATCTCCACATACAGTATACAGTACGAATGAATAACAAACATTGTCATGACTATTTGAAATGACACGTTCTTTCCGTAACCATTCGGGCCTCATATATAGCAGCCCAGCACCCCCTGAGTGCTCCATTTATTTCACGCACACAGTGCCTCACTATAATATACTAGACAGATGCAAAAAAAACTTTCCGTTGTATACTCTACAGGGTGACTGGATCTGGACCCGCCATAGCAAATTCGCATATAGAGGAGGTCATTTACTAATTATTAGACATTACTTTCCCTAACTAAAGTTTTATAGTTTAGGAGATATGTCAATTTTTATATTTCATTGAGATTTTTCCAAAATTTTCGTTCAAGCATTCATAACTTCAGTTTTTTTCATTATTTTAGATTTTTTTTTATTATTTGTTGTAAAATACGTCGGAACTTCCCTCAAAATGAGGTTAAAAAATAAGATGAACGCTTTTTAAAAAAAGTAAAATATAATAAAAGTTTTGTGAAAACAGCCCTTTGAAAGTAAAGGTGAATGAATTTGCTATGTCGGGTCCAGGTCCAGTCACCCTGTTGCCAATTGCCAACCCTTTAAAATAAAAAATTACGCGACAGTGACACATTTTTGTTGTAAAATTTGCCGATGGAAGCTGGTAAAGATCGTTATATCATACAGCCAAGTCATATTTATTTTTCACACTGATAATTAACAATGAAATGCTAATGTGAAACATTACATTGCTTCTTGGAGTTTTTGACGACAAAATTAAATCTATCTAGTTAGTTCACACCGAGGCGACAGGAACAGAACCGTCAGACATAAGATGACAGATAATAAATAAGTTTTTTTCGACACGTTTCGTTTGCACTGTCATGATAATCATTATTTCTACTTTCCTTTACTGATAAAAGGTCTTTACTCAAATTCTGACTTCAGACTTCGCGAGCTTCACCTACGAAACAACCGGCTGGGTATGTTGTTTGAGGTGGCAGTGTACATGCGTCAGATGCGGCGGTTGATTGTGCTCGACCTCCGCGCCAACCCTATTTGCTGTACGCCCGGCTACAAAAGTGTTGTAATCAACACGTTTTCGCTACTGCTCAGTTTGGATGCAGCTGAACTCGATCCTATTGAACAGGTAAACCGATTGCTATATCGCACGCTCTAGCCTAATGATAAAGGCGTCGGTTACCACTCTCACCAGACAAAGCTGAATATCAGTATTTTACGGAGCGACTGCTAAGATCTATACAAAAGTAGACAATGCAGCCCATCCTTTTGAACGTTTGATATATAATAACTTAGTGGATCATCAGAGGTTGGTGAAGGTCTCTCCAGTGCTTCCAGATTCACTGTACTTCCCGTAGATATACTGTAATTATAAAAAAAACAACTGTTTTTCTTTTAACAAATCTTAGCCCATCTCTTGAGATTACTGAAAAGAGATTAATCAGTATGCGATCAATAAAATTTTTCAGAATTATTCGATATTTGTAATTTACTGTAATTTTTCGGAAAATTCAATTCGCTTAAAACACTTTTTACTTTTGCGATCTGAAACACTAGTTCCCTCCTCCACTTATTGTATTTTGTTTTATAAAAGGGAAATATAATATAATTGAATCAAAACTGACGTAACTAACGTCATCTTATTTATTTACATATTTAATGCACACCAAAAGAAGAATGTCAATGTTACTATGCCTTATCGCACCCAGCGATTCTTACTAACATAATAGATACCTGCTAAATCGAAGCTTACACCTAAAGGCTTCAAGTAGTCACATATTTTCACTTAACTTGTCACACTCAACACGAGTACCTACTTTCAGCGCACTTTGATAATAGACACGAATCCCGACATAAATATGCACGCCACTTGGCGGTTGCTTCGACTCCTGTACATCCAACAACTTTCGAAGGCCCGAGTTTCGCCTTATATCCCCCCGGCCGATACCGTGGATGTACCTATAGTTGTACTTGTGGGACATGAAGGGGTTGGTAAAGGTAAATAAAGTTTTAATTGCTTCTAAGAATATAGGGAACATTAATAATGTCTTGGCGTTCAGGATAATGTAAAAATGTAAACGGATAATGATGGTGTGGGAAATGGAAAAACGACAAATAGTTTACTTATTAGGTACTTAGTTTTTTTATAGCTAGTGATCTGATGTTGTGTACACATACACAGAAACTGAGTCGATTACTGTAATAAAAAAATTGAAATTTATTCGTTTTATGGAAAGTTCACGCTTGAATAAAAACTTAAATATTGGCATATTTAACACGTTGTGGAACATTACGTCGTAGGGCGGGTATAGAAATCTAAATGTGATGCGGCACAACGCCTGTCGACGATCGTCTTTGAGCTTCAATGAAAGCCACTACGTCGACAACCGGGCGCCGGCAACGGAAGATTCATGAACGTGACGTACATGTGTCATAGTACGAGATATCTTAGCCTTGTGCTGTCACCTGGGGTAGCTTTCACAGGTCACCTATATAGTCCCTACGCACACATGTAGGTAAGCGTGCAGTACCAACGTTGTGACACAACGCTCCAGGACGGGTGTCTGCGTGTACATTCCCCTTGCCTCAGTCCCGCCGGTCACGTCGAGAAGCGGTGTGTCGTATTCTTGAAAATAAAATGTGCATGATTTTACCAACGTCTTCAGACGTTGAGTCAGAATGTAAGAAAGATTCGTGTGTACATTTTGATGAAAAATCAGATCCTGCCTCTCGACGGAGTGTGCAGGAACGTGTTAAGTTCTAAGAAATTCCAATAAAATTAACATAATGCCGCACGATGAAAAACTAATAAATCTGTAACTTGTCAAAGAACAAAACAAATAATGTTATAGGAGCTTTAGCTCGTCGTCTGGCAACGGAGTGCAGTGCAAATATAGAACTGGCATATACATACACGACAGCAACCTACCACTTCCCAGAACACTACAAAGAAATTACGAGGAATAAGTTTGACGCCATGCTGCTCGCTGGAGACTTCCTCACCTACACCGAGTCTAATGGAGAATCATATGGACTAAGTATACTTAAAGGCGTTTTCTGTCTATGGGGGATGATTGAAATGGGGGATTTACACGGGTCGATTTTAGCCGTGCGGCAAGTCACCAGTCGCATCGCTTATAAAAATAGAATCGCCACCCCATTTACATCGGTCGACAAAAATCGCATGCGACTTGTTCATTTCTAGCGGAACAACACAGCCCAAAACACACCTCATGCGGCGGGCGATCGCCTGCAACTGAAATAAAATCGACCGTGTAAATGTTTACACGGTCGATTTTAGTCATCCGCCGCATGTGGCTTGTCGCCGCACGACAAAAGTCGGATGGCACCCAACTTTGGGGCTTGCGATTTTAGTCACTTGCGGCCTAGTCGAATTGTCATTTAGACGGTCGATTTTCGCCGTGAGGCCTAGCCATGCGGCGAAAATTGACCCGTGTAAATCCCATATTACTGATGCGGTGCGGGTGCTGTTTCCGTTTGCACGCGGCTGGTCGACTTACTTACTGTAGTGCACTTTTGTGTCCAGTAGAGGGCCGCACGCGGAGCGGTTTTTCATTATAGCTTCGTACCTACGTATAGAACCACATCCGCATAAGACACAAAACGCCCTAATAGTGATTATAAGGTTAAATGACAATCGTATTTTAAACACCATTTCGTGCTAACACGAAACCACGTATTCATTGTTATTTTTTGTGTATCAACATTAGCATCCATGAGTTGGGAACGAACTAGCAACACTAACCTCCGGTTTCTGAATTGAGAATTCTAGGATAAGCAGTACTTATGTACCTAACATTTGAGTACGGAGTTTTAAAAAAAAATTACGGATTTTAAAGCATTTTTTTGACAACTCCGGACTCAAATACTGCTTAAGTATTGCTTATCTCGAATTCGGAATTCAGAAACCAGAGGTAAGTGTTAAAAAAACATTACTTCCGGTAAAGTTCACGTTATTTATCAACAATTTTAACCAACTGTTACTGAACAAAGGTTGACAATGAATACGTGGCGTTATGGTCACTACTGCATAGCGCATCAGTGCTACAAGCCGCCCGGGCGTAGCAGCTACAGTCCCCTGGGTGTTATTGTTCTGTAGCCACAGTTCTCGCAAAATTTAGGATGATTGGAAAATAAGGTTGAATAACCTGACGTTTTTGTACCTATATACTTAAGTAATCACTCTTGTCGCCGAATTTGTTGACCAAATCAATTCTCTTTAAATTTATTGTTTTTTTTGCCTCGAACCTCCTCTGGTTGCAGTCTCAATAAAATGTTTGCCCTCTCCAAAATCATAAACTCTAGATAGAACAACACAATAAGCTAAAACATGGGTAAAAGCCACAAAAAAGCCAAGGTTACGAATGTTTTACGTAAACCCCACATTCTTCCGCAGGTCGCGAAGAGGCTTTCGTAAAAGACGGAAAAGTGAAGATTGTGAGCATGGATTTACTCGGAGCTTTGATGCTGAAATTACGTGGTTACCGACCATATATGATTCTTACAACGTTTAAGGATACATATGCCATGACAAAAACACAATTGCTTCGTAAAACGTATGAATACCTTTAGAGTATCCATATTAGTTAGTATACAAAGTTACTTGCCAGCTAACATTTTTAACCGACTTCAAAAAGGAGGAGGTTCTCAATTCGGTTGTATTTTTTTTTTTTTTTTTTTTTTTTTTTTTTTTTATGTATGTTACCTCATATCTCCGTCATTTATGAACCGATTTGAAAAAATCTTTTTTTGTTCGAAAGGGTATACTTCCCGATTGGTCCCATTTAAATTTTGTTATGATTAGACCATGAACTTCAGAGATATGGAACGGAACTCCTCATCGGATCAAAGCAAAATTCTCAAATTACTAGTATTGCTTTGTTTATATTTGTTGTTGGGAACTGACTACTTGAAAAGAGGAGGGGGTGCGTGTCCCCCCCCCCCCCCTCCCCCCGTTTGGAATGTTTTCATTATATCGTGTAAGGTATCATTTGAAAGGACTTTTTATGCCCGACTACGTCAATGCCAAAAAGAAGGGTTACGAAGGAGGGGGTTAAAATTATGACACTAAAACGTATTAAATAAAAAATAAACTTTAAAAAAAAGTAAAAACCGACTTCAAAGAAATACTAAAAGGAGTAAAATAATTACCATAATATAAAATTAACAGTTTCTGAAGTCGGTGCAACTCTACACTGAAGCAAATAGAAGCCACCGACTTCTGAAACTGTTAATTTTATATTATGGTAATTATTTTACTCCTTTTAGTATTTCTTTGAAGTCGGTTTTTACTTTTTTTTAAAGTTTATTTTTAAACACGCGAGTATGGTTTAAATGGTACGTATTGTTTGTATTTAAGTAGTTAAATAAGTACCTACATTTAACAAAAGTCTAAAACCTGCAAGTGTGATTTGAAATGTTATTACCACTTGTTCACATTAATAGAAACAAACACTTACTAGACATAGTTGTACCTACTAATAATTTTATTAATGGAAGAACGAAAGGTCGGGGGGCGCTAGGAGCGTACGCGCGCGCTTTTTCAGGTGGCGCGACGCGCTGTTTGCTCGCTGTGTCCATGATTATACAGGTCAACGAGGCTTATTAACTAGCACATAACTTTGTGTGTTTCCATTTTTTACTCAGGCAGAGCTAATAAATAAAGCAGCTACTGCTTTATGAAGTAGCTCTGCCGTAGGCTGGTACAAAAAATCTAAGTACGTCCCTGTTACGATATATTTGTTACACTAAAGACATCTAGCGTCACGTATTAGTTATCTATTCTTTTAGTTTTTCGTATTCCCCGCTAGATGGTAAACGTAAAGTAGGCGTAAGTAGGCGGGGCGTTACGTTCCCCTCACCCCGCAAAGTGTCACGCATCGTATCATAGGAAATTCTTATTACAACATTTCTTTATATTCGCTTCGTGGGGAGGATCCTCCAACAAGGCTCCAGTCTTGTGCCCGGTTGTATATAATTATCCCAACCAGCAAAACAGTCTCAGAACTCGCACTTTTTAAGAGTAGTAGGCTTAAAGCGCTCTTATATTTGTTTTAGAAATACCATCGATCCTATATTACTTTTAGACAAGCCGGTATGGCCTCAAGAGTGCTCAGTCTCATAACCAAGTCTCATATATGTATATAAGAGCATTTACTAAGACTAGTTGCACTTGAGAAAAACTTGCTCTTATATGGGTATTTTCTAAGCTCGTTTGATTTTATATTAGACTTGCTAAATGCTATTGTAAGATGTCAGACTAATATCAACATAGCATAAGAGTACTGTGAGTACGTGCATTTCTGATCTTATTTGAAACTAATATAAGATCAATACCACTGGTTAAGTATGATATTAGAGTGATTTTGGTTCAACATATTTACAATACAAAAGACAAGACCCATATAAGAGCGTTTGATCTTAGATCGATTTTGGGAATAACTAATTTAAATAGTTTTAAGAGTAATTTTGCTGGCCATATTTTATTTTAAGTTTTTAAATTTAATTGCTATAATGGATTACAAAAACAAATTAAGGTTTTAAGTAAAATTGCGAGGAACCCTAATTTATTCCAATATGGAGTTATCTTTAGTATACCGAATGCTAATATTAGAGTAAACAATCTTACATTAGTTTAATAGTGCGCTTGTAAAATGCAGCTATACTAATGGCGACACTATCAATACAAATTAACAAATAAAATAATTAAACGAGAACAGGAAATACCTTATTTAACAGGCGCATGAATTTTGAAGCGTAAAACGAGGTCTATTTTACAGTAAATAATAAATTCCAATACGATTACTTACCGTATAACTACTTTTATAGGTACTAAAGTGCCGTACCACACAGTATAAACATTAACTTCACACAATATTAACTTTAATTTGTTTCATTTAATTTCAAGCCAACACTCACACAAACTTTTAAGTTGGATCTGACGAAAAATTCTCAAAATATTCTAACCTTAGACCAATATAAGCCTATGCAGGCTTATATGATACTTACGTAAAAGCAATATTAGCCTAAGTCGCCTTAAATTAACTTTGGCTAGATTTCAGTAAGTGCAAACAGCATTCAATTAGACTGATATTAGAATGATATTAAACTAAATAGGCTTAGAATGGTGCCCAAATCCGGGCTTATATCATTATATTGGAGTGATTTAAGAGCAACAAAACAGTAGTCTAGGCCTAGTTTTTGCTGGTTGGGATACTATCTGCATGTTAAATCATGATAGCGCGATGTAGGAACTGTCATCTATGAGAGTTGTCGTTAATGTCGCTGTAGTCGTCTACACCGCCGACGTGTTGCGTAGTTCGCATGTGGCGCGGATAGATGCCGCCACAATAGTTGACGTGGTAAACGGTTGAAAATTCGATATCATCCGGGGTTTCGTGTCTATGACTAGGGATTTCACGAAATCCCTGCGACATACAATGTGAGTAGGCTCCTCTCTTCTAGTCCATGCGTGGTTCAGCACAGTGTTCATTCATTGGGCTATTTAAAAATATATAGGTACAATGTTAAACATTATTATTTTATTTCTGCATCAGGTACCGTCATTTAGCTAATCAAGAACGAATGTCCCTAGACACACAACTGGATCGCTCGACGTTGCATGTAATGCTTTCCGGCCGAATTATTATCACGGGCATTATTAATGAAATACTTTTGGTAAGCCATTCAGTTAATTATGAACAATTTTAAACTGAGTTCTTGGATTATAAATACGTTTCCCCTCGATCGCCGGCCAAGCGAGCCGTGAGAGCGATAAACCTGACACCGTAATTGTGCCCAAAAAAATGCCAATAGGCTCGCCATATGAACGTTATCGAAATGGGGTGTATGACAAGTACCTACAGTTATGCAACTATAAAATATGACTTAGAATTATGTTATATGCGACCCAATATGGAAAACTTAACATAATCATTATTTTGGAACACCATTGTGTAGATGAAACGTTCGATATTTTCATACATGCTTGGCCTATTAGAGTAAACACTGGTATTAGTCTACTTGATTAAGCACATTGAGCACTAACAACTAAATTATACACTCTATTTATTTATTCTTTCGCACTAAATTAGTACAGAGGCGGACTTAATGCCATATACAGGGTGTCCCTGGAAATATGGATCAAATCGAATAGGGGCGTGGGCAATGACATTTCCAAACTTTTTAACCCTGAGAATGTTGGTGCAATTTTTTACGGTTCAAAAGTTATGACCAATTATTGTTTTTTTTCAATCACTTTGCATAGAAAAAAATCGAAAAAAAACTATCAGACCTAGCATTTTTTTTCAGGACTTTGGCGAACAGTAGGCCTTCTTGTGGTAAAACTTTTAACGCAGCTAGAAAACATGTGTTCGATAAGAATAAACATTTACTGCAAAGGCTTTTTTGATCTGGCAAAAATTTTACTCTTTTACTACTATAAGTTTTGAAATGACCTTGCCCACGCCCCTATTCGATTTGATCCATACTTTCAGGGACATCCTGTATATTGATATATGCTTCTATATATTGATTATACTCAATACTACCCTTTTCACTGTAATTTACCACAGTTTTTCCGTCACTTTTCACCGTTGATTAATGACGTTTCTCTACAAAATATTACCTTAGAAAGAATATCAAATATCTTTAAAAAAGAAAACATGGATAATGTAGCTATTTTACGGTTTTTGATGACGTCGTTTACGTTTTTCGATAGCAGTTTCCTTACGGCTACGATTTACGTATGACCGACCTGTCAGGACTCATCTTTGGGTGCAAAGAGTAGGTACAGTAGTTTTTTTTTTTTTAATAATTAGATTTGTTATATCTGTTTACCACAAGTTGCGAATAGACTTAGATACAAACTATCTATATTTACCTACCATATTTATGTTTCAGGGCTTACCAGATGAAAAAACGCAAAGCGAATTCATGATGGAATCTGAATGTTCCCTGATGATGGACAGCGAAGCTCGCCAGGCAGCCAAGGATTACGCTAAAGTCATAGACATGCTTGCCTTTTTGAATTCAGTAGGTTATACACCTACAAGGTCTACAGCCGAACATGGGCATTGCCTCATTAAACGGTCATGAGGGAATATGTCATTAATTATCATGATTTTTGATGGTGCGTCTACATGGGGGAACTACTGCCCCAACACGCACTAAGCCAGCGTGGTGATTTAAGGGCCTAAACCGCTCTCATTCAGAGAGCCTTTGCCCAGCTGTAGGATAGTATGGACTGATTATGCACCAAGCTTGGCGAACGGATTAACGATCGCAGTCACAGACAAACGCTGCTGCCTGGATGGAGGCATCCCGGGTGGCATTGTTTGATTGTGTTAAAAAAATATTGCCTTACAAGATCCACGATATAGGATTTATCGTGAATCGTGGGTTTACAAATAAATCTTCACATGCACAAACCTCAACATGCCCGGAACAACTATCTGCAGACCATACAATATTGGGTCCGTGATCCAATCGTTCAGCCACTGCGCCAACCGTGTCAGAGCTAAAAAGTGTTAGTTTCCTAGAAGATTCCTATCTAATGAATAATAGGTACCTACATACCTAATGATGGTACTAAAAATATAAAATAAATAAATAAATTGTTAAAAAAAGTAAAAACCAACTTAAAAATAAACTGAAAAGAGTAAAATAATTATCATGTTATAAAATTAACGTTTCTGAAGTCAGTGCTAATCCAAGCTTAACCACAAATTGAAGGCATAGACTTCAGAAACTGTTAACTTTATAATCATTATGATAATTATTTTACCCGTTCTAGTTTTTTGAAGTCGGTTTGTACTTTTTTTTTAAGTTTATGATCCAACCAAACTTATTCTGTTAGAGTGACACATCACTGGACGTATCGGCTCAAAAGCTTCATGAAAAGGCCAGCATGGACGAAAGAAGCTTGTATTCCCTGTTTAAAGGGTCACAAAGTACTGCCGAATACACAAGTTTCATCAACGGACAGCAACAAGGATCTTATCAAAGCGCTAAAAAGTAAGTATCTCAGAAGTAACTAATAAATTACATACGTAAGTGGAAAAGTAAGTCCTACACACCGCTGGATAGAATTCTTCGGACAAAAATACCTGTACCATAAAAAGCTAGAGACACTAGAAAGTTAAATTGTGGATGTTAACTGCTGCAACCGACTTTTACCTCTGGACATCGAACTGTTCGACTCGCGACCTCGCCGCGTGGTCAGCTCATGATTAAAGGGCTCCGTTTGGGTCCGAAACTAGTCGGGCAATCCCAAAAAACGCAGGTCAGTAAACCGTAACTCATCATCATCACCATTCAGCCGAAAGACGTCCACTGCTGGACATAGGCCTCCCGCAATAGGGGGGTTTGCCATAATCGCCACGCTTGGCAGGCGGTTTGGCGATCGCAGTATGGTTGTTATAGTACTCAGAGAATGCTGCTGCCCATTCTCTAGTGAATCTCTTAGTACGCCTTTTACGACACCGGAAGAGACGGGGTAGTGCTATTTCTTTACGTCTTTCTTTACGTCCGGCACGACACGGACGTGTTACTACTTAATCATAAATAATACAAATATAGAATGGAATCTTCTTTCTGCGTGCTCCAAACGCCGCTACATAAACAGCCTAGCCCGCAACCCCCCGCTGTAGCCCATGGATGCCGCCCGGGTAGTACTTTATGACTGTTATTTATTTATTTAATATCGTATTCGTTATCTTTTAGATCAGAAAGTATGCATAATGTATTTATTTAAATAGTTTAATGTACTGCAAAATCATACTTAATTGAAATGGTTCCTAATAAGCTGACATCGGACGGAACGTGTATGGGCGCGAGACAGCGCGTGGCACAAGCTTGTTGACTGACTTGTTGGTTAAACCAATGCGAGACCATAGAACCATAGGCTGTTATCGTGATCTTGGATGTTTTAGTGATTAAAAATGTCACGTAATATACCAGACCCCAGGAAACCCACTATATTTAAAAAAATATCACCCTTATAAAAAAGGCTGAAAAGAATATGATTTTGAACACTGTTGTTTCTGTTTGTATTGCAGACTGACACGTTCAAAACAAACGGACAAGCCTTCCAGCATATCTCATTCACGCCGTAAGAATATAGATTTGTACCATGTTTTGTAGTAAGAAGTCAGCAACAACTTTTTATAAAATTCACTTTTGTTGCTAAGTGTCTCGTAGGTCACTAGGAAAGTTTTGAGATATCTGCAAACTGCTGATAACAAGGACTAAGAGTATAATAATTATGCTAAAAAAATATCCAAACATCCTTAGAAAAAATATTATAATTTTATTAAACGAATGAGATGGCTGTATTCAGTCGACTTGACTTCCTTTCAATAATCTTGTACAATTTCAAGAGAGATTTAAGTGCTGATGATTATGCTAATGGGATGAGATTTGTTGGTGACATAGCCATAGCTCAGTGTATCTTTAGTTTAAACAGTTTCATAGGGGTAATTTTGAGTTATCTGAAGAAGGCCAGGGCGGGCTTCTAGACCCGTCACCCGACCAGTAACAGGCCCGAGAAGGCGGCGCGCACTGTTCCGCGCGCGGCTCTCAGAGGACGTGAGTCTAGGCCCCACAGTAGGAGAGGTCCACCAGGGGCTGGCGGACCGAGGCCTGCCGGGGTCGCGGTGCATGCAGCTGCGAATCCCGCGACCCCGGCCAAGTGTCAGGAACTCAGGAGTAGGAACATTGTGGGTTTTTAGCCGGTAAGAGTCCGGCATAACCCTTCTCCTTCCCCGGGCGAATGGTATCCATGAGGATCACCCACGATAAAAAAGGGCGGACTTCTAGCCCGTCGCCCGGCCGAGAAGTCGGCGCGCCGTCTTTCGCGGACTTCGTCAGGAGGACGTGGGGCCCGGCCCCGCAGAAGTAGAGGTCCGCCAGTTGCAGAGGAAATGGCCTGTAACTCTCATATACCTAACGTTATTTTTGGGCTTAGCCTTTTATATGGAATTAAATAGTGTTTCTAATTAATTCGTTAAAAGGCGATTAATTTGATATTACACCCCTTTTACAGCCGATCAATTGACGCACTTACCTAGGTACATTTCATTTGAATTGATTCTTGGTACTTTTGTTTATTCTTCTTTGAAAAACTTTCAGGATTATTACTGCAAGACAGCTCTAAATCATCGAAGTCTGTTACTTTCACATCGCAAGACGTTCACACCGAAGAGAACAACATAGAGCTCTCGGGATTGATGGTCGAATCAGCTGCAGAAAAATCTCGTGATTATTATATTATTATGATTCTCAAGTATAAAACAGCTCCCTCATTTATCGCAAAAAGTCGCAAGCGCCGCTGCGAGATCAAAAGGGCCCAATTCTACTAACAAAATGTTTACCAAACCGCAAACGAACCACAACCGTCAGTCAGCTTTCATTTACGAAAACTGTCAAAATGTTTGGTTTGGTTTTTTTGTTGTCAAACAATTTGACAGTTTTTTGTAAACGAAAACTGTCTGAATGAACAGTTAGGCTACGGTTCAGTTGCGACTGATCTTCGTTTATGTTAGTAGTATTGGCTTGTACTGTTTATTCTGTGGTATTGGCTCCGTCCGCGTCGGGCAGTAATTTAGCGCGAACGGAGCGGCCGCTCCAGGCGCCAAGTCCCAGGAGGCGCCTCAGTCAACTGGAATATATTAGGGGCAAGCAAGGGGGGCGCCAATTGGATCTCGCTCCATCCTAAAACTTTCGTCGGGCCTGCACTGCATCTGACCTCCGCAACCCAGGTATTCGTAGATATGACAACCGGGAACGAACGGCTTAACTTCATCTCTGAAGCACGGAGAGGTTTCAATGAGTGAACAGTCACCCATCTACGAACTGACCGCGACAAATGCGGTTTGACCTCTCTAATCGATCGATTTGATTTTAAAAGTTCCATAATCACATCGCACCTTTAAAGACAAACCGTTATTAAACGAAAATATAAAATTTTACACAGGAGCTTAAATAAAGAAAATGCACGGCTTTTTCCGAATACAATTCGAGATCATGGTGCTTCGAGCCATCTTTTGAGACTATAATGATGGATATTTTAATAACACTATATCCTAAAATTTTAAAAAGTAATTTTATTTTAATAGAACATTTTTAATTAGGTATGATTTTTCGTTTTTTTTCGTTTGGTAACGGTTTTTCTTTAAAGGTGCGACATGATCAAAACCAAATCCTTACAGTGAGGCATCGGTGTCTGTCTGTACCTATGTCATGGCTATTTTTGTGGAGGGAGATATTAGTGAATAGTCAACAAACGAATCGTGTCGTGAGCTCGATTTTGGAGAATACAAAAACTGCAAAAAATATCAGTTTCCCTTAAGACTACACAACATTCATTTGTAGGATTCGATCAGAAATGTGACATTAGCTGCTTTATGGAATGTAGCATTGCAATTCTTTGTTTTCCCAAAAATCGAGCTCACGAATCCTTAAACGACTTTTCTCTATTCTTCCAATTTTTCTTTCCATAAAAACCTAATTAAGACTATTAAGAACATTTTTTTTAAATAGTCAATCCCTCCAGCCTTTCTCAAGTGATGCGCTTACCAACGAACAGCGTTTAATTTTTATAATTTATATAAATAGATTATACCTATTGTACAGAATGTCGGAACCCTCGGTGCAGCAGTCTGACTCGCATTTGACCAGTTTTTAAACGGACTATTCCGTCTCTAATCTCTTAGGTACAACTTATTTATTCCCAAACAGCACTCATCATGCTTGTACCTACCTACTAATAAATATAAGCATACCTACCTACTAAATATCTAGGTACTTTCCACAGAAAAAGATTCAGAAAAGACGGTCCGGAGTATCAGCACGCGAATGGCATGGCCATCAGGGCAGTCCCGACTCGGCTCGAACGTCTCTACCGACGACTCCGATCTGTGGCTCGCCTTCCTGACAGAAGCTGGATACATACAAGCTAGCGAAATCAATATGGGCGATTCGTGTAAAGTTACAACTTTATAATAATCCAAATCCTTTAAACTACATGATCCTATGAAAAATGCCATATCGCCAATTATAACAATTCAAGCACATCACGGATTGGCGATTTTGAACTTTGACAACTGTCTAAACATCTCAAGCATTCTCAGAGTGCTTAGCTATGTGTGTATACGTAGCAGGACCCTACGTTTAATCCGATTGAAAGCTAAATTTTAACATACGTAGTATTTAGTACCTTCCGAATCGAACAAGTAAAAAAATAGTACCTTAAAGGTTACAGCGAAATCTTAAATTATTTTCCAGCAGGACCCTCCGCCGTTTGAAAGTCTTCAGACCAATGTTATATGGTCCCGTTTAGCGGTGAATTAGTACCTTAAAAATACCTTAGTTTCATTTTAAAATAATGATTATTTTATGAGGAATGCACCTGCAAAACTTTTATCATGCCAGCAGGACCCTATTTTGTTTTGACGCTTTCAGCCCAGACAGTCATATTTCTTAAAAGCATTGTATTAGTACTTTTCAAATAACCTTACAGTTTGTATTTTAGCTGAAAATTAGATTAAAACTTTTAGTACTTTTTCAGCGAACGAACGTTTTTTTCGGCCGATGTATGAGCTTTCACAGCTTTTAGTAGGTATGGTGGCGTTAAACAAAGAAAGAAAGAATTAATAATTTAACAATAATCATCAATTTTCTGTATTATCCAATTACAATAGAGAAAAGTAACAAAATAAAAATAAAAAAAACAAAAATTCAAACATGGTTGTATGGCATCCACAGAACAGATAAACGTTTTTTATCTGTTCTGTGATGGCATCCATGTCATACCTTTGCCTTTCCCGCGGTAACAAAAAAAAAGTTAAGTATGCAAGCGGCGCGCTTTAAAAACTAGCTGGTCTGAGTGTACAAATAAGATTTAAAACCAGAGTACGAAATAGCCCCAATCAATATCATGCATAGCAATGGTTTTGTAATTATTTTTGTATATTTCTACTTTTCTCTATTCTAACTGGATAATACCTTAGAGCTAGGTATATGCTCTAAGGATAATACAGAAAATTGATGATTATGTTTGACCGAACAAAACGTTCGTTCGCTGAAAAAGTATTAAAAGTTTTAAATCAAATTTTCAGCTAAAATACAAACTATTTGAATTAAACGTAAGGTTATTTGAAAAGTACTACTGAAATGCTTTTAAGAAATATGACTGTCTAGGCTGAAAGCGTCAAAACAAAATAGGGTCCTGCTGGCATGATAAAAGTTTTGCAGATGCATTCCTTATAAAATAATCATTATTTTAAAATGAAACTAAGGTATTTTTAAGGTACTAATTCACCGCTAAACGGGACCATATAACATTGGTCTGAAGACCTTCAAACGGCGGAGGGTCCTGCTGGAAAATAATTTAAGATTTCGCTGTAACCATTAAGGTACTATTTTTTTACTTGTTCGATTCGGAAGGTACTAAATACTACGTATTTTAAAATTTAGCTTTCAATCGGATTAAACGTAGGGTCCTGCTGCGTATACACACATTGCTTAGCTTACGTTACAGCTTGCACATTAGTCCAATCAATAACTTTTTTTTGTAGGATGTCTGCGGAGTTGTTTGCTCCGTGTTTTCCTAAACACGCGCGGTTTCGCGAAAACTCAGAATATAACGTAGAGGTAGTCTCATTACGCGATCTCACCAAACTTAACATACGAGTAATATCGCAAAACTACGAACCTTTTAACTATTGTCAGGGTCCTACCTCTTCCCTTCGTTGATTGGACTAGTTGTCGACCTACCGTAGTCACCATCATGGTGAATAATGTTTATAGACAGCTATTTTGTCTAAATATTAGTTTTTGAAATAGCCTTTAACAGGTATTTGTTTATCCATTTGCAGCGAACACCGGCGCAAACCGTTATTCAAGAAACGAAAATGATACCATTTTGATGGACATGGGGAACACGGTAATGCCAGAGCTGAGTGCAGACGACCGATTTTAATCGCTCCAACTACAGGGTGTTAACGAATTCGTGTAATTCCTTAAAACCACATGAGTCTGTGTCCTGTCTACTACTGATGTAGACAGGACACAGACACGGGATTTAGCTTGATTAAAAATAAAATAATAAATTCTTATTTTTTCATGCGGCTTTGTTACCTATCGTATCTAAACCACCTAATAAGGACACAGTAAAAAAAATAAGAATTTATTTTTTTGCAAAAGAAAATGTTATATTTTTGTGAACATTTCGATGCCACGCATAAATTAATGAAAGCACGGCGACACGGCTGGAAGGCACGACTATCGCGATATCGCTCTTTGCAGTCAGATAACTCAAGGCTCTAAAATGACTCAGAAATAAAAAAATCTAGTTTTTTTTTTATTTTATTTTTTAGTTGATTTTCAATAATTCCATTTAGGGTTTTTTTTTTTTGTTTTGGCAGGAGTGGGAAATCCTCATGGACACCCAAGCCATCTCACGGATGAGATGGCTTGGGTAGTGTCGGACTCTTACCGACTAAAACCACACTCCTGCCCCGGCGTGAGCCCCTGCCGTACAAGTTACGCAGGGCTTTTGCGATGGGCTGTATGTAATTCTTTTTCCTCCTTATTTTGTGCTGTTCATCCCATTTAGGGTTAATCTGTGTCACCAGTAGATCACGTGGTTTGAAGGAATTACACGAATTCGTTAACACCCTGTATAGCTATAGTCGGTGAAGGCAGAAGATATGATATGATTTTTACTTCACACGAACTCGGTCCTTCAAGTCTTTGAGAGTCCGGCCGACCCTCGCAGATTATTCATCATCATACAGCCCCTGAACGACCACGGCTAAACATGGGCCTCCCAATGACCGCTACCTACCTACATTGAATGATAAAGGCGGAAATTGCCACGATCACAACGCTTGGCAGACATGATGGCAGTTTGTTGTTATTAGCAGACAAGAGGACACTGCTGCCATCTTCTTTACGTAATCCCTTAGTCGCCTTTTACGACACCCACGGGTGGAGGAAAGGTGGCCTATTCGTTGCTGGGAACCTCTCAGATTCTCACCGACTAAATGTTGAACATAAATCAGTCGTCTGCGTTGGCCCAGTCATATCTTAATATAAGCTTTTATTTAACTCATCGTGTGTGTAGTATGTTAGTAGAATATGAGGATGTATTTACTTGCAAATCAATTTTGAACCACATAAAATGAAGCCACACTGCTTCGTTACGTTGTGACGTCGCAGCGCTAGATTTCGAGCAATCTATAGATTCCAACTGTAGCGCTGCGACGTCTCATTGGTCCAAATCTAGCGCTGCGACGCGACGTCGCAACGCAACGCAATGGAGCAGTGTGGCTTCACGCTTACCGAGACGTCCAATGACGCTGAAATTTCGCACATACAATATTATGGTACCATTGAGCTAATATGATGAGGGAGCTGGGAGGTAGTCACAGGAATTCAACAGTCAAATGATGAGACTTGGAATTGCCGAATACAATAAGGACTACGAAACAGCACCGACAAAAATTACATCCGTTTTAGACGAATTGTAAGGACGTGCCAAAATACCTGCCCAAACTTTAAGGGGAAATTCAGAATGTGGAAATAATGATGACTATTAAAAAAATAAACATATTTAAGAAACTCTGCGACAACAGCGGAAAATAACATTTTAATCGTTGTAGCTACAGTAAAACGTTCTTAGGAGAATACCCATGGTTTTTGAAAATATTTTGCTATGCACTTACTGATTTTGAAAAAAAAATACAGTCAACGAGAAAGTCAGTTTTCACAAAACATTTTCGGTGGTTCCCATTTTGTTCTATGGAACATGACGTCATCGGAAAAAATTGGACAATTTTTTCTCGTTTTATTCCTTTTAACAAATAATATTTTAATTCCCATAATTATGTTCTACGGAAAAAATGGAATTTAAAAAAAAATTGCAGCGGATATCACTCGAAAATTGACAGATCTTTGTGTCAAACATAACAGTACCGTTTGGGAAAAATTTGATTCCCGTTTTGTACCATGACGTCACAGAAATGTGAAGTCGGATGAAATGCTAGTATGCAGTTCTATGGAACAATTTAGTAAAAGATAGACTCGTTTGTTCCGTTGAAGTCATGTTCATATAGAACAAATGGGAACCACCCAACATTTTTATAGTGCCAGTAAATCCTATTGCTCAATTGAGGATCGAGTACTAGAAACGTCAGAAATCGCAAAAACTTATTTGAGATGGGGTAGTAATAAGGGATATCATAATCGTTGATGCTACAGGGAAATGTTCTTAAGACTGTGTATAATTTTTGAAACTTGTCGAGCCCATCCTCATAACACCACAGTCCTCATCAAGTGGTCTAAATAAGTACAGAGATTTTGTTTTGATGGAGGTTCATTGACCTCGCCGGGCCACACGCGCTTTACGCGCTACCGCAAACGAAGCAACTAAACATATTATTATACCATGGTAACTAATAAAATAAATAATGTGTAGTATTAGTAATCACTTGTTGTTTAAGTTTTTAACCATCCATCATTAGTTACAGATTCTGAACAACCCGGACATCTATTTTCTTTTGTCAGGACTTTTCTCAATGTTTTTTCAGCCATTATTATCAGAATTTCCTACAACAAACATAAGAGATCGCTATGAAAGTATACATCGTAACTGCCCTGGATTGTTCTGGGACACTGTAAGTAATTGTTATACTTATATGTATTTGTAATAAAAAAAATAAAAAAATCTCAACTATCATTTTCTCACGGCAGGTCACCATGGATGACCCTGAGCAAGCATTTAAAAAAGTACGTGGAATGATTCGGAATATTGTCAACTCGCAAAAAACCTTAAAACCAATGTATGACATAGATTTTGCCAATTTGAAGAACTATCCCACGGTTCAGAAGAGACTTATTAAAATCCGCAACCAAATAGCCCCTCAGCAACTCTTCTATTAATCTATTAAATTAATAAATATTTATGAAAAACTGTTTTATTATTGTTTAGTACATTAAGTAAATTATAAGTATCATACAATCAATAGAGATAAAACTGTGAGACTGGATTCATTTTTTACCACTTTACTATAGCCTTAACATGTAATAGTACAAAAGTCTCACATGACGATCATTTGAACACCATGGTGTCGAGCATTGCTCCTAGACCCTGCACTATGTTGTTGGACATCAGGACATCAACTTTCTCCTCTAAATGCCTCTTGGGATCCTGTTTGCCTACATTCTTAATGGCTAGCTGTTCTGGGGTCATTTTCTCCTCATCTTCTAAAGCCTTATTGTAATTTTTAGCTAAGTCCAACATATCTGTAACTGTTGTCTCATTGATTGAACAGTGTTCTTTGTAGTCTGATAAAGTAAGTCCATCCATCCAGGACTTTTTGTGAAGATTCAGCAGCATTTTCTGTTCCAATTCATTCTTCCTGTAGTTTATGCTGATGGAGTAGTAGTGGCGGTTTAGTCCATGGATGAGGGCCTGCACGGATGGTTTTTGGAGGTGGCCCAAATTTGATGTGGTTTGCCTTGGTTCCTGCCCAAGCACCATCATGTTGGGATTGATGAGACGGAATGCATCGATCACTACTTTTCCCTTCACTGATTGGATGGGGTCAACTACAACAGCAACAGCTCGCTCTGAGAGAGCTTCAAAGGATTGCTGAGTGTTTATGTCAACACCTGATAACCAACAACCAAATCCAGGATGAGAGTGATACCTGGAAAGTTTAATAACAAATTAGTACAGGGAAACTACATCCAACAATCATTAAGTGCCTAAAGAACAACTAAATTATAAATCCATGGCTGGCATGAATAGGTTGACATCTTGTTTTTTTTATTTTAGTTATCGGCTTCCTCCAGTTCCTTCAATTTTATGTCAACATTTCACACCAGCCACGGAAATAACAGAATCCATCTGTACATTGACAAAATTATTCTATAACTGCTAATATACCGACGCCAGCACATCAAGCTACCTGAAACTGTAAAATTTTCCCAATCAACCTTGAACCTTGAAGCTTCTGCAATAAAGATGAAAATCTATTGACAAAATTTGACAGATTGTAGTAGCTTTATGCGTTCATTGTTAATGACACCACCAAATGATACCCCTAGGGGTGTGGTTGCCAAAAAGGATTTATTAAAGACACCACTGATGAAAAGTGTTTTTGCCCTTCAGGGCAACAAGGAGCGTGTGTAAACTTACTCTCATTATATTATTACTAATTGTGGCATTCCAACATTATGGTGGTGTCATTAACAAATCCTTTTTGGCAAAAACGCCCATTTTTTTTTCCTGTGATACCCTTCGCCTGGGGAAGGCGAAGGGTTATGCCGGACTCTTACCGGCCAAAAACCCACGGTGTTCCCTCTCCTGACCCCTGGCCGGGGTCGCGGGATTCGCAGCTGCACGCACCGCAACCCCGGCAGGTCTCGGTTCGCCAGCCCCTGGCGGACCTCTCCTTCTGTGGGGCCTAGCCCCACGTCCTCCTGAGAGGCGCGCAGGGAACACATGCGCAATGCCTTCTCGGGCCTATTACTGGTTGGGCGACGGGTGGCAACCACAGCCCCAGGGGTTTCATTTGGTGGTGTCATTAACAATGAACAGCTTTATGTGCTGGCATCTGTACCAGCTCCGTGGATCAGAGACAGCATCTATTGTTTATCTATTGTGTCTCTGAACGTGGCTTTCAATGAGTTAATATGTGTAACTTGGTCTGCCAAATCATACTATAAGCTGGACAATAAAACCAGCTACTCTTCATGGCCCTTCTGTTTATCTTGTCTTCTTAATTGGTGAAACTTTGTCACCAAAAACAGTTCCTGAATAAATAATCAGAATGTGACTCTCAATGCTTAGAATAATTTTAAGTTGAGAGGTGTGCAGACACTCTTTAGAATGAGAATCACAAGAAGCAAGCTAAAGTAACTTTTCTGACCCTTTGCTATAAAAACACAATAAAGTGTATTCATACCTAATACATTGTAAATGCAGGTTTATCTAAATTGTGCATCTAAACTTAGCTGAAAACAAAAAGATAATAAAATACTGACCATCCAACAACCATTTCAGGTCGGCCAGTCTGCTTGAGCATGTCCAACATTTTTGCTTGGAAAACAGGGTCCACAGCTTCTACTGAGACTCCAGTACCAGTCTGAGGCATAGCAAACACATCTATCACACGCACAGTGTAGTCATCCACAAATTCTCCTGGAAAATACATTTTTGTTCATCATTATGCTTGTTTTAGATATTGGAACTCCAGGCTTGGCTCATAACAAATTTTAGAAACAATAGGTTACTGTAACAACTAACAAAAACAGCCAACATGATACAGCATTTTTGAACATTTCATAAAGTTGTTCAAGTTTGAACAAATTACTTACCTAACATGAGCCCCATGACTTCCATAGGTACGCCAGCACGACCATGTTTTAGCATCTTCAGCAATGCCAAAGACGAGATGTATACTTGTTCGGCGGTATCGACAGCTGGCGCATCTGTTGGCGGCGGCGCCTGCGATAACCCAGCCATACCTCCTCCGAGACGTAGAAGACGATCCATTTTGTACTTTCCTTCTTCTACACTCTAAAAAGCAAACTCATCGAGTAAGCATCACACACATGATACATCAACAATCATTTGTCATCAGAACAGTTGATACCTACACTTTTATTAGAAGTATGAAATCTGTTTTACATAAAACAAGATACTTCACAAAGAAATTACAATCATTTACACTATTTCCGAAAAACTCCGGCCAGCAGAATCCAAATTGCAATGAACGGGATTTAAAATAAGGAACGAATGATTTCAATTTATGAGAACTAAAATGACAGCCCACGTCGAAATTGCAACCTCATGAATGTGTGTTTATTTTAATGTCATTACCACATAATTTCAGTATTGTCAAATCCAAATCCAGTGGGGTGGGCCATGGGTAACTGTGGAACTAATGGCGCCGCTTTCGATTGTACCACAATGCGCTCTTACTGGTTGCAAATGTTAAGTACAATGTGTTTGATAATTAATGTTACTACAAGCTCAAAAAAAGTGTTTTTGCACAATATGTAACCCAAGTCTAAAGAAGCCATATTTAAAAAATTTAAGATCTTTACCTTTTCTTCCCTTTTTATCTACGAAGTGGTTAAACTTGCGAAAACAAATTAAAATATGTACACAAACCCAAATAAAACAAAGCTCACATAACAGCGCTTTTTAAAAAAATGTATGGTCTCTTCTAGTAGGTATATGCTCTAAGCTTCTAGCATCTACAACAGGCTACCATGCGTTAGTACATACTTCCTAGTTCTATTCTAATGCCTTGTACAGACCAACCGAACGAACATGAACGAGTGCTCGCGTTCGGCTGTGCTCCGCGGCGCGGCGCGGCGGCGCGGCGTTTTGAAACATCAAAGGTTCGCTCTGTGTGGACACAACAGCGAGGTGAGCGAGCATTCGGTGTGCATTCGTATTGTTGGTTATTTGGTTGACATTGGAGGCATGATATCGGTTAAACTGTGGTTAACGTATCGATATAAGTTTTATTTTGCTAGCGGTCTCGTGCCTATCAATTTGTAATTTTGACATATGTCAAAAGTGTCAACTGCAAAACGTTATCAGATCAGATCAGAGATCAGGCAGGCAGACAAATTGAGCCAATTTTAGGTAATAGTTGCAGTATCTACCTGAATAAAAAACGTGAAGAAAATATGACTGAAAAATCTGTGCTTCCACATAAACTATCAGAAGGGCCTCATGGTTTAGGTACAACTATATTTGTAAAATGCTAAAAAAAATATACACGAAATTATTAAAAGCTGATGATATGAATTATTATAATATTTTTTAGGCGATCCTGATGATAGAAGTTTGAGGAGGGTAGAAAAAGATGTCATGATACCGAAACTTATAAGAGACAAAGCTAAAAAAGAAAAATGCATCAAGGAAGTGGCAGAATTTGAGAACTGTTGCAAGGAATCGTCTCTTCTGATGGTTTTGAAATGTAGGGACCAGAATTCGGCCCTCAAAGATTGTCTAGGCAATTGGTATCAAAATGAAGAATTCAAAGCCCTGTGTACTGAAGAGTATTTAGCCCAAAGAAGTGAATATAGAAGGACCGGGATTAGGAAACCTATCAAGAGGGCTTAACTTAGTGAATGTTGTTAATATCATACTGTTTTTAGAATTATGTAAATATAATTGAAAGCCAATTTAGTCATCTTCATTTATTGTAACTGGTAAATTTCTGCTTAACAATAGTTCTCGAATGCTGTAAAGTTTCAGGTCCTCCGGCAGTTTCAGAGCATTTTTACTAGGTTCAATTACTTCTGCAATCAATATTTCCTGCAAAACAAATGTATAATTTTAATGTGCATAGGTATAGATTGAAGGTCATATCTGTGAATCAAAAAACTAGTGTTATCAAGATTTAGTATAGTAAGTTGTTACAAAAATATAAAACTGATTCAAATATTTGTAAAACATATTTAAAACGTTATAGCAATTCAAAAGCTGTCCCTCAATCCTTACTCAAGGGTACCTATACCTCGGTAAATCAATGCAAGTAGATGCTAAATGTAATATCAATGTGAAATAAAAATAATATAGCATGTATGGCATTGATTTATCAAGATATAGGTAAGGATTGAGGGATTCCTTTTGAATTGCAATGACTTTTTTTTAATTTTACAAATTTTTAAATCACTTCATTTTTTTTTACTTTTACCAAATCTTGCTAACACAAATTTTTCGATTCACGGCACATTAATTTTATGTTAATGAGCACTGAATAGAATACTCTTGGTTAAAAAAGACTGAATAAAGAATATAGGGAACTTGTCCCCTAGTGACAAGGATATCATCCTCAAGGCAGCCGACACTGATAAGGAGATTGGTAGCACTTATCTCATTATACAAAGGAACCTTTGGTCAGTTCATACAGCTGTTATCATAACAATTGAGAAAATTGGAAGAAGTGATGATGATGACCTAAGGTCAAAGTAACTATCTACTTTGTACAGTGATTCAACAAGCAGTGAGCTTGGCAGCTTGGGACAGTGTTTGTCAGTTTTGATAGCAGTTTGGGACATTAAGCCCCACTAAGGACAACTGTATGGAGGAGCATAGATAATACACTACACTACTATGGAGGGGCTAGACTCATCAACTGTGAAATAAGTATACAAAATTGGAGGTGCTTAAAGCAAAAAATAAGAATCAACTAAGAATAAAACAAACAGCGTGGGGCTTTTATTGAAGTTTTTCTTACACTAGGTACTCTTGTACAATAAAGTAAATTCTATACCTATATCTAAAGCAAGTCCGTTAGGACTGGTAATCAATGATGGTTGATTACATTCCCACATGACACATGACAAGTTATAGTAATTGACCTATGGCCATTTCTATAAAGTAAATAAATAAATGCTACCCATGCTGCGCCTTCCGCGCGGGAGTGTGGGTAGGCCTCCCACAAGGTAGCCTGATGATCTAGTAAAGGTTGCGGGAATCCGCTAGATGCGAAAAGCACAGGATGTGGCGATACTTGGAGGAGGCCTATGTCCAGTATTGGACGTCTTTCGGCTGAATGATGATGATGAAATAAATAAACAAAAGTCATGAGACATTAGTTTTAAAACTGTTTTAATAAAGTAATATTTGCATAAGAATCATACCTTCACAGTTGTATTTGCCATTCTGACATGGCCAAGTGTTGCAATCCAGTCATCCTTTTTAATTCCACACTTCACAACTACTATGTAATCAGCGTGCGATATGCCAGGCCCATCTTTATATAACACTGTAGAGAAAATACAAATAATAGTAAAAAAACATTTTATGAACCAACTAGGTACATAATGTGTTTGATGAGATTTAAGAAGTCAATAATAAATGAACACTTTATGAACATATACTCCATTCAACAAAAGATGAGTCCTGATATAGTGGTCATTTCACAAATTGTAGCCATAAGGAGACTGTTAGCAAAAAAATATAAACAACACCATCAAAAACTGTGAAATAGCAATATTACGTTCTGTATTTAAAAAAATATTTGCTATTCTTTGTATGGTAATGCTTTCTAAAGAATTGTCAAGACTCACCTTACATTGAAAAGGGTATACTATAACAGTTTATAATTCTTACAATAATCTCCGCCAAACTTTATTCCTGGCTTTACAGTGTAGCCCTTTGATTTGTAGTAATGATACACCACATATTTGGGAACAAAATTTGCATCTGTCATTGTGAAGAGATCCCAACATTTTTCTATGTTCAGCAAAGTATTGTCCAGGTTTACTATTTGTAAACAACCCATACCATACAGCAGAAAAAATGCTTCCTGCAGAGTCAGCATGAGCTTTTCTTGTATTTTAACTTTGCTCACACAACACTTTGGTTTCATGTTTGCAAAATAATTATCTTCCTCAGAGTCACTGTTTGGAACTATTACAGCTATGTCGTCTTTGTCATGACTATGAAATCTTTCAGAACTATGAGTAGAATTTGTATCTTCTCCATCATCCTCATCACTAGACACCAAATCTATGACATCTTTTTGAGCTTGTTTTGCACAGTCGCCAACTATTTTGGCAATAAGCCCATCAATATTTTTCATGAAACTGTAAGCTTCAGCAGTTCCTTTCAATCCACCAAACTTTTTAAACCAATAATTTCGTTTTAAAAACTGTCTTTTACGCATAATACGAGGAGTAACGATATTTTGTGCAACTTTCGGTTGCGAGCGCGATGCTGATCCTTTTCCAAAATATCCCAAATGATACAGCAACGATATCTCCTCAACAGACCTTACTTCCACATTGAACCCATTGTAGTACCCAGTAAACACAATTCGCATTGAATTTAATGGAAAACGCAACGATTCAATAGCCATCGGAAATGAGTCATTTGATTAGGTCAGATAATGTTGTGATTATTTTAACTCAGAGCTCAGAGTACCTTTTGTCAAGGGGTTAGGTCATTAGTTTGACAATCATTGACAATCTTCCGATTGCAAAGTGTAACTGAGTGTAACCTACCTAGTCATGACAAAAGAACTGGCCAGTTCCCAAATTTATTTACAGCCGAATGTGTCAGTTCCAGGTGAAGACTTGAAGAAAGAGCGCAAATTATGATACTGCAATATAAAAAGTTAATTTTTATTAATTTATAGTACTCATTTTAGTATGAATCTTTTAGACAAAATTATTTCTAACGTTCGGTGAATAAAATAAGTCTTACATTTTGACTAAATACCTAGTAAACATGGACTCTACGAAGACCAAGGTCGCTGATACTGAGAAATACAATCGTGAGTAGCTTTATAAATAGATACATAGAGCCACTTAAAGCGTTACAAAATGTTTATAAACAAATGAGTGAATAGAACAAATAGCTATATAATTGGCGGTTTTCCACTAGTAGTCGGCACGGCATGACAGGCACCGGTAACAATACAGGGGGCTTACTATGACCTCTCATAGCAGGACTGCAGGACAGAAGTTGCCTGGAAGTTGAACTGCCCTGCTTTTTTGTACTATGACATCTTTAGAGCAGGCCTGCGGTAGGCCTGATATGTTGACGTTTACGAAATCCGTTCACCTTTTTTTTTTTGTATAGACTTTTCGTACCATGAACAAGGTAATGCCGTTGAACTTGCTTCAATAGTCGTTCATCTTTAGTAGGTACTGTCATGGTACGATTTTTAGCGATTCAGAAGCAGGCCTGCTTTTGAACGGAAGTTGACTGGCTGGCATTTGAACGTTTTCTTAAGAGGTCATAGTAAGCCCCCAGTACTCTGTGCGGCACCAGTACCGTGCTACTTTTTTTCACATAAATCGACCACGGTACCGGTTTACGACAAGGTACTGGGGGCCTACTCCCTAAGTCCGTCAACGAAGTTAGTCGCCCGTCCGAAAGTAACCCGAAACGTAGGAGTGAACAAAACAAAAACAAGTGTCAAGTTCAACTTTTCGGACGGGGTTTAAACCACAGAACATTTAAAGGTTTATCACATCGATATTACAACTGTCAAATCGTGTTGTCATTCAATCTTAGTTGTTCTTAGTTCGGGCCCCGAAATAATCGTATGTCCGTAGGTGTAGGGAGTAGGAAACGCTCGTAACTAAGGCCGAAACCACAGACTTCGTGCTTAGGGAAATAGGGAGTAGACCCCCAAACCCGGCTTTACTGTTTCGATTTCTTTACGGGAGGAGATGGAACATAGCTATACTTGTTCTACTTATGATATTTGTATAATCCATCACGCTCTCAGACTGTTTTCATTACGGGGAATCCCCAAAACTCTATCAGAATTCATATTCATAAAGATTGTATCCCTAACTAGTCTGTGTCATAAAGCCTCATAAGTAAATATCAAATGACTTTGTACAAATAATTGATTTATTTTCTGTTGGTTACATAATAATGCCAAATAAAAAGACCTCGCACATTATGTTGTTGATTTTATTTTAACGTAGGTAATTAGTCAGATCGAAGAAATACAGATTTTCTACTTACAGATTTTTCACGTTAGAAACACGGATTTTGTCTCCCACCAATCTGGTAACACTGCCGTATCGCGAAGTCGCCCGCAACATAGCGCCCCGTCAGCTTAATTAAGTTCTGGGGCCATAACATGACCTCTTATAAAACGTTCAAATGCCAGCCAGTCAGTCAACTTCCGTTCAAAAGCAGGCCTGCTTCTGAATCGCTAAAAATCGTACCATGACAGGGGGCTTACCATGGCGTCATATGAAAACGTTCAAATGCCAGCCAGTCAATATCCGTTCAAAAGCAGGCCTGCTTCTGAATCGCTAAAAATCGTACCATGACAGTACAAAAGGTGAACGACTATTCAACCAAGTTGAACGGATAAGCTTGTTCATGGTACGAAAAGTCTATACAAAAAAAACAGGTGAACGGATTTCGTAAACGTCAACTTAGCAGGCCTGCTACAGGCCTGCTATAACGATGTCATAGTACAAAAAAGCAGGGCAGTTCAACTTCCAGGCAACTTCTGCCCTGCTTTAAGAGGTCATGGTAAGCCCCCAGTACTAAGGGTAAACGACTATTGAACCAAGTTGAACGGTAATGCTTGTTCATGGTACAAAAAGTCTATACAAAAAAAGGTGAACGGATTTCGTAAACGTCAACACAGCAGGCGGCCGCAGACCAGTAGGCTAGGCTAATTCACCTAATGGTGCTCCCACACTGGTGTTAAAAATGTTTACAAACATTAACTAACATTAATACATTGACTAAAAATGTAAGAAAAAGATAAAAATATCGGATAATAATAAATATAATTTAGATAATATTTTAATAGATTTTTTTCATTTATGTTTCTTTATAAAATGTTTCCTAATGTTTGTAAACATTTTTAACACCAGTGTGGGAGCACCATTACTAAAGAAGTTAAGTTGCAGTTAAGTTTAGTTAAAAACAACCCTTTTCGTATTCACGTATCATCGGCGACCGCTGTCAGATACGCTCGCGTCAAGTTCGCGTCACGCGAACGCATTATCGGCATTCTATTGCTGCGCGTCGTTATTGCGTGATTCCGAACGCAACTTTGTGGGTATTCTATATGTTTCAAACAGGGTTGGATTTCGTAGTATAATTATACTATTCGTACCATATTTTCATGATATATGTAGTATCGTAATGTAAGTATAATAAGCGAAAACACCATTATTTTATGTTTCGCTGTGCACTGTAGGTAAGTTTGGCTGTCGTGAAGTCGACGCGCAGTTCACGCGCAGCTTACGCGTAGCTTACGCACAGTTCAAATACTACAAGAATACTATTTAGCACTGTGGCGGCATCTATCTCGCCACATGCGAACTAATCCTACATCGCGCAATCAAGATTTAACACGCAGATAGTATATATACAACCTCCCAACATCAACTGCTGGGCAGTAGCCCGCCAGGCACAAGACTCCGCCTGGTTGGAGGATCCTCCCTTTGGTTGGAGGAACACCACAACTGGTTCCTCCACAGCACTAAAACTTGAACATAACTGTAGCTTCACTTAAACTTCATCAGCGCGTCATGAAATTACGTGAATCAGCCTACAGCTCTAACGATGTCATAATACAAAAAAGCAGGGTAGTTCAACTTCCAGGCAATTTCTGTCCTGCTTTAAGAGGTCATAGTAAGCCCCCTGTGCTTATCACGCGTCAAGTCGCTTCATTGTTGGGGAGGCTTTAACGGAGGGCATCACTTAACCTCTGTACATTTTTGGCCTAAATCTGAAAGTGCTGGCCAAACAAAAATAATGATAAATCCGCTCACGTGTGATGCCGTGACCAAGGGAAATAGGGATTCATTTTTATATACCTACATAGATAGATCATGTGACACGAATTCGTTTACACTCTGTATATCCTATTCTAACTTCCTAATCCTAATACCTAATATTCCTAATCCTATCCTATCCTAACTAATACATATATACATATAATACATATTATAAATGCGAAAGTAAGTTTGTTTGTTACTTTTTCACGCCTAAACCGCTGAACCGATTTTGATGAAATTTGGTACAGAGATAGATTAGACAGAAGGACATAGGCTACCTTTTGGCGCGAAAAAGGACTTAAAGAGAGAGAAATAGGGGAAGAAAGTTCGCATGGAACTCCAAACAAATCTATCTAAGCTCACTACATTAGTTTGCAGTTAGTTTGTATATGTATTATTTGCAAAATTAGTATCCTAAAAATGAAAAAGGTTGCACAAAGTAACTATTCCACGCGGACGAAGTCGAGGGTAAAAGCTAATAAAAAAAACATAAAATATTCCAATAATTAGTGGAACGAACCATTATTATTCCGGTTTGTGTTGTACAGTGGACTTAAACTTCTGAGACCTAATAAAACATGTTCATGATGATATTTCCCTGTATATTTTTTTATCAATTATCATCACTTTATTTATGCCACTAAAAAGTTAAAACTTATGTAACATGGCAGAGAATGATTCTACAGCGTTGGTCCCAACAGTAACAATTTGTCCCAAATTGGTCCCAAAAGTAACAAATGAATAGAATAACATTCTAACGGATTATAACATTATTTTACACTTATTTATTATATATTTATTTATTTTTCCTACATTTATCCGCCAGTTTAAAAAGCTTATTACATTTGGCTGAATTAAGTCGTCTTAATTCAGTCGTTACTGAATTAAGTCAAGTGTAATCGCAATTAGCAACCTAGGATCCTAAATTCAGTAGCAAGGATGGTTTCTGACTGACTAAATCATTTAGAAGCTTATTTAGAAACGCATTTAGGAAGGTGTAATCGCATTTAGTTACTAACTTCCGTCGTTGCGTGAGGTTGTATAGTTTTATTTTGACCAAAGAGTATAGTAATATATGGGAATAGAGAGCCCTCTCGCGAGATTCTTTGTAGATTTTTGCATGGTATTAACACAGTCTACTTAAATCTAACTCCTTACAGTCGGTCAACGTAGAACATTGTCGCAGAGCAATCGTGCGGGGGGTTTCGGGGTGAAGGAGCGAAGGTTATGTCCCGAGTAGCCATACTGCATACCTATTCGGGACATAAATTCCAGGGCTCGCACTTTTTGATTTCGAATTTGATTGACATCGTTCATAGAAATTATATTAATTGTATGTATGTTGTACCTATTACGATAATTTTATTATAAAGTCTGTTTACTAATCCAAGATGGCGGCATACATACATTTTCAAGTGATTATTCGTGGGAAGTCATTTCCACGGTTTTCGGGGTCACTGATGCCGAAAATAACGTCAAAATCCAAATCCAAGATGGCGGTCATAACAATTTTCATCTAATCATCATGGGTGTTAATTTCATGGTTTTCGGGGTCACTGATGCCAAAATAACGTCAAAATCCAAATCCAAGATGGCAGCCATGAAAATTAGTAAATTAGTGGTCATGGGTGTCAAATCCATTGTTTCCTGGGGTGCGGATGCCGAAAATGAAGTCAAAATCGAAATCCAAGATGGTGGCAGTAAAAATGTCAAATTAGTCGTCATGGGTGTCATTTCCATGGTTTTCGGGGGTACTGATGTTGAAAATGAGGTCAAAATCCATTTCCAAGATGGCGGCTTTTAAAATTTCAATTTAACCACCATGGGTGTCATTTCCATGGTTTTCGTGGATGCTGATGACGAAAATGAGGTCAAAAACTATATTCAAGATGGCGGACATGAAAATTTTCAAATTAACCGTCATGGGTGTCAAATCCATGATTTTCGGGGACGCTGATTACAAAAACAAGATCCATTCACCACGTTTTACCTGGCAAATTACATTTAACAGATAATTTTTTTTGACCGCCGTATATGATCGAGGAATACTTAGACTTTATTTCCAGCATCAGCATCCACGAAAACCATAGAAGTAATAACCATGAATAATAAGTAATTTTCTATGGCTCCTTCTTGGATTTGGGAATATTTTATGACTCTTACCTACCCCCGCAAGCGTTAGTCACTGCGACTGTAACGTCGACAAAATTTGTAGTTTTAAATATTGTTAGAAAATTCTAGGATAAGATGGCGAAATTGCTGCTACATACCTTTGCATTATTTTGTCAATCGTCAAAATTACGCATGCGTGGTTTTCTTTTTGCGTGTCACTGTTTCTATAAAACGTTAATTAATTTGGACGTTTGTTTGACAAAGTTTGTGTAATTTGTTTTATGTGACAACCCTATGACAAGTGTTACCAATTTTGACATTTCATAGGACCTGTCAAATGTATGGGCGTTGACCCACTGTATGTAGTAAGTAGGTACACTGTGGTATTAATATGTGATTTTTGTATTTGCGAAAAATGATCGCCTACGTCAAGTACGTCACCCCCCCCCCCCCTTTGAGTTTCTGTCGATGCGTGAGGATGTATAGTTTTATTTTGTATTCCCGAATAAAAAAGTGTAGTGCGAGTGCGCTGCGCAGCGTGGGTACCTACGAAATGACGAAAGAAATAGAAGTTATGCTCAATATTTTAGAGCTGTATAAAGATATGCCCTATCTTTGGGACAAAAATGACAAAAAATTCCTGAACAAAAATGTACGAAATGAGGGCTTCCAAGTGCTACTGAGTTTATATAAAATATAGACGAATCGGCTACAATAAAGGCCAGGGCTAGGCAAAGGCCAATTTTTTGGTGTCTGGATAATACTGGAGCCATCCTCGCACACGACACGTCCGACTCCGTCGCGCTTTAACTGGCAACTGATTAGTGTTGAGTAGGACATACAAGAGGCGGTACATTTGTCCCGTACATGACGTCAAAATGTAAGAGCGGCTCGACATTTCAAAGTGTACTACTTCAACTTTTATGTCGCGGTAGTCACATTACTCGTTACTCTCGGTAAGTAAACTGTAGGGTGAGAAAGAGAGGGAACGAGGCACATGCTACAATAGCACGTCATTGTCAGTGTGTCAGTGTCAGTGGACATTACGCGACCGCGACTCGACTCGCCGCAGTAACGTCAAATGTCATATTGGTACTCGTTACTTCAATCGTATCACCGAGCTTCAGTACGCCTCACCTCATTTGAAGTAGTACATTGTACTGGCTCAGAGCAAAAAAGAGGCTACTCTTACAAACTCTTTTTCAAGTCATGTGGTCATGTCCTACCCAACACTACAACTGATTCAGTAACTAAAGTGTGACCATCTTATAAATGGCGAATCTGCCACAGACTGGGCAAAAAATCTGCCAAAATCTGCCACACTTTGCGCCAAAAATATGCCTTTAAGGAAACTGAAAAAAATACACAATGAATTCAATGAAATTTCTTTAATCAATAAAAATATTTAAGTTTTCTTATGCGTTATTATACTTAAACACTACTTACTCTACGTATCCGCATTTGCCTTCAAATTTTCGGTACCTATACAAAGATTTTGACAACATCTTTTTGATCATGTTTTTAGTTGGTTATGATG
The DNA here is from genome assembly GCA_905220435.1 of Amphipyra tragopoginis. NCBI lineage: Eukaryota > Metazoa > Arthropoda > Insecta > Lepidoptera > Noctuidae > Amphipyra > Amphipyra tragopoginis. Next base: position 14,419,343 of record HG992009.1, read on the forward strand.
AGACACAGTCGCCGTGTCTTTTGTTGTAATTAAAGCTGACACATGTTGATTTAGGAACCTATTCTTTACATTTATGTTTTGTTCAAATTCACCAGACAGAAGATTCTTTCGCACAAAGCGTTGGACATCGGCAAACATAATAATGCTTTCGCGAAATTTGTAATATTTGGATTTGGATATTTTGTAGCCCCATTCGCGTCCAGGATTTTTCCAATCGCTCCCCAAAATTTGTCTACACTCAAAATTGTGCTGGTGGCGCTACTTCCACCTGATTCTAACAAGTCTCTTGGAAACCAAATCAATAAAGAAGTATTCCAGTTTGATTACAGAACATAATCATCTGACGCACTTGTTTAAATAAGCGGGAAATCCCCGTATAATTTGGCCATGAAACAGAAGTTGCCAGTTCGAAAAAATCATTTGTAATCTCATTATACATATATAAAACCTGATGTACTGTATACTTTAAAAAAAGATAATTCAAACTATGTAATGTGAATTGTCATGAAATCATTTAAATCTGCCGAAATCTGCCACTTTTGTGAATCGTCAGCATGATCTGCCACAGATAAAATTTTGGAGCAAAATCTGCCAAAATGGCAGAAATCTGCCACTAATGGTCACACTGACTAAATTTAGGACAGTGTGGTCAGAAGCTTCTAATTTGCCCTTCTGAATTAAGACGACTTAATTCAGCCAAATGTAATAAGCGTTTAAAGCAATAATAATTTTGCTAATTTGGCTGAGTGTTAAAAATGTTGCTTGTTTTAACAAAAAAAAACGCAATTGACACTAATATTTTGACACATTAGATTTTTTCTGAATTTGGCCCCCTTGTATTGAAAAACAGTGTTGACAACCGTTTTATTCGTATTCTATCTCTTTCTTTCTAGCCAAGCAGGTGTTTATCAGAGAAGGTAAGAAAATCATTATCGTTGCAAGTAAAACTAACGTCACTCTTCTCATAGTCACAAGACCTCTCAGCTGAGGCTCTCTTAGTTTCTCTGTTTTTCCCAATTATAAAGTTTTTCGATTCTTTTGTGGCTATAACAGACGTGATTATCAATTCTGTAGCCAAAATGGCTAATATCGGGGATGTAAATGCTAGTCAGCTTATGCCGTCGCTGGGTGATGAAAAAATCGGTAAGTAACTCACTTACGCATTCATTCACAAAGTAAAAGATATCTGTTCCAGGCTGTTCCCTAGTCGGAGACTTTATCATTATAATGTTTTTCAGATATGATTGCGGCCACCAGCGTCTTGCAATTACGTGCGAGTGAAATCCGCCAATCTCAGATCAATTGGTCATCCTACCTGCAGTTAGTATTGATTCTCTTAACATAGGTCTTTTCTCACATTTTGCTAAAATCTGAAGTTTAATTATATGTTAGGTCACAGATGATATCGCAGCGCGACTATGACTTCATTGTGAACTTGGATCAGCGTGGTGCGAAGGACTCTCCTGATAAAACTCCGGAGACCTGTGCAGATGTGTTCCTGAACATGCTTAGTCACATCAGCATGGACCACACCATCCAGTACCTGCTTGTTCTGATTGATGATGTCCTTTCTGTAAGTTAATATCTTAGCATGTAATTGAAAACTGTCACTGACACATAACTAGTCTATCTTTACGATATCTTCTGTTTAATATATGATATATTCTGTTTTGTTGCATTTTTATGTATTATCAAGATTAGTTGAAGAGATAAACAGAAATGGGAAAGCAATAAACACAAATATAATATAATATAATAATATAATATTTTGGGACATATAATATAATATTTTGGGACATTTTTCTACACAGCACCATCTAGTCCCAAACTAAGCAGAGCTTGTACTATGGGTACTAGACAATGGATATGATACTTATATACTTTTTTTTTGTAAATACATACTTATAATACATAAGAAACACCCAGACGAACACAAACACTTATATTCATCACATAAATATTTGTGTCCTGTGGGAATCGAACCCACGACCTCGTGATCAGCAGTCCGACACTCAAACCACTAGACCACAGACGTCGTCAAATGGGATTTTTTATAATAAGTATAATCAAAAAATAAAACATACAAATTGAATGACATTATCAAGTTCAAAGTATCAATATTATAAACAATTACAGGAAAACAAAGCTAGGGTGAAGATCTTCCGCGAGGCAAGGTCTGGGAATGCTTGGCAGCCATTCCTGAACCTGCTGAACCGCGACGATGAGTTTATCCAGCACATGACGGCTCGTATCATTGCCAAGCTGGCCTGCTGGCACACTCAGCTGATGGAAAAGAACGACCTGAACTTCTACCTCTCCTGGCTCAAGGACCAACTTAAAATGAACGTAAGTTTTGCAACCCTAACATTTTATTCTAATATTTATTCCATGTAAAATGCAGATTATTTGCATGATTTTTTATATTGTTTTATGCATGTATCAATTAATAATTATATGAATGATATGAATATTTTTTAATATTTACATTTTGATATTGATTTAAATTATGACAATTGAGCATGTATCATCAAATGCTTTGCTGGTAGTTTTCACACCATGATGCTAAATAATCATTTATAGAATCGAAATTCTTAAAACACCAAGCTTTTTAAATAAAATGCAGCTAATAAAATAATCACTAACAATCACCACTTAAAAAATATTGAGTTCTAAATAAAATAATGATATTTTTAAACCATAAGTCACTCACAATAATAAAGACTGAGTAATATGGATGATGGACGATGATGTAAAGTATATGCAGTAATGGCAAACTAAACTGACATAATATTTAAAAAAAGCATGTTATGTGTTTAAGAATCTACAATATTAGGTGAACAGGCGAGCAGATACAAAATCTTCTGGTGTGTATTAGTGGTCTTCTTTTTAAACTTTCTCAGATTCTTATTAGAGTGGAGACAATAATGTTCAAGTATTTTTATCAAGATTTAATATTTCTTATATTATGAGGTGTCATGTAGGTATTTCAAGACCTTCACAATTATTTCTGATACTCATAAGTTTGCAGACAAGAAACCAGCTATCATACAAACATACATCATGAAATACAGCCAACCATCTCAATACAATGGCCCCTTGATTCTGAAATTCTTTGTTATAAGAATAATTCATTACTTTTGCACATCATTATCTCATTCACTGGCATTTCCATTTCTCACATGTCATCTTTAGTATTAAACTGGACATACATATAATACACAACATGTTAATAAGTGAGACATGATCAATTATATGTATAAACATGATGTATTTGAAAATAAACTCCACTTCACAATTCAATAGTAGTGTGGCAATGCTTAGTGCCTTATACCAAACTGGTATAACAATATCATCAATGTGTCTAAACTGACTGAAATGTAACACAATGTTGTGAGTATCACGTGCAAGCATCACGCATCGTTGGGGCTTTGATGAAGAGGGTGAATTATCACTGAGAGGTTTGTTTTCTGGTAAGGCGGAGAAAATGTCCGTCGAGTTAGCGCATGCCGAGCAGGTTATGTTGCTGCACGAGAAACAGCATTTCGCCGCCGATAAACTTCAGAAACACCTGAAACATCACCACAAGGAAAAAGACAATGTCGACGCCGGTCCGGAGAAGTACTCGAGCCTTTACAGCTCTTTTGATGAGCTGAAGCCGCTTGATGATTTGCCACCTGGCCTGCATAAGGTACTCCCTGTCACATGTAGATGTCGACACGAAAATGAGTGTTACAAAACTCTTGTATTATAACAGTGATGACTAACTCTCTTTTGTAAGTATTTAGGTGTTTGCTAACAGAATTTGGACTCTTTCTAACAGAATGTGTTTTAATCATTGATATTATATTGCATGCTTACACTAATCTTGTTCATTACACTCTCACAATCTAGGAGGATGTGAAGGTATGTGCAGTGTGCATGCAGGCTTATAAAATAATGCTTATTTGTAAAAATATTATTTTATTTAGTACTTATTATAATTTTGTTTAATTTATATTATACATTATTTTCTCCAGTCTACAAATTATAATTCAATTTGGATTATACCTTTATAATATGTTTATGCATAAAAATAAAATATACTCATTTTATTATCAAAATGTCATCTGTAATAAATAATAATGGGTCAATACAGTGGATGGTTCAAACTTTCTATTTTTATGTCACTTAACTTACTAATTAAATGTTTTTCAGTTTTTCCTTAAATAAACTGAGAATTTATCTCTTTTATTGTTGTGTAAAATTTAGGAAACTTCGTTTTAATTCATACTTTAATAATTACTATAAATTTTGTTATGAACTCGACTGTACGATTTGAAAGCTTTAAATGGAATTAAATTTTGGGGCACAGCAAAAAACCTCAAGGCTCAAGGAAGCATAATATAAAATGCCATTTTGTACACAGAACAACGACTACATCCAATCGGTGGCTCGCTGTCTGCAAATGATGCTCCGCGTCGACGCGTACCGCTTCGCCTTCCTGTCTGTTGACGGCATCTCCACTCTGCTGTCTATCCTGGCCTCCAGGGTGAACTTCCAGGTATTTTAAGGAACATCATCTAAAGCCGTGCCTAAGAAAGTTGAGCCTCTAGCATCTGCGGATTACGGTACGTCCGCAGGCACTACCAAAGGAACACCGCTATTTTTATGCTTTCAAAATTTTTAAAGGGTCGTGCTCCATTTCTTCCACAGAAATCTAAATAATAAGACAATAGAAATGCTATCTACTATCTTTAATACCGGGACGCGTGTCGCAGTTTCGCAGCTATACACACACAAAATAATTACGCAATTCATCATTCAGCCGAATGACGTCCACTGCTGGACATAGGCCTCCCCCAAACAACGTTGGGGGGGGGGGGGGGGTTTGCCATAATCGCCACGCTTGGCAGGCGGGTTGGCGATAGCAGTATGGTTGTTATAGCATTCAGAGAACGCTGCTGCCCATTCTCTAGTGAATTCCTTAGTCGCCTTTTACGACACACACGGGAAGAGATGGGGTAACGCTATTCTTTACGTCCGGCACTACACGGACGCATTAACTTCGCAGTAACTCCTAAATTACGCAATTACGCCTACACATATCTCTAACATCCAATGTAGCATTAAATTGAGCTTAATAGTTGTGCAAATACGCAACATTTTATTCTAAACGCAAAAGTCGCTGAAGGCGTGGGTGGCTATGAAAGGTATGAATAAAACAGAGCATAATAATATGTGATATTGGTTACTCACACTTACAAAAGTTATAGACATCGTGAAACACAGCGCTCGTGTTGATATTATAGCAATAAAATAAAATAAGGAATTTGACTGACAAAATACGGAATAGTTTATTCCCAAACAGTTTGAATGCTACCTGCAGTTACTTACATTAATTTTAATATCGAGCATTTTATGTTTTCTTCGACCAAGGGGGTATTTCACCTATCAATAATGTAGTCTGTAACTTGACCAGATAAGCTAAATGTGACCTACAAATATGTATGACATTTATGTGTTCAATAATCTTGTCATTACCACTATGGTGGTATAATAATATGCTAATGTTAGCTATTGAAAAGTTTAGAGACCAAATTTTAATGAACAGTTAATGATAGGTTGGTGATATCGCCCCTTAATGTTGTTTGTAATTAACAAAGTAATTTATAAACAATAATTAAGTTTAATTTAAAACAACTTGATTTTAACTTATTTGCAATTCTGATTCTATTCTGATTACCGCAAACAGTGTCGTAACTAGGGTCATGAGCGTAGGCCAAGGATCAAATTTCGTGCCCCCCAAAAAACACGAAAAAAAGGCAATTAAGTAAGAATTTTATTAACAATTAAGGCAGTAACGATTTTATCTGATATTGTACCTTTCAATCTCTAGCATTCATTTGCATTTAAATCATGTTTTAATGCGAAATCTAAAATACAAAATAGTTTATTGCTTCATAAGTTTACATACAAGTTTAGTGTTTGGAGTCGCGCCTCCCTTTAAGCAAGTAATGCCTGTGTTGGGAAGCCCCGCTCTTCCATAGTAACGCAATAAAAATTTAGTACACTTAGTATTTACAAAAAACAATAAGTACAGAAGTATGATATACATTATAGACAAGTTACTATTTAATTTTAAACTTAAAGAAAATCTTTAAAAAAATGTGTTCCCTACATTTATGTTCGCGTTACTCGTCTAAATGTAGGGAACAGCTGATCTTTTTTCTCGATTTCAGGTTTGGTTCCATAGTAAAAGTTGTTCATAATTATGAGTACAATGAACCCTTAAGAGATTATTAGTGTCTCACCAGTCATTCTGTATAGTTCGTTTTGGACGTATTAAGTGTGAGTAAGTTAATGTTTAGCCAGTTAGCTACTTGGCCCATGCCCAACTCTGCTTTTTGTTTGACATCGTGCCAGGAGTTCCCTGAGAAAAGACCTTTGCGTTATTGATGTTCATGTTGCAGAGGTCATTGACGTTACCAGGAAGAGTGTTGGGCCTAGTACGCTTCCCTGTGGAACGCCGAATGATACATCCGCTTGATCACTGGTAACCCCTCCCACCCTAACTTTCGGTATTCTCTGCGAGAGATAATCATTTAATAAGTTGAGCGCTGTTTCCTGTATTCCAGCATTTTCCAGTTTTCTCACTACGACAGAAAGAGAGACGGTGTCAAATGCCTTCTTCAGGTCTAAGAATACAGTTAAGCATTTATTCCCAGAGTCAACTTGCTTAGTCACTAAAGAACTCAAAGCAGTAACTGCGTCCTCAGTGTATAATTTTTGCCTAAAACCGGATTGCGAATGGGATAATATGTTGAATTTAGTTGAATATTGCATTAATCATGATTTAATAAAATCTACTGCGGGTTTTTTCAGTTATTGCGGATCACTCCCATTATAGTATTCGTACAATAACTTTGTCGGTCTGAAATCAGGCTTTCCACGTTCTTTTCCTCACGTCAGAGGGGAAAATTTATTAGGTACTCTAAAACCTTTGCCGCTCTGAAACCAGGCTTTGAGCGTTCTCTTTCTCACTTCAAAGAGACAAAGTTATTTTACGCGTACTGTAAATTACTGTTTTTACCCGTCTGCGCGACAGCAAAGACGGTTATTTTTTAAAGCGTATTTATGTATCTTTGTATTTGGCATTCTTTATACCCTTGAAGCATCCCAACGGCTGTCTATCGATTCGCCTATGCCGTGCAATGGTTATAGGCTAGGTTTTGTTTTTCTAAAATCAAAACGGCGGCCGTAAAATAAGAAATGAAGGTAAAAAAAAAACGCCTACCATATTATGTCGCTGAATAGGTCTTTTAAAATCAATAATATGATGTTTCCTTGACCATTTTACAGCCATAAGCTCTGTTAAAGAATTACACAACCTGAAGGTTGTGCAGGATCTACTTTGCGGACTAGAGCAAGTGATGGTATATTAAATGAGGTCTCTATAGACAGATTTGTTTAGGCCTTATTACAACGGTAGGTACTTATAAATAGGTACGAGACATTGATAAAATAACACGAAAAAGACGCCAATAAAATACTAAATTAAACAAAAAACCCCGGTTGTATAAAAAGCAAACTAAAAAAATAAGAACAGAAAAGATGTAAACAAAACGTACTTCTAATCATAACATTCATAACATAACGTAAAATTTACGTAGGTTTTCAAAATATCATGCTATCAATACATAACACACAGGAGGCTACGAATGTTTTTGGTCAGTCAGTTTGCGAATTACACAAATCGTAGGTAGCCTCCGATTGCATATTATGATTTATAATATGATTTTTAGCTAATGTAATCGTAGACACTACCAAATTAAAGCATCATTGGTTATGAAAATTAAAAAAATGATAAACCGTCGAAGTACTGGTAGTGAATTATTGTATTAAAGTAGATTTTACTGAAAAACAGCAGTATTACTAAAATAAAATACTTACAGATGAAATGTTATCCCTTTATTAGGAAAATGACTAGATTTAGAAGAATTTCCCCAGGTGTATATATGTTACGGCTAATAGCCGAAGTGCGGCTACACCTAGTTTTAGCCGGGTACAACTAGGTGCAGCCGGCCACATGCGGTTAAACTTAAATCTATCCTACTTATCTTCGGTTAGAACTAGGTTTAGCCTTCATCATAGCGGCTAGAACTAGGTGCAGCCGCACACCGATGGTTAAGGGTAACCCCGATACCGACCGAACACGGATAGGTTAGATTCGAAGGGGATGACGGGGGCTAGAGTGAGCGAGCGAAGCGAGCGAACGAAGCCCCCGTCATCCCCTTCGTGTTAGGTTACTTTAAACCCTGCAGACAGAAATAGGAGCCCCGCACAGCGGGGCTCCGTCGACTTAAGCTACACCTAGTTCTAACCAACTGCTACTGGTTGCACCTAGTTGTACCCGGCTAAAACTAGGTGTAGCCGCACTTCGGCTATTAGCCGTAACATATATGCTGAAATACACAACCTTTACGTTTCTGCGTCTGATAGCACTACCTACACTTGTTTCTGCTTTTGGCCTACAAGATACAAGCGACTTTACGACTTCTTTCGTCTTATTTATTTGATTTCTGTGATTTTTCTTGATGCTAGGATCTGTGATTTTTATATAAGAAAATTATTGTTTTTAATATTTTTTATAGGTGCAATACCAGCTAGTGTTCTGTCTGTGGGTGCTGACCTTCAACCCGCTACTGGCTGAAAAGATGAACAAGTTCAATGCCATCCCCATCCTCGCTGACATACTCAGCGACTCTGTTAAGGAGAAGGTCACGCGCATCGTGCTCGCTGTCTTCAGGAACCTGATTGAGAAGCCGGAAGACCAACAGGTTTGATTATTTATTTTCAGCCTATACTTGGAGTCTCTATTTTCTATATTTTTCGCAATAACTCATTATTTCGTTCCAGTTTTCAGACTTCAAGGAATACATCCACTATTATTGTATGAATTTCATTTATTATGTTATTTCTAACAGGCAGGGTGTTGGCTAGCACCGATTACCTATCTAGTTTTTCAAAAACATCTTCTTGAACTTTGACTGTTATCAGGTCGCCAAGGAACACTGCATCGCCATGGTACAATGCAAAGTCCTGAAGCAGCTGACCATCTTAGGGCAAAAGCGCTCTGATGACGAAGACATCATGAATGACGTGGACTTCCTCAACGAACGCCTGCAGACCTCAGTGCAAGACCTCAGCTCATTTGACCAGTATGCTACTGAAGTCAAGAGCGGCCGGTATGTGTTTGTATAACGTGTTTTTATTTCATATGCGTTTAGCTTGATAAAAAGATAGAGGTGGCTTTCTCATGCCAGTAGTCGGCACACACGCCATTTCGCGATAGTAAAAATCCGAAATAAAAACCAGCAGTTTCTAAGGTGCCAATTTTCTTGGGCAGCCAAGTTTATAATCGGAGTACAGTTATAAGCAGCAAATAATGAGGGTATAATATATATCCATTATCTTTTCTAGCCTGGAATGGTCGCCAGTGCACAAATCAGCTAAGTTCTGGCGCGAGAACGCATCACGACTCAACGAGCGCGGTCAAGAGTTGCTGCGTACTCTGGTGCATTTGCTTGAGAAGAGCCATGACCCCGTCGTCCTCGCCGTCGCCTGCTACGACATTGGTGAATACGTGCGCCACTACCCAAGAGGCAAAAAGTATGTATATTTCACTATCTGACACAAAAAGTGACAAAACTCTACGGCTACCACAATGATTATAACTTTCGTGAGACACATTCATATTTATGATTATTTACGGTTTACTCACGCATATTTTTCGGGATTGTCCGACTAGTTTCGGACCCAAACGGAGCCCTTAATCATAGGCTGAACACGCTGCGAGGTCGCGAGTCACGAGTCCGACTCGCGACCTCGCCGCGTGTAAACCGTAAATAATCATAAATACCACAATGATGATTCATTTAGTTGGTGAAGTCCTATAAAATCGACGTAATATAATGAATTGGCAGAGCAGTTCATAAGCAGCGTGTTTACAGTTTGTTGGTGTTGCACTACCGAAAAAACGACATGTCACACACTTTTATCGGCAAATATGCCCTTTTTTGTACACCCACATTTTTTGATGACGGTTTTGGGCGAATATTCGAACTTCCTTAAAAAAAAATAACAAATCATTGTTCTCCTTCGTTGTTAACATTAATATTAGTTCAGATTGTTTTTATTCTTTTCTTATTGCTTGGCGGCAGTGGTATAGTTTGATTTTTCATTATTATAGTTGAAGTTTGAAACATCTAGGTACATTTAGAACTTTGGGATGATGATAATGACGTTCTTATTTTTTGCTAACATTTTTCGAATAATCACCCCTTTACTCGCATCAAATAGGGGGGAGGCATACATGCGACTAAATAATGTCATTAAAAAATAAGATGTCCCTATCTTAACTGATCTATCTGAACTGATTGCAATCATGATTCATTATGTACTCGTAAGAAAAAATCACGATAATGGAGATACACATAAATGTGAATTGTCAAGGTTTTTGTTATGTCATCTCTTATGTAAGCTCCAACGACATAAATAGTAAACATTTAGGCTGTTTCAAATTATAAGATTAATGTGATCTATACCTACAATACGGCCGACGTATCTTGGCGAGTCTGAAGTTAGCTGATTAGCTGCGCAGTAGACAATTTCGTTTCTAGCTAAAAGATTCATTGCGCAGCCAAACAACTAACTTCAGACTCGCCAAGATATGTCGGCCGTATTGTAAGAGTCTGTCTAACAATAAACCATTGTCCTTTGTTTTTGTCAACAGCATTATTGAGCAGTTGGGTGGTAAACAGCGCGTCATGTACCTGCTAAGCCATGAAGACCCCAACGTCCGATATGAGGCTCTACTTGCTGTCCAGAAACTTATGGTCCACAACTGGTATGTACATGTTAAACTTCTTACACTTAACACATTCTAGTCCACCACACCTTTCATAGAGCTCATACGCCATGCCGCCATACATACCTATTGCTAGTGGACCTTCCAGGAGGGTTCTTGGCATTAGATTAACAACCGTGAAAATACGCTACTACGTCATAAAATAGGTATTTGCTTGTTTCATGACGGTGTATTTTCCAAGAAAACCCTACATTAAATTGAGCCCTCCAGGAAGGCACCCGGCATCGCGAATGCGATTACAGGGTGCTCTCCTGGAGGAGACCCGGCACTGAACGTGTTAAACAGTATATTAAGGGCCTTAACGCCATATACATAGTACGACGCGAGCATTTTCTCAATCGATAGGGCGAAATGGGTGAGCCTAATGTCCCAAGCTACCTTTTACATGATGTTCATAGAATGCTATATTCTTTTAAGATTAGATAGGATTGATACTCAATATAAATAGAAGACAACATTGAACTGTAATGTTATTAGGATAAGCTGCGACTGTCATCGTAATTTTTATGTACAATAATCCCTTTTAATTTAATAAAGAATGAAAAATGTTCAGAGTAATTTCGAATGGAGTCGACACTGGTGCTGATTCTGTTAAGCATAATAAACTAAACTTAACTTAGGCTATTGCCGTGTTTTTCACTCTGATAAAATAAGAAAGAGACTGAAGTAAATAAGAGCTTAAGAACTGTCAAATTTAATTGAACTAAAATTTCCATACAAATTATACGACACGTAAGTGTCGACTACAAACACGGTGAAGTTTAAGGCGTAAACTAGTTTGACATCTCCAACTTAGTTCTTATCTCGCGTTGTCTGTAAGTAAAAGATAGCAATTCTCTAATTTTAGTGAATAAGAAAATCGGCACTATTTTATAGTAAATAGTTATACCGCTAATCTTGAAAGTATAACATCTCCGTCCGCCGTTATCTACAAGATAGATATCACAAGTTATTTTGATAAGCGAATTATTATACAATATTGATGTCTATGGCAATGTCGGACAAATGCCACAATTAATCTATGATATAAATACAATACGGCTGACGTATCTTGGCGAGTCTGAAGTTAGCTGATTAGCTGCACAGTAGACAATTTCGTTTCTAAAAGATTCATTGCGCAGCCATACAACTAACTTCAGACTCGCCAAGATACGTTGGCCGTATTGTACGTTACTCTTTTTCACACATTTCACATACTTTTCTTTAAAATACTAACCCATAGAGGTAACGTGCTCAGCAACACTAACTTTGACTTAGTAAAATAAAACTATTTAAAATAAATGTATAATTTTGGAGAAATAAAAATCCAAAGTTGGGGAGAAATGAAAAAACTCATTGGCAACCCTGCCTAATGCTCGACTTCAGACTCGCCAAGATACGTCGGCCGTATTGTAGAATGTCATATACTATAACAAGATTTAGATTACTGATCAGATAAATTGCCTATAAAATTGTAATTTTTGTTGTTTTACAGGGAATACCTTGGAAAGCAACTGGAGAAGGAACAAATCGACAAGCAGGCTGGCACTGTGGTCGGAGCTAAAGCTTAAACATGTTATATATGAAATATTTAATTCGTTGTTATTATTGTTGTCTAGAATGATACCAGGCTTATAACAGAACACAGTAGCTACATTACGTAATAAATAATGTAAATAATGTGTCTCGGTTCCATTCTGACTTAACTAATATCTATATTAACTGTTATATCATACGACTAATGTAATACGATAAATGCCTATAGATATAAAACAATAAAATAACACTTTGAGTTTTTGAAACATTTAGTGTACACATTCCTGTGTGGGTTTATTACATTACTGAATAAAATATGAATGTGATTATATAAAAAACATGTATTCAATTATTTGAAATTAATAGAATTTTAGCGGTTTGTGATGTGATAACTGGCTACATCAGTATTGTGAATAAAGTTCATCATAATTTATGTTGATATAGACTATTATTTGAATACGATGATTCATTTTTTTTTGTAACTTGTAAGCAGTGAAATAATCAAGCTATCCTAGTCCTAGAGCAATATTATTTTGACTGAATTAAACAGCACTCGAAATCGTAATAGCTTTGATTTGGATAGTTCAACAACCCCCATTACACCGTTTGTTTTTACTGTTAGGTGCGGTACCTAGTTATTGCTCTGAGGTTGTCCCAATCATCTCAACAATAATAGCCTAGCGGGTTGAACGCTTACGTCCCATGAAGGAGGGTCTGATTTTATCTCTACCCGCATCTCTACTATCTTCTGGAATATACAGGGTGGTAATTTGAGATGGGGCATGAAGGGCAGCTACCTTAACCATTGTAGCTACAGGAAAACGTTCTTAGAAGACCACCCCTAACTTTTGGGATAATTTCAATCGACATTCACAGATTTTGAAAAAAAAGTACAGCCAGCGAGAAAAAGGGCTATTTTCACAAAACTTTTTTATGATGCCAATCGATCCCATCTCCCTTAATCATCAAAAGACTCTTCCGAACCAACTGAGGTTTGAGTACTAGAAAAGTCAGAAATCGCAAAAAACTTATTTGAGATGGGGTAGTAATAAGGGCAGCTACCTTAATCGTTGTGGCTAGAGGAAAATGTTCTTAAGAGACTGTCCATATTTTTTGAAAATAATTTTAACTGTATTCACAGATTTTGAATTTTTTTTTTTTCAGCATTGTCGTCACTTTTCACAAAATGTTGTTTTTCGTGATTTCTGACGTTTCTAGTACTTTAACCTCAGTAGGTCCAGAAGAGTATTTTGATCCTTATGGGAAATAGGATCGATTGGCATCATAAAAAAGTTTTTATGAGAACTAACGATTTTTTGGCTGACTGTACCAATTTTTTTTTTCAATATCTTTTTATGCAGTTCGAAATAATGACAAAAATTAGGGCCAGTCTCTTAGCACCATTTTCCTGTAGCGACAACGATTAAGGTAGCTGCCCTTGTAACTAACCCATCTCAAATAGTTTTTTGTTATTTCTGACGTTTCTAGTACTCAAACCTCAGTTGGTCCGGAAGAGTCTTTTGATCCTTATGGGAGATGGGATCGATTGGCATCATAAAAAAGTTTTGTGAAAACAGCCCTTTTTCTCGCTGACTGTACTTTTTTTTCAAAATCAGTGAATGCCGATTGAAATTATCCCAAAAGTTAGGGGTGGTGTTCTAAGAACGTTTTCCTGTAGCTACAATGGTTAAGGTAGCTGCCCTTCATGCCCCATTTCAAATTACCACCCTGTATATGCGGGTCAGATTTCAATTATCACTTGCGTTATTGGCGAAGAAAAAATCGTGAAGAACGTGTACTGCACACTTAAGACACAGCTTAACAGGGAAAAAATAACCCGCACGAGGCCAGTGTGGTGAACTTAGGCTTAAGGCGCTGCCCAAACGTAGGACGCCGTAAAACGCTCAATTTTTTGTCGCACAGTTAGGCGTATTGGTACTTATTACAAGCCAGAAAAAAATTGAGTGCATTGTCAAATGTTCAAAGAAAAGACTTATTTAAAAATATTTCATAAAAATAAAATAGGATCATGATAAAAAAATCATGAAACAGAGCTCAAAAAATATTTATGCGCGTTCCCATTGAGGGACCACTTTTGAATTTTGAGCTTTTGAATGCGTCAGTCCTTAGTAAAAGTTCTCAAACCATTGTAAATTCAGCCTCTAGTTTGTAAAAGTAACCACTCAAAAGTTACAACCGGTTAAAGGTGGTCCCTCAGTCGTGACTGACAGGCATCCATATCTCACAACATAGTTAAAATTTACAACTGCTATAAATGACTACTCTTAGTAAAAGATTTGTAAAACTAATTTACTGAATATCAACCCTTCCTGTGCACTGAATAAAAATAACTAGCATGCAGAAGGTGGTCCCTCAATCGATCACCATAAGTTCGCCGTGAGTGGAGACCCCAATGGAATTTGGAATTTTCGTATGGGTCTAGCGTTAGTAAAAGTACTTGAATGATTGTAAATTTAACCTCTAGTTTGTAAAAGAAGCCATTCAAAAGTTTCAATCGATAAAAGGTGGTCCCTCAATTGAAACGTTTATCAAAAGAAAAAACTATTTACGTGGCATACCGAAGTTAAAAAGACGAATGCTACAGTCTATCCTTTAGTAAATTTTTTTTACTAACGATTACTTTACCAAACAGTGTCAAAAACTGAACCGTTTTATTTTAAATAATAATTGAATTCCTGCGAAGAAATACTAAGATCGAGGTGACCACACAACTGGATTTTTTTTAGAGACTGTTACGTAATACAACATTTCATTGATATTTGACATCGCTTAGCTTATTTCAAACCCAAAGAAAATAATGAAATAGTGTAGGAGTAGTAAAAAAAAAATTAAACTCTTCTGAAAATTATTGTACAATATTATTTTTTCGGTTTAAATCATTTATTCTCAAAAAGACAATAAGGCCACTTACATGAGAATACAAAATAACATTTAGTTTAATTATCAAATTAACCGCCACCGAGATAAGTAAGTAAAAAACTGTTTACGTAACACAATCGTAACATCATTAGGGACTTAATAAGTAATATCATTAGCCGGTAGGTAGTTTAAAACAATAAAAGCGACAAAATGCGTAATGTTAATTAAGTACCCGCTCAACATTTTTTTTTTGGATTAATGTAACTTTGGAGAAAAGTTTTCTGTTATGTATTTAGACAGTTGAGATTTAAAAATGTTGAACGAGCTTACATTTTTAATATTAGATGGTAAATTATTATAAATATTTGCTCCTTCATAGGTGATGTTTCTTTTGGAGTAATTTGTACGAGGTCTTGGTAATACAAGTAAACTAGGGCGACGCCTGCTACGTTTAGATACCTCCGAAATTTTGGTAAATGATAAATTGGTTTTAATTTCTTTGTCTAAAATTTTTCTTATCAGAATACAAGTGGTATACATATAAAGTTGCTTAATATTCATCAATTTAGTTTCTTCAAAAATTTTATAGGTAGGTGTCAAATATGGATAGCGAAATAATATTTTAATGATCTTGTTTTGTACTCTTTGTAATTCTTGCAATTTTGTTTTACCTGAGTTGCCCCAAATTTCTATTAGGTATAGTAAAATATTATTTTTTATTAATATCATCACTGCTAATTAAAAAAACAGACAGAAAATAATGCGTATGATAATTAAAAAAAAAGGATGGTTCCCATTTCTTCTATGGAACATCACGTCAATAGAGAAAATGAAACATTTTTTTCTCGTTTTAATACATAGAACCGCATACTAGCACTTCATCCGACTTCACTTTTCGGTGACGTCATGGAACAACATGGGAATCATAATTTTTCCCAAAGGATGATGGGCACAAATGTATGGAGTCTGGTACTGGCACCAATCAAAATGCATGATATACTACTAAAGTAGAAAAAAAACATAACTATTAAGCATTTCTTATTTTTCATTCCCGACTCAAAAAGAGAGGTGAGAGGTGAACCCACGACGGAAAAAGAGGGATGTTTTATAAGTTTGAAGCTTATGTCTGTAAGTCTCTGTCCGTCTATACTATTCTATTTATACACTCCTAAATTTAATTCACCAGAAAAAATTTAAGGGCATGGTCAGTTACTGTAATAGAACATATAAAGAGAAAAAAAAAAGAAAATTATTTTGTTTGAAAACTGTACTTCAAAAACATCAATAATTGGTAAGAAAGTTCAATCACATTGACAATGATATTCGTACGCGCACGCACACACGCAACCCTTTTATCTATTCATTCAAAAAAAAGCCCGCGCAATACATAGGCTGCGCACGAGACGGACGGCGCCAACTAGTCTGGCTCCCGCACCACCCTCGCTCGCCCCCACCCACACCGGCGCGTGCGCGTGTCGCCCGCCGCCCGCCGCAGTCGGCCGCCCGCAGTAATTAGGTTAAGTTGCGTGACGCGCGGTGCAAGCGCAACCTCTCGTTACCGCGTACCCGGTTTTTGTTGTATACGTAATTACATGTTGTGTTGATGAATACTAAATAGGCTTAATATTCGGTAAACTAAGGTCAAAGCAGACTGCATCGCGCCCTCTGCACCGAACCCGTCTCCTCAGAACGCAACAGAGAGGTTATTAAGTTTACGCGAGCGCGCAATACGTATTACCTGTTAACATCTGTTATTAAATTGATAACTACGATGGCTTCATACGATCATCAGTTCACGTCTCGAGAGTACCCTTTGTGTTAATACTTCATAAAAGGCCGGCACGCAGGTGAATCTTATCTAGATAGGTCGGAGCGAAAGTACCTAACCGAGGAGTTCGGGAGTCGGTGGACAGGCTGCGGCGGCCTAATTGCCTGGCCCGCGTGCCGCCTGACCTCACACCCATGGATTTTTACATGTGAAGTGAAATCAAACGGAGAGTGTACGTGAGTGAGCCCGATAGTCGCAAACTTTTAAAACAACTCGAAGTAAAAGGGCAAAGTGATGTTCTAATATCATTAAATAACTATCTTTTAAAAAGTGCTCGCTTGTGTGTTGATAACAAAGGGCGGTGGCCATTTTGAAAAATTGCTGAACTGTAAGTTTTTAATAACACTGTAAATTACCACCCTTATCAGCTGATTTCAATCCTTATCAGCTGATCCTAATCACTGTTAGCTAATCCCTTCAAATTCAAATCCCCATTGTCTCAGAACAAATTCTAACTTTTTAAATACGTGGAGTGGAGTGAGGGAGAAAGCATTTCTGTGTGTGTGTTGCACGGATTTCGCGCTATCGACTCGCTCGCACGCATTACATACCGGTATAGCTGACTGACGCTTGACTCACACAAGCGTATAATGGTGCATGATGTGTGTAGCTTACGCGCGGTGGGATGAATTTCATTGATAGTCCGTGTCGTTGACGTAGTATTTCTAGTATTAGAGTATTACTTATGTGCATAAAATTATTCATATTTTCAGGATCAAACAAAAGTAAATAACTTTGTTAGATTTAAATAAATTATATTAATGATTTTACATTTCAATAAGTATACCGCTTCCGTATGTACCCTTAAATTTTTTCTGGTGAATTTAATTTAGGGGTGTATAAAATTATATCCCTTTTTCCCTTAGTCACGGCCCGCCGCGACAGCCGCGCCGCGCCGCCCCGGCCGCTTTAAATTGTAAAAAGTTTTTTTTGTGTCAAATTTGGGAAAAATTATGATTCCCATGTTGTTCCATGACGTCACCGAAAAGTGAAGTCGGATGAAGTGCTAGTATGCGGTTCTATGTATTAAAACGAGAAAAAAATGTTTCATTTTCTCTATTGACGTGATGTTCCATAGAAGAAATGGGAACCATCCTTTTTTTTTAATTATCATACGCATTATTTTCTGTCTGTTTTTTTAATTAGCAGTGATGTGATTAATAAAAAATAATATTGTACAATAATTTTCAGAAGAGTTTAAATTTTTTTTTACTACTTCTACACTATTTCATTATTTTCTTGGATTATTCCGAACCTGACCCGAAATCCTAACCCGGTCGCGGGTTAGGTTAGGAACTTGAAAAAATTATAACATTTGTTCCGAACGTAACCTTCTTCCTAACCTGACCCGATGTATCGTTCCTATCATAACCCGAATTGCGATATGGCAGATTTCCCTCTGCTCTTTCTCAGAATAAAAGGTATCTATGTATCAAATCAGAGTTTAATCATTGTGTCAATCATCATGTTATCAATTAACACACTAACAATTATACTAATAGAGCGGCATTAAAATATATTTGCGAAAAATTTACTTAACTGGCGAAAAATTATGAATAATTAAAATTCGTAAAATGAGCTACTAGCAGTGGGAAACAGTTAATCTAAGCTAGCAACTAAAACAAGTGTCCGAATTAAATACTAATTTGGGCGAAAAAAATACTGAGTGGGCGAAAATATACATTTCCTTACCCCGACACGGATAGGTTAGGTTCGAAGGGGATGACGGGGGCTAGAGTGAGCGAGCGAAGCGAGCGAACTAAGCCCCCGTCATCCACTTCGTGTTAGGTTACTTTAAACCCTGCAGACAGAAATAGGTGCCCCGCGCAGCGGGGCTCCGTCGACGCTCCTTTGGAAACCCAAACAAACTTACAAACATACAACAATAATGTGAGTGAAATTTGTTCGCTTAAGAATTATTATTATACTGATCGTTCTGAATAACTCGTACCTCAAATTCGTAATTTTAAGTCGCCGTTTTCAATATTTGTGTTCGCCCTCAGTCTTTCGCCCACTTAGTATTTCAGTACGCCATAATCAGTATTTTTGACACCCTTACTTTGAATTTATATTCGATCGTTTAAATACTAGCCATATTAAACTCTGACTTGACACTTAGGTACCTTTTATTCTGAGAAAGAGCAGAGGGAAACCTGCCATATCGCAATTCGGGTTATGATAGGAACGATACATCGGGTCAGGTTAGGAAGAGGGTTACGTTCGGAACAAATGTTATAATTTTTTTCAAGTTCCTAACCTAACCCGCGACCGGGTTAGGATTTCGGGTCAGGTTCGGAATAATTCATTTTCTTTGGGTTTGAAATAAGCTAAGCGATGTCAAATATCAATGAAATGTTGTATTACGTAACAGTCTCTAAAAAAAATCCAGTTGTGTGGTCACCTCGATCTTAGTATTTCTTCGCAGGAATTCAATTATTATTTAAAATAAAACGGTTCAGTTTTTGACACTGTTTGGTAAAGTAATCGTTAGTAAAAAAAATTTACTAAAGGATAGACTGTAGCATTCGTCTTTTTAACTTCGGTATGCCACGTAAATAGTTTTTTCTTTTGATAAACGTTTCAATTGAGGGACCACCTTTTATCGATTGAAACTTTTGAATGGCTTCTTTTACAAACTAGAGGTTAAATTTACAATCATTCAAGTACTTTTACTAACGCTAGACCCATACGAAAATTCCAAATTCCATTGGGGTCTCCACTCACGGCGAACTTATGGTGATCGATTGAGGGACCACCTTCTGCATGCTAGTTATTTTTATTCAGTGCACAGGAAGGGTTGATATTCAGTAAATTAGTTTTACAAATCTTTTACTAAGAGTAGTCATTTATAGCAGTTGTAAATTTTAACTATGTTGTGAGATATGGATGCCTGTCAGTCACGACTGAGGGACCACCTTTAACCGGTTGTAACTTTTGAGTGGTTACTTTTACAAACTAGAGGCTGAATTTACAATGGTTTGAGAACTTTTACTAAGGGCTGACGCATTCAAAAGCTCAAAATTCAAAAGTGGTCCCTCAATGGGAACGCGCATAAAATATTTTTCGTCGCATAGTTCTCAAAATTTTGAGCGTAAACTGGCATATTTTATGTAATGATAATATAGGGAATATAATCAACTAAAGAATTACCTAAAAATTATTTCACTGAGCCGTGTATTTATTTTTTAATTTAATTAAAACTGCAAAATTACTTTTATATTGGCGGTCGTTCGATTCAACTAACATCAAATGCATCGCTGATTTGAACCTTATTTGTTGCCGCGATGTGCTAATGTCGTTCGTTCGTCTGTGACATGTCAGTCGGCTGCGAGCTGTTGTGGAGAGAGGTCACGTTTCGAATTCGCTCTAACCTTTTACGTACACTAGTTTATTATTAGGTACCTATACATAATAAGTTATTTTATAAATATTGACTTATATTAGCTTCAGTTTTCAAATGGATAGGTACTATTTTTTTTGTGATTATTGACGCATTTGTATACGTCCGTAGGTATTTTTTCATTATTCGTGTTGCTCTGTGTTGATTACAAAAATTCATTTTTAAGATTAGAAAAACAACAATGGGCAATAAAAGAAACAAAGTACTACGACGGATTTGTACAAGAAAGCGACGTAATAAAAATAAAAATCCTCTAGTATCTCAGTAAGTACTAATTGTTACTTTTGTAGGTGTCACGCTTTATTATTGTATTACACCCACAAAGTTTCTTAATTTTTTTCAATATCTGAAATAGGTTCACAATATTTGCATAGATCGCAAAATAATTTATAATAATCACAACTTTCGCTCTGCCGCCTCGACCGTCGCGTCGGTAGCCGGTGAGCGCTAAGATGCCGTAGCCACCTCTCGAAAGCCGATGAGCGCTAATATGCACATACATATAATAAAATGTTCAAAATAAAAAGAGTGTTATGAATATCTGTTCCGATGAAAAGATTGTTTTCTATTCAATTACAGAGAAGCTAAGGGTCATCAGTGTAATAATCCTCCAACATCACTCACACGTCTGACTGCAGTTACTCCAACCTCAACAGATATAGGTACTGTTCAAGGAGCAGATTATGGGTAATTTCCTATGTATACTAATGTTAATAACACTAAAAATGTAATTTAAAAATGAAAGTTGTTTGCTAGGGTTCCTTTAGTAAAAACTATACCCTTATAGAACCACTCATGTGTCTGTTTGTCTATCTGTACGTCTGTCACAGCCAATTTGCTTCGAATGTTCTGGACCAATTAAGTTGGGTACCTACACCTACACATTTTTGTGACCTAAACACCCACACACACGTAACTGCTTACAATCAGGCTGACGTATGCTTGATTGCAACCTTATTGGTATAAAACAATTAATCATCTGATTCGCGACTTGAGAGGTCAATAAATAGTCTCATTTTGAGTGAAAATCTCACATGGAAAAACGTGTCTATTTTTATCCGAATCAGCTCAGTCGTTTCAGCATGATTGACAAACAACATACTATCACATTGATTTTTTTCTTAAAAACACTAACACATTATTTATTTTTTCAGAGAATCCACCATAAACGATTCGCTCCTTGTAGAAACCGTTTCTCAAGAAGATGCGAACCTACCAATACATGGTCGAAGGATTATACATAATTATGATGTATTTTATTAAGCAGCTTCAAAAAATATCAAGCCATAGTTCTTTGTTCAATTGCAATTTAAAAGACATGTCATTGATAGGAGAAAGAAGAAATGGTTTGATCTTTAAATATAAATTTAAATGTAATATGTGTAAAGAAAATTTTGTAATTACAAGTGAGGATCCAGCAAACATATCTAATGTTAACGCACATTTGGCTGCGGTAACAGGAATAACTTCTGCTGGTATCGGCTATTCGCAGTTTCAAGAAATTACAGCACGCATGAATATACCATTTTTTTCAGAAATAAGGAACTTATTCTAAAATTCAAGACATCGTTTATGAAAAATGGGAAGAAACAGCCCTAGAATCAATGGAAAAAGCTGCTATGCGTGAGCGTGATGCCGCTATAAGTGAAGGGAAATTTAGTAAAGATAATATACCTATATTAGATGTGTATGCAGATGGCGTTTGGTCATCACGTTCGTACGGTAATAACTATAAGGCATTGTCTGGTGCCGCAGCGATTGTTGGCCGCAAATTTAGTGAAGTCCTATACAAGGTTAGTCAGAAAGGGGGTACTAATCTGAAAGGCTATTAAAGTACCCATAATAATGAATAACTTTTGTTTTACCACTTTCCCCAAAAGTCAATATTTCAAGAGAAATAGCTGTTCAAAAAATACATGAAAAATATGCTAAAATCTATCTAGACTCGGCTATGATCAGCTGTGATTACATTTTAGGTTATATTTGGGGTCATTAATGGGAAGCACTATTTTCTGAATTCGTATCTAAAGTAGGAACGAAGTATTTTTGAAAAAACTAAAATAAGAATCATCTTTTACGGAAACAAAAACTATCGAATTTTAAAATTTTAGCATTTGCTTTAAAACGGCCATCAGTGATACTTTACGTGGCCTGCGGACTAGTAACCCCTTTCCGACTAACCTTGTATATAGGACTTCACCAAATTTGCGGCCTACAATCGCTGCGGCACCTGACAATGCCTTATAGTTATTATTACCGGCTACTACAGGTATATCGTCGTTACTAAATTTCTCTTCACTCATAGCGGCATCACGCTCACGCATAGCAGCTTTTCCCATTGATTCTAGAGCTGTTTCTTCCCGTTTTTCGTTAACGATGTCTTGAATTTTACAATAAGTTATGTCTGAAAAAATTGGTATATCCATGCATGCTGTAATTTCTTGAAACTGCGAATAGCCGATACCAGCAGAAGTGATTCCTGTTACCGCAGCCAAATTTGCGTTAACATCAGATTGATTGATTGAGATCTTAAATATCCATAAATATTCGTTTATAATTTTGAAATAAATAGTTTTAAAAAATACAGAAAATGTCTACTTTACTTATAGATTAAATACATAAAAGAATGACCATTCCCCTCCCCCCTACTGAGGCATAATTTTGATAAAAATAAAGGAGTATTTTCAGCGACTTTTTTACTTATATTACAGGAAAACCGAAGTCTAAGGTCTTAGGGTTACTACACTGATAATCCTCAGCTTCTCTGTACTTGAATGGAAAATAGCATTTTTTATCGGAACAGATATTTACGACATTATCTTTTTATTTTGAACTTTAATATGTACATATTAGCGCTCATCAGCTCTCGAGAGGCTGCTGCGGCATCTTAGCACTCACCGTCAGAATATGGATGGCGCTAGAATAGGGCCGTGCGTGCTATCATAAACGCGGGCGGCGGGCGCCCCGCAGTGGGCGGAGCTATGTGCCCCTGCTTCACCCCCTCAATTACCTAAAAATTTGCTTCTCACCGCGCCTTAAACGCTTCTCATTCTGGGAAGTGGCTCATGCCCAGAGGTGGGCCATGCACCACCTCAAGACCGTTTAGTCCACTCACACTAAACACTACCTACAGTTAGGCGTTCAGTGGACACATCATTTATTGGGGGTCGAGGGGCCGAGAGTGGACTAAACGGCCCTCAATCCAGATGCACACAACCCTCAAGACTTGTTCATCATCTGCCTAGCCTTTTCCCAACTATGTTGGGGTCGGCTTCCAGTCGAACCGGATGCAGCTGAATATCAGTATTTTACATGGAGCGACTGCCTATCAGACCTCCACAACCCAGTAACTGGGTAATACGATAGTACCCTCAAGACTTGTTATTTTGTCAAAATAAAAGCTATTGCGATTGTAAATGTGTTACGCAAATTAGGGTGCGGTCTATCGCCGCATCAAACAAAATAATTATAGGAATAAGGAAAGAGACGGATTTTGAGCTAAACATAACCGCTAATGAAGAAGGTCATACTATTGTATGTATCGCTCACTCCACGGCCGTATTTACGACAGGACAAGGCAAAGATCATGTCAAATACCCATGTATCACACACCCTCAAAGATCGGAAACAACACTCGAGGTTGACGATTACGTTTTCCTAGGAGAAACTGTCCAGTTAGGTAGGTCCAACTTCGAGAAAGAGGTCAATCGTTGAATTCGACTCGGCTCGTTCCCGTTAGGGAAGCTACGCAATATCATTTCGTCCCACCGACCGCAGTGTCTCAAGACGAAAGTCTTTGACCAGTGCGACTGCGTGTTGCCAGTAATCACTTACGGCACTAAAACGTGGTCGCTCACAATGGGCTTCATAAGACGGCTCAAGGTCAAGGGCCATGCTCGGAGTTTCCCTACGTGATTATATCAGTAATGATGAGATCCGCAGGAGAACCAAGGTAACCGACATAGCTCGAAGAATTGCCAAACTTAAGTGGCAGTGGGCGAAGCACATTGCTCGCAGTACCGGAAGGCGTGGGTAGGCCTCCCACAAGGTTGACCGATGACCTAGTGAAGGTCGCGGGAATCCACTGGATGCGAGAAACACAGGACCGATCGGTGTAGCGATGCTTGTGGGAGGTCATTGTCCAGCAGTGGACGTCTATCGGCTGAATGATGAGACGCCTAGGCTAACTTGAGGGTCCTACATATGCTTAATTTATCATTCAAAATTAGTTTTTAGAGTAATTTTCTAATTCGAAAGCATATCGCAGTCCTCTGCTGGACATAGGCCACTCCCAACAAGTTGGTTGCGCCACAGTACTCCATCGCTTTCCGCAGCCAATCCAAATCGAGGTAGGGTTACCTCTAGGATAGTACTCCCTAGCCTACTATCTTCTTTTGGTCGTCTTTCCATCTGTTTGGACCTTGCTCTAAGGTTTGGACGGATGCATTTACCGAAAATCACCCCATTTCTTTATTTTAAAAATAAAGAAATGGGATGATTACATTAGATATAAAAATGTTTTATCCAGATTTTACAGACAAAGAAGTACCTAGTCTATTGGCAGCATCCAATCATTGTAAATACAGGGTGTCCCTGGAAGTATGGATCAAGTCGAGTCGAATACACAGACTAGATATGGTCGAATATGGGCCGGGCGTGGGCAATGTCATTTCCAAAGTTTTTAACCCTGAGAATGTCGGTGCAATTTGTTACGGTTCAATAGTTTTTTTTAATTACTTTGCATGGAAAAGAAAAAAACTATCAGAGCTATCATTTTTTTTCAGGACTTTGGCGAACAGTAGGCTTTTCTTGTGGTAATACTCTTACGCAGCTAGAAAACATGTGTTCATTATGAAAAAACATTTACTGCAAAGGCTTTTTTGGTCTGGCAAAAATTTTACCCAAGTTTTTACTACCTACTACAAGTTTTGAAATGACCTTGCCCACACCCCTATTCGATTTGATCCATACTTCCAGGGACATCCTGTTTAACAAAATATTGTAAAAAGTAAATAAAATAAGCCTTGACTCGAGAATACTAAACTTTTCTCAAAGCTTAAATTCGCACCTCTAAAAGTAAACGTCTAGTTTATCTCTAACTCTATCTTTTGACTATGACTAAAACTGACAGTGACAGCTGTCAAGATTGTTTACATTTACTTTGTCCTGTAACATGCTTGCCTAAACCGGCGTTAGCTAATATTGTAAATTATATAATATTATGGAGAAAGTCCTAGTGCTAAAGGATTACAAAACTGTTCCAGATATTGTGCACGAATATAGTCCTACTCTTAAGTTTGGTCATATACCTTTGGTGATAGATAATGGTTAGAAACGTTGTCAATGTTTTGCATTACAATCATTTATTTGAAGTTGCTATTAACGGAAACTACGGAGTTATCTTACTATCTATTTAATTTTAATTTCAAGGTTCGTATCAATGCAGAGTTGGATGGTCGATCTATGACGAGCCAAACCTGATTTTCAAAAACTTAATAGCCAGACCAAGGAAAGACAGGTGTAAGAAAGACGCTGAGCCTCCAGCCACTCCACCAATACAGATTGGCAATGACATTATTAATATAGAAGCAGTAAGGTTAGTACAATGGTTCAAGAACATGGTTCATACGGTAGGTAACATACCATACAAACACATTTCTTTTATTTATTTGGTATTTAAGGTTTTAGTTGTACATCCAAGTATTTCTTCTATATTGTGGGTGTGTTGACAGAAAAATCCCTCATGCACAAATTTTCATCCTGGGAACAATAATTATTTGCAGGGCACGAAAATGTTTCTGCTATGCGAGGATCAAACCTATGACCTGAAGAGCTAACACTTAACCACTATGCTACTAAGCTAATTGGATTGTCATACAAGATTATTTACTTACAGATTTTTTTAGTAAGCTTACTAAAAATAACTATTTCTTGTCTTTTTCAGATTTCAACTAAAGACCCAATTTGACAAAAATGTGGTGACTCATTTTGAAGCCCAGGAACAAGTACTTGACTACATCTTCTCACATTTGGGCATAGATAATGAAGGCAGTGTTCCACACCCAATTGCTATGACTGAAGCTTTTGTCACCCCCAATTACTCTAGGCAGTGTATGTATAAATATTATAGAAAACATTATACCTAAATATATTGCCAATGTACATGGCATAAACTATATAAACTCTAGATCTGGGATACAAATAGAATAGGTGCAAAACGAGACCTGACAAACTTCATAAATTTTTGGACCAAAATCCAAAGTAGCCAGCCAAAGAAAAGTATATACATATTATGATAGTACATGACTACCTAAACATTTTTTATTAAGACGCCGTTGCTCTAGGTCTGATATCTGAGTCACTACATAAGGTTAAAATGTTCGATCTTAGTGAAAAAAATTAAAGAATTTAAGCGTAATGATATTAACTAACAGTGCATCTATAGAGTATTAAGATACGACGATACGATAACAACACTGGAGATAGGAAAGCCGTCCGATGAAACTGAAGTTGCATGGATAATTAAAAAGCAGGGTAGTCACGCAGGCATGCGATCTTTCGGCCTTCATGGCTACCTGACTCTAAAACAATAACAACTAACGTTTGGCACATGTTTTTCTTCTCAGAGGTAGTCAGATAGGAAACGCCGACGACATCTAGCTTTAAAAAAAACAAACCGACATGTAAAAGTGATTTTAAATATCCAATTTGCAGAATAAACGATTTCATTTCATTTCATTTTCACTTACAAATTCTTTTTTAGTTTTGACTGAAATAGAATATTTTAACCTTTTAAAGTGACTCAGATATCAGACTTAGAGGAATGACGTCTTATTAAAAAATGTTTAGGTATTCATGTACTATCATAATTTTCTTTGGCTGGCTACTTTACTTTTTGGTCCATTTTGTCAAATGTCCTTTTATTTTTATATCAACTCTAAGACATCCACTTCCATTTGCATACACTCTTAAAAAATCATATTTAAAGTTTAGCAATAATGAAATATAATAAATGAAAATAGACTGACTCTATTGCATACTATTTGTACATTCATAGCATTACATCCATTATCACAATGGAGAAAGTACATATGTGAACTGTTAACATGAAAAAATTTGGTAGCCCAGGAGCAGAGTTGCATGGAGTGGCTAGCACAGCCTAGCCACTCTGCTGTTGTCCAATGCAGTAGTATGATGTTCTGAGTTGCCTTCTAATTTGTATGCCACTGCAGGGCTGTAGGCTCCCATGGGGGCAGATAGAGCAGTGCCCTAGGGCTCCCTAACAAGTAGATAAAGCATTTGATCATAGCTGTTTAGGGGTGCCAGAGTCTCTTGCTACGGACCTGTGTCACTGTCCTGAGCCTCCTTTAATACCTGTCCTCATGTTAAACCATTGTACAGAGTCGATAGTTACACTGTCATATTATTATGTTATGTATCCTCTCACAGTAAATCCACACAATATCCAATCACTACCGATCCGATGTAATTCCAATCATAGATTGTATTAACATTATATTTTGAGTGATAAAATAAGTAAAAAATATAACATATTTATTATTTCTTACTTTCAGTAATGTCTGAGCTTCTCTTTGAGGGTTATGGTGTTCCAGGAGTGAGCTACGGAATAGACTCCTTGTTCAGCATGTATAAGAATGATATTGGAGACACAGCACTTATTGTGAACTGTGGGTATCATACCATACATCTTATACCTGTAATCAGGGGTCAAGTTATTGTGGATCATGCTAGGAGAATCAACTTAGGTAAGTCAGTTACGTTTTTTTTCCTATGAAGGTAGTCACTGCAGAGTGCCATCCGCTACGATTCTGCCATCCTCTTTTTGCTCTTTTTATATTCATGCATTTTTATTACTTAGGTAAGAGTTATTATGTCAGATCAGCGTTTTTATTTAGCCACAAGTCTCTATGATAAGTTGACATGTAAAAATCGATCTACCCTGTACCCTTTTCAACGTAAGGTGAGTCTTGGGGCTATTCTTCGAAATGTTACCATACAATGAATAGAAAATATTTAAAACATTTTTAATACAACTATTTTATGATTTTTGATAATGTTGTTTACGTTTTTTCGGTAGCAGTCTCCTTACTGTACAATACATGAAATGACCACTATGTACTCATCTCTGGTTGAACAGAGTATAGACAATCATACACTGCATTGTCAGCAGTTTTCCCTTGCCTCGCATTTTTAGGTCATTACCTGACAGTTCACAGTCAAAAATCAATATATGTGCACTCATTTACCTTACATTCATAATCAAATTTATAAGATTGTCCAGGACATGATAATGAAATTATACTGATCAAGCTCTGATATTTCAGGAGGCAGTGAAATGATATACTACTTACATAAACTCCTTCAACTGAAATACCCAGTGCATGTCAATGCAATCACAATGTCTAGAGTTGAGGAAATTCTGCACGAACATAGCTCTATAGCACTCGATTACCAGGAGGAGATTAGAAAATGGGCAAATGCTGACTACTATGAAGCTAATGTTAAGAGAATACAGTTGCCTTATGTGCAAGCTGCTAGTTCTTCAGGACTTACAGGTAGGGTATTACCAGTTTTTTAAAGGGTATTACCAGTTTTTTAAAGGGTATTACCAGTTTTTTAAATTACGTAGTAATCAATCACGATAACATGACACGCCGCCATTGACACTGCAAGTAACTATGTATGAGAAAGAATATTTACAACGCGTCATTCGTTCAACGCAGATGTGTGCATTCTGCAACTGTAGGCCAAACTTAAACAAAAACATGGACCAGTCGCTCGACAGATTTGACGTCGCTAATTAATAGTATAGTACCGTTTGGAGCTTTGTATGAATGACACACTCGTGCGCCTTGTCGAGCGCTCACTTTAATTATACACGAGTCGAGCACAAAATCGACTAAATATTAAACATGTTATGTACACACGGCTACACTTCAAGCTACGCAAATCCAGTATAAGCTGACCGTTACTTGTGCGAAAAGATTATACAAAGCGACGCCAAGATAAACTGGTTATGTATAGCTTGATGTGTAGCCGTGTGTACTGTCTAATAAGGGATTTTACACAGGCCGATTTTAGCCGTGCGGCAAGTCACCAGTCTTATCGCTTGTAAAAATAGAATCGCTACCCCATTTACACCGGTCGACAAAAATCGCATGCGACTTGTTCATTTCTAGCGGAACAACACAGCGCAAAACACACCTCATGCGGCGGGCGATCGCCTGCAACTGACCATTTACACGTTCGATTTTAGTCACCCGCCGCATGCGGCTTGTCGCCGCACGGCAAAAGTCGGATGGCACCCAGCTTTGGGGCTTGCGATTTTAGTCACTTGCGGCCTAGTCGAATTGTCATTTAGACCCGTGTAAATCCCCTATTACACAAACATGGTACAAGGTTGGCATATGCACACAAACATTGAAGACAGATGTTGCAGGGGTGTGCCATATTATCGTAGCTGATCTATACTACTAGTAATGCTAATTGAATATTAGTTATGCTTGTGCTAGGAGTGAGTTCATGTCATGAATGTGACTGCTCAGACATTGTATTTCTAGGACTATTGCTGCTTGTATAGTAATTTTTTTAATAGATCCATATTTGACTACAGCTGTTTATAAACATTTGCATTACAAGCAGCGTTGCCAGATTTTTTTTTTGGCAAAGCAGGATTTTGAAACTTTTTGAGTAAAAAAAGCGGGATTTTTTCGTCGAAAGCGGGACAGTAAAAAATGTATAGGTATATTATGTAGTATTACTTAAATACTTATCTTTTTATATGAGTTTTAAATTATGATTACATGACAATAGATAGCAAAAAGGCTCTAGAAAATGTATTTTAATGAAAATTGTCTGGTTTACGCTATAGTTAGGCAGTAGAGTCTTCACAGGAATATAATTATAAACCATGTAATATAATTAAGTAAGAATTATTTATAGGAATTACTTATTCATATTTCTGTGAAGATTTAACTTCTTTTAAAGTTTCCTTTCGAGTAATCTCCGAAAAGCGGGACTGAACTTGTACCGCGCGGGACAGTTAATTTTGATTTCAAAATCGGGACGTCCCGCCAAAATCGGGACGTCTGTCAACGCTGATTACAAGCAATGAAGCTACAACTCCTCATAACATGATTCTGTACTTTTGCAGCTGAGCAGCAAAAGGAGCGAAAGAAAGAGATGGCTCGACGGTTGCTAGAGATAAATGCAAGAAAACGAGAGGAGAGGCTTGCGGAGGATGAGGAACAACTGAATCACTTGCTTGCTATAAAGGTAGACTAAACTGAGGTTTTTAGTCGCTCTGAACAGTCTGAACTTAGCACCGAGTGAGTTTGAATAAACGATGTACACGCACGCAGATGCATTTATCGTCGTATTGGGTGCGCGAATAAACCACGTCTTATCGCTCTAGTGATACCGCCACAAAATCGTAGGTATACGTACAGCCGCCGCCGCGCCGACTCGAAATGTTAATCAGATTTAAAATTCGATTCAAGGTCATATCAACTTACATAAGTATTCGTTTTTAAAATTGTAAAGCGTCGATTCTAGCAAAAATGTTATTAACCACTTTTTGATGTTATGAATTCTTTTTAGGGTTCCGTACCCAAAGGGTAAAACGGGACACTATTACTAAGACTCCGCTGTCCGTCTGGCCGTCTGTCTGTCTGTCACCAGGTTGTATTTCATGAACCGTGATAGTTAGACAGTTGAAACTTTCACAGATGATGTATTTCTGTTGCCGCTATAACAACAAATACTAAAAAACAGAATAAAATAAATATTTAAGGGGGCTCCCATACAACAGACATGATTTTTTTGCCGTTTTTATAGATAATGGTACGGAATCCTTCGTGCGCAAGTCCGACTCGCAAATGGCCGGTTTTTTTTTTAAACTCGGTCTAGGTCAGCCTCCTATGTGGCATATAAATTTAAATCTTATAATTACAGGACATGATAGAGGATGGCGATACTGATGAATTCAATGAAGCTATAAAAGGCTTTGATATCAAAAGTTATGAAGATCTCCAGGTAAAACTTGTTTGCTTACAACCTTCCACATTTACCATATAATAACTACTAGTGGATATATGTATGATGATTCAGCCGAAAGTCGTCGTGAAATAGGCCTCCTCCAATAGGGGAGGTTTTCCATAATCACCACGCTTGGCAGGCGGGTTGGCGATCGCAGTATGGTTGTTAAAGTACTCAGAGAACGCTGCTGACCATCCTCTAGTGAATCCTTTAGGCTTCATTTACGGAGACGCGGGGCGTTGCGCGTCGCTTTGTGCGGCGTGGCCCGCACTGAATTCAAACATATGGCGTTGTATGAGAGCGTTTACGGAGAAGCGATTTTACACGCGGTTGCTTGAAATGCAGGCGGAGCCCGCGGATGGTATCGCCGCGTCGCACGCAGCGTTGCGACCAGCTATTCCTGCAATTCTCCGTCCACTGTAAAACGTAGCGTCAACCGCGGCGGGGCCCGCAGCGTCGAACGCGCCGCATCTTCATAAACAACATCGTACATTGCCATATGTTTGATGATGCGGGCCGCTGCACGCACCGCCGCGAACTAAACAGAAAAATCGTACGACACGCCGCACGCGACGCGCGTCTCCCCGCGTCTCCGCAAATGAGGCCAAAGTCGCCTTTTACGACAGTCATGGGAAGAGATGGGGTTGAGCTATTCTTTACGTCCGGCACCACACAGCACCAATATATGTATAATGAATTAATATTATTCAACAGAGGCAAATTACGAATTTAAACATGCGAATCGAGAAGAATAAACAACGCATTGTAGCGGCGGCTACGGCTGAAGAGAATTTGGACTCGCGGCCTACTGGGAGAATGAACCCACCTACAGAACCTGAAGCGTTCCAAATATGGCTCAATGAAACACGAACTAAGGTAAGAAATAGTTTTTTTTTAATTGCTGTTTTTCTCCTACCGGTGTCCTGCGTAAGACGAACGCGATCAAAACAACGGCATTCCCAGTTGGCGGCTTATGCTGCTACATAGGCCGCCAGCAATGCTTCGGCTTAGGTAAAGCTTTGGTGAGACAATTGGCGAGTTGGTGCCGATGTACTCAACATCAATGTCACCAGATGCACCTTTTCCCCGATTATATGACGTGCATACTCCGATCCGCAAAATAAAAGAGCAACATCTTCGGGCACCCTGGTTAACTAAGGATATAAAAGAAATTATGTCTAAAAAAGCAGCAGCAAAAAGCAGTCACAGATGTCGTCTTTTTGCTTTTAATTTGGAAAAATATGTTTCTATACGGAATCATTGTAATAAGGTGTGTAGGAATACACAACCCGGAAATATCCGTACCTCTGTTGAAAACGGATATCGGACAAAAATTTGGAAATTCCTAAGAACATTGGGGGTTGGGTAATCTCGTCAAGATTCTATCTCCAAAGATGAGAAGTTCTTTCCAAGAACTCCTTGGATAGAAGCCCAAACTATTCCCTTACCGAAAAAGTTAAATCCTTCATCCTTCTCTGTCATTTCCATTTTGCCGTTCCTATCTAAGGTCCTCGAAAGATTGTTATATCAGAAGCTTAGCTCCTTTCTCTGTAAGAGTTATCTCCTCTATCGTTTACAATCTGTCTTCCGTCATGGTCACAGCACCGTTGCAACCCTGATCAATATTACGGACGATATAAGGTCAGTCATGCAAGATGGAAATCTAACGATCCTCTCGCACCTTGATTTCAGTAACGCTTTTAACACTTTCAGTGCCGGGTCCAGGAGGGCACCCTGTAAGTAGTAGCATTCGCCATGCAGGGTGCCCTCGTGGAGGACTCATTTTAAATGCAGGTTTTTCTTGGAAAATTCACCGCCATAAAACAAGCAAACACCTATTTTGCGACGTAGTAGCGTATTTTTCAAGGTTTTTAACCTAACACCAGGGACCCCTCCTCGAGGATTCACTCTTAGCGCAAACTTAATGCCGAATACCCTCCTGGAAGGTCCACTAGCAATATGTATGGCGGGATGGCGTATGAGCTCTATGAAAAGTGTGGTAGACTCACTCTACATTTTGACTTCCTGCTTGGAATACTATGCTCTCTTAACATATCTCCAACAGCGATTGATTAATTTCATGGTTACCTGTTTGGCCGTCGACAGCGTATTCGCCTAGAAGAAAACTTTTCTATCTGGTGCAATACTTCTGCTGTCGTGCCTTAGTGCGGCGTTTTATCTCCTTTACTTTGCGCTATATTTTTCAATACTATCTCTAACCGTCTTCTTTCATCCTACCATCTGTATGCAATTGATCTCCAAATCTATTCCAAAGCTGTACCAGATAGGTTGTCGGAAGTGGTTAACACAATTTATCATGATCTGGGGGTTACCATGATCTCTTAGAGCAGGAATGTTTTAATATTATTCCGAGAGTGGGAAAGTGACAGCACTAGACAGCTCTCTAGCGCCATCTCTTACACACGAATGGAGCGATGCGTATGGACGCGTGTCTGCGTGTTTTGTTTCTTGTTTGTTTTGTGTACAATAAAGGGTATTGTATTGTATAAGTACATAATAAATTATACAGTACCGCGAGCTGGTGGCGCGGCGCGAGGCTCGTCGTGCGCGGCGCGCTGCGATGGTGAAGCGTCGCACGGCCGCCGCAGCCGAGCGCATGCGCGTCATCTCGCGCCTCGCAGCGGCTGGAGATGACTTTGGAAACCAAGATTCTGATTGGGATGCATATAAAAGGTATTGTAGCTTTGAATACGTGCGCATAACCAATTTTACCTGACTGAACCCAGTGGATCGCCATTAGGAGCAAACCACTGGTGGATACTGTGTAACGAGAGCCTCTTCGCTAAATGTGTCATTTGGATATTTAAAATTGTTCTTGTGTCAAGTATGGCTACTGTTTTAATTTTATGTTGTTCTAGTATTTTTTTAGTTTTAGTTATTCAGGTTCACTGTGTTAGAATAAATGAAAATGCCATATTTTTTTAAAACAATAAAAACACGTAACACACACTTTGATCAATGCTATAATGCTACCAACCCTGTTTTGAGACACAGTGGATTGATATTATAAAGTTAGTGTTGTTTATTTCAAAAACAAGACAGCAATTCTGTACTGCATTCGTTTTAGTTCTATCGGCTTACATAAACCGTGCACTGTTCTTTTCCATAGCTATTCATTTGTTTTGTTTCGCTACTTTTCAGCATAAGTCGCGAGGCCGATTCCGATTCGGAAGCGGACGGCGAACGCCTTCTAGAGTTAGAAGAAGCGCTCCGTGAATACGAACCTCCACCGGCTAACTCCAGTCAGCATCATCAACTGCATCTTGCCATAGAGCCATTTAGGTAGGTGTCCACTGTAATTTTTAAAATATTTACCCACTTCTAGACTTAGGCTACGGACACGAAGTTAGCGGGCGCGGGGCGGCAGCGGCGGCGCGGAGAACGGCGCGTTTCAATGCATAGATTTAAATGGAACTGGCCTCGAATTCAGCGGCGTACGAGCGATGCGCACCAGTCTACCAGTGCCCGCGCGTCTGCATTGACGTAGGGTTGTGCATTTTACTTTTTGCTTTATAACAACCGACGTTTCACAATGCCCGCCGACGTGGTGGTTTCGATGATTTTTGATAGGACACCGATATGGAACAGCAAAGATTTAAACCATAAAAATAGAAGGTTAATTAACCAGTCATGGGAAGAAATAATAAACAAACGGAATTCACATCTTCTTTTGCCCCCAATAAATCTAACGTCAAAGATATTTGTACCAAAAAGATGTTGTCGTCGCTTTTAAAAACATTTGGTTCGCGAACAATGACACTAGTTTCTCATAACACAACACTATGCCGCTCTAGCGCTGCGCTGCCGCCGCCCCCGCCCCGCAATCGCTGACTTCGAGACCGAGGCCTTATAGTGCTTTCATATAAGTGAGCACACTAACATTCTGATGTTTTTTTACATTATGTTTAGGTTTTCTCTTATTTATTTATAAGTGTGGGAGAACCAATAGATGTCTGTCAAATCAAAAACGACGGAAAATTATTTACCGTCTTTTACTTATTCATTCTAGATCACCAGAGCTGATGTTCCAACCTTCAATGATGGGCAATTTAGAAGCAGGTTTGGCTGAAAGTATGGAATACGTGTTTAAACACTTTAGTCCTGAAGACCAGCTGCTGCTAGCCAATAACGTATTCCTCACTGGGGGCAGTTCCCAATTCCCAGGTGAGTTATAATGAACAAGTCAGTTTCTAGTTTTTGGTACTGTTCTATTACCAGTATCGACCTTGTCGCTATCCAAAGATTAGCTTGTGATACTGGGTAGGTCAATATCCTCACAAATTAGGGCGTATACATAAATGAAGCAGGTAACCAGCGCCGACCTACCAGCGCTTATCGGTACTGGTCCGTGCAGGTAACCGCTACATAAAGGAAGCGGGTAGAAGCAGGGGCTGACATTTCTTAACAAAAATACGCCTTATTCCCTTGCAAATACAGCAACAAATGATGGCCTACCAACGCTGATCGGAGCAGGTCGGAACTTGTCGGCGCAGTTCGGAGCTTGTCGGCGCTGGTTCGCCACACAGTATAGAGGCTACCTGCGCCGACTAACTGCGCGGACCAGCACCGACAGATCGGCGCCGGCAACCCGCTTTCTACGTGTATACGCACTTAGGTTATCTGCGGGACTACGGTTTTTAGACTGTCCGTGACGAATATGACGGTGCCTAGAAAGCAACAAGGGTATTCAATGCAACAAACCGCCCACCGCCCGTCAAAGCCGTGGCACATCATTTTATCTTCGCGTTCGACATGAGCCCCTTGTAAAATATATTTATCTCCTTTTCAGGTCTAAAGGAAAGACTCGAAAGAGAACTTCTTGAAATGAGACCTTTTCAATCTACTCATAAGGTTGTGATGGCGAAAAATCCGAATCTCGACGCTTGGTACGGCGCAAGAGATTTTGCGGGCAGCAACGAGTTCGAGAATTGGTGCATTTCTAAAGAAGAATACTATGAGATGGGCGCTGAATATTTGAAAGAACACTATGCCAGTAACAAGTATTATAAGAGCCCAGCACCTATCGTTGATAATACGCTCGCTCCGGCCGTCGATGCTAATGTTGTGAAGGAAGAAATAGTCGTGGATTGCTAAATATGGAAAGGTGCGTCTAATAAACTTATTTGCAAACATTATCGTTTTATCTTAATCCATCGCAGTACAATGCAAAACATACCTATCTCAGAATAGGAGGTAATGCCCATACTCACAGTGCTGTGCAAGCTAGTTGGTTATCCCAGAGTCAAGACGATGTAATGCTGCAGCTTTCAGGGTATTTAGGCTAATAAATTGGATGCCTATAACACCATCTAATCCTTGTCGGGGCCTTCCGCCGGCCAGCAGCACGGTACTCATCCATCTCAGTATTAAGCCTGAGGTAGAGAGCTATGTAGCCAATGCACAGACCAGTGGACCACAAATCCAGTCTC
Organism: Amphipyra tragopoginis; assembly: GCA_905220435.1. Taxonomy (NCBI): domain Eukaryota; kingdom Metazoa; phylum Arthropoda; class Insecta; order Lepidoptera; family Noctuidae; genus Amphipyra; species Amphipyra tragopoginis. The sequence goes on from HG992009.1 coordinate 14,456,380, forward strand.
TGAGAGAGGCCATGGTCGAGCGCTTGAATTTATTTGTCCCTTAAGGCAGTCTCCGATTGGGGCGATGCCAACCTGGTCAAGTTCAATGCATCAAAGACCCAGGCGTGTCTGTTCTCTGCCAAAAGGAGGCCATTCCAGCTGACTCCTACTTTTCGAGATGTGTCTATACCGATAACTGACCATCTTGAGCTCTTGGGCGTTACTCTGACGTCAACCCTCAACTTTGGCTCCCATATTGAGTCCAAAGCTCAATTGGCTGCTAAAAAGCTGGGTGTCCTCTCGAAGGTGCGGCGGTACTTCACATCGGAACAGTTGCTTCAACTGTATAAAGCACAGGTTCGTTCGTGCATGGAGTACTGCTCGCACCTTTGGGATGGCTCAGCCAAATACCAGCTTGAGGCGTTGGAGTCCATTGAGAAGCGTGCCAAGAAGCTCATCAGCAACGACTCCCTTGTTCAGACCAAGCTCCAAAGTCTTGAGCATCGGCGCAAAGTTGCCAGTCTGTCGGTTTTTTATCGGACACATTTCGGAGAGTGTGCTTCAGATCTGCATGATCTAATGTAATCAGCACATGTATTACCCACACGACAATCTGCTTGTCTGGATCACTTTATTTTGAAGACAACCCTTCCTGCCTTTACACTAGTAGCTCACTCCTCACTCACAGACCATGATACTGTGCTATTATTCCTTGCAAAAATACCTCCAAAACAAGTGACAACAAAATCGGTCGTCCGGATCAATCATGACCAACTCGATGCGGACCTGAAACAACTTGATTTTGGAGCAATATACACGTCAACTGATCCACATGAGGCAGCTGAAATAATGATAACACTCATTACTCAGTTAATAGAGACAAATTCTGAAACAGTAAAAGTTCCAAACCGTAAAAGGATTGTGAAGCCATGGGTCACCACTGGTCTTCTACGATGCATTCGGCATAAAGATAACTTACACAAGAAGTTAAAAACGGATCCTGAAAACAACATCTTAAAAACATCGTTCACTAGATACAGAAATTACTGTGATAAATTACTTAAACAAGCCAAAACCGAACACGAGAAAAAAGAAATACAGGACGCTAGTAACAACACTAAACTGCTATGGACAGCTATAAATAATATATCAAATAGGATCAAAAAGAAAGACAATCCGCGAGAATTACTATCCATATCATCAACACCAAAGCAATCCGTTAACGACGTAAATAGTTTCTTCGCAAATGTAGGTAGAAGCCTTGCCGAGAAAATGGGTAATCGGACAATGGTTTCAACTAGTGACAATCCAAGTAGCGGCTCGCAATCCATGGTACTGATGCTAACTGACGAAGCTGAAGTCACGCAACTAATACTGTCTCTCCGAAACGATTGTGCCATGGGTTGGGACCGAATATCTTCCACCTTTCTCAAAAGACATCTGTTGTCACTGGTCCAACCTATAACCTTCATCTGCAACCTTGCCATCACTACTGGTAAATTTCCAAAGGTCTTTAAAAAGTCCATCATACACCCGATCTTCAAGGGTGGGGACAGAAACCGTGTCAATAATTACAGACCCATAGCTGTGCTACCAGCCATCTCCAAGATTCTAGAACGCATTTTGAATAAACGCCTCGTGGATTACTTGGAGAATTATAATCTTCTCTCCCCATCACAGTATGGATTTAGGGCCGGCAAATCAACTTCAGATGCGGTTCATGACCTCACCAATCATATCGTCACTAACTTGGATGGTGGCCAAAAAGTCTTGGGGATCTTTTTAGATCTTGCGAAAGCTTTTGACACGGTCTCTGTTCCCATCTTAATAAGGAAGATGGAACGGCTCGGAATAAGAGGAATCCAACTGGAACTTTTTGAGGATTATCTGAGTGGGCGCACCCAGAGCGTCAAAGTAGGAGGGATTGTCAGTGACGAGTGCCAAGTAAATTACGGTGTGCCACAAGGCAGCGTGCTCGGTCCGACACTCTTTCTCATATATATAAACGAACTGGGTATGCTCACTCTTCCGAAAGGCAAAGTCATAACTTTCGCGGACGATACAGCCCTCTTATTTACTGCAGACACCTGGAGTGAGGTCTTTGTGTGCGCCCAGTCAGGATTCAATATTGTATCGAACTGGCTGCGTGAAAATGTGCTCACCCTAAATGCGGAAAAAACTAATTACGTCACCTTCTCTATAAAACAGCATACACCGTCTCCATCCATGACGCTGAACACTATCCTAGCCCACACGTGTGCATTTCCTCACTCCACTACATGCACGTGTATTCAAATTGACAAAGCCGATTGTATTAAATACCTGGGTTTAACTATAGACAACACACTCAATTTCCAGGAACATATCAACACTTTAAGTAAACGACTGAGAAAACTGATATATGTTTTTAAGACCTTAAGAAACGTGGCTGACGATAAAATAAAAAAAATGGTATACTATGCTCTTGCTCAGTCTTTAATAACATACTGCATCACCTCTTGGGGTGGTGCTCCAAAAAGTACCCTCCTGGTACTGGAAAGAGCACAGAGAGCCATTCTGAAGGTTTCTTTGTCCTTACCGTATCGCTACCCAACAGTACTACTATACCAAAAAGCGAAAGTCTTGACGGTGCGTCAATTGTTCATACAACTAACCATCCTGAAACAACATAGACTACTAACCTACAATCCCTCACTGGCTCGAGCTAAGAGAAGATTTAATCCTGTTGTCAACTACCACACTTCGTCTTCAACATCTTTTTCAAAACGTTTCTTCCATCACCTCGGTCGGTATCTTTATAATAAAGTAAATAGGGTCATACCTATTTACGAACTCAATAAGATAAAGTGCAAAATGAAATTGAATAGTTGGCTCCAAGAACTCAATTACGATGACACGGAAAATTTATTAACAGTTTTAATATAAACATCACTATGCAAATACGCTACGATCAAAACAAAAAATACTCTCAGTCACACACACACACACACACACAACCCCCCCCCCCCCCCCCCACACACACAACCACTGAACACACTTCTCTAACTACACATACACGCAGTACACACTCAATCTCACACCCACCCTGATACTAACCATACTAACTAAACAAATTCCAAGTTTATACAATAAGATTAAAAAAATTAAAATGTTAACATGTCCTATCTGCATACCGATTGTACGAGTACATAACATAATTTGTTAAATTAAAATGGAGGAGTCCTGGTGACCTGAAATACAGGCCTTGAGCCTAGTTTAGGCACCAGTCTCCCACAATATAATGCCCCTCCTTTATGTCACCGTAGAATTAAGAGTAATATTGTGGAGAAAATAAACTATTATTACTAATACCCCCCTGCCCTTTTTTCTATCGGACGGCCAGAAGCACGAAAAAGCGCCATCGGTTCATGGTTGATATACCAAAAACCCGAACGAAGCGATTTGATTCCACTTTCATTGTGAAAACCGCCAAACAGTGGAATGCGCTGCCCGAGTGGGTGTTCCCCGACAGCTACAATTTGGGTGTCTTCAAGTCACGAGTGAATCGGTTTCTTCTGGGCAAGCGTGCTCCATCGTAGACCGCATCATCGCTTAACATCAGGCGAGATGGCGACCAAACGCAGGCCTAGTAATAAATAAATAAAAAAAAAAACCGGGTCCGCAGCGCCAATTTTCTAACATGTTATTGTGTTTTACTAACAAAACTGTTAAGCCACGCCCCTATTCGGTTAGCAAACAATGTTATCCTGTTTGCAAACACGAAAACACGGCGCAGCGGACCCGGCTTTAGGCTTTATGTAATGGTTGAGCCAAGGCTCAAAAATATAAACATAACATCACGCCTTATTCCCCGAAAGGTTGGCAGAGGTGTATAGTACACCCTCATTTCGCCGTTATGTTTTAAGTTCCATGTAATTGGGGACGAGCCTATTGCCATCAACCGGGCGCAAATCCAGACTCCGGGCTGCTACTGACAAATTCCACACGGAAAAACCCAATAATACTGCCCGATCGAACTCTATACTGGGGATCGAACCCCGGACCTCATGCTCAGCAGTCGCGCTTGCGACCGCTAGAAAGGTTAAAATTAGTTAAAATGTATCAAATCTACTTTTGTAACATAAAATAAAAAGGGACATTGAAAATAAACAAAATAAATAGCCACAAATATCATGGCACGTTTATTTTTTTCCACTACATGGCGACTTCTAAAAGAATCGTGACTTGTTATTTTGCATTCATATAGTTTCATTTTTTTATTAGAGCTCTGCAAAATGAGCACTAAAGAATAATTTTACAATGTATATTTTTCCATAAAACTAAAATATAAACTCTGTATTTATTTTGATCTCAATATAAATCACTATGAACTGAAAAAAATTAAAAGTTTTTGTTAGTTCGCTAATTATAATATTGATTGATGAGACTATAATAAAGAGTACATTTAAAAAATCACATTAAAGCATATATATAATGCTGACTACATAAACGCTCTAACAGCCTCTCCCTACCGCTACATCACCTTGCAGATTGCATACTCAAAGTATCAACAATAAACAATATGAAAGACTCGAGTTCTAGAAAACAAACCAATATAATTATAATAATAAATTTATCACAATCATTTCAGACTACAAAATAACTAAATAATCACCTGTAAAGGAGGCTGTGAGAGCTATAATCACGTGCAATGTAAATGTAATACACCACAATTAACAAATCTAACTTATTTAAAATATAAACTAGCCTAAAAATTTTAACAATAAAAGAAAAAACGGTTGTAGTTAAAATATTGGTCATCAAAACTCTGAAGAGCTATAACTAAATGACCGTACAAATAATCATCATGCCATGATGTTTGTATTGAATTTTAATAAAAAATTGGAATCAAAAGGGATGTAAAATACTCCAAAACTTGGTAAAGTGCGGCTTATAGCCATGTATTTTTTTGTTTAGCGTATAATTAGAAATAGTATAAAAACAGTGACTTAGAAATAGCTCTCAGTATATAAAAAAAGTTAAAATCCTTAGGCTGTACTCTCGTATGATTATAATGTAAGCAACGCAATATGTTGGCAAAGCGGAAGTTCACGTAAATCTAACGATACAATAGAACTAAATATTTATGTACCTTAGACATTATGATTACACAAGGCTCACTGTTATTTCATAAATCTACCACGATCAAGTTTAGTGTAACTGGTCGGCGGCACGCGGCCCCCTAGACTAGTAGTCTGCCTCGACGAGGGAAGTATACGTTATACATTCACGGGTAAGGATATGTACGATTTCTTTAACCAAAATTCTAACGGCTTCCGAAAAACTGGTTGGTCCGTCAACCACAACCACTCCGATGTTAACAACAAAATAACAACACAATCTAACACTGCCAATATTTCGCGTGAGTATTCTTTTTAACGTTGTGAATTCCTCAGTCTTTTTCTACGGTTCAAAAAAATAAGTAGATAAAGAGAAAAACTCATACCATCGCTTTTGTAATTACGTAAATTCAAGGGTTTCAATATTCACTTCTAAATATAGTTTAACTAACATCGGTATGTAAAATAGTTGAACAATGAAGGCACACAAATTGCTAGTCCAACGTATACTTAGCAGCTCTTAGAAATCAATGTGCAACCTGTGGCCTTCATTGTAATTTTTTGGGTCCTTATTTATTACGAAACATATTCACCGAGAAAAGTTTCCCCTTATCAATATAAATATATGTTTATACTCTGTGTGAAGGATTAAGAAAGCAGAGTACATCTCGTAATTAATAAGGACCGCATGCCCTCAGCTCACCTATTCCCCCGGCTAGGGTGAAGTAACGATAGGGTAATGTAATAATAAAGATAAAACAATCATAAAGACAGTGAACATAATATAATAATAACAAAAATATATTACTAATCCTAGAATTCAAAAAGAAACAATCACCCTCGGCGGGAGATCGGTAAACCGAGGGACATTAATATATTTATATATGTATTTATGTACCTAGGTCACTATGTTGGTGTTTCTATTTCCATTCATAATATCTATGGATAATATAATTATATAAGGTAATCAGCATTGAAAGGCACCTAATACGTGTTGTCCCTACCAATGCTGTTACATACAAACTATTGATAACTATGGTTTTAAAAATTTCAATGGTGATCATTTTATAATGGTAGCTGAAAGATTTATACTACTCTTTAAACCCAAGTTCTAGTTTGTCTAAATAATACTGTTATCAATGGCTTGGTAAGAAACTTACTAAAAACGTTTAAGATTTTATTAATATACGGAAAAGTTTAGATGTTACTCTTAAATTTGTGGGCAACTAAATGCATCCTCATATTATTTTACTTTATCTTAACATACGGTGTACACATTTATTTTAAAATGATAATGAGATATTGGCCTATTTTTTCGTGTTTCTTTCAAATACAGAACTATCAAAATATAAAAAAATATTGAGGACTATCAAACAACATTCATATGTATATATTATTATTATATGTATACTTATGTACATCTACAAGAAATTTTGATCTTTATCATACCCAAAGTATAGTTCTGCGCTAACTCTAACATTAATTCCAATTATATTCTCAGTTCGATATTTGTTATGACTGCAGAATGAGACATTCCTACAAATCATATTCTTATTATAATTTTGAATGGTTTTTTCCTCGATATACTTGAATAAATAAACACTACCAATATTTATTTACATTTGCTGAACCAGCACATGGACACACACATCATGGAAATAAAATAATGTATCGGAATTAACAACACGGGAAGTTGTAAAACAATAGGTACAAATGTCGGTTTAACACTATGTATATTAGCTCTTACAATATTTTATTTCCAGTTCTACCCTGACCTGCAGACTTAACTAAACTTACACTACCACATCATTTACATAGAAATGGCACCAATCTATCTTTGATATCAATAATGGCAAACCATAAGGAACCCCCGCAGCGGACACTTTAGCTGCACAACACAGTGCGCAAGAACTGTCTCAAGGTATTGGAAGACTACTGCACTATACACTATTCATTATTACTATTATTCGAAAAACAGTTATGTAATAAAGTTCTGCCTCTTGCCAAAATACGTTTGTTACACAATATATATATCATATATATGTATACTGCGATATCCTAAATGGGTAAATAATTATGTAACAATGTTTTATGATGACTACCCTTTATATGAATCAATCTCGTCAGAAATTTAAAAAATATAAATGAAGTTTTATCAATGGTGTTATGATTGATATTGCCTAATGTCGCTATCCGCTAGAAGGCACACAAAGTTTTAGTAAGAAGCTTCACAAATTATGCTCTCTGTTTATGTAACGCCCACAAGACCACAACAGCAACGACCACTAACAACCAGTACGTCCTCACTTATTACTGTAAGACACACTAAAGCGTACTCCGGGCGATGTCCCCACACATTGAACACTGAACATAACTTTATCTGAACGTAATACGTTTAAAAAATATTGCCAATTTTATGTTGCAACAGGCACTTCTCTGGATTTCTCCAATAAACATCATATTAAAAGTTATTAATTTTGTGAAGCTTTCAATATTGCCTCTCAGGACTCTGCTAGTTTATGGGATTATTATTTGTACTTCTTATTTACTATTATTATTATTTTATATGAAACCTGATTTTTTATTTTAAGTATTCTTATGGATTAATCTTGAGGAGTATTATCTAGAGTCCTTTATATTCTTCAGCGATCAAAATACTTTACCTTTCATCGGTAACAGTTCTATATAAAATTACTGAACTTCCATATACACTGACACGTTCTAAGTTAAAGCATCGCAATAAGATATTGTTACATTTCACTACGACTAATGAAGGATGGGTATGACGATGACAAGCGAATGACGAACATTAAAATTTAGAATTTTTAAGTTGGAGATTTACCATTTACGATTCCAAAATTTATCACTAAGCAAATTAGAATATGAGATCAAAAATTTTAGGCCTACAATCTATCATGATGAGACTTTTAAGTATTGATTTATGAACGCCACCACGGAAATTAATATAATCATGTGATGGTATAGATAAATCACAGTTGTAGGTATAAATCACAATGCATATATTATCATAGGCGGTACCGCTACGTGACTACTCACTACATCCTCGTTTCTATTGTGATGTCCACCTGGTGTTATCGAGGGATTCCACAAGCGTAACGAAACCAACTCGATTCCTGCACTCTTCCACATTCAACACTCGGATAAAATCCGACAGCGCTGCCTTGCTCGCGCTCACACCACGGCCGACGAAATCAACAGTGTATAAATAAATAACTTGAAATATAATAAACAAATAAAACTGCATGAGTCCATGCTGACGATCTTATGAGGAGCTGCCTGTCTCCTCTGCTTTCGGTTATATCATGTATGATAGCTGCTCTTGTTGATGGCTGCCAAATATTAAATATTGCACTCTGGCTGCTTGCTGGTCAACCGAGAGCTGTGACAAACAATATATAGCTGTTAGAACTCTGTATCAGATGATTTACAATAGGTAGTATAACAGTTAAATATAATTGATCCACCTACCTATACTGGTGATCAGTCTGCAAGATGCATCTGACTGGACATCTGGGGCTGGGGCGTAGGAGTATGCGAGGGAGGGGGCGACGCTGTCAAAAATATTATCGATTACATTTTTGAACACCACTTTACCTTTAAAACAACATGTTTTAAGAATACTTACAAATAGACGCAATAGACTGTGGCGACATCGCAGACATTTTGCTCGTATCTTGCATGGATACTTGCGTCCCTTGAGATGTCATGTAACGATTTACCATTGGTACAAAGCTGGAAAGAAATTGACGTCTATCAATCGCTTCTATGGATCTGATCTATGACAAATTATTTGGATCTACCTATGTATTATTAAGCAAAAACTATAATTTAAATGAGGTCACCCTCAAGAAGCTTAGAAAGCCGTACCTCGGTACCTCTCTTGGAATGCCATTGGACTAATTTCAATTAAACTTTTTCATTATTATATGACTCGGCATGGTTCAACTCGTGCAAAATAAAGACTACTGCGTAAGTTGCAACTCCCCTCGATATTGTCTTTAAGGGACATGTTATGTGTCATATTATGATATTAATAATAAATTTAAACGATATTAAACTAAAACACTTGACTGCATTCAAAATAAAATACGTAATTTGCAGTATGGCAACTAGAAACTTGCATAAACTCCGCGATTTATTTCAGTAAAATGGCTGGTTAACCATATCTTCGATGTCATACCTTAAGTCACAAACGCCGGGGGAGTCGAAGTTGCTAGAGTTATTGGTGTTGGTGGCAACACTGTTGATAGTGCCGATGCTGTTCGCTGACACGTTGCTGTGGTTCTCACGGTGGACGCGATTGTGGTGTCTGTACGAAAGATAAACCATTTTATGGAAGGTATATAATGCAGAAGGCAAATTACAAGCAAAGAGAAAACCAAGAAGAAAGGACACAAACTAATTGAAGGAAAATACAGAAGTCATAACTTACAGAGAAATGAAGGAATTGGCTCTGGATAGAGAAAGATGGAGATTGCTACACAGACAAGTGCCCAGCACTTAAATTTTGGTTGGATTTATGTAAATATAGATTTGAAAGTAAACGAGAGTCAAGATACGGGAGTAGTAAACAAGTGCAGTGCTTATACGCACAGTTTATCATAGAATTAAGCTCGTCTCATTTGAGAGATGCGCAGGAGGAAATAAACTTTGGACAACCGTTGGTGCAATACACGGCGAATTTCGACTTGGAGGTTATGTCGTCGTACTAAGGCGTAGTGTAAAGCTACACGAGTGACACTACCTTATTAGATAGCTGTCCCTCACGAAGGAGCGTCCGCAGACGCTGCACTCGTAGCAGGAGCCAGACGAGTGCGTGCGGATGTGCAGCGCGAACTGCGACTTTGAAGTGAACGTCATCGAGCAACGATCACAGTTCAACGGTTTGTCTGCCACGTGAGACCATCTGGATAATGAAACAAACACCACAATTTTATCATTAATCGACCCCATCTAAACCAGTTTAAATTGGGTAAAGGGAAACTGAATATTTTTTCTGTTAAAATTCTACTTTATAAAACTATAATACGATCTTGGCGAGTCTGAAGTTAGCTGATTAGCTGCGCAGTAGACAATTTCGTTTCTAAAAGATTCATTGCGCAGCCAAACAACTAACTTCAGACTCGCCAAGATACGTCGGCCATATTGTAAATGTTCTGTTAAATAATAAATAATATAATTAATAATTTTAAACCAAAAGTTTCCCAATTTATCTGTAAGTCGACTCACCTGTGCGCTGTTACATAGCTCTTCACTGCAAAACGTTTCTGACAAATATCACAAGCATAAGGACGTTCACCTGAAACACAGAAAACTTTCTGTAAAATTGTTTTTTTAATTTAACAAACTAAAAGAAATGAAAGCAATGAATTTGATAAAATCGATGAAAAGCGAGAGTGAAGGCAAATGATGTTAGAAAGACGGCAAGATGCGATTAGAGAGTGATGCAGTCTGAAATTAATGAATGTAAGCCATGAAATTAAATAAATAATAATACTGAAACTCAAGTGATGATGTAGCGGATGATAAAATTATAACTCACAATCAGTTGTCGGTGCCACATCATTAAGTTCAGAATGACAAAGTATCTGCTGTTAAAGCAATTTGCCGTCTTCTAAACGAACCATAGCTTTCTTCCAACCTTAGTGAACTGATAGTAAGTTCATATATTTCGATTGTTGAAATAAAAATACTACAATCTATATTGTTAGTAGTTATCAGATGAAAAACATTTGTAAATTGTTAATATTTTTAGTGCTATGTCAAATGAAAAGTTTTTTATGGCTATTAAAGAGGGCACTACTTGCAATATGTAGAGTATTATATTGCTGTGTTTAGATTTGCCGAAAGATACTACTTCATAATACTGTTTTGTGGATACTGCCCTTATTTGCAACAGTCATAAAAAGCTAGTAATACAATGTCTTTCATCTGTTGGTACACGAAGCTTCTACTGTAAATCATTTGATTACATGATGTTTCACAGTTTCACTTGTACACACAGCCGTGTCTCTTTGTTTCAACAAACTGATATCGCTCGCCGTGTGTAGAGCGAATAGAGCTATCTACATAAACGACAATTAAGGCACTACATGCGAGGACATAGTATTTTTTCAAGTGACAAAAATACGACACGCGTGGTGCGGCCTTTAGAGGTAACCGATGTCTGTGTATACAAAAACGACATCGAAACGGGGGTAGAACCGGCTGTGTGTACAAAAATGAGGTTATGGCGGGAACGCGATTTTGTCGTACCGGTATGAATTCGCTTGTGAATGTTGAGCGTCGATTTCTGCGTGAAGCGTTTGTAACAGACATCGCACTCGAAGGGCCGTTCCCCCGTGTGGGTACGCATGTGTATCTCCAGGTACGGCTTGCAAGTGAACGCCGCCGGACACTCCATGCATTGGTACGGACGCCCTTGCACTAATCACCCGCGCACACCATTAGTTTTTAAATTATTCATTTATTACAATATTATTATGCACGATACACATTATATGATAATACTCACGATATGATTTACGATTCATTATTTATGTGGCACCGACAACTTTGAAATTCAAATATATGAGAATATATTAAATTAGAAAATATGATACAAATGTTACAGTTTTGCTGGTGAATGAAATGAAATGTTTCAATAATGAAAAATAATATTAAAAGCGTGCGCAGAGCGTTGTCGACTGACCTGTGTGCGTTCGTTTGTGTATATTGAGTGTAGATTTTTGCGCGAATCTCTTGAGGCATACGTCACACTGGTAGGGGCGCTCGCCGGTGTGCGTGCGGTTGTGGATCTCGAGGTACTGCTTGCACGTGAAGGCGGCGGGACACTGCAGGCACTGGAAGGGCCGCCCCTGCACTGTGGACGAGTGACACGGTTAGCCAGGAGATGCGGAGCCCGCCTCCCCGCGTGCACGCACTCACTAGTAGCCCACATACGTTCATACGTCCCTAGCGTCGGCCGCGCCGCTGCCGGCCACCCACGTACCTGAGTGCGTCCGCTTGTGGATGTTGAGACTGGATTTCTGTGTGAAGCGCTTCAGGCAGATGTCGCACTGATACGGCCGCTCGCCGGTGTGGGTGCGCGTGTGTATCTCCAGGTATTGCTTGCAGGTGAAGGCGGCGGGGCACGACAGGCACTGGAACGGTCTGCCCTGGACTGGTGCCCAACACATATATTATAGCGGCGGCGAGCCCGCAAGGACGCTAGACGCCCTCGCACTACGGAGATCGCGGCGCGGACCGGTCGCCGCTCGCCGCGTACTCCGCTCCAAATCTTTCACTACGGCGTTATGTTACTAAAGACTCGCGATCGCTCGTATAGTCGGAGAGATTCGGAGGAGAGGCGGAGTGCGAGAACAGAGAGGCGTGGGCGGGCGGTCGGCCAGTCCGGCCCGCGGGGTCACCCACCTGTGTGCGTCCTCTTATGTATATTGAGGCTGGACTTCTGCGTGAAGCGCTTCAGACACGCGTCGCACTGATAGGGCCGCTCGCCTGTATGCGTGCGCATGTGAATGTCCAGGTAGGGGCGGCGCGCGAACGCCGCCGGGCATTGCCCGCACGCGTAAGGACGCCCTTGCACTGCGCCCAGTGCACACACAAAAGCGAGTAACGCACGTCGCCGACGCATGGCACCGTGTGCCTGGCCGCCCGCCCACTGCCAATCTCGACCACATCTCGTCGCAAGCGGCGACCGATTCGCCCCAAATTTTGTTAACCCAATTTCGATAGCCAGCACCGTGTTAAGATGCTGGGGCGCCAATAATGCGTCATTGCGGCGATTGCATTACCGCTTTTGTGAATGAATTAATATCCATGAAGAAATGATAAAAATGATAAATGCTAAAACACCGAGTTGTATGCAGAATGAGAGGAATAAGAGGGCGAATGACCGGTAGATTATTAATAATATGAAAGGCGGGAAATTATCAGTGAATGCAGAAGTACGTAAAGCGCGCATTGGAATGAGTTAAAGAAATCGAGATGTTAGTCGAAAGCAACGATATGGAAGCTATCAAAAACAGGGAGAGTAAAACAACGGGTTAGGCGGGCAACGGAAAAATAGGAGCGAAGCATGACGCTAAATGAAATGACTGCATGTTGAGTCGCAAGTTAACGCTAGTCGTACCGATAGGAATACTGCGGATTATAATATATGTGGGCTACTAACCCGTATGTATTTTTTCGTGCAAATTGAGCGCGCACTTCTGCGTGAAGGACTTGAGGCAGACGGTGCACTGGAACGGCCGCTCCCCTGCGCCGCCAACACACGGACACGGGGGGACAGAGAAACAAAACAAAACCACGATGGACAAATAATTCTACTGAGCTTAGTAACCGTATACCGATTGCTTCCAACTGACTACCATGAGGGAATTTTAACACGTTATTTGTCCATCAGACATTCTCTCTCCTATAACTTAACGGAAATCATCACAACGTACACATGCTTTACTTAACTGTTTGTGAATAGTTTTTGAGCGTGTGTAACCTAATTCAATGTAAGCATTTATATACATACTGAAACGAACAAATATATCACTTCCGAATCGCTACCTATCCATGTAGGTATACATTCAAAATAAAAATTATATAATACATATTACTTAGGTTAGGGAACCCTTAAAACTATTCACAAAACACAGGTGTCAAAGCCACAATTGTATTTTAATTTAAGATTTATAAGGGCTATGTATTGTGGCTTAGAGACCGAACCAAAATAAAGGAAATATCAAGGGACCCACCGGTGTGTATACGTTTATGAGTGCCAAGGCTGGACTTCTGAGTGAACCGCTTGTCACAGATGTCGCATTGATAGGGGCGCACTTTGTTGATCAGCGATTGGATGTGCTCCTCTAGAAATACCAACAAAATTCAGCTAAAACAACGGTCCAGCTCGACGCACTGCTAAGTTACTGCCTAGTAACGTGAGCTAACGAATAATAACAAATTCATTGTCTACTTAAGGATTTTAGGGGAAAATGCCTACCAGTGTGTATTTTCCCATGTCGTCCCAGGCTGGACTTCTGAGTGAAGCGCATAAAACAGATGTGGCACTGGTACGGCCGCACTTTCTCTAACAGGGCTCGTCTGTGCTCCTCTATAAGTTATACGAGTTTCGATATAGCATCTCAGCACCCTCTCAAACAATATGTATTTCATTAAATTACCTAATATGTTAAATTTATGAAACCATTCACACACATTCAGGGGGAGGTAGGCTATCTCTATAACAGAATACACGTTAGTACCGTTCTGCCTCAAGGAAAACGTCACGCACAAGAAGGCAGGAGGTAGAGGTAGAGACCCACCGGTATGTATTTTTCCGTGCCGGCCCAAACTTGATTTCTGGGTGAATCTCACAAAGCAGACGCCGCATTGGTAGGGCCGATCCTTAGCAAGCAGCGCACGTCTGTGTTCCTCTGAACGAAACCACCGAATGAGTCAGAATATGGCTTACATTCAACTTTCAACGGACTAAGAGATCTTTGGGGCTTTAAGAGCCGAGTGAAGAAGTGGACAGTTGGTATATATCTGCAGCGATACAGAGTCGGCACGGGGCGGTGCTAAAGATATCAACCCACCCGTGTGAATTTTCTTGTGTCGGTTGAGGCTGGAGCTCTGCGTGAACCGCATCTGACAGAGCTCACACTTGTAGGGCCGGTCCTTCACCATCAACGCGCGCATGTGCTCATCTAGAACCCAGGCCACATTCCAACAACACACGCTCGGATGCTCACATCGTTTGACTAACACCACGTTATACAAGAACACACAATCGATTTCCCTGTGATAAGCTACGGCACAGTACGATATCTGCATATCGCATCGCATCCATTGTGAGTTCTTTACCTCCCCCTGTTTACCTCACATCAACGAAGCCTTGCTCACGCCCTGATCTTTTTGCGAAAAGACAATATTAGCTCTATTGGCACAACTCAAAAACTATTCACATGTCGTATGTTAAGCATATGTATTGTCAATCAACTATTTCAGCGAATTGTGTGTCGCACCAGTGTCCTACTAGGCTATATGTATTTTAGTACGTGTAGTTTATTAGATTTAATATGATAAGTATAATGGATGGTATATAAACAATATTGTATATAGGTGTCTGAATAAAAGTCGTAAAAAGCTCCATCCAGAGGCCGCGTGCTTATAATTAAATATAAATAAGCACAAAGTAAATAAAAGAAAAATATAGTAGGTAAATTATTACCCAATGAAGTACACATTATTGAAGAAAGGGAACACGACTTTTTAATCTACTGTAGGTATATTTAAATGGGAAAGATTTGCTGCCGTATAGTTACATCAAACGTGACAAATTATTATAACGGATAGAATCACTATCTACTTAAATACATAATATTATATGAACAAAGAAACGTGTGCATCGAAAATATATAGATAAGTATATAAATATGCTTTCCTAGCAAAACAATAGATAAATATGTAGCACATCTAGCGTAAATAAAATGATAGGTATGAATATAAACAAGAAAAAGACAATACATATAAAATAGCTCGTTTATCAGGGCGTCAAAACAGGATTTAAGCCATAATCAACAACAGGTAGCCAATGGTATAAAATTTAAAACATAATAACACAAAATAATTTGAAATATTTCGGTTTCGCGGAAACAGGAGGAGGTTAACTTGAAAATATAAAAATCCAATTAGTGTTTCATAATAATTTTTGAACAATCCCCTCATGGTACATTCTTAAATTATGGGAATTTTATTTATTGGGTTTTTCCAGTTCTGTATCAGTAAAATGTAACTTCCATATAAATCTCCTAATACCTCCATCCTAGAATCAGTGTTTAAACATTCATCCCTATAATGTTAAATATTATCAGTGTTTTGGGGGGAATCATTCAGTAATCACATAAAAGCTAATGCAAAAAATTCATAAATGTTTTTTTGGGCAAAATTAATTTTTAATAGACTGGCAGATAAAAAATAATATGGAAATTACATTAAAATTGCATTCAACGACAATGATGCAATAATCAGTATCGGTTTAAGATACCACAACGATTATAAGTTATCAGATAAATCAATATTTTTCAAGCGATCAATTTGTTCATTGCACAAATGCGATTAAGAATCTTATGCGAGCATTGAGGCTATTGGCATTAAACATTAGTGTTTGAAAAATATTATTTATTAGGCGGACGAAAAACAGAGCTTTGCTTGGTGCCAGGGACTTTATATAAATTTATTAAAAAAATCTGTTTTTTGAATGCCTGTAAACAACACCGAGATGCTTTAGATGCAACAAATCATTGTTAGGGTTAGTTTACACTGACCTGTATGAACACGTTTGTGCGTGTTGAGACTGGACTTCTGCGTGAATCGCTTAAGGCAGAGGTCGCACTGGAAGGGGCGCTCACCCGTGTGGGTGCGCATGTGCACCTCTAGGTAGGGCTTACGGCAAAAAGCTGCATCGCACACCTGAGTCAACGAGGAAAACAAATATTTAGTATTCCGTTCTATTTCGAGTCTTTCGAGCTATTCGAGAATAGCTTATTCCGTGGTGAAAAGATCCAGTCAGCAAGGTTGGTAATGGGGTTGACGGCCCGGGGTGCGCCAGACGTAGGTACTTAAGCATTCGTGGAGGTACTTTTAATGCTCTAATAAATACCTACTACTACTTAACCTATCGCAGTCCACTGCTGAACATGGGCTTCTCCAAAAAAGGAAGGAAATGTCACCACGATGGATAAGCGGGTTGGTGACCGGGAGGCCAGTTCTCTCGCAGCGCTGACGCTACTGGTGCTGCTCATCAACCTGACTGAGGTATTTAAGCTGAATGAATGAATTTTGAATGAATTTTTATTTGCGATAAGTATTGGTACAATTCGGTCTTAATTAAATACTTAGATCCAAAACACTTAGTCATAGTGGTGACATGCAAATATTAAGTAGTACATAATTATTAACAGATCATGATATATTTTATAAAATAAGACTACATGCATTACTACATTATAATTAGACGTTAACAAATTTAATATTATAGAATATTCAACAAAATCAATTATATTTAATACACAACAAGTCATTTACCGAATAAAAGTTTTTTTCACTCAACCAAGCTTTCAATTTCTTAACAAATCTCTGGAAGGGTAGGTCCTTAATATCGCTAGGTAGAGCATTAAATACACGTCCACACATTACAAAGCTACTTTTGTTAAATAACGTTGTCTTAGGAATTTTTGGCAACACAATTCTATTACGATTCCTGATACTCCTCGGAAATGTCTCAATAGCTTTTGTGAACAATTCTGGATGTTCTTTGACAAATTTTGCACATAATTTTGCTGATAAGTTTAATCGTAATCCATGCTGGTCGTTTAAAACTAGCTTCTCTGTGATCTATTGGAATGGATTCGTCTTCATGCAGACTATATTATCTGCTAAACATAGGCCTTCTAATAGACCGTTATCTAATTATCAGTTATGAGGGTTGATGCAATGTTCATAAACGGGTTGGTAATTGCAGCATGTTATTATTTGCGCTCACGATATATTGGTGCCATAACTGAGCTACAATATTTTATTGTTCAGATGTGCCGCAGAAGGAGAATATAAGGCACCTCGCGCACTAGACGGCCACGACCACGACCAGTGGCCGCAACGATCAGATTAACTAAAGAAACCATATAAACGTCGCGCACTTAGCCGCAACAATAATCTGATCGTTGCGGCCACTGGTCGTGGTCGTGGCCGTCTAGTGCGCGAGGTGCCTAAAATGAAAAAAAAAGTCGAGGGGTCAGTGCCCAATCCTTCCTAGATTCCTAAAGTAAATTTCTAATTAGAGCTTTGTGCTAACGCTAACCCCAGGACGTATTCACAAATCTATATATATAAAAGAAAGTCGTGTTAGTTACTTCACTTATAACTCAAGAACGGCTGAACCGATTTAGCTGAAAATTGGCAGGGAGGTAGTTTAGAGCCAGGAGAAGGACATAGGATACTTTTTATCCCGTTCGACATCATGTAGGTAGGTAGTAGGTAGGTAGTAGGTAGGTAGTAGGTAGGTAGTAGGTAGGTAGTAGGTAGGTAGTAGGTAGGTAGTAGGTAGGTAGTAGGTAGGTAGTAGGTAGGTAGTAGGTAGGTAGTAGGTAGGTAGTAGGTAGGTAGTAGGTAGGTAGTAGGTAGGTAGTAGGTAGGTAGTAGGTAGGTAGTAGGTAGGTAGTAGGTAGGTAGTAGGTAGGTAGTAGGTAGGTAGTAGGTAGGTAGTAGGTAGGTAGTAGGTAGGTAGTAGGTAGGTAGTAGGTAGGTAGTAGGTAGGTAGTAGGTAGGTAGTAGGTAGGTAGTAGGTAGGTAGTAGGTAGGTAGTAGGTAGGTAGTAGGTAGGTAGTAGGTAGGTAGTAGGTAGGTAGTAGGTAGGTAGTAGGTAGGTAGTAGGTAGGTAGTAGGTAGGTAGTAGGTAGGTAGTAGGTAGGTAGTAGGTAGGTAGTAGGTAGGTAGTAGGTAGGTAGTAGGTAGGTAGTAGGTAGGTAGTAGGTAGGTAGTAGGTAGGTAGTAGGTAGGTAGTAGGTAGGTAGTAGGTAGGTAGTAGGTAGGTAGTAGGTAGGTAGTAGGTAGGTAGTAGGTAGGTAGTAGGTAGGTAGTAGGTAGGTAGTAGGTAGGTAGTAGGTAGGTAGTAGGTAGGTAGTAGGTAGGTAGTAGGTAGGTAGTAGGTAGGTAGTAGGTAGGTAGTAGGTAGGTAGTAGGTAGGTAGTAGGTAGGTAGTAGGTAGGTAGTAGGTAGGTAGTAGGTAGGTAGTAAGTAGGAAAAAGTGCATTGCAACGCATGCGGGTACAGCTAGTTTGCTATAAATTCGCTGTTTTTCGGTAGATTTTCCGATCAGTCCGTGACACTAAACGTAGGTACTATTCCGAACCGAGCTGTCAACTGCAACTGCCGAAAGCACGTGCAGCGACTGCATGAAGTCGGCCGCAGCTGCACTTTTTTTTTTCTGTTGTACTGCTTTAGATGGTCCTAGGGGACCGTTTCTACGTAACCGGGCAGTTATTGGCGAGACCTGAAGTGTCTCCAGCCAATGGGGGGGAAGTAAAATACTTAACTTAAGCTAACTACTTGTACTACACTAACATCATGACTACCTGCAACAACAGCACTAAGGGCGACCCCTAGTGGGACTCGGACCTCGGCTTAGGGTGTTGCTGGCGTGGACATAGGGGGGGGGGGGGGGGGGAGACAGCTTGATGAGGGCTGAATTATCGGTGTGACTGCGGAGTCTGAAGAGACGACCGGCTCTACGACGGGAGAGCTCGGTGGATCGTGACCGCAGCTGCACTACTGGTTTGTATGTATTTATATGAAATGGCTTCCAAGCGCCGCGGCAGCGGCAGCACCACGTGCAGTCGCCGTCGGCTGCTGCAGCGGCGCTCGGCGTCGGCAGCTCGGTTCGAAATAGTACCTTTAGCTAGATGTTATGGTAAGCTATGGATGGAATACTCATTTGTCAAAAAAAGGTGAAGAAAATAGTAGCCTTCTCTCATGAAAATACTGAAATGGGGTGAGATTCGGTACATATTCCTGAAGAATTAAGTTTTTATAGTAAGCAGACATATTTAGTTTACAGCGGAGGATAAAAAAGAAAGAAAATGTATGGAATATGCACAGGAAAAGAAAAATGATTTTTTAATTTCGTCATATATTTTGCTTGACGGGTGAACCTTAACTGTGTGAAAATAAGATTGTTTTTCCATATCATTTTACGGGCGGCCGTCGTGATATATCGTGAGTGGACTCGAATCGCTTGACAGCAAAAATAAGCGGTCAAATTGATCCACGGTCACTAAGATTTTAATTGACATAACTTGAAGATAAGGGAGAATTCACACGTACCACAACCACACCACACCGCAGCTACAAAGTGGTCAAGCAGTGGTTACGTGTGATTAGTATCGCTGCAGCTTCTTGCAGTTGCGTTGTGGTAACTACAAAATGTCAATGTAGTTGCGTTGTCGCTAGTAGTTGCGATGTGGTTACGTTGTGCCTAGTGTTTGCCGACAGATAGATCAACTCCGGCTTTCGGCTTTCGCGCGGTGTCGTTGCGTCGACGCAACGTTGTGTTTGCGAGGTGGCCGGCCGCTAGTTCGCGGTGTCGCTGGTGGTTGCGTTCTGGTTGTGATGTGGTCGGTATTGCCCACACGGTTGAAATTGGCGACAAAATGTGGTCGTCATTTTCATACAAATTAGTGCCCGCCCACGTGTTGTTTTTGTGGTTGCACGTGTAAAATAAGTCTTAAGGAACGCTATGTGTGTGTGGGCCGTCCACATAATCGTAATTTTACTTTTTACCTACTTACATACGCTTTCGGCAAATGCGTCCTTAAAGTTCTTTTTAAGAATTGATATTATTACCAAAATTCCCTGCACGATCCTCTACGCTAATACACACAAAACAGGCCCTCGCTACCTGAAGAATGTACGTAGCCCTACTTGCCAACAATATAACTGGAAATAGAATTTTGCATAATAAATAGGGACAATGGCACCCAACCGGGGTGAACAGAAAAACAGACAAGCCAAACAATAGCCTCAACCCTTAATCTGTGTATTGTCAAAATGCTACCCTACCTGTTTGGTCAACATGGCAACATCGCGCACCGTTTGTCGATTTCAGTATCGTACCAGCCGTGCGAGCACGGGCAGCAGTTGTCGTTTTATCTTTATGTTATGTCAAATTTGACGTTTAGAATAGATAAATTTCTCGAATCGACTCGTTAAAAAGATCCGTAGGCCTAGCACGAATATTTTGACGTATAGTAACGTAAACGTAACGTTAATGTGAGTGAATTTTAAATCGAAAATACTACTATTCTATAGCATTTTAGTTTTAATTTATGCGACAAGCACAAGTTGTATGATACTTAGATATGAATAAAGTTTTCAATTCGATTAAATATTATGTGCGAAACGAGTACCTAGGTATTTCCAATTCAAAATTCACTCGCGTTAACGTTACGTTTACGTTACCATACGTCACAACATTCGCTAGGCCTATCGTGCTCGCACCACTGGCCTCAGGTTTCAGAACCTTTTCGATAAGCAGTTGTCGACCAATTCGATAAGCTATCTCTTTTGCTCTCGTTACGAGAATCTTTGACGGAACGAGATCACAGACCGAATCGGCCGACAACTGACGAATCGAATCGTTCTGGATCAGAGGGCTGGTGTTATAGAAACTAAATTAACACATTCAGTGCCGGGTACCCTTCGAGTCGCATTCGCGATGCCAGGTGGCGTGGAGGGCTCATTTTAAATGTAGGTTTTAAAAATACTATTTTACTACGTAGTAGCGTGTTTTATGACACGGTTTTTAACCTAATTCCAAGAACCCTTCTCGAGGGTTCCATCTTAACGCAAATGGAATGTCGAGGACCATCCTGGAAGGTCCACTAGCAATATGCATGGCGGCATGGCGTATGAGCTCCATGAAAAATGTGGTGGACTCGAATGTGTTAACCGGTATATTGTTCGCATAAATACGTGGCAGTACGATGTGTAATAGTGAAAGTAATAGTGAAACTAACGTTTTGGCGTAATTATGCATATGAGAATGCAGGTAACATAATATAGGCTAGTATATTTAAACATTATTTTACGTACTTTGGCATAGTACCATAATCCCCAGTTAATTTCTTCCAAAATAAGGTGATTTGCGATTAAATTTGCATTTTAACTCATGTAAGTAAATTAAATGGCATCCTATTGCCATCCAAACTATTTATTTATCTCCCATGAAAAATCTCTTGTTATGTAGGAGTTCTGAACAGCCTGCAATAAAACATATTTTAAGAATACTTACGGTGCATTGGAAGGGTTTGTTTCCTGAGTGAAGCTTCATGTGGACATAGTAGGATGAGGCAGACGACAGAACTTTGCCACAGACCTGGAAGTATACATTTTATGAGTAGTAAGATATTATTTTATAAATTTATGGCGTAGTGTGCTGGCAGATTGCCACCTTCTATCTCCTATCAAAAAAAGTAGTTTATACCCTCATTTCATGTTCGCTAGAGGTTAATATGGTAACTAATAAGGACACCTTCGGTCCTAGTTTGACTACAGAACCCTTAGAGCGGTTACGCACTGCATCCGGTCCGAATCCGAGAAAATACGTTCCGAAGTAGTCATAGAACTATTTGTATGGTAGTTTACGCACTAGATCCGACTTCCGTCATCCGATTTCTCTCCGTGATCCGTGAGTTTCCAATTCGGATGAAATATTGACGGACCGAAGTAGCCGTAGTACTGTTTGTATGAACGCTTTCGCATTACCTCGGATTCAAATCGGACGCCAAATGGATATGCCAAAGATGGCCCCTGAATTGTTTGAATTTGGATCAGAGATCGGATAAGTGCGTAAGCGATATCCGAATTCGGTCCGAGTTTTTTAGACTCTAGATTCGTATTTTTACATATTCGGATCGGATGTAGTGCGCAAAGCAATATCCGAATTCGGTCCGAGTTTTTTATATTCTTATTTTCACGGATCCGGATCGGATGCAGTGCGTTATCGCTGTTACAGTTTCGCTGTCTGCGAGTACGACGAGATAGACGGACGTCTCTACGTCGTAATCGCAGACTATACTCGCTATAAAGGCTCATTTACACGGAGATAGTTTCTCGAAGCAAGTCTCATGCTATCTCTGTTTTCATCGTAGAGAAAGACGAAGACAGAATGAGTCTCGATTCGAGAAACTATCTCCGTGTAAATGAGCCTTAAAGCGGAAACTGGCGTGGCTATACATATTTATAATACCTGTAGAGATTAAAAAAAACATATCTTTGTCATCATTAGCATGAATAAGTTAGTTATAAACGAAAGAATTCTGTCAGTAACCACTGTTTGAAGTTAAATTGTGTAAGTAGATAAAACTACCACTAATTAAAGTTAACATTTTTCACTCACCTTACAGGCCTGAGGTTTTGATCGTGGTGTCGACTGCCCACCCCCGTTTGACACTTCCATTTTAGTTTGAACTGATCCCATGTCCACTCCCATACCCTGTTAAAATGATTGAAAGTAGTGGTTAGAATTTTTAAACATGTCCAAAGTACTTAGAAAAAGATACCTAGCTAATAGAAGTAAGTTAGTGAATATTATTTTCTTACCTGAGAACATTGTCGGCCATCCATATCCATTTCAACTCCTTCGTCTTCCATTCCTTTGAAGCTCAGCTGAAAAACGACAAAAGTTCAGGTGTCTGGTTTTCTTGGCTTAATGTGAACAACTCGCATGTAAAATCAGCCAAGGCTGCCTGTATTATATATGGGTTATTTCTTACAATGGTTTTACTATCACACCGATAATTCAGTCCTCATCAAGCTGTCTCCCCCCCAAGCCCCCGCCAGCAATCGCCCTAAGCCGAGGACCGAGTCCCACTAGGGGTCACCCTTAGTACTGTTGTTGTAGTCATGATGTTAGTGTAGTATAAGTAGTTAGCTTAGGTTAAGTATTTTACTTCTCCACCATTGGCTGGAGACCCTTCAGGTCTCGTCAATAACTGCCCGGTTACGTAGAAAGGGTTCGGAAGGACCATCTACAGCAGTACAAAAGAAAAAAAAAGTGATTTTACTAGCAGTCTATTAGGTGATTAATGATTGATGCAGTTTTTCTTTAAATGTGAATCACAGATATACCTAGCGGGAACATCTGTGACTGTGACTTTGACACTTCCCCCTTTTGTCACTGGCTTTCTTCCGCCCAACTTTGCTAGATGGCAGATACACCCTGAGAGGTCCATATTGTGGTTTTCGAAGCATTCCCCGTGTCTCTATTTTATGTATAAACTCACCTCGTCGTCTTGTTGTTGCATTTCTTGTTGTTGTTGGTGTTGTTCCATGAGATCTTGCTGATGTTGTACTTGTTGTTGTACTATGAGGCTGTCTTTAGAATCTTCTTGATGTGTTTGGTGATGTTGGTTCATGTTGATGATGGCATGGCTTGAATCTGACCGTATTATTGTTGGGGGACCAGGGTGTACGTGTGGATGAGATGAGTAAAAACTGTAACGCAAACAATTCTTGAATTCATTATCAGTCTTAAAACACGACTACGAGAAAATCAAAACCTACACTTATCGGATTCATAGCTGCTTAAATATTTTATTATAGGAATTATTTGTACTGTGGGTTAAGGCGAATCCCTCTATGGGACATGGTTATAGCTCTGAGACACCATTTTTTTTGGCTATCGGAAGCTTCGTAATAAAATTATCTCTTGGTTGTACTAACCACGAGAAATACGAACCAGGCTGTACGTGTGAGGGTTCGGTACCTTCGGGTATAACCGTGTGGCGGTATTTACATATTAGTTTTTAGGCAGAAAGCTCACCTCAGTTAGATTGATTTTAAGCCATGTTAAATTTTATTTAATTAACCGTTTAAAATTCACACGATGGGGTAGGAATTTTTATTTCGGTATTTGTCTTAACCCCAAAATTTTTCTTTTTCACCAAATTTTACTGGTTCAGTTTAGAGCTTCAATTACACTGATAGCAAAAACCTTTGCAGCATATTTGGCCTGGTGGTTACCAACTTGGCTCTGGTATTCGCGACTTACCTCATGGGTTCAGCCTTGATTTGCTGTTCGAACATGGAGATAGTGGCAAGTAGGTCGCCAGGGGGTGGCACGGGGACCCCCACGCCCCGTGCCACACCCCCGACGCCTACGCCCCAGTGTGCTGGGAAACTAATGGCGACCTTTTTGCTCCCCCATTTTCAACTTCTGCCACCTGAAAAGAACTTTATGTCAAATGGCGATCAAACCTGAGGCTTATCTTGACAGATTTTGGAATAGATCAAAGGAGAATGGACAGATGCTGTCCAAACCCCGTCGGTCAATGAGAACTGACTTTTTAAAGCTTATTTGAAGCTCATTTTTTTTATTATGGGCACAAAAAATTCACTCCGGTGGAAAGTTATGGGCCACTTAATAAAATCAATATTTTAACAGTTAGAGGAAGTGTAAGTGGTTTTGGAGATTGATACCTATATATTTCTAAAGCCTGCTTGGAGTACATCATTATCTATCAATAACTAAGAAAAAAACTGGGAAAAAAGTGATGGTTCATATTATATTTATTTTTAATAAAATTATCGGATGGGAGAGACTCAAGGAGTGTCGGATATAGAGACCTCTCTAAAGCTTGTTTGCGGAACACATTTTTTTACTATGGAAAAAAAAACACTCCCGTGGAAAAAAGTTCCGCACCTCTGACTTTCAAATTCATGTGCGGATCAGACTTTCGCTAGGTACTTCGGATTATTCATTCAAGGGGATGGCGAAATAGACCGTGACGTAACGGACAGGATCAACACAGGTTGGATGAAATGGCGACAGGTCACAGGAACAACTTGCGACCCACAGATACCGCTCAAGGTAAAGGGCAAAATTTACAAATCCGTCATAAGACCTGTCGTCCTGTATGGATCAGAATGCAGGGCCATGAAGAAGACGGATGAAAAAAGATTGCATGTAGCAGATATGAGAGGATGTGTGGAGTGACTAGAATGGACAAAGTTAGAAATGAGTATAATAGAGGAAGTTTGAAAGTGGCGCCTCTGATAGAAAAGTTCAAAGGGAACCGATTATCTTGGTATGTGCATGTGATGAGGAGGGACGAAAAGCATGTGACTGAAAGTAATCATCTGCCTAGCCTTTTTCCCAACTATGTTGGGGTCGGCTTCCAGTCGAACCGGATGCAGCTGAATATCAGTATTTTACATGGAGCGACTGCCTATCAGACCTCCACAACCCAGTAACTGGGTAATACGATACTCTTGGTAAGACTGGTTGTCAGACTTTCTGGCTTCTGACCAACAGTAACGACTGTCAAAGATCTACAAATGACAGCCGGGACCAACGACTTTACGTACTTTCCGAGGCACGGAGGAAACTCGCTATGGTAAATGGCCACCCATCCACAGACCAACCTCGGCAAGCGTGGCTTAACCCGGAAGATCGGTCTATGCGGCTGTAATTATTTAGCCACGAGCTCCTCAAGCATGTGACTGAAAGTGATGCATATAAATGTTGATGGATGAAGGGGAAGAGGGCGACCAAAGAAAAGATGGATGGATTGTGTGAGAGATTACTTATATGAATGAAAAGGGAGTAAATGATAGCGGGGCGGATGATAGGGAAGAAGAAAACATTTTGCGCCAAACCCAAATAACTTGGGATAAGGTCATGAAGAAGAAGTGCAGATCAGAATTTGATTATCACTACGCATTAACGGCATATAAAAAAACATCATCAGGAAACCTGCATACCGAACTAGGCTCCAATAAAAGAAGCCAGTCTGGTGAACTAAGGCCTAAAGCCTTCTCAAGCCGGGAAGAGGCTCGTGCCCAGCAGTGCTACAGTAACTGACGTCGTAGATCGAGACCTGTCTTTTCAAAGCTTTTTAGGAATACTTATTATCTTGTTATAGAAACAAGACAATTATTTACGCCGTGAAAACAAACTAAAAATTGCGTCTTCAGCATTCGCCTGCTTACCCTATTTAGGGGGTATAGTCGTGAAAGTTGTTTGTTTTATATAATTGCTAAAGACCCAATGGTGGTATTGGTAAGTAACATGAATACCGAGTACTCTTTGTATTCCGACCACAAAACAATCGTATTCAAACTGACAAAAAAAAAGTAAATTCTTTTTTTATTGTGTGATTTTCATAACCTTCGGGATTTGTAGGTCCTAATATATTTCGTAATACACTTAGGTATAGTAAATGTATTTAGCTTCTTGGACCAGGGTCCAAACAAAGGTGCCCATTCTCTTTTGTGCACCGGATTTTGCTACTTAGCTCTGTTTACTTCGTAGAACTTTTTTTTTTCGCATACTTGTTTATGCTTCCTGTGCTACGACTGTAAGGCGCGTCTCAGGGGAGAGGGGAGACTTTTTAATTACAAGGTGCTAGTAGTAATTGAAGGCAGGATGATTTATATAAATCATTCAATTCAATACAATTGAAACACGAGACGTGTTAGTTATTTTTTTCTCCAACTTAGGCGCATTTGTCCCTCACCGCACCTGATAGTAAGCGCAGACAGAGTTTCAGATGGTGCATAAGAATCCAAGCAGCAAAGATATAGCGGGACTCCCCTATACATACCCCTCTGTGTTTCACACACACAACGGAACACAGTAAACTGCTTGGTGCCGGGTTTTGTGAATGCTTTAATGCGAACTTAAAGGCTGATTTACACGACGACAGTTTCTTGAAGCAAGAGTCGTTGTCTTTGTCATTTCTTTATCTCAGCGCAAAAACAGAGAGTTGCTTCAAGAAACTGTCGTCGTGTAAATCAGCTTTAACCAGTCGGACCGTAAAGATAATACCACCAAGCGAGCTGGGTTTTGTTGAATCTTACAACACGCATCTATTCCGAGCGTTCGGTGAGGAAATTTTAAATTTTACTAGCCAGTCCCCACACGGGATAGAAATTACATGTCTGAAACAAAAATATTTGACAAAAATCCTGAACGACAAACTCTGGAAGATGCCCAAAGTGGAGCCAACTGCAGGCTTGACCTTGCCTGGTGGTAAGATACAATCACTAAGCCAAAAAAGCTTGTGTGGTAGCTGTAGCAGTTGAGTTTGGGCAAGTGGCTTGAAGGCACCACGGTCAATGGTTATTTACCTTTCTTAATGGAAATCGTATTTCGTGTCCTAAAACACTTAAAAAGTTTTCTAACAACAAACTGTCAACGACAAACAAAGTCT
The DNA here is from genome assembly GCA_905220435.1 of Amphipyra tragopoginis. Classification (NCBI taxonomy): domain Eukaryota; kingdom Metazoa; phylum Arthropoda; class Insecta; order Lepidoptera; family Noctuidae; genus Amphipyra; species Amphipyra tragopoginis. The sequence continues at coordinate 14,484,239 of HG992009.1, forward strand.
AACAAAATAAAGGTCTACTTTGTCTAAAGAGGAAAAACAAACACTAGGCCAGAAACGCTAAGATGGGAGTGACTTGAGAAAAAATATTTAAATATGTTTCAAACTAGCAGGGGTAGTAAGTGAATTGAAGGAATCAGACAGGGAATAAATAGTCTTTCGAATAAGAAAGAGGCTAATGTGAAAATAAAGGGCTGTAAGGCTGGACCTTGATTTGCAGGAGAAACAACCTACAAAAACTAGTGCGCGGTTAAAAACAGGCGGCCGTAACTATGAATAATTTATGATTTTACTAGATAGGGCATGTTATTTATTTAAGCAAGTACCTACATATTATGTAGGTACCATTGAGGGCCTATGTACACGGTGTCTTCTACGCGCCGTCGACGCGCGTTTCCGTCAAACTCCATACATAAAAAATCACAATGACGTTTTTTAAGTATGACAGAAACACGCGTCGACGGCGCGTTAAAAAGACGTGGTGTGCATAGGCTCTTAGAAGCACAATTTCGCACTAACATTTTTTTAAATGGTATTTGTGAACACCGTAAAACTCGGTATAAATCTACCTGGACACGACAATTGGATACAGTCACGCAAATGAGGGCTTCATTGTTAAGTGATGGGAAACAAACTGATTTGTAAGAATTTATTATTTAGGTAGGGAGGGAACCTACGGGTTATTATTATTAGGTGAGGAATCTACGTAAGTAACCAACTTATCAGGAATTAATTTGCGGGAGATTTTATATCCAATTGGTGCCAGTCAGTAGGTACATAGGTATATGTATTTATTTTATAGGAACACATCAATCTAGCTAAGTCTATTACCTAGAAGTAAATAAAAATATAACCCCAGTTGAGAATACAGAGTTACAGAGTTAATAATTTTAAATAAAAAGCTTAGTTTTGCGTGAAATAAATATAATTAAAACAAAACATGATTACAAAATCAGGTGATTACAATTAACAGAGGCAGATACAGGGCAACAAAAAAAAAACTAACAACTTAAAATACATAAACGCATGGAAAATATTAGGCAAACAACGTAGGTATGTAAGTCAAACAAAAATTACAATAAGGTTAAACAGATATGTAATTCCAAACAATAACAAAATAGATTAGACATTACATTAACAGTTGCATTACATTGCTGTTTTATTTATATTGTTAGGCCGTTGACTGAGCACGGTAGATAGGTGCATAAAAAGCCGGAGATATATATATATATTATGCGAAACGCAATAGATAGGTATATAGGCATGTATACGAATAATATAATAGCATACACTCACACAAGGGCGCTTATCTTTAGCATATTTGTGTAGCATATGCAGATAGGTATATGTAAACTTGTTCACATATAGCGGTAACTTAGTAATCGATAGATATATGAAAGTGTAAACAAGAAAACATAATGAAAACAGCTAAAATGTCTAACAAAATATTAAATGGCGGAAGCTCACCGACCGACTGTCTCCACCCAGCCTCCCCCCCGGCCATCAATAAAATGGCCAATTCGTTATTGAATTTTGTCCCCAACTTTCAAGCCGAGGCTGCGCGACGCCGGTTGTCATACGACAAGTAATTTAGTAACCAATACAAGTCTAATGTAAACAAAACGGGTTTGTAATACTTTATTCAACGTTTCGGTGAAAGTTATGTCATATTATCCTGAGCTGAATCTACAGAAAGTACTTTGTGATAATACTCTTTAGTTGCTATCTGTAAACATTAAATCGTTTGCAAACGAAAGACTTGTAGCTATTGGAAATAAAACGACCTTTTATAATGTATGGGGGGAATGAGATACAAATTTATTATTATTCCTTTTTTATGCAAAATGTTAGGTTTCATCGCGCTTATATTTTTATATCATTATATATGTATAGCAAAAGTTATATTCTACTCACATAAGTAAAGAAACACCTAAATATAGTAGTGTATACAGAATCACATAAATTATATCACTAATTACACAATTTCGTTAAGATTGGCCATTCGAATTATGTTTTTCTTAGACACCGACATAAAATGGCTGCTACCTCATTGTTCTGCGCGTTCGTTCGTGCGCATAGAAGCCGTGAACGCTTGGGGACGACTTCTCCGCCAATTAAAATTATGGCGCGAAATTTAAGGCGTCGTTAACTACAATTTAATGTTTTATTTATGATAATCATTAGCGGTAGGTGTCAATTAGTATACGCAACAATTGCATAACAAAAAACAAATGATGTTATGAAAAGAACGATGAAAGCAGGAACATAAACAAGACTATTGCATTCATATTTATCGAAATTATCGGTAATCAGCGGAGGAGAAATTATTTTCCTTTGTTGATGGCGAATGCCTTCTAAATGCTGATTTAATTGATTATCCGAGTTTGTGAATATGTGGCATATCGAGCAATAATATTTCTTGTATTTTTTATTTGCTAGTTGTGTAGTATTCGTTTTCCGCGTTTCCTCCGTCATTATTAAACACGTAACCGGATCTATACGTATAGCTTAGATCTATAGACAGATAATAGATGACAATTTGAATATTCTTTATTCTATTGAGAAATGAGAACTAGGCCAGCTCGTCAATCGATATCCACAACCTACAATGACACTATGAAAAGTGATTTTATTTGTGACTTATTTATGACTATAATGGATCTCGTGGAATGAGGAAGTACCTACTTATTCTATTGCCGAAAGAAATGTAAAGTGCAGGGTAGGAATTGGAAATGTTTTATTTACAAATTATTGCATAGGTTGGTTATTTACCATTGTAGTTATTAGACAGGTTTATTTTTGCATTTGTAAGATGATTTTATTAACCAAGTATTTTTGCCGATTAGGTACGTTTCCAGATTTATTTAGGCTTAGGAATAGCTTAAAAATAGGCTTTAATTATGCATTTATTTGTTTTTAATTTTAAAGTAGCAGTCACCAGAAGCGTATTATTACAGTTGGGTATAAAAATAGCTTTAAATTGACTATAGAATTTCGATGATGTTTATTGTGAATAATTGCTTAAAACTATACTTACTGTAAAACGCACAGTACAACTGTATATCTATGTATATCATTATTCTATGCGTAAACATGTAAGTACTGTATAACTTTTAATATCTTTAGTACCTACTTGCAGAAACAATTTGAACTTTACGCTGAGTTATAAAAGGATCATGAAATATGAATGATAACACATTTCTAAAAGGATTATTATTTCGCTCTCTTTTTCTCTTTCACTAATAACGGTTCATGGAATTGGAGAGTAGCTGGTGGACTTATGACTAGAGTCGTAAGAGTCATTTAACGGCCGGCCTATGTGCCGCAGAAACAGGGTTAGAAATAAACATATAGTTACCTACTCATGGAATGTTTATGACTTTTGTGTTTTGTTTAATATTGGACAACAGTGTCCATTACTCCATTTAATTTAGTGAATGAGGTCCATAGAAATGATTAATTTGTGGTCATATCATTGAAGGAGTCTCGGATTATTTGTTACAAATTGAAGAAGTTGCCATGTTGCCAAGTACATGGTTAGTGTTGCTAAAAATTACTAAACTAACCTAACCTATGTTACTAAAAGTTACAAAAAATATAAAATTAATAGCTTCCATCACTAATGTCAAAAATGTCTGGTGTGGTGATTAACAAAGGTACAACAAGGTACGTAGTACTTATTACTTCTATGGGTACAACTAAATATTATAATTTTGTGACTATGTTCCATGTTAGGAGATGTGTTTTCCGCACTTAGTCCTTTATGTGGACCATTATACGTGAGTCAATTTTGTGACTATCTTTGTAACTGTTTGATTCAAGAATTAAAAAAAAAACAGACGTCAGAGGGTCTGTTTTCAGATTATCGCTGTTGGATTCGAATATTAGTGATATTATGCGTTGGATTGATTAATAGAAATAATAACGGACGCAAAATGTAAAACGATAGCAGATGTCAACAGCAGTGTAGTGCTGCCTAACTATCGGTTGTCACTCAATAGGTTGTCAATACTATCGTAAATCGTGACCGCGAAAACTAGTAACAATAACAACATTGATAGGGCTATCAATAGTATTGGAATTTAACAATACTATTGATAGTATCGATTGAAAGAATTGGTAATGGTAATACTATTGTTAAAGATCAATAGTGTCGATATTGTTGAGTACTGACACTATCGATAGTATTGATTTTATTATAATCGCTGTCGATAATATTGCAGCCGGATTTTAGTCATCATCAACAGAATACTATCGAATTTTGTTCATCTATCGTTATTAACCATAATATCGATTTATTGATTGATAGTATTGATAGGGAAAAAAATACTATTCATAGTATCAGTATTCAATAGTATCGATACTATCGCTATTATTACTTTGCATCAATAGTATTACTTAATTATATCGATCGATGTTAACGATAGTCCGATATTCCGTATTGTTACAAGTTTTCAAGGTCAACCATTGATGGTTAGACAACACTATCAGCACTACCGTAAAAGCCTTCGTGCCGTGACAGATAATCTGTATTCATACCCATACTACGAGTTAGCAAATCAGGAAAATAGTAACAGTTTTCGTGAGCTCTCTTAACTGAATATTAAAAATGTCCCTTTTTTTGGCGAGTGTGTAAAAAAGACAGAGATTAGCGAACTCACGATAATATTGCCGTTTTCTTAATTTGAGAACTCTTACTATAGTCTGACTATTAATTCCATGCAGTAACTTGACAGTTGGAGGGATACCAGTTTTTGACAAAAAAAGGTAGTGAGGGGAAAAATAGAATGAATGAAATCGAATGAACTTAATAATGTACTTATATGGATACTTTTTCTTGAATTTAATAATTTGATGATCAAAACACGATATATCAACATTAAACATAGTCTTAACCACAAGTAACTACTGATATGACGTTTTTGATGCGTCAAGTAACTGAAATAAGCTTATTTATTTATTCTATACTTCAATGCACAATTGTGGCACATAATGCGGACTTAATGCCATAAGGCATTCTTCATCAGTCAACCAAGAAAACGTTACATAAAATGATTATTATTTTATTGCTATTAGAAGTAAGAATAGAAAAGAGAAAATTATTCATTCTTGCAAAAAAGACGCACACAACTAAACCAAACAATAGTTACTAAATGTAGGTAACAATAACAAACATACCAATCTAGTTATGCATAGCCAACCATTACCCCGAACTGTATTAATAAACTAAAATCACGCCATGCCACCCATCAGTTCCAGGTAGCCATAAACATCTTAGAATAAATTACCAATCAATTATTAATTAATCATAGCTATAACAATTAGAAGTATGATCTGACATACAAGAGGCTTCCTGTTACTGTTACTGGCCCACTGTGAGGTCCAGTCACAGACACACACACACAAAACCTCCACTAGTTTATAAGCCCATGTAAATTAAAATTATTTGTTCTTGTACTATAATGCTCATACTGAGCACACGTGTCTTTAATTAAATAAATATATTTTTTAACAAGTCTTGCGCGTTCATATTTGACTATCTTTAGAGTTACAGAAAGTCTAGAATATAAATAAATAAGTTAATTAATTAATTTATGTTTGTCGTTAATAGCTTACGTAAAAAAATACCTTAACATTAAACACAAATATATTACGTAAACATCATCAAGCACAATAAACTTGGGAATTCGGCTTTGGATTAAATCATCTTACACCAATACATATATAAATACTTATTAATTATTTAATTTCATTATTTTAAACTTAAGTACAGAGAGTATTTAAGTTCTCCTTTTTATTCTTTTATTGCAAACGAATTTGTTGACATTTGTTTAAATTGAACTATTTTTCGTATTCGTTCTTTTCGTAAAATCATTCACTACCCCAACACTATTAGTTTTAGTATGTATGGTATCATTATTTTGCTTTGAACTGTCAAGTCACTGCATCGAACTAATAGTCCGACCAGTAAATATTGATTTCATCTGAAAAGTAGGAACAAAATAATTATGATATTATTTTGACAAACTTAAAAGGCAAGGACCCGTGGCCAGAAAAAAAATGTTCTGTTTCTTTCTGTCTCATACATTTGACATTGACGTTTGTTGTAGCAAGAAAGATTGTTTATGGCTCTTTTTGATAAGTTGTAACCATGGCGGTGGGTGTTTTTGATTTTTGTATAAATTTATCCATCTGAATCAGTTATATTTTCCTAGTTTACGTGTGAAATTATGTTTCAATAGCTCTGTTACTTAAATTTATTTTCGATCGTTATCCTATTTTTGGGTTAAATGATATATTTTTATCTTACGTTCGGCCTAACCTAGTCTTGTGTTTAATCACAGGGAGGGATTATTTTTTAAGGAATTGTGTGATAAGTGCCAAACGTAAACTATGAATATACATTTCAGCGATTGTCACCGCCTGCGTTGAAGAAGGACAAGAAGGAGAAGAAGCCTCCTAAGGATAATTCTAAGAATGTTATGCGAAACCTTCACATCAGGAAACTCTGCCTGAACATCTGTGTTGGAGAGTCTGGTGATAGGCTAACTCGTGCTGCTAAGGTTAGTTATTGTCTCTAGTATCACACGTAATATTTTGGATGTTTCGTTTTTATCATAACCCTCAAAACAGGGGCACACTATTATGACCACACCACGTCGAAATCTTTGGAATACCTAAGTATAATCATACATGTTTAACTTAACGCTTCAAGAAATATTAAATAATGTATCATGTGTACTGAATGTTTAAAAAAAGAAGTGCAATAATAAATTTAATTTATCATAATTTTTTTTGTAAAATTGAGACAGTAATTTGTTTTTTTTGCTTTGATTATATGATCTGCAGTTGCTTAGGTTAAGCATAGATAATTTGCATAGAGTAAAGGAGGCTAGCAGCAGGTGAAAGATGATGAAGTAGGGTAGCATGAACTTGTTCAAGAGTAACATAACTTGTGTTACTGTTTGTAAATTCATGCAAGATTATTATTTCCAATTTGCAACTTCTGAGCACTAACTACTTACTGTTCAGAATACTTACGGAAATAACATTTTTATTTCATTACTTCAACTTGATGAAAAGTGTATAAAATACCATAGGGGCCTTAAATGCCTTATTTTTGCTTTTAGCATTTACTTTAAATATGTTAGGTTATACTATTCAATCAATATTGTTCATCATATTTGATGAACAGTAACAGGACATTTAAAAAAAACTGATTATTATAGCATAAACTGTACTGTAATATTATCCTTTCTTTATTTCAGGTGTTGGAACAGCTTACTGGCCAGCAGCCAGTGTTCTCAAAGGCCAGGTACACTGTACGATCTTTTGGAATTCGTCGTAATGAAAAGATTGCAGTCCACTGCACTGTCCGTGGAGCCAAGGCTGAGGAGATCCTCGAAAGAGGTCTCAAGGTATGTAAATAGTTATTAGGTTATTGTTTATGTTATGGTAAATACAACTGGTAGTAATATTCATTTATTTTTTAAAATAACAATATTACAAAACTGTTAATGATATAACTTCATTCATGATGGCTGTAGAATCTGAATTGAACAAGGCAATCTATTTTATCTCTACTAAAATAAAATTGTAAAGGGCAAAAAGTCTGTTTATTAGAAATATTTTTGTGAAAAGCAGTTAGTGGGACTTAAAATAAGCAATAGAACATTAGTTCCCATTGCTGTTGTAGACACAGGGACACAGGTATTATAGAAAATGGATGGGCAGTGCTAGGAAGGCAGTATTAGGAGGCCCATGTTCAATACAAAACATCAATACAATTGTTCTCATTATACAACATCTTACATAATTCCCCTTAAAAAAGAAAATAATAATCAAGTAGTCTTCTATGGTCATTGTCATTTACCTCTCTGAGGAAATTAGGTAAGAATGTAAATAACTTTCTGGGTAGTCTACTCTTTAGTTTTATGTTTTCAGGATTGCTTTTCAGTGATGATTTTATTTTATGATTTGTCCAAATTTTTTTTTGGGTCCTGCTTTTATTTTAAAATATTGCCAATAGACTTTACAAGGACCTTTTAATCCCCTTTCGGCTTTAGGGGTATTTAGGAACACGTTGTATACATCTCTCTCTTGCGCACATTCTTCAAAGGCGAGCCTTCGCGAACATAGGCATAAAGAGCCATCAATCCTAATCCCATTCTCTAAGTAAATAGGAAAAATTAGTGTTTGTTTGACATTTGCATGATCAATTTTAGATTACAACTACAATGATTAGGCTACAGTTGTGAAGTTAGTAGTTTATGTTTGATGCTGAATAAAGGTAGACACATGCCTATGGAACTACTGCAAATAATTATTCTAGTTTTTAACTTCCAAAAAAGAATTTTATCTAAGCAATTGAATTCTCTTGTTTCCATTGTCATAGTCTGCTGTTCAACCATTCAAATTCCACTCATTTTTCATTTTGAAATAAAGTGTCAAGCTCATACACTATAGTGTATTATAATTATTATAATACCTCTTTTCCTTCCAGGTCAGGGAATACGAGTTGAGACGTGACAACTTCTCTGCCACGGGCAACTTTGGTTTTGGTATTCAGGAACACATTGACTTGGGTATCAAATACGATCCCTCCATTGGTATCTACGGTCTTGACTTCTACGTTGTGCTTGGACGACCAGGTAAGAAATATATTATTTGATGTTTCTTGAGAATTTTCCTTTATTGATATTTTTTGTTATGAGTAAATAATGCAGGCAAGTTTTAAATCCCTAAAGCTGACGACCTAAAGCGCTTATGCAAAAGGGTTGACTTCAATTCTCACATTGGGTCATATTTGGAAAATCTGAAGATATTAGTTTTATGTTGGGGTTGTTGTGACTTGTGTGTACGATGCTTACAATTGGACATCTGATAAGGAACTTCTTTTAAATGCACATCTGTTCAAGGGTGACGATAATAACACAGCTTCACTCTGTAAAAAATGTGCCACAGTAATAACCATATTTTAAAGAATATTTTGGCTGGACCTTTATTCACAAAAATATGGTGCACAATTATTTTAATTAGAAAAAAATAACGAATCTAATTCAAATCTACTTTTTCTTTATATGAAATATGTTGTCTAATATATTTTTGTGTTGTTCTAGGATTCAATGTAGCGCACAGAAGACGCAAGACTGGCAAGGTTGGGTTCCCCCATCGTTTGACAAAGGAGGACGCCATGAAGTGGTTCCAACAGAAATACGATGGTATCATCCTTAACAGCAAAAAGTAAACTTAAGTAAACAAAATTCATAAATTTTTCCGTGTTTTATTTTAATTTCGTTACTCCTCATAAGCACTTTCCTATGAATATTTCAAAATAAAAAAAAACAATTTAAATTCGCATCAGACTGGGTACTCATGTTTTTCATATTTGGGTCAAGTTGGTCAAGAGAAAAGCTCATCGGAAAAAAAGTTATTTTAGAAAGGTTCATTCTTTCATTTTCACTCCCTTTTTCTTGCTTGGGTAGGTAGAGGTTCTGGCTGCCTCTAGACGTTGCGTTTAGCTATACGCTTAGTGCCGCCGTATCCCAGTAGTTCCATTCTCTAGTTCCATCATGGGACTACTGGGATTATTTTCTCCCAGTAGTTCCATGGAACTAGAATACTTTTTAATCTAATCCCATTAGTTCCATGAAGTACAGTTGAGTGGTAATTAAATACGGTAAGAACAATAATCTTACCTATTTGCCTACGTGCAATATGTGAACTGGCCTATATTACTATTACATGCATTTAGCAGATTTCAGATTTATAAGGAAAATAGACATTTATTGTCAATAATTTATTTGGCGTGCATGCTATACCTATTATTTTCCGTTGTTGCTTTTGCTCGCTGGTCTTAAATTATGGTTTAGGTACTTGTGAAATTTTGTAAAGGTGTAAAAACACTAGAGGTAAAAACACTTGTGAACTTTAGTAAGGGTGTAAAAATACTAGAGGTAAAAACACATGTGAAATTCTGTAAGGGTGTAAAAACACTACAGGTAAAAACACTTGTGAAATTTTATAAGGGTCTAAAAACACTTATTTTTTACACTTAGTTTTTATACTAATTATATTCAATAAAATCATTATTTCCATAATGATTTTATTTTTATTTATATTTTTATAAGCTTTTACAAAAAAAATATGAATAAAAAACATAATTTAAATATTTTTTTATCTTGTATTTTTTATTAAAGGTTTTTTTTTTAATTTAACAAATTACAAATATTAAATTTGTAAATCTTATAAACTTCAATTACAATTTTAAACAAATATTAAAATGGTAGGTAATTGTAAAAAATACATTTATATAATTTGAAATATATAAAAATAAAATATTTAATTTGAATAAAATAATAGAACAATATTTATTTAATTTGTTTTAATTTTTCATTTGTAAAAAAGTTACTAAACAAATAAATATTTGCTTAATGAATCAACAATAATCAAATATTTATTGTTGACTATTTTTTACCCGCGGCTTCGCTCGCGTTAATTAAAAAAAAGAACGATTTTATTGAATAAAATTATTATAAAAACTGCATCGTTGGTCTAGTGGTTGCAAGCGCGACTTCTGAGCGTGAGGTCTTGAGTTCAATTCCCAGGTCGGGCAAAGTGTTATTGGGTCTTTCCGTGTGGAATTTCACAGTATCAGCCCGGAGTCAAGATTTGTATCGGGTTGATAGCAATAGGCTCGCCCCCTATTACATAGGACTTAAACATAATGGCGAAATGTGGGTGTACTATGAACTTCTGCCCTACCCTTCGGGGAATACAAGGCGTGATGTTTTTATATTTAATTATTATAAAAACTTAGGTGTTTTCATCGCTAGTGTTTTTACACCCTTAAAAAAATCACAAGTGTTTTTACCTCTAGTGTTTTACACCCTTACAAAATTTCACAAGTGCCTAAATCATAATTTAAGACCAGCGAGCAAAAGCAACAACGGAAAATAATAGGTATAGCATGCACGCCAAATAAATTATTGACAATAAATGTCTATTTTCCTTATAAATCTGAAATCTGCCAAATGCATGTAATAGTAATATAGGCCAGTTCACATATTGCACTTAGGCAAATAGGTAAGATTATTGTTCTTAGTATATTTAATTACCATTCAACTGTACTTAATGGAACTAATGGGATTAGATTAAAAAGTATTCTAGTTCCATGGAACTACTGGGAGAAAAAAATCCCAATAGTCCCATAATGGAACCAGAGAATGGAACTACTGGGATACGGCGCTTAGTGCAGGGCCCTAAGAGCGCTTACACACGAGCGGCGTTCCCATACGGCCGAGGTAACTGCAGCCGTCGACGCGTCGATGGCACCCGTTGACATTTCAACTTCGAAGATCAGCGGCAGCGGCAACAACTGCAAGTGTCGCTATAGGACTGCTGCCGTCGACGGTTGCAGTTACCTCTGCCGTTGGGAACATGCCGCTCGTGTGTAAGAGCTCTAAGGCGCAGCGCACGTCACACCGCGAGCTAAGCTAAGCTTGGCACGCAACCACCTATGTGAGCTAAAATATCTGGCTGGATCTACACTCTTAATTATTGATATCACCATGTTAGCTTGATACGCGCGGCGGTGAAGGAAGGCAGATTGGCGACAGAGTTCACCTAGCTTAGGCCCGAAGCACAGCTCGATCGGCGAACAGTTGCGTTCAAGCGGTGTTCGCCCGATGGCGTGCAGTTGACGGTCTCTATAAGGCGGGGCGCTCCTTAGGGCTACATATTCATATCCACATGATTTCATAAATCTTAAAACGCATGCAGTCGACACGCAACTGGCACCGGTCAAGCCGTACTTTGGCCCTTAGCTGGGATCGTCGGGTTAGATAGCACACGTAGGTATGGACAGTACCGTCTTTACCGCCAGCAAGGGCACAAGCCAAGCCCCCCCCCCCCCCCCTCCCCAGCTTGATGGGGGCCCCGAAACCCAGTGCCTATGTGTTTTTATCCAATAAATCAATTTAAAAAAAGCACATAGCTTACTTAGTACAACGCAACCCAGATAGCCAGGGTTCCTTAGCAAAAGTTTGCTCAGGCGAAGTTTCCTTTAATTTGAGACAAAGTGCTTCAGACTTTTCACTACAACTCGAAGTACAAGTTGGCGTCAATCTAATAACCAATAAAGTCACTGCACAAAAGTACATTCTGATGTTTTCATTCACGATTTTTTGGCTTTCTAAAAGGGCCCAAACTCTGTCTGGTCAAGGGCCCCTGCATGGCCTAAGACGACCCTGGGTATGGGTATAGTATGCAGGGTGAACCGAAGTATGAAAAGACGCTGCAGCTTCGTGAGCTAAGCGCGCTTTTAGAAAAACGCAAATAATGCGATTGTGTTACAATTCTATTTTTGCAGTTCATGGTGGCGCTGCTTGCAAAAGCTATTTGACAGGTAATTTCAAACAGGTACTATTTTCCTTGGAGCTGTAACTAATAAACAGTGGTTTTTTCATCGTGGGAAAATCCTCATGTATACCCTTCGCCCGGGGAAGGCAAAGGGTTATGCTGGACTCTTACCGGCTAAAAATCTAAGGTGTTCTAGCCTTCTGACCTATGGCCGGAATCGCGGGATTCGTAGCTGTGCACTACAGAAATATACAGTGTGTCCCTGGACAATGTGCATAAACGAAAATGGGCGAAACTAGATCACAATTCATCACCAACAAAATACGTTTAGGAAAACAGTATCGCATTAAAAAAAAATACTATCTATTAGTAACACCTATTTCGTTGAAAGGTTGAAATAAAAACAAAAATTCTAGCTAAGAATTCAATTCAAATTTAATTTTATGGCTCCATCGTTATTCGATGATTCCGCCAACGTCAAGGTTGAAAAAGACACTGTGTTAAGTACGTAATGTATTACACTAAACAAAGACTATTGACCGGTGTTTGTAGCGTGGAAATCAGATGATCATACTGAAAAGGGACAATACATTATGTTAATAAACAAACACAAGACGTAACAAATAACATGCAGATTTAAAAGGAGGAAAAGTGAAAATAAATAAATGGATGGGCTGAAAGAAAAGGTCATACTAGGTACAACCGAATATTATTTAGCTAAGAATTGATGTTGCATTGCAAAAATAAAAAGCAACCCTTTCAAAAAACAGTCATCAAGTTAAAAAACACGTTTCTTTAAGGAAGTTTGAATATTTTGTTTATTTCAATACTGTTTTTTTCCTTTTTTTATCGTTTTGGTCTAGTTTCACCCATTTTAGTTTGTGCACATTATCCAGGTAGCTGGCTGTCGGCTTGCATCAAGCGTCGGCACTCAGCCCTCTTCCTGGTAATAATGGACGCTTTGACGTCGAATATCCAAGGACAGGCTCGCTGGTGCATGCTGTTTGCCGATAACTTTGTGCTGGTTGCCGAGAGTGGCTTAGAGGTCCAGAGCAGATTGGTGGTGGGGTGGCAAAGACGAGAGTTTTGACCTGAAAATTAGCAAAACCAAAACAGAGTAGTTACTTGTTTTCTGTGCCAACATCTCTCGCCGGAACGCCCATACCGATTTGCTCCAATTTTCGGTACCTCGGGTCGCTTGTCCAAGGGGATGGCGGAGTAGACCGAGACGTAACGCACCGGATCAACTCAGGATGGATGAAATGGTGATAGGTCACTGAAATAACTTGCGACCCACGGATGCCTCTTAAGTTAAAGGGGAAAATCTACAAGTCCGTGATAAGACCTGTCGTACTGCTGTACCTATGGATCGGAATACTGCGCCGTGAAGAAGACGGATGAAAAAAGATTGCATGTAGCGGAGATGAGAATGTTGAGATGGATGTGTGGAGTGATCAGAATGGATAAGGTCAGGAATGAGTATATTAGAGGAACCTTGAAAGTAGCGCCAGTGACAGAAAAGTTGAAAGGGAACCGTTTGTCTTGGTATGGGCATGTGAAGAGGAGGGATGAAACGCATGTGACCAAAAGAGTTATGAATATAAATGTGGATGGATGGAGAGGAAGAGGGAGGCCAAAGAAAAGATGGATGGATTGTGTGAAGAATGATATGAAAGAGAAGGGTGTCAGTGATAACAGGACGGAATGGAAGAAGAAAACGTGTTGCGCCGATCCCAAGTAACATGGGATAAGGGCAGGAAGATGATGACATTATCCAGGTAGCTACACACTGTAGGTATAGGTACATTCATTTCTGTCCTCAGAACAATAATGGCTAAAGCAACTATTTCCGATTGATAATATTAATAGGCACCGTACCTACACACAATATACTAACCTCCGGTTTCTGAATTGAGAATTCTAGGATAAGCAGTACCTAGAGTACGGAGTTGTCAAAAAAAATACGGATTTTACCGCCGGTTTCTGAATTGAGAATTCGGGATAAGCGATACTTAAGTCTCAGAATACAGAAAGTACCAGAAGCTGTGATAGCGCCTAATACTGAAGCATCAAAAACTACTCTTAAACGGAGTAGTTTGACGCGTAGTCGATCAGTGGATCAGTTACTATGGGGACGTCATAACGACTACATGTATTTACCGGTGTCAAATTAAATTAAATTATGCAGTTTTGTGTCGTTCGAACCTATAAAAATGCAGCGGGGCTAAAAACAAAACAGGATGGGATCACATTTCACGTTTAAGTAGCACATTCAGATATCGTCTTATTTAATTAATCAATAAATTGTTCAGTTTGTAATTGTCATAGGGAATGATGCGTCCATATTGTTAGTGTTGTCAGTATAAGAGTTTTGATTTTCCCTTCTTTTTATTACCTACTGAGGGCTTAAATTAAACGTTTTTTTTTTATCTAAAACGTGTTTTATTCCTATTAGACCTTCTCTATTTCTTGAGATTATCAGGTACAGTCAGCGTCAAAATCAAAATCCAAGATGGCGACTGTGAAATGTTACAAAATATGCGTTATGGGTGTCGTTTCCGCGGTTTTCGGGAGCGCTGAAGATGAAAATGAGGTCAACGTCAAAATCAAAGATGGCGGTAGTAAAATTTTACAAAATATGCGCCATGTATGTCGTGTCCGTGGTTTTCGGGGGCGCTGATGACGAAAATGAGGTCGAAGTAAAAATCCAAGATGGTGGTTGCGAAATTTTACAAAATATGCGTCATGGGTTTCGAGTCCGTGGTGTTCGGGGGCGCTGATGACGAAAATGAGGTCGAAGTAAAAATCCAAGATGGTGGTTGCGAAATTTTACAAAATATGCGTCATGGGTTTCGAGTCCGTGGTGTTCGGGGGCGCTGATGACGAAAATGAGGTCGAAGTAAAAATCCAAAATGGCTGTTGCGAAATTTTACAAAATATGCGTCATGGGTTTCGAGTCCGTGGTTTTCGGGGGCGCTGATGACGAAAATGAGGTCGAAGTCAAAATACAAGATAGCGGCTGTGAAATTTTACAAAATAAGCGTCATGGGTGTCGTTTCCATAGTTTCCGGGGGTGTTGATGACGAAAATGAGCTCAAAATCCAAATCCGAGATGGCGGCTGCGAAATTTTACAAAATAAGTATGCGTCATGGGCAAAATCTTACAGCCGTCATCTTGGATATTGACTTAGACCTCATTTTCGTCACCAGCGCCCCTGAAAACCACGGAAACGACACCCATGACGCATATTTTGTAGAATTTCACAGCCGCCACGTTACGGTGTTGATGTAGTGAGCGCACATCCATACAAACTCATATAAAGAATACGAACCGCACGAGGCGAGGCATTGCGGGTCGGGTGCTGGGTGGGTCTAATGAGCTGTAACCTTTAGATTGAATAAAAATTTTTAAAAAAAACCCCTTTTTTTATTTCATTGAAAATTTCGATGCCATGCATAAATTAATGAAGGCACGGCAACACAGCTGACGGGCACGACTAGCCTGATATCGCTCCACGCAGTCAGTTAACTTGGAACGCTAAAATTACTGAGATACAGAATACCACGGTTCATTTTTTTAAAACTTTTTTTTTATTCTGAAAAAATCCCATGCAGGGTCAATCAGTGTCAGATCACGCGGTTTGAAGGAATTACATGAATTCATTAACACCCTGTAGTTTTGTTCGGATCATTTTGAACAGTCTGTTCGTCCCTATATATTTGACGCTGACTGTACCTACTCAGATATAAAATATTGCCTTTATAGAAAAGCACAATTTTGATTTTATTATTATCTTACCTCCAATACTCAACGTTTTCCCCAAAAACGGGTAAACAATGTCTGAGCTAGCAACATTACGCGGGTGGGAAGTGAGACGGGCGCGGGACGCATGCTTTGATTTTGGACACAGCGTACGGCTTGCAATTACTGTTGAAGGCGGATTCTGTTTCTTTCTGTATTCTGAGACTTATGTAGTATTTGAGTACGGAGTTGTCAAAAAAATGCTTTAAAATCCGTCATTTTTTTGACAACTCCGTATTCAAATGTTACTTAAGTATTTGCTTATCCCGAATTCTCAAATCAAAAACCGGAGGTTTAACCATTATTTTGACATCTCCGTACTCAAATACTTATTGCTTATCCCAAATTCTCAATTCAGAAACCGGAGGTAAAACGTATTAGTAGAGATTATTATAACGTCACTTTTGTTTACCAGTTTCTATAGTAACATCGTTTGTTGTAGCAACGTGCAGTTGTCATTGTCCGTTTCATTATGGAAGATTTTATATAAAGTTTATAGATAGTTAAACGTATTTATCATCTATTGAATAAAACAAAACATGGCTTCGAGATTCCAAGATGACGAGGATGATGTTTTGGCCCCTAAAGAGCCACAGGTCACGGCTTTGGAGCCTAGCGAGCGAAAGGCAGCTCGATTTCTACGTATCAAGCGAAGGCAGGATGCACTCAAAAGGTACTGAACTGTGGAATTATCTAAGCTCTGTATCAACTCTGCTTATCGCAGTCGTCATTCGCAGTTCACTTCTACATAGGTATAGGTAGAGTTCTGGGTTTCCTTAGGTCAGGGGCGGATTTGATACGTTGGCTGTCCTAGGCCTATGAAATATTGCCGCCCCCTACTCGCTGTAAATCACGAAAAATTAAATGAAGTACCTATAGGTATTAAATTAAAATGAAGAACAACGAAAGTTAGTAAATGATAAAATTATCTCAATCAGTGTTTCAAATACTGATGCTTACCATTTTTATTTGTAAGTAAGTAACAATGAATTGTTATTCACAAATTGTCTTTGCGAGATGTTTTTTTTTTGCGAGATGCTTTTTACTCCTTTTTGAGCTTTTACATTTGAGTTGAGTTTATTGAGTTTGAGTTGGCGGATAGGTACACAGAAGGCGCGACTACTAAAAAAAACCCACCAAATTTTGCCGTCCCCTAAATTTTGCCGCCCTAGGCCCGGCCTACCTGGCCTATAGGGAAATCCGCCCCTGCCTTAGGTGTGCCATGCAGCACCTTGATCTTCGAAACTTTGTGTTGCGACCAAAACACTTCAGATAAACCAGAACCTGACTTTTTACGCATCCTTGAATGTCTATAACCCTTAATAATAATTGCTGTGACGAACTACTGTTACCAATAAACCTGATATAAGTAGTGGTAATAGATCCACCAGAGCGCCGCACAATTATTATTGATATCACGGTCCCTCATGACGAGAATCTCGTGAAAGCTGATAAAAATAAACATATAAAATATCTTGAACTAGCACACGAAATTGTCGGCATGTGGGTTGTGGACTCAGTAGACATTGTTCCGATAGTCATTATGGCGAATGGTCTAATAGCCAAGAGCCTCGATCAACACCTCATGAGGCTCTCTTTGGGCGGCTGGATCAAGAGCTTGATACAAAAAGCAGTACTTCTTGACACGGCACGCATAGTGAGGAGATTCCTTTCTCTGGAGCCCTGACTGCCGGCAGCTTGGACCCTGTTTCCGAAGCTGGTGGGCAACTTTTTTTTATATATTTAATTTCTATTGACACTTGATGTTATCACAACCTATTCCTTAGAGCTGAGCAGCCTCCCGAAGAAGCTGCTGCGGAGGAAGAACCGAGTGCCATAGACCAAGCAACCGCCGCCGCAGCGGAGGAGCTTCAGCGCTTGGCACTTGATGGCGCTGCCAAAGTTACCAATGTCAAGGTTACCACGGACGAACGCGAGGTCGTTCGACGCACACAACTCTTCGCGAAAATGACTAGTAAGATACCCTCTCGTCTGTGGATTGCACGGTGGATGTAATTTGCGCCATGTTGTTTAGGTACACATCTGATAGCACAGCTCGCGTTCACTAAAGTACCTACGCGGATTAAAATATTTTTAACTCGTTTTATCTCATAAAGCTGGCTTCCCACGGTGCGTAGTAGCGCGCTCCGGCTGTGCGTGGTATCATCCGTAAAATCACGCACCGTGGGAAGCCACATTATGAGGGTGCGTGATATGGAAACGGCGCACCGCTCCGCACGCGTCCGCGTTACCACGGACGAGTCTCTTCCCATGGCGCGTCGGTGCGAGCTCGTGCGTCGCGGTGCGCGATATCTCGCACCGTGGGAAGCCACATTATGAGGGTGCGTGATGTGGATACGGCGCACCGCTCCGCACGCGTCTGCGTTACCACGGACGAGACTCTTCCCATGGTGCGTCGGTGCTAGCTCGTGTGTCGCGGTGCGCGCTATCACGCACCCTAGGAAGCCGGTATAATAGGAGTCCATGCTAGCTTGCAAACCATTCAAACCTGTTCATATGTGCCTTAATGTAGGTATCACCGTGTCAATGTGTGGGTGCGCTTCCCGCGTTGTCGTACTCATGTTTCTGTACTTAGAGCATATACTTACCTAGCTCTAAGCCATAGGTACGGACCATTCTTCGCAATAGGTACTGGTTTTAATGAGGTTGTTCATTATTTGAAGCTGCAATCAACCTGGGCATTCAACGATTATGCAGTAGAAGGGTAGTTTTTTTTTAAAAGTGTAACTTCCATAAGTTTTTGCGATGTCCTTTAAGTTTCATTTTTTTTACTTCATTTAGCCCAGTCGCGTAGTTTAACCTTGCATAAGGTCGATCAGTCCTGAATTTTGGATATGTATTATGTTTAGATATTCTTATGAAAATTTCAAATTTTCGACCTTGCGTGACAACGGCGCGCTCCGCCATCTTGGATTAAAGACCCCAAAAATGAGTTTTTATTAATTAACTCTACAATCCCCAATAGGTACAAGTACAATCGCATCGCCCCATACAAAGTTGACCGGCCCTTATAAACAAAACGAGCGGACACGCGGGCCGCGGGCATGTCTGCCTCCCGCTGCTCTCCGCCCCGGATCTTTCTCGGCAATCGAACCGAACTTCGGTCGCGTATAATGTGTGCTCTACAGAATACGTTGTCGCCGAAGCGCCACTGAACTTACGCCCGACCGAAGTTCGGCTGTAGGTACCCTTTCACGCAACGTAATTTCGGCATAATGTGTCGTCACGTCAGTCATTCAAATAGGCGTAATCATGCCGAACTTCGGTCGCGTACCTTCGGCATAGTGTGTTTAGACACAAACGTATTTTGCGTCGCGTATCTTGCGCAGTCCGTGGTGCTAGATACGCTAAGCGTGTTATGGCCCTTAGAGTAATGCATGTATTTTTTCTAAAAGGTACTTTAAAAAAAATTGAGGATGAGGCAGCCGATGCACAGCTCCAATATGACGCTATTTCTGCGAATTGGGATCACATGTTGTCAATTAAAGATCCTTTAGACATTGATGCTGAGATGAAGGAGCAAAAGAAAAAATGTGATGAAATGCTTGCCCAAAAAGATGCACTTATTGCTGAACTAAAAGGTGATCTAAAAAAATTGGATGAGGCCTATTATGAAGATTTGGAGAAACAGGTAAGTACCTAATTTGTGGAGGTTAATTTTTCTTTTTTAAATAAACACCCATTTCGCTACTTATACTCCATTGCTATTACAGGATAATGACATAAAAGAATTGTCTGACAGAGTAGAAAAACAATGTACAATAATGCAAAGAGCTTATGAAAAACAGCTGAGTTTAATAGAAGCAGCAATTAATATTGAACGAGTAGCAATGATAGACCACAACAACAAGAGATGGGAAGCACTATATAAGCAACGCGATAAAGAAGAAGTAGCCCATTTGGAATATACATTTTTACAGGTTGAAATATGCTAATATCGGTAAGATCACTTTGAAAGTGTTCGGCCATATTTATAACAATTTGACAACAAATATTTCAGTTAGACGAACATAAACTAGAAAATGAGGCAATAATGTGGGACCATCATGAAAAATATCGTGAAGCCAAAATAGAATTGGAATCTTTACTACAAGAGTTACAACAAGAACTACAAAAATTAAAAGCAACATGCATTATTAATACCGAGAAAATTGGATATACGTATCAGGTGAAAACAATAAGGGTTAAAAAATGTTGAGGTATTCATGTCGTTACTATAACTCATATACAATTTTTAGGTTCTCAAAAAACGTGAAGAGGAGAATGTCTTCGTAAGATCGCAACAAAAACGAAAGCTTAATAAAATGTCTGATATAGCTAATACGTTGAGGGCGAAAATCCGAAAGGCCTCTGAAGATGGTGCAATTGAGGAAATAAAAGCAGACTCTGAAATCGTTAAGTTGATGCAAACAATGGACGATTTGGAGAAGAAGTCTGATCATTTCGCTCGTGTAAATCATTATAAGTTTACTCAAGTATGGCGTATGTCAACTACCAGGTGCATAGAGATAAACAAACAATTGCGTCAAGGGGAAGTAACACTGCATGCTCATATTCTAGCGGAGCCGCCTCCTCCGCCACCTCAGAAGCCGCCGAAAAGTCCTTTAAGTAAACACGGTAATAGGTAGTAATAAAGTATTAGATGAGTTTACTCATAGTTTATTTATTTTGCTCATTCATGTATATATATATATTTGTAATTCACTGTCGGCTATGCTGGGGTAGAAAGGAGGTAGCCGCGACGTCGTTAGATATTAATGTTTTTGTCATTATTATACAGGGTGTAAACGAATTCGTATAATTCCTTCAAACCACTTGATCTACTGGTGACACTGATTGACCCTGCATAGGTTTTTTTCGGAATCAACAAAAAAAAGTTTTCGTAAAACGAAACATGGTATTCTGTATCTGACTAATTTTAGCATCCCGAGTTAACTGACTGCGTAGAGCGATATCGCGCTAGTCGTGTCCGTCAGTTGTGTCGTCGTGCTTTTATTCATTTATGCATGGCATCGTTTATATCACAACACGAAAAAATTTGGGAAAAAAAAAATATTTTTAATCAATCTTAATCCCGTGCGGGGTCAATCTACATTTATACCATTAATAGATCATGTGGTTTGAAGGAATTACACGAATTCGTTTACACCCTGTATACCTATTTATAAATATACAGTGGTGGACATATAGTTAGAAACACCAAGTGTGACTTTCATTTTTAGTACAATTTAACTTGATAATTAATGTTTTACGTATCATAGAGGGCTTATACCTATTTATCTACAATCTATCCACATCATCAAGTATTACTACGTCAGTTTTGGAAATATCATACAACCGTTTATGTAAAAACTGGTATACTTTATAAAATAAAATGAAGCAGCACAACGTACTAAGGTGGACAACTAATTAGAAACAGAAAAAAAACAATAACATAAATATGAACAAAGTTAACGAAACAATAAATAATGAAGTTAAATGGTACAAACGTTTTATAATAAACAATTAATGATTGGTTGGGAAGCCTCTGCTGTCGATTACAGCTCTACAACGACGTGGCATTGATTCTATGAATGTTTCATACATTTCTAGGGAATATTTCTCCAAGCTTCTACAAATGCGACTTAAAGTTGTTGTAGTATGATACTAGTAGTAGTACGATATTAATGATATGTTTATTGGACAATGTTTTCTTTACAATGTACCACAAATTTAAATTTGATTCAAATCCAGACTATTTGCAGACCAATCTAACACCGACACTAATTAGTCTCTTAGAAATGCTTTAGCGTTGTTTCTTTGGTTTGGATTATTGTAGTGTCGGTGTTAGATTGGTCTGCAAATAGTCTGGATTTGAATCAAATCTAAATTTGTGGTACATTGTAAAGAAAACATTATCCAATAAACATATCACTAATATCGTACTACTACTAGTATCATACTACAACAACTTTAAGTCGCATTTGTAGAAGCTTGGAGAAATATTCCCTAGAAATGTATGAAACATTCATAGAATCAATGCCACGTCGTTGTAGAGCTGTAATCGACAGCAGAGGCTTCCCAACCAATCATTAATTGTTTATTATAAAACGTTTGTACCATTTAACTTCATTATTTATTGTTTCGTTAACTTTGTTCATATTTATGTTATTGTTTTTTTTCTGTTTCTAATTAGTTGTCCACCTTAGTACGTTGTGCTGCTTCATTTTATTTTATAAAGTATACCAGTTTTTACTTAACGGTTGTAAGATATTTCCAAAACTGACATAATAATACTTGATGATGTGGATAGATTGTAGATAAATAGGTATAAGCCCTCTATAACACGTAAAACATTAATTATCAAGTTAATTTGTACTAAAAATAAAACTCAGACTTAGTGTTTCTAATTATATGTCCACCACTGTAGATAAAGTTAAAAAAATGTTTTTTTTAGAGAATGAACTCAAACAAGCACCAAAAGCTGTTCACATGCAATCCGATTCGAAATGTGAAGCAACTGAAGATGCAAAACAAAAATTGGTAATTT
This sequence comes from Amphipyra tragopoginis, assembly GCA_905220435.1. Lineage (NCBI taxonomy): Eukaryota > Metazoa > Arthropoda > Insecta > Lepidoptera > Noctuidae > Amphipyra > Amphipyra tragopoginis. The sequence goes on from HG992009.1 coordinate 14,506,948, forward strand.
TCTGTCTGCATTGCACTTTTGATTCACGAACGATGACGAGAACGCTAAAGGTCAGCTGCAGCACGGCACCGCCTCGAATTAGGCTACGGCTAGCCGCCAGCGCGCTAACTACGCGTCGTCCGCGAGGTGCAAGCTCGCAGACCGCGCGCCGCCCGCGAGGTGCAAGCTTGCTGTCACCGCGAACACAATTGTTATATGGCATTTCATTTTGTGATTGAACACGTCTAGGACTTGCGTCGTATCCTTACTTTTCAGTCGGCGCGCTGTAAGCACGAGGTCCGCTCTCTTGCAGCGCGCGGGCTGCGAGTCGAGTTGTATGGTAGCGGCAAGCGCGCTGACTGCCCGCCGTTGGCTTTTTCATATTTATATTATGAAATATATTATACGTCACATGATTTAGTGCTCTAATTTCAATGAAGAGTTAATTGCTGGGTTGGAGCGGTGCCGTTGCGGTGCCGGTATAGTGTACCATGACCTTTACACTGAACGTCTTTCAGTCGCAGTGGGTCAAAACTCTTGATAGTCTTGAGCCTTTTAAGTGATTAAAAAGGAAAACTGTAATATAAATCAATGCGAGTACCCGTGTAATTTGTGTTAATTCGACTAGGAGCTTCGGCTAGGACAATCGGAAATACGATGCCGTTGTCTTACATAAAAACCACGTAGGGCAAGGCTCGCTCGTCGAGCAGTCATCGGTTTATTATCGTTAGTGTGTATAACTCCTATAAAATAAAATTATTGTCAAACTTCAGGTTCGACATATACTACAACTTGTGGCAGATAACACGGGCTTTTTGGTAGAAGATCGTTTATTAAAACTTATTGCAAAATACCAATTGAGCTCCAGAAATTTGTGTACGCTGGATGCAATATTTATGGTAAGTATCGAGTATTTAGCACATTTTATCCACGTATACAGGGTGTAAACGAATTCGTGTAATTCCTTCAAACCACATGATCTATTAATGGTATAGATTAACCCCGCACAGAATTTAGATTGATTAAAAATAAAGGTTTTTTTCCCACATAAAATGTTTATTTGATAGACAAATTCGATGCCATGCATAAATGAAAGAAGGCACGGCGACATAGCTGACGGACACGAATAGCGCGATATCGCTCCTCACAGTCAGTTAACTTGGGACGCTAAAATTACTCAGATACAGACTACCACAGTTAATTTTTTGAAAACTTTTTTTTGTTGATTCTGAAAAAAACCTATGCAGGGTCAATCAGTGTCACCAGTAGATCACGCGGTTTGAAGGAATTACACAAATTCGTTAACACCCTGTATAATTAATTTCGTCATCTCAGGTGTTTATTTTCTTTGTGGGAAGCGGGATTCTCTTGCGCTTAGAGGATTGATGATGATGTGTTTTTTTTGTGTTTGATGTGTATGGGTCAAAAAATGGCGATGGCACTCGACTGTATTATTAACTAGCGACCCGCCCCGGCTTTGCACGTGTACGTTTTATAGCTAAAAACTATCCTCTTGAACAGTGGCGTGCACAGAGATTTCAGACAGGGTATGCAGAAAAAAAAAGTTGGGTTCGTCATGACCACGGAATGCTAATTCAGGTTTACCTAGAAAACAAACTACATCAATCAACCGTTTGAAGATGTTTCTATTTCTGTCATCTTTCACGTTGTGCCTTTCAATATTTAACTAGGTATAACTGGCTATTCAAACTAGTCTCTATTCTACCTTTACCAAAAGTTTGGAACTTTTAAGCAGGATTCTAGACGTTTTTCTGAAGAATCATGCTTAGCAGCCGCTTTGTGGAAATTATTTAAATCTGAGTATCCACTAGGTCCAAACATTATTTTTAACTTGATTTATAAACAAAATGCAAGGGAAACAACACAATGTATTTGTGTGTACACAACGAGTTAGCCAGTAGGTAACAGTCAGCATAAAACATTTTATGAAAATAACTAGTATTTAATACCTTTTCTTTGAGTTAAATCCAACCCGGGTACACACCTTCCCTTTGCAATCAATTTAACTGTTTCCTCAAAAGATAACGTGAAAACGCGGCCGATTTTAATTTATCTAATACACACATTTCGCCAGCACAGGTCTCACAGGTATAATTTTCCATTTTTACAATAAACTTACTAAATAATTAATCGACAGTCAATCACTTGCGCCAAAAAAACAATAAGGCGAAAAAACTTTGCAATTTAATACGTTACGAACTAATTCATACGAACGAATGAATCATTTGGTTAATCCGACTAAAATAAGTCGACCCTCTGCAATCAACAATTCAGCGGTGCTTTTACGTGTTCTCAATTTGGACGGTTTACAATGTAAGCTATGCCTCTAAAACTCCAACACGCGCAAACATTTTCACGCACACAGTCACACTTTTTGCTGCGTACTACACGAGATGCGTTGTATGAAGAATAAGCAAGGCGTAGTACAGCTTATGCTCACGAGGTGCGCGGGGGCGCAAATGTTCGCCGCCATCGAGTTAGTTTCAAAATAAAGTAATAGATGGCGCGTAACAAAATAAAGTAATAGATGGCGCGTAAGCTAAATTACCACGATTTTTTTGAATTATAGTTATTTATCATTTAGAGGGGCATGTTTGTATGTATGGAACTACAGGGTATGCAGAGCTTATTTGCATGTATGGAGTGCACGCCACTGCTCTTGAATCACTCTATCTATTAAAAAAAACTGCATCAAAATCCGTTGCGTAGTTTTAAAGTTCTAAGCATACATAGTGACAGAGAGCGGGAAGCGACTTTGTTTTATACTATGTAGTGATGACAACATAAGAGCAATCCACACATGAACGCCTGCTTTGAGTCCATCGCTAAAATAATCTACCAATACAAGAGTGCAATTGACCTATAATTATTTTATATTTTTATTTTCTTTAAGGCGCTAGAAATCCAAGCGGAAGAAGATGTAGAACTTTTATGCACGACATTTTTGAACTATGCTTTTTGTCCCATCTGTATCGGTTTGGAAGGTGCATCAGAATTACAGCAGGGTCCGGCGGCGGCGTCTGCCATATCACAGGATGCTTTGTCAAAAGCAGAGTCTCAAGGTGGTTTAAGAACAGCACGAGGTGGGTTGTTCATAAAATAATGGTTCAAATTGAGAGTTTATTTGACATGAATCTGCTAAATTGATTATATTTTTGTAGGAGATAGAGGATCTGTAAGAGGTCGGACAAGCGGTGCAGCGAGGAGTTTGTCAGCCAGCACCTCGCGATCTGCTCATATTGGTTTCAGGTTTGCACGTCCTCTGAGCGCGCGCACACAGACAGCCGTCAATCAATCCGTTTTACCACCGGTGGCCAAATTATTAGGGACAGTACTTATAGAAATGTAATTTCTAGTTGAAACAAAATAACAGACACAGCAAATCACTTAAAATAACAATTCCTCGCTTGATGCCTTCAACGCTAATCATTGAAGCCGTCAAGGTCGCCTTCTCTTTCTAACTTATGACGTTGTTATGAGAGACTACCTATGTGCTCACTCGCACACTTACCCAGTTAATCTATGCCGTAGAAAAATAATCTATTAGGTATTTTAACTTTGCCGCGCCGCGGTCTGTCTGCGCGAGTTTTGTTTTATGCAATGAAAGGTGTGTTGTTTTAATTTCCCACGATATTTGCATAACAGGAGTACTGAATTATCAGTGCAAGACAATATTTTACTGACAGAGGCAGATGAAATAATGCAAAAATGTGGAGATCCTCAAGGTAAGACCTACTCAAGTTTTTGCCACCTTTATCAATAATTTTCTCAAAGGCAACATTTGACATACTGTGTAATAAAACCCATATTTGATATTTCAGCAACTGTTATGGTAACTGGGGGCACGCCAGAAGGAGGCTCCACGGCTGGCAGAAGGCCTGGAACGCGAGGAGTCACCGTAGCCTCGCAAAGACCAACCGACACCGGCGCTACTAAATATGCTATTACTAGTCCTTATCTTTGTCCGCGTTAGTAGAGATTTTATTTATGAATTTTAAAAGGCCCAAAGTTTATTTGCATGGCGATTTGATTTCCGGTTGGGTTGACCTTTCAACAAGGCTTTGCGTTCGGAATAAGTCATATCATCACCTTGTTTCTTGTGGTCAAATATAGACTGTATTTGATTTCTGTTTCAGTGGGACATCTTCTGGAAATAGAGCCAATGCAAGTCTTAACTGCTTTAAGTGAATTCATACAACTGTTTGTACCACCCGAAAAAGAGAAACTTAACAATATACTGTTAGTATACATATTAGTAATTATTCGACTACTGAAGGACTTGTCACACTGGATGCGTTCTGCGTCTTGCGGTCCGGTCAACTAGAACGCTGCCCGCACCTTATGTGAACTTCATGGTCAGGGCAACCAGTCAGCAATCCGGGCCGGTCAACCGGTCAGCCAACCGGTCAGCGATCCGGGCACGGCAACCGGTCAGCGATCTGACGGGTAGGGCAAACAGCGGCCAATCTATATTTGCTTGCGTATAGTGGTATTTGTATCGATGTTTTGTGTTCGATTAACATCGAGTATCGATGTTCAGCTATAGATGTCATCATCGATGTTTTTGCAACATCGATCACCCCTAGTTGAACTGCCCGGAACGCTGCCCGTCGCCCGCCGCCCACTGTCCGCAACCGGGCAGCCCTTCCGCGTCCTTCCCACCGCGACCGCCTGACCGGTGCGTTCCCTACGTTCTGTGCTTGTGCTCGCACAGTCAGAACGTAATTACATAAAATATATATAAAATGCAAATGATGTGCACATAGGATGCGGGCTGCGTTCGATTTGACCGGACCGTAGGACGCAGAACACATCCAGTGTGATAAGTCCTTCATAGCCTTGCGTAGATTTAGGAAATTATCGCAGTTAGCTAGCAATTAATTATAATGCAGTTGGCCGCTGTCCTTACTGCTTCGCTTAGGTCTAACGACTAAAGTTAGTACTATTTGCTCAAGTTGGCCTGCTCTGGCTGCAAGTCACGGTTTTCATTTTTTGTGCGTACCTACTATAAGCGCGTTCAATACTTAGTTGGTTATACCATCATCACATTTTGCGTGTCCACTCGATTAGTACCTATGTATCTTTTTGGGCACATCTTTATCTTTTTGCGGTTATCAAATCAAGCGACTTTCTGCACCGAGTTTTAGTGTGAAAGTAGGTACTAGATCACAATTACACGCAGCTTTTAATTTGTTAATATTTTTACAGGGATAGCTTAAAACCACCGAATTTTGAAACACCATCTCGTAAGCTAACCACAGAAGAAATCAACAACTATTGGGCACAATGGAAGAATGTGTTCCCACCAGAGAAAGACAAGTTTTGGGATGGATTGCTGACTGGACTGAACCATTATTTATCTATATTACAAGGTGTGTATTATGTAACGAAAGTCTGTAACCAACTACAGGGTGTAAACCAGGGGTGGGCAAACTAAGGCCCGCGGGCCAACTCCGGCCCGCGGAGGGTTTTAATCTCGCCCGCCAATCCTCCCTTTTAGAGCCAGAGTACCATATGAGGCCATAGCAAATAGCCGGAATTATTTGAGCCAAAAATGTTAGTTTTGGCATAACAAAATGCATTTTTTTTATTCTGGCTCCCTGCAAAATTTCTTGTGTTTTTCTGGCCCCTGAGGAAAAAAGGTTGCCCAGCCCTGGTGTAAACGAATTCGTGCAATTCCTTCAAACCGCGTGAACTGGTGAAACAGATTGACACTAAACGGTTTTTTTTAAATAAACGAAAAAAAAGAAATCTTGGATTTCCATTTCTGAGTAATTTTAGAGCCCCGAGTTAACTGACTGCAAAGAGCGATATCGTGTTAGTCGTAACCGCCAGCTGTGTCGCCGTGCTTTCATTCATTTATGCGTGGCATCGAAATGTTCACTCAAATAAAAATATTTTTATGCTAAAATATTTTTTCCAATCCTTTTTGTGTGGTTAAGATACTACGCTTACACCTACTGAAAGTTTTTTTTTAAACCCTTATTCGAACTTATTAGATCGCTAAGTCGGATTCCAATCGTGAGTTTAATTCCCTTAGAATGGGTTGGCTAGGCAATTGAGATTTTAAGAATTGCTCCTGCTCTTCCGATGCATTCACATACCGTCATTGTTGAACTGTAGTCACGCCTATGACCTGTGCCTAATCCACTTGGGAACCACAATTCGCCTGACAGTTAGCAGATCACGGGGGGGGGGGGGGGGGGGGGGAACTGTCCAACTTCTAAATGCCAATACTGTGATCTGCAATCTAACCAAAAACTTCAAAGTTAGATGATTATGGTAACATTCTCGGATCTAACTGTTCATTGTTGTTGTCTTGTTGTTAAGCCCATGTACAACAGTGTACGTTTACGGTTCACCGTCCATGACTCAAATAAACGCACATTACATTTGCAGAACGCGAACGTATTCACGAAGAGGTAGTGGAGTTACGCCGACGCAACGTTGCGCTGCGTCGGTTGGTGCGCGGCGCGCTGCCGGAGATCACCTCCCTACCGCCCAAGTACGCGGGCTCGTACCCAGACAAGTTCACCGCACCCATCCCCGACGATGCTCCCGTGGCCTATGCCCGTCTTCCACCTATATAAACGAACGACAAGAAACGAAGAAATATTTGATATATTTTTTTTTGTCTTAACTTTTAACTATGGGACATAAAAGTCAATTCACGCTTTACCTTAAAACTAAATGCAATTACTATAAAGACCCACTGACTTATTTGTTAAATGGCAGAAGTCATGACATTAAAAATTAAAACACGATTTACATCAGTTATGTAGGTAGGCTAGGCAAGATACGAACCTCGTTTGAACGTATAGGTATTGCTGGTATTGGTGAGTTCACTAAATCGGAAAGTTAACTCGTCACTTAACTCATGTGTGTGTAAAATCAGTCTTAGGCCCGACGGCGACGCAGACGACGGACTTTTTGTCCGGCGGACTGCCGCGGACAGGAATTGACGTGGTTGGTAGTCTTTGCCGTTCATTGTTAATGACACCACCAAATGGTACCCCCAGGGGTGTGGTTGCCAAAAAGGATTTGTTGTGAGCTGTTCAAAAATTACATAAAAATATGCTATAATCTATTATTATATATGTATATATTTTCAGCTATGATCAGCTGTGTTTACATTTTAGGTCATATTTGGGGTCAAAAATTAGAAACATCATTTTCTGAATTCGTAACTAAGTACTAAAGCCGGGATGAAGAATTTTTGAAAAAACTAAAATAAAAATAATTTCACATGAAGTTAAAAATTATCGAAATTTGAAATTTTAGCAGTTGCTTTAAATCAGGGATACTTTCAAGACGCCTGCGGATTAGTACCCGCTTTCCTTGTATACATTTTACTGAGAAATACATACAAAGTAAGAAGCCGGATAGTCGGCGCTCTTTGCCGAATAGTCGCCGACTACGAAAGTGACCGGATAGTCGGCTTTACCGACTAGTCGGAACATCCCTAGTCAGGAGTTCTTGTCACTTCGTCGTCGATATCCATTCTTATTCTGAAGATAATTGTATCGCACTATGTATTTAAACTATATTATTTATAATTTAAACAAATAAAATTATTTAAAATTACCTCTGTATTATCTGATGTTGTTATCTAACTTTAAAGAGAGTGCCTCCGCTGCTGGCGCTGGCACCCAAAAATGGCCATTATAACCCGGCACTACATTACCTACTGCCGGCCGGCAGCACATCCGTTCCGATAGTCTGATCGTGCGTGTAAAGGTGTGTACGGACAGCGCATACATTGGTACGCGTGGTCGGTTATGCGTACTCAGGAACGCTTAGTCCGCACAAGGCTTAAGACAGGCACCTCCATATTACTCCATACCTGCGTTCCTGTGTACGCGTAACCGACTACGCGTACACAGGAACGCGCAGTCCGTACACACCTTTAGAGCCCAAATACCTACACGTCCGATACTTGCCTCCGATAGTCGGTTCCGATAGTCTGGTCAGACTATTTGAAGGCCATACATTTGTTTGAACATGAATTACACTTACGATCACACTATCCGATCGGATGTTAGAATCGTAACAGCGGTTACGCACTGCATCCGATCCGAATCCGTGAAAATACGTTCCGAAGTAGCCGTAGAACTATTTGTATGGTAGTTTCGCACTATATCCGGCATCCGTCATCCGATTTCTATCCGTCATCCGTGAGTTTCTAATTCGGAAGAACAATTGACGGACCGAAGTAGCCATAGAACTATTTGTATGGTAGCTTACGCACTACATCCGGCATCCGTCATCCGATTTCTATCCGTCATCCGTGAGTTTCTAATTCGGAAGAACAATTGACGGACCGAAGTAGCCGTAGTACTGTTTGTATGAACGCTTTCGCATTACCTCGGATTCAAATCAGACGCCAAACGGATATGCCAAAGATGGCCCCTGAATGGTTTGAATTTGAATCAGAGATCGGAATAGGGCGTAAGCACCATCCGAATTCGGTCCGAGATTTTTACTCTAGATCGGTATTTTCACGGATTCGGATCGGATTCAGTGCGTAAAGCAATATCCGAATTCGGTCCGAGTTTTTTATATCCGTATTTTCACGGATTCGGATCGGATGCAGTGCGTAATCGCTCTAAGCATCGTCCGGGCGTCGTTGTCGTCCAGAAAAAATCGGACACGAGAATCGTACGTGTACTTCATGAATCCGATCAGATAGTCGGATTCGGCTCCCGGAAGTAACTATCGGATGTGTCCCTAATTCATGTTTAAACAAATGTATGACGCGGAGGTCTTCAGATAGTCTGATCAGACTATCGGAGGCAAGTATCGGACGTGTATTTGGGCTCTAACGCCTGATCAAACACAGAACAAACACAGAATGACACGACAACGACAAAAGTAAAAAAATATTGCCGTTTCTAGACTTTTATATTATTATTACGTTGAGTTGTACGAGCAAAATGTAACGGTTTTTAGAAAAACAACCGGTCTTTTGAAAAACCGTTCTTTTCTGGTTTTCCAAATTTCGGTTACATCACTAGTTAGTATGAGTTGCTATTAGGGATGTACGATACTTGCATTTGTATCGAAACTTGGGATCGATCCAGATCGCAACTATGGGATACGATCCTAGGAGCGTATCCCATAGTTGCGATCCTAGGATCGTATCGAATGGTATCAATCCGATCCTCCAAATATCGAATCGTATCGTACTTAATCCCTCTAAGAGCCTAGGCAAAATTCCAGTGGTTATTTTGTACGCCATGTACAGACGCCAGCACATCAAGCTACTACAATCTGTCAAATTTCTTTAATAGATTTTCATCTTCCACCTTAGACTCATAACAATAACTACTCAAGTTCTAAATTGCCGCATTTGTGAAAACGAGCCGCGGCGCCATTAAAAAAAAATCTAGTTAAGCATTAAATTTTTATTTAAGTAATAAACAACAATAGTATTTTTCAAATTGACAGAACATATGACAATGTAGTACGATACATTCATTCCGATACAGGTACTTTTGTATCGATCCAAGCATGTGTTGTATTCGTTTGTATCGATCAAAAATATCGGAGTGTATAGTATCATGTATCGATACTATAAAGTATCGGATCGGATCGTGCATCACTAGTTGGTATCACAGACAGACGAACTGTCAGTGTGTACTTTTTAATGCTAGCCTAATTTATTAGAAAGTCATTTCACGCCGAAATAAGCCGATGTGATTAATCAGAAAAATAAATTGCAAAAATACAAGTGAAGGCAGTTTCTTTGACTGCTTTTTTTTCAACACGAGTGGTTATTTGAAAAGAAAAGAGTCAGGTTAGCTATAGTTAATATTTGGATGAAATATCTTTTTTTTCTTGAATTTTCATATTATTTGGTATACTACATTGTTACCTATTCAAAAACTTTACTAAGCGTACATTTTATTGCAGTAACTTGAACAATGATGAGGAAATTTTTTCATCTTTTTGGAGCCATCCAATTTTTCTATGGATGTTACTATGACTACAACTATGTCAATATACCAGTTACTTCAACATCAGTAACACCATTTGGAGGCAAATTCAAATATTTAACTTATTTAGATGCGGTAAGTCTTATGTAACTCTTTGTTGGTGTCATAAAAAAAATATATGATTTTTACCTTATCATTTTATTTCTCTCTTTTTTCAGATGATTCAAACAGCATACTTTACTTTGGCGCTGCTTAATGATATTTTTGGTAACAATGAACCATCACCATCAGAAAAGCCATTAATAAGACGGGTTAAAGACACAGTTTTTAGTGCTTTAGCTTTCCCATTAGCAATATTTGTTGGGGTATCTTTTTGGGGCATATATGCTGTTGATCGAGAGTTGATCTTGCCCAGAAGTATGGACCCTTACTTTCCACTGTGGTTAAATCATATTATGCACACAAATATAGTTGTTTTCATACTGATTGATCTCCTTATATCATTTAGGATGTACCCAAAAAGGAAAGTTGGTCTTTCAATTCTGTCTTCCTTTATGATTTGTTATTTAGTTTGGGTACATGTTATTTACTTCAAAACTGGTAGCTGGGTGTACCCTATACTGAATGTTCTAAATTGGCCTGTAAGAATATGTTTCTATATATTCTGCCTTGGTTTAGCATGTTGTGCATATTCTTTAGGTGAAACTATCAACAAAGCTGTTTGGTCTACTGAAGTAGAAAAAACTGTAAGATCTGGGAAGAAAAAAGCCAAATAATTGAGATACTAATAATTTAGATGTAGCCTAGTGTTAACCTCGCTTCTTGTTTTGAGGTTTGTAAGTAGGTTAAAATTGTTCTTATTGGTGAATAGTTTAAGAAGTACCTAGGCTGAAGTAATAAAGCTTTTGGAGAAAATATAGATTTAGAAATCGAAAATGGGGAAAGGCAACTTTTTAGGCATTGAAGATGGTAGATAAAGCAGATGTGAATTTTGAGATCTAATTATTTTCATTTATCTTGTATTAAATAAATTTTATTTAATTGATAAATTGAAGTTTAGGAAAGTGATAATAAATAACCCCGTCAAAAAGAAAAACCTCCATTATATGAACTAAAAACAACTTAAAAGATTTATTTTACAAGTAATTGAAATTGAATTTAATTACATCTGTAGATATTGTTTAAATTGTTTACTGAATGATTTTTACATTCAAATAGTACCTACCTAATTATGATTACATAAGGTACTACTGATTAATAATAATAATAATTCTTTATTGGAAAAAAGAAAAGAAAACATTACATCGATGTAAACCATTACATTACAAAACAAAACATTACATAGATTATGATTTGTTTTGTTAGTGTGTGGTTATTATGCAGTGTCAAGTGTTGTTCTTGTATAATTATATACTGTTTTGTCTGCTTTTGTATTATTATAAACAATACTTGAAATTTTATAAGCATTCTAGTAATTGCCTAAATAAGGCAGTTGCTTTAAATTTTATCACCAGAGTGAACTTTGTTTAGCCCATTGTTGATATCATATCTGATTGTTTTCAACTTATTCCTTTTATGGGCTATTTTTAACAGATAAACGCATCCAAAACAAAGTGATACACACAGACAAGTATTTTATTGTTAAAATAATTGCCACCTAAAGTTTTATTACAACTCAGAAATACCTATTTAAATATAATACTGTCATGTCAACAAGGCTACGTTTATTAATTAATATAATCGCTCATTGTGAAACTTGTTTCTTGATTACGCAACAATTAATTGAGATAACCGACTATGCTGTTAATGTTAGATACAGACATTGGTTGTGAACAAAGTCAGCAATAAATATACAATTTTCTCGAGAAAAATTATACACATTGCCTGTAGCAATAATGTTAGACGCTGATGTAAGCATTCTGTAATATAACTAGGCAAGTAAGGGTCATGCATTTTACTTCATTAATTGTAAGTAAGTAGGTAATTGTTGGTATTTGAAATCACTTGTAAGCATGACTTGGTTGTTTTATCTATGTTAATATTTACTTACGTGTTTCTTGATATAATTATTACTATCAGCATTTATTTATAAAGATAGCTTTAAAAACAAATACCTACTAATAAACGAAATTTAGTTATTGGCCTGATGAGTGCAAAATAAATAGCCCTTGTCAACTTAAAATTTTACTTAAGTCATTGCTAAATTCTTTTCTAAATTAGATGGATGTTTAATTAACAGAAGCCTTTGTGTTAGGTGTTCTAGATACTCTGGTATCAATCAAGTCACAAATTGTTAAAATATTTTTAAGATTTTTTAATCCCAGTAATCTGTAGGCACTTCTTGATAATACTTGGTACAAAGACATTCCAAATACAATATGATTGATTCAACTAGTCTTAACATATTATTTTGTTGTTATCTTAAAAATAATATTTTTTTTTACTTTATCGATCAATATACCTACTAAGCTCTGTTTGCGATTTATGTGACGTGGTATTAAAACACCAGTTATATAAATGCAAAATACGAATGTAATTTAATCTTATGTACCTACCGTAAATATATTTATTAAAAAAACTAGTATAAGAGCTCTCTAGTAGCATTGGCTAGTTACAGAATTTTAATATTAAGACCGTAGGCTTTTTCATTGAGGGCATCGTATTTGATCATTGGTAGAAAAAAGCTAATGGAATGATTACTCGTATTCCCCATTATGATAAAACACGCCTAATTTGTGAGGTGGGCGGGGAAATAAACGTACTGTCTTGTATTGGCGATATAACTGCAAATTGTGTAGATTTGTACAGACGCCAGCATATCAAGCTACCCGAAACTGTAAAGTTTTCCCAATCAACCTTGAACCTAATGCTTTTGCGATAAAGTTAAAAATCTATTAAAGAAATTTGACAGATTGTGGTAGCTTTATGTGCTAGCGTCTGTACAAGGAAATCAGGGAGGCTAATGACGCCGCGTTTGTTGAAACATATTTCGTTTCGTATTCGTAATCATAACTGCAAGTGGGCTTGCACATCCAGTCGGCAGTTGTCGCACAGTTGCATCTTAATTACATTCAAGCTGCATTTGGCAGTTACAAACACTTGGAAGCAAAGAAATCGAGCCACTCCTTTTTTCACGAGTCCTGGTTATTAGTTTTGGTTTCATGAATTATTTAATTCAAAATACAAAAAACTACCCTCATTGTAAAGGTTATTAAATAACCGTTTAGGCGATATATTTTTAGAATTGATCTGTTTCATAATACCAAAAATAATAACAATTATACCTGCGTGAAAAATAGAAGTGGCTCGATTTATTTGCTCCCAAGTATAGTTTACAGTTGCGATTGGATGTGCAGTATACTTGCAATTACGATTACGAATATGAAACGAAATATATTTCACCAAACGCAGCGTTATTAGCCACCCTGAACGCCTGTACAATATGATTCCATTTTATTACTACATGTATTTACGTGTGAAACGAATTTGGGGCTGTAGGTAACATTAATTTGTAACTTACATTTGTGGCGTCACTAAGTTTGACCCACAAAAACTAACATTTAATTAAATGTTAAGTTTTAATTGAATGTTAGGGCTTGAACCCCTCACATTAAAGAAAACCATACTGTTTTGAAACATCTACAGAATTTCTCTGATTACTCAAACCAGATGAAGTTGCTATTAAGTAGTATACAAATGTAATCTTTAGCTAGGGTAATTTTGTAGACAAGAATTTGTATGTATTATGTGCATTTTTTTGCCCTTCGGTGCCTACTTGTTGTGGTCGCGTGCCTATTCTGCCTAAAATAATCAATGAAGTGTTCAATCACTTGCGTACGAATGAATTATATCGATCACTATCTATAAGAAAGCAATAAATTTTATAATAAATAAATTGTTTATATCATATTTGTGTTTTTTTTTAGATTTAATAGATCTACCATATTATTTTAAGGCTTATCAAATACGTACAACGCAAATTCCTTACAAGTGTAAACTGATGTTTTCAAATAATAGTATAAATACTCTTATTACGGTCTCGTTTTGTAGTTATAGCGTGGTTACGTTGCATGTTAAGGTAGGTATTAAATATTATAATTATAACTATTATGTTTAAAATGTAAGTAAAAAGTACATCAAGCATGGTTCGACTATAGATAATTTAGATTTTTATAAATATGAAACTACTGAATATTATGCTGGTGACTGTAACTATCATTATAAAACAACCGTTTAGAAGATAATCTTGGTAGGTAGGTATAGGTACCTAGGTATTCGCAGGTTGCATGTCATCATAGTCTACACGATAGAAGCGTAATAATTACTAGTTCTCCCTATAGTTTAAGTTAACTCATTTGCAATTGAGGTCAGGTGCTATTGCCAGTAAGGAATAAATTACAAACGACTTCGAAGCATAAATGCAATTTTATTTCCGAACAACTTAAGTACACCTAAATTATAAAATACTCAAAATCACAGTAAAAATATAATACATAAACAATACGTACGCAATAGTGTGCTAAAATCTATAATATTATCACTTAACACGACTAGATTATTCAATTATGCGAATATTAACTAAAAAGTCTGGTCACACGTTATAACGTCTTGCTTAATAATGTCGCCTTAATTAATTACAATACAACAAATACAAATATCTGTAACAATACTAATTATAATACTTAAAATAAGGCAAATTTGATTTATGGAGCGAAGAGTATGAATAAGACAAGCTACTTTACCCAATAAGAGTTGATACGGGCTTAAATGATGATAAAAATATAATATGTATAGATAAATATTAAACTGTCACAATTCTGTTGATTACTAGAATTTTTAATTTTATCTTTTAGGAAGACATGGTTTTAACAACTCTTTATAGGTATCTAACAAAGAAAACGCTCTACAAAATGGAAGCTGGATGATCATAGACGAATATATTATTCTGTCCCTGACGTATCATACCGAATGCGGTATAGTACCTATTTCTTTATGAGTAATAGGTATTTGCAATTATTTTTATCTAATGGACACAATGGATTGGCTGCAGGGACTTTTCCTATCAACGGCAGTCTCCAATAACTTTATCTATCTGCGGTTTGCCCTACTAGAGATACAAGTTTGCCATTTTAGGTTATAGAAAACTGCAGTGATGAAGTTACGAATACTGCGTTCATCTGTTCCTATTCCTACCCTTGCTACGTAAACGCGCGCTATAGATTGTCTTATTTTTACCCCGGATTTATGTTTGTATGTAAAATGATTTTATAGCGTTGACTTAAATATAGAATGTATATTATAAAACAATATTTTTGATTAAATAATATACATTTAAATAAATGGATAAAAAGTGAAATGAAATACTTCAGATAATATAAATATAAGTACAAACGCCAGCACATCAAGTTACCCGAAACTGACAAATTTTCGCAATCAACCTTGAACCTAAAACTTTTGCGATAAAGATGAAAATCTATTAAAGAAATTTGACAGATAGTAGTAGCTTGATGTGCTGGCGACTGTACCTCAAATCATTTCCATCTGAAATGACACCGAAATAACTTATTAATCTTGAGATAATTCGCGGCAATATTATTTTTTAAATAAAATTATTCTTTTTCTTACTTCTAGAGAATCTTTTTACATAATTTCTGTTAAATACACCACTACTTTTACTGATTTACAATATGATTTGAATACCTACTAATTAGGTAACATTTTCAGTAATAACAATTTTAGACATTTTGTATCCGATCCGACCATATTTTTATACAAAAAATATATTAATACATCAACAGGGTTACTATTTTGCCAATATTTTATACATATAATTATTCGTATATTGTATTTGTGCTTGCAATGTGCTCATTTATCAGACTCCCATATACTTCCCCGTATCCCTATGTATGGGAATAACTATGTAAACAAACAAAATTAACTATGCATATAGTAACCCTTTTCATGTAATGTTTATAAGTAAAAAACCTATCCTACTCTACGCTACCATCTATATTATTATGTTTACAAATATTCATAGCAGTTTGTTTAACTATAATTTTTTGGAGTGTTATTTTTAACGAATACTTGAAAAAACACTATTAAAAAGAAAATATTAGTTATGTTATTATAATTAACTCAGAGAAATCTATACGTCTATGGTGTTTCTCCACATTTTCTCCAAAGGAAGTGCTTTTATCGTAATTAAGAGATAGGCACATTCAGCTGCCGGTCACTGGTGCGGGATGCTAGTTCAGTGTGGTGATAATGGGCAATATGTCTCATTTTGGGAGACCATTTAACTGCCATAGGCTGATGAGATAAGCTGCAGTTGTACTCGATGTTTATATAATAAGGAATCCTTTTCCCGTTCCATGCATACACAACATCCGCTCAATTATAACTTTAGTGCGAGACATTCTCTGGTTGACTATCTTACAGTCTAAACATGTATGATGATTTAGGCGATTATATAATCTAGCATATGTTGTACACTAACTGCAATCACAATATTTGCACTGTTTATTTATACACAACTTGGAATGGCAACGTGTCTTCATAAAATGTCTGTGCAGTTTTATCAGACGAGAATATTTATAAGTTGACTACTTACAGTGACCAAAAGCTGACTTAATTCGTAGGCAGCTCAGGCGCATAGCGATGAGCTACGTCTTCACCTTGCGGGAGGTCTTGTAGTGTCCGTTTTTCTTCCATCCGTTGCCCTGCGACGCCTCGCCGTTCATGGCGCGCGTCGCAAACGATGTTGTCTTGCTTTTCGTTTCGAACAACACGTCCGAATCTGTCTCTGTTTCTGATACGTCTTTAGTCGCGACTGCAAAATTGGAGACAATTGAATTTTATTAAACTTTCAGCGGTCACTAATGAGACACAATTAATTAATCTATTGTCATCGACTAAATCAGTTTGGCGCAAAGGACAAGAGGTTGAGATAAATATTTTCATTGATTGACTTTATTTTCGCAAATAATATTCCATCATTTTATGACGTGAATTTTGTTGTCGCCTAGAAGTGAGGCTAATGCTGTTAGTAGGGTTTGAAAGCAGGGTTATTATTGTATTATAAAATGTGTTTGATAAGTAGGGAGTCGTACAATAATTACATGGTTTCTCCTCTTGGTCTGCCCGCGGCAGCAGGCGGTACATGGGCCTCGCGCGCGACTTGCGCGGCGCGCACGCTCTGCGCAGTGCGCGCGCGCAGCCGCAGCAGCACGCGCCCAGCGCGCACAGCGCCGCCACGCCGCCCAGGCTCGCGTACACCACCGACCACTCTGTCATACATCAACATATTTATATTAGCTTACTCTCTCCATCACGCAAAATACGCGCTTAGACGTGGAGTTGCGGATACCAGCCCGTTATACCTTATACCTTATTAGCTTACTCGTTTTCAATCATTTGTAAACACGTTCGTTTTAAATGGTTTAAAACAATTGTTTAAAGTAACGTTTTCGTACGAAAACGCATGGTAGATCCTGATCAACAAAGTACTAGAGTGCTCGCAGATTGGTTACGTATTGGTGATGCCCGACATGATTCCATATCGTATGTATGTATTCCTGTTTTGTAAGGTTAGTCAGAAAGGGGGTACTAATCCGAAAGGGTGTTATAGTACACATAATAATGAATAACTTTTGTTCTACAACTTTTCACAAAACTCAATAGTTTAAGAGAAACAGTTGTTCAAAAATCTCAAAAAAAATCTCTAAAATCTATCTATCCCCAGTTATGATCAGCTGTGTTTACATTTTACGTCATATTTGGGGTCATGAATTAGAAGCACCATTTTCTGAATTCGTAACTAAAGCAGGGATGAAGAATTTTTGAAAAAACTAAAATAAAAATCATTTTATTTGGAAAAAAAAATATCGAATTTTGAAATTTTAACACTTGCTTTCAAACAGTCATCAGCGATACTATAAGTGGGCTTCGGATTAGTACCCCCTTTCCGACTAACCTTGTATACGTAATAGTTACCACAGTCAGGCTGCGCGTCAGGGTCGAGCTGCGTGAAGAGGCTCTGCATCCAGAAGGCGTCGCAGCGGCACGTGCGCGTGGCGTGGTCGCACGTGCCTCGCCCTGAGCACGTGCTGAGGCAGCGCAAGGAGCGCACGCGCCCGCCGCCCCACGCCCCCCACGCCCCGTTCGCGCCTCGCACCAACGAGAGAGCGCGCACACCCTCTACCGCCTTGCCCTGGACAGGACAAACAATATTATTCAAATTTAAAATAGGGTATTTGACTGAAAAAGTCTATTTAGTCCGTCAGTTAGATTATCAAAAAACACTTGAGCCGTATTTTTTCTTTTGTTACGTATATCAAAATTGACGAAGATACGACACTTAAAATTGGCAAAACGTCACAAGAAAGTACAATTTTTACTTGCTTCTGACGTCACAAGCCCCCACTCTCGAGTTTTGATGCGTTTTATCTTAGAATAAGTACTAAAGCATAGAAGCCGCCTCAGTACTTGAAAAACGTACAGGGGCATCTGTCAAATAAGAGCAATTTCGAGATTTTGAGCCAAAGCCTAGCTACCAAATTAAATTGCCCGCCACTAGTACCCCCTGTCAGACGGCAACGACATTTTAAATTTTGTCGTATAATACTTGTGTCAGTGGCGCGGTGATTTGAAAAAATATTTTAGTCTAGAATTTATATTTAATTAATTGTGTTTTGTATATGTGCACATTGTTCTTATAAATAAGAGTGTGCGCTACGTCCTGAATAGTAAAAAAATGTAAATCTCGCAAGGGATGTACAAAAAATCAAAGTGAAAATATCAGTTTCCACAAGTACGTAGTATTTTTATGTTTATTCATAGATTTTCCTTTAAATATATTTCATTATACATTAAATAAGTAAAAGTAAGACATTACCTTTTAGAAGAAGTAAAATAAATAAGTATAAACTATCTAAATCTTATCTATATATCAATATGAATATTCGCCAAAGAAATTATTAAAGGGGTGCGAAAATTGTATCGATAAATCTATCGACAACGTGATTTTTGTGTTAGGTTTAATTAATTAGGTACCTATTTATACTTTTTTTTCATTTAAGTTTCCCTGTGACGAATATTTTCGAAATAAATTGATTGCCGTGGTAGCTCACGAAATTGGTTGGGTTCCAAGAAAGCACCACAGAATTTGCTCCAGCCATTTCACTTTATCTTCTTTTACTCGTTCTGGCAAATGGCGGAGACTGAAGGAGGACTCTATACCAACATTATACCTTCAATCTAAATTTAAAAGCCTAAGTTCTTATTGAATTGCATGTCTACAGGAAATAAAAGAATTCGAGTAATTTCTTTAAAAAAAATTGGGACAGATTAACCCCGCACTGGATTTAGCTTGATTGAAAATAAAAAAATAAAAAACTTTTTTTTCTTGCAACATTACGTTCGACATCTTCTTTCGGCCATTCATACAATAGACTATTTCAGATAATATTTCATTGTCTTGTTTACCTATCTTTCAAATAAATGCTGTTAATACAGTCGTAATCTTCAAGCCTGATAGATTAGGAGAACAGTGAATCTAAACAAAATTAACGTATTAAATAAACGATGATTATCTTACTTCTCAATCAGTTTGCATTTGGTGCCACTAAATTTTACACCTCTTTACCGTAATTATCTTTAAAATCTTGTATTTTTAGGGATGCCGTTTTTTTATAGATAGAGTGATTCAAGAGGAAGGTTTTAAGCTATTAAACGTACACGTGCGAAGCCGGGGCGGGTCGCTAGTTATATATAAAACAATCATTATTTTGTTTAAAATTTCCAGCGCCTCGAAATAGACAACTTACCTGCAAAGTAATTGCAAATTAAATAATAGACATTTATACTTAAACGATGACTTTATTTATTGATAGCGATAATAACAGGACCAGTCGAAATGATGATGCTCGGGAGAGGCCTACGTCCAGCAGTGGGCATCTTTCGGCTGAATAATAATGATATTATGACTTTACTTTTGTCATTATAACTTTCTAAGAAGTAAGTATTTAAATGTACTATGGCAATATCCGGCATGGCTGTTATTTGGTTAACACAATCATAGTCACCTTCTTTCGGTCTTACAATACCACTTCAGATATTTCGTAATATACATTATACGATGACTTTATTTTATCGATAGCTATAGTCTAATAGTGTGAATACCCTCATCCCTAGTCTCTGTACAAAAGGTTACAAAATTATTTTTTACGGCCTGTCAAAAGTTTATCTTTCCCGCTCTGACAACAGCGAGTCCGCCATATGAGTAAATAGCATGGCTATATTTTGATTCGTTTATGCTAAGTAGCGCTCCTTCTATGCTTTAGTACTTATTCTAAGCGTTTTATCTTTCCAAATATTCATAGATTTAACAAAAGAAAACATACGTGTCCATTATTTTTCAAAACTCTAATTGGCGGACTAATTAGATTTGCAATTCATTGATGCTGTTAACATGCCTATTGTGGTTTAGTGTTTATTTATTTATTTATTTATTTATAAATAGGTACACCAACAGTACATACATTTTACATTTAAATAATAAAAGTACATGGGTTATGGTTCCTATGTAAATACCAATTACAGGTGTACACAGCATTCGCATGAAAACAATCAAGCATCGTACAAGTTATATAAAATAAAAATAAAATATAACATAAAATTAACAAACAGTAAAATCAATTAATTAGTGAAACTACTACTTATGACAGTTTAAATGTCTGTTCAGATGGGAATACAACAGGCTTCTGAACTTCGGTAGGGAACTAAAGAACACATCCAAGTCGGGCAGCTTTGAATTAAGTTCATTGTATTGAACACACATCCTAGACACTGGTGAGTGTCTCTCAATGTTACTTCTGCAGGACGGCGGTTGGAACAGTCTAGAAATTGGCTGTCTAGGAATATTGAACGGGACCGACAACATGACACGTTCTAGCAACTGTTCACAATCAATTTGACTATTGACAACCTTAAAGAGAAAAACCAAGTCATGAACAGTGCGACGGTTTCGAAGCGACTCAATATGAAAGAAAGCTAAGCGCTGTTCATATGGACATCTGTGGGATATTCCTGGGGACACGTAAGCAATATGTCTTGTGAACGCTCGCTGGATGTTCTCGAGACGTTGCGAATGAACAGCATACATAGGATTCCATACTATACTAGCATATTCTAATTGGGAACGTACCAGAGCCTTATAAAGGATAATTTTAGTTTTAGTCCCAAAAGATTTTGTGTTTCTCTTGATGAAACCTAACATTTGAGCCGATTTCTTAACAGTATCTGAGATATGAGTGGTGAATTTTAGTTTTTGATCTAAAGTTACTCCCAGGTCCCGGATTTCAGAAACCTCCTGTAAGATGATGTTATTTATTTTGTAGTGTTCGTTTATTCAACATTGTGTTATCGTAATTTTGTATCAAAAAAGGGCTTAGTATCTGTTTCGAATTAAAGAAAAAGTTTGTAAAAGTTCCTTACCTGTTCAGATAAGAAGAAAATCAGCTGTGTATTTCCAGAATCAATTTGACCGTGTACTTCAGTCACGTTGACCCTGATGTCATCTTTCAACAGTAAGGTCATCTTTTGCACCAGGGAATCGAGTTGACCTTGCGTGAAAGTCGATATAGGGATGTTTAAGGTCAGTTCCATGAGGTTCATTTCGAGGGGGTCTGGTTTTACTTGCACGCTCACTGTATCTTTGTCCGATTCGCCCTGATCGTCTGTTACGGTCAACTCATAAACGTATCTTCCGGCCTCTATGTTTGTTAACTGTAAAAGGCGATGCGTTTGTGTCCATCAGATTAGGTTATTTATATTATCTCATTACCATCGTTAGGGTGCCTTTTCACCGGAGATGTGCTATGCAGCTATGCTGTGAGAATGTAAAAGCTAAGCTACGAAACTATGTGACCGTTTCCACTGATGCTAAGCTATGTAGCTGTGCGAGGAAGATGCGCAGCTCGAGCTATGCGACTTATCGACAATAGGGAAGGCACGAGGAGCGGCGAGCATAGCTACACCACTCGCGACCATCCATAGCACTCATCCCTAGTTCGCATCCATAGCACGCATCCTTCCATATAAAAAACGTAGCTTAGTTGAATCAGTTTCCACCAGTGCTATGCTATGTGGACCAGTGAATATGGTTGGTGGATATCAAACGCATCTATAGCAACGTTGCATAGCACATCTCTGGTGGAAAAGCAGCCGAATGCTAGCCTTCGATACATAAGCGTGAACGATAGGTAATGTCAAGAGTCAT
This sequence comes from Amphipyra tragopoginis, assembly GCA_905220435.1. NCBI lineage: Eukaryota > Metazoa > Arthropoda > Insecta > Lepidoptera > Noctuidae > Amphipyra > Amphipyra tragopoginis. The sequence goes on from HG992009.1 coordinate 14,529,160, forward strand.
CAGTTTGGATTATTTATACATGTGAAATATACTTTGACCAGCTGATAAATGATATTTATTTCTGTAAATAAATCTGTTACAGACACTTTTACAAGTCAATGTAAGTTTTTTTTAAGACTAGATGGCGCCGGCATTTCCTATCTGACTCGCTCTGAGAAGAAAAGCCGAAACAAACTCAGAGGTCAACGTCTCTTTTAAAGTCCAGACATTGTGGTATAAAAACTATGCGAGTGTAACAATGTAGGGCAACGTTTGGAATGGTCTTTTGAGGAAAGAGCCATAGCAGGTTTGAGTTGACCTGTCCCAACTGACGGCACGCATGAATCAGCTAATTCTCTAAAATTATCCTTTCGGATTAGTACCCTTTTCGACTAAACTTCTATACAGGGTGTAACCAAATTCGTGTAATACCTTCAAACCGCATGATCTACTGGTGAAACAGTTGAAACATATTCCCCCTTATTACAAAAGATAGTTTAAACCAAGACTAAGGTAAACCCAGATTTAAAATATACCCATCACTTTCTTATGTCATATAACAAAAAGAGACGGGGATTTTTTAAAACCTAGGTTTTTCTTAGACCATCTTTTGTAATAAGGGGGAATGGGTTTCTGAAAATCAAATAAAAAAAAAGTTTTTCTATTTTTGAATCTGACTGCAAAGAGCGATATCGCGCTAGTCGTGTCCGCCAGCTGTGTCGCCGTGCTTTCAATCATTTATGAAAGGCATCGAAAAGATCATTTAAATAAAAATTGCAAATGTTTTATTGCTTATTTTATTATTGAATCCATATTAGGTGGTTTAGATACGATCATGTAGAATGTAGATCATGTGGTTTTAAGGAATTACACGAATTCGTTTACACTCTGTATATTAAATAAGAATTCTTTCCGTCGGCGATGTAATAAGTGTCAATAAGTTTATTTAACATATTCCCCCTTATTACAAAAGATGGTCTAAGACTAATTAACTGACCTAGGTTTTAAAATAGCCCCGTCTCTTTTTGTTATGACTTGAAAGTGATGGGTATATTTTAAATCTGGGTTTACCTTAGTCTTGGTAAACTAAACTTGACTTTTGAAACTTGGTAAATTAAACTTTAGACCATCTTTTGTAATAAGGGGGATTAAGTTTTACAGTTTCAAAACAAAGTTCCATTGCTTTGTGAGTGAAGGTCTTTTTTCTTTTTTAAATAAACATTTACATTTTGCAATTAAAAATGTATATTGATTACTTACCATAAGTACAGGTTGTGTATCTGAGTTAAGTATGACCGAGCCAGCAGCGAGGCCGGAAGGCGACCGGTTCCACTTCCACGACACGATGCGGAAGTCATCGGACGACTTGGATCCGTTCAGTATCAGCACCGACACAGGAAGGTTCAGTACTAGGTCGCCTCCTGCATCCGCTTTGGGAGGACTGTTTTTGTCTGTAGGTTAAAATTTTGTTAGGATCAAGTAAAAACCTCAGGGATCGTTATGAAAGGCCGCGTGTGGTTTCCGTTCTGGGTTTTGTTGACATTGTTACTATAAAAGCCTGATATAGTGACTAGAGAAACAAATTCAGATTATAACCAATGAGTATCGGATAAGTTCCATGAAATAGTTGTTTGTTCCTTATATTGGTCGTAAATAATTCACAAAGCAAATGGTCAGACTTTAGCGGTAAATAGGAACGCATGTGGAACGTGGAGTTCTGGCTACTATTTGTCTGCGAGAGCTCTTAGGAAATAAACTATAAAAAACTATACAGGCGTTTGGTAAATAGCTCTGCTGGCTGCTAGGGTCTTCATGTTATTCTCGTAATATTATTGCATAACAGAGACGCCTATATTTCTTGCTGAGGAAGGCAGAAGTACAGTCGTGTAACTGAAGTTCGCCGGTGACGGTTTTTCTTTTTTGCAAGTTTGCATTTACAAAACACTTAACATAAGCGATTTTTTTTACCTTAATGTGTTCTGGCTTTGAATGTGTTCAAAGTCTAATAACTCTAGTCTAGTACTACTACAATAACTTCTCCAATTAAACCCCTAATATTGTTGTTATATTTATTCCAACAGATATACTTTAAACTATCTAATTTCCAAGTACTGACATGACATACGAGTATAATATTAGTATGTAAATACAATCAAAAAGTTTATTATAATCATGCAACATACATTTAATGCAGGGATGTTTATAGGTGAATTAAAGACCATTACATACTGCCGATTTTATAGATTGTTAGAATTAATTGAGAGAACGCATGTTCCCGATTCAAAATCGGGCACGAAACGTCAATCGTTCAAAAAGCTGAACCAGATCACAGTAGATAATATAAGCTAAAGCAGTACCTCAACTCACTATAATTGCTTGAATCGAAACACTCACACAGACACGCACTGTAATTATTGAGTATAATGTACTCTTTGTCATGTACTTCTATGAGTCGTGATTGACTGCATTCCAATACTACTTTAGAAGTCTTGTTGCAGTGTCTGCAGCCCCGGATATGGGGGGGGGGGGGGGGGGGGGGGGCAAGCCGGGGCCTATGCCCCAGGCGGCAAGTTCAGAGGGCGGCCAAATTCACACTTTACATACGAATGGACAACTCATAATTACTCTACTTATATATCTATAAATAAATAGGCTTAACACAGACAGAACAGCGATGGATGCATTATTTCCGGAAGGCCTATGTCCAAATGTCACTCAATTAGTGGACATCTGTTAGCTGAAATTATAAAGATGATAAAGGTAAAAATAAATATAAGTGGGCGGGGACGGCATTTTTCAGATTTTGCCCCGTCTAAAAAAAATTGAATATCCGGGGCTGCGTTTCTGTGTGTGTCAATTCGGAAGATTGTAGGTAGTTCAAGTACTGCTTTAGCTTATGTATACTGTGACCAGATTGAACTACAAGTAATCACAAAATATGCAGTATGCTATGGTTTCAACAGTGATTTTTACAAGACAGTTATGTACACTTACTTTGAGTGACGGTGACGGTGACATTATCAGATGCAGAGTTCCCGTTATCGTCGAGTACAGTCAACGAGAACACGTATTGCCCCTTCGTGAGGGCCGTGGCATTGGCGACGGACTCGTTAAAATTGATAATGTTAGAGTTAGTGGGACCGGAGAGGCAACGCCAGGTGTACGCGACTATCCTATGGTCATCGTGCGATGCCGAACCATTCAGGATGATCCACGTTTGAGGTAGTGATATGAACTGCAATTATATTTCATTATAACCATCGCAGCTTTGATTTGGTTACGATAGTATTGTTCGTTGTAATAAAGAAAGTATTTATATAAACAAAAATAGTAATAATGTAATGTATTTACAACCAAAACACGTCATAAGCATATTAGTAACTTATTAACAATTTAATAAATGTTTCCAGCTTTATTCAATCTACAGGGTGTTCGGCGTATGGACCGACAGAAATATTTTAGAGGATGTGGGGGGCAGTTTGCTAGTTTTCACCCATACACCCTAAGTTTCCTAAGTGTCAAGATAATAGGGATATGTCTTTTTTAGTTTTCTGTTTTAGAAAATTATTTATGATATTCTAAATTCTTAAAACTTCTAATTAAAAAAAAACTAAAAACTGTTTTGAACTTAGCTTTGTTTTATAAAGTTTGATATCCTTTCAAATGCTATGCTACATGTCGTAGAAATCATAATACTCGTGAAAATCATATCTCTAAACATTAGGGTAGGTATATGGGTGAAAACTAGCAAATGACCCCCTGCAATCCCCCACAAAATGGTGTCGGTCCATTCGCCAAACATCATGTATCAGTAAGTTACTGTGCAATATTACTACGAACCATTCCTTAGGATATCCGTTATGATAACTTACATAGATTGACGATATTGGCATGCAGTGATTGTAATTTTATCATACGATATCCCCTGCACCCAGAATTTTACACGAGAATACTTGTTTTAGGAACCATACACCGCACATGCAAATTTACAAAATAAGTACAGCCCACCCCCTGCGTATATTTACAGTGGTTAGTAAGAAAATATTAAAAGAAGGTCATGTTTTTCTGTAACCCCTTTATTAATACTATTTCCCTTACTATACTATACTGGATAACTTCTTTTACCATCTGGAAAAAAATGGGTATAATAGGTGAACGAAGTAGAACCCCAAGGCATGTTTTTTTTTTAATTGCATGATACCAAATTTTACTATCAATAAATACTACTAATTTCAAGTAAATTTTCATACTAAATCAATGAAAACAGAAATTTTGATGTAAATAAATCCTCCCACTCCCGCTCCACCTGCGTATGATTTGAGTTTCAATAGTAGGTATCTACAGGGTTATTGGTAAAACACTAACAACCTTTTAAGGGGTCATTGTACTCATCATTATGAACAACTTTTACTATGGCCCAAAGCTGAAATTGCGAAAAAAAAAAACAGCTGTTCCCTACATTTTGACGAGTGATGCGAAGAAAAACTGAATAAACTATGCCAAAGCCTTCCTACTCCGTTCACCTATTATACCCAATTTATTTCCAGATGGTAAAAAAGTCACTACAAAAAAGTAATTATTCTGTATAATCCCATTGTAAGCCTATTATATTATAGCACAGGTCGCATACAACTACTTTAGCTGACTTAAGTCTGATAGCCTCTTACTCAAAGCGCTTCTACGTTGTCGAAATCCAGCAAGTATATTAGCTAATCTCCAGTTTGTTCATTAGTTCAGTTATTCTTCTATGGACTGACTGTTACCACTTTTTATCTCCCTTTTCATAAGACCAGACCCACATTTTAATTTGGCTTTAGTCAGATTGATATTATCAGTAATATTACACACTACGATACAATATTACGATAGACTTTATTTGGGCGTCATATGCTTGCATCCAGATCTGATAATCGAATTGTCTATGTCCATAATCGTTATCGTTTAGAATGTGGAACCTCAGATACAATCGGATCGGAAACGATTTTCGGATCAGCCACCCAATTCAGAACCTCTTCGATAAGCAGTTGTCAATCGATTCGGTTTGTTATCTAGTTCTCGTAACGAGTGAAAAAGAGATATCTTACCGAATCGTTTGAAAACGCACTAATCGAATCATGGGGCAGAAAATCGAATCAAAAACTTAAAAAGGGCCCGGTCTAATTCAACTGTTATTGTTTATTGTACTTACGGCTTCTGCCTGTGCGTCTGCTACAGGCGGGGTGTTGGTCGGCGGCTTCACGAACACATGCACTTCTGCCGTGGAAGACTGGCCGGAGGAATCCGTGACTTTTAACACGAACGTGTACACGCCTTCCGATAGATTTGATAACTGTAATAGTTAAACGATTAGAATATGCCAGAAATTTTGAAGTGGAGGATAATATGTTTATCCGTTGCAAATATTGATTTGTTTGATGATCATGTATATCCTTAGAAGGGAACCAGATTGTTCGATCAAGTTATTTCATAGGAATGATTAAGTAGGTCCCCAGGGAGCGTTTTGGGGATGATCACAATTCCAGAGATCATCATAAAGTACCCTAAGGTTAATTGAGTAGTTCCGTAGATATGATCGCGTTAGTTCCAAACAAAAACCGGTCTTTAAAATATTTTTAATATTGGGTGAACGATTGGAGTAAAACAGGTCATAAATGTTCATTAAAAGAGGAAACATTGTTTAACACACCATGCGCTAGATTGATAAGTGGCGATAACAACGAAGGGGTATGATTATAAACTTTGTTTTTCCATAAACTGTTATCTAGAGTATTTATTCAATGTTTATAATAATGTCGAGCGGCTTTTAAACGGAAATAATTGGAATATGAATCGAAGCGTGTGTATGTTTGCGATGTTTAAGTATAGGTTTTTAAAAATTATTAGTTTTATTTTCTAAAAACCTATACCTGAACATTGTAGAAGATGACATGACAAAGAAATGAAATGAACTGCTTTGAAGGATCTTTTTATGAAGTTATCGTCACATTTTATGTGTAGGCATCCTTATTTACGTTTAATCGCACGGTGTTCAGCGAAAATTCGGAATACATGAACATTCATACAAAAAAAGAAAATTGTAATAATGATGCGTCGTAACCTTACTTGTAAGTAAGGGGAGTGTGTATTCTGCATGTCCACAGCTTTGTTCTCATCTTCGGTAGACTTCGTCCATTCCCAAGACGTGATCTCATGGTCATCCGTTGAAAGACTTCCATTCAACGTCAAGTTATTGTTTGGCAAATATATTATTACGTCTTGACCTGTAAGATAGGACAGAACATGAATAGTACTGGTTTAAGTTCGACGTAGCGTACACGCAACTTGAAAGCAACGAGTACGTTGCGTTGCGAAGCGACGGGAAAAAACAAAAGAGATAAGAAATGCTGCGTATGAGTATTGCTAGCTTAGCGTCGTTGTGATACGATAACTTTATTTATTTAAGAAAACTTTACAATTTAACACGTTCAGTGCCGGTGCCCTCCAGCACCCTGGAGTCGCATTCGCCATGCCGGGTGCTCTTGTGGAGGGCTCATTTTAGTGTAGGTTTTTCTTGTAAATGCACCGTCATGAAAGTTGTATTTTACGACGTAGTAGCGTGTTTTTACAGTTTTTAACCTAATGCCAGGAACCCTCCTCGAGGGTTCACTCTTAGCGCAAACGTAATGCCGAGGAAGGTCCTGGAAGGTCCACTAGTAATATGTATGGCGGCAGCATATGAGTTCTATGAAAAGCGTGGTGGACTCAAATGTGTTAATAAACTTTATTTTTTAAGTATTCAGACTCATTTTACAATAGCCTTACCCGCATTAGCTTCAGGTGGATAATCCGTATGATTTAATACAGTAATATTCGCCGTAGTAGAGTTCTTAACATGGTCTGAATCTTCCACAGTCAATTTGAAGGTGTAGTTGCCAGGCTGTTTGAGATCATTAAGTACGAGAGTTGGTCCATCTTCCAATGGGGGCTGGTACCCAATAGGACCAGATGTCAAGTCCCAATGCCAGGATATGATTGCATCGTCATCCTGTTAAAACAATCATTTTAGGATTACACGTCTGTCTTGAATAATCTATTTCATACAATGTGTGGATTAACACTTTGTTAAATTGTTAGCATAGGCTATACACTCACAGACAGCCGACAAAAGTCTTATTATTAAGTTGAGCTGTCCGTAGACAAAATGTTTGACAGACAGGTTGGGACTTGGGAGCCACAGATTTAGGTTTTAGGCAAAGCGACATCCTCCTCAGATAAATATTTAGGATACCAAGTTATCTATAGGTTGGTTCCTTAGGTATAGGTTAAAACTGGATATATTCAATACACATAATGTCTCCGTCAAGATGTCTAGAATACTTAAAATATGTTGTAGGCTCATACTTTACTAGCGCTGCCATCAAGTACAGCAACAGTATTAGGTAGCTTCACAGTCTGCGTTTGTGGCGTGATGACGACCATCGGTGGCGTGTTGACACGATGGGGTGGCAACACTGTCACATTGGCAAACCCTTCTCCGTAGGAATTGGTGCCATTCACCGTCACTTTGAAACGGTACTGGCCTTCTGTTAGATCCGTGAGCGTCACTTTTGCTCCGTTTTGATTCATATTGCCTTGAAGACGAAGGAAAATTGCAAATATAAGTGGCGAATATAGGTACACCGTGGGCCCGCGAGATACCCGAAAGATTTTAACCTTCGATTCCGATGCCTAATTGGAGAAGAAAAGCTAGGATATAGTTTGTTGAATTAAGTTTAATTTGCGAAATATTCATGATTTACGGAAATTCACAAATCGAAAAATATCTATGGTAACAAGTCCTATGAACGCGGTGTTGCGACTTTTGTCATACTATACCCCTCTCGCCGTATGTCTTATTTGACGGGGAGGGTTGTGAAGTGAGAAGTTTCTTATCCACTCACACGATAATTTATAAATGCTGCCAGTTCAACCTAAGGGATTGTTTATAAGGAAGCTAAGTACTAAACTTAATTGATTTACATAGAAAAAAAAAATGTGTATGAATTGGACTTTCGTTGATATAACATTTTACTCATAATACCATCAGAAACGCGTGGTTAAAATCTTTCGGGTACCTCGGGCCCACGGTGTATACAACACACTTAAAAATATAAATGAAATATTACAAATTGTACAGGGAGAACTCAAACACCTCGCTCTAGAATCTAGAGTCTAGATGTTACTTAAAATCAGAACAATTCCATTTAGCTTGCTTGTGTTAAAAATTATCATGAACCTTTGTCTTATTTCCATTTATAGGACAAACAATGTATTATATTTCTACAGAAATAAAGTTATTACCTGTAAAACCCCCTTTTGGCTGATCAACTAGTGTCCATACATAGTTGTAATGACTCATTGTTGCTTTCTCATCCGGAATAGTATATGCAGCCAAGGTCACTTCATTGTCTGGCAGTTGCACCTAGGGAATATAATTATCGATATAAAGCGTAGCAAGTTTGTTTAGGTGCTGTTAGTCTAGCATTCTTTACCTTACCAAATGATTGATATGAAATATAATTTAAAAATAACTAAACTACTAGTTAAAAATATTAATGCATTAGGAAAAACGAAGAAATGTTCTATAAATTACCTGTTTAGATTTAACAGAAACAGTCAAAGTTTGAACACTTTTTTGTGAAGAAGTTTCAGTTTTAAGCACGTCATTTTTAGCATCAGAATCATCACTCTTTTTCATAGAATCAACTGGTATTGTTGGTCCTTTAGAAAATGGTCTCATTGTTTGAACGCATGCTCCTTGTGAATTCTCTTCTGTACCTGGCACACATTTGCATATGCCATTGCGTAACTTTAAACCTAGCGGTATACACTCAGAGTTAAACGGACAATCACCTGAGCCGACTTCACAGGGTATTTTTTCTAGAAAATTTGTTGCATCCATTATCATATCACTGTCATTATTTTCTCTGTATTTATCAAAGTTTCTTGCTTCATCATCATCCATAGTAGGCAAGTTGTTGATGAAATGTGATAAAAAGTTGGATTCTTCATCATCATTGAGCAGCTCATTGCGATGACTTGTATATGGAGAATATATTGATTCTTCTTCAGGTGAGAAGTTGTTATTTACTTGCCTGTAACTGGATTGATCTAATATATCTGACCAGTTCTCTGTAACAATATTATGTAAGATTTTATCTCACAAGCCCCATTTTGTAACAATTTTAATTGCATTGAAATGATTGAAATCCCTACAAGCAATCTATGTTCTATAGTAGGACATAGACATAATTGTTATCATGAAAACAAAATAATTATTAGTATCATAAATTTTGATCAAGGAAGTGTTAAAATGTTTTATCAGTACCATATAAAAATGGTTACAGTTGCTGTGATTAACAAATCATGAAAATCTGTTTATCAACAATGTGTAGAATTCATCAAAATTCTTTGTAATATTGATTATCACAGCATTGGATTAGAATCGTAAAAATAAGGATGTTGTTGATGTTACCATCCCGCATGATAAGAATCTCGTGAAAACTAACAAAGATAAACAAATCAAATATATTGATTTGCACACGAGGTTGTAAACATGTAGCATTTGGCAACCATTGTGCTGATAGTCATAACGGCCAATGGCCTAGTGGCCAAGAGCCTCAACCAACACATCACAACACTCTCGTTAGGTGGCTGGATCAAGGGCCTGATACAGAAAGCAGTCTTCCTCGATACGGTGTGTATTGTGAGGAGGTTCCTGTCTCTGGAGCCCTTACCACCCATAGCTTGGACCCTGCTCTCGATACCGGGGGATGCCGATTTTTAATATTTTTTAAAGGTTTTTTTGTTTTTTTGTTATGTATTTCTAAATGTAAATTGTAAGAATGAAAATGAAAAAGGTGTAATTATTTTAAAAATAAATATTATAAAGTCATGTATTACCATTAGGCAGGACTGGTTTCACTAGTATCATGGACACATGTGATGCCTCCCATTTACGGCTTCCAGTTCTCTGTAGAGGTAGACATAGCTCGTCACTGACACACTCCACATGGAAACACCTCAGGTCATATATGAAGACAATGTTGCATGACTCTGAGAGACAGCATTCCATTACACACTGTTTTAAACCTTTAAGACCAGGTTTTTCTGTGTAGTTCCCAGCAGTGAGATTTCCTATGAAAAAAGGAAAGTGTGACATGACAAGTAACAATCCTCAGTAATGAAGAATAGAATTAAAGAGGATATGTTGACAAATAGTATTATGAGATTATAGAATTTCAACAATGAGAGGCTGAAGCTCATGGATTTTATTTGGATTTGTACTATTTTTAAACTTTCATAGTTGCTGCCAAGTACAAGCAACAGTAGATTGAGCCAGCAAGTTAATAAAAAGAATTACAAGTTATTAAAAAAACTGATTGTTGCTAAGAAAATATTTTTAATTACACCATAATCTCAGTACTCTTAATAATATTTGCAAAAACTAATCAGCATTCGTTTTCGTGAGCTTGCCAAAGTTGGTCTCTCTTACACACCCTCAAGAAAAAGGTTTAATAAACTATTCAGTTTAGCAAACTCACAAAAACTTGCCGTTTTCGTAATTTGCACTTGTACTTGGGTTACTGATGTAGAATATAGCAACAAACTTCTATTACAAAGCCATAAAATGTATTCAGAATAACTTTTCATTTGCAAAAAATACATGCATTTTAATAAGACTTGGAGACATGCAGAATGATGAAACTATATGGAAATGAAGTATTCTTACTTTAAAAAGACTGCATTCATATTAAATTGTGAATTCAGATATAAATCAACATTTTTCGTGTTTCTCGACAATTTGCTGTTTAACTAGCTTGTAACAGCTGTCTCTACTTGTGAGGAAAGGCAAACAGTAAATATGCTTTGTTAATATGCCTTTCTTACTTAATAAATATTCGTTTAGGATAAAATAACTAAGGTACTACATAAACTTACCAACTGGCATGTAGTTCAAAAAATTCTTAGGATACAGCTTAGGGCATTTATTATTTTCGTATTTTTCACTCCATGGTTTATTATACTGCGACAGACACACTCTCACATTCAATAACATCACTAAAATAAATAAACTCAGGCATATGGTACTAATACTGTTCATTATTGAATATAATTTAGGTATAATACGGTTTATTAGCTGTTTCGTCGCACAATATTACACTTCGTCGACAAAATACTGCACGGTTTTATTAACTCAACCACAGGAACCTAAAAGTTAGAGATAAGCAATATTTGCGTGGGAGACGTGGGAGTACAGATAAAGTTATTTAATATTGTTCTTTATATTTCTGTTAAACTAACAAACATCGAATAATCAAAATTGATCGAGATCCTTCACTGTACAAACGACGACAGGAGAATGACATGTCACTTTCATGACAGTTGGCTTGACAGATGATCAGCCATCAGTCAGAACCACAAATAATAACCACAGATAAAGCAGTAACTTGTAGTGTTGGGCAGCTATACCAATGGAGGTACGTAGAGTACCTCTATTGGTATAGAGGTACTCTACGTAGGTATTTGTATTGTATTTGTATTGGTATTTTTTTCTAGTACATATTACTGCTCATGGAATTTCCTATCCTTGTGATAGTAGCCCCCGCACGATTGCTCTGCGACAATGTTCGAAATTGATCGACTGCAAGGCCCACTAAGGTCGTAAACAACCAATAGGAATTCGTTTTGAGTTGAAACTAAGCGGAGAGATTTGAAAATAATGCAATCCTATTGGTTGATCGAGACCAAACAATATTCGTTAAAAAATAATTCTACTGTTTGATAAGTTTGTTTAAAAAAAAAAACGTGATTAAAAATTCATTGAATTGTGTTTCTGTGAAATATGTTTCATTCAAGTAAATAAATAGTCTTTGAAACAATAATATTCGAAATAAAAATACTCGCACAAGGACCAAATACATATTATATGAAACATTTTCTGGGAAACGAAATTCTATGAAAGGAGATGGCCCAAATCCCATACAAAAAAAACCCAGGTCCGGCGCAAAAGTTTTGTGTCTCAGATTTTAGAGGATATTTAAAAATAATATTGTATAGGTACTATCATTATCTCTGTATCGGGTGGCTAACATTTATTATTTGCGATTATTGTGTAAACGCAATCGCATTCAAGATTATCTCAAAACCATAGAGGTAGGCATACATAAATAAATACTGATAAAGTAATTATAAGTATGTACATCCACCCTCAAAATACGCCACGTTCAGCCGCAATAATGCTAAGGATGTTATGGTACATGAAAATATATGACAAGTTATAGGAACCTACTAAGACCTATAAACTTAACAGTCCCTATAACCCTACGCCCTGTAAGCCCTACAGCCCTAACCTATCATAATATGCCTAGTATGTGATAATGAAATATACAGTGTGTCCGGTCATGGATTAGCGATATTCTAGGTACTTATTTAACAACTATTCTAGTACACAAGTACACTATACACTAGGGTCCAATACACTTCTATTTTTTTGTTGAGCTGTTCTGTACGTGTGTACAAAAAAAGTCATATCTCTCAAAGTTTTGGTCCTACTGAGATAAAAGTAGGCTTATTCCGAGGGCGACAATATTGTGTATCGTTAACATTATGATACAATGGGTTCTCATTTTCATAACTTTAAGATAGAGAATATCTCAACAAAAAAGCAAAATGGCTGCTAAATAGCAGGGAAGTGGATTAGACCCTAGTGTGTAGTGTATTTGTGTACTAGAATAGTTGCTATACAAGTGCCTAGAATATCGCTAGTCCATGACCGGACACATTGTATAAATAATTCAGGATGTTTGCACCATACGACCTAAGGCTGCAGACGGATAAAAGACAGGATGTCCAGGTTTGGGAAGGGTAATCTTACTGCCAGTCTCGCAGACTCACGAGTTAAAAGTTGTTCATTATTATGGGTATTTTAACATCATTTCGTATTAGTACCCCTTTTCCGACTAACCTTGTATATGCTTCTCCCTAATAATAATGTAACTGGTTGCCTTTATTGGCTGGCTGGAGTGGAACCCCAAGAGTTCCCGCAGGATTCTCAACTCTGTCTTGCCTTTATCGGCCGGCCAGAGGGGGGCCGCCAGAGCTATATGCTCGGGGGTGGAAGTGTCTAAAAGCGTAATAGCGGGGAAACCCACTCCGGGTCTCTAAGACCCGCGACGGCGAAACCGGGGCCACACCTCTCTGCACCTCTAGCCGTTCACACGTCTGTTGCCCCCTTCGCTTATATACTGGCGGCTTTTCAGGGGGCCCAGCTAGTGAGCTGGCGAGTCACCGTCTGCCAATATACTTCAATTTTAAATGTTGAAAGGCAGACGCCGTTTTCTTCCGGCAATAGAAGTTATCCAGTCCATTTAACACCCCCTCCTCCCATAGACCAGTTTTATTTTTACCATATTTCACAATCGTTTTGCGCCCACCTGGGACGGTCCATGACTGTACTCCAATAGTGCAGCCGTGGATAGTCCCCGGTTGGTGCCCCACCCCATTTTAGATTAAAGCTCTCAAAGGGGCCTCTGCGCGTTGGACCTGTGTCCCCGTGTATGCCTTCCAAAGGACCGGACATCTTCCACCCGGAAGATGAGCCGTGATGTCCAAAGAGATGTAACTGGTATGCATGAGGTGAGACAGCGCATCCGCAGGTAAACATGACATGTCATAACAATACAGAATGCGAAATAATACCATCCGTTAAGTAAGACTAAGAATTAGATTATAATAATGTGTTATTTATTTTTAATAGCCTGTAGGTATGCTTATTATAGGTTTTGTATCAATAAGCTTGTTTGTAAACAATTTGCGAATGAAAGAGTAATAAACATTTTGGCCGATATGAGTTTTTAATAAGAACGCCTACAAAACTTATTCAACAAAAAAATAATGTTAGCCACCCGACAGAGTGATAGTGATAGTTTTAAATATTATTTTTAAATATCCTCTAAAATCTGAGATACAAAACTTTTGCGCCGGGCCTGGGTTATTTTTGGGCCATCGCCTTTCTGTATGTGAAACAAGGGGACACCCTAAAAAATACAAACCTGAAAATTTTAGGGCTGGTGGATCATTATGACATCAGTAATTAATGTAATTATACCTGATAATTTATTCGGCTTAGGCGTTATGCGAAATGATGTTTATGACAAGTAAAGTTATACCTACGAAGATAATTTATGATTGAATTTAGGAACCACGGTAGGGTAAATTATGTTAAATGTTGATTAGATCATATAAATGGTATGAAAAATGGCATTATAATATTTAACAATTAGTTGAAATGTATGTTATATTAATTGAAAATTATATGAAATGATATTAGAGCATATAAAATTATAACATTAAAATGTTATTATCTGATGATTATATTAAATAAAATTATAAGAAATGAAATTATAACATCTGATTGTTAGTTTAAATGTATTTATACCATATATTACACACCTTAAAAAGGGTGCAACGCGGTATGTAAAAATATTTACGCTAGCGAAGATGCACGGGCACTGCTAGTTGCTAACCTGGCTTGGCTTAGTTGACGATATTACGGGTATTAATAGGCTTATAATGAAATGGTGCTATTTCATAAAATGGCCAGGCACAAGACGTGCCCAATTCTACGATCGGACGACGATATATTGATGATAATACATGATTATTATGTTTCCTTTTGTTTGAGCATGTACCTACCCAGTTCATTTAATTAAACAGTTTACGCTCGAATACATTTTGTTATGATTACTTTAATGTATCTAGGCACCGTTATGCAAATTAAAAAACTCGTTTAATCAAAAATACATTTCAGTTTGCAGTTTGCTCACAGGAAATAAATGAAAAAAAAAAACAGGAGTGACTGAATAATCGAAAAATGGGTGCAGGTCAAATTGGAGGCATTGCCACTTTGCGTAAATAGCCTGATATATATCATTTTACAATGAACTTACTAATAAGTAACGAGTACATCTCCTAATTATTATTACAGTGGATGTGGATTTTAAAAATGCTGCTACGTTTCTTGGTGAAAAAGCGGAAGTAACAGAAGCCCAACATGTAGTAAGCCTCAGTTTTTTTTGTTCAGTAGTCTATCGTACCAGCAGGCAGGACATACCTAGAAGTCTCTTCAGTTGCGTGGCGTAGCAGATGCGTCAAACTCCCAACTACTTAAGGGTCAGGAGAGCTAAAATTCTATGTTTTTTTTTCTGAAATGGGGATGGACCCTTCTGCTCCCAAGACCTAAGGACGACAAGCGACAGCCTAGACGACGACGAACCTAAACGACAGCTAAGGTTGAAACTAGAAATTGGTTGTTTGTGTACATCAATAATGAACACCAAGTATGGTTTTCCATTTCCAGAGGAAAGGGCAGTTTCTGTTCATATGGTATTCATGAGAGTACCTACTTTTAGACTCTAAGTAAAGACGGGACGTCATTCGTGGTTCATGGCAGCTGTTCGGCTGCGTTTGAGGGACAGCGCCGCGTGCAGTGGGGCATTGAGTAAAGTGCACGCTTGGTTACCTACTAATAGCATAGGAATAGGAGTTGTATCGAGGTGGTTTCGAAAGGGAACTATATTTTTTGTCAGCAAAGTTTATATTTGTCATCAACTTGTATCGTCTAATTAATCGATCTATCGCCACGAAATGGTTTCATTCTCAGATAAATTAAAGTGTCGCCAGATATGAATTACCAAATTAATGTGAATATTTGTATCTAAAATAAGAGATGGATTATCAATAAAAACGTAGTTCACTCCTGGGATAAAAACTTTGCTCTCAAAATAATAGGTTTAGGTATCCCTTAAAAAATAGCTTCGCACTCAGAATCTGTCGCCAAATAACTCGATTATTTATCATCCCCAGATTGCGACTTGTTTTTATTTGTTATTTTGTCACCAGTACAGTAGTTACATTTTATTTCGTTCAGTTATCAAAATAATACGATTCGTTACTAATTTAATACTTACTTCAGTTTATAATTACTTTTATTTAGTTTATAATTTTTTTGTGCCATGCGGTGCCGGACGCCGTAAAGAATAGCACTTCCCCATCTCTTCCCGTGGGTGTCGTAGCAGGTGACTAAGGGATTCACTAGAGGTTGAGCAGCATCGTTCTTTTTGGTTGTTAAAGTACTCAGACTTTAACAACCATACTGCGATCGCCAACCCGCCTGCCAAGCGCGGCGATTGTGGCGAACCCCCCCAACATGGGTAGCACATAGAAAAAACGGCCCCCAATCCCCGGCGGCTTCGCTAGACCTGGTCAAGTTAGCGGCCTAGGTAACGGCGGGGCATGGGGTGCTAAGAATCCCCGGCAGAGATCCGGCTACCACAAACAACAACGACTGGACCTGGCAACGTACAACACGCGTACACTGCGGACCGACGAGAAGATTACCGAACTTGAGGAAGAATTGAGCAGGTTACGATGGGACATTATAGGGTTATCTGAAGTCCGAAGAGAGGGGGAGGACTCGATAATCCTCAAATCCGGTAACTTGCTCTATTTCCGGGATGGCGACAGACAGTCCCGGGGTGGTGTCGGGTTTATCGTCCACATGGCAAGTCCCTTGTGAACAACACCGTTCATGGAAGGAGTCTACATGGGCCATGTTCAGGGGTCACTCAAAGTCTTGGGAATTCAACCTAGGGAACACGAAAGCTGATGATAAGTTTTTGTACTCAGGTTCACTACTTGTCACATGCGATGATGTTTTGCGTAGGTGTACTAATAGAGGCTCACGTAGTACTTACACCAGCCATTTGTGTGTTTGGGGAGAGATATAAATTCAACGTGTTTGCTGGCACACACAACTTTCTGGAACATTCGGGCAACGCACGACTTGTGGACCATGTTTGTACTCATAAAGGTAAATGTTTAGAAATAAAACTAACGGAAAATTACACTTTAAACTACTTAATTCTATTCCAATTCTATGGCTTTGCCTAGCAGATAATACAGACTGACAGCTGAATAGTAACAGTGATTAAATTATATTTCAATGAATTGATATTAAACAAATAAATGCTCTCCCTCTCTTCTACTAAACTATGATGTGCCCGACAGGGTCCATAATTTATACTCTTAAGTCTACCACCTGTATTTTTACATTATGGAACGCAATTTAGAAATTGAATTGAATGAAATAATACACGGTACAAAACAAAATACATTATATTTAATAATAAAATAAAGTGATAATTTATGTATTTCAGACAATTCTAGTCCATATTTTTACACACTTTAATTATAAGTACGTATTACGTACGTATTTTAAAATTCCAAACAATTAAATTAAATGAATTAATCAAATTAATAATCAATTAAATTACATTCCAAACAATTAAATTCTGAAGTACGTATTTTAAAATTCTATTGTTTTTACCTGCCCCAAGCCCGATATACGTGTTTAATAATAATAACTTCTGTTACTATTTACCATCGATAGCAAATAGTCACTGAGAAATAAGCCATACATACAGACAGACACATCAAATGGAGGTTCGTTTTTGACATTTTGTTACGGAAAAATTAAAAGGTTCTTTACACCGTGTTTACACCCACCGCTTTATAAATGATTAAGCAATTTTAATTTTTTACTCGTTTCTTTATGAAAACGCATAGACTTGTGATAGATCTTTCGGATCACACACCCGCTTTGCAGGTCTCTCCTCTTGAGCGTTAGCGCCTCATGAGCTGCTCAGTTCTGGGGGGTTACCATGATCTGTTACAGCAGGATTGTTTGAATATTATTACGAGAGTGGGAAAGTGACAGCACTAGACAGATCTCTAGCGCCATCTCTTACCCACTCTCGTAATAATATTCAAACAATCCTGCTGTAACAGATCATAGTAACCCCCCTGATGAGCGTTCGGGTTTCTGACTGTTCATGACCACTGAGGCCTGTAAAATTCCTAATGAGTTTTTTTTAATGATACAGGATACAACTCGTCAATGCGATGGTCAGATTGTTTGACGGACAACTTGGCGCTACTGGTTCTAGAAAGGCAGTACTCCTTTAATGAACGGGAACTACACACCGACTTCGTAATAAACCGTCTACGATATGGGGTTACTGCTCCGAAAGACGAAAATCTGTATACAGACACTACTTGCGCTTATTATGGTTGGGGTAGTAGGAGAAATGTAAGTTTCACTTTGAGTAATCTTCGAGTAAAAAATCATATTGTTAGGATGTATAAACTAAAAAGAATATCCATTTAGTGGCATTCATAAGCGGAGAGACTCATACTTATTATGTAAAGTATTTTCTAATTCAGAAATTGACAGTAGGCCAGATTTCAAAATCTTCGCGTAAAGATGTTGAATGCCATACTTGATGAAGATGTGCTTCTTAGGTGGATTCGGAAGCAGTAGGTATGTACTCCAATTATCAATTTCCAGGGTTTCTTGGTCCCGCTGTTAATTCATCTTCGTCGTGTGAACGTCGTCATACTGCCCAGAAGCAAATGTCTGGCGATGTTTAACTACCAAGAGAAATATCTTTGTATTCAGCAAGGACACTGCAGGGTAATTTTTGTTTTTTAATAATACTAATATTTTTTAGTAAGTTTACGAGCAGGCACTTACTGTCTGTGAGGATATAAAATAAATAAATAGCTATTATACATAACTAGCGACCCGCCCCAGCTTCGCACGGGTGCAATGTATTATACATAAACCTTCCCCTTGAATCACTCTATCTATTAAAAAAAACCGCATCAAAATCCGTTGCGTTGTTTTAAAGATCTAAGCATACGTAGGGACAGACAGCGGGAAGCGACTTTGTTTTATACTATGTATGTAGTGATGAATGGTCATTATATGACACGTTTTTCCATACAATCTATTAATTCATTATCTTTTCTTAAGGCAAATTGTCCTCATAATCGAATGAACCAGTTTTTAATGCTCTAATGTTCCTGGGTGCCTGATTTTTTTTCTCCTGTCAAGGCCAAGTCATATTCTATTGTTGGACGTATGTCCGGGGTCCACGTGGCCCCCCACCCTGGTAGGTTATGAAACCATCTTATATGAAATTGCGGACCACGAATACACTGTTCGGCCACGCATAATCGTGCATTTTCTTTTCTTGTCATGCTTCATTTGGCATAGCATGAGGTTCTGGGATGTCTATCCTGTAACAATAAGCAGCCAGTACGCCTCCTTCATTAATGGCTAACTCTGCGTGCACTTCAAAACAAATGCCACCTCAAACCATTACTGGAGCCTCCAGATAAGTCACATTACTTTATTTATCTACAGTGTCTACAGTTACAAATTATTGATTTGAAGAATCATATAATATTTTTTAGGGTTCCGTTCCATGTAAAATGTAAAACTATGTATGTAATATGTAAAACAAAGCTCTACTTTCTTTAATTTAATACTTTTAGTACGGTACCCTAAAAAATGTTAATGATTTTTCAAATAAATAATTTGTACCTAACTATAAATAAAGTCCAACAAATAATTCGTGATTTTTAAATCCCGGGATTAAAACGTCATTATAATTATTCCGAGATTTTAGAGGAGGTATTATCCACTCTATGTTACTTCCTTCCTCGAAGTTTAGGTAAATATACTCTACCTATTCCCATCTCTGGCCATAACTTAGTAGATATCAAATAAAAAGTCTGGCACAGGGAAAAAAAACATGTAACATTTATTTGTGTATGTCATTATATTTTAAATTTGCGTATTAATAAGTTAATACTGTTTCAGTCGCCGAAATTCGGAGCATTGTGTCCAGTAAGTACATTACTACCTATTTCGTATTTACATAGTTTGTAAAGTCCTTGGCTTTACCTTCGCACGCTAATGTTTATCGGTTGGACAAATAGCTTATTGTCCAATGTTATGTAGTACCTTCTATGCAAATAATGCAGTACCTACATCACATGCGCACGTGCATTAAATAGTCGACCATGAGAATAAAAATGTTCCTAGGTCCTTATTTTGTTTGTAATGTTTACCTACAGGTATCGTGTTTAGGGGGTATTTCACCAACCTATCATTAACTGTTCGGCTAATTCGGTCTCTAAAGTTTTCAATAACTAACATTTGTATTTTATCACTTAACAATTGTGGTAATGACAAAATTATTGAACACATATTTTAAGATAATTCACATATTTCTAGGTCACGTTTATCTGGTAAATAGTTACGGACTACATTATTGATATGTTGGTGACCTCCTTAGTCAAATTGCGTAAATGGTATATTTAAGGTACAATTCTGTGCATCGTGGCCGATCGCAGCCGCGCGCGATCTATCGCGTTTGGCAGACGCGCGCGGCTGATGCGACAATAGTCGGAGTATGAAAATGTATGGCACCGCTTTCGAAGTCTGCGACAGACGCATGCGGCTATCGACAGATGAACGGCGCAACGCGCCATACATTCTCATACTGACTATTGTCGCATCGGCCGCGCGTGTCTTCCACACGCGACCGATCGCGCGCGGCTGCGATCGGCCGCGATACACGGAATTGTACCTTTAGAGAGTTCTCCTGCACGCGGTGTACTGAATCGAGGGTCTGGCAACTATCTAACTTTTAACCTTTAACTTGTTTTTCACGATCAATAGCATCGTCGCTGCATCAATGGCTAGTTCAGCGGCCTGACTAATATAATTGCGATTGGCTGTTGATGTTCGACAATCGTTAATGATTACTAAAAAGAACGCAGTTTGTTATTATCGACATAGTCTAGTGTAAAATGTCATTAACTTTTCATAGATTTGTGGATAAAAACTAGAAAAACCGGCCTAAGGAAATAAAACTTTTATTCCGGCAGAACCTGTTTAAATCTGGAGAATGTTTTGTAATGGTTGCTAAGCTGACCGACTAATGCTTGAGTAAGGGCTGCCAATGTTTTCGACAAAAAAAAAAGTATGAAATTGTTTGAATAGGAAAAAAAAAGTATTCGGAAGAAAAAAAAATGTTTCAAAGGTGTCTGTCTTCCGGTTCGGAGGAATGTGCGGGATTGCAGGTTTTATTTATTTATTTATACTTTCGCACAAAATCTGTACAGAGGCGGACTTAATGCCATAGGCATTTTCTACCAGTCGACCTTAGGGTGGTGCAGAAAAAACATGGTAGGTGCACTTAATAGTGTTAGAATGTGATGCGATAATAATGAATACTATTTACACTTATAAATATAAAAATACAAATCAAATAAACCAAAACTTTGGTTTTACACTAAGATTTAAAAAATTAGGATCTTAATTATTATGGTTATATTATTCCGACTAAAGCCAAGGTAAAAATGTGTGAAAAAACAGTAAGCGTAGATATTGCTTCCGTTTTTCCTTTTGAAACACTTCTCGTACTCTACATTTACGCACCACAGTAAAGATTGGAAATAAAGTATTTTTGCGTAATTTATTTTTATGCAAAAGTAAAGTGCATATACATATTTATCGAAAATAAAGTAGGATACGTTTTTATAAGTATTATAAATGATTGGCAACCCTAGCTTGAGTTGATATTCAAGGTGAAAAGTTTATGACCTTCATTATTTTGAGAAAAATGCTAGCTAGGTACCTAAAGTTACATAATTCGTTAAGTTATGAACTTAATAATCTGATTTTTATTACGACTAAACTCTATCTACGCCTAATTAATGAGTTAATATCTGATAAGTTTAAAAAAAACACTTTTAGTTTTAATAGGCATGTATTTAATGCGGCGACTAAGTAAAACAAAGATGGGTTTTAGAAAAAAATAGAGTGGCTACCATATACAAGGTTAGTCAGAAAGGGGGTACTAATCCGAAAGGGTGTTAAAGTACACATAATAATGAATAACTTTTGTTCTACAACTTTTCCCAAAAGTCAATAGTTTAAGAGAAACAGATGTTCAAAAATCTCAAAAAAAAAACTCTAAAATCTGTCTATCCCCAGTTATGATCAGCTGTGTTTACATTTTAGGTCATATTTGGGGTCATGAATTAGAAGCACCATTTTCTGAATTTGTAACTAAAGCAGGGATGAAGAATTTTTGAAAAAACTAAAATAAAAATCATTTTATTTGGATTTTTTTTTATCGAATTTTGAAATTTTAACATTTGCTTTCAAACAGTCATCAGCGATACTATAAGTGGGCTTCGGATTAGTACCCCCTTTCCGACTAACCTTGTATAATGGGTTGGCAGCTAATAAGGAGTATCGTAATAAGTAAAAAGTAGCATATGAATATATCAGTTATAAGCTCCGTTTTAATTACTACGGTAACTGAATTTGTATCTGTTACGGGTAAAGCCCGAATGGCGGGTACACCTAGGTTTACCCGGGTACAACTAGGTGCAACCAGTAGCAGTTGGGTAGAATTAGGTGTAGCTTAAATCGACGGAGCCCCGCTGCGCGGGGCTCCTATTTCTGTCTGCAGGGTTTAAAGTTACCTAACCTAACCTATCCGTGTCGGGGTGCCCCTTAACCACCCTGCTAACATTATTAGTCGCCAAGTCATTATTTATAGCCTCCTCGCCTAATATTCCAAGTTGCAAACACTTAGTCGCCTTTTAAGCTATTAGTCACCTGGAAAATAATAAGCCGTTTTAATATCCTTTACTGGATTTTAATGTACCAGATTTTTAATCATTAAACCTACTTATAGGACGACGTGGGCTCCGTAATTGTTTGTTCCGGTTATGCACAAGGAATGATGACGTCTCGTCTAGTAGATCGGCCGTGTGGTGTAGGCTTCTTAGACTTGAGCCTGTACAGCAAGTTCCTCACATGCGGGGTGGACGACTCCCGCGATGTACTCGACCACGACACACACATGGAATATGATTTCACTACTCCATTTATAACTCCTTTAGAACATACTTTGGCTACCGTAGCTTCTGATATAAGCTCGAGTAGTGAACATAAACTGAGTACGGCCAATAATAGCGCATTCTAAATTGTTATTATGTAGTGTAGACAATTAATATCCCTATTATGTAAAAAATTAACATTCCTGTAACTAAAATATTGCAATTTTTATTAAAATAAAAAAATATTCCTGTCTCAAATTGCTTTTATTGTTTATTTAGGTACCTAATTAAGAGTAGATCTTTTCGAGATTTTAATTTGATGTCCATGAATTGGAAATAGAAGCATTTCTATTTTGAGGGGACCGACGTCATCGGCTTCAATTTTGTAAGATCGCACTACGCTTGATATAATACTCTTCATTATTAGCATGCCGAAGGTTCGCCCTGAAAGAAATATTTACACTGTCATCTTGTTGGGAATATTGTGATTAGTACGTTTGCTAGGCAGACTGCATAAGAAGTAGGTACCTAGATATCTTCTTCGACTTGATATCGGGCAATATCAGTTGGATGTTAGAATGGTCTGTTAATAGAACCGAGAAGAAGCGGTGATTAAATGTTTATAAATGCAAATATTATATACCGATACAATTTCTGGAGCCATAACTGAAGGGTATGAAGGCGGCAGGGTGTCTGTTGTTTGATCTTTCGGGTAGGAACCTATTAGGGTCAAAGTCATCAGGGTTGGGACCCCACGCTGCCGACCGGTGTATTGCGAAGGCCCCGATCACTGCGCCCGCGCCCGCTGGTATAGTTACTCCACAAGTAGCTGTGAATTGAGAAACGTTGATAATGACATCATAAGGTTATAAGTAGCTAGGTAAATAAAGTTCCAACTGCGGTATCATTACATTAATGTAATTTAATAATAGTAGTAATGTAACTTGAAACTAATCGGTTATCCTACTTTTGAATTTAAACTTAATTTACGAATAATCCGTTCGCATGTTACTTTTTCTTGTTACTTATATACCTATTATTAGCCATACATATACCTACTATACATATTTTGTAATATATTTTATGTATCGCTGTTGGTTTTCTAAATAAAATAAAATATTATAGCCAAGTTGAATTTAAGAATATAATTATGTATCTTCAATAAATGATGTGTGAAGTCAGGCTGAGAATACCCGACCTCATAAGAAGCAGCTAATTTAGTGGAGATTAGAGTGATGAGTAGACACCAACGGGTGAAATTCAGCACTGTAGTAACCTATAGGTAGTTACTACTTAAACACATTTTCTCGTTACCGGCGGAGTCATAAATCATGTATTGTTGTTTGTAAACCATGTTTTATTGTTTGTAAACCATGTTTTGTTGTTAGTTTTGTTTACGCTCGCACGTTTTATATCCGCACCTGCAGCGAGAAATTGTGTTTAGTATAATAACCGTGAAACAGTTCGTTATATTTTGGCTATAGGAGCTGGTGGAGCGCTAATAAATGAGTTCAGGACTTAAGCTCAGTTTGGAATCTTTTCTCCTTAGTATTGAGGAACCCTTTTAAGCGGACTCGAAAAATTAGGAAGCAGATGTAAAACTATTAGAAAATCTTACGCAAATATATATCCCTGTCAACGTTCCTTGCGATGATCGGAACTACGGTGTAGAGTCTCATGCTCTCTTTTATAACTCGTTCTAAATAGTGCATCTTTTGTAAGTCTTCTTTGGTAGATCCTCGTGTAGCTGCGCCAAAAATAGTCTGTTGCCTAAAATATGACAATATTATTAGTTTATTTATTAGACGTCAATAGACTTTTCAAATACGCATATAACAACAAGGTAAGGTACAAGGTTAAAATATATTTATACGATGATGACATAAGTTTCTCTATCTGGAAGCACAGTTTTAGTTTTCACTGTGTTATCATGAAAAAGATAGTCTTCTTCCTTCTAGCCTCTTCCCAACTACGTTGGGGTCAGCTTCTAGTGTAACCAGATGCGGCAGAATACCAGTATTTTACACGGAGCGACTGTCATCAGACCTCCGCAACTCAGTTACTGGGTAATGCCGATATTCTAAGATTAGACCGGTTGTCAGACTTTTAGGTTTCAGACTACCCGTAACGACTATCATAGGTATTCGTAGAAGGCCCGGTTTCCATCAAAGCGGAGAGGAGAGGAGACGAGAGGAGAGGAGACGAGAGGAGATGTGTTTTGAATAACCAATCAGATTTCATTATTTCCACATCTCGTCTCCGCTTAGCTTCGGTGGAAATGGATCAAGCGGAGAAGAGAGGAGATGTCTCATTTTTCTATAGAATTTTGTGCCGCGAGCGAGCAAGCGGCGCGGCAGAGCGGAGATGTGAATAGTCGGGCGGCCGGGCGGGGCCCACGCCCGCGCTCGCGCGCCCCTTTCCCCGCGCCCCGCACACCCGAACTGACTGATTTTAAGCTCTCACAACTCCATCTCCGCTACGCACAGCTCACATCTCGTCTCCGCTACGCATCTCCTCTCCGCTACGCATCTCCTCTCCGCTTTGGTGGAGATAACCTGAAAGCTTCGCAGCACATCTCCTCTCGTCTCTTCTCCGCTTTGATGGATACCGGGCCTTACACCCGGCACCAACGGTTTAACGTGCTCTCCGGGGCACGGCAGCGAAAGAAAAAATCACAATCTAATATCTGGATGGATTAGACATTCTTTTATTTCATTATTGTGGGGTTAGGTACGTAGATAACTTACTCGAGCAACACTTTCTCCTGTGCATCTTGATGTATTCCGAGGAGTACGAGGGTGTACGCGATGACGAGAGCCGTGGTGTCGTTACCAGCAATCGTGATGGAGTCGATGTGCTCCCGAAGTTGCTCGTCAGTGAACTCTATTTCCCTACCAAATAATAAGTCTAGGACGGCTTGAAGTTTGCCCTCTGAAAAATAACAGAGAAATATAACATTCTTTCTAGAAAGACAGTAGCAAAACCGGTAAAAATAAAACTACACTAATATTATATACAGGGTGTTAACGAATTCGTGTAATTCCTTAAAACCAAATGATACACTACTGGTATAGATTGGCCCCGCACGGGAATTAGCCTGATTAAAAATCAAAACATAAAAATCTAGGAGGTAGGAGTAAGTGATCGTATCTAAACCACCTAATAAGGATTCAGTAAAAAAATAAGAAATTTTTTTTGCCAAAAAATAATTTCATGCGCTTGAACATTTCGATGCCATGCTTAAATGAATGAAAGCATGGCGACGCGGCTGGCGGGCAAGACTAACGCGATATCACTCTTTGCAGTAAGTTAAATCGGGGCTCTAAAATGACTCAGAAATAGAAAACATAGATTTTATTTTCAATTATTTTTTCAGTTGATTTTCAAAAATTCCCTTTTAGGGTTAATCTGTGTCACCAGTAGATCACGCGGTTTGAAGGAATTACTTACACGAATTCGTTAACACCCTGTAGAGATAAAGTTTGTAAGTTTGGATGTAGGAGGTAATCTCCGAAACTACTCATATGATTTAAAAAAATCTTTCACCAAATTTTTGAATGGACCTTCAGGATGGACATAGACTAATTAGATATATTATATAGGTACCTAGCGGGCGAAGCCGCGGGCACAGCCAGTGTGTATATAAATTTAGTTCTTGGCACTTTATCTCTGATATTGTGGCTTTAGTTATCTGAAGTTTAATAGGTACTGATGGGCACTAAGTATCCTCGTGTTTTTACAGTATTTGTGTGCTCTAAAACGAAATTGAATGTAGGTAAACTTGCCACGGCAATTTTATCAATCAAATTGTTTGTGTATGCTAATGTGTGCCTAAAGCACAAGTTTTATTAAAAAGTCAAGCGCCAATATTTGATTATCTCTTTAAATAAGGATTAAGGTAAAGGCACCTAATTCCGCGGTGTTTTCACCATAACTAGAAAGAACATTAAAAATTAAGTATTTAATATACCTTTCTGTAGAATTGGCTATTTTTATCAGAAGTATTATGTATCTTATTTTTGAAATATACTCACAGTTTGACAATAAAAGTTTATTAATAATGTCAAATTATTTAAAAATATGAAGAAGTCCGAAGCACCTAATTCCGATTTAAAAATCCTAATTCCGATGCATTTGGTTCCTAATTCCGAGTGTATAAAATGCAAAGGAAAGAAGGTGGGGAGAATGATACATGATGTTCAAAAAATCAAGTCAATTTATCTTTGTTTGTCTTTGGATCAGTCTCAGACTCTGTCTTACATGATTATTAATATGGTACCACAATATATAATTTACTTAGATAGGAATTCGGGAATATTGTACTGTCGAGAAACTTTATAAACACTACTGCCATTATGAATTGCTGTAATAGCATTTTGGAGATCCTCTTCCGTGTATTTTTTTCTTGGCTTCATTCTCTTACAATAAACAATTATAATAATAAAACAATTTTATTAAAAGTATACCTATAATATATAAGTATAACTATATCTGAGTATATCGGAATATGAAAGTTATTTTAAAGGGCAAATTTATATTCTTGCAGTTACTAAAACAATAGTAAAGTTTTGAACAAGCTGCGTAAGATAATGAACACTCCGTATTTAACGTGTGCCAATACCACGGAATTAGGTACTAATATAACCTTATTCCGACTTAAATACATCGGAATAGCGTTTTACAATACTAAATCAAGATTTCTAATTCCGAGTAATAAAAAGTAAAAGATTTTTTAATATTAAACAAATAAATTAATGTTCAATTGCGATATCTTTGAAAAAATATACAAAGCTCACTCAGGATTATATCAGAACACATTAATAACTAAATTTTCTGTACTTAGCTTTTCCATACAACGAATGTACCCAAAAAGGCAATCTTTGACCTACTATAATTAGTAAATGCGACGCCATAGTGTACCTCGGAAATAGATTTTTATATCTATTGGTTATTTAAGTAATCAGAGCTAAAATATTAAATTCGTAATCATAAATCTGCCTTCAAAATTTGAAAAAAAGTCAACGTCTATTAAATTGCATTTCCGTGGTATACATCGGTATTTAGGAACCAACTAAAATATTTGGCACCTAATGCCGCGGTATTTTAAGCAGTTATTTTCTCCTCAATTTGCAAAGAAAATATTAAAATGTTAACTGTTTTCAATAAAAAATATAACCCTTCCAATGTTTCAACCTAACCAAAAACTCACACGGTATAAAATTATCATACAAAACACTATTTAGCAAATCGTATTAATCACGTGCATAAGGTCCGAAATGTATGAAGCGCGCGTTCGAGTCAGCTGCTAGCGTCAAACTTACTGTTTATTTTAAAACGTTAAAGCACCAAAGCACTCTTTTGCTCATAAAAACATAAACAGATAAATTATTTATTGATTAATGTATCTTGCAAACAAAAAGAACTTGTAAATTGCTTGAAAACGCCGTTATTCTAAATACATCGGAATATGGTGCCATTTTTAGAACCCCTCGGAATTGGGTGCCTTTACCTTAGACCTATTTAGAAAATTAGTTTTTTTTCTGATTATTGAACTGTGTTTTTTCACAGTGTGTGTGTTTTATTGACAGGGATGTTTGGCATTAGTTCCTGCACATGTGGCTTCCCTGGAACCTCATTAACGACGTATGTGTGTGTATGTCTATTAACTATCCTCAACTATGATTTTTTTATTTTATTTTTATTGCTATCATTACTCTCAAGAGGTTTAGGCTCCGCTCGCCCCTTAGATCTTGCCCCTTTCGATTAAAATGTTCAACTCGCCCCGTATTTTATTTTTTTGATGTAGTGATTCGCCCCTTTTTAAGGGGCGAGTGGAAAATTGACATTTAAATAATTATTTTGGTGTATCGATTCGCCCCTTGCGGTATTTCCTTTGAAATTTAACCAAAAAAGGTACAGTTAGACAGAAAAATGCACACATTATGAATAACGCCATGTTTGATTACTAGCTCTAACTGTAATCTTCACCAACTCGTGATACTTGTGATAGTTTTTGCTTCCTGGCTTACCTATTACAACAAAGGAAACTTTTTAATAGGTGCAATAAACAAACGTTTTTTTTTTAATTGGTACCCGTTGAGAAATTCGTATACAGGGTGGAAACGTTAAGTGTCAACAGGCGATTAAGGTCAACGTCAAATAGTTTTTGTTTCATGTAGACCAGATCACTGGTGCTTTCAAAAGGTCAACACTAGGTGCTCGGTTCCAAGAAGTAGGTCCTTTGGAGAAGAGCCGGCAAGAAACTCCATAGACACTCTTTTAAAAAAGTAAATGATTTGACAATTTTCATTGTAGTAATGTAAGAACAATGCAGATTAGAGTAAATACAGTTAACAACATGAAAAGCAATGAGAAAATTAGCCTTTTAAAACGATTGCCATAGCAGTTACGAGCTGACCAGTCCCAACAGACTGCACCCGTTCACGAGCATGACGCATACATCGGCATCGCTCAGCTCAAACATGTTGCAGAAAACTCAACGACCCGATGCACAACGCCACCATCAGCAGGACATTTCAGTGAGCATGACAGACTCATACCGATAGACAGTAGGCAGTCAAATATTAAGAATGAAAGTGTAACACTGAATGCTGCATAGTCCTCACATTTTACAGCCTTGCGTAGGTATTAACAGAATAATATTAATAATTAATAATTGCAATTCAATGTCAAACTAATATAGGCAAACATTAGCAATAAATAAATTAAATGAAAACTCAAAGAAAAAAAACAATCAAAATTGGAAACATTAGAATAAAAAATAAGATAAAATGACATACTTATTGAGTCAATAAAATAAAAAATAATTACAATAAGTAAGCATTTGAATAATGTCCGTTTGTTCTGTTAGACGGTGCCAGAGGGTCGCAGTGTGCAGGAGGGAATTGTATGCCAGACATCTTTATCTTCGATGTACCTACTGATTTAGGCTATAATATGCTTTAGACCGATTATTCCGTCAGTTTATGAAATATTTCAGAACTTATGGCTAATATCAAAACTAGGCTGCCTAATTACTAAAATGACATAAATATTTTTGGAAAAAAATTGCCATTAGTCGAGAATTTTGATTTTACTTACTTCTGTACATTTAGTATGACATTTTTGTTCATGAAATATTCAGGAAGCTTATATTTTTTTTGCATTTAATTTTCGAGCTAAATTGTTTATGAATGATGATAGGATTAATAATAACTCAATAAAAAAATTGCTAATATTTCTTTCTTGTAATAATTGACAAAGTCAGCATATTTTTTTTTAACTTTTAATCAATGGAACTGGCTGAAACGGAAAAATAACAAGTTACTAAAAAAAAACCTACCGTGTTCAGAGTTTCAAATTAAAAAAAAAGTTGTTCTCTTGGTTTTTTTTAATTAATAAAAAATACACCTAATGTCTATTCCCTTAAAGCGTAGGTAGGTAGAGGAGTTCTTTTATACATGCAGCCTCATGACGTTCATTCATTTCGTCATGACGGTATTTAGCGCCATATAATAAAAAACATTGTCATTGAACTATTAGTATTTTATTAGCTAAACAAACTGCTTGCAATATTATTATTATTTATTAGAGATGAAAATAATAGGCTATCGCATTACGAAGGCAATCTGAACCTACAAAATCTGTTTGTTTTCTGTTCGAAATCCTGGGTTAGATTTAGGTAGTGCTCAGGAATCTGGTGATATGAAGCTTTATTACAGAGATGACTAAAATAGATCGAAGTCGAGTAAAGCTAACTCCGCCGCCATATTAACAAAAAAGAAGAGAGAGATTACGTAGGTATGATTGGTATGAACAGTTGAAAGAAATTCTCATACTAAATGTATGGAGGGAGCGAAAGATAAAATTTTCAACGTCTAACTTTTTTTTCCTGAAGTTATTTATACTCTACATGTAGCCTAGTTTTGATATTAGCCTTAACTTTTTAAATATCTCTTAAATTGACGAAAAAATCGTCTGTTGACACCTAACGATTCCACCCTGTATGTATAATGCTTTCTCTTTCTATGTTCGTATTATAATGTGGAAGGGACGCGTTTTGCGATATTTGCTAATTAATTTAGTACTTATCTCCATGTTAACTAAGTAGGTGAAATATTCCTGTGTATTGTGAGTGTAATTCCTGATTGGAAGTTAAGGTAAGTTTTTATTACACTTGAATTTCCATTTTTTGTTAAATTAGATACTAAGCCAACGCCTTATATTCTAATAATTGTGTTTGGCTACTACTTCTGTATGGTATCAGTTTTATTACATCGCTACAAATATTATTTACAACAATTTTGCTACTCTTGCCTTGTACGAGTACGCTTTATTCACAAATACAATTTGAGTTTTTGAGTACTCGTAAAACAAATTCTAGATTCGGTAGACTAAACCATAGTCTGCCGACTCTAGAATTAAAAATAGCAGCATTTTAATCATTAGATTACGATGATACTTTTGAAAAGATAGATATCTGTATCTATTTTTTCAAAGGTATCATCGTAATGTAACTATCTAATCTAAATCTAACAAAATGGCGTCCACATAAGCGTCAATAATTTCTCATTAGTGACGCTTATGTCGAAGCCTTTTTTTTTTACTTGTGTGTACCTACTGCACTTTCATAATATCTGTCATTACTGAATTTTGCTTCATTTTGTCATAATTGGTGCATTTTTAATAAATTTAACTTGTTGCAATTATTTTGTGAATTTTACAAACTGACATGCAGAGCTGTTTCAAAGTTAGGGATGAACAATTTACGGCATTTCCTTCATTTGTAATCCTCAGCTAGAAGTTATCTGACGATTGAAAAATCGGCTCTTAACATAATGAAATGCTGGTGTGATACATTTTATAGCTTTTTAGAGATTCTGGCGATAAATAGTTTTTGTACAAAAAGACTACGGGTCTTTAATTAGAAAATCTTTGATTATTTTGTACAGTTTTTTTAGTCATGTAAGTGTTGATTCCATAACTTTGATCTGTGATTTTTATTTAATTATCCATATATAAACCAAAAAGTGTTAAACATTGAAAAGAGTAAGTATATACCTACGTGATTAGATTCCAAATTACACTTTTTTAACTACATGTGCAGTTTTATTTCAATCTTCTTCACTAAATCCCAAGAAGACACTATTGAAGTTTTAAGAAAAAAATATTTATTTAAATACTTAAAAACTTAGAGTGCTGACTGTACTTTTAACTTACTAACAATCGGGGGCGATTTGGGGTATCCAATATTCAAGGGGGCGAGTAGATACACTTACGCAATCAGGGGCAAGATCCAAGGGGCGAGCGGAGCCTACACCTCTCAAGATATCTTTTATCTTATTTTACCATTTTTTTTTTCTCTAAGTTTTGATGACATATAATCATGTCAATTGTTTTATATAGTTTAGCTTCATTTTATCTTTTGTAAATGTGAGAACTTCGTGGACTCGCCTATACGTATAATTGTGTAAATTAATATTAGTCATATTGTGTTATTTTTTTTTCTTTTTGGTTAATTTTTGTACTCAAGACTTGGTATTACATTACTCACAGGTCTGTGGTCAAGACATTGTTCTCTCTTAACTATCCTAAATCATAGTACGGTATTTACTGAAGTTGATAAAGATATCCTTTTTTTAAAAGAGTAACCATGTAGTTTCTTGCCGGCTCTTCTCCATAGGAAACGACTAATTGGAACCGTGCACCTAAATTCGACTTTTCATAAGCGCCTGTATTGGTTTATACGATTTTTTTTTATTTGATTTGATTCTAGTCTTGTTTTATTTCTTTCTGCATAACGAATGCGAATAGAGCAAAACAGATATTTGCATCGTGATATTTGTCAATCTTTATCATAAGCATATAAGAGTGTACATCAGTGCAAACTAAAAGATGTGGCAGTGGGTTACGGTTACATCATCTACATGTAATAATTGTAATCTTCCGTGCATTGAATCAATATTATATGCATATACTCGTAGTAAGTAGGATTATCTTACCTTGTTTTTCTTTAACATTTGTTTCTTTCTTCTTTTCGTATTCCAAACGCTTTTTTTGAACCACCTGCAAATATTAATTTAAAGTTATCAAAATCCCTGCAGCAAAGCTCTCCGTTTCATTAAATTGTTATTGTTGTAGGTACCTTATCAGTAAATTTATGTGTGAGATCGATATTATCCTTCTGCTGTTTAGCGTAATTAGTCAGGTTGAAGAGACAGTCAGGTTGTAACCATACTTTGAATAGGCGCATGTTCAGGATCGTCATAACGGTGTGGCGAGCGCGGAGGTACGGCGTATCCGGGGAATGTTGGACATCCATACGTTCACCCATCGCTGTTTCTACAGAGGTGAGGTAGGATTTGAATATTTATATCTAGGCCCGATACATTAGTAATTTAGCAAAGACCAGTTTAGGAGTTGTAACAAGCCATATCTTAGTTCAGGGGTTCCGACGTGTACCCATCTAAAATGACTGATAAAGTGATAAATTTTCAGCCTTAAGTGGTACAATGGATTGATTTATCATAATATATTGTATCTGCATCTGTTCGAAATGTCAGTTTATCATAATTTATATATTCTTGTTGACACACAACTTTTTAACTTACCAAATACAATATCCAACGTACAAGCGGTGATGTATTTAAGAACATCAAAGTTCTCTTTATCCGTTTGTTCGTCGAGTCGCTCAATGAGCACATCCGCTTGTTCAGAAATAACGCCCAAGTATTCTTCCACTATCTTGTTATGGAAAACTGGTAATAACACTTTTCTATGTGATTTCCATAAATTCACTGTAACAAACAATAACGTATACTTACTTAGTAATAAAAGTGACTATTGCGTTGAGTTACTTTGTCCATTGTTGCGTAGTGGCACCTGGCTTATGTACCTAGGTAATACATTGTATGTATCGTGTTTGCTTCTAAGGTTTTAAACTAGATTAACCCCTTCTTGTGCCATGTGAGACTAAGAGATTATAGGAATTTGCAGAAATGATGTCCTTATTGAAATTCGCACCTGCAATGATTGATGTAGAAAGACACGGACGTTGGGTCAGTTCTCAAAAATGACCGAACTGAATGTAGACTAAAATGCGTAAAAGTATACTACTTAATTTACGTCAATGGGTGCAGTCGAATCTTCGTATGGTGAAAAGCGTAAACTAGACATTGTGATGACGATTTTTTTTGGTCTTTCTTGTCCTCAAATGACTTCTTCCGCTCTGGGCGGAGCGGAAGGGAGTGTCAGATTCTTACTGAGTAAAACCCACCCGTGTTCCTCCTAATGCCAATAAACACCCTAAAACGGAATATTCCGATCTGTCCTCCTGATATGTCCCCTTCGGGGGGCCAATCAGGAATAAAAAAATCGATCTGTTCCCCTGTCACCAAGACGAACGGACAGATCGAACGAATTATTTCCGGTCTGCTGGCTCTTCTTTAGGAGGATAAATAGAAATAAAAAGTTTCGATTTGTTCCCCTGTTACCGACGAGGGGACAGATCAGGGGGACACATCGGAATAATCCCCAAAAACGCAAAGGCGTTCCAGGGCCGCGGTAACTCTTTCGAACAAATTCCGCAACCCAATTCCGGTGATGACGATATAGGATTTAAATAATTTTTCTTTCAACTACGTAGTAATGTTATCATTAATCGCTACAAAACCGATCACAAAATACGTATTTTCTGCTTAGAAGCAAAACAGTGCAGAAATGTTGTATGAAATCTCATTACTGCACTGTTTTTCATTAATGCAGTTTTTTATTTTTTATTTAGATATAAATTTACCACAGAGGTTTAATGTCTCCCGTTAAGTTTAATATTATTATATGTATGCATTTTAGATCAAAAAGGTACTGGCTGAAAATGAAAATCGGCTGAATAAAACCGATTTGGGGAAAAAAAACAAATGGCGCGCATTTTGTACCATTGTAAAACTTTGATACCTACTTCTTATTTAGCAAGAAAAGTTTTAAAAAATGGAAATAGATAGCGATATGAATTCAAGTCCAGAAAGTATAAAAACAGCTGCAAATGAAATTGTTAATAACCTTTTGCCGCAAAAGTCGCAGGATAACCTTGTTTTCATTAACTTGAGTTTTTATTTTGAGTAGGTACCTATATTTTATCACGGTAGGTAAATTGGTAGTTGAAAGAAAAGTAGATTACGCACCTTGCTGAAGTGAGTGATTAATGCACTCGTGTTAATTTAGTGCCCTCGCTTGCGCTCGGGCACCAACATAACACTCGTGCATTAATGACTCACTTTGCGCTCAGTGCAACAATCTACTATTGTTGGTATTTGTAAGTTTATAATTATGGCGGTGTGCCTTGGCGCGCGTTCTGGTGGTATATGTAAACTCAGGACACTTTTTTCGTGAATTTTGTACTTGACCCTTGGTCCATGTGTTTCTGCTTGCTACATTACTAAATGAAACACTTTAATTTTTACGTAAAGTCTGGTTTTTTAATCCCGGAGACTGAATTGACAGTAACAAATGTCAAATTTCAAAATAAAGTTCCTAAAATTTTGACTTTTGTACGTGTCAATTCAGTCTCCGGGATTAAAAAACGGACTTTAAGAATATAACATTTTAGTAGGTAATTAATTTTTGGGGCATCATAAGTTATTCTAAACTGTTAATTTAGTATACCTACGTAAGTAAATATGTGCTAATAACAAAGAGTAAAAAACAAATAACGCACATAAAAAATCATGGAATTGACACCGACTAATTAGCAAATTTCCATAGCCGTCGTCTTAGTACGAGTTTGCAAATTACGAGAACGGCAATAGTTTTCGCGAGTTCGCTTAATCGAATAATATACACTTCGGAGCAAATAAATCGAGCCATTCCTTTTTTCACGTGTCCTGGTTATTAGGTTTGGTTTCATGGATTATATAATTCTAAGTTGACAAAACTAGGTACCCTCATTGTAAAGGTTATAAAATAATCTTTTAGGCGATATATGTATAGGGTGACTGGTAATTAGTGACCGATACTTTAACACATGATTGTACTCATAATAACAAACAACTTTCCGTAAGAAACATTTTTTTTTTTAAATTTATTAATAAACCGTTACGGAATGGACGCGATTCGTAATATGTTTTTTTTTTGTTTTATATTTAATGTTTCTCTGGGAAAGTTGTTTGTTATCATGAGTACAATCATGTGTTAAAGTATCGGTCACTAATTAGTCACTCTATAAGTTTAGAATTGATCTGTTCCATAATACCAAAAATAATAACAATTATACGTGAAAAATAGAAGTGGCTCGATTTATTTGCTCCCA
The DNA here is from genome assembly GCA_905220435.1 of Amphipyra tragopoginis. NCBI lineage: Eukaryota > Metazoa > Arthropoda > Insecta > Lepidoptera > Noctuidae > Amphipyra > Amphipyra tragopoginis. The sequence goes on from HG992009.1 coordinate 14,565,230, forward strand.
AGTATATTTTGTCTTTTTTTCTTGTGATTGTGAAAGAGAGATAGTAAACTATCTCGCGGGTCAAAAAAACTATTCATATGAATAATACGTATACATACATGAATAATAAGTATAATATTTTTACTGAGTACCTTTTTCTCACTGCGATTTGAAATCAGCAACCATAATTACTACTGTAGTACATTGAAATAGCTATCTCTTAAAGCATTGCGCCCTCTTTAATGGTCTTAAAGTCGGGTTCCATTCATTTTTGCCGCGTCTATTTTACATTGTTTTTCTTTATCTAATCCAAAATATCATAAGACTATGGTTAAAAGCGCATATAGACAATTACGTGACAAAAAAAGATTAGAAATAGAAATACCATATGGAAAAACAGCATTAGTCAATAAAAGTGTTCTTTGTATGGCATCATTGATATACAACAAACTGCCTGATGATGTCAAAATGTTACCTATTCCGCAGTTCAAGTCTAAACTACATAAGTTTTTAACCAATAAGTGTTATTATAATATTAAACAGTACTTGGAGGATTCAAATATTTCAATTTAATAATATCTATCGTAATCTAATATACCTAAATATATTGTAATATGTAATAACAGTAATGGATTTAATTGTAAAATTATATTATGTGACATGACTATATTTGACTTGTGCATAATAATAATTTTTGACATTTTGTTATTATTATTTTTGACATTTTCTAACATTACTTTTTTCTTTTTTGTAATTGAATTTAAAATTTCATTGTTTGGTACCTAATATATGAATTTGCACACCTCAATAGGTTATAATACAGTGCACCTCCTACATTTTTATAACACCTTTTATACATGTATTATGCAAATAAATGATTTGATTTGATTTAATAATACGTTTAAACTCGATACCTACTACAGAATTTTTACCTACCTTTTAATCAATTTCGCACGAAAAATGTCAATATCAATACTATCTGAGATGACCCCTTAGATCAGGTCAAGGTTGTTGTTTAAATAAATAAAAAATACCATATTATAAAATGTTAATGTTTCGGAAGTCGGTGCCTTCAATTTGCTTCAGCGTGGATTAGCATCGATTTCTGAAACTCTTAATTTTATAATATGGTAATTCTTTTATTCGTTTTTTTCAATTCGGTTTTATGTATAGTTAAAAAGTTTTTTTATTAGTGTTCTTTTATAAACCGCGGCAAGATCTACTAAAACGCTGCTTGTAACCTAATCACAAACATTATGTGTACCTACTGTTCGTCGCTGAGGAGTTCCATTGTCAACCTCTGAAGAAGGTCTTTATCAGACCTTCACCAAATTTAAATGGGACCATCTCGGGAGAAAACTTATTCAATCAAAAAAATAATCATCCAAATCGGTGCATATATGAAGAAGTTATGGTCTAAAATAGCCAAAAAAAAAACAGACTAACTGAGAACCTCATTTTTGAAAAAGTCGGTTGAATATCCGTGTATCTATGTAGTTAAGACGCAATATCAAAAGTATCGCACAATATTTGCGTAGTGACGGATTATGAATTCTTGGTTCGTATGTTTGTTCGCACTTATTTCACATTTGTAATTAGAATCAAACACGGTCGATAAACATGGCTTGTTTACCTGGTGCCACGAAGAGCCCATGACCTAACCAAGGCCGCAGGAAACGATACACGACATCCTTGTCTAGACAATTCTCCAACACAATTTGAGCGTCTTCGGGATCTGCGATTGCTGTAATTCATAAAAGTTTGATAACACTTATAGTTTAGTTAGATTTAAAAACCTAAATAAACCACTTTACATAAATATTTAGAAGGTTATTAACACAGTATGTTTTGGACTCTATTTAATATTCCAGTCCTACAATATTTGCTGTACAAACCTTGCTCATTGGCTTGTGACGTAAAAACGAGATGGTCTGTGAGAATATTATACACTCTTCGTAGTTACGTAATTAATACACACGTGAGTACTTACCCACGTATAGTTTAGGGCCAAGCCACACCTTCGCAGAGTTTTTATGTTTAAAAGCTAGATTAGCTAAGATCCAAAGATTCTTAAGTATTTCTGAAACAAAGAATTATTTGAATAAGGATCTATTTGCTTCAACAGTTTGTTATCTATGACGAGGGTCAAGTAAACATCTTGAAGATGCGACTTCAAGGTAAATACTATGCACTTCTGCTAGTAAGCCCTCGTGTAGCTTTGTCTATAGACGCAGTGGCACTACAAACAGTTCAAAGTGCCACACGTAACTGACATGTTTAAGCTTATTATGTATTTACATATTATTCATCTTCCCATTATTAACTACAATGCAATACATCTTTGATACTTGATTTACATAAAATATATGTACTTACGTACAATAGGCGGTCTTACCACTCTAGGCGATTTCTGCCAGACGATGTTTGTGTGGACAATATTGGCAAGTAAAAAGAGAGAAGTAGTATGCAGAGTAATAATAAATTATAAAATTACATTTATACATACTATAGCTATTACATAAATATGAAATACAATAAACTTAATATACCTATGTATGTATCTGCATAAATAAATTTGTACAATACGTTTTATGATAAATATTTACAGGGTGTAAATGAATTCGTGTAATTCCTTCAAGCCGCATGATCTAACTAATGTTGGGCGTTATAATAGAACATATAACACATAATATAATTCATTATACTTTCTAACATTATTTATTTGCAACAAAGACTGTTATAATATTATATATTATTGTCTATAGCAAAACTTCACATCGTATTAAAGCGTCACACAATTACGAACTTTAACCCACTTATAACAAGAGCAAATTTTTACCACCGTTAAAATAAATAATATATGTAATCTTTATTTTATATTAGTGTGAACTTAGTTTCATATTACTGGCAAAATAATATTGTCGTACTTCACATCGTATTAAAGCGTCACACAGTTATGAACTTTAACTCACAAATAACAAGAGCACATTTTTACTACCGTTAAAATAATGTAATGTTTATTTTATATTAGTGTGAACTTATTTTCATATTACTGGCAATTACTAGTGTTCCTTCAATACGATATAATATAATATATATTATAATTATAACAGTTAAAAACAACAGTTAGAAAATTATAATATAATGTTTAATGCATTAGAAAAATATATGTCACCAGTAGAGCACGCGGTTTGAAGGAATTACACGAATTCGTTTACACCTCGTATGTATACCTACACGTAGCATAACCATTAGTGAAGGTCAGAAAAATCTAGACTGCAGGGAAATTATAACACAGCATAATCAGCCCATTACCATCGTACTGCTGGGCTCACGCCTCTTCGCAGAATAAGAAGCGTTTAGGCCTTAGTCTATAACGCTGGCCTGGTAGTGGTGCGGGTTGGCGGACTACACACGCTTTCGAGAACTTTTTGGAACCCTCTCAGGTGTGCAGGTTTCCTTACAATATTTTCCTTTACCGTTAACGCAAGTGATAATTGAATTCTGATCTGCACATGAATTCGAAAAGTCAGACGTGCGGGCCAGGATAGAACTCCCCTTTTGCATGGAAAGCATACTTTTAAACACTTAGCTATTACTTTCATAAAATATTACTAGCTGTACCTGCGGCATACTGGCATGCGTTGCAATGCATTTTTTCCTACTTACTACCTACCTACCTACTACTTACCGACCTGCAGGAACAAAATCAAAATAGTAACAAAAAGTTAAAACCATTTTCATGAATGCGGTAAACAAATGAAGAATATGGACGTACTCGTACTGAGATAATTTAGTTTTTTTATTTAAATATCAAAATTTTCTTTCAAATGAACCTTCTCTATAAAATTACAACAAAAAAAGAATTGCGAAATCGGTCCAGCCGCTCACGCGTGATGCCGTGACCGAGGGAAATAGGGATTCATTTTTATATTATAGATTATATATACAAAGATTCAATCGATACGTACGTTGAGTGTCTCCCATGAAAAGTGAACCATTCCCAATGAGCGGTAGCGTCGACAGCATGGGCAGTGACGCTGTCATGCGATCCATGCGATGCGCACGCACCGACATAAACATCCAGTAAATGCATAATGCTAGTAGCACCACCGCTAGAATAATCATGGTGAAGTCCTGGAAAATAAGGTGAGGTTTGTTGAGATCCAACAGTCGCTCCGTGTAGATTACTGGAACAGTGCCAGCATTTCGTTGGACATAGGTTTTTTTTTCTTTTGGTCTTCTTTAGATTATGCTTGCGGACCCCTTCTACGTAACCGGGCAGTTATTGGCGAGACCTGAAGGGTTTCCAGCCAATGGTGGGGAAGTTAAATACCTAACCTAAGCTAACTACCTAAACTACACTAACATCATGACTACCTGCAACAACAGCACTAAGAGCGACCCCTTGTGACTCGGACCTCGGCTTAGGGCGTGGTTGGCGGGTGCTTGGGGGTGGGGGAATTATCGGTGTGACTGCGGGGTCTGAAGAGACGACCGGCTCTACGACGGGAGAGCTCGATGGATTGTGACCGGCGGGTTGGACATAGAGTCTAGTATAACAGGAATCTATAATCTATAATATTATAAATTCAAAGTCCTGACTGACTGACTTAGTCATCAACGCACAGCCTAAACCACTAAAGCTGGAAATATAAAATTTGGACAGTAGGTTCCTTACGTGACGAAAATATCCACTAAGAAGGGATTTCTCAAAATTCAACCCCTAAGGGGGTGAAAATGGTGATTAACGTTTGTATGCAAGTCCGTAATTTTTGAAGTAAGAAGCATGAAATTAAGTATTAAGGTTTCTGGTTAGGAGTAAATGTACACGGGTTTAAGCGTTTTTGGAAATTCAACCCCTAAGGGGATGAAATAAGTGTTGAAAGTTTGTATGAAAAATCTGGTACTTATGAAGTAAGAAGCATGGAATTCAATAAATAGGTCAGAAATAAACGTACACATGTTGTATTCATTGTTGTACAACGAGGGGAGAAACTGACTGAATGGCTGACGGATCTATCAACGCAAAGCCTAAACCGCTGGGGTTAGAAACTTGAAATTTTCAAAGTAGGTACCTCAAATAACGTTGGCATCCACTAAGGAAAGGTTTTTGGAAATTTCACCCCTTAAGTGGTGAAATGGGTTGTTAACGTTTTTATGAAAACCCTTATTCCATGGGGTTATTAACTTAAAATTTGGCACAAACACTGTTCAAAGTAAATAATAAAAGATGGACTCTTTGGATTTCACTAAAAAGGGGCCAAGCGAAGCGAAGCTGCGGGCAGAAGCTAGTCTACGTATATGATTAGGTGATAAGCTTTTCGCCATCTTTCGAACACAATTCAAGCCCCGAGCTGCAACTCGGAATTTACTTACAAAAGAACTAACAGTCTATTAAATAAATTTCAAAATGTAAAACCGATTGAACCCAATTAATTAAACCGGAATTACAACCGGTACAGCCTGTAACGCGAATAGGTATGCGACTATTAGACTAGCTTTGCCCGCGTGTTAAGTTTTTAACTTTTCCTTAAAAGTAGATACCTACGAAGAAAAATGTCCTTTTAGGTACCTAGTATGTAAACTACCAAGTTACCAAAAAGGCTCTTCAAAAATCATCAAAATCGGTTTTGTAGATTAGACATGAAAACGTAGCCAACAAACAGACAGACAGAATTTCTTTCACATTTATAATATTTGTGCGGAATCGTTTATCGATATAATTGCATAATATTTAAATACTTTAAATAGCTTATGCTCGCGACTTCGTTTGTGTGAAGTTCGATATTTTTATGTCATGGATTTTATACTTACTTGGACTTATCTCAATATAATTTTTGCCGGTTGATATAGGGGCGACCCGGACGACAGACAGTGGGTTATTGTAATTTGGTCACTGTGTAATTTCGTCACAGTTTTGAAAATTCCATACATTAAATGTAAATTGGTCACATAAGTACTTTTATTTAAAATAGTTTTGTGTAATTTCGTCACAGGTGCACATAATACTTTTTGTGGAGACAGCAACAAAATCGTTTGATAAATAGATATCTTATGATTTATTTATTTTTTATTAGATAATATCACGGCAAACTAACTCAAGTTTGACTGAATTGCCCAAAAAATCCATGCATTTGAAAGTAGGTATTTCAAAAGTTCGAGTTCTTGCATTAAAGAAAATATTTATTAACCCTTTCCCTGTCCCGTGAATCACATATGAAATCGGCATTGTTTAACTATTGTGTCTGCTATCTTTACAGTGAACCTGTTAAAAATATTTAGTTATTTCATAAAGGGTTACCTTTTCTTACTGACTGTACTTTGCAAAGATTTTTAACATAAAAAAAACTATGATCAATTTACACAGAATAAATGTACCTGTAACAAATTTACATAATTATACATTTTCTATGTGTATTTTACAGTTATGCTCAGTTGAGATGCACATCCAAATTATAATAACTCAAACCTATCATAAAACGTTAAAGTTCGATACCTAAACGACGTACCAGCAATAGGAGATAATAACAATGCTCATTACGAAAGTAATAATTAAACATATACAACGTTATTTTTACTTTATGCGAAAACCGAGACACCCCAACAAGATTTTCATCAGAACTGCCTGAATATGTGTTTTTTTTTAGTAAATCTCCAAGTTACACCTTAGTTTATGTCGCGTTAAGTTCGCTAAAAATGTGTGAAATGCCTGAGATGTGCTATGCAGGAGTTGTCTAATACACGGAAACTGACCGAGCGGACCATTTCAAGCCTCAAGGTGTCTATTCCCGTCAATTGTTATGGGTAGAAACCTACTGAAACAAAATTGAAATTTATGAAAAAAAAAAAACAAAAAAAAATGTGGTGTAAAAAATATGTCAATCGATTCTCCTAGTGATTCTGAACAAACTAATTTCAGGTTTCGCATATACTAAAACTAACCTTGTATAATAATAAAACCACTCACGTTTTGTTGAATTAAATATCTATCTTTTATTCCTGTGACACAGTGTTAATAGGACTTCGATCTAATCCGCGTGCGGGTATCGTCTCTCGCGATCACGATTCAACTTATGGTATAATCGTAGCACGAAACTCACCATATCAGGCATTATTTATTTACGTATATGTAAATAAGAAGTGACCATTCATGGGTTAATATTTAATTTGACAATACGAGATCAAGTTCAGAAACAGTAGAGGTCATGCCTTGCCTTTAGTACGGGGTAATAGAAATTCTAACTGTAGCCATCGGAGCTACAAATGTAAAATTTTAAAGTATTTTACCTAACTGAATTGGGGTTTTCAGGTATAAAAGTCGAAATGCTATGCTAATTTTTTAACACTTTAATAGCTTTCGTGTGACGCATAATAATACCTACTGGATGCGATATCACATTGTCGAACGGAGCCCATCGGATGTACCTACTCCAGAAAAAGGCAATAGAACAGTTAAGTAGGCCTAGCACGAATGTTGTGACGTATGGTAACGTAAACGTAACGTTAACGCGAGTGAATTTTGAATTGGAAATACTCGTTTCGCACATTATATTTAATCGAATTGAAAACTTTATTCATATCTATGTATGATACAAATTGTGGTTTAAACTAAAATGCTATATAATGTTGTATTTTCGATTCAAAGTTCATTACATTAACGTTACGTTTACGTTACTATACGTCAAAATATTCGTGCTAGGCCTACTGTAGTTACTTATGAACAGGTACTCACATAAGGTACGTATGATAAGGCAAACTCGAAGGACATGCTATGCTACGGCTTAATAGTAGCATAACCGTACCGGTCGACGACCGTAAATCATAAATCATATTTTATATATTTCTGTGGCCTGAATTCATATTTAGTGAAGGAAATCGCCCTTCAAAGTTTTTGAATGTTTTGACAAAGTGACTGAAATCAGATTGTACATGTAATGCAGAAAGGATAAAAAAACGTGTTGGTTATTTTGAATAGAGGTCAAACGTCTGGCTCCGATTTGATTCACTTTAAGATAGGTACCTATCTATGATGCAGATCATAGAAAATTATAATCTTGTAACGTTCAATTCGTTGTATGGGAGAAAAGAACCTGAGCAGCAGAATTTGGTCAAATTATGATATTTTTTCATACTAATTTGTACATATTCAACAGTCATCTACGTACAGTCATGTGCCAATTCTATATTATAAAATTCAAATAAAACGAAATCTTATCCTATCGAATCCACCCAAGAATGAAAAAATGTTGTCTCGTGTGGACTATGTTAATTAAGGATGTTACTATTAAGCCCAAATACTTAATATTTGTAAATTAGTAGTAGTTTGGGCCTCGGCTGAGCGTCAAACCGCGTTCCTACTCGTATCGTGACGTATTTTGTTCGTGTTGTATTATTTCAGGTGCTGACTTCTATCTCTTTGTGAAATAATAAATAAAAAACAATCACCATCATCATCATTCAGCCGAAAGACGTTAGACACTGTTGGACATAGGCCTCCCACAAAAGGCGGGGTTTGCCATAATCGCCACATTCGCCACGCTTGGCAGGCGGGTTGGCGATCGCTGTATGGTTGTTAAAGTACTCAGAGAACGCTGCTGCCCATCCTCTAGTGAATCCCTTAGTCGCCTTTTACGACACCCACGGGAAGAGATGGGGTAGTGCTATTCTTTACGTCCGGCACCAGACGGACGTATATGTATACATAATAGGTATATAATAAAAATACACTACAGCAATTATGTAAATTGATTTGTGAATCATAATTAAAGTAAATAACATAAATATTATAATAATTAATTTTTTTTGTAAGATTGAAAGAGTAATAATTGGCAAATAGTCGGCGTTTTTTACCGATTCGTCGTCGACTAGTCGCCGACTACAAAATAAGCCGGATAGTCGGCTTAACCGACTAGTCGACTAACTGTCCCATGGATACACTAAAACTAAAACAATCAGAAGGAATACACATAATTAAGAACAAGGTGGCTAGTAACGCCGCGTTTTGTCAAACAAATTTCGTTTCATATACGTAAATCATAACTGCAAGTGGACTGCACATCCAGTTGTAACTGTAACTTTGCAACTACCAAAAATGCAGCTTGAAGGCAATTAGGATGCAGTAAGTGCAACTGCGTGACAACTGCTGACTGGATATGCACCTGCAGTTATGATTAAGTACGAATATGAAACGAAATATGTTTCACCAAACGCGGCGTTATTAGCCCCCAGAAGGTACAATTCCTATGTCTACTTTTTAGGGTTCTGTAGTATGCAAGGAACCCTTATAGTTTCGCCATGTCCGTCCGTCTGTCCGTCCGTCCGCAGCTTAGCTCAGAGACTCTTAGTACTTACTAGAAAGCTATAATTTGGCAACGTATAAACCACGCCGACAGTAGTAAAAAAAAGACGTATTGGATAGGAATTTCATTTTTTTTTGCGGGTTTTTTAAAACAATTTTTCGATTTCGATTTTGGGATCCGTTTCTGAAAATTAAGCTTTATACTAATTTTTGTTAGAGTCAAGTGTTCCCCCCCCCCCCCCCACAGCTAATAAACGGTTAGTTTTGGATATGTGAAAAAAATCACACGGTAGTAGTATATTACAACGAAGTTAAAACTATCAAGTTTACGAGTAATAATCGACCAACTTATAAAATTTACTTTTGGAAAAGTAAAAATTTCATACAATTCCATTGAATTACTAAGCTCTCTTCTTAATCCGCAATATTGTGCAACTCCGGAACCCTATTACTGCGCGTGGCCCGACACGCACTTGGCCGGAATGGCCGGTTTTATAAAATAATATACCAGTGGAAGAGGTCATAAACATTATTTCAAACATTATTTCAACACATTGGTGAAAAGTGGGGATTAATACTACCGACAGTTTTAAGCAATTGTTTGTTAAGTATAGAATCCTGACTCGTCCGTCACTCTATGCCATGGTAATAGCTTTTTTGTTAAGGAAAATTCCATAATTTCCGCATTTTTTGGCTATTAAGCCGATATAGAAGTGTTAATGATAGAATCTGCCACAACAGCAATGTTACGCAAAAGCGTAGTTTGCATGGCCCCGTTAATTAAAAATTACAGGAAGCACAAAATACAAGTATGGTCGCGGACTCGAAATGTTTATCAGATTTCAAAGTTGATTCCTTCTCACACTGTGCGCAATAAGGTTTAAGATGTCATATCAACTTATATCGTATCGACCTTATGAAAAAGTAATCTGCAAGTAATTATAGACTTTAGGGTGGTAAACAGTTTAATAATTTGTAACCCTAAAATATGATCTCTCATTAAATAAGTTGTAATAATATTACTAAGCAAATATAACTTGTAAACGTATTATTAGTATTTAAAGAAAATAGCTACCTGCTTACCAAATATTAGAATTATTTATGTTATTGTTATTATTATTATAAGGGAATGTAATTGTTTTGTTTTCATGAATAATTTATTTTAATGTTTAGTTATTTAACTTTAAGTAATAGCTATGTATCTAATTACAAATTTTGCTGTGCCCTGACAGGGTCTACAACGGCTCTTAGCTCTAAGCCTTTTGTTAACATCTTTTTACCTTGTGGAATGCAAATAAATGAATATGAATATGAAGTCCGCGACTGTCCATTACATTGCTATATTTATTTACGAGTACTCCAAAATGAGCACTTTATAAAATTATGCGGCGTAAAGTTTGTTACACTACACACGAGCAGCTACGACATGGTGATTGGCGTGATCATCGCTAATTGTGATTAATAGTATGCTAATCAGTTAAACCGGTTATTGACCCAAAAATGTAAAGAAGAAACTATAAAAAAAACTACCTTTCTATGGGTATTCTCCTGGTACGGACTTCCTTATGTAGGTATAAATTAACTTTATGACTTTTTATTTTGATTTTTACATCTTGACTGTGGAATTAAATGTAGTTATAATAAAGGTGAACAAATTTTTTTTAAATATTTTTTTATTTGTTTACTAGCTGACCTTCGTTCCGCCATATTTTTGTTATCAACTGCTGGCTCAACAAATGAACGTACACAATCACACACAGCACAACCATACCTACATTACGCACAAAATTATACACAAACTCAATCATACACACTCAAAATAGATATTTATGTAAAGTTGAATTATGTTTTGAAATATACAACGTTATTTTTAGTATATACAAAAACCGAGACTCCCCAACAAGATTTTCATCAGAATTGCCTGATTATGTGTTTTTTTAATAAATCTCCTAGTTACACCGTAGTTTATGTCGCGTTAAGTTCCCTAGTAAAGTGTGAAATGCCTGAGATGTGCCATGCAGGGGTTGTCTAATACACGGAAACTGATCGAGCGGACCATCTCAAGCCTAAAGGTGTCTATTCCCGTAAACTGTTATGGGTAGAAACTAGGGTTTTCGCGTTCCCGGCCTTTTTGAGTTCCCGGGAATCGGGAATTTTTTCTCGAAATTCCCGGGTACCCGGGAATTTTCATGTTATTAGTTCAAATATAGTTTTTTTTGTATATTTCAACATGAAACTTATGTAAGTACTTTAAACATGTTATATTGATAAATTGTCTAACATACCATTCGACTTTTCTTATTAAAATAAAAAAAATATAGGTACTCATTTAAAAAAAAATAACTAGGAACAATTACAGTCATTTATTGTGCGACGTCGCGAGTTTTTTCAATGAAAAAAGTCTTCTCTTCATTAAATATGGCAAAATATTACGGAATAACAATAGGGTGTATGATATGACTATAAAGGTGTAACCAAATTCGTGCAATACCTTAAAACCACACGATCTACTACTGGCGTAGAATGACCGAGCACAGGATTTAACTTGCTAAAAATAAAAAATATTTTTTTTTTGCGGCTGCGATATATGATCGAAACTTAACCAGCTAATAAGGAATAAACAATAAAAATGCTAAATTAAAATTTTATGCGTTGGAACATTTCGACGCCACTTATCAATGAATGAAAGCACGGTGACACAGCTGGCTAGCACGACTAGCACGAAATCGCTCTTTGCAGTCGGTTAACTCGGGGCGCAAAAAGGCCTCGAAAACAGAACTTTTTTTTTAAATAATCCTTTTTATATTTAAAATAAAAACCATTTAGGGCTAATCTGTGACCATTAGATCCCGCTGTTTGAAGGAATTCGTGTACGAATTCGTTTACATCCTGTATAATTTCATTATGAATCTCGAAACTGTTACGAAAAAAATAAGCACGTTGAATAGTTTCTATAAACGAAACATTTACAAAAAAAAAAAAACAAGCATGTAGAATTTGTTTACTAGACAGAGACAACAGTACTGTGTGCTGAAAGCACGATACATTTACCGCATTCTAAGTTCAAGAAAATGCTCTAAAATCTTCGGAAGCGTGCAGACCCTTCATTTTTCATCATCATTTCTTCATTTCTAATAATTCCCGGGTACCCGGGATTCCCGCCAAATAATTCCCGGGTCCTAAATTCCACAAATTCCCGGGAATTCCCAGCTCCGGGTACCCGGAACCGGGAATTCCCGGGAATTTGGATGAAAAATGAAGGGTTTGCACGAGATTTTAGAGCATTTCCTGTCTCTAAATATACGAGAAAAACTATATTTATACAAAAATCATGAAAATTCCCGGGTACCCGGGAATTCCCGGGAATTAAGAGAAAAAATTCCCGATTCCCGGGAACTCAAATAGGCCGGGAACGCGAAAACCCTAGTAGAAACCCACTGAAACAAACTAGAAATTTACGAAAAAAAAAATGTCCTGTAAAAAATATGTCAATCGATTCTCCTAGTGATTCTGAACAAACTAGTTTCAGGTTTAGTATATACTAAAACTAAGCTTGTTTATTATAAATAATTTTAGCAATCATCACAAAGTAACATGAATACTGTTTCTCCTAAACGCAAGTTGCTTAGCAACCTAGCTAGGAGAACAGCACCTCATCCACCGATTTGTACTATGCAACATGTAACCATTTCTGTAACATATTAATTTCTATATTGTACTACAAATAACCTGTTTTAAGAAATAAAAATATTATATAATGTCGTATACTTACTTATTTACCGATCAATGCCGCTGTCCCACAAAGTGTTTGTCAAAGAAAGGTAAACTTATGCAGTCGTTAATAATCTTCTTCTTCTCTCACGAGCTATAAGAAAATAGCTCATGCTGTGGTGTAAAGATTAGCCAGTCAGCAAGGTTGGCAGCAGGGCTGACTGCTCAGGGTGCGCCGGACGTACTGAAGTATCGTCACTCGTGGAGGCTCTTTTCATGCATCGTTAATAATAATAACGTTTCATTGCAGACAATGCTTTTCACGTTTACACGATAAACCTAAAACGCCATAAACACGTGATTGCTATTATTCAAAACAATATGTGTATGTGTACCCATTCCGTGACACTTTGTATAAGAATAATGACAGCAGTGTAGCTAGAAGATTATAATAATTATGTTAGTTTTTGTAAATGTTTAGTAGCTGTAAATTGGACTTTACCCTAACGTCGGCGACCTGTGAAAACATCATAAATATCACCTTATTCATACCCTATCTTATTCTTTGTCTCCCTGTTCATCCAAAGGTTGTCTAGTAGATATCGCTATCAGCGATAAGACCGCCATAGTACCCTTCAATGTATGATATTGAAGAAATATAAGAGCTGTGTTACAATTTTTGTGTACAATGGGGTGCATTAAAAAAAACTCCACGAGTGACGATACTTCAGTACGTCTCGCGCACCCTGGGCAGTCAGCCTCGCTACCATCCTTGCTGACTGGCTAATCTTTTCACCACGGCATGAGCTATTCTTGTATACTCGTGCCGACACGATAGAAGAAGAAGAAGATGTACAATAAAGTATATTCTATCTATCTATCTAAATAGTAATTTTTGTCAAACACGTTTTATGTCATGTTAAGCAAAGAAAACCTCGCAATCCATATTTTGGACTAACCCGAGTTCAATTTGAATGCAAATATAGAAATTGATTATGAATGTCTTGTTAAGCTTGAAAACCGTGTTTAGACGTAAGACGTTATATTACGGAGACAGGTTTTGAAATAGTTTCTAGCATTTACTCCTAAATACTGAGTCCCATAGCGGCATCCGTAGTATCGAGTACTTATCTAGAAGTACCGTAGTCGCTGAGTACTGCGTAGGGCGTACAAGCCAATGACTGTGAAAGTATGCAGGGGAGTTTTCAATACCTGCCTATTCTTACCTTTCCTGTTTATAATAGTTTGCATAGAAACTACTGACCGTAATATTGTAAAACTTTATCCCAACACAGACACGCATTCTTCTAAATTATCCTGGAACAAGTTTTTGAATTCAGTGGGCGTACTTCGAAAATTTAGTACGATCCCCCTCTAGCGGTGTTGTTTGCGTTCCTGATTATATTTTGATATAAATACTTTTATGGAACTAAATATTAAGTATTATAAGTAAACATCTGTATTCTTAAACATTGACCCTTTATTTTTTATTCCAGACATAATAATGACTATCTGCCACACTCAGAGACATTAATGGCTACTTACTCTTAATCTATAGGTACTGTGACAGTTAACCATGCAGATGACTTATTATATCAACGAACAGAGTAGGTATTTCATGTTTGGGTATCTACGCCCATTTTAAAACGGAAATACCTTTGCATAAACAGGCACATAAGTAATGTAGTTAATAGATATCAATACAAGGACAAATAAAACTAGCCAAGTGTGTGAAATCAAGCCGAATCACATATAAAATAGGGATTACAAGTCATTATTATTAATGTTAAAATACGATAAGAATCTATAAAATGGGTTTTGAGCAATGTCCTTTCGGATTAATTCGCATAGAGCTGAAAATTGGTACAAACCTTGAATACATTATTACAAATGAAATGCATCAAAATTACTTTGCTCGAATTTCTGTAATAGGTAACTTGCTACGCCATCACCTGATGATCTTGTGACATTGTTGATGCTGAACAAATGTCTTATTTTCGTGAGATTTTTTGACATTGATGTAACTGACAATAATAATTCTTAAAGATCTCTCTTAGTTAAACGTCCCCATTTAACACCTCCTCCCATAGAGGGTGTGTAATGTATGATATAATAACAAATGCTCTAATTTCACTTAAAATAACGTTCATATAACATAATTTTCATAAGCTATAAAATCATATAACCTAAATTCATATGACCTAATGTTTCATATGATATAATTTTCATTTAATATAAACCATTTAGTATAACGTTCATTTTATATAATTATCAATATGTATAATATTCTTTTTATATAACATTCATTTGACCTAATGTTCTTTTGACCTAATTTTCATGTTTAATGGTCACAGTTCTAACCTAACTCAAATGGCACCTAACCAAATCTTAAAATATTTAATGCATGGTTGAGGGTGGGCTTGGTCGACGGAGCCCCGCTTCGCGGGGCTCCTACTTCTGGATGGTTTATAAAAAAATAACCAACTTCTAACCTGCTATACGTGTCTCGGCTACATTACTCTACAAAGGCACAGGAGATTGTAGAGTACATCCGAGTGAAGACCAATTCCACCCTGAGGGTCGAACGGTTGGAGTCTCGCCACAATGTTAATTTCAATTCCTTTGTGGTGAGAGTGCCGACTGAACAGCTGTCGACGTTCATGAAGGAGGAATTTTGGCCGAGAGGTGTAGCGTTCCGACGATTTCGGGGCCGGCTACCGGACACCGCGCGACACACGACGCCGACTCCTCGTGTGATTTAGTGTTAATATTTTATTGTTTATGTATAGTATTTTTGTTAGTTTTGTAAGTTTTATATTGTATTGTATTATTGTATTTTATAAATATGTATATTTTATGTAGTGGTTTCGCCTAGCTTCCACGACACAGGGAATCCTAGTGTGGAAGCTAGTGCCAAATGTAAGTTTATTTGTACAATAAAGATTTATTATTATTTATTATTAACCTAACCTGTCCGAGTCGGGGTGCCCTAAAGTCCAGATTGCATCCAATTTCTACTGGTTACAATAGTTGAGGGTGGTAGGTGTATAGGGTATAAAGCGAAGAAAAAAAAAACAGTACAATATTTTTTTAATCATAACATAGCATCACATAAATATTACATCTTATTTCAGTTTTTAAGTTAGAGGCCAAAGCCCGAAGGAATTCAATTTCAGTGTTTAAAATCGTATCAGATTTTCTAAATTATATTAAAAGTTATTAGAGATTATGAATATTATAGTAAATGAATAATATACTAAGTAAATGAATATTATGTCAAATGTGCATTATAGGAAATGTTTATTATATCATAAGAAATTAGATAAAATGAAATTATATCAACAATTCATTATCTCAACTGATCGTTATATTAAACAAAAGTATATTAACTGAAATTAGGTCAAGTGAACGTTAGATTTTTTGTTATTATATCAACCGTTAACCGTTACACACCCTCCCATAGACCAGGTTTATTTTTACCATACTTCACAATAGTTTTGCACCCACCTGGGATGGTCCATGACTGTACAGTAGGCCTAGCACGAATGTGAATGTGAATGTGTGACGTATGGTAACGTAAACGTAACGTTAACGCGAGTGAATTTTGAATTGGAAATACTCGTTTCGCACATAATATTCAATCGAATTGAAAACTTTATTCATATCTATGTATGATACAAATTGTGGTTGTCGCATAAATTTAAACTAAAATGCTTTAGAATAGTTGTATTTTCGATTCAAAATTCACTCACATTAACGTTACGTTTACGTTACTATACGTCAAAATATTCGTGCTAGGCCTACTGAACAAATGTCCTATTTTCGTGAGATTTTTTGACATTGATGTAACTAACGATAATAATTCTTAAAGGTTATTGTTATAATAGTCATTAGTGATATCTTAAGTGACTGAATTTCATTTCATTTCTGTCCAATTAAATGTCTATGAGGCTCCGTTTTTTTGAATAAATGCGTGCAAGTTGTTGTATTATTCCTTGTAGTAAGTATACCAGGCATTGTGACCAGTTTTTTTTTAGTCTTTAGCTTACTATGTTTTTAAATCTTCAGCATCAAATCCTGATAAATAATAATGCTGATGTCGATAGTACAACGTGGACTGTAGTGAGGCGTAGCTTTAGCTTTATAGAAAACGTTTTCTGTGCATTGCCTAGTGGAAATATAATTCCTGGTGCTAATGATATCTACTTAATACCAACATAAAAATAAATTAGTTAACGTTGTTCGCTATCAGTTTTTACTTTTTCACCAACTTTTCCCAGAAACAAAATTAAGCTGCTTTGAACGCAATTTATAATTGACTAGCGACCCGCCCGGCTTCGCACGGGTACTATAATATACATGTATTATATATATAAACCTACATCTCGAATCATTCTATCTAATGATGAAAACGGCATCAAAATCCGCTGCGTAGTTTAAAAGATCTAAGCTAACAGACGGCGGGAAGCGACTTTGTTTTATACTATGTAGAGATTTACAACCGCCATCATTGACGTAGAATAAGTCAATGGCCGCCTTGATGTTGATGGTCACTTGATTGATGACGTAATATGTGTTCATCTATCCAACAAATCAACTTAATAAATAAAGCGAATAATATAAATTATAGAAATAAAACATATTATTTTATATTTGACATAATATCTAATTAATTAAACTGTATAGTGTACAGCAGGTAACTTTGTAAAGATTTTTAGTTAATTAATAAAAAGTCATATCCGGCTACAAAAAAAACTGAAATGATTAAAATAATTATCACATTTTTCTTTTGTTTATTTATTTTATTACGTCTTTATATGCCTGATTGCGAATGGTTGATACATGTTTATGCAAATAAATGTATCTTTATCTCGTAATACCTGTGTAAACTGTAATCAAAGCCCATAACATAGGTTTTATGGGCAAATGCTTAACAGGTTATTTAAATGTATAAAATGTTACTGACATGATAACTTAGTAGATATTAGTAACTATGAAGTGAGAGAGTTAGCAGGCTCATCCCAAGCACTTACAGAGTGGTGGACATATACCTAGTTAGAAACACCAAGTTTGACTTTTATTTTTAGTACAAATTAACTTGATAATAAATGTTTTACACACTCGTATCATAGTAGAGGGCTTATACTTATTTATCTACAATGTATCCACATCATGAAGTATTATTATGTCAGTTTTAGAAATATCATACAACCGTTTATGTAAAAACTGGTATATTTTATGAAATAAAATGAAGCAAGACAAATTATGGTGGACAACTAATTAGAAACAGAAAAAAAACATTAGCATAAATACGAACAAAGTTAATGAAACAATAAATAATTTAGTTAAATGGTACAAACGTTTTATTAAACAATTAATATTTGGTTGGGAAGCCTCAGCTATCGATTACAGCTCTACAACAACGTGGCATTGATTCTATCAATGTTTCATACATTTCCAGAGGAATATTTCTCCAAGCTTCTAAGAATGTGTCTTCAAGTTTATTGATGTTAGTGATATGTTTATTGGATAATGTTTTCTTTACAATGTACCACAAATTTATATTGGATTCAAATCCGGACAATTTGCAGGTCACTCTAACACCGACACTAATTAGTCTGTTAAAAATGCTTTAACGCTGTTTGTTTGGTTTGGATCATAGTCGTGGTGAAAATAAAAATCATATTTGGTGCTTCTAATTATAATTATGTCCACCACTGTAGATGTAGGTTTAGGCATAAAACCTATTTTTATTGACATAAGCATTTAGTAACTATGTTGCGCATGTTACGCACATCGAAGGACGAGCCATGTGACTTGCTTAGCTGCGAACACAAGTACACAACTGATGGCATTGTGTCACTATACTTACGAGTATAAAGTTCAAGTGCTTTTACGGAAACCCATTATTAAAACTGAGGCGTTTTCGTTCTATCTTTCAGTATATTTTGAAACATTATCAAGACAAGTAGTTTTTAGAAACAGTGTTCCATATTTTTTAAGTACAATCTTCATATTCTCACAAAAGATGTTGGTTTTTGCAATAATAGTTTTGATGGCTGCTTTGTATTATTTAAATTTTAGGCGTTCTCGTAAACTGCTCTATAAGTTTTCTGAAACGCTGCCGACGATCGGAGAGCTCCCATTTCTAGGACACACCCATTGGTTCATCGGTGGTCCTGAAAGTAAGTTAACAGCATTCAAACTTGTTAAGTATATAAAATTAGGAAATGGGTAATCTATTGTGTATATTTATTTTTAGGAATATTAAATAATGTAAGAACTTTGATTAAAAATATGGAAGATATGGGGACCGTTAGTAAGGTCTGGATTGGACCTTCTCTCTACGTAGGTGAGTGCGTATTTTCCTTTCTATAATCTTGGTAAAGAATATGAGTTATGCGGACGACACCGCTATTGTTTATCTATTGTGTCTATAATTCCGGTGATTGAGAGGTCACGAGTTTCTAAGTGGTGTCAACTTTCAGTGACGTTAAATCCAGAGGACGTGCAAAAGATTTTGGAAAACTGTCTAGAAAAGGATTACAGTTATAAATTTCTTCAAGCTTGGCTCGGAAATGGACTTTTTATCGCTCCAGGTATTAGGAAATATTTATTTAGATTATTTATATACCTAATATACACAAGGTTAGTCGTAAAGACGTTTTACTAATTCGCGGGCCACTTAAAGTATCACTGATGACTGTTTTAAAGCAATTAGTGTTAGAATTGCGAAATTCGATCATTTTTATTTCCATGCAAAACGATTTTATATTTTTTTCAACAGTTCCTCATCCTTGTTTTAGTTACGAATACAGAAAATGGAGCTTATAATCCGTGACACCAAATATGACTTAAAATGTAACCACAGCTCATCGTAGCTGAGGATAGATAGATTTTAGCGTATTTTTTATGAAATCTCTGAATAGGCTATTTCGACTAACTATTGACTTTTTGGGAAAGTTGTAAAACAAAAGTTATGCATTATTATGGATACTTTAACACCCTTTCGGACTAGTACCACCTTTCCGACTAACCTCGTATATTTCTTTTGGAAATTTTAAATACCGTATCGAATTATAAATATGAGTTATTTAATTGTGGGCATATTAACTCGAGGGCTAGTCTACACTGACCGTACAAAAACACATGGAGATTATTAGGTCCCAGAGTAATCATCTTCGTTTTACGAAGCAGACATTAAATTATATCACTTACCGTGATAAAGGGTAAATTTCTAATAGTTTAAAAAAGGCGACAGTCCTACCAGTCTGGCCTGTGTGTATGTCCCCTTGAAATAATTGTGCATCCGCCCATGTATCAGACACAACTAATTGACTCTGTGCAGTGCGTAGGTATATACAGGTCAGCTGGGGTTGCGCAGATCGTCACAAGGATCCGGCGGTTGGGTCTCGAGGTGGCCTTGCAGAAGTCCGAGGCCCTGTGTTTCCACGGGCCCCGGAAGGGACCACCCTCGGGATCCCACATCACAGTAGGAGGTGTTCGCATCGGCGTCGAGTCGACGATGAAGTACCTAGGACTTGTCCTCGACGGCCGGTGGAACTTTGGGCCTCACTTTCGGCAACTGACGCTAAAGTTGATGGGCACAGCGGCTGCATTGTCGCGGCTGCTGCCCAATCTGGGGGGGCCCAACACTTCCTGCCGGAGGCTCTACGCGGGGATCGTACGGTCCATGGCCCTATATGGGGCGCCAATATGGGCGGAAACCTTGACGGCGCGCAACGTCGCAATCCTGCGGAGACCGCAGCGCGCGATGGCCGTCAGGGTGATAAGGGGGTACCGTACGATCTCCTTCGAGGCGGCGAGCCTCCTAGCCGGATCGATGCCCTGGGATCTGGAGGCGAGGGCCCTCGCGCTTAGATATCGTCAGCGCGAGGGCTGATGCAGATCCTAGTGGCTGAGTGGAGAGAACGACTTGCGCAACCCAGCGCAGGGCACACCGCAATAGCGGCGGTAAGACCCGTTTTGGAGGAGTGGCTGGAGAGGCGGTATGGCGCCCTCAGCTTCCGGCTGACGCAGGTGCTTTCGGGACATGGATGTTTCGGGAAGTACCTGTGTCGCATAGGACGGGAGCAGACGCCCGGATGTCACCACTGCGTCGACTGCCCGGAAGACACGGCGCTGCACACGTTGCAGGAGTGCCGTGCGTGGGCGACGCAGCGCCGTGAACTAGTCGCGGTGATCGGTGGTGACCTCTCTCTTCCGGCCGTGGTTCTGTCCATGGTCGGGAGCGAGAGTGCGTGGGAAGCCGTCACCTCCTTTTGCGAGGTGGTGATGGCGACCAAGGAGGGAGCGGAGAGGGAGAGAGAGGCGACGGCCACTCTCCCTTCCCGCGCGAGACGCACCGGTCGCCGCCGGAGGGCGCGCGACGATCTCCGGACACCCTAGTGTGTGGCCTGCGGGCGACGGGTTAGGGGACCCGTCGCCCGACCAGTAACAGGCCCGAGAAGGCGGGGCGCATGTGTTCCGTGCGCGCCTCTCAGGAGGACGTGGGGCAAGGCCCCACAGAAGGAGAGGTCCGTCAGGGGCTGGCGGACCGAGGCCTGCCGGGGTTGCGGTGCATGCAGCTGCGAATCCCGTGACCCCGGCCAAGGGTCAGGAGAAGGAACACCGTGGGTTTTTAGCCGGTAAGAGTCCGGCATAACCCTTTGCCTTCCCCAGGCGAAGGGTATCCATGAGGATTTTCCCACAAAAAAAAAAAAAAAAAAAAAAAAAAAACGTATATACAGGTGAATACACTCGTGTGTATTCTTGTCATAAGCACATAAGTTAATAGTTAGCATACCTATGCAATTTATAATACAAAGTCTTACAGCAATGGGAAAACAAATCGTAAAGATGTTTTATGATAATCAACATTAACAGCGGTTACGCACTGCATCCGATCCGAATCCGTGAAAATACGGATATAATAAACTCGGACAGAATTCGGATATTGCTATATAGCGGTTACGCACTGCATCCGATCCGAATCCATGAAAATACGTTCCGAAGTAGCCATAGAAGTATTTGTATGGTAGTTTACGCACTACATCAGACGCTCAGACGCCAAACGGATATGCCAAAGATGGCCCCTGAATTGTTTGAATTTGAATCAGAGATCGGAATAGTGCGTAAAGCAATATCCGAATCCGGTACGAGTTTTTTATATCCGGATCCGTGAAAATATCGATCTAGAGTAAAAATCTCTGACCGAATTCGGATATCGCTTACGCACTTATCCGATCTCTGACCCAAATTCAAACAATTCAGGGGCCATCTTTGGTATATCCATTTGGCGTCCGATTTGAATCCGAGGTAGTGCGAAAGCGTTCATACAAACATTACTACGGCTATTTCGGTCCGTCAATATTTCTTCCGAATTGGAGACTCACGGATGACGGATAGAAATCGGATGACGAACGCCGGATGTAGTGCGTAAACTACCATACAATTAGTTCTAT
The DNA here is from genome assembly GCA_905220435.1 of Amphipyra tragopoginis. NCBI lineage: Eukaryota > Metazoa > Arthropoda > Insecta > Lepidoptera > Noctuidae > Amphipyra > Amphipyra tragopoginis. The sequence goes on from HG992009.1 coordinate 14,587,685, forward strand.
GGCTACTTCGGAACGTATTTTCACGGATTCGGATCGGATGCAGTGCGTCACCGCTGTAATTCTTAAATCTATTGCCCGTATTGCATGATACGCAGTTAATGAGCTGCCGTAGTTCGCTACGAGTGCTACGGAGAACGATCCTGAAGAATAATATGCCTACGTGTGCTACGCGTGGGCGTAGCAACACGCGGGCAGAGTTGGAAGAATTGAATTGATGATTTTACTCAAGTTTTGCCATTCCAATGAAAAGTAGTAGAATTATAAATACGGCTGTGTGTGTGTTAAATTAGCTTCAAGTAATGGAGGTATTGAAAACAGGTTATAGTGTTAATGAAGAAATTGTTTAATTGCAGTGCCAAACCCGTTGGGGATTATAGGTGTGACAGTCATGTTATGCTTCTCTTAGTTTTATTTACATTAATTGAGAATAGTACCTACATTGTGATAAGTGAGCTAAGTGGGTCATTACACTCATTGCGTAACGTGGAGCCGAGAGTGTAATGACCAATCCTCACGCATTTCATAAGACACGTTTCACAAAATACTTGCGAGGAAAAAAAAACACAAAACACTTATGAAAATGTTTAGACAATATTTCTGAAAAATGGCGCGTTTTTAGTGCGTCGTGCCTGTTGTTGAAATAAATAACGATGCGTGCGCACGTGGAAGGAGAGGCACTGACGAAGCTGCCAAACAGTCTTATATTATTAAAAATAAATAAACTGCATATTTTTGGATTTTTAACAAAATTTAAAAAAAAAATATATAAATAAATCATTTGATGAAATGAAATGATAATTTATCATAATACTAGCTGTACGAGCTGTACCCGTTGTATGCGTTGCAATGTTGCAATGCACTTTTTCTTACTTACTACCTACCTACTACTCGTACTTACCTTCAGAAACAAAATCAAAATAGTAACAAAAAGTTAAAACCATTTTCATGCATTCGGTAAACAAATGAAGAATATGGACATACTGAGAAATTTCTTTTTTTTTAATAAAAAAAAATCTTTCATACGAACCTTCTCATAATTACGAAAAGAACAAAAAAAAATTGCGAAATCGGTCCACGCGTGATGCCGTGACCAAAGGACATAGGGGATTCATTTTTATATACATAGGTTAAGATAACAATTAACACCGTTTATTTATTCACATAAATGTTTACTTTTTTGTTATTAATTTGCTGCCTTATATTTATAGTTGGATTATGGAAGGCTCACAGGAGATTACTGTTGCCCATATTCCACAATCGTATCATAGAGGACTACATAGAAGTTTTCGGGGAACAGGGAGACTTACTCGTGAAGAGACTTCGGGAACAAGTCGGAAAACCTCCGTTTGACGTTTATGAATACATCACGTCTTGCATGCTGGATATTGTTTTTGGTGAGTTATGTACCTATTACCACAGTTTAACAAAACTGTGCTAAGTATTACATTATTATTTTTATCTTGATCGTTTATTCCTTACTTTGAGCTGCCGGTTCGGCAGGCGTAGCATGACCACCGTAGACAAGGGTTTGTCGACGAATGAATAGACAAAATGACTTGTTGCCATTGTGTTTATGTCATTTTGTCTATTCTTCCGTCGACAAAATCTTTGTCTACGGTGGTTATTCTACTCCTGCTGGGTGTAAATGTCGCAGGGATATGACGAAACCAGGGACGAAATATCTAGGCATACCAAGAAATCCTGGATGATATTACAACGGATAACTTCATTTCATTAAATTAATCTAGTGATTTGACAAAATATTCTTAATTTTTTTTCACTGAGATGTGACCTTTGTCGCTTTAATAGACTGATTTCTAGTACGATGTCAAAAGAATTCGATTATATTTGTACGATCGAATTATTTATGTTAATCTTATTGCCAACCAAGTAAAACTGCCACAAGTATTTAATTTTTTACTTTTTTTTGGGTTTGTAAGTTTTTTCACGTTTTTTTGAATAGATGATTCAAATAGTTTTATCCAGTTTTATCCATTATTTTTCATCACTCACTTCCACCGCACGCTATTTCGGTATATTGCTTTTTTCGATTTAATTTTGTTACTCACATAAACTGAATGAAATATTTGACATGCGGAAATAAAAAAAAGCGTCTTGAAGATGTCTGAGGAATATAAAAAAATAAAAAACTGGAAATCTACTCTTCAAATATTCGTTTTTTTTTGACAAATCACTATTTTTCAGTAAGATGAGATAATATTTGACATCATCCGGAATTTCGTATAATGCCTAGAGATTTCGCGAAATCCCTGATTGCGTAATTTCCCTGCGACATAAACGTATTTGTAACAAAGTTTTTCATGTGTTTTACATACAGAAACGGCAATGGGTGAGAAGATGGACGTCCAGCACAATCCAGACACGCCATACTTGCGCGCGCGCAAAACTGTTATGTCGATCATCAACATGCGGCTGTTCAAGGCATGGATGCAGCCTGACGCGCTGTTTAGATTGACCACACATGCTGGCATACAGAAAGAAAGTATTGATGTAACACATAAATTCACAGATGAGGTAAATTTTAAAAAGAACATTACTTTTAATTTTAGATAAATACGCACGTCGTTGTTTTATAGTAATAATCATATGTTTATGTATAATAGTAATAATAACTAATTGAGTGGAGTTCGACTTGCGAACTCGGCGCTCATGATTAAGAGCTCCATTTGTGTCCGAAACTAGTTGGGTAATCTCGAAAAGTCAGTACGTAAACCGTAATAATCTATACCTACATGTAATAAATCTGTAGACTTGGCATGTCTAAAAGAGGAAATATAAAAAAAAATAGCGGTGTTGATAAAAGATAACCAATAGAAGAACCAATAGAACCCATTTCGAGCATTTTTGCATTTTTGTCTGTTTGTCGGTTTGTTTGTGCACGCATCACGTAAAAAGCCTACATACTAGGTGCATTGATGGTTAGTCGGAAAAGGGGTACTAATCTGGCTGCCACTTAAAGTATCACTGATGACTGTTATAAAATACCTAAGTGTTAAAATTTCAAAATTCGATAATCCTAACTTTCCTAACTAATATTATAAATGCGAAAGTAAGTTTGTTTGTTTGTTACCTTTTCACGCCTAAACTACTGGACCGATCGTTCTGAAATTTTGCATAATTATATATTGTCGGGTGTACAGAAACGGACATAGGGTACCTTTCATCCTCAAAAAAAAGTACTGTTCCCGAGGAAATCAAAAATAACATTAACAGATGGCGCCACGTGTATTTTGAATCATGATTGAATGATGTTGTTATAGAAACTTTAGTAGTGTGTTAAGAGTTGATTGTCAAATTCTAAATTAACGTGAGCGAAGCCGCGGGCAAAAGCTAGTACCTAATTTATAAATAAAAGATTTTTTTTCAAACAATCTTTATCCCTGCTTTAGTTACCAATTCAGAAAATAGTACTTCTAATCCGTGACCCAAAATATGACCTAATATGTAAACAGGGGAGAGGATGAGGATAGACAGGTTTTAGTGTATTTTTATGAAATCTTTGAATAGCTATTTCTCTTAACACATTCGAGTCCACCACACTTTTCATAGAGCTAAACGCCATGCCGCCATACATATGGTTAGTGGACCTTCCAGGAGGGACCTCAGCATGACGTTTGCGTTAAAAGTGAACCCTCGAGGAGGATTCCTGGCTTTAGGTTAAAAACCGTGAAAAATTTGCTACTACGTAGTAAAATAGGTGTTTCCTTGTTTCATGACGGTGTATTTTCCAAGAAAAATCTACACTTAAAGTGAGCCCTCTACGAGGGCACCCGGCACTGAACGTGTTAAACTATGGACTTTTGTGGAAAGTTGTAGAACAAAAGTTATTCATCATTATGGATACTATAACACCCTTTCTGATTAGTACTTAACCTCTTTCCGACTAACCTTGTATAAATTAATTATTGTTTTCCATTTCACTTGTTACAGGTTATACAGAAAAAGATAGATGCGTTTGAAAAATTAAGTCACAAAGATGGTAATGAATTGACGTTATACTTATCAAACCTTCCTTTAACATTAAAAATCTACTTCTAATTCGCTAATTTTCCGATTGTTTCCAGGCCGAAAAGATATACTACAAATATTGTTAGAAAGGAAGTTAGGATTCAATAATGTAGAGTTGCGAGAGCACATAGATTCAATAACAATAGCTGGTAATGATACCACAGCACTTGTCATATCATACGCCCTGTTGTTACTGGGAGCGCACGAAGATGCACAGGATAAAGTATACAAAGAGTAAGTTAATTCGATTTAAGATTCACCTTAATATTGCTACTCAGTTTATTACAATCCAGCAGGCATAGCATGGCCACCGAAGCCAGGGGTTCTGTCGACTGAAGAATAGAAAAAATGACATATTATTGCCATTGTGTACATGTAATTTTGTCTACTCTGTTGTCAACAAAACCCTTGTCAACAGTGGTGATACTACGCGTGCAGTAGTCTTCTTCTAAAAACCGGCCAAGGCCAAGTGCTTGTCGGACGCAGAGTGTTGAGTTCCGTAGCCAGTCAGTACGGCTATTTGATGTTCGAGCTAGTCAAGAGTAACGTATGGTAAACAGTTTCGTTCGGTCGGGTTAAAAGAGAATTAGGTATACATTTTACAGTTCAAAATCAGTTGATTTACGTAAGTATTGTATGGTGTTTCTATGAACTTTTGTGAACCTACAAGTCATAAGTTGGCTGACTATTACTCGTAAACTATTATCTAGTTAGCTTTGATAGTTTTCCGATATTTAGAAAAAGCTATTTAGATTGATTACCTACTTAGATTGAAAATTATTACTTTAGAGCTTAAATTATCTTTCGTAAAGGGATACATGTATCGAAAAAGTGTTTACGATATGTCCCAATATTTTGGAGACCTATTCAACGACACCATAAAGAACGGGGAATGCAAATATAATATAATATAATAATACATATAATATATTTGGGACATTTTCTACACAGCACCATCTAGTCCCAAACTAAGCAGAGCTTGTACTATGGGTACTAGACAATGGATACAATACTTATATACTTTTTTTTTGTAAATACATACTTATAATACATAAGAAACACCCAGACCAACACAAACACTTATGTTCATCACATAAATATTTGTGTCCTGTGGGAATCGAACCCACGACCTCGTGATCAGCAGTCCGATACTCGAACCACTAGACCACAGACGTCGTCGCAAATAAAAAAAACACCCCCACTTTACAAAAAAAAGAGATAAAAATATATTTTTAAATGATTTCATTGCATTACTTTGTAGGCGATATAAATATGTAAAGGCATGCCAGCTATAAAAGCATTATGCTATAAAAGCATTATCTAAAAAACTGTGAGTAAAATGTTATTAGTTAACTACAGACGGACGTAGCGAAACTATAAAGGTTCCTAGTTTGATTACGGAACCCTAAAAAGGAATATGGGTACCGATATAAAACTAACGCTCCAGTCACCTTCCCATTCCTAGGCCAACGAGTTGATGACCAACGTGTTAGGACGAGATTTCACACCTGACTTAGAATTTACTTTGCTAATGTAATGATAAAAAATAAAAAATGTGTGTTTGTTGTTTCTAACATTTGGAATAAGGAAAAATAGATAGATGTGTGCTCCGCAATATTAAATTTAATATAAAAGAAAGCCAGGAGCTAACACATAAAAATAACCGGAAGCTTACCGAGTAAAGTTGAACATTTAATAGTCAAGGGGGAGGAATTAATAAAAACAAAAGTTTAATACGTATGACTTGTTTTTATTCCCTGTAGGCTTAGGAATATAGCTGCATTCTTAAATTAGTTATGGCTATGATAAAACTAGAATTCATTTATGGTATTTATATTATTGCTATTATTTATATTATTGCATCCGGTGTAAAGTATATAAAAGGAAACACATGCTAGAGGAGGGAGAGAGAGGAGTTAAAATCAAGATATTAATATTTAATTAAGGTTATGTGTGGAGCCGACACGAGGCGAACTCGAGGTGAAGATTATGATAAATCCATCTTACCAAAATGGCATAATAACAAAAAGAAAAATTGAATTACTTACTCGAAAAAAACGCCAATGGACTGGAAGAAACATATTTTGACATTAAAATCACGAAAATAACGACCAACATTTTTGAAAGCGTGGCGTCATGCATCTCAAAACTTACCGTTTTTTTCGGTTAAAGAAACAATCAATCACGATAAATGTGATGTTTAATAATTTTAAATATTATTTCATTCCTGGAACAAGGTAAAATGTGGGAATATAAAACCAATAAGAAATTTTAAATTGATCTAAGACCATTCAACAATCACTATATGAAATCTCGACTCACCCAGAGAAATATTAGAATCTTCATGGAATAAAGAAGACTATCCTTTAAATTAGGTTCAATCACAACATTGTATTGAAAATTAGCCGGATTTAAAAAGTATTTAATAAAATTCAAGAAAAACGATCAAGCCCTGTCAAGTCATGGGGAGCCATGGCGATCACGGGAAGCAGAGTGAACTTCAAAAGTTTAAAAGTTGCCAGTTAACTTTCATAGCCTAAAACAAATACTCGCCTGTGTGTAGCTATCAATTAAAAAATATATTTATAAATGCAGTAAGCCCATGATAATATCTATAATACCACAGTCCACCAAACGAAATGTCTTTAGATTTTATAACCATGTAACGGCTTAAAAAGATTCGAAGCGAATATGAACACTATAAAAAAAAAAATGTTTATATTAGTATGTAACGCATATTTAGCAAAGTTTGGAGTGCTGTCTGATAATCTCGCAGATGGATAATGCCTGTCAGTCGTTAGAGCTTCGTTCATCCATAGGGTGCACTATGCTTTTTGCAGATTGGATTGTAGATTGTGGAATTATTTCTTAAGTTCTTTGTGTCTTTTAGATTACGAGCAATATTTGGGGACTCTTTAAGAACACCAACCAAAGAGGATTTAACGAAAATGGACTACTTGGAGAGAGTAATTAAAGAGACAATGCGGCTGTACACGGTAGTGCCTATAATTGGTAGAAAAACTCAGAAAGAATTGAAACTTTGTAAGTGTTGTAACCTAGCAAATGGATACCCCGTTTTATTCAATACTAGCTGACCGGGCGAACTTCGTACCGCCTTTTTTTTTCTTGAATTTTTTTAAATTATCTTAATGTGATCGTTATTGTTAGAACAGGGTTTGTAACCTTGTTCTAACAATAACGAACACACAAAAATAATAATTATCCAATTTGGTGCAGTCATTCGGAAGTTATGCGCGTACATTTTTGGCGATTCCTTTTTATTCATATACTTTATAGATTGAATTTAGTTTGTCATTTCACATTTCAGCAACGTGCACGATACCGGCTGGCGTGGGCTGTGCAGTTGTGCCCATGGTAATGCACAGATCGAAGAAAATCTGGGGTCCTGATGCAGACAGCTTCGATCCTGACAGGTTCCTTCCAGAGAACTGTTCGTCCAGACATCCGTGCGCTTACATACCGTTTAGTTACGGAACTAGGAATTGTATAGGTGATGTCACATTCTTATCCTTATAGTTTAGTGTCTCCGTACTTTTTCAGTCGCTTCCTCCGTGCTGTTAAATACGATTGCCAGACCCGCTAAAACCTCAGGAATCAGAAACCCTTTTGAAAATGCTCAGGCAATGTAAAGCCTTATTCGACGGGTTAATGCTAAGCTTATGAGCAGCAGTATCCTTCTGTGCGATGATAATAATTAATACATAAATAGATACTACCGTACTGCGATCCCTAAACGAAGCTAAACGAGGCTGTGTGGCCTAAACTCTCCTCATTCTGAAAATAGACTCGTGTCCCGCAGTGGTACAGTAATGGGCTAGTTATGTACTGCGAATCTGAGATCACTAAGTCGTTGGCAAAGCATGATGTAGTGTTTATACTTACTTACTTTATTTATAAATAATCTCTTTTGCAGGTCGTCACTTTGGGATGCTATCAATGAAAAGTATCCTCGCCAATGTACTGAGAAGTTACATAGTGTCATCGAAAACATGCGAACGTCTCAAAATAGAAATACTTCTCTTCCCTGTCTCTGGACATCAAATAACATTAAAAAAACGACTGTGATCTGCATAAACATTAGTACATACTTACTTAGAAATACAAAGAAGTGGATCTTTTCTTAGTTTAATGCGTTTTAAGCGACAGAGCGGCGCGTAAGATGGCCGCGTGCAGCTTTTATGTGAAACATAACTTAGTGAATCAAATTATCATCATGTCAGCCCGTAAACATCCACTGCTGAACATAGGCGAACGGTCAAAGAGAAAATTGTCTTACCTAATCACCACGGTTAGCGGACGGCTTGGCTATATAAGTTTGTTGTTGTTCTTGCCCCTTACGATACTGCGTTATGGTTGGGAAGGGGTAGTGGTATTCTTCGCCGGGAACGACACGGAACGTGTGTTGCGTGTGAGTTGAAATAGATAGTTTGATGCAATCGTGCAATCATCGACAATTAATAATAATCTACAACAGGTTTATTGTACTCGTAGCTATTAATGGATGAAATACTAGTTAATTGGTTACTTGATTATTATTTTTAGACCTATAGCTAGTATCGAATATCGCAATAAAGATTGAATCGATTGTAATTTGGATGATTAAAAACCTCATTTTGATATTGTTTTATTTTCTATAAGTAACTGTTTGCCTTAATAAAAATGACATTTTTGGTAGATATTTCTGAAAATTCATTACTGATGATGCAAAAATTAATCATTTACCTATTATTAGAACAAAAGACAATCGACATTCCTGTAATTCCACATGGAGTAGACAGAAATGTATAGGTACAAAGTATTTTGGTAGGTAATTTTCCACAATAGTCCATGATTGGAATTGCGAATGCTATCCATCAGGCACAATCATTGTTGAAATTGGAATTATACAAACCCCGGGCTGTAATTAGGTAACGAAGAATCTTTTAATTGAAAGACATGGTCTGACTCCTTAGCTCGATCTGGAAATTGTACCCATAGAACCTAACCGCTCAACCGCAACCGCTAAATACTGCGCCTACACCTACAATCATAATTTGCGATAGACTCTAAAGTCTGTGGGATATCTACACATTTGTGAGGCAAGTAAACATTTTTGGAGACAGTTCAGTTATGTCCGGTATCTGAGGCACCTACTCTTAAACGTAGTTTATCTATATAATAACGTTATTAGTTCGAGAGACGGCGCGTGCGCTCGCCTCGTCATCGTCCCGCGCCTCGCCCCGCCCCGCTGTCGTCTTCCATGGCCACACACACGTTCGCGCGTGAAGTCAGTATTTAATAAAAAAACTTTAAATAAAAGTAAAAACCGACTTAAAAAAAAAAACTAAAAAAAGAGTGAAATAATTAGCATGATAATATACAGTTAACAGTTTCAGAAGTCGGTGCAATTCTACACTGAAACAAATAAAAGCTACCGACTTCTGAAACGGTTAATTTTATATCAATAAATGTTCAAATTTTGAACCCCCGTTAAGTCTCTCTTTAGTGAAGTTATAAAATTCAAAAAGTTCATCTCATGATTTGTGAAATTTGTTGATTTGAGTTATAAGCTTATTGGATAAATATTCATTATCTATAATTATTCCAAACAATTGTGAACAGATGTAGGGTGAAGATCGAACGGCTTTTTGACGAGATGAGCAGTGTTGTATTTGAAGTCTTGTGGAATAGTATTATTAGCTTATGCTAATATTATTTTTGTAGTGATTAAAGAGCGAAAACTGTATTTTTCTACCATATTGATAACATCCTGTTAAATCTGTTCCAAAGCAGAAAAAATAATTAGTTAAAATGTTTTTATCACGAGAATGAAACAGGGGGAAGACGAAAGGGTGATGGGGAAAGTTCGAAATAGTTTCTAAAATCGTTAAAATGAATATCAAACGTTATTGATGGTCACTAGCCTATAGTCTGAAGTGCCCTGAAAACTCAGATCTGCCCGTAGTGTGAAAATACCTTTAGTTAACAAAGATAAAACATTTTTTTTAAATCAGGGGAAGATTGAAGTAGAGGTTCTCAAACTTTCCACTTTAATTGCTTAAGATTATACTGAAAACAAAACATCACTGTTAATCAAATACATAAACGAGTATCCTGTTATTGCTAAGTATACTACTGCTCTTCAAATTTTGATTAAGGAGTGTGTTCCAAAACTATGTGGCCTATGATAAAAAAGGGGTTTACAGTAAATAAAAAGAAGGTGAAATGTGTGAAGTGGATGATTATGAAAAAGGCGATCCTACAAGCTTAAGGTTCGAGGTTTATTTGGAAAATTTGACAGTTTCGGGTAGCTTGATGTGCTGGCGTCTGTACGTATGAGAATAAGTCAATAGTTTAGATACATAATGGCATTAATTTGGTAATGTATATCTGGCGACACTTTAATTTATCTGAGAATGAAAATATTTCGTGGCGATAGATCTATTATTAATTAGATGATACAAGTAGATGACAAATATAAACTTTGCTGACAAAAAATATAGTTCCCTTAATTACCTATATGACATTTTTCAAAAAACTTTTTCATCGCCGTCCTTAATTAGCACACTATGCAATTCATAATTCAAAGTCTTACAACAAAGGACAACAAATCGTAAAGGTGTTTTATGATAATATCAACATCATAATTATTACTGCGCTTATTGCGTGATACGCAGCTAATGAGCTACCGTAGGTCGCTACGAGCGCTACGGGGAACAATCCTGGGGAATAACTTGCCTACTTGTGCTACGCGTGAGCGTAGCGACACGCGGGCCGAGTTTAGCAGATTGTACTTCAATCAAATGAAAAATTATAGAATTATAAATACAGCTGTGTGTTTTAAATTAGCTTCAAGTTATGGAGGTATTAAAAACAGGATATAGTGTTATTGAATAAATTGTTTAGTAGCAGTCCCAAACCTATTGGAGAAAATAGGTGTAAGTCATGTTATGCTTCATAATAGTTAAATCGAGAACAGTACATTATGATACTTAAGTTGGTCATTCATTACACTCGAAGCTGGATTGCAGTAAAATGGAGCCAAGAGTGTAATGACCAATCCTCACTCTCACGCGTTTCATACGACTTTTTACAAAAGAGATGCGAGGAAAAAAAAATACACAAAACTCAACTACCTACGTTTAGAGATTATTCCGTCATTATTTGGGTGTACCGCCCGTCGTCCTGGGACGACGGGCGGTACACCTAATGCCTATTCCTTTAAAGCGTAGGCAGAAGAGTTCTGTTATACAGCCACAAATTCGTCATGACAGTATTTAGCGCCATGTAATAAGGAACATTATCATTGAACTATTAGTATTTTTATAAGTTAAACAAACTGGTTGCAATATTATTATTATATAATAGACATGAAAATAATAGGCTATCGTATTACGTAGGCAATCTGGAACTACAAAATTTGTCTGTTTTCTGTTCGAAATCCTGAGTTAGATTTAGGTAGTGCTCAGGAATCTGGTGATATGAAGCTTTATTACAGAGATGACCAAAATAAACCGAAGTCGAGTAACGCTAACTCCGCCGCCATATTAAAAGTAAGGAAGAGAGAGATTACGTAGGTATGATTGGTATGATCAGTTGAAAGAAATTCTCATATTAAATGTATGGATGGAGCGAAAAACAAAATTTCAATATCTGGCTTTATTTTTCCTGAATTTATTTATATTATTTTATTCTCCATGTAGCCTAGTCTTGATAATAAATAGCCTTAACTTTTTATATACCTATCTCTTAAATTGACGAAAAAATCATCTATTGACACTTAACGATTCCACCCTGTGTATTTCCTAGACATTGAATGCGATTTCTAAATGGTACTAGGAAATGTATACAAATTAACATTTTACCTGTAATTTGCGGCACCCCGAAACGGATCAACGCGGAGCGAACGAAGCCCCCGTCATCCCCTTCGTGTTACAGCGGTTACGCACTGCATCCGATCCGAATCCGTGAAAATACGTTTCGAAGTAGCCGTAGTACTATTTGTATGGTAGTTTACGCACTACATCCGTCTTCCGATTTCTATCCGTCATCCGTGAGTTTCTAATTCGGAAGAACAATTGGCGGACTGAAGTAGCCTGAATTGTTTGAATTTGGATCAGAGATCGGAATAGTGCGTAAGCAACATCCGAATTCGGTCCGAGATTTTCACGGATTCGGATCGGATGCAGTGCGTAAAGCAATATCCGAATTCGGTCCGAGTTTTTCATATCCGTATTTTCACGGATTCGGATCGGATGCAGTGCGTAATCGCTCTTAGGTTGGTAAGCCTGCAGACAGAAATAGGAGCCCGCCGCTGCGAGGCTCCGTCGACTCTGTTTTGAAAACCCAAACACCCTTATAAACATCAGCGGAGGCACTCACTTTTTTTATACATGCTTACACTGTTTAATCTCAATAATCAGGTTTCATTGGTTATCCGAGTTTGTTGTTGTTAGTAGACAATATGTGGACGATGCTGTCAAGTAGATGGGCATCTTCTTGCCCCTTACGATACTGCGTTATGGTTGGGAAGGGGTAGCTGTGGTATTCTTCGCCGGGAACGACACAGAACGTGTGTTGCGTGTTAGTTGAATGAAATAGATATTTTGATGCAATCATCGACAAATATTAATCTACAACAGGTTTATTGTACCTACTCGTAGCTATCAATGGATGTAATACCTACTAGTTAATTGGTTATAGGTACCTACAGTGATTATCGAATATCGCAATAATGATTTATTTGGATTTTGGATGATTAAAAACCTCAATTTTATACCTATGTTTTATTTTCTACAGGTAATTTTATAATATTATGTGCCTTACATCTTAAAAAAATACTTTTTGTTAGACGTTTATGAGAATTCGTTATTGATGATGCAAAAAAATTGATCATTTCAGCCTATTGCTATAGGTACTCGGGCTGTAATTAACTAAAGTTCATTTTTTTATCTCTGATTAAAATATCGTCAGTTTAAAAAGAGACCCCATCTAGTGATCAACTTCCGAACTTAATTTTGATTGAATCATAGAATAATAAGGTTTGAAGTTTTTAAACACTCAGGATAAAATATAGCAGTTTATATTTAAGTTTGTCGAATCAACAGTTATCGAGAGATCAACTGTGGGCCCCAGAAACCGGGCATTAGTCTAACTATTAGAAGATAGCATAGTTAGATTACCAGATCCCTTTCTTGAGTCAGTGAACCTTCCCCAAACACCCTTCTTGCATCCCGCCTAAAATACATACAGCACAGGCATAGTTTTGTCATTTGCCTTCGCAAGCACCGTCGTCAAGATACTGGGCATAATCAGCACGTTTGTAGACAAGGACATGTTGCAACCCATCCTTTTGACTTAATCCCTTAGTCGCTTTTTACGACACTCATAGGGCGACCATAGGTGGTGGGGAAGGGATGGGCTGTTCTTTGCCGAGAACCACACGGAACAAAAAAGTACAATAGGGCCGACGTATCTTGGCGAGTCTGATGTTAGCTGATTAGCTGCGCAGTAGACAATTTCGTTTCTAAAAGATACATTGCGCAGCCAAACAACTACAGACTCGCCAAGATACGTCGGCCGTATTGTAGTTAAGTGTATTGACCTCAAACTTTCACCAGCATGGTCCATAGTGTATGTCGGCGACTCGCCAAGGGTTTCATTAGGATTCATCACAAATCAAACTCCAAATGATGTATCAATCAGCTATAATCAGAAGAATCATGTTAATTCAGCTTATTTCAGTTTAGATTGTTAAGTTCACAACAGAAAATCATACTTGGCCGCTTAGGCACGCGTCTCGAGTGAATCTCCCGCCATGTTAACAAAAACAATACGAGACTAATATATTTGGATTTAGAAATCAACATTAAAATTATTATACAATAATTGTAATAATAGTAATATCCATTTAAACAATCTTTCAATAATAAATAAAGCAACAAAACCTGTAAATTATTCAAATATGAGACAGAATTAGGCGGAATTGGCGCCAAAACTATAATCATAAAACACAAATACATACAAAAACATCCCTACACGTTAATCTCATTAAAATATTCAGATACTAATAGTAACAATATTTATATTATTTGTGATAAACAATTTAATAATAAATAACTAATTTTACAAACTACTTAAGGAAAATTAGAGTGCGCGCAAGATAACTCTCTCTGCGCGCGACTGAGGGCGTGCTAAACGTTGCCGCGATCGCAAAAGTTCAAATTACCGCTTTTTAAGCTTAACTTTTTTATCGCTGTACATAATTTTCCCGTTAAATATTCCTACAATCAGGTAGTTCTACTTGGTTCTACTATCAAAATTGATTTAACGGCACACACTTTGGTGGACCATGATTAGTTCCGATTTCGGCCGCGCGTAGACTTATCTTGCGCGCACTCTAATAATACAATTAACTTCAGATGTATTTACCAAAGATTCACTAGAGGGCGCTTCGTGTACTCAATTACTTCTAAATAAATCTTTAATGTAGCAGCAGAACTTGAATGCGCCCATAATGTATGTCTATGTCTTACGAATTATTTACACAAAAATAAAATCTTACATTTATTTACCATTTAGTCGATTGTACTCCAGTTTAGTAACTCTGTGGCGTCTGTGTTTGTGCATCACTATCATATAACAACATGGCTGATTTGCTTGGCCTAGCATTCCAAATAGGTTAACGTTGTGTTCTAAGTTTTCTGTTTGTACATATAACATTGTTTGGTGGTACTTATAAATAAATTTGTGTGTTGTGTAGTTGTGAAGAGAGGCGTATATAATGATAAAGTGTATTTCATAAGCATAAGGTAAGAATAACAACATGAATGTATGATTGTCTAATTGGCCATATTTAGTAGATTCTCAAATGGCCGAGATTGTAATTCAGTTATTTCTTTAATTAGGTATCGAAGTAATAAACCATGGATTTTGGACACCCTCCACCGAATTTGGGGATGCCGCCTCCGGGCATGGGTATGGGCATGGGCATGGGACCACCTATGGGTCCGCCCGGTAGAAACAACATGCGCCATAATTTTAGGCCGTTCAACTACCAGATGCGGTTTCCACCTCAAGGGCCACTGAACATGACTCAAGATGATTTTGATGGTAAACGCTTACGTAAATCCGTTATGCGAAAAACTGTAGATTATAATGCTGCTATTATAAAAGCTATAGAATGTCGCGTTTGGCAGAGGGACTGGCGGGACAGGCACGCGTTGCAGCCCGACGCTATGTATACCCCTGACTTGTTGCCGCCACCCTCGTATCCCGATAATCCTATAAATGCCGTCACTACCCGTTTTGTTAAAACTGCTACCAATAAAATGCGATGTCCAATTTTTGCCGTGGCTTGGACGCCTGAAGGTCGACGTTTAATTACTGGGGCGTCCTCTGGAGAATTTACGTTATGGAATGGACTAACATTTAATTTTGAAACAATTCTTCAAGCTCATGATTCCCCTGTCAGGTCAATGGTTTGGTCCCACGGCGAAGGCTGGATGGTAACTGGTGATCATTCAGGATTCATTAAGTATTGGCAAAGTAATATGAACAATGTTAAAATGTACCAGGCTCACAAAGAAGCTGTTAGAGGTATTAGTTTTAGTCCTACTGATTCTAAAATTGTTACATGTTCCGATGATGGTACATTGAGAATATTTGATTTCTATAGATGTCAAGAAGAGAGAATACTCAGGGGACATGGTGCAGATGTCAAATGTGTCCAGTGGCATCCCACAAAAGCACTTATTGTGTCAGGAAGTAAAGACAATCAACAACCAATAAAATTATGGGATCCTAAGTCTGGGACTGCTTTGTCTACTTTGCACGCACATAAGTCTACCGTGATGGATCTGAAATGGAATGAAAATGGCAACTGGCTAATTACTGCATCCCGTGATCATTTACTCAAATTATTTGATATTCGTAAATTAGGCACTGAGTTACAAATATTTAGAGGTCATAAAAAGGAAGCCTCTAGTGTTGTTTGGCATCCTACTCATGAGGGATTATTTTGTTCGGGTGGTTCTGATGGAGCAATATTGTTTTGGAATGTTGGCACTGATAAAGAGGTTGGTTGTATTGAAGGAGCACATGAATCTATTGTTTGGACAATGGCTTGGCATCCTCTAGGTCACATTTTATGCTCAGGCTCTAATGACCATACATCAAAGTTTTGGACTCGGAACCGTCCTGGAGACCTAATGAGAGACAAGTATAACCTTAATACATTACCACCAGGTGTTCAGGATGATCATGATTTAGAGGAACCAGCAGTTATACCTGGTATGGGTCCTGAAGATAAAGTTGAAATATTTTCCTCAGATACTGACAAAGTCATTCCAGGTTTGGATTTGGATACCACATTAATTCCAATGGACTTTGAGAAAAAGGTTAAGAAGGTACCATACAGTAAACCTATACCTAGAAACTTCCAAGCTCAATGGAACCATGGGCCAACTACTGATGATGCTGCTACTGAAGCTTTGACTCAAGCTCTAGTTGAATCTGTACCAGGGGCTATACCTCTTCAACAAATAACACCATCAGCTATCTTTATTTATGGTAAACTGATTGGAGTAGAACCTGGTTCAAAACTGGAGAAAGCTATATCTGATGGACCGTTGGCACTGAAAAAATACATAGCATCAGGTGAAATAGAAGAATTACATGATGTGATGCCTCATTTGGAAGATGATGCAGATGAAGATAATTTCCAACCGTTTGAATATCCTGAACCTCAAAATGATGATAATGATGCTCCTGAGGATGACAACAATGAAGAGCAGAATTATGACAATTATGATCAAGATAATGAATATTATGATAATGAAATGGATGTTGGTGAACAAAACAATCAAGATGAAGAACAAGGTTTTAACAATGGTCCTCCTGACATGAATAATATGGGTCCTATGAACAATATGCCTCCCCAACTGGGTAACATGATGCGCCCACCAATGCCCATGGGCAATATGGGTCCAATGGGACCTCGACCTCCAATGGGCCCGATGGGTCCTATGGGTCCAATGCATATGCCACCGCCGCACATAGCTGGTATGATGGGCAATATGCCGCCGCCTATGGGAAGCATGCCGCCTATGGGCAGCATGCCACCAATGAGCAATATGCCGCCGCGTCCGCCGTTTCCTGATAATGGGTTTAATAAGCCTCATTTCGATTCTGGGTATGATAGTCAACCATACTCTCAGAATGATGAGGAATATAACGAAGAAGACTCATCGTCATATGATCAAAACTATGAAGAAGATAACTATAATAATGAAGATAATAATGGAGATGATGGATACAATAATAATATGCGGAACCAGAGATGGGATGGTGGTTATAGAGGAAGAGGACAAGGGCGGGGCAGAGGTCGGGGCATGAATGGGCATGGTGGCCGGAACAATTGGAGAGGTAACGCAGGCTCGCGCGGTACCTCCAGAGGGCGACGGGGCGGCGGTGCGAACAGAAGTTTCAGGAGGGGCGGGAAACCTATATCTAACTAGCATACCGCCTTCACTTTGTTCTTTATTATGGACTTTATTATTAATTTCTTACGTTACAATCGAGACTTTAAGACGTGTTTCGAAAGTGTTAAGACAATACAGTGATGTTGATGCAAAAGGTTGTACATAATTTTTATTTACGCCTTGTATTTTATTTTAATAAGCTAAATACATAATAAAATTTATATTATGTCACAAAATATAAAATTTTTGTACAGGTGTCTTTTCTCCTAAATTGCTGCAACCATTGGTAAGTTAATCAGTTTCATTGTAACTTAATTTCAATGTTCAAAATATTTATACGTTATTTATTATGGTATCAGGTAATTATTTGGACGAGAAGAGAAGAAACTGCTTTCACATCCACGTGGAGTCGCGTGCAGCAGCAGGTCGTACAAACTTTCACCTTACGTCTGGCTGATTTTCGTCGTGCGATCATCTCAACATCTTCATCAGTCTTATAGTAAGAGCCTGGTATTTTTTGAATTTGTTTTGTCAATAATAAAGAAATAAAGAAACTCAAATAAATAAAGATCTACCCGATTTCCAATTGTAATAAAATAATATTTTGAAATACATGGGGTTTAAAATAAAGATGAATAAATAAATAAAACCCTGTCCAAGGGCCATCCTGTCCTTTACGTGCCTGTCAGTACATAAAATAATTGTTAACGTAGGTGTGTAAGGTTTTTGCTAGTTTTTTTGTTTGGAAATATACATACCCTTTATGTTACTTTGGTTGGTTAATTTTTTAAATAGCGTTTATCGTAGTTATGATGGATTTATAATTTAACCTGGTTAAGCAATTATATTTTACTGATTATTCGTTTTACGTGTAAATAAAATTGTGAATACTCGATTTATAATTCCTTCGAATAAAGATAATCTTGATTCACTCGATATATTCTATAAAAATTACCAAAAAACACAATTTGTGGTCATAATATGGATAATTTTGTCGTACCTACAGAAATTACGAGACACCACTTATTTGTATAGCCAAAAGAGAATATTTTGACGCACAATCAAAGCTGTATGTTTTCATTCATCTGTTTGGTTTATTATTATATGGCTACATCACGGTGGGCATTTTAGCGCTTTCTGATGCACCATTAGTAAATACCGAATGAATGCTCCGCAATTCTCTATAGTTACGTGGTTGAGACCTTATCA
The DNA here is from genome assembly GCA_905220435.1 of Amphipyra tragopoginis. Taxonomy (NCBI): domain Eukaryota; kingdom Metazoa; phylum Arthropoda; class Insecta; order Lepidoptera; family Noctuidae; genus Amphipyra; species Amphipyra tragopoginis. Next base: position 14,606,404 of record HG992009.1, read on the forward strand.
CTAGATGTGTTCCTTCTCGAATATTTCTTAGCACTAATTGTTTTAGTTTAGGAGATAGTACGAATAGCTGTTTTTTTTTTTCGGTTCTAGATTCTCAGTAATCAAGATATTACAAAAAAAGTGAGAGAGAATTTGTGAAATGCTTTGTAACTATTCGCCTAAAACAATAAATAAGTTTTATATTTATGTTGAATTTATTCAATTGGTCACCAAAGAAAAAAATACATTCATCGGAATAATTTATTCCTGTGAATTCTAACCAACCTAAGATCATTAGGAATGTTATAAATCATATCTAATGCTACTCTTTCTCGTGTCAGCACGAACGATACGTCAGCTCATGCTGTGGTGAAAAGATTAGCCAGTCAGCAAGGTTGATAGCGAGGCTGACTGCCCAGGGTGCGCCGGACGTACTTAAGTATCGTCACTCGTGGAAGCTCCCCTTCATGCACCCTATCTAATAATAATAATCCATATCTAACGCTGAATTGACGTAAACACGGTAATTATAATATCTTCAATAAAATCACTGTATTGCTGTCCACTGTTGGACATAGGCGTCTTCCAAGTTATAGTTCCAAGATACAGTCATATCTTTTCTATAGGCATTTATAAGATTTGCCAGTTACTTAAAATCATTAAGGAATTTAAAGCCCATGAGTTTTTCATTAGTTCAACAATAACGAGCTACACTATGTAGGGACTATTGAATGTTTTAGTAAGGAACTGTTTTATAGATCGTAAATTTTTTTACTACACAAATGTACTGACTTACCCGTACTCACCGAACATCCTTTTCCCTTGGACAACCGTCGGATTTGGGTTATTAGTTATATTTCAACTAAGTAACCATAGGAATTCTGAATGAAAACAACATTGTTGAATGAATAAAATTTTGAAATTTTAAAGGGTTTCATTTGATACCGTCGTCGACCTACATTAATAAAGAATTGTTGAGAAACGAAATGTAGTTTTAATTTTTTTTTACTTTTTGCCCCAATATAATTGCTAGACACGTATAGTCAAAATTAGTTTCTTTGTTCCAGATGACCCCTTGGCGATGGTTGAGTTGGCTGTTAATGATATTAGCATGTCGAGCGAGCCAATTCGACAATGGTGGCGACAAAAACGCTATAACAGATATGAGCGACAATGCTACAGAACGCCTTGAAATAATTAACGGCACGCCAAATTATAGACTGATTAAACCTGACAAGAGTACACAATGGTTCCCAGAGCGGGAGATCAAGCTCGATAGCTGTGTGAGACGAGCTCATTGTGAACCCCTCAACAAGACTAGCTGCTTAGGATCTAAGCTTCCCTACGACAAAACGAGCATTCACCTCACGTTTTATGATAATCAGTACCAAATTCAAACACAACTGGAACTTTATAGAGAACTGATAAACGTGCCAAACTGCTGGGCCGTTATACAGCCTTTGCTTTGCTCTACTTTCATGCCCAAGTGTGAACGAATACTGGGCCAGGATATGGTTTATTTGCCCTCGTATGAAATGTGCAAGATCACAATGGAGCCATGTTCTATACTGTACAATACCTCGTATTTTCCGTCCTTTTTGAAATGCAATGCAACTTTGTTTCCTTCGAGATGCGAGAACGCAGTGAGAGAGATGAAGTTTAATACGACTGGCAAATGTCTGCCGCCCCTCATACATACTGATAAACCTCTGCATTTTTACGAAGGTGAGATATCCCGAAAAAAATAAATTACATCTTAGCTGGATACCGCTTGATGTGGCCAGTAGTATCATATCTTTAATGGCGCTTACATTTTCGTTGTCTTATCCAGGCATATCAGGGTGTGGCCTACCATGCCGCGACCCTCTATACACAGAAGACGAACACCAACAGATCCACCGTCTGGTCGCGTGGGGTGCCGGTGTCTGCCTCGCGTTGAACCTGCTGACGGTAGCCACGTTCCTCATAGACTGGCGAAGCGCCAACAAATACCCTGCGCTCGTCATCTTCTACATTAACGTGTGCTTTGCCGTCGCTTCTATGGGGTATAAATGTTTTTTTTAATTAATATCTTATTGAATTTGAGTTCCTGTGACCTTAATATTTGCAAAAAATTATAAGCTATCTAATAATAATGGTCAGGGTCATGAAACGTTTCTGCATGAAAAATGTAAAAACTTCTCGCATTTACACAAAATATAATAATGTTTGCGGCTCACTCTGATACAATGGGTCAGGAAGAACATACAAAAAAATAATAATCCATTTAATATTTTAACCAAACATTATTCGTTTTATGATTTATGATGTTCGTATATTGCAACGTTAACAAAGGTCTTAACAATGATTTGAGCTGTATTTTTATTGTCCCATTGTTATAATATTTTATATTACGCGCTAGTTGAATGCGATGTATATGAACAATCAAATAGTATTCAAAACATCACTATTTGGTCACACCTAGTGCACATTAGATTTGTAATGAATAAAAATTAGAAACTCATTTCAAAGACTTCCGACATAAGTGCCTATCATAAATCTTCTATCATAGAATTTTATGAGTAGTAGTGTCAAAAAGACAATAGAATCTTTCTTTTATCGAGCAGCAAACATGTAGGTACTACGCTACATTACATCACGCGGCCCTAAAGGGACAACCTTATACTGAACGTCACTCACACACATAACCCTCCTCCTGGAGGCGAGTAAATCGACCAGCACACTACACAACGTCCGCCGCGGTCCGGCTTACCGTCCTCGCCGGCGAGGCCCGTCGCGACGTGCCACCGCCACCGGTCACGATCCACCGAGCTCTCCCGTCGTAGAGCCGGTCGTCTCTTCAGACTCCGCAGTCACACCGATAGTTCAGCCCTCATCAAGCTGTCTCCCCCCTGCCGCCAGCAACGCCTTAATCCGAGGTCTGGGTCCCACTAAGGGTCGCCCTTAGTGCTGGTGTTGCTAGTAGTCATGATGTTAGTGTAGTATAAGTAGTTAGCTTAGGATAAGTATTTTACTTCCCCCCCCATTGACTGAAGACCCTTCAGGTCTCGCCAATAACTGTCCGGTCCAGCCACGTCCAAAAGCGATCGTCCGGTAAACGTCCGCATGGAGAGTCAACAGCAGTCCAATAGAAAAAAAACTCACATGAAGGCCGATTCCTATGATAAAAAAGTAAAATTAAGACATTTTTATCTTAATCAAAAATGAAGCAAAGAACCCATAGCTTTGCATAGTAGACCCTCCCATACGTAAGTAGGTATTACAGCTTATAATAGCTATTAAAATTAGCTCACGTCTCTATTTGTACAACCAGTTTGGCAAGAAAAATGCTATATCATTGTAAGCAAAACTACTCGCTTTTGGCTGTAGGAACTAGGCATTTATTATTCTAATCAATATCGCCTGCACTCGACTGCTCTGCGGTGCGATATACCGATTGAGTTGAGAATCAACCAGTAACGTCGCAATGTCATGTTCATGATTGATATTTGGTGTTTTTGGCGTTATAAAAATACTCGTGAAGCGAATAACAAATAGGGAGCTAATAACGCTGCGTTTGGTGAAACATATTTCGTTTCATATTCAAAATCATAACTGCATGTGGGCTGCACATCCAGTCGGTAGTTGTCACGCAGTTGCACTGACTACATCCTAATTTTCTCAACATGCATTTGACAGTTGCATAGTTTACAGTTGCGACTGGACGTGCAGTTTAGTTGCAGTTATGATTACGAGCATGGAACGAAATATGTTTCACCAAACGCGGCGTACAGCACAGAAAAAGTTGAGAGTTCGTAAGCTGCAGTTTAAGTAGTAAGGCTGACTTATAGTATCTTGTTGCAGATGGCTCGTTCAGTTCGGCGTTGGATCGAGAGATGACATTGTCTGCTCAAAAGACGGCACCAGACGACAAGGTGAACCTTCCGCAGAAGAGAATCTGTCCTGTGTCGTTGTTTTCGTATTGGTAAATAATAATATTACAATCTTACAAAATGTTAATGATTTGTTATCAATAGAAATACATACGTTTTGTTTGTTAACAGGTGTATTACTTTATGATGGCAGCTTGCGTATGGTTCGTCATATTCACATATGCTTGGCACATGAGCTTTCGAGCTTTAGGTAAGTTGATAATGAGTTTTTAATCTAACATTGGAAATATTATTACAGAAATGTCTTAGTAGTAAATTTTATAACTTATTTACTTTAATTACATTGATGTTTGGAACGTATCACACACTTGGCAGTTACACAAATTAAATAGGTTTCGGATTTATACTCGAACTCCACGCCAAAGCGGTGCTTGTTGTTCAGATACTGAAAAAAGAACTTGATTGTTTTAATAAATTGAACCATTACGGGCTTTACAGTATCCGATTGATTTTTTAAACTGGTCATGGGTACTTCGATTTCTCAAATGTGCTCTTGTCAAAACAGGCAAAATTCAAGACCGTATAGACAAGAAAGCAGCATACTTCCACTTGGTCGCGTGGTCTTTACCACTTATCCTCACTATAGCGACGATGGCGTTCGGCGAGGTTGATGGCAGCAGCGTCACGGGCATCTGCTTCGTTGGCTACGTGAATCATCCGATGAGGGCCGCGTTGTTACTCGCCCCATTGTCTGTAGTTCTGGCTTTGGGTGGATACTTCTTACTCAGAGGTTGGTAGCTAATACACTTGGGAGAAATGAAATCGAGACACTCCGTTTTCCACGTGTCCTAGTTTTGGTTTCATGCAATTCAATTCATTTATTTTCACATAAAATAGGGTACATTATGGTCTTAAGGTATTACAGTGTTCAGCCCATTTTGTCTTAGATAGACATGTGAAATTTTGGCAATAGTATACCATAAAATTACAACTAGTTACATTAAATTAAGTTAATAAACTACCAATTCAATTAATTAATCAGGAATAAAATAAATCATGAATTAAAAATACAAAAAACTACCCTCATTGTAAAGGTTATTAAATAACCTTTTAGGTGAAATATGTTTAGAAATTGATCTTGTTCCATAATACCAAAAATAATAACAATTATACCTACGTGAAAAATAGAAGTGGCTCGATTTATTTGCTCCCAAGTATATAAACCAAATTGCCTCCAGGTCACTGCTGTTATAGAATTGGGAGTGGCCAATTAAGCTTTGATGGCTGCAATGATTTTGGTAACGGTTTTAATGGATACATTTCGATCGCCAATATGTCCTTTTATAAACAATACAAAAAAAAAATGTCTACAAAAACCACAACTATTCAAAAGCAATGGTAACTCACAAATTCATATTGTAACGAAGTACATCATTTTATCATATGAGTACTTATAACCATTTATTTTGTCGCAGGTGTGTTCTCACTAATCGCAGTGCGCGTGTCGAGCAAGGACGTGATATCGCCGCGCGCCGCCAACAAGATTCGGCAGACGATAACACGTTGTTCACTCACAGCCGCTCTAGTGGCAGTCTTTATATGCGTCACCTTCGCCTGCCATATATACGAGTTTAGGAACGCTGATCTGTGGAAGGAGGCGTTCAAGAAGAATATCATGTAAGTTGGTATAGTTTCAGTCAACCGCCTAGCCCATTCCTGGTTCCCACCTATGTTAAGATCGGCTTCCTGTCTAACCTGATCCGAGTGAATGTCAGAGCGACACTAAACGACTGCCATCTGACTGTTAGATTGGTCGTCAGACATGGGTGGCAACGTCAATGACATCAACCCCTTGATACTTAAACTGAAAACTGCGCGGTAGTCAATAGGGTATTTGACTGAAAAAATCTAATTAGTCCGTCAGTTAACCCGTATTTTTTCTTTTGTGACGTAAACCAAAATTGACGAAGATACGACACTTTTAAAATGGCAAAACGTCGCAAGCAATGTACAATTTTTACTTGCTTCTGACGTCACAAGCCCCCACTCTCGAGTTTTGATGCGTTTTATCTTTCCAGATATTCATAGATTTAACAAAAGAAAAAACACGTGTCCATTATTTTTCAAAACTCTAATTGGTGGACTAATTAGATTTGCAATTTATTGATGCTGTCAACATGCCTATTGGCCTGAACTAGAAACATTCGTTTCATGGAACCGAAGTTCGAACTGCCTCATCCTCATGGTTTTGTAACCAACACTCATTGCGGTTTATATGTTGTCCATCGCCAATATTTTGTCTCATTTTCTCTGTACGCTTGAACTAACAGGAATTTTGTTGTACAGCTGTCGTCTTGAAGCTTTAAAACAGACAGAGAAAGAGTGTTCGTCGGGCAGTCGTCCGTCGGTGTCAGTGTTACAGCTGCGCCTGTTGTGTTGCTTCGCGGCCGGCGCACTCATGGCGTCCTGGACCTGGACACCCGCCGCCGCCGCCGGCTGGAGACGGTACTTGGCAAGGTGTGGTGCTTTATTATATTACTAAAACTTTACTCGCCACTGTGGTATATCTTTTTTAAATAAAGTTCTTTAAATTAATGATTTTGGTGTAAGTAACAGAGAAGCGTACGCTATCCAGCTTCCCCCACGTTGACGTCCTCCGTAAACGGTGAAGCTTACTGTCGACAATAGGGGCTCCTGACTACCGGTTGATATATTTACTGTAAAACTAGTTATAATCTTTAAAATGATTGTACGGTTCGTACACTTGCTTGTTGTTGTTGTTGAGGTTGTGGTTCAGGTTGAAGCGCGTAGAGAAAAGATCACTTAGTTCCCGTTAGGTTTATTACGTATAAATAGTGTTTACAAGTAAATATGTTGACGATTCCTTTCTCTAATGTTAGTCACCGCGTAGCAGTAATCGCACTCGCTCATTTATTGTAAGTTTTGTATATTTATAGTAATGAAATGACGCGCGACTGGTGTAAGCCACCGCGTCAGCAAAACATGTACAGTTTAAGACTGTACAATGATAATTAGTTCATTCCACACTAAAATTCGGGGTAATTATCGCAAAGTAACCCTAACGCCTTCATACAGGAAATGCGGTTGTTCCGTGGAAGCAGAGGTGACGCGGCGCGCTCGCAAGCACGAGCTGATTGCGCGCGCGTACCGTCGCCGCGGGGAGTTCGCCGCGCGCGGCAGACTGTCCATCTCGCTGGGCGGATCGCGCCAGGACCCCGTGGGACTATGCATCGACCCTACCTCGCCTGCTGACTACCCGGATGATGCTAAACATGAGAGGTGAGGCTCGACTATTATATAGGTGTCCCGAAACGCAACGTCTGACCGGAAACAAATGATATGGCAGTTTATGAAAGTTCAGAAAGTTTTTTTTTTTAAATTGAATACTTTTTTTTTAAAAACATTAATAGTCCGACTTATGAGCTAAAATTTTATTCATACTAACTTTGAACTCGAAAAGGATATTAAAATAAAAAAATAAATCTGAACTGTCGTGAACTCATTTGTTCTCCGGTAGACATTGAGTTTCGGGGATACTCTTTATGTCGCCGGGTTAATTCAAAAACCAACTATCTACCCAACTCGTGATTTTGAGTTATTGTGTTTTGAAAGTTTGTGTCCTAAGATTTCATATACTATCTTATCTAACTTTGTGTCCTAAAGTTTCGTAGACAATCTTATCTAATATAGTATATGCAATTTTAGAGCACAAACTTTCAAAACGCCATAACTCGTCATGATTTGGGCAGTTAGTTGATTTTTGAATTAATATGTATATTTTGTGTTGAATATAATGTTTCGATTATAATGTTAATCATTCGTATATTTAATTTTATTATGAATCAGCTCAATCAACTCCACCTGTCGCAGTCCACTAATGGACGTAAGCCTCTCCCAAGTTGCGCCAGAACTCCCGATTCTTCGACCACCGCATCCAGTCTATACTAGGTACTTTCTTCAAGTTATCGGTCCCTCTAGCTAGTGGGTGTTTCACATTAACTTACTTTATATAATTAATTAACAATTGATGACGACACGTTTGGTGCAGTGGCTAAGCGATTGGCTTCTGCGCTACGGGTCGTGGGTTCGATTCCCACACGGAACAAAAATTTGTATGGCCTACAGATGGTTGTTCCGGGTCTGGGCGTTTGTTTGTGAGATTTGTGTCTGTAAACGCACCCACGATACAAGAGAAATCTTAGTGTGGGGCAACGTTTTTAAAAAAAAAAAAAATTACCAAATTTTAATTACAGCGGAGAACTGTCATCGTCTTGGGCGGCGACGCTGCCTCGCTTCGTGCGTCGTCGCGACGCGCTCGTGTTGCCGACACACACGCATCACTCGCTCAGCTCTACGCCGGACCGCCGCAACTCGCAGGACTCGCAGATCAGTATTAGTCTACGTCACGTTTCTGTGGAGTCTCGACGCAACTCGCTCGATAGCCAACTGTCCGTAAAGATAGCCGAGATGAAGACGAAGGTTGGCCGCCGCCGACCTAAACATAGCAAGGCGAAGCGCAAGGCCCGCGCTGCCAGCACTCGTAAGGAGAGCACTCCATCCATCGAGAGCCAGATAAGTCGCTACTGGCTGCAGGCTGTCGCCGCCAACAATGATCCGTCCCGCGAGGAGGTCAAATTCAGCTTCGACTGATATGAACCATATCGTGATATATCCAAATTTGCAACTCATACATAGCAGTATGGAAACATTGTTACTTATAGTGTGCAGTATCTGTGAATTGTTTACTTACGTAATAATTTACACTAAGTAGTTATAAGGATAAAAGTTCAAATTAGAATCGCATATGCCCAAAGGTGACTGCTGACTGAAACGAAGAAATAAGCTGAACACTTTTAGCCCTTTATTATTTTAAGGGTTTGAATTTTAATGGGGCAAATTAATTTGTGATTTATCATTGAAGATAAGGAAACAAAGACTGATCAGAATCTCTAGGGGGTAATGTTTTATATTACTCCTACATTTTAAAATATCCATGACAATGCATTTTTGTGATATCCATGACCTCTACATGTGCCATAAAAATAGCTCTGCGATATATTTCATTGGAATCGACTGAAATAAATTATAGCATTAAGAATCAAGTTTCTTATCATATCTTTTTTAAATTAAATAAAATATTTAGTAATTAAAATTATTGCTATTTTTCGTAAATTTCGTTAGCACGTGAAATTTCATTCATTAGCATGCTAAGTATTTTTGCTATGCTAATGGTGAATATGAAATTTCGCATGCCATATTTTAATATGAAAATTATTATTAATATCGCGGTCGCGTACTGTGCGTTCACTTCACTTGCTAATTATTACGACTTTGCAAACACGACTCCAAGCACATAGCAATAGAACTTAAATGGTAATGGCCGTCGCTCGTCTTAGGGCGTGCGGGCGCGGATTCCAAATAAGGAAGCGGCAAGTGGCATCTGATTCGCCGAATATTGGTATAGGTCAACTACGATTACATGGCGTGCCCCGCTCCAGCATCTGTCTTCAATATGTGCGTGTATATGCCAACGAGTTACCATGTTTGTGTTTGATATTAAATAGATTTATTGCTCGACTAGTACATAATTAAAGTGACCGCTCGACAATTACGCGTTTTAACCATTTGATCGCTTGACTTTTTAAGTTGCCATGCCCCTAGCGCCCAGCTCATAAGTCGGTAAAATAATAACGACTATGAAAAGAGTATTCATTACATGATATGTCAATAAATAAATACATTTTAAACACAGGTTTTTTATCGTATTTATCCAACATGGGCGAAATGGAAACAATTTTTTCGTCGGATATATCCGATTTGGGCGGTTAATGGGTTAAATATTCTTTCTCACACATTTTTACTTGCAGTGTCAATGGAGGGGCGTGCCATGTTATCGTTGTTGATATCTAACCATAATTTTGTTATTAGTACACACGGCTACACATCAAGCTATACATAACCAGTTTATCTTGGCGTCGCTTTGTATAATCTTTTCGCACAAGTAACGGTCAGCTTATACTGGTTTAGTGTAGCTTGAAGTGTAGCCGTGTGTACATTCGCACAGTCAGTTCGTATAGCGCGGTGAACGTAAACCACGAAGCAAATACAAAGAGGAGATGGCATAAGCAACTGTGAACCGTGATACCAATGTAGAACCATTCCGTCCTCACGGTGGGCGTGGCCTATCAGTCTGTCGGCACTCGTCTTGTAAACATTACGTTCCCGCTCCCATTCCATTTTATCATTATTTATTATTTTCGTTGTCATTTAAAAGAAAAAGATGAAGTGTTGTGTGTAATCTTGTAAAAACTACTCAGATAAACGTTTTGGTACCATGGATGGCATCACATTTCACTCGTAACTATTTTTTTTCGATATTTATTAGATTCGTTCTAGAAAAATCTATTGTTATCACGTCTCGTACAATAGTTTTACTGCTCGACAAAAGATGGCGCACCCTATTGTAACATGAATAACTAACAACTACGTAAGAAATATTCATATCTTTATAATTATAATGTATTAAAACAGATTTAAGGTTTTTTTTAAGCCTTTTTGTTGACAAAAATATCGTATTATTGTTTTTTATCACTATTTTAAACCGTGATATTTCGGTCGCCATCTATCGTGGAATAGTGTAAACAATATGAATAGACAGGTCCGTACTTAGAATTCAATTATTTAATTACGATGTGTGGTGATACGTGACGTTTTAATTTTTATTCAATAATGGTGAACGAGGCCTGCATAGTTCCTTGATATTTAATTAAATTTAGATTATACTCGTATTTCAGATTTCCACCCGAAGATAATCTCAAACAGAAATGAATAAAACGATGGCTTAAACCGCCTTTTATACTAATAAGGGGGAATTTGTACAGAGTGTCTTTTTATTCACTGCAGTAAGCAGTAATTCAGTCCAAGAAACTATGAGTACGAAAAAAATTGACCATCGCCCATCGCCGTATCCATTTGATGTATGAACTCGATTTGTTTTTCGAGAATTTCAATTTTAAATTAAAAGTACAAAAAAATAATTCTGTAATAAATCTCTGTACTTACTCAATTGTGTACCGTATGTACATTATAGGCATGATTTCTTAATTATTTTCACTAAAATTCCACTAAAATCTACAGTTAACAAAAAATCGACTTGAATACAATTATTTAGCGGGGTGGTTACTTATTACTGTGTGAAGATTTTTCTTATTTATTACATTTTTGTTCACAATCTTTTTGTAATTTTTAAACCAGCTCTGCCGTAGGCTGGTACAAAAATTCTAAGTACGTCCCTGTCGTAACATACTACTACAACTACGAGGACATCTAGCGTGAAATAGCTGAAACACGTATTAGTTACCGATGTACCCGAAGCGTTAAGTTTTTCCTATTCACTACTAGATGGAAAACGTGAAAGTAGGCGTAAGTAGGCGGGGTGTAACGTTCCCTTCACCCCGCAAAGTATCACGCGTCGTACGATAGGAAAATCGAATTACACCATCTCCTCTTTGTATTTGCTTCGTGACGTAAACGCACGTTGTCACGCTATTAACGCGCCACGATGAATATTAGCATTCGTCGAATTTAGCAACTACCTTTCATATGTAATGCTAAATGGATTTTCATAATTATTAACGAATGCTAATGCTAATTTTTCCTTCACTACAAGCAATGTAGAAAACTATGTTTAAAAAAATCTAATCTTAATTGAGCAATAAGAATCTGCTGCCTGTCCATAAAACTCGTGTACAAGATATGGTTGTGATACCAGTTTTTATTGTGAGGCTATAATTTTGATGATGTTGACATTTACATCACCATTGATTTTTTACTATGTATTTAGTATTAAATGTTAATCTGCGAAAGTTATGCACCTGGCAGCTACAATAAGACTCACGTTTGTCGACATGTTGTATTTTATTTTTATTAAGTCTGTGCTAGCTTTAAATTTTGATATTAATTTTGTATAAGTTTTACTACCAATAATTTACTTGATACATAAATAGCAATGTTTTGTACAATAAAATGATACTTTTTTAGAACACCTACTTTCATTTATTAGAAAAGTAAAACTAAAGTACGAGCGTTAATTCACTGGAGTAAACTGACAGCTGCTAATGTCAAACAACAATAGTAGGACCTGTCAATTTACTTTGTGAATTAATAATCCCACCTTATGAGAGCCTACCTGGGGTTTGCCATGTAAACACTACGCAATCGAATATTTTCTCGGTCCAGAAACGTAAAATCTCCCTGACTCTTGCCGTCTCTTTCTCTCTCAAGAGCCTGATCCATCTGGCGTAGCTCGCCCGGTTATTTATAAATTCCTTCAGGATTCGAGAGGATACTAGTAATGGCTGACGATAAATTTTAGCCTAGCCTAATTTTGTTAGTTCACTTTATGACAGGGTGCACTGTATAGGCCTCTTCTGTCGGTTGTCTCTTCTAATCGGCTCTAAAATACAATATAATTGGCGGATTTATACGTATTATGAACATTACGTCTACTAGAGCGTCATATAAAATTATCTTCGCAGCCCCCGAAACTCTAGTACCGTTTGGAGTTGGAAGAAATTTCTGCCTACCAACAGTTTTAAAATAGCCAGCAGTTATGTATACACGGTGGTAATTTGAGATGGGGCATGAAGGGCAGCTACGTTAACCATTATTGTTACAGGAAAACGTTCTTAAGAGACCAGCCATAACTTTTGAAATAATTTCTATCTGCATTCACGGATTTTGAAAAAAATATACAGTCAGCGAGAAAAAGGGCAGTTTTCACAAAACATTTTTATGGATCAAAAGACTCTTCCGGACCAACTGAGGCTGGGAGTAGTAGAAACGTCAAATCGCAAAAAAGTTATTTGAGATGGAGTAGTAATAAGGGCAGCTACCTTACTCGTTGTGGCTACAGAAAAATGATTTTAAGAGATTGTCCATAATTTTAGAAAACATTTCAAACAGCAATAAAAGACAATTTTTTTTTAGATGTTTGCTGAATTTGGTTTTTCGCGATTTCTGACGTTTCTAGTAGGTACTCTAACCTCAGTCGGTCCGCAAGACTATTTTGATCCTTAAAAGGAAATTGGTCGATTGGCATCATAAAAATGTTGTATGAGAACTGCAAATTCTTTTGCTGACTATACAGGGTGTAAACGAATTCGTGTAATTCCTTCGAACCACATGATCTATTAATGGTGTAGACTGACCACGCACGGGATTTAGATAGATTAAAAATAAAAATAAACTTTCTTTCCCAAATAAATATTTCATGTGACAGTAAATTTCAATCCCATGCATAAATGAATGACGGCACGGCGACACAGTTGACAGGCACGGCTAGTCCGATATCACTCCATACAGTCAGCTAACTTGGGACGCTAAAATTACTCAGATACAGAATACCATGGTTAATTTTTTGAAAACTTTTTTTTGTTTATTCTGAAAAAAACCTATGCAGGGTCCATCAGTGTCACCAGTATGTCACGCGGTTTGAAGGAATTACACGAATTCGTTAACACCCTGTATATATGATATATTTTCGAATGCAGTTCGAAATATTTTCAAAAATTATAGACAGTCTCATAAGAACATTTTCCTGTAGCCACGACGATTATTATTACCCTACCCCATCTCAATTTACCACCATGTATAGTCTGAGTATAATAGTCACATATTAATTATTCTTGCAGCTTCAAATAATTATTATTGAGGGTTTTAAATCCGTCGGTAAGCATTTAGGCTGGTTTTAGTGCCGCTTTCGCCAACGCGGTTAGTAAGCGTCGCGGGCCACGAGCTTTGAGTGTCTTAGATCGTTACATAGTAAAACAGCGCGGGCCATCCGCGCGGGTTGGTTTAAAATTGGCACTATAAAACCAGCCATATATTATGGTTCTGACTGCACTTGACATGGTGTACTTAACTAGAATAGCTCTTAGTGAGGGTATATTTTAGTAGAATAAAACAATATATTAATTATCCATTTACCATATATTGAGAACCAAAGCAAGCAACTTAATTTCCCAGAAATACTTTTATTACCTTGTAACGAATGTCATGTATTTTATTTACTAGTGATGAAATCTATAGTAAATTAAAATATAAATCAAATCTAGAATACCTATTTTACAAGATTTGTATAACTATTGGACGTTAACAATGCTATTAAAAATAGCTTAGTATCACTGCATCCGCATTCCTAATTTATTGAGGCAAGATAAGATGCAAGAACAATAAATTTGCATATATTTGCTCCATGTAAAAATAAAATAGCATATAACAAAATATTATGCTAATTTATTCCATTCGATATTTTAATAGGTTTTAAGAAGTCTCTTAATATCTCTCCAATTTGACATTAACAGAAAAACATGCTCTTGTACATGTTTTTGAAAATTTCAAACTGAAAAGAGTTGTTGTATGTGAAGAAATGTATCTACATAAATTATCGAATGGAACATAGAAGTGCTACTATCCACTATAAAAGTGAACAGATTTATTATGCATTGTCATCACTATAAGGTACATTTAATCACAGATGCAACTTTAAGGGTGGCAAGAACAAATCGATTAAAAGTAATCACTTAAAAATAGGTCGCATTTCAGAATTCGAGTAAACTCAAATAACAATGAAGATAAATCCTGTGCAATATAACGGTACCTTGCACTACTATGAAAGATGGATATTATTATGCATTTATGTAAAACTAAATTTACTTAATTTCATATTGTTGTCACTAAAACTTATCTTCAAAGTTATTTGCATATTATTCATTTCCATAATGTAAGAAACTTGGGCAAGAAACGTTTTTTTTTTTTTTGCTTGAACCGGTTTGAACTAAGGTTGTTTTTTTAACTTAGGTTAATGTACAGACGCCAGCACATAAAGTTACTACAATCTGTCAAATTTCTATAATAGATTTTCACCTTTATCGCAAAAGCATTAGGTTCAAGGTTGATTGGGAAAATTTGACAGTTTCGTACTAACTGTTTGTTGAAAGAGTACATCCGTATTTCTAGCACAAGTTTTTGTTTTTGGAAATGATGATAGAATTATTTAAATGTTGTTAAAGACCTCATTGCTGATTAAATAAGATAATTAATCATAATATTTATCATAGCCATTCTAATAATTTTAAGTAATATAAAAATGCTGACCAGCATGCATAGTAAAAAAAACATTAAGATAGGAAAACACAACCAAAAGGAACATAATTATCTATAATACATAACACTTAATCTAAAGCAGCTCGGAATGTAAGATTCGCCACTATTATGCTTATGTGTAAAAGTCAAAATTGCACGATTTTATTAAGTACAGAAAACTCGATCTTTGGTGCTTACAAACTAAATATAAAAAAATCACAATCAAGAAAATAAATTCGGTTTAAAACCTAGCAAATAAAATGTAAGTATAACCAAGAAATAACAAACATTCAAAAAAACAAAACATAAAAGAAATCTTATTTTTATGTGCAAACTTATAACCGTTGAGACGGGACTTAGGAGTAATGTGCACACAACTAGGTAGTTACTTAATTGTAACCTATGTATGAGCTACCTTGTCGTAGACGACAAATAATAAAATAAGACCTATCTAAATAGTAACAAAATTATCTAGTAATAATGTCATATCACACGTTCACAGCAGTCTTTCCTACAATGTCCTCGCCTTGCGTATATTCTTCTTTTCGGCATCAGTAAAACCAAGAATGTTCTCGATGGCGTTGAGGTGTCCCTGGTGGTTCTCGGGATCAGTAAGGAAGTAATAGATGGCCGATTTCAGGAACTGCAATGTCACTTCTGGATCTACGTTGGTCTTGCTACCCTTCTGCGACTCGACAATGCGACGGTACATTGCCTGTAATGAATAGCGTATTGTGAGTTTTTCATTTTGCTTAGGAGTATCGGGGCATGCGTTTCTTCTACCAACTTCTACTAAAAGTGACAGAAATCTTTTTTGGGTATCAATGGGTACGGCGTTCTAAGGATCACCTAAGAAAATGCTAATTAAGATTCCTAACGCAGTCAGGATCGTACCGTTTTTCAATAAAATGTTAATAACTAATTAAGTGTAAGTATTGTGCCAATACAATTGAATAGTGTTTCAAGGAGATTTTGAACACCGTAATTGCTGCACCGTGAATCGTGAGAGCATTTCGAAATAAGTGGCGGCGTGAAGTGTTGATAACTTTAGTCATTTTGAATAAAAGTGCTGAGAGTATCAAGGAGATTTTGAACACCGTAATTGCTGCACCGTGAATCGTGAGAGCATTTCGAAATAAGTGGCGGCGTGAAGTGTTGATAACTTTAGTCATTTTGAATAAAAGTGCTGAGAGTAAGATTATATACAAATCGCACCATCTGCCTAGCCTTTTCCCAACTATGTTGGGGTCGGCTTCCAGTCGAACCGGATGCAGCTGAATATCAGTATTTTACATGGAGCGACTGCCTATCAGACCTCCACAACCCAGTAACTGGGTAATACGATACTCTTGGTAAGACTGGTTGTCAGACTTTCTGGCTTCTGACCAACAGTAACGACTGTCAAAGATCTACAAATGACAGCCGGGACCAACGGCTTTACGTGTTTTCCGAGGCACGGAGGAAACTCGCTATGGTAAATGGTCACCCATCCACAGACCAACCTCGGCAAGCGTGGCTTAACCCGGAAGATCGGTCTATGCGGCTGTAATTATTTAGCCACGAGCTCCTCCTATATACAAATCGCAATGACAGCCAAAAAAGATTTGTGTGCTAACTAAAGTTAACAAAATAAAAACTAATTTTAATAAACAGGAACAACTTATTTAGGTATGTTCAACAATATATCCATCTACATACTACAATACTACAACTACATAATATAATTGTATATAAACAACTTAAAAAAATAATGTAGGTACCGTCCGCGAGGCCCAAGCTGAGCTTTGCATTTGTGTGAGAATGAATGCAGACGCGTCCTTTGCTTGGTTTAAACCGGCATATACTGCTTTTTGGCAATCGATTTTATGTGCACTCACAAAATGCAAAGCTCAGCTTACGCCTCACCAGTTGTACATAGGTTAACCCAAAACCAAAAGAGGCTGTTTCAACCAAACAGGTTACATGCGAAGCTAAGGTCAGGCAAGAAATAAATAAAAAAATATTAAAATTGGTTAGTTTTACAAAAGAGTAAGCTTTACTAAAGAAAGTGAATTAGTTGTAAGCTTTTTATCACTATCACTACAATCTATGAAACTATTTACAATATAAATAAAAAGTTGTGGTTTAAGAACGTTAACCTGCCTATACAAACAAAACGGAAATAAAACTTATGAACAAGATGACACTCGAGTCCAAATCCCTGAATTGTATTTACAGCTGAATTATTATATTCCAGGTGTTTTCAACATCAGTTAAATTGATAAGATTTAATGTAAAATAGACACAGTTTATATTAATATATTTTATGAACCTGTGTAGTAAGCAGTGTGTAATATACATAAAAAAAATGTGTTCAGCAGTGAGCACTGCCAATTGTCCGGTATAAAAATCCAACCTTTCGAGCTCCTAGGACCCATAAAGAAACAGCCTCCTTTGCACTTAGCAGTACTTGTGACTTTGCTGATCGGTCCTCTGTGAATGCCGTGTCCTGGAATGCACTACACGTTAAAGCTGGCATATGTTAATCGCTGCTACATGCACACACTAAAACTAAATCCGTGTACATTGCTGTAGGTTAATTTAGAATTCAAAACTGTTAATCAACTTCAAAAATTGTGATTCAATCATTACTATTTCTAAAGCTTTGTTTGATATTAGTTCATTTGAAAATGTTAGATTAGAATTTAAAAATGATTCAAGGACAGGATAGTGAGATTGTTGAAGCAATCACTGTGAAAAAAATCCTTTAATTAGTTCTCAATCTACACCTCAATGAGTAAACGTAATTGGATTGTTGCTGGATTGTTTTTCAGTGTGATTTTACTATTTTTGTAGGGTTGCAGGTACGAATCATAGTAAGAATGGTAACTCACTCGAACTTTCTCGAGCTCGGTCTGAGTAATCTGCAACTGCTCCAGTAGTTCCTCCACGGACACGCGGCTAACTTGCCCCTGTGAAGTACCAGGCTCATTATCCTGTAAATGTTAATACACATTGATTGATTCAAAACTGAAAATTTACAAAGCTACCATGTTCACTTGTATATTGACAATAGTATAAAATATTCCAATTTTATTCTATTACATAAAAAAATTGTTGAACTGAAGTTTTATTCACTTTTGTTCCACATTTACTTACAATTGCGCAGTTAAGGATTAAAAATGTAAATATAATTTCAGGTGATTCTATGTTTACTTTAGTATGTTTGTACCCTATATTTTAAAGAAAACATTCAAAAGATATAAGAGGCGAGTAGATTACCTTTTCTAGCTCAAACTTAGCGGCCTCAACACCTTTGTTGTACATCTGCAGGTAGACGGAGCGGTGCCTGGTTTCTTCTTCCTGCAGCTGCTTGCTCACCTCCTCCAACTGTTTCTCCAGAGAGTGGATCCTTTCTTTGGCTTGCTCATAGTTTGGCAACAACTCACAGTACCGCGTGTTCACATCTGCCAACTTTTGTAATAACGACTCCACTTTATCATTATGTTGCTTCTTCATTTCTTGTGTCTCTCCTACATGAGCTCTCATAATATCTTCTATCTTTTTCTCGTAATACAATATTAAACTACGACGCTCCTCGTCACCATCTCCTATATCAGTCATACAAGATGCTTCATGTGTCAACATGTGAACAGATTCTTTGGAATGTAATGATGAGTTTGTGAGATCGTCAAAATGACCCGAGTCAGTGAATGAACCTTGCATTTCATTGCGACACCTGGTTGGTGTTTGATTTTTGTAGATTGGGCTGTCAGTGATGTCAAATGATCTACAAGCATCCCCATGTTTAGGGCTGTCTTGATCAATAGATACTTCATCTGCATTTTCTCTTATTGTTACTATTTCACTGGAGTTGGATTTTTCATCAGGTGAACATATTGATGCCTTGTACAATCGTAGTTCCACAACTTCTTTTGTCAGTTGAAATATTTCACTATCTTTCTTCTCTAAGTCTTTCTTAGCTTGGCTAAGAAGATTTTTGAGTCTTCTGATTTGTTTCTGTGCACGCTGGGTTGGTGTTAGATATTCTTCCCCAGCGAGTCCTGCATGAGATGAGCAATGTAGAACATAGCGCATGGATCTCCCGCTAAATGTAGTTCCATTGAATGGTGCATACCCTGCATCAACTGAGGCAGCGGTGGCGGCACTGCCATAGCTATGCAGTGATTCATCATCAGGCAAGTCTTCCGGAGAGCCAGGTGGAGTGTGAGCAGAGTCAGTCATACTCAACTTTCTGTCTAAACCACTTTCTTGTGGTTTCAAGCAGGATTTTTTTGGCTTTTGTAATGGATTTGAATTGAATGACTGAAAAAAATAAAAATATGTTTTTTGAGAACAAGGTCAAACAAAACATAATGAAGGAAGTTTAGTTTTATAATAAGACTGTTTGAAAACAAATGCTTGCTGGCTGGCTTATTTATATTTGTTTGTTTCAAAATAATCATAATTCAGTTTGTCTAATTAACCTACATTTTCAAACAAAAGACTATCAAAACAAAATAGTTTAACGTTTAACTAGTACGTTAATATAAAATATGAAACGTATGCGTGGCTTGACTTCTGTCGCTATGGTTAAACTTAAATGTTTAATGAATTATCAAGAGCGCATTGAAGGCTACTTACATGGCTTCGCTGGCGATGGCCAGGCTCTTGGAGTCGTGGCACATCGCTGCGTTGTTTCTGGTGTGTATTTTCCGTGATTATTGGTATTAATTTCCTAGTTGCCAGAGGCGAGCGCTGCACCATTTTCTCCCCGCGCAGCCGCAATGAGGAGCTGCGCCGGAAGTTCCCGGTGACATTACCCGCGCAGCAATGTTCATCGTGGAAGTCAGCGACCCTTCTACTATAATTCCTGTTCATCATCTTCAATTATTCACATCAGCGTAGCGTACTAAAAGAGAAAACAGCTGTTTGAAACTAAATCGCACGGCGCGGCGGCGAATAACAAAACGTAATCATAAATGTGACATTTCAGTATTTTCACAGTACACAGTAGCACAGGTATTATTACATTAAGCCGCATATAAATAAATTAAAACTTGCTTGATTCTTTTTTACTACGTGATTATCTTCTTTTTATTAAGGATTTCAATTTACTAGCTTTTTCAAGTTTTTTAGCAAATAAACTTCTATTTTTAGAACTGAAAGGTAAAATAAGTCGAAAAGAAAAAAAATGAAATATAGATACTAAACTAATAAAGTACGGTAATTAAATATAAATACACCAAAGTATCGATAACAGATACTAATAAAATAGTTATGTTGCTCTTTACACCACTTCACTATTATTGTCCTATTTGGAAAGAAAACTATTCCATCACGTTATAAGTAGGTACCGGCTTTGTTTTAATTGCGTTTAATTTGCTTACAATGAGACAGACGTATAGGTACTTACTTCGCTTAAAATCATATTTGATCAGGTACTTTGGTATAATTTTACTATTGTTGTTAATACAATAATATTACTAGGCTAGCTTCGTTACCATACTATTCATACCTACTAACTTAAAACAACTGTGTACAAAAGGTGCAAAACGTGGCTCGAGCAATTTCCCAGGCCTCAAAAACTGGCCTAGTTCCCGCATGCAACGTCGAGTTGGAGGGAGAACTGTCCTTCGCGAATATTAACTGCTGTAAGCAAGTAGCGCAACACATTTAGATAATTATGTACGGGTTTCTTACAGTTTTAAACTCTAAAATTAAAATAATCGGGTCAAATCTGCACCATTTATGAACTTAATCTATAACAATAACAATACAGTGGGCATTCAGAATCACGTAGAGTAGTTTTTTATTTAAAAGGGTTTTCTGGGGCGTTCTCTATGGAAAAGAATATTTCTACTACCCTCGCTCCCGTTCCCGCTTTTTTTTAAACGTCAAATATTGTTATGATTACATTTCTCAAAATATCCTTTCTACAAGCGGTCTCCATTCCGTTTTTATGCGGGGTGAACATAACAATTTCCTACTTGACAAGACCATTCATTTTCGCGGTTATTAGGAGGCCTGCCCGTTTAGTTGCTGTGTAGTAGTCAAGTTACTTACAATACATTGTAGTATAATAGGTACCTACCTACCTACTTTTATTTATTTAAAGAAATATAACAAATTTATATAAGACATGCAAGACATAGTTCATATTAGAGTTTAATTTAAAATAGTGGGCTTTTATAATAGTCTGCCTAGACGAAACATTACGACACAGTTGTAGTTGCACAACGCGGTAAATAGGTAGGTAGGTACTATACTAAGAATATTGCGATAACATATTATACGTACGGACAGTATAAGGTTTTATACTACATAGGTAATTAGGTATCTTCATTTAGGTATCTAATAAATAAATCCTTTTGGATTACCATGAATGCATTACCATACAATAGCCCTTACTAAAACGTACTACGGTTACGTATATTGTTGCCGCGTTTGGTGAAACATGTTTCTCATGATTAAGGGCTCCGTTTGGGTCCGAAACTAGTCGGGCAATCCCGAAAAAATGCACGTAAGTAAACCGTAAATACTTAATCATAAATATGAATGTGTCTCACGAAAGTTACTTATAATACAGAAACATGTTTCGTTTCATATTCGTAATCATAACTGCAAGTGGGCTGCACATCCAGTCGGCAGTAGTCACGCAGTTGCACTGACTACATTCTACTTGCCTTCAAGCTGCTTTTGGCAGTTGCAAAGTTTACAGTTGCGACTGGATGTGCAGTCTACTTGCAGTTATGATTACGAATGTGAAACGAAATATTACCAAACGCTTCGTTATTAGCCCCTCAGTACATACGTACGGAAAGGGGGTGGCCTTTTCTGTGCTGGGGGGTTACCATGATCTGTTAAAGCAGGAATGTTTTAATATTATTACGAGAGTGGGAAAGTGACAGCGCTAGAAGCTCTCTAGCGCCATCTCTTTCCCACTCTCGTAATAATATTAAAACATTCTTGCTATATCAGATCATGGTAACCCCCCTGGAATCCACATGTATCACTACATAGTATAAAACAAAGTCGCTTTCCGCTGTCTGTCCCTATTTACGCTTAGATCTTTAAAACTACGCAACGGATTTTGATGCGGTTTTTTAATAGATAGAGTGATTCAAGAGGAAGGTTTATACGTATAAATTGCACCCGTGCGAAGCCGGGGCGGGTCGCTAGTCATGTATAAGTCCGGGTAACAGGATGACATTGGTAAGCCGTGAACACATCCACAACAAGTCGACTACTACAAGTTTTACGAACTAAGCGAGCAATGGAGTGCAATAACTTGCGCAATAAAACTTGCTAGTGTATTTGGTGCTTTAGATCGGCAGCCGTGAGGATAAGTTGGAGGTTGGAGGACATTACAATAGGATCGCTCTGGCAGGTCCGCCAGGGGTTAGCGGACCGAGGCCTACCGGGGTTGCAGTGCAAGCAGCTGCGAATCCCGCGACCCCGGCCAAAGGTCAGTAGAAGGAACACCGTTGGTTTTTAGTCGGTAAGAGTCCGGCATAACCCTTCGCCTGCTTCTGAACAGTATCCACGAGGAGGATAGAAAGATATAAAAAAGTTCCCTCTGGCAAAAGTGGTGACTTGTTTCATAGTTTCCCTAACATCGCTCGGGATTGTTGATACAACAATCAATGAATAGGGCAATATGAACAATGTTTGTTGTTAATGATGATGAATAAATTACGTTATGAGTATGACCATCTGTTGAAAGACTGTACAGCGAACGTGATTACTTGTAATACAATTTTTAGTTGTTAATTAGCGCTTGTGTGAATTGTTGTCGAGTAAAATCTTTTTTGCCATAATAACAAGTTCAGTTGTTAGCTGTTAGGTAAGCAGCGTAGGTCTCATAAATACAATGTGGGTACCGATTTCTCACCATTGAATTAATTTCCTGGAAGGCGTTTGACTAGGTATATCTAATTTGTTGTCGGCTTGTTCATCTTGTAATTTTCATTAAGTTTTCTTATTTTTTTTAGTATTGTTGTAGGATTTCGTTGCTTTTGAATTAAAGTCTAACGTCTTCCGAAATGTTTAATTTCAGTTTTTTTGTAATCTAATGTATTGTTAACTGTACGCGTACCAAATAACTTTACCCCTATGAAGTGAGGCACTGAACGCTGAAAGGTTTCAGAGCAGCAAAGTTATTTTATGCGTACCTACTGTACGTAGAACTGTAGGTACCGATTACTGGCATTACCTCACTCAACTCACAGTTCGCCGTTGACGATATTAGGTTTTATCCTCATGCAAGGGTGTTATAATACGAATATCTCTCCAGGATAAGGCCCTTTGTGTTCTTTGTAGTAGGAGAACAAGCCAGTTACACTTTCGGGCGACCCAGACATTATAACTTCAGCGGTTCCAAGCACTACATGTTACCACTAGGTTAACGATCTGTATTTTGGTTCACGCCTCACAATACTAATGTACCTCAAAATAAAATTATGCTTTAAATTGAATTGAGCGCAGCATGAAGGTGCTCGAAGGTGAAAAATCATCGTACCATGAACACCGATGTTAGTGCGTCTAGTTTATAATCTTTACATCCTAATCCTAACTAAATGCGAAAGTATGTTTGTTTGTTACCTTTTCACGCCTAAACCACTGAACCGATCATCCTAAAACTTTGCATATACGTTGTCAGGTGTACAGAAACGGACATAGGGTACCTTTCATCCCGAAAAAAAGTACTGTTCCCGAGGAAAACAACAATAACGGTAATAGATGGCGCCACGTGTCTTTCGAATGAATATGAAATATATTAATAAAAAACTTTAGTTGTGTGTTAAGAGTTTTTTTTAACTATATATAAATTAATGCGAGCGAAGCCGCGGGCAAAAGCTAGTATATTATAAATGCGAAAGTAACTCTGTCTGTCTGTCTGTTACCTCATCACTAGAGTTGCCGCGAATACTCGCTATTATTCGGTATTCGGCATTACTCGTCATTTTTTTGATATTCGTCGAATACCGAATAATAGCTAGTATTATTCGACATTCGGCGAATAGTAGTCGAAAATAAACTTTTAACGAACAAAAGAACTAATGAGTTAAAAATAATCATTTTTTTAATTATTTTCCTTAATAAAACAATACACAATATCAATTATTATCTGTAATATGTGCCTGTGCCTATCATATTCATGAAATTAAATTAGTAAGGCTTTTTAATTAATATTTAAAATCCAACAGAGGCAGATTGTGGTGCAAAAAAACATTTTTTTCTGCACGTTCTGGAGCAAGTCGGTTTCGTTTTTCCTCGTAAACTAAACCTGCCTCGGAAAATAGTCTTTCTGAATAAACAGAGCGTGCTGGTGTGATTAAGTATCGTTTAGCAAGCTTACTTAAAATAGGAAATCTATTCTTATTGGGACTCAAAGCCTTAAAGTTTTAATGTGTTTAATGTTTTTTTTTTATGTCGAATAGTAATGTCGAGTTATTCGACTATTCGCCAAAGTGAATGGCGATTAATCGGTATTCGACTATTCGCTATAAACACTATTCGCGGCAACTCTACTCATCACGACTAAACTACTATCGATTTTGATGAATTTTGGTACAGAGATATTCTGGAACCCGGAGAAGGACATACTTAGGCTACTTTTATCCCGAAAAATGTGAAATACGCGATAAACGAAATCCACGCGGGCGAAGCCGCAGGCGACTTATAGTCTAACTATATTTTCAGTCTATTATGGGGGTGCATTAAATTAGCCTCCACGAGCGACGATACTTAAGTACCTAAGTCCGGCGCACCCTGGGCAGTTAGTCGCTATCAATCTGGCAAATCTTTTCACTACGCGGAAGTTATAGGTACCTATTCGTATAGCTCGTGCCGTCGCGAAGGAAGAAGTCTATTGTTTAGTTAAATAAACGATTTTGAGTTTTGATTTCATGTTTGAGTAGCCAATAAAAACATCGTTTCTTTTCAGAATAAAATGTTTGAATGAAATTAAATTCCCTAGCCCTTCTGCTTGGTGGATCAATGTTTCCATGTAAACCATAGAGCATAATTATACTTATGCTCTAAGATGTAAACCTATCAAAAATTGAGTGCCTCCTTGTGTACGATTTAATTCGTGCAATAAAACAAAATAATTAGATAACAATGTATATAAACAGAGTGTAGTAGATTATAGTTAGGTACATGAAACTTGAAATTAACAGAACAACCTTGATGTTAGAAAGTAAAATTATTTATACTTATAACCAATTATAGCAAATTATTTATACTTAGTTATGAAGCAACATGTTGGACATCGGTCTCGCTAAATAACTATAAAGGATTCAATTACCTACATATAGTTATGAGATTATGAGGTAAAAATCAAAATAACAATAAAATGGGAAGTTAAAGAATCCATAAATACGTTGAAGTAGGTACTTTTAAAAAGAGTTTTTGTTTGATTTTATCGTGGTCATTATACGAGACTGCTGTTAGGCAATTAGCAGCTCAAGTTGGTATTTTTGCTTATATGTAAGTATGTAACTAATGAAATAACTCTGTAACCCAATTAACATTGTATATGCGAGCTAGCACAAATTATTGCAACTTGAATTATAAATACAAAAACAAATATGGTAGGTATGTAGGCAAATACGTGAAAACTGTAATGTTGCAGTTCGTAGATACCTAGGTTATTGTTACACCGCGTTAATTACCAGAAAGTTCGATTAATGTTTGACCGTTTGGTGTCGATGTGCAAATTTCTAACTTCATGCAATCGAACAAAATATGTATCTACCTCTATATGTACTCTATTGTTATATAAGATTAGACAAATCATCATCCTCCTGCCCTTGTCCCAAATTATTTGGACGTATTCCACATTGGGCACCCGCTTTTACGGCACCCAAGTTAATGGCACCTGAGGTATTCCATATTCGGCACCTATCGGTATTTTCCGCAGGTGCCATTAGTGGAACAGTTTATTATTTAAAATTTTATTCCACTTTCGGCACCTACGAACCAGTAGGTACTAGTGATGGGACGTTTACTTTTTATAGGACGTTAAAATTAAAAATTCGATTAAAATCAGTAGAGTTTAATGACATGATAAAAATATAACTTCTTTATGTATTTTAATATCACAATCTGTTTCCTTAATCATATTGCAAAATCAGCCTTGAGTTACAATAGTTTTTTTTTTTTTTTTAATCTTTTGAGGCTTTTTATCAAACATGATCATGCCAGCCTCATCGTACAAAATAGAATTTAAAAACAAATACTTTTTAGGTTTACATACAATTATTTCTCTTCTAGATTAACCTTGTAGTTAAAATTCAACTGTCTTTATTTATTAAAACTACCAAAAAGGCAGAAATGAACTGGAACTAGGTGCTTAAGCGACTTAACATACATCGCTCAATAATGGTAAAAATACAGGTTTTGAAATTGAATCAATTGTTGTTTTGAAAAGTACCAGGGCGACAGAAATGAACAGAAAATAGGCGCTTAAACGATATCACTAAGTGACAGTTATAGGTAAGATATAGGACAGTTTTAAGACTTCTATCGATATAGTGAATAATAAGGAATACTTTATATTCCTTTTTGTGTTTAATCATTGGTGCACATCTTAGTGACATCGTTTAGGCTGTCACCCTGGTACTTTTCAAAACAACAATTGATTCAATTTCAAAACTTACAATTTTAGCATTATTAAGCTAAGTAGTAAAGTCGCTTAAGCACTTAGTTCCAGATCATTTCTGCTTTCCTGGTAGTTTTAATAAATAAAGACAGTTGAATTTCAATTAAAAAGTTAATCAAGAAGAGAAATAATTGTATGTAAACCTAAAAAGTATTTGTTTTTAAATTCTATTGTGTACGATGAGGCTGGCATGACCATGTTTGATAAAAAGCCTCAAAAGATTTTAAAAAAAAAAGCTATTGTAACTCAAGGCTGATTTTGCAATATATGTGATTAAGGAAACCGATTGTGATATTAAAATACATAAAGAAGTTATATTTTATCATGTTATTAAACTCTACTGATTTTAATCGAATTTTTAATTTTAACGTCCTATAAAAAGTAAACGTCTCATCACTAGTACCTACTGGTTCGTAGGTGCCGAAAGTGGAATAAAATTTTAAATAATAAACTGTTCCACTAATGGCACCTGCGGAAAATACCGATAGGTGCCGAATATGGAATACCTCAGGTGCCATTAACTTGGGTGCCGTAAAAGCGGGTGCCCAATGTGGAATACGTCATTATTTGGTGTCGGCGCAGCATGTATTTTTCTTCCATACATCTCTATAAGCCGTCATCTCATCAGTCACCCTGTTCCTAGACTTCCTAGTCATATCATCTTTTACATTATCCATCCATAGTTTTTTTGGTCTTCCTATATTCTTTTAACCATTCACATTCATAATCAAAACTTTCCTCACGCCATGTTCCTCATTCCTTCACATCAAGATTAGACAAATGAGACCCATTTTAGCAAAGAAATGTGTACAAAAAATGTTGTTGTAGCAGGGATTCAACACAGTAATAAGTATGCTTTTGAACCTTAACGGTCAATCTCATCTTAACTGAAATTGTACTTGAAGAAATGGTTTAAGATATATTCGTTTGAAATGTTCTAGGTGTTGGAGTATAATATGTGCCTATCAGTTTTTTAGCTACATTAGTAGAATGACCATGTCTTGAGAGTTCTATAAAGGTTTTAATAGTTTCCTGTGAATTAGGTACACGAAGTTCTATTTAAGTACTCAATAAAGGCTCAAAGTTACAACTAATAATGATGAAAAAACATTATTACAGCAGGCATATCATATCATAACAAATTAAACATTTACGTAATTAAAAAGTTCAGGATGTAACCATGAGTGGCGTATTAATTCCTAAAGGAACTGTATTCACTATTTGTAACGCTTCATTGGTCTAGCGGGTTTGTAATTGTAAGCCTAGCGTGAGGCTTTTCGGTTTGATTCGTAGGTCTTGTAAATAATCATGAGTTTTATGTTTGAAAATTCTCCGTAGCATTTTAACTTATTCATTTTTACTTTAAATAAAATGGTCTAAGACCAATAACAATAATTAAAGATAGGAAGAAAAAGAGGAATAGAAGAAGATTCATCAAATACAATAGAAAGAAAAAGAGAAATAAATATGAAAGCATCTAGGGTTTGCAATTGTGTCCATTGACATTATCATAATAATTATGGTATCAACTCATAAATGATCACTGTTGGACATGAACTTTCCCATATGACCTTAGAATGTATGGTCAAAGAAGAAATTTAATTACAATGCCTCTACCTATCGGCAAATTTACTTGCTCAGAGTCCGTGCGAAAAAAACGCATTGAATTTAAGAATATCTGATCAATTAGTTACTTACGTGTAAGTATGTGCGATAGGCTAGGTCTATTTGCGTTTACTAATTATATTGCCAGAAGTTACACACTTTATCTACATAATTAATTAATTAGAAATACTTTTGTAAGTTACATGTAAAAGGTTACATTCATCATTTATCACGAATATTTTGAAATTAATCGGTTTCAGCATCACTTCATCGTTTTTAGTTTTTACCCGACTGCGCGACAGCAAAGACAGGGTTATGTTTTTTGAGTTTTATCTTCCTTTATTTATGCAAGGAAGTGATATTACCTATGAGATAACTTTAGGGGTCTTATTATACTCTATCAAATCATCCTTAAAATTTCAGGTGCTATTCCTAACATCATGTTGGTGTCCGATACATCGTTACCTTTCAAAAACGTATAGCAGGATCATAAATTCATGACCCTGTCGGGAGCAGTGTTACAATTAGTAGATAGAGTAGAATCTACTCAGTAGATGCTTAAGTACAACTTTGAAACAGGGTTTAGTTTTTTTTCAGGTAGTGAGCCTGCCCAAGTCTTTTTGCTAAGAGCTAACCCGACTTGCGCGAAAGGACACCCCATCCCTTTTTTGTTTTTTTTTTTACTGCCATTTAATCGCGGAAATACTACTGACTGAGTTATTGAAATCTATTTTATATTTTGTATGTATCCGTTACATCACGCCCTTAACCATTAAATGGGGTAGACGCTACTGTTTTAACGCAATAGGGAGCGAGCCCAGTTCGGTTTATCAACCTTCGTATGACTTTTGTTTAAGTAATGACAATTAGTAACAAGATTTCAATCACAGTTCCAACTAATCAGTCAACGTAAGAAAAATGCATAACACTTTTACGTGACAACACAATGAAGTATCGAATCAATTGTTTTGGACAAAGAAATCGCATTGAAATCAAGTCACCAAGTACCAACTCTTTTGTTGCAAAATGATTGTAACTGACGTACCTTACGTAACGAATAAGAACATCAATTTCTTTAAGGTTCGTTATCATCAGCCCGTAAATTTCTACGGCTAAACATTGGGCCTTACAATGACCGCCACAAGAAGCGGTCAAAGGTGAAATGACCGTACTTAATCATTACGCTTTGCATACGGATCGGTGACCTCAGTTTGTAGTTCTTAGAAGATAGGTGGATGCTATTTCCCGCCCTCTTGACGTCATCCTTAGTCGCCTTTAACAACAGTAACGGATAGGGAAGGGTGGCACTGTTCTTTGCCGGGAAACACACCGTTCAAGTATCTTTCAAATAAAAATAGTACTTTCATATCTAAATATGTACCTAATTAATCTCTAAGTGTATATGAAACTAGCTTTTGCCTGCGGCTTCGCTCGCGTTAATTTATGGATCCCTAATTTTTTGATCCCAAAATATATCCTATAGCACTCAGGGATAACGTAGCTTCCTACTGGTGAAAGAATTTTTGAAATCGGATGTGTAGTTTCGGAGATTACCTCCTACATACAAACAAACAAACAAACAAACAAACAAATTCTACCTCTTTATAATATTAGTATAGATAGCAATTTTAAAGGCAAAAAGCCTCTAATTAAACAATTTAATGAGTAAAGTTTACGCTCAATCGCTCACTTTTGCATCATTTGCGATGTTTGGATTCCGCACGTTGAAATTACAATAACATCATGAACAAGTATGTAGAGTAATTTCCGCGTAAAACTCTCTAAATTCTTATAATTTTTATTAAGGTTTTGATAAAGCTTTGTGTGTTTGGTTTTAGCAGATCGATTTGTAATTTGCAACGTTGCTAAATCTCGTACAAGGTCTGTCTTATAATTGGAAATTAAGTATACATAGGAGACCTACTATATTATTATTTGTTATGAAGCAGCAAAAAAATCGAACGTGATTCGCACTTAGCGAAAAATCTAGAACGTATATCTCGTTTTATTTTTTGTTAAATTGGCAAGCTGAGCGTCTAATCTGAACATAAAGAATGATTTTAAAAACAAGTTCATAACACTTACCGGATGCACTCATTCACGGAAGGTGTCTCGGCTAACATAACGCCGCGAGTGAAACATTATTTATTGCCAATTGAAAGTAAAATCAAATCAATCATACTCACTAATTGCATCTTGCACGAATTTTCCAATCTCCATGGAATTCAGAGAAAACATTCTCGTAGTAACATGAGCAAAACACATCGTTTACAGCACAGTGGCAGTTCGAAATACGTCACAAGTCGGTCGCACAATCGTCGTCGAAGGGAAAACTTAGTATCAACTCGAACATCGCAAATTACATAGAGTAAACCATCCACGTTAACTTTTACGCTAAGAATGTTGCGGCAAGTTGTCGAGGCCCGGAGCGCAGTGCGTGCTTGGTCAATGTTTGTTCACGGTGTGATGGCGCCGCCGCCGCCAGCGCCCCTCTGCGGCCACGTTGACGCAACAGCCGACTTGCTTTGGTAAATGTACTCCATTGTAGTCACAAACATTACAACACAATACCTGGTGGAAACGCATAAAAAATGCGAATCGAAGATACGGACCAACTACCGTTTTTTGTTACATCAGTTTGATGTTGATCTGTTGAGAATATGAGCTTGACGCGCCATCTGGTGCCGTCATTTTGCGTCTACGTCTGCTCTAGTTGCAGTTGGTATTATGTAAGATCCAGTACCTGGCAATTCTTGTAACTTTATATCAAGATTCAGCATGTATCATGTCATGTCCTACTTTTCATTTCGTTAGGTATTAGTATTTATGATCCCAGAAATAGAATCTACGCGTAACCCGACTACGGCGTAGCATACCCAAGGAATTAAGATTCTTAAAGATGAATAACTTAGGTACTATGTATCTTTATCAGGGGGTAGGAAGTAAGTACTGTAGGAGTTCGATATATTGCCAATATTGGTAATCTATCAAATATTAGAAACTGCATTGTCACTAGCGACGCGGATGGATGTGCTGGCGGCGCCGGCGGTTCTGTTCCACCACAATTATGACGACATACTCTGATAACGATGGAAACATGTTCCACGGGTAAACGGGCGCGATTGCGTTAAAGTTTCTAATTTGTTTTATTTACATTTAATTATTTTGCCGTAGATTAAGTGTACAGAGTTAGTAGGTGAAGTTATGTAAAAGCGTGAAAAAGTGAATAATCAAAAAAGAATATGCCTAGAATTTTCTACTTGCCTAGATATTTGAATTGCGCAGAAATATCCTAATTAACTTCAGGGGCGTGCAAATGATCGGATATTATTCTGTTGTTTTTTACATCTATCATAATATTTCATGTATTTCGCCTTGGGCCATTCACTGCGCTAATTGCTTAAGTGCAATTTATTATTACGTATTACATACACTAAATATAATTAACACACTTCCTGTGTGATGTTACGATTATTTGGAGTTTATGACCCTCGAAGTGTGCAGAGATCCGTGGATTGTGCTAACGCTACATTGATGATTTAGGATATGTGTTGCTATCTCAATGTCTTAATACTTATCTTAGTTAAACTCAATGATAAATCTTGTACACAGATAAATAGAGAAAACTGTCTAAAGATAATTCAAGTTTGATATGTCCGCCATAAAACTGTCTGATAGGTTTAAAATAGACTATCTCACATCTATCTCATGTAAAAAATAAAAGTCTGTGTTAGTCATTTCCTTTCGTTTTGCTTGATTTCGCTATAACTGTGTGAAAATCTTGACGAACTTTGTCGCTGTCGACGATGTCGCGAACAATCGGTACCATTACATAAAAGTAGGTAGGTATAATCATTATTAGGCAAATGGCCAATAAAATGAGTACGACATCAAAGAACAGTTATATAAGGTTCGGTTTGAAAATAGTTAAGGAATCGATATTGTTTGAATATAATAAAATTATGTTAGAGTCGATTCAAAGGGTCTTCGAGAAGTATATGATAATAATATATAAGAATAGAATATAGAATAATATAATACCGGTTGTAATGTTTCTGAGGTCTTAAGTTGTATGATGTACCAAATATAATTAATAGTAATAAGATCTCTACATTATAAAGGAGCAAGCAATGGTTCGTCCTCTTTGATTATATATCATAATTAAAGGTAGAACAATTGCTTGTATATATGCTTGAAGTATACTTCTAATTAAATTTTATTTATCCTTGGCAATCGACCAGGGGGGCTAATAACGCCGCGTTTGATGAAACATATTTCGTTTCATATTCATAATCATAACTGCGAATGGGCTGTGCAGCCTACATACTAGATGTGCATCTAGTCGGCAGTTGTCACGCAGTTGCACTGACTACATTCTAATTGCCTTCAAGCTGCGTTTGGCAGTTGCATAATCTACAGTTGCGATTGGATGTGCAGTCTACTTGCAGTTATGATTTCGAATATGAAACGAAATATGTTTCACCAAACGCGGTGTTATTAGTCCCCATATATTTATATTTACTTATGTCGTCACCCTCACTAACTGTCGTATCTAGCAATTGATAATTTTTCAGTAGTTGCGTTAGCTGTGGCTTTATTAATGAATTAATAACTTTTTTATATTGCTCTTGGCTTACTCTTGGCTTGGTTAGTAGTTACCCTAAAGCGCTAAGGTACCTATTTATTTATTTCTATTCATTTGAAGCAGATACGTCACTCTGTGAGAATTTCTCTGAAAAATTATCAATTGCTAGTTACGACAGCGCGGAGTGACGATGTATCAGACGACAAATGCCATAGGGAAGGCAGAGAAGGTTGCATATTTTTTTTAGCAGGGCTAATAACTTCATGAAATCATATGGCCGTATACCGAACCAACCACACACGTTAAAATTAAATAAATTCGATTCAGTGTAGAATTCTTGCTATAATTACAAGTCAAAGTAATCGCGCACACCCACCTTGTGTAAAAATCAAACCTAGTATTACACCGGTTTGTTTTGTATTAATTCGTCCGTAGGAGAACACGTTTCGTTTCGCCAGAATCTTGGGAATTATAAATGGGTTAACTACTACTAATGTTACATCAAACGTTTGTCAAATTTTTATTTCGCAACCAACATTCCTTAACCTTTTCTTTTGCAGACAAATTAGTTCGCAAAATGGTTCGTTCAAAATATTCATTTTAAAACTTATCTTTCGGCAAATATTCTTTTCGTAACTTTTTAGAACTTCAAAGTTTATAGGACCCTAAACAAAATTACTTCCTAGCATGGAGCCCGAATATGGCTTGGCTCGTTGGACCAAACTTGGTTTTATATAGCCGCTTAGGTCTCTCTTTACATGTTTGGCGTTTTTCATCAAGAGTGTTAAGAGCCGATTCTCTTCGAACATTTTTATCTTTTTATAGAGACCTAAGTCCTCCTACACATATACTTTTAATTCGGTAGGTCAACTTTTTTGCAGTTTTTGTCATCGGCTATTTAAAAACAAGATTGGTCAAGCGAGCCATATTCGGGCTCATGCTAGGAAGTAATTTGGTTTAGGGCTGCCTTTATCGGAATCGAGAAGTATATAGGACTATACTTATCACTACATAGTATCAAACAATGTCGCTTCCCGCTGTCTGTCCCTATGTATGCTTAGAACTTTAAAACTACACAACGGATTTTGATGCGGTTTTTTTTAATAGATAGAGTGATTCAAGAGAAAGGTTTTAAGCTATAAAACGTACACGTGCGAAGCCGCGGCGGGTCGCTAGTGTTATATATAAAAGCTCAAACAACACGTTAGTGTAGGAATTATTTTACCAAGTTATTATTTGCCAAACTAGTTACTTCACTGAAAAACGTTTGACCTTTAACTTGTCAAATAAAATAAACAAATAATAAAGCAAGCAACCACGCATGCATGCGGGCGAGCAAGCTTGTAAAAAAGCATTCATGCAAACACGCAAGTGCTTCTGAGTGTGTTCCGCTAGAAGACTTGCTCTGTCACTTCTTCGTTTTACTCGACACTCGACCAGCACCCCGTTTCAGTCTGGTGCACGCGTTCCTTTCAGGACCTCCTTCGCAAGCGTTTGTAAATAGCACTCCAGGGGTAGGACATAGTCTGACCACGTAGAGTCGCGATGCTCTGTTTCGGATCAACAGCAGATTCCACCCATTTCTTAGAATCAAAATATTTTTAAAACGTGTTGTGAAATGTAATGTATGAAATAATGTCTAAGTAGAGTCGAAGAGAAAAAACAAATTCTAGAACATATAGAAAGAAGAAGGGGGAAAATGATTGGTCACTTACTGAGACACGACAGCTTTGACTACCAAACTGAATTTCGAAAAATCGTTCTGTGACAAGATTTTACTTCGATACATGGAACTCCGAAATTACGCTACTCCGACAGTTATGGAACTTCGATACCTAATTTGGGGCACCCCGAAATGGATAGGTTAGGTTCGAAGGGGATGACGGGGCTAGAGTGAGCGAGCAAAGCGAGCGAACGAAGCCCCCGTCATCCCCTTCGTGTTAGGTTACTTTAAACCTTAGTGTCGAAGTTCCATAATTGTCGGAGTAGCGTAATGTCGGACTTCCATAGTGTCGAAGTAAAATCTTGTCGTAGAACGATTTGTCGAAATTCAGTTTGGTAGTCGACAGCTTTATAACCAACATCATAGAAGGCAAATTACAAGCAAAGAGAAAACCAGGTAGACCAAGAAGAAAGTGCACAGACCAATTGAAGGAAAAGACATAAGTGATAACGTACAAAGAAATTAAATAATTGGCTCTGGATAGAGAGAGATGGAGATTGCTACACCGACAAGTGCCCAGCAATTAAATTTTGGATAGATAGATGTGAAATGATTGTGATATTATTCAATATGGTTATTAAACGTTTTTAAACAAAAGTAGCTCGGAAAATTTATATAATTACCAAATAAATGCTTTAAGAAATGTATCACTGTGAAAAGTTTGAATAATTAAATTATTTGTGGAACAGGTTGCAAAAATTGATTTGTGTAATGATTTTTCTTTTTTTTTGTAATGTTACGTTGTAAATATTTTAGATGTCTAATTAAGTATGTTTGTTGAATAAAGGACAGGATCACATTTCAATTATTTACTTATTTATTACTAAAGCATCAACTACTTATAATTTTAGGTAGTTAAATAGGTCCATTGAAAATAAATCTTGATGATTCATAAATTTAATTAGCATTGGAAACGTTTGTGTGTGTGTAAGTAGTAGTTATTATTTGATGTGTTGCGATTCATCATGAATTGCATGATTAAAATGTCAACATGAAGTAGGTACGTTTATAATGTTACCAGCAACGGACCATTTCATTTGATAAATTGACTCTCATTTTTAATTGTTAATCGTCGGTAACGCTTGTCCTGTTTTTTTTAATGATGTACAATATTGTGTTGTATTGTCATTTGTATTGTTCCATATAGGATTAATAGGTTATTGTTAATATTATAACCCTTTTCAACGTAAGTTGATTCCCTAGCGTTTCTCTCCAAAACGTTACCATACAAAGATATCAAATATTTTAAAAATCAAAACCTGGATAATATAGCTATTTTACGGTTTTTGATGATGTCGTTTATATTTTTTCGATAGCAGTCTCCTTACGGCTACATTTTTTATCGGTTACACTTCGGGGAGTGTGCGATGGAACTGCACAATTTGATTCCGCCTGGCCCTTTCCATCATCGGACTACCAGAAAGAAGTACGGCAATGAGCTATCGGTACATGGTGGACATCCCACCCATACGTTCAAAGCGTTTTGCGAACACATTCATTGTTCGCACAGCTAAGGAGTGGAATTCCCTGCCGGAGTCTGTGTTTCCTGATAGTTACAACCTTGGGGTCTTTAAGTCAAGAGTGAGTAGGTTACTTCTAGGCAAGCGTGCTTCACCGTCGACCACATCATCGCTTACCATCAGGCGAGATAGTGGACAAACGTGAGCAAATCACAAAAAAAACAAAAAAAAAACGAAATGACCGAGCTGTTAGGACTCATCTTAGGGTGAAAAGAGTATAGGTAGAGTTAGTT
Organism: Amphipyra tragopoginis; assembly: GCA_905220435.1. Classification (NCBI taxonomy): domain Eukaryota; kingdom Metazoa; phylum Arthropoda; class Insecta; order Lepidoptera; family Noctuidae; genus Amphipyra; species Amphipyra tragopoginis. The sequence goes on from HG992009.1 coordinate 14,642,734, forward strand.
TGATACCGTAAGTTATACCTACATACGATCGCGTTTTCCCTATTCTCTTCAAGTTTCGAAGAATTAAATGAAATCCCAGTCACCGTACCTGTCAATGCGAGCTACGTATGGTATTCCGAAATACCGCTCACCGAAAGGACGGTTTTCCGATAACACTCTACTCCGACGGTTAGTTGAACGAAAAAATAATTGGCCGATGAAACGTTTCGCCGATAATATTATTCATCGACGGTTGGTAGTCCGAATGAATCCTTCGCCGATGTAACGGTTCACCGAAAACACTCTTCTAGCGAGCGAGCGCAGCGAGCTCGGGAATTGGGACACCCCGACTCGGATAGGTTAGGTTTGAAGGGGATGACGGGGGCTAGAATGAGCGAGCAAAGCGAGCGAATGCTGCCCCCGTCATGCCCTTCATGTTAGGTTTTTTCAAACCATTTACCCAGAAATAGGTGCCCCGCGAAGCGGGGCTCCGTCGACTGCACCTTAATACTGGATTTAATACTGGAGTGTTTTCGGTGAACCGTTACATCGGCGAAGGATTCATTCGGACTACCAACCGTCGATGAATAATATTATCGGCGAAACGTTTCATCGGCCAATTATTTTTTCGTTCAACTAACCGTCGGAGTAGAGTGTTATCGGAAAACCGTCCTTTCGGTGAGCGGTATTTCGGAATACCATACGTAGCTCTGTCAATGCTGTCACCTTGTCTGAACCAAACTATTCGGGAGACAGTCAACACTAATTCAAAAGTTGATTGAAACATTCTCTGACGCGATAAAGTTATCTTCGTTTCGTGTATTCTCTAATGTCATGACTTGTCAGCATTAGTATTAAAAATATTGTTAGACTCGTGTTGAAATAGTTTTGGTATTGAATAAAAAATATTTTAAGAATTTAGGTAGGTACCTTAGAAATGTTTTTTCATTCCTTGACTTAGGGTCGATTTTTCAATAGTCAGATATCTTTTTTTTTGTCTGAGGAATAAATATGGCAGTTTGATATATTTTCTATACAAGAGCTGTCAAAATTATTCTTCAATTAAAAGATATTGACGATTGAAAAATCGGTCCCTTACTTATGAGGGGTTGTCTCCATAAAAGGTCAAGATTTAGAATATACGTGTCTAATCATAGAAACAAGATCACCAGAAAAAACATATTTTTTTTTGTCCTTTTGTAGTAACTATTTTGTTAAACTGTGCTATTAGAGCCATAGAGATTATTACCTATGCGTTTTTATTAAGTAGTTAATATGTTCCTAATAAACAAGTTACAGTTCTTCCTTCCTAGGTGTTTGCAAAATAGAAAAAATGACACACCTTATTTCAGATTTTACAACGAAGCCGTAATTACTACTTGGCGATACGTGTACCGACCTGTTTGTTGTTACTGTACAATTAAAGTATCAAAGCGGTTTTATTGCATTGTAAAGGTTGAAAGAAATCGCAAGACATTATATTGAGAATCCCCGCCGTTTTCGCAGTAGATCCCTAACTATTGATCAGACGAAAGTATGCGGCGTGGTGCCTATATTTATCGGGCTCTCGGGCTGTCGGAACCGGCCCAGCAACCTTGCCGCCTGTGGAGGCCGCTTTTTGTGCAACTCACCGATCGCTTATTGTGACTCTTATGTGTAAGCAAAATGGCATGATTTCGCCCGTTAATAAATAATTAGTGTAACGTGTGTCATGATTTGACAAAGGAATCGGGTACGTTTTGCCACCAAAAGGTGTAGAATGATTTAATTTAATGTCTCCTTATTTATTGTAACACCGAGAACTCCCCTCACTTTTTTCTTGCAAATCATGTCCATCCAAAGGTTGTCTGGAAGAAATTGCTTAGTGCGATAATACCGCCCATTGTACATTTCTATTTTATAATAATGTTTCTTGTTTATTTTGTGTACAAGAGTATTGTATTGTATTGTAATGATCCTCGTAGACAAGAGTTTTGTATACTTATTGCCATTTTGTCTATTCTTTAGTCGACAAAAACCGAGGTGGTCATGTTACGTCTAAAGTAGAGTTAAAGATTTTGATAATAGGTTTTATAATTTTGTCCAAGAGTACCTATACAAATTAAGAAAAATATATTATCCTAAAAAAACTATAAACTAAAATAGGGCATCAAAATATTCCTCGGCAGCGCTGTCGACTGGTAACGTGCCCAGAAGACTCGCAGCAATGCCACGTTGTATGGCAAAGCTAATCCTTTGACCAAAGTAGAGGCCAGCCTTTTCGGGTCACGGAAAGTGTCGACCAGCCGCCTTGCAACATTTCGATATAGGAGTTGGGCACTCGAACCCCACGTCCCGACCGTTTCTGCTCGAAAATATAATACTAATAAAGTTATTATATTTTCGCCGCTTGAGGGCATCCGCAGCTGTAGCAGCAGCTGCGGAGTAGTTTATCAGGAGGAAAATGAAAGGCTTACAAATATGTAACTTGAAATAAATGAACTAGGTAGCCTACTCCCGCATTGGATATGTTGCGGCTCATGTGAAGAGAATGACGAATATATTATTATTGCTGAAAAAAATGTTTTATGACCTTGCACACTTTCATGTGTTTAATTTCATGCAGTTTCATGTTTGGTCTAAAGTCGTATGATTTGACTAACATACTAATATCAGGTAGAAGACTCCAGCATCAACACCTACTCATGACATGAAAATATAAAATCTTGAATTCACACAATCGCAAGAAGGTTTTAAGAACGTTTATAAAAGCAGTATTTGCAATTAATAAAGCAAAGGTACCATTAATATTAATTTGCTTTCAATTAATCAATCCTATCCAATGCCTATCGCAATCGCTGGGCAAATGCTTCCGAGTGGCGAAATTAGGGCTGAATTTAGAATTTAGGAATTAGGGCGGAATTTGCCCCTTTCTGGAAGGAACTATACAAGCTTACTTGGTGCACAAGACTTGTGAACCAAGTGCCAATACTTAATAGATTATTTATAGAAATCATTAACCCACGTAGCTTTAGGAGTACATTAAGTATTTAGATTAAAAGCGAGCTTGTTTATTATATACGAACCCTTTTTCTTATTCGACTTTTTCTAGCGCGGGCTGATAATCAGCATCGGAGCAATCGGAAGGATCACAAAATGTGTAGGCTGCATTCACTACAGACTCTGTGAAGTAATAGCCCAGCAGATAGATTTGTTTTCCGGTTTTCCTTGTTGTGTTAACCTGGTGTGATGTACAATAAAGAGTATATAAATAAATAATAAATAATAGATGTCAGTTTAACGACGAGGGAATAAAAATAACGTTTGCGTGGGCAGCTATCGATAACATTTAATTAACGAGCGATCGAGTTAGTTTATGTATGTTATCTATGGTATTGACGGCGAGAAACATCAAAGCCACGTTCCTTGCTTGAATGCGCGCTCTCTCCTCCTTTCCCGGGAGGTATGAACATTTGCATGCACATGCATTTGACTCAATCATAATTAAGTACATCAGATAAGATAATAAATTCTAACCTCATAATGCGCGTGTCCAAGGAATTGGATGCTCGTGCAGCTAAGTATAGTGCAAGTATAGCGATCATCTAGATCACTGAATATGTAAAGCATTTGAAATTTTGTAGGAGTTTGTGGTTTCGCTTTGTGTGGTAATTACTTAGTATCAGACGCCTCTATCGGTTCGTGATGAAAGTAATTAATAGTAATTATTTTTTAATTATTGTTGTATCTTGGTTCTTGTAACTCTATTATAATTTTTGCTTTGGTCAACTCTTACGCATAATCAATGCAATTTACGTTATGTACTACAATAACGTCATTGATTTACTGTATATATGAACAGTAACCCCCGGTTTATGATTTACCTACTGTATAAATTATGAACAGTAACCTCCGGTTTCTGATTTATTGTTTAAATCATGAACCCCCGGTTCCTGATTTACTGTATAAATTGAACAGTAACCTCTGGTTTCTGAATTACTGTATAAATATGAACAGAAACCCCCGGTTTCTGATTTACTGTATAAACCGAACAGTAACCCCCGGTTTCTGATTTACTGTATAGATATGAACAGTAACCCCCGATTTCTGATTTGCTGTATGAAGATGAATAGTAACCCCCGGTTTCTGATTTGCTGTATGAATATGAACAGTAACCCCCGGTTTCTGATTTGATGTATGAATATGAACAGTAACCCCCGGTTTCTGATTTACCGTATAAATATGAATTGAAGGCCCCGGTTTCAAAAAGGCTGAACAAAGCAAAAAATCTCATGTCAAGTGCTATTACAGGTTGTTAGTATTTTGGTCGCCTAATCACATTCGTTGACACAAAATTTTACAGAATTGATCAGCTTTTCAGAAATTATCTATCTCTATATCTGCATGTTTTTTGTTTTGAAAACGCGATGTCATAAATTCAGCCTACAGTTACACCTAGGTTTACCCGGGTACAACTAGGTGCAACCAGTAGCAGTTGGTTAGAACTAGGTGTAGCTTAAGTCGACGGAGCCCCGCAGAGCGGGGCTCCTATTTCTGTCTGCAGGGTTTAAAGTAACCTAACACGAAGGGGATGACGGGGGCTTCGTTCGCTCGCTTCGCTCGCTCACTCTAGCCCCCGTCATCCCCTTCGAACCTAACCTATCCGTGTCGGGGTTCCCCTTAACCACCGGTGTGCGGCTGCACCTAGTTCTACCCGCTATGATGAAGGGTAAACCTAGTTCTACCCGAGGATAAGTAGGATACATCTAAGTTTAACCGCATGTGGCCGGCTGCACCTAGTTGTACCCGGCTAAAACTAGGTGTAGCCGTAGTAACTTCGGCTATTAGCCGTAACATATATACTAAGTGGTATTTTACTGCTACTGGTATTATTGCATTCATGTATTCAAATAAAAAATCTGAGAGAAAACAATGTACAAAAATAAAAACTACTTCTTATGCATAGTTAGTAGCTGATCGTAAAGTATGGAAAACATACATTATCGTGATCGTCCCAACAGATGTTTTTATGAATATAGCCAGTATCCAATAATAGATAGTTATGCTGTGTATTTTTAAATCGAAAGGTGCATGCAGAATCGTAAAAAGAAATCAAATAAATGGCACACTCTTAATAATAAACAGGTTTTACAATATTTTACGCATAATAATCAAGAGTAGTCTGAGTCACAGTGTTCAGTAGCATACTTATCTGACATTGACCTAACTTAACGCATTTGCATATATATTTTCTTAAGAAAACATTTGCATTTGTAGGTATCAACGAATTCAATGCTTGGAGTTTCGTTTTCCTTTGTTCCAATGGAAATAGACCGTACCAAATTGACAATACCAACATCGTTAGAAGAGTCAGCTTTTCTTACATCAGTTACTATGGAAGATTAAATATTCGACCTCGATTTGTTTAATAACTAGTTTTTCTAATCTATAAATAGATACATGACTATCTTAACATAATCCTTACTGATATTATAAATGTGCTGTCTGTTTGTTACCTCATCATAACTAAACTACTGAACTGATTTTGATGTTTTTTTTTTACAGAGATAGTCTGGAACCCGGAGAAGGATATGAGCGTTTGTCTTTTGTTTGGACTTATGTCCCGAAAATATGGAATACGCGATTAACGACATCAACGCGAGGGAAGTCGCGGGCGACCACTGATATAAAAAAATATTTCGAAAAGATGATTAGGCTACTTTAGCTAAACGAACAAAATTCAATTACGATAAAATGTGAATGTGATTTATAATCTCAGTATTATTAGGTAGAAGTGAGTTATAACAAAATATGTGTAATTTCAATAAATTAAGAAGTTTTATTATTAAGCTAGTATGCTAGCGCTATGGGTTCTATGGAATTGTAGTGTAAACGCAGCATGATATTCATAATACGAAGCGAACAAGGCAAGTTGATAGCGATAACGTCAGCTTATCTTAACTTATCTGTGTCAATCGATAGTACAACCGCGTGTTGATAATATAGGAAATGACTTTTTGGAAGATGTTTGCCAAACTAAAACTTTTAATAGGTTATTTCTGTTTGTTTGTGTTTGCTTTGTGAAATATTTTTTAAAGGCGATTGTCATTTAGCCCGTACAGTCTGGTGAAGCCAACGACTAGGCAACCGGCTGGGTAATCACAATAATATAATATCATTATGTTCTTTTTCGAAACACAAGAAGTATTACTAGGTACTAACTGCACGGGTGTCATGCACAAAGTTTTGGCAGAATGCCGTTTTCCGACTCCGTATTAAATTGGCAAAGCAACAGTTTCCCATTTTATACAGCAAAAGGGAGAGAATAACGCGAGATTATTAGCCAGAAAAGAGAGACTTGAAATGTAGTTGATTTTTAATGGTAAAAAACAAAAACTTTTTTTTTAATCCCTTTGCTAGAAATCTAGTTACGTTATTTACAAAGTACATTATATGTAACATAAATGATAATGAAAACTCTGTAGCAAAGTTCCGGGAATCCTTAAAAAGGGCTGACATAACGATTTGCGAGTTTTCCTTGCACGTTTTGTATTGTAACGTAATTCGTCATGCCGATAATAAGTAATCTCAGAAAATCAATTCTAAGACACATTCAAGGTCGGTGTGTAAGGCCACATTGTGGTAAACACCGCTGTTATATAGCGATAAAAGAAGTTTGACAAAACGCTACAGACGAAAAAGGGTGTAAGCAGGGCCACATTTAGAGTCTACTAAGCTAACCTGTGGTGTTGGCCCTATTTACCATACGTTGAATTCGTTAATTCGCAAAACAACATAAAGTTGAGATTTCATTGTGGCGAGGGTCCCTTTTTGTTGCGGGACCCTAGGCTGCAGCCTATGTTGCCTATGCTTAAATACGGCCTTGGGTATAAGAGAGATTACATTTGTGGAGGTAGTCATGAGGGTAGCTTTGTAAACGTAAGGTTTAGCTGAATTTCCCTATGGATATTAAATCTGGGATTATTATAATAACATCACTGTAAAAATCGTAATCAGCATTATAAATCAGATATTTATAAAGTTTAGTTATTAGCTGGGTCTAATCTCACATCAAGGAAAAAGGGACCACGAATGACACGTCTTGTTCTTCACGAGACAAGCGGTGCATATACTCGTACTTTGTGTGATATTAACATTGTCCAATTTACCTCGTGGAGGATTGACGAACCAGGAACACCTGTTCCTCCAATTATAGCGCGAATTTTAGTAGTGAACGCCGCGTGTAGAGGCGCTGCTTAAATATGCATACATTTTTGGCGTGACGCAACTACAGTAGTTCACGATAAAAACTCATTCTTGGGGTACTGGTCCTGCGTTTGCTACAGAATCTCCTTGACCAGGCTCTAAGAGTAATAGACGATGTTTGATGCTGGTAATAAGCCGAGAGAATACTGAGGCCGACGTTGCTACCCCTTTCGCCTTTAATCAGCTATTGCTTGATGTGGACTGGTCTATCTCGCTCCATCTATCTCCATATTTTTCCATTATTAGGTTAATATGGTATTATGTCAAACTAGAATCTTACACAATATTATGTTACCTAATACGTTAATATATCGACAGTTAGTGACGTCATTTATTTGAATTTACTTTTTTAATGTCATGATTATTGTGTGATTTCTGAATGACATTTAAAACCTGTATAATATGTAGATCTACACGTGGATATGGAATACCAGTTTAAAAGAACACTGGTATGTAACGAATTAAGGCCCAATATACCTTAGATGTATACTTAATTTATTCGACAAGCAATGTTATGCCAAATACATGTTTTAATACAATTGTTCATTATAATTGTTGCTAAGAGTTACCAGACGATTTTCTTTTGTTTGATTGTTTGCATTATCTACCGTTTTAATTGTCTGTGTGTGCATTGTTTTTAACGTTTTATTATTTTAAGAAATTAACGTTGCAAACGAGTTTCAAGGCGCAATTACTGCGTTTTAGTGTATTATCCTGTATATATTTTGAAATGTTTTTTCCTCAAAATATTTTAATATTGATACAGCTTCTCGACAGGAATAGTATCTATGCTAACAAAATGTTATTTTAATTCAAGCAATTCAGTAGTGAATTCCAGCAGCTTGTGTTGTGCAGTAGGCTAATGTGCGAAGGAACTATCAGTACATCTTGAGACGGAGTGCGTCTATTTTTACCGCGTCGCTCGCTGGCCGGCCTAGGCGACTCACTGCATGGGGCAACGACCATGCGATGCATCGACACGGTTAATTTTTAAAAAGTCATTGCCCTTAAGTCATTATCGACACTTACTAATACAAATTCCTAGACAAACATTGTCTTGTAAACAACAATATTAATTAATACTTGTATTGCTGTATTTTTTTGCAAGTAGATATGCACCTTTAGATACGTAAATAAGGATAACGTTTGACAGTTATTTAAATAGTAAAGTCTCAATAAACATAATAATTCTTTGTTGTTATTTATTTGTTTAATTAAGCCAACAACGTACGGACATAGCAATAAGATTGCTTTCTTTCTTGTAGGATTTATGTTAGATGTTCCCGTTGCGATGACGTTGATGTCTTTCATATTGAGAAACAAAATAGTATTTAATTGAAATAAAGATTAGAATTACTTGACTTATTTTGTTTAAACAGTTTGTTTCCTTACTATCGTTGGTTTATCGGTGTTTTATATTTTTTAATTAAATAAAAAATCATGTTTTTAAAAAGAAAATAAATGTAGTGTTCACTGCATTATCTAAGTGCATTTCAAAACGACCGATTATGTTTTATTTTATGACTTTAATCTGGCACTATTTCAATGGAATTTACGACTAGGTAAATCCGTATGTACATGAACATAAATGAATGTATTCAGAGTAAAAGTAACAACAGAACAAAATATTTGTAAGCAACTGATACAAGTAGATACTAATTATAAATGCGGCATAAGCAGTAGTAAGTGTTGCCTGTTACGGCAACTTGTTATACGATAAAGTGAACAAAGCACGGACGTTATACGATTTTCGGCCATCCGTTTATACGTTACGTATAAGGCTTCATAGAAATAATTGTTACAAAGTGTGCTTACATCTCGCTCACACCTACGTAGTGCGTCTCTTGCGCACCACGCTACGTCATCGCAGAAACCAGCCAGCCAATTGACCGGTATACTGCCAACCTTCAGTTTTTTTTATTTATAACTCGCTCTGGCCGGGTAAGTTATGCTCCGTTCAGACGACGGTTACCTGCCGACTTGCCCTTTGCTTAAGATGACAGTGAGCGCCGGACAAAAAAATGTGTAAAGTTATAAATCAACTTATACTTCACTTGAGCTAGTTCTCAAGTATTATTATCGCATTTGGTTTTAAATAATCTGTAAAATCAAATCACAACTTTCTCTTAGATGCTATTACTATGATCAACCTATGGTGATAACCTTTGAAAATACGCTCTTAAGAAGCAAACGGCGCTCGTGCTGCTTGCGATTTACGCGAAAGTTTTAGCGCCAAATTTTTTGTTTGCGGGATCCGCGGTTCCGCGCTTTGGAGGTGCGGGATCCAGCAAATTAATAAAAGCAGCGGTATCCCGCGGGAATGCGTGATCCCGTATTGCGGGATTGCAATCCCTATATATGACGTCAACAAGTGATGGCATTATTTAAAATCTGGGATTAAATACCATAGTTTTGGTTTAAACTGTCTTTTGCAATAATAGGGATAAAGGAGTACGGCAAAGATATTTTTCGAACTTGGCAATCACGCAGCATGAGGATTACTGTGATGCAAGATACCTTGTTAATTTTATAAACTAATCTGTACCACGGTAAACAAGTATTCTAGCATATATCCTTATGGTACGCGACTGCCAAGTCCGAAAAGTATATTTTTATATGAAATGCCCGACGTGGCTGTAGATTAGATCTCAGAACTTTTCTTGGCAAAAGAGTCGCGAGACGTGGCCTTTTTTGCATGAATGTTTTTGATGGGATAGTGTTTACTTAATTAAGACCTGACTAACAATGAGCACAAAAAATTTACTTACTTTGTATTTTTACATAGTGTCATTCATATGTCGTCATTTTGTATTTTTTGTTTTAAGTTGTCATTCGTCCGTTTTGTTTGTAACGATGACTTATTTGCTAATAAATAATTCAGTGATAAGAGTATACCTACTGCGATAATAGGCATCGTGTAGGTAATTTCCTTGAACCATCGTTTATGAAATAAAAGTGGTCTGTCAGTTCATATTAGGTAATAATGGTGCCGATTTTCTTGTCAACCAACTAAATTAAAATTAGAGAATAAAAAAAAGATAACAATCTTTTACTAACATAGGTATAGCGCAAAAAAGGAAGGTGGCAGATAAGAACTAAGTTACATATTATGTCAAACTAGTTTACGCTTTGAACTTCACCGTGTTTTTAGTCGACACCTTCTGACGTGTCGTCTAAAGACAATTATTTCAATCAATCAAATAAGATTCCGATTTAAATAGATATATAGATTATATTATATTGCTTGGCAAAAAAAACCAGTACTTCAAAATCATTCAAGCTAGTTCACTGGAGCAAGTCACTATTGTGTGTGAACAGAGCATTACACGGTTTAATGAACGAGCAGCGATGGCGGCGGCGCGCGGCGCGAACTCGGTGCGCAGTCGGCCCCGAGCTCCAGGCGGCGCGCGCGCAGCTACGCGTTATACCAGTGAAAGGACGCATGACTCATACCAAAACCAGTCATGAACGAGTACGCCGAGTACGACTGGAAGCTGCATCAGATGCAGAATGAACGCCTTTGTGAAGTGACCAGAAAACGACTCACAGACGGCGACAGACAACGCGCCCTTAATGGCCTGCGAGATGCAGTGGATAAAAGTCTCAACCTCGCCCTACGTGACAAAAGTAGATGTCAGGATGACAACTTCCTACGGCGTTTTCTATACGCGCGAAAACACGATGTGCAACAAAGTTTTGAGCTGTTAGTGAGCTATCACCAATACCGGCGCGAGCATCCCGAGCTGTGGGCGACGGCAGATGGTGGCGTGCTGCGCGCGCTCGCCGACGGTTTGCCCGGCGTGCTGGCGCAGCGGGACCGCCGCGGACGATGTGTGCTCCTCATGTTCGCATCCAACTGGATACCTCATGCTTGCCCTCTACTCTCAGTGTTCAGAGCTCTACTACTCACAATTGAACGCACCTTAGAGGATGTTCAAAATCAAGCTAACGGATACGTCATTATCGTTGATTGGACTGAATTCACGTTTAAACAATCGTGTAGTTTACAAGCTAAAGTGTTGAAAATGATGATTGACTGTCTACAAGATTGCATGCCTGTTCGTTTCAAAAGCATACACTTCATCGGACAACCTTGGTATGTGGAAACCGCTCTCGCTGTAATAAAACCCTACCTTAAGGCGAAGACGCGAGAGCGCATTGTGTTGCATGGAAACAATCTTTCGACGCTTCACGATGCTCTACCTCTTGACATACTGCCGGCAGAATTAGGAGGAGAAGGACCTTCGTACAATTCGGAACTATGGCTCCAAGAGTTCTGTCGAGGTGAAAACATAAACCCTGCGCCGATAACGACAGCGGCGCCGCCGGCCATACCAATTGAGAACGATCCTCCTTCAGCGAAACTGGACAAAGCGTACAAACAGAAGGACAATCCAAATTTTTCTTTTCACGGTAACGAAAAAAGTGCAAAATCTGAGTTACTACGTGATAAAGATTGACCTTATCGCACATAGTGGTTGCAGCATGGTTTTAATGGACACAAAGGACTGTTCCGTCCGTGAAAACGCCACCAATGTGTCGTTGCACTCGTGTGCTTCGGTTTGCATTTTGTGATATCAAGTGTATTTTTTAATTTAAGGCCTTGAGACTGCTTAGGAGATTAGAGTAAACTGCTTATTAGGAGCGTAACAATAATATTAAGTACTCGGGGGCTGAAGTGCATTTATATGGCATCAGATTAGAGCGGCGACGTATTGGAAGTCGATGTCCATGTTGGTTAGTGGACATTCAATTAATGAGTCAGGCACATTTTGGTGGCGGTGGGAGGCGATGAGGTCGGCGCATCCCCCGCGTCCGGCTGGCGCGGCGCGGGCGCAGGTAACGGTGCTCAGCTCTCGTTTCGTCGCATCCGTTCGAATCACGATCGCAGCCGCTGGATCTCGGTCTACATCCACATAAACTTGCATACATATTAAGCTTATGTTTTTCGTGTTATTTATTCCGTTTACTAACCAGTTCTTACAATTTGAATACTTCAGATATCACTTGATAGTTGTAGATACTTTGCTTTAACCATGTGAGGCTTATTGCGCATTTACTATTATGTTTAAGTCCATGTTTGAAAAATATGTGATGCCGATACGATTTATTTTAATAATAAGTATCTATTGTCCGGCTAGAAGAAGGTACTTCGTAAGTAATCGGTCTTAATAATAACGTTTTGATTGTGAATAAAAGAACAGTATTAAATTATTGAAAGCATGATCCCTGCGTAGCCGTCTGGTACGTGCTAGGCCTATAATGTAGTGTGTATCGTCTTTAACAGTCTAATGGCTCTCACTAATGAACTTCCAGAGCTCTCTCATATTCATTACTTATTGTATAGTGTAGGGAACCCTTTGTCTACATAGTAGACTTCAAGTGGACATAAAAAATGTATGATAAATGTATGTATATAATATGAAAAAGGCAGCTGCTGTGTAACAGAAAGTCATAATATTTTTGTACTCGTACATACACCGAATCCTACTCGCTTACTACAAAAGTTATTTCGAATGATTGTAAATATTGAAATGACTGAAACAATGTATTGATATTATACTATAATAGCATTTGATAATAAATGTATTGACGACATATTTATGTAATCATTTCGTTTTATTTTACCGAATGATGTTCCGGAAAGTTCAGAGATACTAATAGTTAGCGCACGAACTTAGTATGTGCTAATTAAATACAAATGTGTAATGTTTGGGTGCGTAATCACTGTCTAATGAATGTGTACACATGTGAGACAAGAATCAGAACATCAGACGGCAATGTGTCATTCAAAACGTTAAAGATTCAAATAGAAAGGGTCCGCTGTAGAGAAAACAGTGAAGGTGAATCATAGTAATTCCAATGTCTTGAATCAAGCTCTTGTGTATGAGTATTGAAGCATGCAGTTCAGTTGAAGGCTAGACTTTACAATACGCTAATGTAAATGATATCATTCGTTGAGTCTCATTGGCGCCAGTGTATAACGATTCCTAAGTATTCACAGCTAAAGTACCTGAGAGATATCGAGGCCATTAAATATAGCTTAGATGGGATTTTAACCAAAACAACTGCAAAACGACTTAAAACAGACTGAGGGGGTGTTTCACCAATCTATCATTACCTGTTCATTAAGCTAATTCGGTCTCTAAACTTTTCAATAGCTAACATTTGCATTTCTCCGCATAGTGATAATGACAAGATTATTGAACACATAAATGTCACATTTATAGGTCACATTTAGATTATCTGGTCAATAGTTACGGATTATTTATTGATATGTTGGTGAAATACCCCCTAAATCAGGGACTTTGACGTTCAAAAAGAACTAAGTAATTCTAGTCTATTTTGAATAAATAAGTTTTGAAGTTTGAAGTTTGCACGGCCCGCGGGTCGCATGCGGCCCTCCGTCGATGTACATGCGGCCCGCCAGCGAATTTAAACTCTTTTATGCGTTCGTATGAAAATACTGCATTCTATTAGTAATGGCCAGCTTTAGCTTCTGAATAAAGATTTTGAATTTTATCAAAAGCCCACACTACGATAGGTACTTATATTTTTTAAGATCTCTAATTCAACTTTTTTTATTGTTTTTAATTGTGGTGGCCCGCCTTTAGCTCATAGTCCGCTCGAGTGGCCCCAAGTCCTAATAAGTCTGTGCATCCCTGTCCTAAATGAAGGGTTTCACGAATCTTGTTGATAACAATACCCAAAATCATCAATTTTACAAAAACCGCGGCGCGCTGTTTATAATTGGTAGCCAATTTCATAGTTTAGGAATTTTAACAATCAATTATATTTATTATCAAGTAGTTACTACATAAATTAATCATTTCAAACATAAAATCGCTTAGGAAAGTTTCCCGTTGAAGTATAGATGACATAAACATAATGTATAATCAAAACAATCGCTTTGTCTTCCGGGTTGTTATCAATATAATTCAGACATCTTTCACAATTGAGTCGTGGACTAGGTAGACCCACATTCTGCAAAAACTAAAGCTGGATGTACCTATACAAGTTTAGTCGCAAAAGTAGGGACTAATCCGCGGGCCAATTGTATTGTTGATTACAGTTTTAAAGCAAGTGTTAAAATTTCAAAATTCGGTAATTTTATTTCTATGAAAAATTTATTTTGTTTTATTTTTTTCAATAATTCTTCATCTCTTCTTTAGTTAGGTACGAATTCTGAAAATGGAGCTTCTAATCGAAATCTAAATTCTTCTAAAATGTATACACAGCTAATCAAAGCTGAGGATAGATAGATTTTAGCGTATTTTTTAAATGAAATCTTTTATCAGTTTTTTCTACCAAAGTATTAACTTTTGGGGAAAGTTGTAGAACAAGAGTTATTCATTTTTAGGTATGGGGAACACTCTTTCGGATTAGTACCCATTTCCGACTAACCTTGTATATGAGAAAGATTATTAAACAAATCACATTAAAGTCCGGCTCCCAGCAGTTTACTGTGTTCCGTCGTGTGATGTGAGAGCCAGAAGGGTATAAGAATTCCCTCTATATCTTTATTACTTGGATTTGTGTGCTCCACCTTACACCCTGTCTACGCTTATCATCAGGTGCGACAAGGATCAAACTGACCAAGACTTTGAACAAAAAAAAATAACATAACGTGAGACACACTGATAGATGAATTCAATCTTAGGACTAGGGTAGGTAGGATCCCTTAGTCTGCGACCTTCTTTAGAACTGGTGTAGTAGACGTGTCCCTAGCTCAGGACAACCTGGGTTGATGGTACGCGCGGTTGGGGCCGTCTGCTACGTTACAGTTTGGCCCGTATTTATAAACAACTCTCTTTTATCATTATCACTCTCAGAGTGCTACCATAAAGTGGAATTCTATACATTTGACATTTTTATTTAAATAGTTACTTCTCATTTCTTTTTAAAACTACACTTGAGATCTCTCAACTATGAGCTGTTTATTAATACGGGCCTTAGTATAACATTCATATTTTACACGTAAGAGATATATGGATTATCGTTCTAGTCTTCATCATTCAGCCGAAAGACGTCCACTGCTGGACATAGGCTTACCCCAAAAGCGGAGGGGGTTTGCCGTAATCGCCACGCTTGGCAGGCGGGTTGGCGATCGCAGTATGGATGTTAAAGTACTCAGAGAACGCTGCTGCCCATCCTCTAGAGAACCCCTTAGTCGCCTTTTACGACACCCACGGAAAGAGAGATGGGGTAGTGCTTATCTTTAAGTCCGGCACTACACGAGATCGTTCTAGTAATCTAGTATTATCTCTCTCGCCTCTGAATATTCTTATAAGAAACAATTGGAGGCCCTACTCATAACCGAAATCCATTCATCATTTTCCAATTATGATCCATTCTACCATGCGACCCTAAATAATAATGGCACCACTCATTTTAATGTGACTATTCATTCATATACATAACGTCCCTATTTTTGTTTCACCTATGGCATATATGAGCGAAGTTTATGGAGTGTGTAGACAATGGGTAGTGAATCGAGTGCTGTGCGCACGCGCAGTGGTCATGTGAGTCACGTGGCGGCGCTTCCGTCGACCGACCGCAGCGGAAGGAACCTACCACCTCTAATTGACACATAATATATTTAATCCTTTTTTATCAGGCTACATTAGGGGTCTTCCTCGTTTGACTGCACGTAATAGTTAAAACACCGGAATTAGAATCGTGCGTGGATCGAGCCATAACTGTAGATTAATATCGCTGTTGAATTGTTGTGTATGCAACGTTGGTTAAAGATTAACGTTATAAAGATTGGTGGCTTTAAAGTCGGTCATGTGTGGAAATGGGAATACTTAGTAAAAATTGTAACAGTCATACCTCCGGTCTCTGAATTAAGAATTCTAGGATCAAATGTTACATAAGTACTGCTTACTAAGTAATATGTTGTCAAAAAAATGACGGATTCTAAAGCATTTTTTTGACAACTCCGTACTCAAATATTACTTTTGCTTATCCCGAATTCTCAAATCAGAAACCGGAGGATAGACATTAACATTAACAGTCATAGACATTAACCCCCTTATTACAAAAGATGGTTTAAACCAAGACTAAGGTAAACCCAGGTTTAAAATATACCCATCACTTTCTTATGTCATATAACAAAAAGAGACGGGGCTACTCTAAAACCAGGGTTTTTCTTAGACCATCTTTTGTAATAAGGGGGTAACAGTCGTAGACACAGTCATAGATAACATAGACATTTCTAACTAAGTAATGACACATTGGAGTTATTTTTTAATGAATGTTTAACACTTAAATAAAATTTATAATAAAAATATGAACATTGAGTCATTTCAACATTTTATAGTGGCCGCAAACGCGACTTCTGAGCGTGAGATCCTGGTTTCGATCCCCATATCGTGCAACCTGGAGTCTGGGTTTGTGCCCGGTTGATGACGATAGCCTCACCTACTATTACATGGGACTTAAACATAACGGCGAAATGGGGGTGTATACACCTCTGCCCAACCCTTCGGGGATACAGGCGTGATGTTATGTTGTAAACAGTTAGAGAATCGTGCACAAAACTCTTTTAGTATGAACATTTACAATCAGAGCATTGTTAACGATCATAATAATGTCAGCTATTGTGCTATGAACAATCTTTACTGTAATCCAGCCAGACCACACCGTTCGATTTGCCTTGAGATTAATTTGCACTATGAACATGCTCGTGTTTGTGTGTAATTACAATGAACGTATTCAAATTGGATTTGTCTTTCCGATTGCTAAATGGTGGATAACGAGAAAATACTTGAGGAAGTATCAATAAATATTAAATCTTTTGCATTGGGCCTATTATATTTCCTTTCGGAAGCCCTCGTTGTAATGGTTTATTGACGTTCTTAATTGCTTTTTAATATGTAGGTATTTGAAGTAGTGATACATACAATAGTAGTGACCAATTGCCTTCAGACACCTGACCTTTCAAATTCATGTGTGGATCAGAATTTGATTGTCACTTGCTTTAACAGTGAAGGAAAACATCGTGAGGAAATTTGCACACCTGAGAGGGCTCCAGAAAATTCCCAATAGTGTGTGTGTTCAGCTGATTTGTACCAGGGCGTCTACCAGTGGCGTAGAGTGAAGTTTCTTAAAAGGGAAGCCGGACCAAAAAATGCTTACCTTGCTCAAATATTATGCGTGATTTCCAGTAACTACTCGTTTCGAAAAGGAAGCCGATAGGAATCGAGTTGTATGGAGCCTTCGCCACTGGTGTCTACTCCCTAAGCTCAAAGTCCGTGGTTTCGGCCTGAGTTACGAGCGTTTCCTACTCCCTATCACCTACCACCTACGGACACACGATTATTTCGGGGCCCGAACTAAGAATGAATGACAACACGATTTGACAGTTGACCCTACCTACCGATGTGTTTTTGTCCGTCCGAAAAGTTGAACTTGACACTTGTTTTGTTCAGTCCTACGTTTCGGGCTACTTTCGGACGGGCGACTAACTTCGTTGACGGACTTAGGGAGTAGGCCCCCAGATCGACGTGGTGGACTAAAACCTAAATTCTAAGAACATTCTGAGAAGAGGCCCTTGCCCGGTGGGACAGTAATAAAAAAAAAAAAAATGGGATGATTATGCTTATTACCTATTTATTAAATGCTTGACTTTGGTATTACATTTTCCCAATTCATTTACCTAAGGCTCAGATACAGAATGTCCCAAAAAGTATTGTCAAACGGATGTCCAGAGGTAGAGCACCCTTAAGGTACCCGAATCACCTCCATGTATGTTCCGCGAGTTTTTGCAGTTTTCGAGTTATGATGTTTTTCATGTATTTAACCAAACTCTGACTTTAATGACATTATTGATCATAGTGTCATCGTGCATTGGAATAGGTGCGGATATTGGTGAGTCACAACGTTGAGCAGACGTAAATGTAGGTATCTAAAGTTATTCTAGAATTATAATCAAAAGTTTTGTACAAAAAAGTTGTCTTTTATTACTATTTATTCTCACGACCTTTTCGTATTGATATTTGATAAGATAGAACAAAATAGTGGCTTATCACTTAGCCGTCGATTATCAGAGATATTCCCGGATCTGATTTGCATTGCTAAATGAAGATACTCTTTATCGATAACCTTATATTTTTATTTTCTGTAATAAACATGATGTAACATTTCACAACTATCTGCACTGTTAAGATACGATACGGGTATACAAGATTTAAGGTATATGGGTTGCATGGGTTGCATTGGTTCGATTGCTTCTACTCTACTCTGCGCAAGCGGGTCGCGTCAATGCTGAGCAAAGTACGGGCTAGTCGCAACAACGTTTTAAGCTCAGAATACAGAAAGTACTGTATTCTGAGGTTTTAAGTATGATAGCGAGTAGACTTGACTGTCTGTACATGAATCGATGTATTAATGCTCACATGAGTATTGATACCTCGATTCATGGGTCAGGCAGGGAGAGAGTAGATTAAGGTTGTATTATTAACACTAGTTATAGGTTATTGTACTACTAACAAATTGGATCCTAGTTATCTTAAAAAAAAGGTTTATTATTATATCTCTCTGTAGTCACGGCTCATCTTCCGTGCGGAAGATGTCCGGTCCTTTGGAAGGCATACACGGGGACACAGGTCCAACGCGCAGAGGCCCCTTTGAGAATTTTAATCTAAAATGGGGTGGGGCAGCAACCAGGGACTATCCACGGCTGCACTATTGGAGTACAGTCATGGACCGTCCAAGGTGGATGTAAGACTATTGTAAAATATGGGGAAAAATATCTGGTCTATGGGAAGGGGTGTTAGGTGGACTAGATAACTTCTATTGCCGGAAGAAAACGCCGTCTGCCTTTCAACATTTAAAATTGAAAAGTGTTGGCAGACGGTGACTCTCAGCTCACTAGCTGGGCCCCCTGAGAAGCCGCCAGTACATAGGCGAAGGGGGCAACAAACGTGTGAGCGGCTAAGGGTGTAGAGAGGTGTGGCCTCGGTTTCGCCGTCGTGGGTCTAAAAGACCCGGAGTGGGTTTCCCCGCTATTACGCCATTAGACTCTTCCACCCCCGAGCATATAGCTCTGGCGGCCCCCCTCTGACCTGCCGATAAAGGCAAGCCATTATTGTATTATTATTAAGTCTCCAATGTTTTTTCTCTCATCGTTTTTAAAATCAAATATTAATCTATGAATTTAATATAACATGGATGGAAGTCGGTGACGGTGATATTAATGCTCTTTATTGATCTATCTGGCCTTTTTCCCAATTATGTTGGGTTCAGCTTCCATTCTAACCAGGGGGTCTACTCCCTAAGCACGAAGTCCGTGGTTTCGGCCTTAGTTACGAGCGTTTCCTACTCCCTATCACCTACGAACATACGATTATTTCGGGGATTGAATTAAGAATGAATGACAACAGGATTTGACAGTTGTCCCTACTACCGATGTGTTTTTGCCCGTCCGAAAAGTTGAGCTTGACATTTGTTTTGTTTACTCCTACGTTTCGGGCTACTTTCGGACGGGCGACTAACTTCGTTGACGGACTTAGGGAGTAGGCCCCCAGATGCGGCTGAATACCAGTACTTTACACGGAGCAACTGCCATCAGACATTCACAGCCCAGTTACTGGGCAATGCCGATATCCTAAGGTTAGACCGGTTGTCAGACTTCTGGGCTCGCTCGTGCGCGTGCTCTCCGAGGCACGGATGGTCACCCATCCACGGACTGACCTCGGCAAGCGCAGCTTAACCTTGCAAATCATATGATCCGCGCGGTTGTTAATTAACCATGAGCTCGTAAATTCTTTTTAACACGTTCCAGTCCACCACACTCTTCACCGAGCTCATACGCCATCCCGCTATACATATTGCTAGTGGTGCTTCCAGGAAGGTCCTCGGCATTACGTTTGCGCTAAGAGTGAACCCTTGAGGAGGGTTCCTGGCATTAGGTTAAAAACCTCGAAAAATACGCTAATAAGTCGTAAAATAGGTGTTTGATTGTTTCATGACGGTGAATTTTCCAAGAAAAACCTGCATTTAAAATGAGCTCCCCACGAGGACACCCGGAATGGCGAATGCGACTACAGGATGCCCTCCTGGAGGGCACCCGACTCTGAACGTGTTAAGTAACCCTATATTAATCTTGTCACTAAACTAAGCAAGTAAGGTCTCAAGTATGTAGAGATAGTAACAGTTTTTTCGTATCAATAAACTAACTGATGGATATCATTAATGGGAAATGGTGAAAAGCTGTTTTCCTATTCTGGTCGTGTGGTACTAATGTATTCTTAGTATGCAACAGGTGAGTTTTCTTCACCCCTGAGAATAACCTACTGTGAGCCGGATGAAAACAAAATGCTAAATATGTACGGACGTATGCATATTCATGCGTTTAATGATGCTTATAATGAACATGGACTTAAGGATAGTACTGCTAAAATAAACAGTTGCCCAGTTGTAAATGTGGACCATGAACAGCCCTTAATAGACCATTTTGTTGTAAGAATTGGCCTTCGGAGCACCTCCTAGGTCCTAGTAGACCCTACATAGAACAATCGTCAGAGAATTATGTCGATAAAAAGTAGACAGATGGATTTAAAGGAAATTTAAAACTGGTTTTGTGAAGAAAGAATATTTTTGCTCTACATTTTATGATTGCGCGTTTTATCAAACCAATTTGATAAAAAGGTATCTTTTTAAGTATTTTTATCTGAAACTGCTGTTTAAATCAAATAAAATTTTATTTTCAGTTGTTTTTAGTTTTTTTTTTACTACGTTTGTAGATTTTTTGTTGAAAACCAAGTGACTATTTTTAAATACTTATTTTTTGTAAATAAGTCACCGTTAGAATGTTTACTTTTTTATCAAATTGGTTTGGTATAGGTTTTAATACTTATGGTATATATTTGTCTAGTTTTAATAACAAATTCCAGTTTTACAACAGGTATTATTACTTTTTATAGCCAGCGAAAGATTGCAAGATGATCTTGGTTTTTTTTTTCATCGTAAACTTCGTTAACATGTGCACTGTAAACAGTTGGTCGGAGTATAAAATGAAAATTACTTATACCTAACGTACTGCCATAGTTAGTGTACCCAGAAATAAATTTCTTGACCCCGTTTCTCTTAGACTGGATTGTTGAGTCGTTTCCACACAATAGGAAGAAGATTTGCGCTTTATATGGTGACTTGTACTTCGAGATAATTCTCTTAAACAAACTAGACTGAAGATAACATCCGATGTGTATTATTTGACCATGACTTAACCTTAAACTCTTCATTCTTTTAAAGAACAGTTTAAGATTTGTGTTAAATTTGTTTACCGTAAAAGCATTCTAATTTTACAGAGTTTGTTGCTCCGAGGAGATTAACAGATTTTAAAATTTTATGATGTTAATTATTGTTGTTTGATGATTCGACGGAGTGGTTGAGCGCTTCGCTGCTGTCCAACGAGTCGCGGGTTCGATAAATGTTCCGAGTTTTAAGTGAAGATTTGTGTCTGTAAACGCACCCACGATACAGGAGTACTCAAAGTGTGAGGGCAACCCTTTAAAAAAACACAATATTAAAATGAAATTAAAACCTTAAACCGTAAACCTTATATTATGACGTGCTCGTTTAAAAATCGCAAATCATCGTGTTCCGGTTCATACTCCCCTCCATGCAAAACTAATAAGGCGCAGCTGCACAATTTTGTAGCTCATGCAAATTGACGCCGAGCATGTAAGAGAAGCCACCATTATCAAAATGAAAATCCAATATCAAGATTATAAATTGATAGAGATACACTAGATAAGAACAGAACAGGAAAATGGAAACCACTACGTTGAGGAAAAAGTGTCAAACGCTGAAATAACAACAGTTTAAATGTTTATAGACTACGTCACCTGAATAAAACCACTCCTAAACATATGGTGCATCTGTTTTCTGATCCGTAAACAAATAAATAGGCTATTGTTCCAAGTTTCATCATCCGAAACAAAGCGTGCTCTTTCATGTAAGACAAAAGAATGTGCAAGACCAGCGAGCTGATTCAGCCTTTGAAATGTAGCATACTAACGAGTATATATACTTTGAAAGATGGCAGATATGATAATACTAGTCTCAAATGTTTATTTACATTACAATAAAGTCTATCTTCCTGAAATTAAAGTGATACGACGACCCTAAAGTGTGATTCATAATAGTTGTTATCTATCAGTCATATGGTTGTCATCTCGTCTGAGATGTGTGTATTTATTTTTAGAATCACGTCACATACAAACGAAACCTGATTTCAAATCAAATTAGCTTTTCATGACAAAAGAGTTGAACTCATTACCTGCGTCTGTGTTCTCGAACGCTTACAACCCGAATCTCTTCAAAGTTAGAGTGAACAGGCTTCTTTTGGGTAAGCTCGCTCCATCGTAGACTTTGTCTCTGTCACCTCTGACCTTGACCAGAGTCAAGAGAAAATCTATCACAAACAAAAAAAAAATGACTCGCGGTCTGTTCGATTTAAGGCAAAAGAGACAAGAGACGGAAGACGTTCATGGACGCAAAGTATTTTGAAAACGTTGAAGAGTCACGTCAATGCAAAGAATCCAATAGGTTTGATCCTAAGGCCTCATTTACGGAGACGCGGGGCGTCGCGCGTCGCTTGCGGCGCGGCGTCTCGCGGCGCGTCGTACGATTTTTCTGTTTACGGAGCGGCGGCGCGTGCAGCGGCCCGCATCATCACACGCACAAACACAAACATATGGTAATGTACGATGATGCGGCGCGTGCGACGCCGCGGGCCCTGCCGCGGTTGACGCTACGTTTTACAGTGGACGGAGAATTGCAGGAATAGCTGGTCGCAACGCTGCGTGCGCCGCCGCGATAAACGTCGCGTGCGACGCGGCGATGACATCCGCGGGCCTCGCCTGCATTTCAAGCAAACGCGTGTAAAATCGCTTCTCCGTAAACGCTCTCATACAACGTCATATGTTTGAATTCAGTGCGGGCCGCGCCGCACAACGCGACGCGTGACGCCCCGCGTGGAGACGTCATTTACGGAGGTAAATGAGGCCTAAAGCTTTTCTGTTTGAAGAAAGAAATAATAAATAGTAGTGTAGAGTGTAGCTAGAGGCAAAGGAGAACTACTTATTTTATTTTTAGTTTCGTATTATTTGACTTGGTCGTGTATGGGCCTAGTCGCTCCTGATGGTAAGCGCAGACAGAGTTTAAGATTAAGCACACGAATCCAAGTAACAGAGATATAGAGGGTTTCCCCTATAGCCCTATACCCCTCTGGCTCCCACATACACACCTCGAAACAAAGTAAACTTCTTGGTCGGCCGGACTTTAGTATGAGGGTGGTAGCTAGCCAGGCGGACCGTATAGATTTTACCACCAACCGCGCAGGTTTTTAGGGTTCCGTACCCAAAGGGTAAAACGGGACCCTATTACTAAGACTCCGCTGTCCGTCCGTCCGTCCGTCTGTCACCAGGCTGTATCTCATGAACCGTGATAGTTAGACAGTTGAAATTTTCACAGATGATGTATTTCTGTTGCCGCTATAACAAGAAATACTAAAAAACAGAAAAGATAATGGTACGGAACTACGGAACCCTTCGTGCGCGAGTGCTACTCGCACTTGGCCGGTTTTTTTTTGTTTAATCTTACAATACGCGTTTATAACCAGGGGCCTATATCTCCTAAAATAAATTGTTGCCAAACGCAATCGAACCACAACCGTCAGTCAGTTTTTGTTTTCGAAAACTTTCAAAATGATTGATTTTGTTTTTCGTGTCAAACAATTCGACAGCTTTTGAAATTGAGAACTGTCTGAATGAACGGTTCGGCCTTGGTTCGGTTGTGATTTATCAAGATTTATTTTAGGAGAATTAGGCCCCAGCGTGCGTTGAGGATGTTTCATATTATCGACATGTACCTAGGCTTTAATAGGCCTACCACTACATTGTATACTACTACCACTAAAATTAGTCCTCCCTGAAATCTGGTTTCCATGGTAACATTACAAAACAATATTTCGTTTGATTTGTAAATGTTTCAGTTTATGGTTATTCTTGTTTACTTACAGCGCTTTACACAATTATCTATAAGATAACATGGATAGTGACTATGAACTTTATTGTCCTATTTACATCTATTAATAGCAATGTCAATAAACAGTGATATGTATTATGAATAATGTACTTAGCAGTTATTTATCGATTATCGAGTAGTTACTTGGTTCTTGGTTTATTATCGATGCGTTTTCGTTGATATCCCTATTGCTCATCTTCTTTACATAATGTGTAGCTCTGTATTCTATATACGAATTAATTATGTTATCTGGGCCAATTATTAATACCTTCGTCGAGGCGTGAATGACATAATAACAGGAAAAGGATTGTCGACGATACTCGAGGCCGAACAAAGAAGAGGGTGTGTTGTAAATATCTATCTTTGATAACATTATTTACCATCATTCTAACCTTTACCGGATAAATTCTTTTAATTTATTTTACAAGTTTTTGAATGCATTTTTTACATTAGTAATACAGGGTGTAAACAAATTCGTGTAATTCCTTCAAAACATGATCTATTAATGGTATAGATAAACCCCGCACGGGATTTAGATTGATTGATTAAAAATAAAAATAAAACTTTTTTTTTCCATATTTTTTTTTTTGTAATACAAAACTTCGATGCCATTTCGATACCCTAGTTCACAATCACATTAATTACATTTTTGTTGTCAATGAAATTGTAACGTTATGATTTGTGCACTATCGTCCTAATTACACCACCTTTTTTCCCGTAATTAGTATGATTGTGAACTAAGGGATCGATTTATAAATAAATGAAGGCACGGCGACACAGCTGACGGGCACGACTAGCGCGATATCGCTCCATGCAGTCAGTTAACTTGGGACGCCAAAATTACTTAGATACCTGCAGCTAGAATACCATGGTTCATTTTTTGATATTAATATGATAAATCATCGAACTATTTTTTTTAATGAATGCTTATTTTCGTCACTCTAGAAAGACCAACAAGAAGTTACCTATACAAATTAGACGGTGTCTCTAGTATAAAATATACAGGGTGTCCCTAAACTCAACGTCGAGCCGGGAACAGAATAGTTTACGATGGTGAAGAAAGTAGGTATATGCGTTCTCGAGTTTCAATGTTACTATGAATCCAATTTTACCTTTTGAAAAACGATAAACATTACAAATAAAAAACTAAAAGTGTGAAGTATTCCGCCTGTATATTTTAAAGTTTAAAAAAAATATTTTTCATTTTGTTTTTTTGTGTGGTTCCTGCTCTTAAGTCTACTTTGCTCTCTCATATCTAAGTCATAACTGTACCCACTCAAATTGTTAAAGATATGGATTTTAAAAGAGTAACCATGGAGTTTCTTGCCGGCTCTTCTCCATAGGAAACGACTAATTGGAACCGTGCACCTAAATTCGACTTTTCATAAGCGCCTGTAATGGTTTATGTGAAATAAAAACTTTTGATTTTGATTTTGAAAGATTGATAATGTATACTTACATATTTTAGGAAAATGAATTGTTTGTATTGTCAGATCAAAACAAGAACGACAACATATTTAATTATTTCCTATTGTCTGTAACTTTACGTGTCATTATTTATTACTATGTTCTTTGGGTCAATAAAATTAAAAGAATACAGTTACGAACCTACAATTTCCAATGGAAGATGTGCCATCAATGTCTGACTAATATATTAGCACTTCAGCTTGATTCATCGCTTATAAAACAAAACGCATTCTGTGTCGCCTGGCGTTTATTATGGGAGAAATAAGTACCAGCTCACATATTGTTTAGGAAGCTATGAGTTTCTATTCTACGATGCGGTATTTTAATCAATCAATGTATGGTCTACTGCTGCAAATAGGCCTGCCCCATGTCACGTTACAGAATCACTCAGCCTCCGCCTTCCTCACCCAGTCTACCCCAGCTAGGGTTATCAGATCAAATAATGAGATTTCCTGGCAATGTCCCTGATTTTTCGGGAAATTTCCTGACATTTCGTCTGAATGTATGAGGTATGTGAAGACAGGGAGTATTCAAACTCAAAAAACGAGATAATAAAAAAAACAGCTAGGCTGTTACTAAAGAATTTTTTTTTTCTCTTTCAATATCAAAAAACCTGACATTTACAGTTTTTCCGTTTCCCTGACAGACGGCCAAAATTCCGGACATGTCAGGAAAATTCATGTCGTCTGGTAACCCTAACCCCGACTAACTTCTTCAGGGACCCAATTCTCCTAAAATAAATTGTTGCCAAACGCAATCGAACCACAACCGTCAGTCAGTTTTTGTTTTCGAAAACTTTCAAAATGATTGATTTTGTTTTTTGCGTCAAACAATTTGATAGCTTTTGAAATTGAGAACTGTCTGAATGAACGGTTCGGCCTTGGTTCGGTTGTGATTTATCAAGATTTATTTTAGAAGAATTAGGCCCCAGGTCGTGTTGCCACCCATGTTGCCGTTCACTAGCCTAATTGCTGCTGGCTGTATGGTTATCGTGCCAGCTGTGTGCACCTGAGAATGTGCACAGCACTTGCAGCAGCAACAAAGCGTCGACAATTCGTTGACGCTTTGGTGCTGAAATCAGTCTCTCATTAATGTATTCTTACTTCAGTGACAACGGCAATAAGGCCCGGCGCTCACTGGCGGGACGGCATGGCAAAGGATTTTATTAATTCAAATAATATTAATCCTTATTTTAATACCACTAGCACATGTATTTGGTTAGCATACCACGGGAGGCGTCGTCGTACTGCGGCATGCCGAAGCATCCCGCGGTACGGGAATTATGAGTCGTAAAAGGGTATTAATATAGTTTAAAATTATTTGCAGTTCGTCTTTACCATAAGGGCACGTGGGGCTCGGGCCCAGGGCCCCCGGCCTGATGGGGGCCCCGAATTGATGAAACCCAGCGTCTATGTATTTTTCAACCGACACTTTTTTATCAATTTAAATAAAGAACACATTGGTTTCTTAGTTCAACGCATCTTTACAAAGCACCTAGATAGTCAGGGTTGCTTAGTTAAAGTTTGCTCAGCAGTGCTTTAATTTAAGCCAAATTGCTGCCAACTTCAGACTTTCCAACTTGTAACTACAATATGAATACAACTTGAACTACAAGTTGGCGACAATCTATGTTACCTGTATGGTGTGATGTTTTCATTTACGTTTTTTTGGCCTTCTAAATGGGCCCTTAGCTCTGTGTGCCCTAGGGCCCCTGCATGGCCTAAGACGGCCCTGATTATTTGAACTTAAAAAATCCCTTGCCATGCCGTGCCGCCAGTGGGCGCAGGCCCTAAGTGTATTTGCGTCACATATTGGCTATTACCGATGCAATTAAATTTTAATTCCGAGAACACTTGATTGGATTGAGATGGCTCTATTGTTTGTCAAAGTAATTGACACGATTTTATCTACGAGTCAACTATTATAACAAGGATTTCAAAAAGAAAAAAAGCATGTTTATTCGAGTAATAAAAATAGTGGAATCATGAGAATACTCAAAGTAAAAGTATAACAATGTTGCAAGTTTGAAAAATTTCCACCCAAAAGTTGTACAAAGATATGTGTTAAAATCTTCATAATGAAATGGTAAAGTCGTGTTGTTGAATAAAGGTGTGTATGGTTTGGTCCAACAAGTGGCGCAGGTGTAGCCAGCGGCTGGCGTCAGGTTTCAAAACAACCTCTGCTACTATGCGCGCGCAACCCGGAAGCGAGTCTTGTCGCGTGGTATTTCACAAGAATTCCTTGTTGATAGAACTTTAACGGATACAAATCGTATGGTGTCCTGTTACAATGAAACTACAAACACAACTGTTTACTCTGGACGCGAATCTACCTATTTATTCGATCAACAGGAGCCCAATTGTACTAAAAGACATGTTGATAAATCGCAACCAAACCGTTCTTCTTCTTCTATCGTGTCGGCACGAGCTATACGAGAATAGGTCATGCCGTGGTGAAAAGATTTGCCAGTCAGCAAGGTTGGTAGCGGGGCTGACTGCCCAGAGTGCGCCGGACAAACTTACACACATCAAAAAAGTTTGCGATCACTAGCATAAGCTGATATAATTTTTTTAATTGAACTCGTGTGTTTTTTTTATAAAGAAAACTCGTGTCTAAAGAATCTAAAAAGAAGAAGAAATCATATAATCTACCATAACAAAAAAGATTTCGATTTTTCAAAGTGATCGCAAACTTTTTTTGATATGTGTGTATGTATCGTCACTCGTGGAGGCTACCGAACCGTTCATTCAGACAGTTTTCAATTTCAAAAGCTGTCAAATTGTTTGGCATAGAAAAACAAAACCAATCATTTTGTCAATTTTCGTAAACAAAAACTGACTGACGGTTGTGGTTCTTGTGTTTGGCCACAATTTTGTTATATTAGTCGAATTGGCCCTTAGTAAAGATATCAATATCAGTCTTTCATGGGTGCCCGTGTTTTTGCCGAAGTATTTTATATCGAATTTCATTACGCCGAACACGATTTGCTGACGTAATCTTTGCCGAAGCAATTTTTACCCTAATTTGATTTCGCCGAATGATTATTTGGCCAAAAAATCATTCAGAAATGTTGTTTTAGTCGAATACTGATTTGGCTATTGTTTAATTTGCCAAATAAAGTATTCGCACAACATTATTTTCACATAGCGAAATGTAATGTTAATCCGACTCAGCGCACCCCGACTACACGTGGTCAGACTCTGTCCTACACCTAGAGTGCTATTTAAAAGCGTGAAGCTAAAACCCGAGCATAGCACTGGCGCTGGTCGAGTGTGCGAGCGAAGCGAAGGGGCGACAAAGCGAGTCTTCTGGCGGAGCAAACTCAGAAACACTTGCATGCTTGATTGCTTTCTTGCTTGCATGGTGGGAAAATGAGCCATCTAACAAGTGTAAAATGGCCAATAATGCAGTTGACTAATGAAACAGTGGCCAGCAGACTAGTCGGCGTAACAAAAAGTTACAAAACATAATTAGGGACTTTATTCATTCGGCGTTTTAATTATTCGGCGAAATGAAAAGTGGCGAAAGGTTGTCGGCCACATAAAAATTGGCTAATAATATTTCGATATTCCAACAGAGAACCGTCTTTCATACATTGACTTTCTACAGAAAGGTAAAGAAAAGGATAAGAACCTTGACTCAATGCTTTTTGCACATAGCAAGGTTTTGTGATTTTTATTGTTATACTTAATTCGACTTTAATGCCAAGGTCCCTTTTTTGTAAGGCCCGAAAATAGTTGAAACACATAATGGCTGCTGTCTGACTCATGCTCAATCCTCAACATTTCTTGAAGTGTTTTAAACACCTTCAATACATTTTTTAAATCATAAATGCAGTGAGAAAAATTTGTCCATTGTACTTAAGTAGCAGTTGTTCATGTTCAGTAGTTATTGTGGAACTCATTTAAAATGAAAAATATTATTGTATTTCAGTTTTTTTTTGTAACCCTCTAATGCGAGTTTACTTGACACCTCTGCCCAACCCTTTGGGGAATACAGGCGTGATTTTATGTTATTATTGTATTTCGTTCTTATTTTCTAAATTGAGCCGAACCAAGGTAGAGTCTAAACCCTCATATTAAGTTCTGTGGTCTAAACGGTAAGTATCTCATTTCCGGATGTCTCTATGTAAATAAATTGTCTTTTTACCTTAGTGAGTGCAACTTTACAATCTTCCAACCCACCGTATTAATGTTTACCGATGGTCTTACGCACTTCTTCAGTAGGTCTAGCACGAATGTTTTGAGGTATAGTAACGTAAACGTAACGATAATGTGAGTGAATTTTGAGTGCAAAATACAACTATCCTATAGCGTTTGGTTTAAAATGCGACAAGCACAATTTGTATCATACACAGATATGAATAAAGTGTTCAATATAATAAAACATTATTTTTGAAACGAGTATTTCCATATCATTTAACTCAAATTAACGTTACGTTTACGTTACTATACGTCACAATATCCGTGCTAGGATTCAAATGTTAGTCGATCGATACTAACATACTTATAACGTAAACCCTTATACGATTATAAGGGTGGAGTTTCATAAGATATAATTAAGGGGCTGGTAAACTATCAACATTTTACGGCAATGTGTGGCTGGCAAGTATGGCCGGCAATGTAACGGCAATTATGGTCGTATCACTCGTCAATATTAGGTCAAAATTGACAAGTTGCCTGGCAATATTTTCTCAATATTATTGACCGTATGGTTGTGTGTGTGGGCACTGGGCAATAGTAGACAGCAATTAGTTGCCGGTAATCATTGAACCACACATTGCTCAATCTAATAATAGATTATTCTATTAGATTATAACAGCTGTAAAGAGGCATTCCATTTAGCGCACCAATTTGAAGAGCATCAATTCGAATCACACCAATAGTGATAGGAATATGAACACTATAGGTGCTCTTCAATTTGGTGCGCTAAATGGAATGCCTTGCTGTAAATAGTTGCTAAACATTGCCGGCTATAAATTGCCATAAACTGTCAATCGTTTACCAGCCACATTAATTAACTTCTATAGTGTATGTAGGTAGGTACGAGTAAATCATCATGATCAATCACCCCGTAAACCTGCACTGCTGAACATTTGTAGACTATTACAATTAGCGCAACCAGGAAATATGTACTGCCATAATCTTCAGGCATGGGAAATGGATTGGTGTAAATCATTTAGTTATAGCATACGAGGATACTACTGTGCATCCTGTTGACAAAGTTCCCTAGATGCCTTATACGACACTTGTTCTAAGCCGGAACCCACACGGCACACGTAGTTTTTATGGTTCGGTACCCAAACGATGCCAACGGGACCCTATTACCACAGTCTACTTATACCTTACTCCTTACAGTCGGTCAACGTAGAACATTGTCGCAGAGCATTCGTGCGAGGGGTTGCGGGGTGAAATGGCGGAGGTTATGTCCCGAGTAGCCATACTGCATACGTGGGACATAACCTCCGCCCCTACATAATTTTGACATTTCATATGACCTGTCAAATGTATGGGCGTTGACCCACTTTATGTAGTAAGTAAGTACACTGTGCTATTACTAAGCCTACGCTGTTACCCATCCGTCACAGGTTATACCTACCTCGGCAGCCATAAAAGGTAGCCAGTTGAAATTTACTCAAATTACCACTGGCTTGAATATTGACAAAAAAATCCAATCATCCCAAAGAGGATCCCCATCCAAGAGTTCTCTAAAATTGGCTTTATTTCTATGGGACTATTTTTTTTGTGGGTACGGAACCCTGTGTGCTCGATTATGGTTCGCACTTGACTGGCTTTATAAATGCTGTGTAAATACCAGTAAATATATACAACATAAAATGGTAAGTCAAATCTACCACAAGTAAAGCGTCTAATAAACCAATAAGTCGTGAACTCCTGTAATTAGTTAACGGTGCATACCAGATTGTACCGTTTGTAAGTAAAATGTTGCTCGCGGTGTGGTTACGATCTCATATCACTGCCCACCACAATGTAGCTAGCTGCTAGCAAGACGCAATACCATATAGTGTTTCAGATACATAATACTGGTACCAATACAGTAATACAAATTATTGTTTTACTAGAACAGACAGATCTATCTTGGAAATTAAAAGTATATTGTACTAATTAAATATTATAATATTTGCGATGCTAATACGATAGTATTACGGGGGATTTGGGAGCTGGCATGGTCAGAAACGGCAAAAAATAGAATTTTTTAGAAGGCAAAGTGCCTTTGCTCAGCGGTGGGACATTAAAAAGACGAAAAAAAAACAAAAAAAAAAACTGTTGATATACCCTACTACCACTACCCACTGTAAATTGATTCCTGACGTTTCTGTACAAAACGTTACCGTACAAAGAATATCAAATATTTTAAAAAACCAAAACATGGTTATCAAAGCTATATTTTATGGTTTTTGGTGATGTCGTTTACGTTTTTTGAAATCATTCTCCTTACGGCTACAATTTACGAAATGACCGAGCTCTCAGGACTCATTGCATTATGTGAAAAGAGTATTTATTTTAATGAATATTCAAGATAGCTAATAATATGTATAACGTCGTGAATATGACATGCCTAATATTTGAACATAATCTCAAATGTTGACACGGTTGGGAACCTTAGAATAAGTACTTTAGTACTTATTCTAAGTTGGGAACGGACAGTTTTCTTTATTACTTATAATTAATGGCTTTTTTTCTGAAGAATTTATTACTCTTGTAGGTACAGTTATCATGCTCACTCAGAATCGCAAGCCACTATAACCATCTGGATAGGTATAATAGTCTTCTCCGAAAGTTTCTAATGGCCATAATCGTAGCAGTAATAATAATAAACACATTGAACATAAATTGTAACCCTATCTTTTGTAATAAAATTGTTATTATAAGACCAATGAAATTTAATTAACGACCTATTAAATTATGTGATTGAAATTAATACAAAAGATAATTTATCTACATCATTTTAAATTGTATTAACAAAACAATAAACTGACAATACGTGTTGTGTACGTTTACAAAGACATGTTTGACTCATACCTTGAAAGAGTGGGTACCATTGACGCCACAATAATTGTAATGTACGACATTGGTAGTAAGGTACCAATGTCGTACACCTACCTATATACCGGTCAGGTGGTCAATATGCAGATGAGGTGTGCATCACGTTTGCCACTTTTGGCGTGCATGATTACAACCTCAGATACCTACTCACCACAAAAAACTTGAGTACAAAGGTCGTTTATATGAGTCACATCGCAACGTTATTTTTTTGGTAAAAAGTCGAATTAACTGTAATAAATAAATACATTATTAAAAAAAAATTAGACAATATGCATGTAGTGTAGTAATACCTTAGTGCGTCTGTGATTAGGAAATTAATATGAAACAGGTAAATTAAAAAAGAATTCTCAGAAATGAAAAAGGCTTTCCGTAAAAAATATTGGACGCTCGGATATTGGGGTTAAGTCAATTTTAAGTCGGGCTATAAGATAATAATATTGACTTTAAACCTTGAACACATTTTTTGTTAACTCTGAGACAGACAAAGCCGTTTATGACTTTTTGCTTTATGTCATAAAGGGTTTTACTTAACGCTCTGGCGTTACGTTTGATGTTCCGCTCAGGGCTCATCTGTTTGGAATATAGAACGACGATGAATACTTAGTATGGACGCAGGAGCATGAAGTATCTACACCAGTACCACAGGCGGCACAGCTGTCAAAATCGATGCTTGGTTTAGGATAAAGCGAGCTCTGAAAAGCTAGAGACTGTTGATGATGTGACTCAAGGCTAACAACGCAGATTAATCGATCTGCGAGTTTAACACGTTCAGTGCCGGGTGCCCTATTCGTGGGAGAGCTCATTTTAAATGCAGATTTTTCTTCGAAAATTCACCGCCATGAAACAAGCAAACACCTATTTTACGACGCAGTAGCGTATTTTTCACGGTTTTTAACCTAATGCCAGTAACCCTCCTCGAAGGTTCACTCATAGCGTAAACGTAATGCCGAGGACCCTCCTGGAAGGTCTACTAGTACAATATGTACGGTGGGATGACGTATGAGCTTTATGAAAAGTGTGATGGACTCGAATGTGTTAATGAACTTATTTTTTTAAGTATTCAGACTCATTTTACAATAACCTTACCCGCATTAGCTTCAGGTGGATAATCCGTATGATTTAACACAGCAATATTCGCCGTAGTAGAGTTTTTAACATGGTCTGAATCTTCTACAGTCAACTTAAAGGTGTAGTTGCCAGGCTGTTTGAGATCAATTGCAATATGTATGGTGGGATGGCGTATGAGCTCTATGACAAGTGTGGTGGACTTGAATGTGTTAAACAACGTTGTTCTGCCTAGCCTTCTCGCAACTATGTTGGGGTCAGCTTCCAGTCTGACCAGACAGGGCTGAATATCAGTATTTCACACGGAGTGACTGCCATCAGACTTCCACAACCCAGTTACTGGACAATGCCTATCCTAAGAAGGCTTGCCAACCGTCCCGCGAGAGCCGGGACGTCCCGTTTCTAGAGCTTTAGAGGAAGAGTCCCGCGAAAGAGGTGTGCGGGACGAAAATTGTCCCGTTTTATCGTATCTACGGCTAAACCTACGGGCAGAAGTCGGAATTTAGTAAACGCACGTTTTGTTTAGCTAGAAGAGCAACCAAGTCTCGCGTCGAATGAACGAAAAAATAATTTCTAATTGTATTTTTCGCCTCCCTATACTTTGACAGTTGGGTCCCGCTTTTTTTGCCACGTCCCGCATTTTGATTGCCAAAGTCCCGGTAAATTCATACATAAAGGTTGGCAAGCCTAATCCTAGTTAGACCGGATGTCAGACTCGAGCTTCTGACTACCCGTAACGACTATCATAGGTGTTCGTATGACACTTGGGACCGAGGGTTTAACGTGTTCTCCGAGGCACGGAGGCTCTCGATGTGTAACGAATGGTCGGCCATCAACGAACTAATTAGCCACGAGTTCCGAGCACGAGCTTAAACAACGTTATTGTGGTTATTTATGTGACACTTATCAAGTGTCGTGTGGGTGACCAGTTGCACATTGAGACTCGTTTGTGACTCGATGAACAAAACGGTCGCAGCTGCACAGAAAATACAAACATGTCGCAGACATCTGACTGGCTGAATGCAAATCTGACTGTCCTTACAACCAATAAGGAGTCTTCAAAGATCTGTCACTTGGTCTAATTAAGAGCACAAGGAAACAGGTATAAGAACGGAAAAAAAAATTGGATCAAAGATTCACATTTATTTATTTAGATTTGATAACTAATAACATTATTTCTTAAGTATTATCTATCATATATGACAAGGATGTAATAACCACTTATAGCAAACACTACATGCACTAAGCATTAACGTACTCTAAATTGAGCTAAAAACTATAAAAGAAACAACAGCTAAACTTGATAATAATTTAACATTAATTTTATTGTGCTTTTATATAAGGCATTTTATGAGTTATTGAAAATGTCAGAGATACTACTGCACTCGTTGGTCAATTTGCATATTATTCGAATACCTATAAAAATATAACAGTTTGTATGATAAAGGTGAAACATAAGATGTAGGTACAGAATGTTAGGCACTGACCACAGAATAAATAGTCACTGACTTCCAAAGTAGGCGGTAATCCTGTATTTTGATTTTGGAAGACGGTTTTCCGGCTATGACGCATCATGTTTGATATCGACAAAATGTCGATGCAACTATAAGTATAATAGCTTGCACCTACTGACATTTAGTTGTTCTGTTAGGACTGGAAGCTGAACTGAACATGTATGGGCTGATAACTACTGGTACCGATTTGGATAATCCAGATTCAAGCACTATAAATACGGAATCGATGGCAGTTATAAATAGTTATCAGATTATTATTCCTACAACTTATTACACGGGTCGAGTGTGCTCTGGATATTTTGTGTGGACGTAGATAACGAGTACTTACACCGATCAGATAAGATTTGTTAGTTATGATAACACCTTGAGACATAGCATCTGCTTGCCTAAATAAAATAATATTTACACATTAAAGACTTGCATACATTATGATGCAATAAATTCACGGTTAAATCTATTGTTTGTTATCAAACATTAATATCATACTTTAAAATCTAGACACACGGTAGTGTGTCAACCAAAGTTCGAAAAAGAAAAACCAATTAACTTTCCAGTTTAGAATTTATTAAAACGTATTTTTTAAAAATAAATTATCTAATTATTTCCTGCCTGTTAATTAATGTTAACGACACAAAAAATATTTTAGAATGATAATATAAATTTGACCCAAATAAATGGCGACAGTGACCTTGTTTCGATTTTCACAATAATTTGAGATTTTATAAATAATGTCCGTTATTAACTTTGCGTCATGATAATATTTTTTTATTTCAAGTACGTAGGTAAGTAAGTACCGTACTCAATGTTCGAGTAACAACATTGTATAATTCCTAAGAATTATACTAAGAATGTTAGCAGTAGAAATGTAAAGTTACACTTTTCTCCAAGCTTACTTTAAAACGAAAATCGTTTTCCATAATAGTGTTTACGTACGGAACCTTACTTGTTGAATTTAGAACTATTAAAAATGTCGTTCTATATAATTTTTCGAATTTTATATTAAAATTGATGCAGTTCTTCCTGTACTAAGGTAGTAACTACTTAAGGTACTCAAACTTGGTCTTTGACATCCACCCAGGAGTTCGAATTCAAGGTAGAGTGCGCGCAAGATAAGTCTGCGCGCGGCCAAAATCGGAACTAATCATGGTCCACCACAGTGTCTGCCGTTTTATAAATTTTGATAGTAGAACTACCTGATTGTAGGAATATCTAACAGGAAAATTATGTTTAGCGATAACAAAGTTAAGCTTAAAAAGCGGTAATTTGAACTTTTGCGATCATGGCAACGTTTAGCACGCCCTCAGTCGCGCGCAGAGTTATCTTGCGCGCACTCTAGACCTTGGGTTCGAACTTCTGGGAGCTCTGTGGTAGACCAGAGAGCTATGGCCGCTATGGGGCGCACCATGGTACAGCATTTTAGGTTTAAGCGCTTACTAAGCGCGACTAAATTCAGCCAAGTGTAATAAGCGCTTTACAACTAACCGATCGCACTATAAACACAAAACGAATATTAGAGACGTAACTTAAAGCCTAGACGGATGTCACTTAGGTAGCCGTCTGGTCTGGGTGAATTAAAACTGGACCGGCCATATCTGTCGAAAGACCTGTGGAACAAAATAGCCACGGAATGGAGCATGATAACTAGAAGACTGAATCGCAGTAACCTCACAGAAGGTGGCGAGATGAACTCGTCGGTTGACTAATAATAGAGACTGGTAGAAGATTCAGGGGTAGTCATTGTATCCCTATTTAGTCTGTGGGTAGGTCTTTACTCAACAATACCGGCGATGGAGGCTAAAATGTTACAGAACTTTTGTATAATTTTACCTATTGCATTTATAAAAAGTGACATTTGGGCACTTACGGACAAAAATGAAACATCACTAGAATAATAATAAAAGAGCTGTAGACTGTACTATTATCTATTCAGTGCTCTAGATTATCACAGTAGGTATGGTTCATAATATTGCAAGCGACGGGATTAATGAGAAATAAAAAAAAAGAACATTTTTGCATTACTTTTTGTCCTTGCCCGTTTCATTATTGAATTATGGCTGTGTTTTCATGGGCGTAAACAAATCGTCTACAGTGTAGTGTAGACTCTACACGTTGCAACTGTTTTGCAATCGATTTTAACGAAAATCAAACCGACTAGCTGACCACTAAATAAACATGCAATAAGTTTATTGCAAAAAAGGTCAATTTGTGTCCTATTCCTTATTTCTAGCGTCCCAGATTTTCATGAAAATATTTCGAATGTAAGGACTTTTTGTCTCCTACAGTTTAAAATACCTTTTTTACACAAATATAATGTTTTTATAGGTATACCGTAGATTCACGAAACGATACCTAACGATAAAGTTAAACTAGTAGGTACATAATTAAACAATAATTTAAAGCTGTTTCGGTGTTTGTCTGGAAGGCAAAAAGTACGCTGGATTATGCCCAATGTCCTTTGCCGCAATGAGGGTATTTTTTCTGCCACCAGGGCTACTGAGAACCAAAGTAAAAAAATAACAAAATTGAAAAATTCCTTGCGATTTGCCGTCATAAAAACTACAACTTTGTAAATAATTTTATTTCAGAGTAATCCAACAGTCTAAATATCGGTTCTATAATTTTTACGCAAGGACTTTATCGTAGCACTTAATATTTATGTACCTCTATGTTTTTACGTCGCGGCGTCGCCGCGCGTCGGTTTACAGTGGCGCCGCCTAGCGGATTTTCAGCCTCAAATTAGCCCCCATTACAGTGCTGCAAAAAGAGTACAAAAAAATAGGGGCGCCACTAGTCAGCATTATATAAATTTTACAAAAATCTTTCTGTTTATACTTTGATAATCGTATTCAAAAGATTGTTTGATTTAAATCACAGAGCATCTTATTACTGAGTTATTACCATTCATTTATCGCCTGGTGAAACATTGACTGTGGCGCTGATTCGTCATCGATAAAAAATACAGTCGTATTCTTATAAAACGATGCTCAGTCATGAATCTTTAGTTTCTTTGAATTTAAATTAGGATTTGAGTAGAGATTTACAAATCTTGACTATTTTGATAAGAAATCTCATAAACGATTATAGAATATTCTCGCCACGTATAACGATCATCAAGCTCTTTTCACTAGAGTGCGCGCAAGATAACTCTGCGCGCGACTGAGGGCGTCCTCAACATTGCAATCATCGCAAAAGTTATAATTACCGCTTTTTAAGCTTTAATTTTTTTATCGCCAAACACATTTTTCCCGATAAACATTCCTACAATCAGGTAGTTCTATTCAAAATTAATAAAACGGCACACACTTTGGTGGACCACGATTAGTTCCGATTTCGGCCGCCCGCAGACTTATCTTGCGCGCACTCTATAGGCACTTCCAATTTTAATTTTAACATGCTACTCTAGCCAGCCCTATGTTAGCGCATTATGGGCCTCAACGTGTTAAGCCTACAGCTTAAGGTGAATGCGATGGCTCGGATTTACGAATTACCATCAATTCATCTCAACTGCGCTTATTGGCAACTCGGAATGTAGTCACATTTTCGTACCATGTGTGTTGTTCAAGTGCGCCGGGTTAGACCAACAATTGGAACAACCAACATAAACCAAAAATGGGGGCAATCCACGCTTTTTTCTGCCAGAGGGGCGGCGCGGCGCGGCGCCATTGTGAACCGAGGTAAAGAATTTTCCAAACTCAAATTATTGCGTTTTGCCGTTATCGTGAAACATTATAACAATTCAATAAACAGTTTTATTTCAGACCAATTTCACAGTCCAAAACACCGACTAGATATGGATTCAATGTCCAAAATAAAATCTGTATTATTTTCGGTTCTGTCATTTTTCACAATTGCGCCTCCCTGCGCCTCCTGGCAGATTTATGGCCTCAAATAAATAACCAGTATGATAGAGTGCGCGCAAGATAACTCTGCGCGCGACTGAGGGCGTCATAACGTTGCCATGATCGCAAAAGTTCAAATTACCGCTTTTTAAGCTTAACTTTTTTATCGCTAAACATAATATTCCTACAATCAGGTAGTTCTACTATCAAAATTAATAAAACGGCACACACTTTGGTGGACCGTGATTAGTTCCGATTTCGGCCGCGCGCAGACTTATCTTGCGCGCACTCTAATATTCCGATCGTGTATTATACGCCCCATTATTAAAAAACAAACTGTCATCATGCTGTCATGCTGTTTTGACATGACTCTGACAATGACATTTAAAATTCACACGAACGAAAAAGGTTATTGACTAGGCAAACCTACATGGGCTCACAGCCAACTAAAATTGTTCGTACTTCCAAAATGGCGGCGAATGCAAAAGACGTGCAGCAATTTATCAAAGAAGCAATTTCTCAAGATAAAGTAGTAGTTTTTTCAAAAAGCTATTGTCCCTACTGTACCATGGCTAAGGAAGTGAGTATAAAGGATTTTCAATAAATCATTGTCCTGTCCATTTAAGGATCCTGTCAGCTTGTGACTCATAATATTTCCCTTGTTAGTTTTTGGTCCCAAAAATGATTGCCTTTGTATTGTGCAATAATAATTCATAACTCGCTATCGTGACTTCAGTATTAAAGTCTAAATCTAGTGAACAATTATAAATAGATAAAATAGATAGTGACAGATAATTTTTATTGACCTAACATTAATATTATAGAATGTTCAATAGAAAGATAATATTTTATATTCCAGGTGTTTCAAAAGGTGAAGCAACCAATCACTGTGTACGAGTTAGATGAGCGTGATGATGGTGCTGTGATCCAAGAAAACTTAGCACACCTTACCGGCTTTAGAACTGTAAGTTACTATTAAGTTAACAACTTATAGTGTAGAGTATGACTCGCTGGTTTACCAATTTGTCATCCTCAAATTACTCACCATCAAGATTTGGATAGGACTATTCATATTTCACATAATGTACAGGTTAGTCTACCTAGAGTAACTATACCCTTTTCAACGTGAGTCCTGAGGTTTTTCTACAAAATAAGAATAAATTTATTTACCGAAAAAGATTTCTACAGAAAATCCTTAAATCTAACAGGTTAAAATGTTACTACTATACATAGAATTATCAAATATTTTTAAAAAAACAAAACATTATGTAGGGTGTCCCTGGAAGTATGGATCAAATCAAATAGGGGCATGGGCAGTGTCATTTCTAAACTTTTTAACCCTGAAAATGTTGGTGCAATTTTTTATGGTTCAAAAGTTATGACCAATTATTGTTTTTTTTTTCAATCACTTCGCATAGAAAAAAGCAAAAAAAAACAAAAAAAAACTATAAAAGCTATCAATTTTTTCAGGACTTTGGCGAACCGTAGGCCTTTCTTGTGGTAATACTTTTACGCAGCTAGAAAACATGTGTTCAATAAGAAAACACATTTACTGCAAGGGCTTTTTTGGTCTGGCAAAAATTTTACTCAAGTTTTTACTACTACAAGTTTTGAAATGACCTTGCCCACACCCCTATTCGATTTGATCCATACTTCCAGGGAAACCCTGTATATTGTAGCTATTTTTCGTTTTTTGATGATGTCATTCACGTTTTTTCGATAGCAGTTTTCTTACAGCACTGCTACTGCTATGTCAGGACTCATATTTTGTTGAACAGAGTATAGTTATATTGTAATACCAAATTCCTGCTTCTTATTATTGAAAAAGACTGATGATGGTGATAAGCACTATACTATGAGTAAAAGAAAGCAGGTCTATTCTGATTTATTAAATCTATATAAAATTATATTCTATATTATTTTAGTGACCTTTAAAATTTAGAATGAAATATTCATGGTAACCTGATTAAACTGCAGACGCCTGTATTCCCCGAAGGATTGGGCAGAGGTGTATAGTACACCCTCATTTCGGTGTTATATTCAGGTCCGATGTATTAGGGGGCGAGCCTAGTGCCATCAACCGGGCACAAATCCAGACTGAGCTGCTACTGAGAAATTCCACACGGAGAAACCCAATAGCACTGTCTGACCTGGGGATCGAATCCAGGAACCAGGAACCTCACACTCAGCAGTAGCGCTTGCAACCACTAGACCAACAGGCAGTCTGCAGTTAAATATACATATAAATATCTATTTATTTACATTTGCATTAAAAGTATATCTGGTGAAAGTCACGGGAATCTGCTGGGTACGAGAAGCACAGGAACAGTCGATGTGGTGATGTTTGGGGGCGGCCTATGTTTTTCGGCTGAATGATGATGATGATTGTTATTGCATATTAACCAAATGTTAGCCTTCCAATATACTAGATAATGTGTTTTTTTTAATATAGAATTGCCACTATCCGTAAATCCTCAGTTATAAGTCACTCCCTATGGGAGCCATAGTCAGAAGGATGAGCAGCCACATCCACCTGATATGGATTTTTTTTAAATAATTCCTGCAAGTTCTTTTTTTATTGGTTGTGGTTAACCAAATTCACAAATACTGTGAATAGGTACGTATTTATCAGTACCACCACACTATCAAAGTTGACACATTCATTTCCATATAGTATGATAGGAATAATACTGTACCTACTGTATTTATTTTATGTTCTTTTTATTTAAGTATTCTTTATTTACTTTATGTACTTACACACAGACATATAAAATACAAAGATTGCCTAGGAATTACAGCACAGAAGTTTTATTTTGAAGAATAAATTATAGTTAAGCAAAGGAAATTAAATTATCATTCCAATACTCTAATATATAGCTCTTAGACAAATTCATTATTTTAATTTGTATTATTAATTTTTTAAGGTACCGCAAGTATTCATCAACGGCAACTGTGTGGGAGGTGGCTCAGATGTCAAAGCTTTACATGCTTCTGGAAAACTAGAGCCCATGCTTATTGGATAAATTTTGAAAGTTTTAGGTAATGGAAATACTGTTGTTGCGTTTAAATGAAATGAAAAAAGTGTAAAATTTTAATATTTACTAAGTAAAATATTTATAAAAAAAGAGTATAATGATGTTAAAATGCAGTTATGTCTCGCAAAGTACAAGTATTACGTATAGTACTTAAATAAGTAGTACCATAAAACACGTAAATAAGTAGTCACAATAATTCTGTCAACGTATTTGCCATTTGAATTTTATTTTATTTTGTAATATATTTTTTCAAATAAACAATTTTTTCTATGTTTACCTTGTTTTTTTATTATAATTAAAAATGTTAAGAATAATAACAGGTTTGTTACGTCATTAAATGTTAGCCAAAAATGTTTAAAACAAACATCTCGGTTCTAGTTTATAAATTTCTTATCAAAGCTTTACAAATTATGTAAATCATATTTACCCTATGACAAGCGGGAGGGCCACAATCGGCCCGAATTAATTTTAGAGATTTCTCCATAAATCCTTCAGCGAAAGTCACTTGTCCCTTCCTAAGTGCTTTATTACGCACACGGGATGAAAACATCAGGCCTACTCAAGGCCACTACGCGCAGCCCTGCGAGGGGCCGCGTACCGGCCGGGCCGTACGACTCGCGTACTATGTCTCCTATGTCATTGATAAAAGCGTCGTTTTTGCGTAACGCGATGGAGTATTGTGACAATTAAGGCGAAGTGTGTGCGAATGAGAGGGAAAAGGCCCACGCTCACCCTTGCGACCCCAGTTGCCGCCGCCCTACCGAGTGCTTCGCGCGGCTGCCGCTAGTCGGCGCTGCGAGCCCGCCCTAGCACAACATGATATTATTATATCTTATTTAGCTAAGATTCATGTAAACAAACTCAATTGTGCTGTGTTTAGTGTTCATAGTTTATGTTAAACATCGACTGTAACATTGGTTTGTGAGAATCATGTGATTTTTGGGTAGCGGGACTGAGAAGTCTTAAGGTAAGTTAGATTTCTACTTATTTAAATATAGCTATATTAGCTAGCTATCTATATTCGTCGTACGGTACAAGCCAAAGATGAAGTTAAATAAATGGGATATCTTTGTGTCTTTGGCTGTCGTAATTTATAAGCGTGGGTTTTTGTACATAAGTATGTACGGATTATATTTCTCGTCAGATTTTTAGTTCGTTATATTTATAAAAGCATGATTATAAATGAAAATTACGTGCATACAATGTATTAATGAAACAAACATTTCAGTATGCTTTCTAAGATGAGATTGAGGAAGTTGTCTCCGTTCAAGTTCTTAGGTATATTTTTAGAAAACTGTGTAGGTACATTGAATATTATTGTAGTATTTTTTACTAATTGAATCTAGGTGACAGTTGAGGTGGCCCTGATTAATTATTAACAGATCAGCTTAACGTTATGGCAATTTTGATACAAATATTTTATTGAAGCGTTGATACTTCATCTTCATCATACGTACTTACGTATGCTAAACTAGCTTTCGCCCGCAGCTTCGCTTGCGTGAAATTTTGAACCCGTTAAGTGACAATTTTTCATACTAACTTCAATCGCCTATTTCACCCCCTTAGGGGTAGAATTTTCAAAAATCCTTTCTTAGTGGATGCCTACGTTACAAAAGGAACCTACTGTAAAAATTTCAAGTCTAACCCCAGCGGTTTAGGCTGTGCGTTGATAGATCAGTCAGTCAGTCAGTCAGCTTCTCCTTTTATATATATAGATGGATACCTATTAATTTAGATTTATAAAAGAATATAAATAAAGCAGGTATGTTTAAAATCTCTAAAGATTTGGAAGCCCATGGTGTAGGTAATATTTGATTAGAAAACATGAAAGCTATTGTTATTACTCTCAGAAGAATACTATAAGTTCTGTTCTGCCTAGCCTTTTCTGACCTATGTTGGGGTCAGCTTCCAGTCCAACCAGATGCGGCAGAATACCAGTATTTTACACGGAACGACTACCATCAGACTTCCGCAACCCAGTCACTGGGCAATGCCGATATCCTAAGGTTAAACCGGTTGTCAGACTTTCAGCCTTCTGACTACCCGTAACGAATGTCATAGGTACCCTGGAGCGACGGTGTAACGTGCTCTCCGAGGCATGGGGGGGAATCGATGTATAACTAATCCATCTACCAGGTCACATACATACCAGGTTACATAGGTCCATCTACGGGCTGACCGCGGCAAGCGTAGCTTAACCTTGAATTAATTAGCCACGACCCCTCAGAAGAATACTATATGGTAGAGCTATAATACCCTGTAAGTGCGGTTGCGCACTGCTTCCGATCCGAATCCGTGAAAATACGTTCCGAAGTTAGTCATAGAACTATTTGTATGGTGGTTTACGCACTAGATCCGACTTCCGTCATCCGATTTCTCTCCGTCATCCGTGAGTCTCTAATTCGGAAGAAATATTGACGGACCGATACTTCGGTCCGTCAATATTTCTTCCGTAGTACTGTTTGTATGAACGCTTTCGCATTGCCTCTGATTCAAATCGAACATATTATGCTAAAGATGGCCCTGAATTGCTTGGATTTGGA
This sequence comes from Amphipyra tragopoginis, assembly GCA_905220435.1. Taxonomy (NCBI): domain Eukaryota; kingdom Metazoa; phylum Arthropoda; class Insecta; order Lepidoptera; family Noctuidae; genus Amphipyra; species Amphipyra tragopoginis. The sequence continues at coordinate 14,687,522 of HG992009.1, forward strand.
TCAGAGATCGGATTAGTGCGTAAGCAATATCCGAATTCGGTCCGAGATTTTTAGACTAGATGCGTATTTTCACGAATTCAGATCAGATGCAGTGCTTAACCGCTCTAACTTGCAACATCTCTCCTGACCGTGTGTAGGTATGTCAACTGCTGGAGGTGGGCCTTCCGATATCGGTCAATTCCTTCCAATATGGATATTTTTATAATCGTCACGCTTGGCAGACTGATTGGTGATTGCACTATCTTGTTATTAGCAGACAGAAGGAAGATGCTGCCCATCCTCTAGATATAATCTCTTAGCCGCCTGTTTTCTTAGATTAACATAAACTACAGCCTGAAGACTTCCACACAAGAGCCTCTACTTCTGGGTACTGGGTCCTTATCTAACCGACTGTTAAAGTTAAATGAACGACTGATGCATATGGTACCAATAATGAAGTGTAGTCTAGCATACCAAGAAGCCTCGTCTCCATTAGATAAAATTGGCTTACTTATGAGTAATTATATTCGAAAATTTTGAAAGCTTGGCATCGGTACCTAAGCAAAGGATTCGTTTTTGATTAAGTATAAGAAACGGCCGTTAATTCTTTACCACAATGAAGGTCTGAAGAATTATCATCTCTGCAATACATAAAATAATTATTATTACCATCTAATCTTGGTCACGCTTGAGTTGTGGAATGGAGATTAAAATGTAATGTTATCAAGATACCTTTAGTGTAATCCTGAGGGTGCATGAAAATAGCCTCCACGAATGATGATACTTAAGTACGTCCGACGAACCCTGGGCAGTCAGGCCCGCGACTTACCTAGCTGACTGGCTAATCTTTTCACTACGGCATAAGCTACTCTCAGCTTGTGCTAACAAGAGAAGAAGAATGCTGAGGTATACTGCACCACGTACATGGTAAGTCCACGGGATCTTTAGTCGCAGTTCTTTTGACCTTTCCTCTTTATCTTTCAAACGTTAAAATATCTGTTATTTTGACTGAAAATGACCACGTAGTTCTTTACATTTTGATTACTACTAAAGTTTTGTTAAAAATTACCTGTTATAATCAAATACTGTATTATGAAGCATCTACGTACACCAAGCAAAACATGTTTATTTAGACAAATATTTCCTTAATTAAGTTTAAGAAAGTACATGCTACGCTGAAATCGCAAGTGCCTTTATTCTTTGTGAAGCATTATTAAAACGGTCCCGTAGCAGTTCGGCTCGAGAATTTCTGTGTGCACGATTTGAGGGGATGCTTCGGCGGGAAGGGCGGACTTAGGCGGGCGGGAGACCGTTACGAGGCGAATAAAAGGCGGGCGTCAGATCGGCGCCAGTTCAGAGCGGCAGCAGCTCTCGGCTACGGCGTAGCGTCGCGTAGCCCGTGCTACGTAACTTTTACACAACTTTCTACGAGGACATTTTAAATTTAACTTTAAGTTTTCGCGGGTGGATCTCTAGTGCAGACACGTGTACTTGTTTTGGGCTCGTTAATTATTTGGTAAGGTTAATTAAATATTAAATAGTTGCTTCTTTTGTTTTATTTTAATTGTTATTTTTGACTGCACTTGAAAAAATATTTACGCTTTAGGTGTAACAATAAGAATTTTGTAAATTAATGCCTGTAGTTACACAAATTTTAATATGTGCGCAAAGACTGATTTCCTCTCAAACTGCAATAAAAATATTTTTTGTCACGTGTGGACGGACACATACCTATTAGAATTTTTAAGAAGGTATGCATTCAAAGGAATACTTAAGTATTTCTAATAATAAAGTAAGCAGATCGATTTCCGGATATGATTGATATATTAAAAACCCTTGATAATAAAAAAATACATTAAAATGTCTTTAATACACTATTCATACTCACACTATATTAAAGATTATATTATGTTATCCCTAACTTAATACGTAACCCTTATAAAATTGTTAAAAGTATTTCCGCACAACGTTTTAGAAACGATTTTTTAAGGTAGGTACCTACATCTAAATTAGTTTAGGTAGTAAGTATTATTAAGAGGATAGAATGCATAGAAAAATAAATAAAACCGTTAAAAATATGTTTATGTAGGTAAGCTCCTAGGAAAACAATATACATTATCAAAACACATATTTAATTATTTTCTTCACGAATGATTTATTCCCACATTTTCCGTGAAGAGTCTGCTCATAAAACTAGAGAGCACAAACAAAGTCAAAGCTTTTTTCTTTTATCTGAAGCGCATACGTGTCTAAACAAAAGCGAGTAAATAAAGTCGACTTTCATTATATAATGTACTGCTAATTTTCCTTTTCACTCTCATTTCCATGTTGTTCAAACGCCAGACAAGTGTACTTATCGTTTTTGAGTGAAACGCGCTTGATTTTATAATAAAAGCAGTTTATACGCTGTCGACGTCGAGACGCGGGCTCGCTTCACCAAAGTGAAAAAACGAAAAAGCCCCATTTATTCGCTAGCATGTCAACAAACTTGGGTCTAGTGTACGTTTGCACTTATTTGCACTCATTAATGAGGTTGAATATACTTAAAAGAGATTTCATTCTCAAAGAAGGAACCGCATTTCGGCTTAGCTTTTTAGTATTTTTGTAGTTATTTGCGCGGTTTTGTTTTTTTGAAAAATGTTAGAATTTAGAGGTTCATAAATCTGATTTTTATTGATATTTACGCTATGCATGATTGATTACAGTGATAGCCTAACGACGGCTGTCCCATTTCAAAACCTAGTAAGGGCTTGAAACTAAATTTTACAGGAGAGCGTATAAACGTTAAATCGAATCGCCTTTGAAAAGTATTTACTTTAGGTAAAACCATGTGGTTAAAGTGACGCTTTTAAAATGATCAGAGGCAATGAATGGCAGTTACCTACTAGGTATTGATGCTTAAATATATTTGCTTATTATGTGAGTTTTCAATGCTGGTGTTTTTGTATTTGATAGAGACTTTCTAGGTTAGCAAGATTAAGCAATAAACGATTTTTGTAAAAAGTGTCCCTTACTAGATTTTGAAATGGAACAGCCGACGGTTGAACGGTTGCCTTTCATGCAAGAGGGTCCGAGTTCGAATCGGGCCCGCACCTCTGACTTTTCGAATTCATGTACGGTTCAGAATTTGATTATCACTTGCGTTAATGGTGAACGAAAACATCGTGAGGAACACGTGCACACCTGAGAGGGCTTCGTAAAGTTCTCGATGGTGTGTGTAGTCCGCTAACTCGCACCAGGCCAGCGTGGTGGACTAAGGCCTATACCCTTCCCATTCTGAGAAGAGGCCCGTGCACAGCAGTGGGATAGTAATGGCCTGTTTTTAGGGTTCCTTACCCAAAGGGTAAAACGGGACCCTATTACTAAGACTCCGCTGTCCGTCCGTCTGCCCGTCTGTCACCATGCTGTATCTCATGAACCGTGATAGTTAAACAGTAGAAATTTTCTCAGATGATGTATTTCTGTTGCCGCTATAACAACAAATACTAAAAAACAGAATAGATAATGGTACGGAACCCTTCGTGCGCGAATCCGACTCGCACTTGGCCGGTCTTTTTTTATTGTGGACTTGGTCGCGGTTGACCCTTGTCGCGCCTGGTGGTAAGCGCAGACAGGTTCTAAGATGGAGCACACGAATCCAAGTAACAAAGATATAGAGAGATTCCCCTATACCCCTCTGGCTCTCGCATACACACGACGGAACACAGTAAACTGCTTGGCGCGACTTTAATGTGAGGGTGGTAGCTAGCCAGGCGGACCGTAAAGATCCTACCACCAAGCGTGCTGGGTTTTGTTGAATCTTTCAATACTCGTCTATTCCCAGCGTGCGGTGAGGAAGTTTTATATTCTTTCCGTCCCCACGCGGGATAAAATTATATGTATGCATGACTGATACAAATAATTTGTTTTGTTTATTCGTGCCAAAAAACATCTACATATACACCTAAACACCTGCAGCATGTGTAGGCCCCCCACAAGGTGAACTGATGACCTGGTGATGGTCGCGGGATTCCGCTGAATGCGAGAAGCACTGGACCGGTCGATGTGACGATGCTTGGCGAAGGCCTATGTCCAGCAGTGGACGTCTTTCTCGATTCTCGATTTCTTTTCGATGATGATGTACCATCATCATCACATGCGTGCGTCGTATACCTATATATTAATGAGCCTCTCTCAGTTGCGAAAATATGTTTTTCTTATACCAACAAATATGCATAGGTATTGCATATTTATTTAAAGACAATTCTTATCTTGCCTACCCAGAATATTTATGTAAGGCAAAATAAACGAAGAGACAAAATGCACGCAAATAAATTTATATAAAAATATCCACGGGTTTGAAACTTTCAAAGTTTGATGGAAAATATATTAATTAAACGGCGCGAATGCGTCGGCGGGTGGCTCATCAAAAATGTATAGAATTCGTATGATTTGCATAAAAGTCATTTTATTGCCTCGAAAGACAAACAGAATGGGATATTAGCTGTTGGAATGATTCCAAAATTGCGGTGTGAACTATGCTCTGTAATAAAGGTATCTATCTACTTATACAGGTGCGAGTTTATTCTACGTGATGAACCGTGTTCAGTACAGTCCTCGCTTTTATTTTAATTAAAAGTTCGACTTCATAGAGCGTATACGAACATCCGTCGTATAGCTGGATATTATGAAATATTCTAATTAATTAAACTAAAAATAACATTATTTTCCGGCAAATAAAAAAAAAGCTTTAAAATGTACACACATTACAGATGAGTGCACAGATTCCCCCTTACGAACAACCGTTAAGAATTTAAATAAGTGTCGGTTGGAGTTTGGCAAAGAATTCAATGAGTTGGCGTAATTATGTCGAGCAAGTTGGCGCATTCATTAGCCGTGTTGTGTTTAATATTCATCAGGGTGCGGCTACAAGTAACATTTTTACTTTACGACTCGCTGCCAAATCCCGTGTACAACATCAGCAAACTTAACTAACCACCACCCTTAAGGCTAAAATCGCTTGCACACGGCAGCAGTAGGTGGCCAGCTCTAAAACTGAATTTGTGCAGTCGCATTTTGCGATAGCAATGGATAGGGTGGTCTACTCCTGCCGGGAACCACACGGACCATTTCGCACATCGTAGGGGATATTACACTATCATATACTGGGTGTAAGGGACGATGTACCGAAAAGTGAAACAGTGAATTCCGCCCATTATTCTGAATCGAAAATGAGCGGTTTTTTCTCTCGGAATTTTCCGAATTTCCTGGAAATTGCTAATTTGCCTATGTTTTATTATATATCAATAAGTTTTTTGGCAGGTAAATAAACTGAGTGTAAAAGACAGGTTACCAAAAATTTACACAGTGAATCTAAATTCACCAGTGTGTGTGTGTGAACCAATTCATCATTTTGAATTGAAAATCCGTGAAAAATATCAACGAAATCTTTCGAATTTTCCGATTTATAAAAAAATACATTTTATTCTTGCAACGTGCTGTGTGTCCTAATAGGATTGCTTATTTTACAGCAGAGAAAGTAAAATTTGTGAAAAGAAAAATCGGAAAAGTCGGAAAATTCCGAGCAAAGTTTCCACTTATTTTCAATTCAGAATAATATATGATAATAGGTTGAATTCACTGTTTTAGTTTTCGGTACACCATCCCTTACACCTGGTATGTACGTAGGATCATATCTCTAATATGACCTCTAGAGTCATAACTGTGTATGACGAAATGACACATATGTCTATATAACATTGTCATAATATATCTATGACTCATAGACCTATGATCCTAGAAATATGAGAGTGTAATATCGCCCTTAGAAATGTCCTTAAAGAGGAAGAGAGAAGAGGGCGCATTCATCAAAGCATTCTGTTATCAAAATGTGCTACCGCCAACTTGGCCCATAGTACCTACGAACGCAAATTACATGGAAATTAGTCTAAGTTCATTTTGAACCGAGCTTCGTTACAAAGACTGGGTAGTAAAGTAACAAAGTTGGTTATTGTTCTAGACGGAGGAACTCGTTTTGTTTGTGTTACTCAAATATTTTAACTTATTATTGTCATGTATTGACATTTGTTAACCGACTTCAAAAAGGAGGAGGTTCTCAATTCGGTTGTATTTTTTTTTTTTTTTTTTTTATGTTTGTTACCTCATATCTCCGTCATTTATGAACCGATTTGAAAAAATCTTTTTTTGTTCGAAAGGGTATACTTTCCGATTGGTCCCATTTAAATTTTGTTATGATCAGACCATGAACTTCAGAGATATGGAACGGAACTCCTCATCGGATCAAAGCAAAATTCTCAAATTACTAATATTGCTTTGTTTATATTTGTTGTTGGGAACTGACTACTTGAAAAGAGGAGGGGGTGCGTGTCCCCCTCTCTCCCCCTTTGGAATGTTTTCATTATATCGTGTAAGGTATCATTTGAAAGGACTTTTTTTATGCCCGACTACGTGAAAGCCAAAAAGAAGGGTTATGAAGGAGTGGGTTAAAATTATGACACTAAAACGTATTTAATAAAAAATAACTTTAAAAAAAAGTAAAAACCGACTTCAAAGAAATACTAAAAGGAGTAAAATAATTACCATAATATAAAATTAACAGTTTCAGAAGTCGGTGCAACTCTACACTGAAGCAACTAGAAGCCACCGACTTCTGAAACTGTTAATTTTATATTATGGTAATTATTTTACTCCTTTTAGTATTTCTTTGAAGTCGGTTTTTACTTTTTTTTAAAGTTATGTTTTATAATTACTTGAAAACTTGCTATCATTGATATTTTTTTCTTTTGTTTTCGATTATATTATTATAACCACTCACCGTTCTGACTTTATACACTCTTCTTTCTGCGTCCAGTCCATTCTTCTGTGGAATGCAGGACAACCCTTGGAAATCAGGATGGCTACCAGTCGCTATTCCTTTAAAATTAAAATGCATAAACATCTTCACAGGGAATGGGCAGAATCACAGCGCTGATTTATCTGTTTATAAGTATATATTTTTGGTATTGTATAATATATTATTCATATATATTTAATGCATAAGTATGTAATTATACATATAATATGTACGTAAATGTCATATATGCATGTAGGTAAATTAACTGCAAAAATGTTTCAGTTATAAATCTTTGTGTTTATTTTTAATAGCGTATCACATCACGTAGCTCTTTTAGTGATCTTACCATGTTTTCGCTGCATCACCCTAAGGTCGACTGGTAGAAAATGCCCATAGGAATGCCATAGCATTAAGTCCGCCTCTGTACAAATTATGTGCGAAAGTATAATTTTTTTTATTTACCTACTTTTCCTAAACTTATTTGCGCGGATCATACGATTTGCAAGATTAAGCGGCGCCTGCTGCGGACAGTGCGTGGATGGGTGATCGTTCGTTACACATCAAGACCCCTCCGTGCCTCGGAGAGCTCGTTAAGTTATCGGTCCCGGGTGTTATACCAATACCTATGACAGTCATTATGGGTATTTAGAAGTCTGACAACCGGTCTAACTTTAGGATATCGGCATTGCCCAGTACCTGACTGGGTTGCAGAGGTCTGATGGCAGTCGCTCCGCGTAAAATACCGATACTCAGCCGCATCTGATTAGACTGGAAGCTAAGCCCAGCATAGTTGGTAAAACGCTAGGTAAATAGATTTTCTAAACATACTTTCAGTTCGGAGCAAATAACACCTATCTATATAAAAATGAATCCCTATTTCCCTTGGTCACATTGATCACGGAATCACGCGTGAGCGGCTGGACTGATTTCGCAAAATTTTCTTTTTGTTATTTTCGTAATTGTCAGAATGTTCTTATGATAGAAAATTTTGATATTTAAAAAAACAACGAAATTATCTCAGTATGTCCATAGTCTTCATTTGTTTACCGCATGCATGAAATCTGATCTTGATTCTGAAGGTAGGTAAAAGGTAAGTAGTAGGTAGGTAGTAAGTAGAAAAATGTGCATTGCAACGCATGCCGGGTACACTAGTCGTAGATATAAATCGATTGCGGTATTATTCTGAAATTTGTTCGCCCCCCCCCCCCCCCCCCCCCAACCAGAACGATTCGACGAACGATTTATTATCACTTTTTCTCTTGTTACGAGTATCATAGAAGAAACGAGATAGCAAACCGAATCAGTCGACAACTACTTATCGAAAAGATTCTGAATTTCTGAATCAGGGTGAGCAGCAGTTTGACTTTTCTTCATATCGGCTTACTTATCTAAGCCCCAATAGCACAGCTAGGCCGCGGTTGCCATTAATGTGCACAAAAACTTTATGCACATTAATGGCAACAAATGATGGTGTCGGATTAAGTCGGATGCTATAGATAATGTTAACTTTTGTTGGAAACAGTTTTACGTCGGTGAAGGAAAATTATACTGGGGTTCAGGGTTGCTAATACTTTGATGGCTGTATATGTATATCGATGGTCAAAATACCATTTTTTTATTATTTTTTTTTTCACGATTTAATTCTGTTTATTGATACGCATTTTCCCACTTTTTTTTTATTTAATCTTTTGTTCAAAAGATACGTAAACGTATATGAAGACAAATAACAGAGTTCTGAAGATTTTGTTGCCGTATTTGCGGATATCTATTACATAAAGTCTTATACCGTGTTTTAAACAGCGCGCCATTCCGCGCGAATGCTGACTTGTCAAACTTAACATCTTTTACATGGAGTACTAGACGTGAGCCTGTTTATACCTGTTGTCGTGCAAGCTTGTAATTATTTGAATAGCCACTGTTTCGCAAACTGTGTTGTTTTGGCGTTTGAAATAGTAAACTTCAGTAGTAGTAGTCTTGCAGATAGAAAACTATTACTTTACAACGTATAATGTAATGATAGAGTCGACTTCAGGCAAACTTATAACCCCCCTCTTTTTGCGTCGGGTGTTAAAAATGGTAACAATACACAACATTTTCTCTGACGTATATTTTGTTTACTTCATAAAATAATGTTTTAATTTTTCCTACGTACAAACGGACATATAAGACTTAAACGTTTATGACGTTTTCTCACAGTCATCACGTAATCTTACAGTTTTGACAGGGAAATTGAGGATATTTAAAATAATCGTTACACCATTACAATCGTCCTACATTGAGTATTATAGATCAACAATAAAATATGGAAAAAATATTCCATGATAAACTTCAGATCAGTTTGAAACTTAAAAACGCTCTCCTGTAAACCACGACTTTTGACTTGTCGCTTTATACTTAGGGGCCGTCGATATGTTGGTGGCTGTAATAGTTAAAACGTATTGTAAAAACAGCAGCTTTACATAAAAATTGTGTCTAAAAATAATACATGTCTAAGGAAAACTATCCTATAGTTACTTTTAAGTATGTAAATACACAATACATATTTTACCTTTTTAGTTACCTACCCTACAAAAATGTTACAAAAAAACCGTTTCTTATAGTTTTGGAACATTCTTCAAGAATCAATTTTGAAACATCTGTTGTCAGCAAATTGTCAGCAAACTTCGATTCTTTTTCTAATGTATAGTAATAAGTACGTCAGTTGAGATAAAAAGTTTTCAAAATGGTGAAGATTGTTTAACTAAAAAAGAGTTAAAAAAATATGAAGTGGAAGCATCTTAACCAGCCAGTGGATACTCCTGTCTCACAACATGACATAAAAGAAAAGTGCTTCATCTATTCAGTCCTGAAAACTCAACCCCAATTAACCGACCTACATTTTAAAAGAAAACAGAATATACATTGGTTAAGTTTCAACGAATACCTAAAATATTTTCTAGTAGATAAATATTCTTATTCGATTTTTTATAGAAAAAACTGCTTTTTCTGAAACTCATTCAGGAAGCAAAAATAAACAACCTCAAACATTCCATTTCCATTAGCGATGTGATTTTAATTATTAATCGAACCATTTGCAATTCTCCAGATGATGAAATCAAAGATTCTGGTGGGTTTCCTAGTAGTTTCCAGTGGTCTTAGCTATCTTTAATTCCGATCATTTCGAATTAACGTCATTTCATAATATTAATGAATGTATACTTTCTTTGTTTCAGATGCTGAATCGGACGTTAAAACAGCCTCCCGTAGAAATAACCTAGCACGTGCAGCTCAAATAATTAATATCTTCTAAAAATAGTACAAAGCTATCGAACTTAATCGCTTAAGGTCTCTTAGTTTATTTTTGTAACGCTTTAAGTAGAACCGAGAGAAAACGATTTGCTAAATCGTCGCTATTTTCTATAACGTACACCCCCGTAGATAGCTCTATCGTCCAGCGTCCGTAGTTTTATAGGGGAAACAATGCCAGAGGTTCTCATAAAGCATCGATATCTTGGAGGTTGTGATTTTTCGTGGGTTGTGTAATGGTAGGGTGGTAGGGGGTAGTGGTAATGTGTGAAGATAAGGAGGAGGCCCGCAGCGAGGCGGGCGCGGCGGCGAGTCCGCGCCGGCTGTGCTGGTCGCGCCGGCCCCCGCCGCCCCTGCCCGACACCCGCGGCCTCTGCTGCGCCAAGCTGCTGAGGAAGAACGGGAAGCCTAAGAAGGTGAGTCATGTACCTCTGTTATCTCACTTATACATTATTCACCGGCTCACGATATCGTACGGTAGCGGACACTTTAATAGGTACGTGATAAAGTAAAAGTTTACGGGCAAACATTTCTAACGTACTCTATCTAATGTTATATTTTAACGTTAAACTCGATCGATATATCGCCGTAATGACTTAATATGTAGTTTACACGAAGAGGCGAATGCCCAAATAGAACTGATGTAATTTCATTCGAACATTATTACATATAACTGTTTCAATGGTTATTGGAAGAGAATACAGAATCGTCTGCCATATACATAATTGGTTCGCTCGACTTTATAAGGACGTTCCAATCTTGTTATTTAAATGAAACACCCGACCTGACGAAGATATCCCCCATATTTCAAGGTAGAGCGCGTTTAAGCTCAATATAATCGAAGTTTGAACTAACTTTTAGCCTTGGTGGTTGACTCGTACCGCACTTACGAAATACATCTTGGATTACCTCTATATATAGTTATACAAAGGTACATCCAGACTTATTATACAAGTTCGAAACTAGAGTTGATATTATGTACATTGTGTTAAGATCATAACTACTATAGCAAATAAGTTGGCCGCGAAAGTGCTAACTTTGAACCAAATTAGTTTTAGCTGACGTGGAGCGCTTCTCGACTTTGATTAACCTCCTCGGGGGAAACAAATGCACAACGATTTATGTATGTTGGTAAAATATTATAAAAGACTCATTAAAGTACGTGCGAAGTTTTAATAGAGCGCGAGTGTAATTGTGATCTACTGCCTCGGGCGCCGCCGGGCAAGCTGATGTATGAATAGAACTTATTTATACTATAAACTATATTAGGTGCAACTTGTTTGAACAAGTTGTTTTCATAGCATGTTTAATATCATTTCTTCTTCTCTCGTGTCAGCATGAGCTATACGAGAATATCTCATGCCGTGGTGAAAAGATTAGCCAGTCAGCGTGGATGGTAGCGAGGCTGCCTAAAAGAGCCTCTCTGGGCAGTTTTTTATCAAGTGAAAGTTTCAAAAGCTTTACAATAGTCTAGAATACAGACTATTACATTCACTAATTTATTAGGTACTAGAGGTCGCTCGCGGCTTCGCCCGCGTGTATGTTGTTTATAGCGTATTCCGGCCTTTTCGGGAAAATTTTGCCTATATGTCCTTTTCCAGGTTCCAAATAAACTTTCTACCAAGTTTCATCAAAATCGGTTCAGCGGTTTAGGCGTGAAAACGTAACAGACGGACAGAGTTACTTTCGCATTTAAAATTTTAAGTAGGGATTGAGTTTCGTAAACAGTAAATATTTTCATTGAATATTTTATACTACAAACCTAAAAATAAAATGTGTTTCTTTGAATCAAACAGCATCCGGGAACGGTTGCAGTCACTATTTTGCAATTCTAAGTTTGGCAAAGAGGTTTCAATCTGACTAATGTGTCTACGTATATAACTACCTAGACGAGAAAAGCTCTCGGGTCTTATATCGATGTTTCAATCTGGGAGGGACTGCTCAACGTAGGTATATAAAACGGCACAGAAATATATAAGAAGGAATATTAAAAATTTGTAACAGAAAGTAATATTTTGTAGCAACCGTTGTCATAAAAATGATTTTTAATGAGCAAGCGGAAGGGACTCATTAGAACGTAATAAAAAGGGAAAATTTGTAATTTTCATAATGACAAAATATCTCGTAGGACGTCTCTATAAAACTGTCACCCTAATTTTCTTAAAAAGTAAATTAATTTACGCTCAGTTAATTAAGATTTGCATAATAATTATTCCGAAAAACTGATTTCTCTTTGAAAAAATGCTGAGTTTACTAATTTGTAATTAAAAGTGTTTGAAATCCTTTGTTGACGTTAAATGCTGATGAAACGAGAAAAAATACTTCAAAGCAAAAGTTCCGTAAATTGGAATTAGATGGTACACATTTTTGGCAGACTTTTTTATATAACAGCTCTTTCATAAATCATAAAAGTGGAGTGTCGGGGAATTAAGTCGATGGCGAGTATATGATGCACAGTGAAGCTCTTAGATTTAGCAGAGAGTTAGGAATATTCATACGTTTTTGTTTCTTAAGATATATATAATTTTCTATATTATGATGACTGGTTCCCCGAAAGTTATATATTTGGTTTTATTAAAATGTTCTCGTTTATTCATAGTAAATACATTTATGTATAAGTATTATATTTTTAAATACACAGCTAAAAAAAACACCAGTTATAGGGGTCAAGCTGCCAGGTCAGGGCTCCCAAGATGGCAAGGTTCATTATTGAGATTAATACTTAAAATTTGGTTTTATAAGTACCTGGAAAATCTTTTAGTTGTAATACTATGACGCTATGAGCCACGACTTTTGATTTAAGACATTAAATATTTTAACGATAACATAAGATATTAACGGAAATTTGCTTGGTGGTTAAGATCCGCCTGGCTATCTACCACCCTCACATTAAAGTCCAGCGCCAAGCGGTTTACTGTGTTCCGTCGTGTGTACGTGAGAGCCAGAGGGGTATAGAAGAATCTCTCTATATCTCTGTTACTTGGATTAGTGTGCTCCATCTTAGACCCTGTCTGCTCTTATGATCAGGTGCGACGAGGGTGAAACGCGACCAAGAAAAGAAAAAGAAAGAAAAAAATTCAAAGGTATGGAACGGAACAACTGAATCCGTATGACATGGGCAGATACGTCATGATATTTACTCAAATTGTTAAAGATATTGATTTTAAACGAGTAACCATGGAGTTTCTTGCCGGCTCTTCTCCACAGGAAACGACTAATTGGAACCGTGCACCTAAATTCGACTTTTCATGAGCGCCTGTAATGGTTTGTGTTTTTTTTATTTTTATTTGTATCACAAGATGTTAGATATTTATAATTCTATGATAAATAGTTACCTAGTAACTATACCCCTATCCTACCCCTTCCACGATTTACATACTTTTTACTTCTCAAAGATTTGAATATAAATAAAAGAGTATCTTTTGAAAAAAGATCCGATTTCTGAATAAGTAGCTTCACATTAACATAATCCAAAGATTAGTATAGATACTACCCTTCTCTAGTCTCTATTGAAAGGCATAGTGTTGGAGTTTTTGTTACAACTTTAAGTAATAAGTTAGTTCGGTATTCTAAACCAATTTATTTTGTTCAAGTTTTTATAACTTAAAGTATTCAATAGAGGAGATGTGGTAGATAATACTTTGTATTATAGATAACTGAATATAAACGATAAAATGCGATGACAATGTGATATTTAGCTCATACGAATACTAATCTGAATGTTATCTATATATCATCATCATGATTCAGCTGAAAGACGTCCACTATTGGACACAGGCCTCCCCCAAAAGGGGGGGTTTTCCGTCATCACCACGCTTGGCAGGTGTCTATATATACTTCGGCGGAATATTTAGGCTGGGGTTCACTATAATTAATTCGCTGGTTAAACAACCGTTTACTCGACAAATGTACGAAAGATCATAACATAGCGGTCATTTGGTAAATTGTAGCCGTAAGAAGACTGCCATCGAAAGAACGTAAACGACATCATCAAAAACCGTAAAATTGCTATACTATCCATGTTTTTTTTAACATTTAAAATTCTTTATATGGTAACGTTTTGTAGAGAGACGTCCCGACTCATCTTACGGTGAAAGGGGTATAGAATTTTATGTAAACAGTTGTTTAACCATAGTATTAATATTGGTGCACACCAGCTTTATAACGTCTATACTGATCATATCAGCTGGTTGACGACAATCACGAGAAATACAGCTACAATGTACGATAATTAATATATCACGATCATCACTTAATTACTTATAGTTTATCTATGTAAAGATCTATTGTAATATAGATAGATAGATAACACATTTATTTGGCACATACAGAAAACACAACACACAAAAGCACAATTACGTAAAACATAATACTAGAACATAGAAATATTAAAATAAAAACACGTTAAAATTAAAAGACATAATAGGGTACCTTTTTTTTTTTTTTTTTTATCGTGGGAAAATCCTCATGGATACCCTTCGCCTGGGGAAGGCGAAGGGTTATGCCGGACTCTTACCGGCTAAAAACCCACGGTGTTCCTACTCCTGACCCTTGGCCGGGGTCACGGGATTCGCAGCTGCATGCACCGCAACCCCGGCAGGCCTCGGTCCGCCATCCCCTGGCGGACCTCTCCTTCTGTGGGGCCTTGCCCCACGTCCTCCCGAGAGGCGCGCACGGAACACATGCGCGCCGCCTTCTCGGGCCTGTTACTGGTCGGGCGACGGGTCCCCTAACCCGTCGCCCGCAGGCCACACACTAGGGTGGCCGGAGATCGTCGCGCGCCCTCCGGCGGCGCCCGGTGCGTCTGGCGCGGGAAGGGAGAGTGGCCGTCGCCTCTCTCTCCCTCTCCGCTCCCTCCTTGGTCGCCATCACCACCTCGCAAAAGGAGGTGACGGCTTCCCACGCACTCTCGCTCCCGACCATGGACAGAACCACGGCCGGAAGCGAGAGGTCACCACCGATCGCCGCGACTAGTTCACGGCGCTGCGTCGCCCACGCACGGCACTCCTGCAACGTATGCAGCGCCGTGTCTTCCGGGCAGTCGACGCAGTGGTGACATCCGGGCGTCTGCTCCCGGCCTATGCGACACAGGTACTTCCCGAAACATCCATGTCCCGAAAGCACCTGCGTCAGCCGGAAGCTGAGGGCGCCATGCCGCCTCTCCAGCCACTCCTCCATAACGGGTCTTACCGCCGCTATTGCGGCGTGCCCTGCGCTGGGTTGCGCAACTCGTTCTCTCCACTCGGCCACTAGGATCTGGCGGAGCTCACTCCGCTCAGGCGCCTCCTCGCGCTGACGATATCTCAGCGCGAGGGCCCTCGCCTCCAGATCCCAGGGCATCGATCCGGCTAGGAGGCTCGCCGCCTCGAAGGAGATCGTACGGTACCCCCTTATCACCCTGACGGCCATCGCGCGCTGCGGTCTGCGCAGGATTGCGACGTTGCGCGCCGTCAAGGTGTCCGCCCATATTGGCGCCCCATATAGGGCCATGGACCGTACGATCCCCACGTAGAGCCTCCGGCAGGAGGTGTTGGGGCCCCCCAGATTGGGCAGCAGCCGCGACAATGCAGCCGCTGTGCCCATCAACTTTGGCGTCAGTTGCCGAAAGTGAGGCCCAAAGTTCCACCGGCCGTCGAGGACAAGTCCTAGGTACTTCATCGTCGACTCGACGCCGATGCGAACACCTCCCACTGTGATGTGGGATCCCGAGGGTGGTCCCTTCCGGGGCCCGTGGAAACACAGGGCCTCGGACTTCTGCAAGGCCACCTCGAGACCCAACCGCCGGATCCTTGTGACGACCTGCGCAACCCCAGCTGTCGCCAGTATGGCTGCCTCGCGGTGCGTCCTCCCCCGCGCCGTGACTAGCGTGTCATCGGCGTAGCAAGTCACGCCGACGCCGCGGAGGAACGCACCGCGAAGCACCCAGTCGTATCCGATGTTCCACAGGAGCGGGCCCAGAACCGATCCCTGCGGAACACCGCACGACATCTCTCGTCGACTCCATCCTCCCCGACCCGGGTAGATGACGGCTCTCTGCGTCAGGTAGGCCCCGACAATGCGGCGGAGGTAAGTCGGCACCCGATGGTGTTCGAGTGCCGCTCTAATGCAACTCCAGGGCAAGGTGTTGAAGGCGTTGGCGATGTCTAGAGACACCGCCAAGACGACCTCGCCCCGGGTAACTGCCTCCTCCGCCTGAGCCCTCACGCGCATGATTGCGTCCACGGTGGAGCGCCCCCGGCGGAAACCGAACTGGCTGTCCGCCAGATCCGGCCCCACCCCAGTCATGTGCGTGACGAGGCGGTCTGCAATTACTCTTTCGAAGAGCTTGCCCACCTCGTCCAGATATATATATATAATAGGGTACCTAACAATTTGGTATTATTTTAAAGAAAGTGTAGGAAGAACACGATACGACATGTAGACAAATTGCTGTCACTAATTTCAGCCGGTTTAGGAAAACATGATGCGGAAAACGATCGTGTGTAATTTCTCGTGTTCGGCAATTAGAAGCGTCACGCTGGGAATGAACTATGAGCACAACATGCACCCCAACATGGCGCCAAGTGAATGAATGGAATGCCAATGACCAGCATTCATTATTATGAATGACGCGTTAAATATCTCTAGTTATCTCGCTGCGAAAACGTAGTATTATGAAGCTGTCTTGTACATAATACATACAATTTAATCTATACTTGTAATAAAAACATGTAATAAAATCTTAACGACGCTAAAACTATACATTTAATATTTTTGGAACAAAGTAAGTGCAACGCATCCTAAGAACGATACTTATGAAAAAAAATTGTTTTTAGTATTTTTGTCTGTTTGTTCGTTTGTATGTCTGAGCTTCACGCCAGTGCCACTGGACAAATCTAGTTGAAATTTGGCAGCCATATCCGTTAAAGAGCGAGTCAGGTTTTAGGGTTCAAATTATCACGCTATTGAGTGTGGGTGATGAGCAGTAGACTTATATTTCCGCAGGAAAAGCCGCGGATACAGCTAGTGTTGTAATACATCTTGTTCTATCAACACTACTTAATATAAATTATAATTGTAGTTGATCCTAGTATGTTTGTTTTACGACAGCCGCCTAACATGCTCGATATTCTCATTTCTGAAACTTTACCTTTGAACATTACAGATAATCGAATTTCTTCGTAACATTTGAACAAGCATGAATATCTATAAGAGAGGCTAGTTGCTAGTGTCCCACAGGTGACTCGGTGGCGATAAATTGTGGCTGAAACAGGGGCGCAGAGAGCAATAATTTACGCCTCTGAGCGCCATTTAAAGATCCTTTCAGAGTTTATCCATCGGCTGAACGAGTGTTAATTCTCGCTGGCTTCTTACAAGCGTGGATATAAAAGATTTTGCGTTGAAGCTCTGATACAGTCTCCGTTCGATACCGTTTTTATTTGAAACGTCGATATAAAGTAGAAGAAAGAATCGGACGTTTATTTTCCTGTATTGGATTGTGTGCAACTTTTTTACTGACTTTAGTCTTGTTATTTGGTTCGAGCTTAATTGATTGATGAATCTTGTTTGACAAGGCGTAACGATACATGCGGTATCTGTTAAGGAGTTTGTAAATGATGGATGTAAACTAGCTAATATACAAAGCTGAATATTTGGTCTTGAGGTTGGTATGGTATAGTACGACACAACTAAAAAGTAACATTGATGTACATGATCGAACAACCAATGGCAGTTGCACATTTTCGCGGCACTGATACTTGTTGCGTCAGCGTAAAGATCATTTTTTACTGCAGATCTAAAGGTAAGGATACACTACGACACCGACACTCGACACAATGCAATCGCGACACTAAAATTAAAGCCGACCTAATGCGCAACTCAGTGTAACGATGTACACACTACGACACTCGGTGTCGACACTGAGTGTCGAGTGTAATGTGTCGCCGTGTATCCTTACCTTAATAAACATTCGTGGTCTTGAAGTAGCACTCAGTTCGGAAGTGATCGGTTTTACGACGTTTGCCGATGCGACTTAATTGCTTACTTTACCTATTTATCCAAAAGATAACGCCTGTTGCATTCCAATCTGATATTGGAAATTAATATCACTATTACCTACTTGTTCCTTTAGACATTATATCTTGTTTTTTATACTTACGTCGAATATAAACTTTTACTTAGTCAGTTTGTATCAACATTTCACCCACGTCTTAAGCATCAGGCTCGTTTAGCAAACTACTTTTGTTCGTCCAAAGTTTGGACTTACCGGACATTTTAAAATGCATCTCTGCTTGTTGGACCCTAATGCAAGTTCAAACATGGAACTTATCCTCCGCTAACTACTTGTGAACAGTTCTTTCTAAACCGATCCGTTGCCGGCAGCTGCTCACACTTTTTACTCCTAACATCACTTTAGCTCCAGATATTGAATAAGAAAATTTATTACGAAAAGGTTTTACGAGTTTAAATTTAAAGTTGAAGTGGAAATACCGGAGAAGAATTAATTGGAATTTTCTCCGCTGCTTCTTTGCGAAGGAAGTTGCCAGGAGATACCTGTCTTTGAATCAGTACTGTGGTGACTGGCTTAAGATAGATATTTAATTTTCTTGACTTCCGAAGTCAACTAAGTGAAACTGAAATGTTTCAACTTTGTCAATTATGAATTCATTTTATAGACCACCAAACTGTAAATTATTTCATTTATTCGGTTACTGAGCATAAAAGATACACAATTTGCAAAGAGTTCGTTGTGCCTAGCCTTTTCCCAACTATGTTGGGGTCAGCTTCTAGTCTAACCTTGGGGCCTACTCCCTAAGTCCGACAACGAAGTTAGTCGTCCGTCCGAAAGCAGCCCGAAACGTAGGAGTGAACAAAACAAGTGTCAAAAAAAGTGGCAAAAACACATCGGTAGTAGGGACAACTGTCAAATCGTGTTGTCATTCATTCTTAGTTCGGGCCCCGAAATAATCGTATGTCCGTAGGTGATAGGGAGTAGGAAACGCTCGTAACTAAGGCCGAAACCACGGACTTCGTGCTTAGGGAGTAGATCCCCAGATGCGGCCAAATACCAGTATTTTACGCGGAACGACTGCCATCAGACCTCCGCAACCCAGTTAATGGGCAATGCCGATATCCTAAGGTTAGACCGGTTGTCAGACTTTCGGGCTTCTGACTACCCGTACCGACTATCATAGGTACTTATTCGTATGACACCCGGTACCGATGGCTTAACGTGCTCTCCGAGACACCTAGGGGTCTTGATGTGTAATGAACGGTCACCAATCCATGATTTATTGGTGTAATGAGCATAAAAGATACATTGCAAAGAGTAACCTTTTATAATTTTTGTATTATAACTTTTGTGAGACACATTCATGTTTATGATTAAAGTTCGTTTCAAAATCCCTGAGACTGAATTGACATGCGCGAAACGTCAAATTTGAAAAAAATATTCCTAATTTAAATATTCCTAATTTACAAGTTTCACATTTGTGCCTGTCAATTTTGTCTCAGGGATTTTGAAACGGACTATAGTTACGGTTTACTCAGCGCCAGTTCGACTCGCGTTCTCGCCGCGTGTTCAGCTCATGATTAAAGGCTCCGTTTGGGTCCGAAACTAGTCGGGCAATCACGAAAAATGCACTTGAGTAAACCGTTATCATTATCATCATCATTCAGCTGAAAGACGTCCACTGCTGGAAATAGGCCTACCACAGGGGGCGGGAGGGGTTGCCATAATCGCCACGCTTGGCAGGCGGGTTGGCGATCGCAGTATGGTTGTTAAAATACTCAGAGAATGCTGCTGTCCATCCTCTAGTGAATCCCTTAGTCGCCTTTTAAGAGATGGGGTAGTGCTATTCTTTACGTCCGGCACCACACGGACAAACCATAACTAATCATAAATACTTTTATAATTTTTCCAATATCTAACTAAAGCTGTATTAAAGTCAGTCACCGCAACGTTAACGCTCCTTCTATTTCAGTCTAAACGAGCTCAGTTTTTGAATTAACCGGGAACATTCTAAGTCGGAAACTTGTTCAATATCGTTGAGGTGGAGTAAGAAGATTTTAAAGAGCGCGCAATAAGGCACGGCGCTCACTGTACGAGCGACGTGCGATTTAATATGGCCTGCCGCTACATTCCCCAGAGACAAAGCCCCGCGACGATTCCTACCATTATAGTATACATTAGGAGTAGGTTTAGTCAGGTTGAGACAAAAGTTCATTACTCAGAGAAGGAAGGATGGCATGTCATTTTGGCTTTATTCTTGAAGATATTTTGGTCTTGTTCTGGTAGTGTCATTATTAACTAGCATCGACATTTAAAGCTTCTAAAAAGTCCTCTGGTAAAAATAAGTAACCTTCGGAGACAGCAGAATTTTTCGTCCTTATATCTCTCAGGAACTGCCTCATTGGTATTGGTCGTAACCGCACCTGCTGAGCGTGAGATTCTAGGTTCGATCCCCAAAAGGTAGCCCGAAGTGCTACTGAGAAATCATTCCATACGGAAAAATCTAATAACACTCTGCCCGACCCTAACCTTTTGGGGATCGATCCCCAGGTCGGGCAGTGTTACTGGGTTTCTCCTTGTGGAAATTCTCAGTAGCAGCTCAGAGTCTTGATTTGTGCCCGGTCGATGGCAATAGGGTCACCCCCTATTACATGAGACTTAAACATAACGGCGAAATGAAGGTCACCTCTGCCGAAACCTTCGGGGAATATAGGCCTGATGTTATGTTAGATTATCTCTCAGAAAATCCAAGTAAATGCAACACAGTTGTTTTCTCCATAAGTATTTAACAATAATTTCTTACCCTTCAAACGCAATAAGGTGCCCTATTTTCGCCAACAGCCACACAGAAAACCTACAGTACTTATATTCCCACATCTGTAATTCTCGTCATGTCTCTAGGTACTTTCACTTGCTCGTCGAGACTCTTCGGTTCGGTTGCACGAATTCTTCTCGCGAAATTGAAATCACTGTCGGCTACGTGACTTCAAACCCTCACTAGTGTTCGAGGAAATCTCCAAATAATATTTACCTTGCGTTTGCTTTCCGATTGGCTGCTTCTCTCGCCACAGATAGATTCTCTTTGAGGTGAAAATTGGTATTTATTCCCGTGCGCTTTGTTGTATTGCGAAGATAGGTTTCTTTGGCAGACTATGTAGGTAGATGGTACGTACAGCATGAATCTCATTTCGATATATCGTATATATTTGAAAAGTATTAGTCCGGTACGTAGTAAGAAGGAAGAAAGAAAATAAATTTTATTCAGCCAAGGACACAATGACAGCATAAACAATAAAAACATCATCATCATTCAGCCGAAGACGTCCACTGCTGGACATAGGCCTCCCCCAAAAGGGCCGGGGGGTTGGTTTGCCGTAATCGCCACGCTTGGCAGGCGGGTTGGCGATCGCAGTATGGTTGTCAAAGTACTCAGAGAACGCTGCTGCCCATCCTCTAGAGAATCCCTTAGTCGCCTTTTACGACACCCACGGGAAGAGACGGGGTAGTGCTATTCTTTAAGTCCAGCACTACATGAGACTCAGCTCATGCTGGACGTCAAACCCCCAGCAGGTGCAGGTGCCGTAAAAGGTGCAGACTATGCTTAACCCTTTAACCGCCCAAGTCGGATAGGGGAAGGTTGCTATGAATGGACCACATAACTTTACGACCTCATATCTCAAAAAGTATAAGTGTTAAAATGAAAGCAGTTTATTATTTTTATTTCGTAGGACCTTTATTTATAATAATCAAACGCACATACAATTCGGGCTAACACTTTTTGAAATAAACGAAGAAAACTAAATTTTGGGCTGTTGCCTTCTTTGGACCATGGGCACCTTCATTGAACCACCAAGTTGCCATCAATGGACTTCGAGAAATTTGTTCTAGAGGTCCAATCGAGGCAACAAATTATAATTAATTATCTTTATTACTAAACCATGACAAAAAGCTTTCTTTTTTTTGGCGACATTCTAGAATTTAAAATTTGTAATGATTTTTCTGGTGAAGGTCGCGGGAATCCGTTGGATGCGAGAGGCACAGGACCGGTCGATGTGGCGATGCTTGGGTGAGGCCTATGTCCAGCAGTGGACGTCTTTCGGCTGAATGATGATGATGAATGTTTTTTGCTATGGTTTTAATGAAATATAATAAGTGAAATACTTAATAAAATACGAAATACTGAGGACCTATTCACATTATTATGGCTAAAAAAATACAATAAAAAGTTGCTACGATTGGACCGGTCCAACGGTGGAACTCTCTTGAGGTCCATTGATAGCAACAAGGTACTGGTTAAGAAAAACTAAACTAAAATATAAATGGTCATGATTAGACAAAATTGAATAACGGTCATGGAATCTCAATTAAACTGTCTAATATTTCATAACAGTGCACGCAGACAAATATGAATACAATGATACTTACGTCAAATTGTACTGAGTGAAATTATAAGATTTTGACCGCCGCAAACACAACCACACGTGTCTCTCCTGGCCATGTGCCGCAACGTCACTGAGGTAAGAGGGGGGTGCGACTTAGTCACCACGGACTCGTTTCGACTAGTTTGGGTGTTGCTAGCTTGCACAGTTTTGGAAATACCTTGGTGGTCCAATGAAAGAGCTAGTCCAATGATCGCAACCTTCCCCTATATCCGACAAAAAAATGTGTCCATTTCGCTCATGTCGGATAAACACGACAAAAAAACGGTGTTTAAAATGTATTCATTTATTGACATACATGTTTATACTCTTTTCGCAGTAATTACCATATTGCCGATTTATGTGCTGGGCGCTAGGGGCACGACAACCGATAAAAAACCAAGCGGTCAAAAGGTTAAGAATCAGGATACACATGCTTACGTAACTTCATCTCTAGTGTAACTTGGGGCTATTAACCACCATAGTAACCAACTCATTCATCAATCGAAATCAAAATGTTTTCGAGCCCAAATAGAGAAACACCACAACCGACACAAACATTCACAATCCTATTTTCCAAAAGGCCATCAAACGTCCATTCGCTTTCATTTCACGATGGTCTAAACTCGAATAGAATGAACCGATAACGTATTTATACGTTGGGAATTCATTAAGCCGAGTGAGATCTGATGCGGCTGTGTGTCGCGGAGTGGGCTATTATCCCATCGTTGGACGTGGATGGGTGCTCGGCAAACACTCGGCACTGTCACCCCCACTTGTCTGCGCGTATTAGAACCGGTATGGCACGAGACAGGGTATTATGGACCGCTCTCTGATAGCACTCGAGATTTCAGCCCGAGTTTAAAATATTAAAAAGCTTGCTGTTGTTTTTTTTATTAATCGGTTTTAGAATTGTTTGCTGGAATTGCAGTTTTTTTGGTATTTTGAATCGACGGGTGTCCAATTTATTAGAATACTATTTATTATATACGGTCGCTCGCGGCGTGGCCTGCGTGGATTTCGTTTATCACGTATTCCGTATTTTTCGGGATAAAAGTAGCCATGTCCTTCTTCAGGTTCCAGACAATTTTTGTACCAAGTTTCATCAAAATCGGTTTAGCAGTTTAGGCTTGAAAGCGTAACAGACAGACTGAGTTACTTTCGCATTTATAATATGTATTAGTAGGGATTTGATTTTGTTAAGATGAAGTGAATTTACGCTTTGGATGCGAGAAAAGTACTTAGTTCTTTAAGAACACTCATTTCAGAAGGCTAATCGAGACCCCGGGCTTTCAATCTCCTCGTTTTTGGCTTTAATTCTTTTACTAAAAATACTGCTAAAAGTGAGAGCTTCATTTGTATAAAATCAAAGAATATTTTAATACTATAAGGGCCGATTTTTCAATCGTCAGATAAAATTTATCTAAGGAATAAATATTGTGGTTTGACATATTTTCTATACAAAAGCTGTCAAAACGTCAAACTTATTCCCCAGATAAAAGTTATCTGACGATTGAAAAATCAGCCCTAAAGCTAAGTTTCATCTAATTTTGAAGCTAAAAGCTAAGGTTTTATATTTTCTTTTGCGAATACTATTAATGTAAACATGCTTATAGCCTATAATGGATGTTTGCACATTTATAAAGTCTTAGGAGGTATTTCACCAACATATCAATAATGTAGTCCGTAACTATTCACCAGATAAGCTAAATGTGACATACACACATCAAAAAAAGTTTGCGATCACTTTGAAAAATCTAAATCTTTTTTGTTACGGTAGATTACATTACGATTTCTTCTTCTTTTTAGATTCTTTAGACACGAGTTTTCTTTATCAAGAAAACACACAACAAAGAATTTTTCTTGATAAAGTTCAATTTAAAAAATTATATCAGCTTATGCTAGTGATCGCAAACTTTTTCTGATGTGTGTATAAATATGATGTGTTCAATAATCTTGTCATTATCACTATTAATATGTGGTGAAATGCAAATGTTAGCTATAAAAAGTTCAGAGGTCGATTTACCTCAATGAACAGTTAATGATAGGTTGGTGAAATACCGTTAATATAAAGTGAAGATTGGATTACTATAACTTTCGTGAGACACATTCATATTTATGATTAGTTACGGTTTACTCACGTATAGGGTTACCATTTAGACATTTGAAAAGTCCTGACAAAAAGCCTGACATTTCATTAAAAGTCCGGACATTCTAATCAAAAAATGCAAACATACGATGATTAATTTTTTGATCTCGTTAAGTTGATTGTTAAAGATTTATATTTGGTTTTTAGATGAATGAGAAGTTAATAAAGATTAAAAAGTTATTTGATATTGCATAAGTAAGTTTCATTACTCGTATTCCATCTAAGACAAAAAATCCGGACATATTAAAGAGCCGGACAAAGTCCGGACAAAAGTCTAGAAGTCCGGACATGTCCGGACAAATCCGGACGAATGGTAACCCTACTCACGTACCTACATTTTTCGGGATTGCCCGACTAGTTTCGGTCGGTAGGGCTCCGTTTGGGTCCGAAACTAGCCCGAAAAATGCACGTGAGTAAACCGTAACTAATCATAAACATAAAGATAGGATGTTTGTTACTCAAACATACCATAACAATAACAACTAGGATTTTGACGTTGTTTGTTGAACCATGGAAGGTTTAATCTATTATCCTGGATTAACAGAACACTTGAGTCCGGGATACTTAGTACTATTCACACGCGCAGACTCGCTGGCAAAGATAAAAATCCGGATCGCCAGGATATCGTCTTTTGGCAACTGATACGCATTTCCGAGTTCGTATGAGATAACTTTATTGGTCCTAATGTTAAGTATCAGCACTTGTGTGCTGCTGCCAAAAGAATAAGGAACGTTTCCAAACGAAGCTTTTGACTCGTAAAAACTGTATAAAGTTATGAAAAGTTGGATTGACTTAGGAGATTCCAACGTAAAAAGAACAAAGTTGTTCAATGCAGTCTGTATTATATCAGTTTATTTTAACTCTTGTGTAATATTCCTGTGACAAGGGTTCACCGACTTCAATTCTTTTTATTTTTAGCTTTGTTTTCGGTCACAGAAAAAAGCCGCACAGACCTTTGGAAACCAAAGGGTTAATTTGGAATCACCCTTTTTTGATCAGTAGGATAGAAATAGAATTAATTATCATGAATAGAAACTTCCCAAAAAATGGTAGAAGCATTTTTTTATTACTGCGAAACCTCTGTATTTTCGCTCATAAATTAGATTCTCATCATTGTCTCCATGTATTTTCCAGGATTACCTTCAATACCTGCATAAAATACTAGCGCTAGTTGTATGTAGGTATATCGCAACCACTCTGCACTGTATCCATAATACCCATCGGAAATGCCTCCATCGTGGAGACGAGGGTGGCTCCGACAGTCTCTCCCGCTTTTCAAATGAACAGTGATTTCATACCTCACCTCACCCGTTACTGTCATTCAAAGTTCACAAACTATTTGTGGGTGCAGGATACCATGAATTTCAACGAGGAAATGTGTCAGCCGGAACGGTCGCAACGACTCATTGCACTACTTGCTATACCCACCATATTTTTTAGAATTATTCTCCTTTGTAAAGTCAAATGCTTCACAAAGAAAATGATTGTGCAAAACGTTAAGATCTTTCCTTGACATTCTGTAACGATAACCCTTTGTTCTCGAACAAAAACAGCTACAAACGTATACATTTTTCATTGAAGTATCGTTCTCATCAATATTAATGGATTCTTGGAAGGATTAATAGTATTGAAACCCGCAGTTCAATCTGAATAATTGCAGATGGCACTACAATTCTCCAGACTACCCTCGCTTAGAGATATGTTTGTTCCCTCTGCGAAATATATCCAACCATTTGTTTAAGAAGTGAACTCGATACACAAGGAATCCGCGGTTGTATACCGTTGTCAATATAATATAAAAGGGAAATCAACAAGCCGAACAGATAAAAAGTTTTTTAGGTTTTCGTTTGTTTCGTCCCTTTTTCATATGTTTCATATTTATTTCTTCTTTGTCGCTAATAAAGTGGTTTACGTAACTTC
This sequence comes from Amphipyra tragopoginis, assembly GCA_905220435.1. Taxonomy (NCBI): domain Eukaryota; kingdom Metazoa; phylum Arthropoda; class Insecta; order Lepidoptera; family Noctuidae; genus Amphipyra; species Amphipyra tragopoginis. The sequence goes on from HG992009.1 coordinate 14,714,095, forward strand.
TTTATTTAATAAACGAGTGTAGGGTTCGTATAAAATTCTTTATACTGGTAGCACAGTGCGTATGTAGGCAGTAAAGCAAAGTTTTACCCTATTTTGCATTCACACGCGGCGGGGTGAAAGTGTTTTTCATTGTCCTACAGTGCTACCCGTCGCGCCTGACAGACGGAGGTTCTTTTTGTAACCACTGTAACACCCTACACCCTCGACACGCGTATTCACTGAACACGTATAGATTTGCCCTTTTGAAGTAAAACTATTTCACTTAATTGTGGTGTAACATTTTTCGTCTGTCATTCTGACTACATTTTGGAAATGTAGGGTAATATAAGAATATTCTGTTTGAAATATGATCGAGACGAGACCATCCAATATAATTTGTAGCTATAACGTTTTCAGTGAACTGTAACAGATGTAGATAATTTCAGTACATAAAGATGTTAACGGTGTCCAATTGATACTAAAGTATTTTGATGTAATTTAAATGATAGGCAAATGTATTTTCATTTTATATTTTGATCCCCTTTCAGAAAATATTGAAATAATAAAATTATAAGTTCAAATGGAATATAAAATGGAATTGCTTTTCGATTCTGAAAACAGCGGCCCAAAGAATACCGCAATAGAAGTAACTTCACCCAAAAATGTGATCGGTTACGGTTAATAAAAAGTTGTTAGGTAGCGGAGCTCGATTTGTATTCAGAGGAGCCGAGCTCAAGAAGGGTTTCTGAATTGCGGATGGACGGCGACGCTATCATTGTCTTTTGAATTTTTTGCCAACCTTTAAAACTGTGGCTTATAATTCAACTCACGTGACGAGCGCTAATGAAAGACTTACTTAAGTAACTGCGCCGGAGACGGGAATTAACAAGTTCCAAATACAATTCAGTTCTTGAACGAAGTTCATTTTAACGCTGGTAAAGTGGAAAACTTCAACCGTCTTCAATTTTTTTAAGAAGACGAAACGTAAAGTTTTACTTCTTTTAAACGAGATACGGCGGTAAAAAGGATTCGGGCGGTCGCTTTAATATTTTTTAAACACTTTGAGGCGGTAATAGGACCTAATTTGAGCAGAGCGTATGGCAAGTGGAGTAAGCTATTTCGTGAGAAAGGGGTCGCATTTTTCATATTTTCATTTAGTCGAGTCGTTAGATAAATAATAGTAATTTGTGCGGCACGGGCTGTGGCGTAAAGCTTATCTGCGCAGCAATTAAGAAAAACCTCGGAGGCTGTGTTTTTTTCAGCGGCTGTGGAGTGCCGTCGGCTGATTGCTAATTCCGCGACAAAGAACGCTATTACGTGGCCACAGCCGAGCAACAAATGAAAATATTTTCAAGTCACATTTAACTACAAAATGTACCGGAATAGATTTTACTACAAATTGTTTTCTGGAGAAATCTTTTATCGTGAAATCGTACCCCACAATAACGATGTCTACGACTTCTAAGGACTGTAAAATTATTGACCTTACATAAAAAGAATAATTGAAAACATACACTTCATACTTTGTTAGCACCGAGTATACTTCCAATTCACCCAATCTTTTCTATGACTAATTTTAAGTCTAATCGTGGATCAACAACTCCTTAGACTTTGGTGAATTTTCGTGTCATATTGATAGTTTGAATTTTTCAGCGATGCTTCTAAGTGTGACCCATGGATAACTAATAGATTTACAATGTTATTTGAGGTGCATGAAAAGAACTTCTACGAGTGACGATACTTCAGTACGTCCGGCGCACCCTGGGCAGTCACTGACTGGTTACGGCACGAGCTATACGAGAATAGCTCATGCCGACACGAGAGAAGAAGAAATTTCTATTTTACTTGTTACTTGCAAAATCATTGTGAAAGAAACCGGTCCTACGATAGCAAATAAGCTATAAAGGAAAAGAAAAAAACATTTCACTAAATGAGCATCTCATCTACATGGATCCGTATCTTAAACTACTTTAAATAAAGAACAACTCCAACTTAAAACTTGTTCGTGAATATAATGGCGAGCACAACTAGGATATCGTAGCCTGTAGCGATGCGCCGTAGCGGAGCTACGTAGCGGGCGTAGCGGGGCGTAGCTAGTGTACACGAGGCCGCGAGTCAGCCGAACAACTTAAATTGCCTGAAAACACAAGTTCCTCGTCAGCCGCAAAATAAACGCTGAAGAGAAATTTATTTGCTGCATTCACAGAACGAGAATAACAATACGGAGTCAAAATAACTTCAATTTGATTTCACTTGCCTTTTCTTAGCAAAACAAACATCTTGTAAACATGTTTGTCTGTTGGCGCAGAATATATATTTCCATGGTTTCATCCGCTTGGATTTCACAATGTTATTTATGCCGCTCTGGAACAGCTGGATTATCCATTCGTAAATTATGATACTTTGGTGCGTTGGTTAACTCTATTGAATTTTAAATGAATTGTAATTATCATGTGGATTTAATTGAAAAACACTACTCGTATTCCAATACAACTGTAGGTAAATTGTTTTATACAGTTTGTTGAGAGTTTTGATAACATTATTAAATCTCAGAAATATAAAATACCTAAATACCGGATAAAGCACAAAGATAACAAACACTGAACAAGAATCACTGGAATCTTGTTAAAGGTCTACACCCACACTAAACAGAAACTTGAAACAAAAATAGATACAAGCTTTATATTTTGTTTGTTACCTGATCTTTTAAACCGAGTACGGCAGGAAGGGAGGGTTATGAATCTCACTGACTATGTATACAATGTATGTATGTAAGTGTGTATGAATGTACGTAGTTTTGTGTCCTCGTACGGTCTAAACTACTGAACCGATTTCAACAAATGAGGTGTCTTTAGATTGGTCTTGATCCAGAGAGTGTCCTAGGGTACATGACGTCACAGAAAAACCATTACTTCGTATTTTGAGTTTAAATATTTTTATTATCAAATCATAAGAATGAGCAGTGAAAGCCTAACGTTGTCACTGCTTATTCTTGTCGCAGGTTTACAGGCGGTTTGCAGGTTTTATCGCAGTTTGCCTCGAATACAGGAGGGTCTAAGTTCGCACCTCTGACTTTTCGAAGTCATGAACAGATCAGAATTTGATTATCACTTGTGTTAACAGTGAAGGAAAACATCGTGAGGAAACCTGCACACCTGAGAGGGCTCCATAAAGTTCTCGATGGTGTGTGTAGTTCACCAAGCTTTGCCTGGCCAGCGTGGTGGACTGAGGTCTAAATCTTCTGAGAAGAGGCCCGTGCTCAGCAGTGGGACAGCAATGAACTAACTGTGCTTGTGCTAATATTTTTATCTCATTCATAAAATTTGGAATTCCCCAAAATTTGGAATAAGCGTTGTTGTGTGACAGTGACTGTGGAATATTAATCAATTAAATCTATCACAGTCTACCGCTCTAACTTATCTCGTGTCAGGCCGTGGCCCCATGTCTACGGTGCGGCGCCGCGTACGGCGACACGGTGCCGCGTACGGCGACACGGCGCCGTGTACGGCGACGAGTAGGTTGCACCGTACGTCCGTGGCTGGCGTGAATATGACATGTCTAAAATTGCAATATTTCAGGGCGGCCATTTTAAAGCTTTGACCTCTTCTGGTAAATCGGTAAATTACTTTAATGTATGTATTTTAGTTGTTTTAAAATATATAGGATGTTAACGAATTCGTGTAATTCCTTAAAACCATATGATCTGCTATTGGTGTAAGTAGATTGTCCTGGCATGGAAATTAGGCAGATTTAAAAAAAAACTTTTTTTTTCATGCGGTACCTATGGCTAAGTGATCGAATCTAAATCACAGGATTCAGTAAAATACAAATGTAAATGACGTCAACGTCAAAATCCAAGATGGCGGCTGTGAAATTTTACAAAATATGCATCATTGGCAGGCAATGCAGATAGCATTGCCCAGTAACTGGGTTGCGGAGGTCTGATGGCAGACGTCCTGTGTAACATATTGGTATTCAGCCGCATCTGGTTAGACTGAAAGCTGACACCAACGTAATAATTGGGAGAAAAGTTTACGTTATGGTGTAAAATGAAGCATATTCAATCTATAATAAATAATAATATTTTTTTTATTAATAACTAATTTACAAAATCAAGTACAGTTAGACCACAAGTTAATAATTAAGTCTTATGCTATACTTACTTACAATATCTACAGGCTGTTAACGAAATTGTGTAATTCCTTCAAACCGCGTAATCTACTGGTGACACAGATCAACCGAAAATGGGAATTTTTGAAAATCAAAAAAGAAGTAAAAAAAAAATTTTGCTTTTCAGTTTCTGAATCTTTTTAGAACCTTGAGTTATCTGACTGCAAAGAGCGATATCGCTTTAGTCGTCCCTGCCAGCCGTGTCGCCGTATTTTCATTAATTTATGCGTGGCATCGAAATGTTCACACAAATAAAAATATTTTTTTGCAAAAAAAAAAACTTAATTTTTTACTGAATCTTTATTAGGTGGTTTAGATACGATCGGCAACAAAGCCGCATGAAAAAAAAAAAAGATTTTTTATTTTTAATCATGCTAAATCCTGTGCAGGGCCTGTCTACACCAGTAGTAGATCATGTGGTTTTAAGGAATTACACGAATTCGTTAACAGCCTGTATATTATTAAGATTATAAATAATTTACACATACTAAAATAGTTAGACGGGCTTATATCTAACTAGCGTCTAGCCCGAGCTAGGTTTATTCAAACCTGTGTTTCAGGCTCTATCTATCTACCTTCCTTTGATTTTCAGGTCACAATACAAAAGCTTGTGTAATTAAGCAAAGACTATTCCGAAAACATAAGTGGGTCTATACCATGATCTAATGGGAGCCAATCATTGAGGTCACAGTAATTAGTATGTGCGGTCTATGTCTCATTTGCATGAGTTGTGTCACATTAACGAGAGCCTATTGGTTAACAAGTAGCCTATTCAGAGCTACCGAACCCATTATAATTAAAGGACTATTATGTCTGTTTGTTAAATATTCAGTCTATAATTATGAGTGATTTAGACAATTATTAGTAAGGTATGTTTGATGTCAATGTTTTATTCATGTTTATACTATATCTTGATAAACACAAATCAAAAAAAGTTTGCGATCACTAGCATAAGCTGATATAATTTTTTAAACTGAACTTTATCAACAATTGAACTGTTTTATTGTTTTATATTCTAAATCTATATTTTTAAATAAAGAATCTAAAGAGAAGAAGTTAATCATAATATAATCTACCGTAACAAAAAAATTTTCGATTTTTCAAAATGATCGCAAACTTTTTTTGATGTGTGTATATGTATAGGTGCCTTTGTGTGTTCATACACACGATACATAAACTGTACTAGTTGTACTAGCATTTATACTAAAGTTGAACAAAAAGACAAAGGATAAATTCAATTTAAAACTAAACTTTTTCAAAATGCCCGGCTAGTTTTAAATAAAGGTTTAAAATATCGTAGTACGTGCATTGGGGTGCATTAAAAGAGCCGTCAGGAGTGACGATACTTAAGTACGTCCGGCGCACCTAGGGCTTACTGCCTCGCTGCCAACCTTGCCGACTGGCAATTTTTTTACCCGACTACGGCGAAGCCAAAAGAAAGGGTTGTATGTTCCACCGTAGCGCCTTAACTACTGAACCGATTTTAATGAACGAGGTGTCAATAGATTCGTAATAATAGCCCGGGTAATATAGGCTATATACATTTTATATGACGGAATTTAAACCTAAGATTCTAACCACGAAAAAACTTAACTGAGTAAGTGCGACCACGGCTCTGCTTGACCATTTTTGTACCTATGCATTTCTGGATTTCTATTTGAATTATTTTCTTGTTTCGTCCTTTTTAGACCCCTTTTTTTACGTAGTCGGGTTATAGTTTTTTTAACTTTATTTTTTATTCACCACGGCATCAGTTATTCTCGTGTAGCTCGTGCCGAAACGAGAGAGAGAGAGATAGTATACGACTTTTAATTTAATATTTTCCGCTGTCGCTTCCCAAAGAGTTAGTTTTAGGAACAGGTAATGAGGGTCCCGTTTCCTAATGCATACGCTATTAGGCTTGGTAGAGTTGTTCGCTGTTGGGTACAGACTTTCCGAAGTGGAAGGTAAAGACAAAATAAAATGTGTGGTAACTTTTACGAATAATCAATTTTTAGACATGCATTTAATTAGATTATCAATTTAACATCATATACATTATTATTTTATCCTAATATATCACTACATAGTATAAAAAAAAGTCGCTTCCCTCTGTCTGCCCCTATGTATGCTTAGATCTTTAAAACTACGCAAGGGATTTTGATGTGGTTTTTTTTAACAGATAGAGTAATTCAAGAGGAAGGTTTATATGTATGATATATTGCACCCGTGCCAAGCCGGGGCCAGTCGCTAGTACAGTATAAAACTAAACTACATAGTAAAATCTAATGTAAAAACTAACTACCTATATGTACTACCTACATGTCTATTTTTACGACCATGAATTTTAATGGTATTGCCAATAACTGCATAGATTCAAACAATTTGCCAATAGATCGATTTTTAGTTTGATTTTCTATCATAGGCAAACATCGTACCTGTAGTTTGACCCTATTTCGCTTTATAAGTTCCTGGAAGGCAAAACAATGTCAATTTTACTATAATTTAAAAATGTAATGGAAAACTTAGTGGGACACGAATTCACCCTCCATTTGCATTCAGGAAGGACGCTGGGCACGGAGGGTCTAAATCGAATTCCTATCGGTTCCTTTACACGGAAGCCGGGTCAGGACTGGTCCACGTCGTTCTCACCGACAACTCCCATAACCTTGTTGAAACAAGCTAATTTATTGAATATTGCTTTCGTCTTTTCTTTGTTTTTCTTTGAAGGTTGAACATTTTTGTACATATTGATGTTTTTAGTTAATCTAAAAATGGCCTTTTTATAGTCACACACATATTTATGCTCGTGACTTGGGTCAGTGATAATGATTTTAAGTCTTTTGATAGTCCCATAGAATCACTCGCAACTGCAAAGGCATACAATGATTAATTAATAAGGACCATTCACGTGGGAACACATGGACTAGTACAAAATACACAAAAAAAGTGTCCTGAGTTTACATACACCACCAGAGCGCACGCGAAAGCACACAGCCATATAGGTAAACTTAAAAATACCAACTTTAAATCTTATGTCGTTATCACAATCATTAATTTAGCTTATCACCATACGAAGATTCGACTGCACGCATTGTAGTAAATTAGTCTTCATTATCGCGTTTTATTCTGCATTTCATCATCATCATCATTCAGTCAAAAGACGTCCACTGCTGGACATAGGCCTCCCCCAAGCATCGCCACATCGACCGGTCTTGTGCTTCTCGCATCCAGCGGATTCCCGCAACCTTCACCAGATCATTGGTCCACCTTGTGGGAGGCCTACCCACGCTGCGTCTTCCGGTACGCGGTCGCCACTACAGAACCTTTCAGCCCCATCGGCCATCCGTTCTGCAAGCAATGTTCTACATTTGGTTTGGACATTTTTGAGCACTGACCCGCAGTCCTGTGTTTCTACGTCAATGATAAGGACAGTGTTTATATAATAAAAACTACTAAGTCGCTGTTAGTTGGTATAAATAAACTGTTTATACTATCTGTAAACTTACCACACTCGCGACATTTAATTCCAAGAGTACCACAGCAGCAATGTGTTTCTGCCCAGTGAGCTACCAACGTGACGATAATAGCATTAGTAATCAATGTAATGTATGTAGCTACCTTGTGTGTTACCAACATTCATAAAATTAATAGCACACAAAAATTACCAATCGTATTGACGACCCCAACAAATATTTGAACTGAACGGTGTCTGTTTTTACAACTATGAATTTTAATGTTATTACCAATATCTGCATAGATTCAAACAATTTGCCAATAGATAGATTTCAAAATGTATTCCCGCATAATAAATTTTCTGATTATTTGAAGCAATTGAGTATTCATAAAGATCATTTCAATACGAATTCAATATTTTGCCGACGAGTTTGAGCACTTTGTTCCTTTTTGCCAAGTATTTTGCAGCCATCTGGATTTTATCTCCGCGATGTATTACAATTTTCTCTTAGTCATATTTACCTAAAAATTTCTTTAGCAAGTTCTGTTTTCGTTTCGAGAAGTGAATGCTTATTTAGTTACAGAAACGAGGCGTAACAACATTTACTCAACTCGATTTAGGAACGTTGAACGTCTGAAGAATGTAATGAAAACATTATATTCACTGTATTATAGTCGTATCTTGTGTAAAAATACGCTTTAGTAGAATTCTATTTTAGTTTTAGCCTGATATATTGGGGATGGAAAATTCTGGTTGATGTCTAGTTTATTTTCGGCCCCACGACACAGGGAATCCTAAGGGATGGGGGAGGGTTGGAGGGGATTTGTAAAATTTTGCGCTTAATGTTCTTATGTACTGTATATTTTTTTTAAATATTGTACCGTATTTTTATTGTAACCGAGTGAAATATTTCTTGTCGCTTTATTTTTAAATTCTCAATTTATAATCAACTAACTTTTGCCCGCAGCTTCGCTTGCGAATGCTGTGATTTTAAACCCGTTATGTGACGATTTTCCATACAAACTTTCATCCCCTATTTAACTCCCTTAGGGGTGGAATTTTGAATAATCCTTCCTTATTCCTTGTGTACATTTATAAAAGAAATCTCTGTGCAAAATTTCAGCTTTCTATGTCCAAGGGTTTGAGCTGAGCGTTGATGAGTCAGTCAATCAGTCAGTCAGTCAGGACCTTTCTTTTTATTTATATAGAAGAAGATTTGATCGTTTTATTAGTAGTGTAATAATCAGCAGCGACCATTTACGGAGGGATATGATGATGTAATGATTCCTAAAGTACGAAGGCTTATAAGCATCGTTATTTTTACAACACTTTGTCGAAGGGACAAAATCTAAAACTACAAAAAAGACGAGCAAACACGTACATAATAAAATGGAATAATGTGTAAACCGTGAGAGCGACGATGGCTACTAGCACCTGTCACGTTAAACATGAACTACCGGCAGCCAGTGCGACGTACTCGAATGTACCGTGTTCAGAGCGTTCACCAGACTTCACTATTGACAACACTATTTTTAAAACGAATTCATACCTTTCAGCCGATTTTTCAAAATTCGAGCGTTGGACAACGTCAGTAAAAAAATTGCTAAATAAACTGATATTAACATTCTTTTTCCAAAGATCTCGACCAGCGGAAGACGACTTTTTAATAATAGAAACTCACATCCTTTCTAGCTCTCGAGAGTTGGTGCAATACCTTTTTAACCTCAAGAGACCACCTTCATTAAATACTATCACTGCTTATACATTACCATGTTAATTATTATATTCTTAATCTTAGTCCAGCAGTTTGCCTGAATCGGTTTTTTTTTTGTTTTTTTTTATACTGATCTACTATAACCATTGTTTTTTTTTTTTTTTTTTTCTATTGGACTGCTGTAGGTCGTCCTAGGGGACGGTTTCTACGTAACCGGGCAGTTATTGGCGAGACCTGAAGGGTCTCCAGCCAATATAACCATTGTCCTGTGTTGGGGCTTTAGAGGGAAGAGCGCTGCTCCCATAACACAAGGCCTCCTGGCTCTATTTTGAGAAGCAAAGTTTGACCCCATTTTTTGTGTTCTAATAACATGCTATACTTTTTCATAAAGTGTATTAACCGGTTGCGTACCGCCCGTCGTCCCAGGACGACACTTAATTGTCTTATCTATTGTGTCTATAATTACGGTGTTTGAGAGTTTAATGTACATGGGAAATAAATAAAATATCAAAGTCATTAGATTGACAACCATGTTTTTAAAGTTAATTAAAAATATCTACATAAATACTTAACCCTCAAAAGGTTCGACTCCTAGTCCAATGTCTTACATCCCGAAAGTTCTCAACAGTCGAAAATTTCCGATTCCATTTATATCCCGAAGTGAATGATACCGGATGAATTTAGCATACTTTGTCGAGGGCAGCATATCCATGCGGAATGCGTCGGGTCCGAGTCACAAAGGGTCGGATAAATCACATTACGTACACGCGTGAATTGTAAATTGGACATTAGTCGTTACACCTCCGCGGGGTGCAACGTATTCGAAAACGTTCACCGTTGACGAATGAAGCTGAAAAATGGTTGCGTTTCATTTGCATATCATTTGTTCAGTTGTTGTAGCTACGTATTATAAACATGAATATTTTATGTAGGTATGTTAAGGAATTTTGCTGTCAATTATTTTGTTATTTGGTGCCTGAAATCTTTAGAATACGGAGTATGTAGTGATTAAATGATAGATAGATAACATAGATAAGACATTTATTTGGCACATACAGAAAACACAACACACAAAATCACAATTACATAAAACATAATACTAGAAGATAGAAATATTAAAATAAAAACACGTTAAAATTAAAAGACAATATATCTGACTACTATTAAATTAAATATAACTATCCTATTAAACAATTTGGGAACCTTTTTGTGTATTGATTGTAAAAGCAGTTAGCGATGTCAGAATTAGCTGGTTTCCAAAAATTTTACTATTTTGGTAGGTAATTATCAGATTACAAATAAGCGTGAATTGTAAATTGGATATTAGCAATTAGGATTTATAAACTCTCACTGTTGACAAATGGTGCTAAAAATTGGTTGCGTTTGATACTAAAAAAAAAATTCCATGTGTTACGTATTAATTTCTTTGAGTGTTTGCGGTTGAAAATAAATAAAGACATAAGAAGAGTTTTCAACGTCAATATGCTTGGGTGTTTTTAGATTTTTATAAGCCTTCTTTAGGATTGTAAGTATTCTTGTATTTTATATTTATTTTCCCAGTCTGAAACTTAAACAAAGAAACTTCAATTCAAAGTATATTCCTTTTATATCTATTATTATTTATACTTCATTTATCTTCTTTATCCTGACATTACAAGTGCTTCAAAGTTCATGATAGCAAATTGAATAGCTATTGTAGTCTGGTCGTGACTGAACGTTATAAAGGGCTTGAAATAGCATCCAAATGATATCTACAAATCTAATAAAGATAAACTTTTCATTGGGAATAGCGAAAGGTGAAATATTAGAAATATTTTAAAACGAGTGATTGGAATCAAACGTTACTTTGCGGAAATACATGACATACAAATATGCAAAAATATGAAATATGCAAATATGAAATACAATATTTAGTTTTAATTTCGCCAAACTAGATCGCTAGTTTGGACGCAGTACGCAGCGCCACCCTCCTGCCCAGAAATATATAGGTCTATTATGCACCTGCAGAAAGAGTGAAAAAAGCAACATGCAAGTATATACAAGCTTAGTTTTAGTATATACTAAACCTGAAACTAGTTTGTTCAGAATCATTAGGAGAATCGATTGACTAATTTTTTACACCATTTTTTTTCATTTTTTTTTATTCTTTAGGTTTCTACCCATAAAAGTTACGGGAATAGACACTTTGAGGCTTGAGATGGTCCGCTCGGTCAGTTTCCGTGTATTAGACAACCCCTGCATAGCACATCTCAGGCATTTCACACTTTACTAGGGAACTTAACGCGACATAAACTACGGTGTAACTTGGAGATTTATTTAAAACAAAAAACACATATTCAGGCAGTTCTGATGAAAATCTTGTTGGGGTGTCTCGGAGTTTGTTCGTAGCTCTAAGCTTTATTATCGGTATTTACATTTCTTCGAATGTAATCTCTAGTGTCATGGGTCTACGGGTAAATAAAATTACCCGTGGACCCGGTAATGGGTCAACCCACTGGGACCACGGGTAATAGCTCGGTTTTTGTATATACTAAAAATAACGTTGTATAAATATAAAAGTGTGGGTTTAGTTGCATGCTGCATATTTTTGTAGAAATATGTTGCACAGAATTTACGGAAATAATAAATTACAAGCCCAAAGTTGTCTATAAAGTATCATTACTTATATCCACTTAAAACAGTTCACATACGAAACGCAAAACTTTTTTTTATTTAGCCAAAAAATCCACAATGTTCATAATTCAAATTTTTATGGGCTATATTGTTTGAAATAACCCCAACATTCCCGGCACAGTTGATGGATACACTCGCTTTATAAATCTTGTTTCGCGAGCTGTTATTTTCCGTGCAATCAGACCAATACCGATCTGTAATTGGCACCCAACGGGGACCTAACGAGACTGATTGTTCGCTGATGTAGCAAATACTGCCACCCTCCTTTTATGTTTATCTTTTTAAGCGGTTACTGTGGAAAATATACTGCAAATATAATTATTTGTTCTGACTTTCTTTATAATTAAGATGTTTGGTTTACAGCGTCTGTTCTGTTCATGCAAATAATTATAACCAAGCAAAGTTCTGGTAAATTAGCTTCAAACCCCTTGAGTAGAAACTAAAACGTAATTTAGTATTCGCGAAGACACGCGATGAATGTTTGCATGCATTTACACCATTAAGAACTCCGTTTTTTTTTAAGTAAAATGTATTTGCATGAAATACGCCCTTTTCTTATATTTTTAAATCAAGATTCAGATTCATCTATATTACTTAAGGAAGTATTTTATTCTCTTTCGAGGAAAACACAGCGTACTTCCCGTTTACACATGAGTAACTTACGTAACACAATATTTTAGCGAGCTGAATCAAGGACACGAAATAAAGAAGAAATACAAAATATATATCAACAATAGACATGAGGGTATCACTGAATAGTAAATAGAAATCTATTTGGTACGCAGCGTCATCTCCCCGATTTCTGTGTGGAATCTCAATAAACATGTTTTGGTCGTTTTGCGATACATTACGGATAATATCTCGGAATGAGTGCTATTTGTCTCGTTCCCGGCGTCGTCCGTATATATACGAGTAGGTACAGATACAACCAATAGTGTGCCCCACGTATTGCCCTGCGTGACGCTCATTTGTTCCCAATTTTATTTTGATGACCGCTATAAGATATTGTTGTACGTGCGTGGTTGACGGAATGTAGTGTTTAAATATCTTGTAAAATTGTGGAAGTATCGCGTATTTTTTAAATGGTGTAGATTACCATTTAAAAAATACGCGATACTTCCAAGCAGTAAATGAAAATAAATACGTGCCTTCGAAAAAGATGTACGCTGAAGCTTAGGTTAATTAAGGTACTTAATTTTTGACCCAAAGGTTAACTGGTAGAGAATTCCAATGGCACTAAGATCGCCTTGTGTAAACACTAATGTACATGAAGTTCAAATAAATAAATAATTAAAGTGAGATAAAGTATCTGAATACACAAAAGTATAACAAGAATCAAAGTACGAAATAGTAAAGAATAATAATTTAAAGTTAAGTTCAAACGTTAATAGAATGTTCAAAAATAACTGGTAACTAGACTCTTTTCACCCCAAGATGAATCCTGACGGCGTCGTCCGTATATATATGAGTAGGTACAGATATACGTTAATTGTAGCCGTAAGGAGACTGCTATCAAAAAAACGTAAACGACACCATTAAAAACCGTAAAATATCTATATTAACCATGTTTTGTTTTTTTTTTAAATATATTTGATTCTAGCATTTGCCTGCGGCTTGCTCGCGTTAATTTAGTATTTGACAATCAACTCTTAACACGCTGCTAAAGTTTCTATAATAACATAATTTAATCGTGATTCGAAAGACACGTGGCGCCATTTATGAACGTTATTGTTGTTTTCCTCGGGAACAGTACTTTTTTCGGAATTAAAGGTACCCTATGTCCGTAGCTGTACTCCTGACAACGTCTATGCAAAATTTCAGGATGATCGGTTCTGTGGTTTAGGCGTGAAAAGGTAACAAACAAACAAACTTACTTTCGCATTTATAATACCATATACATATAGTTAGGAAGTTAGGATTCTAAGGAAACGGTTTGTAGAGAAACGTACGAATCAACTTACGGTGAAAAGGGTATGCATAGAAAGCTGCTTTTGTAGTTCTACTTTGTAACTTCAACGAAGTCAATAAACAAAATAAAACGCTATTGAATAATGCTCTATCAACCTGCATCGTATAATAGGATTGTCATTGACGGGTGCAGTTCACGACGCAAAAGGAATATAGTTTCACAGGCCGCCAGTCCGGAACAATTGAATTATGCTCAGCTATTAAATTCAGCTCGTCCCGAAGCGTACACTTCATGCTCTCGGTAATCGTCGGTTGTTAGTACAACCGTTTATGTTATACCATTGCATCATGCATGATATTGATTGTCGCTCTTACAATTAGTAGTTGCCAGTTTGCTAAATCAGGGCCTGTGATTGTAATTATTAGGTACATGCAATTGTAGGTGCGGTCGGTAGGTAATACTGGGTTAATATGTTATTATTTATAGTTTTGTGTTTATATTTTAGATAAGTAAATTAAAAAAAAAAAATAAAAAAAATATTGTGTTAAAAACATAACATACATACATACACACGCACACTTACAAAACGTACGTTCATAGCGAAAGTATGTTTATTCCAGTATCTACTTCTAAATATCGTATTTATTGTATTATGCAGCATGCTTGTCTAATTATTTTACATATACTACTTGTTTACTTTAAACTTGTAACTCGTCATCGGCGTCTATTACTCATTGTAAGAAAAAATCTATTAGCAAAAGGGTGTTTTATGTTCATTACGCTACGATTGAAAATTAATCTTCGAACGAGAATCTTACCTTGCCGTAACACAGTTTTAACTAGCACGGGAGGTAATGAACTTTATTCATGTATACCGTCAATGGATATTTATTATTCGTTTCTTGTTATTAGTAATTAAGTCAAATTACATAGTTGCGATGACATTTTGTTACTATCTAAGTTTTGATCTTACTGTTTATTTGTTCAAATGCACCCAATAAACTTAGTGAGTGTACATTAAAAACATGGAAACTATGTAAGTACTTTAGTTGTAACTACGTTTAATGTTTACTACTGGTGTACTGTATTTAAGATGTTTAAATAAAATTCTATTCTATTCTATTCTATTGAGTAACTGTAATGTATGGTATCTTTGAAAGATTTGATTTGAAGAAATTAGGCTCAATCTCCAAAATAAATATTGATGGTTTTGGTCCCTAAAATTTCAAACCTAAATACTTCCAAAATTGCTTGGATAAAATCGAGGCCAATATCAAAATAGGCTTATTTAGACACCTTCTTTTCGAAATAAAAATACGGAGCACGATTAATATCACTACATAGTATAAAACAAAGTCGCTTCCCGCTGTCTGTCCCTATGTATGCTTAGATCTTTAAAACTACGCAACGGATTTTGATGCGGTTTTTTTTAATAGATAGAATGATTCAAGAGGAAGGTTTATATGTATAATACATGCATATTATAGTAGAGAAAAACGTAGAATATGCGATAAACGACATCCACGTGGCGAAGCCGCTGGCGACCTCTATTCATCAATATATAAAATGCACCAGAGAGTTCAGCCAAATACGCTGATTTTGGAGAACATCCCATTAAATCACACCTGATTTAAATTCTTTTTTTTTTAGTTTATTAAACATAATTAATAAATTTACATGGTGAATTACAAACATACCAACACCAACCATCACGAGTTCAAACCGGCCGTACATAAGTTCTATCAGAAAATTTCTGACCCGTGCGCGAAGACACTCTGCTCATACACATTTTGACGACACGTTTGGTGCAGTGGCTAAGCGATTGGCTTCTGAGCTACGGGTCGTGGGTTCGATTCTCACACGGAACAAAAATTTGTATGACCTAAAGATGGTTGTTTCGGGTCTGGGCGTTTGTGTATGTGAGATTTGTGTCTGTAAACGCACCCACGATACAAGAGAAATCTTAGTGCGTGGCAACGTAATAAAAAAATTGTATATAATACATACTGTACATAGTGGTGTGGTGGCCCAAAATCAAACATCTCCTTTACATTCCAAGAAATGATTTTTTAGTACAGTTAATACATTTTTTTGCATTTATTGCATTGCAGATTTCGATAGGTAGATTTCCATTCAGAATAAATGGAAGCATGCATACATTTAAATTCTCTTATTAGATCTCTGAGCACTTTGCCCGATCCGAATCTATGAGAATCTATGAAATTCGGATCGAATGTAGTTCCGTTCATACAAATAGAACTGCAGGTTGTTTGGATGGTATTTTCTCGGATTCGAATCTGACACAATGCACGCTCCTACTGTCTAACCTATGTTATTAATTTTATCAAAAACAAATGAAGGAAGCAAGTTAAGTTTAATATTCCTACATATACGCTAAATGTAAATAAAGGTAAATAAGTAGCAACGTTTTTGTTATGTGAAGTACATGCTGTTCATTAGGTTGCGCGGTAAAAAAACTCTTTACTAATAAATATGAGTAAGGTTTTTTTTCTATATCTCCTAACGAACGCTCCGAGTAGCTTTTTCGGCATGAACAGTACAATCGTAAACAAAATCATTTACGGCTTACAAGCCACTCCGCTTTGTGTGCGAGAATATCTCAATTTTTCGCAGTGTTCCGGGTAATATTTCCTTTGTTTCATCGATGAACCGCGGCTGCCACTTAGCGCCCTTTGTGCATTACCCCGTGTGCCCGAGGCGTCCGACACCGGGGCCGGGAGGGACTCGGCGCGAATGTACCCGCCTGTAATACTGGATGATGTACGATGAATTATAGCTTGGTGCTTTTTTGTAGCGCCGATTTTTCCGGCTTTTTCTTGGGAATGGGATATTATGCTACGTAGATTCCATAAAAACTATAAATTCCGAAGATAAGTAAAAGAGGGAAATTTTACAAAAAAAAAAAAAACGAAATTGCATACATTCTGTGATTTGCCAAAACAAACTATAAACCGTGGGTTCGAGGTACCCGAAAGATTTTAACCATCGATTCCGATGCCTAATTGGAGAAGAAAAGCTAGGATATACAAGGTGTAACTTAACAACTTCACTGTCCAGATAGCAGACACAATAGTTAAACAATGCAGATGTTCATATGTGATTCACGGGACAGGGAAATGGTTAAATAATGCACAACCTCTTAAGGGGTCACTGTACTCATAATTATGAACAACTTTTACTATGGGACCAAACATGAAATCGCGAAAAAACGTCTGCTGTTCCCTACATTTTGGCAAGTTTCATAGTAAAAGTTGTTCATAATGATGAGTACAGTGACTCCTTAAGAGGTTGTGCGTTATTTAAGTTACACCTTGTATAGTTTATCTAATGAAGCTTAATTTTCGAGATATTCATTGTTTATAGAAATTCACAAGTCGAAAAATCTCTAGAGGAAGCACTAAAGTTAATTGATTTATTTTGTTCCGAAAAACAAAATAATGAAATTGATTGAATTGGACATTAAGTTGATATAACATTATTTAATCATAATACCATCAGAAAGGCGTGGTTAAAATCTTTCGGGTACATCGGCCCACGGTGTATATTCTAAACAAAAGGTATTCGATAACTTTGATTAAAATGCGTTCCAATACGATGCGTGTCAAATCGATTTATCGAATATTCATATAAAAGTTTCGCTCAAACGAATTCAATGCTAAATCCATTCAATATTTGAATACATTTGGGTAAAGATTTATGTGCGTTCTAAAAATGTATTTTTATCCATTATGTAAACAATAATGTAATATAATAGAGCAACAATAAAAAACAATAGTTTTTATTATTGCAATGAAACCGAGCTTACAGGGTGACAGGATCGTATCTGCACCTGTCGCCACTTCACGCGATTATGGTCACATTCACCTGACAATTTATAAATTCGTTTTTAAAAAAAAAAACAATTGATCTGTCTGTACTCTGAAACAATAACTATTTATCCGTTCGTTCAATACTTAAATCTGTAGAGGTAAAATGTTACCAAAAAAAATTAGGTATTTGAGTTTAATGAATAAATACATGTGCGACTTTATTATCATAATACATAACATAGTCAGTCCATTACAGTCCCACTGCTGGGCATGGGCCTCTTGTCTTTGGTCACGCTGGCCTGATGCGGTTTGACGTGAAAAATAAACACCATCTACAAAAAAAATCATTAAGCCCTAATAACTATTAGTATCAACTGAACCGTACCCCAAGTGTGAGTTTTTTTACGTTACCACTGTAGTTGCGTCACGCTAAAAATGTATGAAAATTTAGGTAGAGCCTCTAGCGGCGACTAGCGTGACTAAAAATTTGTTTGACATTTTTGGCGTGATGTAAGTGCAGTAGTAACGTAAAAAACTCACACTTGGGGTACAGGTTTCCTCAAGATGTTTTCCTTTACCGTTAACGCAACTGATAATAAAATTCTGATTCGCACATGAATTTGAAAGTCAAAGGTGTGCGCCAGGATCGTACTCAGATCCTCCAACATTGAAGGCAAGCGTTCAACCGTAGGCTGTTTGGGTATTCGCAGTATTTTAAAATGATTACAATATACCTATGATACAGGCAGTCCCGAAACTTAACGTCAAGCCGGGAACAAATAATAGAGCAGTTTACAATTGTTCAAAAAAACCTTTTTTTTTTATTTTCCTACTTTTTTACAAAACACATGTAAGTAATAGCACAGTGTACCTACTTATTACATACAGTGGGTCAAGGGTTCCCTACGCCACTGCGAAAACCGTTACTTCGATTTTCATTAGATCGAACACTTTATGACGAATCAACGATACTCCTAAACTACATTACTTCTAGAAGTCTTATTAGTGCGATGTAACGTTAGTGCGAAACACATTGTATCGAAGAATTTTACACCTATAGCTTATTAGGTCGAATGCTTCTTTCCTCGATAGTACCTACAATTTGACGCGCAGTTTTTTTTGGCGGATGTTATGTCTACTTGGGACATAACCTCACCCCGCAACCCCCCGCACGATTGCTCTGCGACAATGTTCTACGTTGACCGACTGTAAGGAGTAAAATATAGGTAGACTGTGGTAATAGGTAGATTTAAGAAGTAAAATTTTATTTATGGTAACTTAGAAACTCGAAAACGATTCCTTAACTTGAAACTTTTTTTTTATTTCTTTTTTCTGAACTTTATCTGCCTTACCATTTGCCTTGACGTTGAGTTTCGAGACACTCATTATAAATGTATACGTTTAATATAAAAAAAAAAACAAGAAACTTTCCTTCCTCTGTTATTGTATCAACAGTATTCCGTAACATGACTCTGTTGTAGACGAGTTAAATAAGTACGTAACTTTAGATGATAGTTCCCCTAGTATACATATTGGAATCAGTCAACTTCCCGCATGCATGATGAACTGGTATTAGTTGGCAACTCGCTTTACATAGCTTTGTGCTGTCATTATAATATCTATGATATGCTGATTTTGTTAACACCCCTTCTGTTTGATTGCTGAGTATAATAGCTAGTAGCAATGGATGCGGCAGTTATGTAGCTACAAAATCTTTCAGGAACTACTTATGCAGGGTGTAAACGAATTCGTGTAATTCCTTCAAACCACGTGATCTATTACTGGTGTAGATACACCACGCACGGAATTTAGCTTGATTAAAAATAAAAATAAACTTTTTTTCTTGTGGTAGGGATTAGTGATCGTCGATCTCTAAACCATAAGGATACAGTATATTTAAAATTTATTTTTACTATCTTTAACCATTTTGATGCCACGGATAAATGAATTAAAGTACGGCGGCACAGCTGATGGGTACGACTAGCGCGATATCTCTCTTCGCATGAGTTAGCTCGGGGCTCTAATTTTACTCAGAAATAGAATATAAAGTTTTTTTTTATTTTTCAGTAACACCCATTTAAGGTTAATCTGTATCACTCGTAGATCACGCGGTTTGTTCGTTTTGCCACAATTTACGTGCAAGTAAATTGCTATAATAATGTTTATAGCCTTTCAATAGTTTTTATTCAGTGTAAGTCATTGCGTACTTACAGTACTTAAAATAACTTTGGCGCTCTGAAATCAGGCTTTGAGCGTTCTGTTCCTTACTTCAGAGAGGCAAAGTTATTTAGTATTCGTAAAATAACTTTGCCGTTCTGAAATCAGGCTTTCAGCGTTCTGTACCTCACTTCAGAAAGGCAAAGTTATTTCACGCGTACTGTATCACAGTGTCTTTTTCATCCTTGTCGTTGGCAGAATCATCGAATAGCATTGGAGCCATCAAAATTAAATGAAAAGCTTTTTCGAAAACCGTAAATGTTTACCCTAAAATATCATGAAAGTAAATATCTGATTTACTACAATAAGCCTAGCCATCCGCAAAATAGCCAGAATAAAGGCTACAAGTCAAATATATGGTGATAATAGGGTAGGCTCGACAACTCCGCCGAATATACATATAAATTCATCTCTACGGAATCTCCTTTATGTGAACTTTGCCAAGTTTTTTACTTACGACTATATGAATGCCAAGATTCTTGTGATTTATTAACCCTTGTATTATATCGTGTCATATTTCATAAGATCATCTTACGTATCGAATAGAAACATGTGGATTTTCCTTGTAGCTTTTATTTATTAGTAAGAAAAATAATCAACATTTTCTTTTTAACGCATGAGAGATAAACTTTATACACTTAGCATTATACCAATGTAAAACAATGGTTAAGGTATTTTGTAGTCTCAATTGATAAACTACTAAACAATAATATCTACAATTACTTTAACATGCTATCCTGTACACACATAACCTTGTTATTCGGGAACTAAGTCAATTTACATATCGAGTGATCATCAATTCGGTACGTGACATAAATAAGATCGCGCTCTACGGGGGAGCAGTCCGTGCAATTCCTCTCATGTCACCACTAGTTGCAGTCAATTATCTGATAAGCCACATCACCCTACGTCGCGACGTGCCTCCGGTCTATGTTGACACCCCCGTTGCCTAGCAACGCGAAGAAAGCCACCCGATCAACCGCAAACGAAGTTATTTCTTCCAATTTATTCGCTTTATCGTCCAATTAAAAGCCTCGGTTGTATAAAATTGATTTGTTGCCGAATCAACCTTCTGTAACACAATTGTCTGGGCAGCGAACGTCTGGCGAGTTTTAATTTCCTTGTATGTTGGCGGCAAAAGAAACTGCGGAAATTGTTACCGAGCGGAGAACAAAGAAATATAATGTTTTATGTATTGTTCAAACGTACTCATGCTTTAAAATACTAGGAGCATAAACTGTGTGTTGTTTATGAAACGGTTACCCATAAACACTAATTCCATTGATGTGTTCACTAATTATGCACAAAGCAATTGCATAATTTATGCATTGGCGTATCGTGGAAACTGTTCTCTCTAAATAACATTATCCGCTAATTCCTTCTAAATCCCTAAATCGATGGATATAACTGTTTGCTGATAAAATAAACGATTTAAACAATGAATTGACAAGTGGATAAACAATAAATTAAATGGTTCCAGGCGGATCTGATCAAAATGACACATGGCGCGGACTACTAACTTAATGGCTTTTAGTAGCTCTTTGTGAAAGAGTTCGTCCGGGGAAGTACTGTGTTCCGGTTTGAAGGGAACACAGCAATGCCGGTGAAATTACAGGCACATAAGACCACAACTTTGTCTCTAAAGGTGTGTACGGACTAAGCGTTCCTATGTACGCGTAGTCGGTTACGCGTACACAGGAACGCTTAGTCATAGTATGGAGGTGCCTGTCTTAAGCCTTGTATGAACTAAGCGTTCCTGCGTACGCGTAACCGACTACGCGTACCAATGTACGCGCTGTCCGTACACACCTTTAGGTAGCAATCGGCGATTGTTGCAAAAAAAACAATCGACTGAATCGAAAATTGTACTGTTGCGCTTTCGATTGTCGATTTAGTAGTTCCTCACCACAATTATTCGAATAACAATCGATGAACTACTAAATGTACATTGAGCCAGAAGAGAAAAATTAAATATCTATTAGCGCCAATCGCATAATAACTGCAGTTTACTTGTAAGTACTGGCGCACGGACTTTTAACTATTGAATTGTGGCGCAGCGGCAGCGCACGCACCACCTTTTAGTATTTACTTATTTAGTAGTATGAGTATAGTAATACGTGCGCTGCGCCACAATTCAATACAAATTAGTAGTTAAATTAGATACGGTAACCGTATCAGTGGTTGGTGCCTGCTGCGCGCTGTTAGTCGATAACAATCGACTAACATCAATTGTTATCGACTTTTGTCGACTGGACTGAACAATCGACTAAGTCGATTAGTTTTAGTAATAATCGCCCATCGCTACTCTAAGGTTGGCAACAGCTCAGCAATCGTCTTGATGTTGTAGGGTGCAAATAAGCGGCGCACAGTGGGCTGAAAATCGATCTTCATAGACATTGGGATCAACTTTGTAAAACTTTTATTTTTTTGGCAGAAATGGGTTTAGGTATCGTATATTGATCAATTTAATGCTATTAGAGTTTTTTCAATAAACGTTTTTCTTTACTTTATAGCACTTGGTTGAAAAAAATGTATGGAGAAATACGTAAAAAAGGATATATTTCGACTTTCGTACAAGTGCCCCTAATTTCCTTTGGCACGATTATACCCCTTATTTTTCTGCATTTTTTGACATATCACATAATGCGGGCACGCGCTAGATTTTGGGAGAAAAAAAATCAAATGTGTTTTTAGAATATAAAAAAAGGTTTTAATCTGTTTATAATTGACATTAGGTACTTAATGGTTATAAATGAATTATATGAATAGAAATGTAATAGCTACCGGTTAAACATAACAAATTTTATGGAAATTAATTAATATTTTTGTAATTTAAGAACGAGGATGGTTAAATAATGAGATCATGATCCATTGGCCATTATCTATCATAATGAGATCTAATGTCCTATTACTGAGATAAATTAGATCTCATCAACTAACTACCCCCCTTCCTACGTAGTTTTTTCGAACCTTAAGTATAAATCGTGTGCATTTAATCACTATTTTCAATTGACTTTGTTTTTTCAAAGAGTAATAACCTATTTTTCTAAAATGGAACGAGTGAATTTAGTTCATAATCTTGACTTGTATGTTGTTTTAAAGCAGTCCGGCAAGCTGGGTAACTACCTTGCATTGCTGGAAAGTGTTGTGTTTCAGTTCAATTTGAATCTTTCGGAAGAAGACTCCAATCGGTACAATACAGTTTTTGATGATATCAGGTCCGTAAATCTTCGACAGTTTAAGTGATAGCATCAATCCAAGCGCTTTCTCTGGAGTAAAAGCATTTTTTGTGCTTTTGAGTTTTAATTAGTTGAGAAAATGTTGCTACCTCTTCAGGATGTTTCATTAAATAATCAATGACTTCAGCCAAATTTACTTTGCCGTCTTTCTTTAACTTGCTTACTGTAGCGTAAGCTAGTTCGTCACTGTCTTGTTGATTCTGTTCGTCAATCCTGCGTTTTTTCTGTTTAGTACACAAATATACAAATGGTTTAGGAGGACCTAAACGCTTAGTTAGTGTTCCAACAGATACAGATTGGCTGGTTGAAGGTGCTTGATACTCTGTAATGGCATCCTCTGCAGCTTGTTGCGAAACAACACAACATGGCCAATCCACTGTTAACGCCAACCAGTCTCCATATTGTTTCTTAAATGTTTCAGAGTATCCTTTGGCATTCTTCCATCTTTTTATGACAGCTTGGCTGAATCTTCGACAAAATTCCTTTAAAGTATCGCTGTCTTCTTCCGAAAGATTCAAATTGAACTGAAACACAACACTTTCCAGCAATGCAAGGTAGTTACCCAGCTTGCCGGACATCTTTAAAACAACATACAAGTCAAGATTATGAACTAAATTCACTCGTTCCATTTTAGAAAAATAGGTTATTACTCTTTGAAAAAACAAAGTCAATTGAAAATAGTGATTAAATGCACACGATTTATACTTAAGGTTCGAAAAAACTACGTAGGAAGGGGGGTAGTTAGTTGATGAGATCTAATTTATCTCAGTAATAGGACATTAGATCTCATTATGATAGATAATGGCCAATGGATCATGATCTCATTATTTAACCATCCTCGTTCTTAAATTACAAAAATATTAATTAATTTCCATAAAATTTGTTATGTTTAACCGGTAGCTATTACATTTCTATTCATATAATTCATTTATAACCATTAAGTACCTAATGTCAATTATAAACAGATTAAAACCTTTTTTTATATTCTAAAAACACATTTGATTTTTTTTCTCCCAAAATCTAGCGCGTGCCCGCATTATGTGATATGTCAAAAAATGCAGAAAAATAAGGGGTATAATCGTGCCAAAGGAAATTAGGGGCACTTGTACGAAAGTCGAAATATATCCTTTTTTACGTATTTCTCCATACATTTTTTTCAACCAAGTGCTATAAAGTAAAGAAAAACGTTTATTGAAAAACTCTAATAGCATTAAATTGATCAATATACGATACCTAAACCCATTTCTGCCAAAAAAATAAAAGTTTTACAAAGTTGATCCCAATGTCTATGAAGATCGATTTTCAGCCCACTGTGCGGCGGTAACCACATTCCATCAGATGGGTTTGCCAACCTATCATATAAAAAAGAATATCGGTTTATGCATTCAAAAATATATCCACAGCATCATAGTCCCAAACGTACAAACAACCGGTTTAAACACTAGCAAAATCTGAAAATTCATGCTGTAAATTCAAAGAGCAATAGTGTCCAAAGGTCTTTGTGACCAAATTGGGATCGGTCATGGAATTGAGTTAGAACGGTATCGCGTATTCGGACGTACGGACCACGCGCCCGATCCGATCCTTTGTCGTGTCATCAAACTGCAAATTGGCAGATTCTACCGCTACCGGTGGATAGCTGCGGGCGGCCGTGTTACCGCACAAATATCGACGAACTGCAAATAAAACCTGTGTTATAAACGTTGTTGTACGTTGTTGTTAGTGCAAGCCGCAGCTGCTAAAGAATTATCGGAAAAATGTTGTTATTTGAAATTGTGACGGTATTCTATTCAGGTGTTGTATCATTTTGTTTCTAGGCTACGTCGGTCTGTTTAGATACACAATGTATCTAGGTACGACGTACTGCTGTTTAACATGCAATGTAAATTGTTGGAGTTAATGGATGGAAGCCGGCAGCTTAATGTCACTTGTACCTAAGTGCTTAGCTAGCTATCTATTAGCATTGTATAGTATAGCGATGTTTAAGCCACCGTAAACAACAAGCTTTAAGAGATGAAGAGAACAGTAAAATAGGTATCTATCTAGGCGTAAGGGCTGTCAAACAAGGTGCATAAACTATAAAATATCTGTCTGGACTTATACTTACTTAGACTTATAGTGCTTACATTTTTTTTAACACATCATCACGCCTTTATTCCGCTAGGCGAAGAGCAGAGTTGTATAGTACCCCCACATTTCGCCGTTATATAGGTATGTATATTGTATAGGTATCTATTAGTTTCGCCTAACTTCCACGACACATGGAATCCTAGTGTGGGAGCTAGTGCCAAATGTAAAATTGTTATTATGTAAGTTTATTGAATAAAAAAGTTAAGTTATATTTGAAATCACATGTAATGGGGGGCGAGCCTATTGCCATCAACCGTGCACATATCCAGACTCCGGGCTGCTACTGAGAAATTCCACACGGAAAAACCCGACCTGGGGATCGAATCCAGGACCTCACGCTCAGCTGTCACGTCAGCGCTTGTGACCAACGAGGCAGTAAAGTTTTTTTTAAAATGGTC
The DNA here is from genome assembly GCA_905220435.1 of Amphipyra tragopoginis. Classification (NCBI taxonomy): domain Eukaryota; kingdom Metazoa; phylum Arthropoda; class Insecta; order Lepidoptera; family Noctuidae; genus Amphipyra; species Amphipyra tragopoginis. Next base: position 14,739,790 of record HG992009.1, read on the forward strand.
TTATATATTATTATCTGTATTAATAAAATGCGAATCAACATTATTTTATCAATTCCTTTACTTAACGTATGAATTACCTTTAGTATTTTCTAAGTCATGTCGCAAAAACCAAAAATCTACTAAAATGTTTAGGTACTTTAACAACAACCATTCAATTAGATTTACAGCAATAAGACAAAATAGCAATACTTTTAAAAAAGTGACAAGGCGTTTATCTGTTGATTATGAAACTAATCATGGGCAGTATAGTGCGTAAATAATAAAAGACAACGAAAAAAAAAACAAACAAAAAAATACATTATACACCGCTCTTTGTTTTTTTATTGTCTCTCAGGATGTTGATATGTTCTTGCGAAATCACTTTTCATAAAAACCAATGGACCAACACACGTACGTACAGCGCAGATACTTAATTTATTTTATCATTAAATACCTGAAGACACTAACCGATATCAAAAGATTCTCTTAGATAGAACAAAAATGATAATATCCGCAAATACAAATTTTATTAACAGAATTAATTACTTTCACGTATTGTCGTATATTTTCCTTGTGATGCCTTCAGATACCTATTAAGCACAAATAATTACTCGCAGATAAAATATTATAGTATCACACCGTGTGTGACAGCCTTAATTGTTACATAAGGTTAACCGTAAAAATAATACCGAAAGCTGAAAAACTAACTTTCCAGCAAAAGCTTTAATTAATTAAATTTGACACAGAAATTACTAGAGTAATCCGCACTAGGTTTATTAGTGAAGCACGTGTAGAACCACCAGTCGCTAATGAAAGGCAATGAAGCGAGCGGCGGCCGCCATCATCTGCCGTGTTCGCTAGCCTGCTCTACTGGCACAGGTTAATTAAATTTTGACACGGAACCAGCGACCGCGACCGTATACACATGGAAACTGTCAATATGGGTGATTTCTAACTAAATTGTACGTAACTGCTAGTAGCGAGACAACTTTGACTCGAGTTGCGCTCGAGTTATTCGAACGGACTTCCAAACTCGGTGTAATACTGCACCAGTCATATTTGTTTATTGCCTTGCTCTTTTACTGTCGAAACTTTTGAACTAAGTTTAGCTCAGAACATAAGTTTTTGTTGGGAAACTTCGGTTCCCTACCGATACCCAAGATTGGAGATCGATTTTGTTTTAGCTCTAAAATCACAGCTTTATGTACGTCTGACTTTGTAGCAGCCGTTTTGTTGTATTGAGAAATAAATTCTATTTTGTATTAAGAATAATAATCTGAGATGAATATACAAGGTGTAAACGAATTCGTGCAATTCCTTCTAACCAGTTGACTACTGGTGTTGATTGACACCGCACGGGAAAGCTTGATTAAAATTAAGATCTTTTTTGTTGTTGCGGTGTTGGTAAGTGATCGTATCTAAACTACCTAATAGCACAATAAAAAAACCGGTCAAGTGCGAGTCGGACTCGCGCACGAAGGGTTCTGTACCGTATCTATAACAACGGCAAAAAAATCATGTATGTTGTATGGGAGCCCTCCTTAAATATATGTTTTTTTTTTATTTTTTTTTATTTTTTTAAAGTGAATATACAGGGTGGTAATTTGAGATGGGGCATGATGGGCAACTACCTTAACCATTGTAACTACAGGAAAACGTTCTTAGAAGACTACCCCTAACTTTTGACATAATTACAATCGGCATTCACAGATTTTGAAAAAAAAGTACAGTCAGCGAGAAAAAGGGCTGTTTTCACAAATCTTTTTTATGATGCCAATCGATCCCATTTCCCATAAGAATCAAAAGACTCTTCCGGACCAACTGAGGTTCGAGTATAGGGTTTCTGCTCGAGAATTCTCGAGGCGAGAAATGGTGTGGTACTTCCTGGCCGCGCCACAGTCTCCGATTTGAATGAAAGTGGGCTTAAAAAATGTACGTAAATTGTACGTTTTTGTACTAGAAGAAAAAAAAATTGTACTTTAAAGGATCGCGAGAAATTTAACAAAATTGGTGGCGCGGCCAGGAAGAGTGCTTCCTAGCCGCGCCACCGCGTACACTGCAATAAATAATCTAATAATGTGCAAACTCATTGGTAAACAATTGTACGTCTATTGTTCGTTCTATTAATAACGAGAAATACTGAAAAATGTCATGAAGATTATGAAAAAAAAAAAAACGAAAAGCCGCGCCACAGTCTCCCATTTTGAATGAAAGTGGGCTTAAAAAAATGTACGTAAATTGTATGTTTTAGTACTAGAAGAAAAAAAATAGTACTATAAAGGTTCGCGAGAAATTTAATAAAATCGGTGGCGCGGCCAGGAAGTTTGCTTCCTAGCCGCGCCACCGCATACACTGCAATAAACAGTCTAATAATGTACAAACTCATTGGTAAACAATTGTACGTCTATTGTTCGTTCTATTAATGACGAAAAATACTGCAAAAAATCATTTTCTCTGTGATAAATTTAATATCGAAAATAAAATCGAAATTAATTTGGAAGTACACGAATAACCGTTGCATATGGTGTTTCATACACAATTATGTCCGCGATAATTATAATGTTAAATTTACGGGCAACTGCAAAGAATGAATGGAGAGGTAACTGTAGTAAAAACAAAAATCAGAACTTCAATTAAAATAGATTGTGTTTTTGAAAAAGAATAGAAAAGCTAAAATACTCAGAAAAAAAAAATTAGAAAACCAATCGTGTTACGAAATAAAATGCTTCCTGAAAGTATGTGAAAAAGTGAAAGAAAAACTTAAACAAGATAAAGATTGTTACGATAACATCATAATACAGAATTTCGAAGAAGATTTTAACTGTACTAAGTTTTTTATTGAGCAATATAAACAGAGCAATATACTTAAATAGTAACAGAGTAAATTAATATAACCTCTGAATAAAATCCATGACACGAACGCCTGACAGTTCTGCCATTACAAAGTCTTAGAATAAGTTGCTTTAGTACTTATTCTAAGTACAAAGTCGAAGTAGTATTATTATTTTCGAAATTAAATTTATAACAGAGAAAGTGACTGTTTGCTGTATTTTTCATCATTAACAGAACGAACAATAGACGTACAATTGTTTACCAATGAGTTTGCACATTATTTCCTGCAGTGTACGCAGTTTTATTTTCTTAATTAAATTTATCACAGAGAAAATGACTTTTTGCAGTATTTTTCATCATTAATAGAACGAACAATAGACGTACAATTGTTTACCAATGAGTTTGTACATTATTAGACTGTTTATTGCAGTGTACGCGGTGGCGCGGCTAGGAAGCACACTTCCTGGCCGCGCCACCGATTTTGTTAAATTTCTCGCGAACCTTTATAGTACTATTTTTATTCTTCTAGTACAAAAACGTACAATTTACGTACATTTTTTTAAGCCCACTTTCATTCAAAATGGGAGACCGTGGCGCGGCTTTTAGTTTTTTTTTTTTTCGTAATCTTCATGACATTTTTCAGTATTTCTCGTTATTAATAGAACGAACAATAGACGTACAATTGTTTACCAATGAGTTTGTACATTATTAGATTGTTTATTGCAGTGTACGCGGTGGCGCGGCTAGGAAGCACTCTTCCTGGCCGCGCCACCAATTTTGTTAAATTTCTCGCGATCCTTTATAGTACAATTTTTTTTCTTCTAGTACAAAAACGTACAATTTACGTACATTTTTTTAAGCCCACTTTCATTAAAATTGGCGACTGTGGCGCGGCCAGGAAGTACCACACGAGAAATGTCGAGAAATCATGCCAACTTCGAGACAAGAAAAAACACCTCAAGAACTCGAGAACTCGAGAAATCAAAGGCTTTCTTTTATTACCCTAAAATTGGCTTAAAAGTTGCGTAATCTTTGCATTCTGGCTTCATTGTTCACCTTACGAGGCGCGAGTAAGCGAGGCAAGCGAAACGGACACCTAATATACCTCCAACTCCGATTACTCTTATTATATTGTGACGTAAAACGTCAAATAGAAATTAACTGTAACATAAACTCCGTTCATCTGTTATTGGGTTTCTGAATACAAAATCGACAACTATCCAAACAATAAGTAAGTTCGTAAATTGACCACAATAGATAGGATCTCTTTTTTTAGCTCAGCTAAATACATTTTTCTCGCCTATACAATTTACACTTTACAATTTTTTACAGGTAGGCACCAGGTTTAAATGAAAATCTCCTCTGGTATATGCACTGATTTTAAAAAACGAACCATTACATACATAAAATTTAAATCACAATATCTTCCCCTTGTTTTATTTCATCATAGCAACAACACAATAAAACTATGAAACCAAAATATTTTAAAATTTTCTTGTAATTTATTATATTGGGCAGTAAAGTTTATTTATATCTGAAAGAAAAATATTTCTAAGCTAACATACCTATTTTTGGTGTATGAATGAGTTCTAGGGCAGGATTGGTTATTTCACAAAGAATCCTAGTGCCCTTGTTAAAATGATATCTCATGTTAGACTCTTCATCCGTGAACATTTCGGATGGATTTCTTCCATACCTTTTTATTGGTACTGATATAGATAGATATACTTTATTGTACACTAAAAGAAATAAAACAGAAGGAATACACTTAATTAAAACAGTACAAATGGCGGTCTTATCGCTTAAAGCAATTTCTTCCAGACAACCATAGGATGGAAAGAATTGTTAAGAAAAATTAACGGGCAGTTTGCAGCGTACAAATATATAACTGATATACTTACTTGAAATAGTCTCCAGCACTTCCAAATCAGACTCTTATGAACTACTCGAGTCCATTTCATTGGGAATCCAAAACTCAGTATCCAAAATAAAATACTTGTAATAAAACTCCAAATACTCTTGTATAAAATATGATAAATGACAAATAAAGTTCTAGAACCGATAAATGCCCCAAATTGGTCAGTTAAGTTAACTGAAGTTTGAACTAAGATCGTCTTCTGACTGGGGTGTCCAGAAACGCAATGTGTCAGTTTATCGAATCAATAGCGGTAGAATAGATAAACTACGGTTAGGAGTACCTCAGAAACCGGAAAAATAAGTTATCTGAAGTTTGAACTAGGATTATCTTCTGACTGGGGTGTCCAAAAACGCAATGAGTCAGTTTATTGAAGCAATAGCGCCATCGAACAGATAAACTACGTTCAAGAGTAACCCAGAAAATGGGCATAAGCTGATTTTTAAGGCTTTTAAAAATTTCTCGAAAGACCCGAGAAACCCGAGAAATTGGTCTCGAGAATTCTCGAAACCCGAGAAAAAAAATATGTCGAGAAAACAGAAACCCTATTCGAGTACTAGAAAAGTCAGAAATCGCAAAAAACTTATTTCAGATGGGGTAGTAATAAGGGCAGCTACCTTAATCGTTGTGGCTACAGGAAAATGTTCTTAAGAAAGTGTCCATAATTTTTAAAAATATTTCGAACTGCATTCACAGATTTCGAAAAGAAAAAAAAAATTTTTTTCTTCGTTACCCTAACTTTTAACGAAATGTTGTTTTTCGTGATTTCTGATGTTTCTAGTACTCTAACCTCAGTAGGTCCAGAAGAGTATTTTGATCCTTATGGGAAATAGGATCAATTGGCATCATAAAAAAAGTTTTGTGAGAACCGACCATTTTTTTTGCTGACTGTACTTTTTTTTCAAAATCTGTGAATGCCGATTGTAATTATCCCAAAAGTTAGGGGTAGTCTTCTTAGACCGTTTTCCTGTATTTACAATGGTTAAGGTAGCTGCCCTTCATGCCCCATTTCAAATTACCACCCTGTATAACTAAATATTCTGTGAATACTTATTTCAAGCGTCTACCTGTAGCCGTTATCAAACGACCAACGACAAACGACGATCAAAAACGAGCAAAAACATCACGTTTGTTGTATGGGAGCCCCCTTAAATATTTATTTTATTCTGTTTTTTAGTATTTTTTGTTATAGCAGCAACAGAAATACATCATCTGTGAAAATTTCAACTGTCTAACTATCACGGTTCATGAGATACAGCCTGGTGACAGACAGACGGACAGACGGACAGCGAAGCCTTAGTAGTAGGGTCCCGTTTTACCATTTGGATACGGAACCCTAAAAATAAGTAAAAAGATTTTTAGCATAAGTATTTTTATGTGATACAACATTTCAATGCCACACATAAAAAATGAAAGCACGGCGACATAGCCGGCGAGCACGACTAGCGTGATATCGCTCTTTGCAGTCAGTTAACTTGGGGCGTTAAAATGACTCAGCAACAGAACGCAAAGATTATTATTGCATTTTTTTTTGTTGTATTTTGAAGAATCCCAATTAGGGTTAATCTGTGTTACCAGTAGATCACGCGGCTCAAAGGAATTACACGAATTCCTGTATTATTTACCGAATATAATTTTCGAATTAACTTACGTTAAGCTGCATTATCGATCCGTGCTGTCCGATCGTGCACGATGCACGACACAAAACGATAGTCCGTAGGCTTGATAAGGGCAGCAAAATGCACGGCGATGGTTTGCATCGTGCATCTTGCACGGATGGACAGCATGGATGGACGATGCGTAGGGGGCTTTATAGGATAGCCATCGTTTTATCAATAGGTTGTATATATAGAGAAGGTTAATCGGAAAGGGTGTTAAAGTAACCATAATAATGAATAACTTTTGTTCTACCACTTTCCTCGAAAGTCAGTAGTTTAAGAGAAATAGCTGTTCGAAGATTTCATAAAAAATATGCTAAAATCTATCTATCCTCAGCTATGATCAGCCGTGTTTACATTTTAGGTCTCATTTCGGGTCACAGATTAGAAGCTCTGTTTTCTGAATTCGTAACTAAAGTAATGATGAAGAAATTTTGAAAAAATAAAAAAAACGATCATTCAAAGAACAATGGGTAATTTTGTTTGGAACCCGTACCCACCTTGTAGCATTTTAGACTAGGTGTCATTTAGAAGAGGCATAAGTGAATAACTCAAAAATTAATGAACGAATGAATGAATGAATGGGAGACCGAAGTTATGATCACTTCTATTTTACATTTTCAATCATTTAAGTAGTGTTATAATAATTGTTTTATAGGCCCAATGAATCATCAGTCGTTCTGTTTCATAGAGAGAGACTGACCCAGCTTCCTAAGGTTTACTTTTTGCTACGAAAAATAGTAATTAAAACGCCATCAATTCAATTAAGCACAGTTTTTTTATTGATTAAGGTACACAAAATAAACATCATCACTAAATGGTATTGTTGCTCTCAACGATTATTTCATCCCAAGCATTTGCCGGACCAACGAAGTTTTTTTTTTCGAATTTTATTAAAAACTAAGTAAAAAGTGTTTTTTTTAAATTAATTATCATTTAAGCACCGCCTAGTTATTAAAATAATCTTTATTGAGTAATTCATAGAATACCTTACTTATATGTTTTTTTAAGTTTTGCAATAATATCAATTTAAAATGACTCCTACATTCGGCGTATGCACATGTTTGTTCTCTTCCGCTTTGTGTGTTTAATGTGGATTTTCGGTTGTGTTAAGGTTCGCGCACATTATGTCGGGTCGCAGCGGGGCGGAGTGGGTCGCAGCGCACCGCAAAATGCTTACTTAGCACATTAGTGACGGGCCGGGTCGCAGCGCATTGACGAATTTTGAGTAGTTACAGTGTACTGCCCTGCCAGACTTGCAAATCTTATAGCTCTTTGTATCCATAAACAAAATTAATCAAAAGCTCTTCATCCATTCTAGTGAACACCACAGGAGCACACAAATACCAAATAAAATGCAAATATCGTAAAATGAACACGTGCGCGCGTGCATTCCAATCCGCTTACTATAGCATACTGTGTCGGGGCGCAGCGGGGTGAGGCGGGCCGCATCGAACGCAACCAAAATCCGCGGCGGAATATGCGGCCCGCTTCGCCCCGGTATAGTGTGCGATAGTTCATATAAAATACATACGAGCAATTTGAGCGGATTTTTGCGCTGCGACCCGACCTGCTGCGGCCCGTCATAATATGCGCGAACCTTTAAACTTCAGAAAGTGCGGTAGAGTTGAGCGTATTCTTCCTCCCGTCTTCCTGTTTAGTTTTCCATCCGGTAACTTCATTCATGCTTGCATTCCCAATTCCCATTAGAAAACCTACTCTATAGTAAAATATATACGCATAGATGTTTAGGTGCATACGAGGGTGTATAGATACACCTACGTATATGTAGATACCTATAGCAGAATATTGGGCTAGTTCAAGGGATATGATTGACTGCGCGCGGGGTGAATTCACAAAGGCTTTTCTGCGTATTTCAACGTCGAATAACTTTTTTCTCCCGTGAGATACAGAGTTGTCGCCATACAAAATATTTACGTAGTTTTAAAGACCTTTCTAATGGTACTAGTCTCAATTTGCTACAAGGTGGGTACGTTTTGTTCCATGTCCTTTTAACACTTGCTTTAAAACAGTCGTCAGTGATACTTTAAGTGGCTCGCGGATCAGTACCTCCTTTCCGAATAACCTTGTACCTAACGTTAATGGCTGGCTCAAGTTCCCGAAACAGAGTCAGCATCCTAACACGGTACGCAGTGAGGTTAGTTCCCCCATCTGTAGACCCGTAATATGCGCGCATGACGTTCTCGTTTATACTTTGAGTCCATTTCATGCGCTGCACACAACCACCGGAAGCGAGGACCCGGTTCGAGGCCTGGGGACCCGTAGGTCCCAAGCTGTTCGGTGGCCGGCGTCTCCGCTGCCGACGTACAGGTCTTAGCGACGTCGGCGGAGAGAAGTACTCATCGCTCGAACTTGATATACAAGGTTAGTCAGAAAGGGGGTACTAATCTAAAAGGGTGTTAAAGTACACATAATAATGAGTAACTTTTGTTCTACAACTTTTCCCAAAACTCAATAGTTTAAGAGAAACAGCTGTACAAAAATCTTAAAAAAAAATCTCTAAAATCTATCTATCCCCAGATATGATCAGCTGTGTTTACATTTTAGGTCATATTTGGGGTCATGAATTAGAAGCACCATTTTCTGAATTTGTAACTAAAGCAGGGATAAAGAATTTTTGAAAAAACTAAAATAAAAGTCATTTTATTTGGTTTTTTTTTATCGAATTTTGAAATTTTAACACTTGCTTTCAAACAGTCATCAGCGATACTATAAGTGAGCTTCGGATTAGTACCCCCTTTCTGACTAACCTTGTATATAGTTTATTTTCTTTCTTTTTCTTACTTATCTTTTGACCACGGCACGAGCTATATCGATAGCTCATGCTGTGGTCAAAAGATTAGAAGTCAGCAAGGTTGATAACGAGGGTGACTGCCTAGGGTAGGCCGAACGTACGTAAGTATCGTCAAGTAGAGGCTTTTTGAATGCACCCTAGTTTATTTGCTAAACTATACTTACTCTGCTACCTATAACTCTGAGGGTCGCATAGCTTGTAAGGAGTTTGTACGCAGTCATGTTGACATATAAGTTAATGAGGGAACTTCACAGATAACGCTGTCTCTCTCCCTCCTCGCTCACTACCCGCATCACTCAACAAGTCTTCCAAGTTTCTGCGACTTCCTGCTTAAATTCATACTCTCAGAGCGCACTAAAAGAAACTGAAACTTTTAATTAGATGCATCTCTAGTTGACTTTTCGTAAGTAACTGCAATAATGACGTCACGTGGCTCGTGACGTCTGTGGTCCCGGAAGGGGTAAGCAGTGGTTTACTGTGTTACATTCGCATTTCGAGAGCGAGCTTATTGTCTTGCACCGAACAAAGCTCCAATTACAGAGCTGCTCCAAAAAATCTTAACAAGATTTCTAATAACACCTGCTCCAATCTAGGAATCAAACACAACATTGATATTGGTTGGCATTCGCATTTTTAGTAATATGAACAATTACGATAACGTGACATCACCTTACCTATTCCCCAAAGGGTAAGGCAGAGGTGTATAATACACCTACACCCTCATTTCGCCGTTATGTTTAAGTCCCATGTAATAAGGGATGACTCTATTACCATCAACCGGGCACAAATCAAGACTCCGGGGTGCTACTGACAAAGTCCATACGAAAAACTCAATAACACTTTGCCCGACCTAGGGATTGAACCCAGGACTTCGCGCTCAGCAGTTGCGCTTACGACCACTGGACCAACGAGGCAGTTAACCAATTAATATTTAAATATACAAATAAAATATTTAAAAAAATATTTAAAATATAGGTACAAATTAAACCTACACAATATTAGTTAACTGTTATACAAAGTGGGGTTGACATTATGACAATAAATGATACCACGTGTTCTATGATGTGTTCATGTACCTACCGTGCATAAAATGCACGATTTTTCAATTTCACTCATTCATGTAGATGAAGGGACGTAGTGTTGTTGCGATAGTGATAGTCTATCGATAGTATTGTGATACTATCGTGGCCTTGAAAATCAGTCATACTATCGATAGTCCTATCGAAACTATCGACCCTAGACGATACTATCGATACTATCGACAGTATCGATTGATAAAATTAAGTAATACTATTGCTAAAGATCAATAGTATCGATACTATCGATAGTATTAGTACAAATACTATCGATGGTATCGATAGTATCGATACTATCGATAGCGTGCGTTTCGATAGTATCGATACTATCGATAGTATCGATAGTATCGATAGTAATGCTCTATCGATAGTCGAACATTTTACGATAGTATTGCTTGCTCATAAGGTATAATATAGCTGGTGATACATAGTTCATCTATCACAAATCATCCATAGTGTCGTTCGAACGGTCGCAAATATTAAACATACCGTATATTTGTGTCGCTGTGTTACCGACCAGGTGTCGTTTTACGCCCAGTCGATAGTATCGAAAATTCGTCGATAGTTACTAAAACAAAACTATCGATACTATCGAAACGCGTCGATAGATCATAGATAGTATCGATACTATCGATAGTATCGTATCTCGATAGTATCGATATAATCGATAGTATCGACAAAGTTCAATAGTATCGCCTAATTTTCACTATCGATAGTATCGATAGTATTGCAGAATTTCGATATTTTCGATAGGACTATTCGCGCTATCGACTGTTTTTCAAGATCAACTATCGATAGCGAAACTATCGCTATTGCAACAACACTAGGGACGTTGAAGTGGAAACTTATGTTAACTATTAACTATATCTGTTCTACACGTGTAAATAAAGATAATTTTGGTTTAAACGGGTCATCTATACATATAATAAAATCGTGGTTTAGAAGTAACTATGAAATTGTTGTCTAGAACTTATAAATCGCGCGGTAACGAAACCATAGCGCGATCTAATTCGACGCCAACGCCATCTAGGGAAGTAAAGATTAAACATATGTTTGCATGTTTATGCAAGCATCACGTAAAAAGAGCTGACCCAATGCTGTTGACTTGTATAAACATATATTGTGCTTATCTCCAAGTAACATATTTTTTTTGTTTCATCGCAATCGGTTCACGCATTCAAAAGATATGCAAATAATTAATATCTACTATACATTTACAAATCTGTAGACTTTTGCGTATCTGTACATAGCAAATATTTTGAAAAAACATGGTTGGGGTGTTAAAAAATAACCAAAAGAACCCATTTTTAACATTTTTGTATTTTGTTTCTTCTGTTTGTTGGTTTGTCTGTTTGTCTGTTTGTCTGTTTATCTGTTTATCTGTTTGTTTGTTCAAGCATCACGTAAAAACAACTGACCCGATGCTGTTGACTTTTATAAACATATATTGTGCTTATCTCCAAGTAACATATGGTTTTTGTTTCATCGCAATCGGTTCACGCAATCAAAAGTTATGCGAATTTTAAGTTTTCTAGAAGAACTTACCATGTATTAGTTTATTTTCAATAGATGGCGTTACGTGTATCAAATAATGTTGCGAGGAAATATTTTACTACGAATAAATCCACAAATTACCTAATATTCATTGTTGAATTGGTACCTATTCTCAGTCTACGAAAGGTCTAATGAAATGCTATCCTTATGAAGAAGGAACTAAGCTTTAACAAAAAAAAACGAAGATATTGTTATTTAGAATTTATTAGGTCAATTTCTTATTGTTGTTCACAATAAAATTAATTCATGATGTGGACTAATAGTAGGATTTTTGTTCATTGAATGTTCATACTTTTTGGGAATGCTGATGCCGAAAATAAGGTCCAAATTCAAATTGAAATCGGTGGCCATGATTATTTGCAAGGAAAGCGCTCACCCAGTGCTTTCGTTGAATGATAAATGATAAATGATAAATGATATTTATTTCTGTAAATAAATCTGTTACAGACACTTTTACAAGTCAATGTAATGTTTTTTTAAGACTAGATGGCGCCGGCATTTCCTATCTGACTAGCTCTGAGAAGAAAAGCCGAAACAAACTCAGAGGTCAACGTCTCTTTTAAAGTCCAGACATTGTGGTATAAAACTATGCGAGTGTAACAGTGTAGGGCAACGTTTGGAATGGCCTTTTGAGGAAAGAGCCATAGCAGGTTTGAGTTGACCTGTCCCAACTGACGGCACGCATGCATCAGTCATCGTGTAGCTCAACCTTATTTTTTTTTAAATATAAATTTAGTATTTCGTAATCATTCTATCTACTCAATGCACTTTTTGGAATATTTTTCTATATTTTATTTTATTTTGTTCATTATTGTCAGATTTATTCAAAGTCTGTCGCCGTCGTTTTATTAAGTTTATTTAATTGAGTTTTTTTAAGCTTTAAGTAATGTTCCAAAGACGTGGCCATGGAGGGAAAGTGCTTTAAATATTAAAAATAGCAAATTTCACTCAAAGGAAACTTCATTTCACTTTTTTTTAAAGTAAGTAATTACCTTTTACTGATTTTTTTACCTGAACCGGGAATCGAACTGACAAAGCTTTATGTACCATCCGGTATTATATTATGGCACCTGTTGATAGATATCTATAAGGTCAATAATAAGGATCAAATCTCTCCAACAAACACACTGTCTTAAATTGAAGGAAGTGCAAGAAATAAGAAGTAACAACAAATAAGTGTTTGAATTGAAATGTACCTAAGTTAGGTAGGTACTTAATGTTAGTTTTTATGGTCTTCCATCAATTTCAGGCACTATGTTTATTGGAGCGATCATATCGATTGGTGAAATAAAAATATAGAAGTTGTTTTTTCGCGTTTGTGTTGGTTCGATTTCCAGATCAGACTTTTTGAAAGCAGTACCTACCTATTTATAACTTATTAAAATTAAATGAAGTCTTCTATACGTTTTTTTTAAATATTTAAAGTTCTTTTCTATACCTACCACACCTCGAATGAAATCATAATTTAGTTCGCAGATTGTAACAAGACGGCGTTGTAGCTATTTTTGTATCGCGATATGGTTTTGTTACATCTTCAATAAAAGTATCAATATTCAATTATAATCCATTTTAGCAAGGAAATGTATAGAAATAAGCAACACGTTTTTAGTATTACGGTTTTATGAATCTTTACGGTCAATCAAGAGGAGCTGAAACTCTACATAAAGAAATGGTTCAAAAGATATAAGTGTCTTAGTGGGACACCTTTGTCTATTATTATAATAAATGGATTATTTAGTTGCTGCGACACAATGTTGTTTTCCGACTTCCACGCGGACGGAGTCGCGGGCACAGCTAGTAGATTAATATAACTTCGCGTAGAGATCTTGATATTCGTAAAATTATTAAATCGTACGAAAATTCCTGTAACTAAACTATTCAATGTACATGATTGATTAATTGTGTTCGGTCGTAAAACTCATCATAGAATACGTGGTATCATTTAATGTTGTATCGTCATCGCCACTTTGTATAAATAACGCGACAAAATGCAATCCGCAAATCCAATAGCAATATTTATAATATTCTTCATCGTGTAGATAATATCATGTTACGAGACGTCCAGAGAAGTTATTGTCATAAATCAATCGCGGACCTAAACAAACTCGTATAACCGAGCAAACACCCGCGCAATATAAAAGAATGATAATGTCCGAGCAAACTTTCTTCCCTACGAAAACAACGCAACACCAATATTGTATAGAGTGTCATATGCATCTTTGTATGTATTTTTATCTGCGGTTGTGTATTTCAGGTGGATTTTAAAACTAACCTTACATCTGGGATTCCTTAAGTTGCCTCGTATAACCAGCTGCGCCAAAAATGCATTCATGTCTATAATTACCTATACACCTTGTAGTATCACCTTCATAGTCATTCACCTACCTACTGGCCATTTTTATATTTTATACCTTTTTTTGGAATGACAGATAGGGATTGAAATTAGACGAGACATTGGATTGTTTTTTTACACGATGGTGATGTTTTTCTGATACAATATATTTTCTATTTATTTTATGTTGATATAAATATTATAAATTCAATCTACTGACTGTTTAATTATGTGGCATGCCACAGCAGCCCACCTTGAAGCACAATATTTGCCTGGGGGAGTCCGTTTCTACACAGTGAGACAGTAGTCAGGGGTAAGGCAGTTCTAATCTTATCCCTGGTTGATGAAGCAATAGGCTAATGCGGAAAAGCTATTGTGGATTATGCACGCAGCCGAGTCTGCGTCTCGGCGATCGAGTCCGAGTGGTTAGCCCATGTGGCAATTGTAATACGCGCTTGCCGCCGCCGGTTTCTATCAGATGGCTGTGTGGGCCATCGATGGACGCCGTGAATTCAAGAAGGAACTCGCTGACTACTCCAAGGGACGTGACGCTGTCCTGTCTCTTTTCTCTAACCATTTTTATTATTGTTGTTATGTACTAGGTATGGAATGCCCTACACATTCTGTACAACTGGTGTAGCAGACGTGCTCTCAGGAGATCCTAGGGCCGTCTGTTACATTACAACCTATATGTAAATGTAATAAACCTGTAGCTAAGGAGTGCCTGTAAATAAAAAAAAATGCGTAAGTAAGTTAAACAATAACCAATATTTCAATCATTTTTAGAATATGTATTAAAAACGTAAACGACATCATTAAAAACCATAAAATAGCTATATTATTCATGTTTTTTTTTTTAATATTTTATTTTCTTTGTGTGGTAACGTTTTGTAGAGAAACATATACATATTAAAACTGCTAAGAGTAACCTTAGTTAAATACGAAAGTCTTTGATATCATTAATTACAACAAAACTCCTCGATTGCACGTATCACGAATGATCAAATAAAGCGACTATTCACTCAATAACTTTTACTTCAAGTTGCTGTAAATTGTATCACTAGTATGGCCCTTAAAGCTTAATCCTGACTTCGTATTCGTAGTCCAGACTAAATCCAATTAAGGCGCCTCGGCTCAGCCCACTACAGAACAAGGAATTACATAACTTTGCCATAAAATCAACCCACTAGTTATTTTTGCACATGGTTATACCAGGTATATTCTATATTTCGCTTTATCGTAACGAAACAAAAGAGAAACAGTAATAACTCCCGTGTAATATATTGAAGGTTTTTGTTATATTTGGACAGGACCGTTTGTTGTGACAGTCTATAGAAACAATGATGGCGTTTTTCCGGCTTACCTATGCATGATAGTTGACTCAGCCATTGATGTAATGATGTACAGTGAAAAGAAAACAAGTGAAGAATATTTATTTGAGTCATACCTCCGGTTTCTGAATTGAGAATTCGGGATAAGCAATACTTAAGTAGTATTTGAGTACGGAGTTGTCAAAAAAATGCTTCGAACTCCGTAATTTTTTTGACAACTCCGTACTCAAATGTTACTTAGTACTGCTTATCCTAGAATTCTCAATTCAGAAACCGGAGGATAAACTTCTTTTATGGCTCTAGAATAGAATAAAAATATTGATTTTCTTATAATGTAGGTATTACTGGTAAGGTGTTAACAAATTGTTGGTGAATCCATATATACATTCTACCATACGGCATGCAAAAATTAATAGGTCCTACAGCTAAGTCTTGAATGAAATCAAAGTCTGCTAGTGCTAAATTATAATCACTTTAAATTATTCTAAGAATGCGAGGTAGGTAACCATAAAGTCTTTTAATAGCTATCTTCTATTGGCTGTGAAAAAAGACAATTAAGTCACCCGTTGGGAAAAAACGAAATGACTTTCCGAATAACCTATTAGATATCTGTAAAATGACACAACAACATAATCGTTCAGGAGTGATTCTATCATTACAGTTATAGCTAATAACGGTATGTCAGGATTGCGAGCAAGGTAAACACAGTAAATAAAACCAACATAGACTCTCCACCACTGAGAGTACTTGTAATTGAGTTAGTATTAGTAACATAAACTAGATCACAATATATTACTTTACACAATTATTACAAGATCATAAAATAAGGACAAGCTAATCAGATATAAAAGGTCAGACTTCTTCAGCTGTTCAACACGGAATGCTGTCGCTTCGTCGAATGACCACCGCCTTTATAACCTCGGGTGGGCCGATCCATATCGACGACTACCCTCTCTCGTCAACATTGCCCAGTGCTACCCGCTACCGATAACACGGCCCTCCTGCAAAACACACGTCCTCGTGTGTTGGTGGTTGGTGGTTGACGCACCATCAACCCCATCGTCAAGATTGTGCATCAAGGCCCAACTTCAGTGACACCTTCGGACCTTAAACAGAAACAAATAATACAGTACACATCTCGGCCACACCTGATCACTCATCTTTGACCTCATCATGTTACTCATGTCTTTGACCAAAGTAAAATGAAAAGCATCCAAAGAATGTTTGAATCGATTAGAGCTTGTTATCCCATCGACGGCCAACAAGCTCATCACCCATGACTTAAACTAGTTGATATTCATTCAGTATCAACCTAGTTCTATATTCGTTCATAACTTCTCGTATCAAACTTACTTACTTACAAACATCCACACATTAGATTTCAACATTTTCACAATAAAATACTATCTCAGATGCCTATTAGACAGTTCTACTTTGGTTAAACATCAAATTTTAGTTATTCAATAAATCATAATAGGTACATAAACACACAATCTCATTATACACAAATTCATAAAATCATTTAAATACATTTACAATATTTTTCAGGGCTAAATATCTCATTATAGTTTTTCACAAATTCATAATACATAAACACTTAAAATATTTCTTGGTTAAATATTTCAACGATTCACAAAGCCATAATACATAAACACTTAAAATATTTCATTCGTAAAAATCTCATACCTAATTATTCACAAAATCACAACATAATATCTCAATAATTTACAAACTCATAGTACATTTAACACTTAAAATATTCCATGATTATAAATCTCAATTATTCACAATTCATTTTACCAACATATAAACACTTCAAACTCATAGTACGTTAAACACTTAAAATATTTCAAGATTAAATATCTCATTATTCATAAACTCATAGTACACCCTTAAAATAATTCACGATTATTATCTCATTATTATTCACAAAATCATATTACAAAACTGACATGATGTTTTAAACATAACATTTCCATAGTGCGCTAATAATCCAACCTTTTTACAACAATACAATACATATTAAACACATCTTTAACGAAAATAAGTCAAATTATTTTTTATTTAAAATAAATTTGACAAATTAATCTTTAACGGAAGTCATCATAGTAATTATCATCAATAATAAATACAATTTCCTGTTTTCGTCTACAAAAAATACATTTTAAACCATAAGTAATAATAACAAACTACTTTTTAATTTCAATAAACTATTTTGTACCATTCTACAACAAGAATTATAACAAAACCAATCAAAACAAATATCAATATTTTCAAAACTTTTTCAAAACATTAATTCAAAACAGAATCTCATTTTCACTGCATTTTCATTTATCAATTAATAGCATCACCCGCCTTGGATTTAGCCAACTCATTTGGCATCACCCGCCTGGGATCCTGCTTTATCAACATGGCATCACCCGCCTTGGATCTAGCCATATCATGGCATATCCCGCCTTGGTTCCAGCCCTATAACAATTGCTTCGCCACGTTAGAGTTTCAGTTTTCCCCAGGCGAAGCCTTTGGCCAACCCCGGCTGGCCAAACCGGGCGGTGCCAAAGATCAACCCTGGTTGCATCTCACCACAAACTCTAATACGACTTGCAATGTATTTTCCTACACGAATAAATACAGATGCTGTATTTATTTTCCACGAATAAATACAGATACCATCATATTTATTTTATACTAATAAACACAGATATCATCTCATTTATTTTACACGGATAAATACAGATAACATCTCTTTTATTTTACATGAATAAGCAAAGATATCATTTAATATTTATTTTACACGAATAAATAACCTCTCATATTATATTTCCTTCATCAAAATTCCTTCACACATAATAAAATGGTTGTGACTCACCGGATTTATCACATTTTCTCATTCTCACACTTCTCACCATTGTAATATAAGTCGAATAGTCAAGTTTTTGTCAGTCCGTCTACAGGGGATTTGGATTTTTTTAAATTATTTACATGTGGGTATACAATCATAATGTGGACTGGTTTTTTCTTGTTCCACTTCTGATGTAAAATGACACAACAACATAATCGTTCAGGAGTGATTCTATCATTACAGTTATAGCTAATAACGGTATGTCAGGATTGCGAGCAAGGTAAACACAGTAAATAAAACCAACATAGACTCTCCACCACTGAGAGTACTTGTAATTGAGTTAGTATTAGTAACATAAACTAGATCACAATATATTACTTTACACAATTATTACAAGATCATAAAATAAGGACAAGCTAATCAGATATAAAAGGTCAGACTTCTTCAGCTGTTCAACACGGAATGCTGTCGCTTCGTCGAATGACCACCGCCTTTATAACCTCGGGTGGGCCGATCCATATCGACGACTACCCTCTCTCGTCAACATTGCCCAGTGCTACCCGCTACCGATAACATATCTTTTTTCATCTTTATTTGAAGCACTGTAAAATATAGAAATAGAAATATATTATTTGCCAGAAAACATGGTCACAAGTTAGTACCTTTAGTGATAGTACATCATGTTTCGCCGACATGGCGGCATGCAAATTTATACAAACAATAAAAAAATTGGTGCATCCATTAATAACTACGTTATAATTATACTCATTTACGTACTTATTACATTATTCAAATTAATATATTGCCTGTCCCTACTTAAATCATATAATAATATTTAAATTTTAATCTTTACAGTCAAGTATACCTACTCGTATTTTGCATAAATTGACGCATTTAGATCTTGGCTTTTTAAAAGATGGACTATTAATCACAAATAAAGTATAAAATTAAAATCCCTGTTGTATTGATTGAACGTCACATTACATTCAACACGTCCATTCAGAACGCCACGTCAACTGCAGCGTAGAATACATCCGTTGTTGACGTGGGCTGTATAAACATAAATATTATTCTGACGATAAAAACAAATTCATTAAAATGTAGTTTTGAGTTCAGTCTGCAGGTTTGGCAGCACTTCTAGTAAATTGCTGCTCATGTCGCTACCGAGGCTCTAAATGCTGGGTCGAGGCGCGAACACTCGAGAGTCGAGTGCCTGCGCGTGACTATCAGCTGCGCGCCATGCTATCTGCATCGACATTTTAAAATACGAATTACGAGTTTTCAGTTTGCATGTTTTCATAGTCCAGTGCACGCTGAAGAGGATGGGAAATTGTTTTTAATCCATCTTTTGTGTTAAACTTTAAAGTACCTACCACCCAAGATAAATCTGTAAATTTTACAACTGCAACAATAAATCACGATTTCGAAGTAGCTTGCCAATTTTTTCTGCAGATTCAGCATTCTCCGGTAGTTCTAGCAATCAGCATATCCATTCAAATCCATTTTTTCTCGATTTATTTTCCGCAAATATTCAGAGGAACTCCGAGAAGAGGCACTCTACCAATCAATAGTTGAGTGATTGATGGAACAAAGAAATAATATTTATATTATACCAAGTTTCTTAATTATAACTTTATGAGAACACTGACTTACGTCTAAGAAAAACCCCGTGAGGAAAACCGGTCTTAATGGTCTGAAATCAATCGTTTATCAATGATTTGAAGCATTTGCCCAGCAGTGGGCCAGTGAACAGTGGACATTATCATCCACCTTCGATACAGACCTATGCCAGAATCGCACGCAGTTCACGAAGTAATTAATAGATCGTTTCGAGATCGCTTCGTAATTGGACGATTCTCGAGTCGCGAATTGATTGCTTCATATAAAAAGGTGTTGATAGATGGCGCTACGAGAGCCTTTGAATATTAATGTCTGTCATTGAACAGGTTTTGTCTGGTCGCATAAAAAGCTCGGTCTTTATACAAAAATTGGGATGAGATAAAAGTAGGTATGTGTATAACTATAATGGGTTCGAAAAAATATCTGATTAGAATTCGAAAAGGTACTAATACATTAAAGCCTTCACCACATCAATATACCTTTTCGAAACATTTCTAATTCACAATTTCATTTACGAAATAAATTATACAAAATTCCAAAGAGAAGCATTTTGGCTTATTAATATTTTATACCAAACGAACGCTAATTTTCTTTGATGAATAATTCCCGTTAACGCTGTTAAGCTTTGTGGACTCTTCATTTAAGAAGTACCTAATGTTTATGTCAAACGTGAGCCAGAATTATCTATCCAAAACTCGTAATGGACATCGGCGAGTTGGCACACACCACAGGGAATAGACGTGACTTCCCAAATTCCAACTATCCCGTAGAGCTTTATATTACGACCAGTCAGAGCCACCGACGTACTTTGAACATTAAACAGCTGTATTAATTTGGCCACAGCTCTATTGACATAACTGTTTAGTTGTAGGTATAAACTTTTGAGGACCAAACTATTTCATATTTAATATCCCGGGGTCATAGACACGAATACGAACTTTCACTAACTTGACAGTCCTAATATTAATTTAAGCTGGCTTAAATCAAATCCTTGCATTTCAAAATCCTTAACAATGAAATGCTTTTAAATCCATTAAACAGTGGAGTACATTGATCAAAGGGCCGGTGGCGGGGTGAGCGGACGCGGACTGTCCCCGTGCTAGACGCCGCACCGCCGCCGCCGCGCCGCGCCGTCGTGCGGCGTGCGCCCGTCACTCGTCCGCACCGCACGGAACTCAATCATTAGTGTGCTCACTCAATGTGAAAGCGATTTTATCCTCGACGACTCCGCCTCTTTGAAACTGGCGCAATATTGTCGAAAGCAGGAAAACATTTTACGAGAGAAAAAAAATATTGCCCGAGACGCGGCGAAGAAAATGAGGACGGAATGCCAGGAGCCAATCGAGCGAACAAGTCTCAGTGGCAATAGGCTTCCGCGTTTGCGTTATCGATGACGTTGCCGGCGGAACTGCTCCCGCTGTAAACGTAAACGAGCGCCGAGCGGGTTACACACTCCTACCGCCCGCGGTTGTAAACTCGAGAGTCTGAAACAACTTCGTTACAACTCCGGTCTGTTTTGTTTCTGGCCTGCAATATTAGTTTTAGTCAAAAAGCTATTTTTCAACCCGCCGTGAAAGGCTGGTAAAGTTTTGTAATTTAGTTAATTCGTACTCAACGTTTCGTGAAGCCCTCGTTCACGTTCTTAGATTGACGATAGGGATTCGTAAAATATTGCCTTCCAGACAGTACCACGATTGTTAAAACAACATCAATCGAGTATTCGCTCGGTATAATTGGGGATGGTGGAGTTTTTAAATTAATTTATGCGGACTTGGAAATGTAAATAAACTCGTCTGTTCTCATTATAAAGTTTTCCAAACAGAAATAGGACTACGATATTCAATTAAAATGATTTTCGGTTGAACGTGGCTCGTTTGTGTGCAGGTGCTGATGTTCCCGGAGGAGGGGTGGGCCCGCAGCGCCTCCTCCTCGTACTGGACGCTGCAGCCGTGCTGGTGGCGACGGTCACGTTGCAAGGTCGTCGAGGTCGCCGGAACTAGACGGTGAGAGCTTTTTTTAATGAAATATTTTTGTATACTCTTACAGGAGTATTCCATTTAAATAAAATGCTGCTTAATGGCTCGACTTGTATACCATTCCGAAATACACATTTTTATCATTAAATTAGTTCAGTCTCTAGCAACTGCAATCTTGTAACGGGTGATTCATTTAGAGGTACTTTTTTCAAAACTAAAAAAAACAATGAAAAAACAAATTTATCGGATTATCTTTATTATCATACAAAATAACCATTCTTGACATTTATTTTTTTAAAGATAATTTCTTTGAAATGTTGTCCGTAACTGCGGCTAACATGGTCCATTCTGCAGTTCCAATTTTCGATGACGTATTTCCGTTTAATTATCATGCCATGATAACGGACTAAGGTATAAGGTATAACGGGCTGGTATCCGCAACTCCACGTCTAAGCGCGTATTTTGCGTGATGGGTGGTAAGTATAGTTACTCGATCCACCCTAACTCCTCGAAGAAGGCCAGCACACCCTTGATGTTACTGGTGATCTCTCGGAGAGTACCTGGGTTTCCGAAGTACTTGGCCCTGTATGTGGCGACCTCAGGGCAGTTTAGTAGCACGTGGGCTGCCGTCTCGTCCTCCTCCATGCATGCTCTGCACAGTGGGCTGTCTGTAACTCCAATGACAAAGAGGTGTTTGTTAAATGAACCATGGCCAGTGATGGCCGCTGTGAGTGTCCGCAGTTGTAGCTTTGACAGCCGGAGGGCTTTTTTAGTGAGTCGACCGTCAATGGCGGGAAGCGCCTCCTTGGCCTGCCTGCACTCGCCATGGTTTATCCATAACTCGTTGTGTTGGTCTCTGGTGCGTTTCCTTACCAGGGTGCGTAGGTATCCGAAGGGGAGTGGTACTATGGGTTCGGGACCCACCGCATCCATGCTCGATCCCCTTCTGGCGAGCTCATCTGCTGCATCATTGCCTCGGGAACCGCTGTGTCCTTTGATCCATTGAATGGTTATATTATTGAGGTTACCCACCTGGTTCAGAGTTTGGTGACACTCGTGTACCAGCCCAGAATTAACTGTGTGGCTGCTTAGTGCTTGCAGGACTGCCATGCTGTCCGAGAGTATTCGGATTGAGTGGTCCTCAACCTTCCTGGCCATGATTGCTGACGCAGCTAGGGAGATACCCAAACATTCAGCCTGGAAGACCGTGTTATGAGCCCCCAATGGTGTGGCTATGTGTACGTTGAGGTCTTCTGAGAAGACCCCGGCACCTGTGACTGTACCTGTTTTGGATCCATCCGTGAAGATCCGCAGCTCTGCGGGACATAAACCTTCGCATCGGTGATCTTCGTACAGTTGGATTTTGTATTTTTTGTCAAAAATGAATTGTTTGGGTATCCGGTCGTTTATAGCTCTTATAAGAGGGAACTCGCTAGCGAGTTCCTCTAGCAACGAGGTGTGTTGTGTGTTACCTTTGCTCCAGAGGTTCAGTGTTTTCAGGCGTATTGCTGCCACCGCTGCTTCCTGTTGTATAAAGATAACGGACTATTTGTTTCCTGAATTTGAAGCCCGTGATCTCCAGGAAATTTGGTACTAATACAACACGGTGCCACAGCATGTTAAACCATGGCTTTATTGCGAAAACAATTTGGTGAACAGTTAATTTCGCGCTTCGGATCGGTCAGTTGGCCGCCTAGATCCTGTGATATCACACCCCTAGACTTTTTCCTTTGGGGCTATGTAAAGTCCAAAGCCTATATTGATTAGCCGCGTACGATTGAGCAACTGGAAGCCAACATTACTCGCGTAATTCATCAAATACCACTCGAAATGCTCGGACGCGTCATCGAAAATTAGAACTGCAGAAAGGACCATGTTAACCGCAGTTACGGATAACATTCGAGAGAAGTAATCTTTAAAAAAATAATTGTCAAGAATGGTTCTTTTGTATGATAATAAAGATAACCCGATAAATTTGTTTTTTTATTTATTTTTTTAAGTTTTGAAAATAGTACCTCTAAATGAATCACCCATTATAAATAGATGGACAAGAATGTAGTGAATATTCACTCTAATAAGTATTTCATTCATTTAAAGTACACGGTCTATTATAAACCGTTAGAATATCAGTGATTGCACGCAGACCAGAAATTCTCAAAAAAGTTAGTGGATGTGTGAAAATAGGTGGGATAGTTGCATATAACATACCCGCCCTAATAACTTAGACCAGCGATGATCTTCAACGCGCCTGTAAAAGAGGATTGACACTGCCCCTAACCAATTTATATTATAACTTAACCAATCTTACCGAAAGGTAATCTACTACAGCAAGGGTTTGGGAGAAGGCTTAACGCCTAGCAGTAGCCTGTGAAAAGATAAGTAGATTTTACGTTAAAGCAACATTACTAATGTAGCCTTTCAACTCTGAACAGAACTGAACTCGTAGATTGAAAACAGCTTTCCGAGAATTTTGCTAAGACAGAGTTTTGAACTGTAGGCGGCTTACGAATTCTCCTGAAAGCAAGCCAACCTTCTTGAGTTGCTGTGTGATCGTTAACCATTCATAAAAGCTGTCTGTGTAGTGCTTCCCAACTGCAACGGTTCCACCATTCTGTCTACACGTTGTTCATCGACTACAACAGCACACATTTATGGTTAGTTCTCACGTGCATTTTTTGGGATTGCCCGACTAATTTCACACAGAACCCTTAATCATGACCTGAACACGCGGCCAGTTCGCGAGTCGAACTAAAACGAAACTAGTCGGGCAATCCCGCAAAATGCACGTAAGCAAACCGTAATACATAATAAAAATACAACAGCACAAGAATATACATGTTTTGCTGGCCTAAAGATGGGCTACCAATTTAGCGAGCAGCCGAAAATATAATTGAAGCATTTGGATTACGAGCGTTGTTTACCAAGTGATTTCAACAAAAATCCAAACAATATTTTCCACAAAACGGGGATTTAGAGTGAAAAAAATAATTAACGCTTTCAGCGCGGAGAGGAAACATTATATCATGTTTGTTGCACGTTAACGTGCTTTTCGCAATTAACCGCTGTGGTTCAGGTGAGCGCGTTAAGCCGTTGTTTGACAAACGGCGGGAAGTGGTCGACGCCACTATCGCGCGATCGCACAACCACTGAGAAGTGGCGCGAACGTGCCGTAAATAAAGATGGCGGATGCTAAAGGGCTTAGCGCGAATGAGGTGCTATTTATTATCACACCACTACAACATAAAGTATTTATTTAACGGCTGCTAAACAGCTTTATTTTGTAAATTAGTCGGTTTTACGGATATTACCGGTTCGAAGTTCAATAGTATACTCGGTGTAACATTGCCGAAGTTATATAAATGTATCGAAACTATTGATAACTTTGAATAAATTTATTGCTCTGTAACCGCAATATTAGTCGCAGATGCTATTTCGCTAAGTGCAAGCTTTTAGTGAAACGTGTAAGTTGGTCGTAGTTAACAGGGAAATTTTGTAAAACAAATTTGGTTGGAGAAAAACGTCGAAGCTCCGACACGACAGTTAAACGGAAGCAGTTAGCGTTAATGATTATTGCCAGCCGTCCCACTATTTAGCCTAAATGAGTTGTATCTCACGATACTCCTGCACAGATAGCTTTGTGTTATACCTATTTTCGATGTAGAAAAACCATTTTTTTTTAAATAACCTCTTTTGGAAGGTTAAACTGCGGTTGCCGCAGTCAGTCTGTGGACGGGTGACCATTCGTTACACATCGAGACCGTCGGTCCCGGGTATCGTACGAATACCTATGACAGTCGCTAATGTGCGTCCTGAGTGACGGCGCACCTTGCAGGCGGAATGAACAGCGCATTAAATAAATGTTCGAAACGTTTGAATTTTGATATCGACATTATTAAAACCAAAGTAAAGTAAACGAAACACTAAACACGCGCGTACGCGTCAACTTTCCCGCGTGCACTAAGGACAGGTATCGACAGTAAAGCCACGGTAAAGGCGCTCCGCAATCCGCAATACACCCGTGCGCCGTAACTCAGGACGCACACTTACGGGTAGTCAGAAGCCCGAATGTCTGACAACCGGTCTAACCTTAGTATATCGGCATTGCGCAGTAACTGGGTTGCGGAGCTTGATGGCATTTGCTCCGTGTATAATACCGGTTTTCAGCCGTATCTGGTTAGACTGGAAGCTGACCCCAAGACCCCAACATTGTTGGGAAAAGGCTAGACGCCTGTCTTGCAGTGTTCTTGCAAAAAAGATAATGTGTAAGTAAATGCAGCCTATCTGCAGAAAGCTTCTTTTTAGGGTTCCGTACCCAAAGGGTAAAACGGGACCAAATTACTAAGATTCCGCTGTCCTTCCGTCCGTCTGCCACCAGGTTGTATCTCATGAACCGTGATAGTTTGACAGTTGAAATTTTCACAGATGTTGTTTTACAAATACTAAAAACCAGAATAAAATAAATATTTAAGGGGGCTCCCATACGACAAACGTGATTTTTTACCGTTTTTTATAGATAACTAGCGACCCGCCCCGGCTTCGCACGTGTACGTTTTATAGCTTAAAACGTTCCTCTTGAATCACTCTGTCTATTAAAAAAAACTGCATCAAAATCCGTTGCGTAGTTTTAAAGATCTAAGCATACATAAGGACAGACAGACAGCGGGAAGCGACTTTGTTTTATACTATGTAGTGATGGTACGGAACCCTGCGTGCGCGAGTCCGACTCGCACTTGGCCGGTTTTTTATTATGTATTAATAAAATAAGCTGCTCTTCAGCTTTTATTTGACAGAATTGTTTTTGAAAACACAAAAAAGCAAAAGCTCTCCGACTGTCATTTCATATTATCTTGCTTTGCTAAGTACTTATTCATGCCAAAATTAAATTACGACTAGCTACATCTAGTTTCTATTCCCGACGGTAATAAAGCAGTGTGAATAGCAGTTTCAGCATTGCTTTGCATACGACTCAGGAGTTCCGATTACAATCACATCGATGTAAGTGTTCCGGAAGGAAATCTGGTAACGTAGGCTCTAATTTCAGAAACGTTCGATTTAATTTCGTTTCCGTCGAAGGAAGTAACGTCGAAGCACGCGTAAAGGGATTTTAATTTGCTGGTGGGTAGGCAGAGGCGAGAGTGTTTGGGGCTATTACAGGGCGGCGGCCATTACAGGGCCGTTAGAGCCTCAGTAGGTACGTGTTGGATTCGCGCCCTACTAACTGGGGTACGTGACTGGCATACGGACACCTCAGCCTTCCCAAATGCATCAGGAAGACTCAAGTTTCCAAGTTTACACGTGACTTTTTCTCTTCAAATTAGTTTGCGTAACTTGAAGGGACTTTGACAGTTTGCTCGTTTACTCTTCAACGATACGTCAGCGATGCCGGACGATCTGCAAGATAATTTGATTTGTTTTTCTTTAATCGAAAACCTGTGGAACGTTTTCAGGCGTAAAACATTAATTCTTGTAAAAATATCTAACAAAATCTTAGTGGTAGATAGCAATTTATCACTTGGTACAGCGTGTCCAATGTCGTAGAGCAAATAATTTCTAGGGGCAGTAGTTATGAGGCAGTCGACCGTAGATAAATCACCGCATGTCTGCGGCGTATTACAAGGTGGCTGCGGGCCGAGGTGAATGTCTCGCACTAATTCTTGCCGCGGTGACAAACGGCCGGCGACGTCACACATTATCTGTCGCCCTCAACGAACACCTAAACAAAGACCTTTCCTGGCCCGCTTTTACTTTATTTGTTACATTTCTATTGAAAATTTATTGTATGTTTTCTCTTCGTCTTTCAACTTTTTTTTCCTAATTTGTAGTGGAAAATATTTCAAGTGCTTGCGGAGTTAGTGTACAACTTCCTAAAACGTCACCCAAATCTGCATGAGGTACACTCTGCAGCTTGCCAACCCCACAGAGGGACAACCATCGAATGACTGAAGTATAGTGGAATATGGATTCAACTTACCAGTTCACCTAAATACTCCAAAATGGTGGCAGGGTCACCATCGTAGAATTGGTTCGAAAGGACTGGCTTATAGTCATTACCTCCCTTTTTAACAGAACCCTTGTCTTGTCTAAATAAAATGCAGTTGCTCTACCTAGCTCCGCATTACATTCGGTTTTACTCACGTGAATTTTATCGCACTACCTGATGCTTTAATATTATGCTTAAATTATAATATTGTTTCAGGCACAGCACTCATGCGCGTATGGTGATAAGTGGTGCCAATGCAGTTTACATCGTGGGCACTTTCAAGCATATGGGGACAGACGCTGACTTTAAGGTAGGTAGAACACTGAATGCTGTTTAGAGCTTAAGGGTGCCTTTCCACCAGAGATGTGCTATGCAGCTATGCTGCGAGAATATAAAAGCTAAGCTACGAAACTATGTGACCGTTTCCACTGATGCTAAGCTATGTAGCGGAACGAGTGCTATGAAAATGTCTACTTTCGGTGACAAACGCACGCCTACTGTAGGTACACTGCTCTGCACATAGCTACACCACTCGCGACCATCCATAGCACGCATACATAGCTCGCATCCATAGCACACATCCACAGCACGCATCCTTCCATATAAAAAACGTAGCTGAATCAGTTTCCACCAGTGCTATGCTATGTGGACCAATGAATATGATTGGTGGATATCGTTGCATAGCACATCTCTGGTGGAAAAGCATCCTTATTCGTGTAAAGTTTAAAAATTGTATTGATTTCAATATAGCAATAGTTTGGTTAACTATTGCCCGGTTACTACGACCAAAAACGAATCGTTTTGCATACCAATAGTAGCATTTTCCATTGCCAAACTTTTCATATAAATGGACTCGTAATCTAATTAAAAGTGCGATAGCTACTAACGAATGGGAAGGTCTTCTACGCAAAGCTATGTTTTTTCTCGTATCTTACTGCTAAAAACAAAAAAAATAATAAACAGTTTAAAAAGATTATGGCCAATTACAAATTTTCACTTAAAGAACTATGGGGTCTTTGCTTCATTATTGGTATACCTTTTAAAGTCTGCTTGAGGCGCATTCTTCACTGCTATTTGCTCTCCCCACGTCTTGTCTCTCACACCTTTGCGTCAAAGAAAACAGATAAGTAAGTAGTAATAATTCTCAAAGACATTCGTGAAAGTTGTATGTCTAATCATTCCACTTTGTTGTCAACAGTTGTATCTGACGACAAACGTGACGCAGGCAGACTTCAACATGGGTTACACTATGACGGGCACGCTGGAACGGGGCTCTCGCTCCTCCAACACCTTCCAGATGACGCACTTTGCGGTGCTGCGCCGCTGCGACCACGACGCACACCACCTCAAAAACGCTTAGGTGGCACTGGTTGCCTGAATCCAACAGCCTTTAGTCTTCTTTGAACTTGTTCCATATCAGAGGCCCAATTCTCGTAATTAATTTGAAGTAAGACTGACGGTTGACCGAACTGAGATTAAATTATGAATTGAATAAAAAATGGTTTTGCGGTACACTTAAAGTTCGGTCCGGTTTCAGTATCATCTCAGTCTATATCGATATTAATGTCAATTCAGTCAACTTAAAATCTATTACCGATACCGATATCAACAGTCATAGACTAAAATTCTAGAAATAAATGAGAATTCCAACTTGTCAAAATGGGTCAGTACATAATGTAACCAGAATACCCTTTTGGATTCAGTCAACTTTCAATCTCATTTCAATATAATCTCACGTTTGACGTTGTTTGTTAATGAACAAGAATACCATTTGTCATATTTATGAGATTGAGACTAGATCGAAACTATATTTTGAACATTTTTAATTATGAGAATTGGCCTTCAGAGTTGACTACTACTGTTTTTGATTTGAGCTGTGTGTTATAGAATTGAATTTTACAATGTCAGGTACAAACAATTTTTATTTTTGTAATTTTAAAAATGGTGTTTTTAAATTTTGAATTATTTTTACTGTGATTTTGATTAATCTGAGGCAATGGCTGTTGGTGCAAAATCTAAGATTCTTCAAATCATTGTTTATTTGCGTAACTTTATGCAATTAACTCCGGTGAGCTTATTATTAAAATTAATCAACGATACATATTTTACATCAAAAGTCATTCTAGATGTTACTATATGATCTCAAATAGATTGCTAGTCTTTATTCATAAGGTTATATTGCCAAGCGATATTGTGATCTCGAATTTTAGATGTTCGATTATAAGTAGTGACATTTTCAAATTCTGTGTCTAGTTTCTAGTTAATGTCTAGATTTTTCTAATTAGTATAATGTTATAGGCATGGAATACAGTTGTAGATGTAAATAATTTACTTTAAAAACATGTACAGCCGCTTTTAGTGGTAGAAGTAGAAACATTGATTATTTTTATAAAAAATCTAGTTTTTAAATTGTAGTCTTTAGTAATCGGTACTTAATTGTATGTTTTTTTATTAAGTAGTTGATTCCAATGTCAAAATCTGTAAGGGTATCTTAGATTAAATAGGGTAAACGTCGTATTAACGTAAGCTTCTTTGTTAAAATACAATGTAAGACAGGAGTCACATGTACCTGCTTAAAAACATGATAAAAAATTTAAATGTTAGCGAAATATTATGCAATATTTCGAAACTAACACATTTATTTTTAAAAAGTTTTCCATTTCATCGAAAATATTTTTCATAAGTGAAACGAAATTCATTTAAAAATGGCTGTGAGCGAGATATTCTGCTGTAGCTCCTTCACGGTTCGTCGAACAAAATAATAATATATTGGTCCGTCCGTCGTATATCGATCGGTACCGGACTAGCTGCCCTATATCCCACAAATATGAACATATTTTGTTTACGATGTGTTTTATGAAGCCCGATTTTCGGACACCCCATTTTTATTGAAAAACCTGACAGAAATGATCATTTAAATGCAAGATATCGTATCCCCATTTAGCTACCAAGTCTAGTTTCTGAGTTATAATTTTTTGAAAATCGTATTTTTTCCATCCGGATATTAAGAAAAAAATTAATTACGCTTAAACTAAGCGTGATACGAAATAATGATGTTAGATACATTGATGGCGCATCTTATGCCGAGTATTTTAGTCCATAAATGAACCTCGCACCATTGTTAGATCGAGATTTATACGAGTTTTTCGGTTTATAGTTTTTCTTAATTTTCTTGAAAATTCCGCCGTTTCGGGAAAAGTTATCTATACAGAAATAATTCTATTTACTTCCCCAATACACCACATAATTATGACATCCCAAATCCATGGAACTCAGAAGTTATTCCAATTTAACTATTTTTGTTAGGGTTGTCAATTTTTTTAATCCTTATTTTGTGGATAAAAATTTTCGTAAAAGTAAAAGTTCCGTAGTCAGAATGACAAACAAAACGTGAACCAGTTTACTGTCAGCCTACCAAGACCTTTCAAAAATATATATTTATTTATTATTATTTGTTAAAAACTCTATACACAAGTAAAAAAACATTGTACAAAGGCGGACTTAATGCCTTACGCATTTTCTACCAGTTGACCGTGTGGTAGTCCAAAAACAACATGGCGGTTGCAACTTAAAAGAGAGAAACAGAGAGGAATATAATATAATTGATAAATACATACATGTAAACAATATTGTTAAGAAAAAAAGAGTCCGACGAATTACCGCTGTGACGATTCTACCAACTTCTTGCGAGAAATATTAAGTTAAATACCTCTTCAGGTTTGACCCTGACCATCATGTGCATTGGGATTCTCATGCCCCCCTGGCATTAAAGAGTTGGTCGGGGCCCAGAAAGACCATCTCCAGCAGAGCGGGTCAGGTTCTGCTAAGGTAGAGTAGTCCCATGGGTCGTGACCGGCTCCATGATTACTAAGAAATTCCGCTTACTACAGAGTAAAATATATAGTGGCTGCTCCTCTGCGTTACCGGGTAGGCTACCGTACCACTAAACAGATGTACGCAATAGACAAACGAAAACAACATAAGCCCGAAGGCATAGCAGGTGGTCAAGTTAAAAATATTTATGGGAGTTTTAGCTAGTAGAAACTGTTACCGCCTTCTCCGCGTGGAGGTACTCCCAGCTTATATTATTGCTATTGCATTATGTGGATTTTGCGTGTCATTTAGCAGTATTTAGTACGTACTAAAAAAATACTTAAATAACACAAAATGCCTGAATATGCCTTTTAACGTACATCGATGAATAATATTTTAATAATTTTATTTAGATACCAAGCTGGTATCCTGGCTTCTTCACGTCAGATATTCCAAACCACCAATTTTACTACAAGGTAGATATATTTTTTGGCAAATTTATATAAAATCCAGATATGAATAAAAATCTGAGATTCTGACAGCCCTAACGACGTAAAATCCGGATAAAACTTAAAATCGTTGTGGTTTCCAAGTTTCATGGAATTGGGGTGTGAAATTTATGTGGTGTATTGGGGAAGTAAATGGAATTATTTCTGTATAGATAACTTTTCCCGAAACGGCGGAATTTTCGAGAAAATTAAGAAAAGCTATAAACCGAAAAACTCGTATAAATCTTGATCTAACAATGGTGCGAGGTTCATTTATGGATTAAAATACTTGGCATAAGATGCGCCATCAATGTATCTAACATCAGTATTTCGTAACACGCTTAGTTTAAGCGTAATTAATTTTTTTCTTAATTTCCGGATGGAAAAAATACGATTTTCAAAAAATTATAACTCAGAAACTAGACTTGGTAGCTAGATGGGGATACGAAATCTTGCATTTAAATGATCATTTCTGTCAGGTTTTTCAATAAAAATGCGATGTCCGAAAATCGGGCTTCATAAAACACTGTGCGATGTGCGCCACGTTACTAATCTATATGTACGTGTGTTTCATACGTAACTTCTTTGTATATTACGTACTTATACCCTTTTCACCGTAAGGTAAGTCCTGACGTTTCTCTACAAAACTTTAATATACAAAGAACACTACAAAAAAAACATGGATTATTTAGCTATTTTACCGTTTTCAATCTGCTTCTATGCAGCTTACGGCTACAATTTACAAAATTACTGCTATGTCAGGACTAATTTTTCGTTGAACGGAGTAGAGTATGTATTATGTGATCGATAGCTCAGGAAGCGTGTTCAACTTTGTACCGCGGCTCAACCCTACCGCTAAGTTCCTTACACACCAGAAGTATTTCACTAAGAAGTACATACTTAAGTTTTAATTAGACTACTGTTTAACTATAAGTACGTGTTAACGATAAGGTTTTAAGTGTTAAAAGGGTGGTATAACACAAACGTCCAGTATCGCACTCCCTCCAGTGTTTACACACATCATTTTTGTACAAAGTTACGAGTGTTTTATGGCTACTATTCGGCTATATTTACTAGTGTACGGTAGAGTGCATTTAACAGATTTTACTCGCCTCATAATCATTAATCTAATACACCCTGTCCCAATAAATGTTGGGGCTGACCCATACATTTTTTTTTCTTTATGTAATATTTACCCCACTCTAAGATTCATCCTCTATTGTTGGTGCATTTATAGACACAAATGGTCATTAAAGACTTTGACACCTATGAATTAAATGCTACGATTTATTCATTTACTGCAATAAAAAAAGATCATTATGAAATTAAAATAAAATCTACTTTTCATCAAACATCATTCTTTATCTAAATTCAGATAATACTTACAAAAATGCAAATAGAATATCTAGCTTTAATTCCGCTGAACAAGATCGCTAGTTTGGATGCAGTATGCAGCACCACCCTCCCGCCCACAAGTATATGCACATGCAGAAAGACTGAAAAAATTATGCAACATGCAACCAAACCAATACACGACACATGTTTCGTCACTGCACGGGGCATCCTCAGGATATGTTGACTCCTCGACCGCTAGGACGCGAAATTATATAGGTATATAATAGTATTGTGTATGTCATGGATTTCCGCAAAGTAATTAAAGTAAAAAAAAGCCTGATTCCATCATTTATATTAAGGTAATACTTATTTAAAATTAAACATACCTATGATTAGTTCCTAGGAGGGTCTGAGTTCGATACCATCCCACACTCCTGACATTGCCAGTTCATGTGTGGATCAGAATTTGATTATCACTTGCGTTAACGGTGAACAAAAACATCGTGAGGCACACCTGAGAGGGCTCCGAAAAGCTCACGTATATGTGTGTAGTCCGTCTAACCAAGCTAGCATGGTGAGCTAAGAACGCCTTAAGCCCTTCTTATTCTGAGATGATGCCTACGCCCAGTAGTGGGACAATAGTGGGCCGATTATACTTCTAAGTTCCTAAATAGCGAGTGAAGTCTGTTAATTTTCTGCTTTCATCAACCATTTAAAATAACGAGTAGTTATATCTTCATTACTAAAGTACCTAGCTCGTTCCATTCGCTAACTTAAAGCTCGTTCCATTCGCTAGTGTAATAAAACCTCAATCGATATGGTTTAACTATAAAAAATAGCTTAATATGCATTCCTAGAATTCCTGCTCTAGATTTTTTTACTTGAGTGATTCCAACGATTTCTTACGTAAGTAGATTCGTATTTTAGCGTCTCAATGTGATACCAAGAGTACTTAATATTGAGATCACGCGATAAAGTGATCATTCTACACTAAAGTACAGCAATGAACATTAATTCAAACTCTTGATTTAGTAGTCAAGTGAAACAATTTATTTATTAATATTTGCCACATAGAAAACTAATCTGCAATGATAATATTGTTGGCTCTACATAAATATGCAAATCATACACCCGCTACAAATCCCTCTTGGGAGAATAAACCGTTTCCCTCCTCAAGTATTGGCATCACGATCCTTATTGCTTAAGGCTGAGTGTCCACCTGCAAAGATGACGAAGCTGTTAGAAACGTCCAATACCTCTTTTCAGCGCATTTGGATAAGTCAACGAATGTCCACCACAAATCGATATCCATAAAGAATAAGATTTCACGTTCTGTGCGATATATTGGCAAACATTGGTTCAAATATCCAAATGTTTGAATTGTTTAATTTGGTTGTGACAATTTTTGTGTAAAAAGTGTTTCCACAGTGCGAAAACCAGGATAGGTGGTACAGTCAGCGAAAAAAGTCGATTAGCGCTGTTACTTTTACAAAACATCTTAATTGACACAAAATGATTCGATACGCTGCCTTTTAGCATTTCGTGTAATAGTAAAGAGTTGGTGTTATTTTAAGGTCAAATCTGTAGGTACTCTTTTTTAAAATATGATTATTTTTGTCTTAAGTTATGATTTAACAAATAGAACTGTTTAGTTACTTTCTTCGCTAACTGTACCTACATTACGCTGCTTTCTCTTGTTCACCTATTATCGAATCCTCTTAAACTATTTATAATAATATTTAAATGTATTAAAGTATTAGTGTAAAGCAAGTGCCAAAGACAATTTAGGGAGCTTTTATGATAAGTTTCGACTCGATGATAAGTGATGTAAATAAAATTCGCTTCAAATTTTAAATGTTGTCTTTCGTATATCGAGATGACTCAAATAAATTGTATGAAAAATAAAACTGTTTTCTTTATTTCTATGTATTTACTTACCTATGCACCCAAAATGATCAGTATCAAGTGATTCTCCTCAGAATGCAAAATTAACTAGTCAAAGTTAGGTGTAGAAAAATTAGCTGAACTTTAAGATAAACATTTATACATAAATAGTTCAAGCAAAAATATAAAACAAACAACGTTTTTGGTAATAAATAAATAATTAAGTCATGACTTAATTATTTATTTATTACCAAAAACTGGTATTTGTAGTACGGCACAAAGTTAATGTGTTTCTAAATGATTACAACATGTTATTAAATTACAAATCGCTGGGTGAGGTGATGTTCTCCTAGCTAGGTTGCCAAGCGACCTGTGTTATGGAGAAACACTACCAGCCCCTTACTTTATCAAATATTATTTACATGTTCCTACAGTTTTGTTTACATTTTAAATTAAGAATCGCCTCTATTTTTGAAGTCTGCTTAATATTGGTATAATGTAGGCACAAGCCTCAGTAATTTGGTATAGGCTAATTTGAATACAATTTGTGAAAGAAGCTAATTTATACTTTACATTTTTCTTGTACAGTTTCTCAAATAAATATGAGATTAAATATTTATTTTATTAACTACAAACAAAAAATAACCTGCACATTAGGTACGTGTAACATAATTAGATGAAACTAAATACATCGGGAAGTTAAAGTTGACATTAGATCCTTGCAGTTTCACTCTGCGGTCACACATGACACGCGGAAGTGCTTCGCTGCCGGCTCGCCAGCGTATAATGCAGGCTCGCCCATACCGTCACTCAGTTGCCACCCAGCTTTCACATGATGTTCACCGATAAAGTAGTGTTGATAACTGGAGCCAGCTCCGGGATAGGAGCTGCATGTGCATTAACCTTCGCGAAGTCTTCCGCCACACTATCGCTGGTAGGCAGAAATTTGGACAACCTTACAAAAATCGGAAAACAGTGCGAGAAACTGAACCAACTACAACCCCTCCTCATCGTTGCTGATTTAACTTCTGATAGTGATCTAGAAAAAATCGTTAAAGAAACTGTAAGTAAATATGGAAAAATTGATATTCTAATCAACAATGCTGGCATAAATTCATTGTCAGGAGCACACACGTCAGCAGAGGCTTACGATCAAGTTATGGCAACCAATCTACGTGGAACGTATCTACTCACTACTAAAGTCATACCGTACTTGGTAAAAACAAAAGGGAACATCGTAAATATTTCAAGTATCCTGTCAAACAAACCTATACCCATGATGACCCCATACTGCATGTCAAAAGCAGCAATAGATATGTTCACAAAATGTACTGCACTACAATTAGCTCCTAAAGGAGTCAGAGTGAATGCAGTTAACCCTGGACCAGTAAAGACGGAACTCTTCAAAAGAGGAGGCATGAGTGATATAGATTGCGATAGAATGTTTCTTGGCATCGAAATGAACACTCCCTTGAAGAAAATAACAAAAGGGGAAGATGTGGCGGAACTAGTGATGTTCCTAGCCAGTGATAGAGCAAGTTGTATTAATGGAAGTTGCTACGTCATCGACTGCGGAATAATGTTGGGCGAGGCCGGCAATTTGTGATTGATGAATGCATACATACATGTTAATAAACACACACAGTACAGCATTATTATCTGCACTGTGTTTCAGTTTGTATTATGTTGTCAAGACAAACCCAAACTGTCCGCCTTTACGTGCTTACAAACATTTAACTCTGATAAGTTTGTTGAAAACTTAAATGTCTGGATTATATTCTCCAGAACAAAGACTTGCGAATATTAAAATATGTAACGCGGTACATCGAGCCTCATAATAAACAAAAGGCCCCCAGAAACATAGTCTGATAAACATTGTTAGATGTTCCCTTGAGTTTCATTGAGGCTCGTTTAGATTGCAGCGACAATTACATTACAGTGTTTTCGCTTAAATATCTGTTCTTTTTCGGTAATGGAAGGCAATATATTTACTTATCTAGAATACGTAATCCTTCCCCAGGTGGGTCGCTAATACCGTGTTATCTTGCGTTAATTTCCCGCGCATAATCTTCTCGCAAATTGATTGTGCTCCCTGCAGCGGCACTGAAAATGAAATTATAAATAATACCGTCGGCAACGTTAATGCTTTCAGAAATTAGTTAGCCTTTTATCTCGTTTTTAATCTCGCTCAAATGTTTTGTTACAGCAGAAAACTAGGCAGGTATTTTCTTAAAGCTAAAAAGATAGTGTAGCTTAATTTTAAATACAGAGTAAAAACGTTAGGAGTAGAATATTAAACGTTAATATCCACATAGAGGATCTTCTAATTAAAGTTCTCGGATTCCTAGACTGTAACCGTAATAAAGTGTAATTTCCAGCTACAAGTACGTAATCCGCAACAAGAGTAACCTCGTTAGGCGCGTACCGGGGCGAGGGCGACGTGGCGCGTTATACGCGATTAATATAATTCCCTAATTTATACGCGGCGAACGTTACTGCACGGGTTCCATTGTTATTGGGCCAAACCGCGGCTTTCAATTACGCGGCGCCACTCACACAGATATTACTTTCCTATCGTCCTCACGCTGAACTTTGTCAATGAGTGTTGTAATTATCTTTCTTCTCGTGTTGGTTATCGCGTGTTTATTGGTTTCTCATCAATTCTAATGGAACTCCTGAGTGTGCTACATTGGGCTTTTATAAAAGATTAAGTTCGGAAGTCACGAATAATTCCTAAACAATTTATTGTATGTTGAAATGTTTTCAACTTTATTGGCTGAACAAATTTATTTAATTTTTTTATGGGCAAAGCAGAACTCTATCCAAATATTTCTCAGTAGTTCAGTTAAGTTGTGTTTTTACTAGGAAAGTTTTGGGGTAGTTCTGATTCCTTTCATTCCATAAATGTATTTTGGGGTGCTGAATCCGAATCTGGGGTTTGCGGACAAAATTTCGTGACGCAACATTGAAAAAAGCGCAAAAAAAGCGAAACAAAAAAAACGAAAACTATTAACTTTTAGTAAATAGTCTGTTCACAGAAATTAAAGTACATAAAATTTTCTACAAATATCACAATTTAGTTAATTTAATAAAGAGTATAATTTGACTGAATTACAGAGAGTCAATTTATATGTAGATATTATTACGATATCAACTAGTTTCCTAGAATCTCTTTACCTTTAAGTAAATCTAAGCACTCCCGCATTATTTGCGAACTAAATAAACTTAAAGTGTACAATCTACATAAACCCTATACCTGCAGTTTGCTTAGACAGTGCAGTTAAGAGCTCGTACGCGTCACGTCTCAGGTATAAACATAGGAACAATGGTATTACAATGGGACAAGTCATAAATGACATGTCGTTTGCAAGCGCACGTCGATTGCATTATTCCGAACATTCGGCAGTTAGTTTTTGTTTATGAGCTTCGTATTAAACTCCGATTAAGTTACCTCGTTCTTGTGTAAGTTCGATGCATTAGTGCACTTATTTTGTTGGAAGGTAACTTTGTCAACTGTGGCTGGCGTTACCAGTTCCTGTTTTGGTAGAGCTGTGTTTTGTT
Source organism: Amphipyra tragopoginis (assembly GCA_905220435.1). Taxonomy (NCBI): domain Eukaryota; kingdom Metazoa; phylum Arthropoda; class Insecta; order Lepidoptera; family Noctuidae; genus Amphipyra; species Amphipyra tragopoginis. Next base: position 14,778,781 of record HG992009.1, read on the forward strand.
TTATTCTAGGTATCACTGGTACATTTAAGTTTAATGTTTGTTATTATATTTTAATTTCACTAACGAATATCAGATTTGCAGCAGGGACTAAACTTACCTAATGTGTACTATAAAACTATTAAACGCATCTTCATCTTCACCATTCAGTCGAAAGACATCCACTGTTGGACATCGGCTGCCCCGAGCATCGCCACATCGACCGGTCCTGTGCTTCTCGCATCCAGCGGATTCCCGCAACCTTCCGCTCATTAAATGCAATATAAATTAATCGAAAAATAATATACACACATCAAAAATAGTTTGCGATCACTTTGAAAAATTATGTAGCCTTTTTGAAGCCGAATTTTCTAATCGGGTTTCAAAGCGATAATTATCATGATAAATATAGATTGATAGTTATCTAGATAAATATAAATCAGATTTCAGTTGAACTTTGAATTCGGAATCTTCACATACATAATTATGCTGATCGCAAAATGATCGCAAACTTTTTTTGATGCGTGTACCTACTGTTTCATAACGTACCTACAATATTATTTGAAATCTAGAGTGTTTCTACAAATATAAAATATACATTGACCAAAGAATTCCCACTGCAGAAGCCAAAAATAGCAGCCATATTAAAAAGGAATTATCACCCAAGTATCAGTGTCCCAAGAGCCGAGGAAACGATCGAAAGTTGCACTAGGTCGCATTATCGAACATCTACTTTTCAGAGCACGTCGGCCTGTCCTATTTGCTGACAGTAATCTTGAAGAGTTGCCAGCGCGAGCCCGCACAAATAGTATATTGGAACTCTTACACTCTAGGGACCGGACAGTGCGGGTTGTAGGTGATCATTTCTTGTTTTGCCACACTCAGCAAGGAATTCTCACTCTTACACTTACACAAATAGAGTTCCAATTCTCTTTGTAACAAGCTAATATTTGTTTTGATAGGAAAGGGATGTGCAATCGAGAGACGTCTATTTAAAGGGACAGCAGATCGTTTTACTTGTAATTTGTATTGCGCGTGTTGGGAATATAAGATGCAGCATCTCTATGAGGAAAATTTCATGCATATGCATAAAGTTAATTAACACGGGAAGTAGGATTCTAGGAATTAAAGATAAATAGACAACGAGAGGCTCGTGGCTATATCAACCGCGCCGATCATGTGATTTGCGAGGTTAAGCTGTGCTTGCCGCGGTCAGTCTATGGATGGGTGACCATTCGGTACACGTCGAGACCCCTCCGTACCATGGACATCACGTTTAACAGTCGGTTCCGGCTGTCATACGAACACCTATGACAGTCGTTACGGATAGTCAGAAACCCGAAAATCTGACGACCGATAAAATCTTAGAATAGGTATCAGCATTGCCCGCCCAGTAACAGAGTTGCAGGGGTCTTATGGCAGTCGCTCCGTGTAAAATACTGGTATTCAGCCGCATCTGTGCCTGTAGACAAATGGCAATCGATGATCGCTAGAGAATAGAAAGATGTACGGGATTGACATAAGCTTTCGACTGGTCAAGCGATCTGTTATGTCATTTCCATACATTTAATTGGCGTTTCTATTCCCTGGCGATCGCCGATTGCCATTTGTCTACAGGCACAGGTTAGATGGGAAGCTTAACGCAACATAGTTGGGAAAAGGCTAGGCAGAACGGTGCGTAACACTAACAACTATTTTTCACACGAAGTAACCTTTGGGATATTATTTTTGTTGTTGAAACTGTTTTTGTCTTAAGCTAAATGCAAGATTTTACCACTACTGCAACTATAAATAATGTTTACAGAGTATTGACACACAATAGGGTATTTGACTGAAAAAATCTAATTCGTCCGTCAGTTAGATTATCAAAAAATATTTGACCCGTATTTTTTCTTTTATTACGTAAACCAAAATTGACGAAGATCGACACTTTTAAAATTGGCAAAACGTCACAAGCAAGTACAATTTTTACTTGCTTCTGACGGCACAAGCCCCCACTCTCGAATTTTGATGCGTTTCATCTTTCCAAATATTCATCGATAACAAAAGAAAAAATACATGTCCATTATTTTTCAAAACTCTAAATGGCGGACTAATTAGATTTGCAATTTATTGATGATGTCAACATGCCTATTATTTACTAAAAATAATGTAGGTACCTAGGTGTAAATGATAAATGCCAGATCATGTCATGCATGCCTAGGGTATGCAATATTCACTCGATTTTACTGTTCAAGTTTATCGAATAGTGTTTTTCAACTATTCAAATTATCATAATCGATGTAACGTAACTGCGATGAAAAATTGTTCATGGAAACAAGGAAATGTGCATTTTAATTCCGTAATTTATGAAATGTAGATATGTTATCGCTAGTGGGTAACACTAGGCAATGTTGATAAAGGAAGGTAGTCGTCGATATGGATGAACGCACCCGAGCTTATAAAGGCGGCGGTCATTCGACGAAGCGGGAGCATTCCGTGTTGAACAGCTGAAGAAGTCTGACCTTTTATATCTGATTAGCTTGTCCTTATTTTATGATCTTGTAATAATTGTGTAAAGTAATATACTGTGATCTAGTTAATGTTACTAATATTAACCCAAATACAAGTACTCTCAGTGGTGGAGAGTCTATGTTGGTTTTATTTACTGTGTTTACCTTGCTCGCAATCCTGACATACCGATATTAGCTAAAACTGTAATGATAGAATCACCCCTGAACGATTATATTTTTGTGTCATTTACAGATATATTCGATAAATAGTCATTCGAATAACTGAGACAAATTGGAACCGATTTTTAGAATTTGTTGTACGATTTTATTATACCTACATTGAAAATTACGTAATTAAAAAGATATGTGAAATGATATTCGTGAAATAGTTTTCAGCGACATGAAATTCTATACAAAACGTTTTGATATATAATAGACACCCTTATAATTACACGTTTTTAATTAGTATAATGTAACAAAAACTGGAATACCTCAAATACCTTGGCTACTATTCGAATAGTAAAATGAGGCGAATACTCGAATAATACGAATACTCGAATACTCGAATTGCATGCCCTAACCACGCCATAGTAGGTGGTGGTAGGTATAAATAGTAAATTAGGACAACAAGGCATTCTAATCACAAGCAAAAAAAACTAAAAGGGGCATCACAACTCGACAGTGCCATACAATACCATAAAACAAAAGAGAAACGCAGCCGCCCTCACCTTGCCCGACGTCTGTTTATTTACAAACACGGCCAACCTTGTAGATGGGGAACCCAAGTAATAAAAAAGATCGTACGCAATCATATTTTATCGGGTAAGCTATTTTTCGCTGGCGGATCCCGCTCCTTCCTACTTTTATGCGAGTTCCCTTCACCTAAACGGAACGACTTGTTAAAACCACACGGGTATGCGAACGGGTATGAAAACACCTACACGGACTTTGATACAATTTAACATAATAAAAAATAACATCACGGCTGCATTCCCCGAAGGCAAGGTGTATAGTGCACCCTCATTTCGCCGTTATGTTTAAGTCCCATGTAATAGGGGCGACCCTATTGCCATCAACCGGGCACAAATCCAGACTCCGGGCTGCTACTAAGAAATTCCAAACAATAAATTACGTTTTGACCGACCTGGGGTTCGAACCCAGGATCTCGCGCTCAGCATTCGCGCTTGCGATCACTAGACCAATGAGGCAGTCAATAATACAATTCACTCTGTGCTTATTAGTTGAATATTAAAAAGAATTTTTACTAGTATTCTTGCTAGGTAGTATTTTAAGGTGCTCCCTCATCGGGAGCATTCGCCTGTAATGTAATGTAACGTTACAGATTCGAGCATTACAGCGTGCACCTTGTAATGATACAAAACGAGTATTACATCAGTGAAGGAGGAGAACCGAGCATTACAATGCGCACCTTGTAATGATACAATGTGTAATACCTTGTTACAACTTGTAAAATCAATGCACTCCACTTGTAATTAAATGTGTGGTGGCGGGTTTTGAAATAATTCATGACACCAATATCGTTTCTTCTGTTTTTTTTTTCGTAAATAACAATGTCGGATTAATATTGCCGCACTCAGCACAACGACCGTTTCGTCTGACATTGCGACGTGAATACGTGAATACTCGCAAAGCCAAATCTGTAATGTTACATTACACGCTAATGCTCGTCAGTTAGGGAGGTAGTATTGTAATGTAATGTTCAAAGTCGAATCTGCAATGTTACATATTACACGCTCATCAGTCAGGGAGGTAGTATTGTAATGTAATGTTCAAAGTCGTATCTGTAATGTTACATTACACGCGAATTTTCCTGGTGAGGGAACACCTTAAGATGTAATTAAACACAAAATTTCGATTGCCAAAGAGTGATAGAACAGTTTGTTCTAGTTAACTTAGCCATAAGCACGGCCTAACATTGGAACAGTACTCCAGCTATAGAGTACTGTTCAAACAATATAGCCAGTCTGCAGTGTACATTGTAGATAAATTATGACGTTTCAAACGCAAATTTAATACAAACATGACACGTGAGCTGTGGCAAGGGTTAAATAAATGTAAATTCCTATTTTTATACGAACCTAATTCGCAAATAAAAACGCAAACGACTCGAAACAAAAAACCACTCATTCGTTGTTTTTATTCATAGCAGACGGACCGTAAATAAATGGTAGAGTGAAAATTTGGAAGACCTATTCAACTGTGGGTCCTCTATAAATACCAAAATTGACAGACCTCATGACTGTCCGAATAACGTAGATTTATTAATGAGTTTCTGTATTGTTCGTGTTTTATAAAGTAAATATACTTACCTATATTGAAACATAGAGAGAAAGTTTTCCTTATGCGCTGTAGTGTTCATATGAACACCAGTAATAAAAGCTAATCTATTAATATTAAGCCGCAAGTCAATGGTGGCCGCTCCATATTTAATCGTAGCTTGCATGCTAATTGAGTAGCGAATAAAAAATAAAGTTAAAAAAACTAGAACCTGACTACGTAACTAAAAAAGGGGTCTAAAAAGGACGAAACAAGAAAATAATTCAAATAGAAATCCAGAAATGCATAGGTACCTACAAATATTTTCACGGTAAAGCCGTGGTCACACTTACTGTATACCTACTATGATTATGTGGGTGCCAGGAACACCTCCATTAAATACACAGTACAGTTCGGTACCTAGGTATGCCATTGACGCGCCAAAAGTGACAATTCAAAAAAACGCCAAATGGTTTATCTTGCAGTTAGCTTTCTCTTTTATTCTTGTACGTTTTCCGTATCTTCGTCTTAGTTACTCATTAGAAGAACTGGTGAAAATAATGCAGGTACGTACGTATGTACGTACAGGTACGTACGTACGTATATAAATAAAAAGAAAAGTCCTGACTGACTGACTAATTGACTGACTCATCAACGCCCAGCCCAAAACCTTGGACCTAGAAAGCTGAAATTTTGCACAGAGGTTCCCTTTATGATGTAGACAAGGAGTAAGGAAGGTTTTTTCTAAATTCAACCCCTAAGGGAGTTAAATAGGGGATGAAAGTTTGTATGGAAAATCGTCACTTAGCGGGTTCAAAATTTCACGCAAGTGAAGCTGCGGGCAAAAGCTAGTGTAACATATTTGTAGGTATAAAAATATTACACAGTAACACTAAACTCTTCTTCTTCAAACTTAGCATTAGCTTAGATGTCATATGTGTAGTAAAAAGGTATTTAGGTAACCAGATACGAGTAGATTCCGAAAAGATTGGAATTCCAATTTATTGTCTGTTCCAAAGGTACTATTTATTGTCCTGTTGGCCGCGGTATTGTCTCTTTTGTTCGAATATTTGTCGTTTGAGGACATCGATCACGATTATCACATATTTTCTGTATTGGGCAGACAAGAATAATATGCCTGGAAAAATCTACCGAGTCGATCGTAAGTTACGGTAAAACCAGTAAAAACAACACCTTTATATTTCCGCTTGACCCTTTAGCACTTTGTGTGAAAAATTTATTGACGCAATACAATACACTTGCTACATATACGGTCAGAACAAAAGTAAATAATATTTTACCTATGAGTACTTAGGTCCAAGTGAAAATGGTAATATATCAATCAAATATCGTTTTGAACACAAATCTATAAGCAATTACAATGTTCCTCGATGATTTTCCGTTCATTTCAGTATAAATGAATATTATTAAGGTGGCGGCTGCGAGATAAATTTATTTCTAATGTTGGTCAAATATAATATTACTGGGCGTAAGGGACGGTGTACCGAAAACTGAAACAGTGAATTCAGCCCATTATTCTGAATCGAAAATAAGTGGTTTCTTTACTCGGAATTTTCCGAATTTACTGGAAATTGCTAATTTGCCTATGTTTTATTATATTTAAATAAGTGTTATGGCAGGTAAATAAACTGAGTGTAAAGGAAAGGTTACCAAAAAATGACACAGTGAATTTATTTCATTATTTTGAATTGAAAATCCGTGGAAAATATCAACGTAATCTTTCGAATTTTCCGATTTATAAAAAAATACATTTTATTTTTGCAACGCATTGTGTGTCCTAATAGGATTGCTTATTTTACAGCAGAGAAATGTAAAATTTGTGAAAAGAAAAATCGGAAAAGTCAGGAAATTCCGAGCAAAATTTCCACTTATTTTCAATTCAGAATAACATATGATAATAGGCTGAATTTACTGTTCCAGTTTTCGGTACACCGTCCCTTACACCTGATATATGCCCGAAAATAACACCTCTACATTTCAATATACGACATGCTTATAGTTGATCAAATCAAACGAAATTTTCAGTACTTTTAAATTTACCCGCCAATGTTGTGTTTAATGAAGTATTCAGAAATAATAACACACAAAATATGAAACAGTGACAAAGTATGAAGGTTGTAAACATATAATCAATCGTCTTGAATCTTTATTCTGTTTCAGGTATTAATAACAGGCTGATTATATTTAGTGTTTCTAAAACCAAAATGTAATGATAGTAAAGTAAAGTAAATAAAACTTTATTGTTTCTGATTGAGTATGAGTAGTGTTATACATATACGATATAATAAATAGAACAACGATATGATGCAAATATGTATAACATAATATTCATAGTATCGGCAGTACGTGACCCGACGCCCCGCCTAGAAATTACAACGCAAGTAATAATTCAATCAAACGCGGCTTAACCGGCCTCTCTCCATGTTTACCAAATACACCACCTACCCTTATCATGTTGTATGACGACCTTATCCCACCGAAGTGTCCCTTCGATATATTAATTATGATTAAAGGCAATCGCTACACGACACAAACAGAGAAAAAAATCAATTTTAAAACAATCTGCGATAGTCGTACAGCGCTAATCTACATGGGCAGTAGTGTCGTAGCAACTTCGAAAATGTATAATTTGGCTTGTTTGGTGATTATTACGATCTGGCTACAATGCGGAATGTGCAGAGATGAAGAGAAAATCATGAAAGGTAATGTTTTAAATACCAGGTCCATTATACTCTTTCTTGTACAACTTTAAAGAGCAAGAAATGATATCACTCCAATAAGTTTCAAACAATGTTAAAGCAAACGCAAGGCGTCGAACAGCCAGAGATCGTGAAAAACTTAGCACCCACATTTATATAAAGAACAAGAATCTCCCACACTCGATTTTATCTCTTGTAAGCACACTCTCTAAGTTTAGAAGTACTACTGTAAGTCGGAGGATATCAAGTAGCTCCCCTGGGAGCAGTAATGGACCTGTGGAAACGACTACAAAAGGAAAAGTCTAGTCCACAACTAGATTTAGTGCCCTTAGATACCCAATAATGTGCCGAAGTGAGAAATTGCGCACTATTTAAACGGAAAATGTGTTTTTAAGTTTCATAAGGGTAGGATTCCCTGTTTTTGAAAGTTGAGAATCTTTTAAAAACTTTTTATTAAGTTTATTGCCGTGTTCGATAATTTATTACCTTCCTCAAAGTTGTAGAAAAGAATTGACCTTTTTAAGTTCTTGTAAAATAACCTTTGTAATTTATTTATTTTACTTCGTGTACATTGGTGGTACACAAGGCGGACTGCCATTGGTATTCTCCTACCCGTCAACCGTTGGGTCGAAAATTAAGCACTTTAAAAGTGGTACAATAAAATATAAAAAGATTGGAAAGATAAATAACAAAATATTCAAAATAATATAAGTATACTTACATAAAATATAAGCATATTTAAAATATATGTATTTTTATTATTAAAATACATATTATGCCTACATATTTTTATAATTATCAGAGACGAAACAATTTTCTTTTCCTGTGTAGTCTGTCAAAAACTTATTAAATTCGTGTTTTGATCCCAGCATGCTACTGGCCGAACGAAGCGTACGAGCCGTGTTTCGGCGGGTGCGCAGAGGTATCATGCGACAACCCACGGAACCACCTGCGTCCCTGCTATCCGTACTGTGAGCCGGGATGCGTGTGCGAGGAGCCTTACGTCCGCGACGACCGCACTCATCAGTGCGTGCTGCCCCAGGATTGCTCACCGTGGGTATTCATGTTTGATCAAAAAGAATTACGGAATAGTAAAAATAGGTTTAGTCCAAAACATACTTGAACAAAACTCAAATGATATAGCTAAATAATAAAAGTCATGGACAACACTGAACACTTTCAAAACAAAAAACATTTTGAAGTTTTTGAAGGGTCATTTTTCCTTATTTTTTAGGTAGGTTAGAATGTCTGAAAAAGAATACAAGCGAATATCACCCTTAAGGATAAATTTAACAGCTGAAGTTCATAAAATCATATCTGATTCAAACTCAAAATTATTAGGGTTTCGTCAAAATTAAATTTATTATTGGATTCCTTGCAAGTTTGTTGTCATAAGTCTAACTTTATAAATAGAGGATAATGATAATTCCAAAATAGGTAACGGCCGGTCCTGATCTCAGTCTGATGATGACCACCGCCATTGACGACCTTGTTCACCCACTGCTTAGTGTAATAGGCCTGCTCTCTTTAATGCCATTATTTCCTGTACTGTGCCAATGCCAATCGCATCCAGGTACAATCGGGAGCAATGTGAAAATCTATATCAAAATTTGAACGGACACTGATAAGATCATTGTTTTGTTCATATACAACATGAGAGCCCAATTCTACTAACAGAAACTTTTATCAATTGCAACTGAATCGTTCATTCAGACAGTTTTCGTTTACAAGAACTATCAAATCGTTTGACAACAAAAACAAAACCAAACATTTTGACAGTTCTCATAAACGAAAACTGTCTGAATGAACGATTCAGTTGCAATTGATAAAAGTTTCTGTTAGTAGAATTGGGCTCTTAGCCCCCTGGTTAGTTGGTTTACATCCGAAAACTAAGAACTCTTGAAAAAAAATCAGCTGTTCGGTAAAAATAATCAATGTTACTTAGCAAAATGTGTGAAAGAGCTGTTTTTTCAGAATTCAGAGTTTGTCCCATAGTAAAATTTGTACAGAATGATGAGCAGAAATCATGGTTTTCCGCTGTAATGCGACTAACCAGTCATGCTGTATAATGATGCTTTAGGCCTCTTGTTCACACACGTTTTTTCGCCGTAAAAACCTACGGTTAATTAGCCGTGTGTATGCACGGTCATCAGTGTTGTATGGACTACTATAGAAGTTTGTTGACGGACACGGCGGCCCAACGGCACGCCTGCGTCCCGTTCTCCTCTCACTACAGAATGGATATCCCCAAAATCTTCATTGAGTGCGTTCGTAAAATAAAAGATTTTTTTTCGAAATTTTCCATCAAATTATCATCATCCTGAACGCTGCCCTCCTAGAAAACAGCTACAATCAACGGCATTAGAGCAAAAACAGTTTACAAATGTAGTGGTAATCGCACTATGTTGTCTTCAGTACCAAAAAAAATGCTACAGCCTGTCCTCTCCACACAATTCCCAAGCCAATGAAGAGAGGGGGCAACCTATTTCTTGCCACACGGCAAAATATTCATGGTGACATGAAAATTATCTGTTCCAATTAACCAATGTTTATACTGTGTTTTACGCAGACGTCTTTCTGATAATTTGATTCGTTTTTCTGGTACTTAACAGAAAACATCTACCTAGCGCATATTTACATCTGGATCTTTATTAACATTTCAGAACGCAAATGGGGATACCAGTACCGGCAAAGAGAGCACAGGACAAGCAACCGGTACCAAAATACCAAACCAGACTGAATCGAGCTCACACCAAGCGCTCGGATTCAGATCCAATGGAGTTCACCGACAACGAAATGCCTAACGCCATCAGCAACAACAACCCTATCAGCTTAAGCAACAACGTCAACCCCAAGCCTGACGACAGCTTCAAGCAGCGCGGCAATGAAGTGTCCCGCATGGGCAACTACTTCAACATCGTCATAGCACCACCACCCATCAAAGCGCTGCAACCAAGGAAACTTATACAAAATGAAAACTTCAGAAATAGCGCTAAACGAATGAACTAAATGACATTGTACAAATGAAATAAATATTTTGAAATTTTTATTGCTTCTTTTTTGTTTAATTAGCATCCTTGCAACAGTGATAAGATACCTAAACTCAATCACATGAGGATTAAAGATCATTTAAATAAAAAATAGGATTTTCTTAATGACGATAAAATAAGTGAAGGTTGTTTTTTTCCTCTACTGCATACGACAAACGCTCGACGTTTTGTACGTAGCCACTAATGTAGGTAAGTAAACCAGTAACATATTTGCAAAAAAAGAAGAGTTTTTGTTTATACTTATTTAGCTGTCCATTTTTAATTATTATCGATCGATAAAGGCATGAAAGCAATCACATCCGTTTGAATCATTTGTTTGTGTGAGAGCAAGCTTAATTTCGTCGACTAGTTACGAATACGACGTAAAGTGAAACGGAGCGATACCTAGCAGCCATTTTGAAAACATACCATGAACTGATCAACGTTCACAATAAGTTTAACAATATGCGCAAATTACTTATACTTGCACTGTTGTTATGTAAGTGTTATAAATTAAAATATAACTATAATGATGGGTGGAACAATATTGCCAAAAAAACACTTTTATTTTACAGATAACATCATTGTACCTTTGCAATCAACGAGAGCGAATAGTTATGATTATGATGATATTGATGGAAACAAAAGGCACTCCCTCATAGACGATAGAAGAAACTGGAGGAAGAAAGCGTTGTTGAAACCCATAGAAGAACACAAGGAGTGGGATAGAAGGAGACGCGATTATAATAATCGAGACCCGCGATACATGGATGAATCAGAGCCAAAGATTTTCGGTGGAATAGACAGGCCAAGAGATATAGACGTTTCATCACCGTACAGGCTGGGGCAAAGACAATACGAGGACGAAAAAATGAATTTACAACAAGCATTGAAAAGTGCAGAACATTCTTCCTCGTACATGTGAGTTCTTAGAAGATCCAGATTCGTGCTTATAAATATTTTAGTGAAGTTTCAATCTGCTTACGTTTTTTACAGTGATAAAGAACCTGTAGAAAAGAAATTACCGATGGCGATGAACTGCGAGAGGCCACATGAAAGGTACTTAAATTTATTCAACTGTTCTGGGATTATAATTTTACATGAAGTCCGTTTATTGTAGATATTTATTGTACTTACCTTGATATTTATTGTTACCTTCTAATGTTTAACCTTCACTACTAAGTTTTTTATCCATCGTGACTCGGAGAGCACGTTAAGCTGTCGATCCCGGGTGTCACACTAATACCTATGATAACCGTTACGGGTAGTCAGAAGCCTCCGGTCTAACCTTAGGATATCGGCATTGCTCTGTAACTGGGTTACGGAGGATGGCAGTCGCTCCGTGTAAAATACTGGTATTTAGCCGCATCTGTTTAGATTGAAAGCTGACCCTAACATAGCTGGGAAAAGGTTTGGCAGAACAACTACAAAATTTTATCCATAAGTTATAGAAACGTAATAGGTATGGTTCTCTGTTGGAATACCGAAATATTATTAGCCGATTCTTATCTGGCCGACAACCATTCGCCACTTTTCATTTCGCCGAAAAATTAAAACGCCGAATGATTAAAGTCCATAATTATGTTTTGTAACTTTTTATTACGCCGACTAGTCTGCTGGCCACTGTTTCATTAGTCAACTGTATTATTGGCCACTTTACACTTGTTAGATGACTCATTTTTCCATCATGCAAGCAAGAAAGCAAGCAAGCATGCAAGTGTTTCTGGGTTTGCTCCGCCAGAAGACTCGCTTTGTCGCCACTTCGCTTCGCTCGCACACTCGACCAGCGCTACGCTCGACCTCCTTCGCGAGCTTCAGGCTCCACGCTTTTAAATAACACTCTAGGGGTAGGACAGAGTCTGACCACGTGTAGTCGGGGTGCGCTGAGTCGGATTAACATTACATTCCGCTGTGTCAAAATAATGTTGTGCGAATAGGTACTTATTTGGCAAATTAAACAATAGCCAAATAAGTACTCGACTAAAACAAGGTTTCCGAATGATATTTTGACCAAATAATTATGGTGACTAATAAAATCATTCGGCGAAATCAAATTAGGGTAAAAATTGCTTCGGCAAAGATTACGTCGGCGAATCGTTTTCGGCGTAATAAAATTCGATATGAAATACTTCGGCAAAAACACGGGCACCCGTATAATGTATTATAAGGTAACAGCGTATTGTGTTCTATAATGTGCAGGTATGAGGCGTGCTTTGCGGGTTGTGCGTCGGTGACTTGCGACAACCCCCGGGACCGTCTGCGCCCTTGCTACCCGTTCTGCGAGCCAGGTTGCATCTGCGTCCTACCGTATGTGCGCGACGACAGGACACACAAGTGCGTCTTGCCCGAGGAATGCACGAAGTACGTCACTTTTGCTTACAACGTTATCATCAAAATAGTCTGCCTAATCTTTTTAACTGCAATTATAGTAGTAGAAGGATAGTCAATGCTATAGTGTGTCATTAACAATAAAAGCTCGGTCGCAAACGGACATTTATTGTCAAGATGGTCAGATAAAGTCATTTTCATTTGTTATCAATAATTACAATGATTTTTCATTAAAATTTATGAATCAATCTTCTTTGGCTATTAATATTTAGAAATACAAGACAATACAATATAGTATGCTATCGAAAATGTATCAAACACGGCATTATATGTAACTAGCTTTTGCCCGCAGCTTCGCTTGCGTGAAATTTGGAACCCATTAAGTGACGATTATCCATACAAACTTTCATCCCCTATTTAACTCCCTCAGGGGTTGAATTTCTAAAAATCCTTCCTTATTCCTTGTCTACATTATAAAGGGATCCTCTGTGCAAAATTTTAGCTTTCTAGGTCCAAGGGTTTGGGCTGTGCGTTGATGAGTCAGTCAATCAGTCAGTCAGTCAGTCAGGACTTTTCTTTTTATTTGTATAGATTCCTAAAATCAAGTTTACAAAACACATTTCCAAGGAATTTTGTATATCTCTTAGGTAGGCTTAGGATCGTAGAATTGACTGTATCATGACGTTTCCAGCCATTTCATGAAGAGCAAGCGAAAAGAGCTTGCTTGGAGCAGCCAAACTCGTTGTGGTTTAGGTTCGAAGAGGATGGCTTAGTTCACTCGGTTTGCTCGCTCACCAGCCCTCCTCGACTTAGTCAACAAAATTCGATGTCAGCGCTGGCAGGTGGTATACCTACTTTAAAGTATTGTTTTTTATAGAACATTTGAATGTATACTCAAAGCTAGATTAAACAGTGACGTCACAAGCTCTCGAGTCGCTCTAGTCCAGAGTTTCTCAAACTTATTTCATCTACCGCCCATTTTGGATATCAATTATTTTTCAGCGCCCCGCATTTTTTTTACTTTACCACATCTTGAAAACCACATTGACATTCATTACATTCATTTAATTATAGTGTGCTATATTAGTCTGCTATGGAGTTTAAACTTACATTCTAAACGAGACTTTTTTTACCAGTGAGAGCAATTCAAACGAAACATTATAATCAATCAATCGTACTGAGCAAGTAAGAACAAGTATCGATGAACCAGCCGATTGATACAGGATTGCACAAATCGCGTTATTTAACAAAAACTTTTTAAAACTTGATTGCTCACGGGATATCGTACGAAAGCTAGGTTTAATACTTTTAGTGTTTATGTTTGATTGTAACAGGGCAGAAACCTATATAAAAAAAAAAAAAAGTCCTGACTGACTGATTGACTGACTCATCAACGCCCAGCCCAAACCCTTGGACCTAGAAAGCTGAAATTTTGCACAAAGGTTACCTTTATAATGTAGATAAGGAATAAGGAAGGATTTTTCGAAATTCAACCCCTCAGGGAATTAAATGAGGGATGAAAGTTTGTATGGAAAATCGTCTCTTAACGGGTTCAATATTTCACGCAAGTGAAGCTGCGGGCAAAAGCTAGTATGATCTAAATAATCTATATTGTGTAGTAGATAGGTTTTGATTTCAGTTAATTTTAAAATATTAAGTAGATGAAATTAAAAATCAGCCATCGCCCCCCTAAACCACTTCAACGCCCCCTAATTTTTTCTGGGTCCCTTACCCCCCCCCCCCTTTAGACCTCCAGCGCCCACAAGGGGGCGTTATCGCCCACTTTGAGAAAGACTGCTCTAGTCATTTTAAAAAGAGTACTTTTTAAAAATTAAAATACTTATTCCCGTACCCGTGTTTATCTTTTTCCTCGTACCACTTAGTACATATTTATATACATTTCTTTGAAACTTTATAAATATAGTAGTTATAAATATAACATTTTATACATTTCCTAAAACAGTTCGACGTTTTATAATTATCCTAGGAATTATATAAAATTCCTGAATTCTTATATATTTCGGGTGACAGATCAATACTTTTTAGTACTTATCGCTCAATGTTAGCAGTGACGTCATAAATTAGGGATGATATTTAAAAAATCCCGCAATTAACTTCAATATTGTTTATGATAAAAATTCCAGAAGTCCACTTGCTGCGTGCAGGTGTGTCCATGTTGTACCTAAGTCAGTTGCAGAAGGAAAAATAATTTAATCGACCTACATAATAGATACTACGTTTGCGCCTACCACAGTTGAACAGAAGCTCTCGGAGAGGATAACATCAAATCTCTCTAAACATAAACTTTTCTTCTTGCAGAGGCCTCAAAGGAATTCCTGACCTTGGCGACGAAACATAAGTGAACTAATAAAATGTAAGGCGGTTTAATTCTACAAGAATATGATTCTAATGTATTTATTTCATTATGTTAATAAATTAAATTTTTATAACTGAACTGTTTTATTGAATATTATCTTTTTCCAATAATCGAAGACTAAGTTCATTGTAACTATAGTTCAAATTATTGAACTTACAAATAACCAAAACAATCAATTTCAGTCGATCTATCTTAAGGTTAAAATGGTCGCTAGAATAATAAACATTTTTTACCAAAACAGCCAAAAAAGATAGTTTAGAAATTTATTTAGATATATTTAGATATTTTTTTTTAGACATGTTTAGATAATTTTGCATTTTTATAAGTTTCTGCTTTTAGTTAGTTAGTTTTTTAGTTAGTTAGTGCTAGAAGAATAATCGATGAATAAAAATACACTTTAGTGACTTAAGCTTTGCTGTTACCTCGGCGGCATTTAATATGTTTCTAGAATCGAAGGACCTAAAGTTGTATTAAAAATTTTGAATAGCATTATATCATTAAATATAAATAAAACTGAATATTTATATTTATCTGCCGATTACACTAATTTTCGTGTACAGATAAAATAAAACCACGTAAAATTGAAATTAGCCTTCACTAACCTACTTTATCATTTCAATACACCATTGTTTAGTAGAC
The DNA here is from genome assembly GCA_905220435.1 of Amphipyra tragopoginis. Lineage (NCBI taxonomy): Eukaryota > Metazoa > Arthropoda > Insecta > Lepidoptera > Noctuidae > Amphipyra > Amphipyra tragopoginis. The sequence goes on from HG992009.1 coordinate 14,794,619, forward strand.
CAATAAGTCATCAAAGTGTGCAGCCATTGTTAGAACACAGGTTTGAGATTTCTGTAACTTATAACCTCTATTTGAAATATACGAGCGTGTTGTGTAAACTAAATTCAAATTTTATAAAAATAATTAGCATTCCTATGTAAATAACAAAGTGATCGAAACCCTATATTAAAATAATTTCAAGCCAAGGACAGTTTTCGTCGTAATCACTTGAAATGTTGTTTGTTTAATAATGTTTTTTTCGGTTTCATTGTGTTTTTTGGTGACTGCCCTGATACCATTGTGCAGCACACATTTCTCCCAAGAAGCCCGATATGGTACGTCATATTCTAATATATTTTTTCAACGTGGCATTTGTACCACCTTTTGTGGTGCAGTCTTCTTGTTCTATCGTGTCGGCACGAGCTATACGAGAATATAATACTGTGGTGCAGTGTAAGCAAACATTCAACCTAGTTTCAGATTCTAAGAAGGTATAGTATTTTTTAATTTCATTTTACTAACCGACACTAGTAGTGAAGAGAAGCATATACAATGGGGCAAAGAAGACCTAGGGGACTAATTAAGTCACGTTTGGTGAATCATTTCTTGTTCATAATCATAAATGTAAGTGAACTGCACATCCAGTCGCAACAGCAAACTATCCAAAGGCCAAATGCAGCTTGAAGGCAATCAAGATGCAGCAGGGGCGTACCAATGGAAAATGGCGCCTAGGGCAAACATCGAAGTTGCGTCCTTTCGTAAATTATCTAAATCTACGTATCAAATAAACAGATACACTAAAAAATTGTCTCGAAAGGATATTACAAAACAAGGCAGCATTACAAAAAAAATTGCGCTTAATGACGCTTTTGAACATGGTCAATAGGAGCGAGAACAGTTCCAAAATCCTAACAAAGTCAGAAAAACGTAGGAATTGCGATATAATTTGAATAATAATTTGAATTTGTTGGTTTAATTTGTGAATTTAGCGCCTTCGTTTGAACGACGCCCAGGGCACGTGCCTTATACTTGCGCCACCCTAGGTATGCCACTGAGATGCAGCCAGTGCAACTGCGTGACAACTGCCGACTACAATCTCTCGCGATGAGATGGATGAATTATTGTGCATGGATACTGGAAAACCGGAAGGCATTAACCAAGTTTAATCGAAATCCCTAAATTCCACATCTAATTCACAAATACATCTAATTCCAAATCACTAAAATCTAATTTCGCAGAACCTACGATCACAAAATAGTGCAGGAATTACAGAACTAATGCACTCGGTAATTTTTCACGTGAGCAAAATAATGGGTAGTAGAAATCGTAAACGAACTTACACTTAGTGTTGCCAGGTGTTCGGTTTTTTATCGAACTGTTCGGTATTTTAGCCCCGTGTTCGGTGTTTGGTTTGACAAAATTAACGAAGTATAAGTAGTTCGGTATTTTTTTTAATTCGGTACCATTCATTTTTGCCTATGTGCAAAGAGTTTTCAGCCTTATGAATAATTTATGGTCTGATGAAAAATTATGCATTAGTTTTAATTTCAAGTTTGCAACATGCACGCACATCTAACACTTTCATCAAAGTAACAGGGAACAAAAATTTGTTGAAAGCTTTAAACTAGCAATAATAAATATATTTTTTAATGTTTACTGTGTGTTTTATCGTCTTAACCCGCAGCCCTTAGCACAGCAAATCCCTTAGTCAGGCAATGTTCGGTAATTTTGACAATTTTATCTGGCAACACTGGTTACACCCTACCTCAATAGACAGGTTACCAAACCTCACGGAGAGTGATTTACAGTTTGAAGATTTTTGTAAATTTTTGGACGAACCTATTTTAATAACACTGAATTTCTTCTTTTTAAAGTTATATTTGTACTCTGTTACATTGTTCATAAGATAAAGTACTGTCCGCGAGCCCTACGCTGTGCTTTGCATTTGTGTGAGAATGAATGCAGACGCGTCCTTTGCTTGGTTTGAACCAGCTTATACTGCTTTTTGGCAATCGATTCTATGTGCACTCACACAAATGCAAAGCTCAGCTTACGCCTCGCCAGTTGTAATAAAAAAATAATCCTCTTACCTCCTTGTTATAGTTACATACTAAATATCCAGGAAGCTCTGTGTCTGAGCCATGAGTGTGAAAATAGCCGCGAAACACAATATTTTTGATTTTGATTTTTAATGTGATCAATCGGATACTATGTAACTATAATGTTAGCAATCGAGAACGAAAGTAACTTGTTAAAAAGTGTTGAGATCATCAAAGTTATGACCCAAATTGACCGTAACTCGTTTTATGATAAACTTTTAGTCTTCGGGTGTTTCAGCCTAAAACATACGTATATTGGTTTCAGAATGTGGACCGCATGGCAAATTCGAATACTGCATCGACGGCATACCTGGCTGCGTGATCGGGTGCCACTGTCACCCGGGATATTACTTCGATACCGACTCTAAAATATGTGAACCAAAGTAATCTTTATTTCAACTCTCAACTTGAGTTTATATTCTTTTCACCCAAAGCTGAATCCTGACAGCTCGGTCAATTCATAAATTGTAGCCGTAAGGAGACTGCTATCGAAAAAGCGTAAAGAACACGATCAAGAACCGTAAAATAACTATATTATCCATGTTTTGTCTTTAAAAAGTATTTGATATTCTTTATATGGTAACGTTTTGTAGAGAAACGTCAGGAATCAACTTACGGTGAAAAGGGTATAGTAGCTTTCGAAAGTCCGCTATGAGAAAAGAAAAAAAACCTAATGAACTAACCCATACCTCATGACGGTTTTTTTATTTATACTCGCCTTTGAGGAGAAAATAAATTTCTTCTTTACTAAGAAATGTCGAGTACCTATAAGATAAAAAAACGAATATATACTTATAACATTATGATTGCAATAATAATGTAATAGGACTATAGTAATTGTAGTGAGAGATCGTTTAGATCATCGCACAATGCTTGTGTCATCATTTTACCGATTAGGTAAGTATCCTGACTTCCTGGCCTGGCACTCGACATCGTAGACATGTGGGAGGAAGACTCAGCAATCCATCAATTTAACAATCTAATGGTCAAATACTCAAATCAAATGCCACTCAATTTTAAGTTGCTGTTAAGTTCGTGTCGTCACTATCATTTTGCGATAAAATGGCAGTGAAAGCACAAGACTTAAGGGCAACTTAAAATTGAGCAGCGTTTGAGTATCTGACCATAAATGGCGCAGTAGCGGAGTTAGTTCACCGACTATGCAAAAAGGGCCTCTCGTCCTATACGAACAACGCTATCAAGAAAAATGACCTGCAGATATTTGCTTTGAGTCTAGGTCAAACGCACAATGTAGAAGAAATCCCAATATGTGGCATCTTTCTATTTCCTAAAATTTTAATTGAATAAAGATGTTTTTATTTTCAAAACATTGAACATCACTATTAGTGCTACGTTTAAAATATAGTACTATTATCTGATATCAATATTCAACAAAAAAAATCGAAATTAACAAAATAAATGTAGTCATAATTTAATATTTTCAGTATAAAATTATCACAAGGTTTCCGGCGGCATTACCTAGCTGAGCCTACTCATCCTCATGCTCCTGAATATTTTCCAACAGTAACAGATGCCATTCCAACGCCTACAGCTAAAGATAATTTTGATAAAAAGGTTAATGAAGTTGATAAAGAAGCAAATGAACTCGGTGACTGGCTTTATAATCAATTCTTTAAAACTATAGAAAATCAAGTAATTAATCATTCGAATAATACGAACACTAACAGTAAAGAAAAACGACCAACACGGAGAAGCGGTGATAGTATTGATACGGTCATCAATAAATCTAAGAGAAAAACGCGCAAATCAAATGGACATAGCAAGAAAAAAAAGCGTACGAAAGGACATGGCTTGAGGAGGAAACTACTTCGCATTACGGAAGATGACAGTTTGTTTGAAGAATCTGAATCTGAATCTGAATCGGCATCAAGCGATACAGATAGTGATGGTGAAAGTAGCGAAGATGGTTCTTGTGATAGCCGTGAAAGCAAGAAATCACACGAGGACAAAGAACATGGTCACAGAAAAGTTATAATATTTAATAAAAGACCAAAGCCACCTTTACCGTCATTTATTTTCTTGCCAAGTATGGATACGCCCTTTTATCCTCCTATAGGCTTGCCTCTACCGCCGCCCATGCCTATGTATCCCATGGTGCCTGTACCACCGATGGCTCCTCCAATGTTTCCTTTCCCAGGTTGGTCAAAATTCTGCTGTTATAAAACTATTTCCAAATAGTGTTTTTATTTAAGACACTAAATTTTACCTTTATTATAGTTCCTCCAGCGCCTGTTGAGCCAGACAAAAATGCTGACTCTACCACCCCAGTTGTAACCACTACTACTACTACTAGTAGTACTACTACTTCTACTACTGCTGTTGAAACAACTACACCTGCAGAGACTACAACTGAGACGGAAGTTATTACTGAGCCCAGTTCGCTTCTTTTGCGACTAGGCGACAAACGCAACAAACTGGATAGACATCAAAGTAGAAGGCTCCCAGAGGAATTCATGACTCATTCTAGGGAACCTGGGTAAAACAATGTTTACAAACGTTTATAAGTACACACATCAAAATTGTCTAGGGATCAAGCGCGTTTTAGCGAATTACTGCAAGTAAGGTTCTTAAAATTATTTTTTGGACTCCTGATAGTTTCCTAGTTTATCACCTCTTATTTTAAAAAAAGGAACAGGTTTTGAATTTCGATTAAAAGTTGAAAATCTTCGGTCAAGTCGTATTCCTATAAAATGCTGCCACGGGTTTGAGACAAAATTAGTACCATGTATGCCACACTTCTGAGTCGAATCAATACACACGAATGCTATTATGGACAGAAGACGTCACCTGAGTCGAGAAAAAACGATCAGAACCGTAGGAATGTTGGAAGCTGGCTCTCGGCAACATGATTTGGCCATCGCTCTGGGCACTACGCAGAGTGTTATAAGTCGCCTCTGGACACGCTACGGTATTACTGGCAGCGTAGCTGAGCGCCATGGAGGACGAACTCGCATCACGCATACGAAGAGAAGATTGTTACAGACAAATCACTGCTCGACGAAATCCATCTCCATTCCCGAAGACCGTTACGGGCGCCACCTATTGAGCACCGAAATTTGCTGCTCGTGAACATAAAAATTGAGCCGAAGATGAGTGACGTTATGTGTGCTTTTCTGATGAATCTCGCTTTGGCATGAAACCGGATTAGTGTCCGGTCTCACGCCAAAGCGAGATTCAGCTAGGTCTAGTTACCTATATGGTACTGGAGGATCTCTGGATGCCAAAAACGTTTAAGATGATGCCAGGAAGTCCATGCATAAAGTGGTGGAACAATAATGAAATGGGCGAGTATTTGAATCGGTGGAAGAACCGAACTGATTTGGATCAGTTGTAATTTCAATGTACAGATTTACGCTGAAATTATTGATTCGGATGTCGTAATTTCTTGCCGGACCCAATGGGGAGGCACACACAAAACGAAAATAGATGGCAGCACCTCTGTTGGTTAATTACAACCAATCAGAATGAGTTAAATTGTCATTACCAATAATGTCAAACCTTAACCAGTGAAATTGTGTGGTACCAGTGATGGTGGCGCCATTAGTTCCCCAGTTTCCTATCCCATTGGGTGCTTCATTTCAGTTTATGCATGACGATTGTAATGTAGCAGACGGTCCCAGGATCTCCTGAGCTAGAGACACGGCTGCCACACCAGTTTGGCGCCCAAACTTATCTGAACCCCAAAAATGGTATAAAAAAACAGATATAATATAAATAGAAAGAAGGTGAAATGACGTATGAGGATGATGATGAAAAAGGGGTGGCCATTCTGCAAAGTGATTTGGATAAACTCATATTGAGCATGTCGATACGAGTTAACGGTAGAAATATAGATTGTGCATTTTATGCAATAAAAACCTTTAATAACGTTTATTTTAATGTTTATCACTTTTTAATATCAGCATTAATAAGAACAATATGCAAAAATTGCAAAGAATTTATTAATGCAAAAGCAGCGATACTTCGTAAGTCAGACATAGGAAAACGTGTTAGGTATTCAATTTTCAAAAGTAGTTTAATGGATAAAAAAATATTTGTAAATAACACCTTGATCCCTAGACACTTTTGATGTGTGATTCAGTCAAAAAAGTCTAAATTATGCATCACACACATTTTTGGATTGTATTTGATACATTACTGGCATCCACAAGGCAGTATTCGACTTCTTACAGGCATTTGGACAACAATATCTTCCCATAAAATCAGATTACCATTATATTGGCTCCTGGTGTGCACAACACTGGTCAAACAAACGTTGTGATGACAAAGATACACATATGTAATTAGCAATGGTTGGAATATGTAGTGCATTTGAGGTCAATGAACCGAAATGTTATGTTAGTACAAATTGTGCCACGATAAACATTTTACGCAACATAAAACATTTTACCATAATTTATTAAGAAAATACGTTTTACTTAGGTAACTACTCTCTTATTTGCTGTGTTTAGAATTAGCTGTTTTGTTTTAAAATAACAACAACTGAAAAAACTGCTTGTCTTTTAATTCATTTGAACGCGATGCAGGGTTGTTTTGTTACAGAAACTACCAATGTTACATGTCATATTGTTATACCATGTATGTTATACCATGTTGTTGGAATTAAATAACATTATTCACTTATATTAAATCGTAGGGTTCGCTTGATAACAGGAAATGTCCGTAATAACTTTTCGCAAGACCATTTCATAAAATAGCACTACCTATTTGGACCACTGGTAATCACACAAACACTAACTGTTGCCGTGATTTTACAATGCTCATGTCATGACTGATACCTACTTGGAATTCCGCCTGTTTAAGAAAATGGTGTAACGTTATGATGACACAACAACTTATACATTACTTTGAATATTTCAGGAGAATACCAACATCTAAGCATGGGTCCCGAAATAGACTTGTAAGTATATCCATAAAAATAGACTTAAAAGACCTACCGTACAATGTGAAGAAAAGTCAATTCCTGATCGTTAGGGCCCTCGGGAGGCAGCTCACCTACGAGCCGGTTATAACTTAAAATGGAGAGCCTCTCAGGAGTGTGGCCCGATTTTAATATCTGGTACTAGGCGATAATGTGACCGAGGGCCTTGAGGATCGAGCAGACATGGAACAAGAATGCAAGCAGGGCGTCAGCTGCTAGAAGCAATATTTTGGCCCACAGGTTTACCCACTGTAGTGAGGACGCTAGAATTAGGCTATTTAGAGCCTATTGCCTACTCAAACACATCAAATAATATTATTAAAATGTATTAACAATGTAAGTTTTTTTTACAGATGCATAAATTACGCGAAAAAATGATGGAAAACAGAAAAAATATAATGCCACCAATGGATACTCAACCTCTCGAGGAATTCCTGGATGGAAAATCGCAGATTATAGATGAGGCTCCTTGTTCATCGGAAGCATGTATGCCTCCCAATAGATTGCCAGAAAGGACCTCAGGAGACCAAATGCCTAAATTAGAAGATGTAGATTTTAAGTACTTATCTGAACTTATACATAGGGTGAACCAAAGTGACGCTAACAACAGACGGCCCCCCTTGCCTTTCGACCTTAACGAAGATTTAAAAGCACTCCAAAATTTAAAATCACAATATACGCGTAGAAATTTTAGTCCTTACTACGTAGAGCCCGAGTACAGTCAACATGAAACTAATCCACACAGACATTTGCGAGGGTCCGATGACGTCTATTATACAAACTTAGGCAGACAAATAGCTTCTATGATACGAAGCGCAGATTCTAAAGTTGATCATCAAATTAATAAAAAAATAGCACAAGCCAAGCGTCAGGTACCATTCCATTCTGTTTTAAACGAAAACAATTACGCACCTCGATCTTTTTTTGAGAGATCAGTCAGATCTCCGCTCAAGCAGACAGGAGTATTTACGAATTACCTTGATGAGTCCCGCACTCTGAAGCATAGTTATATAAATAAACTTTTTAATCTTGAAGATGAAGTTGTATCGGTTGCAAATACACCTGCTCCTCTAAGTTTACAAGATCTTGAGAATATTTTAAACACAATGCAAAGAGTGAATGATCATATAAATTATAGAGGACCTGTGAAGAGCATGTCAAATATAAGTCTTAATGTAAACTTATTACCAAAGTACGTAAGAACAGGAAATACAAATACGAAATTATTTATTCGGCCGGATACGGTAGACTATATCACTGAACATTACCAAAGACCACCACCACCACCAAATATATACGTAGAAATTCAAGCAGTAAATGCAACAAATACAACTGTATTACATGATCCGGATAGAAGTGAGGACTCATCTTACTGGATGTTTAATAATAACCAACATTCAAGACCGATATTAGCTCCCCAGATCAATCAATCACTAGTGCATGACCATCAAAAATATAACACAAATCTGACAAGGCATCACTCTGTAACTGCTGTGCATGCAACTACTACCGTAGCAAAGAAACCGAATGAATATTTACAATTTCTGAGAAGTATGCCGGTAATAAAACACACGACTGCAAAAAGACCAGACCCAAAATTCCAACATAACTCTCCAGTAGTCAATTTCAAAAGTATGAATTATTTCTCAGGTAATAAACACCGCTATATGTTCGAGAAAAGTACTTATCCAATTCATATTAAACCCTTTAAAAGACGGGCCAGGAAACCATTTAGAACTATGAATCGTTTCTATTTTCACGATTATTTTGATTGATACATATATTGTTACTATATACAAGGTTAGTCGGAAAGGGGGTACTAATCCGAAAGGGTGTTAAAGTACACATAATAATGAGTAACTTTTGTTCTACCACTTTCCCCAAAAGTCAATACTTTCAGAGAAATAGCTGTCCAAAGATTTCATAAAAAATACGCTAAAATCTATGAATCCTCAGCTGTGATCAGCTGTGTTTACATTTTAGGTCATGTCACGTTGTTGGTCACGGATTAGGAGGTTTATTTTCTGAATTCGTAATTTGTAACTTAAGCAGGGATGAAGAATTAAAAAAAAACTAAAATAATATTTGTTTTTCATGGAAATAAAAATTATCGAATTTTGAAGTTTTAACACTTGCATTAAAACAGTGTTTTGTGGTACTTTAAGTGACCTGCGGATTAGTACCCCCTTTCCGACTAACCTTGTTTGTAAATTTAAATAAAAATAATATTAAATAAATCAATATTTTAAAACTGACTTTGCGTTTCATAATCCGCCGAGTGTTTACGATATACAAACCCGAGCCGGCGCGGCAGGCGGTGTGCCAAGCTCTATCCCGCTGCAGTGCAGCGTATACCACAGAACTACGAGGTTGCAACAGACTCACATCATAGCGATCTAACCAACACAAATTGTCATCCATCGCTACACGAGTTGTATATTCATTTCACAAACCCGTATCAACGACGCAATGGATATGTAGCACACCGTTTCGTACAAAGTAACGCTCGTTGGGAATAAATGGTAATCCCGTTGTATTCTTCACAGACAATTTAATTCCCATTTCATAACGTGGGACATGTGCTCTGGCAGCGAGCAGTCGGCGCTGCGGCTTCGAACCTGTTTCTGTACCATCAGTGTGGGAATTGAAGCACAAACGATGTGATTTAGTCGCTCATGTTAGCATCCCTGTTGTTAGCAAGTTATTCGACGATAAAATATATTTTGAAGTACCCACAGACATAGTCAAGTAACAAAAATGTACCCATCTGATTTAACAACTGAAGTTATAGTAGCCAAAAGTAGACTGACTGAAACGGAAAATGGTTTGCAAATTAACGATCTTCATTACATCTCTTATCTACTAGTTTTTTAACAGCAACATTTAATATGCTGCATAAAAAAACCTAGCAATTAATAAGTCAAACTATTTAATAAACATTACTTGATATAAAGCACAATTCCTGCCGATCGGGTGTCATTTTCACTATTGAGATATCTATTAATATACTATCTATAGGTACTAGTATCCTAGAATATCTTTACAGGAACATATTCTTTATAAATGAAATTGGAAGGTTAGTGACATAATGTCACTATGATATTATCAAAGCCCATCCTCGACCATTACCTAGTCATAAGGCCTGTCTGACTGCGCGCAACACGCGCGCTTCATGCGCTGGATACAAAATGTTGCCACCGCGCCGTAATGGCTGAGGTAAGCGGCATTCGTTCAGATGTAACCGTACCTCGGGGTCTACTCCCTAAGCACGAAGTCCGTGGTTTCGGCCTTAGTTGCGAGTGTTTCATGCGATTATTTCGGGGCCCGAACTGAGAATGAATGACAACACGATTTGACAGTCGTCCCTACTACCGATGTGTTTTTGCCCGTCCGAAAAGTTGAACTTGACACTTGTTTTGTTCACTCTTACATTTCGGGCTACTTTCGGACGGGTGACTATCTTCGTTGAGGGACTTAGGGAGTTGGCGGTCATTGCGTGTGTCGGTAGCGCGCGGCCGCAGCGCGCACACTTGCGGCGGGCAGTCGAGACACGCCTTTATAGACGTGAAATTTGGGGTCTGTAGATGTTCCTTACATGACAGAAATGACAGTCTGGCTTTACGAAATTCAAACCGTATAGCAAAGGGTATCCTATAGTATTTATTCTGTATTTATGTATGGATATTTTCTGAATATTTTACACATTCTGAGTTGATGTTTTATGTTACCTATACATCGACTTTAATTATATTTGGATGGGAATGGAAAGCTCAGTGCTATTCTTATTCGGTTAGTAACCCGGTTGACAACTGTGTCTGCTTTATTTGATTCCTTCAAACAGAGGACGCGCGCGACGAGTGTTTGAGAAACCTCTTTACATTTGACGATCGGAAAAGAGATTTTTTTATCCTAAATGTATAATATCTAAGTTTTTAATTTTATTGCACCGGTTATAATAATTGGGAACTATATTTTTTTGTCAGCAAAGTTTATACATATTTGTCATCAACTTGTATCATCTAATTAATAGATCTATCGCCACGAAATATTTTCATTCTCAGATAAATTAATGTGTCGCCAGATATGAATTATCAAATTAATGTCAATATGTACCTAAAATAAGAGATAGATTATCAATAAAATCGTAATTCATTTCTTGGATAAAAACTTAAGTAATTTAATAATTAATTTAAGAACGGAAAATTAATCTCTGTATTGAACATTCAAGTTGACATAGTACCGATTTTACCAACGTCGGATAACTTTTATCTGAGGAATAAGTACTCTATGATTTATTGACAGAATTTGTATACAAAACTGTCAAATTAATTTCTCAGATAAAAGTTATCCGATGTTGGTAAAATAAGCCCTTAGAGTCCCCATAGACCACAGATTTTTAATCGGCCGATAGTTTAATCGGGTTAAGCTGCTAGCGCGCACACTGGGCCAACCAAACAATTGGGTGAGTGCGCTTACCAGCTATCAGTTCAGTTTGAAGGCAATCGTGTAGCCCATCAAACTTTTTTATCGGCCGATACGTAATCGTTATAGTGTGCGCACTTGCTTACATCTTCATACTGATTAAGAAACCGACCAAACTATCGGCCGATAGAAAGTCTGTCGTCTGCGGGGACTCTCAGGGCTTATTTTACCGAGGCTCTTAGTTTACTTTACATAGTTATACATTTAATCGATAGTATTTTTTATGTTTTTTATTTCACCCTTCAATCTGGTGACACATATTCTGATATAGTATATTGTAATTTCTCTCTTTTTTCTTTCTCTTTTAATTTATCTGATATAGTAAATTGTAATGATTAGTATATATCTGGTGTCACCCTCCGCGCTAACCGTCATAAACTCATAACTAGCAATTGATAATTTTTTCGGTAGTTGCGTTAGTTGTGGCTTTATTAATGGTGAATCAATAACTTTTTTATATTGCTTTTGGCTATTTATTTCTATTCATTTGAAGCAGATACGCCACTCTGTTAGAATTTCTCTGAAAAATTATCAATTGCTAGTTATGACAGCGCGAAGGATGACGATATTTACCTACTAAAATAAATAATAGTACTGATAGAATAAATAACCTTTACCCACTTTCCTCAAATTTCCAGTTCTCTCGTATGTTATAAAGGATGTAGGTCGTATCTTGCAGCCACTCCGCCATGCCAATTTCCCTTCAGCTCATTCCGTTTCTGGCTCGATGGTGTACTGTGACATGTCCCACGCCACCCGTGGCAATCACACACAATAACATTGTCCGACAACTATGTACACTGGGATTTGAACTTGTAATACGTGTGCCGAGGAGAAAACATTTAATTTTAAATTCATGGAAATAGGGATTTGCATGCATTTTCCTTTTGTAATCGACCAGTCAAATTGTGTTTCATTCACAAAGACAAATGATTTATATTTGCCTACTCAAGAAATTAAACATGGAGGTTGTGTAACTAGGTAGTAGATGTAATTTTACAAATTATGCAGGGTAGTTATTTGTGATGGGGCAGTAAGGATAACTACCTTAACCGTTGAAGCTACAGGAAAACGTTCTTAGGAGACAGGCCATTTTTTTTTTTTGAAAATGGTCTGCACTTTCGGTGCAGTAGCTAAGCGATTGGCTTCTGCGCTACGGGTCGTGGATTCGATTCCCACACGGAACAAAAAATTGTATGGCCTACAGATGGTTGTTTCGGGTCTGGGCGTTTGTGTATGTGAGATTTGTGTCTGTAAACGCACCCACGATACAAGAGAAATCTTAGTGTGGGGCAATGTTTTTTTAAAAGAAAAAAATATATATTTTGCACTTCATTTACTGATTTTGAAAAAACAGTCGGCTAGAAAAAGCGCTGTTTTCACGAAACATTTTTATGATACCAATAGTTTCTATTTCCCATAAGGATCATAAACTCTTCCGGACCAACTGAGGTTCGAGTACTTCAAACTTCAGAAATCGCAGAAAAACTTATTTGAGATGGAGTAGTAATAAGGGCCTACCTTAATCGCTGTGGCTACAGAACAATGTTCCTAAGGTTACGGATACACGGTGACACTGACATTCGACACAATATAATCGCGACACTGAAATTAAACCAGAGCTAATGCGCAACTCAGTGTAACAGCGGTTTACACACTACGACACTCGGTGTCGACACTGAGTGTCGAATGTAATGTCGCCATGTATCCTTAGCCTTATCATAAGAGACTGTCCATAATTTATGAAAATATTTTATCTTTGTTGTATACCAAACTACTGTGAATGTACTGTGATGTTACTAGAACATTTGCAATGCCGACCGGCCGTTCTTTCCTTACGTGGTCTAAACAACACAGGTCGGCACTAAAGTGATGTCTAAAGATAAAAAAGAACCGAAAGGGTAACCAAACAGAGCGAGCAAAGTCGACGTGTCCAAAAATGTAGTCCAAACGACAATCTGCCCTGAGTTAGCGGGCCCGGAGCGAGTCACCCGCTGAATACTAAGCGAGAGAGCTTGCCGCCTTTTGCTTCTACCTCATAATACTCCAAATATTCCAGTATCTGGTCGAAACAAACATTGTATGGTTAGTTTAGTCCGTTCGGGTCAAATAGCCAAAACTTAGGAAGGCTAACGTGTATGTGTTATAAATAAGAATACAATATCGGTTCCTGTCTTGAGCTTCGTTATATACGGAAGCAATAAAGTTGCTGTAGCGTCCAATAGGTATTTGTTTGGAGATTGGACTGAGTATATAAAATCTATATTTCATTACTTACTTGCTCTGCACATCTATAAAATATTGTGTCTTTTGTGGTCGTTCCTATAATTTACCGAGCACAAATTTTTTGTTTTTATTGTTTGAATTCTTCGCCTGTTTGATCCTAGTCGCACGCTTAGTGTCATTGTGACTTATTGAGATAATCATCATTCTTCAAGCCGTACCTGGATGATTTCATAAAACATTTAATACACTTTTAATGATAACGTTGGTATTTTTAAACAGTTATACGTAGAAAACTTTGTTAAAGTGTCAGCTACAAGTTAAATGGAAATCAAAGGCATTCAATTTGATATTTTAACGATAAATTATAATAAATAACTAATTATTTCTAATAATTTACTGGCTTTCGACTAGGGTACATGGGGTGCTAATTTGTTGTTTAAAGGTAAGACACACTATCACGCATTACAAGAAATACCTACGTCAAATTCGCATTCAGCCTGTACCACACATGTTGTGAGAATCTGCCGTTCTGGTTGATCTTCCGATTATAATTACTTATTCGCCACTGACACCACTCCCAGAGGTGGTCTATTTTCAGCTGCTACCAAATTGAAAGGGTCTCATTGTGACAAAAAACATGCAAAAATGAAAATCGCGTAAAGCTGGTTAGAAAAAAATTCTTCCGCTTCTGCAGTGCCTCGGACATGTTTGCGGAGACGCGCACTGACTGTTACCACAACAGCATGCGCAAGCGGTGCATGTCCTTGGTGCGGTTGCATGCCAGCTCCAACTCTCCTCTCTATGAGGACGGTGGGCAGTTTGACCGTCCCTATTTAAGGCATTGCTGTGGCAGACATGTTGCATACAGTACCAGGCTTTTAGCGTTCTGTTCCTCACTTCAGAGGGGCAAAGGTATTTGGTACGCGTAAAATTACTTTGCCATTCTGAAACAGGAATTCAGCGTTCTGTTCCTCACTTCAGACAGGCAAAGTTTTTTTACGCATACTATACTCTTAAATTTTAAATAACACAATTTTTAATATACAAGTTTCGTTTTAGTATACACTAAACCGGAAACTAGTTTGTTCAGAATCACCAAGAAAATCGATTGACATAGTTTTACACCACATTATATTTTTCCTTTTTTTTTCGTAAATTTCAATTCTCTTTCAATAGGTTTCTACGCATAACAGTGGACGGGAATAGACACCTTGAAGCTTGAGACGGTCCGCTCGGTCAGTTTCCGTGTATTAGACAACCCCTGCATAGCACATCTTAGGCATTTCACACTTTACTAGGGAACTAAACGCGACATAAACTAAGGTGTAGTTAGGAGATTTATTAAAAAAAAACACATATTCAGGGAGTTCTGATGAAAATCTTGTTGGGGTGTCTCGGTTTTTGTATGTACTAAAAATAAAGTTGTATAGTATTATAACCTGGAATAAATGCATTTTATTTTATTTATTTTGTGAAACAAAACATGAAACTCAATTATCTACTTTTCATTCACCACAAATGTGACCTTCATCTAATCCCCGTAAAAACAGGTGGAGCCCTACATAATAAACAAGAGAAAATAGATTCTAATTAGTTGGCCTCCGATGGGACGCCTGGGAACACATTAAACTGTGATGGGCAAAACATTGGGCCTGTCCTGTAATCCCACTCGAACAATCTGGGTCACACGCCGCAAGGACAAACCTTTTTATTTTATTAGAAAAATCCTTTCCAATGTACTGACTCATTGATTCAATGTTACAGACGTATACCTAAGGTTAATCGAAAATCCGAAACGTTCTCTTCTGAATACGTCGTAAGAAGTCCCGATAACTACTATAATGAAAGATCATAGGGGCATCATCGTAAATTGCAATTATGCTTTCAAATCAAATCAAATCAAAAATGTTTATTCGTTAGAATATGGTACAGTAGATGTTACAATATTGGTTCCAGCATATCCTTCCATAACATGGCGTACAAATCTTTCTACATAAAAACAAACAAACCTTATATTACTAACCTATTAATAATTATGAGAATAAAACATGAATTTTTAATAGTTAATTAATAAGGATTGCAATTGTATTATAGTAATAATCATGAATTATGTAGTTGTTGCATCAAGGTGCAGGTTTTTCCCTTTCAAACTTCCTTCTTCATAGCTTCGGCTAGTTCCATCATCGTAACTTTTCCCTCGAATAATATACTGTGGTCGACTTCTATGCAATAAGACGCAACTGAGGAAAAAAGGAAAGTATAAGTAGGTTTAATGCATCAGCTGTTTCCTGTCTCACGCATGCAGACACTTGGGAAAAGGCTATTAATGCATACTCTGCTGTAGACACACGAGGAAAACTAAAAGAAAAGACGTATTTCAAACATAATTTCAGGTTGTATTCAGATTATCAACCTACCTTACTCACATGCCAAGTAGTCAATATGATATTATGTACATATTATACAAAAAGAAATAGATATGCCAATGACGCGCAAAAATACAGTTAAACATCCATTACCTAATTGATGTATCTTGCAGAAAGCTAGGTATATCTTCAGTCTACGTCATTCTATATACTAAGTACTTATACTAGTGAAAATAATTCAGGATCTAATTTTAAACACCATGTTCTATGAATATAATATATCATTGCAAACTATAAACCTTGCTGACTGGCTATTCTTTTCAACCGACTTCAAAAAGGAGGAGGTTCTCAATTCGTCTGAATGTTTTTGTTTTTTTTTTTTTTTTGTATGTTTGTTACGCGATATCTCCCCCAATTATGAATGGATTTTGATGATTCTTTTTTTTTTTGGTAGCCCATACTTCAGAGGTGGTCCCATATAAATTTTATTGAAATTGGTGCAGCACTTTTTGGAAAAATCAATAAAAACAACAGAAAAAGTACACAAATCGTATGTGGACGACGTTCTAGTTGTAGTGCTGGTCCGAGAATTAGTACACTATTGTAATTGTAATTTGTGGCACTTAAAAGTATAAAATAAAAAAACTTTAAAAAAAGTAAAAACCGACTTCAAAAAAAAACTAAACGGAGTAAAATAATTATCATTCAGTAAAACTATCAGTTTCAGAAGTCGGTGCTAATCCGCGCTGAACCAAATTGAAGGCACCGACTTCTGAAACTGATAGTTTTATTGAATGATAATTATTTTACTCCGTTTAGTTTTTTTTTGAAGTCGGTTTTTACTTTTTTTAAAGTTTTTTTATCACCTCTTCAGCACGTGTCGACGCGAGTGAAGCAGAATATAAATATCTCAACAAAACGATTAAAATATTTAAACAGATTACTTCGGATCTCTTTCCAATCCCTCGTTCACAAGTGATTCACAACCCTACAAAAAGTTTCAACTGTAACGAATGTGGACACTCGAACACATGGGTAGATTCGATTGATTAATTGAAATTAAAGATTCAAGACTGTGTGCCTTGCTTAGTTGTGAACAAGACCAGTTCAGTAAGAGTGTTTAATCAATATAAATGTACTCGTATGGTAAACGAGTAGATAATATGTAGGTACATACATAAATATCATTACAAACTTGTCAGTATTTTTCACTACACATTTAATCCTTCTATCGCTGTAAGTTCCGTCAACGTGCTATGAAGCCAACGTCCTCGGGAATACGTACAAGTACTGTACTTTGCGATATTGAGGTTCGCTTACAAATAGGGTCGAAATTTATTCCGCGCCGTATCGGGCCATGCATGTATTTCCAATTTTCATATTTCCCACGGTGGGCCGAGCCCCGATATCTAGTAAATCTCCTACAGATATTTTTATGAAACCGAATTGATTTACAGCTTTCGGTACAGCGAATATAACAGTTTCATGCAATATTCAAGTATTTCATGCGAAATCATCGGGATAGGGATACGAAGTAACGTAATCGATACATTTGATGATAACTTAACTTGTAATAAAATTACCATAACATAAACTGACCTATTTTATAACTAGTTTATTCTAAAATATACGTTTCTATTTAAAACATTATTCAAGCCTCTTTTTAGAAAGATAACAGTGAAATGTTTCGAATTCCCTTTTCCTTAGATAACACTACAATTCTCCAAATCACTACACGCCCCTAAACGACGTCTGTTAAGATAAAAAGGTTATTTAGAAAGCCCCTGCCTTCACCAGGTAGCGATAACACCTTAAACAATTGCGGAAGAAGAAAAAAGCGGAGTTAAACTAAGGTAAAGTACGTCGATGAGCGTTCGCTTAGTCAGCACGCGGAGGTAAGTGGTCTCTGGTGGACTGGCACGATGGCGCAGGTACCCGTACCTCGACAGGTATTTCCCCGAGGCGTGTTTACGACGCACCGCGCACAGCCCAATCTTCACCTCCAAACATCATTGCCAGCAAAACGTCGACCAAATTATACACAACAATAACAAACAGAAAGAAAACCTCCGCAGGAAAACTTTTAAGCCTAACGAAAATGGCACGAAGTTGAGACAATAGGCTCGAAGCTACTTTGTTGGAGTAATTCCGAAAGCGGTGTTTGTTCTGTAAAAGTGAGCAGGAATCGCCTAAATGTATTTAAAGAAAAACTTGACTGAAAAGTATATCTACTTATCATTCATAACCGCCAATTTTCCTCGAGTAGTTAAGTAGATTCGTTTTATTATCTGGTTTTCAGATTGGAGATTAACGTTTTTTTTTTCTTCGTAAAGCCACTCTTAATGTAAATTGATTGGATTGGAACATTTCATTTAGGCAACGGCATTTTCCATGACACATACGGGGTGTAAGGGACGGTGTACCGAAAACTGCAACAGTGAATTCAGCCCATTATTCTGAATCGAAATAATTAGTGGTTTCTTTTCTCGGAATTTTCCGAATTTCCTGGAAATTGCTAATTTGCCTATGTTTTATTGTATTTCAATAAGTGTTTTGGCAGGTAAATAAACTGAGTGTAAAGGATAGGTTACCAAAAATAGACACAGTGAATTTAGTTCATTATTTTGAATTGAAAATCCGTGGAAAATATCAACGAAATCTTTCGAATTTTCCGATTTATAAAAAAATACATTTTATTTTTGCAACGCGCTGTGTGTCCTAATAGGATTGCTTATTTTGCAGCAGAGAAATGTGAAATTTGTGAAAAGAAAAATCGGAAAAGTCGGAAAATTCCGAGCAAAATTTCCACTTATTTTCAATTCGAAATAATATATGATAATAGGCTGAATTCACTGTTTCAGTTTTCGGTACACTTTCCCTTACACCTGTTAGACAAATAAATCAATATACCTATGTCGTTAATTAATTAATTAATATTTAATCGGAATATAAACAGAAAATGTGTGTATAATTTGCATGTGTGAAGTTTAGAGTGGCTCTCAGTCCGCGGCGGACAGACCGGGCAGACCTCAGACTCTCTCAACCTTAAACGATTTCGCGCTCGGACCAAATCCTCCAACAAATTAGGATTAGATGAGGGTCCCTGTGTTTTTAGGGCAAAACAGTAAATGTAATTCCAATTGAAAACTCAATTTCCCTTCGTATTGCTCAGGTAGAACGAATTTTATTTCATTCCGCAAGTGAACCCTTTTAGGTCTTATAATTTCATGATGATTTAATAGTACCCTTTTGATTAAATACCTTCACATGTTAGAGTCTAAAGTGAAATCGAATAAAGTCTTCCAATTTTAATTAGGCTTATCCTTTTTGTGAGTGCGTAACGACACGTTGATATAACAAACCTTGGTGGTATAAAATATCAGAATACTACGCACATCTCGTAAAATTCAGGATAATTATGTATTCTTCCATATAAAAGCTGATTTATGGGTATAAATAATTCATATGAAGTACCAAATAAGCAATGTATCGTTCCTCTGAGATACCAGCGTACGAGCTACGAGCCGCACTTGTAACGGCGCGGTTTGGGTATATCGTGTATTTCGTACGTACATCAACGTTAACATAATACGATGATCGTAGCGCCACCTGCCGATTTCTGGCGCGGACATTTTATTTGTCGGTCTTGCGACCGTGAAAACTGAAATCATCTTACACGTACTAAAATAATATTACCAGTCCACGGAATAGGCAATACTTATTTCTTTGTGGTTTTTTATCTCTATAAAAATAACTTTATACGTACCTACTGGATTAAAGGCCGTTAAGTAAGTTTATCCACGCTTCTTTATGTATATACATCTCGCATCTGTCTCAATGTTGACTAAATGGTTACCTATTGTTATAACTGGGTTCTACAATAAAGGTATGCATTGATCTGGCAACCTGCAACTAAAAATACTCTATTTATAGATTCAACAGTTCATGAAGTGTCCTTTTTTCGACATTTACTAGTACAATAATTACGATACCAATACGTAATCATAGTTCCTAGGTAACTACATACTTTTTAATTTGAAACAACTATTATCACATGAAAGCTCGGTTCATGAGCATAATGTCGGACGCGAAATTCAGTTCGGACGTTCAAAATTGAGTTAAATAACGAAAACATTGTGGGAAAACCCAAGGGCCAGGTAAATAAATAAGTCTGTATAAACGCTCTAGAAAGATATAAAGTACTTAGATGAAATAAATACTTCAAGAATGTAGCCCTTACCTTGAATATTAGGTAAACATATTTTCATAAATTCAATTCAATGTAGTGATGCTAAGTCACAAAAGAAGCTTACGCATTTCCGCGAGAAAATATATATGATCGCATTTATAAATAAAAACAATTCTGAGAAACAAGAACGACGTCGACGGTGTCTCTAGAGGACGACAACACAAATAAACAAAACACAGTCAATCAACAAAAAATCTTTATGTTCTACTCCGTAACTGAATAGAACCATGTTTATAGCGTTGTGCCATCTACGTAGATTCCTTGACATATAATTTTATGGAATACAAATTAACTCCTTAATAACGAAAGCGTAAATTTACCTTTAGCCCTTCACGGCGAGTGAGGCTCACGACGGAAATGTTCTAAAGTCTTCGTTGATTTATGTGAAAACTTAGCTTACGTGCTTATTTAGTACATGTATTATGGCATTAAAGAAATGAAATTTGCTAAAATGGTGTACAATGAACAATGACGTGTGATCTTAGGCATAAAGATTATGTAGATAAAGGTGAAATTAGGAATTTTAGAAAAGAGAAGTCCTTATTTACTTAAAACATTGACATGACATCAAATATTTTAAAATTCCTGCATATCATTATCAAATAAAAAAAAACAAAAATCATTTATTTCTCCAACAATATTTACAAGAACAACTTAGTGATTGGAGCCTCCCTTTAAGCAAGTAATGCCTGTGTTGGAAGAAAATTATAACGTAAGTAATATAATAATGGGTTATAATGTATAATTTCAGCAGTTAAAATTTATTCCAAGTATAAATAGTTAACAAAACCATAAACGTTTCTTACAAAGAATTTTTCAATATAACGTAGGCTAATTTCAGTGCACAAACCGCCTGAGAGCATCGAACTCGATTTTCTCGAAACGAATGTTGGCTGGAGAATACGAAGCGACAGATAAAACGTGGAATCGGAAAAACTGCTTATTTTATTACCACGTCGAACTGAAAGGCGGATGGAATAGGCCTCGGCCCCAATAGGACCGACCTCAATTAGGGACAGAACATATACAATCTAGCCACACATTCTAATCAATAGCTTACCCCAACTTATATCTAGTTGAGACATTTACTTATAGAAATATATCTGAGATATTTTCTTATACGGATAGATAAAGAAAACTAGGCTAAATCTTTTCTACGTGAAATGATTTACGCTGGTATTTTTGAATTACAAAAATATGAGATACAGTGGAATCATTTAGTATGTGTAACTATACAGGGTGTAAACGAATTCGTGTAATTCCTTCAAACCACACATGATCTATTAGATCATGAATAGGTTAACCACGCACGGGATTTAGCTTGATTAAAAATAAAAAATAAAATCAGTGTTTTTCTTGCGGTAGGGGTAAGTCATGGTGTCTAAATCACCTATTATGGTATCAATAAAAAAAATAAGCAGATTTTTTATGCAAAAAAGATTTTTTTTGTGATAATATAATTTATGCGTGGCACCGAAATGTTCTTTCGGTGCCACGCATAAATTAACGAAAAGCACGGCGACCCAGCTGGCAGACACGACTAGCGTGATATCGCTCCGTGCAGTCAGTTAACTCGGGGCGCTAAAATGACACATAAACAGAAAATCAGGATATTTAAAAAAAAAAATTTTTTGCTGAAACTGAAAAAACCATCGTCGGTGCGCTTGCCAAAACCCTTATGTGCACGGCGTAAAAAATCTGCCGTGTGCACGAAAAATACAAAAAAAGTATATTTTGAGGTCATGAAATAACACTGAAAAATTTTTTTATCACAGTATGAAACAAGATGTTTTGCTAGCGTTTGCGGAATTTTTATTTTCTTTATAAACTTACTAATTATCCGACAAAACAGTCTGCTTCCTGTAAAGTTGATGATAAAATGCACATATGGGCAAGCGCAACGACGCAGTGCTTCGTCAATCTGTGTCACTAGTAGATCACGCGGTTTGAAGGAATTACATGAATTCGTATACAAGTTGTATTATGTTGAATGATCTATATTATTTAGATATTTATAAGTAATTTTGTTTACAATTCATCCAGAATTGTTCTATACTTATACTTTGTTTATCATCCGCAATTTGCATAATTTCATTATTGTAATTAATATTGCGTTTTTGGGGGATGTCTTTTGAAACATTGACGCTCAAAAAGAACTAAGTAATTCTAGTCTATTTCGAATAAATGATGACACGATGAATACAGAATAAAAAAACCGGCCAAGTGCGAGTCGAACTCGAGCATGAAGGGTTCCGTACCATTATCTATAAAAATGACAAAAAATCACGTTTGTTGTATGGGAGCCCCCTTAAATATTTATTTTATTCTGTTTTTTAGTATTTGTTGTTATGGCGGTAACAGAAATACATCATCTGTGAAAATTTCAACTGCCTAACTATCACGGTTCATGAGATACAGCCTGGTGACAGACGGACGGACGGACAGCGGAGTCTTTGTAATATGGTCCCGTTTTACCCTTTGGGTACAGAACCCTAAAAATGTTGATATCTAGCTTCTGATGCTAGACAGAATAAAATTATTACCTGTTACTTTTCTTAACAAGTACTTAGTTAAGATTAAGTTACCATGTTTTTATTTTGACATCTTGGTGACAATAACAATCACCGCACAGGATTAAGTTTGATATAAAGTAAGCTTCCATTTGTGCGAGATCCCTCAAGGCAACGACACTTTAATACTAATAAGATAGAGATCGTCGTCTCCCAGTCAATAGAAGCATTGCAAAAAGGTATATTATGTATGTTGCAGACAGACTTTTGGACTACAATATGACATATACTGTTAAATACCGGATTGAATAAAACAGTTACAATGAATACCACTGAAATCCAAAAAATAGTAGATTATGATTAATGCCAACGCTCTACATGAAACCATTTGGAATCTCTTGACAAGATAAAACATTGTGTGATGTTATAATATAATGGTATATTTTTACTTTTTGCCTAAACCGTGGTAGTGTTAATTCGCCTGAACAGTGTATAGAAATTAATAAAAATATACAAGCTTAGTTTTAGTATATACTAAACCTGAAACAAACAAGTTTGTTCAGAATCACTAGGAAAATCGATTGACATATTTTTTACACTTTTTTTTTTTTTTTTGTAGATTTCTATTTTGTTTCAATAGTTTTCTACCCATAACAGTTGACGGGAATAGACACCTTGAGGCTTGAGATGGTCCTCTCGGTTAGTTTCCGTGTATTAGGAAACCCCTGCATAGCACATCTCAGGCATTTCACACTTTACTAGGGAACTTAACGCGACATAAACTACGGTGTAACTTGGAGATTTATTAAAAAAAAACACAAATTCAGGCAGTTCTGATGAAAATCTTGTTTGGGTGTCTCGGTTTTTGTATATACTAAAAATAACGTTGTATAACCGCATCTTTTTTAAGTAAAAAGATAAAGATAGATAGATAAATTATGCATTAACTAAGTTCTGTGAGACAATATTGAGTATTAAACTGCGCGGTACAACTTAATTAAATGCACCTCGTCCATGTTTTTGCTAAGCACCTGTTGTTGTTACGTAATATCTGTAAGTTAATAAGTCACCCGTTGCACCCCGCGTAACTTGCTACCAGAACACCAATACAAAACCAGCAAGAAGGCGTAATCCCTTTCTACACTACAATAACAGCCTGATAAAATACAGTCAAACACGAGAGAAACATCATAGATTTATTAGCTCTAAACAGGAGTACCTAAATTATTTTGCATTCATTCAGCCGAAAGACGTCCGCTGCTGGACATAGGCCTCGCCCAAGCATCGCTCCTTCGACCGGTCCTTGTGCTTCTCGCATCCAGCGGATTCCCGCGACCTCCACCAAATCATCGGTCCACCTTGCGAGAGGCCTACCCACGCTGCGTCTTCCGGTACGCGGTCGCCTTCCAGAACCTTTCGGCCCCATCGACCATCCGTTCTACGAGCAATGTGCCCCGCCCACTGCCACTGTTTTGTTCTCACTTTTTTGTTTTGTTTTTTGTGTGTTTCTTGATCTCATGAAGAGTTTGGCAATTCTTCATGAGATCAAGAAGTAAATTCTTGGATGAAGTTAATTGAATTGAGCTCAAACAAATGTTTCATGCAGAATCTGCTTTGTTTCGTGATGGAATTATTCCGTGGTAGGTACACGATACGAGTATATTTCACTGCACTGAATTAAGCTTAGCAATACGTAAAGTCTAGACGTATTTAGTCATGATTAATTAGCCTCGCCGATCTTCTTTGGCGCAGTATAGGATGTAACCGATTCTCTAATCAACACATACACAAAGTTTGAACAATCAATATTTTTTCAAATTTAATTGTCCTTGTCAAACTTTATTGTACCTAGACTATAAGTGAACGATGTGGTCTCCTGTAATTGTAGAAGCACACTCGTCATTGTCCCTGTAATTGTTATTTTGTATGTAAATGTGTAGCCTCTGTTGTAGATCCAAATAAATCAATAAGTAAATAACATAAATACACACAACATCACGCCTGTATTTTCCCGAAGAGTTGGGCAGAGGTGTAACTGTACAGTACACCCTCATTTCGCCGATACGTTTAAGTCCCATGTAATAGGGGGCGAGCCTATTACCATCAACCGGGCACAAGTCGGAACACAGGGCTGCTACTGAGAAATTCCACACGGAAAACCCAATAACACTTTGTCTGACCTGTGGATCGAGGCCAGGGCCTCACGCTCAGCAGTTGCGTTTGCAACTCTCCAATCAAATCTTTCTTAATTGCTTCTTTGTAGAATAAAAGTCAGATTTAGTATGTTTTGTTGTCACATCTAGTACAAATGAAATCCGTGTTTTTCAGCATGTCTTGAACTAAGTTTGTATTACAAGCTTGAATATGCAGACGGCAGATGTTAGCAACACCGCATATAAATTACTAACACGACCGCAATCCGCGCTTGTTTTACCTTCTCATAATAATTAATTCACTTATTAAATAGGTACCGAAGAGATGAACACATCATAACATCTAAATTATATCTATGTACATAAAAATGAATCCCTATTTCGCATGACGCGTGAGCGGCTGGACCGATTTCGCTAATTTTTTTTGTTGTGTTCTTGATTAGAGAAGGTTCTTATGAAAGAAAATGTTGAGATTTAAAAAAAAACGAAATTATTTCAGTATGTCCATATTCTTCATGAAAATGGTTTTAACTTTTTTGTTATTTTGATTTTGTTTCTGAAGGTAGGTAATTAGGTACTTAGTAGTTAGGTAGTAAGTAGGAAAAAGTGCATTGCAACGCATAGTACAGCTAGTACCAAATATAATACCTGTTACCGACAAAATGCGTGTCTGTGGTGAGCGGGCAGCAATATGGACTAGACAAGGAATGTTTTTACATTTTTACCACTAAACTGAAAGCAGTCAAGACGGTCGAGTCTAATTTTTTTTCTCAAAGCACTGTTTTTAGCACAAAGCTGCAACACTGCCAGCAGCTTTGTTGCATAATTTTCTCTATAAATAATTCTCTGTTCAGACATAGAATTAAAAACAAGCACTTTCAGTAGAAAGGATCAAAGCTTCAACTATGTTTTTACCCTGTTATGAAATATTGGACGGCACTAAAAATGTTTCGTTATTTTTGTAGAGGTCTTGATTCTGTCTCCTATAATGTGCCAAAAATTACCTATACAATTCACCTATAAAATGTATTTACATGTATTTTACTTAATAGATTCATCATAATTATTATGCCCAATGCTAAACACCCCCCTTGGAAATCAGGATTGCCACCAGTCGCTATCCCTTTAAAATTAATGTACATGGGAATCAGCCTCGCTACCATCCTTGCTGACTGGCTAATCTTTTCACTACGGCATGAGCTACTCTTGTATAGCTCGTGCTGACACGATAGAAGAAGAATGTACGTGAACATCTTGATAAGGCATTGGCAGAATCTTCTAAGCACTGAGTTATCCTTTTATATATTTTTGTAGGGATTGTATAATATAGTAATTAAAATAAAGTGTGTGTAATATCTAAGATTTATTAGTTTATTTAACATGTACACACGGCTACACTTCAAGCTATGCAAAACCAGTATAAGCTGACCGTTACTTGTGCGACAAGATTATACAAAGCGACGCCAAGATAAACTGGTTTTGTATAGCTTGATGTGTAGCCGTGTGTACCTACGTAAACATCTTTATATTTGAATAATATATTAGGTAATACTTGCCAAAAGTGTTTCCGTTATCTTTGTTTATTTATCATAGCATATCATACCATATACTCTTTTTCAGTGCACCTACCATGTTTTCTCTGCATCACCAGCTCGACTGGTAGAAAATACCTAAGGTATAAAGTCCGCCTCTGTGCAAATTTTGTGCGAAAGTATAAATAAATAAACATAGGTCTTCTTCATACCACCAACGAATGTCGCCATTATCATAATAACCACGCTTACGGTAAACGAATTAGCGATAACAGTATGTTGTTTGTATCGCACATGAGTATACCGATAAGCAAGTGCGATATGAACAAACTGCGATCACCAGATAGCTTACCAGGCGCGGTGATTATAAAGTTACACCAAAAATCATTTATAATGCCGCGGTTGCAACAGCGGCTACATATGGGGGCTTCACAAAGTTACAGCGAACTCTTAAATGAGAACTACAGCATGCGGCGTGAAATTTGAATTTTTTAGCAGTTACCTGCGCCTATAAATCAAGTGTAAAGTCGCCCTAAGCTCTCCGAGATAGCTTTCTGGAACATTTTAAAATGTAAATGACCCTCAACTCCACACCTGTGTGTGTGTGTATACGTCACAGTCATGGTAATATGTTAATGTTATAGCTAGTCTGGACTACCTCATATAGATGTCGAAAACAGATCGTTTAATTCGGCAAATCAATGCAATAATATGTATGAATGACAATAATTATGTATACAAATAACATATAGAAGTAAAAACATAATAATGTACCTACCCCTAAAGAAATCATATTACCCATAAACATTGAAAAAATATTTAGCGTCCCAAAAAACATAAACAGTTTTCCTAATTGAATTTAAAAACTCACAAAACAAGTTTCTCTTAAAACAAAAGTTAACTACTGTCATGTCAGTGTACAGTTTAGTGTCATCGTTTAAAATGTGGTGACACAACGCTTAACGTATCTTCTCCAAACACAACCGTCTCAGTTGACTCTCCTACTTAGGTGGATGAGAAGCAGAGCTAAATTATATAAGTTTTACTCATCATAGCGCCCTCTATTTACAAAACAGAAGTACTTCAAGCTTCAGGGAACTGAATTTCAGTACTGCATTTTCTCGGAAAATTTCGACGAGCTAGCTAACTAGCAAAGACGCCATCTAGTAGGGCAAATCGGAACCTCGAGACAAAGCACTGCACTAAGGACCGGATAGTAAGTAAAGTGTTAACCTTCTAGTGTAATATGAGCGACCAAGATAATAGTACCTAATGTATTCGCTAGAGGATGTTACCCAAGACTCTCTGCCTAAGAAAACTAAAAGGGCCTTACAACAAAAGATGGTTTAAACCAAGACTAAGGTAAACCCAGGTTTAAAATATATCCATCACTTTCTTATGTCAAATAACAAAAAGAGACGGGGCTATTTTAAAACCTAGGTTTTTCTTTGATCATCTTTTGTAATAAGGGGGTAAGTGTTTTAAGTAGAGCCTGGGTTATTCGTTCATTGGAAAGGAGACTTGGCTTTGTTTGTAAAATAGTCCGTAAATTATTAGAAATACGGATATGGTTGTGATATTTGTATTAGATAACCTCAGCTACTCCTGTCTGCAACAGGACATTAAATTATGAAATGACAGATTGAAAAAAAAGATAATTAACAGATAAGGAAAAGTTTTGTTAAAAAAATATAATTATACTCTTAGTAATTACTATTTGGCTGTTGACTGAAGCTTTCTGCAACTCAAAAGTTTGTTTTCTGCCCTGATTTTTAGATATTTTTATTATTGTTGTTTTTTTTTGTGTATTTTTGCAAGTAGCGAACTCCTCTGTAACGTGGCAGAACAACAATCTACATTACATTACTAGGTCATGAAAACGTAACGTTTAATTAAGATTATCCCATGACGAATGATTCAATAGGCTCATAGGTATATTATTGACTTCAACTTTAATTATTAACATATAACTAAAACTACAAGGAGGAGGTTATTCTGAGTTATGAAACGTTTCACAAGCGACAACAAAATCCAAATAACTGTTAAAATTAAACGGGAGAGACGCGTGTGATATATTAATGTGCTGCCATCCAGAATTACATCACAGTAAAACTCATAAATCACCGAACACTGTAAATAGCCCAAGTTTGGTGACGATCCCCAGACAGACAGCCCGCCGATCTGAATATCGTTAAAAACGAACTGATGCTATATTTACACTTCCACTTCCTTGTTATAGGGAACATCGCACCTGTAATAGGAGATTAGAGATATGAGAGAAAAACGCCGCGTTTGGTGAAACATATTTCGTTTCATATTCGTAATTATAACTGCAAGTGTAAACATCAAAACGCAACTGCCAAACGCAGCTTGAAGGCAATTACAATACGGCCGACGTATCTTGACGAATCTGAAGTAAGCTGATTAGCTGCGCAGTAGATAATTTCGTTTCCAAAAGATTCATTGCGCAGCCAAACAACTAACTTCAGACTCGCCAAGATACGTCGGCCGTATTGTAGGACGTAGTTAGTGCAATGCGTGACATATGCCGACTGGATGTCCAACCCACTTGAAGTTATGATTATGAATGTAAAACGAAATATGTTTCACAAAACGCGGCGTTTTTAGCCCTCTTAGATCCTACTTAACGGTTTGACTTCTGAGACATAAAACGTTTTACATAATTTGTTAATTACTCAATGTTGTTGTGATATTTAAGTACGTGTTTTTAGGGTTTTTTCTGTAATGTGGTATTGTAAGTATTTTATAATAATTCGATACATTTACTTTACAGACACTTTAACTGAAAAACTATTGGAAACACACAATGTACGCGTATTGTTTATCTAGATAAACAATACGCCGACGCAGATACGCGTTGTACCTAAACGTTAGTGTCAACGCACAAAAAGCATTTAACAACAATATCTAGAAAAACTGCCTGTTTGGTCTAGCGGTCGCACGCGCGACTTCTGAGCGTGAGGTCCGGGATTCGATCCCCAGATCGGGCAAGTTTTCCGAGTGGATTTTCTCAGTAGCAGCCCGGAGTCTAGATTTGTGCCCGGTTGTGCCCCCTATTACATGGGACTTAAAACATAACAGCGAAATGAGGGTGCACTACTCTGCCAACCCTTCGGAGAATAAGGCGTGATGTTTTTTTTTTTTTTTAATGAATAAATTACATATAATAAAATCGTGGTTTAGAAGTAACTAGGAAATTTTTGTCTAGAACTTATAAATCGCGCGGTAACGAAACCATAGCGCGATCTAATTCGACGCCAACGCCATCTAGGGAAGTAAAGATTAAACATATGTTTGCATGTTTATGCAAGCATCACGTAAAAAGAGCTGACCCAATGCTGTTGACTTTTATAAACATATATTGTGCTTATCTCCAAGTAACATATTTTTTTTGTTTCATCGCAATCGGTTCACGCATTCAAAAGATATGCAAATAATCAATATCTTCTATACATTTATCAAATCTGTAGACTTCGCGTATCTGTACATAGCAAATATTTTGAAAAAATATGGTTGGGGTGTTAAAAATAACCAAAAGAACCCATTTTTAACATTTTTGTTTCTTCTGTTTGTTGGTTTGTCTGTTTGTCTGTTTATCTGTTTGTTTGTTCAAGCATCACGTAAAAACAACTGACCCAATGCTGTTGACTTTTATAAACATATATTGTGCTTATCTCCAAGTAACATATGTTTTTTGTTTCATCGCAATCGGTTCACGAAATCAAAAGTTATGCGAATTTTAAGTTTTCTAGAAGAACTTAGCATGTATTAGTTTATTTTCAATAGATGGCGTTACGTGTATCAAATAATGTTGCGAGGAAATATTTTACTACGAATAAATCCACAAATTACCTAATATTCATTGTTGAATTGGTACCTATTCTCAGTCTACGAAAGTTCTAATGAAATGCTATCCTTATGAAGAAAGAACTAAGCTTTTACAAAAAAAAAAACGAAGATATTGTTATTTAGAATTTATTAGGTCAATTTCTTATTGTTGTTCACAATAAAATTAATTCATGATGTGGACTAATAGTAGGATTTTTGTTCATTGAATGTTCATACTTTTTGGGAATACTGATGCCGAAAATAAGGTCCAAATTCAAATTGAAATCGGTGGCCATGATTATTTGCAAGGAAAGTGCTCACCCAGTGCTTTCGTTGAAATTTGGTATTTCGTAATCATTCTATCTACTCAATGCACTTTTTGGAATGTTTTTCTACATTTTATTTTATTTTGTTCATTATTGTCAGAACTATTCAAAGCCTGTCGCCGTCGTTTTATTAAGTTTATTTAATTGAGTTTTTTTAAGCTTTAGGTAATGTTCCAAAGACGTGGCCATGGAGGGAAAGTACTTTAAATATTAAAAATAGCAAATTTCACTCAAAGGAAACTTCATTTCACTTTTTTTAAAGTAAGAAATTACCTTTTACTGATTTTTTTGCCTGAACCGGGAATCGAACTGACAAAGCTTTATGTACCATCCGGTATTATATTATGGCCCCTGTTGATAGATATCTATAAGGTCAATAATAAGGATCAAATCTCTCCAACAAACACACTGTCTTAAATTGAAGGAAGTGCAAGAAATAAGAAGTAACAACAAATAACTGTTTGAATTGAAATGTACCTACCTAAGTTAGGTAGGTACTTAATGTTAGTTTTTATGGTCTTCCATCAATTTCAGGCACTATGTTTACTGGAGCGATCATATCGATTGGTGAAATAAAAATATAGATGATGTTTTTTCGCGTTTGTGTTGGTTCGATTTCCAGATCAGACTTTTTGAAAGCAGTACCTACCTACCTATAACTTATTAAAATTAAATGAAGTCTTCTATAAGTTTTTTTTTTTAATATTTAAAGTTATTTTCTATACCTACCACACCTCGAATGAAATCATAATTTAGTTCGCAGATTGTAACAAGACGGCGTTGTAGCTATTTTTGTTTCGCGATATGGTTTTGTTACATCTTCAATAAAAGTATCAATATTCAATTATAATCCATTTTAGCAAGGAAATGTACAGAAATAAGCAACACGTTTTTAGTATTACGGTTTTATGAATCTTTACGGTCAATCAAGAGGAGCTGAAACTCTACATAAAGAAATGGTTCAAAAGATATAAGTGTCTTAGTGGGACACCTTTGTCTATTATTATAATAAATGGATTATTTAGTTGCTGCGACACAATGTTGTTTTCCGACTTCCACGCGGACGGAGTCGCGGGCACAGCTAGTTATAAATAAACGTTTATTTGGAACAATTTAGGGATTAACAATCTTTACAATAGAAACGATGATAGCTACAAAAGTATAAACTGTGGCGCAGAAAGCAGTTATGCATCTAGAAAACATAACACGATCACAGAAATCGTAATACGATCATTCAAATTTTGTGAATACTAAAATTATGTTTTATATTGAAGTCCTTCTAAAAGGGGTCATCTGCGAAAGTATACTCTATACCTTTTTTTGCCGCCAAGCACCATTGCTGTGTTCCGGTTTGGATGGTAAGGGTGCCGGTGAAATTACAGTCACATGAGACTTTTCAACTTTGTCTCTAGGGTTGGCAACGTATCAGCAGTCCTCTTAAGTTTGTAGGTAGGTTTTATAGGCGGTGATAACTACTTACCATCAACGTCGGACTGTCTGCCAAAATCTACGTAGGTATATAAAATGAATCCCTATTTCCCTTGGTCACGGCATCACGCGTGAGCGGTAGGACCGATATCGCAATTTTTTTTTTTGTTGTGTCCGTAATTGTCAGTAGACTCTCATGAAAGAAAATCTTGATATTATAAAAAACGAAAATAGCTCAGTATGTCCATATTCTTCATTTGTTTACCGCATGCATGAAAATGGTTTTAACTTTTTGTAACTATTTTGATTTTGTTTCTGAAGGTAGTTAGTAGGAAGTAGTAGGTAGGTAGTAAGTAGGAAAAAGTGCATTGCAACGCATGCCGGGTACAGCTAGTTTTATATAAAAAAATCATTCAGACGAATTGAGAACCTCCTTCTTTTTGAAGTCGGTTTAAAACGTTTTGATGCAGCAAGCTGTTACGATGACTTATTCACTGTACACCCACATTCGTAAAATTTATATGCAACCATATTATGGAACTAAGATCCTAAAATCCTTTCATATTTTTAGTAAAACTAAGATTACGCAAGCAACTGTTCTTTCAAAAGTTACCGAATTTTTGAAAGGCTGATGCAAAAAATCATCAGCTGTCAAATCTCATATCAAGTGACGTGATTGATTGTTATTATTTTTGCGGACCAATCACAATAGTTGACATAAGATTTAACAACAGATTAAATTGATTAGCTTTTCAGAAACCAGGGTTAACAGTATTATTTTTTCAGTTATTGAATTACACGTATCAATTGAATGAAGCAACACCAAATCATTTTAATCTTTGACCTGTTACTGATTTAATCAACATATATATTAATCTAAACAGCTATTAAGTCCAATCAACCGAATCTCAGTCGGCGGCTGCGTCGTGCCATGGCTATTTACTCGAAAACTAAATACATTGCTTGGCCTATAGCTCCTATAACAAAACTTGAAATGATGACCTACATTTTCATAGTTATTCAGTCGCACTTCAGGTTTAAACTTACTCAAAGATTAATTTAACTTTATTATCATCAAACCAGTATATTGCTATCAGATAATTTCCTTGTTTCTACTCTTTTACATCTGTTTAGGAATAAAATCAGCCCTAGGATCACTGGAAAGAAAATAAGTCTACATGCACGCTAGAACCTTTTCCTTTGCCTATTTGTAGTAAAGCAATACTGCTATAATAGAATTAGCTAAAGAAAACAAAGCTTTCGAATTATGATTCGGACAGTTTTCAGTGCGCCTTTGGATTGAAAAAATAAAAATACATTATTTTCTATTCCCTCGTTACTCAATAACCACACCTGAATTGAGAAAAACAATGTACCAATAACTTGTAACATGTTTAAATGACCGTAGACAACAAATAGAGAAAACCTTGTACTTTGACGTAGGCTGCAACCGGTTGCTGCCCATGCCCACGCGCATCTTATGTCACCGCATGGCCACACATAAAGTTAAACTGCGTACGCTCATCTTATTCTAATCGCAGGATGCTTATTTTGTTATTAAATTATAAAGTCATCATCAACCTAGCTTACGTGTTACCAGGTTTGCCTGAATATTAAAATATTACATGAACCCACTGCCATCAGCCCTCTGCAACCCCGAGGGGAGAATACGGTACCAAAACCGACTCCCTCTTACAGAACTGTCGATAAGTCACTTGTCAAACGATTGGGTTCGATATCTCGTTTTCTCTCCTTACGAGAATCGTAGACAAAACAAGATAAAAAACGTATCGATCGACAACTGATTTATCGAAACATTCTGAATCGATCCGCAGGTTGGATAACATAGATACCTATATAATAATGCTTCTAACAGTCTTTAACGTCTGGCATTAATTTATAAACTCGTGTAAAAACCGAAACTGACGGATTTACGACTGAGAGGTATCATTTGAAAGATTAAAACGTGTTTTTTTTTATACTTTTCCCCACACTATGATTTCTCCTGTATCGTGGGTACGTTTACAGACACAAATCTCACATACACAAATGCCCAGACCCGAAACAACTATCTGTAGGCCATACAAATTTTTGTTCCGTGCGGAAATCGAACCCGCGACCCGTAGCGCAGAAACCAATCGCTCAGCCAGTGCACCAAACGTGTGTCGATGTTTAAAAAATGTGTAAAATTTTGGTTGCATTCGTTTTGACTTATACCCGAAAATGTGCACATCTCGCACTTGACCGGCTTGAAGTTTAACCAGATGCAGTGGGATATAATATCTGTTGATAGTCTTATTATAGAATACATTAATTTCGGTAATATCAAAGGTGCATCGAGCAAACCGAGGTGACCGAGGTTAACGCTGTTAAGTGTGCTGCTGTGGAGAGCACTCCTTCATCTGAGATTATTAAAAGCACAAGCTGAGCTTCATCTATTAAGTGCTAAAATTGAAAGCTAAAGTATTAAAAGTTGAAACGTGGTCTCATTATAAACTGTTGTAATAAGAAGAAAGGATAACATATAATAGAAACTAGCCAATTCTTTTGTATAGATAATTTTAAATGTAATACTTAGAACATTTCTAGTTATCACTTGCTAGTTTATCTTCATGGAACCATCCAACACTGCCCAAAATATAGTCTATCTCTGAATAAAATGATCGCAAGTGAAAACGAGTTTCACTTTCCCCGTTATGTAAGAAGTATCTGAGACCAGCGATATCGTATAGAATCGGTACGTAGTGCGCAGTTCGGGTACGTCACGGCGCAGGGGACGCAGGGCGGGCGGCACTGACGCCTGTCCGCCCGCCCTGCTCGCTCGCCCGCTGTGTCTCACCTCTACATATCTTCACGATCGCCTGAAAATCTACCACATCAATTGTCTTCCACAAAGCCCTCCAACAACCAAGGTACCCAACTTAAACATTTATTAAACTTTTGTTTTGTTTACACTTTGTGCTCCTTTGCACGGTTCCACGTAAGTAGGTCGAATTATTACGACTGAATACTCCGTTAATTTACATCTTGTCGTACATTGTTGTTTGTTTTTTTTTGTTATATATTTTACAAAATATTTATATACAAAGTGCCTAAATGTAATTGTGACTAAATAATGTTTTGAAGCATCTTCATCGCCGCAAAGACCATAATGAACTAATATCTAACGATTATTTAAGAAAGCATCTACAAGGCCCACAATGTGTGTGCCCTGTAGATGCTTGATGTATATCTGTGGTCCTGTTGAATGACATCAAACAACAAGAGACATTTAATGATAGAAGAAAGCAAGAAAAAATGAATACTAATTTATTCGGCTACAAAACGAAACACAATGTTACTAAAAAAAACAAGTCAACAAAAGATAAAAATAAAGGTCATGTGTGTCTTAGGATTGCACCAAATAGGTCCAGCATTGTAATTGCGGAAAATACTAAATAGTAATCGCTATGGCTTTGATATTGACTACACCTACAACAAGAAGATTCATTGCGTGGTACATAGTTGTGGATAAGTCGAATTGTTAATACATACGTTGCTATGGATATTGTTGACCTGTCAAAATCAAAGCCATAGCGATTACGAGACTGTTACGCTTTTCATCACAATGATGGCTGTTTGGTATCCTTTATTTTATGATACTGTACCATCATCATTTTGATCATCATTTTGGTGGCTGTACTGGAAAAATACACAGGATTATTATGTACAATACTTAAATGTCACCTGGGTTGTTGTAATTATTTAGGGAGCGGACGAAATTGGAGGTTTCGTGGAGTATTAAGGTCGGCGAACCTCGTCGGTTAGGTCGATAGAGGCACGCGCGCAAAATTTTAATCTTTTGATGGATAACTCTAACTAACTCATGTGTAAACAAAAAATATTCACTTAGCAAAATGAGTATACTTGTTCGAGAATCAATCAACTTTTTTACTACTACAATTTATCACACTTTTTGGTTACTGGTCCGATTTTCTTAATCCAGTTTAATAAGGACGATAGATAAATAAAAAATGTGTCCAAAAAAAAACCCACTATCAGTACCGACTTCAAAGGTCTTGTCTCTTTTTAATGAACTCATACTTTAAGTGGCTCCAAAGGATGTACTCATAACAGAACCCCATTACTGAAATAAAAAGTAGATGTCTTCGTGTTCAGCAGGCTTGATATCGGTACCGTTCATCGATTTAGCCGGGAATCTCTAAATATTATACTAGACAGAAAAAATGCGACTTGATAAATTCTAAGTACCAGCGATTGAGGTTTCTTTAATAACAAGGGGCGACGTTGATAGTTACTAAAAATATTGCATTTGGTTATACATCTTTGTAAAAATGGAACTTATGCATTTTAACTTTAAAGGCAACATTGACAGTTTTCCTATTTTACCATACGGTATAGAGGTGTCTGCGAAGATAGATGGCGAAGGTAAAAAATACTAAATCACACCCCTCATTATGTACAAAATTCGAGTCCTAATTGGGGCTACTTTGACACTGAATGATAAAATAGGGATTATCAAAGTGAAAACTTTAGTAAAAACCTACGGTCCGACTTTGATAAGGAAATTTCTCCTTTTTTTATCGAAAACTATGCTCTGTAGTTTTTTTTTATCTCTTCTATGTGATTTTATATATCTCAGTTAATTCAGTCTATCTGAAATATTTTTGATGTAGCAGCTAAAAGCGAAAATAAATAAGATACAAATACATGAAGCACAAAAAATTTATCAAAGTAACCCCGTTCTACGGTATACTATAACCTTCACCGCTTCATGTTTGTTGCGGTTGCGGTTCCAAAAAAGTTCAAGCGGACCTTTCAAATAGATTCGACTCGCTCAAATTCTGACCGACAGCCGCCGCAGTGTAGGAAGAAAAAAGTCCCTACTATGGCTGAAAGAGCTAGTCAATCTGTTTAATTCCGCTGTACAACAATGCATTACGCTAGATTTGTGCAGAGAAGAACCGATATCACCGACATAGCTTACAAACATCAGCAATCTGAAGTGGCTAGCCATGTCAGCTTTATGACGAGCCTTACAACTAAATACACCATTGTCCAGCCGCGTAGAAACTCCCTGGAACATAATCGTTGACCAAATACTACACTCCATAGGTTGAACGAAAATTTGATGACATAACACTCCATGTAGGTACCTAAAGTTTACACCCACAAAACAGCAGTTCCCACGGTTTACAACTTTCTAACAGTACACATTATCAACATTCAATGCTGCGACATACGCGCCAGTACGTGGTTCGTACGACATGAATACAGTTTTATCTGCGCGGCTGACGTAATCGACGATTCATTGTCTATGAGCGTTACATAGTTACGAACTAACGATTAACTGCCGAACAACCAATGAAGGTGATTCGATCCGAATAAACCATTTTTAACCCACACACAGGCTACGCTCCACAGCAACAAGTTGCCATCCACAATAATAATATGTTGATGACATTTCAAATGCCCGCCACAGGCCACACGTGTGCGGCGAGTCCTTACGAAATGTATGGAAAAGTTAGTCCGCAGTTTGTGGCTGAGATAGTGGCCCTTGAACGGGCAACCTAAGAAGTAGGTATCAATTAATCAGTCAATTTATGAGTTGGAAAGGAATCAAAGTAAACAAACTACACGCCTGTGCCGGAAGAGTGTAGGAAGAGGTGAACTGCCTTGCACCAGTCCGATTAACGGTGAAGGACCAGTTTCCTACAGTTAGAAAACATCCGTAGGGTAACTACGGAACAACTATTTAATCTAATTATTAAATCCAAAACAAGCAAAACTGATCCACAACGAACAAATGAATCAAAATGAAATTATTGTTTACCTCAAACAGTCAACCTACGTTATTTTACGTCATGCAAGTAGGCAAATACTAGTTCCCCGAAATAACAATTGTAGCCAACATGTTTGACATCAATTTCGATAGGTACGAGTATTATGCAGACGAGTGTCAACACAAACGAGCCCATGTGAGTGTATCAACAGTAAAGAAGCCAGCCGCAAACTGAGCACAGTTGCCGCGGCCGACAGACGCTCGGGCGCAGAACGCGAAACAGTGTTTAGTCATAGTGGCACGAATCCAAATATACGAATAATCTACTTGATAAGTGATTATTTCGAAAATATTAATTTGATCTATTATCTACGAATACAACAGCGCGTAGTTTGTGAGTGACAACCAAAATAGTACTTCAACCCTAAAACGTAAGTCATAAAATGCATTATAAACTTGATTCAAATGCAGTCGAGACACCACGGTTTTTTTTAATGTTTCTTTACCTAACAAAAGTTCTTGGCTTCAAAATCTTAAATACTGAATAGTGTTTAGTAAACTGGGTTTTAAAAAAATAATGTAATTTTTCTGCTGTAATCGTGTCTGAAATATTTTGCAAATGCTTTTCGTTTTAAAGATAATAACGTTCCTGTAAACTTGATTACAGTATTGACAGTGGCTCGAAATAGGTACTGAAATAGGCTCTGTAAAAGAAAACAGTACCACATTAATATTTTGTTATAATAAATTTATAATTTAAGTACGAATTCTGTAACCGTTGTCGTGGAATGAACTGCGTCCATACCGCTTGGGGCCCTGCTTTCTGCCTTAGAAAAGCAGCATTAAGATTATAAAATATCAATGTACTTTTGGGATGTGTTGTACGTAAGTACACAAATATGTACAGTAATATTGCATAACCGTGTTTGCTTATCCGGTTATCTAAAGATACTACGAAAGAGTAAATAGGTCGTGAAAGATATTCCATCCGCCTCGGTAGGTCATAAAGAGGTCGTTGGCCTACTTCTAGAACTAATTTGGAACAATTTGTTTTTTTTTTGGTAATTTGTAGAAATTGAGGTCAATATCTTAATAAACATATTCTGTAAAATTATATACAAACTATTTTATAATCTATGTTAAGGACACGGACTTCTTCAAACAAAAATCTTCAAGTTGAAAAGTTCTAAAATATTGTGAGGTGAATGTCCCTAACATAACATGAACGTTTGTTATGAACATAATCATATAAATAAATTGTATAATTTGATATTATGCACAAACACCTTTTGGATGCAAATCTGAGGATGCAATCATTATGTTAGTAGAGTATGTCTATCATCGTCGCAGTGCATCTCATGTCTCAACTGAAACAATTTCCGCTCTTTTATTAGGCTTGACAAAGGCCTCCCACAAGTTGCAACTTAAAACAGTTGTTTGCGACAAACTCTTTTGAGCTGACCACATTGTGTGTTAGATACGAACTCTGGATCCGCCCCGCCGCGGCTGCATCTTCAACAACAGTCACCAGTGTGAGCTCTTGACTCTCACTATCTCTTAAGTTCTCTGTTTACTAAGTATAACCTTTTCACCATGAGTCCTGACGTTTCTCTGCAAAACGTTGCCATACAAAGAATGTCAAATATTTTTTTTAAAACAAAACATGCTTTATATCTCTATTTTACAGTTTTTGATGATATCGTTTACGTTCTTCGATAGCAGTCTTCTATTTATTTATTCTTACGCACAAAATTAGTACAGAGGCGGACTTAATGAAATAGGCATTTTCTACCACTCGACCTTAGGGTGGTGCAGAGAAAACATGGTAGGTGCACTAAATAGTAATGTGTGATGCGATGGGATTTTTCCTTACGGCTACAATTTACGAAATGACCGCTATGTCAGTACCCATCTTTCGTTGAACAGAGTATAATAACTTGCGAAAAGCGAAATAACTACTTGTCTATCGTGGATAGTAATATAGATGAGGAGCAGTCCTTGATGAAAGAAGCCACATAATGCTCAGAGATATCAACTGATCAGAATCAAGAGACTCTTAAACAAAGGGTTTTCTAACTTTTCGAATTCCTTGTCCTAGATCAATGAGTGTATAAGTAGATGGCAGCCCTAGTCATCGTAACGACAACGCGACCTCAAAACTGTAATTTTATAAATGATTGCGCTAATCAGGTCACGGTCGACCACCTATGACGCGCTCTATGTTGACCATTTCGAGACAAATTGACTGGTATCCGGTGTTATCATAACAATAACTATAGTCCTCATGCACGACTTTTTCTGCACATTCACAGCTCATGCACGACTTTTTTAAGTAACCCTTTCCTGGTCCTTACATTATTATTATCAAAGATAAACTTCTGAGTGAATAGATATCTATTTTTAATAATTGTGCTAGTTTGACTTGCCCCTACAAGGTTTTCATTAAATATTAAATATTTCCTCCATAAATACTTATTACTAATCGATTATTTATAGAGGTAAATACACTTTGAAATATCTATTCTATACATATAATAAATCTGTAGACATGGCGTGTCTGTACATAGCAAATATTTTGAAAAAACCTGGTTGGGGTGTTAAACTATAACCAATAGAACCCATTTTT
Organism: Amphipyra tragopoginis; assembly: GCA_905220435.1. NCBI lineage: Eukaryota > Metazoa > Arthropoda > Insecta > Lepidoptera > Noctuidae > Amphipyra > Amphipyra tragopoginis. The sequence continues at coordinate 14,835,168 of HG992009.1, forward strand.
AACATTTTTGGATTTTTTGTCTGTTTGTCTGTTTATCTGTTTGTTTGTTCAAGCATCACATAAAAACAACTGATCCAATGTTGTTGACTTTTATAAATAAATATTGTGCTTATCTCCAAGTAACATATGGTTTTTGTTTCATCGCAATCGGTTCACGCAATCAAAAGTTATGCGAATTTTAAGTTTTCTAAAAGAACTTAGCATGTATTTGTGTATACTTACCATTTCTTTTCAATAGATGGCGTTACGTGTATCAAATCACGTTGTGAGGAAATTAATCAACGAATATACGAATATATTACTATTCTCAGTCTATGGAAGGTCTATTGAAATGCTATTCGAAGAAGGTACTAACTAAGCTTTTATAAAAAAACGAGGATAATGTTATTTAAAATTTATAAGGTACCTATCTATCTGAATGGCAGTGGAAGAGAAATACATTCAATTTCATAAGCAAGTGTAGGTATTTAAAATTTTTAATTGTGCAAGGCAATACGATAGATTAATTTGAAATACTCATATATTTTATTATGAATACTTAAATATGTATTTATAAATCTATTTACTATTAATAAAATTCAAAGTACACTTTGTCTGTAATTAAATATTTTTCCAAAATTTCGGTTCGGTGGTACTATACTATCGATAAAGAAACCATAATATTTTTTTTAGAATTATTGTGTCTGTTTGTCTTTCCGTCCGGACATCACGTAAAATCCCGTGGATGGATTTTGATGGGCCTTTCGCTGATGTGTTGCGTAAAGAGCGTCAATTTTGCTGCTACATATATCATCACGCTATTGTTCATAGGAGCCGAGCAGCGGAACATTATTTCCACATACTGCGAAGTATAAGCTTAATATTCGGATCGTAAAATCGCGTGAATCGATTTTGATGGGCCTGCGCTTATGCTGGTATATAAACTATCACGCTATTGCTCATAGATGCCGAGCAACAGAACATTATTTCCATATACTGCGTAGTATAAGCTGTAGACTGAAGTAAGTGCTGCAGTGAACAGTCGCTGGCTCAGTGTCCTGCGTTAAAACCTCACTTTAAAAAATACACTTTTTGTAATTTTTTTGGAATGTTTTTATGTATTTTATTTTGTTCATTGTTGTCAGAACTATTCAAAGCTTGTCGTCGCCGTTTTATTAAGTTTATTTAAGCCTTAGGTAATGTCCCAAAACACATAACGATGAAGGGAAAGTACTTTAAATATTAAAAATTGCAAATTTCACTCAAAGGTGAGTTCATTTTATTTTTAAAAGTAAGAAATATTGCCTTTACTGATTTTTTGGCCTGAACCGGGAATCAAACTGACAAAGCTATACCATCTGCAAAGGCACCTGTTGAAAATATCTTTATGGTCAATAATCAGGATCAAAACTCTCCAACAAACACACTGTCTTAAATTGAACGAAGTGGAAAAAATAAGAACTACTTAACAACAATTAATAAGTGCTTGAATTTAAATGTACATTAAGTTAGTCAATTTTGGTTTTATGGTCTTCCATCAATTTCAGACACAATGTTTATTGGAGCGATTTGATCCGTATTATTGATCCTATCGATTGGTGAAATAAAAATACAGATGATATTTTTTCGCATTTGGGTTGGTTCGATTTCCAGATCAAACTTTTTGAAATCTTTGAAAGCAGTACCTATTTCTAACTTATAAAAATAAAATGAAGTCTTCTATTCGTGAAATTTTTATATATTTAAAGTACTTTCCTATTCCACACCTCGAATGAAATCATTTTATAGACTGCACTGCGTAAAATATTTTGATTTAGTTCGCCGATTGTAATTAGATGGCGTTGTAGCCATTTTTGTATCGCGATAAGGTTTCGTTACATTATCACAATAAATATCAATATTCAATTATAATCCATTTTAGCAAGGAAATGTATGGAAATAAGCACCGCGTTTTTAGTATTATGGTTATATGAACCTTTACGGTCAATCAATAAGAGCTGAAACTCTACCTAAAGAAATGGTTTAAAAGATATAAGTGCCTTGGTGGGACACCTTTATCTATTATTATAATAAATGGAATACATACATATACACTATTTAGTTGCTGCGACACAATGCTGTTTTCCGAGTTCCACGCGGACAGAGTCGCGGGCACAGCTAGTCATTTAATAAAATCGTAACGATGCTAAAACTGTAATATTGAATATTTTTGGAAAAAATACGTTCTAAGGATCCTAGAAAAGATACTAATGCCATAAATGTAGTTTTTAGAATTTTTGTCTGTGTGTCCGTTGGCATGTTTGAGTTTCACGCCAGTGCTACTGGACAGATCCAGTTGTTTGGCAGCCACATCCGGTAAAGAGCGGGTCAGGTTATATGGTAGGTACATACAAATTATCACGCTATTGAGTGTGGGTGATGAGCAGTAACTTTTTGTTGGAAATAAATGTGATTAGATTTAAAAAGAGTAGTACATAAACATTGTTTAGTTGTTGCGGCATAATGTTGTTTTCTGACTACCACGCGGACGATGTCACAGGAACAGCTAGTGAACAACAAAGTCATTAATAAATCTACGTTATTCGAACAGCCATCGTGAAGTCTGTCAATTTTGGTATTTATAGAGAACCCACAGTTGAATAGGTACCTATTCCTTCACTCTACCATATATATACTTATTTGGTTTTACGGTCCGTCTGTTATGAATAAAAACAAAAGACGCGGGCACAGCTTGTCATTTAATATAACAGGGGCCCAATAATAATTCTCCTAAAATAAATTGTTGCCAAACGCAATCGAACCACAACCGTCAGTCAGTTTTTGTTTTCGAAAACTTTCAAAATGATTGATTTTGTTTTTTGTGTCAAACAATTTGATAGCTTTTGAAATTGAGAACTGTCTGAATGAACGGTTCGGCATTGGTTCGGTTGTGATTTATCAAGATTTGTTTTAGGAGAATTAGGCCCCAGTAAGTATGGCATTCCTAATGCACATGCAAATAATATGAATGATGTAAGAGGACTTCCTAGTAAGTGAACCCGTCCGATAGCCCTGAAACAACCCATTGTTTCCGTCACGCTAGTGCCAATGAAATACGAACCTTTCCGCTTTGAACCTTGTTATAGCTGCCAGGTTTTGGGTCATACAACTCATACATACACCTAAAAGATATAGGTATTCTTAAAGTTTTTAGTGTCTTTTGGTTTTACTTTAAAAGACAGCAATTCTTATTTTCAATTCTGATTTCAGTTCTTAAAACTAAGCATAGGCTTACCTACTTGAAAATTGGATTCCTAAGTAGATAGAATCTAAACCCAAATCTTCTCATCTAAATTTCGGTCACCATATTATTGTTAAAGGACTTAGATAAATATACAGAATTTATCCGAATTCGTGTAATTCCTTCAAATCTCATGGTCTGGTAATGACACAGATTGGCTCTATAAGGAATTCTTTTAGCAAAAAACGGATTTGAAAAACATGGTGATTTTAACCGCGCTCGTCGTGCCACAAGCTGTCCCGCCGGGCTTCCATTCATTCATGAATGGAAACCGAATAATCATTGGTTTCGACGATTATTCCGAATATTATAAAACTTAAGTCTGATATTGAAACTTGGTTACGTATTCGATAAAACGCCAATAATAGTTTTTAAAACAATCAAGAAAAAAAAGACAAGACCAAAAATTTCACACTTCTAGTAACTAGTTCTAGTAATAGTAGTAATATTGTATTTGTATCTATTAATTTTGCTTAGCTTCCACGACACAGGGAATCCTAGTGTGGGAGCTAGTGCCAAATATAAAATTGTTATTATGTAAGTTTATTGAATTTAATAAAGAATTGAAAAAGAATTGAACTACGTAAAATTCAAATTTTGCGAATTATTTTATTTCTATTATTAAATATAGTGCCAGTTTATGCAGTAAGCATTATAATATTTTGTTGAGATATTTATGTCATTTTATTTTATAGGCAACCGGGTTTTGATATCGTTTTTCAATTTTTCAATATCCGTTAAAATAACAAAATTATCGCCTGTTGACAAGTCTCCACCCTGTATGCTTCTTTTTGTAGTGTATGTTCGCGCATAACTTTGTTATTTATAAACCGTTTCTGACGATTCTTTTTTGTTTGAAACCTACTACTTTCAAGGTGATCCCGTATCCTAGTACTTGACCATAGACTTCCAAGATACGCCACGGAACTCCTCAACAGCAAACACGTATCGTCATTAGAGTTATTTTTTTTAAAGAGTCTGCTCCCTTGGTTTTCCCAAAAATGTTTTGTCATAATCTGATGAAGCACTTTGAAAATGGAAGTCCTCAACTACAAACAACACACGTATCGTGATTGGTTATTTTAATTTGTACCAGAAATGAAGATCATAGTCGGATGTAATGGGTCCAAGGGGTCCAAACTAATATCTTGCGGGACTCAAGTCAACCTCACCTGCCCGTTGTGAACTCGTATGAACCTTCATTAGTTCATTGCTACCGAACTAACAAAGCTATGGGTTCTTACGAGTTTGACACTATGGCCATGGCGTCCCAAGTTAAAAGAAGTAGGTATTTAGAAAGATTAGAGAAATATCAATGCACATTTAGTTAAAACAGCTCTGGTAAAAACAAACATCTTTGAAAGTTTTGAAACAAGGACTCACAAGTGGAAGAGCTTGGTTCAACAGTCTAAAAGACATTGACGGCATAAAACAATGATAGGTACTGAGATAGTTAGATTAAGGGTACAATAGTAGCTATGTTGTGGTTGTCTTATCTCTAATAAACAATCGTAAAGAATGGGGCCACTCCGTGGTTTACCTACTACTATAATTATTTATGGATTTTAATAAATATACAAGGTTTGTCCGAAAGGGTGTTAAACTTTTGTTCTACCACTTTCCCCAAAAGTCAATAGTTAAAGAGAAATAGCCGTTCAAAAACTACATAAAAATACGCTAAAATCCTCGGCTCTAAGCAATTAGGAAGCTCCATTTTCTGAATTCGTAACTAAAGAAGGGACAATTTTTTTTTTGAAAAAATTAAAATATAAATAATTTTACATGGAAACAAAAATTATCAAATTTTGAAATTTTAACACTTGCTTTAAAACCGTCATCAGTGATAATTTAGGTAAGTGGGCTGCGGATCATACATTTAACTTTAACCGTATGGTCTTAATTATTTTGGTTCGAGCGATCACCGGATTAGCGTAGAGAAACTTCTTAAACAGAAAGATGAACACACTTTTAACTTTGTTACAGAATGACGTCACCAGCTATCACAAAATCGCCAGAAAACCAGAAGGCCGAGAAGAAGTCGCCGACACATTCGGCGAGCACACCAGAGCGAGCGCCTTCCCGTATTGAGAAGGGCACAGCCGTCGCCACCGGGTCAGCCGCTGCTACACCCGAACAACAACCAGGGGCGTTTAGTTGGCTACGAATCTTCAAACTGGCAGATCTCATGATGAAACAAGGATGCTAAATCCTAGTACAACATTAATTATCATGATTATTCATTAAGTAGATGTAAACAACTAGCAATAATTGTTACTGTAGGTATAGGAGATAGTTGAATCTATTAAATACAAGGCTAGTCGGAAAGGGGGTATTCATCCGCGGGCCACTTATCTGATGACTTGTTGTACCAGCAAGCGTAATAATTTTTAAATTCGTTTCTTATTCTTAATTACATTTTCTTTTGTATGGAATTAAAATTAAGTATATAAAAAGAATCGCCAATCTTGATTTAATTACGAATTCAAAACTAGTAATCCGTATGGAGCTTCTAATCCGTAGCCCCAAATATGACAGAAACACACATGATGATATTGAACTGATAGAAATCTTAGATAGTTGACTTTTGAAAAGCTGTAAAACATAAGTCGTCATTATTATGGGATAACTTCTCTATTACCCTATCTTCCCGACTAACATTGTATAAATTGTTATCAGTACAATAAATTCAATCTAAATAATTAGTAGCTGTTAATACTTATGTTTAATTATAACCTAATGATACCTATATAGTCTTGTCTTAACGTCATAAATTGCGTGAATAACACCAGTATGTCAACAAACTTTATATTATTTCTCCTTTACTAAATTCTGTAGGTGCAACAAAAACATGAAATCGGTACATAGCCAAATCCAGGTGCTCGTGCCCTATTAATTTCTACTGCATTTGTTTTCCTCCTGCCACGAAAACTGGCCTAAAACTACCACGGCTAAATCAAGGACGTACCCAGCTCTTCTAATTGACTTTGGACCAGTTTTGTTTGATATTCAAACGTTTCCCACGGCATAGAATTATGTGGGCTTACATAAGTACGTTCTACTCTACCATTTATTTATTTTTTCGGGGTGGAAATCCTCATGGATGTCCTCCGCCCTGGGGTGGGCGGAGGGGTCTGTCAGACTCTTACTGACTAAAACCACCCCGGTGTTCCATCTCACACCTGCGCCGAGGGTCGCGGGAACTTACGACACTTCCGCAACCCCCGGCTGGTGCCGGCCCGCCGCAGCGGGCCTCCTCGGACGTTCTACTCTACCAAGCCCAACCTGAAATAGGTTTACACTTAGCTCACTAGTGTTGAGCTACTACTACTCCGTCGACCAGCCCAGGATGACGTATTTGTTATTTCAATGAAAACTAATAAAGAATGTGGAAGTAGATAATGTGCTTGCTTATTTCAACCTTATTTTTTTATGTTATTTCAGCCTTTTTAGGGTTCCGTAGTCAACAAGAAACCCTTATAGTTTCGCCATGTCCGTCTGTCAGTCTGTCCGTCCGTCCGCAGCTTAGCTCAGAGACTTTTAGTAACAGAAAGCTATAATTTGGCATGGATATCCTCTTATCACACATATTAATCACGTAGACAAGTGGTAAAAAAAAACATGAAAAAACATTTTTTTTACGGTACTTTTCGTCTTTTAAAGTGGGCTTGTTTTTGTTTGTTTTTGGATAGGTCTTTCAAAAATATTGCGGGTTTGTAATCACAATTTTTCGATTAAGGGATCCGTTTGTGAAATGTTAAGCTTTAAGGGTTTTTTAATATATCAATGCTTTAAAGTGCTTATTTTTGTTAGTCAAGTGCCCCCCCCCCCCCCCCCTCCAGCTAAACGGTTAGTTTTGGATATGTGAAAAAGTTCACGGTAGCAGTATATATGTTAAAGGAAATTTGTATGGCGTACAGATGGTTGTTTCGGGTCTGGGCGTTTGTTTGTGAGATTTGTGTCTGTAAACGCACCCACGATACAGGAGAAATCTTAGTGTGGGGCAACGTTTTCTTTAAAAAAAAGAAAAAAAATGTATGAAACCTAGGAGTTGTATATAATTCCTAGGAAATGTATACAATGGCAAGCCAATTTGGGAAATGTGTAAAATAATTTGTCAAAGGTTCTTTGATACATTATTTCCTAGGCATTGAATTCAATTCCTAAATGGTACTTGGAAATGTATTGTTAGTTGAAAGGTACGTTAGATTTTGGGCCAAACCCTGTAACTTGTCTCCCAACTGACTAATTTCAAGAGCAAGCGAAGCGAGCTCTGTAATTTGGGGCACCCCGACACGGATACGTTAGGTTCGAAGAGGATGACGGGGGCTAGAGTGAGCGAGCGAAGCGAGCGAACGAAACCCCCGTCATTCCCTTCGTATTAGGTTACTTTAAACTAGGCTTGGACTAACTAGCTCCGGTGAAAGATTGGATATGTGACATATCATTCCAAGTAAAGATATATATCCAGTAAACATATCCATATCCGCTTAATATATCCGCGGAGCTACGGAGCTTTGCGGAGCGCCTGAGTGAAGAGAATGTACTAATGTAATGTACTTATATCCCGGAGTATAAAGTAGCTCCGCTGAACGCGTGATTTGAGAATTGTTTAGTATATCCTGGAGCTAGGGAGAAGTGAGAGAGTGGATTTTCCGCATGCAGTCACCATATTTTCTACACATACTTTTTATTTACATATACTCGCTCGGATATGCTGGATATATTAAGATTTATAAACAGGGATTGAGTGAAATATATCCGAATCGGGATACATATCCAAAGATATAGTTGTGTCCGGAGTTACCCAAGCCTACTTTAAACCCTGCAGACAGAAATAGGAGCCCCGCTTAGCGGGGCTCTATCGACTCTGCTTTGGAATCTTTTAACACATTTCCGATTCCTGTTTAGGAACTGTATAGTATTCCTAGGAAATGTGTATAATAAAATTTATTTCACACATTTCCTGTAAATTTTAGGCATTATATACATTTCCTAGGAATTCTATATAATGACGGATTACATAGGTATGAAGGGTCCACTGCAATAATGATGAATGTCCAAAGTTTATTTAATTCTAAGTATGTAATTCGGGCACTTGATATAATTATATGCAGTTCGTAATCTCGTTTACAAACTCGGCAATATCGCTTGCAATCCCGAGATAAATACGTTTTTAAAAATCGGATATGCGGCTAGAACGCTCAGCGTTGCGGTGTTCTCATCTTTAACGCTGAGTTTTCTTTCACCATTTATAACATTAAAAATCAAATGAAGATGTAGTTTTAGTATTTTTTTAGTTTTGTTTTAAGATATTTAATATCTTAAAACAAAGTAAAAAGGACATTTATCATTATTGCAGTGGACCCTTCATCTATTTCCGATAACATATACCTACAATGAAATTAAAAGGAAAACTATCACAGTAAAGTAGGCTTGACAAGTTAACGAGTAATAGTCTTATAAAAGTAAAAATTACCTAATTCCATTGAAAAATTACTTTTACATACATTGACTTAGAATAAGTATGGACAACGAGTGTAGTACAAAATTCACGATAAAAGTGTCCTGCATTGACATAATATAAACTTAGAAATACCAACAAGCTCATTTACGACGGACGAAATCCTATGTCGTTATCATAATGCCTAATTTAGCTTGCAACAATTTTTACCATACGAAAACATGACAGCACTGTTCAATTTTTCAAATTTCGAAACTTCATTTAATGTTAAACGAAAATTTGGAGAACATAGGAGTAATAGAGTAACCTTAATTTTTAAAAGATTTCTCTGTTCACGGCTCATCTTCCGTGCGGAAGATGTCCGGTCTTTTGGAAGGCATACACGGGGACACAGGTCCAACGCGCAGAGGCTCCTTTGAGAACTTTAATCTAAAATGGGGTGGGGCACCAACCGGGGACTATCCACGGCTGCACTATTGGAGTACAGTCATTTATTATTAGTTATATTTATTGTGATCGCTAAATATTTAATCCAACTGAAAGAGCATACAACATTTCTTGCAAAATTACAACATCGTCATTTTCAAAAACGCGATTTCGCTTCCTTTGCTGAAGTATCACCATCAGCATCAGCATCATCATCTAATTAATCTCGAGGAAAACTGAAATTAAATCAGAGGCATATTATTATTTTTCAAAAAACATTCTTTTGTCATGTGTATTTAAAAGAGTTCATGATAACTAAACAAACGAGTCCAAACGTCACGTGTCCACTATTTGCCATTAGGAAGTTCCAGAGCCCGTTTTCCGGCTCTACCATAGGACCTACGTCATTATTTATGTAATGAAAAGTGCTTGTAATGACAAAATACAAGAGCTGAAACTCGACGAGCCTACCATTTGTTCCTGTGCTTGCCTAATCTTCGGCTCCATCATCAAATTAGTTCAAAGACATTTTAATGATCTAATATGTACATACCTACCTGCAACATTTCAGCTCGATCGGAAACTTGGTAGTGACGTGACCGAAAAACCAATACAATTTTGAAACGGAAGGACAACATACATATTTTCGTACATAATATGTTTGCACACAATGCAAGTTTAAAAATAACTTGTATATATGAATAGAACAAAACAAATTGCAATTGGTTCAAAATCGCAATACAAAAAAACATCGCGTAAAAATAACGACTCTTTGGAATCTTTGTTCTAAATTCTGTCAAATATGTCAAGTTTCTTACGGTAATCCAACCAAATGAAGTTGACATAATTGGTCAAACAAAGGAAGGAAAATAAGATACTTTTTGTTTAGTTGGATTATTGTGTGTTTTGCTCTTGCAATTAATTCAATTTTAAGTAAAATACTATGTTCCTTAACAAAATAATACTTTAAAATTGTAAAACAATAATATACCTACTGAAAATATGATACACCATCAACTTTTTTCACTTTTTTGAGTAGTTTTTACACGATCTCACTACACAGAACGGCATTGTTGACATGTGACATTGTGGTGTAGCTGCTTGTTCGGCCAAATGAAGAATGACGCGCGCAATTGTAGCTCTTTTCAAATTTCTTGTGTTTTAACACTCATTGGGTTCGGACCAATGACGTATTATAAATAGACACGTCATGCATCAACATCACGGCACTCGAAATCAGCGTAAATACTCTGTCGGTAGCTGGATAGCTTCATAAACGTACGAAGAAGGAAAGAAAATTAAATGTCATCTACGGAACTCCTGTTGTTAGAGAGAGATAAATATACATCTTAGGTTACGTTATTATTCTTTGGTGCATGCTCATTGGTCGAGCGCGTACAAAAAGAGGCATGTGGGGAAAAATTGACACTCAATTTTCTCGTGTTGATAGTAGGTAGGTAGTAGATTTTTGGGTAAAATAATATTATTCTCTATCCTTAAAATTATGAATGCATAACTTCGCAACAGTATTTATAGTTATTTAATTAATAAAACGAAATGTAATATAAACATAAAAATCTTTATTTACAGGTGGCATTTTAAATAAATAAAACACGTCCTATTATTTAATTCGTACGATTACGTCTAGCACGCTAGATTCGCGCACGATACGCGCCTTGAGCGGACGTACAGCTGGGATGGACCGTGAATAAAGCGCTTAAGAATCTCTTATGTAAATGTTCGTGATGAGATGACCTCTTGATGAGATAGGTACGATTTGAGTATTATTCGAATACGATTCGAGTACCTATTGGTCTATTATATTGATCATTAGGTTTAATAAAACATTATTATATTCAAATAATATAATTAATCGAAATAAAAACAATGTAGGTTTTATAAACACTGATGCAAAGTTGCCGATTTTCCTCGCCAGCCGCCATTATGCTGCATCGAAAAAAAATCAATTAAATTAATAATTTTTCGTGATACTTACGCATGAAATGACACTTTTTTAGCTTTTACAGTTGCAGTATAATTATTACATTTTCTATACACACAGGACGGCATTTTTTTTCGCTAATAGAGAAAGCTATTACAAACAACTTATTTCAATTTCACGTACAGCCGCGGCAACGGTTGCTACGCGACTAAATGGATGTCCGGCAGTTACCTTACATTCATCTAGCCACTACAGAGCGCGGGCAACGTATCTATAGTAGTTTATATTATCATTGGTTCGGACATTTTTGAGCGATGACCCGAGGTCCATACTTATTCTAAGTCAATGTTTACATATAACGTTGTTAGATGTGTAAAACAGCTTAGCCAGCATCATTGTGCAACTACGGAACCCTAGTGCGTGGCCCAACAGGCACTTAGCCAGTTTTTTTTTATTTATGTTAAAAGTCCGACGGTGTCCCATACATGTTGTTAAGGTATGGTTATAGAGCAACGCGGCCACCGAGATGCTAAGTTGTCGACCGCGTTGCTTTAAGTGGTATGGTGGTATAATAATCAAGCTATACATTTCCAGTTTAAGCTAACCTCCCATTTCCCATTGTACGGAAAGCCTACACAATCCAAGGTCAACTCATACTGGAAATGTATTCTGTGTGTGTAACCATGTGTAAGTACCATTTTAGCGGGCATTTTTCTCGCAACTCCATACAGCGCGTATTTTGCGTGCAGAAAGGAATAAATTTTATTCCATATACTCCAACTCAACAAACTAGCTTGCCTACTAGCCCAGTCGCCACGTAGTTTTACCTTGCAAAAGGTCCGTCAGTCCTGAATTTTGGATATGTGGTATGTTTAGGTGTTCATCGAGCAAAAAAAATCTTCACGAAATCGAGTCATCCGTTTCAGAGTTACGATGCCACAAACAGACGGACAGACATACAGACAAACAAACAGCCATACAGATAGACGGATAATCATTAGCATGTACCAGTTGTCAAGGTCAGTCGTGCTCCAATGTTGAATCGCCATCAGAAGAGGATTCGTACCTACTCAGTGAGGAGACATCTGATGCATCGCTGTTAGAACAATTTACTTACACCCAGCAGGAAGAAGAAGAACAAGCAGAAGAAGTACAAGAACAAGAAGAAGAGGAAGCAGAATTATCAGATGATTATGAATGAGACTGATGAATGATTGGTGTATGTTTTGATATATCCAAAATTTAGGACTAACGGACCTTTTGCAAGGTAAGCCCCTTTATTGCGACCTGGCGACTGGGCTTTACGGAATCAAATGACAAATATTTTTACGAAATTAAATCGCTATAATTGAAATTTGAATATCACTGCGCCCATACATTACCTAAGTATGAAAAGCAATCTGTTGAAGCGATTATTCCATAATAGACGTAATATTATAAAACTTTTACCTGATATTGGAACTTCGCTACCAAATAAATAAAACTCCACCAATGGCTCTTTAAGAAACAGCGTCCTTAGGTACTTGTTCCCCTTCTAGCTAGCGCGTCCACTGCATTGTGTCGCCTCGGGAGCCGCTGTGTTCTGTGATCCTTTGATTGATTGAATGGTTATATTATTGAAATTGCCTACCAGGTAGCATAACATGCGCAGCGTGAGATAATTTGCCAAAACGAGATAAAGTATGGCTTATCTCTCGTCTCAGCACGAGATAACGCAACGACAAAATTATCTCGCGCTGCGCATGTAGCATTTAAGCCATATGTTGTTAATGCAAATAAATATTAGTGGCGTCCCATGTTAAAAATGAGGTTGTTTTTTAATATAGTATTCTAAGATTTCAACCCCAATACTTATATTTTATTCACTGTGGACTTGTGTTTATGTGGACACTACTTGGCCTAGATTCGAAATTGGGCGGTAACTGAAGTGGTTTCAACTAGGGGACGCGTAGCAAGACTACAATAGTATTAGTCTTTTGAAGCAGGAGTCAAAGGCAAACCTGTTACAAGCCCCCGAACTAGAGATTCTGCGCTTCCCGATTTTTTTAGAGCCAGAGCGCATTTCGAAGGCCAGCTATCTCAGCCTATCGCAGTCCATGAGGCTGGATGGTTATACTTTTTTATACTAAGTACCTAGTCTATAATCAAAAGACTCGTCTGTTCTACCAGGCATCGGTAATGACCAGCCCCGGGCGCCACCCGTGACTCTCGTACAGGTAACAAGCGAGCTGCCGCAAACAATAAACAAGTTTGTAATGTTTGTATGAACGCTTTCACACGAAGAACGACATCAGAAGCAACCGCACCAACAAAAAATTAGCCGCCGCGACCAAGATAAGGCTAATTAAAGAACTTTAGGTCCCCGGCGACTGGGTTGTCGGTAACCAGTCTTAAACGCATAATGGCTCTTACAGCCGGGGTTTAATAAATAATAAAAACTTATATGTAATATTTTTTTAATAGTATTGGTAGGTAGGAGGTACATAACACACAGGAGTCTGGGTTGTTTGGATAAGGGAAGTAAAGATACAATACTATTTTCAATATGTACAAAATATACAGTTATCTCTACAAACTAGCTTTAAAACTATAATATAATTATGATCACAATATTTTTTCTATATGTACGCTCTGTTAGAATCCAAACCAACACGAGCACACTGGCATCGGGTTGTGTCCGCACGCGACTGTTGCTCTACAACAATCTAACTCACTTTCACTTTTGCTGCACACTTGAGATCAAATGTTATTTTTACAAATATTTAAACTATCATCTCGCACACCAACAACAGTCGCTAGCGAAGGAGACCCGAAGTATCAAGACGTTCCATCCTCATATAACCATCTAACATCTCTCGGTATCTAAACTAAATAAGGTCCGACGTCGCTGTGTCCTCAATAAACCCGCTTGAAGGCACGGCGAAGTGGGACGACTTTGAGACCGGTTTGAATAATAAATAAAAAAACTATATTATACTTCTCACATGCAGTTAAGTATGTAACATAGCATGGCTTAAGCCACTATCGGAATAATTTTGTGAAAGAAAAATGATATATATAATATTTACGGAACATATCTATATTCCGAGATGTATTATTATTAATAATTGACATTTTAATAGCATACCACGCAAGGATGTAATTATTAACTAGGCAGAATCTTTTAGATATTTTTATTGATCCTGTCACATAAATTAAAATTAACATAGATAATAATTACGACTGAACTGAGTTAAGCTAAATAATGAAATTTACAAATAACAAATCACATATATTATATAAACAACAGCTTAGAAAATAACTACACCCCAGTTACAAAGAAAAAAAGTAAATACTTTCACCGCAATAAATTAGTCATTTATAATTCTCTTAATGTTTCTTATACCATAATTTTTTCAATAGCTTGTCTAAATACCGTCATATCACTATATCATGAAGACTTATTTACATTGACCTCCTTCATAAGGAGTTCAAATAAGATGTTTATAAGAGTGTACATCATTGGGCATCTGTTTGCTAGTAAAATTATAGATATTTTAAAATTAATGGACGAAGTGATGAGTTCGTTAGTGTTCCTCCTAGCCAAGTTAAGAACTGTTTGCGACGGAAATATGACAAACAATACAATTATTATACTTATACATTCTAGTTTTAAACCTTAAAAAGAATATACGTAATAATATTACCTGTGCTATAAATTTATATCGTACATTATAAAATTACAATACATAAAATATTTTGTACTTTATTTTACGCACGACAGCACAGTCGTACCATTATCTTACTATAATAATAATGCAAGTTATGCAAGATGCCTGCTAATCAAATCGGAAAGTGGCGCTATAATTAAAACTTAAATAAATTATGAGAAGTACAATATTGTTAGTTTTACATTCTTGAAAGTTGAAATATAAAGCTTCCATACTACAGCTATGTATCATAACGCGTTATCAATCTTCATACAACAAAATCTGCCGATTGAAACGAGCGGATGAACAGCGGCAAATGAGGATGGCGAGTACAAGTAGAGAATAACCTGAGCGGCGGCCCGCAATTAAAGCAGCAATGAGATCCGAATACGTCGACACTGTATAGGCGAGCGTGCACACCGTATGCACGACGCTGACGGTTACATCCAAACCAAAACAATGCGTGACCGTCATACTTGGAACTAATTTTCCTTTTTACCTACCTACATGCCGATTTTATAAATTTTGTGATATTAAAAAAACTTTAAAATTTGAGGAAATGTTATGCGACATAAATTTTACGTAGAAAATTATGAATGTTACTTACATTGTTTTTTTATAACAACCACGCATTCGTTTGTTTGAACGCCGCCACGCCCCAAGCAATGCTTCACACCTCGTAACAGTGCAGTTTCTTTAAATATACGATCACTAAACCGTTACAAGGAGCGAAGTATAATCGTAAGCCGATACACAAACAATAATCGCTGGGATAGCCTTTTTTTAAATAAAAACAACTATTTTATTATTAATCTATGTTTGTTTACATTTGCAATTGAATGGAATTTATAACTACGTAATTACGCAAAGTCTTTTAGTGAATGTGTTTGTAGAGAACGATGATACTGATAACGTTAGTTTGACATTTGGACATAATGTACAGTCATACTGATACACGGTTATTAAAATAAAACATTCTTGATATCTCTGATCTTAGCTAATTGCGATTCATTACATTTGGTCAATAATTAAGTTGCCTATCCCTGACCACGAGTGTTGACAACAATGCAGCTCTTACTTAACGCCAAACAGTAACGATTCCGCATTGTTTTACACCTTATTAGAAAGATTATTTCAAACAGTATTGAACATAATTCCGATATCGCTAAAGGCGAGGCCATACGCGCCACTGGTGTGCTTTCATTTAGTAGCACTGTACTCTATGCTCCATAAAATAGGGCTACCTACAGTCTACATTAAAAGTCAGAATCACAGTTTATTTTCCACATGTATTTTTCCCTTACTATCTTACATAACTTAATTACTTAATTATGATTTTTACATGTTAACAGTAATCATTCGACCCAGTATTCATGAGTTTTCCATTACCTACCGTAATGACCTAAGCGAAATCGAACTTTAGTACGGATAGATTCGATATTTACAGAATTTAAATTACTTTAGACCTAATTCGCTTAAAACAAAATAACAATTTACACTAACAATAAAAATGCTCGATAGATTGCCACTCATCTAATCGGAACCCAAAATTAAATATATTTTATCAACTGACTTTGCCATCTATCATTATTTTTTAAAAATTTAAACTCCGAATATCGTCGAACCCAGTCGACCATAACAAAAGTATTTTACAAATAAGCTATGACTTATATCTAGCACTTAAATAAGTGACGGCTGCTTATCTAACTATGTGAGACTTTTTACAGGCGCGTGTGGAGACCTCGTGCCGTCGCCGCGTCGTTGACGACGCCGCGATTCGCGATAACAATAAATAAACTGACGTTATATAACCACAACGAGAGTTCAGTTTCTCAGACGTATTACAACTCAATTCCTAAGAACTTTTGTCATTCTGAAGATGACTAAAAACCTATTAGTTTCTTTACAATTTCTACCAGGTCGATCTATTGCTACAATAAAAATGAAGATAAAAATTTCACAACCTGGCCGTATTTACAATGCTTTCTTAAAAAGATCGAGTCGACTATATCGATGACGGTTTTTTCAATACAATATTGAAGCAAACGGATTTAGGTAAAAATGCGTCTAGTCCAGAATGCGTCCATGAATAAGATCAGGACTTTCACCTCCAATTAGAATAGTAACTTACAATGTCGTATATGCTGACAATTTGCTTGTAATAAAGCATCAATATCTACACACGACAGTGTGTTAAGCCAAGTTCTAAGAATATACAGCATACCTCAAACGGTAGCTATAACAATAAGTAAGTGTGCGATGTCTGCAACACGATGCATAAGGTCCGGTGCGATGCGGTTTAAGTTCTCGTTGGCGAATTCGCACGATGGGAAGATGTGAACAGTAAACATAGCCTAAAAAGAATAAAGAAATATTATAGTTTGGTTCCCAATTAAAAAAAGACGGGTAACTAATTTAAGTAAGCGGCAAGACTTAAGCTGATTGCCGTACTAGTTACGCTGTATACAATATGGCGAGCAGGTTCACCTCATTCCATAAAACGCTACGGTACACGCACCGCGGACGTGTCGATAACACGCAGTTTTGGGCGCCACTGATCGGTATTCTAGCTTTTCCCTAACTTGTTTTGAGGTCGATTTCCAGTCTAACCGACAATTGAATATTTGTATTTTATTCGACCTACAGCTAACCTCCTAATGTATGATTTTGGACTACTCCACTGCCCATGATAACTGCCATGGACTACAGCCGGTAGAGACTGTTTGAAGTGCACATATTGAACTTCGTAACAGGGGTGAGCTCTTTAAGATTGTATTTTTTTTTATCTTGTGGAAAGACTACCAATAAGGTTTTTTTTTTGTTTATTCTTTATTAAATCGACACGATTGATGCACAATAGAGAATATGCATGTAATTCAAAACTCTTTCATTATTTAGATATACATTGTATAGGAGTCAAGACACAAATTGCATTTTTTTTTACATTTTTTAACTCATTACTTATTTTACAATTCATTGTTTTATGTTACGTTTTTTTTCGTGGAACGGAACGCAATCTCGAAACGCGTCGTCTTCGAAAATGCCGGAAGTGACATCACAATCCATATGAATAAATCTTTAAATAATCTTTTCTTAGCAAACTGTTTGATTTCTCACTGAGGTTAAGTTAGTAAGTGCGATTTCTGCTTGAATAAATCACAAGAAATAATTTAATTTATATGATTTGTGGCTAAAAAAGAGATGTAAACAAAGCAGGATGTTGGATTATGACGTCACATTATGACCGCGACAATATAGGACGTTTGAACTGTAGAAGAAAATTGTTGAAGTTTAATAATTGTTTTGAGCAAGATATAATAGTAACATTTCACTTTTAATACTTTTCTTGGGTTTATATTAATGTGCTTTATTGATTAAGAGAAAAAAAAGTTACATGCATATTCCCTATTAAGTTTGACACAAATAAACTGCGGTTTTTTTCGTCAGTCCATAGTCAATAAAGAAATAAATGCTTTTCTGTTATTTAAAACCACTTCATAACTTAAAAACACAACTCTTAAAAGACCACTCTTGCGATCGTTTTAATTGAATATTATTGAGCTTTTATATATTTTATTATGGGCTATGCAAAGTTTTTGCTCCGTTTGACCATAAAGGCTGGCGTCCACTAGACTCGCCGAGTCGAGTCGAATAGAATCGCAATAATTCGCCTCCTATACATTTACTATAAAACTGCGTCGATCAGCGACGAGCCGAAACGCGCCGAGTCGCATCACTCGCGCGCACTGGTTGTCACGCGAATTTTTGTTTTAACGACTTGCGATTACTGACCGTTTCGCCTCGTACGAAACAAATGCGACTCCACTCGATTCGACGCGTTTCGGCTGTAATCGACGCCAGGCTTAACGTAACATCTATAAGAATGTTGTTTTTATTACTTTTCGGCCGACTGTTTCTTGATAAAGTCCTGGTACGGAACCCTGGTTGCGCGAATGCGTCTCGTTCTAGATCGTTTTTTTATTATAATGTTTAATTTGGATAGCGATGTTCCGGATTTTTATAACCTTTTCGATATCACAGTCAATAAGTCACTGAAAAATACATACATATTTGTTCCTACTTTTGTGGGACGTTTGCGTTAAAATTATAAATGTTCTATTTTCAGCGACTTTCGTCGGACCGATTAGAATCGGTCGTCTGAGTTAGGCCTAAAAGTAGTAATTATTCCAGTTTCTAAGCTCCTTTTATTGCTGTGAAATTTACATCGCCCTTTGAATTCAAAAGTTGTTAAGGAGTTATGTTGGCAAAAATACCTGATGATGTCCGGGTGGTGCAATGTTAACAATTCCGGCGGCTTGCTTTCGCTGTAGGTACGTAATAAAGCCAGCAGTCAGGTTGGTCGACTGCTGTAGCACATCCATATGGTCGCGGCCGCAGGGCAGCGCTAAAAGCATACAGTGCTCGTTCTCCATCTGGAAAATGATCGCAAAGTGAGCATATCGCGCAGTGCCATCGAAGTGATGCACGGAGTAGGTTATGCCGAGGCGGCTCACCTTCATCTTGCGGTGCACCTGGTCGAGCTGCGGCTGCTCCAGTCGCATACGTTGCGCGATACGTAAGAGCGGCGTGGAGCCGTCCGCGTGCCGCGACAGCGTATCGCCCGCTACGCCCGGGTTGCCGCCAACAAAGTGCATCTGAACGGCGGCCGAGTCGTTTTTGAGCGCGAGCAATCCCTGCCACATAACCGGGTACCGCTGAAACAGAATAGTGTCGATCAGCTTAGCCGTTCTCGTGGTGCGTGTGTCTCGTGGTGGGCAGAGTGTGGGCGTCACTCACCCGGAGCAGCATCTGCAGCGAGTCGGCCTCGCGCGGCACCATGGAGGCGTGCGGCGGGCCGGGCGCGGGGCCGGGCGCGGCGCCGGCGCGGCGCGAGGAGTGCGCGGGCGGCGGCTCGCGCGGGCAGCCCACGGCGTAGAGCGCGGCGGGCGGCGCGCGCCGCACCACGTAGGCGAGCTCGGCCGGCTCGGCGGGGCGCGCGCCGGGCGCGGGCGACAGCGCACTGCGCGGCGGCACGCGCGCCGACGGCGGCCGCCGCAGCTCTAGTGGCGGCGCGGGCGCCTCCGAACCCTCGGCCTCCAGTGATCTATGCCCACGATCGTACACTTTATGAGAAGCGCCAAACATTTTCTGTTCTATCGCGAATTTATTGAGATACTACACTATACAGATACTAATAAAAATTATAAAAAGTACTTTGCAATTTATATCATGGCTTGTTGTTAATTTAACATGACGTCGTACAAGCTACCTCACGGTGCGCGTCGGAGTGCAACGGCAGCCCTGAAAGCGATTCCACATTATCCGTTCCGATATCGTTATAGGAAACCGATCCGACATCGAGGAACGTCAAATGTATCTGACATACATACAGTACGCAGCAAGTCTTACAAAGCATTAAAAAAGTCCGACATCTATTACATAATGTGTACGAATGACAGAGACGACGATCTACAAAACCGAAGCTAGCCGATATCTCTTTCAAGCTCGATGTGCAATATTCACTGCCGGGTACTGTACATTGTAGTATACTAATCGCTTATAATTTTGAAAGTTAAAATAAAAAATCCTTTATCAGGCTTATTTAAGCTAAGTCAAATTCTGGTTCCGAACCTAGAATAAAAATACGACATACCACTCGAGCAAAGTCGCTGGCGTCAGCACGTTTGTAATTAAAAGCATATCAAACTATTTAAAGTCGACATGAAAGATTTCAATTTAGAGCAAGAATTTCAAGACTTTCCGTATCTTAATAATAACTACAAAGTAAGTGCGTATACACGTAGAAAGCGGGTTGCCGGCGCCGCGCCATTCTGTCAGCGCTTGTCGGTGCTGGTCCGCGCAATTAGTCGGCGCAGGTAGCCTCTATACTGTCTGGCGAATCAGCGCCGACAAGCTCCGAACTGCGCCGACAAGCTCCGAACTGCGCCGACAAGCCCCGAACTGCACCGCCAAGTTCCGCCCTGCTCCGATCAGCGCTGGTAAGCCGTCATTTGTTGCTGTATTTGCAAGGGAATAAGGCGACTTTTTGTTCAAAAATGCCAGCCCCTGCTTCTACCTGCTTCCTTTATGGAGCGGTTACCTCAACGTTCCAGTACCGATAAGCGCTGGTAGGTGGCGCTGGTTACCTGCTTCCTTTATGTATACGCCCTAAACGCTAGGCTACGGCCCTGCGAGTCGCCCCAAACGCTATCTACGAAGTGATGAAGTCGGAATGATATCGGGATACGTAAAAAACCGGTAAGCATCCGTGTATACTGTAACGATTGACCATTGGGGTTCGATAACGATATCGTATCGCACAATGTGGAAACGTACTGACGTTGACAATTCTGATGAGTTCGGTCTGAGTCGATCAGAGGCGATTGCCACTTAAGACTTAAAGTGGCATTCGCATCTGATCGACTCTAACGCGCCTAATTGTGAAAGTGAGAAGAGTAGTTTGCAGCTATATGAGGGAAAAGTTCACTCACATAGCTGCTTAAATCGTAACCCTCCACTATCAAGTAAAATGTAAGATAGAAATTATCTATATTTTTATTACATGCTGAGCAAAATATTACCGAGTGTATGGTGAAGGCGTAGCTCGACTTTCGTGCTGAGTGGCACGGAAATGTTGTTGATACATTTGATAATGTTGATGTGAGAAGTGAGGATACAATCCATCGCCCTGTAAACACAAACATGTAATAATTATTCGCATTTAAATTGAAATGTAGATTTCTAAAGTTTTTCTCAAATAAAACTTCATTACATTGTGATATACCGAAGTAATCGGAGAAGTTTGTTGATGTGCAGGCGGAGGACTTCCAACCAAATCAGCAGACTTCCGGACGGCATGAACAAAATTAAAAAATGTACACTTTGTAAATAAAAAATACTATTAAGCAAAAGAAAAAATAATTACCATTCCTATCTGGCCTTGAGGACTGATCGACGGTACACTCGCAATAGTTACTCTAGATGCGGCACCTGAAATAGGAATACAATTATTAAAACAAGGAAGAAATACTCTTATTTTAAGAATATAATATTATTATCACCTTAAATTTTAATCAGTTAGTACCTAAATTATATTTTACTTAAAACTAGCTGTGGTCTCGGGGCTCCGCCCGCCTAAATTTTCGCGCAAATGCCAACCATAACTGTACAAAGATTCAACTCAATCCGAGGAACGATGCACCAATGGATTACGGATGGAAGCATTGTAAATGAGACAACCATTTCATAAGTCTTCTAACTCGCAAAATATTCAAATAACTTGAGAGCTAACAACAGATTTACTTAAGGTATTTCAGAAAGCTTGACAAAGCGCATTTCATACGCGATGCTGAAGAATGTGAGTTTAGCTCACAGCCTTAAAATGCACGTATAACTATAGTCTAGCACTTAACTGAGGCAGTGCCTGGGGTATGGGAACGGCACGGGAGGGGTGACATATGACGACGTGTCCGAACTATCTCGCTATACACGTGATAAATATAATGAAGATATCTCTTACGATATTTACGTGAGTATACTTAAGTTAAATTAATTAATCTAATTGTGCGTGACAATATAAACAAAAAGTAAGTTACAATAATTATATTATTTTATTTAATGATTATTAATATTTTCAACTGAAACAACAAAAAACAACAAAGAAATCCCGAAATCCCAAATTTAATTAATCTGATTCCTTATCGCTGTCTGTACCCGAATCACTGTATGAATGATTAACACTTTCATTATCTAGTAGTAGTAAAAATATCGTAAGAGATATCTTCATTATATTTATCACGAGTATAGCGAGATAGTTCGAAAACGTCATGTAACGTCATATATGTCACCCCTCCCGTGCCGCTCCCATACCCCAGGCTATGTCTCAGTTAAGTGCTACACTCAAATATTATTAAAGATCGGTCTCGTGCAGTTTGAACTCGCTCGTCTAGGGTTTTTCGTATCTCGAACGTGTCACTTATAAGCTTCAAATCGTAACATTTTACCAGTCTTAAATTAGGTAGCACTAATTTGCTAATATTTCAAAAACAATTGTCATTCGTTTTATATTCTTTTTCCTGTAATCTACTCGTATATTGTTATATCTTTCACAACAAAATCTTTTTTTCCGAATATACAGGGTGTTAACGAACTCGTGTAATTCCTTAAAACCACATGATCTACTACTGGTGTAGACAGACCCCGCACGGGATTTAGCTTGATTAAAAATAAATATAAAAAAATCTTTTTTTTTCATGCGGCTTTGTTACCGATCGTATCTAAACCACCTAATAAGGATTCAGTAAAAAAAAATATTTTTTTATTTTAGCAAACAAATTATTTTATTTGTGTGAATATTTCGATGCCACGCATAAATTAATGAAAATACGGCGACACGGCTGGCAGGAACGACTAACGCGATATCGCTCTTTGCAGTCAGATAACTCAAGTTTCTAAAAGACTCAGAAATTGAAAACCAATTTTTTTTTTCTTATTTGTCTTTTGAAAATTCCCATTTAGGGTTAATCTGTGTCACCAGTAGATCACGCGGTTTGAAGGAATTACACGATTTCGTTAACACCCTGTATAGCATCGTTGACTCCCGAGTGGGACACCGCTTTTCATGCATATTTTGACTACATCTCGAAGACGAGTTTATGAAAAATTGCTATGGTTTGTACTGTTCAAATTGAAACATTTCAAACGACAACCCAAAGAAGAGTGTCTCGGTTTGCCCCCTCAATATCTGCGTTTTGCGGATATCCTTATGGCGATGCTGATCTCCCAAGGTATGTTACATGGGCTCAGGATGAACATGTCTTAGACAAGTAATGGCTAGCCTCAAATATTTTATTATAAGTAACTCTAAAATTTAGGTCGAGCAGTATAGCCCAATCGCCAGATAGTTTTACCTTGCAAAAGGTCGGTTGTCCTAAATTTATGTGATATTTAGGTATTCTTATGAAAAATTAAATTTTTCGATCTTTAGTGACCTCGACGCGCTCCGCCATCTTGGATTTAAGACCCTAAAACTGAGTTTTTATTAGACGGATGTATGTGTGAACGGGCCGTAATGTTAGGATACCAGTATTCCCCGGTTATTGAATAGTCTAGGTTTGATGGCATTCACGCCGTGAAAAATATTGATTTTCAAACGTATCTTGTTGGGGCAGAAGCAACTCCAGTACTGTAAGTTCTAAAATAGTTGTAAAGAGTAAAATAATAGGCGCTGGCGCCACTCACCGGGATGGTGTTGATGCGGCTGCGGGCCCACCACAGCAACCTGCTTGAGGTGGTGATCCGGCGCCGGGTGCGGCGGGTGGTGCGCCCCGCGCGGCAGGCTGGCCGTGGCCGCATAGCCGCGGAACGCGCGAGCCGCACCCGCCACGGCCAGCGCGCCCGCCGCGCCTCCGCCGGCTGCCGCGCCCTCGCCGTCCCCTCCCCTGTCATCGAACAAGCTGGTCGGTGCGCGCTCGTCGACCGGCCGATCGAGCGAGCGGGCGACGGCGCGCGACACCGACCTGATCAGCAGCGGCGTGGCGCGGTCGGCGGGCCGGTGCATGGAGGGCGTCGAGGGCGCGGACGGCGGCCGGTGCGGCAGCGCGGGCGACTGGACGCGCGCGTCCGACGCTTCGGTGGCGCCCACCGGCACTAGAGCGCCCGGCACGCCGTCCGTGAGGCGTCGAGCCCGCGCCGCGTCGCCGCCGGCCTGAGCCAACGGAGACGCGGGCGCATCCCCTGCAGCTCGATCGCCGGAGCTGGCGGCGATGACCGCATCAAAGGCGCCCGCGAGCTTGGCGCTGATCTCGGAGATCATCTTTTTAGGCGGCTTGGTGATAGGCGTGGGCGTGGAAGTTGGTACGGGAAGCGGGGCCGGCGCAATAGGTGCGACAGGCGCGGCGGGCGCTGGTGGCGCGGCAGCAGCAGCGGGCGCGGCAGCAGCGACGGGCGCGACTGTAGCGGTGGGCGCGGTAGTGGCGGCGGGCGCGGCCGGAGCGGCTGGGATGGCAGGCGGTACGCTGCGTGGAGTGGCGGCGGGCGGGGTACTCCGTGGAACGGTGGCGGGCTCCGGTTCAGGCACTTGCTCGTCTAGACGGGGCGTCTTCGCGTCCCGCACACAGTCTTTGACTGCTCTCTCGTCACCACTGTCGACGGACGCGTCAGATAAGCTCCGATCCCTTGTTCGTTTAGCACCGCGTGGAGATTTCCGCGTGTCGGACCCCAAACTCTTCTCTTGATTTGCTTTCACAACGGCCTGTCTAGTAGGTCTCTTTTTATTCGTTTCTTTCCCGGTTCTTATAGGCCCAATAGGAGGACCCTTAATCACGTCCTCGATGACATCGTCCACTGTGCTCCGCTGGACGTCCTTCTCTTGAAGCCTCCTAGATTTGCGCGTGTTCGGCGACGGTAAAATAAATTCATCGTTTTTCTCCTCTTTATTTTTGTCAATGGTTTTCATTTGGTCTTTTTGCGTTATACTGAGAGTTGAAGTCGCTGTCATAGAAGAATGCCCTGAGAGTGGACTTTTGATGGTTAAAATCAATCTAGGACGTGTTTCA
This sequence comes from Amphipyra tragopoginis, assembly GCA_905220435.1. Taxonomy (NCBI): domain Eukaryota; kingdom Metazoa; phylum Arthropoda; class Insecta; order Lepidoptera; family Noctuidae; genus Amphipyra; species Amphipyra tragopoginis. Next base: position 14,860,501 of record HG992009.1, read on the forward strand.
GTTTTATTGGGCGATGTAGCAGTTTCATCACCGGAATCTTCATGGAAATCATACACGTCCCCAGGCATTGTACTTCCGCTACTATTGACAAAACTTTTTATTTTCTTATCCACTTTAGCTCTACCTCTGCCCCGTTTTGCGGAAGTGGCTCCTCTTGACGGTTTAGAGATTTGACGAGTCTGTACTCTATCTTGACTTTTATCTATTTTTCTACCTCTCACATTACGTCCACCTCTTTTAGCCGATACAGCTGGTGTAATTTTATCAGCCACAATCTCTTCTACAATTTTACTATCAATGACATTTTCAATTTGAGTATTAATAGTCGTTGATTTAATATGAGGGGTATGATTGATTATCTTTTCTGAAATCTTCGAATTAACTTTTACAGAATCAATTACTTCCATAACTTTTTCGTCTGTTTTCTGATTAATTTCAACACTCTCGTTACATAAAGAATCCACCTTTTTTATCACAGATTCTAAGTTAACATCTTTACCACTCCAAGAATCGTTTTCATCGTTTTTTATTGGACTACAACCTGCTTTGGATTCCTCTGGCAAGAAGATGTCAAACTTGGATTCATCAGATTTAGTAACATTTTCTAGTTTTAATGCTATTTCACTGTCACCAAATGCATTAATATTATTACCAGATACGTCGATATTTTCTTTGACTACTGTTTCAACTGCTAACGTTGATTGCATTGTGTTATTTTCAAAACGAGGCAATATCATTGGTTGATTATTAACATTCTCTTCTTTCACATTAGAATTAGATATTGGTGGGAGTTGAGACAGATCCATATTAACAAAATTCTCCTTTTTCACACAATCTACATTTTTTGATACATCTTTGTCGCGACTTTCTTTACTGGTTGTAATTAGCGTTACAGTTTTGCCAACATTTACTTCCATTTTCTTGTCTTTACTGGTTGAAATTAACGTTACAGTTTTGCCAACATTTACTTCCAATTTCTTTTCAGGATCATTGGTAATTTTTATTTCATTTGTATTATCCTTCAACAATTCTTCAAAATCAGTTTCACATTTAGCAATATGTTCAATAGGAGATTTAACCGGTTTCGATAATAAATCTTTTTGTTCTTTCACAGTATCACACACTAAAACCGCAGATTTGGTTAAATCATTTCTTTCTTCTGCTGCTTTGGATTCATTGTCTCGTGTATGATTTTGTAGAACCAAGGTCTTATGTGATTCCGTGTTATCTTTATCCAATTTAGTATGCAACTTAGCCGTTCCTGTTGGACTAGTGGTTTTTAATAGTAAAGGCGAGACGTTTGTGATGCTAGTAGTTGTAATAGTAGAAGAAGTACACAATCCTAGTTTAGCTAGAACTGAAGGTGGTCTAATTGTTGCCATTGATAATACAGATGTTGGTACTTTTTTAGCATCAATTTTTATAACGTTACTGAGAGGTGCTTGTGATAAAACTCGTTGCGAATTTAAAGAATGAATCACATTAGAACCTTGACTTCTGTTGATCGTACTTGTTTCTTGAACATTACTCGGTACTGATTTGTTACCACCTTGAATGATAGATGTCGTGGCATTGTTGACTCCTACATGTATTATTGGATTTGATCCGAAAGGGATATGATTCATTTTATCCGACTTCTGTGACTGATTATCTCTTTTATCATTTAGTTGACTTATAGTATTTATTAGTACTTTATTATTAATATGAACAGTACTCATATTACTAACGTGTATAGCGTTTTGCATTGATATCAATCTATTTTGGGCCATCACTGTAGGATTCGTGCTATGCTGAAGATTTGTTGGAGATAAAATGATTTTTGAATTATCATTTGTATTTTCTGAAATATTTCGTTGATCATTCTTTCTACAGTCCCCCGATATTATTTTCTGCTGATGTATCAATGGAGTTGTGGTAACACCAATTCCTTTATTTTGCTGAATTAAATTATTCACATTCATTTGTTTAGAAATCGGAGTCAGGACTGGAGTAACTGGCAAACGATTAAAATGGATTGGTGTGCCTTGTGTTTGTACTAAAACTGAATTAGGTCTATTTGGTGAGAGCATTGTTCTGGCACCATGCGGTATATGCATTGTTTGAATAGGGCTTAATGGAGGCTGCTGCATTCGAACCACAGTCACTTGACCAGGAGATCTTTGTTGAATAGCATTGGGTGACGAGATTCCCGCAGTGTTTAAATTTTGCGGTGATGTACTTAAAATAGCCATATTTGACAGCCGTGGTGAGGTCATACTTTCACTTTGCGAATTAGCTTTAGGACTCTGCATTCTAGGGTCGTTAGACAGTCGAGGTGATATTACAATTCCCTGTGGTTTTTGATACAAAACGTGAGGTTCTGGAATTTTTATAGTAGGCGGTTGCATGTTAGGGGCCTGCGTGCGGATCATCTGATTTATAACTTGATACGGAGCACTCACTCGTGTCTGGGCCATAATTGGCCTCGTAGAATTATTTATTTGTACAGTCTGGTTTTGAGGACCTTTAATCTGTACAATATTTGCAGTGATATGCGTTGGCTTTATTTCGTTTTTATCTCTACTAGGAATAGAATTGGCTTGAATGTTCAAAAGGTGCGGTTCTGACAATTTATTATTAGTTAATGTCCAAGATGTTATGACGGGGGTTGCAGTAGACGTAATAATTTGGATATTTTCTCTCTTCGTTAATTGAATCTTCACGTCTGTTTCATTTTCTTTAATATTAGAATCAGTTGTTACAGAAGTTGAAGTTACAGTCGGCACCAAGTTAGGCTTTGTATCCGGAACTACATTATTAGACACATCCATACACTTTTTTTGTTCAGAGATAGCATTTAAGGCCTGGTTTGTTGCAATAATATTCACAGGTAATTTGTCTATAGCATCATGAGGTGTTTCATCAGTTTCTTCAGTATCAGTATCAATTAATAATAGGTCGTTATCTGAAACAGGTGTGTCCGGTTTCATTTCCATTTCACTAGCATTAAGATTTTGCACTGCTTGTCTCATTTCTTCAGCGTCTTCCTCTGGAATATTTTCACTTTCTATCGTAGCAATTTCAATTTCATTCTGATGTGTTGAGTTATTTTCAGTTTCTTCATAACAGCTGGAAAATGTATTTATTTTACCTCCGAAACTTTCACCCAGCAATGCAGCAACTGCATCCTCGGTTTCTTCTTGTGAAATAATAGCTCTAGGTTTTTCGTCTGTTTTCTTCTCCGACTTACAAGGTGATATTTCGACAACATCTGAGGTTTTTTCAGGTTTCTCGCTCTTCTCAGTCTTCTCTAATTCTTTTTCGGAATTAGTTATATTTCGCACTGCATTTTCACATGAATCACCGTCACTACTAAAACTAGATAAGAAACAATCTTCACTGCTATTATTTAGTTTGCTTGGTAAAGGGTCTTTTGGTAATGGCACTTCACTTATATCGGTTACAATTGTTTCAAATGGTGGAGGCATTGGGATTTCTTCAATTTCAATTTCTTTACTTTCAACGTAATCCATCTTAGTTTCATCAATCACAACATTATTAGAATCTAGACTTTTGGAATCTGTATTTTCATCAGATTGTATAACAATTGGAGGGCTGTCGGTTAATCGAGGCAAACTATGCGATTCTAGAAGAGAATTACTTTCTTCAATTTTATCAATAAGGTTGACTGTTTGTACGTCATTCGGCAAAGGTATGTCCAATAACATTGTTTTAGGTGAAACTTCCACATTCTCAATCACAACCTGATCAGATTTCTCGATTTTTTCTTGATGGTAGAAATGATGATGTTCTTTACGACTTTGCCGATCTTCTCTACTTTTCTTTTTCTTTTTTTTCTTCTCTTTACACTCTCTTTTTAGTTTTTCATGCTTCACTATTTCGCTTATTATATTTCCCTCAGCATATTTAATGTCACTGTTTTCAAATTTGTTAAGACTCTCAGAAAGAGTTTCTATTTTAATACGGCTATCGTCATCTATCAAAACGTCAGCAAAAAGGCGAGCCTCTATTGCTTTACTTACAGCATCAACGTCTAAACTGTTATCATCATCTTTAAAAAAACGATTTTCTTTGCGTTTTTTATCTTTTTTACGTTTATCATCTTTGTCTTTCATTTTGTATTCAGAGTTGTTCGCACAAAAACTAGATTCAATCTCAAGCGAAGGAAATTCTGACTTATGTGCCACATGTGTTCGTGTATCTCCGTCTGATTCATCTGATAATGGGCCAAAGATATCTTCCATTTTTCCATCTTTCTTTATGGCATTACAAATGGTTTCAGTAATAATGTCAAAATTGTTATTTGCTGATTTTTTTTCTCTTCTCACTTTATTTTTTTCATCACGGTTGTCATCTGTGTCAATGCTATCTCGTAATTTGTCTTTCCTTTTCTCTTTTTTGTTACTGTGTCGACGCTGCTTTTCAATGTTTCTGTGTTTATATGCTTCTAATAAACTTGTTTCACTGTTCTCTACTTTCTCATCGTCAGAATATGTTGACTTATGCTTTTTCTGTTTTTTCTTGTGTTTTCTACGATTTTCCATAGAATTTTTATTACACGCAGATTCGCTTTCAGATGAGAAATCGTTACACATTGATTTGATGTAACTAGATTTGTAACCATTGTCATTATCAAGATTCAACTTTAATTTACTATCATCACTGTCACTTTTTCCAAATAAACTTAATAAAGAATTCTTCTTGGTGTTATTTTCGTTCGAATCTTTAGCATCATCAATTTTAATTCTTTGTACAGATTCAGAATCCGACAGTAGTTCTTTTTTTATACTGTCTAGAAAATTAGGACTCTTACTAATACTTCTTTTGGATGTTTCGTCATCAGATGTGTCAGACATGATGCGAGTTCTTGAATTTTTACGAGACAATTTGTTACGCAGATCCTCTTCATTCGTATTTCCTTCAAAATATTCATCAGTTTTATTAAGTTCATAATCAAAACAATGTGATTTCTCACGTTTTTTAGTATGTATTACAATGTCTTCATCAGATGTGTTCTCCATGGACGACTTGTGATATTTCTTTCTGTCCAGATCTGAATCGCTATCTTCATCCCAACTTGATCTCTTCTTTTCCTCTCGTTTTGCTCTACTTTGTTTCAACTGACTAAATTTGGCCTTTATTTTTTCTTGACGTTTTTCTTCTTCTTGCTTTTGCATATTTTTACATGAACGGGCTTTCACTTTGTCATACATAGATATGTATGTAGGCCCATCATCAATTATATCAAAAATTGAGTGTTTTTTTGGTTCATCTGAATCAGAACTATCACTGCTGTGTACAGGTTTGCGACTTTTACGTTTAATATTATCAATTTTTTCATCTCTACTTTTACGATCGGTTGACATTCGTTTTTCACGAGCAGTGTCTTTTTTTTTCTCATCACTCTTTTGTTTCTTATCCTCTTTATTTTTTGCCATAAATTCAGTTGGATGCAGAGAATCTCGTTGCATTTGTAGTTCTTGAATTTGTTGTAATTGTTGGATCCGTTTCTTTTCTTTCATCTCTTTCCTAAGAGCTCTTTGCCTTTCATCTTCTTCACTTGATCGTAATTCTAATGTAGCAAGAAAATCTAAATCATTCTGCAGTCCTTCAGTTGGTGTGTCTATATTCGATTTTTCCTCATTTTCGTCTTTAGGACTCTTCTTACAAGATTTTAATCTGTCTGTATTTTTTGAATCCTGACCTTTAAATTCCACGTAGCTATCATCCGGTGGTTTTACCTGATTTTTCTTATCATCTTTAGTTTTGCTTTCTATTATCTTCGCAAAGTGACCTTTGCTGAATTTTGCAGGTTTATGTCTATTTTCAGTGCGAGAATCTTTAGAATCTCTTCTTTCAGAAATCTTTGTATCGCTTCTACACTTTTTTACATCCTCGTTGAATAAATCGATACTATCTTGGGATGACATTCTCCGTTTGTGCCCAATGTTAGAGGGCAAACTTGAACATGAATTTAATCGTTCCTTACGCTTGGAATCGACACTTGGCGAGTCCAGAGAATAGTGTCTTTGTTTCTCGACAACGTCTCCTTTAGATTTCAAATTATGTTCAAGCATAATTTCATTTTTAATTTTGTTATGAATTCCGGAGTCTTTTTCTTCCTTGATTTCAGTTTTTAAAAGTATTTCTTTGTCACTATCATGTTTTATGAATAATTCAGTGTATTTTAACTTTGGTTTTACGTCATCCTTATTTTCATTAATTTCCAAGTCTTTTAATTTAGACGATTCATTGGAAGCCCTAGATGTTGAGGAATCAGTAGAATCTTTGCGACATAACTCCCTAGAAGTTTCGTCTCTGGAGGACTTACGATTTTTTACCGATTCAGATTCTCTTTTACTATCTCTTTTTGAATCATTATCTTTCTTAGATCTATCATGTTTGTGTTTATCATCTTTTTTTATCTTGGTGGATGTGGATTCAGTATCCACAGAATCCTTTCTTTTTTCTCTGTCACTTCGATCTTTTTTATGATGATCATGTCTATATGATTTTTCTTCGGGATGTTTTAATTTGTCAAATTCTTTATCGTTTTTATCTTTTTGATTTTTTTCTCCATCTTTTTCGGTTTTTATTTTTTCGATTTTGTCGCTTTGATTTTTTTCAGCATATTGGTCTTCTCTTGTCCTTTTATCCTTTTCGGTGTTTCTTTCAGATTTACTGCTTTTCGACTTATCCTTTTCGCACTCGTGTTTATCTTTGTCAGCAAATCTTTCTTTACAGTGTCTTGTTCTGTCACGATCTATTCTGACGCGATCATCGTGATTTTTTTCACTATCTGCCAATTTTTTATCAGTTAAAGCCACAGTGTTAATATTCTTTTCTTTTTCAAATGATTTATCAAATTGAATATTTTCCTTTTCGAATTTCGCATTGTGGTAATTATGGTTGTGTCTATCCTTAAGAACTTTTTCGGTACTTTTCATAATGTCTTGATTTAATTCTGCATTATTCGATTTAATTGAATTTATTGCATTCAAATGATTCTGCTGCATTTCAAATTCCATTAATTCCTTGTTAATATGGTTTTCGTACATTTCTCTGCTTTTACGATTGTCAGTTTGACAAAAATGATCTAATTTGTTTTCACTATCTAATTTATGTCTATCTTCGTGTTTTTGAAGCTCCGATTTAACAAGATTTTCCTTACTAAATTTACATCTTTTGTCAAACTGTGATTCATATTTATGACACTCATTAAAATTTTCAACTCGCTTCAATAACATTTCCATTACGTCTCGAGCACTATTGTCTTCCACATGAAAAGTAAGAGAGCCATTCGTTCTATCATCTTGGTGAAAAAATTCGCCTTTTATATGTGTAGAATCAGCCGCCGTAGGTTTATTATCGGCACTGTCAGTTATTTGGCTATTAAAACTGGTCGAGGCGCCGGGATAATGTTCATCTCGACCGCGACAGGGAATGTCGTTATTATCGCCGTCGACACTATCCTCTTTTCCAGCGGCCGCGACCAAGGAGTCGCCCTCCCCGTCCCCCGAAAAATAATCTACTATTCGTCTCTCAGCTGACTTGGTATCGCAGTCAAACTGGGCAAAAGTGTCGTGCTTGACATGGTCAGGCTTGGGTTCGGGCTGAGGCTCGGGCTCGGGCTCGGGCTCGGGTTCGGGCTCAGGCTCGAGCTCGGGCTCGGGCTCGGGCTCAGGCGGCGGTGGCGGTGGCGGTGGCGGCGGCGTGCGCGGTCGTCCGCGTCCTTCGTGACACAGGCCAGGTGTCAACACAACCGGCCGCGGCGCGCTATGATCGGCCACATCCCCGTCCGAATCAGGCGGCGCAGGAGGCGCAGGTGGCGGTGCAGGGGGCGGCGGGTGAGCCGGGAATGGATAGCGAAGCGCGCGCGGCGTGGGTGCTGATGTTCGGCCGCGGGGGCTGCTATCCGGACTGGGAGCGCGGCCGGCACCCTCGAGACGCTCGGAGTCCTCGTCGAACACGGAGCGCTTTGCGAGTAGCGATCGCACCACCTCTGATGGTTTCACCTCATTGATATCGACGTCGAGCAACCGGTGGCGGAGGCGTGTACGGTCGGGTGTGTCGGCCAGCACTCGCGATCCATTGAGCTTTTCGTCAAGGCTGCGGATACGTTCTTCTAGTGACGGCGAATGCGGTGCGGAGCCGCCGCTAGAAGAGGAGGCAGAGGGTGGGCGCGGTGGTGAGTCTGGCGCGGGTGCCGGAGCGGGACGCGGCGTCGGCGGCGCGGTACGCAGCAGCTGAGCGGCGAACTTGGGCAAAGGCAGACTCATAGGTAGCGGTGGTCGTTCGCGAGGCGCCCGGCGCGGCTCAGCGGGCGGCGCGTCGGGCTCGTCGCGCAACGGTGTGCCTGCACGCGAGTGCGAGCCAGACCCGTCGCGGCGGCGGCGGTGGCGACGCCGCGCTCCGTGCCTTTCACCACCGCGCGATCCGGAGCGCGAGCGACGTGTGCCGACACTACGATGTCGCTCCTGTATAAAACAAATCAAAGGGTAAGCTAGAGGAACGTTCGGACGTGTATTCCATTATCTGTCTATACGTATACAGTGTGAGTTTTTACGTATGCGAAGCCGCAACATTTAAGTCTATAATATTAAATAACTAATATTAACATGTCCTTTAAGACTCGCCAGCCTATACCGTTAAAGCTTGAAACATGAAGGAAAGTAGTTGTATTTCGTAGCAAAATCGTCTAAAACTGAATGTATCGTAAATCGACCCCTAAACCGGTGAAACCCCCTGGTAATAACATTTATATTAAAAATCTTAGTCCCAGGGTTTATATTGAAACTTGGCTAAAATACTTAAGTAAATAATGAAATATTTATTTATCGATAACACCGGGGGTGTTAAAGTTTGTACGGATATATGATGATAATCTTATTGCAAGATAAGATTAACTCGAAACTTGGTATAATTAATCTTAAATGCAAATTAATAATGCGAATTAAGGTTTTTCGAAAATCTACCCCTAAGGGGATAAAAAGAGGTGGTAAATATTAAAAAAATTGTTCAAAATTAAATATGAAATAAGAATTTACAAAACTACCCCTAGACGGAGTTTGTCGGGACGACTTAGCCACCATTGTAAGTGTAATAATAAAAAATACGTTTTTTTTTTTTTGGGTCTTTGGTTTAGAATTTGCCCAAGGACTCCCAGTTAAATAAATCACAGTGTATATCATATATTCTATTATTACTTTTGCGGTCTGGAGCAAGTTCCCATACATAACCGCCTATCCTACTTTGTTGAACACGAAAATACACAACGCCTACCTTGGAGTGTTTCCGGTCGTCGGGGCTGGAGTCGCGGCGATGGCGCCGTGCCCGATGTGGCGACACCACGACGGACTGTAGCCTTTCCTCATAGGGTGTGTCTTCGGGTTGTGGGCTGGATCCCACTTCATCGTATACCCTGTAAGAAGTTTGGGGTTAGTCATGTCGGACATTTCTGAAACTCAAGACGTGGGTGTTGGCCCGTTACCTGTACCGTCGATCTGCCGCGTAGTCCGCCGGATCGTAGTGTTCGAGTGTGGAATAGCGTGGAGTTCTGGAGGATGCACGACCGTAACTCGAAGCTCTCGATCTTGACCCAGTCCCGTCAAACCTATCGAAAACTCGATTTAGTACAATTTAAACTCAAGATCAAAAATATAGCGATGTGTTTGTAACTTTCATACGTACCGAATAGGTTCATGACGAGTAGATGGTAGGTATCGCGTTGCAAGATCACCACTCAGTCTTTCAGAACCTGTCAATGCCGCCGAACCGCCATGTTTCTCCAATTGTTCGTAAAACGCCTCCTTTAAAATACATACAATTAAATAATCAATTCTGATTAAATAAACTTGCATCAGGAAAATTCAAGACCACGCCGGACACGCTTGCCCCCCCCCCCCCCCCCACCCCCACCCCCTCCACATTCTTATATGGATATGGACGCGAGGGTCTATGACTGGATCCGGGCCATCTGTTAGAGCGGCAAGAAAGCGCCCGCTAGAGCGTTCGAAAGGCAAAAGCGACGACACGCGCTCAGGCGGTGCCGCAAACGCCTTTCAGAGCCGCCGCTTGCGCGTAAGCGTGTGTGAGGTGTGAGCGCGTCACCTACCGGCTAACTCAGATGTTACACAGACTGAATGGGATCAGACGTAGCGAACATCGCGCAGAAGATGCGCTAATGATCGAATTCAGTAAAAAAAACGTATTATACCACCCAAGAGATCGCTTGCTTATTGTTGCAATAAGCAAATTGATCAAAACATTAATAAAAAGGTTAAGTATTTCAATTTTGATAATCGGTTTATTTGGTGACAGGTTGTTTTATTGCTTCAAACAAACCTGTATATTCACACTGACGGTAAACTAATACCACAATGTACCTACTTAGTACATACAGTGGGTCAACGCCCATGCATTTGACAGGTCCTATGAAATGTCAAAATTATGTAGGGGCGGAGGTTATGTCCCAAGTATGCAGTATGGCTACTCGGGACATAAGCTCCGCTCCTTCACCCCGCAATCCCCCGCACGATTGCTCTGCGACAATGTTCTACGTTGACCGACTGCAAGGAGTAAGATATAGGTAGACTGTGTTAATACAAAGTATACTACCTATTATACAGTGTCCCAGAAAGTAGCGTCAAGCAGAAGACCAGAGGTAGATCACCGTTAGAGGTACCCGAATCACCCCCATGTATGTTCCGCGATTTTTTGTAGTTTTCGAGTTATGATTTATTTTCGTGTATTAACCAAACTCTGACTTTAATGACATTTTTGATCACAGTGTCATGAATAGTTGAGACAAATGCGTGTTCTATTCATTTAATTTAGAAAAAATAACTATTACGTCACTATGATCAAAAATGTCATTAAAGTCAGAATTTGGTTAAAGCATGAAAAGAAATCATAACTCGAAAACTACAAAAATCGCGGAACGTAAATGGGTGGTGATTCGGATCTCTAAGGGTGCTCTACCTCTGGACTTCCGCTTGACACTACTTTCTGGGACACGGTGTATATACTAGTATAATTATGTATTGTGACTACTCTATTGTAATATTCAAGACAACCGGTTTCGAAGGAAAGTGTGGAAAGGTAATTTTAACAAAATTTACAACTTCACAGCGTAATATTTGGGTAATGGATCCCTGTATCGAGAAAGTATTTACATCTTTAAATTTTTTACTCCTTTTTAGGGATAGTTTAAAATTGAAAAATTTGTATTACATTATTTACATTAGAGAGTATTTGTGCCAAGTTTTAAGTTTATAAGCCCAAGGAATAGGATTTTTCATTAAACTTATGCGTGGCTGTACGGTGCGGTACCTACCTACTCGGCGGATTTTATCGGTAAGGATTTTTTTTTGTTTCGTATTTAATATGATAAAACCTATCATGTGACACTAAATTCATATCTATTGGTGATCAGGACCATTTTTGCCCACTGTCTTATGTTCTTCATTTCTAAATAAGTATTTTCATATTAATTGATTCATAATGTCTGTATATCAAGGCGACAGAATAGTAACACGTGTAAGGAAAGATTCGATTCTTAGGTGTGGATTTACGTATTAATCACCACAGATTTTGTTTTATGGTGGAAATATACACACATCCTCACCAAAAAAATAAAATCTATATAAACATAAAATCTTAATGAAGATATAATAATTTAAAATGAAGTAATGTGAGTAATATATTTAGAACAACTGCATAATTGTATGTTGCGGTAGTAGCATCACCTGACACTCGCGCGAGGCGTAGTCGACACAGAGGCGCGGGTGGTCGGGCTCAGCGGCCGACACGGCGGCGGCCACGCGGCGCAGCTCGCGCACCGCCGCGCCCGCCGCCGCCGCCTGCTCGAAGTGCACCAGCGCTGCGCCCGCCGCGCGGTCCACGCACACCGACGTGGCGCCGCCGCAGCGCGACACCGCGCTCAGCACCTGCCACACACGCTCTCAGTTCTGTCTGCTAGGTGCGAACGTGCTCTCCCGAGCCCGAAACCGTCCTAAACCGGTCGAGCACGCGAGAACTACCGCATGACAGATTCATGTGAGCGTTCATGGACTGGCATAAATCTAATTACCTGCTTCTCCGTATGCTCGGTGAGACCGTCGACCCATACGCAGGTAGTGGCAACAGGTTTGCCGAAACCAAGTTTCACGCGTGAGCCGCCGACGTATTCGCCATCCATGGCGCGAATAGCTTCCACCACGCTTGAAATTGATGCGTACTGACAAAATGCATATCCCGCACCGCCACTGCTTCCCTTTTTTATGTCGATCTCAATTATTCGTCCGAAGTGTTTGAACTTGTCTCGGAGCTGTTGTTGTGTCACATCTTTTTCTAAATTACCGATAAACAGCGTCCTAGTAGCCTGTAAGATAAATTGTTAAATTATTTTTTTATGTTATAAACCAATCATACAAAATTATTTTCTGTTTTGTAGTATAATTATCTTACAACTAATGTGCTACGACCACCTTCTGCCACGAAAATTACCGTGGACCAAGAACTGGAGGTGAATTCCACTATACATGTACTATACTATACATGTATTAAACAGTGTGTTTTATTTAACTGGGACTGTATAGGGAAATGCTAAACCAAAGGAGCTACAGGAAACCTTTCCTTGGAGACACTTGCTATTTTTAGGAATCCGTACCCAAAGGGTAAAACGGGACCCTATTACTAAGACTCCGCTGTCCGCCCGTCTGTCCGTCTGTCACCAGGCTGTATCTCATGAACCGTGATAGTTAGACAGTTGAAATTTTCACAGATGATGTATTTCTGTTGCCGCTATAACAAATACTAAAAAACAGAATATAGTGGTCCGGAACCCTTCGTGCGCGAGTCCGACTAGTACTTGGCAGGTTTTTTTTTAAAAACAATATTGGCAAATACATTTTTTTTTTTTTTTGTATATCGTGATATTTTCATAAAGTTTTTTTTTTTACACTTATCGACTCGGTTTAATGTAAGGTTCAATTTGATGCATCGGCGAAAAGAGGGCTCCAGAGAAAGTGACGGTACCTCCTCACAATACGTGGCGCCGCTTTACCGCTTTCTGTATCAAGCCCTTGATAAACCCGTCTAACGAGAGCTTCTTAAGGTGTTGATCGAGGGTCATGGCTATTAGTACAATTGTTTACTAACATCGTCTAAAACACGCGTACTTTGATGACTGTAGAACAATTAGTATGTAAAAGATTATCATCAAATTAGATCAACTTCTGCGACTTATTTTCTTGGATGCAACAAATCGAAGCTTAAAAGAAACTGATTCGAACAGTCTAATAAACAAATAAACTAATGTAATTCATTTCTAAGGAAAGTATAGGATAGTCTAAAAAAACGAATAGTTTCTAAAGAGTTTTCCTGTAGCTCCTTTGGTTAAGCATTTCCCCATAGTCCCAGTTAAATAAAACACAGTGTATATTGGATTGGTTGCGATGTTTCAACAATTTTGATGGTAGAATTGGCCTGCTAAACTCCTTCTTGGTCCGTATAACGCATCGCTCTCACAGAAAAGATGAATTTTAAGGTTATCTATGTATACTCATGGAAAACAAAATAAGGGCCAACTCAGCATCGCCTAGTTAACGGTGTTCTAAGATAAATGTAGTTCTAAAAAAAAACTGCTCGTTTTGTCAGGAACCCGATACTTTTTTTTGGAAAAACATCATGTGTATCATTGCACCGATCGATAATCCCCTTCCTATACATATAAGCCAGCCGGTGAATAACCAAAACTCAGTCTGCCCGTGACCACGATGGCTGCGAAGTATTCGAAGCTTTGAGTGATACCATTTTATTTCCGGCGTATCCATCGAGAACAGAATTTAGTTTTAAAATTAAACATGAAAATCTTTGTATTAATATCTAAAGAAGATAGGTTGAGGTAAATTATGGAATATGATTTCAGCCAAATGACCACCGCGTCTGCGCTGGCATACTGATACTTTTGGTCACATTTCCTATGTTTATCGACTTGAAACTTGGTATAAATACTCTTCAAAGCAAATGACAATTTCACCCTCTCCGTTTAAAGTCTAACTAAGTTTGTTTGTATAGATCAGCTAATTCTTAAAAAATAAGTAAGTAATTTCCCTAACATAACAACGATGAAAGAAATTACCTGAAAATGTATTAAACATATGACTTTTGTCACCTCTCCATAGAAATTAATATTCCTCATATCTCAATAGATACACATTTTTTTCAGAGCTTATAACGTTTACAAATTATTTCCAGTAAATTTCATTAGCCTTGACTACCTTCAACAGTATGCTACAAGTGTGCAAAGTATAGCTCTGGTAACCATGAAGATCATTACGGGTGCGGCGTTATAAATTAAAACAATATTATAATAAATAAGTTACTAATTATGAAAAATCGGTTCAGCCATTGCCAAATTATCATTCACAGTCCAAAACTACGATCGGATGTTCAGGTCAGCTGCCACTTCGCCACCTAAGTACCGAAGCTGAATAGCATTATCTGAACGCTTTTAATTTCATCGTATCCGTCCGTCCGTTACTCTATATTTTTTAAAATCGAATATGATTAAGACGGCTGTAAGCTGTAGCGATAATTTTGTAAAGTTACGTTTTCCCCTCAGCTAAACCGCTTTTATACAGGGTGTTAACGAATTCGTGTAATTCCTTCAAACCGCATGATCTACTGATGACACTGATTGACCCTGCACAAGTTTTTTTTTAGAATCAACAAAAAAAAGTTTTCAAAAAATGAACCATCGCATTCTGTATCTGAGTAATTTTAGCGTTCCAAGTTAACTGACTGCGTGGAGTGATATCGTGCTAGTTGTGCCCGTCAGCTGTGTCGCCGTGCCTTCATTAGTTTATGCATGGCATCGAAATTTTCAAATAAATAAAAAAAAAATTTGGTAAAAAAAAGTTTTTATTTTATTCTTAATCAATCTAAATTCCGTGCGGGGTTAATCTATACCATTAATAGATCATGTGGTTTGAAGGAATTACACGAATTCGTTAACACCCTGTATATCTGAAAAGTATTCACAATAGTAGTATGTACCGGCTGTTCCAAAACACGTGTTCGCGGAGGGAAAGTACTTAAAATATAAAAAATGGTAAATAATACGCAAACATTAAGGAGGTATTTACAAAACTGCTATAAATTAACTGTTATGAAACTTAGCTAGATATGGCAAACTACGGATAGACCTTTGTCGTGACCTTTGATTTTTGATGTTTTGACCCTTTGTCTAAAAAGATGAAGATAACATTTATAAATTTGACAATTTATAATTAAATAATATTGATTTTTCGTAGCCACCTCCCACGATAATACTGAAAATGAGGTGAATTTGGTACATATTTCTGGAAAATTCAAGGGTTTTAATAAATAGGTAATACCATTAGCTAGCAGACATTTACTTTTAAAGTGGAGCAAAATAAGAAAATGTTTGAAATATGCACAGGAAAAGCGAGTAATTTTTTCCTAGATTTTGCTATCAGATGAACCTTAACAATGTGAAAATAATATTGGTTTTTCATCTGTCATTTTACACTCGAGTCGCTTGGCAGCAGAAATAAGCGGTCAAATAGATTCCTCAACAACCACAAAAATTTGAATTAAAAAATTAAAATCCGACCAAGTGCGTGTCGGGCCACGGGCAGGGTTACGTATCATAATACCTAAGTTTGTTCCCACTATTTTCAAGATAACTACGGTCAAAAGACCTACCGTTTAAAACACCTAAAGATCGTTTCACCTATTTTTGTAATAACTAATGGACGAAATCCATAATGGAGAATTCATCTACGGTTTATTCGACTACAATTAATTCACCTAACGTTGATTAAACTAACGGACGATTCACCTACTGTTGATTTATCTGTGGTCTTGTGTTTGTCGTACTGGTGATTTTGTATATGTGACAACATTTCTGCGAGCAACTTGGAAGAAGCGCTCGCCGGCCGCTGCCGCGGCACCGCTCGCTTCGCTCGCTCGGCTCGCGCGCGGTTTGTCACAGTTCTAACCTAACCTAACCTATTTCACCCAGTTCAAAATGACGAATCATACAATCTGCCGCAGAAACGTTTTTACCATTGTCTAATTATCTAGTCGCAGGCAGATTGTATGATTCATCATTTTGAACTGAGTGAAATAGGTTAGGTTAGAACTGTGACCATCCCGCGCGCGAGCCGAGCGAGCGAAGCGAGCGGTGCCGCGGCAGCGGCCGGCGAGCGCTATTTCCAAGTTGCTCGCAGAAATGTTTTCACCGTTGTCTAATTATCCGTTAAAAAGAAAGTTAAGAAAACACAAAAATCTTTGAATCATAGTTTATTTACATATAATTAGGTCATTAAGTTGAACTTAAAACAGGAATTATTAAAGAAAAGTAAAGGTGTTTGTTAAAAGTTAAAAGCGCTCAGTATTAATAAACTGTAGGCGAGTCGTCCATTAGGTATTTCATACACAGTTGAAATATCCAATATCTTAAAAGATCATTAGATTAATCGTTCGTTAGTGCAATTAATTTTAGTTTAATCAAGATTAGGTAAGTTAAACAGTAGTTGAGTCGACCAATATGCATTATGAACATATGTGAATCAACCGTAGTTATCTTGAAAATAGTTATAATAAACTTAGGTATTATGATACGTAACCCACGGGCAGTAATGGGGTTCCGTAGTTGCACAATAATGCGGACTAAGAAGAGGGCTTAGTAATATTTCAATGGAATTTGTATGAAATTTTTACTTTTCTTGTTGGTTGACTATTACTCGTAAACTTGTAAAGCCTACTTAGCTGTGATAGTTTTCCTTTTAACTTCGTTGTATATAGGTACTACTACCGTGAATTTTTTCACGTATCCAAAACTAACCGTTTAGCTGGCAGAGGGGGGACACTTGACTCTAACAAAAATTAGCACTTAGCTTAATATTTCAGAAACAGTTCCCTTAATCGAAAAGTTGTCGTCTCAAACCCGCAATATTTTTGAAAGACCTATCCAACAACCATGGGGTAGATGAGAAAAAAAAACATCCCCACTTTAAGTGTACAGGAGGAAACCTAAAAAATATTTTCATTATTTTATTTTACCACTTTGTCGGCCTGATTAATATGTTATCCATGCCAAATTGTAGCTTTCTAGTACTAAGAATCTCCGAGCTAAGCTGCGTACGGACAGACAGACAGACGGACGGACATGGCGAAACTATAAGGCCTCTTATTCATGGCACGGTTTATTTACCGTACGGCGTATTAGCCGCACCGTAGAAAAATCGTGTGTGCTTGTACACGACACAGCAAACCACCAGCCGAAACTGATTTATATGCATTTTGTAACACAAAATCAGCGTTGGAAAGCTGTCTTGCAATAATTGCCCGTCGCGAAAACGTCCGGTGCCGTTAACAAACACTCATAGACAGTCATACAACACTAATGTAAATCAGACCGTGCGCAAAAGAGGAGTAGCCACGGTGCATAGATACGGCGGCGCAGGCGTGGCGTTGGGCCGCCGTGCCCATCAACAAACTTCTATAGTACTTCATACAACACTGATGACCGTGCCTACACACGGCTAATTAACCGTAGGGTTTTACGGCGAAAAAACGTGTGTGAACAAGAGGCCTAAGGGTTCCTTGTTGACTACGGAACCCTAAAAACTGTGCTAACAATATTAAATTGGAAACGTAGCTAACCAGCCCATCTTCATAGTTTTTAAATGAAAAAGTAATCGAATTCCTAACCATTAATAAAATGTACTTTTACTTGAGAATCTTGACTCAACGGCAGACATTCTGTCCACAATCACATTCACGCGCTTATACAACACGTGCTTTGTATAAGCGCGTACTTATACAAAGGACGCTCTCGTGCGCAATCGGCCTTCTCAGCATCTTGTGATGTGGATTGTGGACCGCATGTCAGAACTACGTTGACGAGCGCGGTTATGTGACAGTACATACCGTATGTACCAATCACAAGCTGAACACTTATTAATTTAATATAAAAGCCTAACGCACGTCCCGAACTCACGATTACTAGATGTAACTGTATTTCTGTGACACATGTTGTCGTGCACAAATAAATAATTTAAATTAAATAGTTTATCATTGAATTATGCATTACTAAGCTAGGAAGCGACAAAACCTAAAGTTTTTCGAAAAAGTAATAAAAAACGGGCACGGCTGCCGAGCGCAAGGTCGGGTTCGATTCCCACATATTTGACTTTTCCGTTTGTAAATTTTCAATGTTAGAAATGACGCCAAAAGGCTTGTCATAACACAGAACCTATTACCGGTGGGTTGATAACAGTAAACCACCCCTGACTCATCCTTCGAGAAATACAGGTGTGACGTACGTTAACAAAGTTATGTGAAATGTGCTAACCTGGTTGTTATAAACTCAGAAACGATATAATTTTAAAGCGAGAGGCGCGGGCTCAGAGATGCCAGTTTTTTTTTTTTTTTTGCGAAACCGGGTTTTGACACTTTTTGAGTAAAAAAGCGGATTTTTTTCGTCGAAAGCGGGACATAGTAAATAAACGTATAGGTATGTATAATCAGTAGTTTTTAAATACCTACTTGTCTTTTTATTTGAGTTTTAAATTATGTTTACATGACAATAGATAGCAAAAATAGCCCTAGAAAATATATTTTAATGAAAATACTTTACATTAACAATAACAGTAACTGTCTGGTTTACCCTATAGTTAGGCAGTTGAGTCTTCAGAGGAACACAATTATACCATATTTATAAGAATAACTTATTCATATTTCTGTGAAAATTTTACTTCTTTTAAAGTTTCCTTTCGAGTAATCTCCGAAAAGCGGGACTGAGCCTTTCCCGCACGGGAGGGACTTTAAACTTTGATTTCAAAATCGGAACGTCTGGCAACGCTGCGCGGGCAACTTGCGCGGGGAACTGGCTCGGGCTACATGCTCGTTCGTTTTATTACACTTATTTACTATCTTTTTACACTTATTATAACATTTCTACACGTTTTAATTGTTTACATAAAATGGATTTAGTTTTTAAAATATTGTTACAAGTTTAATATTTTTGTTTAAAATTAACACTTACTGCGCGTAGTTCTGTTGGCATTAAGATGTCTGTACCTAATAAATAAAGTTCAGTAGGCTTTACGAGTGTTTGCATCATGTAAAATGTCTCGTCTTACGACGATTTTAATTAATCATTTCTTAAAATAATACTAGGTATTACCATGGTTATTAAATCTACTGGAAATTTACGTAAACAAAATGTTTCTCAATGAAAAAGTTATTATAAAATATTATTTTAAAAATTCTATGCCTACTTATGATACCTATTCCAACGGCATGAACTTTGAGGTCACAAACTCAGTCTCTATCAATCTCTACATTATGTTATGATGTCACAGTGGTATGTGACCAACTCGTTCGTGTCATGCCCCCGTATTACAAAAAATGGTCTAAGAAAAAGCCAGGTTTTAAAAATAGTCCAGTATATTTTCTAATAGGTACAGTCCACGAGGCCTAAGCTGAGCTTTGCATTTGTGCGAGTGCACATATATGTATAGTGTAGGTGTGACGTCGGCCTAGAGCGCGACGCGTACTTTGCTTGGTTTAAACCGGTTTATACTGCTTTTTGGCACATTTTGGGTGATCACTCACACAAATGCAAAGCTCAGCTTAGGCCTCGCGGACTGTAGAACTTTAGAAAGTTATAGGTATATTTTTAAACTGGATTTACCTTAGTAAACCCAATAATAAAATAAACATCAAATTCTTCACAAGAATGTTATGTCTGGTAAATAAAGAAAATGATCATTCGTTTTTGATATACAAGGTGTTAATAAAAAAATAACTAATAATTTGTGCGGTTACTCGGTATCGGAAATTGACCAAATTTCGTAGAACAACTTTGCTAAATTCGCGTATTTTATGGCAATGGCTTCAAACTAATAATCTGATTTGGCTTGAGATTACTTGAGCTAGCTCAACAAGCGAGTTGGGAGTTTAAAGGGTCGGATTCACACTTTCGTTTGCTAGGCTTGTACGTTGCATAAGATGGTGTTAATTAAAAGCCATTTTGTTCCTAAAAAAATATATTGCGCAACAACCATGACATTCAATAAGCCAATTCTACTAACAAAATTGTTACCAAACCTCAAAAGAAACAAAACCGTTAGTTTTCGTTTACGAAAACTGTCCTAATGTTAGGTTTTGATTTTGTTGTCAAACAATTTGACAGTTTTTGTAACCGAAATCTCTTTGAATGAACGGTTCGGCTTCAGTTTCAGTTACGATTGATCAACATTTCTGTTAATATAATTGGCCCCTACGGCGGCCAAGATAATTCGGCCGTACTCTTTAATTATAGAAAGATTAAAATAAATCAGGTAAGAGGACAAGATAATAAAAGGACAAAAATCCTTCACTTTTAATGTGTTCATAAGGTTTCCCGGCAGGCAACTTATACAACTCCACCAAATTTCGTGATGATGGCTCTAAAAATAGACAAGACCGACTGTGATATACAAACGGATGGACGGACGGATCGACGGACAACGAAAAGATGCCAATAGGGGTTCTTTCGGTACCTTCTTGATACGAAACTCTAAAATAAGAACAAAATGTTTAAATACAATGACAATAATAATAGCATCTGAACTAACACTTAAGTAATTAACGTGGAAACTTAAAACGTTTTCGTGTAGGTATGTAATTTATTTCATCGCTGTTTTATCCCCCATTACCCATAACAAACTGCCTTTTGTTGTGACCAGATAAAAATAAACCAAAATTAGGACTGGGTGGTTTAAAAAATGTTGTTGGTGTTATATGGACCATTTTCATGGTTGAATGAGTGCATTTGGCGCTGATTGAAACATCATTAGGGGTCTATATATATTTTTGTATTTATTAACAAAAAGCACAATATTTAAATATCTTACCTTCGGATGGTACTCATCGATATCAGTCTCGTAAGGTTTAGCCGAATCCGCATCTTCGTCACAGCTTTGATGAGGCGCCACAGAGATCTTACAGCCAAAAAAAAGTTTATCTTGTGATACTTCCAACGCCTTCTCCACATCGGACGGCTTTTTAAAACGCACCACCGCATAACGATCGGCGTTCTGACCAACTACTTTAACCCATACAACTTTTCCATGTTTCTTGTATTCATGGTAAAGTCCATCCTTCAAAGAACTATCAGTAGATCGTGTCGGTAGATTTCGCACACAGATGGCCAAAGGTCTACCACTCGCCGTCGACGCCCACTATCAAGATAAAAATATGCAATGTTATTTGAACCACCTATATAAAATGTAGATTATTACATATTATGGATGTACAATTATTTACAAGATGTCTGGGTCTTTAGGAAAAAGAATGAGGACCATCATTCACAACTAACAACTTAATTTTAATTAAATAGCGCTCTGCTGCATTCTGTCTGTCCCGCGAAACGCTGTCTGTCTTATTTCTCCTGTCCGTGTTTTACTTAGCTGTCTTATAATTTAAACAAATTTCTTATGTGTTTTACAAAGTAAAAACTAAAAGGATTATAGGCATTTTTGTATGGGTATTGGACTAAAAGGCCAACAACATGGACCTAACTCGAAGAGATCTAATAAAGCGTATTTCAGACGACGTTATAATATTCAGCTATTCAAGGTTAGTCGGAAAGAGGGTACTAATCCGCGGGCCACATAAAGTATCACTCAACAGTGACAAAATAAGGGGCCAGCGACTGTTAAAATTTCAAAATTCGATCATTTTTATTTCAATACAAAATAATATTTATTTTAGTTTTTTTCTAAAAAAATCCTTGCTGTAAGTAATTACGAATTCCAAAAAAAGGAGCTTCTAATCCGTGATCACAGTTGAGGATAGATTTAAGCATATTTTTTATGAAACCTTTGAACAGCTATTTTTTTTAAACTATTGACTTTTAGGAAAAGTTGTAGAACCAAAGTTATTAATTATTATGTGTACTTTAAGACCCCTTCGGGTTAGTACCCCCTTTCTGACTGACTTTGTATATCATAGCACATTACGTCGTAAGCATACATATCATATAGCAAGACAATAAATATAGTACACTAATTATGAACGTATCCATATAAAATGTATGCTGATAATGTAGTGCTATGAAATATATACGCTTCATGCTATACATGTATGTATTAAAGCCAAGTCTGAAAAGCGCTTAAGATATGTTCATAATAACTCTAGCTTACAGTTAATAATGTTGCTTTAATAATTTAATGCATTTTTAAAATGTACCAGAAAGCTTTTTTTTTCTTTTATATAACTTTGCTGCGTTAGTATGAAATAAAATACCCAAAAACCTTGACTGTCAGGTTCACCTTGTTAGTAGTTTGGTCCAATACGATCTTTGATCATTTTAACATAATTATTTTAAGTTCAACATTACTTCTAAATATTATTTTGTTTTCTGATTTACATGTACATATAGGTACTATGTAGAAAATAAATATGTAAATACTGATTTAATAATAAGACAACCAAGAAAACTAACTTTATACAGAGGCATTAATACAAAGTACGTTCGGAACAGGCTCCTTAGATTTTTTTCATGTAGCACAACGGTTTAGGTATCTCCTCTTACTGCTGTCTCAAATGTCCACCGTGTATTTCCATGGCAGTATTCACACGAGCGTCCTGCACACGGTTTTCTTTTACTGGATATGTCCATTGGAGCGGGTAGCCCGTAAGTGGAAACCGCAAGTCGGTAAACGCAGCCTAAAATAACCCAACGACATAGATCAACGAATTAAAGAAGATAACTGGGTTAAACTGGATGCGGAAAGCAAAGGTTTCGATTGTTGTGGCTCAACTTGGAATCGGCTTATGTCAAGCAGTGGACTACAATTGGCTAGGTTGTTAAGTTACGTTCTATCTAATTGATGAATTTAGAGAAAACTACCCCACTCTGGATCTTTATTTTCCAATTTGGTATAGCCAGAACTTTTCTCCTATTTTACGCGAGCGATTAAACCAATACAGAGTACTTATGACAGTATATATGTCGTGGCCAGATCATAGAATTGATCACTTCATGATGTGGCCAGCCATTTCATGAAATGGTTGCATTTCATGAAATGGCCAATACCCGCTGCCCACATCATGAAATGGCCTGGCCAGATCGATGAATAATCAGCGTTTAACGATATGATCAGCTAAACGCACGGCCACTTCATGATATGGTCAAACATTAGTGATCATATCGTAAAATAGTTACATTATTCACCGTTAGAGGCGCTGATATCGT
The DNA here is from genome assembly GCA_905220435.1 of Amphipyra tragopoginis. Lineage (NCBI taxonomy): Eukaryota > Metazoa > Arthropoda > Insecta > Lepidoptera > Noctuidae > Amphipyra > Amphipyra tragopoginis. The sequence goes on from HG992009.1 coordinate 14,883,782, forward strand.
TTTGTTTTTGTGATGCATCATGGCGGCGGACAATTATTCTGACAAAAAAGCTAATAATAATAAGTAAAGTAGGGTGACCACGCAACGAAAATTAATGGACTATTATTGGATTTCAAAATATGACTTCATGGTAACTGCGGGTGAACTTTTCATATAATTTTATTTGTTCGATTATTTATCTGGTTAACCTGTGAAACTACAGCACAAAATATCGATGCACGTTACTGCAAACATTTACTATTTAGTATATTGAATCATTTGGGTTAGGTTAGGTTAGAACAGTGACCAATAACGCGCGAAGGCGAGCGAGCGAAGCGAGCGTGCCGCGGCAGCGGCCGCCGAGCGCCAGATCCCCTTAATTGTTGGTGAATCAAGCTATTAAACTTTCGCGGTAACGTGCATCGATATTTTGTGGGTCGAAATTCCGTAGTATACTCCTTTGCTTGCATGGTACGTGCTTCCTTTATTTGGATTTTTTATTAAACCTTTGATATCATGGAAACCCTACATTAATGATATGGCCAAACGTGGATGGCCATATCATTAAACGTTGACGTTTCAACGATATGGCCAATTTTAGTTGGCCATTTCATGAAATACAACCATTTCATGAAATGGCCGGCCACATCATGAAGTGATCAATTCTACGATATGGCCACGACATATATAATTCATGTTAACATGTACTGTGGGGTATAGGGAAGGCTGGAAAAAAAATGGGACCGCTCGTGTGTGAATACAAAATCCAGTTTTACAGAAACCATTAAAATTCAATGCAGAACTTGATACTCCTTGGGACCGTGTCGTAAGGGGAGATCCGCATCGTCTCCTTACTTTACATGTTCTTCAAATCTCAATAAATACATAGGTAGGTACTTAATAATTATTTTAATAAATAATTTTAATTCACTTTTATGAATTATCGTGGTAGCATATTGCTATAACAGGCAAAACTCAAAACTTCGTTAACTATTTAAAAAAACAAGCCAAGTGTAAATCTTAGTAGTGTACAATCCCATAAACTCCAAGATTAAGCTTGTAGCTTTTTTGTATTTATGTACAAAAGAAATCACCAAAGGTAAACATGTGAAAATTAAATACACCATATAAACATTATGAAAGTTTTTTTTTGTATTTGACTCATTGACACTGAAAACACTCTTGTACGCCCGAATTAACCCACCATGAAAGAGGCTAAAATCAAACTTGCCAAACTTCACGTCTTTTATGGGACCAGAGTCTATTCAGGAATCCTATAGTGCCAACCAGTTTTGAAGAAAATCGTCTGTGGCAGACGGACGGACGGACACGAAAGAAATTCCATAGGTGGTCCGTTACGGAACACTAAAAACTACTGGCGAAATGTTGTTTTTACCTGTAATTTCAATATGCTACAACCAACAGAAAACCTTTATCAATAACGGTACTGATATTAAAAGTAAAATTAAAAGGTTATCTTAGAAATTACCATAACCCCTAGGCGTGGTAACCTATAAAAGTATTACGGTAATTTGTTTATTGGTAACCAATTCATTCATATTTTTATGTGATTTAACTTATAAAAATAAACATAACATTTCTTTGCAGAATTTGATCTTTATCAGCAACTTCATCGAATGGTGCAATAATACAGGTACAACACAAACAACATCAGGTTCACTTTCTGGCTAAACCAGCAGTTTATTCAAAAATCTAAATATGCAGGTTAGTTTTGTCTAAAAGCAAAACCCTTTGACCACTTTTTTTTTCTTAGTTTCTATATTGGCCCTGCAAACTCCCCTCTAAAACCAGTGTAGTGTTCACTTGAACAATTCTCGATCAGAACCATTATGGTCGGATGCCCACGTAATCTTTTAGTGTTCCGTAGCGTCCCTTTTGCATGATATGCGACGCTGTCCATCCGTCAGACGCTTGTACTTCCTAAATCAAATAAGATACGACTTCAAATTCTCAAACAAAATGCGATATACATATACTACATCTTAGGTCAATGAGAAATTCTTATTGGAATTTAAGGAGTCTGCCAACAACGAATCATACTAGGACCGTAATAGGCATGTGTCAGGCACGGCAAAAAACGCTCCGTACACTACCCCACGGCTCAACCGCGTTCCATACATTATGACGCGTATGATGACCGTACCATTTCCGTTCAGTGCCCGTTCAATGGGCCTTTAGTCAGTGTTCTATCGATTGTTTTACATTTTTTCGAGCCAGTCTGGCCGTTTGCGTCACCCTTGCACAAATAAGGTCTATTTTGCAATTCAAGATGGCGGCTATAAAAAATATTGATGGTTTATCATGGGTGTCAATTCCTTGATTTTTGCTGTAAAAGAGGTCAAAATCTAAATCCAAAATGGCGGCTATGAAAATATACTGATTATTCGTCATGTGTGTCACAAATCCATGGTTTTCGGGGCTGCTGATGCTGAACTTAAGGAATCCTCAAGAAAAAATGGCGGTCATAAAAATTTACGTGGCCGCCGTCTTGGATTTGAGAATTGGTCTTATCATCGGCATCAACACTCCCAAAACCATGACATCTTATTTGAAATTTTCATAGTCGCCATCTTAGATTTGAGTTTGGACCTCATTTTAAGCATTCAGCACCTCCGAAAATCATTGAATAATCAGTCTTTTTAATACTAGCAAAAAATGAATGTCTTATATCGAACAGGTATAACAACAACGACCATACGCGTAGCATACGTGGTATAAACGTGGTGCATACACGTCGCGTGTCAAGCATGGAGCATTCCATCACCTAAAAAATATTCTCCAGCCATAAAAATTTTGCCTATCCGTGCATAGCATGTTACGGTGTTGGTCGGTGACAGAATGGTCTAGTGGGCATCGTCTGACACTATAAATCCATACAAAGAATATTTTTTGCCTGTGCCCGTTACGATCCTATAAGTATGGTGTGGCGTAGTGAGCAGAGTCCCAACGAGGAGTTATGTAATACATTACAATGAATGAAAAATATTTTGTAAGTTTCCTCCTAAGTTCTGCGATTCGGAAAATCTCAATTTTTTTTTATATTTCGTAACCGCCATTTACTTAAGGAGTTCTAGTTTACCTGAAATATTGGTCACATCTTGGATTTTAAGAATATGTAATGGAAATAGTATAATATAGCAAAGTAAAAAAGTATCGCAACTAAAAAATTAACATATATTTTTAACGTTTTATTATTACGAGGTCTGGCGACCTCTTGATCGCCTTACATTTGGGGTTATTATAGTATCGAAGAAATTGTGAAACGGAACTCGCAGGCCCAAAAGGTTGTATCTCTAAGATTGAATCTAAACGCAGTTAAAGCTATTAAGCATTTCAAAGTAAAAACGAGTTAGTCAGCTGCATAATAATGTTGTTAGGGTCCCGTACCAAAAGATAAAGAATTTCTTGGCAGTACTATTTTTCAAACTATCGCTACGAAACTTGGCACGGTCGTTGAACTTGAGTGCAGGCATATAATTACAAAAAAAAAACTAAATAATTTTACACTGATATTTAAAAAAGTTACGACTGAGGCATGGAAGTGAAGCTCGGCGAGCAAGTCACTGGCAATAATTGACCTTTTTTTATTTTGGGCGGAATCATCTGTGCTCTAGTCAGACTTGCAATTTCTCTTTCTTTCCGCCTAAAAATATATGTAACCATTTTTGTTTTTAAACACTTAAGTATCGGATGTTACGTACGTGAAGATAAACAACTCTTTCTTTCCGTCTTTCCGTCTAAAAATATATCTAACGATTTTCGTTTTTAAACACTTATCGGATGTTACGTACGTAAAGATAAACAATGCCATGAATTTGTACCGTTTTTGTTTACATGGGACGGATCAGAGATAGTAGAATCAAGAATTACCTCATAATTATTTTCACTTGATTCATTATTCATTTAGGTATTGTAAACAGACCTTATGGCTCGGGGCGTCCTTATCTCGTTCCGTTTAAAAGTAAATATCCTAAATTTTGACGCCGCCAATTCAAGATAGGCAGGACGCATCTTGCGGCATCTTCAGTCTTTGCGGAATGGGCGATGAGAAATCGTGGTGAAGATTGCCAAATGCCGCTTAGCCCTATCTACAACGGATCCTTTTAACGGTTTTTTTTCTTAATGTTGACAAAAATTGTTCAAATCGAAAATCCTCTCCAAGATTGTCTACCTAGGAGAGGTTATTCAATTTGTCTGCAGAACTTGGATTGCCATCTCTTCGACGAAAACCCGATATGCATATTGAACATAAGCTTGGTTTTATACAAGTTTATGCCAAGGCCTACACCGTCTGATTAGCTGTGCTCTGTTGGCGAATACCAATTCGCCAACTTGGTCCAGCGACTGCCTTTATCGCCTTTATCGGCAAACCGGGAACGGACCCTGATATACTCACTACCTATGCTAATGTCCCGTCCAGGCTAGTGTCTTGAAGACGTCCTTCAACTCGTTTGGGAACAATTTCAGAGATATTACATTTCTCTGCTGCGTGGTTAGCTAGGATTGGTTTCGTCTTATGGCGTCAATCCTGGGTATAAACAATCATCATTATTCGAAACGGATCAATATAACATCACATTGTAACAGACACCTCAGAATCTCTTTTTCTTCGATCCGAGCAATTTAGATGTGGTCCATTGCTTTGGCCTTTTTTTAAATCCGGCGTGCTCTGGTGGCTTCGTCACAATCCTCGAGAACAGTTTGTAAATATGGCTGAAGAGGGGAAGATGGCTTTTTATTTCATCAGCACGGTTCATCTGGTGCAGTCATGACTTGTTGATTGACGGAATTAGACAGATTCGCAGGCTCTTTCAGGATCGGAGCCCCGCTAAGTTTTTGAAATTCTTTGATACTCTTTGATTCGTTCCATCATCAGCGGAAGCTTAGTTGTTCTTTATCTGATCAAGGGCCGAACAAAAATGAGCTTAATATCTTGGAAGCGACTGGGCCGATTTCTATTAAAGTGGCTTATGAAGCTTTTCGCAAATACCAGTTTTGCAATCAACCAAACCGCATTCCAAACAGTTCACCGACTCCTGAGTTACAATGCCACAGTTAAACACACCGACACAAACACGGACAGACAAACAAAGGCTGTAAACTCATAACACCCCTCTATTACGTTAGGCGTTAATAAATACGTACATCGTTTTATGCATTTTATAAAAACTGTATTCATTTAGATTAAAACTTTATATTTTTGAGGGTGTTTCTAATTAAGAGTAAAAATAAAATATTTATTACGCACGCGGGCTGCCGATGCATGTTACGCTGGATCCAAATTTGCATAGCGGAAACCCACGAACAAACGTGGATATGGATTTCTTTTTCTCGCTTATTATATATACTTCGTACAAGATTGGCAAATTAGCGTGCGAAAAATATATTTTTTGTAAACGTCTCTAATTCTTCTAATATGCTACTATGATAATTCATAAATAGTGAACTGGATATATTTCATTTAATAAATGTACTATGTACTTACTAAGATTTGAGGAATATTATTTTCGCATGAGGAAGACGTGAGCATAAAATGATCTTAGGATTTACCGATTTACATCTTAAAGAGCTTAAGACGGATTAGGTAAATTAAAGATCATAATATCAAACTAATATTTCTTGGTGTAAAGATACGTATCGAATTTAGAATAATGCCGGGGATATAAATGGCTCAGCAGCCCACGCTCTGACCTGTTGCTGGTTACTCGTTACCTATGGCGGGAGATCAGTGCGTATTGATTATAATCTATTAGATAAACATAGATTTGCTCAATTTGTACGGGACGTGCGTTCGCCTATTAATTATTTTTCGAAATTTGATAGTTGTTCTATAATGAGACATAACATTTTTATATTTGTAAACCCACATCGCCTATAATATACTACATTGGTATGAGCTAAGGTCTACGCACGTATGAAAGAAAATTCGAAATAAGTAACATACTTGGTGTTGTAAAGACGGCGGCGTGCGGTGGTTGGTATGATGGGACAACGGTGGCTGTGTTGCAGGCGTGGAAGCACGTGACGTATCGCTTGGTTCAGGCGAACTCGAGTCAGATCTCGACGAGGCTGAACCAGAGTTGCGCCGCCGTCGTCCTCCTTCTGTACCACCACCAGGCGTGCTAGGTGTACTTTCACCGCCTGTCGCACCGGCCACTCTGTCGCCACTACCATACCATCGATGGTGTGGTGTTGTTCTGAAATGATTGAATTTAATGATGCAACAAAAAGTTATAGAGTATTCGTAACTGACAATATTATTAGGAACTAGATAATATGTATAATTAGCAGTGATCGGAAAAAGGTGAGCTAATTTACCTAAACTTCATAGAACAGAAACAAAAAGTGGAGACTTCAAGACGACAACATTTATTTTCTAATTTTTAAAATTTACACAAAACCATTAAACACGTTTTTTTTTTTGTTTTCAAAAAATAAAAGACAATTGTATAAATTTTGAAAAAAAAAACAGGAAACGAATTCAATTGTTTTCTGTATTAATAACGTTAATATTAAATGTACTTTAGTGATGTCCCGAAGCCTGCGATAATATTCCCGAAAAAAAATGTTGTCGTAGGGAAGTCTCCACTTTTTGTCTCTGTTCTTTAAGTTTAGGTAAATTAGCTCACCTTTTTCCGATCACTGATAATTAGACACTGGTTAGTATTGCACGCAATATTATGATAAAACAGCAACAAACTTGATCAATTCTAAATTTCATATCAAATAATATCAATTCTATATCAGACAGACAACTATTTATTTGTCTATCTGCCTAGCCTTTCCCCAACTATGTCAAGCTTCCATTCTAACCAGATGCGGCTGAACACCAGTTTTTAAACGGAGCGACTGCAATCAGACCTCCGCAACGTAGGTAGGTAGGTACTTGGCAATGCCGATATCCTAAGGTTAGACCGGTTGTCAGACTTTCGAGCTTCTGACTACCCGTAACGACTATACCTATGGTGTTCGTATAGCTCAGTAACCGACGGCTTAACGTGCTGTCCGACGCACGGAGGGGTCTCGATGTGTAACCAACGGTCACCCATTTACGGACTGACCGCGGCAAACGCAGCTTAACCTTGTAAATATGTAACCGTATGATGCACGCGGTTGTTAATTAAGCAAAGAGTCTATATGAGAGAGTATGTCTATATGAGACAGAGAAAAAGCAAGACAATTAAAAATAAAAACGTCTGCTTTTGGTATTTCTGTTCAACATGTATGCCTCCGCCTGCATATTTATCTCTTTCTATTATAGCTTGTTTACACCCTTCTATTAGTAAGCTTTTAACGCAGTCGAATTATTTGATTAAATACCGGATACGTTTTTGTTTTTATTGAGTCTTTTTAGTTGTAAATATGAATACAGGGTGTAAAGAAATTCTTGTAATTCTTTGAAATCTCGTGGTCTACTGACGACACAGAATGACCATGCATGGGGATAATTTAATTTCAACAAAAAAAAAAAACAAGGTGGAAACGTGTTGCTCTTAACGTGAGTCGTTTTACCGCCCCGAGTTAACTCACTGTGCGGAGTGATACCGCGCTAGTCGTGCCTTGCATTGCAGCTGTCGTCCAAATTAAATTTTATATCACATTTAATTTAATAAAAACATTCGCTTATTTTTTATTTAATACTTATCAGGTGGTATATTTACGATCACTAACCACTATGAACTTAAGACAAAACAAGTTTTTTAAAATTTTGTTTTCAATCTAGCAAAACCCCGCGCTGGGGTAATCTACACCAATAGATCATGTGGTTTTAAGGAATTACACGAATTCCCAAATACCCAAAATGCTGCTAATTATATTTCAAGTACTCATAAATTTTTATGGAAAATAGCAATAAACATTACCTCGTTAACATTTTTTAAAAGAGCGCCGTTACCTCCTTTTGCATAACGTGGTATCGGCGCTGTTATTTTCCGTAAATAAAAAACGTGAGTGAGTACTTAGGTTTATTGTGGTTTTTTTTTAATTACACTTCTCAATTCCGTCTCTGCATTTCAAATATACTCTGGCTGTGTGAGGCAAGCCTAGACTAAGCTTCTAATGTGATCTTATTTATCCGTAACATACTTTTACACTCAACTTTTTTTTAAATTATCTTTTTCATTAAATACCTTTCAACATTAGATGGTGGTGTAGAATAAGGTGCCGTAGAGTTGTTGCGTTGGTATCTGCCGTACGCAGCGGGCGTGTTACCACGACGACAATACTCAGTGGCACTATCATTCGTACCACGCCACGTAGCTGGTGCAGCCGCGGAGGCTGCTATTGGACATGTATTGCTTGAGCTATCTTCTCCGCCGCTGTAAATAAATACATAAGTTGTTAAAACAAATTAAAAAACACATTAAAAAATATAGATTATGGAATCACTGGGATCCGAAGCCTGGACGGGGACCTCACGATAGGTAATCGCGCTTCGGTCACTAGTTCGATTGAAATTCATATGATCACCATTATAGTAACATTTTAACCCTAAAATTCCCTAAAACCCCCTAAACATATTCAATTTATTACTAAATAAGCTGTTTTTCGGTACATTATCAGATCAATCCGTGAAACTTAGCGAGATGTATGGTTAGCAGATAGACTACACCTTTGTCTGTGAAAGGTGGAGAACATAATTTTATATTTGTTTTATTTTAAAATATTATTATTCCGTTTATTCATTGTAAATTACATAATAAAATATTTTTAAACAGGTATCTCAAAAAAAGTAACAGTAGTAGCCCACCGGCCGGCCTGGCAGCGGGAACAGGGAACATTGTTACTATTAATTTGAAAGACAAGTTAACTCGCCAGCCGTGTGTGATGAGCGATTTCCTTAGACGAGTTCGGGATCTCGCGCACTACGCGGCCACGATCACGACCATCGGCCGCATAGACCAGGTTTAGAATAGAATTAGAAATCCAATGCGCATCCCGCACTCAGCGGGTACGGCCAACTGGCCGCATAACGTGTCGCTAGTCGCTAGACGGCACGACTAGGCGCCGGCGCCGCGGCTTAACTGTGGTGTAGTTTGTTATGAGCGCTCTCGCACTTTGTGACAAAGGATTTATTCCAATAACTCCTTTTTTTGACAAGAAGTTTTCTCCGCCTCAAATAGCAACGCGATGTCTATATCGTTTACGAGCTCTGCCCTACAAACGGCGGAGCGAAATCGCAATACGGCCTGCCCGATTCAGATTTTTTTCGATTAGTATTTGTTGACCGATTTGGTTTGCTATCTCATTCATTTACTATTCTCCTAACTCGGTCAACGTTTAACGTAACGTTTTTTATGTCACTTAAGATTTGCTGATGATATGGTTCTTTTAGCTGAACCCGTCACAGCTGGAATAAATGATACATCCCCTGGACAGTGAGAACAAACAGGTTGGATTACACATAACGTAATCAAAAGCAAGGTAATGAAGAATAATAGAAAAAAAAATTCTGATCACAAAAAGAAATCAAAGGAAACTACCACCTACAAAAAATCCGGAGAGAAGGTATTAGGAAGAAAACCAAGCTTTGTGTCTTAGATGGCAATAGCCAGGCTATATATCAAGGTATGGAGACGGAAGGTGGACTCTAAAATCGACAAGATAAGCAGGACCAATAAGAAAAAGAACAAGAAGTAGACCACGGAAGCAATAGGCTGATGACGTGGTCGCAATCGCTGGAAAAAACTGGATGGAGATTCTGATTGGAGAGGATGGAGCCCAGGACAGAGAGAAATGGAAAGGCCAAAAGGGCTCCATATCTGAGATAAAAATATAAATAATAAATAAATTATACAATAGCTATGGCGAAAATCTCATACAACAAAATGAAAGGTAATTATTGTTATTATTAAAAACTCGATTCGTGGTCCCTCTCATCCAGACTACCAGCTACCTTGCGAAGATCGTTACTTCACCTAGCCTGACCCACACTACGTTTGCCGATTCGCGATCTCTAGTCAAGAACACGTCTACTAGTGATGGAGCATTAGCATTCGTTAATAGTTCTGAAAATTCAATCGCATGAACAATATGAAAGGTAGTTGCTAAATTCTAATACTAAAATTCATTTTAGCGCGCTGATGGCGGGTTTATCTGGAATCCGTACCCCGCGTGCCCGCACGCCTTATTTGCCCCTAAGACGGGCGAGAGAGCATTACAATCTAGTTCTATTGCTTGGTATTTGGATTCGTGTTTGCTAACTCGGATTGTTTGTTTATATTGATAATTTTTGACTCGGCGCGTACGACTTTTCATGTCAGTATGTTTTTGCCAGTGATAGCGGTGTGCGTTCGCGCAGCGGAATGTTGTTGAATTTAAAGATTTTAATTATGCAGATATTTAGTGTATGACGTCGTATAATTCATTGTGTATGGTAAAAAAAAATTGTGCACGCAGCCATTGTGGAGAAATTCACCAAAAACTGATTCCGCTGGGCGAACGTTGTCCTGGCGGAACTTTTTTTAATCCATAGACTTTAGAAGAAAGGAGATGTGTCCAAAAATTAGTGTGTATTTGTGTGTAATTGTGTATGTTGTATGAATAAAATTAGTGCATGCATAAACTTCGGAGAAATTCAAGTTTCCGCTACGCGAACGTTTGGCCATTAGCTAGTTTTCATATAAAGCGCTTACATAGAGAGCTGTAGATTTTTACATACGTTGTTTTGAATTTGTTTATATTTGTTTAAAAAACAGATTTAGAAAAAATCGTAGGGCTTAAAAGATAAAAATATAAACGTAAAATACGCTTATTAGGTCTTAGTTTTTAAAGTATGCACTTTGGGGTCTAGATTTTCACGTTTATACAAACCTTGTAAGTGTCTGCAACATGTTGCCAAGTATCAATGATGTTCCGTTAGTAATTAAAGAGTTAGAGGACAATTTACCATGAATAGATCACTGTTTACAAAGCAGTCAAATATCACGACGTTCTAAAGGAATTGCATGGTAAAATGTATGCCAATAATTAGTTTATTCATTCAACTATTCACATGCAAAATGTCATGTCATTAAATTCAGTAATTAAAGAAAAACAATTATAATACTGACGAAGCATTGAAAACCTACATAACCCGACCAAGTTCGGATAGCTACAAAAAAGCGGCCGTGCCATATATGTATCTATACCCTAAATTCCTATCTCAGATAATTTATGTAAACAAAGGGGATAACAGATCATAAAAATATTTTATTAATGGTAGTTCACTGAAAATGCCGGAAAAAAGGTTAGATTCTCTTTTATGTACTGATTTTAGAAATAATCTTGTGTTGTGATTCCTGACCCGACCACAACATGGAACGGAGATTTTACTATGGCACAAAATGGTTATTTTAATTGTGTTTTATTGTGCCACTTATCCCAGGAATTTGTGCCTTGTACTTTTCGAGTAATAAGATACGATTGTGGTCGGGCTGGGGATCATGGTTCCCGGCCCGACCACAACCAGATCTAATAAAATATCAATAGTGGGAAATAACTGATTATGCCAAAAATATGTGTCAAATTGTGCCTATGGCACACGAAATTCTTTTACTATTCATATCACAGAATATATCTTAATTCGGAAAAAAATGAATAATCAAGAAATAAAGTGTGTCAATCACACGCTTTGCAATTTTACTACGACTTTGCAAGCAGTTTTATTTTGTGAAATTATGCTATATATAAAGCACTTTATTATTTTATTTTACTGGATGTGTTCACGACTTCGTACGCGTATACAGGGTGTTTGGCAGAACGTTGAACATACGAAAGTGGTGGATAGGTGGGGTCATCTGCTACTTACTCAGCCCTAATTTGTTTGGCCCCCTGTTTTTTTTTTATGCAAGTTGAAATTAAGATTTAAGTATTTTTTACATCTTTCTGTAAGTTTGAGGACTCATAACTTTTTTTCTAGCTAACATCTGAATAAAGCAATAATTTTATAAGAATCTGCCAACATTAATGATTGAAAAATTAAGAAAGTGGTGAAACAAGAAGAAAGCAAAAAAAAAATTTAAAAAAATATCCCGACGTCCAGGGCCACATAAATTAGGGCTGAGTAAGTAGCATATGACCCCACCAATCCACCATTTTCGTATGTTCAACGTTCTGCCAAACACCCTGTATATGTATTCATAAAAAAAAATACAACCACTATGTTTTGTAGCATTATATTAGTGTGTCAAGCTTGTATAAAAAACCGGTCAAATGCGAGTCGGGTTCGTATCCTGAGGGTTCCGTAACCCACATCATGACGATAAGTTGAAATTTAAACATAAATTATCTCGTTTAAACAGTACCAGTACAAGCTGATCCCTTGCTGCATACTTTTACTATTAATACAAGAAGTTAATAGTTAAGAATTAACCTTTTAAAATATAAAAACATAGTTTTCAGACTTTTTCCTTTACTTGTGATGTAAGACCTTGCCAAATTTCATGATTCTAGGTCAACGGGAAGTACCCTGGTTTTGATTCCCGAGCTATTTCCATAGATTTTTTTTATTTGGTTTTATGTAAAAATTCAATAAATATAATAATAAGAAAGCTGTCAAAATAAACTCCATTTTTATTTCTTACTCTGTAACCCTATATGACCAGTTTTGTTACGACAACAGTTCAGTTAAATCATAACTAACAGAATTCAAATGTTTAATTGCAGACTAAATTATACATAGAGTGTGACTACTTGACTTAATGCGTTGTGTGTGCCATAGGCACAATTTGACACATATTTTTGGCATAATTAGTAACTTCCCACTATTGATATTTTATAAGATCTGGTTGTGGTCGGGTCAGGAACCGTGATCCCCAGCCCGACCACAATCGTACTCTTATTACTCGAAAAGTACAAGGCACAAATTCCTGGGATAAGTGGCACAATAAAACACAATTAAAATAACCATTTTGTGCCATAGTAAAATCTCCGTTCCATGTCGTGGTCGGGTCAGGAATCACAACACATAATCTTCTATACTAATATTATAAAGAGGTAGAATTTGTGTGTTTGTTTGTTTGTTTGTTTGTATGTAGGAGGTAATCTCCGAAACTACTCATCCGATTTCAAAAATTCTTTCACCAATAGGAAGCTACGTTATCCCTGAGTGCTATAGGCTATATTTTGGGATCAAAAAATTAGGGATTCGTAAATTAACGGGAGCGAAGCCGCGAGCAAAAGCTAGTAATTTATAAAATATTATACCGTAATTACTTTTATAAATTTTCAGTTTTCAACAAAGTTATTAAAAAAAGGAGATTTTCTGGTATAAAGTATTTTATGATACTGGTAACACTGTAGGAGTACCAAACATTTTCAAATTTCGTTTGACAAAATGTCAAAGTTGTTTATTTATTGTTTGTCTTAGCGTCATAACAATACATTCGTTTTCTTTTCCCGTTTTCGCTGCGTGTTTGTTAATTTTGTTATTGTACTATAGTATCATCGTGTTAAGTTTTTCATCTTGTTGTTGTTTGTTATATTTCCTTGTTTTTGTTGAGTTGTTTGTTAAGTTTTATTTGTTATTTGACAAATGGAGCCTCAGCCGGGGCCTTCGAAGGCAGCCGCCCCCGACTTTTTGTCGCCTGTTAAAAAGCGGCCTCGAACATCTATGAGTGCCACTGAAAAACTTATGGTGATGAATGCGTATAAGCACACATACAAGACTTGGCCTGAGGGCGAATATTGGTCTTTAGGAGACTGTGCTGCTAAAACAGCTGAATTAATAGGAGTATCGGCAGTGACAGTGGGAAGAATTGTAAAAGAACACAAAACAACCCATACCCTGAGTTCTCCTAAGAAAGAAGGCCCAAAGACCAGCTTCATCCAAAGAATGGACGATTTTACCCTTTCTGCAATACGACGAATCATACACCAGTTTTTTCGCAGAAATGAGGCACCTACTTTAAAAAAGGTGAGAATTTCTTTGATTATTACATAAAGTAGATTTGTATAACATTCTATGGGCCTCTCTTTCAGTTTTTTACTGTTCATAATTATGTATACCTATTTAAGATTACCTATTATTAACAACCAAATTCTCTAGTAGAGTCTAACTGAAGTAGAGACCAGTCTCTACTGAACTAAAGCCTCCTCGTAACCGTTCAAGTAACATTAATAAGGCATTATAATTTCATTGTTATCAACTGCAGAGTTCAATCATCCATCCATAGTACAGTAGATTGCCTATGATAATACATATAATGTCACTATCATCCCCTGCTTTCAGTGATCATAATAACATTTTATTTTTATTTTCAGGTTTTACAAGTTGTAAACGAGGACTCTGACTTACCAAATATGTCAGAAAGTACTCTGAGAAGAATTCTAAACCATTTGAAATTTAGATTTATAATGCGTAAACGTCAAAGTTGCCTTATTGACCGGCAAGACATAACGCTGTGGCGACAAAAGTATTTAACTTTAATAAAGCAATATCGCAGAGATAAAAAACATATTTACTATCAAGATGAGACTTGGCTCAATGAAGGTAATAATTGTTTTAGATTAATAAATAATAATATATGTAACATCTCGACAATAATATATTTATGTGTCATCTTCTCCCCAACTCTGTCCGGGTTAGCTTCCAGTATTTAACCAAATGTGCTTGAGTGGGTACTAGGCCTCGCAGATCTATTAACATCCACTAGTTCTTTGATCACAATTACCAAATCCCATCCAGAAAATATTGTTGAACTAGCTTTCGCCCGCAGCTTCACTTACGTGAAATTTTGAACCCGTTAAGTGACGATTTTCCATACAAACTTTCATCCCCTATTTAACTCCCTTAGGGGTTGAATTTCGAAAAATCCCTTCAAAAGGAACCTACTGTCAAAATTTCAACTTTCTAACCCCAGCGGTTTAGGCTGTGCGTTGATAGATCAGTCAGTCAGTTAGCTTCTCCTTTTAAATGTATAGATTGTAATGCTCATAAGCTTTTTAATAAAATGAAATATTTTTTTATTATGCACTTACCTATTATTCTTTGTTATAGGCCATACAGTAAAAAAGACATGGGTAGACACCCAAGTCAAATCGTCAAAGCAGGCATTCCTAGATGGATTGACAACAGGGCTGAAAGCTCCATCAGGCAAAGGCAGAAGAATAATAATAAACCATATAGGCAGTGAAGATGGTTTTGTAGAAGGGGGTCTGCTCATGTTCGAATCAAAAAAGAACACTGAAGACTACCATCAAGAGATGAATGCAGAATGTTTTGAAGAATGGTTCAAGGAAATTTTACCAAAATTGAAGCAAAACTCTGTTCTGGTAATGGATAATGCTCCATACCATAGCCGGAAAGTTGAGCAGACCCCTACTACCGCATGGAGAAAAGCTAACATTCAGGAATGGCTTCATAAAAATAATATTTCCTTCGAGCAAACTATGATAAAAGCCCAGTTATTGGAAATTGTTAAGAAAAATAAATCAGAATTTAATAAGTATGTGGTGGATGAGATGGCTGCCCAGTGTGGTGTCACTGTCCTTCGTCTGCCCCCTTACCATTGTGAGCTAAACCCTATTGAGTTGGTGTGGGCTCAGGTAAAGGGGTATGTTGCACGAAACAACAAAACTTTCAAAATGAATGAAATAAAACAATTGTTACAAGAAGGTTTAAGCGAGGTGACACCGCAGAAATGGGCAGACTGTATTAGACATACTGTAAAAGTAGAAGATGAAATGTGCCAACTCGACCACATAATTGATGAAGTTACTGATAGGTTTATCATAAATGTGACTGAATCTGATTCTGAAAGTGATAGTTATTCAGATTCAGACACATCATGAAAAAATATTTCATAATATTAATTCTAATCGATGTAATTTATCTATGTGTGGTTTAATAAATGCAATAATGTCTTAAATTTGTATGTTTTATTTAACTACTTACACCTTCAACAACACACATAACTCTCATTCATAGATTAAATTTGTAAGTAGCAAGTCTTGTCACATGTTGGATGAAAACGACTGAAAACTGTTCCAAGTGGAAATTTGGTCCGATTTTGAGAAGTCTAATATTGGACTTAAAAGGACTGATTAAAGTGATTATAAGGCGCGTCTCCGACACACTACACAAGACATTGTTTGGCTACGGTATTTTGTTTGCATTGTTCTTAAAATTAACTTGATTTTAAATGATTACTTAGTAAACATTTAATGATAAAATGTTTTGTACTACTAACCTGTCACTTTGACAATGACATTTCTTTGTTTACATAAATTATCTGAATTCTGGAACTAAGGTATAGGAAACGTTCTTAACCTTCCATTAAAGTATTTATTAATATGGTACAGTTGCGTACACAAGCGTTAGGAAAAAATAAAACAATTTAATGAAAAAGAATTTAATGACATGAAATTTTGCATGTGAATAGTTGAATGAATAAACTAATTATTGGCATACATTTTACCATGCAATTCCTTTAGAACGTCGTGATATTTGACTGCTTTGTAAACAGTGATCTATTCATGGTAAATTGTCCTATAACTCTTTAATTAGGCTAATAATACGCGCGCCTCGGACGCCTTTTATTATAACTAGTCCCTATGAGAACCATAATACGATAATAAAATGACAACACTTCATCTTGACAAGAAGAGCGTCGTACCGTCGCCTGCTATTGGTCAATTAAGTAACATTGCCCTACTGACGACTTTTGGATTATTGAAAAATAACAGGTTTTAGTACCGATAATATAATCAGATAATTGTTAACGAGGCACTTTACTCATGACGCGACACGACACAGAATTGCATCGATTGCCGATATCGGTCAGATATCGCCTAAACATGCGGCCAAAGAAAATCTATGGACAATCGCAAATGTTTTCTAACAAAATCGTACGGTTTGACGATCGCTCACAGATGTGCTCGATCGACTTCGAATTGCGTGTATATCCTAATGACCTGCGATATTATTTAAAATGTACGGAGGCGCGCGAGCTCTCGAACGTTTAGACTTGCGCGCGATTCCCTGTACTGTATATGGATTAGCTCGTTCAATTGCGCAACTACATAATATATCTCTGTTACGAACATACTTTTTTGACTCTGGTAACCGATCCCAAATATAAGGAGTAACCTTAAATTTTGGTAACTAATTAATTTGTTACCGCTTCGTATATCGGTTTACCTTTATCTGGGGTAACCTATAAAAGGAGAATGAGCGGAAGCGGTCCAAGTCAGCAAAGTTGGTAGCGGTGCTGACTGTCCAGGGTGCGCCGGACGTATGAAGTATCGTCATTCGTGGAGGATCTTTTCATGCAACCCGTCGGTGAATGAGACCTATCTATGTCTTCTTAAAGCTTTTCGATGCGCATATTTTTTTTTTTATGGGCACTCCATTCACTTCAGTGGAAAAAAATTATGAAACTCAACTTTATGAACAGTTGGAAGAAGTTTAAGTGGTCTTAGAGATTGAAACCTATGTATTTCTATAGCCTGATTGGAGTAAGTACATCATTATTTACAATTAAAAAAAAAAAAAAAAACAAGAAAGAAGAGCGAGTAGTTTTTAAGAAAATTATCGCATGGGAGAGATTCAGGGAGCTTCAGAGATTGACACATAATATATGTACCTATGTTATTCTTTTTTAAGTTTATTTGAAGTGCATAGAGATCATTAATGAATAATTGAAAGAAAACAAGTAGAAGTAGACAATGATAGCCTAGTAGTTATAGGGTAATATTTAACCGCACACCAAAATATTCATGCTTTTATCAACAAAATATTTTAGTTTCCTATCAAAAATAATGATTGCGCATCAAAATATGCTCTCCAAAAGAAATCAAACACTGCTTATATTTTATGGGTCAAGCAGAACGATTAAGTGAAATGACCATCTATTATCTGAATGCATATCAAATTATTGTTTGAAACACCACAAAAGAAAATATCCTACCTATTAAGTATTAAACTCATAAAAATGTCTAATTTTCGAAATAAAATCCCAATTTATCAGATAAAAGAATACAAAATTATCCTTGAAACGATGCACTAAACAGTGATACAAAAGTAAAATCACTCAGTTCTAGTAAAAAAAATGTTTAAGGTACACTTCAAAAAATAATGCTTTCCTCTACAAAATTATTGGCTTGCACCATGGACGTACAAAAAAGATCGGACGGAACTCCCGCTAAGACAAAACTGTGTCCCGTAATGGCGGCGGCTATCTAAGTGTGAATGAATTTAGGGTTGTCATGTTAGCCAAATTTACCCATTTTATATCATTTTATTTTAAGACAAATACAGGTTGGCGCAGACAAATTTCTTGGAAATGTCGGCAGAATTATACCGTGCCATTTGAAAAGGTTAATGGTAAGAACCAAATCTCCCTATGAAAATATCTGCAAAATAAATGCCATGTTAGCTTAGATTGTTAATTTACATTTTGAGGTACTGCATATGTAACAACACACCGGAGTCCTCCTTTAGTTGTATTATATATCTCGTTAGCTTCCAAATGTAGACTGCAAATGACACTGTATTTGTTTGGAATTCAATCATTTTCACCGTTACAATTTCTCATTTTTTAATCCAATCATTTCTCCATACTTCATTTTCTTTCGGAAATCTAGTAAAAAATATATAAATAAAATACCTAGTAATAAATAAATTGAATTGAACAAAAAACTATAAATTTCCCATATTTAGGGTAATTTGCACACGTGAATATTGACAACACTGGCCTTGTGACGGATTCTTTTCTTCTGGTGAATACATTGATTTTATTGTATACAATTGGGAATTAAGTGATTGAATTATTCATTGACCTATGAAACGTGATTCCTGGATTTTTTTTCTTCCGATCACTACGGTTTTTACACCATTTCACCACACAAAACATGCTATATTTTAATTTTTTTTTGCCGCTTTTTGTCCCGACTCTGTTGACGTTTACGCGTGTAATGACTGACATTTTGTGAATGTGTGCGTGCCAGCCTGTACGTACAGCAAACTGACTGACTCTGAGTGACACAGTTTTTTGTTAGCGAAAATCTGTCCGATCTTTTTTGTATGTCCATGGCTTGCACTATAAAATAAATGATTTGCACTATTATCAATCAAAAACCTATTTGACTCTGGCGTTGAGTGATCACAGTTCTAATCTAACCTAACCTACCTTTCAGCTATCAGCCTGTTTGTCATTTTATTTCTTATTGCTTTGAAGCTAGAAGTATTAAAAATTATAATGTTTTTTCTTTAAATATATGTTCATGAGTTAATTGTTTTATTCAAGCAAATAACCTATTTTATTCACTTAGGGCCGATTTTTCAATGGTCAGATAACATTTATCTGAGGAATAAGTTTGACGTTTTGACAGCTTTTGTATAGCAAATGTGTCAACATTTCAAATTTATTCGCCAGATAAAAGTTATCTGTCGATTGAAAAATCAGCCCTTAAACGTATGCCTGGTCGTGAGTCTACAGATTACTTAGGAAATCTGCAGATTAACTAGTTAATCTGCACTCGAAACTGATTTAGGTTAGAGATGGGCCGAACATGGATTTCACCGAATACGAACATTCGGCAGAATGTTCGGTAAAACTTTCCCGAACCGAATATTCGGCATAATTGATTCCCTTACGTAAACAATACAAGTCTGGAATGCGTTTACGCAACGAGCGCGGATGGGCGTTTTAAGAAAATTTACCTTCATGTAACTTAAGTAAAAAGTTAATAAAAATTTGAATTCTTAAGGATATGTTATAATATTTGATTTGGTCTCATATAAAGATCTCATATTTGTACTAGTATGTCATTAATATAATTGAGTAACTTTGTTTGTATAGGGGTAATTGATTGATCTCTTAAATGAGTAGGTACCTATAAAAAATGCAAAAAAAAAAACAACTTTATTGGTTTAATACTTTTAACGTTAATTAAAGTTGAAAGTTTCTAAGACAATAACTGTTTATTTTCAATAAATAATTTTCGCTACTTTATGTAGAAACTAGAAAATTTCTAGTTTCTACATATTTAATATGATTCATAATCTGCTGAAATATTTGTAATTTAATCATGCAACTCTTTCTTACAAGAAAGACTTGATTATAATAACATATACTATTTTAGTATAAAGATTTCACTGTAGCTTAATCCCAAAACAGCTACATACTTATATTTTGTTTTTAATAACCATCTTTTTTATCTGCTACATATTATTGGAAATAAAACATTTAAATTACTTATCTCTTCTTATACAGTGTCGACAACAACATTTAAATTTCTTATCTCATAAAAATAACACATTTAACACTCATGGTCAATCATTACAGTAAAAAAAAATTTGAGGACCACTTTGCCGAACGTTCGGTGATTTAGCCGAATATTCGGCCGAATACGAATATTCGGTAAACCTGCCGAATAACGAATATAAAACGAATATTCTGCCCATCCCTAATTTAGGTCGCTTGAACACGCTAAAAGTCGCCGAGCCTATGCAAGAATTCGTACTAACGAACGAACAACGAACACGAACTGTGTACACTACTTCGACGCTGATCAAGAAAAAAATCTTGCCTGCACTAGACACGACGCGTGAACGTTGCTGCGGTGCGGTGGGGGCGGGATAGGGTAAGGTGGTTTAGGTAGTTTTTATTAAATACGTTTGTTTGCGTGGACGTAGGCGCACGACTGGCCGAAAACAATCTTAACGTTTACACGTTCCTATTCGTCTTGTCTGCAGTAGACACGAGAAGTTTTCGTGCCTAGATCCGACAGAATTCTTGTCGTGTACATGATAAATTGGTCCTATCTGCAGCAAACACAGTGAAATTTCTTAGCGTGTACACACGGCTACACTTCAAGCTATGGAAAACCAGTATAAGCTGACCGTTACTTGTGCGAAAAGATTATACAAAGCGACGCCAAGATAAACTGGTTTTGTATAGCTTGATGTGTAGCCGTGTGTACAAGCGGCCTTACGGACGTTAGCGGTAACATATACTATATTAAGTACACAAGTATGCAAATTTTAACTTATATTTTCCAATTTTAGATTTGAATGCTGATCTTGGGGTAATTTGGTGCGCTGATTACGAATGTGTACTTGGATTTTTCCTATCAAGCTCAGTTTTTTTGAAAAATCCCTTTGTGAAAGCCAACTGTACTAAGTTTTTTTTTATTACAATTAAGAAACAATTACTTACATGACTTTAAAACATTAAACATACATTTATGGGACAGTAAGAAATAAAATGAACAAACGACCAGACCCGGAATAACTATCTGTAGATTATACAAATGTTTTGTTCCTTGCGGGAGAATCAATACCGCGACCGAATGACCGCTTCAGCGATTGGCGCAGAAGCCAACCGCTTCTGCGCCAATCGCTCAGCCACTGCACCAGTGTCGAAATTACACGTTCGTTTACTTACATATGTATAGCAGATATAGCTTTATTGCAAATAACCTTATCAATTACTAAGGGCATACCAATTTTAAAAGCAAACAATCGAAAGCAAACGGTCGGAATTTCCACTGATCTTGACCACTGCGTGTTTAATTTCAGTAGACAACACGATGGTCATCGTTGCATTAAATATACATTAACGCCACGTATATGATAAATAAATCCAATAAAAAAAATTGGTCAAATAGCAGTTATTTTAAAAATTCTGTTGAATGTACAACCTCGCAAACTTCAAACGATATCTTCAGAATAAAAGAAGATAACTAATACTAAATCGAACAGTTGTGTCCACATGATTTTATCTCAATATGTATAAATTATTGGCACCAGACTACAGAATCAATTACAACGTACCATGGACGTACAAAAATGATCGGACGGAACTCCCGCTAAGACAAAACTGTGTCCCGTAATGGCGGCGGCTATCTAAGTGTGAATGAATTTAGGGTTGTCATGTTAGCCAAATTTACCCATTTATATCATTTTATTTTAAGACAAATACAGGTTGGCAGACAAATTTTTGTTAATTTACATTTTGAGGTACTACTGCATTTATAACAACACACCGGAGTCCTCCTTTAGTTGTATACAGGTTGTTTGGCAGAACGTTGAACATACAAAAATGGTGGATAGGTGGGGTCATCTGCTACTTACTCAGCCCTAATTTATGTGGCCCTGGACACCTAGATATTTAAAAAAAATTTTTTTTGCTTTCTTCTAGTTTCACCACTTTCTTAACTTTTTAATCTTTAATGTTGGCAGGATCTTATAAAATTATTGCTTTATTCAGATGTTAGCTAGAAAAAAAGTTATGAGTCCTCAAACTTACAGAAAGATGTAAAAAATACTTAAATCTTAATTTCAACTTGCATTAAAAAAAAAAGACCAGGGGGCCAGGGCCAAATAAATTAGGGCTGAGTAAGTAGCAGATGACCCCACTTATCCACCATTTTCGTATGTTCAACGTTCTGCCAAACACCCTGTATAATGTCGTTAGCTTCAAAATGTAGACTGCAAATGACACTGTATTTGTTTGGAATCCAATCGTTTTCACCATTACAATTTCTTATTTTTTTAATCCAATCATTTCTCCATACTTCATTTTCTTTAGGAAATCTAGTAAAAAATATATATAAATAAAATACCTAGTAATAAATAAATTGAATTGAACAAAAAACTATAAATTTCCCATATTTAGGGTAATTTGAACACGTGAATATTGACAACACTGGCCTTGTGACGGATTCTTTTCTTCTGGTGAATAAAGATTGATTTTAACGTATACAATTTGGAATTAAGTGATTGAATTATTCATTGACCTATGAAACGTAATTCCTGGATTTTTTTTTCCGATCACAACGGTTTTTACACCACTTCACCACACAAGACATGCTGTATTTAATTTTTTTTTGCCGCTTTTATGTGTCGACTCTGTTGACGTTTAAGGGCGGAGCACACACACCAGATGCGTGGCGTGACGTGACGCGTGCACGCACCAGTTGTAATGTATGAAAATGTAAGAAAGATGCCAGACCAGATGCGTGACGTGTGCACGTGCGTGAACCAAGCACGCAGAGCCGCAGCTACTGACAAACCGAGTGCACGCGCGTGTGTAGCGGAACGGCAACGTCGCACACGCGCCTGCAGTGATGACGTTGTATTATATGGCGCTCCCTGTTAGATGCCAGACCGGGCACGCACGCACACGCATCCGTCATTGCTGCACGTGCGCACGCACGGCAGGTTGTATTTATTTACAAACAGAATACAGTTTATGAGTGTTTTTTTTCGCAATGGAGACAATTTTAGAGGAAAAACTCATAGAAATAGTTCGCAAATATGAGTGTTTTTACAACACCAAACATAAAGAGTACAAAAATAAAAGTTATAAATTATTATTATGGAAGAGAAT
Source organism: Amphipyra tragopoginis (assembly GCA_905220435.1). Lineage (NCBI taxonomy): Eukaryota > Metazoa > Arthropoda > Insecta > Lepidoptera > Noctuidae > Amphipyra > Amphipyra tragopoginis. Next base: position 14,907,097 of record HG992009.1, read on the forward strand.
CGGGACAACGCTGGAAATATACGGTAAGTTCAAAATATTGTTTTATTTATATAATTTAGTACACTAAGTAATTAGAAAATTTTAATTGATAGAGTAGGTATACAGCTGACAAGGTGGCTCGCACGCGCGTGCAGCAGTACCTAGTACCTGCGTGACGTCATGCGTGCGCGTGTGACGTGTGCTGCACGTGTGCATCTAGATTGAGGGCCCATTTTTTAAATCCTTGCGAGACGAAATAAGACTTATAGGAAAATTAGTTAAAAATTGTTAAAACTTAAAGCAATGGGCCATGAATTTCTTAAACGTGAATTAAAACTGTTATGATTAAATTACTTGGGCCCTCAATCCAGACGCTTGCATAAAGTGGCATAGCCTAAATCTCAGAAAGTACTATCTCTGGGTTAATCATTTTTATTTAAGAATTTAGTTAAGATTTTCTTAAATATATTAAGAAATTCCCAAATCTGCAGAATATGACATTACAGATTTATGGCGATATATTTAGGGCCCTCAATTCATTCATGTCTGTACTGAGGAATCTGCAAAATATGAATTTATCTACAGAAATAAGTACATAAATACGACTTTAATATATTTTACTTAGATACCTCTGTGAATTAGTTAAAAAGAAATAATGACACAAAAGTTAATTGTTATAAAGTAAATCAAAGTTGAATTTTAATAAAACGTCTGAACTGAGGGCCCAAGATTTTCGGCTTTATTGACTAAACTCAACCTCATAGATTATCGCAAATTAGAATAAGTTTTTTTACTATTTTTTAACTAAAATTTAACTTAACATCCGTTCTTCTAAACGCCATACTTTAAGAGAAAATGGATTTTCAATTTTTTATAGGACAAAATTTTGTAGGGTGGATATGATTTTGTTACTTTTATGGATGGAAAGTCATATATTTGCGAGAGTCGTCGCAATCCGCAAATCAATCAAATTCATTTGGATAAATAAAACACGATCGGTATAAATATCAGAAAAAATCACATAATTGTAACTTAAAAATAGTCTGATATTGTAAAATTACAATTTACTTACAAATTTTGTAACAAAAAGTTGTGGTGGGTGGATCATGGAAGGCCACTGTACCAACTAAACAGTATTTTTCCTTTATTTACAGGATAAATGAACCAAATCTATCCGACATACATATATTATCTCTGGTTGTTCTCGTCTTGCTAACGGAGAGTATGCACTTGATCTGCACGGACACAACCTGGTAGCTAGCACCACCACCAGCAACTTGCTCTGAAATATAATGTTATGGATACAGAAGTACCATACTACAAGTAGGTATGTGCCCGACCCAGTTATTGAGGATGGTCATTTCACACTGTACTGGGATCGATCTATCATCACTGATAGGACTATTGTTGCCAATAAGCCTGACATCGTGGTGATAGATCGATTAGAAGGCCGCACAATGATTGTTGATATCACTGTCATGACGAGAATCTCGTGAAAGCCGAAAATGGTAAAAAAAAAACAAATATTTTGATTTGGCACACGAGGTTGTCGACATGTGGGATGTTGACCCAGCAGTCATTGTGCCGATAGTTGTTACAGCCAATGGTTTAATAGCCAAGAGCCTCGACCAACATCTGATGAGGGTCTCGTTAGGCAGCTGGATCAAGGGTTTGATTCAGAAAGCGGTACTTCTGGACACGGCTTCTCTCTAGAGCCCTGACCGCCGGTAGCTTGGACCCTGTTCCCGATGCCGGTGGACTACTATTTTTTTTATTTTGAATTGTGTATTGTTTTTAGTTTTTATAACATATGTATTTAAAAATATAATTTAATAAGTAGGTATTTACAACGAATAAACGGAATAATAATATTTACTGCACTATTAAATTATTGCATCACACAATCGCTTCCGACAGTTCAAGCAACATATATTTACTTACTCGCTTAAAAAATAACTTGTCTGAGGATACATCATACTGATACTGATCAGTCCAAAAAAGTAACAAAATCATATCTACCCTACAAAATTTTGTCCTATAAAAAATTGAAAATCCATTTTCTCTTAAAGTATGGCGTTTAGAAGAACGGATGTTAAGTTAAATTTTAGTTAAAAAATAGTAAAAAAAACTTATTCTAATTTGCGATAATCTATGAGGTTGAGTTTAGTCAATAAAGCCGAAAATCTTGGGCCCTCAGTTCAGACGTTTTATTAAAATTCAACTTTGATTTACTTTATAACAATTAACTTTTGTGTCATTATTTCTTTTTAACTAATTCACAGAGGTATCTAAGTAAAATATATTAAAGTCGTATTTATGTACTTATTTCTGCAGATAAATTCATATTTTGCAGATTCCTCAGTACAGACATGAATGAATTGAGGGCCCTAAATATATCGCCATAAATCTGTAATGTCATATTCTGCAGATTTGGGAATTTCTTAATATATTTAAGAAAATCTTAACTAAATTCTTAAATAAAAATGATTAACCCAGAGATAGTACTTTCTGAGATTTAGGCTATGCCACTTTATGCAAGCGTCTGGATTGAGGGCCCAAGTAATTTAATCATAACAGTTTTAATTCACGTTTAAGAAATTCATGGCCCATTGCTTTAAGTTTTAACAATTTTTAACTAATTTTCCTATAAGTCTTATTTCGTTTCGCAAGGATTTAAAAAATGGGCCCTCAATCCAGATGCACATGTGCTGCACCGGTCTTGGCCGGTGTGACAGGGCTTACACGCGCGTACACACGTCACGTCGCACGTCACGTCACGCCACGCATCTGGTGTGACCCGGCCTATACGCGTGTAATGGCTGGCTATTTTGTGAATGTGTGCGTGCTAGCCTGTACGTACTGCAAACTGGCTGACTCTGACTGACACAGTTTTTTGTTAGCGAAAATCTGTCCGATCTTTTTTGTACGTCCATGAAATGTACGGTAAAATACACAATAATAAACTCCGTTGCTTAGCAACATCTATTAACTTTAAATAATTTGTTTTGCATAGCCTAAAGTGGGTGATGGATGTACGTGCAAGTGTGGCTCAGCGACCTTTTTCGCTCATGTATGTAACCCTAATGCTGGGGCTACATTAGCAGGCGAAGATTCGTGTCGCGTTGGCGCGCTAAAACATCGTGTATTTCAAAAACTAAAAGGAGTAAAATAATTATCATAATATAAAATTAACAGTTTCAGAAGTCGGTGGCTTCTATTTGTTTCAGTGTAGAGTTGCACCGACTTCTGAAACTGTTAATTTTATATTATGGTATTTATTTTACTCCTTTTAGTTTTTGAGTCGGTTTTTACTTTTTTTAAAGTTTATTTTTTATTAAATACGTTTTAGTGCCATAAATTAAACCCCCTCCTCTTCATAACCCTTCTTTTTGGCTTTGACGTAGTCGGATATAAAAAGCCCTTTCAAATGATACCTTACACGATTTAATGAAAACATTCCGGAAAGTGGGGCGGGGGGGTTGACACAGTCCCTCCTCTTTTCCAGTAGTCAGTTACCAACAACACTTATAAACAAAGCATTATTAGTTATTTGAGAATTTTGCTTTGATCCGACGAGGAGCACCGTTCCTTAACTCTGTAGTTCATGGTCTTATCATAACAACATTTTAATGAGATCAAACGGAAAGTATACCATTTTTAACAAAAAAGATTTTTTTCAAATCGGTTCATTGAATAAATTACGGAGTTCAGAGGTAACAAACATAAAAAAAACCGAATTAAGGAACCTCCTCCTTTTTGAAGTCGGTTAAAAATAATATGAAAAAGAGACGCAAGTGTAGCCACCCAAGCGTATATTGTCGCGACAAATCTCTTTGATGCGCGCCAGTTTACCGACAGTGCCCCGATAGTACATCGTCTTCGCCCGAATACTACGCGTTGCAACGATCTACCCGGCCACACTCATCGCGTTGACACGAATATTCGCCGTAGCCCGCTAATGTAAGCCCAGCATAATAATACGCAAATTTTAAAACTGCCGCGCAAGTTTTTCGGCGATCCATACTATTCGCAGTTTCGCTCATAGCCCACTTCGGCTTGCACGTCTGTTAACGAGAGCAACGCAGTCAACGAGTGTGCCGCATTGCTCTATGTGCATAGCTCAAATTTTATTGTATCTCAGGACCTACTCAACCAATCGAGATAAAAGATACCTCAACTTTTTAAGTTAAGCTATTATAGAGCAAGAAGCCCGTGAACCCCAGAGCTGAAAGTTAGTCAGCGCATGCTCCCAACACAGGTAAGAACGATGGACCATTATGATGTTTTGGTTACCGTGGCATTGGCAGGTAAACGGTACTAAAGGTGTGTAAAATACAGATCTATATTCATCAAATAATAAAGTGTGATTTTTTGGAATTACCTTCAGAATATTATTAAAAATCACGTCATTCATTGCCAGACACTTAACATCGTGGCAACCACTTGCCAGACACCCTTAATGTTCATAAAATTATAATTCTACTTACGTTATAGTATAAAAGCTGATGTTTCCTCATTAGCCAGACATTTTTGATAGTTCCAACCTCTTGCATTGCAAGCTTGTAGGGTAGCTGCAGGAACGAGCGCGAGGCAGTATACTGGTGATTCGACGTATTCTTTGCACTACGTTTTAGGGGGGCTAAAATGCAACAATTTAATCCCCCATATGTTCTACCGAAAGTCAATGGATTTCGAGATATTGCAATTTTTGTATTATTTTGAATAATACCCAGAATTCCTTTTTAAACATGATTTATCTTTTAAATATCAAATTGACTGGCTTTGATTATGATATTAGCTTGCAGCTGATACTTTTATAAAGCTTCCTGCGTATTTAAGTGTTCTTAATGACCATCCAATTGAAAATAATCATTAAAAGTTAACTAAGTTTATTAGAAAATCGTCGAGGTACACGAAAAAGAATGATGTTTATCTGAAAAATTTACTACGACAGTAAATGTACACAATGCAACACATACATCCGTATTTAACCAGCTACCCAACGAGGTATTGACTTACAAAAAATATTCAGAAACTATGGTAAAATGTCTTATACTTAATACTGACAAAGGCGATTTCTGAAAAATCTCCACAAATAGGTACGCAAGCGGCCCGTAAAGTGCAATTGAAGGCATAATCCAATGCAGCGCAGCGCACGAAAAAAAGATTTATTTCAGGCTTTTAATGTCATCTACGATGCGGACGGGCATAGACGGTTAGTGTTAGTCATGTGCAAGACCGGAGTGTGAAAGATATCATGGCTTCACCTTGGAATGTCGTTGGAGCTTCAAAAAGCATTCCGGTCGCTTGGTTATCCACTTTAGAGGAGTTAGTGCCCGACAGACTGCTGTTCAATCTCTACGCGAGGATTATGCCTTCAATTGCACTTTACGGGCCGCTTGCGTACCTGTTTGTGGAGATTTTTCAGAAATGGCCTTTGTCAGTATTAACTATAAGACATTTTTACAGTAGTTTCTGAATATTTTTTGTAAGTCAATACCTCGTTGGGTAGCTGATTAAATACGGATGTATGTGTTGCATTGTGTACACTTACTGTTGTAGTAAATTTTTCAGATAAACATCATTCTTTTTCGTGTACCTCGACGATTTTCTAATAAATTTAATTAACTTTTAATGATTATTTTCAAACGCAGCAAGCTTTATAAAAGTATCAGCTGCAAGCTAATATCATAATCAAAGCCAGTCAATTTGATATTTAAAAGATAAATCATGTTTAAAAAGGAATTCTGGGTATTATTCAAAATAGTACAAAAATTGCAATATCTCGAAATCCATTGACTTTCGGTAGAACATATATGGGGGATTAAATTGTTGCATTTTAGCCCCACTAAAACGTAGTGCAAAGAATACGTCGAATCACCAGTATATACTGCCTCGCGCTCGCTCCTACAGCTACCCTACAAGCTTGCAATGCAAGAGGTTGGAACTATCAAAAATGTCTGGCTAATGAGGAAACATCAGCTTTTATACTATAACGTAAGTAGAATTATAATTTCATGAACATTAAGAGTGTCTGGCAAGTGGTTGCCACGATGTTAAGTATCTGGCAATGAATGACGTGATTTTTAATAATATTCTGAAGGTAATACCAAAAAATCACACTTTATTATTTGATGAATATAGATCTGTATTTTACACACCTTTAGTACCGTTTACCTGCCAATGCCACGGTAACCCAAACATCATAATGGTCCATCGTTCTTACCTGTGTTGGGCGCATGCGCTGACAAACTTTCAGTTTTTATAAAATAACGAAGGTATGGGGTTCACGGGCTCCTAGACTATTAGCTATACAACAGCAAAAGTTTCTTTGGAATCCGTCCAGCTGTTCTGACGTTATGCGGAAACAAAAATAGAAAGACAACAATCCAAAAAAAACGGATCGACTCATAATTCCTGTAACGATCATTTCATTGTATAGGAAGAAAAAGAATTGAAACTGAGTGAATTAGTGTCATAAAAGAAAATTGACAACTTTATTAATTACTAGTTTTTGCTCGCGGTTTAGGTCGCGTTATGCCTGATTTACACAGGGTAAGTAACTGACTCCAAACTCGAGACAAGTCAGTGCTGACCCGATAGTTACCTAGTGTAAATTGATCGCGACAGCGCTGTACGGACTCCAAATCAATTTACTTTAGGTAAATATCGGGTCAGCATTGACTTGTTTCGAGTTTGGAGTCAGGGGGGTCTCCTCCCTAAGCACGAAGTCCGTGGTTTCGGCCTTAGTAACGTGCGTTTCCTACTCCCTAACACCTACGGACATACGATTATTTAAAACTGAATGACAACACTATTTGACAGTTGTCCCTACTGCCGTTGTGTTTTTGCCCGTCCGAAAAGTTGAACTTGACACCTGTTTTGTTCACTCCTACGTTTCGGGCTACTTTCGGGCGACTAACTTCGTTGACGGACTTAGGGAGTAGGTCCCCAGTTACTTAAATCAGGCTTTAGTTTAGAATTTGACAATCAACTCTTAACACACTACTAAAGTTTCTATAATAATATAATTCAATCATGATTCGAAAGGCACGTGACGTGACGCCATCTATTATCATAAGAATGTTATAACAATACAATAAAGTTTTCCTCGGGAACAGTACTTTTTTTTCGGGATGAAAGGTACCTTATGTCCGTTTCTGTACATCTGACAACGTATTTGCAAAATTTCAGGATGATCAGTTCAGTGGTTTAGGCGTGAAACAGTAACAAACAAACAAACTTATTTTCGCATTACATTATTAATTAGGATTATGGAAAGTTAAGTACGCTAGACCAAAAAAATTAATATGTCAATATTGTTTTCTTGAAAAATGGGCAAATGTCTCCTAAGAAAGTTTTCCTGTAGCACCTTTGGTTTAGGATTTCCCCATAGAGTCTGATAATAAAAAATAAATCACACTGTATTTGTAAATCAAGTCGAACTGATTAGCTGCTTTATCAGCGTGCGCTGACCAAACGGTTAGATATCAAACAACTTAATGTTCTGCAAAAATATTGGTTTTTAATAGTTCAATTAAAAAGTGCGCGGTACTACTTACTAACTTTTACATTAAAGACACAACAACCGCTTTTATGTCAAAAATTGAAGAAATATGGTGGTATTTGTGTGGTTTTCGAATTTCCACATGGACGAAGTCGCGGGCAAAAGCTAGTTTTTTTTTGTATAAAACAAAACAATATACTTAATTTCTAAATTTAAAAAATTACTCGGCTGCACTACTTACGATGTAAATGCGGACCTCGCGTTGTTTTGGAAAAATACTGCAGCGCCCACCCGCGCTATTTGCTACTGTAAGGCCCTGCGCAGACGGCACACTTTTTGTGCGATCGAGTCTGCGGCGCACAAAAAGTCTGCTTGGCGCGCAAAAAGTCGGTCGCGGATTTTTCACAGACTCAACGCACACGACGCACATCTTCGATCATTTTGTCGGCAGAGCTGTAGGGACGTAGACGCTATGGAAATCGTGCAGAGATCGCGAAGTATTATTTTGTACATGAAAAAGAAGAAGAAATAGAGAATTTTGGGTACATCCTATACTTTCGGAAAAATTACTGAAGGGACAGTTCCATACTAAACATTCAATTCTGAAACAACATCCGGCAATTTTTTTCAAATTTTATAAAATGTCTGTTACTACATTTGATGAGTTGCTATTTATTTTGAGACCTGCTTTGACTCATTCAGAAACAACAATGAGGAGGTGCATTGGTCCAGAAGAAAGGCTGTCTGTGACACTCGAGACGTCATACATGTCCAAACAGGAGCGGAATAAACATTACAGCACACTTTTTCCCACATTTTTCTTTTTAAATGTCTATCATGATATTCTGCCTTAGAAGTATCATAAATTGCTGGTCTGTTTTGTATTTCTTGAATTAACATAGTTACATCGACCTCTGGCGCCATGATAATAGATCGCGTGCGTTACGTCCACCCCTAGCAAATGCAGATTGCCGACTAAAGTGTGCGCCGTCTGCGTTAGCGCGCGTTGAAGCAAACGTTCAATTTTTTTCACACACTTTTTGTGCGGAGCGGCGCGCCGCGGCGCGGTGCGGTCTGCCCGAATTACACGGATTTTTTGTGCGCCGGACTTTTTGCGCGTCGTGTGCGTTACTGCATATAATTGCATAGGTTCTATTTTCACAGACTAAAAAGTGCGTCACGGATAGTCTGTCGTCTGCGCAGGGCCTAAAGCATAACACAGACAACAGCCAAGGTTGCCAGTTGAGGTTCCTCGTACAAATATGAGATTTGTAAGCTTCCGTACGAGGTACGAGGACAGTGTCAGCCTTGTACAGTTTTGTAAGCTTCCGTACGAGGTACGAGGACAGTGTCAGCCTCGTATAGTTATGTACGAATTTTTGACAAAGGGAAATTTATAGTATGATTTTTCATTGCAGGCAACATTTTATAGCATAAATGAGTAAGCCTATAAGTAAGTATCTAACTAAGGCCCGTAGTACACTATCATAGATAATATACTACACTCGCCGGCACAATTAGCGGAACGCAACAAAAACGATGTTTTTTTTCATAATTTTGTATTATTTATTAATGCTTTTGTTTAAATATTTAATAATTAGGGTTAAATGCATTAAAAGGACAAATAATCATTAATTGAATTTGGTAATTTAAATCTTCAATTTGCTAAAACATCCATTTTGTAACTTTCGGCGCATATTTTTTGGAATAATTAATGGGCTAGTTATTTTACTTTTTTGTTTGTTTTATCACCGTTTCTACACTGTGCTACGGTCCTTATCAGTATTATGACATGTTTTTCCATCCAATTTATTAATCAATTTCTTTACTTAAGGCAAATTGTCCCCATACTCGCATGAAACACTTTATAATCCTCTAATGTTTCTGGGTGGCTGGATTTTTTTCTCTAACCTTATTTCCCATCAAGACCAAGTCATATTCTATTGGACTCATGTCCGGGGTCCACGTTGACCCACCCTGGTGGGTTATTACAACATCTTATATGGAATTGCGGACCACGAAAATACACAGTCCGGCCACACATAATCGTGCATTTTTTTTTTCTTATCTTATACTGCATCAATCTGAATCGCATGAGGTTCTGGGATGTTTATCCTGCAAAAATAAGCAGCCAGTAAGCCTCCTTCAATAATGTCTAATTCCGTGTGCGCTTCAAAACAAATGACACCCCCAATCCATTACTGGAGCCTCCAGTATAAGGAACATTCCTGTAAAATTTGTCTGTTCAAAGCGATTCCCTTGACGTATCCATATTCTATGCCACCCATACAAAAAATGTATATCAAAAAACAGCTTGCCCCTGAGAAAAAATCTCTAACTCCTTGGTCCGATCTCGGTGTTATTGAGCAAACTTTAATTTCACTACGCGATGACGTACAGCACGTTTGTGAGATTCAGCAGTCGCGTGAGGGCCTGTCCACATCTCCACGTCACGACGTCGTCAACGTGGAACGGTGCGATAACGCGGGACGGTGCGTTGACATAACGTGCAAATTTACGTTACCATATCGTAAAAATGCACGTCAGGATCGTTGTTAAGGTGTGTAGTGTGCGTTCCAATGTACGCGTAGTCGGTTACGCGTACACAGGAACGCTTAGTAATAGGATGGAGGTGCCTGTCTTAAGCCTTGTACGAACTAAGCGTTAATGCGTACGCGTAACGTTATTTTAAAAATATATAAAAAAAACCGGCTAAGTGCGAGTCGGACTCGCGCACGAAGGGTTCCGTACCATTTAGCGCATGCACCCGGTTCTACCCGGTCCTCAGAACCGGGTATACCCGGTTCTTGCAAGGTATGTGCAGAACCGGTTCCGGGAGGAGAAAACCCGGTTCCCACGGTTTTTTTAACAAAAAACGAAAAATGTTTACATTATTTCTTCGATTCAAAATACGCAATTGACAATTGGGTGGTGTTCTCATATACCTAATGTGCAAAATATGGTTTATGAGTTATGCTCGGCATTTACAAGGTATATCCCCCCCAGCTTTGGGACTAGAAAATATTATTGTTATGCCAGATGATTTTGATGTCATTATTTAAGCGATAGTATTTCAAAGCCGTTATTTTAATACCTTTCAGTAAACATACAAAATAAAATCCACAACCTCATCTCACTGGCCCTCTTCTACCATCGGACATCTAGACGCACTGCAAGTTACCATCCATATCTAGTTGCCATTCCACCAATTCGCACTAAGCGATTCCAAACATCCTTCATAATGCGTATGGCAAAAGAGTGGAACTCAAACTCAGTAACAGCTCTTTTCGCAGTTAGGTTAAGTAGCAAATTCACTTCCATGATCTTGCAACGGCTGCAACACCGTGCAATGCTCACCTACGTAACCTAACTGAGAAAACAGCTGATAATTTTGCAACGGCTGAACAGATTTCTATCAAACGTAGCTTATAATTATTTCGGAGTTACGATGCCACGAACAGGCAGACAGACACATTGACAAACAAACAGCCATAAAGACAGACGGACAGACTTACAGACAGATTTCAAACTTATAAAACATTCTTCTTTTTGCGTCGTGTGTTAAAAATAGGCTTCATTAATGTATAATACTTCTCTTATTGAGCCGGGAATTAAATATAAAAATGCTTACAAATTGAGTTTTTTGCCTACTTTAAAGCGCAATATGTCGTTAACTATTAGCTATAGACAAAAATACCCAAGGTAGGAATTGTAGGAAATTTAACTTTCTACAAAATTCATCTGATCTATTTTTGGCGTAAAACCCATCGTTAAGGAGTTATTTCATAAAAAATCATGTTTGGGGTCTTTAATCCAAGATGGCGGAGCGCGCCGAGGTCACTCAAGGTCAAAAACTTGATTTTTCATAAGAACACCTAAACATATCCAAAATTCAGGACTCACGGACCTTTAGCAAGGTAAAACTGGCTGGCGACTGGGCTATGAATGAGTACTTTCATTTTAAACTGAGGAGCGATTACCATGCTCAAGACAACTCACAGAAAAAGTAAAAAGTATTTTATTTTATATTCCTAGTGATAATTGCTTATCCTGCCAAATTCTCTATGATTTATTCCAATCCTAAAAAAACTTTTTAAATTTTATCAGCGGGAACCGGGGGAACCGGTTCTAACTGCTTACCAGACCCGGTTCTTAAAAACCTGGAACCGGATCCGGTTCTGCATGCCCTAGTACCATTATATATAAAAACGCCAAAAAACACACGTTTGTTGTATGGGAGCCCCCTTAAATATTTATTTTATTGTTTTTTTAGTATTTGTCGTTATAGCGGCAACAGAAATACATCATCTGTGAAAATTTCAACTGTCTAACTATCACGGTTCATGAGATACAGCCTGGTGACAGACGGACGGACGGACAGCGGAGTCTTAGTAATAACCCCCCCCCCCCCATTTTACCATTTGGTTACGGAACCCTAAAAATGGTAGCCCACCGGCATCGGGAACAGGGTCCAAGCTACCGGCGATCAGGGCTACAGAGAGGAACTTCCTAACAATACGTGCCGTGTCCAGAAGTACCGCTTTCTGAATCAGGTGCCTAACGAGAGCCTCATCAGATGTTGATACGAGGCTCTTGGCTATTAAGCCATTAGCTTTAACGACTGTCGACATAATTACTGCTGAGTCAACATCCCACATGTGCCAAATCAAGATATTTGTTTTTTTTTTACAATTTTCGGCTTTCACGAGATTCTCGTCATGCGGGACAGTGATATCAATACTCATTGTGCGGCGTTCTAATCAATCTATCACCACTATGTCAGGCTTATTGGCAACAATAGTCCTATTGGTGGTGATAGATCGATCCCAGTACAGTGTGACATGACCATTCTCGAGAATTGGGTCGGGCACATACTTGTAGTATGGTACTTCTGTGTCCAAAGGTTATATTTCAGAGCTGGTGGCTACGAGGTTAAGCCTGTGCTCACTCTGCCTGTCTGCCTGTGCAACTCACCGTTAGCAAGACGAGCACAACCAGAGATAATTATGTCGGATAGATTCACCGGGACAGTGGCATGCCCGACAGATGTCAACCGCGCCGTCCTTCACAATATATTTTCTATAATTGTTCGTCATCATAACTTCGAGCACAAACAAAACCTTCAGTTTCCCCGAAGAGGTCACCAAATCGTAGCCAGGTTACGAACGCTAGAAAATCTATATCGGGCCCATGAAGGGCACGGTAAAAGCTTAACGGTTATTATTATCACCTTTATTTATTTGCATTCATGATTTTACATTTTTAAATATAAATCTACTATTAAGTACTATTTCGATCAAGTAATTATTAAGCACTTGCTCATATCTCGAGTCGAGAAATCTCGAGAAATCATGCCAAGTTCGAGACGAGATAAAAAAAAACTCCAAAATTCGATAAAACAAAAATTTTAATTAATCTATAATTGGCTTAAAAATTACGTACACTGCATTCTGGGGTTCTGATCGTTCTCCCGAGACGCGGGGAAGCGAGGCAACCAAAACAGGCACCTAATACACCCACAACTTTAAGTAAGTACATACTCTTGTTATAATGTGACATAAAACGTCAAAAATACTTTTGGAACCGATAAAATTAACTGTGAGAGAAACTCCGTTCGTCTATTATTAGAATAGAATATACTTTATTGTACACCAAAATTGTAACATAGCTCTTATACAATATCATTTAGTGAAGGGTACAATGGCGGTCTTATCGCTGATAGTGATATCTACCAGACAACCTTTGGATGAACAGGAAAATAATGAATAAGATAGGGGGGATAGTCCGTGGTGTACTGCTGGAAAATATATATATACTTATTCTGACCAGAAATGGTTTCATTTTGTTATTTACATACTTAATTAAAATGCTTTAATCAAACAATCACATTACTTAATATTTTTACAAAAATATTATATTTTACAATACGATAAGGGAAAAAAAATACTTGAAAATGGAGATGGAGTATAAGTAAAGAAAATTTGTTCGATTTTAGAATTACTTTTCCCTAGGTTAAAAATCAACTATTAATGTCAATTTTATTGACCTATAACTTTTCTTGGTGTACTTTCAAAAATGCGGAAATGTTGTTATTGTAATACATTCTACAATATTTGGGCTTTTTAATAAGATATGTTTCATCTTTTTACATTCTGGCAGAGTCCTAAACTAAAACTTGGCATTCCAATTTACCACTAGATGGGAGTCTCTTTTTAAAGCCCAGCTAAATATATTTTTCTCGCCTAAAACTTTAAAATTTTTTGCAAGCAGGCGAGGTATTTTTATTGTAATTTATAATATTTGCTGTTATGTTTATTTACTTATATGAAATAACTTCAATGATGTTGTTGTGAAAAGAGCGAGCGGCTCAATTCCAAGCATTTTTATCGTCCATATACTTAATCTTTTATAAGAAACCTTTGTTTTAAAGTTTCTGCTTACGAAGGGCTTAAATTTAATGAGACTTAAGTCTGTGCTAAGTCTTGAATATTGCTTAGAATCTTGTTGTAGAAACGTATACTTGGCACCTAAATGAATTACTAATTTTTTGGAGCGTAGTCATTGGCAGTTTAAGTTTATTTTTATTTCTAGTATTGACGTTATGAATGTTGCTGTTCTTAAGCGTGAATTACAAACAAGAGGCGTAAAGCGTGAATTACACAGAAAAGGCATAAAGTGCAGACGCGGCGCAGGCGAGTCTCAGGCCCGCCGCCGCACAGTGCTGCTTCAAAACTTTTTCGTACGTACGAAATGTATGAAAGCGACGCGTCGTGAATTATACACAAGGAGTGCGGCGCAGGCATACCGCGTCGGTGCCTGCGCCTCGTCGCTAGCAGTCACAAATGGAGCGTCGCACAAGGAGCGCGTCGCTTGATATACAGTACGAGCAGTATTTAACAATACGAAAAATGCGTGACGATATTGAATACAATATACAATAATTCTGCGAAATAGTTGAGCAGTATCCTGCTCTCTACGATTATACTAAGCCCGAGTACAGTAATAGAATCTTAGGAAAACGATCAGGATATTCATATAATTTTTACATTATATGAATATCCTGATCTACTAGCGACGAGGCGCAGGCACCGACGCGGCATGCCTACGCCGCACCGCTTATGTATAATTCACGACGGGTCGCTTTCATAAATTTCGTACGAAAAAGTTTTGAAGCGGTAGGTACTGTGCGGCAGCGCGCCTGAGACGCGCCTGCACCTTATGCCTTTTCTGTGTAATTCATGCTTTAAAGTGCGCACCTTAAAGGCGCTATTCCGATGGCGACTTCCGGTATGCGGTTGCAGTCTGCAGTTTGCAGCCCGTCTCGGACTTGTACCTTAATGAAACAGTGGCCAGCAGAAGACTAGTCGGCGTGTCAAAAGGTAACAAAACATAATTAGGGACTGTAATCATTCGGCGTTTTAATTATTCGGCGAAATGGCGAAAGGTTTTCGGTCAAATAAGAATCGGCTAATAATATTTCGATATTCCAACAGAGAACCCTTTACTTAAGCTATTATTTTTAAAGTTCATTTATACAGTGTTTGGTTGTGGTTTAGGTAAACTAAAAACCTCTCGAATGAGCATAAAAAGGTATGTCAACGACCTCGTTTTGGCAGTAGATATGAATAATTAAAAAAGAGTTCAATTTCTTTTAATTTGTCATTTCTTATGACTTCAGTCAAAAATCGTCATTTTTTTTCTAAAATACCTGCGGCCCTTGTAGGCTTGCAAATAAAATAAAAATAAAGGCTATACTACTCCTAGATCCAAAGATATTATATTGTTAATGAACACATACATTACGGGACAGTTACAAAATCAAAATGACTGCCATTTAGAGAGGAGGGGATTTGTACAAAAAGGGGTATATTTTTATAGATATAATGCAGTGTGTAACATGTCGTTATATTTTCGGTCGTGCAATACCAAACAGTTTATACCATAATGCCGAATTAATTAACTATTTTAACTTAAGGATTAGCCAGCGTAGCAAGCGACATCATTGCATTTTTCAAGTTTCGTACACTACATTATCTAAACTCATGCAATTTACTTAAATAAAAACTAAAGTTAAAACAAAAACAATATTATGTCGCCCAAATCCAGCACCTCACCGTGCATTAGTGTGCTTCCGCGTGCATGTGCCTTAGAGCGCGCCGTGAGTAAACGTCAGAATCGCGGGTGAGCTTTTCAGATTTGCCTAAATTTATTGCAGTTATTTGGTACCTTCTACCTATACCTTCCATCTATTTGTACCTTTACGTCCCTCTCTTGAAAATTTGTGTACCTAAACCCGTAAGTACAATGATATTTTAAAAATTAGGTACACCCGCCGTCCTGACGTCAGAACCGGGGTGGGGGGTACGGCATTATTGTTAGCTACAATATATGTAGCTAAGTACTCTGTATAAGTATTCATATTCATATTCATTTATTTGCATTCCACAAGGTTAAAAGATGTTAACAAAAGGCTTAGAGCTAAGAGCCGTTGTAGACCCTGTCAGGGCACAGCAAAATTTCTAATTAGATACATAGCTAGGTATTACTTAAAGTTAAAAAGCTAAACATTAAAATAAATTATTCATGAAAAAAAACAATTACATTCGCATAAAATAAAAATAACAATAACATAAATAATTCTAATATTTGGTAAGCAGGTAGCTATTTTCTTAAAATAATAATAATACTTTTACAAGTTATATTTGCTTAGTAATATTATTACAACTTATTTAATAAGAGATCATATTTTAGGGTTACAAATTATTAATTAAAATTATAGATTCGGTGGGTAGCATTTTATAATTTACTCATTGTGTATTTAGAAGTCATGTTATGTTTCATTAAATAATCTTCTTGATAAATATACACATGTCTATATTTAAGGATGTATTTATTGTAATTATATTCTTTCATTCAAGTATTCATTCACATTATAATAGATTTTGTTTAATAGAAATAATTTTAATTTATTAATAAAGGTGTTGTATTTATTTATATTTTTTATTTCTTCCGGTAACTTGTTATATATTTTTATAGACATGACATAGGTACTTGAGGAGTGCATTTTTAATCGGGATGTAGGTAGGTTTAATCTATTTTTATGTCTTAAAGTAATTTTAGTTTGTATGTCTTCTCTTTTTGTGTAAAATTCCGGGTATTTACGTACAAATTTACAGATTTCAAAGATGTAGAGGCACGGTAGGGTTAAAATTTTTTGTTCCTGGAAGTGGGGCTTACAGCTATCCGTTTGTTCAATATTGACTAGAATTCTAATAAGTTTTTTTTGTAGAGTGAATAGTGTTGGTGAGTCTGTACTATTACCCCATAATATGATACCGTATTTAAGCCATGCATAGGCATATGCGTAATATGTTACCAACGCAGTATTTATGTCTGTAGTTTTTTTGATTTCCCTAAGGGCGTATGAAAATTTTGATAATTTTGCTTTTAATTTCTGGATATGCGACTTCCAATTTATGTGTGTGTCTATGTCTAGTCCTAATAGGGTGAATTTGTTTACAATTTCTAGTTTGTAATTTTTAAAACTGAAGTTTATATGTATAGGTTTTTTTTGTCGTGGGTGAAATGTCATTATTTTTGTTTTATTAAAGTTAATTTCTAAGTTATGTTCCATCATCCAATGAGTTGTAGCATCAAGTATTGAATTTAATTTATCATTAAGGTTGAGATTAGTTTCGCATGAGGCAAGAATGGATATATCCGCAAACAGAACACAAGGTTCACTGATATGTTTCGGGAGATCGTTAATATAAACTAAGAATAAGATGCAGCCTATTACACTACCCTGTGGGATTGAAGCGTTTATTGGTATGTTTTCGGATCGGAACAATTCTATTTCGTTAGTTTTTTGGTTAAAATATTCTAATTCCACTAATTGTTGTCTATTCTGTAAATACGATGTGAACCATTCATGACATTTACCACGGATCCCTATGCCATACAGTTTGTTTAATAAGATGTTAAATTGTACTTTATCATAAGCTTTCGTCATATCCAGCAGTAATCCTATTGCATATTTTTTGGAGTTAATGATATCGAGGGCTTCTTGTATGTATTTATATAAGGCGAGGGTTGTGGATCGGTTTTTTCTGAAGCCATTTTGACAGTCATTAAATATATTGTATTTTTCACAATAAGCGTAGACACGGTTGCACATGGCTTTTTCAAATATTTTTGATGCAGTTGGTAGAAGGGCGATGGGGCGGTAGTTATTTGGGTCAGTTTTTGCATTTTTCTTGTGTATTGGCTTTACAAGGGCCTTTTTCAAGAGGTTGGGAAAAGCACTTTCATCAAAAGATTGGTTTACTAGTTTATAAAATGGAAGAGTTAAGTCATCTGCACATTGTCTCAGTAATGTAGGTGGAAGTTCATCAACGCCATAGCTCGACTTATTTTTTAAGTACATTTGATACCTCTTGTGTACCTGCCGAAACACGTATTTAATAAACAAAATACTGTAAGGTTTATTTGACGTTGTTACTATTTTATAAAATACCAATCTTCAGTATTGTACTTACGGGTTTAGGTACTCAGATTTTCAAGAGAGGTACGTAAAAGTACACAAAAGGTACCAAATAACCGCAATAAATTTAGGCAAATTTGAAAAATACACCCGCGATTCTGACGTTCACCGCCGTGACAGACAATAAACAGTCGCAAATTGTTTTTTATTGAAATCTCCTTTGTCGTTGTGAAGTGTACATTAACAGAAAAAAATATATTTAAAAGTATTATTTTGTTAAGAAAACTGTACTATGATAAAACTTTCAAAATTTATTATCACGTGAATAAAGTATGTCATTAAGTATATGGTTAGTAGGTACTATTTTTGAATTAATAATTAGAACCTTACGATATGAGTGTAGATAAAATGTACTCTAATTTGACGCAATATAGGCAGTAAAATAATATCTACGAAACGATCGTTGTAATAAGGTTTAAAATGATTAAATGGTATGTTATTCATCCGAAATCTGATAAGGGTACTTCGCTTACGTCACTAACGTGTAATACACTCGTGTCAACGAGCAAAACCTAATTTCACTACGTTTCGAAACATCAGCAGTCGCGTTAGACTTAAGATTTACTTCTATGAAATGTCGTTTTCTTATCTTGAACTAACAATCACAATACGGACCACCTCCAGGAAGCTACGGGTTCGAATTGCGTTAATTTCTCAGCGCTTGGATCAGTCTAAATTGTTAAAAACCGATCATCAGCGACGCTGTTTTTTTATTTCTGCGTTGTTCTCATCTTCTAACGTAAGATCCTGTCTGCCTCTACCAATAGGTATTGCCAGGAATTACTAATATCGATACACACAGTGCTTAACTTGCTGCACGATAGGGATGTCTTTCATCGATCACTGTAACTCGTAACTTTTGTAGCAGGTAAATCACTTATTTTAGTCGTTTATTCTCCAAATGCAACGAATACACTCAGGGCTCTTTCAATTTAGACATTTCGTGTCGGACCGCTGCCGCACGTTTACCGTGCCGCTGGTTATAACCCGCTGCCGGTCCGCTGCAGTACGGTTGCAGTCCGACACGAAACGTCTAAATTGAAAGCGTATCTGACAGCAGTTAAGCCCTGGGCTCTGACGAAGAAACATTACTGTTAGTGCTCTTGTTGAAAAACATCAAACAGAAACAAAAACGACGCCCCCGTAAAAGAGCATCACCGATGTTTTCGTTAACATGCAATTTTGGTGATTTCCATAATCTTTACCCTAGGTTAAAACAAGATCCAAGCAATTTTTTTAATACCTAATAATGCCTATAGAATGTTTCCACGAATTACTTGAATTAGATAAAAGTAAAATTCAGCGGCAAAAAACTATTTTCTTTCCGTGCGATTACTGTATTTGTCGCTTTTGGAGTTCCTTAAAGTAGGACGTATTTCAATTTCATTTATAAATTCTTCCACGTTTATATCATCCATTTTAAGCAAAAAAATAAATGAAAATTCGATGAAATTAGCTCTCACGTCTATTCACCGCACTATTCAACAGCGAAAAGAACACGTGGAGTTTGCGATGTTGCCGTCCTGTTGTCGAGCGTTCGCGGTACCGACGCCGCGACGCACACTGTGAGATTTTCCTAATCTAGCTCGATTTAATTGATGATGTCTACTTACTCCAATTTACGTAGAAATTTTATATTATACAACAGATAAATTCTTCATAAAGATTTCAATTTATTTTTTGTTGTGGGTAGTCAGGAAAATAAATGACGCACTTCTAAACTCAGTACATTTTGTTGTTCTTAGTAATACGTGTTTACTAGATGATAGTTGCTGAGTAAAAATAAATATCCTCATTATTGTTATCGTTACAAAACTTCTGTTATTAGATACTTTAAGGTATGTGCGACATATTAAATTAAAGGGATAATTGTTTTAACTGCATTTAATATTTTTTTGGTAATGATAAAATAGGGGGATTTTCATAAAGAAATCGACAAAGTAAATTGGTCAAAAAAAATAGTTATTCAGGGTTATTCACCTCTCTTAACTATATGATAATTTAGCCATAACCCTGAGCTTTCACATTCAATTAGAATTTATTGCGCATAGTTGCGGCACCCATACATTTTTTTTTCATTTTTTTGAATAGCTGTTCAAATAACAAGAAAAGAATGTTTTGATGTGTGGTGTGATACAAATAGGTCTGAAAACAGTTTTGAAGCAGTTTAGTACTTTTTAAAATTAAAATAGGCATCAGTTGAATTTTCGGAAGACGCCCAAAATAAAATAAAGGCCAGTTTAAGAACGTTATGCTTCAAATTTGAGAACAAATTGCTACTGTTACTCGTTATCGGTTTTCAGTCTTGAGTAAAAATATATAAATCTAGAAAATATCTTTTAATTCATGAATTAAATGTTTAATTCATCTTAAATAATTAAAACATTTGCAAAATCGTTAGTTTGTCATCATAAATAATTAAATCAAGCTAGATAAGGAAAATCTCACAGTGTGCGACACCGCACTGTTGCCGTACCGCGCGCTTTGTATGAAAACAAGCGACCGTCCGTGCGCAGTACGACAAACGCACCGCTTCGGTACCGCAGCGGTCCGACACGAAACGTCTAAATTGAAAGAGCCCTAAGTCCAAACCACCGCCACTTAAATAAAGCCAAGTTCTTAACAAAAACACAAAAGCGCCAAAACTTTGCAAAACTGGCTATAATAACCGCTTAGAAAAACCATTTTTTCTTGAACATGCAGTCCAAATTGAAGGTTTTTTTAATAATAAAACCGACATAGCAATATCAGCAAAAAAAAAAATGAAAACAACTAAAACGTTTTAACTATTCCGCTAATTGTGTCTGTGTGTAGTTACGTACTAATTCTCAATTGTATTGGTAATAGAATATAATTTTTATTATGTTCACGATGGTTGACAGTTGCGAATAAACGAAAAGGAAGACGCCGTGACCTCTTTATAGCCTCCTGCAATGCGTATTTTTGGAAGGCGCAAATAGTACAGGGAGTCCAGTATATCTAACATAGGCGTAGTGAGGGTTTGGTTTCCTTGAGGATTTAATAGTGGCTAACTTTTAGGATTCTCCATGCGAAACATTGATGACGGGAACCTCTGGGCGCCTTAAAAGGCGCTTCCCCCACCGAAAGTGGTGCCACTACAGAAAAAAAGCATTATTTCTGTCAACACACAACATATTGAAATTTCGTACGTACAACATTTTAGTAAAGTGTTGTAGAAATTTTCGAACACCAAAAAACAAGACTTGACATCCTAGGTTAGAAATTTTAGTAATTACTTAATGCTAAAAACGGCCGTTTTTGGTACTTATCGCTAAAACTTTGAATCCAGAAGCTCTAGTGTTGATATTTGGTGTTCGAAAATTTCTACAACGCTTGACTAAAATGTTGTAAGCACGAAATTTCAATATGTTGTGTGTTGACAGAAATAATGATTATTTTTTCTGAAGTGGCGCCACTTTCGATGGGGGAAACGCCTTAAGGCGGATACTGACCGGAAGCATTTATTTTGTAGCAGTTCGAATTCGAGCAAATTAGAACTTAAAACGAACATTGAACATGCTGTCATGTCAAAATGCCCAATACTCAATGGCGAATAATTGTATTTAACATTACATTAAAGGTACTGTTCCGAACTGAGCTGCCAACGGCAACTGCCGACAGCACGTGCAGCGACTGCATGAAATCGCACCACGCACGACACTCGCCACACCAGCGTCACCTCTAGCCGCTGGACGTGCTGTCGGCAGTTGCAGTTGGCAGCTCGATTCGGAATAGTACCTTTACCTACTCTTAAAGTCTAGTGAATAGTGAATTGTGCTTTATCTACACACACACCGGCACAATTAGCGGAACACGTACAATATTTTCAATTTTTATCAGTTGGAAATGATATTCCTATGACGGTTTTTTTTAATTAAAAAGTTCTTTCATTTGGACCGCATGTTAAAGAAAAAATTGGTTTTGTGACGCTGCGCTGGTAATAATATAATAACAGTGCAGTAATTTCCACGTCCATTCCTGACTGTGTCGAGACAACTGAATGCATTGGCGACGCGATTTGGCGACTCAGTCTGGCGACGCAGGGACGCCAGACGTAGCCATGGCAACGTCGCTGGCCACGTCGCCATGGCATCTCGGTGAGGTATGGCCCTTACAGACACTTTTACAAATCAATTAAATGGTTTTATTTAAAACTAGATGCACCGGCATTTCCTATCTGACTAGCTCTGAGAAGAAAAGCCGAAACAAACTCAGAGGTCAAGGTCTCTTAAAGTCCAGAAATTGTGGTATAAAACTATGCGAGTGTAACAATGTAGGCCAACGTCTGGAATGGCCGTTTGAGGAAAGAGCCATAGCAGGTTTGAGTTGACCTGTTCCAACTGACGGCACGCATGCATCAGCCATCGTGTAACTCAACCTTATTTTAGGGAGCTCAACGGCCCGACGCACGACGCCACCAATCACCAATCAACCGGACATTTGCGTAGGTCACAAAAAATACTCAAACCGCCAAACAGTTTACGAACATATAAGTAAATTAAAACAAACGACATAAGTAATACCTACGTATTAATAATAGTAGCTGACAAAATGTCAAGGTAAAAAAAAACAGTAATAATAAGTAAGTCGATAGTCGTTGCGGCGAATGGTCTAATAGCCAAGAGCCTCGATCAACACCTCATGAGGCTCTCGTTGGGCGGCTGGATCAACGGCTTGATACAAAAAGCAGTACTCCTTGACACGGCACGCATAGTGAGCAGGTTCCTTTCTCTGGAGCCCTGACTGCCGGCAGCTTGGACCCTGTTCCCGATGCCGGTGGGCTACTATTTAATATTTTTAAATGTAAGTATATTGTTTTTTTTAAGATATCTATTTAAAAATAAAATTTATGTATATTGTCCCACTTATTATATATATACACTATTGGAGCTTGAGTGAGGGACCTCTAACTATCGTTTAAAAGCTTCATACGACCT
This sequence comes from Amphipyra tragopoginis, assembly GCA_905220435.1. NCBI lineage: Eukaryota > Metazoa > Arthropoda > Insecta > Lepidoptera > Noctuidae > Amphipyra > Amphipyra tragopoginis. Next base: position 14,930,084 of record HG992009.1, read on the forward strand.
AGAACTCCCAGTTATACCTCAGCATCTCACTTCTATACGGATTTTTTGTTTGTAACAATGATTTATAATTATTTTGGATGTTCTAAACACCAGAACTCTTTCGGAGCTTGAGTGAGGGACCTCTAACTATCGTTTAAAAGCTTCATACGACTCAGAACTCCCAGTTATCCTCAGCATCTCACTCATGTACGGATATTTCGTTTATAACAATTGTTAGTGATTTAAATTGGATTCAACCGATAGAACTATCAACAGAATAATTTTAGGATGCAGAACTCTTTTGCTTTCAACTCCGAAATGGTCAATTTTGAAAAATTCGATGAGATGCTATGATACATTTTGTGAAGTTAGCATCTCATTTTTTCAAAATGCGATTTCGGTAGTAAAATCGACGGAACTATTGTTAAAACTTATCAGGAACTATAGAACTATGCGGGATGTCACTATATCTGATGTTTATTTGTGAGATGCTAAAAAATTTTTTGCGAAGTTGGCATCTCATTTTTTCAAAATGCGATTTCGATATTAAAATCGACGGAACTATTGTTAAAACATACCTATCAAGAACTGTGGAACTACGCGGGATGCCACTAAATCTGGAGTTTATTTGTGAGATGCCAGCATTTGAGATGTTAAATTCACACACGTTAATCAGACTATCATTTTCATTACACTTTCATATCAATTACACTACTTTACAACGGTTTTTACCCATAGATGAAACCAATGTGTATCGGTAGAATAATTAACACTAAGTTGGATACTGAAGTGGAAAAAAAATTAGGACGTCAAGTTTATAAAATATTTATTAGACATTTTGCTCTCCAAATGACGTGCGTTCAACGCGGCGACTGGTTGGCGACTGAGTGAGTGACGGAGCATACAAACACGTGCAAACAACTGGCGACATCGCCAGGTAGCCAGCGTCGCCAGTCGCCGCATGCGGAGCGGTCGACTCTGGCTACGCTGGCTACTTGGCAACGTCGCCAGTCGGTCGCCAAGTGAGTTAGTCGTCATACATCACAATAAGAACTAGTTGGCGACGTCGCTGGCCACGTCGCCATGGCATCTCGATGAGGTATGGCCCTAACAGATTTATTTACAGAAATAAATATCATTTATGGACGTAAGTAGTAATTTAGTAATGGGGAATTGGGGATTGGTAATGAGATTTAATGATCTAACTAAGCTCAGGACATTTTTTTAGATAATTATAATTACCTTATAGCCTGTTATGTGTAATCGATGGCTATAACATTTATGGCCAAATAATTATTTATAATCACTTAAGTATAATGATTAAGTACTATTAGACAATTAGAAACAAGTTAAAAAAAAATATCTTCTTAAAATCACATTCTATTTTGTTTTTCCCAAAATCTAAGGCCTGAATTACACAGAAACGGCATAAGGCGCAGATACGGCGCAGGCGCGTCGCTTTCATACATTTTTTGCGAAAAAGATTTCAAGCGGCACGACAAAACGTATGAAAGCGACGCGCCTGCGCCGCGCCTTGTGCCTTATGCCTTTTCTGTGTAATACACGTTTAATGAGTACGCGTATTGTCTGATACGTTAAAAAATGCAAAAAAATAAGGAGCATAATCGTGCCAAAGGAAATTAGGGGCAGTCTAACGAAAGTGGAGATACATGCTATTTTATCAGGCAGGCACGTCCCTTTCCTCAAAGCAACTCAAGGCAATTTTAAAGCCCATATACACGCTGTATCAAAAGAGTAGTGTCAAGCGGAAGTCCAGACGTAAAGCACCCTTAAGCGTGAATTACACAGAAAAAGGCATAAGGTGCAGGCGCGGCGCAGGCGAGTCTCAGGCGCGCCGCCGCACAGTGCTGCTTCAAAACTTTTTCGTACGTACGAAATGTATGAAAGCGACGCGTCGTGAATTATACACAAGGAGTGCGGCGCAGGCATACCGCGTCGGTGCCTGCGCCTCGTCGCTAGCAGTCACAAATGGAGCGCCGCGCAAGGAGCGCGTCGCTTGATATTACAGTACGAGCACTATTTAACAACACGAAAAATTAATGCGTAACGATATTAAATACAATATGTATACAATTCTGCAAAATAGTTGAGCAGTATTCTGCTCTCTACGATTATACTAAGCCCGAGTACAGTATTACAATCATAGGAAAACGATCAGGATATTTATATAATTTTTCCATTATCTTAACCCTGCAGTGGTCGCGCGGATGACATTGGTCATCCATACCTCGAAATATAACGTTTTTGTTGTCGTTTTTACACTGACGGTATAAGCAAGCTTAAATTATAAATCTCAAAAGGTTGCTGCGTCACCCCAGTGACGATCAAGCGCTGGTGTCAAGTGGTTGTGCCAAGAGGAGTAAAACTTTGTTGCTGGATGACTCACGTCATCCGCGCGACCAATAAGGTTAGTATTATTTCCTATAAACTTATTGATGAAATAATTCATTATGCTTAATTTTTAGACATATAAGCTATGTTTTGGTATTCTAGTAGTATGTTTATTATAATAACATAAGTTGTTTGCCCTTTTAGTTGTTTTAATGTTGTAAAATTACCATTACAGACAGAAAAAGGCAAACGCAAAAAAATTGCATATTGTAAGGTGAATATGAGAAGGAAAATGCAGATGATTAATCGAAAGATACTTGTTCTGGTGACGAACAGCTGGCCCAAGTTGAGCAACAGTCAGAATTGAAACTGAGACCTGTGATTATTTAGAAAATCAAAGACAATCATCCAATATAACTTCAGATTCAGATGCAGGCGATACAGGTGGCCATAACGAGGAGATTTCTGCATATATCTTCCCAAATACTCCAAAATTTTACTTGCCCCGGTCATAGTCAATACGGATGTAATAATAGTTTTAATAATCATGTATAATAATAGCTTTAATTTGGTCAAAACTTGTTCTGAATTAAATAATGTGTTTTTTTTCAGACCAAATGACAATATTTATTTTGAAATTTCCAAATAATTAAAGAAACAGTTTATATTTCATGTGTTTTATGTTATGGTCTGTAAGACATTTCAAAGATTATAATAATAAACGTTAAATACGATTTACGTGATTCTTTAGTCTTTAATTCGTATTCAAAGATGGATGACTAGTGTCATCCGCGCGACCACTCATGTTCCGTTACAGAGCGCGACCACTGTAGGGTTAAAATACCTATGCTCTGCTCTTGCTTGTGACAATTTCCATACAGGATGCACCCAATATCTTCTGTGTCTTTGCACATTAATGAGTTGCAGCAAAGCAACCGCATTCTGGTCTTCTGAAGAGGAAGACATGCTATCGCAACAAAGTCGGCCTGTATAATGACGCACTTCGGCATATCTTTGCCTCTTCTGTATAATTTTAATCGCATCCGTGCCTTATCCATTACACGCCTGCACTGCGTCTGCGCCGCGCCTGCACCGTACGCCGCTTCTGTGTATTTCACGCTTTAGAGGTACCCGAATCACCCCCATGTATGTTCCATGATTTTTTGTAGTTTTCGAGTTATGATTTTTTTTTCATGTTTTAACCAAACTGACTTTAGTGACATTTTTGATCACAGTGACGAGAATAGTTTTTTTTTTCTAAATAAGACGATAAAGAATCTAATTTAAACAAAAACACGCATTTGTCTCATCTGTTCACGACACTATGATCAAAAATGTTAAGTATGTCATAAAAAATAATATAACTCGAAAACTATAAAAAGTCGCGGAACATACATTGGGATGATTAGGGTACCTTTAGGCGCTGGACACACAGAAAAGACGTAGGACGAGTACGGGGCGCGGACAGGGCGCAGACGGGGCGCTGTCGCGACTTTTTAAAACAGAAAAGACGAGGCACGGCTGTGACGCTGGGTGCCGCGAGAGATGACGGTTTTCAACCAACTTCATTCAGCCGTCCGATTTTGACGGGATAACATGTCTTCTTCCGAAGATGAAGATGTGTTAGCACTTGTGTATCTCGCTAATATACAGAGGGTTAGACGTTACTGGGTACATCCGGTATGGCGAAGCAATGAAGACAATAGATTTTTTAAAATAATGGAGTATCTATTACATAATTATCAAGATCGTTTCCAAGAAGTAAGTATATAAGATGTCTCCACAACGTTTTAACTTCATTTTGTCAAAGGTGAAGAACATTACATGCATTACATGTGCGTGCCCCGTCATTTCTGTATATGATTTTACAATAGGGCGCAGACGAGTAAAGCTGAGAACAAAGTGTGCACGGTGGTCGGGACGGCGTCTTTGGACGCCTCGCTTCGGTCATTCCATAAAATTTGACAATCGAGAAACATGACAAGCAGCGACCACGAGGACGAATTTATAGAGTTAGCGGCAGCTGCATTATGTCATCCAAAAAAATATATGAAAAGGTGTCATGTCGCGAGCGCGGTTGGTTCGCTTGTGACACTCAAAACGTCCGCGAACGCGTCCCGTTTAGTGATGTTCAAATCCGCTATAAACTGTAGACGTGTTATAAACTATAAAATACATTCATAATAGTCTGTTATTTTATACGCTATCATTATAACGCGGTGTTACAAACTCAAGCGCAGTCTGAACGCGGAGACGCTATAATTTTATTTAACAACACGCTAAACGGACTTGACGATGCGCGGTAAATATTATCTCGCAACGCGCTGTACACTAAAGAATATAATAATACTTCATTCCCTTACGCGCTGTTGCTAGTCGCTACGCTATCTTGCTATCTCGTTCTGGCCCCGCTGTGCGTGTTTAGACTTTTATTCGTTGAGTAGGTTGAGGCGTTATAATATAGCGCGAAGTCAGAGCCGCTATAGCAAACGCTATATACACATAGTCTGTTATATTTTGGCGCTACACGTTTTATTAACCACCACTAGTCCCGTTCACATTGTCCGCGGACGCACCAACGTCCAGCCGGCTATATTCTGTTCGGACGTCTGAACGCTCAAAGGCGACTCAAGGTCACGTCCGCGTCTTACGACCGATAGTTTTTCACAGTGTAGTATTAAATGTACCGGCTAGATTTCAATAAGCCGCGTCCGATAATTTGTTCTCAGCTTAAGTGCCGTATCCGCGCCCTGTCCTTTGTTTTGCGTCGCGACGCTTCTATACATTTTGTATGAAAGGGACGCGGAAGAGACATATATGTCTGCGCCCCGTCTACGTCTTACGTCTTTTCTGTGTGTCCAGCTCCTTAAAGGTACTATTCCGAACTGAGCTGCCAACGATAACCGCCGACAGCACGTGCAGCGACTGCATGAAGTCGCATCACGCACTACACTCGCCACACCAGCGTCACCTATAGCCGCTGCACGTGCTGTCGGCAGTTCAGTTGGCATCTCGATTCGGAATAGTACCTTAAAGGAGCACGTGCAGCGGCTAGAGGTGACGCTGGTGTGGCGAGTGTAGTGCGTGATGCGACTTCATGCAGTCGCTGCACGTGCTGTCGGCAGTTGCCGTTTGGCAGCTCAGTTCGGAATAGTACCTTAAGAGTGCTCTATCTCTGGACCTCCGCTTGACACTACTTTTTGGGACAACCTGTATGTTTGTAAGGCCTCTTGTTCAACACACGTTTTTTCGCCTTAAAAACCTACGGTTAATTAGCCGTGTTTTATGAACGTGTTTATGTGTTTTATTGTTGTATGAACTACTATAGAAGTTTGTTGACGGACACGGCGGCTCAACGGCACGCCTGCGCCGCCGTATGCTTCGTGGCTACCACTCTTTTGGGCACGGTTTGATTTACATTAGTGTTGTATGACAGTCTATGAGGGTTTGTTAACGGCCCCGGAAGTTTTCGCGACGGGCAATTATTGCGTGAAAGCTTTTCAACGCTGATTTTGTGTTACAAAATGGATTTAAATCAGTTTCGGCTGGTGGTTTGCCGTGTCGTGTACAAGCTCACACGATTTTTCTAAGGCGCGGCTAATACGCTGTACGGTTAAGAAACCGTGCTGTGAACGCGGCCTTACACATGAGAGCGATAGCCTGAAAATTATGTTACAGAGAGTACTTAATGTATTTAACTAATTTGGGAAATTAACAAAGTTCTAAAACAGCTTAAAAAACATCTGCCATTAAATTTTCGTTATATTATACCGTCACATGTTCACTCAGTTACATCAAAATTCTGAGGTACTTCTAGCAGAACTATAAACGTGATATTGGGCATGATACAGTACAAGCTAGTGTTTAGAAAGGAAAGGAAGGAAAAATTATAAAATCTTGAAATGTTTTTCGGGTGTATATTCTAATTTTTAGACAATTACTTAGTATGCTTGACATAAGAATACTAAGTAATTGTCTAAAAATGTATGTAGATGACATAGTTATTTTCGGACATGTTTCACGCGCACTAGACCGGTTTTTCAGAATTACTTAATGTCTATCAGTAATGTGTGTTTCAATGTTTTTTTTTTACTAAAACTCTAATGGCGTTGAAAAACTAGATGGCGTTAGTAGAAAACAATAGAAGTCGTTTCGGTTTTGTTACAGGGCATAGGAAAAAGATAGAGGCTTTGCGGAAATCGGTAGCCATTCTGCAAGAAATGGAATCACCTACAAAATACACCATCAAAAACATTGATATAATTAAAAAAATAACCCGACTGCATAAAAAGCGAACTAAAAAATAAGAACTGAAAAGATGTTAACAAGATGTACTCATAAGATTCATCATAGCGTAAAATTTACGTAGGTTTTCAAAAAATCATACCATGAAATCATAATTATGTAGTCAACATGAACAAAAAACCAACACGTCATCTAAGTACTTACCTATACAGTTTGTTTTTTTTTTTCAAAAAGCGCTGAATCAATTTCTTTAAAATTTAAAAGGGACCACCTCTAATGTACGACCTAGCAAACAAAAGAATCATCAAAATATGTATATTCCAAAGTGGGGGAATAATCGCGGAACGAACATAAAAAAGAAAAACATTCAGTCGAATTGAGAACCTCTCCTTTTCGAAGTCGGTTAAAGATGTAATAATTATTATGAGAACGAAGGTAAAATACCTACAAATAGTAGTCTGTATTGTTGGACCTACTTTACTGAGTAATGACATGTTGCCGCTTAGGCTGCGTGATGATTACATGCCACTACGTAAATGCGACGTTGCCGCACCGTGGACAGAGTTTCGTTTGTTTTACGCAAGCTGCAAGCGGTGTTTATTGGTGGTCATACTAGCACGTCATATTGATATGACCAATAAGAATTGTTTATTATCGGTGGTCATATTTCCTATTATCACTCTAAATATAATAATTTCCTGCACCCTGGTAGATGTAACGGTACAGTCAATATCAGCTATACTGATTAATTAAGAATGTTTTTTTTCTTAATGACCTCCTTTACGGGGATTAATCAAATATTTTATACTCATAGTTTATTCACCTCTTTAATGACACATGGAAAACAAAATTTATTTTCTTTCTTGTTGACATTATTTAATTTCACGTAAGTTCTGTCCGTTAATTTTACCTACTGATCTGAATCGCAAAAGATGGAGTTCCACCTTTGCGATCTGTCAGTTTTTTTTAGAAAAACTTATACCTACCTATAACTAAATAAATTATATAAAACTGTTGTTTTATATTTTGAGCGAGATTATACATTATTATTTATGTCGAGACTAATATACCTATAGGGTGTTTACTAAAATAATATGAACACCGATACAAACGATTCTTATTGGTCATATCGATATGACATACTAGTATGTCCAACCAATAACCAATAAACACCGGCTGCAAGCAAGCGTACAGCAATCGGAAAATGACGAAAGCGTGCGTATGAAGCGACGTTACGTGGACAATTGGGCAGTAAGTAGGTTAGAAATCAATAAATGATATTTTCAAAATATGGTTGATTGGCATTTTTTTTATAATTTCGTCAAACTTATTATCACTGACGGTACCTAAGCCCAAAAGCCGAGTAAGCCCTAAAGAAATACCTAGCAACGTATGTTCTCATTAAAAAACGAACAGTCATTCATGCAAGAAGAATAACATTCATATTTCGCGCGCTATCATTTGCGAGTCTTGAACAATGACCTGTACCTAGGTACTCATTCGCTCCTTATAGTATTTATCTTCGTTCGGCTTACAATTGGCATTGCTTTTTTATCTCTATTTAATTTTATTGTCTCTTTCTAAATTTAGAGAACAAATTGCTATAAATAAAAAGTTGTACATCTATTAATATGTATACTTGTTACAATGTATGGAGTGAAAAGCAGGCTATGGTGTGAATATAGAGAACAATAAAAGCGCGAAAAATTGATCGGCCAAGAGCGAGTCGAGCTCGCACAATTAGGGTTCCGTATTATTAAGGAGTCAATAAACCAAATAAAACTTTTCTTAACACTGACAGCCTGTTCACATCTCCACGTCACGACGTCGTCAACGTGGAACGGTGCGGTGACGTGGCACGGTGCGTTGACCTAACGTGCAAAGTTCCGTTACCGTATCGTAAAAATGCACGTCAGGATTTCAAAGCATCAGGTTTTATAGCATCGGAGCACATAGACGGCGACTAACTCGCGGGCGTGGAGAGCGCGGGCGGAGCGCATATACGTATGCGCGCTTGCGGCTAGAGGCGGAACGTGGTACGATACGGTAACGTAAATTTGCACGTTACGTCAACGCACCGTCCGCGTTACCGCACCGTTCCACGTTGACGACGTCGTGACGTGGAGATGTGGACAGGCCCTTACTTAATGTTGAAGACAAAATAAATTTTATCTGCACATGCTTTAGCTAGGGAACATTTTTTTTATTTGATAAGGATTAATACTGGATAGGTTTAAAAGCCCGTTATACGTAAATACCCATTTTTGTTTAAAACTAATATTTTCGGGAACTGATGACATGGTTGAAAAAACGGTTTATTCCACTTTGTTCACCTGGGTGAAAAAAGTGACATTTTTAGTGTCTTCATTTCACCTAGGATTTATTTCACCTGACAATATCAGACAGGTGAAATAGTGCGACATATTTGGTTTCCTTTAATCACCTTGGAATTAAATCACCCAGGTGAACAGTTGCGATTTTTTTTATTAAAGTTGTGGCCTTTATTCACAAGCATACAACATGCAAAAAAAAATCAAATTTAAGCCAACTTAATATTTAAGTAAGTAAATCATTTAAGTAATGTAAAAAGGAAAAAAAAAACAAAAATTATTGAAGTGTCAATTAAGTAAGTAAATTGTGCAAACATTTTGTCAACTTGAAAAATGGTTGGAATAATTAAAATTTTAGAAGATAATTAATGTATGTCAATTAATAAACACAAAATATAAAGTTATTTAAAATGCTTGGTCATGCTGGAAAGGACATGGAACAAAACGTACCCACCTTGTAGCAAATTGAGACTAGTACCATTAGAAAGGTCTTTAAAAATACATAAATATTTTGTATGGCGACAAGTCTGTATCTAACGGGAGAAAAAAGTTATTCGACGTTGAAATATGCTGAAAAACCTTTGTGAATTCACCCATTTAATCGCGCGCCATTTAATCATATCCCTTGAACTAGCCCAATATTCTGCTATAGGTACCAACTTAAACGTAGGTTTATCTGTACACCCTCATATGCACCTAAACATCTATGCGTATAATATATTTTGCTATACCTAGAGTAGGTTTTCTAATGGGAATTAGGAATGCATGCATGAATGAAGTTCCCGGATGGAAAACTAAACAGGAAGACGGGAGGAGGAACACGCTCAACTCTACCGCACTTTCTGAAGCTTAAAGATTCGCGCATATTGTGACGGGCCGCAGCGGGTCGGGTCGCAGCGCAAAAATCAGCTCGAATCGCCCGTATTTATTAACTATCGCACACTATGCCGCCGGGGCGCAGCGGGCCGCATATTCCGCCGCAGATTTTGGTTGAGTGTGATGCGGCCCGCCCCGCCCCGCTGCGCCCTAAGTAAGCATTTTGCGCTGCGCTGCGGCCCGCTCCGCCCCGCTGCGACCCGACATAATGTGCGCGAACCTTAACACAACCGAAAATCCACATTAAACACACAAAACGCTAGGGTACTGCAAACATGTGCATACGCCGAATGTAGGAGTCATTTTAAATAAAAATATTGATATTAAGTATTGCAAAACTTAAAAAAAATATAAGGTATTCTATGATTATCTAAATGAATATTTTTTTAATAATTAGGCAGTGCATATGTGATAATTTTTTTTTTTTAAATATTTATCACTTTTTACTTAGTTTTAAATAAAATTCGAAAAAATAAACTTCGTCGGTCCGGCAAATGCTTGGGATGAAATAATCATTGAGAGCAACAATACCATTTAGTGATGATGTTTATTTTGTGTACCATAATAAATAAACAAACTGTACTTAATTGAATTCATATCGTTTTAATTAATATTTTCCGTAGCAAAAAGTAAATCTTAGGAAGCTGGGTCAGTCTCTCTCTATGAAACAGAACGACTGGTTATTCATTGGGCCCATAAAATAATAATTTAACACTACATAGACGATTGAAAATGCAAAATAGAAGTGATCATAACTTCGGTCTCCCATTCATTCATTCATTGTTGAGTTGTTCACTTATGCCTCTTCTAAATGACACCTAGTCAGTAATTACTATGGACAACATTTTTACACAATTTAATTATCACCAACAATATTTTTATATGTTTTTTGTTTGTTTTTACATTAAATTGATTTACTTACTTAAATATTAAGTCGGTTTTGATTTGTTTTTTTTTAGCTTGTTGGGTTAGGGGCCGTCCATTAATTACGTGATGCTTTTTTTAGCATTTTTTATCCCCCCGTCCCCTCGGTGATACGTGGTGATGTTTAAGACTACCCCCCCTCCCCCACCCAAAATCACGTGTATTTTTTGTACCTACAAAGAATCTTAAAATTTTAAGAATTATTATCTTTAAATACAGGCATAAAGTACCTATGATCTAATTTTATTCTGAAATTAAGGACCATGATAAAAATGTCTAGACAGAAAGTTTGCAGGTTGTTTTTAACAGGCATTAAAATTTTCGCTTTTCAGTTTAGAAATCGCGCGTTTGACGAAAAAATAAATACACGTGATATCTTACTACACCCCCCTTGTGATATTCCCCCCTACTCCCCCCTTGTGATATTCCCCCCTACTCCCCCCTTGTGATATTTCGTGATTTTTGCCAACCCCCCCCCCCTTTCGAGCCTCACGTGATTAATGGACGGCCCCTTATATGTGAATGAATAAAGTCCACAACATTAAATAAAAAAGTCGCAACTGTTCACCTGAGTGATTTAATTCCAAGGTGAACAAAGTGGAATAAACCGAAAAAACCTATAGTTTTCCGGTAATGTATGACTTAATATCTACTAACTCTATTAAAATCTAAAGAAACCTAGGAGATACATAACAAGAGATATAGAACAAGAATGATTAGCAAAGGACAATGAGTAATGGTGGGCCCACCTCTCAATAGAAATAAGATACTCATGAATGAATAGGTATTTTTATGCAGAATAAAACTTAGTATTACGACTAAGGTTAAAGTCAGTACTTTCGGAGTTATACTACCTATTATATCTACTGCTATAAAAATGATCCCAATCTAAGCAGTTAATGATCGTAGTTTACTTCATTATAAGATAAACATTACCCAGACTCAAACTGGACGGCACGGTTGGCGCAGTGGTTAAGCGATTGACTGCTGCACTGCGTGTGGCGGGTTCGATTAGGGCACCGAACAAATATTTGTATGACCTACAAGTAGTTGTTCCGGGTCTGGCAGTTTGTGTATGACATGTGAGTTTAAATGTTTGTAAATGAACCCACAATACAAGAGAAATTACCTACTAGTGAGGGAAAAAGTTTAACAAAAAAAAAAAAACCTTAACGTGAATAACAAAGAAACGAATAATAAACCTTTTTTGTTTTAAAGTGAAATATATGTATCTATTATTACTATTCCACCTTATAAATATCCAAAAGAATTTGTTAGACTGAGGCGACTTTAAGACGTCGTATCTCCGTGTGTCAGAGTGGTCTGCAAATAGTCCAGATTTGAATTAAATCTAAATTTGTGGTACATTGTAAAGAAAACATTGTCCAATAAACATATCACTAATATCGTACTACTACTAGTATCACACTACAACAACTTAAAGACGCATTTGTAGAAGCTTGGAGAAATATTCCTTGGAAATGTATGAAACATTGATACACGTCGTTGTAGAGCTGTAATCGACAGCAGAGGCTTCCCAACCAAACATTAATTGTTTATTATAAAACGTTTGTTCCATTTAACTTAATTATTCATTGTTTCGTTAACTTTGTTCATATTTATGCTAATGTTCTTTTTCCGTTTCTAATTAGTTGTCCACCTTAGTACGTTGTGCTGTTTCATTTTATTTTAGAAAGTATATCAGTTTTTACATAAACGGTTGTATGATATTTCCAAAATTGACATAATAATACTTCACGATGTAGATACATTATAGATAAATAGGTATAAGCCCTCTATGATACGTAAAACATTAATTATCAAGTTAATTTGTACTAAAAATAAAAGTCATACTTGGTGTTTCTAATTATATGTCCATCACTGTATATGGGCACTAGACGAAAAATTATACAAGAAATATTTTTCAAATCTTGGACATGTCCGTTCAAATGATACCTAATACGATTTATTCATTAGAACTTTTTCTTTTTTTTCTCTTATCTGACTGTCGATCTATGTGCGTTTCAGCAAGTCAGCCTAGCATAATTATTATTACGGTAAATTTCAGATTCCTACGTTGCAAAAACAAAAACAAAAGTGATCTAATTAAGGTTCCGTTTTTCTTTTTAAGACTTAAAACGCACTAGCGGCCAGCCGCATTACGGCGTGCCGCTTGCGGCTGGCCGCATATCGATTTTTATATGAAACCGCATGATCTCAACGCACTGGCGCACAACGGCTGACCGGAAATCAGTGCGTTGAGATCATGCGGTTTCATATAAAAATCGATATGCGGCCAGCCGCATGCGGCACGCCGTATTGCGGCTGACCGCTAGTGCGTTTTAAGCCTAAGGCACGAATCCATCAGTGCCTTAGTGCAAAAGACTCATTGGATTTGTGATTGCTCCTACTAAAACAAATTCTTCTGTTGGTGTTGCATAATGTTCGTCATAAGTACTATAGGAAAAATAGAAAAAAAAAAAAAAAAACTTGACGATGATTTGAATAATTGACAGAAGCCAATAAACGCTTCTCTTTTTAACCCCCGTCGACAAAAAAGGGGTGTTATAAGTTTAAAGCCAATGTATGTCTGTCTGTGGTATCGTAGCGTCCAAACGGATGAACCGATTTCAATACGATAAGTAGAATACGATGCATGACGATTGCATGTCACTACGCAAATGCGACGGTAACGCTCCGTGGACAGAGCTTCGTTTGTTTATACGCAAACTGCAATCAAGCGTTCAACAAGCGGAAAATGACGAAAGCGTGCGTATGAAGCAGGGATGTTATGAAGCTCCGTAACCGTGACCGAAACTATCGGATATCCGAAATAAAAATCTTTCCGAAACCGTAACCGAATCTGATATAAACGTTTCGAATAATTTCGGATAGGGGCGGAGCCAAGAATAATTTTGTTTTTGCATTTTTAAGTAACTCTTAAAAATGAGTAGCTACAATAATCACTTATAAGGTTACGCGCGCACTGCTAATAAAATTCGTGCGAATTTTATTCGCAAAATCTGTGTAGTATGAAATCACATGGAAGCGCACACACTGCGAATAATTCGTTGCGTCCGGATTTATTTGTATTTACCTTGTTTTGTTGCGCTGAAAAAACGCACCGCTAATCGCCGGACCGCAGTGCGTGCTAGCCCTAAGGCTAATTGTTTTTTTCTGTGATTGTAGTACCAAATGATAAACTAGAAATAAAGTCATATCATTACCTACTTATTTGTATTTTCCTTTTACAACTTCTTAAAAATCTAATCTCCCTGAATCTATCCGAAACTATTGGATAATCCGAGATAATTTCATATCCGTAACCATATCTGAAACCGGTATAATATTATTCATATACCCGTATCCATATCCAGATTGGATTATCCGAAATTTCATATCCATAACATTCCTGGTATGAAGCCACGCTACGTGGCGGACAGTGGGCCAAAGTGATGTTATTTCAAAATATTATGCACATCGATCACAACCGTAGTGTATTTCAGACTTCAGAGATATGTTGATTGTTGATGTGGTAGAAAACTCCAAATGTTAGTAACAGAGCAACTTGCTATTATTTTACCAATGAAATTCATGATTGTTTGTTTGGTTTCATAAATCATTCGTCACACATAAGTGCGCAGTAGTTAGTGCTTCGTCGTCGATAAGCGAAAGAATAAAAAATAAATAAATAATAAAATTCGTTTATTTCAGGTCTTTAACCCATTTAAAATTAAAAAGGAATGTATACGATGTTATTATTATCATTATCATACCAGCTCGCGAACACCTAATCCATCATCGGCCGAAGTGTGCTCGGACGTCATCGACCAAACTCGGACAATCGAATAAACGTATGTAAAAGAAAGAGAACGCGTGTAGTGACCTACACTCATTTGTCTAGTTAAATTATTAAATTAAAAGCAAAATCTAGCGATCCTACTTTCTACCGCGCTAACTTCTTGTGTTTATGTTTTTAATGTAATACGTACTGTCCTATTCTATCTACTCCTTCATAACTAAGTGTTACTCTTGTGTGTGAACTGATTCCTGTGTCTGTGTACCAATAAACTTTCGTTCTTCTTCTTGTGTACTTTGGACTTATTTCTTCTACCACCTACCACACACAATCGCCTACACTACACGCGTACACAACTACAACCGACATCGTCCGATGACGCCCTATAATTACCGATCAACCGACAAATCCGAACTCGTTTCAATTTCTCCCCTGTGCGCCCGGCTTAATTGCGCTAATGCCAATATATTTCAATCAAAAAAATGGATGTTGAAAAATTAATTACTTAAGTAGTTCTATTTACTTATAATAGTGCAACACGCAATATTCTAAAACTTATAATAACAGAGACATTGCAAAACGAATATTGGCAGTAAATATTTCATTAATCCACAGCGACTTCGTTAACCTCGACGAATTAAATGGTTGTACGAATTGTCTGTGATGTACATTTCAGACACGTCTTCTGTCTACGCTTCAAAGTCAGATTACTCAGTCAAGACCGGCATCGTACGAGAACGGCAGCAGTGTATACAGATGAACGTTGAGACAGTCGTCCTTATAGTTTTGACCCGAAAATGGGCGAAGCGATTTCAGTGTACGCGTAACTAATAGGAACACATAACGGTTATGATAATGGTGGTGATAGATCGATCAGAGCGTCTCACAATTATTGTTGATATCACTGTTCCGCATGACGAGAACCTTGTGAAAGCCGAGAAAGATAAAGAAATTAAATATCAAGACTTGGCACACAAGGTTGTCGCCATTTGGGATGTTGCTTCAGCAGTAATTGTGCCGATAGTCGTTACGGCAAATGGTTTGATAACCAAGACCCTCGACCTCTAGAGGTTCTCGTTGAGCGGCTGGATTAAAGCCTGATAGCCAGAAAGCGGTACCTACTTCTCGACACGGCGCGAATTGTTAGGAAGTTCCTCTTTCTGAGGGCCTGACAGTTAGTAGTTTGGACCCTTTTCCCGTTGCCGGTGGGGTGCTATATTTTTAGATTATTAAATGTCTTTTTTTTCAATACATTTACTTAAATATATAATTTTATATGAATAAAAAAAATATAATATCGCTGCGGCTGCGAAGTTAAAGGGAAGCGTCCACCTGTCCGCATCGGACGGATCGCATCAAACGGATCCTTAAAGTGTAGTGCATCCTCTGAGTTCGCAACATTTTGAATGCCGACGTGAGCATGCTCAAAGTGAGCAATCAATGATCGCCGTTTGCGTGCGCTCCGTCCGTTGCCGATAAGTGAACGCATCTGCATGACTAGCCATACAAAGAATACTAAAATCTGTTTAAAGCGATCCGTCTGATGCATACGCTGCGGACGTGTGGACGGGTGCATTTATACAGGATAGCTGAATTTCCGATTTATTGTAAAGATTATCATAATTCGATCTGAATAGGAACTTTCATTTTCTTGCTGATTCATTTAAAGACGGACTTGTACTGTTTAATTTCATGAAACGATGAGTTAAAAATTCAACGCGTACCAGTACGCGAGTTGTTTAGAAGTAACTGTTAATGGAGACAGGCTGACATTGTCTCAGAAACACGAGACATCAAATGTGCATGCGGTAACGCTGACCTGCGATCTGTATGTCGAAGGCTTAATGATTTTAAGCAAATGGGTTAGGAAACGATTAAGTACTTAATAATTTAAAAATAGGTAAAACTGATTTTGACTGACAAATAGTTATTCAGTAGAAATTTGGGCTTACTATTATACTTAATGAAGGAGGAGTCTATCCATTAGCTACTTCAATTTATTAAGCTAATTACATTAAAGTATTTTTATTGACCTGGTATAATACATAGTTTAGCAAACCAATTTCTATAGAAAATATACTTAAACCAAGGTATGCCATGATGATGTTATACGGACGTTTCCCGAAGACGTCCATTTGATCGACGTATCAAGGTAGAGCGGTAATATTTTAATAATGTGCAATGTTACGTACCGTGTCCTTCCGCAGTCCACCGAAGGCATACCATGTAGTGTGAAATTTGTAGGACATGTTAAGCACTTCATTCTATCGACAAAAATAACGCCTTTGCAATACCAGTCCCCTCATATTCGAATGGCAGCCATTAAAAATAGTTTAATGAAAATACTCAATGAATCATCTGGCAAAGCAAGAAGTCGGTTAATTCGGTGATATAACATTTTTAATGTACACCTTCATTACTGGGCATGTTAAAAATCAAAATGAGTGCTATTAGGGGTCGCAATACCGTACCCTTTTCCCAAAACCGGTATTTTCGGTCATAGGAATACTCCCGGCATTTTTGGTATTTATTTTCAGCATTTTGAGAAAGGAGGATGGGCGTAATGTTTGGATGTTGGTCTACCCCTCCTCTGGGAATGAGTTATATGCAGTGATCGGAAAAGGGTGAGCTAATTTACCTTAACTTCAAAGAACAGAGACAAAAACTGGAGACTTCCTTACGACATTTTTTTTCGGGAAAATTATCTCGGAAATTGTCTTTCATTTGTTTTTACATACATACATACATATCGTACATAAACATAAAAACAACGAAAAACGTGTCATCTGGTTTTGTGACAATTTTGGAAAACAAAAATAGGAAACGAATTTAATTGTTTTCTCTACAGACTATTAACATTAATATTAAATGTACTTTAGTGATGTCCCGAAACCAAGAATAATTTTCACGAAAAAAAATGCTGTCGTAAGGAAGTCTCCAGTTATTGTCACTGTTCTTTGAAGTTTAAGTAAATTAGCTTAAGTACCTTTTTCCGATCACTGGTTATATGTGTCATTAGCAGGGAGCGGAATCTTATGGCAAAACAATTGAAAGGTGATAGAGACGGGTTATTATTTTTTATCGAGTATTCAAGCTATCGATACTATTTAGTTATGAACTTTATTGTTAATTAACTTAACAAATACTTTTAATTTTTATTCTTTACGAACAAATAATCTTTAATGACACATAAGGTAAAAGCACTAATGCCCGACACTATAAGAGCAACACAAATTTAATTCTTCAATAACAAATGTAATTTAATCACAAAACACAGTTAAATCTTTTTAAATGCTTAAGTAACATTTAGATTTAGTTTTCAACATGAAAGCTTTATTTACTAACATATTTCATACTTTAATTTACATTCTTTTATACTTTGTCGTAGGAACTATTAAATGACATCACAAAAAACGAAACCACTAATAGTGGACATCCCTTAGCGCTAATACTAGACGTATCTAATATTAGTGCTAATGGATGTCTATTAATAGTGGTTTGATATTATTATTATCAAGTTAAAAAAAAACAATACTGAAATACTATAATATTAAGTTACCCGTGAACTTGTAACAGAAAATGCAATTTTGACTTAATCCTATCACTTGTTACTATATATAAAAATGAATCGCTATTTCCCTTGGTCATCGCATCACGCGTGAACGGCTGGACCGACTTCGCTAATTTTTTTTTTGTTTTGTTCGTAATTGTCAGGAGAAGGTTCTTATGAAAGAAAATTTTGATATAAAAAAAAAAACTAATTATAAAGGTAGTAGGTAGGTAGTAGGTAGGTAGTAGGTAGGTAGTAAGTAGGAAAAAGTGCATTGCAACGCATGCCGGGTACAGCTAGTAATAAATAATTGTTGGCATGTCTTAAACTCGCACGGCGGCATAGTGCTCAAAAATAAATCTGAAATCAAAAGAACTAACAGTTGACACCTAGTATACCCCAATAGTTGACACCCTGTCTACTGTTGGATACGATCATTTGAAATGAACAAAAATTAAACAGCACTTTATTGACAGGATATAGAGACAATAATTGCATGAACATGTGCTGAGAAAATCTGTTTGGTGCGACTCCAGTAGATGACACATGTGGCGGCTTTTAGGTTTTTACTTATTTCAGGTACTAATAGTAGACACACTTTAATTTGTTAGAAAAACTAACCGAAATAAGAAGGCAATGGTCCTGGTATGTCAATAACTTAATACATTTCTATAAACAACACAGTAAGCAGCAAAAATCGTAAAAATGTAGAACAAAATCATACCAGCTACATGTCGGCGTCGTTAACATTTTCTTTTAGAATCACATTGCATTTGTTCTCTTTCTCACATTGTTTACTGCCAACTGACGTCATTTTTAAATTTGCTTAAATACGTGAATGAAAATTTTTGACCGCGTACCTAATACCTATCTTAGATATTTAGGTGTCTGTTACAGCAATCTTGAAGTCAATTCAATGATTAGTATTCTTAGTAGAAAAGGTTTTATTCTAAAGTGTCATCCTTTAGTTCACTGTCGGGCATTAGTGATTTTACCTTAATAAAATGTTGACTTTTCTATCAAAAAATTCTGAAATCTACCGTGACTCGGGAAGTTTACCTTATAGACACTATTATCATACTTGACCTCTTTTGATTACGCTAAGTACTATAGTACGGTAATCAAAATGAAACGTCATAAGTATCTATTTCAATTTGACATTTCGTGTTGATCTATTATTTCGTGTTTCTAAAAAATGGCTAATATGTCTGTCCACCCATCTGCATCTACAGCTGTCAAAAAGTATCGATAGATTGAATAGTCGATAAAAAATAATGACCCGTCTCTATCACCTTTCAATTGTTTTGCCATAAGATTCCGCTCCCTGGTCATTAGAAAGGTATTTTTAAGCATAACATTTGTGTTCAAACACCTTCAGAGTGTAAAATCGTTACATCCATACTATCACAATTTATTATTTTTTATTATTTAAGTATACTTAAGTAAGTACTTATCGTTACGTTCTTATCATATTATTTACAAATAATTAAAGTGTGTATACTTAAATTTTTATGTATATGTCGGCGCGTCGAGAGAATTGGCTTGACGACTCCAAACTTAATTGATTCCTGGACGAATGACATCTACCAGATGACAGCGGTCAATGTCAATTTGACGTAACACCGAGGACTGGGGAGGCGGCCCGCGAAAAGCTAGAGAGATAAGGTCAGAGCTATCGAGCAAAACCCCGGTGTTGATTATTAATGGTGATCATGATTAAGATAACAAAAGTGATTGGGATTGGATGCATGTGCGCTCGCGCCCCACGTACTCGGTGGAACGTCGTCTATCTTTGTGCATCATTTTATTTGTGTTTGTCAAAGTACGACTTGTAATTGATATCAAAGACTTTAATTTGCTTCTCCTAGCCCGCAAACCCACGCATAGTACGGTGGCTGCTTTTGATAAGGATAACCAAATGCCTTTATATAAATTCCAAACATCATAAATGTTATCAATAAAGAAAATAAGAGCATTTAAAAAATTGTGCCTTCCATAACCAAGGTACACACGGCTACACATCAAGCTATACATTTCCAGTTTACACTGACCTCTCACTGTAAGGAAATCCTATACAATGAGAGATCAGCGTATACTAGAAATGTATAGCTTGATCTGTAGCCGTGTGTACCATAATATTATGGATATAAAATGGGCACAACTACCAATGATACGTGGGTGGACTAAACAACTCTGACTACCCCTTCGGGGAATTCAGGCCTGATGTTATGTGTTACTTACATACTTGAATAATTATTATGACAAAGCTTGCAAAGTTGGGAAATCGTGTAAAAAGATAATAAACAGCAATATATATTTTTTTATTTTTTTTTTATTTTTAAAAACGTTGCCCCACACTAAGATTTCTCTTGTATCGCGGGTGCGTTTACAGACACAAATCTCACAAACAAACGCCCAGACCCGAAACAACCATTTGTAGGCCATACAAATTTTTGTTCCGTGTGGGAATCGAACCCACGACCCGTAGCGCAGCAGCCAATCGCTTAGCCACTGCACCAAATGTGTCGTCAATATTATGAGCGTTAACATAGTTTTTAAATGGTTACATATTATAATGAGCTTGTAACTCGTAGTTGTAATACAAAAAAATGTTTTACTTAAAATAACATTTCTATTAATATACCACGCAGAGGAAGGGTAAACCAAAACGCCCATATGGTTCAATCATAGTATAAATAGTGTAGTGCCATCGTCATTTTTAACCAATTTACATAATAAACATTAAAGAACATGTCCTAATATACGACTCTCGCACTGCCTAAACCGCTAAAGGTACAATCCTGAAAGAACAATGACTTAATAAAGTCAGAAAGCTGATATCAATCAAAAAGGTCAAACTTAGAATGAGTGAATTATATTATTTGTAACAAGTATCATTGGCCAAATCCGTGGGATATAAGAGATACTGACAAACAAGACCCCAATAGCCCGAGCTTCATGGCTTAATCGATTTTCGTTATTACTAATTTAAGCCAGCGGCTACGCTCACTTGGAATTTGAATAATAACATTAAGTACTTCCGAGAGCCAACCAATCTCGAACTTTGCCTTATCCAGGACCCCTAACTATAGAGAGATCAAGCTGTATCTCCGGTTCTACACAATCGATCGAGATAAAACATACTCTAGATATAAGTTGGGTTATTAGTATACAACAATGAAAGTCCAGTCAGGTTAAAATACTAAAAAGCATTTTGCACGTAAAAACGATTATAAGGTTATAATTTTGGATTTTCTGCACTAGACAAGTTAATTTCATTAAAAAAAAACTATAAAACAGTAGGTTTAAAACAATATAATGAAAATGAGAGCATAAAAGAAGAGTATACTGGTATGGTACGGATAATATTTGAGTTAAGGTACAAGTCCGAGACGGGCTGCAAACTGCAGACTGCAACCGCAGACCGCAAGTCGCCATCGGAATAGCGCCTTTAAGATGTGCATTTTAAAGGTGCTATTCCGACAGCGACTGCAAAACTGCAACCGCAGATCACACCGCAAGCGATACTACTTTTGCAGTTTGCGGTCTGCAGCCCGTCTCGGACCTGTACCTTGAGACTTTTGACTAAAATTAAAGGGGAATGCCAAGATTTCCTTTACGACTCTGCCAGAACGAACAAAGATGAAACCTAATTTATTAAAAAGGGCAAATATTGTAGAATGTATTACAATAACGACATTTCCGGTGGAAGTACACCAAGAAAAGTTATAGGTCGATATAGTTGACCTTAATAGTAGATTTTTAACCAAGGGAAGAAAAGTAATTCGAACATCAAACAAAACTTTTCTTTTTATACTCGGTATACATTTTCATGTTTTTTTTTTAATCCTTATCGTATTGATAGACCTTCAATATTTTTGTAAAAATCTTTATATTATTATTGTTTGATTGATTTGGTTATATATTTGATTGCATGTAAATATGTAAAGAACAAATATTTACGTTGCCATGGCAACGTCGACAAAACATGCAGGTCATAAATCTATACTAATATTATAAAGAGGTAGAATTTGTTTGTTTGTTTGTATGTAGGGGGTAATCTCCGAAACGACTCATCCGATTTCAAAAATTCTTTCACCAATAGGAAGTTACGTTATCCTTGAGTGCTATAGGCTATATTTTGGGATCAAAAAATTAGGGATCCTTAAATTAACGCGAGCGAAGCCGCGAGCAAAAGGTAGTACCAAATAATTTTAAAATCATACTTTTACTAAACAAATTATTTGATTTGACAAAAATCTTGCCCAACTGGAATTTACAATATTGTATTCACGGTAGGAATATTATAATATAATATGGTTACATAAGTACTTCGATACAGATCTATACTTAAGTACTTTGTCGCATTATTTGTAAGAAACAAATGGAAGTCATTTGGATTGTGAGAAAGGTGTTTGTTGTCGCCATTAAGTAAAATAAAATCATAACAATATTCGATTTTAAACGTAATCGATTATCAAGTATGTATAAAATCGGCTTAGTAGTCGTTTCGCACGAATTTGGTTCGCACGAATCGTGCGAAACGACACTTTTCAAAATTGATTATTTAGTAGGTGGCGTTTCGCACGATCGTTTTTATTTTCATGCCAATCGACCACTTCATAAATTAAGTAGTGGGCTATTCGCACGAATTATATTATAAGGATTAAAAAAACTCAAGTACAGTCGCAAATATACATTATGGCAATAATAAATTTAAAAATTAACATACCACGATTCAGATTATAAGTATTACCTATAGATATTTGAAATACATAATAAATTGTCAAATTATATTGCACACACCTGAATTTTACTACTAGTGATATAGGGAATGAGAGAAAGAAAGCAAATTATCGTCATTGCTTGTTTTCTCACTCACTCGAATTTGCTGTGCGCATATTGAATCATTCACAGCGGCAGCAACGACGAGTTATGTGTGCCAAAATATTGACGTATTTTAAAACATTTGATTTACGCATTTAAATAAATTGTTAACATTATATATTATGACAATTTAATAGTGTTAAGTACTGAAAGCATACAAGGGGTCAGCTGTGTACGTAAGTAGTTAATTTTTATTTTATAATATCATACAATATTGTGCATGTTTCGTAAAAGACTTACATGAATATCTTTATCACTGTCATATCATACAATTAAATGCACAATAAAATACGGTACGGATTACGTTAACGGTAGCTATATCCATTTTGCTATTAAGGATTAAAGATTCGATGAGCAATATGACAATGATTATGGTGTCATGCAGTTAATAGCTAAAGCACAATTGACACATTAAATCCTTAAAAGCTGTGAAAATCTGTTATGAATTCAAATTACACCTAAGTGTCCAAACTCACTATGCTGAAGTTAAGCGACCGAAGTTCGGCGGCTGATTTTACGTTCCGACGTATTCGGCTGATATGACACACCATAAGTGCCGAACTTACGCGGCAGAAATTCAGTTGCGCAACTTTGTGTGTATTCAGTGTCTTACGGAGGAAAACGTGCACAACTCGACATAAAAGCGGAAAAAAGAAATGGTAAATCGCAAAATTACAAACGGCGCGTTTATCATACACAACAAACGGCAGCCTAACCACAACTAATGTTAATCTCCCAATAATTATTACTTCATTAAACTTTCAGTTTATAATTGTTTTTGGAACAATATGTATATTTGTCTGAATTAATCCTCATCAAAACTTTATCTTATCTAAAAACATAATTACTAATGTCAGCAATTTATTTGGCAGTGTTACACCTTATTTAAAAGACTTTCAAATATAGTTATTGCGAGTTGTTATTTTAATAAATAAACCGTTGTTCAAATTATTGGCATAATTTTATTTCATAGCCCATCCCCGCTAGTAAGGTAAAAGCACTAATGCCCGACAGTGAACTAAAGGATGACACTTTCGAATAAAACCTTTTCTACTAAGAATAATAATCATTGAATTTACTTCAAGATTGCTGTAACAGACACCTAGATATCTAAGATACGCAGTCAAAAATTTTCATTCACGTATTTAAGCAAATTTAAAAATTACGTCAGTTGGCAGTAAACAATGTGAGAAAGAGAACAAATGCAATGTGATTCTAAAAGAAAATGTTAACGACGCCGACATGTAACTGGTATGATTTTGTTCTACATTTTTACGATTTTTGCTGCTTTTTGTGTTGTATATAGAAATGTACTAAGTTATTGACATACCAGGACCATTGCCTTCTTATTTCGGTTAGGTTTTCTAACAAATTAAAGGGTGTCTACTATTAGTACCAGAAATTAGTAAAAACCTAAAAGCCGACACATGTGTCATCTACTGGTGTCTCACCAAACAGATTTTCTCAGCACATGTTCATGCAATTACTGTCTCTATATCTTGTCAATAAAGTGCTGTTTAATTTTTGTTCGTTTCAAATGATCGTATCCAACAGTAGACAGGGTGTCAACTATTGGGGTATACTAGGTGTCAACTGTTAGTTCTTTTGATTTCAGATTTATTTTTGAGCACTATGCGTGTACGAGTTTAAGACATGCCAAAAATTATTATAACAAGTGATAGGATTAAGTCTAAATTGCATTTTCTGTTACAAATTCACGGGTAACTTAATATTATAGTATTTCAGTATTGTTTTTTTTAACTTGATAATAATAATATCAAACCACTATTAATAGACATCCATTAGCACTAATATTAGACACGTCTAGTATTAGCTCTAAGGGATGTCTACTATTAGTGGTTTCGTTTTTTTGTGATGTCATTTAATAGTTCCTACGACAAAGTGTAAAAGAATGTAAATTAAAGTATGAAATATGTTAGTAAATTAAGCTTTTATGTTGAAAACTAAATATCTAAATGTTACTTTAGCATTTAAAAAGATTTAACTGTGTTTTGTGATTAAATTACATTTGTTATTGAAGAATTAATTTTGTGTTGCTCTTATACTGTCGGGCATTAGTGCTTTTACCTTAATTACACCTGCGTGAAAATCAGTTTTTCAGAATTAACTTGGCAACCTCTTTTTTATTGAGTTAAAAGCTAAACCTATGCTCTATTTCAGTGCCAAATTAAAAGCCATTCATACATCACAGCATGAACAAGTAAGAAATACTTAAACATTGTTACAAACTATCACATCTCTGAATATAACTTTTAATTTACTCTTGACTTTTGTACGCCACTGTACTTTTCTTTTATTTTAATTCGTGTAATATAATTCGTGCGAATAGCCCACTACTTAATTTATGAAGTGGTCGATTGGCACGAAAATAAAAACGCATCGTGCGAGACGCCTCCTACTAAATAATCAATTTTGAAAAGTGTCGTTTCGCACGATTCGTGCGAACCGAATTTGTGCGAAACGACTACTAAGCCATAAAATCGAATGTTTTTTTTTATTTGATACTAGCCTGCGTTTGAGCGCCATCTCGCCTCATGTTAAGCGACGATGCGGTCTACGATGGAGCACGTAATAAAATAATATATGGTATGAAATAAAAAAAGAAATGAACTTATTTCGCAAAATAAATAGTTGATAGTAATAATAGCATGTTGGTTAGTTATTTCATAATAATTAACCAACTTGGGGTGCATGAAAAGAGCCTCCACGAGTGACGATACTTAAGTACTTCCGGCGCACCCTGGGCAGTCAGCCCCGCTACCAACCTTGCTGACTGGCTAATCTTTTCAACACAGCATGAGCTATTTCCGTATAGCTCGTGCTGACACGAGATAAGAATTTCATAATATTACAAAATATTAATTTTAAATTAGTATAAATCAAAGAGATTAATTAAATATGTTAACTAACACTACTACAATACGGCCGACGTATCTTGACGAGTCTGAAGTTAGCTGATTAGCTGCGCAGTAGACAATTTCGTTTCTAAAAGATTCATTGCGCAGCCAAACAACTAACTTCAGACTCGCCAAGATACGTCGGCCCTTAGAATAATAACGCGTCGGCCGTATTGTAAATGTCTTTGGTACCTATACATACTTAGCTTAATAAAATATGATGTTATTTATTGTGCTTCGTATAAGAAAGCATATAGCGTAGCCAGTTTATGATGCTAAATTACAAGAATAGTGACAAACCTGTTGTGTTACATGTAGTGATTAATAGGATTATTCGTAACAGCTTATACTAATAAAGCTTAGTACTATAGTTTGTAGCTATTAATGGAAGAGCACAATTCACTTAACACATTTCTCAAACAAGAAAACGTGAATCAAAATAAACACTTCTTTACCTAAATAACATGATAATTATTATTAAGTATGTTATAATTATTTATAATTAACTACATGTTGTTTCATGGTTGTAATCGATTTAAGTATAAATGTAATTTTAGTATCGATAGAATTATATTTTTATAGTGTGCAACATCTATTTGCAATTGTAGATAAAAAAAGTGTTGAAACTTACTAACCAAAACATTAAAATACTATTTAAAATGACTATGCGGCGGTGTACTTCCCCAGACTTTATTTATATTGCATAAATCTTATAAAAATAAACGCGAATTATCAAAACTACGGCATGTCTGTTCATACTAGTTTGTACTAGCCGGATCTTGGCATTCCCCTTTACAAATTGTTCTATAACTATCTCTTATACAGTTATACCCCACAGATTCGATCATTAACTTTTATGCAGTACTACTAACGTATTAAACTTTAATAATTGGTATGGGTTTCATTGTGATCTACGCTGGGTTTTTTATCTTCGCGGTTTAAGCAGTCCTTTAAAGAGCAGTTGTATTTTATAACGAAAACACGCAATAAGAAAGGATTTCTTGAAAATCAACTTCAAAAGGGGTGAAAAGTGATTAAGATCTATTTGCGCGAGCTTAAAGAATAAGGCCTTGTCCGCACTGCGATATGTCACCGCGCGATTTTTTTCTCGCAATTCTGTAACATACTAAATCTTATAGGAGTAGCCGCACTGGTGGTAAAAATACAGGCGGAAAAAAAATCTGTGATTTGATGCAAATGGAACGCGATGCGGAGCGAATTTATTTCCGCGCGAATGTTTTGTACACACGGCTACACTTCAAGCTATGCAAAACCAGTATAAGCTGACCGTTACTTGTGCGAAAAGATTATACAAAGCGACGCCAAGATAAACTGGTTTTGTATAGCTTGATGTGTAGCCGTGTGTACAGTATGAAGTAGTTATGGCTATGGCCGCACTGCGGAATAAAATTATGACAAATCTTTTGATACGTCTATCACGCCGCCGCCGTAGTATCAGGTAAATTAAAAAAAGGGGAATTATTAATCGGGCGAATAAATAGGTAATATATGGAAGACTGTTAATGAGATACTTTAATACTGAACCGAGCGGCATTAGAATATATTTGCGAAAAATTAACTTAACTGGCGAAAAATTATGAATGATTAAAATTCGTAAAATGAGCTACTAGCAGTGGGAAACAGTTAATCTAAGCTAGCAACTAAAATTCAAAGTGTCCAAATTAAATACTAATTTGGGCGAAAAAAATACTGAGTGGGCGACAAAAATACTGAGTGGGCGAAAATATACATTTCATTACCCCTACACTGATAGGTTAGGTTCGAAGAGCACACACACACAGTATCCACTTCGTGTTAGGTTACTTTAAATCCTGCAGACAGAAATAGGAGCCCCGCTCAGCGGGGCTCGTCGACGCTCCTTTGGACACCCAAACAACCTTACAAACATACAATAATGTGAGTGAAATTTGTTCGCTTAAGAATTATTATGCTGATCGTTCTGAATAACTAGTAACTCAAATTCGTAATTTTAAGTCGCCGTTTTCAGTATTTGTGTTCGCCCTCAGTCTTTCGCCCACTTAGTATTTCAGTACGCCATAATCAGTATTTTTGACACCCTTACTTTGAATTTATATTCGATCGTTTAAATACTACCCTTAAAAAAAATCTGTTGTTCATTTTAGACGTTCGTCTCAGCCGGGAAAAGCATCGAAGCGACAAAAATCGTACGAAAATTTATTCGCAGTGCGTACTAGGTGTAATTCGGATCACAGAATGTACTTAATACGCCAGAAAAAAAATCGCGCGGTGAATTAACGCAGTGCGGACAAGACCTATAATTATCGATTAATAACAAAAACAAAACAAATTTTAAAGTCATAAGTATTATATTTTTTATTGTAACACCGAAAATTCCGAAATTTCTCATTCCGAAACTTAGTCCGGTATCCTGGTATTTTGGAGAGTCGGGATCCTTGTTTGCGACTCCTAGCTGTCATTCGGAGAGAAGGTGATTGGTATTACAAAAGGGATTTATTAGTCGAAACGTTTGAACATGTCGTTAAATTTTCGGTAGTGCAACATCAAACACACGGCATAGGTAACTAATCGTACTCGTGAAGATGCTGCTGCCCTAAGTACCCACAAGACGCATTTAAACTTGCGTAAAAATTAGACCACGCCCAATGTGGAATATGTTACTAAAGCGAAAAATGAGACTCAATGATCCTATCGCACATACATTCTGTCAAAAAAGTATCGGGAATGGATGATTTGTTTATGGTTCCAAATTCATTTTTTTATATTTTCTGTTGTTGTTAGATTGGCACAACAGTTTTCCATTTTGGCGCGAAGTTTGAGTTGCATCAGTTATTTAGATTATATAGTGCTTTTTTAAACCGACTTCAAAAAGAAGGAGGTTCTCAATTCGTCTGAATGTCTTTTTTTTCTGTGTGTTTGATACGCGTTATTTCCGCCAATTATGAATGGATTTTGATTATTCTTTTTTTGTTTGATAGGCCATACATACTTCAGAGGTGGTCCCAATATAAATTTTGTCGAAATTGAAACAGCGCTTTTTGAAAAACTCAACAAAAACAAAAAATGTAATACTTAGTTGACGTTGGTTTCTGGTTTCCTTCAACAAAAGTTTTGATGAGGACTTTCAAGATCTGTTTTAAGGTGAACGCACACTTATCCGAGCCGAACGCATCGAACGAAACGAATTTTAGAATTCTGTGTATGAAATCTTATGGAACCTCGCACACTTGCCCGCGTTGAATCATCCGAATCTGGAAGAACCCCAGAAATCCTAGACGAATTCGGATGACGTCATCAGATTCGGCGCGGCTTATGCGGTCGACTCGATCGATGCGCTCGCTCATTCATCTTCCATTAATAACGCACTGACAATAGAGTAATAACAGTGCGACAGGCATAAAGGAAATAGAAACGATTTCTTCGGCTTCGGATATGTGTGCGAGGCCTCCTTGACTTCGATTCGTTCGACACGTTCGGCTCGGATAAGTGTGCGTTCACCTTTAACTGTCATCACAGAAACATTAGCCAAAAACAAAGAAGATTGTAAGGAGCCGTCATGTTAATTATACATTAATACCTATTCTTAAAAAAAACTAAGGTAAAAGCACTAATGCCCGACAGTGATCTAAAGGATGACACTTTCGAATAAAACCTTTTCTACTAAGAATAATAATCATTGAATTTACTTCAAGATTGCTGTAACAGACACCTATATTGCTTTCACGTTAAGTTGATTAATTTGGCAGATGTCAGTTCATGACATGAAAATAAATTGTAATGGCGCTTGTATATGACAATTTAATTCAAAAAGTATTAAATCAATTTAAAATATTACTATAGCCTTACCCAAAAGGTTATTTTAAAATCAGAAACATAGAAATAATATAGTTATATGTGTTTAACGCCATAATTATAATATTACATAAATGATTTTGAAAAAACCCCGACGCGTTTTCAAACTTGCGTCAGATGGTACCAGTTGCCAGAGACGTGCGTATCGATAAAATAATTTCGATAAATTTATATTAACAGAATGAATATTTTGACTGTCGTAATAATTATAGACGATAGGCTCAGTTGATTGAATAATTAAAATAAGGCTCATTATAGCCCAGTTGCCTTGCAAAAGGTCGGTCAGTCCTAAATTTTGGATATGTGTTCTTATAAAAATTACAACTTTTGTACCTTGAGTGACCTCTGCGCGCTCTGCTATCTTGGGTTAAAGAACCTAAAAATGAGTTTTTATTAAATAACTCCTTATGGGTTTTATGCCAAAAATTATTCACATCAATTTTGTAGAAAATTAAACTCTTATTTTTCATTCCAGACTCAAAATCAGAGGTATTTTATAGGTTTGAAGCCCATGTCTGTCTTTCTGTTTGGCTGTCTATTTCTCTCTCTGTCTGTGTGTCTGTTTGTGGGCTTTTCATAAAAAAAAACACCTAACATAACACATCCAAAATTCAGGACCGACGAACCTTTCGCAAGATAAACCTCTTTTTCGCGACCCGGCTACTGGGCTTATTATTGGTGATAAATAAACATTTATGTTCACTCATCCCATACCTGCTGGATTCATTATCACATCAGCACGTAACCGTCTATTGTTGAAGATATGCATGCTAATTGACTTTATCCTAATTACTTAAATCACAAGTATTTGAAATGTACATAAAATCACATTACAAAAATTTGTCAAATTCTCGCTGAAATTTTACAAATTTTATCGATAGTTGAATCGACTACAGTCACATGTCTAGCAACTCCTATTGACATGTGTCATTTTAATCTTCTTATCGTGAAAACAATATAGATATCTAAGATACGCGGTCAAAAATTTTCATTCACGTATTTAAGCAAATTTTAAGATGACGTCAGTTGGCAGTAAACAATGTGAGAAAGAGAACAAATGCAATGTGATTCTAAAAGAAAATGTTAACGACACCGACATGTAGCTGGTATGATTTTGTTCTACATTTTTACGATTTTCGCTGCTTTTTGTGTTATTTATAGAAATGTATTAAGTTATTGACATACCAGGACCATTGCCTTCTTATTTCGGTTAGGTTTTCTAACAAATTAAAGGGTGTCTACTAGGGTTTTCGCCCCGGGTACCCGGAACCGGGAATTCCCGGGAATTTGGGGATTTTAGGACCCGGGAATTATTTGGCGGGATTCCCGGGTACCCGGGAATTTTTTGAAATGAAGAAATGATGATGAAAAATGAAGGGTCTGCACGCTTCCGAAGATTTCAGAGCATTTTCCGTCTCTCGCGTGAAACGGGCATTGTACTGCGTGGTGTGAATGGGGTAAATGTATCGTGATGTCAGCACACAGTTCTGTTGTGTCTGTCTAGTAAACAAATTCTAAACGCTTGTTTTTTTTTTGTAAATGTTTCGTTTGTAGAAACTATTCAGAATCTTTATCTTTTGTGTAATTTCGAGATTTATAATGATACAGGGTGTAAACGAATTAGTGTAATTCCTTCAAAAAGCGTGATCTACTGGTCACAGATTAACCCTAAATGGTTTTTATTTTAAATAAAAAACAGTTTATTTAAAAAAAAAGTTCTGTTTTCTAGCCCTTTTTGCGCCCCGAGTTACCGACTGCAAAGAACGATTTCGTGCTAGCCAGCTGTGTCACCGTGCTTTCATTCATTGATGAGTGGCGTCGAAATGTTCCAACAAATAAAAATTTTATTTAGCTTTTTGCTTGTGTTTTTTTGGTTGTGTTTCGATCACATATCATTACCGCAAGAAAAAAAAACTTTATTTTTATTTTTAATCTAGCTAAATCCCGTGCTCGGTCATTCTACACCAGTAGTAGATCATGTGGTTTTAAGGTATTACACGAATTTGGTAACACCCTTTACCCTATTGTTATTCCGTAATATTTTGCCATATTCTAGTCTTCTTTTCATATTATGAAAAGAAGACTTTTTTTCATTAAAAGCGACTTCGCACAATAAATGACTGTAACTGTTCCTAGTTCAATTTTTTAAATGAGTGTAAGATTTTTTATTTTAATAAGAAAAGTCGGTTGGTATGTTAGACAATTTATCAATTTATCATGTTTAAGGTACTTACACAAGTTTAATGTTGAAATATACGAGAAAAACTATATTTATACAAAAAACATGAAAATTCCCGGGTACCCGGGAATTCCCGGGAATTAAGAGAAAAAATTCCCGATTCCCGGGAACTCAAATAGGCCGGGAACGCGAAAACCGTAGTGTCTACTATTAGTACCAGAAATTAGTAAAAACCTAAAAGCCGACACATGTGTCATCTAGTGGTGTCTCACCAAACAGATTTTCTCAGCACATGTTCATGCAATTATTGTCTCTATATCCTGTCAATAAAGAGCTGTTTAATTTTTGTTCGTTTCAAATGATCCTATCCAACAGTAGACAGGGTGTCAACTATTGGGGTATACTAGGTGTCAACTGTTAGTTCTTTTGATTTCAGATTTATTTTTGAGCTCTATGCCGCGGTACGAGTTTAAGACATGCCAAAAATTATTAAAACAAGTGATAGAATTAAGTCTAAATTGCATTTTCTGTTACAAGTTCATGGGTAACTTAATATTATAGTATTTCAGTATTGATTTTTTTTAACTTGATAATAATAATACCAAACCACTAATAATAGACATACATTAGCACTAATATTAGACACGTCTAGTATTAGTGCTAAGGGATGTCTACTATTAGTGGTTTCGTTTTTTTGTGATGTCATTTAATAGTTCCTACGACAAAGTGTAAAAGAATGTAAATTAAAGTATGAAATATGTTAGTAAATAAAGCTTTTATGTTGAAAACTAAATATCTAAATGTTACTTTAGCATTTAAAAAGATTTAACTGTGTTTTGTGATTAAATTACATTTGTTATTGAAGAATTAAATTTGTGTTGCTCTTATAGTGTCGGGCATTAGTGCTTTTACCTTACCTAGTTGTTGAAAAGATTACGCAATGACACGGTTGCGTAATCTTTTTAACAACTGGGTAGTTTTCTTTTTAAATTTATAGTCTTAAACCGTGTTCTTAATTTATGTCACTAAAACGTATTTAATAAAAACTTTAAACGACTTTTATTTTACTCTTTTTAGTTTTTTTAGTTAGATCATAATCTAGTGTGTATTGCGAATTTCATAATGGACAAAAACATCGAACATAGAGTTTGTCTTAAATTTTGCATCGCCAATGGAATTTCGTGTTCGGAGTCACTGAAAATGTTACAGAAGGCTTACGGTGAATCGACTTTATCAAAAACACGTACTTATGAGTGGTACAAAGCGGTCAAAAACGGTCGAGATGTAATGGAAGATTTGCCTCGCTCTGGTAGGCCATCAACGACGTCTTCAACTGAAGTTAACATCTCAAAAGTGAAGAAAATAGTGACTGAAAATCCTCATTCAAGTTTGAGAGAGATAGCCGCTGAACTTTCTGTGTCTCACGAGTCGATCCGTACCATTTTAAATAATCACTTGGGTATGAAACATGTTGCTGCTCGGCTAGTCCCAAAAGACCTGAATTTTCTCCAAAAACTCAATGGCATAAGAGTCGCTGAGGACATGCTAGAACGAGTCAATTCCGATCCAACATTCATGAAACGCATTGTTACTGGTGACGAGACGTGGGTTTACGAGTTTGACATGCAAACAAGTCAACAAGCTTCGGAGTGGCGCCTTCCAACTGAACCGAAACCGAAAAAATCACGTCAAAGTCTATCAAAAGTCAAAGACATGTTGACAGTTTTCTTAGACTATCGCGGTATTGTGCACTCGGAATTCTTGCCGGAAGGTCAAACAGTAAATAAAGAATATTATTTGAGCGTTATGCGGCGTTTAATAGAGAAAATTCGACGAAAAAAAGCCAAATTTGTGGACAGAAAATTCTTGGATTTTGCAACACGATAATGCGCCTTCGCACAAGGCCATCATAGAGAAGGAATTTTTGACCAATAACTAAACAAATACCATCGAGCAACCACCTTATTCACCAGATATGGGTCCAGCTGACTTCTTTCTTTTTCCTAAACTCAAATTACCACTTCGTGGCACCCGTTTTCATTCGGTAGAAGACAAAAAAGGAGAATTCGCGGCGAGAACTGAACTCAATTCCGGAAAAAGCGTTTAAAAATGTTTTGATGATTGGATTATTCGTTGGCGTAAGTGTATCGTTTCTGAGGGAGCATATTTTGAAGGCGATAAAATAAATTTGGTTGAATAAGTAACATTTTGTGTATTATTGATGTTTTCCCGGTATTTTCTTGACAGAGTGACAATTTATCAGTAAAATTATCGCAATGCGATATTATAATATGTGATCCTACATCCCACATGGAGGCGACAATAATTATCATCTGATACGGACATAGCAAACTCATGGTCCTGCGACTGGTTCTTTACGTGTGGCTCCATCCGCGGATGTATTTTGGGAATGCCATCTAGTTTTGGATTCAACCGAGGTCCATCATGAGCTTGATGACATGGCGAGCTTGCGTGAAGAACTGCTAACGAGTTGAACTTGCCGGGTATTTCTAAGATATGCATTATAGTAGTAGTAGGACTGTACGGTGGATTGAACACTGTTTTTATTAACTTTATTTTATGCATGAAGATTCGAATGAGACGTATAGAATCATTAATTAAGATAGATAAGTTATTTTATACTTAATTAATAGAGATAAACACGGTATACTACGTGGCAGGTTAAGTATATCAAAATCATTTCAATAAATTACTAAAACACACACGAGTTAATTACAAGGTGCATAGTAAAAAATATGGAGCCGCCGCCAGCCACAGTGAAATAAACAGTACTTCTTAAATTGCCACTAACGGGTCGGTTTCACTGCACTCCATCACTTAAAACACTCACTGGCACATTTTTTAACACTGCACATCTCACTTCCCCGAGAAATTCCGCACTGCAATCCAAATGATTCACTGCAATCCATAATTAACAACGAAGGCTGTCACTGTCAACGGCGGCGGCGGCACCGTACTTGTGCATGGTCATAAGTTTTACATGCCACTTCAAGATACCATTAAAGCAGAATTAATCTACAATTTATAAAAAAATTAGCGCTTATTTAACATAAATGCATAAGTGAAAAATTACACAACATCCTTGTTAGGACCAAGCGTATAACATTAAGGGCCTAAATCCACTATATCAACCAAGATAAACAATGAGTAACGACTAGATCTTCGAAATGTATTTCTAAACGTTCTTAACAAAGAAGAATGGTCAAATTTCATATTAAGAAAACCCAAAACCGGTAGAAATTACTCGTATTGGTATGTCCTAAAACATTTCTGCATATGTATATTTTTTTTACCCTTGAGTCCGGGAGAAGCCTGTATAAATAAGGTCGAAGTTTAATAAAAATAATTTGATAAAGAATAAAAAAAGGAACTAATTACTATATCGCAGTGCATTGCTGGGTATTGGCACCTCCCATAAATTGTCAGCGTACCAGGTGCTTGCTCAGAAAATGGATATTGTCAAAGTTCTAATGGTGGTCCAATCAAAATTGAGAATAAATACATATTATTTCTAATTACTCAACATAATTTCGTGCCTGTAATAAGTGGTAACTTTATACATTGATGATGCTACAGCCCTTTGACGGGTTTGGATTGAATAGTTCAATGTTTATGCCAATTGTTGGTTTTAAGTCTGCACGGATAGTAGAAGAATGCACCTCATATAGGATGCCGTTTAGGAAAGCTGGGAATTTTACCCCTGTGATATTATTATAAATAATAACTAATTTAACATTTCTGTTTTTTTTGACAATCTATTGCTAATCTAATGCTCTACACCTTTGAATATCATCTATAGTGTCGTGCACTAACTTTCCCTGTCTTGCCGGCTGCGGTTGCTATTTATTACATACACAAATCACGTGCACAGACGACCTGAATCAAAATTTATCTTGGTGACAAAAATACTTTTCACGATTTTTTTGTCTATAAACTTAATCCATTTTCTGAGCAAGGATCTGGTGTGATCCAGCAGTGCACTGGGTTAGAATTATTTGTATAAATAATATTTATTTCTGTACTAAACGAACAGACCATATTTCTATCTTCAACATCATTTTACTGGGTTCTCTCGGATCTTAGAGAAAAAAAGATATGCAGGATTGTTTAAGCACATTAAATGTGACAAATACTAATACGAGTCGTTTCTGCCGATTCTAGTTTTTTTTACATATTCTTTCACGAACAGCAACGATTAACAAATCTTTGTTAAGTAGACCGAACCGACCAGAAACACAAGTCCTGTATAAATCAGTGGGTTTAGGCCATGATTTTCTACAAATACAGAGATCATTTTATGTATACTTTCAGCTTACGCTGACCATTTACTATTCGATTTCTTGGAACATTTTCAGTTTAAAGTATACATAACATGGTCGACTGTCAATGGAAAGAGAAAAAAGCCCATTAAAACTTGTACTCACGACAGGTGGTAGCGTGACACGGAAGCGGGAGCAGGGGTAGAATTCACGGAGGACGAAGAACCTGAGTAGCCAGAGCCGGCAGGGGATGAGCCGGCCGAGGGTGCACCCGCTGCTGAAGGTATCGCAGCCGGCTCATAATACTCGGTGGTAAGCGTGCGGTCGTCCAGCACGTGCTCTGCGTTGTGTGCCTTTGATGCAGACTTAATGTCCATAAAGGCAACTGTGGCACAAACGCCACTGGCACCTCCAGCACCAACACCAGTGGCAACGTTGTCTGCCCGACCCAACAATTTGACATTCTGGACTCGGCCATAGCTGTAAAAAGAAAAAATCTTTGACATATCAATAATCTAACTTTCGACTACCTCCACCTTTAGATGACGTTTCATTCAAAGTCGAATCTCACATCAAGTCCAAAATCTTACACACTTCTACAACTTTTAGTGAAATTCCACGACGAACAGATTGGCATAGACGCCATGGTCACAATTATACGCATCCGATATAAACCGGATATTCAGTGATGATGATCGTCCGATACACAAATTGTTACAACCCACACCGACATGCATAAGACCCTTCTCAGCAGTTCATGCGGGAAACTTGAATTTATTAACGACCCAAAGCAAACACAAAATGCATTTGTTGAAATTCACTATAATACAAACAACAAATAAATAATGTACACCAGTATTAACATCCTATTCAACATGATAAATGCAAAAAAAAATGTATATTTTCTTTACTAAATTGTATGAAATGAAGAAGGTAATTACTTATTACAATACTTGCATGTCGTATCATGCCAATATCAAACCAGACAAGGGAAAAAGGCACCAAATATAATACACTTTTCGTAATATTGGACGGCACACTAGAGGGATATCGATTTGTCTGTATTTTTACCCGACTTCAAAAAAAGGAGGAGATTCTCAATCCGACGTGTTTTTTTTTGTTTGTTCATTGATATCGTCGCCAATGGGGGTGGGTGGTAACTGGAAACTAATGGCGCTACTTTTGATTGTTCCAATGTGCTCATATTGGTTGCAATGATAATGTCAAACACATGCCAATGGCAACCAATAAGAGCACATGAAAGTAGCGCTATTAGTTCCACAGGTGCCATACCCATTGTGAACCGATTTTAATAATCATTTTTTGTCTAAAAGAGTACTCTACCGAAGTGGTCCCATTAAATTTTGGTGAAGATCTGATGAAAACCTTTTCGGAGATAGACAATGGAACTCTTTAATGGATAACAGCAAATCACTCGCGATTGCTGCAATCGCATGTTTGTGTTTATGCCACTCAAAATAGAAAACAAAATGACTTAAACAAAAAGAACAGACTTCAAGAAAAACTAAAAAGAGTATAATAATTTTCATTTTATAGAATTAACAGTTTCGGAAGTCGGTGCTAATCCACGCTGAACCAAATTGAAGGCACCGACATCTGGAACTGTTAATTTTAAATAATAATTTAATATGGTAATCAAGAAGAAGTAGAAATATGGTAATTATTTTGATCTTTTCAGTTTTTTTTAAGTCGATTTTTCTTTTATTTTTAAGTAACTTATGTATGGTCACCTCGTGTCATCACATTTTTTTCATGCTATCTCCAAGATTTCGAGACGGATTTTGATTTTGTTTAAAAGGTTTTACCATCAGGTTGGTTATCTACGGGATTTCGAGACTGATATTAATTTTTGTTTAAAAGGATGTAGGTTGGTCCCATATAAATTTTATCATGATCATGATCTGATGAAGCATGTCAGCGACGAACATTATACATAATAATATCGTGATTGGGTTATTGTAACTAGGATCCCACCAATAACAAACGTGTAAAAACAGGTCAATTTCTTGAGAACTTTCTTCTTCAAGAACTGAGCAATATTGAGGACCCTTGAAACAAAGTCCTTATTTGAAGTTGGCCTGATTTTTTACATGTATCTTTTGGTGGTAGCTAACTTTTGGATAATATGTATTTTCCTGATACTTATAAAACCGAAACTATTACTGAATAGTTGTTTCTTATTAGTACAAGCTGGCCTGTAAATGATCCCATGTCATGAGATTGGATGTGGAAATAATCTTCAACGATCGTTTCTCCGTTGAATTGTTCACCGACAGAACGGTTCGTCAATGAATGTTTCGACATCAGACGTCGCTAGCACGCTGCTGCGAATTGCAAGCAAACTGAAACATTTTAACGATTAGCTAAACTCTAAACTTACTTCATAAACTTCACGCCTTATTCCCCGAAGGGTTGGCAGAGGTGTATAGTACACCCACGTTTCGTCGTTATGTTTAAGTCCCATGTAATAGGGGGCGAGCCTATTGCCATCAACCGGGCACAAATCCAGACTCCAAGCTGCTACTGAGAAATTCCACATGGAAAAACCCAATAACACTTTGCCCGACCTGGGGATCGAACCCAAGACCTCACGCTTAGCAGTCGCGCTTGCGACCACTAGACCAACGAGGCAGTCTAAACTCTGTCTAGCTAATTTTGTATAAAAGAAATAAGTTCGCCTTGTGTCCGCGACGAGTTCTTCCATGTCTGTTTACGCAGCAGGACCACATGAGTAGATAAACGGAACAGAGA
Source organism: Amphipyra tragopoginis (assembly GCA_905220435.1). Lineage (NCBI taxonomy): Eukaryota > Metazoa > Arthropoda > Insecta > Lepidoptera > Noctuidae > Amphipyra > Amphipyra tragopoginis. The sequence continues at coordinate 14,969,027 of HG992009.1, forward strand.
CAAAGCTTCATACAACCGCGCAAATCGGTTGCACTACTACAAGCACTCGGGGCATGTGTGCGTGACCACTGGCCGCTTGTCGCGTACGCGGCGAGACTGAAAAAAAACGGTTTACGCTGGCACAGCCAGTTGACAATCTCAGGGTTAGTGCGACACACGCTGTTTGTTGCTAGTTGGAATATTTTAATGTAAAAACGTGGTATTTCATTATTGATACTGGTTTTTTATTGTACCGAGTGTATGAATAATACTTGAAAAAATAAAAATATATCATAGTATACATTAACTCGCGCCGCACCGTAGACATGGGGCCACGGCCTTAATAAGGAAAATTGTCGTTGAACTATTCGTATTTGTATTAGTTAAATTGGTTGCAATACTATTATTATTTATTAAACATGAAAATAATAGGCTATCGCATTACGTAGGTAAGCAGTCTGGAACTACAAAATCTGTCCGTTTTCTGTTCGAAATCCTGGGTTAGATTTAGGTAATGCTCAGGAATGTGGTGATATGAAGCTTTATCACAAAGATGACTAAGATAGACCGAAGTCGAGTAAGGCTAAATCCGCCGCCATATTAACAGTAAGGAAGAGAGAGAATAAGTAGGTATGACTGGTATGATCAGTTGGAAGAAATTCTCATACTAAATATATGGAGGGAGCGAAAGACAAAATTTTCAATATCTGGCTTTTCTTTTTCCTGAAGTTATTTATATTATTTTACTCTCCATATAGCCTAATTTTGATAATAGCCTTAACTTTTTAAATATCTCTTAAATTGACGAAAAAATCGTCTGTTGGCACTTAACGATTCCGCCCTGTATATACTATCTGCCTGTCGAATGTTGATATCGCGATGCAGGATAGTTCGCATGTGGGGTGATAGATGTCGCCACACTATCATACTGAATAATAAAACTATTTAACAAATGCTTAGTTTAATTTGTTTTGAACTATTGTGACAACCCTACCAAAATAGGTAACAGTTTTGCACGTTCTTAAGAAGCTTTGTCTCTGTTCCGATTATCTACTCATGTGGCAGGACCCTACGTTTAATCCGAATGAAAGCTAAATTTTAACCTGCGTAGTATTTAGTATCAGTATAAAAAATACCTTAATTGCTACATTAAAATCTTATTTTCCCGCAGGATCCCTCCGCTGTTTTAAGGTCTTCAGACCAATCTTGTATCATGCCAGCGAGCCCCTATTTTGTTTTAACGCTTTCAGCCCAGACACACATATTTCTTATAAGCATTTTATTAGTACTTTTCAAATAACCTTACGTTTAATTCAAATAGTTTGTATTTTAGCTGAAAACTTGTTTTAAAACTTTTAGTACTTTTTCAGCGAACGGACGTTTCGTTTGGCCGATGTACGAGCTTTCACAGCTTTTACTAGGTATGGTGGCGTTAATCAAAGAAAGAAAGTGTATGTACATAATTTAATAAAAATCTGTTATGTTAACTCGGTTATTAATAGATGCGTACTATGCAATATCTCTCGACACTAAACCGGGTACTTTTTTAGCATCTACCCTCAATTTCAATATTATTTATGATCCACAAAAATAATAGTATCATTGAAAGGGTTTTAATCTTAAGGCCGTCGTGATAAAAGTTTTAAAACAAATTGTCAGCTAAAATACAAACTATTTGAATTAAACGTAACGTTATTTGAAAAGTACTAATAAAATGCTTATAAGAAATATGACTGTCTGGGCTGAAAGCGTCAAAACTAAATAGGGTAACTGGCATGATAAAAGTTTTGCAGGTGCATTCCTCATAAAATAATTATTATATCATATTATTAATGGGTGATTCTACGATAAGAGGTAACTTGTGCGGCAATCAGTTTAAAATTGCTTTTTTATTCTAAATGTTATTGTTTTTTGCAATGAATCATATCATCTTAATGTAATTTATATATAACATCACAATTAAATGCCCAATTAAAGCACATATTTCTAAAATTTGAAGCTGAAGCTTAAAAAAGTATCTACCCTGGCCTATCCTCTTGTCAATATTTATTATTATAATAAAATTTTATTATTATATTTTAAAATTAAACTAAGGTATTTTTAAGGTACTAATACACCGCTAAACGGGACCATATAAGATTGGTCTGAAGATCTTCAAACAGCGGAGGGTCCTGCTGGAAAATAATTTAAGATTTCGCTGTAGCAATTAAGGTACAATTTTTTTACTTTTACGATTCGGAAGGTACTAAATACTACGCACGTTATTTAGCTTTCAATCGGATTAAACGTAGGATCCTGCTGCGTATACAGACAGTTCTTCCATGTCGACAAATTTACTGTGCTTGGCGCGGTAGATTGATAAAAGGGAGATATATTTTGGCCTTAAACTCTCAATCACCGTAATTATAGACACAATAGATAAGACAATTAAGTGTCGTCCTGGGACGACGGGCAGTACGCAACCGGTTAAGAGTGTGAAATTGAAACTTTTACCAGGGATTAACACACTACTTTAATTGTAAAAATTGTAAAAATACTGAATAATATGCAACAATGCTCAGACTAAACGAAATTCAGTTTCGAGCTTTTATTCTTTTTTTCAGGTTCAATACATTGCTTTTCTTTTTATATGGGAGTGTCCTGGCCAGTTATATTAAAAAAAAGTATTTCTTTAATGGATATTTAATATTTATTATTCATTTATTCGTTAATATGTTGGTATTCACACAATTAAATACAGAATACTTATTACATTAAAAATGCTTGTCCTTACCCATCACTGCAGATTGGTTTCGCATCCGATGTACCGTTCAGACAGGTTTACTACGCGAAAGCGGTACAAGACAGTAACAAACACTAAGGTCTGCTTTCGCGTCTGTGTGCTAGCGGCAAAAATCTTTCAACGAAGATTGTCTCACCGACATAACAGCGGGGCTCTATCGACTTTGTCGGCGAAACGTACATCGCTGCATCCATCGGTGAAAAGTTCGACGTTGAAAAATTATGATGTTGCAACATTCATAGACCAACCGTTCTACCGGTGAACAATTCAACGGAAAAAAAGACTGCCGGAGATTGATTCCAGAATCCACGAACGAGTTTACACGAACTGCCTGTACTCCGTAACTTTCCAAAGCAGAAGTCACTATTATGTGTAAGAACCAACCATGTGTTTTTATAAGTTTGTCTCGTAAATAATCACCTTTATCACTATCTGCATATTATAAAATATTCCAAATTATAAGCTTTAGCTCGATTGCAATTGCCCTAGATTTAAGTATTTTATATTATTCAGTCAGTCAGTGAGTGAGCGAGTGCCCAAATTGTATTTTTTTTGACACTCGTATCTTGGAAACTATTCTATGTAAAAAAAGCTCCGTCAGATGTAGTTTTTTTTTTTTTTTTAAATTGATCTTTTCCTTGAATTGTTTACGACTAGGTACCATTACGTTAACGAAACCGGTTGTGTAACTTGAGGTCGAAGTACGATGGTGCTATGAACGTTAGAGCGAAAGATCGTCCGTGAATTATGCAATTAATCCTCGCACCAGCAGTAGATCGACCTACAGTTAATAGCATGAACGTTCCTTCACACTAACGTTCATCGCACCATTCTTTCGACCTACAGTTTTTAGCAAGAACGTTCTTTCGCATTAACGTTCATCGCAGAACTGTTCTGTCGATATACAGTTTGGAGCACGAACGATCGTTCGCACTAGCTACGGCTACATTGTCGCGATAACGCGAACTACAACCTCGCGCGTTCTCTGTTGCACATCGAGACGTCGAGCGTGTGGGAGAGAGCGCGCGAAGTGTAGTTCGCGTTAACGCGACAATGGAGCCGTAGCTTAAGGTTCACCTCACAATCGTACTTTACACACCCTTTTTGTAAGGCCGTATACAAAAAAAAAAACAAATCCAAATCCGAAACTACAGCATGACTGGTTAAGGTACGAGTTGGTAGGCGACTGCATAGGTACAACAGCAGCAGACGACGTGTCGGTCCGACACTACTGGTTTCTATGAAATACCTTCCGCAGCTAGCGACTAGAGAATACAATCCCGGGATCCCGAATCTCGGGATCCCGGGATCCCGACCGTTTTCTGGCCCCGAAAATCCCGGGACTGTACTTGGCTAATCTCGGGATTTTCGGGATTGCCACAAACAAGTCTAGTTTGTATTCCGTAGTCCGTTGCGCCTTGAAAATAACCTTGCCTAGATTATTTTAATACATTACGACAAAAAGCAACTCGTACAATACGTAGGTACCCACTATTTACTACACAGGTACAGGCCTAATAATATGTTTGTCGTAGAACTTAGAAGGGACTTCCCCACTCGGAATACTTTAATACAATACTCTTAAGGTAATTCCCCAACGAACCAACAGGGGAATCACCCGATCATCTCATATCATAATATTGTTGCGGGTATTTCCCGTCGGGGATTCCCTGTACGAAAGTATAAATATGCAAATCAGGTTTTATTTTTTTCATTTATTGTTCTGTCAGTGACGGGTACGGGTTACGTAGGCTACGTCAGTGACGACGGGTTACGTAGGCTACGCCATTAAAATTTAAAAGTCAATTACCTATCTGAAATTAAGTATTTCAAATGGCGGGAGACTTTTTTTTTAATTACTCGTGTTTTTTTTTATTTTAGCCCAATTAGAAACCACATAGTCTAATCCCGGGATAGGCCCGGGATCCCGGGAAAAGGCTTCAAAAATCCCGTAAGCCCGGGATTGAAAAACATGCTCGGGATTGTATTCTCTACTAGCGACACGTCGCACGACCGCAGACGACGCACAGAGCGACCGGGGTCGGCCAAAAACCAATTTTGAAAAGTTGAAGGTAGGTCAAAAAAAAACATTAAGTAATTTGTTAAAAACAATTTTGACCGCTTCCAAGTATGGAACGGCCGATCTGTGCGACGTGTCGTCCGACCACAGATCAGTAGTGCCATGGGCGCTGGAGCGACAACACGTTGAATCTTTCTCAAAAAATGAGTTTTTCCAATTCCGAGGAAGAAAAACTGATAAACCAGGTGGCCCAATATCCTGCACTGTACGATGCATCTAACAAAAACAAAAGATACGAAAGTAAATCGCGATCGCTAATCCTAAACAGGTCAGACAATATCTTGTCTCACGGAACATTCAGAACTAATTGGAATATGACGTGTCGTCTGCTGCAGCCATCTGCAGTTGGGTTCGGAATCATCACTGCGGCGACATGACGCTGCGACGTGTCGCTACGACGTGTCGTAACGACACGTCGTCTGCTGCTGCTGTATGCGGTCAGCTACGAAATCGTACCTTTAGTCGCTTTACATCCGAAAATAATGAAAACGTGAAAAAAAAACTGCTGTTCCATACATTTGGCAATATTGATTTTGTATGGAAAAGCAATTTTTTTTATGACTTTATACTTTGTCGCTTAGTAAAAGTTATACAGAATTATGAGCAGAGTTCATGGTTTTCGGATGTAAAGCAACTAATCCGACATGCTGTGGAATAGTGAATAGTCGTCAAACGAGTCGTGTCGTGAGATCAATTTTGGAGAAAACAAACTGTAATTTAAGAATTTTGAAAAGCAGCTTGTTGAGCCAGGAAGAGAAACAAAGATTTTGAAAAAAAAAACATCCTGTATTATTGCAACAATTGATAATGTTGTTGATAAGGATTAAATGCTGCAAAGTATGAACGTAATATGTATAATAGATCAAATGGAGAGACCGCGGTCGCCAGACATACTATAATATGAAGCTTAAGTGGCGATCAGCCGAAGCAGTCCGACCTTTTTTACGTAACTAGCTTGTCCTTCTTATTTTTTCTGATGTTGTATAAATTAATAGACAAGGTTAGTCGGAAAGGGGGTACTAATCCGCAGACCACTTAATGTATCACTGATGGACTGTTTTAAAGCAAGTGGTAAAATTTCAAAATTCGATCATTTTTATTTCCATATTATTTTATTTTTTTCAAAAATTCTTCGTTCTTCTTTACTTAGTTATGAATTCAGAAAATGGAGCTCCTGGTGACCCCAAATATGACCTAAAATGTAAACACAGCTGATCATAAGTAAGGATAGATAGATTTTATCGGTTTTATTATGAAATCTTTGAACAGCAATTTCTCTTAAACTATTGACTTTTATTTCATTATTATGGGTACTTTAACACTCTTTCGGATTAGTATAGTACCCCCTTTCCGACTAACCTTGTATTGTGACCTAGCTCATGTTACTAACCACTAACCCAAATATTGTTTCTCTCACTGATGGAGAGAATGTTGGTTTGTTATTGCTATAACTACGATGATAGATTCACTCCTACACGATTAAAACTGAGTAAACACACGCAGAAAATTATAAGCTTCATACTATGACGTAGTCCGGTAATCGTGGGATCCTATTAAGGTCTTCACTCACAGTCACAGCGCACGATCGAGCGATCCGTCCCGCTGATACTATCCTAGAATGCGTCTTCAGAACGGATCGTTGAATCGGATCGCAAGGCTCCACGCTAGCTGCGATCCGTTCTGCAATAATTCATCAAGCATTCTTCTTCAAGATTGCGCTCGAGGCGGTCGCGTGGAGAAATACTACACACTTAACGGAGTCTACGAAAAGAAAGCAACATGAGTTCCGATGAGCAAAGTGAAACAAGTTCAGATGAAGAGCAAAGAGAAGAAGAAATAATTCTAGTAGCCGATGTGCAAGATCGGTTTTATACGCACGCAACGCCGATCACGCGATCTCTGCCACCGGAGACGGAGAACGTATGATCGGCGTGCGATCACTTGAACGCGCTGCGATCTACCGCACGCAGTGAGGCTGAGGAGGCATACACGGGCGGCCATTAGTTACAGACAACGCATGCGTCAGTTCGCAACGGCGCCGCGGCGCGGCGGGTCGGATCGAGCGCTGTGAGTGACGGCCTTTAAAGCGCCAAATCCACTAGCAAGTTTTGTTACGCAAGTCGATGCAGTCCATTGCTTGCTTAGTTCGTAAAATTTACAGATGTCGAGTAGCTGCGGGTATGCCCACAGGTTGAAAAATGGTTGGAAGTTCACAGCAATGGACTGCAACGACTTGCACAACAAAACTTGTTAGTGGATTTGGCGCTTAACAGAATTAACAACTTAAAAAGAACCTTACTTTTCATATTATTTATGAGCCGACTCAAAAGCAGCGTAACTGCTACTCTCTGAAGCTAACCATATGTAAATAATTATGGTTACCTAATCATAAGGTCGAAAAATATTTGACCGAATTTCATTTCACCTAAAACTTTTCAACTATTATAGTTTTGTTTTTTTCACGTCTGCCACTGTATCTATTATCAATTCGATTTTTTTCGTTACTCCGACGTTTCATTTGGTCGAAAAACTTTTTACCGAAGTTACACTTAGCCGAAGTATCATGTTTCCGAACATTCATTATACCACTATTTTAATTACATACAATCATTTAATTACAATTAATTAAATACATGTTTGCAAACAAGCAGCATGCAAGCAGGCATGCAGCATGCAAGCAAGCATGCTGCATGCCTGCTTGCATGATTGTAAGCAAAGAAGAATGCAGCATGCAAGCAAGCATGCACCATGCAAGCAAGCATGCACCATGCAAACAAGCATGCAACATGCAGCAAGCATTGTTTCTGTCACGGCTCCGGCGTTGCAGTGTTTGGGCGGGTCCACGCGATCTTATCGTCCCAGATGGTTTTAACGCTCACCACCTGCTCCTCAGCTCGCGGGACGCCCCACCCCTACTACGCTGGCTTAAATTACAATCTAGGGGTAGGGCAGACAAGACTGCGTGAAGTCGGTTTTGCAGCGACTCGTTTCTGTCACAAAATTTTGTAGCACAACATATTGACTTTTTAAGACACTATTTTAATTTAATATTGAATATGCTACCCTAGTACTTAATCGGCTGTATTTTTGTGACCAAATAATATTCCGTAAAATGTTGTTTCGGTATGGTGAAATTATGGCAAATACTTAAGTAAATCATTTGGCAAATGAAAAAAGTTCAACAGAAGCTTCGGCCAATAGCAAAGTTATTTTGTAAATCGGCGAAATGTAGTTCGGTAAAATAATACCTATGACACATGATACTTCGATGATCTAAAAATATGTCAAATAATAGGTACATATAGCAAAAAAGACGTCGGTCAATAGTTTTCGGTAAAATTAAATTCGAAGGTTAGGTTCGAAGGGGATGACGGGGGCTAGAGTGAGCGAGCGAAGCGAGCGAACTAAGCCCCCGTCATCCCCTTCGTGTTAGGTTACTTTAAACTCTGCAGACAGAAATAGGAGCCCCGCTCAGCGGGGCTCCGTCGACTTAAGCTACACCTAGTTCTACCCAACTGCTACTGGTTGCACCTAGTTGTACCCGGGTAAACATAGGTGTACCCGCCATTCGGCCTTCAACCGTAACATATATACCATCACGCTATTGCTCATAGGAGCTGAGCAGCGGAACATTATTTCCACATATTCCACATAATGCGACGTATAAGCTTAATACGTCGGATAGGTATTATCCACGATAAACTTAATACGTGAGATATGTATTATCACGCTACTTACAATGAGGACTGAGCAGATGTTTCCTAAGAATATCATCTAATTTCAGAGAATTTGTCAGAAATCAGCGTAGCAGAATGCTGTAGTAAGAGATCGGTAGCCTTTACATGTTCTGCGTTCGAATCTCAGTTTTCAAATTAGCTTTTTGTATGAAATTTTTTGCAAGTTTTTTATTTTGGTCGTTTTGTCAGTATTATAAACAGCCTGTCAACGCCGTGATTTATTTAATCAATGATAACGATTTATTTTTTATCTATATACCTATAATTATGTATGTATAGTGAAATGAAATTATCACAGACAATCGGTAGGTAGTTGTTTACATATTTATAGCTCTATAAATATGTAAACAATGTGTAACATTTTCATTCACAATAAATATCAAATACAATTATAATCCATTTTAGCTAGAAAATGTATAGAAATAATAGGTTTTATGAACCTTAACAATCAAGATGAGCTGAAACTCTACTTGAAGAAATGGTTCAAAAGATTATTAGTGCCCTAGTGGGCCACTTTTGTCTATTATTATAATAAATTGAGTATATACGTTGTTTAGTTGCTGCGACACAGTGTTGTTTTCCGACTTCCACGCGGACGGAGTCGCGGGCACTGCTAGTTTTATATAGTATGGAGTATAAAAACTCTATTGTTTAATTAACACAGTCAAATCTAATGAAGGAAGATAGCAGACGCGCTAACAATGCTGGGCTTTGTCATTTCTTACTCGTTATAGATATAAAAATAGTATGATAGCATATACATATTATTAACATTTAATTAGAATTAGTTTAACTGTATTCTGCAACGTGTTAGAGGAGAAATCCTTGTTTATATGGAAGTGAGTTAAAAGCTCAGTTAAGCCCGGGTGACACGAGGCTAGTATTTTGAAGCTAGGATAGTAAGCTAGTAAGGGGTCACTAGCTTGGTTTCTAGCTTACCTACTAGCCTGGATTGTAACCAAGCTAGTGCTGTCTACACGAAGCTAGGAAATTTCAAGCTAGTCAAGTCAGTAGTGAGTTGTGCTTAACCTGATAACACGTATACGTAAAAATGAACAGTGTGCGTAAGAGAAAAGCAATTCTACTAAGAAAGTTAATTCGGAAGTTGTGTCAACATGCGCTAGATGAAATATTAGCTCTGCTAGAAGAAAAGCGTACTTGGACAAGACCCTGGATCTTAAGAAGACATAGTCATGGAGCATCTGCATTACTTTTAAAAGAACTGCGATCTGAGGATTCCGGCGAATTCAAGAGTATTTTGCGAATGACACCTAATATTTTTGACAATTTACTGAATCTAGTGGGACCACAAATACAAAAATTAAATACTAATATGAGAGAAGCCATACCGGCTAAAATAAAATTGGAAATAACTCTAGATTTTCTATCATCTGGTGTCAATTACAGGAAGTTAAGTCACATGTATCGTGTTTCAAGATCTACTATATCTAGATTTATACCAGAAGTTTGCAGTGAAATTTATAAGGCATTAAAGAAAGATATACAGGTATGTAGAATTTTATTTATTTCAAATTAAAGTAGGTACTTTTACGCTTACATAAATGGCGAGATTAAATTCTAAATTACAAAATGAGAAATCATAAATGACGACAAAATGTACGTTTACGCTACATAAATGGCGAGAAATGTATCAAGCATTTTGAAATGCTTGATAGATGGGATCTTCATCTTGCTCCAACTCTTGCTGTGGTGGCGGATGGATGATGGGTTCATCACGTTGCTCAGTCTGTTGTAGTTGTGATGGTGGATTAGTGTAGAGTGGACTTGCTGCAGAACTATTGTAAGAAAATGTGGTTGACATATTGGAGTCTGAAGAATTGATAGGTGACTGGTACGAAAATGTAGTATTTCCGAAGTTTAAATCATACATCCGACAGCGGGATAGTGTTGCGTTGATCTGATCCCTAGCTAAAATGGCCTGTCCGGGTGAAAGCTTTTTCAACTGACTTGCTACATATTTTGCAAATATCTCATGTTCATCCAGCTCTGGTTCCTGAAATTCTCGTGAACTGTTTAAATCCTCCTTAATCACCTTAATTTCATTTATCAATGAACTCACTTGCGAAACCTTCCGTTTCTTAAATTGCGGAATGTTACTTCCGGGGGAAATAAATTTAGAAGTTTTATCTTGAATAGACGACATTTCGCTTGCAGGTTGAGACATTTCAACTGTCTTTTCTGACAGATTTTCTGCTACGGGTGGTTCTAATGACTGACTGTTGCTTGCACTGTTGTCATCTTTATTATTGTTTGGAGAATCTTGATTGTTCTGAAAATAAAAAAATTGTTAAAAATATTGTTACAGATTCCAACTACAACTGAAGAATGGGCAGCTATAGAAAATGGTTTCAGAGTGAAATGGAACTTTCCAGCGTGTTATGGCGCCGTCGACGGGAAGCATGTTCAAATCATAGCTCCTGGCAACAGTGGAAGTTTGTTTTTTAATTACAAAAAAACATTCAGTATTGTTCTTATGGCTATTGTTGATTACGATTATAATTTCATTTATATTGACGTCGGCGCCTGTGGAATGGCATCTGATGGAAGTGTTTTTAGGAATTGCTCCATATATAATCAACTAGAAAATAACCTTATACCACAAGGCGGAGTAATTTTGGCGGATGCTGCATTCCCATTAAAATCGTATATTATGAAACCGTACCCAGGTGACAATTTAACACATGAAGAAAAAGTATACAACTACCGGCTAAGTAGAGCCAGAAGAACTGTAGAAAATGCCTTTGGCATATTGGCAAGCCGATTTCGTGTTTATCAAAGACCAATCGCAGTTGACGTAAAAACAGTAGACAAAATTGTACTAGCATCATGTGCTCTGCATAATTGGTTACGAAAAGAGCAAAAAAGCACTTATTGCATTAGTAGTGATGTCGACCAAGAAGACATTGAAGCGGGAAACATTATTCCCGGTTCATGGAGAATGGAAAATTTATGTTTACCCAGTATCAGTCGACAGGGAAGTAACCACTCTTCTCTGTCAGCTATCGAAAAAAGGGAGAAATTTAAGAGATATTTCAACAATGATGGAGCAGTACCATGGCAAGCAAGAATGATTCGTTAATTCAGACAAAACTACAAGAAAAATTAAAAATGCCGACGATTATTAATATTTCAATAAGTACTTTTAAGGTAAATAATTGTAAAGAGTAAATAATATTAAAATAACTTACCGAAGTTTTTCTCTTCATTGGCACCTTTTTTATGAAATTATGCATTTCCTCAAACCAAATAATTTTTGGCTTATAGACTTCTGCAGTTCCTGCTCCAGACCTCTCAGATTTTTCTATCTTTGTTAATTCTTGACAATATGTAGCTCTTAGATTTTTAATTTTATTTTTAATCTCTTTTATCGACATTTCTATTCCATCTTTATTTAGTATGTCGCGTATTTTTTCTAGTGACGAGTCTCGCATTTGCTTGTCTTTGTAAGATGGAATACTTGCATTCCACAAACATTCCTCTTCTCTGTACAATTGAACGAATTTTAAATTAATTTCGTCCGCTAATTTCGGCATTTTAACAAATTGCACGCACTCTCACCACGCTCTCCGACTGCACACTAGCTTAGGTTCGCTAGCTTCGCGGTTGACACGAAGCTAGTAACGAAGCCAGGATAGTAAAACGGGTGGTGGGGGGCGCCTACTAGCTTGAAAAATAGAACCCCAAGCTATTAAAACTATCCTGGCTTGAGGCACTAGCTTGCTAGCTTCCACACTAGCTTACTAGCTTGTAAACGAAGCTAGTTCTGTCTACACGAAGCTAGTGTCACTAGCTTACTAGCTTGGCAGCACTAGCTTGGCTCACTAGCTTGATTTACTAGCCTCGTGTCACCCGGGCTTTAGGCGGGAATATTGGGACACGTACAATGCTCCTATTGATGTATTATTTTTTTAAGCGCATACATATTAGTACTGTTCAATCATTTTAGATTTCAACTGTGAAAAAATGCATAGTTTGCTGGATTTTTGTAGAAATCTTAGTTTAGTTGTTTTAATAAATGGGTAAAATAAGTCGCCATCGATATCGTGTCATGCCGGCATCGCGAGATATTCAAGGTCAAAGGTCACGGAAAACTGCTTATCGCGAATAATTCGCATCCTATGATTCGGAGGCCATGGGAGTCTCAATAAAAATTGAAGATCATCAAATTGTCTACAAAAATGGTTGTTTTTGCTCATTTACCCTCTCACTCTCCTTTTGTCACAAGCTGCGGACTAACTTTTCCATACATTTTGCAGGGACTCGCAGCGGGTAATGTATGAAAGCAGCTTGTGGCTAGTGTTGCAAAGGACTCGAGTCTTCGAGTCCTATACAAACGGACTCGGATGATGAATAACAAGACCAGAACTAAAGTAGTCTCTACGAGCTCTTGAATAACATAAGAGCTCGAGTCTCTTTGTGCGCTAGAGTCCTTTTTATGAGGCGAATCGCGCTTAAGTCCTCTTTGTGTATGAGTCTAAAATATTAACAACTTAGGCTCAATTTACACCGCCGCGGAATGGAATGGAAGCGACGAATTTGTACATAGCATAATGAACTTTATGTCAATTGTATAAAGTACAAACTAAATACGAGCCAAAAAAGGTCGCGCGTCTTCCGGGGCCTTTTTAGTAGTTTGTTTTCCAAAAACCCATTTAGGGTTAATCTGTGTCACCAGTAGGTCAAACGTCACTGTCACACAAAAAGCTTTCCATCAACTAAGTAATGGTCAAAGATACTCGGCCTATGCGTGGTAAAATTTTTAACAAATTGTCAATGATTTTAACTAAGTACGGGTAAGTTTAACTATTGATCAAACACCAGTACTTCGTAATTTTTAACAAATGGTTAGTTTAACCAACGCATTTTAACTAACTTAACTACTGATCAAACAACGGGCCCTTAGAAGTGATTTTTTTGTTGATTTGTCACGATTTTGTCGTATCAATTTGATTTTGTAGGCATAGTTACATAACCATTTATTTAAACTTACCGCCTATTCGAGTCTTTTCGAATGATGAGCTTCAAGTCTCATCTTCATGCTTCGAGTTTTTCTTGTAGACTCGAGGTTATTTTAAGACTTGTCTTTTGAAAGACTTGACTCGCTGTTAAATGACTCGACCATGGCTTTACTCTAAACTCCCGAGCCTTTTAAGCACACTGAGTCTTGCATAATTGAGTCGAGTCTTTCAGATTAGGACTCCAAGACTCCGAGTCCTTAGCAACACTACTTGTGGCTGGCCACTTCTGGTTGTCGCGAGTGGCCTGTGTGCGAGTGGTCTTAATCTAATTTTATTATCAATACATTTATTGTGATATAATGCGCCGACAAATAAACAACTCTTTATTTACTTTGAAGAGTAAATATTTGTGCTAAGTTTCACCAAGGGAAAAAGGTTTTTCGTTTCGAGTTAATCAGGCCGCGCAATAAGACTCCCAAACTGCCACCGTGCGTGTGCGGTACGAACGTCGCACTGCACTCTCTTCGCGTCAACTGTATAAAAAAACACAACCGTTCCGTGCGCAGCACACAACAGCCGTACCGCTACGGCACGGCTGTGGGCCGAACACCAACCGCCGCGCTTTCAAAATTGAAAATCTAAATAGATTGAAAGCGCCCTTAGAACTAGATCTTACTAGTTAAGGATGCGTAGATAAAGAATAAAATTAAGATATGCGGACGGCACACAGTACCTACTGTACACAGCGTAAGTTATTAAACAAGTCAGTAAGAAAGATCATTTGACCGGTTGTCTGCTGTCAAGCGACTCGAGTCTAGTGGCCGACAGTAAAATGACAGATGGAAAACCAACCTTATTTTCACATAAATAAGGTTCAAGTGTCTAGAAAAAAATATGAATACAAAAAAAACTTTTCCTGTGCGTATTCCAAACATTTTTTTCTCTCCTCTTTTTAAAGTTAAATATTTTTTTACTTTAAAAAACTTACTAATGGTATCGTAGTTATTTATTAAAACTCTTGAAATATTCAGGAATACTTATGTACCGAAACTCTAAAATTCAGCACATTTTCGATACCCGTCTTGTAGACGCAACGGAAAATTAAAATTATAGAATTAGAAATTGTCCAATAATAAAATATTTTCTATGCTTTTTACAAACAAAGAGTTACTCTACCTACACGTACTTAGCTAGCCATAACATTTGTCTAAGTTTCGCGGATACCTATATCGGTAAATAAATGTACCTAAAAACAGCTTATATAAAGCAGATTTGTAAACACCTACGTCCATATGAATTACGTATCATATAGTTACCAATAATAACATTTTATTTTGACAGTGACTAATACCTAAAGTATCAATCGAATGGACGATGTTGAGAGCGGTTAATTATCACGAGGTATGGCAAACCAACAGTTAAAGACTATAAACATATAATTTATGCACCATCATGCAATAGGTAGGTAATGTATGTATAATAAGACTGTTTTTGGCAGTAATACAAAATACATAGCATTGTTATGAACAGGCAGCTTTATTTAAAAAAAAAACTAGTCGGTCGAGCAGCGGTGCGCGTCGGCATGACACGAGTCACGAGAGTGAGCAGGCCAGAGGCTAAAAAAGCGACGTTGCCGTTCTGATCACGGTTCACAATAGGTATATATGTATCAGAGAGATAAGCGCTGTTGCCATACCGCCATTTGCCTCCCCATTCTCTATCGTATAGTCGCGGACACGATTAATGATGTATGGATATCGCTGTTGTTATTAACTTATTATTACGCTTGAAAAAACCTTCGTTTAAAACGGCACCAAGATAGAACACACATTTCATTTCACAAAGTTTATTGTGGTTGATTATTACAGACTACTGAATACCTACCTACTGACTGGTACAAAAATAATATAAGAATGTTATGTAACTTAATTGTCTAAATTGTCTTTATATCATCATGACAGTAATTCGATGGTAGATAGGTATAAGATAACTCAAGTTACATTATGTATGTAGGTTATTTTATGTATATTTTATATACATATGTATACATATAGGTACAAGGTACGTAGTACGTACCTACTTATTGTAATGAATGGATAAAATAGGTTAAGTTGATACCTAAGATCTTCCTAGTCCTACCTACTACGTTTAGTTTGAGGCAAAAAAAAGTGCAATAGAATATTACGGAAAGTTGCAGTAGATACATACTTAATGGGTAATTGTGAAGTGAAATGTATATGGGCCATACCTACATACTATGGTATTCGATCATTTATGATTATTGAATGATAATAGGAATTTTAAACCGAATAGGTACTTAGGCTAACTTTTACACAATTATCTATTTAGTACCTACATAATTTTATTTAATGTATGTAAGTAAGTAGTAAGATTTTTACCTAAAATCAAAGAATAATATATATGTATACAAAACGACAGACGAGGATTTCATTCTAACCCTTATTTGAAAATTAAGTTGCTATCTTTTCAAAATTTAATCAACTACACGAACGATTAAATCGGTCGGTGTCTGGTGCGACGTTGCCAGTTTTATATTCTTACAACATGGCCGCACTCGATGCCGTAGCCGCGTAGCCGGTTTCCGTGTGAAACTCGACTCAACAAACTGCGCGTGTGTTTGTTGGGAGCACACACAGGCAAACGGGCGGTGCGGGGCGGTGAGGGGAGGTGCGGGGTACGAGAAGTAGCGCTGGCGAGTCAGGCAAGGAAAAATGAGCGGTATGACGCGAGGAAGGAGGGGTAGGGAGATACCGGCTCGATGACGTCATCTACTTTCTGAATAGCTGCTACTTCAATCAATCGTCGTTCATGGACTGTTGTTCCTTTTATGCGAGATGTATTTTCTTGTTTAGACGTTTTAAAGTTGTTTATAAAAATAATAAGGCTTATTTTCCAAATTACCTATAAATGTAAGATTACATTGCGATGATTTTGGCATTAATTTATGCAACTATTCCTGCACTACTTTATGACTATTAAGTATAGGCACTACCAATGCTATGAACATAAATAAGCCCCTATCGGTAAGTACTGTAAGTAGTTGATTAGGTTATACCTTCAGAATGGGTATTATATTTTACATTTTGCTTGATTACAGCGTGTTATTTAATGCGAATAGTAGGGAGAAATTCTAAACCAAAGAGGCTGCTTGCAATCTTTTTTAGACGCATAATTTTCAATGTATGAAAACAAAATACAGGCGTTTCTTTCTGCCAATCTTATAGTCTCCCTAAAAAATATTAAAGTTACTCTCTGTTTACAGTAGGAAGGTTTTTGCATGACAAATCCATATAACGTAAATTGTGTTTAGCACCACGTAACTAACCAATCTAAAAACATGAATTCCGAAAAAGCTGCTTTATTTTAACAACAAAAAAACACTACCTGCAGCGTTACAATCTCTGGTCACTGTAAGTAGGACGTTGGTACAGTCGCCATCAGATATACAACGCCATTTTTAGTATATACGAAAACCGAGACACCCCAACAAGATTTTCATCAGAACTGCCTGAATATGTGTTTTTTTAAACAAATCTCCAAGTTACACCTTAGTTTATGTCGCGTTAAGTTCCCTAGTAAAGTGTGAAATGCCTGAAATGTACTATGCAGGGGTTGTCTAGTACACGGAAACTGACCGAGCGGACTGTCTCAAGCCTCAAGATGTCTTATTCCTGTCCACCTACTGAAATAAAACTGAAATTTAAGAAAAAAAAAACTTGTAAGAAATATGTCAATCGATTTTCCTAATGATTCTGAACAAACTAGTTTCAGGTTTAGTGTATACTAAAACTAAGCTTGTATTGTAGAATTTTCAGAAGTATTGGGTCACCTTGTAAGTATGACCAAATACTTCTGAACAATTTAAAATGTCCATAAGTTCCTTACACTATAAGTTACCAAAGTCTCAAGTACTGTAATTATAGACACAATAGATAAACAATGGCACTGACGAACCGGTTCGTCGGTCGGGCCGCTAGCGGTTAATATTTGAACATTAATTACTTCATAAATATCTGAGCAGATGCTTGCACACAACTAACCAAAAATATCTGAACACTTACAAAGTCAAGTGTGTCTACGCAGACAAACCACTGAGCTTACCTAAATCGTTACTGCGTGAAATAAAGGACGAACCAAAAACAAACACTATCTGTGGTATAAATACGATGAAAAGGGAATTAATAATGAAAGTCATTTGTATAGGATACAACTACTTAATATAATTATGTTAACGTTAAACTATTGAAAGAAAATAGATCTTCGTTTTGTAATGAAATTAAGTAGGTATAATAATAATTATTGTAAATACATTTAAAATAATTTTTAGTTCAGTGTACATAGAAATTATTGACAAGCTGCTCAGATATTAATGTAGTAATTTATGTTCAATTTTATTAATGGTAACTTGTAGTATAATGAACTTATGGACATTTTAACTTATCGAGTACTAATGTTGGGCGTTATAACATATAACAGCTAATATAATTCATTATACATTTCTAATATTCTAACCATTATTTATTTGCAACAAAGACTGTTATAATATATATTATTGTCTATAGGTAGTAGTCGCCCGCCACTCGCGTCGAGTCGTTAAGTCG
The DNA here is from genome assembly GCA_905220435.1 of Amphipyra tragopoginis. Lineage (NCBI taxonomy): Eukaryota > Metazoa > Arthropoda > Insecta > Lepidoptera > Noctuidae > Amphipyra > Amphipyra tragopoginis. The sequence goes on from HG992009.1 coordinate 14,987,206, forward strand.
GCCAAAAGCGTCACACAATTATGAACTTTAACCCACAAATAACAAGAGCAAATTTTTACCACCGTTAAAATAACATAAATATTTATATAATATTAGTGTGTACTTTACATCGTATTAAAGCGTCACACAATTATGAACTTTAACTCACAAATAACAAGAGTAAATTTTTATTAGGTACCGTTAAAATAATTTTATATTATATTAGTGTAAACTTAGTTTCATATTACTGCAAGTCTTCTGCTCTATTGATAATTAGTGTTCCTTCAATACAATACAATATAATATATATTACAACAGTTAAAAACAACTGTTTGAAAATTATAATATAATGTATAATGCATTAGGAAAATATATCAGTTACGCCCAACATTATCGAGTACTGTAATTATAGACACAATAGATAAACAATGGCAATGACGAACCGGATCGTCGGTCGGGCTGCTAGCGGTTAAATTGTTCCTAAGTTATTGGTCACCTTGTTTGCTACAATATATCTGACTGGCGACTGTACAAAGAAACTTGCAAGATTAAATGAGTGTTTCGTTTTCAACCCGCATGTTCTACACACGAGCTACAATTAATAGTACTTAATAATTCCGTTTTCAACCCTCTTAAAAAACTTATTCAGTTTTCAACCCTGAGGCGTAATACCTACACTTGGGAGCAAAGAAATCGAGCCACTCCTTTTTTCACGTGTCCTGGTTATTAGTTTTGGTTTCATGAATTATATAATTCTAAATAAGTACAAAAAACTACCCTCATTGTAAAGGTTAGCAAATAAGCTTTTAGGCGATATATGTTTAGAATTGTTGTTCCATAATACCAAAAATAATAACAGATATACCTACGTGAAAAATGGAAGTGGCTCGATTTATTTGCTCCCAAGTATATTTATTGAATGTACCTGAGGGGTAATTACTTAGTCGGGTAAAATGGACAGAAAAACAATTTTATCACTTATTTAAAAACTTCATATTATATTTTTTATTAATGGGTTCTCTGTTGGAATATCGAAATATTATTAGCCGATTCTTATCTGGTCGAAAATCTTTCGCCACTTTTCATTTCGCCGAATGATTAAAGTCCCTAATTATGTTTTGATTGGCTTTTTTTACACATGAATGTTTTCGATGGGATATTGTTTTCAGACTCCGACGCAAGGGAAACGAGGGGCTTAAACTAGTATTAAATAAAGAATCCACCTTCGTGTTACGTTATTCATTTCTGTGCAACGATGCGCAGTGCATACTTGTATGTTGCTGCAAACATAAATTACATGACCCATTGGTAAATTTACGAAATAGCAATGTGAAGTTACTTAGTGAAAGTTGGAATACCTTTCTGTAGTACCAGTATGTTAATAATTAATTAACATGAAAAAAAAAAGTAAAACCGACTTCGAAAAACAAACTGGAAAGAGTAAAGTAATTTTCGTACTTTAATAATATTATAAAATTAAGTAAGTTTCAGAAGTTGGTACTTATACTTACTTATCCACGCTGAACCAAATTGAAGACACTCACCTATGAAACTGTTAATTTTATGATAATTATTTTACTCTATTCATTTTTTTAAGGCGGTTGTTACTTTCTTGAAGTTTATTTATTATATTTAGGTACTTAAAAAAAATGTGGCTTAGGTACGTTAAGTTAGGTTCCTATTTATAGTAACTTAGTTTTTTATTTATACTTAAGAAGCTTCCTTGAGGAGTTTTTTTTTATTAGTTCCGGAATCCATCATCAGATCTTGACCAAAATTACATGGGACCTTGTAGATAAAAAACAAATCGGTTCAGAAATGCTGGAGATATAAGGTCACATACAAAATTAATTCATTATTCTGCATATTTTACTTAAATATTTTATATTTTGTAAGAACCTAACTAGGGAATTATTTGGATCGTGAAAACAATATCAAAATATGAGTAACGGTTATTGAGATATTCGCGAACATACATACATACAGTTAAAACTGAGAATCTTATTATTGAAGACTTTTAAATAATTGAGCCAAGCACGATAACGGTTTAACGGTACGCCATGCGTTCTTTGACTGGTCGTTTACAGCAAAGTCAAGGTGGAATAGATCAGTGGACGGCGACAGTCCGCACATAGAAAGAAATAAGGTGCAAAGCCAGCTCATAAATAAGCAGAATACTATCCACGATGAATAGAGATGACCCATGTTATGTCGATGTATAAATACATTTTATCTAAACACAGGTTCACAATTGTCGGATGGGTGGCGTAATAAGTACTAAACTTGTTTAAGGAAGAAGGTTTAGCAGGAGCTGGATTCCAGGAGCAACCATGGGACAAGAAATTTGCTAACCTTGTTCAATACACCACCGTTTTTCAGGCAGAACTATTTTCCATTATTGAGTGTCCCTTAAGTCTGCAAAGCGGGCACATGAATAGGCGAATCCTCATTTTTTGTGACTGATCATCTGGCCCACTGGGATTAAAACCGAACCAATACATACCTATGTGCATTCCTAAATACTGGACCACTACCACCTATCCTAAGACTAGCGGAGTCGGCTCCTGCGCAAATGTCCACTTCTTAAAATGTCCACTGGTCGCAAAATGTCCTTTTCTCAGAATGTCTCTTTCGCAAAATGTCTCTTTCGCAGAATGTCCACTTCGCAAAATGTCTCTTTCGCAGAATGTCCACTTCGCAAAATGTCCCTTTCGCATATTGTCCCCTTTTTATTTCTGACTTACTTTAATCATAATTCAATTCATTTTAGCAATTAGCTTTCACACATCATGTTTGACGTGTGTTAATTTGTATCGATATGGGTAAGCAAAAAAAAATGAAAAAAATACCTATAGTACAAATCACATTTATTTCTTTGCATAATCGCTTGTTCGTAACAATTAAGTTGGTAAAATAATTACTTTAAATAAAGCGATTATGCAAAGAAATAAATGTGATTTGTACTATATTTTTTTCATTTTATTTTGCTTACCCATATCGATACAAATTAACACACGTCCAACATGATGTGTGAAAGCTAATTGCTAAAATGAATTGAATTATGATTAAAGTAAGTCAGAAATAAAAAGGGGACAATATGCGAAAGGGACATTTTGCGAAGTGGACATTCTGCGAAAGAGACATTTTGCGAAGTGGACATTCTGCGAAAGAGACATTTTGCGAAAGAGACATTCTGAGAAAAGGACATTTTGCGACCAGTGGACATTTTGAGAAGTGGACATTCTGCGCAGGAGCCGCGGAGTCGACCAAAGTATTAGGCTTTCGGAAACATCCCAAGGCCAAGACACTCGAAAGCACATTCTAGTAGGCTTTAGAAGAAAGTTTACATGGAAGCGCATTCAATGAACGGGAACTTTACGAGTATTAGGATATTGACTAGGATACATACCGGACACTGCAAACTGAATGAACACCTACATAGAATTAGCTTTGCCGTAGTGAAATTTCAATTTGCAGATTCTGTCGAAAAGGGATGAGTCTGCCATACATATTGCGAATGTGAAGCAGTACATCATATAAGCTGTCAACACCTCGGAGGCCATATAATCTCTACTGATTAGATTAAATCCTCTACCCATATGGCAATACTGAATTTCATGATTGGCTCGTAGCTCGGGGAGGTGCTGTAATATTGGTAGATAGCTGCAGGTCGCAGTGATCAAGTGACTTCTTAGGCGTCGTACTAATTGGCTTATGGTCGCCCCGGTTCGGTTCGCCCTGTCGAAAGTCTGTAACATTAAAGGTCCAACAAGGCGCGGCGCTCCGCGACTCTAGAAAGCCTGTCACGGTCTATGCGGGCGCGTCCTCGTAGACTGCGTACGTGCGCACACACGATAGAGTAAACTACCGCGTGGCGCAAGGCTTGCCTGACTTGTTGGTTAAACCAGCATGACACCATGAGCTATTACAATGACCTTGAACGCGTCTGGCGTGTGAGTTCCATTTTATACTCTTATACTTAATTAATTATTCTTATTCCTCGCGGCCACATAGGCGTTGTCGGGACGTGTCTGGCCAATGAATTCGTTAAATCGCGTTTCGCTGTTTGGGGGGATTCGACGAATATTCGAGTTACCGCGACAACACGCCACGAATGTTCATAATAAGTAATTTATATGATTGTCCAGTTACGTAATGCGACAAGTAAACGTCGCGACGTATTGAATAAAATGAGTTAATATGCGATAGAAGTGAGGGGATAGAAGTTCGATTCGGTTGGGTCGGTCGACGAGCCCGTAGCAGAGACGGGCCGGATGCTTGCGCAGGTCGATAGAGCGGGGGGCGTGGGTGGAGTTGAGCTATACTGTGTGTGGGGTGGTGCCCTCGCCCTCACCCTGTGAACCCGTCACCAGGCAGCAACTTTCGCGTTGCATAATAATGTTACATCACCTACTAGTCCACACCACCACCAGTTCCCCCTTCATACCACTTAAATCTACCACTGGGTGCCGCCACATATAAAAAGCTATTTTGAGTATCCACCAGTAACGTAAAAGAACAGATTATTTTTAAATTAAAAAAGGTGTTTATATGTATTGTTATAAAAATAGTATTAAAGTAGTATTTCTCCTTATTTTAAAATCAAGTTCTTTTATTTTCTGATTTTTCACATTCGGATTTGAACCTGTTTAAAATAAAACTCTAACCACATAATTATTATTGTGTTTAGAATTCAGATAGGTACTTGGATTCTCTTTGTAAGGGGACGTCCCTTATTAATCGCATATACATATGTATAAATCGCTCTCTTTTTTATCTTAAGCAAATCAGCTAAAGTACGCTAGGTACGCAGAAATAATAATAAACAGGTCGGACAGTAGATAGGTGGCCGCATACAAGAGGAAATCTAATTTAAAAAGTCTTTTATTAATAAATGCTAATGCATCCTGCCCGCTTGGCTTTTTTTTTGCCATACCCTTTTCTACCAATTTTTTTCAGCTTTGCCAATTTAAGTAAATTGACTGTGGACTCGATTGCCGACTGATTGTCGACCACCGACAGAACGGCTCGTCTATGAATGTTTCGACATCTGAATCTTTTAACGGCGGATTTCTCATCGACGTCACGTTTCTCCAACAAACAGTCCTCCGGTGTGATTTTTCGACATGATCATTCGATAAATCCAAAAATATGTTTAGTAGATCTGTCACCGAATATATCGACTACCGAACCGTGTTGTGATCGGAAATCAGGTTAGAATGGAATAAGAGCGAGCGAGCGAAACGAGCTCGGGACTTGGATATGCCTAGAATAACCAATAATATTATTATACATATAATCAGAACAAATATTATATTTTTAACACGACCTACATTGTTTGCAGAAATTAAATAAATGGTAAGCAGCAGCAATCAATTACACTTCCATCTTAAGGGCGCTTTCAAATTGGACTGTTGCTGCGGAGCTGCAGCCGTGCCGCAGCGATGTGGTTGTGCGCAAGGCCGGTTGTGTTTTTTCCTACAGTTGACGCGACGAGAAAGCAGTGCAACGCCCGTACCACGCAAGCACGGCAGCAGTCCGACACCAACTGTCTAAATTGAAAGTGCCCTTAATGCTAAATGCGTAAAAAATTACTACGGACAATCATGTGAATGTAGATGTAAGAGTGCTTCTCAAGATGCTGCCTAAGTTATTTGCAAAAGATATAAAAGCCTTTGGTGATACAGCTTAATTATTCTGCCGTTATTACATTTGTGATAAAATACGTTTTAAAAATATGAATATCGGAAGGTTATTCACTAATATAATACGCATGCTTAGATTTCGAGCGGAAAGAACGGCACACGAAGGTTTCGTGAAGTAAGCTTGGTCGCAGGACGCAGTCTGCTGCGATCGATGCCAGCCAGCCGGTCCAACGCCACGATAAAGGGGGTGAGGTGAAGTGAGGAGTAGTGCGCACAACTTCATTGCGCCGACTTACCTGGAAGGCGGGCGCGGCGCGGGATATTTGTACATTATTCGTTTTATCTGTATTATTTTACAGAGTGTAAGGTAAATGTCAAGATTTTGCTAAGAATTGAGGAACGTCCGGCAGACTTTCTATAATTTAGAGAATTCATCTTAATTTATAAAAATAAAGTAAGTATAATTTATTAAAAGTCAGTGGTTATAAGTAAGTAATCTATGTGTAGAATTATTCAGTTTATACTGTTTTTAAAGATAAAGGTCATACAATGTTTATGTTTTACGACGAAAATTCTCCGAAGTGTATATCTCAGAACACTTTCAGTAAAATTATGGTTTCGTCATGGGCAAAAAAAAGTGTACTTTTATTTTTTTTATATTCAGGAGCTGATTAGGGGCTTTAAATAGTATGTACCTCTCACACCTCAGATTCGCAGATGACCTCGTTCTCTGAAAACCCAGAACAAATTGAGTATATGCTAGAATCCCTCAGCTACCATAGTGAAAAAGTCAAAGTACAAATAAATAGGGACTGTGGAGAAACTTGGTGTGGTGTTCCTCCAACCAAAGGGAGGATCCTCCAACCAAAGGGAGGATCCTCCAACCAGGCGGAGTCTTGTGCCTGGCGGGCTACTGCCCAACGGTTTTTTTTTTTTTTCTATTTCGCTGCTGTAGGTCGTCCTAGGGGACGGTTTCTACGTAACCGGGCAGTTATTGGCGAGACCTGAAGGGTCTCCAGCCAATGGGGGGGAAGTAAAATACTTAACCTAAGCTAACTACTTGTACTACACTAACATCATGACTACCTGCAACAACAGCACTAAGGGCGACCCCTAGTGGGACTCGGACCTCGGCTTAGGGCGTTGCTGGCGTGGACATTGGGGGCCCAACGGTTGATATTGGGAAGTTGTATATATGCTATCTGCGTGTTAAATCTTGATTGCGCGATGTAGGATAGTTCGCATGTGGCGAGATAGATGCCGCCACAGGACAAAACGAAAGGGACAAAACAAACAGAGACAGAAAACTAATATCAATACGGTCAGTTCCCAAACACTACGTCAAAGATTATATTTATTACGAGCATCTCATAGCAAGTCTTAACTAAAACATGGTTAGATTTACTAAAGACGCTGGTCGTAACCCAATCACATTATGTGTACTGTTCGTCATTGAGGAGTTCCATTGTCTATCTCTGAAGGTCTTTATAAGACCCTTTCAAACAAAAAAAAAAAACATCCAAATCGGTGCAATTTATGTCGGAGCATACATCAAAAATATATTCATACAGGGTGGCAATTTCAGATGGGACAGTAAGGGCAGGGTACCTTAACCAGTGTAGCTAAAGTAAAACGATCTTAGAAGATTTACAGACCAATTCGAAACCTCTTCCTTTTTGACGAAGTCGGTTATAAATTTAAATGGGCTGACCATATACAGAGTAACAGGCGAAGTAAACCACAAAGACGACGACCAGAGAAGGTGGTCACAAAATAACACATTGGGACATGTATACATAAATGTATCAGAAAAAAAGACGAGGTAAACCATCCAAGAGGTGGAGTGATGACTTCGCCGAAACAGTCGGAACACTATGGCCAAGACTTTACACAAACAACAAGAGAGTTGTTTGGAGGAAGCTTTTATGGCAATAGGTGGCCCTTACACCTAATAAAATACTGACATGTTTAATAAGACATAGGTTTCTACTAATCCTAGTAACAAATAACAATAAGAACAAAGTTAGATAAAAAAGAAAAAAAAATGCGTTTTGCTTTTGTGGGAAAGCTAAATTAATAAATAAATGGCATCTCAATTTGTTTGGTTGCATCCTGTGGACTTGGACTTTGAGCCTGTCATAATTGGTTATACAGTTGTTTCTTACTGACACTGATTAAATAAAACAGTGTTGATGTCGAACATAACTGCAGGAACATATTGGCGGCGTAAACAAGTATGGTGTGTACGTGTATCGTACGTACAGAACGCTATGCTGTTTTGCTAGTGCTAAACACGCCTGGCGATGCAGCACCTCTTCAGTAAGGCCATTTTTCCACGGATCACGACACAATACAACAGTTTACGGCGTTATTAGTAGTTTATATCGTGTCGTTTCGTGAGTAAACTTCATAGAACTATACGACGCTTGGAGTCGTCACCACATTTCGCCACATTTTCATTTCGTTTATACTCGTAATAGTTGTGTACGAAATTACGAAATATTCTTTCTAAACATAGCTGATCATTTAAAAGCTCAGATGCTAAAGCGCCAAATCTTCTCGAAGTATTTCAGCGCTAGTTATTGCGCACAAGCGCTCGCTTAATTCGCTTAAAACTTGCAGAAGTTGATTTGCTGCGGGTGTTTTCACAATTTGAAAATCAGTTGCAAAAGACAACTTGCGCTGTAAAGCTTTCCGCTTTGACCGCGTTCATCACTGCAAGTAACTCGGCAATATCAACAACGTAGAACGAAAAGCCACACCCCGCAAAACTATACAGGGTGGAAACGTTAAATGTCAACTCAACAGGCGGTTACTTTGTTATTTTTACAGATATTGAAAAACTGTTAGCTTATATCAAAACTAACTTGCCTTCGGAATATATTGACAAATCTTTCGACGAAACAACTTAAATCGCCATAATGTCCGAAATTTGATTTACACTGCGCCCATACAATAAGTATGAAAAGCAATCTGTTTGGACGATATTTCCATAATCAAACTTTAAACTGATATTAGAACTTGGCAACCAAATGAATAAAACGCCAACAAAGCTTAGCAAAAAAGTGAGAAAAAAAAACTAAAGAAAAAAATTCACGCTAAAAATATGGGAGTACGAAAATTTTTAATTCGGTTAGTAAGGTTTTATTTTGAAAAAATATTTCTGTCCCTTTATGCAGTAAGCGACTAAAATTTACCTGTTATTTTTTTTTTAAATAGCTTTTAATTGACAGAATAATCCCTTAAAAACCGTATTTTTGCATAATGAATGCGCGTAGTAAAAATCAAATTTGGACATAAAGCGATTTAATTAAAAAAAAGATTAGTGTCATTTAGTTCCTTAGGCAACCTAGTTTTGACATTAGCCAAAAGTTTTTCAATACCTGTTATATTGACGAAATAATCAAACGTTGACACTTAACGTTTCCACCCTGTATACAATGTCAGAATTGCAAGATTATTGAAGTAACAAAATCAAACCCTATTCAATGCGTTTCATAGATTGAAATATTAAAACTAGTGAAACATGGTCTTCGTTACAAGGACGCTTTACTTCATCCAATGTATTCTTTTATAAAAATCGATGAAGCATGACTCTTTTTTTTTGTACATTTCTCTTTTATCAGAGTAAGTATTTATTTGATGTTGAATGGTTTTACTATTCGGCTACAAAGTGGCATGTGAAAGTTTAACAATATTAATATTTTTAATTAACACAATACATGGAATTAAGTAATAAAAATTACTGAGATTTATTTTCAAGGAGACTTACATATTCTATCGTTATTGTAGTTTTGCAGTCCAAATCGTTCCTAATTATTTTATATGATCAGCACTGTGTATTTCCTATTCTCCTATGACAATCCTAAGCGATGTTTATACATATGAGGAAGATTAGTTACGAGAAAACATGGGTAAAAAATATATTTACCGCTATCTACCCACGTGGTTTATTTAAACTAAAGTGATTATTTAGTTTCTGAATTCAAAATTAGGTAAGTTAGATAAGTTTTATTATTAGATTGGCTATGGTAATTAATTATTTTATGATAACAGTGAAGCAGTGTTTACCAGTAAGTAGTTTACCACAACCAAAATTTAAAAAAAAAACGTAATTTTTGCTACATTAAGTACTTAATTATTATTAACAGTCGAAACATAATAATACATAAAAATTACATAATAGTACTGAGGCAAGTTAAGATAGACTAGAGATACCTACGTTGTTATACAAACGTTCTGTCCAACGCGTAAGTACAAAACACGAACGAACATGCGACGCGGCGACGCGACGTTGCCAGATCTCTCGCCCGGGCACGAGTACCTACCTACATCTACCCAAAGCGAACATGGCACATTCGTATGTAGTTTGTTAGTGTGTGATTCGTTGTTGGCTGATAAAATAAAGCAACCCCAGAGTTATTCTCACTAATACACCTGATGTTTTAACTTTAATGATAATTAATTTAAGGTGGAACCGATCACCCAGCTCGCGAAATTCATTTTTTTTCGAGTTTTAATATTCTACGTAGTTTTATTATTTGTGTTTACCAAATATGTAATGTAAGCATGGCATTATTTTTATGGGTGAATTTGTTTACCCTTTAAAAGAACTCATTTATTGTGTCAACATTATTGTATATTTAAAGTAAATCAGTGGTACCTAGTAATAGTATGACTGTACGATAATATACGAATATTCAATATGGTATATTATTTTCCTTAGGTGTCTTTCCATCTTTGGTTTGTTACGTAATTAAGTATTAATTAATTGCCACCTATTTACGGAGTCATATGGTACAGAATTATGCATTTTCCTTTGCCAGCTACAATAGTTATACATAATAAGCCGCAGGCATCGCAAAACTTTTAGAAATATTAAAAATCATTTGATAAACCTTCGTATTAAACCGGCTTTTTGCCGCATTGACAACATTTCTTCCCAACGCGTAGTATGGTAGGTTACTTCGGCGTGCTCATGAAATAGAAAACTCAAAATTAAATGATAGCTTTATGTTGGTTATTCTTGCCCGTGGCGGGTTCAACGACCTAGCGGTCTCCGCCCGCGCACCTAAGCTGCTTTTGGAGCGCGACATTGCAAAACGGTGGTGGGGCTATAGACTGCTGTTAATGCCGTCGTAGCTCGTTGCTTCTGACGCAGTCATTGAATAAAGTTTCAACAGGAAACAATGTTGCTTTACTAGCATGCAGTCACAGTACATTCGTGCTTAATTTTCGGGGTTGACTTTAGAATTAGAAACAAGTAACCACAATCGGAAGATTTGAGAGTACCTACTGGGGGGATGAAGGAGGGTTTACTGAAGGGGATGCAAAATATGTCTGCCGGAGGAGTGTTTTTTTTTTAATATTTTTTGTAAAATATTCTAGAAACAAGAAAATAATGTACTTAATAAAAAAGTGGAATTTTCATACAACTATAGATAATCTGGCTCAAAAAACAAGGTCTATGACCACGAAATCATAATTAAATAAAACCGGCCAAGTGCGAGTCGGACTCGCGCACGAAGGGTTCCGTACCATTATCTACAAAAACCGCAAAAAAAAACATGTCTGTTGTATGGGAGCCCCACATACAACATGATATGATATTATATTTGTTTCATTTTAATCAAAGTGAATATATACTTAACTAAATATTCTGTGAATATTTCAAGCGTCTAGCTGTTGCCGTTATCAATATCGAGCAAAAAAATCACGTTTGTTGTATGGGAGCCCCCTTAAATATTTATTTTATTCTGTTTTTAGTACTTATTTGTTGTTAAAGCGGCAACAGAAATACATCATCTGTGAAAATTTCAACTGTCTAACTATCACGGTTCATGAGATACAGCCTGGTGACAGACGGACGGACGGACAGCGGAATCTTAGTAATAGGGTCCCATTTTAGCCTTTGGGTACGGAACCCAAAAAAGGTAAAAAAAAACTAAAAATTGTTAATAATGTCAAGTTTGTTTTATTTCTAACTTAGCGACTTTACTCATGACGCGACGTGAGCGATATCGAATCCATTATCGATTCGAATTGTACATACCATGGAGCGAGCGATGCCATCTGTGTGTGCCGAACGAGGGGATTTTATGAATGTTCAGCGGACAAAATTCTGGTTTTAGCGGAAATGTTTAGCGACTTCTGACGACTTTTTGGATTATTGAATAATAACAGGTTTTAGTACCAATAATCTTAGATAATTTTTAAGTCACCGGCCACGATTCAAAGCAATTCAAGACATTCATGGTATAATGGCAGCACTGATCGTGACTTCGTGACGTAGTCTTGGGCCGTCGCGGGAAGAGAATACCTGGTGAAATATATGTATACCTACCATGAAGACACTGAAGTTTGTAACATCATCCCGAAAACTAAAATAGTTACGTTTAGAAATCGTACGTTAGTTCATAGATTGCTGTTTTATAGTCACTGAGAATAATAATGGTATGCGATCGTATGCGATCAAGGCCGCTGGGCCTGAAATGGTTAAGAAAGAGAGCGTATTGGCGGATTTTAGCGGACGTGTTTTTCCATATCTAGTGGAATTTTTTACTCTAGCTAGCGACTTTAAATTTTATAGAACGGAAACAAATACCCCCTTATTACAAAAGGTGGTTTAAAACGAGACATAAACCCAGATTACAATATACCCATCACTTTCTACCATAATACAACAAAAAGAGACGGGGCTACCCTAAAACCAAGGTTTTTCTTAGACCATCGTTTGCATTTTACAGATTTACGGCACCTTCCTAATCGAATTTCAAAATAGTAATAATTTAAAAAATATAGATCTTACAACTTTTTTATTTTTTTAACTGTTTTTCTACTAATGAACTAGCAATACTTGTAAAAATAAATAATCCAAAATCAAACCATCATGAGTTTACGTTTGACGACCAGCCGAGAGGCCACAGACGTAGGACCTGGAGCCGTGTACTTATCATCTCTTCTCGATCCAATTTGAGCTTGTTTGACCGCCAACCGTGTTCATGCCATGAGTCCGCGGCGGTATACCTTCTTTAACATCCCTTGCCGCCGTTAAACGACGCGGACAGAGCGTCGCAATTACGACGGTCTGTCCGCGGAAGGGATGTCAAAGTAGATATGCCTGAACGTGGAATGAACACGGTTGGCGGTCAACCAAGGTCAAATTGGACTTCAACTGTTGTAAATAAAAAATTGAGTAGGTATCTAGCTACAGTGTTCTATGCCAATTCTGTTGCATAGCGCTGTGAATATGTTGTGGTAGGGTGTGGTTATAAATTATGGGCGCCGCATGCTTTTCAATTTCTTGTACAACTTGAATGTTATTTTGTTCAGTATTTTTTTAATTAAAGTAATTATTAATACAAAAGAGGATGTCCAACACAGAGATGAGTACTTAGTTGGGCAAATGAAGTCGCTAAAAAAGGTTATTTATTTAGAAAATCTAAAGGGGTGGTAAAGTTTTCGCTGGCTTATAAACTATTATCGGGGTCGTAAAACCCGAAATTTGGCACTTGGCACAAATACTTTTCAAAGCAAACGATGTAACGTATGAAACGATTTTCTTGAAATGGGGCGCAACGCAATGGGTGTTAGTTTGTAGGGGAGAATCTTGGTATAAATAATAATCAAAATGTACTTAATAAACATGAGTTTAAGGGTTTTCTGAAAACTGACCGTGAGGTGATGCAAAATGAATGGTAAAGTTTATATGAAAACAAAGGATGACTTATGTTCATTGTCATGTTAATCTTCTAACGCGATAGGAGCCCATCCGGCATAGGGTTACCATCCGTCCGGATTAGTCCGGACTTTTAGACTTTTGTCCGGCTCTTTAATTTGTCCGGATTTTTTGGCTTAGATGGAATACGAGTAATGAAACTTACTTATGTAATATCAAATAACTTTTTAATCTTTATTAACTTCTCAATTCTCATTCATCTACATATAAACAAAATATAAATCTTTAACAATCAACTTAACGAGATCAAACAATACATTTTCGTATGTTTGCATTTTGTGACTAAAATGTCCGGACTTTTATTGAAATGTCAGGCTTTTTGTCAGGACTTTTCAAATTTCTAAATGGTAACCCTAATCGGCATAGCTACACTAAGGGCTCATTCACACGGGTTCCGTCATTCACGATTCGTCATAAAACACGATACGTCATGACGGATGGACGTTCACATTGCATACGGAATCGTCTTTTATCACGATTCGGCAAAATATCCGAATTGATGTTCACATTCGTTTCGTGATTCTTAGTCTTGGATGAACTATCGAACACGATGGATCCGTCACAAAAAAATCACGATTCGTGTTTTTTGATGACCGTGTTTTTTAAGACGATACGTGATTTAAGACGTGTCCGACATTTTTCACGATTCGTGTCGTGATGCGTGTGAACACGGGCATTTAAAAAGAATAGAAGCCGTCAAAAAAAAAAAACGAATCGTGAAAAAAGACGATACGTCAAAAAAACGAATCGTCTTCGTATGAGTGAGCACTTAGTTCGTTTAGGTATTTAACTAAACAACTTTGATGTGCCTTTTAAATATGAAATATGTGATGAAAAATATTACTTAAAATTGACAAAACGTTTGGGTTTTTAAAATAATAAGTATCCTTTGTAAGTAGCCATTAGCAATTTGTTTTAAAATGCGTATTTAGATAAAGGCACATGTCAAGTTTGTTTACATTTAGTTAATTACCTAAACAAACAGAGTATTATGCCCTTTTTCACATCCTGACGTTTCTCTACGAAATATTACCAAACAATGAATATCAAATATTAAAAAAAACATGGACAATATAGCTATTTTACGGTCTTTGATGATGTCGTTTACGGTTTTTCTAAACATTCTCTAGTTAAGTAATAAGTTTTCGAATAACTAATTAGTCGGTACTCATTAGTTATGAGGTTAAAACTACATTTGATGGTTTTGGTACTTTTGTTTAAAATAACATAAGGTTTACTGATGAAACGTCGAAGTCTTTTATAGTCGAGATTATTTAAACCCACTAGCAACTTATATTGTGCAAGGTATTGAAGGAAGTGCAAAGTAAGCAAACCTCAAATCAAATTGCAAGTTAAATTGCGGAAGCCCGCAACAGAATTCCAACTGTGCACAAACCCACGTGTGTGAAGTTAGCATCTCAAATGCTGGCATCTCACAAATAAACTCCAGTTATAGTGGCATCCCGCATAGTTCCACAGTTCTTGATATGTTTTAACAATAGTTCCGTCGATTTTAATATCGAAATCGCATTTTGAAAAAATGAGATGCTAACTTCGCAAAAAAAAATTTTAGAATCTCACAAATAAACATCAGAAATAGTGACATCCCGCATAGTTCTATAGTTACTGATAAGTTTTAACAATAGTTCCGTCGATTTTACTATCGAAATCGCATTTTGAAAAAATGAGATGCTAACTTCACAAAATGTATCATAGCATCTCATCGAATTTCTCAAAATTGACCATTTCGGAGTTGAAAGCAAAAGAGTTCTGCATCCTAAACCTATTCTGTTGATAGTTCTATCGGTTGAATCCAATTTAAATCACTAACAATTGTTATAAACGAAATATCCGTACACGAGTGAGATGCTGAGGTATAACTGGGAGTTCTGGGTCGTATGAAGATTTTAAACGATAAGTAGAGGTCCCTCACTCAAGCTCCGAAAGAGTTCTGGTGTTTAGAACATCCACAATAATTATAAATAATTGTTAAAAACAAAAAATGCGGATAGAAGTGAGATGCTGAGGTATAACTGGGAGTTCTGGGTCGTATGAAGATTTAAAACGATAAGTAGAGGTCCCTCACTCAAGCTCCGAAAGAGTTCTGGTGTTTAGAACATCCAAAATAATTATAAATAATTGTTATAAACAAAAAATCCGTTTAGAAGTGAGATGCTGAGGTATAACTGGGAGTTCTGGGTCGTATGAAGCTTTTAAACGATAGTTAGACGTCCCTCACTCAAGCTCCGAAAGAGTTCTGGTGTTTAGAACATCCAAAATAATTATAAATTATTGCACTAAACAAAAAAATCCGTATAGAAGTGAGATGCTGAGGTATAACTGAGAGTTCTGGGTCGTATGAAGATTTTAAACGATAAGTAGAGGTCCCTCACTCAAGCTCCGAAAGAGTTCTGGTGTTTAGAACATCCAAAATAATTATAAATTATTGTTATAAACAAAAAATCCGTACAGAAGTGAGATGCTGAGGTATAACTGGGAGTTCTGGGTCGTATGAAGCTTTTAAACGATAAGTCGACGTTCCTCACACAAGCCCCGAAAGAGTTCTAGTGTTTAGAACATCCACAATAATTATAAATCATTGTTATAAACAAAAAGTCTGTATAAAAGTGAGATGCTGTGGTATAACTGGGAGTTCTAGGTCGTATGAAGCTTTTAAACGATAGCTAGAGGTCCCTCACTCAAGCTCCGAAAGAGTTCTGGTGTTTAGAACATCCACAATAATTATAAATAATTGTTATAAACAAAACATCCGTACAGAAGTGAGATGCTGAGGTATAACTGGGAGTTCTCGTTCGTATGAAGCTTTTAAACGATAAGTCGACGTTCCTCACACAAGCCCCGAAAGAGTTCTAGTGTTTACAACATCCACAATAATAATAAATAATTGTTATGAACAAAAAATCCGTATAGAAGTGAGATGCTAAGGTATAACTGGGAGTTCTAGGTCGTATGAAGCTTTTAAACGATAGTTAGAGGTCCCTCACTCAAGCTCCGAAAAAGTTCTGGTGTTTAGAACATCCACAATAATTATAAATAATTGTTAAAAACAAAAAATCCGTATAGAAGGGAGATGCTGAGGTATAACTGGGAGTTCTAGGTCGTATGAAGCTTTTAAACGATAGTTAGAGGTCCCTCACTCAAGCTCCGAAAAAGTTCTGGTGTTTAGAACATCCACAATAATTATAAATAATTGTTATAAACAAAAAATCCGTATAGAAGTGAGATGCTAAGGTATAACTGGGAGTTCTAGGTCGTATGAAGCTTTTAAACGATAAGTTGACGTTCCTCACACAAGCCCCGAAAGAGTTCTGGTGTTTAGAACATCCACAATAATTATAAATCATTGTTATAAACAATAAATTCGTATAGAAGTGAGATGCTGAGGTATAACTGGGAGTTCCAGGTCGTATGAAGTTTTTAAACGATAGTTAGACGTCCCTCACTCAAGCTCCGAAAGAGTTCTGGTGTTTAGAACATCCACAATAATTATAAATAATTGTTAAAAACAAAAAATCCGTATAGAAGTGAGATGCTGAGGTATAACTGGGAGTTTCAGGTCGTATGAAGCTTTTAAACGATAGTTGACGTCCCTCACTCAAGATCCGAAAGAGTTCTAGTGTTTTGACCGTCCACGGTAATTATAAATCATTGTTATGAACAAAAAATCTGTATAAAAGTGAATTCTGGTGTTTAAAACCCTCATACGACTCAGAACTCCCAGTTATACCTCAGCATCTCACTTCTATACGGATTTTTTGTTTATAACAATTATTTACAATTATTGTGGATGTTCTAAACACCAGAACTCTTTCGGAGCTTGAATGAGGGACCTCTACTTATCGTTTAAAATCTTTACGACCCAGAACTCCCAGTTATACCTCAGCATCTCACTTCTATACGGATTTTTTGTTTTTAACAATTATTTATAATTATTGTGGATGTTCTAAACACCAGAACTCTTTCGGAGCTTGAGTGAGGGACGTCTAACTATCGTTTAAAAACTTCATACGACCTGGAACTCCCAGTTATACCTCAGCATCTCACTTCTATACGAATTTATTGTTTATAACAATGATTTATAATTATTGTGGATGTTCTAAACACCAGAACTCTTTCGGAGCTTGAGTGAGGGACCTCTACTTATCGTTTAAAATCTTCATACGACCCAGAACTCTCAGTTATACCTCAGCATCTCACTTCTATACGGATTTTTTTGTTTAGTACAATAATTTATAATTATTTTGGATGTTCTAAACACCAGAACTCTTTTGGAGCTTGAGTGAGGGACCTCTAGCTATCGTTTAGAAGCTTCATACGACCTAGAACTCCCAGTTATACCACAGCATCTCACTTTTATACAGACTTTTTGTTTATAACAATGATTTATAACTATCGTGGACGGTCAAAACACTAGAACTCTTTCGGAACTTGTGCACGGAACCTCGACTAATCGTTCAAATGCTTTATACGACCCAGAACTCCCAGTTATACCTCAGCATCTCACTTCTATACGGATTTTTTGTTTATAACAATGATTTATAATTATTGTGGATGTTCTAAACACTAGAACTCGTCCGGGGCTTGTGTGCGGAACGTCGACTTATCGTTTAAAAGCTTCATACGACCCAGAACTCCCAGTTATACCTCAGCATCTCACTTCTAAACGGATTTTTTGTTTATAACAATTATTTATAATTATTGTGGATGTTCTAAACACCAGAACTCTTTCGGAGCTTAAGTCAGGGACCTTTAAGTATCGTTTAAAAGCTTCATACGACCCAGAACTCCCAGTTATACCTTAGCATCTCACTTCTATACGGATGTTTTGTTTTTAACAATTATTTATAATTATTGTGGATGTTCTAAACACCAGAACTCTTTCGGAGCTTGAGTGAGGGACGTCTAACTATCGTTTAAAAGCTTCATACGACCTGGAACTCCCAGTTATACCTCAGCATCTCACTTCTATACGGATTTATTGTTTATAACAATGATTTATAATTATTGTGGATGTTCTAAACACCAGAACTCTTTCGGGGCTTGTGTGAGGAACGTCGACATATCGTTTAAAAAATTCATACGACCCAGAACTCCCAGTTATAACCTCAGCATCTCACTTCTAAACGGATTTTTTGTTTATAACAATTATTTTATAATTATTGTGGATGTTCTAAACACCAGAACTCTTTTGGAGCTTGAGTGAGGGACCTCTACTTATCGTTTAAAAGCTTCATACGACCCAGAACTCCCAGTTATACCTCAGCATCTCACTTCTAAACGGATTTTTTGTTTATAACAATTATTTATAATTATTGTGGATGTTCTAAACACCAGAACTCTTTCGGAGCTTGAGTGAGGGACCTCTACTTATCGTTTTAAATCTTCATACGACCCAGAACTCCCAGTTATACCTCAGCATCTCACTTCTATCCGCATTTTTTGTTTTTAACAATTATTTATAATTATTGTGGATGTTCTAAACACCAGAACTCTTTCGGAGCTTGAGTGAGGGACCTCTACTTATCGTTTAAAATCTTCATACGACCCAGAACTCCCAGTTATACCTCAGCATCTCACTCGTGTACGGATATTTCGTTTATAACAATTGTTAGTGATTTAAATTGGATTCAACCGATAGAACTATCAACAGAATAGGTTTAGGATGCAGAACTCTTTTGCTTTCAACTCCGAAATGGTCAATTTTGAGAAATTCGATGAGATGCTATGATACATTTTGTGAAGTTAGCATCTCATTTTTTCAAAATGCGATTTCGATAGTAAAATCGACGGAACTATTGTTAAAACTTATCAGGAACTATAGAACTATGCGGGATGTCACTATTTCTGATGTTTATTTGTGAGATGCTAAAATTTTTTTTGCGAAGTTAGCATCTCATTTTTTCAAAATGCGATTTCGATATTAAAATCGACGGAACTATTGTTAAAACATATCAAGAACTGTGGAACTATGCGGGATGCCACTATAACTGGAGTTTATTTCTGAGATGCCAGCATTTGAGATGCTAACTTCACACACGTCACAAACCCCCAGCGGTTTTTGGAAGTATTACGAACTAAGCGAGGGCTTATAACTTGATATTGGATTTAGTGCTTAACGATCATGTTATAGTTATATTTTGTATGTAAATTATTCATAAACACACCTAAAGATATCGTACGCGTATTCGAACACACCATTTCACATAAATTTCGACGTCTCGGACACCTTTGGACTTTTTATAACATACCTATGTTAGTTTTGGTGCACATTGATTTGTTTTTATATTAGATAGATTAAATAGTAAGGTTTTACAAGTATTATGAGTCGCCGTAATTAACAAACGTTCGTACGAACAATGCGATGCGACCTTATTGCATTGTTCAATCAAAACTACCTATTAGTTGTAATATTTTCTAGTTAAAACTTTTACGATGCCTTTTTCGACCAATTTTTTTGATTTTTCGTCGCGTATTACACCATTGTGCCTCATACATTTTATACAATAGTTAAATTATTCATCGCACGAGTCCAACGCACGGTCGCATACAATCGCACACGATTATTGGTCGATTAGGTCGTCTTATTAGGTACTAGAGGTCGCCAGCGGCTTCGCCCGCGTGGATGTCGTTTATTGCGTATTCCGCGTTTTCCTCTACTATAATATGCATGTATTTATACATCTAAGCCTTCCTCTTGCATCACTCTATCTATTAAAAAAAACTTCATCAAAATCAGTTGCGTAGTTTTAAAGATCTAAGCATACATAGGGACAGACAGAAAGTTTTTTTTTTTCTATTTGACTGCTGTAGGTCGTCCTAGGGGACGATTTCTACGAACCGGGCAGTTATTGGCGTGACCTGAAGGGTCTCCAGCCAATGGGGGGGAAGTAAAATAAATACTTAACCTAACTAAGCTAACTACTTGTACTACACTAACATCATGACTACCTGCAACAACAGCACTAAGGGCGACCCCTAGTGGGACTCGGACCTCGGCTTAGGGCGTTGCTGGCGTGGACATAGGGGGGGAGGGGGGAGACAGTTTGATGGGGGCTGAATTATCGGTGTGACACCGACAGACAGCGGTAAGCGACTTTGTTTTATACTATGTAGTGATATGCATCCATAAAAATGTCATACAAAAAACAATAAGTAATTAAAGCATAACTGAATTGCTTAGAAATAATCGTTATACCACGGTAGTAGACGGGAAAAGGAGAGAATAAAAAAAAATGATCTCCTGGATTATTAACATTACGTATTATTAGTTTCAGATTATTTTTATTCTTGTCTAATTACTTGATGGTAGGTATTTAGAATATTCAGCCAGCTACTTAACTAAGTAATTATCTACTTGTTAGTTTACGAAAAGTAGCCTTAGTAGAATACTTTTCTGCTGTATCATATTTTCACAAAACCTGTGGTGGGTTTTAATGGCTAGATTATTTTTTGAAGTTAATAATTACAAAAAATTGTTTTATTGGTTCCCTGATTTTTGAGTTACCTACTTCTAATATTAGGTACTAATGACACGATTAAATTTCACTTCCTGAAACATTATCAACTTACAATACTAAAAATAATGCAGTATAATTATTTTTCTTTCTTTCAACTTAGTATTTTAAGGCTTTCAAATTAAAATTGATCATACTATTCATAAACAGCAAGTTTAGGAAGGTATCTTCGTGGTGAATTATTGAGATGGAATTGCAGGGTCAAAAACTGAAAAAAAGGAATATTAAAGCAACGTGTTCAACGTAGATATAGGTACCTACTTTTGAGTTCCATTTTGGAGAAACAAACCCACTTTCGTATGTTTTATAATTAAGTATGGTAAGTATGCTGGCCTTTTGCCAAAAAAAATACATATGACCAATGAGCTTATATAATACTAGAGGAGCAGCGTCCTTCTAACAAATTCAGAAAAACGTAGCCACTTTCGAGTTTAAAGTGGTAGCTTTGAAACGGATACATAAATTATGTCAATATGTCAAAATACTATATTTGTCTCATTTCTTCTTCCGTCAAACTAATTATGTTGGAATGAGACAAGACATTGTTATCGGAAAAACGGCCAGAGTTGCCAATGATCTACATAATTTCCCCAAAATGAATGAAGGTGTTAATTAAATCAATTACTATGAAAGGTCGAATTATGTACATTAAGGAAGAAAAAAAATGCGTCATCATAAATATACTTAATATTTATTTTTTTATTAATTATATTTCAATAATTTAGACTTAAAAGGAACATACATTGGTCATTCACTAAACTCCCAACAGTCTGGCAAAATCAAAATCGTTTTTACTGGTAACACTGACGGCAAAAACAATGTTTGATAAATTTATTTGGTCTCGTAATGTTTTTTTTGGATAATCTTATGAAAAATTAGCACCAAGTGCTTTATTAATCTTTTCAGATCGTGACATGCAAATTTTAACTGCACATTTCACCATTTTAATATTTTTATCGCTAAGCAATCACTCACTTGACGTCAAGCTGACAACTGAAGTCAGATATGCCTGCGGACATATACGAAGTAGTAACGCGTTGGTGCTGTACACTGCTGATCTAGTCCTATATAACATCATTGCATATGACTATTTATTGCACTGGTGTTGCAATTTAATTTACTAAAATGATAGACTTTCTTTTATTTTTAGTTAAAATGTTTATCGCAAATGTCAATCCGTCTCTTAAGAAATCTGCCCCTCCTTTAACTTTCCAACCGTATGAAATAAAATCAATATACAGGCAGGAGACACTAGCATGTTTGATTAAAACAAAAGTTTTGTAAATGTTCCTATAAACCCGCAAAGTGGACCATAAGCAACTTCCTCACATGTTTTTGGCTTACCTATAATTTCAATCAAATTATAATATTCAGAGAAATTAAGTAGTTATTCTAGTTATTCTTTGAAAAGAAGTTCGTAACAGAGTGGATAATTAATGGATACTATTTATCAACATGTTAAGTTCAACAGTGTTCTTCAACGTGTTGATATAGATTTATAAATATAGGAAAATAACCAAGTGGGTAGGTGTATAAATTGAACTGTTACCTCCGGTTGTTTATAACACGTAGTTTTAATGGCGTTTAGGGGTACACTAACCTATGTACTATAATTGTTATCATTCAAAGAGGAAGATCGTTGTGTAATTGCAAACAGTATGTAGTCTTCTGAACTACTGTAGAGTAATAATGGTGAACCAAAAACTATTCAATATCTATCTAGGTACTTATTTGTAGGTATCTGAGACTTTGTGATGTTAATAAATTAGCCCTTTACAGATAAAATGAATCTATGTAAATAGATGTAAACAGTGAACGTAACTAATTAAGTCCATTTACAAGGCTAATACGTAATACAAAGTAGTAAGTAGCACAAAGCAAGTTCATCCAGTGGAAGGAGAACGACGCGATGTGAACTTTTCTTCTAAAATGGTACAAATGACTTTGCTTAAATTGAATATTTAGCGGCAAAAGAGTACCTACAATTTTGTCAATTATTAGTATGTTTATCACAATAATGTTGTTTTTTTTTAAACTAAACAGCATACTATTAAACAACGATATACTATAAATAGCTCCGAACGTATGTTAGTCATGATCATGAATAATAAATAGGTGCATAACATCATTCCTTTACAGACATTTTAGAAGACAAAAACTGTCACGTTCCAAACAAACAATTAAGTAATTTAAGTGTTTATATTCTTAAGTATAGATACCTACACATGTCCAAGTATGTTACTTAAAGTAAGTTGAAGGTTTACCACCTAACCCTACAGACTTGCGAGCTAACCAAATTAAAATCCTGGATTCTTTACACCAATGGTTGCTGAAAGTTAGTATTAAAAGTTATATTACCGTTTGAAGTGCTCCCTTATTCGGTCTTCTCGAATGTTATCGGGTAAATTTCCAACCCACAGGTGCCGAGTCTCTCTAACCATCTTGCTTCGAACTCCACATTAGGAATCATTACCCGTTCGCGTCACTACGTGGCATAAATCAATTTTGCACACAATTGTGATTCACACATTTTGATTATTCACTATAAGTGAACCATAAACATTGTACAGCCCACGAGTTGCACTTTTTGATAAAACAACACTATCTTTCACTTCACGACATTCGATAATCTCATCACAAAATCCACTTCACTATAAACACACCACGTAATAGACGCGAGCGTACTCTTCGCGGCTCTCGAATTGACAGTGAAGCCAGCTTCGACGCGAGTTTGCCGATAAGCTCCGCCTTCTGACCGCTGCCGCGCAAAGTGGAGTAGGGTGCCCAGTGAATTTATTAAAATAATGTGCATTAATGTTTTTTTCTTAATATTTTATAAAGTGACCTAACAATGATTTTAAAGTTTCTTTGTAACGTGTCTTTCCTTCTATTACAAAACATTTCAATTAAATAATATTATTCCCAGTAAAATATTACAAAGCTCTATCTCCTGGATTTTACTCGTCAGTATTTTATTTAATGCTTGCTACTTTATCAGACCTTATATAATAATCAATTCTCATACATATTTCTAAACAGATAGTATTCATTTATAAAATAAAAATAAACAAACTTGGGAGCAAACGTGTTGATACAGCGGTCCGCTGGCCAGCTTTCCTCGAGTCGGTTACCTATCTCTTTCAGTATACCATATATCGCTCTCTTTCTAACTTACAGTTTAACAACATCTGTGTTGCAACTCTAGGAAAAATACTTTCGTTTGGGGTAATTTTCAAGTGGTTACTCTTTTGTGCCTGGTAGATTAATAATCATTCGTCTTTAAAAATAAATATATGAAATTAAGGACGTATTTACAAATCTGTTATAGATATGCTGTTTTTCGGTACATTTCCTGATCAATCTGTGAAACTAAGCTAGACGTTTTGGTAAGCTACGGATAGACCTTTGTCTAAAAAAGGTGAAGAATACATTTTCAAAATTGACAATTTACAATTGATTCGTTTCCGTAGCCTCCGCCTACAAAAATATTGCAAATAGGGTGAAATTTGGTACGTACCCCTGAATAAAATAAATATAAGGATATTATTAAATAAATAATACCAGCAGTAGGTAAGCAGCCATGTTTATCATGAAAAGGAAGAGAAAAAAATATTGGAATACGCACAGAAAAAAAATGTTTTTTTTTATTCTTTTAAGGTTGCTTTTACATCTGTCATTTTATTGTCGGTTATCATCGTGAGTATGGGTTCAGAAATTCAGTTGTAGAACGTGTATGTGGGTAAAATGTCTGGGTTGCAAAAAGTCTACATAATAAAATGTATTGGTTGCAATTAGTCTTGTTTATTAAAATGTCATGGTTGTAAAAGGTCTTGGTTGCAAATAGTATTTGTTGTAAATAGTCTAGGCAGGGAAAACGTCTTGGTTGTAAATAGTCTAGTTCGTAAAAAGTCTTGGTTGTAAAAGGTTAGGATAGTAAAATGCACCTTATTATTGTGAATGTAATTGAATTTGGTTATTGTGAATGTACCTAATTGTAGAATGTGCGGAAGTTTAATGAAAAAAAAACTGATTAAAAACACTCAAGGTGACGAAGGACCTAGTACTGCCTAGACTAAATTGGTAGGTCAACGAAGATTATTTTCTGTTGAGTTTTATTTTAATATGTTTTAAGAGCGTAAAATAGCTTGATTTGTAGCCGTGTGTGTACACATTGTACTGATTGTACACTACAAATATCAAGCTATTTTAAAGTATGAGCTGATCTCGCATCATGTAGGCTTTCCGTACAATGAGAGGTCAGCTTATACTGGAAATGTTTAGCTTGGTGTGTCGTAGGGTTTTCGCCTTCCCGGCCTTTTTGACTTCCCGGGAATCGGGATTTTTTTCTCTTAATTCCCGGGAATTCCCGGGTAACCAGGAATTTTCATGTTTTTTGTAAAAATACAATTTTTCTCGTATATTTCAACATTAAACTTGTGTAAATACTTTAAACATGTTATATTGATAAATTGTCTAACATACCAATCGACTTTTCTTAATAAAATAAAATATCTTACACTTATTTCAAAAATTTAACAGTTACAGGTTACAGTCATTTATTGTGTTACGTCGCGAGTTTATTTAATGAAAAAAGTCTTCACTTCATATAATATGGCAAAACATTACGGAATAACAATCAGATGACGTATGTACTATGTATGACTATAAAGGATGTAAACAAATTCGTGTAATTCCTTAAAACCACATGTTCTACTACTGGTGTAGTATGACCGAGCACGGGATTTAGCTTGATTAAAAATAAAAAAACTTTTTTTCTCGCGAAAGCGGTAGGTATATGATCAAATCTTAACTAGATATAAGGTTTAAAAAAAAGAAAAAAAAACTAAACATTTTATGCGTTAGAACATTTCGACATCATAATAATGAATGAAAACACGGTGACACAGCTGGCTAGCACGATTAGCACGAAATTTCTCTTTGCAGTCGGTCAACTCTAGGCGCAAAAAGGGCTCGAAAACAAGAAAAACTTTTTTTTTTTTTTTTTTTTAAATTAAATATACTATTTTGTATTTAAAATAAAAACCATTTAGGGTTAATCTGTGACCAGTAGATACGAGGTATGAAGGAATTACACGAATTTGTTTAAAGCCTGTATATTTTTATTATAAATCTCGAAACTATTACACAAAAGATATGCATCGTGACTAGTTTCTATAAATGAAACATTTCAAAAAAAAACAAGCGTTTAGAAGTTGTTCACTAGACAGAGACAACATTACAGGGTGCTGACATCACGATACATATTACATAAACCATTCTTAGTTCACACCACGCAGTATAATGTCCGTTTCACGCGAGAGTGACAGAAAATGCTCCAAAATCTTCGGAAGCGTGCAGATGCAGACCCTTAATTTTTTATCATTTCATGTCATTCCCGGGTACCCTTGATTCCCGCCAAATGGTTCCCGGGTCCTAAAATCCCCATATTCCTGGGAATTCCCGGTTCCGGGTACCTGGGGCGAAAACCCTTGTGTGTAGTCGTGTGTAAATAGATTTGTTGTTTTTTTTGTTAAGTTTTGTTTGTTAGGCTTTGGTTCCGTGTTTTATTTTAATTTTTACCTAAAACAAGGACAAATTCCTGTAGAATCACTTTGAGCTCTATGAGACTACGGCAAAGCCGTATTCGGGTGTCGGTTCGCCGGTTAAGGTGAAGAGGGGGTGCGTGACCCCTCTTTGATATGTTTGAATTATTTTATTTTGAAAAATTATTCTTCCGAGGTGGTCCCATTTAAATTTGGTGAAGATCTGATGAAGACCTTCAGAGATTGACAATGGAACTCTTCAATGGATAACAGCAAATTACCCCCGATAGCTGTAATTGCATATTTATGTATTCTATAAGCCACTTAAAATAGAAAAATAAAATAACTTTAAAAAAGTAAAAACCGACTTAAAAAAAAGAGTAAGTTCCGAAAATAATTACCATAATATAAATTAACAGTTTCGGAAGTCTGTGCCTTCAATTTGGTTCAGTGTAGAAGTTAGACTTCTGAAACCGTTAAATATTTGAATGATTTACTAACTTTTCTCTGTTTACCCTAAAACGAGTCTTGACGCTCGGCATTCCGTAAATTATAGCCGTAAGGAGACTGCTATCGAAAAAACATAAACGGCATCATCAAAAACTGTAAAATAGCTCTATTATCCATGTTTTGTGTTTTAATTATAAATTGATTGGTATTCTATGCCTTTTGTAGAGAAACGTCAAGAACCTTAGTCGGGAATCAACTTACGGTGAAAATAGACAAGCTATTTCGAACAGTACTATTACTTCTATGTTTCGAACAAAAGATGTGTTCAAAATGTCAAATTATCAACAAAAACAAATGGCTATGACCGCGAAAAATAGAACGAGTTCGCTGCGTTTACGCTAAAGTTCAACACCTTACGGTTTCCACGTTGTTAGCGTATTTCGTAAGCATGTAGGTACTTAGTCTGAAAAAAAATACTAAAATAGACAAAAACTATTTATCTCTCAGATAAATATTATCTGAGGATAAAAAATCTGCCCTTATTCGTAAATTAGTAATTTATGTTATTTTTATCTTTAACATTGTTGCGGCCCACATGAAAGAGGCAACAAGTTTTTTTTACTCGAGAAGAAAAAGAATGAGTACCTAGCTTGATTCCATAGTCACACACAGTGTACCTACATAAAATAAATATTTAAAAAACAGACTTGAAAAAAACTGATAGGCGTCAAATAATGGCCAAATAATAAAATTAACTAATACAGAAGTCGGTGCTCAGCCGCATATGATTTGATTCTGATCTTAGTTCTATTGAATGTAGGTAATCTAGACACACGGCAGTGTGTCAAGCCAAGTTCAAAAAAGAAAAGGGTGACGGAAAATTAAGGTAGCTGCCCTTATTAGTACCCCAACTCAAATAAGTTTTTTGCGATGTCAGACGTTTCTAGTACTCCGACCTCAGTTGGCCCGGAAGAGTCTTTTGATCCTCAAGGGAAATTGGATCCTTTGGCATGACAAATTTTTTTTGTGAAAACTGCCCTTTTTCTCGCTGGCTACATTTTTTTCAAAACATGTAAAAGCAGAGCAAACATTTTCAAAAAATATGGTCATTCTCTTATGAACGTTTTCCTGTAGCTACAACGCCTAAAGTATCCTTACTGCCTCATCTGAAATTACCACCCGGAGTACGTAGTAGTAAGAAACAGCACATTTTCTTTTAAAATAACTGAAGAACGTTGTACCATTCCAGTATGATTTAAGCAACTTCTATAAAACTTGGTACCCATTTACTTAGATCTGAATTCTTTTATTGGCGAAGCTAACAATCCCGCAAGCCCGCAAGTCCTTTGTAACGAACTTGGCCTCTTTTTCACATGTTATGTTTTGGTGGGATACAAATTACAATAACTAGGGTTGCCATACGTCCCGTATATACCTACGGGACTGTCACCGTATTTGAGCATCGCGTCCTGTATTTCTACACGTCCCGTAATTGTCCTGTATTTCAATAATTTCGACCGCCGAACTGTGCGCAAGAGGCGCGGGCGCGCCGCCGCCGCGCTGGCGGGCGCCGCGCCATCGCGGGGTTGCGCGCATTTGAGTGCTTGTTCACGTACAATACAACTCGCAGGTGCGAGCGCGGTGGCGAAGAATTCCATTCTCTATCTCCGAAATCCGAAAAAACATAGAACTACTCCCGAGGTGGTCTGTATAAGGGCCTTTTTACTGTCATGCGGGTTCGTGCCCGCGTGCGTGCTTCACCCGCATGCGTGGCGCTCGCAGTTCACCTTTTCGTGCGTGTTTCACGCATCATAATAAATACATGTAGGTATGAAAAGGTGAAATTCAGGCGCCACGGGTGCGGGTGCCTCACGCATGCGGGCACCTCACGCATGCGGGCACGAGCCCGCGTCACAGTAAAAAGGCCCTAAACTGTGATTCTCTTTTAAACAAAAAAGAATCACGTAAATCGGCCCAGAAACCTCGGAAAAATCCTTGTATGTACAACAGGGAATGCAGAACCAGAACTTGTTTTAAAAAAGGGATTAACAGTACATACTCTCTGACATTTGTTTTTTTTTATTAGGTACATCGTGGTGTTGATATATTATGTAGATGTAGATCTAGAATAATAAAGAATACGGAGAGGACTATTTTAAAACAATTAAAATATCTGTAATTGAAGCATGGAATTATTCCTCTTTGCCCCACCAGCCGCCCCACTGGTGGGGCAAAGTGGAAAAAATCTAATTTTGGAGTGGAATTTGCCCCACCAAATTTAATTAGTGAGGCAGGGTTGGCACTGGAATTTGTGTAAGTAAAGTATTTTATATTGTTTTGGAAAGAAATGTATATCTAAGTGAAATGTAAACTTGTGACTTAGTACATAGGTAGTGTTTTTAAATAAAAGTACAAAAATAATTGTTTCAATTTTTTTATTTACTTTTCGTTTCTGGAAGGAAAGTAGGAAGTACTTAAAGGTAAAATTTTAAAACGTGTACTTCAACCATTATAGTGAGCTAAGTAGTATCGCATACTTCCAGTTCATTTCTGTTTTCCTGGTAGTTATAGGTATAGGACATGAAAGTTATAATAGGACACTTTTAATTTAGACTTCTATCGAATGTAGTGAAAATAACGAATACTTTATATTCATCTTTGTGTTTAATCGTTGGAGCACAACTTAGTGAAATCGTTTAGGCGCATGTTTTTTTGTATATTTCTGTCACCCTGGTACTGAAACATCAAATGATTCAATATTTCAAAGCCTGTATTTTTACCATTATACCATTATTGAGCTAAGTAGTAAGTTGCTTTTAAGCACCTAGCTCCAGTTCATTTCTGCTTTCCTGGTAGTTTTAGTAAATAAATAGTTTTAAATAAGTAGGTATCCTTCATGCTCTTCTCTGTTTCATCAATTATTTTTGTACTTTTATTTAAAAACACTACCTATGTACTACCTAAGTCACAAGTTTACATTTTACTTAGATATACATACATTTCTTTCCAAAAAAATATGAAATACTTAGCATACTTACTTACACAAATTCCAGTGCCAACCCTGCCTCACTAAAATTAAATTTGGTGGGGCAAATTCCACTCCAAAATTAGAATTTTTCCACTTTGCCCCACCAGTGGGGCGGCTGGTGGGGCAAAGAGGAATAATTCGAAGCATGACGTGTTGTTCTTCCATGTTATTTATTTTTTAAATACTTTAGCATGCACAATAAAAATAAAACTTAAACAATAAAAATCACAAATTAGTTTTTATTATTTCTTTTATTTATCAATACGTATTAAATTTACATTTTTAAATATTTCTACTAAAACAAAAACATTTACCTAAATGTTATAGGTAGCGGGTAGCACTGGGCAGAGTTGACAAGGGAAGGTAGTTGTCGATATGGATCGACGCACCCGAGGTTATAAAGGCGGTGGTCATTCGACGAAGCAAGAGCATTCCGTGTTGATCAGCTGAAGAAGTCTGACCTTTTATATGTGACTAGCTTGTCCTTATTTTATGATCTTGTAATAATTGTGTAAAGTAATATATTGTGATCTAGTTTATGTTACTAATACTAACCCAAATACAAGTACTCTCAGTGGTGGAGAGTCTATGTTGGTTTTATTTACTGTGTTTACCTTGCTCGCAATCCTGACATACCGATATTAGCTATAACTGTAATGATAGAATCACCCCTGAACGATTGTGTTGTTGTGTGATTTACATAAATCATAAAATAAATAGTAGCCCACCGGCATCGGGAACAGGGACCACGCTGCCGGCAGTCAGGGTTCCAAAGAAAGGAACCTCCTCACTATGCGTGCCGTGTCAAGGAGTACTGCTTTTTGTATCAAGCCAAGCCCTTCTCGATCGAGGTTCTTGGGCCATTTGCCGTAACAACTATCGGGACAATGACTGCTGAGTCCACATCCCACATACCGACAACCTCGTGTGCTAGATCAAGGTGTTTTATTTGTTTAACTTTCTCAGCTTTCACGAGATTTTCGTCATGAGGAACCGTGATATCAGTAATCATTGTGCGGCGCTCTGATCAATCTATTACCACAATATCAGGCATATTGGCAACAATAGTCCTATCAGTGATAATAGATCGATCCCAGTACAATGTGGCATGACCATTCTCGAGAACTGGGTCGGGCACGTACCTGTAATACGGTTCTTCTGATTCCACAAGGTTGTATTTCAGAGCAAGTTGCTGGTAAATAATCCTAGCCAGTATTCACCGTTGGCAAGACGAAAACGGATGGATTCTCCCGGACGGTGGTATGCCGGAGAGATGTCAACTGTGCCATCCTTCACAATATATTTCCTATATTTGTTCGTCATCATGACTTTGTCCATAATTGCACATACGAAACCTTCGGCTTCCCCGAAAAGGTCCCCAAAACGTAGCCAGGATACGGACGCTGAAAAGTCAACATTGGGCCCATGAAGGGCCCAATAGACGCGCCCGTGTGGCTTTTTGCTTCGCCATACTTCCTCGCGATCATTGGTACTAAGTACTGCAGGCTTACGCCAGTTCTCTTTAGCCAAGGCGAGCGGGGTAAGTTCCTTGTCCAATGAGACCACATCTCGGTGCATCTCCCCTTCAGCTTGGAGGAAATACTCCCTGAGACTGTACATTTCGCGGTTGTGTACCTATATAGGGTCTTAGCGTTTAAAGAGCCTCGACCCCCACACTTTCGCGGAATGTACAGCCTTGTTACTGAAGAGCGTGGGTGTTGCATCCGATGTGCAGTCAGCAGTGCACGGATCTTTCTGTCCAGTCTGAGTCCACTTGCATATGCCGAAGGAGTAGGGGAGATTAGTCCAAAACCGGGTATGGTGGTAAAACCGGGACAAGGCAATAAAGCCTCTTAGACGTTTCAAATTTAGACGCGCGTTCGCTCGCTGCGGTGGGCTTCCATGATTAGTTTGTCAATAAACAATGGCGTCAGTGCGTGATTGACAACAATAAGTAAGAAAAACATTTTTCTGGTGCATTGGTCTAATATTCTTTAGAATAACAAGTGTATCATTATACTTGTTTATTAAGTTAAGTGAAAATTATTTTCTAGCAAAGATTAAGCATGTACTGACCTATAAAAGAACGTAAGTAAAGTTTTTATTGCTTTATGTTTTTAGTTTTTAGGTATTTTTTTCTTCTTGTCTCTCTAAAGTGCTCTCGGAGCAAAACCGTACGGGGTAAAATCGGGTACCTACTGGGGCCTAATTCTCCTAAAATAAATTGTTGCCAAACGCAATCGAACCACAACCGTCAGTCAGTTTTTGTTTTCGAAAACTTTCAAAATGATTGATTTTGTTTTTTGTGTACAATTTGATAGCTTTTGAAATTGAGAACTGTCTGAATGAACGGTTCGGCCTTGGTTCGGTTGTGATTTATCAAGATTTATTTTAGGAGAACTAGGCCCCTGGGCCCATGAAGGCTGTACGGGTTGGGAACCCGAAGATCTTGATAAGTTTCATTGCTACCACTGTAAATCACGGCTATGAGATTTGGGTATACCTACCCAGTTTTGGACAAGGGATGGAGCAAAACCGTAAAAACATAACTGTTAGATATTGATTATTTTTTGTTAATTAGAACTAAGATCAAAGTGATCTCAAGTGCAAATTATGTGATTTATAAACTGAACTAAATACAGCCTGTTAAAATTGTTTAAATTTTTTTCAAACTCGTGTTTTGTTGAATTTTTGCCTTAGCGTCTCGACTTTCCCATACATCAAGCCTGGCATGACCTAACTGTTATGTACGATTTCCACCAACCGGGCCACGCAGGAGCGCAGCGCAGCGCGTTGCACCGGATGCTCGAGCACGCGCCCGTAGCCGACCGCGTCTGCCCGACGGCTACAATCTGTTGGAACCCGCGCCCCTATTAATCAATCAATGTGATTACCCTGTGCTTCGCATTTGTGGAGTTTATGACGGGCTTTGACTTCATTACAACCTGCACGCTAATTGCGTAAAATACTCACCATCGTAATATCTTTCATTTTGACAATACAATAATATTCATTGCGTGGTTTATAGTTGTCTAGAACATAGATTGTTAAAACACACGGTGCATAGGACGTTGTCGAAATGTCAAAATCAAAGCCATTCTAATTGTCAATGTGTTTTGCAATTAGGGCGCTGGTGCATTCTGTCGTCTCTACAAAAATGCCAAGTTGACTGGCACGCGGTAAATAAAAGTGCCGAAATGTATATAAATTATTGACGCCGCGTCGTTGACCTTCTAAATCCAGAACCGGCAGACTAAACATATCCAGTTGCTTCAAGGCTTGAGACAAGGATTATTTCCCCGAAATTGTTCTACAACGCATCGGAGACTATGGAAGACACTGGTCTGAAAAGGACGTGTGCCTCACGTCCTTTTCAGACCAGTCTCGCGCACCTCGTCTTGTGTTGTGTGGTATCGTTGGATAGGTCTTTAAAAATATCATGAAGCTTCCTAAGTAACTTTTTTGTTTAGGTATTAATTGAGGTATGAGCTCTGAAAGTCGTTAACAATGTGTGGGGTACACCTCCAACTTTAAAACAGTCATCAAAAAATCTAAAAAAAACAAGCTTGTTGCATCTAACCCATAGGTATAACGTAATCTTTCAATCAAAACTATTTTGAACAAGATTCGTTAATAAGTTTTGAAACATCCGCTATTCTCAGTGGAATGCTATTTTGAGTTTATTGACCGCAAAATAACTTTTCATTTCACAATAGCATTGTGAAATACTCATTATACAATATATTCCTTCCTACTTAGTATATTCTACGAAACCCTACTCTATGAGTGGTCCGACACGCACTGGACCGGTATTTTTTATCCAAAACAACTTCTATGGTGTCTTGCGGTTTCGTATACTGTTCCCCTACATAACAATGTTACAAGTCCTACTAATTGCCTATTTTTTTTTCTCTGGTCTAATTAAGTACGGTACCACATTTTCATCTAACGGCCGACTTTTCAACCTTCGGCTGTTAACTGAGGAATAATATGGCGGTTTGACATATTTAATAATTATAGTCTAACCCAGTGTGCGGCCAGCCACCCTTAGACCTCGTTCAGGGAGACGCGGGGCGTTGCGCTGCGCTTCTGGCGTCGCGTAGCGCTGCGCTGTGCGCGTTTTCTCCATTCATAGAGAAGCGGCACGTGAAGCGCAGGCGGGGCCCGCGGCGCCAGCCCCAGCGTCGCACGCACAAATACATACATATGGTACTGTGTAGTTACGTTTATGAAGACGCAGGGCGTCGTACGCGCGTGATGCGGTGCGTGGGGAATGACGGTGTCCGCCGCGGCCGCCGCAGCAAACACCGCAGCTTCCGCTTTTGGGAGTCTTCTTTGGACATCTCACAACGCAGACGTGTCGTTACAATGGAATATGATTTCATCGACATATTATACTTGTACTATTTATTCTGTGATATTACTTAGAAGATATTTGCAACATACAACGAGCTCGTTCGCCTTCGATACCAAAAACAAACTGACACATGCGTACGCGGGGTACGCAGCGGACGAGACGCGACGGTGGCAGCCGCGGTGCACGCTGCGGCGGCCGCCGCGTGGCGATGCGTGTAGCGCTCAATATCAAACAAAACGCGCGTGATGAAGCTTCAACATGAAAGCTCTCATACATTACCATAATTATGTTTGATTCGACCGCGAGACGCGACGCCAGACGCACAGCGCAACGCCCCGCGTCGACCTGGGGCTCAATTCTCCTAAAATAAATGGTTGCCAAACGCAATCGAACCACAACCGTCAGTCAGTTTTTGTTTTCGAAAACTTTCAAAATGATTGATTTTGTTTTTTGTGTCAAACAATTTGATAGCTTTTGAAATTGAGAACTGGACTGGGGCCTAATTCTCATAAAATAAATCTTGATAAATCACAACCAAACCAAGGCCGAACCGTTCAGTCAGACAGTTCTCAATTTCAAAAGCTGTCGAATTGTTTGACACAAAAAACAAACCTCCGGTTTCTGAATTGAGAATTCGGGATAAGCAATACTTAAGTAGTATTTGAGTACGGAGTTGTCAAAAAAATGCTTTAAAATCCGTCATTTTTTGACAACTCCGTACTCAAATGTTACATAAGTTCTGCTTATCCTAGAATTCTCAATTCAGAAACCGGAGGAAAATCAATCATTTTGAAAGTTTTCGAAAACAAAAACTGACTGACGGTTGTGGTTCGATTGCGTTTGGCAACAATTTATTTTAAGGCTCCAGTACACGTTGGACGAGGCGCGCTCGGCGAGTGCGCTCGGCAGATTTTCGTGGTACTGTTCACACGTTGGCGTGTTTCATTCTGCATTGGTCGTTAGATAAAGATGGATGTCATCAGGGTGATCACGGCCGCTGCAATATACTTATCAAGCGCTTTCAAATTTTATTTACTTGTGCACCAGAGAAGAGCGCCATGTTCGTGAAACAATCGTAGAAACAATTAAGCGCGACACTACAGTCTATTCCGATGCGTAACTATGAACTGAACACTCGGCCAACGTGTGAACGCTGTTTGCGGCTTGCGCCAAATTTCTTTGATTTGTGCACAAACCACCGACACTAATCGGGTCGTCGGCGAGTGTTGGCCGCAAACGCCAAATACACACAAAACGGCCCAGTACACAGTACACGTTGGCCGAATGCACTTGCCGAGCGCGCTCGGCCAACGTGTACTGGAGCCTTTAGGAGAATTGGGCCCCTGTCTGAATGAACGGTTCGGCCTTGGTTCGGTTGTGATTTATCAAGATTTATTTTAGGAGAATTAGGCCCCTGAACGAGGCCTTAGTTAGAGCATACCTACAATAGTAATGCTATATCGCTAGTCGCTACCTTAATATTCTTATATCAAAACGTAAAAAATGCACCTATAGTAATAGAATTAAACTCAACTCTGATCAAGTCTGACATACTGCAGAAATGTAAGGCCTTTAACATGAAGAACAAAGAAAAACTCCGCGCAAAACACCTTGGATTTGTTGTTAATGAAGAGACTGCTGTATTCGTCTCTGAGCAATTGACACCTAAGGCCTCTCGGTTATACTTTCTCGCAAGGGATCTCATAAAATCAACTGCATTCACCTTCTGTTGGACGGCCTATGGAAATGTATACGTTAAAAAGGACGAAAACTCTAAAACTATATCCATCACTAATGAAGCACAAATCCAGCAGCTTTTTAACAATATGTGACTGGCTTTCCTTATAGTTTATATTAATAATTTTTATAAATCTTGTATTACAGTACTGGTAACTGCAATTTATCTATGGTGTCAACACATTTTAAACAAACGAACCACAAACACAATCAGTACACGTTTCAGTACATTGGAAACCACCTGCACTCTTCACATTTACATTCTCACATGCTCGCACAGAACAAACACTTTTAACACTACTTATACATTCACACTAGTCCTACTAAACAAAACTAAATTTACTCGTTATTATATACGCTCCTATGTACTTCTGTTGCACGTGACCACTTCTCCACAGATTGAAACTCTGTATGAAACCTTAAAGATAAATGGCAAATAATATCAGAAACCTGAATAATTTAGATGACATCGTGGTAGCAAAATCAGTATCATGTGACATAGCGAATCTAAACAAACATATAATTCATACCAAAACTGATCTAACATTAATCCAACAAAATATAAGAAGTATTTATTGCAACTTTGACAACTTTGAAGCCACACTGTCGGATCTCATGTCAGAAATAGATGTCATAATACTTACCGAATGTCGCCTCAACATAAAAAAACCCATCCCTTCTATAAGAAACTATTCACATTTTGCTACCACGCACAATTGTAATCAAAATGATGGTGTGATCATATACGCTAAATCTAAACTGAATCCAGTTTTTAAGGAACATATCCTGGATAATGCCTCGTGCATTCAGTTAAACATATGTGGATGTACAATCCTGGGAATATACCGATCACCTTCGCAAAAGAATGCAATTAACTTTATTACCTCACTTAATACACTTTTAGACACTATTAAATGCAATCAGAATATTATAATATCTGGTGATATAAATATTAACCTAATTGTGAAAGATAATGAATCAACTTATGAATGTAGCAATCGGGCCTCATACCTTAACATGCTATCTTCACACGGACTTCTCCCAGGACACATAATTCCCACACGTGAATATAGTTGTCTAGACCATTACATCTTAAAGATAGACAAAACCAAACTCTCAGCTAGTATTGCAGTCTTAAATACTACCATAACAGATCACGCATCGGTATTCATGAGCTTATCTAAAATAAAAAAATACTGTTCTCCATCTGTCAAAACCTTCATTGATTTTAAAGCAGCTGCTGAAAAGCTTATAAACAAAAACCTGTCCACTTTATTATTAAGCGACGACCCTAACTTTGTGATCGAACATTTGATCAATAAACTTCAATCATCCCTGAACGAGAGTGTCAATGTAAAGAGGATCTCTAGCAAGCAACGCATTATTAAGCCCTGGATCACTAGTGGTCTTTTACGCTGTATTAGAAACAGAAACAAAATGCAACTACAATTAAGGTCCGATCCTTGTAACGAAACATTAAAAATTACATTTACTAGGTACCGTAATTATTGTAGTAAATTAATTAAAAAACTAAAACACAAATATGAATCTGAACTACTAAAAACTAATATTAAAAGCTCTAAAAATCTATGGAAGTCTATTAAGCAGATAACGCACCTTAACACATCTAAAATAGGAAGTTATGAATTACTTAGTACTCGTAGTTCACCTATAGAGTCAGTTAACTGTGTGAACAGTTATTTCGCCAGTGTCGGTAAGCGCCTTGCAGAAAGCATCCACAATGGGCCCTCGCATCCGATTGACGGCCCAGTATCTGCTCCAAAAACACAACAGACTTCATTTGTTCTTCTTGAGACTGACCCATGGGAGGTAGACTGTGTTATATCAAACTTGAAAACTGACAGTGCTTCTGGTTGGGACGGTATCCCGACTGGGTTCGTGAAATTGGTCAAACCACTCGTTGCTCCCACTATCAGCCATCTTGCCAACCTCTGTTTCCGAAAAGGTATATTCCCGGTCTTGCTTAAAAAATCCATCGTGACACCGGTCTACAAGGGTGGTGATAAAAGAGATATTAATAATTATCGACCTATCTCAGTCTTGACCGTTATCTCAAAAATTATTGAAAGGCTTATCAACTCACGCCTAATTTCCTATCTCGAAAAATATAACATTCTATCTAAATCACAATTCGGGTTTAGAAAAGCAAAATCCACAGAAGACGCCATATCAGGACTGACCTCCCTGGTGACGCAGTATATAGACCGTGGAGTAAAATGTCTCACAGTCTTCTTAGACTTAAAAAAAGCGTTCGATACTGTATCTGTCCCCACCCTTGTAAAAAAGATGGAGCATGTGGGCATTAGGGGTATGCCGCTAAATCTACTAACTGACTACCTAAAAGACCGTACCCAAAGCGTTAAAATTGACAGTTTCACTAGTTCTGACACTAAAATTGAATACGGCGTGCCCCAGGGAAGCGTCTTGGGGCCCACGTTATTCTTAATATACTTAAACGAATTAACGAATCTCAAGATAGACAGAGGGCAAGTGTTCTCATATGCAGATGACACTGCCATTGTGTTTAATGGTGCTTCCTGGAACTCCGTCTTTGAGTCGGCTGCGCATGGCCTTCATAAGGTCACAAACTGGCTTAAATCAGCTCTTCTTACCCTAAATATCGCCAAAACTAATTACATTTGCTTTGCAATAAATAAGCGCACACTTCCCCCCCCAAACTTAAAATTAAGTATTCACACTTGTGACTTTACTAATACTGAGCAATGTGGTTGCGAAGAAATTAGCTGTGTCAAATCCACTAAATACCTTGGAGTAATACTGGACCACCGACTTTCTTGGCACCCTCAAATAGAAGCTGTAAATGATAGAATCCGTAAACTCGTATGGGTTTTTAAAAAGCTGAGACATGTCACCTCCCAAGACCTCCTAAAGCGTATCTACATTGCATTAGCGCAATCTGTTATGTGTTACTGTATCTCTATCTGGGGCGGTGCTACCAAAATTAAATTCCTCGAAGCAGAAAGAGCCCAGAGATGCTTGTTAAAAACTATGTTCTTTAAGCCCTTTAGATTTCCCACTGACGAATTATATATAAGTCATAAAATACTGTCAATAAGAAAACTTTACATTGTCAATTCAGTACTTAAACTACATAAAACCTTACCTTACGTACATAAAGCCCAAACAGGTAGAAGAAAATGTAATGTTGCCACTGCTCCTCCCTGTAAAACTCTATTCGCCAGGCGTCAATTTCTTGCACACTCTGCCTACCTTTACAATAAGCTTCACAATAAATATACAATATATAATCTGCAACTCCATAAATGTAAAAAAATAATTGTCCAGGAACTTGAGCCGCTTGGGTACAATGAAACAGAGAACTTATTATTTAAATTCGAACGTTAGAATAATATTCATAACTTCCTGTGTGACTTACCAATCTCAAGTTGTTATAACATCGCAGGGGTGGATAACACCGATTAAGAGCATAATTCATACAACTATATGACACACACATACAAACAAACAAACAAACACACACTTACACACACACACACACACACACACACACACACACGCATACGCACGCACACCCCCACACGCCATACCAGTATCTTTTAGTTATTTTTCAACAATTTTTGTACTTGCTTTCTCTTATTTACTGTAGTTATCTAAAATAGTTTAACTTCTTTTTAAGGAACTATCGTACCACCGCAATATATTAGTCTTAAGGAGGAGCGGGACGACCCAACACAAGCATTATTACATGCTTCCTGGGCAGTTCCGGCAACTAAATAGTATTGTCTAAGCAAAGTTAAAGAAATAAACTATTTTTATTTTTTTATTATTTTAAACGTCAGCTTATTCTCGGTGAGACGGACGACAGGGATGCATATACGCCCTTATTCCCCTTTATGCATGATTAAAGGGATGTTAGAATACGGATAGGTAAAACATCGATTTTATCTTTTTTCCTTTAATGCCGATTTTTATAATATCGATTTTTTTTAAATAAATGATTGATCATGCGGTAAAACAGATTTTTCATGGATTGAAAATCAAATCGCACTAAATATTTTCATTTTTTTACTATAAATAATCAACAAGTTGCGAAACCCACCGGTAGTTACACATTGTTATAAATGTGTTTAAACTTTCGCGATACGTAGGTACCTATACATTACAAAATACTGACTTGTGTTTAGTGGCGTAGAATACTTTTAAAGGCACAATACCTTTTGCATCCCGACGCAGCGACTCGGCGACGTGGTGGTAATAACTTAATAAGTTATCACACTTAACACCACACCAATCACTGAAAATAGCTTCATTAACAACGCCGCACCAGTGTTGCCATTTTCGTGCCAAATATAAGTAAGTAATAAGTATTATGTCGTGTACAACAACGTTCTTTAGCAAAATAGTAACAATCTAAGTTAGGTGTGATTGTAGTTCTATATTTTATTTTAATTTAATGTGCAATTCTGTTCATCCAAGAAACCGGCGAAATCGAAATCTAAAAATTCGCTTCGTCTTTTACACTCCACCTCACGCTTCCTTGTGTGTAGCAAATGAGTGCGCGGATCGATTGATTTCGTTTTGTTTTTGAATTTCGATTCGTATCATTGTTTGGTACCGTTTGCGTTCGTCGTATCGAGTTTTTGCGAGGTCGATTTAGTTTTCGCCGTAATATACCTACACATATTTCATTAAAATGTTACCAAGCATTCCCAAGTAGTTGACATCAGGGGGCTTACTATGACCTCTGAAAACGTTCAAATGTCAGCCAGTCAACTTCCGTTCAAAAGCAGGCCTGCTTCGAATCGCTAAAAATCGTACCATGACAGTATTAAAGGTGAACGACTATTGAACCAAGTTGAACGATAATGCTTATTCATGGTACGAAAAGTCTATACAAAAAAAAAAGGTGAACGGATTTCGTAAACGTCAACGTAGCAGCCCTGCCGCAGGCCTGCTCTAATGATGCCATAGTACAAAAAAGCAGAGCAGTTCAACTTCCAGGCAACTTCTGTCCTGCTTTAAGAGGTCATAGTAAGCCCCCTGGTAGGCGGCTGGTCATAAAACTTAGCCAAAACATTTGCAGCATGACAAGTGAAATGAAAAATACACGCAGCGCCGACCCCAAATAAGTTGGGATACGGGCAGGAGGATAATGATACACATACACACATTTGTGAAATCGATTTGTTTAATTTGGATAAATAATCGATACGAAATTATATCGGACTGAAATCGGATATTAGATACGTTTTGACATAACGGTAGCATGCCTTATCCCTTTCCTTGTTCAGCGTTGCCAATTTGTGAAGAATTCCCCAAACTGCGGGGAATTTCAAACCATTCGGGTAATCCGTGGGGAGAGCATTGATGCGGAAAAAAGCGGGGAAAGGGGGGGAAGCCCATATTGGCAATAATACATCTACTTATAGATGTATATGAAGCGTAAATTATAGTCACACATTCTGGAAGTTTACTTTATGACAATAATATTGTCACCCTACAGGTAATCGAGGTAGTCCCCGTTTATTAGCTGCGTGATAAGGATAGTACTATGCAAGAAACGTTAAGAGATAAAACGAGACAGAACACAAAACAACACTAATGAATGAAATGGAATGATAAATTATTGACACACCGCTTGCTTATCCGCTATTTGACATTTGCCAACGTTTGATTTGACAACTTTCATACGTTCTAAATAAAATCTTCTTCATTATGTGACGTTTGGGCCAAATGTCACTTTTATTTTTGTTTAAAGTAGGTGTAAGTACCTACCTTGAAGTAGGTAGTACTAGGACCTACTAAGAACTGTCTACTTAATTGCATTTTACAAAACCTACTATGTAGGTTTTAAATAAGATGTGAAATGTAATTAAAAGTAATTGTTGATTTGTGTCAACGTTTCATCCATTTTGGTTTTCCTCTCCCCATTTGTCCGAGGTGTGTGAGTAATTTAGGGCATTAGCATTGGCAACACTGCTTTGCTTCCTTCAATTATGATTGCGAAAAAAATCTAAAAGTCAAGTCAAGATTGTCATCATAGCTTTTCACTCAGAAAGGCTTTTCATAAACCACTTTTAATTCATATAATTGAAAATCAGTAGTGTCTACGAAAATGTTTTTGAAGTCTAGACAAGTTTTTAAGCTCGGATATAATTATTCCCTAGTTGGAAATAACCTTTATAGTACACAGAAGGCAGTTGCATCTGTTTCAACCGACGGAATAAATATTAGTGACAGTTGCGTACAGAAATTAAAACAATTATGTGACGGAGATAACAATTTCCTCAGAGTATGCGTAGAAAGTGGCGGATGCTCCGGATTTCAGTATAAATTTGATTTGGATAGCAAAGTGGCTGATGATGACAAGTTTGTAATCAACTTTATATAACCTCATTAACCGTAGCTGCATAAATGAAATGTTTTCCCGATGGCAAAACATTTAATTCCTATTGTAAACTTGACGTCACATGATCTTTCTGCGTGACTAAGAACATGTAACAACAGTAATGCTGGATCCTTGTAAAACCAAGAGTCCATTTGATACTTGTTTGGTTATGCAAATGTAAATTATTGTGAAATACCAAACATAACGCTTAATGATCCTCGCATAAGGCTGATGTAAAGCTCAAGTTTACAATTGTTTTATAATTGCTGTAAACCACTTTGCAACTCTTCATTCTGTTCATACAGTGTTGGACATATAATTAGGAACACCAAGTACATATGATTTTTATTTATACTAATAGAATAGAATAGAATATACTTTATTGTACACCAGAAGTAACACAGTTCTTATACAATTATCATCTATTGAAGGGTACAATGGCGGTCTGATTGCTGATAACTACTTTTCTGTAATGTATCTGTTACGGTTAAAAGCCGAATGGCGGTTACACCTAGGTTTAGCCGGGTACAACTAGGTGCAACCAGTAGCAGTTGGTTAGAACTAGGTGGAGCTTAAGTCGACGGAGCCCCGCTGCGCGGGGCTCCTATTTCTGTCTGCAGGGTTTAAAGTAACCTAACACGAAGGGGATGACGGGGGCTTCGTTCGCTCGCTCACTCTAGCCCCCGTCATCCCCTTCGAACCTAACCTATCCGTGTCGGGGTTACCCTTAACCATCGGTGTGCGGCTGCACCTAGTTCTAGCCGCTATGATGAAGGCTAAACCTAGTTCTAACCGAAGATAAGTAGGATAGATTTAAGTTTAACCGCATGTGGCCGGTTGCACCTAGTTGTACCCGGCTAAAACTAGGTGTAGCCGCACTTCGGCTATTAGCCGTAACATATCAACGTCATGAAGTATTATAATGACAATTTATATATCATACAACCATTCATGTATGAATTTATTTATTTTGGACCTCCAACAAAGAATATACACAGCTCAATCTTATAACTAGGATACATAATTATTTAGCAAGTCTACTCCTTCAAATTATAGGAGGCCACATCATGCACAAATTAATTGCTATTATAAAGAACATATTATAGGCATGCAAAACAACAGTACAAAAATATGAATTGGTATATTTTATAAAACAAAATAAAACAGGACACTATACATAAACATTAATTATCAAGTTTACTAGTACTAAAAATAAAAGTCATAATTACTTGGTTATGTCCACCACTGTACATCATAGAAACATATTTTGTAAAAAATCTTTTAAAGATTTGCAGCAAAAGAGTCAAATACAATGTCGATTTGACATCTCATAACTACTTTCACATTACACAAATTCAGGCTTTATTTATTTTATTTTACTTAACTTATTATTTTATTTTATGTAACTTCACAACTGACAGCTGAAAACTTTTCATTTGTGCAGCAATACCCTGCCGTATGCAAGGGATTTGTTCCATATTGAGTGTTATATCAGGGTTTGATCAATGGCAGAATAGAATCACCATATTAAGTTATGGAAAATAATTATTTGGTCAGTTTTAACCATATAGATGGGAACATTTTCCGTCCAATTTTTTGGGCAGTATCAAACTAAAGGTCTTTGAATTAATTGTGACAGTATAAATGTGCAAATCATGAAAAGTGTATAAAATTAGCTATTTAATTATAGGGTGAGATTAATAGATCACACTTTTACTTTGCTAAATTAAGTGTTTTATACAAATATGAAACTTATAATTAGATGAATAATGTTCAAATCCATATGAAACAGAAAAGTAAAGTCTAAGTGTGGTCTGTGAATCTCGCTCTTAATGTGGCTGTACAAAGCATACAATCATGTCCATCTTAATGGTCACATAGATTCATAGTTCCCCTGTTTTCAGCATCTTCTGTCAGCTCATGCGTTTTATTAATTCACACATTTTAATATTTTTCCAGAATATTCGAAAAAGATGGTGTAAAAGTGGTAATCGATGAGACCTCCTTGGATTACATCAAAGGATCTACTGTGGACTATCATACTGAGCTAATTAGATCTGCATTTAGGATTGAAAAAAATCCTAATGCTGAATTAGGCTGTTCATGTGGCGCTAGTTTTTCAATAAAAATTGACTAATTTATTTTCATAAAGTATGCTTCAAGATCCATGATATTTATAAATGAAATAGCAATTTATGGAAAAACATGTATATGCCTTTGTACAAAATCAATTTAGTTTTTATTATGAAGATGGAAAACGTGTCTACAACTTTTCTGATATTTTTGCTACAATTAATTAACATCTTTTTCAAAAACAGAACAGGGTTCATGCATGTTTTTGCATATAAGCATGCATTATGTATCATTAATGCAGTTTGGTGTGTAGAGTTGTCTAGTCCAAGTAGGTACATTATAATA
The DNA here is from genome assembly GCA_905220435.1 of Amphipyra tragopoginis. Lineage (NCBI taxonomy): Eukaryota > Metazoa > Arthropoda > Insecta > Lepidoptera > Noctuidae > Amphipyra > Amphipyra tragopoginis. Next base: position 15,032,027 of record HG992009.1, read on the forward strand.
AAAACATGCAAACCAAATAAACTCATAACACAATCATATTTAAAAAAGATTAATATATTAGGAAATGTTCAGTTGAACATCGACTATTCGGACCAAATATCTATCGAAGGACAAGAAACTCTATCGAAAGACATCCAAGTAACCGAAAATCAGGATAATTGGTCTGGACAGTGAACCTGTTATTAAGCACTAGGTAGTAAGTACTCATCCAGCACTAGAGCAACGCGCGCGCCGGTTCCGGTCGCCAGTGGCTGCGTTGCTCTGAGTATGAAGTAATTGCTACAGATATGTGTAAATTTTTTTTTTTGCCTTTTCTCAATTCATCGTTGAGAAGTAAATCCAGATAATCGAGGTTAAACTATAGGAACCTTCAAAATCATTTATAATAATAATAATATTTTCAAATAGGGTTTATTATGTTAACTTTGAGGATTTACCGTTTTTTTTTTGTTTAAATGATTTAATTAGATTATACAAGGGATTAATCGTATAAGCGCGCGCGATGCGCACAGTACCTACACATAATTCAAGTTTGCCTTTTTGAAGTTCGACAAACGACAAGAGGCTGCGCAGTAGTCGCTTTTTAGGTATAAATGGTGACCCGCATGTAAGTGGGGGACGTGGGAGCAGAGCGTACCCAGAAACGCACAAATGAGAATGTCTCTGTCTTACTGTCTTTTAGCCTCGTTCGGGCCTAATGTCTACGTCTCGCTCGCTCCGAAAACTAGTCAGCCGGTGTCAAAAATGCTTTGTAATTATATTTTCTTTGTTAATTTTGAATATTATTATTATTTACTCATTTATTCGTCGTATGATTTATATTTTTAAATATACTTAATTAACCTTAAAAAAAAGAGTAAACATTATATTTAAAAAAATATTTTTTGGTTTAAATTTTACTTTTGATTTTGTGATTTAAACCTAATCGCGTATTTTAAGTGTGCCTCTATGAAGTCCGCAATAAGAAACGTCGCAGTAGTTCTGAAGATTCAGATATGATGGAAGGAATTTCAGAGCTATAAGAGATCGATTTTTAAAATGTAGACGGGTATTATATGTATACCGAGAAATGTTCGCGAGCAGTTCTGCCCCAGCTCTGATTCAAAACTATTCGCTTTGCTATATCTCTTTCTCTCGTTACGAGCATTGTAGACGGAACGAGATAACAAACCGAATTGGCAACGACTTATTGGAAAGGTTCTGAATCAGCGGGCTGGTACCCACTGCAAACACTGTTGACGGCGTCAACGACCTCCTCGCGAACTGTTTACTGATTAGTCAGTTGTCGAATACTTCGGTTTAGTATGCCTTATTCCCTCGTTATGAGAATCGTAGACAAAACAAGATAACAAATTCAATATCAGTCGACAACTGCTTATCGAAAAGGTTCTGAATCGTAAGGCTGCCGGCTGTTTACATATTGCTCACGAACTGCATATTCATACAAAATTCCCATTTTCTATGTGTGTTATTGGATTAGTGTGTTTAGTCACTAATGCTTAATTTTGTGCTATTATTTATTTTGTAGTTTTTAACAGTGGCGGTCCGCTCGGGGTCTCGGGTCTAGGAGAGCCTCCAACTCCAAATCTCGAGAAGTCCTCCCCACAGTCAAATCCCAAATAAGGATACACTCACACACACATGAGTCACGTTGTAGGTAGGCTAGGTACCTATTATTGGGTATGCCAGGCATCTTTGTAGAGATATGTTTTTTCTCAGTTTGTTCAAGCACCGTACAAGGCGTTTAAATAGCAATTATTGTACTAGTCGCGCGCAGAAGGTTTGCCGATGGCTGCGCCTCCCACTTCACCGACCGCTACCCGCGCTCGTCTGAATCGTACCGACCATCGACGCGTGACGTCATGAGGCCATCGGCAAACCTTCTCCGCGCGACTTATATACCTAAAGTGACAATGCTCAAAACTCTTTTAAATGAATTTAAAATTACATAATAATTTTGCAAAAAAACTAGTTTGTCTGTGATAAATGTAGAACGTAAACTTATATTGTAGAAAGAGAAAGTGAAATATTTAAAAATGTACATAGGTTATTGAAGAGGAAATTATGTAAATCAATGTATTACAATTAAATTCAAAGGTGATTTTATTCTTTATTTTTACTACATTATTATAAATGCAGCCTTTTACGGAATGAGTGATATTCAGCTCCATGTTTTGGACAAAGGGCGTTAAGGCCTCTACACACCAAAGCTCCCGGAAAGGCGCGACGCGGCTGGCGGGCACGACTAATGCGATAAGTATAGCTCTTTGCAGTCAGTTAACTCGGGGCTCTAAAATTACTCAGAAATAGAAAACCAAGTTTTTTTTTATTTTTTTTTTATTTGATTTTCAGAAATACCCATTTAGGGTTTTTCGTTTACACCCTGTATACTGTGATCATGCAGGCGCGATCCACCCCGGTGACCCCGGGCCCCGCCGCATATTCCGATTGTCAAATTTTGAATAGGTAGCGTGACTCGTGACTTCCGTATTGGATGCGTAAATGACTGCCCGTATTCTATATGTCCCCAAGTAGAGATGAGTTGGGTACATTTATTAAGGGCCTAAAGCCTACCTACAAAGTAGGTGGGCGTATACATAAAGGAAGCAGGTAACCAGCACCGACCTACCAGCGCTTATCGGTAGGTAGGTACTGGTCCGTGCAGGTAACCGCTACATAAAAGGAAGCGGGCAGAAGAAGGGGCTGGCATTTTTTAGCAAAAATACTCGTTGTTCCCTTGCAAATACAGCAACAAATGACGGCCTACCAGCGCTGATCGGAGCAGGTCGGAACTTAACGGCGACGTTCGGAGAATGTCGGCGCTGGTTCGCCACACAGTATAGAGACTACCTGTGCCGACTAATTGCGCGGACCAGCACCGACAAGCGCTGGCAGATCGGCGCCGGCAACCCACTTTCTACGTGTAGGTAGGATACGCACTTAGACACACCTTTTCAGACACTGCAAATGAAAGCTCAATGAAGAGAAGAGTTCGATGTGGCGATGCTTGTGGGGGAGGCCTATGTCCAGCAGTGAGCGTCTTTCGGCTGAATGATGATGATCAATACTCAATGGGCCTTATTACAAAAGGTGGTTTAAACCAAGACTAAGGTAAACCCAGGTTTAAAATATATCCATCTCTTATGTCAATAGAACAAAAAGAGACGGGGCTATTTTAAAACCTAGGTTTTTCTTAGACCATCTTTTGTAATAAGGGGGAATGGGTCTACATTCAACATTTACAATAGTTAGCTGATTAGCTGCGCAGTAGATAATTTCGTTTTTAAAAGATTCATTCAGCAGCCAAACAACTAACTTCAGACTCGCCAAGATACTTCGGCCGTATTGTAACTGCAACTACGTAGGTACCTACTCGCTAGCTGTTGCTGGGAATCGTATCTTTTTACCCGACTGCGCGACAGAAAAGACAGGGTTATGTTTTTTTATATTGCTCATTGTCGTCTCTCATGGAGGTTGGTAAAATTAAAAAGTAACAATATTTTATGAAAAGTGTGTATTTGGGCTAGGTATAGGTAAACAAACATTTAAATTTAATATCTAAGTAAAATAATATTCAAGATATTTTGATCAAATTGGTACAGTTTAATTAGTGTGACTGTGAAACATTCATAGCAGCCCAAACATTATCGAGTTTGGCTGAAGGCAAAGTGATCATGGCTTCGTTTTTGTTGTTGGAGTTGACAGCGGATCTGAAATTAAAATATTACAATTACATCCAGTTACACGATGACTTACCTATACCGTTACCGTTGACTGTTGCAGGTGTAGCATGACCACCGTAGGACAAGGGTTTTGGCGACACAAGTCTATTACGTCGACAAAACGCTTGGCTATGGTGGTTATGCTACCCCTGCTGGATATTGGCTAAATGGCAAACACGCACAAGCGAACACGAGTATCGAACACATTGTTTGTTGTACGTGCGTAGTGCGTACCACTAACGAACACCTTCATAGTAATTCGTGTTCGATGTTCGTGTTCGTTCGTGCGTACCCGGCTTATGGGAAACAACCCCTTCATTCAGAACGTTTCGTTAAGTCAGTTGTCGACCGACTCGGTTTTTATCTCGTTTTGTCTACGATTCTCGTAACGATATAACAAACCGAAGCGTTCGACAAATCACATATCGAAACGTTCTGAATCAGGGGGTAGTTATTTATACATCGCGGCTCTCCACCTCTACGTCTCCGTGCCTCAAAAAGCACGGTGGCGTCTAAGAATTTACGTCTAGATTGTAAAGTTAACGGATTTTACTTGTTTAGCAATTTTGAATGTCGATACCTACGTAACTAACTTACACCTTAGAACCGAAGAAACTTACGTTGGACTTTCTCGATCTCATCTATACCTACCTGGGAGCAAATAAATCGAGCCACTTCTATTTTTCACGTAGGTATAATTGTTATTATTTTTGGTATTACGGAACAGATCAATTCTAAACATATATCGCATAAAAGGTTAATTAATGACCTTTACAATGAAGGTAGTTTTTTGTATTTTGAATTATATAATTCATGAAACAAAACTAATAACCAGGACACGTGAAAAAAGGAGTGGCTCGATTTCTTTGCTCCCAAGTGTATATTTCTGATAGAACGGGGTCCAGGTTGGGACTGCATATTCGAGCTGCGAACGTACAAGCGTCTACAACATGACTGGTTAGTCGCTTTACAGTAAATAAGCGTAATAAAGGTATCAGAAAGATTAGCAGAGTTACTATTTCTAATATATATAAACAGTGTCCACCAAATTGGTTTAAAGGGGGACGTAACACTGTATGCTGACGACACTTGTCTTTTCTACTTTGGCCACTCCATTGACATTATCATAAATAAAGCACAAAACGATTTAGATTTGCTTAATCTGTGGTTCCAGCAAAATCTCCTTACAATCAATACAACAAAAACAAATTATATGATATTCGCACCCAAAAATAAAAAAATTAGCAATTACACTCCACTAACAATAAATAATAAAATAATCAATAAAGTAGATCAGGAAAAGTATCTAGGATTAATATTAGACAGCAAATTGACGTGGCTTCCGCACATTCAAAAAATCAAATCAAAACTTCAATCACTCACGGGAGCCCTACGGGGTATCGTTCGCTGCCTACCACGTCAAGTGCGCTATTTAATCTACAACTCACTTATTAAGCCTCACATTGACTATCTAGTGGAAATATGGGGTACTGCCGCAAAAACCAATATAAATTTATTACAAATTGCACAAAACAAATTACTAAAAACATTATTTCAATACGACTATTTCACTCCAACACAAACACTCTATAAAGAAACGAAGATAATGAACATCACACAAACATACATATATAATACGTGTATACTTATACGAAAAATACTAAATAAAAATATACATACTAATATAACCTTCACGAAAAGTAAAAAAAAACACAAAATGAAATTAAGATACGAAAAAGACATAAGTTTATACGCACCACGCACAAATTACGGAAAAAAAAGTATTATGTATGAAGGATCTCAGCTATATAATAAATTACCTAAACATCTAAAGGAATCTAAATCAATTATCACTTTTAAAAAACTACTCAAAAAATACATAATAAATAATTCACATTTGCCACAATAAGTTCGAGCCACTTCCAGCCACGCTTATCTTTGTAGTACTTGTATTCGAGCCCGGGTATTGAACAAACATTGCAATTTTTTTTTATTTGACTACCTTCAACATATTGATTGAAATGTTTAGTTTTTGCAACAAGCCCAATGCATTTTTTATTTATGTTAAATTGTTAATATTCTCATGTAAGTGAATGAATGTATTCTTATGAGAATAAAGTTATCTCAAACCTCAGTTCATGGTTTTCGGATGTAAAGTCACTAACTAGTCATGCTGTATATGTAAAGATAGATGGAAGGCAGCTTGAACTCACCAGATGATCTCATCACAAAACTATACATCTTAAATCAGTTGTTGACCATTTTTTTTACGTGTTGATTAAGTGGTAACTTATTATCCAGTAGAACACCAAAATCTCAAGCTCTCACAATGGAGCTGTTAATAAGGTAGGTATTATAACTTATCACTTTTTTTTAGTTTGAAATTTTGGCAATAGCATGGATGTATAGTTTCATAGGATACCTAACATCGCGCCTTTTCCACGATACTGTAAGTGTACACTGTGTACTGTATACAAGGTGTAACATAAATAAGTGTACAACCTATTAAGGGGTCACTGTACTTACTCATCATTATGAACAACTTTAACTATGGAAAAAAAGGTGAAATCGCGAAAAAAAATCAGTTGTTCCCTACATTTTGACGAGTTATGCGAACATTAATGTAGGGAACAGCAGATTTTTTTTTCGCGATTTTATGTTTGGTCCCATAGTAAAAGTTGTTCATAGTGATGAGTACAGTGACCCCTTATGAGGTTGTACACTTATTTATGTTACACCATAAAACGGTATGTTTTAATTATTCTAAATTCATGCATCTTTTTATACACGCTTTGCCATTTATAATTATTGTATATAATATATCTAAAAAGGTAATAGGTATTATAGTAAAAAATACCTTTTTAGTCCTGTGATACATTATACATACTTACTGCTGCAACTCCGCATTCGAAGCATTAGCATCGTTGATTTTCTTCACGTTGTGCGGTGAATATCGGTTGTAGAGACCCCAGATGCTGTTCATTAACTTGCTATTGTATTTCAACGGCGATAGTTCCATGACTGAAAATAAAGAGAAAATGAATAGAATAATAATTGCTATCTGTAATTCTATTATTATTTACATTTTATTGGATTTTTTCAAAACAGAAGCTAAGTGGTTATAGCCAGTAAATACACTAATGTCCGGTTCCTATGACGAAAGACTAATCGTTTCGCTCACCAATAATAGCATTTTTTATTATCAATCTTAGCAAATAAAATACACTCGATCAAGCTATCAATTTCCAGTATAAGCTGATCTCGCAATGTACAGGATTTCCTTACAATGAGAGGTCAGTATAAACTGGATATGTATAGCTTGATGTGTAGCCGTGTGTACCTACGCTAATCTTATGTGCTGTAGCTACTAACTATGGGAAGCTACTAACTATGGGTCTTTGCTTTATTATTGGTAAAGATACAGAACCTTAATTTTAACCAATAACGCTCGGTAAATCATAGGAATAGGCGATTATGTAATAAAGTTCGTTGGCTAAAATAGTAGAGCCGCGAGACGCAGCTGTAGGAGGTATTTTTATAAACACAGGTGGTGATTCTGAGGACTCTTCTAGTGACGAAAAATAGTGTAACTCATATTAAATTTATTGTAGATATATAAAACAACAACTGCCTCCTATTTTATTACCTAGTACATCGATTTCCTGCAGGCCGTTTTATACATATCGCCAACATTCTCTTTTCTTAAAACGTTGCCCCACACTAAGATTTATTTTGTATCGTGGGTGCGTTAACAGACACAAATCTCACATACACAAACGCCCAGACCTGAAACTACCATCTGTAGACCATACAAATGTTTGCTCCGTGTGGAAATCGTACCCACGACCCGCAGCGAGAAGCCAATCGCTTAGCCACTGCACCAAACATGTAGTCAAGTTTGCCACCATTTACTACTTGAGTGAACTGACTTATCACATCGTTTTATTAAGCGATCTGAATATAGTGCATTATGTATCTAGTACCTATGTAATTGCGAATAAGTAACAAAATATCGTTTCAAACTTTTTTTAATTTTTATTGTTTCTCGTGGTTGCGTTTGACCCTAGTCGCACCTGATGGTAAGCGCGGACAAAGTCTAAGATGGAGCACACGAATCCCCTGGGGGTTACCATGATCTCATAAAGCAGGAATGTTTTAATATTATTCCGAGAGTGGGAAAGTGACAGCGCTAGACAGCTCTCTAGTGCCATCTCTTACCTTAACAGATCATGGCAACCCCCCTGTACTCCTCTTGATGTCACATACACACGACGGAACACAGTGAACTATTTGGCGCCGGACTTTAGTGTGAGGGTGGTAGCTAGCTAGGCGGACCGAATAGATCCTGTCACTGAGCGTGCCGTTTTTTTGCATCTTACAGAACACGCGTCTATTCCCAGCGTACGTTGAGGAAGTTTTATATGCTAGCCCGTCCCCACGCGGGGAACACCTAAGATAGTTATGAATAAGTAGTAGACCTACCTACCTACCTAGAATAAGCCACAATGTTCCATTAAAAATTAAAACAGCGGAGGTTGTACTATCTTAAACTACAGATCAGTTTAGGTATTAGGTACGTACTAACAAATTTTAACAATGCTTAAGGCGGTTTAGTCGCGCTTCAATATATTTTTAACATGGACTGGATATTACACACGCAAAAATGTTACGTTATAAGTTTGTCTATTAGCAGGAAAAACAAAAATGTTATTGAAAACGGATAAATTAAGAGTTGCGCCATGCTAAATCACAAACAAAAGAGGCGCCAAAAAAAAAATTGCCCCCTTCCTTTGGACCTATATTTTCACACTCGGTTCAAAAAAGATTCTTTGTTCTGCGTGGTTCTGCGTATGTAATTGATATTAACGACACCTTAATTAAAGAAAGAAGTAACAGGCGCAGAAGAGTTGACCAGAGGCGTAGCTAGCATGGTGTCATCCCATGAATGAAATTAAATTGACATTTTTAAAGTTATTATTTTTTCATCGCGGTCAGGTGTCATCCTTTAGGGGGTGACACCCGGTCGACAGCGATAAGCCACAAGAGGCCGCAAGCGAGTAACCGCGAGTGTCAATACTCTACCTACTCTGGGGGCCCCGAACTGAATGTTAATAATTAAAGGAAGGAACGTTGTTCAGTTAATACAACAAAGAAAAAAAAATTGAAATCAAAATCCAATTTCAGCGATTACCTATTTCATTTACTTAATGGATTTTTTTAAATTTATAAAATTGTTTAAATCGTGGGCGATTGTCACCCGACCCCCCCCCCCCTTGCTATGCCATCAGAGTCTACTTACATGTAGTGTTGAAAAACTTGGTGGATTCGTTCCCTTTGGTCTGGTTCGATACCTTCATGTTTTTGTTGTCACGCTGCGTGTCGCGGATACGGCCAGCAGAGAAAGCGGATGGTGGGATTGAAGCCATGCTCTTGATTTGACAATCTGAAAAGGATAAACAATATTCTAACTAATGTGTCTGTAAATGTGATTATAGTAGTTAACTTATTCATTAATATATTTTTTATCTATTGTCGGGTTCCCGGATAGGTATTTTATTCATTTAAGTAGGTATCAATCATTGTAAAATTATAAATTATGCATTATTATAGATAAAGTATGTAATCAACGAATAGAAATACAAATAACACTTAAATAGTATTCGGTACCATTAACCTAGTAACATTCTATGATCCCAAAAAGGCTATTAGGATACATTAAAATTAAACTTATGTTTGTTACCTTTGCACAAATTGAAGAAAATGGTCTCGAGCGTCAAATTATTGAAAGCTTCAATCTTGAGGCCGTATTTGATAGGGCCCCTGCACACACCGTATGTGTTGGTAAGTTTTATCGTGCCAAGCAGCACCATGTAATCTCGGTATAGATTTCGAAAAGAAAGGAAGAGAGTGAAACACAGAGCACTAGGACTCAACTGAATCGCAAGACGTCAAAGATGTGACTATTCAAAATGGCTGCGACATGACCCCTGGGGAAGTTATCAGTTGCCAGCGAGTCAGCGACGTACGTAATGTATCATTATAAATATGTACCCAATCCAAGCTGTTTCTAGATAACCAGACGATTACAAGTAAATATTTTGAGGAATTGAAAGCTGTACATTATGGTTCAAGTGATTTTTATTTTACCTAATAATAGTTTCTTCGTTAAAAAAATATGTATTTGTCAACAACAATTTGGTATAAAATATTAGAATGTATAATTTGGGTACCTATCTGTTATAATAATTATACATATAATTACTTTAATTGATTTTAACCAGTTTCTTGTTTTCGCGAATAGGTACCTACAGTCAATTTATTAGATACCTACTATCTGTCTAGTGATCGCTAGCGCGGCTGCCGGTCGGGTGAGCTAGGATTCGATTCTCAAGTCGGGCAAAATCATTAATTCAAAGTCTTACCTAGTACCTTTAAACCTCTAGTAAGTCTAGACGGAAAAGCCTTTGATGATGATAGATGAGTAATTATTTCTTAATAGGTACCTACGCAATGTTTTGGTAGTAGACGACTTGACGATTAGGTAGGTATAATTCGCAGCTCCTGTTTCTACGGAAATAAAAAATGTTTACGTTTTGATAATGCAAATAAATGATTATGTAGGGTAGATATTTATCTGCGTTCATGTGATTGATGTACAAAAATGCCGTCCCTATGTTCCATACATTATTTTTTAGTGCCACAAATTACAATAGTGTAAAATTCGTGAACCATAATAATAAAAACTAGAACGTCGTCTTTAAAGGTAATTCACGTGAAACAGAGTAGGTATTCCACACCAACTGAAAAAGAGTTAGGTACTCAAATCGGTCCACAAATCTCGGAGAAATCGGTGTATCTGTATAAACCTAGCCATAAAAAGAAACTATGTGAATCGTATTGAAAACCTCGTCTTTGGAGTCGGTTAAAAATAGTTCTGAACACATCACCTGGAACTGGTTGTCTTGATGAAAAATATACTTGGGAGCAAATAAATTGAGCCACTTTTATTTTTCACGTATAATTGTTATTATTTTTGGTACGTAATACGGAACAGATCAATTCGAAACATATAGGTATCGCCTAAAAGGTTATTTGATAACCTTTATAATGAGGGTAGTTTTTTGTCAACTTAGTATAAAATCCATGAAACAAAAACTAAAAACCAGGACACGTTAAAAAAGAAGTGCCTCGATTTATTTGCTCCCAAGTGTATGTAGTATAACTACGGAAATATTTACGTATGATTGCGGCTTAACAGACCCAATTTAAATTCGGTGTATCTTATATACCACCAAAAATATAATTTAGAACTTTTCATTACTTATACTCGGAAAGTAGGTCTGAAGTTGCCTGAGGAGCGGGTTGTTGACAGGTTGAAAGTAATACTTTTCAGCCTAGAATAGTTTGCAACTGACAGCTGTCAAATTATGAAAAAAAAACTAGTTCTATTTACACATTCTATTGAACCATGTTCCAACTTTCTATACAGCCACTCAATTACAGCGCGACGTAAAATTTTAATAACATAAAGTAAAGTATTAATTAAAGAATATGTATTTTTAAATCAATTTTCAACTATTTCTTTAAAATAACATAGATTTGGGCAAAATATTTACCATTTTGTCAATGATGAAAATGAAAAAAATACCTAATGGCTGAAAAGCTGGCCGGCCATAGAAAAAAAAAACAAAATAGGCGGGAAAGCGGCAATCCGATCTTCATTTGTTTTTTCGATTCATGTTTTTATTTTTACTTTCCTTGTATTCGTAACGAAACGCACAGTATTTACCTCGGGTTAAAGACTTATTTAGGCCCCTCGAACTATTGGCGCTCTCGCTAACTTTCACCCCTAGGGTAACAATGTACTACCTATAATTTAGTACAAACCTAGAAGATACTGTTATCAGCTGTAACTCTGTTAACCCTAAGTTAGGGGGTTGTTGCCCGTGACCTCACACCGTGCCCTAAAAAGTGGTAGTGCTACGGTAGTTTTACCGGCACGCTTTTCTTGATCCTAAATAAAAGTACCTTACGGAAAATAAAAACTACGAGTCAGAGGACAAATTAATTGACCTGCTAAATTCCTTGTGTGATGAGTAGTATTAGACCTAAATAATAAGTCCAGTATTCAAATAGTAGACTTTGATCAGCACATAATCATAATTTGCAAATAAATAAATAATGTACCTACCGAACAAATGAATAATTGATCAGACGCACTAAATTGTTATGGTAGGTTAGGTTAGAGCTGTGACCGATCTCCTTCGATGCGGCGAGCTTCCTCGCCGAATCGATGCCCTGGTATCTGGAGGCGAGGGCCTTCGCGCTGATATATCGTCAGCGCGAGGAAGCGCCTAAGCGGAGTGAGGTCCGCCAGATACTAGTGGCTGAGTGGAGGGAACGACTTGCGCAACCCAGCACAGGGCACGCTGCAATGGCGGCGATAAGACCCGTAATGGAGGCGTGGCTAGGGAGGCGGCATGGCGCCCTCAGCTTCCGGTTGACGCAGGTGATGTCGGGACATGGTTGTTTCGGGAAGTACCTGTGTCGCATAGGCCGGGAGCAGACGCCCGGATGTTCCCACTGCGTCGACTGCCCCGAGGATACGGCGCTGCGCACGCTGCAGGCGTGCCCTGCGTGGGCAACGCGGCGCCGTGAACTAGTCGCGGCAGTCGGTGGTGACCTCTCGCTTCCGGCCGTGGTTCTGTCCATGGTCGGGGCCGAGAGTGCGTGGGAAGCCGTCGCCTCCTTTTGGAAGGAGGTGACGGCGACCAAGGAGGGAGCGGAGAGGAAAAGAGGCGACTGCCATCTCCCTCTCCGCGCCATACGCACCGGGCGCCGCCGGAGGGCGCGTGGCCACCTCCGGCCACCCTAGTGAGTGGCGTGCGGGCGGCGGGTTAGGGTGTAGTGTGTGACGCGCCTCCTTCCTATATAATCGTCACTTAGCTTGTAAATTAGTTAGTATATTATAGACAGTATCTTCGTATACTTGTGTTTTATTGATAGGTACACCGAACACCCGTCATTACAAGGGGACCCGTCGCCCGACCAGTAACAGGCCCGAGAAGGCGGCGCGTTTGGCCCCGCGCGCCTCTCAGGAGAACGTGGGGCGAGGCCCTACAGAAGGAGAGGTCAGCCAGGGGCTGGCAGACCGAGGCCTGCCGGGGTTGCGGTGCATGCAGCTACGAATCCCGTGACTCCGGCCATTGGTCAGGAGAAGGAACACCGTGGATTTTCAGCCGGTAAGAGTCTATAAATAACCCTTCGCCTTCCCCGGGCGGAGGGTATCCATGAGGATTATCCGACGATAAGAAAAAAAAGAGCTTTGACCACTACAACCAGTACCAAATCAATGCATGAAAACGTAGCTTTATTTATTTTACTTCCGGTTTCTGAATTGAGGATAAGGGATAATAATCGGGATAAGCAATAGTTAAGTAGCATTTGAGTACGGAGTTGTCAAAAAATGCTTTGAAATCCGTCATTTTTTTGACCACACTCCGTACTCGAATGTTACTTAAGTACTGCTTACAGTGAAGCCAGACTGCTCCGTTGCGTTGTGTTGCGACGTCGCAGCGCAAGATTTGAACGCACTGCAAGCCACACCGCACGTTGCGTCCACGCAACGCTACGCCGCTTACTCACACGTCGCAGCGTCTCAGTGATAATTCCTCGGTATTTAACCAACAATGGATCGTAGGAAACGTGTTTTGTTGTTGCTATTATTACGCCACCGCCGAAACAAACGTAGAATTAACAGACGGTTCTGGATATCTCCCTCGATTGCATTAAGTAATAGTGATAATCAGACGACGGACGTCGACGCACCGCATCACCTCCCCCCGCTTCGTCTTGGCGTCGACGCAATGCGTTCGACAACGCAACGGAGAAGTGTGGCATGTTTTAAAATTTATATGTAAAATGACGCAGCGTCAACGCTGTGCTGTGACGACGCAACGCAGCGCAACGGAGCAGTGTGGCTTCGCTCTTATCCTAGAATACTCAATGCAGAAACCGGAGGTTAGCCGTCCCCGCATTACTTAACGAATGCAATCAATAGATTTTAATTGAGAATCGTTATCAGATATGTTTTTAGTCCATCATATTCTTTTGTCAGCTGATCATGCATCGCTAACTATAAACTTATTTTCGGCTTATCAAGCTATTTATAACACCAACAAAAAGTAAAACGGCTGATCAGTTAAAACATACCCATAATGTAAAAAAAGTAAAACATAAAAGAAATGGTTGCTGTTTCTATTAATATTTTTATTTAATATTTTACATCTTTGTATTCTTATCATCTACACAGTGAACATTCACGATTGTATTTTAATTTCATTGTAATACTGAACACGAAATAAAATTTACACATCTTTAACATTAGTAATTTATTTTATATATCTTAAAATGCGTTACAAAGATTCTAACCATTTCAAACACTAAGAGAAACTTAAAAGTTTGAGACAAAACTTGAAGTTGAGCTCAAGATTCCTAAAATGTGTTACAGAATGTGAACAGAAATGAATAATATGATACTCATTACTAAATAACACCTATGAAAAAACATATCACATATTTATAACAGAAACTGCCAGATTTAGTGATTGTTTAAATATTATATTGAAGGTGTTCTACAACAATTACATAGAACTAGAGACACGTATTGACATACCTACAGATCTCGCCTGACGCGTCGATCAGTACTTTAAGTACCTTGGGGCTGCTGAAGCCAGTATAAATTATATAAAATCATAATAAATGCTGATATTTATTATTAACGAAATATATAAAAATATATTTGTCCATGATTAAAAACACGAGCACAATAATGTTACAATAACAACAGCGACATTACATCTGGCACTATTTCATTTGTACTTTGGATAGAATAACTTGGACCTACGTTTGAATGTTAGTCATATTTGTATAATTTAGAGAGTATTCTTTCTGTTATAGACTGTTACGCTTAAAATCATGCTACGCTAAAATAAATAATTTTATAAATAGTGGCGTTGAAATGAACACTAAGTGGGCAGGGCAGTCGCGCGCTGTCACAATACTGAAAAGCTCAGTCAGCACCCATGTTGAGGAAATTAAAATTATTACCTGAAAATATTAAGCAGTATTAGCACTGGAGCCTTAATCCTCATTTACATGGAGTTTATTAATTACAAATCGTATTCTATGGATTACTTGTACTCTCGAAATCGAGATTAGCTTTTAGATAGTTCTGAACATTTTTTTTTTTCAAATATATGTATTTTATAAGTATTTTGAATTTTTAATACAACTATGAGATTAATCTAAGTTTGCATAGACATAAATACCGCATACGTACGTAATGTGCATTGAGGTATCTAATAGGTCCTGATAACGGGGGGCACTGTCTTGCACTCCTGTCCGTTGAGCGTCTCGTCGATGACGGGTCTGTACGACAGCTGTGTCTCGCCTGTCTCCACGTTGGTCTTCGCCAAAGTGTGCTTCCTCCAGTGTTTCTCGAATGGTAGCTTAGTCTGTACGCAAATGAGATTCATTATTTTCGTTTCGTGTGGCTATTGATGCAGAATTGGGTACCCCTCCCCCATCAATGGGTGTCGTTAAAGACGAGGACGGGGATGCTAAAAACCAAAAACTATAATGACATTATTGACACTGGTCAGAAATGTGATAATTGGAAGAGTGCGTGTTCATCAGACGATTATCGGACTAGCCACCAAATTCAGAACGTTTCAATAATTCGTTTGTCGTCCGATTCGCTTTATCTCGTTTTGTGTACGAGAACAAAGGACATAACCAACCGAATCGGTCGACAACAGACTTATCAAAAAGGTTCTGAATCAAGGGGTTGTATATCTAAATAATCATACATACTATACCAAACAGCCACCGGTTGTCCAGCATATATAAACACCTTGTTTCAAAAAGGTCTAAGTGTCTGTGATAAGTTTTTGGTAAAATGTATTCTAAAATAATGATAACTGCAAAGAGACTAATTCTAAAACTAAATACACAATGGCCCCGAATAATTGAGAATACATAACTAAAAATATTCCTATCTATTACTTATTTTATCTGTAAGAATAAGATGAAGGTAAATTACAGCTATAGAATTCGATTGAACTTAATTTTTCATGCAGATTTAGACGACCGTCTAAAAACGTGTTGAAGTATGTTTACGACTCTTTCTAGTTTTAGCTGTTAATAAAAGATAGCGATATTTTAAGTTTCAATAGGATCGGCAGTTTTGTCGTACCTGTCCATCTAATGGCTTGGAATAGTCGTATTCATCGCGACGGGTCTTGAAGTCCTCGCGGGCGTGTGCGCCACGGGACTCCTCGCGAGCCACGGCTCCCTCCACGATCTGCACGGAGTTGATGAGCAGGTTCTGGAGCTCCAGCGTCTCGATCAGGTCGCTGTTCCAGATCAGAGACCTGTCCGAAACCTTCACGTCCTTGATCTGCTTGTAGATGTCCTGGATCAGACGCTGACCTGATAAACGAATATGTTATTGGATATCATGTTGCTGCAATTTGGTGTGATGTGTATTAAAATCTGAGTGAAGACAGTTAATGCTGAATACAAACTTTAGAAAGTCACTAAGTGGAACTGTAAAACTAGTGCCTCTTAGTATTACATTATGTAAAATATTCTTGTTCATGATTTCCAGGCTTTCTTACACGTCTACAATGATTCGTCTCGCTTACCTTCCTCCAGGGTGCTCTGCTGCCGGAACACGGCGGCGTTGGCCTGCATGCACTTCTGCATGCGCAGGCGCAGATCAGCGGTGGAAATAGATCCGTTTGCATTTCTGATCGTGTCCAGATTTGCGATGCTTGCCTCGCCAGTCGACTGTGCAAATATATTTATTTTATTTATGTATTTAACATACTTGTCCCTAAATATACTACAACGATAGGATTTAATTGGGGAAAAAATAAAAGCAGAAGTTGTTTTGGTGAACTGGTTATTTTAATTTGATGGAGTTGTTTATCCAAGGTTATCTTGTATTCACGTTACCGTGTTTGTAAATGTAAGGTAAGGCAATCCGTTCTAAGTCGCAGTCTATCTGTGTCTCCAACAAACTAGATATCATTGATCGGTGTTTGCACCAGACAATATAGTCTCGATGTTCAATTTATGATACACTACAGTTAGTGCGTAATTCCGCGAAAGAGTTAAGAAGCGTAAACTGTATTTTAGATAAAGGTGAGGTTAGATGGTTGATAAAATGACTATTTTCCCTCGGTCAACTGTCGTATGTAGACGGGATGATAAGCACTCATATACATAGATTACGCATAAAATACCTACTAACTTAAAAAATCTAATTTTTTAATCGGCATTGACAAAGAGCTCGTCTTCTGTGCGCCTCTGTAAAATTACAAGCCCCTTCACTTGCACCACGCTAAACGGCTTGTTATTTTAAGATTATTGATTATGGCCTAACGGACCGGCTACATGCAGCGACTAGCTTGCGCAAATAGCTTGTGCAAAAGTTTTCGCAAACGGTACTACTGCGCGGTGTACCGTTTTGACGTCTCAACGTAACATGCTTACTTGTGCAAATTAGATTGAGAGTGTACCCGGACATTTAAGCTTTTACAGAGACGCATAAAAAACTATAAAGGTGATTGTGTAAGCAAAAAAAAACAAACCAAGACCGGCTTTACTGTAGTGCTTCTATTATTACGCGTGGATTATATAAAAACAACAAACCGGTGCCACATTAGGTGGGAAGTTTTCGACGCACCAACTACACACATCAAAAGTGTCTAGGGATCAAGCATTTTTATGCGGATTTCTTGAGATTGAGATGTGGCTTTGTAATAAATTTATGATTTTATAAATTTATATGGATCCTTTTTGGTGCATTTCATAATTTGAATCAGGAACTGTGAATCAAATTCGAGTAAAAGATGAAAATCAGCTGTCAATATTTTCCCTATAAAAACATACAACGCATTGAAGACATTATTAGTGCTACTGTTTCCCTACTACTGATTAAAACCAACGTTATTATGGAGCGGCGACGTCATTTAAGCAGGGAAGAAATGCTCAGAGCCGTGGGAATGATAGAAGCTGGTTCCCGGCAACGTACTGTGGCTTTAGCTCTGAATACAAGTCAGAGTGTTATCAGTCGACTTTGGACACGTTACCGAAGCACTGGTACCGTGGCTGAGCGCCATGGAGGACGGTATCGCTGCACCACACGGAGACAAGACCGATACATTCAAATCTTAACTCGAAGAGCTCCAACAATAACCGCCATGATGTTAGCCGTGAGGCTTCATCACTCTTCAGGGAACTTAATTAGCGACCAAACAGTCAGAAACCGCTTGCATGAAGTGAACCTTCATTCCCGAAGACCGCTACGGGTACCACCTATAGCAATGCACAATCGTAGGATTCGATATCAATGGGCTCTTGGACACAGAAATTGGGCAGAAGAACAATGGCGTTTCGTGTGCTTTTCTGATGAGTCTCGTTTTGGTATGAGACCGGATACAAGACGTATACGACACTGGAGAACCCCTGGACGCCAACAGCGATTAAAATCCTGCCAGGAAGTCCATCCTTATAGTGGTGGAACCATCATGGTATGGGCGGGTATTTGGATCGGCGGAAGAACTGAGTTGATTTGGATCAGAGGCAACCTCAACGCTCAAATTTATGCTGAGACGATTGTATCAGACGTCATCGTTCCTCTACAAGCGCAAATCGGTCCCTTATTTCAGTTAATGCATGATAATGCACGACCGCACACCGCAAGAGTTGTAAGACAGACTCTCGCCGCAGCTAACATCAATGTCCTGCCCTGGCCTGCTCAGTCGCCAGACTTGAACCCGATTGAGCATGCATGGGATATGCTACAGAGAAGAGCTCTGCCGAATATGGAGGGTATCCAGTCGCAAGAAGACCTTTTTTTGTTGTTGCAACGAACATGGGCGGCCATTCCACAGCGTGATTTGGATGAACTCATTTTGAGTATGCCAAACCGATGTTCTTGTGTTGTTAGTGTTCGCGGTAGAAACACGGATTATTAATTGTTTAAGTTACCCAATAAAATTTTAAAGAAAACTGTTATTTCAGTCTTTTTTTCGAACTTTTGTGTTAGTGGTTCAAATGTCAAAAATCCCTTTATTAGGAAAATGGCAAATTTCTTTATTAATGCAAAGGTGACTTGGTTTATCGTTACTGTGACAAACGAAAACACTTTATTTGATGAATCCTTAAAGAAAATTTTAATTAATATCAATCAGGAGAAAAGTTATTGCAAAAATATATGTTGATCCCTAGACACTTTTGATGTGTGTATCTTGGCAGGTGTATTTTATTTAATATGTAATAATGATGTAATAGAAGTAGGCGTTACGTTGAGGAAATGTATGATATATACAAATATGTAATTACAATATTTAGTTTTAATTCCGCTAAACTACAAGCTTGGACAGATCAAGCTTGGATACAGTATGCACCACCGCCCCGCCGGATTACATCATTTAATGTTTTTAAGATGTTTAATAAGATGTACAGCCGCGGACTCGAAATGTTTATCAGATTTCAAATTCGTTTCCTTCTCACACTGCTGCACTGTGCGCAATAAGGTTTAAGATGTCATATCATCTTACATAACTATTAGTTTTAAAATTGTGAAGCATCGATTCTAGAAAAAGGCTACTAACCAGTTTTTGACATTATGAACGCTTTTTTTGGTATGTGTGTCTAGTCAAAAGTTGTATAGAGCGAACTTGATTGAATTTACTAAATAGGTTGATTTCTTTTTCTATACTACCTAGTATATAGCCTCTTTAAAGTAACCTTTTTATGTCAATTAAGAAAAAAATATCCTTACCCTGTCAATTCTTTGCGAGCGACCGTGCGACCTTATGAAAAAGTAATGTGCAAGCAATTATAGACCTTAGGGTGGACTGTTTATCTAAACATATAATAATTCGTCTAATTATGACTTCACAATATTCATAGTTGCACAATATTTGTATGAGTGTTTATGACACTTTTCAATCTCGCTGTTTATGTTTGTATATCTTATCAGTTGTTGGAATCATTGGCGGGTGTGTCTTAAAATGTTTTGTGACGTAAGCACTGACGCAAAACCGACAGCCTTTTACGACAAGCATATACTTATAAAGTAGGGCGTGTCAACGCCAACTCCTACGCATTTTATCAATAACATTATTTATGAGACAGCGAAACTACTGTCACTTTCAATGATGTTGAATGACGTTTTAAAAGAACCAATACTAGTAAAGTGAATTAATAATACTTTAGAGGGCGAAAGTACCCTTGAATATGGTAAATCTTTGAGTATGAGTGTGGAGAGTGGAGAAATTGGTGAAGCAAACAAAACCCAGAGTTTTCGTAAACCTGCGTGCAGGCTTTGCGGGTACCCGGTTGTTTACTTAAATTCAGAGGTTCTCAAACTTATTTCGTCTACCGCCCACTTTGAGAATCAATTATTTTCTAGCGCCCTCCTTAATTTTTTTACTTTAGCGCAACTTAATAATCACTATCGCAATCATTACTTTTACCGCCCCCCTGTAGACCTCAAGCGCGCATAAGGGGGCGTTATCGCCCACTTTGAGAAAGACTGACTTAGATACTATAAAGTCCCCGTCACGAGAAGCTATAAATTTTGTAAATAAAGAACTTCTACAAAGTTACGTAGCGACAATTCAATCAACAACAAATAATCCCAAATTCAATCAACTCAAAGTTACATACGTGTAATACGAAACTAACGAGCAATTTCACTTAGTCGGGTTATATTTTAGCGATATAAAGCGCTATCGTCTAATGTTTTGTGGTACCGGAACGTGTCTGACTCATGGAACGTCAACATTTGGCCCGCCATTTTGAAGTAAGTTCACACTGACGCTGTCA
The DNA here is from genome assembly GCA_905220435.1 of Amphipyra tragopoginis. Taxonomy (NCBI): domain Eukaryota; kingdom Metazoa; phylum Arthropoda; class Insecta; order Lepidoptera; family Noctuidae; genus Amphipyra; species Amphipyra tragopoginis. The sequence continues at coordinate 15,052,654 of HG992009.1, forward strand.
ATGCTGTCATTTGAGTTTTGAATGCGTTTCAGTTTGTTTGTGTTGTTTTCGTAGATTATTATTTATTATTATATAAATAAAATAAAACCATTATATAAAAATAAAAATCATTACAAAACTGTTTTTTTTTATTTGTTCCAAAGGTTGCGAACCCCTGAATGTGTGTTTACAAAATTTATAGCTAGCTTCTCGCGACGGGGACTTTAGACTAGACACCCGGTCGTTTACGAGTTGACGATAGATTTTAGGTAAACCGTTCAACTTATTAGTCTAAATACTTAAGACTGGTGAGACAGGCCTGTTCGCCCAGTGCAGTGACTGTGACCGTTATCTTCTTTGGAGAGGCCTATGGACAGCAGTGGACTGCGACTTGTTGAGTAGTATAGGAAATTCTATATCTGATTTTATGTCACATCAAATTAACACAAAATAATCATGATATCGTCTGAGTAGTCCGTTGACACTTTAATTCTAAGAAAAAGCGTATGTAACGATTATGACTTACGTCCTTGAGCGGCCCCTGAGAGTCGCCGGGCTTGCTGGTCTCGGCGACGGTGAGTGCGCACGCGCGGCCGAACACGACGATGTCGAGCAGCGAGTTGGCGCCGAGCCGGTTGGCGCCGTGCACCGACGCGCACGAAGCTTCACCTGCGGCGAGCAGGCCTGGCACCACGCGGTCCACGCCGTCGTAGTGAGTGATCACCTACACAACAAACAATGATAGTTATGATAGATGGCAAATGTTTGACGCAGCTGAAAACCAGCATTGATTGGTGGTGGAAGTAAATGTACCTACCACCTAATGTGCTGAGCGGTTGGTCCCTTTGGCGCTGAAGTGGCATGAGCCAATTAATTTTATTGATTAACATTATTTAAATGAATTGGTATTCTGCTATCGTGTGTGTCAATAAATACATGTGCTTTCTTTAGTTACATAATTCTAAGGATTTATACCTTAGCCACAGATTGCAGATTATTTGACATGATTATATGGAATTACCTGGATCGCCATGCACGATAAGGTGTTGTGTATTTTTTTTGTAAATTGCCTTAGGTATCTTGTTTTTGTTTACCTGCTAGCCTAACATCGGTAGCGCTAGGTAAAATATCTAGATAGAATGATAAAATTATTTCGCTCTGCTCATGTTAGCCGGCAGGTGTATCTACAATAATGAAAAAATGCCCTTTCAATAGTAAAAAAATATATTTTTTTACTTAAAATTTCATGTCTGTAAAGTGTTAATTCATAGGAGTCAAATTATATGTTTATTTCTTGTGCACAGCTTAACATTAAAATAACCTTATTTAGTTTTAATAGATAAACGATTATATAAATCGCATAATATATTATGACTAGACATGCAACTTTGGAACGAACTGGAATATCGTCATGACTAGTCACGAGTGATTTATAAGCATAGGTATACACACAATAATAATTACTATAGCATTACATAGACTTTAATTCAACACTCCAAAGAGATAATGCTTTTTTGTCGAGATATACAAGGTTAGTCGGAAAGGGGATACTACTAATCCGCAGGCCACTTAAAGTATCACTGATGATGGTTTTAAAACAAGTGTTAAAAAATTTAAATTCGATATTTTTTGTTTCCATGTATAAATATTATTTTAGTTTTTCCAAAAATTCTTCATCCCTGCTTTAGTTACGAATTCAGAAAATGAAGCTTCTAATTCGTGACCCCGAATATGATCTAAAATGTACACACAGCTGAGGATGGATAGATTTTAGCGTATTTTTTATGTAATTTTTGAACAGCTATTTCTCTTAAGACTATTGACTTTTGTGGTAAGTTTTGGGGAAAAGGGAAACAAAAGTTACTCATTATTATGGGTATTTTAACACACTTTCGGATTAGTAGCCCCTTTCTGACTAACCTTGTATAGATATTAAAATATCCACAGTATTTTTTCCTCAAGATTGTGTATTTATCTAAGAGGTAATTCCTAAGTTATTGTCAGTAACAATGTTTACCCTTCATAATAACTTAAGTGATGCTGTTATATCTTTTGTAATGTCTCCGTGGAACGAGCCAAACGCGGGTTAATAGTTCAATTAATCATTATGACACATAGGAGTCAAATGAATAAATTATTTGTTTACTAAACTTAAAGGGAACATTCATAAAGCTGACCTTAGGGTGATAAGGGGTGCCGTGTACGTCTATACAATTATATTACAGCCTCATGGTCCGGCTACAAACTCAATCTTATTTGCGCAAATTTTAGTTTGCACAAGTAAGCATGTACAGACGCCAGCAGGTCAAGCTACCCGAAACTGTCAAATTTTCCCGATCAACATTGAAACTAATGCTTTCGCGATAAAGATGAAAATCTATCAAAGAAATTTGATAGATTGTAGGCTTGATGTGATGGCATCTGTACGTTAACACGGCAAAACAGTAGGTATACCGCGCAAACGGTTTGCACAAACGCTTAATTTGCACAAGTAAGCATGCAAAACTGTATACCGCGCGCATGCACGTCGCTGCGTGTAGCGAGCATTTTACCTACATATTTTATTGTAATTGGGTCGATCATACATTTCCCGAAATTCAATGGGCCTATTTTGCAATGATTATGATGATAATTTTCGCTTTCGTTTAGTTTTTTCTAATAAATTGAGTTAATACAATCAATTAAGCTGTATTCTTTGTTTGTATGCTTGCTCTTAGTAGGTAGTTTTCAAAATCTTGTTCAAAATTCAATTTTGTGACATCATGCGTCGTTGACAATTTGAGCTACTGACATTTTGCGTATTTGCCTTTTTGTGACATTTAATTTGTTTTATTAACGTTCTGCTTATATTTACCTCTCCACGGAAGTTAGTGGGCGTGCCTCCCATGTTGTAATGCACAGTAGGCAGCACGGGGATGGGTTCCTTCGTGACGTCAACGCCGGCGAAGATCATGGCGGTCTCGGAGATACCGGGCAGACGCTGCTTCAGCTGTTCCGGGGGCAGGTGGTGCAGCTGTAAGTGAACGTGGTCCTTCTCGGGGCCGCAGCCGCGACCTATAGGGGGAATAATGGTTTTATACGGGTTCGACGTGAAAACGGCTATCGAAGGATATCGGGGAGATTTATAAAGATTTTAAATCTTCGTTCATACAAAAGTTGTTTAGGTATAAATAAAGACGGTAAAGGTGTGTATTTTTAAGTTGGAATTATTAACTGATAGGGTTCGCTCGTCAGCATAAGTCTTCTCAAAATTATTAACGTGGCCATCACGTTAATATTTATAACTAACACAAACACCAATAACACAGAAAATAAAGGGCTGTTTAAAAAAAAAGTTTCTTCCGTCCATTTCTGTATGTGCAGTTTCCCGATATCACATCAAAGTAAGCCTTACGCCCGTTAAAAAAACATTCTAAACGACATTTAAAACTCTATCCAATTAATATGATGTAAACCTAGCTTTATAATAAGTACATATTTTTTATTATGCAATAACTTATTATAGAACAGACTTTATTATGCGAATAATAGTTTGAAGCAGTTATGAAGTAATAACCGGAATCATAAATGTGGTTGAATGAATTATTGTTCTAAATGCTTAACCTTGAGAATAATAATACTGCGGTAACATCATGGGATACCTTCTTTGTATTGTAGTTAATCATAAAATGTTTATGTTTACCAAATTCAAACGTCACTTTTTGCAATACAAAATAAGGTTTTTCTTTAAACTTTTTCCCTCGATAAGATTTCTCTTGTATCGTGGGTGCGTTTACAGACACAAATCTCACATACACAAACGCCCAGACCCGAAACAACCATCTGTAGGCCAAACAAATTTTTGTTCTGTGTGGGAACCGAACCCACGACCCGTAGCGCAGAAGCCAATCGCTTAGCTCCTGCACCAAACGTGTCGAAAACATTTTTTTTACTTGTAAGCACCATACTTAAAAGATGTCATTATAGTGACGCAATTTGTCGCAATGGAAACATGTCTTTATTAGACCGGGCGTTCATTGTGACTTTTTGTCACGGTGACTTTTTGTTACCAAGTCGGTTGCTATGAAGATATATGGGAGTGCGCTCACTATGGTGACGAGACATTACGGTGACAAATACATATTTTCATAGAATTCGACTTGGTAACAAAAAGTCACAATGAGCGCCCGGTCTTAAGTACATCTTTGTTATGACATCAAGTGTCACTATTATTCCCTTTGACCCCAGTTCACGTATAGTTGATCTATTTCGGTATTTGTTTTTTCTTATTTTTATCCGATCGAGGAAAAATTCACTCTGGTGCCTGTTTTTAAGCACTATACAAGGCTTCCGCGAGACAGGCTCGACCTAGTGTGGAAGACACAGTTAATATTTTCCTAATAAGCAATCGTATAATACATCAACACCTATTAGATTTAAGGAATTTGTTGTAGAAATCTTTCTACTAAATAAATTTATTCTTATATTTATTCTCAAATAAAGAATAGAGCAAAGATCCACAAAATCACGTATCACTTTAATTGAATTATAGAAGATAACTCGCGTAGTACCAAAGCATTTATTTCCTCAAAGTGAGGTGAAATTAAATGAATTGTTAATTTAATTGAATCGTTATACTATTAACTGGCATATTGCAACCTTGGTAAGCGCTACGTACTACTAGCAGTATGCGTACCACAGTTTGGGAACCCCTTGAGACTAGATGAATTAATTTCTTTTTAGGGATGCCATAATCGAAATCATTTAATTATGTTTTAGTTTACTTTGATTATGTTTCTTAACGATATTCCAGCCTCAGCCTGTAAGGATCTGCAACAAGATTTACAAACTTTATAAGGTTCTTACCTTCCATGATCTCCACGGTCATAGCCCTAGACACGACGTCACGACTAGCCAGATCCTTGGCAACGGGCGCGTAACGCTCCATGAAACGTTCACCCTTCGCGTTCACGAGGAAGCCACCCTCACCACGACAACCTTCCGTGATAAGACAACCGGCTCCGTAGATACCTGGTGACAAAAATAAGTGTGAGTGTTCTGTAGGGATTTAATGCATTCTGCATCAGAATAGTTCGAAAAAATACTCTGCTATACAGGCTGTTTGCAAATCACTACAAGGGACTTTTGAGGAAAGATCATAGCGCTTGGAAAGCAGATTGGTAATCCCAGTATATTGAAATAGTTCCCAAAAGCTTAGTGCCTGTCTTTCCGTCATTTTTATCTCTTTGTCGTTTCTTACGTCAAACTGAAGGTCATTGAAATACCCTTAGAATAAGTACTAAAGCAGAAATACCTTGTTTATGCCAGAGACGAAACAAATTGTGTGAAAAAGTAGTTTAGAGTTTAGTCTGTTTTTTTGGGCGCCTGCCAATATTTTGTAAGAATTCAACACTATGTTTGTTATTTCGTCTATTGAGGGAAATTTTCAAGACGGATGGGACATGAAATCATAAGATCACTAATAGTTGATTCTAATTATTTAGGTACCGAGCGTTAAAATTAAGACTTTTTTATCTTTATCAATTATGAAGCATGTATCCCATAGCTTTACATAGAAGACCCTCCACTACGTAAGTAGCTATCAACGGTACTGTATGCAATTCAATTTGAGTATATAATGCATTCTATTTGAGAAGGTAAAACAATTCGTTTTTGGCCATAGGAACCGAGCATTAGTCAGATAACTACGAGAATAAAGATCAAATAAAAATAGTTCCCATAGTAACATTCAGGTTTATCTGAACGAAACGTCTACGCGTCTACAAAAATATACTCTACGTGCGATAAGAAATGAAGTGATTAATATACATATTTTTATAGGCCACTTTATTGATTTAATTTCTTTCGTGCGATGATCAAAATATTTTCCCTATTTTATTAATAGCTTGTAACTTAAGCGATTAGAGACAAAAATGTTTTTGTTGTCAAAATAACTGTTTTTAAGAACATGATGATAATATAACAATGTTTATGTTCGGCGTATATTTTTGTATGGTTATCAAATTGGTACATGGCCAACAAAACACTTGGCATGATCGTGCAAAGAAATTGTCACATGACTTTATGACGTTATTTTCGCAAAATTGTGGCAACATTCACATAGACTCGCATTCCTGAATAGGAAACAGACAGTTAAAACAAGTTACGGATATCTTTAGTTAGAGCGGTTACGCACTGCAGCCGATCCGAATCCGAGAAAATACGTTCCGAAGTAGTCATAGAACTATTTGTATGGTAGTTTATGCACTAGATCCGACTTCCGTCATCCGATTTCTCTCTGTGATCCGTGAGTTTCCAATTCGGACGAAATATTGACGGACCGAAGTAGCCGTAGTACTGTTTGTATGAACGCTTTCGCATTACCTCGGATTCAAATCGGACGCCAAATGGATATGCCAAAGATGGCCCCTGAATTGTTTGAATTTGGATCAGAGATCGGATAAGTGCGTAAGCGATATCCGAATACGGTCCGAGTTTTTTAGACTCTAGATTCATATTTTTACGTATTCGGATCGGATGCAGTGCACAAAGCAATATCCGAATTCGGTCCGAGTTTTTTATATTCTTATTTTCATGGATCCGGATCGGATGCAGTGCGTAATCGCTGTTAGACTTCGGATTCTACTTTACATTGTTACTTTGACCAATTACGCACTTACTATCATCAAACATCATTGTTATCCGATCCGTTACCGGTTAGTATGGCGTCATTCGTAAACAGATAGTAGTATAAAGGTAGCTTCCCACGGTGCGTGATATCGCGCACCGCGACGCACGAGCTCGCACCGGCGCGGCGCACCATGGGAAGAGACTCGTTCGTGGTGAGGCAGACGCGTGCGTAGTGGTGCGTCGTATCCGCCGAGAGTCGGTAACTTCAAAGGTGCGGTACAAGTTCTCTTTCACTTGGCATTTTGGAATGACAAAATAGCTTCGAATCACGCACCGTTGGAAGAGGCACGCAGGTTGTGCATGGTCGTCGGCTGTGCGTGGTATCATCCGTAAAACCACGCACCGTGGGAAGCCACCTTAAGATAGCGGAAGTGGTAGATATAACACGAATAATTCCAAGACTACATAGCTTTCATTAAAGTACGTCGCGTCTCGCGATACCCAGAGACAAGCATCTTCACCGATGCGAAAGTGCTGGTTTTATCATTACCAATCCACTTGGCCAGCATTGACTACAAACATTAGATCTAGAGGTTGTACTCACCAGTAGGATGAAACTGTACGAACTCCATATCCTCATTCTGTAGGCCAGCGCGCGCGGCCATGGCTGTGCCATCACCCGTGCACGTGTGCGCCGACGTGCAGCTGAAGTACGAGCGACCCGTGCCACCGGTCGCCAGGACCGTGTTCTTAGCTTGGAACCTACAGGGAATAACGAAATTGTTAGTTTTATTCCCTGAACTGAATGAACCCAACGAACGCTAGGCGACATAGTGGCAAACTGAGGCGAAGATGAAGGAAATTCTTACCAAAAGGACGGCCCTTATTATAATAGCAATTTCATATTGATAGATTGCTTGCGCCAAATTGTTTGCACAGCTAAAATAGCCTTAAAGTGCGAATTGGCTAGTTTTTAGCAGCTCTTAAACTGACTGGAATGACTCTTTGTCAACAGTATGCATTCACGACGAGCTTGGTTAGTGTCTTAACGAAAAAGGACAATGAAAGAATTGTGGATATGTATGTAGGTTTTTCTTTTCAATTATTTTGTTACGTCACGTGATATTTTTTTGCTAAAATGAGCAGAACGACTCGGTGCATTGTTTTTTTTCTGTGCCTTGATAAGAAGATAAATCGTATCAATCAGTGTAAGTACTTATACAATTCACGCTAAGCATCAACCAGCTGATACCTAGGCACTGCTTTTTTATTCCCATATCAGTATGGAAAAAAACATAATTATTGTGTTTATTTCCAAAAATATACTAAACAACAACGCAAACAGATTAGATATGGAAAAAACCGATGGTATTTTTGTATCATTTTTATTATGAAAATAAACACAAAGCTATCAAATATTTTTGTTATACCTACCTAGATAAAAATATTAAAAATGTTGTTTAACTAGAATATTATGCAGTTTGCTTAATCTAAGTGACCCATAACGACGAGGCTATTTTAAGCAAATTGATTACAGTTTGTAAAAATAAGTTTATGAATTATTTTCAAGTGTATCTACATGAAGGATATGATATCATGACTTCTATACACTGTACACATAACATATTCAGACGGATGACAGAGGAACTTGCGAGATTTTTATGTGTGTACGATATTTTATAGTATAATTATACTCTAAGTTCATTGTACTTAAAATTAGAACGATAAGAATGTAGACCAGTCACGTTCGTTATTGAGATCGATAACTATTGGCCCGGATCATTGCCATACAGTCAGCAACGAAAGAAATTTCCTCTTTAGATTTTCATTACTAGTATTTGTATATAAAATTCAAGAAAACACAAATTACGTGACGCGTCATATGTATCACATGCATAGTTGAATTGTGTAAGGTTACAACGTCACCTAAAGTGTTATTAAAAACGTTATCGTAGTCGGTGCGTTTAGCGGCCCAGCGCTGCGGAATAGTGGCGGCATCTATTGTTTATTTATTGTGTATATGACACAGAATAAATAATTGTCTATGATTCCGGTTTTTAATCAGTTAAAATTGATTAACTCACTGTAAACCAGTTTCAGAGACACAATAGATAAACAATAGCTGCCGCCGCTGATTGGTGGCGCTGGGACATTATCGGTTAAACGATACAGCGCGTCTGTCTAAGATGCGCAAGTGAGCCCTAAAATGCGCAAATTTCCAAGTCCCGAATAACTATTTTAATGTCTTTTTGCTTATTTCGACATATTTTAATATCCTTGATCACATAATAGGTTTTATATTTAATAATGTTACCCTTATACAAATAAATATATATGTATTGTTGAATAGATTGCTTGCTGAAAGTGGTTCAATAACCGACATAATGATTTATTATTTCATTTGATATCAAGGTGTAAAATGATCCTGCAAATTTTACAATATTTTCAGAATTATACAAGGTTAGTCAGAAAGGGGGTACTAATCCGCAGGCCACTTAAAGTATCACTGATGACGGTTTTAAAGCAAGTGTTAAAAATTCGATAATTTTTATATCCATGTAAAATATTTATTTTTTTGGTTTCTTCAAAAATTCTTTGCCCCTACATTAGTTACGAACTCAGAAAATGGAGCTTCTAATTCGTGACCCCAGGTAAGACCTAAAATGTAAACACAGCTGATCATAGCTGAAGATAGATTGATTTTAGCATATTTTTATTTGTAATTTTTGAACAGCTATTTCTCATAAACTATTGACTGTTGGGGAAAGTGGTAGAACAAAAGTTACTCATTATTACGGATACTTTAACACCCTTTCGGATTAGTACCCCCTTTCTGACTAACCTTGTATATATTCGGACAAGGGCCTACTATCTTTTTAGCAATATCCTGTTCTATCTACATAGACTTCTATTATCATTACTTTATTGCATTCATTGTGGTACACGTTATTAAAACAGATCGTACAATTACAATTTTAGATCAGCACAGTTTACAATAGAATCATATTGTTTAAAAATTGATAGAACTAATTATTTATTGAGACAATAAGTAATCTGACTGTACCTTTATCGTCTAGTGTTACTTGCGACATGCTACGTAAATAACTTGTAGTCGATTTATTCATTATAATTGTCATTACGTTAAGTGTGGAGTAGTGTAGACAGAAGTGTGCACTACATTACGATACGACGGAAATATCGACAGTCTTGCCAGCCTTATTCCTTCGCGCGTAACGGTCGGAAGGGTCACTGGAGCGAGAGGATTGACTCTACGGTCATCAACCCACTTATCCTTCATAGTGACAAAAGACACTTTCCTCTTCGCGAAGGACTGTATCCAGAAGTGGCCTACAGTAGTCTAAGTTCAAGGTATCAAGAACCTTACCTGTGTAGTGTTCCATCTTCAAGGTTGATAGCGATGCAGCCTTTGCACACTCCATCTTCCATCAGCAGGTCAAGTGCGAAGTATTCGATAAAGTATTCACAGTCGTATCGGAGAGACTGGCCGTACAAGGTGTGCAGGAGTGAGTGACCCGTTCTGGACAAAAGGAAAAGAAGAATATAAGTAATGTTGATAAAATAAACAAGCTTGCTTTTTGTTCAGATGTCATCAACCTTTGAAACATGCTGAGCATCATGTTTTCAAAATATAACTTGTTCAAGCGTACAATAGAAGCAGGCCAGGTATAGTTGCAGGCATATAGCATCAGCATAATTAGCCCAGTACTATCCCACTGCTGATCACGGGCTTCTTATCATAATGAGGAGGGTCGGGAAGACCTTACTGCGCCACGCTGGCCTGCTGCGTGTTTGCAGACTAGGCCCGCCATCGAGAACTTTTTGGAGCCCTCTCAGGTGTGTAGGTGTCTTTACGATGTTTTCCTTCACCGTTAACGACAGTGATAATCAAAGTCTGATCCGCACATGACTTCGAAAAGTCAGAGGTGCGGGCCGGGAATGAACTGGGACCTTCTTGCATGAAAGGCAAGCGTTACTGCTTTTTTTGCAGTAGTGTTTTTTTTGTACGTCGTGAACAGGAAAAATATTAGGTAAAAGATTTACGGGTATTGTTTTCTTGTGCTGCGATACGATCAAAATTAAAGCCAACAATGTTTAATTACTTCTTTGATCCTTTAATATTTGTATTGCTACTAATTGTAAGAGATTTTAAAGCTTAGGCCTACTGTCCGTGACGGCATCATTTGTAGGTTGCATGCATGCTGCAAATGACGCCAGACGTATTTTATATCTCAGTTCTGTCCACGTAACGTCATACAAGCTTCATCCAAGATACAAATATGGTTTATTTCTTTCAAGTTTAGCAACGCGAAAGCACGTTTTTTCATTGGAAAAATGACAAGTGTTGATGAAGATGTGATTATAGCATTCACTTTTACTAGAAGACGACGGACCAGACGTAGAATGTGTTGGCCTCATCCTTACATCGAAAAAAAACATTACCTAATTGTAGATTGTTTGTTGCTGCAAGAGAGTTATCAGAGGATGATTCTGTATTTCACTCATTTTACCGAATGTCCTTTAGTGAAACTAGTCCCTATTGTTGGACCATCTTTACGTCTTGCAATACGCTTGAGTAATGACATGTTGCCGCTCAGACTGCGTGACGATACATGCCACTACGCAAATGCAACGATGCCGCTACGTGGACAGAGCTTCGTTTGTTTAAGTGCGTGCTATACCTACGGTTGTAAACAGGCTTTCGACAAAGGTGACCTTGGTTGGTATCGATCGTGAAGACGGCAGTTTGCAACCAAAATGCCAAATGACCTTCCAATAACTTTGGCTTGCAGAGCTGCTCCAGCGAAAAAGGGCGAATAGAGGACGTTGGGTCGGGGACCTACCGTGTAGAAGGCGGTATGTACGGCAGTCGTTGTCAACTCCGTCGGAAACGCAGGCATATACAAGATGGCAGAGCGAATTAAAGAGATCGCTTCCTTTGACGAAAGCCGGTTTACAAGCATGTAGCAGGCACTATATAAGCAAGCTGCAAGCAAACGTACAAAAACCAGAAAATGACGACTTCTTTGGACGTGGAGGCCTTAGGATTTACATTAATAGCTGGACTGTACATAAAATAGGCGCTGTGTGTACCTGTCAGCTACAGCACAGCATCTATGCGCCTGGCCTCCCTTGCCGAACTGGAGTGACTGTCCTCCGAAGGCTCTTTGGTAGATCCTGCCTTCAGGTGTCCGGGAAAACGGCATGCCGTAGTTGTCCAGCTCTATGACGGCGTGCGGGGCCTCGCGCGTCATGTAGTGAATGGCGTCCTAGGGCAAACATTTACAAGAATATTAGTATTCAAACACTACATGGAAATATACGACTAATTGGAAAATTAAACCAGTATTCTTGTTTCTTCATCAACAAATAAGTTATACAAAACAAATATGGTAAGAAGTTGTGCCACAAGATAATTATGGTTTATTGATTCCAAGTTCTTCAGATACAAAACTGTCGGTTAAATGAATTACCAACGCGTGTGCCTATTAGAATGAAGATACGTACCTATGTATTTAAACAGGTGTTTCATTTGTTATGTTATAATAAAGCCAAAAACTTTTATTTTGAATGAAAACTACACCGAATGCTGCTTTCACACGAACACGAAATGTTTTGCACAAGTAGGTATTAGAGTTTTCGAGAAAACTTAAGGTTTGTTTCATTGAAGTAGAAACAGATGGACCTCGGGTCAGCGTCCAAATATGTCTGAAACGAATGTAGACTAAAACGCAAATAGAAGACTAATTTACGTCAATGAGTCCAGTCGAATCTTCGTATGGCGAAACGCTAAATTAGACATCGTGATGACGACATAGGATTTAAATTAATTTGTTAGTATTTCTAAGTTCATATGGCGGTATACCTCGGTGTATGTAAACTCAGGACACTTTTTTCGTGAATTTTGTACTAGACCCATGGTCCATGTGTTTTTATGTCAATGGTTTGTTTACAGTTGTAAACTTAGTTATGATATTCCTAATCAAGTTGCTTATTACTGCGAAAGGAAAGGTGAGAAGTGTCATTACTATAATAGAGCAAAATACTGATTGACGCATACATAGGTTATATCATCGTACATTTCAGAATGGACGGAAAATACCGTAAAGCTAGATAAACGCTTAATCAAATATTATACTTTATGATAACACGAACATTCTAAACGAACCTGGTTACTTTGAAACCTGTTTTACAAGTGTAATTCTGTCCAAATTGCATTTAACAACAGGTAGAATTTTCCACATAAAGACTGCACGATAGAAGTGCTCAAGGTGATTTATATTATTGTTTTATAGCAAATACATATTATGTGCAACAGGTAATAATGTATGGTTCTACAATATTGAAGACACGGTAATTGCGCACGTTAACAAACTCTTTGGGTAAATATTGTGAGGACCATTCAAACAGGAAACTAATAATAATTGTAGTTAATTATTTTTGAGTTATCTGAGATCCATACAAAAATTTGCAGAACGCCAAAGTTAAGGAATCAACCTGGGGCCTGTTCAATGAAAATACTCTGTCTCTGCATTCCATATTCTGATACATAAATTCAGCTGAATACTTTTAACATATGGACTTACAGGGTAGTTTCATCAAATGGGCCCCTGGTCCTTGAGGAATTGAAGCCCAACATGCACTGGGTATGACTTTTATTATCAGTAGCAAATATTACCTTATAGCTAACTTCTAATTTCAGGATAGTATTGTGTATTTAAAACATTAAACCTCTCACGACTGGCACAGGACTGGGGTGGGTGGCATGCAAAAGAGGTCTATGCCCAGCAGAGAGATTGTGGAGGCTGAATATAATAATAATTGTGTATTTTACTTTATGACTGGGCTATTACCATGTGACTTATAACAATGAGACAAGTTGAATACCCCATGAGAATTAAGTGTAGTTAGTAGCCAGAATATTTGTGTACAAATGTTATTAATAAAGCTTAAAGTATTTCTTTGGGGTATAGAATTAACAGTAATGACATGTGTTTGTTTTTGTATAAACGCCTGATAAATGGTGGCTAAAATTTACCAAGGGGTACTAGTGAAAGTTCGATATTTTGCAAACCGTTTTTTATTTTGATAATTTGCATATACTTTTCGTTTCAGAGACGCGAAAAACAAGTTACGACATTACTACTTATCTGATCAACATACTTTAGATTAGGTAAGGTCAGGTACAGTTATCTGTCGGCCATGCAAATACTTGTTCCTCAAGGGAATCAGACCTGTAGCACAGAAGCTAATCGCTCAACCATTGCAAAATGGTGATAAATTATTCAAATCTTAAGATGTTTGATTAATATCAAACATCTTAAATCTTGAAATGTCCCAGCATATCCTTAGATTATGCTTGAGTTAATACTCAAGCATAATCTAAGGATATGCTGGGACATTTCAACATTTGCCATGTATTGAACTGTGACAGTAACATGCACCTGTGGAACATATTCTACCAATATTGACAGTCAAATCACACTTCTTTGGTAATTGTTGAACAAACAAAATTTTGCTAGTGTTTGTCAATCACAAATATTTAAAAATATTTTTAGCAAGGACTTAACTTCGAAAACACTAACAAATGAAAAAGATGCACTAAGAGTGCTCCTCATCACTCCAGCCCTCTTTCCAAGCTTGTGGGCATCAGCTTCTAGTTTTACCAGATACAACAAAATGTAATTAATACATATAAACATTAAACATAAATTGGTGATTTACCTGGTCTCCAAGCCAGTCAGAACCCTTCACTGTGTCATACATGTGCCAGAGCCAATTGTCTTCTTCCATGTTACCTGAAAGATTATGTAATGTTAGTCACTACAGTATTATGAAATCTTTTTCTTTTTTTTACAGAAAGACTAACTGTAAAACAAAATGTAAGTACTATCTTATCTTGATAGCCTATGTAATAAATTATGATCTATTATATAAATAATAACATAAATTAATCCTACAGTGGTACTTAAAAAAATCTCTGGCTCCAATTTTTCATGCTATTATCACAATGTTTAAGTAATTACCCAATGCAGCATTGATTCCTCCCTGAGCAGCAACAGTGTGGGACCTAGTGGGGAACAGTTTGGTGACGACAGCAGTTTTGAATCCCTCCTGCACAAGACCGAAGGCGGCTCTCAGCCCCGCCCCACCGGCTCCTATCACCAAAGCATCATGCTTATGGTCTATCACCGTATAGGCCTTTGTTGTGCCGGTGTTTGCTGATGCATCTTTAGCTGGGGTAGCACCCCCAACTGATAAGTGCAGGTTTCTGTATAAATATGAAGCCTGAAACAATAGAAAATTCAAGGTTTTCTTTAAAATGTTGTGTCTATGGATTACAATATCATTAAAAATAATTTATTTAGTTGTAATGCAAATGAATGCAGTATAAGCATAGTTAATGTGTTGGTCTTTTTAAAATTGTATTAGCTATGTGCAAATTATCAATCAATCAAGTAAGCCAATCAAAGTAAGGCTGGTGGTCAGCAAACACCAATTCTCTTGTTTAACAACTGTACCTAAAATTCTAATGTATTTTTTTAAGGAAACAGTTTTATAATCAGTGTCCATTTTGGTGAACACATCAGCCTAGATTATTTGGACATGCATATGAAATGTAAATTAAATAATGAATGTTTTGATAATAATTGCCTTGTTGGTGTGAAATTTAATAACACATGTAAGGGAAGTAGAAAGGTAGACAGTAAAAAAATCCAACCAACACTTTTTTTGTAAAAAAAAAATATGCTAATGTTTCCTTCTACATTCAAGTGACCTTCATAGTATGTTCTATGAGGTAATAATAAAACGAAGGACAAGTTATTACAAAACATTGCTCAATAGTATTTTTTTTTGCCTACTCGATTTCCCAAATTAGCTATCAAAACTTATTTTCCAAAAAGTAATTGTTGAGTTAGAAATTGTTAATTGTTAGGATGGCTATTAAACTTTTGAAATTTCAACGTGAGTAACTTCCAATAGCCATAATTTAAAGCATTCCAATGGTATGTTCAAAACACTTTTTTACCGATTACATAACGTTGTCTCAAATATTGATCAAAATATGGGTATCTTGACTCACCAGTGAAGCAGGGCTTCGAGAAACGGCTACTTTCATTAATGCACTCATGATGGAACTCTCTGTCCGCACCAAGAATACAATTTTCCTGTTTTTCGACTACCAGAAATCACATTCACGAACACTACTTTGCTGCAAGCTGTAGCGGTAGCTGTCACATCACAAGTCGGGTTACAAAAGTTGACGCGAGTGACGCAAAACTAGTGACGTATCAAATCGATCGATCGCTCTACGCAAACGCAACGCACCGCTATCAGTTATCACGCACTATCGCGTTTTTACCGAGTTTCATCTCTCTATTCTTATAATGAGGAGATGTCTATTGTTTTGTTTATGAAATGATATTAAGCATAACAAAATGTGTTTAAATGAAACTATACCTTAATTCCATATCTCAGATAATTTATGTAAACAAAGAAATGTCATTGTCAAAATGACAGGTTAGTGGTACAAAACATTTTATCATTAAATTTTTACTAAGTAATCATTTAAAAAATTAAAGTGAATTATAAAAACAATGCAAACAAAATACCGTAGCCAAACAATGTCTTGTGTAGTGTGTCGGAGACGCGCCTTTTAATCATTTTAATCAGTCCTTTTAAGTCCAATATTAGACTTCTCAAAATCGGACCAAATTTCCACTTGGAACAGTTTACAGTCCTTTTCATCCAACATGTGGCAAGACTTGCTAAACTTACAAAATTAATCTATGAATGAGAGTTATGTGTTGTTGAAGATGTAAGTAGTTAAATAAAACATCTGATTCAAGATCTGATTTCAAATCAGTAGCTTCGATTAGAATTAACTATTATGAAATATTTTTTCATGATGTGTCTGAATCTGAATAACTATCACTTTCAGAATCAGATGAAACAATGACAACAACAAAATGAAAAACTTAACACGATGATAATATAGCACAATAACAAAATTAACAAACACGCAGCGAAAACGGGAAAAGAAAACGAATGTATTGTTATGACGCTAAGAAAACAACTTTGAAATTTTGTGAAACGAAATTTGAAAATGTTTGGTACTCCTACAGTGTTACCAGTATCATAAAATACTTTATACCAGAAAATCTTCTTTTTTTAATAACTTTGTTTAAAACTGAAAATTTATAAAAATAATTACGGTATGATCTTTTTTAAATTATTATTTCTAAAATCAATACATAAAAGAGAGTCTAACCTTTTTTTCCGGCATTTTTAGTGAATTACCATTAATAAGATATTTTTTTGATCTGTTATCCCCTTTGTTTACATAAATTATCTGAGATAGGAATTTAGGGTATAATTATAAATCTTTTAAGTGCTGTGTCAGACATTGCTTAACAGGCGATTTAAAATGAATAAGAGCTAGCGCGCACGGATGACTGTTGTCACCGTGACAATTTATATCACTTATACCATCAAAGGCGCAAAACACACGGCGGGGCGTGCCGGGCCGGTCAATTTAACCGTAGACGATAGTGCAAAGGGAATCCTATACTACCAACGCACACAGAGGGCAAAAAGACCGCGCCGCCGCCGGTACTGGCGGCGCGGCTCGTGTGCTTTGTGTTTGCGGTGAGGGCAGCCGCGGGTATCGACTCGACGGTCAGACGCGGTCTTTATTGATTCGCGGTCAAAAAGACGGCTCCGCCTCACCGTGTGTTTTGCGCCTTAGAGTATGTATGGAGATGCACCCAGTTATCATGTCGTAACACCTTAGAGTTTAAGCTGTAAGCGTAACACACATACCAATGGACTTGAAAGAGTGACAAGACTTTTACGGTGACAAAAGCCACCCTGCGCGATTTTATAAGAGTGATGAAATAGTCACGGTGACAAAAGTCACCCGTGCGCGCTAAGGCTAACACAATCCAAAGTTGTACCAGAAAAGTTATTTGTAAACCTTTATGTCTTTGTAAAAGAGTACGAATGAAAAATGGGGGCGTTGAACGCCCCAATTTTTCGTTACGGCGTTACTAGTTTTACATTATAAAATGTGCCTTTGCCTCTTTGCTTATGATAAAGAACACAACGTAACGCCTTTGGCCTTTGTCAAGTAAGATGGAGCATTAAAAATAATAGATGTCAAACTGTGCTTGTCTATAGTCTTTATGTTATTTTTAGCATCGTAGTTTTGTTGGAACAGGATAGCAATACACAAAATCCGATAAACAAAACAAAGAAAGCAATAGTGCAGTGCTAAATAAAGCAAATAACTCCACGCATATAATATAAATATCTCCAAATACTCCAAAATATTATGGTGCCCTAGTGCGAAGAAAAAAAGAGTACCTACCAATTCTTTCTAAAATTACAAAATGCGTAAATATTTTGCTGCGGTTAAATCATTCTCGTATCGTTTTTAATTTGATTGTACAGTAGTAATAGTGATTGTAGCAGAATGGCTGAGAATCCTAGCAGTGACGGCTTTTCTGAAGCTGATAGGTTGAGAGGTAGGGTGTTAAAAAATTTAGCCCCTTTTTTTCCTTTTTAGCCGGCCCTTTTCTAATATAATTTGGTATAACGTAAATACTTGAAATGTCTGTTTCAGAAGATGAACTGGCTCAAGAGCTTGATCACAGTGATTCCAATGAAGATGATTCACAAGAAATATCATTAGAAATAGAAGAAAAGTTGTTGAAGGATGAACCAGAATGTAAGTTTCTTGCATATCTAAAATAGGTCAGTCTCATGTGTGGATCTCTTCTTCTTTCTCAGCAGTTCATACTATGCGGAGTGTAGCAGTCCTATAAGGCACTTATACGGTATACATATTATAAGAAATCTTGTTTTTTTTTCATAAATATTGTTGGTGCGGTTGCCAAAACCCACAACATGTGCAAGGCATAAAACAGGGCTCGGAACCGGTTAAGAAATACCGGTTAATATTGTTCATAAAACCGGTATAATACCGTTCATCCATTAACCGGTTAATTACAAAAACGGTTTCGGCTAAACCTAAATAATTTTGGTTACCGGTTATTACAGAGAATAGATTTTTAAAACTCGGAGTAACCTGAATTAACCGGTTTTACTCAGCAGACGCACGCCCGCGCCTCCGCAATTTTGTCACACTCTTACGCACGTGCTTACTTGTTTGTGTTTAGTTCTTTCGTCGTTCGCCGCAGAGAGAATTGGGTTCGCATCTTTCACGAAAGTGTCGTGCGGCCGCTACTTAACTCGGGCATTTTATAATAGTAGATACAGTGCTATAATAAATAACATTTATTATGGGAAGAAAGAAGGAGGACAAAATGTATTCTATGTTCAATTTTACTGTCCCACTGCTGAGCAAAGGCCTCCCCTTTTGTCTTCCAAACATCTCTATTTTGTGCCGTTTCTGACCACGCTAGCCCCGCAAACACGTCTAGATCGTCACGCCACCTATGCCGAGGCGTCCAGTAAGTAACGGTCTTTGCCCACCTGTCCGGGTGCATTCGAGCGACATGACCACACTCCCACTTTAGCTTGGCTGTTTTTTCTCCAACATCTGTTACTTACTTGCTCTTTGCTCAGCAGTGGGACAGTAAATAGGCTAGTAAAAAAAAAAAAACAAAAAATAACCAATTACAACCAAGAGACGAAAAAGTCTAAATGTTTGACGGAAAGTTGCAATCACTACATCAAGGTAAGTTTTAATGTTTATTGCCGGGTATGGTAGAATGGCTTACGAATTTTAAGTGATTTTCACTATTTTAGTATGTATTTAGTGTTACGATAGCACCGTATGTCCGCAGAATACCCTACCAAACGTTTCAAATTTGCTAGTCGATAGTGCTGTCGAGTAGGCTAGGTTCTAAGGGGATGACAGGATTTTTGTTCGCTGCTTCTTCTTCTTAGAGTTTCGATGACAAACTAATTATATTAAAACTTGATTATATTACTGCGACCCAAAACTTGGCCACTTGGACTGCGTTGTCATTGGCAACCATTATGTCTTCCTGCGTGCAGCTGTTAGGGCACGCACGGCATGATGTGAGTTGGTCCATCGTATGGGTTGTACCACACAAACAGCTCAAACCGGTACTTTCACTGAAACCCCACCTAAACTTGTTGTCTTTGCTCCGACCGACCTGAGTTCTCGAAGTTTATTTAATGACTTCCAGATCGGCCATGGCAGTTCATGTCCAGCCGGAGGTCTCTCCGCAGGTGGCACGAATGGGTTTGGTAGGGAGACCCCATCTCTCCAAAGGTTGCACCTCTCTCTTGCCAACTCCGAGGCCAGAGGTTCGACACACTTATGGAAATTCTTGCGGGTTTTCAGCCTTTGTGGCACTGGAATATAGCCATGCAGGGGGTGCCGTGTGTCGTTCATCTTGGCCTTCTCGGCAGAGCTCAAAACGGCCTCTTCGGACATCTGGTGGTGCAATACCGGTAAGTGGTATTGCACCACTTGGGGGCTGAGTCACCCTCGTCCGTGGGAAAGCACCCTTAGTTCGAAACCCCACACGTGGTCTCCGGGTGGTGCCAATCAGGTGACAACCTTTCGCTTGGTCGTAGGATCTTTACGGTCCGCCTAGCTAGCTACCACCCTCACATTAAAGTCCGGCGCCAAGCAGTTTACTGTGTTCCGTCGTGTGTAAGTGAGAGCAAGAGAGGTATAGGGGAATCTCTCTATATTTCTGTTACTTGGATTCGTGTGCTTCATCTTAGACCCTGTCTGCGCTTACCATCAGGTGCAACGAGGGTCAAATGAGACCAAGTCAAGGAATAACAAAAAAGTGGATACGGCAGTTTTACCGGGGTTGGTTTAAGGCAACCCGTAATGATCCGGCAAGTTTCATTTAAGACTGTGTCCACTAGCTTTGCGTGGGCAGATCGGCTCCACTTTGGGCATGCGTACTCACCAGTAGAGAACGCTAGCGCCAACCCAGACGTTCGCATAACTTGCAAAGAGCCTCCCCACTTGGTGGTAGTGAGACGCTGTAGCAAGTTGTTGCGACTTGCGAGCGTGCCTTCTTTTTAATGATGTCATTATTTCTTCCGAAAGTCAGAGACCTATCCAGTACGATACTCAAATAATTAGGATGGTTGTTGTGGGCTATGGGCACACCTTGCCTCATGATGCGAAGCTGATGACCCGCTTGGTGGTTGCGAAGATGGAAAACTTAGGACTCAGTCTTTGATGAGTTAGGCTTAAGAGAGTTTTCCTCGTAGTGTAGACTTAAGACGTTAAGAGCGGTGGTAAGATTGGCCTCCACTTCTTCAAAGTTGGTATCTTGAGCAGGTAGTGCCAGGTCATCAGCGTATAAGAAGCGGGATGTATTTGGGCTAGCCGATTGGTCGTTGGTGTATATGTTAAAAAGGGTCGGGGCCAGAACGCTGCCTTGTCATGTGGCAGACCGTTCTTTTGCGATCTCCAACGACTACGGTCTGAGAAGAGATTGACTTGAAAGCGACGGTTATGGAGAAGTTCCCGGAGTATGATGACAAATTTTTGATCGCCGGTCATGGTTTTCACTTTCCATATCAGTCACCTGAGCTTCACTGTGTCATAGGTAGGGCTTTCAATACCGGTATTCCGGGATCCCGTAATACCGTAATCACGGATATATATTGGCCTTTTTTTAATCACGGTATTGACGAGCCAATACCGTGATTACGGTATTACAAACATTTATAAATTATTGCGGTTTGTTGTAATAAGAAGTCAGAAATTGTATTATGTGGTACAATTTACGATGTGATGTTACTCTCACACTTGTTTTCGCCATTTTTTTTCTTTTGTGGTGCTCTCGGTGATCTTTGCGGACCCCTTCTACGTAAAATACTTAACCTAAGCTAACTACTTATACAACTTGTACTACACTAACATCATGACTACCTGCAACAACAACCCCTTCTACGTAAAATACTTAACCTAAGCTAACTACTTATACAACTTGTACTACACTAACATCATGACTACCTGCAACAACAGCACTAAGGGCGACCCCTAGTGGGACGAGCACGGGGCTTAGGGCGTTGCTGGCAGGGGCTTAGGGGGGGGAGACAGCTTGATGAGGGCTGAATTATCAGCGTGACTGCGAAGTCAGAAGAGACAACCGGCTCTACGACGGGAGAGCTCGGTGGATCGTGACCGGCGGCGGTGAGACGTCGCGACGGGCATCGTCTGTGAGGACGATAAGCTGGATGGTGGCGGACGTTGTGTAATGTGCTGGTCGATTTACTTGCCTCCCTCCATAAGGAGGGTAATTTCGTCATCGGGCTCTAAAAGTGTGTGCCTGGGACGGCGTACTTTACTGATGAGAGAGGGACTTTAGTCGGCCACTGCGGCGACTAGGGGGTTCGGATGACGGGGGGCAGTGTCGAAGTAACGCTTGGAAACGCGTTTGAGGTATTACCTGACGGTTGGCATTTTTAGATCAAGATGGAGTTGATCGTTACGCATGAACCACGGGGCAGCCGCGGCTCTGCGCAACACTCGATTCTGGAGGGTTTGGAAGGATTTGAAGCGGGAAGGCTTAACGTGTGCGAACACGACGCTAGCGTTAGTCAAGATGGGGCGGACGCACGTCACGTAGATTCTCAGCTTATTTCTAAGTAACAACTTACTGCGCGCTCTAAGGATGGGGTGGATGCGACCGACAGCAAAAGCGGCGCGAGCGCACACCGTTTTGATGTGGTCTATGAATTTCAGATGGTTGTCGAGGATAACCCCCAGGTATTTAGCTTTCATCTCCCAAGGGATCTGTTTGCCGATCATGAGGACGGGACGGATGCATGTGGGAGTCACCGTATCTCTCGAAAAAAACGGCTGCGTTTTTTTCGGGATTCACCTCTATTCTCCATTACCGGAACCAGACCCCGAGGGTGACGGCTGCGGTTTAGAGGGTTCGACTGATGCTATCGATACTCCTACCGGAATAGTAGATGACCGTGTCATCGACGAAGAGATCCAACTTGGCCAAGCCACTTTTGGGAATGTCGCTGGTGTACGGCGTGAAAAGAAGGGGCGATAGCACGGAGCCCTGAGGGACACCGACGCGGATGGGGTGAGGGGACGAGAGGGTGCCTTCTAGGCGATAGCGGAAGGTACGATCCGACAGAATGTCTCGAATGATGGGCTCGAGACGGTCCGGCATGTCGAATTGGTACAGTTTGTGTAATAAACCGTTGTTCCAGACCTTGTCAAAGGTTTTCGCTACATCAAAGAATATGATGCCAGTTTTGTACGAGCGCATGAAGCGGGAGCTAATGTGTTCGAACATGCGGTGCAATTGCCGAATGCAACAGTGCTTGGTTTCGAAAACCGAACCGTTCGGGGATGAGTCTACGGGAGTCAGCGAAATTCTTTAAACGGATATATGTTTTCACCAGCGCAAGCGCCCGCTCTTATCTCTATCTCACCCTCCCGCGCCCCGCCTAAGCTGATTCCCAAAATCGCCATACTTATATATGTTATAAAGTCTATGTGAAATGCCTATGTGCAAAATGACTAGATTTATTTTAAGTTCAAAACTTAAAATAAATCTAGTAATTTTGCACGCACGTTACGTTCTTAATTCCTAGTCCTATAATCAATCAATACCAAATTGTTATACTACTAAGAGTGTTTTGTATTATTATTTTCAGAAAGTAACCATAATAAAGACTGATTTGAAAATAAAAACACGTATTTTAAAGGTTTTATTAATGTCCTAATTAAACTTGTGTTCAATACCGTGATCACGTGATCACGGTATTGATCACACTAATACCGGTATTGATACCGGTATTGAAAAAGTCCGGTATTTGAAAGCCCTAGTCATAGGCCGCTGAAAAGTCCACAAATAAAACGACAGTTACCTTTCCCAACACAAACCCATCTTCTATGTGCTGAGTAAGTTTGAGTTTTTGGTTTGAGCATGACTTCACTGGTCTAAAACCCGCTTGCTCTGGTATCGAAATTGGGTCAATAAGGCCTGTGAGCCTGGGCAGCAGCAACCGCTCAAACAATTTATATGTATGGCACAAGAGTGCTATAGGCTGGAAGTTTTTGGGATTGTCTACTGCTTTTCCCGGTTTGGGTATAGCTATTACCTTCGCCTTTCTCCAGAGACGGGGAATAGAGGCGGATTCCAGAGAGTTGTTACAGAAAAGCAGTAACCAGCTGGGCCAAATTGCTTTATTTGCTCCACAGATATACTGTCCACTCCCGACACTTTGCCACATTTCAGATTTCGAATGGCTAAAACAATGTCAGTCAGGATGAATGACTTAGTTATCCGGTCTCATGTGCTTGTAAGGCTACTTCGTTTTGGGACGTTCGCAAGGCGGCCTGATGACTTTCCATTCAAAATGAGCTGGTGAGTGATCTGGTTCGCGGTGACTTGACTGGGTAAGGATAGTGTAGGTGAATCACCGTTAACTTTCCGGATGGTGTTCCAAGATTTCTTGCTGTTATGCGTCATGTCAATTTTGGTGACAGTATTGATCCATTTTTCCCGACGGGATTCACTGATCTGCGATAGCAGCTCCTCGCCAACCAAGGTCGTTTCCTCGGAGAAGGGGTCGTGGCTATACAAGGATTCGTACTCTTTAACCGCTAGCGGCCCGACCGGCGATCCGGATCGTGTCAGTGCCATTGTTTATCTATTGTGTCTATAATTACAGTACTCGATAAGTCAATTGAATTTAAAAACGACAGATGGACTGTTATTAATTTTATTTTAATTACTCAAGTACTGTAATTATAGACACAATAGATAAACAATGGCAGATGTCGTCCTGGGACGACGGCGGGGTTTGACCGGTTAAACAGTTCTGCAGATTTTTCCGTTAGCCCTGGGATGTAGGGTGTTCGACAGGCTCTAGAAATACATTTACGTGATATTGTTGAGACGATATCAACAAATTGGTCGTAATTTTGAGGAATTGGCGGGATTTTCATTAGATCTCCATATATCAACTGTGAGAACTGTGTCCAGTTAGCCTTGGAGTAGTTGAACCGACGCTTCAGAGGGACACTTAAAGGGACGAACAACGGGCTGAATCGTACACGTGATCGGTCTGTGCTGTGTACGAGGTATTGGGGAGCAGATAGTCTTACTACACTGCGAGCTGATACTTTCGCTGACAAAGATTATATCTGGATTAGAACCATGTTTCCACCGAACGCTGTTAAATGAGGCTGGTTGTTTCGGATTGTGTATCAGCATCAGATCGTTCATCTCAGCCCACTCTTCAAGCGCTTGCCCACATGTTTCCGTGGGGCTACAACGCCCCATCTCATGCTGTGACTGTTGAAGTCGCCGATCACAATTTTGATGGGTTGGTCCTGGAAGTTTTCAGGAGGTGCAAACTGGAATGGGGTCTTAGAAGGTTTGTATACATATAGAAGTGACGGTACAGTTACCGATGTCAATGGTGATAGCCTCAATGTCGTTCTGGGTTGAACATTTGGTTGACTTTATGATTACGACGGGAGCAGCAAACACTGCGTTACCGTGCTTCGGATGACAGATCTCGGCGATAAGCGTGAGTCCAGGTATGTGTGGTCGGTACTGAGTTTCACCTCTATCGGTTTCCTGAACACACAAAACGTCACAGTGTGTCATGCGATATAATTCAGAAAATATTCCTGATTTATTTTGTGAGAAACCCTCGATGTTAATAGAGACTACACACAGCGCCGGCTTTATGGCTGGACTAATGTTTGTGTTTGTCATCGTGGTGAAAGGATTAGCCAATCGGCGTTAGTACTCGCTGATTGTTGCCCAGGGTGCACCAGACGTATGGGGTCAGAAGTACGTCATTCGGGGAGGCTCCTTTCATGCGCCTTTGCTCGCTCGTAAGTTCGATAGGCTCGCTCTTGCATCCATAAAAAAGTAGATTTTTTCGATACTCATCTAAAATAAAACAATTTTATAAAATAAATAAAAATGGATCTACGGCAAAAAAAAAAATGGTAGTGGAGGGCTCAGAAGACCCTCCAGAACTCCCAAATAACCTCACATTCTTTTTAGAGAGGCGGCACGTCCCCAGTTACGTATCAGATATTCTATCCTCCATAACATTCACGAATACAGTATTTACTTAGATAAAAAAAAAAAAATGGTTGACTATCCGGTAAATCCTTCATGTGATAATAATATGGATTCATTTTATTTTTTTACGATCTCAATCACTAATCACAATATATACAACTTATAAAACAACACAATTCATGAAATTCAATTAGTGTTTTGTTGCACGCACGTCATACAGAACGAAACTACTCAGCCAGCAACGCGGTCGAATACAATCTGCTTGTGAGTGCGTATTTGCGTATTCGTTGGCGCAGAGCGAGAGCTTTGTTATCGTAGGTATAAGAGAGATGGAACTCGTTTATACCGCCGAAACTCAAATTAACCGGTTAATTTTGTTCAACAGAATCGGAATGTGTAAAAAACCGGTATCGCCCATTAACCGGTAAAATACCGGTAACCGAAACCTAAAACCGCTATCGATTCCGGTTCGAGGTCAATGACCAAAACCGGTTTGGAAAATTAACCGGTTTCCGAGCCCTGGCATAAAAATATGACATGTGCACGAAAATGCAAAAAAGTATGTTTTGAGCTTATGAAATAACACTAAAAAAATATTTTTCACAGTTTAATAATAAGATGTTTTGCTAGCGTTTTGAATTTTCAGATTTTTTTAAACTTATTAGTTATCAGATACAAGAGTTTGCTTCCTGAAAAGTTGATAAAATCCACATAAGGGTTTTGCCAAGCGCACCAACAATATATTACTTAAAGTTCATAGTGTAGCAGATAACAACAAATGGTAAGCTCCCTGATTCAGAACCTTTTCGATATTTTACTATTAATCATATTGTTTTTTTTTTCCTTTTTGGTTAATTTTTGTACTCCAGACTTGGTACTACACTTCTCCAAGGTCTGTGGTCAAAACTACATTGTTCTGTCTTAACTATCCTAAATCATAGTAACTTCACTGAAATTGTTAAAGATATCCTTTTTAAAAGAGTAACCATGGAGTTTCTTGCCAGCTCTTCTCCATAGGAAACAACTAATTGGAACCGTGCACCTAAATTCGAATTTTCATAAGCGCCTGTATTGGTTTATGTGAAATTTTTTGATTTGATAAGCAGTTGTAGACCGATTCATTTTGTTGTCTCGTTCCATCTATGATTATCATAACAAGAGGCCAAGACAGCTTACCAAATCGTTCAACAACTGACTAATTGCATCCTGCCACTTAATGTTTAAGATGGATCTGAGACACCTTAGATGATAATGTGTCAAGTTTCCTAATGTCTGGTTTGTAGAGGCACCATGTTTCTGCGCCATAAAGAAGGACAGGAAGAATTAATGCCTTGTAGACACAAATCTTTGTCTCTAGCTGTTGTGACCGGGTATTCAAAACAAAATTCGGTCTGGCGAGTCATATTAGGGCACACGCTAGGAAATAGTTTTAAAGGGTCGCCGTTATCGAAATCGATAAGGAGGACTATATATATATATATAATTGCATCCTTCTGAAACAGGGGGCAGATACCAATTACCAGTAATTCTAGCTGTGTGTATGAATGCATGGCTACAGATCAAGCTACACATTTCCAGTATAAGCTGATCTCGGATTTCCTTACAGTGAGAGGTCAGTGTAAACAGGAAAAGTATAGCTTGATGTGTAGCCGTGTGTCCAACCTATTGAAAAGAAAAACTGACGATACTTTCACAGATGTGTTCTGTTTCAAACTTTTTATTTACCATGTAAATGTAAAAAAACTCATGGACCCTGTAATTATTATTTAGAGTTATTTAAGCAGAATGAAGGTCGAAATACAAACCTATTGTTGATTGAAGTAAGAAATACAAAAAGGGATAATGCATCATATAAATCCATTGGCAGTACAGCTAACTACCATCTAAAAAGACACAGCATCCTGAACTGGGATAGTTTACAATTAGTTGATTACACTATGAATGATTTCAAACTACTCCACATGCTACTCCATCTACTCAACGCATCTGCTCATAGTCACTGGACTGACTGCAAGATAAAAGAGAAAAAAATATAGTCAATGTATACCTGTACCTTAAAAAAGAACTCAAACTCATTTATTTAAAATAGACTAGAATTACTTAGTTCTTTTTTAACATCAATGTTACAATAGACAGCCCACAAAAAAGTCCTCCCTTCACCGCTTCCTAAGGTTTATGCTGTAAAAAAGAAACAGCGCAACAAACTCCACAGCAAAAGAAAGAGAGGTCTGTGTTCTGCAGTGGGTAAATTCAGTTAATGGATGAGTGACCTACAGCATGGTCTGTATAAGAATTATAAGCCAACCTTTTATTCCTTTCCTTACTGTTTTTATTAAATCACTGCTTGTTTTTTGTTCATTGTTTCAGATACAACACTAGTAAACTATGGAGAGAGTGCTCAAAGCACAAACCTAGAGAGTGAAATAATTGAAACTTATTCTGATAGCTCTCAGAATGTGGAGACTATTCACAGAGCTGATGAACTTGGTAACATATACACAGATAACTCCGATACATTTGTTAGTTCACAGCCAGACACTCTCACGGACCAGTATGAACCATACATAAATGAATACACATTTGATCACTCTAACTTAGATCAACAACAGGTTGATACTATTGAGGACAAATATGATAAACTGGAAGATGACAACAAGGACAACACAGTTGTGCCTAACATTAATGAGTTTCAGCAGAGTGAATCTGTTGAATATGAATCTCAAATAACAGAAGAAATGCTGATAAATGAGAGGGAAAGAGAAAAGAAGAGTAAGAAGGAGTTGGAAGAGGAGGAGCGTGAAAAAATGCAGTAAGTTTTTGAGCATCAGTTCAAATTGTAAATATTGATATTCTTGGTATGAGGCTCTGATGGAATGCATGCCAGCAGTGGCATAGCGTGGACTAACGCGGCGTCTTACGTAGGCGGTTCAAAGCGACGCGAATTGCGAAGTGATACGATGCGGTGACGCGCGAATTCAATGCGATGCGGTGCGAAGCGGCGGCTTTGTCCTACGAGCTCGCGAACAGCCCGCCGCGCGCCGCCTTCGTTCAGTAGCACTGTACGGC
Source organism: Amphipyra tragopoginis (assembly GCA_905220435.1). NCBI lineage: Eukaryota > Metazoa > Arthropoda > Insecta > Lepidoptera > Noctuidae > Amphipyra > Amphipyra tragopoginis. The sequence continues at coordinate 15,081,369 of HG992009.1, forward strand.
ACCGCATCCATTTCGCGCGAAAATATTAAGCCAACTGATCGCGTTCCGCACCGCACTCCACGTGCATTTGGTCACGTAGGCCACTTCAATAGGTATCGCCGCTTATAGATCGCTCATGTAAGATGCCGCGTAATCAAGACGTGGGCGAAGTCGCATCAGCGAGGCTAGGGTTACCATTTGGAAATTTGAAAAGTCCTGACAAAAAGCCTGACATTTCAATAAAAGTCCGGACATTTTAGTCACAAAATGCAAACATACAAAGATTTATTTTTTGATCTCGTTAAGTCGATGGTTAAAGAAGATTTACATTTTGTTTTAATATGAATGAGAAGTTAATAAAGATTAAAGACTTATTTGATATTACTTAGGTAAGTTTTATTACTCGTATTCCATCTATGCTAAAAAATCCGGACAAATTAAAAAGCCGGACAAATTCCGGACAAAAGTCTAGAAGTCCAGACATGTCCGGACAAATCCGGACGGATGGTAACCCTAAGCGAGGCCCTTTTCTTTCAGTACCTATCTAAAATTATAGTAAGGTACTAGTAATACTATTTAGTTCATGGTGTTCGGCCTCAGGTCAGCATCCACGCCCGCGAGGCCTCCTTGAGTGCGAGGCTGAGGACGAGGGCTTCACCCACGCCTAGCTACGCCACTGCATGCCAGTCTGACTGCTTGATAAACTTTACACAACATTTTTTTATTAGTTTAGCAGTGGCTATATATAATTCTCTTAACAAAACTAATACAATTCAATTCTCAATGTTATTTTCCAGGGTGCTAGTCTCAAACTTCACAGAAGAGCAGTTAGATAGGTATGAGATGTACCGACGAGCGGCGTTCCCCAAGGCAGCTATAAAAAGGCTAATGCAGACAATCACGGGATGTTCAGTTGGCCAGAATGTGGTGATAGCCATGTCTGGTATTGCTAAAGTATTTGTAGGAGAAGTTGTGGAAGAAGGTAAGCACATATTTTTACTATAAACTTCTTTGACTTCTTTGTTGTGTAAACTTGAAAATGTTACATTTTAATTCTTTTACATTCAATACCTATCTGTAGACTGACGTGTTTTAAACTCACTCTTTGGTAATGACCAACATTTGGCATTCAAATTAATTCCAGTTCAAATCAGGGCTGAGCTTTTTTTGAACTATCATTGCATAAAATATTAGTATTATTGTATAAAACTAAAATAAAATATTTTTTCTTTCAGCTCTTGAAGTATTAGATAAATCAGGTGAAGCAGGGCCGCTACAACCCAAACATCTTCGCGAGGCTTTACGAAGGTTGCGGGTAAGAGGTGCGATACCAACGAGAAAAGCACATAGGAGTATGTTTAGACTTTAGCATAGGTATAAACACCTTATTCGTTAGTTTATAATTTAATTTTGATTATATTGTCATTAATAATGTTTTTCTATAAATTTTCAACAAAATTGTTAAAAAATACTATTTTATACGATCGGAATATGCTGTTGATTTGTTGTTAATGTTGTAAATAAAAATAAATGTATATTCATATCTTTTATGTTTATACTAAAAACTCCTTAATGTTACACTGCTGTCGTAATTTCAATGGTATCAATGTAGCTAATATAAGAAATAGAATGTTTTGAATTCCTCTTATAATAATAAATTATAAGAAAATTATAGCATACAAGAGTATTTAAAATGCAGTGTTTATTATTAGTAGTACAATTTAATTTGTGATCTTTATATTAAGATGTTTCAGTCTAGTTCTTCGGACCAATTGGACCGACACAATGTTAAATGTCTGTTTATCCTATGGTAGACAGTTTTAACATTTTAAATAATTCATAAGAGCAATACAGTAGTGGGATATTAAGACAAACAACATGTTATCATTATTAAAATGTTAATTTATTACATGATAAAATCGTTATTTTATTAAAAACAATATACAACAGTAACTAAGGATTAATCAAGTTCGAAAACTTTGAAAATAAAATCAGTCTTGTTAAAATGGCCAACTATGTTGTGGACAAGAGACGTTAATGGAAATCCTTGGAAGGGTAATCAAAATTACTAAAAAAATAAAATGGTTTTCGCTAACAATAGCAAATCAAAAATTAAAATGTAAACAAAATTCCATTCAAAACCCAAAGTACGTAACGAAATTGGCACTTAAAGTTATTTTAGAATTCATTCAACCCTCCATGACAAAATTTTTGATCTACCAAAATGTTTATCATGTATCACAGATATTACAATTTCCAAGGCTACCCTGGCCAGATTATATTTGCTAAAAGTTGCAACAGAAATTAAAACTTCGCAAACAAAATAACAGAGATTATACAAACAGAATACAGAACATTATAATCTTCGATCAATAATCCTCTAGATTCCCGATGAGCGCTTCAGAAATGGCCACAAAAATTAGACCACGAAAAATTGTGTGGTCTTATTTCAAATTAGTACGGTCCAACCATAGCCAACATTAAGACGTCAAAATGCCGCAGTGCGTGGTTAAAAATTGTAAAAATAACCACCGTAATATCAAGATTTTTGATGGAATATCATTCTTTCAGTAAGTTTATGCCAACAAGTGTTTTCTTTTGAAGTATAAATAGAATTAAACAACAAAAAATTAAATATTAAGAGTAAAATGATTGTTTGACCAATGTTGCGATAGCGCCAACTGTTGGGCAAAACATTGGTTGTTTATAATAATTATCCGATTCCAAGACTACGTCTAGTTTAAAAATAGAGTAAGCATCAATTACCTACATTGTATTTTCAACTTTATTAGTTAGACAATAAGTTTAATTTTAGAATAAAATATTTATGTACTTATTTAAAAATGACTTTTTATTTTCGAGCGTCTTTGCTTGTACCTATTCTCCGATGACAATGGGTCCTACAGATAAATGTATCGCAAACGTAATTGAACTTTATTTTGAGAGTATTAATGTTTATAACAAACCGAAGTTGTTTATATTTTAAAGCCTTTTTCTACATTTCGTTGTAAGAATACAAATGTTTATGTGTGTGTAACCGTGGCCACTTGAGCGATGTGTTTTTGTTTGGGATGCTTTATCTAGACTATTATTGATCGAAGATTATAATCTAGTTAATTGTGAAGGCACAAATTAGTTCATAAACAATTTGGTAACGTTTTGTAAATAATATTAGGTTATTACTTTATACACATTACTTTTAAGAAAAGTTTTCAATGTATACCTAAGTAGTGGTCCAAGATTGTCGATTTGTGCATATACATTATAAATACATAGTTTACCATAAATTTTAGCAAGTATAAAAATATACTTTTAAGGTCGAGGTAAATCTAAGGTATAATAAATTGTTATCAGATTAACAAACAGATTCTGTATTAAATAATGTAATACATAATGTATTTTTAATTTTATTACAATGGCGATGTACCATTGGGCTTCTACGATAAGCTCATATCAAATGTTTGTAGCACGCAAATAATAGAACACATTGCTTGTTTGGTATCCTACACAAGAGTCTAGCGACAACTGTACAAAGTGTATAATTCTGTTCATTAATGATACGTATCGTTTCATTATATCAATACTACTGGTATTTCGTCAACATCATATGCTGTATATGAAAAATAAGCGGATGAATGCGCGCTCCTCAAGCCACAATAGGCTTCGCTAGAGAAACGACCGCACCCTCCGCGTCGTCGCGTCGGCGCTAAATACTAATCACCAGTACGCCTACATAAAACCGGCACTACTTAAAAGACTAGAAGTCGCTCATATAAATGTTCCCCGCGGTATTAGACGACGAGTCTTTTGACGCCGCATTCGATACAGAATTTGGCGGTGTCGACGGGGAACTTGTTGCCGCACTCGTGACAGAAGCGTGAGACGCGCGGCGCTGGTGTGGGCGCAGACTCGCGGCGTCGCGCCAGGCACGCCTCGGAGCCGCTGGAGCTGAGCGAGCCGTGCGACCCGCGCGAGCCCTGCGCGCGCCACGTGGGGCTGCGCCGCGACGACGCGCGGGAACTCACGCGCTTCTCTGAATGTCGGAAAGAGTTAAAAAAAACGTCACATTTATTTTCTATAACACTTTTTAGGTATTTACGACTGGTCGTGGAAGCCAGACTGATGAGACGCATAAACGTCTCTTATTGCTGGGAGTACTTTAGTACTTAAGCGCCAAATCCACTACCAAATTAAATTGCGGTAGTTGAATTCTGTAACCGACTATCAACTGTGGACACACTCGCAGCAAGTCGACTTCTGGAAGTTTTACCGGTTAAGCTGCAATAACTCGCTAGTGGATTTGGCGCTTTAGGCACTATGGACGTCATTCACTACTTATTTATTTAATAATTGATTGATTTACTAGTTCCTACTCACTGAATTGAAGATTAATTCCATAATTGTCACTTACCGCTGATATGATTTTCTTGTTCTTTATAAACTAGGTCTGGAGGCGGTAATGGGTCATCTATCTCGGCCGAGCGCTCCATAGCCAGGAACTCATCGCTGGAGATCGAGCGCACGTCCTCTTTGTGACTACCACTCGAGTCCGAACCCGCCGGGATTTGTTCTAGCGACGTTAACCCGTTAGGCTCCTTGGAAGTACATATTGACAGTTTCGATGGTGATATTCGATTTAGGCTGAAAAGTTAAAAATACTTTTACTATCTCTATTGTGTGGAACCAACTACAATGGCCAAATTCAAAGTTTTCCATTATTTAAAAACAATTACCTGACTAACCTGCTATAAGCTGAATCATTACTCTGCTTTCCATTTGGCGTGTGGTTTCCATTGACAATATTTTCAATTTTCTTGACCTTTCGGTCAGGCGTTGCTCGAGAATCTCTTTTCGCCGTGCCGTTATAGCTAGTAATCTCTTTACAGGACTGATTTTCATTCTTTTCATTTTCGTAGAATTTGTCAAAATCTTTGAGAGACTGCATCAGATCTATCTCCAGTTGATCGGATTTATGGCGGCTCTTTCCACTGTTCATCTTTAGCGTGTTCTTCTTTTGAATGGAATCGAGGAGGGAGGTGGAACGTTTCACAGAGGATGGGAAAAGGTTCTCACTCACAATATTGTTACTGCTAAAATTGAGAGACATTGACTTGTTAACCGGGTTCATACCATTGATAACTTTGGGAGATGAGCTAATACTATTCAATTCTGACGTCCTATTGCTGTCAGCTAGCTCGGACTGTTTAACTATCCTAGTAGTGGAGCTACATGTGCGTTTGTTTTCTAATTTTTGTTTACGTATTTCTTCATCAAATGAAGTCATGAATTCTTCAAGATCAAAGTCCTCGCACAGAGAATCGTCATCTCTGGTAGAGGTCTTTGATGCTATACTTTGTTCTAAAGAATACATAATTTTATCATACTGAATGCTCAAGTCATCTGCTGTTTGGGCAGAGGCCTTGCTGACGTTATTGTTAGGCTCATTTTTGAAAGTTTTATTGCTAATGTCTGTAATATTGTTATTGAAGTTTTTGTGGTTATTTTGGTTGACATTACTAAATGAATCGAATTTTTTTGGTAAGTTTTCTGTTGTAAGAAGAGATTCCATACTACTGATAATATCAGGGTTATTTAATATGGTATTTACATTTATGGGCAGATTGTCATTTTCATTTATGAGCCTAGGATCAATATAATTACTATCAGTCATCGAAGAATTGTCGTCAGCAAGTATGGCATCGAGATTGACGAAGTCTTTTTTTTCATCGTCTTTCTTTATTTTATCTAATTTGACTGGCTGCTTTATAGTTGTGCGTTGAAAACTATGATACATAGAGGTTGCAATTTTAGGGATTTTATCTTTAGGTTTTGGAGTGCTATAACTAGAGGCTGTGTAACTAGAGAACGATCTATTTAGATTGCTGTTTCGGTTGAAATGATTCTTTTCTACTGTACTAATGTTTTCTTTACTGGACTTTGTAAAGGTTGTATTCAATTTTGGACTAGGTTTCTTATCATTTCTATTTAATCTAAATGAGCTGCATCGACCACCGAACGTATTACTACTGTTTTCATTATTTGTGCTTCCAAACGATTTCATTCTTTGCAGTGTTGGTGTTTTTTGGTAAGTTTTGTTAAGTGTGTCTTTCATCATTTTGCTGTTATCAGAACGAAGATAAGAGGAAGGGCCTTTGTCTTTAGCGGGTTGAAGGGCGGGAAGGGTTCTGCTGTGATCTTTTGTAGTTTGTATTTTTTTAGGAATGTTTGTGTCGGAAGACATGAGTTCTTTCATTTGCCTAGCAGCGGATACAAATGGATCGTAAGTGTCGTCAAGCCTGTAAAGTGTAAGAATATAAAACATAAAATATTTTATCATGAGGATGAGTTACCGGTCAAATTGTAAGGAGTTATAATCGTCACAATAATACATGAGTTTTGCCTCTGTGGTATGAAAGACGGCGCGTGCAGCCGCATTTTAATCGGAATAGTTATAAGAGCGTACCGGATGTACACTTACAATAACGTGTTAAAACTCATGTTTTGTTGCGAGGATTATAACTACACACACACACATACATTCAAGATTAAATAATGGTCAAAATTCGGAAAAAAATGTGTCGCAGATTTCGAACCAACGCTAGAAAACTAACACGGAAAATATGCAGCGGTCGGATGGAATAGGGTAATACGGGAAGTGGACAAAGTAATCTAACCTTCTATTTTCTATACGTGGCAGCTTCAACGGAGGCGCATCAGATGAAACTGATTGACCGTCGCTATTGTCGTTTGAGTTTTGATTTACGATAAACGTTTGATATTCTTTATTAGATCTAGTTTGCTCACCCAACATTTTGTATTTTCTGTTTGGTTTGTATATTTTTTGCATTCTTTTTTTATTGCATTCTACTTTATTTCCAGGTTTGTTTGATTCTGATATTGATGGTAATTTAAAACGAGGTGTTACTTCTTCAACAGGTTCCTCTTCGTCTGATTTCTTTTCATAAAATTTAAGTCCATAAACAGTTATGTGTTCCATATCACAAATATTTCTATTTGTATCAGAAATATTTTGAGAATTTTTATCTTCAATTGGTCCATCTGATTTCTTTAAAGCATCGCTTCCTGTATTTCCAGCACCTTCGAGCAGTTCTCTCAAGTTGGTCTTTAATTCTTCAAATGTATCAGAGAAATTATGTTTAGGTGGTTCTGTGATGACTACATTTGAAGTTTGTTTATTTATGGATTCAATGGAACTCGTGTTTGGTGTATGAAAATTATCGATGACCTTGGCAACGGAAGAACATTCTTGTTCAGCGTGATCATTACTTAACAATTTATCAGTTATGTTCATGAATTCTTCTAGGTCTGCAGGGTCCTCTATATATTTTGTATAAGTATCACCACTTCCATGTCGACATTCGATTTGATTGATTTCTGTAATATTTTCATCGTCAGGCTTATTTTCTATTGAGTCATTAGATAGTTCCATACTTACATCTTGCTCATAATTTTCCTCAAAATGTTCTTCAGATAAGCAGTTAATTTCTTCATCTATTTTTTCACTAAGTGAGTCCCTGATTGATTCACTAATATTTAGATTTGATACTTTAGTTTCTACATTTTCTTCTATGTGAAGATTTAATTTTACTTCTAAAATGTCTCGGTTATAGATATCTGTTTTGGATTCAATTTCATCTGAAACATTGTTTCCTGATGTACTTGGTGTAGCTATGGAACTATCAAAATTAGAATTGATTAATTCTTGTTGAACATGCGAATCTCTTTCGTATCTATCTTCAGTTTGCTTTTCCGCGGATTTTAATATAGTTGGATTTTTATACAGTAACTCTATTATTGGTTCAGAGATAATGTTTTCGGCGTTTTTTCCCTCTTTCATATTACTTTTTTGTTTCTTGTTGGCTTTTTTCTGTTCGTAGTTTTCATGTATGACACATGGAACACACAGGAGCTCTGTATTGATGCCTACTGATTGACAGTTTCGATCACTACCCGCAGTTGTAGGATATTCCTCGAGACTATCTAAACTCATACTGTTTTCTTTTACTATCTTTTTGGCATCCTTTTTTGTTTTACTTTTTATTTTGTTATCCTTATCGACTCTATTTTTTTTATTAGTCAGGGATACTTCCGAAGGTGTTTTAACAGAACGATTTTTTACTTTATCAGTATTTATTTTTGGTGAATTCATTTCTTTAATATCCTCACTGATTAATTGATCAATATGTTTCTTCGATTTTAGCGCGTTTAACTTTTTTGAAACAGGCGTATCACCAGAACTTTTTAATGGGTCTTTTATGTCATCGATGGTTTCTTGGCTTTTTTTTCTGTATTTACTCGCCATTTCTTCTAATTTCTTTAGTTGTTGTAGTTTTCTCGCATCTATTTTGTTCTTTAGTTTGTTTTGTGGTAAACATTTCTTGATATTTGGATCCGTACTACTTTGTTGTACTTTTTTGATAATTTGTTCTGTATTACATTGTTGGTTTTTATTAATATTTGGGTCAGTATTATCCTGACTGCTTTTCTTAATATTTGGGTCAGTATTATCTTGATTGTTTTTCCTAATATTTGGATCGGTATTATCTTGATGGCTTTTCCTAGTATTTGGATCGGTATTATCTAGATGGCTTTTCTCAATATTTGTATCAGTATTACTTTGATGGCCTTTCTTAACATTTGGATCAGTACTACTTTGTTGGATTTTCTTTATATTTAAATCAATACTACTTTGTTCTTTTTTCTTGGTATTGAGATCAGCAGTACTTTGTTGGTTTTTCTTGGTAATTGGATCAGTATTACCTTGATGGTTTTTCTTAATATTTGGATCAGTATTACTTTGGTAGCTTTTCTTAATATTTGGATCAGTACTACTTTGTTGAATTTTCTTTACATTTAAATCAATACTACTTTGTTGATTTTTCTTGGGATTGAGATCAGCAGTACTTTGTTGGTGTTTCTTAGTATTTAGTTCAGTGTTATTTTTACGGATTTTCTTGATATTACGATCAGTATTATTATGGTTGACAGAGGATAGACGGGGATCTTGTTTTTTTCTATGGAAGGGGAAAGGAAGGGTAAGGTCTTATTTCTGTTCTCTAAATAGTAACAAACAAGGAGACAGGAACAATATCCGTTATAACTAGTGTTGGGTTCCGTAGTCAGTACGGCTATAACATGTTTTAGTCGAGCGTTATGTATGGTAAACAATTCAGGTTAAAAGATATAAATTTTGAAATACAAGTTATTTTTGCAGTTGATTTAAATCTTGCAACTTCAAGCAACGGTTAAGGTAGCTGCACATATTGCCCCATCTCAAATTTCCACTCTGTTTAAGACTATTGTGAATACTTTCAGATGTGATAAAATAGCGGTTTAGCTGGTTGGAGGCGGGAGAAACGTTCTGAACAAAAATTGCAACTTTAACGGCTCTCTTTATCAGAAAGTATTCATGACATACCCGCAATATTTTTGAAAGACCTGTTTAATGATTCCCTAAAGCTAAACCAGCAAGCGAGTAAAAAAAAACATTTTCGCTTTACATTACGGGTGGTACCCTGAAAATGTTCTTTTCAGGACGACACGTTTGGTCCCGTGGCTAAGTGATTGACTTCTGCGCTACGGGTCGTGGGTTCGATTCCCAAACGGAACAAAAAATTGTATGGCCTACAGATGGTTGTTTCGGGTTTGGGCGTTTGTGTATGTGAGATTTGTGTCTGTAAACGCATCCACGATACAAGAGAAATCTTAGTGTGCGGCAGTTTAAAAACTTTGTAGGCATTTTAAATAAATGCTAAATGCTCAGTAACACTAATACTCTGCGAGTAAAAAACGTTATCGACACAGACAGACTGGCGGACATGGCGAAACTATTAGAAGTCCTATCTTGACTACGGAACCCTAGAAATTAAGATCCTTCCTTTCCCCTTATTTATTACGTGACTTAACTAATTAACAACATTTTGTGATTAATATTATGTTCGTACCTGGAGCTACTTAGATCCCTGGCGAGTCTCGCTTGCCTCGCCTTGACATTAGCGTCGCCAGACGAACTGTTTTGTGAATTACGAGAGTTTCGTATCACTGGCATGTGAGGCGAAGTCTCATCGTGACAGTCGTTGCTAGAAACAGATTCTGTAAGGCAGAAAAACTAAATTGATCGCCGGTAGGTATTAAAAAAACTAATCTTTTGACGTCGCCGGTGAATCATCAATCATTATAGTGTTTTTTGCGTCTTAAAATAAATGTTAGCCTGTTCCACTGCAGGGCAAAGGCCTCTTCTCACACAGAGAAGGAACGAGCATTAATCACCACGCTTGCTCACTGCGGGTTGGCGATTTCAGACCTAGACTTACTCCCCCTTATTACAAAAGATGGTTTAAACCAAGGCTAAGGTAAACCCAGGTTTAAAATATACCCATCACTTTCTTATGTCATATAACAAAAAGAGACGGGGCTATTTTAAAACCTAGGTTTTTCTTAGACCATCTTTTGTAATAAGGGGGACTAGGTTTCCTCACGATGTTTTCCTTCACCGTATGTATGTCAGTGGCGTCTTAGATTAACTAAGAAAGTACATAAATGATATTGAAAAAGTCACATTGGTACATGCCTGGGTTTGAACGCGCAACCCGGTACTTAACAAGCGGGTCTGATACCTCCGTCTTTTGCGTCTTATTCGTAAATTGTACAAAAGATTGTGTATAAGTAATGTGTTTTTACCTGAGGCCCTGGTGCGCCCGAGTCTGTAGTCACCGTATTCGCGCGGCTGTGGTGGGGACACACCGCGTGATGATTCCACAGATGCCGACCGACTGACTGAGGATTTGTCACGCGTTTGTGATGACCTTTAATTTAAAATGATTTAAGTTAGTCATTTTAATGCAAGTTCATAGCATGTTTTGTTAATGAAAATGAGCTTTTTTAGTGTTCCGTATCAAAAATGTGCCAACGGGACCCTATTACCAAGACCCTATGCCGCCCGTCCGTCTGTCTGTGACAGGGCCGTATCTTTTTAACCATTACGGTTAGGTTAGTTAGCTAGTTGAAATTTCGACAGAATATCTGTTACTATGGCCTCTATGATGGCAATAACAATTCTAAAACCAAAGGGGCAAAATACGAGAAACTTCGTAAAAAAAAAATGCATTTTTTCAACGTATTTTGTTCCTGCTCTATCTTAAAAACGGTAATATGTATATACAAGCGTGAAACTTGGTATTATTGTAGTGAATACAACAGTAACTAAACAAAAAGAAAAACAGTTATTTCATAGACAAAGTGTGGTGGTACGGGACCTTTAGTGCGCGAGTCCGTCTCGAACTTGACCGGTTTTTGTAGGTAAGTATAGTGAAAAGATTTTGCTGAATCTATTTTTTTCACCAAACACAGCTAAAAGAATAAAAATTAAAAACCCCCTGTGTACAGTAACATGGGGTATACTAGCTGTCATGATGATAAAGTCTATTTAGGCCGTTCACCGTCAACAAAGTACAGTTGGAAGACCATCCGTGTTCTAAAGTGTTTTTGACCAAAATCAGAGAATATAACAGATATATTATAGTATTTTGTATGCTTTTATGAGAAATACATAATAATAACAAGAAACAAAATGGTAAACATAATACCGTATGCTTATTAAAGAAATTGAAGAGCTAATGTAATCACATCTTAGTTCACAAACGACATAATAACAAGACTTGTACAAAAACTAATGACAGGTTTATTATAACTTAAATGACTGACCGTCGTCCACGCAAACGGGGCTCTTGGCTAAATGACTACCGCGCAGATCAATCAATCTACGTGTCTATCTAAAGAAGGCGGGTGAATTATTACAATTTGGACTTTATGTCAAAGACATAAAAGTTACCTGCCTTCGTGAGATAGAAATAAATACTATGACAAAGTTATCGCGGGAATCAACTGCTGAACCGTTTTTAGGATTCCGTACCTCAAAATGAATAAACGGTATCTGCAGACCCTAAAGTATCACGTTGTTTACACATTGAGAGGTCCTTGCTTCGAGGGGCCTACTCCCTAAGTCCGTCAACGAAGTTAGTTGCCCGTCCGAAAGTAACTCGAAACGTAGGAGTGAACAAAACAAGTGTCAAGTTCAACTTTTCTTTCTTTCTTTACTTTCACATCGGTAGTAAGGACATCTGTCAAATCGTGTTGTCATTTTCTTAGTTCGGGCCCCGAAATAATCGTATGTCCGTAGGTGATAGGGAGTAGGAAACGCTCGTAACTAAGGCCGAAAACACGGATTTCGTGCTTAAGGAGTAGACCCCCAGGTCCGCGCTCTCCCGTGACACGATAGCAGAGCTGTACGCTAGAGGCTCTGGGCTCTCGGGAAAGCAAGTGATTGAGGGGTCCTTTGTCTGCTTGCTTCGGGCCCTGGGCCCCAGTACACTGCTCTAGCTGCCCTAGTGGTAATAACAGTCCACAGCAGTGGCGAAGGCTCCATACAACTCGATTCCTATCGGCTTCCCTTTCGAAACGAGTAGTTACTGGAATTCACGCATCACACTTGAGCAAGGTAAGCATGTTTTGGTCCGGCTTCCTTTTTAAGAAAAATCACCCTTCGCCACTGGTCCACAGTTAGCTTATTATTATGAATGATGACACTAACCGTCGTCCGCGAACGGGTGGTGCTTTGTACTGTGTGCGCGCATTTAGCCGCTGCTTGGCGTCGGCGATGTGTTGTGGCGGCTGCGTAGGCGCTACAGGTAAGATCTTCGCTTTGTCTGCGCACCATTCAACGTGACGCTCGAACGCGCGTACACCGAATGCGCGGTTGCAGTGTGGACATCTTTGTAGGTCTGCCATTGGCTGGAAACGAGAATTTATTATCAGTAAAATTTAAAAAAGGATAGAAAACTATTTTACTTCTTCAATTATAAGTAGGTATTACAAAGAAGAAGCCTTAGTACCTACCTACGATTTCGTCAGGTACCAGGTAAAACTAAGTGAATACTCAGGAAATCCTAGCAAAAAACTAAGCAAATCACTGTATGTACCTCAAATTATGATAAGGAAAACGTAAAACTCAAACGCATTACGTCACTGCTATGCTGCTATCAAGCGATGAGACAAGAATAAAATCATGTGATAATCAAGGAAGGGCAAAGTTATTTTGAGGATATTATAAATCTTCACCCCAAAGATATTTTACTTTATCGTGACTTGACTAGGTAGGTAGGTACCTAACTATCGATTTTTTATCCTACTTTAAACATTTTTTTATGATTAGTAGCTCGTAACAAACAAAGTCATGTTGTAAAAAAGCACGCACATCTTTAGTAACCAGTATCGAGCTTTTGATTGAATACCTATCTACCTACAGACATAGAGTTATGATAGGGGCTCGTGCTTAATTATCAAACGCGCGGATCATAAGATTTGTAAGGTTAAGTTGCGCTTGCCGCGGTCAGTCCGCGGATGGGTGACCGTTCGTTACACATCGAGACCCCTCCGAGCCCTCGGTGCCGAGGCACGGAGAGCACGAATACCTATGACAGTCTTTACGGGTAGTCAGAAGCCTGAAAGTCTGACAAACGGTAGCCACCCAGTAATTGGGTTGCGGAGGTCTAATGGATCCGCTCGGTGTAAAATAAAGGTATTCAGCAGCATCTGATTGGACTGGTTTGACTGGTCTCGACTGAGACTGGTCTCGGGTAGTGCCGGACTTAAAGAATAGCATTACCCCATTTCTTCCCGTGGGTGCCGTAAAAGACGAAAGGGATTCTTTAGAGGATGGGCAACAGCGTTTCCTGAGTACTTTAACAACCATACTGTGATCGCCAACCCGCCTGTCAAGCGTGGCGATTACGGCAAACCCCCCTTCCTTTTTGGGGGAGGCCTATGTCCAGCAGTGGACGTCTTCCAGCTGAATGATGATGATGATGATTAGACGGGAAGCTGACCCAACAATGTTGAGAAAAGAGTAGACAGAACGAACATATCTACCTACCTATACAATTTCTTCGCTTGTTTATCTAGTTGTCATTTTCTGCTTTGAATACTAAAATGGTAGCTGAATAGAAGGGTCATTATGACTTCTTAGTTAATTATTAACAAAGAGTGGCGTTGTAACAACGAACCGACCATTAGCACTGGAGGTGAAAACCCTATTGAATAAGTAAGGACATTTCCCCATATGGGCTTATTTTCTATTCTGTTTAGACTGGGCTTTCTTCATGTGACATTTACTAATGAATGACACTATATTCTTTCCGTTTAAGGTGAACACACACTTATCCGAGCCGAACGCGTCGAACGAATCGAAGTCAAGGAGGCCTCGCACACATAATTATCCGTACCGAAAGAATCGACCGCGCCGAAAGAATCGTTTCTATTTCCTTTACGCCTGGTGCACTGTTATTACTCTATTGTCAGTGCTTCATTAATGGAAGATAAGTACGTCCGGCGCACTCTGGGCTGTTAGCCCCGCTACCAACCTTGATGACTGGCTAATCTTTTCATCACAGCATGAGCTATTTTCGTATAGCTCGTGCTGATACGAGAGAAGAAGAATGGAAGATGAATGAGCGAGCGCATCGGTTGAGTCGACCGCATAAGCCGCGCCGAATCTGATGACGTCATCCGAATTCGTCTAGGATTTCTGGGGTTCTTCCAGATTCGGACGATTTGACGCGGGCAAGTGTGCGAGGTTCCATAAGATTTCATACACAGAATTCTAAAATTCGTTTCGTTCGATGCGTTCGGCTCGGATAAGAGTGCGTTCACCTTTAAGTATTTTGTTACTAAACACGACAGTTGACGATTCTGTTGTGCAGAAACTAAACTTAATTTAGGGTATTGCCATCGTTTTAAATCTGATAAAATAAGAAAGAGATGGACATAATGTAAATAAGAGCTGGCAAATTTAGTTGAACTAAAATTTCCACACATTGCTCGCAGAACAGATGGCCTATGGACCCGAAATGTTCTGGAGTGGCGACCGCGTAGGTACCGGAAGGCGTAGCGTGGGTAGGCCTCCCACAAGATGGACCGATGATCTGGTGAAGGTCGCGGGAATCCGCTGGATGCCAGAAGCATAGGAGCGGTCGATGTGGTGATGCTTGGGGGAGGCCTTGTCCAGCAGTGAACGTCTTTCGACTGAATGATGATGATCATGAAAATTTCCACACAAATTTAGACGACACACATAACGTGTCGTCTAAAAACACGGTGAAGTTCAAAGCGTAAACTATTATGACATCTCTAACTTGGTTCTTAACTATCACCATCCTATTCTCGCGCTGTCTGCTAGTAAAAGATAGCAATTCTCTCATTTTAGTTAAGTTGGTGAATAAGAGAATCTGCACCAATTAGTGCTCAAAGCAATCTTATTTCTCGTGAGCATTGAAACTATCTGTTTTCCTCGATAATTGCGCACAAGTCGCACGCGACAATTTAAAAGAAATGCATGTACAGTTTAAAAGAGATTTATAGCACAAACTGCAAGAATTTTCTTTTAAATTAACTATCACAAAATAATATAGATTGTAAATTACCTTCGTTATAGGATTTCTGATGGATTGAGGCTTCGGTTTCGGCGTTGACTTTGATGCGCGGGGCGAGCTTTTCTCGAGGAACGGGCTATTTTCAGGAAGACCGAAGTTCTTTGGCAAGTATTGCTCCAAGTCTGTGCCTATAATGTGACGAAACAAAGCATACGTATAGGTGTGATTTGTGCACATGTCTGTTACCCAGTAATCTATACCTATAGGTAAACGTTACGTGTCATGCGCATACCTTCATAGGTAGGTATTTAATTAGTAATTAAAAGCATGCTCCGTATTCTTTCCAGAGACCTTGTAAGATTGTTAATACGGTCTACAGTGAGTTAAAAAACTCATTATGCAATGTTACTTTCTACAAACACGGTGCACATGTCACAGAGATAAATCTACTGAGATAAACATTAAAACATCACTCAGTGTAATTACTTGTAATAGCACACGTTTACCTTTAAGACACAAACAAACAGTGCACATTACTCAACACAAAGATAATTAAACTAACACAATTCATTGACACACTTCACTAATTTATAGAACAAACACTTGGAAATGACACCAGATGTTCAGTAACAAGTAGAGACAGACATCCCATGCATTTCTAAAGACTTCATTAGAAACATGAGCCATGGTTCTTAGTATAATGACGATGACGGTTAGTTTACGAGGGCGTAAGTTGCTAAACGTATGGGCAACGTATACAAACAAATATGCAAATATAGACCTCGTTAGAGTCGCGGTAGGATGTTATATTGTCAATGCAATACAATGATCATTTACATAAATATTTCTAAGCCTCACTTTTCGACGGTTAAGACTTTGACGGTCAATCGTTTATCTTACTTTGGTAAGAGATAAATAATTGCATATTATTATTATGTAGGTTCTTGAACTGTAAGAACTAAAAACTTCTGTCAAAATAATAGACGCAATTTTATACAAATAAGTAGGTAGTCAACATCCGTTAAGAGAATTTGTCATGTTATTGCAGAAACGGGTAATTTTATTCTGTAATGTTTATTTTAAGATAGAACGTGACTTTTTGAACTCACGAATTTGAAATTGCCAGAGCTTTAATGAACTTACGTAAAGTTACTTTGTCGTTATAATAACAATGCAATAATGCACACGATAATGATGGGAGAGAGAGATTTGGACTCTGACAACAATCTAGGATATCTTTCAAGTATACTAAGGACTCCTTTTTTGTCTCATCTCGACAAGACTTACTACTTAAGCCTTTCAAGAAATTCAAATTAATGTTTTGTTTGGACGCAAAGTATCAAGATCATTTATAATGCAGTACGTGTGTCGTTGTGTTAGTAAAACGTTCACATACAAAGGAGTCACAGTTAAATATGAATGGCAGGGAATATGTAAACCGTTCACCCACTCACCGGAATTAGCACCGTTCGCAGCGTTCAGCCCTTATTACCCACAACAACAAAGGAAACGTCAATATACATACAAATTATAAATCATGCTAGTATGTCAAAACATTATATACTACTTACTAATATAAAAAAGGAATATCTACCTAATTCAAATAACAAAATCAAAACTCATCCGGTTTCATACGGGGACATGCAAAATCTGCCTACATAATTTAGATTCAAAAAGAAAACACAAGACTATGGGAAATAAAACAAAATAAATATGAGTTAGTAAACCCACAACCCTCATTAATGCCACTATGATGAGATGCTACTAGATCAACTCCATCAAAACTAACCAAATGAGATCAAAACGGTAAAATAGATTATTTTACATTAACGTTATGATAATGAGTCAGAGTATGGAGCGAGAATCTTTTTATGTCTTAATCAATATTCGATTATGAACGCCTTTGTATACAGGTACATTTAAAATGAATGGTTTCATAGTTATCTATTACTGATGTTTTATTAGACAAATCTGTTTACTGCCTAAATACGATTAGGGACGTCCCAATTTTGAACCTAATTTGTAGGGCTGATTTAGTAGGGCTCCTGCACGGGACGTCGTTAGAAACTTTCAGACTTGGTAACATGGCCGAAAAAATATTAAATGTAAGAAACACACCTTCACGCCTCTGTCTAGAGGAGTCAAAAGTTTTCCTTTTCTTGATAGTCATCTTTTCGCATATCTTCACGTGTTTGGCCAGCGACTGTGGCACAAAGGTTCTTCCGCAGACAGCACATGGCATAAGAGGCAGTGGCGCCGCGGGTTCTGGGGCAACGGGGTGTGTGGGCAACGGCGGCGAGGGCGGCGGTGCAGGCCGGGTCGGCGGCGGCGTTCTCAGGATCGGCAGGAATAATTCACCATTGTCGCCGGGAACCGACGACGCCGCCCTCGCCGGCTCCGGCGACGGTGAACGTGAAGACTTCGAAGATTGCTCTTGTTGAAGTTGCCGTTTGCCTGGAAGGACGAGAATTATTTTTAATCATAGGCACCATACAAGTTAGCTGAGTGGTTCACGGGGAACCTCGAGACCTAAGATCCTAAACAGGCATCGCAATATGAGTCTAAAAATAATCTATACATAATTATAATAAAATCGTAAGGATGCTAAAACAGCACATTAAATATTTTTGGAAAAATATTACTGCAAGGCATTCTAGGAACGATACTGATGCCAAAAATTTCGTTTTTAGAATTTATGTCCCTTTATCCGTTCGTATGTTTGAGTTTCACGCCAGTGCTATTGGGCAGATCCAGTTGAAATTTCTCAGCCACATCCGTTAAAGAGCGGGTCAGGTTGTAGGGTACAAATTATCACGCTATTGGATGTGGGTGAAGAGCAGTAACCTTATGTTTCCGTAAGCAAAGACGCGGGTACAGCTAGTTAAGTATAACGAAAGCTTGATTTGTATCTTGCTTGAACTTGAAAGCAGTATTGAGAATTTAAATGATTTTGTACTTGTGTACATTTCAATTTAAATTATTTGTGTACTTAATTGCTTTGTGTTCTATTTTTTTACATCTCCAATGAAATGTTCTTGTTATTTTGCACCTGCCATGTTATCTCGTCACCACTTTTGGTTGACTGGTAGAGAATGCCTAAGGCATTAAGTCCGCCTTTGTACGTTTTTTGTTGCATAAAGTTTAAATAAATAAATAAAAGCTAACAATAATAAAAGATAGCAGCGCAGCATCCTCTTGTGCGGTAATAACAGAATAATGCAATCCTGAGGCGTTTGTGGTTCAACAGCTAGGTACCTACTGACCAGACCGCCACAGATCGATTGACCTACGAGGTTTAACTGGGCTAATCGTGTAAATTAGTTCATGGATAGGTGCCCGTTCTTTTCACATCAAGGTCCGTTTTGTGCCTCGGAAGTAGAACCGGTGATTATTCGAATATCGACCTTCGTTACTGGTAGTTAAGCAGAATCTGCGAAGTTTGACAAGCGGTCTTACCCTAGGATTTCTATAACCCCAAGCAGGTTGCTCAGGCCAGAACAAGTACCTAGATAGTAATATTTTATATTGAATTCGACTGCATCGTTTTAGGCTAGAACTAGCGATCCGCCCCGGCTTCGCACGTGTACGTTTTATAGCTTAAAACCTTCCTCTTGAATCACTCTATCTATTAAAAAAAAACCGCATCAAAATCCGTTGCGTAGTTTTAAAGATCTAAGCATACATAGGGAGGGACAGACAGCGGGAAGCGACTTTGTTTTATACTATGTAGTGAAGGACTGTTCTTGCGGAAAATGACTTATGCTGAGATAGGAAGGAGACTTTGTGGTTTCGCACAGGTCTTTTTTATTTTTTAAGTTTTGTTATTTCCTGTGCATGTCCCAAATAAATGCTTTATCATTATTTCTAATTTCTTTCTAATAATCTAATTGATATTAACCGGTACTATTCGGCACCAGATTGAAGCTATTAAAGAAATACAATGGGTCGACAATCTCCAGCAATATCTATGAGCAGTAAAAGACACAAGAGGTATTTTGTTGTTAGTAACTACTTAATCGTCATTTAGATACTAACGATGAAGAAGATTAAGGCTTAATAATAGTTGAACGACACCATTAAAGTAGTACAACAAGCTAAAACAAAGTAGGCACTAAGGCTTTGGCAATACCGAAATTAGAAATGAACGGCGTATTGTTGGTAAGAAGGTTGATGTCTTACCAACACCAATTTGTTCAACAAAATGGCAGTATATATCTTTTAGGACACCTGCAAGTATTGGTGCCAAAACTTATATTTTAATATTAGCAAGGTTTTTTTATAAAATACAGTAAACATGTGTAGGTACAAAGATTTCTTTCTAACATGGCAAAGGGCAGATTGAAGGCGCGATTGTTAGTTCATCATATAATGTATATGTCGTGGCCATATCGTAGAATTGATCACTTCATGATGTGGCCGGCCATTTCATGAAATGGTTGTATTTCATGAAATGGCCAACTAAAATTGGCCATATCGTTGAAACGTCAACGTTTAATGATATGGCCATCCACGTTTGGCCATATCATTAATGTAGGGTTTCCATGATATCAAAGGTTTAATAAAAAATCCAAATAAAGGAAGCACGTACCATGCAAGCAAAGGAGTAGACTACGGAATTTCGACCCACAAAATATCGATGCACGTTACCGCGAAAGTTTGTTAGCTTGATTCACCAACAATTAAGGGGATCTGGCGCTCGGCGGCCGCTGCCGCGGCACGCTCGCTTCGCTCGCTCGCCTTCGCGCGTTGTTGGTCACTGTTCTAACCTAACCTAACCCAAATGATTCAATATACTAAATAGTAAATGTTTGCAGTAACGTGCATCGATATTTTGTGCTGTAGTTTCACAGGTTAATCGAACAAATAAAATTCTATGAAAAGTTCACCCGCAGTTACCATGAAGTCATATTTTGAAATCCAATAATAGTCCATTAATTTTCGTTGCGTGGTCACCCTACTTTACTTATTATTATTAGCTTTTTTGTCAGAATAATTGTCCGCCGCCATGATGCATCACAAAAACAAAACGATATCAGCGCCTCTAACGGTGAATAATAACTATTTTACGATATGATCACTAATGTTTGACCATATCATGAAGTGGCCGTGCGTTTAGCTGATCATATCGTTAAACGCTGATTATTCATTGATCTGGCCAGGCCATTTCATGATGTGGGCAGCGGGTATTGGCCATTTCATGAAATGCAACCATTTCATGAAATGGCTGGCCACATCATGAAGTGATCAATTCTATGATCTGGCCACGACATATACACCATTATAGTCATCTTTCAAAGCTTTCACATAAATGACAACTTTGTTGCACTTAAAGACCTATTGATCGACAATCCCTCAGTGCGCTATCCGGTATGGTGGCAACCATAATTTCACTTCACCTTTCCTTATTTATACCACAATCACAAAGTATATTGAGGTAAATGGAAGAAAATAAAAGTCTACTAACGATTTTGTACTAAAGATTTTGAGACCATACGGAATTCTGATTGGAAATTCGGAATTCTAGATTCCAAGTACTTAGCTATGTAGATTTGATGCTCTGATCTAAGTAGGTACCTATGGATGTTGAGATGTCAATCACATCCAATGCAAATCAAATCCTAGCACGTTTCACCCATAAAAAATTATAGGTAATACAAAAAGATTCGCCACAAAACCATTCTGTTAGGTTTGTGACATAAGCAGTTTCAAGGTTACGCCGAATATTCCTCGAGTAGCCGTAGACCGTGGAGTGGTTATTTGAAAATTCAATACCAAAAAAATGCCTTCATTCATCGTCAAACTCATGCAAGGGCGAATAGCATGTAAACATGACGTAAGCTACCGACCACAACCTCTGTATTGATTAGTTAAATTACTACCTAGGTCACGCAATCTCCAGCTTACTAAAAATGTTCCCCTAAAATCGCCACTATTGTGACTTGTGCAAAGTCGGGAACACGTTTCAAAGAGCAAATTACTTGACAAAGGCAACGGTTAGTGTGGGCGATAATGAAGAGGGGGACACTTGACCTCAAACAACAGATAAAGGATAAAATGAAGCGATTTCATTCGACCATTTTGTCGCTCAATACTAATCCTTTGCAAACATGCAGATACGAGATTCTAACTAGTTAAACCTCAATTACCTTATTCAAGTTCACGTTAGCTGTTAATTTATTCTACGACGTGGATGTTAAACGCTTGCTTCCTTTCGTAATCATATTCGTAAACGATTAATACTCCGGTTTCATTGATACGTCAACCGGTATTAATGTTTTATGTAACCTAGAGGACATATTGGTTATAAACCGGAGGAACCAGATCATTGACTTAAAAATAATAAATTGTCACGACTGTTCATTAAGAAGTTACGTGGTTTACAGCTGATACAAAAAATAAGAACAATGTAGATGAAATGTATTAGCCAATTATATTTCCACGCATAGGTACGGTAAATGTCATTTGAGCAATAGTAGTTGAATCATGTGAGAAATAGGTTCCAATAATGCTGGCGATGATCAGTAATTATGTAGTGCTACTTCCTATAATCATAGCACATTGTGCTTGGTATATTCCTATAATCATAGCTAATGTGCTATCATGAGTTATGATTATAGGAATACGCAGGGCATGGGCTGCTACAATACGGCAATACTTTTATTTAAACACGTGATGATTTACCACTCATTGTTTGTGCTTTTAAAAAGTAATGGACATAATGTTATGCGTAGATAAGTACTAATAACAAATTAAATTGAAAAAGTGGAGTTCAAATAAACAAATCTTAATCTAATCATGTTTACACAAACAAAAGGTGCATTTTATGTGCAATAAATCATAAATACCACCGATAAGTTGGGTTGTGCGCGGTCGGGTGGCTGAACTCGCAGCAGCGCAGGCGCATCCCGTTCGAGGGCGTTCAAGTAGCGCGCATGACTCGACTACTAATTGACTTTAGTCGGTCTTGGTAAAACAGTTCTCTAGTTTAAAATAGGAACATCTTGGTAGTTAAGGAGAAACCGGATGACTGCGGCCCGATTCAACTATGTTTAGTTTTTAGAACAACATGTGAAAATAAGTTAAACCGATAGAAGCAACAAAACATATAATTTAAATAGGCATAACGCCAAGCACCCAGCGAAAGTAAATAATAAATATTGTAATTGTGAACACGTACTGATAAAGTGAGAATACGCTGCATAGATAATTAAGAAAATAATGCTAATTAGGTAGGTAAGTACAGTCTCAAGCAATCTTGCGAAAACAATGCAGATTAATAAAATAATAATATACCTACTTAATAAAGTCTCATTTGTATAGGTACAATTACCTTACCAATTTAATATACAGATACTGAATTAATATAACACAAGGATCTTACGACATCAATATTCTCAATACCAAGGTCAAGTAGCGAATAACCAAAAATTACTACTTAAAATTCAGAACCCATCAAAGGATTTCACCAATTTTAACCTTTCCGAGAAGATGTTCGCTGTTCCCAATATTAAAGAGCGTAAATCCTATATGCGGTACGCGCTACATTGCTCACGCGTGCCATGAACACAAATTGATACAGGTTTTATTTAACGTTCTGAGGCTGTTAACAAGCGGACCGCTGTCTGCCGGCATCGTACACACACGTACTACATCAAAGGATTCAGTGCAAGTAATGAGCGGAAAGCAACTGATGAACTTTGATAAGGAATGCGGCAGAACTATATTTGCAGCTGTAAATAAAATAGTTTTTAGAACGATGGATGGAGCTGCATGGAAACGTAGGAACAATGATATGCCAGTGAATAATGCAACCGTTATGCAAGTTATCTACACAGTAGGTACTATACATACATTTCCTAAAATAGCATTAACGTTATGTATAAAATGTCACGCTAATCTACCATATCTTGTACGGAAAATATAATTGCAGCGGCGAGCCGGCCTGAATACCTTCACTATCGCGGCTGAGGAGGAACCAGATCACATAAAATATGTTTGATTTTATATTAAGTTGCTAACAACCCCAATCACATTTTTGTGTAGCCAACCATGTTAATGAGATAATAAAGTTGATTTTATTAGTTTGAAGATTCCCCAATTGCGTTGTTGGGGAACGACCACCATGGAAATAAATTTTGGATTTTAGATTCACTTGTAATATTAAACACCAATTAGGGTTGAGGAAAAGTCCCATTTATTGGAGGGTACGACATAGGTAGTGAACGTGTCGAGTGAGGGTTAGGGTAACACAGTGCTCGTCAGTGCCAGGCACAGAATTCGAAGCACGGAATCCGGAGGTGTTTTTATGGGGGGTCATCGTCTTACTAGAAACTTAGCACGTGAACGTTTTCAAGTTCAGTGTAAAGCAATGTGCGTAAGATATGGGATTTCCAGAAATAGATCCGGATTACTCTGTGCCTTCTATAAATAGAACGTTGGATAACGACTAATTAACTTTATAGTGCAACCACGGACTATAGGCATTTAACAAAAATAATCTTGTAAAGGAACTTGTTCCTTATTTGGTTTTAAAATGTTATTTTTGACATGATATCCTGCTTGCTGAAGTGAATTCACACGTGAGCATTTTGGTACTGGAAGAATAAATTCATTAATATTCAACCAACAAACCGGATAACGTTCAACGGATTAAAATATTTAACCAACGCTGCTTCACGATGAATCTTTTAACACCTGACTTCTACTGTATTTAATGATTAATGAAATTAAAAGTGTTTAATGAGTAATATGAAATATTACAGCCGTAAGGCCATACGAGACAAAGTATTAGATAATGTAATAATTTTCATTAGAGAAGAAAGCGTGTCTACGCTATGAACTTTAATTATGAGCAACAAATCGCGTGAAGAATGCAATAAAGCACGAAATTACTTCCTATCTGAACAAACATTGCGGTCGAAGATTACTTACATGGAGGAACAGTCTTTTTACCATTAGCTTCGATCAAACTTATCGTGTCATGACTTGATCATTTACACCTTTCGTACTATGGAATATGTTGTGGTATGCGAAGAGAATTGATGATTAATGGTAGTTAAGACAATTCATTTATGTACACGAAAATCTCAATATGAAAGCGACATAATATGAAATCGAGTTAGCCGATCGTGACTATAAAATTCAGGAGAAAACAAAGTGTCTGTCAGTTACAGTTTCGTAATGTTTGCGATGCTGAACAAACATTAATAGTAGTCCAGTTTGATAGGTTCCCATCCACACGCATTGTTGATCAATTTGCAGCGTCGCCGTCGGCTCACGAACTTGCTTGACATGGGAACGAAAGTGACCGCAGTGTTACATGAAAGAAATATTACTAGCGCAGCTTTAGAGAATATCAGACACTTTCATACGAAAGGTTATATTGTGAGCGTGAGAATTAACGTATATGCAAACAACTGGACATACCTACCTACAAGTTTACTTGGTTTGTTCACGTCTCTTACGTAAATAAAGGTTAAGCAAGTTCGGCACATCACGTTTTAACGTCAATCTCCAAAAGTAGAACATTGAGTGCGTGAAGTTATCTACGCTTTTTAAAGAATTATGTCACACGAGGTTAAATTCTTTAAAACCTGAAACTTTGTTTGGACAATTTGTAAAATTGGCTAAAGGGCAAGATCGTATGGATCTTATTTTATTCATTACTGATGTAGGTACTTTTTTGTGAGAGATCAAACGAAGCCCGGCTTAGGTGGCCGTGGGAGCATCGTAATAAAATTATGACTTCAATCAATATTTGGCCTAGTTTAACAATTACAAATTAAGAGCAATCAGTGAAAGTATAATGAATGATATTTCTAAAGTCATTGCATCAATAAACAAATAGAAATCTGTTCTATCTTCACGGTGAGTTGCGCCGTTGCGTTGCTCCGATTCCGTATCACTAGACGCTGATGAAAACTAATATCGTGATCTCAAATATCTTGTCGGAATTGTTTCAATGCGGTGATATCGTCGCGTCTCGGCGCAAATATTATATGTATTCCGAATTGAGATTTCACAATCGCCTATGTAGGTACATGAATTCTCGGAGCAGACTCATTTGATCATGCGTGCTGTGTAGTGTAATGAAAACATAACTTTAAGCAATTGAGTTTTATTGATTGTTAATTCTTTACGCAAGTTTTAAACGTGGGCAGACATTCAATTGAAGTTGATAAGGAATATATTTATATTTCGAAGTATTATTTATCATGCGCGAGGAGCAAGTAAAGAAGATTTTTGAGGGTTCTATTTATAACAACAATAGAATGACGTAGCGACAACTGACATTTAACCTGCATGTCTCTACATAGATACGTACATATTAAAAACAATAATCATTAAGCCAGAGACCAGTTATTACCCGCAAGACAAAGTCACCGCAATGTCATGGTTTGCCAGTAGGAGTTACTATAAAACATTAAATATAATCAACGGATTTCATCTTAATAGCTACATTGAAAACTTATCAAAATAATTAAGAAAGTGATCTCGTTCGCGAACACTTACATGTGTGAAACATGCATGGAGACAATCCTAAAGATATGGGAGCTAGATTATATCAAACAATTTGTCGAGGAAAATGCGCTTACTGAAATTCCCACGGAAGCAAACATAGCCCAAGAAAAACAATGGATAGCTGCAACGGTTTTTACTAAATAAAGTCGTCCGGTCTATTTACACGGAACATGTCAGAGCCTCACAGATGATTAATGAAGTGTCGACGCAAATTAATCAATATAACAAAAGGTAACAGACGAAATTGTTCGTAGATTACTATGATTACGTTGAAGAACTATTAAAAAGCAATATTGTGTAGTTACCTGACGTTGAATCACAAGGTAAATACACCAAAATGACTTTAGATGTAGCAAATAGTTTTAAGGAAGACTTACTTTTTTTACGGCGTATCCTAAAGCCGCAAAACATGATGAATACAATTTAAACCGCGTTAAAATTCACACAAACAAGTATCACTGGGAACATTATCTTAAACACTGAACTTAAAACAAGTAAGCAGTAGGTTTCAGTATTCACAGTACGAGTGGCAACCACGTGCTTATCAGTATTGTATTGTATTGTGCCTAGACCAATGGTACCTACAGATGTTAACTCACTGGTTGTGTTCAAGGTTTTTTTGTTATTTCAAACGGATGAGTAAATTAATGTTTTTATCATCTTCGTATTAAACACTGTGGTTAAGGAACTTGTTTTTAGAACGATATTAATTTACTGATGTTTTTATTAATGATCAAAGATCAAAATGACGTACACGTTTGCTTTGATGTGGGTACTTTTAAATCAGAATAACAAATAAGTGAGAATATGTCATCTCATAAATGCTTTAAAACTTCATAAATGATGCGTCTTGAAAGGGCAAAGTTGAGGAATGAGCAGCGAGTGACCGTTACAGAATTATTAAATGTACCGCCCATCTTTCACCCTATTGGTGCAAGATATTACGGGGTTTTTAATAATAATGCCGGCTCGTTTGTTGTTAAAAATCAAAGAGCAGCTGTACACCGCAAACAGGGTCACATCGGCTGCAATAAAAAAATGTGACAGTCGCTCCAGCTGCGAACTTGCGTAAAAGAATGTCGGTTGTCTCTATTCCGAGCCACTGTTTTAGCTCAAAATATTCTTCAACATGCGAAGATCACAAAATAATCTATATAAGTAAAAAGAAAAGTCCTGACTGACTAATTAACTGACTCATCAAAGCCTAGCCCAAACCCTTGGACCTAGAATGCTGAAATTTTGCACAGAGGTTCCCTTTATAATGTAGACAAGGAATAAGGAAGGATTTTTCGAAATTCAACCCCAACATCAAGGGAGTTACATAGGGGATGAAAGTTTGTATGGAAATTCAAAATTTCACGCAAACGAAGCTGCGGGCAAAAGCTAGTCAACAATAAAATTACTTAATAAAAAAACTATTGAATTGAAATTGTCATTATGGATTTAGAGAGCATGTACTTAATTAACATTTTACAGCAGAATTAGAAATAAGGAATCGATACAAACGAAATGAATATTGATGTATGATGTAATTACGTTTGTTGCATGCTTTTCGTCTTCATAGAATGGACGAGCGAAATTGACTTATTTAGACAGGACAACTCTTTGCGCGAAGACTTTCAGGAAACCAAAATAAATGTTCCTTGAATCTATTTTTTTTGTTATTTGTTTATGCCAAAAGAATAACAATATTTACCTTTCTTGGAGCCGAATATCGACTTAAGTTTTGATATAGTCCTCTTCTTCATTTTTGAGAATACTTTTTACGGTATTACACCAATTTCACCCACAAGTGTTGTAGACATCGGTATACAACAGACAGAAATACACTCGACACTACGTCCTAAAGTTTTTCAGACGATCACAACTTTTTGCTCCTTTTGCCGCTCTTATTTCCGTGCTACGAAAATAGTCCTAACGCAACACTTGCACCGGCGCGCAGACGCATCACTCATACGTATGTTACGTTTTAACACGAAACTCTTCACTTAATGAGTTTTTCTACTATAAAGCATAAAAGCTTACAGCAGAGAAAAATACACTAACACAGACTCATGTGTGACGGCAATTTTTTGCCAAAATAAACACCTCCATAGCCCACTTTTGGTTATCTTGCAACTTTGCTTATCACTTACTATCAATATACAAGCCGACGTCAGAAGATAACGTGTGAAAAAATATAAATTAAATATAAATTACGCGCACGAGTTTACGGCAGAGGCTCGAGTGAAATACTGAAGGTTTAATATTTATAATTCCTCTCGTAAACAAGATAAGTAATTTGTAACAATAGGCGTCACAAATTCAACGAACATCACAAGAGAGTGTTACTCAACTCGCTGACCGTTCACGAGTAACTATTCAGACACCAAACAAGATAAACCT
The DNA here is from genome assembly GCA_905220435.1 of Amphipyra tragopoginis. Taxonomy (NCBI): domain Eukaryota; kingdom Metazoa; phylum Arthropoda; class Insecta; order Lepidoptera; family Noctuidae; genus Amphipyra; species Amphipyra tragopoginis. The sequence goes on from HG992009.1 coordinate 15,109,700, forward strand.
TTCATGCAGGAACCATCACTGTGACGCCTATTCTTGGTCGTGCTATGAACGCAACTAAACACGCAGCGGCGCACGCGCAACACACGAGAATAATAGAGAGCTTGACCGGTATACGCTATACTGACACAAAAGTTGTCAAACTTTGAGCCCCTTCCGCTTACAAAATCCCATTTCCGTCGGAATTCAATCAACCGTAGAAATATATGGAACTCGTTAGCAATATTTAGATGTACCGGCGCCGACGCAGTGGTGACAATAACGGAGGCAACGCATCCGCCGACTACTTAAAAAAATGAAATTTAACGAGTATCGCTTTCGGGAAGAGCGACGATTCAAATCTGGATAATGGGCTCGGACTATGTATAAATCACGAAGGGGTGCGAAGGGAATAAGAATATGAAAGGTTAGAGCAGGGGAAGCAGGATAGAAGAAGCAAAAAATTAAAGGAATTTAAAGCCCACACGTTAAGAATACAGTAGTATGATTTGAAAGAACTTTGCAATACAATTTTCATATTTTAAATTTTGATAGAATTTATAAGGATGAATGAAACTAAAAATAATATGAACGAAAATTATAAAGCTTCTATTTTAACCATTGAAGAGTTAGTAGTTAATGACACATTTAAGGAAGGATACTTTTCGTCTAATAAGTCCGGTCCATAATTACGACCACTTTAGATGCGTCGTCGTTAACGGAAACATAATGCATCCTCTCTGAACCGCCAACTAAATTAGTCCTGTTGAAAATTGCTTCCTTACTTTCGGCGTAGACTGACGAATTTAAATTACTTCAGTGGAGACAAAGAGGATCTATGATCTAAGGGTGCCACCATAACAATCGATCGATCGTCGATCGATGCCATGTATCAACGTCGATTGATTAGGATAAAGTGATCATGAACCATCGATCCATCTTGATCGATGTGGATCTATCATCGATCGACTATCGATCTATCATCAATCGATTGGTATGGTGGCACCCTAAGTTTTACTTGCAAAATATTTAAACCCTCTTTCTTTGTTGCTGGTAGGATCATTGACCTTTAATACAGTATACAATATCGTGTGCATATTTCAAAGAATGTATTTGTCATTAGCGACAGTGGCGCAGACCTGCAAAACATTCTCCATAGTTCTACACACGTTGTGTTCGTCCAGACTCCATCGTCCATTTCGCAAAACAAACATGGTTGTTTATACCGTGAAATACGCTTGGTCGTAAACGAATCATACATAGTTGTGACACAGTTAGCCTGTTCAGAGTTTGTTTGGGTTTACTTCATCTGACCGATGAGAAGTGCCACTTACAAAATGATTTTAACACTTTAAAACAATTTGCAAACCACATTAGACATGATACTCAAGTGGATAACAATGCAATATGTATACTGTATAGAGAACGTGAAGAATCAGATTTTACCATATATTTTCTTTACATAAGAGCAATACCGTACATTTTTACGCATGTTTTTGTGTACTTATTTATTGATTTTTTTATGGATGTAACTGACATGGAGTGATCAACTGTATTACGATTGCAAGTACTTTTTTAGAAGAAAAAGTCAGTTGTGCCGCTTTTACCTACACTAAGACCCAATTTCACCATACTCTGTTAGTTATTAATGACCTGTTAAACATTTTAACAGACTGTTTAACAGTACATTGAAATTGACATTGACAGCTTAACAGACCGTTAACAACTAACATTGTATGGTGAAATTGGATCTAACGCAACTAGAATCAACAAATAAGTAACGCATAGTTAGAAAAGTTTTAAAACTTAACTAGTGCAAATGAACGAGGTGAGTATAGAAGGAACGATGATAATAGGTTATTATTGTATCATGCTTGGTGGACCACGGAATAGGTCAACAACGCTAGGCTTGATGAGAGAAAAGGAGGGAGAGAGTTTAATAAATTCATTGCCGATTTCTGTGAGCATAATGCTCGAACAATCGCACGCAATGGTGCGCGTCCAACCGCTGTCTCACACTTGGTTGCGCATCCCGACACATATCCACATTTTTGGAAGCCACGGATGCAGCGGCCATACTAATCAGAAAAAGTAAAAGCAAGTTCATAAAGATGCGAAAAATTTAAGATTAGAAAGCAAAAAAATACATGTTCCTAAATACTTAATTAATAGTCTTGTACCTAGTTCTTAAAGGCGCGTCGAATGTTTGCGTGATTTACGGGTGTAAATTGCCGCCTGTTCCCCGTATAAATCAACCATTGAAAAGTTCACTTCTAAATTTGATTACACACTATACACATAAGAACGCAGTCTGCAACAAAGCGAAACGAATTTGATACGTAACAGAAGCCGAGACCAAATCAAAAGTTTGGGGACATAACGGTAACATCTCACATTCGATTTGAATATATACGTAGGAAGTATTTGTCCAAAACAAAACATGATGCTACAGAATGTAAGCTTTGAAGATTGAAGCAATAACTTAAAATAAATCACGTAGAGGCCAATGTGTGCAAGTATTTGTACGTACAAATGGAAAGGGATGAATGGATTCTAACTAGCAAAGAAAACTTAGCAATTGAAATGAACAAACAATGATGGAAAAAATTTAATTTATCAAGTGATGAAAATAAGAGCACAACTAACCTAACCTTAGGATATCGGCAGTGCCCAGTAATTGGGTTGCAGAGGTCTGATGGCAGTCACTTCGAGTAAAATATGGTATTCAGCCGCATCTGGTTAGCCTAGAAGCTGACCCCAACATAATTAGGAAAAGGCTAGGCAGAACAACTGACGAAAATAAGAGAATTATAATATAAATCCCATTTTAAAGTCCTAACTGAAAGTATGATTTTATTAGGTAACAAAACCTAGGAGGGAAATGTGCCTAAACGGTACATTCAATTGACTCACATGCCTGAAACGAGCACCGGGCGTAATACGAGCAGTCCTTAATAAACCTGTTTATGACCCATTATTGTCATTTGACACTCAAAACAAGGAACTGACGGAACTGAGTCACACGCCAGCCAGTTTTTGAAGACCAGGCGAATAAAACAATAGACTCACTTTACAGTGAACCCGAAGCCGTACCGACTTTCGTATTGGACTTGTTACATAACAGATGTTAAAAATACGACGGCCAGATTGACAAGGATCACTGCGAAAGTAGCGACTGGATTAAATATAGCAACCTTATTTTAGTTGACTCCATTCTTAGAAATCGCTAAGTGTATTCACGATTGAAATGGTTTAGCTACAATACTACATGATACAAGGAAAATAGGCGATACGTTTTATCTAAGCATCTTGTTTCAACTACAAGTAGGTGTTAAGTGATTGTATAAATTGACATGCGCATAAAATAATGTCTCTATTGGTATGTAGCGTTTTAGAATGACCAGCCTGTTTACACAATGTATACGATTTGTAAATGTGGTATGACAATATGCAACTAACAAGTAAACAACTCAAATTTATTTACATATTCCAAGGCTGCTGCCTGTCTAGTATGTGGTAATACTCTATGACAATCTGGACACTATAAGCCATGAAAAAAGTTTAGATATAAATGGGATAAGTTACTTTTGTATAATTTTAAATTTGTAAGTCGACATACCTACATTAGTTGAAGCTAATGTTGAAGGGCATGACAAAGTTAACATGAATGATGTCGTAACAGAATTAATTTAATCAAATATGTATAGTCAATGCAACAGGTGTCCGAAATCACCCATGTGTACCCACACACGTCGGGTGACGGAGACATAGACTGCTGTTTTTATATCAAATCAAGCAATATTTATTTCGTAATGTTCGCCTAAAGTACCCTTAGGTACCCTTCTTTAGTAATCCGTAAATAATTGGCAGGATAAAGAGTATCAAGTGATAAAGTGTATCAAGGAGAAATGCGATAGGAACAACAAAATGTTCTTAAACAGACAAATTGACTGACAAAGACAAATATAAACACGTTAAGTTTATCATGCTTTCGTGTACAGATGACTCGCAACCATGCCGATAATGGCTTAGACGTGACTTCTATTTGCAAAATGACAAGCTGCATTGTATCTATTGCAATAAATATTCGATTAGAGATCGAAACATGGCAGCCAGTAAGCGTCAAGTGTATTTATCTTCAAAATTATTTGAGAATGAAGATATCAACTGTAGTCTGACAGTCTACGGATAATGTTGGCAAATATAAAGTGTTGACTTTGACGTCGTAACTCATAATCCCACACGGTTTTTTTATGGAATTCTAAACATTAGATGTGTGACTAGGTAACTTGGTCGTTGAATGTAATTATTACTTTAGATTTGTTATCTCGTTCCGTCTACGATTCTCGTAGAAAGAGAAAAAGAGATAGCTTACCAAATCGTTCGCCAACTGACTAATCCATCAGGGTGCAGGGGGTCTACTCCCTAAGCACGAAGTCCGTGGTTTCGGCCTTAGTTACGAGCGTTTCCTACTCCCTATCACCTACGCACATACGATTATTTCGGGGCCCGAACTAAGAATGAATGACAACACGATTTGACAGTTGTCTCCACTACCGATGTGTTTTTGGTCGTCCGAAAAGTTGAACTTGACACTTCTTTTGTTCATTCCTACGTTTCGGGCTACTTTCGGACGGGCGACTAACTTCGTTGACGGACTTAGGGAGTAGGCCCCCAGGAACAACGTGCATAATCTTTTGTTGAAGTTTTAAATAATACATGCAACCACACAAATATTAAAGACGTGAATGTGATGAATGATTCATGCATCTGCATGGATCGATCATTGTGCAAAATAATCTTTTAGCACCAAATTTTACAACATAACCAAGGTCTCACCGCAAGATTGAAAAATTATTTGATATTTCATGAAGTGCTTAGGTACTTATAAATAATAACACCGTACATTAAAGAAGGAGAATAGGGCCGGCTCACGGAAGGGAATGTCGGTCAAAAGAAGGGAATGCATGATTGATGATGCTAAGTTCGGCGGCTACCTACTTATTTTTAGCAAAAAATACATTATGTGTATTTATCTTTACCCACTTTCTTATAGGGGACGAAAAGAACTCCAAGAGGTTCGAGAGACAGCAGTAGATATAAAAAGCTGGAACGCCCAATATTTTGTGGGCTACAAAATCTTTAGGTTGAAGTTCAGATTTAAATTATGAATACATAAAGAAGGCAAAGAGTAAAATATAGATAAGGATTGAAACGAGGCGAGGGGAATTACACTAGCAGAATTACATTTTATTTGTTCAGCTAATACTGAGAAAGGAAATAGTATTAAACAATACTAGATAAGAGCTATTGCGATGTCATTGCACTGTTTGTTAGTAGAATGATGAGAGAATTTTTCAATTGCCAGCAATCGTATCGGAGTATGAACTCAATAGCGGTTGTTTAAATGCAAATGAATGATTGATTCTCAACTGCACACAGATGGCGAAATTGGTTCACGAGTCATAACAATAAATATCAATAGCGGAGAGTTAATCTTTATAAAACACACATGTGAAATACACGTGTTTATGTCAACAGATGAATGATATAAATAAAATATCATCTTTTTAAACGGCATTTCTTTTGATAATGATTACGAATGATAACTACATATTTTATAGCCACAAAAAACGAGTATCACGACCTTCAATACATTAAAGAACGATGACCACAATACAAAAAGTCGGATCGACTCCACCTTTGAGTGGGCGAGCGCCATGGAGCCTACGTACAAAAATATTTGTTGACCGCGCGTGGCTTGCTACTTTGGCTTTATATCCGATTAGGATATTAGGAGTGACAAAATGATCTCATAGGTACAATAAACCAGACAGTGTGAATTCAAAGATTAGCGAGATTGTAACACTTTCACTTGTGATTAATGAAATTCGTTCCTTTGTAGATACATTTTAACAAATGCATGACTAGCTTGAATAAGTACTTGTAATATTTACGCAACCTTTCATACAATCATGCCTGGTATGAGTTAACTAAAGACTTTGATAGAGATCTACAACGTCTTTAATTTGACAGAAGTAGAAAATCGTTTGTGGATGTAACAGAGTAAAGCATGCAATAAGAAAGTAAATTGAAAGTCGTTTCGACTGTAACAAAGACAACACTAGATGATATTTGTAAGATTAAGAAAAATTAAACGCGGTAAATGTATTATTGATCGACGATAAAATGAATCGAAAATATAATGTAAGTAATTTATAGCACCATTTGCCAGTATAATGAGAATTTCATAGCTCAATATTTTATTATTTTACTTGTTTTTGAATTGTTTTCTGTAAAGTAGGTAACAAGAAATAGGTGTATCGATTTTCATGGTTTACAATACTAGTAAAGCAAATTAATTGGAAGCAATCATTAAGTTTCAGATAACGCTGTTTAAATCAACCCTGGATATGACGTGAAGCTGATAGGTAAACCGGCACGCAAAGTCACAAAAACACTTTTACACAAAGCTTGAGTTTGACTAGAATTTCTGTAAAAGTTCAATGAAACCGACCCGAATTTCTAAGTCTATTTACACTCATTGTTTCAAAAGAAAACGAGTAAAGAGACGTTGTTAATTGTGATAAATGAAAGCCAAAATAGGTTGATGTCGATGCACCATTTGATACAAATTATCCACATTATGGTCGGAACATTAAATAAATGATAGAGTCTGTCTGTGATTATTTGGCACTTTGATAATTTTACACGGAAATCTTAGAATCGAAGAACTTACAATTCAAAAAGATATTATGGAAAATTGTATTTATAAATATCTCACGACAGGTAATCCGTTAAATTATTATAGATTTGAAGAGGTGGCGAAATAATAGGTATTCGTTTCTCGTAAGAATTCCAAGCGCTATGAAATAATAATAGACAGGTTTTTTGTAAAAGGACGATGGCTCCGAAAGGTGCAAAGTTCAACCAATAATAATAGAGGTAGGCATTTCGGTAATAATAAGAGTGTTGATGAGCGAACACGAATGTATTCGATTCGCGATATTACTTAAAATTGGTTTAAAAGTCTACGGGTATTCACAACGGTTTCAAATAATAAAGATACGTAACTGAATGATTTTTAACTACTATAGGACCCTGATGACGTTACTTGTTTAGGTTTAAGTGATAGTTATTTTATTCATTTCAAAGAGAAAGGAAAAGGGGAGGTGAATTCGCGAAATGATGAGATTAAAACTGAAAGGACTTAAAACGTAGGTATTTCAATTATGAAAATAACAAACCTATTGTAAATTTTTTTTTGTGGTGCTTGCCCCTTGTCTGCGTTCTATGTGGCTTATGCTTAATACGGCTCTGATCTCATCATCAGTAGGAATGAGATAACCAGTAGTATGAATTTCTCTCAAGGTTTCTTTAGTTTTAAGATTTCTTACTTTCGTTTTAAGATTGGTTACTGAATACTAATGAAGTACCAGCCGAACTGTACAACACCTATAACTAACAACGTGCTCCCATTTCTCACAGCGCTTAAGCAAAGTAAATAGGCTTCCATGTCTGCTGCTGAATGACTCATTTAATGAGCACAGAGTAATCTATCCATTTCATTTGTTTGGCTCCGAATTTAGTCTGAAATAGAGTTTCTTTATTTCAGTCTTCGTTTCTGTTTACTTCAATGGTGAGAGGATAATAGTCCCCGTAACATAAGTTTTTGTACGTATTGCATAAAAGTATGTAATCATGTTCTATTATTAAACGCTATTCTTATACAATTCGCACACGCGATCAACAATCGTGGTATGCAATTACGACCACCATTAGGGACTATTCATAATATTACTGACTTAAGACCTTTAATAGTCTTTTGTTGTATAATAAACATAGTGCAATAATTAATTGACACCACAACTGTGCGGGAAAAGATTGCAGATAAAGAATACTCTAGAGATTAGAGAAATATTGGTCGACGTCTTGAAGTATGGGTGGCAACTTGGGAGAACCCTACCAGCAGTGGACCACGAAAGCCTGATTTGACGAAAAACCAAAGTAGACATACCTTTACAGCAGTTACGCACTGCATCCGATCCGAATCCGTGAAAATACGTTCCGAAGTAGCCATAGAACTATTTGTATGGTAGTTTACGCACTACATCCGGCATTCGTCATCCGATTTCTATCCGTCATCCGTGAGTCTCCAATTCGGAAGAAATATTGACGGACCGAAGTAGCCGTAGTACTGTTTGTATGAACGCTTTCGCACTACCTCGGATTCAAATCGGACGCCAAATGGATATGCCAAAGATGGCCCCTGAATTGTTTGAATTTGGATCAGAGATCGATAAGTGCGTAATCGATATCAGAATTCGGTCCGAGATTTTTACTCTATAGATCGGTATTTTCACGGATTCGGATCGGATGCAGTGCGTAAAGCAATATCCGAATTCGGTCCGAGTTTTTTATATCCGTATTTTCACGGATTCGGATCGGATGCAGTGCGTAATCGCTCTTAGAATACAACAGACAACTAACATTTGTTGCGCAGTCATGTAATCTAATATTATCGGAAATTGGAACCATTTCCGTTTGACATTTGAGATGCAAAAAATATCTAAGCTATTTAAATCGATATGTCTTTCATTACCTTCTTATTCGATTGCTTGTTAGGTTGTTATTCATTATTCAGAGACTGAAATCTTATACTTTCAGAAGTAGAACGATTAAAGTCAAGACAGACTTAGGGGGTATTTCACCAATATACAGGGTGTTAACGAATTCGTGTAATTCCTTCAAACCACGTGATCTACTGGTGACACAGATTAACCCTAAATGGGAATTTCTGAAAAAGAAGAAAAAATAATTTTTGAAAAAAAAAATTGGTTTTCTATTTCTGATTCATTTTTGAGCCTTGAGTTATCTGACTGCAAAGAGCGATATCGCGTTAGTCGTGCCTGCCAGCCGTGTCGCCATGCTTTCATTAATTTATGCGTGGCATCGAAATGTTCACACAAATAAAATATTTTTTTTGCAAAAAAAAAAGTCTTATTTTTTTACTGAATCCTTATTAGGTGGTTTAGATACGATCGCTAACAAAGCCGCATGAAAAAATAATAAATTTATTTTTTTATTTTTAATCAAGCTAAATCCCGTGCGGGGGCTGTCTACACCAGTAGTAGATCATGTGGTTTTAAGGAATTACACGAATTCGTTAACACCCTGTATGTATAAATAAGCAGTCCGTAATTATTGACCAGATAAGCTGAATGTGACCTACAAATGTGACATTTACGTGTTCAATAATCTTATCATTATCAATTATCACTATTGATATGGTGGTGAAATGCAAATGTTGGCTATTGAAAAGTTTAGAGACCGAATTAGCATAATGAACAGTTACTAAGGTTGGTGAAAATGGGCATTCTGTATGAACATGCGTAGGTACGTATGCTTCCAGCTGTCGCAGGGTCACAGAATGCTTTCGCAGCTGAAAGCACACGAATTTACAGGTGATGCGATTAAGTGTGTATAACTAAAACCATACAGCTGTTTGCGAATTGATGCTGATTACTGTGATCAGTCCTTAACTGACCGCAAGAACAACACGTACAAGGCTGCCTGTGGTGACAAACACAAACTAAAACCTCGAATTTAAGACTGCAGTGCGTGTTACCAGGTTCGCATCTTGCAAATCAATTATAATAAAAAGACGTCAAAAAGCTCACAGACGAACGACAAAACAAAGTGTTTGTTCGAGTTTATGTATGCCTAAGCCCGGTCGGTGTTGTACATGACGTAATGTTGCCTATTGCGCGCCATTGCATACATATTTACTGCCCATAGAAACCAAATACGATAAAATACTGACTGACTAGCCATATTTGTGTTGTTCACCTTTTACTGACAGAGAACAATGTAGGTTTATTTCATGGCGTTTAGAACAAGTGCTGTATCAACACGATTTGGCATCATGTTATGTGTTGTTTTGCTGAATGCTAAAAGTCTGTCAATTGTGATTCTAAAACTTTACGTAATTGAATCCAATTGAAACGAGGGAATTTTGTTGATTGCTGAACAAATACTATTGCGTTGATTGAGTGGATGTCGGAAGAACTTGATGGAAGTGATGATGTAAATTGATGGACTAAGAAAAGAATTTGTCTTCTGCTTAGCGTTATTCCGGATGCCAAATGCTGAAACCCCTCCACTTAAGCCGTTCTCATGTTTTTTTTTATTGGACTGATTGTAGATTTTCATTGCAGACCGTATCTACGTAACCGGGCAGTTATTGGCGAGGCTCTCTAGCCATGGCGGCCAGCCTTTATGAACATCTTTTATGACTCTACAATGTCTACATTATTTCCACAGACTTAGTCTTAAAAACCATGAAAACTAGTGGATGGGGTTTGGTTCAGTCTTTACTTATTAAAGATGGTTTTTTTGTGGCAATTAGCGTGCGAAGCCGCTTGGGTCATTGGGTCTCTATCTTTTTTTATATGATGTCATGGACTGATCTCTCGTTTTAATTGCGTCGAAACACGTGAATGCCGCGTATCGTCACTGAACTCATAGCTTCGCATAATTGCAAGGTGAACATGATTTTCTGCAGAAATATGCGGCCCTCGAGGTCCTTCCCTCTTGACCGTATTTTATTTCCATCATCATTTACGTAGCCAAGTAACAATTACCCTGTGTTATATTGATGATATTTAGGTACCTAGGTGCTTCAGAAATAACAAAAATAATAAAATTATGCAAACATTTAAAATCTTACATAAATCGATACAGTTGTTCAGGGCAAGTAACAAGATAGGCACATAGGAGTACGAATATGACAAGGTCTTCCATGAATTCTAAAAGCTTTACGAGAGTCGCCAGCTCGCTAATATCGTCGTAGCGCTAATTAGGTAGGTACATACCACACCTAATATAATTTATATAAAATTGTTACGAAACTAGGAACCGAGACGCGGTAATAATACCTAATATTACAGTCAAATACTCATGAAATATTTACTGTAGGGACGTTTAAAAATGTTCAGCGATAGGTGGTATCGCACCTATAATAAACATAAAGGTGTAGCCTTCTATTGTGTATCTAAGCATTTAGATTGGAAGGACATTAAAAACATTGATTATTTTTTTGAAAATAATTATTTGTAAATGAATTCCGTTTTGGAATGTAGGCAGCGTCAAGTCATCATAATAACAGGATTCACAAAAAGGTCCTTCGCTACTCAGACCAGAACCTGTTTTTGTTATTGCATATTTTTAAATTATGGCGCTAATGTTACTTTCTCTGGGATATTGGAAAAAATGGCTATAGCTGAAATAATATTTTTAAAAACTCACCTTCATATATCTCCATGTCGATTCCGGCAAAAAAAAATGAAAAGTTTCTAAAATAAATCGTTTCTATGACGACGCATGACAGCAAAACTCTATTTGGATTCCTATTGGTGGATATGTCAAAATTCAATGTCAAACACTGACTGTCAAACCAAATACCATAGACATTTTTTATTTCCATCTACGACATCTACTGCACCGTGGCGTATTGCTCTGAGGCGTGCCGCGTGCGTGGCGCGACGTTACCACGCAAAGATAAAGCTTGATGTACACTGGCCAATCTGTAAAACAAAACAAAACTAAACAGTGTTCTCGCTCGTCGTTCTTGACGGAAGGCACTGCTGACAGGCAACAACATTTAAACAGCTTTTTTTCCTGTATTGTATTGGTGGCGTTGGAATTCCAACGTCGACTACTACAATATTATTGTATTGTAACAATAAAGGTGGAACATCAATGGGCACATGCGTTGGCATCATATAGTCTGTGGGTGGAACTAAACGTAAACAATTAAGAAAGGAACGTCACTATTTTAGAGAAAAAAAAATATTGGAAACGTTGACGTGCGTATGGTCATCAGTCTTTATTTCCCTAGAATTTGTGTTTTTCATTTCAAACTTAGAAATTTAGTTTTTAATTAGTTGATACTGATAACTAACACCAAAATCTACAATGGGTTTAACAATATCAAGTGTTTTTACTAAGCTTTTCGGCAAAAAACAAATGCGTATCCTTATGGGTAAGTGACATGACAGCTCATCGGTCGAAGATTGCGTAGAATTTCTATACTTTTACGACATCGTCATTGTTTTCAGTTGACGATGATTTCTTAATGCATTAATACAAACTCCATTGTTGCAGTTGGGCTCGACGCCGCTGGAAAAACTACCATACTTTATAAGCTTAAGTTGGGAGAGATCGTGACCACAATACCGACGATCGGTTTTAACGTGGAGACTGTAGAGTACAAAAACATCAGTTTTACTGTATGGGACGTCGGCGGCCAGGACAAGATCAGACCATTGTGGCGCCACTACTACCAGAACACGCAGGGGTTGATCTTCGTTGTAGACTCGAGCGACACAAAGAGAATAGCAGAAGCCGAAAATGAGCTGGCTAATATGGTAAGCACAGGCTATACATTGCTTATCTATCTATAGCTTAATAAGACAAAACAGGGTAATACTGTTCTAGGCCTACTAAACAAGTTTTATAAAAATTGAAATTGTAAGTGGCTAAATTATTTGAGAATTTTTGGTTTTTTAATGAAGATTTATTTTTGTAATATGTACTTAAAACATTGAGGAACATTAATTGCCCATAAAAACTTGATACTATTTGTAATTTCAAATACAAGTGTAACTAATAATAGCAATCCTATGTGATTGCTGTTGGCAAAGTAAAAATTATATTTTATTTTCTATTGGATTACTTGTAGATGGTACTTGCGGATAGTTTCTATGTAACAGGGCAGTTATTGGTGGGACCTAAATCCCCTTATTACAAAAGATGGTTACCAAGACTAAGGTAAACCCAGGTTTAAAATATACCCATTACTTTCTTATGTCATATAACAAAAAGAGACAGGCCTATTTTAAAACCTAGGTTTTTCTTAGACCATCTTTTGTAATAAGGAGGAAAGGCTTTCCAGCCAATGGGGGGTAAAACAAGTGTTTGTTTTTCTTTTAAACTCAATAAATATTCCAGTTTTCCTGATTTGGGACCTTTGTGTCATTTGTCAGGCTTACACTGGACTAGATTTTTGTAACAACATAATTGATAGAACATAGTATCCTGTTACAAATTGTCTTGATAAAGATTTATTTATACCTGTTACAAATTTTTGTGTTCACCATTTTTGTGTTCACCATTTTTGTTTGTACTACATTCGTATTGATTTCAGCTAAAAGAAGATGAATTACGGGATGCTGTAATCCTTGTGTTCGCCAACAAACAAGATATGCCCAATGCTATGACTGCAGCTGAATTGACAAACGCCCTCAATCTAAATAATCTGAGGAATCGCCGTGTAAGTAGACACGTCTGTTTTATATCAATCAACTCTGTGAATTGTAACCTGCCTCTGCTGAGTTTCCATCAATAAAACTAGAATACTTCTGCATTCAGTCTGCTCCATCTATCTTCGTAAGGTTGTCAGTCTATTGAACTAGCGATGTCTTACTAAACAGGTGATGCTTGACTGAGTAACATGGAATATTTCTTCTTTGATCTCACAGCTATAGAAATATTTGGTTACTTAAGTTTAAACAATCTTATGTGATAAATTAACAATAATATTTCTTTGACAGTGGTACATCCAGGCTACATGTGCAACACAAGGGCAGGGCCTGTATGAGGGCCTAGACTGGCTCTCCAATGAGCTGGCGAAGAAGTGAGAATCAGTTTGGGTATCGGTCACTGGGAACAAACTACAAACATTCCCGTAACGACTGACAACTTTCAACTTGTGATCGTTGTTCATTCTACAAAAACCTAAAAGACTATTAAAATTTCTATGTAATTATACAAGTAATGTCTTTTTAATACTACTAGGCTGGAGGCTCTTTTCACAATGTTTTGCCGAAGCAATTATTTAGAATTTATTTAGCCATATAAATGATATTGTGAAGATGGCCCCATATAATTATTTAATGGTCTTTATAATCATTCAAAGTATAGTTTGATCAGTTGAGTGGATTTTACATCATTCTTTTGTTTGGTAATATGAAAGTATTTGTGAGGAAAACATGTTGATCATATTCCCATAATTTTGATAGGTAAATGTATATTGCAATAATTTTAATGTTTGTAATAATACTTTCCTATTTACCTGTGTCTTAACTTAATTTAAAATTGTTAAAGCAAAAAATGTATGTTCCGTTGAAATGGCTTACTGAAAGAAAAATCAAATTAATTTAAACTGCTAATTCCCATTATAAGTATTAATATAGCATGCACAAGTATGCCACGTTGCTGACAATAATACATATAAAAATTACTTTGGAGAATTCAGCAGAGCATGTAACGTAAATTATTATTCTTTATATTAAATTTAGATGTATTTATCATTAACTTTTTTAAATTTTCTTTTAGTGAATAAGTTTATAATTATTACAAGTTTTGTATTTGTGGAATATGTGTGCACTAAATACGGATACTAACAATGTGATCCATCTTGATTTATGAAAGTTAAATATTACAATATGTAAATAATGTAAGATGTATCGGCCAAAAATATTTTAATGTCCTGTGTCATGTCATGTCGTATGCTTTAACGTTATTCTTTATGCTTCGCGGTTTTGTTAAAGTATATTACGAAAGTGGCAAATAAAGGTTAGGTGTAAATAATATGAGTTTATTATTTTTATGTAAAAAATAAATGCACGCAAAATTACAATGTTCTATGTGATACATTATAAAAAGTTAACTAATTTTATATACATGGAAACTTCGCTAGAAACTTGCCTTTTTCAAAATGCAATTAGCGTTAAAATAACATTATTTTTATGTAATATGAAACAGTCTTTATCAGTTAGGTAAAACTAGATAGATAAAAATACACAATACGTGTAAGTAATTTGTGTTGTTTTCGAATATTCGCGATAACAGCTACTCATGACTCCAAATTGCTTTTCGTTTTTCAACAAAACTCTTAATTCCCTCTTGTCCATCATTCGTGTTGATATTTTTGACCATAATATCTTCTCCTAATTTGTAGGCTTCCATTAAGCTTAGGTCTATTTGTTTGTAGAAGAATTCCTTGCCAAGCGCGATAACGCTTCGACTCTTGTGTTTAATTTTTTCAATTATTTTATTTACTTCATTGTCTAGTGCGCTCGCTGGAACTATTTTTGTTACGAGCCCACTCTCGTAAGCCTCTTGGGCAGTTATGGGTTCACCTGAAAACGAAATATCATTAGTTTGGTACATATTATTATTCCTAGTCTGCAAAGATGTCTGAATTGCGTTGTCATCCGATTGCTACAGTTTGCCGATGAAGTAGAGGTGCTAGTGTTACTTCCTCCAAGGACCAGGACCGCTTTTAAGATCTGTAGATTCCAAGGCTAGGTGCAGGCCCTACTTTTGAGGGTAGGGGCACAGAATAAATAGTACAAGGTAGGGGCGGTAAATTATCCCGCGAAATTAATTTTTATAGCACTTTTTTAATTCAAAGGCTATCGCAGTCCAATGGAAATAGGCCTCTCAAATTGCCCCACATTACTGGGTGTTCCGCCTTTCGCATCCAGTCCAACCCACCTACCATTTTAATTTAAAACTTTTACGGTGCGCCCTTTCCTGCCGCCAATGTAGCCTAAGCTTTTAAATACGGCCCTGCCAAGGACCTATCGATTGTTATTATGGGTATACAAGCGTTTATTAATAATGGCGTGAAGTATACCGATAACACGATACGCCTCAGTAACTTCATGTACACACGGTACATATCAAGCTATACATTTCCAGTACAAGCTGACCTCTCATTGTACGGAAAGCCTATACAATGCGAGTTCAGCTCATACTGGAAATTACAGCTAGAAATGTAGCCGTGTGTACCAAACCTTTTTGCAGCATATAACCAACCTGTAAAGAGCATATAAGTAGCTCTGGACTTCGGAATACACCTTCCGACAGCTATTCCTGGCGTTGAACAAAATATGCCAAAGTTAGCTCTGAAATTGTTCAGTTGTTGTCAAAAATACTCCAATAAAATATTGATTATTTGTCAATATATTCAACTTTATCTCTTCATAAAAATGTTATTTACCCAGGTGTTGAGAATTTACTGGTGTCTGAGCATACAATCATGTCGCAAGTAGCGACTAACTGACAGCCTGCTGCCGTCGCGAAGCCATTTACCTACCAAAAGTATGTATGAAATTAAAAGTATCATAACGTACAATATCATAAGACAACAATTACAAATGATTAGACAAGTTTGCAGATAATTCACTTATGCAACGTCATTATGAATTGCCAAATTCTTTATGCATTATAGCGTGAATGTCTACCTCATAGTCATACTAATCAATTCATGCCTTCATAATGACGTCAAAAAATAGTCAGATTGTTGCTAAGTAGATGAGTGATCACTAGTTTGAAATAGAAATGACTATTTAGTATGGGTGCTGGTCGCTGGAACATAAACCAAGGGTACCAAGGAAACCCGTCGCCCGACCAGTAACAGGCCCAAGAAGGCGGCGCGCAGTGTCCCGCGCGCGCATCTCCGGAAGACATGGGGCAAGGCCTCACAGAAGTAGAGGTCCAACAGGGGCTGGCAGACCGAGGCCTGCCAAGGTCGCGATGCATGCAGCTGTGAATCCCGCGACTCTGGCCAAGGTTCAGGAGAAGGAACACCGCGGGCTTTTAGCCGGTAAGAGTCCGGCATAACTCTCCGTGTTCCCCAGGAGGAGGGTATCCATGAGGACGTAAATGCGATAAAAAAAAAATGGTTCCAAGAAAGATCCCGAGTAGTGGTCAAAACAATGGCAGCCAGGTGGTCTGATGATAACTAAAGCCAGTACGAACCTCAGGATGGCAATATACGAGCACCGAAAATATTAGCGTCCGAGGTGTATTAATCGCGGTAAAATATATGTGTGTTAAATGTATGTGTTCACCAACATTAATTCTCTGGTTAAACAACCGTTCACTCAAAAATGTAGGTACAGTACGGTACGAAACAATTAGTCGCATCGGCGCACTTCGTAAAACCGATCACTTCCGTACTGAGTGCGATTTCAAGACCACGAATGTTTATTAGTAGTGAACTAAAAATATCTTTACACTAACGCATTAAGTGCGAGTGGCGCAAAAATGAGCGACACCCATTGGTTGTTCGATCAGGTACATCTAAGTATGTAACTTATTAGTCTTCTACTGTACTAGAATTTTAGGTAGGTAAACACTTGTTTAACCAAAGAATTTGTCGGTAAGCACCAGCCTATGTACAGGTACATTATTTAGCGATGGCGATGGCACTAATGAGTCACAACACCCGGCCGAGTGCCGTTTGCTGTCTTAGTGCTCACTTTATCATCAAATAAACATTGTTTTAGGACGCCAACGCTTAACAATTAACCTGTAATATGGTTAGCTGTAGGGGAAGGGAGGGCAAGATGAATATAGCGGGCAACATGAATCATTCTTATAATTTGCTCTATCGAATCAGTGTATACACGTCCATAGCGCAAGTAGACGCGCGGTGAGGCGGGGGCTCGCAAATAGGGATGTCGGAAGTGAAAAAAAATATCGATATTTCGATATATCGATATTTATTAAAATATCAATATCGACTTCGATATCACGAAGAAAAAATATCGATATATCGGTCAAATTTTCAGAGATTTTCGGTTTTAAATAATAATGTATTTAGTTCAGTCTGGCTCAATAATAGGTAATAGTATTTTTTATACAAAATGCACATTATTTTAATGTATGAGAATCTTAATAAAAACGAAGGTAATTCAATCATTATTCCTTTTTATTAGGCAAAATCGACACTTCAGTACGTCCGGCGCACCCTGGGCAGTCAGCCCCGCTACCAACCTTGCTGACTATCTAATCTTTTCACCACAGCATGAGCTATTTTTGTATAACTCTTGCTGACACGAGAGAAGAAGAAGATTAGGCAAAATTAGAAAATATCAAAAACTAAATAACAAATTCCTAATATTTTTAAGACTAATTTATTATTTCAGGCAAACCAATATTTCTTCGGTAGCGAAAGTAGAAAAACTCTGCTCTTTACATGCTCCATTGTTACTATTGTCAGCCTTTACAGATTTACGGCAGAAACTACTCTCTCTGAAGGCACAGAGGAAGCCGTAGGTGTCAAGTATTTAAGTGCCAGATTCGAAAGAACTGGGATAAGATGTCTCGTGTCTATCCAAATTTTATCGGGTTTTCCTTGCGGGATAGATTTGGAGCATCTAGGAATTGCTTCAACGCGTCCGGCATTCTGTTAGTTTGGGAGGCTAAATTAGCTGCATTGTTACTGGCTGCAGCAGCTAGTGCCAGTCATAGACAACACAGTTCCTTTTTTCCGTTCGTTCTTATCTTTTACGGATTTGTTCTGCTAAATATCCTGGTAAAAAATTAAATTTGAAAAAAAATATCGTTTTTGATACGATTTCGATATTGAATATTTTGTATCGATATATCGGATTAAAATATATCGGGTAAAAATATCGATATATCGAATCAAAAATATCGATATTTCGATATATCGATATTTTTTCAACAAGCCTACTCGCAAACCAGTACGAACCGGACTGCCAGCGCGTGAGTACGCACGTCGGCGACAAAAAACAATACGAACTCTCGACACTAAAATATTTGACTACGGTAAGTTTTGAGATTTCTAACGGAATTAATCATCTATGTAATATATTTTCATTGTTTTAGTTAGTTTATTTATTGTAAATTAATGTATTTTTAAAGTTTTTTTCAACAGTATTCTCATTACATTTTTAGGTTATGTTTCATTCGTAAAGTAGCCTGGCGGGCAAAATGAATATAGGCATATTCGGGCAAGGAAAATTTGGGCAAGGAGAATCTATTATCATCCACAAACTATCAGACACCTTCCACATCAAGAATGAAACAAAAAAAATCGGTGCAGGGTGCTGCCAAAACTGTGTGTGATTATTATTGCACAGTATGCAAGGAACAATTTGTACATCCTCCAGCTGAAGACTGGATACAATGCTCCCAGTGTAAGGACTGGACTCACGAAGCCTGTTCAGCTTATCTTGGAAGAGGAACATACTTTTGTGATGACTGTCAAGATAATTGAGCATTGTCTCATCTTGAATCATCTTGCCCGATCGCTAGAACCATCTTACCCGATAGTATAGGGCAAGATGAATCAAACCTTATATTTCATATATTGATCTCGTGTAACAATTGTGATAAAAATAAGAGTCATTTCTTTGATTATTATGAAAGTTTAATTATAGTTGATTTTGAGAAATTAAAGGTTACTTAGTATTCTATTAAGTTTTTTTTTTTATTAATTATTCAAGTTAAGTGAACCATCTTGCCCGCTCTTCCCCTATGTATGTCCGACAATTGTGCAATTCGTGTAAAATGTTTATACAGCATGAATGGAGTAACTTTGCACCCGAAAACCATGAACTCTGCTTATCATTCTGTACAACTTTTACTTTGAGAGAAACGCGAATTTGCGTGAAAAAAAAATCTGCTGTTCCATACATTTTGTTAAGCAACGCAAAGCAAATTGAAGCTGAGTTTGTTCCAAAGTTAAAGTTCTAAAGAATTGATGAGCAATGTTCATGGTTTTCGAATGTAAAGCGACTTACCAGTCATGCTGTATTTATATTAAAAGTTCATAATTAATTCTACAAAGATTTACCTTAGCGATAACGGGCACGGGACTTTGAATTATAGACTTCATTAATTCGCTTGCTTTACTAAATATTAGCTTGTGTTGATCTACGCCGGTATTAGACTGCTATAAATTAAAATCAATTTATTAATCAGTTGATTATTATTAATTAATTTCTGCAAGTTTTTTTGTACGCCTTACCTTCTTATGAACTTACCAATTCTTTCAAATTATGACCAGCTGAAAATACATTTCCTTTGGCACTTAAAACTATAGCCCTCAAAGATTTATCGTCTCTGTTTGAATTTATTGCTTCTATAAGGTGGGTCATCATATCCAAGGATAGCGAGTTTCTACACAAAATTAAAACACGAAATTATCTTTACAAACTGCAAACTTACGAAAAAAATATCGACATTCATGAATACAAACTTTGTTTTCTCATGATTGAGAGTAATTTCACGGGTTCCATTACTTTCATTTGTAATTAGATACTGGCTATGTAGACCACGGCAAAATACATATAGAGGTCTAATACACTTATTCTGAAAAATAAAAGACATAAGTAAGGCCCAAAAGACGCCATTAAAATGTAAAAAAATATGCTACGACTGAGAACTATAGTTTCCCATTTCATTTATTTCAGAGTAGGTAAGGCTGAGTAAGCTAGGTTCAATTATTCTTATCGCATTTTTCCAAAGTGAAATAATTACCATAGGACACGTCACGTCACGCGTGAAAGTCGTTAGGGGTATCTACTTAAATGAAGCGAAGCGGCATAGGGTTAACAGTCTCGCGTTTGGAAAACAAGCAGCCTTATTTCGAGCACTAATGACCTAAGTAGGTCTTCCGATCTAAGGACTATGGGGATAGCCCTTAGATCGGAAGACCTACGAGTCAGGGGTGACTCAGAATGTTTGGATAAGTCAGTTGTGGAACGATTCCAATTTTTATCTCCTCTCGTTACGAAATTGTAGACAAAGAGATAACGAACGGAATCGGTTGCCAACCGATTTATCGAATTGTTCTGAATTAGGGGGCTGACCAGCCAATAAAGGCAAGTCATATGAGCCATGAAAGATCCAATCCGGCCGACAATCAAAAGCAAGCTATGCGCGAGGCTTTACTCAAACAGGTTGTCTGTCGGGGGCATTTATTTCTCAACTATGTTGGGCTAGTTTCCAGTCTAACCAAATGCAGTTAAGCTGCTACCAGTATTTTACACAGAACGATTGCCAGCAGACATCCGCAGACTGGGCAATGCCGATACATAAATTTGGGACTAAAATGTATTATAAATAAAATCGCTGCAGGAAACTGATTCAATAAACCATGGAACTCAAAAATGTTGGCATAATTATAACAAAAGGAGGACTTTTCCTCAGTAAATCGGGTAAATCAGAGCTTTGATATTGATGAGGGTTTTCGTATCTACTGTTTTCGTATCTGCCTATAACTAAAAAACACAAACGGACTTTAGCTGACGAACCCAGACGTATATGTGCTGTAACTGAGAGCATCAGTTTTATAATAAGTGTAGCACGACCCATTTGCTCCTACAAAGTAATTAAAACGTTATCTATTCCTACTTTCATCAAATTTAGAAAACTGTGTCCTGGATCGAAATACCTACCTTAGTGTAGCTGAAACTTACTTCTAATATTAAGCATATTCTAAACTCAATATGTATGCTAATTGCCATGTCATTCTCATAATAATTTAACTATCCATAGGTTAAATACCTACTAAGCACAATCAGTCCAAAAGTTCCAAATTAAAATTATAACCTTTTAATCTAATCTTACCTGAAGGGGAACTAACATTTTTCTTTACTAGATTGTTTTTATCAGTTACAAGATTAAATCTCAAACTTTTAGGTATAATCTAGTAATAAACTACAAAATAATTATTTTTATAACCAAGAAGTTTAACTTTTACATACAATTAAACTATCAAAAAATAAATCAAAAATAAAGTTTGAAGTTGTTATCATATCGAGCTGTCATTGTAGGGTTGACAGATATAAAAAATTAGGTACTTACAATGTAGGTATAGTAGAAAGGTAAAATAAAAATGCAAAATTAAAAAAAATACCTAAACAAATATATTAATTTAGCGTCGCCAAGATCTATGCGATTCAAATTCAGAATGATCTGATTCAGAATTATCATCGTCGTCGCCGATGAATTCAGCGCACTCGTCTTCTGCCGTTATTAACTCTTTGACAGCACTGAAACAATCGAAACTAGCGTTCAGTAATTAAACTAGTAAAAACTAAAAAAATACAAATAATTTAATAAAGGCATAGCGCGTAATCGTTTTAAAAATATTATGCTTAGTATCAAGCGTTTCTAATGCATTGCATAATAAGATAAGAAAGTTAGTTTAAAAGTTATTTTAATAACTAAAAAATAATGACAATTACTGCCCTAATTAAGTATGATGCTTAAAAATAATGGCAATTACTGCCTCAATTAAGCATATATTGTCATCTACAAAATTTTACACACAGTTGCGAATTTAACAATGATAAAACCACTTCCATGCTGGTGTTGTCACATGAAAATTTCGAAACTTGTATTTTTAATTAAAAGGCCACGTTGTAATGTTCTTCGCCGTTGGCCTTCTTCCAACCTTGACCATGACCTCGCCCACGGCCGGCCTCGCAACTCTAAGGCCACGATTGTCAAGGTAGCTCACGTCATTAATGACCTCCCTGATAACTATTTGCAGAAGATAATCATGTATGTAATAATAGACCAGTTATTAGAATTTTGTATAGAAGGTAAACGAACTTTTGATTGCAAATCATTCATTTTGCCTTTTTTTTTTAATACTGATTTTTAAATGATTGAAGAAGTTATTTAATAAGTGTTTAGGTTTTCTAAAAATGTGTATGTTTACTGGATTCTTAAAGCAAAATGGAAGATTCATGATCAAAGTTTTGTTTGCATTTTATACAAAATTTTAATGGATCTATAAGTAGGTGACGTGCATGTCCTGTAATAATACTCACTCCAAGACTTGATTTTCAAATTGGCTATGATGAGTTTCATGTTTGCTAGAGTCACCAATCTTCGATGCCAGAACTTGGTCTAGTAATGCTCGCATTTGCCATAGTAGGTCCATAGTCGTTTTCTTACAGCTGACTTTAGCGGTTGATATTAAAATGCAGAAGTCTGATGGATCAGGCGCTATAAAAAAATATAAAGTATTGTACTGTATTGTGCAAACCGTTTTGAAGTTGTGTAGTTTGTGTTCAAATAAAATCTGCTTTATTATTGTACCTATCAGTTCAATTCGTTTTAACAGATACTTTAGCCTCCCGAATCCCCCGCCAGTAACGCCCTAAGCCGAGGTCTGAGTTCCACTAGGGGTCGCCCTTAGTACTATTGTTACTAGTAGTCATGACGTTAGCGTAATATAAGTAGCTTAAGTTAAGTATTTTACTTTCCCATCATTGACTGGGAGACCCGAAGTCTCGCCAATAACTGTCAGGTTACGTAGAAACGGTTCGCAAAGACCATCAACAAGCAGACAAATAGAAAAAAAGGTTCAGTTCGTTAGTAAAACTATCTACGCCATACAGTGGTTGTAAACAAAACTGCAGAACTTTGCAATTTACTCAGATACAAATAATAAATGAAAACTAGTCAAATGTCAAACCATGAGCATGCATTCAAGATAAGAACGCACTAGCCCTAATGTCTCTCATGCTGCCCGAGCTTTTTATTAATAAAGACTCAATTTCACTTTGTCTATAGTCTCAATTCGCGTGTCTATGGAATTCGGGCTAGCAACCAGCGACCCAGAGTAATAAAAAGTTCAGAAGTCTACTCATAGTGACTACTGGCGGAGAACTTGTCGCTGTGAACTGGATTAAGGGCTCTTTCAATTTAGACGTTTCGTGTCGGACCGCTGCGGTGCCAAAGCGGTGCGTTTGTCGTATTGCGCACGGACGGTCGCTTGTTTTCATACAAAGCGCGCGGTACGGCAACAGTGCGGCGTCGGCACCGCGAACGCTCGACAACAGGACGGCAACATCGCAAACTCTACGTGTTCTTTTCGCTGTTGAATAGTGCGGTGAATAGACGTGAGAGCTAATTTCATCGAATTTTCATTTATTTTTTTGCTTAAAATGGATGATATAAACGTGGAAGAATTTATAAATGAAATTTAAATACGTCCTACTTTAAGGAACTCCAAAAGCGACAAATACAGTAATCGCACGGAAATAAAATAGTTTTTTGCCGCTGAATTTTACTTTTATCTAATTCAAGTAATTCGTGGAAACATTCTATAGGCATTCCTAGGTAATTAAAAAAAAATGCTTGGATCTTGTTTAAACCTAGGGTAAAGATTATGGAAATCACCAAAATTACATGTTAACGAAAACATTGGTGATGCTCTTTTAAGGGGGCGTCGTTTTTGTTTCTGTTTGATGTTTTTCAACAAGAGCACTAACAGTAATGTTTCTTCGTCATAGTCCATGGCTTAGCTGCTGTCAAAGATATTTAAAACATCACTAGCATACAAACGCACGGCAGTCAGATACGCTTTCAATTTAGACGTTTCGTGTCGGACTGCAACCGTACTGCAGCGGGCCGGCAGCGGGTTATAACCAGCGGCACGGTAAACGTGCGGCAGCGGTCCGACACGAAACGTCTAAATTGAAAGACCCCTAAGTCATTCAAGTACACGAATTTGGGCTAAAAACCAAGCGTATTGGAGCCTTATATATCATCATCATTCAGCGGAAAGACGTCCACTGCTGGACATAGGCCTCCCCCAAGCATCGCCACATCGACCAACCCTGTGCTTCTCGCACAGATATAGATAGCCTTAGGTATACTAGTTTGTAATTAAAATATTCACCTTCCGTCACAACTAATTCACCGAAGAATAGGACCGGTAACGTGTAGATCAGGGTGACATCAATGAGGAAGAGGTCTGATGACCGTTGTTTGAGCCAGTACGCCAGCCAGTTGGCCCCCGTCTTCGCGCACGACGGGCCCGAGGGTCCACCCCTTCGCCCTGCGCCCATGTTGGTAGCCATTACACTGCTAGGGTGTATAGTTATAGGGCCATCTTCCGGTGTCCTTGCTCCTTTTAGCGAGGGTTGTCGCATTGGATTGCGACTGTTAGTGTTTCTCCATCTAAAAGTTTTTTTTTTTATTGTAGGCACATTTTCCCTGTATTTGTACAGACGTCAGCACATCGAGCTACCCGAAACTGTAACATTTTTCCAATCAACCTTGAACCTTATGCTTTGGTGATTAAGATGAAAATCTACTATAGAATTTTGGCAGATTGTAGTAGCTTTATGTGCTGGCGTCTGTACATTAAAAGATTATATTACACAGTAAACTTGGAGAGGGCTGTGGCTAATTATCAACCGCGCGGATAATATGATTTGCAAGGTTAAGCTGCGCTTACCGCGGTCAATCCATGGATGGGTGACCGTTCGTTAAACATCGAGACCCCTCCGTGCCTCGGATAGCACGTTAAACTGTTGGCCATGAGTGTCTTAAGAATACCTATGAAAGTCGTTACGGGTAGTCAAGAAGCCCGAAAGTCTGACAACCGGTTTGACCTTAGGATATCGGCACTGCCCAGTAACTGGGTTGCGGAGAAAATACTGGTATTCAGCCGCATTTGGTTAGATTCGACGCTGACCCCAACACAGTTGGGAAAAGGCTAGGCAGATCGAAGTAAACTTGAATACCAAGTCTGTGTGAAAAAATCGCTGACGAAATATGTATGGTACGAGTACAACTGGCGAGGAGTAAGCTGAGCTTTGCATTTGTGTGAGTGCACATAGAATCCATTGCCAAAAAACAGTATAAACCGGTTCCGGGGCAAAGGACGCGTCTGCATTAATTTTCACACAAATGCAAAGATCAGCTTAGGCCTCGCGGACGGTACTTACCTAGCTGTAGCAATATTAGGATACAGCGAAGCAGCAACTAAAGCTTTGAAGAGACTCATATTATCCTTGTTCCGATTCTCCCACGTAGATTTGACGTTAGCAGTATGTAAGAACCCCATTTGCTTCAAATTATCCCCGAACTGTCTCTTCATGTCGGTCAGAAGTTCCAAAGTGTTGAAGGCCAGGTAGTGGTCGTAAGCGAAGTTGCGTCGTTGTGAGTATGAGTGGCATTGCTCGAATTGTATGATTGCTTCGGACATAGCGACGTGGTCACTCGGCTCACCCAGCGCAAACATTCGTTTCACTTCGTCTACCTCTTTCTCTTTGCCTAAAATAATGTTTAAGGATGTATTAAGACAATTGGTTGAAAGTTTAGTGTGTTGAAAACGCTAAGTGGATGTAGGAGCAAAAAAAAGATGTCCAAGATGTGATTTTGCAATTTAAGAGTAAGGAAAAGTATGTCAACTTCTCCCACTGCTTGCGTAGACATAGACTCTTCTAAGTTACGCCAATGAATGCCATCTTAATCATTTTTAAGTTTAATTTTTAGGTTTCGCTTATGTTCGATGCTCTAAGCGCAATGAAGCTCGCGTCTGTTTATTTTCTTCATATAAATTTGTACATTATTTTGTGGAGATCTGCTATGTATATTTTTGAGAGTCACTTCGATGTGCTCTGCGTCAAAATGAATCGACCTTTAGGAAGATTAAACACAACTAAGTGGTGAAGGGTAGGCGTTTTTGGGGGCCGTCTTTTGTAATATTGAACAAAAAAGAACCAATTTTAGTCCATTTTGAGAGGTTGGACCTCTCGCATTAGCAGTCCGAATCTAAGACAACTGCTTGCACTTTGATCGTACGGTGCAGATCAATACACCTTTGATCTGCACTGTACGATCAAAGCTGTAGGCCAGTATATTTAAATTACTTGTTCGTATCGTACTTTGGTCAATTGGCCGGACTACGAACTGCGCGACGCGACGGTATAAAGAGCTGCATATAAAAGTCATAGAATGTCTGGACTACCAGTCCCTTGTTATTTTTAATACTCAGGGTGGTTTGCCAATGACTACATAAAACTAATGTGTATTATATCGTAACGCGTGTTTTAAACACATACATAACATCACGCTTATATTCCCCAAAAGGTTAGGTAGAGGTATGGGTATAGTAGTACAACCTCATTTCGCCGTTATGTTTAAGTCTCATGTAATAGGGGACGAGTCTATTGACATCAACTGGACACTAATCCAGACTCCGGGCTGCTGCTGAAATTCCACACGGAAAACCCAATAACACTTTGCCCGACCTGGAGATCGAACCCAGGACCTCAAGCTCAGCAGACGCGCTTGCGACCGCTAGACCAAGAGGCAGTCAATGTTTGGGTGAATTTTACTATTTCTGATTAATTTATGCAACCCTCCCTAAACCCTGTTATCAATTCTACCACTGGTATATCTTGTCACTTCACCTTTTAACCTTAAAGCTATATAGATATTCAACTTACCAATAACAAGTTGGAAGGGGTCCTTGAAGCCCCAGACGGCGGCCACACTGGCGGCGCGGTCGAGGCAGCCGAACATGGTCCCTAGCAGTAGCAACTTGCCAGCCGCCGGATGTACTGGCAGCCGCGCTAAGTGCCAGCCTAGAGGGGTCAGCTTCTCTTCGCTGTCGAGTGCACCGAGTCTGTTAAGAATAGAATGTTTAATTTGTAATTGAGTCCACATCTAAGGCTCAATTTACACCGCTGCGGAATGGAAGCGACTTTTTCCAACGAAATTGTACATAGCTTAATGAACTTTATGTCAATTGTATAAAGTACAAACTAAACATGAGCCAAAAAAAGGTCGGGCGTCTTCCGGAAAATCCTCGCGCATTCTCGAGAATTCCCCTTGCTACTGTCGGCGCCGTCTGTGGAATCCGCGGGAAGTGGCGCGAACGGGGAGTCGGTCGGGACGGTCACAGTAGTGCGGTGCCAAGCGTTTATGATGATTCGCTGGAATGCGTGGGAATTCTCGAGCATTCCCGCGAATTTGCGCGTCTTCTAGCGTCATGAGGCGAAATTGACGCTTCCATTCCATTCCGTGGCAGTGCATATTGAGTCTAATAATTCAATACTGTTAATGCAAATGTGTAGTGCAGTTACACACTTACAGGGAAATATTATTTGGGGTGCATGAAAAGAGGCACCACGAGTGACGATACTTAAGTATGTCCGGTGCACCCTGGGCCGTCAGCCCCGCTATCAACCTTACTGACTGGCTAATCTTTTCACCACAGCATGAGCTGTTTTCGTATAGCTCTTGCTGACACGAGAGAAGAAGAAGGGAAATATTCGTCCCAGTTGGGGTCAACAGATTTGAGAAAAAGCCTTTTTTTTTATTTGTTTTGTGTTTGCTCTTTACTCTTGTCAAGGTTAGAGGTGACAGAGACAAAGTCTACGATGGAGCGAGCTTACCCAGAAGAAGCCTGTTCACTCTAACTTTGAAGAGATACGGGTTGTAAGCGTTCGGGAACACAGACGCAGGTAGTGAGATCCACTCTTTTGCCGTGCGCATTATGAAGGATGTTTGGAAGCGATTAAATGATAAATAAAGTACATACATGTCTTGGGCAGTGGTGATACATTGACACAAATTGGTGAAGCTTCAAATCTAACTCCGTAACATACAGTACGCGTAAAATAAATTTGCCTCTCTGAAGCGAGGAACAGAACGCTGAAAGCCTGTTTCAGAGCGGAAAAGTTATTTTACGCGTACTGTATGCTAACTTATATCTATTTATTTTTCGTATCATCTCTAAGATGATATCAATCAAACAGCCGTATCATACTCACTGAGATAAATGTTTAATCGCCCGTTGGACAGTAGTCTCAGCAGGCGGCGATGGCATCAAGCTCAGTGCTTCAGCGGCCTTTCCTAACCGCAGCTTCTTTATAGCCAGCACTGGCTCCAGTAACGAGTTCCTTTGTATCTCAGGCAGGAGACGTTCTTCTAGCTTACTGGCGCGGTATGACGTCACCAAATGGTAGCAAATACCTGGCTGACAGCGCCCAGCGCGGCCTCGCCTGAAAATAATAAAACGTGTCAAGGATATATTGTAATTGAATTTGACGTTGATGTCATTCTTCACACGAGTCATGTTCTTTTGCAGTAAGCCTGTCGCAGACGAAGACAATATTCGTGTAGGCGTCATTGTGAAGTTAGCTAGTTACTTTATCGGTTTTTATGTGTTTATTATAATTATTAATTTTATATTAGTACACTACCAACTGCCCTTTATTCGTTCTCCCAAACAAGTCTTGTCCATTCAAAGATTGTCTGGTAGGGATCGCTTTTATCGATAAGACTGCTCTTTGTACTGTTTATCACCAAGATGTATTAATTTAGTCAGTTTTATTATGTGTGTACAATAAAGAATATTCTATTCTAGCGCATTCTAGGCTTGAAACTGGCATCATTAAAGGTTATTTCGAATAAGATAAGCTCCTCATAAGCAAGAATAGATAGACTAATTCCACCCCGCACTGAAACATCTCACTTTCAATGTGTATGATGACGAGCCAGTCGCAAGCGAGTATAGTGCGTGAGGTTTCGTCTTGCATGACAACACAGAATGTCTGTAGTTGGTTTCGTATTTGGTCAGTTTTCTACGACAGCAACTACAATGTATCACGTGTACTTTTGCGACTGAATAACTGTCCTCGTGTCTGATGGACCTTAGTAATTGTAATGCTTACCGTTGTCGCAAATTCGCTTGAGAAACCCACTCAGTTCGCAAAGTGGAAACATTATCTTCTATATTGAGACCATTGTATTTTATTTTACCACAGTCAACCACATACACAATATCATCTATGGTAATAGACGTTTCTGCAATATTCGTAGCTACTATTATCTTTCTTATATGATCGGGGGGCTTCTCAAATATTTTACGTTGCTCCAAAGATGGTAATTTTGAATGTAGAGGGTATATTTCATAGCGAGATCTCGTGAAAAATGTACTGTCACTAATTTTTTTCACTAATTTTGTTATGTCGCCGATTCCAGGTAGAAATACGAGGATAGCGCCGGGATCCCCTTTGCAAATATGGACTAAGAGTTCGTAAATTAGATCAATGTCCAAATCTTCAATTCTAGCATCCTGGAGTGCTAAGTAGACATCTCGACTTATTTCTTTCTTTATCGATTCCAGCCATGGAGCTTAAACAGAAGAATGAAGAACACGTTATTTTTACAGATATAATAGAGAAAGACCTTGTAAAAAATAGCTCAAACAAGTTAAGCAGTAAATAAATACAAAAAAGCAACATTAAACACATGTATGGCATAAGTTGTGATGATCAATGGTCAATAAAATTAAAAGTATAATATAATAAAAAAAAATCTAAAAAACACTTTTATTTGTGTACTGAAAAGTAAAAACCAGGTTTGCCATCATGAAATCAGTTCGATGGTACCATATTATTGCATGGTCATTAGAATTGCATACATTTGCAAAGTTTCACATCGATGCGACAGTTACAAGTGGGTGAAAATCGATTTCCAAGTATTTTTTTTTACAAAACTGTGAAACTAATAAAACCGTGTTAAAAACTGAAAAGAAATAGTAACTTTCAGATATTCTCACCAATTTCAGCTTTATATTGTATATCCTTTTGCATTTCAGCTGCTTGTCTCTTCATTTTTTGTCTTTGCCATACTTTTGCATTTTGGTTGTTTGAATCTTGCGATAAAGTATACTTCGTCATGCGAAGGATATCTTCTAAATAAATATCTTGCACAGGGTATGCCAGCCCTTCTATGTGCATCATAGGACAATTGTCGAAATAACTCGTCAATTTCTCTGCATCAATTGTAGCGCTCATTAGAATCAGTTTGAGATCTTTGCGCTTTTTCAGTACCTAAAAAATATCATTTTCTATAGGTGTTTTAATAAACGCAACCCTGCGTGGGTTGCGTTTATCAAAACACCTCACCACCACAGAAGGAATTTTTTTTTTGTATTATAACTTTTGTGAGACACATTCATGTTTATGATTAATTACGGTTTACTCAGAAGGAATATTGATTAGGGTGATGGTTTTGGACTGCTTCGTTAGTCTAGTGATGGCAAGCGCGACTGCTAAGCGTGAGGTCCTAGGTTAGCCTGGGGCAGTGTTATTGGGAATTTCTCAGTAGTAGCCCGGAGTCTGGATTTGTGCCCGGTTGATGGCAATAGGCTCGCCCTCTATTACATAATGGGACTTTAAAATCATAACAGCGAAATGAGGGTGTACTGTAAACCTCTGCCCAAGCCTTTGGGGAATACAGGCAAGATGTTGTGTGTGATGGTTTTTTTTATTTAATTTAAAACCGAATAATCCTTTCCTGACATTGCCTTTAGATTAAACCTGTTTAGTGAAAAAAGGGTTCTGTCAAGTTTTGCCAGTTAATGTGAGGTTTACTTCTTATAATAAATTACCTGTTTCAACATAAGCATGGATATGTCAATGTGACAGTCTCTCTCATGCACCTCATCAAGTATCAAATGACTGTAGTTAGTCAAACCTTGATTGGTTTCCAGCTCGGCTAACAAAATACCCGTCGTACAAAACCTAATACTACCACGAGGCCTTGGCTCCACACTGAAAAATATTAATAATAATGTTAACTCAGGATTGCTAAGTCAAGGAAAGCTTTAGTAAGTTGAATAGAATTAGGTTTCTCTTTGACATGTTAAGTTTGCCTAGCTTTACAATTTATTATTAAAATGTATAAAAGGCAGACAGCAAAGGGCCTAAAATCGAGCCCAGTGGGATACCCATCCCAAAAAGGGCCCAGGCAAGTAGCAAACATTACTAAAAAATCGGATACCACTTTCTTTTTGTCTGTTATGTAAATAAGAAAAAACAATGCCCTATGTTCTGCTTGACCACAAATACAGTATCTACCGATTTGTGTATATGGTCAAGACAGTCAAACGTTTTGGATAGATCACTAACAATTTGTGACAATCTTTATAAAAACTGATTTGCTGTAAAATTATTACAAATATTAACTTTAAGACAATGGAATTTACAAACAATATGAATGAAACATACTTTTCTAATCTTACTGCATATCCTATGGATACACCGAGTGGTTCAGCTCTTTCTTCAGCAACTCTTATCGCCAAAGAAGAGGCTGCGATACGTCGTGGCTGTGTGACTAGAATATGAACATTAGCACCCTTTTTATTGACAATTGCATCATCTAAAATTATTTGTGGAATCTGAAAATTGAAAAATAGATTAAGTATTTACTTAGGACTGAAATACAATTAGGGTTTCATGTGCAGTGCTTCGCGCAAAATACGCTTAAGTGTGGCTGTAGCTGCTGAATATAATTAACATAACATCGATTGAATGCAAGATGCGCGCGAACTTGTAGGCCCTATTACGCTGGGTGTAACGACGTATAATACGCGCTGTGCGGCCGCACAGGAGAATTTGTAGATTTTGTATGTAGCCCGATGCATAGGCGTAACGCGACGAAACATGAGCCGTGCAGGATACGCTCAGTATCTGTAGGCCTATACTACAAACAAGAGAGAGAGAAAAAAAATACAAAAAAATAATTAAGTACCAAATAAAATAAAAAATCTTTACCTGTGTAGATTTTCCACACCCAGTCTCACCACTAATAACAACCACTTGGTTCTTATTTATAACTTCTAGTAATTCCTTTGACTTCTTATAAGTTGGTAATATTTCACGGAATTTCTTTAGCTTCTTGTAACTATTTGAGTTTATCATAGTTTGGTAATTTTCATAGATAGAACTATTTAACATATGGCATGCAGAATTTTCCATGGATATAGTAACCCCTTCAGAAAGGCATTCTTCAAGTTTTTCTTCAAAGGTGCCTGTGATGATGTCTTCATATCCATATTTGTAATCTCCAGCACCTCTTAGAGCACCCAGTACTTTTTCACTAGATGTATGACTGGGTTGACCATCAGTTGGTTGACTTCTAATAGTTTCTTCAACTGGTTCATTTTTCACTTCTATAGTATTCACTGTTGTTTCCATAGCAACATCACAGTTCATATAGTTTGATGAAGTGCTTGGCACTTCTGAAGAACTAGTATCTCTCTTTTTATACAATTTCATAAAGTTTTCTACTGATGGTGGAATAAAATCAGATTCTGACATGTTGCAATGAAGTCTAGATTCATTTTCTTGTTTTATTGAAACCACATTTAAACTTTTCGGTGGTGGTATGTTGATATGGCACTCTTTAGCTATCCTTTTAATAGATTCTATGTTTCTTTGTAAACCTGATAGAACTGCCGGTGGAATTGTAAGATTTATCTAAAATGAATAATGGTTACTTATTAAGTATGTCAGTTGTGTGTGTGTAATGTGTACAAATTAGTGGCTAGATTTGGCTTTTATCATGAATATTGTAATCTATACTATTTCACCAATAGCATAACTTTACGCCAAGTAAATTATGAAATTTGTATGATTAATCCTGGGATTGGCCTTGGAGTAAAGGTATGCCCCGTTTATTAATATTTGACGGCGTTTAGGTTTTAGAGTAGCAAACAGTTATGCAAACCTCACTAAGGTTTATAACCTAGGTTTTGATAAGCTCTCCATTTTCTGCAGAATCCTGCTTACAGTTGGTGCTCAGTACTGTCAATAAAATTTATCAGATGGTTTAACCAAAATAATACAAAAAGTAAGCATGTGAGAAATAAATTAACCAAAAATATTTACCATGAAATCTTGCTCCTTATTTTTATTTTTCTTGTGCAAGTCCCTATAGTAAAGGCCAATCTCTTTCCCGCGCAAACCACGAGGTCGACCTCTGTTATGATTATGATGATTGTTATGTTTATTAGATGCTCTATTCCAACCACCACGTCGCGACATTCTGCTTTGTTGCACTATTGATTCTCTGACAAAATATATTTTTCACATAAAAACACAATAGAAACTGTAGATTTGAATTAAAACAGATAATAGGTTGGTATTATTTTAAGAAACAAGCATTTTCACTACTTATTTTTGTTAATATGCACTTTCGGCTTTAAAATGACTATGTTAGCAATGTAATTGAAACTGCATATACCAAATCATAAAATTTATAAAGGTAGTTTAATGTACATACGCAAAAATGAAATCAATTCATTAATTTAATATATAAATACATATTAAAATACTGAAGAATGAAACCAACTGATTCTGACAGTTTTGCTATGAATAGATTGACACTTGACTGTCAAGTAGGCTTGTTGAAAAAATATCGATATATCGAAATATCGATATTTTTGATTCGATATATCGATATTTTTACCCGATATATTTTAATCCGATATATCGATACAAAATATTCAATATCGAAATCGTATCAAAAACGATATTTTTTTTCAAATTTAATTTTTTACCAGGATATTTAGCAGAACAAATCCGTAAAAGATAAGAACGAACGGAAAAAAGGAACTGTGTTGTCTATGACTGGCACTAGCTGCTGCAGCCAGTAACAATGCAGCTAATTTAGCCTCCCAAACTAACAGAATGCCGGACGCGTTGAAGCAATTCCTAGATGCTCCAAATCTATCCCGCAAGGAAAACCCGATAAAATTTGGATAGACACGAGACATCTTATCCCAGTTCTTTCGAATCTGGCACTTAAATACTTGACACCTACGGCTTCCTCTGTGCCTTCAGAGAGAGTAGTTTCTGCCGTAAATCTGTAAAGGCTGACAATAGTAACAATGGAGCATGTAAAGAGCAGAGTTTTTCTACTTTCGCTACCGAAGAAATATTGGTTTGCCTGAAATAATAAATTAGTCTTAAAAATATTAGGAATTTGTTATTTAGTTTTTGATATTTTCTAATTTTGCCTAATCTTCTTCTTCTCTCGTGTCAGCAAGAGTTATACAAAAATAGCTCATGCTGTGGTGAAAAGATTAGATAGTCAGCAAGGTTGGTAGCGGGGCTGACTGCCCAGGGTGCGCCGGACGTACTGAAGTGTCGATTTTGCCTAATAAAAAGGAATAATGATTGAATTACCTTCGTTTTTATTAAGATTCTCATACATTAAAATAATGTGCATTTTGTATAAAAAATACTATTACCTATTATTGAGCCAGACTGAACTAAATACATTATTATTTAAAACCGAAAATCTCTGAAAATTTGACCGATATATCGATATTTTTTCTTCGTGATATCGAAGTCGATATTGATATTTTAATAAATATCGATATATCGAAATATCGATATTTTTTTTCACTTCCGACATCCCTACTGTCAAGTTAGTGAGCAGGCAAAGTGATTGAAACCATACAGCCTATGTCAAAGACAAGTTATCATGGAACATTATTTTTAGGATTATGGACGTTAATTAAGGCTCCAAATACACATCCGATACTTACCTCCGATAGTCGGTTCCGATAGTCTGATCAGACTATCTGAAGGCCTCCGCGCCATACATTTGTTTGAACGTGAATTACACGTACGATCAGGCTATCGGATCGGATGTCAGAATCGTAAGCATCGTATGGGCGTCGCTTCCGATCCGATTGTCTGAAGGCGCGCGGCCCGTACATATGTAGAGAGGTGAAAATTAAATATACGTACGATTTTTCTTTCCGATTCATCATTAGAAAAGTGAGCATCGACAAGTACGGACGTAGTTCTAGGTACGACTACGGCTATTTATCCGATTGCGACTTAAAAAGATGGTACTGTTTGGCTTATTTATCAGACCTCGTGTCGAAAAGGGTTGTACTGTTTTTAGTTTTGGTTATTTATCAGATTCGAGTTGGAGTTTGTTTATCGCAAGCGCAATACCATTGATTGAAGTACTATCAAAAACAAGAGTAACAAGTGATATTATAAAATTAACAAATTCAGTTGCTTAGAAACACACTTTTCGTCTAATGCCATTTACTTCAATACCCACCATCATTAAAAAAAAGTAAAATAACGGAAAAGTGCGAGTTGCACTCGCACCCTGAGGGTACCGTACCTTTTTAGGGTGTTAAAAAATTTGCTTAAAATGATTTTCTGATTTATTCCTTAATCTCAACCGCCCAAGTGTACCGAAAACGGTACGACCGCCATTGTTTATCTATTGTGTCTAATTACAGTACTACACAGGTTAATATACCTAACACACGGCCGGTGCGTCGCTTTTCTTATCCGAACTTGGTTCGACCCACTGCCGTGTGACTGATTGGAGTGTTTCGCGTGACAGACAGAAAACAAATGAAACCAGAAAAAATCGGACACCAGAATCGTACGTGTATTTCAAGAATCCGATCAGATAGTCGGAGCCGGCTCCCAGAAGTAAGTATCGGACGTCTATTTTGACCCTAAGACAACACAGATTATGGAGGTTAAGCAACGCGGTCGAAATCTCTGGGGGCTTACTATGACCTCATAAGAAAACGTTCAAATGCCAGCCAGTCAACTTACGTTCAAAAGCAGGCCTGCTTCTGAATCGCTAAAAATCGTATTACGACAGTACTAAAGGTGAACGACTATTGAACCAAGTTGAACGGTAATGCTTGTTCATGGTACGAAAAGTCCATACAAAAAAAAGGTGAACAGATTTCGTAAACGTCAACATAGCAGGCCTGTCGCAGGCCTGCTGTAACGATGTCATAGTACAAAAAAGCAGGGCAGTTCAACTTCCAGGCAACTTCTGTCCTGCTATAAGAGGACATAGTAAGCCCCCACGTCAACCCATAGAAATAATAATATGTACTTTAAGTACTACGCGGTCGACCGCGTTACCATAAGGCTACATAGCAACAACTGTACTCAAATAAACGATTGGAAGATTGTCCCAACTGACGGAAAATTATTATAAAAGCTCTGTTTTTTAAAGCGGATATTTTTTTTACATTATACCATAAGACATACTTACTTTGATTGCTGACCAAATGCAAGACCATTGGAGGTATAGAAATATCCTTTTTTATCATCGGGTGGTTCTAATACTTCTAATTTGGTTTCTACAGAATATTCTTTATGTTCCTGTTTTATTTGAACAAAGTCATCAACAGGCTCTTGTTTTATTTGAACAAAGTCTTCAATAGGTTCCATTTTTATATTTACAGGAAATTCAGTTGGACTAATTTCCCTTGTTATGGATTTTACCGGCGAATTGATAACTTCCACCCTACCGCTTTCCATTTTTAAATATTTGTTGCATGAACTACTTAGATTTTTTATAGAACTGGAAACTTTCCTGGATTTTGCTCTTTTTGGACTGCTGAAATTAGTTCAGAATTATTATTATTGTAATTATATTTATTTATTGCATACACATTTAATAATATTTTAAATACACATGTAATAAAAAAAGAATACATTGAAAAAAATAAATAAAAAAATAATTGTCATTAATCACTTCTGAAAATTTTTATTTACTAGCGAGCAATGGAGTGCATTATCTTGCGCAGTCAAACTCGCTAGTGGATTTGGTGCTTAACACAGTTAGGATCGGCGCCCAGTGACGACACGGCATGGCGTGGCAAAGGATTTTTTTTGTGGACAAATGATTTTCGACCATAATTAAATGAGGTTAGCACTGACATTATTTTATTTTCATCGAAACGTCTCGCGTGATGTCGCAATTAATCGCGGCATACCGCGGAACGTCACGTCATTCCCCGAGATACTGTGGCGAGTCGCGGGATACTACGGCATTTTGTGGAATGCCACGTCACGCCGCTGCAACACGTGAGACGCATAGGTTACTGTTGTATGTTAAGGAAAGTGAGTGCTAAAGGTGTCTCTCTTCTTCCTCAGCTACAATGAATTTTAAACCTTATTTTAATACAGTCAGCACTTGTATTTGCTTAGCATACCGCGGTACGACGTGGTATGCCGCGGGATACTTCAATAAGCTGCGGGATGCCACAGGATGATACGGTATGCCGAAGCGCACCGTACCACTCCATGCCACGCCGTGCCGTCAGTGGGCGCCTGCCCTTAGGATGATATTGAGGGGATATTTTATAAAGGGGAAGCGACACTTTAATTTTTGACTTTTTAAAGTTTTATGTAAAGTATGAACATGTATTGACGACATAATTTTTATGTTTTCATTCCGTTATGTAAGTTATTTTTACGTATTATTATAAAAAATGGGGAATAATCATTTCAAATAAATAAAAATAGTAGCTCATTGGCATTGGGAACAGGGTGCAACTGCAAGCTACCGGTCGTCAGGGCACCAAACAAGCCAAAGAAAGAAAGGGACCTCCATATCAATCTAAGAAGACCACCGAGAAATATCAATTGTTTTCTAATGAAATTAACAATCGATACAGACTACAATATTATAGTTGGAAATGTAGCCTTCGATTACATCTAAGTCATCTAAAATTTAGAATAATAATTAGAATTAGAGTGCGCGCAAGATAACTCTGCGCGCGACTGAGGGCGTGCTAAACGTTGCCATGATCGCAAAAATTCAAATTCGCTTTTTAAGCTTAACTTTTTTATCTCTAAACATATTTTTCCCGTTAAACATTCCTACAATCAGGTAGTTCTACTATCAAAATTAATAATACGGCACACACTTTGGTGGACCATGATTAGTTCCGATTTCGGCCGTGCGCAGACTTATCTTGCGCGCACTCTAGAATAGTTATTAGATAATTAATCGAAGCTTAAAAGTGAACTTAAGTATTACTTTACTCTATGGTCAGTAGTCAATGTCAGTCAGTAACAGTAAACGTCAGTTCGTTCAGTCAGTAATCGGAAACTGCAAAGCAGGGTTGCCAACTGTACGAGGTTCCTCGTACAAATACGAGATTTGTGGTCTTCCGTACGAGGTACGAGGACACTATCAACCTCGTACAATTATGTACGAGATTTTGATAATATGGCCATACGAACATTTTGCATCACCATTAGATAAATAGTAAAAACTAGTGCTATCTATCAGAACTTGTAGGAACTTCTTACACACAAAACATTTCATTGCCGTATTTACGCGATGATTATCTATGGTAGCTATCCCGTTAACCGGAAATCCCCTACCTAGTAAAACATTTCGTTCTTCGCAAGTCGTCTCTGTCACACAGCGGAAATTTCTTCTTTCTCTGTTCCTTAGGTGTTCCATTCGTTGCATGCCGGCCGTGTTTTTTGCACTAGCTACGTTAGTACTACATGAAGTTATTGTAAAAAGAAGATTTTTATTGTTAAATACTTATCGTTGTTTCGTCAATTGTTTAGTGGTGTAATAGAAGTATCGTTATGAGTGATAACGACGAAAACAATGACTGTTTTTTTTTTTGTGATTTTACTTGAGTAACAATAAAAAAAAATTTAAATACAACACAAACTGAAGTTTTATTTAGTGGGAAACTTGCAATAGTTTATTTCTTTGAGTAAAACGTCCTAAATCCAGTAATTCAATATACCTTTATTTTGTTTTTAGCACGTTTTCGATGCATCATAAATGTACGAGGTTCGAACGTCAAAATACGAGATTTTTAGCTGCATAAGTACGAGGGATTTTTTATTACGGTTGGCAACCCTGCTGCAAAGCAACTTCATTGAGTAATAAAATTGTGCCAATACGATGTTGTGAAATTGTTAAACATCTTCGAAAATATTACCAAATCTGTAAAAACAATGGTACTCAAAAATGTAAGAATTTATTTATTTAAATATTGCATGTTTTATGAGGGTTTAAGTTATAAATTCATGACTGTTCCAACAAAGTTTACAGATTTCAATTTATATTGTTTCAGGATTTTTGGTCGTTATTCTGCAGGGGACGCTCACGCAAGAAAAGAATTCTGACGCTTATTATTATTTTGATATTTTTATTGAATGCCATGTTATATGTTAGCTTAGAACTATACAATACTGTTAAGAGAAAGAATAAAGAACCTTGGTATAACAGGTGAGTGGAGAGCTAGAAGCAAATAAAAATTACGGAACAAAAATTAAATTAAAAATGTAATTTTCTTGACGTTCAGAATTTTGATTTATGGTAAGCTGTTGGTTTTTATAATACGTTATTTTATTTCAGTTTGCATTTTGATAAAAACTCATATGTAGACGAGAGTGGAATGAGAGTTATAGTTGGACATTACGTTGGTGGAACTAATGGGAGAAATTTATCTGAAGGTAAATAATTATATTATTTTCTTAAAAGTTTTAAAGTTCCTATGAAACCTTTCAACATAGTCATGAGCTTAGCCAGGATTATGACTGCATACCACCTCCAGGAATTCAAAATACCTGATATAATCTATACATTGCTTTGGTAGGCAAAAACAATACATGCATTGACTACAATACAATATATGACTGCCACATTGGTGTAGTGGTTGTAAGTCTGACTGCTGAATGTGAGGTCCTGGGTTTGATTTCCAGATTGTGCAGTGTCGTTGGGTTTTCCATGTAGAAAGTCTAATTAGTAGCCTGAAGTCTGGATTTGTGCATGGCAGTGGCGAAGGGTGAATTTTCTTAAAAGGGAAGTCGGACCAAAAAATTCTTACTTGCTCAAGTGTGATGCATGAATTCCAGTAACTACTCATTTCGAAAGGGAAGCCGATAGGAATCGAGTTGTATGGAGCCTT
Organism: Amphipyra tragopoginis; assembly: GCA_905220435.1. Lineage (NCBI taxonomy): Eukaryota > Metazoa > Arthropoda > Insecta > Lepidoptera > Noctuidae > Amphipyra > Amphipyra tragopoginis. The sequence continues at coordinate 15,149,841 of HG992009.1, forward strand.
CGCCACTGGTGCATGGTTAATTTAAACATCAACAACAACAGCGAAATGAGAGTGTATTTTACACCTCTGCTCAACCCTTTTGGGAATACTGGCATGATACTATAATATTATTTAAATATTAAAATAACAATTTATTGCAGTCTGTGGCTCGATAAGAACTTTTCCTATGCTTAATAAATATGTACATAAACAAGTATGTAGCTATATATATGTTACAAGTATGTAGCCCTTCCAACACTTAATACATCATCTAAAACCCAAACAAAATAACACTTCTGTGCAATTTTGATAAATTCAAACAGGAACACCATGTCATTGAACAATGAAAGCAAAAACCTTGAATGTGTATGAGATGCCTATCTTCCTGCACACATTGTTACAGTACCAGGAAATTTGATTGTTACTCTGATATTTACACACGCATCAAGTCTGTGAATACTCTTTGAAGGGGCTGGCAGGAATGTATAGTTGTACATCTGCATTTTATTAAGTACTAGCTGTTGCTGCGGTTTCACTTGCATCTTAGGGCAACTAATTCATGTACCTGGATATAAAGTACCCTATGTTTTAATCCAGGACTTAGTATATCTGTATTTCAAATTGCATTAAAATCTGTTCAGCTGTTTATTGGGTGATTGATTAACAAATATCCATCCATCTTCACAAACTTTCACATTTATATTATTAGGTAGTTTGATCAAGTTTCGTAAGATAACAACAAGCTCATTGCCATCAGGCATGTTCCTAAACTCGACTTCAACAGCTACTGAAAATTTCCTTTTAAAAACCCTCCTATTTGTATCCAGGACCTTAGCTCAGCAGCCACACTTGCACCACTACACCAATGAGGAATGCATTTGTTTTCCTTTATACAAGCTTAGTTTTAGTATATACTTAACCTGAAACTCGTTTGTTCAGAATCACTAGGAGAATCGATTGACATATTTTTTCACCACATTTTTTTTTTCATAAATTTCAATTTTATTTCCGTAGGTTTCTAACCATAATAGTTGACGGGAATAGACACCTTGAGGCTTGAGATGGTCCGCTCGCTCAGTTTCCGTGTATTAGACAACCCCTGCATAGCACATCTCAGGCATTTCACACTTTACTATGGAACTTAACGCGACATAAACTATGGTGTAACTTGGAGATTTATTAAAAAATAAACACATATCCAGGCAGTTCTGATGAAAATCTTGTTGGGGTGTCTCGGTTTTTGTACTTATATACTAAAAATATTGTTGTATATATCTAACTATCTTCTCTGATCTAAGTTTAGGATGTGCCATCTCTTTAGGCGTGTTATATCTACTTGTAAATAAAAAAGTATGCCTATATTTCATTTCTGTTAAACATTTTTGTACATGGCCAATAATAAATTTAAATAAAACCTTCACAAGCCATGTTGGATTTGCCAACCATATTACTATGTGTTCATGTTACACCTCATGTTACACAATTTAATTAAAATTATGCAGCTTAGCTAGTAGTCATGGCAATTGCACTTTAATCTGATAAGAAATCAAGAAGTCTAATTAAAATTGATTAATGCCGCAGACAACCGCTTTTAATCAGTCATCAATTTGTGTCTGTGTTTCTACGGAACCAACGCACATGACCTACACCTGCCAAACTTTATTTTTTTAAGATATGGTCATGATATTCAGCTGTCGATGTATCATAAATGATGCAGGTATTTTCTGCATTACTGCAATAAAATTCGTGATACAGATTTCCGCGTCCTTGATGCAGAGAACGTTCGCACTACAGAGAAGCGAGCTGCCGAGCAATGTCTGTCGTCTGCGTTAGCGCATTTCCACTCGTATGTTCTATCTTTCTCTCGGAAAATCGGATCGGGTCAGTGAGAGTCGGTCAAACTTGCTCCGATTTTTGGTGGGACGTTTTAAAGTAATTAATGTTTTGTTCTAATTTCACCATCATTTTCGGACTGATTAGTATATAGGCGGTCGTATGCGCTAATAGATTTTCTCATGAGTTCAATGATTTTTAGGGATTTTGAGGTACTTTAATAATAGCTTTAAGAGTTGAAATGACTAATTTTATCTGACTTAAATTATAATAAGCGAAGTAAATTACATATCAGTGGATGTTTACATGTCCAGTATAAGTTCAAAATTATTATACAATGTAAACAAGACGTCTTTGTATAATTTATTTTCAAGGTTTTCTCAAAAATGACTAGGTAGGTACTCATCAATTTTGATGACTGTTGCATCAATGTAGGTAAACAATACTTTAGAACGGATTTATGACTCCATTGATTTAAAATTTGTTATTTTAATTCATTTGCAGATGTAATACATAGCAACAACTATGCGCCAGTGCCGGGCGCTGGCGAGGGCGGTCGTCCGGTGCAGCTGTCTCAGAGAGAGCTCATCGCAGCGCGGGATCTGTACTCCCTTCACTCCTACAATGTACTTGTGAGTGACAAGATAGCAATCAATAGAAGTCTTCCTGACATGCGCAGTGAGAGGTAAGATTATTATAATAATAATTAAGCTATCTCAAGTGGCTCTTGATAAACAGCTTGATCAAGAGTTTGATACAGAAAGCAGTACTTGCCACGGTATGCATTGCGAGAACGTTCTTCGCTCCCTGAGGCCCTGACCACCGGTAGCTTGGACCCTGTGCCGGTGGGCTACTATTTTTATATTTCTGAATGTTTTTTTATAGAAATATTTAAAAACTAGCTTTTGCTCGCGGCTTCGCTCCCGTTAATTTACGGATCCCTAATTTTTTGATCCCAAAATATAGCCTATAGCACTCAGGGATAACGTAGCTTCCTATTGGTGAAATAATTTTTGAAATCGGATGAGTAGTTTCGGAGATTACCTCCTACATACAAACAAACAAACAAACAAACAAACAAATTCTACCTCTTTATAATATTAGTATAGATGTATTTTAGTGTGTGATGATGAATTTTCTGAAATTTACGCGAATCGTATCCTTTGATACAATAACTCAAATAGTGTGCGCAAAACTCAAAGTAGGCAAGGTAACTGGGTAAGGCAGTGGTTTTTGTTGCAGTCACACATGATTGTATTGAAAAGTACATTTCTGTAATAGTTATTTGTTAATACTCGTATTATGTACGCTGCAACAAAAACCACTGCCTTAGGCCCGGTTTCGACCAAAGCGGAGAGGAGACGAAAGGAGATGTGTTTTGAATAACCAATCAGATTTCATTATTTCCACATCTCCTCTCCGCTTAGCTTCGGTGGAAATGGAGCAAGCGGAGAAGAGAGATGTCTCATTTTTCTATAGAATTTTATGCCGCGAGCGAGTAAGCGGCGCGGCAGAGCGCAGATGTGTGTAGTCGGGCGGCCGGGCGGTGCCCGCGCTCGTGCTTACTATTCTGTGCTCGTGCGCCCTTTTCCCCGCTGCCTTCTACCTGCGCCTCGCACACCCGGACTGATTCATTTCGAGCTCTCACAGCTCACATCTCCTCTCCGCTACGCATCTCCTCTCCGCTACGCATCTCCTCTCCGCTACGCATCTCCTCTCCGCTTTGGTGGAAATAACCTGCCAGCTTCGCAGCACATCTCGTCTCGTCTCCTCTCCTCTCCGCTTTGGTGGATACCGGGCCTTACCCAGTTACCTTGCCTACTTTGAGTTTATGTAAAACATAAAAAATAGACCATGAAATCAAAATACATATGTATACGTACACACGGCTGCACATCAAGCTATGCAAATCCAGTATAAGCTGACCTCTCATTGTACGGAAAGCCTATAAAATGCGAGATCAGCTCAAAATGGAAATGTATAGCTTGATGTGTAGCCAGGCGTACGTATATTTTGATTTCGTGGTCTATTTTTTTATGTTTTCTGATCCACTGACCCACTGTTAGTAATTGTTTTTAGGATTAGCAGATAATACACCAGATAATAATAAACTCACCTCATTATATTAGATGATGTACTTTGTTGCGAAGTGAACATCTTGATAAACACTATAATTAATTAGTAAAAAACTTTAACTAGTTAGAATTAAATAAAACATGCGTACACAGAAAATAATGATATAATGAAAATGTTGACGAACCACTTTAGCCCTCCTTAGAAAGAAGTAAGAAGGATTATAATTCTTTTAGTCTATTGACACATTTATAATGTAATTTTTCGATGTACCCTACAAAAAATGTATTCTAACTACTTAAAGAAAATAAAAAAACCATCGATATAAATGGTTCTCACTCGATAGGTGGATGTTAGATATCACTTATTGAATTTAAACAAAATGTTGTCATATGTCTAAAATTCTGATAACGCAGGCAAGATCTGCAAATCGCACGTATGCACAAACACACTGACCCGGAACATACAAATACTTGTGCGGGAAACGAACTCGCGCTCCGAGGCGCAGAAGCCAAGCACTCATCCACTGTTCCAACATAAACGCCTACGGTTGAACACTCGTTGAATATTACCACAATTACCACCGTTTTGGCAAAAATATGATGTTTACTAATATTGATTATTGAATAAAAACTCAATTTATCAGAGTACAGCGTAGATGTAAACACACACGGCAAGTGCATCTACGATGACTTGTACAGTCCCTTCAACAACCGTATACTTCTTGGGTCTAACACATACTGACTACCTCGACTTTTCTATTTACTGTCTGTTTGTTTTTTGCACAACAAAATGGTTATTTTTATACAGTTCAATTGTTTAAGTAGGTTTGTTAAGCATAACCAGATGTTGCATTTTTAAAGCACACGGTGCTCCTTTATACATTTAGCAGTAAAAATGGGATTTCATATTATAATACCGTGAAATTTTATACTTTGTTTGCTGCCGATAAAGTAGAATGCTTTTATTTTTACACAGCTGCAGCTAAAGTTACTTTCTGTTATATTTAATGTATTGAAAAGACAATAAAATACACATACACACAGAATTAAAGAGACCTATCTAAAAACCTAAGGTTTTGGAAAACTTTGAATAAAGATTTGTATATTTATAAAGTAGAAACGGGAGATTATTCGGTTGCATTACATTTCTACACCACAATAGGCCTCTGTTTTATTAAGAGTCGATGAAGATGGGTCAGTCTATGAGTAAAAGTTGAAATCTTAAAATTTCGAATAGGTCTCTTTAATTCTAAAGGTGCAATATACTCACGCCTGTAATGCTCTGTAGGGGTAAGCAGAGGAGTTCTCATACCAGTCATATCACGTTTTGCCTCTAGTGTTAGGTCCCATGTGATGGCGTGTCTATTGGCATTTTTCGGACACAATGATTTTGCCAGGTTCATTGCTTCTAATAACTCGCTTGCCCGGCGACGTACGAGAAATTACGCTTAATCCGTCCCTCCAAGGACCTCCTCCTCCTAGCCTTTTCCCAATGTGACAGTCTGCCACGTACTCCTAATTATTAACAAAATATTCTATTTATTTTAAAACCGTAATATGATATCGGGCCTCTTAGGAACACATTAAATTTATAGTTTATGGGAAACAGACTAGGGACAAGTGTCAGCTGTTATAACAAATTCTAAAGAAATGGATGCTAGGGAAATCCCGAGTGCAACGCATAATACAAGTGCCACATTAGGGCGTATACATAAAAAAAACAGGTAACCAGCGCCGACCTACCAGCGCTTATCGGTACGGGTCCGTGCAGGTAACCGCTACATAAAGAAAGCAGGTAGAAGCAGGGGCTGGCATTTTTAACAAAAATACGCCTTGTTCCAAATACAAATTTGCGCAAATAAGCAACAAATGACGGCTTACCAGCGCTGATCGGAGCAAGTCGGAATTTGTCGGCGAAGTTCGGAGCTTGTCGGCGCTGGTTCGCCACAGTATAGAGACTATCTGCGCCGACTAACTGCGCGGACCAGCACCGACAAACGCTGGCAGGTCGGCGCCGGCAACCCGCTTTCCACGTGTGCACTTAAGAACGACCCTTAGAAGCAATTAAGGAACTGAGCAAAAAAGGGCAAATAAATCTATTGCGCAAAAGCATGGGAATATGGTCTTAAGCGACGTGAAATGGAATATCAAGGATTCAAGGAAAGGTGGTTGGTTTTACACCACGGTAGGGTACGGTGGTCAGAGTTCCGATCCAAAGACTAGTAATCTAGGAGAGTGGGTTTTAGACCACGATAGTCATTGTCTCTTTAGCTTTCTTGATTATGACATATATATGACAATTTAAATATTATTTGATTTCCTCCAAACGGTGGAAGAGTGTCCAGAACCGACCGAGCTCTACGAGCACGGTCCCTTCCCCTTCGGGGAAAGACGTCGTAAACACTATCTTTCTTTATTACGATTTTGTCTTAATTCATGCAGAATTGTTTTACATACTTCTTTTTATTATTTTACCTTATTTTGCATAATTCTATTATTGTAAATAATATTATGTTTTTCTTTGTATAGACTCAATTAATTTATTCACTTGACAGACAGAACTGTGTTGCTGGGAGTTTATTGTGCCGTTTCTTCTTCACAGCAACACTAGGAAGCGGTGAAGGGAGGGCTTTTTTGTGGGTTGTCTATTGTAATGTAACATTGACGTTCAAAAAGAACTAAGTACTTAATTGTAGTCTATTTTGAATAAATGAGTTTTGACTTTTGAGTTGAGTTTGAGTTTAAATATTAGTAAAATGGAAAAATTTATCAGGTTCGGGTTACGAAGAACAGTCACACCAACTATGTTGGGGTCGGCCCCACATAGTTGGGCTAGTCTAGCTAGTTGCGGCTGAATACCAGTATTTTACACGGAGCGACTGCCATCAGACCTCCGGAACCCAGTTACTGGGGCAATGCCGATATCCTATAGTTCGACCGGTTGTCAGACTTTCGGGCTTCTGTCTACCCATAACGAATGCCATAGGTATTCGTATAACCCCTTGGGACCGACTGTTCAACGTGCTCTTCGAGGCACGGAGTGGTCTCAATGTGTAACGAACGCTCACCCATCCAGGGAGTGACCGTGGCAAGCGTTGCTTAACTCACAAATCGTATGAACGGCGCGGTTGTTAATTAGCCACGAGCTACTCCAAGGACTATGATGATCAATAAAATCCAGGTCCAGTCTATTCTTCTTTGGAATGCGCTTCCCTTGGAAATCAGGATGGCCACCAGTCGCTATTCTTTCAAAATTAAATTACGTGAACATCTACACAAGGGATTGGCAGAATCATCTCAGCAAAGATCTGTTTCTATATTTTTGTAGGTATTATATATTATGTATATTAATTAATATAATATATATGTAGTTTATGATTATTGATATACTTATATTTATGTATGCATGTGAATATGAAATCTAGTATTTATTGGTTTATTTGATTTGTATTTTTATGTTTATAAGTGTAAATATTATTCATTATCATCGCATCACATTCTAACACTATTAAGTGTACCTACCATGTTTTCTCTGATGCACCCTAAGGTCGACTGGTAGAAAATGCCTATGGCATTAAGTCCGCCTCTGTACAGATTTTGTGCGAAAGTATAAATAAATAAAATGTAAGGCGTTAAAATTGTACTACATGACTTTTCAGTAGTTTCTCTCATTGCCATTCATATCAGGGCTGTAACGGGGTTGCGGTGCAAGCAGCTGCGAATACCGCGACCCCGGTCATAGGTCAGGAGAAGTAACACCGTGGCTTTTTAGCCGGTAACAGTTCGTCATAACTCTTCGCCTTCCCAAGGCGAAGGGCATCGATGAGCGTTTTCCCACGATAAAAAAAGGGCTGTAAAATATTCCCATAAATTGTGACACATTTATTATTTTGTTTCAGTTGCAGACAAGTGAAATTTGATATAGAGGCCCTTCCGACTGCGACCTTGATCATAGTGTTCCACAATGAGGCGTGGTCCACTCTCATGCGGACCATCATGTCTGTACTAATGAGGTCACCAGATGCGCTGCTACAGCAGGTAATATTGTTATATTTAGGCAAAATCTTACGCATGTATTCCTCATAGGAGTAGGCAAAAATGTACTGGTGTGCACCCACGGTTGTGACGAATACAGATGATGAAGGTATTTGACCCGTAGGGCTATGTTGTCAACAGAAGAATACACCCCGGGCGTCGGGAGTCGCAGGACTCGTCCCGGCCGGTGTAGGCGTGGGCCTGCGGACAGCAAGCGTTGGGTTGCTCGCCGTCCGATCAGCCCAAGGCCCGGGTAGACAGCGCGTTGCGTTCCACGCGCGCCTCAAAGAGTTTTCAGCTTAGTAGACGGGGTCCGCTAGGGCCAGTGCCTGCCAGGGTTGCGGAATTTGTTCAAAAGAGTTACCGTGGCCCTGGAACGCAAAGGGCATTAGGAGGAATACAAATGGGTTTTAGTCAGTAAGAGTCTGACACTCCCGCTCCGCCCAGAGCGGAAGAAGTCATTTGATGATTTCCCATCCTTAAAAAAAAGGACTGCGTTGTGTGGTTCCCGGAAAAGAAGCCATTTTCTCTCTTTTTGTCATACACACTGCTACATATCAAGCTATACATTTCTACTATATGCTGACCTCGGAAAGTCGTATACAATGCCAGATCAGCTCATACTGGCCATTTACCTATAGCTTGATATGTAGTCGTGCGCACACGATTCACAACGTTTAGGCGCTTTTCGGGTACGATTCCAAACTCTTTATTGATACTGAGCATTCCTTTACAGAAAAACCCAATTTTACACTTGTGCGATCTGAAACACGATCTGCGAACACACCCAACATTGCAATAGTTTTCAATTTGACAATACAACAATGTCCATGGACTCGTAAGTTTTAATAATCCGTCTTCTTGATAACTATGCACCTCGAAATTAATATTGTCGGATTGTCAAAATTCAAGCTATTGCGATATTGTCTTCGAAAACCGCGCTTGCGACCTAAGTTGCGGCTGGTGGTGATTTGATCACCAATGAGGCACCATACATTTCTGTGCACCTATTGAAAAGGGGTTTATAAGGACTTATACTTTTTTCACTAGGGGCTTAGCTTTGGGCTACTGATATTCGTACTAGTATTAGTCTGCAAGTCATCTGAGATGTAATGGCTCCCACTGCAATTTTATGTTTGTGCCTGTAAAATCAATCTTTTGTTATTGTTACTTTTCAGATAATTCTAGTGGACGATGCCAGTGAGCGGAGATACCTTCGTGAGGAGTTGGACGAAGCTATAGCGAAGTTAGATAAAGTTCAAATAATCAGGAATCCTAATAGGACGGGCCTGGTGGGGGCTCGGCTGTTGGGCGCGAAGAAGGCTACCGGTGACGTGCTAGTGTTTCTAGATGCTCATTGTGAGGTGAGTCGAACATTATAATGATCACTAAGTTTATGAATGCGTTAAGCTGTGCAATCTTGTTCGACGGGAGATGTTCTTAAGGCCGTTTTTGACAGACTATTCTGAAGTTTGCTCCTACTCGAACAGAATAAATTATCATTCATGATCTTAGCCATTTTCTAAAACGGGTTAAAAAGTCAACTTCCAGTCTAAGGTATTTCAAGTAATTTCTGGATAACCTATGTAATATCAGAACACCTCTGAGACAAGGCATCTTACTGCCTGTATGGCTGTCAAAGATGTGTATGGGGACGCGATGTGTAAACTAACTTGAAACAAAAAAAAACACTTGAAATTCTTCGGTAACGGCAACGTTGCTTGTAGAGTGAGGAGCTTAGGAATGATCCCGAACTCTTGGCAGACCTGTGTCACTCCGCGGTTTTGGTATGAGAACATGCCTACGCTTCGCCTCCGGAGACAAACACAAGAAAACCGAATAGAATGTTAGTCAGTGACTGAACCGAAATGTAATAAAAGCCCGAAAGCACAGTAGAATGGGAGATCTCTCGCCTAATACTAAAGTTCAATATCGCATGCGCGGTTTTCAGAAAAGCAAATACTTAACAAACAATTTGGCAATTACAAAAAAAAGTATCCTTTTAATTTTCCATCATAAAAAACATCGATTCGAATCATCGATCGATTAGCATCATAAAAAACTTTTGTGAAAATAGCCCTTTTTCTCGCTGACTGTACTTTTTTTTTTCAAAATCTGAAAATCCCGATTGAAATTATCCCAAAAGTTAGGGGTGGTCTTCTAAAAGCGTTTTCCTGTAGCTACAATGGTTAAGGTATTTGCCCTTCATGCCCCATCTCAAATTACCACCCTGTATAACACAGAGGCGTTCGCGACATCTTCGAAAAAAGTTTGTGGTTAAATGCACAAGTTCGGGAGTGAGATTTCTGCACTTTGTACTATTTATTGTTCTGAGCTCTTGGCTAATTGTAATAAATGCTAATATTATAATTTCAGGTCACTGAGGGCTGGCTCGAGCCATTGCTGCACCGAGCAGGAAACGATGATGTCTTCATATGTCCTCATATTGACCTCTTGTCTGAAGACACTTTAGCTTACATAAAGAGCATCGACGCACATTGGGGCGCGTTCAGTTGGCGACTACACTTCCGGTGGCTCATACCCAGCGCTGCAGTGCTCAGAAAGAAGGAACAATACCCTTCCAAGCCGTATCCTACCCCAGCCATGGCTGGTGGCCTTTTCGCTGTCCGTAAAAGTCTTTTCTGGCGTCTAGGTAGCTACGACGAAGGCATGGTTATATGGGGAGCAGAAAACTTGGAACTATCCTGGCGAGCTTGGCAATGTGGGGCGAGAATTGAAATAACAGCGTGCTCTCGAGTCGGCCATATATTTAGGAAGCATAGCCCTTACAAATACCCTGGAGGAGTATCCAAGGTTCTGAATTCAAACTTAGCGCGAGCCGCCACAGTGTGGATGGATGAGTGGGCAGACTTTTTCTTCAAATTCAATCCACAGGTAGCCGCAGTGCGCGAGCAACAGTCTGTTGGCGAAAGGGTAGACTTAAGGAAGAGATTAAAGTGCAAAAGTTTTGGATGGTACCTGAAGACCGTGTGGCCCCAACACTTCTTCCCGACTCAAGACAGATGGTTTGGGAGAATAAGAAATCAAAAAGGTGCTTGTATAGGAGTTACTAGTGGAACACAGGGATTCGGAAGCCCAGCAGTGGGTGTTAGTTGTATTAAAGAGCTTGACCTAGAAAGTTTAGTCGTTTTCACTCCAGAGGGGAAATTAATGGTTGACGAAGGTCTATGTCTTGAGCATTTTACCGGACGTGCCGTATGGAAGAGCTGCTCTGAAAGCCCCAGACAGATATGGGTACAACAAGGATCGAGATTACTAACTCCGGACGACTTGTGTTTAACTTTAGTCGTTGATAAAGATGTAAAGGGTGTAGGAGATCCTTTAACATTAAAAAAATGTATTGATGATGATAGACAGATTTGGTATTTTGACCGCGTGCCTTGGCGTTAATATTGTGATAAAAGTAGATAGTACAAGTACAAATTATAAGTAAAGTAAGCAAGTTGAAGGAAAGTTGACATCGTCGAAGTTGGCTAAAGTTGTGAAACTCATAACTCCATTTGACCGATTTTACAGGCCATGAATAAAATTGAAAATAATATCAAAACTTTAAATAAAAAATAAAAACACTCGAGATACGTTGTTGTCATCGTATATTATAGTCATAAGATAAATAATAATAAAAAAAAAACATTGTCTGTGAAATCGTATAAATTGAGTTACTAGTTTAACACTTCTAGCCGACGATGTTAAGGTAGTGATGCGCAAAACTGCTCACTGAAAAGAAAACAGAGATATAGCTCTTTCGCTCAAAAGATCTCTCTTTCTCATTTAGCTCACTAGTGACTCTTCTAACTCTTTAGTTTATTTGACACTGTAGCGGCGAGTTAAAATAGATGAAATGAGCCGCCAAAACAATTAAAATCATGTTAGCTTACGTACTTATCGAAAATTACGAAAAAAACCTAGTAAGGCCGATCAGCACTCGAGCATTTATGCTTTATTACGATAAGGGCAAACAACAATTTACAATGCGCGTATTGAGCCGGTACGGTGAGCGAAAGTTATGATATTAATATATCTATAACTACCAAAATCGACTGATATGAAGTATGCTAGTGAGTCGGTGAGCTGTTTTGTGAGCGACTGAGCGAATTAGTAATTGTAGTATGCGAGCTGGCTCAATTTTATCTCTCATTCGCCAGCTACTCATCTCTAGTTTGAGGACAGAAATCTTAAAGTACATTAATAAGTCCAAAATGAGATTTTAAGTACTTAATATTATTTGAGTCTGATTCGGAATCTTATATTAAGTTTAAATGTTGTTGTAACAAGGTAGGACAGCATTTAATAATAATCAGCACCTGTGATTTTGTAATGATATTATTTTTGCAATAATATAACTAGTTTGTAGGAGCAAGACCATAAGTTGTAATTTTTAACATTATTAACTTAGTAGGTATTATCGTGATAGTATACAATGTTTGCATAGTTTAAGTTACTACAATTATAATGTAGATAGTTTTGTCAAAGAATAATAACTATTACTAGGTAAAGAAGCGGCGCTCACACACCCCCGCCAATTTATCGCCCCCGAAACGCAGCAGTAGGCCTGGCAGTAACTGCCGTGCCATGATTGGCTTGGCTCAGCCCAGACAATTACCTACACACAAAAAACGTGTGCGGACAGACCGCGCTCCTGTAGAAGTAGTAGGCAATAGCGTATTTGACTATTGTTTTGTTATTAGAAATCTCGAAACTATTACAAAAATTATGAGTAACAGTGAAAAATCAATAAAATATATATAATTAAATTGTTCATAAGACAGAGACAACACTACTACCACAGTCTACCTATATCCTACTCCTTACAGTCGGTCAACGTAGAACATTTTCGCAGAGCAATCGTGCGGGGGGTTGCGGGGTGAAGGAGCGGAGGTTATGTCCCGAGTAGCCATACTGCATACTTGGGACATAACCCCCGCCCCTACATCATTTTGACATTTCACAGGACCTGTCAAATGTATGGGCGTTGACCCACTGTATGTAGTAAGTAGGTACACTGTGCTACTACCATGATGATGACGTCATACCTTAAAAACTTCATAGTAACTTGACATCACTGTGTACAGTCACAAGCATAAATATATTACTATGGGCACATTGGCAATTATATCTGTCCCAGGAACGAGTTCAATAATATCTGTCTGCACAAACGCAGCACAAACATCTGATCATTCATAGGCATCGTATTAAAGTGACAACTTCCCAAAGCAAAAACATGTGACGATATTAGTTTCAAAATAATGTGATGCCTCTTCGCAGCACAAACATCTGATCGTTTATAGGCATCATATTAAAGTGACAACTTCTCAAAAGCAAAAATATGTGACGATATTAGTTTCAAAATAATGTGATACCTCTTGGAGTGCAAAAATATGTGCCGTTTACTAATTCTGTGTTTCTATCAGAATTTGCATTGATTCTTCAGTAACGTGCATAAATATATGAAGATAAATAGATGGCAAAAGTATCTAACATAATTCTATCTTCCATTTTATCTTTCATGTTATTTTTGAGTTTGTAAAATTATTATATTTTGGATAGATTTTGATACATTGCTTATATATCTACAAATTAAAATTAAATTATTATATTTTTGTGGGTAGATATTTTTTTCATTTGACGCTGCCGTATTTTAAGAATTGATATTGATGGTATAAAATTTGCATGACGTAATAGATGCAAATGGCGGCTACACTCGATCACTCGATTTTAAGAAGCGTAATGATTTAATGGTATGGTAGTTTGATACAATTATGTTTTTTTTTCTAGCCATGTTACATGTCAACATTGTTTGAAATAAAATATTATTAAAAATATATATAGAATTTTTATTTTGAATTGTAATGGGATAATGTAACAAACTCAAAAATATTATGAAAGATAAAATGGAAGATAGAATTATGTCAGATATTTTTGCCATCTGTTTATCGTCATATATTTATGCACGTTACTGAGGAATCAATGCAAATGCTGACAGAAACGCAGAATTAGTAAACGGCACATATTTTTGCACTCCAAGAGGTATCACATTATTTTGAAACTAATATCGTCGCATATTTTTGCTTTTGAGAAGTTGTCACTTTAATATGATGCCTTTGAACGATCAGATGTTTGTGCTGCAAAAAGGTATCACATTATTTTGAAACTAATATCGTCACATATTTTTGCTTTTGAGAAGTTGTCACTTTAATATGATGCCTATGAACGATCAGATGTTTGTGCTGCGAAGAGGCATCACATTATTTTGAAACTAATATCGTCACATGTTTTTGCTTTGGGAAGTTGTCACTTTAATATGATGCCTATGAATGATCAGATGTTTGTGCTGCGTTTGTGCAGACAGATATTATTGAAATCGTTCCTGGGACAGATATAATTGCCAATGTGCCCATAGTAATATATTTATGCTCGTGACTGTACAATACCCGTTTAGGTGGATACAGACTACAGACTGCGAGGCATGCGTCGCGAACGGGCGGCGCACAACGAATGCCTCTGTTTGAGGCGTGCGTGTCGAAAAAATATACCAACATATGCTCGGGTCGAGCCATCGCGTGCGAAGCAAATGCCTCGTTTGTCTGTCTTCATGTTTGTGGCGAGGCATGTGCTACGCACAGGCGCATTTTCATTTTCTAAGTCGAGGCGTGGGTGGAATCGTACGCGGCGAACACCTCGAACGTGCATGCGCGACTACGTCCACAACTAATGTAATGCTCGCACTGAGACGCTTTGATCTTGAAGCGTTTGCCGACATACGTTGGCTCGCCCTCGCACGTGCGTAGCACATGCCTCGCCACGAATATGAAGGTACACACCTTGCAAGGCATTCGTTGTGCGCCGTTCGCGGCGCATGCCTCGCAAAGTCTGTATCCGCCTTTTCGCGTGACAAGGGCAGACAATGTCTCCTCAACAAACTTTGAAAGCGTGGTTCTTCTCTATTTTTTCATTGTTTTTTTTTGCATACCATGTTCTTTCTATACCTACTTTTTTTATAAAATAATACTAAATTGCTGTATATTTTTCGGGGGTGTATTCTTATTCGTAGTATAAAATGGTGGATAAGTTTACCGCCAGATTAACATTCCACTACTTAGAGCTTACTTTTGCTTTTGCTATTAATCATATTTTATAAGTAGATCTATGAACGTTATTGACTGTTCTCTTCGTAGTATATTTTTTTCAGTTATGAAACTTATGGAACATATTTAATATTGCCGTTAGTTATTAGAATTGATCTTATTGAATAGAAATTGCTGTGAGAAAAGAGAGTTAATATCTCGATAATTCTTCCTAGAACCGTTGTATGTTCTTTTAGATTGTAGGTACATGGTTCTTTTATTTTTTATGGCTGATTTTACCAACGTCTGATAATTTTACAAAAATAAAATTTGAAAGGGCGTACCCGAAAATGAAAGTAAAGGTTTACTTAAGGGAAATATCGTGATTTTTTACTTTTGGTGTTGGCAAAAATTGTATGCAAATATTTAAATATTTTTTTGGAACTTAAACTCATTTGGCAGCTTCAGGGTTAATCTTTGACTTGCGTTGTGATAGTAAAAAATGTTCAACATATTATCTATCAGAAAACAGTATTTTCTTTTTCTGGCACTTTAGATTATGGGTACAAAATGTTTGAATCCTGAATGATCTCCTTTGGCAACTTTCGCAAAGCAAATCTGACGAAATGTGAAATTGTGAATCCTCAGACAAAATTATGTAACGTTGATAAAATCAACTCTTATTATAAATTAATTTCAAGACACGAAATCAAGATGATGAATATTGGTGATAATTTATAATTCCTGTGCAGCATTTATACTTTTAATTCTTCTAGTCTTACATCTGAATATTTTATAAATTCCTAGGACCTAGATGGTAGGTTTCTAATTTATGAATAACCTATAATAATAGTAACACCAATCTCAGTATTTGTGGGATACATTCCAGTTACCACGTTCTCAGTTCATGCTTACCACTGCCACAATATTAAAAGCATAGTATAATTTTTTCCGATTCTCTTGTTCATCAATTAGACTAAAATTAGGAATTGCTATCTTTTACTAACAGACAGCGCGAGGAAAGGACCGTGATAGATAAAACCTAAATTAGAGATGTCAAACTACAGGTCTAGCGTATAACTGAGTCAGGGCCTGGGGTATGGGAGCGGCACGGAAGGAGTGACATATGACGACGTGTCCGAGCTATCTCGCTATACACGTGACAAATATAATGAAGATATCTCTTACGATATTTACGTGAGTATACTTAAGTTAAATTAATATAATTGCGCGTGACAATGTAAACAAAAAAATAAGTTACAATTTTTATATTATTTTATTTAATAACTGAAACAACAAACAAATCCCGAAATCCCAAATTTAATTAATCAGATTCCTTATCGCTGTCTGTACCCGAATCACAGTATGAATGATTAACACTTTCATTATCTAGTAGTAGTAAAAATATCGTAAGAGATATCTTCATTATATTCATCACGTGTATAGCGAGATAATTCGGACACGTCATGTCACGACATATATCACCCCTCCCGTGCCGCTCCCATACCCAGGCACCGACTCGGTTATGCGCTAGACCTATAGTTTACGCCTTGAACTTCATCGTGATTCTGTGAGTTGTGAGTCGACACGTTCTGATGTGTCGCCTTAATTTGACAGATCTTTTTTACGTACGTCTCTTTCTTATTTTATCAGAATGAAAAAGATGGCAATAGCCTACATTAAGTTTAGTTTGTGCACAACAAAATCGACAATATTATTCCATCAATTAGAGAGCTTCTCTGAAGAAAAATCGATTTGTTTTTATTAAACTAATAAACTAATCAGTAGCACAATTCACTCTCTTATTTCGCTGTATATGTGGGGAACATTAAGTTAGATAAAAACAATTTTAAATATGTGATCAGTTGGTGCATAGCAAGTCATGCTGGGTGCTTTCCTACTGTTTTGACTTGGTGTTTTATAGAAAAATCTCGAAGGAAATTAGCCCAAGTTACAAAAGGCATAGTAGTTTCGTGATACAAATTAAAGTAGTATTTAAAATTAATGTTTTTTATGTTGAAAAAACAGTCGAGTTATAAAAACTATCATTTTTTTTACAATGTATTAAATTATATGAGAATTAATCTATGTCATTAAATTAACTGTTTATTATACACTTGTTTTATTCACATTCCCTTCATCTGAGTATGAGGTATAGCAGCAATGTCGCTATCGTTACGTGAAGAGGTATTGTGTGTGTTCGTGATACGGAGTTGCAGTTGTTTCCATTGCATATAAAGCAGCGCGCGTCGCTGTGGCCGCGTGCTCTCTCCACGGCGACTAGGCCGAGACAGACTGAGTCCACTTGTGCTCTAGGAATACAGCCCCGAAGAGTGTCCACTGTGTTGCCGACTGGAAATTAGAATTATGCATTTGAAGATAATCTCGTAATCTTTACAACTCTCTAAATGTGTCTATACCACGGTTCTGAACTAATGAGATCACACCTTAAAAACTTCATAGTGATTCGACATCATTCTGTACAATACCCGTTTCGCGTGAAAAGGACAGACAATGCTTGCTCAGCAAACGTCGAAAGCGCGTATCTCCTCTATTTTTTCACCGACTCATTATTTTATTTTTTCACATACCGTGTTCTTTCAATAAAATAATACTAAATTGCTGTACATTTTTAATAGTAGTGAAATACCCTATTAATGCTCCTACAATGCCGCCGGCTTATTGCCGCGCGGGTGTACGTCAATGGCTAGCCATACACGCACGGATATGCCCGCCAGATCTGCCCAACAGACGTGCCTGGTGGGCGTGTATGGTGAGAACAGACACGGATATGCCTGCCGGATGCCTGCCCGCTGCCCGTGCTCAAAACGACCGGATCGGGTACGGGGAAGGCAGATCCGAGTACCAATTGTGCGTGTGTGCGTATCGACGGATGTGCCCGCCGAATTGCCGAATGCTTTGTTAGTGTATACGCGTTTCGTCTAAAATGGCATTTAGCGACAATAAAGTCGATCTGAACTCATGCCCGGAGACGAAATCACGGATCCGATTTGTGTCGCGCCCGGCGGGCAAATCTGGTGCTTGTTCACGTTAACTCGCGGGCGCGGTGGCGGGCGCGGTCGCGAAATATCAAACGTATGGCATAATATGCAAGTGTTCACGTACAAAACGCAGGTGCGGGCTATGTAGCGGGCGAACTCGCGACGGGAGCGCGCGGCGCGCTCGCGATAATATCAAACGTATGAAGTTGTTTGCGAGTGTTCACGTCGAACTAGCGGCGGAGCGCGCGATTAACTCGCGTCGTCAGGTAAGATCAACCCGTTTGAACTTGTCGCTGGAAATTATAGCACGTTTTTCATCATGTCGTATAATACAGAAGAATTTATCAGTGCTATTCAGGCAAGAACTCCAATTTGGCAAAGCAAACATCATTACCATATGAACAGAAACGTTCTTAATAAGTTATGGAAAGAAATTGTTGAATTATTTCTTGATATGGAAGGTACATAAAAAGTATTCATATTTATAGGTATTTTAAACTGCTTTATTTTTGTAACTATAGTATAAGGTATGAAATCTCATTTTAGGAATGAATTTTCGATTAAAATAAAAGATCGTCGTCCATGTTTACAACCTCTGATAACACGTCACACTCGCGCAAACGCCTGGCGGCCAATGTGAACACGAACTCGCCAAGTCCACCGCGCCCGCCACCGCGCCCGCACCCGCGAGCTGTACGTGAACAAGCACTACGTGTGTGGCGAAATCACGGACCGGATCCGAGATGCGCCTGTCGGTCAAATCCGTGCGTGGCTAGCTAATAGGCGTTATATCCGGTGGCCTGGTTAAACACCCGCCGGCAAGCCCCGGCGGCATTGTGTGTAGGACCCTTTAGGCGGTGCTGATTGCATTCCCTGTAAAATGTAAGCCATAAGCCACCCCTTCCACCCCCGGGTTTCGTTTAAGGCGATTAAGGAATTACTTCAAGAGCATGGGCAGTAGCGTCCTATCCGCTAAACAATAACCTGCTATTGCATAATCTTTTGCCAAGCGGCAATATTATCGTCCACTAACGGTCATTGGGAGGCCGTTGATTATCAGCGGACCTTCATTGTCATGACGATGGTGCTGATTGGAGTTCTGTTCAACCCGTGACAAAAAACGAGTCCGAATCGAGTTATAATAATAAAATAGTGCAGCCGTGGATAGTCCCCGGTTGGTGCGCCCGGTCCTTTGGAAGGCATACACGGGGACACAGGTCCAACGCGCCCTTTGAGAACTTTAATCCAAAATGAGGTGGGGCGCCCCACCTCACTTTGGATTAAAGTGAGGTGGGGCCCACCGTGTATGCCTTCCAAAGGACCGGACATCTTCCGCACGGAAGATGAGCCGTGATGTCAAAGAGATACATTATAATAATTGGCGAAAAACAAAATTATTAATTGCATGCTTATAATCTGACTTCGAATGACACCTTTGAGCAATACAACGTACGTAACATCGGTGTATGTGAAAATTGTGTTCACTAGAAACCCCCCGACGGCCGTCTTCAACATTGTTGAGGAGCTTTGAGTTTTCCAGTGGTCCAGTACATTGAATCCCCGTACATTGCGTACGTAATCCACCGGTAGGTAATGGTAGATAATGCAACCACGTCTATGCAATACAAACCAAGAGAGATATCGTATCTTACGAGAGCAACTTACAAGTCTTATCATCTGGCGTAGCCACCATCTTCAAGCAGCGGTATTCTATAGGGATCTTGGAGTCAGTGCTCGGTGGAGGATGTCCGTAGTTGTGCACCCACGTCGCTGACACCCAGTTGACGGGCTGGCACTCGACCGGAACTACCGGCCCGATCCTCTGGTTAGGGTGGCAGCCCAGACATCGCTCGTAGAAACAGCTTTCTGGGACCGCTGCAATGTATAAAAATAAATGTTTAATTATTTGTTGAGTTCGATAATACTCGATATTGGTCGAGTATAAAGCATGTCAAGTTTGAGCACAAATGGCTGCGTCAGATGACGAAAGTTCTAAAACCGTATCATAATCTCCTAAGACATTGTAGGCTTCTCCGAAAAGGCTTCAGGTAAGTATTTCTATTTAAGCTGGACATATAATTATCTACAAGGTGTAATTTAAATAACGCACAACTTCTTATGAGGTCACTGTACTCTTCATTATGAACAACTTTTACGAGTACCTACTATGGGACCAAATATGAAATCGTGAAATAAAAATCTGCTGTTCCCTACATTCTGACGAGTTATGCGAACATAAATGCAGGGAACAGCTGATTTTTTAATAGGTTGTGCGTTATTTAAGTTACACCTTGTTTAAAGGGTTTTTTTTAAATTTACTTTTCCCCCCTTTTTAATTTTTCGGGGACGTTGTCCTTATTGAAGTGGCCTCCGTCGCAGGACTGTTGGCAACAAGCACATAGGTTTTTCTGATGTTTTTTTTTAAATTGGTTTTTCTTTAGTAAATATAATAAGTATGTAAAGTTGTATGGTTAGATACTCCATCAGTTGTCGATTGTCAGAGCCATGATGATTAGTAACAGAGCGGTGCACTGCGCGCCTGACCATTAGGCCCCTCGCCCACAGCGACTTTTTGTAGCGATGCTGTCGCGCGTTTTGTAAACATGCTTCTGCATCGCTACTATCGCGTACAGAATCTGGGCGAAAGTACACAGCCAGCGATAGCATCGTATCGATACACATGCGCGACAGCATCGCTACAAAAAGTGGCCGTGGGTGAGGCCTCTTAGTGGATATTTGGAGTAGGTAGATGATGCTCAAAACCTTAGATTTTTTTTTTGAACGTTTCCCCACACTAAGATTTCTCTTGTATCGTGGGTGCGTTTACAGACACAAATCTCACAAACAAACGCCCAGACCCGAAACAACCATCTGTAGGCCATACAAATTTTTGTTCCGTGTGGGAATCGAATCGAACCCACGACCCGTGGCGCAGAAGCCAGTCGCTTAGCCACTGCACCAAACGTGTCGTCAAATTATAAAACTAATCTCAAACAATTTGAACAGTTTGGTTGCATAGATGTTTTTGGTAAACTAGAATGTGTTCAATTATTTGGACACCTGAGTTGCTCATCTACTTCTGCTGCTGACTACTACCTATTATCAATTGGTTTACGGGCAAGTTAATCTTATACGTTTCACTCATTTTACTATTTCTAGATACCTACGTATAATTCAGGTGTGTGAAATTTTGTGTCTTGTAAGTAGTTATTCCCGGATAAATTTAATTAGCGTGACAATGTGAACAATAAACTCAAAGATGTGTCATTTATCTGAAATGGTAAAATCAATATGTTTACTCAAGATTACAATGTTATACTGATAACTATAAATAAGTATGTATCTAAGTGTATACACATCTAATAATGTATACAGTGAAATGTGAATTCAGTGCAGTTGCTCAAGGAGTTATGAAATGATTCTGAACAATGACTAAAGATCAGACAGTCTCCATAATATTCAATCCATTGTAGCGTCAATCTAAGTGTATTTTTGAAGTACAGCTGATGATTGCGGATATAACTTCGATGCGGACTTTATTATCTGTTGACGCTTATTATAAATTGATATCATTACGGAATATCTACGGGCTTGTTTACCACATCAATAACCTGAACTTGTCGCAAATGTTGATTGTTTTTTAGGCTCTATATATAAGTAGGTATCAAATTAAAGTTAATTGGTTGTTATGATATGCCACGAACAAAAGAAAGATCACTTAAATCACTCAAGGAATCTGGTCTGTAATAGTTTTTTATGCAAAATAGCTGTAATACAATCAAAATTCATGTGTCTTTATTGTTTTACATAAGCCATATGCGTGGCAGTTACGCAAAACGGTTTTCATCAAGACATGCTCCGTTAAGACAATTTTTCGCCCGAACATAATCGCGAAATGCAGGCAGCGCGTGGTCTGATTTCTCTTGCATGTGAAGTATTTGTAACCCGAAATCTCATTTTTAATTAAGAACTCTTTTAATTATTTGGGTTCAGTGCACACAATTAAGTTAGCGAGAGGGCAGATTTTTAAACAAGATGTAGGTATCCGAAGATCTCGGTTGAAACGTAGGTTACTCCATCCAGCTTACTGTCCCTACTTTGTTTTTGTATATTTTATAAGGAGCATGAAAAGAGCCTCCACACATGACGGATACTTAAGTATGTCCGGCGCACCCTGGGCAATCAGCCCTGCCACCAACCTTGCTGACTGGCTAATCTTTTCACCACGGCATGAGCTACTCTAGTATAGCTCGTCCTGACACGAGAGAAGAAGACTTTCGGAAGGTTTGACTTGTCAGCCCAAGCACCACAGTCTAACGACGTGCGAGCGTCAACGCGGTACGGACGGGAAGACTCGTTCTATGTTCATCAAACCAATTGCCCATCGGGGTCACCAGAACTAAAACTGGAGCTTCTCCCGCAGAGTAGACATTCCCATAGGGAGAGTAGTCTACCACAGTGATAGCTTAGGCCTTCCATGCCGGAGGGACTGAGTTCTATCTCGGCCCGCACTTCTGAATTTTCGAATTCATGTGCGAATCGTAAGAGGTCTCCAAAAAGCTCTCAATGATGTGAAAAGTCAGCCAACCCGCACCAGGCCAGCGTTGTGGACTCAAGCTTAAACCCTTTTCATTCTAAGCAGGGGCCTATGCTCAACAGTGGGATAACAATGGGCTGCTTATGCATGCGGCTAGAAATGAAATGCAATAGACTTTCGAAGAGTGAGGAACGTGTCTTTCAAATGCAAGTAGGTAGACATACAAGTAGGCAGGTGCACGGATGCCTGGTAGTAGATAGTAGGTACTTCTTGTGATAGGTAGCAAGGAAAATTAATGATTGACGACTGCCTCAGCTATCAGACTCGCGGCATTACCTCGCACAATGCATGTCCATGTCTAATCGGATTGTTGTGTAGCGGCCTTTACTCGGGCGCAGTCGATCGGCGCGTCCGCCATGTAATAGCACTCCTGACTGCAGTTTACGTTTGTTTTAACCGCCGCAATCATATGTCATTTTCTCGCGTTTCGCGCCATTTTGCCGGCCATCAGGCCGTCGTTCGATCCGCTCGGCGCGTACGCTCCGTAATTATTGAAAGCAGAGAATCCGCTCTCGACGTTAAGGTACGGTGTGCCGCACGAACGATTATTTAACTCGTGTGTGTAGTTTCTTTCGCTATATTATAATTTATTATAACTATGGTCTTTATTAATTAGGTTGATACTGATAAAGCGATAGGTACCCATTGTTTTTTTATATTAATAGGGCGCTATCACGAGTTTTCCTATTTATGATAACTATCTAAATGATAACCTAGTTTCCGAATCGTATGAAACTCTCTATTATTAGTAGGTACCTAGTTAGATTGTTTTAAGCAACTCAGGGCTACATTTAGGGAAGGGGAACAGGGGCTTTATTATCGGGGCCCCACAGGAAAGGGCCCCCACACTACAGGGTGTAAACGAATTCGTGCAATTCCTTCAAACCGCGTGATCTACTGGTGACACTTATTGACCCTGCATAGGTTTTTTTCAGAATCAACAAAAAATAATTAAAAAAAATGAACCATGGTATTCGAACTATTTGAGTAACTTTAGCGTCCCAAGTTAACTGACTGCGTGGAGTGATATCGCGCTAGTCGTGCCCGTCAGCTGTGTCGCCGTACCTTCATAATTTATCGAAATTTTCTATCACATAAAAATATTTGGGAAAGAAAAAGTTTATTTTTAATCAATCTAAATCCCGTGCAAGTTTAATCTATACCATTAATAGATCATGTGGTTTGAAGGAATTACACGAATTCGTTTACACCCTGTTTAAGATTTAGAATTATTTTAGATACGAAAAAAAAATGACATCCGTTCTGACACAAAGAAAAAAAAACACAATCACGAGGTACTTTTTTAAAAACATTTCAATGGACCATTTCTTCAGTGTTCCAGGGCCTCCACACCTTCAAATCCGGCCATGGCTAAGCAATAGGTCAATGATCATGCAATTTCAAGAATTAACGTGTGGTATCCCTAAGGGAAATTGAGCGGGAAAAGATAGTACCTAATACCTACTCTGAAGCAGATTACGCACTAAAGAAACAAGATGCCGCTGTCATTACCTACCCAAGTGAAACTAGCGTAATTGTATATTATTCATCATAATAACACATTATAAGGAGGGTTCTATGTAGCCAATACTTACGTATGCTACTTAGTGAATTTTAATTAATAATACTTGAGTACGTACCTTTCTACTCCAGATAAAACAGAAATAACCATTCTAGAACTGATTAAAATTTCTATGTTCATAACCAGTAGAGTAACTAACTCTTGTAAGTAATTTATTTATCAATTAATTAATTTATTATTATTCGCTTTGGCACAAAATTTGTATAGAGGCGAACTTGATAATTCAGCTTTTTGATTTAGATTTCAAAAAGAAAAAATGCGTGTTATTGAATAAAAATATTCACAATTGGTAGTTATTCTTATTTTGATTCATTTATTCATAAACGCTCAATATTAAATCAATTTGTCGCCAAATATGCATTCAAATTCAAAGGTAACTAGGTATTTCTGAGCTGACATAATTCCAATGTCGATCGATCAGAATTATTTAACCTAGGTAACCCTACTGACACTAATTTCAGGATCAAAGTAATGCAAATTTTAAAACTTCATAAAACCATTGTGATTCCGAAATCAAATCCTGCGTAATTATCACTTCTGGAATCGGAATTAGTGTTGTTCCAATGTGTCAATTTATAAATTAATTCAGTACCTACGCTAAATAAATGCAGATATTTTTTTGAAGTAGGAAACCTGATGTATCGTCGAGGTTTCTTTGATAGTTCAGCTTTAGTTTACAAAAACTGTCAAATTGTTTGACAACAAAAACAACAAACAAAAATTTTTACAGTTACTAACGAAAACTGTATGAAATAAAAATTGCTGCATTAGCCTGCAGGTGGATGTCAGACTACTAACTTTGAAACAAAATGTACTTAAAACTAGAATTAATAAATTCTAAGCTTATCTCATTCAAGTTAATTGAAACGGTTCCTAGACTGATGGTGCGTAAGATTGCACCGGTGATCGTCGTCTTAACCGTATGGTTAGCACCCGAGAAAGTGGATGATAGGCGCCTGACATAATTGTGCACGGCCAGTTGAGTGCCGTCAGCCGTGTCTCTATTGTAATTCTATATGGACCAGTTTTTGCAGTTCACCTGGTAAAATATTGGTTGACAATCAGAGTTCGGAAAGTGACCGCTTAGGAGGAGGAGCGGGCAATTTTGACCGTACAACTTTATCAGTTTGTATGATGGTTTTGAAAGTTATGGGAATGGTAATAAATCTCTTATTCCTTCCAGATTAAGTGTTTAAAAGGCACTTAAATTTACAATTTAGTAGAAACAACTTAAGGCGTTTCCCCTACTGAAAGTGGCGCCACTTCAGAAAAAAAGCATTATTTCTGTCAACACACAACATATTGAAATTTCGTAGATACGTACAACATTTTAGTCAAGTGTTGTAGAAATTTTCGAACACCAAATATCAACACTAGAGCTTCTGTATTCGAAGTTTTAGCGATAAGTATCAAAAACTACCGTTTTTAGCATTAAAAACTTCTAACCTAGGATGTCAAGTGTTGTTTTTTTGGTGTTCGACAATTTCTACAACACTTGACTAAAATGTTGTACGTACGCAATTTCAATATTTCCATTTCATTTCCCCACTTTCGGTGGGGGAAGCGCCTTAAAAAAAACAGGCAGAAGGACAAGGCAGGTTTTGGACAGTTAAGGACGTGACGACATGCAATGTCTCGACACAGATGTCTACGATAATAGAAAAGTCGAGAAGAAAGAAAGGTCCTCAGACCATAAGGAAGTCGATTATTTGAAATGAAGACCCAGGAAGAAAGATATAATTTTATTTTATTAGTTATTGAACTGAAGCTACATTGAATCGATTAACTTGCTGTCTGTCCAGATGCTACAGGTATATTATAAAACCCACCTCTTGCTGTCATAAAGTTCCAAGTTTAAAATTCCACAAAATATCACATTATAAATTCTAAAGACAAAACTCAGCATTACTACTATTCGCGATATCTTCACTTATCTAAGTCACAACACAGCACTGACCTAAATTCATAACTAGTGATCATCAACATAAAATCCCCTGCCCACGCGCTCTGTGGCGACATTACTAGACGAATTGACAATGTAAATACTATTGTCAACAGAATAAATAAATATTTATCCAGAGGCGAGATGAGTCGGTATTCGGTAAGCCATTGTGTCGCGCAGGCGCGGGCGGCTGGTCTGTTCATAAAGTGAATTTAAAACCGTGTGATGTAACACTTTGTTTTATTTATATTCAATCGGATGTTAACTTGTAGACACAATAGGTTAACAAATCATTACAAACTAAGGATGTTCTATTGTTTGAATTATGTGTTTTTGTTTACAAACGTTATTTTATATAGGTAAATGTAACGTGCTTTCTATGAAGAGAAATGTAAGCTTACCATAAGGAATGAGTCCGGCTACGCTAAGAATAAACACTAGCATTTCAGTGCACTGGAACACAGTTCTAATTATAAATGTTGTTCGTTATAGCGTCCACTATCGGCACAGTTTTTATCACACTAATCTTTGGTGGAATCGGTTTTATCTTTCAACGTGTGTCGTTATCATTGTGTTGTAAATTATTTTGTCGTTTCCAGTGGAAAACATGTTTAGCAAACTGTGTGTGAAACACGCCTGTCAGTAACAAAAATAAATTTATATCTGTTAGCAATGTATCGGAAAATTCTCGTCATTTAAAGGTTGAAGATGTTTCGGAATGAACGTGCGGCAAACCAACGTAGTTTGGCATGAATCGTAATGAACGTGGTGAAATAGAGAACTAACACGAAATGTACTGGATTTGGCAGTTTTTTGACATCTTCCTTTACAAGCAGCGCCGCCATCTGCGTTCATTTAGAGTTATGTCGGACTCTATTCCCTTTTCTACGTAAGGTGAGTCCTGACGTTTGTCTACTAAACATTCCCATACAAAGAATATCAAATATTAAAAAAAACAAGGCATGGATAATATAACTATTTTTTTACGGCTACAATTTACGAAATAACCGAGCTGTCAGGACTCATCTTTGGGTGAACAGATTATGGTTGCTAATTTTTGGCACAGTTGTTATGAAACATTTTGACAAATCAATTCTAATTCACAGTAACTGCATAAGTGTCGTTTTATTTGCTACGCTATATCGAAGTGATCTACCCTATCAGATTCAAAATTCAATACAATACATAGCTCCTGGAAAAACCAAACCTTGCTATTTTTAGCGCCTGTTTGTCCCTTGAAATTCCGGTGTACTAAGAACCGTTCAGAAGTTTTAAAAATAATAATTATTAGTGACAAATAGCAGGGATGGATTGTTTCATGTTATAATAAAAGTAGATTTAGCATACTGTCAAAGAAATTAAATAATCGGAACAGAAAATTAAGTCAAAAGTCGTTTGAGCCTAGTTTCCCCTTCTATATACAATGGCATAAATTAGATAAATGATCATCTGTCCGTGAAGATGAGTAGGCGATGATAAACTGACCAATTAAATGACACTCCTTCGCAAAATATACTAATCCAGATTATGCTGATTGAAATTACGTATTCATGCAATATATTATTAATGTGCAGGATAATTAAAACAGATTACTTTTAGTGGGTTTTTTAGAATGACCTGTCTGGGGCAATTAATAAGACTACACTAATTAATTACATTTATTCTGTCTAGTCTGAAATTAAAATACCGCTATTTTTTTAAAGAAATAGCTTGAACATATTTCTTAAAAAAAATGTCCCTTCTTTTTGTTATATAGGTATGTAATTCGTATTTTTTTATACTAGTATATTTTAGTATGGATTTAGTTATTAAAATGTGTTGACAACAATAATATTCAAATACAAGAACAGAAATAGCGGCACGCGATCGATAGAGGTGTCATGTCACGTCACTTCCTAACAGATCTACCAAATAGGGCTGACCGTAAAGTTGATACCAACTTAATTTTACATGCAAAACAAACAATATTCATCTTAATTTGAATATAGATAAGGGTGTAGGCAACGGAGAGCGAGAATTTGGTAGTGTGTGCGAAATAGTGGCCTAGATCACGGCTGCCATGGTTTGGAACAGCGACGCGACATCTCGCATCGTGTCGGCATGTGCGAGTCACACGGATGTCTCCGATAGATAAGCAGAGAATATCCTGAGGGCCTATTGTGACTCAAACGACACTTTTAAAGCCTTTTGATATATTTGTGCCCGGTTGTATTATTTCAAAAACTGAAGCAGTCTGAATTACATTATTTGTCTCAAGAATTATATAAAAATTAGAGCAGTAAAAAATGTATGCTGTCTTACTTATACGAGGTTATTCGGAAAGGGAGTACTAATTCGCAGGCCACTTAAGCATCACTGATGACGGTTTTAAAGCAAGTGTTTAAATTTCAAAATTTGATAATTTTTATTTTGATGTTTATTTTATTTTAGTTTTTTCAAAAATTCTTCATCCCTCCTTAAGAATTCAGTAAACGGAGCTTCTAATTTGTGACCCCAAATATGACCTAAAATGTAAACACAGTTGATCATAGCTGAGGATAGATAGATTTTAGGGTATTTTTTATGAAATCTTTGGACAGCTATTTCTCTGAAAGTATTGATTTTTAACCGACTTCAAAAAGGAGGAGGTTCTCAATTCGTCTGAATGTTTTTTTTTTTTTTTTTTTTTTTTTGTGTGTTTGTTACGCGATATCTCCGCCATTTATGAATGGATTTTGATGATTCTGTTTTTGTTTGGTAGGCCATACTTCAGAGGTGGTCCCATATAAATTTTATTGAAATTGATTCAGCACTTTTTGAAAAAGTAAACAAAAACAAAAAAAAATACACAAATCGTATGTAGACGACGTTCTAGTTGTAGTGCTGGTCCGAGAATTTGTACACTATTGTAATTGTAATTTGTGGCACTAAAAAGTATGAAATAAAAAAAACTTTAAAAAAGTAAAAACCGACTTCAAAAAAAACTAAACGGAGTAAAATAATTATCATTTAATAAAACTACCAGTTTCAGAAGTCGGTGTTCTACGCTGAAACAAATTGAATGCACCGACTTCTGAAACTGGTAGTTTTATTAAATGATAATTATTTTACTCCGTTTAGTTTTTTTTGAAGTCGGTTTTTACTTTTTTAAAGTTTTTTTTTGGGGAAAGTTGTAGAACAAAAGTTACTCATTATTATGGGTACTTTAACAGCCTTTCGGATTAGTACCCCCTTTCTGACTAACCTTGTATACGGTTCAAACAAAATACCTGGATAAATCTCTACAGATCACAGTAATCATGAATATGAACAACTTTTACTATGGGACCAACTCTGAAATATTTAAAAAAATCAGCTGTTTCGTACAAAAGTGCAATACTTACACAATCAAAATGTATAGAAATGCTGTTCTTTTTTTTCAGAATTGTTCCCATAATAGACCTTGTTCATATTCATAAGTACTGTGATCTGCAGAAGTTTGTCCATATATTTTGTTTGAACATAAAGATGCGTTGCAGCATTGCTTTTGAATATTTTTTGCATTATATACTCAAATATGGCACTAAATTTTGTATTCATCATTGCACTGAAATCTAGTAGTTTCGTAAGACGTGAAGATATTATTCAAGCCATCAAGTGGGTAGGCTTTAAAACGATGATAAGCATTTATTCTGTCGCCTAGTTATCCAAAAAAATCTTACTGATACTTATCACACGTAATAAAAGTATCACAAAGGGGGATATCTATTTAAATTTGTGCATTAGAGAGTTCAGAGTCTGTAGAATGTTTTGGTTAATGATGTGCCAACGTATGGGGTATAGAAAAAATCATAATATTAAGCATTGACGTAGAAACAAATGGATCAAAAGTCTAGTACATAATTCACGAAAAAAGTGTCCTGAATTTGCATAGCACCAGAGCATGAGCCAAGGCACACTGCCATATAAACTTCGAAATACCAATAAACTAATTTAAATCTTTTGTCCTTATCGTAACGCCTAATTTAACTTACAACTATCGGAAGATTCGACTGCATCCATTGACGTAAATTAGTCTTATTTTTCGCGTTTTAGTCTTAATTCGGTTTGGAAATTTTTGAGTGCTAACTCGAGGTCCATGTCCATTTCTACGTCAATGTTATCAAGCTAAAGATCATGTTCATGCAAGGACATATTCTGTTTGTATGGACATATTTTTATACATAACCTGCCTTTTCTTGTCTTATTGCTGGGTACCTGCTGGGGCCTCTTTTACGTTGGGGTACATGAAAAGAGCCTCCACGAGTGACGATACTTAAGTACGTCCGACGCACCCTGGGGAGTCAGCCCCGCTACCAACCTTGCTGACTGGCTAATCTTTTCACCACAGCATGAGTTATTTTCGTATAGCTCGTGCTGACACGAGAGAAGAACGGGCCTCTTCTCTGAATGAGAAGGGTTAATGCTCTATAAGGCCTTAACCATTGGTGGGTTAGTGCACCAAGCTATACACGCTGGCCTGGTGCGGGTTGGGAGACTACACACACCATCGACAACTTTTTGGAGCCCTCTCTGGTCTGCAGATCTTGTCTAGAGCATCTTTAAATTAATTCTTCCAGAATGTTTTCTACGCATCAATAAACCACATGTACGAATATACGATTCAGTTTTGTACCCATAACAGTAGACACTTCATCTAATCGAAGCTCCTGATGCATATCAAACCGTACAATCCCATGTAACAAGGTATCTTATCAATTTACGATCTTCAGCTTCAAAGTGTTTTTGATCGTTATAATTTAAAAGCGGCGTACCTTTCACTCAGGTGGACCAATTAATTCTTGGTCGATACATTAAGAGTTCAATAAATTTCTCGAAAAACGCCGCGACCACAGATAACAGGAACGAGTTCGGGACCTCTTCTTTAGATTAAAGAGGTTTTATTTATCTTGGACAATTTGTTAATGCCACTCTTCATGCCTTCCGGTAGCCGTGTAATTGAATCTTCTGGTTTTTGAAGATTTATTGCTGCCATTTGATTGAGCTACCGTCCTTGGATTAGCGGTTCTATTTGAATCTTCGCCGACATGATTTGTGTTTATTTCTTTTATGTTATTGCATATATTTCTCAAATATGTCTCAGTGTTTTTTCCGTTGCGTATAATTTATCGGTCTACCACGAATGTTTTGATGTATAGTATCGTAAACGTAACGTTAATGTGAGTGATTTTTTAATGGAAAATACAAATCAAAAAAAGTTTGCGATCACTTTGAAAAATTATGTAGCCTTTTTGAATTTTCTAATCGGGATTCAGAGCGATAATTATCATGATAAATATAGATTGATAGTTATCTAGATAAATATAAATCACATTTCAGTTGGACTTTGAATTCGGAATCTTCACATACATAATCATGCTGGTGATCGCAAACTTTTTTTGATGTGTGTAGGTATGTATAATCCATAAATAGGAATAAAGAGGAATGAAGGGCTCGTGGCTAATAAAATACCGTACGGAGTATATGTTTTGCATGGCTAAGCTGCGCTTGACGAGGTCAGTCCGTGGATGGGTGACCATTGGTTACACATCGAGTTCCTTCCCTGCCTTGGAGAGCACGTTAAACCGTCGGTCCCGTGTGTCATACGAATACCTATAATATGGTATGTCTACAGAGTCTACACCCGTGCGCTTTCACGTTCATCTTGCGCTTTCAACTTTCAATTCCTCTTGCGTCCAGCGCATGCAATATTGATTGTCATAAGACTCGAACTAGTATTAGGGCATGCGTTTTTGCATGCGCTATGGCGCTTCAGGCATGCGTCAGACGGAAGCGCAAGATGAACATGAAAGCGCACTGGTGTAGATATACCATATGACTAGTGTTGCCAGGTCCGATTTGTTGTAAATCGGTACATGAGGTCAAAAAAATCGGGATTTAGGGTTGCAGATCGGGACAGTAAACAAAAAAAAAACAAGGGGTTTTAAGTCTATTTAATCTTACATAATAAGTAATCAGTCTTGCTAGACTAGTAGAAATTATAAAATAAAATCGTACTCCAAAGCCAATAGATGGCGTTCCGTGTTAAAAAAAATACGTAGCGTAAATATACATTTTTATGTGTTTTTTTTTTCATTTTTTGATTAATCGGGACATTTAGCGTCCCGATCAGGTACAAATCGGGACGCGTCCCCAGACCCCTGAAAATCGGCACGTCCCGCGCAAATCGGGACACCTGGCAACACTACATATGACAGTCGTTACGGGTAGTCAGAAGCCCGAAAGTATGACAACCGGTCGAACCTTAGGTTATCGGCATTGCCCAGTAACTGGGTTGCGGAGGTCTGATGGCAGTCGCTCCGTGTGAAATACTGGTATTCAGCAGCTTCTGGTTAGATTGCAAGCTGACCCCAACTTAATTGGGAAAAGGATAGGCAGAATAAGATAGATATGGATAAAGTTTTCAATTTAGTTAAATATTATGTGCGAAACGGTTATTTCATATTCAAAATTACTTTTATTTATTTTGATAGAAGTATTAATTTTACAATATTTACACAAACAATAAATATACAAATAAAGAAAAACATAAGTATCCTAATAAAACTACAAACTAATAAGGATATCAAAATATTCCTCCGCATCGCTGTCGACTAGTAACGTGCCCAGAAGGCTGGCAGCATTGCCACGTTGTATGGCAATGCTAATCCTTTGACCAAAGTAGAGGCCAGCCTTCGGGTCACGGGAAGTGTCGACTAGTCGCTTTGCAACATCTCTGAATAGGAGTTGGGCACTCGGACCCCACGGCCCGAGTGTTTCGACCCCAAACGGCTCGAAAATGTAATTACTAATAAAGTTCTTATATTTCCGCCGCTTGAGGGCCTCCGCAGGTGCAGCAGCAGTGCCAGCACAGCCTGCCGAGCTAGGAAGATGAGATGGCGCAAGGGTATCGACGCACGTTGCGTCCCATATCAGAGGCCTACCCATTTTCCAAATTTCCTATCGTTAATGTGAGTGAATTCAAAATTCACTCACATTAACGACACGTTTACGTCACTATAAGTCACAACGCTCGTGCTGGGCCTACTGCGTTTTTGCGTTTTAAGTTTACGTAAACTCATTACACTTTTGCAAAACATTTTCACTTAACCATAGCTCATTTTGTTATAGTATTTCTTACGTACAATTACATGCTTCGTTGATCGCATATAACAAAGTGTTAAACGCACTAAGATAATATAAAAGCGTAACGGAAAGTGTTATTGAATAATTATTTTGTTTTTGTTCATGCAAGCTTTTTTAAAACTTTTTTATGCAACTACGACAAAGGCTTATGTAAGCAATTTTCTATAGTACCTTTTATTGCTGTTACATTTACGGTATAGTAAAAATATGAAAGGTATATCTCGAGCATAATGCCGCGGCATCTCTTTGATGGAAATGACGGGGGTTGATAGAAAGTAAGTGCTATCTGCGTATTGGACGAAATTATTAAGATTAGAGGAGGTGACGATGGAATGCGAAATGTCCGTCGGCGACACAGTGACCCGTGGTGTACTGTGTACCGATAGGATCGGCAGAAGGACGAGGCGGCGGCGACGCGATCGCGTGAGATACTCCCGCGCACGTCCGCGCTGCCCTCACGATCCTGCGCCGTTATTTTAATTTATCTTTTCTTTTCCCTTGTTCTCTTTCGAAATGTTCGTTCTTTTTTCTAATTTTTAAAAACACGCCATTTTTTCTTATATTATTTAGCCTTTGCTAGTTTTATCTTCACATTATCGTGTCTTAGGTTTGTGGTTGTGTTCATAATATATTTACATCGTTCGCCGCGCCATAGCAAATGATTTTAGCAGTTATGTAAATTAGAGCTTGTTAGTTGTAAGAAATTCTGTAAACGAATGGTCGTAAGAAAATATTTCTTGACTGATATCTAGGAACTGGAACAGTTTGTCAACAATTTGCTGTTCGGTAAAAATAATATGCAAAATAGTGGCGGCATTGTAGAAGAGTATATAAATAACCGAACTGATAGCTATCTCATTGTTCACACCGAAGGATTGCGCCACTTACATTGCCAAAATCACATCATGAATTCTCGGTACACTATAATGAACTAAATCAACGAGTGGAATAATGGCGACCGCTTTCCGCAGCTCGTAAACCATACTGATCGGCGGTGCGCCCGCGATTACAATATTTTCTCTCGGACAAGCCTTAACGATACTTTAAACGGTGCTACGTCCAATTTTCGCGCCTCCATTTCTTATTTGCCCGCTCCCCGAATTCAATTTAAGACTCATCGATTTTTGTGTGGTATATTTTTAAAATTTTAAATTATGATAATGACGAACACACCATAGGCGGTCGGGTGATAATTTCTTAAAAATTACACAAACATCGAGAAATGATCGGTTCTGTATGATCGCATAATTGGCGTTGTAAATATATTTTTTGACTGGCGATGACGATACGGCGGCCGCTACTAAAGGGTCACGAAAGCTTAAAATTATTTTTAAAAATGTTTTCAAAATAAGTTGCAGAGATTTAGATAAGAACACGAACAATATTCAATTTAGAGTGAAACCATTTAATAATTACACTTTTTTATATTTTCGTTCACAGTTACAAAGCTATCTAAAATATCAAAGGAAACTTTAAACCCCACAGTAGAGTATAATTTTATATCATTAAAATGTGACCACATTTTTATTTAAAATACTTCTCTGAAAAGTATAATTCTCTAAAAAAATATACTTATTTTACGACTTCCGCAGGTAGAACAATAAATAAATATTTCATCTAACCGAGTCGGTCATCGGCTTGCGTAACTGCGTGTCCACAATTTCATTGTCCAAAACCTTTCAATGTTCTCAGTCACGCAAAACCATCGATTGGCAGTGTCGACTCAATAAAACATTCGATAATGTTTTTATTTCACGCCAATTGTATTCAATTAGTTTCAGACACGAAGGGTCCTTTTGTAATTCTAAAATAAATTTATTTTATAATACGAAATGGTTTCGTAAAACAATGGTAGGGGATTCTCCGCTGTTTAGGGGAACTTCATTCGTTGATATTTCCGATAATTGGTTACAAGTATGTTGGTATTAAAATTTCACGCTTTTATTTTTATCTGGATGGGTTTTGTCCTTACATGGTTATACTCCAGGGCAGGTTGTAACATTTAATGTAAGTGTGTCGAGCATGTCTACATACATTTCGTGATACGCCTATTAAGTCTTAGCTGTATGTCAACTTTTGACAATTCATTAGTCGATATCAAGTTGTCCTCGTATAATGTACCGACTTACTTTATTGATTGACTTTATTAATCGACTTGAGTTCACATGAGAAAATTACGTGATATGCAATGATGTTTTATGTATAATGGTAGGTACACAGGTACCTACCATTATACATAAAACATCATTGCATATCACGTAATTTAAAATACAGATTTTGAATGTGAAAAACAAGACTATATCGGAATGGAGTACCTGTGCGCACAAGATGTGTGTTGATATAAATAGAAGTTATAAGTAAGTATCTGGGTATCCTCTTCTTGTAGTATGTGTAGCCACCTCAATAGCGTTAGAAGTGGCCGCGCAGAAATCGTCTGTCGTGCAGATGTTCAGGCACAACACAAGGGACACACTAGCATTACAAAAAAAGTAGTGCGACTGCGGCAAACAGGTCCAATTCGGCATTATCCCAGAAAATAAAGTCCAGTATCCTAGTATCCAGTAAGTTTTGCCATAATCGCCACGCTTGGCAGGCGGGTATCGCAGTATGGTTGTTAATGAACTCAGAGAACGCTGCTGCCCATCCTCTAGTGAATCCCTTAGTCGCCTTTTACGACACCCAGGGGAAGAGATGGGGTAGTGCTATTCTTTACGTCCGGCACCACACGGAATTTTTACATATTATTTACAACATTACAAATGCTGCTTGTGCAGAAAACTTAACTTCATAGAGTATTGTACGGATCCGTACAGTAAATAAATAATAATTAGAAAAAGGCTGATTAATTTAATCAGTTGACCAAAAAAATATTAACAACCAATCACATTACTAGAAATTGTTACAACTCTAGAAATAAATTAGTTAAGGATTAATCGTCCTACACCGTTACACAAAACAAACGAGATTTATTAAGGTTATCTTTTATAACGCTAAAAAAATGTTGTCGAGCCGATTTTTCAATCGTCAAAAGTTTCAACTGCGGAATAAATTTGACATTTATTCACATTACAGATTGTCTACACAAAAACGATCAGAACTTATTCTTCAGATAAAAGTTATTTAACCATTGAAAAATAGGCCTTTAGTCGAATTATAATAGTAAAACTACGGAACATCTAATTATAGCATTATCAATTATTAAACCAATAATGCTATTGAGTGCATCAATACGGTAAAAAGCAATTGTGAGGTATTCGCCCTCGTCTTTATTGCATCGTGCTCAGATATCAGAGATAGGGTCCAGGAACTACTATTTTACTACTTATTTATAGTTTAATTATGGAAAAGTCGCTCGGTTGAGCTATAAAGATGCACGGTAGCTATCCAGAAAATGCATCTGTATCTGGCCTAACGCGATTGAATTTTATTTTATTGGGGTGACGGCCTACGCGTCCTATTGATTTATTATTTATGGTAATAAGATAAAGAGATATTGCATTTAAAATTATGCTTCTTGCATTAAATATTTAGCCATGTATTTAACGCGGCGACAAACTAATCTGATTTAGGGTTTTAAAAATAATTAAAATGGGTAGCAAAAATAATAGGTTGGCAGCTACAGTGAAGGAGCTTAAGTCGACGGAGCCCCGCTGTGCGGGGCTCCTAATTCTGTCTGCAGGGTTTAAAGTAACCTAACACGAAGGGGTTGACGTCATCCCCTTCGAACCTAACCTACCAATGTCGGGATTTCCCTTAACCACCCTGCTAACATTATTAGTCGCCAAGTCATTATTTATAGCTCCTCGCCTCATTTTATTAGTTGCAAACACTTAGTCGCCTTTTAAGTTATTAGTCACCTGGAAAATAATAAGCCAAATATTTATAGTATGGAACAAAGTCTAACAAATTAATTTGTGAATAACTGTCGATATACAGGGCGTCCCACGAATTTGCCACATGGAGGGAAAGTACCTTAAATAGAGTAGATAGAAAAAAATACTGAATGAAGACTTCATTTTTATTTTAAAAACAATACAGTTACATAAACATGGTTTTTCTTTTATTTTAGATACTATGCTATTTATTTAGAAGAAATAAATGTATGATCGAGCCTTCCGATCAGGACAATAAAATTACAGGATTTTTTTTCTCACATTTAGCGGGTTCGATTCCCGGTTTAGACAGGTGATTATTTAAAATTCTTTGAATGCAGTTCGTATTGTTTTTAAAATAAAAATGAAGTCTTCATTCAGTAAATTTTTCTAGCTACAGTATTTAAAGTACCATCCCTTCATGTGGCGAAGTCGTGGGACGCCCGGACGCCCTGTAGAGATATTTATATCAAAATGGACCAATAAAAATTTTGACGAATTGAAAGCACCAATTCGAATCACATCAAGGGCATGATCCAACTACCTAAAGAAGTTCAGTTGCAGTTAAGTTCCGACGAAAACGACGCTTTTCGTATTCTCTATATCGGCGATCGCTGTCAGATACGCTCGCGTGAACTTAACTGCAGCGTCACTGCAACCTGATCGGCGCGTCATGAAATTACTTGAATTAGCCTACAGTAGTAATAGTAATACTACAGGATGTAAACGATTTCATGTAATTCCTTCAAACCGCGTGATCTACTAGTGACACAGATTGACCAAGCAGTTTTTTATCCAGTATCAGCAAAAAAAATTTTTCTTAATAATAACCTGATTTTATGTTTCTGAGTCATTTTAGCGCTCCGAGTTAACTGACTGCACGGAGCGATATCGCGCTAGTCGTGCCTGCCAGCTGTGTCGCCGTGCTTTCATTCATTAATGCGTGGCACTCAGACCAAATAAAAAACCAAGACAGAGCGCTGTCAACAGTGACGTGAGGCCTGTTTCGTAAACATGTGTGCACATAGTGAGGTGTAGTTTGATTGTAGGTTCATGAAACATGTTGTGAAAGTGTGCGTGTATGCACGGAGCGGAGGTGTAGTTTTGGCATGCTTCACTGTATTTTTCGCAGCGTTCTGTCTTGGTTTTTATTAGGTCATCGAAATGTTCTATAACAAAAAAATAAATTTTTTTGCTTATTTTTTATTGAATCTTTATTAGGTTGTTTAGATACGATGACTTACCGTTACCGCAAGAAAAAAAATGTTTTTATTTTTAACCAAGCTAAATCCCGTGCGGTTTTTTATTTATTAATATTAAGTAAAACAACAGCTACAAAAATTGAATGAGTAATTATAGTTAGTGACATAAAGCCAATTACAGGTTTTCCCGAATAGCAACAGACGTTAAAACAAAAACTTAGGAAACACTTGATAGCAGAACAATTACGATTCAATAATAAAGTCTCAAAATAAAACCAGATACACCTCACAATTAATTGAAAAACTTATTTATTCTTGCCGTGCTTAATTAGTGACAAATGGGTCAAATGAGAACTCTACAAAGTTTATTAAAATCACTGCTTGCACAATGTATGAATTTTGCCTATAATATTAGAAGAAGAGAAAGGGATAGAAATTGGAAGGGAAAGGGTTGGAAATAATCTATATCATTAATAGATCATGTGGTTTGAAGGAATTACTTACACGAATTCGTTTCCACCATGTATGCTTTTTAAATAAAATTCTTCAAAAGGTGCGCTAAATGGAATGCCTCATATTTGTGACTGTGAAACTGACCAGGAGCACGTCACTTAAACACTCCATCACAGAAATTATTCTTGATTTCGAGGGTTCAAATATGTTTCAATAATGGAAACAAAATGCCCTTGCATCAACGAAATTGTCCGAAACTAAAAGGTCACGGTAAGTGGGTCGGTGTGGGACGGCAGTCGAATCACGTACATGTTCATTGTAAAATACTAATACAAATAATAGAGGAATGATTGCACCTGCCCAAAATAGCTCCAATCATCGTGCGGACGTGCCCAATGCGAGCCAAGTGTCAAGGATACCTGAAATTAGGTGGTTACGGTAAACCAGCAATGTCGAATAAGGACTATTGATGCCGGAGATTGGTTTTGTAATTGAGTTTTTTAGAATGTTTTATGTTATAGCGCATTTTCTGGACATCTGTGCGAATGGCCACAAATGGGGGCATGCAGAAAAAAACCACTGGGTAAATGTAACATCATGTTGCTTTAAAGTCTCAAGTACTGTAATTGTAGACACAATAGATAATGAATGGCACTGACGAACCAGTTCGTCGATCGGGCCGCTAGCGGTTAGGCGATAAGACCGCCATTTGTACTGTTCTTAATTATGTGTATGCTTTCTGTTTTATTTCTTTTAGTGTACAATTAAGTATACAAGTTAGTCGGAAAGGGGGTACTAATCCGAAAGGGTGTTAAAGTACCTATAATAATGAGTAAGTTTTGTTCTACAACTTTCCCCAAAAGTAAATAGTTTAAGAGAAATGGCTGTTCAAAGATTTCATAAAAAATACGCTAATATCTATCTATCCTTAGCTATGATCAGCTGTGTTTACATTTTAGGTCATATTTGGGGTCACGAATTAGAAGCTCCATTTGCTGAATTCGTAACTAAAGCAGGGAAGAATATTCTTTGAAAAAACTAAAAAATCATCTTTGTAGTAAATAAAAATTATCGGATTTTGAAATTTTAACTTTTGCTTTAAAACAGTCATCAATGATACTTTAAGTGGCCTGCGGATTTAGTACCCCTTTTCCGAATAACCTTGTGTATATCATCTATCTATCTAATCCGTTTACCAAGCGTGATCATTTTGACATTTCCCTTTTGACCGTTTATTGTGGCGGTCATTGGGTGGTTCCTGTTCAGCACTGGACGTTTACGTGCTGATATGATTATAATAAAAAAAAAACAACAGATAATAAATTACAAGTCAAGTTCATAGTTACCATTGTTTTATGTTAGCTTCAAAAATGTAACACGAAAGCACACAAGGTTTGGGTCCAAACCGTTACAGAAATGAAAACATATTTAAAAAATTACAAAACATAAATTTTAATTCGTTGATTGCCTGATTTTCTTCGGGATTGGCAACTGAAATAAAAAAATCAAAAAAAGAAGTCATTCGATTCCAACATTCTCGCTTCACTTCCACAAAAACTAGGATTACGACATTACAATGTCGGTGAAAAATTAAAATTAAATAAATTGAAAATTAATATAAACCTAATTCTCATGGAACGTTCATGAAATACTTTGTGCCATCATAATTTCATATCTGTAACGAGTGTTATGCCTAATCTGGGCCCAGCGTTGTTGGGCCATCTACCATCCTCTTTTGGCGAAATTCAAATGAGATTTTATAAAAAGTATTGATTATTTTATAAAAAGCTCTCGTTCCTCGTTCATTATTTAAGTATGCCATACGATTTATATCATTGCATTCTCCAACAGTATGTGAACCAGTTATACGAATTCGGATAGAACGAAACATTAAAATTAAAGGATTAGTTTTTTAAAGAAACAGTTTGTCACTTGTTTTTGTCATGTCCAAAATTGGCAAGTGTCTTGTTATAATCCGTTATTAATGTTTTGGAGCGACAGTTATCGGTGGTCCGAGATTGTAAGCGGAACTACCTTCAAGGATGGTTTGATTAACAAAAAAGAATGCAGCTAATTTTAAATTTAATTTCGCTTGTGCATTTAATCAGTTACGCTGCAGAAATGGGTTAGGGCGGCCGCCTGTCACACAGTGCCTGCATTGTAATGTTTTTTTTTTTTATTTAATCTATCGACCCTCCCCGGCTTCGCACGGGTGCAATTTATACATATAAACCTTCCTCTTGAATCACTCTATCTATTAAAAAAAACCGCATTAAAATCCGTTGCGTAGTTTTAAAGATCTAAGCATACATAGGGACAGACAGACAGCGGGAAGCGACTTTGTTTTATACTATGTAGCGAAAAATGGCACTAAATTTTGGTTCGATGATCCTTTTTAATAACTGTTGAAAGTGTACCAGACACGTAACATTGAGAAAACTTCATCTGTGTTTTAATTTTTCCTGGTTACGAGATCTTTCATAATGATGAGGAGTTACAACGTAAACAATTCATACCACATACTTATGTAAAAGTTTTCAACTTCAAACAATTACTATGCCGAATAAAGGCATGGTAAAAGTATCAACTGCTTCTTTGTTGTGTATAAAATGTCGGTTGTTCATCAAACAAAGCTTTATTACAGTTTATTGTTACATAACAGTGTGAAGACAAGCTGCCTTGCGTCCACCTTGAAAAGTAAAATGTTATTATAGTTCAAAACTGCAAGTTATTATGAGTTTGCAAAACAATTGAACGAATAATTCAGCGACTGATTTAGGTATTGGTAATTAAATATTTTCATAAGATGGATATTAAGTTATATTATTATGCATTTTTTGTTTGTTTTAATGCAAAGTTTATGTAGAAGCGTAAAATCTTTATTTTTACAGCCTTTTTTATAGTAGAGTGCTGAAAGTTATTCCGTTGTATTAAGTTTGTTACTTACATTTCCAAACGAGAGCGGACGGTTTTATTGCCCTTTTCCTTTCTTTATTAATTGATCGTGAACGTTTATAGCTCATTATAATTTAGCCAAGTTATTTAGTTTAGCATACTTTCACACTTTTCTCCTGTTGTTTTATGTAAGGAACAAAATATTTATACGAGATCAAACTTATGTAATGAGATCAAGATAGGGATCGGCCTGTGTCGGCAAAAACAGACGTTTTAAATTGCAGCGCGATGACTCTGCATTTTTCGTTAAACTTTTCGCAATTTGTGAAGGGTTAATTAAAATTTTACTAACATAATGTCAAGGCGTGCTTTCTATTTGTATGTTTGATAGGTTTCTTAGGCCCTTAACGAAACATTAGAAATAAACCATGTGTTATGTAATAATGTACAGTGTGATAGCTCCCTAACTAAAAGTGGTTTACAATGTATACGACGTTACGTATTGTAAGGCAATATAGAATTAATTTTATCATGACATAAAACCGTTTTGACCTAAATCGGTATTTTGGTCATTATTATCAACGGTATCGATAAATTAAAAGATAACCAATTAGCGAAGATGTATTGAGAACAATAAATAAAACACTTACGTATTTAATAAATTCGTTTCATTAGGACAGGGCAAAAGAGCCGCTTCTCGCCTGAAGGCCTCCGAATATTCGACTAAATGATTAATATCTTTTAGTATTCAGGATTCAAAATATGGATGA
The DNA here is from genome assembly GCA_905220435.1 of Amphipyra tragopoginis. NCBI lineage: Eukaryota > Metazoa > Arthropoda > Insecta > Lepidoptera > Noctuidae > Amphipyra > Amphipyra tragopoginis. The sequence goes on from HG992009.1 coordinate 15,192,306, forward strand.
AACGTCTATAATAAATATTTTTTATATGAAGGCTTGTAACATTGTTATTAACAAGTTATTGTTATTTAAAGCTATCTTCATTTATCTGAGTTGTTTTTCGTTAATTGGTCCAAATGGCAAGACCATTCAATAAGTTTTCGATATTATGTGTTATTTTTTGTTTTTAAAAGCTGTTAAGTATTCGGGGTGATACTTGTCATATATTTTATTAATATTTCTGTTGACATTCGCAGCTTCCAGTATTTGAGGCTCACAGCATGTAGTCTGAATATCAGATGATGATGGAACTTGATACAGCAATATTTTTCTACAAGCAAGGATGCCCCCAGCGAAAACGTTTAACAGTCTCGTTTGAGTGCGCCAATTGAGGATGTCAGTGTATCACACTTATGTGCATAAATAAAAAAGGGTTTCAGCTATTTAAAATCTTAGTTAGAAGAATTAATACGTATATGTTATATGCAGATACGAATAATAAAAAAGAGTGAAAAGGGAAATGTCAACAAAGCGTTTTATAAAAAACTGAATGCACAAAAAGTGTCTTTTGTTGGTAATTATTTTAGTAACGATAATTATGTTTAATAGAAAAGAGCTACATACCGTCGGTGTGCTTGCCAAAACCCATATGTGGATTTTACCGACTTTTCAGAAAGCGGACTGTTTTATCTGATAACTAATAAGTATGGAAAAATCTAAAAATACAAAACGCTAACAAAACATTTTGTTTTCATACTGTAGTAAAAATATTTTTTAGTGTTATTGCATTAGCTCAGAATATACTTCTTTTTTTGTATTTTTCGTGCACATGTCAGAGTTTTTGGCCGTGCACATATATATGGGTCTTGGCAAGAGCACCGACGATACATTAAATTATCCGAAGAGTAGGGAGGTTATCCGAGAAAATTGGTAATAGTTACGGAACGGTGTAACGAGCGGTCGGCGCTGTTATTCAGGGTTGTCAAATTACCCTTTTATCGCGTTAATCGTCGCATGCTTTTAGCCGCTATTTATCATTGTATGAGGCTCATCCTACCGCCCGCCATCGATCTTTTATTGAGGAAAGAAATCATTATCAGCGAAAATCTTTATCGTATGCTTATAAAACTGTACCTTTTAACGTTCAATAATTTAAGTTAAATTATTTAAAAATGTATATGACGTACATGCACATTTTATCGCTTTAAAATTGTACCTGTGGTTTGTATTTCAATGTAGTCTAACAAAATAACAAGTTAGTGAAAGTGAGTTGGTCTAGGTCAAAATCTAGAGCATGTTCCTGACCCTTGACTTTAAGTTATTTACTTAGTGTTGTAACGACATGCTTGTCTGACCCTTAGAAATATTGTTACACAAATTAATTTAGTCTCAAAATATGTTTCCAGTATCTCAAATTAAACACAGTCCCATATTTTGTGTAAATGTTTTCTGTTTCCGAAAAGGCACTGGTATCTTTTTTTCTTTGTCATAGGAGATGACGTAGGGACTATTTAGTGGATAGGTCGAAGCGTCTTCTTAATTGTTTCATCCTCATAATACTTTAGAAAACATTGTAGCGGTTTAAAAATAACTGTAAACTCGCAGACCGCTCACTAAAGTCAGTTAAATAAATATTATTTAACCTATTTTTATACAAAATCCAGCCACGAATTCTCGTAGCCAAACGTTATTATTATGACCATTAGCCAATATTTGAATTATTCAAAACTTAACAACAGGCGGGCGTACGAAAGGGCACGAATATGGCGGTGCTCGATATAGCAGAGAGAATAAAGGAGTTGTTGGTTATCTACGGAATTCGCGGCGCGGGCGCAGTGACTCACGCCGCCGCTGAACCGGCCACACCTGACGATGCCAGACCCTGTCGAATTCCAAGTTTCATTTACCAAATACCCTTTAATTGACAGTTTACTGCCTATGCCTTTGTTCGTTTGGCGCTTCCATGCATCTCGGAAATTGTTATGTCATAAATGGATTTCTCCGTTAACTTGTGTGTTTCACTTTAAGCTATAAATCTGGATCATACAAGTCACAAAGTTTCGTACTATACAATTCCATTCTTTATAAAAAGTCCAAATAAAGTAGGCTACGCTACTCTTTTTGACATTTCCTGGTTTGATCTTGTTACAACAGTTAAATTATTTCTATACCTGCTAAGCTGGCGGTCTGTAAGAAAAGTATACAATTGAATTTTATACCTACACTAATACAATAAGGAACTAAGTATTATACCTAAGGCTATTTGCATAATTGCTTATTGCAATAAATCCAGCTGACGAGACGGCCAGAAGATCGCAATTAAAGTTAGTCCCGGCCACAGATATAAAGTCTTGGTCCACTCTAAGTGCAGCTGCAGTACGTGGTCAGGTCGTGTGCGATGCAGGAGGAGTTACAACACCTCGATAATAGACGTCAACGCAGTAGAGCGCACATATGTACGAGGACCTAAGTGGCGCTATCCAGCTCTGCTGCACACTTGCTGTTTCGTATGGATTTGAAGTTATTAGTGTAGTATGGTGACCACCTTCGCTTTCTGACCCACCCAAAGCGCTCTATCACTGTTTACCCGATGGAAATTTAAATCGGGTTACAATATAATAATCATCTAATTTAGTCTTCGTCATAATTATATTTAGATTTTCATAATGTTTTGTATTTGATATTTATTATAATGTCTATATATTTTATTATTTGTATTTATGTATTTTATGTAACTTATATTTATCTTATGAATTCGTACTCTATTCAGTTCGAAATTATCATCTCATTTTTGTTTATTTTTTCCTGTACCTATTTCGATGCTTTTCTTTTTAACCCAAAGGTTGACTGGTAGAGAATGCCTTATGGCATTAAGTCCGCCTTATGTACCACCATAGTACATAGAAGTATAAATAAAGATACTAGAGCAGGGGTCGGTAAACCTTTTTTCATCGGGGGCCAGAAAAACGCAAGAAATTTTGCGGAGTCAAGAAAATGCATTTGTTTCTGCCAGAACTAACATTTTTGGCTTTAATAATTACTGCTATTTGTTATGGTCATACAATCTTGCTCTAAAGGGAGGGTTGGCGGGCCGGACTAAAACCCTTCGCGGGCCATGGTTTGCCCATTCCTGAACTAGAGCAACCGAATCATTTCTGGCTTAGGAAAACCCAGAGTCTTGGTTATCACGTATACCTTATAAACAACGAAAGTAAAAATCGTAATACTTAGTTGTACATTAGTGGGGTGCATTATAAGAGCCTTAACGAGTGACGATACTCAAGTTCGTCCTACGCACCCTGGACAGTCAGCTCTGCTACCAACCTTACTGACTGGCTAATCTTTTCACCACGACATGAGCTATACTTGAATAGCTCGTATCGTCACGAGAGTAACAGTAATGGCGATTATTTCAAACAGATTTCATACCGAATCTTACCGCTAATGAAAACTAAAACTTTCCAATATTAGACTGCTACAAACGTTATTGTGTACGTGATAGAAAGAAAGATAACACCGAACTGCATCAATCAAAGTTTCACTGTTCCCGTGTACACCACGAAATGAGTTTTGTGGTCAAACAATTGATTCTACCGAACTCCGTACGGTGGTCGCTGATTCTTAATTTCACACTAAATTTATATATCACGTTGGTTTTTATAATGTTTTGTGTAAAATCGACCAAATCAACCTCTGCCTAGTTGCTTGTGTAGCGTGACCACGCGTCAAATGCGATAGGAAACTGCTTGTTTGGATGTCGCAACGTGATCGAATGAATTAAAAATGTAATCGAATAGATCCGACAATAGAATGAGATTATACAAGTTTAGTCGGAGAGGGGGTAGGTACTAATCCGCGAGCTTCTTAGCCCTTTATAAGGCAAAAGGTTTTAGGAAAAGTAAACAAAAAAAAATTGGCAATTTCTATAAATAAAAAAAATATAAAAAAAAATGGCCAATTTTTTAAAATTTTCTCTTATTGAAAGTAGATAAAAATCGTAACATTGCCAGGTTTATAAATAAAAATAAAACATGCAGGCTTTCGTGACATCGTCCAAAAAAGTTGGTGGCGAAAATATTGCCACTGCCATAGAAAGGGTTAGAGTATCACTGATGACTGTTTTTAAGCAAGTGTTAAAATTTCAAAATTCGATATTTCTTACTTCCATAAAAAAAAATACCTAGTTTTTTCAAAAATTCTTCATGCTTGCTTTAAGTTACGAATTCAGAAAATGGAGTTCCTAATCTGCGACCCCAAATAACAGCTGATCATAGCTGAGGATACACATATTTTAAAAATAAAAATCTTTGACCATCTATTTCTCTTTAAATATTGACTTTTGCGTAAAGTTGTAGAACTAAAGTTATTCATTATTATGGGTACTTTAAGACTCTTTTGGATTAGTACCCCCTTTCCGACTAACCTTTTATAATCCCATGCTCAATGGTATGGAGTTCTAATCCATTCTTATACGATATTCATCAGACAGACGGTGCCAAGCGGGACTAATAACGCCGCGTTTGGTAAAGCATATTTCGTTTCATATTCATAATCATAACTGCAAATAGACTGCATTAGGGAATCCAATCCCGCATCAAAATCGCGACCGCCGGATTTGCGGGATTGAGATTTTTTAAATATTCTTTTGATTTGAGTAGTTATTTAAAAAAAAAACTTGCTGTGAAAACTTTTATAACATTGTATCATTGTATCGTAACTTTTCACATCACAAGTAAAAGGCAAATGACGCAATAACTTTCTTTGACAATTAACCACGCGCGAAAGTAAATCCCTTTGAACTGACATTGATTATGTTCCGTTCAGAAACAGGATTCACACAAATTAAAATTCAATATTTTTTGTTGTAAGTTAAAAACTGAAAACTAAAGTATTTACCATACAAATGCTATAGAAAAGTCACGCACGAAGTTCCATGGGAAAGTTGTTAAATCACTTATTAATGAGGCTGTGCTGGGTCTTAAAAATAATCAGAACGTCGTCTGAGCTCATATATATTTTTTTCAATCCCACAAACGTATGGGATCCCGCATGAGTAATCCCGCATTTCAGATCCCGCAAAAAGGTTGCGGGATCCCGCATTTGTGGGATCCCGCGTTTGCGAGATTGGATACCCTAACTGCACATTCAGTCGCAACTGTAAACTATGCAAATGACAAATGCAGCTTGATTGCAATTAGGATGTAGTCAGTGCAACTGCGTGACAACTGCCTATTGGATTTGCAGCCAATTTGCAGTTATGATTTAAAATATGTATGTTTCATCAAACGCGGCATTTTTAGTCCCGCAAAACATTTTATCGTACGGATGACAAAATCAATGCAATTTTAATTGGTAGTATGAAATTGCCATCGAAGGAACAGTACCTACCCTTTATGTCAGCCAAATTAGTGCGAATTTCATATGTATAGTAATAATTTCAGCGAAATTATAAACAATATGATTTCCCAGTAAACAGCAAATTGGCATAATAATGACGTTAATGCATTAAATGAAGACATTCTGCGAATTTATCTCGGTTGTCGTTTCTGTTCGTTGAATGAAGAAATCTGAATCGGGTAGATAATACAAATAAATAAAACGGTAATATGGGTAAAGATTGTATCACGTAGGGGCATGCAGGCTTGCGGACCAGCCAACTGACCACAGAGTTGGGAAATAGAGAAAATATTCTGATTATATTTTTTCTAATATCAATACGCAATATTGGTTTCATAGATATGTATATTATTCACGATACATACAGAGAACTAAATTTTATTCCTGAATGGAGTTGTAGACTTATAAAGCTACTAGTAAAGAACTACTTTCTATTATCACTGTGTTTCTTTTAGGATTTCTTTTTAAAATGACAGATTGGAAACAATTAATTATAAAGGATGTTATTATTGATTTGAAATACATATAAATAATATTTTATACCAACTTTTACATACTACTTAAAAGAAACAAAGAAAAATTATATCCTAGACTAAAACTAGCTATACAAACTGAAAGAGTGCATCAAAATATTCCTCCGCATCGTTGTCAACTGGAAGCGTGCCCAGAAGGCTGGCAGCGTTGCCACATTGTATAGCAACGTTGCCACATTGTATAGCAACGTTGCCACATTGTATGGCAACGCTAATTCTTTGGTCGAAAAACAAGCCAGCCATCTGGTCACGTGAAGTGTCAACCAGTCTTTTTCCTATTTCCTTATTATAAAGTATATCTAATTTAGTCGTGATAGCCTAGCGGTTGAACGGTTGTCTTCCATGCAGGTGGGTTCAAGTTCGAACGCGGTCCACACCTCTGACTTTTCGAATTCATGTGCGCATCAGAATTTGATTATCATTTGCGTTAACGGTGAGGGAAAACATCGTGAGGGAACCTGCACACCTGAGTGGGCTCCATAACATTCTCGATGGTGTGTGAAGTCTGCCAACCCGCACCAGGCCAGTAAGGTGGACTAAGCTCTTAAACCCTTCTCATTCTGAGAAGAAGCCCATGCCCAGCAGTGGGATAGTAATGGGCTGATTATGTTATGTTAATCTAACTTTTAAGCTAAAAGTTTCAGTAATTAAAACGTCTAAACGATGAAAGAAACGCGGGAACAGGGTAGAATATGATTTAAAATTGCCTCTAATTAACAGGTACATTGAATATATCAATACGATGAGCACACATACAGATACTCTACATAGAATATCATCATCATCATTCAGCCGAATGACGTCCACTGCTGGACATAGGCCTCCCCCAAACAATGTTGGGGGGGATTACCATAATTGCCACGCTTGGCAGGCGGGTTGACGATCGCAGTATGGTTGTTAAAGTACTCAGAGAACGCTGCTGCCCATCCTCTAGTGAATCCCTTAGTCGCCTTTTGCGACATCCACTTTACGTCCGGCACCACACGGACAACATAGAATATAGACACACCCAATACACACATAACTTCACGCCTTATTCCCCGAAGGGTTGGCAGAGGTGTATAGTACACCCACGTTTCGCCGTTATGTTTAAGTCCCATGTAATAGGGGGCGAGCCTATTGCCATCAACCGGGCACAAATCCAGACTCCGAGCTGCTACTAAGAAATTCCACACGGAAAAACCCAATAACACTTTGCCCGACCTGGGGATCGAACCCAAGACCTCACGCTCAACAGTCGCGCTTGCGACCACTAGACCAACGAGGCAGTACAGAGGCAGACACCCAATACACTCTTGTCATTTATACAGGTTTTATGTAGATTTTTTTATCGGTATGATATAATAGCTGTAAAGGAATGATGAAGTCGATAGACTATTTCTTATACCGACTTTACGTTTCCTTCACCGGATAACATAACGTAAACAAAAAAAATACAAACATTTTATTACCTGTTACACATTCTTGTCATATCTACTCGTTTCTTCAGACATTTAAGTGTAAAATCAGATAAACAAGATATCGATCAATCCATCAGACGATTTTATTAACGCCATAAATTTTCGAAATTATTTCTCTCAGGTGAAAATCGAGGGCCATCGCAATTGCCCGTAATGTTGCAACTAAGTAAATTATAGCTGGTTGTATCGTTAAGTATAGAGGATCAAATTGCCGCATCTCTGCTTATGTCCGAAATTGCGAGCCTTATAATTTGGGTCACATTTTAGGCCGCTTCGAGGATGCTGTGCTCTGAAACCGCAATGAGTCTTCAAAAATTAAGTAACAGTACATTATGTTAAGGTTATTTGTTTTTTGTTCCTTGCATACGATTTTCGGCGTAATTGATAAATTATGTACAATTGAAAGGACAAAGTCTGCCGTTGCGTGTTCGCATGCAATCCTTTGTTGGAACTCCTGCATTTTAGTGCTTATTTCGTATACAAATCGAATTTTATTTGCAGATCAAATCTCCAAGGATTTTGTAATCCATCGCTCAAAAAAGACAGTCTATCAAAAATATGTCTAGACCTCGCAATATTGCAACACTGGTAGCGATTGTTCGGCAAAATGCATATTCTCCATTTTATCTGTTTTGGGTTTACGTAAGGAAGTCGGTTGTCATTGATTATGGGTCGTTCGTGCGCCCGCGACGCTTGCAGCGGTCCCGCTGCGTGCGACATGCCCCTTACTGAATCTCATTGGAATCTAGGGAGCCACTATAAAGTATCGAACTCGAAGTTTCAAGTTTCGAGATCCTGTCCATTGCGGACTTTCAGTTGTTTATCAATATTTGATAGAGGGAGAGAGAAATGGATAGGAAACTTTTGAAATTTTGTTTTTTGGTTCTGAGTGTCCGATTCTGTTCGTCTTGTGTATTCTAATTTTAGATGCAATTGACTCTCGATTTCTGCGGTTGCTTCAGTTTATGATGTTGTTCTAGTTCTAAATAGGTTTGCGTTTGAATTTCTGATAATCGTTCGGAGATAACTTTTTTGTGTATGATATTTTTCAAGTCCAAAAATATAGCACTGCTTTCTTAATGACCAACGCCGTGTATCTGCGGCGGCTGCCATTGTTTACCTATTGGGTCTATGTTTCAAAAGGGTGATTAGGTTGTTCTAGAAGGTGTACTTTAGAGCTAGAATTTCGCCTGAGACGTACAAATAGGCACGCTCCTCCGACATCTAAAACTGTCGTCGGTGAACCGCGAAATATACAACCTACGACATTATACTGCTTGGTTTACCCTCGAGAATCTTAGCCAAGTATATCTAAGTTGGTGAAACATAGCAAAAACCTTAATTCTAAACATTACAACACTGTCAATTTCCATAGATAAAACCCAAACATAGACAAATACAGAACACCTGAACTACTTTAACACTATCACCAACTAACAGCGAAGTATATCTATATATCTGCGCTAGTTTGTACAACAAAGTTGAGCTTTTAGTAGCCAAGCCGACAAACCTGGCCAGATGACCTATGATATATTTAACGCGGGTAGGGGCAGGGCGTGGCGACGCGTGCGCAACTAGGCTCTGTTAGGGGGAAAGAGGGGCGCGCGGGGCGGGTACCGAAGGGACAGTACGATTAGCCGATGGTGTAAGGTATGAGCGGGATAATTGTTAGGAATTTAATGGTTAAATGTAATTAACAGGTTTACCGACAATCTGAATGGAACTGGTAATGGACTGTGTAATTTCGCGGTTTAGGTATGGGAGCATGCCTACGCGTCGCTTCACCTCCGGAGTGAAAGACCGCACAGAATAGATAGTAAGAGACCGAATCAAAAAATAAGAAAGCGAACGCGCAGTGAAAAGTGGAGCGCTCTCACCTTACACCAAAGCTCACTTTCGCATGCGCGGAGTACTTGTTCTAGGTATCTGATGCATAAGTTCTGTGCTTGAAGCTAGAGAGACAGATACGAAACTCGAAGTACCTGGAGTCATAGCGCCAACTTGGGAGAGGTCCATGCTAGGCTTGATTGATAGATGGAAAGCATTATATTCGGCAAGCGGCTGTTTTCTTCAAGAACATGATTCAAGCTCGCTATTACTAACCACCCTCTCGATTTAGAACCTTTTTGATAAGCAGTTGTCGACCAATTCAGTTTATCTCGTTCCGTCTACGATTCTCTTAATGAGAGAAAAAGAGAGAAACAACTGATTAACCGAATCGTTTTGGATCAGCTACTGCCTATTGAAAAAGAGAAATAAGTATGGAAGTTTGGAATAACTGACAGTTTCTCATTTCAGATACCAGAGTTCTGTTCTGCCCAGGCTTTGGGGTCAGCTTCCAGTCTAACCAGATGCGGCTGAATACCAGTATTTTACACGGAGCGACTGCCATCAAACCTCCGCAACCCAGTTATTGGGCAATGCCGATATCCTAAGGTTAGACCGGTTATCAGACTTTCGGGCTTATGACTACCCGTAACGACTGCCATAGGTATTTTTATAACACCCGGGACCGACGGTTTAACGTGCTCTCCGAGGCGCGGACGGGTCTCGATGTGTAACGAATGGTCACCCATCCACGGACTGACCGTGGCAAGCACAACTTTCATCCGCGCGGTTGTCATTACCAGAGATCGGAATAGGTAGAGTATATTTACCTAAACTTCGAGGAAGGAAGTAACATAGCGTTGATAATACCTCCTCCAAAATCCCGGTATAATTATAATGACATTTTAATCCCGGGATTTAAACATCAAGAATTATTTGTTGGACTTTATTTATAGTGACCAATTATTGATTTGAAAAATTTAATAACATTTTTCAGGATTCCGTACTATCTTCTTCTTCTTCCTGCCCTTATCCCATGTTACTTGGGGTCGGCGCAACACGTTTTCTTCTTCCATTCCGTCCTGTCAACCGTCATGATATAACTGACACCCTTTTCTTTCATATCATTCTTCACACCATCCATCCATCTTTTCTTTGGCTTCGCTCTTCCTCTCCATCCATCCACATTTATATTCATAACTCTTTTCGTCACATGCGTTTCATCTCTCCTCTTCACATGCCCATACCAAGACAAACGATTCCCTTTCAACTTTTCTGTGGCTGGCGCTACTTTCAAACTTCCTCTAATATACTCATTCCTGACCTTATCCATTCTAGTCACTCCGATTCCGTACTATGTAAAATGTAAAACAATGTACCTATGTATTATGTAAAGCAAAGCTCTTTAATTTAATAATTTTAGTACGGAACCCTAAAAAATTTAATATGATTCTTCAAATAAATAATTTGTAACTGTAAATGAAGTCCAATAAATAATTTGTGATTTTTAAATCCCGGGATTCAAACGTCATTATAATTATTCCGGGATTTTAGAGGAGGTATAATCCACTCTATGTTACTTCCTTCCTCGAAGTTTAGGTAAATATACTCTACCTATTCCGATTTCTGGTCATTACCCACGAGCCCCGTATTTATTTAGTCTTGAGCATTAACCTTAATACCTTAATGATTTCTAAAGTAATTTGACCGCTTCAGCCGTATCCTTGTTCGCAATGACAGGAAGAGTGGTGTCGGCTCGGTCCGTCGTGCAGGCATCGCGGCGGCTATTGATAAATCATCGACAGCCACGCGCGCCCCCGGCGAGCTGCGCAACCGTAATACACGCCGCGCTCCTCAACAACACGCTTAGTTGATGCCAACCTGGTTAGAAGGAAGACCGCCAGTCTTGAACTTTGTCTTTTATTAGATGAAGAAGAAAGATAGAGAGGACTGTTAATACAAATAAAGCTTTGGATAGAATGCGGCTAGTTAGATGAAGTCTTGGGTAATAAAATTAAATGCTAGCGATGTAGTGACTATGAAGGTAAATTTTAATATGAGTGTAGCATTCAAAGTTAAGTTAAAGTTTGGTCGGGGACGAAGTATATTAAATCAAGGCTATGAAGGACGACAGTCTCTATTGTCAATAATTTCAGGCATTACTTACATTCGAAATTCGAGTTTTTTTTATTAGTTTCCAAATAAATCAAAAATATATTTTTTTTGATATGGAAAGTAATTAAAAATAAAAATACGCCAACTGCGAAAAGCTGTCGTACGAAAGTTGTTCGATTTCCAATACCAAGCAGTCCCACAAAATTCTTACAGTACATTTTTTAACAGCCTGTATAAGCAGAGATAATTGTTTTGTTTGTTAGTTTTTTAAGAAAAACTTTGCCCCACATTAGGATTTCTCCTGTATCGTGGGTGCGTTTACAGACACAAATCTCACATTACACAAACACCCAGACCCAACACAAACTATCTGTAGGCGATAATTCTTTTTGTTCCCTGTGGGAATAGACCCCTTGCGCAGACGCCAATCGAGAAATCGTTCAGCTACTGCACCAAACGTGTCGTCAAATTATGCCATTACTGTTAAATTTTGATCATCTGCCGGCTGTTTACCCCACTAGGTTAGGGTCGCCTCTCAGTCTTACCAGATGCGACTAAATATCACTTTGCGCCTGGCTGATTTAGTTGAAGTAGTAATTTTAAGCCGTAAAGCAACTTTTCAAGTGTTTGTATTTATGGCCCGTGACAACCCTACATCGGTAACGACCTTTCCAAGAAAATAGAGCTTAATTTACACCATTTATAAAATAAATCACATGTTAATAGCCCTAATTAGTGCTTACATAAGTACTTGGGGAAATATAGAGTAACTTAGAAATGCCACCGGGCGCATCTCTACCTCGTATCTACGGGAATGTTGCTGCTGCGTAGGCGCATGATAGCCGCATGTCTTAATTAACCCATTGTACGTCTTATTAGCCATGTACTGCGTAATTGCAGCCTTAATCGAGTTCGTAAAGGTCAAAGGTATTTAGTTCATATTATAAGTATTTTGACTTACCTCGCAGTCGAGTCGTGTCCCGCTGGCTCTGATTAAATATGTAATGTAGGTATTTGAGCATGTATTGTGGTTTTATTATTGTTCACGTGGCTCTGTTACTTTGATTTAATTAAATATGCGTTAGTGTTTTATTACTCTTGATTATTATCAATAGAACTACGTTAGGTCTCTCATTGCTTTTTATGTTGGTTATTGCATATACAGGGTGTTAACGAATTCGTGTAATTCCTTAAAACCACATGATCTACTACTGGTGTAGACTGGCCCCGCACAGGTTTTAGCTTGATTAAAAATAAAAAAATAAAATTCTTTTTTTTTCATGCGGCTTTGTTACCGATCATATCTAAACCACATAATAAGGATTCAGTAAAAAAATAAGAATTTAAAAAAATATTTTATTTGTGTGAACATTTCGATGCCACGCATAAATTAATAAAAGTATGGTGACACGGCTGGCAGGAACGACTGACGCGATATCGCTCTTTGCAGTCAGATAACTCAAGGCTCTAAAAGAATCAGAAATTGAAAACCAAAAATTGTTTTTGAGTTTTTTTTTTGTTTTTTTTTAAAGGAATTACACGATTTCGTTAACACCCTGTATATTAATCTACATTGTTCTTAAATTACTGCAATTATTTTTCCGTTTACTCATTACTATTACTTATTAAATACATTTTTAAATAATAACATATACTCACGCCTGTATTCCGCGAAGGGTTGGCAGAGGTGTATATGTATAGTACACCCTCATTTCGCCGTTTATCTTACCGTCCCATGTAATAGGGGCGAGCCTATTGCCATCGACCGGGCACAAATCCGGACATCGGGCTGCTACTGAGAAATTCCACACGGAAAAACCCAGTGACACTTTGCCCGACCTGGGAATCGAACCCTCACGCTCAGTAGTCGCGCTTGCGACCGGTAGACCAACGAGGCAGTTACATTTTTTAAATATTTCTATAAAAACAAAAAACATTTAAAAATATAAAAAAATAGTAGCCTACCGGCATCGGGAACAGGGTCCAAGCTGCCGGCGGTCAGGGCTCCAGAGAGAGAAACTTCCTAACGAACCGTAGCCGTGTCCAGAAGTACCGCTTTCTGAATCAAACCCTTGATACAGTCGCCTAACGAGAGCCTCATCAGATGTTGGTCGAGGCTCTTGGCTATTAAGCCATTGGCTGCAACGACTATCGGGACAATAACTGCTGAGTCAATCTCCCACTTGTCAACAACCTCGTGTGCTAAATCAAGATATTTGATTTTTTTATCATTTTCAATTATTATAATTTTTTATTTAATTTTAAATTTTGCCCTACACTAGGATTTCTCCTGTATCGTGGGTACAGACATAAATCTCACATACAACAACACATAAACGCCCAGACCCGAAACAACTATCTGTAGGCCATACAAATTTATGTTCCATGCGGGAATCGAACCCACGACCCGTAGTGCAGAAGCCAATCGCTCAGCCACTGCACCAAACGTTACGTCAATGAAAATTGACAATCCATTTTTTTAAAGAGTGTCCTTTTATTTTCTTTCTAACTCTTCTCCATAGAACATACTACGTGGATCCGTGCACCGAGATTACTGGTGCTTTCGAAAGCACCAGTAATCTCTGGTCTCATCATCATCATTCAGCCGAAAGACGTCCACTGCTGGACATAGGCCTCCCCCAAGCCATGTTGGGGGGGGGGGGGGGGTTTGCCATAATCGCCACGCCTGTTAGGCGGGTTGACGATCGCAGTATGGTTGTTAAAATACTCAGAGGACGCTGCTGCCCATCCTCTAGTGAATCCTTTGATCGCCTTTTACGACACCCAGGGGAAGAGATGGGGTAGTGCTATTCTTTACGTCCGGCACCACACGGAGCTAGGATCTATGGTAGACCATACTTTTTTACTTCAAGTAGACTTGAAGTAAAAAAGATGACTTTGTCTTTGCAGTTAAAAGACTCTTAGTTATAGAAAATTGCAGCTCCGCCTACGTCATAAGTTTGCAATATTCCGGAATAGAAAATAATCTATGTCCTTCTTTGGTTGTCAATACATCTCGATCGGCCATATTTTATTGAGCAGCAGTGATAGCTTAGCGGTTGAACGCTTGTCTTCCATGTAGGGGGATCTGAGTTCGATCCAGGCCCGCACCTCTGACTTGTAGAATTCACGTGCGTATCAGAGTTTGATTATCACTTGTGTGGTAAAGTGAAACATCGTGAGGAGACCAGTGGCGTAGCTACTGTATGGCTAGGCGGGGCAGTGCACCGGGGCCCCCAAGCTCGAGGGGCCCCTCGGCCTCCATGAACGACGTTCGAAAAAGTTATAGGTATAATATCCTAGTTGAATAAATAATTTTTGACTGTAACTTTTTGGCCCTTAACCAACGACTTTTACGTGAAAGCGTGACAAAAAAACAAATTTTCACATTTATAATATTATTAGGAATTACGAATTACGATTAAATAATTATCTGCTGCGTTATACATAATGCTTATTTGTAAATAGCTTTGTTTTATTATGCCCTGCAGTGGGCGATAAGGAGCTGATGATGAAGTAGTTTTGCACCTTCAAAGTATTTATTTTAGTTTATATAGGGGCAAAATTTCATTTTTGCTCCGGGGCCCTTGGTTACATAGCTACACCACAGGAGGAGACCTGCACACCTAAAAGAGCTCCAAAAAGTTTTTTTTGATGTGTGTTTTACACCAGCCCGCACCAGGCCAGCGTGGTGGACTGAGGCATTCTATGTGAAGAGGCCCATTCCCAGCGGTGGGAACATATTGGGCTGATTATGCTTAATTTGATTAAATTTGGTTCAACAGTGTTGTCGTAAAGTCGTATAAAACAGACAATAATTTAGTTTGTAAAGTAGGACCTACATTGTTACACTCACATAGTTTTATACTACAATGTCTGGACTTTAAAAGAGACGTTGACCTCTGAGTTTGTTTCGGCTTTTCTTCTCAGAGATAGTTAGATAGGAAATGCCGGTGCGATCTAGTCTTAAAAAAAAACATTACATTGACTTGTAAAAGTGTATGTAACAGATTTATTTACAGAAATAAAATATCATTTCATTTCATTTCAGGAATTATACATTTTTTATTTTTTCCTGTCTTACGTCACGTCTTTAATAATTCAAGTAGGTATATTAAGAGAATACATGTAATTCCTTAACACCACATGATCTGTTACTGGTATAGATTAGATCTGCACTGGATGAAGAATGCTAGAAAATAAAGATTTTTTTTCTTGCGGTAGTTTCGCTCGTTCACACAGAACATTTTATTTACAGGATCATTTTTAACGGATCCGTCGCTACTGGAGGTATGTTCACACCGCATTTTAATACTGTTGTGTGTGTGAACTCGCTCATATTTACAACTACATACGCCATTGCCAAATAGTAACGTACACGATAAAACGGACTTCTAAAAGTGGACTGCTGTATATTTTGTCGGATCGGTACTTTTTATTGGATCTGGAATACTGCCATGTGTGTGAACTCCCTCATACAACTACATACGTCATGGCCGAATAAAAACGTATACTACAAAGCTGACTTGTAAAACGGACCTCTGTTTGAACGAGCACTAACTTTTCAAAGAAAAATACTTACGCAAAAAGAAAAAAACTGTGTTGGAACATTTTCAATGCCAAATGTTTTTTTTTTAGTTATAAAATCCCATGCATTGTCAATCTGTGTCAAAACGTGGTTTAAAGGAATAACACGAATTCGGAAACTCCCTGTATACCGTAAACAAAATAACAATCATGTAGTCTGTAACATCTCTAGTTATTAGATATTTCATAAAAGACAAGCAAACCATTTAAACTCATTGCTACAAATTCCTAATTACAAATGATGGTCCAAACCGGCTCATCTCAGAGAAGACCACCAAGACAAGCCAATAAAGCTTTCGTCTGCAGAGTAGATTGTCTAACTCTTTCTACGACTGCGGAATGGTCATAAAAAGAAGCGTATCGACGAGCGATACCATCGCTTAGTGAGTTACCGGCTGGCACCACTATTATTTGCAAAGGATCAGATTGTAGATGTAGGGATACTAGAAAGGCCTTGGCTAGAATAGCCGTAACTAAACACAACCTAAGTTTAATTACGGAGACGAAAGTCCTGAGAGTCGTGGCTAATTAACAACTGCGTGCATCATACGATTTACAAGGCTTAGCTGCACTTGCCGCGGTCAGTCCGTGGATGGGTGACCGTTCGTTACACATCGAGATTCCTCTGTGTCTCGGAGAGCTTGTTAAACAGTCGGTCCCGCGTGCATGCGAATACCTATGACACGTCGTTACGGGTAGTCAGAAGCATGAAAGTCTGGCAACCGGTTTAACGGCACCGGGCTGATGGCAGTCACTCCGTGTAAAATACTGGTATTCAGTCGCATCTGCTTAGACTGGAAGCTGACCCCAACATAAAAGGCTAGGCAGAACAAGTCCTGTTCTTTATATTAGTGTGTTTTGGCCTAATGTCAGGTTCAGTTTCTAGATAAATAAATCAGGTAGTGAAATTATTTGCAAACACATAATTAATTTAAGTTTTGTTAGCCTTTAGGAAATCGAAGTTTGTATAATGTTTTTTTGGACAGGGTTCGGGGTGCATGAAAAGAGCCTCCACGAGTGACGATACTTAAGTACGTCCGGCGCACCCTGGGCAGTCAGCCCCGCTACCAACCTTGCTGACTGGCTAATCTTTTCACCACGGCATGAGCTATTCTTGTATAGCTCGTGCCGACACGATAGAAGAAGTTGGACAGGGAGGTGTTTAAATACAGATAATGTAATTTGCAATAAAGAAGTATTCAATGAAAACCTACTTAAGCTTCTGAGCAGAGGTAAAAATCTTTATTCTTTTTAAACCTATTGATTTAGGTACCAGAAAATTAAAAGCTGCCAACATCAAAACAATATTTAAATCTACTATGAGGACCCATAATGATGAATCATATTGTTGCAAACAATCCCGTTTTAAATCCACTCCAAACAAAACCTCGCTAGACCCGTAAAGGTACAATACCGATGCCATATCTAGTTAGGTAGATAGTACATCTCTCTGGGCCATTATTCTGTAGCTTCGGAGACTAATGGGCCATCAGGGCAATAACTCAGGGCTAGCTCATTGTCCACGGCTCGCACTCTCGCACTATCTATAACGTAGGACAAATTTATTAATGTTCGACATTGTAACGGTTCTTATTAATCTTAACTATATCTAATTTGATGTACTCGCAGCTGGATTTTACTATCGGTCGTGTATCTGGTTTTATGGATTGGTTATGGGATGTGTTAGAAGTGAAGACACCGGCGATTTTAGTAATTGTTTTAGTTGAGGTAAATTTTTATGACAATGCAATGGGTTATCAGAGAGTAATGCCCGGTTCCCATATCTTTATAACGGAGCAACGTTGAATGAATGATGAGTGAATGAATGAATGATGATATATTTATTTGCAAGAACATAGGTTACAATAAGGTCGTCTTAGATTACAATTGGGTTTCACTACATTCGACATTTCTGTCGTGCAAATATTACGAAATACGTTTTTAAATAGAAGTCATATTATAAATTCATATCATTCAAATAAAATATCTAGTTTAGACACATTAAAAATATTATACAAATCAATCAATAAAATAACATAAATACATTTCTATCAATTAAAATTACAAAATCAATTTATTAAATACATTTTACTAATTAGAATTATAAATAACATTAATTAAGTAAAATAAATTAATTTGAGACATGTCAGTCTATAATAAATAATTAAGTATAAATTTAAAACTAAAATAATCATTAACCGAATAAAAACATCTATCACACGTTTTTCGTGTGAGTTTCTTTCATACTAACTGTATCGTTGTCATTAATGAAAATTGTGTTTTTTACAGGAGCTGCTTGAAAGTACCTTTGGAAATCAAAACGATCAGTTTTTTTTGGAAACTTAACAAAATTCTGACAGACTAATTGGAGGTTTTTTGTTGCAATCTGGCGCTGACCGAGTTTGTAATGTTGCTTTGCTATTAAAGATAGCATATTCATAATTATGTTTTTATTTTCGCCCTTTTTTGCCCAGCTCTTTTTCTCCCAGTGCTTGTAGCGTTCATTGCAAAATTATTCACAATTGGTAATTTATCAAACTTTTGGCAGATAAAAATCTACCAGCAACTATTTATGTACGGAATACTTCCCAGGTATTGTGTATATTTATAAAATCATTGGTTAAGCAAATAAAATAATTTATGTACATCTAGGTACCGCTGATTTCCATATAGTAGTGATTTATTCATAAACATAAAATATGCAGAATATCGACCGCTTTCATTTGGTAGCCAGCCTGCACTAACACGTTGTGAAAACCTGGCCCTTTGCAGCTGGCGATTGACCATTATATTTTTCAAATAAGTTCATTTGGATCCAGATCTGATTTACTAATGTGAACTTTTTGGCGTGACGTATTTTTAACCGACTTCAAAAAGGAGGAGGTGTATAAATCCCATATCAATTTTACCGAAATTGATTCAGCGCTTTTTGAAAAAATCAACAAAAACTAAAAAAAATATACACAAATCGTATATAGACAACGTTCTAGTTGTAGTGGGTAGTGGTCCGAAAATTTGTACACTATTGTAATTGTAATTTGTGGCACAAAAAATATTAAATAAAATAACTATAAAAAAGTAAAAACCGACTTAAAAAAAACTAAACGGAGTAAAATAATAATCATATAATAAAATTATCAGTTTCAGAAGTCGGTGTAATTCTACGCTGAAACAAATTGAATGCACCGACTTATAAAACTGATAATTTTTTACTTTTTTTATTGTTATTTTTATATTCTTGATATCATGATGCGAGAGACAATATGGAACAGTCGTCGAAACGTATGATTGTAAGTTTTTGTAATTTAGTGGAGATAATCTCTCGTGTCGACACAAACTATACGAGAATAGCTTATGCCATGGTAAAAAGAAAACCCAGTTAGCGAGGTTGGTAGCGGGGCTGATTGCCCAAGGTGCGCTGGAATTTAAGCATCGTCACTGCAGCGAAGATGATTTATATAAATAATGGGTGATTCATTTGGAGGTACTTTTTTCAAAACCAAAAAAAAAGAACAAATTTATTGGGTTATCTTTATTATCATACAAAAGAACCATTCACGACATTTATTTTTTAAAGATTATTTCTTTCAAATGTTGTCCATAACTACAGTTAACATGGTCCATTCTGCAGTTCCAATTTTCGATGACGCGTCCGTGCATTTCGAGTGGTATTTGGCGAATAACACGAGTAATGTTGGCTTCCAGTTGCTCAATCGTACGCGGCTTATCCACATAGACTTTGGACTTTACATAGCCCCAAAGGAAAAAGTCTAGGGGTGTGATATCACAGGATCTTGGCGGCCAACTGACCGCGAAATTAACTGTTCACTGAATTGTTCTCGCAATAAAGCCATGGTTTCATGTGTTGTGTGGCAAGTGGCGCCGTCCTGTTGGCACCAAAAGTTCTGGAGATCACAAGCTTCAAATTTCAGGAAACAAATAGTCCGTTATCGCGACACGATAATCTAATAATCTAATCTTAATACTAGTTCGACAAAAGCGCATGCGCCTAGCGCACGCTAATCCGTCAAGGAATTGAAAGTTGAAAGCGCAAGATGAACATGAAACCGCACTGGTATAGATATACCAATTGACATCTTTCCTCCTATCCTTGACAACTCCATAGCTCCTTTATGACACCCGCGAGAATAGCCCTTTCATCATTGGCCTATTCTATGTCGGACACCATACGGCATGTTCAACCTTGAACATGCAATAGTTAGACGCGCCAGCAACAGCATCACAGCGTCAGCGACATACATTCGGCACACGCTCCGGCAACACTGGCACACCGTCAGCGCTAAGAAGTGACCTACTGAGATCTTCGCATCATCGGCTCGATACACATACAACACACATGTAAATAGGTATCAATGTGTACGAGTATTGATACCAATATTTGTATATAATAAACTTTATTATTGTAATAAATTAGTCATCAAGCTGGAGTCGAGTGTAATTTATCTCCTATTACTCCTCTCACTGTGGCCAAGACACCTTTAGCCATCATCGGTCCTATGAGTCTGTGGGATCGGCAGTGAGAAAACCATTTCCTGTGTACGTTACACGACGTACGGTACGGAGGAGCTCGTGGCTAAATAATTACAGCCGCATAGACCGATCTTCCGGGTTAAGCCACGCTTGCCGAGGTTGGTCTGTGGATGGGTGACCATTTACCATAGCGAGTTTCCTCCGTGCCTCGGAAAGCACGTAAAGCCGTTGGTCCCGGCTGTCATTTGTAGATCTTTGACAGTCGTTACTGTTGGTCAGAAGCCAGAAAGTCTGACAACCAGTCTTACCAAGAGTATCGTATTACACAGTTACTTGGTTGTGGAGGTCTGATAGGCAGTCGCTCCATGTAAAATACTGATATTCAGCTGCATCCGGTTCGACTGGAAGCCGACCCCAACATAGTTGGGAAAAGGCTAGGCAGATGACACACACACGACGTACACAAACCCCTGTTCCTACCCAAATTCCGTTTGTTACCGTAGGTCTCCCAGTAACAGACTTCCCGCACGTTAAACCAACGTAACTTACGTTTGGTGTGGTTTGTATTGTATGGTTTGTATGGTATGGTAGGTTAGGGCGTTAGGCCCAAGCTCAATTGTCACAAACATAGCCACACTGTACGCAGTTGGAATAACGGCCGTACTAAGCCGGACCGATGCGTACACGGCAGGAAGCTCATTTTTTTCCAAAAGTTTAAGTGAATTACGCTGATATCTGTAGCGCTCTCTGATCCATAGTTTAATAAAGAGTGAGACCTTGCCTAGAATATACTTATCAATTACTACACTGAGTCTGAGGTATAGATCTATATTTATATAATATTTATCATTCTAAAGCTGTTGTTCCGGTACCTATAAGTTGTTCATACAAATTGACTTGTACATCTGATTTCATTTAATTGATTAATTACATTTTAATATGTCAACTGTGTAATATAATCAATCATTGTGTAGGTATCTTTATTTTAAATCGTAATACCTGGTTTTGACTGCTTCCGTGCGGGCATAATGTAAGTAGTATTTAAATAAACTAGTATGTAAAATTTAAATCATCATTAATTTACGATCTAGGTGTTTTGGGATTTGGTAGTGTTATTACGGCTAAACAATGCATTATAGGTTAACGAGATTGTACCGGGTGGGGGTGGTAATAATTTAGTATTATTGTTTTTATTGATTGAGTGAACGGCGATTAACAAAAGTAATTTGTAAGGCGAATGTCAGTGGAAATGCCAGTAGAGGACGCCCTAGAAGGAAATACTGTGATGTTATTGATGATGTTCTTCAAAAAAAACAGGTGCGTAGTACTTTCAACCGGCGTGCGTGTATGACAAAATGTATGAACGTGGACGAAGCGAAAGGAGTATGTAAGGATCGTAGCATGTGGCGTTCTACAGTTTCTGCCTACCCCTGTGGGAAAAAGGCGTGAGTTTATTTAGTTTATTATTGTTGTTTTTATTATACTTGTCTGCGTTTGGCCCTAGTCGCATCTGATGGTGCAGACATGGTCTAAGATGGAGCACACGAATGCATGTAACAAAGATATAGAAAGCTTCCCGTATACCCCAGAGCCAAACTCTCACATAAACACGACGGAACACAGTGAACTGCTTGGCGCCGGACTTTAATGTGAGGGTGGTAGCTAGCTGGGCTGACTGTATAGATCCTACCACCAAGCGTTTGTTGAAGGTTTTGTTGAATCTTACAACATGCGTCTAATCCCAGCTTGGGGTGAGGAAGTTTTATATTCCAGCCCGTCCTTATATGGGGATGGGGGTATTTCTAGTCGACAGAATAAAGAGCGATCGCCGTGTCTTAACACATTCGAGTCCACTACAGTTTTCATAGAGCTCATATGCCATCCCGACATTCTTATTGCTAGTGCACCTTCCAGGAGGGTCCACGGCATTACGTTTGCGCTATGAGTGAACCCTCGAGGAGGGTTCCTGGCATTAGGTTAAAAACCGTAAAGATATGCTACTACATCGTAAAATAGGTGTTCGCTTCTTTCATGACGGTGCATTTTCCAAGAAAAACCTACATTAAAATGAGCCCTCCACGAGGGCACCCGGCATGGCGAATGCGACTACAGGGTGCCCTCCTGGAGGGCTCCCGGCACTGAATGTGTTAAGTGATAACTTGGTCAAGCCATTGCGCTGTAAAACTGCAATTGCTGAGCTGCAATTTGTCATCCAAATGTAAAGGAAACGATTTTACCTATAAATTATCCGTGGATTTTTTTCTGGCTCTTCTCCATTGGACTGCCATTTTGGAACTGTGAAATTAAATTCCTGACCCTTCAGAAGTGTCATTAGAAGATAAAATCTTTGAACTTTTGAACCATTCCCCAAGTTGTTTTTTATATTCAATAAACTGTTATTTCTTTCTGCCAGATCACATTTGCATTTAAATGCGACACACAAATAAATAAAAAAACACAAATTGTCAAATACAAAAAGTCGTTTGTAATTCAATAATTAAATGGCAGTTGATTTATATTGATGTAATACTATTTGCATGTAATAACGAGACTGAAACCGATTCAAAGTGGTCTTATCTGTACTTTCTATTTTATGCACGTCAAAGGCATTTGTTACGTAACGGTGTACAGTTGTACACCTGATAATGTACTCCCCAATTTAATTGTATTTGATTCGATGTACAGGTGGTCTGGCCCGAGGTTATGTCTTTTATTTGATGGCTGAGATTGGAAGACTCCTTTTTAAATGTATTTTTCTATATTATTTGCAAGTCACAGTGTCGCATTCGAGAGGATATGTTTATGGAAGAAAGGTGGAGAAGATAATATTAATGTATTTTTACACCATCAAGTAGCCTATAGTGCATGTATTCGATGATACTCAGGTCAAGAATAAGCATCAAACACAACATTCAAGTTAATAGACTAAATTATTGACATGTTTACAGAGGAAATCAGAAGGTCATCAAGCAAAGAAATATCGAAAGCATTTAAATAGGTCTACTACTGTAATTATAACGTTAATAAAATGCTTTGATTCTAGTACTATTTATTGCTTTTCATTGTCTCGCAGAACGTATGAAAAGTAGATTATTCTCCTCAGGGATAAACGTGTCTTCGTCTTGGGTGAACTTGAATCCCAAGCTGCACTCAGGATTCTAATCATAACTCCCTCTCTTCACTCAAGAGTTAGCTCTACCCCTAGCATCCTTCGTTACGCTCGGGCTTTAACATGTATTAAGACACCGCTTTATCCCCTTGGTGCATAATCTACTATTAGACTATAGTCGAGTAGCAGTTCTAATATTTCAGAGAGAGCATCAGTTGACATAATTAGTGTTTTAGAAAAATTCTTTATCCAAGCAAAATTATCTACTCAGCAACTCTAGGGGGTTAACACCGTCACATTTGGTGAATCATACTTCGTTTCATGTTAGTAATTATAACTGCAAGTGGACTACATATCCAGTCGCAACTGCAAACTATGCAACTCAAACTATGCAACTGCCAAATGCAGCTTGAAGGAAATTAAGATGCAGTCAGTGCAACTGCGTGACAACTGGATGTGCAGCTCACTTGCAGTTATGATTATGAAACGAAACATGATTCACTAAATGTGACGTTATTAGCCCCCCTGATGAGTCCAAATCTGGAAATTACTAGTTTATATAATTGTGATATACAGTAAATCAACCAAAAATCGCGTTTTAGCGTTATATAATCTTGAAATACTTACTAGTTTTGCTAAAAAAAAAAACCTAAGACCTGCTGAACTAAAAATGTTGCGGTTTAGCAGAAAGTCGAGTTCTTCATGCATTTTTTTTTGTAAAACCGCAGTAATTTGCCTGCTGTCGTTGTCAAAGGAGCCATCGTCCTTGACAAGGAAGCCCTAAAATTGTCTACAAGGTGGTCTGCGTCTCGGCTATGTACTTAATTACTTTCGATGGCCTTGTGTAGCGAACGAGTTGTCTCCACGATAACTAATGTTAATGTTGTAAAGGCGAATGTCTGGCTGTTAGTGCGTTTATTATTTGTGGTCCCAGGTAAGCTTAGGGTAACATTTTAGTATTGTTTAATACGATTTACAACTAGGGTTATCAGATCAAATAATAAAATTTCCTGACAATGTCCCTGAATTTTCAGTAAATTTTCTGTCATTTTGTCTTAACGTTGCATAATTATGGTACGTGAAGGCAGCGAGATTTTCAAAATATGAGCAGTTTTTTTGTAACTTATATTTTAGTAATCCAATTTCAAAAAATCCTGGCCGTTACAGTTTTTCCCTGTTTCCCTGATAGAGGGCCAAACTTTGGGACATGTTAGGAAAATTCCTGTCGTCTGGTAACCCTACTTACAATGACATATTTTAAACTAAACAACATTAATCAGAAAACATAACTTGGAATTGTACATTTATTATATTGTATGAACTGTTGAAAGTTTAAAACAGAGGCGAATGAAACCGCAAGCGTTGATAGTTAAGTTTTTTAAACTTGTAAGTAGATAAGAGTAAGGTTTTCGAGTCCAAACCGAACTTTGTTACCAATAAATTTCCTTCACTTACACGAATATAATACGAAATTGGGGAAACATACAAAGGACATCAAGTTTTTGCATATCAATAAGATAACAAAGCTGTTTCTTGGAACAGAAACCGGAATGTTTCAGTTCATTGGCAACACACACAAAGAGAGCCGCGGGCCTCAATCAAATCGATGCGTAACCCGAGCAAAATCGAAAGTGCAAGGTGAGGGCCGATGTGCGCCGGCGACGACAAAAACGTCGATGAGTAAGCCAGCCACAATGAGCCGGGACAATTAGCCCAACTAGGAAATAGCCGTTTGTCATCATAAGAAGGCAAAAACTGATCACGGAGTTTATGTTGCGTGAAATTGGGTACGCTCTTTTTTCACGATGCGAGCATATTGTGGTCGTGTCGCCTGGTACGCAGCGGCACTGCGCCCGCGCTGCTGAAATGTATTGTGTTGATGCTCTTGTTTGAGTGTTTGTCAATCTGTCCCACTTTGTTAATACATCCTGTATCCGTTTAATAGAAATAGTTTTTTGTGGTATTGTCTATACCTTTGTAGTCGAATCTGGATCAGTTTGGTGACAACAGTGGCAAACAAACGTTTATTATTTGATTATTTTGCTGCCACACAATATAAGAGTTCTTTCAGCAACTCAATGAAGGTGCTGGAAGAATTGACATATTTACTCGTTCTATGAATGAGTTCGCAAGAATAACTTTAAGTTTATTATGTTGAAACTAGTTATAAAACTAAGTTAAGAACCACCCCATCACATTGGGATATCCTGAAATAATATAAATGTTTGTACTTACCTACATTTTATTTTTAATCTTCAATTTTTTATAAGCTCTTTATTAACGATAAATGCTTAAAAAAACATTATAAGTACAGGGTGTCCCTGGAAGTATGGATCAAATCGAATAGGGGCGTGGGCAATGTCACACTGTTACTTGCTTGAGTGGTTCAAACTCAAGCAAGTAACAGTGTGACTTTTTGAATGTCATAGTACTTTCTTAGTTAATCTAAGACACCACTGACATACGGTGAAGGAAAACATCGTAAGGAAACATGGACTTAATGGTCTGAAATCACCAACCAGCAGTGAGTAAGCGTAGTGATCAATGCTCGTTCCTTCTCTGTATGAGAAGAGGCATTTGCCCTGCAGTGGGATATAATTAAATAAATGATCAGGCTGATATTACGTCATTTATTCATTTTACATCTAATTAGATACTTTTTAAATACTTCTATAAAAACAAACAAAAAAACATTTGAAAATATAAAAAAAACCGGCCAAGTGCGAGTCGGACTCGCGCACGAAGGGTTCCGTACCATTATCTATAAAAATGGCAAAAAAATCACGTTTGTTGTATGGGAGTCCCCTTAAATATTTATTTTATTCTGTTTTTTAGTATTTGTTGTTATAGCGGCAACAGAAACACATCATCTGTGAAAATTTCAACTGTGTAACTATCACGCTTCATGAGCTACAGCCTGGTGACGGACGGACCGACGGACGGACAGCGGAGTCTTACTAATAGGGTCCCGTTTTACCCTTTGGGTACAGAACCCTAAAAATAAGGATCGGGAGCAGGGTCCTCCTCACAATACGCGCCGTGTCGAAGAGGATTACTTTCTGTATCAGGCCCTTGATCCAGCCACCTAAAGAGAGCCTCATGAGTGGTCGAGGCTCTACGACTAACGGTACAATAGTGGCCGAATCCACATCCCACATGTTGACCACCTCGTGTGCTAAGTCAGGATATTTGATCAGGCTGATATTATTTTTATTTAATTTAATCTGCGCAGAACAAACATTCTTGAACATACATAAGTAGTTAATAATATGTTAAGTATAATGTGTCTAGGGTACCTAAAACGTTTAATCTTGTATGTAAAACATAATATAATATTACGATTAATGTACAGTAGCTGAGTGTTGTTTAGTATTTCTAGCCTTCCGCGTTGTCAAGGCCGTGTTGGGAGCAGACGGACTGATGAACAAAAAATGTCGCCATTTAATTACCTAGGTGTAGCTAGGAGCACTGTAAAATCAGATACACAAGCTTAGTTTTAGTATATACTAAACCTGAAACTAGTTTGTTCAGAATCACTAGGAGAATGAGATTGACATATTTTTTACACCACATTTTTTTTTTTCTTAAATTTCAATTTTGTTCAGTTGGTTTTTACCTATAACAGTTGACGGGAATAGACACCTTGATGCTTGAGATGGTCCGCTCGGTCAGTTTCCTTGTATTAGACAACCCCTGCATAGCACATCTCAGGCAATTCACACTTTACTAGGGAACTTAACGCGACATAAAATACGGTGTAACTTGGAGATTTATTAAAAAAAAAACGCATATTCAGGCAGTTCTGATGAAAATCTTGTTGGGGTGTCTCGGTTTTTGTATATGCTAAAAATAACGTTGTGTAGATATACCTAATTAAAGATTATTACATTAAAGAGAAAAAAACAGAAGGAATGCACATAATTAGGAACAGATCAAATGGCGGTCTTATCGCTTAAAACATTTTCTTCCAGAATTGTTACTAAAATATAAGTAGCGCCCAGCAGTTTACTGTGTTCCGTCGTGTGTATGTGAGAGGTAGAGGAGTATACGGGAATCCCTCTATATCTCTGTTACTTGAAATCGTGTGTTCTATCTTAGGCCCTGTCTGCGCTTAACATCAGGTGCGACTAGGGTCAAACGCGACTGCGTTAAATAATAAAAATAAATAAGGGCAGTTTGCAGCGTCCAATTACTAAGTTTCAAATATTTACCAGGTTCATAGGTCAGGTTCTACCGCTTCTTTCTTCTAGAATTCTCTGGCTTTAAATGATTAATTATGCGCTAATTAGCAAATGGTCGTACTTAGCAGTGGCGTAGGGTGATTTTTTTAAAAGGAAAGCCGGACCAAAAAATGCTTACCTTGCTCAAGTGTGATGCGTGAATTCCAGTAACTACTCGTTTCGAAAGGGAAGCCGATAGGAATCGAGTTGTATGGAGCCTTCGCCACTGGTACTTAGCATTAGGTATATTAAAATAGCCTCAACGAAGTGGTATCACCCGCTGCCAAACTTTGCTGACTGAGGCGCGGCGTGAGGTTTTCTCATATAGTTCATGCCGACACGAGGGAAGTAGATTAGGTTCTTTATGTGATATTTCTGGATCTGCGGCTGTTGTTAGCCTTCGCAACCGCTAACTGAAAGGGAGTTTAGTTTTTTTGTGGACATTAGTGACTATCGAGCATCTAATCCGAGCTGGAGACCTTAGTCAATCCATCAATCAACTCAGCCTATCGGAGTCCACTGCTGGACAAGTTGCGTCATAGTACCCGGTCCTCCACCTTCCGCAATTAGTCCTCCCCAGCTACCTTCTTCAGGTACCAGGAACCTCAGTAAAAAATGGTTATATTGAGGTTAAAGTAATTAAGAATAAAAAAACTGAAAGAAAAATCGTCATTTAGAAAAAAAAGATAACTTACACTGTGTGTCTACCTAAAATCAACTTAAGGCAAAAAATCTTATAAATTAAACTAAAAATAGCATTATTTTTGCTATAATAATTTTGCGAAGTAATAAAGAATAAGGACACGTGTACATTTAAATTCACAGTTAAACACTTAATTACGTCTATTTCCTACCGTTTAGTTTTAGTATTTGAACGACAAAGCCAGTTTATTTCGCTTGCAATTATCGTATCTATAGTCTGCAGTTAAACTTCCTCGCAGGGTCAACAAAAGGCCTTATTAGGTGCAGCATTGAAGAATTCGTAGTAAATTACAATAAGCACTCACTGGTAAGAGTGACGGGTGACGCAAAGACGAGGCAAGGTCACACGTTGTCCGAAAATATTCTGTAATGACACTTTTTAAATCGATTTGTCACAAAGCTTGCGAAACTCGCAAAAAGTGTCCCATGTACCTTTGTTTTGTAGATCAAAAAAGTCATATTTATTCGTCACGGTTTAGCTTAGCCAGGATTAAACGAAAAAAAAACGCTTCAGTCTTTGTTAGTAGGTAATCTTGTTAATACGCTTCACAAGGTCGTATATAATGACACATTTTCCGAGGAAATATTAGTAATAAAAACAAGAAAAATGGACACAATCTAAAAAGGAACATGTCCTGATTGACTGATTCGAAACCGCTGGGTCCAGAAACTTGTAATTTTGCGTCTTGTAAGTTAACGTCTGTACGTTCCTTACATAATGTATGCACGCACTAAGAAGTTAGTAAGGGGTTAAAAATGGGTGTCATATTATTATTTAATATGGGACAATCTTACTGCTTGGTCTATTAAACTTTAAAGCAAATAATAAATAACATATTTAATTGTTTGTCAAAAATCAACGAATACAGGGGTGGAAAAAAATAGAAAAGAGTAAAAAAAACCGGCCAAGTGCGAGTCAGACTCGCGCACGAAGGGTTCCGTACCATTATCTATAAAAACGGCAAAAAAATCACGTTTGTTGTATGGGAGCCCCCTTAAATATTTATTTTATCCTATTTATTAGTATTTGTTGTTATAGCGGCAACAGAAATAGATCATCTGTGAAAATTCAACTGTCTAACTATCACGGTTCATGAGATACAGCCTGGTGACAGACGGACAGACAGACGGACAGACGGCCAGACGGACAGACGGACAGACGGACAGCGGAGTCTTAGTAATAGGGTCTCGTTTTACTCTTTGGGTACGGAACCCTAAAAGAACTATATACTAGGGGTGGGTTGTAACAGGTAAAATCACGTATCTGTTACGCCAGTTCCTG
Organism: Amphipyra tragopoginis; assembly: GCA_905220435.1. NCBI lineage: Eukaryota > Metazoa > Arthropoda > Insecta > Lepidoptera > Noctuidae > Amphipyra > Amphipyra tragopoginis. Next base: position 15,222,005 of record HG992009.1, read on the forward strand.
TTACACGTAAATAGCAGTTCCAAAAACCTGTTACAAAATAACGCTCTGTTATTTCATACTATGTGGGAACAAACTATTGTGTGTTCTCTGTTACCACAGATAGCAACGTTTAACCTGTTTACTGTAACAGCAGGACTTCTCTTTCTAACTAAGGTGTTAAACCTATGCAAGAAAAGGAAAGAGCTTGTGACGGCTGTAACATGGTGTCACAGAGTAACAGTAACATTTTTTATCTTATTCTAACTAAGGAAACTATAAGCATGAATAGAGAAAAGCTTGTGACTGTCTTAAAGGGGATTTTGTTAGCTAGTGGAACAGGAACTGCTTTTTCAGTTTGTTTGTCACAGTTACAGTCTGTTATCATAAGATACCTGTTTTAAATAGCTGTTACGATAAATACGCCTCACTCCTTCTATATACGCGGGCACAGCCGCGAGGGCACAGCTAGCCTTTAATATTTCTTAAACAAACTTTTAAATAAAATAAAGATGCAGAAGGCTGAGTTTGTTGTCATTTTTATTGTTCTCAATATTGAAACGCGTTGAAGTGTCATGTCGAAAATGAAAGGGATATTCTCGATACCATACAAGCCTGCACTCGATTGTTTTATTACATTATATCATATTTAAGTCGATAAAAAACTCGTGTGCCCACAATATGGCCTTGTAAACAATGCAGGATTTTAGCATACTATTTTGTTACACCAAAAAATTAAATATATACTTACACATTATGTATGTAGTTTAATTCATAGTTTTTATGTATGAAGTACTTAGGATTAATTATTTGCATATTCATTGGGCTGATTGTCCATTTAAGGACATCCGTCACATGAATATTAAAGCTCTTAGGCGGATTATAACAATTTTAGGTATTGATTTTATGCAATTATATTTTTACTTTTCATGTTAAAGGGATGTGGTTCGTCACTGCTACTATTTTTTTTTAATACATATAAAGAATTTTGTTTTAGTTTTGAGATTTAAAGAATTACACAGGGAGTCAATTTTTTTTTCGATACTTTTTATTAAACGCGAATTTCGAAAAGTTGTTCTACGAAAGTTGTTCATTTCCGTTACCGAGTAGCCCCGCAAAATTCTTAGAGTAAATTTTTTAACATACTGTATTGTGTCTAGAAGGCCGACGAAATGCATCCGCATATGTACTGGTATTCTAAGGGCTTTAAGAGCTAAATATAAAGAAAATTCTTGGAAACGAGAACTTGATATTTTGAAAGACGATACAAGAGTTAACAATCTTGGTCTTAAAGAAGTATGAGACAGGCAAGGAAAATTATGTTGATAGTAAAACAAGACAAAATACTGCACACATACAATACAACACACGTATTTCAAGATACAAAGAAAAAAATGTGAGTAAAAAAATAAATAAAAAAAAGTAAAAACCGACTTAAAAAAAAAAACTAAAAAGAGTAAAATAATTACTATAATATAAAATTAAGTTTCATAAGTCGGTGGCTTCTATTTATTTCAGTGTAGAATTGCATCGACCGCGACTTCTGAAACTGTTAATTTTATATTAGGTATTTATTTTACTCCTTTTAGTTTTTTTTGAAGTAGGTTTTTAGTTTTTTTTTAATTTTTTTATTAAATACGTTTTAGTGCCATAAATGAAACCCCGTCCTCATCATAACTCTTTTTTTGGCTATGACGTAACCCTTTCACACGATACCTAACACGATATATTGAAATATTCCGGAAAGTGGGGGGGGGGGGGGGGGGCGATTGAGGTAGTAATCAGTTACACATGAAGAAAGCAATATTAGTTATATCAGAATTTTGCTTTGATCCGATGAGGAGTCCGTTCAGTTCTTAAATGACGGATTATTGAAATATCTATCTAACACAAAAAAAAATACAACCGAATTGAGAACATCCTCCTTTTTGAAGTCGGTTAAAAAACATCATTCGAAATCTGGTTTTCAAAAATTACATATTTAAAAAAAAAACACGAAGTGTTTTTTTTTTGTTATTGATACAATGTTTTACAATTATGAGAAACAGTTTTTTTTAAATTCATTTTTCTAATCATTACTTCACTTTTCGTGACTACGGAAGCCTCATTGGTACCTCTTAATATGTGTATCATACATAATGTTAGACTAAGAAAAGATATATTTAAACATTGCACCTACATTCACAAGTAATTACAAATTACATACAGACATTAACATCTGCGCTAATAAATTCAAACGAACCAACTTTATATTTAGTTGCCCAGCAAATTGCCCTCTAATTATAATGGGAGAGTGTATTGATATGAATCCTAAACTTCTACATGCATATTAACGTTATTTATTATTAGATTAATATGTCTAAGATCTTATCATGCGTTTAAACTAAGGTAGTTTGGTACCACATCGGCGCGTGCGCAAAGATTTACCGACGCGATATATATTGAGAGTTTACATTTATCTTCCTTACTTAATTCGCGATTAAATAACACTTAATTGCTTTATTAAGCAACTATGTAGGTTAAGACCGGTACTAAATATTTATTTGGCGTATTTATTTATGGTTAGGTACTTTTTAAGTTATTGACTCTAGTTTTCTAGATTCTTGTTTTGATGACCATTCTTTGCTCTATTTTTTGTGTAGTAGAATCTTATAATGTTGACGTTGGTAATGATTGAGTGGAATATTTGGTTATTGTTTATTAATAGAAAAAAAAACAATTTCGTGAAACGTAACCAGAAATAACTTAAGGCGGAGTATAGGAAAAAGGGGATACCTTTGCAAACTAGCAAGTCCTCTTAGACTTGCGTAATTTTGGGTCTAAACCGTTACAGAAATAAAAACCTATAAAATAAAGATATATTTTAGTTTGAATTTACTCCAGATTGGCAACGGAAATAAAAAAAAAACAAAAATAGTAGACATTTGGTTTCAACATTCCCGCCTCACTTCCACAAAAGCGAAGAATTCTCCATTACCCCGTTGGCAAATAAAATAAAACTAATTCTAATTAAATGTCCATGAAATGCTCTGTGCCATCATACTACTTTCATATCTGTAATTAGTGTTAGGCCTAGTTCTGGCCCAACGTTCTTCGGGTGTCTGCCATTCTCCTTTGTGTTCTCATCATAATATTGAAATTGTAAACGAATTCGTGTAATTCCTTCAAACCTATACTGGTGACACAGATTGACCCCGCATGGAATTTTTTCAGTCACAACAATTTTCTTCTTGTAAAATCTTTCACTTTAATGTTAACGTGAGTTAGTTTATCACCCTGAGTTAACTGACATTGCGGAGCGACATCGGGTTAGTCGTGCCCGCCAGCTGTATCGCAGGGCTTTTATTTATTTATGCTTACCATTGAAATGTTCTATCACATAACTTATTTACATAGCTAATTATTTTAAATTTGTATCTCTTTGGACATCACGGCTCATCTTCCATGCGGAAGACGTCCGGTCCTTTGGAAGGCATACACGGGGACACAGATCCAACGCGCAGAGGCCCCTTTGAGAACTTTAATCTAAAATGAGGTGGGGCATCAACCGGGGACTATCCACGGCTGCACTATTGGAGTACAGTCATGGACCGTCCCAGGTGGGTGCAAAACTATTGTGAAATATGGTAAAAATAAAACTGGTCTATGGGATGGGGTGTTAAATGGACTATTTAACTTCTATTGCCGGAAGAAAACGGCACCTGCCTTTCAAGATTTAAAATTGAAACCTGTTGGCAGACGGTGACTCGCCAGCTCACTAGCTGGGCCCCCTGAAAAGCCGCCAGTACATAGGCGAAAGGGGCAACAGACGTGTGAGCGGCTAGAGGTGTAGAGAGGTGTGGCCCCGGTTTCGCCGTCGCGGGTCTAAAAGACCCGGAGTGGGTTTCCCCGCTATTACGCCTTTAGACACTTCCACCCCCGAGCATATAGCTCTGGCGGCCCCCCTCTGGCCGGCCGATTAAGGCAAGACAGAGTTGAGAGTCCTGCGGGCACTCTTGGGGTTCCACTCCAGCCAGCCAATAAAGGCAAACTGGAGACGAGGCCCTGACCGACTCTCTGAGGCTATTGCCTCAGAGAGTCGGTCAGGGCCTCGTCTCCAGGTACCTTATTAGGTACGCAGTGTCGCCACTCACCAACAGCTCGCCACAAGCTGCCCTGCGGTTTGTAAGCTTTTCAGTAGACCTCATGATACATTTTTTAAATTTTATTATTAGTCTTGCAAAATCTCGTGCACGGTTAACCTATACCAGTAATAGATCATCCGGTTTTAAGGCATTAAAAGAATTGGTTTACACCCTGTATGCTGATGGGCTACAAACCATGTTCTCCTGCGTCCAAGACTTAGTGTCTAAACACACTATGCCGAAGATACGCGACCGAAGTTTGGCATGATTACGCCCGCAATGCTTTTTAAATTACCCGCGACACACCAGGCTGAAATTACGTCGCGTTTTACCTATATAAAAAACATAGACGCCGAACTTCGGTCGCGTATCTTCGGCATAGTATGTTTAGACACTTAGTGTGGCGCCACACCATGTCGAAATTACGCGACCGAACTTCAGCGTCTATGTTTTTTATATGTATAGGTAAAATGCGACGTAATTTCAGCCTGGTGTGTCACGGGTAACTTAAAAAGCATTGCAGGCGTAATCATGCCGAACTTCGGCCGCGTATCTTCGGCATAGTGTGTTTAGATACTTACGGTACCCGTAGGTATATCTCATAATAAATTCTGCAATCTCATTTTATTGCAAGCTTACAAGTAATTACATTTATTTACTACGGTATTGAGAGATACGTTGTCGAATACTCCAACTGATTTGTGATCAAAGGCTTGATTTAATTTTAATTTTAGTTCAGTGGCTGCACGTACCGTCATGCACGATCGCGCAGGACCTTGGCGGCTGATCCTGTACCACAAGATGTGACTTGCACAACTCTACTCCGCTATTTTTGATACCGGTTACTTGCCTTTATGATGACTTTACAGCTTTTTTATTATATTTATGAATGTCATAATAAAAACCTTCAACGATAGCCTCTTTGTCGATCGAGGCAAATTGTGTCGTATTTTTATTCAATCAGCAGTTTGCAACACAGAAAAGTAATCTTCTTTAGTAATATTTTTCTTAATAATTTAGTTTGTTATTGTGCGTCGATTGCGTTGCTGTTCCACATTTTGGTTTACGATAAAACAATTTTAAACCACAACGCAAATGAATTCGTGTTTTGTTTTTGCAACTTTGTAAGACAAAGGTCGTGTCTATGGTTCACAATGAGGCTGAAACACAATATGGTAGCGCAGGATCAATGACATCATTTGACGTCGAAATAATGTTATCTCCTGCTATCGCCATTGATAAATCATGCAGTTTTATTACGACAGTAGCCAATAAACCTATTTGTTCGCAAACAGATTCACATAATCGGTCGCTAGTTGACAGATATGGAGCCCTAAATCATGAGATTATTTTCTTTGTAACTATCCTGCAACGAAAAAAGGACCTTCTACGAATTGTATAAAGTTCGAAATCCTTGCTTTGTTAGTTGAATGTGTGGCCCTTGGGCGGTTATTTGGTCATACCAGCAATTTTACGAGAGAGTCGATCAGGCTATAGTGAATAGACAATAAATAACATATAAAATTTTAGATGTTAGTAATAGGATACGAAAATTATTATCCATGTAAACTGATCCCTTGTACTGATACCATTAACTCTGTTACACGAAAAGGCTATACTAAAATGCAAATTGAAACTGTAAATTGGAATAGAACATAAAATTAAGATATGTCAAAATTGTCCAATGTTCATACATCGATCTGCATTATTTGCAGGTGTGGATTTACCACTCAAGTGACTTCTATTATGTGTTTTTTTTTATAAGTAACTAGCTGTACACGGCATGCGTTGCAATGCACTTTTTCTTACTTACTACCTACCTTCACAAACAAAATCAAAATAGTAACAAAAAGTTGAAACCATTTTCATGCATGCGGTAAACAAATGAAGAATATGGACATACTGAGTTTTTTTTTTTTTAAATATAATAATTTTCTTTCATAACATCCTACTCCTGATAATTAAGAAAACAACAAAAAAAATATTAGCGAAATCGGTCCAGCCGTTCACGCGTGATGCCGTGACCAAGGGAAATAGGGATTAATTTTATATACATAGATGTTGGCAAAGAAGCCGGCGGTCCATCTGATGGTAACTATAATATTTACTGTCGCGTATATACACCCATAGCAACCAAAGTATTGCTGATGCGTTGCCCATCTTACAGACAACGTTGGAAAGTCTCATGTGCCTGTAATTTCATCGGCACTCATACATACCCTTCAAACTGGAATAAGGCAATGAATGCTGCTTAGCGGCAGAAACAGGTATGGAGGTAGTTCTTCCCCGGACGAACTTTTTTACAAGGACTCTAGGGCTCTATTACTCTTCATCATCATCATCATTCAGCCGAAAGACCACTGCTGGACATAAGCCTCCCCCAAAAGGGGGGGGGGGGTTGCCATAATCGCCACGCTTGGCAGGCGGGTTGACGATCGCAGTATGGTTGTTAAAGTACTCAGAGAACGCTGCGGCCCATCCTCTAGAGAATTCTTTAGTCGCCTTTTACGACACCCAGATGAACGGAAGAGATGGGGTAGTGCTATTCTTTAAGTCCGGCACTACACGAGACATTACTACTACACTATTACTCTTAAGTATCTTATTTTCATGCCGTTCTTACAAAAGCACCTGCTTTCCGGTATTTTCATACGTATTTTGAAATGATATTATTTCAGTATAACAGAAACAATTGGGAATCTAAATGCGACTCAAATAAATCGCACCATTTAGTCCAAACAGAATCTCCAAGCTTTAAGACAAAATAGGTATTAAAATCGCTTCGAAATCTGCAATTGTCGGTTGTCTGTACAAATCTGCGCGGGCGCATATGTGTCGTGGAGTCACGACGCTCGATCCTCCGTGACCCGGCAGACAAATCGAGATGAATTGCCAGACTATTCCACCTATGCTAGTTATTCTACCTCTTTACTGGCAAACTTGTTAATGTCCCATATCAACGAAGCGCTTTCGTTATTAAGAAATCCTTAAAGCAATACGTTTCTTAAGATTGGTTAGTTGGCAATTGGTTAAACTTGGTGCGTTTTGATACACCTAAGTGTGGCGCCACACCATGCCGAAATTACGCGACCGAACTTCGGCGTCTATGTTTTTTATATAGGTAAAACACGACGTAATTTCAGCCTGGTGTGTCGTGGGTAATTTAAAAAGCATTGCAGGCGTAATCATGCCGAACTTCGGTCCCGTATCTTCGGCATAGTGTGTTTAGACACTAAAGGCTCAAACAATAGAAAAAGAAACACGTACGTATATATCAAAGTGTAATTTTTTAAAGGTTATTAGTTACTTCAATTTCTCATGTAAGTAGTCAGTCTTATGCAAACTAAAAGTATTATAGTAAATTGACAATAATTCGCTTGTGTCTGGATTATTAGAAGTCATTATGATTTGTGGCCTGGCAGTAATTTACGATGAAACCGCTGATTGAATAAACTTTTTAAGATACATATTTCCTTCTAAATCTAATTAATTCGAAGAAATTAAGAAGGTGATTGAATTCGTTACAGTTATTATGACTTAAAAAAAAAATGAAAGTTTTTAATTTAGTTTTTATCAACGCGAACGAGTTAAACTTAAGATATATACTAACAAATACAAAACTTCGGTGTAAACTTTTTTTCTACTTTCCAAAGAACTGAATATTTTTCTAAATTGTTGTAAGTTTCGCCGTTTCTATTATGAGTAGTAGGATCTTCAAGTCAATGATCTTATTTATTTTTTGTGCGTATCAATCGAAATAATATTGCAGTATTTGAAAAAGTTTTATTTTTATTCACTAATGTATTTGCCTATAACGGCTATAAATAGATATCACCAACTTTAGTCATTGCACGTAACTTATGTATGCTTTAAGAAGGTATAATCAAAAAAAAAAAAAACACAATATCGTAGCGTAATTATTGTTCATATAAAAACTCGGACCGAATTCGGATATTGCTTTACGCACTGCATCCGATTCAAATCCGTAAAAATACCGATCTAGAGTAAAAATCTCTTACCGAATACGGATGTTGCTTACGCACTATTCCGATCTCTGATTCAAATTCAAACAATTCAGGGGCCATCTTTAGCATATCCGTTTGGCGTCTGATTTGAATCCGAAGTAATGCGAAAGCGTTCATACAAACAGTACTACGACTACTTCGGTCCATCAATTGTTCTTCCGAATTACAAACTCACGGATGACGGATAGAAATCGGATGACGGATGCCGATGTAGTGCGTAAACTACCACACAAATAGTTCTATGGCTACTTCGGAACGTATTTTTCACGGATTCGGATCGGATGCAGTGCGTAACCGCTGTAACACTTGTCTGCATATAGCTGTTTCCAATAACCTATCTATCGGCTATATTTCTTCTACTAGAGATAGAAATTTTACATAAGCTCCTTAGAAGTAATGTCAAATTTCTGTCTCTAGCAGGGGAAACTGACGATAGACAGCTTATTGAAAACGGCCGATAAAAGTCTCATACTACAGCAAGGCATTCTTTCAACACCTGTAGTTTTAAAATATTCATTTCAAAGTTATCTTTTAGGCATAAGGAGCTTATATTTACTGCTTAATTCTTTAATCCATTATTGACCCACTTAAACTTGATGCCTACTTAGGTAATACATAATTTGCACATGCGTAAGAGTCAATGACAGTAATAGAACATTTCATAAATTAATATAGGAGCCTAATAAGTTGTATGTAGATTAAATACGTTATGTGTAGACTACACGTTTGATGCAGTGGCTAAGCGATTGGCTTCTGCGCTACGGGTCGTGGGTTCGATTCCCACACGGAACAAAAATTTGTCTGGCCTACAGATGGTTGTTTCGGGTCTGGGCGTTTGTTTGTGAGATTTGTGTCTGTAAATGCACCCACGATACAAGAGAAATCTTAGAGTGGGGCAACGTTTTTAAAAAAAGAAAGAAAAGAATAAAGACTGCACTGCGATGTCCTTGAATTTATGGCGAAATTTTTAACCGAATTTAAATAAGAGAGGTTCTATGTGAATGCTTTGTCGGTCTAGTGGTCGAAAGCGCGACTGCTTAGCGAGAGGTCCTTGGTGCGATTTCCAGGTCGGGTAATGTGTTATTAGATTTTTCTGTGTGAAGTTTCTCAGTAGCAGCTCGGAGTCTGGATTTGTGCCCGGTCGATAGGCTCGCCCTCTATTAAATGGGGCATAAACATAACGGCGAAATGAGGGGGTACTGTACACCTCTGCCAAAATCTTCGGGGAATATAGGCGTGATGTTCAGGGCCAAGTACTTCGGAAACCCAGGTAGTTACTCTCCGAGAGACCGTCAGCAACATCAAAGATGTGCTGGCCTTTTTCGAGGAGTTAGGGTGAATCGAGTGATTACACTTACCGCCTGTTACGCAAAATACGCGCTCAGACGTGGAGTTGCGGACACCAGCCCGTTATACCTTAGGCGTGATGTTATGTTAGGTTCAATGTTTGTCTTCCGTATTTATTTTTATACTTAGTAAATAATAACTCTTTGGAATCACGGCTCATCTTCCGTGCGGAAGATGTCCGGTCTTTTGAAAGGCATATGGGGGATACAGGTCCAACGCGCAGAGGCCCCTTTGAGAACTTTAATCTAAAATGGGGTGGGGCACCAACCGGGAACTATCCACGGCTGCACTATTGGAGTACAGTCATGGACCATCCCAGCTGGGTGCAAAACTATTGTAAAATATGGTAAAAAAATCTGGTCTATGGGAAGGGGTGTTTAGTGGATTGATTAACTTCTATTGCCGGAAGAAAACGGCGTCCGCCTTTCAAGCTTAATATTGAAATACGTTGGCAGACAGATAATATTATTATAATATGTATTAGTATTCCGTACGTGTTCGTGATTGTATTCCCATTTTACAATATTTCAATAAGTTTTATTTTCTACAAATATTTATTCATAGGTAACCATAGATCGATGCTGATTGCAACTAGATCTTTATTGCGATATTAGATAAATATGTGGTTCATTAGTACCCATTGGTAAATAGAGTCAGATAAAGTTTATCCAGGAATTGACACATTGAAGTGTAACAAGTATTTATTTGTCTCTGAGTGATCTGAGTCCACAATTTATAAGCCTCTTTAATACACGTCATCCACTAAGGTTGAACGTGTCATAAAAGCAATTACACAAATCACTACACAACCATACTTCATCATTGTAACGAGTCACAGAATTATCCTGCACAATATTATGATTGTACAGTCATGACCACAAGTATGTATTATGTTACTTTAAGAACCCGATCAATATCAAATCCTAGGATAATCGGGCAATCCTATTTGTGAATTTTAGAAGGAGTAGTTATGAAATACATTACATATTTAATACATACTACTCGCAAACAATCTGTATGAATAACATTTAGTAAATTTTATTTAGTGATTCTTATTTAGTAAGTTAAAAAGAAAATCGGTTGTATTTCGTTACGTTTATTGTGTATTATATTTAGGCCCATGTTTTTTTTTTGGTCTCCTTTATGTCGTTCTTGCGGACCGTTTCTACGTGACCGGGTAGTTATTGGCGAAACCTGAAGAGTCTCCAGCCAATCGTGGAGTTGTAAAATACTTAACCTAAGCTAACTACTTATTCTACACTAACATCATGACTACCTGCAACAACAGCACTAAGGGCGACCTCTCGTGGGACTCGGACCTCGGCTTAGGGCGTTGCTGGCGGGGGGCTGAGGGGGAGGTGACAGCTTGATGAGGACTGAATTATAGGTGTCATTTTGTTCATGATTATACCAAAATGTTTATATCTTATTGACATAACGCGTTATACCAAGGTGCGTTTATTGCTAAGAGTTATGAATATTATAATGATTATATAATGTTTTATTACACACATGATCATTGCTCTTAAGTATTTCCCGGCAATGTCCTTAACTTAGCTGTCATAAACATCATACGCATTACATTGAGTTATTGCAAAATAAAACTCCCTGGAAAAACAGATCAAAAGTTAGTTTACATTTTAAGAGCACCTAAGTAAAGCTTGCTAAGTAAAGCTATTTAATAGAAATTGACAAATAAGATCTATTTATGCAAAGAAATTAATACTTAGATATAACAAAGTTTGCTTCCATTCATTCAACAAAATATTATTCTTTTATGAATCTTAATGGTCAATTAAGATGTCCCTGAAACTCTACTTGAAGTTTTTTTTCTAATGTTTTATGAAGTGGAGAATACTACTGAAATACATGCAGTTTTAAATTTTAACTTTAGGGGGCTGAGTCATCCTCGTCCGTGGGAAGGCACCCTTAGTTCGAAACCCCACACGTGATCCCCGGGTGGTGCCAATCAGGTGACAACCTTTCGCTTGGTGGTAGGATCTTTATGGTCCGCCTCTCGCTCTCGCTGGCGCTCTCATTAAAGGCCGGCGCCAAGCAGTTTACTGTGTTCCGTCGTGTGTATGTGAGAGCCAGAGAGGTATAGGGGAATCTCTCTATATCTCTGTTACTTGGATTCGTGTGCTCCATCTTAGACCCTGTCTGCGCTTACCATCAGGTGCGACGAAGGTCAGATGCGACCAAGTCAAGAATAAAAAAAAAAAAAAAAAATCATCATATCATGATCATCATTAACATACATACCTCCCATCTCGGTTACGTATCATAATACCTAAGTTTGTTCCCACTATTTTCAAGATAACTACGGTCAAAAGACCTACCGTTTAAAACACCTAAAGATCGTTTCACCTATTTTTGTAATAACTAATGGACGAAATCCATAATGGAGAATTCATCTACGGTTTATTCGACTACAATTAATTCACCTAACGTTGATTAAACTAACGGACGATTCACCTACTGTTGATTTATCTGTGGTCTTGTGTTTGTCTTACTGGTGATTTTGTATATGTGACAACATTTCTGCGAGCAACTTGGAAGTAGCGCTCGCTGGCCGCTGCCGCGGCACCGCTCGCTTCGCTCGCTCGGCTCGCGCGCGGTTTGTCACAGTTCTAACCTAACCTAACCTATTTCACCCAGTTCAAAATGATGAATCATACAATCTGCCGCAGAAATGTTTTTACCATTGTCTAATTATCTAGTTGCAGGCAGATTGTATGATTCATCATTTTGAACTGAGTGAAATAGGTTAGGTTAGGTTAGAACTGTGACCAACCGCGCGCTAGCCGAGCGAGCGAAGCGAGCGGTGCCGCGGCAGCGGCCGGCGAGCGCTATTTCCAAGTTGCTTGCAGAAATGTTTTCACCATTGTCTAATTATCCGTTAAAAAGAAAGTTAAGAAAACACAAAAATCTTTGAATCATAGTTTATTTACTAATTAGGTCATTAAGTTGAACTTAAAACAGGAATTATTAAAGAAAAGTAAAGGTGTTTGTTAAAAGTTAAAAGCGCTCAGTATTAATAAACTGTAGGCGAGTCGTCCATTAGGTATTTCATACATAGTTGAAATATCCAATATCTTAAAAGATCATTAGATTAATCGTTCGTTAGTGCAATTAATTTTAGTTTAATCAAGATTAGGTAAGTTAAACAGTAGTTGAGTCGACCAATATGCATTATGAACATATGTGAATCAACCGTAGTTGTCTTGAAAATAGTTATAATAAACTTAGGTATTATGATACGTAACCCCCATCTCGTATCTCTTAAACTATTGACTTTTGGAGAAAGTGGTAGAACAAAAGCTATTTATTAATAAGGGTACTTTAACAATCTTGTATAAAGTTTGTGGCAATAAACATATTTTTTTTTCCAGTAATCCCCAAAGTCTTAAGCAGAGGTGTTCAACTATTATGCGCCTATAGAGCCTTTACATTTTTTGAGCACAAATAAGTAGGTAAGCACCATTATTGTCCTCTTTCATTAATTAAACCTACAGTCCACCATTTCCACCAGTTTATTTGCCGTCCACTCTGGCATGAACCTCGTTAACTCCTGTATATCACGTAAGCAGATCATATTTTCGGAACGGTGAATGGTTGTCGTGTTTAATCCTCTCGTCCGTCGCATATGTGCGGTGACGGAGATAGCTCCTGAGTGAAGATTAAAGGCACAGCCACACAACGTGTAACTATAGGGTCAGACTTAATTATTATTTTTAAAATATACAGAGTTACTTCAAACACATATGTATATTGGTAAAAATCACAGGGTTAATAGGTATTTCACACAAAAAAAAAACTATTGTCCTTATGGATACCTTCCGCCCGGAGAAGACGGAGGGTTATGCCGGTCCGCCAGCCCCTGGTGGACCTCTCTTTCTGTGAGGCCTTGCCCCACGTTATCCTGGGAAGCGCGCGCGAAACATGGTATGCCGCCTTCTCGGGCCTGAGGGACTACTCCCTAAGTCCGTCAACGAAGTTACTCGCCCGTCCGAAAGTAGCCTGAAACGTAGGAGTGAACAAAACAAGTGTCAAGCTCAACTTTTCGGACGGGCAAAAACATATCGGTGTAAAATTAACTTGGCCAAATGGGGCATTCTTCACTTCAGTGTGGAGCACCATCACAGGACATGCGTCACCTCCTTAGTTGCCCGTCGTGCACAATCACCTACATCATCCAAGATCTAAACGAGGCCAATGAACTGTACAGATGGCTCAATACTGGTCGGACAAAATTTAGTAGGTACGAGTCAATCGACACGAAAAGAAAGAAGAGTAGGGACAACTGTCAAATCGTTTTGTCAGTCATTCTTAGTTCGGGCCCCGAAATAATCGTATTTCCGTAGGTGATAGGGAGTAAGAAACGCTCGTAACTAAGGCTGAAACCACGGACTTAGTGCTTAGGGAGTAGACCCCCAGTTACTGGTCGGGCGACGGGTGTTTTTCACCAACTTTTCATTAACTGTTGATTATGCAAATTCGGTCTTTAAACTTCTGAATAGCTAACATTTGCGTTCACCACATAATAATGACAAGATTATTGCGTAAAATTTTATTTCTAGGTCACATTTAGCTTATGTGGTGAATAGTTACGCACCACATTATTGATATGTTGGTGAGCCTAAAAACCTAAGCTTTAGTTTATTAGGTAACAAGATATCGTAGGTATCTACTACTTACGGGCTCTTCGCTACTGAATGAGTTAGGCTAATTTACTAGTTTCGCTAGTTAATTTGAAGTAACCCTATAAGTATAGGCTCTACTTGGATGTCCATGTAGATTGACTTGTGAATAATATAGGATGTTGAAAAATGTATTCTGAGAATTTTGTGGGGGTTACTCGGTACGGAAATTGAATAACGTTCGTAGAACAACTTTTCGAAATTGGAGTATTTTTTATGAATGGAAAGTAATAAAGAAAATACGTGAATTTCAAGAAGTTGTTTTACGAAAGTTGATCAATTTCCGATACCGAGTAACCCATTAGTAGTTTTTTAACTCCTTATATCCATAATATATGGAATGTTGAATCTGTAACATGTGGAAAAACCACCAGATCCAGGTCAGATGTGGAGTCAATCCACCGTAACCACAATGGATTACTTTTTAAACAAAATAAGCACTGAAGGTTCCAGTCTGTATTACAAGGGACGTTGTCTATTGGACATAAGATTAAGACGCAAATAAGTGACGTCGCGTAGAAGCATCTCATTGTCGTTGTCTTGCCTGCCGCTTGGCGTAGCTATATCTTGCGACGGCGACGTCTTTCATTTTAGCTTATGGATAAGCGTAGCGCGAGATATCAATTTGTGCCAAAACGAGATAAGCCACACATGATCTCGTCTCCGTACGAGATAATTCGACGACAAAATTATCTCGCGCTGCATGTTTGGCTAGATGGACACATGGAGGTATCATAAAATTCGAGATCATCGCACCATTCATTTAAACTAAAATATCTTACGTTACATCTTGAAGTATAATATTTTGCGAAGGCTAATCTATTATATCAAACTGTAAAGCCATTTGTAATGATCGTCAGAACAGTTGCACATCAATGGTGTGTCCGAGCCCTTACTTACGTGCGCGAGAAAATCCGAGAGTGGCCAAGCAATATCAATCAAAATCAAATCCGATCTTTTAATCCAGTTGACGGACCGACGTTTTACCTTAATTAAGGATGTCGGCACTCGATACCTGTTCGTTTGAACGTAAACTTAATACGAGCATTAACGGAGTATCCATTGACCTGCACTTTTACCAGTAAATGTACAATTTTACTGGGATTTTTCTTGTATGTCTGACAAATATTCGATTCAAATAAAGTATATGGACTGTTTTTTTTAACAGTGAGAGTAAATCTTCGTTCTTCTTATTTCCGGGGTTAAACTGCGATCGTAGAAATGACGAGAAAATTTCAGAATGTTAAATGAAGTTAACATTTAAAGAGATGCAGTTTTTACTTTGTTTAAAATAAAATAAAAAAATACAGTTGTTATTCTTTAATTATTTCGCAGATGGTGTCCTGTCAAGATGCACGAGGGCTTAAATGACTTGGCTGTAAGCGGCATCATGTAAAGAGCAACCTGTCGATGTTGACGTGACGGCTCTGCACACGTCAGCTTTTTCATAATTTATGTTCATCTCAGCCGCATGGGTCCTGACAACAACATGTAAAGAAACATTGAAATATGGTACACCTTCTTTTTGTTTGCACTCGACATTAGTGCATAAACTCGTTGTCTTAACCTTAATGATCTTTCGCAAAGTTTGTTATGTTCCAAGCGAGAAAATATTCTTGTAATTCTTACTAACGCTCAATTTAAAAGGAAAAACTTGAATTCTCCATTACATCGGTGGACTAACATCTTTCCCAGGACTCGTGGCATGTTAATAGCTGCGCGTAACGGCGAGAATGGACCGATACCACCCAAACTTCGCATAGTTTCACATTCCGCGCATCACTCGCATCACACCGCCATCGCACTGCGTCCGCGCCGTGGGAATGTAAACATCGAACACATTTTATTTGCCCGAATTATTACTTGGGAGGCCTCAATTAATTATCGCACGCCACTGACATTAACTGCAGCAAACAATTATTTCAAACTTTTACGTAAAATAACGAAACTCCGCTGAGAATAAAAGTTGAGATAATTTGCTCGCTCACTGATAAATTGGAGTAGGGCAGTATCTCGGACCTTCGGGGGCGACCGTTTCCGACGAACAAGAATTATTTCGCTCAGTTATATAACGCAGCTCCAGTTTGGTTCCGACGCAATTATTAGAGTCGCAACCTGCACTTGTCTTGTTTTCGTGACGAGAGCGGAATAATCGACGCTTAATTTTCATAAAATTTCGGCCGTTTACGCAACGGAACGCGGTCAGTACTCGTAATACAGCCAAGTTACATCTCGAGCCTAAAACTGTGAAAATAATTCATGGTTGACGGATTATAATTTATTCATTGACATGATTATTAATAAGTGATGCTTAGATGCGATAAGACGATATTTGTGGGTGTAAGTTATGTCGTAAGGTGTCACTTATTAAGTTTAAGTTTTCAAGGGCGATGTGCCGTCAAACTAGTTTGTGCATGTAGTACACGCCTTACGATTGTAAGGCTTCAGCTACATCAAGTGATGAAAATATATACAGACATATTTGCGACATCGATACCTGCTTATGTCAACATTAAAAGTATGTTTATTTAAACGTGATTATAATTATTTAGTCATTATTCCTTGACTGGTACTGGTGCTTTATATAGCTTTATTTATGTACCTGTACTTAATTCAATTCAATATCGGGGTAATATACTTAACTTTTTATGGCAAGATTACTCAGAATAATGTTAGAACAAAAAAAAGACGGAAACAAACATTGTCTAACACAAATAAGATCGTATCTCCACACGAGTACTTCTTCGTACCTACGGAGATATTTATGTAGATTTTTTAATTCGGTAATAGGAAACAATACATATCTTAAAAAAAATGTTTTTATGAGAGTGTAACTTTTTCATATATTTTTGCGACAAAATAATACCTCGTAAATAGTTATGGACAGTTCCGATTCTGTTTTTTTTTAATAATACTATTCTTCTATTTCGTCGAAGATGTTTCCAGAAGTAAAAGAAATAATAACCATGAAAAAATACTATCCCTAAACCTATTAATAGAATCAAACTGAAAAGAAAATATTAATTTACTAGCTTTTGCCCGCGGTTTCGCTCGCATTAGTTAAGCTCAAAAAAACTTATAATACACTACTAAAGTTTCTATAATAATATAATTTAATCGTGATTCGAAAGACACGTGGCGCTATATATGAACGTTATTGTGGTTTTCCTCGGGAACAGTACTTGTTTTCGGGATGAAAGGTACCCTATGTCCGTTTCTGTACACCTGACAACGAATATGCAAAATTTCAGGATGATTGGTTCAGTGGTTTAGGCGTGAAAAGGTAACAAACAAACAAACTTACTTTTGCATTTATAATATTAGTTAGGATTAGGATTTTCATCTACATGTGTATAGTATGCAAAATTTCAGGCGTTTTGGATTAAGAGGATCTGGCTTAAAATTTACCTGCTAGATTTGCCCCCTTTATAGACGCGTTTAAGTGTAATCTTGTAGTGAGCGCCTAAAAGACTCTTGGTAATGATCTATATTAAATGGCTTCCCACCAAAAATCCTTGGCAAAAACCTTTACTAGATCATATTAGAAACCTTTCGTATAATGTTAGGTATGTTATTTCCTATTAACTTTGAGACGTATGTCTTATTAATTCGATGCACGAAAGTATATTCGCATTGCAGCTCATTAAACACAACAGAAACAAAAAAGAAGTACTTAATTAAGAACTCATAAGCAATTTTAAAATATCATAAGTTAATCACTGCAACATTATACTCGTCCTCCATATTTATAATCAAAAATGTATTTATAATGAAATAAATCATCTCGCGGTTGAAAAAGCTGGGCAATTAAGGATCTTTACCAGCATCCCAGCATGCTTCGTATTCATTATGTCAAGTTTGAGAGATGAAAGCCTTTGTCACCGGTCTGGTAGCGCGAACCAAGTAATTTGATAAACTGAACAATATTCTCAGATACTTCGTGTGTAGGATCGTAGGATCATACGTCGCAGGTTTGTTCTGTAATAGGGGGATTTATACTATCATATTTCTAGGATCACATATAGGATCATATCATAACGTATATAATATTTGACCTCTAAAGTCATATTACAGAGTGTAAACGAATTCCTTCAAACCACGTGATCTATTAATGGTATAGATTGACCCCGCACGCGACACAGATTGACAAAAAGAAAAAAAAAACCTTTTGTTTTTTACGTGATAGAAAATTTCGATGCCATGCATAAATGAAGGAAGACATGGCGACACAGCTGACGGGCACGACTAGCGCAATATCGCTCCAC
Source organism: Amphipyra tragopoginis (assembly GCA_905220435.1). Classification (NCBI taxonomy): domain Eukaryota; kingdom Metazoa; phylum Arthropoda; class Insecta; order Lepidoptera; family Noctuidae; genus Amphipyra; species Amphipyra tragopoginis. The sequence continues at coordinate 15,240,442 of HG992009.1, forward strand.
GCAGTCAGTTAACTCGGGACGCTAAAATTACTCAGACATAGAACACGATGGTGACTTTTTGTAAAAAAAAAAATGTTGCTACGTAAAAAACCTATTGCAGGCTCAATCAGTGTCACCAGTAGATCACACGGTTGGAATTCCTTCCTTTCCTTTCCTTACACGAATTCGTATAAACCCTGTATATTACATTGTTTTTTTTTTTTTGGTGGGACCTTATCTGTCTCCAGCCATTGTCATATATCTATGACTCAGATCTATGATCCTAGATATAGGATAGTGTAATATCCCCCTTAGGAGACTTTTAGAAGTTTCTGTTGGTTTGAATATTTTCTTTACAAAGTAACTAAAAAAATGTTTTTTCATTGGTAATAGTTTGAGCTATCCTCTTTCTTTGTTTTAGTTTTTGAAACGACGATGATACATTACATAATTCCTATAGTGCAAGACAGAATTCAAGACTGATTTACTAAAAAAGCGATTTCAACATTCTTTAAAGAGGTAATTTAAGTAGTCTACATTATGCTCACGTGGAGTTGAAATGATTTATACGGATGCATCGAGTGCACGATGTGAATAAAATAAAACCAACACGAGTCTGCTTGTCCGACGGCTGACACCGGTAGCCGTACACCTCCTCTTACACCTCCACCAACAATCCGATACAAAACGACATTTATTATTCAGATATTGTCATGATTTACTGTTAACTTTTGAATATCATTATACTTAAATATCGATGTTAAGAGCAACCTCAAAATATTCGTAGCTACAGGCAATTTTCTTTATACATGCAACTTTAATTTCGTCTCATTACCACAACGGCGCGAATCCACCGATGTTTACCGATGAGCTACTGATTCCCACCGCCGAGATATACCGAACCATCCAATAAATAACCAAAAATACCGCCGCAGATTAAGTGATTATTAAGCACAAAAAGCGTGTTAAAATTACCACAAAAATTGATAAGAATTTCTTTTGTTACTTCAGTGGCCAGTAAATTGCTGTTGCATTACCGCTTAAAAAAACCGCCTTAAAAGAAGGGCGACGTTGCAAAACCTTGGAGAAAGGTAGCCTCTTTTAATAAAGGCGATCGGCGAACGGACTTATTTAAAGTCGCAATAAAAGGAATGCCTTAATGATGCTGACGCCGATATTAATATTGGACGAAGTTGTCTGGCTGGCTCTTCGGTTAAATGTAGTTATAAATTACGTTTTTGGAGTTCGGAGCGCGGCTGCGCGGCAGTGAGGCCGGCCGGCCGTGGCTTCGTCTGCCCTTTCCACTTGTTGATCGCTGTTACTGTCAATTCTACACGTTGCACTGCTTTTGTTATTTAATGATGTGTTTTATTTGTTCACTGAATTGTATTAATTACACGTAATAAAGGCGTAGGTGCAAGTACAACCAAAGGTGACTTTTGCGTTAATAGAATTCACGTTTCCAAAAAGTATGAACAAAATAAATCTTTTTTGTTTGTTTTTGACTTTGTAATTAAGCCAGTTGTACTTCAACCAGTATAGAATAATTACGCAGGAACTGAAGCAAATAAAACCTTGGACGCATAAAGAAGGCATCGTGCATTATTCTCTTCCACAATGAAACAATAAAAATGCAGATGAAATTGTAATGGCTGCAATAAATAAGTATATTTCATCGTAAATAACGAAGGGACCCTTGAATCCTCCGGACATAGTGTAAGATTTATAAATTAACAATAATTCAGAAGCTTTTATTTATTTAAATAGGGACTAGTAATTTATTATTCTCCATTAAATGATATTACAAGTTTCCATTACTATAAACTATGGAATTGATTAACAAATTGATACGAATGAGCTCATCAATATTATTAGTACATGTTATATTTTATTTGTGTCGTCATTGCCAATAAATTATAAAGCAATTTATATGTAGCGGACATTTTCAGTTCAATCGATAAATTGTGCATATTAGCATGTACTTAAAATTCTTAAATATTTTCATACTTTATTGCGGAGTAAGTACCCAAAAATAAAGCAAGTACTTCGTGATTTTCGAAAGTATTGGAGCGAGTTACCGCTCTGTACTTATTACGTATTATAGGCACTGTAAAGTATCTTCCTACATCGCACATAATATAAACAGTTTCTCAGAAAATCATATCGAACATCAATTTTATTGGTGGATGATTACGTTCGAGATTGTGAGTGCTCACGAATAATTTAATGTAATTTTTACGAAAATGTCGAATTTAAAGTTATCGAGATTAAAACATAATCAGACGGCTGGCGGTTATTACGCGCCGGTCACGTGTCCACGTCGAATTATAAACTGCACTCTCGTAAGCTTTGGACTTTGTAAATTTATTAGATAACTATAAAAACTAGTTTATATGTATCTGGCTAGTGTTACCATTTCTAAATTTGAAAAGTCCGGACAAAAAGCTGGACATTTTCGAAAAAGTCCGGACATTTCAAAAAAAGTCCGGACATTTCAAAAAAAGTCCAGGCATTTTAGTCACAAAATTAAATAATGGATTATTTTAAATTGAGATAAGACTGATTAACTAGTTGTATGTAGTTTAATAAAGATTGAATACTGATTTAATACTCGTTTTATTTTTAAGTAATTTAATGCGAAAATCAAACATTAATTTATTTATTTTCCATCTAAACCATAAATCCGGACAAATTAAAAAGCCGGACAAAGTCCGGATGAAAGGCTGAAAGTCCGGACATGTCCGGATAAATCCGGACGAATGGTAACCCTATATGTGGCCAAGACGAAACAACAAAAAAAAAACGTCTTTCATACTTACATACTATTTATTAATGTTTTCTATTTTTCCTCTTTAAACATTAACGTTAATAGTGGTTGTATGAACAGTCAACCAAATATCTAAGTATATAGGCAAGTAAAGACATTTCGTATTTTAACAGAAATGTACGTGTGTTGAGTAGCCAAGTCTTTTCCATCGCTTGTCTGACCATATCATACGTACCTACAAAAGTTACAATGACAATTTCCTGAGCAGATATTTCCGATGTTTGCCTGTATACCTTACTCTTTTGTTGACTGTACTTACAAATCAGTAAAAAAGGTCGTACCGGTAGAATTGAATCTTAAAAAAAACGATATAATTATTTTGTTTTATCTTCAATGGAAACGAATTTTGTTAAACCTAGAAAATGAAATTAACAAAATGTGCACTGTAAAGCCCTCATTTCTTATGCCTCATACTTATTTTAAATGTAAGTGTAGTTTCACGCTATATATTCAGGTAATTGGGAAGAAATTATAATGTTTTCGTTTTATGGCGACGTAAACGTGATCAAAGCTGTGAGAGAGAAAATACGAGGGCATAATGTTTTTAATGTATGACATAAATATTTTGCTCTGCATTTACAGATTTTGAAAAATATGTGCAGACAGCGAGAAAAAGGACAGTTTTCACAATACATTTTGATGATGCCATTCGACCAATTTTTACAGGTAATCCCGACTAATATTATAAATGCGAAAGTAACTCTGTCTGTGACGCTTTCACGCCTAAACCGCTGAACCGATTTTGATGAAACTTGGTACAGAGATAGTCTGGAATCTGGAGAAGGACATAGGCTACTTTTATCCTGAAAAATACGGAATACGTGATAAACGACATACACGTGGGCGAAGACGCGAGTAGGGTTACCATTTAGAAATTGGAAAAGTCCTGACAAAAAGCCTGACATTTCAATAAAAGTTTGGACATTATAGTCACAAAATGCAAACATACGAAGATTTATTGTTTGATCTCGTTAAGTTTGTAGTTAAAGAAGATTTATATTTTGTTTTTAGATAAATGAGAAGTTAATAAAGATTAAAGACTTATTTGATATTACTTATGTAAGTTTTATTACTCTTATTCCATCGAAGTAAAAAAATCCGGATAAATTAAAGAGCCGGACAAAGTCCGGATAAAAGTGTAGAAGTGCGGACATGTCCGGACAAATCCGGACGGATGGTAACCCTAGACGCGAGCGACCTAGATCTAGTATTCTTATAATTTTAATAAATTAGTCTCCTTTTTATTAATCGAAGAGAGTTTTTACCTACTTACTTTGAAAAATATTCAATGGACTCAATTTTATTGCGTTTTTGTCATCAATCAATTCAATTTTGCACTTCATTCAAACGTCTCATTTTTATTTTAAACTAGAGGTCGCCAGCGGCTTTGCCCGCGTTAATGTCGTTTATCGCGTATTCCGCGTTTTTCTCTACCATATTATCAGTGATCGGAAAAGGGTGAGCTAATTTACCTAAACTTCAAAGAACAGAGACAAAAACTGGAGACTTAAAACAAAAATAGGAAACGAATTTAATTGTTTTCTGTACTATTAACATTAATATTAAATGTACTTTAGTGATGTCCCGAAACCCGGAATAATTTTTACGAAAAAAAATGTTGTCGTAAGGAAGTCTCCAGTTTTTGTCTCTGTTCTTTGAAGTTTAAGTAAATTAGCTCACCTTTTTCCGATCACTGCATATTATGCATGTATTATACATAAAAATATTCCTCTTGAACCACTCTAACTATTAAAAAAAACCGCATCAAAATCCGTTGCGTAGTTTTAAAGATCTAAGCATACATAGGGACAGACAGCGGGAAGCGACTTTGTTTTATACTATGTAGTGATAGTACTATGTAGTGATAAAACTAGCGACTCGTTCCGGCTTCACACGGGTGCAATGTATTATACATATAAACCTTCCTCTTGAATCACTCTATCTATTAAAAAAAACCGCATCAAAATCCGTTGTGTAGTTTTAAAGATCTAAGCAAACATATGGGCAGACAGACAGCGGGAAGCGACTTTGTTAAAAAAGTAAAAACCGACTTCAAAAAATACTAAACGGAGGAAAATAATTATCATTTAATAAAACTATCAGTTTCAGAAGTCGGTGTATTATTATGTAGTGACAAACACGTACAAACTATGAATCATGCAATTGGATTTACTTGTAACACTACTTTAATCAATTTCAGTCATTACGGATTATATTAAACTGTCATTGGAATAAGTCCGTAAGTGACACATGATAAGAATCTATAGTTTTATAAGGCACATGACAAGTGACCGGAGAGAGGAAGTGTGTATTTGACCTTACATTCGCATTACCTATACCATATCAATTTTACGTGAACTATTGTGTTTCCTGTCATTATGACGTCATCAATTGATCGGTGCTGCGGATGACTACTGGAAATTGTAGGGTGGATGCGCGATTGGGTTTGTAAAAGCAACAGTGATTTTATTTTGCTTTGTCTGTAATCACTATCACTACATAGTATAAAACAAAGTCGCTTCCCGCTGTCTGTCCCTATGTATGCTTAGATCTTTAAAACTACGCAACGGATTTTGATGCGGTTTTTTTTAATAGATAGAGTGATTCAAGAGGAAGGTTTATACAAGGTTAGTCAGAAAGGGGGTACTAATCCGAAAGGGTATTAAAGTTCACATAATAACGAATAACTTTTGTTCTACAACTTTTCCCAAAACTCAATAGTTTAAGAGAAACAGTTGCTCAAAAATCTCAAAAAAATATCTCTAAAATCTATCTATCCCCAGTTATGATCAGCTGTCTTTACATTTTAGGTCATATTTGGGGTCATGAATCAGAAGCACCATTTTCTGAACTTGTAACTAAAGGGATGAGAATTTTTGAAAAAACTAAAATAAAAATCATTTTATTTGGAAAAAATATATATCGAGTTTTGAAATTTTAACACTTGCTTTCAAACAGTCATCAGCGATACTATAAGTGGACTTCGGATTAGTACCCCTTTTCCGACTAACCTTGTATTTATAATACATGCATATTATAGTAGAGAAGAACGCAGAATACGCGACAAACAACGTCCACGCGGGCGAGGCCGCTGGCGATCTCTAGTTTTATACAAATTGTAACGAAAAAAACACAGCCGCTGTCTTTATATTCAACACGTCGTTGAGATTTGACACGTCTGTCTTGTAGCTAAACTGAATCTGCAACTTTTAAACCAGCTGTATAGTCATGGATTATACAGGTAGAAAAAACAAACGCCAATTCGAGGGAAAGTGTCTGAAACATTGAAGATAAGTTACTCGCAGGAAACTTTATTTGATTTTTAAAAGTAAAAATATCGTTGGTTTGTTTTTTAAATAAAAAAACCTAGCCCCACACTAAGATTTCTCTTGTATCGTGGGTGCGTTTACAGACACAAATCTCACATACACAAACGCTCAGACCCGAAACAACCATCTGTAGGCCATACAAATTTTTGTTCCGTGTGGGAATCGAACCCACGACCCGTAGCGCAGAAGCCAATCGCTTAGCCACTGCATCAAACAAATGCTTGGCTGATATATACGTTTATAAGTTGCTGCACAAATAATTTATGTTTTAAAACATTCGCGATTTGTACACATTATAAAAACACAGATTCGAACCTTTAAACGGCACAAAAAACCTCGAAACGTCGGGATAAAAAAGGTATTTTCTGCCTTTTAGTTTCTACGCGATTAGACCCGAATTTGTATTTTTATAACAAATAATTTAATTTTATAAATCCTAACGTAATATTCTTCCTGAAAGTCATCAGAGCATAAAATACATAATGATGACTCATTAACACCATCAGCATCGCATTCTACTCCACAATGCGCATACGCAGCGGCTGACTACAATGTTCTACCTGCCGTTTGCATAGCTACGGCTTCCTTATGTTTATTGTTCTTGTAAATTACATCACTAAGCCGTGTAAGTGCTGGCTTTATTAAAACTAAATTATATCTGCTGAATAAATTAAACCACTTTATCTACACGATCATGACAAGATTTTGTAAGTACAAGACTTCTAATTGTTATTAAACTTAGCGACTTCTACGATTTCATATTAATGTTCAAGTAGGTATACAATTTGATCCCTCTATTTGGCTTCAATCATAATGACTCTTCTACACATAACAATAAAATAGTAGTTCTTCTTCTTATTCTTCTTCTCTAGTGTCAACACAAGCTATACGAAAATAGCTCATGCTGTGGTGAAAAGATTAGCTATTCAGCAAGGTTGGTAGCGAGGCTGACTGCCCAGGGTACGCCGGACGTACTTAAGTATCGTCAATCGTGGAGGCTCTATATATGAACGCAAAAAAAAAGTTGAAGACACATAACATAATATCACGCCTGTATTCCCCGAAGGGTTGGGCAGAGGTGTATTATTATAGTAACACCCTTATTTCGCCGTTATGTTTAAGTCCCATGTAATAGGTGGCGAGCCTATTGCCATAAACCGGGCACAAGTATAGACTCCGGGCTGCTACTGAGAAATTCCACTCGGAAAACCCAATAACACTTTAGCCCGTCCTGGGGATCGAACCCAGGACCTCAATCTCAGCAGTCGCGCTTGCGGTCACTAAACCAACGAGGCAGATGAAGATACATCTAAATGCAAATTAGTTACAATTTTAAATGCGCATTGTAATTCGATTAAATCTATGTAACGCTGTCATTGATAAAATTTATCATTACAAAACAGTCGTAATACGATGTAATTAAACTTTCATAACAACAATTAATTGGACTTGTGTACGAGATTAATTAGAAATTGTTGAGTAGAGATCGTCAAGATAAAATTTAAATAGTTTATTGTTTCACATTAGTAGGTATCGGTAGCATGAACGGCGCACCTAGGTCATTATAAGACACCATTCAGCGTTTTAAATGTGTTTTGTGTAACAATAGATAGAGTGGAATAGCCGAAGGGTACTACTCTAGAATAGGCTTCGTACATTTTGCAATATTGAGTGGCGGCGGTAATTAGAGCCGCGTCCGGACTGTTACAGCATCCTGATTCTAACGCGTGCGCCGCCTATAACTGTAAACGACGCAAATCTTATTAATTTAAATACAAATTCCATCTGTATGCTAATGAAAATAGAGTGCATAGTTCTTCGAATATGCAAAAGCACATTCCGGAGTGACTTCATCTATAGTCCAGCGGCTACATGGGAATTGAAAGGGTTAAAACTAAATTGGAGTGCGTGGAATTTTGAGCTTTATCATTTAGAGTGTAAAGGAAGGTTTAGTATCAAATTAGGATTGGTTATACGCTGTTTTGGATGGTAATGTGTCGATATGGTCCCTTAGAAGCTGGGCGAGTTTCGCAAGGGACCGCCACGCTATCGCATCGAATTCATATCGTCTAATTATAAGGTACGAGCCGTAGGTAGTAGTGCGACGCGCCCCACAATCAATTTGCCCGTTGCGTTCATTCAATCCTTTTTAATACGCGTAGGATGATAAAACGAAAGCAAAAGTATCTCGGAGTCACATATGCATATGTTGATGATATAGTTTGCTGAGTAATCCGTTTTATTTTCTTACTGGTCGAGTTTGTTTGCCTCGATTACGTTAATAAAATATTTTGACATCGGTTATTTATGTAATATATTTTGTTGTTACTGTTTCTTTACTTATTAATGTAATAAGTGATTCACGATACTTCAAATCGAATAACTTCCTATTCGGTCATTGATGTAGAAAAACATAGACCATGGGTTTAGTACAAAATTCACGAAAAAAGTGTCTTAAGTTTACATGCGCCACTAGACCGCGCGCCAAGGTACACTGCCGTATAAACTTAGAAATACCAACAAACTAATTTAAATTCTATATCGTCATAACAATGTCTAATTTAGCTTACAACCATACGAAGATACGACTGCACCCTTTGACGTAAATTAGTCTATTTTTCCTTTTTAGTTTCCATTCGGTTCGGAAATTTTTGAGCGCTAACGCGAGGTCCATGTGTTTCTATATCAATGTATTCGGTAGTCTCTTTGTCATAGTTCAATTGGTTCCTATAACAATAATGTTAACATGCTATCCACTATTAAAGCCATTTGATGTTTTGCCGGTCCAATAAATTACGCAAACTAGAGGAAATAAATCAACATTCTAAAATAGGTATTTAATACTTGATTAGCATTACAGGATGTCAAGTTCCACTCCTGAGCATTAAACGTTCAAAACATAATGGAGACAAATTATTCATAAAAGATTTTCGAATTATAGCGATAAGATCTAACGAGGTCGTTCGATCTGTAATCTGGGGAGTTCGGCCTTTGCTATCGACAGATAAATTAATTTCTGTTATATCGAACTGAGGTATTATTACGGTGGACGTCGATGGCCACGTCATAATAACTCTGTGAACCCTAACACGTTTTTAATTTGCTCACTCTAAATACGGACAAATTAATTTGGAGCACAGCGGAGGTTGGCGCGAGGTCACGAGCAACCATATCCTCACCAATAAAAAAATACCTTCTTTATTATTGCGATTGTTGCGAGAGGACGCTGTGAATTATACACATGGCTTCCTTTATCGAGATTTTATTATGCATAACGTCATCATTTTATAATGCCAAAAGTACTTTAGAGATTTGGTCGACACTACGACGAGTTTATGTACAATTTCGTCGTAAAACGAGCAAACGCCCGAGCCGGTCGTATATTTATTTTTTAACGAGTGAATATATTTTATTCTGTGGTCGTTTTACATAATGGTGGTGCCCTTAGGTGATCTTAATGCGTCCGTCTGGTAGGCAGTGAGACGTCACCGTGGAAGGAGGCGACAGTAACGAACTGCGAGGACCGTTTAAGGAGAACACATTATGTTGCCTTTTGACATCATTAAGGCGATTCTCGAGCCGGTCGCAGGCAACCCTCAGAGGATATGTAACGAGTTTGCTTATTGTTTTGGTAAAATAAAACTTCCTTGTAAGCACCAAGTTGGCATAATGTGACGTGTGCCTACGAGCCTCTATTTACCTGTACACGCGAAGTGAAACGTACTTCAGATGGAAGATATATTAACGTGCAGTGGTGTGCTTGTATAAGGAAGGAGATATGTTACTGAATACAAAATTACGGAAAGATCCGTTCATTAGCTGTTTTTCAAACTGATAAATTGAAGGGTTTTCATTTCCGAATGGTTATATAACATTGTATGAACGAAACACAAGAAGCAAACGAAGTACATTTTATTATATACCATCGTTCGGGAGTGAAAACCTCGGGAATGTATTTGGTCATTACACGGTTCCTGTGGGCTTTCACGCGGATGAAGTCGCGGGCCGAAGCTAGTCAATCATATTTATTACGAATTTTATATACCCAATAAAGGCTATTTTAGTGCCAACAAACTAATTTCACATGGAGCGGCTCTCTTATAATTATAGTATCTTCTATAAGTCGTGATGAAATAAAAATAACCAAATTGAATTCCAGAGGTTTTCACTCTAAGGCGACGATAACTCATCATTCATTCTCCTGCCCTTATCCCAATTTATTTGGGGTCGGCGCAACATGTCTTTTTCTTCCATACTTCTCTATTAGTCGTCATCTCGGTAGTCACCCCCTTTCTAACCATATCATCATTCACACATTCCATCCATCGTTTCTTTGGTCTTCCCCTACTCTTATAGCCATCGACATTCATACTCAAAACTCTCCTCACTACATTTTCCTCATTTCTCCGTAACACGTGCCCATACCATGACAACCGATTTCCACACAACTTTTCAGTTATCGATGCCACTTTCAAACTTCCTCTTATGTACTCATTTCTTATAACTACAAATATATATAAATACTTTAATGATACAACCCACTTCAGATAGTTTCCTATCTAAGATACAAAGCGATACGAACGCTTAAAAACTGTACACACGCATCCATAAACAGTTTCTGCTAAAGTGTAGAGATGACTCAGTCTATTTGCCTACTATGCAGGTGCCGCAATACTCCAGATTCTTGAGCCATCCTCGCCAATTACAATATAATTAACTATACGCACGCTCCGTTTTTCCCGCCAGGAATGCCGTCCACGGAATCTAAAGCGTCGATGAAAATGGAGAGAAGATTATCTTCCAAGTTATCTAGGTTTTAAATGCCTGGAAACTACACATCAATTCCCTATTAGCAACATGACAAGAAAATTATCTTGACTGCATCATAGACCGTTTTTTATATAATTTGTAATTAGGAGGTATGTGAACATGGTACTGTGTCGCAAATCTGTGATGCTTTTAAAGCTAGCTGACGAACAGGTATTTAATAACTTGCTTACTTTTCCTTCTTAGCTAAGACATATTTTTTGTTGTATACAGGGTGTAAACGAATTCGTGTAATTCCTTTAAACCGTGTGATCTACTGGTGACACTGATTGACCCTACATAGGTTTTTTACAGAATCAACAAAAAAAAAGTTTGCAAAAAATGAACCATGGTATTCTGTGTCTGAGTAATTTTAGCGTCCCAATCCCAAGTTAACTGACTGCGTGGAGAGATATCGCGCTAGTCATGCCTGTCAGCTGTGTCGAAGCGTGCCTTCATTAATTTATGCACGCAATCGAAATTTTCTATCACATAAAATCATTTATTGGAAAAAATAAAAGTTTATTTTTATTTTTAATCAATCTAAATCCCGTGCGGGGTTAATCTATACCATTAATAGATCACGTGGTTTGAAGGAATTACACGAATTCGTTAACACCCTGTATGATTATAGGAGCCAAGGTTTTCTGTGACGAAATCTGGAAATTCTTTATTGATATTGACGTTGAAGAATTTACAGTTTAATGACGTATAGTATGGTCTTTTGACTTTTATTGTTACCGAGTTTGTGAAAAAAGGTTTTGTTTTTGATTTTTTAACATTCAATGAATTGCTGACGTATTTGTAATTGAAGAGTTTGCCGTAATCAGTCCGTGGATAGGTGAGACCGTTCGTAACACATCGAGACTCTTCCGTTGCTCGGAGAGAACGTTAAGCTGTCGGTCCCGGGTGTTTTACGAGTACCTATGACAGTCGTTACTGGTAGTTAGAAGCCCGAAAGTCTGACAACCGGTCTAACCTTAGGATATCGGTATACCCCAGTAACGGGGTTGCGAAGGTCTGGTAGCACTCGCTCCGTGTAAAATACTGGTATTCAGCCGCATTTGGTTAAACTGAAAATTGGTTCCATTACAATTGGGAAAAGGCTAGGTAGAAAAAATGTTGTATTTGAAGATAATATTTAAGTTAGTTTATGTGTGTGTTTTTTGACAAATAAACAACATTAAACCACTTTTAACTTGCGTGGGAGTTTTTAAATAATTATTTTAAGATGTCAGTTATTCGACTAACGGAAGGCATGATGACATTCGTAAAAGTACGTTTTAAAATCGTGTATGTTTACGAACTATCTTCACTAATAGCTTCTCGATTCTAATGTAGGATTTATTGGCCATTATGTGTTGCCGCGGGACCAACTGAAAGCGTTTACTTGTACCATTTAAACATAAGATTGATGATATGAAATTGCCGAGTGACAGGAGCAGGGTAATGATGTCTTTGATAGTCAACTTGATGACCCATCCATTATAAATTTACATAGTAATCATGTTTAAACTACACCAATAAGTGGTTTTGTAAAAAACTGTGCCTCGTTTAGAACATTGCCTGAGAAAGTCGAGCGTTGCTATAAGATTTATTATTTCATATTCTATAATTTTTTGCTTGGGTATTGTAGATTGGCATTAAAAAAAAAAAAAAAAACTTTAAAAAAAAGTAAAAACCGACTTCAAAGAAATACTAAAAGGAGTAAAATAATTACCATAATATAAAATTAACAGTTTCAGAAGTCGGTGGCTTCTATTTGCTTCAGTGTAGAGTTGCACCGACTTCTGAAACTGTTAATTTTATATTATGGTAATTATTTTACTCCTTTTAGTATTTCTTTGAAGTCGGTTTTTACTTTTTTTTAAAGTTTATTTTTTATTTAATACGTTTTAGTGTCATAATTTTAACCCCCTCCTTCATAACCCTTCTTTTTGGCATTGACGTAGTCGGGCATAAAAAGTCCTTTCAAATGATACCTTACACGATATAATGAAAACATTCCAAAGGGGAGGAGGGGGGGACACGCACCCCCTCCTCTTTTCAAGTAGTCAGTTCCCAACAACAAATATAAACAAAGCAATACTAGTAATTTGAGAATTTTGCTTTGATCCGATGAGGAGTTCCGTTCCATATCTCTGAAGTTCATGGTCTAATCATAACAAAATTTAAATGGGACCAATCGGGAAGTATACCCTTTCGAACAAAAAAAGATTTTTTCAAATCGGTTCATAAATGACGGAGATATGAGGTAACATACATAAAAAATAAAAAAAATAAAAAAAAAAATACAACCGAATTGAGAACCTCCTCCTTTTTGAAGTCGGTTAAAAACACTTAAAATTATTTAAATATAGTAGGTAGCCCATCAGCATCGGGAACAGGGTCCAAGCTAACGGTGATCACAGAGGGAGGAACTTCCTAAAAATACGTGTCGTGTCGAGAAGTACCGCATTCTGTATCAGGCTCAAGATCCAGCCGCCCAACGAGATCCTCTTTAGATGTTGGTAGAGTGAGCATTCGTTATTATTAGCCTGTACTGTCTCACTGCTGGACAAAAACTTCCCTCCTTTTCTTCCATCTGTTGCGATTCTGTGCAGCTTCGGCTAACTGTCAAGGAAGACATCCAACTCGTCCCGCCATCTTCTCCGCGGTCTGCCGCGTCCCCGTCTCGCTGTCTCGTGGCTCCAGTTTTTAACCGACTTCAAAAAGGAGGAGGTTCTCAATTCGGTTGTATTTTTTTTTTTATTTTTTTTTTTATTTTTATTTTTTATGTTTGTTACCTCATATCTCCGTCATTTATGAACCGATTTGAAAAATTATTTTTTTGTTCGAAAGGGTATACTTTCCGATTGGTCCCATTTAAATTTTGTTATGATTAGACCATGAACTTCAGAGATATGGAACGGAACTCCTCATCGGATCAAAGCAAAATTCTCAAATTACTAATATTGCTTTGTTTGTATTTGTTGTTGGGAACTGACTACTTGAAAAGAGGAGGGGGTGCATCCCCCCCCCATCCCTTCCTTTGGAATGTTTTCATTATTTCGTGTAAGGTATCATTTGAAAGGACTTTTTACGCCCGACTACGTCAAAGCCAAAAAGATGGGTTATGAAGGAGGGGGTTAAAATTATGACACTAAAACGCATTTAATAAAAAATAAACTTTAAAAAAAAAGTAAAAACCGACTTCAAAGGAATACTAAAAGGAGTAAAATAATTACCATAATATAAAATTAACACTTTCAGAAGTCGGTGCAACTCTACACTGAAGCAAATAGAAGCCACCGACTTCTGAAACTGTTAATTTTATATTATGGTAATTATTTTACTCCTTTTAGTATTCCTTTGAAGTCGGTTTTAACTTTTTTTTAAAGTTTATTTTTGTTCTATACAGGCTCACCGATCATTCGGCATACGGCAGACATGCCCAGTCCCACTTCAGCTTGGCGGCCTTTTGAGCCACGTTACAATTTGAGTTTTGGAGCGCAATATTGTGTTTCGAACACGATCTGTTAATTTAACACCTAATAAATGGGGCTCCATAGCCAGCAAAACTTGAGTTTGGACTTCTGGATATTGGTCAAAGTCCCCCACATGTCAAGCATGAGCATTAAAAAGGGTATTGCGCTTAAATTCCACAGTGACAATACACAAATTAACAAAGTTGTCATCTATCGTTTACTACTATTTATAAATAAATCGCAGTCGTAAATACAATTAGATCACATTCCAAGAGCGCATGAATGGAGGACATAATAAAATTTGTTAAGTCCAATTAAGTTTACTTTAGTAACTTACAATAATCCAATAGAAAAAACGAGTCCAAATAGTCGGAGCAAGTCAGTAATAATGTTGACTTGTTAGTGCCATTTGAAGTAATTAGTAAAAAGTCTGAAAATAACGCACTAGTTGAGCTTAGTATCCTCGTTTAGATAGTTGTGGTTAAGACGCAGTACAAGTCTAACCTCCGGTTTCTGATTTGAGAATTCGGGATAAGCAAATACTTAAGTGACATTTGAGTACGGAGTTGTCAAAAAAAATGACGGATTTTAAAGCATTTTTTGACAGCTTTGTACTCAAATATTACTTAAGTATTTGCTTATCCCTAATTTTCAAATCAGAAATAGGAGGTTAGTCTATTTTTGGAAAATTCAAGATTGATTACATACCACAATTTTTTTTGCTTGACAAAAAAATCTGTAAAATAGATTGGCACAAATGTATCTGTATAATTTTGGACTACTTACAACAAGTTTTTGATGTCTTATTAGCAAAATATTTACCTATTTATTTCAAGTATCATCGTTGTTAGTCGAGTTTTATTATAATTATTCTGGTGGCTAAACTAGGGTTGCCAATTTTTTTTTGTGTTGAGCAGCTTAACATTTTGTTTTTCGAGGATGCTGTGAATTGATAATTACGTTTACCAATCATCATCACTGATTTGCGTAAAAACGTCTTTTGTTTGTTGCATTTTTTTTAAACGTTGCTCCTCTCTAAGATTTCTCTTGTATCGTGGGTGCGTTTACAGACACAAATCTCACATACACAAACGCCCAGACCCGAAACAACCATCTGTAGGCCATACAAATTTTTGTTCCGTGTGGGAATCGAACCCACGACCCGTAGCGCAGAAGAGGAAGCAGGAAGCCAATCGCTTAGCCACTGCACCAAACGTGTCGTCACTTTTGGTGACACACTCAATTCTGATCACTTCATTGTTTTTATATAAATACTGATAAGAAAGTTGAAATTAATATTTTCAACTGCAAATAGTCAAAAATATCAATTCTCGTGAAGCCTACGTTCAAAGCGTTACATCACTAATACGCTCAGAAAAATGATAATAGCTCACTGTTTTGAGAGGCTAATATTTATCTTGAGGCTCCTCTGATGAGATGATTACAGGTTGTGTCACATGTTACATTGGATGTAACATACCCCATGTGGAATGTGTACTTGTAGGTATTAGTTGTGTTTGCCGAAAAGCACAAAAACTTTGGATTCAATGGAGCGCAAAAAGAAGTATGTTTGCGGGAAATTAGTCTATTGCAATAAGAATAATGAATTTATACGATACGATACTCCATTAATCACTACATAGTATAAAACAAAGTCGATTCCCGCTGTCTGTATGCTAAGATCTTTAAAACTACGGTACGGATTTTGATGCGGTTTTTTTTAATAGATAGAGTGACTCAAGAGGAAGGTTTATATGTATAATATATGCGTAATATAGTAGAGAATGCACCCGTGCGAAGCCGGGCGGGTCGCTAGTTTTTATATAACATGAGAAAAAAGTGGTCCACCAAGCCAGTAAAATCTTTTGAACTATTTCTTCAAATAGAGTTTCAGTTCATTTTGATTTTAACTGTGTTAAATCGCTGCAGGAAGACTATTTCTATACATTTCTTTGCTAAAATAGGTCTTATTTATCTATCGTTATATAAAACAGAGTAGGTATACGTACAACGTACACTTTATAAGACGATTGAACCAAACCTAAGCTTATTTATTATAACTTTAAAATTCCAAATAATGTTTTTTAACCTACAGTACTCTCTATCAATACAATTCATTTATACACACAATATTTGCAAAATTACAAATAAAAAAGTACCTATATAAAAATCAAGAAAAATATATCGTAATAAAACTATAAACTAAAATAGGGCATCAAAATATTCCTCTGCATCGCTGACGACTGGTAACGTGCCCAGAAGTCTGGCAGCATTGCCACGTTGTATGGCAATGCTAATCCTTACTTACAGTACTTAAAAAAAGTCCAAACAAATATTTCATTACTAATTACCTCAGAAAAATGAGAATAGCTCACTGTTTTGAGAGGCTAATGTTTAGCTCGAGGCCCCTCTGATGAGATGATTACAGCTAATTGATTGTCCAGGCAGCTAATGTGAAAGTTAATTACTGACGTGGTACTGCTATATTCAAACAGTTTACTGCTTTGTTTTATTTTATTATTTCATTACGATTATTGATGGTAGAGAGATTTTTGAAAGTTTTTTTTCGACAGCAGCTGCTGGGCTTTGCGAAGTTGTAATAAATGTATTCAATATAGATAAGATTGCTATGCTAATGTTTATTATAACGTATTTTTATATTTTTCTCTTGGTGTACAATAAAGTTTATTCTATCAATTGACTAAAAACATTCTGTGCTAAACATTGACGCAGAAACACTTGAACTTAGAGTTTAGTACAAAATTCACGAAAAAGTGTCGTAAACGACACAATAACATAATTGTTCAGGGGTCTTTCTATCATTACAGTTATAGCTAATATCAGTATGTTATGATTGCGGGCAAGGTAAATATAGTAAATAAAACCAACATAGACTCTCCACCACTGAGAGTACCTTCTTGTATTTGGGTTAGTGTTAGTAACATGAACTAGATCACAATATAATACTTTACATAATTATTAAGAGGTCGTGGTGGCCCGGAGGTTACAGACCCGCTTGTTAAGCACCGGGTTGCGGGTTCAAACCCAGGCATGTACCAATGTGACTTTTTCAATGTCATATGTACTTTCTTAGTTAATCTAAGACGCCACTGACGTACGGTGAAGGAAAACATCGTGAGGAAACCTAGACTTTAATGGTCTGAAATCGCCAACCCGCAATGAGCAAGCGTGGCGATCAATGCTCGTTCCTTCTCTGTACGAGAAGAGGCCTTAGCCCAGCAGTGGGACAGTTACAGGCTAATATTTATATTTATATAATTATTACAAGATCATAAAATAAAGACAAGCTAGACAGATATAAAAGGTCAGACTTCTTCAGCTGATCTACAGATCTGCGTTGCATTTGAGATAGATCTTAAATGCATCGCAGATATTAATTTCAACCCCAATGTGAAGACAAGAAAGTACCTTTAAAAAAGTCATCAGGCGATGACATCATTCCTTAAGCTGGTACCAACAGCCTCTTTTAAGCCTACGGTATTATAAACTCTTTACCAAAAAAATGAGCTTAATCATTCTGAACCCGATACATATTTACTTAACGCAATAATTAGCATACCAAGCAAGTATTAATCAAAGAGAAAATAAACAAAACACAATCAAAAGAATTCCATCCTTTTTGCTCTCACTAATGGCTCTACGGTATCATTGCACTGCGCCATTCAATCTTTGTAACTCATCTGCTTTTTAAACATCACCTACGTCTCAACTGACACCAACGTCAAAATAGACTCTAATGTCCAATGTTATGGTTGGTTTTCTAATGGGGTTTCAAAGCAGATGATACCTTATGGTGCGCAAACGCAACGCGTGCCTAGCTCGTGCCAATTTGTGAATAGCGCCGGACGCTCCGGGCAGCTTTCTTTCCTTCATTGCTAAACTTGTTAGTTGAATATCACTGCTATGTTAAATAGGGCTCATTTGATCACTTTAAGTATCGATATCGATAAACTAAAACTACACACTAATATGTTAATAAACAGGTATAGTGTTAACGAAAATATATTCATACAATGTTTATAAAATCAAATGAAATGAAATATTATTCGTTGTAAAATTTACGTCTTTCAACGATCATAATTGAGTGGATTGACTGCGTGTTATTGACATACACATAACTTAATAATTCATGCTATTTTTGTTTTATAACTACATACATATTTGTATTCTATGTCATAATATTATTATCGTATACAACTTCTATCACAACGGAATAACTACATATACAAGGTTAGTCGGAAAGGGGGTACTAATCCGAAAGGGTGTTAAAGTACCCATAATAATAATAAATAACTTTTGTTCTACAACTTTCCCTAAAAGTCAATAGATTAAGAGAAATTGCTGTTCAAAGATTTCATAAAAATACGCTAAAATCTATTTATCCTCAGCTATGATCAGCTGTGTTAACATTTTAGATCATATTTGGGTTCACAGATTTGAAGCTTCATTTTCTGAATTCGTAACTAAAGCAGGGATGAAAAATTTTTGAAAAAAAAAAGACAAAAAATTTTTTTTTATGGAAATGAAAATAATCGAATTTTGAAATTGTAACACTTGCTTTTTAACAGTCATCAGCTTAGAGCATCAGCGGTACTTTAAGTGGCCTGCGAATTAGTATCCCCTTTCAGACTAACCTTATTTAGTTATACGACCATTTCTTGTTTGCCAGAACCTCTTTGGTGAGCGGAAGAGAGTACTAAGCTTCGTGATATATCGTCGTCATCCCTACGTTATGATAAAAGAATTAATCTCTCTCTTTCATCGAAGGGCTGAAATGTTTATACATATTTGGAGAAGCTAGAGATTGTGTGCTTACCTCTGATAACCATCTAATCTTTTAAGATAGATTTATAATGTAAACTAGCGACCCGCCCCGGCTTCGCACGGGTGCAATGTATTAATTATACATATTATATAAACCTTCCTCTTGAATCACTCTATCTATTAAAAAAACCCGCATCGAAATCCGTTTCGTAGTTTTAAAGATCTAAGCATACATAGGGACAGACAACGGGAAGCGACTTTGTTTTATACTATGTAGTGATATCAAACTTACTATCCATTTGCGTGCTCTCGGTAGCTTCTTCTTCTTCTATCGTGTCGGCACGAGCTATACAAGAATAGCTCATGCCGTGGTGAAAAGATTAGCCAGTCAGCAAGGATGGTAGCGGGGCTGACTGCCCAGGGTGCGCCGGACGTACTTAAGTATCGTCACTCGTGGAGGCTCTTTTCATGTACCCCCTCGGTAGCTGTGGCTACCAAACGAATTTCGTAGTATTGCTTGTGGTAGCATTATTATACTAAGCAACATTCTCAAAAATAACTTATAACAAATTATGTATTCCTTTAGCTATACAAAGCAGTCACTAGTTTCGGAAATAACCACTTGAAACAGTAGTAAATTAAGTTTTATTATGCTCATGCCCGCCGCACTGCGCCGGCCCGATGACTTTTTTGCATGAGCAATAAAAACGTGTTTTTTTCGAAATGCGAGCGCGCAAGTGGCTATACAACCTGGAAACGGGATGAAGATCCTTTCCCCTAGCCGCTCAATTTTCAGCTCCATCAGAACCTTTCATAGTCACGTTTCTTAGGCCCTTTTCACTCCACGTATCATTAGTCCAACACTTTCAACGTACTTCCTACGCTTCGCATCGCTACCAAAACTCATCGACAGCGTCACTTCAATCGATAAATCATCAACCCATCACTATTCCGGTCACGTGACGGCCCGCGCCCGAGGCACCTACACCCGTACCTGCCTACCGGGCCGGCTCATTAGAATGATTGATGCCGTGTTTGAATGCATAAATATGTGCCTACGGAGCGACCAGCATTACTCGAGTCACGAGCCACGCGTGTACAATGCATCTCGCGGGTGGTAGAAGCACTTAGCACTTCAATCGTTTTTCCTGGAAAATAGGTCTGTTTTCATGTTCTATGTTGTTTGTTCAACATTGTAGTTGTAAAATTATCTGTTGATGGAAATGAATTGGATAACTGGCATATTTTTTAGAAAATGCAGTAAAGTGTAATCCCCCTGATTCAGAACGATTCGATTAGTCAGTTGTCGAATGATTCGGTAAGTTATCTCTTTTTCTCTCGTTTCAAGAATCGTAGAAAGAATGAGATAATAAACTAAATCGGTCGACAACTGCTTATCGAAAAGGTTCTGAATCGGGGGCCTGATTTAATGAGCTATAGAATGGTCGATTCTATTCCTTACGGCAATTGTGAATTGTCATCATATTTAGAACAACGCAGTTCGAGTCATCGGTGGCCATGCTGCTCTATTAGAGTGAAAACTTCGGGAATGCAATTTGGTCATTTTTATTTGAACGCGATGCACCCATAGGTACTATATTATAGGGGAGCCGCTCTATGCCAAAGCTATTTTGTACGCACTGAAATTAAGCTTTTATTGGGTAGGTTTGGTAGGTTAGATATGTAGAATTCGTAATAAATATAATAGACTAGGTTTTGCCCGCGACTTCGTCCACCTGAAAGCCCACGGAGACCGTGCAATGACCAAATGCA
The DNA here is from genome assembly GCA_905220435.1 of Amphipyra tragopoginis. Lineage (NCBI taxonomy): Eukaryota > Metazoa > Arthropoda > Insecta > Lepidoptera > Noctuidae > Amphipyra > Amphipyra tragopoginis. The sequence continues at coordinate 15,261,408 of HG992009.1, forward strand.
TTGCCGAGGTTTTTACTCCAAGGCAACGCTATGTCATCATCTCATCAGTACGTCAGAGCGGGCGTCCAACATGCTTAAAAGGCAGTTTCATTACCTATTTTGGGAGTTCCTGATTTTGCCTTTCGACAACTGCAATAATTAAGTTTGAAAGCCTGATTTTATATTACGGTTTAAGATATTTATTATTCCTAAAAAAGATAAAATTCATTAATTCATCATCATCACCATCATTCAGCTGAAAGACGTCCGCTGCTGGACGTAGGCCTCCCCCAAAGGGGAAGTTTGCCATAATCGCCACGCTTGGTAGGCGGGTTGTCGATCGCAGTATGGTTGTTAAAGTACTCAGAGAACGCTGCTGTCCATCCTCTAGTGAATCCCTTAGTCGTCTTTTACGACACCCATGACACTCATGGGAAGAGATGGGTAGTGCTATTCTTTAAGTCCGGCCCCACACGGACAATTATGAAACACTACTGTATAATTATCACTAAATATGATTGTAATTCCTTCAAACCGCGTGATCTACTAGTGACACAGATTAACCAAGCACTGTTTTTTTCAGTTTCAGCAAAAAGATTTTTTCATGAAAATAACCTGATTTTCTGTTTCCGAGTCTTTTAAGCGCCCTGAGTTAACTGACTGCACGGAGCGATATCGCGCTAGTCTTACCTGCCAGCTCTGTCGCCGTGCTTTTATTCATTTATGCGTGGCATCGAAATGTTCTATCACATGATATATTTTTATTGCAAAAAATGTTTTGCATATTTTGTTATTGAAACCTTATTAGGTGGTTTAGATACGATGACTTACCTCTACCGCAAGAAAAAAAATGCTTGTATTTTTTTTTATCTAGCTAAATCCCGTGCGGGGTAAATCTATTTATCATTAATAGATCATGTGGTTTGAAGGAATTACACGAATTCGTTTATACCCAGTATAGCAATTACACATTGTTCAGTTCATTGTTGTTAATTTTTTAAGGTTTCAAAAATGATATACATTACGATGTTATCGATATGCATTCTTGCTGCTATCCGCCATTTGATGTAATATCTCAGTTTGCCTCCATATAAGATACGGAAAAGGATTCCGTGTTACTGTTCTAATTAAATTATAGCGCAATTCTAATTGCGAACTATAAAGGTATCTATAAAAGGTAATTTAAAGGAAAATATTCATTCTTATTTTATTGTCGACTTACTCATAAACGTTATATCAGTTTCTTGATTGTTAATAAACGTATCCATTCATCCATACTTGGAAAATTGAAAAATATTGATGATAATTGTATATGAGATGTATAATTAAAAGACATGTCTTAATTATGATCTTGCGCTTGTTAGATGACAACGGTCGTATATTCTGCTACGGAGCACGATTATGGAAACGTCTATAACTATTATTTTATTCATATAAAACTTGCTGTCAATTAGTATTTAGATACTAATGGCAACGCTACTCAGAATAAATATGACGAGTAAATTCCCGCCTGAAAGTTTTTTGTTTGCACTAAAAAGTTTATTTTAATATACCGCTACTAAAATTAATTCTGCCGTCCTATGTCTAAAAGACCGTAAAGTAACATTTTGTCAAATTTGAGTTTTATAAACTACGTAAAAGCGCAACATTTTCTCTATCGACCAGTCTGGTTCGTATTTTTCTATCATTTGTCAATTACGAAATCCAGATACTTTTACTGAGACATTACCATATAATACCATACCAAGGAATATTGTAGATGGTCAAATTTCAATACAAAAAAAGCCTGACATAAAAACAAATACTTTAATTTAAAAAAAACTGTATTTGTCCTGTAACTTATTAAAAGTTATACAATGAGCTTAAAGTAGCCCAATAATTTGGTATAATCAAAAACATCTGTATGTCTTCAGAGTTTCTAGAGACAACACTTTCGACGTTTTCGCTCATAACTCAAAATTAGGTTTAGTCACTTAACGGATTATTCCCATCTTCCCCCGAATGTCTGCCCCCGAATGGGGGAAAATGGGAATTTTCGTGGCATCTTCCCCCGAACTTGTAATCGGGGGACGATGGGAAGTAAAAGTTTCATTTGTCCCCGAAATATTTTTAATAAAAAAAAATTTGTGCCACCGCACCCAATTATGGTTTGAATGAAATAGACATGATTTTTTATAAGAATTAATAAAAGAAAATGATGACTACCAACTTTTTATAAAACAAATATTATAGCATTTTTTCGTTTTACAATCAGTAATACATAAAATATAGGTACTACTATATCTAGCAGTTTCTCTAATTTAAAATTATCAATCTAACAATCAAAATAATATTAATAATATTCATCTAAAGGGTGTTAACGAATTCGTGTTATTCCTTAAAACCACATGATCTAGGTACTACTGGTATAGACTGGTCCCGCACGGGATTTAGCTTGATTAAAAATAAAAAAATAAAATTCTTTTTTTTTTTCATGCGGCTTTGTTAACGATCATATCTAAACCACTAAATAAGGATTCAGTAAAAAAGACATAAATGACACAGATTAACACTAGATGGGAATTTTCGAAAATAAACAGAAAAAAAATTTGGTTTTCAATATCTGATTCTTTTTAGAGCCTTGAGTTATCTGACTGCAAAGAGCGATATCGCGTTAATTGTTCCTGCCAGCCGTGTCACCATAGTTTTATTAATTTATGCGTGACATCGCAATGTTCACAAAAATATATTTTTTTGCAAAAAAAAAAAAAACTTTTTTTTACTGAATCCTTAATAAGTGGTTTAGATATGATCGTTAACAAAGCCGCATGAAAAAAAATAATCTATTTTTTTATTTTTAATCAAGCTAAATCCCGTGCGGGGCCAGTCTATACCAGTAGTAGATCATGTGATTTTAAGGAATTACACGAATTCGTTAACACCCTGTAGATGAATATTATTAATATTTGATTGTTAGATTGATAATTTTAAATTAGAGAAACTGCTAGATATAGTAGTACCTATATTTTATGTATTAAGTACTGATTGTAAAACGAAAAAATGCTGTAATATTTGTTTTTATAAAAAGTTGGTAGTCATCATTTTGTTTTATTAATTCCTATAAAAAATCATGTCTATTTCATTCAAACCAAAACTGGGTGCGGTGGCACAAAAAAATATTAAAAATATTTCGGGGACAAATGACACTTTTATTTCCTATCTTCCCCCGATTACAATTTCGGGGGAAGATGCCACGAAAATTCCCATTTTCCCCCATTCGGGGGCAGACATTCGGGGGAAGATGGGAATAATCCCACTTAACGTCCTTTTAGACACAGGACGGCCGAATTGTACTCTGTTCAACGAAAGATGAGTGCTAAAATAGTGATAATTTCCTACATTGTAGCCGTAAGGGGACTGCTATCGAAAACACGTAAATGATATAATGAAAAACCGTAAAATAGCTACATTATCCATGTTTTGTTTGTTAAAAATATTTGATATTCTTTGTAAGGTAACGTCTTGTAGAAAAACGTCAGGACTCACCTTGAAAAGGGTACTATAGCAACGCTACTCAAAATAATTACTATGACGAGTAAATTGAGGGGGCTTACTCCCTAAGTCCGTCAACGAAGTTAGTCGCCCGTCCGAATGTATCCCGAAACGTAGGAGTCAACAAAACAAGTGTCAAGTTCAACTTTTCGGACGGGTAAAAACACATCGGTAGTAGGGACAACTGTCAAATCGTGTTGTCATTCATTCTTAGTTCGGGCCCCGAAATAATCGTATGTCCGTAGGTGACAGGGAGTAGGAAACGCCCGTAACTAAGGCCGAAACCACGGACTTCGTGCTTAGGGAGTAGACCTCCAGGACTGAACGTTTTTTGTTTGCTCCAAAAAGGCACGGTGTATTAAAATAAACTAGTATCGCTTTTGGTCTAAATTCGCCCATTATTTTACCTGCGTTAACGACAACATACACACATATTTATTGTGCATATCTATGGAACAGTACCTTTCGAATGATATAAGTTTCATTCCCCTCCTTTAAAATAAACACCAAAAAAAAGTACGACAATTTTCAATGTTTACGTATATATAAATGATAAAGTAGATACAAGACTACATTTCTCTAGCAACAGCTAAACAGATCCAACTATAACTGAGAGTGATATCCGTACAAATAATTATAAGTGATAGTCGTGTGTGATAAAGTGTAAAATTAAGAGATGTGTGTCGCTCGTGACCCGATGTGGCGTCGCCTTTCTTCTGTGGCTCCTGTACAGTCATTTGTTTATGGCTACTAGGAGAGATTGCCTAATAGTACCGCATGTGTGGCTTGTGGTTCCGCGCAGTCTGGGTGGGAGTCAACGACAGTGATATCGAAGGTTTGATGTATTTAACTGTGTGTGGAAATCCAAAGTGGAACCATGAGGCACTTAGCTTTATGTTTGCACTTTGGTAGGCAATTAGCACTTAATAAACTGCATTAATACCCATGTATTTCATTAACTGTTCATTAAGCTAATTCGGTCTTTAAACTTTTCAATAGCTAACATTTGCATTACGCCATTTTATCAATAGTGATAAAATGGCATAATCGATCTATCACTGACAGGACTATTGTTGCCAATAAGCCTGATATAGTGGTAATAGATCGAGCAGAGCGCCGCACAATGATTGTTGATATCACGGTCCCTCATGACCAGAACCTCGTGAAAGCTAAAAAAGACAAACAAATAAAATATCTTGATTTAGTACACGAGGTTGTCGGCATGTGGGATGTGGACTCAGTAGTCATTGTCCCAATAGTCGTTACGGCGAATGGCCTAATAGCCAAGAGCCTCGATCAACACCTCATGAGGCTCTCGTTAGGCGGCTGGATCAAGGGCTTGATACAGAAAGCAGTACTCCTTCACGGCACGCATAGTGAGGAGGTTCCTTTCTCTGGAGCCCTGCCTATCGGCGGCTTGGACCCTGTTCATACGTTTATATTTTTAAATGCATAAAGTGTTTTTTTTTTTAAGATATGTATTTAAAAATATAATTAAATGTATGTTTACAATGAATAAACGAGTGATAATGACAATATTATTGAACACATAAAGGTCATATTTCTAGGTCACATTTAGCTTATCTGGTGAATTACGGACTACATTATTGATATGTTGGTGAAATACCTCCTTAGTAATTTCGGTGTACTCATAATTTTTAAATTGTAATTAAGCTTCAATTATATCAATTGTGATAAATAGCGAATCTTTGTTTTCTCTCTCTTAATTTGTTAAGTTTTTGCATGTACCTACCTAGCGTTTACTTCGCGATATTGCACACTTAGTTATAAATTTTGCATGAACTAAAATCACTGTATTTTAAAGTGTAACAATGTTGGTGAACCAATAAATAAATACGATTTACGATTTAAAGGACTTCATGTCATACTAGTATAAATTCTAACTATATTGTTTAGCAATCGCGGGTGAATAGTTGTTTTAAAAATTATAATTATAAAAAGCAGCACATTTAGTGTGCTCCTAAAACCTGTTTCTCTAATAAGTTCAGCATAAAATAAGGTCTCACATTGTGTAAATTTATTACAGAAAAAAGAAATGAGAGCTCAGACTCGTTCCTTACAAACGAATTAAGAATACAGCAAGCATAATATCTTTAACTCTCTTCGTGCGTCAAGCAATTGTATCATCAACAAAGGGTCCGTCCATCAATCAGCCTCCAAACCACATTCACCCTCTCCAACTCTTCATATCAAACAACTCCGACCGTGTAATATCAATGAATCTATCATTTTTTTCGTTCCAAATTACGACTATAAGCATTGAGAACGTTCCATATAGAATTGATTCCATATATTTATGATACATTTATTACTTCGATATAAATCTCGAGTGGGTACGGGCAAAAACCGCGCAGCGAGCTCGCCTTGCGACATCAAAATCGCAAGTCGTCATATGAATAATACATAGATATGATGTATTATCATGTTGGCTGTGTAGTCAGTGTATTAGTAATGCATTGGGTTCGGTTACAGTTCGCCTAAAGGCTTTAAATTCATTCACATGTGCATTACGCTGTTAGTATTGCTGTGCTTTAGTTTATTTACGAGATAGAGGTGACAATTATAACGTGGGATTATGTGATATGTTTTGGTGATTAATAAAAATGTGTTTTATTTATAGTTTTGTTTATTAGTCTCTATTTAATTTAACATTATGCCTAATGCCCGAAGTGTTGGGCACACGTGTATAGTATACTCTCATTTCACCGTTATGTTTAAATCCCATGTTATAGTGAACGAGCCTATTGCCATCAATTGGGTACAAATCTAGATTCCGGGTGCTATTAAGAAAAACCCAATAACACTTTGCTCGACCTGGGGATCGAACACAGGACCTCACGTTCAGCAGTCGCGCTTGTGATCACTAGACTAACGAGGCAGTCTTTATAATAATAATCACAATAACCGCTCAGACGTTTGTCGCCCCCTTCGCCTATGTACTGGCGGCTTTTCAGGGGGCCCAGCTAGTGAGCTGGCGAGTCACCGTCTGCCAACACAATTCAACTTTAAATTTGAAAGGCAGACGCCGTTTTCTTCCGGCAATAGAAGTTATCCAATCCACTTAACACCCCTTCCCATAGACCAGATATTTTTTCACCATATTTTACAATAGTCTTGCACCCACATGGGATGGTCCATGACTGTACTCCAATAGTGCAGCCGTGGATAGTCCCCTGTTGGTGCCCCACCCCATTTTAGATTAAAGTTCTCAAAGGGGCCTCTGCGCGTTGTACCTGTGTCCCCGTGTATGCCTTCCAAAGGACCGGACATCTTCCGCACAGGAGATGAGCCGTGATTCTAGAGAATCACAATAAGTAGAAAATAAGCCTGATATAGTGGTGATAGACAAAGTGTTATTGGGTTTTTACGTGTGAATTTCTCAGTGGCAGCTCGGAGTCTGGATTTGTGCCCGGTTGATGGCAATAGGCTCGTCCCCTATTACATGGGACTTAAGCATGACGGCGAAACGAGGGTGTACAATATACCTTTGCCCAAACCTTCGGAGAATACAGGCGTTATAAAAATTCACACAATAACCTACAGCTGATCACAAACACGTTAATTGTCTCTGTTACAATACGTATCGATACATTCCACTGTTTTGTAACTAGTTTATTTGTGGCAAATTACTTTCCCATCAGTGCTACGGTGCTTACAATGGCGGGGAATAGAAACCAATCGGTGTGGTTGCACAGATCGCTTCTTTTGTAACCGCAAGTCCGTATGAAATCACACTTAGATACTGTGTACTATGTATTGGATACACAGGTAGGTCAGTGGTAGGAGTTGGATTTTCCTGTGAGTCAATATGAGAGCGAAAATGTTGGCTGAAATAGCGTTGTTGTTTTTTTTGATAGGTATATCTAAAAATTTCTTTACGTCCATGTGGTGCCGGATGTAAAGAATAGCACTACCCCATCTCTTACCATGGGTGTCGTAAAAGGCGACTAAGGGATTCATTAGAGGATGGGCAGCAGCGTTCTCTGAGTACTTTAACAATCATACTGCGATCGCCAACCCGCCTGCCAAGCGTGGCGATTACGGCAAACCCCCCCAACATGGATAGTGGCGATGCTTGTGGGAGGCCTAAGTCCAGCAGTGGACGTCTTTCGGCTGAATGATGATGATGATATCTAAAATTACTGCTTCGTTAATTTAGTGGTTGAGTGTGAGGTCCTGGATTCGATCCCCAGGTCAGACAAAGTGTTATTGGGTTTTTCCGTGTGTAATTTCTCAATAGCAGCCTGGAGTCTGGATTTGTGTGTGGTTGACGGCAATAGGCTCGCCCCCTATTACATGGGACTTAATAGGCTAAATGATGGTGTACTGTTCACCTTTGCCCAACCTTTCGGGAATACAGACGTGATGCGAAGATAATAAAAAAAAAAGTTATTTTTGTATTTTCTTTTTTTACCACATGAAGAAAATAAAATCAAAAACCAAACTAAATTGAACGTCATGATTAACTAGTACAATATTTATATTTTCGCAGTTCGAAATAACATTACCAATTTCATAGATCCGTCTCTGTAATATTTTAAGAATAACTTATGCCCTTGCGTCTGATATAGTACGACAAATTATATGTACAGTTGACACCTAACACGACCAGTTAATACATTATCCTCTCATAATTCTAATATGCGACACTTTGAGGGTGCTCCAGTTAAAGGTTCATAGATTTAAATCTGCACGCGACAATGTTGCTCGACTTAGATCTGAACCACTGAACCTATTGTACACGGTGTCCAATATATCTTGACTGTTCGTGGCAGCACTGCATGCATAGGCAAATGTCAATAATATGTCAAATCACAAACATCCGGGAAATTTCATAAAAAGTCTGGTTCAAAAAAAAAAAGTTGCGCGTTTGACCTAGGATTATTTCCAATAGCTAAGTTGTAAAGACGCTCGAACGAACACGAACATCGAACACCTATGAACGTGTTCACTGAACACACTGTTTGATAATGGTACGCCCATGCAAGTAACGTATTCGATATTCGTGTTCGCGATGTTCGTGTACGTTCGTAACTGTAAGTAAGGTACGAAACAATTATTTATTTTAATACTAGCGACCCGCCCCGGCTTCGCTCGTGAACGTTTAATAGCTTAAAACCTTCCTCTTGAATCACTCTACCTATTAAAAAAAACCGCATCAAAATCCGTTGCGTAGTTTTAAAGATTTAAGCATATATAGGGACAGACAGCGGGAAGCCTTTGACGGAGACTTTGTTTTATGCTATGTAGTGATTATTATTTAATACTAAAAATAAATCCGTTTTTATTTTTAGTATGAAAGTTTACTTCAAATCAGTAGTATTTATTGATAGATAAATTTGATTAAAGGCTAATGAAAAAAAAAATACTATGCGATACCTACGAAACAATGATTTATTTTAATATAATTATTTTTCAATTCAATTGATTTCTGATAGAAATAAAACTAATGTTTATTTTACATAAATCAGTTTTTATTTTAATCGTCATTTTGCATTATATCATCGTTTGGGCTGTATTTAATAATTTGTTTTGTGTACCTATCGATTAACAGCTTAGAAAATGTAGTTACGGTGTTAAGTCAATAGTTACATTTCGAGGTTTCTATTGACCTATCTATTGAAAATAATTCTATAACTGGCCGTGTAAGTTTTTTTCATAGACCCGGTTGCCGATACCCTTTAGTATATTTTGATATAGTTCCTTGTTTCGCCGCATGCCAAGATATACAAGGTACCGTTTATATTCAGACAAGGAATTTCCATTGGAATTTGATTCCTGATCGTCATTTATTTCCAGCGAATTCTCACGCAGCAGGGAGTTTTGATATTCGAATATCGTAACATAATTATTTATTTATAAGTTAGTATCGAGAATGTATCGATATTCTAGATCCAGATTTAGTACATACTGGAGTATGAGAAGATTTTTTTCAACCACGCTGTTTTACGAGCCACGAGGTATGAATGTAATGTGTAATATTTTAATTGTGTTCGAGTCCAACTGTTGCATTGTAGCAAATATGCAGCTGTCATATTGACAGTTTTTATTGGTATTTATAATTGATATGTACGAGTACCTTGAATTAAAATAAAGATCTGAACATGGTTGCAGCTGTAATTATAAAATATTTTCTTTTTTATTATAGAGTTAACTTTATCGGAAGTAGCACTATTGTGTGTAGATGATACAAACGTTTTTATTAGTTCTGAGTGATTCCGATTACGAACATAAATGTTTTTTTTTAATTATCCTCCAGCATTGGGTCTCAGCAATACACTGAGTTGATTAATTAATTGAGGAGATGGTGTGATAATAACGTCACATTTGGTGAATCATATTTCAGTTCATATTCGTTATCATAACTGCAAGTGGACTGAATATCTAGTCGGCAGTTGTCACGCAGTTACACTGATGATGATGATTCAGCCGAAAGACGTCCACTGCTGGACATAGGCCTGCCCCAATAGGGGGGAGTTTGCCTTATGGCAAACTCCCTCCTATTAGTGGCGATTATTCGCCACGCTTGGCAGGCGGGTTGGCGATCGCAGTATGGTTGTAAAAATACTCAGAGAATGCTGCTGCCCATCCTCTAGTGAATCCCTTAGTCGCCTTTTACGACACTCACTTGAACAGATGGGGTAAGTAGTGTTACTCTTTACGTCCGGCATCTCACGAAACTCCGGAACCACAGTTATACCGACTGCATCCTTATTGCCTTCAAGTTGCATTTGGCAGTTGCATTGTTTGCAGTTGCGAATGGATGTGCAGTCAGGCTGGATAAGACATTATTAGCCTCCCTGGCATCTCTATCATCATCTATACCAAAATACTTGTACTAGCAAAGTTTACTACCTTTTTTATCACGATAAAACGTGATTAGAATGTTCTATTAAACCGTTCAAATTTAGAATCATGTCCCCAAATTTTAATTCAATACTCGGAAAAAACGTTCTGTCAGTCCGCATTGGGTTGGGTGCGTATGCGCAGCGTGCTCTCGTTTTATTTGCGCCGCTAACAAGTTTTTTGCGGTGAGAAAAACGTTGCTACGCACTCATCTCGGGTCGCGCGAGAAAGTCAAGTCACTCGTGCACGACGTGAATGTAGAATAATTTCAGTAGCTGTAATAGTTTTTGGGAAATCATGTCTGGGAAATGTGGATTTTATTTTTAATTTAAATGAATATGTCCTCGTTTTATGGCGGATTATGTTCAAAATAGAGGTCTTAGTAACTGTACTGCCTTTATTAGCAGAAAAGCGGCAACTCGGTTGGAGTCGATTTCAAGAAAATTTTGAATTTGTAAAAGTTTTTTCTAATTGATACATATTTTTTTTGTTATATACATTTGTTTTATCTATATTTTCCACAGTTTTTTTGTTTTTAATCTAAACATTGCCCCTCAATCGGATTTCTCCTGTATCGTGGATGCGTTTACAGACACAAATCTTACAAGCACAAACGCCCAGAACACAACTCTCTGTAGACCATACCTACAAAAATTCGTTCCGTGCGGGAATCGCACGCGCGGCCTGTAGCTCAGTGGCCAATCGCTCAACTACTGCACCCAACGTGTCGTCTATGTTTCATATTTTGATAACTATATGTATATTAAAATTTGCAGTGTAGATTATGCGAAATCTTGAGTTCAATTAATGACGATGAAGACTTTTAGTCTGATTGTTTAGTATAAGGTTGTAATAACAGCGTGATCTTAGCAGTTATTTTTATTAATAAAATAACTTTATTCAATAAACTTACTTATATAAGGAGTTCCCTGTGTTGTGGAATCTAGTCGAAACTAATAGAGACACATATTAAATTTAACTAAAGTTGGAAGTCGACGTCCGCTGAAAAGACCTGATCCGATCATAATGACACCAATATTATGAAAAAGTATGTTGTTTTACACGAAAGCCGAAAAAATTACTACTTATACAAAAAAATCCAGTGCATATTTCTAAAAACCGTTACCGGATCTCATGAAAAAGACAACATCAAAAATGTTTACGTTACCACAACTTTTTTAACGTTACCGTCAGTAGCAACTAGTTGACAACAATCAGTGAAACCAGTCGCGTAGCAGAGACCGAATGAAAAACTGTATCACCGTAGAAAATCACCTAGCGGGATAGCATAGAGAGTGAAAACAGATCGACCGTGGACAGATGACCAATTTATGTAGACACCAATCATGTGATTACGTTCCTCTGGTTTCTATATGTGAGTGGGTGTGTCGGGGGGTGCGGTAGGTCTTTGTAACTGGTTGCTATTTATGTTTATCATCAGGTCGCCTTTCAATACGTCTATTGAGAGACGTGAGCCTGGCCTCAGGCGATGCAAGGGTGTTATTCCGTTGGTAGTTGATGTTGTCATAATTTTGTTTACATTGGAATGTGCATGAATTATTCATTATTTGTATAGACGTTTGTGAAATCTTGGTACGTATTTATCTTTAGAAAAATGTGCTTGTTACATGTGTGATGAATTGCATAAGTAGATTGTAGTGTTTTTATTAGGTTTTGTGAGTGACCTATAAAATACATAGAATAATAACTCATGATATCTAAGTATGGATATTGACGTAACGTTTTATGTTTATTATGACAATAAACAATTTTATTAGAATTTTCAAGGCAGCACGACTTATAATAAATGTATTTCAAATACATCTTATCATATTTTTATTAAATTGTTATTTTGATTCTGCCACCAGAATATTCTTTCAGTACAAAAAAAAAACTGTTAAGTATTTGTAACTATCCTCAAAAGTATATAAGTACTTTCATAAATATTGATTTCATGTCTTTATTAGGTCTGACTGATGAAGAAATGAATGTCGACACACTAATTAAAATAGACATACATTGAGTGAAAAACTCAAAGGTACAGACCTCCCAATTTGGTATAAATCACACGTGCAATTAACCGTACCTCGTGTCTGCGCCCGCGCATACGCCACTCCAACTTAGGGTTGCCACATATACTTACTTTACGTTCAGAATACAGGGTTAACATACCGCTATTCGTTATTACTACGGCCATTAATGTCTTGCTTGTGAGAGACCTACGTCCAGCTTTTGATAAAAACATATTAAAATGACTTAAAAGGTTTAAATTTTGTATACGGCATTTAGAGCTACGGACACACCTAATTTAAAATCAAGTAAACTAAATAACTTTCCGCCAGTGCAAACTTAATACATCTAACTTTCAGTTTAAAATGGAACTGCACATCGAAACTAGATATAGTTCCAATAAACGAAAGAATGGCCGTCAAATTTAAGGACAGTCCGAGATTTCCCTGTTATTTGGCAGCCCTACTCAAGGTACCTGCGTCTTCCGCGCACCTCATTATTTCGGCATCTGCTCTTGTTTTGCAAGTTTCAACTGCTTTTTTTCTTGTTCGGCCCGAACGCATACTTTAAGTTACTGTGCTCTTAAATTTACTTTTTTTAACGTTACTTCTGGGTTATAATGCCGAATTAAGACAGATGCTATTTTCAGAAATATAATTGGCGTAACATTTTATGGCGCAACTATAAAAATATTAATTGATTCGATTATTCTTTTAGACAACTGTTCTACTTAACTATGACGAAAAGTTTTTTAACAATTTAGTGTTTTAAAAATCATTTAATATAATGCTCAAACAATATTTGCATGTTTACAAATATGTCTATATAAATAAAAAGAAAAGTCCTGACTGACTGACTGACTAACTCATCAAAACGCCCAGCCCTTGGACCTAGAAAGCTGAAATTTTGCACAGAAGTTCCCTTTATAATGTAAACAAGGAATAAGGAAGGATTTTTCAAAATTCAACCCCTAAGGGAGTTAAATAGGGGATGAAAGTTTGTATGGAAAATCGTCACTAAATGGGTTCTAAATTTCACGCAAGCGAAGCTGCATGCAAAAGCTAGTTTAAAAATAAAAATAAAGAAATATATATCCTAATAAAACTATTAACTAAAATAGGGCATCAAAATATTCCTCTGCATCGCTGTCGACTGGTAACGTGCCCAGAAGGCTGGCAGCATTGCCACGTTGTATGGCAATGCTAATCCTTTGGCCAAAGAGAGGCCAGCTATATAATGCTATCAATGTATTTACTAGTATAATTATACATTTTTAACATGGCAATTGTCGACTGTCACATACCTGAATAAATGAGTTAAGTTTTGTCACATCTAAAAGTCTAAAGCATAACAAAATGATTCTTATAACGTTGAAAATAGCTTATCTTTTAAGATTATAAAGTTTGCCTCGTATTAGTCAATGAGTCAACCTGACGTTGAGATTTAAGCTGCGCATATATATTAATTTGAGGCGGCAATAATTTGCGTATAAATCGAGTTGGTTGCGAAAAACTCGTCTAGAATTTACACACTCACTTGCTTGATGCAAAGCAGGGGTCGGTTCCACTGTGCACTTTTTTAAATGCCTTTTGTGTTCCGGATTTTGGTGACGAGAAATAGCAGCATTTATTGATATATTTTTTGTTCTGTACAACGATGAATTTATAAATCCGTTGAGGTCTACTGCTAAACAAAAACTTCCTTTTATGTGATAAAGGATTAATAGCAACGATTAGCATCAATTCGCAAAATGCTGGATGTTTTTAGACTTATTCGCATCACATGTGAAAATGTATGCTTTCAGCTGCGAAAGCATGCTACAGCATGGTAGGGAAATTATTTTCTAAAGAATATTAATATTAGGTTAGGTGACTTCTAAATGATAAATTTTAATTTCCTTCAATGTGCTCAGTGAGGAAATTAAGCTCTAGAATTTAATATAATGGAGCTAAACGGAAAATCTTGTAGCGCCCGCGCAGAATTTATAATATGACGGTGACGACTCGCCCTGTCGGGGCATCTAGATCGCGACTCTGGGGTCCCGTATGTGAGCTTTAAGTTAATTAAAGGTATATTGCACTTAAATCCTATTTTGTAAAATGTTTCGAATTCACTCCCAACAACAGCACTAAGCTGAAGGTTTTTGCAGGAATATTAAAGTACAAACTAGTTCCATTTTAATTAAAAAAACACTTTTGCCTTTTGTACCTGTAGGTAGTACAGTTCAGTAGGGCCTCGTGGCAATAGCGCGGTTCAATTTTTTTTTCCTATCTTTGTACGCTTCATGACGATGCGCCCTAATCTTATTACAATCTAGCCATATAATTAGGCTAATGAGTAATTTATTTATAACTGTTAAATTGTATTTTACTAAGAATGCGTCCAATAGCACTTTTCTTATGATTTGCAAGGTTCATATGATTTGCAAGGTTAAGCTGCGCTTGCCAAGGTCAGTCTATGGATGGGTGATCATTCGTTACACATCGTGCCTCGGAGAGTACGTTAAACTGTCGGTTCCGGGTGTCAAGAATATCTATGAGAGACGTTATGGGTAAAGTCTGACAACCGGTCTAACCTAAGCATTGGCATTGCCCAATATCTGGGTTGCGGAGGACCAATGGCAGTCGCTCCGTGTAAAATACTGGTATTTGGCCACATCTGCGGTGCGAGCACGGATCTTTTATTGAGTCGATTCGAGAAATTTATCTATTCTAAACGTCAAATTTGACATAAGTAATAGATAAAACGACAGCAGTTGTCGTTTTATGTATGTGTTATGTCAAATTTGACGTTTAGAATAGATGCATTTCTCGAATCGACTCGATAAAAAGATCCGTGCTCGGACGGCTGGTTAGACCAGAAGCTGACTCCAACATATTTGAGAAAAGGCAGTTTATGAAGTATACTATTTATCATAACGTAGACGTTTATTTTATATGCAGTTGTGTTAAATGTAGTTAAGAATCTCTTCCGTTTTATTCCGTTTTTAAAGGTACCCTACCTGACAAGACCGGTTGACGGCAGTAAGTAACACGCGTATGCACTGTATAATTTAGTAATACTGGACGACATTATGCACAATAGTGTCGACGCTTATCGTCACGGCTACCGTACAATTATCGATCCTCTCGCTACACTTATTATCGAAACGGACCCATTAAACGAGCCATAAGTTTCTCGATTTGTGGTAACTGGCATTAAAATGATGGATAACGTCGTACATCGCCGAAATGATCCCATAATGGAATTTGTTTAAATTTATTTCGGTAATTACAGAGCCTCCGGCTAACGTACTTAATTTGTTTATTACGATTTATGAATATAAATTCATTTATTAAGTCCGTGTTATCACGTAATTTGAGTGTTGCTACTATGTATAAACTTATAATTATTGGAAGTACTTGATTTGAGTAATGGCGCATAGGTACTCATCAACCTAACGCCTACTCACATTGGAAATTAATCGCTAACCATTAGAAATTAATCCAATTTAAATTAGATTTTACAAATGTTTTTTTTTCAAATATCAGCATTCTAATTGCGCAACACACTCGTAATCGATTTGATTTTGACAGGTCAACAATTTCCATAGCAACGTATGTATTAACAATCCGATTTCTTTACAACTATGTACCACGGAATGAATACTGTTTTTGACACATCAACTGTCATGATCAGTGATCGGAAAAGGGTGAGCTAATTTACATAAACTTCAAAGAACACAGACAAAAACTGGAGACTTCCTTACGGCAACATTTTTTTTTCGGGAGAATTTTTTCTGAGATTTTCTTTCATTTGTTTTCAAAAAATAAAAGACAATCTCCTTTTTTGAAAACAAACAATCTCTTTGTAAAATCAATGAAAAACGTGTCATCTGGTTTTGTGACAATTTTGGGAAACAAAAATAGGAAACGAATTTAATTGTTTTCTGTACTATTAACATTAATATGAAATGTACTTTAGTGATGTCCCGAAACCCGGAATAATTCGAAAAAAAATGTTGTTGTAGGGAAGTCTCCAGTTTTTGTCTCTGTTCTTTGAAGTTTAGGTAAATTAGCTCACCTTTTTCCGATCACTGGTCATGATTGATGTTGGTTACGTTACACATTTGCCCTGCAGGAAGTAGTCATAATAGATGATACGTATATCAAAAACCTCGTATATATATTGTTTTAAAACATGTTGCTTTCTTACTAAACTTTAGCCGTATAAGTAACGTGTGCCTAAATCGGCGACGTCATTAAGCGGGCGACGTAACTCGACCGGTCATTACCGTGTCTATATCTAGACTACGATATCGATAAGCAAGTTTGCTAGTTTATTAGTGTACGGCCATACGACTCTATAATTAATTTATCTCGTCCTCATCAAAATATCTCCGCGAGGCATGAGGTCCTGACCAAAGCGGGCCACGTCGCGTCGCCTTAACTGGTCGCAGGCAGCAACACTATGACATGGAGACGAAGCGGAGGAAATGTTCAGTTTTGTAAATGTACAGTGGGCAAAAGAGATGAGTAAACAGGTAGTTTACTTCGTCTGTTTTTTAACATAGTTGTGCAAATCTTAGTGGCTAACTAACCCCAGTTCTTGAAGAGCAGTTCAACGTAAAAATTATAAATTCGCTGTTAACCTTTTGACCGCCACGAACGTCAAACTAACTGTAAAAAAAGTGGTGTTTTCGATGTGCCATGCCGTGGGAGGTGTCGTGAGTACGTTTTAATTTGACGTCCATAGACGTCTATGACGGTCAAAAGGTTAAATCTCATTGGTTGTTAGTATTTTGGTAAACCAATAAAAGTTTTTTTTTTGTTTTTAATAAAACTTTGCCCCACACTAAAATTTCTCTTGTATAGTGGGTGCGTTTACAGACACAAATCTCACATGCACATACGCCCAGACCCGAAACAACCATCTGCAGGCCATACAAATTTTTGTTCCAGTATTATCTAGTTGACATGAGATTTGGACTTTCAGAAACTGAGGTTAAGTCTTTGTCGTCGCTCATATGAGCGTGTCTAGTGCATAAAAAGTTATTACGTTCCCAAATAATGACACTTACCTGAATACAGTAGAAATAAATAAATAAATACAGCATAGATCTTCATTGTTTGCCTGAATACTTTTCTGTTTTGCCGACTGTACCCTGTTAATTGGGTGAGAGGCCGAATTTTCATTTCAGTCAGAGGGCTTACACAACGTCTTACGATCGCATGTCTCGAAGGTGTAAATGGTAAGTACAGGGTATTTTCTTGCCGACGTTTTAATGGATTGCATTACGGTCTTATGGAGCAAAATTAAAGTCGAGCACTTTGATAACGGTTGTGGGTCACATAAATAAGTGCGGTTCCTGATTACGATGGGATTTGGAGCTTAATTTTAAAATACCTATGTTGTATTTAAAATGTAACTGTGAAAACAAAATTTATTGCTTCATAATTAGGGTGATATTAATTTAACAAATAAGTAATTTTATTTTTTTACACCTTCGGTACCTGTTACTAATTTAATTAGGTAAAGTAGAATTTCCACATTGATAATTTTTTTGTAGTTTCGCAGCAAGCCTAACGAATCTTGCTAACGAGAGGACAAACCGTCGCCAAAGAAACGTCTCTTGCGCAATGTATTTTTTTTGTGACAAACTAGAGTGGGTGCTTTCGGCCTGTTACATCAGCTGACCTTGCTTTCCGTTAATTAGGCACGTCCACGTCGGTGAGTCGGTGATGGATCGGTCACCTGCACTTTCAACGACGTGCAACAACTAGATACGACAGTTGTGTAACCGTCATTGAGCGTGGAGTTGACATTCAACGTGCATTTTTTTTATTACTTTACTTGAAATGGCGAGTTTCGAATAAAGAATGATGGACAAGTATGGCGTTTTTAAACAATATACCTAATGTAGTGCATAAAAATGCCTGTCGGCCCCGCTGACAGGCAATTTTTTTAACACGGCATTAATTATTCTCGTATAGATCGTGCTGACACGAGGGAAAAAGAATAATGAATAAATAATGGATTATTATACCTTTTGTAAGTGCAACTGCTGAGCGTGAGGTCCTGGGTTCGATCCCCAGGTCGGTAAAACTGTTATTGAGTTTTTCTATGTAGAACTTCTCAGTAGCAGCCCGGAGTCTGGATTTGTGCCCAGTTGATGGCAATAGGCTCGCCCCCTATTATACAACGTTAGTTTTAGTATATACTAAACCTGAAACTAGTTTGTTCAGAATCACTAGGAGAATCGATTGACATATTTTTTACACCACATTTTTTTTTTGTTTTTTTTTTTTTTTCATAAATTTCAGTTTTGTTTCAGTAGGTTTCTACCCATAAAAGTTGACGGGAATAGACACCTTTTTTTTTTATCGTGGGAAAATCCTCATGGGTACCCTTCGCCCGGGGATAGCGAAGGGTTATGCCGGACTCTTACCGGCTAAAAACCCACGGTGTTCCTTCTCCCCTGACCCTTGGCCGGGGTCACGGGATTCGCAGCTGCATGCGCCGCAACCCCGGCAGACGGGAATAGACACCTTGAGGCTTGAAATGGTCCGCTCGGTCAGTTTCCGTGTATTAGACAACCCCTGCATAGCACAACTCAGGCATTTCACACTTTTTTAGCGAACTTAACGCGACATAAACTAAGGTGTAACTTGGAGATTTACTAAAAAAAAACATATTCAGGCAGTTCTGATGAAAATCTTGTTGGGGTGTCTCGGTTTTCGCATAAAGTAAAAATGACGTTGTATAGGACTTAAACATAACGGCGAAATGAGGGTATACTACACATCTCTGCCTAACCCTTGGAATACAGGCGTGATGTTATGTCATGTTTTTTAGATTAACTTGTTTTACCCCATTGATGTTAGCAGTCGCATTTAGGATTGGGCAACCGGATTCACCTAAATTTAATAACATCATATTGCGATCAGTCAGTATTTATAGATATGAACTATGATCTAGGTCATCATCATTCAGCCGAAAAACGTCCACTGCTGAACACAGGCCTCCCCCAAAAGCGGGGGTTTGCCGTAATCACCACGCTTGGCAGGCGGGTTGGCGATCGCAGTATGGTTGTTAAAGTACTCAGAGAATGCTACTGCCCATCCTCTAGAGAACCCCTTAGTCGCCTTTTACGACGGGACGAGATGGGGTAGTGCTATTCTTTAAGTACGGCACTGCACCAGACTATGATCTAGGTACCGTGACGTAATTTTGCGCACACGAATATGAGCCATTTCCAGATAATTTCTACAGCGCTGCCGCCATGTCACCGCAGCGCACACTCCCAAAAATCACGCAACTGACCACAGAGAGATTGATTTCAATGGTTGCATCTTATCTGCTCTGATTGTACATGAGGCGACCTTAACTAGACATTACGTTAACCATTTTTAATTGCAGTTTTATTACTAGTAATCTACGATGTAATTTTATCTGACGGTTTGACCAGCATCCTAATTGCTCAAAACACTCGTAATCGCTACGGCTTCGATTTTGTCAAGTCACTAATTTCCATAGCAACGTGTGTTCAATACGTTGCACGTTTGGTACAAACCGACTTCTCCACAACTATGTAATGAATATAGTTGTATTGTCAAAATGAAAGCTATTGAAATAACGAATTTGATCCGCAATTCGGATACTGATTTAACTTAGTTGATGGTGGTTACATGATCCGCTTTGAGCGAATCTTTGCTTAAATCTGACATAACAGAATAATAAATTGTAATCAACGTTTTTAAATTAATACGTCGTAATGAGTCTACATTACAATCTTCTTCTTCGTCTATCGTGTTGGCACGGGCTATACAAGAATAGCTCAAGCTGTGGTGAAAATATTAGCCAGGCAGCAAGGATGGTAGCGAGGCTGAATGTCCAGGGTGCGCCGGACGTACTGAAGTATCGTCACTTGTGGAGGCTCTTTTCATGCACCCTGGGACCCAACTAATCCATTTTCATGGAGACAGTGAAAATGGATTAGTTGGGCTCATCAGAGCTCATAGGTCCCACCACAGATATTATTTTATTTTATTACGTTAATACGTTACAGTGATGCAGGAGAGCCTGAGTTCGATACCGGTCCGCAACTCTGGATTTTCAAATTCATGTGCGTATCAGAATTTGATCATCTCTTGCGTTAACGGTGAAGGAAAAATATAGTGACGATATCTGCACATCTGAAAGGGTTCCATAAAGTTCTCGATAGTGTGTGTAGTCCGCCAACCCTCACCAGGCCAGCGTGGAGAAGAGGCCTGTGCCTAGACGACCTCCTAGGGACGGTGATGAGCTGATTATGTTATTACGTTAGGTTGGACCAGCGTTGCCAGATATTTTTTTGGCGAAACGGGATTTTGAAACTTTTTGAGTAAAATAAGCGGGATTTTTTCGTCGAAAGCGGGAAATACATAGTAAAAAAACTTATATAATAATCAGTGGTTTTTAAATACTTATCTTTATAATTGTGTTTTATATTGTGTTTACATGACAATAATAGCCCTAGAAAATGTATTTTAATGACAATACGTTTACTTTAACAATAACTGTCTGGTTTACCCTATAGTTAAGCAGTTGAGTCTTCAGAAGAATATAATTATAAACCGTATCATACATATAATATAATTAAGTACTTAAGAATTATTTTTAAGAATTACTTATTCATATTTCTGTCTAGTAACCCCGAAAAGCGGGACTGAGCCTGTCTCGCGCGGGACATTTAATTTTGATTTCAAAATCGGGACGTCTGGCAACGCTGGGTTGGACCGACAAGAACTTTTTTAATCTCAATAAATGTATAAATACCTTGATGAACATTGATTTTCATTATTGTTGTGGAAGTCAGCAGCAGTCGCTAGTTGCTCTGCATAAAATTCACCGGGTTTCGGTTAAGCTGAACTCCATTCAATGGAATGACAATTTGATTGGCTATGTTACTTTGCTGCAACACGCTGCGCTGGCCAAAATTTAAACATTCTTATAAGTGTAATTCTTAAGTGTACGTTTTAAAAGGTTTATTAAAACACAAATGAGAGTGTTTACTAAATGAGACATTACTTTGTATTATCTCTATAGCAACAATAATATTATAATGTTGTTGACTTGTCATACGCTTCCGACACACTAATAAACGTTCCATTTCGCGTCCATTAAAGATTTGTGAAACCTTACTGTAGCACAGTGAATATTGTTTCGCATTTAAGTAAAGTATATACTTAACGAACTGCCTTGATATACTGTATATGGATCGTAAATATTAGTTTATAATAACATTAAGAATTAAGTGGAAGGCTTGGTCTTTCCTTCAAATGGTTCTCGTTTTTGTTCGGTTTTCTTATTACAAAATTTGAAACGTAGTGAAGTATGAACTTGAGCAAACATCCAATGAGCACGATCCCCGGTAACTAAGTAAGGACTTAGGATGATAGGATGATGAATGGAGAATAGAATGCATTAGACATTTGCGGATATGTATAAAAAAAAGTTGCTCTGTTTTACAGAGAGCTAATAAAGTTATGTAGGAATAGGTGTGAATCTATGATTACAGTTATAGCTAATATCTGTATTTCAGGTATATTGCGGGCATGGTAAATATAGAAAATAAACTCTCCACCACTGAGAGTGAGTGAGTGGTGTGAGTGAGAGTATTCATATTTGGGTTAATGGTGAGTAACATGAGCTAGCTCAAAATATACTTATTTATTTCGCAACATTTATAATATCTTCACAGGGCATCCTAAAACGATATTACAAGCTAAAATACACCATACGGTTAGAAACTATGCACCTTCGCGCTATTTCTGTAAATTTCGGTAGACTACAGTGATATATATCGACTTCAGCAGCAATTAAATTAATGAGTCGTATGGCGCGTGACAAGGGGGCAAACTAAAAACTAAAAAATATTAATTTACACAAGAATAGAAAAATAATAAGCTAGTTAGATAATAAAGGTCAGACTTCTTCGGATGATCGGCACAGGGGGTCTACTCCCTAAGCACGAAGTCCGTGGTTTCGGCCTTAGTTACGAGCGTTACCTACTCCCTATCACCTACGGACATACGATTATTTCGGGGCCCGAACTAAGAATGAATGACAACACGATTTGACAGTTGTCCCTACTACCGATGTGTTTTTGCCCTTCCGAAAATTTGAACTTGATACTTGTTTTATTCGCTCCTACGTTTCGGGCTACTTTCGGATGGGCGACTAACTTCGTTGAAGGACTTAGGGAGTAGGGCCCCAGACAGCCAGCTCCGTCGAATGACAACAGCTTTTTGAACGTCGGGTGCGTTTATCAATGACCCCGACTACCCTTTTTTATCTTCTAAATGTTGCTCAGTGTTGCTAGCTACTGACACCCCACACTAGGATTACTCCTACATCGTGAGTGCGTTTACAGACACAAATCTTCACATGCACTAACTCCAAGACCCGGAACAATTACGTGTAGGCCATACCACTAGGTACTTGTTCCGTGCAGGTATCGATCCACGACTGATGGCGCAGAAGCCAAACACACAGCTACTGCGCAAACCATGTCATCAAATCTCGTCGATCTCTGTTATTTCTAGTTCTATCATCGCTTGCCATCTTTTTACGGGCTTGCTCTTTATAAGAAGTCATTACCATCACTATCAGCAGCTTACCGCAGTCCACAGTTGGATTTAGGTCTTTCCTAAAAAGCAGGCATATAATACCCGTGGTTGATGAGTGACAAGCGGTGATCGCTCCATGTATGTTGCTCAGTCTTGCCTGCTGATCTCATTCTTAAACACAGAAATCTAGACCAGTTATTACTCCACTTCCTAACTCCAACAATAATTGCTTTTTCAAATTTGCATCATACCAGCAATCAAACAAAAATATTTAGCAAAAACGGCAACGAAAGCGACCACAAAAGTGGCTAGGTAAAGCTATCGGTAGTTTTTCAATAAGCAATAAATAATGCAACGCAACGGTGGCAGGCGCACGCGCCGCTAACAAGGCGCCCGCGCCGTGCGCCCGCGCGGTCGCCGTGCCATCGTTGTGCAACCTGCCCCACCCTGCGCAGGCGCGCGGACACAAGCCGCAAGTCATGAGTGAATAGTGATCTATCGGTAGAAACAGGATCTGCTGCTATTTTTGGTGAAGTAAGTGCTTATTCGTTTTGCGCAACAGTTTAATAAAGCTTGAAGCATTGAACCTTCAGAATAAGCATATTGTGAAGGTGGTATCTTTTAATTACCTTATGTGAATATTCTATCATCACTACATTCTCAAACTTTGAGTTATGAAAAAAGAATAGCTGTGCTACAAAACAACTTGTTTAAAACATAGTCCCAAACCCAACATAAAGCTCATGTCTCGCTGTTGAGGATTGTAACATTTTTAAAGCTGTCGAATGTGGTATCTTTTACAACCTCCTTAAGCTGTGCTTCTGACAGAGTAATGAATCGAAAACAGAAAAAACAAGTGGAAGTTTCCTTGGTATTCGGGAACCCGTTTCGCAAAACTGATATAAAAATTATTGTTGTAAGTTAACAAAGTTTTATACTTTATACACCTCTGTGAGATACGTTTTTCGTCATGCTATCATTTTTACAAGTTACAATTGCACAATAAGTAATGATTAGAATCATATTATTTTAGGTATGAGTTCGAGAAGTCGTGTAATGGAAAGTCGATTATTGCTTGAGCCAATGTTGTCATAATAATTGTGACACACGCGCGATAGCTTCGTGGCACTTCCACTTGCTTCTTGTATTTAGTTAATGAAACGAATGGGGTGCATGAAAAGAGCCTCCATGAGTGACGATACTTTAGTACCTACGTCCGGCGCACCCTGGGCTGTCAGCCTCGCTACCAACCTTGCTGACTGGCTAATCTTTTCAGCACGGCATGAGCTATTCTCTCGTATAGCTCGTGCCGACACGATAGAAGAAAAAAATGAAACGAATCCGTGTTATTTACTTTTCCATACATCGAAAAAGCTAACACAGAAAATATGAAAGGTTTTGGAAGCAGTGACATAGAACTAATACTCCTTTAATAGGTATTAAAAGCCGGTAAGCTTTTATCAATTGGACCATCCCCTTAGTGATACCGTTCTTGTCCGACTCCCGTGTCCACAATATACTATAGCAGTTATCTACTTCGGTCACTTTCTGTATCTATTAGATCACTGCGTCATGTACTTTATAAAAACTTAGCTAAACTTTTGCTATCAGTGGATTGATTAAAAAACCATGGATTACAGACTTATGTCCTTCAAACGTGTTATACCTTTCTAATGCTGCCGTATTTCGATATCGACAGACGAAAACAAGATTCTACATCTAGATAACGTCTTATTCATTAAGATGGTAATTATTTTGGTTAACGTGGTTATAGCAATCATCCTGTATTACTTGTTAGTAGAGCTTTACCGTAATGACGTAACAATATAGAAATTAAGATTGATCGTGAAGCGAAAACGTTCGTATTTTCTTTTTGCTGTACGATAATAATTTTATGACATAATAAAACCATTTTTAGTACAGACCAAGATCTGTGTACCTGTGCATGGCATTCAGTTGTTCTGATTAGATCAATAAATTTAATAGTTAGCCAACATGGCGGTCTAGATGGTGTTGGGCGGTTTCGTTTGTCGCAAATTAATGGCAATAAAGCATAATCATATCGTAAACGGCGTTCGTGAGGCTGCGCCAGCGCAGCTAGCCTCCGGGCGCCCTTCGATTCCAAGATGGCGCTCGAGTTTAATCGTATTTGGTGCTTTTTGTGCAGTTTTTTTGTTATAGCATGCCTAATTCTTTTTTTGTGAACTGTTTTTGTTACGTTGGACCCAGAAGCGTAATGATCACATTTGTGATAGGCCATTTTAATTCAGACCGAGAGTTCCTACTTTGTCAGCGTATCAGACTTCATTTTTTTGATCGACCTTCAATGTCGCGAGAGTTAAGCAAACAAGGAGATTATGCTATTAACATTGTTGAGTTTTTTTTCTCTTCGATTATTTATTACTATTTCTTCTTTAATATTTTAAGCCTTTTAGAGTTCACTTTAAGTCCGGCCGCACATTATAAGAAATTCCTGTCAGAAAATTTCTGACACGTGCGCAAAGATCCTCTGCGCATACATTCTGTACTAGAGCCAGCAGGCTGCCGGATCTGGCAAATTCTAAGGCTTAAAACGCACTAGCGGCCAGCCGCAATGTGGCGTGCCGCGCCGCAGCCCCAAAACAACCAGAGCGGTTGACGGCTGGCCGCAAATCAGTGCGTCGATATCATGCGGTTTCACGTAAAAATCGATGTGCGGCCTGCTGCAACGGCCAGCCGCTAGTGCGTTTACGGGCTAACAGTGTGCGGGGTCGAGGGCAAAATGTATGAGTGAGAGAGAGAGAATTTTCTGACAGTTTCTGATTATGTACGGTCGGGCTAAAAGTTGAAGGATCGCCCGCAATACTCCGTTACATTAGTTCGACAAGCAGTCGTACAACAATAACGGGTCGGGTTTAAAGACCGCGTTAGTAATGACAGGTTAGCCTATTGCCTACCACGATTGTAATCCATTTACATCGGTATCTCTTACAAACCTGTTTATTTTTACAATGATAAGCGAGGAATGTGATTGCGTACTAAGCGGCTCTCTCATCTTTTCTGGGTATCGATAGGGGTGATTAATCGATGAGATCTGATCGATTTTGCTACAGTATCAATATAAATAGAGATAACATCATTCTTTGAAAATGTGTTGATGTCTGAAAGTTCGCCAATTAAAACTAAGTTTTGAAAGTTCGTTTAGTCGATGAAATTAACGGTCTTGATACTTTTGGCGGACGACGCGTTTGTATAGAACTTTTCTAAAATAGGCTTTGGAGGAGCTGGAGGCAAACGCGATAAAAAAAATGAATTAATATTCACGTCTATAGTACTACAGGGTGTAAACGAATTCGTGTAATTCCTTCAAACCACATGATCTATTATTAGTATAGATTAACCACGCACGTGATTTATTTTGATTAAAAAAAAGTTTTTTTTTTCCTAATATTTTTTTTTGTGACAGTAAATTTCGATGCTTTGCTTATATGAATGAAGGCACGGCGACACAGCTGACGGGCACGACTAGCGCGATATCGGTCCACGCAGTCAGTTAACTTGGGACGCTAAAATTACTCAGATGCAGAATAACATGGTTCATTTTTTGAAAACTTTTTTTTATTGATTCTGAAAAAAACCTATGCAGGGTCAATCAGTGTCACCAGTAGATCACGCAGTTTGAAGGAATTACACGAATTCGTTTACTTACACCTTGTATACATGGCAGCGATTTTTGGTGTTTAGTGTTGCCATTCACGTGAATATTGATACGTTTATTTTAATCACTTATGTGTCGCAGTTGGCGTCGCGGGTAAGTGTAGCCTCGTCCTCAAAAAAACATGGTTAGGGATGACGCAGTAACTTTGACGAGAGCTCAGCTTTGTGTTTACTTGTGTATTATTTTTATGGACCCACATTAACACTTAGCTCAGCTTTCACCAAAGTAACTACAATAGTAACAATAAAATAAAAATACGAGAATAAAAGATTTATTGTTATTTATTCATTTTGACAAGGTAATCGGTGACCTTTGAACGTAATAGGTATCAAAAGTACAAAACGATAAGGTAATAATCTCTATTCATTATACATCCTAGCGATAAGTTAAATAGCATCTCTTATGCGATTCAAACATGAATTTGGTACGAGTATACTACAAGACATTCATACAATAGGTAACGTTGACTCTGGAAGAGTAGTATAGGAAATTATTGCCTATCGTCCTAGGTGAGCGACATAATATGCGATGCAACTCGACGCGACATGAAACAATTGATAGGATATGATTTGAATCAATCGAAATCACAGGTAAATTAATTTACAGCAAAGTAGAAGAAGTGATTGAAGTGAAATAACAGATAAAGCTAGTACGAGTAGTCTTCTTCTTCTATCGTATCAGCATGAGCTATACAAGAATACCTCATGCCGTGATGAAAACAACTTTGTTTGGGGTGCATGAAAAGAGCCTCCACGAGTGACGATACTTAAGTACGTCCGGCGCACCCTGGGCAGTCAGCCCCGCTACTAACCTTGCTGACTGGCTAATTTTTTCACCACGGCATGAGCTATTCTTGTAAGCTAGTAGTAAAAGCATGTAAAAATCGCATGTGTACTGATGCATCTTGAGCATATTTAACCCTTAATTGGACAACGGGCATGTATTTGTCACCAACTGTTTTGGAGGATGTCGGGAAAGCATTTCTTTCACATTTTTATTTTTAAACGTGGCAATTTTTTTTATTCTTTCTTTTATTTTACACATATTTTTTGTTGTTATAAAAATAATGCCATATTATTTCTTATTTATTTTTCTTAAGACCTTATGGCCAAATAAGGGTTAAATTTGCCGTAACGTAGAAAGATCTACTAATTGACATTGCCGTACTGTATCGCATCGCGTTGAATCGCATTTGTTCCTCATGTAGAACGATAGGTTTAGCCTTGAAAACGACGGTAGAGTCAGTGAAGTGAGATGAAGCGTCATGGAATACTCAATATTGTCTAGGATAAATGCTTTTTTCGTTAATTTAACAGAGATCACTTCATTGCCTCTTTCCTGGAGGCTTTTAAGGAAAGATCGTGTCACATCCGTATTCTGTATAGGAAACAAATTTAAGTTCATTTTTCAAGTAATTTTTTGCTTGCTTGTCAAGATGAGTTATGGGTGTTGTCAGTTCGTCTGTGTGTCTGTCTTTTATTTTTAGGGGAATTATTGTTATCTCTATACATAAAATATATATCAACTTTACACTCGCAACAATCATAGAGATCTATCTATACTTACAGGAACGTTTAGATTAGTTCTTTGAGAGATTTCTTTAACTGATAAAAATATTTTTTCATTTATTGCTGTCCAGTAATAAATTAAATCACAGATTTGTAATTATATTAATTTAGTAATTAATTTTGGAATACGTTAAATGTTTTAACAAAATTCTGTAGTAATCTCTAATATCTGTTTAAGTTTTCTAATTAAAATCTCAATATAATGATAATAAAAATATCTAATTTGCGTAATATTTTGAAACTTAACAATTAGGGCATTATGAACACAGAAACATATCCTTCCGTGGTTGTTGCCCAAAACGACAATAATTTACGCAACATTCAGTATACATTATCTACATATTATATAATTTCGACAGATAAGATAATTTTTATAAAACAACTTTTCTAACATTTCGTAAAAAATATTTAATAATATCTTCAATAAGCAACAAGTTATATTTTTATTGGTAACCGGCGTTTCCTCTCAGACTAATAATACTAATTATTTTACATCGAATAAAGCGAAATTTACAAAAAAAAGTACAAAGAAACTACTTACATCCATACAATATATCGATATATATAGCGTAATCTATAATAGCGAACACTCTCTGAACACTTAATATTAATTGTCTATTTATGTCTTTTACGACGAGGAATACATACGTACAATATATCGTATAACTATCGGTAGAGAAAATTCGGTACGCGTCCTAGCTACATACACTACAATAGCTTAATATTTACATTAAGTACACGAGATTCAATATCACTTTATTTATAATACATATCCTAATAGCCGACTTGGTGGCAAGTACATTTACTTTCACTCGTTTGCGCCAATTCAATATGCTAACGCGGTAACAATAATGGGTATTTACAGAATTGATGATGCGTGATCATTATGATTACATTGTTTGTAGTGTTGCCTTAGGTTCACAATTACTTAGTGCTGTTATGGCTCACGTTTTGAAACATTTTGAATGTTTTTATTGCCTTGCAATTTCATATTGTCATCGTTTATTAAACTGATAAAGAACAAAAGTTGGCGCTTATTCATTAACTGTTTGATCAAATTCTTCACACTCAATACAGGTTCTACAAAGTACACAAGAGTCATTTGGATGCATCGACCAGATTATTGTAACTGTAAATGGTCAGCATGTTTCACTATCAGGTGTGGTCTGCGGGGCTCGCGGTGGCGGCGGTGGCGCGTCGCCCTGGCGCCACGCGACCCATGAACGATCTGATCTCTTCGAAGTATGTCTCGTCCGGAGACCTCCGACGACTGTCATCCCCGTTTTCCGCCTCATGCTTCTTGAGGTGCCTATCGAGATTTGTTTGTTGGCCGAAGCAGCGGTCGCAGTGACGACACCGGAACGGTCTCTCTTTATTATGAATGTTCCTCACATGTCGCTGCAAGTTAGACGATATGGAGAAGGAACGCTCGCAGTATTTACAGCGGTAAGGTTGTTCTCCCGTGTGCGTTCTTAAATGCCGAGTCAGGTTGGCGCTGCGAGGAAATGCTTTGCCACAATAGGAGCATGTGTATCGGTCTCGAGCTCTAGGGGCTCCAGGGTTTTGAGGCACTGGAGGCGCTCGTGGGGCACCGGGAGCGAGCAGGGTGGCTGCTGCCGCAGGAAGAAAAGGATAGCGGCCAAAAGATGCTGGCAGTGCGAGTGGTAATCGTCGACAGAATTGTAGAAGCGCCGGGTGCGCGGGGTGAGCTGGATGCGTGGGATGCGTAGGGTGTGGTGGCGGCGAGGGTGTGATCAGGTTGCAGTTCTCGTCTTCTAGGCGGGGCGGGCGCTTGTGCGTGACGCGCAGGTCGAGGGGTTCGTCGGCGCGCGGACTGCTGAGCGGGCTGGGGTGGCACTCGCGCGGGGACGCCGGCGGGGACGCGAGGCGGCGCGGCGCCGCGTGCTTTTCGCGCATGGCGGCCGCCGCGCACGCGCTCATCGGGCTCGTGCGCCACCGACCTGGAACAACATGACAAAATACATATTAGCCTTCATCTACATGTATCAAGCTTTTTGTACTGATAGTTTTCTAAAACTAAACGTCTAATAGTACGTTCCCGGATGCTCTCTCACTACGTATTTACGACACAATAACGTCATTGGTGAGGCAATCCGTGCACAACAACTGATCACATTTTATTGATCAACTTTGACCCTATCAGCAATATCCTCCGAGCACCGGTATGCTAAAACTTGTATAAACATTGCGAAATGACGCGACGGTGCGGCGGGGGTGGCCGGCTGATCGATGTCGGCTCCTACGCTCGCCTTCGACTCACGCCCACTTACTTGCGACATCGGTAACTAGAGCACTTGCTACCGAAACCACCACGTTTTTTGTTAATTATTAATACGCCTTTATAAAGCCAATACATTGCGTTCGAACCAGTTGCTTATGGAAGAGTTGCGAATGCGATCGACTGGCTGGAATCAGAATTGACATCCACGTAACAAGCTGCTCGACATGTCCAAGAAATTTTGAGCATGCGGGCAGTCAGTGATGACTGAATTATTTTATGCTTATTACCGAACCTTGCCCTAGATATGTCTGTCTAGTTTTTGCCCAATCTAGTGTATCTCCAACAATAGCACTCACTTCGTGTAAAAGTGAAATCGAAGGCACGAATTGACATGAAAGATACGAGTAAACGGTATTAAAGTGCTTTCCTTTCGCTATTTCATGATTCTGCCCACGTACTATCATAACAGATAGTGTTATAACAAAAATATTATCTGCCGATAATCGTGCAACAATAAATTGGACAACTTCATTGAAGATTGATCGGCGCGCGCCATCACCCACGTACGTCACGCGCATTGTTGGCATGCGCCGGCGTCGATACATTTACATGTTAAACCACATTATGTTGTCATTACTCGGTACCGTGATCTATAATCGATTTTGTTTCAATGCCGCTTGGTTTTTGGAGCTCTTTGATTTTATATGGCGATGTGTATTGTAGTTTTTATAGTTGGTCAACTATGAGGACAAGTAGATTGATATGACATTGATAGACATACCGTAAGTTTACTGTCTGGCTAACATACAGCTTATTGTAGATCTTGTTACAATGTTAACTTATCGACCTATGGAGTATTGATCCAGCTGGAATGAACTGTATATTTCTTAGACACGGGTTAAACCAATGTATTGGGCTATTAACATAAAAAGTAAAAGCAAAACATCCTAATAGTGCTGCTACAAATTTGTTCGCTCACGCCTACAGCCGACACGGGCTAATTTGCACCAAAAGAAGCCGACATAAATCCTTTGAACAAGGGTCGGGCATAGACGTCAGGACGGCCATATACGGCGCGGTCGTGAGCCCTCGGTTCCATACTTATGATTTGTGGCGCAGGCGCAGACGTGCCCCTTTAAATACAGGATTAGGTGAATAATTGTGTTATGTTGATGGTCAATAGTAATCGATTACGATGCTGTGGGGAGAATTACGAGTGTGGAGTTGTTGATATGAATGTTTGGTGTGGTAGAGTTCAAGCTTTGGTTGTAAATCAAAGGGTCTACACGTTTTAAGCAAGAAATTAAATGACATTTATAAATCTACACTGTAGTGGTACTTAGAGTTCAGAAGTGTAAGAGTATAGCCTTTTGGGAACTGTGTTCTAGGTCTTACTCTTCTCTAGTTTTTGGCTTAGAAGGTAGAGAACACCTAAAAAGAAAGATATTTATTAATAGGTATGAATTTCTGGCGGAACATCAGAATTTTTTGTTTTAAGATTAAACATTTTGTGTTAAATTAATTTTTGATGCTAAAAGCTTCTGAAAATTGTACTCAGTAATAAACTCGTAATTACAAATTCAATGCAAAATGTTTCGCGAGCTTTTAAGTTCCTGAAACTTTATACGGAAGCCGTAACTCGTGTTGCCGATGTTAGTGGTCCGGTTAAGCACAGTTGCACGTTTCGTAAGTAGCGTTTATAGCACTTTAGCGCGCGCATCTCCGCTCAGTCACGACCCACTAATTACCAGTAATTAACGATGTTCGGCCGCGGCGTGACGCGCGCGCCGGTGGGCGGGGCCAGCGTCGTTATGTATGTTAATGTAAATAGCGTGGCCAATGAGAAACATCATGCCGCGCCGACGCTGTGATATATTAGCATTTGAATCGCTTATTCGTTCCGTCGACTCGCGCGCACACCGACTGACCACTTTTGTGTTATTCCATGCGTTTCGTCGTTCGTCCCACCTCGTTTCTTATGCAAAACTATAATAAATTACCGCGATTCGTTTTACTATGCTCTATGTATTTGAATTCCGAACGTCTGCGATAAACTATAGTAGCGATAAATTGCTTTATACAGTCAATGTAATGTTGGTTATGTTAGGGGCGAGGTGTGAATGGAAAATGAGACGTTAAGTTCGTCGTTGTGAAGTTATGCTTATTTAGCTTAAGTTCACGACCGTATAAAATCTAATTTATAAACTTACTTTACCGAATTCTATTATCAATTACTTGAATATTTAATATATTAAAGTAGCTTATTATCTAAACATATTAATGTTAATATTTTATCGATAAATTATTATAATTTATTGCGCATAATGAGGCGTGATACGAGAGCCGCGCAGTTCGATCAATCACGTCGATTAATTTAGTATGTATGAACGTACATATTTACTGTTCGTAGTAGGTAAATACAATAGTGTTTACAGTAGGCAGCCAATGGCAGTAGTCTCGCATGGCCGCCTGCCCGTAACATACGATGCTGCGCTCATTCGTACCGCCTCGTTAACTATGCCTACCACTCGTACAATATGACTGTATGGTTGATGAGTGATCTGTTTGAAAGTTCACTTTATTAGAATAAAATTTGATTATAGTTTACTGAATATTTAAACTTTATTTTATTAATAAACACTGGCTTGACTGTGAAACCAATAGATCTTGAAATAATATGTTTTTTTATTGATACTTTGATCCTTTCATGTTTTTGCTGCAATACACGATCAAATACCTTAATTTCATAACAACAATTGAAAGAATATTTCAAGAGAATATTGTCGAAAAAAGCGTGAGTTCTACAACAATAGGTCTAGAGCGGAGATTGCACCACAGCTATTGCTACCGCGTATCGATAGAATGATTAATAAAAAAACTTGACGGCTTCCATAGGTCGCAACACTGCGTAGTCACGAAGCCAGTCCTTCGCAATGCTGCGATGAAATAAGTAATAAATCGCAGACTATCGTCTTGCAAAAAAGAGGGAAAAATATTCGTGTGACTGCAATAGATGAAGTAAGCAATTTGTTATTAAATATCGGTATTAGAACTTGTATGTCGCGCTGCACAAACATGAGCATAAAGTCAAGATTTTTTAACTCAACATGAGCCAGCTAAATAAAGATAAGGACTTGTTCATTACTGATACTGCAGATAAAAATATTGTTAATGGGTGCATTGGCAACATATTTACTAAAATTAGGAGTGGAAATCACATAAGTCATGTAGTCAATGGTCGACATTCCGTTTGACATTCTCATACGATCGCGGTCGCAGCAGATTCACACGCACCGCCCGCTTTTTTAGACGACATCGTATCGACAACCACGATCTTTGATTTACTTCACATCACTATTTTAGGAAACGCGTCGCGCCGATCGCCTTATGGCGAGATATGAAATTGCTCAGCAATGTATGAACTTAGAATCAGCACTAAACGCCCGCTGTTCAGATGGATCGATTATGTCCGCGGACGTATCATGTCTCGTATTATGCGGTTGATCGTTGCAAAACCAAAGCTGCAAGTATTAAATCCTCCTGTTAAGCGCACATTACTTACACTAGATTAGGTCATGCTATTTAAAGCTTCTTCATTGAATATTATCTTTTAGATGACAACTAGTTTGTTGCCTGTGCGAATTTATTTAACATTAATGTCTCTTAACTAGACGCAGACGTCGATATGCCATTTATTAAGATCGTGATGGAACGCAGTCGTAAATATAGGTGTCTTTCTTTAGCATATTCAATGATAGCGTGTAGTTTATTGACAAAGGCCATATCTTGACCTGTGCGTGACATGGTAATGTGTTCGTGGCCACACTGACGCAAGTCTCGTGTTATACCGTATCGCATTGTTGTAATCGCAACCCAATAAACTGCGTAAATGGAATAGCAATTCGAAAATTAAGTATTCAAGGCACCTACCGATGTTCGAGTTGCCACGCGAAATAATTATCTAATCTATTATCGAATTGCGTTTATGGACCAATCACAACGGAATGCAACGTATTTTAGAGTGGGCATTTAATACACCTTGCGGGCCGATTCTGGCCAATGGCGGATTGATTTGCCACGCATGCGCACTTATGACGATAATGTTGTTTATAAAAGTTGCGATTGCATGTGGGAACCGGGGCGGCTGTGCGACGCGCGCCGTGGGAACCGCCGGAAATCGGGACTTTTTTTCTGTCAGCCTGCACCTTACCTACATACAACTTATTTAGTGGTGATTAGTCATGTGAGCGGCGTCCGCAATTAAATATATTGACGCCGATTCTGCGAAGTATCAGTAGATAACGATGGAGGACCTTTTTCGTGACATCCTGATGACTGGACCATTTAAGGTGCGTTCCAAATTTCAGTATCATTTCTAGTTAATTTAATGAGTATTTTATCAGAGTAATTATTAAGGAATTGAGTCATATATTTTATTTCGACATGAGCTCTTTGGAAGTTTGGAATGTGTATTAATTTTTTACTGCTTAATTATCGGAATATTTTATCAGCTTAATAAAAATGTTATGTGCGAATTGAGTGCCTAAAGTTACAGACGTCAAGTTAACGTCTAGTCTTGTCTATGATTTGCATACGTCACTCATACACGGTTTTGCACAACTATTAACTAAAAATTGCGAAATATTTTGGCCGTCGAAACAACATGAGACATAGAGCAATAAAAAAATTATACGTACAGCTATAAAGTAAAGTGAATCATGCTCGTTCATACGTGATAATTAAATGTTGTCTAGCTCTCTTCCTGTATTATAAAATTTGACAATGATTATAACCTGTAAATGCTGAGTAAGCAGTCCTTGGCATGGACATTATTGGGCATGCCGGCAGCACATTATAATATTATTTGTGTCTTATTATATTTTTTTATTTTGTACTGTCTGTGTCTTATGCTGAATTGGAGATTATTGGGCATGCCAGCACATTATAATATTGTTTGTGTCTTTTTATATTTTTTATTTTGTACTGTCTGTGTCTTATGCTGAATAAATGTTTTTTTTATTTATAACCTTCTTGAGTTAAAGTCAAGCAAGTATCGCAATTTGGGTGAAAGTTCGTTTCAAAATCCCTGAGACTGAATTGACATGCGCGAAACGTAAAATTTGAAAAAAAATGTTCCTAAAATTAACAAGTTTCACATTTGCGCCTGTCAATTTTGTCTCAGGGTTTTTGAAACGAACTATATATTGTCCTGCAGTGATTTAAACGTAATACTTTGTAGTGTGTTCCTTAGATTAAATAAGGCTGTTTGTTTAGTTATATCCTACGGTTTATAGATGGCTTGTAAAACTGGATATTTGGCTTATCATTAATAAAAAAATCGGCTGTGGGTGTAATTATTGGAAGATCCAAACACAGACCAACATAAAATGTTATACTACGCTCTAATAGAATGTAATAAATAAATCAGTTTGTATCAGTTCATAGCATGAGTAAGGGATGTTAAAAAAATTGGGACTGGGTAACGGTTTTCACTGTTTTTGTTCAATTGCTTTTCTAGAGTAAATAAATTAAGATAAAATATAATAAATTTGATGGAGCCCACACTGACGGTGTAAACACGCAACTTAATAATTAACTGAAGTACATATTTATCTCGATGAACGAAATTTAATCCTATCCTATCTACTTAATCCACAAGGAAATATAACTGGGAGGGTTCTAAAAGCCGTAGTACTATTTTATGGATCAAATTATTTAAGTGCGTGGTGTAATTGGTATTCATCGGTAGCCAACGAGCCCGGTGTAATTAAACACGTCTCGTTAAATGTATGCGCACGCGCCGAATTGCAAAATTTAGTTTCACGCCGAGAAAACTAGTTGGCATTTCACAATGATGCTCGATGTCTCGATGTTCTGTTTGTGATTGAATAAGAGTATTGGATATGACTGAATGGTTTGTTTATTAAGGACAATAATCCCAAATTATTCCAAAAAAACGCGTACCTAACGCATTTGAATTATATTTAATTGAAATGCGTTTTTGATTAAAATAAAGGTTTTTGTAAATACAAAAACTCTTCTTTTAAGTGTACTGTGAGGAATATAAATTCAACCTAATATTCGTCTTGGGTTTTAAATCCTTTTTGAGTTAAAGTATCCTAGATACTTGTTCCAATATATTTTTGTTAATGGTATAGGTCAAAATAGTTTAACAACAACCAACCCAAACCCAAGTTCCGAGCGCAAAATTTTGCATCACAAACAGAATAATGTATTTACATTACGTATTCAGCGTATAATCTCGACGAAATTCTATAGAGAGACGCGCGCCGATAACAAAACTGGCCTGTCTTATAATTTATCGTTCGCCATTAGATCGTACTTTGTATCCAGCCTGCATTTCATTTGCATTCGAAATTCGAATTTGCGGTGACATGTCCAGTATTAAAATGATGTATCGAGGTTTGATTGCACTTTGCAGGACCATAGAGAAGCGCGCACCTCTAGGATAAACTATTACGCCGCGCCCGAACACCTTTAATTCTTCTTTGACGTTAACGACAGATATTTACGTTTATGACAAGAATAAAATGATTATTCCTTGTCACTTAAACTATGTTAATGTAGAACCTCGCAAATTGTATTAAATGTTATTTAGACAAAATATATTAGGTTGATACATCTTATATTAAATCAGCACTGTAAATTCGTTTGCAATTAAAACGTGAATAATCAATATAAAATTAAGATTCTTGCTCTTTTAATGTTCAATTGAATGTAATTGAATTCGGTAGCAAATAAATCTAAATCGTTATTGCACTAATCAACTTTTTATGGCCATTAAATTCAATTTAAGTAAATAAATCTGAAATAGAATACGTTGAATATTAATTTTATTGCTTCATTAGGTATTATTTTCAAAGTGCGCTAACCGATTATCAGCATTATTTTTCAACGTGCTGTTCGCTGAGACCAAATATGATAGTATTATATTAGAACTTCATTTCTTCTGAAGGTTCATAAAAATCATGCTAATTACAGGAACAATTAAAACCTATTTTCAATAAGCAAGCACAAGTTGCTGGCACGCTGTGTCTAAAAAACTTAAAAACACGCCATTAGATAAAGTAAACATTTTTTTTTCTTCATCATTCTTTATGGCATTCTTTATAGGTATTTCGAACACTACAGAAACAAAACTTTTTTAAATTACGCGCGTTCAATATAAAAAAAAGATTTCTCGCAGTATTTCCATACCCGATGTTCGACCTAATCGAGAGCCGACCGTTCCTAATTTACTAACGACAAGTGGTACGAAAACCGATACCCTAGCTACAACGCATACCAGTGCCATAATAATGTTGACTAGTGAAATCTTTAGCGAGATTTACACGTAACGACTTCAATTTATACGACCGATCTATTGACTGAGTAAGTAATATCAAATTTCTTGTTCGTGTCGCATCAAATCGAAGCTTCTTTATAGATTTTCTATTTATTTTTTAGTGTCAGATATTTTTCACTTTATTTGCTCCTTCTCTCAGTGAAATTACATGACTTATAACGTAATTTATATGACGCAGCCGATACATTCCGTTTCTATTATTAACAGATCAGTATTGCATAAACAACATCAAGTCATCAATATTGTTTAATTACCTATAACATCGTTGAAGACAATCTTATTTTTATGCTGTATCTGTTGTAATTAGGAAGTCGTAATAGAATATAATGTTAATTGCGAACGTACATTCCGTGGCAGATCAATATATTATTAATTTTTCTTTAACTACCGTGAAATAGTATTGCAATTTTATTGTAATATATTAAAAGATATTTCAGAAATATCTTGAAATACGCAACACGATGTTTCAGAAATATCTTGCGGTATACGACAAAAAGTCGTTTAGTTTTGTCGTCCCGTGTAAACGCCGCGCCGTTTCGCCAACGCATTCCTAGTTCGTAGGTGGTCACGCCTTTATCACAGTTACAATACAACTGGAGGGGCCCGTTGCACTTTATTAGACTTCCCCTTAGTAAATATCAGTGCCGAGACCGGCTGATATTTCCATACCAGGTAACTTTGTTGGAACAAGAGATTTGCTGTAAGTGAAATATATGGGTGAGCAATTTTTATTATGAAATAATAATAAAACATTGTATTTCAAGGTAATTACAACCATAATTTTAACACAAACTCCCATTTACATTACCTAGTTACTAAATAGACAAAATAAGTCAGTCTAAAACGGAAAAATAAATACATTTAATTATGTATGTGCGATCAATTATTAGGTATTATGAATGATTTCCTAATTCGAAAAAGGTCGAAAAATACAGTTTTTTTTAAAACTAAGACTATCTATTCATTTATTCTAATTTTAAATTATAATTGCATTACATCGCAAGGACGTTTGATCAAAATTGAATATTAAATGCAAGTACCTATGACGCAAACTGAGTTGGCTGTTTGCACCAAACAAATAATGAAATTTCGATAGAAAATAATAATGATTTGGATCAACTAGTTTAGTTGACCCGTTTTTTTTATAAATTGTTTACGCTTTTTTACCGTCAAATTGATTATGAAACAATTAATAGTTTAAAACTAAATATTAATTTTGATGTGTAATATCGTTCAGGTTATTGAGTAAGACGGTTATTATTTTAATTTGCATACATTGGTATGTTTATCGTCCGGTATTTGATGTTCTATAATTATATCTGTAAAATTGACCATGTGTAAATTGTATTGATATTGGCTTGGCCATTTACAAGTCTGTTACGTTATTACGGATATTATGTGCTACAGATTTTGTTTCGACAAAATATGTAGGTATTCGTAACCATCATCTTTTAACATAATTAATGTTAGAAAAATTAAGCTTGCGCAAAAAAATAAATGATTTACGAAAGGCTTAAGAGCCCAAATATACGTCCCATACTCGCCTCCGATAGTCGGTTCCGATAGTCTGATCAGACTATCTGAAGGCCTTTCGCGTCATACATTTGTTTGAACATGAATTACACGTACGATCAGACTATCGGATCGGATGTCAGAATCGTAAGCAACGACCGGGCGTCGTAGTCGTCCAGAAAAAATCGGACACGAGAATCGTACGTGTATTTCATGAATCCGATCAGATAGTCGAATCCGGCTCCCGGATGCAAGTATCGAACGTGTATTTTGACCCTAAAAGCGACATTATAGGTTATAATATCGGTCGATATATTTTTTTTATGTTTTGCTGCTAGGTATTCCCTCCTTGACAAAATCACTTACTACTACGACATAAATGAGCTATGTTACAATTTTGGTGTACAATAAAGTATATTCTATTCTATTCTATTCTAAATTATGCGCCTTGGCAATCTTCGTGTTTCGCCTTTCCGGTCATTCTTTCTTTGCATGTCTTTATGATATTATAGTATATCTCCGGTTTCCTCTTTGGATCATAAATTCTGGATTGGTCACTTAATTGGCCGCATAATTCGCACAAATTCGGAAAGACGAAGATTGCCGAAGCATATAACTTATGTTATAGGACTGTAGTCACTTTTTACGACTGTGATACTTAGCTACAGGATGAGAGGGGTGGCTTATTCTTTGATATTTGCGGGAACAAAATGTCAAACACCAAAATATATTTAGTTACATTTTGGAGTTACACACAGTGCCGGCCCAATTATGGCCAATTATGGCGCTCCCCTTGCTTGCCCCTAATATCTACCAGTTGACTGAGGCGTGAATTACATAGAAGCGGCGTAAGGTGCAGACGCGGCGCAGGCGCGGTTCTTTCATACATTTTGTGCGAAAAAGATTTGAAGCGGCACGACAAAACGTATGAAAGCGACGCACCTGCGCCGCGCCTGCACTTTACGCCGTTTCTATGTAATTAACGCTTGAGGCGCCTCCTGGGACTTGGTGCCTGGAGCGGCCGCTCCGTTCGTCCTATGGTAGGGTCGGCCCTGGGGGCCTACTCCCAAAGAAGTTAGTCGCCCGTCCGAATGTAGGCCGAAACATCTCATCTGCCTAGCCTTTTCCCAACTATGTTGGGGTCGGCTTCCAGTCGAACCGGATGCAGCTGAATATCAGTATTTTACATGGAGCGACTGCCTATCAGACCTCCACAACCCAGTAACTGGGTAATACGATACTCTTGGTAAGACTGGTTGTCAGACTTTCTGGCTTCTGACCAACAGTAACGACTGTCAAAGATCTACAAATGACAGCCGGGACCAACGGCTTTACGACGTGCTTTCCGAGGCACGGAGGAAACTCGCTATGGTAAATGGTCACCCATCCACAGACCAACCTCGGCAAGCGTGGCTTAACCCGGAAGATCGGTCTATGCGACTGTAATTATTTAGCCACGAGCTCCTCTTGAATGTAGCCCAAAACATAGGAGTGAATAAAACAAGTGTCAAGTTCAACTTTTTGGACGGGCAAAAACACATCGGTAGTATGGACAACTGTCAAATCGTGTTGTCATTCATTCTTAGTTCGGGCTCCGAAATAATCGTATGTCCGTTGGTGATATAGGGAGTAGGAAACGCTCGTAACTAAGGCCGAAAACACGGACTTCGTGCTTAGGGAGTAGACCCCCTGGTTACACAATTACTATGTACACAAAAATGGACATGCATAAAACATGCATTAGATCGTAACTTTGTCACACACCTAGTTACGATTAGAGACAAGTGCCACA
Organism: Amphipyra tragopoginis; assembly: GCA_905220435.1. NCBI lineage: Eukaryota > Metazoa > Arthropoda > Insecta > Lepidoptera > Noctuidae > Amphipyra > Amphipyra tragopoginis. The sequence continues at coordinate 15,302,561 of HG992009.1, forward strand.
GATTGTAACATCCATACGTAATAAACACGCCAGTTATTAGTGAAGCAAGAAAATTAACGCCTACAATAATTACACATCTGATCGGTGAAAGCGAAGCCTCGATGTCGCCTACGATCAGGGCTATCACGCAAGAAATATGGGTATTTTGTTCAACAAAAAATATTATTCAGCCTATTAATATCCACTACTAAGTCCTGCAATGAATGCTAAACGCTCGTGAGATACAATTAACTAAATTTTTAACAGTTGCATTTGTATTTTCCGTCCAGAAAAATCCTTCTTAATCCAGTGTGAATAAATAAATATTGTACAGGATTATGTCTCGAATTAACAGCCCTATTTAAGATACAGTATGATGTTTTGTCGTTTTATTTTATAAGCTTGAGCTTAGATTGATATTTCAAAAAGAATGTCAGCCTGTTTGACAGCTACCACTTTTTAATGATATAGCATAGTCTAAATATAAGTACAGCCGGCGATAAACTTCTATTATTTTATTTATTTTTACTTTCTAAGGTTTTTTTTTCTTTTTTCTTGCATCTTTATTTTGGTTAAGTGAGGATGTTATTAATTTCAAATAGGGGGGAGTAAGATTTGTAAAAAAAACTGGGATCTTTGACAGAGAAGGTTTCCCAAGCAATATTAGTACCGAAGGCAACAAGTACTAATTTTAATATTACCAATTATGTAAACCTGAACACAATAATTATAAAGCCAAAGATGAACTGTTTTACACTTAATTGGAATTGAAGGCCGCCATAAATCTTTAGATTAATGAACAGAGAACGATATCAAGTGGCCCATTTGAAATATTGTTTTATTCACCAATAAAACTTTGAAATAAAATAATTTTCTAATTTCATTAGACCGTTACTCTAAGAAGATATACGCAATTAAGTGCCGACACTATAAATATTGGTGTTATCTGCATCATATTAGCTTATTAGATTTCACTTTGACAGATCGTAAACTCACGGTTTTATAACTTAATTAATATTACTTAGTATATAAGCGCAGAATGTTGCTGCAAAGATGATAATGTCACTCGTAAAGGTAAGACGGGGCCATTAGATTTTAATTATATTTCTCTCGCTGCGAACCCATTTGTTAGACGAGAAAGTTAAGTATTTTGACGGGTATAAGGGTAAGAACCTATTCGAAAGTTGGAAGCTGTTTGGTCAGCTCTCCACTGTAGAAGTAATATTTCAGTAAGTATCTTTGATCTTTCTGTTATAATAAAATACTTATATCCAGAAGGAGATATGTTACCCTATTGTATTAGTTTCTACAAGCACATACTTTCATGTCAATAACATCCAAGTTGCTAGCTGACAAAACTACAATGCAAAAGCAAAGTATAATTTTGTTAAATTAACATTGAGGCTGTCAAAAACAAATTTAGAAAAAAAAAACAATTCACAGAAAGAACACATCCGATATTGACAAAAATTGGTGAGTAAAACAAAATACTTCTGTTCCCGACTGTACTTATTAATTTCTTCGCACAGCACAACTTTTTATTGAATCAACGCAACCACATCCATTTAGGGCCCGTACTGATGTCCACTTAAAAATTATATCATTTTAAATCAACTAACGATCGGTGATCACCACATTCTTACCCATATCTCAACTACTAATACATGCACAATATATAGTATAGGCATCATGGCCTTCCATATGTTCCACTTATAACATCTATGTTATGTTAATAAAGCAGTTAGCATTGTTGTTGAGGATTCAGTACTGTATTGACCCCGCTTTATATTACCTCCATGTACATGAATGTGAGTATAGGTGACGTGATCTAGGTTTATCATATAGCTTTTGTGTTGTTAAAATATATAGGTTAAAGGATGTCTAAAAGTGTATCAGTTATAACGGAAGCCTCAGAACGTTATATGAAGCTAAAGCTCACATACAGTTTTACTCGATAGTGAATCTCTTCATGTGGACCGGAAACAGAGCCATCGAGCCGTGAGTTTTGCGATCCACATGAAGAGATTTACTCACTATAGAATAAAATAACACGTGAGTAGGGAGCTTTATGAGAGTTTAGAAGGTTCTTCATTCAACCATTTTGCAGGTTCTTTTCGCTTCGTTGTAAACCACATATCTGTTCTGTGTTGTAAACTATACTATCAATGTATCATTATAGTAAGTAGTCTACGCTTCTTCTTCCTTTGCTTTATCCCATTAACTGCGTTTGGCTTTCCTTGTCTACCTTCTCCATTTATTTCGATCCAGAGTGGTAGCGGCGCCATTTACCATAGCGAGTTTCCTCCGTGCCTCGGAAAGCACGTTAAGCCGTTGGTCCCGGCTGTCATTTGTAGATCTTTGACAGTCGTTACTGTTGGTCAGAAGCCAGAAAGTCTGACAACCAGTCTTATCAAGAGTATCGTATTACCCAGTTACTGGGTTGTGGAGGTCTGATAGGCAGTCGCTCCATGTAAAATACTGATATTCAGCTGCATCCGGTTCGACTGGAAGCCGACCCCAACATAGTTGGGAAAAGGCTAGGCAGATGATGAGTGGTAGCGGCGTCTATATCTAGAAGGATCATTATAGTAAGCAGTCTACGCTTCTTCTTTCTTTGCCTTGGCCCATTATCTGTGATCGGCTTTCCTTGTCTGCCTTCTCCATTTATTTCGATCCAGAGTGATAGCGGCGTCTATATCTAGAAGGATCATTATAGTAAGTAGTCTACGCTTCTTCTTTCTTTGCCTTGTCCCATTATCTGTGATCGGCTTTCCTTGTCTGCCTTCTCCATTTATTTCGATCCAGAGTGATAGCGGCGTCTATATCTAGAAGGATTATTATAGTAAGTAGTCTACGCTTCTTCTTTCTTTGCCTTGTCCCATTATCTGTGATCGGCTTTCGTTGTCTGCCTTCTCCATTTATTTCGATCCATACATAGTGGCGTCTATTTTTGTCTCTTTTAGGTCCTCCTGGACATTCGTCAGCCAGGTGGCGGGGGTCTTCCGCTATTTCACGTCGTCGTCAGTAGTATATTATAAAGTAGTAAGTAAATTCATCAATATTCTGTTTCTGCCTGATGTGACTGGGACTGCTAAGAATCTTAGGTTAATTGGGTCTTTCAATATAGTAGAGAGTATGGTGCTTGTGCTTCTTACGAGAGTGATGGAATGCCTTTTATTAGCCAGGTGTTAGAGATAATTATTTTTAACTTCATGTAATGAAATTGTGATTTAACAGTACTCCCCGTTGCTTATAAAGACGGAATTATTTTAACGAGACAGGATGTCAATGCAGATTGGATCGAGCGTCAAATAAGCAGTTTTTGATGTTATTTCGATAATATTATCGATCATAATTGCACGAATTAATTAAATGAACTAAGTGGTTTTGGTATAATTTTATATATCAGGTAAGGTAAGTAGATGTCACTAAGTTCATGCAAATTATTTAGATTGCTCAAACACCTATTAAATTACAGATTTAGATTTTATCCCATAATTTTGCCACAGTTTCATAATTTAGGATTATATGCGTAGAAAATATTTAAAATCTTGTTCCGTTGCAATTAAGTGCTGTTAGAGGAGTTACAGGTCACATAGCCTTAGTTGAACGCTTGCCTTTCATGCAGGAGTGTCTGAGTTCGATTCCAACCAGCACCTCTGACTTTTCGAATTCGTGTACGAATTAGAATTTGATTAAAATTTGTTTTAACGGTGAAGGAATACATCTTTATGCCTCGCTGGTCTAGTGTTCGCAAGCGCGACTGCTGAGCGTGCGGTCCTCAGTTCGATCCCTAGGTCGGGCAAAGTGATATTGGGTTTTTCCGTGTGGAATTTGTCAGTAGCAGCCCGGAGTCTGGATTTGTGCCTGGTTGATGGCAATAGGCTTGCCCCCTATTATATGGGACTTAAAACATAACGGCAAAATGTGGGTTTACTATACACCTCTGCCCAACCCCTCGGGGAATGCAGGCGTGATGTTTATACGAATACATTGTGAGGAAACCTGCATACCTGAGAGTGCTCCAATAAGTTATTGATGGTGTGTCTAGTTCGCAAACCCGTATCAGGGGGTCTACTCCCTAAGCACGAAGTCCGCGGTTTCGGCCTTAGTTACGAGCGTTTCCTACTCCCTATCACCTACGGACATACGATTATTTCGGGGCCCAAACTAAGAATGAATGACAACACGATTTGACAGTTGTCCCTACTATCGATGTGTTTTTGCCCGTGCGAAAAGTTGAACTTGACACTTGTTTTGTTCACTTCTACGTTTCGGGATACATTCGGACGGGTGACTAACTTCGTTGACGGACTTAGAGAGTAGGCCCCCAGGTCAGTGTGGTGGACCAAAGCCTAAACCCTTCTTATTCTGAGAAAAGGCCAGTGCCCAGCAGTGAGACAGTATTGGGCTGTTTATTATGCTATAGACGAGTTGATGTTCTGATCGTATTATGATTGTATCGTATTACCCAGTTACTGGGTTGTGGAGGTCTGATAGGCAGTCGCTCCATGTAAAATACTGATATTCAGCTGCATCCGGTTCGACTGGAAGCCGACCCCAACATAGTTGGGAAAAAGGCTAGGAAGATGAGACGAGTTGATGTTCTGAATAACTGACGCCATCCATCTTTAGAAACATCAACTATTTTCGTTATGAAATTATAACTAATTTGATAGAATAATTAGGAGTCAAAACTTACTTAATGAGTTTATCTACCCGATTTATAAATAAAGTTCAAATATGCAGCCAGGTATGAAGAAGTCGTATATAGTTTCTAATTTAAATACATAATCTTAACTTAGTAGTAGAACGAGTTAAGTAGCTAATGATTTAATTAACTTATCGACCTTAGTTTAGCCTTTATCCTGCTGTACGGGTTCAGCGAATATCAGGACTTCGTATTTGAAGTAAAATTGTGCAGTGATTCTTCCATTGACAGATTGTGGTATTGACAATTAGGATTAGGTCCGGATCTAGTACGCACGATCAAGCCACACATTTCCAGTATGAGCTGATCTCGCATTTTATACGGTTTCCGTACAATGAGAGGTCAGCTCATACTGGATGTATAGCTTGGGATGTAGCTTTTGTTTGGTGGTAGGATCTATACCGTCCGCCTGGCTAGCTACCACCCTCATATTAAAGTCCGGCGCCAAGCAGTTTACCGTGTTCCGTCGTGTGTATGTGAGAGCCAGAGGGGTATAGGCAAATCTCTCTATATCTCTGTTACTTGTATTCGTGTGCTCTATCTTAGACCCTGTCTGCGCTTACCATCAGATACGACGAGGATCAAGCGCGACCAAGTCAAATAATAAAAATAAAAAAGCCAATTTTTATAACAAAAAAATTGTTTGTTGTTTAAAATCGCAATCGAACCGCATCCGTTCGAACGCTATTTCTATAAAAACAGCTGTGTTCAGCTGCGTTTCAATCGCGATTTTAATAATTGTCTTAGTAGAACTGGCCTCATGTAAGTCTTCATACACCGTATTTTATCGTAGCGTGTGTGACATAAGTGAACCTGCCCACAGACTATCTATTCAACGCGACACTACAAGCACTGCGGTCGCATCCTTATTCTTGTCACGTGTTCCTGATATTTCAATAAACAAGCAATGACAGTTTGAAAACACTTCAGTCCGCGAGCACTTTACAATTCCATCCTATTTGTATAACCAGTATAGTAAAATATCTTTGATATATCCCTACAACAGCGACAGGTACAGTCGCCAACATCAATGGTAATATCACATCACCTCGGATGATATCATCATAATGTATGACTAGTGATGTATATCGGCTAGAAGTCGGGCAAGGTTGTCTCCTCCCTATCAAGTTCACTTATTATGTGCGTGTGTGTGTTTCTATTGATATTAAACAGGTTATGGCCTACGGATTCACTCGTCAATTTACAATTAGAATGGCGATAAAGACATTTGCTTGGTTATTGTTTTTTTTTTGTTATTATGTTAGGGTTCTGCACCAAAACGGTGTTAACGGGACCCTATTTCTAAGCCTACGCCATCTTTCCGTCTGTTCATCCGTCTATCACAGGGCTGTCTGTGTCTTATTAACCGTAATAGGTAGCCAGTTGACATTTTTACAGAATATGTGTGCATGTATCAAGAAAAAACAGTAATAAGACGACAATAGAAATTTCGAAAATGTTGATTTTTCATAAGTCAATTATTTTAGACATTAATGAGTGACTCCGACTCGCACTTGGCCAGTTGTTTTGGTTCATTATGACCGTTGTCGAATCTATATTGAGATGCTGAACTGAACATCGGTTAAAGCGCTTATTACACTTGGCTGAATTTTGTCTTCTCAATTCAGAAGCAACTTATGCGAGTCAGGAAGGGAGGAACCATCCTGGAGGGTTACCATGATCTGTTAGAGCAGGAATGTTTTAATATTATTCCGAGAGTGGGAAAGTGACAGCGCTAGACAACTCTCTAGCGCCAACTCTTACCCACTCTCTTAATAATATTAAAACATTCCTGCTCTAAGAGATCATGGTAACCCCCCTGATTGGCTAATTAGGATCCTAACCGCCCTAACTCTTATCACACTTTCCTAAATTCTAATTAGGATTCCTAAATCCAGAGTAGTGTAAAAAGCCTTTTAGCAAGTATTTAGCAATAGATACACATAATATGAAGGGAGGGTTTTTTTGTGGGCTGTCTATTGTAATATTGACGTTCAAAAAGAACTAAGTAATTGTAGTCTATTTTGAATAAATGAGTTTTGAGTTTGAGTCCTATTCTATATTTTTCACGTCTGTGGATTTCGCATTGTAGCTCTGTGGATTTTTTATACGTCACAAAATTATTACAGCGGTACAGTATTTGTTGCTTCATTTTATTAAACCGATTTGGACTTGTATTAGAAATACGTAAGATACCGGTTCTCCAAATTAGTCAACAGCCAACCCACTCATTGATTAAAATTAATAAAAAACTAACAGTTCGTAGTAATTTGTGACTAGTTTATATAACAAACAAATTAAAGTGCCTTATTCAGTAAACACCTAGATTACACTTAATTGCAAAAAATACAACTCATAGTAAAAAATGTACACTAAGGAGCAAAAAAACGTACCTAGGTATTAAAAATAGTACTCTTTAATATCTGTTAAGTTTGTCAGTTCCTTGTACCATTGTTGTCCAATTGAGTGCAGATAGACTGACCAGTTTTTGCTGCACTTGCTGAAATGCATTTGTTATGCTTAATAGTAGCGTTAAAATGACATTGTGATGTCAACCAAAAATATTTTCGACTGAAACGAATCTAGCGAATCAAAATTGGTTAAAAAGTTTTTATTAACCGCAACAAGATAATTACACAGTATATATAAGCTAATAACGTAGTACTTCAAATACCTAAAATCATCCGAATTGATACATACACAGATACGCACTGCAACAAGACTTCTAAGTTATCATCGGAATACAGTCAGTCACGGTTGTCATAGAGTACATGACAAAGAGTGTATTATACTCAGTATACAAGGTTAGTCAGAAAGGGGGTACTAATCCGAAAGGGTGTTAAAGTACCCATAATAATGAGTAGCTTTTGTTCTAACAGTTTCCCCAAAAGTCTATAGTTTAAGAGAAATAGCTGTTCAAAAATGACATAAAAAATATGCTAAAATCTATCTATCCTCAGCTATGATCAGCTCTGTTTACATTTTAGGTTATATTTGGGGTTAATAATTATAATTAGAAGCACCATTTTCTGAATTCATAACTAAAGTAGGGACGAAGAATTTTTGAAAAAACTAAAATAAAAATTATTTTACATGGAAATAAAAAAATATCGAATTTTGAAATTTTAACACTTGCTTTTAAACCTTCATCAGAGATACTTTAAGTGGCCTGCGGATTAGTACCCCCTTTCTGACTAACCTTGTACAGTGGGTGTCTATGTGAGTGTGTCAATTCAGGCGATTATAATAAGTTGAGGTACTGCTTTAGCTTCTTCTCTTCTCTCGTGTCAGCAAGAGCTATACGAAAACAGCTCATGCTGTGGTGAAAAGATTAGCCAGTCAGCAAGGTTGGTAGCGGGGCTGACTGCCCAGGGTGCGCCGGACGTACTTAAGTATCGCCACTCGTGGAGGCTCTTTTCATGCACTTTTCATGCACACTGCTTTAGCTTATATTTATATACGTATATCTATTGCGGTAGTTATAAGTTAAGTTAAATTTTTCGTTAAGATAGATAGATAGATATACTTTATTGTACACTAAAATAAATAAAACTGAAGTAATACACGTAATTAGGAACAGTACAAATGGCGGTCTTATCGCTTAAAGCAATTTCTTCTTGTTAAGTTGCATTTAACAGACTTAAAAAAAAAAGAGTAATGATAAGGTGTTAATTAATAAAGCTAATAAGTAAAAGAGTCTAGGTTATTATACGTACATTCGCATGGGCGCTGTGTAATATACTCTTCTTATTGGTACGTTCTAGTCAAAAAGTACAAAATCACAGACAAACATTTTATACACACATAAATAGTACGGCCATAGAAATTGTCTATACATGTGTGCGGTGTAATGACACTGGTATAGTTATGAAATGGTTAAAATTGTGCGCATGCGACTATGATTACAGTAATTTGTTGCGTTTGAGCCGATATCGCGGCGTTCAAGATCTTGCCAAGGTAAGATTTATGCATTGCACAGATGATCATAGTACTCATACGTGATAAATTGCTGCTTTCAAGTCAAAATTGAGATATTACCTGTTTTTACCGAACATCTGGTCAAAAATTAATGACTAGTTTTTGCAGGTTGTCTCTTTAACATCATGTTTAAGGTAAAAATATCGTGGACTTTCATTTATTATAATTGTTGGTGTTGCGCTCTCAATTTTTTTTGTATAGTTTTTGTAAAATTCGTTATACTTGCGTAAAGAATGTTGTTCGCCCTTTAATGGTCTTCCTTAATTAAAAACTGTTTTTTTTTTCATTTATTACCTTAAAAAGTTTTACGATAAGTAGTTTCATTTTGTAGAACTCGAATCATGCTTGAATTTTAAAGTGTACTCTATTCAACGAAAGACGAGTCTTGACATAGCGGAGATTTCGTAAATTGTAGCCGTAAGGAACAACGAAAAACGTAAACGACATCATCAAAAACCGTAAATTACTTATACAAGGTGTAACATAAATAACGCACAACCTCTTAAGGGGTCACTGTACTCATCATTATGAACAACTTTTACTATGGGACCAAACCTGAAATCGCGAATAAAAACAGCTGTTCCCTATATTTTGACGAGTTATGCGAACATAAATGTAGGGAACAGCTGATTTTTTTTCGCGATTTCAGTTTTGGTCCCATAGTAAAAGATGTTCATAATGATGAGTACAGTGACCCCTTAAGTGGTTGTGCGTTATTTATGTTACACCTTGTATATGGTCCAAATAAAATACCTGGACAAATTTCTACAGATCACAGTACTTATAAATATGAACAACTTTTACTATAGGACCAACACTGAAATATATAAAAAAAACAGCTGTTCCGTACAAAAGTGCAATACTTACACGATCAAAATGTATGGAACAGCTGTTTTTTATATATTTCAGAGTTGGTCCCATAGTAAAAGTTGTTCATATTCATGAGTACTGTGATTTGTAGAAGTTTGTCCAGGTATTTTGTTCGAACCATATATTAACCATGTTTTGTTATTAAAAATATTTAATATTCTTTGTATGGTAACGTTTTGTAGACAAACGTCAGGACTCACTTTACGTCAGTATAGTTGAAAAATTCGCAGACTACGATTCGAAGTAACCATTTATTTCGATTTAGCTCTCGATATCGACAGTGAAAACTCGTCAATAGATTCAAAGATACCGTCTAAACGGGAAACCAGTCTTCATAAAGTCATGTAACAAGTACGTATATGTATCGGTACTTTACATACGAATTAGATTGCGAGAATATGGAGCGCGTATGTAAATGGCTTAATAATAGTGATGCCATCGCTTTTAATACTTCATACTCGATTAAGATTATTCGAGTGACGATTTTTTATGGTCGAGTGGTTACTCTTTTATAAAAGAATGTGCCAAAAACATTTTCTAAAAAGTTTTAAACATAGTTTTTTTAAATTCAACTGACGTTGTCATGAAATAGAAATTAAGTGAAGATAAATAAAATCATAAAACATGAAATGATTATTATAGTCGATAATAATATAGAGCTTTTATATAAATATGATTAAAGTATAAACGATCTGCGCTTTTATGTACAAACAGTATCACCTTAATTCATATCCTATTCGATACCGCTTCCAACTCGATCAATTCTCAACAATCATTCGGTTCACGTCACTACCCAATGCGGAGCTTATCAGTTCTGACCCTCATAATTGCATACCATTAGAGCATCGGAGGTCTAACGAGGCCAGTGTATACGCGCTTTATGTCATACTTATGTATTATGTGTGGACTGATTTATGCAGAGGCCATTTATATGCAGTGTGCACACCGTTAATATTGCAGGGTTTATGTAACGAAATTGCCACATTTCAGACAATTTAGTTTTAGATGACATCTTTAGTGCTTGCTTGGAGTTGGAGGCATATTTTGTAGAGGTTCATAACAAGCAGCAAGTTTAAGTTAGGAATGATTTGTGAGTGTTAGTTGAGTTGATAAAATTTAAAGATCGCCTAGGAGTTGCACAAAAGTGGCTTCAAAGGAGACGAGGCGAAAGTGGTCTATGGACCAATAGCTACACGGTCGTGGTATTTGTGTATTGATACCTTAACTATATCCTTTGCAAAGGAACATCAAAATCAGACCCGGTAGTTTTGAGAAACCCTTTGCACTAGGGCATAGTTGAGGTATCCTTAAACAAATTCCAAAACCGTATCATACACTAGTGTCCTTTATATTTAACCTCTGAACCTTTGTCTTCGTCGACTAATCAATTGTTCTAAAGATAAAGCTTTCATGGAAACGAGATGAGATTATTCCTACGCAAAATTCGTTTAAAACATCGTCTAAAGTACCAACCATCCATAAAATCAAACTCAACGCACCTCACAATGGCGAAGCCATCAAGCAGGCATTACATAACAGCAGCACCTGTTAATCAGCCACATTACAGCCAATCGACCTTCTCTGAGATAACACACAGATCTAGTGCAGCCTCGGGCTGTCATTACGGCATAGGAGCCGCCACAATGAAGGCGGGTCGTAAGTATGCGGGATAATCGCCAGTTTGCGGGACATAATGCTGTGGGTCAAGATCTTCATGCCTCATGTTGCCTTAGTACCTACGCTTTCAATACAGCGCTAATTTAAGCCGTTTATTTTACTGTTAGTGGTTCTAAGTAACTGCCATGAAAAAGGCAGATTAGGTAGCAATCATCGAGTTAGATGTGGTTTGCAGCGGTTTTTTGATGAGTCCCTTACCTATGTGAAGTGTTACTTTGGCTTGAGGCTTCAAAGAGACTCCTAAATCATAGGTTTAACAACCTATGTTTATTAGTTCTTCGCATGGAAATCCTTAAAGCTATTGGACCACAATTGAGTAAACATCGCTGCATTCCTTTAGAGGAAGTCTAAACAGTTAATGTATAAATTTCGGTGGCACTACAATTTAAAATAGAAACATTTTTATCATCAGAAATGAACTTTCAATTTCAAATCAATGAATGAGACAAATTGAAAATATTTTTTAACAAAAGGTCAACTTTTTTAGCGCAATCAATTTCATTGACGTTTCTAATAATGTAACGGTCAAAATATTTATTGATCGCCTCAAGATGACAACAAAGGATTCGAACAAAACATTGAAAGGCGGAAGGTTGGTCACACATGACTAATTCCTTGCAACAAAAACCTAAAGGTCCTGAAACAAGTTTACCTACGATGCCAAATGACTTTTCAAATTCATATCGCACCATTTATAATAATGACACAATAATAGAAGTGGCCCAATATTGCCAATATAAATTAACAATGATACATGATTACAATGGACTGCCCACATGCGGAAGCCTTGGCATTCACTTCAAATGTCTGGCAGATTCCTCTGGATGATATGCCAGACGATTGTTAAGTGTTAATGCTTATGTATGCGACAGTAGATATTGATGAGCATGTGTTACACAACGGTAGCTAGTTCGGTAAACAAACGATTTCAAAATGTTGTGTTTCTTCGCTATTAAAACAGAACTCACCAGTATATAAACTAGTACATTATGTTTTGCATCGCTAATTTTCCTTGTCTTATTTATGAGGATGATTACAAATTATAATTGTCTTATTTAAATGCTTTAAGGCGACACGTGTAACCTATTGTCAATTTTCCTGTTACAGCTATATCATCTTCTTCTCTGTGTGTATTTTTTGTATTTGAATTAACATCATTGATGTCTGAATGGTTATCTATATTGAATGTTTTATTACTCAGATTATTGATTGTATTTTTTTCTTTGTCTGTATTGTATTGAGCAAGAACATTGTGCATTAGAGTTTCAGGATTCTGCCCACGTGTGTATCAAGTTATTGGTGTTGACGCGACGATTTATTTCATTGCTCTAAGCCCATTATAATCGAGTGCCGGAGAGAATTACGCAGCCTTAGAATATTGGGAATTAATTCGGTTAGAGTCCTACTGTATTTTGCAACAATAATCGTGAAATATTGATATTGATTTCAATGCAATGAGATTATTCTGAGAGAGTTATATCTCTTTTAGCCAACCGTTTATTAGAAAGATCTGAAACATTGATTACACTTTGACAAATTTAGTAAAATTACTAAGCTCACCTATGCAATTACTTAAAGAAAGTTCCGATAAATAAAGTCTAAACAAAAGTGACGTGTTACACGGACGCAATCAAACACTGAATGGACCATCAACTAATCAAGTCGACAAGTTGGATCCAAATTGGTGCACTGACGAAGAAATTTCCTATATGCAATTACATTAAGATCAATGCAAATTCTGGAGCGTACGACAGATCCGTTTATGGGCTTCATTAAGGGAACATAAAAAAAAGTATTGAGTTCGCCTTGGCGTTTAAATAGCAACGTTTTTAATTAATAAGCTTGAGGACTTTTGTTACCGGCCTCTTTGCTCCGATCTGTGACGGATGCTTTCGAAATTCTCTGTAATCCTGTTAAGATTGCCTTCGATTTATTGTGCAACGTTCAACTCAGACTTAATTGAATGAGCATTGCTTAATTTTTCGGAAGTTTTATGTGTCGCAAATTGGAGTAAAGTAAAAATGGTTTGTTCTTTTAATGTGGTTGGTGTCTTTTATATAATTTTGCTTCACGCATAATGAATGTTTATTTTGAACTTTGAAAAAAACTAGTTTACTTATAAAAAAAGTACGCGTTAAACATTCGAGTTCACTTATGTAAATTGTTAAGGGAATAATGTGGTACGTACGAAAAAAGTACAAATTAATAAGCTTAATTATTTGTGTTTATATGTATAAATGGTCTTCTCTTTAACTGGCAGTTAAAATAAATGACGAACAACTTTTACCGAGAAATTCAATATTGGTATTCTTAACTGAATTGGTATCTATTAGAAATCATCAGCGCAGTAATAAAGGGTCCCTCACTGAACATTACGGTGCGGACGGTCGTAAAGTACCTCGCGAGGCCGATAGATGGCGGTAGGCGCGCACAATGGCGCGGGGGCGGGTTGCGCCGCTTCCGATGCGCAAGCGCAACCCGCCGCTATTGATTTGCTACTAACTGTAGAAGCTCAAATAAATTCGTGTTTGTAAGACGGCGGACGTCATGTTCTTTATCTACAACCTCTCAAGTACTAACTTGTTATTTACATTTGTGTTTACAGATTTTAGATTTTCAGGTTTACGATGTCCTACCGCGGTTGGGATATTTATTGCGTCACTTAATAGTTGACGATACAAGCAATCTATTTAACGGAATTGTGTTTATTGGTTCTTCCTAATTTATAATGATTGGATGCAAACATTTATTGACTTGAAGGTATTCCATGACACAAATAAATGTAAGTAGGTCCTTAATTGAAATGAAAGCAGATACCTATTTTGAAACTGCCTCTGTGAAATCTTAGAAAAATAATTAAATTAAAGAAACAGATGATAATGATTCAGGAAGGCATCAATCATTCGATACCAAAATTGACAACGAAACCCCGTGTGGTCATAGTTAAATCAAAGTAATTGCCATTTCCTTTAATTTCGAGTTTAATTTCTGTATCGTACTTAATACTTACTACAAGTATCAAAGCAACCGCATATGAGCTCCGATTTCGATAATGTATTTAATTAATAACGAAGAGAGAACCGGCTCCCTTCCTGTTCTACTAAGAAAGAACTAGTAGCAATGAGATCTCTTACGAAATAATTATCTGTATTTAATGTTCAACGCGTTATGCGTAACGGAAACAAAGTAGCATCAGTAGGCGATTAAATTAATTATAACACATCATTTAATGTGGTAGTTTGGGCCTTTTTTTTCGTAATTAAGTAGGTATAGGTCATGTGGTTGAAAGTTGTTTTGATGATACGGCTATGGCTATAGGTAATGCTATTATAGATGACGGAATATTTACTATTAATATTTTGTATGTGTTACAACTAGCCACTGAACGAAATTTGTTTATACAAAAATGTAAACTTTGAAATATTCAATTGCAGTAGATATAAATAATTGTATGCTCTCATTTTCACAGAAAATCGTTGACAGAGGGTTTCGTCATTAAAAAAGAACTTTCCCAGTCAACGAAATGAATCATGATACACATAAGAGCAAAATCGAAACAAACATTTTGCGCAATCTCATTATAAAAAAAAAACAATTACATCTCCACCATCAGAATGGTCACCTTTAATCACCAAAGAGCAGAGGCGTCGAAAGACTTTCTCTTAAGCAGAGGAAGTCTCCTGGAAAGCCTTCGAGCTGCCATTACGCCTTACACGGCACAACCTCGCACCTGCTTTACATACTGATCTTGTCCGTCCGGCGAGCGTGCACTAATTCCGAGTGATGTGACACCACTAGTACCGATAAACTATCGATACAACACTCAAACCTTTCAGAAATGTTTCGGAGTGTTAATTTGATGTAACGTCGATTAAATATTTGGTTTTACGTTAATTTTCTTGATTGGGTTATTGTAAATATGTCTGTTTAATCCATTTGCGTCTTTGATTTTGTACTTCAATGTTTTATGCAAATTATAAGTAGAAACTTGCAGACATAAGTGAAATCAACAATGTTGGAATATATTAAGGGAAATGAAGGTTGAAACTATAATTGATCTTATCGACTATCGATAAATCGTGTCTCCGTCATAAAACTAGTACTAACATTAGGTATAGCCGATGTGCCGAAGATGTCAATAGCCATTAACGGTGAAACCGCTCTTTATTTAGTCACAATCTCGTACACTTGTAGTGTTTTACGATAGACCTCGTCGACTCTGATAAATACATGTAGACGTCGCATTCCCTCGCAGTGCGCCGCGAGATTTTTTGTAGAAAATAACAACCATTTCATCGACATCGATATCTTGACGTAATTATATAATCAACATACCTAATTTGAATTCCGCTTTAATTGGCACATCATTTGCTGTGTTTTTTGCTTAGTTAATTGAGATTGCTGATTGAAATTAGATTATTAGTATGTAAATTTGCTGTTATTGACCGTACTGTAATTGTATTCGTAAAATCGAATTCGAAATTCTTACGCGGAAGACCACACGCGAGGAGATCATTACTTGGCGGCCAGGATAAAAAGACATGTAGCGGTGCATCACCTTCATACATTTTCAGTAATAACTTAAAAGAAGGCGCGGC
This sequence comes from Amphipyra tragopoginis, assembly GCA_905220435.1. Classification (NCBI taxonomy): domain Eukaryota; kingdom Metazoa; phylum Arthropoda; class Insecta; order Lepidoptera; family Noctuidae; genus Amphipyra; species Amphipyra tragopoginis. The sequence continues at coordinate 15,318,374 of HG992009.1, forward strand.
AGGTCAAGTAAAATTGGTCGCGATCGTGTTTCAGAGGGTGGGCGCAGTACTCCAATTTGTGCAAAAAACTGTGTACTCTCAATAATAAGGAGTCAAACTTTCCCTTCTTTTATTATGATGAACTCGAGACCTACCACACGTACGTTCGACGTGATTTCGTTTTTTTTTGGTTTACTTCGCCATCGCCCATGAGGAAATTACATAAAGTGATTGAAACACGATGTGGTTATTGTATGATAACAATCGATAATTTGGAACGTTTATTGATATACTTTTTCACGTCCCTATTTTTTCTTGACTTAGGCCCAGACTCCACCAAAGCGGAGATGTGCGGAGATGTCTCGATCAACCAATAGAATTGCGTTATTTTCAAATCTCTCCGCCTAGCTTCAACTCAAAACGAATTCCTATTGGTTGTTTACGAGACATCTCCGCACATCTCCGCTTTGGTGGAGTCCGGGCCTTACTCTATTATGAGACAAATTGTAAATAAGAATAAGGAAATAATATCTTTGTCTCTTCAACAATATCTATCATACTTTCCATTGTCAAAACGATAAGTAAACATCATAAATTAATAGTAGCGAGTAGGTAATAAGGCACACGTTTGACCGATGATTGCGAATCGATTTGTCGACATAATTCGATTTCACGGGGTAGTATCGTTAATTACTATTAGTGAGGATCGATGCATCAGCAACAAGAACTCGCGGACTGGTTCTTGTGGTGAAACTGGACAGGGGTTAACAACCATTTGGAGCGTTTATAAAGTTATTACCATTCCGTTTTTCTCAATTACTCTTGAACGTTGATTTATCACGTTTATGATTTTAATGCTGGTTGTTGATAATTACCTGAAACAAAAAAGGCAATATTAATTAGTAATTTAGTTAGTATGTCTAACAAATTATAGTGATTAAATGTACGAAATGGCACATAGGTTATTAGATAAACGGCATTACTTTTTTAAATTTGGGTATACTTTTGGTCCTGATTTTGCAACCTCAATTTAAATAGGTACACGTTTTTAACAAATGGAATGCATTACTACTTGAACATCAGCCTAATTATCTAAAAAATATTAATTATTATTGAAACGGTATTAATAAAAAAAATGTAAAACAGTTGGCGACTCCGCAATGATTTCACCGGTGCGCGGGCGCACGTTCGTCGTGCGGAATTTAGATACCGCTCGGACACTCGCTCTTGTTAGAGGGACATCTGCGTCGCATGCCGTTTTCACTTCACTTATATAACTAACATTATATTAACACTTCATTTATTCTAGAACTAAACAGGATTTGATTTTGAGTTATATAGGTGTCAATTACAAATTGTTTTCTAAGAAAATATCATCTGATCGTGGTGCAGGTAGTTCTGCAGGTTCTTACTCAGTGACTGTTCGTGTAGCATGCCCATTGAAGGTAGGTTTATAGAATGAGCTAAGCAACAACTAACATTATGGTAACGGAAATGAAAATGCGCGTAATAACTATATCAAGTTTCCAGTTTTTGCTACAAATGGAATTCATAATTATTATTAGAATTATCCTGTTCGCAATTTGTCTCGGTACATTATGAGGAAAATCATCAAGTAATCGTTACGTTGTAGGCTTGTAGGCCTAGATGACAAAACGTGGAGTCTAAATAACAACGTAATTGGCGCGTCGCTGCGCAGGCGCACGCTCATACTTACCGCCCGTTAATGCACCGCGGATTACCGTGTTTAACATATCGGTTTATGATGGCCAAGGCAACCATTAAATCATCATTAGATATTATTCCATTTTATGGTTATTGATTTTATATTAAATTTTATGAACTCCCAATATTAGATAGTTACGCTAGATTATACGGTAGGTACGCGTTATGCAAACATTGACTCAGTCTCAGATAATAACGTTACATAAAATATGTAATAAACGCTTGTTTAATTTTAGAGCGATTGATATGCATTGCGAAAAACGAGAGTTGCATTTTATGAAAGAACACCTTTCGTTTCGGGCCTCAAGAATGACAGAACACGTATAATATTACAAAAAAACATACTGAAGGCTACAACGAGAGTAATCAGACACAGTAAAATTTTATTCACCGTTTTATTTTTAATACTTATTGGTTTACGTAACTGCAATAATTTAGTACCAACCACGTGTGCATGGGCAGCGCGACCCAACAGCGCTTGAACAAATCAATTAAGCGGCAGTTACCACCCATTGTCTTTAATTCAGATGTCTCGTTAAGGCGACGCGCTCACAGTAAACAGGCTTCTGTCAAATTTATGTTTATCATTAAATTCTTGTCGCCGACGTGAATATTCAAAGTTTGGTATTTTAACGAAACTTTAATTTGAGCTAAATTCGATCATTGTTAATGAAAAACGCTTCAAAGGAACACGCCACTGTAAAACATACCTTATTGATTGCCTCATTATCGAAGTTGTTTTTGACTCTAATTTAATTGGGTGTATAAATTTTATTGCACTTTCTTTGCTCTTTTTCGCAGCCATTGATGGAAGGAGGGAATGTTTTCAACTTAAAGGGTGTTAATTTATTGGGTGCAATTAAATCGGGTCGAATGCGCGAAGTGAAATTGGCATAGCGCAATAATCGCGAGCGGACTGGTCCCATCAATATAGTTAGACACGCATCCGGCGACAACCGAACGGACAGGCGGACAAGCGGACGCGATTGAAAACTAATAATATTTCATGTGGCCAATAAACCGTGGTACACATTTGCGCAAGCCCCGTCTGCTCTGGCCGCCCGGCCGTGCTCACGCCCGATCGGCCTAATGAATGCGACGTGGTGCCCACTTGACGCTTATGTGTTTACTGAGTTATGGTTTGCGCGTAGGGAATTATTTTTATTGGTGTCGTCGTATTCAGGAATGAAGATTTCTATGTCTATTTAAGGTTGGGAGCATAAAACACCGTTGTGAGCAATTCAGGATGCACATATTTGACTGGACATCGTAAGTGTACATATTGCGTATAATTTATGGTTAACCTATAAATTATTGAGTCATTTCTAGATGTAGCTATGGTTAAACGAGCATTTGAAAATTGTGTAGTGCAATACCTTATAAACATTTTTATGTCGTAAGTAACGTAAATGAAATGCTTTTACCATACTAAAATTATAATTCACAGAAAATCTTTATCACGTTAATAGACACTGACTGCGTCTCAACAGTGTGTACCACTCTTGTTAATAAAATATCTACCAATTATCTACTCGTCTTTATGAACTAGTTTGATGAATGATATCAAATTAGAGAGGTAATAAACCTACTAAAGTAGTTATTTTGATTGTAAAAATATTGATGCGTCATAAAAATATCACAAATATGATACATTTAAGCTCATCATATTTTAGGGTACTGTAATAAAATTAATTTGGAACATTTCGAGTTAATTACGCGTCACTTGATTAACTATTAAGTGTTAAGCTCTTTATTTTATGTAAATCATTTGATTTGAATTCTTGGTTGCTTTATTAAATGGTATGTTCCATTATGGGCTGCTGTCCCAAAAGTGTGGATATGACTTAAGGATTTTTTCGAAAATGTTTGCTTTGATCAAAATCAAAATCAAACATTTTTATTTCACATAAATCATTACAGGCGCTTATGAAAAGTCGAATTTAAGTGCACGGTAATGAAACAATAGGCTTGTTTACACTACCCAACATACTGTAATTTCTTCAACTTTTAACCAAGCTTGTTAATGTAAGCCAAATGTACGTAGAGCTTTAGTTACAAGCTATAACTTTGCTTTCTCCGTCAACATGTCAAGAGATATTACCACAATTTAATACAGTTTTAAGCATGTCGCCTTAACAGTATTCGAACTGAATACCTATTTAAAATAATCGAATTAATATTCTTGTCTTTCATTACCACGAGTATGAGTATGCGTGAGTATGTAGTATTTAGTATTTGTCAGGGTTCGTATAGTAACGGCACATAATTCAATTTAAAATCGGCAGCAATCGGCTGTCGGCATCGGCCGATAAAAGGCCGAAACCTCATTCGGCAATTAAAACATTGTGAAATTCAACACCGAGGCATTTTGGCGGCATGTTGCATATGCGTGATTGTTTTTACCAGAAAAATTATAACAGATAACGAGATAACAGAGAATTCAATAATTTAATGTTTAATTGATAAATTATTCATTTTTGTTTCGTTTGACAGTTTGTGGTTCTCGAATTTTGAGCTGTTGATTGCTGTTGTCAACTGCGTATCACTAATTGTGCTATATGATTCGTGCAGGCCGTCGAGGACACTGGAGTGTCAGGAAGGCCGAACTGATGAGCGGTTTTTCTACGACGCGTCCCATCCCTAGGGGCTACGGGACAACATTAGTAGCTGTCAACCGGCAGTGACGCAAAAAGGACTTTACGTTGGCGCTTCCCGCCAAAATGTTTGCAAAAGTATTAATTACTGTCTAATCCGAGTTGTAATACATCTATTTTATGTTTACTGAGTATAATTTTCATCCTGACTGTAGTAAGTACGTGGAAATAAAGATGAGATCATTTTCAACTCTTGATTGGATTTGATTTCTGTGATTCAACTCATTATAAACTTACTTAGCAAAATCTGCTTTAATAACATTACAAAAGCCTCTTCAAAATAATCAAATCTAATTTACAAAAGGCGAAAACACCTACGCTTAAGAATTCACGTATCAATCATGACGTGAAGTGCAAAACACCCTTTCTTACACCGTGACCTTTTTAACTTATTAATATACCCTATAATTTAACCTAATCGATATTTATTACGTATCACAAATGATCAGAAGTTAATCTATTAACCGAAGGACATAGTTATGGCGATAAAAACACAATTAAAATGATCTATTAGGCTTTTTATATAGTATAGATGGAGTATCAAGTATATATTTGGTTTTATTACCCTTCTGTACTATGATTGAAGTCGTTTATAGTGCCGGCTACTTGGAACTTTGACGACACTCGATCAAAAATGATTGTCTACTGTCAATAGTCATAAAACACAAAAAGTGAGATTTTATGTATCCCTGGCCTTACTACGGACTCTTAAACTGATTGATAGAAGAAATAGTCGATTGATGGATGAAATAATCGATTGATGGACAAAATAATCGATCGATTTCTTTTAAGAATAGCATCTACAATTTTTTTGTAACATAACTGAAGAAAATGAAATTATTCATTGAATTATAAGGACTGTTATAACTTTAACATAAATCTATTATTGCATCCAAAAATAAAACAACAAAAATTCATTGTTTTATTAAATTAAATAAATCTTGAGAAAACAATAACATTACACTTAAAAAAAAAATGATTTGCCTTATACAATTACTCAAATTGGGGCTCTTAAAGATTAAGTCTACTTTACTTCTTTAACCGCACTTAGACTTTGCTTTGATAAGTAAATTAAGCGTTTCATACGAATATAAATATGAATAATGTCCATATTCGTATGAAACGCCTTCTTAGCAAAGTCTAACTGCGGTCTGTGAATCTCGCCCTAAGTGATAAACTAATGAGAACCTTTAGTAATGGCATTAAAGACTAACACGCCGGATACAGTGACTAGTTTCTAAATCCAAGGCAATAAATATAAATAAATCAATAAATAAAGTCGTAAACGCATATGATTGGCATATTATAAATTTATAAATATTTGATAAAAGTGCTCCAGTTTTTAAAGCTTGATTTGGTAATTTACGATTTTGTGAATTTATTTGAAGTTGTTTAATAAATTGCCAATAAGTTATAAGTAGTGTGGTCTATAAAAATATAGTTCGACTTTAATTATTAATGGAACTATTTTTTGTGGTAATCAATCCTGTGTTTCAAGTTTTTGTAAGTAACTGATTGGATGGGTAGGAATTTAAAATATGAGGTCATTCATTTAGACATCAACGAATGGCTTGAAGAGGTGTTTGTTAGACGTAGTTAAGATGAAACAAATGCCTTCCTCGAACAATGTAATGGGTATTATTATGTTTTTGTGTTGCTTTTCCCTTTCAAACAAGCTAGAGTTTAATCAAAAAAGGTTTTAGTTGTTCCAGCCCTGATACTAAACCGTTAACATATTCCGTAAGATAAAAAGGTAAGGTAAGGTAGATACGATTGTTTTGAGGTAGGTATAGTAACGTTTATGTGAGTGAATTTTGAATCGAAAATACAACTATCCTATAGCATTTTGGTTTAAATTTATGCGACAAGCACACATTGTATCATACATAAATATGAATAAATCAATTAAATATGATGTGCGAAATGAGTATTTTCCAATTCAAAATTTACCCACATTAACGTTACGTTTCCGTTACGTTACGTTTACGTTACCACACGTCACTACATTCATGTTTGGCCTACAGATATTAAATAACTGTTGTCTCAATATTGTGAGCACGGCATTATAAATTATTACCCGTAAAGCATAATCAATAACACTACAGCTGCCCCTTAACAATATATTTCACAAATTACCCAAATAAAGTAATACGTTACTGGACCTTAATGACTTATTCACTTAATTCACAGTACAAGATGGGTATTCATATAAAAGAGCCAGTATCGTATGAAGATCTCAGCATTGACTGATCGTGGTAATTAACCCGGTTGCGATGTGGGGCAAGGCGGGGGCTTTGTTCACGTTATGTCTCATAATTATTATGTCAAGATTTTTATAACAAAGTCCGGTTTTATGCGGATTAGTGGATCTGTTGAAAATTAATGACGTTGAAGTGATTACAGGTTTTTTGGATCATCGAAGACTTCCCACAAAGGTGTGGTGCAAAGTTTATTAAAAATATTGTGAAGCTTAAATTAATTTTGAATTACTTGATCTATCTTTTGTCTCGTGTAGTGCCGGACTTAAAGAATAGCACTATCCCATCTCTTCCAGTGGGTGTCGTAAAAGGCGACTAAGGGATTCTCTAGAGGATGGGCAGCAGCATTCTCTGAGTACTTTAGCAACCATACTGCAATCGCCAACCCGCCTGCCAAGCGTGGCGATTACGGCAAACTCCCGGGCCCTTTGGGGAGGCCTATGTCCAGCAGTGGACGTCTTACTGCTGAATGATGATTTGTAGTGATTGCAAGCGCGACTGCTGAGCTGTGAGGTCTTGGATACAATCCTCAGATCGGGCAAAGTGTTATTGAGTTTTTCCGTGTGGAAATTCTCAGTAGCAGCCCGGATTCTAGATTTGTGCCCAGTTAATGGCTATAAATTTGCCCCCTATTACATAACGGCAAAATGAAGGTGTATTAATTCTATACCTACACTTCTGCTCATCATTCTGTTCATCATTTCGGGAAATACAGGCATGTAAGGCCTTTTGCAATGCTTGTAATAGGCCGCTAAGTTGTAAGTACAACAAGTTTTTTTTTATTTTTTAAACTTAGTATTCTCACTCATCCCTCACTAAGATTGCTCTTGTATCGTGGGTGCGTTTACAGACACAAATCTCACATACACAAACGCCCAGACCCGAAACAACCATCTGTAGGCCATACAAATTTTTGTTCCGTGTGGGAATCGAACCCACGACCTGTAGCGCAGAAGCCAATCGCTTAGCCACTGCACCAAACGTTTTGTCAAATTTAATGTAACACCTATTATGTACACTTAGTATGCAATAAATCTTTGAATCTGAGATAAGTTGTTTTATTTATGTTAAGATAGTGTGTGTGAGTGACAGAACTGCCCGTGTTAGAAAGCACTTTAGCCGTCTGCAGCAGATTGGCGGGCGAGTTAATTGGTGTGACATCATCATTCAGTACATTCGGTTCATTCATCATTCACAGATGGATGTTCCGTCCGTCCACCTTACTTAGTCATGGTTCCCTGTACGGATGAGGAGGAAAAGGATTGCATGTCGCAACAGTCCGTCTTATCTTTTGCACATAACTTAACACATTTGTTGCACATAAAAAGGTAATAAAGAAAGCAAAATGTTAATGCGTGTCACTGAAAAGGTCATAGTAAGATAAGAAAGCAACTTAATGTATTACCTACATTTAATTAAATGAATTTAAGGAAAATCGTTTAAAAAATTGAAAAGGTTTTAGTGAATCGATGAGTTTAATTTATTTTATCTTTCAGGTTCAGGTTACATTTTCTGATAGCTGCTTCAGACTCTCGCCGAGAAAGCGCTATATCTATCCTTAACTTTTAACATTAAATAGCAAAGGACAATATCTAAGCCTCGGGTTTTCTTGACGAGAGTCTGGAAGGGTTATAAAAGATACACCTATAAAAGATATACCTAAAGTAAAATGCTATCTTTTCATGAAGTTTGGATAATTATAATTAACGAAACTTGTCTAGATACTACAGCTCTGACCGCCCCATTTTGCGAAATCCCGTAATTTATTTTGTAAACTTCAAGTGATAACTAAGTACATAAAAGTTAGAGATATACAAGCTGAACATCACTAACTTTTACTATAAGACATTGCTGTATTTATCGTCTACGATTTACAAACAAATCGGCTCATGCGACTGTCGGTGACGCGTCACCGCAGAAGCCGACAACAATTTAATCGCATCGTAAACTTTCGACAACCGACCACTCGAAGGAAAGCGAGTTTAAAAAAACGCCGCGTAACGCGTAAATTGGACTGTTTACGCACCAACGGACGAATTATTTTGGTACTTTAGTGACATGTTGAAACGGCAGCGATCTTGCGTAAGATGAGGCTGCAGGGGCTGACAGATTACATCTCAACGCTTTAAGAAGAAACATTCACCTTATTTATAAAAAAAAACTGTCGTATTTATCAACAAATGCGGTGTGAATTTATTTTGCTAATTAAACTGTAGGTATAATAAGTAAGAAGATGCTATCAGCCTAAGCTTTGTAAGTTAAAAATTATGTTGTATATTATTTGATTAAGCTTTCTTTTTGAGATTCACCATTGAGTAAATAAAAATGTTTTTAGAACTTCGATTTTGAGCGATTATTTTTTCACGCACAGACTTTTTTATAATACAATACATTACAATACTCTTTATTGTACACAAAACAAACAAGAACCATTACTATAAAATAAAAATAGAGATGTGCAATGGGTGGTCTTATCGCAATAGGCGATTTATTTGGTTGAATGAATGACTCACAGCATCCTAACATTTTCTAAGTATAATATCATAAAATTTTCGCTTAGACAGTGTAGCTAAAAGTCAAAATTTACGAGAAATACTAAAATAGCAACAAAACCGACTATTTATACCCAACCAGCAGACTACGCACTATAAAGGGGTCAAAACAAAACACTGTTCTAATAACTATCAATACTTTACCGTGTATGTAGTGTTGTATCGACTAGACTTAACTAGGTACAGTACGTAGGAATAAAACAGGTAAATAAAGACAGCCTGTAGGCATTTGTTGTGTTGCTTCCTACGAGTGCCGCTCTGTATAAGTAATGTGAAACAAGCGCCTGCGCCGACGGAAAATGCTTTGATGATTCGTTTACAACAAGCTAGTTTACTTGTACCAGTAGATAGAATTGTTAAACGTTTGAAATTGAAAAATTATTTTCTGTAATTTTCTTAAAAATCATACGTACTAGTATTTAGGGGACTGTTTAATATAAAAAAAAAAAACTTTGAGTACCTAGGTAGGTGAATCTAATGATCCTGACATCTCCTACGGATACAATTAGAGGTGAAGCAGCTTTTGCATTTAAAAGTCCGTTTCTTTATTTTATGAAAACAATCTACTTATTATCGTTGTTTATTTTAGCAAAAATAGATTGACGAGATTTGAAACGATTGGACTCAGTGGAGAAGACCCTTCAGCAATAAGACCAAAACACACAGACGCATAAATCAATCCAGATTCCAAGATTTCAAAGAAGATTCAATCGCATTTGCGATATAATACGATTATTATGTAACAGATACACTTCCTAATCCAGTCCATTATCATCGGAAACGAAAGCTCTTCGCCAGTAACTCGTGCACTAGTGCAGTCCAAACGCTTGTTATCGATGTATCGGGAAGCGAGTGGTGAAAGTATGCAAGGGGGGCACCGGGCACACAACGGTGCATGCGACACTGCCCTCTGTCCACTGCACTTAGGTACTATCGATAACTTGGTGCTTAGCGAACACTTCCTTGTTACAAACTATTGTTCGGAATGATTACGTTGTGGGTTACTTGAATTCTGTTTTCAGTGTAATTTGTGTAGTTTATTGGTGAAACGGAAATGAAGCCATTTGTGAATGTGGGCCCTTTATGTTATTTTATGCCCTTTTATCTTATGAGCTGTGGACTCTGAAAGCTTGGGTTTGTTTTATGTAGTGAATAACTGCTTCATAACTGTTAATAGTTGAAGTAGAATGAAAAGCCAAGATTAAAATTATCAGGTTATTACTGTCCCATTGCTGGGCACGGGTCTCTGCTCAAAATGAGAAGGATTTAGGCCTTGGTCCACTAAAAGGGTCATCATCTGCCTAGCCTTTTCCCAACTATGTTGAGGTCGGCTTCCAGTCGAACCGGATGCAGCTGAATATCAGTATTTTACATGGAGCGACTGCCTATCAGACCTCCACAACCCAGTAACTGGGTAATACGATACTCTTGGTAAGACTGGTTGTCAGACTTTTCGGGCTTCTGACCAACAGTAACGACTGTCAAAGATCTACAAATGACAGCCGGGACCAACGGCTTTACGTGCTTTCCGAGGCACGGAGGAAACTCGCTATAGTAAATGGTCACCCATCCACAGACCAACCTCGGCAAGCGTGGCTTAACCCGGAAGATCGGTCTATGCGGCTGTAATTATTTAGCCACGAGCTCCTCTAAAAGGGTATCCTACGCTTAATAACTATTGAATCAATGTTCAATAAGACCTCTTAGTTCAAGTTAGAGTCTTAGTTCAATAAGAAGTCTTAGTAGTAAATATAATTGAAAATTTACGTCTACTTATTGTTTTCAGGAGGTCTTTTACAGAAGCATTGAATTGACTTTTAATTGATTTAGCTCACGAAAGCACGATTACAATAAATAATTTACGTCAATGATCAATAATTATGTTTATGAGTAGAAATTGAAATAGTTAATTAATCCAGATTTTAATGATAAGGTTTCACTACTGTTACTTCTATTAGATCCTACTAATAATTGTGAAAGTTTGTAAAGATCGATGATACATAGTCTGTATGTTTGTTACACAATTACTCATAAACAGCTGAACAGATTTTGATGAAATTTGGCACACAGATAGACCATGACCAGAATTAATACATAGTAGGTAGTTAAGAAGCTTCTAACGTTACTTTAAACTGGTAGAGTTATTTTGTAAAAAAGTCAGAAGCACGTAATTATAGGTAGTAATTGGGTATTCATTTTAAGTAATTTTAAGACTGATTTATTGGTGTAATGGTCGCAAGTGCTACTGTTGAGCGTGTGGTCCTTCATTCTATCCCCAGGTCGGGCAAAGTGTTATTTGGTCTTTTCGTGAAGAATTTCTCAGTAGCAGCCCGGAGTCTGGACTTGTACCCTGATTGATGGCAATAGGCTCGCCCCCTATTACCAACATGGGACTTAAAAATTACGGCGACCCTCCGCTGAACCCTTCGGAAAACACAGGTGCGATATTATGTTAGGTACCTTTACTTTTATAACCGGGTAAATGAAGAAGTTCCCGTATGAAGGAGTGAAACCGCGGCTAAAACTTAGTTTTACAATAATATTATCATAACAATTTCTATATTTACGTCTAAGTTTGCTCCTGTTTTGGATATAATCTCAATATGCAATAAATATAACTGCTTGCCTACATTTCTCTTTCCCGGCTTGCATTAGTTGAAATTCGATAGGCTTCGATTCTAGTTCATTTAATGTTTACAATCAAGTGTGGTTAAATAAACGATCCGGCGTGCTAATGAAGCGAATTCTACTTAGTCTTTGTATGATGCCATAAAGTGAGCTTAAGCTTCAATGTAGGTGCACTAAATTTATTTATGTTGGTAGTAATATAATTAATTGGTAGCGGTAAGGTTGAAGGGAAAAATGATTTTGTGCTCTTTTCTTTGAGACTATTAGTTAAGATAACTCTGTCGATCAGTATCCATAGCAGGGTTATTTTTAAAGATACATACACACACATATGTTCGGCTTGATCGACTAAAAATGTGTGTGCAAAACTTGAACAAACCGTGATTATAAACTAGTAAGTAACATTATATGCGAAGTAGGTACGGGACGCAAAAAAAACGACTCGCCCATACTCTGTTCAACGCAAGATGAATCCTGAAGTCCTGACATAGCGGTCACTTCGTAAATTCTAGCTGTAAGAGACTGCTATCGAAAAAATGTAAACGACATCATCAAAAACCGTAAAGCCGGGTCCGCAGCGCCAATTTTCTAACATGTTATTGTGTTTTTGCTGATAAAACTGTTAGGCCACGCCCCTATTCGGTTAGCAAACAATGTTATCCTGTTTGCAAACACGAAAACAAGGCGTAGCGGATCCGGCTTAATACAGCTATATCACCAAAGCTTTTTTTTTTTTTGTTTGAACGTTTTGTAGAAAAACGTCAGGACTCACGTTGAAAACGGTAACTTTAGCATTAGAAAATGTACTTCTTATTTACGAGGATATTTCAAACCGTAATTTACCGTAAAGCTTGTTTACAACAACTAACGCAAATATTGGCTATTTATTTTATTTCCTAAAGACATTTTCATTTAAAAACTCGTGTCCCATTGTTGTCCGCAAGGTGTGTTGATCGCCATGATAAATGTACGACGGTCGCACAAAAGACCATATTACGGCTTACGCACAATAAATTTGATTTATTACTTCATCGGCAACCCTGAATGTATTTTCGGGTCATCAGAGATACCTCCCACTCACGACCTGCCCGGAGCTACTCAATGAAGACATTGGTTTGAATGCCTCCATAAATCAACGATTGGGGAAGAAAAATTCTGTCTAGTTGAAATATCGACGCCTCGTAAAAAGTTTCGGAGAAATTCTCTTCGTCTTGAGAATACTGATGTGCTCGCTCTAGGGCTGACTCGCGCAAGTATTAACTGTTTGCAACGTCTATATTCCTTGAAGGGTTGGGCTGAGGTGTATAGTACCTACACTTCGCCGTTATGTTTTAAGTCCGATGTAATAGGGGGCGAGCCTATTGCCATCAACCGGGCACAAATCAAGACTCCGGGCTGCTACTAAGAAATTCCACACGGAAAAACCCAATAATACTTCACCCGACCTGGGGATCGAAACCAGGACCTCAAGCTCAGTAGTCGCGCTTTCGACCGCTAGACCAACGAGCCAGTCCTTTTTTCCACTTTTTTAATTTTCTTAATGTTTTTTAAATAGTTTTAATCTTACTGCGTAAGTACTTTACGATAAGAGCTTTCATTATTACCAATATTGCTAAAATTATTCTCTTTTAGAGGCCCGTAAAACTTAATTGGGCAAAATTTAATCATACTAATGGCTTTCCAAGACCAAAGGTTTTGTTTATTTTATCACACTATTCTGCATTTATGGTGATAGTACATATTTGCATAGAAAATCTTTAAGCAAATCTTCCTATGAATATTCAAGGTAATATTTTTATTAGTCCATAAACTTAACTGCTGTACTTAGTATCGTAATAAAGTTTATCAAGCATTTTACGCTGCGTGAAGACCCTGTGTGTAAACGAAACAAATTGAGCTGTTGTTCATCATCGAGCCGCTGGATCGGCGCCTACGCATGTCCGACGCCGAAGAACATTAACCATAATGTTGTCGCTACCAAAATTACTTATGCGCATTTCGAATGGTTATTAGGCATGTGAAATAAAAATGTAAGATAAAAGATCGATTATGTTATTACGATGTCTTACGAAGACTCCGATGTTGGTAAATTAGGTACTTAGATTAGCTGCGTTAGACCACTCTGACATTGAACATCATCATCATCATCATTCAGCCGAAAGACGTCCACTGCTGGACATAGGCCTCCCCCAATCACCGCCACATCGACCGGTCCTGTGCTACTCGCATCCAGGGATTCCCGCGACCTTCACTAGATCATAGGTCCACCTTGTGGGAGGCCTACCCACGCTGCGTCTTCCGGTACGCAGTCGCCACTCCAGAACCCTTCGGCCCCATCGGCCATCCGTTCTGCGAGCAATGTGCTCCGCCCACTGCCACTTAAGTTTGGCAATTCTTCACATTCTTGACATTGAACAATTCAGGTGAATATCCAATGGTCATCATCCTAGCAATGAGGAAATGAAGAAGAAAAAAATTCAACTTTTTACGATATAATTACGCACTTACACTCAGATGCAAAACCTCTACACGTGTGATGATTCGAATATTATTATAAACTCATTTCATTCAGAGAATATCTTTATACATATGCCTCGATCATTACAGTTTTTACCATCACTTTTGTGGGAGGTAAGTGCACATTACAATGGTCGCCCTAAAAGATGCTTTCAAAATGTCAAGGATAGGGATATGCAAGGAAATATGACTCAAGTATATGAGTCATTGTAGGTAATTCTACGATCCACTTATCGTGCAGTTTCCTTGGAACTTCCATAATAATTTTAATTTTGAAATTATCACATCTTTTATGTCATCAGTGGGAATTTTTGTTCTAGGTACTTGGAAATTACCGCGGAAGATTTGAGATGTAGGAAAATTTCAAGTAAAGGATGGTACGGATGAACACCTAGCGAATATATACGTCGATTGTAGGGGTATTTTATAAATTTTGTGATAAGGTGAACATTAGAATAAAGATCCAATTTTTATAATAAGAACTGAGATTTGTCTATTGGTTTTCAAATTCGCGATGAGCATTAAAGGTGATGAATAGCAGTTCAGTATAGATTGTAAATTAATATCAAACAGCATTCGGCAAACTTAATGTTAAACCATAGATTGACTTCATCATCATCATCTCCCTGCCCTTATCCCACTGTAGTTGGGGCCAGCACAACATGTATTCCTATTCAATTCTCCTCCATCAGCCGTCATCTCAGTACTCAAATCTTTCTTAACCATATCATCTTTCACACAATCCACCCATTGTTTCTTTGGCCTACTTCTACTTGTATATTCATCTACACACCGTAGATTGACATACAGATAGTTAATAGTCTAACCCACAAACAAACATCAAAATTGTCGTACCATGTCTGATGAAGAAAGACACAGCCCATCCGAGATTCGATATCAACCGATATAAATCGCATGACACATCGAGAATCAATTTCAAATCGATACCGATGCGTCCACTGATTTCAATAAGTGTTAAGTTACAAAGCGCAGACGCAGACCGGTCGTGCCAATGACACTTTATGAGGTAAGAATGAGGATCTATGAGGTCTACTTTACCTCATAAAATAATATACGTTACGACCCTACGGATGTTGAATTAAATGATATCGATGCACGAATCTTAAGCGTATCTATGTATTTAACGATTATAATTTAATGGTTTCTAATTAGAATCGACTTAGAACTCAACTACCGTTGATATAAATCTGGTAACTAATTACTTTAGTAAATCTTTGGGTATTATAGTAGCAGATTTGTATTGATTGTTGTTTAATTTCTTCTTGTGATTCAGAGTGTTAGAAATTTCTAGAGGCTTTCTATATTCTTACTTCATTTCATTTGTAATAATTTTTATTTATGAAAAATTACTACGGTCGGTGGAAAACGTTACTGCCGAATACGAACGAAAGTTTCCAAAGAACAATATCGAGGGGTAACGGGCTATTTGGTTTAAGCGACATTTTGGGTGATATTGAGTTATATATATATTTGGAATGAGAAACATTCGCTGATTCCAAATATATATATAACTCAATATCACCCAAAATGTCGCTTAAACCAAATAGCCCGTTACCCCTCGATATATTCGTACATAAAAGGGAATAAACAAAAGTAGTTTTCCTTTTTTGTATAGGAATTTTTTCAATGTCTGTTTTGTGTCTCGACTCGACAGATTAAAAGGAAATCGAAGGATTAAATTAATATGCAATAATTAATCAGTAAATATCGTTGTATTGCTATATGTTTGTGAAATAGTTTCTAAAGTAGATAAAAGGAAGTTTATTTGAGTGTACTTGAGGTGTATAAAAATCTGCCAGCATTTACTCTACCGCTCAAATTTTCAGCGGTACCAATAAGAAAGGATGATGAAAATTAAATAGATATCGTGCACTGTTTATTTGCTACGATCGATCGTCTCTAACAATAATACCTCATACACAACCAATATTTTATCTTTTCCTATTTATAATTACTTGTAACAAAACAAATACGAACGATATTCAATTGTTCTTATTACGCCTACGTGCTATTAAAGCCCGCTCAGACGATCCAACAAATGTTCAACATAAATATGTTCAACTAATGCACATAACTGAAGAAGCCGGATAATTGAGAACTTCGCCTCGGGCCGTGGATTACAACACGGATGTTATTTATGTTGTTATTATTTATTTTATATTTTTCATTATTCTAACGGTGTTGAGTAGCGCATTATAGATTGAAAACTATTGTTTTGCGGGTGTGTGTGCATTATATTAGCTATCTAGACTTTTAGAACATTTTTTGTTGACATTTTGAATGATTATTGAACAGATTCCATTATTCGATACTTTTATTAGCATAGCATATCTATACATTGTTCTCACATTTATTTTCTTATTCACATCGTAACCAAATTTTTGTAAATATTTGATGAAAAAGACGAACCATGGAGTTTATTGCTCATTCTTCTCCATAGGACTCTACACTTTCGAACGTAGCAGTAACTTCTTTTTTATTTCTCGTCAATTCAAAAGTGCTTTTAAATGATCTAATTGAAATAAATGCTTTGACTTTGATCGAATGGCATTTTCGTGGTTAAGTTACATTGTACAAGCTTTAAATTGCACATCACACATCATTGGCCTATTTATATTCGTTTTAAAACTTAACGAAGTGTACCTAATCTATAAATAGAGATACACCTTACATTATTATGCAACTGAACAGCTGGTACGTACTAACAAAACATACAACTAGAACTGAAGCAATAAATCTTAACAAATCAAATAACATGCTGATTAAAATTATTAAGCGATTTATACACAATTCGTTAGATACGTATTGTGTATAAATATCCGTTTAATGTATCAAAATCGACCTTAAATAAAACGTATTGAATACTCTTCGGTTGCATCGTTTACGCACGAAGTGTCTACTGAATGGAATGAATACGGTTTATAAAAATGATTTGAAGATGGATGATCTCGTCTCGAAAGGTCATTAGAGACGAGACGGTTGATTCTGCAATCTTTTGAAACGATATGTTATACAGTTTGTTAAATAACAGAGGGCTTTCCCTTAAATACGTTAAACTAAATAAATAAATAAAAAAAAGGAAAAAAATAAGCAAAAAAATGAAAAGAAAAATAATAAAAAAAAATTGGTACGGCCTGTTTCAGACCAAAATAGTAGCGTAGATAGGTTAAATACGATGTTGCCGTGTTTTCCAAATTAATAGACAAGTGCGCATGTACAGTAAGCGTTGCTTTTATGTATAATTTTTTTATTATTTTGTGATTTTTAAAAAAAAATTTTTGGTTGTTTTTTTTTTAGTATGTAGGTACGGACGCTATAGTATTTCTGGTTAACGGGAACGCCTTTCGTTAGTAAACATACTGTATTTATTGATTCTTTCATTTTAATATTGGAAAATTATTATTCGGATTGATAAGGTAAATTCACTTTAGTTAAAGGGTAAAGTTAAATATTTCTTTTTTGTTTAATCATTTCTGTAGTTCCTTAATTTTTTTCTTCATCTTGTCGACATTTATGAAATTTATTACAATCTTAAAAGCATTTAGTAATTTTATTTCAACGTCATACTATTTATTACTTTACATTAACTTCATTCCTGAAACATGTCTATAGGCACTTAACTTAAGATAGCTTGCACAAAATGATTGCATTTATTAAATTAATTTTAATACATTTAATCAGAACTTCACTCCCAGCGCCAATTCGAATAATTAACCAATTTAAATCGTCTAATACTAGACTCTATTGCCTTCGGTGGAGAGTTCAAAATATCGAGAAATTATTATGTAATTATTAGAATACTAGTAACGTTGGTAGTGGTAGCAGAATCGCGCGGATCATTAGCGGCGCGTGCGCAGCGCGTGCGATGCGCTATTAAATTTGAAACAGTATACATTACCTACACGTAAATACGTTTACTGTTTAATATTCTATCAGATACAGTCACGCCGGTTTCATTTAACGAGTAGTTAACTTAAGATTTTGTCATCCTTTCTATTAATTAACAGTTATCATTAGTTAGTTATTTTATGATCTTGTATTAGCTCGTCAAGGCACTAAAAGTCGTTTTAGTTTAGACCTGTTAGAATAATTTAGTTGCACAGCTCTTCTGACTAAACTGATGAAATAAAATGTCTAGTTAATAGATTCCATGAATGAGAATAGATAGTTGATTAGATTTAACAACGTTGAAGTAATGATAGCTTAATAATAAGCACAACAGTTATGTCCATATCCATCATCAAATTTAATACAAAGCTATTGTTTAGGGTTGTCTCGATAAACGCAAAAAATATAATAGCGGCAACGAAATAAGTTTTGTTGTTTCTAACTCACAAAGCAAAATTCATGACGACTCCATAGCAGCATGTCAATAAACATGCCTAAAGCACCTATAAAATTAAATATACATTCAAAATTGCCCATCTAACCTTACTGTCAAACGTAACTAATTCATAAATCAACACCAAACCACTTATAAAAGCACAGCCCTAGTCCATAGCGTGTAATTTGGCGCGCATTTTCAGCGTGCGTCTCCCGCCCACGCGTCCGCCATCAATCATGCGCGCGCGCATTCGTTACGTATGACGTTCTAATGCCGAACGTTTCGCAAACAGCTGACCGGAGTATTGTTGGACCAGCCTTTGTTTTAGAACATGAGGTCATTCGGTATAGCGGTATTTTTTAATCATTGTTATAGGTCAGAACAGATGTAGAGATTTTTAAGTGACTTCAGAAAAAAAGCTGTGGAATTTATAGAACTGTTTTATTTGTTTTGTACACAGAAGCAATTTTTATGATTCTTTATTTGATTTATTTATCTTATTATTTATGTACACGCAACAATAATTTACAAGAGAAACATAATATACAATTATGAGTACAATGGTACTCGTACTGCTTATTACAATAGAAATTTCTGATAGCAGACCTGCGAAAAGAGAAATAAAAATTGATGTGATTTGATGATACAATACGACGATATTTTTACTTTGGGGAAGATTTTGATGTAATTTATATAAAATAGCTTCATTGACCTAGTTTTTTTAAAAATATTGGTACCTAGTAAAGTATCTGTAAAAGAATCTATATTCAAAATAGTATGGAATTACTGAGTTGTATTTATATGGTTCGTAATGTGAGATTTCGCACATGCCAACGAGGGCTATAATATTATCATAGCAAATACAAGTTGGCTTATACAAAACGGACGAGTTCCTTAGATTCCTTAAAGGCTTCGGTGGCCGCATTGGCAGACAAACATTGAGTAAAGAACCGTGTATAAAATTTGCATTGAAATGTTGACGATGTCTTAACTTATTCAGTGTTTGAGCAAAATGCGGTAACCACACATATTTTTAATATTATTTGCATTGTAAATTATGTTTACAACATTGTAGTAATTCGCTAGCGTCAGTAGGTAGGCGTCAATTGCCATGTTTATTGTGAGGCTATTGGGCCAGTGTGGTCGTCATAAGATAAATAATGCTTGTAACAATGCTATGAAGTATTGGAGGTTCAAGCGTCGTCGTAGGATCGTATCTATATGCAAATTGTGGCGAATTTTCGTAACATGGCGGCGCCGGCGACCGATTCATCATAGAAATGTGGACGGATCTGCCCACGCGCAGTGCACCACGGCACTAGACGGCGGATGTAAGCGGCTTGATACGTTACGAAAACTGATTTGTATGTACATAATCCTAATTTGCGACACTGTAACTATCGATTAGAATTTCATTATATTTTTGTGTAATGTAAGGTTGAGCTGTTTAATTTTATTTTGGCCTTGTCTAGAGTATTATTATTGCGTTGATTTAAACGGGATTTTTAGCTTTCATTACGTTAGTAGCATTTTTGACTACTACAGATCACATAAATACATCTAATAAATATTAATATTTGACTGCCTCGTTGGATTAGTGGTCGCAAGCGCGACTGCTGAGCGTGAGGTCCCGGGTTCGATCCCCTGGTCGGGCAAGATATTATTGGGTTTTCCCGTGTGGAATTTCTCAGTAGCAGTCCGAAATCTGGATTTTTGCCTGGTTGATGGCAATAGGCTCGCCCTCTATTTCATGGGACTTGAAACATAACGGCAAAATGAGGGTGTACACACCTCTGCCCTACCCGTCGGGGAAAACAGGCGTGATGTTATGAGTATGTTATGTGAATTTTAATATTTTGCATCAAGTATCATGATTGTCCCTAGACGGATCCAACTACACACGTTATTTTGAGGCTTAACACCGTCAAAACCCTAATCTTTTGAGGTCATCTATTTTAAGGACATGGGTGAGACTGTGAGACCTCTAATATTTACCACCATCATGCTCGAATAATCAGGGGTCTATTCAGTATGTGCGTCAAAATGTCGCTCTTGACATATCTTGCAGTGAATCAGTGAATTTTAGATGCTGGCTCTAGAATATTTGCAATCTATTTAGTATTAAATGAGCTAGGCTTGTCCGTTAATATCATTTAGGTGATACGTATTATGTTTGTTTAAACCTAATTCTAAGTAAAAGAAGAATCTTCCAACTAACTTATTTAACTATAACACAGTCATTAGAACTTAGAACGGGATATTTACCATGTTTATTATTTGTTGTGAGTAAAAACTTATTTAACTGTGTACCGTAGGATTTAAATGAAGGATCCATTGGCACCTTTGAAAACAATCTCGTTTCTCAGGTAGTTGCTGAAGTCACAGAGTCATTCTCTTAAGAGAACATTAAAAACATAGCTTATATTATAACTCTTAGATCTTCTTCTCTTGTGTCGACACAAAATATTGAGCTGTAATAGCTATAATAGCTGAAGCAGTGGTAGAAATATTTGCTAGTCAGCAAGGTTGGTAGCGAGGCTGACTGCCCAGGGTACGCCAGACGTACTTGAGTATCGTCACTCGTGGAGTTTCTTTTAATGCCCCCCATCTTTCATTAATGAAAGTAAAGATGGAAAAATACTTGTCATATCTTTATGAAAAACCATAAAATATTCTAGTGAACTAACGATGAAAACATAGTCAATAAATAATAGATCCACCCAATAAAATGCGTATGATGCAACGAAGCAAAGGTATTTAGTGTCCAACACATTCAATATAGCAACTATTCAAGCTGCATGACTCCATTTAATAGTCATTGCGATTGATGCGCGCACGCTGATCTTGATAAATGCGCCTGTTTGATCGACAATTATTGAGAGACGAAAATTGTTTTACTATATTTAGATTTAGTAGAGTTTTATTCTACTACTAGCTGTGTGCCCGATAGGATTTTCCTTACTTCAGAAATGACGAACTTCCATGCAAACTTTGATCCCCTATTTAACCCCCTTAGGAGATGAATTTTCAAAAAATATTTCTTCGTTCTCTCCTCCGTTATTTAAGGAACTCCTGTGCTGGTTTAAGCTGTGTGTTGTCTGTCAGTCACACTGACTATGTTAGAGTTTTGTTAAGAATATGTACTTATCGTTTAAAAACTTGGTCACCGTCCCTTCTTCTCGCGGGTGATGTGGAAAACATTGTGTCAAGAGTAAATGCAGCATCCTCATTTACGCTAATAACAATGTACTGGAATCATAAATCAGTTTGCTAATGCCCGGTTCCTAGGGCCAAAAATGAATCGTTATGCTTACCAATGGTAGCATTTCCTATTACTAAACTTGGTATAGCCTCATAAGTTAATTTTACATGTGATAGCTACTTACGTATGGAAGGGTCTACTATGCAAAGCTATGATGTTTTTTCTTCGTTATTGGTAAAGTTACAAACGTCTTCATTTTAATCAATAACGTTCTGTAAATCAAAACAATCGGCAATTAGTGTCTGCAGCCCTTCATGGTCCATGAGGAAATCCATGTCCAGCAGTGAACATTTGCGGGCTTTACTGTCTCAAATGTGGCAGACCCTTATCGAGTTACGACTCATTGCCATGGTTTTATTACTCCTGTCTACTAGCTGAGGTTGGCTACATCTCAATGTCCATTGCTCTATTCAATGAGAGGTCTATCAGATGAGTCAGGTATTCATCAATGGAAGTTGGAATTTGTCCATCATTGCCCATTATTTGTGAGGGTTCCATTGGAGTTAAGCTATCAGAATGTCTAATGTATTTATTTCCAACGTACCTAACTTAGCTTTAACTTTGTAACAGTTGTAAGATATTGTAACTGACAGCCTATTAAATTAGTTACATTCAGTTTGGAAGAAGTAATTGATATTCAATTTGATATTAATCGTTTTGAAAAGAATATTCCAGGTTTGAATATTAAAATGCAAACGGATATTGAAATTTAAACAGAATTTTGAATCTATGTTCTTATAGTTCCAAGAATGGCCTACAGAATCAACAGTGACTAAAAAGGCGCCGCTGACACAAAATATATCTAAACAAGTGTTTGCTGACATAATTGAATACCCGATTTCAAGTCGAGATTGTCTTTAAACTCAGATAGTATCGTAGATCTCGATCGGTAACTATTTGGAAGCAATTTGGTATTGGTATTCGGAATGTCTTAGTTTATAGAGTGGCACAGTCATGGTGAACACTGTACCATAGCCTGTGTTGCAAAATATGTATTCAAATATTTGTAAATGGGTAAGCTATAAACATGTTCAGATAAGACGGAATGTTTTAGATATTTTGCTGTCATTCAATGTTTTAGCGGTTGTCTTAACGTGGGATTTAGCACTTTGAGAGAAAATGCGTTTAGATATAACTGCGTTTGTATGTCTGATGAAGTAGCTATGTTCTTGCTTATTTGCAAACACACAGACAACTGAATTTAACAAAAATAAATGATTTGTATTTCACGTGACTATTGTGTTCCTCTAAATTGAATTTCTTATTTAATATTGATTACTGCAGATGAACAACATCGTTCACGGTGCGTTTTATGTTAAAAGATTAAATTACTAACAGCTGGGAGTCCAATTGGCGTAAAGTTTTGGACATATAAAGCGCGGAATTGACCATAAAAGATACTATTTTACATTTTATTTTAATTTTAAGCACGTTTTGCTAGAAAATATAGCGCAACTGATATGGAGTGATGTTTATAACTTCTTCAGACCGTGTTTGGTATTAATATCCGTGGTCAAAGTGTACGAATATTTCAGGGTTGTCGAGACGCGAAACTAATGTTGAATCTTGAAATGACATTCGATGGCCTGAGGCGAGTTGCGGTGTGCTTTGTTCAAATACTAACTCCGAGTTTGTGCCTTACGGGTCTGCGTAGACCAAGTTTTGGACTAAGGTTGTGACTATGGATTATATGGTTAATTTTGTAGGTATTATAAATTACAATGGATATTATTGGCTCTATTATGTACAGTACGCTATTTTCCTCCTAGCTTTGGTATTTGCATAAACATTCAGATACGCATTTTACTCTTAAGAAATCCTGTTACATATTCGTACGCACTGGTATTTTTAAGACGTCAAACGTAATACGTAATCAATAATTTCTATGTTTTTTCTTTCCTTTTTTAGCATACTAGTGCTCTAAATCTGTCTATCAACTGCATAGTTGTTCGTTACATAATAAATTTCGAACCAAAAGAATCTTTTCGTAGTCTTTAAAAGGACTAATTAAAAAAACACCGTTTGTCGGAAGCTGCACCCCTGCGCGCGACTTGCGCGTGCGCAGCAAGGCGCGGCGTCACTTCCTCAGTTGATCGGCGCCCGTGGCCGGCGGCGGTCGTGCCCGCGCGTAATGGCCTCACCAGTCCCGTTCCATAGCGCTGTCATTACATCGGGAAATCTAATAAAACCCATTGAACGGGGTATATAATTTGATGTATTTTCAGGAACATGAATTGTGAAATGCAGTATGGATACAGGCCAATATAAATTAGGTTTGGTATGAAAGAAATTGAAGTGCATAACACATATTTCGTTTCAAGAGTCAACTGAAGTGTTTCTAAGCGTATATTTAGCCACTCAACTTGAAAAATAAAATACACGTTTATGGATGCAATAAAATAAAAATATCAACGAAAGTGAAAATTTAATAACGAATTACTGAAAAAAAAAGTTTCACAAGATTACGAGAGAGAACTGCAATTTTTTGGAGGCATTCCATTTACTATTGGCGTAATTCGAATCGGTGCTCTTCAAATTGGTGAGCTAAATGGAATGCCTCGTTTTTTTGCTAGCACTTAAGTAGTATGAAAATAATGTTATCGATTTTCATAATTTCTTTTCATACCCTGTAACTCCGTATAATTGAATAGCGCTACACAATGCGACTTGCTCAAGCAGCAGACTTTTTGTGCAGATAAGCTACAATGGCACGATTATGAAAGATCTCGATCTTTTAATCGATTTTCGATAATCAATAGTTAAGGAGACATGCCCACGACAGGACGCAGCAGGGGACTGTTACCGAATAGTGCATACCGATCATTATCTAATATTAATTAATTGATACAGCTGTTCGCGACGGCAGTCAGTGAGAATAGTCGCACATTATTGAGCAACATGCAATTAAAAATGTTATATTAAGACATTTGTGTCATTCTATTATGGCATTATGTTTTATAGGGAACTTTTTATTACCACAATTTTTCATTTCTAATTTATCTACTCCTACAAAAGTGTGGGACAAAACTTTTACTTTTTCTCGCAATAATTTTCTTTTTTAAAAGTAGAGATCTCTCTTTTGCCGTGATTTACAATTTTTTTGAATATGAAACGAAAGTGTTATGATTATGGGTAAAACTTGTGGCGTGCGTCACAGCGGTCGAGTTGGAGGCAAGAGCTCGATGGCGCGTAACGGGCGTCCAGTGAAAACTTACAAATAACCACCCATTAGCAGCCTCGAGCGGCGCGGGCGCAACCAACAATTTCACCCTGATTTATATCATCTGTACGTCGATGTACAGCGAGAAAATGTGGGAAAATTTTCACTATCCGACAAGACCCGTAATTTGATAAGGGGAATCATCGCTCCGGTTCTGCGATTGAAAACGACAGTTTCCTCTAAGTGATGTGACCGGTCCCTGCGAGAAAACTCGATCGAAGGAAAAGTAGTTTGCAGTGCGACTACCCCTTATAGATGACGTCTCGTAAATAACACCTTCGTATTGGCTTTATAAGCGGGGCGAATGCTATAAATATAAAATTAATATTTATAGTAACGCTATAATCGGTATCATTCAAGACATTCTCGTTTAATTCCCATAATTTAATCTTGGTTTACTTAACGCATAACAATTTAGACTTGTGTTAAAATTAGAAAATACAAAACGAAAATGGCAAGTTGTAAACTAGTTCGACTTTTTTTATTAGACTAGCATTTTTAACGAGCTCAAATAAATTTGTTACATGGATGAAGAACAGCTAGCGCTTACAACTTTATACCCACACTCATTCTAGACCACAGAATAAAGATGAGTCATGTCATGGTAATAAACGTCAACGAAGCCGTACGTCAGCGAATGTCAACATAAAATACAGTTTTTAATGGTGTGAATGTGTTATGGTCACATCACAGATGACATACCTACAGGCTGCTTACAATGTACTGTGTTACGTGAATTGTTGCTTTAATTACTAACTGCGAGTTCAACACATCGAATATCGTGTCAAAGGTGCCATAAGTAGAGCAACCTTTCTCACGTACTTAAGTTTTTGAGACATTACGATCCAACAGTAGCATCAAAAAAGTTTTCTTGCACAACTGATTATGACTCTTACTGTACGTGTAAAGACGCCTAATTTTGCGTGCAAGTTTTTATGGTTTGAGAACATCGTGGCGAAATATACGCAACACAGAAGCAGCCTGCGTCAATTGGCCGCGCGTTTTCACATAATAAAAAACAGTATATTACGCGCGTCTAAATTTTGTCCGTTAAATTCTGAAAATATGTTTTTTTAGCTCTCTGAGTACTTGAAGAGGGTAGTTAGACTCGACGATAAATGTATCGTAGACTGTAGAGATCGGTGCTAAGATAAAAAGACGTGTTACTCATTCACACATACACATATAGAAATATTATGATACATATAAGTGTAAGACAACTTTCAAAGACTGTTTCGGACAAAGACCAGTCAGGTTAATTGATTCGATCGATTAAAAGACAAGTAGTTTGTATTTGTGGATTTCGATAGCGGATGTCAACGAACTCTTTCGGGTATCTTCGGAAGCGGCCGGCGGTTCCTTTGAGCTGTGGTTTAATTTCTTAATCCTAATTGAATTTGTTTGTTCCGAATGGCGAGCGAGATAACGCAACGCACTCGCGCGCTGATCGATTGTTCGCTTGTTGCGACGCAGTGAACGGTGACCATCATTGGACTCGAAAATCAATGGATTGATTTCAAAATTCAAGTTATTGATTTTGGCAGAACATGATTAGCTTTCAACCTGTGTTGTCATCATTTTTTATTGACCTAGTCAGGAAGCGGACGGAATAGAAATACAGCTGATGAGATAGATGAGATTAAAGGAATTATAGGTGGTGGCATCGCTTTAATAAAAAGTACTTGAGATAATATAGGTACTTAATTAGGTGAGTACTGTTCGTTGGGCTAGTGGTCGTAAGTGCCAGTCTGGATTTGTGCCCGGTTGATGGCAATAGGTGCGCTCCTTTATTACATGGGACTTAAACATAACGACGAAATGGGGGTGTACTATAGTGACTGTATACCTCTGCCCAACCCTTCGGGGAATACAGGAGTGATGTTATGTTAATGTTAAATGTAATCAGGTAATAAGGGCTAGTGTCTAACTCAATTTTTTGGTATAAATACCTCTATGATAAATAAATTAACCAAAATCCATAAACAAATTAGACACCAAGTTTCATATTCGTTCGTGTGTCACTGCAAGGTGGCCAACTGAAAATCAGCTCTAGGAGTTTGAAGCCCAGCATATGCTAAGTTGGTCACCCTTTCGGTATGGACATGCTCGAGAGTAATAATAATAAATCGCTCGAGATCTCGCTACTCTTCGAGAATCGGCTATTCTTTGTGGTGGCGACACGAAAAATGAAGAGATACCTATCACAGAAAATTTATCGCACATGTCCCGCAAAATGAAAACTTATGGTAACACCAAAAGAAACTAATAACCACGAAGGTTAGATAGATGAGTTCTATTATTGATTAAGCTTTTGTGTATTGTCCTTTAAAGGTGAAGTTTAAGTCGCTATTGAAGTCCGCAGTATCTCTTGATAAATGGACACTGTTCGAGTTACATCATGGAATGCGGAATATCGATGTAGAGGAATAGATGGCGAATAAGTTCGTTATGTATTTGAATGTTTAATGCGTACTATCTTATGTTACGAAAATAGGTAGTAGGTACTCGATATAATTTAAGTTGTTTTGTGACTTATTAAATCCAATATGACAAGATTCACTGTTTTTTTTGAGATTGTTCTCATAATATATTCTGTAGCATTTCTACTTACATGTTGAGATTGCGTCCACGTCGCCCGCTGACCGTTTCTATTGTAGACGACTTGGATTGTAGTCATGCCGTGGAGTCGCGGATTGCTCTACGAGATGTCACCCTACGTGATTTTAATCTGTTGTGGACGGGTGCTTGACTATCCAGTGCAAAGTAACAATGTTATAAGAATTATTTACTACAATTATTATATTAGATTATAAGACTTGTGTCTGAAATTATTTTATTATTACATTGTATTCAGCTCTTATTGTTCCACTGTTGAGCAAAGGTCTGCTAAACAGTGTGTCAAATAAAATAATTTCAAATTGAAATAAATTCAGTTACACGAAAGGCATCTCCCCGCAAGGTGAACCGATGATTTGGTGAAGGTCGCGGGAATCCGCTGGATGTGAGAAGCACAGGACCGGTCGATGTGGCGATGCTTGGGGGAGGCCTATGTCCAGCAGTGGACGTCTTTCGACTGAATGATGATGATGACACGAAATCGTATTAAATAAAACTAAAGCGCAAGTCAAAAGGTATCATCATAATCAGTCCAATACTGTCCCACTGTTGGGCACGGGCCTCTTATCAGAGTTACAAGGGTTTGGACATAAGTCCACCATGCTGGCCGGGTGTGGGACCGTTGAAAACTATCCCGCGGTTGAAAGCTTCAAGCGTAAAGCTTAGTAACAATACGCGCATTTTATCTTAGCCGCCCTGAACATAGGCTCGCCGAAATTTCACGCATGTATATTCAGAAAGGAAACAGCTCATGTAAAAAGTATTTAATCAACTTCGCTTAACTAATGGCCGATCCTGAGGTGGTGTTAATAAATATCATTTAAAAGCCATTTAGTACCTAAAAAATCTATTGCGAAATTACCTACACGAAGTTCAGAGCGGCCAAAATAAAAATTTGTTTGAACTTTTGGTCCTGAATTTGAACCTGATTTTAATTTGGATTACTTAAGAGGCCTGAGTATTTTTTTTCATAGCAAGTACTTACAATCTTTATTCGAGCAGGCAACACTCCTCTTTCAAATTACGCTGGTGAAAATCGACCTACGTGTGAAAAAAAACCAGCGTAATTTTTATCACTTACAGCACCATTATGGATGGACTTCACACGACGATATTGTAGGCCCATTTCACACGACGCTAAAATATACCCTCCTTCCTTTTATCGACCTTAATTATTGCCAAAAAGCCGACATTTAAGCCTGTTTGATGTTTCTTAATTACCTCGATAAGGACTAACGACACTATTGACGTATGTATCCGACAAATCGCAATAATAAAATTTAAGTTTCTTTTTTCGCGAATCGACCGACAATTTCGCAACACTTTTTAATGTTTCCTTTTGATCATGAAATAAAAAGGTTTTATTTGAAACTATTAAAATATTAATGTAAATGTCGTGATTTCACACCGATGTAATTTTAAGGTGTTTATTTTATTTTCTGTTTTATGTTGGAACTTACATTAATAAAGAATTATACCTTGACAAAAGTGGGTTAGGTCATAATAAGCGAAGTTGTTTCCGTCAGCACTCTAAATTAATGACACTGGCTTTAGCTTAAACTGTTCTCTTTAACTCTGTCTAAATCAAAATGGCAAGGTTTGTCCAGACATGGTATTTTCTTGATCGATATCTATTCTTGAGACAGCTTGATATTTTAAGTTAGGTAAAATTAGCAGTCCGTTCCAAAACAAAGAATTTTAAGGTTGATTTCACAGCGTCTGGGTTTACCGCAAGGGCCGTACATGTCGTCACCGGCTGCGACATCGCCGCTGGGGAAGCGAAAGCGAATCGATCCGGCTTTTATCAACGCTGTGCGTGACCGAGGCCATTGTTAGGAAAGGGAAAATGGGACGAAGGCGCCGCGAAAAATAGAAGAATGAGGCGGCAGCGCGCTTCACTGGGCGTTTTTGTACGTCGCAAGCGCAACCGTCCGCCGTGACGCGCTGGGCGCGTGCCACTTTGCGTCACCCGCGGTCACGATCGACATTCATATTATTATACTCACCAACTTATAAATCAGGGAGCATCGATATTTCATTTTTTACAACGTGATCGGAACAGTTATTTCCACGAAATATATCTAAATCTAAACTGGATCGCAGACCTTGGCTGTTTTAAAGTTCAAACGGCACGTGCGGCGCGGAAAGCGTATTCTGTCAGCCGAGAACATTAAACTTCTATGTGGAATACATCTGACATAAAGATAAGGAGTTTGAACCCGAGACCTTTTCGATCTAGCATTTTACAATTGCGCCACTGTGAAATTGTGGTCGGTGGCGTGTGCTGGCCAGCTTTTATTTATATTGGTTGTAGTGCAGGAGCGCTCACGACCCCGTAATTGATGCTCTCTCGGGCGCGCGTGCCTGCCCGCACCCGGCGAGCCGTTATAAGTGCTCTAACACACGGAGCGAGCACGCGCTCGACTTATACCGC
Organism: Amphipyra tragopoginis; assembly: GCA_905220435.1. NCBI lineage: Eukaryota > Metazoa > Arthropoda > Insecta > Lepidoptera > Noctuidae > Amphipyra > Amphipyra tragopoginis. The sequence continues at coordinate 15,348,564 of HG992009.1, forward strand.
TTATAAACTGTTGCATCTGTAAAAATATTAGACGCTTAGTTGCGGACAAGCTGTGTAATGCAGACTTTTTGCGACGACGCTTTTTAGCGTGCGTCATGTCAAAGTTTGCGGTTTTTTGCGGGTTGTGCACTGAAACTTGGATCTTTAGAGTTAAGACTATGAAAAATTCTATAATTACTATAACTATTGTTGGACATTGTATTATATTCAGCCCTTATCGTCCCACAGTTGAGAAAAGGCCTCTCCCTTAGTCTTCCTTCTTTAGTTCCATTCTTGGACATTAAAATAGATTAATTAGACCTTAAGTTTTTAATAATATTGAATGTTTCAACACTAGATGCCATACAATTAATTTTAACTATCACTTTATTATATTTAAGGTATGGCCAAGTCGTGTTAAATGTAATTGAAACTTTATGTACATTAGACAATATTATATTTTTTATTGAAAAACGGTTTTACGTAAACAAGTATCGATTTAAGTAAAATCTTTACATCTAATTGTCGTCGATATTTGCAAATAAAAGGTTTTATGACCTAGTAAGATTACAATGATTTATTGGGATGATTAAATACCGATTGAATGTCATCAATCGATTTCAGTAATTCCTAATTGAGCTAGATTGCTCGTTTCCTATAAGTGATCGAATTTTAAGTAGGTACGGTACCTACCTTAGAAAGTACACGAATCCGAGGAAATATGATCCGAGGAAACTCGGCTGCAAATCCATGAAATTCTGTATGTAATGTATTGAACAACTGTTCATACAAATTGTACTGCAGTCGTATTTTCTCGGATTCGAATCGGACACGGTGCACGAGCGCTCTAAAGCAAAGTCGAATAGACTCGGGAGTCTCGGGTTTAGTTACATTATTTAATTAAGCAGTGACTGTTTATTGTTAACAACTCGACCCTAATAAAATAAATAAATTTTCTTGTTAATTTTGAGGTTTATAGCTCTTTCTGCTCCCTCATCTAGAATCTTTTCAATAAGCAATTGTCAACCGATTCGGTTTGTTTTCTCATTTTGTCTACGATTAGCGTTACGAGAGAAAGAGAGATAACAACATTAATCGTTCGACAACTGACAACAAGAAGCAGTGTAATGAATAATTTCCTTTCCAGTTACCTATTAAATTCAACTGCAACACCGTAAACTACTTCGTTTTTATATAATCAACACCTCAACAACACTTTACCTCCAGTTACCGGAGAATTCATGAGGAATAATAAGCACTCAATAAACTTTATGACTCTTCCCCGAAGCAGTGTGAAAAAACCTTAATTAAGTACATAAAACTTGAAAGCCCTTAATTACCTAATTGTTTTATAAAAAATAGTTGAAAATTAACGACAACGGGTGCGCAAGCGCCGCCAATCATTTTAAAAGCCCCGCAAAGCGGCGTATCTACAAACGATCGACGTTTATTTCGGCTTTCGCGCAAATGGAGGTAAAAGTCTCCTGTGATTTCGGTAAATTGTATTAAAGCAAATCGATAAAAACGAAAATTGATAAAGGTTTTTTTTCCAGTCACTTTACGCGTGAGTGCTTCGTGATTTAAGGCATCGGTTTCTGTGTCTCGATTTACTTCGTGAGTAGTCCGATTTATACTTGAATAGGTTCGATCACGTAATGATCATTTTCGATTGTTTGCTATACGTGGAGAAACTGAATTTTTCTAATGTCGTTACAGTTTCCATTAGAATGTCTGCCCTAAAAGGTTCGCTTTTTATTGGAGTTTAATTGCGCTTAAGGTTTTTTAACAGCACGATAAGGTTGAGTTCAATAACCAATTATGCAAGTGGTTTTACTAGAAGCTGTTACGAGCTGTTTCGAGTAAATTGGCATCACATATTTGTTGGAAAACTGTTCAACTTCCTGTCTATAATTGTGAACGCATCCGTTCTTAATAATTTTTCTCAGGAATACTGTGATGAACACATTCGACGGAGATTGGTATTTATTGTAATAGACACATAATGAAGCTTCCGCCTTATAAGCTGTGTGATCTATGCACATAAAAGTAGTGTAGAAATAAACTAGTTTTAATGTATAGGTGTCTGAGTTTTTCTATAGTTTTTTATAGAACTGACACTGATCAAGTTACGGCGCATAATTATAGTAATAAAGTCATTTAATCAACAGTGTGTTGTAGTAAAATGTTTTTTTATTTAGGTTTACTAACCTAGCCTTTTTAGAGTATGTATGTTAGGCATATCTAGGGAAATCTCACGTGTAGTAAGAAAACATTGCAATGTTCAATGGCGGAAGATTTTACTGCCAAAAGCTTCTTAATATGTTAGCTTTCCTAGCTGATTTGGAGACGTGACGTAACTTGTCCTATACTTATTTTCAAGGAAACAAGTAACATAAAAAATAACATTTGCTTAATTTTTGGCTTGATTCCTAATTCTAAAATTCGAGTGACGATCGTTTTTCTATTTTTTTTCTACTGCACTGCTTGTATATTGCTTGCGGACCATTTCCACGTAACCGGGTAGTTATGGACCTGAAAAGTTTCCAGCCAATGGTGGGGCAATAAAATACTTAACCTAAGTTAACTACTTATACTATACTAACATCATGCAACAACAGCACTAAGGGCGACCCATAGTGGGACTCAGAACTCGTCTTAGGGCGTTGCTGGCGGGAGTTTGGGAGGGAGACAGGTTGATGAGCTTGAATTATTGGTGTGAAAGGGATCTACATCCAGTTTAAGAAATAGTGTTAAGTTAATAAGGTATAATAATGCCCTACATGTATGGTACGGACGTCTCAGCTAATTTAACAATGTGTGTCAGTGATATGTAGTCTTCGGTTAGTTAAAGACAAATCGCCTAACTCATTACATTATTAAAATAACATAGACTTAAAATAATTTCAATGTACTCTCTTCAAAATAAATGAAGTGCGAAAAACAATAAACTAAAATGAAACCGAGCTCAACTAAAAGTCGACAAGCATCTCTATAGAGTTGTTGAAACCACTTCATTCGATCCACTATCTAGAATATCGATTTTTACCGATGCGATAGGATAATTGGAGCTCCGTAAGTGTTCTCATTGGAAACAAGATATCTCTACTAATCCGGAGCTAGTCAATAAAATCTATTATGTATGCATCTTGTCGTACCCATTTGCGGTTTTGCGATTTCAAAACGTAATTTTCTTGCGCTCCGTACTAGTAGTTATGTGTGAAATTTAATCGATAATTTCATTTAATGTGTTAATCGGAACGAAGAAAGTGAAACGTCAAAATAATTCTATTCTTATTTTTTTATCTGTAGCTTATATTATAACTGATCAGTAAATCATGATCGTTTAATAAAAAAATGTCACATACCTACGTTGCCGTCGTAATACATTTTAAATAGAATATTGAACCTTAATGTTGGGTTATACGCAGACTCAAAAGGTTAAATATTTAATTTTAAAAATTGCACTCACTGCACTATTCATTACGACGGCAGTACGTACGAAGAACATTTTTGGATGTTCAGTAATAAAGTAGCTTCTTGTATTATAAAACGAGAGCTGTTTGTATTGAAGTGATTTGCGTAGATATAAACGGCTTCTCCAATTGGTATAAAACTTTCACTATCTAAAAGTCAATGTCTTGAATGTTAGAGGATATTTATATGAAAGAAGCTGTAGGGTTATATATAAAGTAAATCGAAATCGGATTGCTATTTCCTAACAAGAAAATCCAATTTCTAAGCAGTACAAATAAATCACTTGTATTCGTTAACCGCGGTACAATTAGATGAGATTGTATTAAAGGAAATTAGCAATTATTGGTAGTGAAACGGCTAAGTGTGGCTACCGGGCTATTAGAACTAGTTCTATACGCGATGCGTGTGCGCACGTACCTTGATCGTTAACTTAACTATGTTATAACCTTCTTTTATCTATCAACATTTGCATATTAACATACTTTAATGTTACTAGTCGCATTTGACGCTCTCTATCGCTTTATCTGGAATCTAAATTGTTCTATTATAATATTAAATGCTAAGAAATTGGTAGTAACATCTGCGCGAGCGCCGTTTGGTGGAACTTTACGATTTTGTACTTGTAAATTGTTTTAGATTGTTATTTTTGTTTATATGTCAATGTGTGTTATAATGATAATAGACACGTGTGTGGCTGCATTATTAACATATGAATGAGATTAATAATGATAATGGCGTTAAATGATTCGTGAGTGTGTTGTTATGACGTTGCCGCGTTGTGTTGGGTTGCTAAGTTGAACACGCAGGAAAACGATTTTTGTTTAAGCATAAAATTATGTAATATTAGAAAGACTGCGTTGTAGTTTTGGAATATTTTCTTTTAGAGAAAACCTAAAATATACCCATACTTGTAACAAACAGAGAGTAGGCAGGAACTAGGTTTAGATTTCAATACTCTCTTAAAAAAAAAACGTTGCCTTGCACTAGGATTTATTTTGTACCATGGGTGCGTTTACAGACAAAAATCTTCACATACACAAACGCCCAAACCCGGAGCAACCATCTGTAGGCCATACGAATAATTGTTCCATGCCGGAATCGAACCCACGACTCGTAGCGTAGAAGCCAGTCGCTCAGCCACTGCACCGAACGGGTCGTTTCATTGAAAATGTATTGTTATTTTTGAAAAGAAATTGGTAATATAAATACAATATGAACAAAAGAAAGCTTCTATCTATTATAACAGTCTTTTAGATCAACAGCGGGTATCTAGCGGCTATGCGCGCAAATTATGCGTTTCGATGTGATCTTAATACGCGGTCTGCCTCAGATCAAGGGTGATATCAGTACCAAGAGTACTCGCAACATTCTTTCTTTTATTATTATAGTTAAGATTGATTGCGGTTGATTTCCGATTTCTATTAAGTTATATAATTATTTGTACGAAACATTATTTTCTTCAAAATCTATCTAAATCATTTAAATTAAAAACATAAATGGTGTAACGGCAGCGGTGACCAGCAACTTTATCGTCGGCTCCTATCGAAGTGAACGAAAGTAAGAAATCAGCGCATTATATTCCGATTGGTTTGGGGTGCTAAGCGAGTTCTTCCATTGGCCAGCTAATACGGCGACCGGCAATAGCTCAGCATCAAATGGATTGAACCATATGTTGTGGACAACACAATATTTTAATCGAGTACGCAACATACTTTACATTTTTCTTAACAATTCTTTCCATCCAATGGTTGTCTGGAAGAAATTGCTTTACGACCTTTTTTTAGCGATACGACCGCCATTTGTACCATAATTATTATGTGTATTCCTTGTATATTATTTCTTTTAGGGTTGATTTTTTAATCGTCAGATTACTTCTATTCTGAGGAACTAATATCATCACTACCTACATAGTATAAAACAAAGTCGCTTCCCGCTGTCTGTCCCTATGTATTCTTAGATCTTTAAAACTATGCAACGGATTTTGATGCGGTTTTTTTAATAGATAGAGTGATTTAAAAGGAAGGTTTAATGTTTAATACATTTCACCGGGGCGAAGCCGGGGCCGGTCGCTAGTGATTTTATACAAGGTTAGTCGGAAAGGGGGTACTAATCCGAAGCCCACTTATAGTATCGCTGATGACTGTTTGAAAGCAAGTGTTAAAATTTTAAAATTCGATATTTTATTTTCCAAATAAAATGATTTTTATTTTCGTTTTTTCAAAAATTCGTCATCCCTGCTTTAGTTACAAATTCAGAAAATGGTGCTTCTAATTCATGACCCCAAATATGACCTAAAATGTAAACACAGCTGATCATTACTGGGGATAGATAGATTTTAGAGATTTTTTTTTGAGATTTTTGAACGTCTGTTTCTCTTAGACTATTGACTTTTGGGAAAAGTTGTAGAACAAAAGTTATTCATTATTATGTGTACTTTAACACCCTTTCGGATTAGTACCCCCTTTCTGACTAACCTTGTATAGAAAATCTCTGTCAAAACGTCAAATATCTTCTTCAGATAAAGGTAATCTGACGATTGAAAAATCAGACCTTAATATACAATAAAGTATCTATCGAAGGTTTTTTGTATATTATTTGATTAAAGGGCAATTAATTTCTCGTTCTTTTTTTTGAGGCATTCATTTCTGGTCTACTTTGCAAAAAAACAACCCTTCTCATATTAAATCATTCGTGTTTCATGTTATTGTTGATCCGAGCACATTTATAATTTCACATTTTCTATCATTGCATCTAAATGACCAAACCAAGTTCACATTTACGATGACCAATTTTTTCTTGCCTCCAATTACCGCATAACTATACAAACTACACATCGATACAAACTATAATTACGATACATCGATATAAAAGCAATCGAGTTGAAATCGAGCTGGTTACCGAGCGTAGTGGCGCAAACCCGCGTAATATCAATTGTAGGCGACCGCAAATACCTGGATCCGTTGCTTTCGAGATGTATCGGAGGAAAGTGGGCTTCAGATTCACAGCGTTGTTTGATAAGAAACCGTACTTTTGTTGGTAGGAGATTTGTTTAGATATAAATAAGGACAATGTTAAAACCACTTAGAACTATCTTTGTACCTATTGGAGTTCTTAATAATTAAAATGAAAAGTTACTCATTAATGCACATATTCCGGATATAATACTGAAGGTTTTTGTATAACTTTCGTGAGAAACATTTCACATTCATTATTAGTTACGATTTACAAACGTGCATTTTTCGGGATTCGCGGGTGGTCGCGACCTCACCTCGTGTTCAGGTCATGATTAAGGGTTTGGGTTCGTTTGGGTCCGAAAATAGTCGGGCAATCCCGAAAAATGCACGTGAGTTAACCGTAACTAATCATAAATGTAAACTGTAGGTTGTTTATGGAAAATAGCTAATGTCGCTGAATTTTGCACAAAAATATTCCAGGATTAGCTATTTTCATGGATGACAAAAACTATGGTTAAGAAAGCAGCTGATCTATGAAAGATTTATCGGATAGATTCATCTGAATGGGTGCCGAAGACATTGTGCCGACCACAAGTAAAATGAGAAAATGTAATAAAAAAAACGTTTCTTCAATTATAATCCTACAGTATATTTTCAATATTTTGTTGTCAACAGCAGCACCTCTAGTAAGCTCATAAACAAATTATGAAACCTATATCCCAACACAAAGTCCCATTCACAATTACAGAAAACCGATTTATCCAACAATTTATACCTTACCAATTTCGGAGCTAATTCAAAATCCTAATAGACGGTAAGTGCCCTACCTATATTTAAAGTTTGTTCCGTTTCAATATATTATTTTCTTTATGAAATAAAGTAGCGGTAGGCGTTTGCATTGAATGGTTAAATCGAAACTCGGTGGTTTTGCCGGAGCCTTCTAATAAAATAGTAATTTCGGTGTGAGGTAACTATAATTTATTTTCTATTAACGCTTCTTCTCCGCACGTGCTGGTTCTGTTGGGTACTGGTTACGATTCAATGGATTTTATACAGGTGGATATTTATTCTGCAGCTGTTGTTACAATTGATGGTAATTTTAGTCTAGTCTTCGATTTTGGTAACGATTGTACCTAATGTTAACAGTTATGGAAAGTGGTGTATCAGTTTTTCGTTATGCTGCCTTTAGATGTATGAAAACTGTTCTATTGGTAGTTACCTAGAGTACCAATTGTCATACTCCTCACTGTGATGTAGCAGTGACTACTTCTATCCTAGTCTTTCTGCCGAATAGTAGTCGAGCTCCTTGTGAAAGACTTCATCCGGGGATACTTCTACCTTCATACCGCTAAGGAACATTACTGTGTAACGGTTTGAAGGGTGCAGGCGAAATTACAGGCATCTTTATCTGTAAGGTCGGCAACGCATTAGCAATCCTCTTGGTTTCGTAGGCGGTAGTAACCACTTCCATCAGGTGGGCCGTCGGCTGGTTAGCTAACCAATTACATAAAAAAGTATATACAAAAGAAAGTGATGAGCTCACTAAGGTAGTACTTTATTATAGTACCGTTCTTTAAACGCAAAGTGGCTGAGGTGATAGTCTGCGTAATCAGACGCGTTAGCTGGCGGCTGCAACTCAGGTTAATCCGACATGACTACAGTAAGTTACGTTCCGTTAAATCGGCTACACAATCAGTGCATAGTGTGTCATCTGCCTAACGCATCTAGTTGTACACCAGTACTTTATATCAGCTGTTATGCCGATGTTCATAGCCTTGTAACTTCTTATCCAGATCATCTTTTCAGGAAAATTCATGAAGATAAGATTTATAATGCTAATAAATCTTAGCAAAATGACTAAACAGCGTTAATTTATATCTGTTGGCAACTCATTTATAAATGACAAAACTAAAATGCGAATAAAATAACCATTTACAAAGCTAAGCAATATTTTTCGCTAGCCTTGACGTGCCAATTTCTAATAGAGCAGCATGCTAAATTAAACTGAGTTTTATGAAAATTTTATGATCGATTATGATTGGTTATTTAAATAGACAATTACGCAGCGTTTAATGAAAATTACTTTTCAATTAGCCAGCATCCTGTTCTGCGGGGTATTTATTTATGTACTTATATTGACTTGTCATGTCACGAGCTATAACGTTTAGTCAAATATACCGTTCGTTTAATTTATTTTGAAATTCAATCAATAGTTATTAGTGTAGTTATAATTGTTTGTGCGGTGCGTAAGCGCATGTAATGGTAGTTGTTGCTTGTTGCGTAAATTGCTGTTGAATGCAATGATATTTGAGACCAACGTTCGATGGAAGTATATTGTTATTTCAGTTCTGTCATTAGCAGCCTTGTTGTCTCTGGTCAAGAGGTTAACCTATATTTTACTAGGTGGTAGAAGTTTTAGAAGGGTGTGGAGCAGCATTGTCATGTACACTGTTAACGATAGTACAGAAAGGGCCGGAATGAAAGATTTGTAAGGCCCTAGGGTAACGAAGAAGTGGAGGCTCGTAGAAATGTTTTTAAAAAAGTACCTCGCGAGTTTGAACTTTTTTTTGTATGTCAGAATGAGTGTCATTAACCGCTAGCGGCCCGACCGACGACCCGGATCGTTAGTGCCATTGTTTGTCTATTGTGTCTATAATTACAGTACTCGATAAGTTAATTTTCATCTACAAAAATCAAACATAATTGTGGAGGCCCCAGGACTAAGGCCGCGTTGCCCTTCTCTAAGTCCGGCCCTGAGCACAGAACACATTGTCGTCAAAGTAACAATGAATGTATTCACTAGTAAACAATGTTTCCAATACGAGCTGCTGTAGAACTATCGCATGTAAATGTTTTTAGAACCGATAGATAGGAGCTTTCGTTGAAACGTGTTTATTAATTTCAGAAACATGTTGATTGTAGTTTCTGAAACGGTGTTTACAAGTGAATGCAAAGAAGATCCAATTAGATTTTCGTTTGGACAACGCTAAGATAAAGTTCTTCTTAATTCAATACGGATCATACAGCATGACTGTTTAGGCGCTTAACATCCAAAACCATGAACAGAGGTCATCATTCTGTACAATTTTTAGCATGGGACACATGAAAAGAGCCTCCACGAGTGACGATACTCATGTACGTCCGACGTACCCTGGGCAGTCAGCCTCGCTACCAACCTTGCTGACTGGCTAATCTTTTCACTACGGCATGACCTGTACCCCAAGTGTGAGTTTTTTACGTTACTACTTTTTTATTTTTAAAAAACGTTGCCCCACACTAAGATTTCTCGTGTATCGTGGGTGCGTTTACAGACACAAATCTCACAAACAAACGCCCAGACCCGAAACTACCATCTGTAGGCCATACAAATTTTTAGTCCGTGTGGGAATCGAACCCACGACCCGTAGCGCAGAAGCCAATCGCTTAGCCACTGCACCAAACGTGTCGTCAAACTGTAGTTGCGTCACGCCAAAAATGCCAAACAAATTTTTAGTCACGCTATTCGCCGCTAGAGGCTCTGCCTAAATTTTCATACATTTTTGGCGTGACGCAACTACAGTAGTAACGTAAAAAAACGCACACTTGGGGTACTGTTCTCGTATAGCTCGTGCCGACACGATAGAAGAAGACCATTGCATGAGACAAACTATAAATTCGTGAAAAAAAGCAGCTGTTTCATACAACATAATCAATGTTGCTTAATAAAATATATCAAACCATACACAACAAACCATAACACCAGTCACACTGTTTATTTATAACTTTACAATTACTCTTGTACGTTGAAGACGACTATAATCGGTAAAATAACTTAATTCCATCATTCATAGCCACGTTTATCTATGTATACATAATTATAAACACCAGAAGTACACCATTAATTGCCGTAAACACATTGAGGTACTGACAGACGTTTAACCATCAAACTTAACATGTAATTATAACTCACGCACCCGACTTCGCTTATATTAAACATTAATTAAAACGGAATAAGATCAGAAGCTACACAAAGTAATTAACTTCGGTGTTCTTTTAAACAAACTTGTTTTTACTGTATTGTTGGTCCAGTGGGTTTAAGTGCGGCTGCCTAGCTAGAGGTTTGGGTTCGATTTCCAAGCTGAGCAAAGTGTTATTATATTAACTGTCAGGAAATTCTTTAAAAAAACAAAAAAATCGTGAGACTGTTATAGACTAGCGGTTAAACGCTCTTCTTCCATGCAGGTGAGTTTGAGTTCAATCCAGGCCCTCAACTCAGACTTTTCGAATTCATGTGTTATTGTTTTTTTTTGTTCATGTGGTGTATACCTGTAAGTAGGTAATTGTTGTACTGTGTTAAGTTTAAGCCAGGTCCGCAGCGCCATTTTTCTAACACGTTATTGTGTTTTTCGAACAAAACTGTTAGGCCACGTCCCTATTTGGTTAGCAAACAATGTTATCCTGTTTGCAAACACGAAAACACGGCGCAGCGGACCCGGCTTTATACGTATGTTTTATTTTTGTTTGTAGATTCGTGTAAACAATTGTTGGTAGACCTAATAAATAAAATAAAAATGTGCAGATCAGAAATTGATTATCACTGAAGGAAAACATTGTGAGGAAACCTGCGATCATAAGAGGGTTCCAAAATTCTAGATAGTGTCTGTAGTCCCCAAACCCGCACCAGGCCAGTGTGATGAACTAAGCCTGGTTTTAATCACTCTCATTCTGTGACGAGGCCCGCGCTCAGCAGAGGGACTAGCTAGCTTGCGCAGTCAGACAGCAAAAACATTAGGAAGCGGTGAAGGGTGGGCGCTTTTGTGGGATGTCTTATATGTAATTTTGACGTCCAAAAATAACTAAGTAATTCTAGTATATTTTGAATAAATGAGTTTTGAAGTTTGAAGTTAAATCAGAGCGCTAAAATGACTCAAAAACAGAACTCCATGTATTATTTTTGTTTTCTTTTTTTTTGATCTGAAAACATCCCTTGCTCATTCAATCTCTGTTACCAGATCATGCGGTTTGAAGGAATAACACGAATTCGTTTACACTCTGTATACAACATAATAAGTTCAGAAGCTATACAAACTAATTATCTTCTGTATTAGCACATAATTTAAAACGAATTAGTTTTTCTGATCCATTTTTATTCAATCCATCATTGCGTGACTATGCATCATTAAGAGACGGCTGTCAGAACTAACTTGACCTCGTGCCTGAATGTTATGGTATCATAAGAAGGTGGTTCATTATCGCATGTAATTTTGATGGAAGTGGTACTTAGGTATGTGTAGATGTTGCAGTTAGGAAGGGCCAGTCTTTTGCAAGGAACTAAAATAATGAAGAGGGATTGTAAACTTTTGGAGTACGAGAATCATTCAAGACAGTCCATGCATAACTGCAATCGGTAACAGCAGGTATAGCAGAGCTGGGGACTTTGTCTGCCCATTAAGTGACCTCAAAGAAGACGGTAGCACAATCATCACGTGCTGCCGTGTACAAGTAAGTTCAGGGGAGACCCTACAGTCACACCAGGTATGTGCCCTAACTGGCGTTGCACAGGGGGGTACTGGGGTGGTCTTTCAAAAGGACACAGTGCCTTCCTCCATGTGCTGATGGTGACCACCGGGGTGGTTTTAGTGAGGTAAGAATCCCTCACTTTCCGGTCTTACCTCGAAGACCGGGTGCGATTTGAAGGCCAAAAAAAATTAAACTTGTACCTAGCTGAGCCACATAGAATGGTAACCAAGAGACGGCAGACGAAGTATTGGCAAACTAATAGATGGATACACATTAAAGAATCACGGGTAAGAACTTGATGTGATTGGCATATACCAGGACAGAATAGCACAAAAAAAGCTTGTACTAAGAGGTGGTTGGAACAAAACTGTCAATGATGATGAATCGACAATTGAACTGCTAATCGTCCATCGCGTCCAAAGTATAGTGAGAAAAGACAGAACTGCAGTTAAACCTATAAATTACATTGTTAATAATTTGGCTTTTAATGACAATTTGTAAAGTTACGTTTAATTGCACTATGCCTACTTTTTTGAGGAATAAAAGCATTATGTCATGTGTTACTTTATGAGAGAACAGTGGGCAGAATTCTAAGGAGCTTAATAACACAGGATGTTTGATATGCCTGGTGCCTCGTGAAGCAACAGTGAATTGGGATCAAAGGCTACAATGGCGTATAAGTGTTACATTGTTAGACAATCGCCTGTGCAACAAAGTTCCTCTTCTCTTAGTTACAGTACATAATGTGGTTGAATCTTTTGATGGAAAACTTATCAGGCCTAAGATTTGCCGGTTTTTAGATAACAAAAATGTACAATACAACATCACGCCTATATTCCCTGAAGGGTTCGGCAGAGGTATACATTACACCCTCACTTCGCCGTTATGTTTAAGTGTCATAATTATAATAATAGACGGCATTATACTGGGTATCGTGAAACTCAAAGTCAAGCTGGGAACAAATCATAGGGGCAGTTTATGAATGTTCAGTTTTTTGTTCCCGAGATAGCAGAACAAGCAGAGAACTGCTTCAAGTTTACGCTTAGCACGAATGTTTGACGTATACGTAACGGTAATGTGAGTGAATTTTGACGACTCCTATGGCATTTTTGTTTAAATTTATGCGACAAACACGATTACTATCATAGATACAAGAATAAAATTTTCAATTTAATTAAAAATGATGTGCGAACGAGTATTCCCAAATTTTCTAATTCAAAGTTCATTCACATTCACAATATCCGTGTTAGGCTTACTGTTCCCAACATATATTTATGAAAAAAGCCTATTCTAAAATACAACATCCAACCTCTATAAAAATAAAACGCTCGTATCATGCAAATTACTCTAATTTATACAGATTTAAGATGGAAAACGGCGCTCCTAGGAAAATTTCTCCGCGGCGGTCGTTTGGAGTCCGATTATATCGGAGCATGTAATGCGTGTGCAGTTCCATGTACAGTCACCGACGATGTATCGTCACACCGTGCAGTTATACTGGATGTGATATGGAAAAAACACATGGAGAGATTTTTGTTGTTTTATGGGTGAGCCTTACGTGCGTGCCTGTACTTTTGACATGTTATTCGGAGATAGTTTTCAAGCATTTATCTTATTACTTCTTTAGCGATTCTGAACATGTTTTTACTAAAGAGGCAGAAAATGCTGTTGCTTTAAATATTAAGCCTATGGCTTGAATAACTATTCAGTTTTATGGTTCAGAAATCACGTAAGCCATTGCTATTCAATACTTCTAAAACAAAATAAGTTTTGATGATACAATTTAGAGTAAACTATTGTTTTAAAGAAAAAAATGGTTTTAGAAATTGCTTAATAAATTGCGTTAACCGACTTTAGTGAAGTTGCCCTAAATTGTATAGAAAGTGTACGTAACTCGCCACTTTTCACCATTAACCTTAAGCGTTTGGAAACAATGTCGGGTAGTACGGTATATTGCACGTTTTATAAAAAGTCTACCGAAAAACACCATTATCATCATCATCAGCCCGTATCGATCCACTGCTGGCTAAAAACACAATGACATCAAATGTTTAAAGGTAGTGACAGAATAAGATTAAAAGTAATACACATACAATTCAAAAAGGTTCTCCTGATATGAACTTACTGTAAGTAAACGCAACTACGAAACAGGAACATGCAACAAACTGATGGGTACTCATTCTTTCACCGTCATAATATGTGATGAGCGTCACGTGTTGTGCGTTATTAACATTTCTTTGCTATTTATTTATTTTTACTTTTATGCACTTGGTGACTTGGTGATACATAAGGCGGACTTACTGGCATAAGGCAATCTCTACCAGTCAACCTTTGGGGTAAGAAGAAAGGCATCGAAATAGGTGCAAGAAAATAAAGATTATTTTGAGAAGACTGTTTTGAAGAGGCTATTTTGTTTAACCCAATACAAATTATTGAGATACAATGAAATCATAATATGCAAAAAAAACTACAATAATGAAAAAATAATATAAAATATAATAAATCCGAAAACCATGAACTCTGCTCATAATTCTGTACAATTTTTACTATGAGACAAACTCTGAATACGTGAAAATAAAATCAGCTGTTCTAATACATTTTGTTAAGCAACATTCATTTTTTTGTTTAGTTTATAGTTGTATAGTAGCTTTTTTTTCTCTATTTGTATATATTTTGTAGTTATGTAAATTGTCTTTTGAAATATATAATAATTAATTATCTTTACCATAACGTACTCCAATCGCGTCACCAGTACCCTTCACGCCAAGAAATGCAAAATGCAAAGCCCAAGCAAATGCAAATGCAAAATGCAATAAAAAATAAACTACCTATAGTTAGCTAAAGTATTTCTAAACTCCCTGTTGGCGTATTCAGTAATTCTTTACGCTTCTAGTGCACCATGTTACGAGGTATTACAAGGAGGTACTCCACTAGTAGCCGACTAATCGCAGGCCCGAGGTCAAACCGTGTAGGAGCCCTGCGGCCCTCCACGTTTATTATAATAAGGCCTGGTAGCTATTATAAAGTTTGTCCATCGCCCTTTATGTTGCGGGCTACGTTATAGAAATTATTTTCACATTAATTTTGTCTTCGCTTTGTTTGGGTGACAAGATGTCGGGTTTTGATTTGCTTTCATTGCTTGTGTTTGTAATTAGAGTGGGAGATATAATATTATGTTGTGTCTTATTAGTATCTAATTTGTATTTAGTAATTGATGTTAAACTTTGATCTATTATATCAAACTATGTATAATACTGGAACTTGAAGGAGATGCTTTGCTCCAACTCTACCTTGATATCTGATACGGATATTCTTGGCATTTTATGAGATACTTTGTAAGCCATTAGCAACGTTGTAAAAAGATTTTATTCAAGAATTTACGAGATTGATGCCTTAATAAGTATCATTCCATTAATATTATTCGATTTTATAGAAAGTCGTAATTTAGATGGACTTACCTATTAGCGCTTCGACGTGGTAACTGGGTATAATCTCATTTGCGGTAGTCAGCTTGGCGGCGGTAATGGTACACTGAAACAAAAAACAAAAACATTAAACAATAATCAAATAAAATTGTATGACCATCGATCCAAGTTCCGAGAATAAAACAATTTAATAAGCAAACGTACCCAAATAACATGTTACGTATAAAGAAGACGCCAGTTGAAGAAATCAGGCTAATAATTGGCAATAAAAAATTTATAGGTTTTGATGACAAATAAAGCGACTAGTCCGCACCATAATGACAGTGATTGACTCAACAAATAATAACGGTTGTTAACAAATAATAAGGCTTAGTTGCAATAAGTTAATTTCATCGACATCTGCTCGGTTGCGCAAGATTCAGTCGTCCCCAAATAATGTAGTTGCGACAAACTCTCGCCCGCAATTATTTCATTGTATTACAAAATCGGCTTCAAATTAGTCGCATCGTGACAACCCTGCCGATCGATATAGAAGTCTATTGAGTTTTAATCGCGTGATCTTTGAACTGTTGCCAAATGTTTGCGAGCCCTGCATTGTCGCTACATAACCGAGTGATTCACGATCCCTGGTTTTATAGCTGAAATAAAGTGTTGTTCCTCATTTTACACAAATAATATAAATTATCGATGCTTGAACAAGATTACGTGATATTATACTTTTAAACTGGAACGTCGTAATTTTTAAGTTAACGATCGTGTTTATGAGGTTGTAAATTAACTATATTGCAATACTTGTAACAAGTCTTTGTTGTAACTAGTAAGTTTCACTCATCTTGTTCATAAATAACACTATACAGGGTGTAAACAAATTCAAGTAATTTCTTCAAAGCGCGTGATCTACTTACTGGTGACACAGATTAACCTTTCATAGGTTTTTTTGAAAACCAAATAAAAAAAAAACAAAATACAGCTTGGTCTTCTGTTTCTGAATAATTTTACAACTCCGAGTTAACTGATTGCAAAAAGCGATATCGCGCTAGTCGTGCCCGCCAGCTGTGTCACCCTGCTTTCATTAATTTATGTGTGGCATTGAAATGTTTTTTTTTGCTTCTTTTTCATTGAATCCTTATTAAAGTGGTTAAAATACGATTACTTATCACAAACGCAACAAAAATAAGAAGTTTGTTTTTTATTTGTAATCAAGTTAAATCCCGTGCTAGGTTAATCGTAGGTAGGTTTGCGCGATGTACAGATGCGGTCAAAATCAAGCTTTTTACAGTATACTGCACATCTCTGTACTCGAGCGCCCTATGAATCAAGTGTACCAAACGTGCAGCCAATGCGTTGCGTGTTCAATACAACAAGCTTTCAGGGCGCTGTTGCGGCTGCCACGATATTGCAGTGCATCTGCAATGTTTGCAGACGCCAGAGTAGACAGCTTCTCAGTTGTAGTGCGCAAAAAGAATGCGTCTCTTCTCGCCAGATTGCGTGGCAGTCGCAACAGTCTCTTAAGAATTATTGCTGATAGGTATAATGAAAGCCCCATAGTGAGGCATCTCATAAAAACCACCCTGGCGCTAGTAGAATATAAGTACTAACATAGTTTAAAAGTTAAATTGTTTTACTAACATTCTAGAATTGTAAGTATGTTGTATTAATGTCAGTGGATCATGTTGTCTGTTAAATAAATAAAATAATAATAATAATCTAAACTACATAAATTCGTTTACACCCTGTATAGAGGTACTAAGTATTAATTTTCCAGTGTCAATACCCATAATGTTATGTCAATCACAAGTATTTACAATCTTCATTTCTTTGAAGTCTTTCAAATAAAATGAATATATAAATAATATAACGAATACCAAGCATTCATCATACTCTCTACTAGAAGACGTTATCAAGATTTTCTTAAAAGGACATAAACCTACACTCGTCTAGACAACATTGGTCCCAAATGAGTGGCAAGCCTAAGAAATAACTAAATATTCATAAAGCTAGTTTACACAGATGAAATTATATACTACAGTGAGTCCTAGACGTATTTTATTCGCATAAACAGAAATTAATTTCTTTATAGCCATGGAATCGATTAGCAGCACGGTTTATGATGCGCCCGCGCTGCTCCGCGTGCCAGCTTTATTACAGCTCTCTATACATAAGTACTGGATGCCTCAACATAGTAGTATCTAACTATCTATTAATTTAAACCTCCTGTTAATGAAAAATTACAGCTGTACCATGTAATAAATGTTAATGGCAGTTAAAGTTTATGTAAATTTTAGGTTTGAGCCCACGGCTAGTATGAAAACTGGGGGTAAATTATAGGTAATGTATGCTAGGAGGTAACGTTTAAATTCGAAGGTATTTAAACTTAAGTATCAGTAATAATTAGTGCAAAACATTTGACAAAAAGCTATTAAAAATCCATTAAATGAGTTCGACTCGTTACTTTATCGAGTGTTCAGCTTAGTATTAAGGGCTTCGTTTAGGTCCGAATATGCAATCCCGAGTGCAATTACGAGGAGAACACTTCTGCTTACCCCTTCGGACGTTATAGGCGTGAGTTTCTACATGTAAATTAAAACTCGAATGAAAATAATTTAGAGACTGCGTGAAATGTATCGATTTCTTTCGCCTATTGTAAACTAGATGGCGTTGTAGCCATTTTTGAATCGCGATATGGTTTCATTACATCTACATTGTTTAGTTATTGCGATTCAATATTAGTTTCCGAATTCCACGCGGACGGAGTTGCGGGCACAGCTAGTCATAATATGATAACTCTCACGAATGTTATAATACAACAAAAAACTATTCTTTAGCAATAAAATAAATCGATTTTATAGCAAAGAGCCAAGCATAAATCATCCAAAATTTAAGTGGGTGTAGTAATCTTCATCTTTCTCTATCCAGAACCAAGTCCTTCATTTCTATGTATGTTATCACTTCTGTCTTTTCCTTCAATTGGTCTGTGTACTTTCTTTTTGGTCTACCTGGTTTTCTCTTTGCTTGTAATTTACCTTCTATGGTATCCTAATTCTAACTAATATCCTAACTATCCTAACTAATATTATAAATGCGAAAGTAAGTTTCTTTGTTTGTTACCTTTTCACGCCTACACCACTGAACCGATCATCCTGAAATTTTGCATATTCGTTGTCAGATGTACAGAAACGGACTTAAGGTACATTTCATCCCGAAAAAAAGTACTGTTCCCGAGGAAAACAACTATAACGTTAATAGATGGCGCCACGTGTCTTTCGAATCATGGTTGAATTATATTATTATAGAAACTTTAGTAGTGTGTTAAGAGTTGACTGTCAAATTCTAAATTAACGCGAGTGCGCGGGCAAAAGCTAGTTGGTTATAAAGCTTTCTTGTCAAAAAGCACAAATATTCCATAAAAATAGTCTATTATTTCATTGTATTAGTCAACTACCTATCCTATTGCATCCAATTATTAATTGCCTCAATGTATCTGAAGTCAAAACACTGCGATCAAATAACATACCATGATGGCTGTTACTCAACAAATGATGATACGGTTGCCTAACAAGAGGAATATTTTCGTACCCGGTATGGGCATCAATGAGTTTGATACCGAAACAAAGGTACAAACAATTTGTAAGCACCATTACGTGGTTGGCTATTGAAAAAATAAAGCCAAGCCTTCTTCTGACATAGTGATGTTCAGTTTGGTGAACTTGGCACGTGCCGGTTCCAAATTCTAGACGCAACTACCCTTAAATAAAATAAACGTAAATCCTTATTATTGTGTTCTTGTTCATTGCTGCGTGTGGTTGTATTAATGGTATTGTACAAATAACAATAAATTGCGAACACGGCTTTCTTTTGTCGTATATCATTTGCACTTCATGTCACTTCCATATTAAATTCATATAAAAACACATATTTCTTAACTTTGAATTATTTCTCTTTTTGAGAGGGATCAAAAATAAAAAAAAACTTGGAGATGGTGTGTGCAATGCGCCAACTCTCACCAGCCGGGCTAACATGCGCACATTATCTCGTCTCGGCATAATTAGAGATAATTCGACGACAAAATTATCTCGCGCGACATTATATCTGAGATGACATTCTGATACAGTAATGGACTGATTATAATATAATACTTTATAAGTGTATTATTCTTAGCCATCATAGGTGTAGCCCAACCAAATTACTGCCAGTAATACTCGTCACTCTACTTACCCGTGTGTATCAAAACATAACACATCAGATACAATAGCCGATGATTCTGATACAAAGCTCTGGGAGCCTCAGGTATTAATCCTCACTGGAGATTGATGTGACAGAGCAACGTATATATCTTGATGTAGGTTAAGGCCTATATTAGGCAACACACTACAATAGCTCCACTAATGTTCGTGTTAATTACGTATTTAGGCAATTATACCCGTCGTAACATAGTTCGTGTTTTCTTCAAATCTTTAGAGGATATGATTTATTGGAGTTAATAAACGGTATTGATAGAGCGGGTTTACTATACAATGGTAGTGCTTCTTAGAAGACGGTATAACATTAAATTTAATAGTAGCTACTCTAAAGTGTAACCAGTGGTGTAACTAGTGTTCTTATTGTATTGAATGTTACGCTGAAACTCATGCAATACTAATAAGACAATTTTTGTATTATAACTTTCGTGAAACACATTTATATTTACGATTAGCTAAGGTTTACTCACGTGCATTTTTCGGGATTGCCCGACTAGTTTCGGACCCAAACGGAGCCCTTAATCGTGAGCTGATTACGCGGCGAGGTTACGAGTCGAACTGACTGGTTCTTTGACTGGACTACTCTGTAGACCGTAACTAATTCATAAATGAGACAATTTTTATTTGTATAAATCGTTGCCCCACACTAGGATTTCTCCTAAATCGTGGGTGCGATTACATACAAAAATCTTCTCATTTACAAACACCCAGACCCAGAATAATTATCTGAAGCCACACCAATACTTTTCCTTGCGGGAATTGGACCTGTAACCCGTTGCGCAGCAGTCAAGCCCTTAGCCACTGCGTCCATCGTGTCTTCGTTGATATTGTTTGAAGCTTTTTATGGAGTTTGTGGTAGTGTTTTAATTGAATGTGTAGGATCCATAATATTGGAGTATTAGATTAGAGAACTGCACTATACCTACTCACTATAATTTGTTGAATCAGTGCGTAGGACGCAGCAATGTTCTGTAGACTTATCTTAATCGCTTGAGAAACAGTGGATCCGTTATTAATTCATAAACCAAATGAGATTATTATCGATACGATGATTAAAGTTACTAGTGAAGTACGTTTAATTTAAACTCCTAACTTATTTTTTTTCTTTTTTGTTGTGATCAGTTAGCAAACAAGCCGACTGCTCACATGATGAAAAATGGTACCGCCGCCTGTATATACCTACAACACTAAGAGGCTTGATGATGCGTTGCCAACCTTAGTGACAAACTTGGAAAGTCTCATGTGCCTGTAATTTCATCGGCACCTAACCCTTCAAACCGGAACACATTAAGGGCTCTTTCAATTTAGCGGTTTGCTGTCGTCCTGCTGCGGTGCGGCAGCGGCGCGTTAGTCGCACTGCGCACGGACGATCGATTTTTGTCATACAAAGCGCGCGGTGCGGCAACAGTGCGGCGCCGGCACCGCGAACGCTCGGCAACAGGACGGCAACGTCGAAAACACCACGTGTTCATTTCGCTGTTGAATAGTGCGGTGAATAGACGACAGAGCTAATTTCACAAAATTTTCATTACTTGTTTGCTTTTATCACCTCTCTCAAACACAAGCAAGCTGTGTTTATTATGGAACACAATAAAAATGTATTTTTAAATTATTTATTAAATTTATATTATTTTCTGAGCCCATTGATTACATTTTTCAAAACTGCATCTTTTCATTTAACATTCTTAAAAATATGTTCTGTTCGAGAGAGGTGATAAAATGTGATAGCTCTCTTAATATTATCCTTTTTACTAAAAGTTTGTATAAAAAAAATAACCAATGAAAATAATTGTAGAAATAAATAATATCACAAATATGTTGTTTATTTTACTCACCTCAATGTTATCAGCAGTCTTTCTTCAGCTGATATAGTATGTTTGAAAACAGTTTAGAATTTTACTTTTAACTAATTCAAGTAATTCGTAGAAACATTCTCTAGACATTCTTAGATAATTAAAAAATTAGCTTGGATCTTGTTTTAACCTAGGATAAAGATTATGGAAATCACCAGAATTACATGTTAATGAAAACATTGGTGCTGCTCTTTTACGGGGGCGTCGTTTTTGTTTTTGTTTCTGTTTAATAATTTTCAACAAGAGCACTAACAATATTGTTTCTTCGTCAGAGTCCATGGCTTGACTGATGTCACATCACTAGCATACAAACGCACGGCAGTCAGAAAGGCTTTCAATTTAGGCGTTTGGTGTCGGACGGCTACCGTACTGCAGCGGCCCGGCAGCGGGTTATAACCAGCGGCACGGTAAACGTGCGGCAGCGGTCCGACACGAAACGTCTAAATTGAAAGCGCCCTAATGCAGCTTAGCGGCAGGAATACGTATGTTGATAGTACTTCCCCGAACGTACTCTTTCAGAAGGACCTCTACTTAATACTCTTAAGCTTGGCGTCGACTAGCCGAAACGCATCGAGTCGAGTCGCATTTATTCCGTGTGAAGAAGAATCGAGGCGAAACGGTCAGTAATCGCAAGTCGTTCAAACAGAAATTCGTATGACAAGCGATGCACGCGAGTGATGCGACTCGGCCCGTCTCGGCTCGTCGCTGATCGACGCAGTTTTATAGTAAACTAGTAACCCGCCCCGGCTTTGCACGTGTGCGTTTTATAGCTTAAAACCTCCCTCTTGAATCACTCTATCTATTAAAAAAAACCGCATCAAAATCCGTTGCGTAGTTTTAAAGATCTAAGCATACATAGGGACAGACAGCGGGAAGCGACTTTGTTTTATACTATGTAGTGATGATGTATAGAAGGCGAATTATTGCGATTCTATTCGACTCGATTCGACGAGCCTAGTGAATGCCAGCCTTTAAAGTTTTGTCAAATGTAAAAAAACAGGCTAAGTACTGGATTTTCTGCAGGCTTTTAGAAATCAATCTTCAAATCACCAAGAAATTTCTATAACAATTTATGACGTGTTTAAGCCTCAATTCATATATACCAGCGATTACTCTAGTTTCTACAAACATACAAAATTACGCAATTTCCCTTGATGATGGCTGTAATATTAGGTAACAAAATGGTAGCAAGGCCGATGAAAAATATACCTACATACCGGTGGCTCGTTTAAACAAAATATTGCTACGGATTGATGATACGGTCGGCCATTACGGCATGCGAACAGTGGTTAAGATGTAATAACAATAATTAAGATGTTGCCGTCCGAAGTCGATCCGAATTGCTATTGCGAGCATACGACGTAGTTACACGTGAATTGTGTAGATAATGTTAGTATGGTCATTTTATGTTTGTATATAAGTGTCTTAGGAGATCTACTTACAGGTTTTATGCACTATACAATACCTACAATACAATAATATTCATTGAACACAAAATAAATGAGAATCATTAAGCCGGGAATACATTGCTTGTAGCTTGCACAATGGCATGCAAGGAGCTTGCAGATGCCAGCTACTGGCTCGTCTGTACATAAAAAGGCATGCGTGTAGATGGTATGCAAGTAAATTGGACAGCGTTTGATTTTTTAGCATGTAATGTGCGGCGGGGATGGCAACGTTTGAACGCGTCACACAGTCGCAGCCTACAGGCATGCCATTTCTGTAGGCTATTAAAGACTGTGCCATTAAATGGTATGCCATTTCACTTGCAAATGTATCCTCAACGTGCCGGTTACACATTTACTGCACATGCCATTTTTTGGTATGCAAGTTACTTCCCTATTTTACGTGCATGTGTGTATTTCCGGGCGGTCTTACCTCACTTATTTCAGCCAGACAAAAAAATTTTCGAATGGATGAATTTCGAATATAATTTGCAAGAAAATGAAAAGGGTATTTCGTGGTGTAACAAATAAGAAGACATACATTGACCTACGTAGACATAGTTTCGGTAAAGCATACTTAGCTGTATGAACTGTACAATATTAAGCCTGAATTACATAGAAACGGCATAAGGTGCAGGTACGGCGCAGGCGCATCGCTATCATACATTTTGTACGAAAGAGATTTGAAGCGGCACGACATACACGCTTTCATACATTTGTATGAAAGCGACGCGCCTGCGCGGCGCCTGCACCCTATGCCGCTTCTATGTAATTCACGCCTTAGGTTTGCAAACCAACTAAAGTTCCATAGGGTTGATTATTCTGTAGAATGAAAAAACAAGGATGAAAATCGCGGTGATGTCATGAATTTCGCAACGATTTACATACCTACACAAAAATTAACGTTCACCTGACAATTAGCCGTAATAATGATATACAGAGATATAAAAAGAACATCATAAAAATGTGATTCATACATACATATGTAGGACACGGAGATGTTATTATGGATCACAATTTTGGGGTTATTACTGTGGGAACATTTACGACCACAGAACAGTGCGTCCAACATTTATACGAATAATGTAACCAGTGAGAGCGACCAATTATTTGGAACTGCGAACTTAATGCTTGACCTTTTGTAAATGTCTGTAAAACCCTATTTCGAACAGAAAACTTAACTTGAAATTGAATTTTGGATCGAAACAAAACAACGACGAACATGGAACCTATATTTACGATCAAAGTATTGTTAAACAACGAACTACTAGATGTCAATTAACATTTGGGAGTAGGGTAAACGATATACAAAATGTCAAATCACAAAAATCGAATCGATCGTCGGATCCGAAACACTTTTGTGTTTGGAAAACGTGCGATCCGTTAGCCGAAACTTCGTAGTTCAATTTGAGGAGTAGACGCTGAAGAGTTAATAGCAGCTCGTCTTGTAAAACCAAAAAGGAATAATATGACAAAAGCGCATAGGAATTTCCTCTTTCGTCACCTGGCAGGCCTGTCACTCCACGGTTTAGGTATGAAAACATAGGCATGTACCGCTTCACCTCCGGAGTGAAACACAAAAGAAAATCGAACCGAAATGTAATAAGGGGCGCGAACGCGAGAGTAACGCGGATTGGGGGCGAAGCTTCTGTACGTAGTACTATTTAGTATCAGGTGTTAACTTTGGTGCGGGCGAAATCAACTTTAGTTTTATTTGTCTTGCTGGCCCCTTTGCTACATCCTATGCTTAAATACGGCCCTGGTGCCACCTGTCAATAAATTCTGGGCGCACTATAAAGAGAAGGGTCCTTATATTGACTAAACTTTAGTATTTTTTTATTACTTTTGAAAGTGATTGCTGTACGCATTGCGCAATGGATGGATTTTTATAAGGAAGATTTTAATGACGATATTTAAGGACGGTTACACAATATTACTTTGAATGTGTAGCGATTTCTTTTGAACAAACAAGATTAAATTATTCGTCTTTTTGTAAATAAACTAAAGTGTTTTCGAACTGTACGCTGAAATGCTATCTTTGTTACCGTTAATTATAATTATCACTTGCGTTAACGGTGTAGGAAAACATCGCTTGGAATCCTGCACACCTGAGAGGACATCATACAATTCTCGATGGTGTGTATAGTCCGGCCACCCGCATCAAGCCGCCTTGGAGGATTAAGGCCTAAATTCTTCTTATTCTAAGAAGAGGCTTCTGCCCAGCAGAGGGACAGTAATAGCACAGTCTACCTATATCTTACTCCTTACAGTCGGTCAACGTAGAACATTGTCGCAGAGCAATCTTGCGGGGGGTTGCGGGGTGAAGGGGGCGGAGGTCATGTCCCGAGTAGCCATACTGCATACTCGGGACATAACCTCCGCCCTTACATCATTTTGACATTTCGTAGGACCTGTCAAATGTATGGGCGTTGACCCACTGTATGTAGTAAGTAGGTACACTGTGGTAATAGGCTGATGATGATGATGTACCTAACATTTAGGATATACTTGTCTCGTGTAGTGCCGGACTTAAAGAATAGCACTACCCCATCTCTTCCCGTGGGTGTCGTAAAAGGCGACTAAGGGATTCTCTAAAGGATGGGCAGCAGCGTTCTCGAGTATTTTAACAACCATACTGCGATCGCCAACCCGCCTGCCAAGCGTGGTGATTACGGCAACCCCCCTCCCTTTTGGGGGAGGCCTGTGTCCAGCAGTAGAAGTCTTTCAGCTGAATGATGATGACGATGATGAGGATAAACTTTGTCATAGGCCGATAACAGATTTTTACGTTTCAAAATTTTGCGCCTCTGACTGGAAAAACATTTCATCTTGTAAGGATTGATAGAGTGCGCGCAAGATAACTCTGCGCGCGACTGAGGGCGTGCTAAACGTTACCATGATCGCAAAAGTTCAAATTACCGCTTTTTAAGCTTTACTTTTTTATCGCTAAACATATTTTTCCCGCTAAACATTCCTACAATCAGGTCGTTCTACCATCAAAATTAATAAAACGGCACACACTTTGGTGGACCATGATTAGTTCCGATTTCGGCCGCGCGCAGACTTATCTTGCGCGCACTCTACCATAATTGTGCCCGAAAAATGTTAATAATTGCTTCGCCACCCATAACGTACGACTTAATACCACAGGCGAAATGTGAATAAATAGACTCCAGTAATAGGAGCATACCTCTTCTTACCCCTTCGGAAATTACAAGCTTGAGTATATGCATGTACCTACATAATTACCATGTAGTAAACTACAACATTTAGCTATGACCTAGGCGAATCATTAGTCGTATAAGGGCTGATTTTTCAATCGTCAGATAACTTTTATCTGGGGAATAAGTTTGAAGTTTTGACAGCTTTTTGATAGAAAATCTATCAAACCGTCATATTTATTCGTTGGATAAAATTTATCTGACGATTGAAAAATCGGCCCTAAACAAAACAAAACTAAAGAATAGGATGACAATACTTTGTCATAAAATCCGGTACAAACTGGGTTATTATCTGACACACGCCCATAAACATTTCAGTGTGCGCAAGCGCCGTATTTTCATGGAAACCTTGTTAGTCATTGTAGTCGCCATTTTTTCCGTGTTATAAGGAAGTGGCGTCGAGTCGTAGATCACGGCTGCGCGCGCGCCGCTCCGGGAATCATCAGAATTTTATTGCTAGCGTTAACCTACCTGACGTATGGTGTGCAAAAAATGAAGGTATGAGTTATTACGTTATTGTTTTATGACATTTTTATTAATGTACTTTATCTTAGTATGTAGTTTGGTTGTCTGGAGGAGAGGCATTTGTCCAGTTGTGTTACAATGAGATATGGAATATGAAACTGAAACTTAAGGCGATTAAACAGAGCTACCAGAGTATTATTTTTTTGTATATAAATGGAAGTATTTTGAAAGAAGGAAAAGAAATAAACTTTTGCACACGTTTCTTAGTTATAACTGCACATAAATACTTATCAAACTACAACTAACAACCTAACTTAAACTGTATCACACAAAAAAAGTAACTTATCATTTTTATTTTCTGTCCTTACTTTGTCGACATTTTCAAGTGTAGTGCCATGTTATGGGCATATGCCATATGGCACAAATGGTCTCAGTTATTGCTACCGTGCATTGCTCGCTTGAGACAGGTGTCGTCCAATGTACAAGTTTTTGTTCACAGTAGCAAACTCAAAAGTGGTCAAGATAAAGGCTTATGATATTATTGGCTTGAAACAATTCTGAATGATATTTTACCTTAGAATATAAACCTCTTTATTACTACGTTTGGCCAAGGGATTTTTGGAGGCAACTCATTTAGCGCAACAATTTGAATAGCACTAATTTGAATAGCACTAATTTGAATAGCACCAATTTAAAGAGCACCAATTCGTAGAGTACCAATAGTATTCATATTCCTATCACTATTGGTGTGATTTGAATAGGTGCTATTCAAATTGGTGCGCTAAGTAGATTGCCACTGATTTCAGACCACAGTGTATGGTTGTTAGAGTAACCAACGATGTTTTCGGTGGTTATTATTTATTTGTAGCTTATTGTGCTTATTTTCTGTAAATTTAATATGTATAAAAATGAAAACAAACTGTGTATAACGTAATTAGTACAATTGAAATTGCAATAATAATATAATTATGTTGATAAGCGCGCACATTAAAAGTCAGTTTGCTTAAATAGTGGCGGTACACCCAAACGACATGCAGGAATTTTATGTAATAAAAATAAAAGGCATATTTAATTTTCATTAAAAATTAGCTGACCCGACAGACGTTGTCCTGTCATACATAAATCCCATAATATAAAAATGAACTTTCAGTTTTTATCGAATTTGCCAACTTTCCGGGCAATTTTCGGAAAACTACGGACATTAAAAAAATAAATAGCCATATCGGTCCAGTCGTTTTCAAGTGATGCGCTTTCCAACGAACGGCATTTAATTTTTATTTATACTACGTGTTTTTTTGATATCCCATAACTCTAGGGTTATATTATTTAAGTAAAAAGAACACAAAATCTCCTAGAATAGGTGGCCCAAAAATGCATAGTTTCGAAAATATAATCAATCATAATTAAATTATAGGTAGGTATCTAAGTTTCATTGATAAATAAGAGTAATTCATTTTTATTCAAACCAATCATTCATAATTAAAGCTAAGAAAATGTGACGTTGTCATATTTCACGTAAGGGTATTTTACATTAATAATCGTGACTTTGTCGAATTATTTTGTAAGAAAAATTAAAACAAAAAAAAATGATGATTGAAGAATAATTCATATGCTAGTTGGTTCTTTGATATGGTCTCAATCATACCCTAGAGTTATGAGATATCAAAAAAAAAACACCTTGTATAGATGATATTAGTATGTCGTACAATATTCTTCATCATCAGAAGTGTCCCCTGAATCACCATCAATGTTTAAAAAAAAATAAAGCAGCGTCTCGCGACGCTACTGTAAGAACTTTACTTTGAAGACTTTCCGTTACGTATACATTCCACGTCCAATAAAAAACTGTCGTCTCAGTTTCACTACACTACGGAACTCTAAAAATGCGCGTCATTGTGTAATGTAGTAAAAAAGTAAAAAATACATCGCAGTTAGTTATGTTCATAGTTATTATTTCCGTAAATAATGCAGGAACAAAATGAATATGCGAATGTAGAAGCCAGGCAATAACAGTTAACATTTTTATACTACGAGCTTCAAGAATTCAGCTAAGAATTTTTATTTTAATAGCGAATTAGTGTTTTTGCACGTTAAATTATACTTTAATAAAATAAATGTTTGTATTTATGAAATAACTATTCAAATCAGAAGGCTAGAGAAGGTCGTTTAGACGTAAGTAAGAAAAAAACATTAAAATATTGAAAACTTGTTTTTTTTAAAGGTTTGTTTTCTTGTAAGTAGGGATTCGGTCTTTTCATAGGATTACGTTGAGAGTTACGTGGTTCTATCACACAGAGACACTTTAAAATAATATTTAATCTTAAATATGGTGGGGTTAAATGTACTTATAAATATCAGTACCTATTAACAGTTTTGGACTCACATTACAAACAAACAAACTGAAGAAATATTTAGCCTCATTTCAGCAACAGGAGGCAATCTAATTGTAGCTCAACCACGACCGTTCAACTGCTATCTCTATAAGAAAAAAAAACAAACGGCCGTGGTACAGCTGCAGTTCGATTGCGATTTTAAAACTATTTTGTTGGTAAAATTAGCCTCCAGTTACAAGTCTACCTATTTCAAAGTTCTCAAATATTCTAGCACCAGCTAAACTAGAATATATTTTAAAATAAATCCCAGTTTCAAGTATAAAACATAATCAATACCACAGTGTAACGATATGACGTATATAAAATCAGATAGCCGAAGTAAGGTCCCTGCACGACCCCTGTTTATTATGCGCATGAATAATTTGTTCCTATTACTGATTTATATATGATAAAGCACCCAACGGAATCCACGATATCAGGCTCTATATGATTTAATATCTGTGTGATTCTTCTTGCTCTTTGGTAATATATTTTCTAGTGTTATATGATATAAGAGGGAAGTTTCATAAAATAATCCTAATCCTAATTTCCTAACTAATATTATAAATGCGAAAGTAAGTTTCTTTGTTTGTTACCTTTTTACGCCTAAACCACTTAACTGATCATCCTGATTTTTTGCATATACGTTGTCAGGTGTACAGAAACGGACTTAAGGTAACTTTCATTCTGAAAAAAAATACTATTCCCCAGGAAAACAACAATAACGTGCATAGATGGCGCCACGTGCCTTTCGAATCACGATTGGGCTTAATTAACGCGAGCGAAGTCGTGGGCAATAGCTAGTAACAAAATAAAGCGAGAAAAATATGACAAGAAAATGGGACTATCGAGACTATAATATCTGTAACTATTTGATAGTTACGAAAATAACAGATAAACACCATGTATAAGATAAACAAGCGCTCGGGACTAAAATCTTTTGTAAACTATGAAGCATCAAACATGCGTACAGATGAAACCGTATCATCTCAAACGGGATTAAAGAAAAAGAAAACATTGCACAAAGCTCAACGTAGGTAAAAGTAAACGAAACAACTTTCACTGAATTTAATATTGTATCGGCAAGTTCAAATAAAAGTTTGCGCAATAATAATAATTAAAGCGTACATTTGATTTTCATGCAAACGATCTCGCTAAGTACGATCCGCTGTACAATAGACATCAACGAGCAGTTGTGGTTTTTACGATCGGGTTTTTTTATTATATTTTTATTATTTTATTATATTTTTTAATGAAAATGCAGTAATATCAAGTATCAACGGGATTAAATTTCTGAAGGGCCTAAAGAGGAATATTTTTTTATTACTTTAAGGTAACTTTTATTACGTACATATAACTTATCTTGAAAGGAAATTATGTAATATATTGAACAGAAAGTATAAAATATGAATTTAACAAAATTGAAATATACGTATCAATTTTCTAATTACATTACGAAAGAAGATCCAAACATGATCACATAAATTCCTCCATACGACGTTACCTTAAGTGCGGGCACACATTACAATCATTCCATCGCATTCGGACCATCGTTTCGTACATTTTAATATGACCACATTAGTGGCCGCATTAAGTCGGACTCATCTCCGTTATTAGTCAGAAACTGGTCTGACTTCCTACGTCCACAGGATGTTGCTCCATATACGCCATTCATTAACTTAATGGCTTTGGGCCGCGATGATTTTTATTGCGAAACATCGATCTGAATGCGCAAGCGCATCGTACCATGTGAATGGGTTTTTAATGAAACTAGTGTCTTTTGTCATTTTTGTGTTTATTTGTTTTAACAATTATGTGCAGAAAAAAGGCTGCTTGTAGTTGTAAAGCTTGGAAGCTGTGTGTTTTTTTCTTGTTATGGCAATTTGCATGTGTATGGTTTTAAGTTTGTATTAAATACAGTTAAGCAACTACCTTGACGGTCTAGTGGTTGCAAGTACGACTATGGTCCTGGGTTCGATCCCGAGTCAGGTAAATTGTTTATGGGGTTTTTTCGAGGGGAATGTCGCAGTAATAGCCCGTAGTCTGGATTTGTGTCCGGTTGATAGCAATAAGCTTGCCCCCTATTACATGGGACTTAAAAATAACAGCTAAATAGGGGTATATATTATACACCTTTGCCCAACCATTCGGGGAATACAGGCGTGATGTTATGATTATGTTATGTTAAGCAACTTTCCGGTAAAAACCGAATAAACAGCTGATTTATGTTGACGGCCTAGTTCAACTTTAATTAGTTAAGTACAGTTTAATACTTTTGATTGCTAGCCTCTTAGCCAGTCTCTAATACCTATAAAACCTATTTATAACTATTAGTGTTTATTAAGGGGTTTGCCGATCATATGCATTTTTTTCTTTTTTTTTGAAAAAACGTTGCCGCTCACTAAGATTTCTCTTGTATCGTGGTTGCGTTTACAGACACAAATCTCACATACACAAACGTCCAGACCCGAAACAACCATCTGCAGGCCATACAAATTTTTGTTCCGTGTGGGAATCGAACCCATGACCCGTAGCGCAGAAGCCAATTGCTTAGCCACTGCACCAAACGTGTCGTCATTAATTAGTTAAGTACAGTTTAATACTTTTGATTGTAGACCTTTTAGCCAGTCTCTAATACCTATAAAACCTATTTACCACTAGTAGTGTTTATTAGGGGGTTCGTGGCTAATTAACAACACGTTGATGTGGACGACACGCTTGGTGCAGTGGCTGAGTGAATGGCTTCTGCGCTACGGGTTGTGGGCTCGATTCCCGCACGGAACAAATATTTGTATGGCCTACAGATAGTTGTTCCGGGTCTGGATGTTTGTGTATGAGAAGATTTTTGTCTGTAAACGTACCCAAGATACAAGAGAAATTTTAGAGTGGGGAAAAGTTTAATATAAAAAAAACAACCCTGCCGATCATATGATTTTCAAGGTTAAGCTGCGCTTACCGCGGCCAGCCCGGGGATGGGTGACCGTACGTTACACATCGAGAATCACGCCTCGGAAAATAATAGTTATTTTTCATTTTATTTTCTCTCAAAAAGGTACAATGGTTGGTTCATACACAAATTACAGCAAAATTTCTAACCTTTGTGAGAGCTGGAGTCTATACTGGGTTCGGGACCTGTATGACAGATCGCCACGGAAAGCACGCTAAGCCGTCGGTCCGGCTGTCATAAGCTTATGACAGTCGTTACGGGTAGTCAGAAGCCCGTAAGTCTCACAACCGGTCTAACCTTAGGTTCCGGCATTGCCCAGTAACTGAGCTGCGAAGGTCTGATGGTAGTCGTTCCTAACAAATTACGCATTTGAAGTTACAAAAACGCAATGAATATCAAACGCACACGACCGCCTTGGCTCGGCTGTGTGGCCGCTGCACGCATGCAAACGCGAGGCATCGCCACAACCATAACTTGCGCGCTACAAAAAAAAGCGTTTTTTTCATGCCATAAAATAAAAGTCGTTTCCCAGCAATTATTTTTCGTCAAAGTAATTTAGATTGATGTACAGAGTGCGTAGATTTCGGCTATGTGATGGGTCTTTTTACACGCTGTATATACTATAAATATTGGTGTTCAGCAGCATCTGGTTAGATTGGACGCTGATCCCAACATAGTGGGAAAAGGATAGGCAGACAGTTAGTATTTATTATGCAATTTAGAATGTACTGTATTTATCACAAGTATCAATCTATCACACTAAATAAAAAATAAAAAACTCGCTCCATCATACTCTCAGAAATAACAATACGAAACCTGAAATAAACAAAACAATCTCTTCAATCAACAGAAGGAACATTATTTATTTCAATTTTTTTCTCATTCAATACTAAAATGCCAATCGTCTACCAAGACTTTAGCTATTTAACATACTAATCTATGATTGTTAACATGAGATGGTTCAAACGACCCGCTCATATAACTAACACAATCTAAAATCAACTTTATTTTTAATAACTTTAAGTGCAATTTGAGATGGATAGGTTTAGAAAGAATCGTGCTTACGGTAGCCGAAATCAAGGGTCAAAAAGATCAAGCGTGATCTAAAACTGATATTAAAGATTGTAAGGAGAGTGACGCATGCGTGAATGAGATATTACAGGCAAGCAGTGATGAAACCGGCTTACACTGTAGGACACGATGCAGTGACCAGTTTGTTGATTTGTGTTGAAATGTTAGTAAGAGAAACAGAATGGTCAAATAATAGAAATCTATATGAATAAAAAGAAAAGTCCTGACTGACTGACTGATTGATTGACTCATCAACGCCCAGCCCAAACCCTTCTACCTAGAAAGCTGAAATTTTGCACAGAGGTTTCCTTTTATTATGTAGACAAGGAACAAGGAAGGATTTTTCAAAATTCAAACCCTATTTTTTTTTAATTCTGACACAAAACCGCATTTAAAGTCTTGTTTTTAATTGATAACCTAACTAAGAATTTCGTAGTTAAGGAACTTGATTCTGGTATTTTCTTCTCAAACATTTTTATCCATATTCCTATATTAAAATGTTTACACTTTATCTTGTCCTTAAGTGTAAAGCTCTTATAACAATACCCAGACCGGACTATGCTGGCATCAAACACTACTAGATCGGTGATGGACACCGGCCCCCGCGCATTCGCGGTATCTTTTTATACTCGCGATATTTCTTCTTATTATATTATGTTATATCTTATTAATGTTAGTCTGTTTTTGCCTTGTAAGTTGTTTTATTTTTGTTCAATGTCAGTGTTTCGAGAAAGAGAGGAGGAAAATTTTTAATAATTGTTTTGTTATATTAGTACTTATCTCGCTTTGGAACTCACTCACTCATTTACCGTGCAGAAGTACAGTCCTTTGGAAGGCATACGGGGGACACAGGTCCAACGCGCAGAGGCCGTTTTGAGAGCTTTAATCAAAAATGAAATAGGGCACCAACCGGGGACTATTGACAGCTGCACTATTGGAGTATTAGACCCACCTGGGACTGTCCATAACTGTACAGTCATGGACTGTCCCGTGGGTCAAGACTATTGTAAAATATGGTAAGATACATCTGGTCTATGGAAAGGGATGGGTAGTGCACTGTTTAACTTCATATTATTAGCATCTATCTACTACTAGCTTTGCCTCGCCCACGTAAGAGGTTTTTTAATTTTTTATTATGTCAGAAACCTTCACGTAAATACCAACAACAACTGTACAAAATTTCAAGACAATCGATCAACTGATTTTCCAGTTTTGCGGACACAAACATACGGAAGCTGAATTTTTATATACAAGGTTAGTCGAAAAGGGGGTACTAATCCGAAGCCCACTTATAGTATCGCTGATGACTGTTTGAAAGCAAGTGTTAAAATTTCAAAATTCGATATATTTTTTTTCCAAATAAAATGATTTTAATTTTAGTTTTTTCAAAAATTCTTCATCCCTGCTTTAGTTACAAATTCAGAAAATGGTGCTTCTAATTCATGACCCCAATTATGACCTAAAATGTAAACACAGCTGATCATAACTGGGGATAGATAGATTTTAGAGATTTTTTTTAGAGATTTTTGAACAACTGTTTCTCTTTAACTATTGAGTTTTGGGAAAAGTAGTAGAACAAAAGTTATTCATTATTATGTGTACTTTAACACCCTTTCGGATTAGTACCCCCTTTCTGACTAACCTTGTATAAGATTACTGATCTCATATCTGTCACAATTACATTGTGTAACATGAATAAGAGAAGGCTTTAGAAAATATTCCAAAAAAAGATTAAATTCAGCAATAAGCTTAAAACAACACGCAATCAATAAATTAATTCCAATTTAATTCAGCTCATTACTTGAATACGACCTTTACGAAAAAATCGAAAAAAACGTTAAAAGAAGAAAGGTGAAAGCTTGTTAAAATGCCGACGTACAAGAGAATCTTACACTTGACGTGACGTCAAATGCACCATTAAAATTATCTTCGGAGCGACGTCAACTCTAATCTTGCTCGCCGGTACAATAAATAAAGGAGCTTTTGATGTAGCCGCTCCGCTTAAACTTGCTTAAATTAAGGCACTCCGCTCATTTGGGCAGCCAATTAAGCGCGAAAAGTATCGCGCTCGCCAAAAACTGCGTTTGCGCACTCATCAAAATTGTTCACTTTCATTGTTTCGTCTTTTTACGGGTTGTATGATAGGGGTTATTTTTTAATTTTAATATAATGATCAACCTTTAGTGTTATTAATTGTGTTAAAATTGTCGTTTATAGTGATCATGCGTCGTTCGTTATTTGCGTAATATAACGTTATTTTTATGTTTTGTGTCACCTTTTGTGTGTTAATGACTTAAATAACAATATGCCACTATGAGTACCCTACACAGTTTCCAATTTAAAATAAATTATTGCTTTATACGGCATCAAGTGTTTCTCGCAAACTTAGCGACTACTTTGTCTCGCTTTTTATCGCACCCTGAAAGTTACGGGCACTTCAACTCGGCTCCATCCCACATCACGGATCCCCAAGTACAATAATTACACCTTAAACTACTTTACCAAGTAAAATATTGATTGTTAAGCCCCCTTCATAGGCTACTACCAACGTTCATTCGATTAGCATAAAACTATAAACACCCACACGAAAAAACTCATCTGCAACTCGCAAATTTCATTAATTTGACTATAAGACGTCTTAAATAACGTACAAAATTACTGTTTCGATGCAACTCTGTAATCTCGAGTGCATTAAAACCTTCGTGGGTGGTTAAAGAAGTCAGTTATGTGTCCATATAAGTAAATTATTATTGGTGCAGCCTTGACAGCTTTCAACTGAAATGTGAAGCGCATTTTGTAGGTCTCTTACGTTTGATGGTATATTACTGTATAGATCCGGATCTACATACGTACCTACCTACGTATTGTCAACTTTTTTGTTCACTAGATATTAAATAATGTTTGTTACTTGTTGAAATGCTAATCACCACATAAATGTGCCCGAAGAAAGTGGAAACATGGGACTTAATATTCAAAATTATGCGCTTTTGAATAATTAACTGGAAAAACATTTCATTTTGTAGGGATATGATATAGGTTTTGATACCTATTCAATTGCATTAGCACCATGATTGTGCCCGAAAATGGCAATAATTGCCTCGCCACCAATTATATGGGACTTAATACCACTGGCGAAATATGGATGACTTCAGCAATACGAGAACAGATCTGCTTACCCCTTCGGGGATTACAGGCATGTATGAATGTGAAACTGATTACATCTTCAGTAGAGTTTAAACATGATTTACATATCAACTAAATTACATTTGAACTTGTATAATTTTATTTCAGCCATGAAATAAGCATTAAATAGAATTGAAAACACCCAATACCCAAAATTCTTGTGGAAAAATTGTGCGCAAAAGCCTTAAATATTTGTGCACTTTACATGCGCAGGTAATTCAGTCCTTCGTACCGGATCAGGTAATAACATTGTTTATTTATAGGTATTAACAACTCTCTATAGATCCCCGAGATAATAAGACGAGTCGGTGACATTCATTCGGCCATCCAAAGCCTCGTGTGAAATGACAGCTGATTCCTTTAAGATATCTTGCAGTACAATTTTATATACGATTAAAATTTTATGAATTACAATCTTATTGTTGTGTAGTAAGGTTGGAATTTGAGTTGAGGGTTAGTAAAGTTATGTTGGTTAACAATATGTCTCATTTCAAACGGATCAAAGCTTAATGCTTCGCCGTGAGAATTAATTTCGTGGTGTAATGACCTTCATGTAACACTGATTCTGTGACATCTTGTGAGAAAAACTTCTGAATGTATGCTAATCTCTTTTATAGGTTTTTTAATAGTAATGAATTATTAATTGTTGAATAACTATGCTTTTTATCGGGGGTCCGATATATGGTTTCTCATGAATAATTATTTTTGAGTACCGAATATAAAAATATAAATATTTTGAATAGTCATTGGTTTGAAGAAGAAATGTTATACAAGGTGTAACATAAATAACGCACAACCTCTTAAGGGGTCACTGTACTCATCATTGTGAACAACTTTTACTATGGGACCAAATCTGAAATCGCGAAAAAATAATCAGCTGTTCCCTACATATATAAGGTCCAATCAAAATAGATGGACAAACTTTTACAGATCACAGTACTCATGAATATGAACAACTTTTACTATGGGACCAACTCTGAAATATAAAAAAATATATCAGCTGTTCCATACATTTTGATCGTGTAGGTATTGCACTTTTGCATGGAACAGCTGGTATTTTTTTTATATTTCAGAGTTGGTCCCATAGTAAAAGTTGTTCATATTCATGAGTACTGTGATCTGTAAAAGTTTGTCCAACTATTTTTATTCGACCTTAAATGTTCGCTTAACTCGTCAAAATGTAGGGAACAGCAGTTTCTTTTTCGCGATTTCATGTTTAGTCCCATAGTAAAAGTTGTTCATAATGATGAGTACAGTGACCCCTTAAGAGGTTGTGCGTTATTTATGGTACACCTTGTATTTATAAACTTGAGAGTTTATTTGATTGTCTCGTTGGTCCAGTGGTCGCAAGCGCGACTGCTGAGCGTAAGGTACTGGCTTCGATCAAGCAAAGTGTTATTGGGTTTTTCCGTGTGAAAACTCAGTAGCAGCCCAGAGTCTAGATTTGTGCCCAGTTGATGGCAATAGGCTCGCTCCCAATTACGTGGGATTTAAATATAACGGCGAAATGAGAGTATCGGTATATTAATCGGGGAACACAGGTGTTATGTTATGTTAGAATTTATGACTTTTGAACATTTTATGGTTAATGTGGAGTCATTAACGTATGATAAAGTTTCTTTATGTTGCAGTTAAATAACAAACACAAAAAATACGAGCCTCTGAAGTACGAAGTGATTGCTAACCATCTAATTTGTCTTCAAATTAATAGTAATACATTATAATTAATTACAGTCATAGTAAACATGTTTAAGAGTAATTAAAGTGAGAATTATAAATGAAATAATTAATAGTTACGATATTATTATGATATAATGCTTCCGCCGTACCCCTACTAAACTACATAGTATACCAAAAAATACTAATATATCAAACAGTAGGCGTCCACGGCTGAATTTTGTCACACCAGCAAGCATAACATGCGCACGCGACATAATTATGTCGTCGCATTATCTCCTCTTTGCAAGACATAATGCGATGACAAAATTATCTCTCGCTGCTCACGTTAGCCTGGCTGAAATACTTCTGAATAGTTTGTGTGATTACAGACACAAATCATCACAAACACCAAGACCCGGAACAATAATCTCTAGGGCATACAAATACTTGTTCCGTACGGGAATCGAACCGGCGATTAGTTGCGCAGCAGTCAAGCACTCAGCCACTGCGCCCATCATGTTGTTAGACGACATGATTACCACAGTGGCTAAGGTTGCTACAGCAAACGATTTTAGGCCTAAAATGCAATTATGAACATTCAAAATCATAATCATTTTTTTATTTATCATAAACCATTACAGGTGCTTATGAATAGTCGAATTTAGGTGCACGCATTATACTTAGATATTGGCATTAGAAATCACCGGTAGCTTTTATCGTTCTTACAAGTTAAATCTACATAATGTAAACATGTAAAAATAAATAAAAAACCAACCGTCCGAAGTTTCCCACACTACCAAGTAATTGCCATAAAAAATAAACAAGAAAAAAACCGTCAAAAAGATGTACCCGTCGTTACTAGGAAGTGCAACTCGATACACTAGAGGCCGAGAGAAACTGGTCGCGGGTGGTCCTCACTTTATTTTTTGAGTAGTTCCCGTAATTAATGAGCCCAATGAGTATGTACGTAACACGTAATATGAATAGACGTGGTAAATATTATGGTGAATAAATAAGTAGGATTGCAGTCGAAAGATGTATGCTACATTCGATTAAATACACTTTTATATTTTTTTTATTGAAAGTCTTTGTCGCTTTGCGACCATATCGACCAATGAAAAGATTACTAATAGATAATAACAATGTACTTTATTACTAACTTGTATAGAAGTTTAGCTTTGTCTGACATTGGAAAAGCTAGGATGGAATTACAAATGCCAATGTCATATTTTTTTTCGGCCAAACAAATATAATTTATCTTGTTGAGCAAAGAACAAGAATATTTAGTTCGTTACACAAGTAATATATAAGTAATATATTTAATTATCAATAAAAACAGTTATGTGGTGTTCATATTTCATTATTTATTACTAAAACTTAATTGCAAGCTTTGGACACTTTTGCCGTCGAATACGCATGACGAAATTGTAGAAGATCAAGATAGCCAAAGGTAAGTAACAGTTACGTTCAGTTAAAAAATATTTTAATTAAATCTCTATTTACTTGTGCCATATCTCTCATATCGGTAAGATGTGGAACAGTCAAGAGTCGAGCGTCAAGATACCGATCTAGATGAATATTAATTGAGAATTTGTTGGTTACAAATGATGTGGCCGCCACTGTATGAACGTATTAGTTACGAAATTAGCATTTTGAGTTAGGTGGCCTGGATACCTGTAACACAGGTATTCCTAGTATAGGCTCTAGTCTCCACAACATCTATGTAAACACATTTATGTATTGTATGCCGTATGCTAAATGAGCTGTGGGCCCGCATAGCACAAGAATGGAGCCCTAAGACAGCGAGAGGGAGTCGCGGCAGACTGCAGAGAAGATGGCGGGACCAGTTGGATGCCTTTCTTGAGGTTTGGCATGAAGCTGCACAGAATCGCGACAAGTGGAAGGAACGGAGGGACGCCTTTGCCCAGCAGTGGGACAGTACAGGCTAATAATAATTATTATTTATGTATTGTACTTATTTTCATTATGTGGTGGAGAAAATAAACGTTATTATTATTATATTATTTGTATGCAAACTTAGAATTAAGTAAAACGACTCTTCAAATACTTATAACGTACGTAATCACTATAAATAAAATTGGTAATGATTTTATGATATATTTTTAATATAATAGATTGTTCAAAACTCATTTATTCAGAATAGACTACAATTACTTAATTATTTTTGAACGTCAATATTAAAATAGGCAGTCCACAAAAAAGCTCACCCTTCACCGCTTCCCAGTGTTTATGCTGTGAAGAAGAAACGGCGCATCAAACTCCCCAGCAAGACAGTTCTGTCTGTCAGTTGAATAAATTAATTGAGTCTATACAAAGAAAAATATAATATTGTTTACAATAATACAATTATTCAAATTAAGGATAAATAATAAATAAAAACAATTCTGTATGATATTGAATTGCTATACGTTCAAAGTCCAAAGCAAAAGCTACCGATACTTTGCGCGTGTGAGCTTTCATTGTGTGAGAATCGACGGTGAAACATTCCCCGGCCACTTGTTAATAAAGCTTTAATAAGACAGAACGAACCTACTCGTTCTTGTTTAGAATTTCAATTATAATCGCGCTCCAAATATAGATGGCCAACGAAATCCATCAGGCAACAATCTCAAATTGTCCGTTCACAAGAAAGTCGATCGGCGTCATCCAGTTATGGCGTCCGTATATGATATTGTTATAAAAACGCGTATCAACCGTCCACTTTTCACTGACACGCCTTATAAAGTTCTGTAATCCAATAGCAATGCCACTTTGACGGGAAATCTTTGATACTGTTACAACATTTTTGTTTGATTCTCTGAAATTGAAGAGAGATTTTAACAAAAACTTACGATTGAATCAGTCATACGTCTTCTGTTCATAACGCTGTCACTGATAGATAACGACTGTACTGAGACATCATATTCTAGCTTGTATACTCAAGTATTAAGCTATACTGTAAAAATTGCAATTTTGTAAATCATAAAATATGAGCTTCTGAATTTATCAAATTATAGCAAAGCATTATAGCAAATATTGTTTAGCACCATAATATCGCTCAGCCTACATTTTATATCGACACGTTCACACAAAGCTATGTTATAAAATATTGGCTTGCTTTACACGATAAACTTGAGCGATTCTCAGAGCTATATCGTACGATTCTTCGGTCCCCACCCCGCCTCGCTTCTACGGACGGGCCGTTGCCCGACAAATCGCCGTCAAATAACTTGCTATACATAGTAGAGCGGCTTGCGATTCGCGTATAGTATCAACGTTACGCTATATAGTTATAGCTTATGACGCAATATACTTTACTATATAGCGAAATAGTATAGCGTAGTCTGAACTGCGCTTAACTAGTACACAAGTAAGAAGCTATACCAACTATAAAATTGCAATTTAGTAAATCATCAAATGTGAGGTTCTGCATTTATTTATTAAAATGGGAATCTACCTAACCCACGAAAAATATGTCTATCGGCTGTTTGTCCACTAGAGATTGAAATTTTATATTACTTATCAGTGGCGTAAGGTGAATTTTCTTAAAAGGGAAGCCGGACCAAAAAATGCTTCCCTTGCTCAAGTGTGATGCGTGAATTCCAGTAACTACTCGTTTCGAAAGGGAAGCCGATAGGAATCGAGTTATATGGAGCCTTCGCCACTGTTACTTATATCAAAGTCTTAACTTTAGCAGAATTACTGTCCTACTGCTGTACACGAGCCTCTTTTCAGAATAAGTAGAGTTAAGGCCTCAGTCCATCAAGCTGGTTTGATGCGGTTTGGCAGGCTACACACACTACTCGTATAAAGAACTTTTTTTTGAGTCCTATCAGCTGTTTAAGTTTCCTCTAGATGTCTTCACCGTTAATGCAAGTGATAATCAAAATATGATCCGCACATGAAGGCTAGGCTTATCGTAGTGTCTTAGAGATTGGTAGGTCAAAAAAGGTAAAATAATAATTTTACCTTTTACCACCAAAGGTCATCGTTTGGCCCCTATAAAAGATGGTCTCTCTCATTTTTACAATAGAATGTAACACAAACATTATACATTACCTAACAACATATTCGCTTGTCGAAAAGTTAAAGATAAATCAATAACAATAACTAACAAGTAAACGTTTACAAGTGAGCCTATTGTTTTGTAGAGGCTTGTTATCCGTCTATGATAAATGAACTCTTTGTATTGTTCAATACGAACTTTAAACATTTTCAAATCATTCAATTTTATCGATACATGCTCTTATCAACAGTTTTTGTAAACAACAAGAGAACTTTTCAAGCGTAGTTCAGAAAGTTTCAAATATAATATCTTAAACACAATCCTCATTTCGCCGTTATGCTTAAGTCCCATGTAATAGGGGGCTACCCTATTGCCATAAACCGGGCACAAATCCAGACTCAAGGCTGGTATTGAGAAAATTCCATACGGAAAAACCCAGCAACACTTTGCCCTACCTGGGGATCGAACCTAGGACCTCACGCCTAGCAGTCGAGTTTTCGACCACTAGACCAATGCGGCAGTCTTAAAGTCTTAATTTTAATTTAAATAAAATTATAAGGATATTTATTGCCAAGACTGCATATTCCATTCATCAATACAATCTAAGATTACAACTTACAATATGGCAATAGTAGGTGAGCTGAGCTTGTGCTGACAAGGATTTAATTTGTAATGTTATTATTTAGTTTTTATTTTTATTATTTTCTATCATTTATTTTATTATGAATGTGTTAGTTTTATAATTTTAATGAAAATGTCTTTATTTATATAATTTCAAACACAATGTGAATTGTGTCTGAATAAAATTGAATTGAATTGATTGCGCTGGTTTTCAGTTCACCCTCTGTGCTCAGACAACAGTGTTAGTCAAGCAAGAACAATAGTAACTAATTGTAAAGGGTAGCTAGGTACCAATATATAATTAACAGAAAACTTTCCTTTAGTTAAACAAACTTAACCAACGCTAATAATGTTTAAAAGTTGCTTGTTTAAACTGTCCTT
Organism: Amphipyra tragopoginis; assembly: GCA_905220435.1. Classification (NCBI taxonomy): domain Eukaryota; kingdom Metazoa; phylum Arthropoda; class Insecta; order Lepidoptera; family Noctuidae; genus Amphipyra; species Amphipyra tragopoginis. The sequence goes on from HG992009.1 coordinate 15,391,357, forward strand.
TTAAAGTTCTTTGTAACTTAATAAGTAGACAACAATCTCATACAAATCATAATTACATAGTAGGTTGACCCCTTCAATATTCTCAATCACCACAACCAAAGCCTTGAGCAAACTAAGACAAACTAAAAGTAAAAGTAAAAGACTCGATGCAAAGATAACAGCACAATATCTTTATCAGGTGTTCAGAAATTACAAATGTTAGAAGACAAGGCCGCCCGAAGAATTTGAGTTCGATGCGTGCAGAGATCTATATTACGAAATGGTTATGATCAGATAAAGCGTTAGCGTCCGTCGAAAGCGAAGTCGAATGCTCCCGATAGACGTCGTAGAAACGCCCGCGTGCCATAACAATGTGGTGTAGGGTTGCCTCGCTATGCTTTGGAGAATTTTAATAATATATTTTCGAAAATGGAGCAGTAAGTTCAATTTGCGGTGTGTTGTGCTGACGCTTTTATGTAGCAGACGGATATAGTTTGTGGTTTGAATACAAAAGATCTTCAGATTTAAAATATTGTGAAATCGAGTAAGATAAAAAAAATGATTTTGTTAATTATCCAAAAACGAAACCTCCTCGCATGACGATATTTAAGTACGCCCGGCGTACTCTGGGCAATCAGACCAGCTGCAAACCTTGCCCACTAGCTAATCTTTGCACCACGGTATGAGCTATTTCCGTGCTGACACGAGAGAAGAAAATTAAATAAAATGTTAAGAATTTTTCTTGAATTCGACGAACAACTTCTGTTAAATTATCAATCAATTGAAGCAGTCATGCTTTTATAATAAACTAGAGGTCGCTCGCAGCCTTGCCCGCGTAGATATCGTTTATCGCGTATTCCGTATTTTTCTGGATAAAAGTAGCCTATGTCCTTTTCCAGATTCCAGATTACTTCTGTACCAAGTTTCATCAAAATCGGTTTAGCGGTTTAGACGTGAAAGCGTGACAGACAGACAGAGTTACTTTCGAATTAATATTAGTAGGGATTACAAGTAGTTACTTTTTGACAACCCTAACATTAGGCAACGGTATAAAGTTATAATTAGTGTGTAATGTTGCAAGTCGTGTCGTTAGGATCAGTATCAGAACAATGCTGCTGATCGACTTGTGACTCATCAAGGTTTGAGGTGAAGGTCCTGGCGGCTATCCCTTGACCGCTCCCAGCAGCCTTGCTTTCGAAGAGATCATGATAACGAGATGACGAGCCATTGAATTTGATTGAAGTTATGATGGTCATGTACTCGGGTTTCTTTTGATCGGTCATTGGTTTAAAGGTGAGGTGGTAAATATCGTATTTGGTGTACAATGTAAATGACACGAAGAGGGAAGTGTGACGATGAAAATGTAAAATTATTTTTGTATTACATTTATTTTATGGACTGTGTGGCTCCGCCCGTGTGAAATGGTCATGTTTCCGGAATTACTGTGCAAAAATTTATCACATCTAAAGATAATCATACAAACTTTCTCCTACACAAGTCAGGAAAACATTTTTATAGTCTATCCTAATCTAATTTGATGCAAAAGTAGTGTAAAGAATCTTTTGGTAATATGTTAAAAAAAGTCGTAACAAAAATACTTATGTCGAATACAACATTACTGTTATTTTTTAATAGCAGTGTAGACAAAATTGCTTGATTTCGATGTTCAAATTTGATTGGGCCGGCCGGTACCTACTAAAGATTTTCTTGAAGTTTTCTGAAAAGCTTACTTTCCATTTGATTTGAGTATGAATAATCTCCCAATATAGGCCTCTATGACTCTTTCAATATTAAAACAAGGAGTGTCAATATCGCTAGAGGCTACGGCCATAATGTGTTCGGCTTAGTACAGATCGCGATAGCGTATAAGTGAAGACAGATTTCTAGACGATCGCCTACATACGAGTACTAACCTAGTATTAACATATTTTCCTTAAGATGACTCCTACGACTTATAAAGGAATGTAGTACGAATCGATGATATCTTTGTACCAACGTACTAGACGTACTAGAAAGAAAGCAACAGTCATTTTGTTCAAAATAGATATAAGTACTTTTTGAATGTCGAAAGTACTACAATTTTTTATTAGTTTGCGTCGATATTTGTACTATGTCAGTAGGCTAATTTAGGTAGGTATTTTTTGAAGCGGAAAAAGCGCAGAAATATATCGTTCATGTTTTTTTAATAGTGTAGTTTTCGTATTGTAACTTTTCTTAGGTACATTCCCGTACTCACGTGCATTTTTCAAGTTTGAGTCCGAAACTAGTCGGGCAATCCCGATAAATGCACGTGAGTAAACCGTAACAAATCATAAATAGTACAGTTCTAGTTTACAAAAACTCAAAAAAACATCAACATTTTGACAGTTTTCGGAAACGAACACTCCACTATTAAAGAAACCTTCAAGCCAAAAACTCGCTTCAAAATAAATACACGAATTAGCTACCTGCACCTCGAAAACGCCCACCCTCTACACTAGGTAGGTATCTAGTGTTTAGCTATCCAGAACACACATCGCGTCACCACACGTCAACTGTCTCAAATAGATCGTTGAACAATTTGAGGATACTAAAAGAAATATGTCTAATGGTTTGGAACAACGCTTAAATTGACATCGTTGACAAAAACAAAAAGAGTTTTACCTTTATTGACAGATAAGCCTGAATATAATGGAGATTATATATATCTTTTATGTTAGAGTACTTTGACATTTACAGCTCAGTTGCAGAATTGAGGCCTACAACCTTGCGTCTTTTGTTCCCCTGTCAAAGTTGAAGTATCGATTAACGTATCGATACCTTTGAGTCGATACGAAAGCAATAAATGATATAATCACATGTGGCTCCAAGGTCAATTAAGTCCTATAGGGATTGAGGTTAATGGCTGTCCTCCATTGAAACGTATCGCGCCATTAGGATCTTATTCATATAACATTATTGATTCATCTTACTAAGTCTTTGTCGTGAAAAAAAAAGAAGATTCAAAACTGGTTGTTAATCTGGTCGATCGCACAGATGTTCAGTTACGTGTGTTTAAAAAATAACACATGGCAGAGCCTGCGCACGCGCAGCCGATGGTATCGCGACCGCTCGGGGGGCGTTACGAAAACCACTTACCTATCAGATGCCATCGACGAAACATTCATTTTGGCTACTCCGTATTCAAATTATAATTCTAATACTTGTTTGTAGTACATCCATTGATTGAGTATTCCGAAAGTGTTCGAAAGAATGCTGTAAAGTAATCTGTACTGTCTAGATCTGTTCGTGAGGTATTTAGATAAAAGGTATTTGAGGCACGAGTTATTCTTATTCTGACTACATAACTTTTGGATTATGAATTAAAACTTCTTTCGAAATCTGTTGTCATGCAACTTCGAGCTACGAAGTAAGCACTTAATTTTTATGCTCAAATTTTTGATTTACCAAATTTGACGGTGATACCCCTTTATTACCGTCAAATTTGGTAAATTATATTTCGTTTCATATAAGAAATCATAGCTATAAATGGACTACGCACACAGTAAGTAGCAACTGTAAACTATGCAACTGCCAAATGCAGTTTGAAGGCAATCAAGATGCAGTCAGTATAACTGCATGACAACTGCCCCCGAGGGGCTTAATAGCACCACATTTGGTAAAACATATTTTCATATTTGTTATCATAACTGTAAGTGGGTTGCACATCCAGTCGGCAGTGGCCAGTTGCACTGACTGTATCCTTATTGCCTTCAAGCCGCGATTGATAGTTGCATAGTTTGCGTCGACGGGATGTGCAGTTTACTTGCAGTTATGATTACTTATCATGAAAACAAATATGATTTACCAAATTTGACGGTAATAGACCCACAGAGTATTAAAAAAAAGTGCTTACTTCGTGACGTTAAATGACGTTACTTGTCCCCCAGATCTCTCTTTCTAATTTCTCAAAGATTCAACGTAAAGTAATCACCGACTTAGAATGAACGTCACAATTTCTTCATCATTTCATGAAACCAACAATGGATTAGAAAATTACGTCTTCAAAATTGCTAATGTAAACTAATAAGTGTCTGAACCGATAATCACATTATTTACTGTCCAGTTACTGAAGCTATTATTCTATTGAGTGATATAAGAATGGCAGATATAAAGTGTACCTAACTCTCTACTATAAATTATTTGAGGAAATAAGGTGCACTTAAGTTTACTTAGCTGGTTTACTATTGTCGATTCGAATGAAATTTGTGTAACAAATGACGGTGTTTTAAGTACTAATAAAGTGCTATTCTTTTGTGTCGATAAAGTAGTTCTAGATGTTATTATTAAGAGGAAAGTTTCACTTGAATGTATAACATAATATCGCGCCTGTATTTCTAGAAGGGGTGGGCAGATGTGTGTAGTACACCCTCATTTCGCCATTATGATTAATTTACATATAGGGAGCGAACCTATTGCCATTAACCGGGCACAAATACAGATTCCGGGCTGCTAGTGAGAGATTCCACTTGAATTAACCCAATAACACATTGCCCGACCACCCTCAGTATCATCACTCATAGCATTTGAAGATATCTCGTAAAATAAGAGTTTTCTGATTGGTGCTCCCGGAATTTTAATATTGGAATTTTTATATTTTCGGGAACTACTGGAATCACTTTATCTGAGATAGTTTTTTTTTAAACGTTATATCAAGACTATTTGTATTTTAATCACAAGTAATGGTACAAAATAAAATTGATAATACAAGAATCGAAGGTATACGAAGACATAATGACACATTTGAAATTCTTGAACTAACAAATGTAAAAAATACCTAAAACTCATTTAGGCCATAAGTAACGTAATCCCGTAAGGAATAGTGACCATAATTGCATATACAACTTCTATCTAACAATTGCCTACCGTAATCTGATTCTCAATATCAGAATACCAAGTTTTTTTAATCACCGTTCATTCATCTGCTTTCTATAATCGCTTTTATATCCTGCTCATCGTCGACAGTCATCTTCATACTAAAATAACAGTGATTACCAACTGATATCGTTGCAAATACTGGTTTTTTTATTAGTTCTATTATAACAGATCTTCATTGTAAATTCCGTCAGCCGTCAAGCATCACTGCGTATCAATTTAATATGCGTATACTATGACAAATTTAAGTTTAAGCAAAATATTTCAACAGAGGACAAATAATTGTGCAACATACTCAAATTAATTAATACAAAGGTAATATTTTCGTTTTTCGCATGGCCCGATTATCTACATCACTATCTGGACCGCTTTATGCAACAATAGAACCATTATTGTTATGTCGAGCACCGATTGTTTGATGTTTTCTTTATTTCGACTTTCAAGGTGATGTTTTGACAGCGTAATTGGTTCGAGACTACTCGTCGTTAATCTTGTGCTTCGAGAATGTAATTAATTTTAGTTTGGTTTTATTTTTTGAATGGCGCGCGCCATAATGTTTGTCAGCGTAATTACCGTTTAAATGTACATGAATTCTGTTTCAACGGCCTTGTTGCTTTCTATTGGAATCTCAGTTATAGTTTAAATAAGTCACCATTTATGTTATTCGGGCTATTTAAGTTTAAAACATACCACCATGCCAGGGGGTCTACTCTCTAAGCACGAAGTCCGTGGTTTCGGCCTTATTTACGAGCGTTTCCTACTCCCTATCTAGGGCCCGAACTAAGAATGAATGACAACATGATTTGACAGTTGTCCCTACTACCGATGTGTTTTTGCCCGTCCGAAAAGTTGAACTTGACACTTGTTTTTTCACTCCTACTTTTCGGGCTTCTTTCGGACGGGCGACTAAATTCGTTGACGGACTTAGGGCGGGTTGTTTCGAACGATTCGTTAACGTAACATACGTACGTCAAAAAGTAACGATCACGGCAGATGTTTAACGTACGTTAAATACAAAGTGTTGTTTCATAGCTTACAGAACTGGCTGTCATAGTTATCAGAGTTGCCAGTAGAAAGCAAGATGTTCTCCTAATAAAAATCGATGGGAGGTTTTTCTAGTTTAGCAACATTTCACCGTTCAAGTAAAATTTTATGTTTTGTCAATAAATCGTTTTTTACGTTTCTATCGCGAACGATTTTTACAACTGAATTCTGTAATTCTGAAAACATATTCGTAGATTTTGACAATAATTAATACGTTTACAATAAAAATAAACTTTTACTTCAAAGTAAGCAGGTTCGTTTAGTACGATAATAATATTTGTTAAACTTCAATCTTATTTTCATAATTTTTTTTACATTTCACGTGGTATTTTTTTTATAGAGAACGGGCTGTAAATTTTTTGAAAGCTGAAAAAGCTCTATTTCAATCGTTGATTGAAAAATATAAATAAATATTGTTCTGTAACAAAACAGATAATGATGGCAGGTAATTAAAAAAAAAAACAGAACTTGGGCTGCAATTCACACAGAGTTTACCAGATGGGCGAATACAAAAGAGAGTCCATATTGTTTTACTGTTTGACGCAGCTAAAGTAACGCTAACCAGTGGTCGAACCATCTGTTACCGTAATCGTTATTTTTTTACCTACGTTAACGCCGAGATTTTGTGAAACAATGTTTTTTTTGGTTTAACGATAGTTAACGCCATTTTTGACGTATACGCGTGCGTTAAGTGGAGCTGAAACAACCCGCCCTTAGGGAGTAGGCCCCTTGTATTTCCCGAAGAGTTGGGTACAGGTATATTATATAATACATCCTCATTTTGCCGTTATGTTTAAGGAGGCGAGCCTATTGCCATCAACCGGGCACAAATCCAGGCTCCGAGCAATAACACTTTGCCCGACCTACGGATCGAACCCAGGACCTCTCGCTCAGCAGTCACGCTTAAAACTACTATACCAACGAGTCTAGAGTCTTATTTAAGTTTATTTAAGCTACAAACACCTATTCGTAGATATGACATTAATTATTGGTAATATTCTTCAATTATGCCCAATAGCCGGGCAGTATACATCTTATACCGTTGTATTGCATCTAACTGCACCCACAATTATTATTACCGCGTTATTTGGTGCAGAGGACACACCCAGACTCGTTAGCAACTAACCTTATGCCGCGTTTAGACCGTTCAAATGTATTAGACTAAGCTTATTTTACTGGATTAAGAATGCGATAGTAAGGACACGTGATTGCTTTTGTTTTTTGATACTACGTAAGAAGTTATAATTGAATATTTTAATGGATGTGGTATAGAGGAATGTAGAGGATTTTTTTTTACGAATTCAATTATTTTTGTATTGTAAGTCAGGCTCTCTTTTGGAACTGTAGCTAAGGCAATTAAATGAGCGAATGTAATGTTTGGAAAAATAAGTTTTCGCATTGTCCTTTAGAGACGTTTGCACGTAAAAAAGTAGTGAAGCTTCTTGTGAAAGAGTTCTTCCTAGGAAGCGTTACTTCTGTACTTGTTTTTGTTTTGTCGACATGCAGCATTGCTGTAATCCAGTTTGAAGTGTATGGGTGCTGGTGAATTTACATGCACATGAAACTTTCCGACTTTGTCTCTAGGGTCGGCAACGCATCCGCAATCCTCTTGATGTTGTAGGTGTTTATTGGCGGCAATACCTAACCACTTACGACCAGGTGAGACGTCAGCTTGCTTTCCAAGTTATTGCAAGAAAAAACTACGTTAAAAGGAACAGTCTTAAATACTCAAATAAACCCTAGTGTACTGAGACTAATGAGAGTGTCATTAGGTACAAATAATAATCTTATATTTCGGTGTAACACGAGGTCTATTAAACCTGACATTATTTTCACAGTCCAACTCTCCGCCCAAACAATTCCTCACAATTATTTTGACATATACTCGCACAGAACTAGCGCAAGTCCCTAAGAGCGTCTGAACACGCCCGTCGCCATCCAACGCGGTCCTAAGCTTAAGCCATGTTGCGACAGCGTACAGACTCATTGTATGTTAAGCGGGCACTTCATCTTTCACGCCGGGCCAACGCCGATTTATTGGCCGACGCGCCCCTCTTGTGACACGGCTAGATACAACCTATCTCTGAAACTCGTGTCTGATTGAATTAAAGCCTCTCTTGGCATGTCAAGCACAGATAACGGAGTGTCTCGTAAGGTTAGAGGTAGATTAGATATGGTATTAACGGTTGTCTTCGTTGATGAATTGAGGGGAATGCTGAAGGGTTTGTGGTTTCCGCGTGCGTTAATTCGCACGTCCGTGTCTCGAAGATAACATTCTGAACGTTAATGCGATCTAAGACACTACCTCATTCATGTAAAACATTGAAGGTTCAAGCTACATAGTATGTTTTCTAAATGTGATGCAGTTTATTATAATGTTCACTATTCATCTAACATACGTGACTCGACAGCGATTTTCATTTTCTATCGCCTCGTACCACATCATAATTCCAAGAGCGTTTTAACAATAGATGCGCACGCGCAGTGCCTCGCTCCCCGAGGCGCGACCTCTGACCGGCGCCTCGCCATCGACACGTGCTGCCGCTCTCATTGGCTACGGCACACCCAACACTCTTCGTTTTGTAACACCTCTAGTCACCCGCGTTCACTTGCCACTCTATTGGCTCCATTATAAGGCTACTTGCAAACAAAATATTGTCGCATTGTTAGCTACACTCTATATTGTGTTCAATCTTTTTATGGCCCACTTGAAACTTTGACCTTTCACTTTGAAATAATAAATGGAAGTCGTACCTTTTATTCTGTTTGTAGGCAATTTTTCGCTTGTTACTGTCTCTTTATCTCATTATGAGTTTTGTTATTTTAGAGTGGGGACACGAAATTTTTTCGATAAGATATATTTAATTCTCGCAGTAGGTCATCGATTATTCTACAGAATTGTAGATTGTCTGTTACATGTATTAGTCGAATTGAATTCTCTGAACAGACAAATAATTCGATGTCGGGCAATTTTTCGGCGTTGCCAAAACGTTTTAGTATCGAGACATTTATTAAATGCATTAAATTTGCGTGACCGCTTTCGGGTTGACTGTGGAAATGCGATCACGTGCGGCCTTCGTACGGCTTGCTGCGACAGATCGAGTGGGACAAGCATTGTTCTATGACATTTCAGGCTCACTAATGACAAGCAATTTTGATTTTGAAACAGAACACATTTGATTTATATTGTCTTTTAATTCGCCCCAAATTGCTCGCACATCGGGCCGAAATGTGAACTGGAACGACGTGAATTACTTAAAGTTTAAACTATATCAAATATTGTGAGAATCAAATATATCAAAGCAATTTACTATATTGAATCGTTCAGTAATAAATTGTTTCTATAATTTATGGGTTAAAATATAAAGTTAATGTTGAAATTGCTGGTAAACGGAGTAGTCACGCCCGCGGCTAGATTTTTTCGCGACAAAATCTTGATTTGCTCTAGATGTTTTCGATAAAGATAATAATTACTAACGCGGCTAAAGAATTTCTCAATATTTAGTGTAAACGAAATCACCATTTAAAATCTCGAGCAAATATAAATCAGTGGTTTGAACCGCCTAAATTACTAACCAACATCTGAGTTTATCTGTTAATCATGAGTGGGAATGTCGGGCCGTCGGACTGGATGTCATCCGCTCACATCCAACGGATGACAATGACATCTCGGTCGATGTCACAGTACGTATACTCGGTATTCCGATGACGCATTGAGCATTGACGCCTCTTTCACAAGACAGTCTTCTGCGGTATTTAGACTAAACCGCAACTGATATCTTGTTTCGTGCTGTTGTAATGTCTGTCTGTACGTGTTTTTGTTCCTTGTAGGATAAGATGACTCGTGGCCACTTTGTAGATTGACTGAGTTAAGTCTTATTTAGTTAGGATATATTATGTATATTATGTCTATACCATTCTAAAATGGTTAGATAAGGAGTGAAACAGTATAAAAGAGTTCACTTGACGGACAGAACTGTGTTGCTGGGGAGTTTGTTGCGTCGCTTTTTATCACGTTCCGGGACATTACGTCGTAGGGCGGATATAGAAATCCAATGCACTGCGGCACAACGCCTGTCGACGATTGTCTTTGAGCTTCAATGAAAGCCACTACGTCGACACCCGGGCGCCGGCAATGGAAGTTTCATGAACGTGACGTACTTGTGTCATAGAGCGAGATATCTTAGCCTTGTGCTGTCACCTGGGGTAGCTTTTACAAGTCACCTATAGTCCCTTCGCACACATGTAAGCGTGCAATATCTACGTTGTGACACAACGTTTCACGGCGGGTATGTGCGTATACATTCCCCTTGCCTCAGTCCCGCCGATCACGTCGAGATGCGGTGTGTCATATCACTCAAAATAAAATGTGCATGATTTTACACAGCGTCTTCAGACGTTGAGTCAAAATGTATGGAAGATTCGTGTGTACATTTTGATGAAAAATCAGATCCCGCCTCTCGACGGAGTGTCCTGGAACGTGTTATTCACAGCATAAACCCTAGGAAGCGTTGAAGGGTGGACTTTTTGGGGCAGTCTTATGTAAAATTGACGTTCAAAAAGAACTAAAGTAATTCTAGTCTATTTTGATTAAACGAGTTTTAAGTTTGAGTTGGTTTCTTTAGAATAAACATTTCAATTCTTTACTTCTATACGCATGAAATTACGATGTAACAATAATTTTTTTGCTGAAATTTTTATCGCAATATTTTATCCAACAATATTAAATTATATTATACAACCAGTTATTATTAAATTTAGAAATCCGTAATTGTTTCGTCTATCAGAGACTTCAATTCAATTTTTTTGCTCCAATTTTTTCTTTATTCATTCGTGTAGTAATCTGTGACATAATTGGATCACGACGGGTATTCAGATCTAGTTTCATAATAGGAAAAACAGTTTAAACTTGATTTAAAGTCCAACATTTGCGTAAACGATGAATACGACCACCCGCGGTGCGTCGATATCTTGCCCACTGTTGAGAAATTTTGCTAACACGGTACTAAGGCGCTTCCCCCACCGAAGTGGCGTCACTTCAGAAAAAAAACATTATTTCTGTCAACACACAACATATTGAAATTTCGTACGTACAACATTTTAGTCAAGTGATGTAGTAAGAACACCAAAAAACAACATGACATCCTAGGTTAGAAGTTTTAGTAATTAATGCTTAAAACGGCCGTTTTTCGTACTTATCGCTAAAACTTCGAATCCAAAAGCTCTAAGCGTTGAAATTTGGTGTTCGAAAATTTCTACAACCATTGACTAAAATGTTGTACGTACGAAATTTCAATATGTTGTGTGTTGACAGAAATAATGCTCTTTTTCTGAAGTGGCGCCACTTTCGCTGTGGTAGCGCTTTAGCAAACTGCATTAGTAAGACTCAGTAGTTGTAGAGAGGAATGTAAGGAACTGGCTTCGATTCCCAGGATTCAAGATGTTATCAGGATTTTCTCAGTAGCAGTCCGGGCTATAAATTGTGCCCAGTAGGGCAATATGCTCGCTTACATAGAAGTCGTCGGGCAATACATGATTTAGGTACCAATGTACAGAAAAAAAACAGTCGAGATCTAGACTATAATTTCATCAAAGCTATACAACGATTCAATCATCGAATCGTGTAATCTCAACTCAATCCCATTTGCAGTTAAACATTTCTTATTTATAGATTGCAAATACAATTAAATTCGTTTTACAAGTCGAGCAAGATGACTTAGATTGATATGTAAATTCAATTAGGTACCTCTTACTTAGGAGCCAAGCATCCCTGTTATAACACTTTCTATTGGGAAGGAAGCAATCATTTAGTTTTTTTTTTAAATACTGCTTTCTAAATCGTTTTGTTATTGAGTTAAATTAGATTATTATACGCCGGACGAGTACAGGATGGTCGAATTAGAATTTCTTGTATGATGTACGAAATCGGTTGGTGTTTATGTAAGACATCCTAGGGATGTAGTGTAATGTTTCCCTTGCTTGATTTATATGATTTCCGGATGATAAGCATCTGATACTATGAATTATCTCACGTTATCTCACGGCGGTAGAGGGAGGTATTATACACTACTTTTGATACTAAATAATGAATGTAAGCACTCTCCCTCTCTCCTACTAAAATATGGAGGGTCTATAATTGATCTCATAGTCTTAAGCTTACCGTTAAAATTACATTATTGAATGCAATAAAGTAGTGAATATTAGCGCTGAGGGCAACTTTTAATTTATTATTGTGTGCTAATGGTTCGACTGTCAGTTCGACAAACTCTAAAAACAATATATTTATTCGCCGCAAGATATCGTATATAAGGATATTAACATAAAATTGTCTATTACTAATTGAACTCAGAATGGATATGTTTGCGGTGGGCTCGCCTTTTCCTTTATTATTATTATGACTTTATAGTAATTATACTTAATTACCTAAAGTAAAATCGCGAACTAGATTAGTTTGAATAGCAAAATCTGGCAGGCTTTAACTATTTTGCCACCAGTACTTGTGCTTTTTTTTTGATAATGATCCATTTTTTTATTTTTGTCGGATTTCTTAGGAAAGATTTTCACTGGAGAGGTACTAAAACTATCTATTTCTGTAGCCAAGTAGCTACAGGTAGTATACAGGCTGTCTCGAAATTTAACGTCATCCCGGGAATGAATGATAGGGCAATTTAAGAAAGAACAGAAAAAAAAACGATTTCGAATTTCAAAATTACAATGAATAAAATTGTACCTCATAAATCTAACTATTAAATGTGTTTTCTAAAATAAGAATACAATAGAAAAAAAGCTGTACATTCATAAACTGCCTTATCATTTAATTTTGTTCCCGGTTTGACGTTGAGTTTCGAAACACCCTGTATAGGCGGTGGTAGCCACTTGCCAACAGGTGGACCTTCAGCCAATTACAACATAATCATAGATGATACTCTTAATAAAGTGACACCTACATTTAATCGTTTTTATTACGTTCTTCAACAAGCATTATCAGCTCATTCATGGCGACTATAAATCTTTTATGGTCCTATAGAACCTGAACATGCGGATGAGTACGTATCTACGTAGGTACTTTGCCATTAAAATGTTTTATTGTTTATTTTCATTGCCTTTGAGATTTTCTTAACGGAAATAGGAATTTCCTTATTTTTATTATTTGGAGGATGTGGACTGTACTGATAATTATTGGTTAGCAATTAAATCATAATTATTTGAGTGCGATTAATTTGTGACGCCCTTGTTACGGTTTTGTGTGGTAACCTTTTACATCAAAATTTGTATTTGCATAAAACATGGCCATATTAAATAGAGATATTCAATTAATTCAATTAGCGTTCCAAATGTTTTGCCTAATAAAGGTGTGCAAAATAATAGCAATAATATCTAGATAGTTATTATTCATTACATTCAAAATTAATTTATATTATCAGGTCATATATTATGCTCTGCATATTATCAAGCTTAAGTTTGCTATGAGTATACTATTAATTCTGGTGTAAATTTAATAATATTTTCATGTGATTTTGCCACCATTTAAGAACGTTGTTTTAGGATATTTTGTTGGTTTAAAAACTGCTAGTCATTTACAGCATTAAGTTACTGAGTTTTTGTGACAATAATGGACATATAATACAGCCAATGTCCAGGGTTCGCAACTAAAAAGTCCTGAAATTTACCGTATAATTTACACACAAGACATGTTACCCTTAACTCTATACAAGGTTAGTCAAAAAGGAGGTACTAATCCGCACTTAAAGTCTCACTAATGACTGTCATATAGCAAGTGTTAAAATTTCAAAATTCGGCATTTTTTTTCCATGCAAAAATATTTCTATTAGTTTTATCAAAAAAAAACAACCTTTCTTTAATTACAAATTCAGAAAATAATGCTTCTAATTGATGACCCTAAAATGTAAACATAGCTGATCATAACTAGGGATAGATAGATTTTAGCACTTTTTTTTTGAGATCTCTGAACACCTATTTCTCTTAAACTATTGACTTTTGGAAAAAGTTGTAGAACAAAAGTTATTCATTATCATGGGTACTTTAATACTCTTTCGGATTAGTACCCCCTTTCTGAATAACCTTGTATATTCACGCTTGTAATTCCCAAAGGGGTAAACATAGGTGTCCTTCTATCTGTACAACCGTTTCGCCTCTAGTATCATTTCCATGTAATAAGGGCACAAGTATATTACCCTACCCAACTAAAATCCCGTTCCACATTTCCCGTTATATTAATACCTTACCTAATTAACCCTTAGCGTACCCGCGTCTCAATCAAAGCGATTAGATAGAAGGAAGTAGCTAATAGACTCCAGTAGCACGGAGGTGTTAAGAAATAATTACGATCGGTCACGCCTCCCCTGATTGCTTTTCGTAAGCGGTCATAAATCTATACAAAACCCTGAACATGAATATGTTTCTCATTAGAAATAAGTAGATGGGCGTTGTGGATGTGTGACGTAAGCTAAAAATGGCGTGTGTTGTATTCGGTGGCACATACAATATACAGGGTGTAAAAAGACCCATCACATAGCCGAAATCTACGCACTCTGTACATCAAACTAAACTACATTGACCAAAAATTATTGCTGGGAAACGACTTTTATTTTTTGGCACAAAAAAACGCTTTTATTTGTAGCGCGCAATGTGTGGTTGTGGCGATACCGCGCGTTTGCATGCGTGCAGCGGCCACACAGCTGAGCCAAGGCGGTCGTGTGCGTTTAATATTCGTTGCGTTTTTGTAACTTCAAATGCGTAATTTGTGAGAAAAAATTGAAAATTTTGATTAGGTTGTTTGGAAGAAACTTTAGTATTATCACATAGAATACATTTTTGGTAAAAACTAAAAAAAATGTATACTTTGACCTTCAATATCTCCAAAACCAATGGTTTCCCAGGTATGGTATGGTAAAAAAAATGATCCCAATGATGAGTAGAATATGTGGTTTTCGTTATCGTTAAGGGTCTTTTTACACCCGATATACAATATACAGTATGACTAGTAGTCACTTTATATCCGAAAACTATGAACTCTGCTGATCATCCTGTACAACTTTTACTATAGGACAAACTTTGAATTCGTGAAAAAAATCTGCTGTTGCTACAAAATAATCAATGTTGCTAAACAAAATGTATGGAACAGCAGATTTTTTTTCACTAGTTCAGCGTTTCACTAATAGTAACACGTTCAACGGTAGGAACATCCTTTCTCAAGTACACATATACATACTTGTTCACATGTATTTGCTGACCACAGTATTTCATCTATACTAATATTATAAAGAGGTAGAATTTGTTTGTTTGTTTGTATGTAGGAGGTAACCTCCGAAACTACTCATCCGATTTCAAAAATTCTTTCAGCAATAGGAAGCTACGTTATCCCTGA
Organism: Amphipyra tragopoginis; assembly: GCA_905220435.1. NCBI lineage: Eukaryota > Metazoa > Arthropoda > Insecta > Lepidoptera > Noctuidae > Amphipyra > Amphipyra tragopoginis. The sequence continues at coordinate 15,406,661 of HG992009.1, forward strand.
GTGTTATAGGCTATATTTTGGGATAAAAAAAATAGGGATCCGTAAATTAACGCGGGCGAAGCCGCGAGCGACACCTAGATACATAAAAGGGCGGTGCAATTCGCTTTGTTGAAAAAATTAAGAGATGAGGAACATCGTAAAGCCAAACATTCAAACTTTTTGTTAATCCTAGTACCCAGGCTTTATAAGCGAGGCTTGTTTATAAGAAGCTTTAGATAGGGAACTGAATGACTGGTAAGTACTTTACAAATGTAGACAAGTAGCATAAGTTCCATTTTAGTAAGTTTAGGTATTAAAATCTTCACCATACAAATTACAATTCTAATAATATACTCAAAAAATTCAACTCAATGATAATTAACAAACCAATTAGACCATACAACAAAAATTTGATTAAGATTTTTATCTCAAAATTGACAGATACACACCTAATACGCTGTACCATATTTTATTTAAATAAATTATAAATAAAATCATGCGCACATTAAAGATCGTAATATAAAATATTCATACATAAATAACGAGTTAATAATATATTCTAAATTCAAATGTACTCCCGAGGATATACAGTGTATTGTTAATAAGATGATGTTCAAATTAATGTGGCCGTAATAAGGGGTTAGGAACATTTTATTGGATAACTATTGCTTATTTGCGGCCGCCAATGGTCCATAAATCGGCATTCTCTAACAAAGTAGTCTAAATGGCACTTGCTTTTGACAAGGCGTTTGTCCACTGAAAGATTTACCTAAGCTATATTTTGTGTTACAGGTTTAGTGTTGGAATGTTTGCGTTCTAGGTTTGAATTTGTGGATTGATTCAGGATTTGAATTGGTTCGTCTGTGCAGGAAATGATAGTGCAATTATCGTCTTCAAATTACGTTTCATCTATTAAATAATATAGCATCGTTTATTTTTTGTGAAAAAACGTGTTATGATCACGATTAAGATTTTTCTTTCTTTGATTCCATGAAGGCAATTTCGCTTTCACTTTCGTGGGCATGATCTAATACGAGAATAGCTACTGCCGTGGTGAAAAAAAATATCTAGTCAGCAAGATTGGTAGCGGAGCTGTTCGGGGTGCGTCGGACGTACTTAAGTATAGGTGGTTATTCGTGATGGCTCTTTTAATCTTCTGTCTGTTGGCACGAGTTATACGAGAATAGCACATGCCGCGGTGAAAAGATTAGTTAATCAGAAAGGTTGATAGCGAGGCTGACTGCCCAGGGTACGCCGGACGCTCTTTTAACAAATCGAGGCGAGTTTACCCTTTCATTATAATTTTACATATGAATTAATTGCTACTTGATTTACAGCAAAAAGTCTTAACACCTAAATCTTTACATGCAAAAGAACACAACATTATCTGCAGCTCACTTTTCCCAAATATCTATTCTACCGCTTCTCTCAGTGTATGTTATCGCCTTAGTACTAGATTATAGGATGCGCCTTAATTTGGGCACTTAGTTTTCGCTGGTAGATTGCTCAATACTATGACGGGAACCGGCGCATGCGAGGACAAATTTCAATTCATACTTATACCAGTATTGGATTTAAAATTCAAACGGAAACTGAGTCATGTTCGATTAGTTTTATTATATCCGTGTGAATTAGTCCGTTATAATTTGTATTTGGTAAAAACGAAATCGATTGATGTGTTGTGTTATGTAAACTTTTTTTTTTAGTAATTACTCTAGCTTAAAAACGTTTTGCGTTTGTTTCTGGAGGGAGAGTATTTTTCTGATAACACATTTTAGGCCTATTAGTATCTATTTGAGAATTTCATTAGGCTCATAGGGTGGGTTGACGAATTCCTACTATTCTTAGTCCAACTATACAACGTTATTTTTAGTATATACAAAAACCGAAACACCCCAACAAGATTTTCATCAGAACTGCCTGAATATGTGTTTTCTTTAATAAATCTCCAAGTTACACCTTAGTTTATATTGCGTTAAGTTCCCTAGTACCTAAAGTGTGAAATGCCTGAGATGTGCTATGCAGGAGCTGTCTAATACACGGAAACTGACCGAGCGGACCGTCTCAAGCCTCAAGGTGTCTATTTCCGTCAACTGTTATGGGTAGAAACCTATTGAAACAAAATAGAAATTAATTAAAAAAAAATGTGTTGTAAAAAATATGTCAATCGATTCTCCTAGTGATTCTGAAAAAACTAGTTTCAGATTTAGTGTATACTAAAACTAATCTTGTGTATGTAATATTTTATTAACATTTGATTAATATAATATCACGTCTATATGATCCCTGAAAGCTTGTGCAGAGATGTATAGTACAACCTCAATTTCCCGTTATATTTTTAAGTCCCATGTAACAAAGGGCGAGCCTATTGTCATCAACCGGGCACAAATCCAGACTCCGGGCTGCTAATGAGAAATTCCATACGGAAAAACCCAATAATACTTTGTCCGACCTGGGGATCGAACTCAGGACCTCACTAGACTAACGAGACAGTAATTACTTCATGATTTATAGCCAAAATGTGTGCTCTAATTCTAAGACAGATTTTTTTACCATCGCTTAGTTTTATAAAACTTTAACCACCTAACCTTAATTAACAAAAACGCCTCCCACTATAAGAAAGCATAAAAAGCAGATGTGTATCATCAATCGGATGCACTAATCGGCAGTTATCTTAAACCGGTGTTTAGCCGGCTGGCTGAGCACTATACTCTGCTATCAGCTATCTCTACGTGGGAACAATTCGCACGAACCGATCCGATTGTTTGACGAACAAAATGGAATGTCAAGATGAACGTTGGGTAACACTATTATATGAGGTTTGACATTCGGACATTTACATCGTACACGGTTTGAGGATTTCGCGTACGGTTTTCATGAACGGACGGACGTTCTATTCCATTGTTTTGTGTGGCGTTTGTGTAGGTAGTTACAAAATGTATGTTATACTAATTTAGCGTGTTTTAAGTCTGATTTTAGTTACATGGTCCTATTGGTTGTATATGTACAACAAAGCATTTTGCTGAGTGATGACCCATTCACATACGACGCATTTTTAGTCTACAATTCTATATTTTTAGTCTACTAATAGTTTGAAATGTAATAAGCACGGTACTTTTTAGGTATTTTTATTTAGGAATTGTTACACCTTTTGGCATTATAGTGTAGTCTGTCGATTTGCAGGCTGAATAAATTGATTTTCTTATTTTCTATGTTAATTTTTAATGCAGAATAATAAAATAACTTTTATATAAGGCATCGTGCGTAAGGCTTTTAGTATGTGTTTCTTCATACAAATTCTACATATCAGTTTGTATATTAGAGGTGATAGTTTAGTAACATTATTTTAATATGTTTCGATAAATAATGTTCAGAAAGCATTCAGGTACGTAGACATGAGTAATACATAGACCATATATTAATATTTTAAAAGCAGATTAACTCTAGATTTAGGTCACTAGTAGGCTATTACTACATGCCTATAATATCTTAATAATACTATCAAAATTAAAGCCTACTAACGAACACTATCTTCAAGGTTTGCGCTCAATACATCACGATCGATTTAAACTAGTATACTAATGTTCTAAAAATTACAGCAGATGCAAATAACATTGACAATTACAGTCACTCAATTTCACATAGAAATGAACGGCACAATACGACGCCGAAGTCTGATGATATTCATTATGTTAATATCTTCGCATAATTTGACGGCTCACGCACACACGGCACGCGTCCACAAATTGTGTTAGCAACGAAATCTGTTTTAGATTACACTAATTTGTCAGTTGTATAGCCGACAACTGAGGTCCATTCAAGCCACCTTGTGTGGGAAACGTTATGAAATTGAAAATGATCATATTTCTTTTAAAAGACACTAGGCGATTGCACAAAGATTCACCTAGTTTTCGTCGTTAACTATTCATTATTATGTGCCGTGGGAGATTTTTTTGTGGACGCCATTGTTCGTTTGATTGGTGCATTCCAAAGGACTTGGACGTCTGTGTTATTTGATCTGTGGTGTGTAGAGGAATTGTAGCGAAACAGTTGTAGTGTAATTGGGTATACTTTGTCTTGTGATTAGCTTATTATTTGATGAGAAGTATGATAGGATAATACCTTTTTTTTTAAAGGAAATGAGAAATGAGTGTGATTGTAACTTCTGCTATGGCAAATATTGCGTATAACTGTACTAACATTTAACAAAAACTAATCGACGAGATTGTTCTAAACAGTGATTTACCACTCTGTCAAATCAACTCAGTCCCCCTTATTACAAAAAGGTGGTTTAAACCGAAACTAAGATAAAGTCAGATTTAAAAAATACCCATCACTTTCTATCTTTCAACTTTCTAAAGAGACGGAGCTATTTTAAAACCAGGGTTTTTCTTAGACCATCGTTTGTAATAAGGGGGAGTATGTTTTTGCATTCTAGCGCGGAAGAAGGAAGTTGACAAAAAAAGATGCTTGCTTACATATTTGATTCAGTTTTACTAAGCTGACCTTGTCTAACCTAAATTAATTAGGGGAACTTGATCACCACAATTTGATATAATTAGTGAACTAGATACTGATGAATGATGACCATCTATTCCAGTTTGTCGCGTACTATTCCAAGAAGTGATTGAGAGTGCTATTCTTCTTCTTAGCGTGTCGATGACAATCTACATCGTGTCGGCCCAAAACTCAGCAATGAGTTTAGCACTATCCGTAGCGTAGGGAGTGCTATTGTAACCACATGACAGCATAGGACTGCGTTAAAGTGACAGCGACGCGTGCAGTGTGGCATTGTTTATGATGCCGGCTGTACACTCTCGCCGAGACAGCCCGAGACTTAGATGCTGTCCTTTGCTATTTGATGTAAAAATTAAGGATAGTGATAGCGCCTCGTGCTGTCTCGGCGAGAGTGTACAGCCGGCATGAAATGTGTGATGCTCGTTCTATGTAACATCACGCTAAACGCTACAAGCGCCGTGCCCACGTATAAGCAGACAAATCATACGCCCAATTCTGTTCTTTAAACACAAGAACTCCTTCTAATTCATTTCAACCGACAAACACAAATAATACCGTCTACGAGGGTGTACTACTAGTAGTAAAACACTGCTCCAGATTGTGAAGGTTCTATGTAAATTCGGCGGACATCTGCGCAGTACTTACACGTGCAGGCCGTACTATTAAAACACGGTGTAATCAACAGTACTATGCATAAATGAATCACAAACTTCCATGAGTTATAGCCGGTGGACGTTGAATATTAAAACTGATTCTAGGCTAAGTGGTAGATAACCTATTTTACTTCGGCAGTGAACGTTATACCTAATTATTTTTTGTATTACATGTCGTGTTTTTTATTTTATTTAGCTAATACACGCATCAACGAAACATAACTAAAAATATTGCTATCTTCTATTAACAGGCAAAACAAGAAAGAGATGGAACATTTTTAGAGCTGTCAAACTAGTTTATTTGTTGAAAATCACCATGTTTTTATGCGGCATTTGCTCATTGTACGAAAAATCTATTCAGTGGCAGTGTGATATTAGCTTATACTGGAAATGTATAGCTTGATATATGTAGCCGTGTGTACTATCATTATATTTGTTTTTCAACTAAAATTTAAACAAGAATTAATATTAAGTTTTAGGTATCATCAGCCGCAAAAGGATTATAATCTTACAGGATACAATAATTATAATTGCAACAACTTATCAGTAAAAATTAAAGATATCTTTGTTGATAAGTAATTAATCACGATTATTTATCGATGGTTGATTGCGTCGGTGCTGAAAATACATATTAAATTCAATATGGCGGATAAAGTAATCTGAATGGAATCGCGCGTTCGCGACCAATTAAATGTTGCGAAACAAACAATATCTGATTTATATTGTGTCCAGTTTCATAGTGTTTTATTACAATTAGCAACGAGACGAGTTTTCGTAATTGTGAATTAATGTTAATGTCCGTATAAGTTGTCAGTAAACGGATAAATGCCTTATTTGTAAACGAGCGATCGCAGCGATTAAAGATTCTATGAATATATCATTGTCTTTGGAAATGATTAAAAACGAAAATGCTCTCTTTAGGAATTAAATACACACAAAATGATACTCACTACTCGCAGAACATGGAAACCACAAAAAGTTCAATGTACAATGTAGACTTAGAGTCGATTTTACAATCTTCAGATATTTTTTTGGGGATTAAATAACTACCAGGTTTGACATGTTTTCTATAAAAAATCTGTCAAAATTAAGATAAAAGTTGACGATTGAAAAATCGGATCTTAAAACGTTCAATGTAAAAATATCAAGAGAACCCTAGCTCTCGAACTAAAACTGTCCTTTTCTACAGTCGAGCACACACGTGCAACGAACAATTCGAAAATGTTCAATGAAAATCAAAACGAAATCGAAATTCTTAAAACTCGTGCGTATCCGATTTAAATGCGATGCAGTTTATTACCAAATCGACTGGAAACTATTGGTTTGTAATAATCGGTAACGGCAATTAGCAGTTTGGTGTGACGCAATGGCAATTTTTCGCGATTTCTTGCGCCAATGGGAGTTTCTGACTTATTGTTAATGATCACGATATTGACGGCTTAGTTAGATTCTTTGGACAATCAGCGAAAAAAGAATTGTGATTGAATAACACAATGGCGGATTACGAATCGAAAATATAACAAGACTGTTTCATAATTATAATTTTGAAACAGATAAACCAGTAGAAATTGTTTTGAACAAAAAGAACAACCGTAAAAACAAAAGTTACCATAAAGGTTTGAGCATCTGAAATAACCATGGCATAAATAAGTACATATTTTAAAATAAATGAAATAGTATTTATTTACGCAAACAATGTTAACATAATTACAAATAAAAGTTTATACAGATAAAGAAAAATAATATCCTAATAAAACTATAAACTCAAATAGGGCTTTGCTTTAATTTATAAAATCTACTCTGTCTATTATTTATTTTTTGTAAAATTTAATCTGTGTTATTTTTAGAATTGTATATAAGGTAATTTCATTTTTATTATAAAACTGCGGGTCATTTCTGTTACTAACTGTACAAATGAAATTGCAATTGATGTTCTAATCAAGGCCTTTTTTGTTAAACTATCAATTTTACTTTTTAAATCGACTGAACGGTACCGCCCGGTGCAAATTCTAACGCCCGAGGAAATTTTCAATCGGAATCGGAAACGAATCATTTGTTTTTTTTTGGCTAGTATTAAATATATTCTTATTTCGTCTCTTAAGCGAAAGTTTGTTATTTTTTATGAAATGTTTAGGTTTAAGCTCTTGTCTGCGAAAGGCCGGATGTGTTTGGTTAAGGTTTCGATATAACATAATCAGTCCCACTGCTGGGCAAGGCTATTAAAGGTTTCATAATATTTTATGATTCATTAAGCGATTCACAAGTTTATTTAACATATAAGATTAGCTAGATTTTTTTAAATGTGTACTAAGAATCCAAACATAAATAAAAAAAAAAACAACAACATCTTTACAAGTACCTATAATAAAACTCGTTACTTTTAATACACAAGCTTGAATAAATTCGTACAAGTTTGAGCGACCTATTTCTAAAGTAACAAATTCACACAGTTTATGTTCAGTGATTCTAAAAATGTACGGTAACACTTAGTTTAATGCTTTAATATACTTCAAGTAACTCGTACACTAGTAGCAATTTACCGGTGACTTATAGACACTCGTAAAGTAACGGGGTACATAAGTGACATCTTAAATAGACATTTTATAACATCTTTTTATTTTTGGGTACCTAAGTTACTTACTTATCTGTGATCGCGTCTCCAATTATGGGGTAAGTAGAATTCGCGGTAACTTAGTAAAATTGTTGAATTAATATGGTTGAGACAACTATAGAATCGAGTCTTGGTGCACCAGAGGTTACAGACCCGCTTGTTAAGCACCGGATTGCGGGTTCAGACCCAGGCAACTCTCAATGAGACTTTTTCAATGTAATATTTTTTTAGATACTACAAGACGTCCATGATATTCATCGTAGTCGGAAAACATCGTGAGGAAATCTGGAATTAACAGTCTGAAATCGTCAACTCTAAGTGTGAGTTTTTTTGCGTTAGTAGGTACTGTAGTTGCGTCACGTCAAAAATGTACCTATGAAAATTTAAGCAGAGCCTCTAGCGGCGAATAGCGGGACTAAAAATTTGTTTAACATCTTTGGCGTGACGCAACTATAGTAGTAGCGTAAAAACTCACACTTGGGGTACAGAGGGCTAGGTTAGCCCTGAAGCGAACCTCAAAATAGCAAAAGACTAGGCTGACGATGGGTCCCGCAAGCCTAACAACGAAATAAGCCATATATTATCTCGTCTCTGCACAGCATAACGCGACGGCAAAACTATCTCGCGCTGCGCATGGTAGGTCATCACAGATATACAACAAATTAGCCTCTCAAGCAACAACTTGCTTAAGAACATCTGACTCACATAAAAACATTGAATCATAAACCATAACCTACAATTTCAATTCCAATCGAATCATCCTACACCTGCTACAAACACCACGCATACACAAATAACAATACGAACAGTAGCCGTATTACCGTATTACCTCGGATCATAACAACAGGCCCTAATGTCGGCATTCGTGTGTGCGAACATTTGCTTGGAACAATCGCGTTCCCATGCACCGATTGCCATCAGTTGTAAACTTGCAATTGTTACGCAATGGAAGACGTGTAGATAACGAAAGCACTTTTTGTGTGTTTTAAACACGTGTGAGCGAGCAATATGTGTATTGAGGTCTCTAGGTAAGGTATAGGTTGTACAATAAATACTTTGTTGTTGGGAAAGATGTATGGTGTAAAAGATGTAGTTTTAGCACCATCTGACTGGTCATAGCAACGCTAGTAAAATGGAGATGACTCAGACAGAAGGTAATTTTTAGCAATTGGATGGAATAAGGTCAAAAGAAGAAAGTTCAGAATTATTTGAAGCGAGAAGTATAGGATAGTAGGGTGAGGTTGAGGTCTCTAGTTAAGATATAGGTTGTACAGTAAATACTTTGTTGTTGGGAAGTTTTAACACAATTTGAGCGGTGATAGCATTAGTAAAGTGGAAAAGACTCAGTCGGAAGGCGATCTTTAGTAACTGGGTGGAATAAGGCCAAAAATTAGAAGTAAAGTTAGAATTATTTGAAGCGAGAAGTATGGTAAAGTAGTGTTATTATGAACATGAAATTAAGTTCTCTTAAAATATAAAAATACTCCAAACATTCTTATGTGGCTATCGATTCTTGTTATAATTATTAATGCAATGAGAAAGTCCATTTCATAACGAGTCATACAAGCTCAAACACGATAGATCTACAACTAGTCATTGCGAAGAGCAGATCAAAGTTCTTCTTATCAAAATAAGTTATGAAGCAAAGTCGATGGGTCCATCTGATTTAGCTATTTTGTAGAAGTAATTAGTGTTAATAACCTTTCGATCCGAAATCCTAAATCAGATCAGCTTAATGGTACCCTAATACTATATTGTCACTAGGTTTGCATATAAGTTAGAAATTTCAAGTCAATTGGACGAGCGAAAGTGAAATAAATACTCATTGTTTGGTTGAAATCCCTACACCACTTGTGAAAAGAACTGATCATATTGAAATGGCTCAACCGATTTCCACTAAGGTTGGGCAAAGATGTATAAGTACACCCTCATTTCGCCGTTATGTTTAAGTCCCAAGTAAAAGGGGGCCAGACTATTGTCATCAACCGGTCACAAATAGAGACTTCGGGCGCCTACTGAGAAATTCCGACGGAAAAACCGAATAACACTTAGCCCGACCCGGGGATCGAACCCAGGACCTCACGCTCAGCAGTTGCGCTTGCGACCACTAAACCAACGAAGCAGTTACCTAGGATCTATTACTAATTGTCAGTAATTAACAAAGTATCATTACTCATAGATTATTAATCTGTATAATAATCGGTATCGGAATTCAGAAAATAAATTATAACACGGACATTCACAAAGAATTCGAGAGAAACAAACCGCAAATATTTTTCATGTAACTAATTAATTATTTATTAAATAAGACTATGTATAAACCACACTGTATATATTAAACCCAATTTAATTACTGTTAATAGTTGTATAACCACAGTTATATATTTTATAACATTGTTCCAGTAAATGATATGTAACGGATTGAATGATTAATGTAATTCAATCGCATTTTTTCATATTATTTGACAATTATGTTGTTTATTATGTAGGTATCTGTCGCATGAATAAATGGATGACGTTCTTATTACATATGTTATATGTTAATATTGTCGTGTAGAATAATATAACACGAATATACACTTAGGAGCAACGAATACGGGTCTCCGACATAAACTTTAATATCTCGGTTTATTTTTTTAGCCTATCAATACTACTCAAATCTACATAGATAAAAAGAAAAGTCCTGACTGACTGACTGACTGACTCATCAACGCCCAGCCCAAACCCTTAGACCTAGAAAGCTGAAATTTTGCACAGAGGTTCCCTTTATATGACAAGAAATAAGATGGATTTTTAGAAATTCAACCCCTAATGGAGTTAAATAGGGGATGAAAGTTTGTATGGAAAAATGTCACTGAACGGGTTTCAAATTTCACTCAAGCGAAGCTGCGGGCAAATGCTAGTAATATTAATAAAAATTCTTAAATAGTCTATAAAATGTTTTTTATTTCAATAAGCTAGCAATATTAGTTTCCGATATATTAAAGTTTATGAAGGTGACTCGAATTATTTGCGGAGTTTAGATAGCTTCATTGGTTTATCTAGTAAGGACGGTTTCTTAATACCTTAGATTTCCCAGATCAATGTAATAAGTGGATTTGGGTTTTTCTGTATCCGATGAAGCTTCCAAAGGAAGTGTGCAATGAATATTGTCGTATTCGGAAAACACTAAGAGGTTGTGCAAATAAACCATACGCGAATATATTAAAGTTTTTTGAAATCAGTTGGAACAAACATTATTAACACGCTTTTACAGCTTTTGTATAGAAAATCTATTAAAACAGCAAAACATTTGCTCAAATAAAAGTTATCCGATGTTTGAAAAATTGACCTCAAGAAGAACAGTAGCAATTGACTTTGTTTAATCGTGTATTGTATTTGTTTGTATGTAAAATATAAAATATTAAAAAAAAAACTCTGGCTACAGTATTAACAAAATTTTTATAAATGGAATAAAATAAATATGCTACGAATTTAATATTCTTGAATAAACTTCACATCAGAAACATAACAAGCGAAGTAACAAAACTAGTTTAAATTTCAACAAAAAATATTGATCACAGTACAAGATGAACGTAAATTAATAGACCCACATTGTTACTACTTTATGTACACTCTGATGGGTTTAAATGACCTCTTATTAGCAGCAAAAACAAAACTCAATGCATGTATAGAATAAATGTCGTATTCTAGACGTCCTCGTTGATCACTGGATCGCACTGGTTTGATTAGCAGTCGCGCTTCCGACCACTGGGTCGGAAGCGCGACTGCTAAGCGTGATGTCCTGGGAGTCTACTCCCTAAGCACGAATTCCGTGGTTTCGTGGTCCGTGGTTAGTCACGAGTGTCTCCTACTTATCACCTACGGACATACGATAATTTCGGGGCCGGAACTAAGAATGAATGACAACACGATTTGACAGTTGTCCTTACTATCGATGTGTTTTTGCCCGTCCGAAAAGTTGAACTTGACACTTGTTTTGTTCACTCCTACGTTTCGGGCTACTTTCGGACGGGCGACTAGCTTCATTGACGGACATAGGGAGTAGGCCCCTTGGGACGGGTAAAGTGTTATTGGATTTTTTCATGTGAAATTTCCAGTAGCAGCCCGGAGTCTGCCTTCGTGCCCGGTTGATGGCAATAAGCTTGCCCCCTATTTCATGGGACTTAAACATAACGGTGAAATAAATGTAGGTAGGTACTATACATCTCTGCCCAACCTCTCGGGGATATCAGGCGTGATGTTATTTCATGTTATATCGAATTCTGCAAAGAATTCAGCACTGGAATATTCCGTTTTGATTTAATTTTGATTCGTCACGCAGATGCGTCTAGCTGTGCACTTGCAGCTTTCCTCACGATGTTTTCCTTCACTGTTAACTCAAGTGACAATCAAACTTTGATCCGCACACGAATTCGAAAAGTCAGTGCGGGCCAGGTTTGGACTAAGACCCTTCTGTATGGAAGGCAAGCAATAAAAAAAAAGTACTCAGAGAACGCTGCTGCCCATAGTAGTGTATAGTAGTGAATCCTTTAGTCGCCTTTTATGACACCCGCGGGAAGAGATGGGGTAGTGCTATTCTTTAAGTCCGGCATTACACGAGACATCTTTTTTACAAACCAAACCTTAAAGACCAAGCGGTATCAATGAACCTTTTTTTTTTTTTTTTATCGTGGGAAAATCCTCATGGATACCCATCGCCTGGGGAAGGCGAAGGGTTATGCCGGACTCTTACCGGCTAAAAACCCACGGTGTTCCTTCTCCTGACCCTTGGCCGGGGTCACGGGATTCGCAGCTGCATGCACCGCAACCCCAACAGGCCTCGGTCCACCAGCCCCTGGCGGACCTCTCCTTCTGTGGGGCCTTGCCCCACGTCCTCCTGAGAGGCGCGCACGGAACACATGCGCGCCGCCTTCTCGGGCCTGTTACTGGTCGGGCGACAGGTCCCCTAACCCGTCGCCCGCAGGCCACACACTAGGGTGGCCGGAGATCGTCGCGCGCCCCCCGGCGGCGCCCGGTGCGTCTGGCGCGGGAAGGGAGAGTGGCCGTCGCCTCTCTCTCCCTCTCCGCTCCCTCCTTGGTCGCCATCACCACCTCGCAAAAGGAGGTGACGGCTTCCCACGCACTCTCGCTCCCGACCATGGACAGAACCACGGCCGGAAGCGAGAGGTCACCACCGATCGCCGCGACTAGTTCACGGCGCTGCGTCGCCCACGCACGGCACTCCTGCAACGTATGCAGCGCCGTGTCTTCCGGGCAGTCGACGCAGTGGTGACATCCGGGCGTCTGCTCCCGGCCTATGCGACACAGGTACTTCCCGAAACATCCATGTCCCGAAAGCACCTGCGTCAGCCGGAAGCTGAGGGCGCCATGCCGCCTCTCCAGCCACTCCTCCATAACGGGTCTTACCGCCGCTATTGCGGCGTGCCCTGCGCTGGGTTGCGCAAGTCGTTCTCTCCACTCGGCCACTAGGATCTGGCGGAGCTCACTCCGCTCAGGCGCCTCCTCGCGCTGACGATATCTAAGCGCAAGGGCCCTCGCCTCCAGATCCCAGGGCATCGATCCGGCTAGGAGGCTCGCCGCCTCGAAGGATATCGTACGGTACCCCCTTATCACCCTGACGGCCATCGCGCGCTGCGGTCTCCGCAGGATTGCGACGTTGCGCGCCGTCAAGGTGTCCGCCCATATTGGCGCCCCATATAGGGCCATGGACCGTACGATCCCCGCGTAGAGCCTCCGGCAGGAGGTGTTGGGCCCCCCCAGATTGGGCAGCAGCCGCGACAATGCAGCCGCTGTGCCCATCAACTTTGGCGTCAGTTGCCGAAAGTGAGGCCCAAAGTTCCACCGGCCGTCGAGGACAAGTCCTAGGTACTTCATCGTCGACTCGACGCGGATGCGAACACCTCCCACTGTGATGTGGGATCCCGAGGGTGGTCCCTTCCGGGGCCCGTGGAAACACAGGGCCTCGGACTTCTGCAAGGCCACCTCGAGACCCAACCGCCGGATCCTTGTGACGACCTGCGCAACCCCAGCTGTCGCCAGTATGGCTGCCTCGCGGTGCGTCCTCCCCCGCGCCGTGACCAGCGTGTCATCGGCGTAGCAAGTCACGCCGACGCCGCGGAGGAACGCACCGCGAAGCACCCAGTCGTATCCGATGTTCCACAGGAGCGGCCCCAGGACCGATCCCTGTGGAACACCGCACGACATCTCTCGCCGACTCCATCCTCCCCGACCCGGGTAGATGACGGCTCTCTGCGTCAGGTAGGCCCCGACAATGCGGCGGAGGTAAGTCGGCACCCGATGGTATTCGAGTGCCGCTCTAATGCAACTCCAGGGCAAGGTGTTGAAGGCGTTGGCGATGTCTAGAGACACCGCCAAGACGACCTCGCCCCGGGTAACTGCTTCCTCCGCCTGAGCCCTCACGCGCATGATTGCGTCCACGGTGGAGCGCCCCCGGCGGAAACCGAACTGGCTGTCCGCCAGATCCGGCCCCACCCCAGTCATGTGCGTGACGAGGCGGTCTGCAATTACTCTTTCGAAGAGCTTGCCCACCTCGTCCAGCAACACGATGGGGCGGTACGCAGACGGCGAGTCTGCGGGGCGCCCCTCCTTCTTGAGCAGGACCAGCTTGCCGGTTTTCCACCGGAGTGGAAACTGGCCCTGCTCGCAACATGCGCTCAAGAGCCCCCTCAGTCGGGGCCCGAGAGCCTTGAGAGCCAGGACCCATGCACGGCCAGGTATGCCGTCGGGTCCCGGGGCGGTGTTCTTGGCCTGAAGCCTTTTAACCGCCGCTCTCAGTTCTACCCGGGTCACTTCAGGCACGTCGTCGTCGTCGTCCGCGTCAGGCGCCAATGAAGGCGGAACCATTGGCGGTGGCGTATGCTCCGCCCTCGAAGGGAACAGAGCGCTCACCACTCCCTCCAGAAGCTGAGGTCGGAGACTCTGGGTCAGTGGGGGGGCCCACGGACGAAGTTTGCCCCGTACCATAAGGTATGGGCGCCCCCATGGGTCTCGGTCCAGAGTCTCTAACAATGCCTCGTGAGCCGCAATTTTGGCCCGCGAGATAGCATTCTGGAGGGCGATCTTCGCCTCTCTGTACCCCTCGTACAGTTCCGCCTCCGCGGTCGCCGTATCCGGGCCGCGAAGACGCCTCCTGCGGAGCCTGGCGTACTGGCGTCGCGCTTCCACACAGGCGTGGCGCAGGACATCTATGTCCTGCGACCACCAGTACACCTGGCGCTTTGCAGGCGCGGTCCGGACTCGAGGCATCGCCGTATCGCAGATATGCGACACGGCCTCCCGGAACCACTCCGCCTCCTCATTAATGTCGGCAGGCCTATCTGGTGCCGACACCCAGGCCTGCACAATCGAGGCCTCCAGAAGTGCCTCTCTGTCCAACCGCTTTAGAGCCCAACGCGGACCGATCCCAACCGGGATCGTTCGGGAAGGAGCGCCTGAGGTCTGGGCGGAGACGTCGAATCGGATATACCGATGATCCGACAGCGTCTCCGCCTCCTCCATGACGCGCCAGCCCTGGACACGGCGCGCTAGAGCGGGGGTAGCGAACGTGATGTCCACTATGGATCCGCCCCGCTGTCGCACGCACGTGTTGGTAGAACCCCGGTTAAGGACCTGTAGGCCCGTTTCGAGGGCCCACTCTTCTAGCACCCTACCCCGTGCATTCGTGGCCGGGGAACCCCAAGCCGTGGATTTAGCGTTGAAATCCCCGAAGGCCAGCACAGGGCGAGGATGGCTGCGACTGACGACGACGGCCAACTCCCCCAAGAAGTCCTCAAAGTCAGCGAGAGATTTATTAGGAGAGAAGTACACTCCCACTGCGACGAAGTCTTCCAGCAGGGCCGCTACGTATCCCCGTCCACGAGTGACATTCTCAATGGACGGAGAACCAACGGCGGCCCGCGAGACTATCAGGGCCACCGAGCCGTCCATGTCCCCGATCCAATCATCCCTGGGTGGAACGAAGTACGGCTCGGCGACAACAGCCACGTTGATCAACCACTCCGCCATGCTCTGGAGCAGAAGGTCCTGAGCTCTGGCGCAGTGGTTGATGTTGGATTGGAGGAGGCGCAGGTGTGGGGCCATCACTGGCAGTCCATGAACGCCTCCCCCTCTCCGCTTTGCGGCGACTTCTCGGCAGCCAGTTGGTTAACCGGCTGCGAAGTCGCCTTGGCCATGGCATTCTTGCCACGGCCTCGCCCTCTTCTGCCCCTTTTATTAGTGGGCTCGGCACAGGCCTTACTCCCTGCCCGGTGCTCCGCCGGCTTGCCTGCGGCGGCACAGATTGTGCAGTGCGGCGTGGCCTCACACGTGCCGGCAGTGTGCCCGGGTTGACCGCAGCGGAAGCAGACTCCACTGCGGTCGGCCTCCGAGGTGCACAGCGCCCCTGTGTGCCCGTTCGCCAGGCACCGGTAGCACCTCAGTGGCCTGGCTGGCAGCAGCTTCGCCTGCGCCGAAACCCACCCCACCAGCAGCCGACGGCCCTCCATGATTTTGTGGGCCGCCGCAACGGGACAGCTCACCAGAGCTGTCCCTAGGCCGGTGAAGCCAGAGCGAATAGGGCCCGACTTCACCTGCTCCGGAGGGCAGCCGCCGACCTTTGCGACGGCTGCCACGACCTCCTCGGCCGTGACCGAGTCGTCCAGGCCTGAAATGCGCAAGTCTGCACATTTGGTTGGCCTGGACACCCGGACCTCCTCTGCCACCAGAGTCGCCCTCAACTTCTCAGCGAGGGCGTCCGCTTTCGGGCCGCTGGTGGCCCCGGGAACCTCGAGCAGGCGGGCACCGGTGACCGTGTGCTTCATCCGGATGCCCGGGATCCCGAGGCTGCCGAGATCAATATCGGCCTTGGCTTTCGCCATGACCCCGGCATATGTCACTCCTTTCTCCTTTGCCCCCGGCTGCAGTGTGAGCACCACAGCCGTGGACTTAGGAGCGCGAAGCCGCGCAGCCTCCTTTTTAGCGGACTGCGCCGCTTTCTTGTCGGCAGCCGCCTTCTTTTTGGCCGCCTTCTTGGCAGCCTTCTTCTGCCTCTTCTTGGCTCCTACGGTCTCCCATTCACCCTGGTTGGGCTTGGGAGCCGCAGGATGCTGCTGGGCGCCAGAAGGGGCGGACGCAGACAACACCGGGGCGGGCGCAGTCGAGGCCGGGGTGGACGATGGAGGGGTGGAGGAATCCTGTGTGGCAGCTGTCGACCCCTTCTTGCCCTTTTGTGCCTTTGTGGCCTTGGTTTTAGTGGCCAAAGCAGCCGAAGTGGCCGCGGCTGCGGTGGCAGGCTGGTTGGACTGCGTTGACTGACGCGACATTGCGGCTTTAGCCGCGAAGGTCACTGGCGGAGCTTGGTCAGCTCGCCAGCAATCGCCAGCCAAAGGTGGACGCAGAAGTTTTCCCTCCAGGACGGAGAAGCGAGCACTAAGGCTCGCCATTTCCGTTCTGAAGAGGCGAACCACCTCAGATTCCTCGGTCTCGGACGGCCGCGTGGTAAGACCCGCCATCGCGCATATGCGCTCCTGGCGGTCTTTTATCAGTTCGGCTCGGAGCTCTTCATGCTCCTTTCGGAGCTCGTCGAGCCGGGCCGCCAAGCGGGCGTTTTCTAATTGAAGTCGGGTCGTCTCGTCCGAGGAAGTGCGCTTTAGCAGCGTCTCGGCGGCCTCCGCGATGGCGCCGGTAGCCTCGTTGAGGGCCTTCTGGGACGTACCCTTTAGGCCCTTGGACACCTTGGCGACCTTTTTAATTTCCGTTAAGGCGTCCTGGAGCTTTGTCTGCAGCTCCATCGCGGTCATGTCTACGGCCTCCGTTTCCGCCGCAGAGGACGACCCCGACGGTCGATTGACCCGTCCGGCGGAAATCTTCCGGGTCAATTTGGCGAGCTGGCGCTGTTCTTCCTCAAGCTTGTCTGCTCGTAGCGCCGCCGCAAATGCCGCTTTTGCCTCCGCCCGACCAATATGCTGGCCTGTCGAAGGTGGCCGCCCGCGACCCCCCTTGCCGGCGTCGACTTTTTTGGCCGGCGCTTCCTCCTCGCTCGAGGCCGAGTCCCATCCCGAGCGAGACGACTGTCGTGGCCGTTTGCGGAAGAACTTGCTTCCTACAGCCTCTTCGGCAAACGACCTCTCCGTCACCATACTCGATGCAGTGTCAGAATCCGACACCGCATCTTTCATCCCCACTTGCTCTTTACGAGCCGCCGCTCTCGTCAGCCTCGGTGCGGTGTCATTTTTTGACACCTCACCCACCTTTACGTCATTTATAGTTTTTTTTTGTTTTTAAAAAGTTCTCCATATTTAATCCCACGAGTGTGGGGGAAAGTCGGTCCATCCGGGTATGGCCCCCTGTGCCCGGATAAGCCTACTACGTTAGAGGGTCGGCCGGTACTCTAACGGGACCCGCACTTGGAACTGCCAGCCTTGCAGCCATACATCCCCTCGCCATGCGTCGCAGCTTAGGATTAGGGAACCATTTATAGAGTTTATCATCCTCGCAGTCCAGGCGATTAAGCCAAGACCCCCGGTCCTCACAATGAGGATTACGGGTCGGCCGAACGGTGGTCTGTATCAGACCGTGTCTGCTAGCCAGACATTGCTGACTAGCAAACCCGTCGCCCTTACCAACTGCCGGAGCCCAAGTGGGCCCCGCAGTTTTTCCTCCTCCTTGGCCAAATTGGCCCCTCCCCCACGATCAGAATTTTGCCACGAGCGAGAACTCCCACGGGGTATTTCCGCACGAGTTATCGCCCGTGCCCAGGGTGCACCACGAGGAGGTATCTGACCGCGCACCCCGGTATCAATGAACCTAGCCAATCGCAGTTTTTTTTTTATTATTTGACTTGGTAACGTTTGACCCTAGTTGCATCTGATGGTAAGCGTAGACAGGGTCTTAGACGGAGCTGACAAAATCAAGTAACAGAGATATAGAGGGATTCCCCTATACCCGTCTAGCTCTCACATACACACGATTAAACACACTGAACTGCTTGGCGCTGGACTTTAATGTGGGGGTGATAGCTAGCCAGGTGGACTGCATAGATCCTACCAACAAGCTTGCTGGGCTTCATTGAATCTTACAACACGCGTTTATTCTCAGCGTGAAGTGAGGAAGTTTTATACTCGAACACGTGCCCACACGGGGAGACGTCTCTTGACTCATTTGAACCTGCTAATCTTAATTTATTTTATAATATTATTAATTAATGATTACTCTATCTCTATACTTATTTACTAGAATAACACTGAAACTGGTATAGGTTGCATTCTCTTAATATCTCGGCGTTTTCTCTTCGCTCTATCAGCTGTTATCATCAGTGCAGTTAAATCGAGGTGATTATCATTAAATATAATTATTTTAATGCCCAGTAATAGTATGTGAATTTATCAGTTTAATGTAGAAAATATCTGGACTGATATTGTGGTATCTGAATTTCGTTTTATTGATTTAATGCGAAAAGGATTTCGTTGTTTGAAGCTAAATTGTTTTTTTAAATCTGAAATGTAAGACATACTCTATTCTTAAATTAACCAGTGGTGGTATCTTTATCTAGGGGACAACTCTACTAATAGAAACGTTCATCAAACTCAACCGCAACCGAATGGAAGCTGAACCGTTAATTCACCATTTGGTTTTGTTTGTTGACTGACGGTTGGTGGTGTTGCGTTTCGGCCATGTGCGCTGTCAGATGTTTTTTCAGGAAGGTGTACCGTTGTCTATATTTTCTAATAAGGGTATCCTATTAACTAATAAGTTATAATGTATATTAGTGCATCCTTATAAGTATGAAAATGTATATAAAACTAAGCATTTACGCCATGCTAAGTAAATTAATGTCTAATCCATAAAAATAAATTTTTATTTCCTAAAGTTTCGTTCTATGTATTTTCATGTTGCAAGTGCATCCCCTTGCACCTTGCTCCAGGGGCCCATGGGTTTGGGAAGGATGTTGTATAGTAGAATTGGCACACTGACCAATGCGTAAAATCGTTGCGTCATTTATTTATTCAACTAAAAGGCGTATCTAATTAACAATAACACTTTCTATTTCACAAAAAAATGGTCTACAAACTTTCGGGATATCCTTTTACGGCAACCGGCGACACCGCAAAAGAAAATACTTTAATCAATGACTTCGATATTTCAATTCGTATCTATAAACATTAATATTGGAAACAAATGGTTTTCAATATAAATGAGTTCATTTTGAACGGATAATAGTTTCTGTCATATAAGATATTAATGTAAATATTTAATATAGCGTTACGTTTTGTTGGCTATATATCACTGCTGGCTCGTTAGCCGATCATGTTTATGGTACCGCTTCTCTTAATGGTAAATTAATCTTGGCCGGCCTTAGGCGTTGACATCCTTACTTATGTCTATGTAAAACGGACGTCCGGCCGGAGAAAGGCATAATTGTTTTATTAACAAACACTAACTTTTAATTGAAGCTAATAAAACTGGAGCGATTTTCTTTTATTTCCTTGAGTTTATTGAGTTTTCTGAGTTATTGTTTCTCGATTCTATTGCTGCAATTGTGAAATATAGATGGTTTTACTGGTTCTACTTTCCCATCGTGTTTTATTTGTACAATATCGCACCTTCAAAACGATAATGACGTAAGTGCTAAAACATAATTTTCAAGATAGACCTACACTTTAAAAAAAAATACTTTCAGTTATTTTTTTCGAATTATGTTTTCTATTATATTTTTTACACTTATGTCATTGTCGTTTTAAGGGTGCTATATCATGTTTAATAACATAAATAGTAATTGTTTTAGTTTGAATTTCATTCGATAACTGTAACCAAAGCTCTGGAACCGGTAAAAATTTTTAACTGGTAAGACCATAAGTACATAAAGAACGCAATATTTCGGTTTCGTTCTTGTTAACCGGTAAATTGAGCGTTATTCTGAAATAAAGTTCTCTTTAAGGTTAGCTTTCATTAACCGGTATTAACCGGTATTTGGTCCTTATAATGTCCCCTAAACTTGTTATCTACAAGTTTATAACATGTTGTTAACAGTGCAGGTCGAGAGCTATTCGTCGCGTTGAGTTAAACCGGTTTATTTCGGTTTCAGGACGAAACGATAATCGGTTTTGTTTTGAACGAAAACATTATGCGGAACCGTTAAACCTTTACTAACCGTTATTTTTGCAACCGGTTCCGAGTTTTTATTTATCATTCGAAGATCCGTAACTAAAATTTGGTTTCAAATCAGTAACAGAATCTAAACGTTCCTAGTTTGAGAATGACCTCAGCGTTCGACTGCACATTATGAAAATGAATCTGAAAATTATGCACACCGTCTACACTCCGTCTGTGCATTTTTCACGATTTGAATTTCATCTAAAGTGATGTACTTGAATGCAGAATATGTCGAATTTCCTTGAATTTTGATCAGCCAGCTATGTCTACGTCTTTGATAAGCAACGAAAAATGCACGCGATAATCGTCAATTTTTTCAACGATCTCTGCGGGTTTTAGGACGAAGATTGCTTGCTACGTGTGGTGTGTTCACCCCTAAAATAGAATGTATTTATCGTCTGCATCGTGATTCATGTGTCTGCAGTAGACGAATACAATTGTACTTTGGTTGAGACAAACATTTTTTGAGGTTGAATGCTCATTTTTCATGTCAGTGCAACTTGTCTGCTTTTAAATCGGGCGATATACAAATTGAATATATATATTTATGTATAACATTTCCTGCACATTGTTAAATATATCTATATATTTTTTGTATCATATTTTTGTGTATGGTGCAAGCAAGATAAAATATTCAGAGCAGTTACATACAGACTAGATGACAAGATACAGTGAATAAAAAACACATTTGCCGAATAATACGACTAAGTGATTTTATCGGCGCTCTTGTTGTTATGATAAATCTGCATATTTTGGTATTGTTATTTAAAAAACTATACCTAATGATTGCATCTTTTAGGTCGTTAGATTTACAACTCTAGTAGGTATGAATAGTTTTTTGAATGGTTCATGCACCACCTAGACATTAAGGGTTAATGATGATAGTTTTTTTTTAAATCAAATTACAAGTTTTTTTCAACAAGTCACATTAAAAAACTAGGTCTGGCGTTAGTTATAATGTGTATAGTAGTATGATTTATAATGTTGTGTGTGTGTTAGTTCTGTCTAGCCTTTGGCCAGTATTTTACGCGGAGCGAGTGCCATCAGACCTCCGCAATCCAGTTACTGGGCAATGCCGATATCCTAAGGTTACACTGGTATGGTTCCGATTTAAAATTCAAAAATATTTGGCTGAACGCTAAGGTATTATTATTAAGGCTAAGGCTACACTTAACAGTGACGCGAACTGCGACACATAAGCGATTGAAACAAATGTATTAATATTCACGTGTGTCGCTACACTATAGAAATACACGACAGCGATTTTTGGTTATTATTTGATGAGGTAATTACTTAAAAAAAAATGTGCAATTGAAATAACACATCTCGATTTAAGCTCAGTCTATTCGCAACACATTATGCCAACAATCCGAAGTGTCATCACCCATTCACCACACTAGGAAGAGTATAATCGTTCGAGATGCCGTTCTACGGCGATAATTAGAAATGAACCGCAATTATATGCAAATGCGACGCGCGACAAAGTTGCCTCGTTTTGAAACCAGGCATTTTGTTGCCACGCCCACTGTCTTACTGGTAATGACGCTCAATGGTGCCAAACTGCTTGACATACAAAATGTGCGGGTATTATCCATGAATGGCGTCAGGATTTAGGGTTCTTAATTTGAAATCTATTACCAATCAGAATGGGCGAACGTTTTAAACGTGGAACAGATAAAAAAAATGATGCAGTTTTTTTTGGCTATATGACGTTTTCAATGGATAGTCGACAGCCGCCGGGTCACACTTTGGTTGCGTCAGGGTTGCCTTTGAGATTCTTAATTTTGTATCGCAGCTGAGTGTGTTGTTTGCCTTACATTCTTCATTCGTTTTATGAATTTGAAGATCAAAACTTTAAATAAAATTTAAGGATTTATTTGGTTGACAACGCGACTCAGTCCATCAGTAGCCGCGTTGCTTAATAGGTTCGCACCAATATTTAATATGGTGTTAATAATAACAGTGTTATTAAATTGAATTGCTAAATAAAATAATAATCAAACGAGCAATCATTTGAATTTACGATGTTGAATAAGGGCTAGATCTAAATCCACTTTTAACGTCCTGTTTATTTAATAATATAAATATTTAAGTACCACTACTATCTAAGTAATAAAGTTAAACCATAGATGGTGGGTGATACAAAAAGATACTGAAGCTTTAATATTTATATTTGTTGCGAAATATATATCTATGTATAAGATTCGCGTGTACCTGTATCTAAGAGATAAAAAACCGGCTATATGTCGCTTAACTGATCGATATAAAATCGGACAGGTCTGTCAGTTACCTAACTCTACGCACGTATTCTCAGCAGTGAAAGCGAACTTTTAATTACTTTTTTTTATCCAACAGAGATGACACAGCGTTTCATTTTAGATCTTTTTTAGGGTTCCATTTGCAATTGATACTTTTTAGTGACATTATTGCGTATATAATTTTAAAGCGCAAATAGAATTTTAAAGCGTAATATGCAAGATATTTTTTTAACAATTTTCAATCTTCTAGGCATAAATGCATTATCGATAAAACATCTTCATTTTAAACATTATTTCTTTCAATATTGACTACATCATATATTCTTCAATATTTTCTTGCTACGGAACCAAACAAGACCAAACAATAGTCAAGCCGCACACTTTTTAATAACAACAGAATACAATCTTGCGGCCAATGTGAAATGGATATTAAATAACAATAAAAACGAACGTGATTGGTTCTCGTATGAACAAACCGAAGCTATATAGACTCTTTGATTAAATATAAGTGAGATTTAAAAAATAAAAGCACTTGTTCACAATATTTAAATTAGCTGCGAAAGGGGCAATAAGTTTGTTCGTATTTTGTTCTTTTATAACAGTCTGGTATCCGCTTAGGTAATTTAAATGTAAAATAAACAATTTGGATCATTTAAATAAACTGCGAGAAGTTGTAATAAAGTTTATTTTTAGAAAAACACTTGAAAATGTTGTTGGTACTCTTGTTTCTATTTTTGTTCTGATGAAGAAAGTTACTTTTTTTGACATTGTTTATTGCCTTTATAATGAAGAATTTCAGGAATACACACATAAACAATAGAAACACTGATTAAAATTTTCGCTATAATAAAAAAGATTTTGCCGAAATGCATTTGTATAAGATAAATAATCTGATAAATCTGTTATGAATTTAGCAGGCATATTGTACTAATTGCTTTTAATAAAACTTCTGACCAATTTGTATTCAATAGCCTGATAAGCCACTGATCCTTAAAACAGGCACTCAGTCCCAAATGGAGCATAATTTACTCGAATAATTGTTATAAGTAAAATAAATATACTTCGAATAATATAAAAAGGAGGTTGAATTACCCCGCGATCGCTTTTATATTATTTTTATTTTATTACAAATTAAACATTTTATGTTTTTATTTTATTAAATGGGAAGTATAAAAATATTTTCTTTTTAAACACTTAAAAGTTTTAACAGAAGCTGAAATGCTTTGGTATAAACATAAGTTTTTATTCGAACCTTCGCCCGGGTGATGTAAGGTACGATAAGAGTAATTTCGCGAACCCGGTTGCAACAGTTTTTTCTTTTTTTTGGTAGCCGCCTGAGTAGTGAATGTCTTTTAAGGAGCTGATACATGTGAGAAATACATTTTATGGCCTGTTACACATTTAAAATCGACAGCGATCCAGTTTTCGTCACGTATTCGCGGTACTCTTTTTATATCTGCCCACAGATGTATCGTGGGTTGCAGAATTGCGTCGGTTTGGCGTGGAAGGATTTTGATTTTATCTGTAGCGAAATACGTGGTAATGAGTTGCGGCGATTTATTTGTTTTAGCTGTTTAATAAGAAACGAAATAAATGTTCAGTATGTCTAAAGTTGGTATAATAAAGTTGTTCTTTTTTTGTCAATTCCGTGGATGAAACGAAAAGTTTTGAACTACTTAAATAATTTTAAGGTAGCGACGGTTTTAGTTCTTTAATAATTAGGTTATTCGTGAAACTAAGAAGTCCTCAACAAAAAAGGATCGTACGAACAGGTTACATAAAATCTGTCAAAAGTATTTTAAAATATTAATGCGCAAAAAGCAATTCATCTTGGAAACGTCAATCGGTTTTAAATTTAAATTGCGGCGTGAAAGCATTAAGTGCGGTAGACGTTTCAAAACAGGATTTCAAAAAGCATGCGTCTGCGCATGTGAAGATGCTGAAGTAAAAATGTGTTGGTGATTGATGAATACAGACCAACGATGAATATAAAGAAAACGTGAATTTAAATTCTCATTTTAAGTGGTTAAAAATCCAAAAAGCTTCGATCTGTGTGTATACTTATTGTAAAAAAACAAATTGGGTTGTTTATTCATTTTTTGTAATAAAAACTTTAGTTAGAAGGTTAATGACGATAAAAATCTATGTTTCAAAAGTTTATTCCTTTAATCTTTTATCATATAAAATATGGGGTGTGTAGATTTAAAAATAACGTTCAAAAATAAGGAATTGAATTCAGAATACACGTATTTTTGTAAGAAAGCGTTTAAGTGGAGTTTGTTTCTATAATTGTAGTTGGAACAAAATGGAGCAATATTAGAGCATAATTGAATAAAAACTAAATAAAACCCCTTTGTTCATCTTTCGCAATGCAAAAACCGAGAAAAATATGTAACGGCAACTCCATATCAATATCGAGCACCACTGGAGCATAATGGGTAAAACTCGAGCAAAAAAACGTTCGCCGTCGGACGGCGGGCGGCGCGCCGGCGGCGGGCGGAATAACTGTTCTCCTTTACTAGGTCGAATTATCTCATTTATTTCATTTTTACTTTATTTTCTAGCTGTAAAATTACTAGTGAAACTGCCCTTCACTTTTATTTGACAACTTGTGATAGGTCAGGAATAAATATTAAGTAGTGTTACTACTTATTTTTAAGTGACAATTGTTTGAACGTTCAAATAAATAATCGTTCAAATAAAAGCTCTATTGTGTCTTGTTTTGATCGGAATCTGAATAAATAATGATTTTATTAATTGGCTTTTTTGTTATGTTTTATATGCAAGCCTAATTTTATATTTAAATGAGACATCAAAAGGAAATTAAATTAAATCGAACAGATTTATTTAAATTTATGTTAAATAAATACTTATTAATTAACGATCGTTTATTGGAACATCCAATAAATTAGTCTATATTTAATCGGAATCATAAAAGAGTCTAAACGGTATTGTCAAAGAACTGAGTTTTATTGTAAATCTATTCAAATTAAATTAAGACATTTTGAGAACTTATTAATTTATTCCGAAATTCGATTTCACACATGTTATTTTATTAATAAAAGTCTTTTTAGATCATTAAAGCATGATAATTTTCATTTCCATCAACACTGCATATTTTGACGATAAAATGTAAAGCTTTTAAAATTTGCGAGCGGAAGTTTATTTAAATCAGAAGTTGTGAACAGACAATATTTAAATTATTGTTTTATGAAGCAAATACGTACGTATTTTTTTTGCATTTTCAGGTAGAAAAAAACGTCCGTAAAAAGCGCAACGAGCGTTAAAAAATAACACGTACCTGTTACAGCAGAAAAGTTCATTAATTTCAGCTGATCCTTTTCAATATTGTTTCAGTTTCTCTGTTACAATATCACAAAATATAATTTGTTAAAGAGTTTAATTTAAAATATCCTTTCGTTCAGAATATTATAATTACACAGAGTATCGGTTTCACTTTCTCATTAACACTTTTATTGCGTTCAAACAGTAAAACACACAGTATGATTAAAAAAAGTTATTCGCGATCAGTTAACCACTGAGCACTTGTCCATAAAAAATATCCATTCCATCACTGGGGGCGAATTATTTTTTTAAAGTTTCCGCGCGAGCTTAAAGCTGCGGAGCGTTACTATGTGCGCGTGCGCAGGTCGGCGTGGCATCGCGTTATCAGCGCGAGCGGCGCGGCGCGCGACAACAACAGAACTTGAGAGTCGATCTCAATAATAACAAGAAAAGAAAACGGTCCAGTTTCAGCGGGGCTTCCGGATGGGTCGCGGACGGGGCGCGGGCAGGCTGTGGTACTGCTCGCACGTAAGGCGGCGTTTCGCTCTCTTTGTCTAACGGTACCGATGCGCGCGCGCCGCGTGAACGATAGCGCGGCTAGTCGCAAGCGCGACGCCGCCCAGTGCGCACTACAGCCTGCGCAAACGCACCTTAAGTGTCCGCTTCTTTTCCCGCCATTTTTACGAGTATGAGATCGTTTTAAGGCTTCCTTGAAATATTTCTTAGGAGATTTATTATATTAATAATTTATAGCAAGGATTTCCTTTTATAAGCTTCGTGTTTTATTTATACAATTATGTTGCCATTTATCATTTAAAGGCAAGTTTTCTTTTATCAGTTATCATAATATTAGTGCTTGCTACGATTTCTTAAGTTGATAATATTTTTGCACTAAAATATCATTCATCAGGTTTTATCATTAATAAAACAGTATTTGTCATGTATAAAACGATTTGTTAAAAAAATATTTATTTTAAGGCTGTTTAGTGAAGTACTTTTACTTTTAACTACCGAAGATTATGTTAAAAGTGAGTTTTCATTATGCGTTGATGTCTAATGTATGAACAATTGGTAACCGAGCGGTGCATTGTTAACTTATGATTTTGAACCGAATTTATAATGCTTAGGCTATATTATCCGTCTCTTATTGAGTGTAGCTAGAATATTCGCCAAAATATTGCATATATTTATGTTCGTATTATGTTAACACGAGTATTCGCCAAAGCTTAAAATGTGGTTAAGTTTTTTAAGGTTTTCTGTATTTCTTCTTCAATTTTGTTGTTGGAAACAGTGAAGATCAGTGCTTGTTCTTGCAAAAACTTAATGCTAAATAAAAATTATCATTACTTATACACAATTCAATTCACGCTAAATACACAATAAATCAACAAAAATCACAAACAGTTCACCGAATTTCAATATCAAAACGAAAATTAATTTCGATTTGAATATTTTTCACATTAGTTATTTTCGCGTCCATATTTTGGCGGATAAGCATATCTTGGGCACAATAAATAACGAGAGCGAGCATGATTTATATTACATTTTATAAAAAGAGTCTCTACAAACAATAAAAGGGTAAGGAGGAACGCTGGAGGCCCTCGTGCGGTACCAGACGAAGCCTTATTAAAATGCAATAACAGTCATGACATTTAATCGTTCTTCACGAGAAACAGCCAAAATTCTACGGGCTTGAATACACACGGCTGGTTTGTGTAGACAACATTTTAATTTGATTTAGAGTTGCGATATATTTTGCAGCGCTTGTATATTTTGAACTCAATTCTTCTTCATATGATTAACTGCTAGCGGCCCGACCGACGAACCGGTTCGTCAGTGCCATTGTTTATCTGTTGTGTCTATAATTACAGTACTTGAGACTTTAAGCAGCACTTTTTTTCTTTTTTTATCCGTGTGGATATCCTTATAATAGAAATAATCTTTATTGTCATCATTTTCACGTACTTGCTAGTGAATTCCTTGGCTCTTGTGCTAGTGTACTCTGTACAAGAGCTAGTGTCTTCCCCTAATCGTTGGGTTACAGAGATGTTATGACAACAGAAGTTTACATAAAAAGTAGTAAATAAAGGAAAAGTAACAAGCGGTACGGTGTGCTTGTAGTTATGTAGGAAAGCGGATTCATACCGGCTAAAAGCACCACGGTATTCTTTCGAGGATTTGTAGCTCTGGTCCCGGGATTCGCTAGTGCATTCCCTGCAACGCCGGCAGAGATCGAGTAGGTCTATTGGCATACGGCATAGGTACCTTATTTGTCTTATTTTTCTTTTCTTTTTTTTTTTCTTTTTTAAAAAAACTTTGCCCCGCACTAAGATTTCTCTTGTATCGTGGGTGCGTTTACAAACACAAATCTCACAAACAAACGCCCAGACCCGGAACAACTATCTGTAGGCCATACAAATTTTTGTTCCGTGTGGGAATCGAACCCACGACCCGTAGCGCAGAAGCCAATCGCTTAGCCACTGCACCAAACGTGTCGTCATTTTGTGTGAGAGATTCGAAAAAAGTACCTGCTAGACCTGATGCAGGTAAAGTCAGATGCGAATTAGGGCTCATTTACACCTATCCAGTCTTTAGTACAGTGACTATGCTTACTAAACTGTTCCTCGAATCAAGTAAAAAATCACTCACCTAACTACGGTTACAATCTTAGTTAATTGTACCTTAAGATAGAAAGATCGCATGATACTATCCTCCTTAACTTAACGGTTGGAGATGTTAGGCCTCTGTCGCTTCGTGTTTAAACTAGAAACTAACCGTATAATGAACTGGCCGTACCTTTTGATTAAGAAGAAGACTTGCCGCGACATGGAAATGTATGAGAACCGGAGCTGAACCGAAACGGGTTCATGTTTTTCCGACCGTAATATGGAGCGGGTATTTATTATTTTAAAAATGGATGGAAATTAGCAAGGTCTGCGCTTAACATCAGGTGCTATTATGGTCAAATGCGAGTAAGAAGGATGATTATTCGAAAAATGTTTGTAAAAATAAGAACGTCATTATCATCATCGCAAAGTTCTAAATGCAGATGTTTCAAACTTCAATTATAATAATGAAAAATCAAACTATACCACTGCCGTCAAGCATTAAGACAAGAATAAAAACAATCTGAAACTAATATTAATGTCAACCACGAAGGAGAACAATGATTTGTTATATTTTTTTAAGGAATTTCGAATATTATCCAAACATAAAAAAGGTCGAATAATATTACTAAAAGACTCTGTAATTTTGGGATTAGACACACGATCGATAGATAGATAAATATTGTACATCAAAAGAAAGAATACACGATAAAGAATACAGCAGAACTCGTCCAACAATTGACTGCTGCAAAATGGGAAGGAAGTTTTATGAATCAGTGTCTCAATTTAGAAACTATAGCTTTTGCCCTCGGCTTCGCTCACGTAATTAAGCTCAAAAAAACTCTTAACATACTACTAAAGTTTCTATAATAATATAATTCAATCGTGGTTCGAAAGACACGTGGCGCCATCTATGAACGTTATAGTTGTTTTCCTCGGGAACAGTACTTTTTTTCGGGTAGAAAGATACCCAATGTCCGTTTCTTGTACACCTGACAACGTATATGCAAAATTTCAGGATGATCGGTTCAGTGGTTTAGGCGTGAAAAGCTAACAAACAAACAAACTTACTTTCGCAATATTAAGTTAAAATATAGTATTAAGTTTGGAAGTTAGGATGTGCATATGATTTGCTCGTTATTTTGGTTATTGTGATTCTCGTTGTATTGAAATGTCATGGAAAACAGCCGCCCCAAAAAAAAAACCATTTTACTATTATTTTCTTAGGCTAAACTTAGTAATTATCTTGTGTATTATGTTCTATCTCTCTGTAATGTGTCTCGATTGTGTCAAATAAAGGTTGTTTCTTCCTATTTTTTAGGGTTCCGTACCCAAAGGGTAAAACGGGACCCTATTACTAAGACTCCGCTGTCCGTCCGTCTATCCGTCTGTCACCAGGCTGTATCTCATGAACCGTGATAGTTAGACAGTTGAAATTTTCACAGATGATGTATTTCTGTTGCCGCTATAACAAAAATTAATAAAAATCAGAATAGACGAGATCCGACTCGCACTTGGCCGGTTTTTTGCTTACATATCCTAGGTTACGTTGTTAAAATAAATGCACCAAGTAACAGATTAAAGAGCTTTCTCGTTTAGTTTGTAAAACTTGAACTAAGCGAAAATGGAGTGCAATAATGTGCGCAGTAAAACTTGCTAGTCGATTTGGCGCTTATTAATATACAGCTTGGTACAACAAGCGTACGTGCAATGTGTCACAAGTTTTTTCTTGCCGTTTCTGAAATTACTCAGTTCATTATGTTAAAATCAACACCGTAGTAACTCTTCATTATGGCGGCCTCGGGTACTACCCAAAAAGTCCGCCACAATTTATATCGTTTTAATCTCGTCTGGTGTGTGTATGAGTACGTTACAATGTTGT
This sequence comes from Amphipyra tragopoginis, assembly GCA_905220435.1. Taxonomy (NCBI): domain Eukaryota; kingdom Metazoa; phylum Arthropoda; class Insecta; order Lepidoptera; family Noctuidae; genus Amphipyra; species Amphipyra tragopoginis. The sequence continues at coordinate 15,437,605 of HG992009.1, forward strand.
ATGGTGTGTTGTTTGACTGTATTGTTGTTGTTGTTTGTATTATACTTGTATTGTATTGTTGTGAAGCTTGTATTTTGGTAGTATCAACCAAAAATTTTGCGTTTTATATCGATTTATATGTTTTACAGTTTTGTGTGCGTTTTTAATGAGGTTTTAATTATGTTATGGTGTTTGCCTAGCATTGGACAACATGAACAGGCTATACAAAGTTTGTGTAGTTTTAAATAAGCGAGATTGATTGACGTCATTGATGAATAAACCGAGCATTCATGCACACTTTATTCTAACAATGATTCTTATACATACCGTTTACAGTCTAGTAATAGCACAGTAGATAAATAAGTTAAAGCAGTACCTCAACTTACTATAATCGCCTGAATTGAAACACTCGTACAGACACGCATTGTTTACTGAGTAGTTTTTTGTTTTTGTATATGACTGTTTTCCGAACTTACCTTAGAAGTCTTGTTGCAGTGCGTGTCTGTGTGAGTGTGTTAATTCAGACAATTGTAAGTAGTTGAAGCACTTCTTTAGCTCATATATATTCTGTGATAATAGTACATAGTGCCTATTACCTAACTATTTTTATTTAAGGATCTGTTATACCTGTAGCGTTATAGTACGTACTGTGTCGATTTGCATGCTGAATAAATAGATTTTCTTTCTTTTTTCTTCTTATTAGATAATGCCTTTGAAATAACTGAAAACTTTATTAATTCTTGCTCTAAAAAATACTCCATGAATGACATTTTTTTAGTCGTATCAAAACTTGAAATAAATGGACAATTATCAAAATTTTCGCAAAAATTCATCTTGCTACCATTCTCGTAACAACTTAGTGGCCGTTCTCTGCTCGTATGGAGCATCGTGTGAAATCGCATCAATAATGGACCAGTTCAAGGCTTTGGGAGATTCTCTGCATTGTTTATAAAAAGATACGTACTCCTTTGTATTATGTTGTGTACGACCTTTGAATTAATAAAGATGGTTATTTTATTGGTTATGGAACTGGAGCAGTTTTTGTTTGATTTTTAATGTGTTATTAGAAGTTTGAATTTCTTTTAAAACTTTAACAATTTTTATTTGACAACACGGTTGGCAAAGTGGCTGAGAGCTTGGCTGCTGCGCAACGGGTTGTGGGTAAGAATCCCTTGCGGAACGAATATTGTATGGTTGATAGACAATTGTACCAGGGCCGGGTTTTTGTGTGTGTTAAGATTTGTGTCTGTAAACGCACCCACGACACAGGAGTATTCCTAGTGTTTTATTAAATCCTAATCCTAACTTAATATTATAAATGCGAAAGTAAGTTTATTTGTTTGTTACCTTTTCACGCCTAAACCACTGAAACAATCATCCTGAAATTTTGTATATACGTTGCCAGGTGTACAGAAACGGACATAGGGTACCTATCATCCCGAAAAAAGTACTGTTCCCGAAGAAAACAACAATAACGATAATAGATGGCGCCACATGTCTTTCGAATCATGATTGAATTATATTATTGTACCATAAATTCTAAATTAACGCGAGCGAAGCCGCGGGCAAAAGCTAGTTAAGAATAAAAATAAATATGATATTAACATAACAATTAAATTTCGACGTCCATTGCTGGACATAGGCAGGCCTATTTGAGCAACAACACTCGGTCTTTCGCATTCATTACCTAGTCGAATAATGAGTACCTACTCATAAAAAAAAAGCTTTAAAGGTGATTTCTACCATAATTATCTAAAAATAGGTATCAATAAACTATTGTTTGATTAACTATTATCTTGTTCAGAGATCACATCTGTAAGTGATAAATCCTGTTAACCGCATGACGATGCAATACGACTGTTTTTTCTAGTATTTAATAGTCTCATTTTCTTTGCCCACAACTTATTAAGGTTATTTATGTTCACCACAGAACCTAGTAACTTAGAACCTTATTTACCTCAATTCAGCCTATGGCATTGCATTGACATTTACCAAGACTCACACAGATAATTCAGCCGTCATCAAATTGTCTCCCTCCCAATCTCCCCCCCCCCGCCAGCAACGCCCCAAGCCGAGGTCGAGTCCCACTAAGGGTCGCCCTTAATGCTATTGTTGCTAGTAGTCATGATGTTAGTGTAGCAGAAGTAGTTAGCTTAGATTAAGTATTTTACTTTCCCCTATTGGCTGGAGACCCTTCAGGTCGCCAGGACGCCAATACCTGCCCGATCACGTCGAAACGGTCCACAAGGAAAATCATCATGTAGTCCAATAAAAAAAAACCTTTACCAAGTTATGCTAACTTCTGAATCCAGTCCAAGTATAAATAAACCCTAGATAAGCCTAAAATAAAAAATACGCCCGCTCCCCTCCCAGCTAGATAGACCAACGAACAGCAATATAGCAATACCAGCTACCTTCTTCAGGTCGTTGGTTTATCTGGCTGGGAGGGGAGGGGGCGTCTTTTTATTTTAGGCCTATCTAGGGTTTATTTAACTGATATGAAAGCTTAAACAACGTTACTGGTTATTTAGTGGTTACTATCCCGTGACAATATTGTAGGACTCTTGTCCTAATTAAAAACAAAATCTCGAACCCAGTAATAGAAAATAACAATTTTTATGCAAATGTGAACGCTTTTTGAGATTTTGTTTTCAAGTTGCTAACCCTTCCTTAAAAATACCTAATAAAAATGGTATCTCGAAAATGGTTCACTTTTGCGTAAAGCATTACCGGGTTATTAGTTTGATGATAACGTGTCCTACAAATGTATACCTCTTATATACCATACAGTGTCCATAATGTCATTAATTAACGCATTTGCCATGGGAACAAATTCTCGAGCAGTCACCTGTAAGCGTAACATACGCAGCGCGACATAATTTTGCTGTCGCACTATCTTAGATAAGCCATACATTATTTCGTCTTGACACGAGATAATCTGACGACAAAATAATCTCACGCTGTGTATGTTAGCCCGGCAGTGCTTCATATTCCCAGTCTCCTTCTAGTTACTCACAATATGACAGCAACCAGAGACAGGTAACCGCTGACCCAATAAAATCATCTCATTCATTACCATGAGCCGTAAAAGTAACTTTTAGCCTAATTAATGGAGTCCAACTGAGTGAAATGTCAAATATAATTGAACGAATTATATGAAAATTATACTGTGAAGGGGAAAAAAGTTGGCGGTTCATATATATATGTTGACACAGTAAATCATGTTGCGAGAGTCGGTATCGCAAAATCGCCATTACTTTCAGTTTCAATTAAACACGAGTTTTATCTTCGAGTCTTTTGTAAATTACATAATTTTCAACGTTGTCTGTTATAAATTTCATGGCTTTATTACCGTTCTTTATTGCTAGCGTCACACACGCGGCTTTCGATTATATTTGGGCGTAATAGATCTTTAACATGTTATACAGTACATGTAACACTGCAAAGTGAATCATGGTAATAGGTTAGGAAACGATAAGATGGAAAAGATAAAGCAGGTATGACATGCAACTATGTTACATGTTAACCTTCTATTATAGACTAACGGCCCGTTCCCACGGACGTACAGTTCTGCAGGAACGACTTTTTACTGGTTCCTGCAAAACTGATAGGTTTTTTTTTTTGTGAGACTGTCTTTTGATAGTCCTTGTCGAATGGTTCTAAGTAACTGGCTGGTTATTAGCGAGCCCTGAAAGGTCTCAAGCCAATGGGGGGGGGGGGAGACTCTAAAATTATGACTATTATAGCAATAACAGCACTAAGGACGACCCCTAGTGGGACTTGGACCTCGGTTTAAGGCGTTGCTAGCGGGGGATTGGGAGGGAGACAGCTTGATGAGGGCAAAACTGGTGTGTTCACACGCAGTAGTTTCTATTCTGCATAAGTTTACAATAATATACCCCATACATCCTCCAGCTTGAAACCCTATTCGGGACGCTCGGCGCTTGTGTGAATACTTTCATTGAAATATATGTGTCAATACGACTGGATCCTGCTTTTTGTAGGATGGCGGGATCTAGCATGCGGTGACAAAACCGAATCGCAAAATTTTACTGGACCGGCTTTTTACAGGATCCTGCAAACAGGATGCTCATATGAACGTTGAAACACTTCCGCCACAAAACGGGATCCTGCAAAAATCTGTTCCTGTAATAAATAAATAGGATGTTGCTATGGGAACAAGCCGTAAGGCGGGATCCAGGGCAACAGCGACTTAAACTATAAACTGAAATTATTGGCATAGCTTCAATCAATCAAATCATAATTCTAAGTTTATAATTGATCGTTTGCATGAACTTTATTTCTTCTAGAGTTAATATAACAAAATACCTGTATTCCTCTATGGCCTCTATCATGGCAAATAATAAAAAGTCCAAGCCATACAAGAAACTTTAAAAACATATATTTTGTTCCTGCTCTATCTTAGAAATGTAATACAAAACATACAAACGTGAAACTTGGTATGATTGTAATATAGGGTTTTTCAATAAGGGCGGGTAGATGTTGAAATGAAATAAAACAAGCTGTGTGTGAGGTATTAACAAAATTCTTTTTTTATTTGAAAGGCCCACATGTGCCATTAAGTGTGAAATATGATATCGTTCAAATGCCCGCCTCGGCTTCTTACAGTGGCACGGATCCAAGTGGTCCAATTTTCATCTTCCGAGTGGTCAAAATGACGCCGCGGGCCCAAAATACACACCAAACGGTAACTTTTTGAGGATGCATTATCACCTGGTGAACCTCGCGTGGGTTAGTGTCGTCCCATAAAAAGCAATTCTGCTTGTTAACATAGCCAAATCCAAAAATACGTCTCGTCGCTAAAGATGATTTTTCGGCCAAAATTGGGATCCTCTTCCAAACGATTCGATGCCCTGTCAGCGAACAAACGGCTTTGTCTATGGTCATGAACTTTGAGCTCCTAGGTCAGTTGGATCTTGTATGGGTGTAGGCCTAAGTCCCGACGCAGAATTCGCAGAGTTGAAGTCTGAGAAAGGCTGAGTTCTTGTGCACGACGAGGAATCGACTGCCTCGGGTTCTGCTGTACCCTTTCACGAACCGCGACGATGTTCTCGGCCGATCTTGCGTTCCTTGAACGTACGGGTGTTGGCTGGTTGTTTACCGAACCGGTCGTCTCAAATTTGGCCACCAAACGTTGAAGAGTCGACTGTGAAGGGCCACCACGTCTACCATAAAATGGGCGCAATGCGTGCAACGTTTGCACTAACGAACACTCATTTTGTTAATAAAGTTTTATCATTTGAACGTGCTGTTCAGTCGTCGTGTAACTTGCCATGGTAATTTGGCATAAGTAACTGAATAATAAAAAAAAGATTTGATAGATGTCACCAAAACAAAATAGCCGCCACGAGCCGCCAAAATCGACCCGCGCCAATTGAAAAACCCTATACATGTGTGGTTAAATAAAATAAAAGAAGGAAAACTACTGGTAGTACGGAACCTTAAGTACGTGAATCAGACTTGCACTTGGCTGGTTTTTATTTTGAGTCCACTCATGTGCGCGGGGTTCACACAAAAGAGACGAGGCTCAAACTCAAAACTCATTTATTCAAAATAGACTAGAATTACTTATTTTTAGAATGAGTTCTTTTTGAACGTCAATTTTACGTAATACTGCCCTTAAAAGCGCCCACCCTTCACCGCTTCCTAGTGTTTATGCCACAGTAGACATATAATCTAAAGCAGTACCTCAACTTACTATAATCGCGCAAATTGACATAATCACACAGAAACGCACTGTATACCTACTGAGTATAATGCACTCTTTGTATGGGACTGTATTCCGATAATACCTTAGAAGTCTTGTTGCAGTGCCTGTCTGTGTGGGTGTCTCAAATCGGACGATTGTAGGTAGTTGAAGTACTGCTTTAGTTTAAATATATACTGTGGTTTATGCTGTGAAGAAGAAACTTGACACTTTAAATCAACACTGGTGATCAAAGAGGGAGCGGAGAGGGAGAGAGAGGCAGGTGCCACTCTCCCTTCCCGCGCCAGACGCACCGGGCGCCGGAGGGCGCGCGACGATGCGGGCGGCGGGCTAGGGGACCCGTCGCCCGACCAGTAACAGGCCCGAAAAGGCGGCGCGCTGTGTTCCGTGCGCGCCTCTCAGGAGGACGTGGGGTAAGGCTCCACAGAAGAAGAGATCTGCCAGGGGCTGGCGGACCGAGACCTGCCGGGGTCGCGGTGCATGCAGCTGCGAATCCCGCGACCCCGGCTAAGGGTCAGGAGAAGGAACACCGTGGGTTTTTAGCCGGTAAGAGTCCGGCATACCCCTTCGCCTTCCCAGGGCGATGGGCATCCATGAGGATATACCGACGAAAAAAAAAAGGGCTGTCAGTGATAATGCTGACAATGAGTATGATTAATCCTATAATCTTTGGAAATTGTATGTACCTAATTTTCAACTACGGCCAAAATTTCGAAAGTCAAAGAACAGGAATATACACAGAATGGTATGTTATAACAGATAGCAGTAGAGTTTAACATTAGAAACATATTCATTGGGCATTCAATTGCCGAGTAATTGTACTGACAATCTAAATTGCAAGCTTTAATATTGTTAATAGTAACTGTAAGGCTAAAAGCCTAAATTAAACTTTGTCGTATTTTTTATGTGGCAGCAATCAATCAATCGTACCATGATGTTTTTGAACCTGTTTTGTGTGGAATAATTGATTAGAATATTTTCAGTGACTACTTTTTTTAGGCGGTATTTTGGCTAGAAATTCTTTAGTTTATACTTTGGTAGAGTATGAAACTATTGAAGCTCAGTAAGAACGATTTTAAACACAAGCAATACGTTAGTCCAGACGGGACAAAGTTCATCGCTAATTATTGAAAATTTTTGCGAATGAGTAAGCAAATGAGCAAATATACTCATGTGTGTACATAAATAATAAATAAAATTGAATTTTAGTCGTATTTGATCTTTTTTAAAAAGTAATTTGCCACTTTGGCCGACGGCTGGCCTGCTGATAAGTACTAAAATCCCAAGAGAGACTTGAAGAGACAAAATTGAAAAGTCTCATGTGCCTTTTTCACTTTAATTTCACCGGCATACCCTCTACGCCAGAATACAGCAATCCTGTTTGGCGGTAGAAATAGTGGTGGTAGTACTTTCATGGACGAACTCAAATACAAAGAGCTCTAATACTACTGTATTGCCTAAAGATTATTAAAACTTTTCGTATTCAACACACAAAGAATTTTCTGAAACAAATATAATTATTATTACACAAAAGCCGTTTATTCACCATTACACTATTCTAGTCCATTAGCGTACTAATAAATATATAATTACAGGTACATATGTAAATTATGGCCGCTTACTTATCTACCGATCCACCCTTTTGCAACGACAATACCCGCTCAAGGTCTGCTATTATCTCACAATCATGATTATTTGATTGATTATTTTATTGATATTATTTATTACTAATAATTATGTTTTGCACTATACAGGGTGTCTCAAAACTCAACGTCAAGCCGTTAACAAAAGATACAGTTTATGGACTGTTTATAAAAAGAAAAATATTTATTTCAAGTTTAATCGTTTTCGTTTTTAAAAGACCTACCTCATAAATCAAACTAGTAAATGTGTTTTTTTTACATAGGTACAGTAAGCGACAAAATTCGGTTAACACTGTTATTTTTACATAACATCCAAATTGATGCAAAATTATTCGATACACTGTTTTTCAGCATTTCATATAATAATCAAGAGATTGCGTTATTTTAATGTTATATCTGTTCCGTTTTTTTATAGTAAAGTTATCTGTTATGATTTAATAAACAGTGTCTGTAGACAAATGGCAATCGATGATCGCCAGAGAATAGATACGCCAATTAAATGAATGGAAATGACATAACAGATCGCTTGACCTGTCGAAAGCTTATGTCAATCCAGGGGGCCTACTCTCTAAGTCCGTCAACGAAGTTAGTCACCCGTCCGAAAGTAGCCCGAAACGTAGAAGTGAACAAAACAAGTGTCAAGTTCCACTTTTCGGACGGGCAAAAACACATCGGTAGTATGGACAACTGTCAAATCGTGTTGTCATTCATTCTTAGTTCGGGCCCCGAAATAATCGTATGTCCGTAGGTGATAAGGAGTAGGAAACGGTCGTAACTAAAACCGAAACCAAGAACTTCGTGCTTAGGGAGTAGACCCCCAGTACATCTCATTGTCGTTTCTATTCTCTAGCGATCATCGATTGCCATTTTTCTACAGACGCTGAAGTGTTAACCGACTTTCGTTGCTGACTTTACTTTCGGTACCACATTTTTTTTTCTGTAATTTGACGTTATGTTTCGAGACACCCTGTATAGATGGCACGTAATGTCACAATAATTTGAACACTTATTGTGCTTGAACATTCAAATTTAAATTGGTGTTTACGTAAGACTGTGCCAAATGTAAAATAAATTAAATTGTGTGACAGGTTACAGATTAACTGTTAAGATACTTTGTTTCTCAATATAGGCGTTTTATTTTATACAGCATGACTGGTAAGGTGGCTTTACATCCAAAAACCATGAACTCTGCTAATCATTTACAATTTTTACTACGGGACAAAAACGAAATTCGTGAAAAAAAATAACTGCTGTTCCATTCAAAGTAATGTTGCTGAACAGCTGTTTCTTTTACGAATTCAGAGTTTGTCCTATACGTAGTAGAAGTTGTACAGAATGATAAATCAGAGTTCATGGTTTTTTATGTAAAGCGATTAACCAGGCATGCTGTATATCAGTAAGACCGTTTGTGTACTGCGTCTGATCTGAATCCGAGAAAATACGATCCGAACAAGCTGCAGTATTATTTGATGAACGAAGAATGTCCGTCGAGCAACGTTGACCGGTTTTTTACCGACACCAAGGAGGTTTATTGGAAAAAGGGATATTTTGCGAACGGGAAATTTTGTGAAAGAGACATTCTATGAAAGAGACATTTTACACGGGGTACATTTTGCAAAGGGGATATTTTGTGAAAGGGACATTTTACACGGGGTACATTTTGCGAAAGGGGTATTTTACACGGGGTACATTTTGAAAAGGGGACATTTTGCGAAAGTGATATTTTACATGGGGTACATTTTGCAAAGGGGATATTTTGCGAAAGCGACATTTTGCGAAAGATACAAAGGTAAGAAATGTACATTTTGCGTAAGGTGGACATTCGAAGTCGGTGGAAGTTCGAGTCGAAGAGCGTCAGTTCGACTCGCGACCTCGCCGCGTGATCAGCTCATGATTAAGGGCTCCGTTTGGGTCCGAAACTAGTCGGGCAATCCCGAAAAAATGCACGTGAGTGAACCGTAATTAATCATAAATATGAATGTGTCTCACGAAAGTTATAATACAAAAAAAAGGTGGACATTTTGCGAAGTGGACGTTCTGCGACTGAGCCACTACAGCCGATCCGAATTTCATAGACAAGCAGCCGAATTTTTTCGGATCTTATCTTCTTGAAATCAAATCAAATTAATAGTTTTTATTTCACATAAACACAAGCGCTTACAAAAGTCGAATTTAAATTCGGATCGGGCGCACCGGATAAGCGCCCTAAAACACGTTCTTTTTCTTGTTTTAGGGTAGATAAATTATTTTGCAAGCTTTATTCGTATTTGCTGAATATTATCATCTGAATACTAATATCCTACGATAAATATTTTATGGTAGTCGTAAAGTTTTAATGAGCTTAAGATATGGCTAATTTTTATCACCCAGTACCAGTTTTCCAGAATATAGTCATATTATAAGGTGTTAATTAATCTCTTCATAGGCATGTATTATGAGGCACCTGTTGGACACATACAGTACGACAGAACGAAGAAGTCGCATCGGCAAACTTCGTAAAACCGATCACTTTCGAACTGAATGCGACTTCAAGACCACGAATGTTTATTAGTTCTGCAGTAAAAAAAATATCTTTACGCTGACGCAATAAGTTGTTCGATAAGGTACATCGATGTAACTTATTAGTTGTATTGTAAGTGTTCAACAGGTGCCTCTTAATACAAGCATATGAACTGATTAATTAACACCTCATAATGACTGTATTCTAGAAAACTGCTCTCTTAATTGTTGAAAAAAATATATTTACCGTCCGCGAGGCCTAAGCTGAGCTTTGCGTTTGTGTGAGAATGAATGCAGACGCGTTCTTTGCTTGCTTTAAACCGGTTTATGCTGCTTTTTGGCAATCGATTCTATGTGCACTCACACAAATGCAAAGCTCAGCTTACGCCTCGTCAGTTGGACCATTCTACATGTCACTCATCATAATCAACCCAACTGCTGGACACAGGTCTCTTCTCAGAATGAGAAAGGTTTAGGCTTCAGTCCACCACGCTGGCATGCCAGGCTAACATGCGCAGCGCGAGATAATTTTGTCGACTCATTATTTCGTGCCGAGACGAGGTAAGGCATACATTATCTCATCCCGGCACGAGATGATTCGACGACAAAATTATCTCACGCTGCAGATGATTGGCTAGCTGGTGTGGTTTGGCGGACTACGGTTTCAGAGAAAAATCTGAGACGCAGGCCGGAATCGAACGGAGTCTCTCTGTATGAAAGACAAGACTTCAACCGCTAACCTATCACTGCTTGCCGTGTCAGTTTTTAAATTAATTTCGAATCATGGTTACAACACGACACCAAATCGTTTTCGCGTATAATTCTACGCAAGCAAACCCTCAGGCTAGTAGCTACTTTACGATAATTAAACAATACGTCTTATTGAAACACATACATAAATAACACGCACACAGACAATAGTGCGTACATATTACATAAAACAAAAAATCGTTCAAGAACGAATAGTTAAGAGAAACTCATTTTTAATATGCTACCATTTGATCATTACGCAAACAAGAATTTAACCAGTAGTTAGTCCGGATGGCGGCGCTAATGTTTTGTACTTTTTTCTAAATTATAATAAGGCATCAGAATCATTATAGGCCGTCAATCAAACTGATGCTATCGGTTAAATGCGAGTGCAGTGGGGACGAGGTCTTATAAACGTGATTCATGCGAGTGAGTAATTTCTTGGATTCGAGTAAACGTAGTGAAAGGTTGTGATGGTCAACTGTTGGTAATAAGGTCGACAGATGGGTGTAACTGAGATATGAGTGATCTGCGAAGTTTACTAAGGCTGATCGCAGATGTGATAAGTAAGTTGCTTGAGACACAGTTGATCGCAATTGTTTTTTAGTTGCAGCGACTGTTTGATGTGTTTAATCACTGCCTTGATCGCTCGAGCGACCGTCCTGTGGTTTGGTACACCATTCTGTATGCTAATTCAGGTATCTTTTTAAGCAGGAAATGTTCTGGATACTTGCAGGTTTCTTTAGGGTTTTCCGGAACACCAATCGATCGATTGTCGATCGATGCCATCGATCGATGGTAGAATGGAGTAGTCGACATCGATTGATCGACTAAATGTCGACCGATGTCGTTCGATAGCATTGATCGACGATCGATCGATTGGTGTGGTAACACCATTAATTATACAAATAGTCAAAATGTTGGTTTGCTTTTGTTGTCAAATAATTTGACAGTTTTTTAAACGAAAACTGTACTACATAAGAAACTTGCAGGCATTCACCATGTTGCCTGCTTTAAAAAATACCTGAAAAAACCTACAAATCGCTCAAGCGACCGTCTAAATCGCTTTAGCGACCGTCCTATGGCTTGGCACAAAAAGTGTCTCAGCCACTAAGTGGTCCATGTGCGGTTAGCCTAATGAACTTTAAATGTTAAACAAACAAGCCTATAATAGTTCATTTTTGTAAAGGGCTGACTTAAATGTGTTGTGTTAATTAATTATTTATATTTCGCGAATGCGCTGAAAAGGACAAACATTTCAAACAATTTACCCTGCAAACACATAACAAATATAATCGGAGCCGTCCTACTATGGATAAGATTAAGTAAGTAAGTAATAAGTGCTCCCCCTTGATATTAAAAGCTCCGAGTAAATTCTCTTTCAAACGCAAAGTTAAGAAATACTACTTGAAGTCGCTGCACTCATACCTCCGGTTTCTGATTTGAGAATTCGGTTTAAGCAAATACTTAAGTAACGTTTGAGTATGGAGTTGTCAAAAAAATGACGGATTTTAAAGCATTTTTTGACAACTTTGTACTCAAATGTTACTTTTAAGCATTTGCTTATCCCAAATCAGAAACCGGAGGAAAATCATCTAATTTAGTCTTCGTTATAATTGCATTTAGATTTTCTTATTGTTTTGTATTTTATATAGTATCTATACATTTTATTATTTGTATATATGTATTTTATGTAATTTATATCTTATGAATTCGTACTATATTCAGCTCAACATTGTTAATTCTTTTATATTTATTTATTTGCTGTAACTATTTCGATGCTTTTATTTTTAAAGGTTGACTGGTAGAGATACCTTATGGCATTAAGTCCGCCTTATGTACCACCATACCATAGAAGTATAAACAAATAAAAGCAATAAGAACAGGCCTGTCTAGATTTTACATAAAGCAAGTATCAAAATTAAAATAATAAGAAATCACACTTTTTATCATAATAATGACAACAAGACAGGTTACGATGGCCAGTTCATTACTCCGAGTTACCATATTAGACAATTCCAGTTATCAAAGTTACAAAGGCATGAAATTCCTCATTGCGTAATATTAATGCACTTAACCAACACGTATGCCATTTTATGTGCCGCAGAACCTGCTAATTATGAATTCTGAGCACTCAAAGTCAGTCTGTGCGTAATACTTGATCGGTAGGCTTCGATTTAACTAGGCGTGGCCGCCGGAGACCTTAGAGAACGGATGTAGCAGCCTCGATCGAGCCACCGCCTATCCAGATCAACGTTTGATGATAACCACATCAGAAATAAAAAATAAAACGCTTGAGTGAAAAGGTCAGACAGCCGCCGCTGCGCCGAAATTAAAGTCCAAAGTAATAATCATTACCGCCACAGTGCGCCCAACAGGTAAGTATTTTGACAGCTTAAAATGTCGACTCTCTCGCGATTCTCGACACTATCGAAGGTTTTAGGGTTCCGTACCAAAAGGAAAAAAAGGAATCCTTAGAGCGATTACGCACTGCATCCGATCCGAACCCGTGAAAATACGGATATAAAAAACTCGGATCGAATTCGGATATTGCTTTACGCACTGCGTCCGATCCAAATCCGTGAAAATACCGATCTAGAGTAAAAATCTCGGACCGAATTCGGATGTTGCTTACGCGCTATTCCGATCTCTGATTCAAATTCACACACTGGAATGGTTCTCTTCTTATCTTCAGGAACGTCAGCAATCAGTTCATGTGGGTGAGTCTTCATTAAGTTGGTGTGACCTAGAAACTGGTGTTCCTCAAGGCGGTATTCTTTCTCCACTTCTGTTTTCTATTTTTATCAATCTCATTACCCCCGAGCTTCAGTGTGCGTATCACCTTTATGCTGATGACCTGCAGTTGTACTGTCAAGCTAGTGTTGACGGTATATCCGACGCGATCAACAGTTTGAACCGGGACTTGGTGGCTATTAAGAACTGGTCTGATAGGTTTGGTGTGGTGGTAAACCCCACGAAGTGCCAAGCGCTAATTGTAGGGAGCCCCCGAAATATAAGCAAAATGGACAGTGCATCCTTAACATCTGTTATGTTCAACGGTACTGTTATTCCTCTGAGCTCTGATGTTAAGGATCTTGGTTTGCACATAGACTCTACACTCCATTGGCAGGCCCAGGTCACTAATGTCAGCCGGAAAGTCACTGGAACGTTGCGGTCTCTCTACCGATTACGAAACCTATTACCGTCGAACACGAAAGCAATGCTTGTGCAGACCTTAATATTTCCCATGATTGACTATGGTGATGTGTGTTATTATGACATGAATGCAGATCTTCTCAACAAACTTGACCGCCTTCTTAATAACTGCATTCGATTTGTTTTCAATCTTCGTAAATATGACCATGTCTCTGCGTATCGGTTGCTTCTTAAATGGTTGCCTATTCGCCAACGTAGAGTCCAAAGGGCATTGACTACTCTATTCTCATTTCTCTACTCTCCCACTTCCCCTACTTATTTAACTTCTCACTTTCAGTACATATGCTCCAATCATGACAGAAATCTTCGCTCTTCACACAACTGTCTCCTTCAATGTCCCTCTCATCGCTCTGACTTTATACATTCTTCCTTCTTCGTCCAGTCCATTCTTTTGTGGAATGCACTCCCCTCGGAAATCAGGATGGCAACCAGTCGCTATACCTTTAAAATTAAGTTACGTGAACATCTTCACAAGGCATTGGCAGAATCATCTCAGCGCTGATTTATCCTTTTATATATTTTTGTATGTATTGTATAGTATATTAATTAATATATATTTATGTATGCTTAGGTATATAATATCGTATGTATAAATATTTATTATTGTATTTAAACATGTACGTAAATATCTTTTCAATATGTTGGTAATATTGTTGCCAAAAATGTTTCCAATAACTTTGTTAATTTTTAATAACGTATATATCCTCTTTTCAGTGCACCTACCATGTTTTTCTCTGCACCACCCTAAGGTCGACTGGTAGAAAATGCCTAAGGCATTAAGTCCGCCTCTGTACAAAGTTTGTGCGAAAGTATAAATAAATAAAATTCAAACAATTCAGGGGCCATCTTTGGCCTTTGGATTTGAATCCGAGGTAATGCGAAAGCGTTCATACAAACAATACTGCGGCTACTTCGGTCCGTCAATTGTTCTTCCGAATTAGAAATTCACGGATGACGGATAGAAATTGGATGACGGATGCCGGATGTAATGCGTAAATTACCATACAAATAGTTCTATGGCTACTTCGGTCCGTCAATTGTTCTTCCGAATTAGAAACTCACGGATGACGGATAGAAATCGGATGACGGATGCCGGATGTAGTGCGTAAACTACCATGGCAAATAGTTCCATGGCTACTTCGGAACGTATTTTCACGGATTCGGATCGGATGCAGTGCGTAACCGCTGTTATGATGCGATTTTGTCCGTCCGTCTGTCTTTCTGTCACAGGAACTACTAATGCTATCGACTTGAAATTTTTAACAGTTATAAATAATGCTTGTTCATCTATATTTTAAGTCAAAGAATTGAAAAAAATATTTTACTTTCATTGCAGTACAGACTGAAGTGGGGAGTTGAAATTATAAAATCGGGTTACTAGGTCAAGTGTGGATATCAATTGAAAGTGCTTCATTTGGGTAATATAAAATATATTTTTGTTTTTTTGCCGCATAGTTTTTGACTTGTGACGAAAAATGTCTGTAAAATACCATTGCCCCCTCCTTACCTCCGAAGTTTGCAAAGCGAAATATCTGAAATAAATCAAGTTGGTAGAGGTATACAGAGTGTTAACAAATTCGTGTAATTCCTTCAAACCACATGATCTATTAATGGTATATATTAACCCCGCACGGGATTTAGATTGATTAAAAATAAGAACAAATTTTTTTTTCCAAAAAAAAAAATGTGTTATTTTGATAATTTCGATGCCATGCATAAATTAATGAAGGCACGGCGACACAGCTGACTGTCACAACTAGCGCGATATCGCTCCACGCAGTCAGCTAACCTGGAACGCTAAAATTACTCAGATACAGAAAGAGATGGTACACTTTTTGAAAAAAAATGTTTGTTGTTTCTGAAAAAAACTTGTGCAGAGTCAATCAGTGTCACTAGTAGATCAAGCGGTTTGAAGGAATTACACGAATTCGTTAACATTACGTAAATATTACAGAAAAAAATAAAACAATGTCCGTAACTAGCACAGTTTTTTTTTAAATCAGCAAAAATACTTTACAAACAAAAGTAAAAATACTTTTTTTTCCAAGTTACGGAACCATCGGTAGGCGAGCCCAAGTCGCACTTAGCCGTTTTTTCTTTCACCAAATAATATGATAATTTATGTGTTACAACGTTTTGGTGAGATAGTATCGTTAAGTTTTATAGCTTAATTTCTTCAAGCTTCTCGCCACAGGGACCCGGCAATGTTGCTGTTTATACTACCAAATTGTTTATTTAAACAGACGAAGAAAACGATCCCAGTTTTTGCTCGCCTTGAGTAAATATGGTCAGTTTGAGTCATAGCGGTGGTAATATGGACTAATTAAGGCCGTGAATTTACTTGAATTGTACAAGAATTCAGCTTTAAAAGCTATCACCATTGTTTTTGTTCACGTAATGGGATTTTAAAGCGCGTCTTTTTTCTTTTAAGCGTACTTAAAGGACGATTGGTACTCTTTTTATTATGCGGTGTTCTTTTGAAAATATTCATGGCCTCCATTATTATGAATACATTTACTCTGTTAACATCGATTTGTTTCAAATGAAAGAAAAAAAAAACTAAAATATTTATTTTAGAGCTTTCTAGTTATTTTTTTAGTTTTTTTTTTCTATTTCAATTTTATAGAACATGCAGTTGTAAAAGTTGAACAATATACAAAAAAAAAACAATAGTTTTAACAACCTGCACGAGGCTAAAAACGGATCCTATCATAGAATTACGCTGCGATATTTAAAAAAAATACAAAAATGACTCCGAATGACAGTAAATTCGGTGACAAGCAAGTCTAAGATATAAATACATGTTTGTATTTTTTTTGCTATTTCTAAGCACTTAATGCTTCATCGATAACTTGTATACACTGTGTCCGGGTGTTGGTCCGACATAGTTATAAAACTTTAAGGGCGGTATACACACTCAATTTTATAATGATAAGGACCAACTTAGATTAGCCCCCCAAAGATAATAAAATTTCTTTGAGGCCTAGGTCTGAAGTGTATAATAATTGGACACAGTGTATAATCAAAGCCTGCTCTCTGTTTTAAAAGGAGTTTTAAATTCAAAGTTTCTGTAACTTTGAATTAAAAACTCCTTTTAAAATACTGACATGCCCCAGTTTCACTTTATACTTTGCAGAAATTATATCAAACCGTAATCGCTCATTTCTTTTTGACATTAACTCCAATGAAAGTTTCATTACGTGATCCACATATCCTAAAACCAGTACTGGTAACAAGTCTCATTTTACGCAATCATGTAATTTCTTTCCGTTTACCAATAAATTTTTATCTAAAGGGCAAATAAAGTAGATCGCGGCTTTTAATCTTTTAATTGAAATAAAGTTGTAATTGCAATTAATCAGAATAAAGTAACTACGACACGTTTGGTGCAGTGACTAAGCGATTGGCTTCTGCGCTACGGGTCGTGGGTTCGATTCCCACACGGAACAAAAATTTGTATGGCCTACAGATGATTAATTTGGGTTTGGGCGATTGTTTGTGAGATTTGTGTCTGTAAAACGCACCCAAGATACAAGAGGAGCCGTAGTGTGGGGCAACGATTAATTAAAAAAAAAACTGTGGTCGCGGACTCGAAATGTTTATCAGATTTCAAATTCGATTCCTTATCACACTGTGCGCAATAAGGATTAAGATGTCATATCAACTTGTGTCATATCTACCTTATGAAAAAGTAATGAGCAAGTAATTATAGACTATAAGGTGGTAAACATTTCAAGTCCCCGACTTTACAACATTATAATAATATACATACATACATAACTTCACGCCTTATTCCCCGAAGGGATAGCAGAGGTGTATAGTACACTCTCATTTCGCTGTTATGTTCAAGTTCCATGTAATAGAGAGCGACCCTATTGCCATCAACCGGGCACAAATCCAGACTCCGGGCTGCTACTGAGAAATTCCACACGGAAAAACCCATTATCATATTGTCCGACCTGGGGATCGAACCCAAGACCTCACGCACAGCAGTCGCACTTGCGACCGCTAGACCAGCGAGGCAGTATATACAAGGTTAGTCGGAAAGGGGGTACTAATCCGAAAAGGTGTTAGTAGGCATAATCCTAACTAATATTATAAATGCGAAAGTAAGTTTGTTTGTTTGTTACCTTTTCACGCTTAAACCACTGAACCGATCATCCTGAAATTTTGCATATACGTTGTCAGGTGTACAGAAAAGGTCATAAGGTACCTTTCATCCCGAAAAAAAGTACTGTTCCCGAGGAAAATAACAATAACGTTCGTAGATGGCGTCACATGTCTTTCGAATCACGATTGAATTATATTATTATAGAAACTTTAGTAGTGTGTTAAGAGTTTTTTTGAGCTTAATTAACGACAGCGAAGCCGCGGGCAAGAGCTAGTAACGAATAACTTTTGTTCCACAACTTTCTCCAAAAGTCAATAGTATAAGAGAAATAGTTGTTCAAAGATTCCATAAAAAATACGCTAAAATCTATCTAGCGTAAGCTATTATCAGCTGTGTTTACATTTTAGGTCATATTTAGGGTCACGGATTAGAAGCTCCATTTTCTGAATTCGTAACTAAAGCAGGGGTGAGGTATTTATGAAAAAAATAAAATAAAAATAATTTTGCATGGAAATAAAAATTATCGAATTTTGAAATTTTAACACTTGCATTAAAACAGGCATCAGTGATACTTTAAGTGGCCTGCGGATTAGTACCCCCTTTCCGACTAACTTTGTATAAAGTTTACTAGCTTTTGCCCGCGACTTCGCTCCCGTTAATTAATAATTAAAAAAAAAAAACTCTTAACACACTACTAAAGTTTCTTTAATAATATAATTCAATTATGATTGGAAAGACACGTGGCGCCATCTATTATCGTTATTGTTGTTTTCCTCGGGAACAGTACTTTTTTTTGGGATGAACGGTACCCTATGTCCGTTTTGTACAACTGACAACGTATTATACAGGGTTACTGGTAATTCGACGTATTCCTTGCACCACGTTATTGGGGGGCTAATATGCAACAAATTTAACCCTACATATGTTCTACGAAAGTCAATGGATTTCGAGATATTGCAATTTTTATATTATTTTGAATAAGACCCAGAATTCCTTCTTAAATACTATCTATCTCTAAAACATCAAATTGATCGGCTTTGATTATGATATTAGCTTGTAGCTGATACTTTTACGAAGCTTTCCGCGTATTTAACTGTTCTTAATGACCATCCAATTGAAAGTAATCATTAAAAGTTAAATAAGTGTATTAGAAAATCATCGAGGTACACGATAAAGAATGATGTTTATCTCAAAAATTTACTATGACATTAAGTGTACAAAATGCAAGAAAAACATCCTTATTTAATCAGCTATCCAACGAGGTATAGACGTTCAAAAAACATTTAGAAACTAATGTAAAAATGTCTTATAATACTGACAAAGACGATTTCTGAAAAATCTCTACAAGCACGCAGGTGGCCCGTTAAGTGCAATTGATTGCATAATCCTCGCGTAGAAATGAAACAGCAGTCTGTCGGGCACCAGCTGTCCTCTAAATGTCAGGATTAGATTAGGTCAGGTCGTTAGGTTATGTTTGGTCAGGGTTAGGTAAGTTAGGTTAGGACCTAAGTGTGCGAAGGAACACCGGGGTGGTTTTAGGTTTTAGTCAGTAAGAGTCCGACAGACCCCTCTGCCCACCCCCAGGACGGAGGACATACATGAGGATTTCCAGTAGGCAAAAAAAAATGGTTAGGTTAGGTCACGGTTAGGTTTAGGTTAGGTCACAACTTCGATGCCTTGGGATCTGGAGGCCAGGGCCCTAGCGCTGAGATATAGCCAAAGCGAGGAGGCGCTTGAGCGGAGTGGTCTCCGCCAGATCCTAGTGGCTGTGGAGGGAACAACTTGCGCAACCCAGCGCAGGGCACGCCACAATAGCGGCGGTAAGACCCGTAATGGAGGAGTGGCTGGAGAGGCGGCATGGCGCCCTCAGCTTCCGGATGACGCAGGTGCAGATATCTCAGCGCGAGGGCCTTCGCCTCCAGAACCCAGGGCATCGAAGTTGTGACCTAACCTAAACCTAACCGTGACCTAACCTAACCATTTTTTTTTGCCTACTGGAAATCCTCATGTATGTCCTCCGTCCTGGGGGTGGGCAGAGGGGTCTGTCAGACTCTTACTGACTAAAACCACCCCGGTGTTCCTTCGCACACTTAGGTCCTAACCTAACTTACCTAACCCTGACCAAACATAACCTAACGACCTGACCTAATCTAATCCTGACATTTAGAGGACAGCTGGTGCCCGACAGACTGCTGTTTCATTTCTACGCGAGGATTATGCAATCAATTGCACTTAACGGGCCACCTGCGTGCTTGTAGAGATTTTTCAGAAATCGTCTTTGTCAGTATTATAAGACATTTTTACATTAGTTTCTAAATGTTTTTTAAACGTCTATACCTCGTTGGATAGCTGATTAAATAAGGATGTTTTTCTTGCATTTTGTACACTTAATGTCATAGTAAATTTTTGAGATAAACATCATTCTTTATCGTGTACCTCGATGATTTTCTAATACACTTATTTAACTTTTATTGATTACTTTCAATTGGATGGTCATTAAGAACAGTTAAATACGCAGAAAGCTTCGTAAAAGTATCAGCTACAAGCTAATATCGTAATAAAAGACGATCAATTTGATATTTTAGAGATAGATAGTATTTAAGAAGGAATTCTGGGTCTTATTCAAAATAATATAAAAATTGCAATATCTCGAAATCCATTGACTTTCGTAGAACATATGTAGGGTTAAATTTGTTGCATATTAGCCTCCCTATAACGTGGTGCAAGGAATACGTCGAATTACCAGTAACCCTGTATATGAAAAATTTCAGCATGATAAGTTCAGTGGTTTAGGCATGAAAAGGTAACAAACAAACAAACTTACTTTCGCATTTATAATATTAGTTACGATAATATATTAATATGTATTATTAATTATGTATACAGTGATATACGCTACGATGTTACGAATACATAATACTGTCAGGTTTTTGTCAATGAACAACTAGAATGATATTGAATCACTAATTAATTATTAATTACTTCGCGTCCGCTTGGTTTTGCCCGAATCGTATCTACGTACCTATGCATTAGATCCGCGTCTTAAGGAATTGTTCTGATTTAATAATTAATGTGTAAGGTACCGCGAATCAATGGCGGATACTGTCCTTCGTCGCTTGTCGGGCGTCTGTTCTGCGATCATTACTCAGACAATGATAAGATTATGGCCAATAAAATAATTTAATAATTGTGTGCTTTGGTATCCGGATAATATGTTGCTTTGTTTTATTTTGATAAGTATAAAGCGACAATAGTAGAGCTCTTTGTGAACCAACTCGTCCGGAGAAGTGCTACCCCATACCGTAGAACGGGGTTACTTTGATAATTTTTTGGGCTTGATATGTTTGTATCTTATTTATTTTCAGCTAAAAAGCTGCTACATCAAAAATATTTTAGACTGAATTAACTGACACATAGACTAGATAAAAAAATCTACAGAGCATAGGTTTCGATAAAAAAAGGAGAAATATTCCTTGTCAAAGTCGAACCGTAGGCTTTTACTTTGATAATCCCTGTTTTATCAATCAGTGTCAAAGTAGCCCCAATTATTGAGTGTGGATTGTGATTTAGTATTTTTTATCTTCGCCATCTAACTACGCAGACACCTCTATACCGTATGGTTTAATAGGAAAACTGTTAATGTTGCCTGTACAGTTCATTTAAAATGCGTAAGTTCCATTTTTACAGAGATATATGACCAAATGCAATATTTTTAGTAATTATCAATGTCGCCCCTTGATATCAAAGTAACCCCAATCGCTGGTACCTATTTTTGGCGCCAAGCAGCATTGCTGTATATCGGTTTAAAGGGTATGAGTGCCCGTAAAATTATAGGCACATGAGACTTTTCTAACTTTTGTCTTTAAGGTGAGATTATAAAGCGTACTTAGACTTTGCTCAAACTTGATTTACGTAAAATGGACTATTAAGGTACGAGTTCGTAGCACATACAGCAGCAGCAGACGACGTGTCGCTCCGACACTAATGGTTTCTATGTATTTCTATGACATACCTTTCGCAGCTAGCGACACGTCGCTTGACTACACGTCGCACGACCGCAGACGACGTGTCGTCCGACCGCAGATCAGTAGTGCCAAAGACGCTGCAGCGACGACACGTTGAATTTTTCTCAAAAAATGACGTTCCGACGTGTAGCTACGACATGTCGCAACGACACGTCGTCTGACTGCTGCTGTATGCAGTCTGCTATGAACTCGTAGCTTTATTTTTGTTATAATCTAATTTATTGCTGAGTCATCGATCTCGAGGACTTGAGCATTTTCTAAGCACGAACTCAGAGGGATTCAAAGATTGCTCAATAAATACCGATTTTGACTTAACCCGAAAGTAAAGTCTGAGCAAAGTCTAAGTACGCTTTATAGATTTCAGCCTAAGGTTGGCAACGCATCAACAATCCTCTTGGTGTTGTAGGTGTATAAAGGCGTTGGTGATCACTTTCCAACAGATGGGCAGTCGGTTTGATTGCCAACCTAATAAATTAATAAAACTAATAATTTGTAACGTCAGATGGCGTTCAGGAAGTTGTAAGTTTGAGCCCTGTAGCATGCAAACAAATAAGGACTATACGTCTCTAATATTAGAAGATATTTTCGGGAAAGTAGATCGGTTAGACTGCTGAGCGTCACGTTCTAGGTTCGATCTTTAGGTCGGGCAAAGTGTTATTTCGTTTTTCCGTGTGGAATTTCCCAGTAGCAGCCCGCAGTCGGGATTTGTGCCTATAGGCTCGCCCCCTATTACATGGGACTTAAACATAACGGCGAAATGAGGGTGAACTATACACCTCTGCCCAACCTTTTGAGGACAATAGGCGTGATGTTATGTTATGTTGTGGATCGGTCTGTCCATCACAGAATATGTCTTAGTTCTAGTAGTAAACAGGAAAAGCAAACTGCAAAGAAACAGAGCCACCAAGTTTATGTCATATAAGAACAAATTATTTGCAATCACTTTACCTGTTCTTCAACTCACGTAATAGGGCGTATAATGTATGTAAATATTAAAATCAGAACTAATCGATCATGTGGTTACGAGTAGGTAATGTTTTATGGACATGTTGTTCTCCTTACAAAGTCGGTGCCGCCGGTAAACATAGGTTCTTGCATCTTTTTCAATCATATGCATACATGATGGAGTGGTGGGCTTTAATAAAGCCTTTGCTACACAGAATGCGGCGCGCGAGCGGTAAAAAAGACGGCTGTGAGCGCTCTTGCTGGGGAAATTTAAAGAGCAGTTGTTTCCCTGGAGAAAGTATGTAAACAGAGTGAAGCAAGTTGTAAGTTTATCCATCTCACTCAAAAGGATTTCAGATACTGTGCTCGATGTTTCTTGAGTTGCTTTATCTCTCACGTCAAAATTTCTGTTTATTGCTTATAAGTCAGCTATTTTTATTCCCTGTTTAATAGCACCCGGTTACCCGGCGACCTCCTCTTTGCCCGTGGGTGCCTTAAAAGTTTGCAAAGTGATTATCTCAAGCAGATGGGTAGCAGCGTCCTTCTGCTTAATAATAACAAGAAGTATGTTGTCTCAGTATCGACACAGTAGATGTATAAGTTAAAGCAGTACCTCAACTTACTATAATCGGCTGAATTGACATACTCACACAGAAATGCGCTGTATAATGAGTACCTACAAGGCTGAGCGTCCACCAGAGCCGTGCTAAGCTGCGTAGCGAGGAATGTGTTTTGTAAGAACCAATAGAATCACTTAATTTACCTAGCTTCGCTCTGAGCAGCTCTGATGAATATGGGCTTAGCGGAGCGAGGTTTTTGTTCATACAAAATAAGCGAGAAATGCGAGCGAGGGATGTGTTGCCAGGAATGTGTTGCTAGGAAAGCATGAAAATATGCGCCTACCAGTCAGTCAATAGATGGTGTTTGGAAGAGGTAGATGATCATTTGTACACATTACGCATTACACATTCCTCGCACAGCTCTGGTGGAAAGGGTCACACCGTTTCACATTCTCGCTACACATTTTCGCACCGCACATTTTCCTCGCACAGCTCTGGTGGATGTTTAGCCTAATGCACTCTTTGTATGAGACTGTATTCCAATGATACCTTAGAAGTCTTGTTGCAGTGCCTGTCTGTGTTAGTGTGTCAATTCGGACAATTGTAGGTGGTTGAAGTACTGCTTTAGCATATACAGGGTGTTAGCGAATTCGTGTAATTCCTTCAAACCACATGATCTATCAATGGTATAGATTAACCCCGCACGGGATTTAGATTGATTGAAAATAAAATAAAAAAAAAAATCTTCTCGTATTTTTTTTTTGTGATAGAAAATTTCGATGCCTTGCATAAATTAATGAAGGCACGGCGACACAGCTGACGGGCACGACCAGCGCGATATCGCCCCACGCAGTCAGTTAACTTAGGACGCTAAAATTAGTCAGATCCAGAATACCATGGTTCATTTTTGAAAACTTTTTTGTTGTTAGTTAAAAAAACCTTGCAGGGTCAATCAGTGTCACCAGTCGATCACGCGGTTTGAAGGAATTACACGAATTCGTTAACACCCTGTATAATATATAAGCTAAAGCAGTACTTTAATACCATGCCAATACCATGCCCAATGTCAATCCAGCGCTGGATACAAGTGACACTGGATCCACCTACTGGATCAATGTAAATCCGTCTTTGTACGAATAGTAATTTATTCAAATCCAGCGCTACTGGGACTGGGTTGAGACATGTTTACATTAGTCTAATGTCAGTCGATTGTGGCGATACTAGATACAGCTACTGAATCAATGTAAGCCCATCTTTATGACCCGTGGCTGATAATATCAGCGTGACGTCACATTGACAGTGGCGGTGGTGACACGCGTCAGCATCGCTCCAGACCCGCTTTCTATGTAGCGCAGGCTTAAACGCTGTTGCACAAAAACGTTATTGAACGATCATATACGGTGTAGCTACATATGTTATTCAAACATCGGAGCATAATTTAAATCTTTAGGTTTGAACAATGACAAGAAGTTTTACAGCAAAGAAACTTGATGCTATACTATCAAGCGAGGTGGAGCCATCTTTCATTATAACTCTTCGATTTTCAGTCAATGTTTTTCCGTGATAACAGTTTTTTTAGGCACTAATGTTAATACACTATAAGTCATATTATCTGAAACATACATGCATTCATTCATTTATTTTATGTAAAGGGTGACTGGCTGGTGTCAAATACTTATACAAGCTTAGTTTTAGTACATACTAAACCCGAAACTAGTTCGTTCAGAATCACTAGGAGAATCAACCGACATATTTTTACACCATTTTTTTTTTCATTAATTTCAATTTTGTTTCAGTAGGTTTCTACCCATAACAGTTGACGGGAATAGACACCTTGAGGCTTGAGATGGTCCGCTCGGTCAGTTTCCGTGTATTAGACAACCCCTGCATAGCACATCTCAGGCATTTCACACTTTACTAGGGAACTTAACGCGACATAAACTACTGTGTAACTTTGAGATTTATTAAAAAAAAAACATATTCAGGCAGTTCTGATGAAAATTTTGTTGGGATGTCTCGGTTTTTGTATACACTAAAAATGTCGTTGTATATTTGTACATGATAGTTAACCAGGAAGTCACCCCAGGAAGCGCGTCGTATGTGAAATACCGTAGCGGTTTAATTAATAAAATATAATACATAAAAAAAAAAAAAAATGGGAAAGTTGTTTGTTATCATGGGTACAATCATGTGTTGAAGTATTTGATACTAATTACGAGTCACCTGTGTACATAGTATTGACGTTAACTTTTAAACTAAATTAGTTTGTTATTTATGTTGTTTAACTTTTACCATTGTAACTGAATTCTTCGGGTGATACTAACATTTGACTGATGGAAAACCAAATGCCAAAATATAATATAGCGGTCTTTCGGAGTTCTATTTTATTTTATATTTTTTCTTTTTTATTCACTTCACTATTATGCACGATTGTACGCTCCATAAAAAGAGGGTCTAATGGGACAGGAGGTCTAATGGCTCCTATGTTGCAGGGAAGGTTCCATTTTGAAGGTCCAGTGGGTACAAGGTTTTTGATAGAAGGTCCAATGGGTCCTGTTGAGTAGGTAGGGTCCAATTATGAAGGTCCAATGGGTACGAGACCAACCTAAGAGCGGTTGTCCACCGCCGCCGTCACCGAGAAACGAGATTATTTCGGACCGTGTTCGGAATGACGTGACGACGATCGTGTGTCCACCGCGACTGATGTCGGTGGTTCTCAACACAAGAAAGAAATCCGTGCACCGACGCCGTCAATCTCGGATGTAGTGCACAAGTACAGAGGTGCTTTGTATTGCCGTCACTTCGGTCCGTCACGATCTCGGCGGAGTTCTAGCGGTAGCCGAACTATTCACAATCACGGTGACTGAGATGACGGCGCTCGGATGACGGAGGTGCGGTGGACACGCAGTCATAGTAATGTATGTATCGCTACTTAGGCAACGTCATCTCGTTCTCGGTGACGGCGGCGGTAGACAAACGGCCAAAGTGAAAAAACAAGCGACCCCTCACTCACTTTGCAGGCTTTTGTAAGTTAAATACCTCAATTATCCGCAAAAATTTCAATCGATTGTTCAAAAACCAACCAAGCAGGTACCATCTTCGTTGGAATTACGTGTAAGCCTTCAATACTTTTTCTTTGTCCTTCTTCATTGGCTGCAGGCACCCTAAGGTTTCCATTAATTGCTCGCCCTAAAAGGTCACGCCGGTAATCACTCACTTAAACACCCGTTTAACTCGCCTGTCCGTCTGTCGATTGTTATAATTACTCGTTTAATTTGTAAATGGCAGAAAATTTACATGTTCTCTGAGTATTTATGAAAAACAGCTAGTGTCAGCGTCTTGTCATGTCGCAAGTAGGTGGTGAGAATGAGATTGAGGTGTAGGTGATGATGGTAACTATCAGGATTTGTTTGTTAATACATTCTTTAAAGGTATCCTCTATTGATATTTGTGACAAAAGTGATATTAATAAAAAGTATTATACCGATCGTCATGCAATTTGGAGTTCTTCTTTAGCTCTCTCTTGTATTAGAACCAACAAAAATATATAAAGGAACCACCATTAATTTTATTTGGTTGTGCATGATGCAGCGATATTGTCTTAAAATCAAAATCAAGCTTTTTATAACTATATCTGGTAATATAACACTGGGCACATAGTTTCGTAAACCTCACACTGTAAATGGACGCATAAATATACAGTGTAAGTGCACATATGAAATTGAGTGAAACTAGACATAATGAACCAAGTGGTATAACATGTTAAAACTAAATCAGTCATTTTAAACAACAGGCAATCACGATGAAATACAATTTACCCCAAAAAAATTACCGTCACTTAAAAACTTTTTCGTGTTTTTCTCGATAACTATAAAAACACATTATACTTTTTTTTTATTATTTCTTCCGTCGATCGAATTCTGTCTAGTTTCACCCAATTTCATAATGCGCACTTTGTGGAGACTCACACTAAGAGAAGACGTCGATACCAATTTTTATATTTAAAAAAAATCACACTGAAACAATAAAATTTCTCCAAGGATGTTGCTGTATTATCCCCAGGCGCGCATTCAGTTAGCTGTCACTACTATTAGTCCTCTATTACAATATTTACGCCAACCATGATCATTTAGCCAGTAACTTAGCTTTCATGACTGTCTTTAAACATAATGAAAGTATATTATGGGCTTTAGGGACAACTTTAAACAAGATGGCATTCTTCTAAAGGTACCTCAGTGGTTAAGAAAATATAATGTTAGCTTTGACTTATAAACCAGCTATTAATGGTTCACCTCTAGTCAAAGATCTTAAAAAAAAGGTTTTAAACCAGCACAGCTACAAGCATTTCTGTTTATGAGCCCAAATACACGTCCGATACTTGCCTCCGATAGTCGGTTCCGATAGTCTGATCAGACTATCTGAAGTCCACGCCATACATTTTGTTTGAACATGAATTACACGCACGATCAGACTATCGAATCGGATGTCAGAATCGTCAGCATCGTCCGGGCGTCGTCGTCGTCCAGAAAAAATCGGACACCAGAATCGTACGTGCATTTCATGAATCCGATCAGATAGTTGGATCCGGCTCCCGGAAGCAACTATCGGACGTGTATTCTGACTCTAAGCCTCGCCTAGGCTTTTCCCAACTATGTCAATACCTGTGTTTTAAACGGAGCGACTGCCATCAGACCTTCGCAACCCAGTTTATTGGGCAATGTGGATATCCTAAGGTTGTCAGACTTTCGGGCTTCTGACTACCCGTAACGACTGTCATAGTTATTCGTATAACAACCGGGACAGACGGTTTGACACGCCCTCTGAGGCTCGGGAGGGCCTCGATGTGTAATAAACGGTCAGCCATCCACAGACTAAGCTGCTACTGTATAAACCCAACGAAATGAAAAGATGATAACGCAACGAGCTTAGTACTAACTTACACTTCACGATAAGCTTAGCTAATCAGGTCACTACGTCACGGAAGCCGGTTGTAATTGGAAATATTTGTTATATCATAGCCTTTATAACCCATAATAATACATTACGGACCAGGATACGTAATGGCCAACAATTGAATGTATCGATGTACCGGCATAGTTTGCATGAAGCGCGGGCAGGGGTGAGGGGGGGTGCGGCGAGTGCGCGGGAGGGGAGCGCGGGCGTGGTCGGCGCCGGCCGCTCTCCTTGACTCCAGCGTCAAGCATCGCATGATCTCTGCTAGTGTAAGGCGCTTGAGCGGTTTTGATACTTTAGAAATCTGTTGAAAGCTCTGATGTACTTGTAAGTACTTCGGGCCGCTTCGTATTCAACATTATTAGGACTGTATTTGGTGTAGCTCCTGTTCTGCATATTAACAAATCCATGTTGAGATCCACGGTATTATTTTATTTGTTGCTTGAATCTTAATGCATATAATTAGATGTACAACATTCATAAAATACAGTTTGTTATTTAAATATTGTATGACGTTTGCAATAGTATAGATACAAAATATCTTGTTCTTTATATTAAGAAACATTAGCTGAAGTAAACATCAACGTAGCATTTATAATACGTAAGTCGGTAGAAGAAATAATATAAAAAAAAAACTATAATTTATAAAAACATCTCACTGTGTCTATGAAATCACACACATTAATTATGTCTATGGGGCTTTTAACCTCTTAAATGACAAACGCCGCGTATCTGCGGTGGCTTCCATTGTTCATCTATTGTGTCAATGTTACCAGTAATTGATTAGTTTTTCTTAAAAGAAAATACTGCTTCAGCTTTAACTTTTAAGTATTCGTACTAAAATGTTAACAATACAATCAATCATAAAATTCACACTTTTATAAAAATTAAGGGATATTATAATATTACTACTATCAAGACAGCTTAGTGGCAGTATACTCGCAGTGAATGTGGCGACTGTACGGGTGGACGCGGGCGCGGTGTGATAACGGCGCGTTATCACACCGCGCGCTAATGCCCGCTTTGTGCTCTCCTAGTGTCCACTGCTTTTGTTCTTTATTGGGTAAGTAGAAGTGTAGGTAGCCTATTTGTTTTACACAGATTTAACATGCAATAAGTTTTAGGGTCTAAATACACGTCCGATACTTGCTTCCGGGAACCGGAATACACGCACGATTCTGGTGTCCGATTTTTTCTGGACGACGACGATGCCCAGACGATGCTTACGATTCTGACATCCGATCCGATAGTCTGATCGTACGTGTAATTCATGTTAAAACAAATGTATGACGCGGAGGCCTTCAGATACTCTGATCAGACTATCGGAACCGACTATCGGAGGCAAGTATCGGACGTGTATTTGGGCTCTTAAGAAGGACAAAGAGAACACCATTTTACGTCGAACTATTTGTGAGATGTTGTGAAGTAGTTAAATAATTTTGAGATCATTGTGGTTTCTGTAAGAGGATTTGCATCTTCTTGGATTAAAAAAAACCGTTGCCATCTCTGGCAACTTACTTTGGTTCGTAGATTAGTTTCCGGTCAAAAATACAAATATTTTATGATAGCAGATTATTAAAACATAAACATAAACTCACGCCTGTATTCCCCGAAAGGTTGGCAGAGGTGTATAGTACACCCACATTTCGCCGTTTATGTTTACGTCCCATGTAATAGGGGGAGAGCCTATTGCCATCGACCGGGCACAAATCCAGACTCCGGGCTGCTACTGAGAAATTCCACACGGAAAAACCTAGTGACACTTTGCCTGACCTGGGGATCGAACCCAGGACCTCAGGCTCATCAGTTGCGCTTGCGACCGCTAGACCAACGAGGCAGATTATTATTTGTTGTAAAATTTTCAGCTTTAGTTTTATCTAATGGGGTCCACTGCATGCCATGGATGCTATCACATTTAGGAATATCGTAATACAGGTACGCTTTATGTGAGGCGATTTGTTGTTACTTTCTTTGATGAAAGCCTACTTAAGTATATTATTAATTTCACGCTATTCGTTCAGGGTCACAAGTAAAATTACATTGAGAACGTGAGGTCAGCAGGCTTCCTATTAAATTAATCAGTAAAAAGCATTTGAGGGAGCAATAGGTTAATGATGATTGCATTTTATTTGTTTCTTTTTATCATTAGCTACTGCATTTTCCATGAAAAACTACAACATTTTTCATCATAAGCTACAGAATTTTTCATCATAAGCAACAAAAAAATTATACATATTTTTAGGGTTCCGTACCCAAAGGGTAAAACGGGACCCTATTACAAAGACTCCGCTGTCCGTCCGTCCGTCTGTCACCAGGCTGTATCTCATGAACCGTGATAGAACGACAGTTGAAATTTTCACAGATGATATATTTCCGTTGCCGCTATAACAACAAATACTAAAAACAGAATAAAATAAATATTTGAGGGGCTCCCATACAATAAACGTGATTTTTTTGTCGTTTTTATAAATAATGGTACGGAACCCTTAAACCTTAACCCGGAAAGCCCAACTCGCACTTGGCCGGTTTTTTTTATAATTAGCTACAGAACGTTTCATCATAAGCTATAGAATTTTTCATCATTAGCTACATAATTTTTCGTCAAATGCTACAGAATTTTTCATCATTAGCTACATAATTTTTCGTCAAATGCTACAGAATTTTTCATCATTAGCTACAGAATTTTCCAACATAAGCTACAGAATGTTTCATCATTAGCTAATTTTTCATCGTTAGCTATTCAATTTTGATTTCAACCACATGGTTCCTAGCTGAGAATAGTCCTGTCTTGTATAGGTCAAAAGCAATGTCTGCCATATGTGTGAATAACATTCTTTATCGTTCGTTTATATTAGTAACGAGGCCAATAGTGGTCATCTATTTCTTTTTAAGAAGACCCATCGGTCATTGCACACTTTACATAAACTGATGGTGATTGGTTAGTGTAGATTTATCTAATGACAGATGTAGAATTATGATTATGATGGGATCCTGTTGTTCTTCATCAGAATAAAAAAAAAGTTTAAAAAGTAAAACCCGACTACGTTAAAATCGAACTGAAATGCAACATGAAAATATTCCAGTCCGATGTCATATAGGTGTGGTGATATCCAGAGTATGGTCGTGGTCGCATGCTGCAGTACTTACTTGAGCTGGCCCAACAGGGCGGTATGCGAAGACGGCTCGGATTCAATATCCTTCCTCCCTGCCGTAGTCGGGTAAATTTTTATGGAAAGACTACAAGCTCTATTCAGACCTAGTCATAGTGTAATCTTTCCATCGATAATCTTGTGTTGCTACTCAAAGATCTTCCCACATAAATCCCGTTGTTGAACAAAATAAAATACAGTAAGAACAAAATACTATATTTAAGCACTCTTTCCAGCTTTCCTTACCATCTAACATTTCATATTGTCACTTAATATACAGAAAGTGCATTCAAAATGGACGTCAAAAGCAATGTCTTACTTATGAATGCTAAACCAATCCGAAAGTCGTAAATTCCAATATCTGATCGCTTAGTATAATTTATAATATTTGCTCAAAACTTAATACGAATTGAAGCTCTATTCAGATGTTTGTTAATTTTGTTATTGAGGTATTTGTCGGATTAAAGATTACTTTAGTAAGGATTAACGAGGAATAGGAAAAGCAGAAGTAACATTTTGTGTTTTGCTAAAAGATTTGTGGATGGAAACATACGGTTAGGTGGTTTGGTGAACATTGGGTTTTAGTTGATATGTTCGTAGAATTAAATATGGTGATAAAACGTGTTACAATATACTTAGTTGAAAAATTACTTATAGATATTTACATCAATTATTTGGGAAAGCCTCACTCTCAATTTACACAATTAAATTAAATACAACAAGATACAACTAAGAAGTCAAATCGGCGAACTTCGTAAAACCGATCATTTCCGAACTGAGTGCGAGTTCAAGACCGCTAATGTTTTTTTTGTACTCTAGTAAAAAAAATATCTTTATGCTGACGCAATAAGTGTGAGTGGCGTGAAAATGAGCGACTGCCATGGGTTGTTCGATCAGGTACATCAATGTAGTTGTGTCGTACTTTACTCTGAAGATTAGAGCATTCGATTCGAGGCGAATAATAATGAATTAAACGGATGAGCCATAATTGTGTTGATGTGCTGACGACTATAACTGTGCTGGGAATATGGCAATAGGGTCGACCCTTATTACATTCACAATAGCAAAACAAAACGTGAGTGTACAGACTCCTATAATAGGAGAACACCTCTGCTTATCCCTTCGGGTATTACAGGCATGTTTACACTTATCTAAGTAAATGGAAGAGCAAATCATTCACCTGTGTACTTAACTAACAATAAACATGACAGTGATATCACAGATCCAGCTGAAAACCTCCCGCGGTCGAACTTTACAGTTGCCTGTAAAGAAAGGCTATTTAAAACGATGGACATTGACGGGTTTTTGTGAAAGAAGTGATGACGTCACGTAAAACAACCCTACCTTCAGTACCTTCGTACATCGTCATCATCTCATCTTTAATCGCTCCGACGACGGCGACGCACCGTTCGACGTCACTGTGTCGACGTCGGCTGTCTCAGAAAACCATTGCTGTGGCTATGCGCTGTGCATGTGTGACAGCAAGCTGAGCAATGGCAGATCTGCTCGGGTGTGACGAATATTTTCATTTTTTTTTTACTTATTTCTTATCCTATCTTATCTTTCTACTTAATAATTAAAATTACGTATCTTTAATAAAGCGAGCGCACCTTAGTACATTACATGCAACATCTAGTTGCGTGCGCTCCGTGTATGTTTACATTTGGCTTGTGTTTAAACACCGCCCAAAAAAGTACCTATTTCGCAACCAAAAAAACGGTTACCAAAATGGATTAATGGTCACCAAATAACGTTTCCTAAAATATTATGAAATAAATCCATTTTTTCCTATTATTGTCTGTCATAAAAATATATGGACGCGTAAAGGAGCGTCGACGGAGCCCCGCTGCGCGGGGCTCCCATTTCTGTCTGCAGGGTTTACAGTAACCTAACACGAAGTGGATGACGGGGGCTTCGTTCGCTCGCTTCGCTCGCTCTCTCTAGCACCCGTCATCCCCTTCGAACCTAACCTATCCGTGTCGGGGTAAAGAATTTGGTGACCGTTGATCCATTTTAGGAACCAAAAATAATATTTGTGCAAGGTTTGTGATTTTTCTGATGTTATTTCATTTATTTTGGATCATAATATTATATACACACATCAAAAGTGTCTAGGGATCAAGCATTTTTATGCGGATTTCTTGAGATTGAGATGTGGCTTTGTAATAAATTTATGATTTTATAAATTTATATGGATCCTTTTTGGTGCATTTCATAATTTGAATCAGGAACTGTGAATCAAATTCGAGTAAAAGATGAAAATCAGCTGTCAATATTTTCCCTATAAAAACATACAACGCATTGAAGACATTATTAGTGCTACTGTTTCCCTACTACTGATTAAAAGCAACGTTATTATGGAGCGGCGACGTCATTTAAGCAGGGAAGAAATGCTCAGAGCCGTGGGAATGATAGAAGCTGGTTCCCGGCAACGTACTGTGGCTTTAGCTTTGAATACAAGTCAGAGTGTTATCAGTCGACTTTGGACACGTTACCGAAGCACTGGTACCGTGGCTGAGCGCCATGGAGGACGGTATCGCTGCACCACACGGAGACAAGACCGATACATTCAAATCTTAACTCGAAGAGCTCCAACAATAACCGCCATGATGTTAGCCGTGAGGCTTCATCACTCTTCAGGGAACTTAATTAGCGACCAAACAGTCAGAAACCGCTTGCATGAAGTGAACCTTCATTCCCGAAGACCGCTACGGGTACCACCTATAGCAATGCACAATCGTAGGATTCGATATCAATGGGCTCTTGGACACAGAAATTGGGCAGAAGAACAATGGCGTTTCGTGTGCTTTTCTGATGAGTCTCGTTTTGGTATGAGACCGGATACAAGACGTATACGACACTGGAGAACCCCTGGACGCCAACAGCGATTAAAATCCTGCCAGGAAGTCCATCCTTATAGTGGTGGAACCATCATGGTATGGGCGGGTATTTGGATCGGCGGAAGAACTGAGTTGATTTGGATCAGAGGCAACCTCAACGCTCAAATTTATGCTGAGACGATTGTATCAGACGTCATCGTTCCTCTACAAGCGCAAATCGGTCCCTTATTTCAGTTAATGCATGATAATGCACGACCGCACACCGCAAGAGTTGTAAGACAGACTCTCGCCGCAGCTAACATCAATGTCCTGCCCTGGCCTGCTCAGTCGCCAGACTTGAACCCGATTGAGCATGCATGGGATATGCTACAGAGAAGAGCTCTGCCGAATATGGAGGGTATCCAGTCGCAAGAAGACCTTTTTTTGTTGTTGCAACGAACATGGGCGGCCATTCCACAGCGTGATTTGGATGAACTCATTTTGAGTATGCCAAACCGATGTTCTTGTGTTGTTAGTGTTCGCGGTAGAAACACGGATTATTAATTGTTTAAGTTACCCAATAAAATTTTAAAGAAAACTGTTATTTCAGTCTTTTTTTCGAACTTTTGTGTTAGTGGTTCAAATGTCAAAAATCCCTTTATTAGGAAAATGGCAAATTTCTTTATTAATGCAAAGGTGACTTGGTTTATCGTTACTGTGACAAACGAAAACACTTTATTTGATGAATCCTTAAAGAAAATTTTAATTAATATCAATCAGGAGAAAAGTTATTGCAAAAATATATGTTGATCCCTAGACACTTTTGATGTGTGTAGTTTAGGGCCCTCATAATAAAGTCAATTGATTTTTTTTGGAGTTGTTTATTTTATTTGGTGCCTAGGCTTAGAGTCTTAAAAATATTTTTGGTGGCCGTCTAAATTATACCCTTTACATTTTAGCTGTGTTAATTAGTGACTACCCTACACTAGAATATTTTTGTATATTGTAATATTTTTTTCCAAAACTGTACATTAATCAATAATGTTTTTAAAATAGTTAAATATTTCTCATGCAAGTGAATTTCATTCTTATGGGAATAAAGACATCTCAAACCCGACTTATTTCTTTTTGTTAATTTTTAGTGACGTACGTCACGTCAAGACGCGAATTTTGTTTTCTTTATATTTTCTTTCTTTCTCACAGATTCTAGACAACGAATTTCTTTAGGTGATCATCTAATACTCTAAGCTCATGTCAGCTCAAACAAAGGTCCTTGAACTCCCATTCTCTCCGCAGCGGGCCTCAGGTTTATCAATAAAACTGAATATCTAACGCTCCACGTAGGCGTAAACAAGACTGATGCTTTCTAAGAGGACTTTAGCAGAATTTGTGTCCGCAATACCTATTGATAGCCCCTAGGGCTCGAGGTAGGATATGTCCTACATTGAGGTCTGCTTAGATGCCTAGCGTGCCGACATAGACGCTCGTTGTAGAGGATTATTATATAAATAAATTGTAGTGTTTAGAAATGTTAGATGGAATATGTACTATATTTGCATATTAGAATGAATGTGCGATTTTAGTACATCAAGTATGTAAGTATTTCGAAATACGTACATAACTAAGACAAATGAGTGCCTAGGTATCATAGAAAAAAAATTGACAAATTTTACTTCCCAAACAAGTTTCCGCATAATTTCATTTGCCAAATTGCTACTTAACAAATAAACTTTTCACAAATAATTGTAACGCAAACCTAATGTTTGTGCAAGT
This sequence comes from Amphipyra tragopoginis, assembly GCA_905220435.1. Lineage (NCBI taxonomy): Eukaryota > Metazoa > Arthropoda > Insecta > Lepidoptera > Noctuidae > Amphipyra > Amphipyra tragopoginis. The sequence goes on from HG992009.1 coordinate 15,473,755, forward strand.
GACGTTTAGACAATAACTTGCTTACCAACTAGTACTTTTACTAATTTTAATGTAGTCAAATATTTCAGTTGGTTTATCATATTTTATGCAAAATAAAATGAGGCAAATATTGAATATCGTCTTAACTATTCTGGTAGCAGTTTCTGGTATTATATTCAAAAATATATGTTTCCGGCACTCGCCAGCCACTGCCGCGGCACGCTCGCTTCGCTCGCTCGGCTCGTGTTTTGTGTGGTCACCGTTCTAACTTAACCTAACCTAGCTGTTTCGATTTAAAAAAAAATATAAGCGTGTTACAATCATTTGAAATGTTGATTGTTTGCTGTTAAAAATCATTTGTTTAAAGACCAAATGCCTAAACGATAATATTATCCTTGGTAATATTCTGCCGAGTAAAAATTTTACCAAATGAAAATGTGCGTACTAAAATCATTCCAAATATTGCATTGGTATAAAAAAGGTTGCTAAAATGGGTTTGAGTAATGAAATTTTGTCAAAATAATTTTGGCAAAACGGCAGGTTCTATCTAATACAGCATGACACACACACGTGAGTCACATTAAATCTGAAAACCATGAACTCTGAGCATCATTCTGTACAGCTTTTATTATGGGAAAAACGCGAAAATGGAAAATAACCAATGTTGCTTAACAAAATGTATAGAACAGCAATATTTGAAAAACCCATTGGTCAAGTCCCGGATTCAAACTAGCGACATCATGTTTCATCACTTCATGACTCCATGTTGTACCGAGAAGCTGTTCTATATAAGTTTAAATAGAATTTTATTCTTTGTAATCCTTGCGTTTTTCCGATACCTACATTGCCAAGGTTACTCACGCATTACGAGTTTTCTCATCAAATAATACTTATACAATATGTAACAAAAACCCTGTTGTTCTTTCTACCTATGTGTTAAGAATCGGTATACATACGTAATAAAGCAAGTCATTTGTAAAAAACTGTTCAACAAAAATAATTAAAATAAATATGTAACTATTTAATTATTAATATTTGTAATGTTAAACTGTTTGCTAAGTAAATAAATGATTTGACTTGAAAACTGATTTCTTACCTCTGCAATTCTGCAGAAAGCCGCCGAGCTCGTAGACTATTTAGTAAAATAAAGATGTACTTGTAAAATCGCATAATGTAAACGTTTTTTTGAATGTGTCGATTTTAATAGTTATTTGATTTTGACCTCTCGACGAGCCAATGCTTAATTTTTTTAAATTATAATTTCGTCTAGTTGTGCTTATGGGTAAATGTATACGTCCCTAAAAGGAACAACAGGGTTTTTGTAACACATTGTATATGTATTCAGTTTATCAGCAGCTTCTGGTAATCCGTACCCAAGATATTGACATGACACAGAATATTTCGGAAAGGCAAGGAAGAGAGCCGGATCTTCTCGGAAGCCACTGTCCATCACTAGTATGAAATAATCGACCCATTTCTGTCCCACTGCTTGGCACGTGCCTTGTCTTAGAATCAGCGTCCTAGGCCTTAGTCTACCACGATGCGTTGGCCCGGGGTGGGTTGGCGGACTATACCCCATTAAGAACTTTATGGAGCCCTCTCCATCGCCTTCTCGATGGTTAGATAATTGTAAAGGAAAGTATCATGAGGAAACCTAAACACCAGCAAACCTAACGTGCGCAGCGTGAGATAATTTTGTCGTATTATGTCGTGCCGAGACGAGATAATGGTACGACAGAATTATCTCGCAATGCGCATGTTAGGCTTGCTGGTTAGTAGGTTTCCTAACGATGTTTTCCTTCACCATTATTTAACGCATTATCATTTAGCCGAAAGACGTCCCCTGCTTGGACATAGGCCTCCCCCAAGCATCGCCACATCGACCGGTCCTATGCTTCTCGCATCGAGCGGATTCCCGCTACCTTCACCAGATTATCGGTCCACCTTGTGGAGGCCTATCCACGCTGCGTCTTCCGGCACGCGGTCGCCACTCCAGAACTGTTCGGCCCCATCGGCCATCCGTTCTGCGAGCAATGTGCCCCGCCCACTGCCACTTAAGTTTGGCAATTCTTCGAGCTGTGTCGGTTACCTTGGTTCTCCTGCGGATCTCATCATTTCTGACATGATCACGCAGGGTAACTCCGAGCATAGCCCTCTCCATTGCCCTTTCGGTGACCTTGAGCCTTCTTATGAGGCCCATTGTGAGCGACCACGTTTCAGTGCCGTATGTAATCACTGGCAACACGCACTGGTCAAAGAATTTCGTCTTGAGACACTGCGATAATTGGGAAGAAAAGATATTACGTAGCTTCCCGAACGCTGCCCAGCCGAGTCGGATTCGCCGAATCTAATGCATGTAAAAATCTAATTTTGATCAGCACAGGAATTAAAAAAGTCAAGAGGTTCAGGCTGGGATTTCGACCCTATCCAGAGCGGTTCGAGTTCGATTCGGAAGGCAACCGTTCAACCAGCTATCACTGTTATACGGCAACCGGGTGGTCCATCACGAGACTGCAATCAATGTACTAAACCTGTCTGATTGATCGAATGAAGGATACAAAAATGCAAATAGAATATTTAGCTTTAATTCCGCTGAACAAGATCGCTAGTTTGGATGCAGTATGCAGCATCACCCTCCCGCCCACAAATATATGCATATGCAGAAAGAGTGAAAAAATAATGCAACATGCAGCCAAACCAATACACGACACGTGTTTCGCCCCTGCACGGGGCATCTTCAGGATATGTTGATTCCTCGACCGCTAGGACGCGAATATTCACGTCCTAGCGAAACACGTGTCGTGTATTGGTTTGGTTGCATGTTGCATTATTTTTCACTCTTTCTGCATGTGCATATATTTGTGGGCGGAAGGGTGGTGCTGCATACTGCATCCATACTAGCGATCTTGTTCAGCGGAATTAAAGCTAGATATTCTATTTGCATTTTTGTATGTCATGGATTTCCGCAAAGTAACGCCTGATTCCATCGAATGAAGGATAATAAAAAGACAAGTTTCATTCAAACACGGCGTTTCTTCACGTAAATTAATTTATTTTCCATAAACTACTTTGTATGCAACAACACGCCCGTATCAGCGGCATATCATATCAAAGCGTCGGAGCTTTCCGTCACCATCGTCCACGTCCTTTAGTAATTATATTACAGCATTCATATTCATTAATCCTAGTCAGGTGGTATATAATTACGAGGGAAGAGTCTGACGCCGATTCTCTTGTTCACCAACTAAACTAAAATGATAGAAATGCTATCTTTTACCAACAGCCAGCGCGAGAAAAGGACGGTGATAGATAGGAACTAAGTAAGAGATGTCAAACTAGTGTACCGTCCGCGAGGCCTAATACCGGCTTCCCACGGTGCGTGATATCGCGCACCGCGACGCACGAGCTCGCACCGACGCACCATGGGAAGAGATTCGTCCGTGGTAACGCGGACGCGTGCGGAGCGGTGCGCCGTATCCACATCACACACTCTCATAATGTGGCTTCCCACGGTGCGTGATTTTACGGATGCTACCACGCACAGCCGGTGCGCGCTACCACGCACCGTGGGAAACCAGCTTAAGCTGAGCTTTGCATTTGTGTGAGAATGAATGCACACGCGTCCTTTGCTTGCTTTAAACCCATTTATACTGCTTTTTGGCAATCGATTCTATGAGCACTCACACAAATGCAAAGCTCAGCTTAGGCGTCGCGGACTGTACGCCTTAAACTTTACCGTGTTTTTAGTCGACACGTTCAAACGTGTCGTCTAAATGTGTATGGGGAATTTTAGTTTTTAGTTTAATTTTGACAGCTTTTATTGACATCTGCCTCTTTCTTATTTTATCAGGGTGAAAAAGATGACAATAGCCTAAATTAAGTTTAGTTTGCGCACAACAGACTCAGCACCTATATGAAGCACTGGCAAGAAAACCACATGCAAATACTGGCACCCACACTACTACATACGCGATTTACCGTAGGTTGTTATTGGTCTAGTTATTTTTAATTTTTATCGATATAACCACCCAGTTACCAGTAATTATGGTTAATTTCCAATTCAAAATAACTTTATGCATAGGTTTATTCAAATGAATTTGTGTCTTCGATAGAGCCTCCTTACCCTATATGTAATCGATAATAATATAAATCTACATACATGTCACCATTATTTCTTAATTTTGTATGTAACCTATTTAATGTTCGCAGTCGTCGAATAAACATTACATAATAATCCATGTTTTTGAAAGAGGTCGACCCATTTGAATTATACATACACAAGGAGTCCCAAAAAGTAGTGTCAAGCGGAAGTCCAGAGGTACATCATCCTTAGAGGTACCCGAATCACCCCGATGTATGTTCCGCGATTTTTTGTAGTTTTCGAGTTATGATTTCTTTTCATGTTTTAACCAAAGTCTGACTTTACTGATATTTTTGATCATATTGACGTGAATAGTTTTTTTTTTATAGATTAGATAGGTGAATAGTGAATGTAATTTTGAAAAAAAAACACATTTGTCTTAACTATTTATGACACTATGATCAAAAATGTCATTTCATGAAAAAAAACATACTTAACTCGAAAACTATAAAAAATCTCGGAACATACATGGGGGTGATACGGGTACCTCTTCCGCTTGATACTATTTTTTGGGACTGCCTGTATAACAGTTTTAATTATTGTGCAGTTTATTTATTTATTTATATACTCTTTATTGTACATTACACCAGGTTAACACAAAAAGGAAATACAATTTAAATACAAAAATGCACAATGGGCGGTTTTATCGCGCAAGGCGATCTCTTCCAGACAACCTTTGGATGGACTGGAAGAATGGAAAGAGAAAAACGGGCAGTCGGTGTATTTGTACATTACGTACATATTATTACTTAGATTTAATAATATAAAATACAATATAATTACATAAATATGAAAAAACCATAAATATAATAATAAACTAATAAATATATAAAATAGATAAATAAAAGCGGACGAGAGGAATGAAAGAAATAGCAGACTAGAGCGACAAGTAATGCTACTTCACTGACTTTTTAAAAACTGGCAGCGATTGTGCACGTCTCACATGAAGTGGTAAAGCATTCCACAGGCGAGCAGCTTGAATTGTGAAGGACTTATCATAAAAAGAGGTGGAGTGCTGTTGTATTTTTAATTTAAGATTTTCTGATGATCTCAAAAACCTAGAATGAGAGTCACAGAGGAACTCGAAGCGTTCTTTAAGGTAAAATGGGGTGGAAGGATTAAAGAGCACATTATAAAGTAGAGAAAGAATATGGGCATTCCGGCGAAGGCGAATAGGTAGCCATTTGAGCTTGGTACGAAATTCAGAAACATGATTATACTTGCGCAAACCAAATATGAATCTGATAGAAAGATTTTGAAGTCGCTCAAGCTTTTCTAATTGATCCTCAGTTAGATCGAGATAGCTGGCATCAGCATAGTCGAGGATTGGAAGAAGAAGAGATTGTGCTAGCGCTATCTTAGTGGCAGTCGGAAGGAAGTTTCGAAGGCGTCTCAAGGAGCCCGCTGAAGCGAACATCTTACGACTGACTTCCTGCAGTTGTGTAGTCCAAGAAAGTGTACTGTCGATATAAATCCCCAAGTTCTTTACTTTGTCGGTAATCGGGATTGTAACGTTATTAAAAGAGACTTGAGGAAGTATCGACCAGTCAATCCTAGAGACCAACCGGGAACTGCCAACAACAGTCACCTGTGTTTTTGTGGGATTGACTTTCAGACCAAACATCATGCTCCAGTCACTTATTCGAGCAAGATCTAAATTAATGGTGACAATGGCTTCTGACAAATTTCCGAGAGGGGCTTGGCTATAAATTTGAAGATCATCTGCATAAAGGTGGTAGGAGGAAGAAAGCTGGTGAGAGATTGAATTAATAAAAAGTGCGAAAAGTAGAGGGGATAGAACGCCACCCTGAGGTACACCGGCAGAAGTACTGCACCAAGAAGACAAGGTATCTTCAATACAAATACGTTGTCGGCGACAAAACAGGTAACTACGAAACCAACCAATCACCGATGGAGATATGTTTAAAGAGCATAATACGCCAAGCAAAATATCGAAATCTACAGTATTAAACGCATTGCTAAAATCAAGCAGTGCAAGTACCGTCAAATTTCCGATTTCCATGCCTGACCTGATATCATCCGTAATATTCACTAGGGCTGAGGTAGTGCCGTGTCCACGACGAAAACCAGACTGAAAGGGATTTAGGAGATTATGCTTGGAAAGAAACGAGGTAAACTGATGATGGATAAGGTTTTCAAGGACTTTGGATAGAAATGGTAAAATGGAGATTGGACGATAATCAGAAAAAGAAGTAGGTTTAGATTTTTTGGGTAAAGGAATAATTTGAGCATCTTTCCATGCATGTGGAAATACGCTACTAGACACGGAGAAGTTGAGGATATAGAGGATTACAGGAAGAATTTCATCAAGGATGGGAATGATCATGTTACGGCTGATACAGTCACATCCAACAGCATTGGATGTTATCGATAAGATGCTTCTTTTAACATCACACGCGGAGAATTGACTAATGACAAATGGGGAATAATCGGGTGTCGGAAGATTAGAAAGATAATTCAACGTAGTAGCTTTGATAGTCCTATCAAAAACAGAAGAAGTTGTGAAATGGTTATTAAGCAAATTGATATCTAAATCTTTAGGAATTATGTCGTGATTCGATTTTCCAACCCCCATTGATTTAAGAAATTTCCAGACTTTAGCTGGATCACCGTTTTGAACTGATTTATGAATATGTTGGCGTTGTGCATTCCTACACACCTTATTGCAGTGATTTCTGATAGAAACGTATTTTTCCCAGTTTACATCGTTAGGCCGAATTTTATATCTCGACTTCGCCGCTGCTTTCTTAGACATTAATAACTTAATTTCATCAGTAAGCCATGGTGAAGGAAGGTGCTTCATTTTTACAGCCCGAATAGGTGCATGCTGGTCATAAAGCTGGATTAGAACTGAGGTAAAAAGGTCAGCTTGTTCGTCAACAGACGTAGATGAAACGAGAGAAGTCCAGTCAATATTCTCAGCATCTTCTCGAAGTCGATCGACATTCATGCCACCAAAATTGCGAAGCAGAAGAGTTTTAGACTTTGCCTTTGGTGGGCGAATTTTGTAAGACACGAAAACCAAGTCGTGGTAGGAAAAGGCGTCAGCAGAGCATTGACCATGCTTAGCGACATGGTGGATAGAAGAGACAATAATAAGGTCAAGAAGTGAAGGAACACAATTTGGGAAATGGTGCGTAGCACCAAGATCAAGAATGGTAAGATTACTAGATTCTGTAATATGACAAAGAGAAGAAGAGCGGGAATCCTTTTTAAGGAGACAGGTGTTAAAGTCACCCATGATAATAGTGTGACTGTAAGAGGGGATTAGAGTTTCCAAGATATGTTCAAAGGAAGAGAAGAAATTAATACGTAGAGAAGGACAGTAATAGACCCCAAGGAGGACTTTAGTATGATGCAATTCAACTTCCAAGAAAAGATGTTCACCGGCATGCGACGGAGGCGGCTGTGAGGACATATTCACAATAGAGAAGGGAATATGAGTACGAAAATATATGGCCACACCGCCACCACCGCCAACCGCACGATCATTCCTTATAAGCTGAAAGCCAGGTAAAGAATAAGAAGATGAGGAAAGACAAGGTTTTAACCATGACTCAGAAACAAGAATTGCGTGAACATTCTTACAGTCAAAACTTGCCAGCATATCAGGGAAATGAGCCGGAATACTCTGGGCATTTATGTGGACAACATTAAAATTCTTGGGAACATCAGAAAACTGTGAAACAAGGGTGTCAGCTAATGAAGGAACACTTACGAAGCTCTCATCGTCGCTACTTAAGGAGAAAAAAGAATCAGTATCACTGCTACAGTCAGAACTGAACATTGATACTTAAATAAAAATAAAATATAGATTTATAAAATAAATAAACAATAATATAAATAAATATATCTAACAATACGACGACACGTTTGGTGCAGTGGCTAAGTGATTGGCTTCTGCGCTACGGGTCGTGGGTTCGATTCCCACACGGAACAAAAATTTGTATGGCCTACAGATGGTTGTTCCGGGTCTGGGCGTTTGTTTGTGAGATTTGTGTCTGTAAACGCACCCACGATACAAGAGAAATCTTAGTGTGGGGCAACGTTTTTTTAAAAAAACAAAATAAAAAAACAAAACAAAAACAAATATAAATATTATTTAAATATAAGCAAAAATGACCAATATCTATCCACCTGCCAGTTGTGCTAGAGTAGTAATTACACATATTAGTATGATAAAATAACAAAATAAGAATATATGGTAAGCAGTCCAGGTAAATTACAAAAATAAAATAAAAACGGAAACTAAAAAAAGAACAACAACAAAATATTTTTCGTGTAACAGAGTCTTATAGAAATGCATGCTAAAGAATTACTATGTGTCAATATACGGAACGTGCAATTGTGACACATGAGCACTGAAGTGACGTTAATAATTTGTTACTTGAAAAAAGAAAAAAGAGTAAATTTAATGAGGGTGCACGAAAGTAAAAGTATAGAAGAGTCTAAATTACCTGGACTACATAAATAAGTTAAAAAAAAACTTCACTTTTTGGCCGCAGCACGCTTAAGCTTTGTAGGAGCGGGTGCCGCGACAACCGGCTGTATGGTTTCCTTCTCTGGCTCTGCGGTGACTTGCTCCGGCTGCTTCCCAATTTTATTGAGGTCCACCAACGAGTAGATGCGATGTCGCGCTCCATCAGACCCAAGGACAAACACAACGCCTTCTCTGGTCCAGCATTGGGTGACACCAAATCTCTCTCGCGCCGCCATGAATACGTTGTGCCTAGCTTTGGTCAGGAATTCAGAGATGGTTATACCTGACCCCTTCAGTTTGGTTTTGTCAAACCAGATCTTGTCGCGGAGAGACACATCACAAAGCTTGAAGAGGATCGGCCTTGGTTTGTGAGTAGTACTGCGTCCCATCCTGTGGCATCGCTTAATGTCAGCAGCTCTGAAGTCCACAAGACTGAAGCGATCTTTCATGACCTGTACCACCACATGTGCAGTCTCCTCATCCTTGGCCTCCGACACACCATGCAACAACAAGATTTTTCGGCGACCACGCGTCTCCATGTTGTCCACACTCTGCGCAAGCATTTCAACCTGCTGCTGGAGGGTGCCAAGCGCCTGCACTACGAATGTACGGAATGCTGAGAACTCTGCAGGCAAACTTGAGGTTGCAGTTGATGCCGTTCCAGGAGATTTTTGTAGCTGCAGCTCAAATTCAGACATCCTCTGATTGAATAAGTTGCTCATGTCTGTGATAGTGCGGTTAATAGCGTCCATTGTGAGGTTGTGCGGTTACAAAAAGTGAAAATAAAAAAAAATCAAAACGTTATGTTACAGTAAGGAGTAAACACTTTCCTGGCAGGTAGATATTGTTAGCTAACAATATATGTCATTACTAAATAAAAATATGAAATGTAACTATTTTAAATAAATTATTTACTGGAGCAAAAAAATTTTATGTTTTGGTTTTTCAACTACCCACCGAGGAAAAAAAAGTTTATGTATTAATTACAGGAAGGAATATTATTATGCTAATACCTTACTTGATGTAAGCGAACCTCCGACACACATCAAAGCAACGCAATTCGACGTTATCGCAGAATTTTAAAGCCATTTGAAGAACTAAAGCAATCCTTTATTCAACCGTGGATTGCCAATTTTTGGGTTTGCGCAGCATCGCTTTGGTATGTGTCAGCTCTAACGCGACGTCTTACGTAGGCGGTTTAAAGCGACGCGAATTGCGAAGCGATGCGATGCGGTGCGAAGCGGCGGCTTTGTCCTACGAGCTCGCGGACCGCTCGCCGCGCGCCGCCGTCATTCAGTAGCACTGTACGGCACCGCATCCAGTTCGGGTGAAAATATTAAGCCAACTGACAGCGTTCGCTTCGCGCCGCGCCGCGCCGCACCACACTCCACGTGCGTTTGGTCACCTAGGTCACTTCAATAGGTATCGACTGTTTGTTGTTTTCGCGTCGCGCCACACCGCTTCGCATCGCTTGTAGATCGCTCACGTAGGATGACACGTAAGGGTTGTACAGTCAGCGATAAAAGTAGCTAAACATTTGAGTTTTTTGACTTGGAATTAACGGGAAAATTAATTGATATAAAACATAAACTTTACGATATACTTAGAGATGTATCTAGTAGCTACTTTTGTAGGTGACTGTACTACAAAAGTTTAGACATTTGTTAAAACCGTGTCTAACACCAAAATCCATACACGAAAAAAGGTGTTTAAGCCCAGATTAATCTAAACAATTGTTAAATACGATTCTGTTGTAAGACAGTAGATATTTATTTTTCACTAGCTAATCCCATGCCACGTTGCAAGTTGTAATGCCCCTTAATTATTTTTCGGTCTACAATTGTACACACATGTCCTTAACCTTATATGGCGAAAGATTGAATTATAAAGAAAACGTTAGCTCTATATTAATTTTACTAATAAATTCATATCCTTTTTTATTCCATTAGATGACTGATTACAATGGGAAATAAGTCACATACAAGTCAATCAATACAAGTTCTAAACGGCATGGGAACTAATAAAAAAGTACGCTAGTAACACTCCCGATGTCAACAGACGGAAATTCCTTCCCATGCGCCCACGCATGTTTTGTTGATAGTACGAATATAAATTACACTTAGGCTTATAGTTCAATACTATTCCTTTTTTCGTCACATCAGCCCGTATGTACCACAGACTTCAATATACGGCTGTGGACCCTTATTGTTTGTCGTTTCTTAAATTAAAGGAATATTTAGAATGTTTGACTCAAGTCGCACCCAGTGGCGTAGCTAGCCAAGAGCCCCGGGACAAAAATGAAATTGGGGCCCTATTTAAACTAAATACTTTAAAGGTGCAAAACTACTTCTTCATCAGCTCCTTATCGCCCACTGCAGGGCATAATAAAACAAATCTATTTACTAGTAAGCATTATATATAACGTAGCAGATTTATAATTATTTAATCGTAATTCCTAATAATATTATAAATGTTACAGTTTGTTTGTTTGTCACGCTTTCACGAAAAATTCGTTGGTTATTGGCCAAAAAGTTACAGTCAAAAATTCATTATTCAACTAGGATATTGTATAATTTTTTCGAACGTCGTTCATGGAGGCCGAGGGGCTCCTCGAGTTTGGGGGCCCCAATGCACTGCCTCGTCAAGCCATACGGTGGCTACGCCACTGGTCGTACCTCATAGTAAGCGCAGACAGGGTCTAAGATGGAGCACACGAATCCAAGTAACAGAGATATAGAAGGATTCCGCCATACCCCTCTGACTCTCGCATACACGCAACGGAACACTGTAAACTGCTTAGCTCTGGACTTTAATGTGAGGGTGGTAGCTAGCCAGGCGGGACGATTAGATCCTAGCACCAAGTATGCTGGGTTTTGTTGGATCTCACAACATGTGTTTATTCACAGTTTTATATACGTTCTTACTTTAATAATAATCCACGATATTTTGCATGGCGTCTAAGTGAATGCTGAAGATAATTTAGGTATCACTAAAAATTAAATCAGTTGTATTTTTGCTTCAAAATTGTTTTAGAAGTCATTTATTTCGTTACTGGTTCTCTAAGTTGACATAACATCCATGCAACAAAATAGCCCCACGCTACGCTGACAGCTAGCGCCGTGCACGCTATTACACCTAAAAGAACCAGTAAATTAATTAATTGATTGATTTGTTAAATTATTTTTTTTACAGAAAATATATTTAAATCATCACATTTATTTTTTTGGTCGGTACGTCATCTTTAGTATTTACTAAGGCACTATGCAAAATATTGTGGATTATTAAAGTAAGACTAATAATCTCCCTAAACTTTTTTTGTCAGGTGTATTTTAAAAACTTATCCATTTTATCAGCTATTTACCCAAATTTCATCGAGCTATCTCTACGACATTACAATAAAAATTTCATTCAAAGCATACAATATCGAGAATTTCAGTTGTAAAAGGGTGAATGAAAAATTGATTAAAACTAACTAATAACGTCTTTTTAGTAACCCTCGACGCAAAAAGAGGGGTGTTTTTAAGTTTAACGTGTGTGTTTGTGTGTCTGTTTGTGGCATCGTAGCTCCTAAACAGATTTTGATTTAGTTTTTTCTTTTGTTTGAAAGGTGACTTTATCGAGAGTGTTCTTAGCTATGATTCAAGAAAATCTGTTCAGCCGTTTGAAGATCATCAGCTCTTTTCTGGTTGTTGAAGGGATATGAGCAACTTCTACTGGTCTGATCGATTTGAAATTTACAATCCTGTGACTTCAATGATATTACAATAACATGGTAACCATGACCTGATACTCAAGCATCATCTGAAACAGCATGATACCCAACTTACAGTAGAGGTATTGTGTGCCTATTGATTCTTTAAGTTTATGATAAGTTGTAATGACCTTCTTCTTGTCACATGTCATCAATTTTTTTTTTCTAAGTTAGCTGATTAGTCACCCTTTCGAATGCATAAACATTTGTAACCATAGATGTAACGAATGCGTTACAAAAAAATATTGAATTGTCATAAAGTTAAAATCTTGCATGTTTCCTAAATCTTTGTGGGTGATTTAAAAATAAATCTCCCTAAACTTTTTTTGTCAGATGTATTTTAAAAACTTATCCATTTTATCAGCTATTTACCCTGTAAATTTCATCGAACTATCTCTACGACATCACAATAAAAATTTCATTCAAAGCATACAATATCGAAAATTCCAGTTGTAAAAGGGTGAATGAAAAATTGATTAAAACTAACTAATAACGTCTTTTTAGTAACCCTCGACGCAAAAAGAGGGGTGTTTTTAAGTTTAACGTGTGTGTTTGTGTGTCTGTTTGTGGCATCGTAGCTCCTAAACGGATTTTGATTTAGTTTTTTCTTTTGTTTGAAAGGTGACTAAGGTAAGGTAAAAAATTACTTGTGTATCTCAACTATTCACGTCACTATGATCAAAAATGTCGTTATAGTTCGAGTTTGATTAAAAAACATGAAAAACATGCATAACTCGAAAACTACAAAAAATCGCGGAACATACATGGGGGTGATTTGGGTACCTCAAAGGATGTTCTACCTCTGGACTTCCGCTTGACACTACTTTCTGGGACACGCTGTATACTAGCCCGTCCCCACATCAAAAAAATATGGTAAGTGCGTAGTCTCCATTTCGTGTTATCCACAATCACCTCCATGTCACTACAAGGAACTGGTCATCCGCCCTTTAAGAACCACTCCACGAGTTTCTACATCATCATAGTGTAGTTTTATGAAACTACACTATCACGTGACTTCACCTGCTCTGGCTAGGGCAGGAGCTCTTTTTACACAATGTGACTAAAATGTTATCTCAGAAATTACTAGGAAAAATGGCTAGAGGTAGTCCATAGCTGGTTTTAGTAGTTGTGGAATGTATGTGGAATGTTAAACAAATGTATGCAGCTTTCAGTGCTAATACACCTGACATTATGCGTAAGAAACCTCATATGACACCCACACTGAAAATAACGTATGATAATACTTATAAATTATACCCTAACAACGCGATTTATGTTCTTATGTGTCGTCTATTAGAAGTAATACATCTATTATTGTGCATTACTTAAAGTTTATTAGCATTTTCATGGTTAATTTCATTCGGTGAGGTAATTTGCTAAGTGGCTAGCGAAATTTCCCGCGACAAGTGTCGCCATAGATATCCGGCAAAATTGCGCGACTTTGCCGGACATCGCGTGATGACAACATTGACAGAATGGATGAAAAACGTTAATTCACATCTAGAGTAGTTCCATATTTGACAATACTTTAATCGTATAATCTTTTTTTTATTTTAGATGTTTTTGCTCTTCTTGTTGTAATGTCGTGGTGACCCGGAGGTTACAGCCCCGCTTGTTAAGCACTGGGTTGCTGGTTCAAATCCAGGCATGTACCAATGTGACTTTTTCATATGTACTTTCTTAGTTAATCTAAGACACCACTGACAAACGGTGAAGGAAAACATCGTGAGGAAACCTGGACTTGTTTTCTGAAATCGCCAACCCACAGTGAGCAAGCGTGGTGATCAATGCTCGTTCCTTCTCTGTATGAGAAGAGGCCTTTGCCCAGCAGTGGGACAGATACAGGCTAATATTTATTTTATTATTTTATTTGCTCTTCTTGGCTTTGGTCAAAGTCAGAGGTGACAGACAAAGTCTACGATGGAGCGAGCTTACCCAGAAGAAGCCTGTTCACTCTAACTTTGAAGAGATTCGGGTTGTAAGCGTTCGGGAACACAGACGCTGGTAGTGAGTTTCCACTCTTTTGCCGTGCGCATTATGAAGGATGTTTTTAAGCGCTTAGTGCGAATTGGTGGAATAGCAACTAGGTATGGTTGGTAACTTGCAGTGCTTCTAGATGTCCGATGGTAGAAGGGGGCCGGTGGGATGAGGTTGTGGAGTTCTTGAGCACACTCACCGAAGTACAGTCTATAGAAGACCGACAAGCAGGCAACCTTGCGGCGATGAGCCAAGCTGTGAAGCTTGGCATCCACCTGTTTTACGACGCCAATGAGTCTCTTAGGTCTGCGTTCCACTGAGTCAAGAGCGGCAAGTTGGTATTTTGCTGAGCCACCCCAAAGGTGGCTGTAATACTCTATGCTGGGGGCCTACTCCCTAAGTCCGTCAACGAAGTAGCCCGAAACGTAGGAGTGAACAAAACAAGTGTCAAGTTCAACTTTTCGGACGGGCAAAAACACATCGGTAGTAGGGACAACTGTCAAATCGTGTTGTCATTCATTCTTAGTTCTGGCCCCGAAACAATCGTATGTCCGTAGGTGATAGGGAGTAGGAAACACTCGTAACTAAGGCCAAACCTACGGACTTCGTGCTTAGGAAGTAGACCCCCAGGATCGGACTTGCGGTTTATACAGAGTCAACAAGTTCGATGTTCAGTCACGAGCACCAATATACAGCGTGTCCCAGAAAGTAGTGTCAAGCGGAAGTCCAGAGGTAGAACGTCCTTTGAGGTACCCAAATCACCCCCATGTATGTTCCGCGATTTTTTGTAGTTTTCGAGTTATGAATGTTTTTCATGTTTTTTAATCAAACTCTGACTATAACGACATTTTGATCATAGTGACGTGAATAGTTGAGATACATGAGTATTTTTTTTTTTCTAAATTAGCTGATTGGTGACCCTTTCGAATGCATAAACGCAGTTTATAATTTCACTACGTGTATATATATACACGTAGTGAAATTATAAACTGCGTTAACGACGGAGTTATAATGGAAAGCTTGAAATATTGTTTACACCATATCTACGAATGCATACGAATACATGGCATTTAAAATATTTCGTAAGTTCAATCGGTATTTAAGGAGAAAATCACTTGAATTTTGCGACATATATCCATATTGGTGCTCGTGACTGTTCGTCGTTGTTTCGGTCCGATCCCAAACTCCGACGTTACGACGTCCCTGTTGGCTGGCGACGTCGAGGGATGCCTGTCGATGTCTCATGATGTCGCAGGTGACAAAAGTCCCACGACATTTCTCCCTTAGTGAATACTTGAAAGTATTATCAAGAGAATCTGGCAACAGCAGCTTCCTATGCACCAAACAAATTACTGTGATCTCCAATACTGTATGCTCATATGCTGTATCTAACTGTATACAAATTATTATGTCCTTACGACCGTCCTTTTTTCGGTCTTTTGGCGATATTTTGGAGGTCCAAGATCAAAAGCAGACGTTAAAGCCGTTGACGGACTACAAACACTTAAATGATTTTTAAATTCGATATTTTAAAAGTGTTCAAAACAAGGTGTTAACGTGTTTTTGATTTAAAGGCGTGTCTTGTAAAACATTTTGGGATGTTTTCATCACATCTTGCCCTCAGGCTTGCACACTGAGCACACATTAAAACAAAATAAGAACGAATTCAATCAAGCTCCCTCCAAGGTTGGAGATTCTCAAAGAATAAACAAAAGAATGTCACAGTTGAGTTGTTGAACTGTAATTAAGTTTGATCGCAATGATTTATTAACATGGTCAAAAAACTTCTTCATTATTCAAGAGTTTCAAAATTAACCATTACGAAACGAAACGCACTAGGTACGTGCTAATAGAAAATACCTGATTGCCACTTTAAAGCCAGCTGCACATTATCAGAAATTTCTGTCACAAAATTTCTGAGGCGTGCGCGAAGACACTCTGCACATCAATTTTGTACTAGAGCCAACAAGCTGCCGGATCCGGCAAATTCTGACAGTGTGCTGGGACTAATAGAATGGGACTAATAGACCAGTTGCGCAATAGAAATTTTCTGACAGAAATTTCTGATGATGTGCGGCCGGGCTACTTTAAGTTATAAAAATATTTTCACGAAAACAATAAAATATATTTTTTTAGTTGTATTTTAAATATAGTGAACTCATTGAACTCATTCCTAAAACCATCAACACATTACACTGCAGGCCACAAATAAGTGCACGCTCATATTTCCAAAGTATTCGAACTGAACCCGATACGCATGAGACGCGTATTCCGTAAGCGCTATCTCAAGGCCCCGTGCAGTATCGTCGCCGACAGGCGATCCGACGGTGTCGGGTGTCGCCGACGATGCGATCGACTTACCCATCGACCGATCACGAGCCGAGAATGTCAACGCACTTGTATTGCACTAATTAACTGCGTAGATACAACAATTGGGTCATTATGAAACGTCTGACACCTAGACCTAAGTAACTCGAAATTTTAAGTTAATTGAGGCAGCTAAGAATATCCATTTGTTTGTTTTTTTTGTTCTGATTTGTTACAGAACTTTAATAAATTGGTGCAAAAAGAGTAATTAGTAGTCAGTGACAACAAAAAATCCGATTCACTCGCTCAGAATGCCTCGTAAATTAACACGCAGCATTAACCAACAATTGTAACAGACATTGCGGCAATGGTCTTCGCATGTCACAGCGCACTCAACAAAACCTTACACATAAGTTTTTATAAGTTCGTGGAGAAATCCGCATTGTGCTGCCTTTACAACGTTTAATGTGATGCCGATACGTAGTAAGATTGCACAGTATTGCACCGTACGGAGTGGGCGGCGACACGCAAGCCTCGTTGGTCCGCGCCATGCAAATGCTTGGTGTACACAACAACTTGGCCGATAATGTATTAGGAATCCTGTTTGATTTGTGTGGGCATTGTCGAGTCTTTGTCCTGTTACCTTCCAAGTTTGTTCCCTTAATATTATTTATACGCACGTTTTATTTTTAACGGGATCTGAAGATTTGTGATTTAGAATTCATAGCCAATATCGCCATATTCAGCCATGGTTTAATTTAAGAGAAAAATATAAATACTTACATTACCGCCTCATCCAATCGACCAGTGCTGGCTGGAGATGCTTCAAGTCTTGCTAATATCTGCCCTGTTACGTACGAGTAGAAGCCGTAGCAAGGACAATATAAAGAAGTACAATAGAAAAAAAAATAGTCATTCAATCATTCTCATTGACATTTATTTTCACCTACTGCTATTTGCGGCTTATGTCAAGCATCCTCCCTATTATAAGTCGGTCTTAAAGGTCAAAAATAAAATGAGTCGTTTTTCTTCTTAGCTTGTATACTTTCGAACAAACTAGTATAGGTACAAGGGTCCTCTTGCTATCAACGCGTCTTAGTTCTATTTTACATTCTTCCATTTAAACAGGTTCGAACAATCTCCCTATTAATTCCTTTACCACTTCGCTTCCAAGTTAGCCAAGCATTTCGTAACAAAGGAATCACGGCAGTTATCAGTCTGACGCAACGGGTCTAGGGGCAATGATAATTAAGTTGGCCGCAAGTGTCCGCGCGCGCCTCGTTGCGGCCGTATCGCCGCGCTCCGGGCTCGTTGCCGCGCTAATGCGCAAGCGCATCGGCCACATCGCTCCGGCTGCATCACTGACACATTCTACAATAGACTTATTTACAAGTAATGAGGTAGACAATTCCTGAAGGTAGTTAGAGGTATGAGAGTGGGATTATGTGATCTAAAAGGAATGCTGAAAATATGTACTCATACAATTTAATTCATACACTAGCTTCAGCTAGAGTAAACCAGTGTATTGTGCATTTGTAAAGAATTCCCAATATTATGTAGTTTTAGGTTGTATAGAAACAATGAACAAAAGTAAGAAATGTTATATGTTTCTTCCGGAAAATATTGTAGTGAGTTGTAGAATAGTGTAGGTTAATTTGTGACATAAATTCACCGAGATCAAGTAACGACTTCTTAGACGACACGTTCAGTGCTTTAGCCAACTTAGCCAACTATTCATATTATAGCTAGCACAAATATTTATATGGCTTATAGAATATAGTAGTCCCGGGTACCAACGATACAGGAGAAATACTAGGGAGGGAAACGTTTTTTTTTTTTTTTAAATAATGATAGAAATTATAATTTAAATTAAGGTGAGACTCTACACTCATTAAGTTGACGAGTTCAGTCAGCAGTCGCATAGAGTCTTACTATATCAAAAAGTTCGGTCACAGTGAAAACCTCTCCTGAAAATAATGCCAAAAACTTGGTCCATTGTAGAGGAATCGAAGGCTGCGTCGCCCGCGGATATGTTTGACATTAGCTCGGTATAAACATTGATGATTCGCTGTTTTCATGTTATACTGCAAACGAGCCACCCGGACTTTCTACTCAAATTGATGTAACTCTATGCATTTATTGTGAAATGCCATCAGTTCTATGGGTTAAAATTAATCTAGGAATAATTTTGTTAAAAATCGTCGGCTAAAACAGTCCGGGTCGTTCGTTTTTAGCGCTTACGAAAACAATGCTGTTGCTGTAAGAAATATGGCATTGTAACCAGGGGGATTCACGGATACAATGAGTGTTAGAAATTTTATTTTCACAAACAACATTAACATAATCTATTTATATAAAAAGAAAAGTCCTGACTGACTGATTGACTGACTCTTCAATGCCCAGCCCAAACCCTTGGACCTAGAAAGCTGAAATTTTGCACAGAGGTTCCCTTTATAATGTAGACAAGGAGTAAGATATATTTTTTTTAAATTTTACCCCTGATTTAGTTAAATAGGGGATGAAAGTTTGTATGGAAAATCGTGACTTAACGGGTTTGAAATTTCACGCAAGCGAAGCTGTGGGCAAAAGCTAGTTACAAATATAAGTATATACAGATAAAGAAAAATATATCCTAATCCTAATAAAACTAAACTAAAATAGGGCATCAACATATTCCTCCGCATCACTGTCGACTGGTGCCCAGAAGACTGGCATTGCTACGTTGCGCGTTGTATGGTATCAGCGGGATTGATTTTTCTCTTTTATAAATATTTTTTATTTTTAAATTAATTAAAGTAAAGTCCCATTGGAGAATTACTTATTAGCTCGTTGAATTTTAATGTACGAAAAGATTTTATTCTTTGAAAAATGTATTTTCTCATATTCCGAAAATTGAAGACCAAAACTTGTTTGGCAATAACGACTTTGCCCAGCCATTTAGACAAATGATTTAAATAGATGAATATTAAACATGTAGGCAGCTTCTTGATTTCAAAACGCTATCCTAAAAACAGTCAAACATTGCGACGTAGCTAACCAATTCTCTCATCCTGTATAAAAAGTGCTCAGTATCTCGTTAGGCGTTCATTTCCCTAGCTCAGTTAGAGTGGAATATATCAAGCGGCTGCAGGAAGCTTTAGTTACGAAGACCTACTGACAACGCGCCGACTGTTAACGGGAGTGCCCTGACGATCGACAGGTGCGGTACTAGCGATCACAGAACGGCTTATAGGTAAATTAGTTAGGTTTAATGAATTTTATGACTCAGAAAGAAAACATCTCGTGGCTCGTGTAGTGCCGGACTTAAAGAATAGCACTACCCCATCTCTTTCCGTGAGTGTCGTAAAAGGCGACTAAGGGATTCTCTAGAGGATGGGCAGTAGCGTTCTCTGAGTACTTTAACAACCATATTGCGATCGCCAACCCGCCTGCCAAGCGTGGTGATTATGGCAAACCTCCCCTATTGGGGGAGGCCTATATCCAGCAGTGGACGTGTTTCGGCTGAATCATCATCATGAGAAGTGTAATACCTAGTTTTAAAATAATATAGTGAGTTAAAATAAGCTATACACAAAATAGTTTACCATTGTGTGTATAGCTTATTTTAAGAAAACATCGTGACAAAATCAGCACACCTGAGAGGGCTCCAAAACGTTCTACGTGTGTAGTCCACCAACACGCACCGGGCCAATGTGGCGAACTAGGGTCTAAAACCCTCGGGGATCGTACGGTCCATGGCCCTATATGGGGCGCCAATATGGGCGGACACCTTGACGGCGCGCAACGTCGCAATCCTGCGCAGACCGCAGCGCGCGATGGCCGTCAGGGTGATAAGGGGGTACCGTACGATCTCCTTCGAGGCGGCGAGCCTCCTAGCCGGATCGATGCCCTGGGATCTGGAGGCGAGGGCCCTCGCGCTGAGATATCGTCAGCGCGAGGAGGCGCCTGAGCGGAGTGAGCTCCGCCAGATCCTAGTGGCCGAGTGGAGAGAACGACTTGCGCAACCCAGCGCAGGGCACGCCGCAATAGCGGCGGTAAGACCCGTTATGGAGGAGTGGCTGGAGAGGCGGCATGGCGCCCTCAGCTTCCGGCTGACGCAGGTGCTTTCGGGACATGGATGTTTCGGGAAGTACCTGTGTCGCATAGGCCGGGAGCAGACGCCCGGATGTCACCACTGCGTCGACTGCCCAGAAGACACGGCGCTGCACACGTTGCAGGAGTGCCGTGCGTGGGCGACGCAGCGCCGTGAACTAGTCGCGGCGATCGGTGGTGACCTCTCGCTTCCGGCCGTGGTTCTGTCCATGGTCGGGAGCGAGAGTGCGTGGGAAGCCGTCACCTCCTTTTGTGAGGTGGTGATGGCGACCAAGGAGGGAGCGGAGAGGGAGAGAGAGGCGACGGCCACTCTCCCTTCCCGCGCCAGACGCACCGGGCGCCGCCGGAGGGCGCGCGACGATCTCCGGCCACCCTAGTGTGTGGCCTGCGGGCGACGGGTTAGGGGACCCGTCGCCCGACCAGTAACAGGCCCGAGAAGGCGGCGCGCATGTGTTCCGTGCGCGCCTCTCAGGAGGACGTGGGGCAAGGCCCCACAGAAGGAGAGGTCCGCCAGGGGCTGGCGGACCGAGGCCTGCCGGGGTTGCGGTGCATGCAGCTGCGAATCCCGTGACCCCGGCCAAGGGTCAGGAGTAGGAACACCGTGGGTTTTTAGCCGGTAAGAGTCCGGCATAACCCTTCGCCTTCCCCAGGCGAAGGGTATCCATGAGGATTTTCCCACGATAAAAAAAAAAAAAAAAGGGTCTAAAACCCTTCTTCAAACTTCAAAACTCATTTATTCAAAATAGACTAGAATTACTTAGTTATTTTTGAACGTCAATATTAGCTACATATAAGATAGCCCCCAAAACGCCCTTCCTTCACCGCTTCCTAGTGTTTTTGCTGTGAAGAAGAAACGGCGCAACAAACTCCTAAGTAACACATTATCTGTCTGTCAAGTGAATAAATTAATTGAGTCTACACACAGCAAAAAGTAATATTAATTACAATAATGAAATTATGCAAAATGCGTATGATAAACAAAGGTATACTTTGTTTATAATCCGCATTGTTTAATACAATTCTAGTTGAATTGGAAACAAAATTATGAAAGAGGTGGCCAGCAGTGAAAAATATAATCGTGTGTTTCTAGTTCAGGGTTTATTCTTAGTCTATTGGGCTTTATCACCTCATACAGTTAAGAAGAATTTCATTGGGAGTCCTATGCTAAGCATGTTCACTGGCTAAATGATGACGGTTAAAAATTGATGTACAAGTAGGTAATAAAATAAGTAATCAGTAATCCATCAATAAATTAATACTTCTTTGCGTTTTAATCTCGAACAGTAGCCACCGTAATGCTGGCAAAATTTTCAAACACTTCTGCGCGTACGCATACAATCCACCGGCGTATTTAATAGCGGGAAGCGGGCACAAATTAAAATGGGTTCGCGTCAATCCAACGCACGTCTCCGCTTGTTTACTTGTCTAGTGAAAGTGAGAGATATTATCTGCGTCTGCGTCGGTAGAGCGTGTCAGTGGAATTTGATTGATTTTCATTAATCTAACTAACTACGTAATTAACAAATAAGGGCTGTTCATGTTAAGACTAAGTAATTATGGAGACTCGTTGATAGTTGTTAGTGATAATTGAAAGAACTGAATAGTGTTAGTAAAGGCTTGGCGAAGTTTTCATTCAGGGGGTATTAATAAATGACAGAAACGTGTGTCTTATAACGTACTAGCTTTTTCCCTCGGCTCCGCTCGCGTTAATTTTTATGGTAAAAAAAACTCTTCACACACTACTACAATTTCCATAATAATATAACTAAATCGTGATTTGAAAGACACGTGGCGCCATCTATGAATGTTATTTATGTTTTCCTCGGGAACAGTACTTTTTTCGGGATAAAAGGTACCCTATGTCCGTTTCTGTACACCTGACAACGTAGATGCAAAATTTCAGGATGATCGGTTCAGTGGTTTAGGCGTGAAAAGGTAACAAACAAATAAAATTACTTTCGCATTTATAATATTAGTTAGGATAACAGTAGCAAGTCAGAAGTTGTGTTGTGTTTTGCTAATTTTAAAATGGAACTTTTATTATCTTACTACGACTTGCAGTTCCCTTTATCGTTCGCCCACGCTTTGTCATTTAATTAGTTCACGTTTTGTTTTTATTAGCTACATTAAAAGACAAACCGGTTTTAACTTGATGCCATGCAGCGTCATCATGTCTGTCATCGATTTTAGCATACCACACTGTGTATCACTTCCTCTTTGGTTAAAAATCCACAAGTTTTTTTTTTACTGGTGTTCTAGTCGCCTGTCCACCTCTTATTATGTGGTTACCGCCGCCTATACATCGTTATTTTGAGTATATACAAAAACCGAGACACCCCAACAAGATTTTCATCAGAACTGCCTGAATATGTGTTTTTTTTTAATAAATCTCCAAGTTACATCTTAGTTTATGTAGCGTTAAGTTCCCCAGTAAAGTGTGAAATGCCTGAGATGTGCTATGCAGGGGTGGTCTAATACACGGAAACTGACCGAGCGGACCGTCTCAAGCCTCCAGGTGTCTATTCCAGTCAACTGTTATGGGTAGAAACCTATTGAAACAAAATTGAAATTTATGAAAAAAAATAAAAATGGAAGAAAATCTGGTGTAAAAAATATGTCAATCGATTCTCCTAGTGATTCTGAACAAACAAGTTTCAGGTTTAGTATATACTAAAACTAAGCTTGTATATACTCTTCAAACCGGAACACAGCAATGCTGTTTAGCGGTAGAAATAGGTAGGGCGAAGTATTACTTCCCCGGACGAAAGTGCTCGATACTCTTTTACATTTTGGCTGTCCCATTTCAAAACCTAGTAAGGGCTTTAAACGAAATTATACAGGAGAGCGCAAGAACATTAAATCGGTCAGCCTTTGAAAAGTATAATATGTTAGGTAAAACCATGTGGTTAAAGTGACATAGGTTTTAAAATGATCAGAGGCAGTGAATGGCACTTACTAGGTATCGATACTTAAATATATCTGCTTATTATGTGAGTTTTCAACGCTTTTGTTTTTGGATTATGTAGAGACTTTCTAGGTTAGCAAGATTATGCAATAAAACGATTTTTGTAAAAAGTGTCCCTTACTAGGTTTTGAAATGGGACTGCCGATTTCCCCCTATTAGTCATAGGATATGTCCTTCGAGTACTTGGAAGTAAAAAAGACAATGATGTAGTTGCAAATTGATGGTTTCATACGTGTGTACAGACATCCGTTGTTGCAGGTTCTTGAAACCCACTCAAGTGAAAGAGGAAAAAGAACAGGAAAGATAGCCCTCAAAAAGGAACTATTTTTTTAGAAATAATAAACAGAGAGAATTTATTACTTGATAACTTGTTTTTTATGTTTGTTGCATTTCCGAGAACACTTCCGCCTGAGCCATAAGGAAAGGTCACGTCAAGGTTATAGAAAGTTTGTTTTTCATTTGTTTCTTGTCTTCAGCCGATAAGAAAACCCACATAAATTAAAAATAATCACTTTTGTGGTCAAGTTAAATGTATAGGTATGGGTTTTACCGGAATTGTACCGTCAGAAATGACCTTGTAGGGTACGTTTTAACCCTTAATTTCTGTTGCAATTTATCAGCCCTACTAAATTTTAGTATTTTCTATACAAGGTTAGTCGGAAAGGGGGTACTAATCCGCAGGCCACTTAAAGTTTCACTGATGACGGTCTTAAAGCAAGTGTTAAAATTTCAAAATTCGATACTTTTTATTTCCTTATAAAATAATAATTACTTTCGTTTTTTCAAAAATTCTTCGTCCCTACTTTAGTTACGAATTCAGAAAATGGAGCTTCTAATTCGTGACCCCAAATATGACCTAAAATGTAAACTCAGCTGATCATAACTGAGGATAGATAGATTTTAGCAATTTTTTATGTAATTTTTGAACAGCTATTTCTCTTAAACTATTGACTTTTGGGGAAAGTGGTAAAACAAAAGTTACTCATTATTATGGGTACTTTAACACCCTTTCGGATTAGTACCCTCTTTCCGACTAACCTTGTATATGAAACAGAGGTAGAGCTTTATGAGCTTTTTCGGGTTTATACGGCACCATGTGATTTAAACTCAAACTATTTGTTTGCACACTAAGGTAAAATAATACAGGTCTTTTTATAGAGTAGGTACAGCTTAGCAACCTTTTCCAGGTGTTGCAATATTTGAGGGCTCTAATTAGATTAAAGTATACATATTTATAAATTTACTTATGTGAGTATTTGGTACATAGTTCCTAATTCTTGACTATTGTTATTTTTAATACACAATATTTTTAATTATGGATAGGTACTAGAACTAAAACAACATAGTATGTAGAGTAATATGTTATCGATTATATAGGTATTTCCGAGAGACAATGTAGGAGTATTCGATCGTACGTCATCATGGACAAAGTGTTTTGGTAAGGATGATGAGCGATGACAAAGACGTGTGGTTCCCATCAGAGAATATGCAACTCTTCATACCCCCATGGTTGTCTCTATAATAGGGGGTTTACACGGGTCGATTTAAGCCGAGCGGAAAGTCACCAGTGGCATCACTTGTGAAAATCGAATCGCCACCCCATTTACACCGGTCGACAAAAATCGCATGCGACTTGTTCATTTCTAGCGGAAAAACACAGCGCAAAACACACCTCATGCGGCGGGCGATCGCCTGCAATAACTGACCTTTTCCACGGTCGATTTTAGTCACCCGCCGCATGTGGCTTGTCGCCGCACGGCAAAAGTCGGATGGCACCCAACTTTGGGGCTTGTGATTTTAGTCACTTGCGGCCTAGTCGAATTGTTACTTAGACAATTTTTATTTACACGGGTCGATTTTCACCGCGAGAATTTTATTCTCAGTGCGTGGTAGCTCTAGTGAAGAAATGGTCACGGTGACAACAGTCCGCGCGCACTATGCTTTACCGACTAAAACCGCCACGGTGCTCCTCTTAAGACCTATGGCTGGGGTCCTATGATTCATTATTGCATTAACCGCAACACTCATCATCAGCCTAGCCTTTGCCAACTACTGATTTTCTGTCTTTACAGGTGCAACCGAATATAGGTAATTTTACACTGAGCAACTGTCATCTAAGCTGATTTTTGTATTATAACTTTCGTGAGAAACATTCATATTTATTTATGATTAGATACGGTTTATTCACGTGCATTTTTCGGGATTGCTCGACTAGTTTCGGACCCAAACGGAGCCCTTAATCATGAGCTGAATATGCGGCGAGCTCGCGAGTTCGAAATGTTCGACTAGTGGGGCAATCCCGAAAAATGCATGTGAGTAAACCGTAACTAATCATAAAATCTGAGCTGATATTTTACGGATTTCCTAAATTCTGAATACTGATATCTTAAAGTTGAAACGGTTGTCAGACCTTTCGGAGTTTCTGCATGTCTACATTATTAACATAGGAACCTAGAATAATTTCAGTTTCTCCAAACGGTCCATACCTATAATTCACCACATAGCTAGGTAGTTAGTGCATCAAAGCACCTGCCTCCGAGCACATTAATAACTTCATCTGCAGAGAGTTATGGCCCCTCGCCGCCAGCCACGTTGTCGGCTTGTCCGTCTGTCTGACGCACGCTTGATTTAGATGTCCTTACGTATTTCCTCTGTTAACCGACTGCGGGGAAAGCTATGGCTGCAACTGCTGCTATAAATGAGAAATTTTAGTAGTATGTAGTTTAATTATTAGTTAGTGATTATTGTAAATGTGGAGTGAGATAGTGTCTGTCTGTCTATTCTGGTGTATTTTTGTTTAAAAACAAACAACACTTGGTCACTATTTGGAAAAATGAAATAGATTTTCCAATTTTATTTTATTATTACATTTGTTTCTTAAATTGTAGTTTTTTAGTGTTTTTGTTTTATTTTTTACTGTAGAACACACATTTTTTAATAACTTATTGATATCAGTAACGAAGCCAAAAATAGGGGAGAGGGCGCTGACTACTGACTTACAAGGTTCAACTAGTTCAAGAGTCAGAGGCTTCATAAGTTTCTGTAACCTATGTATTACGTATATAAATAATTAATTATTTCCTTTATTCATTG
Organism: Amphipyra tragopoginis; assembly: GCA_905220435.1. Lineage (NCBI taxonomy): Eukaryota > Metazoa > Arthropoda > Insecta > Lepidoptera > Noctuidae > Amphipyra > Amphipyra tragopoginis. The sequence continues at coordinate 15,500,561 of HG992009.1, forward strand.
AAAAACATTTAAAATTACATTTTTAATATTTCCCTACAAAATGAAAATTAACATTTAAAAATATAAAATATAGTAGCCCGCCGGCATCGGGAACAGGGTCCAAGCTACCCTTGGTCAGGGCCTCAGAGTGAGGAACTTCCTAACAATACGCGCCGTGTCCAGAAGTACCGCTTTCTGTATCAGGCCCTTGATCCAGCTGCCCAACGAGAGCCTCTTTAGATGTTGGTCGAGGTCGTCTTGGCTATTAAACCATTGGCCGTAACGACTATCGGCACAATGATTGCTGAACCAACATTCCACATGGCGACAACCTCATGTGCCAAGTCTTAAAAAAATAAATTATTATATGCTTAATAAATTATTATTATAATTATTAATTAATATTGTCTTGTTTGTACCTACCACTCAAATAAAGCGAAGTTAAAAAAAAAAAAAACGTAAATGATTCAATCTGCAATGATGTTACCAAAAAATAAATAATTAGACCTCTAATATAACAACACACATTATACCGAACTGCCGCAAGCGAAACCGTGGGCAGAAGCTATAGTCATCACAACATATTATAAAACAAAGTCGCTTTCCGCTGTCTGTCCCTATGTATGCTTAGATCTTTAAAACTACGCAACGGATTTTGATGCGGTTTTTTTTAATAGATAGAGTGATTCAAGACGAAGGTTTATATGTATAATACATGCATATTATAGTAGAGGATAACGCGGAACACGCGCGAAACAACAACCACGTGGGCGCAACCGCTGGCGACCTCTAGTTACATAATAAAATAGCTAAAAATAAACATCAAAATTGGATTACGAGTAAAACAATTTAGTCAATCATATTCATTAAAACTACGATGAAGTCCAAACATGTGTGTGGCAAATTGGTATAAAAAACCAAAAAAATATTATTTTGCAAGCAAACTAATTGGCCATAGCATAGTTATCACGGCTTGTTATTTTTTTATAAGTTTTATTATCTGTGTGTATTTATGGCCGACGCCTTAATACGGGCATTTAGGATTTACGATATGTGCGCGACGTTATTTCAAATTTTAACATAATAATATTGCCAATCAAATTTACTGGTCTACTCATTATGGGCGTTGGTCCCAGATGTAGCGGGTAGCGAACGATTTAGGAAAGAGTTGTTTATATTATTTATACAGGGTTAATTGAAAAACACCGACAACCTCTTAAGAACAACTTTTGCTATGGGCCCAAATCTGAAATCGCGCAAAAAAAACAGCTGCTCCCTACATTTATGTTCGCTTAGCTCGTCAAAATGTGGGGAACAGCTGTTTTATTTTTCGCGATTTCAGATTTAGTCCCATAGTAAAAATTGATCATAATGATGAGTACAATGATCCCTTAAGAGGTTGGCGGTGTTTTTCAATTAACCCTGTATATTTCTTCATTTTTTTGTATTGTATGTCTTTATCTTTAATTATTGTAATTGACCGTCCGATTCTCCTAGACCGTTTTAAATGCATTCTAAAGCAGAAATAAATGTGACGATGATCAGTTTTCAAACTTGACTTATTCCTCTTACTATCTAAAAGGCTGCTAACGTAACAATTTACCAATCAGCTGTCATATCTCAAGTCACATCTTGTTAGTATTTTGTTCGACCAACCACATTCATTGACATGATATTTGACAACACAATTAAATGAACAGCGTTTCTGTATTTCAAATACAAATACAAATATTCTTTATTGTGGTACATAGGTAAGCAATAAGTTGTTACATGTTTCCGAAATTGTACACAGCTATGACCCGCCATAATGGCATACAATAATTTTAAAGTAGGTAACATTTTAACAGAACAATCAAATAGAAAATTAAAATAATAACAATTTAAATATGCAGCAGTTTAGAATTAACGAATATTTTTACATGTCAAGGCAACAATTAAAATAACAAGACATAAATTATAAATTCAGTTAGAATTAAATAATACAAATTAAGAAACATACACATTTTACTTATCAGGGGAACAATTAAAATTAAATAACATCATCGAGATAATCTTTTAAATTATAGTAACATTTGTCTAACAGCAATTGAAATAATTTCTTTTTATAATTATGCAAATCTAAATCTCTAATTGTCTTTGGCAATTTATTATATATGTCAGGTATTAGATAAAAAAACACTTTTGTGGAAAAGAGCAGTTTTGTGGGGTTCACGTGTCATTTTGTCTTTATGTCTGGCTCTATTACTAAAGGACAATGGGCGTTCTGGCCCATCAGCGGCCATCAATGAAACTAGTATCATTTGAAAGGCGAGTGCTTTTATAACAAATATTGTTCAAGGAGTACGGTTAAATACCATTTGGGAAAAAAGATACAGGCAAAATACTATTTTAATGAATTATCATATATTTTTTTGCTGCCATTTTTGTTATAATGATAAAACATACGAAAAATCACTGCATTTTGTTTACTTTATTGACGTGTGCATCAATAAATAATGTTGATAAAATATTAGGCTTAAATGTAAACGTAAAATACTTATTTGTCATAACCTTAGCGGTAAGGGCCACTGCAGACACGATACTTTTAGCATCGGCGATCGACGATTTAATCACTTTTTGGTCGCTGGATGCCGCGACTGAACACTTCACTCCGCACACAAACGAGTCTCCTAAACGCGATGCAAACGCAAAATCGCCGATCGCTGATGCTAAAAGCATCGTCTCTGTTGTGGCCCTAAGCGCACTCCGGGTTGCTGCGCCCACATAAGGTGGGCAAGAAACCAAGAGGAAGAAATTGTTTTGCCAGCTGATTTTTTAAATGAATTAATCGGTGATGATGATTAAAACCCAATCATTAATGTAGTTATTAAGTTAATCACTATATTGCGTTATTGTAATCTGGTATACATGTTTTCATTTCAATAAATCAACGTATTTAATAATCTAACGTATCATTATCTTATATTTGTATATTACGTATATAATAACATAATCATATCATTATTATATGCTTAAATTCATTATTATATCAATGTAACATCATCACGAGGTGTACAAAATATTGTATTAAAGATACAAACTGTAATAATTCCTTTAAATGATTTAATTCGATATTTTTTTTTAATATAATCCACCTATGATAACTTTTTATCCAAGGAAGTTACAGAAATAATCTTTTGTAGTCTTATTGTATACATAATTGCCTACTAGAAAGTAAATAGTACAGAAGTGGCCGCCGATGGGACAAGCTCCATACAATTTTGCCCATTGTCCTTTGAAACGGTGAATATTTAATTTTGCGAAAATGGCACATTCATAAATAAACATACAGGGAAGTGGTAGTATTTTTAGTTTCTTAAAATGTGGAACACAGGAGTCCGTTGAATCAATGTTTACGATTGATCGGATACACCGCTTTTGCGCCTTAAAAGCTAGGTTTTTGTCGGTTGAATTGCCCCAGAACATAAGACCGTACCTTAAAATGGAAGAGACATAACCATGATACGCACTGAGAACAGCAGATTTATCTGCTATTTTACTTAATTTATAAAGGGCATACGACTGTTGATTTAAGCGTTTACAGACATAACCTATGTGATTTTTCCAGTTAAGTCCTCTGTCAATATGTAGCCCCAAAAACTTAATTTCATCTATTTCTTCAATATTTTTATCTTTGAATGTTATATTTAAAGGCGATGGTAGAAAATTTTGTCTAAATTTCATAATTTTTGTCTTTGACAGATTTATGTTTAAATTATTAGATGATAGCCATTCAGTTGCATTAGTTAAAAACATATCAATCTCCACATTAATGCTAGAATGCAAATTGTCACCACCAAACAGAACTGTGTTGTCGTCAGCAAAAAGCGTCATCTGATGGTGCGTTATGGTTGGTAAGTTATTAACATATACAATAAAGAGCAGTGGGCCCAATACGCTACCTTGTGGTACCCCAAAACGGACAATAGTGAAATGAGATTCGTAAACTTTTTCTTCTTTCGATATTGGGCATACTCTATTCATTTGAGTAGCTTGGTGTCTATCGCTTAAATAGGATTTTATTAGATTATTAACATTACCCCTAACACCATAGTCATTTAATTTTTGGAGCAAAATGTCATGACGAACGTGGTCGAAAGCTTTTGACATGTCTAAGTACATGGCTACCGCTGGTTTTTTATTATCTAAATTGGTCATTACTGTATATATGAAATTATAAATCGCATTATTTATTGATTGACTTTTACGAAAGCCGTATTGTTCGCTGGCAAGAACGTTATTGGTTTCAAGAAAAGTGTACAACGATGTATATATAACTTTTTCATAAATTTTCGAGAAGATGGGTATTAACGCTATAGGTCTGTAACAATTGAGATCTTCAACATCACCCTTCTTAAACATAGGTTTTATAATGGTGTACTTAAGTTTATCTGGGAAAACTCCGTGTTCTATACTCAGATTAATAGTATAGCTTAAAACAGTAGAAATTATATGAGCTACATCTTTCACAACTCTAACTGTAACCTCATCGTAACCAGTGCTGCGTACATTTTTTAAAGAATTAATTATTTTAAAGATATCATTAGGAGTTACAGGTTTCATAAAAATAGAGTTCGGTTGACTTTTACCCGTTAAATGTGGTATTGTATTTGCTCTTTCACAGTTAGCTACGTTTAAAAAGAAATCGTTAAATAATTGAGCTATCTCTTTCGGATTTGAAATTGTATTACCATTATAATTTTTCATTTTATTTATGTTCTCCTTGAGTACATTATTTTTGTTTTTGTTTATAACTTGCCATGTAGCTTTACTTTTGTTAATAGAAGTTTTAATATAATGGCTATTTTGTGATTTTTGGGTAAGATTGAGAACAGATTTATATCTTTTTGAGTAAGATTTAAAATTACTTTTGTTTTTGCTAGTTGGGGATTTTCTATACTTCCATAAGAGTTCTCGTCTACGTTTGCTGCACAAACTAATGCCTTTTGAGATCCATTTTGGCCTTTTGTCTACCATAACTTTAACTTTAATATAAGGAAAACATAAATTATAAAACAATGTGAACGTATTATGAAACTGAGAGAAGGCATTATTAGGGTCATCTGTTTCATAAACTTCACTAAAACCTAGGCTACTAAGACATTTTATAAATTTATCTCTGTTTTCATTTGAATAGTCTCGCCGTTGGACGTACCAGTACTTAATGGAGCAACTCTTTTTTACGGGGCATTTAAGAATTTGGGCCACATGATCTGATAGGGCCAACTCAACCAATTCGCCTTTGCCTTTGCCTTTATTTGGAGGTTAATTTGAGACATATTTTACAGTACAAATATGTTTTTTTTGGAAATTTTAAAATTAGTGCTCAGTTTCCTCTTCTTGTGTGGATAGGTAACATTTTTTTTTATATAAGTTATTTCCTTATGCGAAACTAGTCCCATCCGTTTTCGCAACCTTTGGACTCGAGTTTTTTTTACCATTCTGAGAAGTTTCCCTTGACATAACGAAGGGTTGAAATCTGGGTCCAATTCCTTCATTTTATTGCACATTGCAGCATTTACACTTAAATTCTTTGTCGCGTCTTATAATATAATGTAAGACAATGAAAAAAAAATGCATTTTTTAAACCAAAGCCCAGTATTTTTGAAAAGTCACTATTTCTAATTTTTTACCGCTAACACTGTGACCACACATTTCATTGAGTAATCCAATAAGGCAGCTTCCTCTAGAGCAGCCGGTTCAATCAAAGCTTCAAACCAAATAGACGTACATTTATATTGGCATCCGCAATCAGACCTACCAATAAAACACATTACGAGCATTCACAATTTCTAATTAAGATGTAGAGCAGGCCTAGTTAATGACTAGGGATCGAAGGCCGAAGATCTGGTAATAAGATTAATATGTTTGTTTTATGAAACGAGCATTAAGGAAGTACACACTTACTAACACCGATTTGAATTTTTTTTCATAGAAAATTGCCCCTTTCGGATCGATCAGGAGACACAGAAATGCCACCCCCAACGTCGAACTGGCATGGCTGTACAACCTTATCTCGAAGCAACTCAAGGCACTTTTAAGCTTTGCTAGCTGATGTACCTTCTGTTTATGCAGGATTACTTCTTAAATTTTTAAACAAGTGTGTACGCCAAAAACAGGTAAGTAGTCTAGTCAAGTGTAGTAGAATTAGTGTTTATATTTTATTGTTTATGTATAGTATTTTTGTGTTAGTTGTAAGTTTTAAATTGTATTGTATTATTGTATTTTCTTAATATGTATATTTTATGTAGCGGTTTCGCCTAGCTTCCACGACACAGGGAATCCTAGTGTGGAAGCTAGTGGTTAATGTAAGTTTATCTGTACAATAAAGATTATTATTATAAAAAAAGTATATCCTCATGCTGTATGATTGCCAAGTTCAAGAAATATCATTACCTACATTATAAATTACATGCCAGACTTGGCTCTACATTAGATCTTAGAACGGCTCTCACTTACGGCAAAAGTTCGCGAGACTTGGCTTGTTTTACATGAATGTTTTTGATGGGTTTCACTTTTCGCATCAAACTGAGGCAATATTCGTACAAGTAAGTGTAGCTAATGCTTTTCGACGCTGACGCACGCTTAAGCATCCTTGCGCATGCGATAGAATGTTTCCGCAGCTGAAAACACACCATCTAAATCTATGCATTAAGTGTGTCTGCAACAATCCAGCTTTTTACAAATTGATGCTGATTGATATGATTAGGCCTTAAATTAGGTTCTGTAGTCTAATAATTATCTAAAAACGTTATTTGTGGAGAGTGGTTAGAGTCAGTAGATATATTTAGATGATGCGGACAACACAAGGATCAATTTGTACGGAGCCCTTGACTAAAGTGATATACCTGTCATAGTTATTGCTAGAAAGTTAAGACAATTTCAATTAGCTCTTATCAAATTCCTAAAGACTGTACTTTGTCACACATTTTTAAACACGTGGTAAGAAACTTACACGGTACATATTTTAAATTATGACAGGTGGAAATGACAAAATTATATAAGGTTTTATTGTGCTGTTGAACTCTAATAAGACAAACAATTATTTTCTAATAATGCGGTTACATGTTGGTAGATCGCATATTACTTCCTTTCGATTAAAATAGCGATGGGAAGTGTTGAAGTTATTAGAAAATTCAATTTAGGTTTATAAAGAGATGAACAGAAATTGTTTAACGTTTTCAATTTTGTCAAATTAAAATTGCGGAAGAATATGAGAGAAACTCTACGAAAATAAATGATTTATTTTAAAGTTTTTTTGTGATAACAAATTTTTAATTCAATAATTATGAGGTAAAATAAAATATAAATATCTATAGCTCTTCTATCTATGCAGGGTGAATAAAGCTTCTAGCGGGTTTAGTATTTATTGAATGTTTTTCACTGAAGCCATCAACTAGTGTTATTTTGTCACAGTGTAAATTGATCATCAGTAAAAATTTGGTCACACTTATTTTGTTCGGTTCCATACAGAAATGTATGACCAAATGACACAATGACGAAATTACTCTAACCCATCAAGTAGTAGGTACAACGCGATTACATAAAGAATGGGATTGAAAGTAGTGGCGCTTCTGTTGTTGTCGCTATTTGCATCTCGCTCATACACGTGTTCTATGAGCGAAAGGCAAATAGTAAATCCGCCATTTTCAATCACATTATACAAGGAATAGTGTTGTATTTACAGTATTATAATAGGTCACTGAAAAGTTACGAGAAATTAAAATTTTTGTATTATAACTTTCGTGAGACACATTCATATTTATGATTAATTACGGTTTACTCACGTGCATTTTTCGGGATTGCCTGACTAGTTTCAGACCCAAACGGAGCCCTTAATCATGAGCTTAATCATGATTAAGGGCTCCGTTTTTAACCGTAATTAATCATAAAAATTAAAGTTTGGTTCAAGACATTGTCCATTTAAAATGAAAATCAGATATTGTAATGTATTTTGAGATTTCTCATATTTATAATAACTGGTTTATGAGTAGCAAATTAGAATTCCACTAACTGCATTCCAAGACTGGAAGCTTTGTTCTATAATCAAGTGAATCATAAAGCCTACGATGGACAATAAATTAATCGAAGCCAATTTGGCGATCAAAATAATTAGTTCCTGAATGTCAAGTTTTGATATTAGATTTATGTGCACAGGTATTATCCACGCGTACATAATATTAATATTTAAAGATAATTTACTACACTTATAATGATATATATTTTTTATATTAAATTAAAACTTGTGCAACATGCTTCGACATATTTTTGTCATCTTTATTGAATACCAATTGGAATTTTAATAATATAATGCGTAAGTAGGTTATTTATATTAAAATATTGATTGCTCAGTGAATAACTTCACGTATAGTAAAACAGTAATAAAATTGTTTAAAAGGCTTCTTTGCCCAATTTAGCAGCTCTAGGATTTATCATTTTTAGTATCTACATTTATCGATGGATGGAGATCAAAGAAAAGAAGAATGGATTGTGTTAGTGAGGATATGAAGGAAAATGGACTAAATGATGAGACAACGACTGACTGGAAAGAACGGAAGAGAAAACCATATCGCTCCGACCACATCATTATTCAGCCAAAAGACGTCCACTGCTGGACATATGCCTCCCCCAACAGGGGGGGGGGGATTTCCCGTAATTACCACGCTTGGCAGGCGGGTTGGTGATCGCAGTATGGTTGTTAAAGTACTCAGAGAAATGGTTGTTAAGAACTCAGAGGGCAGGAAGAAGAAGAAGAATCTACATTAAAAAAATAACTGGACTGAACTTTATCATACAACAAAACATAATACAAGTTCAAAGTACCATTCACCATAAAAGCACATCGCAAATGTAAGCGATGTACATTCACGTACACAAGTTTTTCTAAACGTGCCGCGCGTGCGCCAAACGTGCAAAAATTACTGCGCTCGCGCCTCAACGAAATGTAAATTAGATGGCAAGCGGTAATAGTTCGTGGTTCAGAGGTAAGGTTACTGATGGCTGTTGCTTACATTGTAGTTTAACGGCAATGCAGCGCGAAAACGATCGGCTGTGAATGACTGTACATTAGTTCGCGTAATTCTTGAGGTGTCGAGTTACAGTGTGGAATTTGTTGAGATTTAAGAAGAAACTTTAGTAACAGTGGATTTTAGAGATGTTTGTAAATATACAGCGCAGGAAAAAACTTTTTGGTAAGGTCACCAGGTTGCATTTGACCCTAGTCAAATGGAGGACATGAATCTAAGTAATAAAGATTTAGAGGAACTTCCCTTTATCCCTCTGGCTCTCACATACACACGACGGAACACAGTAAACTGCTTGGACTTCAATATGAGGGTGGTAGCTAGCCAGTTGGTTCGTAAAGATCCTACCACAAAGCAAATCAAATATTCCAGTCAACTAGCCTTTTGCTAGTTTTAGGTGCCCTTAGACGTTGCAATGGATAGACTGGGTGGGGACCGTAGACCTAGTTCTCTTGGAAGGGTGACCGTGCTTCATCATAGGCTTTAGCGTTTTAGACAATGTAGTTGCATGGATCAAAGTCATGTTGGTGAGCGATAGGGAGTGCTCATATGAGATTGATGTTCTGGTAAATTGGACGATTTGCACTCGCACTTTAGAACAACATTGCAGTTAGTTCACGGAAAGCTATGCAGGGACATATCGTCGCTCAGGAGTGAAAATCTTGGGAATGCATTTGGTCTCTGCACGGTTCCTGTGGGCTTTCAAGCGGAATAAGTTGCGGGCAAAAGCTAGTCAATTATATTTATTACGAATTTTATATACTTGACGGCGCATCGAGAGAATTGGCTTGACGCCGCCAAACTTAATTGATTCCTGGACGAATGACATCTACCAGATGACAGCGGTCAATGTTGACTTGACGTAACACCGAGGACTGGGGAGGCGGCCCAAAAAAAGCTAGACAGATAACGTCAGAGCTATCGAAAAAAAACCCGGTGTTGATTATTAATGGTGATCATTACTAAGATAACTAAAGTGATTGGGATTGGATGCATGTGCGCTCGCGCCCCACGTACTCGGTGGAACGTCGTCTATCTTTGTGCATCATTTTATTTGTGTTTGTCAAAGTATGACTTGTAATTGATATCAAAGACTTTAATTTGCTTCTCCTCGCCCGCAGACCCACGCATAGTACGATGGCTGCTTCTGTTATGGACAACCAAATGCCTTTATATTCAATAAAGACTAGTTTCAGTGCCTACAAACTAATTTCACAAAGAGCGGCTCTCTTATAAAATATAGTCCTACGTCGTGATAAAATAAAAATGACCAAATTGCATTTCCGAGGTTTTCACTCCCGAGCGACGATATGCGTTCAGTAGCGGCAGAAAAAAAATAACCCTTGATGACAAAAAAAAAAAACACTTCGAATTGCATGCCAAAACTGCTCTATGGCAAAGTCGGGCCACTGTAATTTCTTCTAAGAGCAGTGTCGTTGTGTTCACCTGATCTTTGTTCTTACACAAGCCTACATTTCTGGACACTGGATCCACTACTTCGTCATCTGAGTCCTTCTTTTTATTTTATTATACGCTCACATTTACCTATATTTCACCATCGTAAGTGAAGATGCGGTCGACGATGGTGCAGGCTCACCTCGAAGTAACCTATTCACCCGAGATTTGATTGCTCCATGGCTACCGGGAAACATAGACTTTGGCAGAGAGTTCTACTCCTTAGCTGCACACACAATTAACGTGTTGCCAAAACATTCTTAGTTCTCGTCAATATACCACACAAAAATGTCTTCATAAACTTCCAGAATACTCTTCAGTTCGCGTGCCAACACTGGCATGGGACACAATCGGGACGACACATCTGCTACATTAGCACGAGAGGTGTCGCTGAGACGGCCTGACCCCGGCTAATGAAGTGATAAACACTGAACTAGCCGCTTGAGCCATCTGTAAGGAGGATCTGTGCTTAGGTGTTGAGAAAAAAAAGCAATTATTTCTTTGTTAGTACAGCCCTTTTGTTGCAGCTAGATTTTGTAATACACAGGGAAACTCATCAAAATATTCTCAGAAAATAATATTATTGAATGGACTTTTGAGCTTGCTCCTTAGCGTGATAAGCACTTAGCTTATCAACAATATTTTCTTCTAAAGGAGAAAAGTTGGATACCTCTGCTCTTAGAACAACGCGGCTACAGAAGATCATGCGCCTCTCTGTAAAACTTTTCACAAGCAAAAACACAAGCGTACAACTCCTTTTCAATCTGGGCATAGTTTTGTTCAGTTTTAGTTAATGCTTTTGAAGCATAACACACAGGCAAATTATCCTGCATCAAACATGCACCTAAGCCATTTTTACTCGCATCTACCGATAAAACAACCGGTTTTTCTAGAGTATAATATTTTAATGTAGGAGGATTACTTAGTTGATCCTTAATTAATTCGAAACATTTTTCATGTGTATGGTCCCAATGCCACGCAACGTCTTTTTTTAATAATTCCCGGAGTGGGGCCGTTTTATCAGAAAAATTAGGGATAAAGTTGCTTACATACGTTACAATTCCCAAAAATCGTTCCACCTCTTTTACACTTTTGGGTCCAGGCATGTTTTTTATTGCTAAAATATGTTTCCTGTCAGGATAAATACCATCTTTTGTAGGGCATTTAGGTTTAGAAAAATGTAAACTTAGGGCTAGGGAAATAATGTTTTGGCCAAACATGACTTCACAAATAACTGATTATCTGTCAAATTGTCAGGCTTGTTTAACCTATAGAAAACAAAATACAAAGGAGCCGCTTATATCCCATACGGTACCTGGCAGGGCTTGGTATAAGGTTGGGACCGATATATTTCATTTTAGTACGAAGTCGTTTTTAATTGTTGTTGATTATTTTAGTAAATTTGTTGAAATAATTGAATTGCGATCGAGCACTTCGGTTGAGGTTATAAAACAATTAAAAAATATTTTTGGGCGACACGGCATACCTCAAATTGTAATGTCAGATAATGGTCCTGAATTTTCATCGATATTGTTTCATGAATTTTCAATAAGCTGGAATTTTGAACACATAACATCTTCCCCCAGGTACCCGCAATCAAATGGTCAAGTGGAACGTACTATTCAAACAATTAAAAATATTATGAGAAAAACTACCTACAATGGGTCAGATTTTGATTTAGCATTATTAGAGTACCTTAATACACCCATCAGCAGCGAACTAGCCTCTCCTGCTGAATTATTATATAACAGAAAATTGCGAAGTATTGTTCCATGTCCGCCTAGATTATTACTGCCTAAGATACAAAAGGGAGTTACACATAAATTGGAAAAGCGTCAAGATGGTCAGAAAAAATACTTTGATAGGGGATCAAGGCCGTTAAAACCCTTACAACTGAAACAAAAAGTTAAAGTAAACAATGAATAACCAAATAATGAATGTATAAATATAATAATGTAGTACATGTATATTTATGGACGGCAAGATGTAACTATAGAAACTGATCACAAACCGTTGGTAAACATAATAAATAAACCGTTATCTAATGCTCCGCCCCGATTACAAAGAATGCTAATGAGACTCCAACCGTATTCATTCACATTAGTGTATAAGCCAGGTAGATACCTATACATAGCTGATGCGCTTTCAAGGGCAATTGCACCGAGCGGTGATAACAACACGACGCCGCGCGACCATCTGGAAGCGCAGGCGCAAGTGTGTGCGGTATCAGCTGATAATCCGCTCACCGATTCTCATTTTATAGAAATACAAAAGTACACTAAGGAAGATAAAGAAATGCAGGAATTAATTAGGATTATAAAGCGGGGTTGGCCTACGCATAAAAGTGAAATGATAGATATCCTAAAACCATATTGGGACAGTAAAGAAGACTTAACTGTAAATTATGGCTTAGTGTGGAAAGCAAATAGAATCGTAATACCGAAATGCATGCGTAATACAATGTTAAAAAATATACATGTAAAACTTTTCACAAGCAAAAACACAAGCGTACAACAAAAAATCTACCTGAATAACCCTGTAATTTCATCGTTGTTTTAACAAGATCCTGCTCCAATAAATTAAGTTTATTTAAATAATATTTTGGCAATATATTGACATCGGCTCCAGTATCCAACTTAAAATTGACATATTCTTTATTGATCAACAATACCACCAACCACTCATTATTACAAGAACAATTATTGTTAATAGTGTTTATTACCTGATCGCTTGAACTCCCCTGAACTTCGAACACCCGACACATTCTAGCATAGTGATTCATCCTTTTGCAAGAATTACATCTTTGTCCATATGCCGGACAATTGAATTTCCTATGACCCGATCCACACTTTCCACACGTCTTGTTGCTTACAATACTGAGATTCTGCTATACCGTTCAAGAAGTAACATTTAAGGGGAAGAACATTTTTGTCTTCCATTAGGTGCATTCAATATTTTGGGTACATACCTCGCTCAACCGTTACGTCGTATCCGTAGCCAATTAAGAAATAGTGTCTGATGCCACATTTAGAAGTTAATAGAAATAGATCAATACCGAAGTTTACGGTTGAACTTTTTCGAGGCTAGATTCGAACAGATAAGTGCATCCCCCGATTTTTTTCTTATTTACATTTTAGTCCTGTCATTGGACGATTGTCGATCACTAAATTCGATCACTGCTAGACTAACCCCTGTTTTCTGAAAGATGCAAGAATTTAGAACTATTCAGCTATCAAATCTCATGTTAAGAACTATGGTTGGTTTTTAGTGTTTTGGTCGACCAATCATATTCGTTGATATATTTGACAACAGATTCAATTGATCAGCATTTTAGAAACTGGCAGTAGAGCCAGAACACTTAGCTTCTTCAGATCGCGATCGTTGTTTATCTAGCATTCCCCTCATTGGCGAACTATTAATGGACGAAATTAAATTCGAGCCCACACATTCGAGAATTCCAGACTAATAATGAAAAGTAATTTCCTTATATCAATAAGGAAATGTTCTAAATGTAAAATAGTGCCTATAAACATTATGTGGGCCTGTAGGCTGAAATAAATTCAAAAGCATACTTCTTCTGGTTGCCATCAAAGAGATTGGCGATTATTAAACCTGCAGCTGTAATGAGAACGATTATTTCGATTCGATGTATTCGAATTGCGAATAGTTTTATCATCAATATCACCGTATGGATTGATCTTGAAAGCCACCTGGTCTATGTAAATTTTTTGGTGAAATTAAATTAATTTTTGTTGTTAATTTTTTGTTGCTTTTTGGGTACTCACTAAATTTCTATTTGTCTGCTTCAAATGCTTCTTGCGGACCTTTTCTACATAACCGTACAGCTATTGGCGGGTCATTCCCAGTTGCCCCGCCACCACTGGTGGAAAATGGGATTTTTTATATTAAAATGTATACAAAAATCCCATTTGCCACCAGTGGTGGCGGGGCAACTGGGAATGACCCCTATTGGCGAGACCTGAAGGGTCTCCAGCCAATAGGGGGGAATCAATGGGCTTCCCAAAATTTAGTTAGAAGAGTTTGTTATTGCCAAAATATTTTCTTATTTTCTTTTCTCTCTCTCATGTCAGCATCTCTATCGGTTTTTTATCACATACATTTCGGAGAGTGTGCTTCAGATCTGCATGATCTAATTCCCTCCTGCCCTTTTTTCTATCGGACGGCCAGAAGCACGAAAAAGCGCCATCGGTTCATGTTTGATATGCCAAAAACCCGAACGTGGCGCTTTGATTCCATTCTCATTGTGAAAACCGCCAAACAGTGGAATGCGCTGCCTGAGTGGGTGTTCCCCCACAGCTACAATCTGGGTGTCTTCAAGTCACAAGTGAATCGGTTTCTTCTGGGCAAGCGTGCTCCATCCTAGACCGCATCATCAAGATGGCGGTCAAACACTGGCCTAGTAACAAAAAAAAACCCGAGCTATGCGAAAATAGCTCATGACGTGGTGAAAAGATTAGTCGGTTAGCCACCACGAGAGAAGCTACTTAGGTACGTCCGGTGTACCCTGAGTAGTCTAAGCCCTGATACACACGGAGCGTCTCTCGTGGAAGCAATTTTTATGCTCCCCACGGTTCTTCAGTTCTTACGCCTTTTCTCCATAGTACCCATGAGGCTTCCATAGTCAAGAAAAGTATACAAAGGCTTCGAAAAAAATTAGAACAAATAAAAAGAAATACAATTTGGAACCGTTCATAAACGCCTGTACCTAAATGGTATATGTGACATAAAAAAGATTTTATCGTAAGATTTCGACAGCAAGTCGACTATTTTTTATGGCCAACAGATTATGTATGTTCCGGATCTGAGTGACAGTGCATGAAATAGTACTCACAATAAAGGCGAAATCTACCTAGAGTGGAACTTCATTAAAAACCTAATGTTTATCAGGAATGTTTTAAAAGCAACAATTTCTAGATTTATCTTTAATTAATTATGTACCAGTTTTAGGACATTACTATGCAAGTATGTCAGTGTAAACCAACAAGATGCTCTTACGACAGTTTAGGAGTTTTATTGCTCAGACGCAACTTGTAATACAAAACGAGGCTATCAAACGATTAGCGGTAGATCATTAAAAATCAATTAATCCAGTACTGGGATGGTGTTATGCTAAAAATTCCAGTCTAATAGACGGTGATTGATTGAACAACAATCGACGATTCGCTTCTAACGGCTTATTAGAATTTTGTATAATCAGATGCATATATTAAAGCAACACTTATCTTATAGGCATATTAGAATCGTAAACAAGATAATTGTTGAGATTTAAGATAAGACTAGAGGAAGTTAACCAATAATTTGTTTTGTAATATTTATTCGTCGCATGGTTTATTTAATGGATTCCGCAATCCGTTATGTAAGTTCTATGAAGTCAAGGACTATCCTTGATTGGCGAATACCAGGTTTAAATTAAGCGACGCTTTTTTTCGTTACGAAAGCCATCAGGGGTCGCCTCGGGCAGAAAGGAGGATTTTCATCTCGACTCCTACCGACTGCCCTACAATGCCCTTTCTTTTAACTTATTGTCCGGTTTTCCCTAGGGCTTAGCTTGAGAAGAATGAATAGTTTTCTCCTAAAAGCCGGTCTGCGGCTCATTCTTGCTGCCATGGTTTCCAGCATATTCTTCGTTCATAGAATATACCACGGTCAAATCGATCGCGGGAACCTATCCTGCACCCCAGGCCAAAGGAGAAACACCGTGGTGGCTTTAGTTAGAAGAAGTCCGACATAATCGCAGTAACCGCTTTCTTCTACGGAAGATATCCACGAGGATTTCCTCACAAAAGAAAAAGGTGCAGCAGTGGAAGCTAACGGGCTGGTGATGATGATGACACACCAGCTCTTGCTGGTTGAGCCTAGGTGTAACAGTACATCGCCTTTAAAAGGTTTATTATACTACGCTGAATATAGAAACCCGAATTAGAATTTAGGCTAAGCGAGTCAGGAAGGCAGGAACCATCCTGATTGGCTAATTAGGATCCTTTAACTCATAACACACTTTCCTAAATGTTAAATCAAGAGAAGTTGCAATAAGCCTTTTAACCCTTTTAGCTGTAAAAAACAAATCAAAAACATACATACAGATTTGTTCGGGACTTTGCTTCATATAATTAGTAGTATTTAACTTACGTTTACAATCTGATGTTTCCACATTATCGATAAAGGCCTCAAGCAATAACATTCGGCCTTTTCTTCAAGCATTACGTAAGTAAACAACGAGGGCCCATTTAATACATGATATCAAGCTCAGCAAAGATTCCCTTCTTCGTCCACAATCAGCAATTACGAATTTACGATAAATAATGCGTTTGGCAAAACATTACCCATCACCAAAAGCTTTATATCCTTATACCTATCGATCAACTTTCTACCATAAGGTTTAAAACTTAGAGTTGCAATTTGCGCGCTGTAATGTTAATTTATAAGTTGTTTAGGTACAACTTGCTCCCGTTTTCAGATTGTTCCAAAAGATAGGTGGTGGTTGCATGCAAAATACTTCCCGTTGAGATATGGGGATCGTCCAGCGGCGCAGTATTATATAAGGTGTATGTACAGTATTATATGTATATATATATGAAGTATCTGGGGATGCCACACACGTCGCTACCGTATGCGAGTTGTATCCATAAAGGCTTACTTTAGCTTGTTAAAGAGAAGCTTCCTTGAATATTTTGTTTGAGAACTTTATTGAATGTTTCTCTAAACGCAAGAGGTTCTAGCTTTGATTTAGTCTTATTTGTCATGTGAATTGAGTTTTTTAAAAGTCTACCCAATCGAAGAGACTGTAGACCAGCGGTTCCCAGGCTTTTTTTCTCATAGACCACTTTCAAAATTTAGCTGGTTCCGGTGGACCCCCTGCAGCTACATTTCTACTATATACGAAGATTAGATCTTTTTGTCACGCCAACGTAGACCCTCGTAGTCCCGTGGACCACTGATGGGGTCCACCTGGACCACTTTGGGAACCTTTGTTGTAGACTAATACTGTTAATGTTGTTCTGCCTAGCTTTTTCCCAACTATGTTGGGGTCAGCTAGCTTCCAGTCTAACCAGATACGGCTGAATACCAGTATTTTACACGGAGCGACTGCCATCAGACCTCCGCAACCCAGTTACTTGGCAATGCGGATATCCTATGGTTAGACCTGTTGCCAGACTTTCGGGCTTCTGACTACTTGTAACGATTGGCATAGATATTCGTATGACACCCGCGACCGACGGTTTAACGTGCTCTCCGAGGCACGGTGGGACCTCGATGTGTAACCGCGGTCACCCATCTACGGGCTGGCTGCAGCAAGTGCAGCTTAACCTTGCAGATCATATGAACCGTGCGTATGTTAATTAGCCACCAGCCCCTCTAGTCTAAACTAAAATAGGTACCTATTTAAGATGAAACAGAAAATCTAAAACTCAAAATATTGTCAGTAACAAAAACACAATAGGGAATATGCATGTAATTATTTTTTTCTGTTTTTGCTTCCCGCTTTCTGTCCCTATGTATGCTTAGATGTTTAAAACTACGCAACGGATTTTGATGCGGTTTTTTTTAATAGATAGAGTGATTCAAGAGGAAGGTTTATATGTGTTACCTAATCAAAAATGTATAACATGCAATTCAGAAGAACACGGTCATGTCTCGGCGAAATAACAAAAACTTACTATTCATCAAATTTAGAAACTAAGAGTTAAGCTACTCAAAATGTAATTAGTGATCTATTGTCAACCTGTTAGTTAACTATTTATTTTATAAGTCAATGTAAGCTCTTCTCGCCTGAAACACAGGATTACCTAGTTCAGTCTTAGGAACATAATTTACATTTAAGCAAAACTGTACTATATTTTATGTCTTGTAATTTTTGAATAAAATATTATTATGTGTTTTGAATAACATATTATTATGTGTTATTATATGTATAATACATGCATATTATAGTAGAGAAAAACGCGGAATACGCGATAAACGACATCCACGCGGGCGAACCCGCTGGCGACCTCAGTAATCAATAAAGCACAGTAATATAAACCCAAGGAAAGCATTAAAAGTCAATTGTTACTATTTTTTGTTGCTCAAAACAATTATTTAACTTCAACAATTTTCTTCTACAGTTCAAACAGCCCTTATTGTCGCGGCCATAATGTTAATGCGATTTTTTAGTCACAAATCATACAGGTAAATTAAATTATTTCTTGTGCTTTATTCAAGCAGAAATCGTACTTACTAACTTACCTCAGTGAGAAATCAAACAGTTTGCTAAGAAAAGATTATTTAATTTTAAAGATTTATTCACATGGATTTTGATGTCACTTCCGGCATTTTCGAAGAGACGACGCGTTTCGAGATTGCGTTACGTTCCACAAAAAACGTAACATAAAATAATGAATTGTAAATTAAGTAATGCGTTAAAAACTGTAAAAAATAATGCAATTTGTTTCTTAACTCCTGTACAATGTATATTAAATAAATATTTAAATGATGAAAGAGTTTTGAATTACATGCATATTCCCTATTCAGCAGAATCTCTTCAGATCAGTAATTACAATACCAGCAAGAACGAGGCGTTTAGCGAGTCCCGTTTAATCTAACACAAAAATCTTTTCCTTATTTACCCATCTGATTCCGGATACGGCAACCACGCCACACTTAATCTATCATTCTCTTAGAATAAAAAATCTCGGTAGCCTGCCCAAATTGGCTCGTAGACCACCCGTGACCTCGGAAGCGGAACCACCCACACGACGTCACGAGTTGCCTATCACGCCTGATCTTAATTATGAACGTGGCGATCATCATCTTAAATTTTCTACCTTAAAAGGTCTATAAAGAGTCACTAAGTGTACGCAATTTATTCTAGATTACGGGCGCCCGTCGTCTTATGTCACGACTTGGCGCGGACACTTCTGTTCCAAGCGCCCGGCTGAGGCACGTGCCGTTCTCGTGTCGTAATCGTGAGTTGGAAATTTTAGTTCTACGTCAAATTTATACGTCTTTCGAAATGGACTTAATTGTTTTTATTAATTGTCTGCTGTGTTGACAACTTGATTAGCACAATACTTTCGTAAGAAATTACGTTAAGTAACAGTTGCATTAGTCTTGGATAAATTTATGACTACTTACTGTAATTAATATTATGTACCATATACTGAGAAATAAATGCTAATTGTTATTAATAATAAATTAGTCTTAAAAAGGCAGAGAACGTTAAAAAAGGACACATGCTTTATGTTACTTTCTAAAAAGTCGACAGCCTGCGAAAATTTTGCTACTTGACACATGAAGTTAGCAATACATCACCAACTAAGCACATTTGGCTTTAAAAAAGTAAAAGTCGCATGTACAGACTCAGACGCCACGCACATCAAGCTACTACAATCTGTCAAATTTATTTAATAGATTTTCATCTTTATCACTAAAGCATTAGGTTCAAGGTTGATTGGGAAAATTTGACAGTTTCGGGTAGCTTGACCTGCTGGCGTCTGCACACTACTAAGAAGTCGCATCGGCAAACTTCGTAAAACCGATCACACCCGAACTGAGTGTGACTTCAAGACTACGAATGTTTGTTAGTACTGCACTAAAAAATAATCTTTACGCTGACGCAATAAGAGTGGGTGGCGCGAAAATTAACGACTGCCATTCGTTGTTCGATAAGGTACATCGATGTAACTTCTTAGTTGTGTCGTACTGACGAGTCGGTCTATATTCTCTACTCTGACTAGTCCACAGCTGGACATAAAACTATGTCGTAAAGTCACGATCCCTCGTGGTCACCACGTTCATAGTAAGCCAATAAGACACCTTAGAGCTAGTCCTCTCACACTGGTAACACATTTTTTAGCTACCGGCCTGCCCCCTGATTCAGAACTTTCAGTTGTCGAACGATTCGGTTTGTTTTCTATTTTTCTTTCGTTACGAGAATCGTAGACAAAACGAGATAACAAACGAAGTCGGTCGACAACTGAATTATCGAAACGTTCTGAATGAGGGGCAGGGGGTAGGTCCGTTTGGGTTGGCAGGTTAAATGATTATCTGGCTACTTTTCGGTTATCACAGCTTCGATGGCCTGAGCAGCGGCAGGAAACCAGAACGTTCTTTTAGTTTGGTTGAAGCTAGCCATTTTGAGGAAGCTCGATGTTGTCCAATTCTTTTTTTTCTTTTTTCCTTTTGTTATTCCTCGTGGATGCCCTTCGCCTGGGGAAGGAGAAGGGGTATGCCGGACTCTTACCGGCTAAAAACGCATGTTTTTTTTTTCTCCTGACCCTTAGCCGGGGTCGCGGGATTTGCAGCTGCATGCACCGCGACCCCGATAGGCCTCGGTCCGCCAGCTCCTGGCGGACCTCTTCTGCTGTGGGACCTAGCCTCACGTCCTCCTCAGAGGCGCGCACGGAACACTGCGCGCCGACTTCTCGTGCCTGTTGCTGGTCGGGCGACGGCTCCCCTAACCCGCCACCCGCAGGCCATACACTACGCAGATTAGCGAGCACCCTCCGGCGCCGGCGCCCGGTGCGTCTGGCGCGGGAAGGAAGAGTGGCAGTCTCCTCTCTCTACCTCTCCGCTCCCTCTTTGGTGGCCATCACCTCCTCGCAGAAGGAGGCGACGGCTTCCCACGCACTCTCGCTCCCGACCATGGACAGCAGTGCAATTCTGTAAGAATCTCACCTTGATCGCGACTGTCAATTAGACACTTGTCGTGACACAGCGTGCATAACAAAACTACGCGTTATTGATTATGCTGTCGATTATCTGTGTGTTACGAGTATTTGCTTCTATTATCCATACTGTGACATTATGGATATCGAGCTAACCGACGATATTGAGGTGGGTTTCTTACAGAATGACACTACAGAACCACGGCCGGAAGCGAGACGTCACCTGCAACGTGTGCAGCGCCGTGTCCTTGGGGCAGTCGACGTAGTGGTTACAACCGAATGTTGTCCTATTCCTAGCCTAGTTAAATCTAGCCTATCTTTTGCCAAAAATAATTACCAAAGCATAACACAAACTAACGGCAGTTCCGTAGAATCTATGCTATAATGGCATAAGTGTAAAATGACGCGAGCCGCAGCTTGGTGCGTCCCGATAAGGTCACATCACGCGGACGCTATCACTGTTATAACGCGGTAACCTGCGCTCGCGCCTCCCTACAGAGATACTACTCTCCAAGTATGTAGAATAAAAAGTCTTGATTTTTCGTAATTAGGGAGTTTAAAAATTGTTGATAATATTTATTTATTCGTAAGAAATAATAACACACATAAACATATTTTTTTTGTGTAATTTAATTTAATTATTTGCACTGACTCTTTAATTACGAAAAAATTGTAAAATATTATGGGTTTCAGTTTCTACATAAAAAAATGAATCTTTTATATTTCTTTCCAGAAACAGTGTATGGTATTTTTGAAAATATTGCAATAGCAGTTTGAAAATGTAGGTTGCCTTTTTATATTATTTTTTTAAATTGCCTGCTTGCCCAATGCGTTGCTACTTAATTTTTCCTCCTATCAAAGAGTGTTGCTCACAAAATGTAGATGTTAACATAACATAAAGATAAATAATTTGTTTCGAGTGTAGAAATATGTCTTGTAAGCTGTCTTCAAAATTGTGCAACTTCAACAGAAGCTTTTGCTAATAAGTTATCACTACGCCAATTTTGGAAGACAGGTTACATTAAAAATATTCACAGCCAAAAAATATATGGTTCGAGCTCCAAATATTTACGATAGCTCAGATAAATATGTCAAACAAGCAATAAAATTAGCATTCAAAAATTACACATGATGAATAACCATGCAAAACATTGCTGACGGAATTATAAATCGTAGTAAAAGATAACAGGAACTAATAAATAATATCGTCTTAGTACGATCTAGACTAATATTTATCACGCGACAGAACAATGGGCCAACGATCAAAACTTATTGGTCGCCGTTGGATCAGGAGCGGGTGTGATTGCGCCGAGGTACAGATAAGGTAAATAGCTCATACAATTGTTAGAATGGGAGGCTCCGGACCTCTTTTGTTAAGGAAGTGGTCTAATGGGCTAACGTAGCCACCGGCGCGACTTACATGGTGTCAATTGCTATGTGCTGTTAGGGTGGCCGTACATAGAGTGTAAAGAAAGTCAAAACACGAAAATACAGACTGTAAACGAATTCGTGTAATTCCTTAAAACCATAATTATGATCTGCTACTGGTGTAGATTGAAATAGAAAGAGATTTGGATGAAAAAAAAAACATTTTTTTTCTTGCAGTTGGGATAAGTGATCGTCTCTAAACCACCTAATAAGGATTCAATAAAAAATAAGCAATTTTTTATGTCTACTTTTCGATGCCATGCATCAATTAATGAAAGCATGGTGACACAGCTGGCACGCACAACTAGTACCATATCGCTCTTTGCAGTCAGTTAACTCGGGGATCTAATTTTTTAGCAGAGAGCTTAAACTATTGTAAAAGCTGTGAATTGCGATGACTGAAAAAAAAATACAAACCATTCAAGCACTTTTCTTACCATCAGTATTTTTACGCCTTTTGCTATACATGTAGGTAGATATATACGGATCGGGCGAGTTGGGACTAGGGATCAATTGGGACGAAGCCCTAAAATGACTCTAATGAATATTCACTTGACAGACTGTGTTGCTGGGGAGTTTGTTGCGCCGTTTCTTCTTCACAGCAAAAACACTAGGAAGCGGTGAAGAGAGGGCGCTTTTGGGGACTGTCTTTTATGTACCTAATGACGTTCAAAAAGAACTAAGTAATTCTAGTCTATTTTAAATAAATGAGTTTTTGAAGTTTTGACTCAAAAACGGAAAACCAAATCTTGGTTTTCTATTTCATAAAAAAAAAAACATTTGATTGCATATATCCTTTTAGGGTTAATCTGTGTCACCAGTAGATCACGCGGTTTGAAGGAATTACACGAATTCGTTTACTCCCTGTATAGGTGATAACTGTCCAAAGTTTGGCGCACCTACGCAAGATGGGCTTGGCTGTCACGAAGATGGCGGAAATAAAACTTGACGTTCTATGTCACGACTTGAGAAATTGTCAGTATAACATAAAGGTGGGTACAAGTCCGAGACGGGCTGTAAACTGCAGACTGCACGCAAGTCGCCAACGGAATAGCGCCTTTAAGGTGTGCACTTTAAAGGTGCTTATCCGACAGCGACTGCAAAACTGCAACCGCAGACCGCAGCCGCAGATCGTACCGCAAGCGATACTACTTTTGCAGTTTGCAGTCTGCAGTCCGTCTCGGATAGTACCCTAGACGTAACACCACGTCTGTATTCCTCGAAAGGATGGGCAGAGGTGTATAGTACACCCTCATTTCCCCATTATGTTTGAGTCCCATGTAGTAGGGGCGAGCCTATTGCCATCAATCAGGCACAAATGCAGACTCCGAGCTGCTACTGAGAAATTCCACACGGAAAAACCCAATAACACTTTGCCTGACCTGGGGTTAGAACCCAGGACCTCACGCTCAGTAGTCGCCACTAACAAGACAGTCAATAATTGACAATTGATTGGTTGATTGGAATTGTCAGTAACTATTTTTATACTCTGTTCGACGTAAGATGAGTCCTGACATAGCGGTCATTTCAAATTGTAGCCGTAAGGAGATTACCATCGAAGAAACGTAAACGACATCATCAAAACCTTAACACATTCGAGTCCACCACACTTTTCATAGAGCTCATATGCCATCCCGCCATACATGCTAGTGGACCTTCCAGGAGGGTCCTCGGCATTAAGTTTGTGCTAAGAGTGAACCCTTGAGGCGGGTCTCTGGCATTAATATTAATACGCTACTACGTCGTAAAATAGGTGTTTGCTTTTTTCATGACGGTGAATTTTCCAAGAAAAACCTGCATTTAAAATGAGACCTCCACGAGGGCATCCGGCGTGGCGAATGCGACTACCGGGTGCCTTCCTGGAGGCACCCGGCACTGAACGTAAATAGCTATATTATCTTCTTTTTTTGTCTTTTGTGTTCTTTGTATGGTAATGGTAAGAGAAATATCAGGACTCACCTTACTATGAAAAGGGTATAATTCCAATTTCTGGCTTGATCATGTAATTATATCAAAAAGAAGGGCAGTTGTCTTTCAAACATCATTATAGTTCCCATCAATCATAGCAATTGCTAACTCTTTTCTAAACGTATTACGTCATTTTCTCTAAAGATTTGATCTGTAGGAAAGGACCAAGTCGACATTTATGGGCTCATATAAGAAATTCTCAGTACCACTGCATAGCTCCAGAGAAATCATACATACTTGCCCATCTCTTGCCTCGTCTTACCTTTCTTGCACATTGAACGATAACCCTTAGCACCAAAATGGTGGGCCGATTGCCTCGATGACCAATAGTCGGCTTCCACAGTATAATTTGAGTTTCGTTTATATGGCTAAACTGTTATTCTGATAGCTATGGATATGAGCGGTGTTGTTAAAGGAAAACATTTCATTATTTATATTCCTTTATAGATATCGGATCGGTGTTTATCGGTTTTGAAATCTTGGCTGTGAAAATAGTGAATTAAAGTCTGTTGTCGGAAAATGTTTATAAAACTTCAGTAATCCTGTTCGGTTCCTGAAGAATATTATAACAAGAAGACTATTTTGGTTCGACAATAAATGGTCCTCGGGGTCTGTTGATGGATGTGTGGAGTGACACGAATGGATAAAATCAGAAATGAGTGTAAAGAGTGTAAACGAATTCATATAATTCCTTCAAACCTCGTGATCTACTGGTGACACAGATTGACCCTGCATAGGTTTTTTTTCAGAATCAACAAAAAAAAGTTTTCATACAACGAAACATGGTATTCTTTATCTGAGTAATTTTAGCGTCCCGAGTTAACTAACTGTGTGGAGCGATATCGCGCTAGTCCGCTAGTCGTGCCCGTCAGCTGTGTCGCTGTGCTTTCATTCATTTATGCATGAAATTGAAATTTTCAATGACAAAAAAAATATGTTTTTTTTTTTATCTAAATCCCGTGCGGAGTTAATCTATATCATAAATAGATCATGTAGTTTGAAGGAATTACACGAATTCGTTTATAAACTGTATTATAGGGAGTTTGAAAGTGGCGCCAGTGACAGAAAAGTTGAAAGGAAATCGTTTGTCTTGGTATGTGATGAGGAGGGTTGAAACGTATGTGAATAAAAGAGTGATGAGTATGAATGTCGATGGATGGAGCGAGAGAGAGAGATCAAAGAAAAGATGGATGGATTGTGTTGGGGAGGATATGAAGAAAAAGGGATTAAATGATGAGGTGACGGCTGACAGTGAACAATGGAAGAGAAAAACATAATACGCCGACCACATTTAACTTGGGAATAATGCAGAAAAAAGAAGAAGGTGTCTATTGCTATAATCATCGCATATAGCCAATATTTTTTATTATTGTATATTTGTAGTATTAATTTAATACAACTTTAAAATACTTTTCTGATTTGGTCTTTTGATACGTCACCAAAACCACATGACAGCACCTATTTTAAAGCGGTTTCCCGTACTTAAGTACAAAAAGTCAAAGAAATACAATCAAATAATACTCATTTCCATATCAGCCTCAATCAATCAAATATCAATATCACTATAGATCTCAAAAGCAAATAAATTGCGTATTAATTTACATTTTATTACCGACTTATTGATTTATATCAAATTGATATTCATTAGTCATTATTTGTTTTTTAATACAATATCCTTGAAAAGTCGCGTGATTTGTAAAAGTTTTATGCGTAACTTAAAAGTGTACGAAAAACAAACGCACTTAGTGACTCGGCTAATTTGGTAATAATGCGCATTTAATACGAGTTAATTATTGTCCTACACGGTATTGCAATAAACTTAGGCTGCTGTGCACCAAAATTAATTAAAACATTTCGTGGTAAATTAATTTCACATTTTAACATAACACATACCATAACATTACGCCTGTAATTAAATAATAAAATAAATATTTTATTTCTATATTATAACTTTCGTGAGACACATTCATTCATGATTAAGGGTCCGTTTGGGTCCGGAACTAGTCGGGCAATCCCGAAAAATGCACGTGAGTAAACTATAACTTATCATAAGCAAAAACCTTATTGTTTAAAGGAGATATGCATACAAGATATACATGGGACACTAGACACTAGGATTCCCTGTGCAATAGGGGATTTACACGAGTCGATTTTCG
Organism: Amphipyra tragopoginis; assembly: GCA_905220435.1. Classification (NCBI taxonomy): domain Eukaryota; kingdom Metazoa; phylum Arthropoda; class Insecta; order Lepidoptera; family Noctuidae; genus Amphipyra; species Amphipyra tragopoginis. Next base: position 15,527,276 of record HG992009.1, read on the forward strand.
CCGTGCGGCTTAGCCGTGCGGCGAAAATCGACCGTCTAAATGACAATTCGACTAGGCCGCAAGTGACTAACGCATACGGCGGGTGACTAAAATCGACCGTGTAAATGCTCAGTTGCAGGCGATCGCCCGCCGCATGTGGTGTGTTTTGTGCTGTGTTGTTCCGCTAGAAATTAACAAGTCGCATGCGATTTTTGTCGACCGGTGTATATGGGGTGGCGATTCGATTTTTACAAGTGAAGCAACTGGTGACTTGCCGCACGGCTAAAATCGACACGTGTAAATCCCCCATAATGGAGATTAGTCTCTTTCGTCCAAAGAAATTCCCCGAATGGTTGGGCGGAGGTATTGTAGTACACCCATTTCGGCATTATGTTTAAGTCCCATGTAATAGGGGGCGAGCCTATTGGTATCAATCAGGCATAAATCCAGACTCCGGGTTGCTACTGAGAAATTCACACAGAAAAACCCAATAACACTTTGTTCGACCTGGGGAACGAGAACCCAGGACCGCACGTTAAGTTGTCCCGCTTGACCACTAGACTAAAGAGACAGTTTAACTCAAGTTTAAATTTTGCAAAAATATATCATGATGGCTTCTAACTTTAAAAGTTTACAGTCAAATGAACTATTTAATGCAAGATTTTTTTTCACACCGTTCGTTTCGCTCCGGACGATGAACGACAAGGATAGAAATACAGTATGAGTGAGACGGAATGACGTGTCATCCGCCATTTATATCCATTATTTAATGGCACGGGTTATACAAATACAACTTACAATTTTCTCATACATTTTTCTAATCCCGTTTCTAGATAGAAAAATCCTATACCCAAGTACTGCAGCAATCCTTCATGAAAATTAATAACGCGAGTTTATTGGCTCAGCTAATGGCATACTTCGTTAGTGCGCATGCGCAACTGTTGTAATTAAATTAGCATAGAAATCTCCCCAAATTAGCCCTTAGCGATCGCCTGGCTGTAACGATATAGATTAGACTGCTAGATGGAACTCCTTTTAAGTACCTTTATGGGTTCGTGTGGTGATCAGTTTGATTTTAATTGAGTTTAGATAGAAACATGAATATATTTGTAGAGATAACGAGTATTATGAACAGTTTTTATCAAAATCTTTTCGGAAAGTTAGCAATGCCATTTTCGCTCGTTGGCTTTTTAGGGTTTCGTACCAAAATGGTAAACAAGAAACCCTTCCGTCTGTTCCTCCGTCCATCTGTCTGTCTCATCTACTTATTTCAAGAAATACTAATGCTATCGACTTGAAATTTTGAACAGTTTTAAATAATGCTTGTTTTGTCTATAAGTATAGCAAGAGAAGGAATTGAAAAAAAAAACTATGCGATAGAACCGAAGTGAGGGGTTGTGGGTGGTGGGCGCCGTAGTTTTTGACTTGGTGATGTATAATATCTGTAAAAGTACCATCACCCCCTTATCTCCGAAGTTAGCAAAGCAAAAAATCAGGAACAACGCAAGATATAAACTGCTTATGTAAATAATACAGGAAAAATAAAACAATGTCTGTAACCAACAGTTTTCTAGAAACTAGACTAAATAACTTTTTATACGTTTCCTTGCAAGGTACGGAACCCTCGGACCCCTTGCGCTATTTCGACCGTCACTTGACCGGTTTTTAAATGAGAAGGTAGCAGTCTCTGCTAGGTGTATGATACCGCCTAGATCTTTATATATATATATATATAACGGAATTAGAGTTACTGCAGCCTAATTAATCCCACAGCTGGGCAATGGATCTTTTCGCAGAGAGCACTTTTATCGTAGTCTGCCGTTGTCGCGCCATCTCGCTCTATAAAGGCTTTATCTTATAAGGAGCTTTAAATATATTTGTGTCGTGTAACATCTAAGGTGGCAATTTCACTTTCAGCTATTTTTGAGCAAACGAAAAAATAAAAAAATAAACTCTGTCCTAATGGAAGATTATCGTCGAACGAGATTTAAACAATATGGTCGTGGTTATGTATCAAACAAGCAGTTTCTCATCGTTAACTCAAAAGTGCCAAAAAGTGAGATGATGATTCAGCCGAAAGACGTCCTCAGGAGGGTTGGCGATCGCAGTATGGTTGTTAAAATACTCAGAGAACGCTGCTGCCCATCCTCTAATGAATCCCTTAGTCGCCTTTTACGACACCCATAGAAAGAGATGGGGAAGAGTGCTATTCGTAGCGTCCGGCACCACAAGGAACCCGGCACTACACGGAACAAAAACAAAAAAGTGAGATTGCCACGTTTGATTCTATACGACTCATTTGATGATTGAATAATGACGAATCGTTAATTAAACAATCATGCTTTATCATGAATAATTGATTAATCAATATCAATTTAAAATAATTAATTATAACTGCGTCGTTGGTCTAGTGGTCGCAAGCGCAACTACTGAGCGTGAGGTCCTGGGTTCGATCCCTAGGTCGGGCAAAGTGTTATTGGGTTTTTCCGTGTGGAATTTCTGAGTAGCATCCCGGAGCCTGGATTTGTGTCGGGTTGATAGCAATAGGCTCGCCCCCTATTATATGGGACTTAAACATAACGTCGATATTTTAATGAGGGTGTACTGTACACCTCTGCTCACCCTTCGGGGAATAAAGGCAATTATGTTATGTTATTAATTAATTATTAATGTTCCATACAAAAGTGCAATACCTACACGATCAAAATGTATGGAACAGCTGATATTTTTTTTATATTTCAGAGTTGGTCGCATAGTAAAAGTTGTTCATATTCATGAGTACTGTGATCTGTAAAAGTTTGTCCAACTATTTTGATTGAACCTTATATATCGCCTAAAAGGTTACTTGATAACCTTTAAAATGATGGTAGTTTTTTGTATTTTGAATTATATAATTCATGAAACCAAAACTAATAACCAGTACCCCAAGTGTGAGTTTGTTTCGTTAACTACTGTAGTTGCGTCACGACAAAAATGTATGAAAATTTAGGCTGCGTCTCTAGGCGCACCGTTCAATTAACGCGCGAATATTAGTTAGTGAACGGTGCGCCTAGAGACGCAGCCTAAATTTTCAAACATTTTTAGCGTGACGCAACTACAGTAGTAAACGAAAAAAACTCACACTTGGGGTACTAGACACGTGAAAAAAGGAGTGGCTCGATTTCTTTGCTCCCAAGTGTATAAATATGTGTGTATACTTACCAAGTACCTGATTCACACTGTTTTTCTATTCCATACATTTGAATATAAATATGTATAAGCAGAAGCCACAATGTGGAACAAAGGGGTCGGCTCTGGTCACGACTCTGACCGGTACACACCGTACACACCGTTTTGGATGCCCGTGCGCCGCCCATGAAGTGTCGCTGATAACCATAACAATGTGCTAATGTCACCGGTTTCATATTTATTAATATTATCCTTATACGTATATGGGTATTTTATAAGTATCGTAAACTGTACTCAGTTGGAGTCACTGATCTTGATGCTTGCGATGGTAATCTTAGATATTGTAGAGAGTATTAGTAGTACAGCTCGTCCGGGGAAATACTTATCACTATACGTATTTCTGCCGCCAAGCAACATTGCTTGTCAGATTCGTTTTCCAAATATCAGGACTAACAAAGCGGGAATACAACAATAGGTTAACTTTTTCATCATCATTATTTTACGAAATTTCACCTTCTTTTTAGTTATTTAAACCTTTTTTTCTGTGATAGTAAAAAAGGTTTCATATAAATCGGAAGAAGGTGTTTCGTATTCAGAACTTGAAAGCTGAAGCCTATAACATACATACCACTACTACTACTAACATTGAATAGTACTCCATTCATCACTCGGAACGTAGTACACTTTACTCACGATGTAACGAGTTAGATAAAAATATTTTTATGCCGCGTGATAAAAAATGGTTAAATATAACTAAAAAGAAGGTGAAATGTCGTAAGAGGATGATGATGAAAAAGTTATCCTACAAAGTAAAAACAGCGCTTCGCATCGGCACAAGTTCTATAAGAATAGCTTATACCGTGGTGATAAGATGAGGGCAGATACGTTTTTCCAAATATCAGGACTAACAAAGCGGGAATACAATGAAAAAACCGGGACGTAAAAACCGCGCTTCGCACAGTCGCCTAGCATCCGCCGTCCGCTCGCCTCGTGCACTGATTAATTCGCTTCTTCTACTCTCGTGTCTGCACGAGCTATATAAGAATAGCTTATGCCGTGGTAATAAGATGAGCCAGTCAGTAGAGTTGGTCGCAAGACTGACTGCCCAGGGTGCGCCGGACGTACCTAAGTGTTGTCATTTGTGAAGGATATAACACATTCCTTCGCTGACAGATTATTTTTAAATTACATATTTCTGTGTGGTGCCGGACGTAAAGAATAGCACTACCCCATCTCTTTCTATGTGTGTCGTAAAAGGCGACTAAGGGATACACTAGAGGATGGGCAGCAGCGTTCTCTGAGTACTTTAACAACCATACTGCGATCGCCAACCCGCCTGCCAAGCGTGGCGATTATAGCAAACCCCCCCAATATTGTTTGGGGAAGGCCTATGTCCAGCAGTGGACGTCATTTGGCTGAATGATGGTGATGATTCCTTCACTGATAGATTACTTTTAAATTACGGCGCCAATACTACCTATTTAGATGAAATAGCGGGATTGTCCCGTTCAGGGTGTTTGGTGGAACGGTCAGAGAGGGCTGTAAAACAGGAGGTCCCGACAAAAGCGGGGCGGCTGGCAACACTGTGTGTCACTGTGTTGCGATGTTCATAAAACTTCTTAACTTCTTATCTTAAGTTGGCAATGCATACCAATCCCTTTAGGTTTTAGGTGTAAGATAAGTGGTCATCACTCTCTGCTACAAAATGTTGCTATATTAAATATTAGATATTATATAGCATACACTTTTAGATTGTTCCTTATTTATTACGTGTTTATTTATTTTCTTTCTTGACACACACTACACATATACACACACATGTTGGTTTGAGTGAACGGGCATGACCGCTGACTGACATCCGTGGAGCACAAAGGTTCCAGACGAAAACCAGCGTCAAGTACATAAAGTGCTTGACATTAAGCTGATCTGGACACCTTTTTGGTCCAGCCGTAAGACACATACCCAAGACTTTTTTTATTTAATTTATATCACATTTTTTACATGTTGTGTCTCTTTGTGCTGTGTCCAAATAAATGATTCTTTATCTACCAAGTGGGCCGCCGGCCTGTTTGCTAGCTTTCTGTTTGCAGCAGTTTAATTTTTAAGAAATTTGGACTTGAACTTGACTTGGTTTCTTTTACTTTTCCCCCCGATATAATTTTTCGGGGACCTTGCTCTTACTCAAGTGGTCTCCGTCGCAGGACCATCCCGCAAGTCCTTTTTACTGAACTTGGCTCCTTTTTCGAATTTATGTTTGGTTGGGATTCATTTATTCTGAACTAGTTAAATAAATTATACTACAAGTACTCTACTTTAAGGGAAATACACAATATTTTACTTTAGCTTTATAGCTTGCGCAGTTACTGTCTTCTTCAGAAGCTTAGTAGAAACTAAGCTTTGGCCAAGTTGGACTGTTTTTAACATCCTCCATGATTAGTCCATTAGCTCTCGTACCATATTTCACGACATCCATCTCACGCCTTTTGAGGCGACCAATCGGTCGTACTTTTTATAGAGCTACCGTATATGTGTTAAATATAAAACTGTTTAAAGTACTAGAATAAATAATGTTAACAAGGTTTTTTCATTTTAATACATCACACTAGCGTAACACGTCATTTTGACAACCTTGGACACCTGCATCCGTACAATTTAAAAATAAAGATGAAAGATTCAAAATATTGTCACAAATCCTTTGTCTTCTTTATCAAATGAGATCAAAATCTTTTGACTTCCTCTCACGTAAAGTTTTGAATTAAAATATTTCGTAGTGCACATTCCAGCAAATCATAGTTATCATATCACACATGGCCGCTGCGTCACGATTGTCGCAGGCGCACGCGATAAGACCAGCATTAGGTACGTTCTCAAACAACGACAACTATCGAGATCCACGAACGCAATAATTTTGTGTTCCGCAATAAACTTTATCGATTCTCTTATTAAATTTAATATTTGTACCGCACAAGTTGTTGAAACCCTTTTCGTAAATGTATTTTCTTATTGTATTAGTTTCATGATTTCTGTTAGTATGTGGTGCAATATTACGTCACTATGTTTTGATACACGAATGTCTTCTGTTGCTCAAAAGTCGAGGCGATAACATGAAAACTATTTTCTTTTTAGTTGCTTTCAGCGTGTTATTAGCGCAGTACAATTACTATTGCTTGAAGGGTAAATAGTACTAATAGTAATTTGTAAGTTACATGATTGGAGTTAATAATTTAAAACGATACTTGTAACTTTTTTATCTACAGTGCCAAAAAACACGCCTGCAAGATATTTTGATGGTAGTGATTGGAAAGAAATGAAGTCACGCATGAATTTTGAAAAAGGTATGCCGTTTGACACTAATCAAAAAACTTTTTTTTTTCTTTTGTTCTTCTTGTATAAGGTCCTTGCAAACCGTTTCGATGTAACTGGGCAGTTATTGGCCAGACCTGAAGGGTCTCCAGCCAGTGACAGACTAAAATACTGAACCTAAGCTTACTTATACTACACTAATATCATGACTACAGCACTAAAGGCGACCCCTAGCGGGACTCCTCGGTCTTCAGCTTAGGGCGTTGCTAGCGGGGGTTGGGGGAGAGACAGCTTGATGAGGGCTGTATTATCGGTGTGACTGTGGAGTCTGAAGAGACGACCGGCTCTACCACGGGAGAGCTTTTTTTTTTCGCCCAAAATTTCTTTTGAATGGGGGAAATGGACCGTCTTGAATAAATCGATTTGATAGATGTTTATGTAAATATTAAGGAAAAACAAAATAATTTCTGTAACTAGCACAGTTTTTCATAAGTCAGCAAAAATCCTTTACAATCAAACTTAGTTGTCCTAGGTCTCGTTGATTTTGAGGCGGTCGATGAATTTAACTAAATAACTTTTTATACATTACCTTACAACGTACGGAACGCTCGGTACGTGAGTGGGACTTGCACTTGGCCGGTTTTTAAGCATGGATCCTGAAGCGAGCGGAACAAAGAAGCAAAGGGGCGACCTTTTGGCGGAACTCTTGCATGTTTTTCATGCGTGTTTAGTTGCTTGCTCGCGTTCTTGCATGCATGCTCGTTTGCTATATAATTTATTGCTTGATATTTCGTTAAACAAGTTAAAAGTCAAAAGTTGTTCGGTTAAGTAACTAGTTTGACAAATAATAATTTGTTGAAATGAAATATGCACTAACGTTGTTTGACGTTTTAAGAGGTTACGAAAAATACATGGCAAGTTTTTAAATTAATGTGTTTAAACTGACCATTTTGCGATCTGATTTGTTTGCGAAACGAAAGGTTTTAGTACCTTTGTTGGTTGCGAAGTAAAACTTTGATAAACGGAGTTTGGTGAAACAGTGGTAACCAGTTGCAACGCATTGAAAAATAACCGACCCGTATTTTAATCGACCCAATTTCATATTTAGTGGGGTAAAGCGCCCTTAGCAAAAACATTATTTGTATGATCGACTTCCCCCACTAAATATGAATTTTGTCGTGCTCAATTTCTGCTCATACAAAAAGAAAATTAAAATACGTAAATATCTAGTTGAATTACCTACCTTCTATATAACACCTTATTTTAATGTTCTACAATTTCAGCGACAACACACCCAAAACAGAATAATATGCGGATGGAATTAAACTGGGCTTATTTCAGTCAGAAAATGAACAAAACTAAGACAAATAATAATGTTATAGGAAAATCTACCATTAAAACTACCATTCAACCTACGAAGCAGACAATAACAAGAAGAAAAAATACCAATAAGGCCACACCGAACGCATATTATATGACTGGCAAAATGGTTTACTATATTCCCACGATAACTACTACTACAAATATCCCTAGAATGAATACCAAACGAACTACGACCAAATCTCATCTCAGAACTACAAAAAAACCTGCTGCGAAAACTACAAAAAAACCTACTGGTAAAACTACAAAAAAACCTCCGGTAAAAACTACAAAGAAACCACCTGCAAGAACTGCAAAAAAGCCTCCTGCTAATTTTGGGAGAAAGAACACTGGTAGGTTTAGTTCAAACAGATTTTTTTCAAATCATTCCACATTCACTAGTAAGGTACATGTTAATTGACATAATAAGTACATGTTACTACTTATAATAGAAATACGGGGTTACTATGTAATCTTTCATCAAACTCTGTTTGCCTAATTTTTATTCCGCTACGTACCGCTACCTTTTTTTTTGGATTGAAATTATCATATGACTCCTTCCGCTCTGGGCGGAGCGGAAGGGAGTGTCAGACTCTTACTGACTAAAACCCATCCATGTTCCTCCTAATGCCCTTTGCGTTCCAGGGCCGCAGTAACTCTTTCGAACAAATTCCGCAACCCTGGCAGGCACTGACCCTAGCGGGCCCCATCTACTGAGCTGACATCTCTTTGAGGCGCGCGTGGAACACAACGCGCCGTCGATCCGGGCCTGGTTCTGATCGGGCGGCGAGCCACCCAACGCTCGCCGTCCGCAGGCCCGCGCCTTCGGTGGCTGGGAATTGCCCTGCAACTCCCGACGCCCGGAGCGTCTCCTCCTTTTGCGGCGGCTGGGGCACCGGGCGTGAGGTTTGCCTCTCCCTCACGCGTTCCGGCTCCTCCTTTGCTAGCATTACTGCTTCACAGAAGGAGGTGACTGCTTCCCATGCCCCCTCGCTCTGGAACGTTCCGCTACCTAAACCGTTCGTTTCGCAAACAAATCATCACCCCAAGTGTGAGTTGAGTAGTTTACTACACGTTTCCGTAACGGGGGCCCAATTCTCCTAAAATAAATCTTAATAAATCGCCCGAACCGTTCATTTAGTCAGTTTTCAATTTCAAAAGCTGTTAAATTTTTTGACTCAATACCAATCATTTTGACAGTTTTCGTAAGCTTTGTAAAAGTATCAGCTACAGCTAATCTATACATATAAAAGGAGAAGCTGACTGACTGATCTATCTTCACACCGATAATTCAGCCCTCATCAAGCTGTCTCCCCCCCCTATGTCCACGCCAGCAACGCCCTAAGCCGAGGTCCGAGTCCCACTAGGGGTCGCCCTTAGTGCTGTTGTTGCAGGTAGTCATGATGTTAGTGTAGTACAAGTAGTTAGCTTAGGTTAAGTATTTTACTCCCCCCCCATTGGCTGGAGACCCTTCAGGTCACGCCAATAACTGCCCGGTTACGTAGAAACCGTCCCCTAGGACGACCTACAGCAGTCAAATAGAAAAAAAAAAAAAAAAACTGATCTATCAACGCACAGCCTAAACCGCTGGGGTTAGAAAGTTGAAATTTTGACAGTAGGTTCCTTTTGTAACGTAGGCATAAGAAGTAAAAAAGTAAAACTAAGAAGGGATTTTTCGAAATTCAACCCCTAAGTGAGTTAAATAGGGGATGAAAGTTTGTATGGAAAATCGTCACTTAACGGGTTCAAAATTTCACGCAAGCGAAGCTGCGGGCGAAAGCTAGTATATCAATAATCAAAGCCGGTCAATTTGTTTAGAGATAAATAATGTTGAAGAAGAAATTCTGGGTATTTTTCAAAATAATATAAAAATTGCAATATCTCGAAATCAACTGATTTTCGGTAGAAATTATGGGGTTGTTTTTTTTATGTTAGCCCCCTATAACGTAGTGCAAGGAATACGTCGAGTTTCCAGTAACCCTGTATGTATTGAATCTATGCTATTTTTAAGATTTTTAAAACGTTGACTTCATTATAATTGCTAGACGTATGGTGTCTTCCTTCATAATAATTTATAATTTTCTAACTTACATTCGTTGTCACAGAATGCTAATTATTAAATCGTCTAATTACTAAAAATGATCTTTTGGAGCTTATCATTAATACTTGAGGTATACCGCTGAATGTTTCGAAGAATACTGATTTCTAATTTTTGTGTTCCTCCTCAAAAGTGCGAAAATCAATCAGAGATCCTATCAGGATGAATGGAAGATGGATCCATTAGCACTATGATGTGGGAAAACTGGAAACATTAATCTACTTGTCTCTAGTAAAGATATTTATTTATTTTATTTATTTACATCAAAACTTACATCTATCATTACAGGTAAACCTAAGTGAACTAAACCTAAACCTAAATAACAAAGTCGAGCGCAGTGATGTCGAGTGCGGAATTATTTGAAGCCTGCATGGTTTTATTTATATGTATTGTTGTTTATGTCTATCTTTCCTACAGCATTTCGATGTAACTATGGTAATAAAACTAGAATAATTTGGGAATAAGAATACACTTGATTGTATCTGTTATTAAATAAATTACAAGAAAATATCACCGCAATGTTTGTATTGATGGACCTCGGTAGAATCTTTCTCGATTTTAAATGTAGTCTCTAGTAATGTAGGGTGTCTGTTGTTCACATTCACCGTGATCTAAAATTTAAAGTTATAATAATGAACAGAAATAAGACTTTTTAGAATTAACTATAGTCCGTTTCAAAATCTCTGAGACAAAATTGACAGGCGCAAATGTGAAACTTGTAAATTTTAGGATCATTTTTTTCAAATTGACGTTTCGCGCATGTCAATTCAGTCTTAGGTATTAAAAACGAACTTTAATATGATTGTAATAGTGGTGGTGGGTGCTTGCTCTTCCGGTAGGCTTTTAAAAGGTTTTATCAAAAATATTGGTCACAGCCGCCTATAGGCACAGCATACTCCTGAATAATGTTTATAATTACGATCACTAATTCGTTTTTCGGGCGTAATAATTATGGCAACCTTCTCAATATCCTATTTTAAGGCGCTTCCCCTACCGAAAGTGGCGCCACTTCAGAAAAAAAAACATTATTTCTGTCAACACACAATATATTGACGTACGTACAACATTTTAGTCAAGTGTTGTAGAAATTTTCGAACACCAAAAAACAACACTTGACATCCTAGGTTAGAAGTTTTAGTAATTAATGCTAAAAACGGTCGTTTTTGGTACTTATCGCTAAAACTTCGAATCCAGAAGCGAAAGCAAGTGTTCATATTTGGTGTTCGAAAATTTCTACAACACTTGACTAAAATGTTGTACGTACGAAATTTCAATATGTTGTGTGTTCACAGAAATAATGCTTTTTTCGGAAGTGGCGCCATTTTCGGTGAGGGAAGCGCCTTATGCCGATGAAAAGCAGGGGGCCAATTCAACTAACAGAAGCTTTTATCAATTGCAACTGAATCGTTCATTCAGATAGTTTTCGTTTATGGAAACTGTCAAAATGTTTGGTTTTGTTTTTGCTGTCAAACAATTTGCTAGTTTTTGTAAACTGAAACTGTCTGAATAAACGATTCAGTTGCAATTGATAAAAGTTTCTGTTAGTAGAATTGGGCTCCAGGTACCATGATTACCAATATTTACTATCATGAATAGCCTGAATGATATGAACACATTGCATTAGCTTGTATTGCACTTTTATTACATTTACCATGTGCATTTGATACTGTACATAATAACCATGTAAAAACTTGGCTACAATGGCTTGTCTAGTAGCGTTTTAAGAAATCATGAGCGTGATCCTGCGTTTTTTATCAAATCTACTCAGACTACTCAATCATGTGTTCTCAAGACACTCTCCACGAAGACTCCAATTAAAATCTGAATCCAATCGAATATGAACGCTTCCTTCTTGTAGGTAGGCCACAAACTTATTTCAAGCTATAAAAAATACACATTGGCATAACTATTGATAGTAACTATGAATAAATTATGAAAATTGCACAAACTATTATAGTAACCATGCCTTTCACCTTGGAAATTAAAGTGAGTGACGTTCTATAGTGTTTATAGTATGGTTGACAGTAGTAAACTGTACGAATTGTCTAATATGCCACTTACACTCGCAAAATTTTGGTAAACTATAGGTACGTAAACTGCATCTAAACTATAAGGGGGATAGTATACTACCCCCACCGTAGTACCGCAGTTTACGAATAGTTTACCATGATAAGTGTCAAACCACTCGCATTCGCGTTTCTTAGTCACGCTATTCGCCGCTAGAGACGCTACTTAATCATTCATTTTTGAATTAAATGCTTCAAGAAATGTATCGTTGCGAAACAAAAATATTTTAATCAAATATTTGAATTTTGATTAAATGAATAATTTGTGAAACGGGCTGCAGTTAAAAATTGTTTTGAGAAACGATACGTTGACGTAGCGTTGTTTGCATTGTAAATATATCATACATAAACATATTATTATATAAACGATAGGATTCCAGAAATAATATGACTTTTGGTGTCGCTATATTATCTAGTAAAGTCCCCGTCGCGAGAAGCTATAAATTTTGTAAACACACATTTAGGGGTTCGCAACCTTTGGAACAAATAAAAAAAACAGTTTTGTAATGATTTTTATTTTTATATAATGGTTTTTATTTTATTTATATGACGGCGGGAGCGACGGCTGAGCGATAGCACCATCGTCACCTTGATTGGGTGGTACAGGGTCCATAGCGTAGAAAGCATAGGATAATAATTTAAATGCAGTTCGTTCGAGTTATAACTTCACTTTATTATTTTTAATCACAAATTACTAATTAATTCGGTAAACAGACAGTTTCGTTATGGAGGAGTGTCCTGGGTGGCGTCCCGAATCAAACTGTGTCCGCTGCACGATCCCCACTCTCCAAATCGACTCTGTCCACGTGACGTCATTACAATAACAAGTGACGTCACGGTGTTTACCACCTCCTTAGTACTATAATAATCAAATGAAGATCTTATTATTGATCGATATCGTTTTCCACGACACGGCCATCCCGACGAGTTACACGCCCTCGTGTATACCTGTAACAAAAAAAAACAACTTGGTAGTATGCTTGCAACCTCGGCCAACCTGACCGTGACATGAGAATACAATGATTGCGTACTCATTACTTAACTAGTAAACTTCTAAATCATCCTAACAATTCACAAACAAAAGATTCCTTCGAGCCTCAAAATTAACCAAATGTTTGTAAAAACGTAATGAGATCACATACACCTTTCATGACCCGGCTGCCTCAGCAGCTAGTGACAACTTCACCATTTGCCACCCATATCGTCATCACCTCATGTGACACGACCAACACTTCATCTTGAGTCTGCGACTCCCCGGTTAATACAAGACCGGCACACAACAATAGTCTCCTTTGAGACCCGGGTCCCCGCCACACCACTAGCTGCCCATCGCTCCCTGAACAACTCACAAGTGAGTTGCAGTTACGACTACAGACTAGTGCGTGCAGTGCGACCAAAATAGCCATGGTATGTGTTCTCTCTACTAGTGGAGGCACCCTCCTCACTATCTTCAACGTCAGACAAATCTAACTCGGCAGGTACATCACTTAGAGGAATCTTTCGTATGCGAGCATGAGCGTACTTACCTATAGGTCCTATTACCAGTTAAAGATTTCATCATATAACGATCACCATCAAACAACTCTACAATTTTGAACGGTCCCTTATATTTGGGGTCTAGCTTTGTCCGATTTCTTTCTTCATTATGAATCAAAACTAATTCACCAGTATTAAACTTCACTAATTTGACTTAACCCTATCAAATTTAGATTTCTCTTAACTAGCACTATTTTCTTTAATCGCTGCCGCTTGCTCTCTTGTCTTGTTAATGTCTATTTCCAGTTCAGAATCATCAAAACTTAAAGACTTTTCGGCCTAGCTACGCGCCCTATTAAAAGCTCAAGTGGACTCGCTCCTGTTACACGATGCACAGAACAATTTAGAGCAAGGTGTACATCCTCTAAGGCTTCCTGCCAATACAAAGAAAGATTATGTGATTCACCAAAATCTTTAAAATCCTTGTTTGCAAAGCATCGACCTTGATCTACAATAACTCGAGTCGGAGCTCCAAACAGTGACACACTAGATTTAAGGGCTCTAATAGCGCTAGCTGAATCGATGCGAAGAGTGTGGTACATAAGAACAAACTTAGTGAAATCATCGATTAAAACTATGACATGTTAATAGTAAAACCTTGTTTTAAAATTTCGCGGCCAATCATCTCATTATATTTCAAACAATTATCGGCAAACACATGAAATAAAACGCGTAAACAATTGCCATCAATTAACACGTCGCAAAGAATTTGTTCAGTACAATCTACATTAGCAAAATCTATACCCCGTATACGAATAATCGCGAATGTGCGTTCACCTATGAAGTTACGACTGACCGATTGTTTAACAAGAAAGCATTCGGCACCAGAGTCAAAATAAAAATAATACGACTCACCAGATTGTTGCAATTGTCCACAAACACGAGCTACTTTGCAGTTATCGACGCGTCACTCCACTACCGCGTCGCCTCCGCTGCTGTAGCCCACTGTAGGCGCGCCGCCTGCGCCCTCGTTGCCACGCCGCTGACAATTTGATGCAATGTGCCCGTTCTCTCCACAACGAAAGCAAATCACTCGTTTACTGGTTCCAGGTGCGCCAATGAGATTCAGATCCCACTTCTGATGACGGCGGGAGCGACGGCTGAGCGATAGCACCATCGTCACCTTGATTGGGTGGTACAGGGTCCATAGCGTAGAAAGCATAGGATAATAATTTAAATGCAGTTCGTTCGAGTTATAACTTCACTTTATTATTTTTAATCACAAATTACTAATTAATTCGGTAAACAGACAGTTTCGTTATGGAGGAGTGTCCTGGGTGGCGTCCCGAATCAAACTGTGTCCGCTGCACAATCCCCACTCTCCAAATCGACTCTGTCCACGTGACGTCATTACAATAACAAGTGACGTCACGGTGTTTACCACCTCCTTAGTACTATAATAATCAAATGAAGATCTTATTATTGATCGATATCGTTTTCCACGACATATATAATAATAAATAATAATCTACGAAAACAACACAAACAAACTGAAACGCATTCAAAACTCAAATGACAGCATTGACAGCGTCAGTGTGAACTTACTTCAAAATGGCGGGCCAAATGTTGACGTTCCATGAGTCAGACACGTTCCGGTACCACAAAACATTAGACGATAGCGCTTTATATCGCTAAAATATAACCCGACTAAGTGAAATTGCTCGTTAGTTTCGCATTACACGTATGTAACTTTGAGTTGATTGAATTTGGGATTATTTGTTGTTGATTGAATTGTCGCTACGTAACTTTGTAGAAGTTCTTTATTTACAAAATTTATAGCTTCTCGTGACGGGGACTTTAGTTGTTTGAGACGTATAAAAGTAGTATGTCACAACAATTATCAATTTTTATTGAACATATTCATGTCTTATTGGTTTACACATAGGTAATAACAGTAAAATAATCTATTTTGCTACAATATGGTCACATCGCAACTTTTGAAGAATAATATAATATATTTCGTCAATATAATAGTTTCTTGTTAAAACAAGACCCCAAATAAAACAGCAAATGCAACAAACTGATATTGTCTTTCAAAGCGATAATGATAACAGTCTATTATTATTCTACTTTTCTTTTTTTTCATGATCTGACCATCAGCACTGCCACTACCAACAGAAGTACCACTACTAACAGCACTACCACCAGCCGTGCCAGAGAACTGGATAAGCATTTTGAAAGATTTGGTGGAAGCGGTCAAAATTATAGGGGTGGAGAAAAAGAAAACCAGTAAGTATAATGTTTTAACACTCTTTGAGGATAAATACATTACCGCAAAAACTAATACGGCAAAGATAAATACTATTTTTCATAACACCACTAACTAGAGAAATCGAGAAACTCAGTTTACGAAAATGCAGAACAATAGTTCTTTACAGAACGTGGACCTGAAACTACACTAGAACCTTATACAGAAGACCTGATTGATGACGGCAACAGAGGTATGAACGGTGACGAAGACCTCATGAATATACTCATGGATGGTAACTTTTTTTGGGGTGTAATAACGGCTCGCGCACGCATGCTGCGGCAAGACGTTTTGCGTTCCATACTTCGGTTGTCCCACGATGCTGTACTAGATAAACAAGACATAGATTAACACAGAATACTCTCCCGCAGCCTGTGTGCCCTAGCAATGTCTGTCGTACCAGATTTTCAAACAAAATAATTTCTAAGGATGTTTTTTTAACACAGAAAAAAACGCATAGAAAAAAAAAATACACAGCATATTCATAAAAAACACAGTCTTAAACAGTACATTGAATGGACACTTAGTAAATAGTATTAGACACAGTATGCAAGGTAGATGAATAGTAAGTTTGTGGAAAATAGCTAAAGTTACTTGCATGAGTCAGGAATCGAATTAGCACAAACGCAGAAAAATAGGTATCCTGTATTTTTATGCCATCGATTGGAAGCTAGTAAGGATCAAGCCATCAACAATCATTGTGCGATGGTCTAATCAATCTATCACCACTATGTTAGGCTTATTGGCAAACAAATATTGTAGGATAACTTTTTCATCATCATCCTCTTACGACATTTCACCTTCTTTTTAGTTATATTAAACCTTTTTTTTATCACAGGCCACATCGTTTTTGATTATTATATTCGAAATTGGAAAAGCACTCGAAAAAAAAAAGAAACAAGGTTCTTTTGCATTGATTCGAGAGGCAACGAGAAAAGTGTACGGTAAAAAAAGTTTAATATAACTAAAAAGAAGGTGAAATGTCGTAAGAGGGCCATCACCATCCTGGTGATGAAAAAGTTATCCTGCAATATACAATTACAATATTTAAGTAGCTTTATTTCCGCCAAACTACATAGATCGCTAGCTTGTAGCTTGCTGCTGCATACTGCATCCAAACTAGCGAACTAGTTATCGGAATTAAAGTTAAATATTGTAATTGCATAATATGCAAAGTAACGCCCAATTTCATTATTTATCTTATTGGCAAAGTTTAGTTTTTATTAGCTTTATTGTGGTGGAGGAAAATAAAAACAAATCGCCAAATCAAGCAGGCGGATTTCTACGAGTAGTATCCGTATGATACATCATGTAGATAACGTTAAATTCTGATACCCATCCTCTTATAGGTACAGGGTTATTGGAAAAACTCTAACAAACTCTTCATTGTACTCATCATTACGAACAACTTTTATTATGGGACTAAATCTGAAATCGCGAAAAAAAAATCGGCAGTTCCCTACCTATATGTTCGCATAACTCGTCAAAATGTATGGAATAGCAGATTTTTTTTTCGCGATTTCATTTTTGTACCCATAGTAAAAGTTGTTCATAATGATGAGTACAATGACCCGATAAGAGGTTGATAGTGTTTTTCCAATAACCCTGTATTTCTTACTTATAATAAGGAAGGTAGTGATAACTGGGGACCACACAGAATAATGACTTCAATTGTCGTATCATATAATAATAGAGCGTATTCTAATTGTAATGTTAGTCGTGAACGGTAGATTCGAACTAATGACCTATAGATACTGCCGCATTACAACGATCCCTGATGACTTATCTCGATAAAAATCAACCTTCGGATACTTGCAATACTTGAGAATTTATTTTAATGAATGTCTATTTCAATGGTCAAATTTTAATCGTTCGGTCTATACTTACTTTGTAGGTGCATTGTCAGTCAAATAATATTTAGTGCAATATTCATTGTATTGCATGGTTATGGTTAGTGATTACAGTAACATTGTTAAAATAATTGTGTAGTTCAAACACTCATTCCCTTCTTAAAGTGTTTGTGCACTGCTTTATTCGGAATTATTATCAGTCCAGAGTAGCGAGCCTTAAAAATGTAATGTAGTAAATTAAATACTTTACGGACTTGTGCAGTCCTATATCATCCAAATTTTAAGACACATTTCCCCGGATTAAAGTGGCTGACTTACAAAATCAACCGACAACAATGATCCGGAATTAATCGGACGTAAGTAACATGGGTGCGATATGAGGTAGTTCCTTTATTCTTATAGATTCGTTACATTTTTTATGACGGAGTCCCTTTTTGTTTCAACCCGTATTATTTATTGTGTAATAGAAATAGCTAATAACAAAATACGAGCATCCGTGATTAAGTCCTAAAGCAATTGTATGAATATAATTACGTACTCCTTGGCAAAAGCACGATCAAAAATAATCCCAAAAAATATTCTGTGTCAGTACCTAACCTTAAGTTAATTTTTTGTATGTACAGCATATGTTCCCTTTGAGTTTTGTGTCGAAATCCTTTTTTTTATGGATGGGAAATCATCAAATGGCGGAAGGGAGTGTCAGACTCTTACTGACTAAAACCCATCCGTGTTCCTCCTAATGCCCTTTGTGTTCCAGGGCCGCGGTAACTCATTCGAACAAATTCCGCAACCCTGGCAGTGTTTCGACACTCTACAAAATCGATATGAATTATGACTTAGAAAATCTTCATTGAATGATATTACGGGTATTAGTTAGTTTCTGTTTCATGAAATTCCCTGACTTGTCATGATGCGCCCAATTCTACAATTGGACAACGACATGTACATTAAATCTAAATATAATACCTACTAATCTTTTATCGTGAAATAATGTTTTTCTAGTATGGTTTTTTAACTTTTGTATAACATAATTTCACATGATGCGCGTAGTTTCTGAATGAGCGAGAATTTTTGGGTTGATAGATTATATTATTTTTCAGCATTATCTATATATATATAGTATTACCTATTACATAAGGCACGTTGTTTCAGGTGTTGAAATAGATGACAGAAATGATGATGCATACGATGACGCCTTAGATAATAAAAAATTGCTGGAATCGAGAGAAATGTTACAAAATGAAGTCGTCATGCTAGATAATATAGATAATGAAGAAGATATAGACGTAAAGTTACATATGGATGCATTAAAGACCAGGAACGTAAAAAAACATGATGGAAATTCACAAGGTTTTAAAACGAATGTATTCTTAGGTGCATTAAAATCTAGGTATGCCACCGAAGATAATGCAGAAAATAGAGACGTACTAGAAGACTTGCAGTTATATCTAGATGTATTAAATGGTATGCGGGCAACAAGAAAACAAAATAGTTCGAAAGGTAGAGATATCAGAAAATATCTAAATGCGATAAAAGATATATCTGTCACAAAAGATTCAGATATTTCACAGGAACTCTCGTTAAACTTAGGTAAAATTGAAGCTTTTATTGCACAAAAACACGCAAACCTATTAGACATTGGAGACCATGCAAAAAATAAAGATACTTTGCAAAACATAAACGTAAAGTCGTATTTTGATGCAACATATGTTAAACATATAAAGAATAACAGAGACCATGTAAAAGAAAATGTAGTATCGAAATATTTAAGTGCAAAAAAAAGTGTACACACCACTGAAGATAAAGACACTTTACAAAATAACCATTTAACTACTGTTTTAAATGAAAAAGAAGCTAGAGACGAAAAAGAATATAAAGATATTTCACAAGATATAATGATTGATTTGGACGCAATAGAATCTTTAAATGCAAAAAAGGAAAAACAGATAGACATAGAGACAAACACAAAAGAGGGTATAGGAGTGGAAGAAAATGGAAAAGCAGCAAATAAGGAGGATGAGAAAAGAGAAAAATACGCCACAGAAAATATAGAAATAAAAGGAAGCGAAACGCGGCCAGGATTTAATTTTAATTATCCACTTGACGATAGAGAAACAAAAGGAAGTGGAGACCGGCCAGAATTTAATTTTAGTTATTCATTTGACGATAGATTTAAAAACGACACATATCCGGAACAGATGTTTTCTTGGGAGGAAGTTCGAGAAAGTTCTCCAAAACCAAACTGACGCTCGTTTGGCGTGTAGTTTAGGCGCAACGCCCGTAGAAATAAAAACGTTGGCTCCTACTTTAGGAGTTACGAACTCGCGGTGATTTACAATCCGTTTGTTGACAAAATCCGCGCGTCTTATGCGGATTTTTGCGAGCATTCAAAACGACCAGACACTTACGGTCTTATTAGTTCTAATAAAATAGTATGCCGCAACTGCGCATTTTGGCGTGAGCGTAAACCGCACCGTGAGTAACTTATAAATGGTGGAAATAGAGGTAGGAATAAAATATATTCTTTTACACTAAAATTCTCATTTATTATCAGAAAAAACAAATCATAAATATTTTAAGTAACTTGCTACGTTCTAACTTATTCTCACATCCCTTCGCTTCTTATTTTTAAATTTCGTCTTGTTTTATTTACTCACATTATTGTTTTTCCAACATGAAATATTTTTGATAACGTTTATGGTTTTAGTAATTTATTTCCAACAACATTTCAGTTTCATAATCAAATGTTGAACCGTAAAGTAAGTGGTACTTACGTACATACAATACGTGTTAGTTTTCTCTAATTTTGATGTATAACATGGTCAGGTGACCTACTTTGATGTCATGTCTGCACTCATGAGCTTCTTTTTATTATGGATTATGTTTATCCATAAGCAGGAGTGCGCTGTTATACACTGTAAGTATTGTTTAGATCTAGTACCATAATAATTGTTAGGTTCTCAGTAGCACTTGTATTAGGTGATTCTTATTCAGTGGCGCATCGTTGCGATACCTGATCAGGTGAACATAATTGTGTAGTATTTCTATCAGCAATATTTGTAGCTTTAACAAACGGCCGCAAAGAGGTAGTATCTTTGCGGCTCTTTGTTTCTATACGTAGGGCTGTACGTTAGTCGCCTACGTTTTGAATGATGAGTACTTTTTCAAGTGACCATCGATCATTACTAAGAATGGCTGGAACCGCCCCTTGTAGAACATCAGATTCAGCGTCTTGATTAGATTAACTGTAATGCTGGGTAGGCACGAAATCAGTAATTGTATTGTACCACGACATGGTATCATGGACATTGAGCAATACTATAAGGACAGTCGGTGAAAAGTTCAAATAGGTAAGTACCTATTCTCTAATTATCCCATTAATAGGTTCTTGTTATATACTCCAACAAATGGATCACGTTTTAAGCCACAAAATAAATAATTCACATTGTTTTGAATTTTAGTGGATCACAGCAATAAACGAATGAAGAACAATCTTGAATATATTTTGCAGAAGTATTTGAATCCTCTTCGAAAATTAACAGGTATTTATTTGTATTTTCACATAACATGTATCCATACTGAAAACTACATTTGATAATAAAATCAGTTGTAAGAATTAAATAGTGGATGCTTTGTTTAATACCATCTTTAAATGCTTTTCATCATAGCTACCAACCTTGCTGACTGGCTAATCTTTTCACCACGGTATGAGCTATACTCGTACAGCTCGTTCTACAAGATACAAACAAACCTCTATATGCCTGTCTTTTGGCTGGATTGCTTTCTGTCTGAAAATTTTAAAGTCTAGTATATCTTTTGCATCAGAAGTTTTGATACTTGATTTCTTATATTATCAGCCTTCACAACGTACTTAACGGTTTCTTATTGTTTCTAGGGTTCCGATATTATTTTATAATGATAAACGAGCCTTGAGTAGCCTTATACGAGATGCATCATAATATCTGGGCAAACTCCAAGTTTATTCGCATTTAATTTGTATTTTGACGATACAAAACGCTTCTTATTTATGAGCAACACAGCATTATTTAGACACATTTTAATATAAGTTTTTTTCTTGTTTGCAGCTGATCTTCCGAACCATGCTATAGAAATGCAAATAGAAATTCTAGATACAATTCCAAGGGACGTAAAATCACAAAAGCCTCAAAGACGTGTGATTCGTGTTATAAATTCTCATCGCCCAAAATCAGGTTAGAACAAATTTTCAAAAGGAGAATGGGCATGTGTATATGGAACTTGGTCTACCAACTTGACAGGAATCGTATCTATGTAAAGCTACTTATTTACATTGATATCATTTCTGTTGAGTAGGCAGACCACATATATATAGAATCAGTTTATCAAATTGCAGATACTGCAGGAGGTTTAAAGGCTGGGAATTTAGTAAGAAAAAAACCAAGTAAGGAATCGCCTTTTTATTATAAAGATACAATAGAATGTTTAGTTGTAAATGATGCGTTTTGCTATCTACATAATACTATTCGGGTGGGTAAACACCCCGTCAGATATACAAGGTTAGTCGGAAAGGTGGTACTAATCTGAAAGGGTGTAAAAGTAACCATAATAGTGAATACATTTTGTCCTAAAACTTTCCGCAAAAGTCAATAGTTTGAGGGAAATAGCTGCACAAAGATTTCATAAAAAATACGCTAAAATTTATCTATCGTCATCTATTTATGATCAGCTGTGTTCACATTTTAGAGCATATTTGGGGTCACGGAGTAAAAGCTCCATTTTTTAAATTTATCACAAAAGTAGGGATGAAGAATTTTTGAAAAAACTAAAATAATTATAATTTTGTATACAAATAAAAAAGATTAAGCAGGGGTTAAAATAAATAATAAATTTTAACCCTTGCTTTAAAACAGTTACTTTAAGTGGCCTGCAGATGAGTACCCCCTTTCCGACTAACCTTGTATACAATAATATTGTTTAGAAGTAGCCTTCAACTCCTCTATTTACCAGGTCAAATGTACGGTACGTACTCGTACTACTTGACTCTGCTCTGATGAGACTACACTCGCACCCTTAAATAAAATAAAAATAAAAAAGCCTTTTATTTCCAGTTTTTGCTGAATAACATAGGTGATGATGCTGATGAACTACCTTTGTACTGAGATAACAATACTAATTAGAAAAATATATAAATTAATATCTAAGTAACCTAAACTATCTTATTAAATATCTAATTATTATTAATATAAAAAACACAATATTTAAGTACCTAGGTAGGCACTGGTAGGTATATTTTTTCACTGGAACCCCCTCTCAGGTAAAGGCCTCCTCCAAAGCTTTCCATTTGTCTCGGTCTTGGGCTACTTTTTGCCATTGTGGACCAGCAATTTTTTTAACGTCGTCTTCCCATCTTGTGATCGGTCTTCCTCTATAACGTTTTCCCGATGGGCCTTTCCAGAACGTTACTGTTTTTGTCCATCTATGATCATTAAGACGTGCTATATGACCGGCCCACTTCCACACTTTAACTTTTGACTATAGCTGAGAGCATCTATCGCTTTTGTTTTCGATCTTATTTTGGTGTGCTTTATTTTCTGTATTTTCTTAATATTTAACATACTGCGTTCCATTCCTCGCTGACATGTGTTTATTTTATTCTTTATTTTGTTGGTAAACTTCCATGTTTGACATGCATACGTCAGAGAAGGAATGAGACACGAGTCCATGACTCTTTTCTTTAACTTGACAGTAATTTCGCTTTTAAATATTTCCTTGTAACTCCAATACTTATTCCAAGTTTGTTTGACTCTTCTCTCTACTTCTAGTTCATTATTGTCTCTGTTGAATCCAATTTGTTTTCCCAAGTATACATATTTATCCACATAATCTAATGGGTCATTTTCGATTATTACTTTTGATTTTTTGAAGTTGGTCATGAGTTTGGTCTTTGTGATATTCATTTCTAATCCCACTTGTCTGCTTGCTTTATGTAGAGTGTCTAACATATATTGTAGTTGTTGGCTCGATTCGGATAATAAAACCAAGTCGTCTGCAAATCGTAAGTGGTTTAGGTATTTACCCTGGATATTTAAGCCACAATTTTTCCAGTCTAATTTGCTAATGATAGATTCTAATACCGCAATAAACATTTTTGGGGATAGGGGATCTCCTTGTCTGACTCCTCTCTTGACTGGAAAGTTTGGGCCAATGGTTTCGAGTTTGACTCTACTCGAGCTGTTACTGTATATGTGTTTGAGTATTTATTTTTGCTCTACATTTTGGGCTTTTAGAGTGTTCCATATACTTGCGTGTGAGATTGTGTCAAAAGCTTTTTGGTAATCGATAAATGTGATATACAGCGGTCTCTGTTGTTCTTGATATTTTTCAATTATCAGTTCTAATGTGTGGATGTGGTCTATAGTAGAAAAATTCTTTCTAAATCCCGCTTGTTCGATAGGTTGATTTTCCTCTAGTGTTATACTAATTCTTTGATTGATTATTGTGGAGAAAAGTTTATATATACTTGGTAAAAGGCTTATCGGCCGGTAGTTGCTGATGTCTCTTGGGTCTCCTTTCTTATAAAGCAAGATAATATTAGATTCAGACCATTGAGAGGGTGTGACACCAGTTTCAAATATCAAATTAAATAATTTTGTTAGTGGAGCAGCTAATATGAAGCAGGCGGTTTTTATGGCATCGTTAGTGATGTTATCTGATCCCGGGCTTTTGTCTGGTTTCAGGCTTTTTATTGTTTCAATAATTTCTGTACACTCTATTGGTTCTATGTGGGATTGTGACGTTTCAATATCGATGTAATCATTTTCAATGTGGTTTGTGTCTCTGGCTAAGTCTGCTGCACTATATACTCGCACCCTTACTCACCCTTAATTAAGTGCGCTGCGCGGGAGGCGGCATCCATCCCCACCCATCCCGCCCCTCATCACCTCTAAGGGCAGTGAAGAAGTGGATTATGCCTTCATTAAACAATGAATAGTATTATCACAGACTGTGGTATTATTTTACTATTGAAAGTAGTACAATCACTCGTAGCTCTATTTTTGTCTTTTACTGCTAGAACTCCTTGACTCACACACCACATATAATAAGAAAATGAAGAACACCTAGTCTCATTTCCTTTATTTAGTGTTTTCAGATCTCTCTCTCTAGGGTCGGTCCCTCATGTCTGAGGATCGTGGTCGGCACTAGGGTTGCATCTGGAGCGGATGATCTGCTTCCACGGGTTTCTGTCCAGCGCGTCTCGTACAACCGTATAGAATTTGGATGACGACGAGTCTTTTATTTGATCGGTCCATTTTGTTGATGAACGACTGCGCGATCTTTTGCCTTCGGTGTTCCCAACCACAATCAATTTTTCCAAATTTTCGTCGCCTCTGCGCACTGTGTGGCCAAAGTATGAAAGAATACGTTGTCGGCATAAAATGGACAAACTAATTTTTATTCGGAGCTGAGTCAGGATCGTTGCATTTGTGCGTTTTGCAGTCCAAGGTATTCTCAGCATTCGTCTCCAACACATCTCGAATGCATCAATCCTTTGTCTTTCTCGGCCCAAGATTGTCCACGTTTCTACACGTTTTCAGAGCTAGCATAAGCATAATCACTCCATTACTGTCTCAATTCTGGGCACGGGCCACTTCTCAGAATGAGAAGGATTAAGGCCTTAGTCCACCACGTTGGCTTGGTGCAGGCTAGCGGACTACACACACCGTTGAGAACTTTATGTAGCCCTCTGAGTAGAACGTTTCCTCACGACACTTTCTTTCTCCTTTAACGCAAGTGATAGTCAAATTATGTTTTGCATAAGAATTCGAACTGTCAGTGGTGCGGGCCAGGGTCGAACTCGGACCATCCTGAATGGAAGGCAAGCGTTCGACCGCTAGGCTATGAGAGCTTGGAACTAACGAGCATTTAGTGTTTAACTTAAGCATTTAAATTATTAATAAAGTAGATTAAGCACAACTCCATACTCATCATTTTTTCTTTGTTTAGTCAAGCGATCCGGTGACCGGGTGACGAGTAAGTTACTTTTATTTTGTTAAGGTCAGATTAGAATCACTATTCTTTTTAACATTACTGCAATAATAGTGGTAAAGTTTTATCTTTACTTCATGATTTATAAAGTTGTTATTTTTTGCGGATGCAGATGAAGGAACAACAGTAACAATAACAGCAGCGGCAGCCACAGAAGCTGGGACGACTACAGGTTATTTATCAGTATTTATCTAATGTAGGGTTTTTAGTAGTAATTTGGAAACCTCGTATTTTACTTCTCCAACTTGAAAATACCATACGCTCTTTCATTTCTATAGAATACAAAAAATAAACGTTAATAAGTATACGAAATATGCACACATTTATTATATTGGCTTCATTTATTTTTCATTACTAGTTTCAAGCGATCCAGTAAATGTGCCCGTGTACATGGATGATTTAAAAAAAGCCCTGGAAGAGCTTGAAAAGAAGTTAATTAGTAACACGACAACAACGATCGCAGGTAAGTTTCCACATACTATTAATTGATGTCACCCTTTCTAGTTTAAAATATACTGGGTCGATGGAATTTTTTATATGCTTTCAATAAAATCTCGAAAACAAGGTAACGTTTAGTATCAAACTATTATTATTGGTTGAACCATGTCTGTAACATGACAGTTTTTAAGTCAAAAGATCGGTGATGTATACTCTAATAAAGGGAGACGGTACCGCGGTCACAGCGGCACCCAGACAATGGCGAAAAAGTGAAAAATGGTTGGCAATTTGAATGAAGAATTGCAAGAGACAGCTAACAACGGTAAATAAAAAATTAATGGCTTAATCCAAAATAGTACTAGCACACACATAACAGTAAGTTTTATACGTGCTGAGCTTTAGAAAGAAATCTTACATTGTGCCCGTGGTTTTTCTTACGATAATTTTATCACAATTGATAATACCACAATTGAGTGGCATAGGAGATTACTGTGAGATCATAGTGAAAATGAAGCCGTACTAAACTGAAAAAATAATAGTAATCTGGCAGTACATTATGCAGAATCAAGTGCCAAAGTCACTCGTATACCGAATGTCATCTCGCGCTCTAATAAACTTGTCCTATATTGTAAAAGAATCTTACGAAATTCTGTTTACAAAGACAACTAAACGATAAACTTCTAATAAATATAGTACGTAAAATAACAGAGGGCGTTCCCTTAAACCTGTTAATCTACATCATTAATAGATTAAAATAAAAATACAAAAATGAGAAAAAAATATCCGAAAAAAGAAATGAAAAACTATTCGGAACGGCCTGTTTAAAACCAAAATAGTATCGTAAATAGCTTAATGCGATGTTGCCGTATTTTTCACATACACAGTAAGAGTTGCTTTTAGTATCGTTTTGTTTTTTTTAAATATTTTGTTTTTGTTTAGAATATCTTTTTAAATATCTACGGACGCTATACTCGTAGTATTGCTGGTTAACGGGAACGCCTTTTGTTAGTTCTGTATATTTTAATGTCTGCAGTTTGAACAATGCAGAAACCGATAAAAATATCGTATAGTAATTATTTATGTGCAGTTATCATTACCAACCTCTGTATTTAGTATTTGCAAATAATTAAAGAAATACATACCTATTTTCGCAGGCGGCGACGGCGTTCCCTGTGCCCCTAACGGTGACCATCCTAAACAAGTCCGAACTATTGATGATATCGTGCAACTATTGAAGAAAGGTTATTTTAATACAATGTTTTTATTTGAAATTTTCGACTTTTCCGAGACTTTTCAAAGGCTACAAACCGCGGCAGAATAAAAAGTACTCTGGACACAAGAACTAGGAAAGAAGATGTTCGCATAACTCGTCAAAATGTAGGAAACAGCTGATTTTTTTTCGCGATTTCAGTTTTGGTCCCATAATAAAAGTTGTTCATAGTGATGAGTACAATCTCCCATTTCAGTTTGTCGAGTGTTTACAATTTCACTCTGTATAATAGTGCCAACATTGCTGAGTTTACAATATGATCTCGCTTCGGTATATTTTATGAATTAAAACCGCATTGCTCCTATAATAAAAGAACAGAATTTATAGAACATTATTTTTTATGCTGCAAGAACGTATCAATATTAGATTATTGGTAATATTGTTTATTATAATAAATTAAAAGTTCACTGTTTAAGCTATCCGTAAAGATATAATCTTGTCGGAAATTTGCAATAAATCGGATTATTTCTAAGAAATTGTAATTTAAATACTAACTAAGGCTTTTGACAAGGTGGATCACAACTAATTCAATGCAAATAGCTAATTATAGTATATAGATATTGGGGAAGATGTTGAAGGATTTGCGTTACATCACAAATTAAAAAATGTTCTAAACGGTTTCAAGACTTGTACCTTAAATGGTACTTCAGGAGTACCGCAGGGTTCTATTCTATGCTCCATTCTAAATTTTTAAGCTACTTACGCCTTTTTACAAACATAGGTTGTACTCTCTAAAAAATAAACGTAATGAAATTTTGTTAAATACCTTTATATATAACATTTATAATTTTTAAAGCTAGTTTTTTCATCATTTTTTTTTATTGTGTATTACTTTGAAATGTTGATTCGGATAGCCCTCCTTATATTTAGTTTGAGTCAATGATACTAAAAAGAGACTAATGGATGTATCATTTATATTTCAGCTGTCCATGTTGAAAGTCGCTTACCTAATCCAACGGATGAAAATATAGAGTGGGTGCAATTAAAAATTCCTAAAAATGTATGATGTAATTTATCTAAATATTTTCATGTAACTTGTAATAAGTATCTAAAGATGTAATCTATATTATACAGTGGTTTGCATTAAAATGTTTTGTAATCTCTGACTCAATTATCAGGATGTGAAAAAATACAGGAAAATAAAAAAAAATGTATCGCGTTGCGTCTCCGGTGCAGTAGACCAATAACATCGCAATCGAACCGCAGCTGAACCTCGGCTGTTCGACCGTTATCTCTATAAGAAGATAAGAAAAAAAGTCAAACGACCGTGGATTTGCTGCAATTCGAATGCTATGATTTTAATCAATTTTGTTAGTAGAATTGGCATCTTGTACTGCAGTGATTTGTTTTTGTTCAAGTAATTTCATTATACGAGGCAGAAAACAACAGATGGGAACTTCTAAGTGCGTATACACGTAGAAAGCGGATTGCCGGCGCCGATCTGTCAGCGCTTGTCGGTGCTGGTCCGCGCAGTTAGTCGGCGGAGGTAGTCTCTATACTGTGTGGCGAACCAGCGCCGACAAGCTCCGAACTGCGCCTACAAGTTCCAACGTGCTCTGATCAGCGCTGGTAGGCCGTCATTTTTTGCTGTATTTGCAAGGGAATAAGGCGTATTTTTGCTAAAAATGCCAGCCCCTGCTTCTACCCGCTTTCTTTATGTAGCGGTTACCTGCACGGATCAGTACAGACAAGCGCTGGTAGGTCGGCGCTGGTTACCTGCTTCCTTTATGTATACGCCCTAAGGTAATGTACTGATGATAAGCCCAAAAACAAACACAAGCAAAAATATTTGATTTTTAAATTTCTGCGTCTATTTTACATAAAGTGAGATTTTACTTATTTTTTCTAAATAACAGTCATCAAAACGATAAAATCTCAAAATACAAATGGAATAATTTTCCAGTTGTCTTTCAGTATTACGCGCAGGGGCCCAATTCTCCTAAAATAAATCTTGATAAATCACAACCGAACCAAGGCCGAACCGTTCATTCAGACAGTTCTCAATTTCAAAAGCTGTCGAATTGTTTGACACAAAAAACAAAATCAATCATTTTGAAAGTTTTCGAAAACAAAAACTGACTAACGGTTGTGGTTCGATTGCGTTTGGCAACAATTTATTTTAGGAGAATTAGGCCCCAGTTCAGATTACGCTATAATATATAGCTTATAACAAATATTGTATAGCACAACGATATCGCTCACCCTACATTTTGTATAGACATGTTTACACAACGCATACTATAAAGCATACTATAAAGTATGGGATTGCTCAATATGCTTTACTGTATAGCGAAATAGTACCTATAGCGTAGTTTGAACTGCCCTATAGATGTATAACCGTCCGATTGCTATTATTACCAAAATACATGAGTACAGGGGTACATGAAAAGAGCCTCCACGAGTGACGATACTTCAGTATCGCCTGCCTCGCTACCAACCTTGCTGACTGGCTAATAAATTACAGTACGGCATGAGCTATTCTTATATACTCGTCCCGACACGATAGAAGAAGATTACCCAAAACAGTCTACAGCAGGGACTGACCTCACATCTGAGTCATGCATGTTAGATACCTTAAGTACCTACTAAAATAAATACCAAGCAAAGAATTTAACCAATCAATTATTTGGTCAGCAACGATAATTTAGATCTGACCTCAACCTCAGAGGCAACGCACAAAAATTAACTAGAACGTTATTTATGAACCTCGTTCCGAGATAATTCTATATAATATTATTAACTCATCGGTCTGAGCTGACGTTAAATGTGCGCCGTATTCATAGTATGATATCGGGTTTAGATTTGTTAATTCAAACTTAAGTGTCTAAACATACTATGCCGAAGATACGCGGCCGAAGTTCGGCATGATTACGCCTGTTATGCTATTTGAATTACCGACGACACATTATGCCGAAATAACGTCGCGTTATTGCGTACAGCCGAACTTCGGTCGGGCGTAAGTTCAGCGACAATTCGGCGGCAACGTATTCTGTAGAGCGCACATTATACGCGATCGAAGTTCGGTTAGATTGACGACGAAAATCCGGGGCGGGTAGCAGTGGGAGGCAGGCATGCCCGCGCCCCGCGTGTTTGCCCACAAGTTTGCGCAATTAAATTTCTTCCGCGTAAATTCGGCACTTATGGTGTGTCATATCAGCCGAATACGTCGGAACATGAAATCAGCCGCGGAATTCCGGTCGCGTATCTTCGGCATAGTGTGTTTGGACACTAAGCTTATTTCTGTGCCCCTAGTGAAAAAGGGCGTAAGTCTTTATACCCCTTATAACGACTTTATACCCTTTTTCACTAGGGCCACAGATTTTACACACCTATTCCAATATTTTTATTTGTAAGCTATCATACTATCTCTACCTACTACTCTTTTGTCCTCTCCCTCCCTCTTTTGTCTCAAGTTAAGGTACAGCAGTTTACTGTGTTCCATCGTGTGTACGAGAGACCCACAAGAGTATGAAGGAATCCCTCAATCCCTCCATATCTCTGTTACTTGGATTCGTTTGCTCCATCTTAGACCCTGTCTGAAAAAGAACTATCATTTACACTCTTGGCATCATGAAGGTTTAAAAGGTGTGATAAATTGTTTTGACCCATAGCACAGTCGTTATTCAAACTAATCTTTAGAAGAAGACGATTTTGTCAGCGGTTACTACGTACGGTACGGTATGGAAACTACGCTGACAGATGTACGATTAATTGGTTATAATTTGAAACAATAACGCTCGATAAAATAAAGACAACGCGTTTTAAAGTATGAACAAAACAAACCAGAATGATCGTATACAATATTTTTACATACTTTTTTAATTAATGTAAATCTATTTTAAGAATTATACCGCTTTTTTTTGTTTTAAATACAACATCTTAACGCACAATAAAACATAGATACGTGCACGAGCATAAAACATACAGACATGTAAACATGTTTATAACTAAACTTTTGGCGGTACCTTTACTAATCAAAATATTCCTTCTATCCCTATATAAAACAGAACCACAACTATGAATACTCGCCAAGTTATGCAAGCCTGATGAATAGTTCAGTAAAACACGGTGCAGGCAGGTGACCTCCGGTTCGCTGATCTCTATCGCTGCCCCGAACGCCGACCGGCGCAATTAAACTATTAGCTAAAGGACATTCGCGATGAATACCGCACTTACTGCTTTGTTCCACTAACTATGCGGTAGGTGGAGTCGCTTAGGAATTTTGATAGGAAGGCGCTTATTTGAAACAAGTCAAATGTGATTTAGTCAAATACCTGGTTATTAGAATGCCTAATCGTTCTGCTTCATTATCATTTAGCCGAAAGACGTACACTTTCAAAGTGATCGCAAACTTTTTTTGATGTGTGTATGTCCAGCACACACATCAAAAAAAATTTGCGTTCATTTTGAAAAATTATGTAGCCTTTTTGAAGCCGAATTTTCTAATCGGGATTCAAAGCGATATTTATCATGATAAATATAGAGATTGATAGTTATTTAGATAAATATAAATCAGATTTCAGTTGGACTTTGAATTCGGAATCTTTACATACATAATTATGCTAGTGATTGCAAACTTTTTTTGATGTATGTAGGCATCCCCCAAGCATCGCCACATCGACCGGTCCTGTGTTTCTTGCATTCAGCGGATTCCCGCGACCTTCACCAGGTCATCGGTCCACCTTGTGGGAGGCCTACCCAACGCTATGACTTTGGGTACGCGGTCGCCACTCCAGAACCTTTTGGCTTCATCGGCCATCCATTCTGCAAGCAATATCCACGCCCACGGCCACTTAAGTTTGGTAATTCTCCGGGCTGTGTCGGTTACATTGGTTCTCCTGAGGATCTCATCATTTCTATTATGATCAATCGTTCTGCCTAGCCTTTCCCAAGTATGTCGGGATCAACTTCCAGCCTTACCAGATGCGGCTAAATACCACTATGTTACACGGGGCGACTGCCATCAGATCTCCTCAACCCAGTTACTGGGCAATGCCGATATCCTTAAGTTGGACCGGTTGTTAGACTGTTAGGCTTCTGATTACCCGTAACGACTGTCATAGATATTCGTATGACACCCGGGACCGACGGTTTAACGTACTCTCTGAGGCACCAGTATTTTTTATGGAACAACTGCCATCAGATTTCCGCAACCTAGTTACTGTGCAATCCCGATTTCCTGAGGTTGGACCGGTTGTCAGACTTTCGTGCTTCTGACTACCCGTAACGATTATCATAGGTATTCGTATGATACCCGGGATCGACAATGCCTAATATTATAATTAAATTAGTAATTGAAGTATAAGCTACAGGACATTCTTAATCTTATTATTGTATAAATATTATGATTTGCTTTGTATAGAGTCAATTAATTTATTTACCTGACAGACAGAACTGTGTTGCTGGGGAGTTTGTTGCGCCGTTTTTTCTTCACAACATAAACACTAGGAAGCGGTGAAGGGAGGGATTTTTTGGGGGCCTGTCTATTGTTATGACGTTCAAAAAGAACTAAGTAATTCTAGTCTATTTTGAATAAATGAGTTTTGAGTTTGAGTTTGATGAATACTGCACTCTGTTTCATTAACAATGCTGTAGGCAGTCGCAAAGGAATTTTGATCGCAGATTCCTATATTTTAAATCATGGTAGGAAAGTGCTCATTATAAAAGGGTCAAGTGTGCATCGGTCAAATGCTGGCCATTGTGATAATTAAACAATTGGCTCAAAGACATTCGTGGTAAATGTCGCACTGCTTAGTTCTGCTAAGGAATTTGGGTTTCGATATCTGTTAGGCAAGTAGAGCAAGCGGCTCCACCGGCTACTACAATTTATGATTTTCCGAGATGATGATCAGATGATGAATCCAGGTACGTTGGACGTATCTTTCTGCCAAAAATAATCAAAATAGGTTTGGTAGTCATGACAATGTAGCAAATACATAGATAGGTGGTTCGCAAATCATGATAGGAAGGCCTCCAAAAAGGTTGAATGTGCACCGGTTAAATGCTGGTCATTGTAATAAAATTAAACTATTAGCCAAAGTACATTCACGATTAATACTGCACGTGCTGCTTTGTTCTACTATGCTGTAGATGGAATTGCTGAGGAATTTTTAAGTTTTGCGTGGATTTGACGCATGTTTCCCTCAACCTTCTTATTTTTAACCCCCGACGCAAAAAAGGGGTGTCATAAGTTTGACCGCTATGTGTGTTTGTGTGTCTGTATGTGGCACCATAGCTCTTAAACGGGTCAACCTATTTGGGTGCGGTTTTTTTTTTATTTAAAAGCTGGTTTTCTAGCGGTGGTTCTTAGACATGGTTTGTCAAAATCTGTTCAGCCGTTTCAGGGTCATCAGCTGTTTTGTTAGTTACGTTGAAGGTTTTTTAAAATTTGTGTTTTATTTTCTTTTTTGCGTCATGTTTACCGCAAATAAACGTATTTTCTTTCTTTCTTTCTTTCTTGACTTTGTTCAGTTCTGCCTAGACTTTTCCCAACCATGTTAGGGTCACCTTCCAGTCTAACTAGATGCTGCTGAATACCACCAGTATTTTACATGGAGCAACTGCTATCAGACCTAAGGTTAGACCGGTTGTCAAACTTTCGCGCTTCTGACTACCCGTAACGACTGCCATAGGTATTTTAAATTAAATCTTTATTTCGTATAAGTTACATCCATAGTTGGGTACTATAAAATAGACAAAGAAAGATACAACTTAGTAAAAAATGAAAAAAAAAAACTCAGTATTTAGTTACCAGTTCATTGTTCGTCATGCATCTTTGAACAATGGCATTCAACACAGAAGAATCGTACCTCCCTGCTATGGTCTTCAGGATGGAATTGGAGCTGGCGCGCACTCTGCAGCGCAACGAGGCAGATCTCAGTCTGACGATGGCATGAAAGCCATGTCAGACAGATATATCATATCTGGGTGTATTTGCATGATACCCAGAACCGACGCTTTAACGTGCTCTCTGAGATACGGAGAGGTTTCGAGGTGTAACGAATGGTCACCCATCCACGGACAGACCGCGTCAAGCGCAGCTTTACCTTGCAAATCATATATGATCGCTCCGTGTTAAATACTAGCTGCATCTTGTTAGACTGGAAGCTGATACTAATGTATCGAACCTGTTATGGAAAAACATCGTAAACGACAGGGTATGGGTATTTCACTATAACCAATAAGAATAAATAACCAATAAAATATCCCTCCTGTAAAATTGCATTTGTGTCGCTTACGATGTTCTTCCAATAACAGGCTCGATATGTAGTTATGAAAAAGCTAGACGTAAAAAAAGTACGGATAAATTCCATTGCCATTAATCTTTTTCAATAAACACCTTATAAACTAAATTTAAATAAACGGCACGTTAACTGCGGTTAAACATACCGTCTGGTTACTTTAAAGACAATAAAAAAACGTGTATTTTAATCGACCTCAACGTGGGGTCCAGTCATTTTATAGTCGTTTATATACAAACGAGCTAAGTTAATAGCAGATCGCCATGATATATACGGAGTTATTAGAATTACCGCAACATTAATCAATATTACTTTATATTTCAATAATTATAAGAAAAAATGTGTCAGGTTTTATGATATGAATTGATTTTATGAAATATGATAAAAGTTATGACAAAATAATGCATTTTTTTTAATAACAAGAGGAAAGTAAGAGTTAATATTAGTATTAAAATGACCAGAGTAGCTTATAACGTCACATTTCGTCACCTTAAAGTGATAAATAACATCGGGAATGCAATTTGTTCATTTTTATTATGCATATACAACGTTATTATTAGTATATACAAAAACCGAGACACCCCAACAATATTTTCATCAGAACTGCCTGAATATGTGTTTTTTTTTAATAAATCTCCAAGTTACACCGTAGTTTATGTCGCGTTAAGTTCCCTAGTAAAGTGTGAAATGCCTGAGATGTGCTATGTAAGGGTTGTCTAATACACGGAAACTAACCGAGCGGACCATCTCAAGCCTCAAGGTGTCTATTCCCGTCAACTGTTATGGATAGAAACCTACTGAAACAAAATAGAAATTTAAGAAAAAACAATGTGGCGTAAAAATATGTCAATCGATTCTCCTAGTGATTCTGAACAAACTAGTTTCAGGTTTAGTATATACAAAACTAAGCTTGTACGAGTATATACGCATATGCACTATAATTATAAGAGAGCCGCTCTATGCGATATTAGTTTGTAGGCACTGAAATTAAGCCTCTATTTGGAATATAACATTCGTAATAAATATAATTGTCTAGCTTTTTCCCGCGACTTCGTCCGAGTGAAAGCCCACAGGAACGTGCAATCACCAATGCAATCTAGAGGTTTTCACTCTAAGGCGACGATTTGGCGAAACATATTTCGTTTTATATTCTTAATCATAACTACAAGGCAGTTAAGATGCAGTTATGCACGATTTCACCAAACGGGCTGCGCCGAAGCGCATTTCACACTGTGCTAAAGGAAATTCAGGCTTCTATACATTAGTTAAGGTTCATGTTTGCATGGAATTTACACTGCTTGGAACTCGGTTAGATGCGCGCGTATGCCGCGGCAGCCGGTCGACTGCTCGCGTACGTAGACAGCGGCGCTCGGCTGTCATCGCGTCCGGTCGGCTCCGCTCGGCCACACCGCAGGTAGAAATTGACTGCGATAACGGATACGCGAACACGCGCGCGCATGCGCCCGGGTTCCAGCAGATTGTAGCCGTCGGGCGGTCGCGGTTGGCTACGCGCGCATGCTCGGGCATCCGCTGCGATGCCCTGCGGTGCGCTCCCGCGTGGCCCGGTTGGTAGGAATTGTACATAAGTGTGACTACGTGACAATTGCCGATTGGATATGCAGTCCACTTGCAGTTAGGATTACGAATATGAAACGAAATATGTTACACCAAATGTGACGTTATTAGCCCCCCAGCCCCTCAGAACCTTTTAGATAAGCAGTTGTCAACCGATTAGGTTTGTTTTCTCATTCCGTCTACGGTTCTCGTAACGAGAAAAAAAGAGATGGCTTACCGAATCGTTCGAAAACTGACTAATAGGATCGTTTTGAATCAGGAGGCCCTAACATTCCCAGCGCGAGATAATTTTGTCGTTAAATTATCTCGTGCCGAGATGAGACAATGTATGACGAATGAGAATGTCTGGAGTACTGCGAGAGGAATGCATCATGAACGAGTGAAAGAATATACTGTCAGAAGCACTGTAAGGGATTTATGAAAGAGTTTATTAGATTTTTTTTTTTCTTGTCCTTTTATGTATGTATCGTTTTTTTATTACTATCTTTAATTATTGTAATTGGTCTAAGACCGTTTTAATTAAAGTAAATAAATAAATAAATAAATGACTTATCTCGTCTAGGCACAGGACGCATCAACAAAATAATCTTGGACTGCGCGTTTTAGTCCCGCAGCGCAGGTAATATGGTATGGATATACGGCGACAAATTACACTCGACACTCAGTGTCAACACCGAGTGTCGTAGTGTGTACATCGCTGTTACACTGAGTTGCGCATTAGCTCTGGTTTAATTTCAGTGTCGCGATTGCATTGTGTCGAATGTCAGTGTCGCCGTGTATCCTTACCACAAATAATATGGCTAAAAATAATATCATATTTTTGCGTTCAAGAACTCAGTCTAAATAAAAACGATTAATCGGTTTCACCTGTCAAAAGATCAATCTACTCTGATTACACCGGGAACTTAAGACCTAACCTAGTGCAAATACTATCATTAATTCAATTAAACAAACAAAACAAAATAAATGGCAACACTTTAAAATATTAATGTGTAACAGAACAATATATCTAATTAGAGCCTTGACGTTTTAGCTAAGGTCTTCACTATTAAGATTGCGAATAAATTATACGTTTACAGGTGTTTTTATTATATATTAATGTCTGTACAAATGGTTAGATAAATGTACATTTTAATATAATTGGTACCTACTGGACTGCTGGTGTTTCAAATGCAATCGTTTAGCTGTATCTTGAGCTTAAATTATTGGGACTAAATGTCGCTTAAGTCGGGTAGTTTGGACTGAATTTGACAGGTAACGCTGCCTACCGCTTTTTACCCCCACATGCGATTGGGTTTGATTGTTAAGGCACGCGTTTATGACGTTTGCATTCACGGCAAGCTACTATTAAATAAAGTAAAAGCTTTTAAAATGTACTTGCTAAAGCGGAATTACACGGTTCATTTTTCGTTAATTTCCGATTTTCATTCGACTTCATTCACTCGGAATAAAACGTCTGAATACAAAATGCAACAAAAATGAAAGTGAAATGAAATAAAAATTAACATTAAATTAAATGAATGCTCTCCCGAGTGAACGAAAAATGTACCGTCTAATTCTGCCTTTAGCGACAAGACCTGATTTTTTTGCCAACTAGAACAAAGCTGTAAGCACTGCCTGTTTGCAAAAATAACAAGTTAGCATTGTAGAATAGTGTCTTTAGCTAGGATGAGATATTAAGTCTATTGAGCAGGGCCACCCGTAGCTTAATGCTCTAAGGCCCAGGGGCAGCAAGCAATCGAGCCCCTTTTCAAAGCCCTTGATCTGCTTGTTACTGCTTTT
Source organism: Amphipyra tragopoginis (assembly GCA_905220435.1). NCBI lineage: Eukaryota > Metazoa > Arthropoda > Insecta > Lepidoptera > Noctuidae > Amphipyra > Amphipyra tragopoginis. The sequence goes on from HG992009.1 coordinate 15,565,214, forward strand.
TACTTGCCCTGGCTCTTTTGGTTGTAGCTAAAGCCTTGCTATTCAGAATTGACTCATGCTTAAAACTTCCGTCACTACAACATGATACATTCTTAATACATAATTATGTTCTACCTCTTTCTGGCAAAGAATTGTCACTTCTACCCATCTTTTGAGCGACCAGGGTCTGTCATTAACAGCATGACCTTCCTTTGCGCTTAAAACATCATCCTTTTTCCATGGAATAGTTTGGCAAATAGCCAGACAGCCTTCCTTATGGAAAACTAACCGTTATAGCACCGCCTATATAAACCAACAAGATCAAGAGGACTGCTGATGCATTGCCAACCTTACAGACAAAGTTGAAAAGACATAATTTATGTGCCCGTAATTACATTATTTATTTATTTGGAAGTGGAAGACTTACAGCTAAATAAACCTAGAATGACACAAATTTAGTCACCAGAGAGCATATGAGAAATTCGTTTATAGAGACAGTATACATTTTGAATTTAGTATAAACATACCTACTGAGTATGCACGGGTTTAATAAAAGATATAACAGATTACTATATTTTGTTTATATAACAGCCCTTCTACGTAAAAGTATTTATCGAATGGCTCCAGTTATTTTCAATAAAATTCCACGACAAATAAAGAATCTTAATAATAATGCGTTTAAAAAGAAACTGAAGCAATTTTTAATTTATAAATGCTACTACTCCACAACTGAGTTTATTGAAGACATATAGTTTATTACAATATTACATTTAGATTATTATTATTTTGATATTGGTTATTATGTTATTGGTTGATTGTGTGTTAGTACGTAAGGAATTGTGTGATATGTAAGTAATGGAGTTATTTCATTTTAAATGTGTGTCTGTTGTTTCGACAGCACTAACTTTATTATTATTTGTATGCTCTTGAGCAAAATGTAGCGAACTGACCATCTTATTATAACATCCTATTGTATTGGAACCTACATTTACGAATAAATTTGATTTGATTTGATTTGATTAATAAACTATAACTAATTATAAACTACCTATTTAAAGAAATTAAGGCTTAAGCACCTTCTTGCCGATGACACGCTGGTTACAAAGGGATTAATACCGTGCTGCTTACACAGATTATTGAAACTTCTGCTTGCCTGCATAATATAACTATTCTGCTAATATAACTATTATTTGAATACCTACTGCAGCTTTCATTATAAAGCTGCGATGACCAGCAGCAAAGCATGAGCACATGGGGCAGCATTACCAGCAGGATATTCATTCGCATTTAAGTCACTTCTAAATTAAGAAAGGTCGGCGATGAAGTAAATCATACAAGTAGGTATATTGAAGCATCTCCGAGTCTCGGTGAGCACGTTAAACCGTCGGTCCCGGGTGTCATACGAATACCTAGAACAGGGTACGGGAAGTCAGAAGCTCGGGAGTCTGACAACCCGTCAAACCTTAAGACATCTGTAGTAACTGTTAGTAACTAGAAACGATGAGATCCGCTGGAGAACCAAGGTAACCGACATAGCTCGAAGAATTGCCAAACTTAAGTGGTAGTGGGCGGGGCACATTGCTCGCAGAATGGACGGCCGATGGGGCCGAAAGGTTCTGGAGTGGCGACCGAGAACCGGAAGACGCAGCGTGTGTAGGCCTCCCACAAAGTGGACCGATGATCTGGTGAAGGTCGCGGGAATCCGTTGGATGCGAGAGGCACAGGGCCGGTTGATGTGGCGATGCTTGGGGAAGGCCTATGTCCAGCACTGGATGTCTTTCGGCTGAATGATGCCGATGATAATGATGTTAGTAACTGGGTTGCGGAGGTCTGATGGCAGTCGCTTTGTGTAAAATACTGGTATTCAGTCGCATCTGGTTAGACTGGAAGCTAATCCCAATATAGTTGGGAAAAAGATTAGGCAAAACTAAAACAACCCTAAGGTCTATAATTGCTTGCACATTACTTTTTCATAAGGTCAATATGACATAAGTTGATATGACATCTTAAACCTTATTGCGCACAGTGTGATAAGGAATCGAATTTGAAATCTGATAAACATTTCAAGTCCGCGACCGTACATTGAAGTTTGGACAGTGCAGCCCTGAACGAAACATAGATGCTTTTATTATAAGCACGTCGTACCTATTCACTTAGCCACTCTGGATTATTAAATTCCTTAAATATTGTCACCGACGCCGCCTACCATACAATTTTAGTATACCGTTAACAAATTTATGTAGACAAGAGCAATGAATAATCTGTACAGGAATTAGCATTCCTAAAAAGGTAAGCGTATACTTTATAGTAGACACTGGCTTCAGGAACGGAGCGGCGCGCGTAAATCAGATTGCATGGACACTACACCATTTCGAACAGTTCGAGGTATCGGTAGATTCCGGTAAATGTGAGATGTATTAGAGTCCCTTTGTTGTACCTAGTAGCTTGTTAGAATATGGATACATCTGGTAATATACCAAGACAGAGTGTTTGAATTCAATGAAACATTCCTGAACAGAAGGCGATTTTTTTGCAATGGAAATCTGCCGGATGATTAGGTATATGAAAATGAAAAATGCGTACTAGAAGGCGCAGCGTGGGTAGGCCTCACACAAGGTGGACTCTGGAGAAGGTTGCGGAAATCCGCTGGACGCGAGAAGACTGCACCAGTCGATGTTTCGATGCTTGGGGGAGGCCTATATCCAGTCTTTCGCTTGGACGTCTTTCGGCTTAAAAATTACGAATAATTTATCAAAAACTAAGCTTTTTGTCTGTGAAAACTAAGTTCAAAGGAAAACCTTGAAAAATTATTGAAATTAGATGCAATAAAAATTATTACTACTTGGGAATTTAGCTATATTCGACTGACATTTCGACCAGGTTACACCGATCGTGGTCAGGAGCAGACTCATGAAAGTACATTGCTTGAGATAGATCAAAAACTTGATAAAAAAAAACGATTTTGCAGGCACATAATTATTATGACAGAATACCAAATTTTAATCGACAATTAAATTGATAATCGCCTTCCTAACGATTACATTGAAAGACAACCTTCAATCAAATGTAATTAACTACCGAATTTTTGCCATTGTTATTAGCTGCAGAAATTGCATAATAAGCTGGTATGCTACTTCAAATTACTAGGTAAAGCGTGTTTAAAGCTGCAGCACCAATTCCGTATCACAAAATAATAACGGTGGCGGTGCAATCGACCTTAGCGTAAATGCGGCTAGAACCTCGGACAGCGCCCCGGAGCGAACAACACCATAACATGGCTGTAATATCGGGAGCTACAATGAACTTTAACATTTCCACATAGGGCCCCTGATGGTCTCGACTTTCACCGTAAACGGCCAATTTACGGACGTCTGTCCGACCGGCTAGTGTCTTAAGCTAAACTGTCTCAATTAGTGCCCGGATAGATGACCCCGCAATTTCGACAGCAATACCGGCCGAGATTGCCGCGGTTATTAGGTTAAGTGCAATAGGGCGGACGGCAAGCTATGGATGTTGCGGAAAATTGTAAGCTTTTACCTGTCAATGACTCGGCGAAGCGTTGTATGGTGGTAATTGTTTTTGACTTTGCCGTGTTCTTCGTAATTGTATGTGTATCTAGATAAACGCGTTTGATCTTTGCCGGTAATATAGTAAACAGTACTAAGTAATTTGCTGATAGGATTGGCCACATTTCAATAGAACTTTTCTACCCTCTTTGCAGGTCCACACAGGTAGCAGATTACGTGTTGTCCATCGTACCACCCACACAAAGCAACAACATCGACCGGTCCTGTGGTTCTCGCATCCAGCAAAACCCCGCGACCTTCACCAGGTCATCGGTCCACCTTGTGCGGAGGCCTACCCACCATATTAGTTAGTAAACGAAAACTAAATATGGTCCTTTAGTTTTGGTTTACTAACTCCCAATTCTTCATCTTTCGTATTGGCACGAGCTATACGAAAATAGCTTATGTCATGGTGAAAAGATTAGCCTATCAGAAAGTTTATGGTAGCAGGGTTAACTGCCTAGGTTGCGCCGGACGTGTGGACGTATCGTTACTCATGGAGGCTCTTTTAATGCACCCCAATAACCTTCCAATGGCCACTCTGTAATGATTGATCGGTTCAGCAAACAGATTGGTGATCGCAGTATTTTCTTATTAACAAACAGGGTGGATGGCGAAGGGAGACGGGGTGGCCTCTTGTTTTTCGAGAACCTATGCCTCCTGTGGATAAGTTTAGTTTTAGCGTAAACTAAACCTGAAACTAGTTTGCTTAGAATCACCAGGAGAATAGGTTGGTAACTATGGATTTTACACACATTTTTTTTTCCAAACGAACAAAATAATAGTGGACGCGAATAGATGACCTTGTGGCTTGAGACGGTCGGCTAGGTAAGTTTCCGTTTATTTGACAACCCCTGCATACCACACATCTCACGCATTTCACACTCTACTGGGGAATTTAACGCAACATAAACTAAAAGTAACATCGAGTTTTTTTTTTTTTTTAAAAACACATGTTCAGGCAATTCTGATGAAAATCTTATCGGGGTGTCTTGATTTGTGTGTATACTAAAATAGTGTTACAAATATGCAAATACAATATCTAGCTTTAATTCCGCTAGGACGCGAGTGGGGTCGAGTAGCGATCGAGGAGTCAACATATCCTGAGGATGCCCCGTGCAGGGGCGAAAAACGTGTTGTGTATTGGTTTGGTTGCATGTTGCATTATTTTTTCACTCTTTCTGCATGTGCATATACTTGTGGGCGAAAGGGTTTAGCGGAATTAAAGCTAGATTTTGTATTTGCATATTTGTATGTCATGGATTTCCGCAAAGTAACGCCTGATTCCATCATTTAAAATAGTGTTGTAATATCGACAAATTAAAGTATGAAAAACAGCAGACAACGTTCTGTGCTTCAAGAAAGTTACTCGTAACAGCTGACTGTTTAACAGCTACAATGATGCAGTTATCTCTATTAGAATAGCTAATCTAAACGACTTGACTGACAATATTAACTCCAAGCCTTTTTTTGTGTCAAAGAACTAATTACAAATATTCAGTGGTCATCTCGATCGCTTTCACTATTCGTAATTCCTCTTCTTTTTATTCTTAAAGTAGATGAAAGTGATGGTACACATTGTAGTCGAAACTATTAGGATTTTTTTGTGTTGTTCAGCAGATAAAAAAATGCAATGATAGCATAGCGGTTGAACGCTTGGCTTGCACGTACGAGGGTCTAAGTTCGATCTCACGTGCGGATTAGAATTAGATTATAACTAGCGTTAACGATGAAGGAAATCATAGTGAGGAAATCTGCTTATCTCGAAGAGCTATATACATATAAATTAAAAATTTAAAAAACCCCCATCGCAAATTTCAAAACAGCTGATGATTCCCCTGAAACGGCTGAACCGACTTTGATAAAACATGTCTAAGAACCACCGCTAGAGAACCAGCTTTTAAATAAAAAAAACCGCACTTAAATCGGTTCACCCATTAAAGAGCTATGGTGCCACAGACAGACACACAGACACTCCCCTCTTTTTGCGTCGGGGGTTAAAAAAATGTTTTCTTCCAACCCGCACCAGGCCAGCGTGGAGGACTAAGGCCTATAACCCTTCTCATTCGAAGAGGCTCGTGCACACCAGTGGGACAATTATTATGAGCTGATTATGTCAGCAGATTTCTTTACCCTTTTCACGGTAAGATGAGCCCTTACGTTTCTCTACGAGACGTTACCATACAAAGAATATAAAACATTTTTAACAGACTTCAAAAAGAAGGAGGTGCTGAATTCGTCTGAATGTTTTTTTTTTCTTTTTTGTCAAACGAACAAAAAAAAAAGATTGTAAATTAGTTTTTTACGCGAAGTTTCGATTATGCATCACCCGCGGTGTTAGTGACGATAATCGTCCCGCAATAGCCCAAGAACAATAGATTCTAGAGCACTTGGTGACACGTGTTGGTGATAACTCAGGCGATCGTAGTTTTGGTACATCTCATAAACCCTAACCTTAATCCAGTAGGTACCGAAACTTGTACTTGCACGCAGTTTTTTTTGTTTATTATTCATTTTGTACTCAAGACTTGGTACTTCATTACGCACAGGTCTATCTGCGGTCAAGACTGCATTGTTCTCGCATAACTATCCTAAATCATAGTACTGTATTCACGTAATTTGTTAAAGATATCCTTTTTAAAAGAGTAACCATGGAGTTTCTTGCCGGCTCTTCTCCATAGGAAACGACTAATTGGAACCGTGCACCTAAATTCCACTTTTCATAAGCGCCTGTATTGGTTTATGTGAAATAATTTTGATTTGATTTGATTGCTTGGTAAGTGATTTAAGTTTAATATTTTTTTTCTATTGGACTGTTCCGGGCCTTTCTTGGTGTGACCAGAAGGGTCTCCAGGTATTGAAAGGTCTCCAGCCAAATTTAAGTTTACGTATCGTTTGTAGAATCTATAGGATTTGTGTAGTCAAGCGGCCGATCCCAGCTGGTACAGTAACTTACTTTGACACGAAATTATTCGATATATTGCTTGTCTAGAGTTGGTGTTATTTCAGTGTTACATCTGTTCCGATTTTTTTTTGTCATTATTGTTGTTTACAGTTATAATTAAAAAAGTAGAAGTGTTAGCTGACTTTCTTTGCTGACTGTACGATATAAGTTTAATAAAAGAACAATATAACACATAATTGAATTTAGAATAAATTTAATCTAAAATTGTATGAGATGCAATGCTGGAGGCCTCGCCTATTTGTCGTGCGTACGCGCAGAGACCGATCTATTTTTTATATCCCGGTCACACTGATTGAAGTTAGATAAGAAACAAGTTCTGATTACGTTGTTTATTGCGAACATTATTTTTTTACAATAATATGGCGACTCTGCTGAGACCAACAAAGAGATCAAAAGAGGTTTTGCGTCAATCACGATTCAAAGGACAAGTTTTAAGGAAATCTTGATTTAATTGTGTTTCTTTCACATTAAGTTGGGACATCCCCAATCCCGGCCTTATTAAAATCTTATCAACGACAGAATTTATAGTTATTGGTAGTTTCACTTACGAATTCATTGACGTCATAGTCACATCATCGCGACATCAGCATGACATGAAAACGGTATCATTAACTACGTACAACTTTGTTAAAGTATTTTTTTATAAATGGCGTACCATTGTAAAAATATTAAACAACCAGGAAATCCAAATCTATCATAATAAAAAAAGACTTAAAATGTTTCTCTGCCAGCAATTCTTTACATTTAAATCTGGAATACTCAAATCAATTGTTTTTATATACACTCATATCCTAAAGTTCCAAATATGAATTCTAAAATAGTACAATCATGACAAACTTTATTCACGTTTCAATTCTTTTTTCTTTCGGTAATTCATTGTTTATGATTTCTCGCGTTAGGGCGCATGCGCGGTGGGCTGCTTGGTTTGGGCGCCATAATATTGTGTTTGTTTTTATTTTCGTGTTTTATTTAAAATCGTTGAAACCTACACTATTTTATTTAAACTGGATAAAATAGTGTATGGAACTGCACATAACTAGGTATTAAAAACACTCATAGGATTCTTACTAATAAGCTCATACTCGTGTTTTAATAAACCCTATTATGCAACAGTTCACTAATATAAAAGTTCGAATTTTGAAAACAAATCCATGAAGAAATCCATAACACTGAGAAAATCAGCATTTCAAAACTGAGAAGAATCTCCGTAAAAGTATCATAATGTAAACTTCAATGTGCATCGTACAGGATCCATTACCACAGATTAAACCAAACACCCAGGTTAAACTGATCGTGAATCTATAGGGTGCATAGATTAAAATAACAATTACGCAGAGGCGTGGCAGTTAGAACATGATGGAGTCAGTATCACGACCTCCGCTCGCCGCGACCTCGCTCCCGAGCCTCCGAGGGCTGTCTGATTCACCGGTCTTTCCGCGTTTCATTATTATATAGATCATGAATATCATCTGGTTTAATTTGAAGTGGGGTAGAGATTGAATGAAATTATTTTTTTGGATTTTTAAGTGTGTAAGTCTGTTTTAATTAACGATTGACTTTTTGGGTTGTCTTTAGAAACAAGTTACCTCAATCAATTTTGAAGGTACTGTAAATATTTTCGTGTAGAGAGACTCCCCTCTAACCCTCCCTCCCGCTTCCGCATGTATCAAACCAACTTATTTCTAAAGTTTAACCTCCTAACCGTATTTTTAGCTTTGTTCTGAAATAAACTTTGTTCAAAACTAAATTAGCCAACTGAAAATTCATAGAGTTTTCCGAACTAAAACATCAAAATTAATCTTAAGTTATTGGTAAAGATTTTCAATAAATTATCGTAATAAATTTTATAGAATGAAACGTCGAGACAATTTGTTATCAATCATAATTTTGAAACGACATCAGCCCAATGGCTAAGCCTCTGACAAGCGATCGAGAGGTCGTGACCACAGCTCCTACTTATCTGTCAAACGGTTGAAGGGCTACTACTCCTAGTACAAGCTTATCTTGCATAGTTTAAGGAGTTAAAAACAGTCATAATACTCTTTGCTAAAATAAAGAAGAAAAAAATACAAAAAAGTTTAAATTAAGAACGTGATTCACGGATTTGACAACGCAAAAAAAGAATAAAAAATAAACGAAAAATCAATCAGTCAGTTGACCATTTAAAACAAGGCCAATAAAAAGATTCGTACGTCGTTTAGCCATTGTAACATTGATTCGATATGTCTAAGTGTTCTAGTCTCATTACATTACACAATAATAGTCGTAGTTATCTTTAGAAAATCACATAACAAGTTGTTGCACAGAAACAAAGAGCCGGATTCGATCAGTTAAAACGACATTTTAACAGCGTATTTAGTCGAGATTATCTTTGAACTGGTCAGGTGCGGCTAAATGTTGGACTGCAATTATAAAATAATCATATGATTACCTATGCAAATTGTATGTTTATCTTGTTGAATTATTCACGCAGAAATAAATAAAGGTGAATACTTGTCGTACCGACAATTGCCTTGTATAAGCCTGCGAATAGGGTACTATCTCGGACTGAAATTACAAATCATACTTGTTTACCTGAATTAATTAATAATTAAAAGTGCAATAAGTACAAACATTTTTTAAGTTAAGATTTGTATGATCAGATATTCATTATCACTTGTGATAACGGTGAAAGAAAACATCGTGAGGAAACCTGCACACCTGAGAGGGCTCCATAAAATTCTCGATGGTGTGTGTAGTCCGCCAACCCGCATCAGGCTAGCGCGCAGCGTAGTGGACAACGGCCTAAATCATTCTTATTCTGAGAACAGACCTGTGCCCAATAGTGGGACAGTAATGGCCTAATTATGCTATTGTATGTGTTCAGATAAGTTTTTTGGACTTTTCGTTTTAGTATACTTTCATTCTTCCCAATTGGTTTTTTTTTTTTGATTCGTCATAATGGAAATTAATGGAACAATTATAATTATTTTGCACGGCTACTCGTAATTGTTGATGTCCAAAAATTAACAGAATTGTTTAGATTATTTCGCACTAAAAATGATTAATGAAATACCGTAATTACATTAAAAAACTTAACTTAAAGTGAGATTTACATAGATAATAATATGTCTACATATCAAGCTATGAATTTCCAGTATAAGCTGACCTCACGTTGTACGGAAAGCCTATACAATGCGAGATCAGCTCATACTGGACTTGTTTACCTTGATTATGTAGCCACATAGTACATAAAAATGTCTCTTAAATTAAAGTTGAAAGATCATCTACTTAAGCACAGAGGTCACTCCATTCTCCACATAACTTTTATTATCAGTATTTTTTAGCACAGAAACAGTTGAATTTGCTCTCGTTTTAAATCAACCTTGTATGGTAATTACAATATCTTTAAAAAAGCGGAAACACTATCGCTAAATTTTTCCACAGATTCTTTTGGGTATGTGAAGTAAAATTTACATAAAAGCTTTCGTGCTGCAATCTTTCCTCATCTACAAGGTTAGTCAGAAAGGGGGTATTAATCCGAAAGGGTGTTAAAGTAGCCATAATAATGAGTAACTTTTGTTCTACCACTTTCCCCAAAAGTCATTAGTTTAAGAGAAATAGCTCTTCAAAAATTACATAAAAAATATTCTAAAATCTATCTATCCTCAGTTATGATCAGCTGTGTTTACATTTTAGGTCATATTTGGGGTCACGAATTATAAGCTTCATTTTTTGAACGCGTAACTAAAGTAGGGCCGAAGAATTTTTGAAAAAAACTAAAATAAAAATATTTTCTATGGAAATAAAAAGTATCGAATTTTGAAATTTTACCACTTGCTTTAAAACCGTCATCAGTGATACTTAAAGTGGCCTGTGGATTAATACCCCCTTTCCAACTAACCTTAAATTATTTAATTTTTAATTACTGTGAAGGCTGAGAAGCGAATATTGTTGCACAACTTAAGACAGGATATGTCCAGTGTAGGACTGCTGTAGCCTTAGTTGATAATGAAAGGTTCTTACGAGAAGAGAAGTAGCAGCCCGGTGTTTGGTATTGTCAATTGCTTATTACGTGTGGCCACTTTATTATTATTAGCCTATACTGTCCCACGAAAGGCCTCCCTCCGTTCCTTCCATCTGTCGAGATTCCGTGCCAACTGTCAAGAAAGGCATCACACTCGTCCCGCGATCTGCCGTGACCTTGTCTCGCTGTCTCAGGGCTCCATTCTTGTGCTATACGGGAACACAGCTCATTCGGTATACGGCAGATTCTTGGATGTGACCACTACTATGAGTACCTATACTCCCTTTATTCATTGTTTGTACCTACAAAAAATTTACATTTTTAAATATTTCGTTATAAAAACATTTAAAAATATAAAAAAATTGTAGCCCACCAGCATCGGGAACAGCGTCCAAGCTGCCGGCGGTCTAGGCTCCAGAGAGAGGAACTTCCTAACGATACGCGCCGTGTCCAGAAGTATCGCTTTCTGAATCAAACTCTTAATCCAGCTGCCTAATGAGAGCCCCATCAGATGTTGGTCGAGGCTCTTAGGTATTAAGCCATTGGCTGTAACGACTATCGGCACAATGACTGCTAAGTCAACATCCCACACGTCGACAACCTCGTGTGCCAAATCAAGATATGTGTTTTTTTTATCGTTTTCGGCTTTCACGAGATTCTCGTCATGCGGGACAGTGATATCAACAATCATCGTGCGGCGTTCTAATCGATCTATCACCACGAAGTCAGGCTTATTGGCAATAATAGTCCTATCGGTGATGATAGATCGATCCCAGTACAGTGTGACATGGCCACTCTCGAGAACTGGGTCGGGCACATTAAGTAATACTTGTTATTTAAATTTCTGTGCATGTGACTGATCTCCATCAACGACGAAAGATGGATGCACATTAGTAAAGTGTATGAAAAGAGCCTCCACGAGTGACAATACTTCATTACGTCCGACTCACTCTGGGCAGTCAGCCCCACTACCAACCTTTTCTTTAATTATTATTATTTCAATTGTTTGCGTTTAACCCTAGACGCACCTGATGGTAAGCGCAGACAGGGTCTAAGATAGAGCACTCGAATACAAGTAACAGAGTTATGATGGATTCTCCTATACCACTCTGACTCTCACATACACACGATGGAACACAGTAAACTGTTTGGCCTTAATGTGAGGGTGGTAGCTAGCCAGGAAGACCGTATAGATCCTACCACCAAGCGTGCTGGGTTTTGTGGAATCTTACAACATGCTTCTATTCCCAGCGTGCAGTGACGAAGTTTTATATTCTAGTCCGTCTCCTTGCTGGATGGCCAATCATTTCGCCATGGCATGAGCTATTAGCATATCAGATATAGAATGCGATGGTTCATTTATTGAAAAAATGTTTTGTTCATTCTGAAAAAAACTTGTGCAGGGTCAATCAGTGTCACCAGTAGATCACGCGGTTTGAAGGAACTACACGAATTCGTTTACAGCCTGTATAGCTCGTGCCGACACGAGAGAAGAAGTACAACTCTGTATACCCCTTCGAATAACACAGGCATAATGTGTAGGTAGGTACCTACATTTTTTGTACTGTATAAAACCCCAATTTTCGTAATTTATCCTTATGCTTTGTAAGTTTTTTTTTATCTTTGCACATTTTTATTTGTCGGATATTGCAATGTCAACGTTTATGACTAAGGTCAATCTGTCTGTCCGCACGTCACATTATGAATCAGCCATTTCTAGGAAAAGGGTATGTACTTACTTTTTTTTAAAGAGTTTATACCTAGTACTGTATGACGTATGTAAGCGCTAATGACCAGTAAATTCCGCTACTGACCAAAAATTTAATTCCTTATATTTAATTAATGATTGCGCTGAAAGATTTCAATGGAAATACCGGATAACGGAAAACAGTCATGCAGTAGTAATGCCATTTAATAATCAAAAGAAGTTAGTACAAAAAAACAATAGCAGGCAAGCTTTGTTTTGCCTAGCCATTTCCCAACTATGTTGAAGTCAGCTTCTAGTCTGCCGATGCGGCTGAATACCCGCATTTTATAAGGTTTAAGAACTTTCTCGTAAAGAATTATATTCACTTACAAGAGAAAAACTTATATCTAACTAGCGACCCGTCCCGGCTTCGCACGGGTGCAATGTATTATACATATAAACCTTTCTCTTGAATTACTCTATCTATTAAAAAAAACCGCATCAAAATCCGTTGCGTAGTTTTAAAGATCTAAGCATACATAGGGACAGACAGCGGGAAGCGACTTTGTTTTATACTATGTAGTGATTAAGTTAAATTACATAAGGTGACGCAGCGGCTACACAACAAGAATAGGTTAGATAGGTACAGTACCCGAAGACAATTTACAGTTTTGAATCCTCTAAAATATGCTTCTTTAGAGATTTTTCGAAAGTAATCATCTACTTTTGATCTTTTTTATTTCGAGGCAATTTGTTGTAAAGCTGTGCTCCTTCATACAGAATAGTATGCAGGCCGTAGTTTGTTCTAGGCGCCCGCAACACTATATTATTTGCTCGGCTAGTTCTGTAGTATTTTACAAGGAGCGACTGCCATCAGAACTCCGCAACCCATTTACTGGGCAATGCCGATATCCTAAGGTTAGACCAGTTGTCAAACTTTCGGGATTCTGACACCCGGAACCGACGGTTTAACGTGCTCTTCGAGTCACGGAGAGGTTCCGACTTGTAACGAACGCTCACCCATCCACCGACGAACCGCAGCAAGTGCAGCTTAACTTTGCACATCGTATACTTAATCCGGACAATGTTAATTAGCCACGAGCCAGCAGAATAGCGGACAACAGAAGGGAAGGCAAGCTTTAATTTTTTGAATTTAATTGTAACGCAACTACTGATGCTGAGACAACAGGAGCACATATTTAGAGATGTCATCTAATCTTAATATCTATGGAATGTCAAGCATGTTCTTTTTATGACGTATTCACGACTTCGTGGTTACTTAATTTAGATGGAATAAGAATTTGGCGTAGAGTTCCATATATCAACGGTACAGAGTCTTCCCAACTTACAGCCAGTTGAAGCATGAATCGCATCGAAGATGCTGAAAAAGAGCGTAGGTAGTCTTAACAAGCATGGCACTCTAACGTATGAGTGCTTAAATGCGGAAAAATATACAAGTACCTGAATGCGGTAGACGTAATTATTTGACCCAAGAATGTAGGTAAGTTTAGGCGAAAAAAAAAATGTATGGTATTCTGGCACCTTTCAAACATTTTTGCGGTTATCTGGCGCCGGGTGAAAAAAACATGCCCCAGTGTTGGACAGACGATCTCTTCCAGCTAAACAAATAACACGTATCATAGCTGCTAAAAAAGATCGTAAGCTTACTAGCGATTAGCTATCGATTTTTTTAGAATATAACTTTTATTTAATAACTTTTAAGCCTTCGCGTTACATGATAATAAGGTACTAAATGAGAATGAAATTGGTCGAAACGTCACGCGAATAAAGGTAAATTCGCGTTAATTCCCGTCCAGTAATAATTATATTATTGACGTTTACTTTCTTGGGAAAAAATAAAATCATTGTACAATTTCACGCGTATTGTACAAAAGAAAACCCTTTATTGAAACTGTTGGTAGTACTTATTTGGTTATCAACCTGATACTCAAATGCTACCTTTATAAGTATAACATTTAAGTATAATCTTATTCAAACATAGTAGAGGAATGGCTAACGTCATTTTTGCGTCGCTTGCGCACGTGCCGGGCAGTCGAAGGCTTCGCGGCGACGCCCGTCTATTGGGCGCATACAGTCGCGGTGAAAACTGTAGCTGAAACATTTGACTTAAAATATTTCTATGTATTAAAATACCATTTGAAATTTTGAGATATATGTAAAAGTGATTTATGAATTAATTGAAAATGAAAATGTTTAATATGTTTGATTTTAACAACAATCATTTTACCTACTAGCGAAGGAATGATACAACTTACCGTATCAGATCGTTATCATTATGATTAACCCTTATTATTAACAGACCTATGTATTCTTAATTGACGTAACAAAATATCATAGCAAAAGTTAACAGGCTGATTTTTAATCATAACATAGCATAATCGGCCCATTATCGTCTCATTACTAGGCACAAACCTCCCAGAATGAGCAGAGCCTTAAGCCCTAATCTACCACGCTGACCTGGTGTAGATTGGCAGACAGGATTAACGATTGGGAACTCTATTTGTAGGAGCCCTTTCAAGTGTGCCAGTTTCCTCAAGATATTTTCCTTCATCGTTGACGCAAGTGATAATTGAATTCTGATCTGGAAATGAATCCTAAAAGTCCGAGATGCGGGCTGATTTCGAATACTCTTGTATGGAAGGGGAGCGTATGAACCGCTAGGTTTCTTCTTCCTTTGCCTTGTCCCATTATCTGGGGTTGGCTCTCCCTCTCTGCCTTCTCCGCTAGCGTATCGTATTGCATCGACCGCAAGTCTATTCCTGCTTAACCGTGGTGATGTAAATAATACCTTTATGGTGCCACTTATGTGTGGTCACGATAATCCCTATTTGTGAGCACTGCTTCTTCTAGCCAAAGAGGTTCAGGATCCAAGTCCATAGGCCGAGTATCCATTAAACGAACATATTTCTGCGTAAACCCCTTAAGAGAACCGTTCGCTTGGACCAGTGCGCAGTAACTGGTCCGTTCAAGCAAACTTCTCGCTCGCATACATTTCGCTTGCCTTGCACTCTGCCTTACGTACTTACATGTTTCCCTACCTTCACAAATATCCGTTGGAGCTTATCCTTTTGATACATTTTATTATAGGACAGATACGACATCTCTCTCTTCTCTTCTGAATCGTTTCCTCACTACTGAGGATCGTGACTCCATGTCAACCTGTCCGCGGTCTGTCTCCATCTGTTACGATCAGTTGCCTGGTGGATTGCGGCGCTTATAGGTGTTGCGAGTTGTTCGGATATCTGATCTGATCATGGTCTAGGTCTTCTGCCCTCTATTTTCCTGTTACCATTAAACGTTCCAGGTTATGGGCATCTCTGCGAGCAATGTGGCCGAAGTATCGCACTATGCGTTGCAGGCTGGTTGAGGACAGACGTGGTGTCTTCTTTATTTTCAGCTGTTTTAGGATCGAGACGTTTGTGCGGTGGGAATGAGTATATTAGAGGAAGTTTGAAAGTAGCGCCAGTGACAGAAAAGTTGAAAGGGAACCGATTGTCTTGGTATGGGCATGTGAAGAGGAGGGATGAAACACATGTGACCAAAAAAGTTATGAATATAAATGTGGATGGATGGAGAGGAAGAGGGAAGCCAAAGATAAGATGGATGTATTGTGTGAAGAATGATATGAAAGAGAAGGGAATCAGTGATAGCATGACGGTTGACATGACGGAATGGAAGAAGAAAACGTGTTGCGCCGACCCCAAGTAACATGGGATAAGGGCAGGAAGATGATGATGATAACGTTTGTGCGGTGGGCTGTCCATGGTATTCTCAACAGGCAGCGCCAGCACCACATTTCAAAGGCGTCAATTCTTTGCCTGTCAGCGGCTTTGAACGTCCACGTCTCTGCACCATAGAGAGCAATGGAGAAGACAAGTGTGCAGACCAGATGTATCTTGGTTCAGATACGACATAAACTGACACTTATAAGCACCATACGTACAAAAATATATTCGCAGTCGAAAACGCTTTATCATCGACAGTACAACAATAAAACTCTTCAATCGGTGGTAGGTACAGCACGATCGCGATTGTTTATCTGCCTCTCGTTTTCACTGCTCGTGAACGGCCGACATTCGAAGGTCGACACAAAATTAAAAGTGTTTTAGTATCTGATTACGGAGGCTTATTATGATTTGAGCTAGGCGATACAACAAAGGCTTCCTGCCCGCTGTGTTTAATATAAATAACGAAATTAAACTGCATTGTTTGGTCAGCCATTTTACATAAGAAGTTTTGTATGGCATGCATTGTTGAGATGATGATTGTGATAAGTAGCTAAGTAACTATGCATCGATACTTTGTATGCTGCATAGTTTTGTTGTAATTTAGAAACGCTGGAAATGTATTGGCGAGAAGTGACATAACTTTGAGAAAATTTGAAAGAATTGGGAGAAACCTTTGCTCAGGAACAAGAGCTTTTTCTTCTTCTCGTTTGACCCTAGTCGTAGCTGATGATAAGCGAGGACAAAGTCTGAAATGGAGCAAACAAAACAGTGATATAGAGAGATTCCCCTGTACTCCACTGGCTCTCACATAAATACGACGGAACACAGTAAACTGCTTGGCACCGGGCTTTAATGTGAGGGTGGCATCTAGCCAGGCGGACCGTATAGATCCTACCACCAAGCGTGATGGGTTTTATTGAATCTTACAACACGCGTCTATTATCAGCATGCAGTGAGGAACTTTTATATTTTAGCCCGTCTCCACACGGGATAGAATAAAAAATAATAGTTAATTCTAAGCTTCTTTAATAGAAGTTATAGTGTCAATAATTGCTCCATTTTCCTGTATATGTCATGACATTTAACATGTACCATTTGCCTTCAATGTAAATACTACTATTATCCGAAGTTCTCGGAAACAGGTAATTGTAATTATGTTTCGAAAAAAGTGAACCAGAATCGACTCGCATCTCAGTCAACAAAAACACAGTTACTTCGTTGTTTAATGAACAAAAACATCTCGGGAGATCAATTTCGCTATCATCAAATACTTTTTGTCAGAAATCACTCACCTATTTAGAGTTTTTACGCGATTATCATTTGACGTAAATGTTTAAAAAAATATTGATGCAGCACGATGGTTCGATTGCTATTGATATTTCGTTTCTTTGTCGTATTGACACCACGAATAAATGCGAAAAAATAAAACCTATTAAGTATAACTTTTTAATGGGTTCCTTCTATTTGGCAGAATCTTGATACTCCGATTTTTATTTGGCATAACTCACATGGCATAATCTTATTTAATCGAATATTTTTAAGGCATAAAAAATATTTAGCATAACTTTTGTTTGGCAGAATATTTACGTGTCCGAATTTACAATGGCATACTTTTATCTTGGCAGAATTTTGTTTCGCATAATTACCTTTGCCATAATTAATATTATGCATAATTTTGTTTAGCATAACATTTATTTAGAGATACGATTATTTGGTATGGGTGCATACAAGCATACTTTGTGTCATAAAAAGTCAATACGTTGTGCTGCAAAATTTTGTGACAGAAACGAATCGCTGCGAAACCGAGTTTACGCAGTCTTGTCTGCCCTACCCCTAGAGTGTAATTTAAACCCGCGTAGGCGCGGAGGGGTAGGGCGGCCCGCGAGCTGAGGAGCAGGTGGTTTGAAGGCCCGCCACCGCGGCCGAGGCTGGCCGGCGAAGCCGGCCAGCAAGCCGAAGCTGCGGTGGTGAGCGTTAAAAGCATCTGTGACGATAAGCTCGCGTGGCGCCGCCCAAACCCCGCAGCGCCGGAGCCGTGACAGAAACAATGCTTGCTGCATGTTGCATGCCTGCTTGCATGCTGCATGCCTGCTTGCATGCTGCATGCCTGCTTGCATGCTGCATGCCTGCTGCATGTTGCATGCCTGCTTGCATGCTGCATGCATGCTGCATGTTGCATGCAGCATGCATGCAGCATAAAGCAGCAAAAAATCAGTTCTGCCTTTTAATGACTATCGATATAAAATGTATGCCAAAAGACGATTCTGACTGTGAATTTTCTGCGAAATGATGTTTCTGCTTTTTAATTATTATGGATATAAACATTATGCCTAAAGATGATTCTGACTAACAAAATTATGAGTTTTGAATGTATGACAACTGAGTGTATGCGAAATGATTTTCTGCGAAATGAAGTTTATGCTATCCGTTGTTATGCAAAACAATATTATGACGTAAAAAGTTCTGCTATAAAAGGTAGACCCCTTTTTAATACAGTACTACGTCCGTTTGCTTTAAAGAAAAACTATTTCGAAGAAATCAATCGGGTAGTCAAAAACATCAATATTTTTGATGGACATCGAAATATAATATCGAAACACTCTCTCGTCTTTTTTATAAAACTTATCGATAGAGATCTTCGCTTCGTCTCCGAGCTCTCGATTCGAGTCGCGTCCGTCCCCGACAGGTGGCTCGAAAGATAAAGAAGAAAGTAGGCTGTGGTAACCATGGTAACGATTGTTTATTTAGATTGACTGTATTGTAGAGCTTTTCCGTTAGACGTCACGTACCTACTGGTTTATGACTGTCGAGATCTCTTATCTTCCTCCGCGGAATACTAAAGAAAGCTTCTGTTTAGTTAGGTTACAAGTTAAAACAGCAACAGGAAACGTGTAGGAAACTTTTAGGTTTCTTTAATTACACAGTGACAATGACGTATTATAAATAGACACGTCATGCATCAACATCACGGCACTCAAAATCAGCGTAAATACTATCGGTAGCTGGATAGCTACATAAACGTACGAAAAAGGAAAGAAAATTAAATGTCACATAAGGAATTTCTGTTGTTAGAGAGAGATAAATATGTATCTTAGGTTACGTCATTATTTTTTGGTGCATGCTCATTGGTCGAGCGCGTACAAAAAGAGGCATGTGGGGAAAAATTGACACTCAATTTTCTCGTGTTGATATAGGTAGGTAAGTAGTAGATTTTTGGGTAAAATAATATTATTCTCTATCCTTAAAATTATGAATGCAGTATTTAGCAACAGTAATTATAGTTATTTAATTAATAAAACAAAATGTAATATAAACATAAAAATCTTTATCTACGAGTATATAATCAAAGTAATCAAGTAAGAATCTCATACGTATGTTAAATGTCTGTGATGACCTCTTGCTGAGATAGGTACGATTCGAGTATTGGTCTATTAAATTGATCATTAGGTTTAATAAAACATATTATTATACCTATTCAAATAATATAATTAATCGAAATAAAAACAATGTAGGTTTTATAAACACTGATGCAAAGTTGCCGATTTTCCTCGCTAGCCGCCATTATGCTGCATCGAAAAAAATTAAATTAAATAAATATTTTTTCTTGATATTTACGCATGAAATGACACTTTTTTATCTTTTACAGTTGCAGTATAATTATTACATATTCTATACACACAGGACGGCATTTTTTTCGCTAATAGAGAAAGTTATTACACACAAGTTATTTCAATTTCACGTACAGCCGCGGCAACGGTTGCTACGCGACTAAATGGATGTCAGGCAATTACCTTGCATTCATCTAGCCACTACAGAGCGCGGGCAACGTATCTATAGTAGTTTATATTATCATTGCACAGTGATCAAAATCAGCTGCAGTTGCAGCAGCACTTGTCAATATCAGCAGTCCAAATGTTTGGTTTTGATTTTGTTGTCAAACAATTTGTCAATTTTTGTTAAACGAAAACTGTACCATTAAAGAAACCTAAAAAAATACCTGAATTAGCCCACAGCATCGGTAAGAATCTTACAACGTTGAAAAAGAGACCATTCTTTCAACTTTAGCATGTATGATAATTATCTGTATAGATCCCAAGACTTGTATTGCGGAAGTCAGATCGCAATCTCCGTGTAAAATGCTGATGATCTGCCGCATCCGTTAAGACTAAAAGCCGGACCCAACATAGTTGGGAAAAGACTGAGAGTATGATTTAGAACCGTATTTAGGTAGAAAGTTTTAAGCTTGCAAAGCATGGCGATCGAAGGTGTATTAACAGCAGATGCAGACGCGCATTTGAATTAAGAAATTCAACCAGAGACGGATTTTCTTTAAGGCCGACTAGGGTCTAGGGCGGCCAGATATAAGGAGCGTCAAATCATGGCAAAAAGAAAAAACTTATCGCTGTAATGGTGTTGAGAAAGGGGCTGCTGGTACACACGCCCTAGGATGGCCAAGACTGCTAGTCTGGCTCTGAATCCAACTCACTCCAACTTCACACTATCATAATTTAAATACCTTCTTCTTCTGCCTGTCCATAACCCAAAGTACTTGGAGTCGGCGCAAAATGTTTTCTTCTTCCATTCTTCCCTATTAGCCATCCCGCTCTCATTTACTCCCTTTTCATTCATATCATCTCTCACACAATCCATCCATGTTTTCTTTGGTCTCCCTCTTCCCCTCCATCCATCAACATGTAAATTCATTACTCTCTTAGTCACAAGCTTTTCGTCCTTCTTCATCACATGCCCATACCATATCTACAGCTACAATTTCTCTCTTTCCTTTCTTCGACTTTGCCATTGTGATGATGAAACATGCATCGAAAGTTTGCAAACACTGCTTCAATCAATATGAAAGTCATTTGAATAATCACCAGACCGTAACGACTGGTACAAAATTAATCTACTCCAATATTTTCACGACAACACATTCCATTTGCAATGGCTACTAATAACTTTACGAAACTTTGTCTGTTGGACATACACAATAATGAATTCTTTGAAGCTGAAATTAATTGTGTGCATAAGAATTGAATTTTTGAATTTGCAAATCTTTTTTCTGTAATTACGTAATTTTGCAATAACCATTTCTGTTGTGCAATAAAGAGTGCTAAATGAACTTGCCAAAACGATATAAAACTGGATAATTAAGAATAGTACGAAATATTCATTAGTAATCCTTAACTGTAGCCTGAAAATGAGAATTAACTGAAAATATTTGCTTTCTGTACTATCATATTTTGATCTAACACAGTTAGCTACTATACTATTTATACCTATACAACGTGTCTCAAAAATACCCCTAAAACCGAAAGGGGATTAAAAGGTCCCTTGTTAAGAGTCTATTGGAAATATTATAAACAAAAGAATTACCCAAAAAAAAATTGGACAAATCATAAAATAAAATCATCACCGAAACGCAACGCAACCCTGAAAACATAAAAGTAAAGAGTAGATTACCCAGACAGTTATTTACATTCTTACCTAATTTCCTCTGAAAGGTAAATGACAAAAACCATAAAAGACTTCTTGATTAACATTTTCTTTTTAAGGGAATTATGTAACACGTTGTATATTCTAATCTAATCTCTAAATAGTATAACTTGCAGTCGAATTTTTGTCCGCTTACTTCTTCTATACACTGAATGGATTTTGATGCGGTATTCTTCAATTCAATTTAGGTAATTTCTTCCGAAAGCTTCTAAGCTATAAAACGTACCCAAGCGACGCCAGGTCTTGTCGCTAGTATTTTAATAATTTGAAAGAACCTTTTCTACCGTTTTCTACTATTGTTAGGATATTCCAAAAAATATATTTTACAAACAATAGCGGGCAAATGTGTCTTATTAACATCATATTTTGAAGAATAAACAAGAACCCATTGTGTTCAACACATATCCTATTCTTCCTTACCATTCAACATCCATCACAAGACTTCCTTACAGCAGCGTCGTGACGTGTCGGCTATCTGCGACGCGGCGCAAGCGCACAATTTGTGAGTCTCGTGCGCGCGCAGCCAGATAACGCGCCTGAATAATACATTCGCTCTCGTTGCGTTCTGCTCTAGTTTGTTACAGGACTCGAGCATCTTACTGCTCTAGATTGAACTGCTTTAATTACAATGAAAGGTTGCTTGAATTTTAAGGCTTTTATAAATAACTTAATTCTTGTACTTCCCGGCAAATAATACGCTAGCTTTTCCTACTATGAGTGACGTCAAAGATAACTATGCCAGACATGATGATGAGGAACAAAGTTGGAATCTTCCATTAAAATATTTTGAATACCAATGATTCAAAAGACAATCCTTACTAATATTATAAATGCGAAAGTAACTCTGTCTATCACTGCCGTCCTATGTCTAAAAGGCCAATAAGTGACTAAACATAATTTTGAGTTATGAGCAAAAACGTCGAAAGTGTTGTCCCTAGAAATACAGATGTTTTTGACTATACCAAATTATTGGGCTACTTTAAGCTCATTGTATAACTTTTAACGAGTGACAGGACTAATAAAGTTTTTAAAATTAAAGTTTTTGTTTTAATGTCATGCTTTTTTGTACTGAAATTTGACCATCTACAATATGGAATGGTATGGTATTATATGGTAATGTCTCAGTAAAAGTCACTCAATCTCGTAATTGACAAATGATAAAAAAATACGGACCAGACTGGTCGATAGAGCAAATGTTGCGCTTTTCCGTAGTTTATAAAACTCAAATTCGACAAAATTTCGTTTTACGGTCTTTTAGACATAGGATGGCAGTCAGTCTGTCTGTTACCTCATCATGATTAAACTACTCAACCGATTGTGTTGAAACTTGGTACAGAGATACGGGTGAAGCCACGAGCGGCCCTAGTACACAATAAATACTCGTAAGAAGAGCTTCTTTCTAGAATTGAAGAATAAAAGAAATGGCGCTTACGACAGCGGACACAAGAAACTTTTACATATTCATAAGAAGCATCGTAAAAGGCCAAGGAAGCTTTCAAAGTGTCGCCAATTAATACTTAAATGGTGATTTTTCTGAAAGCCTTATACATCACACTAGTAGTGCGAATGTAATCCATTTCCATATCCATCCGCTATTGATCCCCTACCTTAGATGGACATTACTAAGGCAACAACAACCTAGAAGTGATTTGTAAGTAATACTGTAATTGGATTCATTAAGTATACCGTGTATCGCATAAAGTAACACGGAAATCTAGTCTTTATTCAAAAGAAATAGTGTCTATAATTGCGTGGGAATATGTAGTAGAAAGAATATGTAAAGTTAAGGTACCATTAGCAACTTAGTAGGGACTCTGCTAATGTCAGTGGGAGATGTTAGTGTTTTTTTTTTCATATCTCGCTTGACTTAATGGTCCGGGAGTTATAAAAACAAGCTTTGTCAATATTAGGAAGTAATTAAGGCGCCTTTGACAGTCCAATTAAATTGTCTGATGGTCTTTGTCAGGCAGTCGATGCGTCAATTTATTTTTTATTCGATGTTGAACGTACAATGAAAACATTATTGGGTTGGGTATGGGAATTGACAAATTAAATGGCTTCTATTTCTTTTTTGTTGTCTATTTGTTGGTAGATCTTATGGTCTTCTTTGTCGTGTAAGGGATTTCTCTGCGTATTGCTAGAATCATTGGCGTTTATATTTTGTTGAATTTGACCAAACTTTGTGTACTCACGAATCCGGTTTCATTCGGATTTTAGTGGTATCAAGCCGCGTTGGCTGGCTAGCTGCCTAGCGTTATTGGTTAAAATGAGGACTCTTGTATCTTTGCCAATAATTTATTTATTTGTATCTCTCTTCAAATCACGGCTCATCTTCCGTGCGGAAGATGTCCGGTCCTTTGGAAGGCATACACGGGGACACAGGTCCAACGCGCAGAGGCCCCTTTGAGAACTTTAATCTAAAATTTGGTGGGGCATCAACCGGGGACTATCCACAGCTGCACTATTGGAGTACCGTCATGGACCGTCCCAGGTGGGTGCAAGACTATTGTAAAATATGGTGAAAAATATCTGGTCTATGGGAAGGGGTGTTTAGTGGATCTGTTAACCTCTATTGCCGGAAGAAAACGGCGTCTGCCTTTCAAGTTTAAATTTGAAATGCGTTGGTAGACGGTGACTCGCCAGCTCACTAGCTGGGCCCCCTGAAATGCCGCCAGTATATAGGCGAAGGGGGCAACAAACGTGTGAGCGGCTAGAAGTAAAGAGAGGTGTGGTCCCGGTTTCGCCGTCGCGGGTCTAAAAGACCCGGAGTGGGTTTCCCCGCTATTATGCCATTAGACACTTCCACCTCCGAGCATATAGCTCTGGCGGCCCCCCTCTGGACGGCCGATAAAGGCAAGCCAAAGTTGAGAGTCCTGCGGGCACTCTTGGGGTTCCACCCCAGCCAGCCAACAAAGGCAAACTGGAGACGAGGCCCTGACCGACTCTCTGAGGCAATAAGGTACGCAGTGTCGCCACTCACCAACAGCTCGCCACAAGCTGCCCTGCGGTTTGTAAGCTTTTCAGTAGACCTCATGACACATTTTTTATTATATTTATTTATTTATTAAGAATCTCCAACAAAGGATATACACATCCATTCACATATTATGGAAGACATTTGGCAATTAACAAGTGTACTCCCTCAATTACAGGAGACAACAGCATGCACAAGATAGCAACTAAGCCAACATAATAAAATAAACAATATTAAAATAACAGAGAAATTAAATCTAAAGTAATAAGGCACAGAGAATTAAAATACATTAAAATTAAAAATAAATTAAATT
Source organism: Amphipyra tragopoginis (assembly GCA_905220435.1). Taxonomy (NCBI): domain Eukaryota; kingdom Metazoa; phylum Arthropoda; class Insecta; order Lepidoptera; family Noctuidae; genus Amphipyra; species Amphipyra tragopoginis. The sequence goes on from HG992009.1 coordinate 15,589,946, forward strand.
ATAAAAATAAGAGAAAGTTATAACTGTTAGGTCAAATCCTTTAAACATTTTTTACATTTCGGCAGAGACTCGCAGATGTCTAAATTAACAGTTTTCGCTAGCATATTATATTGCTGAATAGGTTCATAATGAAGCAAATACCCTAAATATCATATACAATACATACCAAATACCATAGCTTTCTAAAGTAGACCCTTCCATACGTTACTAGTTATCACAGGTCAAATTAGCTCATGAATCTATTTACATGATCAGTTGAGTCCTAAAAAATGCTACCATTGGTAAGCAAAACGATAAATTTTTATATTTGTGCTGTATTTAATAGATTTTTCTGTCATTATTTTGTCAGTCAGGTGCAGAACCTTCATTTGCTTTGTAATACGTATCACACCTACTTCGAAGTCCATTTGGATTATGATGTGTAGGTTTTGGATCTATCAAAACATGCCTTAAAGGAATATGAGTACTTATCAGTTTAAATGTAGGTTAAAAGCAATTTCACGACAAACAAACACCTACTAATTTTTATTACTAATGTTAATGATTGGCCTCGAAGGTTACGTTAAGCCGTCGCGTCGGTCCCGGGTGTCATAAGAATATCTATGACAGTTGTTATAGTCAGAAGCCCGAAAGTCTGACAATTGGTCTAATCTTAGGTTATCTTAAATCTTTTGCCCAGTAACTAGGCTGCGGAGGTCTGATAGCAGTTGATGATGATGATGATTTAGCCGAAAGACGTCAACTGCTGGATATAGGCCTTCCTCAATATGGGGGGGGTTTGCATCGCCACGCTTGGCAGGCGGGTTGGCGATCGTAGTTTGGTTGTTAAAATGCTTAGAGGACGCTGCTGCCCATCCTCTAATTAATCTCTTAGTCGCCTTTTACGACACCCATGGGAAGAGATGTAGTAGGGCTATTCTTTACGTCCGACACTACACGGAATATAGCAGTTAGTGATAGCAGTTGGTCTGTGTAAAATACTGGTATTCAGCCGCATCTGATTAAACTGGAAGCTTACCCATACATAGTTGGGAAAATGTTAAGCAGAACAGAAATGTTAACGGATTAAGTGACAACGCATACGGGCCACTAAGTTGATTTTAGAAGGAGTTTTGTGTCTGTGGACACACTTTAGTAACTCGAGACACAGTGTCAAGCTACAGGACTCGTCGTAAGTAAGGGCCATCGCAAACTGGGCGACTTGTCACCGCGACTAGACGCGGCGTTGTCGTTTGCCTCTGGCGTCTTGTCGCCGCGACTAGACGCTAAGCTGTCGCTTGCGTCGGCGACTAGTCGTTACGACAGACGTCGTGCAGGAAGCGATCATTAGTAGTAGAGTATTCAAGAGAGACGGTCGTGTTGTTTCACAGCGAGACTGACGCTGCGCCGTCGCGCGACTTTCGTCGTGTGCACGTGCACAGCGCGACTAGACGCAGCGACAAGTAGCGATCGTCCGCGACTCCCCTAGCTTGTCGTCGGGACTCCGCGACTCTGACGCCAAGTGTCAGAGTCGTAGTAGCTTTGAACAAAATAAATGAAAATTGTCGGCCGCAGCTTGTCGTCGCGACTAGTCGCCGAGCTATCGCTGTCGCGTGTCACCTAGTGTGCGCCTAGGCTAAGGAAGTGTCTTAACACATTCGAGTCCACCACACTTTTCATAGAGCTCATACGCCATGACGCCGGACTGAACGTGTTAAACTCAAACTTCTTCTTCTATCGTGTCGGCACGAGCTATACAGAATGGCTCATGCCGTGGAGAAAAGATTTGCCAGTCAGCAAGGTTGATAGCGGGGCTGACTGCCCAGGGAGCGCCGGACATACTTATGTATCGTCACTCATAGAGGCTCTTTTCATGCACCCCCTTAACTCAAACGCAAAACTCATTTATTCAAAATAGACTAGAATTACTTACTTAGTTCTTTTTGAACGTCAGATTTACAATAGACAGCCCACAAAAAAGCCCTCCCTTCACCGCTTCCTAGTGTTTATGCTGTGAAGAAGAAACACACAGCAACACAGATCTGTCTGTCACATGAATAAATTAATTGACTCTATACAACGAAATCCATAATATATTTTACAATATTATGATTAAAGGAAAAATAAAAATGAAAAAAAGTATATAAATATGTTTTAACAAAAAGTTTAGGTACAAACGAAGCGTTTTTAAGAAATAGAAGCCATGTAAAGCTGTTTAGTAACTCCAGACACTTTTCCAAGCAACAGGACTCGTTGCTCGAGCGATGACGTTGGCTTCATACATCAACAGTTGCTGCAGCTTAAAAACAAAGAGCGATTAACTGTGTCTGGCAAGTTAGTGTCTCATAAAACTAACAGCTTTATTTTTGCGATGTTAAATAATTTTGTGTAGGTTCAGAATGACCATATATCGTTCGAAGCTTTTATTTACTGAGATGTTGATGAAGGTATTTTAAACTGCATCCTAATTGCACATCACACTCGTAATCGCTATAGCTTTCATTTTGACAATACAACAATAGTTATTGCGTGCTATATAGTTGTGGAGAAGTCGGATTGTTAATTCGTACGTTGCTGTGGAAATTGTTGACCTGTCAAAATCAAACTCATAGCGATTACGAATGTGGTGCGCAATTTGAATGCTGGGGCCTAGTTCTCCTAAAATAAATCTTTATAAATCACAACCGAACCAAGGCCGAACCGTTTATTCAGACAGTTCTCAATTTCAAAAGCTATCAAATTGTTTGACACAAAAAACAAAATCAATCATTTTGAAAGTTTTCGAAAACAAAAACTGACTGACGGTTGTGGTTTGATTGCGTTTGGCAACAATTTATTTTAGGAGAATTAGGCCCCAGGACTTTGTGCATTGTGCATGGCATAGCACCTATAATATAGTAGTATTAAAAAAGTAGAGCAAAGTTTAAAAAACATTGGCACCTTTATGTTACAAATGGAATTTTTTTTTTTTTTTTTTGTTTTTTTTTTTTTCTTCAACCTATATTGTCCCACTGCTGGGCAAAGGTCTCCCCCATAGCCTTCCACTCATCTCTATGCCTTGCCTTCTCTGGCCAATCTCCCATAAACGACTCTAAGTCATCACGCCAGCGTTTCCTAGGCCTCCCTCGGCGACGACGCCCGTCTTCCGGCACCCACTGCGTGACGACTCTAGCCCATCTGTCTTCATGCATTCTGCATACATGACCCGCCCAATCCCACTTCAGTTTTGCAGACTTATGGCCCACATCGGCGATTCCTGTTTTGCAGCGTATCGTGGTATTACGTATTCGGTCACTGAGCTTAATACCCAATACGCTACGCTCCATCGCTCTTTGGCAAACCTTAAGTTTGGACTTTTGAGACTCAGTCAGGGACCATGTTTGAGCACCGTAGGTTAGGATGGGCAGAATGCACATGTCGATGAGTTTGCGCTTCAGAGATAGAGGTAGGTCTCCCTTCATCAACGACTTCATGGACCAGTAGCTCTTCCAGGCGTTCTCGATACGGCGGTCGATTTCTTTATCCTGCCTGTTTTCGAAGGATACTAGCTGGCCTAAGTAAATGTACTCATCGACATAGTGAATTTCTTGCCCATCTACTTCAACCCTACTTTTTGTGTTATTGGTCATGACTTTCGTCTTTGACTGATTCATCATTAGTCCAACCTCAAGGCTTGCTGTGCTCAGATCTTGGAGCATGTGTTGTAACTCGGCAGCTGTCGATGCAAATAGTATGATGTCATCAGCGAAGCGAAGGTTGGTGAGTTCCTTGCAACCGACAGTAATACCTTTACTTGACCATAAATCTGCCAGGTTCTTAAATACCTCTTCGAGAGTGCTAGTGAACAATTTGGGTGAGAGAGGATCCCCTTGTTTCACGCCTTTGTGTATTTTAAATGTTTGTCCGGAAAAATTTAGTTTGATGTTTGCTGTGCTATTGTTGTAAATGATCTTAAGGATATCTATGTAAGTTGATTCTAACTGTTGGTTTTGTAAAGAAGAAAATATTGCTGAATGTTTTACGCTGTCAAATGCCTTTGTGTAGTCTACGAAGGCCAAGTACAAAGGTTTTCCGAATTCTATGTGCTTTTCCATAATTTGATTTAAAGCTTGAAGATGATCCGTAGTGGAGAAACTTGGGCGGAATCCAGCTTGTTCGGGCGGTTGGTGGGAGTCTAATTTTCCATCGATACGATTATAAATAACTTTAATAAATGCCTTGTATAGATGTGACACCAAGCTTATTGGTCTGTAGTTATTGACATCTGTTTTATCCCCTTTTTTGTGAAGTAGGATGATGTTTGAGTGGCACATCTTTGTTGGCACTTTTCCGGTCTGTAAAATGGTGTTGAACATGTTGGTGATGTGAGGTAGGAGTGTGGGAGAACCAAGCTTAAGGGATTCTGTTGTTACGCCGTCTTCACCAGGACTTTTGTCGTAATGCATACTATTTAAAACCTTTCTAACTTCATAACCTGTTATGAAAGGAATGCTGTCGGAATCAGGGTCTTCATATACTATGTCAGTGTCATTTTTTGATGGATCAGAATATAGTTTTTTGTAAAAATCTGTGCAAATTTCTAAAATTTTGTCCCTGTTATGGTGTTTATTACCCTCACTATCCTGTAAACTATTAATCCACTGTCTAGTTTTGCATATGCCTTGTTTAGCTACTCTTAGAGACTTGTTCTTCTCGAGTGCTATTTTTACCTTATGGGTATTCAAATTTCGGATGTCACGTCTAATACTTCGTTTGACTTGTTTGTCTAAAGCTCTATAATGTTCAGTACCAATGTTATATTTACTTCTTTCTTCTATTTGATTGATAGTTAAACTAGATAGTTTAGAATTTTTCTTCTTTTTTGTTTTTATCCGATTAGAACATTTGCGGATGCCATCTACTATTCTGCTATATTGTTCTTCAACATCAGATACATCCAAGTCAAGGTCTTTGAAGTAGTTGGCGAGTTCCAAGTTAAACTTTTCGGAGTTGTTAAAAAGAGTTTCTCTTGTGTGCTTTTTTATAGACATACTAAATAATTTGGCCCGATGAATTTTGAAAATGAACCTAATTTTTGCCCGGAGCGGTCTATGGTCGGAACTAAACTTAATTTTATTGATAGCACCTACGTCTTTTACTATTTGTGTGTCTGAAGTTAAAATGTAATCTATCTCGTTTTTAATTTGATTATTTGGTGAAATCCAAGTCCATCGTCTCTGTGGTTTTTTAGGAAACATACTATTTGCTATGCATATATTTTGCGCAAAGGCGAATTGGAGTAGCCTTGTACCTCGCTCGTTACGTTCTCCTAAGCCATGCAATCCTAGAGTATTTCCATAGTCCAACTCTTGCCTTGGTCCAACTTTAGCATTAAAATCTCCTAAAACTATGTTCCATGTTCCACGGTTTTCATCACATGCCTTATTAAGGGTATCGTAAAAATCTTCAACATCGTCGTCTACGTGTGTTGATGTCGGGGCGTAAGTCTGAACTATTGTTAATGTTTTACGGGATGTAATGCGAAATCTTAGAACAGCAACACGTTCAGAATATCCTGAGAACTCGATGATGTTGTCCTTCCACTTCTTAGCAACCAGAAATCCAACACCGTGAGATCCCTGAGTTTCTCCGAAGTGGAAGAACACAGCGTCGTCTCTTTCTTCAGTGTGTTCTCCCTGACGTCTCACCTCTGCAAGTCCTATAATGTCCCACTTAATGTCTTTCAAAGCGTTCTCTAGCTCTATAAGACGCTCGTCTTTCATTAGTGTACGAACATTATAGGTAAGAATATTAAGATTATCGGAGTCCTTTAGTATGTTAGCTGAAGTCGTTTGACGGTTAATCGATCTCGCCCGGAGATTCATCTCGCCCCTGACTCCAGTGCTGGGCCGGCGTCCGTCACCGCAAGCAAAGCTGCTGGAGCCGCCGGGCACTTGGGGACATTTTCTTGTTGTGCTTTCCATTTTGGGGGGTTTGGACCATAACCCGCCGCGCTGGTCCAATGCGTGTTGGCGGGTCGCCAGAGCCTCGTTAGTCGAATGCAGGGTGTACCACGAGCAGGTGAGGTTGGCTTGAGTTCCTAGGCTGTAATTGGGAACTCCTTACACCCACACAAATGGAAATACGCTTAATAAATACTATTAGTAACAACTACAATACAATACATTATACTTTCCACACACTAAATGAACACTAATTGATGACGTATTCAAACTATACGATCGAGCACCGCTAGAACAATATTGACATAACATTAGATAATGATACTTTGTGTGTACATATCCTTATATTCATTAATCATGATCATTAATTCGCGGTTGCAAGCACTTGAACATGTGACTATTAATAGATCCGTCATTATGAACTGTAGTTCAATGAAAAACCGAATATCAGATGTGAAGGAGTCTTTAATGCCCGGTTTCTATGGCTAAAAGGAATCGTTTTGCTTGCCGCCTTTTATTTTCTCATAGTGGGTGATGAAAAGTAGAGTGTATCACTCGGGCGCAAAATTTTTGGCTCGGGCGACGTACTTTAAATCCCTCGCTACGTTCAGGATTCTACTAAAGAATCCCTCGCTACGCTCGGGATTCTACTCTAGAATCCCTCACTTCGCTCTGGATTCAATAAAGCGCCCTCGCCGTAAAAATATTATTTTGCTCCCTTATGATACAATCTACTATAGAAGATCTAGTAAGTAGGTAGAGTGACTGTGGTTGGACAAAACCGAAGTTAAAGATGGAAGAAGGACACGGATGATGTTATAAGAGGGAAAGTGAATTTGAATAAAATTTACTCATATCGACAGGAGACTGATTGCAACAATATACGTAGACATAATGTCTGGGTGTATGTGGGTGTGTGCAATAATGACACGTACGAAGAAAATAATATAATAACTTTATACACTGCAATTCTTCTTATGCAACCTGCATCAAGAATCATAAAACGTCTCGCTTTCATGGCCAACATTTACAACAACTTTGTATAAAATGTACGCAGAATTACACAATTGTTTAATCAAAATACCAAGAAACCACATCATCACGTCATTCATCGCACAAATAGATTCGATCACATAAATCGATATATTTTTTATATCGATAACTATTACACAATTGTTACGTGCAAAACAGTAATTACTTACAACCAATCGCCTTCCGTATACCACGCGGACAATGAAACTGATATTCGATCGAAAACGTTTCGTTATCGATGTAGATCTCGGTCAATCTCTTTTTTGTTACACAAACACGCAATTTGATGATTTTATTTTACGCGTCAATTTTGTTACATTTTATTACGGCGGAAACTATTATTTGAGTTTGTCACGAAGAAAAGGTTGTATCTCAATTGATTACGATTCGTTTTTGTTTCGTGTGAAAGTCTATGATTAAAATTAAAGAAGCATTATTTTTTACTGCTTATAGATTGTCCTTGCGGACGTTTTTAAGTATTCAAGCAGTTATTGGCGTGACATGAAGTGTCTACAGCCAATGGGGGGAAAGTAAAATACTTAACCTTAGCTAACTACTTATACAACACTAACATCATGACTACCTGCAACAATAGCACTAAGGCCCGGACTCCACCAAAGCGGAAATGTGCGAAGATGTCCGAAGCGGAGACGAGAAGAGATGTTTTTCAGCTAGGGTGTATCCACCGAAACTGTGTCGAGATGCGTACTGTCTAGATTCTAGCGGAGATGTGTGCTGGCTAGGGTGGAGATGTGCGCTGACTAGAGCGGAACTGAGCTGCGTGCGGCGAGCGTTGGATGTGAATGCACAGTTTAGTGCAATCTGACACGAAAGGTAGACGTCTCAGTCATTTCGTTATTACAAAAACTGTAACTTCTTTTACTTGAAGAAGAAGAACTAGAGTCTGAAGAAGCAGAATAGATAGTTTTATACTACCTAAACAAAAGAACACACCGCTCACTGTACGCTGCACACATCTCGTCTCCGCTGCGCGCCGTCGCCGCGTTGTCAGCTTGCGAGGCAAAGCTCACATCTCAGCTTCCATCGCGCGATACAAATATGATACATCTCCGCTCAGTGGTATCCATTTAAGCTGAGTGGAGACGAGATGTGTGAATAACGAAATTCTATTGGTTTTTTAAAACACATTTCCACTCCGCTTGTCTCGTCTCCGCTTTGGTGGAGTCCGGGCCTAAAGGCGACCTCTAGTGGGACACGAGACTCGGCTTAAGGCGTTATTGGTGGGAGATTTAGAGGGAGACAGCTTGATGAGGGCTGAAGTATCAGTGTAAATTTAAAGAAGCGGTGAATGATAAAACTTGTAACAAAATCACGTCATTGAAAAATACATAGTCAAGTCGTAAATTCCTATGATTATACAGAAACTGAAGTATGTTAAGTGATCATTGTATTATCCGCAATAAAACGACTTACGTCTTAATTATCCGGTCTGGAACCCACGCAAATAAAACTGCATATTGAAATTATTTAACTGACTAACAAACAGTTCAAACTTTAAAGACTTAGCCAGAAGTAGCAAACAAAACCGCAGTTATTTGTTTTCTATTTTTTATAATTAATATATTTACTTTATAGAGGAAACATCCACATAATATGGCGTTAAAAAGATTTTAAAACCTTCACTAGCAAACAGAAAAATGACCACTAATTGAGTTCTTTGAAATATAGAAATAATTACTATGAAAAGTTTCCGCTAAAAGCTTAAAATTTTCCTGTTCTGCGGTATAAATTAGTATAATAATTTAAGGACGAAGAATGGCGGCCAGCTCTATATTTCGATTAAAAAGAACTTATTAAGTCAATAATAAATTAATAGTTTCTGTGTATTAATCTTAATTTTGGATATAACAAGCTTTTGATATAAGGTGTAGTTTTTTCTGTTCGCTATAGTCACAGTAGATATATGTATTTAAGTATAAGGAGTTAAAAAATCAACTGTAAGAATTCTGTGGGGTTACTCGGTATCGAAAATTTAACAACTTTCGTTCTACTACTTTTCGAAATTCGCCAATTTTTTTATGGCCTCTCCTTACTAAACAATTAAGATATTTTTTGATTTGTATGGACAGGAAGGAAAAGTTGTAGCACAAAAGTTGTTCAATTTTCGATACCGAGTAACCCCGTAAAATTCTTAGAGTTGATTTTTTAACTCCTTGTATATCTATGTTATAGGTAGGAAGTTAATACATACATCAAACTGTTGCTGATAAAATATGATATTTCCGGAGCAAAGATAAGCTTAAAACAAAAGTAATGGATACTCTGTCATCTGCGGAATGAATGTGTTTTCTATCTGTGTGTATTTCAATTAGGGTTGTCAATGATCATAATTATCTTTATTTATCATTAATTTCGATAAATTAAATCGTCTACTGTTTTGCAGTTGTAATGATTAGTTTCAAAATATTTTGATTTGAAAACTGTTTTTTCTCCGCTTTTTCTAACTTATTCTTGTTAGTTTTTTTTAACCTATTCCCAAAATCAGCACAATTAATTCCAACCCTGAACGACGATTGTGACCTAACGTGACTCATTTCTACCTATTACATAATTTATTATTACACTTTCCATTTACAATTGCAATTAATTTCTGCCAACCATAATTATTAACAGTACAGTGAAGATATAACAATTGCAGACCCTCGGTGGGCAAGTACTGTCGCGTTCAAAATTGGTAGTGGTAGGCATGAATGATCGCCCGTGTATCGTATCGCGGTACTATCGGTTGCACAAGTCATAAGTAATAGTAATTACAACAGATGGCCATTGTTCGCGGTGACCGATCGGCCTCAGCGTCGTTACGACCTTCGGGCGACGCAGGCGCACGATTTTTGACCATTACTCTGTATTAATTAGAGGTGTTTATACCTCTATTGTTTATTAGTCTATTTTTATTTTCAGATCTATTAATTGTAAAGTAAATGTTTAGTTTCCTATTTGGTTGTCTATGTAAAATAATTACTTGAGTTATACTTACATAAGAGAATATTTTCGAAAAAAATAACATAGAAATATGATATTTGTTTTCAATCGCCAGTTAACTTTAATCTGAGGAATAAATATAGCGGTTTGACATATTTTCATTTATTTTATTTTCTATACAAAAGCTGTCAAAACTTTAAAATTATTCCGGTAACTGACGTTTGAAAAATCGGTCCTTAGTTGTATTGTTCGTGATACAGTTATTAAAATAAACTAAACCGTTAAGATTTGCTTAATTTAATAAATCAATTGTCCAGTAATCATATTATTGTAATAATTTCATTTGATTATTTGATTGCAGGTATCAACCAACACCATATAAAATTATACAAATCCAATAAGGCTTAATCAAGCGGTATCACCAGCTCTATACACATCGGCGCGCGCGCACGCCACGATTGGTTCACTTGATATTGACACTCATTAGTCTATTTATTACTGCTGTAGATTGGTTATCTTAAACAATATTGCCTTCTGTTAATAACGCGATGTGGTTACATGTACGAAATAATGCAATGCCATCAGTAAAGGCGATACGTCGAGTTGGTTCCGGCATTTGAGTAGAGTTGGTCTCGTTTTACTATTCACCAACACATTTAGACTATAATGAGCCGATAGAATAGGGCTTGTACTCCTTACTGTTGCCACAAACGGGTGATTACCTTAAATCGGTGCTATTAAATATTTGCGTACTAAAAAACTTTGTTAAAAATGTACATCGGTTAGCTTAATGCTCTATCATTTAATTCGTTGTATGACTATTGTTCACATTAATGTAACAGTCATTGGAAAGCCCTTTTTAACGTAAGGTACTCACCTAACCTATGGTAACGTTTTGTAGAAAAACCCCAGGACTCCCTGGGGTTTTTCTACAATAATAATGAATGAATTGGTAATTGATGAAGGCATAACTATAATATAATTTATTTTAAAGCATGACATAATAACTGTGTGACAATATTTGTATGTCAATAATCTGACAAAGATGTATTGATCTTTACCACCACTTGTAACAACTTATGTTACCTACCACATTTTACTGCAAATAAAGATTATTCTATTCTATTCTATTCTATTCTATTCTAAAACGTTACCATACAAAAAATATGAAATATATTTAATAAACATAACATGTATAATGTAGGTATTTTACGGTTTTTGATGATGTCGTTTACGTTTTTTTCGATAACAGTCTCCTAGCGGCTACAATATACGAAATGATCTCTATGTCAGGACAAATTTTTCGGTGAACAGAGTATTGTACTAGCGCAGACGATAAACTTCCCTAAAGGTACGAGTTCGTAGGCGACTGCATACAGCAGCAGCAGACGACGTGTCGCTCCGACACTACTGGTTTCTATGTATTTCTATGAAATACCTTCCGCAGCTAGCGACACGTCGTCCCCCGACCGCAGATCAGTAGTGCCACCGACGCTGGAGCGACGGCACGAATAATTTTTCTCAAAAAAAATGAGTTTTGTTATTCCGAGGAAGAAAAACTGATAAACCAGGTGGCCCAATATCCTGGACTGTGCGATGCATCTAACAAAAACAAAAGATACAAAAGTAAATCGCGATCGCTAATCCTAAACAGGTCAGATATCTTGTCTCACGGAACATTCAGAACTAACTGGAATACGACGTGTCGTCTGCGTGCGTCCTCAGAGGGTTCGGAATCATGACTGCAGCGACATGACGCTGCGACGTGTCGCTACGGCGTGTCCTAACGACACGTCGTCTGCTGCTGCTGTATGCGGTCGGCTACGAATTCGTACCTTAACGGAATTTCTAGTCCGCGAATGTCATCATCTGCCTAGCCTTTTCCCAACTATGTTGGGGTCGGCTTCCAGTCGAACCGGATGCAGCTGAATATCAGTATTTTACATGGAGCGACTGCCTATCAGACCTCCACAACCCAGTAACTGGGTAATACGATACTCTTGGTAAGACTGGTTGTCAGACTTTCTGGCTTCTGACCAACAGTAACGACTGTCAAAGATCTACAAATGACAGCCGGGACCAACGGCTTTACGTGCTTTCCGAGGCACGGAGGAAACTCGCTATGGTAAATGGTCACCCATCCACAGACCAACCTCGGCAAGCGTGGCTTAACCCGGAAGATCGGTCTATGCGGCTGTAATTATTTAGCCACGAGCTCCTCCTTCTAGTCCGCGAATGTAAAAAGTATAAAAATATACAAAATTTTCGGCGGATTTCTTGACCGATTTCTTCTTGCGTTAATGCATAGGATTTCATACCGTCAATTTTCGCAGCCAAAAAGTCCGCCGCTATCTATCTTCTGCTTCGCAAAAAAAGTACGCCGAGAACTGTCCCACGTTTGCGCTCGACTTAAAAAGTAAATGAGCGAATTACCAGACACCTTGTACATTTATCTTTAACGAGATACCCACCTCGTCTTCCTTTACTAACTAGTGTTGTACCTGTATTACCTAAAAAGTAATTTATAACTAACTTAGCATTTTATTTAGCAACGATCCGTATCTGTAGATTCCGATTAATATCGGAATACTAAATGAAGCTCTATTTCAAAATGTTGGAACGAGGTATAAGTCACACGTGTCAATTAAGTATCAAAGTATTTAGAATATTTTTGCAATTTAAAATATTCTTAAATACAGGACATTCTTTATTAATGAGATATGTTATCACATATGGGGATAAATCACATTCATATGTTGATTGCGATTTATGATAGCTTTATAAACTTATTACATAAAGATTAATTAATAAATCACTCTCAACGTATTTTTTTTTTGTCTTGGACGCGATTTTATCCATTCGCACCTCATTGTAAGCGCAGGCAGTGTCTAAGATGGAGCCTACGAATCCAAGTAACAAAAATATAGAGGGATTTCCCTATACCCCTCTGGCTCTCACATACACGATGGAACACAGTAAACTGCTTGGCTGCAGCCAATACGGATCGATCCTACCACCAAGCATTAATTACTTTTTTGAGTGTAAAGTCTAGAGTCTAGAGATATGATTATCGGATGCATATTTACCTAAAGTTGAGGTGTTTGCTATTAAGGTATCCATTTTTTATCGAAAAAATCCTGCGATTTCGGAATCAACAAATTTAATGTTCTGATTAAAGAATCGGTTGTATATTTACCTACGTTCAAGTGTTTGGCTATTATGGAATGCACTTTTGTATCCATTATAAAAATCCCGGGATTTCAGAATCGATTTTAGTCTTTTTTCTGGCTATAGAATCGGGTGCATATTTACGTACCTAATATTGTAAAGTAGGTGGTTACAAACTGGCATAGCAAACAAAAAAAACGAAAAAAAAAATAAGAAGCCTCTACCATAATTTCGTAGCCAAAAATTAACTTTAAGTAAATATGCATCGAAATATCTTATCTCTAGTTATAACTGTCAAAATGAAAACATCCTCATCACCTTCTTCTTCTCTTTCATGAAAACGATTTAGGAATACAGGTGCAAAATTCTGAATGAGGATAATTGACGTCATAGACAATAAAACTACGTAAGTATGGGTTGTAATTAAAATCAATACGCTTACGCATACGTATGTACATATTTGTGTGTCATAAATATTTGATCTCTGTACCTGCGTATGAGTTATTAACTCTGCTATCAAGCTGTCACATTAATAATAACCTGTGCAATATACTGAACTTTAAAGTCCGTCTGTTTTGTACGAGTTGGTACATAAGTACATATGCAAGTAACATTTGGATAGTTCTAAACTCTGCTTCATCCATATCTGTCTATCCATATATATATCTGAAAATTTAAATTGAAATACAAAGTAAAATATATTCTTTGCCTGACTTAGCCTCACCCTCATCATTCCAACTACAACACGTCCTATCTTTAATTTGTGACATGAAAAATGGTCTTCAAATAAAAATCTTTTGTTGTTTGATGAGCATTTTTACGTGATTATTGTTTAATAAAAAAGCAAAAGCTTTTTATTTGGAGACTATTTTGCATATTCCTAACCACAAATTACAAAATGCGCACAGTTTGAGAAGTGCTCATTTTGAGAACTGCCGTTACGAGACTTGCACCTATTTCAAAATGCATATTTTGCATCAATTGCTCATTTTGAGAAGTAAACATTCTGCGTCAAACCCGGACCATCATCGCTATTGTTGGGGTGCATGAAAAGAGCCTCCACGAGTGACGATACTTAAGTACGTCTGGCGCACCCTGGGCAGTCAGCCCCGCTACCAACCTTGCTGACTGGCTAATCTTTTCACCACGGCATGACCTATAGTGTAGCTCGAACCGACACGATAGAAGAAGAAGATCGCTATTGTTAGGAATTATTTTTCATGTTTCGTTGGAACAACTGTTGGGTAAACATAAATAAATAAAACTTCACAGGTTTACTCGGTATAATAAATAGTAGTCAAGAGCGCGCTCGTATTGAATAGTTTTCGTTTTATCCAATTAACTAAAGTTTAGGGTTTTTTTTTATACCTGGTAAGCCTGTGATGTTTACCAGTTAATTTGAAGTATTTCTGTATTACCTCCCTATAGATTTCCACAACAAAGAATTTAGATTTTAGCTATGTTGACTTAAATAGTAATAAAAATATGAAGTATAAAAGTGAAATCGACGTAACAATCCTTAAAAATTTCCGGTCTAATAATGACTCAACTACGGCTACAGTCTTGGACTAGTAATCAGTTATTATGTACTTATTTACAACAATTACGATCTATAACCTAGCAAATAATCGCCTTATTGGTTTTGTGGTAGCAGGTACCTTCAATCTACCTAGAATCTAACTACTTCTGCAGACCTTGGAGTTTTTATTTTTTTGCTAATAGTATAACATACCATAATATCACGCCTGTATCTCCAAAAGGTTGGGCAGAGGTGTATAAGTATACACCCTCATTTCGCCATGTAATAGGGGGCGAGCCTATTGCCATCAAACGGGCACGAATCCAGACTCCGGGCTGCTACCGAATAATTCCACACGGAAAAACTCAATGACATTTTGCCCGACGTGGGGATCGAACCCAGGACATCATGTTTAGCAGTCGCGCTTATGACCACTAGATCAACGAGGCAGGCAAAGTGTTAATAATATCTTAGTACGAAAACCTCTGGTATCAAAATAGCATTTATTCAAAATAGGCTAAAGCCAAATAGTGGGAAAAGACTAAGCAGAACGAGATTCATAAGACCCTCGTGTATCATAAAAAATGGAAATGAAGGAACCTAACTGGTATACCGTTCTCTAAAGGCCTCTACACACCTAAGCCGCCGGCCCGGCGGCTTTACCCGGCGGGTTATGCCGGCGGGTTATTGCGGCCAACTAACGCGAACTAAGCGAGCGAACATGACGCAAAACAAGCCCGGCGGCATGACCCGCCGGGTAAAGCCGCTGGGCCAGCGGCTTTGGTGTGTAGAGGCCTTAAGATCATTAAGTACTACTCCACGTGTGTTTTGCATCATGTCTCACGATGAAGCGTTTCCTGATATCATCATCATCATCATTCAGCCGAAAAACGTCCACTGCTGGACATAGACCTCCCCCAAAACGGGGGGTAAGCCGTAATCGCCACGCTTGGCAGGCAGGTTGGCGATCGCAGTATGGTTGTTAAAGTACTCCGAGAACGCTGCTGCCCATCCTCTAGTGAATCCCTTAGTCGCCTTTTACGACACCCATGAGAAGAGATAGGGTAGTGCTATTCTTTAAGTCCGGCACTGTACGAGACCAGAAAGAAAGCCAATTAGCACTTTCTGAAAGTCAACAATAGAGACAGTCCCAAAAACCGCCCTTCACCGCTTCCTAATTTGTTTATAGCATGCCTTCAAAGTTTATTTTAAGTTTGCTAGATTCGTTTACACGTGCTAATTGTTTGCTACTGTGTAGCATCTGCTTGACAGTAGTAAGCTTTTGTGCTACTTTGTAGCATGTGTGTGTATACCAGGGCCTTAAGACCAATAAATTAATATTTCGGCTCGCCCTGTATGTACTCGTATTGCTTTTTTTTTTCTATAGTATTTTGTCGCCTACCGATAACTTCTCGAATTTAACGAGCTTTGTTTAGGTCAAAACTAAAGATTCAGAACACCTAATATGCAAGATAAATAATAGAGTAACAGAATGAATAGTAAAAATATTAATAGTCATTGATATCTTTTAGCTCAGACTCATGAGAAGTAAAGTGGACTGGCCTTCCAGATTTGATATTAAATAAATTCGCTTGCTGAGTACTGTCCAAATAACTGAAGCACATCTGTTTCTTTAAGTCCTACTCACCTACTAAAGACGTGGGTAAATAAAACAGTAGTCCATATGCGCAGAATGAAGTGGTACCTTTCCTGCCACGGAAGAGTGAGTAAATGGAGTGCTTATCCATATTCCTCTATTAAGTTCTACTCACCTAACTGGCTAGTGCTTTCTTTCTTTTTTTAGAAAACGTTGCCCCACACTAAGATTTCTCTTGTATCGTGGGTGCGTTTACAGACACAAATCTCACAAACAAACGCCCAGACCCGACAGACAGAGTTGCGTGGAGAGATTGACAATTACAGAAGTCTCTAACCCGGGCGTATGAAATGAAGTCTGACGTAACCATATCTCACGTTAGTGACACATTGGAAAACCGTAGGCTTTGCGTTGTACTGTGGAATTAGGGAATTCTACTTCAAAACTCATTTATTCAAAATAGACTAGAAATATTTAGTTATTTTCGACCGTCAATGGTACAAAACGCAGCCCAAAAACGCCCGTCTTTCACCGCTTCCTAGTGTTTATGCTGTGAAGACGAAACGGCCCAACAAACTCCCCAGCAACTGGGACTGAGACTGACGCTATTCACAATGTTTGTTTACATGTCGATCAAGCCACATGTCCGCCCGCACATTATTACTCCACTTGGTTAACATTCCGTGCCACCTACCATATACGCCATCTTTATGATTATATATCGGTTTGCGGAAGCTCTAACTGATACTAGGGTATCGTACAGATTTATGTGATGCAAAACACGTCCAATAGCGAATTAATATGGAAATTATAGAGATCATGGATTCTTGTTTACATGCATTATGTATGAAGTCGTCTCATTAAAGGAATTTCTTAGAGCGAGATGATTGTCGACTTATGTTTATTTACATGCATTATTACAATACTGAACTGGGGAAAAACAGTTTGTAAAGGTGCTTATTGTTATGCGTTATGCGTCTGTGTTGCTGGGGAGTCTGTTGCGCGGCTCCTTCGTCACAGTATAAACACTAGGAAGCGGTGAAGGGCGAGTGTTTTTGGGGCTGTCTTTTGTAACATTGACGATCAAAGAGGACTAGGTAATTCTAGCCTATTTTGAATAAATTTTGGAGCCCCTCTCTGGTCTGCAAGTTTCCTCATAATGCGTTCCTTCACCGTTAACGCCAGTGATAATCACATTCTGAATGAAGTGAATCACAACTTTCCTATTAAAATCTACATAATATCATTTTAAAAAGAGTAAACACGGCTACATATCAAGTCATATATTTCCAATATATGGAAATGAATCGATGGATTTTCTTGCCGGCTCTTTTAATAGGACCAACTTTTTGGAACCATACAACTAAATTGTCTCAATTTTTAAAAGTGCATGTGTACCTTTGAATTAAAAAATTTTGAACTGTAACATTTTCAACATCTCGCTACATCATCATCATTATTTATTAACACGTGAAAATCGAAAATTGTCGCACTTTTTTTTAGTATTTATTATAAAAGGAGGGAAAGGAAACTTGTATCATTCTAAAGGTACTGTGCCCAAAAAAGAATGTGTGTATATTGCCGTTAAATTACGACCACAAGCGATAGTAGTAATAATTAAAATGCGTCGGATTAACAGAATGGCGTCGTTTATCCGTACAAGGAGGGTGAAAATTAAACCAAAGTATGTAAATAACATGCAATAATGAGTTGTATTTATTTATAAATACCAACTTCAACTTATGAGTTAACGAAACTTTTATTATAATATATATATGGTCAATTATAATTGCTTGGGTTGAGAGAAGCGATTGTATTGTAAGTGTGATTTATTTCCCTTAATTAGGTAATACATAAAGTCATTGGATCAACAAGTACTAATTTCCTTCACCCATTTTTTTCATATTTGTACGTATATTTTTTTTTCCAGTTAACAGCTTACAAAGTCAAAGTTTTTTATTTCAATTAGACCAAATTACAGGTGCTTTCAAAACGTCAAAACTAGGTGCACGGTTCCAAAAGGTAGGTCTCATAGAGAAGAACCGGCAAGAAACTCCATGGATACTCTTTTGAAATAATAGATCATAACAATTTCTCTACAGTATCGTAAGAAAAATAGTATGAGATTAATGCAAGTTAATGTAAGAAATAAACTCATATGAGTACCTAGCAAATAGAAAAATACGCCTTTTGGGATTGCCATAGCAGTTAAAGCTTAACAAATAAACTTTCCCTTAATTCTGGCTTACCTTTTCCATCCCTTCCTATTAGTACCTACCTTTTCGTTTAAATGTTTTATGAGGCATTTTAGGATTTTATCCAGTAAATGGACAGCCGCATAAATTTTTTGTTTAAGTATCTTCCCTTTATTTTTCTCTATTTCCTAGCCATTTTTGGAAACAGCGACTGATATACCTAATGGACTGCCGTCAAGGCGGCTCTGCTGTTCTATCCTTTCGTGTGCACGCATGTGGCTAATGTAACTGATCTTGGCCAGGAATTTACTAGTCAGGACACCCACGATAATAATTTAAATCACTGTTTAAATGACGAAAAAACTAGCTCACAAACAAAAATAAAGAAAGCTTTATTTGATACAACCAACTCACTACAAAGTGATAGAACATACACACGACATAATTAAGACTCAGATAATAATATCATTTTTTTTTTGTGGCGACAATTTTTTAAGATGCTAAAGAATGATATATCTTACTTGTGATACTAGATTCTGTGACGTTATGAATTCTATTTATGGTCGTCGAAATTCCTTAGATTCCTAACCAATTCATTAGCTGGTAAGCAAAATATAAATAAACCAACTACATAACTTAGTTTAAACCGCAGAACATAGTGAAATAAAAACAATTAAATAGGTTTTTACCTAAGAATGGCCAAGGCTGATACTTCTAAGAACAGTGCCTATAGTAAATAACCTACCAACATGTTTAAAAATGCGAATTATTCATCATTAACACAATAATTTCCAGTAATGAACCTTTATAGTGCATGAACAACACGGGCGGTAATCATCATTGCTTTTTGATTATTTCCTGCATGCGAGTGAATCCTTACTGCTTATAGCAACACGGCATTTATGAGAAATAACTGATGACACAGTAATGACGGCAGCATGCCTTTCAGGTAGTTCGGTATTCTCCGTCGATGGGAATTATATGAGACATGTAATTAGTAGGAAAATTTTAAAATGATGTCATACTGAGCTATATATAGACTATGGTTTTTTCTATAAAGGATTCTGCAAGGTTAGTCCAAAAGGGGGTACTAATTCGTGGGCCACAACGAGAGATTAAAAGATGGCTTCAAAATTAAAAAAAAAAAGTATTTCTTCACTTTTATTTTTACATAATTGACGTTTCGTCTAAATTGTAAACACAGCTGATGATGGATAGATTTTAGCGTATTTGTTATGAAATCTTTGAACGATTGACTTTTGGGGAAGGTTGTAAATCAAAAATTTACATTATTATGGGTAGGTAATACATTTCCGTCGGACATTGTGTGACGTATCTAACTGCTTTGCTTGCAAGGAATTTTGTAGATAAACAACCCCGCCGTTTGATTTGTTTGCACGGTCAAGCTCTTGATAAAAATATCTATGACAATTGTCACGGGTAGACCAATGCTCTACTGTACCTCAGGATATTTGTATCCCCCACTAGTGGTGTTGGACACGACCATAAACCAAGAGACTTTACTTCACGTTTGTGTTCTGTAGCCACGACCGATCACAGACTACCGTTGACTGTCCCGCCTACCAGAACACAAGCCGTCTGCGTTTTGTGTTGAACATCAAGTTTTTTTTCATTTTTAATTACTCAAGTACTGTAATTATAGACACAATAAATAAACAATGGCACTGACGATCCGGGTCGTCGGTCGGGACGTTAACGGTTAATCTTTCCCATCTCTGGTATTTCTCCTGTATCGTGAGTGCGATCAGACACAAATCTTCACGTCCACAAACGCCCAGAACCGGAACAAGTAGGTATCTGTAGACCATACATTTTTCGTTCCGTGCGGGAATCGAACTCACGGCCCATAGCGTAGAAGCCAATCGCTCAGTCTCTGCACCAAATGTGTTGTCAATTGTCGGCGACTGGTCTCGAAATAAATTTTAGAAGTCAAACAATTACATTGTTTACCTGCACCGACGGAAACCATAACCTTTAACCTAAAGTACAGTCATAACAAAAACACAAACCCACATATTAAGGGTTAGACTCACGTTCAATGTCACAGCAATCAACCATCGGTAATAAAGCATGCATTACACTGTCCATAACGAAAATATAATAACATATCATATAATATATCCTCGGACGTGCGTGCACAATATTGCGTAAGAGTGAAAAGTCCGTCGTCCGTCGCAGCCTTGCTCCGAATAGCTGCTCAAATAATTTGGCGACCTTGTAGCTGGACAAAGTAACTCTTTTAATTATTATTATAAAGGATCGGTTGACATCCGAGCGTCAGACGTCAGTCTAGTGACGAGGTCATGACGGTTATCGCGCGATCTCTTATTAGCGATTTGAATTTCGAAGCTCTTGATTCGATCGCGCAATCGTTATTGTTTGTTATTATAAAATATCGATTAAAGTTATAAAGCGTGTTATTAAGTGGAGCGATATTTTAAGATATTTTTTTTTTTAATTAGTTTCTTTTTCCATTTTGTTTTTAATTTATTTAAGGCTAGATCTGCAGTCAGGATAACTATTAAGGTCTTTAAAGTGATTTCACATTTGTAAAAAAAATACTTGGAATAAGTTTTCTCCGCAATAACCCGAGGTAAAATCCATAAATTAATGTTTAATTTCCTGAACTTAGCTTTGGGAATTTTTAGACCCTTTTCGTGGGAATTTTCCGTCCTTTCTGGTTTTACCTACGCAAGGATGTAGGCAGATACGAAAAGAATGTGTTGAAAATGAAAGTAGAAACTGTGGAGCACTTTAAATGCTACAAATAATTAACGCAGACGTGTCTGGAGCAAGGTCGCAGGTTGACATTTCGAATTTTGACAGTTTTCACTTGTTCCAGTTTTAATGGGCGATTATCAGAAAGCTTTTGGAGTTCCGTTGATTGTATTTAATTCCGTTTGTTCATTTTAAACATACATATCACTACATATTATAAAACAACGTCGCTTCCCGCTGTCTGTCCCTATGTATGCTTAGATCTTCAAAACCACGCAACGGATTTTGATGCGCTTTTTTTAATAGATAGAGTGATTCAAGAGGAAGGTTTTAAGCTATACAACGTATACGTGTGAAGCCGGGGCGGGTCGCTAGTAAATTATATTTTTAAGGACATATCTTAAAAAAATAACAACATACATTTAAAAATATAAAAAATAGTTGCCCACCGGCATCGGGAACAGGGTCCAAGCTGCCGGCAGTCAGGGCTCCAGAGAAAGGAACCTCCTCACTATGCGTGCCGTGTCAAGGAGTACTGCTCTCTGTATCAAGCCCTTGATCCAGCCGCCCCACGAGAGCCTCATGAGGTGTTGATCGTATTTAATTATTGTTATCTCATTTAATTTTTCTTTCGTGTCGGTACCTTGGTAAATGAGGATAGCTCATGCAGTAGTGAAAAGATTAGGAAGTCAGCAAGTTTGGTAGCGGGGTTGACCGCCCAAGGTGCACCAGAGTGGACGTACTTAAGTATCATCACTCGAAGAGTCTTTTAACTCATTGAAAACCAGTTTCAGAGACAGAATAGATAAACAGAGATACCGCCATTGATCGGTGGCACTGGGGCATTAGCGGTTAATGCATCCAAATTATCCCAATCAGTGAACTATATTCTTTTGAGAAAAAATAAAGTTCTTTAATCTTAAGTCGACAAGTTTGGTGCAGTGGCTGTGCGATTGGCTTCTGCGCTACGGGTTGTGGGTTCGATTCTCACAAGGAACGTACATTTGTATGGCCTACAGATAGTTGTTTCGGGTCTGGGCGTTTGTATATGTGAGATTTGTGTCTGTAAACGCACCTACGATATAGGTGAAATTCTAGTGGGGCAACGTTTTTTAAAAATAATTTAAAATCAGAATAGTCAGTTACACCTTTCGACAGAGGCCCTTCAAACTAAATCTTCTTCATCAAAGAGTATGTCTCCACTCCACTCATATCTCTTAATTCATCGTTTTTTATCAGAATTAGGTCTTGCAAGGACTGGTTTAAAGTTCGTTGACGCTTTAATATTAATGCCATCGGGTTGTGCTAAGTATAGTCCTGTAATCAGTGCTGTATTAATTTTAAAACTTTATTAAATTAATTGTAATCTCACAATACGTATTTTTTACCATATACGCAGATTTATAAAGATAAAAACTAAATATGAAGCTAAATGATTATTTTATACGGATCCATTGACGTAAGGCCAGCACTCAGATCCGGTTTTTTTATTTAAAAATAAAGTAGTCGCTACTTAATGGGAGCCGATCGAGTGAACATTAAGTTGAAGAAATTATTATTTATCGACCAATGAACAATAAATCTTTTCGATATTAAAAATTCATAAATGTTACGAGTGGGTTTTAAACTAGTTTCGATTTTAATAATAGACAACTGTTGTTATGTTCGCGAAATTGAGATCGAGAGTCTATTGTGCAAATTATTTTTGTCAAGTCAGTTATGTAACGTATCATTTTTTTCTACTAAAGTGATGAATAGAGTATATTCATTTACATTTCATGCAGACTTGAGGAAAGTATATAAGTAGGCCTACCAATTTTTTTTTTTAAATTTGTCGCTCAATTTTTGCGTATGATGACATTATCTCACAGTGATCAACAGTAGAGCAACAGAGATTGATTGGGTAGAAAGAAAACACTCCATTACACCTAAAATCAAAAGTAATTCAGTTGTCAGAATCTTAAAAACCGACCAAGTGCGAGTCGAACTCATGCATGGTTCCGTACTACCACGCATGTCTGTGAAATAACTGTTTTTATTATTTGTTGTTTAAGGATAGAGTGTGCACTACAATCACACTTAATTTGACGTGTGTATGTATTACCGTTTTTAAGATAGAGCAGGAACAAAAAACGTTAGTAAATTCATTATTTTTGAGATTTCTTGTGTAGGGGCAGAGGCTATAGTAACACATATTCTGTAAAATTATAATTACCTCTTACGATTAAAAAGACACAGCCCTGTGACTAACAGACGGACGGACATACGGCGTAGACTTAGTATTAGAGTCCTGATGGCATCCTTAGGGTACGGACCCTAAAAAAAATTGGTAAAACTGATGTCCATATTGAAGTTGTAAATGTCGAAAAAATTACATTACAAGTTACGAAAACGATCGCACGCCAATTATTTCAACCACTAAACTATATCAGGCCGTGTAAAAAATAATGAATTGCAAATCAAGACTCACTCATGCCATTTCAATGAGCTTCGTTTTTTTACCACCAATACCTAGATTTGAACCAAGTACATTTTTTTAATTCCCCAGAATTTAGCGGTTTGTCCTTGCGAGCTCTCGGTATTTTTTCCCGTTCGGTTTTGAAGCTCAGTTTGACAGGAGGAATGCAGTGCAGGGCGCCGGTCGTGGCCGGTCGCGACATAAGCGTGACTCGAGCCAACATCACAACCAACCTTACCTGAACCGTACATTACTGTAACACTCCCCTTTTCTCCCACATCATTAGCAGTTTCAGAGAGGGTGGGAAGGTCTTATTAAGGTAGTTATGACATAATACTATCCGTTGTCATCTCAATGCCGCCTCAAACACGAAGATCCGATTTTTTTCTTCATGTCTATTAATGATAATTAATTGTTCGTTGTTAATATGTGGTTGTCAATCGCAATGTATTAATGTCAGTTTGTTTGTATTATTAGGTCACTATAGATCATTGTGCAGCCATTTTGTTCTTGCTAGTGGCGATTTTTATAATTTATTGCCTGTCCTTACATAAAATGTGCAGTTTTTTTGTAACATACATTATTCTTGGTTTTAAGTAGGTGTACGTGTGACTAAAGCAATTAAGGTAACCTTATGCAAAATATCCTTCAAGTAATTTATTGTTAACAATTAGGACTTTATCTACGTGATCAAATGCATGTGTAAAATTATAATTTGAATTAAGTAATTTATATTGCCCTGTGGCTAAAGTGCTAAAGTTTACACTTAACTCTTTATGGTTAGACTCCGGATGGTTCTTTATTATTGAATGGGTTGATGGGTGTCGTACCCATTGGACCTTCATAATTGGACCCTACCTACTCAACAGGACCCATTGGACCTTCTATCGAAAACCTTGTACCCACTGGACCTTCAAAATGGAACCTTCCCTGCAACATAGGACCCATTAGACCTCCTGTTAAAAAACAAATCCCATTGGACCCTCTTTTTATGGAGCGTACAATCTTGAAGCGCTTTGAAGAAGGTCGAATGGGGCGTGTAAATGAGGTCCAGTGGGTATTTTGCGATTGGGTTTCGTCTTGAAGGTCCAGTGGGTACCAAAAAAGAGGTCCAATAGTCATTTTAATATAATATTTTTAAGAAGGTCGAATGGGGCCTTGGAATGAGGTCCAGTAGGTACTTTTTACAATTGGGTCTAATCTTGAAGGTCCAGTGGGTACTGCACCGGTTGATGGTTGGAGGGCATGAAACGAGCCTCCACGTATGACGATACATTAGTAGGTACATCTGGCGCATGCTAGCCAGTTAGAACCACTACGAACCTTGCTGGCAATCTCCACGGTATGAGTTATTCTCGTAAAGCTCGTGCTGACACGGAACAAGAAGAGGTAATTTAACGACTAGCTATAGTCCTCAAACTTACACTGATGTTCAAGCCGGGAACGAACGATTGGGCAGTTTATGACTGTTAAGAAAAAGAAAGATTGATCGTTTTCAAAGTTACCACCAGTAAAATGATAACTATTAAATGCAAAAAGCATTTCTGGACTCTCTTAATCTGCTCTATTATTAGTTCGTGGCTTCACGTTGACTTTTGGGACACTCTGTAAATATGAATATAGTCTTCCAAAAAATAATGTCTCAATATAAAAGTACAACCAAATCCATTAATACTATTCATGTACACCTACAGCGCCCAGATGTAGAACCAAGGTACTCAGATATACATACTAGATTATCTTTATTGTCTGAACGATGATTTATAAAATTTATTAAACTGCCGCCGACGTTAATGGCCGATATTTTGCTTCGATTATTTCTCTTAGTATGCATAGATAACGAGCGACCAGCATAATTTGACCTCCCATAGTTGTAGACAACCACAGCTGAACAGTAATGCCTAACAACTCGCTGCAATGAAAAAGGAAATAAAATGAGCTTGATCAAACACAACATCGTAGTAATATGATATTATTAGCAAATAGAAAACCCTTGACATAATTAATTCCATCAACACCCAAAGGAAGAGAAGAAGTGGTTCATACTATGCAGGGTACCGCAGGGCCATATATCACAGTATGACTGGTTAGTGGCTTTACATTCGAAAACCATGAACTCATGATGAGCACATTCTGTACAACTTTTACTATGGGACTAACAAGAAAAAGGTGAAAAAAGAAACTGCTGTTCCGTAGAAAATAATCAATGTTGCTTGACAAATGTAAGAGTAATTTTTCACGAATTAAATTGCCTCTAGTCTCAGTAGTTCGGTTGTTTTGTTCGGGACCGGACTATTGAGACTAATTTTGTCTCATTAGTTCGCTTATGACGTCAAACCTGTTGAGACTAAAAAAGATACCAGTAGTCCGGTTAGGGATGTAAACAAAATGCTTTTATTATAAATAAAAGAATCAAACATATTCTCTGAAATCGTACTTTACGACCAGAAAATACTGAAATCATTAACCGAACTACAGAACACAAGTCTCAACAGTTCGGTTTGACGTCATGACCGAACTAATGAGACAAAATTAGTCTCAGTAGTCCGGCCCCGAACAAAACAACCGAACTACTGAGACTAGAGGAATTTTTGTCCCATAGTAGGCGTTGTACAAAATGATGAGCAGAGTCCATGGTTTTCAGATGTTAATCAACTAACCAGTCATATCGTATCATCATCATCATCATATCAGCCTATTGCCGTCCACTGCTGAACGTAGGCCTCCCCCAAAGATCACCAATCATCCCGGTCTTGGGCAGCCCGCATCCATCCGCTGCCAGCCACCTTTTTCAAATCGTGGGTCCATCGTGCCGCAGGGCGTCCCACACTACGTTTGCCCAAACGCGGTCTCCACTCTAACACGTGTCTGCTCCATCTACCATCTGTTCGTCTGCAGACATGGCCGGCTCACTTCCACTTCAGCGTGCTAATTCTACGCGCAATGTCGGTGACTTTAGTTCTCTGGCGAATGACTTCATTGCGAATTCTATCCACCATATATCGTCTTATCAGTCACCAGTCATATCGTATACCGTACGTAAAACAGCTCGAACCAATTTAAATTAAAACATAAGGGCGGTGGAGTTCAATTTAGTTTGGTGCATAGCTCAGTTCCAAAATCGTGACTAACAGTATATATGCAAATAATTATGATTGATGTGTGTCTTTTGGCAAAATGTTGAGGCTTGTGGGCGCGTCCTTGTTTCGTTATAAAAGCACCCGGAGCCATGTTTCTGATTTCTAACAATGAACTGAAGTGCTAATTTAATGCTCGCGTGCTGGACACAGAAGTTGTTATAATTTATAATGATAGACGGTGCACCTTGAATGACAAGTAGTAATTATAAAATAAAATATTGAATGTATAGTAGGGTCGGTGGCCAGATGTTCATAGGAGTGTTGTAATGTCTTCTTAGTAACTAATTCCAGAAAACCTTAAACATGATATGTCGCTGCTTTGGTTGAATAATGACACAATTCAAAAAAGCTTATTTTATAGGAGAGCCTTTTAAGATTACACTGTTGAAGAAAAAATGGCTCCAAAATGCAAAAGCAATGACGTTTTGTGACGCCACTTCGTAATTCTTGCCGATATGAATGTGACTTTTATTCGCAAAAAATAGGGCTATTTTGGATTCCGCTTTCTCCATATCTAGTTTGAACATTTTGGATTGTATTGTTATTCATGCAAAGCAGCGATGAACTTTGCGTAAGAGCGCTAAAACGGTACGCGATGTCTCATTCTTTGACAAAATATTCATTATTTGCGCTAGAAATATCGCGTTTTTGTAGCAAGTAGAGTGCGTTTCGGGGGATTTTCTACATAATTAATCAAAAACGATATTTTGAGGAGATGACACGTTCTCGTCGCAAATAAGCGCATACAAAAACGAACCATAGTCTCGAAACAGAAAGTTGCAATTAAAAATAAATGGTTTATCACTTCTTCTTAGCATGTCGATGGCAATCTTAACTGTGTCTGCCCAGAACTCAACTACGAGTATTGCATTATCAGTAGTATTCATAAGTTCATCTAACGTGCAGGTATAAGGGCACGCAGGACATGATGTTAAATCTCCCATCATTTGCGGAACATCCCCACATTTACACTCCAGGTTAGAATTGTCTATGAATTCCTGAGCAGGTTTTCCTTACCAACCGCATGAAGTCTGTTTGAAGACTTCCAGGTCAGTCAAGGCAACTCATGTCAAGGTGGGTGATTTTCATAAGGCGGGACGAATAGAGTAGGTAGAGAAGCAAGGAAGCATTTATGGGTTATCAGTATCACTAAAAATATTAGATATGTAGGTATTTCAAAGTAATACGAAAACACAAAATTAAAAGTTAGGTATATAATTTGGGTGTATAACCTTTTAAAAAGTACTAAAAGCATTTTGCCATAATAATTTAAATTCACCTCGATAACACCTTGATCGAAAAATTCAGAAAATTCCAATTAAAATAAAACTTTTTCATTTCAGACGGATCCGGAGCAAAATTAAGAAAATATTTACACTATAACAGGATATGGAAAGTCACATGGTCAAATTCGATATAATTTGATACATAATTAATTGCTCTGTCCTCGAAGGTAAGGAAGGAAAGCTACATTCTTTACGAGCATTGACAAAAATTGTGCACAACACTACAGGGTGTAAACGAATTCGTGTAATTCCTTCAAACTTCGTGATGTACTGGTGACGCAGATTAAGCACAAATGGTTTTTTATTCAAAAAAAAAAACATTATTTTCTATTTCTAAGTCATTTTAGCGCCACGAGTTAACTGACTGCAAAGAGCGATATCGCGCTAGTCGTGCCCGACAGTTGTGTTGCCGTGCTTTCATTAATTTATGCGTGGCATCGAAATGACCTATGACAAACATTTTTTATTTCTTTTAATTTCGAAACTTTATTACGTGGTTTAGATACGATCAGTTAACCCTACTGCTAGAAAAAAAAGAATTTTATTATTTCATTTTTAATCAGCTAAATCCTATGCGGAATTAATATAATATTTAAGGAATTACACGTATTCGTTTACACCCTGTGTATAAATGAACAACACTAATTAAATTCAGGATGTCGTGACGGATTTGTTATACGACTCCTTTCTAGGAAATTGTTAATGTGAATAATGAAGAGATAAGTTTTTTCTTTAAACTTTGCAAAGTGCTTTTTAATCGCTTTGAGCATTATTCTTTAATTTCAAAAATATTTTGAGATCAATTATTTATGAGATGTTTTTAGTCACGGATTTCCTGCAGTAATGCTTTCAGAAACATTAAGGTGTATTACTGAAATGTTCAGTGTATAGAATTTCTTTTAGTTACCTACAGGATTTTGCTAACAGCTGCTTCGTCTGCACAAGGCTTCTCTTCATATAGTCTATCTTTAAAATGTATCATCTTAATATCACCACACCAGCCGTTAAATATCTAATCCAGTTCTACTCGTGAAGACACCCTGAAAGATGCCAAATGAACGGTTCAAAACAGACTAGAATTACTTAGTTATTTTTGAACGTCAATGTTACAAAAGATCATCATCTTCCTGCCCTTATCCCATGTTACTTGGGGTCGGCGCAACATGTTTTCTTCTTCCATTCCGTCCTGTCACCCGTCATGGTATCACTGACTCCCTTCTCTTTCATATCATTCTTCACACAATCCATCCATCTTTTCTTTGGCCTCCCTCTTCCTCTCCATCCATCCACATTTATATTCATAACTCTTTTGGTCACATGCGTTTCATCCCTCCTCTTCACATGTCCATACCAAGACAAACGGTTCCCTTTCAACTTTTCTGTCACGGGCGCTACTTTCAAACTTCCTCTAATATACTCATTCCTGACCTTATCCATTCTGGTCACTCCACACATCCATCTCAACATTCTCATCTCCGCTACATGCAATCTTTTCTCATCCGTCTTCTTCACGGCCCAACATTCCGATCCATACAGTACGACAGGTCTTATCACGGACTTATAGATTTTCCCCTTTAACTTGAGAGGCATCCGTGGGTCGCAAGTAATTCCAGTGACCTGTCGCCATTTCATCCATCCTGAGTTGATCCGGTGCGTTACGTCTCGGTCTACTCCGCCGTCCCCTTGGACAAGCGACCCGAGGTACCGAAAGTCAATGTTACAAAAGATATTTCCCAAAAATGCCCACCCCTCACCCCTTTCTTTTGTACCAGTGCTATCGTTTGTATATAACACAACCGTTTTTTTTGTCTTCCTGTATCGTTATGTTACTTCTTCCGCTCTGGGTGGTGCGGAAGGGAGTGTCAGACTCATACTGACTAAAACAAATCCGTGTTTGTTCCTCCTAATGCCCTTTGCGTTCCAGGACCGCGGTAACTCTTTCGAACAAATTCCGCAACCCTGGCAGGTGTACAAACCACCCTTGGCATGCTATTTATAAGGTTAGTCGGAAAGGGGGTACAAATCCGCGAGCCACTTAAAGTATTTGATGACTGTTTTTACAGCAAGTATTAAAATCTCAAAATTCATTTATTTTTATTACCATTCTAAAACACTCGTTTGTTTACGAATTTAGAAAATGGAGCTAATCCGTGAACCCAAATATGACCTAAAATATAAACACAACTGATTATAGATAGATTTTATCAGCGTATTTTTTGTAAAATCTTTGAACAACTATTTCTCTTTTAAACTTTTGACTTTTTGGAATAGTTTTAGAACAAATATCGGAATAGTAGGTATTCTCTTTCCGACTAACGTTGTATTCAAACCAACTTTAGTACACTATAAAGAGTGTAAAGAAATGACAGATGATAAGGACGTGACTGGAGAGAAAGAGAGTCTCAGTCAATCAATCAATCAAAATCTTTATTTCTAATACAATTGTCTTCTTTTTTTCTTATTTTATTAATTTCAGCTCACGTTTGACCACTATCTAACCTGATGGTAAGTGAAGATGCGGTCGACGATGTCTGTCTATACTCTGTTCAACGAAAGATGACTTCTGACTTAGCGGTAATTTCGTAAATTGTAGCCGTCAGGAGACTGCTATCGAAAAAATGTAAACGACACCATCAAAAACCGTAAAATAGCTATATTATCCATGTTATGTTTTTTTTTTTACATTTGATATTCTTTGTATGGTAACGTTTTGTAGAGAAACGTAAGGGTTTGAAGGTGTGTCCAGATCTGGCGAATGTGCCTTGAATGCGCCGCTCGCGAACCGCTTACTCGAGCGGCGCGCGTGCCGCCCGCGGTGCACCTCTCTCGCCCCGCCCGTGTATCAGTAATCTCGTTGTCAGTACCTAATAAAATAGCCGATGCCGCAGCAATTATGCTAACGGCAGTCGTATGGTCCGATATCTTCGGAAGCAAATTCACAACTGAGGCTCATAGTTCAAACGCAAATGAAGCTATGTGCACTAGAGCGGCGCACCAAACGTAGGCTGTAACCGCACGCGAGCAACACGCGCGTAAATCGCAAGTAGCTCGCAAGTGGCGCATTCGCCAGGTCTGGACACACCATTACGGTGAAAAGGGTATAGTGTTTCAACACACGGGAAAGTGATACATTTATACCATATACCACCTGTAAACAAATGACATAACCTGTTTAAATAAGTTTATATTCAGTTGCACTCTTGCGCTGTTACTTGTCTGAGCACATTAATCGCCAAAACTCATTGAAATCGTTTCGTGGAACAGAATGACCCTTTCACTGACGTATTCCACATTGGGCACCCGCTTTTACGGCACCCAAGTTAATGGCACCTGAGGTATTCCATATTCGGCACCTATCGGTATTTTCCGCAGGTGCCATTAGTGGAACAGTTTATTATTTAAAATTTTATTCCACTTTCGGCACCTACGAACCAGTAGGTACTAGTGATGGGACGTTTACTTTTTATAGGACGTTAAAATTAAAAATTCGATTAAAATCAGTAGAGTTTAATGACATGATAAAAATATAACTTCTTTATGTATTTTAATATCACAATCGGTTTCCTTAATCACATATATTGCAAAATCAGCCTTGAGTTACAATAGTTTTTTTTTTTTTTAATGTTTTGAGGCTTTTTATCAAACATGATCATGCCAGCCTCATCGTACACAATATAATTTAAAAACAAATACTTTTTAGGTTTACATACAACTATTTCTCTTCTTGATTAACCTTGTAGTTAAAATTCAACTGTCTTTATTTATTAAAACTACCCGGAAAGCAGAAATGAACTAGAACTTGGTGCTTAAGCGACTTAACATACATAGCTCAATAATGGTAAAAATACAGGTTTTGAAATTGAATCATTTGTTGTTTTGAAGAGTACCAGGGCGACAGATATGAACAGAAAATAGGCGCTTAAACGATATCACTAAGTGACAGTTATAGGTAAGATATAGGACAGTTTTAAGACTTCTATCGATATAGTGAATAATAAGGAATACTTTATATTCATTTTTGTGTTTAATCATTGGTGCACATCTTAGTGACATCGTTTAGGCTGTCACCCTGGTACTTTTCAAAACAACAATTGATTCAATTTCATAACTTATAATTTTAGCATTATTAAGCTAAGTAGTAAAGTCGCTTAAGCACTTAGTTCCAGATCATTTCTGCTTTCCTGGTAGTTTTAATAAATAAAGGCAGTTGAATTTTAATTACAAAGTTACTCAAGAAGAGAAATCATTGTGTGTAAACCTAAAAAGTATTTGTTTTTAAATTCTATTGTGTACGATGAGGCTGGCATGATCATGTTTCATAAAAAGCCTCAAAAGATTTAAAAAAAAAAAAACTATTGTAACTCAAGGCTGATTTTGCAATATATGTGATTAAGGAAACCGATTGTGATTAAAATACATAAAGAAGTTATATTTTATCATGTTATTAAACTCTACTGATTTTAATCGAATTTTTAATTTTAACGTAGTATAAAAAGTAAACGTCCCATCACTAGTACCTACTGGTTCGTAGGTGCCGAAAGTGGAATAAAATTTTAAATAATAAACTGTTCCACTAATGGCACCTGCGGAAAATACCGATAGGTGCCGAATATGGAATACCTTAGGTGCCATTAACTTGGGTGCCGTAAAAGCGGGTGCCCAATGTGGAATACGTCCTTTCACTCAGCCAACGTATGCAGAAAAATTCGTTCTTACTTGTGAAACAGATTAATTAAACGTTAATGTGTTTCGGTTTAAATTATAGATATTGTTTCATCCGCTTTGCGTAACGTGGGCGTATGATTGAAGTTTTTTTGGATAAGAAACATTTTATGGGTGGTAATAAGATAAAACGTTGTTATTGCTTTTAAAAACATGGTATTTATACCTCGTTATCATTAATTAATGATTTAAAACACTTTTAAGTTTGCCCTCCCTTCTTTTTCTCCTGTATCGTGGGTGCGTTTGCAGACACAAACCTTCACATGCACAAACGCCTAGACCTGGAACAACTATCTGTAGGCCATAAGCTATGTCTACACCAGTGCGCTTTCATATTCATTTTGTGTCTTCGTCTGAGGCATGCATGAAGCATAGCGCATGCAATAGCGCATGCCTTAATACTAGTTCGACGTCAGCGCATGTCCCTAGAAAGAAAGAAAGAAAGATTTATTTGCAAGAAACAAGGTTAGTACAGGTTCTTAGAATAAAAAATGAGATCATCTCGTTTCGCCAGCACAGTGGCATGCAAATTATGGTTTAGTCTACAGCTTTATTTGTACAATTTTATTATATGAATAAAATAAACGAAAGTATGTACATACCTACTATCTACGTATATTCATTTTTCATTTAACTTTACTTTTACAATTCTAATGATCATCGGATAGCAATTATTATGATAGTAACGTGTTTTAATGTTAGGTAATACCTAGAAGCCTAGTAGGATATCTAGTATTAAACTTGCAATGCGCTCCATATGTTTTAATAAATAAAATAAAATAAAATAAAATAAAATAATCTTTATTTCGGATAAGCATCATCCATAAGGGTTAGTAAACAAAAAGGATAACTTATATCTATGTTAGTAAACTTATAAACTATTTGGAGACCAGGCTGTTGTTCAAAAGGCACCTTTGAACCACATCACCTAACAAAGGGGAATCGTACCTCCTCGCTATGGTCTTCAGGATGGAGTTGGAGCTGTCCCGCACTCTGCAGAGCAGAGAAGCAGATTTCCGTCTGACGATGGCGTGGAAGCCATCGACGTGTGCCTGTGCAAACATACCTGATGCACTGCAGAAACGGGGCAGCCCCATCAACATCCTGAATCCGTTATTATATTGGACCCGTAGGGCGCTGATAGCCCGCTGAGTATAGTTGGTCCACAGGCTGCACGTGTAAAACACTTGGCAGTAAGCTTTAAAAAGCGTTATTTTGACTGCCTTGCTACAGCGTGCAAACCTGCGAGCCAACATGTTACATCGGACTGCCAGCGCCCTACGTTCCCTCTCAATATCCTCTTGGTCATTAAGGTCCTCGGTTACATGATGCCCCAAGTACTTGAACTGATACACTTGCAATATGTCATTCCCATTTAGTTTAATCGGGGGCACATACTCAGGACATTTACCACCGCGAGCCCTAAAGACCAAGAACTCACTTTTCTTTGCATTGTAAACTAGGCCATGCTCTCGAGCATAGCCCTCACAACAATCAAGAAGCTCTCTAAGCGCCCTAACCGTAGGGCTCAGCAGCACCATATCGTCAGCGTAGCTGATGTTGTTGACATTAACGTCATCAATGCTACATCCGATTTTCTTGCTACTGAGCTCAACGATTAGGTCGTTTATATACAGGTTAAACAATTTTGGTGATGTAATCCCTCCTTGTCTTACCCCACACTTTAGCCCATACGACACAGACCGCCCATCGGCCCATCTCACACTGTTCGTCTGGTTATAATACCAATACTGGAAGATACCCAACAGCTCCGATGGCACTTTTCTCTCCCGCAGCTTCTCCCACATAACCTCGTAAGATACGAGGTCAAAGGCACGGGAGAGATCTAAAAAGCAAGCATACACTGGTGTTCGACGTTTTGTGTAGTATTGCACCGTATGTTTGAGGCCGAGAATCGCACTTTCAGTGCCAAGATCATTCCGAAACCCAAACTGTGCGTCGTGTAATTTTAAAAAGCAATCCAACCGCGCGTCCAGCTGACTGTTGAGTACCTTCGCGATAATAGTAGCCAGGGAGATGGGCCGATAGTTACACTTATCAGCAACGTCACCTGTTTTATTCCTAACAATAGGCACGACAATAGTTTGCAAGAGATCACAGGGAAGGTACGAGTGACACATACATAGCGAGTAAAACATAGCGAGCACTCTGGCTATGTGAGGACCGGCATGCTGCAAGTGCTCAATGCTTAAACCATCGTGGCCTGGGGACTTCCCTCTCGTCATCTTCTTAATGGTGCATGAGACCTGCTTGGCCGAAAAACGAACCAGATCAGAGTCACGACAGCATCGGTCATCGAGCACTCGCCTCGAAGAGCCTAGCGGTGACTCCACTTTAAAGTGGTTCATAAACATGTTGGCGATGTCGTCCGGCTGATCAGCACCACCGACACTCACAGGAAGGCCAGGCTTAATATCAAACTTTTTGGTAGCCTTCCAGAACTTCTGAAAATTATTGGCTTTACGGAGAGAAGCTACAATATCAAGTTTAATTTGCTCTTGATGAGTCTGACACCACACTAGTTTGCTTTTAAACACCTTTCGAGTTAAGCACATGTCGTTGTAGACATTGCCAGATGTTGGTTTATTGTGCCATACCCATTGCTGATATTTAAGCCTCGCCGTCGCGTGGGCGTCACGCACATGCTTGTTCCACCCGACAACACGGCCAACATGTCTATGAGCCCGAGTTTCCACTTGGCTCTGTACCGCGGCCTCTGACAATGTAGTAACAATACTTTCATACATCTTGTCAAGAAGTACCCTATGCTCAGTATTATTACAGTGGCTATTACTGCACAAACCAAATTCCTGAGGGTAATCAATCAGCTTTAGCTTAGTATTACATAAGTCCTGATACACGCTTATTTGATCGCTATCCCTCTCACCCCAAATTACGGCGCTACGTGATGTTTTATGGTGTATTAACTTAGGTTTAATCTTATCTAACCTACACTCGACAAATATGGGACAATGATCCGACCAGAACACATCGTGCACAATACCTATCTTTGTAACCGTCAACCAAGCAGACTGTGTGACGACACAATGGTCAAGCCATCGCCTACAACCGTGCGCGTCACTGACAAACGTATAGCTACTTGACTCTAAGCCTAATTTTTCAATGTCCGCACACCTCCACTTTTGTTCGTTACAGAATTCTAAGAGGTCACAACAAAATAACTCACCGGGGTGTGCGTTGAAATCGCCAAGTATGTAAACTGTTTCAACATTACTAGCTTCGACAATTGCACTCACTTCACTTAGACACTCCGTGAATTCTGTCAGATTTTCACTCGAGTCAGTCGGCATGTAAACACTGAACACTATTATGCATCTGTCCCCGAGTGAAACTTTAATCGCCGTTAAACGCGCACTGAGACAGCTGATTACAGTTACTGATTCAAAGGCTCGCTTACGCCACAGGATCGCAACACCACCATACGGTCGCCCTCTCAATAATCCTTCTGAGGTGTCAACAGCTGACTTTCCTGTGTACTCGAATTCGCTATGAATTTGTCCAAGATAGGGTATATCATGAGGAAGCAGCCATGTTTCCTGGAGGGCAACTATGTCAGCTGACTGACACAGAAAATGAACTGCCTCAACAGATCGCTTCACCGATTTGCAGTTAAAACTTATAAATTTACTCGTCTGATAATTGTTATTATCCATTATTTATTGTGTCAATGTTTGCTTAATTATGCCAGCCTTCGTCTTGTAGGCTTCATTTACAAAGCGTCTAAAAGTTATTCCGTCGGGCCATAACTCGTTATTTAAAAATAGCTCTAGTTTTACTTTGGGGACATACAACTTATAAGAGTTGTATCCCTTCTCTGTTTTTCTATTGATTTTAAACAAAGTTACCTCCTCTTGTGTGCTGTCTTTAATATAAGCAATTTTAAATAGATTTAAATATAAAAAAGATAAAAAGAGTTTTAAATAGATTTTCATGTTTTTTGGCAAATATGCAGCATTCTAATATGTATAATGACGGCAGAGTTAAGAGTTTTAATTTAGGTAGTAATGTTTTACAAGACGTTAATGGTGGAGCGTTGCAAAGGGCACGAATACATTGTTTTTGGGATACGAAAGCTTTATTAATGTGTACTGAATTACCCCAAAGGAGTAAAGCATATCGCAACTGAGATGCAACATATCCATGATAAGCTTGGAGTGCGACCTTTTGGTTGCAAATTTTGGTGAGCCGCCAAAGTGCATAGGCGAATTTGTTTATTTTCGTGCTTATTTCATCTACATGAAGCTCCCATGAGCAATGAGAATCTAGATTTACACCCAAGAATCTTATTACATTAGTTTCATTTAAGGCTTTACCACTTGCGCACTCTAATCCGTCTATTGTATGTCGACTGACGACTGACCGAGGCGCACCGGTGTAGACGATAAGCTGCATGCGTCTTATGGCAATCAATATTGCATGCGCTTGATGTAAGAGGAATTGAAAGTTGAAAGCGCAAGATGAACATGAAAGCGCATTGGTGTAGACAAACCAATACAAATATTTGTTCCATGAACCGAAATCACTCCCACTGAGAATTCGGCCCTCATCAAACTGTCTCCGTCCCAATCTCCCGCCAGCAATACCCTAAGCCGAGGTCCGAGTCCCACTGAGGGTCGCCCTTAGTGTTATTCTTGCTAGTAGTCATGATGTTAGTGTAGTATAAGTGGTCAGCCTAGGTTAAGTATTTTACTTCCTCCCCATTGGCTGAAGCGGTCTGCAAGGACAATATATTGACAATCAAAGCAAAAGACAATATTACCGCTTAACTTTAAATACTACAAGACTAGAAATAGGTACCTATATGCCATATATTTTGCTGTGGGTGTCGGAGAAGTCTATAAACGAATTCGTGTAATTCCTTCAAACCGCGTGATCTACTGGTGACACTGATCATCATCTGCCTAGCCTTTTCCCAACTATGTTGGGGTCGGCTTCCAGTCGAACCGGATGCAGCTGAATATCAGTATTTTACATGGAGCGACTGCCTATCAGACCTCCACAACCCAGTAACTGGGTAATACGATACTCTTGGTAAGACTGGTTGTCAGACTTTCTGGCTTCTGACCAACAGTAACGACTGTCAAAGATCTACAAATGACAGCCGGGACCAACGGCTTTACGTGCTTTCCGAGGCACGGAGGAAACTCGCTATGGTAAATGGTCACCCATCCACAGACCAACCTCGGCAAGCGTGACTTAACCCGGAAGATCGGTCTATGCGGCTGTAATTATTTAGCCACGAGCTCCTCACTCTCCTACTGGTGACACTGATAGACCCTGCATAGGTATTTTTCAGAATCAACAAAAAAAAGTTTTCAAAAAATGAACCATGGTATTCTGTATCTGAGTAATTTTAGCGTCCCGAATTAACTGACTGCGTGGAGTGATAGCGCACAGGTCGTGCCCGTCAGCTGTGACGCCGTGCCTTCATTCGTTTATGCACGGCATCGAAATAAAGTACCACAAAAAAAATGGGAAAAAAAAGGTTTTTTGTTTTTAAACAATCTAACTCCCGTGCGGGGTTAATCTATACCATTAATAGATCATGTGGTTTGGAGGAATTACACGAATTCATTAACATCCTGTATATTGTTTTTTATTTATTTGGTCGATAAGATAGCATTTACATCCTTTACAGTCAATTATTTTCTGTATGTCAACAGATCCAGACAGACAGTAATCGCTTTGCACAGAGCCTTGCTATTTTAATATCCTACATATTAATGTCATATACAGGGTTATTTGTAAAACACCAACAACCTCTTAAGGGATCACTGTACTCATCATTATGAATGACTTTTACTATGGGACCAAACCAGAAATCGCGAATAAAAGTGAGTACAATGACCCATTAAGAGGTTGTTGGTGTTTTACAAATAACCCTGTATATTATTCTCTTCGGATTCACCTTACAAATGTGAACTTTAGACTTACATTAAACTTTGTAGTAAGTTGTTCTAGTCTTTTCCCAACTATGTTAAGGTCAGATTCCTATTATAACCAGATGCAGCTGAATACCAGTATTTTACACGGAGCGACTGCCATCAGACATCCGCATCTCAGTTACTAGGCAATGCCGATATCCTAAGGTATAAGATATTGTAAGATGTTATAAGGTATCTGAATTGAGAATTCTAGGATAAGCAGTACTTCAGTAACATTTGAGTACGGAGTTGTCAAAAAAATTACGGATTTCAAAGCTTTTTTTTGACAACTCCACACTCAAATACTACCTAAGTATTGCTTATCCCGAATTCTCAATTCAAAAACCGGATGTTTTGCGTTTCTGACAACCCGTATCGACTGTCGTAAGTATTCGTATGACACCCTGGACAGACGATTTTACATGCTCTCCGAGGCATGGAGAGATCTTGATGTGTAACGACCCGTCACCCATCCATAGACTGACCGCGGCAAGCGCAGCTTAACCTCGCAAACCGTTCTGAATTCACCACGAGCCCCTCTCTCTTGGAGGCAGTTGGCACTTTTAAGGTACGAGTTTGTAGCCGACTGCACACAGCAGCAGCAGACGACGTGTCACTCCGACACTACTGGTATCTATGTAGGGGAGATTAGTGCAAAACCGGGTATGGGGGATGAAACCAGGACAAGGCAGTATAGCCTCTTACACGTTTCAAATTTAGGCGCGCGTTCGCTAGCTGCTTTTGGCCACCCTGATCACTTTGTCAACAAACTTTCAATGGCGTCGGTGCGTGCTCGACAACGATAAATAAGAAAAACGCTTTAATGGTCAATTGATCTAACATTCTTTGGAATTAAAAAGTGTATCTTTACATTCGCGAAGAAGCGATGCAGCCACAGCGCCGGCTTTCACTGAAAACCAGCGCTGTGGCTCCGTCTTGCACGAGTCATAGCATTATGCTGAGCGATGGCCGTTTTGCGTAGATGTGACGCATATTTTTCCTAAGTTTCATTGTGGTTTTGTTTACAGTTTTTTTTTGTGTGTCATATCGGCGCAAATAAATATTTTTTCTTTCTTTCTTTCATGCATGGTGCTAAATCGGGTAAAAGATTTGGGTATACCCGGTTTTGGACAAAGGGTGGGGCAAAACCGTAAAAACATAACTTTTATATAGTGATAATTGTTAGTTATTTAGAATTAAGAATAAAGTGATCTCAAGTGCTAAATATGTGATTTATAAACTAAACAAAATATAGCCTATTAAAATTGATTTAATTTTCTTCAAACTTGTGTTTTATTGAATTTTTGCCTTAGCGTCCCGGTTCTACCCCACTTTCCCATATTTCTATGAATTTATACCTTCCGCAGCTAGGGACACGTCGCTCGACTACACGTCGCACGACCGCAGACGACGTGTCGTCCGACCGCAGATCAACAGTGCCAAAGACGCTGCAGCGACGACACGTTGAATCTTTCTCAAAAAATGACGCTCCGACTTGTCGCTACGACACGTCGTCTGCTGCTGCTGTATGCAGTCGGCTACGAACTCGTACCTTTAGAGTAAGTGCTATAATTAAATGAACTTTACTTAAGTGGAGGCTTGCAGATCGACGTCGGAACAAAATGTACAGATAAGGCGGTTGCACAATCCTTAGCATTGGCAGTTGACGAAAGGACGTTAATTAATTTCTTTGTAATTGTTTGGACAGTTGCTAGTTGCTAATATTAACCGGTAACATTGAGAACCTTTTAAATAAATTATTTAACCATCGCGTTTCAGACAATTATTTTGCTTGAGGCAGGATATTTTATATTCAAAGCAAATCAAAAAAACACATAAACCATTACAGGCGTCTATGAAAAGTCAAATTTAGGTGCACGGTTCCAATTATTCGTTTCCTATGGAGAAGATTCCTGTGGAGAGATGCTAATCTATCTTATAAATAAATGAGTGTTTGTACAAAAAATGTAAGTCCGTTAACGAATCCACGATATAGTAGAATCCTATCTGGTAGTGATTTTTTTAAAACAACAATTAAATATATTTTTTTACTTACGTTAGCAAAAAGGTAATTATATGACAATCCTTCCTATCTTCCTCAAAAAAATCTGCTACATCCAGCACAAAGGTCAACAGCCAAAAAATCAGATGACCAAAAAGATTATCAAAACAGTTTATTATAAACACACTTAACGTCGTCATGTCGTGTCCATGTTATCGATGAAGCCTACAAGATGTGGTGCAAGCCCGTGCAAGCCTGATTTACTTCGCGGATAGTGTCCCAGCGACGTGCGTGGGCGCACCTAACAATCCCACTTTCAACTTAATACGCCGTAAAAGATGGGTTGACAGGTACATACTCTAGTTACTTTGTTGAAAAGGCTCTAAGCAGTTCAGGGAAATCTGGATTTGTTAGGTTTGTGTTCCATTGCGTGACTAATCAGGAAAGTGGAACACTAACGAACGTTCGTTGGGACTATTCATCCTTGTAGATAAATTTTGGAGCGTTATCTCCTAATATTATTTATTGGGGATGCTGTTATATATTTATTTACATATTAAGGTACAAGGCCGAGACG
The DNA here is from genome assembly GCA_905220435.1 of Amphipyra tragopoginis. Classification (NCBI taxonomy): domain Eukaryota; kingdom Metazoa; phylum Arthropoda; class Insecta; order Lepidoptera; family Noctuidae; genus Amphipyra; species Amphipyra tragopoginis. Next base: position 15,631,211 of record HG992009.1, read on the forward strand.
GGCTGCAGACCGCAAACCGCAAAAGTAGTATCGCTTGCAGTGCGATCTGCGGCTGCGGTCTGCGGTTGCAGTTTTGCAGTCGCTGTCGGAATAGCACCTTTAAAGTGCACATGTTAAAGGCGCTATTCCGATGCGACTTGCGGTCTGCGGTTGCAGTCTGCAGTTTGCAGCCCGTCTCGGACTTGTACCTTTACACTACAATACAATAATATATCTATACATATAAAAGGAGAAGCTGACTGACTGACTGACTGATCTATCAACGCACAGCCTAAACCGCTGGGGTTAGAGACTTGAAATTTTTATAGTAGGTTCCTTTTGTAACGTAGGCATTCACTAAGAAAGGATTTTTGAAAATTCTACCCCTAAAGGGGTGAAATAGGCGATTGAAGTTTGTCACTTAACGGGTTCAAAATTTCACGCAAGCGAAGCTGTGGGCGAAAGCTAGTAATACATAAACAATATAATTATCTTAAAAACTATTTTACACGTAAAGTCGGCGTCATGTGTCGCGCGGTGTCGTGTATCCGGCCTCGGAATCGCCGGAACCCTACACCTCTCGGCAAAAATTCTTCCTTCGTGAAAATCGACAGATGTTCCGTCGGCACCCTCACCACAAACGAATTGAAATTCACGCTGTGGCAAGACTCCAACCTCTCAACCATATAACCTTCATGTCCCATCTCTCTGAACCTATATGAGCATAGTTCATGCCGTGGTCATGCGGTGGCTAAAGTAACCTATGATAGCCTAGTGGTCGAACGCTTGCCTTTCACGCAGGAGGATCCGAGTTCGATCCCTGCCCGCATTTCCGAATTTTCAAGCTCATAATTTGATTATCAGTTGCCTCAACGGTGAAGGAAAACATCGTGAGGAAACCTGCACACACCTGTGAGGGCATTATTCCTTCCTTTAAGGCTTTCTCAAGCTGGCTTCCCACGGTGCGTCGTGGCGCGCACCGACTGTGCGTGGTATCATCCGTAAAATCACGCACCGTGGAAAGCCACATTATGAGGGTGTGTGATGTGGATACGGCGCACCGTTCCGCACTCGTCCGCGTTACCACGGATGAGTCTCTTCCCATGGTGCGTCGGTGCAAGCTCGTGTGTCTCGGCGCGCGCTATCACGCACCATGGGAAGCCGGTATCAGATGTGCATTTGTGTGTAGTCTGCCAGCCCGCATCAGGTCAGCGTGGTGAACTTCAAGGAAGGTTTCAACTCTTCTCATTCTGAGAAGAGGCTTGTGCTTAGTAATGACTCAGTAATGGACTAACTATATACAAGGTTAGTCAGAAAGGGGGTACTAATCCGAAAGGGTGTTAAAGTACCCATTATAATAAAGAACTTTTGTTCTACCACTTTCCCCAAAAGTCAATAGTGAGAAATAGCTGTTCAAAAATTACATAAAATATACGCTAAAATCTATCTATCCTCAGCTATGATCAGCTGTGTTAACTTTTAAGGTCATATTTGAGGTCACGAATTAGAAGCTGCATTTTTTGAATTCGTAACTAAAGCAGGGACGAAGAATTTTTGAAAAAACTAAAATAAAAAATATTTTACGTGGTAATAAAATTATCGAATTTTGAAATTTTAACACTTGCTTTAAAACCGTCATCAGTGATACTTTCAGTGGCCTGCGGATTAGTACCCCCTTTCCGACTAACCTTGTATTATAACACCCACATTTCGCCCTTTTGTTTACGTCCCATGTAATAGGGGGCGAGCCTATTGCCATCGACCGGGCACAAATCCAGACTCCGGGCTGGTACTGAGAAATTCCACAAGGAAAAACGCAATAACACTTTGTACGACCTGGGGATCGAACCCCGGACCTCAGGCTCAGCAGTCGCGCTTGCGACCGCTAGACCGACGAGGCATATAATAAATATTGTGTTACTTAAAACAAAAACGTTTATTCAGTGTTTTTTTTGCCTGTATACCTAACTCTTTTGTTGATTGTACCTTGAATATTAATACAAGATATAAATACTTCATAATTCTACTCAAAGAGTGATTCACCAACTGGCCTCTAAAGAAAATCGACGAACATTCACGGATACAGCCCATACAATACAATAACTCAACAGATGCTATCGAAAAATCAAAGATAATGCATAAAGGCAACATTGTTAGAACTAATTGCCGCTCCCGGTTCCGCCCGCCCAGGCGAACCGCCTTAGGCGAACACATTGTGTCTTTATTTAATGAGTTCAACTGTTCAAGTTAAAGCTTTTGTAACCAGGATTACTCAACGTTGTACAGTGGACTGATTAAGTTAATTTACGAGTACTGAAACGCTTTTTTAAGATAAGATAAAAATGTCCTTTCTTTGGAAAGTTTGCAATCCAATTATCGACAAAATTTAAGTAATTAGCATAATGTATTTTCATCAACGGAACGGTTAATATAATTATAATGAGCTCGTTACTTTCCCACTGCTGGGAACAGCCCACTTCTCACAATGCGAAGGTTTAAGGCCTTAAGTCCACCACACTGGCCAGGTGTAGGTTAACGGCCTACAGTACACAGACCATCGAGAACATTTTTGAAGCCCTCTCAGGCCTGCAGGTTTCCTCACGATGTTTTCTAGAGATGTGCCGACTATGAGTTTGGCCGACTAGCCGATTAGTCGGTTGTAAAGAGGCCGAGCCGATCATGGTTTCGGGGTATTCAGCAATTTCCGTAACGCTTCGTTTACAGCTTATTCGCGCGCAAGTCTCAACCGCCGCATGCGAGCGTGTCGGAACATGTTTAGTTTACTTCGCATTATTTCTTTTTTTTATTTAATGTAATTACTCCTGTATACAGAAGGGAGGAGCTCGTGGCTAAAGGAGGAGCTCGCAGCTAAATAATTACAGCCGCATAGACCGATCTTCCGAGTCAAGCCACGCTTGCCGAGATTGGTCTGTGGATGGGTGACCATTTACCATAGCGAGTTTCCTCCGTGCCTCGGAAAGCACGTAAAGCCGTTGGTCCCGGCTGTCATTTGTAGATCTTTGACAGTCGTTACTGTTGGTCAGAAGCCAGAAAGTCTGACTACCAGTCTTACCAAGAGTATCATATTACCCAGTTACTGGGTTGTGGAGGTCTGATAGGCAGTCGCTCCATGTAAAATACTGATATTCAGCTGCATCCGGTTCGACTGGAAGCCGACCCCAACATAGTTGGGAAAAGGCTAGGCAGATGATGACTCCTGTATAAATTTTATTGAGAAATACGTACAAAGTAAGAAGCCGGATAATCGGGGCTATGCCGAATAGTCGCCGACTAGTCGCCGACTACGAAAGTGGCCGGATAGTCGGCTTTGCCGATTAGTCGGAACATCACTAATGTTTTCCTTCACCGTTAACATAAGTGATAATCAAATTTTGATGAGCGCCATGAATACGAAAAGTCAGTGGTGCGGGCCGCGGTTCGAACTCATACCGTCGTGCACGGAAGGTTTATAAACGTTCCAGCGCTAGGATATCACGGCTACTGAATAGCGGATAGCCACAACACTGTGTGTGTTTCCTTTCAAAACGCGACTTCCTCAGGTTAAAATGTTCGTGATCAATTCTCATTCCACTTAATCGGTTGTACTCAAAATCAATAAAAACGCAAGTCTCGATATAATCATAATAATGAACTCATTGTGGGTAATGGCTTGGAAACGGCTACTATGTTGTTGCAGATAATTTAAATAAATTGTTAGTGGAAATATTAAGAATTAAGTATATAATACTAGCTTTTGCCCGTGGCTTCGCTCGCGTTGCTTTAGAATTTGACAATCAACTCTTAACACACTACTAAAGTATCTATAATAAATTCAATCGTTATTCGAAAGACACGTGGCGCCATCTATGAATGTTATTGTTGTTTTCCTCGGGAACAAGACTTTTTTCGGGATGAAAGGTACCCTATGTCCGTTTCTGTACACCTGATAACGTGTATGCAAAATTTCAGGATGGTCGGTTCAGTCGTTTAGGCGTGAAAAGGTAACAAACAAAGAAACTTACTTACGCATTTATAGTATTAGTTAGGATTTATACAAGAAAGCAATTGAGCGGATATCATTTGTACACTTCTAAGTGATTTTATTTAAAGAAAAACAAGATTTTAATGTCCTTCCGTTGTCTTATTTCAATATCTGCTTATAAAAATAAAATATCTCTTATATATATACGATCTATAGCTAATTACCAACCAATAATTACGATTAAGTATCATACATTCATACTTCCCTGATGGCGATGTTAAACTCAGACTAATCAGACATCCCATCACGCAAGCAAATATTCATATATTTAACACCTTATACAAATGTATAAGGTGTTAAAAGATTAACTCAAAGAATTTTGTGATGTTAAGCGGAATTGGAAATTAAAAAACTTACGTAGAACAACTTTTCGAAATTGACTTTTTTTATTCCTTTTCACACATATCAAAAAATAATTAAGTATAGGTATTTGATTTATATGGAAAGTAATAAAAAAAGACATAAATCTTGAAAAGTAGTTTTACGAAAGTTGTTCAATTTCCGATACTGAGTGACTTCACAAAATTCTTGGAGTAAATGTTTAACACCTTAAAGGTACCTCCTATATTTTAATTAAAAAAAATTACTTAGTAACATTTACTTCACCTTAGAATCAGCAGCCGGGCTTTGATCCCACTAAATCAAATCAACGTCATCTTTACAAAGTCTACTCATTCCCGAGAAAAAGCCTCTCTGTGGCCACCTTGTCCTGTTCTATGCAATTCGCTCCTATACATTACCACCTTTCAAAGGACTGACTTGACCAAAACCGCATTAGGTTAATGTTCTATACCCTTTTCACCGTAAAGTGAGTCCAGACGTTTCTCTACAAAACGTTACCATACAAAAAATCTATCCATATAAATAAAAAGAAAAGTCCTGACTGACTCATCAACGCCCAGCCCAAGCCCTTGGACCTAGAAAGCTGAAATTTTACACAGATGTTTCCTTTATAATGTAAACAAGGAAAAAGGAAGGATTTTTCGAAATTCAACCCCTAAGGGAGTTAAATAAGGGATGAAACTTTGTATGGAAAATCGTCACATACCGGGTTCAAAATTTTACGCAAGCGCAGCCGCGGGCAAAAGCTAGTATCAAATATTTTTAAAAACAAAACATTGAAAATATATGTATTTTACGTTTTTTGATGATGTCGTTTACGTTTTTTTGATAGCAGTCTCCTTACGACTACAATTTACGAAATGACCGAGATTAGGACTCATCTTTCGTTGAACAGAGTATAGAAAAAAATGTTGAACGAAGTTTCATGTTTTAAATCATCTACCATTTAGCCTCTTTTAAATCCTAACAATATTACCTATCCAATTTAAAACAAGCCATTTGCAACCATTCGTTTTCTATCACCGCTTACGGTAGCGGTGACCACTGACGCACGTGCGCTGGCGCAACCCCTGAGGCTGAACAATCGGCGTGAAGTTGCTTAATAGCCTGATGATACATCGCTAATGACCAAAAGTAACGACAATGTAGACCAGCGAGTAATAACTGTATTTGAGTTATGTACACAGAAACGCATGCGCATGAGTAATTACGGTAGGCAAATTAAAATGTTGGTTTTTCTTGGATTATACAAACAAAGAAAAAGGGGAATTATTAATTGGGCGAATAAATAATGTATGGAAGACTGTTAATGAGATACTTTAATACTAAACCGAGCGGCATTAAAATATATTTGCGAAAAATTAACTTAACTGGCGAAAAATTATGAATGATTAAAATTCGTAAAATGAGCTACTAGCAGTGGGAAACAATTAATCTAAGCTAGCAACTAAAATTACAAGTGTCCGAATGAAATACTAATTTGGGCGAAAAAAATACTGAGTTGGCGAATAAAATACTGAGTGGGCGAAAATATACATTTCCTTACCCCGACACGGATAGGTTAGGTTCGAAGGGGATGACGGAGGCTAGAGTGAGCGAGCGAACGAAGCCCCCGACGGGGCTCCGTCGACGCCCCTTTGGAAACCCAAACAACCTTACAAACATACAACAATGATCGTTCTGAATAACTCGTACCTCAAATTCGTAATTTGAAGTCGCCGTTTTCAATATTTGTGTGCGCCCTCAGTCTTTCGCCCACTTAGTATTTCAGTACGCCATAATCAGTATTTTTGACACCCTAACTTTGAGTTTATATTCGATCGTTTAAATACTAGACAAAGAAAAATAACACATAACATCACGCATGTAGTCCCTGAAGGCATGAGCAGATGTGCATACACCATCATTTCGCCATTATGTTTTAGGTCCTACGTAATAGGAGGCAAGCCTGTTGCCACCAACCGGGCACAAATCCAGACTCTGGGCTGCTACTGAGAAATTCCACACAGAAAAACCCAACAACACTTCGACCTGTGCAATCGAACCTAGGACCTCACGCTCAGCAGTCGCGCTAGCGATGGCAACCAACGAGGCAGTTCAACATAGAAAAATATTTATCAAAAAAGGTTTTGCCTTTTCTGTGTTTATTTAATATAAAAAATCATTATTTCTTTCTTCCGTAAGGATCTTTATACTAATCTTCTGGGTTCCGTAGTTCAGCCGTATGTGTATGTCTATTAACTAACTTCATTACGATTAGCTTTCTTTTTTGTTAGGTACTATCGTTAGGCCCGGACTCCACCAAAGCGGAGATGTGCGGAGATGTCTCGATCAACCAATAGGATTGCTTTATTTTTAAATCTCTCCGCTTAGCTTCAACTCAAAACGAATTCCTATTGGTTGTTTACGAGACATCTCCGCACATCTCCGCTTTGGTGGAGTCCGGGCCTTACACCCAAGATATCTTTATCTTATTATACAGTGATTTTGTTTGTAATGTGTTTTGGTGACAATTAACCATGTCAGTTGTTTTATATAGTTTAGCGTCCTTTTACCTTTTGTAAATGTGAGAGCTTTGTAGACTTGCTAGATGCCTGGATACCTATTTAATTTGTGACCATAATTTTCATATTTTTTTTGTGATTCCTGCACTTAAGTCTACATTGCTCTCTCATAATTATTCTAAGTCATAACTGGACCGACTCAAATTGTTAAAGATATGGATTTTAAAAGAGTAACCATGGAGTTTCTTGCCGGCTCTTCTCCATAGGAAACGACTAATTGGAACCGTGCACCTAAATTCGACTTTTCATAAGCGCCTGTAATGGTTTATGTGAAATAAAAACTTTTGATTTGATTTGGCCAAAAGTGTTCCCGGAAGATGACGATAGGGTCACGTTAAATTCAAAAAACTTTCTACTATTCTCGGAGTTAAGTGCGTATCTATCTGTATGTAATTGCGTATATTGCCATTTATTAACCTTAGCAAAATAAAAAACACATAATACCCATTAAATATGACATTCTCATTCACAATGGTTGTCAAAATTATCTCTATAAAAAATAGGCCGTTGAAGAACAATTAGGAACTAAAAGCTAAGATATCAATATCACTTAGTCAAGGTTATCATCCAATTACTGAATAGAAGTGATTGCTGCGTCTACGCAACAAAATGACCGTGGCTTTGTCTTACATTTGTGTGACATCTCTTTTGTACTCAATTCATTGCTTTGTTTCATAATAATATTGAATTGCATAGATACCTACTTCTTTTTTCGGTATTTTAGGCTCATTTTAAAACGTCAGATCTGCATCAAAATATAAAAAATAGCCCACCGGCATCGGGAACTACTAACTCGGGGTCTACTGCCTAAGCACAAAGTCCATGGTTTCGGCCTTAGTAACGAGCTTTCCTACTCCCTATCACTACGGACATACGATTATTTCGGGGCCCGAACTAAGAATGAATAGCAACACGATTTGACTGTTGCCCCTACTACCGACGTGTTTTTGCCCATCCGAAAAGTTGAACTTGACACTTGTTTTGTTCACTCCTACGTTTCGGGCTACATTCGGACGGGCAGCTAACTTCGTTGACGGACTTAGGGAGTAGGCGCCCAGGGTTCAAGGGATCAGGGCTCCAGAGAGAGGAACATCCTAACAATACGCACCGTGTCCAGAAGTACCGCTTTCTGAATCAAACCCTTGATACAGCTGCCAAACGAGAGCCTCATCAGATGTTGGTCGAGGCTCTTGGCTTTTAAACTATTGGCTGTAACGAGTATCCGCACAATTAATGCTGAGTCAATCTCCCACATGTCAACAACCTCGTGTGTGTTTAGGGTTCCGTACCCAAAGGGTAAAACGGGACCCTAATACTAAGACTCCGCTATCCGTCCGTCCGTCTGTCACCAGGCTCTATCGCATGAACCATGATAGTTAGACAGTTGAAATTTTCACAGATGATGTGTTCTGTTGCCGCTATAACAACAAATACTAAAAAACAGAATAAAATAAATATTTAAGGGGGCTCCCATACATGTTAAAAACATGTTTTTTGCCGTTTTTATAGATGATGGTACGGAACCCTTCATGCGCGAGTCCGACTCGCACTTGGCCGGTTTTTTTATCATTTTCGGCTTGCACGAGAGTATTAAGAATGAGCTATTTTCGTATAGCTCGTGCGGACACGAGAGAAGAAGAAGAATACGTAAGTTAAATGAATGAAGAAACTTAAATTGCGTAGATAGGTACTCTTTTTTCGGTTTTTAGGCTGATTTTAAAACGTAAGATCAGCATCCGAATTGCGTTTCACATTCGTAATTTCAATAGCTTTCATTTTGACAGTTAAACAATATTCATTGTGTGGTACATAGTTGTGGAGAAGTCGGATTGTTAACACATACGTTGCTATGGAAATTGTTGACCTGTCAAAATCAAAGGTCTATACGATTACGAGTGTTTTGCGTAATTAGAATGCTGTTCTATATTCAGCAAAGATGTTTTGATGGTAAAATTTCTTGAAGTCTGCAACAGATCGATTCAGCAATGTTACCTCATAGCTCTTGTTCACAGTCAGATGTACAAATACCAAAAAAATTACTAGCGTGTCATCTAATCATTCGTCACCTAATTTCCTACGCAACTACATCTTGTTTTCTGCACAAAAAACGTAAAACAGTCTCGTTTCTGGACCAAAAAAAACGAGATTCGTATATTCATTATAAAAACGAAGCCATCTCAATCACGAGACGACATTGTTCCAACATTTTTTCGCCATCCACTAATGATCTCCAACAATTTCGACGTAACAAAATTTAGATGACAAGTTGACAACCGGCGAACCGGATTGTACGTTTTTTCAAGCACGAATGAGCATTCAATACGCCGAGGTTACGTAATTAACGAATTTTGCCGACAAATTGCGAATTAGGCTTCGTAGAAATTGCGCCCACCTCTATCTGCTCTATTTACTTACGATAGATTTCGCAAGCGTACGCACAGAGCCAACCTTTGGTGTCTCAACTCAACGCCGAGACGTGATCCTGCGCAGAATAACTGAATCGGATCTGTTGCGCACCACAATTCACTGATAGGTACACTGGCGGACGCGGTTAGGTGGCTCGTTTTTTTATTAATTGCCTAGTCTGCTACATTGACGTAACTTTGCCTCGTTTGAATGACATAACTAAAGAAATAACTGCGCTTTTAGAAATTCAGGCCCAAGAAGATGACAAGTGAAAAAGGAGAGGAAAAGTTGTATTTACACTGCACTGAAATTGGTCCTTTTTTTTATTACTCGACTTGGTCGCATTTGACCCTCGTCGTACCTGATGGTAAGCGCAGACAAGGTCTAAGATGCAGCACACGAATCCAAGTAACAGAGATATAGAGGGATTCCCCTATAGCCCTCTGGCTCTGACATACACACGACGGAACACAGTAAGCTGCTTGGCGCCGGACTTAAATGTGTGGATGGTAGCTAGCCAGGCGTACCGTAAAGATCCTACCACCAAGAAAATGAAGTGCTGGAATCAATACACAATAGTTGAAGAAACATTGCCAAGATCTTGTATTATTATAAATAAGAGGGAGAGACACATAAAAAGTAGAAATAACAGCTGGTCTAACTTGATATTTAATTTTATGATCAATTAAAAAGAAAAACAATCCGATATCATAATTCTGTCTTATAATTTCGCATATTATTCTATGATCCATCGGATTCCAAGACATGAAATACAAAAAAGTCAATGTAAACTGATTGATTTACGAGTTATTGTATTAATAATGACACATGACTCGGAAGTGTATCATTATTTATGGCCCCATTTGTAACAGCGTGCTTTATTAGACAATGTCTAGTGAGTCGGCTCGAGGGTGGAATAATCTGAATTCCTAATACGTATTAGTATTACTTGTACATTTTAAATTAAAAATGAATAGGATGTTTACCATACTTCGTCATTGTTGTCTCATGACGTGAGTCAGGGTTTTTCATGATATATATCGTAAATTCTTGTTACCATGGTATAATAACTACGCATGGTATCATTCTATTCCTGTGATGTCTTTATCTACGTCACAGTTTGTGATATTTTCCCAACAATACGATCAATTTTGACAACAGAAGTCAAGGCTTTCGTTTTCGTTAGTCGAGGTTCATCAGTAGCTATGACGTAGTAAACGGCATTCACGTGATGTAGCTGTCACGGGAAGAGACTATCTGTAGAGTTCTTGTTTTTGTGTTGTTGAGAGACCTTTCTTTCCTTTTTTAGCCCGTAAGCTTGCATGCCGCCAAATTACCGCCATAATGAACGGATATAAGGGATATTTTTGATTAATTACGGAATACTCAAGTGCATTTTTCGGGAATGCCCAACTATTCGGACCCAATCGGAGCCCTTAATCATGAGCTAAACAGGCGGCGAGGTCACGAGTCGAAACGTTGAGTCCGAAACTAGTCGGGCAATCCCGAAAAATGCACGTGAGTAAACCGTAACTAATCATAAATATGAATGTGTCTCACGAAAGTTAAGGGATATACCCCTAATCACCATGTTTGGCGAACGGATTGGTGATGACAGTCAGACAGGCCCACTACCAGCTATTTCCAAATTACGACACTAGGCACTTGCTTAAAAAATCCCATAAGGATGAGCATAGAGCGCTGCGTGTTACTTTGGAGTGTTGTCAATTAATTTAATCCCAAATGATAGATTCACTAGTTAAAATAGTATAATTAATGAGCATTTTAATCATAATTCATTGAGAGAAATGTGATGCTATGCGCAAAGGTAACCTGTTACCACGTATGTACAACAGTGATCTTTGAACTCGTCGTGATTCAATGTTTGTTTTTCGTTTCTCCGTATTCGTTGATACCGCTTGTGACTCTACCTAGCAAAAAAACAGTATATTGATAATTGTTATTAAAAATTATAGTAATTATTTCTTTGAATCGATTTCGAGCAGCATCCCAAGTGGAGCTGTCGAAATGTAAATGTCATCTCAATTTCAAACATAAGACAACACTTTTTTTATTTATCGTATTGAGACATCTCAAATCACAAGGCAACGCGGCCACCGATGTGATGACTGGGTCGACGACTGCGTTGCTCTAACACTCAAATGACATCAAGACTACACTTAGGGGGCAGCTATAAATTTGGAGCTATTTAATAATAGGGGCTAAATCTGATGTCTGAAGGTAAGGTTACGAATCTGGTTATTTGTTTAAGCGACATGTAAATCTAATACTCCGGAATAAAAGTAAATGTGTTACCCATTATTCGGCATACAATATTTTAGTTGCCTCTTGAGGCACACCCGGGGAGATATGGAGTAGACTATTAATAGTTATGATCCACATAATCTAACCACCATACTAGATTCTATTCATTTCTATTATTATGCAAATACAGCCATTGGTTATCCCAGAAAATTCTGGTATAACCAACAATCGACTATCAGCGTTTATTCTCAAACCGCCACGGAAAACATGTCGAACAGTAATTGTTTAGTAATAATAGATATTACAAAAACATTACTATCGTTCAGTGAAACTCAGACAAGCAACGATACTCTCGTTTAGATAGTTCGTTCAAAATACTAGTGTAACTAGAACAGGGCCGTATTTGAGCATAGGCGACATAGGCAGCAGATAAGGAGCCCGCACCACAAAAAAAATATGTTTAAAAATTGACTGGATGCGGAAACCGGAAGGCCGAGTAATGTGACGCATCTTTTGAGGCCTGTATTTCCAGTGGACTGTAAAAAATTGCTCTATAAACGAAATTCGCAGGATAATTTAACTCCTTTCCCCGCAGAAGTAGGGCCCACAACACAAGTTAGCCTAGAGTTCTACAGATCCCAAATGCGGCCCTGAACTAGAAAATACCAACTGATGATTATAATAAACGGGCCTTTTACTGAAATTATTGCGATTTATTACCGTTTCGCCGACCAATTTAATATCCGGTCTGCATTATACCGCTTATTAATAATTGCCTTATAAATTTTAACAATACATCAGCTCAGGTTGACGGTGGCTCACGACCGTCGTAAGTCAAAAAATGTCTTAAGTAGCGAGATGAAATATTGCTAAATTATTTACAATGTTGTCAGGGAACTATTAAGTTTAATGAAATGTGTTTTGGACCTATTTTCGAGATTAAAGGTGAAGTCAATCACCCAAGTATCCCAATAGTCAATCACCTTCGTGTAAAGCTGATAGCTCTAATTTTTACGAAAATTTTCTTTAAATAAGTATAAACAAGGTTAGTCAGAAAGGAGGTACTAATCTTTGGGCCATTTAAAGTTTAAAATTACAAAATTCGATAGTTTTTTAATCCATGCATAATGATTTTATTTTAGTTTTTTTTTCAAATATTCTTCATCCATGCTTTAGTTACGTATTCAGAAGATGGAGGTTATAATCCGTGACCCCAAATATTACCTAAAATGTAAACACAGCTGATCATAACTAACGATAGGTAGATTTTAGTGCATTTTTTATGAAATCTTTGAACAGCTATTTCTCTTAAACAATTGACCTTTGAGGAAAGTTGTAGAACAAAATTTACTCAGTATTATTGGTACTTTAACACCCTTTCGGATTAGTATCCCCTTTCCGACTAACCTTGTATATAAAATTTTATTTTTCGTCATCACTTGAAAGAGATCTTCTCTCGTGTCGGCACGAGCTATATGAGAATAGCTCATGCTGTGGTGAAAAGATTAGCCAGTCAGCAAGGTTGGTCGCAAGGCTGACTGTCCAGGATACGCCGGACGTACTTAAATATCGTCACTCGTGGAGGCTCCTTTCATGCACCCCAACAATACAATAAAAGAGATTAATTAAAATAATACCTTTATTTAAAGATTAGGCGGACATTAGCAACAAGAATACTACAGTAACCGTTATCGTTATCAGTAATGCAACAAGGCACAGAATCTGGTGCGCGCTCGACAGAAGGCTTAATAAAGTATTCGAGCAGATGTAAATGGAACACAGAGCGGCCCCGAGGCTAGGGCGGGGTCCGGACAACACTTTCATATTATTACGACCGCATTGCACACACACAAACACATACACACACACAAACACACCCGCGATTAGATCGCAGCGGACATGCGCGCGCGCACGCGATCCGACCACTTTCAATGATTCGTTAGCGAAATCATTAGGAGATGTAATGTCGGCGCATTGTAATACGTGTTTATGGTTATTTAAATGATTTATTTTTATTGATTGTTTTTGCCTTGTTGCGAGACAGAAAATAATGATGGTCGTATGAATAAGGCTACCATTATGGTCTGGTATTGCGAAGGTGATCGTTGCTACTATGTTATTTGAGCGTTTGGTAATGGAATCTGTTACAAGAAAATGAGTTGTCAAGTGGGTTAAGTCGGGACATTCATCAATGTGTTGACGGTTGAGACGGCGCATGTGCGGGGCGGGCGGTAGTCATGTGTAGACAAGTTTAGCTGTTTGCTTGTCTGCCTGTTGAGTGCCAAGCCGTGACTGATGGGTACTGGCTGGGTAGCCGCCAGTCCGATGGCCGCAGGATTACTTAGTGAACTGTGTTGCCAGATTGAATCTGTTAACTGCCAGCCATTCTTAATTTGATTGTCAATGATAACTGGCTGGCTGTCAATTGTTTTATTCTAGGATATTTCCAATTTCTGACATAATCTTTATGTCATAAATGGCTTTTAATCATTGAAGGAATAAGCAGAGATTTGCTACAATTCCACTACAAATTGATAAAGCTGACTGTAGTTTAAAAATGTATGTAGAGCAAACTTTCTTTATTAGCCTGTATTCTAAACCATTATCATTTCATAGGTTTCGATAATACTAAATAGTAAACAGATCTCTATGGGATTAGCCTTTGAGGCGCGCAACAAGTAGGGTTGTGGAGCTTTTTTTGTTTAAATTATTACTTACATACCTACACTTAGGATTACTATAGACGTCAGGATTTGTCCGAGCATGTCAGGATTTCGGCCTGACTTTGTAACTATCAGGAATTTTTATTATTTAATGAACTACTGAATAATATATTTTTTCAAAGTTCGGAGTCCAGGGCATGGCGATCGGCATCCAAAATAAATACTAAACTTGCATTAGAATAGAACTTTATTCCCTAAAGATACTCGTACTGTAGCACAGGTTGATACATTTAAAAAAGTTTCAAACACATCTCGTCTTCAGTAAGCATGCAAAATTTTAGATTGCACGCTTGCGGCAACAATGTTAGAACATTCAAGAAATTAGGTTTTTATCAGGACTTTTTAATTTACATCTGGTAACCCTACAGTACTAAAACTTAATTAATACAGAGCGCAAATCACTGTACCTGGCTCCTTATCCAATACCTGGCTCTTACTTTATAACCTGGTTCTGTACAAATCCTGCTTTGAAAGTGATACTTCTAAGGTTTCGAATATTTATAGTTAGTAACGTCAGCTGTCAATCTCATCAATATTATTGCTGCGGCAACTGGGAGTGCTGACACTACTGACATGTTATTAACATAGGGCTGACAGTGTTGTCAATAACCCGCTCTGCTCTGTATAAATATTCATAGCTGTGTTTTGTACACCTAATTAAATTGTTGTTTGAATGGTAACATTTATATTCCGTTTTTAAAAGGATGATCAATAGGGTATTTAAATCTAATTAGCCCGTCAGTTAGATTACCAAAAAATATTTGACCCATATTTTTTCTTTTGTTACGTAAACCAAAATTGACGAAGATACGACACTTTTAAAATTGGCAAAACGTCACAAGCAAGTACAATTTTTACTTGAAGCCCCCAAAATCGAGTTTTGATGCGTTTTTTCTTTCCAAATATTCATAGATTTAATAAAAGAAAAAATACATGTCCAGTATTTTTCAAAACTCTAACTGGCGGACTAATTAGATTTGCAATTTATTGATGCTGTCAACATGCCTATTTGATCAGTTGTCAATTCTGTTGTCAAAATTTGATTGGTCCACCAAAATGTAACAACCAATAACAATAGCATTTGACATAATATTTCACAGCTGATTAGTTAACTTCTTCCATGGTATAATAATATTCTACGGCAGATATTCTCTTGACAGCTAGGTCACGTGATTTGCCCAAGTCCATTCAGTGAACACGAAAAAACGTCTATCATTTCGGCGGCTTCATTAAGTGTCTGTCTGTAAGGCACGAGTAACCGGCGCTTCATTAAGCAAGTTAGTCTTACCGCAAAATTAAGTAAGTAAAAGTATTATGTATTAAAAATCTCCTTAATTGTATTGAAGATGTTAAAAAATGGCAACACTGATCGTAACATTCGTGACGTAGTCTTGGGCCATTGCGGGAAAAGAATACCTGGTTTTATTATACCATGATTTTTTCGTTGATCCAGCCTCTCGGAAACCAATCGTACAAATATAAAATTCAAAAATTACGCCACTGACGCTGACGTTCCTTTCTGCCATTTTACGTCCCCATGCTGCGAGTTCGGAGTAAAATATCAATAATTTCGAATGTCATAATGCGTTGAAATCGCAAATTGGTGATAATTACTTACTCCGTTATTTTGGCAACTGACACCCTTCCTTCTTTGCTTTGATTTGCTTCATACTAATCGAATATTATTACGAATTAAATGGCTTATTACAGGCAATAAAAGCGAGAAAATAATATGGGAAATATTCGGTCATGCACGGAAAAGGTTAAAGCCTTAATAAGTAAGCCAAGTTCGATCAATCGTTGAAACAATTGTCGCAAATTCAGGGTAATAAAATTTTACAATGGCGAAAGTACGGGTGTGCGGCTATCCGAACCACGTGTGAATCTCAATTACTTTATCAGTACTTACGTCTGAGAAAATCCTGTTATACGAACTTATTTTTCGTGGAATTACACATAGATTTACCTTTCTTTGCTCTTGCATAAAATATCTTCATCTTCGCACGAAAAAAGGAAACGGGGCGAAAGTAAAGAGGTTTCGACACCATTCACAGTTCATTTTAAACATCCTAAAATCATAAATATGAACTAAAAGTATATTCTCACGTAGAAGTATGGGAGATTACAAAAATTATAAGTACCCTTACTTAAAACGCGGTTAACAAAAATATTCTCATCATAAATAAATTGTCAGACGATAAAATTGAATAAAAATAAAGGATGCTTGCGTTTAAAAAAAACATTATTATGCATTTTATATTTTTTAACACTTATATGAACACATAAGGGAAATGTGAATACCTGAGGCGAGAATTACCAATATGGAATCGACCTCATTTATAATTGTTCCCCGAGTGAGGTGTGTGAACCGAAACACCAAAACTTAAGGTGTCGTTCAGACAGGCGATATTGCATCTTTGTCGGCGGTCGGGCTGTCTTCTTCACCGTTCACCCGTTCATTAAGTTCGCATGTCCGTCGGACGCCGCGATTATTGCAATTATTTAAATTCACACCTTTGAAACGCGAAAAAGCCTCTTTTTACATTTAATGTTTCGTAAGCGTAAGGAAATGACGTCTCATTCGAAAGGTGTAATTAGGGACAACCTTGGGATTCAGGGTTGTGCCGGATTTATGCGCTTCTGACATTGTGTGACGCGTTAATTGTGCGATGTTTCGACATTTGTGCGTTTAATTGGTGTCGATATTTACATTGCGCCTATTAGGACCATCGGTGGTACATAAATGGGATGTTGACTCATTGTTTTGTAAAGAGATCGCAGCTGCGCGGTCGCTTTGTAATTACCGCGAAAATATGTACATAAAATATTTTCTTGGATACTTTGTCTTCGTCAACGTTTTAAATTATAATTTAAATTAAATCCAGTTTATATCACATTAAAATATGTATAAGTTTCACTGCTTAACAGAGAGCACCAGTTGCTTACATCTTTGTTGGGTCTTCATTGGTCTCTAACCAACTAAAAACGGTGAACGGAGGGCTTTTTTGTGGGCTGTCTATTGTTAATATGACATTGAAAAAAAAAACTAAGTAATTCTAGTCTATTTTGAATAAATGAGTTTTGAGTTTGAGTTTGAAATCTCCTTCAAACATTATAGCACTTTCACGCTTCCATAAAGGGTGTTATAAATTAACTTCAAGAATTTTGTGGAATACTCGGTCTTGGAAATTAAACAACTTTCGTAGAACAACTTTTCGCAAGTCGAATTTTTTTTTAAACTTTCCATACAAATCATTGGAAAGTACGGAAAGTAACAACAAAAAAAAAAACGAAAAAAAATAACATAAGTACATAACAACATAATTAATGTTTTTAAACTTTCACGATTAATCGAAAATTGTGGTGTGTCAAAGTACCGACGATAACATTATTAAAAATCAAGATCAAGTGAGAGTAGATGGAGGATATACCCTTGCTTCACGAAGATGACAACTGCTCCACCACTTCAGTCTACTCGTGACCACGGCCGGTGTAATTCGCTCGAAACGTCTTGATAAAAGGTATTTTGTGCTTGCTGTGTGAATCAGTATTTTTACAACACAATCAGCCATTTACTGCTGGGCACTGGCTTCTTCTCCAAGTACCTACGAAGGGTTTAGGCTTTAAGCGGACTACTCACAAACCTGCCGCCGGGGCAATCTAGGGCACACGGTGGTCGCGGCAATGTCGGAATTACCTCTACACACATTGAAATGCCCCTGCTTGTCTATAGACGTCACAATTAAGGTGGCAATTAAGGGTCATCCCCACTTTTACACCCTAGATTGCCCCTGCCGCAGGCGTGTGAGTAGCCCGCTTTAGTCCACCATGCTGGCCTGGTGCAGGGTTAGTGGACTAAACACACCATCGAGAACTTTATGAGCCTCAGGTGTGCAGGTATCCTCACTATGTTTTCCTTCACCGTAATTAATGTACATAATTTTTCATCCCTTTAATCTTTACTCTTGCTCAATAATCCCGCAGAAATCTAAACAAGCCTGCAGCAAACTTTATATTTCCTCATACTATGCCTAAAGGCTCTAGATAAATACATCAGAGCCAATAGGCAGGACGGACAGGCAGATCAAATATCAGACTGTATTCCGTGGAGCTGAGAAAGATGCTTTATCGACCTTTGATCTTTGTGATGAATGCTACATGCCTGATAAGACAGCAAAAGCATTTGTCGAAATTGATAAAGTGCAGTGCATAGGTACTTTAGGATTTAGATCCACGAAACCAATGCACTAGGCAGGCTGTTCCGCGAAAGATAATTATGTTCCACTTAGTTATGGTGTAGGCTCCACAGTACAGCTCAAATTATCAACTATTCGTAAATTTAAGTTCATACACTTTTATTTCACTGAACCATTAAAAGGCCCATAATCTCTATGAAATTTAAGAAAAATTCGCTAAAAACGCGACCGCGTTACAATTTCATTTTTGCTGTTCATTGGGGCGATGCTTGCATATGCCATTTGACAATACTATGTCATGTTCAGTACACATAAAATTAATATCTACCCTATTTTTCCGATTGAACATTCGGATGGTAATGCTGGCCGAGTTAGGGTTGGACCTCATCTGGCAGCACGGAATCGCCTTTTTCCGTCGCCCTTTCTCTTTCTGTCGCTTACAACTTCCATTTGCTAGACCGAGATAGAAAGCATAATGCGATAGCACGCGGCGGAATCCTCGAGGCGATCGGCATCACGGACAAAATGCAATGGTCGGATGGCAGTTCTAAGCGACAGAAAGAGAAAGGGCGACGGAAAAAGGCGATTCCGTGCTGCCAGATGAGGTCCAACCCTTATTTGCGGATTGGGTTTTGATATGTCATAGTGAATAAACTCTCTGATGCGTGTAAAAAGTAAAAACGAGCAGCACCTTGCTTACACCTTGCCGCTCGTTTGATTGAGCGCTTAGATGCACGTGTCCAAATATTGTGCACTTCCTATGGATAAGAACCGGCACGAAACTCTACGACGCCTCTTTTATAATCAATCCCCCTTATTACAAAAGATCGTTTAAACCAAAACTTAGGTATTAAAACGTTCCTTTCTAGCGTCACACCTATAACAAAAAGACACAGGGCTATTTTAAAACTTAGGTTTTTCTTAGACCGTCTATTGTCATAAGGGGGAATATCTTTTTCTTATTTTATTCAATTGTTTTTGCCTATAGTTGGCGAACACAACGTTTTTGTTCGAAAATACGCGTACCGTATACTCGTAGTACATTTGCAAAAGTGTCGTTGTGATCTATAGTTGCCATGCCTACATGCTATAGAATAGATAAGAACGCAAATATCCTTATGTTAATTGCCTTAATCTGGTTCTACATTTGAATTTTGAACAAGTTTCATAGGTAGGTATATTAGAGTGACTCACGCACCTGATAGAATTCTTGTTGGAGTCGCATTAGTCAATGCTAGTGCACACACGACAGACAACCAAGTCTGCATGGGGCTTGGCTTCAAAAACAGGTACGGGTATTTTTAGAACTGATAATATTGTTTATATAAGTACTAAAATATTGCAGTTAACTGATCCGTAATAGTAGTTTATGAAAGTATTGCGTAGTAGGTGTTTTAATACCTAGTTATGTGCAGTTTCATACACTACTTTATCTAAACTCATGCAAACGGCAGATACCTATCTTATGTATTAGAAAAATGAATCCCTATTTCCTTTGGTCACGGCATCACGCCTGAGTGGTTGGACCACGAAGCATTCGTGGGTTGGACCGATTTCGCTAAATATTTTTTGTTGTATTCCTAATTGTCATGAGAAGGTTCTTATCTCAGATTATAAATTTTTATAATCTGAGGTTCTTATAAAATAAAATTTTGACATTTAAAATAAACTAAATTATCTCAGTATGTCCATATTCTTCATTTGTTTACCGCATGCATGAAAATGGTAAGTAGTAGGTAGTTAGTAAGTAGGAAAAAGTGCATTGCAACGCATGCCGGGTACAGCTAGTTTTATATAAAATACTAAAGTTAAAACAAAACAATATAAGAGCGCTTACACACGAGCGGCATGTTCCCAACGGCAGAGGTAACTGCAGCCGTCGACGCGTCGACGGCTTCCGTTGACGCGTCGACGGCAGCCGTCGACATTTCAACTTCGAAGATCAGCGGCAGCGGCAATAACTGCAAGTGTCGTTATAGGTCGACTGCTGCCGTCGACGCGTCGACGGTTGCCGCCGACGCGCGTCGACGGCTGCAGTTACCTCTGCCGTTGGGAACATGCCGCTCGTGTGTGAGAGCGCTTAGGTACATAATTATGACCCCCACACCCAACAGTCCACCACGCATGCGCGCACAAGCTCCCTAGCGCGCGACACCACAGGAAGAGTGGTTACGCACTGCATCCGTTCCGCAACCGTGAAAATACGGATATAAAAAACTCGGACTGAATTCGGATATTGCTTTTCGCACTGCATCCGATCCGACTTCGTCAAAATACGTATCTAAAGCCTAAGAATCTCGGACCGAATTCGAATATTGCTTACGCACTAATCCGATTGCTGATCAAAATCCAAGCAATTCAGGGACCATTTTGGCATATGTCCGATTTGAATCCGAGGTAATGAGAAAGCATTCATACAAACAGTACTACTTCGGTCTATCAATATTTTTTTCGAATTGGAGACTCTCTCGGTTGACGGAGAGAAATCGGATGACGGAAATTAGATCTCAATCAATCAATCAATCAAAAAATTTTATTTCACATAAACCAATACAGGCGCTTATGAAAAGTCGAATTTAGGTGCATGGTTCCAATTAGTCGTTTCCTATGGAGAAGAACCGGCAAGAAACTCCATGGTTACTCTTTTAAAAAAAAGGATATCTTTAACAATTTCAGTAAATAAGCTACAAGCTAGAGCTATGTTACAATTTTGGTGTACAATAAAGTATACTCTATTCTATTCTATTCTATTCTAAATACAGTAATATGATTTATGATAGTTAAGAGAGAACAATGTAGTCTTGACCACAGACCTGTGAGTAATGTAATACCAAGTCTTGAGTACAATAATTAACCAAAAAGAAAAGAAATAACACAATATAAATAATAGTAATTTACACAATGATTATGTATAGGCAAGTCCACGAAGTTCTCACATTTACAAAAGATAAAATGAAGCTAAACTATATAAAACAATTGACATGATTAAATGTCATCAAAACTTAGAGAAAAAATCATTGTAAGATAAGATAAAAGATATCTTGAGAGTAACGACAGCAATAAAAATAAAAAAAATAATCATAATTGAGGATAGCTAATAGACATACACATACGTCGTTAATGAGGTACCAGGGAAGCCACATGTGCAGGAACTAATGCCAAACATTCCTGTCGTCAACGTAGTCCTTAATCTTGTAGTCATCTAGGGCGTAAACTACTATAAAAATTGTTCTATGACTACTTCGGAACGTATTTTCACGGATTCGGATCGGATGCAGTGCGTAATTGCTCTAAATGTGCAGTTGCTAACAAAATTGAACTAAAAACTCCTTGGTCGGTCCGAAGTGTACTATAATAGAAAAAAAGTTATTTTAAAGCTTTATTTTGTTAAGAGAACTGTACTTACTTTAGTGAAACTTTTTGAAATTACAAGAGTTGCACGTGAATGAAATAGATACATTAGATATGTTGCTATAAGCGCTCAACATAAATTAATTGTCATTAATCGCCTTTTACGATACACATATAGATTTTAAACATCATAGTACGTATTTAAACTTAATTCTAATACATCAACGAACCGAACTATACCTAAATGAATATACAATGCGTGACCAACCAGATTCCCGTTATCTAGACCTCCAATAACAATCAGTACACTGCTCCCTTGATCACACCCAGGATACACCAGACCACATCACGTTTTGAAAGCCAAAGAAACTGGCTATGTCATATTAAGTAAAGAAATCCGCCATACCAATTAAATAGAAGACAAGTAGGTACAATTTAAAATCCTACATAATCTATAAACCTATTATCTTAGCATCACTATCAAATCCAATCAAAATACCTGGACAAACTTTTACAGATCACAGTACTCATGAATATGAACAACTTTAACTATGGGAGCAATTCCGAAATTTAAAAAAAATATCAGATGTTCCATACATTTTGGTCGTGTAGGTATTGCACTTTTGTATGGAACAGCTGTTTTTTTTATATTTCAGTATTGCTCCCATAGCAAAAGTTGTTTGTATTCATGAGTACTGTGATCAGTAAAAGTTTGTCCACCTATTTTGATTAGACCTTATACTTAACTAAATGCAACAAAAAGTAATTTTACTCAGCTGTAACTTCTTGTCCATGTATACAACAGCGACATTTACCTACTTCTGCGCCAAATATTGTATTACTACCATTTGCCCGCGGCTTCACTCGCGTTAAAAAACTCTTAACACACTACTAAAGTTTCTGTAATAGTATTATAATTCAATCATGATTCGAAAGACACGTGGCGCCATCTATGAACGTTATTGTTGTTTTCCTCGGGAACAGTAGGTACTGTTCCCGAGGAAAACAACAATAACACAAAGGGGACATAGGGTACCTTTCATCCCGAAAACAGGTGTTTTCGGGATGAAAGGTACCCTATGTCCGTTTCTGTACACCTGACAACGTATATGAAAAATTTTAGGATGATTGGTTCAGTGGTTTAGGCGTGAAAAGGTAACAAACAAACAAACTTACTTTCGCATCTATAATATTAGTTAGGATTAGGATGTCCCACCACTGAACACTGTCTCCCAAAATACAAGCTCTGGCTTAGTTTGGGGATCAGTATCAGTACCTCTAGTGTATTACATTAATATTGTGTCTACCTCTTACATAACAATTCTTTTAAGCAGGCCGCCCCGAGTGAGATATTGTTTAAAAAGATCTCTAATTAACACTCAAGGGAATAATACGTGAAGCTAAACATCATAGCATAAAACTCAATTAAGATTTATGGTAGTACACATCACTAGCTGACCAAACCATAAATTAATATACAACACGTGACGTACCGGCTTCCGCATGCCCCCTGTTATCTAGGCCTCCAACAAGCCCGAAGCCCGAACACTTGCGACTATCGGTACCCTGCTGCCTTGGCCACACCCAGGCCACTAACCCTTGTCGCAACTATTATGCACACACACAAAAGATGTTGTGGTATTGGTCTAGTAAAATAGATGGCCACCCTCCCTTTCACTGGCGTAACAGTGCCACAGTTATAGTTCAGCCGATTTAGCGTGTACTGATAGGATTTATCGTTGGTTTTAGTTTAAGTGTTGTTCAGAGAAGATTACTTTTCAGACTGTCAGTAACCGTCGCTGGGCAAATTCGACTTAGGTCTCTACAAAAAAGAGCTAATATTGCCCGTTGATAACATGTTCCAAAAAGTGTTGATAGCCCCTGTTTTCCAGGAAATATTTTGACACCGATGTTATTTCGACTATACTACACGTTCGATAAATATTCCGCCATAACAGTCTGTAGCCAGGGGGCTTATTCCAAAAAACGAACGTCTTAATTTCGGAACGAAACAACGACGATAATCGAACTAATATACGATCAAAGTACTGTCAAACAACGAACTACTAGATGTAAATAAACATTTGGGTGTAGCTGTAGGAACAAAAGACAAAATCGAGAAAATCGAATCGGTCGAAGGATCCGAAACAGTTCGTAGTTGGAAAACGTGCGATCCTTCAACCGAAACTTTATAGGTCGATTTTCGGAGTAGGTCCCCTATATGCCCTATACTTCACGGTTAAGCAGTAGAGGTATATACGAGGTACTGGTGAGTTCATCATTTTAGATAGCTTGAGCATCCAAAATTTTTTTTTGTGAACTCATTTTTGTGCAACGTATTTTGTACTCTTTTTGCTCAATCGAAAGATTTTTATTTTGTATCCCTTGCGCCTCAGATAGTAAGCATACCATAAGAATATTATCATCTAACTACTCATATTCTCTTGTAATTTCATTCAACGTCGTAATGAATCGTCGTCGTGCCAACTAACAAATTAACATCGTCTATTTATTAACAAGTCTTAATTAAAGAATTAAAACTTGTAACTATAATTTAGCCTGCAGGTATGTGTGCAACAAAGTTTGCAAGACTGAATCTAAAAGTCTAAATCATACATTCTCGCGATACTTGTCAGCGCCAATTAGCCAGTGCGGAATTCTATCCAACTTTCAAACATGAAGACGCTTACTAAAGTTCTCTCATAGAACGGGTACGTAGACTGTAAGTACTGATACGAAAATATAGAAGGTCTTAGCTGCTTATCATTCAGTATATCGCAAAGGCAAAAGGGTTCCTGCAGTAAGTTCGTAATATACAAAGTTATTTAAAAATTAAACCTGAAACTACTTTGTTCAGGATCACCAGGAGAGTAGATTGGTATAGTTTTTTATACCACGTTATATACCTATATTTATTTCTCATTGGGTATTTTTCTAATTTGGGTTTTATAGATATCTACGCATATCAGCGGACCGCAAATAAATACCTTGAGGCTTAAGACGATCAGCTGGGTAAGTTTCCCTGGACTAATCAGACAACCCCTGTATGGTACATATCACGCAATTCGTACTCTATTGGGGAACCTAATACCGGCTTCCCACGGTGCGTGATAGCGCGCACCGCGACACACGAGCTCGCACCGACACACCACGGGAAGAGACTCGTCCGTAGTAACGCGGACGAGTGCGGAGCGGTGCGCCGTATCCACATCACACACCCTCATAACGTGGCTTCCCACGGTGCGTGATTTTATGGATGACACCACGAACAGCCGGTGCGCGCTACCACGTACTGTGGGAAGCCAGCTTAATGCTTAATTAATACAATTATAAAAAAAAAAAACATTTATTTAGGTAGTTCTGATGAAAATCTTTTTGGGATGTATCGGTGTTTGTGTTAACTAAAATAACATTGCATAAGAACAAAAATAAAATTTGCAAAAAAGATATAGTATGTAGAACACTTTGATGCCACACATAAATTAATGAAAGCACTGCGACACAGCTGGCGGGCACGACTAGCGCGATATCGCTTGTTGCAGTCAGGTAACTAAGGGCGCTAAAATTACTTAGAAATAGAACACCACCACCTTTTTTTGTCTAGTATCATCACCCTGTTTGAAGGAATTACACGAATTCGTGTACACCCTGTAGTTATGGAGCAATACAGTTTCGTCTATTAGCAATTGTGCGCACGCACGTGCAGATCAGGTTGGTATATGAAGAAACTGGATATTGTGATCCGTGCAAAGATGATCAATCAAACGAAAAACAAAAATTCCGTCATCAAAATAGCAAACATTTCAAATCTCAAGGCCAGAGCCTAAACTATAGATACGGCAAACATCCAATAAGGTATCTATCCATATACTGATAACAGATAAGGCTGTCACCGGCGGGCGGTGGCCGGCGGTAAATATCCGCCGTGATATACTGCGCGTCGAGCGACGTCTACAACCAGGCGGCCATGTTGCCGGTGATAACACAGAAATTTTGCTCTACGCAGTTCGTGATAAGGAAGGAAGGTCGATGTTATGTCGCCTTATGTAATAAGCATAAAATATGAAATATAAATCCATTTTATTACAATAACAATAAATCACAAAAGAAAAAGTTTTATTTTAACTTTTTGTTGTACTGATTTTCAATAAAATGCTTAGCTATCACGCAACAATAGTTAAATTTAACTTTCTTTTAGTGCACTTTTTGTGACTATGACAGCCTCACGGGTACTTCCTAATTTGTCGATATCGGCTATACAGTTCTATCGGCACGGACTCTCACAACAGAGGAATCAATATTTACGATTAATTACGATTTACTCCATCATGATTACGGGCTCCGTTTAGTTCCGAAACTAGTCGGGCAATCCCGAAAAATGCACGTGAGTAAACGTTTCACGAAAGTTATAAAACAAAAAGAGGAATCAATGTCGTACACTTAACTTGAAGTACCATGTAGTAATCATTACCTTGCCTAAACCAGAGACAACCAACCCCTCTGTTTCGGATAACTAACAACAACAACGATGCTAATTAACTAAACTTAGCAACACTACCACAACTCCTAATTAGAAAGACATGTTCATTCCACACCCAAACCTTAATAAGGCAATTGTCAACTACTATCGGACCTAACAAATACTCCAGAAACCCAACTAGAACACCACAGGTGTACCCCATCAATACCCAAGTTGACCTACTGCTGATAACCTCCGTGGTGATTATCTTGCGAAATTGGAGCGGATTGGGCACGCTCCCGCCCGCGCGTGCGCAACTGCGTGCGTACGTCGACCAGACAGCCTTAGTTATTATTTAGAATTTAAATTTAAAGCCGAGTAATCCTTTTCAGCTTAGTTCTGAATGCAACTACCTATGTCGTAACTGTCAAACTTGATAGAAATGATTTGATGTGTATTGGTGATGTTAGTTTGAGAATTGATTGAACATGCTACTGTCAATCTAGTATCTAAGATTATTCTTCTTTAAGTTATTAAAGAGTTTCTAAAGGGACAAAGACTTGGTAATAATAATAATATTAATTTGCGTAACACATTATTACCTAAAACATGTATAAGCATTATTAGCCCATTATAAAAGCACAGGTTCGGGTTTAATCACGTAGAAAATCTAAAAGGCACAAAATATCTTTTTTATCCCGACGTTTCAACCGAATTACACCGGCCGTGGTCACGGGTAGACTGAAGTGGCGAGTGGCGAAGCAGTTTTGTGCCTTTTAAATTTTCTACGCGATTAGACCCGAATCTGTGCTTCGTGGACGTTTAAAAACAATAATCAGCCCATTACTGTACCACTGCTGGGCACAGGCCTCTTTTCAAAATAGGAAGGGCTTGGGTCTATGTAACTGTAAGGGAATTTATTAAGACTCAAAATCTTATTTAATTAAAATATTTCCTATTATTCTCTGTTCAACGAAAGATCTGTCCTGACAGCGGTAATTTCGTAAATTGTAGCCGTAAGGAGACTGCTGTAGATAAAACGTAAACGACATCATCAAAACTTGTAAAATATTTATATTATCCATATTTTGATTTATGAAGATATTTGATATTCTTTGTAGGTATGGTTTGTGGGTACGTTTTGTAGAAAAACTCCAGGACTCATCTAATATTGAAAAAGGTATATAACTCACTCGAGAGTGATTGATCGAGTGACTACCGAGGTAGTCACTCGACCAATAAGACAGTTTTATTCACATTAATGTAATTATTTAAGCACTAATTCTGCCCTGCTAACGAAGAATACAATAACTCGATTTTGTCGCTTCCGAAGAAAACACGCTCAACGCGCTCTAAGTTTTGAACTGTTTTAGGTAGATATCTTGCGTACGAAAAACCTAGTACCCGAAGTATTCCAAAAAGTTACTTAAAAGATTTCGATTGGCTGATTCCGAATACATATATAACTCAAAATCGTCCAAAATCGAGTTATTGTATTCTTCGTTAGCGCGGCAGAATTAATTATCGTATGTCTTCGGGCAAACAAAAAACAAAATCACGAACAAAAACACATGACTGATCAACTTTATAATAAGTCAACTTAATAATAATAAAACAGCTTTAATTATGATGTCTGCACAAACAAACATAAATACAGTTTTCAACATTATTAAGTGCAAAATGTGACAACATTTTAATGCCAATCATTATTCAGTGTTGCAATAATTAAAGATTACTTGACTTTTCAGTAATTAGTGGTAAGTTGAGACGGAGTGAGATTTATCAAATTGAGGTCGAGCGGACTCGGACCCTTCACCTCGGCAGGTGATTTAAACTTCTGTCATATTATCAATCAAAACTGTAAAAGCAACAGTCGTCAAAGATTATCGAGTTTATGGATACGATCTTTGGGTTATGCAACCTGATATCCTTTTTTACGTAATTAAAAGTTAAATGAAGGGAGAATCGCTTTTCAGCTTAAGCATGTTTTTTTCAATTGCTAGGGTTCGTACTTTAGCCGAAGAACAAACTGGATAGACCTAGGCACTCCCATGGCGTGGACAAGATGTGCCTCTAAAGGTGTGTACGGAAAGTGCGTACATTGGTACGCGTGGTCGGTTACGCGTACGCAGGAACGCTTAGTCCGTACAAGGCTTAAGACAGGCACCTCCATACTATTACCACAGTCTACCTATATCTTACTCCTTACAGTCGGTCAACGTAGAACATTGTCACAGAGCAATCGTGCGGGGGGTTGCGGGGTGAAGGGGCGGAGGTTATGTCCCGAGTAGCCATACTGCTACTCGGGACATAAATTCCAGGGCTCGCACTTTTTGATTTCAAATTTGATTGATATCTTTCATAGAAATTATATTAATTTATTATTGAAGTATGTGTACCTATTACGAGAATTTTATTATAAAGTCTGTTTACTAATCCAAGATGGCGGCATACATACATTTTCAAATGATTGTTCGTGGGAAGTCATTTCCACGGTTTTCGGGGTCACTGATGCTGAAAATGACGTCAAAATCCAAATCCAAGATGGCGGCCATGAAAATTTTCATCTAATCATCATGGGTGTTAATTTGATGGTTTTCGGGGTCACTGATGCCGAAAATAACGTCAAAATCCAAATCCAAGATGGCGGCCGTGAAAATTAGTAAATTAGTCGTCATGGATGTCAAATCCAAGGTTTTCTGGGGTGCGGATGCCGAAAATGAGGTCAAAATCGAAATCCAAGATGGCGGCTACAAAAATGTCAAATTCGTCGTCACGGATGTCATTTCCATGGGTTTCGGGGGTACTGATGCCGAAATTGAGGTCAAAATCCATTTCCAAGATGGCGGCTATTAAAATTTCAATTTAACCATCATGGGTGTCATTTCCATGGTTTTCGGGGATGCTGATGCCAAAAATGAGGTCAAAATCTATATGCAAGATGGCGGCCATAAAAAAATTCAAATTAGCCGTCATGGGTGTCAAATCCATGATTTTCAGGGACGCTGATTACAAAAACAAGGTCAATTCTCAAACACCAAGATAGGGACCACGTTTTACCTGGCAAATCTCATTTAACTGGTAAATTTTTTTGACCGCCTTTTGTTATCGAGGAATACTTAGGCTTTATTTCCGGCATCAGCACCCACGAAAACCATAGAAGTAATAACCATGAATAATAAGTAATTTTCTATGACTCCATCGTAGACTTGCCAATAATTTATGACTCTTACCTACCCCCGCAAGCGTTAGCCACTGCGACTGTAACCTCGACAAAATTTGTAGTTTTAAATATTGTTAGAATATTCCAGGACAAGATGGCGAAACTGCTGCTACATACCTTTGCATTATTTTGTCAATCGTCAAAATTACGCATGCGTGGTTTTCTTTTTGCGTGTCACTGTTTCTATAAAACGTTAATTAATTTGGACGTTTGTTCAATAAAGTTCGTGTAATTTATTTTACGTGACAACCCTGTGACAAGTGTTACCAATTTTGACATTTCATCGGACCTGTCAAATGTATGGGCGTTGACCCACTGTATGTAGCAAGTAGGTACACTGTGCTATTACTATGCGTTCCTGTGTACGCGTAACCGACTACGCGTACACAGGAACGCGCAGTCCGTACACACCTTGACGTCTTTGACGATTTTACAATGAAGTAGGAAAGCATGTGCGTGGTGAAGGGTGAGCTTTTTTGAGAGCTATCTGACGTAAAATTGACGTTCAAAAAGAGCTAAATAATATTTTTTTGAATAAACGAGTTTGAGTTTGACTATAGATGTAATGGACATATCGTTTTACTGTTTAAAGATATATGTGTATGATAGCATAGATATTACTTCTCTGGGACTTCAATATTTTGTACGCCTTGTAAGAAAATAACCTTGTTCAAGAAACTGTCATAGTACAAACGCTTCACAAATTGGAACTTTTTAACACAATTATGATTTAGGTGAGTTAAGTTTCTCTATAAGTGAACAATGTAATGTTCTTTGAGAAATAAAAATATATTTAAACCGAAGATAACAAAAATACTAGCAGATTGTTATTTACGAGTTACAAAATGTGCTACAAAATAAAAAGTACTTATTATTGTCAACATTGGAAAAACCTAAAGCACAGGTTAAAAAGAGCGGCACACGCATGCGCTCTACAGTAGTAATTAAAAAAACCGCCATTGAAGAACGTCCTATATTTTTGCTATTTTCCCTTTTTATGTTTAAACTTTGTTGTGATGATTTAATAACTGATTGTGATTCATTGTCTATCTTAATAAAAAGTACCTTTAGTTCAAGATATACAAGAGTAAATTAAACTTCAGTGACTCAGAATAATAATAAGCTAACACATTAATCCAGGACCAGGATAATAACCCGCCATCAGTTATTAAACACATACCTCACACAACCTCTAATTCCATTACAACAAAGACACCCTTACGAACGCAGTCTATAATTTTACCTCCGCGCCATCTAGTTGAGAATTACCCCGCAATCATTACCCCATAGTACCGTACACCGTATAGCACTAATCGATAAAGATAAATGACCATACGCTCATATTAAACACCCACGTTGATCGATCGGCTGCGGCTCTTCATTTTTGTAGCGAAGCGTGTATTAATCATGCTGGCGGTAATCTTGTGAAATTTATTACCTCTAAGCGAATCTGCCTTGGTATTTATCAACAGAATGTGTGGGCTAGCATAGGTGGGGTATAGAGCGCTGGATGTGATTAGAGAAGGGCAACCGGATAAATATGTGATTAATAGTTACTCGATATACAATAAAACGTCTTAAATACTTCATAAATAAAAAAAAAAGTTTGTTAATACTCGTTAAATAGTAAAAAGTTTGTAAATACCTACTCATTAAACAATACATTTTTATAAATAGGTACTCGTTAATCAATAAAAAGTTTGTAAATACTCGTTAAACAATAAAATAAAAAGTTAGTATTTTTTATTGTTTATCAAGTATTTTTTAATATTCAACCGATAGCCATCTCTTTACCGTGAAATAAAAGTATCAAGTATTAAAATAAGAATACTTCTTTATTTAACTTAATTTTTAAAATGTTGTACTTTACCAACTAATTTTTACAAGGTGTATGATTATAAGATAAATATGTAAATTCGTGTCATTTCGTATCGTTTTAGATTAAAAGCCGCTGCGGTTTTATGGAATGCTTTAAAAATTTCGTTTATAAACTTTGTTATAAATAAATGTTCTGACCAATTATTAACAAAAATTATATTATTATGCTACAATAATGATAACACAGGTTTTTTCCCAAAAACCTATATCAGGCACCAGTCTCTCACAAAGGATACAGCTGAGATATTTTTTGTACAAATTAACTTTAAGTCCGCTTTGTGAAGAGAGAATAAATGATGGTATTATCTACCAAAAAATTTTTCTGCTTTGCTTTTCTTTTATAAAATAAATCCAAAAGTATTTTTTTTCTTTTATCATGTCAGCAGAAGCTTTACGAGAATAGCTTATGCTGTGATGAAAAGATTAGCCAGTCAGCCACGCATCGTGGCTGACTGCCCAGGGTGGGCCGGACGTACTAATATAATAACCTAAAGGTAATTTTCACATTCAACAGTTATCTTTTAGATTTATAATTTAAAAAAAGTCACAATATTTCCACATTTCATGTCACTTCAACTCTGTTGCACCAATTATTACTGATACTCATCTCGTAAATCAAACGTCATATCCAGTCTCCACGCATCCTTGTAAATCAGCATAATAGAGATGACCGGCCACCGACAATTAGCCTACGCGTATTAATAACGCCGAACTGACGCAAATTAGATACGTCCGCCTTTCTAATTTAATTTAGAGCATTCTTGAGATACGACATCTGAAGATTGATAGGCACACCTCTAGATACCATCTGGATACTAACTTTCATATTTTAAATAGAAATAAGTACGTCACATCACATTAGTACGTAAACGTCTAATGTTGTTCATGGGCCTCCCAATGACCCATATAATGAACAGATGGAAAACCTACAAGGCAGTTCGCCCACGGTGACGCACGTCGCAGCGACACACGTCAGAACGATTTTAACATCGCACTGAATGTGCGTATAGAGTAGCACGGCGCAGCGCCCACGGCTGACGCCTTGACGCACGTTATAACGCACACGGATTTTGTCGCTCCGTCATGCGTTATTGTGGGCGAATCCCCCAATCCCAATGTATATCCCATAACTGCCAATTTCACAACCAAGGCATCGTACGTAAGTTTATTGCACTCCATCATATACATTATTCATATTCATTTATTTTAAAGTAATTTAAAACTCAATTAGACTGCCTCTTTGGTCTAATGGTCGCAAGCGCTACTGCTGACCTGGTCCTATTGGTCCTGTGTTCGATTTCCAGGTCAGGCAAAGTGTTTTCCGTGTGGAATTTCTCAATAGCAACCTGGGGTCTGGGCTGTTCTTAACTGAGAATGACACTATAGTAGTATTAGAAATAGCATCTTATTAGGCATTGCTATATTTTTTTTGTAGTCAACGATATAATTAAGCGTCTTGTTAACCTAAATATTTCAGGCCGGAAATTGGCCATATCGGCACCAATGCGAAAGGACAGGCTCTGCTGTCATCAATCCATTTGCAAGCATCGTGACAACGAGCTATCCCTTTTTGGGATAACCCGATGTCTAATCAAGCAACGGAATGTAATAGGCAAAAAGCAATGCCTTTTAAAATCGATAGGTGGCATGTAACCATTTTTCTCTAACTTCCAACTTCAAAAAGCATTTATTCAAAGTAGACTAGAATTACTTAGTTCTTTTTGAACGTCAATATTACAGATAAGACAACCCCCAAAAGCGCGCTCCCTTCACCGCTTCCTAGTGTATTTGCTGAGAAGAAGAAATTTTCGGTTAGAAACTCGATGGTCGTCTTTAGAACAAAAGAGTGGGGTTCCGAGGTCTACGGTGAAACGCACTCTTGCCCTTCTTGTGCTACGCTTTGATACGTCCCGACGAAACAAAGTTGTCTTCCTAAAACCCTCGCGCACAGCAGCACGTGACCATTTCGTTCTGGTTTGATCCCCTAATTTATCCATTCGCAAACTGTGGGTAATATAACATACACCGAAATGGTCTGCCTGGATCAAATAAAAAAAAAAAAGAAAAAAAAGCTGTCAAAGCATTCGTCGCATGTCGTTATGCTTAAATTTTATTCGCACATTCGGTATAAGTATTCTGAGATTTATCATAATGACACTTATTTCAAGCGTCTGAACTAAGGGATCAAGTTTTTCGACCACATCTTTTTTTAAATCGCGCTAACAAATTTTTGGCATAAGCCATCAGGTTTTAATTTTTTTTACTAATTCTGCCTTTTTATTTTGCAAGATTTAAATATTTGATCTCTGAGTTCAGATGCACATGCCTACAGTACTACGGTCGATTTATCTTTACCGCCCTGAACTTTGTGCAGATGGTTAAGCAATCGATTTTTTTGGAACAAAATCAGATTTAAATAATACCATCTTAGGATCGACCTTTGGTTAAGGCGCTACCCCCACCGAAATTTTCGGACACCAAAAAGCAACATTTGACATCCTGGGTTAGAAGTTTTAGTAATTAATGCTAAAAACGGCCAGTTTTGGTACTTATCGCTAAAAAACTTCGAATCCAGAAGCTCTAGTGTTGATATTTGGTGTTCGAGAATTTCTTTAACACCTGACTAAAATGTTGTACGTATGAAATTTTAATAGGTATGTTGTGTGTTGACAGAAATAATGTTTTTTTTTTCACTTTCGGTGGGGCCCTAAGAAAAAATTATTTTCTAGTTTTCATAGTAAATGTTTCCGTCCAGAGTATACATGCGCGAAAGTTCATAGAGCCTAAGTTCAGGGCATCCAAGATAGATCGGCGGTACTGTACACACATACAAAAGCTAACTCTCACCATGCTAAACTAATAATGAAAGGAAGACAGGTAGTGTATAACCCGGCGCATACGCCTACTAACCTATGGTCACGATAATGCCTGGAGCTCTGCTAACCGTATTAGAGACGAGAGCGTGAAAATAAAGCCAGGAGGAACGAGGTAGATTCCTTAGTTGTTCTGAAGGCACGTTGATAGGGTTTGGTTTTACTTTGCTTGTGAACTTGCGCTATTAGCAAATTATAGTTGTCGGATTTTTTTTAGGGTTCGGTACTAAAATGGTAAAAAAGGAACCTTTATGCTGCAATTGTCTTCGTCCGTCCATCTGTCTGTCACAGCTGCTTATTTCAGGAACTACTCATGCTATCGACTTAAAGGCATTGTTTTAAATAATGCTTGTCCAACAACATATAAAGTGAAAAAAAAAAAATTGTATTCTAATTGCAATGACCAAAGTGGGGAGTTGAAATTTTAAACACATGAAAGGGATTCATTTGCAATGCATGATTTGATAGAGGTTTATGTAAATATTACAGTAAAAATAAAACAATGTCTATGACGAGCACAGTTTTTTAGAAATCAGCAAAGATCTTCGTGGCAAAGGTCCTTTACAAACAAAGGGCTATGCAACTTTTGCCATACATAGCTGGCATGTTTTTTTTTTTCTTTTCGCCAGAATTGAAACCTAGGCCATATGTTAGAGGACTATATGACAAATCAATAGCAAAAAGAACTAGGTCTACTTACCGTAACAAAACCAAGTTAGAGAGTGTTTAGTAGATTGCTATTGTTTTTTATCAGGCGTTATTTTTCTTTAATAAAAATACTCCGTGTGATGTTTTAAGTTTCCCATTGTTAAATACTACCTACTCGGCAACTCTAATGAGTCATTCCGCGTCCCCCGCTTCCACATTATTATCTTAAATATTCTTTCTAGATCTTCTTGATAGAAGGGCTTAATGATGGCGTAGCAGCAATAAAAGGACATTACTGTTCCTGTATTTCTGGGAAGAGAACACATGGTTGTTGTAGCCACGTCATGTCTGTATTGTGGTATATGGCGTCGGGTAGACAATTAGACATCAACAAAACTTAGGTCCTCCAGCTCAATTTCTGGATTTCATAATAAGACATGATGTGGAAAGAGAGACGAGTACTGATTACGATTAATTAACTTTATCTATAAGAATTTAGTAGCATGTAATTGTTCTATGATAAGGTAAGGCAAAGATTTTTGTAAAACCAGAAGTACCTACTAATTATTTAATAAATAGTTTTGGTTTCGGTTTTTATGGTTGTACTTATAATTTCTTTTTTGTAAGAATATTCCATAGTACCTACAATTTACAAAAGTAACCCAGAAGACCTATCCTATAGTGGATACGCGTTAAATAGTGTTGCAATAGCGATCATCGACTCCTGTCAACCACTGTACGCCCGTGATTGGGTTAGCGATACTTACTTATTGCGTGCAACGTTAAAAATTGCTATCGTAACACTAAGGGCGAGGCCCCACTAGTGCGTTGCGTTGCGACGTTGCAGCGCTAGATTTGGACCAATGAGACGTCGCAGCGCTACATTTGGAATCTATAGATTGGTCCAAATAGATTGGTCCAAATCTAGCGCTGCGACGTCGCAACGCAGCGCAACGCGCTAGTGGGGCCTCACCCTAACCGTGAAGCCACACTGCTCCGTTGCGTTGCGTTGCGACGTCGCAGCACTAGATTTGGACCAACCTAGAGATTCCAAATGTTGCCCTGCGACGTCTCATTGGTCCAAATCTAGCGCTGCGACGTCGCAACGCAACGCAACGGAGCAGTGTGGCTTCACTGTTACGTATACCCACTAACGCGTATCGATTCGATACGTTTATCAGTTTTTTTGCTAGTTTTAGTGATAAAAAAACTGCCAGTGCGAAAAAAATGTAACAGCAACAATCAACTTAATCTATTCTATCAGAGGAAACCTCAAAATATCACGTATGATTGTATTTTCATTTAATTATAATATAAGAAAAATAGGTAACGCGGGTAACGCCTGACAAAAAGATACTAGCAATACTTCTCTGGTTATCTTCGTTCGGTTACGGTTCATAGACCTGGTTCTTTTTTCTATTGATTTCTCGTATTGTCCTCTAACTTAAAACCTAGGTTTCATTTCTGGCGAAAGGAAAAAAGTAAAACATGCCAATAGTTTGCATTGGCCTTTGATGAGAGGTTCGAAAAGAAATGAAAATTGAACCTTGCCAAGGTACGGAACCCTCGGAGCGTAAGTTTGATTCGCACGTGGCCGGTATTTTTTATTACTGGTACAAACTGTAGTAGGTATTTCACTAACATATCAAAACAAATAAAAATTGAATTTGCCAAGGTATGGAACCCTCGGAGCATAAGTTTGATTCGCACGTGGCCGGTATTTTTTATTACTGGTACAAACTGTAGTAGGTATTTCACTAACATATCAAAACAAATAAAAATTGAACTTGCCAAGGTATGGAACCCTCGGAGCATAAGTTTGATTCGCACTTGGCCGGTATTTTTTATTACTGGTACAAATTATAGTAGACACAGAGGGTATTTCACCAACATATCAATAATGTAGTCCGTAACTTTTCACCAGATAAGCTAAATGTGTTCCACAAATATGTGTATTTATCTGCAAATATGTGTTTAATAATCTTGTCATTATCACTATTGATATGGTGGTGAAATGCAAATGTTAGCTATTGAAAAGTTTAGAAACCGAATTAGCTTAATGAACAGTTCTTCTTCTTTTCTCGTGTCAACACGAGCTATACGAAAATAGCTCATGCTGTGGTGAAAAGATTAGCCAGTCAGCAACGTTGGTAGCGGGGCTGACTGCCCGTGGTGCGCCGGATGTACTAAAGTATCGTCACACGTGGAGGCTCTTTTCATGAACAGTTAATGATAGGTTGGTGAAATACCCCCACATGCTTTAATTTTTATAAATCAGATTATTTATGGTTTTCAATCTGAATGTTTCGTTTTACGTTAAGTAACAATTGCATTAGTCTTGATATATTACGCATTAATTTATGACCACTATTATAATTAATATTGTATACCATAGACTGAGAAATGAATGCTAATTATTATTAATAATAAATTATTTTTGTACTATAACTTTCGTGAGACACATTCATATTTATGATTAATTACGATTTACTCACGTGCATTTTTCGGGATTGCCCGACTAGTTTCGAACCCAAACGGAGACCTTAATCATGAGCTGATCACGCGGCGAGGTCGCGAGTCGAACTGGGTTTGGGTCCGAAACTAGTCGGGCAATCCCGAAAAATGCACGTGAGTAAACCGTAATTAATCATAAATAATAATAAATTAGTCTTAAAAAGGCACAAAACGTTAAAAAAAGGAGACATGTTTCATGTTACTTTCTAAAAAGTCGACAGCCTGAGAAAATTAAGCTACTTTTACACATGAAGTTAGCAATACATCACTGACTATGAACATTTGGCTTGAGCTGAATGCGACTTCAAGACCATAAATTGTTAGTACTGCAATAAAAAAAT
This sequence comes from Amphipyra tragopoginis, assembly GCA_905220435.1. NCBI lineage: Eukaryota > Metazoa > Arthropoda > Insecta > Lepidoptera > Noctuidae > Amphipyra > Amphipyra tragopoginis. The sequence goes on from HG992009.1 coordinate 15,669,015, forward strand.
ATCTTTACGCTGACGCCAAGTATGAGTGCCGCGAACATGAGCGACTGCCATTGGTTGTTCGATCAGGTACATCGATATATCTTATTAGTGGTGTAGTACTGTACTTACATGCAACTACTTTTGATAATTCAGCCCTCATCAAGCTGTATCAGCAACGCCCTAAGCCGAGGTCCGAGTCCCACTAGGAGTTGCCCTTATTGCTGTTGTTACAGGTAGTCATGATGATAGTATAGTGCAAGTAGTTAGCTTAGGTTAAGTATTTTACTTCCCCCATTGGTTGGAGACCCCTCAGGTCTAGCCAATAACTGCTCGGTTACGTAGAAGGGGTCCCCAAGGACCATCAACAGCAGAACAATAGAAAAAAAAAACCTGTCAGAAATTCACACCGATAAATAATTCAGCCCTCATCAAGCTGTCTCCCCCCCAATCCCCCGCCAGCAACGCACTAAACTGAGATCCGAGTCCCACTAGGGGTCGCCCTTATTGATGTTGTTGCTAGTAGTCATGATGTTAGTGTAGTACAAGTAGTAACTTAAGGTTAAGTATTTTACTTCCCCACCATTGGCTGGAGCCCCTTCAGGTCTCGTCAATAACTGCTCGGTTACGTAGAAACGGTTCGCAAAGACCATCTACAAGCAATCCAATAGAAAATAAAATGTCAGAAATGAATTACAACAGGTTGATTTAAGATTATGTCTAGTAACAATATCTCGATGGCACACGAGGTTGTCACCATATGGGATGTTGACTCAGCAGTCGTTGTGCCGATAGTCATTACAGCCAATAGCTTAATAGCCAAGAGCCTCGACCTAGATCTGATGAGGCTCTCGTTAGGCAGCTGGATCAAGGGTTTGATTCAGAAAGCGATACTTTTGAACACGGCGCGTACCTATTGTTAGGAAGTTCCTCTCTCTGGAACCCTGACCGCCGGTAGCTTGGACCTTGTTCCCGATGCCGGTGGGCTACTATTTTTTTTTATTTTTAAATGGATATGTTTTTTATGATAATTATGTATTTAAAAATATAACTTATAAGTTTATACAATGATTAAACGAAAGTAATAATATCAAAACCTTTCTTAGTTCTTTTACACTTTAATTTCACAAAAGCTCGAGAACGTTCTTCCATAAACATTTTCATACAAAGAACACTAACGTTGCACGGAACATCTCTATCTATTAGCTACATACCCGCCGTAATAAACAGTGCACAGCTGGGATCGAACCCGCTACCTTATTGGCCGACCCCACGCGGCGGTAGATAAACAATGCACTCTTGCGCAGAAGATATGCGCTGCCAAATGAATATAGACCTAAAAAGGGGATAGAGCTGACCAAAATAATCTAATGTTGTGTCTTACATACATGGTACACTGAGTTAATAAGGATAGTTCATACCAACTAGGTACTAGATAGAATGGATCAGTGTCATTTCTAACGGTTAAGGTTAAGTTAAGTAAGTCTACCCTTGAATCAGTGTATGCAAGGCAATTATCAACTTTTACAAAGCGACAAAACATCTCTAAAAAAAATCTCTTTTGATACTTGCATCTTAAATTAGCTTAAATCTTCCTAGCACACATGCCATTAATCGTCATCGTCATTACCAGTGGAGTCCGGAGTCGTTTTGTCTGATCAAATCAATCAAACAGCATTTCTACTGATCCTCTTCCAAGTTGCGCCACGAAACTTAGCTTTTCGCATCCAGTCTGCGCCAGGTATCGTCTTTAGGTAGTCACTAGATCTGCCTGAGAAGCTCAAGAACTCGTCTTCTCTCGCACCCATCGGTTCTTCGACAGAATATTGGGGCCTTATTTACAAAAGATAGTCTAAGAAAAACCCTGGTTTTAAAAGCCCCGTCTCTTTTTGTTATATGACATAAGAAAGTGATGGGTATATTTTAAACCTGGGTTTACTTTAGTCTTGGTTTAAACCATCTTTTGTAATAGGGGGTTGGTGTTTTTTTTTTATTATTTGTCTTGGTCATTTTTGATCCTAATCGCGGCTGATGGCGAGCGCAGACAGGGTCTAAGATGGAGCTCACGAATCCAAGTTACAAAGATATAAAGGAATTCCCCTATACATCTGGCTCTCACATACACACGACGGAACAGGGCGTCGGTCTTTAATGTGAGGGTGATAGCTAGCCAGGCAGACCATAAAGATCCTACCACCAAGCGTGCTGGGTTTGGTTGAATCTTACAACACGCGTCTATTCCCAGCGTGTGATGAGGAAGTTTTAAATTCTAGTCCCCACACGTCTTGGGGGTCTCCCAAGAGTTTTTCCTTTCTTTTCCTTTTTGAGTCCTTTATAATTTTCAATACAGCTCTACCGCCTTCCTACGTTTGATTCAGGTAGCTTATCCGTACATTCTCTGGGCGGCAGATATAGGGCTATTCACCGCGCGCTCGCATTAACTCATACCGTGCACTTACAATGTCCGGAATGTATGATGCACCTTATAATAATGGGATTCTTCACGCACCGCCGTACGGACTGTTCCTGCTTCTTGTTTTGTATAAGTTCTGTTCGTGTATTGATTAGGGATGTGGGTGTTTGTTTTGTTTTGCTTGGTTAATGTGGTAGTAATGTTTAGTTGAACGCTCAGTCCCGGAAGAAATATCTGTAGGAGCAAAAAATGATGGTTTTGCGTAGGGACCGAATCTGCGACCCGTGGAGCTGTATAAGGTGTTAAAAAATTACTCTAAGATTTTTTTGGAGTTACTCAGTATTTGAAATTGAACAACTTTGGTAAAACAACTTTACCAAATTCGCGTATTTTTTTTATTACTCCATAGAAATCAAATAATAAGTTTATTTGATTTATATGGAAAGTAATAACAAAATATATAATGTATTAGCGCTCAGTGAAACGACAACCGGGTCAACTAATATGATTTATTTATGATAATACTTAAAGCAATCATTTTTGTCCAAAAATATTGAATGTACAGTTTCTGCTTCGTTACGATTTTATTATATGTATAGATTTATCATTTTTCGATAAACTAAGCTTAATGAAAACTTGGAATGGAAACTACACAAAATCGTTCGATCCTGTCATTTTTAACTCATCTAGGAAAACCAAAATTATTTGACAATAATCATTATTATGACTGCCTCGTTGGTCTATTGGTTGCAAACGCGACTGCTGAGCGTGTGGTCTTGGGTTCGATCCCCAGGTCGAGCAAAGTGTTATTGGGTTTTTCCGTGAAAACTTTCTCTGTTGCAGTTCGGAATCTGGATTTCTGCCCGTTTGATGGCAATAGGCTCGCCCCCATTACATATGACTTAAACATAATTACGAAATGAGGGTGTACCTCTACCCTACCCTTCGGGGAATTCAGGCGTAATGTTATAATTATGTGTTTTATTATAATGCGGAAGCAAATTTGCTCAAACACCGTGTATAAGCATAAAGCCGCGTATCCACTAGGCAACAATTGACGCGAAACATGTGACGCTCAACATGTTCGGCAACATTGCCAGATGACGCGGAACATGACGCTGAAAGAATTAGTACGCATGAGTTTGTTGCACGTTGTCGATCATTGTGTTGCTTCATTTTGAGAAACATGTTGAGCAACATGTAGCGCGTCAATTGTTGCCTAGTGGATACGAGGCTTTATAACTACTTGCTTGACACATGTCTCTATTCTTCCTACATCACATAAACATTTTGCAAATAAAACAATAACAATAATTCTCACAAAGTTCTTAATGAGCTCATACCATCAACAAATAGAGATAACGGTCATTAGACTATTTTCACGGTGACGTAAACATATCTATCAGAAGTTAGGAGGTAAATCAAAGCGGTGCGCATGCGCGTGGGCAACCGGACTCCTGCGGCGCACATCTGTTTGTCTGCGCGCACATAAATTACCCAGGTACTCCTCACAGCTCCCGGCTTTGATAAATCCTTGCGAACCGTACTGTGGCGTGTCGACGGGAACGCATTATACTCGTTTTGTGTTTCGTTTAGCTGTTTTTAGCCTGGCTTTGTTAGGTATGTGTGTAATTAAGTTCTCTTTAAGCTTATGTATAAAGCTTTGTTAGATGTGAGTCAACCTAAGTTAAGTCTAACTTCCGGAATAGGTCTGTAAGAGCTCTTATACACCACGTTTTTTTCAGGCGCCGTCGACGCGCGTTTCTCTATCGCGCGTTGTCGGCGCTGCTAAACTTGAAATAGGCAGATTACTTGCAATTGCATCGCTGCAAACTCACGAGAAACGCGCTACAGACGCGCGTGAGCAACTCTCCTTGCAAAGTAAAACGCGTGTAGCACGCGCGCGAAGGAGCGTGTATCACGCTACAGACGCGCGTGTCGGCAAGTAACCGATTAAAACGCGCTGTACGTATGTGTTTGCAGCTAAAGAGACGCGCTGTGCCAGCGCGTCTGTATCGATGTAACTCCGCGCTACGAGCGCGTCGACAGCTCGCGAAAAAGTCGTCGTCTGCATACTACAATTTTATGAACGTGTGAATAGGTAAATTGGTTGCAATAACATCGCGTTTGCAGCGCGTTATAGTTGCGTGCGACGCGCGTCGACAGCGCCTGAAAAAACGTGGTGTTTAAGAGCCTTATGGCTAACTCGTACGCTAACTTCTAATTAATCCGTTAAAAACTTTTGCATTGCTTGTAGCCATCATGGTGGAAACTACCAAAATCTTTTGGTTTGGTTTTCCCTTGCCCGGTTTTACAAGTTTTAAGGTTATCGCAGTCTAAAAGCGGTGCAAGACGTCGAACTTCCAGACTGATCCTGCTTTGCTAAAAGAGAACAAATCTTGCAATTATGCCACGTCCACATCCGGACACATGTTGCGGTACGCCTCAACTTGTATAAAGCCTCGTATTCACCATGTTCGGCAACATTGCCGGATGACGCGGAAAATGACGATGAAAGCAAATCAAAAAAAATATTTCACATTAACCAATACAGGCGCTTATGAAAAGTCGAATTTAGTTTAGTTAGGTGCACGGTTCCATGAAAGAATTAAGTACGCATAATTTTGTTGCACGCTGTCGTTGATCATGTTGCTACTTGTTAAGCAAGATATTGCGCGTCAATTGTTGCCTAGTGAATGCGAGGCTTAAGGGACATAACGCGACACATGTGCCGCAATAATCAGTGCGAATTGAGATAAATGACGCGCAACAAGTCAACCTGATGGAAGTTGCGGTGCACTTTTTTGAAAAGGAAACAGCAATACAAAACCTTTCAATTATATGCTTTGTCCGTTTTCAACAATTTTTTTGCTAATGAGTCGTCGTTTCAGATTCCAACACAATGTACTCGTAAAACCGCCAATAATCAGATATCCTATCATTACAACAAACCGCAATCTGAAAACGATTCTACCGTTAAATAGAGGAATAATGCAGCAATTTATATGATGATTACTTACTATAAAGAAGGGCTAAGATACAGATAGCAGTGCAAGTAAGGCTGCGGTTGTGGAAAAGCGGAGCATGTAGCGAGGCGGTTAATGAAACGTTCGCGTTTACCAGAAGTCTTGAAATGTTTTTGGAACAGCGTCTACGGCGCTACGAGTTGCGGATCCGACTTCCGGACGAAACAAATATTTGTTTGGCCTACAGATAGTCCTAATGATTCTGACTGTTTGTGTATGTGTTGTGTCGAGAAACGCTCCCAGGTAGTCCGAGAATAGGGCAAAGTTTTATTAAAAAAAGTGTTGTTTAGAATCACGCAAGGCGGCATACTGGCTGCTGCTCCGAATAAAGTAAGAAAGAAAATCAATTAATTCAACATGCAAATCGACATACCTACTATATTACATAATGCCAAAAGGAGCACTTAACAGCACTTGTTAACATCGCATGGTTCAAAAATGTTTTGCGTGGACCAACGCGTGTGGCGTGCACGCTCTGTACAACGCAAAACGCTCCGCTGCACGGTCCGCTGTCCCCTAACCGCTGTCTAAGTATTGTAAGTGCGTTCGCCAGCGATCCAGCCGGCTATCAGATGGAGCCACCATATCGGATGCCTCGAATACATCGCCCTCCATCGGCCACGGATGCTATGAAAACAATAATATTATTAAACTTATCTCGCACGAGAATATCTTAAGATAATGTTTATATGGTACACGGAAGCCTGATTGTAATGGTTAGCCATAGATTAAAAGTATAGTGGTAGTCTTTTGTTGTTGGGCTCAAGCGGTAAGCTAATTGGTGAGGTTGAACAATAGATTATTTTTAGTCTATTGTTAATATTATATATTGACTAGGTATAGGTACTATGCACACACGGGCACACTGTCCCACTGTGATTCGCAGCTTACTAACCCTATCCTTTTCGACGTATTTTGAACGTAGATAACCAATGAGCCCTAAAGTTATGACGTTAATTTTAATTGTAACTAGCAGATCCGACAGATGTTGTCCTGTCTTACAAAAAATCCATACAATAAAGAACTTTCAGTTTTTCCCGAATTAGCCAATTTTTTGGGCAACTTTTCCAATTTTTCTTTCCATAAAAATCCTAACTTCCTAACCCTAACTAATATTATAAATGCGAAAGTAACTTTCTTTGTTTGTTACATTTTCACGCCTAAACCACTGAACCGATCATCCTGAAATTTTGCAAATACGTTGTCAGGTGTACAGAAACGGACATAGGTTACCTTTCATCCTGAAAAAAAGTTCTGTTCCCGAGGAGAACAACAATAACCTTCATAGATGGCGCCACGTGTCTTTCGAATCACGATTGAATTATATTATTATAGAAACTTTAGTAGTGTGTTAAGATTTTTTTGAGCTTAAATAAAGCGAGCGAAGCCGCGGGCAAAAGCTAGTCTATTATAAAAAAGCCAAACCGGGGTCCAGCCAGCCGGTCCAGATGCAACTGAAATGAAACTGGCCATGAGAAAAAGGCGTGAGTTTATACGTGTGCAAAATAATTTAAACTTAAGTCTCACACCATTTCAATCTAAACATAATATCACGCCTGTATTCGCCGAAAGGTTGGGCATAGTTGTATAGAACACCCACATTTCGCTGTTATGTTTAAGTCTCATATTATAGGGGGCGAACCTAATTGCCATCAACCAGTCACAAATCCAGACTCCGAGCTACTACTGAGAAATTCCACACGGAAAAACCCTTTGTCCGACCTGGGGATCGAACCCAAGACCTCACACTCAGCCGTCGCGCTTGCGACTGTGGAGAAACCAGGTGTGGTGTTCCTCCAACCAAAGGGAGAATCCTCTAACCAGGCGGAGTCTTGTGCCTGGCGGGGTACTGCCCAACAGTTGATGTTGGGAGGTTGTATATACGAGTATACTATCTGCGTGTTAAATCTTGATAGGGCGATGTAGGAATTGTCATCTATGACAGCTGTCAATATTGTCGCTGTAGTAGTTCGCATGTGGCGTGATAGATGCCGCCACACGACCATTAGACCAACGCGGCAGTCAATTCTATAATTATAATCCCAAACAATAGCTGATTTTATTATTTAAACCAAAAACACGAAAACAAATTTATTCAACCAAGTACTACCAAAACAAAGACAAACAAAGACTACCAGCTACATAGAAAACATAAAATATATCCATTTCATTACGACTTTGACCCGTGCGCCTGTACATCATGATAACCTTAGCAATTACAATGGCCTGGCTTTGTCCCGGACATGTGTCGTCGCCACCCCGGACATAGCTGGATATTATCATTGCCTTATACGGGCTGGAGTCGGCCTGGGACTTACTGAGACAATATTCGTGATGAAAATTATGGATTTATTTAGAGGAATATTGCTAAGATGGACGGAGTCAAAGAAATGCCGCAGAAATGAATAATAAATAGTACTAATACAAAAATATCACTCCCGAACTAATGTGTGCGAAATTGAGCTATAGTGTGAGGCAAGAGAGCTTTCATTGTGCTGTGCGTTCCGGTTCTTATTTAAATTTCGGTTCGGTCACTTCCTAACGTTCGGTTCGGTTTTGTGTTTCACTCCGGAGGCGAAGCGGCGCGTAAGCATGTTTTCATGGCTAGAACATAGAGTGACAAAAGCCTAGCCGAAACTAAGGTAATTAAAACTTACTTTCAGAAATCTTTATTAGAGCACCTTTGAGTTTTCTACAGAAAGCTACAGAACCACCAAAAATAAATGGTTTTACATCGAACTGTTAACATTTAATAATAAAGCTTTGAATATAGCATGTGTTAATAAAAAACTTATTCTGATAATCCTATTCTTACTTGAAATTCTTATTTATATACTTTTCACAGTATATTTTAGGTACCTACCTAATAATCTTGATACAACAAACGCAGTAAAACTTTAAAAAATCTTTCATATAAACCATTTTAATAAACACAGACTTAATCAGTCGTTCTAAAGAACAAGTTTCTCAGCGGGATTTAAACTGCGCCTCGGCAATGTTTTATCACATTGATTTCATATCAATGGACCCTTCATTTATTTTCGCACTTCGCATTTGGAAAATTTCAGCCCGAACTCTCGACTACGCAGCCAAAGCCGCACGCAAATGCTATTTGAATGAGTTTCGAGCCTTATTCGATGTCTGTAACTAGTCTTTGTGAACATCACTAACATTCTATTGAAATAGCTGGCCGCGGTGTGCCGGAGACCATACGCGTGTCAGCAGCCCGGCTCGGAACATCTCAATAGGACCAGAAAATAACTAGGAAGAACCTTATTCGCCAACAAGAATGCCCTCTGTCTTTAAGCGGATGCATTTTGCGTGCGCTAGCCTCCTCGGATGCCTAACTAGACTTTTGTGCCATACAATTTATTGTACGCACACAATTTATTATGTAGAAATCAAACTGAATAGAACTATTGATTCTTATCGCAAACGGTAAAGACAATCGCGTAATGAACGGCTAATATAAAAGGTTAAACACAAAAGTCCATACAAAAATATACGCAGCACATACATGATACAATATGTCAACTATTTCTCACATTTTATTATTTACATCCTACTATATGAATTTATTACCAGCTCTGACACCATATTATAAATCCGATGTTAAATTATTTATTAATAAAAGTGTTCACACCTTTGTATGTCATAATATGTAATTATTACAAGCATTTCCTTTTTAGTCGAATGATCGCTATGATCCGAGCGTGACTCGATAAAAATTCCGAACAAATCTGTGCAATGCATAAGATACAATGAAAAAATAACGAACAAAGCAATATTTGACAAGTCAGATGTGAAACCGCGACCTTGACATACGTGTCAATCCGAAACGCGTGTCAAACTAAACGCGTGATACTAATCTACATACAGTCACCTTTCACACCGTAAACACATCACAGATCCTTGCGTTACATCACTACATAATATCATCAATCAAAAACTACAAGGGCCATATGCAGATTTTATTCAAATCCCAGTGAGATTGTCGGGCTCACCCACGTGACGATATTCGCATTCGATATTCGCCTTTGAATTCTCGGCGTCAAACAATAAAAGCACATCGACGCCGCATAGTTGTAAGGTCGACAATCGTGTATAACGACGTGTCTATTAAAGTGACACTATTTTATGTGTAGTGAAATGCATTAGGTTATTTTGCATACAAAGCATTATAAATATTTCTTATGGCTAAGTCGTTCTCGGCGTTTTGAAAGCTCGGCCGGATGACACGCGTCGATACATCCGACTGTATTTTATGCGTCAAAGTGGATGTAAATGTATGTAAAGCAGAGTCGTCTCGTTATGAAATGCGTTCCTTGGAGAGAAAAGAGACAATGAATTACTGTGTTACGGAGTATTTTACAGTAGTTTGTTTGTACTCATCTACCTACAAGCATTATCATACGAAATAATGGTCTTGAATGTTTAATAAATTCACGCGTCGAAGAGATATTTCACTGAATAAAAACCTGCATGAATTTATTATATTAATGAGCAATTTACAGTGTTGGAGAGCTATTAGAAGAAAAAGGGCGATAGCATTATTATTACTGTACTTAAAAGCCACCGCTGCTTTCAGCTTCCTTACAAAGCCATTGCATCCTATCAATTGGCCCATCAAATGCAGTTAATAGTTTTATATTACCCAATCCCAAGTCACGTCTCCGACAAATGCAGGCAATAAAATAAAACACGTTCTACTTAACAATTAGCATTTTACACCCCACATTACAGTGAGACAAAGAGCAAGTATTTACGTCTAAAACAGTTGATATTTAAATAGGTCCGGGCCGGGCGGAACACTTGTACGATTTGACAGGTGATAGCAGCGGACCGGTGAAATATTGCCGTTCGCCCGCGAAGCGATATCGCGCAGCTGGCGAACGATTGTGTACGGTACTCGGTAGGGCACCAGGATTCCACTCAGTGTACGCGTTTAGCGCTGTATCGGTGACAGTGAATTTATGATTTCCTCAAATGTTGATGACGGTTGTTAGAAAATATTTCTTCGTTGTTGCTGTTTTGTATCGGCTGCTTCTCATCCCGCACACGGAGCAAACTTAAGAGACTGGTTATAGGCGATGGTCTAAGCTAATTTGTCTACAAAGACATTTTTACACTCGTTTAAAAAAATACCGACATAGATACGTAGATACGAAAAATAGAAATAGATTCAAGATTCAAAGTTTGATATTTCGAATAGGCACAGCATATAAGAAACGTCTCGAAAATTTAGTTGTGCGTTTCCAAAAAGAAGGTCCGCCAAAAGCCGACCAGAAACTCCACGGGTACTCTCTTAAAATAATTTCAATTTCCGCGGCAGCGGCCGACGAGTGCTGGAACCGATTAGTTACACATACTTACCAATAAAAAAGCGCGTAATGCGTAATGGTGAGTTTAAAGAAAACAATATTTAAATGGGAGAAAAATATTTTTCCCATAATTGTTATTATAAGTAAGGAAAGTGATTCTGTCATTAGTTTCCCTTTGGATAAAGTTGAACCATTGTAAATTAATCTGTTTTGCTACTTAGGTTTACTAGGCGTTTTAATTTCGGACTTTTAATAATCGGAATTCGTATTTTTGATGTTTCGGATTATTGTTGAATCTGACTTTTCATTGTTAGGTGTATTGAAACTCGGCATTTTAATTTAATTTTTTAAACGTTAGGCGTTTTGTAATTTAGGATTTATAAAATTAGGTTTTATGATTAATCGGAATTGTCATATTAGGAGTTTTAAACCATTCGGAATTATGAAAATCGGTATTATAAAAATCGGTATTAAGAATATCGGAATTTAGTTTTTCGTATTATTGTAGTGTACCCATTTTTGTTATGTGAGAACAATGCACGCGGTTAGAGAAATATACTAATAATATTTTGAGACTACCTCGTTAGGCTCTCGTTGGCACGCTGGATCAACAAGCAGTACGTAGGTACTCCTTGACTCGGCACGCATATTGAGGAAGTTCCTTTCGCTGGAGCCCCGACTGCCGGCAGCTTGGACCCTGTTCCCGATGCCGGCGGGCTACTATTTTCTATATTTTTAAATGCTTGTTTTTTTATGATATGTACTTAAAATTATAATTTATACAGGTTGAAATTGTAAACACTCGACAAACCGAAATGGAAGATTGTACTCATCACTATGAATAACTTTCACTATGGGACCAAATAAGAAATCGCGAAAAAAAACAGCTATTCCCTACATTTTGACGAGTTATGCAAACATAAATGTAGGGAACATCTGTTTTTTTTTCGCGATTTCGGGTTTCTTCCCAAAGTAAAAGTTGTTCATAGTGATGAGTACAATCTCCCATTACGGTTTATCGAGTGTTTACAATTTCAACCTGTTTAAATTTATGTTTACACTGAATAAACGAATTTAATAAAAGTTTCAGTAGGTACTATTAAACACTTTTTTTTTAAATCTTACCTCAATAATGTACCTACTCTATTCTGGGCATGTATTTGACGCTAACATATTATATCATTTATAACGTAACTCCATGTTAAAATAATATACACGCAAGAATATCTAAGTACATCAATTTAACTTAAACGCGGCCCTTACATGCTAATGCTCAGGAAGGAATCAGTTCAAGTCATGCGTTAGTTAAGTTATAAACTTAATTCAGTTATATAACTTACATACAAGTAGGTATGTTCATGATAAGGATTGCAAATATTGTATCTAATTAACGTTTATACTATCTACCTAATCACGTTAATGTGTAAATATTTTGAGCTTATTGTTCACTGTTTGAGAACATTAAGCTCAAATTGGCCAGCTGTTGATGACTTGAATTCCATGCAATTGGGTCTGAGTTCGACCCCAGCCCGCAGCAGGGGGCTTACTCCCGTAGTTTCGGATCGAAACGAATCGACGACGAACATCGAACTTATAAATATACGATCAAAATATTGTCGAACATAGAACTACTAGTAGTTCTATGTCAATTGTAGGTTAACATCTAGATGTCAATTAACATTAAATTTGTGAACGAAAAACATAATGTGAAATCGCGAAAATGGAATCGATCACCGGATCCGAAACACTTTCGTAGTTGGAAAACGTGCGATCCTTCAGCCGAAAATTCGTAGCTCGATTTTTGGAGTAGGCCCCCTGGCCAACATGACTTTTCGAGTTCATGACAGAGAAGACGGAGAAGAAAAACATCGTGAGGAAACCAGCACACCTGAGAGGGTACCAAAAAGTCCTCGGTGTTGTGGTTCCACCAACCTGCACCAAGCCAGTGTCAGACTAAGGCTTAAACCCTTTTCGTTCTAAGAAGAAACCTGTTCAGCTGTGGGACAGTAACGCGTAATCCACTACTATTTCATCTAAATTTTACGTTAATCCTTCCGTCCCTGTTTAAAAGCGTGTACGCCGTTCGGCATTTCATACAAATTTTCAAGTCCTTATTTTTCGACAAGACTGAACCGATTTAATTGAAACTTCATACCCATCAGCAGGATACATAGGACTAAAAAGTTAGTAGAAAACATTTTCAAAAAATAGTGTTACAGTTAAATTAGACCGATTTCCAGACAAACAGAAATATCCAATCATCTTTTTTAAGTAAGACATTTCTAAAATGTTTTCTACTAACTTTTTAGACCTAAGTATCCTGCTTATGTGTGTGAAGTTTCATTAAAATCAATTCAGTCAATGCCGTACGGCGTACACGCTCTTATAACTGTTTAAGGGTTAAAATAACACTGAAATTAATACATTCAATAATGATAAATTTTGGATTAACTCTAACACACATAATATGCATTTCCAGTATAAGCAGACCTCTCGTTGTAGGGAAAGCCTATACAATGCGAGATCAATTTTTACTGGAAATATAGCTTGATATGTGGTTGTATGTACTTACTTATTCCGTTTCCTATCTCAATTTACAGCACATACTAGCGTACGCAATTAGATAGCCTAGCTTTGGTAGTGTCACCGCCTATTTGGACTCAATCAGGAGTCACAAGGTGTCCAGCATATCTTGATACCCGGCGGATTAATGAACTTTTAAATGTACTTAATCTAACGTATTCTTCCTCTTTGCCGTTACATGCAGCGCCATAATGATGTTCCAAGATATATTTGTGCATTATAAGTTTAAAAATAATCGCTATACCAGCTCATTAAATTATAAAAACGATAGGCGTCATTAGCTACTTTTAATTTTGGGTATTTGTAACAAGTAATGTTTATTCTACTTATTTTTAAATTGAGGGAAATATTTACCACATATTTACACACAGTTATAGCTTGATTAGATGCAGGGAATATATTTATCTTACAAGATACGTTCCCCTCTTTTCCATATACTTTATGATTCTCTATAATATATACCGGGTAAAGATTTATCTATATACATGTATCATAGTAGCTATCAATCTTTCTCGTTATATATCATTCATCCTACCATTTATACTAAAGCAGGTCGAGCTTGGGCCGTCAGCTTCGCTACCAATCTTCCAGACTGGCTTGTAATTTTGAGGATAGGCATTATCCTCCACATGAGCTGTTCTCGTAAAGCTCGTTAGGTACAAAACGAGCGCAAAAAAACAATTTGCTAGCCAATTACCGAACACGAGTAGTCAGAAGCCCGAAAGTCTGACAACTGGTTTACCCTTAAGATATCGGAAATGCCCAGTAACTGGGTTACGGAGGTCTGATGACAGTCTCTCATTGTAAATACTGGCATTCAGGCGCATCTGGGTAGACTGGAAGCCGAGCCCAACCCTTGTTCCTAATCTTTTCCCAACTAGGTTCGTCTTCGGTCATAAACCGACCGAGAAAAAGCAGGGTAAAGGCTAGGCTAAATGGCAGAACGATTTTACACAGATGAAAAATCACAGAATAACTTCGGAAAGATACCTATCAAATATTAATTCACGCAAAAAGCTGTTCCACAAAACAAAAGTCGTTGGAATCAGCTGAGACCAAAACAGGTTACCTGATGGTCGTAGGCGCAACACTGCAACCTGTTCCTATTTGTATTACAAATATTTACATCCAATGGATCGATAACCCTTCTTACTTTTACAATTTATTTGTTAGAATATTGTCAGAACTATTTGTTTTAATGTTTAGTATTCTTTGTTCAATGCAAGAGTGAACAGTAGTGCAAGAAGTTTTTGGATACGCAACTGTCCGTTTTTAAACAGAATACGGAACTTACGGCGCCGTCATCGCCGGTCCTAAAGCGATTTGATTGGTTAAAGTGTCATAATCATGATCAGCCAATCACTGTCCCTATGCTGGGCATGGGCCTCTTCTCAGAGTGAGAAGGGCTAAAGCCTTCTCATTCTGAAGAGAGAAGGCTTTAACCCTCCACCACGCTGCCCTACAGCAGGTTGTCGGACTACACACACTATCGAGAACATTAAGGAGGCTCTCAGGTGTGGAGGTTTCCTCGCGATGTTTTGACGACGCAAGTGATAATCAAATTCTAATTCACACATGAATAGTAAAAGTCAGATATGCGGGGCGGGATCGAACTCAGACCGTTCAAACGCTAGGCTATCACTTCTTCGTGGTGGTTAATAGTAAATTGTTACCCTAGGGGTAAAAGTAACTTATTTATTCCCGAAACGGGGTTTGGAGCCCAAGCGTAGCAAGGGCGCCAATAGTTCGAGGGACCAAATAAGTGTTTAACCCGAGGTAAACACTGCCTTTCATTACGAATACAAGGAAAGTAATAATAAAAACATGAATTAGCTAAAAAAAAATGAGTTATCGGATTGCCGCTTTCCCGCCGTTTTTTTTTCTGTGGCCGGCCATCTATTCAGTCTTTATTTTCATTTTCATCATTGAAAAAATGGTATTTATGTTATTACAATTTTACATCGCGCTGTAATTGAGTGGCTGTATGAGTTGGTGGTTCAATAGAAATGTGAAAAAAGAACTAGTTTTTTTTTTATATTTTGACAGCTGTCAGTTGAAAACGATTCTCCCTAGGGATGAAAAGTATTATTTTCAACCCGCTCCTCAGGCAACTTCAGACCTACTTTCCGAGTATGAGTAATGAAAAATGTATTTGACATTATAATGTGAATTTAAGTCGTTCTGGTTATTTGTCTTCTTCTTCTATCATGTCGGCACGAACTATACAAGAATAGCTCATGCCGTGGTGAAAAGAATAGCCAGTCAGCAAGGTTGGTAACGCGACTGACTGCCCAGGGTGCGCCGGACACACTGAAGTATCGTCACTCGTGGAGGCTCTTTTCATGCACCCCCCTGATTGTTTGTGATGAGTACTTACGGTAGTGCTGCCATCTGCTTCTATTTTGCGTGAGACCTTCTCTATTCTGATAAATCTTAACACAATTAAACTCACCCCTTTTTCCCATGGGGGTAGGCAGATACTGTAGAACGCCACATGCTACGATCCTTATATACTCCTTTCGCTTCGTCCACGGTCATACATCTTGTCATACACGCACGCCGGTTGAAAATACTACGCACCTGTCTTTTTTGAAGAACATCACCAATAACATCAATGTATGTCCTTCTAGGGCGTCCTCTACTGGCGTTTCTACTGACATTCGCCTTATAAATTCCTTTTGTTAATCGCCATTCACTCATCTTTCAACATGCCCAAACCACCGAAGCATACTCCTTTCAATTTTTGTCACTACATCATCTTTTAAACCGCAACTTTCTCTTATCACATCATTATTCAATCTATCATTCAAAGTTACACAGTTCAAAGTTAAATCTTAACAATTTTGAAAATATTGTCACTATTCTTCTTTTATTACTTAAACCTTCCGTAAACATCTAAACTCCTCTACTTTCCCAGTAGGCTAATTCACGTAATTTCATGACGCGCCGATCAAGTTGCAGCGACTCTGCAGTTTTGTTCACGGGAGCGTATCTAACAACGATCGAAAAGCGTTGTTTTAATCGAAACTTAACCGCAACTGAACTGCTTTAGTTAGGTGAAGCAGGCCACAGATCCTGTAAATCATTGACAGTAAAGTTGCTAAGTTCTGTTCCACGTAAGATAGGTAATATAGTGGTCATGTCGTAAATTATAGCCGTAAGGAGACTGCTATCGAAGAAACGTAAACGACATCATCAAAAACCGTAAAACAGCTTTATTGCATTTTTTTTCATAATTGTTATTATTTATATGGTAACGTTATGTAGAATAACCCCAGGACTCACCGTACGTTACAAGAGCATTTTTTTTTAAACAACAATTCACATCTTATTTTTGGGATCCCTTCTTTTCGCATAATGTTCTTTGTCCTAATATACTTCGGCATAACGATTTTGGCACAATTTGTTTTGCCATAATAATACTTCGGCATAATTTTTTTAGGCATACATTTTATGTTGGCATAATCATCTTAAAGACTAATTTGTTTTGGCATAAATTTGTTTCGCATAACGTTAGTAGGCCTAATGACTATTAGCATAATGTTAGTTATGATAATCAGAAATGTTTTTACCATTGTCTAATAATCTAGTCGCAGGCGCACCCCGACACGGATAGGTTAGGTTCGAAGGGGATGATGGGAGCTAGAGTGAGCGAGCGAAGCGAGCGAACGAAGCCCCCGTCATCCCCTTCGTGTTAGGTTACTTTAAACCCTGCAGACAGAAATAGGAGCCCCGCACAGCGGGGCTCCGTCGACTCTGCTTTGGACCTTACAAACATCCCCTTAAGTTTTTATTGTGTAAATGAAAGTAGGTGACGAATAATCGTCTCATGAAGAGGCCTTGAAGGTGTATAAAACAATTTATCCAGTAATCCATTTTGACCTTTAAACGATTTGGTCAATAGTGTAATAAATAATTTAAACATTGATATTCCAGACTTTGATCAGCTGAACGTTTGATCAAATGACCATCGTTATTTTAAACTTTGTTGATTTGTACGTTGTTCTTTTGAAATTTGCTCCGGAAATTATTTCATTGTTATACCTATAAAAATATGTTTTAAATCATTATGCGTAAATAAATTTATGCTTCAAGATATTATGCTTAAAAAAGTTATGCTTTAGAACTTTATGCTTAATCATTATTATGGTTAGAGAAATTATGCTTAAAAAAATTATGCGTAAGCTGTTATGCGTAATTATATTATGCGAAAATATAATTATGCCAAACAAAATTATGCTAAGTTATATTAGGTCTTAAAATTGTATGCAAATGGATAGGGAACCCTTATTTTTACTGACATTAACAATTAGCTTAATATATGTAATCCTTCTTATATCTTCCTCAAAAAAATTTGTTACATCCAGCACAAATGTGAACCACAAAAAAATCTGGTGACAAAAAGTTTTTTTTTTTTTTTAAGTGTGGTTTTCTTTTTATGTTAACGTTTTGTAGAAAACCTCAGGACTCACCTTACGTTAAAAAGGGTATAGCTCTCATCGCTTTCGTAACATCGTAGGCTTCTCAGGTAGGTATCATTTTGAAATTCACTTCCTTATGAGTTACTTCTAAGTAAACATGAGCATACATTGAACAGGCTTACATACTTAATACACGAACTCCAAACAACATTTATCTTAAGAACAATCCTAGTAATTTCCTACATAAACTATTGACACAGTAATTGAGTAATATGGTGTTTATTAGTGAAAGCTAGGGCATCCTACACGCGCGTGCGCCGCTAATCGGTGTGCGCGTGCGCCGTAATTACACTTATTTGAATATTCTATTCCGAATTTGAATTTGAAATTATTGTGATTCATAGTTCGAAGATGTTGTGGTGGATCGTCGTCATTTGTCACATTGTCACCGTACGTTCGTGGCGTTGTTGTAGTACCTATACACTAATACAATTAAGACAATTCACACAAATACAACAATTGACATCAAATCGAATAATTGTTGATGTGTTGTTGATACCAGCCCCCTTATGCCTAAAGCGCACTAGCGGCTAGCCGCGATGCGGCGTGCTGCATGAAACCGCATGATATCGACGCACTGATTTGCGGCCAGCCGTCAACCGCTCCGGTTGTTCTGGGGCTGCGGCGCGGCACGCCGCATTGCGGCTGGCCGCTAGTGCGTTTTAAGCCTTATAGCGCAAAACACTCGTAATCGCTATGGCTTTGATTTTGACAGGTCAACAAGTTCCATAGCAACGTATGTATTAACAATCCGACTTCTCCACAACTATGTACCACGCAATGAATATTGTTGTATTGTCAAAATTAAAGCTATTGAAATTCCGAATGTGATACGCAATTCAGATGCTGAACTTTGTGCTTTCTTTTAGCTTTTATGATAGAATTTAATTCTTAGAAACGTCTTGTAAAAATACAACTACACTATGTAGTCTTGTAGATGTGGTTCTAGCAAAAATACATCAGAAATGAATGCACGCTCTCATAAACCATTTCCTTAGAACTGACTCAACTAGGTCTTTCAACAAAACTAAAGATGCCTACCTAACTACGTATACCGAAGTTTTGTGTAACAAAACCTGAGATCCCTACAGCTTTTGTAACGGAACTGGTTGAACAGGCAGCGACGTCCACGCTAAATTAGAAGCACGCGCTCCTTTGAATCCCCCCCTCCCACCCCCCCGTCTTACGTATCAGACACAATTTGTATTTTGTAACGCAACAAGGCTGTTTTCGCAATGTTTCAATTCAATAGACCACTTAGTTAGATAAACTAGTATTTATTATTTTGTTTTAGTTGTCCCTGTTGTGGTACTTTCGATTTTAATGAGATGCTGGGGAAAAGTTCAATTGAGAGCAAGAACAGTTGCTACTGTAATAAAATAGAGTGGGTAAAGAATGGAGTACGGTTAACATTAATGTGAACCAGTTTCAAGATGAAATATAGAATTATACAAGGTGTAACATAAATAACGCACAACCACTTAAGGGTACTTACTCATCATTATGAACAACTTTTACTATGGGAACAAAAAAAAATCGCGAAAAAAAATCTGCTGTTCCCTACATTTATGTTCGTGTGGCGGCATCTATCTCGCCACATGCGAACTAGCGAACTATCCTACATCGCGCAATCAAGATTTAACACGCAGATAGTATATATACAACCTCCCAACATCAACCGTTGGGCAGTAGCCCGCCAGGCACAAGACTCCGCCTGGTTGGAGGATCCTCCCTTTGGTTGGAGGAACACCACACCAAGTTTCTCCACATTGGTGACCCCGACGTGATCGTCACAGACAGTGTTTCCACACTGGTGACGACACACACAACCTTCGCAGCCTCGGCAGCCACATCATCACTCCCTCAGCAGCTCAGCATTCAATCGAGCAGCAAGCAGCGAGTCTCACAGCCAGCCAGCATCCTCGGCGCATATATACTGCACTTCGACCGGTCAACTAGCAGAGGCACTTCTCTCCTGGTCGACGCAGTCCACAGCCACCACTCATCGCTCTCACAGTTCCGACTCACTGGAATGACGCGGTATCCGGTTTCGACTCAAAGGAACCCCTCACTGGCCCTGGAAAGTTCTCAAGACTCAACGACCGCTGACTCATCAAGACGATCGACCTCCGGTCTCAGGGGGGGAGTGATGTGGCGGCATCTATCTCGCCACATGCGAACTAGCGAACTATCCTACATCGCGCAATCAAGATTTAACACGCAGATAGTATATATACAACCTCCCAACATCAACCGTTGGGCAGTAGCCCGCCAGGCACAAGACTCCGCCTGGTTGGAGGATCCTCCCTTTGGTTGGAGGAACACAACACCAAGTTTCTCCACATTCGCATAACTCGTCAAAATGTAGGGAACTGTTTTTTTCGCGATTTCAAGTTTGGTCCCATGGTAAAAGTTGTTCATAATGATGAGTACGGTGACCTCTTAAGAGGTTGTGCGTTATTTATGTTACACCTTGTATACAGTGTGGCGCTACAATGGCGACATTAATTTAACACAAGAGTAGGGCTAGTGGTCAATAATCATGAAATAATAAGAAAATAACGCAAGACAGACGTCGTTTTCTTCCGGCAATAGAAGTTAACCAGTCCACTAAATACCCTTTCCCATAGACCAGATATTTTTATCATATTTTACAATATTCTTGCACCCATCCAGGACGGTCCATGACTGTACTCCAATAGTGCAGCCGTGAATAGTCCCCGCTTGGTGCCCTATGCCATTTTAGATTAAAGTTCTCAAGCCTTTGCTCGTTGGATCTGTGCCCCCCGTATGCCTTTCAAAGGAGGTGACTTCTTCCGCATGGAAGATGAGACGTGAGTTCCTTGAGAGATACAGATAAAAAATACAATAAAATAGATCGTAAATTGAAAACTTTAAGTTTTCAAACAATTTAAGTAATAAAGTATCCAGCTACTTAACTGCTGGTTCGTGTTCTACTCATAGCCATAACCAGGTAGTAAGTAGCTGCTCGAATGAATCTGTTGCACAGACTGATACATATTTGGTTACTTTATTTACTCAGGTTCTTAGAAAATTTTATTTTTTCAATGTATGATCTACACATTTTATTTATTATTATTTTTATGATTACTGCCCACTAGCGTGTGTTAAATTAAATTATCCATTATATCGCCACGCTGATGAAAATCAATCTGTGCAATTAGGAGATCTTATTAGTTTTACCATCAGTAAAATAATTCTCAAAGTAAAGAAAACAATGTAAACAGTTTCTAAAACAATGCTCTAGAAGTTTGAGCAACTTCAGCTTTTTACAGTGAAGGAACATAGCGGATACATAGTTGACAGTGAATTGTAATAAATAATCAGGAAGCAAAATAAATTCACGTCACATCTCATGTCTGATGTAGATGCCAAGCATGGCAGATGGCGCCTATAGCTATGATAGTAAAAACTAATACCGCATCTGATTATCCCTCTAAGTTAAAGACTAGTAGATAACTTGTCACTCTTTCTGGTATTGCCTGATGTAAAAAAATACCAAAAAGGATTAATATGAGATACATATCGATAGATCTATAAAATACTTTAATGCCCAAGTTTGAACTGTTTTAAAAGTATTTCTCAACAGAAACGATTCAGTTTAAATGCATCGTAATGTAGACATAAATCGTAAATGCTACGGTATCCATTACATACATACATCACAAGTGACATCACACTTGATTATACCGTGTGAAGTAAAATATGCCTAGAGGCAATGCGAAAAACGTAACAAAAAAAACTATATCACTGACAACAAAGAATCTAAGGCAAATAAAATTAAGTCATTAAGGAGATAACAATCGAAGTAACATATTAATGAATCATGGTAATAAACGTAAGTTATCCTAAGAAACGCGAGCTACAGACGGCGGAGCTGACGTACCTGAGTCACATGCAATTAACGTATCTATTGTAAACGTCACATGCGTGTGATTGTCGTATATTTCAATTTGACACATGCAGCCTGTATTACGCGTTAACGTATGTTTAAATGTAATATTAATGTGTCTCTGTATGGTAGGTGAGTTTTGCAGCGCACTCGGCGTTGCCTTATCCGATGACCCAGAAGCGCAAGATTTTTTTCTTGTGTACTTATTAAGGCGTCTCTCGTTAGCTCTTATGCTTCTTGGTATGTTTTCGTTCGCGTCCGGTTTCTGCACTATGGTCACTAAGCTGAGTAAGAATTTTTGAATTGATCTGAAGTGATGCAAACGTCTGTTTCAATTACATCTCGTCTGCGGATCTTTATAAATATCTTGCCTATGGTATGTTGAAAGTTGAAAGGGAACCGATTATCTTGGTATGGGCATCTAAATAGGAGGTGCGAAAAGCATGTGACTAAAAGAGTGATGAATATAAATATTGATGGATGGAGGGTAAGAGAAAAACCAAAGAAAAGATGGATGGATTGTGTGACAGATGATATGTATGAAAAGGGAGTAAATGATAGCGGGACGAATGGAAGAAGAAAACATTTTGCGTCGACCCCAAGTAACTTGGGAGGGCAGGGAGAAGAAGGTATGTTGAAAGTAGCGCTAGTAACTGAAAAGTTGAGGAGTAATAAGCATGGTATGGACATGTTATACGGAGAGATTATATTGGATCCATCCAAGCTCCTCGAGAAGGACGGTGCAAGCATCGAATGTTGCTGACGATGTCTCGGAGAGAATTCGGGTAACCGAAGTACTTAGCCCTCTTTTAATACCTTAAGGCTTACACAATGCCGCCGGCTCTGCCGCCGGCATTGCCGCGCGGCTTGCCAGCGGGTGTATAACCAGGCCGCCGGGTATAACGCCTATTTACTTACAGCCGGTGGCAAAGCCGGCGGCATGTGTGTAGAAGCCATTAATCAATCAAATAATAATAATCACGAATATGGGTACATAATAAAGGTGTTAAGGTTTACATGGTTCCAGTTTCAGAACATATCAGCCGTTCTTCTTCTATCTAGCCTTTTCCCAACTAAGTTAGGGTCATCTTCCATTCTAACCTGATGCGGCTGAATACCAGTATTTTACAACCCAGTTACTGGGCAATGCCGATATCCTAATGTTAGACCAGTTGTCAGACTTTCGGTCTTCTGACTACCTGTAATGACTGTCATAAGTATTCGTATGACACCCGGGACCGACGGTTTAATACGTTCAGTGCCGGGTGCCCGCCAGGAGGGCACCCTCTAATCGTATTCACGATGCCGGGTGCCCTCGTGGAGGGCTCATTTTAAATGTAGGTTTTTCTTAGAAAATACACCGTCCTAACGTAAACAAGATTCTTCAAAACACTATTTTACTACGTAGTAGCGTGTTTTATGGTTTTAAACCTAATGCCGAGGACCCTCCTCGAGGGTTCACTCTTAGCGCAAACGGAACCTCTTGGAAGGTCCACTAACCATATGTGGCGTGGCGTATAAGCTCTATGAAAAGTGTGGTGGACTCGAATGTGTTAACGTGCTCTCCGAGTCTCGTCTCGATGTGTTACGAATGGTCACCCATCTAAAGACTGACCGCTGTAAGCGTAGTTTAGCCTTGCAAATCATGTAATTACATTGCTAGTTAGCCACGAGCCCCATATTCGGCCGCTAGGCATGCAAAATATTTGGTCCCCAGCTCCCAAACTACTTCTCGTTATAGAGACGCCTGTGCCGCGTACATATTAATAAACTTCTCCCAGAATTTGTGTTGCTAATTACTACGTAATCGAATAACTCTGTAGATAAGGAGATTTACTAAATATATTCAGCGTTAATTGCTTTGTGGGTTATGAAATGGAAGTTGAAATCTTTAATGATGATTCAATATTAGTTTTAGTGGTTGTAAAGACTAATAAGTGGCTGTAAATTAGAAAGATATGATAAGTGTTATATATTAATAAAACTCCATAAATTAATTAGTTACTTGTTTTAATCACATCCCACGCTATCCCGATCACACCGCCACCGACACCGCCACAGAGCGCATATAGGTATTAACAGCGGGAGCCACAGACAATTAGGACGAACGTTCCAGTTTTTCTTACGGAAGTTAAAAAAAAAACAATAAAATATTTAAAATTCGAATCCTACTTAATTGATTGGCCACTGATCGCTTATATACAAGAAAAAATAATAGAGGGAAGGGAAGCTTATAATTTAATTCAAATTAAGAATAATAAGAACTACTAAAGTAACTGCTTTTATGAAGTTCTGTTAATTTTTTTTATTCGTGTTGTTTGAAACGAAAGATTGATGTCAAAGATTTATTTATTTATTTTTAACCACTAATTAAAACGGCCGTAGGTTATAATTAAACGCATAACATTCATTGGAATATTGTAACCATTCAAGATGACATGTACTTAATTTTGACATTGGATTATAATCTTAATATTAATTCATATTGGACTAAGTGTATCACAAATCTTAAAATCTATTATACTTTGCTATAACAATGACATTTGAATATTTTTACACCACATGTTGTGGTAGAATGTATTGAACTCAACAAAATATTAACCCATACCATAAAACTACATTCTTACAAATAAATAAATTCTAATGCTACATACTTCTTCTTATTATTCACTTTGCTCTTCTAAAGCTGGCTTCCCATGGTGTGTGGTAGCGCGCACCGGTTGGACGTGGTATCATCCGTAAAATCACGCACCGTGGGAAGCCACATTATGAGGGTGCGTGATTCGAAGCTATTTTTTCATTCCAAAATACCAAGTGAAAGAGAACTCGCACCACACCTTTGAAGTTACCGACTTGCGGCGGATATGGCGCACCGGAGTCTCTTCCCAGGGTGCGTCGATGCGAGCACGTGCGTCGCGGTGCGCGATATCACGGACCGTGGGAAACAAGCATAAGAGCGGTCGTGGTCATCGTGTAGCACTATGAGTTAGTCTGCGGTCACGAAACTTGCGATGGCCGAGCGATGGCGGTAGCGGAGCGACGCGACGCGGGGCGATCAGGTAGCGATATCTCGCGCGGGCACGAAACTAGCTGGCGGTCAGTCGCGCTCGAGCAGTGTTGTGCTTGTGAGAAACATGAGTTTACGTCGAAGAGAACTATTGGAGCCTAGTCTCCTAATGAAGGAATTATTGTTACCTAGAGATGGTGTTCATCCAATAATGTCCCATAGAGCAGGTTTTGATGAAATACAAGATATAAATTCCTCATTAACAATTTCCATTACTAAAATAATAATTCAATACAACACTGTGTACCCGCGCGAGCGACGAAACCAAATTAGTTTGTTCTCGTTGCTTCCGCGTCGCCCTCGCTTCACCGCCGCCCGTGCATCGCTCGATAGCCCCGCTGCCGCCATCGCTCGGCCATCGCAAGTTTCGTGCCCGCAGACTTACTGTAGCTGATGTGGCTCATCTCACGATGTCTCGTCACCTCTCCCTGTTCGTGGTCATTCTGGTTCACTCGCACAAGTGGCCGTTGATTTAATTTAGGCGGTTCAACGCATGGGTGATCTTCCGCGCGGTCTGGTGCCTTCCACTCTGCCTTCTACGACCAAACCCTCCATGGTGTAATTTTCCCACCTTGAGATATCCAAAGAACTTGAGTACGCGAGTTTGTACTACTGTTGAAAGACGCTTCTTGATGACGAGTTCTTGGAATAAAAAAATATTCGTACGAAACGCGGTCCACGATAAACCAATCATTCTTCTCCAGCACCACATCTCCAGAGCGTCAACCTTCTTCTTCTCAATTCCTCGTAACGTCTGCAGCCTATGGAAATGTGAGGAAAATATTAATACACCCATCTCATAGTACTCCAGACATACCGACAAGCATTCATTATAATATTACTAGGTATTATGTCATTATTGTTCTAAAGTGAGGTGACATTTAACCTTTCTTCTAGGTCACAATCGTAAAATAAATTAAACGTGTGCTGAAAATAAAAGTAAATTAATTTGACGTTAATGTCTTTAAATGGTATTATGTTAGTGTCAAGGTCAAGGCTTCTAGATTTAAAGCATATTATGTAGATCACAATAAGATAGCACAAAACCGTTATAACCTACCTACCAAAAATAGTTTGTAAATTATCTAGTTCAGTGCTGTCTAACCTTTTCCCAACTATGTTGGGGTCAGCTACTAGTCTAACAAAGTACGGCTGAATACCAGTATTATTACGAGGAGCAACTGCTATCAGACCTCCGCAACCCAGTCACTGGGCAATGCCGATATCTTAAGGTTAGATCGATTGTCAGATTTGTGGACTTCAGACTACCGGTAACGACTGTCATAATCATGGTATGTCTATGTCTACACCAGTGCGTTTTCATGTTTATCTTGCGCTTTCAACTTTCAATTATTCCTGTTGCGTCAAGCGCATGCAATATTGATTGCCTTAAGACGCATGCTACTTATTGTCTACACCGATGCGCTCGGTCAGTCATCAGTCGACATACAATAGACATCCGTCTAAATCCGTCATCCGACAAAAGTGCATGCCCGTAGCGCACTCTTATCCAAGAGTGCGCTAGGGGCATGCGCTTTTGTCGAACTAGTATTAAGAGCGTGTACGCCGTACGGCATTTCATACAAATTTTCAAGTCTTTGTGTTTCGTAATGACTGAACCGATTTTGATGAAACTTCACACACATAAGCAGGATATTTAAGTCTAAAAAGTTACTAGAAAATATTTTCGAAATGTCTTACTTAAAAAAAGATAATTGGAAATTTCTGTTTGTATGGAAAATTTAAAATCGGTCTAATTTAACTGTAACACTATTTTTCGAAAATGTTTTCTACTAACTTTTTAGTCCTATGTATCGTGCTGATAGGTATGAAGTTTCATTAAAATCGGTTCAGTCATATCGAAAAATAAGGACTTGAAAATTTGTATGAAATGCCGAACGACGTAAACGCTCTTAAGGCATGCGCTTCAGACGAAGACGCAAGATGAACATGAAAGTGCACTGGTGTAGACATACCTATAGCTATTCGTTTGACACCCGACGGCTTAGCATGCTCTCCGAGGCACGGAGGGGTCTCACTCGATGTGTAGTGAACGGTCACCCATCCACGGACTGACCGCGTCAAGCACAGCTTAACTTTGCAAATCGTTTGATCCGCGCGATTGTTAATTATTCACGAGCTCCTCTTTGTAAATTACCTACTACAAAGTAATTAACTCCGTCTAATATGCAGATAATAAACTAATCTAGTCGTAATTTTGATTTTATAATATTGGCTCCTATAAAATTACTTAGTAGATAATCACCAATACTTTACAAGCAATTTAATGATCGTTTTCCTAAATTCTAGTTACAAGTACGTTTAATCCATCAATCAGTGTATCTGTTGAGTTTAACAAGAACTCGTAAACATCGAGTGAGTAACGCACGTCCACCATCGATTTACCCAATTAGAATCGATTCAGACCGCTTAAGTAACTATCGATATCACGACAAAACTATAAGCTAAGATTCCACTGCCGGTTTCCAAAGACATCACTATAACAATCTTATAAGAAATGCAGCAATGTATATCGTATAGACAGTTTCGAAGAAATATTTGAATTTAGAATGTTCGTTTCGTGGTAGTTGCCAGCATTGTCAATGTTCAAGTTGTGACATCTTCTACATAGTACGAATTGCAACGTTGCATGTTCGAAATATGGTTAGTGTTCGAAAAACGTCGCTTTTGACCTAACCGCTAATGTATCTACGGCCATATACAACTGACAAATTGGACAAATTTTGTACAAACTAATCGATCTTAAAGTTATTTACGTTAATAGCTGTACTGTTGCTTATTTTTTGCGGATGTTTAAATCGTAAATTACTTAACTTGAGGCTTTACATGACCGTTCACCGTGTAGTCCTGAGTGTAACTCCTATAAAAACGATTTACAAATCTGCTATAAATTTGCTGTTTTTCGGTACATTTTTCGATCAATCCGTGAAACTTAACTAGATGTTATGGTAAGCTACAAATAGACTAGATACACTTTTGTCTAAAAAAGGTGGAGAAAACATTTTAATATTTGTCAATTTATAATTGAATAATATTAATTTTCCGTAGCCTCCTCTCGAGAAATTACTGAAAATGGGGTGAGTTTCGTTGCATATTCCTGAAGAATTCACGAAAACAACAAATAATTGAGATAAAAAAAAAGGTTTTAAAACTTGTGTATTCAACTCCTGCTGTTAGGATAAACAAAATGATTAGCTCATGACCTCCCAATTTCCAGGCGGGGGTTGGGGTTGACCCATTAATTGTGTGCTAATAATTCGGAACACTTGAAATTAATTTTTCAATTTATTTATTTATACTTCGATGCACTATGGTGGTAATTACATAAGGCGGACTTAATGCCATAAGGCATTGTCTACTAGTCAACCTTTGTTAAAAAGAAAGCATCGACATAGGTACAGAAATAAAGATGAGTTGACAATTTTGTACTGAATATACTAGAAATTCATAACATAAATATATCTTCTATATAAATAAAAAGAAAAGTCCTGACTGACTAACTGACTCATCAACGCCCAGCCCAAACCCTTAGAATAGAATAGAATAAGTAGAATAGAATATCTTTATTTGCACAAAATGTAGGTTTTGACCTAAAAAGCTGATATTTTGCACAGAGGTTCCCTTTATACTTTAGACAAGGAATAAGGAAGTTAAATAGGGGATGAATGCTTGTATGGAAAATCGTCACTTAACGGGTTCAAAATTTCACGCAAGCGAAGCTGCGGGCAAAAGCTAGTATTATACAACGAGTTTTTTTTTGATATCCCATAACTCTGGGGTTATATTATTTAAGTAAAAAGAACACAAAATCTCCAAGAATAGGTGGTCCAAAAATGCATAGTTTCGAAGATATAATCAATCATAATTCAATTATAGGTATTTAAGTTTCATTGATAAACAAGAGTAATTAATTTTTATTCAAACCGATCATTCATATTTAAAGCTAAGAAAATGCGACGTTGTCATATTTCACGTCAGGGTGTTTTACATTAATAATCGTGGCTGTCGAATTATTTTGTATGAAAAATGAAAACAAAAAAAAATACGATTGAAGAATAATTCATATATTATGCCAGTTGGTTCTTTGATATGGTCTCAATCATACCCTAGAGTTATGGGATATCAAAAAAAAACATCTTGTTTAAAAATACATTTACAAAATGTTTAAATAATCAATTGCATTAAAATAACCCATGATACTTACAGACTCCTCTGTTTCTCAAATAACGTAGAAAACATAAGTCTAAATCCCAACTATTACCTATTACATACTATCGTTACTTACTAATACACTAAAAACAAGTGAATGTGTACATTCCTAACTCAACATGGCTTATGACTGTGTTAGGATCCATATACGTACGGGTCTCGATGACCAGGTAGTTCCCATCAACTGTGATGAAACACGCTTACTGGAATACGTTCCAAGCTCAGGGAATCTGGCTAAAAAAAAAATGTACCGCGCTCTTTATAGGGTTAGTTTTTTTAGCGGGTACGGTGCAGGTCTCAGTGCGAGCGTGTAATGTACTTTCGTTCTCACTTATAAAAGCTAGTCAAGTAAGTTACTGAGTAGATTTTTCTATGATAACTTTGAAAGGATATCAACAGGGTCTGTATGGATGGCTTGCCGTCCGATCAGAACCAGGCTCGGGTCGACGGCGCGTTGTGTTTCACGCGCGCCTCAAGGAGATGTCAGCTTAATAGATGCGGCCCGCTAGGGCCAGTGCCTGCCAGGGTTGCGGAATTTGTTCGAAAGAGTTACCGCGGCCCTGGAACGCAATGGGCATTAGGAGGAACACGGATGGGTTTTAGTCAGTAAGAGTCTGACAGTCCCTTCCGCTTCGCCCAGAGCGGAAGGAGTCATAATGATGATTTCCCATCCATAAAAATTAAAAAAGGGCATGTATGGAGTTTGGTCCAAATGCTGCCCACAACTGCACGTTAGTGCATTACGTTCCTCAGGCTCACATTAGCTCGTAAACCTAAGCGCTTTAAAATCTGATTCGGGAAATAACAAAAAAAAACACTTTTTAAGTGGTTGCGGTTTATTGATAAATGAAAACAAACATCTAATGTAATAAAAATACCCTCAAAACAATCAAGATGTCGCGTCGTCCAAATAACCGTAAAATAAAATGCATGTCTTCAAAAACCCCGGAACCGATTTCAATAATATTTGGTTTTTTGACATAAATTAATACTAGGAACCCAATAATAATAATAATAATAATCCCCTCTGGGAAAGGCGTTACCTCATCATGAGATTAACGTAAAACCGGAGGGAACATTAGACTAGCTTTCTACAACCCCATCATATAATAAAAAATGTATCATGAGGTCTACTGAAAAGCTTACAAACCGCAGGGCAGCTTGTGGCGAGCTGTTGGTGAGTGGCGACACTGCGTACCCTATTGCCTCAGAGAGTCGGTCAGGGCCTCGTCTCCAGGTTGCCTTTATTGGCTGGCTGGGGTGGAACCCCAAGAGTGCCCGCAGGACTCTCAACTCTGGCTTGCCTTTATCGGCCGTCCAGAGGGGGGCCGCCAGAGCTATATGCTCGGGGGTGGAAGTGTCTAAAGGCGTAATAGCGGGGAAACCCACTCCGGGTCTCTTAGACCCGCGACGGCGAAACCGGGGCCACACCTCTCTACACCTCTAGCCGCTCACACGTCTGTTGCCCCCTTCGCCTATGTACTGGCGGCTTTTCAGGGGGCCCAGCTAGTGAGCTGGCGAGTCACCGTCTGCCAACACTTCAATTTTAAATGTTGAAAGGCAGACGCCGTTTTCTTCCGGCAATAGAAGTTATCTAGTCCACCTAACACCCCTTCCCATAGACCAGATATTTTTCACCATATTTTACAATAGTCTTGCACCCACCTGGGACGGTCCATGACTGTACTCCGATGGTGCAGCCGTGGATAGTCCCCGGTTGGTGCCCCACCCCATTTTAGATTAAAGCTCTCAAAGGGGCCTCTGCGCGTTGGACCTGTGTCCCCGTGTATGCCTTCCAAAGGACCGGACATCTTTCGCACGGAAGATGAGCCGTGATGTCCAAAGAGAATAATAATAATCTTTATTTCAAGTCACATGACTCATAGTGTTATTATATACATGTTACTAAATATACTTTGTTTGTGACCTCACTACCGCAAGGTCACAGGTCCAGCTGAAACCTTGCAGCAGTGGTTCACATACAAGCAGTCTAGTCTGCTTGCTATCATAATCAGAATGCTGTTGGCGCTGGCCCGCACCCTACGGACCAAGGATGCGCACCGCTTTCGCATGACCGCGTAGAAGCAGTCCACGCGAGCTTCTGCGAACATCCCCGATGCGCTGCAGTGGCGGGGCAGCCCCATCAGCACCCTGAATGCGTTATTGTACTGGACGCGAAGGGCGCTGTACGATCTTTGAGTGAAATGAGCCCACAGATTACACGTGTAAAAAGACGTGCAGTACGCTCCAAAAAGAGTGCGTTTGACCTCCATAGAGGCACGTCTGAATCTGCGGGCAATCATGTTCGCTCTCACACACAGCGCCCTCCGCTCCCTGTCAATATCCTCATCGTCCTTGAGGCCAGTGGTCAGTACGTGACCTAGATATTTAAACTGATGTACCCTTATAAGGGGTACACCACTTATTTTAACTTCAGGTACCGATTCTGGGTACTTTCCCTTAGCTCCAAAAACCATGATCACGCTCTTCTTTACATTATATGCCAGACCATGTAATTTGGCATATTGCTCGCAAATAGCCACAAGTTTTCTAAGCCCACATATTGACGCACTCAGCAGTACCATGTCATCGGCGTAGCTGATGTTATTGACACACACGCCATCAATATGACATCCGACATGCGTGCTGCTGAGCGCGCCAATGAGATCGTTCACGTATAGGTTGAAGAGCAAAGGTGAGCATAACCCCCCCTGCCTCACCCCGCACTCCAGCCCATACGGTCTAGACAGGACACCCGCCCACTTCACACTATTGACTTGGTTTCCGTACCAATATTTTAGAATATTTATTACCTCCGTGGGTAAATGTACCTCATCCAACTTTTTCCACAAGATGTCATAGGAAACCATGTCAAAAGCCCTACTCATATCAAGGAAGCAGGCGTAAACTGTAGTCTGGCGATCCGTGTAGTATTTCACAGTGTGCTTCACACTCAATATGGCGCTCTCAGTGGACAGTCCTGCACGAAACCCAAATTGATTGTCGTGCACACGTATGTAGTTGTTTAAGTGAGTGTTAAGCACACTGTCAAATACCTTGGATATGACTGTGGCAAGTGATATTGGTCTGTAATTATTTTTATCTCCCATGTCACCAGTTTTGTTTTTGATGACAGGCACTATTGTTGTTTTAATCATATCACCCGGCATATAGGTAAGCATGACCCAGACAGAAAGTAAATAGCATAGCCAACACTCTTGGCAAATGTGGACCAGCAAATCGGAGATGCTCAATGCTGAGACCATCATGACCGGGAGATTTCCCTCGATTCATTGCGTTTATTACTTTTCTAATAATCTTGGCTGTGATTTTAGTTCCAAGTTCATTCTGAGCCTCAACATTGAGCACCGTCCTAGAAGGGCCCAAATGCGACTGTACATTAAAATGATCAACAAAAAGGTCGGCTATTTGCTTAGCATCACTCACGCCATCAATGCACATAGGGAGGCTAGACTTGCCCTTCAACCTATTCGTGTGTTTCCAAAAGGATCGAAAATCATTCCTAGAATGGTGTGAAGCTAGAATATGCAATGCAGGTACTCTCACTTCTGGGCAGCATTTGGACCAAACCCTGTCAATGTCCTTTGAATTATTATGTATCATGATTCATCTGTAACTGCTTAATGTTTCTTAGATTTAATAATTATGTTCTTAATATTTCGAGATTAAACAATCAATCACTGCCAAACTAAAATACAACACTCATTGAAAAGAATAAGCGTTGACGTAAAACACAATTTTAATCAAGCTATCCATAATCACAGCTAACAGTGTGACAAATTCCCAATCTCACAGCGTCCCTCCCATATAGAGCGGTAGCGTGCTGATTAGCCGAGCGAATATAGCCTTTAATTACAATGCAATTAAACAGTCAACTGCACTAATTGACTGGATAACATCTTTAGCCGCGTGCACTGAGGTGCGCTGCGTTTTTTGTAGCTAGCGATACTTAGCAAAAAATATGTTAAGAACGAACTTTTTGGTGGGAAAAGTGTTCTGTAGATTTATTTAGATAAGGGATTTTTTACTTAAGTAGAGATTGACAAACCCAGCCCTGCCTTATAATTAATATTAGAAAACTACGAGCACCCGATTATTAAAATCATCAATTAGACTGTTAATAATTATAGCAATATCTCAAATTCTTTCCTCTTATCATATGAGGAATTTAGATTTTTGGCATGATGAGTTACGATGCTATCAATACAATCCCACCAAAAACATTAAATGTAAAAAATGCCAAGTCTCTATATGCAATCTTTCCACCGTAAAAAGTTTTAAGATCTCATAGAAGCCAAGTCCAATTCAATTTATTTTGTAGTTAGTTATCTATCTAGTGACTGTATTAATAGTTTTATTTCTATTATAATTATAGTGACTTGGCAATGAGCACAAATTAAAAGCTGCTTGCTGTGTGGAATTATGTGCGACTGTTATTGACGAATTGATATCTATGAGTACTATGATTACATTAATTGTTATGCTGATGTGTGATTTATGGTATGCAGACGTGATCTTACGGCCAATGAGTAGTTATGGTCACCATCAACTCCGTGCGTCAATACATATTTAAGAAAACCTAAGTTTATTTGATAAGAACATCACAATAATTATTATCTATAAGTAGGTAGTAGGTACCTATGTTTAATGGTCAAATCAAAAGAACTTAACTAATCCTGTGATATTAAACATTACGCCTGCGTTATGCGTTACTTTCACCTCCTCCAAATGTATTTGTTTCTTCTTGTGCTCATTGCCAAGTCACTATAATTATAATAGAAATAAAACTATTAATACAGTCACTAGATAGATAACTAACTACAAAATAAATTGAATTGGACTTGGCTTCTATGAGATCTTAAAACTTTTTACGGTGGAAAGATTGCATATAGAGACTTGGCATTTTTTACATTTAATGTTTTTGGTGGGATCTCATTTATTTTTTGTAGGTGGGTCTCTTTCTTTTCTTTTTGGGTGACATAATAATGTCTTGTTCATCAACTGCTGCTTTGCTTAGAGCCTATTCTCTGTCTCTACCTCTTTTGTTTTTATAACTAACTAACAAACTAAATATACAACAAACTATTTATGTATTAAATTAGTATTTTTAATAACTAACTATTTAAGTAACTAATAACTAGCTGATTCGGATATTCATAAACTTCGTTTCGCCGAATATAAATTTACGTTATTATATTTTTTTAGTTTCTAAGTGGTTTTTTTCATAGATAGATGGCGCTATCATACGAATTTCGCATGTGGACACGACACCCATGACGCATATCTTGTAAAATTTTACAGCCGCCATCTTGGATTTTGACTTCGACCTCATTTTCGTCATCAGCACCCTCGAAAACCTCGGACACGACATTAATGACGCATATCTTGTAAAATATTACAGCCGCCATCTTGTATTTTGACTTCGACCTCATTTTCGTCATCAGCACCCCCGAAAACCATGGACACGACATCCATGATGCATATCTTGTAAAATTTCGCAGCCGCCATCTTGGATTTTGACTTCGACCTCATTTTCGTCATCAGCGTCCCCGAAAACCATGGACACGACACCCATGACGCATATCTTGTAAAATTTCACAGCCGCCATCTTGGATTTTGACGTTGACCTCATTTTCGTCATCAGTACCCCCGAAAACCATGGACACGACATCCATAATGCATATCTTGTAAAATTTCGCAGCCGCCATCTTGGATTTTGACTTCGATCTCATTTTCGTCATCAGTGCCCCCGAAAACCATGGACACGACATCCATGATGCATATCTTGTAAAATTTCGCAGCCGCCATCTTGTATTTTGACTTCGACCTCATTTTCGTCATCAGCGCCCCCGAAAACCATGGACACGACACCCATGACGCATATCTTGAAAATTTCACAGCCGCCATCTTGGATTTTGACGTTGACCTCATTTTCGTTATTAGCCCCCCCGAAAACCATGGACACGACACCCATGACGCATATCTTGTAAAATTTCACAGCCGCCATCTTGGATTTTGACGTTGACCTCATTTTTGTCATCAGCGTCCCCGAAAACCATGGACACGACACCCATGACGCATATACTGTAAAATTTCACAGCCGCCATCTTGGATTTTGACGTTGACCTCATTTTCGTCATCAGCTCCCCCGAAAACTACGGACACGACACCCATGACGCATATTTTGTAAAATTTCACAGTCGCCATCTTGGATTTTGACTTTGACCTCATTTTTGGCATCAGCACCCCGGAAAACCATGGGAACGACACCCATGACGCATATTTTGTAAAATTTCACAGCCGCCATCTTGGATTTTGATTTTGACCGCCCCCGCCCTCTGGAGGGAAAACTTGTGAGATATTAAAACTTTAAACAATTTAAATTAGCCTATAGAATGTTATCTAGATACAGTAATAAATGGGTTCATATAGTTACATACTTAGTATACACCTCTGTCCTGCCCTTCGGAGAATACAGGCGTGATGGTATGGAATCTCATTTCTCAGATTTTGCCCTAAATAAATAACAATTTATAAATAATCTACACCAATTCAATATTTTTTGTACGTAAACAAAGAACAAAGTTAACAATGCAGTCGAATACAGTCGAAATTCATACACCATGTTCCTGGCAAAATGGCAAATATAAAATTGTTTTCTATAATTAACAATTTTTTTATGTTTTTATAATTTTTCCTTTATATGTGCCTAATAATCTATCTTGATGCCAAATTTCAAGGTTCTAGGCCTGCTAGAAGTATCTTAGAATTTTGATGATCGGTCAGTCAGTGAGTCAGTGTGTCAGTGAGTCAGTGAGTGACAAAATGATGTAACTTTGATCGATGATAACTCGTAAACTATAAGTTCAAATATGATGTAATTTGGAAGTTTAGCTAGTTATAATGATTACTCTTGGTTACCGAAAGTTCAAACTG
Organism: Amphipyra tragopoginis; assembly: GCA_905220435.1. NCBI lineage: Eukaryota > Metazoa > Arthropoda > Insecta > Lepidoptera > Noctuidae > Amphipyra > Amphipyra tragopoginis. Next base: position 15,704,982 of record HG992009.1, read on the forward strand.
CTAGCTTTGTCCACAGCGAAGATATAGGGGGGGTGAAAGGGCCGCGAATGGCTTCGAGAAAAGATGGTACGGCCGTGCCCGCTTTGCTCGAGACTTGGCGGGGCACTGCCGTGCCCCCAGATATACAATATTTACAAGAAAAGATATTTCTGTCATCCCATCATCATTTATTGCCCTAAAAATATACAAGGTGTAACTTAAATAACGCACAACCTCTTAAAGGGTCACTGTACTCATCATTATGAACAACTTTTACGATGGGACCAAAACTGAAATCGCTAAAAATAATCAGCTGTTCCCTACATTTATGTTCGCATAACTCGTCTAAATGTAGGGAACAGCAGATTTTTTTTTCGCGATTTCAGTTTTGTTCCTATGGTAAAAGTTGTTCATAATGATGAGTACAGTGACCCCTAAGAGGTTGTCTGTTATTTATTTAAGTTACACCTTGTATATGTTAGGTATTACATACATATTTGTAGGGCCTTAGGGCATCAAGTGTAAGCAGGACGATTGTAAATATAGATAAATGCTAATACGATGCTACAAAATTGCGCTGCACGTTACTGCGATAGATCTTCACTGTTGTTGTTATTTGGATGTAGCGTTCGCCGGCCGCTGCCGCGGCACTCTCGCTGCGCTCGCTAGGTTCACGTGTGGGTGGTCTAAGTTCTAACCTAGCCTAACCTATCTGGGGTGCTCTAATCTAGTCACTCCGACTTTCACAACAACGAACGTCGTGATGGTAAACTTTCGCGGTAACGTGCATCGCGGTAATGAACTTCGCAACTATGATTTACACCCAAGCAGGACGATATGCGCCACTCAAAACACATAATGTCACAAAAAATTGGAGTGCACAGAATTATAGGTTGTCACTTTGCCAGGCTATTCGAGCTTTTCATGGCAAGAAATTATAAACGGCTGCGTTCTCTCTTAATTTCCTTTCGTGTTGACATCTAGCTTGAATCTGTCAAACAAACTTGAATATTTCTATTTAAAATTACAGATGACGTGAAGAAAATTTGCAATGAAAAACACATATTACCTACATGACACCATCGTTTTCTTATTCGTTTGCGGAACATTAAAAATGTGTCAACTCGTTTCCGTTACAGATAAAAGAGAATGTGTTTTTTCTACGGCTTGTGGCCACCCACTAATTGGGTCGCGTGGTCGTCTCGCGTATATTTTGTAATGTATCCTCTGCCTTATATAGACTCAAAATAGAATCCAGCTGACTCAGATTCTCATTCTTCGATGATTGCATAAGAGTTTATGGTAAGATTGCATTGTGGTGTTTGGTGTTACTGCGTCTTGTCGTGTTTGTTTTTAATTCGGTTTGCGTCAATGCAGAGACCGGAGACTGAAACATAGGACAGGAAACTGAGGCAGCTACTTTTGTACCAGTATCAGTGTCATAATCATAATCATTTATTGCATTCATGTAGTTTAAAAGTTGTTACAAGTATACAGGCTGAAATTGTAAACACTCGACAAACCGAAATGGGAGATTGTACTCATCACTATGAACAACTTTTACTATGGGAAGAAACGTGATACCGTGAAAAAAAATCTGCTGTTCCCTACATTTTGACGAGTTATGCGAACAGAAATGTAGGGAACAGTTTTTTTTTCGCGATTTCAGCTTTTTTTTCATAGTAAAAGTTGTTCATAGTGATGAGTACAATCTCCCATTTCGGTTTATCGAGTGTTTACAATTTCACCCTGTATAGGTTTCATACATTGAATTAGTCATTTAATTTAATTTGATTAAATAGTGTAATTGGCTTCGGCCGTTCAATTTGAAGTAATAATAAATAAATAAATACATGGACCCTGCTAGAGCACAGCAATATAAATAGTTTAAAGTGCTACAGAGTCACAATAATAAACAAACCACTGTGCTTAAACAAAAATACTAATTTTAACATGTTTTTCAGGTGTCCACCATTTGTTATTTAAATAAGTAACTATCATGATATAATAAAGGATAGGGTAAGAACAATTAATTGGTAATCATTTCCATTCAAAATTAAAATAAGATAACAAATTAAATTTAAAATAGTGGTAACAATAATTTTCTTCCGGCAATAGAAGTTATCCAGTCCACGTAACAACCCTTCCCATAGACCAGATATTTTTCACCATATTTCAAAATAGTTTTGCACCCACCTAGGACGGTCCATGACTGTACTCCAATAGTGCAGCCGTGGATAGTCCCCGGTTGGTGCCCCATCCCATTTTAGATTAAAGTTCTCAAAGACCTGTGTCCCTCGTATGACTTGCAAAGGACCGGACTAAAGAGAGATAATCATAAAATTATAAATTAATTTTATTTGTGAAGAGTTTATTTGCTAAATAGTAATTCGGCAAATGAAATTATGCTGAAACTTGTTTGGGAAGTGAAAATTTGGGTTTTTTTTCGATGAAACAAGGCTAACCCGTTGAAATGACAATGAAATTTCCATCTGGTTAGGTTGAAAAAGATCACCATTCGACGTGACAACAATTTATTAGAAAATCCGCGTTCATTTAGCGATGAAAATTTGGATTGGGAGCTCGAACTCAGCCTATCTGCTCTGCTGGACAAAGGGCTGTCCATTACCACAGCACCCGTAAAGCATAATAAATCACTATTATTCATATTAAATCTTAAGTAGTGACAGATTACTAGCCTAACGCCTACATATACAACACTGACACATTTTCCTCGAAACGGAATTGTATCGGTTAAGAACATAAATTTGAAACAAATATGGTAAATTACTAAAGATAGCTACAATAAATACATCATGTTCATAAGTCTACAATTGTCATTGCTAATAGAACATTGTAATGTGATTATTTATTATTTTATTCATGACTTAAAGTGAAACTGATAGCCCACCTCCTTTAAGAGACTTCCAAGACTTGGGCCGCTATTTGTACTGACGCTATCTTCTATCCTATGTAAAGAACATTTAATAAACCAAGAGTCTAGTGCAGGCTGTCTTAAGTTCACTCGCGGCCTTGCCCGCGTTGTCTTTTATTGCGTATTCCGTATTTTTCGGGATAAACGTAGCCTATGTCCTTCTCCAGGTTTCAGACTATCTTTGTACCAAGTTCCATCAAAATTGCTTCAGCGGTTTAGGCGTGAAAGCGTCACAAACAAACAGACAGAGTCACTTTGGCATTTATAATATTAGTAGGGATTGGACCAGGTCGAAAAGAAAGGTGTACTTTCCTTAACGCAAAGTAAAATGTAATGGTTTGTGTTACTTTTTCCTGTGTGTTACGGCACTATTTTTTTATTTGGACCTTCTATGCCTATCGTCACGGGCACTCAGAATTGTGAAAAAGAATCACAACCTATTGGGACCTAAGAAAACGCAAATAGGAAAGCCAAGAATGAAGAAGTCAGTGACTCTGTATCAGTAACATGTCTCATTAATTCCTAAAAGTAACAATGAACCCACAAAAACGAGTTTGACGAAAATGAAACTTACCAAACTCACAAATAAGGTTTTAATTGCTTATTTAATGCTGAAAGTTACGACGCCCTAAAGTGAACTGACCTTCGTCTGTGGTCCTGGATGTGAGTCACTTGGACACTTATTGGAATGACACAATCGGACGCAGTCATTCGAAGCAATACTTGATGCAAGAAAGGAAGCTTGTGTAAAAAGTGTTACACATAAATGATATACCTTGATGAGAAGATTACTTCAATCTGGGGCCCTATTTTTTTTACAGAACCGTTGGTAAATCGCAACTAAACCGTTTATTTAAACAGCTTCCGTAAACACTAGGAAGCGGGGAAGTGCGGGCGCTTTTGGGGGCTGTGATTTGTAACATTGACGTTCAAATAGAACTAAGTACAATACGGCCGACGTGTCTTGGCGAGTCTGAAGTTAGTTGTTTGGCTGCGCAATGAATCTTTTAGAAACAAAATTGTCTACTGCGCAGCTAATCAGCTAACTTCAGACTCGCCCAGATACGTCAGCCGTATTCTAGACCATTTTGAAAAAAAGAGTTTTGAGTTTAAGTTTTCATTAACAAAATCTGTCAAATTGTTTGACAACAACACCAAAACGAAACGTTTAACAGTTTTTTGTAAAAGAAAACGTACTGATGGTTTGCCTGCGGTTTGGCAACAATTTTATTAGTAGAAATTGGGTGCCTTAAGTTTGCGAAAATAATACACGAACATAATCAGCCCAGTACTGTCCCACTACTGGGCACAGGCCTCTTCCTAGAAGGATTTCAGAATGGTTTAATTAGGCCTTAGTCCACTACGCTGCGTGCGGGTTGGCACACTATACACACCATCGAGAACTTTTTGGAGCCCTCGCAAGTGTGCAGGTCTCCTTACATTGCCTTTTCTTTACCGTTAACGCAGTTCTGATTCGCATATGAATTCGAAAAGTCAGGTGCGGGATGGTATCAAACTTAGTCTCTTGCATCGATGTCAAGCGTTCAACGTCTAGGCTATCACTGCTTTTTATTTATTTTATAGATACATTTAATGTACCTACACTAATAAAATAAAACAAAAGGAATACTTACACATAATTAAGAACAGTACAAATGATGTTCTTATCGGTTAAAGCAATTTCTTCCAAACAACCATTAAATGGGAAGAATTGTTAAGAAAAAGATATAGGGCAGTTTACACAGATCTAATCTTTATCTCGAAATGCTACAGACTGTTTATTATTATCAGACTGCTTCTGTTAGTTCTCTCGCACCCGAAACTCTTCGATTTTTCACTGCTTGTTCGTTATTTATTAGACACAGGCACACACAGGACACTACTTTGCGTCTCTCTTCTTTTTCTTCCATTTACTAACACGAAAACTTACGCAAGATAATAAAGACGAAGAAAATACTCCAATAAGCTTTTACGGAAGATCAAGTTATATGAGAAAAGAGTGTTATTTACAGGGTATCCCGTCTATCTCCTGTCGTATTATTCGTTCCTTATTATGATTCCAGGAAACCTCAAAGCCGTAAGGTATGGTACACAATGCTGCAGTGGTCGCAACACGGCACACGCTACAAATAAGATCGCGGGCGACACGTCATGCGGATTGCGGAGATTAGGTCAGTTTGCACAGCGCGGTGATGTTGATGCATTCGATACTAAGGCCATTCTTAATAAACAGCTCTCATTTGAGGGATCTTTCAACAGCAGCTACCGTAAAGTAGAATTCTATACAAGTAACAATTCGTTTTTTTAACACGTCCCCTTTTATTTTAATACTACACTTTGGACTGATCCCTCAGCTGAGAGTTGATTATGAAGGGACATGGGTTATTAATTTTTTTTTTTTGATAGGGCCCTAAACTGATCAAAAAATGGAGAGAAAATACGGAAGCCGGTGTCCTACAATTTTATGTATCTAAAGTAGAATTTAGTTAGATTTATGGCGCAGAGGATTGTTTCCGGAACTGCGATTTGTTTAGTAGATTCCTTTTAGGTATTATTGATCAGAATAAGAGGTTTAAAGAACTATCTCGATAAAACGTTACTATCCTCCGGTTTCTGAATTGAGAATTCTAGGATAAGTAGTACTAACATTTGAGTACCTACCTACGGAGTTGTCAAAAAAAATGACGGATTTTAATGCATTTTTTTGACAACTCCGTACTCAAATACTACATAAGTATTGCCTATCACGAATTCTCAATTCAGAAACCGGAGGTAAGAAGTTCGAAAAGGAACATGCAAACCCAAGAAATGAGTTCGCCCACTGATTTTATGATCAACTAGCTTTTGCTCGCGGCTTCGCTCCCGTTAATTTACGGATCCCTAATTTTTTGATCCCAAAATATAGCCTATAGCACTCAGGGATAACGTAGCTTCCTGTTGGTGAAAAATTTTTTGAAATCGGATGAGTAATTTCGGAGATTACCTCCTACATACAAACAAACAAACAAACAAATTCTACCTCTTTATAATATTAATAATAAGTATAGATATAGATAATATCACTCCTTTCGTCCTAATATCCTAAATTAAATTCACGATTCGAAACCTGACTTAGCTCGACTACAGTGACAGTAATAAGAGCACTGATACAGGGCACACGAGTTCGCGTGCCGTTGCGACAGTGCCGCGCCCAACCACTAGTACCGCCAGTGATGTGCGTGCAACAATATCGATCTTATTACGTATCGATACATAGTACTTGCATCAAACACGGCGACCGAACTACGAGTTACAAGACATGAGGGTTCGCGTGTTGCGACAGCGCCGCGCCCAGCTACTAATACTAGTGATGTTCGTGCGTTAAATCGATCAAATTACGTATCGATAAATTGTAAAATAGAGACTAAACTACGAGGAATAAGACACATGAGTTTAGGTTCTGTTGTGACAGCGCTGCGCCCAGCTAGTGAAGTGCGTGCATTAATATCGATTTATTTACTGCACTTGTATCCGATGCATTGACTAAAGACGATATCTAAGACACACGAGCTCGCGTGTCGTTGCAACAACCACGCCCAGCTAGAGATGTGCGTGTACAAAACTATATCGATGTAATCTCGATCGACACATTTCCGCATCGACCGCCATTGGTAACGGTCTCTGTTTCCTGACCAATTGCTCTTGTTTCACGTGAGTTTTGTCGGTAAGGAATCTTTGTTATGTTTATTACAGCAACTGTGTTATTACGTGGAACTGATATACCGATTGGAATTTCTTAATCTCGGATATTATGTAACTCTTATTAACTAGTGCAGTTGAAAGTTAGTTTTCTCAGTCTTCAATTTCATGTCAGATGATTCATGTCATTGTTAGCATTATCAACAGCTTACCACAGCTCATATTAAGCCTCTCCCAAACAGGCTTGCAGTCGGTGGATTGTCGGAACGGTGGTCGCAGATTCAGGAGGTCTAAGGTAAGGTATAACGGGCTGATGTTCGCAACTCCACGTCTGAGCGCGTATTTTGCGTGAGTAAGTACCACTGCAGACTAATTACCTTAAAGCTGCATTTGGCAGTTGCATAGTTTGCAGTTGCGACTGGGTGTGCAGTCCACTTGCAGTTATAACTACGATTAAGAAATGAAAGATGATACACCAAATGTGACGTTATTGGAACACCAGTTTTTCTTCCCACGGGTGTCACTACTTCCCATCGCCAGCCTAGGATATTTGATCTAGACTCTTGATCTCTTGCACCTCAGAGCCAGATAGCACAATTGGTATTAAGTATCTATTACTATTTATTTTATAGCAGTAGTGGAAGCTGGATCTCGTGTGCTTTCCTCATATTTCTTCACCATGTTTATAAACCTCGTGCTTATAAAACTATTAATTATAATAAATGACAACGATTAGGTACAACACTACGAAGCGGAGCGATAGCACAATTAGATGTAAGTATTTGCAACACTAGGTGCGCACGCGCCGGCCGCCCCCTGTCCGCACAAGCTTTCTACAAAAAACTAACAAATACTACAATCATGATAATTTGTGGTTGTTTGTTTCAAATGCTTTCTGTGTACGTTAATAAATACTAGTTATCTCTTTGCTATGTTTAGGTTATAAAGTAAGATTTATTGGTTGCATGAAAATTCTGTATATATAATATTTTCTCTCTCGCTCCGAAGAGTCGCTCCGTGTAAAATATTGGTATTCAGCCGCATATGGTTAGACTGGAAGCTGACTGAACCCTGGGGAAAAGGCTACGCAGAACAGAACATGTTATATCTAGATGCAAGATCATGCTGTATATCTAGAATATATTTCAGTCTACTGACTGTCAAAGGAATGGTTGGATCTTAATAATTTCCTTATTACCCTTTGAAGTGGAATGATCATAAATCATAACTAAGATATGAAATGTCATATTTAATTGCTAGAGTTTCTATATTATTAAGATATTATTGAATTGTTGCACAGAAAATGTAAAGTATGCGCTCAGTATTCAGGATCTCTGCAAAGTAGAGCATTCGTCACGAGCGTCTCAATGTTTTACTAATCGGTCATAGGAATTACCGACTGGTGTATCGATGAGTCGATATTAATGGTGTAGTGGAAAATTATTATAATATTAATTAAATTGTATTCTTGTCTATCTGCCCAGCCTTTTCCAACTATCTTGGGGTCAGCGTCCAGTTCATCCATCCAGTCTAACCAGATGCATCTGAATACCAGTATTTTACACGAAGCGACTAAAGCGAAGCGGCAAAATAGACTAGAATTACTTAGTTCTTTTTGAACGTCAATATTAGGTACATAAAAGACAGTCCCCAAAAGCACCCTCCCTTCACCCTTCAGACCTCCGCAATCCAGTAAGGTACTGGGCATTGCCGATATTCTAAGTTAAGACTGGTTGGCAGACTTTCGAGCTTCGGACTACCCGCAACGACAGTTATAGGTATTCGTATGACACCCAGGACCGACGGCTTAACGTGCGCTCCGAGGCACGGAGGGGACTCGATGAGCATCAAACGGTCACCCGGCCACGGGCTGACCGCGGCAAGCTCGGCTTAATCTTGTAAATCGAGCCCCTCTTTTCAATCTTATTCTTGTATAAATGTGAATTTCGGTCAGATGAACCAACAAGCAAAAGTCGACTGAGGTAGACTTCCGGCCGTCAATATTATTGAGGTAGATTTCCCTCCTAGAGATAGTAATTTGACATAAGCTCCATAGAAGTACTGTCAAATTTTTATCTCTGATAGAGCAAACCACAGGTCAGTGAAAACGGCTCTTGTTGTGTGTTGTTATCATGTTCTTATTGTGGTATAATGTATTATGAGAAGGACACTTTGAGGTACGGCTGTGTACTGTAATAGGCTTGAGTAATTAATAAAGATTGCAGTTCACCGATTCGTTGCCTTCGTATCGACCTTAAATATAATTATCATATAATCGTCGTATATACTTAAAAAAATTACAGATAAAGATTCTTCGCATTGCATAGAGTTTATTGCCAGATTTCTCTGATTTTTTACATATTAAATTAATTGAATTATTAAATTATCCTTTAAAACGAAATGTAGGTACGTACGTATCAAGACGGTCAACTGGCCCCACCTCGTTCCCGCGCTTGTATATGACGATATAATCAGTGTAGCACGATCCATCACTGTACTGTCAAACTTACTCGATCGTGTGCAAACTAACCAGCATACCCTGACACCTCATAGCGGCGCTGCTCGCCTTACTTGCTTATCAACATCAGCCCATTTTAGTCCAGTTCCTTATTTCACCACGTGCCAACATATACTGGGGTCTGTGTACGTCTCATGTGTTCTCCGTGTTTTTTACGTGTCATTAACGTGGGACAGAATATTTAATTAGCTAATTAATATCCGGTATGAACTGTTGTACTTACGAAACGAGTACATCCGTGGCAATTTCGGAGAGGCAGAAGTGTCGTTATTCGTTTATGTTTATTAGTATAGAAAGTAATTTGGGTCATTTGCCATAATCCGTGAGACTGGCCGACACAGTGTGAGACCCCACAGGTTTAAGAGCTATCGAAGGTTCATTGTTATGATGATGAAACAAAGTAGTCAGATCTAGTCAGACTCTTATAGCTTAGATTAGAAGGTCTAAATACTCTTTCTTTCTCTTTTTGATTGTATTGCCACATGGTGTTGTGACCAGCATTTCTTTTTCTCCCTCCACTTCGACAACTTTTTTTCTTCTCTCGTGAAAACTTCGAATAAGTAAACCCAAATCTTATTAGATTTAGTCTGAGGAATGCGGAGGGGTGACATACCCATCTTACCAAACTCCGGACATTTACCGTCTAAAACCATCCGATGGTCGTTCTCAGCACAGAACAGAGGTCTCCGGGATCTCCAGTGATACGCACTCGCGCAAGCTCTTGTGCTGCTGCTCTGCTTCGGCACGTCAGGAAACAAAATTCGTTTGCCCAACACCGTCATGGTGCATAGAGCACGTGGCCTTTACGGGCTGTTGTCCTCCCCAGGTTTCTATTTCATCACCTGAGTCAAAAAAAATATGTCATATTATATCCCGAGTATGGTATCCTAAAGTGTGCTCCCCATGTAGGGGCAGGCTAGTATATAAAACTTCCTCACCACACGCCGGGAATAGACGCGTATTGTAGCATTCACCAAAACTCAGCACGCTTGGTGGTAGGATCTATAGAATCCGCCTGGCTAGCTACCACCCTCACATAGTCCGGTGCCAAGCAATTTCCTATGTTCCGTCGTTTGTATGTGAGATCCAGAAGGGTACAGGGGAATCTCTCTATATCTTCTTTTACTTGAATTTGTGAGTTTTATCTTAGGCCCTGTCTGCGCTTACAATCATGGTCAAGGGCCATATGCGACAAATAATAAAAACAAATAACCTACTACATTTATCTATCTTTACTAAATGCCTTATCATATCCTATTCTAAATATAGGTACCTCTAAAGTAACCAATAGGAACACCAACATCCATTCGGAGACAAATGCAGTAATCAGTAAGTCCGCCGCCCACATCACTGCAGTTGGTACACTAATTCCATCATTTCAATTAGGTATACAAGTGCGCGGGTGGATAATCAGCAGATAGGCTCTGTTTTCCTTTCACTCTTCAAACTGTTATTAGTAATAGATGGATATGATATTATGATGAGTAGAATTTATAGGCTGATTTTTAATAAAAAATCTGCCAAAACCTCAAAATGATACAGGATATCCAGAAACTGAACGTAAAGCCGGCAACAAATTCTTCTTCTATCGTGTTGGCACGAGCTATACAAGAATAGCTCATGCCGTGGTGAAAAGATTAGCTAGTCAGTAAGGATGGTAGCGAGGCTGACTGCCCAGGTTGCGCCGGAGGACGTTCTAAAGTATCGTCACTCGTGGAGGCAACAAATGATGGAGCAGCTTAAGACAGTTTAGAAAAAATACAAAAAAGAAATAAAGTAGTATACCTATTTTAAAAAAAAACGTATTTAATAGTTACATTTATGAGGTAAAATTTTATTCATGGTAACTTTGAAACACAAAAACGTTTAAACTTTTTTTTTTTTTTTATCTTTACTCTTTACCTGCCCTATCATTTTAAAAATCAGGGTGGTACGCCCAAATTAAAACTTAAGTTTGAGGTATTTGAAGAACGACTGCTGATTAGCCTCTGCACCGATCTTTAGAAGAATTAGGCTCACTTGCGCAACATAATTTAGCCTGGGACTAAAGCGATAGCCCAGTGAAGTTTATATGGCTCCGATAGGGATTGTTTTGATTAGCCCTGGCCATTTTTGACAATTCAGTACGTAGTCACTTCAGTACTTCAGATATAGTAGGGGTGCATGAAAAGAGCCTCCACGAGTGACGATACTTAAGTATGTCCGGCGCACCCTGGGCAGTCAGCCCCGCTACCAACCTTGCTGACTGGCTAATCTTTTCACCACAGCATGAGCTATTTTCGTATAACTCGTGCTGACACGAGAGAAGAAGAAGACTTCAGATGGCATAAAAAATATTATTTAGAATTGAGCTACTTTGTATGACACAAAAAGAGTTTAGTTTTTTTAACGATCCGTGAATAAAACAAAAACAACAAAAAATGAGGCGGAGTAGGAACCGATAAACAATGATATTGTTATTTTAATCAAGCGAGCTTTGCCCCACATGATAATAGTCTTAATTCATAACATATGATAAGTACCGCGATCCTAACCGTCCAGCATCCGCAATGCTCCAGTCCATACGTCATAACTCATAAGTCATAAGCATTGGTCAGATATAATTAAAACGGATGTGGCTCGTAAAATTATCATTTCTGATTTATCTGAACGCAGTGGGCGGAGGCCTTTTGTATCTGCAATCACTGACTGACCAATAATTACATTTATTTACCTGCTCTATTTTTATAATCCTACGTGCTGTTCCCAGAATTACCGCAGTACGCGTAATTAAATTACTCGCATTAAATAATTCAACTCATATACATTAAGAGCTGCCCGCTACCTTTTAATAGCCGATTCCTATAATTTACCGAGCGTTATTGGTAAAAATTTAAACTTTTGTATTACCCCTACTTAATATTATAAATACGAAAGGAAAGTAAGTAATCTGTCTGTGACTCTTTCACGCCTAAACCGCTGAACTGATTTTGATGGAACTTGGTATAGAGATAGTCTGGGGGTCTACTCCCTAAGCACGAAGTCCGTATTTTCGGCTTTAGTTACGAGCGTTTCCTACTCCCTATCACCTAAAGACATACGATTATTTCGGGGCCCGAACTAAAAATGAATGACAACACGATTTGATAGTTGTCCCTACTACCGATGAGTTTTTGCCCGTCCGAAAAGATGAACTTGACACTTGTTTTGTTCACTCCTACGTTTCGGGCTACTTTCGGACGAGCGACTAACTTCGTTCACGGACTTAGGGAGTAGGCCCCCTGGAGCCTGGCGAAGCTGCGAGCGTCCTCTAGTCTCCAATAAAAAAGCAAAGAGCCTAGTGTATCATAATAGATCCTCACATACTTCAACACTTAGCTTTATCAGGTATAGCTTACGAGTCTATTTATATGCCAAATAGCAATTAAAAATGCTACCATTGGCAAGGATACGATCCGTTGTTGGCTATAGGAACAGGACATTAGTTGAACCAAATTAATTCGTCGCATTTTTAACTAAATGCATATTGCAATAAAGACAATAAAAACGTTGCAATGATACCTGGAACAGTTAGTAATAAGCCGAACTGATTTCTTTGCGTTTTGTCACATCGCAATCTCGATATTATAATGTCTCGAGTTCCCATTCTCATGATTTCAATTGAAAAACTCATGTCACCGAAAAGTTAATGAAGTTCTTAACGACGACGTATGGACAGATGGGAGATTTATTGCCCGACTAATGACCAGTGGTTAAAGAAAAAAAATTATAAAGAACACGTCGATATTTAATTGCACCGAGCGAGTTCCTGCGTCGAAGTATGAACACTGAACAATACGACTGCAATTTGTATTGACATAGTAAAATATAGCATGAAATATGAACTTTATAGCTGCTAACTGTTCATTGTTTAAATACTATACAGCAGTGATTGTAGGCCTATTAAATTCAAAGTTACTGACAGGATTTTAGGTAATTGTTTTGTTTTTACTACCCTGTTTCTATTAACATAAAATATAGTCCACTACATCCTTTTCAACGTAAGGTGAGTCGTGTTCGACGTTTCACTACAAAACGTTACCATACAAAGAATATTAGTACTTTAAAAATAAAACATGGATAATATAGCTATTTTACGGTTTTTGATGATGTTGTTTACGTTTTTTCGGGTACATATTTGAACGTCGAAAATTAAAATACCTACGGGTAAAATGTCAATGTTCAAAACATCGAAAACTTAAATATCGAATGACCATATAACCGAAAATTAAAATAACGTAAGTTTATAATGTCGAATGGTTAGATAACCTACGTCCAATATATCTAAAATCTAATTATCTACAAAAGTGACATCGAAATACCTAAATATCGAAAGTACAGAGTATCGAATGTCCTAAATATCGATATTTATTTATTATGTATATCACAGGGTAATTTGATAGGTAGTTTGGATATTGCGAAAACCCGGATAATTAGAAAATGGTGAAATAAAATCTGCGAGCAACTTGGACGTAGCGTTCGCCGGCCGCTGCCGCGGCACCGCTCGCTTCGCTCGCTCGGCTCACGCGCGGTTGTTCACAGTTCTAACCTAACCTAACCTATTTCACCCAGTTCAAAATGATGATGAATCATACAATCTGCCTGCGACTAGATAATTAGACAATAGTGAAAACATTTCTGCGGGAGATTGTAGGTATGATTCGCATTTTGAACTGGGTGAAGTAGGTTAGGTTAGAACTGTGACCAACCACGCGTGAGCCGAGCGAGCGAAGCGAGCGGTACCGCGGCAGCGGCCGGCGAACGCTACGTCCAAGTTGCTCGCAGATTTTATTTCACCATTTTCTAATTATTCGAGTTTTCGCAATATCCGAATTATCAAATCAATTTCAAATCTACTTACATTTTTTCCACTCACAATACCACATAATCTAAATTTGTTCGATATTTTAACGAGTAGGTATGTATTTTTAACGTAAATATAATGAACTTGGGTGTATTAAATGTTGACATTTTGAACTTAGGCTTAATGACTATCGATATTTTTAATCATTAGATATTTTTATCACTCGGAATTTCAATTTTAGACATTTCAAGCTTCGGTATAACAATTTTCGATATTATGATACAATCGATATTTAAATTTTCGATGTTTTGAACGTTGGCATTTTACCCGTAGGTATTTTAATTTTCGACGTTCAAATATGTACCCGTTTTTTCGATAACAGTCTCCTTACGGATACAATGTGAAATGACCGCTATGTCAGAACTCAACTTACGCTGAACAGAGCCTCTTGTGTACAAACTCCTGTAATAGGCGAATAACTCTGCTTTCCCCTTCGGGGATTATGAGTGTGAGTATATGTTTCTATAGTCCACTAGCTGTTGCCGACGGTTTACGACGGTTTTACTCGCATCCTATGAAAACTACTTCACATACCCGGATAAAAAGTATATTAAGTGTTAACCTAAGACATGGTTTACATTTGTGCTAATTTTCATCCAAATCCGTTCAGCCGTTTTTGAGTAATTGAGTAACAAACACACACACATTCAACTTTATAACATTGTATGGTGTGATTTTGTATACCTTATTAAGGGATACTATTCTTACTACATACTCTAGAAATTGACGTCACAACTCAGTACGTAATTGACACAGAAGACTAAACATATAACTGTTCTGAGATGAGATCTATGTACGTTGATAATGACCAGTTATTTCAGCATAACCATCAAGAATTTGTGCAATATATCACATGTTGCGTTTAGTAAGGACCACTTGACCACTATGACATTTGCAAGGGCCAGCTAATAAGACACATTTCTCGTGTAGGGTGTACCCACGATTGTGTAAAACGGGACACCGTGGCGCCTTGTGCGGGGAAGGACGGACAATGGCCGCTGTGTCAAGCCGCAAAAGCGTGGTTTTACATGGAAATCAAATGTGGGCGGGATGGTTGGATAACGTTTATTTTATTATCGTTTGATTTCTTTGAATTGGAAATGTGTTTCATAGTTATGTGTAAATTGATAAGTTTATTTTATATCCGGTTTTTATTATACCTCTTTGTAATTTCTCAGTACCTATATCTAATCTTGAAAACAGTGTGATGACAAAGAATTGCCGATTCAATACCGGGTCACTATTAATTGATAACCTAAAAGACGGCTACGTGATTATGTTAAAGTTCCATGAAGATGAACAGCCGTATAATCTTGCTCTTAAATAAAAACATACCGTCCTGCCGATGCCATCATCAATCCACCAAGCGTGGTGCTTTTATGACAATAAAATTTAACATTCTATAGTAAGTATAGGTAGTAGAACTTTTTTTAGCAAAAAAAATTACAAAAGTTTTAATGTGATTTATTTCTCTTCAATGGTACGAGTATTACTTTTTTTTATAATAAATAGACTTTATTCAAAGTTTCATGTAACCCAACCCTAACATATAGAGTGGGCAGCGCAGTGACTACATGTCGCGATAGTGTCGCGAGATTCCTAGCAAGCAAGACCTTATTGAGAATGTACGCGAAGCAAATGCAGCGTGGTCACATCACTATTTTATTTATGTTGACGGTTTATTAAGATTTAGAGAATTTCAACTTTTAGCTTAAATTACACTTTATTGGTGATGTTTAAGCAATATTTCTGTAACCCTAGTGAAAAAGGGTATAAATTATATTTATTTCTGTAAATAAATCTGTAACAGACACTTTTACAAGTCAATTTTATATGTTTTTTTTAAGACTAGATGGCACCGGCATTTCCTATCTGACTAGCTCTGAGAAGAAAAGCAGAAACAAACTCAGAGGTCAAGGTCTCTTTTAAAGTACAGACATTGTAGTATAAAAAGTCGAGTAGCTCAACCTTATTTTAAGGAGCTCAGCGATCCTTATATATATAAGTCTTTATACCCTTTATAAGGACTTTATTACCCTTTGCCCGTAGTTAAAAAGGGTCCTTATACCTTTTATAAAGACTTATATCCTTTTTCACTAAGGGCACAGATTTAAGCGTATTTTTATGTGCGTTATCTTTGTAAAATTAAATTATTGATCATTCAATTTCAATATCATTTAATTGAATCTTTTAATGATCTAAAAGATGAACGTAACTCGCATAAGGTGCGCCAGTTCTTATCCTAGACAATGAGGCGTGTCAGGGACCGAACTCAATCGCCCACTTAATCCTCTATTATAGGGTACCAAGGCGGCTTGCGCGTGCGCAGCGACCGGCCGCTCGATAATGAGTGTAATTGCGCTATCTGCGTCCTTGTTCCGTCCTTGCTTTCACTGATAACGCCGCTCGCTCGAGGTTATCACTTATATAATAAATGAATAAGTGATTAAAATCTCTCAAAAGGTCAACCTTTTCTGTTGACCCTTGCGCCAGTGAACTGATTTTTGACATTAAATTGAGGATCGATTACAATATTTTTATTGACGGATCTGATTCAAGGACAATGCGACAAGTACTTTCGAATTTTACTTTTTATGTTACTCAATTGACGTGTTGAACCTATTTTGAAGGAAACTTGACATGGTACAGTATTTTCGTAAGTAGGTACGATGGCTTTCGCGTTTTATAATTTTGCAATTGTACAAGTAAAGTTTACAGTTTGTAGGTCAACGGTACCTACAATCGAATATAATATTTAATGTTTCTGATGAGGTCTTCAGCAGCCAATGAGGAGGGAGTATGCATCGCGAGGCTCCTCTCATTGGCTCTTTGGCTTCGTGTCCTTTTAAACTCACGAACTTACATTAGACACAAGTAATCATTGGTGGATTCGCAATTAATCGAGACATTTAAGATGACCTATGATGTTTGTGCATGTAACAATTTAACTATGGTTCAACAATTTATCTAAACATGTAAATAATGTGAATGTATTTTGATTGCGCAATTATCTCGTATTAATGACCGGTTGTGAGAGAACCTACCTTTATTAAAAACTTATTTAATTATTAGGAGTTTCTTTAAGGCTGACTCTCAAACATTACCTCTATATGAATACGTAATTTTTACACAGTATTTTACACAGTCACATTAGGAACCCCAATTAAACAAAGACTACGTTGGTACAATAATTATTTCAGTATTGTGCCTATCTATATATAAAATAATAATTAAATTAATATAAAGTATAAGTAATACTATGAAATTAAAAAGGGTTTAATACCCTTTAACGAAGTTTTAGTTTTAGAGAAGTTTAATACTTCCTCCTCTCTCCTACATTTGCCGTGTCTGATAAGGCCCACACATGTTTCTATTATATTAATGTAACATCTATTTAACTTGTGGAGTGTAATAAATATGTCTGGACTTTAAAAGAGACCTTGACATCTGAGTTTGTTTCGGCTTTTCTCAGAGCTAGTCAGATAGGAAATGCCGGTGCCATCTAGTCTTAAAAAAAAACATTACATTGACTTGTAAAAGTGTCTGTAACAGATTTATTTACAGAAATAAATATCATTTCATCATTTCATTTCAATATATTGAGTAACTGGTTTTTGAACATTTTGTTTCAAAAGACATATTCAGGAACCCTACTCGAAAATTGACACAGAATCGAATATTGCCCCAATAACGGTGACCGACAACGCCACCTACAACAAGAAGCCTGAAATTGTATCCATCCGTGAGCACTACATAATCAGTCCATTCCATTACCTTCTGTCCAACTGCTAGGCACCGGCCTATTCTCAGAACGGGGAGGGTTTAGACGAGGGATGCACAGACCGCGGCCCGCGGGCCGCATGCGGCCCTCCGTCGATGTACATGCGGCCCGCCAGCGAATTAAACTCTTTTATGCGTTTGTACTGCATTCTATCAGTAATGGCCAGCTTTAGCTTCTGAAGATAGATTTTGAGTTTTATCAAAAACCCACACTACGATACTTTTATATATTTTTTAAGATCTCTAATTTCAACTTTTTTATTGTTTTAAATTGTAGTGCGCCTTTAGCTCATAGTCCGCTTGAGTAGCCTCAAGTCCTAATAAGTCTGTGCATCCCTGGTTTTGACCTTAGTCCTATGCTGGCCTTGTGTGGGTTGGCGGACAAAACACCGACGAAAAGTTTTTTTTTACTTCCCTATCGGATTTCCGAACGTTTTCCTTCAACGTTTACACGTCACCGCATCGCTAGTTAATCGGAGATTCAGGGTTTTAACAAAAACCACAGGGTTTTTAACGAAAATCTACAGGGTTTTTAGGAACATTATGCGAATGATTTTGTATGATTATCGTCATTTTATGAAACTCAGAAGAACTATCAAGGGTAAAAACCATGGATACATAACATTTTATGGATTTTTTTAGGTATATTAGTTGCTCACTAATAATTAGAAAACACGTCATGGTCAGTAATAGGTGTCTACAGTCTGCTCTGATGATAGTCGCTTTTGCGTCAGATTATGTTTGGATACGATTACTGCGCGAATGGGGCATAGTGACACCAGCAAAGAGCGGTTTGTACTTTTTGACGTGGGAACATCCTCATGCTTAGGGCTATGTACTCTTACTGGCTAAAACCACCACAGTATTCCTCCAAGGACCTATGGCCGAGGTCATGATATTCGCTATTGCATTCACCGCAAGTCTTTCAGGTCTTGTTCCGTCCCCTTTGGCGGACTCCGGCTCCAGTTTGTAGCTAGCAATTAGTAGACTCAGAATGATAAATACTCCTCCTTAGTCAGTGCTTTCCTACTGAGGACAGTGCTCCACTCAATGACCCACGTCAAGCCTTCGGCACATCAAAAGCAGGTCGTCAGCGGTGCCTTTTGTGACCAGGCCAGCAATGTCATTTGACATGTCGTGTTCCTTAATAGAAGCTTATTAATAACTCACAACGCTCACGCCCCGCTTTTGGTCTGTCGAAGGCTTTACATAGCCAGGTAAGTTACAGCTAGGGCATGCAGAACCGTATCCGATTCCAGGTTTTTGAGAACCGGGTCTGGTAAGCAGTTAGAACCGGGAGAACCGGTTCCCCCGGTTCCGGCTGATAAAATTTTAAGTTTTTTTAGAATTGGAATAAATCATAGAGAATTTGACAGGATAAGCAATTATCACTAGGAATATGAAATAAAATACTTTTTTCTTCTTCTATGGGTTGGTTTGAGCTATTGCATGGTAGGTACCTAATCGCTCTTCAGTTTAAAATGAAAGTACTCATTCATAGCCCAGTCGCCAGCCAGTTTTACCTTGCAATAGATCCGTGAGTCCTGAATTTTGGATATGTGGTATGTTTAGGTGTTCTTATGTAAAATTAAAGTTTTCGACCTTGAGTGACCTCGGCGCGCTCCGCCATCTTGATTAAAGACCCCAATCATGAGTTTTTATTAAATAACTCCTTATCTACGAGTTATACGCTAAAAATAGATCAGATCAATTCTGTAGAAAATTTAATTTCCTACAATTCCTAGCTTGGATATTTTTGTCTAGGTATAGGTAATAGTTTACGACATAATTATTGCGTTTTAAAGTCGGCAACAAACACAATTTGTAAGCATTTTTATTTTTCATTCCCGACTCAAGAAGAGAAGTGTTGTACATTTGAAGCCTATTTTTAACCCACGACGCAAAAAGAAGGATGTTTTATAAGTTTAAAACCTATGTCTGTAAGTCTGTCCGTCTGTGTCTGTATGGCTGTTTGTTTGCCTGTGTTTCTGTCTGTCTATTTGTGGCATCGAAACTCTGAAACGGATGACTCGATTTCGTTAAGATATTTTTTGCTCGAAAGTTGCTCAGGATAATTATAAGCTAAGTTTGATAGAAATCTGTTCAGCCGTTGCAAAATTATCATCTGTTTTCTCAGTTAGGTTACGTAGGTGAGCATTGCTCGGTGTTGCAGCAGGTGCAAGATCATGGAAGTGAATTTGCTACTTAACCTAACTGTGAAAAGAGCTGCTACTGAGTTTGAGTTCCACTCTTTTGCCGCGCGCATTATGAAGGATGTTCGGAAGCGCTAAGTGCGAATTGGTGGAATGGCAACTATGTACCTAAGGATGGTAATTTGCAGTGCGTCTAGATGTCTGATGATAGAAGGGGGCCGGTGGGATGAGGTTGTGGATTTTATTTTGTATGTTTACTGTAAGGTATTAAAATAACGGTTTTGAAATACTATCGCTTAAATAATTACATCAAATCATCTGGCATAACAATAATATTTTCAAATCCCGAAGCTGGGAGGGATAGGTATACCTTGTAAAGGCCGAGCATAACTCATAAACCATATTTTGCACATTATATGAGAACAGCACCCAATTGTCAATTGCGTATTTTGAATCGATGAAACATGTGAACAGTTTTAGTTTTTTTTTAAAGAACCGTTGGAACCGGGTTTTCGCCTCCCGGAACCGGTTCTGCACATACCTTGAAAGAACCGGGTATACCCGGTTCTTTCAGAACCGGGTAGAACCGGGTGCATGCGCTAGTTACAGCACGTTGGTTTTTAGAAAAAAAATGCAGCAGACACGTCAAGCATTCACCACGATGACTAACTCCATCTTCTGAGTTATCTAATCTGGCAAGACTTAAGAGTGACGTGATGATATTTAGAATCGTGTCACCGCCATCTTGCAGTAATTAAGTGGGGACGTGGGAATTCTAACATTAGCCTCTTGATGGCAGTGGGCCATCACGACTTAACTTTATTACATATTTGTGTAATTCGAGTGTCGTTATTACGTCGGCATGTAGTTCGCAAGACCGGAGTTTCTCTATAAAAATGAGTCACCTGCGTTTTATTTTCGACGTGTATAAACAGTTTTTAAAAGCTGTTATTCACTTCTCAACTTATCGACGCCATAACTTCATTGAGCGGTTGATCCATCATGAAAAAGATGTGGTAAATTTAATAGTAACTTCTCTCGTGTTGGCACGAGCGGCACGAGCTTTAAAAGAATAGCTCATGTATGAAAAGATAAGACAGTCAGCAAGGTTGGTCGCGGTGCTGATTGCCCAGGATGCGCCGGACGTACTTAAGTATCGTCACTCGTGGAGACTCTATTCATGCACCCTATAGTATGTTGGCAGTTCACCTCAGTCAGTGTAGGAATATTTCTGTTCAACCAATTCAATGTTCAAGTACCTATAAGTTGCTCCGGTCTACTTATAACTCAGGATGAAACTTCTTATCTTGTTGAGCCTTTGTTGATTCTTGGATGAGCCGTTGAACCTCGTTAAGGGCGATTCTTAGGCGTCCGTGTCATAGTAAACTTCAAAACTCATTTATTGAAAATAGACTAGAATTACTTAGTTCTTTTTGAACGTTAATGCTACAAAAGACAGTTTCCAAAAACGTCTGCTCTTCCTAGGTTCCTAGTGTTTATGCTGTGACGAAGAAACGGAGCAACTCCCCAGCAAGTATCACTTTTTTTTGCGTTTGGAAATCCTCATGGACTATCCCCCGTCTGGGGAAGACGGGGAGGTGTGCCGGACTCTTACCGCCTAAAACCACCACGATGTTCCATCACTTGACCGGGGTCGCGGGATTCGCAGCTGCATGCACCGCAACCCCGGCAGGTCTCGGTCCGTCAGCTCCTGGCGGACCTCTCCTTTGTGGGGCCTAGCCCCACGTCCTGCTGAGAGGCGCGCGTGGAACACGTCGCGCCGCCTACTCGAGCCTGTTACTGATCGGGCGGTGGGTCCCCAGCAAGTATCACCTGGCTATCGCCATTCATGTTGTACCAACCTTACCTGATGTTTCGATTCAGATAACAAAATATTTTAGTAGGTACTAATGTCAGTTTCATGTTTACCAGCTTCTTTTGAAGTGTTAGGTAAAAAATCTTAAAATGAATAAACATAATTGGATTGTATTGTTTTATTTTTCAATGCGTTTACAATATTTAATATTTTTTAATTGAACTTGAAATTAAATAGGTACAAGTGTACTTAACATACGCAAGTTTATCGTGTGACGTTAAAACCTTATCGAGCTAGTGCCTCCGAGTGATATGATTACAAATATCTAACTTTACAAGTATTGCGTTGATATACATTACATTACATGTTCAAAGTTACAAGCATCAAAATCTATTTTACATTTTGTGTACTGACCCTTATAATACGTGAACTTTCATGCAAGGAGGTTGTGACCGACGAATGACGTCATGATTTAACTTTTTTTTAAATTACTGTTTGTGATCAATGTCTCAAAGACAACAACGGATCGATTAAAAACGTGGTAGGTATCCTATACTAAACGATAGGCAAAGAATGTGACCGAAATTACTTTGCAGAAAATCTTACCAAGTTATTTCTTATATTATATTACATTTTCTAAAGATACATTTAACTTTTTATACGATTCTCATTAATCATAAGAATCGCTAAAATCTTTGAGCCTCGATTTAATATAAAACACATGATATGCATTTTGTGTATCGCAAACTCCTATGTACAACAATCGTGTAAATAACAAATTTAACAAAATATTATTTTTTAATTGATTTCTAAAGACGCAATTAAGTAACGATTTTATTCACAATGCCAATTACTAGGTTATATTGCGTTTTAATATTTTTTTTCCAAATAAATATCGAATAATTTTGGGTTATAGAAAAACTTTGGTAGTTTCCTTTGACTAAACGAGCAACCTCGATATTATTACATTTTTTAATAAATTTACAAAACATAATGAAAATACCAATACCATATTTTTGTATCCGTATTTCATACAAGTCAAATTAATAAGTGTTTAAAAAATGCGTTATAAAAAAAGATTACTTCTGGTACAATTTGAAAAAAAACTCACAAATCGATCGAAGCTTTTGATATTTTTTAAACATCAATTAATTAACTTTTACTCTCTACTTTACACAATAACAGACAAAACATGTTTATTTACAATTATAATAGAAAATACGTTTTAAGTCAACCTTAAATCACAAGATATGAACTAGGAACAAATATTTAAGTTATCATCAAAACGATTTTTTTCTTAACAAATCTACACTTATTCTTAAATTATTATAATATAATATACTAAAGTGATTTGTCATGTCGCTTAGAATAATGTATTTCTCTAGTAAAATATTTTTAACAATAAACAAGACGAAATCTGTGTTTTATTTAGTGTAAACTACGTGTTAATGCTGTCAATCAAAACCTGGAGTTTTATTTTAATTTGAAATACATTTTAGTGTACCTAGAACGTATTTCAACGCGTGCTAATCGTTTTTTAGTTGATACGCCAGCTACATGTCAAACTATACATTTCTAGTTTATGCTGGTCTCGCATTGTATAGGCTTTCTGTACAATACGAGGTCAGCTTATACTGGAACCTTTTAGCTTGATATATGACCGCGTGTACTAAAGCGTATCTGAATGTAGGTGGGCCAAAGCTCAAACAAAATAATTTAGTTTCAAAATTCTCTTAATTTTCGTAAATAAAGTTGCGAATAGAATCCGTATCGAGTTCTATGTATATTGCTGTTAATGTGAACGTTAGAGAGACGACACTATACGTAATATACACCCGCACATAGTTAGCACTGGACATGTAGTAAATGTCAAAGGAAGTTGAACCTGGTTTATTTACAATGACCCTACATCAATGTTCAGTTCACTGGAGCCGGGATACTTTCAACCTCAAGCATTTAAACTGGAGACGACATATTGTAATACAAGTCTGAGGATTACACTGACCATGTACTTAGATATCGTTTCTAGTGTCCATGCTGTAAGGTTCTAGCACATAATATTAGTTAAAAGGCTGCGTCCATAGCGGCGGTGGCGGCGGCAGCGAGTAAGCCGGCGGCTATGTGGAGATGGCGAGCGAAGGGCGTGCGCCGTGCGCTCCGTGTGCGCCGTGTGCCGCGTGCGCGCCGTGCGCACCGTGCGCCCCGTGCGCACCGTGTGGGGGCGTCGCCGCCGGGGAACGTGCGCCTGGAGAACACGTCACCTTGCCCATGAACGACCGAATATCGTCAAAATACGCATCCTCCCTTTCAGTATCTGCAGAGCTGGGAGAATCTCCACCTTCAGCTTCGTGCTTCTTTAAGTGACGATCGAGATTCGTCTGCTGCCCGAAACATCTTTCGCACAAGGGACACCGAAATGGCCGCTCCTTGTTGTGAATGTTCCTCACGTGCCGTTGGAGGTTTGACGAGATTGAGAATGAGCGCTCACAGTATTTGCACTTGTAAGGTTGTTCTCCGGTGTGTGTGCGCAGATGACGCGTCAGGTTTGCACTCCGTGGGAACACTTTCCCACAGAACTTGCAAGCGTACCGATCACGCAACTTCCCAGACCCAGCACTCAGCTCTTGAAACTTGGCATACGCGCTAGGTTGCCTGTCAGGTCCATCAGTACCGAGAAGTGGGGATAAAAAATTGAACGGACTCGGAACGTACGGAGAGTGCGACGAGTTCAGAATCGATTCAGAAGTGTGGAACGATGGGAATCGAGGCCGGTACATGGCATCGATTATATTGCTGTGCTGCGGGTGAACGGGCATGGGGAACGCGAGAGGTGGAGATACAAGCTGCGGTGGCGATTCCTCCCTTTTAGGTTCTACGCCTTCCACGTCGACGTCTGTCGTATCATTTTCAGGAGTCTTGCTCCTCTCAGCTGGGCTTTCAGGAGGTGAATAAGACTTGACTGAGTTGCGAAAGGAACGATCGTCATGGTCAGCTTCAGAATCCTTGTCACTCTGTTTCCGTGACACTGATAGATCCAAAGGCTGGTCACCTTCGTCTTTCTTTGTATCTTCCTCAACATCAGAGTATTCCGAAGTCTTATCGTCATCAATGACATTTTTGGACAAATCTTTCGGTAATGGTGATTCAGATTTGTTAATATCGTTATTATTGAGCTTGAGAGAGAAGTTGAACGGAGATTTCCGTTTCATTTCGTCTCTTGAGAAATTAAATGGAACAATTGGTGTAGGTAGTGGCATTACTGGTGACGGTCGCCGTTGAGAAGATGCTTCCTCACCTGATGGGGGTGATTGCTTAGAATAGAGGCTCTGCGATTTGTTGGGCGTAGCCCTGTCCGAACTATAGCTGTCTCTTTTATTTTCGAAATCCATATCTTTAGACTTCTTGTTGTCTTCCAAAGAATTTGAACTGTCCATGCTTTTTACTGATAGACGGCCTTCCTGCTGTTTGGATACTAAATTAGCATTTGACATAGCCATGTCATGTTCCATAGCGAGTCTTGCTCCTTGCACATTGAAGAGGAGTGGGCTGAGGAACTCTGGTGGGCAGGCAGCTGCAGCGGCGGCAGAAAACAAGGCTGGGTAATGAGCAAATGTGTTGTACGGGATGGGCAGAGTGGGTCCCCTGTACATCGGGAATGGGTTGGAATTATTTGGGGTATTCATCCCGACGTTTTGTAGTGAAGATAACTGTGGTAAACCTTGAGGCATTTGCCCTCGGAGGTTGACTGAAGCGGCGGCAGCAGTGTCGCAGAACCTCTTGTGTTTAGTAAGAGAGGCGTATGATGTAAAGGACTGGCCACATTTTCCGCATTCAACGAGCGCTCTGCAAGCAACGTGCATTCGCTTGTGACGGCAGAGGTTTGAGAACTGGGTGTAAGCCTGGAAATCGAAACAACATACTTTTAGAAAAAACCATATGCACTAAAATAGTTAATTTTAGTCCCTAGTGTGGTGTCTAAACAAACAATTACTATTTAATTACCAGAAATACTACCCTAATGACAAAGAAGACATCAAACTAAGGAAGTAGGTAAGTAAGTAAGTACTATCCTTTGGTCTTGCTTTTGAAAAATAATAATAAATTATAAAACTTAGGTGATTAAAAATACGATTTATTTTCGGTTACTGAACTGTTTTAAATATCGTAAATAAGGTTCTCACCTTAAAGCAGACCTTGCACTGGAACGGCTTGACGCTGGAGTGTATGTGCGTGTGCTGCTTGAGGCCGGAGGAGGTGGCGAAGGTCTTGCCGCACTCCGGACACGCGTGGCTGCGGGCGCCCGCGTGCTGCGCGCGAATGTGGCGCTGGAGGTTGGAAGGATCGGTAAATACCTGAAATAACATCAGGTTTCGCAAACGGTGAAACAAAAACCACCGGTGAATGACCCACTAATTTAAAATTTAAGCCCAGGGAGTTATATGTGACCCATTTAATTTACTGAGTTAGAATTGACTGTTAAGAGATAAATTAGGATATGAGATTATGTCATTCAAAAATATTAATAAACCCATGTTTTTTCAGGCAATAAAAAATATTCTCTAAACTATGTATAATGAAAATCTAATTTCCATGTCAAACTACATAACATCTACATGTTTTAAATTCACACCTTAGGACAGTTCTCGCAGGGATACTTTCTGATGTCAGTATGCGCAAGCGCACGGTGTCGCAGGAGCAGGACCCGAGTGCTGTAAGCTCTGTTACAAAGTTCGCAATGAAATGCAGCTGCGGGCTGGGCGTGCTCCGTTATCAAGTGGCGATCGAGACTGCAACAAAATACAAGAAAATTTATATAAAAATATCATTCAGCCGAGTAAATGTCAAGGACGACAAAATTTCCCCCTTGATATTGACATCCGCGTGTGTGTAGAGAAAGTTAGTTTGCGTACGGGGATTCAGCCTGAAGGTCGTTTAGATTTAGCTTGTTATATTCAAGGATAGTCGCATTCTTTGTACGGGGTATTTTTTATTAAATTGGGCTTTTGTTAGTCAATGTTTTTTCCGGTAGACTGAAACAAAGCTGCAGCATTGACCGTGTCATGAGTTGACCCGATATTAATACTACTGATCTACCTGTTGTCCTCCAAATTGATGACGTTAAGCATGCTATAGTGTAACAAGCTTCTGCTTTTCACATAAACAATAAAATAGTTCTCTAATCTTATATCTGCGACATACAGGCAAAAAAATCTAAAATTTAAAAACCTCTTTTCCAAAACAATGCTCAGTCAAAAATCTTATGCAAATAGATACTCATATTTTAATAATACTCTACTTTACTTAAATCGACATTGACAACTTAGCTTTGTTTTAGAATATGGGCTTATGAGCCTAAACCATCCCGATAATAATGACAATAATGTGAAACTGATAATAATACTATTAATATTTATTTTTATCAAATGAACGGAATTTCTGAGTATCCAATCAGATGTTTACATATTTTTACAAAAAAAAAATGTAAACATCTGATTAAATAATATGTGTTACGCAAGGATTTAAGATTTGATCCCTCATTTCAGATGCACATGCTTCATTGTGTCTCATTTGTTTTCCAGGTAAATACACGGAAGACAATTTCATGCAACCATAAAGTATGAAACAGATTTCATTCGATATCGTCTTCATATTAGTTTTACATTCATACTGTTTATTTTGCAGTAAAAGAAACATTCACAAACTACCCTAGTTTATATCAGTGACATTTTCATAGCGGTAGTAATTTAACTTCGTTTTATATTCTAATTGTATTTTATAGCATACCACCAACGACTCTATTAGAAAGTGAGGAGATTACGCTAACGAACTTGAATACCCTACGCTGCCATCCAAACGCTGACTACTTACAGTAGAAGACAAAATAATAACATCTTTATGCATAGGGATCGCCCACGTGAACATAACTTATACACTCACCCATACATAATTCAAACATGTTCGGTGTATGTATGAATTCATTTTTGCAATAAATTCTGTATGAACACGTTTTATGAGCGAAATCCGCACTAGACGAATATTTTATGAGTTTCGCATCGCTTTTGAGTATTTCATTCATCTGACCCTCATTTTCTATGATTCGATAGAAAATACTGTTATCGCCGTCATAATAACTTGTGTCGACATTTGATGGAAAACGTATATCATTTGCAAAAACGGTCCGAGTGAGTCTCCTTGGCATAACAGGTCTACCACACGCAACCCTCGCTGCCTCCGGCTATTTTCTAACGCTGCACCTGTTACACCTCGTTAGTCGCGTTTTAATATAAACACAGATTACATCGCCGCTTTTATTAAGGAAATAGAATTGACTAGTTGTTGCACGGGTAGATCTATGTTGATCTATTTGAAAGCGTCGTGGTCGTCAAGAGGCTGAGATGGAACGTTTTCACTGTTGCACGGCGGCGGGCCCGTCGCCGTATCTTTTAATTAATCTGAGGAATAAAATCTACCGTCAGTAATGGTTTCGTCGCTTGCTGTCTGTCCGTCCGTTGCGTTCTCCTACTAGTCACCAACGAGATGTACGTATGTATATTTACATCCTTATTAAAATCTGTGTCATCCAGTGAGCCAATTTAGAAATCCTAATATCAAGATTATTTTATGATAAACCGATTTGGACCTATTTCAGTTCATTG
Organism: Amphipyra tragopoginis; assembly: GCA_905220435.1. Classification (NCBI taxonomy): domain Eukaryota; kingdom Metazoa; phylum Arthropoda; class Insecta; order Lepidoptera; family Noctuidae; genus Amphipyra; species Amphipyra tragopoginis. The sequence continues at coordinate 15,733,379 of HG992009.1, forward strand.
TATTTTGTCTAGTCATTTCGAAAAGTATCGATCAAAACAGTTTAGTTTAGTGGCAAACGCTGAAATTCTCATTACACTAAATTCATTTGATCATGCGCACTCAGACTCAGAAGCCCATAAGACTAAAATAGTTTCACATTCTACAACAAATCATCCAAATCAGACCTCAGTACATTCGTCTATGCTATTTAGTAGATTCGTAATCGACGCACGCGCAACTCAGATACAACGCATTGCCCCAGGGCTCACTTGCACAAGCCGCCTATCTGCGCATACGATCTCAAACTTCAACTATACGGATATTTTTTCATTACTCCACAACATCATCTAAGTAAATGATTCTTATAGAACAGTTGTACCATTTAATTGCGTATTACGTAATTATTATAACAATTGAAAGTGTATTACATTCTGTTCGGTGTAGAAATTGGACTCGGTGTATAGAACATTGCTCTAATATCACCTTATCACTGGCTCGCTACCATGACTGGTAGGTTTAATTTTACTTTTCACAACATGTCGTAAGTAATTGCAGTTGGCGATGTTAATGATTTATCTGGGATCCTATTTATAGTGTCATTAGAAGTATCTGCTACAATGAACTTGGTATCAATAGCATCCGAGGTTGGGTTACCTAAAGCCAATACCTAGTAATAAAATAATTGAGATTATGGATGTCTCTCATTGTCTTATGTTCGCCTCTCGTGACTGCCTCGTTGGTTAAGTAGTCGCAAGCGCAACTGTTAAGCATGGGATGATGTTTGATCCTCAGTACGGGCAAAGTGTTATTGGGTTTTTCCGTGTGGAATTTCAGCCTGGAGTCTGGATATGTGCCCGGTTGATGGTAATAGGCTCGCCCCCTATTTCAAGGGACTTAAACATAACGGATATTATGTTATGATTATATCCGTATTCTAAAGTAGCTTTAACATTGTTTCTTGACACGAATCTTGCCGATATGACGATCAAATATTTTTTCAAATTTTGATCTCATTTTACTGTGTTGTCTCGGACTCTAGGGAAAACTATAATAAATATAAAACAATACGTAGGATTGATTAGGACATAAAGTGTGACAAATACCAATCCGAGTCGTTTCTGTTGGTTTTGGTTAGACGACATTTTTCCATTCTCCTTTAAACAAAATAAATTAAAATCTTGCTGTACACATAAACAAATAATAAACAAACTTTCATCGCTAACAACCTTTTAATCTTCGTACTAGAAACGTTACGTTGGCAGTCGAGATCGAAACTGAACATGCTGTAGACATCGATATCCGCCGATCATAGGAATAATCTACATGTTCACGAATTGATAACATCCAATGAACAACTTTCGTTCCAAGCCGATCTATTAAGCTCCACCCACACGAGCCACCGATACTAACTGGTGGCTAAAATGACGCTGAACAATTTGTTATTGAAATAACGCAAAACCTGAAAGTAGTTTCTTTTGATTCAAAAGTAGCAGCGATTTAACTAATTTTTAATGTAGGTTATACAGGGTGTAAACGAATTCGTGTAATTCCTTCAAACCGCGTGATCTACTGGTGACACTGATTGACCCTGCATAGGTTTTTTCAGAATAACATAAAAAAGTTTTCATAAAACGAAACATGGTATTCTGTGTCCGAATAATTTTTGCGTCCCGAGTTAACTGACTGCGTGCAGGGATATCGCACTAGTCGTGCCCGTCAGCTGTGTCGTCGTGCTTTCATTCATTTTAGCATGGCATCGAAATTTTCTACCATGTAATTTTTTTTTTGGGAAATAATAATGTGTTTTTTTTTTCAATCTAAATCGCGTACGGCGTTAATCTATACCATTAATAGATCATGTGGTTTGAAGGAATTAGACGAATTCGTTTACACTCTGTATTGTTACAATGTTACTTCTAAAATAAGGCAAACCACGCGCATCATTTACCTATTAATGGGGTGCATGAAAAGAACATCCACGTGCTCCTATGCAGCACGTCCGGCACACCCTAGGCGGTCAGTTTCATGACCAACCTTGCTGGCTGGCTAATCTTTTCAGCATGACATGAATTATTCTTACACAAGGTTAGTCGGAAAGGGGGTATTAATCCGAAAGGGTGTTAAAGTACCCATAATAATGAATAACTTTTGTTTTACAACTTATTCCAGAAGTAAATAGATTAAGAGACATAGGTTATCAAAGATTTCAAAAAAAAAGACTAAAATCCATCTATCCCCAGTTATTATCAGCTGCGTTTGCATTTTAGGTCATATTCGAGGTCGCATATTAGAAGCACCATTTTCTGAATTCGTAACTAAAGCAAGGATGAAGAATTTTCGAAAAAAATAAAATAATATCATGTTTTTTTTTCGAATTTTTCCTTTTAACACCTGCTTTAAAACAGTCATCAGTGATACTTTAAGTGGCCTGAGGGTTAGTACCCCCTTTCCGACTAACCTTGTATAGTTCGGGCTGATACGAGAGGAGAAGAGAAGAATTTAACTAAACTAAAATTCAATAAGTGAGTAAGTGGCAGTCGACGAAGCGAGGCGGGTGTAGTTGTCCGATCAGAATAATGAGATCAAAAAATTCGAATCAGAATATTACGGTCAACAAAAATACAATTATCACAATAATTTATAACTGGATTAAGTAATTACATTTAAAAATCTGCTGAGGTGTCTGAGGTTTTGCTTTATTTAAATAACACTTGTATATTGCAAAATGTGTTGGCAGCTTGATTATTAAGATGTTGTGAAAGCCAAAATAATAGCAGACAGTTAAGGATGTAAAAGACGGACCCCAGCAAAGTCAAAATTAACGAAGAAAACTGCTAGATAGGAAAAACGGGTACCATTTCATTTGACTACAAAAACGTAACTATACAAAAAACATGACAAACGAATAGTTTTCTTTTGCAAAGGTTTAATTAACAAACACGTAATCTTATTTGTGAAGAGAAGTAAAGTTATATTGTTCCAATTGGCTACGAATCCTACAATTTATTTAAGCGCCGATTTTTCAATCGTCAGATAACTTTTATCTCACGAATAAATATTACGGTTTGAAATATTTTCTATACAAAAGCTGTCAAATCGTCCAACTTATTCCCCAGATAAAAATTATCTGACGATTGAAAAATCAGGCCTAAAGGAAATAAATCCAAATACTGAAAATAAATTCAAAAGAGCGCCATCTTAGCTCCGCTCCAGACTAATGATGTACTACCGACGAACGTGCTTACATTTTAATAATCGATTGTAGATCCCGGCTAGCGCTAACAATCGGTTGAGAAATACCGTAACTCAGTCCATGTCCGAATAGATAGCATCGGTATTACCTGCGCCGGATCCGATTCTCTGTTTGTACGTCATATGAAAATGAACCCGTTATACAGCAAGTTAATCAACAGTTATATAACATAACTGGTTAGTCACTTGATATCCAAAAACCAAGAACTCTACTCTTCATTCTGTACAACTTTCATGATGGGAAAAATTTTTAATACGTAAAAAAAACTGATATTCCATACTAAATACTTAGTGTTGCTTAACACAATGTATGGAATTACTGGTATTTTTTTAAATTAAAAAAAAATATTCTTTTTCTTCTCTCGTGTCAGCACGAGCTATACGAAAATGGCTCATGCTGTGGTGAAAAGATTAGCCAGTCAGCAAGGTTGGTAGCGGGGCTGACTGCCCAGGGTGCGCCGGACGTACTTAAGTATCGAAAAAAATTATTTGCCCATGGGTAGAAAATACATAGATGAAAAATAGTCTTACATAAGATACAATTTAGTATCAAATTATTTAACCATTTGGCATGCAAAATACAGATGACTGCAAAAAAAAACTAAAATTTAAACAAATTATCAAGGACAATTTACAAATTAATTAACATAACAAAACATCATGCCAGTTCTGGCAGAGGTGCTTAGTACACCCGCTTAAGATATTAATTAAAATTTTAACATTTAACATAATTAGAATTAAATAATAAAATAAGAGATCAAAATTATCACAATGTTAGTAATTAATTACAAAAATTCATAATGCTTATCTTGCAAATATTCAGATACACAGGCTTTTTCTATTAAAAAGTTTTTTAACTTTACTTTTTTTCACGAATTTTGATTTTGTCCCATTAGTATAAAAGTTGTACAAAGTGATGAGCAATAGTTCATCGTTTTCGGATGTAGAATGACGAACTACTCATGCTATATAACCACGACTGTCGTATCCATCACAAGACTCCTTGAAAAAGTAATAGACTAGATTGAATTATCGTGTACCGCACCAATTAAACTCAAAATTACCACCTTATTGAATTAGCTACAAACTAGATCAGAGCCAAATAAAAATAACTCCGCGTTAGACAAATAATAATGATCGTACAAAAGAGCCGATCACGATCGAATAGCCTGTAATTTTAGTGTTCGACTTCGCAATCGCTACTTAATCGATCTGATATCGATTCAAGGTGTGACAGCGGCGATGATCATTCCAATTGTGACAGCAATCTGACGAAAGTAAGAGTGGAAAGAGATTCGATAAGAGTGATTACAATGAGATGTCGTAATCCACATGATGCATTAGAATACGCCCGAACAAGTATTAAGAACGAACGTGACAATATAATTTAATACATCAATAATAAGAATAGTGATTTTACTGCTGTATATGATACAACACAGGCACCTAATGCATTACTGATGTCAACGAAACGTATCTTATAGCTATATCAGAATGTAAATCGATGTTTAACAGCCAAAAAGGTTATCTAAAGAACCTTTTTTGTTATTACGAAATAAGTGAATTCAAAAAACCCGTTGAAAACGCAATTGCTATCAAAACTCCTTGCGATAGACATTGAAACACGACACTTAATAAAAGACATTGTGTTATTCCCACCGTTCATGGTACAAAGTACAAACACCTTACTATCAAGTTTTGACGGTGCAATTACTGTGAGCTCACTAAAACTTTTTCTACTACCGACATTCGTAAATTAATTTCCTATTGTGTATCTTTAATATTACTTTAATTAACTAGAATGCGTTTTGTTTCGACGCTTGTTAGTTTTATAACCCTACAATAAGTCAACCAGTGTTTCTCAGATAAATGAGTTGTAATTCTTTTGAGAAATAAATGTCTTAAACCGTAAACCGTAAAAGGGATAAGCGCCATTTGCTGCGAAATTAACTTTTTTATAGGCCGTAAACGAATTCGTGTTATTCCTCCAAATCGGGTGAACTACTGGTGACACTGATTGACCCTGCATGGGTTCTTTTCGGATTAAACAAAAAAAAGTTATTAATAACAAAACATGATATTCTGTCTCTAAGTAATTTTAGCGTGCCAAGTTACCTCACTCTTTTTTTTCTGCGTCGATTTGTCTAAGGCGTGAATTACACAGAAGCGGCGTAAGGTGCAGACACGGCGCAGGCGCGACGCTTTCATACATTTTTTGCGAAAAAGATATGAAGCGGCACGACAAAACGTATGAAAGCGACGCGCCTGCGCCGTATCTGCATCTTATGCCTTTTCTGTGTAATTCACGCTTAAGGGCCGGTTTTTTTTATCGCTAGTTGGGTCGACCAATGGTTAAAAATTGCAACAAGTGGTTATATTTCTATAAGATCTTTCAGAAATATAACCATTTGTTGCAATTTTTAACCATTGTTCGACTCAACTAGCGATCAAAAAACCGGCCCTAAATCTCATGACTGTACGACATTATTTTTGTCGCTTAGGCGGTATGTAAATTAAGCTCCTTAGCCTAATTTTTCGTCGTAAACGAACTTTAAACCGGTCTCCTGTAAAGTTAGTAAATTAGCGGTTAACCCTTTTTGGCTGTTAGGCATCGATATGTACTACAGCACCACATGAGACAAGTTTACATATAAATTTCTAATGAATTTTCTAACTTAGATTAGATCCAGTTAATTTTATTTTATCTTCCTAGTTTAAATAGCCTGTGGAGCATAAAAAGCAACAATGTAGCACACATCTAATTACTAATCGATCTCCCGATGCCCTAGAAACGTTGTAAACGTTTTAAAACAATAGTGATGGCGCGATAAGGACGGCGTCACTACGAGGATACGTTAGAACGGTGCATGTCGATAATCTCGATCTCTTGCATTATTGACGAGCCAGCGCTTCGATAGAATATGATGACACACGCCATTATGGCCTTCCATCGCTTGTCACATAGATAATAAATTCATGATATATTTTCATTCGTGATGAGACGTTTAGTTTATTTGTGTTACTGATTTTATCGCGTGGTTTTTAGCTTCTGTTATTGTTTTGTTTTTACGAGTATAGATTTTTTTACCGATGCTTTTGCGAGTTCCACTATGGAATGCAATGCGACAGAGAATTTAGCTGATAAGCGTCATCTACGTATCTATTTAAGAGGAGTTACCATCTGCTCGTCACAGCAAAGACGTAGAATCGTCGCATCGGCGTCGCGTGCCATCGACCCGCCCGGCAACAAATCATCGAGGTGCGTCTTATCGAACGAGAACATCACTAGCACTAAATAAATCGTTACAGCGCTCCTCTACGACCAAATAATATTAATGGCAGGAAGTTAATGGTTCCGAAGACGTTTGAAATTGATAGACTTCTGCATCCATCGGCGGACATCTTGAATGAACCGTTTGAGACGCCCGATTGAATGATTTGAATTTAATTTGTTGGTTAGATTTACATACTTTTAACTACGTTATTTTTTAATTACCAAATAAACGTTACATTTATTGAATAAGTAAAACAGTAAAAAGAATCAAAGATACGCATCTCCGACGTGTCACAATGGCAATATTATAAACGGTTTAATGTTAATGCGTAGAACAATGGTTTTGATAAGAATTATTTAGTAGCCACTTAAGCCGGTTAGACCTCAATAAATTTCCTAGACCGATATAAATAGAGTTACCGAGCGATACAATCATATCGTCTATCGTAGCACGGCTTAGCGAATATCCTTTATAAAACTTAAGAACGTAAGATTTAAAGTGTTAAATGTTTATGAGAAAAATTGCAGAATAATGAAATTGAACAAACCGACCTAGTTATGCAGTAACAAGACATGCATTCATAATTACTAGCGACCCGCCCCGGGTCGCTCGCGTACGTTTTATAGCTTAAAACATTCTGGAAGAAATTACCTAAATGAAGATGGAAACCGCATCAAAATCCGTTGCGTAGTTTAAAAGATCTAAGCGTAGAGACGATCGAAGGAAGCGACGATGTTTTATAGGTACTATGTAGAGATGTCGAGTTCTGTAAAATAAATTCGACTAAACCCGTGGGATATGTCTTGTCGCATACGCCAGAAATATAGGTGCCGACCAACAATTGACCACCCCATTGCAGCATTGTCTCCGTGGATAGCAGAATTCTTTTATACACTAATAATACACGTTTGTTCACGCTTACGGCCGTTCGTAGTAGCTGTTCAACTGGGACGTCACCCAGATATCACGATGATTTTCCAATGCATCGCAACATAAAATATGCTTATTTCCGGGGGTGGAAGCGATGGTCCAAGTTGATAATTAAGAACAGTATAAACAAGACCACAAGAACTTACACATCAATGTTAGGAAAGGGCAGGTCGCAGAAGCTGCAGCGGATATCAGCGTCCTCTCGCTCCTCGTCGTCAGCCGGAGCCAGAGAGCTGAACTTCTCAATAGAAGACTGACGCTCTGAAACAAAAAGTAGGAGCGTTAGTAGATATTGTAAGTTGCCAAAAAAGTTAGAAATGGTTACTGACTGAACTGAAAAGTTTTGACACAAGTTGAAATCGCGTCTAACTGCGTTTTACATACTGCTACCTAAACAATGTCCAAACTATGTTCTAAATCAGTGCTAAATGGCATTAAGTTGAAAATAGTAGATATTTTTAAACACGGTAATGATTAGACGAATTTACCTATTGTTAACTTAAGAAAACCGGTTTCCTATTCGAAATTCTTTAAAGCATAATTTCTCTTACAATTTCTTTCTTCAGAGAGCTATCGAAACATCACAGCTAGATCCTCCATTTATCGTGTACCCTATAGAGACCGATAGACTTCCTTCATGGTGTAAGTCATTTAGGAACATGAAGGGCTATGTAAATCACTTCTTGGTCGCCTGCGTGGTAGCACTAATGGCATGCTGAAGGTATTGTCCGAGCGATGGGATCTGCCCCTTTTAAAGACATGGATGAAGTTGCATGCTAGTGGATCCTCACGTTTTATTTAATGTTTTGTTATTGAAAATTTTTATATCTCAATTTTATTTCATTTTAATTTTAAATCAATCTTTATTTTTAATTTATTAATTTATATTTTTATTTTATTTTATTTTAGTTTTATTTCAATTTCATATCAATTTTATATTATAATTGTAATTGAAAATCAAATTTATATGTTTTACTAACACTAGTTGTATAAGAAAATTGTTACTAACCATTTATGAGCTCTCAGCTTGAATTAAAGATTTCTATTCTATTCTAAATCAATAGGAACTATGCAATTATGCCGCGGACAGTTTCGTAACATAAGCATAAGTATTCGTCGTTCGATGCGGTGTCGACGGGAGTAAGTTATTCATTGACTTTAATCATCGGTAATGCTGGATGTTAACCGATGTAAAGTAGTCAAGCTAAGAGCAATACTTTTTTTTTTACTAGGTGCACCTGGTGGTCAGCTCAGACAGGGTCTCTAAGATGGAGTACATGAATCCGAGTAATAGAGATATAGAGAGATTCACATATATGCCTCTGGCTCTCACATACACACAACGGAACACAGTAAACTGCTCGACGGCGAACTTTAATGTGATACTCATGAACTACTATTTCAAAGAGAGTATTCATGGAGTTTCTTGCCAGTTCTATTCCATAGAACCTACCTTTTGGAACCGTGCATCTAATTTTGACGTTATAAAAGTACTTGAAATCTGGTCTATTTGAAATAAAAAACTTCGACTTTGATACTTTAGATGTATCAAGATGTAATACTACAATTTTAAAGAGCCATAAAATTATAAAGAAAATAATAATTAGGCTTGGAAGGCTTCATTACATTTCCGCTAAAGGCCTCTTAATCCAATGCTAAGATACTTTAAAGCAATTTCCATCTGACGTAAAATTATAACTAAATACCATGCGACAATTATGTACTCTAGGAAACATATCAAACAAAATATCCAACCATAATAACAGGGTAGGACATGTCATATGTTGGCACAGAATTATCGTCATGTTCTGACGTATGAAATCACGAACAGGGCGTCGGAAGTATGAAATGGCTCGCATTGACACATGCAGAATTAATTCGAGTCACGACGGGCGAAGCCACGCCTCGAGCATTGTCTAACGAGCATCCGTGATAAGGCAAGGCTAAGATAACGACGTGATATCATCGGACAAATATGAATCGGTAATACCGGTATTCATTAAAAGTTATCGGTTTTTTGAATTTTTAGCATCCGAGAAAATACACCACGATCCACGATACAGGAGAAACCCGAGAGACGGGCAAGGTTTAAAAAAAAATACGATGAGCAAGCTTCAGTACTATTTGTTTCAATGACGCCGGATACTAAATGTTACAAAGACAAAAAGTCAATGGGCAACATAGTCCTAGTGTCAAAATGTACAAATTGCCTAGTGCCAAAATGTCATTTTGCCCAAATGCCGTTATGATAGAATACATTAAAGCTGTAATGTTCAATTGTACAAATTGCCCAGTGCCAAAATGTCATTTTGCCCAAATGCCGCTATGATAGAACAAATGAAATGACATTTCAATCATCTTTTTCAAGGATACCGGATTTTCTAGAAGTATTTATACTCAAAGAGATTAGATAGAGAAGAGATTTTAATTAGATATCCAGTGCAGAGAATTATGTTGATATCAAGTAGCAGATAGGTTTATGTAGGCTCAGTCGTTAGTGATCGTACCTTCGAAGTCCAGGTTTGCGGGTTCTAATCTTGACTGTGTGACAATTGGACCACGATGCATTTTGGCACAATTGTGTTTTATCTTTTGTACATTTTGACAATCTAACAATTAGACCCTTACGCATTATATCACAATTATTTTTTGTCATTTGCACATTCATATACATTAAGACATTTGTACATTTTGAGACTAGGACTATGTTGCCCATTGACTTTTTGTCTTTGTAACATTTAGTATCCGGCGTCGTTTCAATGAACGACTGTATACTACGTACGAACCGAATTTCATATGATTTGCAGCCGAGTTTCGGATTGGACACAGTGCACAAAAGGAGTCTTAGGGCCGGTTCTAATGGCCAAAAACAAATCGGTTTGCTAACTAATGCTCAATAGCATTTATTGTTACCAAACTAGGCCTGTAAATAGACACGTAAGCTAATTTTACCTGCAATAGCTACTAACGTATGCGATGGTTTGCTATGCAAAGTTATGGTGTCTTTGCTTCATTATTATTAAAGACACAAGTCTTCTTTTTGTCTTAACTTATAACGCTTGTTAAATCATAGGAAGCGGCTATCGGACCAGTTTAGTTTTGATAAGAAATAAAAAAAAAAAAAAAAAAACCAGCCAAGGACACAATGACAGCATAAACAATAAAAAACATAAAAAGAATAAAAGGTACACATTTTATGCTGCCCATGCCGAAAAGGTCACCAAATTAGCATATGCTGGGCGGTTAACACCCAGCGCTGATTTTCAGTTGATAGGTACCCTTGCACGCCGACGGAGGTAATTTTGATTATATTATTTCTTTGTGTGGATTATTAGTAACTAGCGACCCGCCCTTCGTACGTGTACGTTTTATAGCTTAAAACCTTCTTCTTGAATCACTCTATCTATTAAAAAAAACCGCATCAAAATCCGTTGCGTAGTTTTAAAGATCTAATCATACATAGGGACAGACAGCGGGAAGCGACTTTGTTTTATACTATGTAGTGATTACTAGAGTTGTTTAGTATACAGGAGTTCCATCATTACGAATATGAAATGGAAATACATGGGTATCAGTTAGTGGGAAGATAGATTACAAATTCTCATAACTAGCTGTGTTAATGCCTGTGTTAAACAACGTGAATATCTACGCTCTATGCATAGCGAACGCGGCTTTTAAACGCGTTTTTATCGTTCCGAATTTTGTCTGACTTTAAAACAATTCTTGATTAAATCACTATAAAACAATTAACGTACGTAAATAAACAGTATGTCTGTTAATTACAGGGATGAAAGCAATGTTAACATAATTTACAGAACACTAGAATTTTTCAGATGTTACAGTTATAAAATGAATAATAGTATTTCATTAGTAAATGGTTTTTTGTACCACTTTGGAAGTGCTTAATTTTTGACCCAAAGGTTGGCTGGTAGCGAATGCCAATGGCTAAAGTCCACAGTTTGTACCACCAATATACATGAAGTTAAAATAAATAGCATTTTTCAGTATATCCAAAAAAATAAGTCAAAATTTAAAACCGTGCAAAAAATTATACTGTTGCAAATAATCTCAAATCATAAAATCAAGTAAGCCAACATACCTGAAAAAATTGCTCAATGTCGAAAAGGTCAAAGTCAGGATGTCACGGGATCACCAAGGATGTCACAGGGGGTCAGAGGTGAAACTATGTGTGATGTCAGTACAGCACTGAAGTGTTTGTTTCAAATTATCATGGGCCAGTCACACCCCCACCCCACCTGCGGCGCGAGGGTTAATATGCTCACTTGACCCACCCGATGGGGAAATATGGGAAATCATCTGTGCGTGACAACTATACTGTTTGTGGTTGTAAAGTTTTAAGTGACGTAATTGCCGATTTCAGGGTTAATAAGGTTCGCAAAACAGTTGTATGTGATTTAGACATAGATAGGTGACGAGAGATATCCGTTTCAGAAAAATGAGAAAGTTTTTTTTTATTATTTGTTACTAGGACTGCGTTTGGCCGCCATCTCGCCTGATGTTAAGCGATGATGCGGTCTACGATGGAGCACGCTTGCCCAGAAGAAACCGATTCGCTCGTGACTTGAAGACACCCAAATTATAGCTGTCGGGGAACACCCACTCGGGCAGCACATTCCACTGTTTGACGGTTTTCACAATGAAAGTGGAATCAAAGCGCTTCGTTCGGGTTTTTGGTATATCAAGCATGAACCAATGGCGCTTTTTCGTGCTTCTGGCCGTCCGATAGAAGAAATCGAGGTAGAAACGGTTAAAGGTTATCAAATCACCTACTATGTCTAAGATGAACAGATGATCAAAAACTAAATACTTATTATGATTAGTTACTGTTTACTCACATGCATTTTTCGGGATCCATTAGTTTCGGACCCAAACAGAGCCTTTAATCATGAGCTGAACACACGGCAAGATCGCGAGTACAAATCCCGAAAAATGCACGTCAGTAAACCGTAACTAATCATAGATATAAATGTGTCTCACGAAAGTACCTAAGACTTAAAACTTGACTTAGAACATGCTTTGAAAGAAAGTCTTGACTAGAGTACCTTTTGAAATGTTCAGGCTACATCAAAGCAAAAACAGTCGATACATCTAAGCGCTATGTTTCTGACTGATACTTTTAATCTGTGGTTGATCGAGATCTATGGTGAGCTTTAGCTACACATAGCTTCGAAAAGTAGAGCCATATTTTTTTTCTGAAAACCGTAAGTGAAAATCTTTTACGTAGAACATCACGCGACCGAAAGCTTAAACATTTTTCCCATACATAAACTATAAAATTAATGTAAACCAACCAAAACAATAAGCCACTAAAATTTGCGTAGTAAGGCAGGGTGCGCGATCGTTAAGTTTTCCCACGACGTCACAGATGTCGGCTATGCGCCCGCGCACCGTGACGGTGACTTACCGATTTTATTATGAATTCTACCCTAAGCTACACCTGTTGTTTCTCGCAATTTGTAAGTGTTTACCGTTTGACTTGTTTATTAAAAGTCAAATCATTAATTTGTGAAGGGAATAATTGTGACAAAATTGTATTTCAACAATGTTTTTTTTTCTATTCGAGTGCTTGTCAATGATCTTTGCGGACCATTTCACGTATCCGGGCAGTTATTGGGTATCCAGCCAAAAGGTATGTTGACAACATCATCAAATTGCAAATCTAATTAGTCCGCCAGATAGTTTTGAAAAATAATGGACACATGTTTTTCTTTTGTTGAATCTATAAATATTTGGAAAGATAAAATGCTTAAAAACTCGAGAGTGGGGGCTTGTGACGTCAGAAGCAAGTAAAAATTGTACTTGCTTGTGAAGTTTTGCCTATTTTAAGTGTCGTATCTTCGTCAATTTTAGCTTACGTAACAAAAGAAAAAATAAGGGTCAAATATTTTTTGATAATCTAACTTACGGACTAATTAGATTTTTTCAGTCAAATACCTACCCTATTTCAACAATGATCAATCTAAGTTTTACTTTTAGGCATTATTACATTATGGTCTTACCAGCATTAAAGTTTATGTTCAGTTTAGCCGTCATATGCCTATTTCCTACGTAGTAAACTAAAACAGACCCTATGGCATTAGTTTATTTATTACAAAATCATCGCCGCAAAACAATTCAATTTAATATCCTCATATTCTAGAGTACAATCGTGTCGATAATCTGTTAGTCCAAGGTTCGCTTCCTGCGTGGAAATAGGTCCTATTCGCGCTTGCGGCTGTACCTTCGCATCAGGTGCGTCGCACGCGCATCTTACCGTTACGCCCGGCGGCGAAAACGGTCGCAGTATGCTTCGTACGTTTGTGCTGGCCTGTTGAAGGCTTTAGAGATGTATGTTGCAAGATATGGACCGAAAATAATGTCGATATATTTAAAGTTGGAAATAAAGGATCGTTTAAAAAAAACAACGAAACAGGTGTTTTTTATTCAAAGTTAAATATTTTTCATTTAAAGTAGACCAGATTACTGGCGCTTTTAAATGGTCAACACTAAGTGGTTCCAAGTAGTAGGTTCTATGGAGAAGAGCCGGCAAGGAAATCAATGAACACTCTATTAAAAAAGTAAATGGTTTGACAATATTCATTGGAGTAATTCCTTACTTATGTGCTCGTATGTGACAAAACAGATGTAGCAACCGTTTAAATGTCACGCTTAAAAGTCAGTTGCAGTCACTGGATAATGGAATTAGCAAACAGACAATTTAATTTCTTGAATATGAATACTATTTCACTCATCAGATTAATTTACCGAAAAATATTACAGTAGGATTAAAAAATATCCGAATTGAAAATGTGGAGACACGCTTCCCAATCTATTGTGGTTTAAAAATTATTCAATTTCGCGTAACATCAAGATAGCCAGCGATCTAATCTGTGCACAAAAACGTAGCTCCCGAACCAGATTTAACCCTTCACTGGGGGCGGTGTTATTAAATTGAAATATTTCTATTTTATTGTGCGTAATATTTATTTGATTGTTAAATAAATACGCGATGTGGGACGCCGAGCGATTGTCGTTGGGTTAATAGGGGGGTGAGACTATTGTCGTTGGTTAATTTTTTGATTAATCATCCTGTTTCTGAGGGTATCGTTGCGATTGTGTGACGTTTCAATTTTTAGGTCTGCGCTGCTTTTGTGTATATTTCGCAATGCGAGAAACACGTACTATTTTAGAAGCTGCACTAACTAGCAATAAAGTTAAGATAATTACATTTGCACAATACTAATATTTTAAATATAATTAATAGGTATGTAAAACACAACACCTTGAAAGTGCTTTGTTTACTATTCACAGATCTCAACAAGACTGCCATAAATTATGGTTAATTTTATGTATGCGTTAGTGTTATTTATATAACTACATATAAGTGTTACAATGATACTTATTACGGTGTCTAGAAACAAACAGATAAAAACCATACAACGTCTAATCACCGTAATCCATTTTTTCTTATCAAAATTAAAAATAATAATCACGAAACGAGATAACAGGGCTACTATAGAACAACACAATAGTGCGTGCGCCGTCGGACAAAGCAACGTCATCAATTTTAATCTGCGCGACAATTGCGCGATGACAAATGTCAGCGCGCGACACTCATTCATTACGTGCACGAATGCACGCGGCGATTTGAAAAAAGTACGGCCAATAAAGGGTTAACTTCGCATTATTGTTATTGCGTATGACGGGAGATGGATTATTATGATTACTATTTCAAAACTATATTTAGATCTTTGGCATTGACACACGCTCATAACAGCACTAGGAATTCGAATAATCTAAACTTATATAAAAAGATAAGGTATTTAAATTCATACTCAAAGGCCTATTGAAGGAATGGGACTAGGTTAACTAAAATGACCTTTTAGAAAATATGTGTCCGCCAATAAATCTGTGTCATTATTAATGAGTTTTATTATCTGTTCTTATCTAGAGAATTTTAGCTCTGGCCAGTGACGTAACAGATCGGTATGGTCTAAAAAAATAAGTATGTAAATATTTGCTCATAAATTAAACACGAGAGAGCAATCGATCAAAATTGTCATGTAGGCTATTTATTCAAAAACCTATCTCGGCCCGAATTAATCCTTTCGCAAAAAAAGTTATTCTTATCGAGAAATTATTCAATGAATGGAGCGATAGGTGGCCTCTGTTACGATAAAGGCACCATCAATCATGTCTTGCGCAACGGAGCCCGGAGCTTTATGACAAATGCTTGATGCTGACTGCAAATCGTTTCTAATTACGGATATTTAAGAGTCATTGTGGACGCAATATTGGAATGTCATGCTGCTTATGTTTGTATGATGAATGTGGGTGGAGAATTATGTGGTTACTAAAGTAAATACTACACCCTCGGTACATAAATACAATCGTTTTCATCTGTTTAGCGTCACCTGTAAGGCAAATTACCATTTACAAAATTAGACTCACTATTAAGAATCTAAAAAAGGTGTCTAAAAATGAAAATATTACATGAAGCGACTGTAAATTTTCAAAAACAAATATTTATTTATTCACATGTATCTGTGTACATTTTTTTTCTTTCTTTCTCCTCTTTGATCCTTTTCGCACCTGATGGTAAGCGTAAACAGGGTCTAAGATGGAGCACAAGAATCCAAGTAACAGAAATATAGAGGGGTTCCCCTATACCCTATGGCTTTCAGATAAACACGACGGCATACAGTGAACTGCTTGGTGCCGGACTTTAAGGGTGGTAGCTAGCCAGACGAACCGTATAGATCCTACCACCAAGCTTATTACAACACGCGTCTGTTCCTAACGTGCGGTGAGGACATTTTATATTCTAATCCGTCCCCAAACGGGACAATCTTATTTACCTACTAAACATACAATGGT
This sequence comes from Amphipyra tragopoginis, assembly GCA_905220435.1. Classification (NCBI taxonomy): domain Eukaryota; kingdom Metazoa; phylum Arthropoda; class Insecta; order Lepidoptera; family Noctuidae; genus Amphipyra; species Amphipyra tragopoginis. Next base: position 15,749,693 of record HG992009.1, read on the forward strand.
AGAGCTTGTGTCTGCCTTTAGTCGATACTACTCTTAGGCCCTTCGTACACCTAACGGCAACGCAAACAAAACTTTTCTCCTCGCGCATCTCAAGTTGTAAAAGACTACTCAGTCGAGTCAGGAATGCAGGAACCATCCTGACTGCCTAATTAAGATTCTAATCATCCTAACTCTTATTACACTTTCCTAAATCCTAATTAGAATTCCTAAATTCAGAATAGTGTAATAAGCCTTTAAGGATTTTACTTATAACTAGAGTTCTCAAGTAGTTCCGCCGTATACTTAAAGGCCGCCATTGAAAATGTGACAACGTGATTGCGCGCGTTGAAAACGGATTTTTCTTTTTATTTGCCCCCTGAGAATGGGCTTAGTTTGGACCTAAGACTATCCTTCATAAGAATAGGTACCCTAATCATTTTCAAGTGTTGAATGCAAGGGAAAGTCAGCAAGTCAACGCGTAACATAATTAGAGTAAGGCGGTTATTACGTGCAATTGGAATCGCATAAATCACCGGGACCGTGCCGGCTGCGACGCCACACCGGAAGCCGTTGCAGGAAGCACTGAAGACCCGCAGCGGTTCGTGTACGGTTGCTGGATGTGACACGGCTGATGTTAGAATAGAATATAGTGCACTAGAGATGGAGAATAGTAAAAGCTAAAGTGATTAGTGCTAAGCAGAGGTAGAGGAAATATTAAAGTGTATATTAAAGAATCCCCACAAGTCCCCGGCGTCGATCAAGTATGTTTTATAGTTTAAAACTTTCCGTAAGAAATTACCTAAATTAAGATGAAAACCGCATCAAAGTGCATTGAGTACTTTAGAAGAAGTAAGCAGACGAGCAGACAGACCGACGCAAAAAGCGAAAATATTTTATACTATTTAGAGATATATTATTATTATTATATTATTTCATTAATTTATTGGTAGGTATTAGGTTGAAATAATTTATGTTTCGAATCATTTAGGTAACTGTTAATGTGTGATAGCAGAGGGATAGACCTAAGATACCCAATGATGGGCGGAAAAGACGGAAAAAGCCTCAATAAAAAAATGTTACGCGCGGTAGAAATTATACTTCGACTGAGATAGAAAAGAGGTTTATTTCAACAACTAACTTCATGTTGTCATATAGAAAAGAGGTATAAGACAACAATTAACTTCATGGTATCACATTCCCTCTACTATAGCTGCATGCGTAACTTCCTTATCAATGAAAATTTTCCCCTCAATGCGCAGAAAGAAGTGTAGCTTCAAAAAGTAGAGATTATTAAAACTGAAGGATGGAAATGTTTAGAATTTAAAACCCACAAAAACAATGACATTATATCTTTCCACAATCCCTAATATACCTTTTATGTCTCTTCTAGTACACAAAGAAACAACCCCTACACATTCACCCTCGTATTAACAAAAACATATGCGTGATTTTTCACATCGGTGGCGCGTACGTCGCGATTTATCTAAATTAAATATCGCATGCGCGCGTGGCACCGCGGCACCGGTGTGTCGGTGTGACGGTGCGTCCAAGCCCTAAGATTTTTTGTGCGTATACAGCATGTTTTTTAGAATAGAATAGAATATAGTTTATTGTACACCAAAATTGTAAAACAGCTCTTATAAAACATCATACATTTGAAGGGTACAATGGCGGTCTTATCGCTGATAGCGATATCTACCAGACAACCTTTGGATGAACAGGAAGACAATGAATAAGATAGGGGGTAGTCCGTGGTGTACTGCTGCAAAATATATACTACACACAATACATAGACATAATAATTTAAAAAAAAATGTAATTAAGTACTTTTTTAATTTGTGAAGACGGTTTATGGCCGATGCCTAGGATTTACCGATAGTTATCGGTTAAAATTAAGACTATCTTTACCATTAATGAAGCAAAGACCGCAAACAAAGTATCTGTTACAGATAAAATTAACTTAAGAGTCCATTTCTATGCCCGAATTGGCAATAAAAAATGCTACCATTGGTAAGCGTAGAGTAGGCCCCCAAGGCCGGGACCGGGCTGGAGCTCTGCGTCGCATATATTTTTTACTGAAGCAAGACCCCCGTTGCTCGTTCCTGGTCATTTAACATCAGTGACCAGCCCAGAAGCGACGGAGATCCTGCTTTGGTACAAAATATATGCGACGTTGAACTCCGGCCCGTTCCTGGCGCTGATACGGCACGGTGTAACGTGAGCCACCCTTTAACCTGCTTTCCGCAACAAGGAATATTTTTCAAAACTACCCTAATCCATCCTAAACGTAAGAACGACTTATTAATTCAGGCCTTAAAAGATGCGACCGTGATATAATAGGTATCTATTGAGAAACGGTGCAATCCAAGGAATGTAGACCAAATGATGTCATTTTATTTACCAATTGAAATACCTATCGCAAGTGAACTAGTTTGAATCGATCGTGAATGAATTCATCCGCGATGACTAATATCTAGTGGATGCAATTGTTATAATTTCAACTAAATAACAGCAATCTTATCGTAATATTATGGAATATTTTCCTTAACGCTTATTACCTGATTACGATGGTGGTAGAGGAGGGTTATTAATTTACGATTAGCGTCGTAACACAGACAACAAGCCGATGACAGCATCAACAGTGAGAGAAGGCTGTCTCTGTATCATTAACCCGTTTGCCCAGCTTGAGTACAGTTATTATGTCCAGCTTTGGGCTGCGGCAGGCATTAGCAGTAAGGTTTTAGCCGCCTTCAAATAAGAGGATACAGGACAAAGCTAAAAGAGAGGCAAGGTTTTTTTATTTATTTGATTCTCTGACTATTTTGTTCCTAATTTAAAAAAAAAATAATGTAAGTATTATGTCTATATATTGTGTGTAGTATATATTTTGCAGCAGTACACCACGGACTACCCCCCTATCTTATTCATTGTCTTCCTGTTCATCCAAAGGTTGTCTGGTAGATATCGCTTTCAGCGATAAAACTGCCATTGTACCCTTCAATGTATGTTATTGTATAAGAGCTGTATTACAATGTTGGTGTACAATAAAGTATATTCTATTCTAATTTTCAGTTCAGTTATATACATGCATATCATGCCTTTTTTTTAATGTTGCGAAATCTTCGAATTACTTCTTCCATTCTAGGCGGAGCAGAAGGGAGTGTCAGTCTCTTACTGACTAAAACCCATCCGTGTTCCTCCTAATGCCTTTTGCGATCCAGGTCCGCGGTAACTCTTTCGAACAAATTCCGCAACCCTGGCAGGCACTGGCCCTAGCCGGCCCCGTCTACAATGCTGACATCTCTTTGAAGCGCGCGTGGAACACAACGCGCCGTCGACCCGCGCTTGGTTCTGATCGGACGGCGAGCCACCCAACGCTCGCCGTCCGCAGGTCCGCGCCTACGGTGGCCGGGAATAGCCCTGTGACTCCCGATGCTCGGGCGTCTTCTTTTGTTGCGGTGGCTGGGGCGTTGCATACACTTCTTAACCCGGGGCTTAAGGACAGCAGCAGACGAGTAGAAGTGTCATCAATATAATGAAGAGGGCCGCGGTAACTCTTTCGAACAAATTCCGCAACCCTGGCAGAAGTGTTAGCTGCCTACAAAACTTTTGCTAGACCCTTTGTTCTCTCCGCATCGGCCTGTATTTCTAAGTACATGTGAGTAGTCAAGGGTCGCCGTCCACCGGTCGGGGCAGAGGGCAGGTGACTCCAATTAACTGTCACCCCGCGTGTCAGCGAAGCGTGAATAAGCGTGACCGTGATTCAACCGACTGGCTGATAGCCTGGGAGCATAGTAGGTAGATACTGGTTGTAGATAGCTCGGTTTAAGGGTTTTAGTTATAATCCTTGAAAAATATGTACGGTGGAGTTGTGAGTCGCGGGAAAAGCAAGTAAAAATTCAACTTTAATCACTACTTAGGTATTTTCTGGTAAAACTGCTATAAAATCCGTTCAATATAGGTTCTGAGCTTAAAAACCAAATTGACAGACAAGAGCCGTGAGAAATTGCTTAAGGTATTCAATCCCATGTAGTCAGGGGCGAGCCAATTAACAGACACAATTCTAAATTCCACCTGCTACAAAGAACTTTGTTCCCGATAAAACCAATAACACTGCCGAACCTGGGATTGGAATAGAGAAATTACAGAACCTAAAGTTCAATAGCTGCGCTTGCGACCACTGGATCTGTTAAGTATTTCTTAAGACACCATGATTATTATTAAATACATGTACTCACTTGAGTCTAGAGAGAGGAGGTCTTCCAAATAGAGGGGTGTCCGGGGACCCAACAGCAACTCCTGTCCAGAGGAAACCTCGCGGACAACCTTGTACCAAACCTGAAACATAGTTGCATATAATTTAATAAAAATTACTTAGGTAAATCTATATCAAACTAAAACCTACGTGCTAATTACTCACTTAATTAGGAAGAAACTGGCCAATGACGTGAGAAAAATTAAAGCGCTATTGACAAAAATAATCTCTATAAATAAAACAACAAAAAGTTAACTGGCGACTGAAAAATGATTTTGATTTCATCTAATACTGACAGTCAGTGACAAAATATCTGTACATTAGAGTTTTTAAATTTAGCATTAATTGGAAAACTTTAAGGTCTTTCGGCTGAATGATGAAGGTAGTATCTAGATTCTTTTACAATTAGAAACTATACTTATAAACTGTTTTGTAATATTCAACAAGCTGAGATTAATTAATATGTATTTACTTATTTACCAACATGTGAAAAAAAGAAAGAACGTTGGCGTTATACTTAAATTCAATATATTTTCGTTAAAGTAACACCTTTGTTGGAACAGAAACTTGACCGAAAAAAATACGATACCTACCTATATTTTCAACGCGTCATTTTACAAAAAAAGAAATCTGAATATCATACTGCGGTGTATTCAAATTTCGAATACCGTTTAACCTCCACTAGGGTACAAATAAGTGAATCTAATCACCGCATCTGTTCGCTCCCCTCGCGCCTCGTTGACCGGAAGTGGCACACAGTTGTTCAGCCGAACACCGATTTTCTGCTACCGGAAGTACCAACGTTCCACATTCAAATTTAATTGGGGTAGTACCACAATGGGCTTGAAAGCACCGTTGTGATAATCATTCGTTGATTTGTGCGTTATTAGTTTTAATTGTCAGTTTAAACATGGAATAATTATAAGATGTTAATAAATTAGAGTGGAATAGGGTTTTTTGGACTAGTTCATTAAAACTTAAGAACAATTCGGCTTTAATAATGGAAATAATTGGCTTTGTAACCATGGTTTTTGGATGTTTATCTAACCCCTAAACTTAGGCGCTGATAAAAACTTCAATAATCTCGTTTTTCAAAATTTTGAACGCCTTCCTACATTGATTATGGGAAAACCTATGACCAGAGGGGGTTAATAACGTCACATTTATTTTGGTGAATCATATTTCGTTTCATATTTGTAATCATAACTGCAAGTGGGCTTCACATCTAGTCGACATTGTCACGCAGTTGCACTGACTGCATCTTAACTGTCTTCAAACTGCATTTCGTCGCCCGGGAGTGAAAACTTCGGGAATGCGTTTGGTCATTGCACGGTTCCTGTGGGCTTTCACGCAGAATAAGTCGCGGGAAAAAGCTAGTCAATTATATTTATTACGAATTTTATAACCCAATAAAGACTAGTTTCAGTGCCTACAAACTAATTTCACATAGAGCGGCTCTAAAATGACCAAATTGCATTCCCGAGGTTTTCACCCCTGAGCGACTATTTGACAGTTGCATAGTTTGCAGTTGCGACTGGATGTGCAGTCTACTTGCAGTTATGATTATGAATATGAAACGAAATATGAATTGCCAAGTGTGACGTTAGTCCCCGAGCTCAGTCTTACAGCTAAATGATTGCAGGCAAGATTTTTGAATAAGGGTTTTTAAACTCGAAGAGTTTATTTATTTTACTTTAAGTAAAACGGTCTAAGACCAATTACAATAACTAAAGATAGGATTTGAAGCAATTCTTTCATAAATCCCACACAATGCTTCTGACAATATATTCTTCCTCTCATCCGCAAACAAATTACAATTCAGACATCAATTTATTTATTTTTACGCACTTACATTTATTTTACCGGTAACCTACTGAAATTCGTAATTTTTACTGTAAATGTAGAAGGGACTTTAGAAGCTAGGAATCCAAATCCTAGGCAGCTAGGTACTTGGGATTGCTAGGAAGCTTCATCCAGCTACGATCATGGACTGACGTAATTATTGATAAATAAACGAAAAAACATACTTGGCCTGCCAACAAAAGGTGTTGCACGTTGACGTCATGAGGGTAGTTGCTGGAACGCACCAGCTTGAGCCAGTTGCTCTTCTCAGAGGTCGCGTCCAACCAGCCTCCCACACCATTCTTGTCGCGTACCTGGAAATGACAAATAATGTGATATAGGTACAATGATAGGTAAACAAGAGGGGTAAAAAGTTTAAGGCTGTTTTATTTTCTTATGAGTTTTAATCCTATAGTTTATATCCTATATTTGCAAATAGCTATAAACACTGCATCAGTGCGGTGCCGGACGTAAAGAATAGCACTACTCCATCTCTCCCCGTGAGTGTCGTAAAAGGCGACTAAGGGATTCACTAGAAGATGGGCAGCAGCGTTTTCTGAGTAACAACAAACTGCGATCGCCAACCCGGCTGCCAAGCGTGGCGATTATGTCAAACCCCCCCAACATTGTTTGAGGGAGGCCTATGTCCAGCAGTGGACGTCTTTCGGCTGAATGATGATGATGATGATGACTGATATACAATTTTATTGCAATAATCCATCAAAAAAGAGTATCGGTGCAAGAAATGAAAAACTGGAAATAACGCCACCTAGTAAGCAGCAGTTGAACTTTTAAAAGCTTACGACGAGACTTGAGAAAACTAACCAAGCTTTTAAGAATGTCAAGTGTTTCTTAGAGAGTAAGAACCAGCGAATAAAACCGTCAATCAGCCATATTTCGATCTAAAAAAAAGTATATGTGAATATAAATATAGAAAACAAAAAACTTTCCTACTTTTATTATTATTTAATTAGTAATAATAATTCGTTCATATACTCTAGGTAGTACAAATATAAATAAAATCATAACACAGAATAAACACGAATGCATGCCAATATTCATAGCTATAATAAATTGAATCATTCCATCAAAACGCCATTAGTATCGCCATCTCTCGGCGACCATCGACAACTGACATGTCGACGGACACCGCGCCACCGCAATAGATGGCGCTATTAGTCCATGTCACGGTCACGATGCGATGTAACGGCTCGTCACAGCTTGTCCATTTGTCATCAACCTCCCCAATCTAACCGTCCCCTAGCGTGATCATTTAATTTTCATAAATATCTATATTCGGGGATTATAAATCTCTTTTTTATTGTTGTTTTCTTTGTTTGAATAATTCTTTTTTTAATTTGTTTTACGGTTTATTTATGGCCTGTTTTGTACTTAGGAATGGAAATGACGTTATTTGATAAAAAGAATGTCTGAAAATTTGTATTGGAATAACTAGCAGGTTTACTGTTTAGTTTTTATAGAAAAAAAATATTACCGTAGGTACCCTGTATCTACTCTGTTTAACGAAAGATGAGTCCAGACAGCAGTAATTTCGTAAATTAAAGACCTAAGGAGACTGCTATCGAGAAAACATAGACGACATCATAAAAAACCGGCCAAGTGCGAGTCGGACTCGCGCACGAAGGGTTCCGTACCATTATCTATAAAAACGGCAAAAAAATCACGTTTGTTGTATGGGAATGGGAGCCCCCTTAAATATTTATTTCATTCTGTTTTTTAGTATTTTTTGTTATAGCGGCAACAGAAATACATCATCTGTGAAAATTTCAACTGTCTAACTATCACGGTTCATAAAGCCTGGTGACAGACGGACGGACGGACAGCGGAGCCTTAGTAATAGAGTCCCGTTTTACCGTTTGGGTATGGAACCCTAAAAACCGTGAAATAGCTATATTACAGACGTTTGGTTTTTTAAAAATATTTGATATTCTTTGTATGGTAACGTTTTATATACCTATCTGGGGGAGGCCTACGTTCAACAGTGGACGGAAATAGGCTGATATGATGAACGTTTTATAGAGAAACGTCAGGACACACCTTAGGCCTGAATTACACAGAAACGGCATAAGGCGCAGGCACGGCGCAGGCGCGTCACTTTCATACATTTTTCGTGCGGTTTCAATTTTTTTTCGCACAAAATGTATGAAACCGACGCGCCTGCGCCGCGCATGCGCCGTGCCTGCGCCTTATGCCGTTTCTGTGTAATTCACGCTTTACGTTGAATAGCAAAAAACCTATTAAAGTAGACAATTTAGTCCTAATGTGCACTATCATGTTTCATTGCTTTATCCCTATCTAAGCAGATTAGTCAGTTAATTTGCGATCAGAAGCCAATAGCGACTCACTGACCTATGACAATTAAAATCTAGATAGGTCTATCTACAAAAAGGCTTAGTATATTCTATTTTATATCCCACTGTCTCTGGGAGGACGGATTGACGGGCAACGCCGTATTGGGACAAGCCATTTTCCAGGCGTTCACAGCATCGGTCAAGCACGGTAGGTACCTCAAAATCAACCAGTGACGATGATAAAATTTTCCTGGTTAATTTCTCAGTACTGTGGACCGAGGACAAGAACGGTAAACTGATACTAGAAATTTTGCGGACGCCGAGACCTCCCAAACGAATGTGAAGTGTAGCTTGTAACCAAGCTCGGTCGTCCAGAGCCAAGAAAACTCATCAAAACCTCCCCTTGACCGTCTAAAATAACATACCATAAAAACTAGCACGATAACAAGGGGGTACATACCTAACCTACAATTTGCAGGTAGACACTCAAACTTCCCTCCATGCATTCGATTGAGTCATAATGCCAATAATGGCCGTTATTTTATGAAGATGGTGTACCTTGGGGTTCCCTGTTTGAACTGTTAAATTAGGGTCTTTAAAATTGATCTATTGCTTCGGTAAATAGAACACAAGGGTGTAATATCGACCTGTAAGTGTTAATAATTTAGGGTTATATCGGGTGATTGTCTTATAAGTGTCATAGAATTATATCATCGATCTTTTTTTTTAAACTTGATATTTTCTTTTTGTATGTATAAGAGAAAAGTTTGCCTATGAATCTTATTGTCATTACGACGTACGGAAATAGTGCGACTAAAACGGACAAACCCATTTGAATTAGTGAACAGTTACGCGTATAGAGAAAACATGAACAAGGTGTCCTCCCTTTATTTATTTATTGGCTTACCAACTAAATAATACACAGCATTAACTACAATCATTACAGAATTTAAGATCTCGCATGTATCTAAATTAAAGGAAAGCGCAATAGCAATAGTGTTAAGTGTCCGTACATTTTACGTAAATTAGTTTTTACTTTATCTGATGAAAGTTATATACGATTAAAAATAAGTAGGTATTCTAATGACAATGAAATTCAGAACACAAAAGTTTAAATAATGATCTTAGAATATTAGACACTAATTATTTCTTACTGTTATTTATACATATTTTTATCGATTTGCCATTTATTTATTTAATTTATGCTGTTTTATATTGTTACATGTTATTATAGATAGCTTTTTACATTGTAGAAACTGTCAAAATTACTGTACGCATTCTTATAATTGGGCTTACGGAGAAATTTAGGTTATAAAATTATTAGGCTCAAGGTTAGATTATAATACCATAAAAAATATGTCCCGCACCCGGTTTTGTTAGAGTGACATATTAAAATTTGCCACACCTACCGATAATTTTTGTCTAACGTTTTATTTTTAAATTGCATCTTATCTACGATGCCCCGTCACCCGTCTTAAACCATTTAAAACCCATAAAAATAGCAGTACAAAACTGATAACTTCCCACCTACTCACAAAATAAACAATTTACGAGCGCAACATCTGACAACGCATTAAATAGTCAAGAAAACAAGGTGGCTAATTCAGCGGAAAATTAAAACACGACCCTCTTTATCTCGAAGAAACAAAAAATCTAGAAGTGAAAAATAAAAAGCATCTGTTGCAATGAAACTAACATAACGTTATAACAAGTGAAGTATTAATCAAACGTAAATGTTTGCCTACCCTCTGTTTCCGCGTCAACGACAAGCCTTTAGCATTTATCACGGTATTAAGAGTTGCGTCGGGTGCTCTGTAAAAAAGATAATTATCTTAAAGCACCCTCGTCTTACGTCAGGGTTGTAGCGTAAATTATTTTGCTGTTTTTATTGATTTGTTTTTGATTTTACGGAGAAAAAACTTTAATAGTTATTTTGTGTTAATTGTCTTTGCTTGGTTTGCTGTTTATAATCATTGGCTGTATAATAAAATTATATGGATGTTGCAGAAATACCTAATGAAAAAATAATTACTTATGCTTGTAAAAAAAGTTGGAAAACACTATTTTTATTTTATAGACTACTAGAGGTCGCCAGCTGCTTCAACCGCGTGGTTGTCGTTTATCTCGTATTCCGCGTTTTTCTCCACTATAATATGCATGTATTATACATATAAACCTGCCTCTTGAATCACTCTATCTATTAAAAAAAACTGCTTCAAAATCCGTTGCGTAGTTTTAAAGATACATAGGGACAGACAGACAGCGGGAAGCGACTTTGTTTTATATTATGTAATGACTAGAGATCTCTCGCTGCTTCGCCCGCGTGGATGTCGTTTATCGCGTGTTCCGTATTTTTCGGGATAAAAGTAGCTTATATCCTTCTCCGGGTTCCAGACTATCTCTGTACCAAGTTTCATCAAAATCGGTTCAGTGGTTTAGGCGTGAAAGAGTCACAGACAGACAGAGTCACTTTCGCATTTATAATATTATAAGTAGGAATTATGTATTCTCCTTATATTATTTATATTTCCCTTCGTAAGATGATATCTTTCTTTTTAAATCCATTTCTCTTGTTTTTTCTCTAACGGCCAATGCCAAACCAGAATGTTATTCCAAATTCAAAAATCTCCAACAATATTGTAAGTAACACGCTATTTATACAAAAACCCAACCATTACCGAATATGAAAATTGGCGTGCAGCCCTATTCCGGGCGATGAGTTGCCTGCCTGCCGAGTGCCGGTGCCACATGTTGGCCATCACTCATCGATGGTGCCCGGTCAAGGATGCAAGGATACCGATTGCGTGGACACTTGTTACAAACTAGGGTTACGAATTGAAATATGGATGGTAAAACTAAATTAACGCTTAGTGATAGATAGGACTGTCAAACCAGAAAAGGGTGAAATTTTTATTAGAGTCATACAAGAATGAAGTCTCGACAAAACAGTCAGAAATGTGGGACTCAAATAGCTCCACTCTATTCTAGTGCTTAGTGACAACTGATGTGTACAAAACTGCCATTCAGATTCCTATGAATGTCCTTGGTGTAAACTGTGAAGTATTTGTTCAAATCCCAGTTACAGTGCAACTCGTAGAGTGCACAGAGCTATATTATAAAAACCTCTGGTGCAATTTAAACGAACTACGGGTAGATCTCATATTTTGCGCTCAGAGCAGAGATCGCAATTTCCCGGTACACTCGGAAAAGCTACAAATGTTCGTGACTCGTTCACGTCAGAAAATTACATTTCATAAATTCTAGTGATGTTGAAATGTCGACATAGTTTGGTCTCATTAGAAGCTGAAAATATGTTTACAGTAAACTCGACTTTGTTTTAACGTATTAAAATAAAGACGAAAAGACCGGCTACGTGTAACTTCAATCAAACACATACCATTGTATTATCTATTCTTTTTTAAATACGCAATCTTTTTTTAACTTTTGTTAGACAAAAAACAGACTAAACCTAACCCCTTTTTAGTAAACAAGATGCAGTTAAAAATAATTTGTAACGACAATAATTTCAATATTTAAATCAATCCACTAGAAACAGTTTACATACATCTTATCGACAAAACAATTTTGTCGATAATCCGCGCCCATCACTAGCGCAAACTGAAGAGCGTTTCCTGGCGCGGTTTGCGGGGATCACGCGTCGTTGCCCGAATCACACGTTTCGTTTCACAAGATAACAATTTGCGAGCGCTTATTTACCCGCGCGTACCTACCCTGCGCCAAATTGGACCGTTGATCTTACATACTCGTATGTGCTATGTATCTTCGAATTTAGGTTACACGATTTTTAATGGGGAGGTTTTTATGTTTACCTAGGAGCAGGTAGGTATGCGTTTTATGCTCTGAATGGTGTGTATGCAAACATATCGATGCCTAACAGCCAAAAAGGGATAACCGCAAATATACAAACTTTATAAGAGAGTGGTTTAAAGTACGTTTACGACGAAGAAATTAGGCTAAGGACCTTCATTTACATACCTCCTAAGCGACAAAAAGTATGTCGTAGAGTCATGACTTCATGCGACTTAGACCAATCGACGCAGAAAAAAAAGACGATTCCAACGATATAAGTCTTCCCGTCCCTTTTTAGCTGTTAGGCATCTATAGCATTGAAGTTTTGAAACAAAGTGTTTCTAAACATTGAGTTGTTAGCAATAGCTAAGTTAACATCGAAAATAAAGTCTCAGAACATTGTTAAAAGAACGTCATGATAATGAAATGTCCTTTTCTATACCTGCAGACATAACTCAGTGTTCAATTCTAAACAGGCGGCTTCAACCCTCATCTAATTAGCCTAACAAATCACTTAACGAAACGCTTCCGTTCGACCACGCGGAAAATTTCCGCTTGCCGAAAAAAAAAATGCGGAAAAACTAACCCTCTTCAGGGTTTTCCATACATCTTGCTCACATTTCCACCGGCGTTTCCTTCACTTGTCTGGTTTATCTGCAACGGAAAAGCATTGCTTCCGGTGTTATCCAGACTTTTATTTCGAAGCGTTTTTTCTTTATTTCTTTGTTTTTTTGCCGATACGTTTAGATAGTGTCTTGTTTTGTCTAACATGTCAACGCTGCGCGGTTGTCGAGGGTTAGACTAAAGCGAATTATTTTTATTTCGGTGCTTAACTAGTATACAAGGTTAGTCAGAAAGGGGGTACTAATCCGAAAGGGTGTTAAAGTACACATAATAATGAATAACTTTTGTTCTACAACTTTTCCGAAAAGTCAATAGTTTAAGAGAAACAGTTGTTCAAAAATCTCAAAAAAAAATCTCTAACATCTATCTATCCCCAGTTATGATCAGCTGTGTTAAGATTTTAGGTCATATTTGGGGTCATGAATTAGAAGCACCATTTTCTGAATTTGTAACTAAAGCAGGGATGAAGAATTTTTTTAAAAACTAAAATAAAAATCATTCTAATTGGAAAAAAATAATATCGAATTTTGAAATTTTAACACTTGCTTTCAAACAGTCATCAGCTATACTATAAGTGGGCTTCGGATTAGTACCCCCTTTCTGACTAACCTTGTATAAGTCAATATCACTGCAGAAAACGACGTCTATAGTTATTTATAATATTAATAAGCGCATAGTTTCTTTGTCAATTGTCTCATTATGCTGCAGTAAGATAACTAATAACTTCAAGGTCTACGTGAGGCGGCTTATCGTTTCAAAAAACTTTTGAACAACAAAAAATCTGTATAGATTTTACTTATTCTATTGCCCTCATTCTACAAATCATTAATCAAGGATTAGCCATTCTCAACCAGTCGGCAACATCAACTTTTATCAATTTCTTCTCGCCCATAAATTAACCGTAAACTTTCAATAGGATTTCACCGTACATCATTGTCATATTATCCGGGACACATTAGAAATTACGAACACCTTATACGGTCACGTTTCAACCATTAACTGGAGACAAAACGTTCTAATTCCTGACACCACCAAATATTCACGAACGGACGCTATCATTGCGCAAAAAAAACGGAATACAAAAAATCGGATGCAGCTATTTTGTTGCTATTTATGAGAAATTATACCTTATTGTGTAGGTAATTAGAGTTATTAATAGTTTGGTTAGGTGCATAGTGGGTGTTTCGATGTCCCATTGATCGGGTATCAACAGCTCCCCACTGATTGGCACAAAGAGCGTCCATCGTTTGTGTAGTGATCGGTGAACAATCACGGCTCTGCCAATTGTCCGTGTTTTCGGTTTTGTTTTGTTGTAAAAATAACACAAACAGGCGAACAGTAACATGATATTTGTGTGTGAGGGCAGAATGTACTTACAATTCTTTTAAAAAACATCGATTAAACCGTCACGTACTTTGGTAACCAACTCGTATGTTTGTCAAAGAAATGAGAAATTAAAGAATAAAGTAAAGTATACAAATAAATGCAATAACAAATTGGATTTTTATTTAATAGAGAATCATTATAAAATTATTATTTTATCCTAATTTATCTATACATATAAATAAAAAGAAAAGTCCTGACTGACTGACTGACTCATCAATGCTCAGCCCAAACCCTTGGACCTAGAAAGCTGAAATTTTGCACAGAGGTTCCCTTTATAATGTAGACAAGGAATTAGGAAGGACTTTTCGAAATTCAACTCCTAAGGGAGTTAAATAGGGGATGAAGTTTGTATGGAAAATCATCACTTAACGGATTCAAAATTTCACGCAAGCGAGGCTGCGGGCAAAAGCTAGTACAATATAAAACTAAACTACATAGTACCTATTATAATCTAAAGTAAAAACTAACTACTTACCTATTTGTACAAAATACGTAATCAAGTACCTATCATCTAGTATTAATTACGACATTTTAAAAACTTTAAATTAGAAACATAAGTTTTTTTATTGTTCTGAATAAACAGAATAATCAAATAACATCATAAAACTTTAGTGTGTCAAGTTTTTTTGAAATCAAAACGCAATAGAATTACCGAAAAAAAGATAGCATAATAATTAAGAGCAATCGAATCCTTTGGGAACGAGCGCAAATCAGGCGATGCAACCTCACATCTGGAAGCGTTAAAACGGATTAACTAGAAGATTACAAGCGAAAAAAACGCACGCAGAGCGACAAAGACACCGGCGGCCTCGTCACGGTGACAATTGGTGGGATACGGAATTATTCGACTATTTCCAACGTGGTTTTTTTGGAGATCATAGATGCTGTTTTTGGTGTCGAATTTAGACCAATAAATAGATTTTAGGGTGTGATGTTTTTATGCTGCGTATGATTCGGATTGGGGTTGTTAAATACGAAACTAAAATACAACGCCGCGCTGTACAAAGGCTTACACTAAATCTATCTATCTAAAAAATAATAGAAAGGTTCTGACTGACTGATTGACTGACTCATTAACGCCCAGCCCAAACCCTTGGACCTAGAAAGCTGAAATTTTGCACAGAGGTTCCCTTTATAATGTAGACAAGGATCAAGGTAGGAATTTTTGAAATTCAACCCTTAAGAGAGTTAAATAAGGGATGAAAGTTTGTATGGAAAATCGTCACTTAACGGGTTCAAAATTTCACGCAAGCGAATCTGCAGGCAAAAGCTAGTGAGACTATAATTAGAAAAATAATAAGTTATTCTGCCTAGCCTTTTCCCAACCAGATGCGGCTGAATCCCAGTATTTTACACGGAGCGACTACCATCAGACCTCCGCAACCCAGTTACTGGGCAATGCCGATATCCTAACGTTAGACCGGTTGTCAGACTTCCGGGCTTCTGATTACCCTTACCGACTGTCGTAGGTATTCGTATGACACCCGTGACCGACGGTTTAACGTGCTCTCCGAGGCACGGAGGGGTCTCGATATATGTATAACGAATGGTCACCCATCCACGGGCAGACCGCGGCAAACGCAGCATAGCCTTACAAATCATAATCCGAGCGGTTGTTAATTAACTACGAGAACATCTTATGGCGATATTACACGGTTCCACCAAATTGATTCACTTTGGTTGAAAGGTGCAAAAATGAAAGCATACCTATGCTATTATTGATCAATGATTTTGAATGATTCACCTCTATGTTTACACTAGCCTTTGCCCGCGACTTCGTCCGCGTGAATATCGGTTATCGCGGATGCATATGAAGTCGCGGATTAATAAATGTGTAGTTAATAGTTAACTAATAGACTGAACGTTGGGCTGTTCGCTCACACCGCAGCATTTTTCTTACTTTTAGCACTTCCAAACGAAAGGTCCGATTTGAATATTTAAAGAAAATTTTACATGTACATAATCAACCTTGATAATGAAGCTATTTACTTGGATAAGGATTAATATCATGACAGGAGGTTAATGTGACTATTGTTGTGCAAACAAACAAACAAATTCTACCTCTTTATAATATTAGTATAGATGCGCCAATTTTTAATACCTTGGGTTACATTATTGCAAGTTATTTACAGATCCCTAATTTTTAAATTATAAAATATAGCCTATAGCACTCAGGGATAACGTAGCTTTCTATTGGTGAAAGAATTTTTGAAATCGGATGAGTAGTTTCGGAGATTACCTCCTACATACAAACAAACAAATTCTACCTCTTTATAATATTAGTATAGATGGTTCAATTTGGTTGCTTCATCCAAATTGAAAGGCAAAAGTGAACCGTGTTATCACCATTAGAAAAATAATAAGTTTTATATAATACATAAAAACCGACTTCAAAGAAAAACTAAAAGGAGTAAAATAATTGCCATAATGTAAAATTAACAGTTTCAGAAGTCGGTGGCTTTTATTTGTTTCAGTGTATAGTTGCACCGACTTCTGAAACTGTTAATTTTACATTATGGCAATTATTTTATTCCTTTTAGTTTTTCTTTGAAGTCGGTTTTTACTTTTTTTTAAAGTTTTTTTTTTATTTAATACGTTTTAGTACCGTAAATTTAACGACACGCACCCCCTCCTCTTTTCCAGTAGTCAGTTCTCAACAACAAATATAAACAAAGCAATATTAGTAATTTGAGAATTTTGCTTTGATCCGATGAGGAGTTCCGTTCCATATCTCTGAAGTTCATGGTCTAATCATAACAAAATTTATATGGGACCAATCGGGAAGTATACACTTTCGAACAAAAAAATAATTTTTCAAATCGGTTCATAAATTACGGAGATATGAGGTAACAAACATAAAAAATAAAAAAAAACATAAAAAAAAAAAAAAACGAATTGAGAACCTCCTCCTTTTTGAAGTCGGTTAAAAATAAAACTTAATTAGCTTTTATATAATAATAATACATCACAAACACACTCAAGGATTCTGACCTGTTTAATAATAGAATAACAGTGCAACGTCAAAGTTAGCAACTTGGCATCGGACGCATCAACAATCGCCTCTGCCGAGCTTTCAGTGTAAACAACGCTTAACCTAACCCAATAACCGGTGCTATATCGCATTGCTTTCGGAGTATTTCGTTATTTTGTCTACACGGATGCTGGCGATGGTATACAACCGACCACTTACAAAAGAAACTTCGTATTCCGTTACCATCCTCTTTTCGCGTCTAATTATCGAAGTTTGGGTGAGGGCGAGGGAGGTCTGCGAATACTGGTAGTTAGTAACATTGTGGCGCGAACGTGCCGTGGCTTCGACTCCACAGGCTATTATTGTTCTGGCCAGCTCGGATGAAATATTGCCCCACTGTGCACGCCCGTACTGTTTTGCGAACACGAATTTTGTTGGGAAAAATATTAGAGCAAATAAGAAGCCGCAGAGACGACTCGTGAGTAAACTTTGCAATGAGATTACCTACACAATATATAGGTATGGAAAAAGTTTGAGGCGAAATGGAAAAAGCTATTCTGTAGACGCCGATTCTTGGTTTATTTAGTTGTAAGCAACGGAACAAATACGACGACAAGCGAAATGTTTAGCCCGTTGGAATGATTCGTCTATAAACCTTTTTGAGAATAGTACCTAATACATAACTTGAAAGTTCTTATAGGTGCCTACTTTACTCATAATCCATACTAATATTATAAATGCGAAAGTGAGTTTGTCCGTCTGTCTCTTTGTTACTTCTTCACGACTATCTACAGAACCAATTTTGATTAAACTTATAATTACTGGCCTTACAGCAACGCGTTCGACGACTCATCGGTGGCCATATTACTCTATGTTACTAGCTCACGGTCTCGTGTAATGCCGGAATTAAAGAATAGCACTACCCCATCTCTTCCCGTGGGTGTCGTAAAAGGCGACTAAGGCCATACACGGGCAGCTCGAGCAGTTAGCCAGTGATAAACATACACGGACAGCTCGAGCAGTCAGTGTATGCCTGGCGACTGCTTGACCGCACGCCGTGCCGCCAACCGCCCGATGCAGTTGCAACTGCTCGAGCTGGTTCGTGTATGTACGACGTAGAAGGCTGTAGTTTACTATGCAGTTGCAGCTTAAAGCAGTTGATTCTGACTGCTACAAGCTGCCCGTGTATGGCCGGCCTTAGGGATTCTCCAGAGGATGTGCAGCAGCGTTCTCTGAGTACTTTAACAACCATACTGCGATCGCCAACCCGCCTGCGCAGCGTGGTGATTACGGCAAACCCCCCTTTTGGGGGAGGCCTATGTCCAGCAGTGGACGGCTTTCGGTTGAATGATGACTAGCTGACGCTGTGGCGGTTTCGCTTAAGACAAATAAAATTTTAAAAAATCTATATGGATACCCCTCCATCCCGCGGGTAAAGCGGAGTGTTACGTCGAACTCTTACCGGCTAAAACCACCACGGTATTCCTCCGAGGACCTATGGCCGAAGTCGTGAGATTCCCTAGGACATTCACCACAACCCCGACAGGCGCAGTGATAGCCTAAATCCCGAAGAAGATCATAAAACACTTTTCATCGACTACCACTTGAGCAAAACCGCTGGATAATGACAAATAAAAATTACGGCTAATCCATTAAAAGAATTCCTCCAATAAAATAAATTAATAAAACGTCTTAACAGTTCGCAAAAGCACAAGAACATACCTACCGATTTCTTTGAATGCGGCAGAGGGGAGACCGGGCCAAAGTGACAATGACGGTGCAGCAAAGATAAATTTCTATCACGCCCGGGATTAGCCGCTATTGTGTAACAGTGTAAGATTAACTGATAAGTGTCTGCTTGTTAATAATAAGAGTAATGTTTAGATACGAGGTTGAGGGGCAAACCCCTGACGAGATGTTGTCAATATTTATGAAGATGTTATTTTATTGAAGTGGTAGGTTACTTTGCCAATTAAAAAGAGCACTGGGGAAGTAAAATCTGGTGAAAATAAATATTAAAAAATACGACTGTTTTTTAATCAAATTAACTGTATTTTAGGCATATTAGGTAGTTTATTAATCTCCTATTCATAAAACAATGTCTAAAAAACTATAAAAAAAACGTATCTGCTATTTTAATAATCGTAGAATCACACGATGATTTTTTTTTTACTCTGCAATTGTTGATATATCAATTCTATTTCAAACGATAGCCGATCGACTGGTGTCAGATGAACCAGGTGTCAATTTGACAGCTTCTGTCTGTCATAGATGCCGCATTGATCCGACATTGCGATATAATGCATTGCGGGACAAATAAATAGTTCACGCTAGTACGCGTAAATTTCTTATTTAAAAATATATATTATTATGCATGCGCTTCCAATCCTCGTTAGAATATCATACTCAATCAGGTAATATTGATATCAATTAGATAACTTGAGTTATAAATGTATTTTTTGTCTTATTTTTTCCGAATAGATATCAGATATCAGCTAAAATAACGAGACGGTCACTAAAGTTTCGAAAATTCTTGGTATTATTATCTATTAATCATAATTGCAACAAGATATATCTATATGTTTATTTTTACTTGCCAACAGATTGCATTTTCCTTATTTAATTGAAAGATATACAACAATTTGTCCGCCAGTGTTTTGACTACAATGACAACTGCGTACATCGCATCTGTACACTCTTTGTAGGCTCAGATCAGTGCGGATCGTATAAATATCATGAATAGAGGCAATAAACATACTAACAATAATATTTTTTATTGTTATTATTACAAAATGTGGGGTATGACAGCCGCCTACCGTAATGAAGATGTAATAGGGCCGCGTGTATCACTAATCCTTTGCCGAAGGGGGTCACCAGCTATGAAAGGATGTCACACGAATATGACAGATATTTTGACAGTAATGCAACGGATTCGACGCTACTGACTGATCCGCGGACTTAAAATTAACGCTTTTTAATTCATAGTTTCAAAGGATTATAAATTAAATAGCTGGAAAGTTTTGATTAAATTATGGCAGTGTTCAAATGCTGCTGCTAAAACTAATGTGAACGTTATTCTCCTGTAAAAGCTATGTTTTCCAAAAATTATATTCATTATATAAAATTAATTTAACTATATTTGTGTGCACCGAAAAACCGTAGATGTTCATATAAAATAAACATCATTAACATATTACTCGTGCACCAACGCTTCCCGGCGAAAAATCAACAGAACCAAATTAATCATTCATGACCGACCTTTGTGACGCCCAAACCGAATATTACCGATACAATTTTTAATTCACCAGCGAATAAAAAATTCATATACCAATAATAATTAGTGGAATCCATTACATGCCAATTTCACATCATGTTTGACAATTGTCCCCAATCTACCCTCTCAAAAATAATGAACAAATCTATAAATTCATAACTTGATTGACGTTTGATGTGAGATGATTCCTTTGTCCCAAACTAGTTTATCTCATATGAAATTCATCCGTTACATTTGTAATTTTTCTAAGAATAATTAAATAAACGGCAGTTTTTAATTTGCATGCGTTACAATGAGGGTTAAGATACTGGTCCAAAATAAATAATATCTGATAAAAGTCTGTCTTCAAAACAAGAAATTATTTCTGCTGCCAACTTTTTAAGAACTGTGAGAAAAATATTTAAACTTTACTTCGAGTGGTAATCGCATAAAAGAAGTTTTATTAGCGAACTAAAAAGAAGATGCGTTTCAAGAGATTTGGTGACGTTTTATTGAAAAAAAAAAGTCGCCAATCAAGTTTTCATTTTAAAGTATGAATACGGCGACATCTCTTTTATACAATTTACCGTTACCTCGAACTTTTTTAGTTATAAAAGTGTAAATTGTTAAAAAAATTGTTGACGGGGGTCACGCCTAAACCAAAATTAGGGTTTATTCGCAACCTTTGAATGCACTTTGACACGGATGCTCAAATAAAGAATTCTTTGATTACCCTGATGTTTTTTGTCGAAGATTTTTATTGAGATATCGACGTTTGGGAAACGGTGGTTAGATAATGTAACCATCACTGATTTAACAATACATTTAACCCCTTTAACGTTTGCGTAGACATGTGAAATTGCGATTTCAATCACTTTTTTCATCATTCCAAGAAAAAAACATTAAATGCGGGACAATTTATCGGCGGCAACAGTGCTATAAATTACAAAATAAATCGGTGTTGTAATTTTACGATATTCGAAAAATACTTCATAAATATTTTATTGCAATAGAAGTAAAAATTATCTTGTTGACTGAAAGATAAAGAAACTATTTTAATCGATTAGGCTAGTTCTATATCGCAACATGTTATTCCACTTAATTCTCGCTATTTAATCGTTGATTCATCTTTTATCGAAACTACAATAGTGTTAAGGATAACATAGTTAGTGAAGCCAGTAGCCATCAAAGGATCTTTTATGGCCAGCGAGTCGGAAGCGTGGTCAGCGTTTGTGCCACGAAGGCCACCTCTAATGACGTGCCGAAATTGGCACTTTTAACTGACGTCACGTACAAACGAGATCAAGAGATTTGTGGTTACTGAAGCGAAGAATTTGAGTTGTTGAAGAATATAATGATTGTTCATATGTGGTTGTATTTGTTGAGTGTTCAAAATTGTGTTTTTGCAGTATGGTCTCAACGACCCCACTCTAGTTTCGCTTGGTATATTAGAGATGTGAATTATACCAAGAAGATGATTAGAAGAATTATCTTATTTTAGTTTTACTTAACAAAGAATACTAAAACTAGACATCAACTACGATCATGACACTGCAAGTAAAAATGTGTGAGATAGAATTTTTACAACGTGTCATTCGTTCACTTTAATTATGCACTAGTCTAGCAATAAATCTACGAAATATCAAACACAGATGATCTTTAACATGATTAGGAATTCGCTACTCATATTTATTAAGCCAATATCTAGAGTTTTTTTAAGACAATGACAAATATTTATTACAACAATTCAAGATACAAGGTTAGTCGGAAAGGGGATACTAATTCAAAGAATGTTAAAGTATCCATAATAATGAATAACTTTTGCTCTGCAACTTTCCCCAAAATAACTGTTCAAAGATTACATAAAAATACGCTAAAATCTATCTATGATCAGCTGTGTTTACATTTTAGATCATATTTTATAATTATATAAGCTGTATTTTCCCGACAAACCAAAAAAAAACCTTTTTAATTAACAAAATTATCCAGAAGCCGAAGCTTCATTTGTAAACTAATAATAAAATACCATGTGTAAATATATGCGCACTAATGTAACTACTAACCTATATATTATACAATATCCATTTCCATAAACAGATATTATTAATGCAAACCATTGAACATTGTGTACATACTGACGATTTAAGTGAAACACACACTGAAACTGTGCTAAAAGCCTAAAAAGCTAAAAATAACGGTATTTGACAACTTTCTCTTGCGCATGAGCACGATAACCTAAGCTTTTGAATAAGACTCTGAAGATAAGTTTGTTATCAATCAATAATATTGGCGACAAAAAAAAGGTTTAATCCACGATTGACGTAATTTTTTGTCGTTAAGACACGAACGACGACAAGAATATTGCGCTGCTTCGAAACCACAGAACATGTATGCCCGGTTCCTATAACTAAAAACGGATCAGTTTGCTTACCGATGGTAGCATCTTTTATTGCCAAACTGGGCATATTAGAGCCCAAATACACGTCCGATACTTGCCTCCGATCGTCGGTTCCGATAGTCTGATCAGACTATCTGAAGGCCGCCGTGTCATACATTTGCTTGAACATGACTTACATGTACGATCAGACTATCGGATCGGATGTCAGAATCGTAAGCATCGTTCGGGCGTCGTCGTCATCCAGAAATAATCGGACACGACAATCGTACGTGTATTTCATGAATCCGATCAGATAGTCGGATCAGGCTCCCGGAAACAACTACCGGACGTGTATTTTGACCCTAATGGACTCGTAAGCAAATTTTATCTGTGATAGCTACTAACGTATGAGAGGTTCTACTTTGTAATGCCATGGAGTCTTTGCTTCATTATTGGTAAAGATAAAACAGACTTTTTTCGATTCGCGACCTCGCCGCGTGTTCAGCTCATGATTAAAGGCTCCGTTTGCATCCGAAACTAGTCGGGCAATCCCGAAAAATGCAGATGAGTAAACCATAATTAATCATAAATATGAATAAGTCTCGCGAAAGTTTATAATACAAGATAAAAGATTCTTAATTCCCATTAATAATGCTCGGTAATTTATAGGAATCGGAGTGTCTGCGCGGTTTTTATACGTTTACGTAACCACATGACAACTGTATTTCCTTAAACTACTTCATTGTACAAAAACGAGATAATAATGCTGTCTAAATGGGACTAACAACCGGAACTAGATGTCCGTCGCACAATAATACAACAATAGTGTGGTTTGACTGCAACTCTACACCCACAGTTGCGCATGCGCGTTATCTGTCTCGCGCAGTCTGACATTCGATAGGCGTTTGCGCATCTCAGTGCGCTATTATGTCCGATTCGCGTCCGGCCTTTTGTGCTGAGAACAAGACATCGCGAAAATATTTTTGCAATAATTTGGAATGTTTTTTTTTTATTTTTATTGTATTAGGCGAATTTTAGATGAGGTTTTGAATGTGGAATAAACTAAGCTAATCGCCAAATTAACTGAATAAGTATACGATTGTTTTTTTGCCCTTCACAGCGAATAACTTCAAAAGATATGCTTTCTAAATTTTTATTACAGCAATACTTGTCTTGTTGAATATTAATATGAAATGAAATCTTACTTATTACTTATATTGCAAACAGATAATTAAAATATTGAGATCAAACAACTCGTCTCTTCTAAATCTTAAGGCAGATTGCAAGTAATTCAATACTTTTACTTTACTAAAACATGTTCGCTTAATCCAGGAATCTGATCCAACAATTGATTTCCGTTTCCTACCAGAGATAAACTCGCCACACCCCTCGCAAAATCTCTGATGCGTTCCATTGAACAATTTATTTCATTCATCGATTGCTCACATTTGCAATATAGATAATCTAAGGATAAAATAAGAAATGAGGCAATAATATTTTTAAAAACCTCAAAATTCTTATGAATCTATCTCTACACTCGTTACTTACTAATTGATATGTAACATGTGAAAAAAACATGTTTTTATCGCAAAAAATATTACAAAAACAGTAAAAAAACGTGTCCCTATCCTAAAAATGATTTAAAAGTTTGTTCAAACGTCAAAAGCGCTTTAACAAATTAAAAATAATGAAGTGTGTAAGTCGTCACTTCAAGGAGTGCACTCAAAAGGACACGCAACGAACTTAAAGGAGATCAATAAAATCGACACTTTATTGCATCCGCGGTTGACAGAGTTTCAGTTTCGGATCATTATTTATGAACGGACCGACGCCGTGACGTTTTTGACACTTGCACTTGACCCGAAAACAAGTGATTCATTCATGAGTAAATTAACTAAAACGAGGAAGAATGAATGCTTTGTCATCACTTTTTTATGATAACGACTAAAGTGACATTTGTGCATTCGAACTGGAGCACAGGTGGACTATTTGGGGAATAGTTATGACTGAATGACTAACCACAGTCTATTTTTAAGTTTGTTGTGATTTTTTAATTGTTTCAAACATCTTGAATTATGAAGCGCTAAGTCCACTAGCAGGTTTTGTTGCGCAAGTTATAGCACTCCATTGCTCGCTCAGTTCGTAAAACTTGCAGATGTCGATTTGCGATTGAACGTCGGTTGCGCAAGTCCACTTGCGCAAAAAAAAAACTTGCCGGTGGGTTAAGATTATAAAGTATGACTCACATCAAACTATTTTGATTGATACAAGATTACTTATATTTGAAGAACTTACCTCCCATGCAAATCTCCTGTCCTTCGGCTGGCTCTCCAACAATCCAAGAAAAGGTCCATATTGAGTTCCATTAGCAATATTCACTCTAGCAAATATCCCTCCACTTTTAAACATCAACTCGCTAGGTAAATTATAATCTCTTTCCCCAGGATCGTCATCTTTCGTCCCATCTTCTTTTTCTTTGGGACTTTTTGGATCTAGGAACCTTTGGTTTGGTAAATCTAACGGTCTTGGTAGGTATCCTCTTCCATAGTCTGGGAAGTTGGAGGATAGATATGTGTCTGAAAGACCGAAGTCTATGGCTCCGTAGTACTCTTTGACATCTGTTCCAGGCGGCATGTTTTCTTGCTTGATATGGACTAGGGTGGGCGCTGATTCTGATGTGGCAGAGTCAGTCGGGCTCGGCGGTGGGCTTCCAGACTCCTGGCTGTCTGCTGCTGTGGACAAATTTTGTTGTATTAGTCACTAGATAACACTACTTTCCATCTGATCGGTGGCTATAGAAATGACGAAAACAGGGGAGAAAACTTGCTGGTGTCACCACATAGCAATAAAACCTCTGATAAAAATCTGTCAGATAATAGTTTGCTACAGCATCTAAGTTCGTTCTGCCTCTTCTTTTCCCATCTATCAAATGCAGCTGAATACAGTATTTTACTCGGAGCGACTGCCATCAGACCTCTGCATCCCAATTACTGGGCAATGTTGAAATCCTAAGGTTAGACCATTCAAACTTTCGAGTTTTTGACTACCCGTAACAACTATCATAGGTATTAATATGACACGTAGGACCGACAGTTTAATGAGCTCTCCGAGGTACTACTACGGCATCTAAGTACCAGCATCCTTATTCCGCAAAACACTCGTCTATGGCTTTGATAACGATAGATTAACAATTTCCATAGCAATGTACCTACGTATTAACAATCTTTCTCCACAACTATGTGCCATGCAATGAATATTGTTGTAATGTCAAAATAAACGCTATTGAAATTACGAATGTGATACGCAATTCCGATGCAGTTCTATTTGGTCAAAGTATTCGAATATTATCAACGAGTGTTATAACATGCTCTGCTTCTTGTAATATGGTGAATAATTAGCAGCCCCTAGCTACGCAACTGCTACTATTTCACTGTTATCTGTTACTTAGGCGTCCTTCATTTACTGAAAAAGTTTAGTGTAGCGTTACTTTCTTATGACTTCTCATTATTATATTGATTAAGTTTTAATTTCTAGACATCTAGACGACACGTCTATTAATAATTAATATCGATTTGCATTGTGTTCATTACCGGCACCGTTTTTAATCTAATCAGACGATTATGGAGTCTATGGAGTCCTATGTTTAATTTGTAACAGAAGCTTGTCAATTGTCAACTTTGTGATAGGAACTAGAGCTGAACAGTATGAGTCGCTCTCTTTATACTGTTCTTAGAATAATTATTTTTAGAATTTTTATTTGATTTAGGTTTTTACTTAGCAAGTAATACTTGTATTGGCTTTTAAATGGCTTAAGTACTTAAGATACTAAAGCTAATTTATAATAGACTGTTACACATACTTGAAGCACATTATCTGATCGTGCGATCAGCATTCTAATTGCCTAACATACTCGTAATTGCTATGGCTCCGATTTTGACAAGTCAACAATTTCCATAGCAACAACGTGTGCATTAACAATCCGACTTCTCCAGAATTATTGTACCACGCAATGAATATTGTTTTTGACATATCAACTGTCATGATTGATGTTGATTACGTTACACAATTGCCCTACATATAATATTCGACAGTTGATATTTTTAGCCACATCACCAAACTCTTTGCTTTTTTCCAATTATTTTATTTCTTAATTCAAATACCTTCGAAGTTCAAAACCGCCGTATAACTGAGAGCAATAAACCCATTGGCTGGTATGTTTTATAGTTTAGCATGGAGCGAATTATAAAAAAGTGAAGACGTGCAAGATGTTGATCGCATTATGTCTGTTTCCGCTGCTCACAAAGCGTTTCCGCTTGTCTCCTGTCTTTGGTACATCCCTACAACATGCAAAATCACAGACAGATATCTTTTCCTTTTTTACATTTTATTAATTGAACCTTTAATTCTTATTTATTTCGAAATCGATGTCCAACCATACTTACCGGAAATTATGATTTTTGTGTTGAAATTTTATCGTTCATCATGCTTTGCTAAACTCTCAACTTTCAAAAATCCGTTTATCTGCGATAAGTCAGGTACACGGATAACCTAAATAATGTTATTGATAATGAACTTTACTTGCCTATGTTTAATTAAATTTAGTTAAATAGTTTTGTTATTTAAACTGGACTAGGTAGTCCGGAGTTTTCTAGATCTGTTTCAAATCCACTAGCAAGCTAAATAGCGCAAGGTGACTTGTGCAACCGGTAGTCACAGTGGACACTTTTACCGACTCAGCATGCACTTGCTTCAATAAATTGCGCATTTTAACTTGCAAGTGTATTAAGCGCTTTAAGCACCAAGTTGTGGTCTCAAAACCCATGTTCCAATGTGACATTTTATTCCTCAAGCAACCTTCCTTAATTGGGATATCAGTCAAAAGCTTTTCAATACCAATGTAAAAAAAGATGTTAGATTAAAAAAATAAATTTCTGAAAATCAGGATAAAAATATAAATATTTTGTACCTAGTTTCCGGAAATCCAATAAACTATGATAAGCTAGGTGTGACCTATATATTTTTTTGATAATAAACTTTACCTGTTAACGTTTAGATTATTTTACTATTTTTAAAAATACCTCAGCTGTAAATAGTAATAACGAATGCTTAGAAATGCTTAAACGCAACAAATTTTACAACTATGAAATGAAGGTTTATTTGCACGAAACATGGTAAGTACTTAGTGGTAGAAAAAGTATTCTATATTATTATTTATACACATTTCGTCCTACATGTTCCGCCAAACATTTTTGAGACTATGAATTTCTACCGAAAAAAAAAACTAATATTATCAATTATCACAAATAAAAATTTACTCTAATCGAACACTTAAATATTATTCACCGCAAGGTATCATTATCACAAAGAAACAACAAAAATTACAACACCGTGTTCACCGAAGGAGACAAAATTCATAGTTTTCGACACGCGTTCCATCGATAAACGACCCTCGCTAGCTGAAAAAGACATCCCATTAATCATATTTACCCTCTAATATACTTGTTAAAACAACCCCTATCTTGTCCGCGTCTTCATAGCACGTGGCGGAGAAAAAAACCATAAAATTAGACGACAAACGAAATAATGATAACCGCTTAGCATTATAAAGTGCAGTACTCAATAGGCAGGATGTGCGTGTAGAACGTGAAGATACGTGTGTATAGAGCCCTTTGAATGTAAGAACATGTTGGACGCTGTTGCCAAGCAAGTTCACCTGTCGCCGACGATAATTTTTATTTTAATTAGTTGTGTTTAGTAGTGGCGTTTAGTAACAGTTTATAACCTGAAAATGTTATTTTGCACCTAGATTTACTATTTTCAGCATTGGATTATACGTAAGTACGTTTTTTATAGAAGAGCGGAGTCTCCTAATACAGGCATTACCTGCTTAAAAGGAGGCTTCAATAACAACATTTGTAACTACCTAAACTTGTTCTGCAAATAAACTATTTATTTTCTCGATTATTCCAAGTCTAAACAAAAAAATTTAAACATAATAAATTTAAAATATATAATAAAATCCCTCAATCACTCAGAGAACTTCCTCTTAGAAAATTTAGCAAACATTTACGTAATTGGCTCTTGGACAGATGTTTTTACACAATTCACGAATTTTTAGATCATAAAAATAATAACAGCTACAAAGTTGTGTCTTAGCATAATGTTTAAAACATTGTAATTTAATTCATTCAGTCATACATAATATTAAATCTAAAACTTCCTAGTCTTTATTATGAGTATATAGGTAATTAACAAAATTGTAATTATTTTATATTAATTTGCATGCCGCTGTGCCGGCGAAATATGCTGATCTGTACCTGCATTATTTTAAGACCCATGTACCTACCGTGTTTCTCGCAAATAAATTTCTATTCTATTCTATTAAAAAAAAGTATATATTTTTTAAAGTAGCCCGCCGTCATCGGGAACAGGGTCTAAGCTACCGGCGATTAGGGCTCCAGAGAGAGGAACCTCCTAACAATACGCACCGTGTCCAGAAGTACCGCTTTCTGAATCAAACCCTTGATCCAGCTGCCTAACGAGAGTCTCATCAGATGTTGGTCGAAGCTTTTGGCTAACCATTTATTTATAATTACCTCAGTTTATTCATTATACATATTATATACATTTTTAAATATTTCTATAAAAACGAAAACATTAAAAAAATATTATTATTTAATAGAACATGTAACTGTTAGAGATACGTTTCGATATCGGATACTACTAAATGCGGTTTGAAAGAGAATTTTAAACATCAAATTTGGATATAATTGGATGGACTTTTTTTTGTATTGTTCCTAGTAACTGGATTGCAGAGGTCTGAAGGCAGTCACTCCGTGTAAAATACTGGTTTTCAGGTGCAACTGTTTAAAATGGAAGCTGGCCCCAACTAAATTGTTCGTGGTTAAGTTTTTTTATTTATTTACATCCAAACTTACATCTATCATCATTACAGGTAGTAGGTAAACCTTGTAAGTTATTTTCAGGTACGCTACAAAGCTTTTAATTACATACCTAAGTCAAGCCGGTAATCTTGTTCCTACATATAAGAAAGCAACTAGGCGAAATAACTGGCAGGTATTCAATGAGGCATCCCTTGTTTTTATTGATTTCATATCGAAGACTGTGAATACGAGAAATAGAAAAGATATTTTATGACCAGTGAATAATTACATTTGAATCTATTGTTCCCTTTAAAACAATTAATTACTCTTTAACTTATGAGGATGTCATTCATACAACATCGTATCAATGTGATAAAAGTACGCAGACAGCTAAACAGATAATGACAATTCCGTGAATCATTACAGCGCAAGCGCACGTTTTCTTGCAGACGCGCTGTCTGCGCGACGCTAGAGACGCACGCGCCTATTATAAAACACACGTTGCTATGTCACGCCTTATACGAGCAGTCATAAAAGCGCTTTACCGAAATACGCTTCAAAAGCTTGTTATCTGAGCATGTAGGTCAGACCTGTGACAGTTACGGCCGATTTCTATATTCTATCTATCGACAGTTTGTACTACTAGAGACAGAAATTTGACACTCCTGTTTATCTCAAACTAGAGGTCGCCCGCAGCTTCGCCCGCGTTTATCGCGTAGATACTTCGCGGTTTTCGGGATAAAAGTAGCCTATATCTTTCTTCAGGTTCCAGACTATCTCTGTACCAAGTTTCATCAAAATCGGTTCAGCGGTTTAGGCGTGAAAGCGTAATAGACCGACAGACAGAGTTACTGTCGCATTTATAATATTAGTAAAGATTTATTTCTCTAGTAAGAGAAATCATCGATACAAATCGGGTATTAGCCTTCATGATTTATTGTTTGGAACCTGCCGGCTACATTTTGTAGATAGGTAGATACCTGACGATGACTTTCGACTTCAACTTAGCTGCACACGGACCTACTTTCGCACTGACATCTTAAACAAATAAAACCGATGCAAAGCCGGGTCTACCAACTTATGGAATGGAGTGCCATAAAACTGATGTTCGAATTTCAAATTCAAATTAGCCGTCGCAAGGTCCATTTGTCGCGTTTGACCGCGAACGCTTCGTGCGCGGACAATACGGACGAGCCGTCGTTAAATCTCCGGTTTCCGCAGAAACTCAAGACAGATTTAAAATAAGAACATGAACAGACATAGAACACGGTGGAGCGGCTTAGCTGTTGTTCCAACTTTTTCGTCAAGATACTCCGTTCGTGTGTTCAATGCTTATGAAGAAGTTCCGTTAGTTTTCGCACGTAAAGTGATGAAAAGAAAATATTTAACGTCAAAGGAAATTGATGATTGTAATTTTATTACAACCATGGCTATTAACAGACAATGCAACTTTTTTTTTTTTTAAATCTCATATTATTTTAAGAATAGAGTTTTGACAGAAGATTTTAAAAGCATCTCATACGATTTTTAGTCCAATGGACCCCACGGCTTGCCGATTTCACGTGTTAGCCACGGCGACTGACAATAAGCGCGGTTTACGTCGCTCTCTGTCACGACAGTTCACGGCCCGACTTGTGTTGACTCATAAAACACTCCTAACGCGACAAAAGACGCGCGATAAACGCACTATAAAATTATTTCTTTATCGTGCGTGTTAAGGTTTAAATTTGTTTGTAAATTATTTTAGAACAGGTGAATGTGAGGCTAGGCTAGCGTAGGGCTAGCTCATCGGAGATTCGGCGGCACCGTTGAGAAATTCACTTGGCG
This sequence comes from Amphipyra tragopoginis, assembly GCA_905220435.1. Taxonomy (NCBI): domain Eukaryota; kingdom Metazoa; phylum Arthropoda; class Insecta; order Lepidoptera; family Noctuidae; genus Amphipyra; species Amphipyra tragopoginis. The sequence goes on from HG992009.1 coordinate 15,781,213, forward strand.
CGAGAGACTGAATGGCTAGCGTTCGCGGAAACCCGTACTTTCTAACATTACTAAGGTGCGGTATGCTTTAATGAGTCAGTTGTAACCATGGTTGCTTATGTAAATTTTCACATAAGAAATTAACTGAAAGATGCTTTAAACTTAAACATTATCATATGAATGCGTCCTGGTGTCTCAAAGTGGGTGCGTTCTCTTATTGTGTTTCATGCTTTTGAAATCATTCATCGCGATATTGGAATGTTTCCTGATACCTAAATATTCATAATGGCGAATATGTAAATAGGTATGCCTAGTTCAATGGGAATTATGTTCTAATTATAACGGAGGTAATTTGCGGTTTGAAATTAATGTAGTTAATTATAATACTAATTGGCTGTCGGAATACCTATCTCGACATAATAGGTACCTATTACTGTACCGGTCTATGTTCTTCATTCGTCTAAAACATAGCCAATGATACCGAAACTATCGATAAAAAAACAACGATTTTAAAAGACGTTGTCGATGTTTTTCGTTTAATCAAACAAACCTATAAACCAATTCTTTTTCGCACTGGCGTGATGTAAACAATATTTTTAACAATGCAAGGTGTTTTGAACAAGAAATAAACAAACTTTTGAACCCGGCGGCGTCCGCCAAACGATTGCACTCATCCGACACATTGCTGAAGCTAAAACCACAAACTATGATAATATAATCTTTTTTTTATTTTTCGCACACCCTTGACAGAACAGATAATGTTAAGAGCACAGATAAAAAAAGACGGTTAGTGATGTTTATTTGTGGTTAACAAGCGAAATAATTTGAAGAGCTTTTGGGTCTATCCTCTAATCTGATTTTACGGTCATTAGATTGTGACTTGAGTTAGAAGTTCGGCAATTTAGAATTCGAAGTTTATTTCGTATGAATTATTTTTCTTTTAATTGAAGATTAATTATTTGTGTTCAAGATGAAGAAAGAAATAAATATATTTTTTGGTACTTCAGTCCGCCTAAGTTAAGTAAGAATAAAAAATACAATGAGCACTATTTTTTTTTTTGCTATAAATCCTTATCGATATTATGAAAAGAAAAAACCTAGATTGAAATAAATAAAATCAAATTGTTAATAATAACTAAACTAAATGATAAAACATAAAAGTACACACAAAAGGGATTATGTATTTTCATTTATTAAGGTATAATAACCACAAACCTAGATTTTATTATACCTACTTAAAAGTAGCATCTGTAAACCTAATTAATAATGGTATAATTAATAAATTATCTGATAAGACTTCCGATTTAGATAATTATCATTACAAACTAACATTGCAAAGAAAATTAAGATACAACTTCCGGTCTTAACTATTTAAAAGTAGTAAAATGTTAATTACACTTTTTTTTATTTACACAAGATTATATCAAAGTAAGCACAAATTACTAGGTATTTCTGCGTATATTATTTCCTCCATAATTTTATACTTACCAGACATCTTCATTTTAAAACTCGTATCAAAATTCAGCATTCGTATATATATGATTTTTCATTGTCCGTAATCACTATAATAAATTTTGATTATAATTACCGCGCTAAATCTAATTCACTAATTAATAGGATTGTCACGAAAATGTTAAAGGAATAAATCTAACACTAAATCTGCACAGCACTATCTGCATCGTTCGAATAAAATCGAAACGAGTTCGAATAATTCTAATTCACGATTTAGAATTAGGTGAATTTTCTGTGTAGTGATGTACTCGTACGCGTGTCGGTATACTCGCGTGCGATTTGCGTGTGATAGTAGTGGCACCGTATGTGCGGCGTCGGCGACGCACTGTGCCAGAATAACGCGAGAGGAAGCGAGACCCAGCTCATCCCTAGAATCCCGAATCACATACCCTCGCCCGGGCCACCCCCTCGCCCCCCGCGCCCTGCCTGTGTCTTTGTGTTACACCCCTCTCTCTCACACAAGCGATTCGGGGTCGCAATACAAGGTTACCGTCTGAAAATAATCGACGAGCTTTTTCAATGGACAACGCTTTATATTTTGGAAAATAGTTGGCTGAGCTTTTTGAAAAGCTGTTGGCTTTTTTTATTACTAAAAATCCTTCGTGAAAGGATTCTTTTTCAGCACGATTTCAGTATTTAAATATAAGGTATAAAACTTTAATTTTATTGTAATTATTTTGTTTTATGCGAGAATTTTTCTAGTTACGTATACAATGTAGGTCAAGAATAGTTAGCCTACGAAGGCAACACTCAGAAAGGCCTCGCTTATTCTTTTATAAAGTGTTCCTCTTCCTGAAAGGTCATAATCTATACATATAATATTCTTAATAAAATTCTAACATGATTACAATAACAACACTATTACAATATTTTACAACAGGAGCGACCTACAAACAATGGCCCTTCAGTTATCGACGGTGCTTTATAACAAATCACTTGTACAACACGACCAGATAACTTAGAGCTCTGATATTTCAATTGAATACTTCTCGGTGTGCAGTGAATGTATGGCATCTGGGGGGAGGAGAAGGTCCACTTGTGCTGGTCACTGATACGAGACAAGGCGCCGATTAAGAAAACAAACTTGATTGAATGCTAGCAAGCAATCTTGGACTCTTATCGCATCGTATTCGATCGTTCTGTAATGCTACTGTGCTGTTTTTTACCAATTGAAATCATCAGGTAATTTGAAATGTACATAAAAATTGCTTACGCGCATCGTAAGTACCTGAAAATTTACGACAACAACTATTTACACTTATGGGTTTAATACAATGAACTCCAAATTCATAATTTGCCTACGCAGGTGGTCCACGTACGAGTATAATGAAACCAAGAGTTGATTTCGTAAACAATCAACATTATACAGTAACAATTGTAACACATTTTTCGATATCAATATTCATGCAACAATTCGTCATGCTAAAAAAACAAAAATAAAAGAACGATTTTGATTTCGGAATAAAAAATACAACTCAAATTCTAACATCTGAAACTAACATCATAAAATGCAAGACGTCCATTCTCTTAAGCGAATAAAATTTCAGTGCACAGTTGCGTTTTATTCAGCGTATCTGAAAATAGCTATCGCCGTAGAATGTGCCAAGCGAGACGGCAGATAACTAGATAACGCTCAAGATCTCCAGCGGGCGCCGCGATTGGTCGCTGCGGGCGGTGGGCGGGTCTCCGCCGGTGATGCACCAATGGGATGAGCCTTATTATCTGCGTCTTTGTCTGTCAGCGGAGTCTGTAGTGATGTGGCAGGTGCTTTGGGCATCGAGAACGAGGCCGGCCGTATATACCTACAGACGTAGACGAAAGTACGTGAATTATGTCTATAGATACGTACAAATACGGCAATGGCCGCCCAAGTTTCGCTCTACTGTCTTTTACGAGCCGGCAAAATGAGGCGTTTTTATTGATTAATTTTTCTGTTTGATATTGAGAACAGGATGGGATAAATCCATTTCCCATATAGGTAAACTTAATTTGGAATAACCGAACAGTATCGATATCATTAGCCAAAGATATATTTAGGTATGCGGAAATTATGTAAGTATAGTTAAATGCCTTATTTCCTGTTCACTACATTATTTCCCATGGTCTTATTCGTAGTTTTATTCAGTTGCTGTTATGTAAGAAAAAAAATTCTATGAAATTGATGATTTTAGGTATGCGATTTATTACACTGATGATTATAGATCGGATTTCGGATGCATGTAAACTTGAGATGTTGGCTAATATGGAATGCGCTTTTGTATCGAAAAAATCCCGCGGTTCCGGAACAATTATTTTATTTTATGTTTTTGTTTTGGTTTATCTAACTGACACCACTCCTCTTCTTGCCCTCTACATACACACATATTTGCGTCGGGGGTTAAACATTAATTTTAAATATTATAACTATGCAATCCAAGAAGCCCGTTTTTTGTTTTAATATCATAATCATTTTAAGAAGTCGCTTCAATACTGTAAACCCGACTAGTTATGTATTCCAGGTGTTCTTGGCATACCGGTGTTTTTATACAAAAAATATATTTTAACAAGCCGCTTCCAAACTTTCATAGCTAAAAATTCACTTTAGGTAGGTAAATATGCATCCGAATAATCCGATACCTACTGCTGACAGATAGCAAGTCTTTCCAAAAGCTTTGAGAAATGATATTTTGTGTATCATCCGTTTTAAAACTACATCGGTACCTACTTTGGCTAATGATAACTATCTACCTTCTCGTGACCCGAAGGCTGGCCTCTACTTTGATTAAAGGATTAGCATTGCCATACAACGTGGCAATGCTGCCAATCTTCTGTGCACGTTACCAGTCGGCAACAATGCCGAGGAATATTTTGATGCCCTATTTTAGTTTATAGTTGTATTTTTTTTTTGTGTTTTTTCTTATTTGTAATTAGGTACCTACTTAGAAACATAACATACAAACAAATGACTTAGACGGATGGACAATCGAATAAAAACAAGCTCACAAGTGATAAATTAACATTTAATTTTTTTCTCTATGAATTTCGTATTTTATGACTTCAATACCCATAGACATTATCTTGATTAATAAATCTACAATAACAACACGGAAACCATATTAATATTTCTTTACTTTATCGACAGATATGTAAGTATTCGAGTTTAATTTAAACTTTTATTACCTTCGCTAGTGAATGACAAACTAAACACGAAAACGTGAAGGTGACAACTAGAATCGATTTGTGACAGACACGATGGCCGATAATCGATTTCCCGTTTCTACCGATGCTGTAATCGATTCTGCGGTTCTTGTTTAATCGATTGTGTGTCAAGTTTTTATGGAAATTGGCGAATTGTAAATGTAAACAGTACTTCATTGCATAACGTTACTAAATAAAGTTTTCTATTAAGGAGTAGAATGGCATCTTGAAATGTAGTTACATGTCTTCAGTCTCGTTGTTCTTCCCGGTTCCTATATTCAATAACGAATCGTTTTGTTTAACGAGCGGTAGCATTGTTTTACATTAAACTTGGCCTTAAAACAGACTCGTAAGCTAATTTTACCTATGAAAGTCACTAACGTCTGAGAAGGACTTCTATACAAAAGAATGGAGTCTAACCTTTTTTTTATTACCAATTTGTCTTACGGCCGTTTTCAATAACCTATCTATCGGCGGTTTCGCCTACTAGAGATAGAAATTTGACATAAGCTCCATAGAAGTAATGTCAAACTATCGTAAGGCAAACCGCCGATAGATAGGATATTGAAAATGGCGGTTAGTCGCGTTTGACCTTAGTCGCACCTGATGGTAATCGCAGACAAGGTCTAAGATGGAGCACATGAATCCAAATAACAGAGATATAGAGGGATGCACCTACGCCCCTCTGTCTCTCAGATACACACCACGGAACACAGTAAACTGCTTGGCGCCGGATTTTAAATTTCATCATTGATACATGAGTCCTAATTTTACCCAATAACGATCAGTACAATAATTTGCACCTGCCTTAATATCTCTTCACCACCTTTGGTTGACTGGTAGAGAATGCCTAAGGCTCCTTTGTACTTTTTTGTTGCATAAAGTTTAAATAAATAAAATAAATAAATCAGTAAATTATAGGAATCTGCTATTAGTAACAAATACGTTTCTTCTTAAAAAAAAAGATGGAATCAGGCGTTACTTTGCAGAAATCCATGACATACAAATATGCAAATACAATATCTAGCTTTAATTCCGCTGAACAATTAATCAATTAAATTGTTCAGCGGAATTAAAGCTAGATATTGTATTTGCATATTTGTAACTTATCTTCTTCTTTTGTAAAATTTCGTACTTGTAATTGAAAATAACGAAACATAAAATATAATATAAAAATGACTAGTTTCTCACTAAAAATGTCCCACACATCACATTTATTCCGTTCCGAATATGAAAATTTAGTCCGTGCGAGAATTTATATCTTTTAATATACGACATTATGAATTTACAAGGAAGGCAGTAACGTAACCGCAAAATATTTTACTCAATATCTACATTATGAAACAAGGAAATAATTTAAAAGATATTATGTTTGGGAAACATTCGCTTCCTAGAATCTCCTGAAACGGTATTTTAAACGATAAAATTCAAATAAGTTTTAGTGTAATATTATTAAGTACCAAAAACATTTCAGTTATGTTTTTCATTATTTTTAATAACGTATCACATCTCATAGCTCTTTTAGTCCACCTAACATATTTTCTTTGCATCACCCTAAGGTCGACTGGTAGATAAAATGCCTAAGGCATTAAGTACGCCCCTGTACAAATTTTGTGCGGAAGTATAAATAAATAAATACAATTTATACAAAATAAAAATAAGATTGAGAAATCTTAGAAAGTTTTGTTTTGAATCTTTCTCAAACTCGTTTATTTTAATTCGACCATTATTCAGGGTCCTTTTGAAAATCAACATTTTCGACATTCAAAAATGTAGTTTCCTGTGGAGAAAATCTGGCAGCAGAAACTCCATGTTTAATCTTTCTATACAATTCACAATCAGCCTAGACTTTTCCCAACTATTTTAGGGTCAGCTTCTAGTCTAACCAGATGCGGCAGAATACCAGTATTTTACACGGAACGACTGCCATCAGACCTCCGCAACCCAGTTACTGAGCAATAACGATATCCTACGGTTAGACGGTTGTGAGACTTTCAGGCTTCTGACTATTTTTGAAAAAGTACATTGATTGCACAAAAACCCTGTGTAAAGACAATGGTGCGCATTCTATTGCGCACCGACAAAACTGAACTAAAAGTATTGCTATCTTTTATTAACAGGCAAAACAAGAAAGAGACGAAACATTTTTAGAGCTATCAAACTATTTTACTTGATGAACATTACTGTTTTTAGGCGACGTGTATGTTGAAGTGTTGTCTAAATATGTTTGTAAATTTTAGTTCAACTTAATTTGACAGCTCTAATATTCTTCCATCTCTTGTTTGTTTTATCTGCAAGTAAAGGATAGCAATATTTTTTGCTAAGTTTAGTCTGTGTTCAACAGAATTGGGGCTAATGTAAAGCCTACTTAAGTAGGTATAAAACAGGGTTTAAAAAGTGATTAAAGAAATATGTCTAGACGATAGACATCAGCACCCTCATTAATACTAATAACAAGAAATTACGATCATCAATCTGCTCGACAAACGTGTTGATTATGTAACCATAATCACCGTCCTTGGCGCAAACTCTCACAGCCATAGAAGTCTGTTGTAAGGCTCATGCTTTCCCGTATCTCGGGCTAGAACATAAAACTTCCTCATTGCACGCTGGGAATAAACGCGTGTTGTTAGATTCAACAAAACCCAGCACGCTTCATGGTAAGATCTATACGGTCCGCCTGGCTAGCTACCACCCTCACATTAAAGTCCAGCGCCAAGCAGTTTACTGTGTTCCGTCATGTGTATGTGAGAGCCAGATGGGTGAAGGGGAATTCCTCTATATCTCTGTTACTTGGATTCGTGTGCTCCATCTTAGACCCTGTCTACGCTTACCAAGTGCGGCTAGGGTCGAATGCGACGAAGCCAAATAATAAAAAAAATAAAAAAGGTTTTATAACGGACATTTACGGGATGACGACAAGTGTGTATAGCAGCTCCTAATTAGTCATAAGGTCCCAATTACGTCACAACAATTAGCGAATGCTAAAATCATTAATTTTATCTTACTTCCGCTTTATTACGCAGTGGAGATCCATAATTAAATAATTAACAACATACCTACATAATAATGTACAGGAACATAGTCTGGTACAAACAAGGTGTTACATAATTAAATAAAACCACAAACGAAAAAGTAGTTTGTTCAGAAGGGATTTCTTCATAAAAAGTATAATAAAAAATTGTGTTCTTTTTTTCAAATTCGTCAGTCTATTGAGATAAAAAAATTAAACCTTAAGTCCAGGTAATTATAATGAATTTTAAATGTGAATATAATATGAAATATTATATTAATACTAATTTCTTAAAAGAATATCGTAGTTTTTATTAAAATTGAATTTTAAAAATTGTATTGTACTTTTAAATTGATATTCTAATTCGGATGTCTGTAGTCTCTGGTTATTTCTGTTACGCGTTGTATAAATGGAAAGGTAAAAAACATTTTTTTCTAGTAATCTTATTTATGGCAGAATGAACTGTCATTGGAAAGCATCACTTCTTATAAAAGAGCATCTTTATCACATAGCAAAGTAACTTAAAATCTGCGACTGTGATACAAGATAAATGTTGTGACTGTGCTTATAATATTAACTGAGAAGCCTAGTACACACTACACACGCACACACACACAAACACACACACTATAGTACTTTGTTAAAAATCAGTTTTTTTAGCATTAACAGTATGTTAAAATTCAAACAAAGTCGAAGCTATAGTATAGTACAGTCGCCAGCACATCAAGCTACCCGAAACTGTCAAATTTTCCCAATCAACCTTGAACCTAATGCTTTTGCGATAAAGATGAAAATCTATTAAAGAAATTTGACAGTTAGTAGTAGCTCTATGTGCTGCTGTCTGTACATATAATACATAAGAATAAAATAATTTATCAACTCTTCTAAGTTGTAGCTTGTAGCGATCCTATTTGCCCAACACAGAACTGTGGAAACCAGTCGAAACAAACCCGTGGCTCCAACCAGTAGGTATCCGAACTGAATTCCAAATGACTTGGCTACGTGACACGAGCTTAGGATCCAGGGTCACTCCTGCGGCGACAACTTTACTTGGGGATCCGCCCGCCACCCCCCTTTGTTAGTTGCGTGACAACCCTACAGGAATACTTGAGTGAAATCGTGGTTTTGGATGCTGTGTGGATACTTATTTCAAGATCCTTATATTTGGCAAAAACTGTGTGATAACACGGCAATTTGATTTGCGTAAACGTTCCTCAATTATTAGGAGTATAAGGACAAAATGTTTATACTACTCATGTAAATGGCAACAGAAAAATATAGACTCATGTTCATATTCTTTTGTCAAATTAAAAATAGAAAAAGAAAATAAATTCTGCAAACCTATTCTTCAACTCCAGAACTCATTTATTGAAAATAGACTAGAGAATTACGTAATTCTTTTTTTTCCTTTGCCCCACAATAGCATTTCTCCTGTATCGTGGGTGTGTTTACAGACGCAAATCTTACATGCACAGTCCGTCCAGACCCGGAACAACTATCTGTAGACCATACAAATATCTTGTCCATGCGAGAATCGAACCCGTGACCCGTAACGCAGAAGCCAATCGCTCAGTCACTGCACCAAACGTGTCGGCTAACGTTTCATTTTGAACGTTACAAAAAAATCTCAAATTACATCTTATTTCAGTACTAGCGACCCGCCGCAGCTTCGCATGGGTACTATAATATGCATGTATTATACATATAAACCTTCCTCTTGAATCACTCTATCTATTAAAAAAAACCGCATCAAAATCTGTTGCGTAGTTTTCAAGATCTAAGCATACATAGGGACAGACAGCGGGAAGCGACTTTGATTTATACTATGTAGTGATAACTATACTTGGGAGCAAATAAATCGAGCCACTTCTATTTTTCACGTAGATATAATTGTTATTATTTTTGGTATTATGGAACAGATCAATTCTAAACATATATCGCCTAAAAGGTTACTTGATAACCTTTACAATGAGGGTAGTTTTTTGTATTTTGAATGATATAATTCATGAAACCAAAACTAATAACCAGGACACGTGAAAAAAGGAGTGGCTCGATTTCTTTGCTCCCAAGTGTACATACTGCCTCCTAAAAAAATCTTTTGAATTTCAATCAAAGCTTTCAGATTAGGCTTAAAACAATCTTCCTTCTTTCAACAATATCAGAACCCTCTCAAACTTCAAAATTAGATCATAACTTGAAACGATGCAATGAGTTCTAAATCCAGATACATATCAAGAACCGTTTGCGATAGCCAGCTCAGTGAATGTCGGGGCATGCATTGTGATCGTAGCTATCGGCTTGATAAACTGCCGCCACTGTCCGCCCAGTTTCAAAGGATAAGCGATGGAGTTTAAAATGTCCCTCAGTGGACCGAACACAATAGATTGCAGGTCCTGGAGAAATGTAATCTTAGTGGAATGGAATGCGAATTGGATGTGAGAAGTTTTGTGTAGTTTGTTTTGTTGAGTTTGAGACCAATGCTGCTAAGTTAGTAGAAGATAGTAAACTATGATGAAATAGAAGCACTGTTAGCACATGTATCATAATGCATGGATCTGTCCGCTTGGTCTGTTATACGCAATGGAGTGCAGCAAATTAAGTGCTGTAAGGGTAGGTAGTGGATGTGAAATGTGCACGTCCTCACCTCGCGGCACACGATACACACATAAACACACATACAAACCTAATCAAGAACTCACAAACATACACAATCACACACACACACACACACATACTCACATACTCACACACTCACACAAATATTGTTTGTTTTATCTTAATATATTATTATTGTAATAGAAGGTAAAAAAATCGGTATGGAAGAGCGGAGTCTCCCAACACAGGCATTACTTGCTTAAAGGGAGGCTCCAATCACTAAGTTGTCTTGTAAATATTGTTGGAGAAATAAATGATTTTTGATTTTGATAAGCTAATATCCTACTTATTCATTAAGCAATCATCATGATTGGGTATATTAAAAGAGTTATGGAGTACCATGGAGTTTCTTGCCGGCTCTTCTCCATAGGAAACGACTAATTGGAACCGTGCACCTAAATTCGACTTTTCATAAGCGCCTGTAATGGTTTATGTGAAATAAAAACTTTTTATTTTGAATTTGAGCCTCCACGAGTGACGTGAGAGTGAGTGAGTGGCTTAAGTATGTCCGGCGCACTCCTCCACCTCGCTGACTGGCTAATCTTTTTACTACGGCATGAAGATTTACCAATTGATCAAAAAACATTTCAAATCTTTAGTACTACATTCATATTAAGTTCAGCTTCAGGTCCAAAAGCACTAATATTGTTAAATAATGTCAATATAATAATAATAATAACGGATTGTTGCACAAAAATATAAAGATAATTAAGTACATCAACGACAATTGTTATTATTACTTATAGCAGAGGCATTTAAAGCCAGTTTAAGTGACAGTAGGTATTCGTATTACTGTAAACCTACTTATTTAGATCCATTAAACAATTATTATTATATTTGCGTTTATTCATTGTACATACTTATTAAATACATTTCTAAATATTTCTATAAAAAAACAAAAACATTTAAAAATATAAAACATATTATATTCGTTTATTCATCTTTAAACATATTATTTTATATTTTTAAATATTATGTTTGAAGATGATGTTTTATGATAAAATTGCCAGGTATATCCAGACCCGAATCCATCAACAGTTTTTCACCAATTTAATAATCCAAATCCAATCCTACCAAAACGCACCGCCCTACACTCCTCTGCTACACCGATACAAGCCATTTCACTAACACGAACACCCGACCGTTCAACGACCACCGAAAGAATCACCTTTAAAATGTCCAATTTAAATTGTTCCGACAAAGGGGCGAGCCATTTCAATTTTGAGTGAGGAGAGCTCTAAATCGAAAAGTGCGATAGCCACTCCGTAAGCGCCTCCTGGGGCGACTCTATACAATTTATAGAGGTAATAAAATAGCATTAGAAAGTATAGCTGTTACTTGAGGATAGAGATTACCTCACGATCTTTGCGTAAGCACCCATTTTGGGTAAGTGGTAAATATAAAAATTGGATCTAAGCTAAAAAAAACTTAACAGAAAAATCAGAAAACAATCCGCTTTGCCACGATCGTTGAAACAATGGAACTGGGGGCCTACTCCCTAAGTCCGTCAACGAAGTTAGTCCCCCGTCCAAAAGTAGCCCGAAACGTTGAAGTGAACAAAACAAGTGTCAAGTTCAACTTTTCGGACGGGCAAAAACATAACGGTAGTAGGGACAACTGTCAAATCGTGTTGTCATTCATTCTTAGTTCGGGCCACGAAATAATCGTATGTCCGTAGGTGATAGGGAATAGGAAACGCTCGTAACTAAGACCGAAACCACGGACTTCGTGCTTAGGGAGAAGATCCCCAGTAAAGGTACAAGTCCGAGACGGGCTGTGAACTGCAGACTGCATCCGCCGACCGCAACTCGCCGTCCGAATAACACCTTTAAGATGCAAACCTTAAAGGTAGTATTCCAACGGCGATCGCAAACTGCAACCGCAGATGCCAGCAGCAGACAAGCGACACTACTGGTTCATACAAACCAATGTGACTTGCGGTTTGCGGTTGCAGTTTGCAACCCGTCTCGGACTTGTACCTTTAAGAATCCAAAAAAATGTGTATATGTTTTTTTACTTTGCTCTTGTTTAGTAATTTAGTTATAGTTTATCAATCTGTTACATCTTTTATCAAATCCATGCGTAATCAGTATGCTTATATTTAAATTCAAAATTATACTATCCCTATTACCGAAGATTTGTCATTGGCTCTCTGTTAACTAAATTTGCGTAATTCTAGGTTTATTTAGATGTAAGTCTTCACTGTTTCTTAAACAAATAAATATACAACGTGTTACAAAAATACCCCTAAATCCGAAAGGGGATTAAAAGGTCTCCTGTAAAGAGCCTATTGGCAATAAGTATTTCAAAATAAAAGTAGGACACAATAAAAAATTGGACAAATCATAAAATAAAATTATCACTGAAACGCAACCCTGAAAACATAAAAGTAAAGAAACCCAGAAAGTTATTTACATTCTTACCTAATTTCCTCTGAGAGGTAAATGACAACAACCATAAAAGACTACTTGATTAACATTTTCTTTTTTAAGGGGAATTATGTAACACGTTGCATAATTTTCTATGGAAAAATGATTTTTTTATTCTAACAAACCGAATGTATTATAATATTGACAAAAGATGGCCGTGAAGATAATAAAAGAAAAACAAATCAAAAATCTAGTTCGTAGGATACAATCCCACTTAACCTTAATTGTGTAATGGTGGTCAATTTGGAAAATAGCACGACAAAAGCGGAAGCAACTAAGTTAATAATGTCTGGAAACGTTCTCCAACATGATGGAAATGTTTCTCGCATGACGGGCGCGCGTGCACAGTAAACATTGTTGTTTATTCTCATCATTGGATCACCGGCCAATTATAGCGTTTGATTCAGTCAGATAAAATTCACAGTTGGATTTTGAAAATAGAACACGTTTTGGCGGCATTTTCTACAATGCATTGAGTTCGATTTCCAATACGCAGCTACAGATTAGTAATTTTTTTTCAGATATTCTCTGAAAGATATGGCTAAGGGCGCTTTCAATTTAGACGTTTCGTGTCGGACCGCTGCCGCACGTTTACCGTGCCGCTGGTTATAACCCGCTGACGGACCGCTGCAGTACGGTAGCCGTCCGACAGCAAACGCCTAAATTGAAAGCCTATCTGACTGCCGTGCGTTTGTATGCTAGTGATGTGACATCAGTCAAGCCATGGACTCTGACGAAGAAACATTACTGTTAGTGCTCTTGTTGAAAATTATAAAACAGAAACAAAAACAAAAACGACGCCCCCGTAAAAGAGCAGCACCAATGTTTTCATTAACATGTAATTCTGGTGATTTCCATAATCTTTATCCTAGGTTAAAACAAGATCCAAGCAATTTTTTTAATTATCTAAGAATGTTTCTACGAATTACTTGAATAAGTTAAAAGTAAAATTCAGCGGCAATAAATTGTTTTCAAACATGCTATATCAGCTGAAGAAAGACTGCTGATAACATTGAGGTGAATAAAATAAACAACATATTTGTGATATTATTTATTTCTACAATTATTTTCATTGTATTATTTGTTTTATACAAAATTTTAGTAAAAAGGATAATATTAAGAGGGCTATCACATAGAGTCTGGCCAACGAAAAACGCCCCTCGAATTATTTGCAAACTTTTATATGGCAATGATTTTTCAACGAAAATATTTATTTCTAAAGTGTCAAATTAGGTTATTTCATACAAATTGGGGTTGCCATGCAGAGATTTTTTAAAATTTGCCGCGCTTTTTCAGTGTCTTCTTTCGTTTGCCAGACTCTATCACCTCTCTCGAACAGAACATATTTTTAAGAATGTTAAATGAAAAGATGCAGTTTTGAAAAATGTAATCAATGGGCTCAGAAAATAATATGAATTTAATAAGTAATTTAAAAATACATTTTTATTGTGTTCCATAATAAACACAGCTTGCTTGTGTTTGAGAGAGGTGATAAAAGCAAACAAGTAATGAAAATTTTATGAAATTAGCTCTGTCGTCTATTCACCGCACTATTCAACAGCGAAATGAACACGTGGTGTTTTCGACGTTGCCGTCCTGTTGCCGAGCGTTCGCGGTGCCGGCGCCGCGCTGTTGCCGCACCGCGCGCTTTGTATGACAAAAAACGATCGTCCGTGCGCAGTGCGACTAGCGTGCCGCTGCCGCACCGCAGCAGGACGACAGCATACCGCTAAATTGAAAGAGCCCTTAGATAGAGACAAGGTATTAAGCACAGTTCAGACTTCGCTATAATATATAGCAAATATTGTATCGCACAATGTTATCGCTCAGCATGCTTTTTATATGGACACGTTCACACAACGGTGTGCTATCAAGTTTTGGCTTGCTGTACGCGATGCACTTGAGCAATTCTCAGAGGTACGAGCCTCTTCGGTCCCTGCCCCGCCTCACTTCTACCCCGTCTGTTGCCGGACGGATCGCTGTCAAATAACTTGCTATATATAGTAGGCCGGCTTGCGATATAGCGTGTAGTGGGAATAGTAAATAGCGAAATAGTATAGCGTTGTCTGAACTGCGCTTTACTTACTAAGACAACAGGTAATCTCTTATGGAAGTGATAATATAGTAAGTACAAAAAGAACCACAAAACTCTCATCAATATCCTTGAGTTTTTTTGCCCTTCTGTCGTAAATTTACCAACTTTCAGTTCAACTTTGGCATAGATCAAGTCAGGAGTCAAGAGTTAATTATAGGGAGCGTACTTCTAAAACACTTGCCGTTAATCGTGAAGCGTCAGAACTCGGGGAGTATCATGTCAAATTAAGTAATCGTGGTGTAATTGAGCCCGGTATCAGAGAACAACGTCGACTCATCAATCAACTCACCCCACTAGCTGAGTTTTCTTTACGTCCAAAGCAGAAGCTTATAGCGATTTCACAAACTAAAAAAAAATGGCGTCCAATGTATTTGGGTAATAAAACAGGAGCTGAAGAAAGTCACATACGTAATAACTTCTTCCACTGGTTTAATTTTTTATTAGTGCATTTATTTTGGAAAGTTCAAATCGTAACGCGGGACGCAAACATAATATGCGCAAATGATAAAGGTAAATGATCAGCAATATGTTCCAGGTTTAACTTAGCTGATGATAACGTCATAAATATAAATAATAAAAAAACATTAAAAACCAATAAACATGTCATTTTTATCACACTATCTCATTGATTTGACTAGATTATTTCGTAATTTCCAGGTATGTATGTTGATTGAGACGATTTCATAATTTTATTGTAGAATTACAACACCGTATGTAATAGGATGCCATCATACGTCACATCCTATTTCTGATATCAATCTCAAATATGAAATGGAAAGAAACCTAAATTGTCATCGACAGAAATCCACTGTTTCCATCTTAATTTATGGTTACTGATATTTTCCTATTTCCAAGAAAAAATCAAATTCAAAAAGAGCATAAAAAAATATTCATAAGCAAGTCATAACAAAAAAATAAAAAGTGCAATAATCTCTGAATAAAATAAATTAATAAAATATCGAATTAAGGTTAGCAATAAATGTTTTTCCTCTTTTCTACTAAAATATGCTGTGCCCGACAGGGTCCATAATTGATTCCATAGTCTTAAGTCCACCACCTGTTTCAAAATTAAATTATGGAATGGAAGAAAAGAAAGCGAAATAAAAATCAATCATTGAAATTGCAGGAACTGTATTACTCATATTTAATTGTAACAGAAAATCACGGAAAAAGATTATCGTCATCATTTTCCATTTCACTGAATGGAAAATCATAAAAAACCCGCTACCGCTTCTGGCTTGTCCTACACAAAACAAGTTACAGTGTTATCCTCACTTCAGTTTTAGTAGTCATTACAGAAATCTTGCTAATGCGTCTTGAGTTGCGGTTAGGTGCCGTGTGGAACTGCCTTTAGCAAGGGGAGAGCTGTTATTTATCGCGTTAGGTTTTTTACTTGGCGGCAATTTAGATATCACGATGTTTTTGGTCTTTGTTAACTAATTTACTGGTTTGCAAGGTCGGAAGTTAGACAAATATGGTGAATAGTTCGTTTTTGAATCAAGACTTTGTATAGATATGGTCTCTTTCTGCAAGCATTACTGTTATTAGAAAAGTAATAATAAAAAACAGGATTGCATTTTTTTTATCGATGTTAAATCGTCAAATGTCTTCTTCCTCTCTGGGCGGAGCGGGAGGGAGTGTCAGACTAGAAAACCTATCCGTGTTCCTCTTAATGCCTTTTGCGTTCAGAGGCCACGGTAACTCTTTCGAACAAATTCCGCAACCCTGGCAGGCACTGGCCCTAGCAGGCTCCGTCTAATATGCTGACATCTCTTTGAGGCGCGCGTGGAACACAACGCGCCGTCGACCCAGGCTTGGTTCTGATCGGACGACGAGCCACCCAACGCTCGCCGTCCACAGGCCCGTGCCTACGATGGCCGGGAATAGCCCTGCGACTCCCGACGCCCGTACGTCTTCTTTTGTTGCGGCGGCTGGAGCGTTGCATACACTTCTTAACCTGGGGCTTAAGGGCAGCAGCAAATGAGCAGAAGTGTCATCAGTGTAATAAATGCTACGATCACTAATTTAGACCAGCCCCCTGATTCAGAACGATTCGATTAGACAGTTGTCGAACGATTTGGTAAGATATCTCTTTCCCTCTCGTTACGAGAATCATAGACGCAATGAGATGAACCGAATCCGACGAAACCGAGTCGACAACTGCGTATCGAATAGGTTCTGAATCGAGGGCTGTACCTTACAATAAAGAACTCCAAACATGTCGGCTTGGGAGGTAGTTCCCAGAAATCGAAAAACGAAGTTTCATACCGTTGAAAACTTTTTGTTAAATCTGCCTCTCTTTTCATTCTGAAACGACACAAATCTCTCAAATAAATGTCGTTTATTATTACGGACCGAATTCTAATTGCCCAGATTAATGACTTTGAGCAATATCCATAGTGCAGCAACACGGCTACCGATGACTCGGTCATCGGCCGCGTAGCTCTAAGGGAAATATCTCCTATTTGAGGTCACCTAGTACACGCGTACTAGCGGTAAACTTCGATCATGATGAAGATAAAATAATTTATCAAAAAAGACACGTTCAGATAAAAAGATGACAATCAAGATCAAGATTGAAATGAAAAATATTTTCTGCACATTTTTAGATTTGAACTCGATTATCGTTCATTCAGTCTCACGAACTCCATCTTTCTCCATCAACATCAAAATTCGGACCCTACCAAGTGTACCTATTCGAGTTGATAACAACTGCGCTGTGCATTGACTTCAACACAAAGGGCGCTCGCAAATTACACACCAGGCCAGCAATTACGAGCCCATAACAACAGATACATTTGTATGACAATGTTCGAGTTTTTTGCGAAACATGATATCGCATTCGAAGTCGAGTACATTGTGAGAACAAATAGTGCAGTTTTGGAAACGGTAAAATTGTGGATTTTAATTTTTTTTATTATTTGTTTTGACTTTTATCTTTGAAGTAAGTTGTTGCGTATTTGAATACTAGCTGTGCCCGCGACTTCGTCGGCATGGAAGTCGGAAAACAACATTGTGTCGCAGCAACTAAACAATGTATTTGTAATCATTTTTTAAATCTAATCACATTTATTTCCAATAAGCTCATCATCCACACTCAACAGCGTGATAATTTGTACTCTATAACTCGCCCCGCTCTTTAACGGACATCTTTGCCAAATTTGAACTAAATCTGTTCAGTAGTATTGGCGTGAAGCTCCGACATACAAACAGACAAATAGACAGAAATTCTAAAAATGGTATTTTTGGCATCTGCGTCGTTTTTAATACACGTAGCAATCGTTTTTGTCCAAAAACATTGAATGTACAGTCTTTGCTTCGTTACGATTATATTATAATGTATAGAAATGAGAGTTATATCATTCTACGTGACTGGAATATCTCACTCTTATCTGATAGAACATGCGTTTTATCGGAGATAATACTCTTGCAGACTGTTTGCCAAATCTTAAAAGGTCAACATCTAATAATCTCTGCAGGGCAATTGTGTAATGTAACCAACATCAATCATGACAGTTGATGTGTCAAAAACAATATTCATTGCGTGGCACATAGTTGTAGAGAAGTCGGATTTTTATTACATAAGTTGCTATGGAAATTATTGACCGGTCAAAATCAAAGCCGATTACAAGTGTGTTGCGCAATTAGAATGCTGATTTCTATGATAATGAAAATAAAAAAAAAACGATTTTAGGAGAGTTCCATAGTCAGAATCATGCTATAAATGTTAACCAGTCGTTTACGATTATTTTTTACGGAACCAACTGGCTGATAACTTTCCATATCTTCAAGTTATTGATAAGTCTGTCAAAACATTTAAAAAACACGACTGTAATTTTGTTTAAACCTACAATGGGCATGGTGACAGCATCAATAAATTGCAAATCTAATTAGTCCGCCAGTTAGAGTTTTGAAAAATAATGGATACGTATTTTTTCTTTTGTCTATATGTATATATCTATGAATATTTGGAAAGATAAAACGCATCAAAACTCGAGAGTGGGGGCTTGTGACGTCAGAAGCAAGTAAAAATTGTACTTGCTTGTGACGTTTTGCCAATTTTAAAAGTGTCGTATCTTCGTCAATTTTGGTTTACGTAAGAAAAGAAAAAATACGGGTCAAATATTTTTTGATAATCTAACTAACGGACTAATTAGATTTTTTCAGTCAAATACCTATTGTAAAGTTTTACGGTACTCTAACAGACGAACATGACAAAATTTTAAGTGCTCCTCATTTTATAACAGCACCCTAAAAAGCAATTAAACCACATCACAACTCATTAACTGTCGCATTATCGGCCAGATAACGGTAAAGCCAACACTGCAGCTGACCTTCCGCCGCTCCCAGAACTGATAGCGCTCACAACCGGTTCGTGACCTTATACACCTTGCATCCGAAGCACTTCACAGAATCACCATGTTTGTGCCATCTTCGAGGAAGCTGAGCGGTGTGTTTGTTGATGCCCTCATTACAATGGTTGTGATAGGTATTCACCGAAATGTGATGTCGTAAACATGTGTGTCAATATGTTTTTTGAACTTTTATCTTATAACTAGCTATGGCCTGCGAGTTTGCTCGCATCCTAAGGGAATTACTTCATGTATCCGGATGAAAAGTATTCTATGTCATAATCCAGGTGATGGTATACCTGTGTGCCAAATTTCATCAAAATCCATTCAGCCGTTAGGGCACGATTGATTAACAACTTCCAAATTCACAACAAACATCGGAACTTTCACATTTATAATATTAAGTATATAGATAAATATAGTAGGAAATGGATGAATCCATGGGGCGATGGTCCCGAACTACCTCGAATCTTTGTATTAGTTTCATAAAAGCCATGTTATTGATTAAAACCGGCCAAGTCAGCAGCATCCATCTGCATTTTAAATACATAATTGTGAGGACACCTGCTAACCTAGTTTCCCTCTTGTGTCTCCGCGACCAATCAGAAAATAAAATGATAAAAGAAAACTCCTGACTGACTGACTCATCAACGTCCAGCCCAAACCCTTGGACCTAGAAAGCTGAAATTTTGCACAGAGGTTCCCTTTATAATGCAAACAAGGAGTAAGGAAGGATTTTTCGAAATTCAACCCCTAAGGGAGTTAAATAGGGGATGAAAGTTTGTATGGAAAATCGTCAGTTAACGGGCTCAAAACTTCACGCAAGTGAAGCTGCGGGCAAAAGCTAGTATACAAGGTTAGTCAGAAAGGGGGTACTAATCCGAAAGGGTGTTAAAGTACCCATAATAATGAGTAACTTTTGTTCTACCACTTTCCCCAAAAGTCAATAATTTAAGAGAAATAGCCGTTCAAAAATTACATAAAAATATGCTAAAATCTATCTATCCTCAGCTATGATCAGCTGTGTTTACATTTTAGGTCATATTTGGGGTCACGAATTAGAAGCTTCATTTTCTAAATTCGTAACTAAAGTAGAGACGAAGAGTATTAAAAAAAAACTAAAATAAAAATTATTTTACATGGAAATAAAAATTATCGAATTTTGAAATTTTAACACTTGCTTTAAAACCGTCATCAGTGATACTCTAAGTGGGCTGCGGATTAGTACCCCCTTTCTGACTAACCTTGTATATAATAAGCACATTTCACCAAATAATAATTCCTCACACGCAAACATTCCTACGAAAATCAATGAGACATCACCGCTTTCGGTAGTTCGCACAAACCATTCCACCAATGATAATAGGGCCGTCACCGAGGCGCGAGACGCCCGACTGCGATCTGTCACCGGTGAATGCGTCAAAGGGTTTTTGTCAAGGCGCGAATTAAATCGGCCAGCGGGAGGCACGGCGCGATTGATCGTCAACCGGTTATATCCGATTCAGGGCGATTGCACACCCTGTGTACGGTATGTACTGTTTCGGCGTTTTGATAGGAGTTTTAGTACGTGTGATTCCGTATGCAATTTAATTTTGTAGAGGTAGTTTATACAGGATGTTAACGAATTCGTGTAATTCCTTAAAACCATATGATCTGCTACTGGTGTAGATTGTCACGGAATGCAAATCAGGCCGATTTAAAAAAAAAAATTTTTTTCATGCGGTGCCTATGGCTAAGTGATCGAATCTAAACCACAGGATTCAGTAAAAAATAAGTTTTTTTTTTTTTGCATTTATTTTTTATTTGCTTGATCATTTCGATGCCACGCATAAAATAATAAAAGTACGGCGACGCGGCTAGCGGGCACGACTAATGCGATATCGCTCTTTGCAGTCAGTTAACTCGGGGCTCTAAAATGACACATAAATGGAAAACCAATTTTTTTTTTATTTTTCATTTTTTTTCAACAATAGCCATTTAGTGTTACTCTGTGTCACCAGTAGATTACGCTGTTTGAAGGAATTACACGAATTCGTTTACACCCTGTATAGGTTTTTGATATACAAAAGTATAGTAGGTAGGTATGTAATAAAATGATAAATCGCCCTCCACGAAATGGAATCAGCAGTCAAGAATCATCAATATCCCAACATCCACTATTGAACCTCAGCCACAGCCGTTTTTTTTTTTGTAATGTTTACCCCTCTCTAAGATTTCTCTTGTATCGTGGGTGCGTTTACAGACACAAATCTCACATACACAAACGCCCAGACCCGAAACAACCACCTGCAGACAAATTTTTGTTACGTGTGGGAATCGAACCCACGACCAGTAGCGCAGAGGCCAATCGCTTAGTCACTGCACCAAACGTGTCGTCAAATTCAATGATGTCAGTTAAAAGATAAACACTAAGAAAGGATAAAACATTACTAATACTACAGTTGTTTGCTGTAGGCTGAATGAGGTCAATGAACCTTCATACTAAACTTTTTTATTAAATAAATAAAAACATGCGTATTTTTTTACATATTCTGAACAACCCCTTACAGCGGTTACGCACTGCATCCGACCCGAATCCGTGAAAATACGTTCCGAAGTAGCCATAGAACTATTTGTATGGTATCTACCATACAAATAGTTCCGAATCCGATTTCTATCCGTCATCTGTGAGTTTCTAATTCGGAAGAACAATTGACGGACCGAAGTAGCCGTAGTACTTACTATTTGTATGGTAGTTTACGCACTACAACCGGCATCCGTCATCCGATTTCTATCCGTCATCCGTGAGTTTCTAATTCGGAAGAACAATTGACGAACCGAAGTAGCCTGAATTGTTTGAATTTGGATCAGAGATCGGAATAGTGCGTAAGCAACATCCGAATTCAGTCCGAGATTTTCACGGATTCCATCGGATGCAGTGCGTAAAGCAATATCGGAATTCGGTCCGAGTTTTTATATCCGTATTTTCACGGATTCGGATCGGATGCAGTGCGTAATCGCTCTTAATGTTTGGGCAGGTATTTCGACAGGACCTTATATTCACACAGAGGGTTTGCTTTTGTTTACCAAAGAGGAGAGGCAGAGGAGTGTTTAGTGCTACCTTCTTCAATTTACTTTCAATATTATGCCGTGTGGGGACGGGTTAGAATATAAAACTTCCTCACCACACGCTGGGAATAGATGCGTTGTGAGATTCAACAAAACCCAGCACGCTTGGTGGTAGCATCTATACGGTCCGATTGGCTAGCTACCACCCTCACATTAAAGTTCGGCGCCAAGTTTACTGTGTGCCGTCATGTGTATGTGTGGGTAGGATAGGATATAATATATATATCGGATAGGGAAATCTATATCTCTGTTACTTTAAATCATGTGCTCCATCTTAGACCCTGTCTGCGCTTACCATTAGATGGGATTAGGGACAAACGCGATCAAGTCAAATAATGAAAAAAAAAATGCGAGTCGGAATCGCGCACGAAGGGTTCCGTAACATTATGTAAGTATAAAAACAGCAAAAAAATCACGTTTGTTGTATGGGAGCGCCCTTAAATATTTATTTTATTTTGTTTTTTAGTATTTATTGTTAAAGCGGCAACAGAAATACATCATCTGTGAAAATTATAACTGTCTAACTATCACGGTTCATGAGATACAGCCTGGTGACAGACGGACGGACGGACAGCGGAGTCTTAGTAAAAGGGTCTTATTTTACCCTTTGGGTACGGAAAGCTAAAACACTTGCGTAACGCAGAGGTTAAACTTTATTCTACTCGTACATCTTGCATCGATACCTTATCGAAACAATGCCAACGTAACAATAAGCGTTTTACAGCTAGAGTTCCCTTTCCAGGTCACATCACATTTGCATCGATTCAGTATCAAACTTAATTATCCAGATGATTGTTGTATGCCAAAGTGACCTTATTATGAGATTTATGTACAATCGGGAGCAATGAATCCGAGTCACCGTCATAAACCTTAATATATCGGAAACCAAGAATGATAGCTTATTCAAACAAAAAGTATTTTAGACTATTTAATATTACTCAACTAAAATTAATAAAACTTCTTAAATAGGTAATGAAGCAATGATCCCATAGCTTTCATAGTCGATCCTTCCTTAAGTTAGTAGTTAACACAGGTAAAATTGGTTTACGAAACTATTTATATGCCCAATTTAACAGTAAAAGTGCTACCATTGGTAAGCAAAACGATTCGTTTTTGTCCATTCGAACCAGACATTAGAGACCTTTTACACCATAAAGCCTCGTATCCACTAGGCAACAATTGACGCGAAACATGTGACGCTTAACATGTTCGGCAACATTGCCATATGACGCGGGACATGACGCTGAAAGAATTAGTACGCATGAGTTTGTTGCACGTTGTCGATCATCGTGTTGCTACCTGTTTTGAAACATGTTGCGCAACATGCCGCGCGTCAATTGTTGCCTAGTGGATACGAGTCTTTAAGCCTCGTATCCACTAGCATGTTGCAGTGCTATAGCATGCCAACACTTAGCATGTTGCAGGCACTGCAAGAATCGTAACATTTTGCTGACATCTGCTAGCATGCTAAACAATTATCGTGTAGGTAAATAAAGCCTAAGACAGCACACGAAAGATTACTTCGCCCTACCAAAGTGAATTGAAAATGATAACTTAATCATTAATCATTTTCCTAATACAAAGTATGAGAAAAACATTACGGGAAGCGAGTTTCATCTGTTACCCCAATGTGCCGATCAAATAATTACCTTCTCGATAAAATATTGGCAGGGCTTACCCTAGCGTCGCGCCCGCCGCGGCGCCTCGTCCTCCCTGCGAGCCACAACTGTCGATGTCACCTTAATTTACGGCCTTCAATTATAAATTTTACATCCAATACATGCCAAGTGAATACCCACCCTAAATACAATACATAAAGTCGATACTACAATGCCTTAAAACCAAGGAGTTTTGTACACGTCTCGCTCCTCGTGTCAAGGGAATAGAAATTTTAAGAATTACAATCTAACTTCAGTTTAGGTCAAACATTTTACAATCAAAATTATCCAAAAAGAAATTTCAGATATGATTTTTCGTTACATTATTTTATCAGTCAGTCATTAATATTGAAAAATAAAGATAAAATTCATTTAAAATGAGTGATAAGTGTTTAATGGACACTAACGAAGTTTCCCGTAATTAAAACTGTTTGTAACTGTTAAATGATAAAATTGATGATTAAAAACAATATTTTAACGATGGTGTTTTAACGTTGTATTACAAAAAGCTTGGTTTCCTCGTAGCTGACCTCTGACACCAGATATCTATCATCCTGCTAATTAAATTATGTCGGTTATCGACAGGAATACTGCGACAAAAATAATATAATAAGCTATGCATAGTGTACCTAATTGGCAACTGAATACAACGTCATTCAGAAGTTTTAATATTCTGGATTTTTGGAGGATAAAGGGAATTCACAAGGACAAAGTTAAAATATAAAACAATATATATATAGAAAATATCAGGATCGACCTTCATCACGACACCACGTGTTCGCGTTTTTTTGCGAAAATCATTACATAATCTGTAAAAACCTTAGGCCTCGTTCAGGGAGACAAGGGGCGTTGCGCAGCGCGTCTGGCGTCGCGTCGAGTGGCGCGTTACGCGTTTTCTCCGTTCTCGGAGAAGCGGCACGTGAAGCGGCAGGCAGAGTAGCCTGTGCGTTGCACGTACTAATACAAACATATGGTACTATGTAGTTCCGTTTATAAAGACTCGGGGCGTCGTGCGACGCATGGTGCGGTGCGTGGGGAATGACGGTGTCCGCCGCGGCCGCTGCAGCGGACACCGCAGCTTCCGCTTTTGGCAATCTTCTTTGGACATCTCACAACGCAGACGTGTCGTTACAGTGGAGTATGATTTCATTGACATATTACTAGAAGATAATTGCAACATACAACAAGATCGCTCGCCTTCGATGCCAAAAACAAACTGACACACGCGTACGCGGAGCACGCGGCGGACGACGCGACTGTGGCAGCCGCGGCAAACGTGGCGGCCGGCCGCCGCGTGCCCTGCTGCGTGTAGCGCTCAGTAACAAACAAAACGCGCGTGATGACGCTTCTACATGAACGCTCTCGTACATTACCAAATGTTTGATTAGACCACGAGACGCGACGCCAGACGCACCACGCAACGCCCCGCGTCTCCCTGAACGAGGCCTTAGAGCAACGCGGTCGACGTTTCAGTCGGGAGTAGCCATAATAGCATTCTCTTTCAAAACAAAAAAGTCTTTAGTGTCATTCTGTAAGAAACCCACCTCATTATCGACGGTTAGCTCAATATCCATAATGTCACAGTATGGATAATAGAAGCAAATAACACACAGATAATCGACAGTATAATCAATAACGCGTAGTTTTGTTATCCACGCTGTGTCACGACAAGTGTCTAATTGACAGTCGCGATCGAGATGAGATTCTTACAGAATTGCACTGCTGTCATTTTTTGCGGGGTCTCACACATAATAATATGCATTCTACCCTGTAGCCACGGCATTTACACTAAAAATTAAACAAAATTAGGCCCCATTTGACACGAACTGTCAAATGGGGCCTAAACTTTGACAGAGGGGAAATGTTCCGTATGGCCACTCCCAACCATGTCAACCATGTTGCTTTAAATTAAAAACGTATATTAAAATAGCTATAGCACGTGCTCAATAAAACCCAATAAGGTGTTGATAAAATTATAACCGCAAAAAACCTATTTGGTATTAATAGATTCATTCAGTCATTATCGAAGGAAAGATAAAATAATTGAGGGAAAATAACCAAGTGTGGGATAGTAACAGTAATTTTAAATAATACTTAGTTGATTATTTATTGTTATTCCATATTAGAAACACTATTACATAAGATTACTTTGGCCCTACGAGTATGGTAGTACGACCTTACTTCGGGATGTTTTCCTTAAACGTCAAAGCGATTTCGATGAATTTCTCGTAGAGACGCCAGCACATTAAGCTACTACAATCTGTCTTAATTCCTTGTTTAAGCGACCCCTGATTATGATATTTACTTAAAATACTAGCTCATATAACTACTTACATAATAAATACCAGTGGGAAATAATTGTAGCATTTTACCTTACGCTGTGGCAAGGAACGTTATATCCGGCGCCAAGCAGTTTACCGTATTCTGTCGTGTGTATGTGAGAGCCAGAGGGGTATAGGGGAATCCCTCTATATCTTTTTTAATTATATTCGAGTGTTCCATCTTAGACACTGTTTGCGCCTACCATCAGATATGACTCAAAGGGACATAAGAGAAAGAATTATAAAAAAAACCTACTTACATAACTTGTGATTACAGTTAATTTAAATTTACGTAACTTAAAAATTCCAAACTTAAAGAAAGAACGTGACCTCTATACAAAACTTTAAAATAATTACACTGAAAATTACAATGTAAAGCGCTTATTACACTTGGCTGAATTTAGTTGTCTTAATTCAGTCGATACTGAATTTAGTCAAGTTTAATCGCAATTAGCAAGCTAGCATCCTAAATTCAGAAACAAAATTAGCTTGCTAATTGCGATTATACTTGACTAAATTCAGTATCGACTGAATTAAGACGACTAAATTCAGCCAAGTGTAATAAGCGCTTAAACCAAGTTTAGTTATATTTGGTTGTCTAGACATTCCCATTAGAAACACAAAGATATGATTAAACTGTCAGAAGCCGCGCTTTATTTTATAAAATAAAAATCATTTGACGAGGGTCCGCCATTAATTTTGGCGACAATGTGATAAATAATGAGAGAGGTGTAATGCGGGGGCTACATCCCTCTAAAATTTCGCTGTGATGGGCTGCTTTTGAAGTTTTGACGGCTCACATCCTAATTTTCTTTCTGTGTACCGTCGGCGGTTGCCACTTTTCAATAAGAGTTTCTCTTTGTGACAACATTTCAATTTCAAGTTTTTGTGTACCCACGCTTTTATCGTGGATCGGTTTTTCGTTCTCTTAGGATATCCGCAGGGCGTGAATTTGCCAGTAACTTGCGAAAACAATATAAAATTAAACTGTATCGATAAGAAAAAAATTAAACAGTGTTTTCATATACATTTGGGAGCAACTAAATCGAGCCACTCCTTTTTTCACGTGTCCTTGTTATTAGTTTTGGTTTCATGAATTATACAATTCTAAGTTGGCAAAAAACTACCCTCATTGTAAAGGTTATCAAATAACCTTTCAGGCGATATAATGTTTAGAATTGATCTGTTCCATAATACCAAAAATAATAACAATTATACGAGAAAAATAGAAGTGGGTCGATTTATTTGCTCGCAAGTATAGTTATTAATACTCGTAAAAGAATCATGCAATAAATATATGATTTCACGTTTGATGCAGTGTCTGAGCGATTGGCGCTACGGGCTGTGGCTTCGATTTCCGCGCTTACAAATATTTAATTTTGTAAGTATGGCCTATAGATAGTTGTTCCGGATCTGAGCGTTTGCGCATGTGAAGATTTGTGTCTGTAAACGCAACCACGATACAGGAGAAATCCTAGAATGGGCAACGTTTATAATTCAAAAAGGAAATAGAAAATCCTGAAAAACACTACCAATGATGATTATCCATTCCACTCTATAGATTTAAAACATCAAAGATTTTTCGATTTTCTTTTTAAGTAGCCTCCCCTGATTACGATATTAATTACGTCCGGTGCACCGTGCGCAGTCAGCCCCGCTACACGCCGCTGACAGACTAGTCTATTCACCATAGCATGAGCTATTCTTAGATACATGTAGCTTATGTCAACGTGAGCAAAAAAAAAGTTTATGCCTGACGTCATATTGTAATCATACACAACACGATACGAGTAGGTACGCCAACACACACGATTACCAAGTAAATCCCTACTAATATTATAAATGCGAAAGTAACTCTGTTTGTCTGTCTATTACGCTTTCACGCCTAAACCACTCAACCGATTTTGATGAAACTTGGCACAGAGATCGTCTGGAACCCGAAGTAGGACTAATGTACGATTTGCACCAAACGGACCGCGCCGGAGCGCGCCGGAGCGCATTTTGCACTGTGCTAAAGGAAATTCAGGCTTTACATTCGTCAAGTTTCATATTTCCATGGAATTCACACTGCTTGGAACTCGGTTAGATCCGCGCGTATGCCGCGGAAGCCGGACGGCTGCGTTCGGACGCCGCGGCAGCCGGTCGGCTCCTCGCGTACGTGGACGGCAGCGCTCGGCTGTCGTCGCGTCCAGTCGGCTCCGCTTCGCCACCGCCGCGTGGGCTCGTGTGTTGTCGCCGCTGGCAAGTTGAATCATTCAAGTCGCTGAGAGCATGCTAGCGGATACGCGAGCACGCGACCGCATTTGCCCGGGATCCAACAGATTGTAGCCGTCAGGCGGACGCGGTCGACTATGGGCGCGTGCTCAAGCTTCCACTGTTGGTTTGTTTTTTTTTTAAATGTCGCAGCATTATGCTGAGATAGGAGCCTTTTTTGGCCTCGTGCAGGTAGTTTTAATTTTTTATCCTTTTTCTTTGTTTATATTGTTTTTACTGCCTGTGTGAGTCCATAATAAATATTTTTTCTTTCTTCTTTCTTTCACTGCGACTCGCTGCGCTGCGCCCCTGCGTGGCCCGGTTGGTGGAAATCGTACAATAGGCTACTTTTATTCCGAAAACTGCGAAATATCTATTTATATAGTTAATTAAGTCACAAATATCCTTTTTTTTATTTTTGTACCTCTTTTCGATGCTGTTCTCTTTGACCCAAAGGTTGACTGGTAGAGAATGCCTTGTGGCATTAAGTCCGCCTTATGTACCACCATTGTGCATTGAAGTATTAAATAAATATCTCCGCGATATACGACGTCCACGCGTGTGAAGCTGCGGGCGACCTCTAGTACACAATAACAATGAATCTATGAGCTTATTCTGAGCCTGCCTGACTTATCACGGTAATTGGATTAGCGGGTGTCGGACTGTGTCGGATGACGTCAAATAGCACCTGTCGATACGATACGGAACATCAAAGGGCCTGTCACCATCATACGTAATTGGGTACGTCAGATTACACGAACACTGTGTATACAATATACCTAACTAAGCACTGTCTGTACTTTCAGATATATATGTATAGAGTGTAAACTAATTCGTGTAATTCCTTCAAATTGCGTAATCTACTGGTGACACAGATAGAACAAGCATTTCCCAGATTCAGCAAAAAAAAATTGAAAAAAACACGAGTTTTATATTTCCGCGTTATTTTAGCGCCCCGAGTTAACCGATTGCGCGGAGCGATATTGCGCTAGTCGTGCCCGCCAGCTTTGTTGCCGTGCTTTCCTTAATCTTTAAATGGCATTGAAAGGAGCAATAAATATAAACAAAAAGAGCAATTTTTTTTAATTTATTGTTATGTAGCTTTTTAGGTTTTTCAGATGATACCAATATATAATAGATCATGTGGTTTTAAGGTATTACACGAATTCCTTTACACCTGTAAAAGTTTTATAATCTGTAGACGAAATATTGCAACACCACGTTTCAAACTAATTGACCAATAATTAGATCCGTATCAAACTAAGAGACTAATTAATTAACGTCTATAGAGATTAAAAAAGTCGATTACATTTACAAAATATGTGACGTCACAATGATAATAACTTGATGAAGATTATATAAAGTCCCGGTGTATTATCTGGTAAGAAAATGATAAAAACCCCACCTTGCAATACGAAAAGATTTATCAAACTAATATTTCAATAATATTTACATATTACTTACTATTTAATTCAATAATAAATACCTTAAGATGATTTGCCACTTATTAACATTCCAATCAGTCATAGCAAAACTATTGGAAAATCCACCTATAACGACTTAATTTTAAATCGAAATTATATCTTTCTAATCTAATGATCGGATATCTTAAAAAAGGTATACATAATCATCATCTTTCAGCCAAAAGATGGGGCCGTAAGGTTCTGGAGTGGCGACCGCGTACCGGAAGACGCAACGTAGGTAGGCCTCCCACAAGGTGGACCGATGACCTGGTGAAGAACGCGGGAATCCGCTGAATGCGAGAAGCACAGGACCGGTCGGTGCGGCAATGCTTGGGGGAGGCACATGTCCAGCAGTGGACATCTTTCGGCTGAATACATAATACAGGTTCCAAATTCAATGACTGACCGTTATTATTGCGAGCCAGAATCGTTTTTCGGTACCTATTTAGTGTCTAAATACATTATGCCGAAGATACGCGACCAAAATTCGGCATGATTACGCCTGCAATGCTTTTTAAATTACCCGCGACACACCAGGCTGAAATTACGTCGCGTTTTACCTATATAAAAAACATAGACGCCGAAGTTCGGTCGCGTAATTTCGGCATGGTGGGGCCACTTTCCTATGCGTAATTCTTTGCTAGTGTGTGTGTTCGCCGATGTACGCTACAGCATTAACAATGCAATAACTCAGACAGATATCGCATACACATTTGGCACCAGTAAATCAAAATTTAAACTGTGCTGGCACGCGGGCGTGATCCGTGAAAAATGGCTTATTTTAAAACGAGATTTTTTCAACTCTCCATAGGGATGTGTACTGTGTCATACCGATGCTATGGTGCACACGAATTGTGCAACAGTACAGAAATATTATCATATTTATTTTAGTTTTTTATATTCTTTAACTTTTATTAAATAATATTTTAATAATTAGAGATAAACATCACGCCTTGTATTCCCCAAAGGGTTGGGCAGAGGTGTATAGTAACACCCACGTTTCGCCGTTATGTTTAAGTCCCATGTAATTAGATTTTTAGAAATCAATAAAAATATATCCTATAACAAAACGAATAAGAAGAAAAATTTGGTGCATATTGACTGCAGAAGCTAGTTTTGAATGTTATTAGCCACAAATACAGTTATAAGGATTTTTGGACATCAAATGCAAAGAAGTGAAAATACGGTCAGAAATAAAGAAAAAAAAAAAACCAAAAAAAAAAACTCTTCACAAAAGAGTTATGTAGGTAATTAAAGTAACGTAGTGTACTTTTCATAGCTACGTATAATATTATTATTTATTAACTAATGTTAAGATACTGTATATAAAATACTAAATTAAACAGTTTAACAGCCATGGTTGCTCATAGACCAGAAAAAAATATGTACATCCTTTCGAATAGATTTCATACAAGCACTGAGAGTATATTTCAACACACACTGTAATTTATTTCTTCGCGTGCTTAGTAACTAGGCTGCAAGTGAAAAGAATAAAGTGTTCCCTCCCTAATTTGTGTAGAGGTTCGTTCGGCGCGCGCTCCA
Organism: Amphipyra tragopoginis; assembly: GCA_905220435.1. Classification (NCBI taxonomy): domain Eukaryota; kingdom Metazoa; phylum Arthropoda; class Insecta; order Lepidoptera; family Noctuidae; genus Amphipyra; species Amphipyra tragopoginis. Next base: position 15,812,770 of record HG992009.1, read on the forward strand.
GTCCATATTTCATGCGAGGCTCATCACGTTTTTAATAAAAACCGATGCCGACGAACCTATTTGTTCTGCACTTTTTTTGTATGAATCAGCTGAGTTTGCGAACTGCCGTTAATTTATTTATACTCGTAGATAATTTAATAACCATAAGCGAGGTCGAAAATAATTACAAAGCATGAAAGAACAGCAGAAGAAAAAAATGTAGAATAGTAGAAGATGACATATGGCTTTAAATTCGCTTTGTATACGATCAATGTCCAAATGTGCATAAAAAATATCATTTGAACCATTCAAAATATATTTTTTATAAAACAAAAAGGAATTATAAAAAATATTAGTATTAAAAACGTTATCATTAAATATTAAATTAATCCAATTTTCTCTTTTTCTTCACTTTATGAAGTAGTTTGTACACCTCTAACATGAAAAAGACCAGGAGCTAATAACGCCGCGTTTGGTGAAACATATTTCGTTTCATATTCGTAGTCATAACTGCAAGTACACTGCACATCCAGTCGCAAGTGTAAACTATACAACTGCCAAAAGCAGCTTGAAGGTAATTAGTATGTACTAGCTGTGCCCGCGACTTCGTCCGCGTGGAAGTCGGAAAACAACATTGTGTCGCAGCAACTAAACAATGTATTTGCTATCAACTTTTTAAATCTAATCACATTTATTTCCAATAAGCTCATCACCCACTCTCAATAGCGTGATAATTTGTACTCTATAACCCGCCCCGGTCTTTAACTCACATCTTTGCCAAATTTGAACTAAATCTGTTCAGTATTATTGGCGTGAAGCTCCGACATACAAACGACTAGATGTGTAGCCGACTTACAGTTATGATTTCAAATATGAAACGAAATATTTCACCAAACGCGGCGTTATAGCCCTCCTAGACTATGTTTTTGTATCGAAAGTAAAATTTCAAACATATCGCTCATTATATTTCTCATACAATAATACAAATGTATGGACATTAATACACCGTTTGAGATTTCTTCATCTGCCTCCAAATTATAGTAATTATAAACCTCGGGACCACTTCAAACCTCTCAGGTTGCTGTCCAAATATACGTTAGGGTCCGTTATGGGTCTTACAATCAATAGAATTCTATCCACGGACCCCATATCTATTCTTTAGTACCCCTACATGAAGAAAGAAACTCTCACACGAAATTGAATCTTAAGTTAAACGTATAGAGCCGAAATCATATTGTGTTGGACTTACGGTACATTTAAAGTCGAGTGTCTGCCAAAGAAATCGTCAATAAACAAAAGTTTTAGTTAAATTAATGCTCTACTTCTTAGTTTTTATAACTTGATATACAGTACGTTCACTTTTAATACTAAAAAATAAACGAGATAAATAGGTTTATATTTTCCCTGATATCGACATATTAGAAGGTGATGATATTAGAAGACGAGGCTTCTATAGTCACGAAAAGTGAATTAATGCCTCAAAAAAAATGTTTTAAATATCACAATTTAAGCTAAATATTAACAAAAATATTAGCAAATATTAGGCACATTGAACATTTATATTCCTAATGCTAAACACACCTAAAAGAATATTTTGAAAATTACATTGAAATTGATTACGAATTTTATCACTTCACATTACGCGTATTTTCAATCCTTACCGAAACGTATTATCAAATAGTTTTTACTAATAAAAAAAAGTAAAAACCGACTTCAAAGAAATACTAAAAGGAGTAAAATAATTACCATAATATAAAATTAACAGTTTCAGAAGTCGGTGGCTTCTATTTGCTTCAGTGTAGAGTTGCACCGACTTCTGAAACTGTTAATTTTATATTATGGTAATTATTTTACTCCTTTTAGTATTTCTTTGAAGTCGGTTTTTACTTTTTTTTAAAGTTTATTTTTTATTTAATACGTTTTAGTGTCATAATTTTAACCCCCTCCTTCATAACCCTTATTTTTGGCATTGACGTAGTCGGGCATAAAAAGTCCTTTCAAATGATACCTTACACGATATAATGAAAACATTCCAAAGGGGGGGAGCGGGGGGGGGGGACATGCACCCCCTCCTCTTTTCAAGTAGTTAGTTCCCAACAACAAATATAAACAAAGCAATATTAGTAATTTGAGAATTTTGCTTTGATCCGATGAGGAGTTCCGTTCCATATTTCTGAAGTTCATGGTCTAATCATAACAAAATTTAAATGGGACCAATCGGGAAGTATACCCTTTCGAACAAAAAAAGATTTTTTCAAATCGGTTCATATTTGACGGAGATATGAGGTAACACACATAAAAAATAAAAAAAATAAAAAAAAAATACAACCGAATTGAGAACCTCCTCCTTTTTGAAATCGGTTAATAACACAATTAAAAAAACACACTCGTTAAAAATCCCAACATCCCACGTAAATTATTTTTAAAAACCAACTACTCTATCAAAACGTTTCAGACAGAACACCATGTAAACGAGGGAAAACAAAACGCAACTCACTTGATAGGGCTCTCGAAATAATAAAGGCATCCGGACATTTTGTGCCGAAGTCAGCCGACGCAAGTTCGCATGAATGTTTTCAACCCCTGAGCGATTGCACCACAATACATCTGATAAAATCCGTGTTCATATACCTCATTTGTTCTGTTGACTTGTATTATTTTAATGCAGCTACTTGTGCAAAGACAATAATAAACCGTTAGATGAGGCTCGCAACCTTTTGTAGGATTTTTTTACAACTTACAGTGAACGTGTCGTTAGACTGATGATTAAGGTGAGTTTTGATGCCGTAAAATTTTAACGCATAATAATTGATTGGAATTTATTAGCACAACGCACAGACTGTCAACCGTTTTCAACGTAAGCGTCCTGTGGTTTTTTTACAAAACGTAACCATACAAAGAATATAAAATATTTTTAAAAAACAAAACATGGGTAATATAGCTATTTTACGGTTTTTGATGATGTCGTTTACGTTTTTTTCGATAGCAGTCTCCTTGTTCCTACAATAAACGAAATGACGGTTACGTCAGGACTCATCTTTCGTTGAACAGAGTAGAACTACGCTATTTCTATCAAATGACAAATATTGATACCTCGACCTTCAAGCCTGATTGAAATGTCATATTAAGTACATCGAGTAGCACAACCTACTCATATCACCTTCCACATTAACCTATTTGGACCGATTAATTAATATTATCAAAACATACGTTTTTTTCCAACCGAAAAGAAAATTATCGATTTGATTACGTTATCATACGCTGATAGGTATTTATTGTACGAGATCTAGGCTAAACGCCTATTTAAGTGCACTATGCCTAGTTAGTCTTGATTTTCTACAAGCAATAATAAGCATGCTGCGTAAATAAAAAAAAAAAAAATAGAAAAAAAAACTGTAACTTATTAAAAAAAAGCCGTTAAAAAAGCGATCCGGTGCAATCAAAACATGACATGTGGGGGGTCACGCCATGACATTACCCTTTCGTCTCCCTTTTTTTGCGAAATTTTAACCCAAAAAAAACTTTTTTTGCCGTTTTTTATTTAACTTTCTCGCCTTTGTGTGAAATTTCGCACGGTTCGTTATGACAGTAGGGTTGTCACGCGATTTGAATGCAACTAATTTTGGTTTCCTAAACCCTATAATTGCACAATGACTCTGCTATCTTCGAAAGGGTTCAGCGTATCTCCTACCTGTCTCCATAGAGGCGTCAAGGGTCGATCCTTGCGTTGACCTTTTGACATAAGGGTTAGGGTTAATTTTTTTGTGAAATGTGTGAATTTTAAGATTGCTTTAATCAGTGCCGATTGTTATATCACCGATCATCTTTTTATCTGTGAAAAATGGCATGTTAAAAAGATTGTTATCTTTTTTGCCGTAATTTAGAGAAATTGTGCCCTTTATTATCTTGAATGACTGTACATTTGTCAGTAGGTTACCGTGTAATAATGATCGCAACTTTTAACATTATTATCTATATATATAAAAGAAAGTCGTGTTAGTTACTTCACTTATAACTCAAGAACGGCTGAACCGATTTAGCTGAAAATTGGCAGGGAGGTAGTTTAGAGCCAGGAGAAGGACATAGGATACTTTTTATCCCGTTCGACATTTTGATATTTAAAAAAAAAAAAATTATATCAGTATATCCATATTCTTAATCTGTTTAGGTAGTAGGTAGGTAGTAGGTAGGTAGTAGGTAGGTAGTAGGTAGGTAGTAGGTAGGTAGTAGGTAGGTAGTAGGTAGGTAGTAGGTAGGTAGTAGGTAGGTAGTAGGTAGGTAGTAGGTAGGTAGTAGGTAGGTAGTAGGTAGGTAGTAGGTAGGTAGTAGGTAGGTAGTAGGTAGGTAGTAGGTAGGTAGTAGGTAGGTAGTAGGTAGGTAGTAGGTAGGTAGTAGGTAGGTAGTAGGTAGGTAGTAGGTAGGTAGTAGGTAGGTAGTAGGTAGGTAGTAGGTAGGTAGTAGGTAGGTAGTAGGTAGGTAGTAGGTAGGTAGTAGGTAGGTAGTAGGTAGGTAATAAGTAGGAAAAAGGGCATTGCAACGCATGCCGGGAACAGCTAGTTAACAATAAATCACAGAATCTCTTCTCAATCTTACCGTTACTTTATCACAAGACACTCTTTTAAAAAAGGGTGATACAAATCATATCATATTGCATAAAGAAATATGTGTGCCACTGGACCCCGTTAAAAAACTCTTGTACAACTGACCAAATCTGCTCTAATAAATGCATAATAAGTACCCTTAGACCTACTTTAACAGTAAGGCACAGTTCACATCAAACGTAACGCTCGCTCACAGTCAGCCGTGAGCTCCATTTATTCGAAGAGTAGTCGGCCGCTTAGTACGCATGCACTGGGAACATAAACAAACTAACTTTTCCTGCATGCGTACGCTGAGCGGCAGACTACGAAATAGAGCTCACGGCTGACTGTGAGCGAGCGTTACGGTTGATGTGAACTGTGCCTAACTGCAAAAGTCTTAAAAGATATATCTCATACATTTCGATTATAATATTCCATTCAATTTCTTCATTCAATCGTTTTGACTTCACAAATAACGTGGACATTACGAAGTACAATTTGTACGGACACCTGCTGAGGCCCTTAGGTGTCCTTATATTAATTCAAAAACCATGCCAAAATAAACCTTATCGTCACAACTTTTAAGTTCAGTATGGGTAGTATTTTTTTCAAAAGAATCAGTAGCCACAGGGCGTATCTTAGTTAAGGTAGTCATGTGAATAATTCCACACAAATCCTTTTACTGATTATCATTTCAATGACATAAGTCATGTTTTGAAGGGTCTACACAATAGCTGTACATAATAGTCACGTTTTGAACTAAACAAACTATATGCAACATCTTAAAAGGGAAATCGTACGACTGAACGGTTTGTAACTGTAAGTCTATGTGTTATGTAAGTCAAAATATACTTTGTATTTAGACATGTATTTTATTGTCACCTTTACACTTACCAACATGTTATATGATGGTCGTTTTATTATCTAACGGTTAATTTTATTCTAATGAAGTCATTATGTATTATCATGTTTTAGAGGCTATAAAACATTTCTAATAGTGACAGATTGTTCAAGTCTATCCTGTTGCGAACATAGAACTATTATTCTATTATTTCATATACGTGCGGTGATGATTACAATTTTAATAGTTACTTATGCTACAATTGACAAGACAGGATACCGTAGCATAATTCTTAAAAAATGCTACATAGCGCCTACAGACACACGCCTACACCGCTACGCCGTAGACGTCGTAGACACAGATCGATCTGCGGCTACAAGTGACAAAGTTTTTCAAGATGGCGCGGGGCAGAGGGGGTGTATAGGGGGATGCTCATATTTTTTACTGTCGGTCGGGGTGAGCAGTGGAGCCGATCGCTACACCGCTCTCCACTCACTCGGCCTCTTAAAAGCCTCTCTTCCTCTAAGGGACGTTTCTGAGAAATACATGTGCGGTTATACACGTAAGTGTCTATGTGGCTTTATGTTGGAGGGATCTGTAAATGGGCAATCTGTGTGAGTGTCGCTACTTTGATAGCGGTTCGTGCGGGGAATGAGATTTTGAGTAGGTAGGTAGGTACATAGTTTTGCATCGTACCTACTTACTCGTGTTGATGAGATAACGAGCATGAATCGCGAGATACTTGTTTGTTACGAAATCACGGTTTTTGTACTCTTATACGATAATAAGACATGATTTTACAAGGTCCTTAATAAATATAAATAAATTTATCTTTTTTTTAACACTACTTCTACTAGACAGATTTGACGGATGTTTTCAAGATTGTAATTTTAGATTTCTACTTGTCGGTTTTGCAACATTGTGTCATCAGAAATTATATTTCCTTTTTTCAAAGACTGTTAATTTTAATAACATGATACCAACGTTAACACGATACTCTCGCCTTTTTCCCATGGGATAGGCAGAAACAATAGAACGCCATACATGCTATCTTTACATACTCCTTTCGGTTCGTCCATGTTCATACATTTCACACTCCGGTTGAGAGTACTACGAACCTGTTCTTTTTGAAGAACATCACCAATAACTTCGATGTTTGTTGTTTGTCGTGACATTTGCACGTCTTTTTTAAATGTTTTGGCAGATGGATGACCTATCAACAGCGGAGTAGCCCGCTCTGCTGCATGTGATGTTCTCGTCTTATTATTTTGTTGCTTATAAAGGAAAATTAAATCAATTCCCTAGGTCAATGTTTGGTATTTTTAACAGTAGTTGCTATACTCACCTACCTAATTTTTTTAGCTGGAATAACCTACTGTTTTATCTATTACTCTCACACAAACAAATAACATTAAAAACACGTTTCCAAACAAAACTCATTGTGTACTGTGTAGCGTACTGCAATGTTGTATAAAGTAACATTAGCTAATCAAAAATGTATGAGTGAACAACATTAGCGGTACGTTAGCGGTTCGTCAGCGGTACGTCAGCGTTAGATAAACGCTAGTATCTGCGGATAATACCCGCTGTGGCCGGGCAGAGCAAATATCCTGCTCTCTGTGTTTACTGCATCCTTCAACACGAATAAAGGAGTAAGTGAATGTGTATTAGAAACTAATTAGGTTAGTTTAGGTTTAATTGTTATTTTTGGGTTTTGAATGGGATTTTAGTGAATTTTTGTCAGAGGTTTATAGTAATAGTTATGCTATGTGAGACTAAAATTCAATTTAAAGGTTACGTGTTACAAAAGCTTGTTAAGCAAGGTCGTTTTAATAAAATTCACGTCATCTGAATCCTACTACGCTTACTTAAATAACACAATTTAACAATAAATTACTAAGTGATGGAATCAGGCGTTACTTTGCGGAAATCCAAGAAATACAAAAAAAAAAAAGAAGAGCGAGCACCACCAGTGCTGCATACTGCATCCAAACTAGCGATCTTGTTCAGCGGAATTAAAGCTAGATATTCTATTTGCATTTTAATAAATTACTATTTAAGACACTTAAGTAAATCATAATAATCATTTTTTTCATTTTATTGGAGCACCATACCTCATTCCTTCACAGACCCAAAACATTTTCTATCTTCAAAATCCAAAATAATCAGCTACGCCCACATTACCCGGATATCAGTACACAGGCAATGTACACAAATCCTGCAGCGTACTTGAAATTAATTTCGTATAGCCGCCGGCTGTAGGGGGTTAACCCACCCCACCACAGACACGTGCGGAGCCACGGATAACCGTGTTCTACCGCGTCGCAAATAGCCCACGGCGATTTTGATTAATAACCGATTGAATAAGTTAATCTTCGTTTTGAGGCAGATAATTGGATGAAAAGGGAAGTGTAACAAGTGGGGGTTGTTGCGCCTGTTAATTTTGTGGTTAGAAGCGTTATGTGTTGCAATTTGACTTTTATAATTGACTAGCGACCCGCCCCGGCTTCGCATGGGTACGTTTTATAGCTTAAAACCTTCCTCTCGAATCACTCTATCTATTTAAAAAAACCGCATCAACATCCGTTGCGTAGTTTTAAAGATCTAAGCATACATAGGGACAGACAACGGAAAGCGACTTTGTTTCATACTATGTAGTGATAGTGATGATATTAACGCCTTAGTCTTATTGGGAAAGTCGTATTCTCCAATAAAATGTGACTTTTCCATTACGAATAGGACAAGTATTTTCAAATGTAATATTTTAGCAAACAAGCTAATGATAGACATGCATTCTAATTGCTCAACATACTCGTAACCACTATGGCTTTGATTTTGACAGGTCAACAATATTCATTGCGTGGTACAACTGTCGAGGCGTAAGCTGAGCTTTGCATTTGTGTGAGTGCACATGGAATCGATTGCCAAAAAGCAGTATAAACCGGTTTGAACCAAGCAAAGGACGCGTCTGCATTCATTCTCACATAAATGCAAAGGTCAGCTTAGGCCTCGCGGACGGTACCTAGATATGGAAAAGCCGGATTGTTATTATATACGTTGCAGTGGCAAAGGCTTCATACAACTCAATTCCTATCGGCTTCCCCTTCGAAACGAGTAGTTACTAGAATTCACGCATCACACTTGAGCAAGGTAAGTATTTTTTGTTCCGGCTTCCCTTTTAAGAAAATTCACCCTACGTCACTGATACGTTGCTATAAAAATTGTTGACGTGTCAAAATCAAAGCATCTCTATAGATGACGAGTGTTTTGAACAATTAGAATGATGGTATACTTCATCATCATTATCATTCAGCTGAAAGACGTCCACTGCTGGACATAGGCCTCCCCCAAAAGGGGAGGTTTGTCATAATTGCCACGCCTGGCAGGCGGATTGGCGATCGTAGTATGGTTGTTAAAGTACTCAGAGAACGCTGCTGCCCATCCTCTAGTGAATCACTTAGTCGCCTTTTACGACACCCATGGAGAGAGATGGGGTAGTGCTATTCTTTATATCCGGCACCACACGGACACAAAGGTCGTGGTATCATTACATAGTATAAAACAAAGTCGCTTCCCGCTGTCTGTCCCTATGTATGCTTAGATCTTGAAAACTACGCAACGGATTTTGATGCGGTTTTTTTAATAGATAGAGTGATTCAAGAGGAAGGTTTATATGTATAATACATGCATATTATAGTAGAGAAAATGGCGGAATACGCGATAAAAGACAACCACGCGGGCGAAGCCGCTGGCGACCTTACCTACTAAAATATAATATACCCGTTACGTTAATTAAAAACGTACCAAAACCCATTTATTAATACATAAATACATATGCCTACTAATTATTATTAAAATTTATATCTTTTCCCTATCAATGGTGCTCTGTGCCCGGTAAAAGGGGGTTTAAAACAATAAAAAAGAACAAAAGGTGAATACAATGGTCACAGTTTAATGTAAGAGTTTGTTCCCATTATGTTGTGTATGGGAAGAACAGAATGGATGGAATCGTTTAATTGAAGCTTACTTTTCATTATTATAGTTATTATTCACATGAAACTAGTTTGAGGGAATAGTTATAGATTACTAACTTTTGCCCGCAACTTCACTGGCGTTAATTTAGAATTTGACAATCAACTCTTAGCACACTACTAAAGTTTCTATAATCTATATAAATAAAAAGAAAGGTCCTGACTGACTGACTGATTGTCTGGCTCATCAACGCCCAGCCCAAACCCACCTATAAAGCTGAAATTTTGCACAGAGGTTTCCTTTTTAATGTAGACAAGGAATAAGGAAGGATTTTTCGAAATTCAACCCCTAAGGGAGTTAAATAGGGGATGAAAGTTTGTATGGAAAATCGTCACCGGGTTCAAAATTTCACGCAAGCGAGGCTGCGGGCTAAAGCTAGTAGGTAATATAACTCAATCATGATTCGAAAGACACGTGGCGCCATCTATTATCGTTATTGTTGCTTCCTTCGGGAACAGTACTTTTTTTCGGGATGAAAAGTACTTTATGTCCGTTTCTGTACACCTGACAACGTATATGCAAAATTTCAGAATGATCGGTTCAGTGGTTTAGGCGTGAAAAGGTAACAAACAAACTTACTTTCGCATTTAATCGGAGTATAATTTATGCATAATTTATTATAAATGCTTTGAATATAGGTTGTTTTGATAGCACCTATTAGCTTTGTTTTTCTTTGAGATAAGGCTATAATATTAAACGCACTAGCCGCAATATGCTCAGAAAATACGTCAATTATTAGAATTTCACGCATACACATTAAAATGAGTACGATTTGTCACCGTGAAGAATACGACAACACATACACAAAAGGCAACAGAACTAACGTTACTATCACTTCTATCATAATCATACACGCTATTTTGTTCTTTAGTTAAATAAAAATAAAGTCGAAATTGGTGTCAGAGTATTAGCTAGTGTTGCGACGCAGTGTGTGTATATTTCGCATTCGCAGCCACATCGCTCACGTACCGCGGATATCTAAATATGCGGATCCTATTAAAGCAGAAATAGGTATCCAATCAGTGCGCTTATGCTTCACTGCATTTATACAGTCGTTAGGTAGTGTAATGTTCTTGATATTAATACTTCGGTAACCCTCCACTGCGACATTCCTGCTTACTTCAATTCAAATTTACGGTACGTTAGTTTACTTAAGGACAAGACTGATGCAAAAGTCAATGTTGAAAATCTTTTCGCTTCATATTTATGAGAGCGAAAGTTCGTAAAAAAAATGTATGTTGTTACTTCATTCTTTGTCTAGTGAAAACGTTGATTAGTTTTTATTTAAATCAATAAATGCTGCTGTAAACCGTTTTTAACCTGTTTATAATACGGCCGACGTATCTTGGCGAGTCTGAAGTTAGCTGATTAGCTGCGCAGTAGACAATTTTGTTTCTAAAAGATTCATTGCGCAGCCAAACAACTCACTTCAGACTCGCCAGGATACGTCGGCCATATTGTATTTAAATTTTCTCAAGCTAATTTAATGCGATTTCAACGATTCTTTTTTTAGGAGATAGTATTTATTGTACTCTAATGAAATGGTTAATAATTTATATCCTAACTATCCTAACTAATATTATAAATGCGAAAGTAAGTTTGTTTGTTTGTTACCGTTTCACGCCTAAACCACTAAACCGATCATGCTGAAATTTTTCATATACGTTGTCAGTTGTACAGAAACGGACGTAGGGTACCTTTCATCCCGAAAACACGTACTGTTCTCGAGGAAAACAACAATAACGATAATAGATGGCGCCACGTGTCTTTCGAATCACGATTGTATTATATTATTATTTTTTGAGATTAATAATAATTAACGCAAGCAAAGCCGCGGGCAAAAACTATTAAAGTAATAAATAAAAAATTGGCAGCAAAAACTAAGTTCGCTCTCAGCACTCGGGCCGTTCGGATGTGTCATTTTCCGTATTGATATTTTTCTTGGTTCGTTCTTGACCTTAAGGAACAGTTGCTTTGCAAACGACTATCAAAGAATTTATATTGGTTTTTTTTTGCTTCCTGTTTCGGTTTTACCTTCAGCTCGAAATGTAGGTGTGTCATCACATTTCATGATGATTTTATCAATTTTATGGATGCTTATCAGTAAAAGATTAGATTAAATAATATCAAGGAATGTTTTTATGCAAAATAACATCATGACGTAATCAAAATGATATTCGAATTTTCTGTAGTAGAAAATGTTTTGTCATCATTTAAGTAATAAACCGATATTCGTTTCACTGTCGGATATTACATAATACTGCACATAATGTTCGACAATTTTCCGCATCTCTGCGCTACCTTATTCAAGGGTTGTCAAAACGAAACACGCTCCCCCACGAATTGACAAAATAGCTCCGCCGCACAAACCCGCCAAAACGATAGAAAACTCCACAAAAGGCTGAAGGTACTCGACGACTCTCGACCTAAACGCTTTAACTATGTTCCAACCCCATGCTTCAGGATTGCTCACTCCACTTGTCTCCAAAAACCCATGAATATTTTATAGAATTTTATGCCCAATAGCAGGGGAGGAAGAGTTAGCTTCGCGTGCGACAGCCGAGATAATGATGGCACTTCAGCCGACGGTTTTGATATTGCTTCTAATTGGTGGTGGTCCTCATGTAAAACTGTTGCACGCGCCACCCCTATGTACCATGTAGAGTGAGAATATACGCCCCATTATATCATAATGATTTCAATATCATACCTAATCATTAGATCTATACATATAATAAAACAGTAAAAAAACTGTGTCTGTACATTGAATATATTTAAAAAAAAAAAATTGAGGGGGGTTTAGAAACAGTAATAGAGCATGAATCCAAAAAAAAAAGTCTGTCTGTTTGTCTGTTTGTTTGTACACGCTAATCTTCGGAACTACTGGACGGATTTGAATCATTTTTGTTTTGTTGTATAAGTATTAAGTCTGGGCAACATATAGGCTATATTTTTTGTTGGAAACTTGAACACCTGATGCAGAACCGCAACAGACCAGTTAAACTATACGAGATACAAAAATGATACCATAGCAAAGATTGTTCCACGTGATGAGCATTTTCTGCTGAGATAATAAATTTGAAGATCTGGAACACCTGATGTGGAACTCGAAGAGCTCAGCTACACTATAACATGTATAGGAATGACGTCTTAGCAAGAGTTGTTCAACCTGATAAGCACTCTCTGTTGACGTATAAAAATTGAAGATCTGGAACACCTGTTGTGGAATTCCAAGCGCCCAGCTACACTATAACATATATAGGAATGACGTTTTAGCAACAGTTGTTTAATCTGATGAGCACTCTCTGTTGACTTATAAAAATCGAAAATAGAAACACCTGTTGTGGAACTCCAAGAGCCCAGCTACACCATAACACATATAGGAATGACGTCTTAGCAACAGTTGTTCGGTCTGATGGGCATTTCCTGTTGTATAAAAATCGAAGATCAGAGACATCTGATGTGGAAATCAAAGCTATCACTAATTTCACTGTATAATTGTAAAATAACATATGCTGGGAGTACATCCACGCGGTGAAGGCGGTAACAGTGTAGGACTGATTATCGATGACGATGGTATATCATTGAAAATTTGACTCTACTGGCCAAAACTCCCATTATTTTTTTTATTTTATCGAATAAATATGCCTTCGGGCTTATGTTATTTGAGTGTTTAATTTCTTTTTCCATTTATCTTCGTGACACGGTAGCCTCCCCGGTAACGCAGGGGAGCAGTCACTTAGATTTTAATTGATCAGGTATCTTCACAATAAAGCTATAATCATGCCTAGAAAGAGGTCAAATCTTTCTCAATGTTCCAAAGGAGCTAAAAGATTGAGGATCATAAGATCCCAAGAATCTACCGAAGAGCGTCTGAAGAGACTTGATGCTGTTCGAGAACATCAGGCTGCAACTTGCTCCGTGGTAACCTCTTCGGATCGCGAAGCACGCCTGCGTTCTCAGCGTATTTACGCATCTACATCCAGGTCTCTAGAGACCAGTGAAGAATATGATGCGCGACTGACCGCTGATCGTGCAAGTCATGCATTGTCTCGCGAGTTGGAGACGTTCACGGATAGAGAATTACGCTTGAGTTCTCAGCGTATATACACATCGACTTCGAGGTCTCTAGAGACAAGTGCGGAACGTGATGCGCGACTGACCGCTGATCGTGCAAGTCATGCATTGTCACGCGAATCGGAGACGTTCACGGATAGAGAATTACACTTGAGTTCCAAGCGTATCTACGCATCGACTTCTAGGTCTCTAGAGACAAGTGGGGAACGTGATGCGGGACTGACCGCTGATCGTGAACATCACGTATTGTCTCGCGAGTCGGAGACGTACACGGATAGAGAATTGCGCTTGAGTTCCAAGCGTATCTACGCATCGATTTCTAGGTCTCTAGAGACAAGTGGGGAACGTGATGCACGACTGATCGCTGATCGTGAACGTCACGTATTGTCTCGCGAGTCGGAGACGTTCACGGATAGAGAATTGCGCTTGAGTTCCAAGCGTATCTACGCATCGACTTCTAGGTCTCTATAGACAAGTGGGGAACGTGATGCGCGACTGACCGCTGATCGTGAACGTCACGCATTATCTCGCGAGTCGGAGACGTTTATGGATAGAGAATTACACTTGAGTTCCAAGCGTATCTACGCATCGACTTCTAGGTCTCTAGAGACAAGTGGGGAACGTGATGCGGGACTGACCGCTGATCGTGAACATCACGTATTGTCTCGCGAGTCGGAGACGTACACGGATAGAGAATTGCGCTTGAGTTCCAAGCGTATCTACGCATCGATTTCTAGGTCTCTAGAGACAAGTGGGGAACGTGATGCACGACTGATCGCTGATCGTGAACGTCACGTATTGTCTCGCGAGTCGGAGACGTTCACGGATAGAGAATTGCGCTTGAGTTCCAAGCGTATCTACGCATCGACTTCTAGGTCTCTATAGACAAGTGGGGAACGTGATGCGCGACTGACCGCTGATCGTGAACGTCACGCATTATCTCGCGAGTCGGAGACGTTTATGGATAGAGAATTGCACTAGAGTTCTCAGCGGATCTACGCATCTGCTTCTAGGTCTCTAGAGACAAGTACGGAACGTGATGCGCGACTGTCCACTGATCGTGAGCGACATGCATTGTCTCGCGAATCGGTAACGTTTAACGATACAGAATTACGCTTGAGTTCTCAGCGTATTCGCACATCTACTAACAGGTCTTTTGAAACGAGTTATGAAAGTGATGCGCGACTAACTGCTGATCGAGATTATCATACATTGTCCCAAACACGCACACAACAAAATATTCATAATCAGTTAGAAAGTGAGAGAGAAAGAATTGCTGGAATACGGCAAGAAGAGACAGAAGAAGAGCGCAACGAACGTTTGAATTCTGATCGACTTCGACATTCACTAAACAGAATGTCAATATCATCTGAAGAATCGGATTTGTCTCAAGATATAGCCGTAGGGTATGGTGACCTTCCTTGGGTTGATAAGGAATGGAGTGCATTTACGTATACTCCTATGATTGACTACGCCACATATTCCGCCATCGAAGGTATGGTTCAAAATTGTACTTTTTGTGAAGCTGTTAATAGGCAAAAAGAAACAAACGGTATGTGTTGTTCAGGTGGAAAAGTTTTTTTGTTGTATAGATATTAAGTCTGGGCAACATATAGGCTATAATTTATTTTGGAAAATGGAACACCTGATGCAGAACCGCAACAGACCAGCTAAAGTATAAGAGATATAAAAATGGTGCCATAGCAAAAATTATTCCACGTGAAGAGCATTTTCTGCTGTGAAAATAAATTTGAAGATCTGGAACACCAGTTGTGGAACTCCAAAGCCCAGCGACACTATAACATATATAGGAATGACGTCTTAGCAAAAGTTGTTTAGTCTGACGGGCATTTCCTGTTGACTTACAAAAATGAAAGATCTGGAACGTCTCGAATCGTCTCGCGCATCCCGTTGTTTTCCCGTCCCCGGGCTCTTAGAATTCGACATCAGACGTTTCAGATCTTCGATTTTGACGACCCCGTTGTCGCTGGCATAAGCAACAGGATCCGCGTACGAAGTCGCGGGCAGAAGCTAGTAAGAAATATAACAAAATTATTGTTAGTGTAGGTTTGTTTCCACTTATCTCCAAAAAGTAGTACAGTTGGTATCAAAATAGAGTACCTACTGCCTACTCATTATTGAGGCCTAGAAAAAAAAAATCGATTTCAAAAGATTAATAACATTGCTATCTGAATTCTAAGTAAAGTTCAATGACCAGATTTAATTAAACCGTAAAATAGTTAGAGTTAATAGTTTAGAATGGGAAATAATAGGAAAATCTCTTATCAGAAAAAAATACCTAATATTTATTTCTCATATCAAATAGTGGATTTCTAGCACGGAAAGTTGAACGACGATAATAATCGGACCTAAGAAAGGAAACCCTCGAAAGAGGTGTCAGCAATGGCTATCGAATATAAATGATTAAAATGTAGGCTCAGATTATAAAACAAAAGGCAGATAGACTGTACTGAACCATAATGTGAGGCACGTCTGTAGACATGTGTGCGTGACAGCACTATAAGAACACGTTGCCTCTTTGTGCGTGTACGGTTGCCATGATAATGACAAAATTCCCATAACATTTCATTATATTAAATAAACAATTTACTGTCTCCGAAAAATGCAGATACATACAGAGTTATACATATGTATATAAAGTGAATCTCTGCCGTTGAGTCAGATTGTATTTTAATGCAAGTACCTACTTTAGAAATTTACTAATCTCAGATTACAGAATAGAAGATGATAAATAGAAATATTTTGTGGATTTATGGGAGTCATTTAGTATAGTCGTGAATGGTTGTAATTATGTTTTTGATAGCTATATTTACTTTATGTTGGCAAATCGACTGACGTACATGATTATTATTAGAGACAGACAATACATTAAGTAGTTTTAGTTACGAAGACACATACAAACGGACACACATATCTACAAACATACCAACCAAAAAACGCGATAAATAAAACACTATAATCGAAATAAATATTTTTGTAAATCGTTATTCCTGTATTCTTTACTTATTTCCTAACTTAGGGGGTAAATGGTTTCAATATAAACAAGCAACACCGAATGATTTTTGTTAAGGTTTTGTGTTCCAAGATGTCACTAATAATAATCACGTAAAATAATATCCAAATAGATAAATAATCAATAAAACCTATGAAAAGATACTCCATCTTCTTTATTTTGTTTTTAGGAACAGTTTTTGCAATGTTTATAAACGCAAGATGGCATTACTATCATAAATATTAAAATTATCGATGACGTCCTAACAATGCGGCGCTTCGTGTCATACTGACTCGAGATTGTATTCGCTTTTGAATTTGTATTTGCTTTTTTGGCCGCACTCACGTTGTTCCTGACACTCTATCTGCCTTCTGTTCTATAATCTAAGAATGTAGGTATTTAATTTAATCCGGATTTTAAAAGTAGAATTTTCCTAATTGTATAATCTTGACTGCTGTCCCTACCGACTACCAGAAAGTCTTCTAACTAATAAATATTTTTCTGACTTGACTTTCTATGCTAATATTGGTATTTATTTAATCAGCAATGCATTTTTTATTTTATCTGAGATGTAGTTCTTTCGAAGTCAGCTCAAATATTCCAACTATCAATTTATTGATGAATTTTTTGTCTAATTTAATAAATAAAATTTAATTTAATTCTACAGTCACATGCAAAAATCGGTCCTCAAAGCTGACTTAAAATTTAAGTTTAGAAGGATAAGTAATTACATTTTTAAACAGTAACATATAAAGTATAGCTATGTTTGTTTGAAAACAAACTAATACACTTATATTTCTTACAGGTATCAAAGTTTGCCGAGACAACGTTCGCATATTTTAATTAGGCACCGCGACGAATGAGGCTTCAGAGCAGCGCTCGTAAAGCGGAGCGAGCGAAAGGAAGCGAGGAGGCGCTTATTAGTGCCGAGACAGAAGCCTGTTTATCGGACCTAGTGTTGCCAGGTACACACTTTTAACACAGTTTTATTTCTGTTTACTGTTTTAAATTTTCAATTAATAACAATTTTCGGGAATTGTTTACACTCTTTATTATACATACACCAGGAAATTAAAAACAAGGACATACAATTTAAATAAAAAATATACAATGGGCGGTTTTATCGCGCAAGGAGATCTCTTCCAGACAACCTTAGGATGGCCTGGAAGAAAAGAAAGAGAAAAACGAGCGGTCTATATATGTACATTTCAAACTGATAACTATTGATTATAGTTATAACAGACTAATCTTACACAATTCATGCCTCATTGTCAAAACTCTATCGAGTACTTTGACGATTCGCCAAAGCCTAAGTTAGAGTCAATATCAGTAATAGTCAGAAAATAGTCAGAAAAATACACATTGCCTTTTGCCTCGACTTCTCCAGCGAATCCTCGGAGTCCAGTTCTCTCTCAAGATAATCTAATTGTAAGCTATACTCCATTTCATATAACAATAGACACAAGTAACCCACGAAAGCATGAATATCTTTTGAACCATTTCTTCAAGTAAAGTCTCAGGTTATCTTGTTTGACCATTAACGTTCATAAAAGCTGTACTGTGCTGAATCCTTGCTGGAAGCAAACCAATTGCTTATTTCTATACATTTCCTTGCTAAAATGGGTTTTATATGTCTTCTGTTATATTAAATAAATTATTTATATTAAATAGACTGAAATATTAGCCTTTAACTGTCCCACTGCAGGGCAAAGGTCTCCTCTCACACAGATGAGGAATGAGCATTGATCACCACGCTTGCACACTGCGGGTTGGAGATTTCAGACCATTCAATCCAGATTAAATAGACTATGTAAATGTATGTACTAAATAAAGTATTTTATATTACTTAGATAGTATCATTGTAGTAAGTTATATTAAATTGAGTATGTTAAATTAAATTGAGTATTTTAGATTAAATTGAGTGTGTTATATTAAATACAGTATGTTATATTAGGGGCTGATTTTTCAATTATCAAATAACTTTTACTTATGGAATAATTTTAATGTTTTGACAGCTTTCGTATGTAAAACTAGCTTTCGCCCGCAGCTTCGCTTGCGTGAAATTTTGAACCCGTTAAGTGACGATTTTCCATACAAACTTTCATCCCCTATTTAACTCCCTTAGGAGTTGAATTTCGAAAAATCCCTTCTTAGTGGATGCCTACGTTACAAAAGGAACCTACTGTCAAAATTTCAACTTTCTAACCCCAGCGGTTTAGACTGTGCGTTGATAGATCAGTCAGTCAGTCAGTCAGCTTCTCCTTTTGTATGTACCTATAGATATGCCAAACCGTCATATTTGTTCCTGAGATAAAAGTTATCTGACGATTGAAAAATCAGCCCTTAATACAGTATGTTATATTAAATAGAGAATAAGTGTTATTTAAAAGCAACTTCCATAGAAAATGCTCACAAGCCTATAGGAGCATGGCAACACTAGACAGAAGCCGGTTTATTGGCTGCGGGCGTGCCTCGCCTCGCATTCCGATCGACGCGACCGCGACCGTGGTTTACGAGCAAAGCTTAATGACACACGGTTACGACCGGGAAGAGAATCGATTCACGACACATTTAACTATCGAAGTATGAAACCTCCGCAGATTCCTGTTATTCATCGTTAGTTCCGTCGCCCATCAAGTTTTCATTATTGTTACTCGTATTTGGGTTAATTGTTCTAAGAGTTAAGTTGCTTTGATTTGACTCTTCCCTGTTCGTGTTCTGTTCTATAAGTTGCATTAGCATCTTCTTGTTGCGTTTAGAGTTAATTTATTGATCTAGTAATTCTTCTCTCGTGTCAGCACGAGCTATACGAAAATAGCTCATGCTGTGGTGAAAAGATTAGCCAGTCAGCAAAGTTGGTAGCGGGGCTGACTGCCCAGGGTGCGCCGGACGTACTTAAGTATCGTCACTCGTGGAGGCTCTTTTCATGCATCGATCTAGTAATAATAATGTTGGAGGGGATCGTGGCTAATTAACAACCGCTGCGGATCATCCAATATGCAAGACTTGCCGCGGTACGCTGACCGAATGTTTCACATCCAGACCTCGCCGTGCCTCGGAGAGCACGTTAAGCCGACGGTTCCTGGTGTCATAAGAATACCTATGACAGTCGTTACGGGTAATCATTAGCTCGAAAGTCTGACAACCGTTCTAACCTTAGGATATCGGCATTACCCAGTAACTGGGTTGTGGAGGTCATTGCTCCGTGTAGAATGCTGGTATTCAGTCGCATCTGGTTAGATTGGAAGCTGTGCCCAACATAGTTGGGAAAAGGTTAGGTAGAAGAAGTAATAATGCACATGCACATGAACATTAATGTCTCTGACAGATTAAGGCTGCTAGTGTTTACTAAAATTAATTCTTACGTTAACCAACTGTTTACTGAGAAAATATACGAGAATTTTTCGGTTTGCACATGAAATAATACCATTTCAAACCGTATTCAAATATTATTCAAGTTACAATCCATTATGATCGTCAACTGCTAATGTAGGTAACAATTTGCAATGTGCAAGCTAGTAAACAAATTTTCCGTAAGTTTCGCACTTGTGCAAGTCGTAAAGGGCTGCAAAGAAATTCTGACAAGAGGATATGTTGCAGTATTCTATTACGTGCAAAATACTTTTCTTTCTAATGTAATTACGTTGGCGAATAGACCGGCAGCCTAACTGATGGTAAATGATTACCGCCGCCGAGGAATGATGAAGCTATAATTTATCCGAATTTTACTCGAATTTCACTAATACATGTTGGTGCTCGCGACTGTACGCGTCGGTCAACAGAAGACCCTTTTAATGGCTCATACATACGTAATTTTTTCTTCGTTTTTTTACACAGCTCGGTCATATATAAAACAAATAAAGTTGTTCTAGAAACATTATTATCAGTTTGACACAGTGATAATGTCAGATATGATAATTTAAGAAGTGACGTCACAAATCCGAATTAAAAACACGTAGATATCGTGATACCTAATGACTGATTGCTAATAATATTGGTTACTTAGCCATTTATTTGCACACAGCACGCTTATGTACTTTAAAGATAGATAGGTAAGATAGGGCATAATACTCACTATTTTTGATAAATTTGTATACAAAACTAAAATATAAAATCACATTAAACCCTAATCCACCACGCTGATCTGTGTGTGTAGACAAATGTCAATCGATGATTGCCAGAGAATAGATACGACAATTAAATGTATGGAAATGACATAACAAGGGGCCAATTCTACTAACAGAAACTTTTATCAATTGCAACTAGAGGATTTGATCCCAGGATTCGGGATCCCCGGATCCCGGCCGTATTTTAGTCCCGAAATTTTTGGGATTAAATTTCACATCTTCCGGGACTTTCGGGATTAGTAAAAAAAAATGTCAGTTAAAATTTATATTTGAGGCTAATTCTACTCGAGGCCTATAATTTGGACAAAACATAAAATTTCATGACGATTTCTCCTACTTCCATCGAGCCAGACCGCGCTTTAAGTAAGTTGGCAGACTACATACACAACCGGTATGCCAGCCCTCTCAGATGAGCAGGTTCTTTACGATGTTTTCCTTCACCATTAACGCAAGTAATAATACAATTTTGAACTACACGTCTGAGTTGGATGCCGTATGACTTTTCGAATGCATGAAAGGCAAGTGTTCAGTCGCGAGGGTATCACTTTATTAATCGAATGGTTATTTCTCCATAATGCTGATCAGTGATTACTGCAGTTACATGTAAGGTTAACAACAGGAAGCTGGAAATACGCGCTTTTTCCAAAAACATTTGGCCCTAAGCATGTTCACATCATTTGCGGGCGATATGGCTAGAAAAAGGTGGCCACTGAAATATTTCTTAGAAATCAATCTCTCATAGAATTACTACAATTATGGCAATATATTTGCCACCAACTTTTTTGGGAGATGTCGCGAGCTTCCTTGTTATATTTTATTTTTAATCCATATATATCGCCATATTTCAATTCCTTAGGTACGATTTTCTTAAAAAAAATTGGCAAATAGTTTGTTATTTTACTTTTCCTAGAATCTTATGCCCGATAGAGGGTTAATATTTCTAAAAAAAAACAATCTTTTCGCAAAGATAAAGGAAGTAATGAAACGTGACCATTATCAATGACGATAGATAAAATCGCGCCACATTAAGTCACGCCTTAAGTTAGATCTACCCGTCTACAATAATATAAACGTAATAATACTAATAGTTTATCTGTAGATAAAATACCTGTCGCGCCATACTCGCTGAAGGATTAGGCAAAGGTACGTATTATGGGTGTTTCCACAATTCGTAAACGAAAGCTCCTAGGTATATATTAGCACAATATAACCTTATACTCCTTTTAATACAACAATAGACAAAAGTGGCCACCAAGGCACGTCCTTTGAACCTTTTCTTCAAGAAGACTTTCAGCTCAAGGTTCATAAAAGCATTATCTCTGTTGAATCCCTTAAGGAAGCAAACATATTGCTTATTCCTATGCATTTCCTTGCTAAAATATGTATTATTTGTCAAATGTTATATTAAATAGAGTATGGGTAATGAATACATTCAGTTAAACTATGAGTGTGGGTTACCAAGTGACAGGGGGTGACCAGGGACACTATCGCCCAAGAAATTTTAGAGATTTAAGAATTTCGTAACAGAAAAGTTTATTTTTTTAAAGTACGGTTTGTCAGTAACTGACGCACCTCAACCACTGAGCCAATAAGGCGATCTATTCTATTAATAGAAGTAGAAATTAATGAGGAGTTATATGATGTGATCAATGCTTTTTGTATCGTATACCATACGTGTCTGGTAAGGTTACATAACCACTAATATTCTACGTCATTTTATTGATAAATGTCCCGAACAATATTATTTTCAAATCAATGAAGCAATCGATGTATGACTAAGCATTTTTAAAATACTTATGTAACTCTATAAACTCACAATCAGTAACAAACCATTACATTTTTGATTGACGACACGTTTGGTGCAGTGGCTAAGCGATTGGCTTCTGCGCTACGGGTCGTGGGTTCGATTCCCACACGGAACAAAAATTTGTATGGCCTACAGATGGTTGTTCCGGGTCTGGGCGTTTGTTTGTGAGATTTGTGTCTGTAAACGCACCCACGATACAAGAGAAATCTTAGTGTGGAACAATGTTTTTTAAAAAAAACAAAAACAAAACCAACATGACAAATTCCTGGTTTATTAAAAATACTCTGACCAACGAAACAAAAAAACATAATTAACTTAATTGGTTAATATATTACTTTATTGAACATAGCAACAGCTTAGTCAAAGACTTTCATAACGCACAATATCTATTCAATTAGAGAATTATTAATTTGTTAAAATACGAGTAATATTCTAATAATAAATCTTTGTACTCCAAAAATCCTAACTAATATTATAAATGTGAAAATAAGTTCCGTTGTTTGTTACCTTTTCACGCCTAAACCACTGAACCGATCATCCTGAAATTTGGCATATAAGTTGTCAGGCGTACAGAAACAGGCATAGGGTAAAGGTATTTCCGAAAAAAAGTACTGTTCCCGAGGAAAACAACAATAACGATAATAGATGGCGCCACGTGTCTTTCGAATCATGACTGAATTATATTATTGTACCTAAAATTCTAAATTAACGCGAGCGAAGCCGCGGGCAAAAGCTAGTTTTGAATAAATTACGTTTAAACTTTGAGTCTTTTGAATTTTCAGTTTTTTTTTTAAGGGCCGATTTTTCAGATAACTTTTATCTGATCTGAGGGATAAATATCACACTTTAACAGCTTTTGTATTGAAAATATGTCAAACCGTCAAAATTATTCCTCACATGAAAGTTATCTGACGATTGAAAAATTAGCCCTTAAACGAGTCAAAATAAAATACATGAAAACACTAATAGCTGATCGTACCTACTTAATAAAAAATACTCCATCGTCCAGTGATCATATTTAGAGTTAGCAAAATTCGTAACTTATTCTACAAAAAACTATTTTTCGGTACTGAATACACTTCTAATGAATCAGCAGATCGCAACGAAATTGCGCCTGAATGAAAGTTAGTTCTGTGCGACAAATATCATAATTATAGTAATTAATGGCAATTAATTATAACAATATTAATAATTAAGTAGAAAAAGGGAACTGTTCCATGGTGCAGATGTACGAGTAACCGCATTAATTACGTCATTATTGCATAACAATTAAATTAATATGCAAAAATTAAAAATATTAATATACACAAATTAATAAGCAAACGTATCACTTAATTTTTCCCTAAACCCAAGTAAATCACAAGTAATGTGGCCCATAATATACCTAACAATAAATTAAACGTCTAGCAGCAAAAATTTAACGACACTTATATCTAACATGTTTATAAATATAAATATAAAAACACATCACTCACCATGCAGAGATTATTAACGTCAACAACATTCACTTTTAAACATCCTCTATAACAGCAAATCACAAAAACAACGCACTTTTAAAACAATAGTTTATATTGTTATTTGTTACAGAGTAACGAAAAAGACACCTGTCGTCATTCAAGAATCCATTCATCACTATAATAAAAACTTCGTCCACGTACACAGATAATTCATAAGATAGCTAGATTAGACATAATATTATATACGATCATAGCTGATATGTAATCGTCGCTGTCTTAATCGTAACCGATGGATTTTTTAGTTCAAAATATGATAATGATACTGATAAACAAATGAAAGAAAATAAATTACGTTATTAATGAGATTTTCTACGTATCAACCCATTACGTTTCCACTTCTGTAGGCCTAGCACTAATATTTTGACGTATAGTAACGTAAACGTAACGTTAATGTGAGTGAATTTTAAATCGAAAATACAACTACGAGTATTCTATGGCATTTTAGTTTAAAATGCGACAGCCACAATTTGTATCATACATAGATATGAATAAAGTGTGCGAAACGAGTATTTCCAATTCAAAATTCACTCGCGTTAACGTTACGTTTACGTTACCATACGTCACAATATTCATGCTAGGCCTACTGCCGAGCCTCTTCTCAAAATGAGAAGGGTTCAACATGTTGCCCTAGTGCGGGTTAGCAGTCTTCACACACCATCGTGAACTTTATGGGGCCATTTTTCAGGTGAACAGGTTTCCTCACGACGACGTTTTTCTTTACCGTTAACGTAAGCTATAATCATATTCTGAGTTCCTACGTATTTTGTGTGATAAAGGATGATAGATGTTTTGGGATGAGGATGTGATGAGCTTTACATGACATTTTCATGTAGGGGCACCTAAATCGACCTACATGGGGCAAGGCCCCACAAAGTAAAGGTCCGCCAAAGGTTGGCAGACCTGCCGGGATCGCGGTACATGCAATGTCGAATCCCGCGACCCTGGCCATAGATCTGTTGAAGGAAGGAGTCCGCAATAACCTCTCGCCTTTAACAAAACTGAGGGTGGCCATGAGGACAGACGCATGAAAACAAAGGGGACACCTGAACAGAGTGAAGTGTTGGAACACACTGGGCATCTCAGCATGATGTGGCACCAGCCTCCTGACTCAGAACTCTTTGACAAGTCAGTTGTCAACCGATTCAGTTTGTTATCTCGTTTTGTATACGATAATCGACAAATGCACGAATCTTTCGACTGATTTATCGAAGCGTTCCGAATCAGAGGCCTGCTCCGATAGTATTTCGAAATGAAAGTGATAAGGAGATTAGGTTAGGGTACGCGTGCACTAGTCGGCAGCGGAAAATTGAAATCAGTACTAATTGGAATTCAGTTAGGTAAGTACGATTTCCACCAACCGGGCCGCGCCGGGGTGCGCCGGAGCGAGCCGGAGCGCTTTTCACACTATGCTTAAAGGAAATTCAGGCTTCTCCTCAATAGTTGAGTTTCATGTTTACATGGAATTTACACTGCTTGGAACTCGGTTAAATCCACGCGTATGCCGGTCAGCCCGTCGGCTGCGTTCTGACGCCGCGGCAGCCAGTCGGCTCCTCGCGTACGTGGACGGTGGCGCTCGGCTGTCGTCGCATACGGTCGGCTCCGCTCGGCCACCGCTGCGCGCGCTCGTGTGATGTCGCCGGCCGGCAAGTTGAATCATTCAAGTTGTGTACTAGTCGCTGAGAGCATGCTAGCGGATACGTGAGCACGCACGCGCTTGCGCCCGGGTTCCAGCAGATTGTAACCGTCGGGCGGACGCGGTCGGCTACTGGCGCGTGCTCGCGCATCCGCTGCGACGCGCTGCGCTGCGCCCCGGCGAGGCCCGGTTGGTAAAATTCGTACATTAAGGAACATGCTTCTTAAACAACTACGTCCGTACCGAAAACTGATGTGCATATATATACCCCGACTCTAAAAAGAAGTTTAAAACTAGAATTTTAGTATCCCTAAGCGTAAAATAAACATTGTTAGCTTTAAATTATTGTTCTCGTCACTTTTTGTTCTTACCAAATTATTACTCAAACAAACTCATGTGTTTTAATTCTTTAAGCTTTAAATGTTAACGAATCTAAGTTCTTTACTTATCATTATACAGGGTGTAAGCGAATTCGAGTAATTCCTTCAAACCACGGATTAACCCTAAAGGGGTATTTTTGAAAAGCAACTAAAAAAAAAAAAAAGCTTAGTTTTCTATTTCCGAATCATTTTAGAGGCCCGAGTTAACTGACTGCAAAGAGCGATATCGCGTTAGTCGTGCACGCCAGCCGTGTTGCCGTGCTTTCATTCATTGAACAAACTAGTTTCAGGTGTAGTGTATACTAAAACTAAACTTGTATATGTATGCTCTGGGTGGGAAATAATTACGGCACAGGTGCTGCGTATTTACGATTTCAATACGTTTTTAATAAAAAGAAAAAAAAAATTGTTTGTCTCAACTTCTGACATTGTAGATAATTAAAAAAATATGTTTTAAGTCATGTTCGTGCCAATTTGTCCGTTGATTTTCAAATAGCCACCTTTTTCCAGTACATTACAGGTGTGGTACCCGCTAAGTACATAATACTTGTAAGTACATTAAGTAGGTAGGTATATCGTGATTGATAACGTTAGGTATGTAGGTATTACTAACGCACGTAAAGGATTTGAGTAAAACAATACAAGGTAATCCGGTAATAAACGATATTATAAGCATTCGATATGCTGATCGTATAGATAAATCGTGGCCCATCGGGAACGAGAAAGAAAAAAAAGAAAGAAAAAATATTTATTTGCGCCGATATGACACACAAAAAAAAAACTATAAACAAAATCACAATGAAACTTGGGAAAAATATGCGTCACATCTACGCAAAACGGCCATCGCTCAGCATAATGCTATGACTCGTGCGAGACGGAGCCACAGCGCTGGTTTTCAGCGAAAGCCGGCGTTGACGTGATGACGTCCACCTGTGCAGCAATACAGCAATACAAATAAATTAAATACAAGAAAAAATAAATAAATAAATAGACTGTGAAATATAATATTTTTAAATATGGCAACGTTTTGTTGCATCGACATCGTCGCTCACGCAGGCATATGTCGTACTTTAATGTATTATCTATGACCATTACCTTCTCTGTGCGAGTTTACGAAACGACGGTTTTAATTTTAAAATTGAACAGAATAAAAAAACGTTCATTTGACACAACCGAGGCACATTACAAAGAGATTGAACACATACACAATTTAGTTTAAGAACATACATTATCTAGTGAAAGGTTATTTTTTGTTGCGACAATTTAAATGATTAGACTATTAGAAACCATAACATAATGTGCAATATATAAACTTAGTATTAGAAGCAAACACTTAGTGCTACTTCCTCCTCTCTCCCGCATTTCTATGCTGTGCCCGACAGGGTCCAAAATTGTGACTATTACATACCCACCAACCAATGTAAATTTACCATGTACATTTTGGAATGCATTAAAGATATTGAGTATTGTGCAAGATACTAAAAGTAGTAAAAAAACTGTTTTTACATTTACTTAGTAAGTTAGTATCCCTGGTGTATTATCTATGCAGTCACTTGTCTGTGGTCAACAACCAAACATGCAATGTGTGTCTCAGATTGTGAAAAATGGGTGTCCAGCTCAGCATAATGCCAGGTATACTGGTAGAGAATCCCTTTTAGCATTAAGTCCACCTTATGTACCACCATAGTGCATAGAAGCATAAATAAATAATAAACGGATTATGTTATGTTTTGTGTATTATTCACCTGTATTATCATCATTTGCTAGAGGTTCTCCATCATCTTCAGCACCTGAAACAAAAAAATTACATTATGCTACATTATGCTATTCTCATTGTTAATTAAAAACGCATGAATCAAGAAGCATGCCTCCATTATCTAATGGAGTACCCACAATGATGTGCCGGCACCGACAAGCACTGAAGAGGGTTCCGTACAGGATATTAGCCGGATAATTACACTAAATTGCGAGCGTAATGGATCACCTAAACTACTACCTATAAGTTTAGTAGACATGACATGTGCATGTTGGATTGTCTTTATTGGGTAAAGCTATACAAGGGTGTAAATGAATTTGTAATTTCTTAAAACCACATGATCTATTAACATTAACCAAGCACAAGATTTAAACTGATTAAAAATAAAAAAATAAAACTGTTTTTCTATCTTGTGGTAGTTTAGTTATCGTATCTGAACCAACTAAAAAGGTTTAAGAAAGAAAGTAAAAGGAAAAAGGACTGCAAAAAAATGTGATTGTACCTACTTTTCGATGCCATGCATAAATGAATGAAAGCAAGGCCACATAAATGGCGGGCAAGACTAGCGGGATATCGCTCTGCTGTTGTCATGTTAAAACAAATGTGTTTTTAAAAAAGTATAAAATATTTTTCTTTTCTTCACTTCCTTTTTCTAATTCCCCATAAAAAAGAAAATGTTAATCAAGTAGTCTTTAATGGTTGTTGTCATTTACCTCTCAGAGGAAATTAGGTAAGAATGTAAATAACTTTCTGGGTAGACTACTCTTTACTTTTATGTTTTCAAGGTTGCGTTTCAGTGATGATTTTATTTATGAATTGACCAAATTTTTTTTTGGTGCCTTTTTTTTTAAATATTGCCAATAAACTCTTTACAAGAGACCATTTAATTCCCTTTCGGCTTTAGGGGTAATTTGGAACACATTGTATATGTACAATAATGAATTTTATTACCAATCAAACAATTGTAATTTTTACATCGATTATATCTTATACTTTTCTTTATCTAACGCTATTATCAGCAAACTACCTGTCAGAGGTTGTCATACTATTTTCGTTGAAGTAAAAATAAAATCTGTTTGTCAAATTTCTATTTCCTAAATAATAATCAGTGGTTATCGCGATAATATTCAAAACTGAGATAAAAAAAATTGGCGAGGGAAAATTATACAGGGTGTAAACGAACTGGTGTAGATAGGCCCCGCGCGGGATTGAGCTTGTTAAAATTAAAAATAAAAAATAAAATTCTTGTTTTTATGCGGTAGTGGTAAGTGATCGTATCTAAACCACCTAATAAAGACGCAGTATTTTTTTTTTTTTTTTCAAATAAATATTTTATTTTAGTGAACATTTCAATGCCACGCATGAATGAATGAAACCACGGCGACACAGCTGGCGGGCACGACTAACGCGATATCGCTCATTGCAGTCAGTTAACTCGGGGCTCTAAAATGAATCGGAAATGGAAAACTAAGTTTTTTATTTTAAATTGATTTTCCAAATTACCCCTTGAGGTCTGGTGATCTGTGTCACCAGTAGATCACGTGGTTTGAAGGAATTACACGGATTCGTTTACATCCTGTGTAAGTCATCTATACACATCATATACACGCTGACATTTAATTGGTTGTTTTGCTAGAACAAACGTTGTTCAGACCATGGTCTACTACCATACTATTGCATCAAATAAAAAATAAAAACCGGCCAAGTGCGAGTCGGACTCGCGCACGAAGGGTTCCGTACCATTATCTATAAAAACGGCAAAAAAATCATGTCTGTTGTATGGGAGCCCCCCTTAAATATTTGTTTTATTTTAATTTATTATTTATTTTTAAAGTGAATATATAACTAAATATTCTGTTAATATTTTAAGCGTCAACCTGTTGCCATTTGTTGCCATCAATATCGAGCAAAAACGAGCAATAAAATCACGTTTATTGTATGGGAGCCCCCTTAAATATTTATTTTATTCTGTTTTTTAGTATTTGTTGTTATAGCGGCAACGGAAATACATCACCTGTAAAAATTTCAACTGTCTAACTATCACGGTTCATGAGATACAGCCTGGTGACAGACGGACAGACAGATGGACAGACGGACAGCGGAGCCTTAGTAATAGGGTCCCGTTTTACCCTTTGGGTACGGAACCCTACAAAACGTAATCGATCTTGAAAAAAAATCCAAAAAAAAAACATACAAGTCAGAGGGAGCACCTGCGCAGTCGGTGCCATGATGGTTCAAGTTATTTGCCGGGAACTTTACCGAGATTACCACGATGAGTACTTTAATATTTCGGTTAATGTTTGAACACGTTTGAACAACATAAGACTTTTTAAGAAAGCCTAGTTATTTTTTTTTAATTTTTTTTTTTGATCATAGACTTCTGATATTAAATAGTCCATGGTTTGAAGAACGTTTGTTCAGACCATGTTGTAAAACAACCAATTAAATATCAGTGCGTATAAAACAGTGACAACTGTTTTGTTTTGTCACTGTTTTGTCAGCCTTAACCGCTGAAGGTAGAAATAGTTGGAAGAATGCTTTTTAGGTAGGAGCATTAAGAAAGGATTTTCGAAAATCAACATCTGACGGTGTGAAATGGGTGAAAACGTATGTATGCAAAATTGAGGTCCTTGCATGTAGAAACTTGGCATAAATACTTTTCCACACAAATAATAAACCACGTATTAAGGATTTTACAAAACAACCCCATAGACGGGGTGCATCGGACTATTGAAGGTTGGATGTGAAAATTATATTCCATGTATTTATCGACTTTAAAATTGGTAAAATATTCTTTAAATTTTTAACTTCACCCACGCTTTTAAAAGTTAACAAGGTGGGAGTGACATTCACTTTTTTATCTCTAAAATGTTAATCAGGAGCCTTTTTGCTGGTAACAGGCAATAATTCGTTAGTCGTTAACGTTAAAAAACGGAGTACGTGCTCAAATTAATGGATCTAACGAATTATTAGCGTTTATTAGACATTTATCTTATCCTGTTAACCTTGATCGTTTGTCTGATGACGTAGCGATGGTATCATATCAGCAGATATTTCATATAATGAAATATATAGATTACAAATGTTTATTTGAAATTGTGAAACGTTACTTTTTCCTCGACTTAATTATAAAGGGTGAAATTGTAAACACTCTACAAACCGAAATGGGAGATTGTACTCATCACTATGAACAACTTTTACTATGGGACCAAACCTGAAATCGCGAAAAAAAAACAGCTGTTCCCTACTTATGTTCGCATAACTCGTCAAAATGTAGGGAACAGCAAATTTTTTTTCGCGATTTCCGTTTTTTCCCATTGTAAGAGTTGTTCATAGTGATGAGTACAATCTCCCATTTCGGTTTGTCGAGTGTTTACAATTTCACCCTGTATAAAGTCTAGAAGAAAATCATAAGAGGCAAATAAACGAATATTATTTTTTAGCGTTACTAGATCATGTTATTTACATACTAGTCGCGCGCAGAAGGTTTGCCGATGACTGCGCCTCCCACTTCACCGACCGCTACCCGCGCTCGTCTGCATCGTACCGACCATCGACGCGTGACGTCATGAGGCCATCGGCAAACCTTCTGCGCGCGACTTATACATATATATACAGAATAACTGGTTAGTCATTTTACATCAGGAAACCATGAACTCTGATCATCATTCTATACAACGTTTACTAAACAACAAAACATAAATTCGTAAAAAAAAACAGCTTTTCCATACATTTTACTAAGCAACATTATTATTTTGGATGGAACAAATTATTTCTTTTTCACAAATTCAGCAGAGTTTATGGTTTTCAGATTTAATGTGAGTAACCAGTCATGCTGTGTAATCAGCCCATTACCACAGTCTACCTATATCTTACTCCTTACAGTCGGTCAACGTAGAACACTGTCGCAGAGCAACCGTGCGGGGTTTTGCGGGGTGAAGGGGCGGAGGTTATGTCCCGAGTAGCCATACTGCATACTTGGGACATAACGTCCCTACATAATTTTGACTTTTTATAGGACCTGTCAAATGTATGGGCGTTGACCCACTGTATGTAGTAAGTAGGTACACTGTGCCATTACTGTCCCACTGCTGGGCACGGGTCTCGTCTCAGAATGAGAAGGGTTTAGGCCTTAGTCCACCATGCTGGCCTGGTGCGGGCTGGAAGACTACCACAAAACGGAGAACTGTTTTTATTAAGCCCTCTCATCAGCTTTTCTCGACATCAATCGTAAATGATGATTAGTTACTCAAAGTTTACAAAAGTGTTTTATGAACACTTGCTATTTCATTATAATCTTTTCGTAAAAAAAACACGGTCATGACATGATTCATCCAACATGATTGTTCGATTTTAATTTCAAAAGACCGAAATATTCACCGTCCTTTGTTGAGTACCTCGTAATATCTTCTAAACCGCTGATAAAAAACGAAATTAGATAGGTATAGAGGCTGTAAACAAATTCGTGTAATTACATGAAACGGCATAATCTACTAAACCCTGCACGATATTTTAATTGAATAAAAAAAAAAAAAAAAAAACTTTTGTCTTGCGATAGTCTGTTTGAAGTAGAACGCAGATAATCGATAAATCGGTGCGACTGATTTTTTTCGGTGAAATTAGACCTACAGAATTTTCTTTACACATTTTAACGAGTTATATTCGCATATCTCGTCAAAATGTATGGAATAGCAGATTTTTTTTCGCGATTTCATGTTTGGTCCCATAATAAAAGTTGTTCATAATGATGAGTACAGTGACCCCTTAAGAGGTTGTGCGTTATTTAAGTTACACCTTGTATAATAATTCCAACTTAACATCGATGAAATAAAATTCATTCAACCGGAAAAATACCAAATCCTTTTGAATGGAACAGACCTTGTTTTATCGTTATCTAACCGCCATATCTATTTCACGGTACAAATAAATACATATCTCTGCACTTAAAAATACTATGATAAATGTCTTACATAAAAGTATACTTAAGCCTGCTATACAGGGTGTTAACGAATTCGTGTAATTCCTTAAAACCACGTGATCTACTACTGGTGTAGACAGCCCCCGCACGGGATTTAGCTTGATTGAAAATAAAAAAATAAAATTATTATTTTTTCATGCGGCTTTGTTAGCGATCGTATCTAAACCACCTAATAAGGATTCAGTAAAAAAATAAGACTTTATTTTTTTTGCAAAAAAAAATATTTTATTTGTGTGAACATTTCGATGCCACGCATAAATTAATGAAAGCATGGCGACACGGCTGGCAGGCACGACTAACGCGATATTGCTCTTTGCAGTCAGATAACTCAAGGCTCAAAAATGAATCAGAAATAGAAAACCAAAATTTTTTTACAAAATTTTTTTTTCTTGGTTTTCAAAAATTCCCATTTAGGTTTAATCTGTGTCACCAGTAGATCACGTGGTTTGAAGGAATTACACGAATTCGTTAACACCCTGTATACCTACTAGCCACTGAATAACACAAACTGCAAACACATCAGTCAGACTGAAATTCATACTGCTGCAATGAGAAAGAAAGAAAAGAAAAAGAAAAAAAAATTGAGCATTCGTCTAGACCCTGTTCGGGCCAGCGCAGACCGAGAGCAGAGCAAAGCAGAGCATTTTTTGAGACCATTGAAAAAACGAATTTAAGTCTGTTATAGCATACACTGTAAAATTAAATACCTACTCGAACACGCATCTTGCAAGCTCGAGCATGGTCGAGCATCAAGTTTGGACGTGTTTAATATTGCACTGTGTGCTATAGTCGTATAGTCGTTTTTTCAGTGGTCTCAAAAAATGCTCTGCTCTGCTCTGTTCTCGGTGTACGCTGACCCTTCAGCGTAAGTTGATTCCTAACGTTTCTCTACAAAACGTTACCTTACAATGAATCCTAATCGTAACTTTAATATTATAAATGCGAAAGTAAGTTTGTTTGCAGAGAGAATTCTAGGATAAGCAGTACTTAAGCAACGTTTGAGTATGGAGTTGTCAAAAAAATGAAGAATTTCAAAGCATTTTTTTGACAACTCCGTACTCAAATACTACTTAAGTATTGCTTATCCCGAATTCTCAATTCAGAAACCGGAGCTCAGCCTTAGTGTGAGGCGAGATGGCTCCCATGCCACTATGCGTTCGCGCTCTTATTACATTATAGTTCAATCACTTTGATTTTTCTTTGAGTTTCATCACTCCAGAGACGAAGTGGCGCGTAGGCATGTTTTCATGCCTAAACCGCGAAGCGACAAACGCCTCTTCCAGTCCAACAAGATTCCACTTAATCTGTGTTCCAATCGACTGCCATCTGGACTGTAACCCGACTTCTGACGATGTCGCGAGTTCTATACAAGACACATAACATTTGAACGTTGTTCGATTACAACAAATGCGTAATAATAATCATAATTACGCGGCTTCGGCAACAACCCTCGCTATCAAATCAAAACATCTTGAGACGCTCAACGGTACATTACACGAACACCTTTCCACCTACTTAGTCAAATAATACACGGAGGCACGCGACAGGAGACCGGAACAAAAGAGCAGTGCACTACAGTCTACAAACCATCATTACGAATTGAAGAAAAGAAGTCAGCCAGCTGCCTCCTACTTCCTCTCCTTACAAAGTTGTGTAATACAAGATGTACGTATTGTATGGCGGTTTATTTTAGGGCACATTCATTACGCCACTCGATTTGGCGCGTGTTCTTATCTTTGTTTGTCTGTGTGCTGTGTTGCTAGTGTGTCGCGTGCCTATGCGCAACTGTCAGAAATTTATTTGTGAATTTCTGGTGGATGTTTTGTTGGTGATAGTGGTAAGAAATACCAAAATAAACCTAAATGATGATACAATTTATTTATTGTGGTAAAAGTATTTAACAAAGTAATATTGTTAAAAACATGATTCAAAATAAATCCCTACTAATATTATAAATGCGAAAGTAATTCTGTCTGTCTGTCTGTTACGCTTTCACGCCTAAACCGCTGAACCGATTTTGATCAAACTTGGTACAGAGATAATCTGGAACCCGAAGAAGGATATAGGCTGCTTTTATCCAGAAAACCGCGAAATATCTACGCGATAAACGACATCCACGCGGACGAAGCTGCGGGCCACCTCTAGTATTTAATATAAGTACCTAAGTTCGGTTCTTTCGTTTACCAAATCAAAATGTCATTCGTGAATATTCTTCAAAACTAATTTCAACCTAAACCAACTTTGCAACAGCACACTTTTTAAACATGATAATTAACCCTAAAAAAACTGGGCTATAAGACACGTGGCATCTCAAGATTACGAATAATAACAGCCCTCAAATCTGGGGTCAATAATACCGCGTTTATTAGAAACCAGTTTCAACATGGTAGCACGGAGCGCCATCTGCCGAGGGCGGCGTCTTCCGCTGCATTGTGAGCGAACACCGGTCTGCGCACGCGCCTGCAACGATAGTCTTCCTGTATGGTGTCAGATGTACTAAGGTCATTTTTTCTTTGGTGGGTCACAGAACTTAGGAACAGACATATTTTTTGGTAAATTTTTACGTAGCTTTTTGCAAATTAAAATAATAAAAACCCTCCTCTGCTGTTGCTCAAATGTACGAGATGTCATGAATATAACATGTCATTAATCAAAAAAAAACCGTCCCTAAATTTCAAGCCAATAATATTTTTATGATATTTATTTAGCAATATTAGCGGCATACTCCGAGCTAATAAACAGTTGTAACCCTCAAACGCGCGGTGGTATCATTCGGACCCGGGCGCCCTTGTTTGCCAGGAAGCTAAGCCGCGTAACGGTGTTTGTCCGCACAAATTTATGTGTGTCGTTACCGTACTGTCACAAATCTACTTATCTACCAGAACCACGCCTTCAATAATACGAGCTTTAGCGTTACGGACATCTGTGAGCTAATATAGTTTTATGAATTTGTTACCGAAAATAAACCTGATGCGCAGTCACCCGTTGACAGTGTAATTTTAGGAAATGCTGTTTTACATTACTAACTCTAAACACGCGGGCATTTTACAAACCGCGTATTCTTACACTGAAGAATTCCATATCTCTTCAATAGAATCTGAAAAAAGGCCTTTTCTAACTAACCAACATAATAATTTCGTCCGAATTAATTCTAAATCCTTTTTTTATTGCGCATGCTTATCTGTTATGCTGCTTGTATAGAGTAATAACACGCCTTTTGTTGGAAACTACAAACTCAACGCATGTTTATAGCATTTTTATTTGTATTCTTATAAGAATGTTCAATAATATTAAAGTCAGATATAAGTTTAGCAGTATAGTTACTTGAAACCAAACAAACATAAACGTTATGCAATATAAAACACATATCGACACACACACAGACAAGTATTAGATGAGTGTATTTATCGTATCGAAGGTACGGGCATTGTCCATTGTGTCGACGCCTTGGCCTATTGTTCCGCCTTGTGTATGTACCCACTCCAGCCACATCGATCGGCTTACATATACACTGTTATGACTTCCACTACCTATGTTCTGATATAGCCGCACTAGAAACTACTGAAGGAAATCTTGATGTGTAAACACAAACGCTAGTTTCCACGGAATGCTTGTTAGATGTGAATTTAAACAGAATATTCAAGTAGATTTGTGTGCAGCCCTTTGCAGAATATGACAAATCCATTTTCCCCCTTAAGCAACGAGATTTACAGTTGATCATATGAGTAAACTCCCCAAATGTAATATGTTTCGGGGTATAAATTGTCATATTCTTGTAATTCTAGTAATAACCGCATGTTGCTGTCATATGAACAGTACAAATCCACCCATGGCAGTAATGCGGCCCAGGATGCGGAATTCGTATTTCGTCACCAAATTACATGATTTATTGTCATCGCGGATCATACAAGGGCGAATATTCGCACGGGGTGTTTTTATACATTTAATTTTGTTACTGGATTTATTACAGCAATAATAATAGTTGCTGCTAGCTTTAAAGTTTTAATTTTAAATCCGACTAAAAATGAAACTTTATATTGACCAGCAGGCGTTCCATGACCTCCGTAGACAAGGGTTTTGTCGACAAAGTGACATAAGCACAATGGCAATATGTCATTTTGTATATTCTTCAGTCGACAAAACAATTATCTGCGGTGGTTATGGAACGCCTACTGGTCATTAAATTAGACGTTATTGTAATTTTAAAAGTATATAGGTACCAATAAAATAGAATAAATATTCAAAAAGAAAAGTATGAATATTTAAAATATCACTTTACACTAAACCGTACTAAAAGTGACCGCGCCATAAATTCAGTAGTGTGTAACGTGTAAAGCTACTGAGGGGAAATGAGGGCAATATTGAACGAAAATATTATAATAAACTATGAAGCTATATTGTGAATGTGACAGTCCGCGTGTCGCGCCGACCCCGCACAACGCCATTTAAGGGTTAATACTGCGCCCTGACAGAGGGTCGTCTTTGTAAACTGAAAGGATTATTTAGAACAATAACTTCCGTACATTTATCACTTTTGTTCACGCCCGATGTACTAATAAAGATTAATAAAGTTTTGACAATGTCTTCTATTGGTTAGGTAATAATTTTGTCAACAATTTATCATGGTTTCGCTTTACTGATTGATCAATTAGTAAAATTATATTCTATGTTAGGAACGACACATTTTACTGAGTTGAAGCGCTAAAGGTATAGTTTTCATATGTTCACGGGGGATTTAAGCTGACTGGTTATTGTAAGAAAATGTTTGAGGCACTTTGTGACCACTCGAATAAACCTTTGAAATTCTTATTATTCTAGTGTATTAAATCTTAAAAAATTTAAATCGGGGAATAGGACACCAAACTGTCAACTATCTCTCTTTCGAACCGCTTGGTATCAGAAATTAATTGTTTGCTAAAAAAAAATTCTGTAAAGTTCTTCAATTTCTGAAAAGTGTTTCAGAATACTACTTTCCGCTCCCACGTTCTACAAGGTGTAAACAATAAAATGTACATGTTAAAAATACATTTAATTATAAGCTTATCCGTCTACAATTTTCTTTTCACCCCCACTGATCAGAAAGTTCATAAGAAAAACTGCATTTCCTCTAACACGTAATAAACCGACTGCAGTGACACCAAACACGAATTAACTTTCAACAACCCTCCCTCGGCGCACTATCAATCCTAAGACACGAACACGATCCGTTAAGTGGT
The DNA here is from genome assembly GCA_905220435.1 of Amphipyra tragopoginis. Classification (NCBI taxonomy): domain Eukaryota; kingdom Metazoa; phylum Arthropoda; class Insecta; order Lepidoptera; family Noctuidae; genus Amphipyra; species Amphipyra tragopoginis. The sequence continues at coordinate 15,850,706 of HG992009.1, forward strand.
CGATCGGACCCCGTGGCGATTTAATTCACTTCTCACGCGACGCAGTAGGCGGAGGGTTAAGGGATTACTTGCCACGCGCCTCTACAGATATTGTCGATTTGGGGAGATGAGACATCCCCGGGTAATGATGCTGACATAATAGTCGAGAGGATTTGATTTGCGAAGTTTTACTTCCATTAAGTAAATCTTCTCCTTCTTCTCTCGTGTCAGCAAGAGCTGTGCGAAAACGGCTCATGCTGTGGTGAAAAGATTGGCCAGTCAGCAAGGTTGGTAGCGGGGCTGACTGCCCAGGGTGCGCCGGACGTACTTAAGTATCGTCACTCGTGGAGGCTCTTTTCATGCACCCCATCACCCCATTTCATGCACTTAAGTAAATTAATCGTTGTTTTGTGGTAAATCAAATTACGTCGCATGAGGAATCATACCTAACAGTGGCGAAGGCTCCATACAACTCGATTCCTATCGGCTTCCCTTTCGTAACGAGTAGTTACTGGAATTCACGCATCACAATTAAGCAAGGTAAGCATTTTTTGGTCCGGCTTCCCTTTTAAGAAAATTCACCCTTCGCCACTGATACCTAAGGTTAACTTTTCCATTCTGCCTAGCCTTTCACAACTACGTTGGAGACAGATTTCAGTTTAACAAAATACGGCTGAATACATACACAGAGCGACTGCCATCAGACCTCCACAACTCAGTTAAGGTGAGACCAATTGTCAGACTTCCGGGTGTTTGACTGTAAGGACTGTCATAGGTATTAGTACCCGCGACTGACGGCTGAATGTGCTCTCCGAGGCAAGGACGGGTCTCGTTTTTAGGGTTCCGTACCCAAAAGGTAAACCGGGAGCTTAGTACTAAGACTCCGCTCTCTGTCCGTCTGTCCGTCTGTCACCAGGCTGTATCTCATGAACCGTGATAGTTAGACAGTTGAAATTTTCACAGATGATGTATTTCTGTTGCCGCTATAACAACAAATACTAAAAAACAGAATTGAATACATATTTAAAGGGGCTCCTATACAACAAACGTGTTTTTTTTTGCCGTTTTTATAGATAATGGTACGGAACCCTTCATGCGCGAGTCCGACTCGCACTTGGCCGGTTTTTTATAAAGTTTTTTCTTATGGCAATAATGCAAAATCCATCAATTTTCATACTAACATTTAAAATCAGAATATGAAGAGAATATACTTAAATGTCAATATATAAAGTACCTATTACCGAAATTATACCTAATCTAATATTATCGAAATCGTTAACATTAATTTGAATGATTTCGATATTATCTGTGACGTAACTAATCATTCAGTATCACAGCTGTATTATTGATTGTATCGTAAAACCACACAAAAATTCAAGATAAATATCACCTTCTGTATATTGAATCGGCGTGTAATAATTCCATGAATTCTGCTCATTCACTTAATATCATCCCATTAACATTTATTTATTAATTGTACCTATTATTATTACCTATAGATTATGGAATTTGTAGTTGAAAATTCCGTAGTCATTGCACTTGGCACTTCGAATGGTGATATTAGCGTAATGCCGGATAATGCAGCTTGATATCATTCTCATTAATGTATTAAGTTCTTAACTCATGCATAATACCTACAAGATATTAAAATAGAAATAAACAAAATTGAATAACTAATGAAGCTAACGTTTATTCGCGGCGGGAACATTATCCGCCATTATAGAGATGTCATATTTTTTCATCTGCGCGCTGTCGGACACGGGGATTTGTCGACATCACTCCCCCATTGCGCAACGCAAATTAGCGAAGCATTGACGAATTTAAAACGATATCATAATATTGGGGATTAGCTACGAATATGTTATTTCTGTGTAGGTAAAGAACTATAATATATGTATTCAATACTAAGGAGTTTTATAAATGTATGGGTTGAAAAAATATACAATGGCGAAATAGGGTTAAAAAATTCGCTAATAATATTTCTGTCTTTTTTATTTATCTTTTCTTTTATTTCGTCTAAAAAACAAGCCACCGTAACATTTAATAAGTGATAATCAAAGACACGTAAGAAAATCATGATGATTCGTCATAATTTATATTTAAGCGCATAATTGGCTCAATCTCCAAAAAGAAAATCAATCGCTCTGGTCTTTAATATTTTAAATCTAAATATTTTCAAAACTGCTTGGTTAAAATCGAGGTCAATATAAAAATAGGCTTATTAAGACACCTTTTTTTCGAAATAAAAATACGGATAAAACGGATAAATACCACAGAATTCAACAAATACCAAATAAATATAATTTTGGAGCTCATCCCAATTGCACTAACAGCCTAAAACTTAGAGATCCGCAGAAGCACAAAATAGTCTGAGAAGCGTAACGAAACGCAGAAGTTCACTCGTGGGGTTCCGCAACATATGTCCCGGACCAAGGGGTGCACCACTGATAATATTTCACGCAATTGTGGACTAAATCCCGCGCACAATGAAATTATTGAGTTACACATGTCCCGCGAGGGCGCGAATGAACAAATACAGATATGAAATAAATGGCCTCTAACCATTATCTGTAATGACCCCATTACTACTGCATGGGAGGTGTTAACAAAATTTTTTGTGACGATAATTTGTCATTTTTATTGTTTATAAAAACTATTGATGTTACAATTTTTTATACCTTCATATCCCTGATACGAGTATAAATCCGGTTCCTCGATAACACGGATTTAATGAGTTAGTGTAGTGAATAGTTGGTGATAGTATATTGCAATAAGTGTTACCTATAAAGAATACATGAAAAAAGTATCTTCGCCTTAAACAAAAACTAAAATAAGTGTCATAGGACGCATTCTTAGAACTATATTTTTTGTAGAAGTTTAGGGTTAAGTTACTCATTTGACTTTAAGGTGCATGTACCGATGGACCGTCCATACAATGTTTGTAGGGATTATACGCTAAAAATAGACACTCTTTGTTTAAAACGAATCATTTTATCACTTTTCTACAATCAAATGTGCTCGCGAATTCACTCTTTAGGAAATAACTTACACTAATTACTGAGAAAAACAATCATGAAATTCAGACAAAATTTGACACTTCTTTACATGTGTGGGTTTGTTTTGACAAGCAAACTAAGCGCCATGTTTGTTATAGTTTAAAATTGTAAGCGATAGATGGCGTGCAGGCGATATTGTAAATAGATATTAAAATATGTAGCGTTGCCGGTCTTCTGTAACCTTGACGGCGGCTGCGTTGCCAGCTAATTTGACTATGATTCGAATGCATGTACATTTTCAATTTGTTGAACGTAATGTTGATGCACTAGGATTTGCGCGCGGAATTTGTTGCGTGTTATATTTTGTATGCTATTTTAATTTATTCAAATTGCAATATGTCTAGTAGGTACTTATGTAATTGATTTCAATTGAATATAATTATTGCAATTTATTATTGGTAGGTAAATAATTTTATTAATTATTCAAAATACGCAATTTTATTGTAAAATAAAATTACCTAGGTATATTTCGACGGTAAGTATTAGAAACAGCAAGTTGGCCCGTGAGTTGGGTTTTAGACGCTGCAATCTCGTTACAATACTGATTACGTACCTAGGTGTCGATGTTGTCATTATTGTATATTTTATGGTCAACCATGAATTAAATTATTCAGTAAGTCACCAAAGTAACCACAACATTAAATTTCGTGAAAAAGCAATCTTGGGGTATGTTTTTACCAGGTAAAGAATACTTTGTAATTTTGTATGCATAAAGCCCCCCGCCGAGACGCCGTCGCGAGCAGACGTATTTTTGAACGTTCCGTGTTTTAAATTCAAAAAAAATTGTTTAAACTGCAAAATATTGTGTAAACTATCAGTGAAACGGTCAATTAATTAGTGATTACCATCTCAGTGATAAAATATTGAAACAATTACAACACACAATTAACAATATTATCAAAATTATCAACAGCAAATCAAGACAAGTTGTTATAAAAATCGTGTTAGCGTGCGCCGGGCCAAGTGTCCTTGAAAGTGAATGCAAGGACAAGCTTTGCACCTGCAGCTACAGTACCTATTTTTATTAAATAGAACGCTAGTTTCAACTCCCTTAGTAACGACGACTTGGTCCGATGGCACATGGGCCGGACTGTAAGTGAACGTGATCGTGTGAGTATCAAGTTCAAACCTTCGCAAAACACAATACTTTTTGGAATGTTTTTTATTATGCTGCTAAAATACCAGAAAAATCTGAGATTTTTTTACGAAAAAATTGGAAAAATTTCTGAAATATTATAATTAATACTTGCACAAATTGCTGCCTGCAACATTGCTTAATTAAAGAAAAATCCGCATTCATTGTTGCTTTATTTTGCTTTTGGTGCATTTGAACGCCCAATATGCCGCTAAATCGAACACCGCCAACCTCACCGAAATCTAACTTCAAAATCAATGATGGTGACGCTGGTACTAATATACTAAGTAAAGTTATTTTTTACAAATATACTAAGTAAAGTTATTTTTCTTTGTAGCACCTGTGAGGCAGTGGTTTTAAGACAAGAAGAAATAATTTTTGTTCAATTGAATTTTTTTTGTAGTAGTTTGTTTAGAATCTACATAATCATTGTATAAAGCTTTTAATTTGTATTTACTATAAAAGGTTCACCTTTTACCTTATTGAACTCAATAAAGATTTAGATTTTTGTTTTACTAAAAACTTAGGTAATAAAATAAAACTATATTTTACTGTGTATATTTGACATTATTTATTTCCTTTTTTTATTAATCAATTAAATGTTTTACGCCTTAAAATATAACTTTTATTTTCCTAAAATAGTACTAGTTTTAATTTATCGTAGGTGTCGTTCTGCCTACCCCTATTTAGAGTATTTCTACAAAATATTTTAGCCCTTTTTTAAATACACGCCATCTAGTGGTAAACTTTGTAAACGTAGGGAATACGTCTATGTGTGTGTAAAAGTGTGTAAATTCAATGACAGATGTTATTATGGGATTCTGTGTCAAATTGGGTGGATTTTGAGGCATTGTTATGATCAAGTTCATTAAAAGGTAATGACCAGGTGTCGCGAACACTACTTCTACAACTTAGTAATGCTCAGATTTCACATAAAACGAAATAAACTCAAAATAATGATTTCAGCGCCATCTAGCGGGAAAAGTGCTGGGAACAGCCCGTATCTTTCACCTTAAGGTAGATTGTTAGATAAATAAAGCAGGAGGATCAATAAAAAAAATACCAATAAAAAACATTCATGTAAAAAAAGACTAGTTTCGCGACTCTATTGCCGTAAAAAGTTCTAAGATCTAATGTAGTGCCAAGCATTTCATTTGTATAAGGATATAACTACTAGACTTCTTTTTTACCGTGGTACAGATTTGTTTAGACAAAATAAGACCCATGAAATGTATAGAACTATGCAACATGTTTGCTTCTATCAGGGATTCAACACAGTATACTACTTTTATGAACCTTTGCAGTCAATTAAGATCAGCTGAAACTCTTCTTAAAGAAATGGTTCAAAATATATTTGTGCCTTGGTAGTATAATGATACATAGTTTCATTGGCTCTACAAAGAATGATTCATTAAAAAATATAAGTACAGGAAATAATCTTTAATGGCTTTATCTAAGTGATAACACGTCAGATATAATTAGGCAATTATGAAGTCATACTCTAGTTTATCAATATTTAGATTAAAATTCCGTACACTTTTATCGGCAGCCATTTTTCAGAAATACCAAATCATACGACGCGTTACAGTCTTGTGACAAAAAAAATTGTCACCACCAAAAAATCTGTCACCACAAAATTTGTAATCCACCAGTTAAGTGATTGGTAGTGACTGTCAGTGGGGTCAGCTTCCATTCTAACCAGACGCGTCTGAATATCAGTATTTTATACGGAGCGGCTGCCATCAGACCTTCGCAACCCAGTTACTGGGCAATGCCGACTCGCGCTCTACTAGAGTAAGGATTTGTGTAAGTAAGCTTTCACAGTCCGGACTATGTGTCTAAAACGTGAGTCGGAAACTACTAATCTAGCGCACTAATCCGAAAGTACTGATAATAATGAATAACTTTTGTTCTACAACTTTCCCCAAAAGTCAATAGTTTTAGAGAAATAGCTGTTCAAAGACTTCATAAAAAATACGCTTATATCATTAGCTATTATCAGCTGACCTAAAATCTTGATCATATTTTGAAATCACGGAGTAGTCGATTTTGCTGAATTCGTAACTAAATAAGAATTGTCGTTTTTTTTTAAATAAATATAAAAGAAATATTTTTCTATGGCAGTAAAGTGAAACGATTTTTTTTAAATTTTAACTCGTGCTTTAAAACAGTTATCAATGATATACCTTAAATTGCCTGCGGCTTAGTAGTACCCTATTTTCGATTAACTTTTTCTAACTACAAGACACATTGGGTTATTCATAAAATTGTAGAAATCTCGTTACAAAAGTAAAGCAAAATAGTTCTTCCACTTATTTAAAAGTAGATACGACATACAGGTGATACACTTAAATAAGTATACCGATTTCAAAGTTCAACAGCACTAGAACTATAAGTTCAACTAAGTAAAACTGATTAAAAAAAGTTGTTCTAGGACTACGTAATACATTCTTCAGCTTACCATTTCTCAACACAAGTACTCTTACGTTAAGTAGGTACTGATAACAGAAACACATCATAGGTGGTCCACTTCTCCAGAAACTCCGATGTCAAAACACTTTTTTTTGTGCATTCACAAAGATGGAGACACAGGATCCGTCATCGTTCGTGCGTTTTCGTCGCGGCCGTCACGTAGATCGTAAACCGTCGACTTTACGACATTGGCTCCCGATCTGTTAAGACTTGCCCACTTCATAATATGTTTGCTGGATTTAAACACATTTCGACAGTGCTCCTATTATCGGTGTGAGCGATGAGCCGTTAAAGTGAGTTAGTTTTACATTTGTTTTAGTAATATGATGATAAAAATGTCAGGAATGCGTTAAGAAATAAATAATCAATAAAATTGTTTTAGAATTGGTGACATAAATCGATCAATACACACATGAATAGCTGACGGATAGGCACAAAAATTGTGCTAAATAGATTAATAAAAACTACAAAAAAAAACTAAAAGTTTATCGAGAAAAATACAAAAAGAAATTCTTCCACAATATAAAGTACCAATTTCAAATAATTTACGATAAATAAATATGTATTTGAATTAAAATAAGAACTAATATATATATAATAAAATATTATATTAATGGTGTTAAACCCATTTGCGACAAAGTATTAAAACATGAATAAATAATTTCATTCAAAACCTTAAAAGCTCTTTGATGATTTCTTTTCTATTGTCAATAACGAAAATATCTACAGCGAAACGTTCTAAAAACATGTCTAAAACATCACAAAGAAAACGAAACGTTTTTGTTCACAATACGATAGAAATAAGTAGAAATAAGCAACAAAGTTGTGTCACCTACACATTTCGAAGTAACACAAAAGAAAATGGCGAAGCCCGATAGTAACGCCCTGTCACACGGAGATAAAACAATAGATTCGTTTGATCCTTCACCCTCGGACACTTGAGAGGTATCAAGCCAAAATACGCAATTTACTTGAGACAAGTTCCACCTTTTGTTATTATAATTGCGACGTAACGCTCGGAAGATGAACGTGGCTTCTGTTGTCACCTTAACTTGTTCCATTTCCTTGCTTAAGTTAAATTCTAAATAACTTGTTACGCAAATATGTTCTGTTGATTTTACTGTGTTACATGTTATTATTGTTTAGTATTCACAAAGTGGAATTAATCGATTATTTTACAGCTATAAATCGAATATCGTTTAGTATTAACGTTGTTGAACTATTCGTATAATAATCTGAAACATTAATATATTCGTGACACGTCCCCGTATCCTGCTTGATTAGAGCACAAAGAAATACACAAAATAAATGTAAGTATGTAAGTGATACTCAAAATTTTTCCATCACGGCATGAGCTGTTTTCGAATATCTCATCCCAACACGACAGAAGAATAACAATAAGATCGATAAACATTAGTGAAAACATTCTGAATTGTTCACCGGCTGACATATGGAAGTTCCTTAAATCGCTTGGCATTTGTAAGTCTCCATCTAATATCTGTCTTTCAAATTTATCTCTCAATACTCTTAATCAATATTTCTCAACTTCCATTACACTTGCAGATAATGTAAAAAGCAATACCATCCTCGATATTTCTTCCGTGCCATTATTTCCTCCCGATTCTTTTTCATTTTCGCCCGTGACTGACCTCGAGATCCTTAAAATTCTAAAATCTATAAAGTCAAAAGCTGTCGGATGTGACGGAGTAAGCAGAACGATGATATCTCTGATTACTGACAATATAATTTCTATTTTCACTCACATCATCAATTTTTCTTTATTTACTGGGGTTTATCCTACAATGTGGAGAAAGGCGTTCATTATACCACTTCCTAAGATTTCTAACCCCAGTTCAGCTAATCACTTCAGGCCGATTTCCATACTCCCATTCCAGTCCAAGGTCCTAGAAGCAGTAGTCCACAAACAAATTTCCTCTTACATTTTCAAAAATAGCCTCCTGTCCCAATTTCAATCTGGTTTTCGGCCTGGACACAGTACATCGACTGCACTGCTTAAAGTCACTGAAGACATAAGATCCGGTATGGAGAATTCGAAGTTAACGGTGCTAGTTTTGATTGATTTTTCTAATGCTTTTAACACCGTTGACCACGACATTCTCCTAGCCATCTTATCACAAATAGGGGTCTCGTCGTCTTCACGGAATTGGTTCTCATCATATCTTCGTGGTCGCCAACAGGCTGTACGAGTTGACCAAAAGCTTTCTGACTGGTGTAACTTGGTAACTGGCGTACCACAAGGCGGTATACTCTCTCCTCTCTTATTTTCTTTATTTATAAATTCTATCACCAACATTCTCAAATGCTCTTACCATCTGTATGCTGATGACCTGCAATTATACGCTCAAACTGACATTGCCGATTTAGATGCTTGCATTTCAAATCTCAATGCTGACCTCACTGCGATCGCAGACTGGTCTTGCAAGTTCGGTGTCGCCGTTAATGTCAGCAAATGTCAGGCTATCCTTTTGGGCAGTCCATTTTACCTGAAAACCGTCAATACCCGCCACCTTATGCCGATTGTATTTAACAACACATCTATCCCACTGACTTCACACGTGAAGGATTTGGGCTTACATATTGATGACAGGCTAAGTTGGAACAAACAAGTAAACCAGGTAAGTCAGAGCGTCACGTCCATACTGCGATCTCTCTCATTTTCTTCCATGTAGCACTAAAACACTCCTGGTCCAGTCCCTTGTGCTTCCTGTGATTGATTATGCGGATGTTTGTTGCTCTGATCTATCCCAAGACCTTCTAAACAAACTGGATCGGCTTCTCAATAACTGCATTCGTTTCATTTTCGGGCTGCGAAAATACGACCATATTTCTATTTACCGTTCTAAGCTGAAATGGCTTCCTATCCGTCAGAGACGATCCCTCAGGTCTCTCTGTTCACTCTTCACTATTATTAACGATCCTTGTGCTCCAGATTATCTAAAAACATATTTTCAACTTTTGGGTGGCTCTCACAGTCGTAGCCTTCGGGCCTCTGAAAATCTAATTTTTCTCATTCCTTCTCACCGCACAGGTTTCATGTCCAATTCTTTCGCTGTCTCAGCAATCAAACTCTGGAACGCGCTTCCCCTTGATATGAAAAAAGCTCCGAGTAAATTCATTTTCAAACGTAAAGTTCGAGAACATTACTTGAAATCGCTGCAATCCTAGTCTGAAGTGCCTATCCATCATAGTTATTGTATGTATGTATGTATGTGTAAGTAGGTATATTGGTATAATATGTATTTTTATTATAATATATATTATATATGTAAAGCATATTGTATTTTGTTAGTATATAGTATTCTGTATAATTTTTATTTATCTTTCTTTTTTTGTTTTTTAATTGAACTTTTTGATTGTTTTAAATTCTTTTTTGTACCAGTTTCGAAGTGTATATTTTTGACCCAAAGGTTGACTGGTAGAGAATGCCTATGGCATTAAGTCCGCCTTGTGTACCACCAATGTACATGAAGTTTAAATAAATAAAATAAATAAATAAACAATAGATACAAAGTTCTTCGATCAGAAAACATATCAGATAATAGTCGTATATGCATAACCTTTGCCGATACCATGAAATCAATAGACTAACGTCTTGGCGATGAAATAAAAAAAAAACCTTAAATTTTTTTGTACTTACTTTTTTTTTCTGAACGCAATAGCTGTACGTTTGTAGTGGGTCAATTCTTGTGTAGGTGTGGCGGGTCATAGCAAATGAATGTGTACTAGGTTAAGGTTTTTATGGGTCTATGTCACCTGAAATAAAGTTTATTATTATTATTAAGTCTGTGGTACTCAAACTTTAGCCAACGGACGACAATGATCAGGGCGGATTGCATGGTGCTGAAAATGCACTAACACGACTGCCCATATAGCACAAATCAGGGTTGTTAAAGTTATATAGATAAGTATTACGTAATTTTTATATTACGGGTAGTCAAACGCCCGGAAGTCTGACAATCGGTCTAACCATAGAATATCGGCATTGCCTAGTAACTGGATTGCGGAGGTTAGATGACAGTCGCTCCGTGTAAAATACTAGTATTCAGCCGTATCAAGTTAGACTGGAAACGGACCCTAACACAGTTGGAAAAAGTCTAGGCAGAACATATTATGGCATTACAGCATATAAGGGCTAGAAATAGTTTTAGTACAGTTGTATTAAAATCTTCATAATACTATCAACTAGAGGTCGCCAGTGGCTTCGCCCGCGTGCTTGTCGTTTATCGCGTATTCCGCGTTTTTTTCTGCTATAATATGCACGTATTATTCATATAAACCTTCCTCTTGAATCACTCTATCTATTAAAAAAAACCGCGTCAAAATCCGTTGCGTAGTTTTAAAGATCTAAGCATACATAGGGACAGACAGAGAGCGGGAAGCGACTTTGTTTTATAACAAACTAGCTGTACCCGCATGCGTTGCAATGCACTTTTTCCTACTTACTACCTACCTACTACCTACCTACTACCTACCTACTACCTACCTACTACCTACCTACTACCTACCTACTACCTACCTACTACCTACCTACTACCTACCTACTACCTACCTACTACCTACCTACTACCTACCTACTACCTACCTACTACCTACCTACTACCTACCTACTACCTACCTACTACCTACCTACTACCTACCTACTACCTACCTACTACCTACCTACTACCTACCTACTACCTACCTACTACCTACCTACTACCTACCTACTACCTACCTACTACCTACCTACTACCTACCTACTACCTACCTACTACCTACCTACTACCTACCTACTACCTACCTACTACCTACCTACTACCTACCTACTACCTACCTACTACCTACCTACTACCTACCTACTACCTACCTACTACCTACCTACTACCTACCTACTACCTACCTACTACCTACCTACTACCTACCTACTACCTACCTACTACCTACCTACTACCTACCTACTACCTACCTACTACCTACCTACTACCTACCTACTACCTACCTACTACCTACCTACTACCTACCTACTACCTACCTACTACCTACCTACTACCTACCTACTACCTACCTACTACCTACCTACTACCTACCTACTACCTACCTACTACCTACCTACTACCTACCTACTACCTACCTACTACCTACCTACTACCTACCTACTACCTACCTACTACCTACCTACTACCTACCTACTACCTACCTACTACCTACCTACTACCTACCTACATGATGTCGAACGGGATAAAAAGTATCCTATGTCCTTCTCCTGGCTCTAAACTACCTCCCTGCCAATTTTCAGCTAAATCGGTTCAGCCGTTCTTGAGTTATAAGTGAAGTAACTAACACGACTTTCTTTTATATACAGGGTGGAAAAAATCAATGGGCCCTGAAGGAAAACTACTTTAAATCCTTAAGATAGATTATTTTACTTAAAGGAAACATTCCTTTATTTTTAAAAAGAAACAAAACTGCATTCACAGATTTTTCGATAAGCTTACCTTAACCGGGAATCGAACCAGCTAAAAAATCAAAAAAATAAACACTCGCTATTTTATTCTACTAATCGATAGGATTAGTGTCAAATGGAACGTTCTATTTTTAAACTTTTCGTCAGAACGCCTCGTCTAAAAAGGAAATGTGCATAGAACTAGTATTACCAAATACATGATTTTCTTATCTAAGTCTTCAAAAAGGTACTTAGAGATAAATTAGCAAGCTTTGTACTTCATAAAATGTCTTTGAATGTTAGAGTTTTAAGAAAATTATGTCGTGTCCTTTACCTACTTGTTAAAAGTGAACAGTATCCCAAGTGTGAGTTTTTTTCGTTAACTACTGTAGTTGCGTCACGACAAAAATGTATGAAAATTTAGGCGGCGCCTCTAGGCGCACCGTTCACTAACTAATATTCGCGCGTTAATTGAACGGAGCGCCTAGAGACACAGCCTAAATTTTCATACATTTTTGTCGTGACGCAACTACAGTAGTTAACGAAAAAAACTCACACTTGGGGTACAGTTCTGGTCTAGGTATTAAAGCCATTGTGTACTAAATATTAGATTTCATGGATATCTTGTACGATAGACGAGTGTGAAATTTTATCCCTAACATTGACTGTATCGACTAGTGAAATAAAATAGCGAGTGTTTAATTTTTGAATTTTTAACTTGTTCGATTCCCGGTTTAGGTAAGCATATCGAGAAATCTGTGAACGCAATTTTGTTTCTTTTTAAAAATAAAGGAATGTTTCCTTTAAGTAAAATAATCTATCTTAAGGATTTAAAGTAGTTTTCCTTCAGGGCCCATTGATTTTTTCCACCCTGTATATAGATTATTTTCTTTAAGATCGATAAACAATAGATGCAAACTTCACCGATCGGAATCGCAACTGTGCATAACTACTTTACCATCAAAACAAGAGACAAAACTCTTAAGGAAAAATAATAAAAAATATATTTTTCCTCAACAGATTTTCATTTACTTTTCATCTCGGACTTATCTTATCCAATCAACCATTTTGTCATCTGATCACATGACATACAATGGCTACCAACCTCAAACCGGTTACTGGTCTTAGAGCCCAAATACACGTCCGATACTTGCCTCCGATAGTCGATTCCGATAGTCTGATCAGACTATCTGAAGGCCTCCGCGTCATACATTTGTTTGAACATGAAGTACGATCAGACTATCGGATCGGATGTCAGAATCGTAAGCATCACCCGGGCGTCATCGTCGTCCAGAAAAAATCGGACACGAGAATCGTACGTGTATTTCATGAATCCGATCAGATAGTCGGATCCGGCTCCCGGAAGCAACTATCGGACGTGTATTTTGACCCTTAAGGAAAACAAAAACTGATTAGTACTGCTCGGCGGGTCCTAGGCAACAGACTTAACTTGGAACCCGCAACAACTTCAGAAGAGAAATAGGGAGATGTGGGGGAAAAAATAGATTAAAGTTCTTAGCAAAATTGAAGGTAGACAGGCAAAGACCTATAAGTACATATGTATACTTATGTTCTGTTAGCCTTTCTGCAACGATGTAGGGACCAGCTTCTAGTCTAACCAAATGCGACTACCATCAGACATCCGCAACCCAGTTATTGGGCAATGCCGATATTCTAAGGTTAGTAGACCGTTTGTCAGACTTTCGGGCTTCTGACTACCCGTAACGACTGTTATAGGTATGACACCCAGGACTGACGGCTTAACGTGCTCTCCGAGACACGGAGGGGTCTCGATGTGTGACGTACGGTCACCCATCCACAGACTGACCGCGGCAAGCGCAGCTTATCCTTGCAAATCGTATGATTGGCGCGGTTGTTAGCCACGAGCCCCTAACAATAGGTATATGTATAGAAGGCTCAATAATACTAGGTAAATAATTAATACAATAATAGATAAGAAGATAAATGAATAAAGAATACAATAATAATAATAGTGTTGGCAACATTGGAAAAAAGGTGTACCACAGGTTAAAAAGAGCGGCACGCGCATGCGCTCTAGAGTAGTAAGTAAAATAACCGCCATTGAGGAACGTCCGATATTTTTCCTAATTTCCCTTTTTATGATTAACTTTGTTGTGATAACTTAATAACTGATTGTGGTTCAGTGTCTATGTTTTTAAAAAGTACCTTTAGTTCAAGTTATACAAGAATAGGATATTACTACCCGATATTTATTTATTTTAGCCCATTACTGGGCATAGGCCACTTCTCTCAGAATAAAAAGGGTTTAGACCTCAGTCCACCACGCTGGCCCGATGCGGGTTGACGGACTACACACACCATCTACCTTATTGGTGCACTTTCAAGTGTGGAATTTTGTAAGGTGGCAATTTTTCTTAATTTTTCATAAAATCACCAAGCACCACGGAAAGCAAAATAAATAATAGAATTATATAAGCTAAGTTTAAACAACAAACGATGTCTGACATAACATTTGTCATGACAAATAATACAATACATTTCATCCAACCCGGGCTCTCTGTTCCAGTTTCCCAGACTCTATTGTTCCAATTATCCAAAACAATTAAACTTTATTCGAATGAAGACTGTCGAGTGTTGATTGTTGGTTGGGTGTGACGTCATCTGCGACAACTCGCTAAGGAATTATTGTTATTAATTAGAGAGGGCCCTTGGATTAATTAAGTAGCGCCAATCACGTCGTCATCCGTTCCTTAGTGACGCCCGTCTTGCTGAACGTCTTGACTATAGACCGATTAAACCATAGACTGAGTTCGATTTTCGAATTGGAATTCTTAAATGGCATTTTCTTGGTGTTCCAATTGGAATTCTATTTTTGATTTCATTTTTTTTTTGCATTTTCTTCTTTTCGTGCGAAAATATTTACGTCGATTAGTAGTTTTTAAAACATAAAAAGTATTACCTATAGAATTTTAAACAATGAACACTTATTTTTGTTTGTTCTATTTTCGCTACCTGATGTAGAAATGCATTTCAAATACAAATGAATATCTGGAGAGTATTTGAGAAACAAACATCGCATAATTCAACTGACGTCTCAGCCGAAATAAATCTTCCCAATAGCCAGAAACCAGTACAAACACACAATACCTACAATGTTTCAAATTCTCCGCGTCATTTCTACTTATACTCTACTCTGCGGCACTCGTCACTCCCTCAACGATAACTGAGTAGGATAATTTTAATCGTGCGCGAATTGCCAAGCGTAATGTCCCAGCCACGTGGCGCAGTTCTCAACTACACTCATACTGCGACTTCCACCGAATCTTCAAATCATCGGTGATTATAGTCTAACTTTATTAAATACTCTCGTATTTATGTCACAGTCAAAACTTGAACCGTTAAAGTAAAAACTGGGGGAGGATCTTTGAAGGAAATTTAATTAGGAGCGCGATTCGATTTTAATAGGGCTTTAATTAATTTAATACATATAAAATGTGAATAAATGATATCGTCGCAGCTGCGTAGACAGTAGGTAAATTCAAATATTTAAATCTGATTAAAACATTAAACCTAATTAATGAGCAATCGATGATTGAATCGCAAACTAGTTGTAAGATTCAAACAACGATTGCGACATTGAAAATTATAAAACCACTTCTAACAGAGAAAGTGTATAACTAATATTTTTAAATAAGAATTTGATACTATTTGCAGTCTGTGTTGTCTCGTGTAGTGCCGGTCTTAAAGAATATCACTACCCCATCTCTTCCAGTGGGTGTCGTAAAAGGCGACTAAGGGATTCTGTAGAGGATGGGCAGCAGCGTTCTCTGAGTACTTTAACAACCATACTGCGATGAAAATGAATATTTGCAGAAAACATGTCAATATCCATCAATCGAGAAAAAAGCATAGATTTATAGTATTTCAGGAGTTTACAGAAAGTGGATCTAACTAAGCATACTTACACAAACATAACAAAAACTACAACCTACCATTCGTAAATAAAATCATAACATTTACCTTCCTACACATAGGCCGTCCCATTAATTCTCAGGAAGAACGGAAATTCTTTAATTCCTCGTGCAATTAACATCTGACGTCGGACCTGGCTCGGAGCGACGCCAAGTGTCATCGTAAGTTTCAAAACGCGTCATTAAGGGCATCTGCAGCGCGCTAAATAACGAAAAAAGGCGCCGAACGGGGGTGTAAGGGGTAGTGGTGGGGTAAAGGGGGTGGATGAGAGATTTTATTTAACAAAGTCTATATTAACCCGATGCAATTAGAGAGCGTTAACGAGCGACTCGTAATGACTGGCGGGCGACTATTCTCGACATAGTGCTTTTGGTTGCGAATGATTCGGTTTCGTGCGTTACTTTTGATCGGCATTACTTTGTAGTATACATTTTTGGCGTCAGTCATCGTGCTTCTTAAAGGTTTGCTGCGTCATTATTTTCCAAGTAGAGTTGCTACATCGCACATGAATGTAAGAAACTATGTGGTTTTTCCATCTAATGTGTTATATTAGATTCTGATAAGAAAATTAATCAAAACCACTTTGAATTTCCATCGTGATTTCGATAATAGTCATGTAAATATTTGAATCTTTCATATCACTTCATCATCACAAAAATCACATAACCATTCCCCTTAAACATGTAAACAAAGATCACAGGCAAGCTTCTCGATTGCAAGTCACAAAAGTAAAGCCGTCCAAAGTCGACTTACAGAATAGGTGACCTCGCGTTGACACATTACTAGAGAGTGATGCGAATTCAAAGTTGCGACTTTTGAATATAATAATCGTTAGGTCGGGCGGGGGCTATTTATTGTTTAATTAACCCCCGCTTCGTCCAGCCGTTATGCCACCATTACGCTTAACACACCCCGGTATTGTTTATGTAATCTCGAAGCGGCTAAATTGGAGAACTTGAAAAAAATCTCTCTGTGTGATATAAGAGATGTTGTTTATTATTTGTTGTTATTAGTTACCCCAATTTCTTTGAGCAAATTTTCATTGTAATGCACGCACACAGAGTTGATTTTTGGTCGACCATCGGTTACAACTGTATCGATAGTTAAACATGTAAATGTTTTAATACTATTGTGCACAATTAAATCAACGAAACTGTTGTTTTATGCCCATTATTATACCATACAACGTCGCAGTCATTATTCCAGATTGACTGAATGAGTAAGAGATGTTTAGCATAAAATAAAGCAGCATTCGATCCCTTTCTAACAAGTGCGGTATTATAAGGAAGCGCTTATAGATTTTTTCAAGTAGCTTCAATAATTTAATTTGATGTTTGTTTTTTACTTGTCCATCAATATATTGTTTCTTGGTAAGGCTTTGTTGATCACATTTACATTTCTTATAATATTTTTACACGCGAAAACTTGTTATTAGGTTATAATCTACCTTGCTGTTCTCTTTTTTGGTCGGTTAACCTGTAAGTATTTCATAGATATTAATAAATAAAATTGGTGTTGTAACATGTATCATAGACAACGCTAAAAAAACAAATAAGGTCTACCATATGTAGGGATAGCGGTTCGTCCATATTTTCTAAATTGCAGAAATTATCATTTAAGTAATGATTCGATTGTTATTTTTCTTTCTATATAACATATCTCTTTAGCATGATCAAATAACAAAGTTCAATAGTATTCTATGATGAAAAGCTTCGTAGAATTCGCACTTAATAAACCTCTATGTTAAAAGTTATTAGCAAAACGCAATTTAACGGTTGATGTACGCATAATGAGGTATTATTTAATGTCCAATAGATGGTCTCTGGCTTTCACCTCTGTATTTACATATTGCGTCACTCGTCATTATAATATGACCTATGATATAATAGGTTGGGTAACTGAAGTTTTCTTGGATAAGTCTAAGGAACTCGTAGAATGTATCAACTGTCTTTGTTACTGTTTGGAGGACAATGTCGATTACATAATTTCAGAATAATATAATAACAAAAACAGACAAATTCTTGGACTACTTATACTGTAAATTACGGCAATTTAAATACTCTACAAAGTAATAACGGCGTGCGTGTTTGACAAGATGTATGAACGTGGACAAAGCGAAAGGAGTATCTAAAAATCTTAGCATGTGACGGTATATAGTTTCTACCTTCCTCATGGGAAAAAGGTGACTTTATGTATGTGTGTAATGCCATGTGTTCAAGCAAATACATATTATTTATATTCTATTCTATCCATGATTTTCTAATTCAGAAAACTCTCAGTATATAGGAATTAAACGATAATTGGATCGCGCAAAACAAGAAAAATCTATGAATGATATTTATATTATGAACCTGACACTATCACCTATTTATTTCTCAAATTGATTTGAGGAAAGAAGTGGGATCCTTAGAAGACACTTGGGGTCTCTGCAACCTGCAAAGATCTGTCGTGACGCCTGTAGCAATATTACAACACCTATTCAAGCCTTAGGGGTAGATAGAAGATTTAATCCCAACAGCCGATTCAGAACCTTTTCGAAAAGCAGTTCTCGACCGATTAGATTTGTTATCTCGTTACGTCCACGATTCTCGTGTCGAGAGAAAAAGAGATAGCAAATGAATCAGGGGGCTTGTCAGATTATATGGACTCTGAGCTGCTGAAGTAGCATTTGCACGTTAAACCATCGGTTCCGGGTGTGAAATAAATACCTATGACATTCACTATGGGTAGCCAGTAGACCGAAAGTCTGACAACTGGTCTAACCTTAGGATATCGGCATTGCCCAGTAACTGGGATGCGGAGGTCTGATGGCAGTTGCTCTGTATGAAATACTGGTACTCGTATCTGGTTAGTCCGGAAGATGACCCAAACATAGGAAAAACCGTTTCAAACGTTTTTGAAGTCATTTGTATTACTTTCACTCCATGTAAACTACTGGTATTCAGCCGCATCTGGTTAGACTGGAAGCTGATCCCAACATAAGAAAAAGGCTAGGAGAAGAAGAGGTGCTGAAGAAGTCTAGTAGCCACCATGTTAGAAATGATTCACCTATTGCTTTGGACACTATAATCACTTGCTTCTTGCAAACATTTCCTCCTTCGTTACTACCTTAACTGAAACAGGCATTTGTAAAGGAAAAAGCCTTCATAGTTAGGTTGTATCGTCATTAGTCCACATCGTTGAGGATAGCGTGAGTCAGGACTGCCGACTTTTACTATTAGACACGGAACTCCAAATTGGACTGTTTATTACCGCTAATGTTTGATGAAACATCGATTAGATGATTTAGATGGAAAATACTTTGACTAAGTAAAACACTCGGGAGCTATGAATCCGGGTTACTAACATAAACCTTCTCGGAGACTAAGAATGATATTGAATGACTTATTCAAATACAAAGTATTGTATAGACTATTCTGTTCGTTAGGATAAGTCAGCTAGAACGTAGTGTAGCTCTAAGCACCAAGCACGGCACCTGCTTGTCTGACACAGACTTAAAATTTCCTTTCAGTCAATGATTTTCTACACTCGGGAGCAATTAATGCGGGTCGTCGGCTTGGTTAACAAGAATGATGGTAAGTGGTTTTCGCTGCCTTTAAACACCTACAGACAAACTTAGAGAGTTGTGTGTGCCTGTAATACCCTTCAGATCAGAACACAGCAATGCCGCTTAGCGACATAAATCCTCTAATCTCAGTAGTTCGGTTGTTTTGTTTGGGACCGGACTACTGAGACTAATTTTGGTCTCATTAGTTCGGTTATGACTTCAAACCGAACTGTTGAGACTTATGTTCTGTTAAATGATGTAAAACACAGCTTTCATTGTAAAAAAGTTTTTTAAGTATCATAGCAAGATGGTTTCTGCTTATATATTCTCCTTATGTCAGAGAATATGTTTGATTCTTTTATTTATATCTTAAGCATTTTATTACATCCCTAACCGGACTACTGGTATCTTTTTAACCGACTTCAAAAAGGAGGAGGTTCTCAATTCGTCTGAATTTTTTTTTTTTTTTTTGTTTTTTTTTTTTTTTTTGTATGTTTGTTACGCGATATCTCCCCCAATTATGAATGGATTTTAATGATTCTTTTTTTGTTTGGTAGCCCATACTTCAGAGGTGGTCCCATATAAATTTTATTGAAATTGGTTCAGCACTTTTTGGAAAAATCAACAAAAACAAAAAAAAAATACACAAATCGTATGTAGACGACGTTCTAGTTGTAGTGCTGGTCCGAGAATTTGTACACTATTTTAATTGTAATTTGTGGCACTAAAAAGTATAAAATAAAAAAAACTTTAAAAAAGTAAAAACCGACTTCAAAAAAAACTAAACGGAGTAAAATAATTATCATTGAATAAAACTACCAGTTTCAGAAGTCGGTGTTCTACGCTGAAACAAATTAAATGCACCGACTTCTAAAACTGGTAGTTTTATTAAATGATAATTATTTTACTCCGTTTAGTTTTTTTTGAAGTCGGTTTTTACTTTTTTAAAGTTTTTTTTATTTAGTATCAACAGTTCGGTTTGACGTCATAACCAAACTAATGAGACAAAATTAGTCTCAGTAGTCCGGTCCCGAACAAAACAACCGAACTACTGAGACTAGAGCATGGAGGTAGACTTCCCCGGACGAACTTTTTGAGTTACTAGTACCTCCGTAACTGAGATAAAAAAAACTTCTTCTGTTTCCTTATTGACTTCCCAGCTTTATTGCCACAAAAACAAGTTTTGTGATGGTCAACGATAAAAACATTGGCAAATACACCTATTACCAACAATAAATCATGTCTTTCCGGAAAACTTGAATTATGATATTGTTATGCCCTCTATCAATAACTGGCTGCAGAAATTGATGTTATACCGTAACTGATCCTTTTGACTCCTAACCTTCCAGTAGATAACCAGCTTACCTTGACCTACCCTCCCTCTCACATAGCCAACAAAAACACCAACGTGAGAAGTGAATGAGAGAAAATTCGGAGTTCAAAATCTGTTGGGCGGTGTAGGGCTGCAGTAAATGACATGCGCCATCTGGCGGACGTTATAAAAACTACCCTCTTGTAGCCAATACTCGTGTTACGTGATAGTTTCTTGTTAAGGGGTGCGAACTCCGAACTCATATCATAGGGTTTGTTGCTACACACTTAGAAACATACGTTTCTAACGTAAGTTAGTAAGTACATGTTATTTTCTTAGGGAGAATACACACGTACCAAAACCACACCACATCGCACCGACAAAAAGTGGTCAAGCAGTGTGGTTACGTGTGAATAGTGTCGCTGCCAATTCCGTCTTTACCATAATCAGAAAAAGGTGCGCTTCGCTGGAAAGGCGTGTGCGTGGCAGCCCGAATGGTATTCTTGGCGCATTTTCCCAGAGGTGGGACTCACCAATGTTGATGAGGTGGATGCGACTGCTAGCGGCCCCTCATACTTATAATATTTAAGTTCTGTAATAACATTTAAATTCTTCTGTATGTTTTATTTTATTTTTATTTTGTTTTTTATGTAAAATTTATGGATTTTTATTATCTGCAATAAATAAATTGAATTGAATTGAATAAGGGCACATGGGGCACGTGCCCAGGGCCCCTGGGCTGATGGGGGGGCCCCGAAATACCGAAACCCAGTACCTATGTATTAATCAAGCAAAAAATCAATTAAAAAAAAATACATTGGTTTCTTAGTTCAACGCATCATTAACAAGGCTCCCAGATAGCCATAGTTGCTTAGCAGAAATGTACTTTAATTTGCGATAAATTACTTCCAACTTTCTAACTTTTCACTACAATACGAATACAACTTGAACTACAAGTTGGCGTCAATCGAATAACCAATAAAGTAACTGAACAAAAGAAAATTCTGATGTTTTAATTCACGTTTTTTGGCTCTCTAAAAGGGCCCCAAACTCTTTGTGCTTAAGGGCCCCTGCATGGCCTAAGACGGCACTGGTCGCTGCGGCTTTTTGCAGTTGCGCTGTAGTAAAACTACAAAATGTCGATGTGGCTAGTAGTTGCGATGTGGTTACGTTGTGGCTAGTGTTTGCAGACAGACCAACTCTGGGTTTCAGCGTGCGTGCGGTGTCGTTGCGTCAACGCAACATTGTGTTTCCGAGGTGGCCAGCCGCTAGTGCGCGGTGTCGCTGATGGTTGCGTTGTGGTCGGTATCGCCCACATGGTTAAAATGTGGTCGGTGTGAATTAAACTATTAATTTTCATACAAATTAGTGCCCGCCCACATGGTGTTGTTGTGGTACGTGTGAAACCAGCTTTAGGACCCTGTCTCACTGGGACACCATGGTGGCGGCCACCGGTGGCGGCCACCGGTCGCGCCACCAACAAAATGTATGCAGTTGTATAAAGGGTACCTCACCTGGCATTATGTATTTATTTTATTTATATACTTTTTATTGTACATACACCAGGTTAACATTACAAGAAAAAACAATTAAAATACAAAAATGCACAATAGGCGGTCTTATCGCGCAAGGCGATCTCTTTCAGACAGCCTTTGGATGGACTGGAAGAATGGAAAGAGAAAAACGGGCAGTCTAGGTATCAGCTTGGTTGCGCAACCAATTTGTTGCCGGCAACCGAATCACCCACTGGTTCATACATTTTGTTGGTGGCGCGACCGTTGGCCGACAACATGAAGTCCTAGTGAGATAGGGCCCTTAGAAGAAAATCTTCCGACGTTAAGTAACTTTTTAAACCTTGAAAGGTATGATAAGTACTTGTGAGGTGTTTCGCAGAAAGGCTTGGTTGGGTTTGTGTTTTACGAATTCTGGGAAATTTTATTACAACTCAGTTGAATATTAATTTAAACGACCCTTGTGTAAATGTTTGTAAAATATCTGTGTAGTTCTGTTATAATCTTGTAGTTTATTGCTTCGTTTAACAACTGGCCAAATTCACATATTGTCGCAAATATAGGTACCTACTTTCAATATCGTAGTGTTTTAAAACCTGCTGGTAGCTGCTACTGACTTTGTGTAAAACATGAAAAAATTATGTTATTTAAAAATTGTAAGCTCCACGAACTTAACTATGAAGGACGCGTTTAATCACGATTTCGTTTTAAATACTTATAAAATTATATTTGCAAATGTTTCTATAAAAAAAAACATTTGAAAATATAAAAATATAGTAGCCGACCGGCATCAGGAATAGGGTCCAAGCTACAAATTACAAACAAAAAAAATATACATGGAACACTTTTCAGAAACTTTTATAATAATATCAAAAATAAAAGAAATCCAATAAGCAGATATCTACTGAGTAAGTTCAAAAAACCCAACTCATTATAATTTAATATAATTTATAAATTTAATATATATTTATATTGAAACTCAACTTATTATGTCGAAAGTGTATCTACCTTATTTACTGCCACCCTTCAACAATTACAAATAAACATTCTTCTCTCCACTAAAAAGTCAAATAAACAATCCAACCAAAACACAACAAACAAAATAATTAAAAGTCAATATTACATAATATCCATTGCGTGATAGCTATCTGCAAGTCAATTAAGGGTTTGAGAATTTCATATAAAATCCTGTCTTGTTTCCCTTAGCGGTCACTATCGCAATATTCGATCTGACTGCGCGGTCAAAATTACCCCCCTTTTATGGATATCTCACCCCCCGGGGGGACACTTGACCCCCCTATCTGGATACATCATCTACCCCTAAAATGAACTAATGGCGTAACACATTAATAATGATGACTGGAAATGACATAAAATTGGTTTTGATGTGCTATTATAAGTATAGGGAGGAGGTTTTGTGCTACATTAGATATGTTTTTATAAGTTTTCAAATTAATAGATACTAAATTCCTTTCTTGATAAAATAGATGCTTGAAGGAGATTTATGTTCAGCAGTGGACATCTTTCAGCTGAATGATGTAAAAATGCCTTTAGATATTTTTGTTTCAAATATAAAGCTGAATATGTATCGAGACATTATTCATTTTTTCAGTGTATAGAGACCAGGTGAAGGGTAAGCGAATTTGGAGGCTATCTATTGTAATTTTAACGTTTAAAAGGTAATTTATGAAAAGTTACGGTTTACTCACGTGATTTTTTCGGGATTGCCCGACTAGTATTGGTTCGACTCGCGACGTCGCCGCGTGATCAGCTCGTGAATAAGGGCTCCGTTTGGGTCCGAAACTAGTCGGGCAATCCCGAAAAATGTACGTGAGTAAACCGTAACTAATCAGAAATATGAATTTGGCTCACGAAAGTTATAATACAAAAAAAATAGAAAATAAGATATTGATTTTCAGTCCGATTTAAACATTTAATAAATAAGTATTGATTTAAAAAAATGGTTTTGATAATTTTGATAAGCAAATAAATATTCATAATGTAAGCCGTGGTATAAGAATTTTCGAATTTGACTATAATCTCAGATGTAGATATCTCCAAATATGGCAATTTGTAGTAGTTTTGTGTAGTAGTATCAAATTAACGTTGAAGCTTACATGACATATGAAGTACGCTCATATTTTTAATTACCTCGCACCCTTACCGCTTCTAGTACAACACTACATCGCGGAAAGTTTATATAATCACAATTCACAGCTCACGATTGCCGTTAAGTGGCTATTCCAATAAAACATAGTCATCGTACAACGAGATTTATTTACCGATAAACCAATCTTATCTAGAAATATTAATAAGTATAGTCATATTTCATGCTATAACTTAGTCAGAGTTAGAACACTTAAGTCATTTATTATTTTGTATAACTTTGTTATTTTCATTGCAACTAATACATAGTAATCTATGATTTTATTCATATAGTAAATAATTAAGTTGTTCTAGCTCAGTTGTTTTTTAATTTTTCGTAATGTATCGTTTTTACCCGACTGCGCGACAGCAAAGAAAGGGCTATGTTTTTCAAAAAATCATGCTTTCAAATCATAACATGCAGTCGGAGGCTGCGTATGTTTTTGGCCAGTCAGGTTTCGAATTACATAATTAGTCAGTCAGTTTGCGAATTACATAAGTCGTAGGTAGCCTCCGACTGCAAGTTATGATTTGATAGCATGATTTTTAAAAACCTACGTAAGTTTAACGTTATCTTATCATCTTGTTTGCATCTTTTTAGTTCGCTTTTTATGCAGTCGGGTTTTTTGATTTTCATAATTTAACATTGACTTAGAAACACATGCACAAAATCCACGAAAAAAGCGTCCTGAGCAAGCCAAAAAAAAAGCAAGGCACATCGCCATATAAACTTAGAAATAAACTTAGAAACAAATCATTTTAAATCCTATGTCGTTATCACAATGCCTCATTTAGCTTAATAACTATTTTTCACCAAACGAAGGTTCGACTACACCCATTGACGTAAATTAGTCAAATTTTTCGCGTTTTATTCTACATTCGGTTCGAACATTTATAAGCGCTGACCCATGTGTTTCAACGTCAATGGTTTTTAACATCGACTGTTATAGTTAAATTAGTTTAATTTCCGAGGCTTACTTTTAGCTAAATAAACTACTTTGTAAAATTATTGTTCTACTTAACCATGTTAACTTTACATTCAACGTCAAATACTTCTTATTAATCTTAATGCTTTATCTGTTAACTGTAGTCAACCCTAATTAACTCAATTTTTAACCGAAAGCCTACCGGGCCATGATAACTTAAACATTTTTTAACATAAACACGGTTACAAAAATGTCGCCGACACAGGTCAACGACCTACATTTTTGTTATGGAAAATATGAAAATGAGTTGACGCTGAGTCACTGCGCGCGTGAGTCCAATGTCTGTCTGTAAAGAAGTCAACCTACTCATGATTTAAGAAGTCATTCGAAAAACTTTTGTTAAGTATTGTACTATTTTAAACAGACTAATATTACCTTGTACAAGGTAACCTTTAACTAATCCTTACTTATAAATGCGAAAGTAACTCTGTGTGTCTGTCTATTACACTTTCACACCTAAACCG
Organism: Amphipyra tragopoginis; assembly: GCA_905220435.1. Lineage (NCBI taxonomy): Eukaryota > Metazoa > Arthropoda > Insecta > Lepidoptera > Noctuidae > Amphipyra > Amphipyra tragopoginis. The sequence goes on from HG992009.1 coordinate 15,876,710, forward strand.
CTGAACCGATTTTGATGAAACTTGGTGCAGAGATAGTCTGGAACCTGGAGAAGGACATAGACTACTTTTATACCGAAAAATACGGAATACGCGTTATACGACATACACGCGGGCGAAGCTGCGAGCGTCCTCTAGTATTAGAATATTTTAATCTTCACTTTTCTCCAAATGTGCTCCAGAGTCCTTTTTGCGTTAAGATAAGTCCTTTCGTTTCTTATCGTAAGCTCATTCTCACTCACTCATTTCTAATGTAAGATAATTTAAATCACTTTTTTTTCCATTCTTTTAAATTAAATAATATAAGTAGTGCCTAATTCGGTTAGCTCCTGGCTAGATTACCGAATGACATTATATCCTTTTAGCAAAATAAAATCAAAAATATTTTGTTTGTGTTAATTTCATTTAAGTACTCCATTTCACTTCCTACCTTCTTTCTTAAATACCTCATACAACCGAAAACAACAAAAACAAAGGATTCTATAAGAAAATTTGACGGGCTTGCATGACAGTGGAGGTGGTATGCCAAGAATGGCGAGGCGAGGATATCCGCCAGTGTTAGTGCCCACTTATTCATCGCAACACTCATTATCATGAGTAGAATACGAGTATACGAGTGTACGACGAACGGTGCATAAATTAACGCGAATAGCCGCTTATGAATGCCATTTGTCAGTGAAATTACTGGCAGATAGCAGAATCAAAATACAATTTAAATTGAATATTGTCCCGCCTTTCATTAATAATTCCTGTACATATAAGAATTTGTAATATGTGCCTGCACCACAATGCAACATTCTTAACGTGGCTCTTATTTATTTTTAGTTATAGATACTTCACTACATTGTATAAAACAAAGTCGCTTCCCGCTGTCTGTCTGTCCCTATGTATGCTTAGATCTTTAAAACTACACAACGGGTTTTGATGCGTTTTTTAATAGATAGAGTGATTCAAGAGGAAGGTTTTAAGCTATAAAACGTACACGTGCGAAGCCGATGCGGGTCGCTAGTAGATACTATATTAAAACAAACAGCCCGTAGTCTAGATTTGTGCCCGGTTGATGGCAATAGGTTCGCCCCTTATAAGGGACTTGAAAATAACGGCGAAATGTGGGCACACTACACATCTGCCCATCCCTTCGAAGAATACATTCGTGATGATGTTATTTCTAAAACTATTAGGATGGCAACTCCATATCTTCTTCTTGAAACATTCTTTATTTATACATACTATACTCACGCATGTAGCCAGAAGTACACCTATGTATCGCCATGTGGCGGTATCGAGCATATTGCTATTTTTCGGGCAAAATTTTATGGTGCGTTGCCTCTTACGATTCACTTGCCCGCCGACGGAGGAGATTGTTTTCTTAATCCGTCCCACAATTATCTATCTATCTTATTCAATATCTGCTTAAGTGTTTTTCCGGCAATCCAGACCTTCCATTTAGCAGTATTGTGTTCTAGGAATTACAACCAGACCATCTCCAAAAGAAACCAAACCACCTCCAACGAGATTCAGTAGTTTCCTTATTATGTTATAAATCCTCAAGATTTACATATGTAAATAACGATACCCAGCCTTCAAATGCACCACATAATAAATATTAAACTATTTTTAAACATCATTACAAGCTCGGACTTTACAGCAGAGCTAAACCACACCCAATTAAAACACGTAATGAACAATAAGCGATGGGTGGTACGCGGCCTACAAAGCCACTTACACACCGCCTGTAAAAAAGTACATACCATGTAATCTGGACCTATAAAGCCGTGATAACTCCTCCGATAGTGAAGCAATTTCTGAACGACACAGTAATGACACCTATTACGGGACTGGTCGACATCCTGTCGCATAATGGCACCACGGCAAGTAGGCGGGGCGATGGACAACCTACTTTCCAGTGTACACGATTACGTGGTCTGGTTGGGTTGTCGTTCAAGTAGGTACTTGTAGGTAAAAAAGATTATCATTAATCATGATGTGTTTCCGGGTTTCAGGGGTTTGTGTACTGTCTGTCAGTTAATTACTCTGAATAAGCTGCAAAAAATTATGTACTTATCTATCAGTACACACTCATATCATCTACACAAACATTCATGCCTGCATGCAAGCATCCCTGCCGATTTGAAAGTGAGAAAAATAAATAGAATGTCATTCAATCGGCCTACAACCTGTCTACATTCTCAAATACACCTGTCTCAAACAGAACTAAATCATCACATAGGTTGAGTCAGGAAGTAATGCAATATGCATGCATCTAGAAGGAAAGCACTCATTATACCTATTACTATGTACATAATTACTAGCAAGAATTTAAAGGACAAACTATTAAAGTCCTGAGTTCAAGAACTAAACATTAAGTTATGATTCCTTTTATAACTGCCCCATCTATAATGGACCTTGTTATTCATTCACGCGATATCTCCATAAGCACGAACTAGCATTTCAAATCGGCAACATTTTTGTATAAACCTACCTCGACGAGTGGTCGGGCAGTCGAGCTATCAAAATATTATAATCGTCCACTTTATATTGCGCCCAATTATAATTAATCTCTCACGAAAGAGCGACTCTGATTGGTCAAGTATAAGTCTAGACGATAATCTCAGGTGAGATCTAATTCTAAATAACTCCATAATTAGAACGGGGATAATAAAAGCGGGATCCGTGTGTTGTCGTGTGAGTCGAAGCGTTCGGGCGTCGGTCGCGTGACGGCCGCGTTGTCGTGTCGCCTTCGTCCGACAATAAAATTATAAGTCCACCACAGTGACAATCCAGTGATTTACGCCCGCACACACGCGAATATTCTAATATGAAAGGCGCTTTACTGCGCCGTAGAAAAAACGCTGGAGGCGGACAAGTTAATGAAGAAAATGTGTTCGCCAGTGAGATACGCGCCGGAGTCGGCGACATGCGTGACCAGCTCCGCCGCTTATTAATGACTTCGCCTAGGTTTTTATATGTCTTGGCTTAGATTTGAATATGAATATTTAGACTTGAAGACCATTGAAGTAGAGTTTTATGAGGATTGTAATTACAATTGAAAGTAAACCTGCTATTGTTTAGGCCGTATTTCAACTGAGTAAAAAACTTGACTACCTCGTTGATATCAAGCGCAATTGCTAAGCGTGAGGTCCTAGGTTAGATCCCCAGGTCGGGCAAAGTGTTATTGGGTTTTTCAGTAGCAGCCTGGAGTCTGGATTTGTGCCTGGTTGATGGCCATAGGCTCACCCCCTATTACATGGGACTTAAACATTCCGGCGAAATGAGGGTGACCTCTGCCCAACCTTTCGTGGAATACAGGTATCACGCCTGTTAAGTTATTTTAAAAAAGACACTGACAAAAGGTTTCAGAATGAATTACGTACCTACATGAAGAATAACCTTATTATAATCAGCGTATCTAGAAATACACATAATATTTTTAATCGCCGTCATTGGGTGTTTCCCAACAGCTAATTCCTGACTTGTACATAGATAAACAATCGGAAACAGGTGTTGTAAATATCTGAATTTACATTCTTATCAGCTAAGATTAAAAATAATTATAATAATAAGAGATTTATGATGCTATACTTGAAACAATTTATGTTATTTGTTTTTTTTTCTTTATCTAATAGACAAAAGGGCCGACTCTACAGCCCACCTGGTAGAAAGTTAAAGCCGCCTATTCATCTACAACACGAAAAGGATTACCGATGCAATGCCAACTTATGGCCCGGCTACACGCTCCGTCTTGCCTGCGAGCATGCCTGCACAAACCAGTTTGCGCAGGTAAGATCGCACGTGTGGACGGCAGGACGGTAGCTCGCGCAGGCCCGAAAGTGTGGCTTGCGCAATCGTTGACATGCTGAAGATTGGACTGCGCAGTTTTGGCTTGCAGCGTATGGCCGGTCATTCAAGCCGAGCTTCAGTCCGGCAAAATTATTTTCGACGACACAATAAGTGATGTAAGAAATCGCACATCGTAACGTGACGAGCTCTCAAAACACTATGAGGTTTGCACAGTCCAGTTTGCACGATCTTACCTGCACGAGTGGTCACTGTACGGTATTCCGTCTTTTTGTACAGTCATGACTGTGCAGGCAAGGCGGAGCGTGTAGCCGGGCAATTAGAGACAAAGTTGAAAAGTCTCATGTGCCTGTAATGTCACTGTCACATGTGGGTGCCGCCCATTCCCTTCAAACCGGATCACAGCAACGCTGCTTGCCGGCAGAAATTGATACGGAGGTAGTACTTCTCCGGACACACTTCCTCACCAAGAACTTATTTGATCTGTTTTGATAGGGCTCCGCCATTATTTATTTTTTACTAGCTTTTACCCGCGGCTTCGCTCGCGTTAACTTAGAATTTGACAATCAACTCTTAAGACACTACTAAAGTTTCTATAATAAAATATGTAAAGTATGTAAATTATGTATCTTTGTAAATAATAAAATATGGACCATAATAGTTGTCAACATGTGGGATGTGGACTCGGCAACCATTGTGCCGATAGTCGTTATAGCTAATGGCTTAATGGCCAAAAGCCTCGACCAACACCTCATGAGGCTCTCGTTAGGTGGCTGGATCAAGGGCCTGATACAGAAAGCAGTCCTCTTCGACAAGGCGCGTATTGTGAGGAGGTTCCTGTCTCTGGAGCCCTAACCACCGGTAGCTTGGACCCTGCTCCCGATGCCGGTGGACCTCTATTTTTATATTTTTAAACGTTTTTTTATTTTTTTTATAGGCTTGTATTTAAAAATATGAAAATAAGAATGTAAATGAATAAAGGTGATAATAAAATATAATTCAATCATGATTCGAAAGACACGTGACATCTATTATCATAAGAACGTTGTTGTTGTTTTTCTCGGGAACAGTACTTTTTTTCGGGATGAAAGGTACTCTATGTCCGTTTCTGTACACCTGGCAACGTATATGCATAATTTCAGGATGATCGGGTCAGTGGTTTAGGCGTGAAAAGGTAACAAACAAACAAACTTACTTTCGCATTTTAATATTAGTTAGGTTAAGATGCACAAAATTAGTACAGAGGCGGACTTAGACATTTTCTACCAGTCGACCACCGGTACCAGTAAAGCAGAGACAAAACATGGCAGGTGCACACGTTGTGATACGAATTCAAAAATAAGCGTAAGGATAATTATCTATGAAATTACTTCTACCGAAACCGATAACCTATCTACCGACGGTTTTCCCTACTAGAGATAGAATTTCGACATTACTTCTATGGAGCTTATGTCAATTTTCTGTTTCCAGTAGGGAAAACCGCCAGTAGATTGGTTATTGGCCGTTACACAACTAGTAGGTATTATAGGATGTAATTGCCGAGCCCTATCAAAACAGCGGAGCGAGCACGGATCTTTATATCTATGTATTCTAAACGACAGCAGTTGTCGTTTTATCTATCACTTATGTCAAATTTGACATTTAGAATAGATAAATTTCTCGAATCGACTCGTTAAAAGATCCGTGCTCGCCCGGCAGATCAGTACCTAGTTAGCCTCTTATGGCCGGTTCCTATAACCAAAAACAAATCGTTTTGCTAACCAATGGTAGATTTTTTTATTGCCAATCTGGTAATATAAATAGAGTAAGCTAATTTGAGTAGTTAATTTTAGCGTAAGATAGCTACTGTCGTATGGGAGGATATGCTATGCAAAACTATGGGGCCTTTGCTTAATCCAAAGATACAGAAGTCTTAATTTTAACCAATAACCCTCAGTAAATAGATAGATTTTATGTTATTGGTTTCAGCCGTTAGTAAGTTACTTAGATTACACTAATCCGTTCCGTACGATAGGGGAGGGAACGGAATTCCTAATCCGATACCGCGGTAAGTGGATCACGGGTTTCCTGTATTAGACATGCGAACTGAATTAATGTCTAGTCTGTGTTATTTTGGATTTTTATCATTCGAGGAATAGTCTATTTGGGCAAAAGCTATCATTAGAGTTAGTTGAAGACAAGAATATGGGATCTGACAGGTAAATGTGCTGCTCCTACTGATGATTAGCGTAAAAACAGTAGAAATGAGAGATGAATTTTAAAGTTAAAACTTCATAATGTGCATAGAGCAATGCGGCCACCGACTTATGCTCTAAGATAATATAGGACTAGTGGCGCCCCCATTGTTTGCATTTACCTCTTTTTTTAAGAGCTTTAGACACTTTTGAGGTTTATGTCAACCACTAACTTCGTGGTGTCTTAAAGAAAAGAGGTTTATGTTTAAATATAAATTTAAAAAAATTGTTAACATGTTGTGATTTCTTGTCACGGTGACTTTTTGTTACCAAGTCGAATTCTATGAAAGTATATATTTGTTACCGTAATGTCACGTCACCATAGCGAGCGCACTCCCATAGATCTTCATAGCATTCGACTTGGGTAACAAAAAGTCACCGTGACAAAAAATCACAATCAGTGGCGGGCCTTAAGTGACTTGACGGTGTCTTTGTGACGAAGAGCGCTCGCATCTTGCAATTTTACTCTCAAAAGTATAACTTCAAAAATGATGCTATTCGTAAAAGAACTAATACACCATATTGAAAATAAATTATTATCTATCTTTAACAAAATGTAGCACGTGTATAACAACAAAGAGTTTTACAGTCAGAGCTGTCAGTTAAAGCTATTATCGAAAAAAGCACAAGTACCGCTCCATAAACAAGCAGTCATTTCCACTCGACTATGTTGAAATCCAACGAATTCTCTCACGAAAGCTAAGGCAAAGCACACATTGATAAACACGGCTATAGAACTTTAACTCACATTGTCAACTTGCACCTAATAATGTACGGCAGTTTATTAACCAAGCGACATAAAAAGTTGCTAAAGAAACTTGAGGATTATCGCTCAATCAACACCTAGCCTTGTAGGCTATTTAATAGTAATTACTATGGCTTTACGAAGCCTTTAAAAAACGTGCGGAAACTTCAGCTGTTTTAATTTTTGCCAAATATTCCGCAAAGTCGAATGTCGAAATCGGAAGAACTTAATCTTTTACTCTTTGTCCTTTTCCGGGAAAAAGTTAAAGTGTAGGGAGTTTTGAAAGTCAACAACTTGGACTTTACATTTAAAACTGGTCGAAATATATTTGGCCTTGTAAAGTTTTTACGGAAAAAAACAGGGATGCATACGGATACGTGTGTTCGCCGAAAGAACTCCCTTCTGCGTTATGTTGGCACAACTGTCTTTTCACTCTTTCGGACGTTGTTATAATAAAAAATCAGTGGTGCCAACATCAATGCCGAAGGGACTTCTTTCGGTGTACGTTTCAGAGTCTTCCACAAAGGGATTACGTTATGAAATTAAATGAAACCGCATAAAAATACGCTAAAGCAACTCTATCATCAGTTGTGTTTACATTTTAGGTCATAATATTTGAGGTCACACATTAGTACCTAGCTCCATTTTCTGAATACGTTACAAAATAAGGGTTGTCGATATCTATTTTACGGTTTTTGATGATGTAGTTTACGTTTTTTCGATAGCCATCTCCTTACAGCTAAAATTTAGGAAATGACCGCTATTTCAGCAATCATCTTTCGTTGAACAGAGTATAGTAATACATTAAATTGCCCGCGGCTTAGTACCGCCACTCCGACTAATCTAGTATACAGCCTACCACTGGATCAGCCCCAGGATATCATGAAACGACAAAAAATATGTTCCTAATAAGTTATCTAACATCTTAATTTAATTGTATCAGTGAAGGGGCCAACCCTCTATGCAAATAGGCTGTATCAGATGGTCGGTTTCTTTGTTTGTACGTTGATGTGTGCAAATTGAAAGTTAATTACCGCCTCCCCGACCCGCCGGGACTACTTTATGGTTGCGCTAAACTCTAGAAAAAAGTAAGATGTATAGTTTATGGTAACGAGGAGTAATTTGTCTGTCCTTTGTTTTTCTTTGTATATGTAAAATTGTGGTTTTCTTTGTCAACTAATGATGACCATTGGTATGATCGTAGATATTATTGGAATTATGAACGCTTATTTTCAAGATACTCACGCCTGTAATACCTTAATTGGTAAACAGAGGTTTTCTTCTATTACAGGAGTCCGTACACTCACATTTCGCTGCTTGTATTTAATGCCATGTGGCGAGACTGTTGCCATTTTCCGGGCACAACTATGTGCTAGGTTCTTTGCCTCCTTCTCGCTTGTCGCGGCGACGGAAGAGAATTGTAATCTTAATCCCTTCCCCCCACGGATAGTCAAGAGAAGTCTACCGGTATAGAACCTCCCAAGAATTGCTATGACAATCTGCAATATTGCCATGATTAACGGTTCGCTTAGCGGGTAGATCGGAGATCACTGTTATTCGTTTAGAGGTGCTATCTCTAGGCAGGCGGACGTTGCTACTCATGTTCTTAATACAAACTCTATAATCACCTATTAATACACTCAGAGATGAAAAGGAGATGGTTTGTTCTATGCTGAAAATCACGCGTGCTCAACCATAATACCTACACTTTTTAATAAACATCCAACTAAACTTGCAAGCAAAAATAAAACACAAGTACACAAGATTACAGAAAATAATAAAGAGAAATTAAACCATCCGTTTATATTGTTCAACAGGCATAATTTCTCGACATAATACTCTACAAGATTGCAACTAAATCTACATACATTTATATAAGGTTTTCTCACACAAGCGTACCGTGAACTACTGTGAAGTATTTAATTATTTTTATTGACATACACGTTAGCACAAGGTCGGGCGGTGACAATATGCGCCATTAAACTGTAGGTTATGATCATAATATATATTTATTGTGGCCGGATTTGTTCAATAAATTAGAGTGAAATATAGACACGTAGGAAAAATACAAAATAAATGGTTAGTTGGAAATGGGGTACTAATCCGCAGGCCACTTAAACTATTACTAATAACGGTTTTAAAGCAAGTGTTAAAATTTCAAAATTCGATAATGTTTATTTCCATGTCAAATATTTTTTTATTTAGTTTTTTCAAAAATTCTCGTCCCTACTCGGACTCGGAGATTCTAATTTGTGACTTCAAATATGACCTAAAATGTTAACACAGCTGATCATAGCTGAGGATAGATAGTTTTTAGCACATTTTTTTTTGCAATTTTTTCGTTGAGTTTTGGGGAAAGCGGTAGAACAAAAGATACTCATTATTATGGGTACTTACTTTAACATTTCGGATTAGTACCCCCTTTCTGACTAACCTTGTATAATTAGTAATCATGTACAATGGGCGACCTTATCACTAAAAGCGATGTCTTCCAGACAACCTTTGGGTGGACAAAACTCATTATACTCTTTTCACTGTATGGTGAGTCCTGGCGGCCAATTCTACTAACAGAAACTTTTATCAATTGCAATTAAACCGTTCATTCAGACAGTTTTAGTTTACGAAAACTGTCAAAATGTTTGGTTTTGTTTTTGTTGTCATACAATTTGATAGTTTTTGTAATCGAAAACTGTCTGAATGAACGATTGAGTTGCAATTGATAAAAGTTTCTGTTAGTAGGATTGGGCTCCTGAGGTTTCTCTACAAAACGTTACCATACAAATAACATCAAATACTTTTAAAAAACAAAACATGGATAATGTAGCTATTCTACGGTTTTTGATGGTGTCGTTTACGTTTTTTCGATAGCAGTCTCCTTATGGCTACAATTTACGAAATTACCGTTATGTCAGAACTCATTTTACGAAATTACCGCTATGTCAGAACTCATTTTACGAAATTACCGCTATGTCAGAACTCATTTTACGTTGTATAGAATATAAGAATATAGAAAATGGGCACGGGGGCCTTAGTCCACCACGCTGGCCTGGTTCAGGTTGGGAGACTACTCACACCCTCGAGAACTTTATGGAGCCCTCTCAGGTGTGCAGGTTTCCTCACGATATTTTTCTTCTCCATTAACGCAAGTGATAATCAAATTCAGGGTGGTAAGTGTGAGTTTTGTATGGGAAAATTAGGTTTCTGACCAGGAACCAGGAATCTGAAACCAGGTGGCGCTATAACTTTTTCCCATGTAGAAAGAAAGAAAAGAAAGAAAAATATTTATTTTGGACTTACACAGGCAGTTACAAAAACAATTTACAAAAACAATAAAAATAAAAACTACCTGCACGAGGCCAAAAAAGGCTCCTATCTCAGCATAATTCTGCGACATTTAAAAAAAACTAAATGTCGCAACGCTGGTTTTCAGATAGGACCATAGTGATGCCACGGGCAATAAGGACACAAATAAATAAATAGATTACGTACAATAAATATAATTAAAATACTAACTACTAAATAAAAGCAATAAATAAAACATAAATATAAAATTCTAACGCGCTCGCAATCGAACATGAGTAAAAAACCTCAAACTTAGCACCCTGATCTGCACATGAATTCGAAAAGTCAGAAGCGCGGGCCGGATTCGAAATCGGACCCGGCTGCATGAAAAGCAACCGTTCAATCGCTAGGTTACACAAACTATAATTAGGTATTTAATAATTTTTATTCACATACACGCTAAACAAGGTCACAAACCGGTGACAAATATACGCCATTAAACAACAAACGATTAACTAACCGTCTAATATGTCGTGATCATATTTATTGTGGCCCGATTCCGTTGATACAAATCGTAAAATGGCCACGCTTGAAGATCGGCCAGTCATAAGTCACAGGTCACGAAGTAAGATTACGACTAATTGACGTGCCTGCGCCCTACGCAGCCTTAATAAGCATTTATAACGATATAACCTCTTATTATCAAAAATACTTAACCTATTTATAATGTGGAGCTAGTATATTTACTGTTAACGGCAGCTGTTAAAGCGCTGCGATAATTTTTTAGTGGCCATATTTTCAAGCGGCTTGATATTTGTTGGTGACATGTCCATTGCAGGTAGGAGTGGCTAATTAGCAAAGAACGGAATCTAATGGTAAAACAATTGAAATGTAATAGAGATGAAACATTACTTTTATCGAGTACTCAAGCTATCGATGCTTTTTAGTTGTAACTTTATTGCTTAACTAGCTTTTGCCCGCAGCTTCGCTCGTGTTAATTAAGCTCAAATAACTCTTAACACACTTGTCAAGTTTCTATAATAATACAATTCAATCGTGATTCGAAAGACACGTGGCGCCATCTATGAACGTTATTGTTGTTTTCCTCGGGAACAGTACTTTTTTCGGAATGAAAGGTACTCTATGTCCGTTTCCGTTCACTTGACAACGTATATGCAAAATTACAGGATGATCGTTTCAGTGGTTTAGGCGTGAAAAGGTAACAAAGAAACAAACTTACTTTCGAATTTATAATATCGTTAGGATTAGGATTAACTTAACAGGTACATTTTATTTTTATTCTTTAGAACTAAATAATCTTTAATGACACATTAATAAAACGTTGTCTTATCTATCAAAAAAATCTTATAACTATCACGACTGGAGAGGAGAAGTTTACTTTATAGACACTATTATGACATTTGACCTCTTTTGGTTACGGTACTATAAGTACGATAATCAAAATGAAAATTTAACTACGTCATGTCTTTTTCAATTTGACATTTTGTGTTGATCTATTTTTTTGTGTTTCTAAAATATCAGTAAGATGTCTATCCGTCCATCTGTATTCACAGCTGCTATAAAGTATCGATTACTAGAATACTCTATAAAAAACAATGACTTATCTCTATACATTTCAATTGTTTTGTCATTGGATTCCTCTCCCTGCTAATTAGCCACTGGGATCATATATTTGCAACGTTAAGCTGTGCTTGCCGCGGTCAATCTGTGGGTGGGTAACCATTCGTTACACATCGAGACCCCTCCGTGTCTCTAAGAGCACGTTAAATCGTCGGTCCCGGGTGTCATACGAATACCTGTGACAGTCGTTACGGGTAATCAAAAGCCCGAAAGTTTGACAACCGGATTAACCTTATGATATGTCTACACCAGTGCGCTTTCATGTTCTTCTTGCGCTTTCAACTTTCAATTCCTCTTGCGTCAAGCGCATGCAATATTGATTGCCATAAGACGCATGCAACTTTTCGTCTACACCGGGGCGCCTCGGTCAGTCTTCAGTCGACACACAATAGACGGATTAGCATGCGCTAGGGACATACGCTTTTGTAGAACTAGTATTAAGGCATGCTCTATTTCATGCGCTTTGGCGCTTCACGCAAGCCTCAGACGAAGACGCAAGATGAACATGAAAGCGCACTGGTGTAGACATAGCTTTAGGATATCGGCATTGCCTAGTAACTGGGTTGCGGAGGTTTGATAGCAGTCGCTCCGTGTTAAATACTGGTATTCAGCCGCATCTAGTTAGACTAGAAGGTGACCCCAACATACAATACGGCTAACGTATGTTGGCGAGTCTGAAGTTAGCTGATTAGCTGCGCAGTAGACAATTTAGTTTCTAAAAGATTCATTACGCAGCCAAACAACTAACTTCAGACACGCCAAGATACGTCAGCCGTATTGTAGTTGAGTAAAGGCTACGCAGAACATATTGTCGTTTGTTGTTAACATTATAGGAGTATCAGAGAGTTTATGGGGTGCACGAAAAGAGCCTCCACGAGTGACAATACTTAAGTACGTCCGGCGTACTCTGGGCAATCGGCCCCGCTACCAACCTTGCTGACTGGCTAATCTTTTCACCACAGCATAAGCTATTTTCGTATAGCTCGTGCTGACACGAGAGAAGAAAAGAAGAGAAGAAGAGAGTTTATACTGTCTCATTGCTTGACCAAAGTGTTATAGTTCGGGTTTTCATTATCATAATAGGGTATTTGACTGAAAAAATCTAATTAGTCCGTCAGTTAGATTATCAAAAAATATTTGACCCGTATTTTTTCTTTTGTTGCGTAAAACAAAATTGACGAAGATACGACAATTTTAAAATTAGCAAAACGTCACAAGCAAGTACAATTTTTACTTGCTTCTGACGTCACAAGCCCCCACTCTCGAGTTTTGATGCGTTTTATCTTTCCAAACATTCATAGATTTAACAAAATAAAAAATACGTGTCCGTTATTTTTCAAAACTCTAACTGGCAGACTAATTAGATTTGTAATTTATTGATGCTGTCAACATGCCTATTGGAGTTTTAAATTTCTACATTTATGACTTTGGGGTAATGATAATGACATTCTTAGTCTTACCTCCGGTTTCTGATTTGAGAATTCGAGATAAGCAATCCATAAGTAATATTTGAGTACGGAGTTGTCAAAGAAATGCTTTAAAATAATTCATTTTTTTGACAACTGCTTACTCAAATGTTACTTAAGTACTGCTCATCCTAGAATTCTCAATTCAGAAACCGGAGGTATGTCAATATAGTTGGGAAAAGGTTAGGAGGAATATGTCCATTGTCGGTATATCATTTTCGATAATGCGTTGTATTTGAAGTAACAACAAAACTGTTTTGATTTCACCTAATGTGTGACTAAATTGTATGCGTATCTAATTGTCTCGCTCACCAACACCACCTCAATATCCATAACTGAGGTAAGGTCACACTTCAAAGAGTAAAACTAACCACTCTGTATTAAATTATATTGACGACACGATTGGCGCAGTGGCTAAACGATCGGCTTTTACGCTACTAGTCACTGGTTCGATTCCCGCACGTAACAAATATTTGTATAGATAGTCGTTAAACGTTTCCTCATACTGCTATTTCTCGTATATCGTTCGTTGCCTTAGAGTGAAAAGTTTGAGAATGCAATTTTGTTATTTTTTTAATTGATCACGACGTATAGGTACTGTATAAGAGAGCCGCTCCACGCGAAATTAGTTTGTAGGCACTGAAATTAAGCCATAATTGGGTATGTAACATTCGCAATAAATATAATTGACTAGCTTTTTTAAAGCCACAGGAACAGTCCAAAATGCATTACCGAGCTATTCAGTCTAGGGCAACGATATCTTCGGTGCGCACAGACACATAAATCTCACATGTGCAAACCCCAGCGGATCTGGATGTTTGCGGAAAGAAAGATGAAACGTTTAAAAAAAAAAGTTACTGATTTAGCTCTCGTAATTACGAATGCAGATAACAAAGTTGAAGCCAAATTACTACAACTGTTGTGCACATGGCCCTTTACGCGTTACGTTTCAATAACATTTTTGCATACGGAAAACGTCTTCTTCAAGTCATGGCTTCACACAATTTCTATAGAAAAACTAACAAAATGTCAACTTTATTCTTCAAATTAATTTTATCCCTGTGATTCAAATAGTGGCATCCTACATTTCCTCCATTCTAAATTCAAATTGAATAGAATGGAGCCAGTATAAAAAACAACGGAAGACTTTGTAATAATACAGATTCGGGTCTAATCGCGTAGAAAATAATTAAGTTATTCGGTCGAAACGTTGGGAAAAATAAGGATTCTGATGCTACTAAAAAAAAAATACGTGGTTAGACCCAAAACTACATAGGTATATTATTATAATGTGTACGAATAGCGAAAGCTTAAAAACGGAAGACTTTTTATAATTGCTTTATAAAAGATTAAGAGACATCCATCAGAAGCCATAAAATTTATTTATTTATTTTTTAATGCATTCGAAATTCAAATCGAAAAAAGCAGCCAGCATAAAAACAGAAGACTACACATCCTTGGTTATATAAGTGCGGTATAAAAGATTAGAGATATCGCACAGATCGTTAGGCAGTAACAGAGTAATTCAGTTTCATTAGCTATCGATCGATAGCCGCGACCAATTATTCGCCTTTATCACCAATTAAATGTTTACGATGGACCGCCATCGCTACTGCCGAGATTAATATGTAAATAGAAAGGTATAAAAGTGTTTGTGAGATATTCTGATTGGTCAGTGCGCAGTCGCATATTTTGTGTTTTTATTTGTCGTTGTAAGTAGGTATGTGCGTGAGGAGCTCGTGGCTAAATAATTACAGCCGCATAGACCGATCTTCCGGGTTAAGCCACACTTGCCGAGGTTGGTCTGTGGATGGGTGACCATTTACCATAGCGAGTTTTCTCCGTGCCTCGGAAAGCACGTAAAGCCGTTGGTTCCGGCTGTCATTTGTAGATCTTTGACAGTCGTTACTGTTGGTCAGAAGCCAGAAAGTCTGACAACCAGTCTTACCAAGAGTATCGTATTACCCAGTTACTGGGTTGTGGAGGTCTGATAGGCAGTCGCTCCATGTAAAATACTGATATTCAGCTGAATCCGGTTCGACTGGAAGCCGACCCCAACATAGTTGGGAAAAGGCTAGGCAGATGATGATGTACCTAAGTAGGTATGTGCGTAATATGTTTGCGTAAACAATGGGTGTATAATATTGTAATAGAAGGCTATACACTATCTTTCTTAGCCAGAACGCACAATGCAAGATATACACCTACATTACCTACTGTATTGATAATAGCATTTTCCTTTTCAGGGTTCCGTTGTCAAGAAGGAACCCTTATAGTTTCTTAGTACTAGAAAGCTATAATTTGGCACGGATATACATATAAATCACGCCGATAAAGTGGTAAAATAAAATCATGAAAAATATTTTTTTTGAGGGTGCTTCCTGTACATCTAAAGTGGGGATGTTTGTTTTTTTCTCGCCTATCCCATCGTGTGGGGTGTTGTTGGATAGGTCTTTCAAAAATATTGTGAGTTTGTTAAAGCAATATTTCGATTAAGCGATCCGTTTCTGAAATATTAAACTTTAAAGTGCTAATTTTTGTTAGGTTCAAGTTTCCGCCCCGCCCTGCCAGCTAAACGGCTAGTTTTGGATATGTGAAAAAATTCACGGTAGTAGTATACACAACGAAGTTGAAAGGAAAACTACTAACAGCTAAGTAGACTGTACAAATTTACGAGTAATAGTCAACCAACCAGAAAAGTAAAAATTTCGTACAAATTCCATTGAAAAATTACTAAGCCCTCTTCTTAGTCCGCATTATTGTGCAACTACGGAACCCTATTACTGCGCGTGGCCCGACACGGACTTGGCCGGTTTTTCGAGTTAGCCCCCTGATTCAGAATAATTCGATTAATTAGTTGTTGAACATTTCGGTAAACTGTCTCGTTTCTCTCGAAACGATCTCGATATCGAATCGTAGACGGAACGAGAAAACAAACCGAATCGATCGACAATTGCTTATCAAACTCAAAGCTCGTTTATTCAAAGTAGACTAGAATAACTTAGTTATTTTTGAACGACAATTTTATAAAAGACAGCCCTCAAAAACTCCCGGCCTTCACCGCTTCCCACTGTTTTTGTTGTGAAGAAGAAACGGTGCAACTAACTCCCCAGCAAACTTATCGAAATGTTCTGTATCAGGGGGTAGGTCTAAATGAATTTAATTTAATACTGTTTTAACCAACCTTATAAGTTTTGAAACTAACATGGTCACTAACACAATCATTAGAACTTAAAACGGGATATTTACCATGTTTTCGCGAGCGGATACAGTGAGTTTTGTGTCGGGAACAGAACCGTGTTGTGAGTGACATATGTGACAATGGTAGTGGCGTCGAACGCAAAAAACGAACAAGAAAGAGGGTAGACCGTTTTGTCTGCTCAGAAACATCCACCCGCAATTACTTCAGTTCATCCGTGATCATGGCGCTTGTAACGGTGCCGAAATATCGGAAACTTATAACAAATAATAAACATGGTAAATATCCCGTTTTAAGTTCTAATGATTAATCAACCTTATTCGTAAAAAAATAACTAAACTATTCCACTGTGAAACTTTGTAGTTTAAGAGTTTTTTTTTAATTATCACCACCATTAAACCACAATTTAGAAACAAAAACGTCATTTCCCTAAAATAAACAAAAAAAAACATACCTAATACTTAACAGTTAAAGTTGTCAGGAAATACCTAACAAAACTGCAACTCTTATTCATAAAAAGACGTCATTCACAACCTGGCTTTCACTCATAACCTTCTGACCTATTTATAAGACTACATGTATTAAAGCCTCTTCAGAAATGCTCACAGTTGAGCCTATATTTTTCACTGTAAGGTAAGGTATTCACCAGACGACAAACACAAAGAATTCTGTAGATGTGCATAATGGTTGCTAATTTTGAGGCATAAGCGTTTTACTAATCGGCGCTCGGCGAAATGCGTCCTCCGCACGCATTCCGCCGAGCGCCGATGTCGAGTGAAGATAGGTGATCCTCTCTGCTGTCCAGTGTCCATGCTGTCGTGATCATTGAAGATGTGCATGTGCTGTGCTGCGTGGCTTGCTTCATTGCCAAACGCTCTTATCAGAGCGAACAGACGCGTGCGGCGGCGTGGTGTGATATCGATGTTGGTCGCGTCGATATTACGTTGCGTCGCTGGCGCGGAAGCGTCTTTATCAAGACGACGCCTTGTCTCTTACTGTTCTTGTTTCTTTGCGGTAGACGCCTGAACGTGTCGTCTTTCTCAAGGCGGTTTCTCTCACTGTCTCTGAGAGGCTCCTCAAAACGTGGTAACAGTGCAGGTACTGGTATTGGTGTATGGTACGGTATTCATGGTAAGGTAAGGTAAGGTAAAGTGATGAGTATACTATGTCGCTACAGATAGATCTGTATACAATATGGGACGTCTACACCCGTGCGCTTTCATGTTCGTCTTGGGCTTTCAACTTTGAATTCCTCTTGCGTCAAGCGCATGCAATATTGATTGCCATAAGACGCATGCAGCTTATCGTCTACACCGGTGCGCCTCGGTCAGTCGTCAGTCGACATACAATAGACAGATTGGCGTGCGCTAGGGGCATGCGCTTTTGTCGAACTAGTATTAAGGCATGCACTATGGCGCTTCACGCATACTTCAGACCAAGACGCAAGATGAACAATAAAGCGACATAACTTACACCTTAATTAATTGCATGAACATAGCCTCCACGAGTGACAATACTTCAGTACTATTTAAGGGGGCTCCCATAAAACAAATGTGTTTTTTTGCCGTTTTTATAGATAATGGTACGGAACCCTTCGTGCGCGAATCCGACTGGCACTTGGCCGGTTTTTTTTAAATATCGCAGCATTATGCTGAGGTACGCTTTTTTTGGCCTGGTGCAGGTTGTTTTAATTTTTGATATTTTTTTTGTTCCTTTTCTTCTGTAATTCCCTTTGCGAGTCCAGAATAAATATATTTTTCTTTCTTCCAATACAGTGAACACCCAGCTTAACGTAATATTAGCGACCTCGTAAAATGTCATGTGTACTCATTAGTGTTAATGCTCACGGCACAAAAATCCGCCGCTCGGTATGCGTGGCCAATTATAAATTTTAACCTAATTAACCTAATCGGATCGAAGTGTGCTAGGAAATCTTTTGTAGTTCATCTGATTCTGTCGTTATGAAGATATTTTTATAATAGTTTGCCACGCTTATTTTTTTTAAAGTCAGGTATGTAATTTTGTGTATTCAAACTTTGGTAAAGATGATTTGCCACCATTTTCAAATATGAATTAGTGATAACATCACGCCTGTCTCGTGTAGTGCCGGACTTAAAGAATAGCACTACCCCATCTCTTCCCGTGGGTGTCGTAAAAGGCGACTAAGGGCGCTTTCAATTTAGACGTTTCGTGTCGGACCGCTGCCGCACGTTTACCGTGCCGCTGGTTATAACCCGCTGGCGGGCCGCTGCAGTACGGTAGCCGTCCGACAGCAAACGCCTAAATTGAAAGCCTATCTGACTGCCGTGCGTTTGTATGCTAGTGATGTGACATCAGTCAAGCCATGGACTCTGACGAAGAAACATTATTGTTAGTGCTCTTGTTGAAAATTATAAAACAGAAACAAAAACAAAAACGACGCCCCCGTAAAAGAGCAGCACCAATGTTTTCATTAACATGTAATTCTGGTGATTTCCATAATCTTTATCCTAGGTTAAAACAAGATCCAAGCAATTTTTTTAATTATCTAAGAATGTTTCTACGATTTACTTGAATAAGTTAAAAGTAAAATTCAGCGGCAATAAACTGTTTTCAAACATACTATATCAGTTGAAGAAAGACTGCTGATAACATTGAGGTGAATAAAATAAACAACATATTTGTGATATTATTTATTTCTACAATTATTTTCATTGGTTATTTGTTTTATACAAACTTTTAGTAAAAAGGATAATATTAAGAGGGCTATCACATTTTATCACCTCTCTCGAACAGAACATATTTTTAAGAATGTTAAATGAAAAGATGCAGTTTTAAAAAATGTAATCAATGGGCTCAGAAAATAATATGAATTTAATAAGTAAGTAATTTAAAAATACATTTTTATTGTGTTCCCTATTAAACACAGCTTGCTTGTGTTTGAGAGAGGTGATAAAAGCAAACAAGTAATGAAAATATGAAATTAGCTCTGTCGTCTATTCACCGCACTATTCAACAGCGAAATGAACACGTGGTGTTTTCGACGTTGCCGTCCTGTTGCCGAGCGTTCGCGGTGCCGGCGCCGCGCTGTTGTCGCACCGCGCGCTTTGTATGACAAAAAACGATCGTCCGTGCGCAGTGCGACTAACGCGCCGCTGCCGCACCGCAGCAGGACGACAGCATACCGCTAAATTGAAAGAGCCCTAAGGGATTCACTAGAGGATGGGCAGCAGCGTTCTCTGAGTACTTTAACAACCATACTGCGATCGCCAACCCGCTTGCCAAGCATGGCGATTATATCAAACCGCCCTTTTGGGGGAGGCCTATGTCCAGTAGAGGACGTCTTTCGGCTGAATGATGATGATGATGATCACGCCTGTATTCGCCGAAGGGTTGGGCAGAGGTGTATAGTACATTTGGCCGTTACGTTTAAGTCCCATGTAATAAGAGGCGAGCCCATTGCCGTCAACCAGACATAAATCCAGACTCCGGGCTGCTACTGAGAAATTCTACACGGAAAAACCCAATAACACTTTGCTCGACCTGGGGATCGAACCCAAGACCTCACGCCCAGCAATCGCCCTTGCAACCGCTAGACAAACGAGACAGTCTATTAGAAGGTAGTGAATTAGAGATTAACACCTTTATTCATACACGATGGTTAAAGGTTGTTTAACTAAAATGGCTCTTAAATTTATTGCCATTGCTATTCATTGGCATACAAACGACAAGGACAGGTAGAATTTAATCAGTGTTTAAAAATGAAAATCTTTTATGAATAATATGGGTACATAATACTTTAAATAATTAATATTGTAAATTTATCATCAAAACAGCCACAAACAGTAAATGTACTTATACTTGTAATGATTGCACTTGTGTAGTGTTTAAACTACTCTAAACCCACATCTTCTAAGAAATCTATTACTATTTTAATAACACAACTTCAAAATTAGAACTAAGTAGTTACTTAAAAGTAAACTATAATCATAGACAGCTTCTAGGAAACTAACAACGAACTTCAACAGAGGGCTCATTCTCATGGCGCCCGAAATCTTATCTATGACTTGAAGTATCGTATTCGTAATGCTATCCTTAATAATAAGTGGTAATAATGAACAATACACAATGCGTACAGTAATGAGGGTTCGTGCTCAATATTATAAACAACATGTTTTGTCTCAGTGTCAAACCGATTGTTATTATGACTACCGATGGAACTCTCGAATTTAATGCTACAAAGTAGGTATTTAGGAACGTTATTGTTTTATAATTTCCTTAATGCAGAATGAAGCGTGGTTTCTAAAACAACAAACGTTTTACAAACTTATATGTGATACTAGCAGTAACCGCGGCTTTACCTACGGAAACATAAGGCTCATCACTGGCCATAGTTCATTTAACAAACACCTCTTTGTCATTGGAGTTACAGACAGCCCACTGTGCAGAGCATGTATGGAGGAGGACGAGACGGCAGCCCACGTGCTACTAAACTGCCCTGAGGTTGCTACATACAGGGCCAAGTACTTCGGAAACCCAGGTACTCTCCGAGAGATCACCAGTAACATCAAGGGTGTGCTGGCCTTCTTCGAGGAGTTAGGGTGGATCGAGTAACTATACTTACCACCCATCACGCAAAATACGCGCTTAGACGTGGAGTTGCGGATACCAGCCCGTTATACCTTATAAGGCTCATCAGTCATCACCCACACTCAATACGGACATTTTTGCCAAATTTTAACTAAATCTGTTTAGTAGTATTGACGTGAAGCTGAAACATACAAACAGAAAACTTCTTTTTCGGCCTCCGTAGCGTTCCTAGTATACGTAGCAATGTTTTTTTTTCAATAATATTCAATATACCGTTTTTTTCGTTACGATTTTAATATATAATATGGTCTATATATATAAGGTCTATCTATTCATACACGAAATATTTTAAGGGATACATCTATAGGTGGTCAAAAAGACATAAATTAAAAAAAAAGAAAAACTAAGTATATTTTTTTTAAATTAAATAATTTAAATTTACTCGATACACGTATCAAATATTGGTTCATTACTATTTTCAACATCCATTATGCTAGTTTCTACATAGTATTTATTGTCAATGAAGCGGGCAATTTTTTTTTTCAAATTTGTGCGAAATGTCTCAAGCATTGTTACAATTATAATAATTACGTAAAATAATAAATTTATAAAAAAAACACTTTTATTTGGCTTCTTGACCACCTATAGATGTATCCCTTAAAATATTTCGTGTATGAATAGATAGACCTTATATAGATATGGATGTTTTATTAACAAAATTGGTCTGAAAATTGTATTAGTTAGTAAATACTTAAAATACAAACAATTCTGAACTGAACTGAATACATAGGACAAATAATCCTGTGGAATGGCGATAGTTGGAAGAAGCCTTATTACTGCAGAAAACCATGACATTCACATTTCAATGATAAACCACAATTAAACCACAGAACAAAATATTAATTCCAAATTATATCGTAAGAATATGATCTGCATAAATTCTAACGTTAGGTAATAAATAATCTTCAGTCAAACACGAACTTATGACTGTCACAAACATACCGCCGACGACCGTCACCGTTTGACAAAGCTACATGAACCAAATCTAATCAGTTTTAAAAATAGAACCCCTCAAAGCTAGTTGAGCTAGTTCGCATGTTCCATAAATAAATTATTATCTCTCCGCTACAGATGTCTTGCTACAACCGTAGCGTCGTAGCAAGCGTAGCAACAGATAGATACTGTTACGGATGACCGATTGAATTGTATCGACGTTGTCTTGAATGTCATTCATTTGTGTAGCGTTCTTTATGGAGATCTAATTTTAATGTTATTAATTGAAACTACATACTACTAGATGTCAATGAACAGTTGAGAGTACACACTGACAACACACTTTCGTGGTTGGAAAACGTGCGATCCGTCTGCCGAAACTTCGTAGTTCGATTTAGGAGTAGGCCCCAGAGCAGCGTGGTGGACTAAGGGCTAAATCCTTCTCATTCTGAGAAGAGGCCCGAGTCCACCAGTGGGATAGTAATGGGCTGATTATATATTATGTTAATGTGATCAGTCCTATGATGTGCGCATGTAAAAAAATACTTAAAAAAAAAGATAAACCGACTTCAGAAATAACTGAAAAAAGTAAAATAATTATCATATTATAAAATGAACACTTTCAGAAGTCAGTGCTTTTAATTTGGTTCAGCGTGGATTAGCACCGACTTCTGAAACTGTTTTTTAAAGTCGTTTTTTTAAGTAATTTTATATTTTCATTGGCATAAACAATAGGTACATAAACGTGCGATAACAGCAATCGCGAGTGATTTGCTGTTATCCATTGAAGAGTTTCATTGCCTATCTCCGAAGGTGTTCATCAGATATAAACCATATTTAAATGGAACCACCTCGGGAGAATAATCTTTGAAACAAAAAAAGAATCATTTAAATCGATTCACTATTGGCGACGATACCACTGAACAAACGTAAAAGTGTTTACGTTACTTTCTCACTACCAAATACACAAATCTAAGTTCAATACAATTAATGTTCCCGCCATCTTAGATAGCTGTCAGTGACAGTATATCTAACTAGCGCCGTCGATCCGTCACCGGGACAATGGGAGCGACCCGGGAATCGAACGCGCGACCCGCCACCCAAGATCATCTATCACTCTGATAACGTTATTGAACTGCTACACAAGTTTCAAGGATAGTTTTTCGAACTTTTCCGAACGAAATTATAGTTTTGCGTTTGTATTCTGAATCTTGCTACCGTACGAAATAAAATTGTTACTACGAATTTTTCAAAAAAATTTAGATTTTTGAGTTTCAAAGTTTAATGTTAAAATGCTCTCAATTAAGTGTTTTTTTTTTTTAATTTCTTGATGACAACTACGTTATTTTAACCGGTTGCGTACCGTCCGTCATCCCAGGACGACACTTAATTGTCTTATCTATTGTGTCTATAATTACGCTAATTGAGAGTTTAAAAGTTCCGATCGATATTGTAAGCAAGATTTTCTCTAAACTATGTTAATAATATTCGAAGCGGTAAATTAATAGATTTTATAAAATAAAATTAACAAGACAACGAAAACCTTTACAAATACACATTTATATTATTTCAATAAAATTACTCAAATATCGAATAAAAAAATCATTTTGTGCGTTAAATAAAAAATATTGCGCATTGTTTTTCACTATTAGTAAGTTATTAAACTTATTCATTAGATATGATTTTGATTTTATATAAAGGCATTACACATAATGAACCAGACTTTAAATAAACACATAAATCTGCAACATGAATAAATATTTTTAAACAGAGTTAATCCGAAATGATTGGTGAAACTTAATAGGGTTACTGAGTAATAACACTAACTAATAAAACACTACTAATATAATAGTAAGTAATATAACACATTAAAATAAAAGATATACAACAATAGCGAAGCACACACATAGTTGTTGCCTAATTAATTAAACTTAATCCCCCTTATTACAAAAGATGGTCTAAGAAAAACCTAGGTTTTAAAATAGCCCCGTCTCTTTTTGTTATATGACATAAGAAAGTGATGGGTATATTTTAAACCTTAGTCTTGGTTTCAACCATTTTTTGTAATAAGGCCCTAAGTGGTTTTTTATTGGAATGTGAAGTTTTGCCAGTTAATAATAACTAGCTTTTGCCCGCGGCTTCGCTCGCGTTAATTAAGCTCAAAAAAACTCTTAACACACTACTAAAGTTTCTATTTTAATATAATTCAATCGTGATTCGAACGACACGTGGCGACATCTATGAAGGTTATTGTTATTTTCCTCGACAACAGTACTTTTTCGGGATGAGAGGTACCCTATGTCCGTTTCTGTACACTTGACAATGTATATGCAAAATTTTAGGATGATCGGTTTAGTGGTTTAGGCGTGAAAAGGTAACAAACAAACAAACTTACTTTCGCATTTATAATATTAGTTAGGAATTAGGATTAGGATCGGATTAGGATTTATTTATCTAATTTTCATGGGGTTCATGAAAAGAGCCTCTAACGTCCGGTGCACCCTGGACAGTCAGCCTCGCTACCAACCTTGCTGACTGGCTAATCTTATAACTACGGCGTGAACTAGTCTCGCTATTCTCATCTAGCTCGTGCGGTTACGAGAGAAGATTATTTCTATCAGTAATATTCACGTTTACACACACGCATACACGGCTACCCGAACAACATACCTACATAAGTAAAACCGTATACATCTATAAACATAGATAGGTATGTAAAGTACCGAACAACTGAAGCGATATTTCATAATTATCTCCACAACAAACCATGTTTTAACTTGATTTAAAAAACACTTTATTTTTAAGCACTAGTACCATTAGCCGTTACTTTTTCTTCAGGTTTACAAGACATAATGAAGTAAAACTGATTGATCACGGTCCAACTGCCCTTTATAATAAGTTTCGTGTCTCAAGGCCATTATGATAATGACGTCGGCGCGACGCTCGGAAGCTAGATAGCATCGCATCGCGCGCACTGGACAATAACCCTTACCCACAATCATTTATAATAATTAACATAAACCAGTACTGATATGAATTGCTATTTTTTGTTGCTAACCTCATATGTCGATCGATTTTCTAGACTAGTTTTTGCAGTCAACTGTTATGTTATATCAAAGTCGCCTTGGCCTTAATACGCATAATTTTGCAAGAATGTTTACGAAGAACTTTGAGTTCGATTATTAGGATTTTTAGGACTTTTGTAATTTTATAATTATCATCTTATTTCAAAAGATATTGTCATGAAGTACCTACTATTTATGTCAGTTTCAAATAATCTATGTTTGATTTTTCCCTAATAATTTAGCGTAAGATAATTTTGCAAAACTGTTGAACATTATAAGTACTGCTGTTTACGCCTTTATAATTCATTTTATTTATTATGATTATGCATGTTTTCTGGTGAAGGTTGCGGGAATCCGCTGGATGCGAGAAACACAGGACCGGTCGATGTGGCGATGCTTGGGGGAGGCCTATGTCCAGCAGTGGACGTCTTTCGGCTGAATGATGATGATGTATGTTTTCAAGAGGACCCAGGCAAAGGTTCTGTACCAAACAGAAGGAGATAACTGATTGATCTTCTTGTCTCGTGTCGGCAAGAGCAATACGAGAATAGTTCATGCCGTGGTGAAAAAGATTTGCCAGTCATCAAGGTTGGTAGCGGAGCTGACTGCCCAGGGTGCGCTGGACGTACTTAAGTATCATCAATCATGGAGACTCTTTTAATGCAACCCAAAGAATTGATGTTAGCCAATCAGCAAGGTTGGTAGCGAGGCTGACTGCCCAGGGTGCACCGGACTTACTTAAGCGTCGTCACTCCTGGAGACACTTTTAATCCCAACTAAATGATGTCCTTTGCTCAATCAACTCGACCTATCGCAGTCCATTGCTGAACATAGGCCTCCGCCTTCCGCATCCAGTCCAACCCTGCTACCTTCTTCAGGTCCATCTAGCTAGTCGGCGTCCTACGTTGCGTTTGCCGATTTGCAGTCTCCACTCAAGGAGTCGTCTGCTTCAAAGACCATCGGTCCTTCGACACAGGTGACCAGCTCACTGCCACATCAGCTTGCTGATTCTACAAACTTTGTCGATCACTCCGGTTCTTCTTAGGCTTTTTCATATAATAATTTGGCAAACAAGCAAACGGCCCACAAGGTAAGTGGTTACCGCCGCCAATACGTATACAACCAAAACACCAGAGGACTGCTGATATGTTTCCAACCTTAGCGACAAAGTCGGAAACTCCCATACGCCTATATTTTAACCGGTACCTCCTTCAAACTGGGACACAGTAGTGCTGCTTAGCGGTAGAAATAGGTATTGGAGAGTACTTCTCTGAACGAACTTTTCTCAAGGAGCTCTACTTCTATTGTCAGGATCATTTCATTTCTAAATATACTTGGGAGCAAATAAATCGAGCCACTTCTATTTTTCACGTATATATAATTGTTACTATTTTTGGTACCTATTATGGAACAGATCAATTCGAAACATATATCGCCTAAAAGGTTATTTGATAACCTTTACAATGAGGGTAGTTTTTTGTCAGCTTAGTATATAATCCATGAAACCAAAACTAATAACCAGGACACGTGAAAAAATAAGTGGCTCGATTTATTAACCCCCAAGTGTATATGGAAGTTAATAATATTTTTAATAAAAATAAATGCCTAACCCTATCTAGTATACGGTTGCGGTAGCAGATGTAATTATAACTAATGTTTATGACCGGGACATATTTCTTTATGTAGGTACTGATAAGGCCCTTTTCTATTAAGGTCATTTCCCTACTTTTTATTCAGCTATTTCATTAGTTTTTATTTAGTAATTCTTATCATGAAACCCGAATTTTGTATGGTATGTCAAAGTGAGCTAACGCTCGTAGTCCCGCGACTTTACTCGTAGCACCATTAAAGTACTTTTGAGATATTCATTACTTTGAGATAAAACGTTAAATATGGTTTTCTTTATTTTCGAAGCTACAAAGTTATACTGTATTTGGTAGACAGAGCAGTCTTGCTGGTGAGTTTGGGGGGTTTTTGAGAGCAAAGTATCTCGCATAACATCGATTCAAATAACAAAATAACATTGACGTTCAAAAAGAACTCATTTTAGTATCATGATTGTATTATTTCCTTTATTCATCACAATAGATACTACCCCCCTATCTTATTCATTGTCTTCCTGTTCATTAAAGGTTGTCTGGTAGATATCGCTATTAGCGATAAGACCGCCATTGACCCTTCAATGTATAATATTTTATAAGAGCTGTTTTACATGTTTGGTGTACAATAAAGTATATTCTATTCTATTCTACATATTAATTTACTATTAATGTTTCCTTTATTCATTTACATACATATTAAGTACATTTTTAAAGTAGCCCACCGGCATCGGGAAGAGGGTCCAAGCTTCCCGTGGTCAGGGCCTCAGAGAGAGGAACTTCCTACCAATCCGCGCCGTGTCAAGCAAGAAGTACCGCTTTCTGTATCAGGCCCTTGGACCTTGGTCCTATTAATATTATTCTATTGGACTGCTTGTACATGATCCTTGCAAACTGTTCCTACGTGACCAGGCAGATATTGGCGAGACCTGAGTCTCCAGCAAAAGCCTTGTTTTTAATTAAATGGATTGAGGGGACGTCATCAAGCTTGCCCAGTATCGGGCTGTGAAAACTGTGATAAGGTAACCAGACAAGCCAACATGTTACCAGATTGAAACTTAATCTATTAGGCCTATTATTTTTTACTAGAGTTCGTTGATATCCGAGGTACCTACAACATAATTAACCAGAAATCTGAAAATAGTTTTGATATTTTTAATTACCTTTACTGAAATGACAACATTAAAATCACATTTGACATATTAAAATCATTTTAAGACCATTTTCAAACGTACATAATGAAATTCGCATCATTCTTCTGAATTTGACGAACTCTGCTTTTTACCAGACTTTTAAAAGGTTCTCTATTGGGTGCGTAGATTTTTTTTCTTCTGAAAATTACTTGACTTCAAAAAATGATAATTTAATTATATTTTTATATCAAATCAAAAAAAATTGCAATACAGGCGCTGAAAAGTCGAATTTAAGTGCACGGTTTCAATTAGTCGTTTCCTATGGAGAAGAGTCGGCAAGAAACTTCATGATTACTCTTTTAAAAAAAGGACATCTTTAACAACTACAGTAAATACAGTAATATGATTTAGGATAGTTAACCGGTTCGCTGCCAACTCCGCATAAAACAATTAAAAATCCATTATTATTTATTTTATACAATGTTTTATGAGTGATGGCAGTGAAAGGGTTAAGAGAGAACAATGTAGTCTTGACTTTTCGGTTTTCTGATTTTTTATATTTATTTTATTACGAAACATGTAGCCAATCATTACCATCATTCTTGTATGATTTGCCAAAAGCCTTGAACAAATCCTATTCACCAATATCCCTTCCGCCTTCTCCACATTAACGTAATAACAATAACTATAACCTTACCCTTGAGGACTGTAGGTGTTGCCCAATAGCCCGGGCAATCAATGTGTATTGACCATCGCACCCCGGGCACCGAGGTCCCTCTGAGTGCAGCATTAGGTGTCAAGGTCCCTTGCTACTGTTTGGGTAGTTATTTGCTACTTACATATGGGTAGTTTGGATAGGTATACTTTGGCATATATAATAGCGGAAACACTAAAATAATTTAAAAAACTAGGTGCGTGTACCCATGTACGCGCAGTAGAAGTTATACTTCGACTAACCAGAGAGCTTATTTTTTATTTATTACTAGTGGCGCTCCCATTTTATGTACCCTTTATTGCAGAGGTTTTTTGATGTTAACCTTTGAGGTTTCTGTCAACAACTTAATTTTTTGTTAAGATGTTTTCGTGACTTCGTGACGGTGTGGACGCGCAGCTCCCAATTTAAATCTCAACAAACGCGCCAAAAGAATCCTTCAAAATTAAGTATTTCTTCCTACATTGTTTACCCATCTATTCAGCGTTCCGTTTTTGTAATTTTAATTGTAAAGAACCTGATTCATAATATGAAGCTCTTCAGCCTCCTATGATGAAAATCTCCAATCGCCAATTAATAAAAACGTTATTGAAATATGCTACAGTTGCCGCAACGTTATAGGTTGGATTTAAAGTTTCCATAAACCACACAAGAAATGAGTATAGCAGTACTCCTCTGATCTATAAAACCGTTTTTTTATTAAACTTAACATCGCGCATTAGACTAATTACGAGGATTACTAGTGTTGACAATGCTTAAGTATGTACATTCGCCGCTCCCTGGACAGTCAGCTCCGCTACCAACCTCGCTGACTGGCTAATCCTTTCACCATAGCATGAGCTATTCTCGTATAGCTCGTGTCGACACGAGAGAAGAGAGCAAGACTAGTGTCGACACTACACAGATTATTTTGACACATGTCAAATTGAATCAATATCGCGACAACTGTAGCGTAAAAGATTTTTGCTCTGAGGGCAAAAGCGATCGAACGGCCACGTGACGTAATGCACAACTGTCATTATTAATAGTTTTTTTTTCCTTGGCGGTCAGAATTGACATCTTGTAATTACGCGTATACATAACAGTAATAAGTACTACGTACAACCGCGTATCATCCGTGTGTCTTTTTAAAACTAAACGTTTACAAAATATAGTATAAGTACTATCAGGTCTTCATCTCAACCAGAATTCGCAATAAGTAGTTTTTGACAGTATCTGACAAGCGTTATGTGAGGATACAAGATAAACCAATTCAGAACTAATAATATGTCATTGTGAAAGATCGAGAGATCTATCTTTCCCATCCCAAAATAATATCTTATCTATCTCCACGTCACGATCCCCGTGACGATGACGGTTTTTGTTTTGACAAAAATTCGGATACACACTATCTCATGTACTCTAAATGAGATAGCAAATATACATATAAATAAATGTCGGTCATCGTTGTATACTGGTCTTGCATTACTTCCGCCTTGATGATGAAGCAAAATATTTAGGAAGAAAACACTGAGCTATCTTATAGCTAATCAGTTTTTTTTTAACTCAGCTGTTTTCTTTGGAGAACGAATCTTAGGTCGTTTAACCCTTTCCCTGTCCCATGAACCACATATGAACAAGTGCATTGTTTAACTGTTGTGTCTGCTGTCTTGACAGTGAACCTGTTAAGTATCGTCATTCGTGAAGGCTCTTTTAACAAATTTCCAAATAACCCAGACTCATAAATTGATGCGATAACTTCAAATGTAAACATGTTTTTTGGGGTTGAATCGCACCATCCTCCGCACTTACTACTCCGTACATAGCAAGATACGATTCCCTTCGTTTAATACAATAAAGAGTTTTTTTTTTATTACTTGTCTTGATCGCATTGACCTTCGTCGCACCTGATGGTAAGCGCAGACAGGGTCTAAGATGGATCACACGAATCCAAGCAACAGAGATATAGAGAGATTCCCCTATACCCCTCTGGTTCTCACATACACACGACGGAACACAGTAAACTGCTTGGCGCCGGACTGTAATGTGAGGGTGGTAGCTAGCCAGGCGGACCGTAAAGATCCTACCACCAAGCGTGCTGAGTTTTGTTGAAAATCATCAAAATACGCCGCCCATAATTGTCGACTACTAAACAGGGCCTCTTAAAACGAAGCTACATACAACAGCTGTTGGATTAAATTGCCACTAAACAAATCATTGTCAAAGAAATTAAAGCACTTATTTCAAAACATGTTCCATTATCTCGCAACTATAATTCTCTCTACGAACTTGAAAAAAATGCAAAAACAAATCTTTATTTGGTCACGCGCATAAATACTTATCGTATCCATTTTATTGCAATACCACAAACGAACAATTACAAAGGAAAGGCCACGATATAAATCATAGTGCATATCACTCGGATACTGGCCGCAGAAACACTCAATGACTCACAGATAAGCGAATCTACATGAGATCATCCATCTTATCGGAAAACCTATACTGCTTCACTTAACCACAGAGCAGACTACGCTATACTATTTCGCCTAGTAAAGATAATACAACGTGTTACATAATTCCCCTTAAAAAAGAAAATGTTAATCAAGTAGTCTTTTATGGTTGTTGTCATTTACCTCTCCGAGGAAATTAGGTAAGAATGTAAATAACTTCCTGGGTAGTCCTCTCTTTACTTTTATGTTTTCAGGATTGCGTTTCAGTTGTGATTTTATTTTATGACTTGTCCAATTTTTTTTTGGCTCCTTCTTTCCTTTTAGAATATTGCCAATAGACTCTTTACAAGGGACCTTTTAATCCCCTTTTGGCTTTAGGGGTATTTTTGTAACACGTTGTATACACAGTAAAACGTATTCCGTCATAAGCTATAACCACGTAGCATGACGTTCACACTATACGCTATATCGCAAGCCGGTCTACGAACGCAAGCAAGTTATTTGACAGCGATGCTTCGGGCGAAAGACGGAGTAGAAGTGAAGCGGGGTGGACCAGAGAATCGTACGATATAGCTCTTAGAATCGCTCAAGTTTATCGTCCAGCACGCCAATACTTTATAGCATAGCGTTGTGTGAACGTGTCCATATAAAATGTATGCTGAGCGATATCGCTGAGCAGTACAATATTTGCTTTAAGCTATATACACCGTGGGCCCGAGGTACCCGAAAGATTTTAAGCTTCGATTCCGATGCCGAATTGGAGAATAAAAGCTAGGATATAGTTTGTTGAATAAAGATTAATTTTCGAAATATTCATTATTTACGGAAATTCACAAATCGAAAAATATCTATGGTAACAAGTCCTATGAACGCGGCGTTGCGACTTTGGTCATACCATACCCCTCTCGCCGTATGTCTTATTTGTCGAAGAGGGTTGTGAAGTGTGAAGTTTCTTATCCACTCACACGATAATTTATAAATGTTGCCAGTTCAACCTAAGGTATTGTTTAGAAGGAAGTACTAAAGATGATTGATTTATTAAGTACAGAAAAACAAAAAAAAAATTACTGAATTGGACTTTCGTTGATATAACTCATAATACCATCAGAAAGGCGTGGTTAAAATCTTTCGGGTACCTCGGGTCCACGGTGTATATTATAGCGTAGTCTGAACTGCGATTTACTGCTTCGCTTACTCTGTATCTGAACTTTGAAGCTTAATATGTTGGTATACAGTCGAGCTCAAGGAGAAAACAGTGAGGGAGCTCGTGGTTAATTAACAACCGCCCCGAACGATTTGCGAGGTTAAGCTGCACTTGCCGCGGTCAGTCCGTGGATGGGTGACCATCGAGACCCCTCCGTGCCTCGGAAAGCACGTTAAACCGTCAATCCCGGGTGACTTAAGAATGCCTATGACAGTCGTTACGGATAGTCAAGCCTGAAAGTCTGACAACCAGTCATAACTGGGTTGCAGAGGTCTGATGGCAGCCGCATCTGGTTAGACTGGAAGCTGATCCGAGCATAGTTTTTCTTTATATTCATAGCATTTCTTTTTTCCTTTCTTTCTAGTTGGGCAAAGGCTAGGAGGAAAAAGACAGTTACACGATAGTATTATCAGCCCATTACTGTCTCACTGCTGGGCACGGGCCTTTTCTCAGAATGAGAAGCGTTTGGGCTTTAGTCCACCACGCTGGCCTGATGCGGGTTGGCGGACCATCGAAAACTTTATGGAGCCCTCTCACGTGTACAGATTTCCTGACGATGTTTTCCTTCACCGTTAACGCAAGTGATAGTCAAATTCTGATTCGCACATGAGGAGCAGACCGGGATCCACCTCGGACTTTCCTGCATGGAATGTAATGTCATGCATTCAACTGCTAGGCTATCACTGCTTTTATATTGCCCATCGTATTGGCATAATTCCTGAGTCGTCTTTAAGAACCATGGGTAGAGACCACGCCTATTACTTGCCAAGAATATACTACATATCCGTCCAAATCCATATCTATCAATTTTGGTGTATAATAGAGTATATTCTGTTCTATCACAGCACACGAGTTACGTCATATCGATTTAATTAAGATATCAAAATTGTGTGTTACTGGTTTATGGACTTCTTTAGTTATTAGCTTATTGTCTTTGCCTATTAAAAGTAGTAGTTAAGAATATAAGAGTTCCGTACAGCCCGACATAAAAGTGTATGAACGGAACAATTTTTAATATTTATGAGTCAGTGTATTATCAGGCGGTGAATGAGCATTAGGAAATTTAAAATGAAGAAGGTTGTCCAAAGGTCGAACAAATTAATTATTTTTAAAGTTTAATATAATGTATAGTGCGCAGAATTCAATGTGAAGAAACGGTGTCCTTCGCTCCATAAGACAACAGTGTGAAAATTTTGCGACTTTGATGGTCGAACTTTGGGATTTTAGTTTGATAGTTGGTATTTTAGTAAGCACATTCAAATTTTGTAAAAACTATAAAATATTCCTTAAGTTTGGGAATTCTATGTAAAATCTTATCCGTTATATTCTGGCACTTTCAGGACCATCAAAAACAAATTTTAATTAGATTAATCCTTTTTGAATACTTGCAATGTGGCACAAAAATCTTTAAATAAACAATTATGAAACTAATTCGAAATGGAACAAGTAGTTTCGTATACGGAATCATGGAACTTGATAGTATTAAGTATGATATTAAAGAAAATTAACACTGTAGCTATCAATATTGTTAGTAATGGATAGCTATCGATGGCTGGCAGATAAGGTTAACTAACAAATAAAAATTAATGCTTCATTGTGACCGTGCACCGCGTATCTATCTATCTACAATCGATAACGATCTAGAGTTAGATTCTAGACGAAAGAGATAGTTGAGATTTGCATCAGAAACATCTGTTTTATTTAATTTTACACACATTTTCACCCTTACTTATAAACGATGGTTAGACATTGTTTAACTAAAATGGCTTTATGTCTATTGCCATTTCTATTCATTGGCATACAAATGACAAGGACAGGTATTTATTCAGAGTTTAAAAATGACAATCTTTTATAAGTAAGAGGAATAGTTAATATGATCATTCCTACGAGGGATTCAAATCACATTTAAACCAATTATTACCCCTCAACTAAAATAATATATGAACACAAGAAAACCTCTTTCATCGATTTTTCCCCACAATTTGTTATTTTTTTCCTCTGAACTCTTAATAGAAACATCAAGTTTGAAAGTAATATCGCTAAGATACCTAATTTAATTTTAATTTGTTATTTATAAAAACCTGTAAGTAGTTTGAAAGTAGCGCCAGTGACTAAAAAGTTGAGGATTAATAGGTTAGTGAAAAATGGACATGTTATGCGGAGGGAAGATAGTCATATTACTAGAAGAGTGTTAAATATCAATGTGGATGGATATACAAGTAGAGGTAAGCCAAAGAACAGATGGATGTACTGTGTGAAGGATGATATGGGTAACAAAGGAATGAGTACTGAGATGACAGCTGATAGAGGAGAATGGAAGAGGATTACATGTTCTGCCAACCCCATCTAGAAAGGGCAAGGAGATGATGATTTATAAAAACCTTGGCAACAATAAGAATTTTAACACAACAAGCTCTTATACAATTTTTTTGCTAAACAAGACATTACTCTACAATTCCGCAGTCTGCCAACCGTATCTAACTCCCACAATAAATAAATAAATTACATTAAAGACAAGAGCAACATTTCTCCAGTTTTCCCGGAGTCCGGAGCCCGGAACACATTTCCCCGGGGCCGTAATTGAAAGGCTGCGCCACAAAGCGAAGCCCCGGCGCTGCCGACCTCGATTCCTTGACTCCGGTATAATTATAGCTCGCCTTCGCCCACATTTCTCTACACAGTTTGTTTATGCTAATAGTTATCTTGGAGAGGGGTTTTAATGAAGTAGGTATCACGTTTAGGAAAATAGAATGTAATGAACTGATATCTGAGGAAGGTGACGAATGTACCTATACCTACCGCGTATAAAGGACGATGTATTCAAAACTGGAACAGTGGATTTAGCCCATTATTCTGAATTAAAAATAAGTGGAAATTTTGCTAGGAATTTTCCGACTGTTCCGATTTTTTTTTTTCACTAATTTTACATATATCTGGTGAGCATAAAATAACTTATTTTATCAGGACATGTTGCGAAAATAAAATGTTTTTTTATAAATCGGAAAATTTGGCGAGTTTAATTAAGAATTCCCAAGGTGGATGCACGTGTTTAAAATAACTTTAAAAGATCCAATAAACATTGCTTTTGTTAGTAACTATTTAGATTTAAACGTGCGCTATATAACCCTTTGCGAAAATGACCAAATGACACAAAAATTAAAATACTCAATTAGTTTTCTGACTGAAGAATTCACATTCCCATGAGAACTAGTAGTAATTTTACATTTCTCTGTTTTAAAATAACTAATTTGATTAGGACACACAGCGTTTTGCTAAAATAAAATGCTTTCTTTAAAAAAAAAAAAAAAAATCGGAAGAATACCTTGATATTTTTCACGTATTTTCAATTCAAAATAATGAGCTGAATTAACTGTGCCAATTTTTAGTTGAAACATAATATTAAAAAAAAAAATACAATAAAATACAGGCGAATTAGAAATTTCCAGTAAATTCGGAAAATTCCGAGCAAAATTTCCACTTATTTTCAATTCACTGTTTCAGTTTTCGGTATAGCGTCCCTTACACCCGGTATATATATTACGGCTAAAAGCCGAATTGCGGTTACACCTAGGTTTAGCCGGCTACAACTAGATGCGGCACATTGCAGTTGATTAGAATTATGTGTAGACAAGTAAAACTAGGTGTAGCTGGTCGTTTTCGGATAAAATTAATGTCTATCGGTTATATCATTTCTCTCGCTAATTGTGATAAAATATGTCAGACAACAGAGGTGCGATAAACTAATATAAAAAAACAATTAAAAATTCCATCTTTCCCCAAAATTGTAAGCCGGTTCGATGTTCAAAAAATCTTATATTCCTTTTTCTTAATAAATTGTTACGTATCTTATAATACATTAAATATCTATTACAATGATCCATTGCAAAACGTAAAATCTACTGCAATTTTAATATTAACATAAATATTAGTAATATTGAGACTCCAACGAACCTATAATTTTCAAGCATAAAAAACGTCGACACAATGAGGTAATGCTTATAAACCTCAAGGAATCAAAACAAAAGAAATCAAAACATTTGTTATGGAAACACACGCCTGTCAATATGTTAACGACTTGAAGTTAACGCCTTTCCCTAATAATTTCTTGTTTTACATACGTTTCACCCGCAAATCGCTTGTTGAGCCGGGCGCCAGTGTAAGCGAGGAATATCGCAGAACAATAAAACAACAACGAACACATTTAATTTCCAATCAACTCAGCCTATGACAGCCCATTGCTAGCTTAGAAGCGTGTACGCATTCTAAGCTGGTAAACATGTTTATTCAGAAAAAATAGGTAACTATAGTGAACACTAGCTTAAAAGAACCAAAATACGATTGAATATAGGTAACCGTTTTATTTGAAGTCAATAAATACCATATCTATGGTTTTATATTTTTCATTCAAGTCTGCTCGAATGACAAACTCTTTTGCATGGAGCACATTCTACAACTAGGCTCTGACAACCGCACCAGCTCCCAATTCAGACCATTTTCGATAAACAGTTGCCGACCAATTTCGTTTGCTATCTCGTTCCTTCTAAGATTCTCGTCACCAGAGAAAAAGAGATAGCTTACCGAATCGTTCGATAGCTGACTTATCGAAAATTTCTAAATCACAGATATCAGGAATTATGGTATATACCACCAGCCACTTCAGGCAAGCAAGAGAGCTTCCAAGTAGCATCACCAATACGGTTCTGAATCTACACCGAGTTCTGGATTTTGCTGTCTGCACTATGTTGCCCAACGTGTTCTATAAACCTTTATTTTTAAGAAGCCTATTGCAAGTCTATCCAATGCACTTGACTATACGAAAATATGTGATTTTTTGTTATTATATACATTTGTCATGAATTCATAAAATGCAGACACCCAGAATTTTACTTCAACTATATCTGGCTAAATAGCGTGAATTTAATTATATGAAAAATAATATAATATTGTCAAGGGCGACGTGTTAAGAAATAACTTTAGAACATCCAAGGAAAATATTTCATATAGCAACTGTTTAGATTTAAACCTGTACTATAATTAGCAGTAGCCTTTGCTAGACTGACCAAATGACACAGGAATTGAAACGCTCAATTAGTTCGCTAACTAAAGAATGGATCCATTCCCATGAGAACTACCAGAATAATATAAAGCATTTACTACAGAACTCTTTGCAATATCATAAAACTACATTTCCTTTGTCTTCTGGGTAACTAAAATAAAACTTGACGTAATTAACACTCTCTGCTTGTAACAGTGGATTAAGTTGAAGATTTATTTTGTTTTGTGAAAAAGAAACTTGTTTCAAAACAAAAAAAGCCTTACAAGTTAATACTGTTGTTTAAAAGTGCCTTGACCTAAAGTTATGTGGTGTGAAACTCTCAAGAGAGAAAAAGAGTGTTATGTAAGTCGAAAGATCAATAACCCAAACATCGTCGTAGTACGATTTTTTATTCTGTGCCATGATTATCAGCCCAGTACTGTCCCACTGCTGGACATGGGCTTCTTCTCAGAATGTGAAGTAAAACTGGCACAAGGAAGGAAACCGGCACAAGGTTTCCCCACGTTTTTTTACTTCACCATTAATGCAAGTGATAATAAAACTCTGATCCTGGGGGTCTACTTCCTAAGCACGAAGTCCGTGGTTTCGGACGCTCGTAACTAAGGAGTTACGAGCGTTTCCTACTCCTTATCACCTACGGACATACGATTATTTCGGGGCCCGAACTAAGAATTAATGACAACACGATTTGACAGTTGTCCCTATTACCAATGTGTTTTACCCGTTCGAAAAGTTGAACTCGACACGTGTTTTGTTCACTCCTACGTTTCGGGCTACTTTCGGATGGGCGACTAACTTCGTTGACGGACTTAGGGAGTAGGCCCCGTGATTCTGTGCTATCGTTGCACATTAAGCCCGGCCGCAAATTATAAGAAATTTCTTTCAGAAAATTTCTAACTGTTCCGCGAAGGCCCTCTGCGCATACATTTTGTACTAGAGCCCACAGGCTGCCGGATCCGGCAAATTCTAACAGTGTGCGCAGAGTGTCTTCTGGCGCGCGTCTGGAATTTTCTTATAGATTTTTTATGCCAGAAGGTACTCTACATACATACATTTGATGCAAGATACTGCACACTGACAGAATTTGCCGGATCCCTCATCCAACGGACTCTAGTACAAAATTAATGCGCAGCCCTGGCCTTCGCGCACGACTCAGAAATTTCTTATAATATGTGATCGGGCTTATACAGAACTAAGCAAACCGGAAGACTTGACGCTATGACACACGGTGCACTACGCTGTCGCAGATTAGTAATAGTTACGTCAATCCCATGGAAACATGACGACGCAACGCAACGTAATTCACTGTGTAGAATTGCTGCAATAGTTATCCCTTTACACCAAGCGGCATGGATCGATCGTGAGGCTGGCGAGACATCCTCATGATCAATCGATGCCGGTTGCGTTCGCAGAAAGTAAACGGTTTGGCGCTAGATTTTTTTTAAAGTGAAACTCACTCATTTTGTTTCGGGTGTAAAGGGTTATTGCTCATTTGTCTCCGCCCACAATGCCAAATTCAATATCATGTAAGATCTTCTCTTGTGTCGGTGACGATCTACTCAAGAATAGCTCATGCTGTGGTGAAAAGATTAGCCAGTCAGTGAGGTTGGTAGCGAGACAGACTGCCCAGGGTGTGCCAAACGTATTTAAGCATCGCCACTCGTGGACGCTCTTTTAATGCATAGTTATGCAAAAGAATTAACTGACAAAATATTTGCTAATCTTTATATAACAGAAGTCTTTTAACTTATAATATGAATATTCTTAGTTTAATTAATGAATCTACTAGCAATGAATGCACCAATCGTAGCGAAGCATTGCTGCATGACGTAGCTCCGTCCTTCTACTTTCCTTGTTAACTTATACAGACGCAAAGCCATGGTATTTGTAGAAAATATCTTAGACAGACTACAGAATAAAGGTGCTACTGTAAAACAAAACAGGCCCCTGTTATGTTAGTATTGTAAATAATATTAAATTTTCTTTTGTATAAACTCAATTAATTTATTCACTGACAGGCAGAACTGTGTTCCTGGGGAGTTTGTTGCGCTGTTTCTTCTTCACAGCAACACTAAGAAACGATGAAGGGTGGGTTTTTTTGGGGACTGTGTATTGTAAAATTGACGTAAGAAGTAAGTAAATGTAGTCTATTTTGAATAAATTAGTTTTGAGTTGAGTTGTGTCTATCCATCTTTTAAGTTTTTTTAGGGTTCCGTACCTATGCCGCACGCTACGCTATATGCTATTCCGTACGTATGTTTTACCAAAGGGTAAAACGGGACCCTACTACTAAGACTCCGTCCGTCCGTCTGTCACCAGACTGTATCTCATGAACCGTGATAGTTAGACAGTTGAAATTTTCACAGATGATGTATTTCTGTTGCCGCTATAACAACAAATACTAAAAAGCAGAATAAAATAAATATTTAAGGGGGCTCCCATACAACAAACATGTTTTTTTGCCGTTTTTATAGATAATGGTACGGAACCCTTCGTGCGCGAGTCCGACTCGCACTTGGCCGGTTTTTTTTTCCTTTGTTTCCTATGTATGTTATGTTGTGTCTCTTTGTACTACGTATATGTCCAAATCAATTTTATTTCTTTATTTGCTATAGGTGCGGATTTTAAATCGCTTTAGAACACATTCCCGCTCCCCGCTCGTATCAAGACCTAGCCTATTGCAGCTTAACACGATGTTATTGAGTATTGAAACTCAATCTTAATTGTGCCGGAAAACAATTTGCAGGTAAAATACATAATGGCTGTTTTATCGAGAGCGTTTTATCATGGCATTAGCAGCCGCTCGCCTTGTATAAACATCTGCTGGAGAAGAAAGGCTTTGCTTGTGTGTGCCGTCATTTTGTGGAGGAGATCTAAATACTGATTGGTTGGTTACAAAACAGTGCGGAAATATGTTGGCTATTTGTTGAGAATAGATGCTTAGTCCATTTGGGATCATATGTCTGTATAGGTAATTTCTGTCTTGTCCCGACATCATGAGGTCTTGTTCTTAGAACTTAGGGTAAATGTTCCTTTATAGTGTTTCTCTAGATAATGTGCATACACTAAAATGCGTGAAACTAGACCACAATAAAAAAGTGGATGAAAAAACTAAAAACAAAAAAATATTGAAAAATCACAATTCCATTTTTTTTTCAAATTCCTTTTCTTTAACTTTTTGACTGTTTTTACTGGATGCTTTTTATTTGCTATGCAAGATCAGTTATCGTTTTTATTGAAACAAAATAGAGAAATAAAGCTGAAAGAGCGATTTTAATTTAACTTTTTTTTTGCCGATTTTATTGTGGTCTAGTTTCACTCATTTTCATCTATGCACATTGTCCAAGGACACAGTGTAAATAACTAAGAATAATGTAGTTACGGTCAGTGTCTCATTTCATCAGAAATCACAAGCATCCATTTCTCCAAAAATCAAAGTAACCCTTTCATGTAGGTACCTACTTACCTGAAAGGGAATCTGTCTCTATTTCCTGCTGTAGAACCTTAATTTATTCAGAAATTGAAGACATAAAAGGGCTGGCTAACAAGCACGCCAATCAGATTAAGCAAAATTAACTGTGGCAATTATACCCGATCAAGATTTAAATTTGCTTTAGATTTTTGTAAAATGCTTTAGACATACTTTTTTTGCTTATTTATGCTTCAGGCTACGCACCTTACTGTGAGAAATATGTTCGTTTGTTCTTTAACGAGTGTTACAATAGAAATATGTTGTCATTACAATGGAGGAGTAATATTTCATACAACTCATATGGAGCTGAAAATATTATAAATAAATGCGTCACTAGTTGGAAAGTTATACACCTCAAGCATAAAACAAAGCTGAAAAGAACACGGTTCAAGACGTCGTTTCTTAATTTACGAGGGCGTTCTGTGGCGAGTGGTCTCGTCATATCCGAGCGCCATCTGCAGGTAAGTTACGACTGCGGCGCAGGCACGCACCACGCACACATGCGCGCGCGCACACACACCACGCCTCGCCGACTGTCCACCGGCCGAACAATCGATCGTAAATCAGCTTCGATAAAATTATAGGAGGGAACACAATGGATGTCGCCCGGCAACATCTGCGACGCATAATCTGCCCTCCTGCCATCGCAAAGAGTCCGCTTTCACGCGCCACCTGGCCGCTCCCGCCACGTAACTCTCCGTCTCCGAGATAAAGTCGACATTCGCACGTGTACAGACAAGAAGTGTTTATTTTGAGAAAGTCGACCCGTGCGATTCTCACCTCTATGGGAGAAAGCTTTGCGCTGATATTCCGCTGCGCTTAACAACACTCTCGTAATTGCGAAATTCACGCTTCGCGGTGCGGTACAAAAATAAGATTATGGATTCTGCTGAGCTCCAGCGTTATTGTGATTCGAGGATCCGTCCGTAGGTATGTCTGCAAGCTTTACGACTACTATTCCTGGAGGAATAAACCGTCGTGCTTATTGAATATTGTTCAGGTTATTTATGGAAGATATCGCCATTGTCCAGAACGCGACGCGAATTCTTAGCCCTGGAAGTTTGTTTAGAGAACCATTGTGGTTGCGTAGTTACAGTTTATTAGGTAATATTACCTTATACCTAAGAACAAATCCTTTCATGTCTTTGTAGCTATTATTCAACAGTAATAGACGCCCAGACACACAAATTTGAAGTTCTACAAAGGCTAGACATTATGTTACGAACTCTTAACAATAATATGTAATCAATAGTACCTATTTTGTAACATTCCCATAAAGTAAACACGTATTTTTATTAAAAGCTAGAGGTGTTTCTTTAATTCTTAAAACGATATTCTAACATACGATTTGGAATCATTCAACGCGTCCCAAATAGCAACACTATTAGACATGATAACATCTAAGACCCAATATCGAGAACTTAATCGGTACATCCCAGCATCGATTGTAGAATCGAATACAAACGAATTGCCCGGGCTGGGCAATCAACTCGCTCTCACAAAAGGGCAACGGTCAGGGATCGAATTTCCCGACACTTGGTGAAGATCGTTGGCTCGGCACACGTTTACGAGCGTCGTAAAGACGTGGCCAGATATTGAACGAGCACCTATATATCCTTATGTATAATATGTATATTGTATATATGAACGGCAAATATGAAGGTGTTCTCGGATTTCCAGTCGGAAATCCAAATTGAAAAGGAGATGTGGAATAATAAACCTTAATGACAGGAAGACTGAAATAAGTATGGTAGATCGGATCGCAGGCTAATGAGTAATGACCACCTTTCATAAACCATCAATGAAAAAGCAACTGAAAATTTCTTACTTGCATAGATCGTTGAGAGACTTCATCATCAACTTGAAAAATGATTGTATTTATACCGTTTGCGACAATCTAACAGCTTAGGAAATCGATAAAAACATTTCCCAAAGATTTCCTGTTTGAAACAATCTAAGGGAGAGGCTTTGTCTTTCGTACCGTAGTTTCCAATTTATTTTGAAGATATTTTAATTGGTCAACTGTACACAGATAGATTTTAATTAAATATTGAAATAAAATAAATAAAGAGTCTTTTCAAATTACCCTGTATCCAATTGGTCATTGGTATTAATTGAACACTACGGTTCGAATGACAAAGCCTCACACTTAGATCGTTTCAAACAGGAAATCTTTCATCTTTGAAATCTATGGGAAACAATGTTTTCATCAACTTTCTAAGCTGGAAGATTGGCGCTAAGAATATGATGCAAACATTTTTCAAATGGATGATGGATTATTTACCCATCCATGCAAGTAATAGTGTTTCAATTGCTTTTTCCCCTGGTGAGAGGAAGTGGTCGTTTTGAAACACCCACAGTGCTTGCAGGGGACTAATTCCACTGACAAAATGATAGGGACCAATTTCACTGACAAAATTGTGGGGACCAAGTCTGCTGACAAAATTGTAGAGACCAATTCTACCGACAAAATTGTAGGGAACAACTTTACTGAGAAAATTGTATTGAACAATAGGATATTTGACTGAAAAAATCTAATTAGTCCGTCAGTTAGATTATCAAAAAATATTTGACTTGTATTTTTTCTTTTGTTACGTAAATCAAAATTCACGAAGATGCGACACTTTTAAAATTGGCAAAACGTCACAAGCAAGTACAATTTTTACTTGCTTCTGACGTCACAAGCCCCACTCTCGAGTTTTGATGCGTTTTATCGTTCCAAATATTCATAGATTTAACAAAAGAAAAAATACCTACGTGTCCATTATTTTTCAAAACTCTAACTGGCGGACTAATTAGATTTGCAATTTATTGATGCTGTCAACATGCCTATTCCACTGACAAAATGATTGCCAAACCCCAAACGAAGCACAATCGTCAGTCAATTTTTATTCACGAAATTTGTCAAAACGTTTAGTTTTGTACATGTTAAACAATTCGTCATTTTTTGTAAATGACAACTGTCTGAATAAATATCGACTTCGGTTCAATCAACGTTTCTGTTAGTAGAAT
Source organism: Amphipyra tragopoginis (assembly GCA_905220435.1). Lineage (NCBI taxonomy): Eukaryota > Metazoa > Arthropoda > Insecta > Lepidoptera > Noctuidae > Amphipyra > Amphipyra tragopoginis. The sequence continues at coordinate 15,920,315 of HG992009.1, forward strand.
TTCCCTCAGCCCAAAAATGACTTACTCTCAGACCACCCACCAACAAACAAAAATACTAACCCCAATAACAACACATCAATTAAAAAATCCAATGGATATGTAAATTTGAAACATAAATCGTATACATTTACATGCGTTATAAACGCGTAAAGTGCAGCCGTGGTGCGGATAGCGTTTCGAAACCATTCCGTTTTAATGACACGATAAAAACGGCCAGATATGAACGCTATATCAATATAATCTTTATGTTCAAACGTACAATATATCTAGCGTATGTACTGTGGGCTGTGTACTGAAACGTACAACGAGGACGCATAGAATTTATGGTGGAAAATGCTGCTGTTTTTAAAAATATACGTGAAATTTTCTTGCAATTTTATCTATATTTCTATATGATGTTATGATATAGATATCTACCTAGTTTGTTCAAAATGTTAACACAACATAATTCACGTTATTTTATTCGTCTTCTCTCGTGTCACGCACGAGCCATACGAATATAGCTCATGCTGTGGTGAAAAGATTAGCCAGTCAGCAAGGTTGGTAGCGGGGCTGACAGCCCAGGGTTCGCCGGACATATTTAAGTATCGTCACTCGTGGAGTCTCTTTTCATGCATTTTATCACTATATACAGGGTGTTAACGAATTCGTGTAATTCCTTCAAACCACGTAATCTACTGGTGACACAGATTAACCCTAAATAGGATTTATTGAAAATCAACTAAAAAAATAAAATAAAAAAAAACTTGATTTTCTATTTCTGAGTCATTTTAGAGCCTTGAGTTATCTGACTGCAAAGAGCGATATCGCGTTAGTCGTGCCTGTCAGCCGCGTCGCCGTGCTTTCATTAATTTATGCGTGGCATCGAAATGGTCACACAAATAAAACATTTTTTTTGCAAAAAAGTCATTCTTATTTTTTTACTGAATCCTTATTAGGTGGTTTAGATACGATCGTTAACAAAGCCGCATGAAAAAATAATGTTTTATTTTTAGTCAATCTAAATCCCGTGCGGGGCCTGTCTACATCGGTAGCAGATCATGTGGTTTTAAGGAATTACACGAATTCGTTAACACCCTGTAGTATAAAACAAAGTCGCTTCCCGCTGTCTGTCCCTATGTATTTTTAGATCTTTAAAACTGCGCAACGGATTTTGATGCGGTTTTTTTTAATAGATAGAGTGATTCAAGAGGAAGCTTTTCAGCTACAAAACGTACACGTGCAAGCGGGGGCGGGTCGTTTAATATAAAACAGAAAGTGCTTGGATGACAAATAGGCAAATGTATAAGAAAACATTTCAGGATTAATCTGGACGCAAAAGCCCTAGTGTAAATTGATCTATGACCAGCAGTGAGGTTCATGAAAAGAGCCTCCACTATTGACAATATTTAAGTAAATCGTTTGCACCCAGGGCAGTCTGCCTCGCCACCAACCTTGCTGACTGACTAGGCTTTAGATATAAAATTAGGGAGGAAGTGATAACTGAAATGACGGCTAATCGAGATGTATAGAAGAAAAAGTCTTGATGCGCCGCCGGGACAAAGATAGGAGAATAAATATTATAATATAAAGTAATAGAACAATAGAGAATTGAATACAAAGCGCATGCAAGAATGCCTAAAAATCAAATATATGTACCATAGCGAGATTTACCCTTAAAACGCTCTATAAGTTCAAAATTCTCGAAAAACACATAAAATCAAATAGTTTCATATATGTAGTTTAGTATAGTTTCAAAACAACCCGGATCATAATAAGCACTATACATAGTCGAAGATCTAATGTAGAATAATAATTATTTTAAAATAATATTCTTTGAATAACTATCATAGATCTTACGCGCTCATCGTAGCCTCGTAGTTATCTATTTTCGTAGCATCTTCGTAGCCAAGAGATAGCTACGAAGCTACATTATCTATCAGAAGTCAAGTTGTAGCCATCGTAGCTGATATTCTTTTTTCATTTATTTTTTATAGTTACTAAAATATAGGTTGATACCTGTACAGTTGTCGAAGTGAAATGCAATCTAAGACATGATGTACATTGTATGTGTTAATTGTAATACTTTTGATTTATAATGTGTTGCACCATAGTAAGAGACAATTAACATTTTCGTGTTAAAAACGGAAATCAAGCTATCTTTAATAAAATATAGCCGTGTGCCCGATGGGATTTCCCATACTTCAAAAGTGCTGACCTTCCATACAAACTTTCATCCCGTATTAACCCCCTTAGAGGATGAATTTTCAAAAATCCTTTCTTAATGTTGTCCTACGTTATATTAGGAACTCCTGTGCAAAATTTCATGCTTCTAGACACACTGTTTTAAGCTATACGTTGTCTTTAATTCAGTGTTAGAGTTTTATTAGGTAGAAGATAACTTCTGTCGTGTGCTCCATGGTATAATAATATAACTCCGCCTGGCATTCTCTTCCCGCGACGTCCACATCTACGTCACGATTTGTGATATTTTCCCACCAATAACAACAAAGTTTGACAGCAAAAGCCGAAGCTTAATGGTTCATCAGTAGCTTTGACGTAGTATAGGACAGTCACGTGACCTAGCTGTCACGGAAAGAGAATATCTGACTGCGCTTACCATCTGGAGGTCAAGTCTGCTAGTTTAAATAAAATGTCATACATTTGTCATCCTACCGACAGCGATAACCTTTTGAGATTCCAATTCGACTAAGAAAATTGTTGCCAAACGCAAACGAACCACAACCGTCACTCAATTGTTGTTTACGAAAACTGTCAAAATGATTGATTTTGTTTTTGTGTCAAAAAATTTGACATCATTTGAAAACGAAAACTGTCTGAATGAACTCTCCGGCCGTAGTTCGATTGCGATTTATCAAGATTTCTTTTAGGAGAATTGGGCCTCACATTAGATGATTTGCTAAAATTTCAATGTTACACTATTGAAGTATTAGTTCAATGGCAGTTGAATTACTGTTCAATGGAACCATTGACGTAGAAACACATGGACCTCAGATCAGCGCTCACAAAAGTCCGAACCTTAAAGACTAGAACGTGAAAATGAAGACTAGTTTACGTCAATGTCTGCAGTCGAATCTGTGATGAAAAATGGTTGTAAGCTAAATTAGACGATGTGATGACGACATAGGATTTAAATTAGTTTGTTGGTTTTTCTTAGGTTATAATTATGGCGATGTGCGCACTTTGGTGGTGTATGTAAACTCAGGACTCTTTTCGTGAATTTTGTGCCACACCCTTGCTCCATGTGGTCATACGTTAATAAACAGATTACCCAATGTCTGCTCTTCTATCAACACACTATCGACACTATTGAAGCGTTCGTAAATTAGTAAACTTATGCCGCAAATGAGACTAGACTTAAACTTAAACGTAACCAAATCAAAGAATTAAGAAAAAAAAACTTGATTCCTTCGAGTATAGGGCAAAAGCCTTTACAGCCTTTTTATATTAATCTTAACCTGAGCTAATTGGGGTCAATACTAAAAGTTTATTGTGTATATTTTAATTTAAATAATGAAGAATAACTCCATTGGATGTCCAAGTTATTAATTCAAGTTGTTCTCTATATTGAGACATAGTATGATATCTAATATTTATTAGTTTATTTAATATGTATATAAATATATTTGTATTGTTTGTAAGTGTAAATATTATTGCCAGCTTAACAGTACCTAATCTTCGTGTTTTTTTAAATATTTTATCGCATCACATCGTAACCATCTCCCTTTTTTTTTAATGATGGCAAATCATGAAATGGCTTCTTCCCCTCTGGGCCGAGCGGAAGAGAGTGTCAGACTCTTACTGACTAAAACCCATCCGTTTTCCTCCTAGTGCCCTTTGCGTTCCAGGGCCGCGGTGACTCTTTCGAACAAATCCCGCAACCCTGGCAGGCACTGGCACTTCGCTAGCATTACTGCTTCGCAGAAGGAGGTGACTGCTTCCCATGCCCCCTCGCTCCGGACCATGGATTGAACCAAGGCCGGAATAATCATCTCCCTGCTCTTATCCCGCTCTAGGCGGGGCGGCACAACACATATTCCTCTTCCATTCTCCTCTATCAGCCGTCATCTCAGTACTCACTCCTTTCTGACCCACACCATCTTTTACACAATCCATCCATATTTTCTTTGGCCTACCTCTACTTGTAGGATCCATCCACATTCATACATATCACTATTTAGTGCACCTACCATGTTTTCTCTGCATCACCCTAAGGTCGACTGGTAGAAAATGCCTAAGTACAGCCTCTGTACAAATTTTGTACGAATTAAAAATAAATAATAATACTTTCATATATTTACTAGCTTTTGCCCGCAGCTTCGCTTGCGTGAAATTTTGAACCCGTTAAGTGACGATTTTCCATACAAACTTTCATCCCCTATTTAACTCCCTTAGGGGTTGAATTTCGAAAAATCCTTCCTTATTCCTTGGCTACATTATAAAGGGAACCTCTGTGCAAAATTTCAGCTTTCTAGATCCAAGGGTTTGGGCTGGGCGTTGATGAGTCAGTCAGGACTTTTCTTTTTATTTATATAGATATGTACAGATACATATAAAAATCATAAGTCAAGTCAGCCATACAACGTGGCAATGCTGCCAGCGTTCTGGGCACGTTACCAGTCGACAGCGATGCGGAGGAATATTTGAATGCCCAATTTTAGTTTATAGTTTTAGTAGGATATGTTTTTCTTTATTTGTAACTAGCGACCTGCTCCGGCTTCACACAGGTGCAATTTATACATATAAAACTTCCTCTTGAATCACTCTATCTATTAAAAAAAACCGCATCAAAATTCGTTGCGTAGTTTTAAAGATCTAAGCATACATAGGGACAGACAGACAGCGGGAAGTGACTTTGTTTTATACTATGTAGTGACTAAAGACTTTTTCTGTAGTGTCCATGGTTTATCAGGTACAGATGGGCCCTCAATCCTCGATGTGAGAACTGAGGGCCCAACTTTACAGTCCATAGCTCGCTTATTTGACTTTCACAAAATCTGATTCCAACTTTCACAATTCTTTGGGAATGTTCACTAAATCCTAAGCACATTTTCAAAGAGTTTTAACAAGGTGGCCCTCACACCACATGCACATGATTTTGTAAACATTTTTGCGGTAATAAATCCTATGTACAGATATATTTTTCAATATAAACTTTATAGATAAAAACCGTGTTTCGATAAGTAACATACACCTATCTACGGCGGTTATGCGCTCGCTATAAAATGAATCGTAAAAACTTGGTTACTCTGTGATTGTGCAACCAATGTTTGGGAAATAGCTGTCTCGATACATTGATAACGGGCTTTCGTCAATGTTGACACTCGAAAAAATACAAACATACGGATATGTGTTCCTATTCTTTTAGAAAAGACATTTTCAAAGCGATAATTAGTTGCACATTGCGTGTTTCGCTTTTTTTTGAGACTACTGTGAAATTAAGTTTTCAAGATGGTTTTGCGTATTTATAGTGTTTTTTTTTTATATTTTGGGGTCCATAATTATTCAGCACATGACCCGAGAAACTTGTCACTAAAATGTGTCAATAGAGAGTATTTTATAGTTTTCAAACTCAGAATTATAATAAAACAAAAAACAAAATTTTTAAGCGATATCTGTAAACATTAATCTGCTCAGTCTTTCTTAGACCACAGTTTTTTTGCAAGATTAATTGATTGGTTATCTCTAAGAAGGATAGTTAAGTTGCGACTCCATAAATTTTCCTATGCAATATCACGATAGATTAATAAAGTTTCTATAATAGTCGGGAAAATCAAAGACTTCGGGTTTGGCTTCCTGTTTATCGGCGGTTTTCTCTACCAGAGATAGGAATTTGATATTACTACTAAGGTGTCGTTTTATATCTACTATGGCAAACCTTCGATAGGATAGGGTATTGAAAATGGTCGTAAGCGTCATTCAAAACTTAAAAGTAAGACTACATCCTTACTGTGTGTTAATTAATTACCAAGATTGTTTTTCTACTCAAGTCAGGTATTATTTGCTATTTAGTTTGATGGTTTCATTAACAACCTCTTCTCAGAACGACAAAGACAATATTATTAATTCATCATTGTAATTTTCTATAGAATTTATCTTTATTTATCTCGTGTAGTGCCGGACTTAAAGAATAGCACTACCCCATCTCTTCCCGTGGGTGTCGTAAAAGGCGACTAAGAGATTCTCTAGAGGATGGGCAGCAGCGTTCTCTGAGTACTTTAACAACCATACTGCGATCGCTAACCCGCCTGCCAAGCGTGGCGATTATGGCAAACCCCCCCTTTTGGGGGAGGCCTATGTCCAGCAGTGGACGTCTTTCGGCTGAATGATGATGATGATTATTGTAATTTGTTATTATTATTTATAGACTGACATTATTGCTATTTTATAATAATCTATTGTAACTAATAATCCGGGAACGAACTCAAACCCTCCTGAATGGGAGGCAAGTTCAACCGCTAGGCTATCAATAACTGTAGAGGATAAACTTAATGACAAGTAAATAATATGTTGCTTTTTTTTACTATTAACTCTCTTCTTTAACGAGCTCAATAAAATGAACCAAACGCCCATTTTTTTAAAACAGATCTTTTCACACAAATATCTGATTATAAATAAACTCATGACAAACTGTACCATATAAAAGTGAGCATTACAGAAAAAAAAATACTTAAACACCTTCTATTTCCTACCACTGGTGGCTAATCATCTGTGGTAGTGCACCTGACTCACCTGAGCAAAGAAAACAATCAACTAAATATCAACAGTAGGTATACTATCTGCTGCATCTAGTGACTAATTCTCTTATCGTAGAAATGTCAATAGTGTAGGCTTCAGGCTTTCTTTTGTTTCAAAGAATACGTGGAGAATGATTTAAATGTCATGCAATTAGATAAAATTACAGAAAAATATGATTAATTTCATGTTTTATGAACTAAAAACCTTGTTTTTAATAAGCAGGCTTAATTCCCTCAAAATCGTGATTAAAATATCCATTTAAAAATAACACACTCTCAAAATAAAAAAGATTAAATCAAAGTAATTTGCCGCAACCCAATAACAAAAGAAACCTATAAAACAAAAGATAACAATCACGCTTGTTGTACATAAACAAAGTAAATAATGAAAAGCCTCCGTGCTCATCCAATGACAAATGACAATGGAGGGAACATCCCTCCCACAGCAACGCACTGGAAAATAAGCTCTATCATTTATATATAGAGCATGTAATTGAGTGGCGGCGCGCGGAGGATGTCCCTCGCTATCTTGTCTGGCGGGGGAGGCGCCGACCAATCAGAAAGCGCGCTCAGCGCATCACACTGTCCTTATCTTTATACCTACTGCGCATCCCCGATCCTATATATTAAAATACATAAATATACAAGAAGTGACACGAATTTCGAAAATGTATTCCTGGAAAGTAAGGATGACTTTGAAACTTGACAAAAAAATGTGAAACTCACCTTGCGCGTGGAGGCGCCTCGCGACCGCTTTGGACCGCATCGCCACCGCAGCGAAGGCACAGGACACTCTCCTCAATAATTAAATGGCGATCGATGACACACTACAATGTAATTGGAAAAGTTTTTCGAAATTGGAACGGGAAAACGTGTTGAATTGCGCGCGCGAGTCTCGTCGGGTAGGATTGGCAGTGGCGCGCGGGCGGGCGTCGGGAGCGTACGTCACCGTCCTGCAGGATGCTTGGGGTAAGGTGCGGTTTGCGGCGCGAGGAGCGCGGCGTATCACGCGAGCGGTCGGCGGGACACTGCGTTCACGTGCTCTACCGCACCGCGACCGCGGGGAAAGCGATTTTCACGCGGGAAACGATAGTGACCGGCCGCGCTGTCTCGGCCCGAGCCGCGACTAACCACCAACTGTCACCCGGTATGGTACGAGCCGTACGCTCGACAACACCCACGACCCACGGGCCTCGGAAAATGACGCCTACACGCTTTTTATGACTGGTTTCATGCTAAGGGCATCTAAACCTACATCTAAAGCCTGAAACGGGAGTAACATGTTTGTATTAACTATCTCTATCACATTTAGTCTCATAAATGGAAAATATTAAAAAAACAATTATGAAGAAATCAGTAATCATTCTGCCAAACTAATTTCACGAAATAACAAAACTTTATAGGTAGTATACAAATGGAAGCTTCCGAAGAGTCAAAAGTTTACCAACTTATTCGAAGTTGTGAGGAAACAAAATGGCCGGAGATTATGTAATGTTTGGATTAATCGAACTAAGTTTAGTCAAAGGCGTGGGAGGGAGTTGTAGGGATTCTTGAAATTTTCAAATTTTCTTCCCCAATTTGTTACATCTGTTAAATATTTTGTTTAACGGTAGTATGAAGATCAATACGAGACATATACCTCGTTCATTTCATTTACATATTGGTTTCTGAAAGATTCTGAAAACTGTAAGGGTAAGCAGGGTTGCACGTAATGCTGAAACACTTCATAACTACGTTTAGTATTAATGAATTTGTTTTCTTCATTCTATTTATTTACCTATACCACCAGCAGTTGTTACATAAAATACAAACATAATTACTCTCAAGCTTTGTACAACTTACTAAGACACAGCATGCACAATCGATGAACGGAGAAAGCGGGTTAGGGTCTCCTTACACTTTTCGCTTGGTCGCGCCGAACCGAGTGGAACGACGTCGGTTACACCCTTATGCCAATAGACATAAAGCTTTTGCCGACCGGCCTAAGTCGATTCCGCGTCAATAAGTGTAAGACTGTCTATTGATAAATTGCACTATGAAGAGACATTAAGAGGTTAGTGGTAACGAACTAGTCCTCTCTTTTTTCTTGCAATTCGTGTCCATCCAAAGGTTGTCTGGCATCTCCTAGTCCGATAAGACCGCCCATTGTACATCTCTATTTTAATAGTAATATTTCTGTGTGGGTGTTATAAGTTTGACCGCTATGTGTGTCTGTGTGTCTGTATGTATGTCTGTGGCACCATAGCTCTTAAACGGGTGAACCGATTTAGGTGCGGTTTTTTTTTATTTAAAAGCTGGTTTTCTAGCGGTGGTTCTTAGACATGTTTTATCAAAATCGGTTCAACCGTTTCAGGGTCATCAGCTGTTTTGTTATTTGCGTCGGGGGTTTTTTAAATTTTTAAATTATATGTTTTGTGTACAATACACAGTATTGTATTGTAGTGGTCAATCACTTTGTGAACGGCTGTGAAAATTCTCATGTTCCACGACGCGATCCTTTCGTCTTTCACGACAATTACGAGAAGAGTTGTGCCTTTCTTAGCCAGAAACTACACAGAATTAAAAACGATTACGACTTATTAAGAGATCAATTCAGATCCGAAACAGTTAAACATAAAAATCAACTCTACCATCTAGCTGTTACCGCCAGTTTCACTCGCAACCTTGGGGGAACTGCTTCATGTATCTGGATAAAAAGTATCTCAGCTTTTAATTGAGGAAATAGTCTAGTAATGAGTAAATATTCATCCAAATACGTTCAGCCGTTTATGCGTATTGAGTGACAAACATATTCTATCTAATTTTTTTTATATGTCTAGTCAACTCGCCAACATATCGACGTTCTTACGAATAGAGTCAAGCTGTAGCGTAGGTCTAAACTATCGTCGGACAGTGGGGGGCGCCTCATCCCATCCACCCTCCCGCCCCCCTCCCCACTCCCCTGACTGTCGGAGACATACGAGTATACGGCTTATACCAGCAATCGTACGTACACGGGTTAACTTCTACATACGTAGTACTTTGTACCTAGAATAAATAAAGTACCTAAGATAACTTAAGCGCAGTGGTTGAGTGTCCGTCTTTTGATAAGAGGGTTGAAGTTTCGATCGTAGAGAAGGAACTTGTATCTTCTACTTTTTTATTTATGTAGCTTTTTCCCGCGGCTTCAACTACATAAATAAAACGACTATCAACTCTTAACACACTACTAAAAATTCTATAATAATATAATTCAATTATGATTCAAAAGACATGTGGCGCCATCTATTATCGTTATTGTTGTTTTCCTCGGGAACAGTACTTTTCTTTGGGATGAAAGGTACCCTATTTCCGTTTCTGTACACCTGACAACGTATATGCAAAATTTCAGGATGATCGGTTCAGTGGTTTAGGCGTGAAAAGGTTACAAACAAACTTATTACGGTTTACTCACGTGCATTTTTCGGGATTGCCCGACTAGTTTCGGACCCAAACGGAGCCCTTAATCATGAGCTGAACACGCGGCGAGGTCGCGAGTCGAACATTCTTCTTCATATTCTTCTTTTTTAGCTCGTAACCAACCACTGCTGGGTTTAGGCATGGCTGACAGGTTGTTATGAGTCAAGGTCAGCGGTTCTCAGACTTTTTTTCACATAGACCACTTTCAAAATTTAGCTGGTTCCGGTGGACGCGCTGCAGCTACATTTCTACCATATTACCATATAAAATGTGAAGATTAGATCTTTTTGTCACGCCAACGTAGACCCCCGTCGAGTCTCCCGTGGACACCTGGGGGTCCACCTGGACCACTTTGGGAACCTCTGGTCAAGGTGAATGTTCGAGATTTGTGTTTGTAAAAGCACTAACCATAAGTTTTTACCACATGGCCGTGGGCCCCCGGCTTGATGGGGGCCCCAAAACACAGAAACCCAGTTTCTGTGTATTTTTCATCCGATACTTATATCAGCTGGAGAGTTTTTTGCGCTGTTTCTTTTTCACAGCTTAAACACTAGGAAGCGGTGAAGGGTAGACATTTTTGTAGGCCGACCGCGATTTTATGTAAAATTGACGTTCAATAGGAACTAAGTAATTGTAGTCTATTTTGAATAAACGAGTTGTGCGCTTGAGTTTGAATTCAAAAACAAATTGTTTTCTTAGTTTCAAAGATATTAATTTTGCCAACTAAGTGTACATAAGGTGATACAGTATAAAATAGCTCTCTTAACTTAGTTGCCTTTTTCAGGCGTTGCAAAAGAATTCTTAGTAAAATAAATTAATAAACCGTAGATCGCCATAATAACTTTGAATAGGTCATTTATCAACCCGAATCAACAACAAACGTACAACGCATCATTAAAAGAAACACCTAGATAGCCAGGGTTGATCAGCAAAAGTTTGCTCAGCAGAAGTCTCCTGTAATTTGAGACAAATTGCTGCCAACTTCAGACTTTTGAACTTTTCACTACAATATGAATACAAGTTGGCGTCAATCTATACTTGGGAGCAAATACATTGAGCCACTTCTATTATTCACATATAATTGTTATTATTTTTGGTATTATGGAACAGATCAATTCTAAACATATATCGCCTTAAAGGTTACTTGATAACCTTTACAATGAGGGTAGTTTTTTGTTAACTTAGAATTATATAATTCATGAAACCAAAACTAATAACCAGGACACGTGAAAAAAGGAGTGGCTCGATTTCTTTGCTCCCAAGTGTATATTACCTATATGGTAGGTATGATGTTTTCTTTCTCGTTTTTTGGTCCTCTAAAAGGGCCCCAAACTCTGTGAGCCCCAGGGTCCATGCATGGCCTAAGACGGCCCTGGCACTAACGATACGTAATCTACGTTGTATGAAATCTATTTATTTTTTATAATTATTTGTAATTGTGTCGTTATTGCCCGTAATAGCATGACAACGATCCTATCTGAAAACCAGCGCTGTTCCATTGCTCTTGATTTTTTAAATATCGCAGCATTATGCTGAGATGGGAGGCTTTCGTGCTGGCTATTTAAATTTTTGTTGACTTTTTTTTTGTATATTGTTCAACTTCTGTAACTGTGTGCGCGAGTCTAAAATAAATATTTTTCTTTCTTTCTCTTTATTTCTTTTTCTTTCTTTCCCTTTCTTTATTTTTATTTCTTTCTCTTTCTTTCTTCCTCTGTATTTCTTTCTTTCTCTTTCTATCTTTCCCTTTCTTTCTATACAGGAAATTCTCCTGTACCCTCCTCTGATTAAATTAGAAGATGTTGGGTTAATATAATTACTTAATTAAAGTCGGAACAAATGCAACATTAAATGAAATGTAGACATGCGGCTAACAAAGAACTTGACCATTTCTTGTAACTTAGAAATTACAAGAAACTTTCAAGCTTACTTTACTACTTATTAATCAGGCATTGTTGTAGTATGACCGGAATAATTGAACTCTTTATACAAAGCATTAAAAAATTGTAGGAAGTTGAAACATGCAACAAGGAAATATGTCTCTTTTTCTTGTTTATTTTCATACGTAACATTACGCCTGTATTCACCGAAGGGTTAGGCAGAAGTGTGTTTAAGTTCCACGTAGTAGGAGGCGAGCCTATTGCCATCAAACGGACACGAATACAGACTCCGGGCTATTACTGAGAATATCCCCACGGAAAACTCCAATAACACTTTACCCGATCCAGGACCTCACGCTCAGCAACCTGTGACTCTAGACCAGGGGTCTCGAAACTACGGCCCGCAAGCCAGCACTGGCCCGCGAGCACCACCAATCCGGCCCGCGGCAATGGATCAGATTGGTAGTGCTCATCAAGACTACAGTATGTTGGTATGATGAACGAATTAGGTCTTGACCCCTTGAGACGTAGCGGAGGAGTCAGTGTGGCCCACACTGACTCCTCCACTACGTCTACGTCACAGTCTACGTCAGTCTGCTCTTGACAAACGACTGCCTCGTTTGTCAAGAGCAGAGGCTCTAGACAAACTAGGCAGTCGTGTCGAGGTTCGATTTATGATATTAAGATACAATATTAAGATTTTGAGCGATTGAGTGATATAATTAAAATCTTAGGCCCGTATTAATAAACGTTCCTCAACTACATACTCAAGTACGTTATCATTTGATACGCCATTATTACGATGTCAGCATCTCAAGATCATTGCTAATTAATAAACACACCTCAAGGCGCTGTACTTGATGGCTTGGATTGACCGAAGTTTAGTTAACATTCATCACATTTCGTTATTCCTATGTCGTCAGACTTATTGAAATACTTGTATTTTGTTAAAACTTTAAAGTTATATTATCTCAGACGTTTGCCCTCCAGAGGGCGGGGGGCGGTCAAAATCAAAATCCAAGATGGCGGCTGTAAAATTTTACAAAATATGCGTCATGGGTGTCGTTTCCGTGGTTTTCCGGGGTACTGATGACGAAAATTAGGTCAACGTCAAAATCCAAGATGGCGGCTGCGAAATTTTACAAAATATGCATCATGGGTGTCATGTCCATGGTTTTAGGGGGCGCTGATGTCGAAAATGAGATCAAAGTCAAAATCCAAGATGGCGACTGCGAGATTTTACAAAATATGCGTCATGGGTATCTTTTCCATGGTTTTCGGGGGTGCTGATTTCGAAAATAAGGTCAAAGTGAAAATCCAAGATGGTGGCTGCGAAATATTACAAAATATGCGTCATGGGCATCGTGTCCATGGTTTTCGGGGGTACTGATGCCGAAAATGAGGTCGAAGTCAAAATCCAAGAGGGCGGCGGCGAAATTTTACAAAATATTCGTCATGGGTTTCAACGGTGTAATTTTACAACCATGAAAACGACACCAATGACGCATATTTAGTAAAATGTCACAGCCGCCATCTTGGATTTTGACTATGACCTCATTTTTGGCATCAGTACCCCCGAAAACCATGGAAAAGATACCCATGACGCATATTTTGTAAAATCTCGCAGTCGTATTACGGTATTTATCAAATGTAAGTACGTACAAGGTTAGTCGAAAAGGGTACTAATCCAAAAGGGTGTTAAAGTACCCATCATCATATCAGCCTATTGCCGTCCACTGCTGAACGTAGGCCTCCCCCAAAGATCGCCAACCATCCCGGTCTTGGGCAGCCCGCATCCATCCGCTGCCAGCCACCTTTTTCAAATCGTCGGTCCATCGTGCCGCAGGGCGTCCCACACTACGTTTGCCCAAACGCGGTCTCCACTCTAACACGTGTCTGCTCCATCTACCATCTGTTCGTCTGCAGACATGGCCGGCCCACTTCCACTTCAGCGTGCTAATTCTACGCGCAATGTCGGTGACTTTAGTTCTCTGGCGAATGACTTCATTGCGAATTCTATCCACCAGAGAAACCCCGAGCATCGCTCTCTCCATAGCACGCTGAGCAACCTTAAATTTGTGGACCAGGCCCACGGTGAGTGTCCACGTTTCGGCTCCGTAAGTCATTACGGGTAGGACGCACTGGTTAAAGACCCTGGTCTTAAGGGATTGTGGGATCGACGATTTAAAGATATTACGTAGCTTCCCGAATGCCGCCCAGCCCAAGCGTATTCTTCTGCTCGCCTCTTTCTCGAAGTTGTGCCGCCCCAGTTGTATAGTTTGGCCAAGGTATATGTACTCTTGCACAACCTCGAGAATAGCGCCATTTACGACTACGGGTCTCGGGAAGACATGACCATTGTACATGACTTTGGTCTTATCCATGTTCATCCCGAGGCCCACCTGTCTTGAAGAATCGCCTAGGCCGTTTAGCATCACCTCCAGATCCTGCAAAGACTCTGCCATGATGACAATGTCATCCGCAAATCGTAGGTGCGAGATGTACTGACCGTTGATGTTTATACCCCGTCCTTTCCAGTTGAGCGTCTTGAAAATGTCCTCCAACGCGCTTGTAAACAGTTTCGGAGAGATAACGTCTCCCTGTCTTACTCCTCGGCGCAGTTGGATTGGTTTTGTGCTCCTTTCTTGTACTTGGACGGTCATTGTTGCGGCCTTATACAGACACCTCAGCACCTCGACGTATCGGCAGTCAACGAGGCATCTCTGCATGGAGTCCAGCACAGCCCAGGTCTCGACGGTGTCGAAGGCTTTCTCGTAATCCACATACGCAAGGCACAGAGGCTGATTGTATTCCTCGGTCTTTTGGATAATTTGCCTGAGGGTGTGTATGTGGTCCACGGTGTAAGTACCCATAATAATGAATAATTTTTTTTTACAACTTTCCCTAAAAGTCAATAGTTTAAGAGAAATAGCTGTTCAAAGAATTACTAAAAAATACGCTAAAATGTATCTATCCTCAGTTATGATCAGCTGTTTACATTTTAGTTCATCTTTAGGGTCAAGGATTAGAAGCTCCATTTTCTGAATTCGTAACTAAAGCAAGGTTGAGAAATTCTCGAAAAAACTAAAATATTATCGAATGTCGAAATTTTATCACTTGCTTTAAAACAGTCATCAGTGATACTTTAAATGGCGGCGGATTATTACCCCCTTTCCAACTAACCTTGTACTTACATACATTTGCTAAATATCTAATGAAGTAGTAGGTAACATTCGGGACCGTCTTTTTTATTATCTTTCTTTATCTTGAAAGTATCTGTAATCTGCTATTGTGATGGACAAATAAATTCATAATTAAAGATAACAATGTCGTTTGTTTATCGTGATTAGTGGTAAATCAGCGGAAGTGTACCTGTGTTTGCCGATTATAATTTATTTATCAGACACCTGTAATGGTCATCATTGTTTCATCATCATCTATTTGAAAACGAGCGTCTGAACATGGACCTCCTAAGAAACTTACAATGAAGGATCACATTGCCATAATTAACACACTTGACCAAGGGATTGCTAATTGCAGTATTTGAGAATGCTGAGTGCCTTCTATCTTGACTTAACCTCAAACAATTTTTATGCACACATAGGCCCGATTTTACCAACGTCGGATAACTTCTATCTGAAGAATAAGTTAGATCTTACATTGTTCTCACATTTATTTTTCTTATTCATAATGTAACCAACATTTTATAAATATTTGATAAAAACTAGTAACCTTGGAATTTATTGGCCGTTGTCTCCCTGGGAATCTACACTTTGGAACGCGGCAGCGCTTAACAACATTTTTATTCGATAGTTCCTGATTGCCTGTGAAAGATCTAATTGAATTAAGTGCTTTGACATTGACAGTTTTTTGACAGAATTTCTATACAAGACCTGTCAAAAAGTAAAATTTATTACTTGGATAAACGTTATACGATGTTGGTGAAATCAGCCCATAAACAGTTATTCAACTTTTGCATTAAATAACAATCCGAATAAGGCCCGATTATATTTTTATGTGAAGCTTTGCTAAGGTTTTACTATGTATACTACAATGTAAGCCTTCTCCAAATATAAAAAGAAAACTTACCATAACATTCCAGACTGCGTGTCCACCAGATATCAAAGCAGACATCTATATTAATTCCACCTGCACATAAACCATAATTCCAAGTCTGATAGGCACGAGTCTCAAGAACATCGAGGACGCAGGCACCCCCCCAGGGAGAAAGAGTGGGGAGATAGGGGGTTAAAGGAGGTAGAAGCCGTAAATATGATTATCAGCGGGGGAGGCGACGCGGACTAATCATATTCTCTGCAATTTACATAAATATTAGCGTGTTCCGTGTCACACGACTGCCCGCCAGGGCTGGCCCGATATAGTCAAGGTTCTAGTGCGAATAATAAAGACTCGTGACGATTATGAGGTGACCTGGATAAAAAATAAATATATTTAAAACAAAAGAAAGATTCACAGGGATGTCAAAGTTAGTTTAAATGACATCATCAGCTTTAGCTTATACTCACACCGATAATTCAGCCCTCATCAAGCTGTCTCCCCCCCAATCCCCCGCCAGCAACGCCCTAAGCCGAGGTCCGGGTCCTACTAGGGGTCGCCCTTAGTTGTTGCTAGTAGTCATGATGTTGGTATAGTTTAAAAAAACCACAATAAAAAAAAACAGCTTATCCTCCTCCTACATTAACGTAAGAACGAGCGGTGCTAAAATAGTTTCTAGAAAAACTGTAATGAAACACAATTAAAATAAAGAAAGAGAAATAAAAGATTAGTAAGATGTCCTAAATAGTTATAAAACCAGTCCGGAACTTGAGAGTTACGGAAAAACATCTAACATTACATTGAAATTCTGACAAAACCATTTGATTTTGAGCATAGTGTGCTATAAAGGTTTTCCAAACAGTAAACCAAGCCGTAATAAAATTAAACGGTTTTTTACGTACTTTCCTGTGCGTGTTCCGAATAAAGACTTTTCTTTCCTTCTTTCCTTCCTTCCTTCCTTCCTTCTTTCCCTCCTTCCTTCTTTCTTTCCTTCCTTCTTTCCTTCCTTCTTTCCCTCCTTCCTTCTTTCTTTCCTTCCTTCTTTCCTTCCTTCTTTCCCTCCTTCCTTCTCTCTTTCCTTCATTCTTTCTTTCCTTTCTTAATTCTTTCCTCTTTCTTTTCTTCTTTCTTTCCTTCTTTCTCTCTACTTCTTCTTCCGAAACATCTTTAAGACTAATTATCATCAAAAAAATATCCCTGACAATAAACAATGCCAACGGTCAACCCTGACCGGTCATTAGGAGCTTCGGCCACGTACCTTTTAATGATACCGTAAGGTCGATGTTAGATACGTAACTCAGAAGTCGCTTTGTCTTTTTTATGAATGATTAATGTTTATTAATGTTTACGACGGACGCCATGTTTGCCTATGCATATTCAAAAAGAATAACGATTTCGGATCTGTTTGATATACGTAACAATAGCAACTAAGAATTGTGTCATGTCGCGGTGCTGTTGAAAATTGTGTCTTTTTTTCCTTTAAGTGGTGTATGAAAATCGAATATATCATCACGCTGTCTTGCCTTAAGGGATAGGCCATGGTACATCCACTTTTTATCACATATACGAGGCGAGCCGCGTTTAGGATCTGTAAACCTTTAAGCTAACTTGTGGTGCGGGCCCTACTTACCGAAGCGTTAAATTATTAATCTGCAAAATTTGTCTGGACATGTTGCAAATGCAAAAACTTACGAAAATAAAATAACAAAGTCAAATTCAACGTTTTTTATTTCAAATAGACCAGATTCCAGGTACTTTTAAAACGTCAAAACTAGGTGAACGGTTCCAAAAGGTAAGTTGCATGGAGAAGAGCCGGCAAGAAACTCCAAGAATACTCTTTTCAAAATAGTAGTTCAGGATAATTCCATTACAGTAGTGGTTAATGTAAGAAATAAACTCACACAAGAGTAACAAATAGAAAAATATTCCTTCTAGGATTGCCATAGCAGTTAAGGGCTGACCAGTCCCGACAGACAGCACCCGTTCACGAGCATGACGTGCACTTCTGCATTGCTCAGCTCAACCATATTGTAGGGAACCCAACGACCGGATATACAACGCCACCATCAGCAGGACATTTAAGTGAGCATGACAGAATGTTGTAATTTAAATCTTTTTTTTTGTTTTGTTGTCCCTTGTGCTTCCTCCTATGTAGCCTATAGTTAAATACGACCTTGCTGCTACTTATTACCGGGCCCAATTCAAACACCCAGGCCTTTGTTGAGAATTTTCCAAATGCAAAACACACATACTTATGTAACAGTTACATTGTTACATTTTCTTAATATTCTGAAGAGAGGCGCATGCTCTCAATAATCTACGAGTACCTACGTAACAAAAGTACTTACCAAAACTAAACTAAGCTGTATTCGATACTCCATCCTATCCTTTCGCCTTCGTCATATTCCTTTCCGCAAATCATGCATACACGAGGCAACATTATCTTTCCCCAATATCACGTGTTACATGTTTCCCCTAATTGACAAAAATCAAACTGCATGTCTATTTCTCCCTCCTTCCTGTAATTGTTTCCTCTATGCCTCGGTTACTTGGACTCGTGTAGGTACTCCGTCTTAGAGCCCAAAGACACGTCCGATTCTTGCCTCCGATAGTCGGTTCCGATAGTCTGATCAGACTATCTGAAGGCATCCGCGTCATACATTTATTTGAACATAAATTACACGTACGATCAGACTATTGGATCGGATGTCAGAATCGTAAGCATCGTCCGGGTGTCGTCTTCGTACAGAAAAAATCGGACACGAGAATCGTACGTGTATTTCATGAATCCGATCAGATAGTCGGATCCGGCTCCCGGAAGCAACTATCGGATGTGTATTTTGACCATTAGACCCTGTCAGCGCTTACCATTTAGTGCGACTAGTATCAAAGCAAACAGACCAAACATTAAAAAAAAATTACAACATTTCCAAATTAGTTGACAAATCAAAATATTTTGTTTCCTCTTAAATTTTGTAACAAACGAAGAACTTTTCATCTGCCCAATCTATACCAAGAAACCGGCAAAGCCTAAAAAACAGTTCAGAAGTCCTTTTACTTAAGAAGAGTTAGAATTTAAACGATTTTGATTCAGCAACAGAAAATACGATTTGTCTCTTTAACTCTTTTGAATTCTTATATCAATAAAAACAATAATACACATGTAACAAAACATTATATTAAACATTTCCTATACTCATACAAAATAATACCATCCAAATTGCTCCGTAAGGCTTCAAGATTTGATCAATCCCACAATTCAACCCTCGCAAGCAATCATGAACAAAAATAAATTATTAATTACTACACCTTAAGCACAGATTTTACCCTTCCCATAAATTACGGGGCCAGATGTTGACAGACTCGGAACAAACCCCAAATATCTTGTTAAGCCACCCACTGAGTGTCTCCGTAGACATAGGTAGCTAAAACACATCGGTTTCACGAAGGTACGAGTCGACACCTAATGGTGGAACTAAAAAGACTGCATTTCCCGGAACCCAAACGGTGTTTTTGACTTTATCGACTCGAGAGTGTTTCTTCCTTATATTATATCGTACGAAGATGTGCTTCTGAGAACATAAGGTCTTGTGAAACTTTCCTGCACACGCTATTTTCAACCCTAACTTTTATTGCTTAAAGTCAACAACTCCTTAAAGATTGATGTTCGTTACGGCTGTTTTCTTGCAGTAGCCATGTGATATGATATCAAGGCGAGACAGAAAGGGACAGTAGAGCGCAGGCTCCTCGGCAGACGTCGCGGTTGCCATGGCAACACATCGATTTGCCCCCCTACCCCCGGCGCCGCGCCCGGCAGCCTCCGCCCGTATCCAGGTCATCCGAGACCATCATGCCGATGTTTGTTAACATTTAATTAGCTTGTTATGACGGTGCTACTAGTTCATATATGGTATGCGCTTTGAACGAAACTAATAAGTCATTTATGAAAGCAATGAGGTATATCTAAGTGCCTATAGCAGTAACATTTTATATTATTTTTTAGGTTCAAGTTAATAGCTAACTTTATACTAATTACTTTTCTCATGAAATTACAGTAAACATAATAAAAGTCCGATTTAACATTTACTACATATTGTAGACTCTACCATCAATAAGAGTAAGAACAATTTAATCAATCCTACTCACCCAGCTTGCATGTAACTACTTGCTTGCAATCGTCATAGGCAGATCTTCAAATCAATCACGTTTTAGTCACAATTTTTAGTCTTCATTCTATCTATAGGATAGAGATGGAGTCTGTGGACAGCAGCAGTGATTGAATAGTGGTTAAACGCTAGCCTTTCATTCAGCCACGCCTGGCTATTTAAATTCATGTGCGGACCATATACAAGGTTAATCGGAAAGGCGGTAACTACTAATTTGAAGGCCACTTAAAGACTGATGACTGTTTTAAAGCAAGTGTTAAAATTGCAAAATTCGATAATTTTTATTTCCATGCAAAATTTATTTTAGTTGAATTTTTCCAAAAAATCTCCATCCCTGCTTTAGTTATGAATTCAGAAAATGAAACTTCTAACCTGTGACGCCAAATATCATCTAAAATTTGAACACAGCTGATCGTAGCTAAGGATAGATAGATTTATAACGTATTTTTTATTTAATCTTTGAACAGTTTTTTCTCTTAAACTACTTATTGACTTTTGGAAAAGTTTTAGAACAAAAGTTATTTATTATTATTGGTACTTTAACGCCCTTTCGGATTAGTACCCCCTTTACGACTGACGTTGTATATCACTTGCGTTAACAGCAGTGTTGCCAGACGTCACAATTTTGGCGGGACGTCCCGATTTTGAAATAAAAATCTAATGTCCCGCGCGGGACAGACTCAGTCCCGCTTTTCGGGGATTATAATTATATTCCTCTGAAGACTCAACCGCCTAACTATAGGGTAAACCAGAAAGTTACTGTTAAAGTAACGTATTTTCATTAAAATAAATTTTCTAGGGCTATTTTTGCTATCTATTGTCATGTAAACATAATTTAAAGCTCAAATAAAACGTTTTTAAATACGTTTTTTATTATGTCCCGCTTTCGACGAAAAAATCCCGCTTTTTTACTCAAACAGTTTCAAAAATGTCTGTTAACGCTGGTTAACAGTAAAGGAAAACGTCCTGAAGAAACATAACACAGCTAAGAGGGATCCAAAAACAGTTATCGATGGTGTGGTGTGTATAGTTCGCCAACAGGCACCAGGTCAGCGTGATGGAGTAAGGCCTCATTCTGAGAAGAAGCCCGTTCCCAGCAGTGAGATAGTAATAGGCTAATTATGCAATGCTCTACTGACAATGACATCATGTGATTCGAAGCAATATTAAAACACATATTCAAAGAATTTCAAGTTACAAACGTTTTCAGTGGTACCCATTTGTCCAAAAACAAAAGTAAAATAACGTAATATTACGGAATCCTTACAAATCTTTGTTTTATGAGGAAGAAACGTAACTCATGAAACTTGAAAAAGGTTAATTAACACTTCTCTGTGTTTAAATTAAGCTGAATTCGTCTTTTGTTTTTAACCTCCGAAAGTTCAGAGAGTTTGAAAACATTTTCGTTTATGAAGAATATAAGAATGCATAACTATTTATTACATAAGCATAACATAGATAACCAAAAAGGTTTTTTTTACATATACTGAGTCTTCACAGTAAGGGAACTAGTACGATAATGTAGAACACTTAGAAACTAAAAAAAACATTTTGGTGCATTATCAGACAATTATACAAAAAAAAAACTGTAAGTATGTTCCCGTTAACCAGCAATACTATTGCGTCCGTATACAAAAAAAAATTATCCCAAACCAAAATAAAAAATATCACAAAAGAAAAAAAAACGTAAAAGCAACGCTTTCTGTACTTGAGCACTTGTCTATCAACGGGGAAAACACGGCAACTTCGCATTTAACCTATCTACGCTACTATTCTGGATTTAAACAGGACGTTCCGAATTGTTTTTCTTTTTTCGTTTTTTTTTTTTCTTGTTAGTTTTCTATTTTTATATCAGATACCTAATCCAAAAAACCAATAACATTTTTGAAAGACCTATCTAACAACACCCCACACCATGGGGAAGACGAGAAAAAAAAACATCCCCACTTTAAGTGCACAAGAGATACAATAAAAAATCTTTTTTCGTTATTTTCTTTTACCACTTTGTTGGCGTAATTAATATGTATATCCATGCCAAATTATAGCTTTCTAGTACTAAGTCTCCGAGCTAAGCTGCGGACGGACGGACATGGCGAAACTATAAGGGTTCCTATACCCTAATTCCATAATTCAGATAATTTATGTAAACAAAGAAATGTCATTGTCAAAGTGACAGGTTAGTGGTACAAAACATTTTATCATTAAATGTTTACTAAGTAATCATTTAAAATCAAGTTAATTTTAAGAACAATACAAACAAAATACCGTAGCCAAACAATGTCTTGTGTAGTGTGTCGGAGACGCGCCTTATAATCACTTTAATCAGTCCTTATACGCATTCATCACCATAAGTTTTTCTGTGGCACTCATAGATGTTCGAGGCCGCTTTTTAACAGGCGACAAAAAGTCGGGGGCGGCTGCCTTCGAGGGCCCCGGCTGAGGCTCCATTTGTCAAATAACAAATAAAACTTAACAAACGAACTCAACAAAAACAAGGAAATATAACAAACATAACAACAAGATGAAAAACTTAACATGATGATACTATAGCACAATAACAAAATTAACAAACACGCAGCGAAAACGGGAAAAGAAAACGAATGTATTGATAAGACGCTACGACAAATATACAACTTTGACATTTTGTCAAACGAAATTTGAAAATGTTTTGTACTCCTACAGTGTTACCAGTATCATAAAATACTTTATACCAGAAAATCTCCTTTTTTTAATAACTTTGTTGAAAACTGAAAAATTATAAAAGTAATTACGGTATGATATTTTTTAAGTTATTATTTCTAAAATCAGTACATAAAAGAGAATCTAACCCTTTTTCCGGCATTTTCAGTGAATTACCATTAATAAAATATTTTTTGATCTGTTATCCCCTTTGTTTACATAAATTATCTGAGTTAGGAATTTAGGGTATAGTTGAATACGGAACCCTAACAAAAAGAGAACATTTACAAAGAAAAAGTTGCCGCTATAATATTTGTATAAATATTTAAGATTGAAATATTTAAGAAATATTTATTTGAATAGAATAAATATTTAAGGGGGCTCCCACACAACAATCCTGCTTTTTTTGCCGTTTTTTATAGATAATGTTACGGAGCCCTTCGTGCGCGAGTCCGACTCGCACTTGGCCGGTTTTTTTATGCAATAGTCTGGCAAACATACCTACGGCACATCTAATGGAAACAGGTTACCGCCGCCTATATACACCAATAACACTAAGAAGATTACTGATACGTTGCCAAAAAAAAAAGACGTGTGCCTGTGTAATTTCACCGGCACCCATACCCTTCAAACTGGAACACAGTAAAGCTGCTTGGTGACAGAAATAGGATAGTCAATAAAACTCACGCATGAAAGAAACCATTTAGCTGACCTGTAAATTAACTTTCACTAGTTTGAAAGGCTTAAGAGGAAGGAGCTTCACCAATTCTTCTTCTAAACTATAAGTGCAGTATGTAACTGTATGCTTTGACATTGTATCAGGAAGCCGAAAAGCCTCTTGTGCCCGGTTCCTATGGACAAAAACGAATCGTTTTGCTTTCCAATGGTTTGACATTTATTATTGCCAAATCCTAACTTAATATTATAAATGCGAAGTAAGTTTGTTTGTTTGTTAACTTTTCACGCCTAAACCACTGAACCGATCATCCTGAAATTCTGCATATACGTTGTCAGGTGTACAGAAACGGACATAGGGTACCTTTCATCCCGAAAAAAAGTACTCTTCCCAAGGAAAAGAACAATAACGTTAATAGATGGCGCCACTCGTCTTTCGAATCATGATTGAATTATATTATTATAGAAACTTTATTAGTGTGTTAAGAGTTGATTGTCAAATTCTAAATTAACACGAGCGAAGCCGCGGGCAAAAGCTAGTTAGGAATATAAATTAGACTCGTAAGCTAATTTTACGTGTGATAGCTACTAACCTATGGGAGGGTCTACTATGAGAAAGAAGCCTAAGGTCCTTGCTTCATTATTGTTGAAGATAAGAGAGTTTTCATTTTAACCAATAAAGCTTAGTAAATCATAAGAATCGACCATTAATCGACTGTTGATTAATTCTTTAACAACATTATCTTATGTAGCTAAAAACACCACCTGGGCACGTGTCAATTTCATATCTAATCCACAGGGTGGGCCGGTGAACTCAAGCTGCACTTGACGATGCAGATAAGGAAAAGAGATTGAATCTCTATAAAACATCAGCCTTCCACCAACTTTTTACAAGTCTGTTGTCCAAAAACTAGATCAAACCGAATAGGTCGACTAGGAGTGAGGCGTATTTATCGTAACAGCTATTTAAAACAGGTATCTTATGATAACAGACTGTAACTGTGACAAACAAACTGAAAAAGCAGTTCCTGTTCCACGAGCTAACAAAATCCCATAAATGACAGTCACAAGCTTTTCTCTATTCATGCTCAAGACAAGTTACCTTAGTTAGAATAAGATAAAAAATGTTACTGTTACTCTGTGACACCCTGTTACAGCCGTCATAAGCTCTTTCCTTTTCTCGCATAGGTATCATCATTTTGGCATCGGTATCAGAAGTTTAACACCTTAGTTAGAAAGAGAAGTCCTGCTGTTACAGTAAACTGGTTAAACGTTGCTATCTGTAGTAACAGAGAACACACAATAGTTTGTTCCCACATAGTATGAAATAACAGACTGTTATTTTGTAACAGGTTTTTGGAACTGCTATTTACGTGTAACAGGAACAGGCGTAACAGATACGTGATTTTACCTGTTACAACCCACTCCTATGGTCGACAACTGCATAGCAAAAAGATTCTGAATCGGGGGCTGGTACGTTTGGATTTTTGGCATCGGTATCAGAAGCGTGAAAGTCTGGTATGGTAAGCAAATTGAACAAGTTTTTTATGTGTCAATCAGACATTTTCCGTAGTACAGGAACTTTTTATGTCAAACGGTCCAAAAAATTCATAAGAAAAATAAAGTTTTTTTTGCTCCTTGAAAACCGGCCAGTTCGCAGACGTTAAGGACATTCCTTAACTATAACATTTTTAAATCTAGCTGAGCTTTAGTCCCATCAAATATAAAAAAAGAGTATAATAACTATAATAAATACAGGCTAAGTACTATAATTTAGTAATAAAATGTAATTGAACCTTAACACGCAATTTTCTCTAGTACATTAGCTTTATTCTTCAAATGCCACAGTGCATTGACTATGTTCATCACAGTAAACGTTCAAAGCAGAATAATCATAATCGACTACATAGGTATACACTGTTTAACGAAAGATGAGTCCTGACGTACCGGTATTTTGGTAAATTGTAGCCGTAAGGAAACTGCTGTGAAAAACCGTAAAAGAAATCAAGAAAACTAAAAAAATGCTAATCCATGCTTTTTTTTTTTTGATCGATTCAATTTTCGCGATTTGACTTTTTTTTTCGTTCACCCTTCTCCCAAATATTTATCGAAACTTCGATGTTCGAGTTTCGGAGTAGACCCCCTGTGCCAATCACATCTAGGTTTGACTAGCGATTTTTACTATATCTTCAGCCCATCTCGCCGCTGGACGACCAACGCTTTATTTGCACATTCTTGGCCACCCCTCTGTCATCGCCTTACTCCACCTGTCACCACTGGGTCTGGCCACTGGCCACGTGTCCTGCCCATCTCCAGTTCCATAATGCGCTTTCCAATGATTTGATCTTTCATTTACACACACAATAGTTAAATAGAGAGTTCACTTTGAACTTAACTAGCAAACATACCTACGTCCAAATAAGGTTTTTGACTTATTTCGCCTAATCGGCAAGGTAACTACCCCCTAATAAGTGTGTAAATCAAGAGTTAGTCCATTCTTACGATAATCACGAGTAAACAGGGGTGTAGGTGGCCTATAACCACTCGACAAATTAACTATTCCAGATACTTCAAGTAAATAACATAAATGTTGCCAATTACATAAATATTAGGTACTCCAACAAATACATAATTCCTTTACAACTTATTTACTCATTCTTTGATGTTCCAACGAAAAGTCGACCCAATTCTTATCTCAAAGACACGTCAAGCCTCGGTGCCTTGTCAAAGGCAAGAGGCTGGACCTAATAGGCCCACTTGAGGCACAAGGCTGCCTTCCCCGTGCCCTTGCCTCCTTTGACGTGCCGACGGATGAAGGCAATTTAAAAAGGTGAAACGTCACGGGGATTTTGGCTGTAACCTACTTTGTTGATGGAGTGACAGATAATATAATGCTCCTGTGTACAGGATAATGTTTTTGGTAGGTTACTTAGCTTAGCAATTTGATGAATATTTGTTAAGAGAGCGATGATCCTTAAAACTACTCACATCGTATCAGCATCTAAAAGGACAGGTGAGTAGTACTCTCAACCGGCGTGCGTGTATGATAAGATGTATGAATGTGGACGAAGCGAAAGGAGTATGTAAGGATCTTACTTGCTTATGCACATTGGAAAAAGGCGTGAGTTTATTATGTTTCAACATCTACTTCTGATCGAGGGTCGCCTTGCAGACTAGCCATCACACTTGGCATGCAGAATGATACCTAAAGGAGGTAGTTGATGCGCATCCTCTTCATAGCCTTTTACGACAGATGCAAGAACAGGGTGTGGTTTATTCTTTACAGTTAGTTACGACAAAAAGCTTATCTAACAAAGGCTAATGAGTTCCTCTCTTTCACCTAGAAGTACGTATCTTTACCTATACATTCTTCTAACTTATATTCTGATGTAGTGCACCATACAGCAATGCTTTGGGTAAGTACTAAAAGTTTTATGAGAAAATCTTTCTCTCCTCAAAAAATTTTTGGTTAAAAGTCTCATGTGCCAGTAATTTCAACGGCACCAATACCCTTCAAACAGAAACACAGTAATGTGACTTGGCGACAGAAGTACATTCCAGGACAAACCCCCAAGCAGCTCTCCTACTAAACATTTTTTCGGCATTAGGCATTGTCAAAGGCCAACAATGTGCTACAGTATAGAATACATAATAATTAAATAACAAATTCTGTGCACACTTGCAAGGTACTAACTAATCCCACACAACTGAGCATGTGTGCATCTGAACTGAGGGATCGAATCTTGAATCCTTGCGAAACAAAAAGAAACAATTACTTAGTTAAAAACCTGATGGGATACTCCTAAAGTTTGCTAAACACGATTTAAAAAAGTTATGGTCGAATAACTTGATCCCTCAGTTCAGACGCCCGAAGTAAGTGTCATAACATTAATCTCAGAATGTACCGTATGTGCGAGTAAAATGTATTGTTACTTGTTAAGTAACAATACAAATGCTTTAAAGTAAAAGCTTTAAAGCAGATTTTATCCCTCAGTTAAGATACACATCAAGTGAGCATGGTATCCCGTTTTTCCTTGACGTCAAGTTTAACAGCTTGCATAGGATTGTAACAAGCAGGAAATGCCGGAAGATGTAGCAAGTCATTATGCATTTAGTATTTCCAAGAACATCCTCTTCGAAGCTTGTTGCTTAGGCACACGCCAAATTCGGTTTTTATTTGAAACTTGACCAAGTTTCATCTTATGATTTGAGATTTCTTCGGTATAAAATAATGGGTGGGCAGGCCCCCACAAGGTGGTCCAATGACCTAGTTAAGGTCGTGGGAATCCGCTGGATGCGAGAAGAACAAGACCGGTCGATATGGCGATGCTTGGGGAAAGCCTTTGTCCAGCAGTGGACATTTTTCGGTTGAATGATGATCATGCAGACCATTATATACTTTTACGTGGTATTAATCTTCCAAATGTAGAAAGAACAAATCTGCAGATCTAATGCACTCTAAATGGAACCATAATGCAAATGCATACCCTCCTTATGGTGCCTTTCCACCAGAGATGTGCTATGCAACGTTGCTATGGATGCGTTTGATATCCACCAATCATATTCATTGGTCCACGTATCATAGCACTGGTGGAAACTGATTCAACTAAGCTACATTTTTTTATATGGAAGGATGCGTGCTGTGGATGCGTGCTATGGATTGTCGCGAGTGGTGTAGCTATGTGCAGAGCAGTGTACCTACACTAGGCGCGCGTTTGTCACTGAGCACATCTTACTTGCTCCGCTACATAGCTTAGCATCAGTGGAAACGGTCACATAGTTTCGTAGCTTAGCTTTTACATTCGCGCAGCATAACTGCATAGCACATCCGTGGTGGAAAGGCACCCTTACGCTAATATTTTTATTCATTCATTCATTCAATCTATCAGTCAACTACTAAAACCCATCGCGGTCCACCTTTGGGCAGCGTTCAGTCATTATTCAATTCTTTGAAAACAAATATGCGTGCGGCCCGCAAAAAAGTTTACGATCGTATCTCAACCGCAGCTTTGACAAGTTTCATGAGATGCTTAATTGATTTTAAATACCAAATGTTAGAAGATAGGTACCATACCAGCGATTGGGGTTACTTTGATATCAAGGGGCGACATTGATAGTTACTGAAAATATTACAATGGACTTAAATCTCTGTAAAAATGGAGCTTATGCATTTTAACTTAACTCTATAGGCAACATTGACAGTTTTCCTATTTTACCATACGGTATACAGGTGTCTGCGAAGTTAGATGGCGAAGATAAAAAATACTAAATCACACCCCTGATTATGTACAAAATTCGAGTCCTAATTGAGGCTACTTTGACACTGAATGATAAAACAGGGATTATCAAAGTAAAAGCTCAGAATAAATAGTACAAGTAATAAAAGTATAAAAGCCTACGGTCCAACTTTGTTATGGAACATTTCTCCTTTTTTTATCGAAAACTATGCTCTGTAGTTTTTTTTATCTAGTCTATGTGATTTTATATATTTTATCTCAGTTAATTTAGTCTATATAAAATATTTTTGAAGTAGCAGCTAAAAGCGAAAATAAATAAGATACAAACATATGAAGTTCAAAAAATGTATCAAAGTAACCCCCCCGTTCTACGGTAATATGCCATCTTCTCGAGCGATATTAATCAGAAGAGTGATGTTAAGAGCTATTAAAGGTGACTACATTGAGCTATGCTGTGCTGTGCTTACTGCTTAGCTAAGCTAACTTTCTAGTGCTATGTTTTTTCTACAAACAACTTTGAGCTGCGTGATTACCTGAAATACCTGATCGTTAGAAGACCGAGCGGGTGGCAGTGCGGTGAGGAGTAAGTCAGCACGTGTCGCGTGATCCCTGCTATGTTTTAAACGAAGCGCAGCCACACAAAGCGCAACGCAGTACATTTTGTTTATTTCCTCATTATAATCTAACAGGAGCGAATTGAACAAATATTACAGAGCACAGCGCAGCATAGCTCAATGTTGAGTAACCCTTATAGTATGGACCTGAAATATCATAGTATGCTCAACCACAGAGTACTTTTATAATATACGGAAAGTGCTCAACTCAGCCGATCGTCTCCGCCGCCACAACGGATGCATGTATCCGATTTCTAAAACTGTCAATAATGAGTGTAGAGAATGAGCGAGTCTACTTTATGGGTTTGTCTTTAAAGATTCCCTGCCGATGATAATCCACCGTGAAATAGAGTTCACCTTATTGTTTTATTATTGAGTGCGTTTTATCCCGGGAAGTCGTAAATAAATTCCAATTGGAAATACATGAGTATGTGAGTGAGATCCTGTGAGTTCCTTTTCGGGCATTGTTTACCTACCACGTTTTTTTTTTCAACATGACAACGCTTTGGAATTCTCAGTTGTAATCGCGCTGCAATAATTGTATGCGTCACCGATTAATTAAACATGTTCTCTAATCAAAACCTCAATAATTAGGTATGTCCTATAGGTATCTAATCGTTAGACAGGGTAGAAAAAATTAACGCCGCCCATGGAGGGAAAGTACTTACCCCTATTCTATGAAGATAGTTAATCAATTATACTAAAAACACTTTAATTTTTTTGGCGTTTGGTCTTACATAATATAAGACATACCTACTTAAGTATGTCTTAACGGACGGAAATCAAACTGATATTGATTTCCGTCTCATGCAACTTCATGCAAGCGACTTTTTTTAGGTAAATCAATGAATGCATATTTGATTGTTTTTAAAACTTATTAAAATTTTCTTTAAATAAAATTAGCTTTGAGTAAGACGAATAGGTATATCTACTTACGGAAAGTAAAAGAGTGAAATAAATAGCAAGATCTTTCAATTATCTAGGTACTTCTTTTTGTGTGAATATACCTACATCATTGTTACGAAAAACAAACCAAAAGCAAATCAATGTAAAATGTTACAATAATAATAACAAATTCTTTGAACTGTAACAGGTACCTACAAGTTGCAGCCCTCTATTTTTTGCACAGGCCCCTGAGAACAACCAAGATTTACTTAAATATATACAAATAAGTCTTGGATTCATTATTTTATTTCAATGCATTGAATTTGATAAAAAACTTAGAGCATTTACATACTCGTAAAAAAAAAACAAGGCAACTTGTTTCATTGCCACAGCGCCATCTACGTCCAAATGCTACAAACTACTCATGTAAAACTGCAAACGATGCTGAATGTCATCGCTTTCCGCCTTCTGAAAATTCCGGTTACTTCCGTTGCATGCGACATCTAGTATAGTTTGACAAAAACACATGGGCAATCATCCTAGCACGTGTTTCTCTTTTTACAAACTAGGTGGCGCAAACCCTGTTTTACCGACTAGTGCCGTTATGAAGCGTTAGTCAGTTTTAAATAAATCGATAACAATGAATAACAATTGTTGTCGAATACATTCTGAAAAACTACAGTTGTATTCATCGTAATTTTAGTAATTTAATAAACACAATCGAGAATAGAATATCAGTTTTTTATTGGCAAAATAGTAAAATAAGTGAACCTAGACACAAGCAGAGAGCCTGAAACTTATATTGCCAATAGAAAAAGAAGAATACCTAGTAACAAGAAGTACATTACAATCTCATAATTATTCTATTCTGCACACTTTGGACTAATAATACAAAAACAATGACTTAGAATGTTCTCTATTCTAAATATTAGAAATAAGTTTATTATATCGACAAGAAAATAATTTTAAAAAAATTGCTTCAAATTTTGTTTTTCCTGTTGACTCAAAATTGAATCCCTGCATTCATTAGGTACATCATTGTTATATTAAAAAACCTTTTTATTATATCAATGCTTTACATCTAAACATTTATTCTTGAGGAGAATAATTTATCAGCTATATTTTCTATAAAACATTAGTCAGTTCATGAGTAAACAATCGATTACGACTCGGTTAAATTAATAATACGATTCTCTGAAACAGTTTACAGCCCTAATATTGATGTTAAAAATAATAATTCACTGCTTTACCGACAGAGGACAAGAGACGCATGCGCGTCGTGCGTTTTGTTTTTTTCTCTTTTTCTATTGGTTTGTTTTGTGATTTGTGTCATGTCCCCGAACCCTTGCTTGTATTATCCATAGCTTGTGTATTTTATGTTATTTAAATTAATTACGATTATTTTAAAAGTTTGATGGTAGAATTAGTAACTAAACTATTTATAGTATTGTGATGATAAGTGCTGTGAATAAATATAGTATTCAGCGCTGGGAAACTAAAGCGGCACCGTGGAGTCACGAAAACGAAGGTAAAAAATGTTTTCATTGTTTCTAGCGACGCTTGGATTGCAAAGAAAAATCGGAAATCGATGCCATGGCTGCATACGAGCTTCAAACTTGCAGTTGTAGCATAAAAACCTTAATAGAATTAAACGTGTTTCTTGGTTACTTTTAGTTTACGATAAAGTTATTTGCTTGCTGTTCGAATGCTAGCCACATGGGTCGATAATCATTAAATGTAACCTGTCGGCTTCAATTTGGTAGTTTGAAAGTATCGGAGACGTGAATGCAGTAAATTTTTGATGATTTGTGCGTTACAGGAATTATTTCCATGTGCATGTAGGTAGGCAAGTTCTTGGATACATGTGTTTTTGAGAACAGCTGGATATATAACTAAAGTAAACAGGCGTCACTCGCGCCATTCGCATTTCCTAAACACCAAGGTCTGACTCAGTGTTTGAATTTAAATGCGGTTGTCTCATATTTGAAATGTATATTTTTGATGTACTTTGAAATATTTTTCTGCATACGCAGTTATAAGTAAGTAGTTTTTTTTAAAATATTCTCAAAAAAACATTTAAAAAAAACAATAAAGGTTACAATTTATTGACAACATTCCAATATATTACAGATGTTTAATTTAATTTAAAAAATAAGACAATGGTCACAATTTATTGACAAGATACCTACATACCAATATATTATAGATTTTTGATTATTGTACTATTTATGTAACTGCACAGAAAATTAGAGAGAAATATGAAATAATTAAAGTACAAGAGTACAGCTTATTTCTAAAGAAATCACTTCCAACAGATCTGAGAGAGGAATTTTGGAAAAAAAATAGACACACAGTGTAATATTTTATTTTTCTTATTTATTTGGAGTATACAAATGTATTCATCACAGTACATTCAAAATAATATCAAATTGTATTGAACATGGACCATCCAATAGACACAATAGGGAACATTGCAAAGCATCACTTGTAAATCAATAGTAATTCCAGTATACATAATAGGTAGGTAAATTAGCTCAAGAAGACAATTAAAATATGTATACATGGACAGCTAAATTTAATTTGTATACTAAGTGCTTATGCACATCTACAATAACAGCTGATGTGACATAGATTTAACTTATTGTATTATTTTACTGACTTTTAACTTAAAAATATTACTTAAATACTTATTGTTTACTTAATTTCAAGCATCACAAGATATTAATTTATATTATTAAAAATATGAACAGGAAATCTTTCATCATCATCCAGCCGAAAGATGTCCACTGCTGGACGTAGGCGTCCCCCAAAAGGGGGAGGGGGGGGGGGGGGGGGTTGCTGTAATCGCCACGCTTGGCAGGCGGATTGGCGATCGCAGTATGGTTGTTAAAGTACTCAGAGAACGCTGCTGCCCATCCTCTAGAGAATCCCTTAGTCGCCTTTTACGATACCCACGGGAAGAGATAAGGTAGTGCTATTCTTTGAGTTCGGCACTGCATGAAACAGGAAATCTTTGCAATTCTTTAATTTAGTCACTCAATGAGAGCCTGGGTATTCCCTGTGAGTAAACAGACTAGATTTAAATCTAAAATTTTAATCTACTGCACCTACAGCCTGACTCATGTGAACTTTGAATCTAAGAATAAGATCTATGGATTATGCTAAATAGAATTATTCATATAACTAGGTACCAAGAATGCAAACATTATGTATATTTCGTCACCCTCCGCGCTAACTATCGTAAATAGCAATTGATAATTTTTCAGAGAAATTCTCACAGAGTGACGTATCTGCTTCAAATGAATATAAATAAATAAATAGATACCTTAGGGCTTCAGGGCAACTACTAACCAAGCCAAGAGTAAGCCAAGAGCAATATAAAAAAGTTATTAATTCATTAATAAAACCACAGCTAACGCAACTACTGAAAAATTATCAATTGCTAGTTACGACAGACTATTTCTTTACCTATTCCATAACATATTTACATAAATAATGTGACATACTAATTCTATTTTTCTTCTTTCAGGTAAAATTACAAAACAATTAAAAAATAAGGTTTTATCTCCTGAAGAATCAATTGCACGTGGTAAGTAGCACCTATCAAATATTTACGAATAGGTAGGTAATTGACATGAAATTCCAATTCAGGCTGTATTTTATCTTCATTTTACAGATTCTTTCATCACAATCTTCTGTTTCTTCATTGTATATTTTTTTACAAAGAAATTGCAATCATTATCTTTAATGTCACTGGCAATAATATTTAAACCTATAATTAACACTTTCAATCTATCCAATTTATATAAAAAAGTAAAGCAATTTAAAATAAATAGCGACCGACGTCGGCGTCGGTTTGCTCAGTTTGATTTAAGAATTAAACATAGGTAGGTACTCTATGCCCGTCAACTTCCAAAGCCAGACTAACATGCGCAGCGCGAGATGATTTGTCGATGCATTACCTCGTACCAAGACGAGATAAGCGATACATTATCTCGTCTCGGCAAGAGATTATTCGACGACAAAATTATCTCGCGCTGCGCATGTTAGGCTAGCAGGGCGTAAGAATTTACCCTCATGAGTAAACAAACAGAATACGAGCATTCTCTATCATCATCATCAATATGCAGCCGAAAGACGACCACTGCTGGACATAGGCCTCCTCAAATCATCGCCAGATCGACTGGTCTTGTGCTTGTCGCACCCAGCATTCTCTATAAATGTATGCAATAAATAATACGACTAGATACTCGTAAGTAGGAATAGGTCACACGGTACCTAACATTATATCAACTCAGCTTATGGCACTCCATTGCTGGACATAGTCTCTCCCTAGTTTCGCCATAACATCGGACTCTCATCCTTCGACATCCAGTCCGCCCTAGTTGCCTTCAGATCGTCGTTAGTCCATCTGGCTGGAGAGTTGTCGCTCACCAAGTTTGCTCATTCACGATCATCACTTATGAACGTGCCTGCCTCGCCCATTCGTCCTTCGACAGACATGACCAACTTATTACTTCGGCTGCCTTATTCTGCAAGCTATATCGGTGATATGAGTTCTTTTCCGGACTATCAAATTACGGACCCTTCAAAGCAATCCCGAGCATAGCTTGCTGAGAGACTAAAGTGAACCAAGCGCAACTGGCAGTTCAATGACTAAATCTTTCGGCACTTTCTGTAGTATACAATGTAGATTATGCTCGTTATGATCTCCATGGCCCACGACAGGCATGAGGCACTAGTCACATAATATATAAAATTTTAAGAATTTCATGTATTCTGAATGTAACTAAAACATATCCGTAAAATCTAGCTATGTTTTATGCCATTTGTAACTTGCCATGCCATATGTATTGCTATCGTATAATATCATGCTATTAATTCATAGTTCAAAGTGATTATTAATAGCAATTTAAATTTTTTGTGTAACCAATATCTTGCACCTGGGCATTACTGGCTTCCTGGTAGTTTTCCAAGATTAGGTAGGTAGGACTAGGTAAGTATATAGGTAGATACTTTATTAAATATAGGTACCTTCGTCAAATCATTCTAAGACGAAGGGGTTTCTTTGTCTAATTTCAAAGAGTCCCTTAGAGACGATAGTTTCCAATAAAATGCTAATGAAATCCAATCACGCTCTGAGAGGTTTTTTAATTGCGTGGTATAAAGATAACTACGTCAAATCTATTGCTACTTCAGATACTTGAAAAATCAATTAATATTCTTAATTTAATTTGATTAAATTTTGAAACTAAGTGCTTTGAATATCACAAAGGCTATTCGTTCTCCGCTGGTCAAACACCTCTGGTTGAAGGTAGGATATAAGTAGTAACGTATAACGACATTCTCCAAAAGTTACCTAAATGTGTACATATAGAATAAACGTTTATTATATTCAGCAGTCTACCTGCTCGGGCGGTCGGCACCGCTCCGGGAGCGACTCAGCAAAAAAGTAAAAAGATAATTTTTCGTAGAGTCGGGCCACGGACGAGAAAGAACAAAGGTTTTACGCTCTTACCTAGTTATAGCTAGTTATACGGGCTCCCCGCAGGTGTAACTTGTTATCTTTTACTGAGAATTCCTTTATTTTATTTTTCTCGAGTATCACGAGAGGAAATGTCTATGGTGTAAAAGTATCGTAAAGTGTTTTGTGTTTAGACGGCCGTTACTCGTTATCATAGCAACACCGCTCGCACCGGAATCTCATACGTTATTCAAATTAAGTAAAGGTTCGCCTCCCCAAACAGCGGAAGAGTCCAAACGAGATTCCAAATTGCCCACATGGTTGCGTGAATTTTTTGAATTACACTTTTATGAGCCGAGTGTCGTTGGTTCATTTATCGGGTGCATTTATCGGTAGTAATTTTCGTGTTTCGTTATGCATGCATGTACGATAGCACGCGAAGTGAATTTATCCAAATCTACGTAGTCGACTTGAAGCTGCGAACACTCCGAAGTCGTTAGTTATTAGCAACGCTCAATGTTCATCCGGCTTCGATAAGACCAGTCGTCACGTAAGCGGGTTTCGATGGTAAAAAACCTGACTGGTGGCATTCACCCGGCGCCCTTGAACTGCTCGACGGTTCACCACTCAGCTGGTCCAAGCTGTTCTAAGCCTTGGGTTTGTCTAGGCCGTTCACCTAGGTCCTGAAATAACCACTTGAACAATCGTCCACTAAAATAATTGTATACCTAACCAGATAGTTGACACGAAGTGACGATGACCCCGTTCTATTTATATACCCTAGGTACATTACGATTATTAACTTTAGTATCCCACTACCGAGATGGCTACGTTATACGGTAAAGATGTTACTGGTCATAATTCCAGCCAGTTTAAAACACGGAAGATTGGCGACTAAGATATTATGTGTCTACTATAAATAACTATAAAACCACTTGACATTTAAGTAAGCAAAATAAACATAAATTAACTACAAATTGATCAAGTATTATGTTCATTAATGCGTGGAATCCAGCAACCACATAATTACGCATTTGATAATGAGCAGTTTTGTCAGTCAGATTTACAACTTGTTAAGTTTCTACTGAGTACCTATCATAATTGCAGCTTAGTGATTAAAGTTTATAACTTTGGAATTATCATATTTAAATAGGTACGTTTTAATATTATGAATAGTTATGGTATGGAATTATACGTAATTCCAACATCTGTATCTGTTGTAGTTACACGAGAAAAACCTATTGTTTCTGAGTGCGGCCAGCTGGTGTTTAATATCTCGGTTTATTAATCATACAACCAACGCTGACAAGACAGATTATTAATGACTAATTATAACAATGAGTGGTTAACAATAACTCCAGTGAGGTGTAGATATTTAATAAGATTCCGCAACACGATTCCTACAGGGCCTGAGCCTATCACGTTGCCGTTTGGACGAAGATTAATTGTTACCCAACGCCATAGCTCGACCTGAGCTTGATTTGTTCGATACTAAGGTCGCGTTTTGTAAGAACTTATTTCCTGTAATAAAAACAACAATATCACTTTCCATTCACAAATTAATTATACGCCTGTAACAGTTTGAAAGTAACTATCAGTGATTAACTTGGCGTAGTTACAAGGCTATCCGAGATGATCGTATGCAATCAATACACGTTTCAGTGATTTATATACAATACACATTTTCTAGATGTTTCTCAGTGTTTACAGCGGCTCGTAGATATCTAACGTCAATACGTATTCTCGTTCGCAGTTACGCCATCAACTTACCGCAACCTTGTTGTTCTAGTGCCCATTTGTTTGTCGTGTATGTATATAATTTGCTATTTGTGTGGGAACGCTGAGTGGGTCGTAATATCGCATTGTTACTACCGAACCCATTAACAACGCCAAGAGTCTGGACGCTATGTACTTAATTATGATCTGAGCACGACTGTGTCTTATGATATCGTCTGTGTGACATAAACTGCCACTGGCTATCTCTCGTGCAGCTTACCGTATTCAATATACTTTAATGTGCCATCCAACTATCGTTAAAGGACTCCAAGTGGTAGCTACTATAATGGGTAATAAGGCACTCTGGCTTCGATTCAGTGCCTTAATAAAAACTTTTATAACGTTATTTAATTAAATCCTCAATTCAACATTAAACGTAGCATCAAATTCGTATTAGAATGGAAACTGAAATGCAAAGCGAACGCTACAGAACAAGAATGTGAATCCTCTACAATCTGCTCACGTACGGTGTTGTCAACTTTCGCAATGCTACCTCGCGACACTCAAACGGTAAGGAGACTTGAAGGCTAAATAACAGTCGAGGTTGTGAAGCTGCCTACGTGATGTATCATCATATATTTTCACGTGTTCTTTTTTTCTGTACAATTTTTATACCGTTATTAGCTATAAAAATTTAATTTTACAAACTGCTATAGCAAATGGCTAACACTAAAAGCTGATTAAATGAATTTAGTTAAGTGTCGGCAAGCGCTCTGGTAACACTTTAACGATAGCCAGAATCTAACAATTCGTAGAAATAACCGTTTCAGACAAATTTATTTGGTTGCCATTGCCATGTTAATTTTTATCTAAGGTTAGAGTTGTGATTAAGCAGTCATTAGCAGTTGAATTGGGCAACAGTGCAGAGGGAACGCAATCAAGGTTTTTTCGCGGGTCAACGTGTCCTCAGTAAGCATCCTTACTTTAGTCGAGCCGTTCACTTTGTACAAAATTTCACCTTGTGTCAACTGCATTGTGTATTTCATCAACGTTCACATCGTGCGAAAGGTCAACAACGCGGTTATACCATATGTCAAATTGTATCCGCCGCTGCCTTCGGCGTTTACGTGAAAGCAACGCTTTCTACGACATTTTGTTGATGTCTTCTCGTTATAAAACCAGATCGAGAACTGGTGCTCTGAATTTCATATTGTTGTCGTCTTTATTTATACGTAAAAGTGTGCCATTAGGCATGTTTCATCCGAATTCGAAATCCGAAAAAGTATTTTTATAACAAGACTAGGATTTTATTTTTATGTAAATTACGGACATCGTGCAAAACAAGTATTAGATAGTAAACAAGTTTGTACATCATGTAGTTCCTGTCTTGTATGTAGGATTCGTGTTTCTATCCCATAAAAGAAGCTTGCCGTTCAAAACTATTCTCAAACTTATACAGTGTGTTAGATATAGAACTTAATTTTATCGACAAAAATACCACCTTCTGTAATACGGACAGAGGTTCAAAAATCGAAATGGGTGCTGTTCGGGGAGAGCCCCGAACAGCACCCATTTTGATTTTTGACCAGCTCAGTAATGTAAGTGTTAATTAAATATGTAATATCTTTGGATCTAGGAGTACTAAAGGCTTACTTTTTTTTATTTGTAAATCGGCCACCCCCCTCTTCTTGTATAACAAAATAACGTTACCTCTACTTTACTCACGGTGTATAAAAGGAAAGAGTTACTGGCGCCGCCTGATGGGCTTGGATGATTGGATGTTTACAAATTAATTTAATAAGTTTTCGAGCCACTATATTAACGACAATCAAGTTTTCAACTTTAAGCACAATTACTTACTTACAGCTAACCAAACTGTGATTCAGCGTATCTGGAACCATGACCCAGATTTTGTATTGTGTACGGATTAAAAACAAGTGATTAATTTTAAATCAGAGACTCGTAAAGCCTAGGATATTGTCGGATGATGACAGCTAAAGATTGAGACACACAGAAATCCCACAAAGGGTATGAATAACGTGACCATTATTTTTTTCCCTCAAACCTGGACACCTCAAAGTTTTAATATTTTTTTTTTAGAATTAAACTCTTATTTATGGAGATTTTATATTAATTTAGGTATAAGAAAAATGAAAATCGGAATAAATTTTGTTTAGGCTTGTGGGCTGGTTCTATATGTATTTTTCGGGTGAGGTTTTCAGATAATGAATGTGTTATTAGCATGACTTGATGATGCTATCCTGGGTTATCAAAATATTTTCTGATGTGATTAATAAATACGCGCCAGTTTTATATTGAATTAATTGCCAAGGAATGCCCTTTTTTCAAAGCGGGACATTTCTGTGTTTTTGGGGACAACGCGACACGTAGCTTAAAAGCGGGACTGTCCCGCTCAAAACTGGACGTATGGTCACGTTAGGTATGAACGATTTAATTAATAAAGGTTAAAATCAATAGCAGACTTTTTCTCAAAAGATGCTCTTAATCTCACAATTTTAAAGACCCACGCTGCGTCTATTTATGCGCCATATTTTTGTAGACGCTACGACGTCATACAAGACTCCAAAATCTTCACTATTTAGTGTTACGTATTATCACGACCTCATTAGAGTTGAGTGACAGATAATATCGGTGTGCGTCGTGGGAAACACATCGATACGAATTAAACACTCACTTGACTGATAAACAGAAATAGATACTTAGTTTTCGTAGAAATATATTTAGACCAGAGAGAACCAGGAGTTGTGGCAACTTGGGAGAGGCTTTGTCCAGCGGTGGACCAGGAAAAACAAAACAGAAAAAAATGGCATTGATGTCGTTTTGACTTAAACGTCAATTTTCATAGATACGTATGTCTTAAAGCAGACAAAAGGCCTAAAGTTTATAGAGACTTCGAATTTGAAACAGAAACGTTAGAAGACAACCCGCACGTGAATTCGACAATCTGACAGAAGTAGCAGGAAAGGATTGGCTGCTAATAGCGTTAGGCGTGAATTACATAGAAGCGGCGTAAGGTGCAGATGCGGCGCAGGCTCGTCGCTTTCATAAATTTTGTGCGAAAAGTATTTCAAGCGGTTCAACAAAACGTATTAAAGCAACGCGCCTGCACCTTACGCCGTTTCTATGTAATTCACGCTTTAGTGTGCGTCCTGAGTGACGGCGCACCGCGCAGGCGGAATGAACGGCGCATTAAATAAATGTTTGAAACGTTTGAATTTTGATATTAAAACCAAAGTAAAATAAATGAAACACGGGCGTACGCGTCAACTTTCCCGCGTGCACTAAGGGCAGGTATCGACGGTAAAGCCGCTCCGCAATCCGCAATACGCCCGTGCGCCGTCACTCAGGACGCTCACTTAGACGTCATCGTGCACCAGTATAAACTAACGTACACGTACGTACGTACGTAAAAGTAACGTACTGGAACTATCGGCTTCTTATAATCAGCCCTTTACCACAGTAGACATATAAGCTAAAGCAGTACCTCAACTTATTATAATCGCCTGAATTGACACACTCACACAGACACGCACTTTATACTGAATGCACTCTTTGTATGGGACTGTATTCCGAAAATACCTTAGAAGTCTTGTTGCCGTGCGCGTCTGTATGAGTGTGTTAAATCGGGCGATTGTAGGTAGTTGGAGTACTGCTTTAGCTTACAATACGGCCGACGTATCTTGGCGAGTCTGAAGTTAGCTGATTAGCTGCGCAGTAGACAATTTCGTTTCTAAAAGATTCATTGCCCAGCCAAACAACTAACTTCAGACTCGCCAAGATACGTCGGCCGTATTGTATATGTCTACTGTGTCATTACTGCCCCACTGCTTAGCACGTGCCTTTTCTCAGAATGAGAAGGGTCTATGCTTTAGTCCAGTCTTTCTCAAAGTGGGCGATAACGCCCCCTTGTGGGCGCTAGATTCCTACAGGGGGGCGGTAAAGAGCGGTAAAAGTAACGATTGCGATTGTTATTGATCAGATGTGATAAAGTTAATTAGGGGGCGCTAGAAAATAGTTGTATCTCAAAGGGGGCGGCAGACGAAATAAGTTTGAGAAGCTCTGCTTTAGTCCATCACGCTGGCCTGGTGCGGGTTGGCGGACTACAGACAACATATAAAAACTTTTTTGGAACCCTCAGGTGTGCAGGTTTCCTCGCGATGTTTTCCTTCACCTTTAACGCAAGTGATAATCTTAGACTCTGATACGCACAAAAATCAGAGATGCGGGCCGGTATCGAACTCAGACCCTTCATGGAACTGCATGGAAGGCAAACGACTTCTTATGATCCCACGTTATTCTTAGAAGACTGAAGGAAACATTTAATAGGCACGCCGTCATGATTCATTAAGAACTGATTGTATCAAATTAGCTAATTCTCGCCTTGCCTAGCCCTTATTCATTTAATGTTGAGAGAGAATTAATAATTGAGTTTGCTTACGTCGTAGATTTTAAGTGGGTGCTTAGACATTCAAATATTTTTCTCCAACTTTTTCCTCTATTCGGTTGCATCACCAAAGCACGAGGAAAACGTTACTAATCTTGGAAAAGTCCTCAATCCCATTTGAAACGTAACAAAAATCACCACTAGAGTTAACTTCTCTAAAGTATTATTTGTTACATAACGAAAATCTGAAGATGATGAAACATAAGTTCGTACTGAAGTTTTTTAACATCTTAGCCGTTTACCAAAGTTTGTTTAAGTCGGCTTCCAGTTTCTGGATTTTCCAGTCCAGCTGCATATACCTTTATTCAACACTAAACCTTGTCGTATTCTAAAATTAGACCACTCGCCTAATTTATTCTGCCTGGATAAGTATAAACAGCAGCTAAACGTAATTTCTGAAGCACGAAGCATCTTGATTTCAAAGAGATGCATCAATCGTTATTTATACATCAAGATGTACAAACAACGATTACTCATCAAAAACTTGACCAAAGCATTAACTTTGCTTAACCTTAGATCGTAGATCGATTGATTGCGCAGTAGAAATAAACCCCTGCTTCTTCTTCTTCTTCTCTCGTGTCAGCACGAGCAATGCGAGAATAGCTCATGCTGTGGTGAAAAGATTAGTCAGTCAGCAAGGTTGGTAGCGGGGCTGACTGCCCAGGATGCGCCGGACGTACTTAAGTATCGTCGCTCGTGGAGGCTCTTTTCATGCACACCCTACTGCCCTTTAGAATCTAGAAATCAAATACGTCACAATATATAGGATACGGATAATAAAGAAGCTGTACTGCGGGCAGCCAGCTTGAAAGATTGTAGTGAGATTGGTTGCAGAACAATTCATTTATTTCCATCTTTAGACTGAAAGAAACTTGACCCAGTATCTTTCCAGCTCCAAAATCCACGTTGAAGTAATAAGGCATTCAGTAAGGAAACCTGCTGAAAGTGAGCCAGCGTGGTGATTAATGCTCGTTCCTTCAATGAATAAGAAGACTCCGTCGCCCCGCAGTGGAACAGCTACTAGTTGATGATATTATAATTATGTACAAACCCATACTTACTTGTTTTGACAATACCATAAGATCAATATGTTGAAGAATGGAAACAAGGACAAGGACAGACTTAATCAGATGAAGACTTCAAGAAACTCGATTTGAAAGCGAACGATGTAAATTCAAATTTTATTAACATTGGTTGTTGCAAACCGCTTCTTTGTTGACGACTGCATCAAAATAAAACCGGCCAAGTGCGAGTCGGACTCGCGCACGAAGGGTTCCGTACCATCTATCTATATAAATAAAAATAAAAGTCCTGACTGACTCATCAACGCCGACTGTATTACTGAACTTCGAAGTTTAAAATACCGATGTACTGTATTCATAAAGTTTAAAAGTACGAATTACGTGAGTTAGAATGTACGCTATTACGAATTACTATATTCAGAATGTTCATCATTCCGATGTACGTTACTCCGAAAGTTCACTATTACGAATTACGTCATTGAGAATGTTCATCATTCCGATGTACGGGACTCCGAAAGTTTACTATTACGAATTACGTCATTAAGAATGTTCATCATCGCGATGTACGGAACTCCGAAAGCTTACTATTATAAATTACTAAATTTCGAATGTTCAACATCGAGATTCTGAGAAAGTATTTAGGTACATTCGAAATTTAGTAATTTGTAATAGTAAGCTTTCGGAG
The DNA here is from genome assembly GCA_905220435.1 of Amphipyra tragopoginis. NCBI lineage: Eukaryota > Metazoa > Arthropoda > Insecta > Lepidoptera > Noctuidae > Amphipyra > Amphipyra tragopoginis. The sequence goes on from HG992009.1 coordinate 15,964,031, forward strand.
TTCCGTACATCGCGATGATGAACATTCTTAATGACGTAATTCGTAATAGTAAACTTTCGGAGTCCCGTACATCGGAATGATGAACATTCTCAATGACGTAATTCGTAATAGTGAACTTTCGGAGTAACGTACATCGGAATGATGAACATTCTGAATATAGTAATTCGTAATAGCGTACATTCTAACTCACGTAATTCGTACTTTTAAACTTTATGAATACAGTACATCGGTATTTTAAACTTCGAAGTTCAGTAATACAGTCATCAACGCCCAGACCAAACCCTTGGACCTAGAAAGCTGAAATTTTGCACAGACGTTCCCTTTATAATGAAGACAAGGAATAAGGAAGGATTTTTCGAAATTCAACCCCTAAGGGAGTTAAATAGGGGATGAAAGTTTGTATGTAAAATCGTCACTTAACGGGTTAAAAATTTCACGCAAGCAAAGCTGCGGGCAAAAGCTACTTATCTATAAAAACGGCAAAAAAATCACGTTTGTTGTATGGGAGCCCCCTTAAATATTTATTTTATTCTGCTTTTTAGTATTTGTTGTTATAGCGGCAACAGAAATACATCATCTGTGAAAATTTCAACTGTCTAACTATCACGGTTCATGACATACAGCCTAGTGACAGATGGACAGACGGACGGACAGCGGAGTCTTAGTAATAAGGTCCCGTTTTACCCTTTGTGTACGGAACTCTTAAAATGATGGGACGGATAAAGAATCGAAGTATCTCGATCGCAATCCAGTAATTTGTTTCCCAGGATAATTCGCGATCATTATCAGCTCAAAGACAATGTTAAACGTGATGCACGATAAGTTTAACATCTTATCATCACAATCCTTGACTTACAAGGCGGTTCCCAGTATCTAATAAATAATATTTAATTAGCACTGATTACGATTGCAAAAGGCGTTAACGATTACGAACTTACAATTTACATAATAATAGACCTTTTAACTGAACCTTACCTTGCTCAAAAACTATCAAATTAAATGTTAATTTAGTCTCATTCAGTTTAAGAGCAATAATTATCGTTATTGATTAAGTTTGCCGCGTCGATTCCCTGAAACAGTTTACCATTTTTATATCATTGTAATTATCATAAATAATGGTCTGGCGCGTGTAACTAAAACATTAACGTTATTGTAGACCCAAAAAGTATTTGTACATTAACATAGATTTATAATAAACATTGATAGTGTACTATTTATTGCATGAATTTAGTAATAAATATAATAATTAGGTATTGTTTGGTGTTCGATTTAATATGTGGCTTGGAGTTTATTTTTCCATGGTTTTTTTTTCGACAGTCGTTTTCCCACTCTTGTTTTTCTTGTATCGTGGATGAGTTTGTAAATACAGATCCTAAGGACAAGATCGACGCAGAAAGTCTGTTTGAAACATTTTCTTTCCATATTTATAAATGAAGAAAATTCTAAAAATAAAATCACTTCATTAATTGTCTAGTGAAAACGTTGTTAAAAAATATTCAAGCACCGTTTTTAGTAACTTATTTATTTAAATTCTCTTAAGCTAATTTAATGTGATTTCAACGGTTCTGTTTTGAAAATATTGTTTTTATTATGCTATAAATGAACTGGTTAATAACACACTTCTCATAAAAAATAATCGAAACACCTCGCAAGTTTTTGTTTTGAACGGGTTATTAGAAAAACTTTTTTTTTTATAAATACTAAATACCTTTAATAGTAAGGTAGTATAAGGTTTCAAATTCCTTATGTTAATGTTCCATAATTTTACTCTCGTCGAAAAAGAGAACCTTGCTCATTTGTTGGTTTGAACAATTTAAGTGCTCACGTGCAAAGGCGCGTTCTTCGATGGTCTGTTGTTCATTTCGGCCCATTAGCTGGCTTGTGTGGTACTAGTCTACGTTCCTTCAATCTTCTTTAAATCGTAGAGCCAGTTACGCGCGTCGATTTCGCAAACAAACGGTTGCAAAAAACCAGTCTTCTCATGCAGAAGTGGCCCGATTCCTACCAGATCCATCCTGGATGGCGCGTAAATAAACCAGTCTCCGCGTTGGTACACTCTATGAACAGACGAGAGACTTAGATGCAATCTTGCCGCCACAGCACGCTGACCAACCCCAGAATTCAGCAATGCCACTACTTGGGCGGCTGCAGCGGGCAAAGTATCCATGTGTGTTAGAAAAAAAACTTTTTACCAGACGTCACAGAGCCTAATCAACAAATTACAACCAGATTTTTAAAGTAATGCGTTATTTTACGTTTGTTGAACGATAAATGTACTCTAACTGTAAACACACATTTGTCTCAAAACAATGTTCCATTCATATAATGGATAAAAATTCAATAAAAACAAATTAAAGGAAGTTTCGTGCACCATTGTAAAGGCCCAACTTCCAGCTATTAAATTATGTATTTTCTATAGTAAATTAATGCTCTTTTTTTGTTTAATTGTCGCCAGAAAGATAATTTCGGAAGTGTTTCGATTTTTTTTATGAGAAGTCTATATTTTATTACAATGATAGATAAAAAATAGCAACAAAAACTAAGATCCCTCGCAGCACTCGGGACGTTCGGGTATTTCATTTTCCATATTGTTTTTTTTATTGTTCGGTTGTCCCTAAATGCACAAACCCGTACAACCTATTATTTTAATTGTCTTTCGAAAATATAGAAAAGAAATCTCTTCTCTGTTATTCATTTGAATACGCCATAGGGAAGGTTACTATCTAAACGATTCGAATAAACATGGTATATTATGCATGAACGTTCCCTTGGAGCGTCTAAACTACTGAAGCGATTTGACAAATGACGTCTCTATCGATTTGTATATGTTACGTGCGTGTCATAGGGTATATGTTTTATTGTTATTGTCTATTCAATCAGACGTCACGCAAAACAAACATGGATTTTGACTGGGTTTTCAATCGCTGCAGTATAATAAAATGTGAACCTAAAATCCGACTTTTTTAAAATTAATAAGTACTACATGAGGGCTTGCTCTTTATATGTATAGATGACTAGAGGTCGTCCGCAGCTTCGTCTGCGTGGATGTCGTTTATCACGTAGATATGTCGCGGTTGTCGGGATAAAAGTAACGCAGGTCTTTCTTCAGGTTCCAGACTATCACTGTACCAAATTTCAGCAAAATCGGTTTAGCGGTTTAGGCGTGAAAGCGTAACAGACAGACAGTTACTTTCGCATTTATAATATTAGTATGGACTTTTCAATTTTAAAATCGCTTTTTCTTATGAATTTTAATTTGTATGAAAAATAAATTGAGACCTTTTTATAGGGAATCGCATAATCTACAACTTTGTATGAACTATTATGGCGATAACACTTACCATTTAAGAGATATAACCGATTGTTTTGACGATGTTGAAAATTGATGTTGGATCGATGGAGAGTGGAGACTTTTGACATTTCATTTGTAATTATGCCTATTAGGTCTGTACCAATTTTCAGCTTTATGCGAATTATTCCGATGTCGAATGTCTATTTTGACTGGACTATATGACATTTGGGAGCCATGTTTGAAAATCAAATCAAGTTGAACCAAACCTAGCTTTTCCGTAACACCGTATCTCTAACCATAACGATTCGAAATCTGAATTGTGTTTCAAAAGACCAATATCCAGGCAGCCTATATTCAATCTATCAAATCCTACAAACGCATGTAATAAGGACTTTATAGGGTTTTCTTTGACGCTCCAGGCCCACTATTGTTTCTGTGAGGCCAACGGCTCAGTGCCTCGACGTCCGATATCGGAATAGTTTATGGCCAATGTCGTCAGTACGTGACAGGGGTGGTAAATTGAGTTCCGTTTAGCAAATCGACTTTTTCGAACCCCTGATCATCTTTGGTGACGACAAATTTCCATTCACGTTATCATCTGAATTCTGAGTGATTTTTATTATAATTTAATTGCTAGTTAATATTGTATGATAATAAATTGATATTTTAATTAAATTACGAATGTGTGATTTATTGCTTGATTGATGTAGGTAACCTGCAATTCTTCGAAGGAAAATCAAATGATGGCACTTCAAAAACAATTTTGAAGAAAGGCACAAGCTTTTCTTCTCTTCTCTTGAATTGGCACGTTTTTGTATGAAAGGTAGTGCTTATCTAATGCTTCGTTAAGAAACTAGTGAAATAATAATAAGAAACGTAATTTGTGTATAGAAATACCAATGCAGTTGAAATAAAAGGTCATTAATAAGACCATACCATTTCTTTTTTTCAAAATCAGCCCCCTTTTCTCTCTAGAAATCACCAGTATCACGAAAACATATACAGGGTTACAGGGAAAGTCGTACTGAATATTAAAGGACGTTATTTTTCAGGTCATTTCTGATGGGTTTGGTTCTGTAATATGGTGTCCGAAACTTAACCGTTCTGGAGATATTGAATTTTAAAGAATCCTTTATTTATTGGCTTTTTTTGGGATTAGAGCTCCTAGGGTCCGCTTTTTTTGTATCTTGTTAGAGATGGCAATTAATAAAAATGATTAACACAAACTGAATCTACTACTAACAGCTTAAAAAGACTGCTCGAGAACGGTTAGAATTAAAGAATTTTCACTAAGTGTTTTTAACATACAAAAATGTATGGAACTTATTTTGCAAATAATTTTTAAAACTTCTACGTCTCTTTAGCTATTCAAAAATGTATGACATCTACTAGGTATGTTCATAAAATCTTAAAAAAATGTTATTTGAATAGGCCCAAGTGTGTGCTACACAACATAAAAAATATCTTTAAAAATTCAATATCTCCATAACGGTTAAGTTTCGGACACCATATTACAAATTAAATCCATCAGAAATGACCTGAAAAATAACGTCCTTTAATATTCAGTACGACTTTCCCTGTAACCCTGTATAAATTAGAATTTCCAGAATACCAATGCTCTAGCATTTCTTCATCTGCTTCTCCTATGATTCTCTCGAAAGTATAAATTAAATCTGTCTAGGAATCTACCTAAAATTTTCAAAAATTACTTATAAAAAGTTCAGCATAAAGTAATCATGAATTTAGCATCCAGACTCTTAAGTTGAGGGAGCGACGCGACGGCAGGGCAAACTGCGATATCATAGGGCGGCTCAAGCACAGAGCACTTTGAGCCGCGCGGGGGCGGGCGAGTGACGCCGCGGGACTCACTCGTCTCTAGCTGAGCCAGAGTCGGCCGCGGGCAGACGTCAGTGCCACACCGAGCGACACACAGACCGATCGCCTCGCGCTGCCACGCGACCGCACTTCGACGTCTTCCGCGATATAAACAATTACATGTTCACTTTCCTCCGAGCCCAGCACTTACACCAGCTAAGCTGTTATTAGCTCTACTTAGCCAAGAATTCAATAAATAGGTATATTCCTACTTTTATAAATATTTCATCCTAAACAAAAAGTTTATCGACCCTAGTTGCAGCCATAACAACCCTTATTCACATCACTCAGCCAATCGCTCCCTCTAATTATTGACTCCCCTAAAGTTTTGAAAAATCCGGTCGCTCTCGATTCTGCCCTTTTATAGCTTTAATATTTTTATTACTTTGCTCTTTAGATGGCGTGCCTAGCGCTGCCACAATCCATAGCAAACAATTTCTCGTAGTAGTAGTAGTAGTTGCGACACACCAGTCGTCTCGTTTCCTTCTTCGCGTATTTCCTCGATTGATTAATTGAAGGGTATAATTATTTTTTTCTTCTATTTCACTATCCGGAAAACTCGAAGATCATCGAGGCTGTCGGACGTAATTCTAAGTTGCCAAACGGTTTTGCGTCACCGTTATCTGTATTCAGGTCAATTAAGGCGCGCTGAACCATGACACTACGTTGACATTGACGCTTGAAGTTTTTACTGTGTGGTGAATGTGAAACTGGTGCGTTGTTGGTGGACTGTGAGCGGTGTGGAGTGTGGTGCATGGTCGCGTGAGTGCCCCGCCGCGTCCGCAGCGGATGTGCACGCCGCTGCCGCCCTGGTGGTTCGTGCCGGCTGGAATGCCAGCTGCTCTTGACCTAACTAGGTAAAATTTACATCATTATCGCATAATCTTATCACAACTACTTATTATTCATCAACTGACCAACTAATAAATATGTAAAGCTACTTATTATAATTTTATCACTCCACGATGAGAATAATACAAAAAAAAACGAGGTAGGCAAATTAGTTTATAAACCATCCTCAATAATTAGTTCCGTGTGTTTACGTCAAATGCTAAACGAGAGGCCTTAATTACGATTCCAAATCAAACATTATACCTATCTAGGATTTCCTTATGAAACTACTTAAAATAAATATTAGGAATTCAACGGAATAACCTTACTTATTTATTGTAACGTCATACGATTTGCATTTGACTTTGGTAGCTTGTGATGCAGTCATTGTATCAATTATCCAAATGTAACCAACCATTTCTGGTACCTATTTTTGAAATGACACAGGGTTGTGTTATAATGACATATAAGCTTTAGGATATTGATTAACATAACAATCAATGGGAAATGCACGCGAACGTCGACAGCTGAACAAGGGTATCCCCCCAAATATAGGGTTCCATTGAAAACAGTCTACATTCACATAAAAGTAATTATGCACAGCTATATATTGAATTTACTTCATGACATAGGTAATATCTCAATATGAAATTATTGCTTGTTGATCGTCTTCTGTATTTTATAAATAGCATTGATAAACATACATATGCACCTAAAACATTTCATTACAATAGCGTTTCTTACTGTTAATAATTATCTTGCTCTGGATGCCAGAACGTTGAAAAGGCATTCAAACGAAACGAATGTTGATAATTGCATCGTTATATCATTAACAAACATTTGTGTTTAACGATCAATATAATAACAATAACATGTCTGATGTCATCAACAGTAGAGCTAAATTCAACAATAAAACAGAGCCAAGTTGGTGCGCCTATTAAAGGCTATCTGTTTTGCGATTAAACCTAACATGGACGATATGACTAATGATGCCGAAACACGCAAGCGCTATATCACTCATGAAATGTTTTGTGTAACGTAAACATTCGAAATAAATTAGCGTTTTGAGGAAAAAGATATTCTGTGGCTATTAAGGTAATTCAATTAATCCTCTTCCAAACATGGACTTCCTCAAAATCCTCTCTAAAGAGCTGTCGTGAGCTATAATCATATGCTTGACAACTGAATTAGAGATCGCAGTATATTTATCTCGAAACGGTGCACTTCTCGCCAACTCGTAACACACACGGGAAGTGTTACCCAAATTGTCCTTGCCCGTAACCACACAGCAAGCAACAAATATTCAGTGACAACAAAACCATCCATTGAATATAATGTAGTTCGTCTGTTATTCATATGTTCAAAGGCTTACAGTGAATTCTAGTAGCTACGTAACATTTATGGAACGTTTATATTCAGCGGAGCGTACCACCCGCGTCGTTTGACGCTCACGGCCTCACGACGAAATCGGAGACACCCATGTTGGTGGCAAAATGTTATGATACTGCGGACAGCCGGGCGTAGTTCACATGTCATTTTATACTGTTTTATACACAGCGATGCTCCGAGTGTAAAAAGTCTTGTTGTATTCACGTACACTTTGAAGATAAATACATGTGGCTTTAACCTCTCTTGTAGTAACGCTCTACAATGGCAATCTATCTCCTCTCCCCCAGGAGTAGTCGCGTCTCGAGTACGCGGCGCTCGCAATCTCGCGAAAATATGGCATTTACTTGACAGCCGAGTCTCTTCCATTGATAGATCTAGCTGCCAGAGTGACTTTATTGCTTACCCTTACAATCTCAAACATATTATTGTTGTATCCTGTCTTCGTCATGTATATGCAATGTGTAAGAATACACAGGTATGTGAAAGTCAATACACTTCTTTGTTTATAATTACAATACTTCCTGTGCAGATACATGTTACTTAAAAATTCCACCTTAAATTGTATTTTTTTTTATATTCTAAATAAACCTATACATTTACATAAAAGGAAGTGTAATAAAGAAATAAAATTTCCTGAAGCTTTTTTCTGTGCATAATCTGAAATACAACGTGGAAGGCCTTGCCGTATTTCATTAGAGAAAACAGAAATAAATTATGTTGAACAGTTTTAATGTACAGGTTTACAATCGATAAATGTATATCGGTCTATCAAGTTTAGCTGATCTTTAGTAATTTGCCATGGAACAGTCCGTAAAGACTGAGTAGCACGCAACTTTGGGCGCGCTCCACCAACAAACCCGTTGTAGTAAAATAATCTACTTTTTGACTGGGTAATCGCTTGGAAAATTTAATATTACGTAAGTAATCTTGATGCCTTTATACCAAGCTTTTGCTTTGAAAAAGAAAAATGCGTGCACGAAACCAGATTAATTATTATTATTTTAAAAAGTTGTTTACTAAGTCTCTCGCAGGTGAACGGATTTTATTCCTGTTTTTTATATGTCATTTGTGTACAATTAGCATCAGCCGTCATTAGTCAATGAACTGGTTTTGACGATGGTATGCGTGGTGAGTCGTACAGTCACACAGCCACAGCAAACGCGGGCGAAAGGACCGGGCGTCCGCACTTGTCCCGTTTCCACGAACCGCCAACAATTTATCCGAGTTCAGTGTACCGGTGTGGGCATGTAAACATGTGTGGTGAGTGCCAGAGAACTACTCGACTGGTCTCTATGTGTGAACGCCCACTAACAATCATGGCAATTATTTAGGTATACGGTGGCGATATTAATGTTCTTGCTGACAAATTGGGGGAAAAAAATTGTCGTGTTCGTATGTCGAAACATCTGTTTCAATATTTTGACATGAACTTCCGTATGATTTATAAAAAAGAAATTTCTTTGTTTTAGTACGCTCACAAAAATCACTTCATTATTCTCGAAACAATAATTGCAACGTCAAAATTCACCGGCCAGGCATCCCTGTATAACAGCTCGTAAATGTCCAGCGCTGAACATGGTCCTCCCCCACGGACCGTCAAACTGAACGATCCTGGGGGGATATTGCTGTAATCACCATGCTCGACGGGCAGATTTGTGGTCACATTGTAACGTATTTTTTTACAAATCGAAGCTATCCATCTTGAAGTCTTGGTCTTTTGATCGCCGAATAAACATTCCACAGATAATTTTATTGCAACAAGGTTTGGTAGTTTGAATAGCTTATGTAAAACCATGGGATAGCTAGGTCACGTGATTGGCCCAAAACTACGTCATCAGTTGTTGATGCTCCCACTATGTGTAAATAAAATTACCAGAGCAAAATGCATTTTTCCCTTGCTTGCTTCTGTAAGAAGCAATTTTGAACTAGTAATTTTATAAAGTTAATTTTTTTAACTATTTAGATGAATAATACGAGATAGCGGTGAAGCTAGTTAGCAATTTATTTTATATTCATTATGAATTAAAAATCTCCTTAATTGTATTCAAAATGTCAATTAATGGCAGCGCTGATCGTGGCATTCGTGACAATCGTGATGTAGTCTTGAGCCATCATAGGAAGAGAATACCGGCAGCCTAATTGCGCAAAACACTCGTAATCGCTATGGCGTATGCATGAAAAGAGCGTCCACGAGTGACGATACTTAAGTACGTCTGGCGCACCCTGGGCAGTCAGCCCCGCTACCAACCTTGCTGACTAGCTAATCTTTTCACCACAGCATGAGCTATTTTCGTATAGCTCGTGCTGACACGAGAGAAGATCGCTATCGCTTTGATTTTGACAATACAACAATATTCATTGCGTGGTACGTACATAGTTGTGGAGAAGTCGGATTGTTAATACATACGTTGCTACGGAAATTGGTGACTAGTCAAAATCAAAGACATAGCGATTACGAGTGCGTTGCGCAATTAGAATGCTGGTGTAGCATATAATTATACCACGTGTAAGAGTCAAAATACCTACAGAGTATACCTACTCTGTAGGTATTTTGACCCTTACACGTGGTACATACCGTATACGTGGTAAATACCTTTAAGCCAGGTCCTTATAGGTTGAAATGTACACTCTAGAACTTCAAGTGAAGGATCAGAGTATTATTATATTAGATAATATTAGATTACTAAGCATTACATATTCAATACTTATTGGCGCAAACGCTGACTCCGTCCAGAGGTCATTGTACTTTATTTAGTTGCTGACTGGCAATATAAACTAGACTCGCGTAACGATAAGAGATTATCGACTCGATAAAACCTAATTTTCGATACCAATAGCAACAAATACATAGGTAAATTGTACTAATTCCGATATATTGCGATTACATGTCTAGGATGTGTAGACTAGACATTAATCACAATACTATATCAAATACAGACACAAATCACATTATCTGTCTAAATATTTAATGTACGATTACAAACATACTACACGTTACAAATCCGATTAAAACAATTTAAAGTTATTGTTCTAGTTCTGTCACCGGAAAACAAAATTATACTATTGTTTCAATATAACAATGTTTATACGGCTGACCAAGTTCGAACGAATCACCCAAACGTGATGAAATGTAATTAGCAAAAATTTATATTAAATACTGTCACGGACACAACATTACGACACGTAATAAGGATGTTGCTGCTGTGAAATTATTTTATCTGAACCACCAACTGATCGGTATATTAATAGATTATAAGGTTAAATCTATAATCTATAATATAAAAATGAATCGCAAAATGTGTTGGTAAGCGCATAACTCAACAACGCCTGGACCAATTTCGCTAATTTTTTTTTTGTTTTGTTCGTAATTGTCAGGAGGAGGTTCTTATGAAAGAAAATTTTGATATTAAAAAAAAAAAAAAATAACAGGTAGTAGGTAGGTGGTAGGTAGTAGGTAGGTAGTAGGTAGGTAGGTAGTAGGTAGGTAGTAGGTAGGTAGTAGGTAGGTAGTAGGTAGGTAGTAGGTAGGTAGTAGGTAGGTGGTAGGTAGGTGGTAGGTAGTAGGTAGGTAGTAGGTAGGTAGTAGGTAGGTAGTAGGTAGGTAGTAGGTAGGTAGTAGGTAGGTAGTAGGTAGGTAGTAGGTAGGTAGTAGGTAGGTAGTAGGTAGGTAGTAGGTAGATAGTAGGTAGGTAGTAGGTAGGCAGTAGGTAGGAAAAAGAGCATTGCAACGCATGCTGGGTACAGCTAGTATTTATATAAAAATGAATCCCTATTTCCCTTGGTCACGGCATCACGCGTGAGCGGCTGGACCGATTTTGCAATTATTTTTTTTGTTTTTTTCGGAATTGTCATGAGAAGGTTCTTATAAAAGAAAATTTTAATATTTATAAAAAAAAACGAAATTATCTCAGTAAGTCCATATTCTTCATTTGTTTACCGCATGCATGAAAATGGTTTTAACTTTTTGTTACTATTTTAATTTTGTTTCTGAAGATAGGTAGTAGGTAAATAATAGGTAGTAAGTAGGAAATAAAATAATAAATAGGTTAAATGCTTTGTGGCAAAAATTGGTCTCAATTTATAAGTCGGGTAATTATGATCTGAATACTAGAGACCGTTATCGTAAATTTACAAATTAAGTCATCAGTGTTAGGAGGTTATGCTGATAACTTGCTTCTCACAAGTTTCAAACGTATCGTTCAAAATTGACGTCATTACGTACGCTTCAATCGCTTATCGTGTATATTAATTTTCCATGCACATAAATAACAAATAAATTGTAAATCGTAGTGCATTTAAATATTAGATAAAATTATAATTATAATAAAATCAAGGTACTTAGGGTTGTCGAGTGTTGAAGGCTTGAAGCCGCGTAAGCGTCATCATGGAACCACTTAATTCGTAAAGTTGGTAGGCGGCAGTTCGTTAGGCATTTCCGCGTTCGTCAGCCTTCTGGCGGTGCGGCACACGCCGGCAAGGCCGTGTGAACCTCTTTGTCTATTTTTCGACGCGAGCTTCAAAAGTAATTTGCGGTTATTCACATGCCACGTCTTGCACGCAACCTGCTCTGTGACTTACCTTAATAAAATTACTTCTAAGTTTATAATTATTGAACACATCCTGTTGATATTTCCCCTAAAACCTACATCACTTGAGGCCTGTTTCACAATCGTCGGAAAATAATTAATAAGTAGAGCCCTCAAATATTGCAACACCTGGAAAGGTTGCTAAGCGGTAAAATAATACAGGTCTTGTATAGAGTAGATTCTATACAAGACCTGTATTATTTTACCTTAGTGTGCAAATAAATAGTTTGAGTTTGAAAATAAGTATGTTGGTTTGTCAGATGTTCTATAGAGAAACTGTCAAAGCATTATGTTTAACGACGATTTTAAAACAGGCTCTAAAACTGAGCAAACTCGAATTCTATCTTAACAATCTTAAATTCAATCTTATATTTGCATAATAGACTAACCTTTTTTTGTTCAAATAATATTCTCATGGATAATCACAGGATAGTACCTAACCAGCACGACTGCTTCTCAGAACTTTCCGATTAGTAAACTCAGTGAACAAAGCATAGAGTCGAGCGATTGTTCGATATAAACCGTCTGATCTATTCTCAGAAAGGATAGGAGGTTGTGGCGCCTACAGTTCGTCTAAGAAGGTGTTAAGTTTCTAAGTGATAGTGGCTTATGGATTAGCGGGCATAGTTCCAATGTTAAAAACTCAAGTTTCTTCTTTTACTCTTTATTTAGCTAAAGTTTTAAGTATACTATTGGCATGTTTCACATTCGTCAGATAAACTGTTCTCTAGGAAATAAATATGGCCGTTTGGCAGATTTTCTATACAGGGTGTAAACGAATTCGTGTAATTCCTTAAAACGACATGATCTACTACTGGTGTAGATTGGTAGGATTGATGCATTCGAGATGTGTTGGAGACGAATGCTAAGAATTCCTTGGACTGCGAAACGCACAAATGCATCGATCCTGACTCAGCTCCGAATAAAAACTCGCTTGTCCATTTTATGCCGACAACGTATTCCTTCATACTTTGGCCACACAGTGCGCAGAGGCGACGAACATTTGGAAAAATTTATTGTCGTTGGGAACACCGAAGGCAAAAGATCGCGCGGTCGTTTACCAACAAGATGGACCGATCAAATGAAAGACTCGTAGTCATCCGAAATCATCGTCGAAGCAGATCATCCGCTCCAGACGCAACCCTAGTGTTGACCACGATCCTCAGACATGAGGGACCGACCTTAGAGAGAGAGAGATTGGCCCCGCACGGGATAAAGATTGAGTAAAAAAAAAAAAAGTTTTTTTTTTATGCGGTTGCGGTAATTGGTCATATCTATATCACCTAGTAAGGAATCACTCAAAAATAAGAAAAATATTTTTCGCAAAAAAATCTTTTATTTGATTGAACATTTTGATGCCACGCATAAATTAATGAAAGCACGGCGACACGGCTGGCGTATATGATTAACGCGATATCGCTCTTTGTAATCAGTTTACTCGGGGCTCTAAAATGACTCCGATATAGAAAATCAAGTTTTTTTTTGTTTTTTTTTTAATTGATTTTCAGAAATTCTCGTTTATGGTTAATCTGTGTCACCAGTAGATATGCGGTTTGAAGGAATTAAACGAATTCGTTTACACCCTGTAGAGAGCCTACCAAACCGCTGTATTTATTATTCGGTTAAGACCTAACCGGCGATTGTGCAACAGACCCTATGTAAAATCTATAATGTCTGGAGATTTAAAAGAATCTAGGCACTTATTTTACTTTCAACAATATGCGATATTGGAAATAAAGAGACATAACCACATAATATTATGTATTATAATTGCTATAGACACTAGGAATCTTTTTTATATCAGTTCATGTATTTTTACACTGTATTTCGGCTGCGGACTCTACAAGGTTATAAAGTTAACAGTCGCAACACACGAACGTATTTAATTAGCGGAATTTGATTACCGAAAGTCAATAGTAATCGTATCCGCTTGATTTTAACGTTCGTTTCGATGTCACTGTTAATCTCAGTTCAGATTAACTTTTGTAATGCAATGTAAATCCAGTTTTTATACTTGTTGCCATCGTCAGTGTTCACTCTTCCGTAAACTGTCTGTATTTGTTGTTGCAGCATCAGTTTTCTCAACTGTAAGTACGGTCGGCAAAGGAGATAGATATGCAGGCGAACAATGAGTATGTACGTCGCGTCGCAGCGCAGGCAACTGTCATTGTTATTGTGGGTGTTAAATCAAATCTGATCTCAACTGATGACTGAAATACAAACAATCAGTTGACGAGATTTGACAACAGATTCATTGATTATAATAGATTGGATTAGCTTTTCTGAAACCTAGGGCTAGCCACTCGCACAACTCTGTTCAAAAACAGATGAAGTTCATATTTGTTGTTGTTGTTTAGTTGCATATGGTTTAATCACGTGTATTTTTCGGGATTGCCCAAAAAATTCACGTTTTAGTTCAACTCTCAATCTCGCCGCGTGTTCAGCTCATAATTAAGGGCTCCGTTTCGGTCCGAAACTAGTCGGGCAATATAAATTGATCTCACGAAAGTTAAGTTAAAAAAAAACAGATGAAGTTAGTTGCCTACGTAGCTATCAATTTTGCCCACTGTACAAGCAAGCATTCAGACAACGGGTTCTAGACAGACATTGTGTAACGTCCACTGACGATGCATTTGTTCTCGCTTAGCCTGGTTCAATGGTGTTGCACTAACCCAGTCCCACAACGTTTGTTTCAATATCCATTGCTGTAACAAACAAAAGGAAAATGTATTTGATTAGCTTTAGTTATCAACACAATTAGACATTATTCTTAACGTCGCAATAATATGACGGAAGCTGTTAATTGGTATACAGGGTGTAAAAAGACCCATCACATAGCCGAAACCTACGCACTCTGTACATCAAACTAAATTACATTGACCAAAAATATTTGCCAAAAAAAAACTCTTTTTTTTTGTAACGCGTAATGTGTGGTTGTGGCGATGCTACGCGTTTGCGTGCATGCAGCGGCCACACAGCTGAGCCAAGGCAGTCGTGTGCGTTTGATATTCATTGGGTTTTTGTAACTTCAAATGCGTAGTTTGTTAGGAAAAATTGAAATTTTTGAAAATGTTTGTTTGGAAGAAAGTTTAGTATAGTAAATTTAGAATTAGTTTTTGGAAAAAACTAAAAAAATAAATATACTTTGGAATTTGAAATTTAAATATACTATGGTTTAGTAGAAAAAAATGATCCCAATGATGGGTAGAATATGTGGTATTCGTTATCGTTAAGGGTCTTATTACACCCGATATAGTTGCAGAAAAGTTACGTAATGAGATCATTGTTTTATTCTGTTACCTTGCTCCCGGGCATGCGGGAGTGTAACCGAGCTAAACTTTGTTCTTCAATTTACCAGTAGGTACACCCGACTGAGAATTACCTACTGAGTATTTTTTATACTTCACTGACTTGTTGCTTTTGATCGCTCACTAATATGTTTAGTAAATTATCGAATCGAATTTGTAATGTGTTTATAATTGATCCAATCGTTATGTTTATCTCTAGGAAGTTGTTCTTAACTCATATTATGTAATAATATTGTTTTAACTAGCTGTATTACATGATATTGATTATTATTTTTGTCGGTTTTGATATTACTAGGTATGTTTAATTTTGTCACTATGCGACAATTCCATTGAATTAGTTGAACTGAATAGGGTATTTGACTGAAAAAATCTAATTAGTCCATCAGTTAGATTATCAGAAAATATTTGACCCGTATTTTTTCTTTTGTTATGTAAACCAAAATTGACGAAGATACGACACTTTTAAAATTGGCAAAACGTCACAAGCAAGTACAATTTTTACTTGCTTCTGACGTCACAAACCCCCACTCTCGAGTTTTGATGCGTTTTATCTTTCCAAATATTCATAGATTTAACAAAAGAAAAAATACGTGTCCATTATTTTTCAAGACTCTAACTGGCGGACTAATTAGATTTGCAATTTATTAATGCTGTCAACATGCCTATTCAGATTTGAAAATACGTGAAACTTTGTGCAGTATAGATTTTACTGAAATGGCTTTTACTGGTGTCTAATTCAATTATTTCCCCATAACACCCGTGAATGCAGTAGTTGTAGGTTAACCGGACGCGTCGCGCCCCCTCGTGCGTTGAACTGCCGGTTATATTTAACTGCGACAACACGTGTGCACCGGCAGCACGACACACGGTGCTCTCCAACTTGGATACTGTTTTAACTCACTAAAATATTCATATTTTGCGCGTCTTACATGCTTTAAATCTTACTCATCCCAAGCTGACATACTGCACTGTATAATGTAGATGATTCGTTCAGCATGAAGAAACCATTCACTAAGTCTCGTACTTTCAAAACTGCAAGGAAGTTTAAAGAACTCTCTTAAATTATCGTGCAGGAAACGATGCTTTTAAAATTTGCATTCTCCGGTAGTTTTTAGACGCCATTCAGTCGCCGAAAGTATATTGTCGGCCATCCATAAAAGTTTGCCTTTCATTGAGGAACCGTGCGTGAAGGTGAAGGCATTCGCTGGTACCTGGGGACTGACAATGGGGTTCAATCAACCCGTGCACCGCCCACCCAGTACGTCATTGTGACGTAGACTACACTCTTACATTGTCACTTCCTAAGTCACGGTGCTACAAAGTTCTAAGATTATACATGACGTTTGTATGCTACAGTCTAAAAGTTATTGATAATACTGCACATGATAATATCTTTTCCCAGTTCTACGGACATCGTTAAAATTTGCTTGATGTTTTTTCAATAACTGCAAAATTCTAAGTCTAAAATCTAAATAAGAAAAATTGTCCTTTCAATTTTTTTTTATTAAATAAATTGGTTTTGCGTTGAAGATCATTACTTTAAGTAGGTACTCGATACATAAATGGAGACCTTAACCCTTCTCATTATGAGAAGAAGGCCGTGTGCCTTGCTGTGGGACAGTAATGCGCTGAATTTTTTATGTAGATACCCTTAAAATATCTTTTAAAGTTTCAATTACATTCTGAAATAAAATACTACAATTTATGGAAGAACTAAAGTTAGGCACTTGCACTCAGTCCATAAGTGCAAAAAGCCCGCCTCGCTAAGTTGTAAAGTCCAAACGTGCAAAGTAGTTAAAACTAAAGCGAATACCCCATAAGTTACGTACAAGGTGTGGATACACGGACTAGCTAAGTAGGACTATCGATTTGGCTCATAGTACGCTGCAACTATTAAGCTATAAACTACACCCATAGTTTTATAGCAGACACACAACATTATGTTCACTAAGGCATGCCTCGGATGGAGACCTACTCGTCAACAAACTACATGATGTTCCAAACTTTCCGTGTAAATAAGTTAGCCAACTAATAATGTAAACTTTCTGCGGTGCGGGCCGGTCAGCATAAAATTGTTTTCGTTGCTGCTGTTAAATTTCGAGTTGAATTTCCATTAAAACCATTCGGCTGCATCGCAAAAAATAAGCACACGAATTTAGAGAAGAGGCCGCGTGGTGCGAACTCGTCGCAGCCGAGGCGTATTGATCGGTGTGCGCGCGCAACGTCTGCCCAAGTGTACACAGACGGTCGGTGAAGCGTTTCGTCGGCGTGCCACGACAACTCCACTCAACACTTAAAACCACCAGAACGTCATCGACCATTCAGCTCTCCTCTATTCATAAACCATCTTTGATTACCAAACATCTCCTCCGTTTTTAACCTCAATCCTATGAGGTTCAAGAACTATCAGAATAATTAGTATAATTACCATATTTTACTCTAATCGACACCTGAAGCATTTCAATTAAATAAACATGAATCGTGTCCTGTGTAATACGCACGACTAAACATAGTTTGCGGCGTGTAATGGAAGCGATCAGCTGTGTGGATCGTTGGCGGTCTCCCCCCGTGCCCAGACCCCGCCGCTTATCTGACATCCTCCCGCGTGATAAATAGTCCCGTTGTATCTTCAACCTCGCCGCAAGGACACAGAATTCTATCGACTC
Organism: Amphipyra tragopoginis; assembly: GCA_905220435.1. NCBI lineage: Eukaryota > Metazoa > Arthropoda > Insecta > Lepidoptera > Noctuidae > Amphipyra > Amphipyra tragopoginis. Next base: position 15,981,978 of record HG992009.1, read on the forward strand.
AGAAGACACTGCGCTACGTGCACAAAATTCGCACCCTCAATTAGCTACAACATTGAGCAAAGAAAAGCTCATGACGGCAATGTGATAAGAATTTGACAAGAAATTTCAAGAAAATATCCAGCCCTTTATTTGAGAAGGCTTTTAAATTAAAATTTCATTAATGGCGAAGCTGCGTTGATTAAAGCCGACGATTAAACAATCTTTAACACGAGACCAAAGATCAAAACCCCGCTTAACCCGCTGGGACTGTAGATATCGAATTGCCGAATATCTTCGTCGACGCGACGGCACCCTCTGAGGTCGGATAAACTGCTACTAAGGTTTTCGAGAGAAACGAGATACGCTACAAGGATCCCTTTTGTGATTAATATTCCCTTAGAAGCGAAGAACTTGTTTCTTCCCAAGTTATGATTAATCTGTACAATTACAAGACATTCGAGCATATACGTCATAAAACATAGACAAAAATAACTGCTCCTTGTTTACTTAAAGATCGAAAATATGCACTTGAATTTTGATGCAGTATTTCATTTAAAGCGAACTCTTTGGGCGTTACCAATATCGTCTGGGCGTGCACGTCGAAAGTCCATTAATTTTGACGCGTTTTATTATAAAGAGGGAAATAATGCATCGCAAGCGAACGGCCAATTCATCGCAGTTAATTGATGTCACGACAATGACCGTGTTATTAGCCCATCATTCGTAATGAAGAGGACGTATTATGTGCAGGGGAGGCAGCCGGCGCTAACCGCAGCCATATGCATTAAGCTTGTATGTAGATACGTATCACATCTCACTAATGCGAGAGACACCCTTATGTAAGCCTGATGTTAATGGTCAACCGTGAAGTTCTAAGCATAGAGGTGGACGTTCGATATCATACGTAATATTTCCAGTGACCCTCAAACGTACACTTGACTGCTAACCTTGCTCCATTCGCCGGCGGCAAACGTTACCGACTATTACCTTACCGCCTCATCTACTCGTTAGTCATTCGCGAGGTCGAAGCCGCAGGTTTGGTTCTCCATTCGTCATTCACATTCGACTTTTAGTGGACATTTCGCAATTTTGACGTAAGCCTGAACATTATCATAATATCTAATGTGACTAGCGTTGTTTGTAAAGCGATCTTGATATATAAATCGGTGGTGGTGGTTCAACCTAGCTTATATTATCATAAAATTATGAATTTACGAGAAATAAGCGACTGTGTCGTTAATTACGAGGCAAAGCGGTTCTAGAACTTGACCTCCTTAGTGAAACACGTTTTGATTTTAGCATTATGCAATAATTGCGATGTTATTTCTGTTTTTATGCATGAAGGTTATGAAGTTCTTCATGGTCCAGGGTGAATGACAATAACACATTACGTATTCTACTGATCATCAAACGTCACGTCTAATGGTGCAATTGCTGTCATACCTAGTCATATACCAAAAAATATTTTTATTAAGAAAAATATCTTATCTTTATACGGCACGTATCGTAAGTTCGTTTTTAAACTCCGTGATAGGCGAGAGCCGGGGGATGTCATCTTCACTATTCATAGCGACGTTATTGCCCTCGTCGCACGTCCAACATTGATCGTATGTTCAACATAAAGCACGTCTGCCACGGGAACAGAAACCATATCAGATCATATTTACTTTTCCAGTCAAACGAAAACTTACACTGCCTGATTCTACACTATATTTTTTATTGCTTTGATTTGATTCTTATTCTATGCTTCGTAATTCGTCATTGGTGTGTTTCAAACATAAGAAAAAATAACACTACACTACACTGCTGCCTACATTAATTATGTACATGTGCTTACCTTGAATACTTTTAAGTCGAGATATATACTTAGATACCACCATTGTATAATAAATATAATGTATTCCTGCTGTTGTATAATGTTGTTATTTATAACTTATATACCACGTGTAAACAAATACCTACTAACCTTATTTCTTGAATGCTCTTATGCTATTGTTAAAATATTCTTTAACTTTGTTACAGGTAATTTGGGTGTACTTATAACGAGCTTAAATGAGATGTATCGTTATGTAAGTAATTAGTATTTTTTGACGCAAGACTTTAAGTTTAGATGCAGAGAGAAGACCAACTAATAACATGAACCACCTGACTTTAAGTTACAATTATACGTTTTTGGTAAAATATCTAAAGCCAAGTAGGTATCAAAGATTCCCGAAGCAGGGTCAAAGACTGAGTGGAAAAGAAGGGCGAGGAAGGCTGACCCCGCCACCCATTGCGGTTAACAGTAAAAGAGAGACAGACAGAGAACTTTCTCTGTCTTCCAGACCGTTAATTCCAGTATAATAAGTCGTCATAATAAGCTGTAATGTTCACCAACAAGAGTTTTCATTTGCAAGTCGAAATTGTATAAGGCAAAGTTTCTTACAATGTCAAAAATTACAACACAGCATTTTGTATGCTCCAAGTTTGTCAAAGTGATTACGACACGCAGATTCTATTATTTAAACACCGAAGACGGGCCAAGGTTTCCTACAACGTTTACTTTTGTAGGTTTCATCTGTATATGGGCAGATAGATCATACGTGTACCTAATGGTGTGAATGTGGATGGCTATAAGAAAAGAGATAAACCAAAGAAAAGATGGATGGATTGTGTGAAAGATGATATGACTAGGAAGGAAGTTAACACTGAAATGACGGCTGATAGAGATGTAGGTCCTAAATAAATTGAGATAAAAGCAGAACGATGATGATAATGAATACAGTATAAACATCTTCATTTGCGCTGCTTTAGAAAACTTTATCGGACTCCTGGAAGTGACATATGACTTTGTCTACAAAAGCAATGAGAAAGTTCTCGAAAACTTGCGATTGTAAATTTGTAACGCAATGTCAGAGAATGTGACGATAAGTGCGACGCCTGTCCCGACACCGGTGAATAACGGCCTTGCTTGCTCCACGTATCTGTACGTCTACATCACGAATGCACGGAAAAACTTGAACGCATAACGGGGAAACTACACTGCATCTGCACTTTCCTATACTTTGACACACATCCCGTAATGCCATCATTTGTGTGCCGCAGTGCCACTTACTCCTCCAATATCGTCGGCTAGAAGCTTTAAACTGATAACTCTATTTAAACGATTTTACAGGCAATGAATATAACTTGGAACTATCGAGAAACGTGATTTTCATTTTAATTAATCATATAAAATGGTATCATTTATTGTCTGTGAAATCATATGAATGGAATTATCAGTTTAAAGCTTTTAGCCGAACGATATGCAACTTTTTCCTACTTTCTCAAAATAATACATTCATAATGACTGAATACAATGTTAAGTATAAGTCCGGAAATTAATAAGCACTATATCAATTTCTTCGAACCCCGTAAATTGTTATCTATACAGATCATAATTCAAGTACCCATTACCTTCACGTTCGTGCTGTCGTAATTGCTTTTGTGATACCTATTACTGATAAAATGTAACAAGTGGCCAATTTTCTTCATTTCCCAACTAAGGAACGTCCGAAATTCCTTTATTGTATGAAATATTATCCGTAATTGCTAAGAAAACTCTTATTCTATTAAATTTGAATGCCCAAAAATTGTGAAGGACTTCACGGACAGGCTGCTTGTCTTCCAAAAGCTGTCTTGGTGTGGTTAGTTTGTTTCTTATAATTTCCTGTTCAAACCGTTGTGTATGGTATAGGTACGTGAAGTAATAGCATTCTACACTATCGATACGGCAAACATCTAACGGAGTGAGTTGCGTGGGGGAAATGGACCGAGAGCCTGTGCACGCGCACCGGTATAATAGATCGTCACCCGTCCCAGTTGGTTTCGGCGCGTTGCACCGAGCACGTGTATTTACAATATTTAGTGTTGCACTTTATATATACACACAAACATTATTTATAGTTATGTGCATATCGTTAAATACCGTTATAAATCACTTTCTGTTGTGATATCTCCTAGTGTTGCTGATAATGGAATCGATACACACAGCGCAGTGTTGCCTTGTTTTGTTTGGAGTATGTTGATTGTTGTGTACAGTTTAAAAAACAATTAGGGCTTATATGTATTGTATTGCTTCGTGGCAGTATTTGCGCGTAAGTAGAACCTATATGTAGTTGTATATTGCATTTAGTTATTAACGAAGTTTTCTATGCGCTAGCATAGGTATTAATAGCTGAGCATTTTCGTAACGAAAATAGTAAGAATTTTATGAATATAAATAGCTGGTCCGAAGATGGCACCCACTACTTACTTTTAAGATGGGACGGGGAACCATTTTATTAGGTTCAACAATCTCTTCGAATGTATCCCGTATCAATTGCTGGACCCTCCTAACTTTTATATCCACTTGGCGTATCTTACTTTCCAGGGCCGACTTTAGAGGCTTCATTAAAACTTATTACGTATTAAATTATTCCTTGTAAGATTTATTCAAACGTTATAAGTCTAGTTGTGAGCCTTGAACGAATTTACGTGATTTAAAAAGTTTCACGTTCGTTTTAACGTTGTTTATTGTATGTACTTGCGGACCGCCTGCGGCTTTGCACGCGTACGAGTAGTTTTTGTGACGTTGGAAGGTTATGCCAGTCCCAGGGTTTCCATAGGTAGCGTAAAATACGAATAGGGGATACTGTGATTACGGAATTGGGTTGGGCAGCAGTTCCTGCTTAACTGCGATCACCAATCCGCGTGCGTATTGGTGATTGTGATTGACATCCTTTAAAATATTTCAATTCTGGCTGTGGGGGGGAGGACCCATATTTAGCAGTGAAGGTCTACCTGATGTCAAGGCTGAATGCGCTTAGTATTATCCTACGTGTTAACTGGTTTGTACGCCAAAACCTTCCTTAAAAGCAAGTTATTCAGAAGTCAAGACTTAGTAGTTTCATAGCCTATTTTGTTCTGTAGTCATAAAACACTACGACATTTTAATAGCTGTTTTATTCGTTTTAACCAATCCTGCCCTGTGGCAAATAAGATTACGTAACATTGTACTTTATAAAAACAATTAATTAATTACCAGTATACTAATTTATGTCAATTGGACAACATCTATCTAATTAATATTATAAATGACTAAAACTGAAACTTTGGATCTTTGTTAATCGATCACGCCTTAACGGCTGAACATATTTGGATAAAATTTTGCACACAGGTATACCATAACCTGGATTAGGATATAGGATATTTTTTATCCGGGTACATGAAGTAGATCCACTGGGATGCAAGTGAAACCGCAGGCAATAACTAGTATAGTGTTTGTTTACCTATGATACATATCGTCGCCCGGGAGTGAAAACCTCGGGAATGCAATTTGGTAATTTTTATTTTATCACGACGTATAGGTACTATATCTTATAAGAGAGCCGCTCTATGTGAAATTAGTTTGTAGGCACTGAAACTAGCCATTATCACTACATAGTATAAAACAAAGTCGCTTCCCGCTGTCTGTCCTTAAGTATGCATAAATCTTTAAAACTACGCAACGGATTTTGAAGCGGTTTTTTTTTAATAGATAGAGTGATTCAAGAGGAAGGTTCTAATTATAAAACGTACACGTGCGAAGCCGGGGCGGGTCGCTAGTTGGTATAACATTCGTAATAAATATAATTGACTAGCTTTTGCCCGCGACTTCGTCCACGTGCAAGCCTACAGGAACCGTGCAATGACTAAATGCATTCCCGAGGTTTTCACTCCTGGGCGACGATAATTGTGCTCATACGCATGGTATAATAATATGTCTCACTGGTATTCTCTTCCCGTGACAGCTAGGTCGTGATTGGCCTACGACTACGTCATCAGCTGGGAGTGCTTGGTCCACTATGTATAAATAAATTACCCGAGCAAGATGCATTTTTTCACATATTTGTTTCTAAAAAAAGCAATTTTGAACTAGTTATTTATACAGTTTACTTTTTAACTAAATAGATGAATAACACGAAATAGAAAATAGTTAGGCTAGTTAGCAATTTATTTAATATTTATTATGAATTAAAAATCTCCTTTATTGTATTGGAGATGTTAATCAATGGCAGCACTGATTGTGACATTCATGACGTAGTCTTAGGCCATTGCGGGAAGAGAATACTAGGTGTAGCTTATTATTATACCATGCTCATACGCCTTTACCAGTATGGCTAAACATAGGGCTACATCGTCTACAACGTTATCAATGAGCTAATGTCGTAAATAGTACTAATAACAGACGGCATAGCCAAGACATACGCACGCGCTGACCGCTTCGCTTATCTGTTATCAGCGCGGATGTTATACGTCGAATATGACCCCAGACATCGCTAGGCCGTCATGACGTTTTTATTTCCAATTTTATCGGACTACCAAACATACTTAGAAGACTTGTTCTTATTCTGACAGTTTTATGTTTCAATTTCGCATAATTTTTAGGGTTCCGTATCCTATTAAAAACGGGTAAAACGGGACCCTATTACCACAATGTACCTACTTACTACATACAGTGGGTCAACGCCCATACATTTGACAGGTCCTATGAAATGTCAAAATTATGTAGGGGCGGAGGTTATGTCCCAAGTATGCAGTATGGCTACTCGGGACATAACCTCCGCTCCTTCACCCCGCAACCACCCGCACGATTGCTCTGCGGCAATTTTCTACGTTGACCGACTGTAAGGAGTAAGTTAAAGGTAGACTGTGCTATTACTAAGACTCCGCTGTCCGTCCGTCTGTCACCAGGCTGTATCTCATGAACCGTGATAGTTAGACAGTTGAAATTTTCACAGATGTATTTCTGTTGCCGCTATAACAACAAATAAGTACTAAAAAACGATAAAACATTTTTTTAAGGGGCTCCCATACAACAAACGTAATTTTTTTCCGTTTTTATAGATAATGGTACGGAACCCTTCGTGCGCCAGTCCGACTCGCACTTGGCCGGTTTTTTATGAATACTTCGGCAATGAAAATTCTAGTTTGGCAGTCGTTTTGAAAGTTGTCAATTAACATTGGTTTGATTAAATATCACTACAGTTTTGAATTTCAAATATGTACTAATACATATTATAACGTTCCTACTAGCATTCAGCGTTCAATGATTATCGTGAGCCAAAATTTGCGTTTCAATACAACGCCGTGTCGCGACCTGAACGTTGTTGGTTACCGAAAGTGGAAAGCCTTGGTATTATCGAGTATGGGGGTAAGAGTACATGCTTATTGAGCACTGCGCTAACCACGTACTCTGCGAATTAAGCAAATATTTGTGTCGGCATTCATTCTTTAGCTGCAATTAGGGAATCCAATCCCGCATCAAAATTGCGATCCCGCTGGCCTGCGGGATTGAGGTCATCAATCCCGCAGATCCCGCGGGATTGAGATTTTTTATATATTCTTTTGTTTTGAGAAGTTATTTAAAAAAATGAAATAAAGGCAAGTTAATTTTTATTACCATTATTAAGTAGATTTATTACTTATTACTAATCAACAATTGAATTAAATGATGCTTTAGAGGTAAAAATAATGAGCTTCTTTTAAGAAACGATATAACACAATTTTCAACCTTTCGTCTTTTAGATTTGTAGGTATTGATAATTGAACATATTTATTGGTTTTTTGGTTTTAGAGGCATAAAACGTAAGCTTATTTTTTTTTAACTATTTTTTTATAGGTCTAATTTAAAAACTGAAAACTAAAGTATTTTCCATACAAATGCTATAGAAAAGTCACGCACGAGTTCCATGGGAACGTTGTTAAATCACTTATTAACGAGGCTGAGCTGGGTCTTAAAAATAATCAGAACGTGGTCTGATCTCATAGGTATATATTTTTATACAATCCCGCAAATGTGCGGGATCCCTCATGAGTAATACCGCATTTCAGATCCCGCAAAAAAGGTGCTGGATTCCCTAGCTGCAATGTTTGATTAGTTAAGAATAATCATCGCTGAATAAACAGGAAAGCCTGAAGATTGTTGAAAAAAAAAATACAAATTTTCTAACTATAAAGTTGATTTTCGTATCATAACATTTCATTGGACTTGGTAGTTACATTGCAATTTTATAATCGTGACATTGAAACAGCTAAAGGATTAAACGTGGTATTATTTTTCTTGTAAATGAGACGTGATTTTTATCTTTAGAAGAAGCTACCTTCTGCCTCACCTTGTGGTGTCGAATGAACAAGGTTTTATGCATATTAAAACATCACTTAAAACTGTGTGTCTATACTGTGTGTACCAGCGAGCGAAGCATACAATGTATCGAGTAATGAGGCCACGTACGCCGTGACAAGAAACAAATATAGGGGGTGTGCTCACGGCACCAGAGAGATTTTGTACCACCTACGTGTATTATTCGACTGCTCTGTTTTCCCAAAGCGACGTTCTCTACTAAACAAAGAGAAATGTTTGCTGGTATTTTATTCGCGTGTACAAATCACCATTTGTGTAAGAATAGCCGATGTTTTGTCAAATATTACCTATTGTTATGTCGGACACGTATTTTTGTACTTTTACCTAACCGTTGCTAACCTGATCATGCTAGTTACCTGTTATTTTCCTTTGACATTGTGACATGTGTTAATAATGATGAGTGAAGCACGTTCATTTTGCGAGCCCCCGATTGAGAACCTTTTCGATAAGTAGTTGTCAACCGATTCGGTTTATATTATCACACCCATAATTCAGCCCTCATCAAGCTGTCTCCCCCCAAGCCTCCGCCAGCAACGCCCTAAGCCGAGGTCAGAGTCCCACTAGGGGTCGCCCTTAGTGCTGTTGTTGCAGGTAGTCATGATGTTAGTGTAGTACAAGTAGTTAGCTTAGGTTAAGTATTTTACTCCCCCCCCCCCCCCCCCCCTCCCATTGGCTGTAGACCTCTCAGGTCTTGCCAAATAAACTGCCCGGTTACGTAGAAATGCTCCCCTAGGACCACCTACAGCAGTACAAAAGAAAAAAAAAACTCGTTTCGTCTACAATTTGTGTAACAAGTGAAAAAGTTAACCGAATCGTTGGACAACTGACTAATAGAATCTTTCTGAATCACTGTAGGGCCGAGAATTGACTATTTTCTTTTTAATCTTCATAAAATAGGTAAAGAAAAAATTGTTAAGTACCATTTTCTCTTCTGTTTGTAAACGGTATTTTTTTGATTAGTAGCTATTAACGGGCGAAAGAAAAAACGAAAAAAATATAGAAAACTACTTAAATCAAAAAAAAAAAATATGATCGAATTTCCACCATTATGGGCGAACACTAGATAACTTAAATAGCTGTTATCATAGTCCTTTTTAGCATACATGTTTCTATTTATAGTAAAATTATTACAAATAAACAAGATAATATTCCCACATTAAGTAAACTTGCACTGATTTACAAGATTATCGCTCATTATTGTACGTATTTATGCGATTTCAAGGCGATACTTAGCAGATATTCGATCCCGGTATCAAGGCAACAATACCACGTAACTGCCGACAGATAATAAATTATGCATAGCGCGCAAAGAGTGCTTATGTATAGAATCCCAAGTTTACCATGCCTTGGATTAACGTCTATTTAGCCTAACTCATTATGCATATCTAGTTAATTTTGCACGGTTTGGAAGTCGTTAACGGCAAGTTTTAATGTTAATACGCGATCCATGCTCGAAACTTGAAACTATCCCTCATCGACCCCTCTGCACCGGTACTGTTCCGTTCCAGCTGCAAGTTTTAGCAAACTGTTTTGCTTCTGTAACTTTAATTGATATGTACGCGAAACATTAAGGAACTACATTAATTGCTGTATTTATGTTTGCACGTATGAATGATTCTGAACCTATATCTTGTTTGTGTGTAGTTTATGTCGGCTGAACACTTGAACAGATCTGAGGATTGTGGATTGAACATCTAGTCACAGCTGATGAGTGTCTGATCAAAAGTGGCTATTAACGTCAAAAACTATTTTTCAGAAATGAACAAAAACTTATAAGTCGCATTATTTTTTTTGGCCAAAATTAAGAATTTTAGGGACATTTCCCATAGAGAAATAACCACTTTTGGTGCAGTCTGACCTCCGGTTTCTGATTTGAGAATTCGGGATAAACAAATACTTAAAGTTCGTTTCAAAATCCCTGAGACAAAAATGACAGGCGCAAATGTGAAACTTGTTAATTTAAGGAACATTTTTTTTCAAATTTGATGTTTCGCGCGTATCAATTCAGTCTCAGGGATTTTGAAACGAACTTTAAGTAACATTTGAGTACAAAGTTGTCAAAAAAATGCTTTAAAATCCGTCATTTTTTTGACAACTCCATACCTACTCAAATGTTACTAAGTATTTGTTTATCCCGAATTCCCAAATCAGAAACCGGAGGTGAGACAGGAAATGGATACGATCAAAAACATTCTACACTTAAAGAAAATATTTTGAAAAATGTTATCGGCTTGTGATCTAGACACTCCTCAACTGTAAACTGTACTATGTATGGAACTGACAATTGCAGCTTGAAGGCAGTCAAGACTAAGATGCACTCAGTGCAACTGCGTGACAACTGCCGACTGAATGTGCAGTCCAGTTGCTGTTATGTATACGAATATGAAACGAAATATGATTCCCCAAAAGTCATGTTATCAGAACCACAGAATCCATGGTTATTCCCATAAAACTTTTTCTATTTCCTCTCACTTTTAACGAAAGCAATAAAGTATTAATCGTACAGGCAGACATCTGTTACTTAAAAGGGGATTTAAAAAGCTTTGAATGTTGATAAAAATCTAGAATCGAATCGGGATACACGTTCGGTGCCCAAACAAGCGCGGCTTCGTTAGAGAGCCCGGCTTTTGACAAATCCGCTATCGACAGATGTGAAATTCGTTTGAAACCTCAGTGGAAACACTGTGCCTATTGTTACCCAACTTGACAGAAACAAACAAGCGTCGAATATAGGAACAAACCGACGTACAGTTGTATTGGATTTTAATGATCTCTTCTAGTTCACTGAATAGTTATTTTGGGAAATACATAGTTATATTTGGATGACCGATTTGGATTACGTGTTTCCTTTGAATTAAAACTATTCAGAGAAAAAAGATAGTTAAGATTATGTGATGTTATTTAACTTTTTTTGCCACGTGAATGACATTTAGGGCGCTTTCAAATTGGACGGTTGCCGTCGAGCTGCAGCCGTGCCGCAGCGGTGCGGCTGTCGAGCTGCAAACGGGCGGTTGTATTTTTTCATATAGTTGACGCGGCCTGAGATCAATGCGTCGTCCGTACCGCGCACGCACAGCAGCAGGTCGGGCGTCTAACTGTATGAAAAAATACAACCGCCCGTTTGAAGCTCGACAGGCGCACCGCTGCGGCACGGCTACAGTCCGACTACAATCGTCTAATTTAAAAACGCCCTTAGTCCCATTTTACATTCATAACATAATCAGCCCAATACTGTCCCACTGCAGGGCACGAGCCTCTTCTCAGAAAGAGAAGGGTTTATGCCTTAATCCACCTTTCCTGGTGCGGGTTGGCGGACTACATTCACCATCAAGAACTTCATAGAGCCTTCTCAGGTGTACAGGTTTCCTCACGATGTTTTCCTTCACCGTTAACGCTGGTGATAATCAAATTCTGATCCGCACATGAATTCAAAAAGTCTGAGGCGCGGGCCGGTTTCGAACTCCGACACTCCTGTATGAAAGGTAACCGTTCAATCTGCGACAACGCACAACCTCGTAAGGGATCACTGTACTCATCATTATGAACAACTTTTACTATGGGACCAAACCGAAAATCGCAAAAAAAAATCAGCTGTTCCCTACATTTATGTTCGCATAACTCGACAAAATGTAGGGAACAGCTGATTTTTTTTTCGCGATAACAGGTTTGGTCCCATAGTAAAAGTTGTTCATAATGATGAGTACAGTGACCCCTTAAGAGGTTGTGCGTTATTTATGTTACACCTTGTTTATAATTACATATTCGTTATTAAGTTAAATTCTATTTTCATCATAATTAAAATCTTTTTGGAACACATCTTTACATACCTCTACGATATTAATTACATATTAACATAAACATAATGCGTGTTGAGATAGCAATTTAAATATTTATTTATACAAACATTCAAAGCTAATTCTCAGTTGAGGACGCAGTCGTGCGAATTTTGTCAACAAAGTTAGTTTTTTGCGTGTTCGCAACGACCTTTGTTGCGTAAGACCCATCTCTTCCTCTTCCTACTTGTGGTGTTCGAGGCACAATGTCGCCCTACTTCCGCCGATCGACGATTTGTTCGTCTCCGTCTAACAAAAACTTTGCTACCAAAGTAAATAGAGATACGCATTTACATTTTAGCAAGGGAAACCACAAACATAATGGAACTACATTAACTTGTCAACCACGTGAAATATTTCATCAATGACTACATGGTCATTAATACTAATGAACACAGACTTCATTAGTAATAGTTCGAGCCTCAGTTCTAAATTATGATAAAGAACACTTGTCAGTAATAATGTAATATACTCAATATAAATAAAACTTACCGGTCTTTTTATTCCTAACTAGCAGAGCTGTTGCCCGCGGCTTCGCTCGCGTTAGTTTATAATTTAAAAAAAAACTCTTAACGCACTACTAAAGTTTCTTTAATAATGTAATTCAATCATGATTCGAAAGACACGTGTTGCCAATTTGCCATCTATGAACGTTATTGTTGTTTTCCTCGGGAACAGTACTTTTTTTCGGGATGGAATGGAAGGTAAGCCTATAGGTAAGTATCCGTTTCTGTACAACTGACAACGTATATGCAAAATTTCAGGATGCTTGGTTCAGTGGTTTAGGCGTGAAAAGGTAACAAACAAACAAAGTTACTTTCGCATTTATAATATTAAGTTGGGATTTAAACAAGATCTTAGTGAAACTTTTATTTAAATATTAATTGATACCAGCACGTCTGGAAGCCCCGAAGGAGTAATGTAGGTGGTCCAATATAGGTGTTAAATCTTTTCCCTAACTATAGCTGAGATTTTTATTAACATAATAGTATTATTAATGCCTCGTTGATGTCGAGCGTCACTGCTGAGCGTGGGGTTCGATCCCCAGGTCGGGCAGTGTTACTGAATTTTTCCGTGTGGAATTTCTCATTAACAGCCCGGAGTCTAGATTTGTTACATGGGATTTAAACATAACGGCGAAATGAGGGTGTACCTACATCTGGCCAATCCTTCGGGGTATGCAGGCGTGATGTTATATTTAATGTAATAGTATTGTGGCGGCATCTATCCACGCCACATGCAAACTACGCAACACGCCGGCACTGTAGGCGACTACAGCGACAATATTGACAACTGTCATAGATGACAGATCCTACATCGCGCTATCATAATTTAACACGCAGATAGTATATATACAACCTCCCAACATTAACTGTGGGTTAGCTTGGAGACTCTTCAGGTCACGCCAATAAACTGCCCGGTTACGTAGAAACCGTCCCCTAGGACGACCTACAGCAGTCAAATAGAAATAAAATAAAATTAACTGTGGGGCAGTAGCCCGCCAGGCACAAAACTCCGCCTGGTTGGAGGAACACCATACCTGGTTCCTCCACAGCAGTGGCGGAGGGTGAATTTTCTTAAAAGGGAAGCCGGAATAATTATTTGTTTAAATGATAATTGAAAATAATAGATACTAGTATTTGCCATATTTCGAAAGGGAAGCCGATAGAAATCGAGTTGTATGGAGCCTTCGCCACTGCTCCACAGTATAATCAATCAAATCACTTTTAGTTTGGTCCCAGTTAAAACTGTCTCAGGAACGGAAACACTAGCAAAAATTCTTAAAAAAAAGAAACATTTACTCAACAGTGGATCAATGGACACTGAATTGATATATCACGCTTCAATTAATGTGAGAATTCTTACAACAATTCGAAAATTCCTTGACGGGTAATCAGGATCTGCCGAAACACTTCATAAAGAAAAAAGAGAAAGTGTTGAAATGAGTAAAAAACAAGCCTTATGAATTTTTGAATTCGTGCACTAACATACTTTCATTTGACACTGTACACGATAGGGTACTAACTCCTACAACAAAAATACAATTTTATATTATTAATTTTTATAGCTATGCCAAACTTCAACTTTCTACGTCAACAGACAGAAAAAGTGGCTGTGATAGACAGAAGAACAGACACCAAGGTATTTCCATAAGTATTCCGTTTTGTAAATTTTGGTACGGGACCCTAAATAGATACCTAACCCTTATTTCATGACACCCATACGAGTATGGTAGTAAAGTGACTTCCTAAACTAATAACCACACGGCCGATTTACAGGTCTTGCAAAAAATGAGGCAGCTAATAAGTATAAATTATAGTTTTGTTCCTTCTACTCCTAAATTAGCATGCAAGCTTTTATATAAGGTAATTTTATTGGCCACTGAATAAATGGCCATGATTGGGCACACTTTATCGCCACTTGATGGATTACTAGCTACATTAATAAACCTCATGCACGACAAAGAAGTATAAAAATGGAAGCGTGTCCAAGAGAAGTGGGACAAAAAGCTATTTAAAATATTTTCTTTTTACATAACATAACATTACGCCTTTATTCCCAGAAGAGTTAGACAGAGATGTATAGTACACCCTCATTTCGCCGCTATGTTTAAGTCCCATGCAATAGGGGGCGAGCCTATTGCCATCAATCGGGCAGAAATCTAGACTCCGGGCTGCTACTAAGAAATTCCACTTGGCAAAACCCAATAACACTTTGCCCGACCTGGAGATCGAACCCATGCAGGACCTCACACTAAGCAGTTGCGCTTGCGACTACTAAAACAAAGAGGCAGTCATTTAGATTTTCTTTTATTATACTTTTTATTGCCATCAATCGGGCAGAAATCCAGACTCCGGGCTGCTACTAAGAAATTCCACATGGCAAAACCCAATAACACTTTGCCCAAACTGGGGATCGAACCCAGGACCTCACGCTAAACGGCTTGCGATCACTAGAGCAAAGAGGCAGTAATTTAGATTTTATTATACTTTTTACGACACAAGACTGTAAGACACAGAAGATTTTCCCAGAGCGCTTGCATCAAAATGTAAGAGTAATCAAGTCAGTTACACCTGCTTCTAGCCCGTAACAGCTGTAACCGCAGTTTGGCATCCACATCTGTATAGTCGCAACATGCATTGAAACCTCAGCAGTTAAGCTCAGTCGGTACTTCCTAAGTAAAGCTGCAGTCTTTCTGGGAAAATCAAACCTCAAATCGTCCCGGACATTGAAGTAGGAAACAAAATTTATTCAACATATTTACTACTAGCTGTTACTCGTGGTTTACTAAACCGGAAACAGAAGGAACTACTTGATGTTAAAAGTATCCAATGTGTTAATCCTGGACATGGTTTATCTGCGTACAAAATTTCAAAAATCCTTTATCCTATATTAGATCGACCCGATTCTATTATCTGCATACAAAGCTGTAATCAAATTCTGTTATGTTATTTATAAATAAATATAGTTTTAGTTGCAGTTCGGGGATATATTGCAAGCCGTGAATGCATATAAATATCAAAAGAGAGGCAGAACCGAAAATTTATAATATCTTTTTTATATAGCAGGAATTCTGCAATGGTAGCGGGCTTTCATTTCGCTGAAAAGCGCAATTTTCTCCATTCACTATGGCCGCCTAGTGAAATCGTTATCGTCTGTTCGTTGCGGCGGCGCCCATTTCCTAATGGCGGCTTCGCGTGCATTTAGCTTTTTTATTACGTACCTAACCTGCTATGTACGTAGTGCATACTATGAACCTTTATGTACCAAACATGGGTACTTGAAACGAACGTCTGCTAGCAAAACTTCTTATCCTGTTGTTGTTCTTACTAGACTAACTCGGCTTCATTTAAATTTCCCGTTTTTAAACACAACCCAAATCCACCTAGCGTCGAATTTCCACATGAAAAACAAGCCTGAGACTTGAAGACTCAGTGGGAAAGCATTCAGATATGTTTAAATATAGTGCTCGTAGTAGTGGCGCCGTAAATTATATCCATAACGATCACTTTATTGTGGTGGTCGCATTGAGTGTATTTTCGATATCCATAAATATCGAAGCCACGATAGGCTATCGATTCGGACTTTATGATATTCGTTGTGGGTAATGCTGGGCGGTCGGCGTTTTCGCACTGTTGAATCGCTGCGACGGCATCGCATATTATCTTGCTGTCGCTTTCGGCTACGTCATCGCTTCCGATTCCGCTTCTAACACGTTAGTTCGGAAATTGCCTTCTAAATAATCTTCAACTTTGCTTATTTGAAATTTAAAACAGCAATATGCATCTTCTCTTCGCTTGTTAGATTCGGGCGATCAAAACCATCTTGATCTCATTTCAGGGCAGTCTTGATTTACTAAAAATAAAGTAGGTCACTAATAACATTCGCATCGAGATAACGAAGTATCCCGTAGAAATTTCCTCATCTTTTTTAAATGTGAATTCGTTGTCTACGCGCGGCCTCTCAGTTTCTGACTTGTGTACAATAAACTAAATTACGTCGAGAACAACGGGGAGCGAGGCAACAATGATATTTCGGTAGTGATGAAAAAACAGGAGGGTCGTTTCAGGATTCCGGTGGGAATTCACGTCCCGTTTTGTAGCCGAGCCGCGGAAACAACCCAAGCACCAGAGAAACACTCGGAAATTCACGATCCTTTACATTATATGCTATTTATATTACCATAGTACTTAACATTTATGGTCGTTAAATTATCATTGTAAACATTTCTTTGTGAAGATTATCTATAGCTTTTGAGGACCTACCGTTTGTCTGACTAATTTGATATTAGGGGTAAAAAATATTATTGCCTATTCATAAAGATCATACAATACTGTAAAAACTATTCTGCTTAAAACATAATTCCGCTATATGCTTTCGACAAGACAATACAGGAGTGCTTATTTCTGTATTTTACCGTTGCTAGTTGAATATTCTACATTGTGACAACAATAGTCAAAGATATTCTCTGTTCATCTTCGCATAAATAACGAATATTGTATCTTCTCTGGTTCTATGAATGAACCGTTTCGTCACTTCCTGTAGTATTTTCAGAGATTCAGAGTTCAGAGATACTTTGAACTTTAACAAAGGGATAGGTAGCAGCATCGGTCTGTCTGTCAGGAATAGCGATTATGTATTGTGTTATTAAAAGCTTTTATTTGTCAAGTCTATTAACTTCCCTCCCAACACTCATTAAGGATGTCCTTGTTTATCAACAGAAATGTATAATGTGATATATCCAATTCAATGTTTTTATTAAATGTGTGCAAAATATCATCGCACCCCTACCTCTTGTCCTCGCGTTGGGTATCACAAACGCTGATTGAAAAACGATGAAATCGAAATTCGACGATTAAAAGGGTTATTTGGAATCGTTTCCATCGCATCCGGATTAGTTTTCTGTACAATTTATTGCTGTGAACCGACTGTGATGGATCAAAATTTAATAAAAAAAAGAACAAATATGACATCCAGCGAAATTGTTTTGGTCTTTGGTTTATATTTTAACAAAATGCTTACTCAGTTCTATGATTTATAAAAGTCAGTGTTTACGTCATCAGAATTTCCGCGGCAAGTTCCTGCCGTGGCCATAATAGAAAGATAGACCACATAAAGTCAATTTAGTGTATTTTGATTTATACAAGGTAAGTCGGAAAGGGGGTAGGTACTAATCCGCGGGTAACTTAAAGTATCACTGATGACGGTTTTAAAAAAAGTGTTAAAAATTCTATAATTTTTATTTCCATGTAAAATATTTTTTATTTTAGTTTTTTCAAAAATTCTTCGTTACGACTTTAGTTACGAATTCAAAAAACGGACCTTCTAATTCGTGACCCCAAATGTGACCTAAAATGGAAACACAGCTGATCATAGCTGAAGATAGATAGATTTTAACATATTTTTTATGTAGTTTTTGAACAGCTCATAAACTATTTACTTTTGGGTAAAGTGGTAGAATAAAAGTTACTCATCATTATTGTTGAGAAATAAATTTAATATTTGAAATATGATCTCTATATAAGAGTACTTGTCTATTGAACTCTATTTGAACTCTGTCACTCGATTTAAAAACATGGTTGTATTCTCGTAACAATAAATATTAATTATTCTGAAATCTTGCCTATTTATAATTTCTAACCCGATCCCAACAATTATGGGTACTTTAACACCCTTTCGGATTAGTACCCCCTTTCTGCCTAACATTGTATAAGGCGTTCGATAGAATCAACAACTACGTATTACTGTTACGATATAAACTAATTACTTTAGATTTTGCTCCAAGGTTCCTTCTTTCAATCTCTATCTTCGTGATGGTCAGCAGTGAACGCTTCTAGGATTAAACTATTATCCCCCATATGTTACGCGTTCAGGAGTTAGTCAGGGATCCATATTAGGACCCCTACTATTTCCCATACTGAATTTTTGCTTTAGGCGGACAATTGTCTAATCAGAGATACAATCTCAGTGACACTGCGTAGGACTTCAACGGGGTCTCAAAACGTGATGAACGTGGGAAGGTGTTATGGGATCAATAAAATGTGAGTTCAGCCCTATAATCTTTTATTGATTTACGAGAGAAGTAAAAATACCAAGTAGGTTAGGTATGATGAAGACGCTCAACACGGTCCTGGAAACCAGCCCTGTTCTGGATTTTTCTGCTGAGGTATTGAAACGTTCTAATCTAATACATGAAGTTAAAAGACAAAGTAAATGGGTCTTATTGTTAATGTATAGATGTAACGGCTTATTCAGGCTTATTGTTGTAAATTAAGAATAGCTTTGTTAATAATACACAGTCACTACAGGTTAATGTATTTTTAGCCTGAACGTTAGCATTACAAAATGAATAAGGAATAATTTGCCGAAATCATCATTAATTTTACAATCTATGTTAAATTAGCTTCAGAAAATAAACTAAAAGGAAGATTAATTGCTTATTTTGTAAAAGAACACAATGTAACTTGATTGTAAATGGATTATTCCCATGTAATTAATGAGAATAAAATAGTTCATACAAGGAAAAATCATCACATAACTGGTTTATTAATGGTGATTGGTGCTGTTAACTTAATAAAACTCTTGAAATAGTACTTAAACATAGGTTTAAAAAGTTAACTTTAATATTCATAATAAATGTTTATATGCACAAGCACGTGTAATCATGTGCATCGTTATGCATAAAATAAAACTACTAGTGATAAGAAATATGCAAAAATCCTGTACCATGCAAGCCTCAATCGTTGGCATCGTTCCTTACTTAGCCTAAGTAGCTATTAGAGTGGCAGGGGACAAGATGAATAGCCGGCCGACAGACAGGTGAAGGAACTTTGTGACGTCACGGCTCAATCGCAGGTGTGCCCTTCTGTTTCAAAATACGGGCAGGTAACTCCCGTCAACGACTCGTATTACTCTACGAAATATTTTTCAACTTTCATTATTCATGATCGCATTTTGGCCCCTATTTAAAAGGCCATTATTAAAATGTCCCTAATGGGATCCAGCACTTCTTTGCTGGCACTAATGCGAGTTGTGAACAGTTCTTTTGTCCAGACAAAGGGAAAAGCGATTTGCATATTCTCGTCTGTTTAAAACTCCAGCCTTACACATGCTAAACGGTGCAATCAAGTTGCTAAAATTAAATCAAATAGCCTTTTACATGAAAAGTTGTATCCCAGAAATAAAAACTGCAATCTTTGGGAACACCAGACAAGCCCAACAAAGGGTCATTTGGACCAACGTATATGTACACTTCGTCCGGTTAATTGTTCTTGCACGAGTGCTGGTGAAAGTTGGCCACCAAGTCTTCTGAAATGACTCATATTTGAACAAACAATATTCACATGTAAATTAGGACGAACCCATAACACTGCTCTTAAAGTTTCGAAAATTTTGAATTAATGAACTGCAGGAGCGCTTTCCAATTACAAGCAATGTTGTTAATTCCATAAAAGTCAATCTAATTTCTGCAGTTTATTCGATTAAATTATTCTTACAACATTGACAAAAAAAACAAGCTTAAGCTTCTGACCTATCTTCAACACTTATAATTACTGTGATAATGCATTTTAATTTATTTCAATTTTGCGTTACCGGTTTTAATGGCTTTTAAATAAATCCCATAGATTATTTAAAATCATAAGTCAATTCTTCTTCCGTCTTAGTTTTTCGGTCATTGCCATAACATGGATTCGATTTCATTGTACCAATCGGATTCTTTTATAGCACGGCAGGGCGGGGGCGGTCGGGATTGTTTTGACGGGGAACGAGACCTGGCGGGCGGCAGGGCCCTCGGCTTAGGAGAGTGGCTGCCCCCCGGCCGCGGCACGTATACCTGCGCGTGCGCCGCGATGCGCACCTCCGCTTCACCGCGCCGCGGAAACGGCAGGTAGCTCGCATAAGCCGAACGTGGTTCAGTGCGCGCGTTCTCTCGCCGCCGCTGGTAGTGTTTGTGGTGCGCGGAAGCTGGCGCGCTGTTCGCAATTATGGTTTCTACATCTCGTTGGTGAAGTGGTTTAAGCAGTGAACCTGTTCATATACGAAATGTCCTGTGACAGGAGAACAAGGGCCGCGCGTTTCCTCGAGCTGCGGTGAGTTCGCAACGCCGTACCACGCTTCCCGTCACGACCGATTCACCGATCCTTTGTTGAAGTTGAATCCTCCGAGTGACGTGTGTCCGTCTCTTTTCAACGCGTTCTACCTGACGAGTCGGATGGTTTAAGTGTTTGTGTTTTTATCTCGGGTGTTTCTGTTCCTGTAAGAATGGTTTACATTCACAGAGCCGTAGTTCAGTGTTGTAACATTAAAGCGAAATCGTCGTTGAAGTTTGAAATTGGTGCCATTGAGGAGTTTTTCTGCTATTACAATTTTTGCAATAAAACTTGGCAACGTTGATTTCAAGTACAAAGTCATTAGTGTTGTGTTGTGACCTTGACAACTAAGTTACGACACCAGCGTCCCGAGCACACGTAATGTCTAAGAAATTGGCGGTCACGATTTTCTTCTGTAACCTTAAGGCCTTATGGCTCCGAGCCTTCACAATTTTCTTATCAGTTAGCATTAATCAAAAAACGTATCCCCTTGCTTACTCCTTCGTTACATGTTTCATCATTGCTTGGGCGTATTTTATGGCAAAGCTGTTAAGAAACCGTCTACGTCCTATTTTGAATGATTGCACCAACTTCGCTTAAACAGTTCCACCATTACATTAGTGTGTCGGTTGCGAGAGCGCCTCATTTCTGGTGGAATGCAAGCGGTAGGGCAAGAGTGGCTCGGCCCAGGCGCAGATGTGGGGCGCGGGCGCACTCCCCGCCTCGCCTCCCGGCCTTGAAAGGCTCTTGACCAGGCCAGCGCCGCCGATGTCGTATTTATTGCAACCTCCACGATCCGTACCGACGAGGTTATTGACGCCTCGCGGCTTGATGCCTTCACCTAAGTACTATTCTTTATCATGGGAACACTAACAGCAATGTCGAGTCCACTCAATGCTCGCCTTCTCCTTGTAGCGATTGTTCTCACGTCGATCTTGTTATAATGAATAACTACAATAGTTATTACGTCATTTGCTAAGCGAGTTTCCGCCTTCGAAGTTTGGTAGTTAACGACGTGAGTCACGCAACTGACACGCTTCATAATAAATCTGCAGCACACAATGTATTGTGTGAGCAAACAAATACCTATAAGGTTTTAGGTGCATTGTCCTTCTGCTGGTCCAAAGATTTACGTCAGAAGTGTCCAGTAGTCGTACTCTGAATGCGCAGAGCGAAGTGACTTTCATTGTCGGGTAATATTTATAAATACTGGTTTGAACTGACACAGGATCGATGCCCAGCGAGCCCTAGGTGAAGGACGATTGTCTAGTCCCTCGCCCTTTGTACGCGCTCCGTTTCATTGACAAAGAACATTTAATGCTTACCTTTTAATGCTTGATTCAGATTTGATCATACGTTTACTATGGATATTCTTCTTTCACGGCTATTACAAAGCGACAAGAAGGCAATGTTTATATTTCTTTGGAAACAGTCGTTCATCAACCTCGTTTACCAAAATCAATGTATTGATCCCCTTAATACAAGAATACCTACTTAACAGCATTTCACCTACATTATATTTAAATCTTTCTGTCCAATGAGTTGAATCAGCTGCCTGTACCATATGGCGCCGAGATCCACACTTCATAAAGCGAATGAGGCCGGCATATGTTGCCGCTTTCACTCCCAACATCACAATCGATATTACGTATAGCCTCGTGCGTAGTCGCGAAACAAACATGTGACAAAATCGAATTCCGCACTACGTTAGCTTTAACTTTTAAATATTATTGAAATACAACTAAATAACAACACACAACACGCGTGCCATTCGGACATGAATCGAGAACTGGACACTTCGATTGATCCTAAACTGCAGCATTGTCCTCCATTTCAACCTATTGAGTACTGGGTTAAGTTCAAAGACAACATTACATCCATTATTTTTACGGTCCAATGGAAATGATAAACAATCGTGTTTCATTATCTAAATGAAAGTACAGTAAGCGTGCCAACAAAATGACGTAGTTTAATTAGTACAATAATAAAGCTTAGCGTACGGCCGCGTGGCTGGCGAGGCAGGAGGGTAGTTTTTGCCGACAGCAGCTGGTAACCCCAGCAGTGACTCACGTCCTGTGTGCCCCACTGCGAGCCGGGGTGCGTGTCGTTGACCCCACTCGCAGCCCCATGCAACACACATACGCACGCCACACAATTTATCCATTGCCTTTTGTGCTCTCTATTATTTATAGCGTTTTAGCTCATACTGTATATCCCTATGCTTTTTTCGTTTGCACGCTCCCGGTTTATCCATTTTGCATGGACAAGTGATTGTCATTCGATTCGGCACACACTCTATTCACTACACTAGGAATTCTCTATACCCCGGATCAATCCGTTATTCATTCAGTAAAAGCTCAACATTATTAAAACTCTTTCATCATCTGGATAAACAACTACGTAACGAAATGTTTTTAGTTAAGATTTTCCTCATAATTCCATTGATACGACTCAAGCCTAGTAATTAATTAATAGTTTCGTACTGTCTAATCATAACTACAAAATATTATCTACTGTTAAGTGCTCTCACAATAAATTCACTGTTTATTAGGCCTTTACAAAAATGTTTTAATGAAATGATCGATCCGTCAATCACCAAAAATATATTTCTTAATTTACAGATTGATATGACTGATATAAACTTTGAATTGAATTCACACTAAGTAAATACTCCACTGTAAGTGTTGCTTTTAAAGATTCATTTGATATCAATCAAAAATAAAGAAGCTGAAAAGGAAATAAGTAACATGTTATTAGGTATAGGCAATGTTCCTCGCAGTACCTAAGTAGTTGATCAGTATTATTGAAGTAGAAATGTATCGGGAGTGACATTGAAGTTATGGTCGATACCCGCGAGGCGTTTGATCCGGCCACCACCGCGCCTCATACCGGTTTCCAGCAAGCCGAGACGGCATTGTTGATCCTTCCACAGAAAAACAAAATGAAACAATCTGTTTTTTGTTCCACGCACGCTCCGAGCTGTTCACTTGCTATCTTCACTTGTGTTACCATTTCGTTTGAATCTCATAGTACTTTGACAATATTAGTTAAGAAAAAGTATTATTTAAATTTATTTTGAAAAACAATGTAAGGTTGGTTGGCATTAGTGTTCACGGAAGCGACTGAATCCTCGTCATCAACTTGGGTCACGCTTCGTTGACGCGATTTGCTTAGCAAATAACGTTGTTTCCTGCCCACACCACACCATATTTTAGTAAGAACTTCACGTGTTCCTTCAAGCTAGCAACAACTTCATTATGTTGCTAGTTTTTACAACAAGGTTTTTTGTTAATATCAAATGTACAAAATGCTTTGTTAGTGATATCACTTGATCTAACAGATTCTCAATGGTGTATCTGTATACTCGGTTTCCGATTGAGTATTATTTCATTCAGGATTGAGAAGCAACTTTTATTATTATATTATATTTAAATTGTATGGCAGCAATAATATGAAAAAGCCTATCATTATCTATTGTTAAGAGCAGTCGGGATTTGATCATTAATTTATCCCCATTCAACAAAGAAAACCTTTGTCGTTCAGCAAAACTTATTTCAAGGCCTTAAATTGGCGTGGCGTTAAAATAGGTAGTTTTGAATCTGGAAGGCCTCTACCTGAAGGGTAGTGTCGCGGGCTGACGATGAGTTGACGGTTGAGGTACGAGTGTATGAATAATTCACGTCGCCGCACCCCTCGCCCAGTCTGTGCGGACTCCCGGCACTCTTAAGTTGCAGGAATTTCATAGATTCTACTGCGAAAGCCAATTCGCTGTTATTGGCCGTCTGGTTTATCTCGTCCCCATTTGTCATACTCAAAGATTTTATGACTATATGTCTTGCTAGCGCTAAAGAGAATTTATAGAAGTTTTGGATAACGAATACAGTAGTCAAAAGATTTTTTTATTTGGATTGCTTGCATTCGTGCATGCTAGATATCTACATCCTCATAGTTACGCAAATTAACTAAACGACCAAACTTTAGGATCTTATAAAGTGAAAAATTGGGTCGAAGTGATAAATACCCGCAAAAAGCATTCCTTTTTAAATAATCCCTCGACCGAAAATTGCGGTCGCCGCTGGCTCAGACACAGACGAGGCTTGTAACATTCCTGAGGCACGAGTATAATGTGCCTCTAACTCAAAGACTCGCTTATTTGCGCACACCACTCGAAAAGCTTGCCTACCAGTTTTATGTGCGAGCCGAAAACGTTTTTAAACTTTTAGCTCGGAGTATACACGAGACTTTGAAAGAAACGTGGCCTTAAGATGTAAGAAATAAAAATCTAGAACGTGGAACTTGTAACAACATTATTTATTACTTCCTGAGGTTTTGGAAAACAGTACATTATATTACTTATCAAGTTAATCTCACGGATGTATTTTCAATCGTTTCTGGGGATACCAAAACTATTTTCAATGCTATCGTTATTGTCAATATAAAGTAACTAAACAGATTTGATGTCGTAAAAAAATGTGTTCTATAAAATTTTACTACTATCAGCATAGTTCTAGAATACGGATTCAAAAAGTAAAAGCGCGATAACTCTAGTAACTATTGCACAAAAAATGCACGATTTGCATTCATACTAGAATAGAGGCGAACAACTGGCGTAATATAACGAATAAACTGATAATAAACGTTTATACCAGCACTTATATTTAATGGTTACCATGCTATTTTGTTGTTGTGCTGGCAATGTTTGTACAATCCATGTTTTATCAAGAGCTTTCTTCAATAAACGTTTCCCAAGCAGAAATAAAATTTAACTCAATATTAACTTATTCATTACTCATTAGATATACATTAGAGATGTTCCCGAAGAAGATATTGCTAAGTTTCTCATTGGACTCCTTAGACGGGGACTCATTCAGCGGTGCTAAAGGCATTTAAAAGCGGAGGGTGTGCTTATCTGTGGAGGGCGGCGCCGCGACGCAGGCGGGGTGTAGGGTGGCTTTGTTCCCGCGCCGGCCTTCCAGACCACTTAGAAGATTGCTCGGCTTTGTCTTCGCACGATACTTCTTTATACTCTGGGTCTCGCCTCCAATTTGGGTTTTAGATTTATTTACACCAGCCCCTGTTTAGTTCGCACGATTGGACTGAAAATCGGAATTTTCTCGCGCTGTGATTTAACGTAATTGAGTGTTGCTATTCGTTTTACTCTGTTTAGATACCAAACAAGATACATTTACGTATCTCAGTTCGATTCTAGTTCTATCAAAGCATTTTAAGTGTA
The DNA here is from genome assembly GCA_905220435.1 of Amphipyra tragopoginis. Lineage (NCBI taxonomy): Eukaryota > Metazoa > Arthropoda > Insecta > Lepidoptera > Noctuidae > Amphipyra > Amphipyra tragopoginis. The sequence goes on from HG992009.1 coordinate 16,007,796, forward strand.
GTAATCAACAAATCGCATTGCGTTCCTCTTGCAACGATGCACAGCATAGGTAATTCACATGACTCGTTAAGGCCTACACAACTACGACGAAGGCCTTGTTTAAATTGTTTTTGCCTTCACCATATTGTTATAAGCCATTGTGTACTAATGCTGAGCTAATATTCAATGACCCAGATTCTCCTTCGGTTATCCTTACTTGCTTCCTTATTTGCTGACTTTTGTCGTTCTTGTCTAAACGCTATTATTCCTGGGTGTGTTTCATTAGAATGACCTCTGACCCAATTATTTTGTACAGCTGTGCTGAAGAAACTTAATCTGAGTTGTACATTTATTTTAATTGCCTTATTAGGTTTTTTCTCCGTCATGTTTGTATAGGCCGGGTGCAGGTGTGGCAGCGAAAGCAGCGCTCCCTTGACACGCTACGGCGCGCGCGCATTGCAGTCAAGGCCCTCGACTGCTGCGCATGCGCTCGACCCGACAAAACGCACTTACAAACAATATCAGCGTCAAAAACAACTCGAACACCCAGATTTCTAAAATCGATGATTAACCATCATCATTATCATTAACAGTGAACTTGTAACGTACCACGAACGATATTTCTGTTATTATTCGTGGAATTAAAAACAGTTCGTGGCGTGACGTTTCTATAACTGGATTTCCCATGTGTCTATAGTATATAAATGCTTTACTTTACCTGTTTGTTGTATACGTGACTAACCGCATCGTGTGCAACGTCAATGGTTGTTTCATAAGGTTTAAAGTCCTTGCTCAGTGAACTGGTTTCCTTACATTCTGTTTCCGAAAAAAGAATACTAATAGAAACAATATTATTTATAGACAATAATTCGATGTGATATGTGACCATGGCACAATAGCTTCATTATAATATGGCGGAGTCAAGGCATCCTTGACACGAGGAGCGGCGCAGTGCACCGCAGCATGCACGCGCCGCGTCACACCGCCACTCGTTATGTAATCATCACCCACCACTATCGTTATTCAACACCTCTTATATCATACCACTTGTCGACTAATGCACCGCGACGGCATACACGCCGACCATACATAACAACACACTTCAAAGTGTCACAAAAACTTTGACACAAATGAACGCAGATTCCTAGGTACATCACTTTTACTTTACCGGTAGCAAATCCAAGCTTCCTAACGTAAAATAATTCTATAGAACTTATCCGAAAAAAGTTGACCAGCATTTGGTGCCAGGGAAACCGCTAAGTAGGTTTTTCCTTGACACAAGGCCCTGTTGCAACGCGGCAACCGATACAAGGTTGCACCGACACGCCCTAGCGATTATTTAATTGTTATTTAAACCAGAGATAGTTCATCGGCGTGGTATCGAAGCCTATAGACAAGTCAGCAAAGTGAAGTAAAAAAATCACTAATCAAGGTGACAGCTCGTTTTTAGGTTAGCGCATTTTTTATACATCTTGTGCTCGTTTATCTTATTCAGTTTAGTAATCCTATAGACAGATAAATAAATACTAATTGCCATACGATAAGTAAAGGTTTTCTTATACCCACGGAGCTTATCTCTGCGAAAAAGATTAATTACTAACTTTGACTATCAATTTTGACAAGTTTGTACGTTCCAATCACGGACTAGAAAAAAAGAAGGACTCCGCGCCACGCATATCAAAAGTGAAGCACCGTACCGATCTATGTGTGCGTGATTTGAGGGATACCAGATAAATGAAAATTTCCCCATTTTTTTTTTATATTTTGAAAGTTTCATTTCTTTAAATGAAGCCATATAAGAAGTCCGCTTACATTATTTAATTGCAATTACAAACATACACTTAGTTAAAACTTAAAATTAAGTATTTATTTTGTATGAGTAACAAGAAAAACGTTTTCGACGGAATTCAATGTTCTTCATCTCTGCAGGCTCTTATTACTTTAATCCAATCATTATTCCATGGTTGATTTGCTGTAGGAAATCTATAAAAATAATCATATTCAATACTTGCAAAAAACTCACAAAGAACACAAAAAAATGGATTACCCAATCTCTCGGGAAAATTACCCATTTATTTTCCGACAGCACGTCTATGTCTTTTGAGGTTTTGTGTTCCAATAGTAATGATTTTAAAATGTCAAAAATACAATAAATCAACAGGTTAAATAAGTGTCTTACTTATGAATGTTATTCCTTGACACTTTTTCTGGGATGTAAAATTATTTTTAAACCATTTCACAACACAAGAAGGCATTATTTTATTTTATTACTTGACGTAAACAGTACCTACAAACCTACAATGACGGCGCGGTGCCGCGTAATGGCGGCCAGTCGGCACCTTATGATGTAAATGTGTGCGTGAGGCATGTTTGTACAAACGGTCCGGCATACTTATAGTGCTTCACTTTCGATACACGTGGCGCGGAGTCCTTCTTTTTTTTCTAGTCCGTGGTTCCAATTTGGAGCTTGATAAAGGATTGAAGAAGGATGGCGATTCGCAAACACACGAGAAAGTTGTTTCACTCAAAATAATTACTGTTAAATATAAAATGGTAATAAGTAAAGGCCACGTTGAAAATTAAGCGCATACCTCCAGATGGCACGACATCGTTCGGTGACTCTTTCGTAAGATGACCCCAGAATCGAAGTCGTCGCTTTCTACAACTGTCACGAGAAATGTTAAAGTGTGTTCATGCAGTCGAGCCTTGATTTTTAACACACCTTTACGCACGTAATATGTGGGAAATTTTAAATGAAATCTGCGGTGAAGTTTCTTTAGAAAAATCCGCACTGAGAATATCTTATTTACGATATCCTCTTCACTTCTCCAATTAAGCACTGTCTGACATCGAATCGTTTTAAATTCGGTTAAATAATAAATGTACATACTGTGATTCAATTAACAATTAATCCCCCCATCCCCGTTGGTTCAGTATTCAATTCAGTTTCGGACCAACGTTTCAATTTCGCATGTAGATGACACTTTTGTTTGCGTTACAAATTAAAATGTCGGCAATCAGGGTTTTATTTAAAACTTGCCTATCGATTGATTTTTGTCACATGTATATTATGTACTAGTGGAAATCCATTTACATGTTAAATACTGGCACATGTTGGCTGTTGAATTGAAAATTCCGATATGAAAAGCTCTTCAACCACGTTACTAATTCAGTAGCTTTTTCAAACTGCACCAATTCTGCTTCATTAAACCTCAGGTTCACATTTGAATTCAAACGGTCGTCCAGCAGAATAATATCAAGTATCTAGATTGATTTTTCTTTACAGTTATTGGCATACTTCACTTACTGCGTTTTATAAACACGGTTGATCAATCTTGTGCGTTTCCTCACGTTTACCTGCCACTTCGTTGGCGATCTGATTACTTTGCTGATTCATTTTTTTTATTCAGTAGACGTCTAATTATTGTATGATGCCGAAATATAAACCAGTCACAAGTTGGGGTCCTCAATAGTCCTGCTTCCAGCTAATTATCTTTAGACATCATCTGTCTTTGCAAAGACACACCCCCGATGCAACTTTGTACCTATGCAATAAATAACCTTCAATGAAGAATACATATTCAATTATATTATTATTCTGGTATGTACTTGTAATGTTGTTTAACTACATAATACCATTTAATTACGTTTTGCTTCAATGATTCGTGTGCGGAGAATCCTTCCAAGCTAAGGTATTGTTGTGTTATCCTCGCTAAATCCAACGCCTTGTGTAATATTAATGCCTGAGGTTTAATATACTGAAATTAAATTTGCACCACAGCTGATGTACAGGATTTGTAGAAGGCACTTTATGTAACCTCTAATTTAAACATACGGCTCAGTGAACATCAATTTCAGTAGTTGAGTGTAACATAGACGTAGGGGCAATCGACTGCAAGTCGGTGACACTCATGAATGGTTCTGTTCAGAGCAAGCACAGGATTTAATATTTACAATAGTGATACAGAGCGAACGTCATTCAGCTAGTTCATTGTTCGCGCGCGTTGGCACACGCTAATGTTGTCGGCCTAGCAACGTTCTCTTCCAATGTTCCATTCACCTCTCACCGAGCGTGAACGGTTATGTTGCATGTGACCACACCCGGCAACGTTTATTCACGAGTTTTGAAAAGTGTAAAGACTTCTGCAACTCCTGACATAAACCCCGACTCGACAAGTTGAAGTTTTCTCACGCCAACTGACGTTCCAATTGCAAAGTGATATCACTGCTATTTCAGTAGCACATGATTTTATTAACAAATCGTCCGTGAGAATGTCCATGCGCTGAGTACTCGGTATAAAATTGCGGTAATTCCTGGTAAACACAACACACATTTCTTTCCTAGATATACCGGCTTTTCTGTGTATTATGCCAAAACCCCCTTTGCCATATAAACGAAAGTTTATAACAAATACAACGCATTAAAGCGTTCAGACATGACGATGTGGGTCTATTTTAGGGTTGCAAATAGGTGTATGTTCGGACGTTAACACGCACGTGGTGCAAGACGTCAGAGATCCGCCGGTCACGTGTCCCCTCTGTTTGTTTACTGGCCGCCACGTGAACTCGCCAGATTATCTCCCGCTATCGGTCAAATATTAACAGATGCTCTACTAATACAATGAAATAGTTGTTGAATTTGTTGCCTTTAACAGATAACAGTTGGCCGTTTCATTAATTTACTCTGATAAGATATAAGGTCCCTCTTTGCTTTCGTGTAATCTTGTGATTTTGAATTCAGGTCAAAAGCTCAGGCTCCCTTATCGGGTCTTCTGCTATTTTGCCAATTTCTTTCCAGAATATTCCAGGACAAACGTGCTTTAATTCTTGAAAGTTTAAACTTCTAATGCCTATTTGTAAACCATAGGAAAATTTTGTATCTCACAAAAAGAACGAAGCAAATATGAAGGTCTCGCCACTCTAATTTATCGTAATTTGTGGTTTCAAAATCCAATTCTGTGAAATTTAAGAACATTCAACTACAAAAAGTAGCACGATGATGTATTCCCATAACCACGCAATATTTTATAGCATTCTGCCAAACAACGGTGTTGGTACGTAGTCAAGAGGTAGCGCGACGCGACGTGAGGGGACGCATTCACTGCCTTTCACTTCCCGCTTTTGTCATGCAGCCGCTCTAGGCGACGGAAAGGCAGACGGCCTTGTAGCTTGCGTACCTTCTAGGCGTCCCTTCCCATCCTACATAGATTGTACACCAAACCGCATGCGAGCCACTAGCCCTGTAACACATGATCAGTCGAAACCACCGACAATTTAATAGTTGAGTCACGTATCCGGTGGAACTGAGTTGAGCAATTGATACACAGGACGCTAATGAGCCCCATGGCAATAGTCATGCCTTTATTAATATATTGTTGTTAATACTTACCAGTTTATTTTAACAACACTATTAGCGTCGTTCGATGACATCATATTCAATTGTCACTGATCTACGTACGAATCAAACGCGCGTGACCATTTGCAATGTGACAACGACGTGGCTAACATTTGGAAATCGTTTGCAAACCGACAAACTCTAGTACTATGTGTATAATTAAGGAATAACAGAGCAATTACATGACATCACGACTGAGGAAAAAATAAACAGCAATTAAAATAAATCTATTAACAAGAAGCGATCATAGAACATTCGCATGTGTCTGAACGAGGTTCCATGGCCGTGTTAACCTTGGCTTTTGAGCGGTGACTTTCACGGTTAGACGGCCGGCGTTACATAAGATGCGCGGGTACTCCGCCGACGCCCGGCATCTGCTGTGACGACACCACCACTCACCGGTCACTCGGAAACCGGTTTCTACGAACTTTGACAATACATTTGTATGACCGTCTATTGCTGAATCCATCCGCCAGGAAGTGATTGCTTTAGCGTATTCGAAGTTATGGTAAAAAATAGAGTAAAGGCAGTACTGTGTCTCTCCAATGGACAAGGCAAGCAGTCATACTTCTAAATTGTTCTTTGTTCAACGCTTACCAAAACAGGACTTCAACTTTTGATGTTATACGGAAGACATTTTTCTTCTCTGTATAGTATTACAGTTTACTGGGTCATGGTATCCACCAAAATTGTATTGCTCTTAGATAGACATTTTGTTTGCAATTTTTTGATGATGGCACTAATAAATCGTTTCTTCTTTCCCAGGTACAAGAGCGGGGTGCGCTCAGTGAGGGGCGGGGGCGGGGGCGGCGGCGGCGGCGGCGCGGAGGAGGCGCGGCGCGGCGGCCTCAAGGCGCTGCCCAAGCGCGCCCGCACTCGCTGTAGGGGCATGAACATGGGGCAAAAGCTGTCCGGCGGAGTAAAGTCGGTGTCGCGCGAGTGCACGGCGCCCTTCAAGGTAACGATTCCTTATAACAAATCTCCTTATGAGATAGAAGAAGGATGATTGTAAACCCCGGAAGGGTAGTAGCTAGACGTGGTCTCTCCCAGAGGTTGAAGATCACACAGTTTCTATAACACCGTCCTGCAACAAAAAAACATAACAGAATAACTTACTTATCACTTTGTCGGACTTGGGAAAAGACCAGGATCCCACGCTTAGCAACTACGCTTGCATGTGGAACCTGTGCCACTAACGAAGTACGACCAATAAGACCAAAGATCTACGTGGGGGGAACTATTCAACCACGAGACCTTTTTATGAAGCGATTAATATACACTAAAGTAACACCATGACTTCTTCTCCTTTCACGTCAGCACGAGCTATATTTTATTTGTCCAGAATCCGGCCACTTCATTCATGGCACAATCGGGATGGCTTAGATAATAACAAGGAGCTAATGTTGTACTGTTTGTTGTTTAGGCGGTAGTTGCGCGCGAGCTGGCGCCTGAGCCGCCTCGGCCCGCGCGCCTCGACGCGCTGCTCGACGCGCCGCCCGCGCACCCCGAGCTGCAGCTGAAACACGCGTGGAACCCAGATGACAGGTACGATACAACCACCAAATTAATAACAGCTAATTGCAAAACTGTCTGAACACCATCAGTAATTATGCTTACAAAACACCCTTATGGAGAAAGACTGTAACAATACTGTTTTGGGAGACAATCTTAGAGATTAATCTCATTAATTGTCTAATATGGCTCCCATTACTGTCTGAACACAGATTATCGTCACTACACCCATTTCCGATCAACATAACAGAATGGCAAAATTGATTATACCAGGACCCATTCTAATACTGTTGATGTTAACACTAACAAAAGTATTCTACTGCCCAGACACCTAATATAATAATTACTTGTTCTCTGAAAAAACTCGCAACTGATACTTATTTCCACTGTTACATTCCAGATCACTAAATATATTCGTAAAAGAAGAGGACGCGTTAACGTTCCACCGACACCCAGTGGCCCAAAGCACAGACTGCATCAGGGGCCGGGTGGGGTACTCGCGAGGACTACACTGTTGGGAGGTGGTGTGGCCGGCGAGACAGAGAGGGACGCACGCGGTCGTCGGCGTCGCCACAGCGCATGCGCCGCTACATTCTGTGGGCTATCAGAGCCTAGTTGGAGCGACAGATCAGAGTTGGGGCTGGGATCTGGGCAGAAATAAGGTATGTTGATGCTGAATCATTCTACGCTTTAAAATGTGCGTTATCCCAACGTCGAAACTTGATTGGCATTCCCATCGTTCCTTCCGGACAGAACCAGTGCCATTCGTTGCACATAGGCCTATTAGGACACTCGCACAGGTAAACACCTCTGTGTTAGCTGCTACTGACTAGAGTCCATTACTTATACATTTTGTAGGGGGCAGCTCCCTACAAGATTTATAAGCACATGAAGTAGAGATGTCGTGTGAACATCCACACTACTTCTTTTTGCCACATGGCAAAAGGAAATATTTTAAATTAGTAAATAGCCGGTCACCATAATACAAATGGTCAAATTCCAAGTCAAGGTCAAGGTGCCAAAGTCATTTAGCTCTAGAACTATTATACTTTTGTTAAAGTTGTCAACAATAACTCAGGAAACTGTCGTTACATTCCAGGTATATCACAACGCAAAAGGCACAGGCGGCAGCGGCACGACGTACCCTGCGCTCCTGCGGCCCGACGAGCAGTTCCTGGTGCCCGACAGACTGCTGGTCGTGCTGGACATGGACGAGGGCACGCTCGCCTTCTGCGCCGACGGACGGTACCTCGGCGTGGCGGCCAGGGGACTGCGCGGGAAGACCTTGTATCCTATCGTGTCCGCCGTGTGGGGACATGCCGAGATCACCATGAAGTACATTGGAGGGCTCGATCGTGAGTGTACTACCTCTTTATTTATTCAAGTTCTGGCAAATAGTAGTCTAGAACAGAAGTTCTCAAACGTATTTCGTCTACGGCCCACTTTGAGGAACAATTATTTTCTAGCGCCCCCTAAATGTTTTAACTTTACCACATCTTAAGAATCACAATCTCAATCATTACTTTTACCGTCCTTTGACGCCCCCCTGTAGACCTCTAGCGCCCACAAGGGAGCGTTATCGCCCATTTTGAGAAAGACTGGTCTAGAAGCATAATGTAGTCTTCTATTGCGTAGAAGCAGTTCCAAAAAGTGTAAAGTCACCATGCGTGTAACTAATTGGAAACCAAGACGTATTTGTTATGCACTGGTAACGAACTTGTTCTTTGCCAATGTAGTTCAAATACCTTTTCCAGATATTTCTTTTGGCAAGTTAGACGACGACATTTAGTCAGTCGTCGGAGTGTCTTTAGATTAATAATAGGCTGTACTATGTTTGAGAAAACCGAATGGTTTCTCATATTATCCCATTCAATAGTAAACTCATTTCAAACAATTGTGGCATAAAGAGATCCATGATTTGAAAGACACTGTTCACAAAAAAGTGTAATATTAATTTCAGCCGAGCCCCTGCCGCTGATGGAGCTGTGCCGGCGCGTGATCCGTCAGCGCGTGGGTCGGCCGCGCCTGCGCGCCGCAGCGTCGAGACTGGCGCTGCCGCCCGCGCTGACCGCGTACCTGCTGTACCGCGCGCCCTAGCCCGGCGCCACGTGCGCTACTAAATCGGACCAGCCGGACCCCGACCAGCCCGCAAACGTCGCAGACACCGACACGACCGATTAAATTTTTCATTTTCAACGCTTGGATGTACTTAACGAACGAGGCGGGCTGCGGAGGTGCCGCTTTACGTAATTTTGCGACGTACCCCGATCCACCGAGGACAACGCGACACTATAACCGAGTGGACGTCGGCCGGCTTTCTTTTGTGCCGCACTGTGACACCGCCAGCGGGGACCTTCCGCTCCGACCGACTCTGACGAGTCCCAACCGATCACTAGTCCTTGTCCGCCCGAGTACAGCCGCTGTACTTTTGTGATTCGACACCTTTACGGGTAGCGGTAACTATGACTTCCATATACGAATACGAGGGGTATAGATAAAATAGAAAAAGAAAATGCAACAGGTCAAGTCTGTATAAAAACATACGCACGGTTTTGTCCGATTTACGAGTGTAACATTAAAAAGGCGATAGAACTTTATAGACGAACTCTGATTAATTCTGACATGTTAGCTTTTAGTGGCGAAGTGTCGCGGTGAGCGTCGAGTGTACAACAAACATTTTATACGTCTGTGCGGTTTGCGTTGAAACAAATAAACCCGATTCTAACATAGAACAATTGAGTCAATCGCAACTCGATGCCGATCGCGATAGCGGCACTGAATACATACAAAATGTAATTTATTATAAGCACACAAGAAATCTGTAATCGTTAGATTTAGTTAAAATTGTTTTGGCACCCCCTGCAACGATTCCAACGCGAATACCCTACTTTTATTTTAACGTTATCTGTGATAATTTTACTTTAATGACAAATTGAAATCAGCCTACATTTCTCTGAATTCAATGCATTATACTTTCACATTAGTTCATTCGTTGGATGTCGATTTTGGAACCTCAATTGGTAGTGGTGACGGGTTTGTGAGCTGTGACCCATTCTGTTCTGTGAAGTTTATATGGTGGACGACCATGGTACTGTTCTGTTACCGACAAAAGTGGACAATTTATATACGATAATATTTATAAGATAAATGTGGCATTAAATAATGCCAAAACCTGTGTTATTTAACATTGTTCAACTTTAATGCAAGCCACATGAATAAAGCCATATTGATCTCTTAAAAGTACGTTCTCTGCTCAGAGTAACTTTATAACTGTAAACTGTTCTGAGCAGAGAAGCGTATTTTAACTTGTTATTAAATAATTTAGAATGAACAACTGCAAATTATAATAACTCACGAGCCTCGGCAATTACTAATAACTATGTTAGAGATGTCATTGTTGTTATAACAATAGCATTAGCGGGCCGTGTCGTCCCGCGGCCCGCACTAGGCCAGTGTATCGTTGGCAATCTATTTTATAGCTCATTAAGCGACTGGTTTACTTTTAGTTTAATGTTTTTAATTCCTATTGTAAAAATGTGTGAGTGTGTTTTGTATATATTATACGACGCATCGCAACCACAACAAATGTGTCACCAGGAATATTTAGCTGTAATATTTTGGAGCAATTTTATTTCATTTCTAGGTTATTTAGACTGCGTATTTTGCGAACCGTGTCTCCACAATGTCTTCTTTTGCGACTATTCGACTTATAGGTGTAATTCCATGAATTCATGAAAATAGTATTTTTCAAAGCACTATAAACAATTTGTCAGCCATTTTGATCCAATTAGTTGTATCGTAACCTTTATAAAAATGTGTAAGTACTTCCATTTTAATAAGATTTTTTCATATGTAGATTTTACGGCAAGGTAGACATCCCAAGTGGAGCTCACTTTTATATGGCGTTAATATTCACATTTTATCTCCATCTCAAATGAATATAGTACATTTCATGATAAAGTCTGTTTATATGCGCGGCGCCATGTTGCGTTGCATTTAAATATTAGTTGCAAGAGTTTTATGTGAATATTGACAATGTGAGAATGAATAAATATGATAAACTGCCAAATGCGACGTGTGTGAATGTGCAGCGGTGTTGTATGTGAGTAGGTGAGTGATGTTGTGCGATGTGCGAGGACGCGCGGTGATCACGCGTGTTCGTGTACGTGCTCACGCACGGTACACATATTTTTCGTTGTGTAAGAGATATAATCATGATATATAAAATACACCAAGCTCGATGTTGAGGTAGTCTTTTATGGTAAACCTCTCGAAAGGACCAACACTTTCCTATTTGAACACCCGATTTAAATTGTTTTATGTGGAATAATGTTTAACTCTGTCTCCCGCACTTCTATCTACATCCTCAATATTAGGGGTTTACTGTAAAAGATTAGTATAATAATTATTAGCAACAAATAACCATGTGAATTCTATGAATCGTCAAATTTAGTCCTGTATATATTAAAGTTTATCATTTTTGCGGTGTTTAATGACTTTATTGTAAGTGGAAATGCATTTTAGTTTTATAAGTTGTAGGCAATATTTTTAAAAGGTCATTTCTAACAGATAACTGCGATCGACAGTCGAATCTCTTAGATACAATGATTAAAAAAAATAGGAAAAACGATTGGAATAATAAATATGGTTAAGAAAATAATAAATGATATAAATTAAAAAAATAGCTTTTTATTGCTTTCTCTTTACCTATTTTATCTGAATTATTTATCACAATATGGAAAAATCTTCATGAGCGCCTTGAAGTGAAGGACGGACTAAACAATTATAATATCAGTTATTCACATTAACATTTCCATTTTTTAAAACAACAGAACTTTTACTCTTATTTTCAGAGTTGCCAGAACATATCTAATTCCATGCTAAACAATAAATTAAAACTACACAAGTTCCTAAGCTACGAATTAAGATACAAACGAAAATACTGAGTAATATAACATAATGGAATAATTATGATCATACACATACATTATAAAAACACGACTGGCACGACTGAAGGGGTAGGAAGTGATATACAATCCATAACTCACTTTGCCAATGACGAGACGTCAAACCAAAGACCACACGCTCGGCAGTCGTGCTTTTTACAACTAGACAACAGGTGCCTCTCGTATCTATAGGCTAATTCAGCTAACTAAAGAAGTTCCGTTGCAGTCAGTGGCGTAACTATGTAACCAAGGGCCCCGCGGCAAAAATGAAATTGCGGCCCTATTTAAACTAAATACTTTGAAGGTGCAAAACTACTTCATCAGCTCCTTATCGCCCACTGCAGAGCATAATAAAGCAAAGCTATTTACTAGTAAGCATTACGTATAACGCAGCAGATAATTATTTAATCGCAGTTATAGTTACAGTTAACACGTTCAGTGCCGGATGCCCTCCAGGAGGGCACCCTGCAGTCGCATTCGCCATGCTGGGTGCCCTCGTGGAGGGCTCATTTTAAATGTAGGTTTTCTTGGAAAATACTCCGTCATGAAACAAGCAAACACCTATTTTACGACGTAGTAGCGTATTTTTCACGGTTTTTAACTTAATGCAAGGAACCCTCCTCGAGGGTTCACTCTTAGCGCAAACGTAACGCTAAGGACCCTCCTGGAAGGTCCACTAGCAATATGTATGGCGGCATAACGTATGAGTAGTATGAGCTCTGTGAAAAGCGTGGTATAGACTCGAATATGTTAAGTTTCGATCAAAACAACGCTTTTCGTAAACTCTTATCAGCGATCGCTGTCAGATACGCTCACGTGAACTTAACTGCAACTTGATCAGCGCGTCATGAAATTACGTGAATTAGCCTACTGATAGAAATGTAACGCATGTGTGGTCTAGGCGTGCTAGTCGTTTTTCAGTTGAACACTGCGGAGACAATAAAGAAACAATACTTTTCTTCAATCGCAAAGCGTGTGGTGCTCTAAAACAGTGTCGTCACTAATAATGATGGTGTTTTCTTCAGCGAAGTCTTGTGGCAGATCTATTTGTGCGGTCAGTTCCTGTAGACCACCTATGAGTTCATTTAGTGACGCCTGTAAAGAAATTATAACTTTAGGGACAGATTTTATATTACGCTTTAGGGCCACAGCAGGCCTCTGCTTACTTTCAGAAAATATTGGTAGCTACTATATAATCAACTCGGTCGGGACATTGCTATAATTCTTTACAAAAATCTGTATTTATCAACTACACTCACCGGCATAATTAGCGGAACGCAACAAAAAACCGTGTTTTTTCCATAATTTTGTACTGTACATTGATGTTTTTGTTTAAATATTTAATAATTAGCATTAAATGCATTAAAATAACAAGTAATCAATAATCATTTAATTGAATTTGGCAATTTAAATCTTTAATTTGCTAAAATATCCATTTTGTAACTTTAGGCGCATATTTTTTGGAATAATTAATTTGCTATTTATTTTACATTTTTGTTTGTTTTATCACCGTTTCTACACTGCTAGGGTCCTTATCAGTATTATGACATGTTTCTCCATCCAATTTTTTAATCCATTATCTTTTCTTATGGCAAATTGTCCCCATACTCCCATGAAACACTTTTTAATCCTCTAATGTTTCTGGGTGGCTAGATTTTTTTCTCTAACCCTATTTCCCGTCAAGGCCAAGTCATATTCTATTGGACTCATGACCGGGGTCCACGTTGACCCACCCTGGTGGGTTATTACAACATCTTATATGAAATTGCGGACCACGAATACACGGTCCGGCCACACATAATCGTGCATATTATTTTTCTTGTCTGATATATCATCAAGTGGGCATCGCATGAGGTTTTGGGATGTCTATCCTGCAAAAATAAGCAGCCAGTAAGCCTCCTTTAATAATACCTAACTCCGTGTGCGCTTCAAAACAAATGATACCCCAAACCATTACTGGAGAATTCCAGTATAAGGCACATTCCTGTAAAATTTGACTGTTCAAAGCGATTCTCTTGACGTATCCATATTCTATGCCTCCCATCCAAAACATGTATTAAAAAAAACAGCTTGGCCCCGAGGAAAAATCTCTTTCTAACTCCTTAGTCCGATCTCGGTGTTATTGAGCAAAACTTAATTTCACTACGCGATGACCTACACCACGTTTTGGACATTCAGCTGTCGCGTTAGACATCAGATTACCTTCAATGAGACGTCGTCTTTCTTTCCGCATACTCACAAGCAAAATACGGACCACTTTCAGGATACTACAGGTCCGAATAGCAGCATTGCGCCAATTTTTCAGAGCCTTAATAAGTTTGAACTGTCATAAACCAATCATCAGCGGCGGTTTTTCCTTGATTTCTGCATTATCCTCATCTTCTAACGAAACATCCTATCTGCTTGTACCGATGGACATTGCGAGGAATGACTAATATCGATACACCCAGTGCTTAACTTACTGCACAATAGGTTTGATTTTCATCGATCACTGTAACATCCCTCGTAGCTTTTGTCACAGGTAAATTACTTCTTTCAGCCTCTACGCAATGTTTATTTTCCAAATGCAATGAATACACTAACGCCAAACCACCAGTACTTAAATAAAACAAAGTTCCGATCAAAAACACAAAAGGGCAAAATCTCTTTAAAATCAAAACTGGGCCTAATTTACCTCTAATCGCTTAGGAAAACCAAATTTTTCTTTAACATGCAAGTCCTAATTGAAGGTTCTTTTGAATAAAAAAATCGTCATAGCAATAGCAGTACCATATAATAAAAAAATGTAAAAAATGAAAACGTTCCGCTAATTATGCCGGTGAGTGTAGTTACTTACATACACAGATACATCACTAACATCAGTGGCTCACTTATAACACTTTTAACACGAAGGAATACTGACTTCCTAAGATACAGGTGTATATCTAGTTTAGGAATCAGTTTTATCTTTTTTATTAAATACTAGCACAAGCCATAAATGTACCGATTTAGAAGAGAACTCTAAATTAAAAATGTCAATTATTATGAAATATTATTCTGTTCTAAGGATTAAACTCAATATCCATCCTTGATTCAACAATCTATCTAGGAATCGTCACCCTTGAAAAACCGGTCAAGTGCGAGTGGGATTCGCGCACTGAGGATTTTGTAATAATGTTTTATTCAGAACGGTGGGTACGGTCAGCATCAAAAGTAGCTGAACAGTAGAGTTTTTAAACTTGGCATTAATTAGAAAACGAATTGTTTTAAAACAAAAAGTTTAATAGATACTTAGAGCTGCTAGATATAGCTCTAAGTATGCCTTAAATTTTTTGCTTCCTATCAATTAGTTATCTAATTAATGCAAAGTTTAAAAACTCAAATATTCAGCTACTTTTGATGCTGACTGTACCAGTGACGACGGGTGAATTTTCTTAAAAGGGAAGCCGGACCAATTATTTGTTTAAATGATAATTGAAAATAATAGATACTAGTATTTGCCATATTTCGAAAGGGAAGCCGATAGGAATCGAGTTGTATGGAGTCTTCGCCACTGGTAGGTACATCTATACAACATTAGTTTTAGTATACCCTAAAGCCGAAACACAGCAAAAAGATTTTCATGAGAAGAGAGAGAAAAAATAACTGGTAAAAAAAAATCAAACGCACAAAGGCTAGTTAAAATGTCATTTTGCGAAAGGGACATTTTGCGAAACGTAAATTTTGCGAATTGGACGTTCTGCGACTGAGCCCTTGACAGAAATTTGTATTGACAATGATTTGAAACAATACAAATGTGCTTTTATCACCATTTTAGTAAGATGCAGATCTAGGATACAATGCATAATCTGTACAAGATGTGATTTTGTACAGATTATGCATTGATCTTACAGATAATTTTTAAATAGACAAGACAGTTGTGAGCCTGTAAATAAATTACCAACGAATATGGGACATACCTTAGTCTCTTTGAAGTCTGCTATCAGATCATCCATAGATTCATCTTCTCCTTCAAACTTCTCTGCTAATACGTGCAGGTGGTCTGGCAGTAGGGAAGTATCCAACTGGCCATTTGATTCGTCACGGACGACCCTGTGAAAAATGTATAATTCAATATAAGGCTCCGCTCTTAGTCTGCGGGCACGAAACTTGCGACGGCCGAGCGATGGCGGCAGCGGGGCGACGGCGATGGATACAAAAGCATTGCACAGTATAGCGACGGGCACGAAACGGGCGACGGCGGCCCAAGTCACGTCGCCCCGCTGTCGCCATCGCTCGGCCATCGCAAGTTTCGTGCCCGCAGACTTAGGGTGCGCAAGCTACGCGCCGCACGTGAACCGCGCTAGCGCTGCTTGCATATAGCAAGCGTGCTTGCTTCCTTCCGCCGTCACACACACCTCAGGGCTCACTCGCTCAGTTTATTAATAACTAGTACTGAGGGGTGTTAAAAGAAGCGAACAGAACTGCATACGCGTGATCGGCAAGCACGCAGAACACGCGCATTGTGCGAGCCTTGCGTGAGTTGTATAAAAGAGGTACACCAAACAGTAGCAGTAACTGCACGCATGCAGCGCAGTCGCCGCGGGTTCGCCAGATCTATACAGACCCTTATATTTGCATGGAGTGATCTAGTTAGGGGTGTATCACCAGGCTACATCAGGCTGATGCCGTGAAGCAGCGTCCACAAATCGCTTACCCATCGTGCTGACCACGACTATAACTCCTTTTTAGATAGGCATGCAAATGCTACATTCCTTGGTCTTATGAATTCTGCACTCAAAGAACGGTAGTAGAAAGGCAGCATAGTAATTGTAATTGAATGTTATACTCATAGCTCCAGCCGATGTCACTCAACTCGTAGTGAAATACCCGACTAGCGGAATAGGACTAGTGGTGGTTAATAAAACGTACAGCGCCAAAATATAACAGACTAGGTATGTGTACATAGCGTATAGCGTTTGCTATAGCGACTCTGACTTCGCGCTATGTTATAACGCCTCAACCTACTCAACGAATTAAAGTCTAAACGCGCATAGCGGGGCCAGAACGAGATAGCAAGATAGCGTAGCGACTAGCAATAGCGCGTAAGGGAATGAAATATTATTATATTCTTTAGTGTACAGCGCGTTACTAGATAACATTTACCGCGCATCATCAAGTCCGTTTAGCGTGTTGTTAAATAAAATTATAGCGTCTCCGCGTTCAAACTGCGCCCGAGTTTTGTAACACCGAGTTATAATGATAGCGTATAAAATAACAGACTATATGAATATATTTTATAGTTTATAATACGTTTACAGTTTATAGCGGATTTGAACATCACTAAATAGGACCTCATGAGAACCACCAACGAACATAAGTTTGCTTCACTTACTTGAGTATCCTGCGGCGTGTGAACTCAGCGCCAGTAAGTACAGTAAGTGTAGCCAGTGCAGACGCGGTGGGTGCTTGTCTAGCGCGTCGCTCCAGACGGGACCAGTCTACACGGAGCGACACGCTGTGACGGGAGCGGGAGCGGACCACGTGACGACCACCCGCTAACTCCGCGCCCGTAGATACGCACATGTATTGCACTGAGAATAATACAAAATAAGTAAGTTTTGTATAGAACTGTAAATATTTTGCAGAAAATAATCACTGACAGTTAAAAATATGAATAGTTAAAATAAAAAAGAAATAGGTAGTTACTACCCCTGAGTAGCTTCATTATAGAAGGAAAATGACCCACCGACGATTAGCTCAAAATTATATGAATGTCGACAGCTGGAAAGCCATTTATCCCGTAAAATACTCATTCTAAGAAAAAACTTTAAAGTTGATTACAATTTTGCTATATCGAAACGAGGATCAAAACCAGGATCTCAAAAGTGCTAAATGTGCGAAACAATTGAATACTCTTTGCCAACAATAATATTGATAGAAACAAGATTGCACTGTTGGAAATCAACTAGTTAGTATGTACGGAACTATCAATTAATTTATACACTTACGATTAAAATGAACTCTTGCACATACAAACGCAGGAGAGGTAGACTTATTGTATAGTTCCAAATTGATAGGCATGCGGCTCACGGCTCGCACAAGCGCCGTGTCGCCGTACGTCACCAGGCCCGACCAGCGCAGAGACTCGCCACTCGCGCACCCATACAATACGACCTGCGAAGCAAATGTAACAAAACATATACTACAAATACACATAGAGAACTTCACGCCTTTTCCAATAGGGCTGGAAATAAACTCCCGAACGACACATGCTACGGGTCCACATATTTACAGTAAAGGTAAAGATAATATTTTGTGCGTACTCCTGGACACGACGCGTATTTTTAGGAAGTTCCTCTCTCTGAGGCCCTGACCAGCGGTAGCTTGGACCCTGTTCCCGATACCGGTGGGCTACTATTTTTTATAACACTAGCTGTGCCCTCGCGGTTATTTTTTACTTTGTTAGAAACCTTCGCGCAAATGCCAACAACAATTGTTCAAGTTTCAATTCAATCAGATGAACAATGTGCGAACGCATAGAAAACGAACACGCAAACACAGAATCATATTTTTTTATATGTGTAGGTAAGAGATGTATTTAAAAATAAACTTAAAAAAAAAGTAGAAACCGACTTCAAAAAAATACTAAAAGGACTAAAATAATTACCATAATATAAAATTAACAGTTTCAGAAGTCGGTGGCTTCTATTTGCTTCAGTGTAGAGTTGCACCGACTTCTGAAACTGTTAATTTTATATTATGGTAATTATTTTACTCCTTTTAGTATTTTTTTGAAGTCGGTTTCTACTTTTTTTTTAAGTTTATTTTTTATTACATACCTACATACATTTTTTAACCCTACCCTTCATAACCCTTCTTTTTCAATTTGACGTAGTCGGGCATAAAAAGTCCTTTCAAATGATACCTTACACGACATAATGAAAACATTCCAAAGGGGAGGGAGAGGGGTGCACACGCACCCCCTCCTCTTTTCCAGTAGTCAGTTCGCAACAACAAATATAAACAAAGCAATATTAGTAATTTGAGAATTTTGCTTTGATCCGATAAGGAGTTCCGTTCCATATCTCTGAAGTTCATGGTCTAATCATAACAAAATTTATATGGGACCAATCGGGAAGTATACCCTTTCGAACAAAAAAAGAATTTTTCAAATCGGTTCATAAATGACGGAGTTAAGAGGGAACAAACATAAAAAAAAAATACAACCGAATTGAGAACCTCCTCCTCCTTTTTGAAGTCGGTTAAAAACATAATTATTATGCAAGGATAATGAATAAACGAAATATTTTGTTAAATACTTCGTCCCTGACGAGTGAGGATTAAATGGTTAGAAGGAAAATTATTGGACACTCTTGCTTGACAGGATGTTGTTGGACAATTGTTCTAAAACTTTCTGAAGATTGGACTGAAACTCACTTTTTACTATTATTTTAATAACAGTATAAACAAAATAATAGTACTGACCTTTCTAGAATAATCACTGTTTTTGTCAAACACTAAATGGAGCGTCGCTGTATGTGGTGCATTAGAAGTCGGTAAAAACACTATGGGCAAAGGTCGACATTCACATGGCCCAAAGGGAACGCAGTATATTCCCCGCGACTCTCTCGGCAAATCTATTGCGAATCCTTCACCGATTATTTGGCACCGAATGTAAATCTTTTTATTTGTGGCATTCTTCAAGCTTAGTTCTTTTCTGCCAGAACGTACCCACGACATGTTATTGTAGTTAGTCTTTATAGGAAAAGTTTTCGGCTTCTCTGAGCCTCCACATATTTCAATCGAAGTCTTGTTACCAGATGTGATGTCTTCAAATACGAGGGTTCTGCAAAAAAGTAACTTATTATCATTGGCTTAGAAACTATGGATTTCCGAGTCAGCGCTCAAAAATGTCCGAAAAAAATTGTGGACTAAAACGCGAAAAAGTAGACTAATTTACGTTAATGGGTGCAGTCGAATCTTCGTATGGGGAAAAATGGTTGTAAGCTAAATTAGGCATTGTGATAACGACAAAGGATTTAAATTAGTTTGTTTGTATTTCTAAGTTTATATGACGGTGTGGCTTGGCGCGCTCTCTGGTGGTGTATGTAAACTTGTAAACTCAGGACACTTTTTTCGAGAATTTTGTACTAGACCCTTGGTGCATATGTTTCTAGATCAATGCTTATTATGATAAATTTAGATTTATTTATATGAGAAACCTACAACAAAAGTGTGTAAAGGAAAATTGCCACTATCATCATGTTTACACTGATGATATAATAGGTACTTATTAGCACATAAGGAGGATGCTGATGCCAAGCTTCTTGAAAAAATCCCCACAAACCCATGGGAAGAGGCGGTGAAACCACTTTGCAAAGCAATAATACACAGTACAGATAGTTCTATTCACGAAAACGCGCCCCACTCTTTTTCTAAACCGCTACAGTGCAAAAGTGTGGATTATAAATTGCTATTGTGTTAGTTCTATCACCACACAATAATAAACATGTCCATACGCACACCAATCTATACATATATTAAAATGAATCGCTGAAATGTATGTACGCGCATAACTTCCGAACGACTGCACCAAATTGGATAATTCTTTTTTTTTGTGTGTTCGTTATTGTCAGGACAAGGTTTGTATAAAATAAATTTTAAAAAAAACGTCTCGAGACAAAAAAAATGGCGGTACGAAGTTCGCCGGGTCAGCTAGTATAGGATAATAATAAGAGATGTGAGCATTCGCACAACGCGACTACCGAACACAAAATGGAGTGGGGCGCATCGTCGTGGATTCAATGCACTGTAACAAAAAAAATGCTACCAAAACGGAGTGGGACGCGTTTTCATGGATTGAACGCACAGTAACAAAAGAAATGCTACTTACGCTTCACAAATACCGTCTCCTGGTCCAGTATAAACCAGACTTACAGTCTTTGAAGTGCCGGGTCGTATCTCAAACTTAGACGGCGCTATTTTGAATGGAAAACTGTCAGTTGGCGAATTGGTTTTGAATTTCACAATCCAGATTCCCGAAATTGAGCCATTGTTGCATAATTCTATGTTTGTTGGTTCTGTAAAGACGTAAGCAATAATAATATGTATGATGCACATGTTTTCTTTTAATATTTTAGTATGAAACCCTGAAATATACGTGGACCATCCCATTTCCAGGTTTAACTATTTGTAAATCCTTACAATCGGTTGACGCGGAAACAAAAAGAATACATATTATTTACTTCTATGAGAAAACATAAAGAAACTTAAACGACGCGACGGTTTCGCCATAGTAGGTAAAAATGAAAGTGTACATCTTAAAATTAGGTAAATTGGTTCAAAATAGGGTAGTGATTTAGATTCTTTAATCGCTTCAATTCATGTTATAGAGTTGAGCCACTTCAGAATTATAAGTATATCAAATAAACCTAACCTTTTCCGAAATGTAGTAGTCGGCTTTCAAACTAAGCAGTAGTGATGGGTAACTCGTCAATTCCGACAAGTATAAGGGAGGACCTCATTTTACCTCGTGAGATACTCGTGAGGCACTGCTTATTCGAGGAAAGAAGAGGATCGGTGACAGAGTGACTGGTGTGCGACGAGCTCGTTTGAGCGCTACTAGAGTGAAAGGGCGACGATTGCGCAAACGAAGGAACATTCCTCATCAAATATTTGCATCCCTATCATTTACACACTCACTCGCTCATAAGTCAGATACACACTCACGCTTATACAAATAATAAATTGAGGAATAAGATGAGGTGGTTCATTATTGAAATATGAGTAACACCCTCATTTTTCATTGTGAGGAACACAAACGAGGTAATTCACGAGCGAGGGGCACATCACTACTAAGAAGATACAAGGCGCCAGTTCCAGCTAAAAAAGTATGAAAATCTATATAGCAAGTAAACTAGTGAACTTACCATGAGATAGTTGTAGTTTGTTGGCCGGTGGCTTCATAACAAGATTCACAGTGCCAACCACGCCTATAAGATCTACTCTCCTTAGAATACTGTTGACTCCTATCAAGTTAACATGCATCACTCCATTGAACGTGACTATTGAGTCTGCTGTAAATAAGTAAAATGACGTTATTTTATTTATTACTTTTAATTTATTATAGACTGCCTCGTTGGCATAGTGGTCTCAAAAGCGACATATGAACGTGAGGTTCGATCTAAATGAGATTGAGGAATTTTTCAGTAGCAGCCCGGAGTCTGGATTTGTGCCCGGTTGATGGCAATGGGCTCGCCCCTTATTACATGGGACTTAGACATAACGGCGAAATGAGAGCACTATACACCTCTGCCAATCCCTTTGGGGAATACATGTGTGATGTTTATTTACAGGATACATAACAGAAAATTCATGACAATGAAGCTACTGCTAGCTGATTGAGAATGAAGCCTCAAACATAGACTCCCATGTAACTTAAGCTTGATATTTTGAAGAAAGTTTACCAAACCAAAGTTTTGGAGAAGTTTTCTTTGCGAAACAAGGTTTTAATTTTAATAATGTAACAGACAGAGACTAGAATACGAACAGAGGATTTTGTTCTTTTACGACTTTCAAAACGGAATAACTTCCCATTAGAGAACAACACCCTCACTTATAAACAATGTTTAAAGTTTATTTAACTAAAATGGCTTTTAATTCTATTGCCATCTCTATTCATTGGCATACAAATGACAAGGACAGGTATAATTTAATTAGTGTTTAAAAATGAGAACCGTTTAGAAGTAAGGGTGCAGTTCAGCTAATTTGCTTAACCACCACTTGCGACAGTTAAATAATTAATATACACTAACTTATCTCAATATCCGACAACGTAGGCGCATTGAATTTGACCGTAACTTTAATAGCGTTCCCACTGGTCAATCTACAGAGCTGCTTGTTAATTCCCTTGCCCTTAGCCTTGCCTTGTTGCTGCCCATCATCAGTAGACCCCTGACGATCCATCAGAATCTTGTTCACATCACCTTTCTTTATCTCCTGGACATTTTTGATAGCGAATATGCTATCGCCTTCGACTACCGACAGTTCTAACTGCAGGTCAGTGGGACAATCGCTTATAAGTACAAAAGACTTTATAAGAGAACTCTTTTCTTGTATCGGTGGGAAGGTTATCTTGTTGACGCCGTCGCAAGACATAGCTTGTATCATAGGCATTTTTATTTTGACTTCTATTTCTCCTTTTTGCTCAATGTCCCCGTCGACCGACGCGTCTTTTAAGAACATTGTGAAATTCAATGTTGTGTTCAGTTCTACGTTTGATGTAATGTTCAGTATTATCTTCTCAGATTTGCCTGGTGATAGCAATAGAGGCATGCGGGGAAGTTCTATCGTTAGATCTTTACCGTCGTTTGGCAAATCGTCAAATTGGAGCTTAGCAGTTAACCAACTATCTGATAGTGTTGTAACTGTTAATATAACGGTACAATTTACGCCTGAAAACAAAGATTTGTCAGTGAAATAATTATATTATTTTTGTATGCTATAGAAAATCACGTTTAGCTTTTGTCGTTAATATATTACTTACCAACATACCCATCGGCGATTGTAGCTTCTATTTCCACCCATTGCTCTAAAATAAGAGAAATTTCACGTTTGCATTCGGTTATTGCTGTATCGTATTTATAATATAATCCATTCCAAGTGTATTAATTAAATAAATATTAGTAGGTACAGTTCTCGTAACGAAACATAAGCTTTGCATTTCGAGTCAACATATTAAAAATTAATGTTAGATTTCGTGATATGCTCTTAATTTAAGACACAATTTTTATTAGAGAGATTTGATCCTTATTATTGACACTAGTGATTGGTGGCATAAAAGGCAAAGTGATCTTTTTTCGCGTATGAGTTGGTTTGAAACTCGGCTCAGGCAAGAGACTTAAAAATCGTAAAAGTATATTTCCCTCCAAAATCCGTTGAAATTGGAGATAGTTTTGGAGGTATTTTATGTCCAATCTAGTTGAACCTAGCTGCGTACGCCTGTTCCTACTTTTCGATAATCTCATTACGAGGACTGTAACAAGATGTTAGATAGTTATGAATCAGGCCAATGAAGGAGTCAATATGAATGAATTGTAAATAAGCTAGTATAATGATCATCCTAGCCATTCTCAACTTTATTGGAGTAAGCTTCCAATATCAGCATGTTACAAACTGTTAGTAATGTTTTGTGTTAATGTCAAGATTCCCATAGAATGATGAATGAAGCGAGGCCCACAAACCTTTAGCTAAGCCCTCCTGTTTCAAACGTTTCTGTTGCATTACCTCGTGCCAATCTACAGACTTATCTAATTCTTTATATACGGTATTTGGGGAAGGGACATGTGATGTATTGGCCTCGCCTGAAAATTTCAACTAGAAAGTTACTACAACCAATCAGACCCGATTATTATAGTCGACATAATAATAGTATTATTTATATTAGATACAATAACACTATGGTAGGTATAGACTTGTGCAACAACCAACAAGTAATCAGTGGTGTAAAGGCCAGCGTATCTTACGCCGCGTACTGGGCAAAAAAAAGCGACGCAAAATACGCTTAAAGGTACCTACAGAAAAAAAGGATGTAAAAAAATATCAAAAATCGAAGGGGCTTTTGAAGATTTCGGAGGGGCAATTTCTGTACTTGTCGCACGAAAAGGACATTGGGTGTGAAGTTACAAGAGATAATGTGTTGTGACGTCAACGCACAGTAGTGTTGTCTCTGTCTAGTAAACAATTTTGAAACGCTAATAACTTGGGCGTCTTTTTTTAATATCTCTATAGTTTATTCTATGATTAATTATAAAAGAATTGTCAACCACGCTATTGTTGTGTTGCAGAAGTCTGTACCCACCCTAATAAATTAAACATATACCTTTGCTGGTATGCAACGGACTGTCTCCTGATTTGAAACTGTTAAAGTTTTCATGTACCGTGCTCAGAGTAGTATGACTTTTGCTCGACGGCGATTTAGACTTTGCACTAGTTTTCGACTTTGTATCATCAATTTCTACTAACTGTTGAGTACTTGGTGAGTGATGAGTTACCACAAGTGCGGGGATCTCCGGTTGATTATTTAATTTGTATTTGGTTTGGGATATTACTGTGTTAACAGTGCCGGAAGAACTAGCAGTCTCAGTCTTTCGCGAATCTTTTAAATTAGTGACTTGTAGTTCCTGATTGTTTTTCTTTGTTTCTGGAATGTTCATGTGTAATTCGGTCAGTGGTTGCTTTTTATTCATTTGTTTCCTTTTGTTGTTGAATTGCATCATGTCTGTTACACTGATGTTCGATTGTTTACCTGGAAATGTAATAAAAATATTATAAAGCAGGGTTTGAAGAGATAATTATCAAGATAAATATTAATCAAATTTAGTAAGATTTAGAACTGGAATCTTCACATACAGACAATCCCCATTCAGTTGAAAAGGTCGAGGCTGATATTCCACTCGTCCATTTAAATAATGAATGTGTGGTTTATTGTTTTATTTTATTTGCAAGTGTTGTTTTGTTAGTTTTTAATAAAGAAAATTTGGGCAGAAATAAATAAAAGTATACTTAATTGTGATAAAATTAATTACGAAAATATTTGTACGAAACAAATTCCTTCTATCTAACGTAAAAGTTGAAAGTTTTAATAAGGATTAGTTGTTTGATAAATAATTATCAAAAGGAACATTTATCTTGATAATTTCGAACCCTGTTAGGGTACCACTACACCAATCGATCGATGATAGATCGATAGTCGATCGATGATAGATACACGTCGATCAAGATGGATCGATGGTTCATGATCAGTTTTTCCCAATCAATCGACGTTGATCGATGGCATCGATCGATTGGTGTGGTAGCACCCTTATAAAGTAATGTAAAAAGGCTTGGAATTGTAAAAGCTGGCGTCCACTAGGCTCGCCGAGTCGAGTCGAATAGAGTCGCAATAATTCGCCTCCTATAAATTTACTATAAAACTGCGTCGATCAGCGACAAGCCGCCGAGTCGCATAACTCGCGCGCATCGCTTATCACGCGAATTTCTGTTTTAACGACTTGCGATTACTGACCGTTTCGCCTCACACGGAACAAGTGCGACTCGACTCGATTTATTTATTTAAACTTTATGTACATTGGTGGTACACAAGGCGGACTTAATGCCATTCGATTCGACGTGTTTCGGCTGTAGTCGACGCCAGGCTTAATAGTTACAGATCAATCTAATATAAGCGTGCTTAAAATAATAATACATATACATAATCAGACTTACCAAGATAATCAGCGATTTTGGAAATACTCAATGAATTCTCCACAGATCCTTCAGTATCTTCGCTTACCAATCTTAGAGACGCGTGCAAATTTTTGAGCAACAAATCAGTTTCTCTCACAGCAAAAGGTGCAGGAAGAGGAACATTCTTTTGTGGCGAAACCGAGTCTAGTGTCATTTGCACATACTTCGGCTTATCTTGCACTTGACTCATGAAAAACGGGTTCTGTTTTTCAGGAACTTGAGTACTGCTTGATGGTTCATTACGATTTTCTGTTTTCGGCAATGTAAACGTATTATCTGCCTGTGCTTGTACATTGTTTTGTTTCTCTGGTAGGTTGTCCATAATGTTCCGTGGTTGACGTACGGGAACGCAATCTAATGACTGGTCCATTTTGTGAATTTTATGCTTGTTTGATAGTAATGAATCTGAGGGTGCGCCTGAGACTAAAAACATTTGAGAAGTTAATTTTTTTGGTCGTTTTATTCAATCAAATAACCCTTCAAGTAACAGGTATTTGGCGCTGACGCAGCCTAGGCGCAGGCCACACAGAACGGGCGCAGGCGCGGCGCACTGTTTTCGTCCGTCCCTTTCAAACATTTTGTATGAAAGAACATTGAAGAGCCGACGAGACGGCAGGCCACGGTTGCAACGCGGGCGCGCCACCGGCACACCGCCAGCGCACCGCCGGCGCCCGGGCAGTCTGCAGTGAGTAACGCTTCGGACCGGACGTTTGTTGCAAAAATCGGTTGCACCAGGGCTAGCATGTCTTCGTCTTCAGAGGAAGACATGCTGTCAGATCAAAATCAAACACTTAAATGGCACCAACTAGCGTGTCACAGGCGCGCCGGTTGCGCGCCGCGCCCCTTCTGTGTGGCCTGCGCCTAAGGGTTAGCGGACGCCGAAGGAGTGGCGGCGAAGCGTCCAATTTAGTAACAATTGGAATTCAACTTCATTTGCTTCTACATACGGCTGGAATTGGAATAGCGAAATAAAATCACACTGGGAGGCTCAAAGCGCCGCGAAGAGCGGCCGAGCGGCCACAAGCGTCCAAAAAAGCCAGTACCAGCCTACTCGGTACTTGGTATGCCTCGCGACCAGTGAACTGCTCATCGCCGCTATTCCGTCAGTGTGCGTTAGGCTCAATTTACACCGCCGCGGAATGGAATGGAAGCGACGAAATTGTACATAGCATAATGAACTTTATGTCAATTGTATAAAGTACAAACTAAATACGAGCCAAAAAAGGTCGCAAGGATTCCCCGGTAGACGCGTCCCCTTTAAAGCGACGCAAGATATAGGTACTTAAATGGTACAGCAAGAAAACACGTTCATATTGCTTTGTGAAATAATTATTGTTGACTTACTGAATACAGAGTTTTAGTAACAAAGCTTACAATTACACTGCAGCAGCGTTTACGTTCGCGTGGCTTAACGAATTCGTGCGCGCATTGACAATACCGTGCACGAGTTAGCTTAACGCACACACCTATCAGACGCCATTGTGTTAGAGCTACTAATAAGTAAAGTATTGCTTTTCTTACCTTCAGTAATGCTAGGCATAAAAGATCTGTTTGGACTATCTGTTTTGTCTAGTATTTTACCAAACTCAGGACATCTGTTTTGAAAATATGCACCAACTGATAGGTTTGAACTGTTTATTCTGGAAGTTAATGGGAGTTTGGATAATGGAGTAATCAATATAGATGGTTAGTCAAAAAGGAGGTACTGATCCGAAAGGGAAGAACCCATACCTTATATACATTTACCACTCTCCCCAAAAGTCAAATTTTGAATTCGTAACTAAAGCAGAGATAACGATTTTTGAAAGAACGAAAATAAAAAGCATAGAAAAAAAATCACGAATTTAGAAATTTTAACACTTGCTCTTTAACAGTGGTCCGTGGATTAGTACCCCTTTTCCAACTAAAGGTGACAGTGATAATATAATTTTCTTTCAACTACGTAGTAATGTTATCATTAATCACTACAAAACCGATCACAAAATACGTATTTTCTGCTTAGAACCAAAACAGTGCAGAAATGTTGTATGAAATCTCATTACTGCACTGCAAACAGTGCAGAAATGTTGTATGAAATTTCATTACTGCACTGTTTTTCATTAGTGCAGTTTTTTATTTTTTATTTAGATATAAATTTACCACAGAGTTTTAATGTCTCCCGTTAAGTTTAATATTAAATGTATGCATTCTTATGCATTACATCAAAAAGATACTGGCTGAAAATAAAAATCGGCTGAATAAAACCGACTTGGTGAAAAAAAAAAAAACAAATGGCGCGCATTTTGTACCATTGTAAAACTTTGATACTTCTTATTTAGCAAGAAAAGTTTTAAAAAATGGAAATAGATAGCGATATGAATTCAAGTCCAGAAAGTATAAAAACAGCTGCAAATGAAATTGTTAATAATCTTTTGCCGCAAAAGTCGCAGGATAACCTTGTTTTCATTAACTTGAGTTTTTATTTTGAGTAGGTATATTTTATCACGGTAGGTAAATTGGTAGTTGAAAGAAAAGTAGATTACGCACCTTGCTGAAGTGAGTGATTAATGCACTCGTGCTAATTTAGTGCCCTCGCTTGCGCTCGGGCACCAACATAACACTCGTGCATTAATGACTCACTTTGCGCTCGGTGCAACAATCTACTATTATATTTGCAACTTACGACATACTCTCCACAAAATGTGTTTGTGTGGAGTGTGGTACTGGTAATGGGGCTTCGCGCACAATCAAAGATGCTTCATCAGCAGTGAGGTCTCTCTGTAAAAAATGATATTAAAATGTATGATCGCCATAATAACATAAGGTATTTCGGATGGTCAAGATTTTCAGGCTATGCCAAATAGTATGCATATTTTATATTTTGCACATAGGGCAAATGGATTTATTCACACATTGCCGATTAGCTATGGTCTGTGTTTAACACTTATGGGGACAGGCTAGAATATAAAACTTCCTCACTGCATGGCGCAAATAGACACGTGTTGTAAGATTCAACAATACCCAGCACGCTTGGAGGTAGGATTTATAAGGTTCACTTGGCCAACTACCACTGTGACCAGTGCCAAGCAGTACTGTGTTCCGTCGTGTTTATGTGAGAGCCAGAGGGGTATAGGGGAATTCCTCTATTTCACCAGCAAGCAAGTTGTAAGAGACAATGAATCTGGCACCATAATTATGCCTGAATAATGTCATTAGTCACACCGCCACCTATTTCATGGGACTTAATACCAGACGTGAAACATGGGTGTACTTAAAGACTCCTGTCATAGTTAGAGCACCTCTGATTACCCCTTTGGGACTACAAGCGTGAGTATATGTACATATGTTTGTATTTAAAAGCATAATTACCTTTGAATGAAAAGAGTAGTTGGTGGCAATGGAATGTCGCATAATATCTTGAACCTCAGATGTTTGCTTGTCCATTTGACTGGTAAGACTGTCTAAAGCTATTGAGTGGCGGCCCAGTGGCATATTTCCCTTGAAGTCATCAGCTCCGGTTGATCTTCCAGTCATTTCTCCAGGATTAAATGCTGTCTGAAATAATTATAAAACTTTTTGGTTGATTTATCATTAATATTAAATTATTGTCAGTATATTAGACAGTAAAATGGACATAGACCTCTTAAGCCAGTTCAATTAAGAATGGCTTGAGGGAATATTAAGCCATTTTTTTTTTATTTCTCCTTTCTTTCATTACTTCTGTATCATGAGTGTGTTTACAGACACAAATTTTCACATGCACAAACACCTGAGACCAAGACCTGGAACAACTATCTGTAGGCCATACAAATATTTGTTCTGTGCAGGAATCAAACCCACAACCCATAGCACATAAGCCAATCGCTCAGCCACTGCACCAAATGTGTCGTCAATCATACTTATTGCAGTGTCATTTTGCTACCATACACTAGAATACTGCTGAAAGAGAAGAATGGAAAAGGAATACATCTTGTGCTGAACCCAACTTTTTTTTTTTTTTTTTTCTCTTGGGAATATCCTCATGGATACCCTCCGCCCGGGGAAGGCGAAGGGTTATACCGGACTCTTAGCGGCTAAAAACCCACGGTGTTCCTTCTCCTGACCTATGGCCAGGGTCACGGGATTTGCAGCTGCATGCACCGCGAGTGCTGACCCCACCTAGTATTCTGCTAAGTTGAATGCTGCTGCCCACCCTCTTAAAATAAGTCCTGGCATGTTCCACACCTACAAGATAGAGTTCTGCTCTGCGATAAATAACTAAATACATGCATTGAAAAAAGCCTCATCAAGTGACAATACTTAGGAACATCTAGCACACAAGGCAGTAAGCCCCACTATCAACCCTGCTGACTGGCTGATATTTTCACCACGGCATGATCTATTCTCATAAAACTTGTGTTAACACAAGTGAAAAGTAACTGTATCGTAAGAAACTTGTACCCAAAGTAGGATAACTTTCATAAAAATATTATTAATAACTAAAAAGTAAGATAAGAATAACCCTTAAGACGACCCTCTGACCTAAAGATCAAAACCTCCTTAGTAAAAAAAGTTTTATACTTACAGATTTGCTAAGTGACATGTCTCCAATTTCAGACTCTCCAAAGCCTAAAATCATTGTAATAATTAGATATCCAGTACCTACACTATCAAAGGATTTCCAAATACAACTTCAAAGTAAAGTTCTCAACACTTTTGAGTTAGTTGTTACAATACCTTCAACCCTCTCTAAATCCAAAATGCCAGAAGAAGATTCACAATTATTGATGTTCGATCTATTGAAAGATGCTTGATGTGATACCAAACTGCAACAAATACGGCAATGTTTAGGTAATAAAAGACAGCTGGGATATGTAAATAGTAAATATTAGTCTGAAGAATTCGGTACGCCCTTACCGTTTCATGTCATCGTCACTGAGCAAGAAGCGTCTTGGCACGTTAAACGATTTGTCTTCAGCCAAATGTATGAGTCTCTGTATTTTGTTTGGAGTCAGCGGATTATCCATCTTTGCGGACAAACACTTTTATTTTACAAAAATAACAATTTAGCTAAGCTTTCAGTTCACCAAGTACCTACTTTCGTTACTTTTCAAATATTTCGAAACGTCCGTCATTGTTTTTTTTTTACAAGTTTGGAATTGTTTGGAATCGAGTCTTTTGGTCACGAATGTCGTGATCATGTTTTTGCTATATTACTAATATTGTGTTCTAGATACACACGTACACAGTTTAACCGTTTAAAATTTGTTTTTTTAATAATCGACTCATTATTTTTACTGTTTTAAATCATCGAATGGTTAAGAACAACAAACTGCGATCACCAACCAAATAAAAAAGTACTTGATTATGATTGCGTTGCTAATCATTGTCGTGCCTAGGGGATCTATCTAAGTGCCCAGGTACTGACCTCTACTATAGCGTAGAAATCAGTGTACCCAGGTTGGTCCCATGATCAGTAGTGGACGTTGACGATTTAGATTATCTACTCAAAAAACGGCTTCCAGAGCGGGACAAAAAAGAGTGCGAAAAATGCAGGCGCCACTAGTAATACATTCAATAAAACACTTCTACTTAAAATACCAAGGAATTTATGTACGATAATATTACTTGTGTGATTATACTCAGAACGACATGTTCTGATCCATGGTTCTGAGATTATAGCAGAACATTGACAGACACCGTTCCCTTAATAGAAGCCCTCTTTTTCTCAGCATTAGAGTGTTTGGCCATTTGCTGACCTTTTCCGCTTGGTATCAACTTCACTTAACTTACTGTAGTTATAGCAGTATAATTCTAGTCCGATAAAGGTTCTAGTAGAACGAAAGTCGGCCTCTGGGCTCAACAGGTACACACGGCTACACTTCAGCTATGAAAAACCAGTATAAGCTGACCGTTACTTGTGCGAAGAGATTATACAAAGCGACGTCAAGATAAACTGGTTTTGTATAGCTTGATGTGTAGCCGTGTGTACAATGTGCCTACCTATTCGGTTGTTCTACAAACTGAATCCTGAAAGATTTAAAAATCCTCGGGCCTTAAATGTTGTATTCAGCATCGTGTGTTGTACCCACTTCTGCGTACATGCCTAAACACAATAATACAGAGAATTTAAGCTTCGCTTACCTGGTACCTGTGTTTGGTACCTACCTATTCGTTACGATTATCTGTCTGGTCTGGTACCTATTCGTTATGCCCAACTTTGCAGGTACTTGAAAGAGAAGCATTGGGCGGAACCGATACCCTCGAAGAATGGAAGTACTCAGTCGGTGCTGCCAGTCAGTACACTACGCAAGTGTATATGTAGACTACATACAGCCATGGCCAAGTCAAGTATATCGGGCGGCAATAATCTGGGGCAGGTAAACTCAGCTTGGTAGCGACAACTTCGAGAAATAAGCCAATCGAAAGATCCAGTTAGGCGGGCAGTATTCGGCAAACTTTGAAGTCGCCTACTGCAAATAACGATGAGTCTGCAACCAGCGCATCCTACAGTCTGTACCTATTATAAGTCATACGAATAAGTATACAATAGTCCGGTCATGTTTATCGGAGGACCGATGGCCGTCGTTGGAGCAGACGAGTCCTTGCGTAAGTGCACAGACTATGCAGAGATGACTCTTGAGTGGCCTTCCAGCCTGAAGAAGATCGCTGGGGTTCACTAGATAAGGAGCAACGAGTATTTAACGATTTAATGCAACTTAAGTCACAACTATGTTTTATTGGACCTGGGAAAAGAAGCCGCAACATTAAACATATACCACTATCGCCATCCAATGTTTCTTAGTATTGATTGGGTGGTCTTGTCTGAACGAATCTTTGTCAAAGCCCGTTATGGTAGTCCTAGCAGTATAGATAAACATGTACATGTTTTATTAAATTTGATTGTACAAATCAATCAATTAACTATGTACCTACATGTTTCACGCACTTTATTGCTTAACAGATAAAGTATTATAATTACTACCTACTTATTATTTTTGTACTGCTTGTACACTAATGACATTGCAATGCATTCTACAATGCTAAGTCATCACCAGGAAAACTCATTCATAAGCGAATTAGATTTCCTCAGTGTTATTGAGATGGGCTGACAAGGGTTTTTACTTTTCTTGGTGTATGTAATTAATTTAGGCTATAGCTGACTTTGCAATGCCTATGTCCAACAGTACAGGAAGCTGAGTAATAATAGAGGTATTGATAATACATAATAGGTCTGCAAAAACAAACACAGTTATAATTATTAATGTTATTTATTTCTAAATAATAGGTACCTATAACAATCTTAAACTAACCCCATAGAATAGACTTTTAACTAAAAATATTGTTTAGCTTGAATTTGGACCTGTTATAGGCATAGCATTAATTTCTTTGTTGAGCCTGATCTGCTCATTAATAGCTCTCCATGCATCTTCTTTTTCTTTCTTAGTTATAGGTCTCTTTTTCTGCTTAGCAGCCACCATTTTCTTATAAATATCAATACATTCCATATCAACTTGATCCAGTTGTTTCTTTAGGTTCAGTCTAATCATTTCTTGTTTGCACAGCCCAATGAGATGTTTCAGGTTGCGACAATTGTCTTTTTTCACTGCAGTCAATTCAGTCTGGCATTTTTTTATTTCTGCCAGTATTTCATCATCAGCTGGATTGGTCAAGGGCGGCAAATCTTCAGGATCAAGTATACCTTGCTCTACCAACTCCTTTCTAAGGCATTTTTCTAACGTAAGTGAGTTCTTATAACTACTTTTGGTGTTTGTTGTCTGTTTCACTTTAATATCGGGGACTTCGTAATTCATTAAATTCTCTTCCATAAGTGCAGATACCAATCTTTGTGTCAAAGGACCAGTAATCATGTTCTCATTGGTTTTGTCAAGTTTCTTTCGGATACTGGAAGCTTCGGGAGACATCGATGATTTTTGTTTGTTGGGGTTGGAAGCATTCTGATCTTCAGCAAGATGTTCGTCTGCCCACACTTCAGAATAGTGACGACCAAGAGGTGGTATAGGTGGCAGTGTTGTGTTGCTGCTCTGTGCCAGCAAAGATTCCAGAAATTTAATGTCATCCAAAGTAACAGGAGCGCAATAAGGATCTACAGAACTCCAGAATTTGTATGGAATATTATTTTTTGGTAGTGCAAACTGTGACAGTTCCAGCTTGACTGAGTTATCTGAATTAACAATGTCATTTGAGTAGTTGTGAGATCCACCCGAGGAAGCATTAGACATGTTTTTGAACTTAGGCACTTTGGGCTGGTTGGACAACTTAGTGTAATCTTTAGTTTTCACTAATTTGTCATCTGGAAATTTTCTTTTAACAGGATACTGTAATTGTTTACCAGCAGCCTTTCCTTTCTTTTCTCTCTTAGATTCATTTGTGTCAATACTTTCAATTTCAGACTGGAAATATCTTAAGCGGAGGGCTGTATTGCCCAGAAGTGACTCTAGTTCTAGCTGTAGAGAGTCTAATTCATCCATGCCAATAGGTTCATCAGCTGACCGGGCTGCTATCGCGGTGAACCGCGGTAGGTGGACAGCATTATCTTGAATCTTTATGTATGGTATTGGACACAAGTCTACCTTAGTTTTTCCGACAGATATGGCACCTGGTATTTTCGCAGGCTTGTTATATGGAGATATGCCTGGGCTTGACGGTTTGCCATTATCGTGACCTTTGCTAGCTAGTCTCGCCTTGCTGTTATGGTGCATTCTCTTTCCCAACATGTTGTTTCAATCAAATTTACCCGCGAAAACACTTGCACACAAACATATCAAGCGTCAAAGTCCTGTTAATAAAATGTAATTTTTCAAACTAATTTGTATTGTATGCAGGCACAATATGTTGTTCAGATTTCAATAATATGAGTTGAATTGCACTGTAAAGAAATAATTAACACGAATAAATAAAATCGCTACGATTAAAAAACCACCACGACAAAATGGCGAACTTCTTAATGTTGCACATTCAATAAATAAAGATGTTGTAGAGATCAAAATTCTTGAAATATTTAAAATACTCATAAAATAATATTTGGTGACGAATTATGACGAAAGATACAATAATATTCAAGTATATTGTTGTAAAATTGTATTGTTCATCATAGAAAAATCGAAAAAGAGTATTGATTTCTCAGAAAAATGATTATTTTTTATGTAGCAATACTGATTCTAAAGCATTTACGAAGTCAGGTTTCGATTAATTATTGATTCACATTTTTATTCATTTACATTAATGTTTTTTAATTTTAACACAAATCATGCAATACGGTCATAGTTTGAGGTTATTTTTTAATTTAATGCGTAAATTATAGGCGAAAAACAATACTAATCGCTTTTATCATGCAATCAAAAGTTATTTGTTAGTTTCTTTATAGACACCGCGGTCATTAATGTCAGTTTTGACTTTTGACAAAAATGGTGCGTTGAATTCTCCGCTCGGTGCTTTCTTCACGTATAACAAATTAGTGTGAAGTTCTTCTGATTTAATAATATGGTTTTGTGTTGAGAATTTAGATACAAACTGAATGTAGCACTTTTATGAGACTGAATGAAAGTGATTTGTTTACAAAATAATGCACTTTTTCTTAACAGAAATGATTGGCGTCTGAACACTGTAATGGCGTTAAACTGATGTATTTTCAGCATAATGGGAGGCCAGCCGTTGAACTGTCCCCTTTGTTGCAATGAGACTTTTAGTTCTAAACAATCTCTACTTGACCATTTGTCAAATGTTTTAGAAAATGTATATTGTCCTGTTTGCAAGTACAATTGCAACTCATTGGCTAACCTTATAGTACATTTGTCCCATGATGATTGTCAGCCAGATAATACTGTCCAAACTATAATATTTGAGCACAGTACACAAGGGGGCAATATTGAAAAGTCACCAGTTATTCAAAATTCTGATAATAAAGTATTTCAGAATGGTAAGGCTTAAATCAGACCTATCTTTTTACACTCTATGTATTGTAGAAATACAAGTTATAATAATAAGTTCATATAGAGGTACAATGACTCCAAGCAATGGTGAAAAAAACACTGAATAAATAAGAGAATATAAATATACAATGTATTACATTCAATATAAACTTCCTTCTTGATATCATTTCATTATGAAAAATCATTTATAACATTATGCATGTACTCCTGAAGGGGTAAGCAGCAGTATAGGTACTGTTGTATAGCTTCACTGAATAATGTGTCTTGTAACTGAGGGTGCAAGCTTTATCATTCACTGTCATTTTTATTATTTCGGTTTATGGTGGATGCGATTGACACAGACCACTTTGAGTTGTTTACTTTGCTTTACTGTATAAAGGCCGGAATACACATGCATAGGGAAGTAGCTTGCATGCCAAAAAACAGCACAATGATGATACATTTGCAAGTGAAATGGCGTGCCTTTTTTTGGCACAGCTTTTAATTGGCATGTCTGTAGCTGTGTGACTTGTGATGCCATTATTATGATGAGCTCAGTCCACATAGATATTGAATTAAATAGATAACGCAAGTTGACATACTTTGTGCACCATTAAGTAGGAGCAATCCTCTTACATGTATTGCTGCTAATGCGAATGGACGCAGGATGCCTTCGAATCATGTTTCACTGCCCAGTCATGTGAGGGAGTGCATACACTATTTACTTTGCAGCACTAAATTGCCATTATTGCATTGGAACAAAAAATGTGAATTATTTTCATTTAATTTGACAAAATTGCAGTATTTACTTAACTCAAGATCTGTGGCAGCAAGTTATTTTTTTTAAACTAAACTCATTCTAAAGTAGAGCTTCTCAAACTTTGTCTACTGCCCACTTTTAGAATCAATTATTTTCTAGCACCCCCTAATTTTTTTAACTTTCACAATCGCAATCACTACGTTTACCGCCCTTTACCGCCCCCCTGTAGGCCACAAGCGCCCACAAGGGGACGCTATCGCCCACTTTGAGAAAGACTGTTCTAAAGTGAACTATTCACAGTCACTTTAGTAAAAAATTTCTCCATAAAATGTTGCCTGCCTCTAAATGTAATTATTGTCTGTTTATTCTTACAGAAATAAATACTAACAATGTCAGTTACTTTACTACTGAAGCACAGGTGGACCCTAATGATGCCAACAAAATGTATGTGGAACTGTTTAGTAAAGAATTGACGAAGCCATGCCTTCAAACACGGGAACTGAAACTAGTAAAGGAAAATGGAGAAAGCCGGTACATGATCGTGACTCAGGATGATGCCGTATTGAACGCAGAAAGCACTATTGTAACAAAACAGAATACTGATGGAACTATATCTCTTACAACAGTTAAAGGTAATTAAAAAATATTGCAGTATTTTTATAATTACATCAATCAAATGACTTCAAACTTCTCTGAGCTACTCTAAAGTTTCTATAAATGTCAAAAATAGAGAAAAATATTAGAGCTATAATATTTTCAATTTAATGTGAGTCCTGGGGTTTTTCTACAAAACATTACCATACAAAAAGTAAATTTATTTAAATAAAACAATACATTTAATATAGTTATTTTAGGCTCAATTTACACTGCCGCGGAATGGAATGGAAGCGTCAATTTCGCCTCATGACGCTAGAAGGAGCGCGAATTCGCGGGAACACTCGAGAATTCCCGCGCTATCCAGCGAATCATCGCCATAAACGCTTGGCACCGCACTACTGTGACTGTCCCTACCGACTCCCCGTTCGCGCCACTTGCCGCAGATTCCACAGACGGCGCCGACAGTAGCTAGGGGAATTCTCGAGAATGCGCGAGGATTCCCCGGAAGACGCGCGACCTTTGTTTGGATCGTATTTAGTTTGTACTTTATGCAATTGACATAAAGTTCATTATGCTACGTACAATTTCGTTGCAAGAAGTCGCTTCCATTCCATTCCGCGGCAGTGTAAATTGAGCCTTACGGTTTTTGATGATGTTGTTAGTTTTTCGATAGCAGTCTCCCTACAGCTACAATTTACGAAATGAATGCTGTGTAGGACTCATTGTTGAACAGAGTATAATTAATAGGGCTAAATACTGGCCTGATTAAGTTCACATACCACAGAGCAAGTCTCAAGTTGGATTAAAATAACATAATTAAAACTGCATATACAGGGGTGGATTTGATACGTTGGCTGCCCTAGGCCTATGAAATATTGCCACCCCCTACTTGCTGTAAATCAAGAAAAATTAGGTAAATGAACTATAGCAATGGTTCCCAACCAGTGGTCCGTGGACCACCAGTGGTCTGCAGAAGCCAAAATATGGTCTGCGAATGATTTTAAATAATTTCCGATTGAGTTTTTAATTAAAGTTTCAGTTTGATTATTACAGTTTATTTTTATTACACCTACATATTGGTCCCTGCTAACAAGAATAATATAAAAGTGGTCCCTGACCAAGAAAAGGTTGGGAACCCCTGAACTATAGGAATTAAATTAAAATAAAAAACAACAAAAGTCAGTAAAAGATAAAATTTACATTTGAGTTTGAGTTCGCGGAAAGGATCAAAGAAGGCGAGACTACTAAAAAAAAACACCATATTTGCCGCCCCCTAAATTTTGCCGCCCTAGGCCCGGGCCTACCTGGCCTATAGGGGCATCAGCCCCTGTGCATATAAAAAAAAACAGTTAAAACATCCTCCTTTTAATTTACAGATATGAAGATGGAAACTGATGCGTTAATAGTGCCAGATAACATAACAGACGACAATCCAGAAGAGATCTACAGCTGTAACACCTGTAAAGTGTCATTCTCATCTGTTATAGAGCATATTCAAAACTACCACAATGACCAGGAAGTTGTTGTTGAGGTAACATATTATTTTTCAACGCGTTCGTATGCTGTTTTTAGCTTTCTTTTTTTCTTTAACCCTATAACCGCCCAAGTCGGATATATCCGACAAAAAAAAAAGTGTCCATTTCGCCCACGTCGGATAAATACGCGTCTTCGTGGATTGAATGCACTATATCCTGGATTCCCAGGCTGAGGTCAGCTGATGGTGACGTTATATACTGAACTAATTAAGGACCAGCTTTTTCACAGACAGTTAATTTTAAGTCTGATCTAAAGTCCCCGTCACGAGAAGCTATAAATTTTGTAAATAAAGAACTTCTACAAAGTTACGTAGCGACAATTCAATCAACAACAAATAATCCCAAATTCAATCAACTCAAAGTTACATACGTGTAATACGAAACTAACGAGCAATGACACTTAGTCGGGTTATATTTTAGCGATATAAAGCGCTATCGTCTAATGTTTTGTGGTACCGGAACGTGTCTGACTCATGGAACGTCAACATTTGGCCCGCCATTTTGAAGTAAGTTCACACTGACGCTGTCAATGCTGTCATTTGAGTTTTGAATGCGTTTCAGTTTGTTTGTGTTGTTTTCGTAGATTATTATTTATTATTATATAAATAAAATAAAAACCATTATATAAAAATAAAAATCATTACAAAACTGTTTTTTTTATTTGTTCCAAAGGTTGCGAACCCCTGAATGTGTGTTTACAAAATTTATAGCTTCTCGCGACGGGGACTTTAGAATACTTAAGTGAGAAACAAAACGCAACAGGATACAGCATCCCATCAAAGCCTTTCAAACAACATAAAACTTAACTATTATTTCAGGAGCCAATTGAAGAGGCTGAGAACGAGACAGTGCCGATCGAATATGAACCGATAGGTACTGAAGATGCACTGGTGTCAAATGACAAGCAGACACCACGGCGTGTCATCACCGACACAGGCGATATTGTGGAGGAACCAATGAATTTTAAAACCGATAATACTGTGACGCAAGAAGACCCCTTAAATATAGGTAACGTATACATTTCTATTCTAAAGTGCGAACAGGATGAATGTATTGCTGTCATGCTTGCACAGATGGTCAGGCGTGATAGACATTTATACAAGGTGTAACATGAATAACGCACAACCTTTTAAGGGGTCACTGTACTCATCAGTAAGAACAACTTTTACTATGGGACCAAACCTGAAATCGCAAAAAAAAAAATCAGCTGTTCCCTACATTTTGACGAGTTATGCGAACATAAATGTAGGGAACAGTTGATTTTTTTTCGCGATTTCAGGTTTGGTCCCATAGTAAAAGTTGTTCATAATGATGAGTACAGTGACCCCTTAAGAGGTTGTCCGTTACACCTTGTATATTTATATGCTACAGTATGGCCGTTTTCATCGCCACCGCCATTGTCGAGCAGGCACGGCCGTACACCTTTTTCTTGAAGCAACTCAAGGCACTTTTAAGCTCCCTATATCTTGGTTACAGAATGACAGCGAAATCTTGAAAATAGTAGTAACTGTATTCAAATGAATTGCTAAATTACAAGTTTCTAACTAAATCAGCTTACACAATATCTACCGTCAACGTTTCGTTATTTCGTCACACACTCACTAACTCACTTGCTCACTCACCAATCATTAAAATTCTAAATAACTTCTAACAGACTGTAAGTGCTCGTTCACACAGAGGTCCGTTTTACAGGTCCGCTTTATCGTATACGTTTTTATTCGGCGATGACGTATGTAGTTGTATGAGCGAGTTCACACACATGACAGTATTCCAGATCCAGTAAAAAATACCGATCCGATAGCGGTCCGTTTTACAGGTCTGTTTTATCGTGTACGTTTTTATTCGGCAATGGCGTATGTAAGAGCGAGTTCACACACACAACAGTATTAAAATTCCGTTTTATTTGATCCGTTTTATCGGATCAAAGCCACGGGGGGTGTGACACGGGAGAACGATACTGTAAATGCGGTGTGAACATCACCTTCAGTAGCGACGGATCCGTTAAATACGGTACTGTAAATGCGTTGTGAACATCACTTCCAGTAGAGACGCGCGACGGATCCGTTAAAAACGATCCTGGAAATGCGGATGTTCTGTGTGAACGAACACTAAACTTGATATTTGCACATATGGTTAGTGTTTAGAAGGGAATGAAAGGAGAAATTATAAAATCTTGAACAATTTTTGGTTAAACCTTTTTTATTCATCTGTGTCGCTCACACTCATTGGGCTTAGGCCATTTGTCCATCGCCGCCGTCCGCCAAGAACGAGATGACGTTGCCAAAGTAGCGATACATATGCCGTAGCCAGATCATAGAATTGATCACTTCATGATGTGGCCGACCATTTCATGAAATGGCCAATACCCGCTGGCCATTTCATGATATGGCCTGGCCAGATCAATGAATAATCAGCGTTTGACGATATGATCAGCTAAACGCACGGCTACTTCATGATATGGTCAAACATTAGTGATCATATCATAAAATTAGTTACAGTATCTACTGTTAGAGGCGCTGATATCGTTTCGTTTTTGTGATGCATCATGGCGGCGAACAATTATTCTGACAAAAAAGCTAATAATAATAAGTAAAGTAGGGTGACTACGCAACGAAAATTAATGGACTATTATTGGATTTCAAAATATGACTTTATGGTAATTGCGGGTGAACTTTTCATAGAATTTTATTTGTTCGATTATTTATCTGGTTAACCTGTGAAACTACAGCACAAAATATCGATGCACGTTACTGCGAAAATGTACTATTTAGTATGATCATTTGGGTTAAACTTTCGCGGTAACGTGCATCGATATTTTGTGGGTTGAAATTCCGTAGTCTACTCCTTTGCTTGCATGGTACGTGCTTCCTTTATTTGGATTTTTTTATTAAACCTTTGATATCATGGAAACCCTACATTAATGATATGGCCAAACGTGGATGGACATATCATTAAACGTTGACGTTTAAACGATATGGCCAATTTTAGTTGGCCATATCATGAAATACAACCATTTCATGAAATGGCCGGCCACATCATGAAGTGATCAATTCTACGATATGGCCACGACACATACATTACTATGACTGCGTGTCCACCGCACGTCCGTCATCCGAGCGCAGTCATCTCGGCCGCCGAGATTGTGAGTAGTTCGGTGCTACCGCTAGAACTCTGCCGAGATCGTGACGGACCGAAATGCTAGCAATAAAAAACGCGTCTGCTCTTGTCCACTACATCCGAGATTGACGGCGCCGGTGCACGGATTTCTTCTTATGTTGGGAACCACCGAGATTGGTCGCGGTGGACACACGATCGCCGTCACGTCGTTTCGAACTCGGTCCGAATTAATCTCGTTTCTCGGTGACGGCGGCGGTGGTGGACAAACGCTCTTGGGGAGCGCCTTACTGACGTGCGTTGTAGTAGCGAGTGGATATCGATGAATTGTAACTAACAATGTGATTTTTGACTAGTAGGAAGAAGAGTTCTACCTATAGGTACCTACAGAAAGCCACAGACAATTTAATTCATTTAATACATATAATATAAGCTTGATTTTATATAGCGTAACGCGTAGGTTAACAACACGCGTAAACAAACTGCAACGCGCAAACAGATTTTTCGCAAGTTGTTGGCACATTCCTATTGTTACTGATGTCTATGACGGACGACTCAGATGAAAACGGCCGTACAGAGATAATTATATGAATGATCAAAATTTTTCCTCTTCGATGCGTGCACTATAAACTCGTAATGAAATATGCATTTATGTTTTTTTTTAAATCAATTATTTGTTCAGATGAAATTCAACAACGACCGATTAAACTGGAGCAAAATCAACTGGTCTTCACGAGACGTTATATGCAAGTCGACAAACTCAGTGACGGTGCCAACAAAGATGCCAACCAAACTGACGGAAAAGGTATTGTACATAAACATGAAATAGTATAGTCATGGTTTAATATATCACTCATTTGCGACAAGAACGTGTTAAGTCCGAAAACCGGATTTTTCAAAAAAATTACTTTCAAAGGCGTTTTCTGAATAATCCTTTTCTTTTTTTTTTTTCTTTTTATAATCCTCATTGATGCCCTTCGCCCAGGGAAGGCGAAGGGGTATGCCGGACTCTTACCGGATAAAAACCCACGGAATACCGTGGGTTTTTATCCGGTAAGAGAAGGAACACCTTCTTCTGACCCTTGGCCGGGGTCACGGGATTCGCAGCTGCATGCACCGCAACCCCGGCAGGCCTCGGGCCAGGGGCTGGCGGACCTCTCCTTCTGTGGGGCCTTACCCCACGTCCTCCTGAAAGGCGCGCACGGAACACTGCACGCCGCCTTCTCGGGCCTGTTACTGGTCGGGCGACGGGTCCCCTAACCCGCCGCCCGCAGGCCACACACTAGGGTGGCCGCAGATCGTCGCGCGCCCTCCGGCGCCCGGTGCGTCTGGCGCGGGAAGGGAGAGTGGCAGCTGCCTCTCTCCCTCTCCGCTCCCTCTTTGGTCGCCATCACCTCCTCGCAGAAGGAGGCGACGGCTTCCCACGCACTCTCGCTCCCAACCATGTACAGAACCACGGCCGGAAGCGAGTTCTGAATAATCCTGTTTGTCGGACTTAACACGTTCTTGTCGCAAATGAGCGATATGCTACGCCAGGTATTCTGTTCCTGCAATGACCGAAGACTACGTCCCCTCAAGTCACTCAGTGTTGCATTGATGAACATCTTCAATACAATTAAGGAGATTTTTAATTCATTCCTACTAATATTATAAATGCGAAAGTAACTCTGTCTGTCTGTTACGCTTTCATGTCTAAACAGGGACCGACCGGATACTCGTTGAAAGGGTTTTTGAAGGGGTTTTTTTAAGCGCTTAAAAAAAAAACCCTACGATACATGTTACACCTTCGAACGGGTGTAGTTAACCCGTTACCTACGGGTTACCCTTTCAACACCCTGTAACACTGTAACAGGGTAAGCCATTCCAATAGGTGTTCCAGATCTTCAATTTTTATACGTCAACAGAGAGTGCTCATCAGACTGAACAACTTTACCCTTAACTATATCATTGAAAATTTGACTCTTCTGGCCAAAGCTCCCATTTTTTTTTTATTTTATCGAATAAATATGCCTTCGGGCTTATGTTATTTGAGTGTTTAATTTCCTTTTCCATTTATCTTCGTGACACGGTAGCCTACCCAGTAACGCAGGGGAGCAGTCACTTAGATTTTAATTGATCAGGTATCTTCACAATAAAACTATCACCATGCCTAGAAAGAGGTCAAATCTTTCCCAATGTTCCAAAGGAGCTAAAAGATTGAGGATCATAAGATCCCAAGAATCTACCGAAGAGCGTCAGGAGAGACTTGATGCTGTTTGAGAACATCAGGC
The DNA here is from genome assembly GCA_905220435.1 of Amphipyra tragopoginis. NCBI lineage: Eukaryota > Metazoa > Arthropoda > Insecta > Lepidoptera > Noctuidae > Amphipyra > Amphipyra tragopoginis. Next base: position 16,052,041 of record HG992009.1, read on the forward strand.
TGCAACTCGCTCCGTGGAAACCTCTTCGGATCGCGAAGCACGCCTGCGTTCTCAGCGTATTTACGCACCTACATCCAGGTCTCTAGAGACCAGTGAAGAATATGATGCGCGACTGACCGCTGATCGTGAGCGACATGCATTGTCTCGCGAATCGGAAACGTTTACCGATACAGAATCACGCTTGAGTTCTCAGCGTATTCGTACATCTACTAACAGGTCTTTTGAAACGAGTGATGAACGGGATGCGCGACTATCTGCTGATCGAGATTATCATACATTGTCCCGAACACGCACACAACAAAATATTCATAATCAGTTAGAAAGTAAGAGAGAAAGAATTGCTGGAGTACGGCATGAAAAGACAGAAGAAGAGCGCAACGAACGTTTGAATTCTGATCGACTTCGACATTCTCTGAACAGAATGTCGTTATCATCTGAAAAATCGGATGTGGACCAGCTAAAGTATAAGAGATATAAAAATGGTACCATAGCAAAAATTATTCCACGTGAAGAGCATTTTCTGCTGTGAGAATAAATTTGAAGATCTGGAACACCTATTGTGGAACTCCAAAGCCCAGCAACAACACTATAACATATATAAGAATGACGTCTTAGCAAAAATTGTTTAGTCTGATGGGCATTTCCTGTTGACTTACAAAAATGAAAGATCTGGAACGTCTCGGAATCGTCTCGCGCATCCCGTTGTTTTCCCGTCCCCGAGCTCTTAGAATTCAACATCAGACGCTTCAGATCTTCGATTTTGACGACCCCGTTGTCGCTGGCATAAGCAACAGAATCCGCGTACGAAGTCGCGGGCAGAAGCTAGTAACTAAATAAAAATAGTTAGGCAATAAGGCGCCGCACCGGCCGGCGGTGCAAGTATCCCCCCACCTACATGCAGCTCAAGTTTATTAGGTAATCCAGGGTAACACGAAAAAAAGCTTTTCGAGAAGGTTACCCCTTCAGAGGCTTAAGTCATTGAAGGGGTTAACCCCTTCACGTGGTTACCTTAATAAAGGTGTTAACCATTTCGCTGGGTTCCGAGGATGTAACTCGAACAAAAGGTAACACTGCGATATGAGTTACCCCATGTACGGGTTACCCTGTCCAAAGGCTTAACTCTTAAGCGGGGTTGTCCGGTCCCTGTGTCTAAATCGCTGAACGGATTTTGATGAATCTTGGTACAGAGATAGTCTGAAACATGGAGAAGGATGTAGGCTACTTTTATATCGAAGAATACGGAATACGCGATAAACGACATCCACGTCGACCTCTAGTAATGAATATAAAAAGAATTGCTAACTAGCATATTTGCGATTGGCTGAAGACCCTTCAGGTCTCGCCAATGACTGCCCGGTTACGTAGAAACGGTCCCCTAGGACCACCTTCAGCAGACCAAAAGGAAAAAAAAGCAAATTTGCTATTTCGTGTTATTCATCAATTTAGTAAAAAAAATAAACTGTATAAAATTACTAGTTCAAAACAGCATCTTTATAAAAGCAAGTAAGAGAAAAAATGCATTTTGCTTGGTTAATTTATTTACACAGTGGCAGCACCCCCATCCTATGACGTAGTCTTGGGCCAATCACGTCACCTAGCTGTTACGGGAAGAGAATACGTAGCATATTATTATACCATGAGTACAATTATCGATTTCCTATGGCTGTTTTAAGATATCTATCGACTTTTGTTTACCTATATTCGCCCGATATTTCAATACGGTTGACTCTAAACAATTTCTGTTTTTGCTATTTGTAAAGTAATTGAGTGATATTTTTTTTCTATTGTTTATGCATACAGAACTGGTGTTAGGTGAGTTTATTATACACCGTGGGCCCGAGGTACCCGAAAGATTTTAACCTTCGATTCCGATGCCTAATTGGAGAAGAAAAGCTAGGATATAGTTTGTTGAATAAAGCTTAAATTTCGAAATATTCATTATCTACGGAAATTCACAAATCAAAAATATCTGTGGTAACAAGTCCTTTGAACGCGGCGTTGCGACTTTTTTCATACCATACCCCTCTCGCCGTATGTCTTATTTGTCGGGGAAGGTTGTGAAGTGAGAAGTTTCTTATACACTCACACGATAATTTATAAATGTTGCCATTTCAACCTAAGGTATTGTTTACAAGGAAGTACTAAAGATTTATTAAGCACAGAAAAACAAAAAAAAAAAAACTGAATTGGACTTTTGTTGATACGTTTGACTCATAATACCATCAGAAAGGCGTGGTTAAAATCTTTTGGGTAACTCGGGCCCACGCTGTATATTTAATAATGGCTGAAGTGAACAAAAAAACTATATGTAGGTGTAAAAGGAGAAACTGACTGTCTGACCTATCTATCAACGCACAGCCTAAATCGCTGGGGTACATGAACTTGAAATTTTGACAACAAGTCCTTTTCATAACTACATAAAATAGGCATCTAGCAATTAAAGGCATCCAATAACGAAGGATTTTTCAAAATTTCTTCCGTAGGGAATTCATTTCACAAAGGAGTGAAATGGGATTCTGACGTTTGTTTGAAAAACCTTACTCCAAGAGGTTATAAACTTGAAATTTGGCACTAACACTCTTCAATGTAGGTAAATATTGAAAGACGGACTTTATTATTCTTAAAACTACCCCTAAAAGGGGGCGTAAAGGGGCTAAAAGTCTGTAGAGGAAAATTTTACCGCGTGGTCCGATAGACATACGTGGATTTTCCAAAGAGAGAGAGAGGGAAGATGTGGCAAAATGAGTTTGAAAAAAAAAACACGAAGCTGCATAAGCTAGTCGTTAATACGAGTAAACTCTTAATGCTAGTAAACGCTTGTACTTATTTTTTATTGACTTCAGTCCTTAAGTATAATAAATCTATATTCAAATTACTACTCCAAAAATGACAAAAACTCCACTGCTGCATAACATAATTCAAAACTAGTAAAAAAAAAACATATTAAATAGTATGTACTGTTGTATAGATAAGAATGGTCCATATCACAAGGTAATAGTGAAAGAAGTGCCAACGAACAGCGGCTTCGCAATCAAAATGTACCAATGCTTAGCCTGTGACGTAAGCGTTACTAATTTGGACGAGCTCAAAATACAACCCTGTAAAGTATGTAAGTAATGCACTTAAGGGCCTATAGACACGACGTATTTCTATTACGCGCAAAGAAGCGCGTTAACGCAACCAAGACGAGTTGGAAACGCGATGCAGTCGCAGCCTACTTTACCTCTGCATTTTTGGTACTTGACCGTGCAGATGACGCGCGCAGAAAAGGCGTCGTGTGCATAGGCCCTAATAGTTATTTTTTAAAAGCTCTTACATACTATGCCGCGACTGCATCGCGTTGCTATAGCTCACCAGATCAAACTGCGACTACATCGAAGCTAACGCGCGTTTATATCGATTTAACAGTGCGACTGAATCAAACAAACGAATGATATCGACTGTGTCGCTTCTGCATCGCGTTTGGAGCGGTGCTGCATCGCGTTTGGAGCGGTGCTGCATCGTGTTTGTATTACCTTTGGGAAGATGCGCTGCCAGTGACTGTACCACGACTCCATCAAGTTTGCATCGATGCAAAAAGTCGCCGGGTGGAAGGGTTCTTTGGCAAAATGTTGCCAAACAACACACGGCCACAGTTCGCTGATGATTTTATTGGGGCTAAGGAGGCGAGCCTATTACCATTCATCGGGCACAAATCGAAACGGCTTTCGTTTACTGTATAGTTGTTGGATATTGTTCCAAAAGGCAACATAACAAAGCCAACAAACAAGCTTATTAAACAAGCAAAAACTGAATGTAAATAAATATAAACACTATATTATTTTCTTTTAGTAAAATATCCGTGCCCCTATTGTCCTGTGGAGTATGAAAACTCGAAATCTCTATGTGCACACATGAAAGCCCACAAAATTAAAACAGGTGAGAACAAATAAAATATGTATGTATTATAAAGTTTCTTTGCGAGGATCGTAACAGCATCCTTTACAACTAAATGCAACGTATTGTGATCATCATTCCAGTTCCCAAGCGTGGTCATTATGGCAATATTCCCTCACAACTTTTCATAGCAGTTGGTTTTTATAAGGCCCATGCGCAGTTGTGTAGATAGGGGCGGGCGGCGTGGCCTGCACCGTGTGCCACCCGTAAGGGGGAGAAAAAAGAAGGAGGATTAAAAAAAACCGCTAGAATTGGAAATTGATTTCTAAATTTTTTTTCTTTGTTGGATTAATTGAGCAACGTTATTTCTTTCTTTTGATTAACATTCGGTTCGGGGCCTCCATAGTAGGGTAGGGAACTCGCGGTTAATTACGACTTAATCGCGCTTATTATTTCATCCTGGTGGGGTGACACCCCGAAAAGGGCAATGTAAAAAAATCTTTAGAAACATCGATTCTCAAAATTTCTAATTAAACTTTTATGCTAGCTACGCAATTGCCCATGCGCATTTGATTTCGAAACGTCCAATATCGACTTAAACTACGATTGATTCACAAGCGCGTCGAACTGCATCGGAGTGGATTATAAGCACGATTTAAAATACACTAAAGAGAATGGACATGCTTTTCGGTCTTGCCAATTTTCTTGTTATATTTTTTTGTTATAGACTCTGCCGGCAAAGCACCCGTGTCTTACGAATGTGGCATCTGCTGCACGATCTTCCCAAGTAACAAGTCATTGAAACTACACAAACGAATGCACGACCCAATCAAGTAAGTACATAGACAAACTAGTTTACGAGTAATAGGCGAATAACGATGTCATGGCCCAAAGAATTGCCAAACTTAAGTGTCAGTGGGCGGGGCACATTGCTCGCAGAATGGATGGCTGATGAGACCGAAAGGTTCTGGAGTGGCGACTGCGTACCGGAAGGCGCAGCTCGGCTAAACCTCCCACAAGGTGGACCGTTGACCTAGTGAAGGACGCGGGAATCCGCTGGATGCGAATAGCACCGGACCAGACGATGTGGCTATGCTTGAGGGAGGCCTATGTCAAGCAGTGGACGTCTTTCGGCTGAATGATGATGAGGCAACTAACTTATAAAACACAGTTGAGTCTGTAAAAACTCCATATAAAATGTCTTAAAACAACTGCAAAAATAACTTTGTATTCTAAAATGTGTAAGCATCATATATTACGCTTGACTAAAACATCTTACAGGCGTATTGACTACGGAACGCTACACTGTGAGTCGTCCGACAAGCACTTAGCCGGTTTTTGAGTATTTTCTTCTGTTATTCGCATTTTAGGGTTTTTTATTGCTTTTCGCCGCCACTCCGCTTGTGTTCACTAATCTGTACTGTCACTTTTCTCTTTTGCTGAGCTGTAAGCGATGTCGTATCTAGGGGCTAGCCATAAAGGCGGCTGCAAGAGGCGCAGGACCTACGGCAACGCAAATTAGGCCGCTCAATACATAAATATAGTTCTGAGTGAAAAAATCCGCAGCATCTCGCGTAAAATATGATGTTGATTTAAATGCAAATGAATTATGCCTGGAGATTGAGAGCTACAAATCTATACATATAAAAGAAGAAGTTGACTGACTGACTGACTGATCTATCAACCCACAGCCTAAACCGCTGGGGTTAGAAAATTGAAATTTTGACAGTCGGTTCCTTTTGTAACGTAGGCATCCACTAAGAAGGGATTTTTCGAAATTCAACCCCTAAGGGAGTTAAATAGGGGATGAAAGTTTGTATGGAAAATCGTCACTTAACGGCTTCAAAATTTCACGCAAGCGAAGCTGCGGGCGAAAGCTAGTATCAGATAAAACTGTTACTGCCTTAATTTGTAGCAAAGTGCCTTTTTACCTATTAAGCGAATTTTGGGGGGAAACGGAGGGCGTCAAACTTGATCCTTACCCTAGGCGCTCATGACCCTAGGGTAAGGATACGACACTGGCTGTAAGTATTCCACAGAATAAAAATACACTGTGAATGCATTCTTTTCCTAACAGATCTCGTCCCATAGAGCCTCCAGTTGAAAACATGGACGGTTCAGAAGTGAGCGAAGGCAGGTACCGTTGTAATATCTGCGACAAATTGATTCCTGAGGACTACAAAACTATTCACCAGAACTCACATAAATCCTCTGAGAAGATGAACTGCGGTATCTGCAACAAGAAGTTTGTTTCTACAGAATATCTGGAAATGCATATGAATGTACATAATTTAGACAAGGTAAGTGAATGTTATGTTTTCAGTTTGTCTGATCTGTAAAGAAAATAATATTTTTAGCAATAATTTCGTCAATATAGTTATTTCTCCAATTTTTCCGCCCACACTAGGATTTCTCGTGTATCATAGGTACCTTTACAGACACTAATTTTACATGCGCAAACGCTTAGATCCATAACAATTATAGTTATGTAGGCGGGCGGGCGCTCATCGATAGGTAGCGTGCATTTATTATTTATACCATCAGATTTTTTTTTATTGTGGCATTTCTTTTTATCTTCTTCAGCATTTACTAAGACACTATACAAAATATCGTGGATTATTTAATTAATATAAAACCTTATACAAGAAATAACTTCAAAATTCTACCCCTAACTGGCCCTTAAAGTTGTATGCGAACAAAGTCGCAATCAATAGCTAGTTTGTAATATAAAATTGTTTTTACAGGCGCCAATAAGCAATCAAGATGAATCTCTTCCATATCACTGTTTATATTGTCACAGAAGATTCGCCAGACCGCACGAGAAAGTAAAACATGAAAGGATTCACACAGGTACGTACTTATCTCCATACAGAGTGAGTTTTTGAGATAAGAGTTCCGGGCCAAATACGAAACTATTAGGAAAAAAAAAACTTATCCAAAGAGTTGTAAGCTCGATTTAAGAAAAAACTAAATCTCGATTTTTCGATATGATACGGATACAAACTTCATCGGCTGCAAACTTGAAATGCGGTACATCTGGGGGCCGACTCCCTAAGTCCGTCAACGAAATTAGTCGTCAATCCGAAAGTAGCCCGAAACGTAGGAGTGAACAAAACAAGTGTCAAGTTCAACTTTTCGGACGGGCAAAAACAGCGGTAGTAGGGACAACTGTCAAATCGTGTTGTCGTTCATTTTTAGTTCGGGCCCCGAAATAATCGTATGCCCTTAGGTGATAGGGCGTAGGAAACGCTCGTGACTAAAGCCGAAACCACGGACTTTGTGCTTAGGGAGTAGACCCCCTGCACCGTAGGAAAAACTTTATGAGTGCACATTCATGTTAGTGCGTCGTCTAGCATTGTGGCTCTGTAGGCTAATTCACCTTATTAAAGAAATTCAGTGTAGTTGCAATTAAGTTTCGATCAAAACAACGCTTTTCGTATTCTCTTAATCGGCCATTGCGGTCAGATACGCTCGCGTGAATTTTACTGCGTTACAGCAACTTGATTTGCGCGTCATGAAATTATGTGAATTAGCCTACTGGGATACTACGTGAATTATTATAAACTCACTTGGGAGCAAAGAAATCGAGCCACTCTTTTTTCACGTGTCTTGGTTATTAGTTTGGTTTCATGATTTATATAATTCAAAATACAAAAATCTACCCTCACTGTAAAGGTTATTAAATAACCTTTAAGGCGATATATGTTTAGACTTGATCTGTTCCATAATACCAAAAATAATAACAATTATACCTACGTGAAAAATTGAAATGGCTCGATTTATTTGCTCCCAAGTATATTTTGTAGCGTAATGCTCTAAAGTCCCTCAAGATTAGGGTTACCAGATGGAAAATTTAATAGTTCGGAGAAAAAGCCTGATTTTAATCGAAGAACCCTGAGATTTTGTCGCAATTTGCGAATTTTCTCGCAAAAGTAATTTCCAACTTGGTGGGAAAAGAAATCAAATTATTATTGGTTTTGTGCACTGGATATCATCTACCCACCCCTCCCACGCACTGCCCCGCGCGGCGGTGGTAAAAAATCTACTCTATTTTATTGGAAACTAGCTTTTGCCCGCAGCTTCGCTTGCGTGAAATTTTGAACCCGTTAAGTGAAGATTTTCCATACAAACTTTCATCCCCTATTTAACTCCCTTAGGGGTTGAATTTCGAAAAATCCTTCCATTTTCCTTGTCTACATTATAAAGGGAACATCTGTACAAAATTTCAGCTTTCTAGGTCCAAGGGTTTAGGCTGGGCGTTGATGAGTCCGTCAGTCAGTCAGGACTTTTCTTTTTATTTATATAGATAGATTCTAAAAATCCTGAGATTTTCAAAATCCAGCCACAATCCTGAGAAGAGCCTAAAAATCCTGAGATCTCAGGACTAATCCTGAGATATGGTAACCCTACTCAAGATCCACAGACGGGCTAAGTTCATTAGTCATTACATGAATAGACCAATGTCTGTGTGAATATTGTATGTTTCTACTAATCTACACGATCGACGCAACGCGGATATTGCATCTGCCAAGTATTGTTCACGTTCACATTTCCGGTAATATGTATTCGTAGTTTTCAACAAAATTAATAAACGCCTCGTTCAGTTGATTAATTAAAGACTTGTAATGCTTTTAGTGACTAATTTTGGGTGGGCTTCATTGCAGAAAATGAGAAATTTAGTACTTATAAAAAATGTATTAATGAATTCAGTTAATGATTATGAACAAAATAGTTTCTCTTATTGATACACGTTGTTGAAATAACCGTGTCGTGCCTCTTGCGTCACAATTAAACGCGACGGCCGGGATGAGTAGATTTAATGCCCTCCCCCCCCCCCCTCCCTCTCGATGTAGTTCATTCAAAGTTACTTTGCAAAATGTGGCCTTATGCGTCAGATGTTATTGTGGTTAGCCAACTATCCGCATAATATAATTAGCTCTAACGATTGTTTAGTTTACTCTAGCCATATGTACAAATAACTGAACATATTATTCTGTAGGCGAGAAGCCCCACTCGTGTGAGATCTGCGGCAAATCGTTCCGCGTGTCGTACTGCCTCACACTACACATGCGCACGCACACCGGCGCCAGACCGTACGCCTGCCCGCACTGTGGCAAGAGGTAAGTTATTATTATGGAAGTCGTCAAAAACTTGTAAAACTTACAACCAAAGCAGTACCGCCTTTTGTGCGCCCAGAGCGTGATTCTATTACTAGGCCCTCTAAAATGCTCTAATGCAGGATGGGCCAAGATTACTGCACACCCTTAGACGACGACCCCGTACGGACTCGTAGACGAACGACATCGTTTAATCCCGTATACCCGTAGACTTTACGTAGTAAAGCTTTTTGCCCTTATTCGATACCGCGTCGATAAGTGCGGAGAGACCCTTACAGGTCTGTACCTAGTGCCGCTGCATCGCTGACGTCCTAGTTACGGGACTGTCAATAAGGCGGTTAATAGAATACCTTGGCAACATTATGCATAATTGTATTATAACTTTCGTGAGACACATTCATATTTATGATTAATTACGGTTTACTCACGTGCATTTTTCTAGTCGGGCAATCCCGAAAAATGCACGTGAGTAAACCGTAATTAATCATAAATATTATGCATAAAAAAAAAAAAAAAACGTTTCTACTGTTCACTAGGCAAAAAAACCCAGAACTGTAGAATATCCGATAGAAGAAAAACGTCTTGTCTAACAACCTCGAGGAATAATTTAAAATTACCACTTGATCTCTATTCCGAGTGGTAGTTAACAAAGATCGCCGTAATAATTGCCTATAAAGAAATACATCAGGCACCCAGCATAATCCGTGTGCTTATTACTTTGTAAGCTGCATGTTGCGTCCAGACGGAGAAGAGTAGCCATCTTCGCAGGTTACTGATAGTCTGTAGCGAACGTTTAAACCAATAAAATATCTAATAGGATATAGGTCGTTATAGGATCCCAACAAGCACTTTGAAACCAATAAGATTATGTAGGGATCTTGTACCATTATCGAAACGCGTTGATTGAACGTGTGTTAAAGTTGCAGATCATTGAAATATTGACTACACTTCATTTGCAGAGCAATTAAGAGTGGGAGTTGGATTTAACTTCCCTACAGAGTAGTTTTAAATTAGCCATATAGATATAAAACATTGGATTTAATTATTTTTATACAAGACGCGTTAGCATATATGCTGCAATACTCACGTTAACTTACGTTTCGACCAATGTGCTATCTCGTCACTGTAACGGAAAATATAAATAAAACTAAAACTTTAAAAGTGGCGCCTGACCTTTATCATATTCATGTAATCTTACAAAGCAAGCATTACTAATATGAAACGAAACATGTTTCACCAAACGCGGCGTTATTAGCCCAAGCCAGTCGCCACTTTCATAGTAAATTTTCGTGGTACAGATTCAAAGCGCACAGCGTGTACAACCACCATCTGTTGACGCACTCGGAAGTACGCGCCTATAAGTGTCCGTTCTGTCCGAAAGCGTTCAAGACAGCCGTGCAACTCGCTGGACACAAGAACTCGCATACTAAGCCGTTTTCGTGCCAACATTGCAATAGGTGAGTTTTACAAATAAAGACTATTTACAAGAGTATGAAAAAGTACTTCGATGTTTATATTTTTCTTCTTGCTTTGTCTTTTATTTTGGACGACACTTTGTCGTTTGCTTAGGCAGACATAGGGGTATTATATTCATGGATGATTCACATTATACCGTGCTGAGTCAGGGCTTGGTCCCGGGCTCGAACTCAGCGTCGTATATATTTTTTTACCGAAGCAAGACCCCGTCGCTCATTGCTGGTCTGTTAGCGTCAGTGTCCAGCCTGGAAGCGACGGAGCTCCTGCTTCGGTAAAAAATATCGGGTGTAAAAAGACCCTTAACGATAACGAAAACCACACATTCTACCCATCATTGTTGGGATAATTTTTTTCTATCAGACCATACCTGGCAAATCATTGATTCCGGAGATATTGAAGGTCAAAGTAAGTATACTTAAATTTTTTTTTTTTAGAATTTGGCAGAAACGAATTCTAAGTTTAGTGATAATACTAAACTTTCTCCCAAAAAAACATTATAAAAATTTTCAATTTTTCCTAACAAATTACGCATTTGAAGTTACAAAAACGCAATGAATATCAAACGCACACAACCGCCTTGGCTCAGCTGTGTAGCCGTTGCACGACTCACACAGGCACATTCGATTACGTGCATCACATTGCGCGCTACAAAAAAACAGAGTTTTTTTATGCCTAAAAAGAAAAGTCGTTTCCCAGCAATTATTTTTGGTCAATGTAATTTAGTTTGATGTACAGAATGCGTAGATTTCGGCTATGTGATGGGTCTTTTTACACCCTGTATATGCGACGTTGAGCTCCAGCCGTTCCCGGCAACTTAAACCGCCGATAACATATCGCGGCAAAGTGCCACCCGGCGGCCTAAAAATCCTTAACACATGCGTAGGTATCAGTATTGCGGATATGGACGAGTAAGCAAGAACATCATTAATCCTCAAAGCAGTAAAACGTATTCATCAATAGAAACAAAACAGTGAACGAAGCCTTGTATTAAAATACTACGTCATCCTTATTTAAAATCAGAACACCAAACATTGTCCACACTCTCTTCGCAGGCCGTTCGCGTCTCTATATGCGGTTCGCGTCCACACAGAGACGCATGCGCGTCAGAATAACCTCAAGTTCTCATGTGAACTGTGCGGCGCTAGCTACGCGAGAGCTTTTGCGTTGAAAGACCATATCAAGCAAGCCCATCAGGAACAGGAAAAGGATAAGTCGCCGTCACGAACGGTAAGTTTGGCCTCAGAAACTAGTCAAAACATTAACAAATGGCATTGTAATTGGCTTATTGGTAAGATAAGCCAATTACAATACAAACAAATAGTGCACAGAGAACATCCGTCAATACATCCGTCGGCCGTCGTTCGTCATCTAAGCTCGGAGTTAAGACATGGGCCGGATTTAGGGGAGCGCAACAGGAGCGCTAGTCCACAATAAGAAATTTTGTTTTTTTTTACATAAGAAAAAACAGGACAACCTTTCTGACAAAGAGAAAAAAGTTCACATTCACGAAGTAGTTTTTTATAAAAATATTTCCACGAGCCTCCAAATCTTTAAATCCGTCCCTAGGACATGGATAAACACTGACGCCTTGCGCTGCACCGATGCCAACGTTAGACGAACGCTATTGAACGATATATTAACAAGGACATTTTCATAGCCCACAGTACCTGTACTTACAACCTTTGTATACGTAACATAGGCGGGAATAATAATAACAATAATCATATTTACAGATTCCTACTGAGAAAGATTGGATAATAGACAACACAGATGCGGATGAAATACAAGTCCTGAACAAAGATTTGGCGCATGAGGTACGTATGAATTTAGCTGTAACGATGAAGTGACGATAGTTAAGTACGTCCAGCGCACCCTGGGCAGTCAACTCCACTACCAACCTTACTGACTGGCTAATTTTTTCACCGCGCCACGAGCTATTCGCGGATAGCTCGTGTAGGAGAAAAGTTTGTTTTAAATTTTTTTTTGACTTTTGAAGGTTCAGAAGACTGATCAAATATACAAGGTTAGTCAGAAAGAGGGTACTAATCCGAAAGAGTGTTAAGGTACACATAATAATGAATAACTTTTGTTCTACAACTTTTCCCAAAACTCAATAGTTTAAGAGAAACAGTTGTCCGAAAATCACAAAAAAAAAACTCTAAGATCTATCTATCCCCAGTTATGATCAGCTGTGTTTACATTTTAGTTCATATTTGGGGTCATGAATTAGAAGCACCATTTTCTGAATTTGTAACTAAAGCAGGGATGAAGAATTTTTGAAAAAACTAAAATGAAAATAATTTAATTTGGAAAAAAAATATATCGAATTTTGAAATTTTAACACTTGCTTTCAAACAGTCATCAGCGATACTATAAGTGGGCTTCGGATTAGTACCCCCTTTCCGACTAACCTTGTATATGCTAATCAAATATAAAGCTGCGAGCCTCAAAAGTTGAGAAATTGAATGTCCTCATTTCGAGTAAGACAGATTTGAATCAATCTAAAAAGCGCATTAAAAATGTATCTAATAATTAGGTTATCAAGGATTATTTAAAAAATATCGGGTAGACTCTTAATTTTACTTTCTAACATAATTATGCGATCGACCTTTCGTATGAGGGAGAAATCCTTTGGGGTTTTCAAGGAACCAATAAAAATCCATATCCCTTAAAACATACATTATATTGAACACAACCATTCTTCTTTACAGATGGACCTGGGAATGAATGCCAACGAACTAATAGTTCCTTAAACAATAGATACGTAAGCTGTAAATGTGAAATCATGTGTTAAAATACTATTCAAATATAGATTTGAGGTGCTATTGTGATTCGTCTGTGATTTTCGAATCTTAGGCACTTTTATTTTTTTAGGATTTTATAGGAGAAAAATCATGGAGTTTCTCATTCAGTAAACAAACATTGCTGAGTACTCTATAATGCTTGGGCCGCACTTGCGTCTATCGTCACAAAGCAATGCGTACAAAGCTTCACTTGTTTTCCTCGCTAAAAGTATATCGCGCTAATGCGGTGGTCACATTAGCGGCTTCGTAATTTTAAAACAATTATCGTGCAATAATCCAAGTTGGCCGCAATACATTTTCTAATTTCTTTACTTCTACATGTTGTGGCGAGGTGCTAAAAATGAACTTTATGCATTTATTTACTGAAATTGTTAAAGTTATTGATTTTAAACGAGTGACAGGAGTTTCTTGCCGGCTCTTCGGAAGCGACAAATTGGAACCGTGCACCTAAATTCGAATTTTCATAAGCGCCTGTAATGCATTGATTGAAAGCTGTCATATGATGGGCTCAGCTTCAAAATTGTATTAAAACTCGAACACTATTTCGTCGCTCCACTTCATTATTTATTTAGTCAGAGCATCTAATCAGTCTGAGAAGAAATCGAAACGCAACGAGCAATCGCAATTGCAATCGAACGCTAGCCCAACCTTGCAGCACGATATTTAGCGCGATACAACCCTTAGATGTACCGCTACCCGAGCGATAACTGGTGCGAAGCCAGAACTTTCGCGAGAATAGCCGATAATGGTTGGTTATACCCATAGACCCAGGTGCGGCCCCAGCATAATAGACAAATAAAAATTGTGCAAAAATATGTCATTGTCTAATATACCAATAATCGGATTAATAGGCAGATTGCCGACTTTGACAATGATCCTGACTTATTTTATCGTGGACAGTGCTCTATGTCATTTGTGATCTGCCAGGGTTGCGGAATTTGTTCGAAAGAGTTACCGCGGCCCTGGAACGCAAAGGGCATTAGGAGGAACACGGATGGGTAACACGGATCAGTAAGAGTTTGACACTCCCTTCCGCTCCAGCCAGAGCGGAAGAAGTAATTTGATGATTTCCCATCCTTAAAAAAAATATTATGTAGGAAAAAAAAAGATGTTGGGAGTATGATTTAGTTATTGTGCCATTCTAAAAAAAACAACAGAATATTATTTTTCGATAAATAAGACAGAACCACAATGACATCTCAGGTGCTTGTAGAATATAATTAAATATCGAAGTAGTGATGATATTCTTAGGGGATACTCATAGGGTGTATATTTGGACCTAATCAAGTCCAATCTAATTTGAACTAAGCATGCGACTAAATTTCGCTGGACATGCAGACTCAACACTGCCCGGGCAATAATGAAAGACTGCCGATAAATCGATTATTTGCAAAAGTAACAGAAATGTTGTTGTTCTAATGGTTGCTATACACATAGTCGGTTCAACACATTCGATTCGACAATTTCTATTGAACAAGAAAACGTGTTCAATAGGAATTACCGAACCGAATAATGTATAGCAGCCCTTACCTTCTTGTTTAGGTAGGATGTAACTTAAACGGAATGTAACTAAGTTATCAGTTTTGGTTCGTCTTAGATACAATTCTCATCGAACATAATCCAGACAGGATAACCATTACTAAGGTTATGTTAAAACTGTGATCAGCATTCAATTGTAAAGTATCTGAAATTATTTTTTGAGCATCGATCCGACGCTTTCTGCAATCATGTTCGTGACATATCTAATTCTGAACTTGCCATAGAAAAAGGAACATAAAAGTATGTTTCTTAATTTTGATCGATCAAGTATCGCGTACTTTTAGCTAGGTAGTACATGAATCAAGTTTTTAACTTGTTGTATCAAGATAGGTAAATGAAATGATGATGAGTTCGCGTTAGTTTTGCAGAGTTCAGAATTTGGACAATCATAAAATCATTAGGGCGTGTTTAGATGAACTAACAAAAATGTTTTGATTTAATTTCGCCAGTTGTCTGATCTAAGGCTTATTGATCACTGATTTCATGAACTAAACTGCTAACTGATTGATTTCGACGTAGTTAATGAAGTTAGCGAGTCCTTATTGATAATAGATTTTTATTCGAAAACGACTAAACTATAATTCTATCCTATTCATATCTTCTAAATGACTAAGACATTCGAATATTTAAAAAATACGAAAAAAAAGTAGACTTTTCTGGAACTCTATGCTGTTTCAATTAAAATAAAAACTTTATGTAAATAAATATCTAAGTATGTAAGTATGTGTTTGTAAATAAAGAATTATGTGACAATACATTGTGAGTTGTGAAGTCTTGATGAAATACGCACATTGGAAATAACTGAAACCTTATTTATTCAATATTATATTCAAACATCTTCTTTTATTTTGTTACATCAATTATTCATTGAAGCGTTATGTGGACAAAGGTGTTTTCTGACAAAATTGAAAAATATGTCATTTTAGATTAACAAAGGTTTGATAGATGATTAATCGTTCAATGAGCTCGAAACATGAGTATTTTCGTTATTTATGGAGTTACAAAGTATAGCAAAGGTGTTATCTGCTATTTAAATTTCAATTTACTATTTAAAATGCCCATTAGTACAGAAATAGTTCAACGATTTACTAGTTAATACCTTTGTCCACTTAGCGCTTCAATAATGAATTTATCATGGAAAACAGTAAACGTATGATCTTAAACGGTGTTATGTCCTAGTCCAGTCTTGTATCGAAGGAAACGAATGAAAATGCTACATTAATTTTAATATAATCATTTTTATTGGAAGTATACTCAACAGTTAAGTCCTACACAATACTAGAAGTGGCACATTGTTATTCAATTTTTTGGTATACAGCTGCATGTTTTGATGCCACAACATTTTTAATCAAAATAAATCATTAATACTAAACTGTCTTTGTTTTTGACGTATAAATTATTTACAATTTATGTTTTGCTTTGTCTTTAATACCTACTTAATTAACTATCACATATTCAATTTCTTTTATTTATAATCTAATTATTTGTTCATCATTTACACTTAACACTATAATAATATGGAATACGATAAGCGTCTTTTCAGTTTCCCTATGCGATAACGTCACTTTAACATAGTTTATCACGTTTGTCCATTTGTCCACTCGCCTTCCATTCTCCACACAGAGAAGGCATAACTTAACTTGTCTTGCGCGAGATATTTGCCGTGTTCACTTCCCGCGTCACTGTTAGTATCGCTGCTGCCCGCGGAATCACTATTCGATAATATTTGGTATAAAAATTCTATATACTGCGTCGCCAGTTGCAGGGTTTGTATCTTTGATAACTTATCGCTCGGCATCGAAGGTATAATTTGTCGCAAACTTGCGAAGGCCTCGTTCAAACTCTGCGTCCGTTGTCGCTCCCTCACATTGGCCATCACTCGTTGGATCTGCATCTCTTCAAACGATTGTGTTTTCTTTCGTGAGGCTTTTGACCTTTTCGATCTCGATCTCCTTTGTTCTTCGGTCTCATCACCCCTTTCTTCAGTTCCTCTGTAAATGACATCTCCCATTTTTGGCATTTCAGCTGATTCGTAAAAGCTTCTGACTCTGTCTTGAGAATTGGAATCATCAAAATAGTAGCTTCTAGGAATTTGTCTTTGCCGCTGATCGATGAATTGTTGTTCAAAGAATGTGTAAGGTGCTTGTTGGTAGTCTCGGTCATCTCCGTCAAACACGATGTTTGAAGGCCAAGGATGTTGTTGCGTTGGTCGCTCGGAGCCGTTGCTTAGATCCATGAGATGTGTTGGCGAGGAAGGCGCGAAGCCGAGGGCCTCTGCGTGTCTCTCAACTTCTACCGGAACGTACCCGTAATACTGATCGTCATCCTCCGGATACTCGAGATCCTCCTCGCGCTTTATCGGCACTGTTCTATTTTCACAACTTTCGTAATTCATAATGCGTGAGCTTAAGGAGCGTAACGCGCTTCTTCGACAAACATGTGCGTGTGATAAGCGCAGTCGGACTGCAGCTACGGATTGAGTCCTGCGCCCGCGCCGGCCCGCCCCTACCCGTCCCTTCATTGACAAGATACAAAAAAATAACCATCTCCACCGCGGTGCGACTCCATTGCGCCTCCCAGCGCGCCGCCTCCTGCCTCCGTTGTGCGTTAGAGGGAGACGGCGATAGCAAGACGTGTTGATCGCTTTCTGTTTATCTTGTCCATCTTCTCTGAACTGTATTTACTGCATACATAGATAGGTATATGTATGGTGTTCGGTCGCCATAACCGATCGCATCGGTGATCGCGCATCCTGTGAGGGCTGCGATGCTTCAGTCTGCTACAGTGTCATAATGGCAAGACAATTTACCGTGACGCCTTTTAAAATAATCATATTTTACACGTATCCCATGCTTGTAAGATAAAGGGTAGATGCCGATAATGTTACAAATCAAACCTGTAGGGTTCCAGTTAATTCCTATAACGATATTCTCCTGGGTTTAAAAATATTCAACCAATAATTCCACCTATAACTTGATATATGGCGCCACCCTTCCTTGTAAGATTTTTTGTGACGCGTCGTCCCGCCGCGCCGCTACTAAAAATATCCGTGACGCAATGGTCCCAGGATCGGTCCCACGGCCATGCCAGGCGATGCCTTCGGTGCTATATCATAAATATTGAATTTATTTATCTCACTAACTACGATAGGTATGATGAGGGAGCCTGCACAGTGTTAGGTGTGGCTGACATTTTGTATTGGTCTTTATCAAATACGGGATAGATTATAAAAGGACTTTATCAATCGTGTTTTTGTTTCATTATATTTTGTTTCGTAAAAAATATTATCCAACTAGAGTTTCTTAGCGCTGATCCCCGAGACTCTGATCGTTGATATCTCTCAAAACAAATTCAAATATTTTATTTCAACCGATTCCATCATGAGCCGTCAATCTGTTACCGAGACCAATTCATCGTAAATAACCGTCATTTCTAATTATAGTGATCGAGTCGTATGGATTAAAGATCTATTCAAATTAGAAGAGTGATCTAAAATTATTGTCTACCTAATTTGAAATAAACGGTTGCGCTAATTATGCAGTCATTAGTTTTAGTTTTTATTTAGCGGATGTTTTGATATTATAATACCTATATTATAGGCACACATTAGTATGGTAAAATCTAATTGTGTCCTTTTACTACCTTTTACACAAGGACACAAAAGAGGATTACTTCATTATTTCACGGCAGTCAACAGAGGATTACATTCCGAACATTCGTAGATTTAGAGCATAATGGGAACAAAGTATTAAAGATTTCATTTCACCAAAATAAGGCAAGAAATTATCTTTTACTTTGCATTGAAAACTTTATTAAGGCGATGAAAAATTGCGTGTCTGTAAGCGGATGTTTTCTGAATCACCGGACTGTTATTGTTTCTCGAGCTACAATAAAATACCAATCGTCCATATGAGATTCTTTATAATGGCTATCATCATAAGCGTTTCCTGTTTATTTCCTTAGTAAGAAAATTACAAAAAAATGGACATTCCCATTACATAGGCGATTTTACAGTTCAAATCGCGTATTTTGAAAAATACGGTTCTTTGTTAGTTTATTGGTAGGTAGGTGGGTACTTCTCAAGCGACCCATCAATTACAAATTAAAATACAAATAAATGAGTCGTAGGACTCATTTATTTATACTACGCATTTAATTTAGAATTTTCTACACAAGTAATCCAATTTATCATCCGCAAATCCAAAATACGTGTAAGATCAATGTAAATATTTTATTATTAGAGATAATACATGCAAAGGGATGATGAAGGGATTTCAAGTGGATGATGGTTATACTAAGAGCCGATTTTTCAATCGTCAAATAATTTATACCTATCTACGAATGAATAAATATGTCGTTTTGACATATTTCGCGTACAAAAAAGCTGTCAAAACGTCAATTTTACCGATTCCTTAACCAAAAGTTACCTGACCATTGAAAAATCGGCCCTAACTCAGCTCTCAATCAAAAATCTGTAGATACACTTTTTGTACGTCCATGAGATACACAATAAAGTACCTACCTATTTTTGAATTTCGACCGTTAGGTAAAAGAAAAGGCGGGAAGAGACGCGAGACGTTCACCGAGTTTTAATATATTTTGGGAATAGTTACCACACCGGTGACGTACCTACCCGACAAAATATTAATAGCTTCATTATCCAAACTCTAAATATAACAAGTTATTACAAAGATAAATGCATTTTACTCAAATGATTTATTATACCTACACTATCAAGAATATCTAAAACTTGTATCATGCAAACATTTTACGGGTTGTTTTCTTACTAGGACCCAATAGTTAGATTAGATGATAATTATAAACATTATTTATTTGTAAAGAGCAGGACAAAGAAATAAAAAACTTTTTTTAGTCTACAATATTCATATATAATCATATTTTTTTGAGTTATTAGAAGTCGGCTAAACATTTTATCCCCCTACTATTCCAAGGTTTAACTAACATAGCATAGGTAATATGGATACATTTCTCCGCGAACGTTAATCACGGATTTCTTATTCGATTGCTGAGACAGGCTTGAGTTTGACTATTAAAATAATGAACTAGTCAAAATAAAAGATTATCTGCTCCGTTGTAAAACGGATTTCAATTAATCCTCATTTAATCAGCGGTTCTTTAAAATCATGGCTCATCTTCCGTGTGGAAGATGTCCGGTCCTTTGGAAGTCATACGGGGGACACAGGTCCAACGCGCAGAGGCCCCTTTGAGAACTTTAATCTAAAATGGGATGGGGCACCAACCGGGGACTATCCACGGCTACACTATTGGAGTACAGTCATGGACCGTCCCTGGTCGGTGCAAGACTATTGTAAAATATGATGAAAAATATCTGGTCTATGGGAAGGGGTGTTAAGTGGACTGGATAACTTATATTGCCTTATTATAATTAGGTACCTATATGGCATGAAGGACTACAATTCTAGCAATTCCTTTTTTTGGTTTAGTTCGGTTAAACCAGGTTTAACCCATTAAACTTGGCTAAGTTAACCTAGGCATAAGTGACAGTAGTCTTATTTCTACGACGCTATTTTTAGTATACCTACACAAAAACCGAGACACCCCAACAAGATTTTCATCAGAACTGCCTGAATGTTTTTTTGAATAAAACTCCACGGTACATGTTAGTTTTTGTTGCGTTAAGATCCCAGTAGGTAGAATACGAAATGCGTGAGGTGTGCCATGCAGGGGTTGTCTAATATCTGGAATAAGTACGTGCCCATTTTGAGAAGTGCATCTATTACGAAATGCACATTTTGCATCAAGTGTACATTTAAGAGGAGCACATTCTGCTTCAAATCCTTCTGTACAAATTAGTTTCAGGTTAATGTAAGGCCATACTAAAATAGCCTTGTACTTTTATTCATTAATTCTCTTATGTCCTACAAATTAGATGCTATACGTGTTACAAAAATACCCCTAAAGCCGAAAGGGGATTAAAAGGTCCCTTGTAAAGAGATTAGATGAAAAAAAAATGAGGACCTAAAAAATTTTTTGGACAAATCAGAAAGTAAAATCATCACTGAAACGCAACCCTGAAAACATAAAAGTAAAGAGTAGACTACCCAGAAAGTTATTTACTTACATTCTTACCTAATTTCCTCTAAGAGGTAATGACAACAACTTAAGACTACTTGATTAACATTTTTTTTTTATGGGGAATTATGTACCTAACACGTTGTACCTATATTTTTAATCTCTTTTACCAATTTTCTAGTACCTATTTGGGTACCGAGTAATTAACTTATTAATAGATACCCATATAGCAATAAAAGTACCTGTGTTGCGAATTTGCGATTGAAGCCATAAACAAAACAAAAAGTTATCTAAGGCCTTTTTGTGTTTCGAAACCATTAGTTACCAAAATATTTTATATACCACAGTTTTGTTCCTTTTCCCAAGATGAATCACGTCAGCATCTGGTGTAGGCCCATGGGATTCCCTAACGAGCAATTTAGTTTCATTCATAAACCGAAGTACCTACTCTTACCGTTATCTCCAGTTTCTCACGGATAAGGATAGCAACCGATAAGGATAGCGTAGTGTAAGCACGGGCGAAACATGAATGAAAATGTCAAATTACGCGCGAAGGGAAAGGACACAGATTTAGAATATTAATTTGATTGAAAAATGATTCTACTGCCTTAAAAGAAGCTAATGTTTATAGGACATTTATGGGCTTTTATGAGATATATTACAGTCACGAGAAGTGGGAACGAAGCCGCAGTCTCAAACTGAAAATATGTAGACCGTACCGTCTCCAAAACATCAATGAAAATAATTATGCGCTTCGATTGTAATACATAAATTGGAAAATCAATTAATTTGTAATTAAGCCGCATCAGCAATACCTATCTGAATAATTTGAAATCTTGGGTTTTAGTGAGCAAATTATGATAAAGATGATTGTAGGTCTTAGATTAATGATTAGTCTCCGTTGCGCTTCAACTAGATATCTTCTGCCGGAATACAAGTACGAGTACCTATGTAAAATGCGGCAACAAATACTACGCCGAAGTCGGCGTAGTAGAGTCAGTCTCGTTGCAACCAACCAATGTGTGACGTTGACGTGCCACGTAGGTATTCTATTAAACTGCTCGTAATCCAAAGTAAAATGGTTTCCGGTTTGCGTTGTGAAACTATAAAAACAATACTACAAGTAATAAGATAGTTACTGTTGCAAATGTCTTTTTTTTTTTATTTGATAATGGGCCTTCGTTTGACCGCCATCTCGCCTGATGTTAAGCGATGATGCGATCTACGATGGAGCACGCTTGCCCAGAAGAAACCGATTCACTCGTGACTTGAAGACATTACCTAATTATTGAGTTGCCGCATTCAAGGAGCTATTGTTCTTAGGTAGAGCGGTGTCTATAATAGTTGAACACAGCGGAGACCAACTATTAATCTTAGGTTTAGGTACACAAAGCACTATGCAGTGTGGCCAATGGCCGCAAATACATATACCTACCTAATTATCAAAAAAGCATAAATGTTGGATCCAATAAACAAGTTTTTTTTCTAGACAAAAAACGAGAAGGTACTCAGGCGACCTATCTATACTTATCATCCCTTAATGTAGCGTAATGATAAAACGTCATCCCCTAGTTATGGCGGCTACAGATGTTTTAACTAAAGCAGATTAACGCGTTGGCAAGTTTATTTAGTTAAGAGTTTTACGGCGCTGCGGTTTATTTTCAAACTTTTTTGTTCGTGTGTAAGTGACACCTGTTTTAGATAGAACGAGTAGAATATACTTGAGTGGTAAACAGTTGTGGGAAAAGTTGCAGTTTGTCGTAGCCGCCGCGTGCACAGGTGGCATGAAAGATGCTTTGATAACACCTACATCTATGCCTATATCCAACAAATCGTCATCCTCCGCGCTAACTGTCATAACTAGCAATTGATAATTTTTCAGTAGTTGCGTTAGTTGTTCGTTAGTTGGCTTTATTAATGAACTAGAGGTCGCCAGCGGCTTCGCTCGCGTGGATGTCGTTTATCGCGTATTCCGCGTTTTTATCTACTATAATATGCATGTATTATACATATAAATCTTCATCTTGAATCACTCTATCTATTAAAAAAAAACGCATCAAAATCCGTTGCGTAGTTTTAAAGATTTAAGCATAGGTACATAGGGACAGACAGCGGGAAGCGACTTTGTTTTATTATAATTATGTACCTATGTAGTGATTAATAACCTTTTTATATTGCTCTTGGCTTACTCTTTTAAGTTAGTAGTTGCCCTAAAGCCCTAAGTATCTATTTATTTATTTATATTCATTTGAAGCAGATATACGTCACTCTGTGAAAATTTCTCTGAAAAATTATCAATTGCTAGTTAAGACCTTATGACAGTTAGCGCGGAGGGTGACGAAATGTGAGAGATTCAGTTGTTGTCATCTCAACCACTTGCGAATATAACTATAATATGTTGTGAGACCCTAGAAAACAGTGATAGCGTAGCGGTTGAACGCTTCCCATCTAAGCAGGAGAGTCTATGTTTGATCCCGGCCCGCACCTCTGACTTTTCGAGTTCATGTGCGGATCATAATTTGATTTTTACTTGCGTTATCGGTGAA
Source organism: Amphipyra tragopoginis (assembly GCA_905220435.1). Classification (NCBI taxonomy): domain Eukaryota; kingdom Metazoa; phylum Arthropoda; class Insecta; order Lepidoptera; family Noctuidae; genus Amphipyra; species Amphipyra tragopoginis. The sequence continues at coordinate 16,075,453 of HG992009.1, forward strand.
GGAAAACATCGTGAGGAAACCTGCACGCCTGACAGGGTGTGTGTAGTCTGCCAACCCGCAACAGGCCAGTGTGTAGGTCTAAGGCCTAAATCCTTCTCATTTTGAGAAGAGGCTCGTGCCCAGCATTCGGACAGAAATGAGCTGATGACGTGAGACCCTAACTTCATCTCAATCGTTAAGTAGGTACTTACTCATTCTCCCAACTCAATTAAATCTGACCATTAGCCAATTGAAAACTGATAGGATCACAATAAGAAACATTTTCTTGATCGTTGTTTACCCGGTTGCGTACCGCCCGTCGTCCCAGGACGACACTCTATTCTATTCTCTTGTCTTATCTATTGTGTCTATAATTACCGTGCTTGAGGTTTTAAATTAAGCCAATGATTTATATTATTTCAAGGAAAAACAGATTTATCAAATAACGATAATATCAAAAATATATTTCGTGAATGATCAAGCGATTTCTGATTAATGTTTCCTCATAATAATGTGATTTGTGAGCGCATCTGAAACAATATGTCAAACTGATTTATCGGAATATAATCAGGCATTTCAGCCGTTTCATAATTTATTCATCCATTATTAGATATTCACAGAAATATTGTTCTATTTAACCTGAACTGTACAAACGAAATGTTTTATTGTCAGAGAAATACCTAACCAACAAAATTAGAAGTAATTAAGACGGTGAAAATAATTCTTTCCCACGCAGAGTTACCCCATCTGCAGACCGTATGCCAAAAATAGTACTGCCCAATGATGACCATTGTTTCTCTGGATAATAAAAACGAAGATTAGGCTCTAAACAGCAATATCGTAATAAATAATAAAGCGTCTTGGAAATGTTCAGCGCCATAAAACATCTGCGGAGGCCTCCACAGCTGCGCTTAGAAGAAAATACGTCACACGTGTGCCGGATCTATAGTCAAGTTACTGGGCTACCTGCATTACTGATAACAACCCTATTGTTTGTTAGTAGTGCGAAATTCGGCAAACTCGTTTTTTTCTTTTACCTAATCAACATTGCACACCTGCGTCGACTCAATAGATAGGTGTTAGGAACTAGTTGGAACTTGATTTAATGATATTGTTTTTTGTCGCTTTCATCCGATTTGGTTATTTCAGGTAAAGTATAGACTTCGAGAACTTTCATTATTGAGTCGTGCTAATCCGTTAATAACCTTAACACATTAATACGAACACCTGGCTCTTAAACTAAGTATTATTCTTATAGGCCAGAGCTAAAGTAAAGTAGAAGTAAGTAAACTTAAGTAGAGTAATGTAAAATAAGTATATTTTAAATTAAATTCCTGTATTCTTTTGTTTTAACATCTATTGTATTATAATAACTAGTAGAAAATGTATTTAGTTTAGTATAAAATTCAATTTTATTAATTCATTGAGATTTTTCAGACATATCGGTTCATTTAAATCATTGTTTGAAATATTCTAGAATGAATTTTCAGAACGAGCCACACTATGGCTTCGGTTAGAAGGGTACACCTCCGAGGCGCGCACAGATGCGGCCCATGTGTGGCGATCTCTTCGCGCCGCCGACGCCGCCGCTGCCCTCGGTAACGACTCCAAACTCATGCGCATTCAGGACAATTCCAAAGTAATAAGGCGATATTTTGTTCGTCGGGAATCTTTTGTTTACGAAACGTAAATTACTTACACAGGAAACAAATAATTCTGAATGTCTTATTATTCTGTCTAATTGCCCTTTATTCTGACTGACGTTTTGCTGAAAACATTGTCTTAAAGAAATGTGTGTAGTTCTACACATACTAAACTAAAACTAAACTTCTTTTATTATTTTTTACAAAATATATGATTGTATATTTTCGGCGATTCCACACATTTGCCAACTCACTGTGTTCTGATTATGAAATATCTAACTTAGCATATTGTCCTTATTTTAACAAAACGTGTGGCTAACACGTCACCCCGGTATTGTCCGGCATTCACACGAATTGTTTTGTTTCAGCACATGCCCGTAACGCAACCCCGGGAATTCCTACCTACTCGGAACCCTGCCAACTAATTACACATGAACAAATCTAAACACCGCGTTTTTGTTTTACAATCGTAAATAAACATTTCACATTTATTGTGGATTCGGAGTGTCATATGAAGCCAGAATTTATTTTTATCTATACAAATGATTTATTGCTGTGTAAATAGATATATCCCTAGCGAATGCATTAAGGCATTAATATTTTAGTTGTCTTTATTTCTCTTTTAAAATATGAGATCTAATGTATTTTACTGATACAACTGTCATGTAGGAATGCATCTACCTACATAATGTCAGCCGTCATGGCATTCGTAGCCTGAAAAATTCAGACAAATTCCTCGTTCAACCGGTTCTACCGGAATCCCTACGTTCAGTTGGGAATCGTTCCTCAGTTAAGAATCCTCTTCGTGATTAGTCTCCTATCCATCAGCGACATTGGTGAATTGGGATATCCGCGAGCTCCCGCCCAACCTTCTAAGGTTACCTGAACCTGTTGGCTGGCTATCTGAAGCTAGAACTATCAGATATTTAGACCAAATATCGCGTTATTGCATAAAATTGCAAGGTGGAGAAATGTTCTGCCAGGGTTGCGGAGTTTGTTCGAAAGAGTTAGCGCGGTCCTGGAACGCAAAGGGCATTAGGAGGAACACGGATGGGTTTTAATCAGTAAGAGTCTGACACTCCCTTCCGCTGCGCCCAGAGCGGAAGAAGTGATACGAAGATTTACGATCATTAAAAAAAATGTGGAGATGTGTTACTGAGATTTCCGGCAAAAAACTTAATCGCAGGCCGTTTTTGAAATTGACAAGACCGTTGTGCTCTGAGTGCACTTCTGCCTCCATCTTCTTGGAGCACTGTGAAATGTATAGAAATGTTATAGGGGGCCTTAATTATAACTGCAAACGATTCCAGATTTTATATTTAACATTATCATTATGTTCTTTTTTTTTTCGTGGCAATATCCTCATGGATGCCCCTCGCCAAGGGAAGGCGAAGGGCTATACCGGACTCTTATCGGCTAAAAACCCACGGTGTTCCTTCTCCTGACCCTTAGCGCGCACGGAACACAGCGCGCCGCCTTCTCGGGCCTGTTACTGGTCGGGCGACGGGTCCCCTAACCCGCCGCCCGCAGGCCACATCATTATGTTCTGCCTAGCCTTTTCCCAACTACTTATGTTGGGGTCGGCTTCCAGTCTAACCAGCGGTACGAGCACGGATCTTATTATCGAGTCGATATGAAAAATGTATCTATTCTAAACGTCAAATTTGACATAAGTTATAGATAAAACGACAGCAGTTGCGACTGTCATCAAACCTCCACAACACAGCTATTAGGAAATGCCGATATCCTAAGGTTAGACTAGACTGGTCGTCAGACTTTCGGGTTTCTCACTACCCGTTACGACTGTCTAAAAGGCTTATTAAACTACTCTGAATTCAGAAATCGTAACTAGGACAAGTCAGGAACGCAGGCTACCGTCCTGACTGGCTAATTAGGATCTTAGCCGTCCTCACTCTTATCACACTTTCCTAAATCCTAATTAGGATTCCCAAATTCAGAATAGTGTAGTAAATACCTAAGTATGTCACCCGGGAGCCCGGGACCGACGGTTTAACGCAATGAGCTTAATATAACATCATTGGTTTAACGTATCGTACGTTTCTTTAGTAACATTAGGTTATCTGTAACTTATTGTAATTAGGAAAAGTCAGTCTATTTTCATTGTACAGCGATAGAAATTAATCTTCCCCATGACAAGTCTTTGTAATTCCTTCTCGAAATTGCAAACCTATGCATGAAATTCACCATAAAGTTTTATTTGCTCCTCGGTTTAGGAATGCCTTACAATAAATACATGCATTAGCTAAAACAATTTTCGCAATACAGTTCCGTTCGCGACGCGACCGTTTGTCGGCGGACGGCAGATGCGTCGGGGACATTGCTAATTCTGGGTTATGTGCGCGCGCGCTTGTTTCCTGTATCGATTCCTTGTGCATGTCATGTCATGCTGTCATCCGCGGCCGGACTAAAAGCTGTGAGTATGAAATTTTATGTCTATTTTATCGTTGGATTGAAATGTTGGTTTGTAGTGCTGTATTTAATAGCAGTCTTGCTTTGTTTTTATCTCGTATCAAAGCTCTGTGGATATAACCGTTAAGCGCCAAATCGACAAGCAAGTTTTACATCGCAAGATGACTTGTGCAACCGACTTTCAAACTGTGGACATACTTGTAGCAAGTCGACTTCTGCAAGTTTTACGAATCCAGCAAGCAATGAAGTGCAATAACTTGTGCAGTAAATCTTGCTATAACCCTTGCTTCAACGGAAGGTCAATCCTGGCGTTTGTCTACAAAACGTTATCATACAAAAGAATATTAAATATTTTATAGAAATCAAAACATTTTTATTAAAGCTATTTTACGGCTTTTGATGATGTCGTTTAAGTTTTTTTCTACAGCAGTCTCCTCACGGCGACAATTTAGGTACGAAATAACCGCCTATGTCAGCAGGACTCACCTTTCGGTAACAGTAGGTACTTATGTACTTACAGTAGATTTCGCGCTTTAGAATATTTTTTCTATTACCTGTCTACAATACTTAAACAAAAATTAAGTAACTATTATGAAGTAGATATTGTAGATTGCGGCAGGTTGACTAGTCTTAAGTAGTCTTTCCTTCTTGGTTTGGCCACCATCATTGAATAAAAGCTGATTTAAGTTTAGTCTCGAATATTTTCATAACCCTACCAGACTACAGTTTATGTCGATGATACATCATGGGCAGACTGTAACAATTTAATTATTGTGTATGAGAAATAGACCATAAAACAATTTTTTATTGTCATTTTATGACTTATTAAAGAAACGCGCCACCGTATGGCTAATAAAATCGACGCAAAAGTTTATGAATGCCGAAAGCAGACTAGTCTTCGGAGAAAAACAGGATTCTCATTTTAAATTTTGTCATCTTTAGGGACGATACATTTTGGCTTTATTTCTATCAACATTAAATATTTTCAAATGATCGCGAAAATAAGCGTGTTTACTTTGAAAGCAAATGGCGTTGATACGTTTAGTAGCGGCTTCCGTTCACATTAAAGTATCGCCACTGTCTCAATGTACAGTACTCCACAATATCGACGCATCATTTTATTTTAATATGTCCTTAAGTACCTACCTACAAATTCATACGACACATCCTTAATGACGAGCCACTTTTAAACCAGTAACATGCACTGCAGTTATAATAAATGCATGTAATTTATTTACCTATGCAATAAGATCATGAACGTCTCAATATTTTCAGTAAAACGAAGACCTAGTTCTTGTGCCAAAACGTTGCTTGCGAATTTTGTACCTTATTGATAGGTAACATAAGACTGATTTGCAAGGTATCGTGTAACGTGGAGTGCAGTGTAATTCAGTGAAACTACAAAGAGATTGACTGATGACCTCATATCGCTCGGCATCGAGGAATGGTTAATGTCACAGTAGGCTTTTGAAATATAGCATGTGTAATGAAATTCTCTTGTCGGGCGTCTGCCTGAGCGTTTGCGTCATGGCCGCGGGATGAGCCGATTTCTGCACAGCGCGCCTCAGAATTGATACGGTGTTGTCTTATAAGAGGATCACGTTACAGTTGCGCTGGAATATCTCATGTAGGTAAGTATATTACGAAAGGGTATTAGTAGGTAGCCTAATTAAAATATAATAGCAAATTCAGACCAGGCAGCCGTTACGCTTACTGTCTCCGGAAAGACAGGCAAAGTATCCCTTGTGAAGGTGAACTGTTTCATAGTGCCTTACCTAGTTCTGTTGATTTTTTTAGGAAATTCCCTAATCAACCAAGAAATACCTACCACAAACACTACTTAACTTCGGAATCTAAACCAATGCAAAATCACTACATCAATAATAAATTGTCAAATGAATTAACTGAGTAGGTAAGTACTTTGATAACACTTACTAGAAAAGAAATTGTTAGCTTCTAATAAGTACCTAGGTACTTATAGTAATGAAAAACAAGATCTTTTTCTAATAGGTAGGTACTTATAAGAAAAGAACCTGATCCCCCTATGGTCTAAGAAAAACATAGGTTTTAAAATAGCCCCGTCTCTTTTTGTTATATGACATAAGAAAGTGATGGGTATATTTTAAACCTGAGTTTACCTTAGTCTTGGTTTTGTAAATGACTCAACGAAATAATCGTTCAGGGGTGATTCTATCATTACAGTTATAGCTAATATCGGTATATCAGGATTGCGAGCAAGGTAAACACAGTAAATAAAACCAACATAGACTCTCCACCACTGAGAGTATTTGTATTTGGGTTAGTATTAGTAACATAAACTACTTAGATCACAATATATTACTTTACACAATTATTACAAGATCATAAAATAAGGACAAGCTAGTCAGATAAAAAAGGTCAGACTTCTTCAGCTGATCAACACGGAATGCTCTCGCTTCGTCGAATGACCACCGCCTTTATAACCTCGGGTGCGCCGATCCATATCGACGACTACCCTCTCTTGTCAACATTGCCCAGTGCTACCCGCTACCGATAACAGTTTAAACCATCTTTTGTAATAAGGCCAGATGGGTCTAAAGGGCCTATTGGAATCATGACAGGGTTTACTACCTACTCATCACCTGTCGATGTCGTATGCTTGAAAAATTTGGCGATTTCACTTTAAGATCGATGTGGAACAGGGGTAGTCTGCAGCATTATTGGAGACCTACCTACATTAAAATCCTGGGGAGTACCTACTTACTTTTTATTAGAAAAACACCTAATAATTTTACTTTACCGAGCTTGCGGTATGAGCCCGAAACGCATATGAACTTGCTATCCTCAAGATCATCGAATCAATCAATTAATAGATCCGACAGTTGCATGTATTTATACTTCGGAATAAATAATAAATTCATGCGATTTTGACATGCTTTAGTTTATACTAGCCCCGACAAATTGTTTATCTTATAACGATTTTACTATCAAATGATAAACAACATACGGACAGCTTGTCTTGTAGAACCAAATATAAAGTTAATTAATTAATTGAACACGACATGTCAAGCACATCTGGTTTAGTTAGTTTGTTTGGGAGTTAATATAATTGTTATTGATTAGATTTTCCTAATATTACCTACATATGGTTAATCCCTCCTCTCTCGGGTTTTTGGGTTTATGGGAGAAGCCACACGGTGCGGTGCCGCACGGCGACCATTTTGCCGCATCAGAGTGCACACGTATTATGCGGCGTCGCAAGAAACACGCGGCGCCGCACCGCATCGTATGGTAGGCATGGAAATTTGTATGTATTACACCGCAGCGGCACCGCTCAGGCTTCTCCCTAAGTCATATGATAATCGTAAAGTATTCACCGGGGTACTGAATTTCCTATAACGTAGTCAGTGGTGCCTATGTATAATAAACGCGAACACCGATTACTGAATCGTCGACTGTTTTATTCTAAGGTGGTATGTAAGCATTGTGGTGAGTAACTTACGACTAGCGACATCTATGTAAAGCTTGTGTCCGTGCTCTGTCAATAAGTGTATAACAGGCAATCGATTTACGAGTCCAAATTCACTTAAATTTATTTAAAATTGAGTTTGAATGAGACTGTTCAAAGTTCTACCAGAGAAGTTATGAGTAATGAGTACAATTATAATGTATGACTAGTGGCGCCCCTATTTTCCTTACTCTTTTTTGCTGAGCTGTAAACTAACTACTGGCCACAAACTCAAGATTGTTTTCCATTTTTTAATAGAGATCGTAAATGATTGAAGCTAAACTAAACTTTTTGTTTAAAGCGTGTCCCAGAAAGTAGTGTCAAGCGGAAGTCCAGAGGTAGAACATCCTTTGAGGTACCCAAATCACCCCCATGTATGTTCCGCGATTTTTTGTAGTTTTCGAGTTATGAATGTTTTTCATGTTTTTTAATCAAACTCTGACTACAACGACATTTTTGATCATAGTGACGTGAATAGTTGAGATACATGAGTAATTTTTTTTTCTAAATTAGCTGATTAGTGACCCTATCGAATGCATAAACATTTGTAACCATAGATGTAACGAATGCGTTACAAAAAACTATTGAATTGTCATAAAGTTAAAATCCTGTATGTTTCCTAAATCTTTGTGGGTGATTTAAAAATAAATCTCCCTAAACTTTTTTTGTCAGATGTATTTTAAAAACTTATCCATTTTATCAGCTATTTACCCTGTAAATTTCATCGAGCTATCTCTACATCACAATAAAAATTTCATTCAAAGCATACAATATCGAAAATTCCAGTTGTAAAAGTGTGAATGAAAAATTGATTAAAACTAACTAATAACGTCTTTTTTAGTAACCCTCGACGCAAAAAGAGGGGTGTTATAAGTTTAACGTGTGTGTCTGTGTGTCTGTCTGTGGCATCGTAGCTCCTAGACGGATTTTGATTTAGTTTTTTCTTTTGTTTGAAAGGTGACTTTAACGAGGGTATTTTTAGCTATGATTCAAGAAAATCTGTTCAGCCGTTTGAAGATCATCAGCTCTTTTCTGGTTGTTGAAGGGATATGAGCAACTTCTACTGGTCTGATCGATTCGAAATTTATTATCCTGTGACTTCAATGATATAACAATAACATGGTAACCTTGACCTGATACTCAAGCATCATCTGAAACAGCATGATACCCAACTTACAGTAGAGGTATTATGTGCCTATTGATTCTTTATGTTTATGATAAGTTGTAATGACCTCCTTCTTGTCACATGTCATCAATATCATTGAAGTCACAGGATAGTAAATTTTGAAACGATCAGATCAGTAGAAGTTGCTCATATCCCTTCGACAACCAGAAAAGAGCTGATGATCTTCAAACGGCTGAACAGATTTTCTTGAATCATAGCTAAAAATACCCTCGTTAAAGTCACCTTTCAAACAAAAGAAAAAACTAAATCAAAATCCGTTTAGGAGCTACGATGCCACAGACAGACACACAGACACACACGTTAAACTTATAACACCCCTCTTTTTGCGTCGAGGGTTACTAAAAAATACGTTATAAGTTAGTTTTAATCAATTTTTCATTCACTCTTTTACAACTGGAATTTTCGATATTGTATGCTTTGAATGAAATTTTTATTGTGATGTCGTAGAGATAGCTCGATGAAATTTACAGGATAAATAGCTGATAAAATGGATAAGTTTTTAAAATACATCTGACAAAAAAAGTTTAGGGAGATTTATTTTTAAATCACCCACAAAGATTTAGGAAACATGCAGGATTTTAACTTTATGACAATTCAATAGTTTTTTGTAACGCATCTGTTACATCTATGGTTACAAATGTTTATGCATTCGATAGGGTCATTAATCAGCTAATTTAGAAAAAAAAATTACTCATGTATCTCAACTATTCACGTCACTATGATCAAAAATGTCGTTGTAGTCAGAGTTTGATTAAAAAACATGAAAAACATTCATAACTCGAAAACTACAAAAAATCGCGAAACATACATGGGGGTGATTTGGGTACCTCAAAGGATGTTCTACCTCTGGACTTCCGCTTGACACTACTTTCTGGGACACGCTGTATATTCCAATCAAATATTTTTTGTGATAAAATGACAATTGCACGACTTAAAAGACTAGAATCCATGTTGACGAAAAGTATAACAGTGACATTTTTTATTTTATTCTGCTGTAGGTCGTCCTAGGGGACGGTTTCTACGTAACCGGGCAGTTATTGGCGAGACCTGAAGGGTCTCCAGCCAATGGGGGGGAAGTAAAATACTTAACCTAAGCTAACTACTTGTACTACACTAACATCATGACTACCTGCAACAACAGCACTAAGGGCGACCCCTAGTGGGACTCGGACCTCGGCTTAGGGCGTTGCTGGCGTGGACATAGGGGGGGAGACAGCTTGATGAGGGCTGAATTATCGGTGTGACTGCGGAGTCTGAAGAGACGACCGGCTCTACGACGGGAGAGCTCGGTGGATCGTGACCGGCGGCGGTGGGACGTCGCGACGGGCCTCGTCGGCGAGGACGGTAAGCCGGACGGCGGCGGACGTTGTGTAGTGTGCTGGTCGATTTACTCGCCTCCTGGAGGAGGGTTATTTCGTCGTCGGGTTCTAAAAGTGTGTGCCTGGGACGGCGAACCTTACTTATGAGAGAGGGACTGTAGTCGGCCGCTGCGGCGACTAGGGGGTTCGGATGGCGGGGGGCATTGTCGAAGTAACGCTTGGAAATGCGTTTGAGGTATTGACTGATGGTTGGCATTTTTAGATCGAGATGGAGTTGGACGTTACGCATGAACCACGGGGCAGCCGCGGCTCTGCGCAATACTCGATTCTGGAGGGTTTGGAAGGATTTGAAGCGACAAGGCTTAACGTGTGCGAACACGACGCTAGCATAAGTCAAGATGGGGTATAACAGTGACAGACAATACCTTAGAATAAGTACTAAAGCATAGAAGGAGCCTCGGTAGAGTGCGCGCAAGATAACTCTGCGCGCGACTGAGGGCGTGCTACACGTTGCCATGATCGCAAAAGTTCAAATTACCGCTTTTTAAGCTTAACTTTCATAACGCTAATCATATTTTTCCCGTTAAACATTCCTACAATCAGGTAGTTCTACTATCAAAATCAATAAAACGGCACACACTTTGGTGGATCATGATTAGTTCCGATTTCGGCCGCGCGCAGACTTATCTTGCGCGCACTTTACTTGAAAAACGTACAGGGGCATCTGTCAATTAAGAGCAATTTCGAGATTTTGAGCCAAAGCCACGCTACCAAATTAAATAGCCCGCCACTAGTACCGCCTGTCAAACGGCAACGACATTTTAAATTTTGTCGTATAATACTTGTGTCAGTGGCGCGGTGATTTGAAAAAATATTTTAGTCTAGAATTTATATTTAATTAATTGTGTTTTGTATATGTGCACATTGTTCTTATAAATAAGAGTGTGCGCTACGTCCTGAATAGTAAAAAAATGTAAATCTCGCAAGGGATGTACAAAAAATCAAAGTGAAAATATCAGTTTCCACAAGTACGTAGTATTTTTATGTTTATTCATAGATTTTCCTATAAATATATTTCATTATACATAAAATTAGTAAAAGTAAGACATTACCTTTTAGAAGAAGTAAAATAAATAAGTATAAACTATCTAAATCTTATCTATTTATCATTATGAATATTCGCCAAAGAAATTATTAAAGGGGTGCGAAAATTTTATCGATTAATCTATCGATAACGTGATTTTTGTGTTATATAGGTTTAATTAATTAGGTATTTATACTTTTTTTTTTCATTTAGGTTTCCCTGTGACGAATATTTTCGAAATAAATTGATTGCCGTGGTAGCTCACGAAATTGGTTGGGTTCCAAGAAAGCACCACAGAATTTGCTCCAGCCATTTCACTTTATCTTCTTTTACTCGTTCTGGCAAATGGCGGAGACTGAAGGAGGACTCTATACCAACATTATACCTTCAATCTAAATTTAAAAGCCTAAGTTCTTATTGAATTGCATGTCTACAGGAAGTAAAAGAATTCGAGTAATTTCTTTAAAAAAAATTGGGACAGATTAACCCCGGACTGGATTTAGCTTGATTGAAAATAAAAAAATAAAAATCTTTTTTTTCTTGCAACATTACGTTCGACATCTTCTTTCGGCCATTCATACAATAGACTATTTCAGATAATATTTCATTGCCTTGTTTATCTTTCAAATAAATGCTGTTAATACAGTCGTAATCTTCAAGCCTGATGGATAAAATAATTAGGAGAACAGTGAATCTAAACAAAATTAACGTATTAAATGAACGATGATTAACTTACTTCTCAATCAGTTTGCATTTGGTGCCACTAACTTTTACACCTCTTTACCGTAATTATCTTTAAAATCTTGTATTTTTAGGGATGCAGTTTTTTTACAGTTAGAGTGATTCAAGATGTAAAACGTACACGTGCGAAGCCGGGGCGGGTCGCTAGTTATATATAAAACAATCATTATTTTGTTTAAAATTTCCAGCGCCTCGAAATTGACAACTTACCTGAGACCACGTGGCGCCGTTCTAGTGACAGAAAAAAACGTGCATGTCCAAGTATATTACAAGGAATACTCAATAATAATGTATTTAACTTTTGTGAAGCTTTTAGTAATTGCAAATTAAATAATAGACATTTATACATTTACGATGACTTTATTTATTGATAGCGATAATAACAGGACCAGTCGAAGTGATGATGGTCGGGAGAGGCCTATGTCCAGCAGTGGGCATCTTTCGGCTGAATAATAATGATATTATAACTTTACTTTTGTCATTATAACTTTCTAAGAAGTAAGTATTTATAAGTACTATGGCAATATCCGGCATGGCTGTTATTTGGTTAACACAATCATAGTCACCTTCTTTCGGCCTTACAATACTACTTCAGATATTTCGTAATATACATTATACGATGACTTTATTTTATCGATAGCTATAGTCTAATAGTGTGAATACCCTCATCCCTAGTCTCTGTACAAAAGGTTACAAAATTAATTTTTACGGCCTGTCAAAAGTTTATCTTTCCCGCTCTGACAACAGCGAGTCCGCCATATGAGTAAATAGCATGGCTATATTTTGATTCGTTTATGCTAAGTAGCGCTCCTTCTATGCTTTAGTACTTATTCTAAGGACAATACAGGTCAACGTCCGTCCGTCAGTGTCATCTGTCATCACATCATCCATCCATCTGTCCGTCAGTCAGTTCAGTTGCAACTTGCATTTGTATGAAACTTTTACGTTACGCGCCTTTTGCATTAGTGTTATTTTTATGAATTAAAAGTAAAGCCATCACTAAAATGGAAGCTGGAGAATCATTTTTATCATGTGCGGTAACTTTAGAATGGTTGAATCAAGGATCTATTGCAAGAAAAGTTAATTATAAGACTGCTTCACTTCGACTGATACGGAACGAATTTCGTGAAATGTTTATGGAAATTACAAGTGAGAAACATGCCGCAATTAGGTTAGCATTAAAAGGTATAAATGTCTTCAAGAAGTTCATGATAGAAGGTAAGGCGAGCGTTAAATTTCAAGATGCTGGCTGCACTTTGTTCATATCAAACGCGCCACCAACGAATCTCGTGGGATTTTTGAGAACAATGTTCGTTAAAATGACTGGAGACAAAGAGCACGGCAGCAATACAACCCCTTCGAAGCAAACAATGAGGTCTAAACTACTGAGTGGCAAAGCTCAGGCGTTTGAAGAAATAAGTCCATTAACTGTAGCAGATGTTCATAATGCCAAAAGTAAAATTCCGAAATCAACTCTAACGACTCCTTCGCCACCCTCCAAAAAGCGTAAAATGGAGGACAATCCGCGCGGTCCAGCACCAAAGAAGTTGTACTCTCCTTCACCATTAACAACAACAAGTTTGTTGAACCCAGAGCAGCAAAGAGTATTGGAGGCTTGTCTTGGTGGGAAGAACATTTTCTTCACTGGGTCTGCGGGGACAGGCAAGAGTTTCTTACTGAAGAGGATTGTGGCAGCTTTGCCGCCAGATGTCACTGTTCCTACGGCCTCCACTGGTGTTGCTGCTTGCCATGTTGGTAAGTATTGTAGAGAAACCTTTTATTTATTTTCTATTGATATCATGCTAGAAAACCTGATCTTGAAGGGGGCATGCTCACAGCGATGCTGTAATAACCTATTTTATGTAAAATGTACAATATGAACAACAAATTACCTTTCTTTAACACTTTGACAACGACACATAATTGTTTTTATCAGCCAGTACTGTGCCTTTGTGCATGCACTGTCATGTATGTGCATGTGCATGCAAATGCACGGTGTGTGCGCCCGCCGCCTGCACATAACATTGTGCAAACACACAGTGTGTCTTCCTACAGTGAATGTGTTAAAGTATTTTTCTTAATGATAGCCTAGCAATTGAACGGTTGGCTTCCATGCAGGAGGGTCCCAAACTCAAAACTCATTTATTTAAAATAGACTAATTATTTAGTTCTTTTTGAATGTCAATGTCACAATAGACAGCCCACAAAAAAGTCCTCCTTTCACTGCTTTGTAGCGTTTAAGTCTGAGATAGAACCTGGCCCGCACCTTACACTTCTTGAATTCATGTGCATATTCGATTCTGATTCTCACACCTGAAGTTCCATAAAGTTATCAATGGTGTGAGTAGTCCGCCATCCCGCACCAGGTCAGCATGGTCGACTAAAGCCTAAATCCTTCCGAGAAGAGGCCCGTGCCTAAGTGGTCAATCAGACTGCACTAGCGGTTGCGGGGGCGGGAGCCTGCGCTCGGGTCTTGGCGTCTGCGTGTTCACAGTAGTGCCGAACGAGCTATCGTTAGAACCACACGCGCAGTCACCTAACAGACGCTATATTACTGTGAATGATACGAGCGGATTGAGCCATTAGAAACACCCGCGCCACCGCGCCCACGCCCGCCTCATGCAGGCGCGCGAGTCGCGGGCGCACTGTGAATGCAACTGGCGTCTACATACATTTGATTTACACGCGCCCGCGCTAGCACCCGCGCCCGCCTCCACTCTGAAATACGGCTAACAGTGGGACAGTAATGCATGGATTATGCTTTATGATATTTCTTTTTGTGCAGGTGGTACAACTCTTCATGCATTTGCTGGCATTGGAGATGGCAGTGGATCATTAGAACATCTCTGTGAAAGGGCTATGAAATTACCATTAGTGGCACAGAAGTGGAGGAAATGTAAACACCTCATTATAGATGAAATATCTATGGTGGATGGTGGTTTCTTTGAGGTATGTCTTTTGAGTATGTTATTAATAGGTAATTTAGTATCAATGATCGAGTAGTAAGAAGCATATGTGCATGTCTGAAGGTACTGGTTTGAATTACCACAGGCCTTTAAAAGTATACCAAACATCCTTTATGTTACACAGAACTCAACATTTTAATTGTTCTTTTATAATTTCATTTTGTTATTTCTCTATTACAGAAATTAGAAGCCGTTGCAAGATATGTAAGAAAGAATGACAAGCCCTTTGGTGGAATCCAACTTATACTATGTGGAGATTTTCTACAATTACCACCGGTTGTCGACAAAGGCAAGACAGCAAAGAGGTTTTGTTTCCAGTCCCCTTGTTGGGACAAATGCATTGAACTCTGTTTTGAACTAAAGCAAGTGCATAGACAAAAAGATACAGAATTTATCTCAATTCTCAACAGCATAAGAATTGGTAGAGTCACAAAGGAGATAACTGACCGCCTTACTGGTACATCCAGGCAGAAGATTGAGAGTGATGGTATCCTAGCAACAAGGTTATGCTCTCACACAAATGACTCTAAAATGATAAATGATTCAAAACTAAGTGACTTAGATGGTGAAGAAAAATTATTTTCGTCCCAAGACAGTGATAATGCTACGAAATTACTTGACATGCAGACTATTGCTCCTTCAAAGCTGTTGCTAAAAACAGGAGCTCAAGTGATGCTGTTAAAAAATATAAATGTTAATGCTGGCTTAGTGAATGGGGCAAGAGGAGTAGTAGTAAGATTTGAGGAAGGCTTTCCTGTAGTAAGGTTTAAGAATAAAAAGGAGTATACAGCTAGAACTGAACGCTGGTATGTTAAGAATTCAAATGGATCTTTGTTGTGTCGTAGGCAAGTCCCTTTGAATCTGGCTTGGGCATTTTCAATACATAAATCTCAAGGTTTGACGCTGGATTGTGTTGAAATGTCTTTATCTAAAATATTTGAGGCTGGCCAAGCTTATGTGGCTTTAAGCAGAGCACAAAGCTTGGACACACTCCGGGTCCTAGACTTTGACTCACGCCACGTGTGGGCCGACCCTAGTGTCTTAGAATTCTATCAGAGATTTAGGCGGCGTTTACAACAGATGGAAATAGTTCCTTTAGGCAGACCATTAAAAGATAAGACTAATAAGAAATTGAAATTAAGGGAAATACTGGAAAAACAAATGAGACGTAAATAGTGAGTTAGATAAGTAGCGAAATATTTATTTATAGTCAATTAATTAAAATATTAATAATTATGATTCTCTTAACTAATGAGACTGAATGTATTCAATTAATTGAATATATTTTATTCATAATTTTAAGCAACTAGATTTATTTTTGTAGGTATACATATTGTAACTTTCGTGAGACACATTCATATTTACGATTAGTTACCGGTTTACTCACAATCACAAAATGAATAAAAGGATATATTTAAACAGCTGTTTTATTTAGTTCTTCAATTGAAAACCTTATGCTAGAAATAAAATTATAAAGACTGAAAACGTCATAAAGCAATTATTTTGGCAAAACAAATTGCTAATTTCTGTTTTTGAAATGAGAAGAAATATTTTTTATACGAACTATCTTGATTCAACAGAAGTCAAAATTTCAATCTGTTCCTCAAGTGTGGCATGTTTCTCTTGAAGACATTTGACTATATATTTTAGAGACTCAATGGTTTGTTCATTATCTCTCTTGGTACTCTTAGCTTCCTCCGAGTTATTATGAAGGATTTCTACATGCTTCTTAGTTTGGACTACCAGATCCATGAGTCTGTTGTTTAGATGATCCTGTTTTTTAATCATGAGCCATAGAACAGCCTCTTTTGGGGCATCTTTGCGGCACCTCAGGTCATCAGTGACAAAGCTGTCCAAGTCAGAGGGCTCCTTTATTCTGCTCATGGTGTTTTTTATATCAGCAGTAAGTTCAGCCTGTGTCAACTTGACCAATAATCTATCCACTTTAGATCTTGGTTGCTCCATGCTCTGAGAAAAGAAGGAATGAGATAAAGGCTTAATTTCTTAGGCTTAACAATATTATTTGCCTGCAAATGATGCTAATATTGGTATCCAAGAATTGAAAAACAATTAAATATAAACCAGCAGCTGCAGTCTACTCTTATACTATGACACAAAAAATTATGACAATTTGTGTGATAGTATACTTTACTACTAGTTTACTAGTAAACTTGTGGTCATATATTTTGCTGCTGATGACAGATGAGTTACTGGCGGTACTAAGTAGAATTTCATCTCAGGTCATAGGTTCAATGCTGTGAAGAACTTACCCATCATATTCGATAAGCAAGTGCGATGTTCATCAAGTATTTGGATCATGTACCTCATCTAGGTGCCATGCACTATGCATGTGGCATACCCTGAGTGAACCCAGGACTAAGCATTGAGAAACGGGCAACAAATGTGCAAGCTTTTAAGGCTAAACTAACTATCAATTTTTTTACAAAAAACAGTGGCACTTTGTCAACTTACATTACGTGCTTCTGTTCCTAAGTTCCATGGAGCACGGGAGATAAACCCAGGCCGGCTCAGCGAATCCTGTTTATGATGTTGCATTTGTGGGGGTTTGCTAGGCGGTGAGCGAACTGCGTCAAGCTTCGAGTATTTATTCTGTGGCTAAACATAGCAAAACAATGTGTATTAAAATAGTGGTTCTTTTTATTAATTTTGTTAGTTCAAAAACCAATTAGATTAAATAGGTAGTTTGTTTTATACACAAATAACATTCTGATGTGGTGTTTGATCCTTGTAGAGAATGGTCCAATAATACTGCTTGGCTGTCCCATTTCAAAACCTAGTAAGGGACACTTTTTAGAAAAATAATTTTATTGCATAATCTTGCTGACCTAGAAAGTCTCTACCAAATACAAAAACAAACAAACTCACATAATAAGCAGATATATTTAAGCATCAATACCTAGTAAGTGCCATTCACTGCCTCTGATCATTTTATAACCTAGTAAGTCACTTTAACTACATGTTTTACCTAACATAAATACTTTTCAAAGGCTGACCAATTTAATGTTTATGCACTCTCCTGTAACATTTTGTTTTAAGCCCTTACTAGGTTTTAAAATGGGACAGCTATGCTGTTAATTGTTTTCATTAAACTCTTCAGTAATATTGTATTTTAAAAAGGTCTAACCGAAATTAATATAACAAACTTTTAAAACTTACTTTAACAGGTCCAGGCTTTGGTGCAAGTTTTGGGAGAGTAGGTGCAAATATTGTCGGAATGGCATTCTCCGTCAGTTTTCTTTGAGAATCAAAATATTTCGATTCAAAATGTTTTGAGCAGATTTGACTTTTATACCAATCCAGCATGGAACACTTATTTTTTAACAATCTCAGCCATCGTTTTCTCATATCATTGGATGAAGGACATCTGTAAATAAATAAATAGCCATCATTTTATCATAGGCTTTTAAAAGGATTTTATAGGCATTATTTTGGATACATTTTGTGAGAGCCCGACTGTTTGATATCGCGAAGAACAGAAACAAATAAGCGGAGCTGACTGGCAACCTGTTTTAGTTGGAGAGAGTCGGAGAGGCACTTCAAGATAATACATAAATTAAACTTACGGATGAAATGAAACTCCCGGCGGTTTGTTTAGTATCGTTGTTCGGCAGTTTTCAATAGCACAGTGAGTAGTAGATAATGTATTCATTGTTATTGTTAATCTTACAATTAAGCCCAAGTTTCTTCTTGAATACTAAGAGAATCAAAACAGAATTGAGACGATAATATTTTTAATTTGTTTGTGAATAATTTGAAGAAATCAAGTACAAGACAAGCTACCACAAATCAACAACTCAACCACAGAACTCAACTGTCAATGTGATGTCAACAACAATGTGTAAATGAGAAACTATTGTATCCACACAGTCAAGCTTGAGAAAAATCCATAAGTATCAAAACAAACGGAATGTCCATGGAAAGAAGTGAAATAGAAGATAAAGTTATGCTACATATGGCAATAAAATCGAAAATAAATGGAACGCGTTGTACGGCGTTTTTGACAGTTTGAAAATGCACAGATTAATAATTCGTTTCGTTTCACACAATGGAAAGCATGGAAAGTAGCTTTAGCTTATTTATTTTTTTATTTCCAATGTTTTGTATTTGCGACTGAATGTAATTTACAAATAATAAATATATAATTCTTACTATGTAACAAGCTACTTATAAATTGCAGAAAAAAAAAGCTGCTGTTCTATACAAAATAATCACTGTTGCTTAACAAAATGTATGGAACAGCAGTTTTGTTTTTTCACGACCTTTGTCTCAAGAATGATAAGCAGAGTCATTGACGTAGAGCAGAGTTCATGGTTTTCGGATGTATACCAAGGAACATATACCTACTCACCTATAGCACCCTTTTTTTTCTTTTCCTTGGGAAAATCCTCATGGATGGGCTTCGACCGGGGAAGACGAAGGGGCATGCTGGACTATTACCGGCTAAAAACCCACGGTGTTCCTTCTCCTGACCCTTGGCCGGGGTCGCGGGATTCGCAGCTGCATGCACCGCGACCCCGGCAGGCCTCGGTCCGCCAGCCTCTGGCGGACCTCTCCTACAGAGGGGCCTAGCCCCACGTCCTTCTGAGAGGCGCACACGGAACACTGCGCGCCGCCTTCTCGGGCCTGTTACTGATAGGGCGACGGGTCCCCTAATCCGCCGTCCGCAGGCCACACACTACAGTGGCTGGAGATTGTCGCGCGCCCTCTGGCGCCCGGTGCGTCTGGCGCGGGAAGGGAGAGTGGCAGAAACCTCGCTCTCTTTCTCTCCGCTCCCTCTGTGGTCGCCAACACCTCCTCGCAGAAGAAGGCGACGGCTTGCCACGCACTCTCGCTCCCGACCATGGACAGAACCACGGCCGGAAGCGAGAGGTCACCACCGACCGCCGCACTAGTTCGCTGCGCTGCGTCGCCCACGCAGGACACTCCTGCAGCGTGTGCAGCCGTATATATATAGTCTATTCTTAAAAAATATAATATATATAAAAAATATATAAATATATATAATATATATATATAAAAATATATAATATAAGGCTATAGTCTTTTCTTAAAAAATAAAATCTAATCTAGTTTGCTAAGAAATTCGTTTGGGATTCGGAAATGAGAATATTCAAATGATACAGACACTTGAAATAATTGAAAATATAATTGTTTTGACAATAAACAAGCTCTTTTAAATACAAAATAATACATTCCATAAATAAGTAAACAATTTGGATAAGTATAGTTTAATGATTCGTTATAACTTAATCAGTGACGCTTATAGCTACGGGTGGTATGAACCGCCATATATGACTGACTTCACCGGCACACGGTTGTATTATCGACGGGTGTTCAGTTTCCTTGATAATAGGAGCTTCGTCCAGTATTGGTTCAGTGGTGGAACATTGAATGTCTATCTTGTATTCTCCCGGAGTTAAGAAAACGACGGTGCATTCGTGATACGCTTTTGCTGATTCTGGTAGAGTTGAGAGTACCACTCTGAAAGTAGAAAAAAAAATTAAAATTTGTTATCATCTTGCTTATGGACTTAAGGAATAAGGAATGAGTATGAGAGTAAATGTTGGTTACTGTAATGTACTTAAAATATCAAATCAATTCTTTTAATTTCCATAGCTTAACTTATAAAAAGCACAGTGAAACTACGGGCCAAAAGTTGGTACTACAGGGTCGCCTCATCATACAAAATAAGAACAAAAGGATCTTAAATCTCCAATTAAAAAATCAGAACGCGCCAGCCCGAATGTCCCGATCTACACTATGGCAACTCGGGACATAAGCTGCATTCATTTTCCTCTGCAAACTTTTTGAATTTAATTACCTATCTGGTATCTTTCAATAAGGAACAATGTAAACATACTTATTAATTCCAGCAGTAGCGACTCTGTTATCAAGCTTGTAGCTGAGCACTCCGTTGTTATAGTCCTGGTAGAATTGCACAGATAAGCATAGTTTGTGCAGCGGTCTGCTGAGGTGGTTCCACACTGCCACGCCAAGGGAAAGACACTCGCCCGCTGAACAGTTGTATTCTTCCTGCGGCTTGATGCATTGACTGTTTACGCTCACTTCTGTTGAGGGGAAAGTATGAAATTAGATTAATTTAAATCCAAAAGGGTTAAGGTCGAGGGCAATGAGATATAAGCAAACTGAGGCCTCCTGACTCAGTAGTCGGTTAAGTAGTTCTAAAAATTGGTCTCAATAAATAATATTGATATCAGCTTTTTTTTATTAGAGACTTTATTCAGGTCAGCTGCTGTCTAAACCTATAATCGTCTCTTATGATATTCTTGAGGGATTCTCGTTTTTGCTAAGATAACGAGCAGATGAATTATCTACTTACAGAAGAATCTACTTGTATCCGCTCGGATAAAAAGACGCTTCTGCCCATTCTCGTAAGGTCCTTTTCTAGACTGGGTAGGGCCTTCCGATTTTCAACCTATTATTACATTGCATTTACCGCAGCATATACATGACTACTTTTTATCTATGTCTTTTTTCCTATTTATGAGAGTTATTATAGTTACCCCAGTTAAGTGGCGACATGCGCACGATGTCCATCATAGCTTGCGAGAGCGTGATGCCCTTAACAGAGGCGCGGCCCGAGATGTCTGACTGCATCAGATGCCAGCGTAGGGAGGTGTTGTTGGTGATGTGTTCCGAACACATCAGTTCAAGGCTGTTGGTTGATGTGCCGGTGTTGGTTGACTTGGATTCCACGAGCTCTGCGGAAGGAGGCAAACAGTTAGGTAGGTTTGGGACACAACTTTAAGGGGTATCAAACAATAACGTAACACAAAGCGGAACCCATAGAGAATAAATTTTCTGTATTTGTCAACTTGTATAAAAACACTTTTATTGTAAAGAATCTTATTTGCTTCAGAACGATTCGATTAGCCAATTGTCGCACGATTCAAATCGCTTGTTTTGTTCGTTTATTTATGATGTGGCTTGTTCTTACCTTCATCCACCGGTTTGCTCGGCGTAGTATTGAAAGGGCACCGGTCTAAAGGCACGGGCACACGGCACGATTCCTTGCTCTCTATCAGGATGTGCTTGCTCGGTGCGTAGTGGAAGTCCATCTCCTCTGATGTGAGGTTCGTCACGTCCAGTACCAGGTATAGTTGAGATGGACTGGATATAAGGTCATAATGTAAGATGCATTTTATTTGGAACATTATATAAATTAATAAATAAGTACCAGTTTGTAATATTATGAGCTACTTAGTGCCCGCTAGTGGCTAGGCTGCTTGGTTAATACACGAAAAAGTTGGTTAGTACGAAAATCAGAAAAAAGTATCAAAATCTATTTAGATTTATTTGTCGTCTTTTAAACTGATGTATAAAAACTTGATTAAATCTCATGATTTCATGCGACTATTAACAATAGGTATGTCATGAAACTAAAGTTAATTATTTTTTGGCGTCTACTTACATTTCTGCTGGTAAAACATCCCAGTGTGTTATAGAAACGCTTGGTAGCAGTTCAAGATTGATCTGTAGCGTGGATTGACGGCAGTGCATTTCTTTACCTTCTCCACCCGAATATCTTATTATAAGCTGCAAAATGCAGACAAAATAATAATAAAATGTCGACTATATTATAATGACACGACTTTTTGGGAATTCAACCTTGCTCTGTTCTCTATTGAAGGTAAAGATAGAGGTATAAGCATTATGAAAATATAATACAATTATAATTTTATTGAAAGTTAATTGATCATTACCTGCGTTTCTATTTGGCGGCCTCGAGATGGTGACATGACTGAAATTGGCGCCGACCAACTTGTTGTATGAGAATTTGTAGATCTAAAAAGATTAATACATACATTCAACTCCATATCGCAGACCACTACGCAGAAAAGTAAATGATTTAGCGAAGATATTAAGAGCGACAGTCAATAAAAGCAATAAAGAAGTACTGAAGACAGAAAATATCCCCATAAAGCAAACAGGGTCCTGATTCACCTAACTAAAGAAGTTCAGTTGTAGTGTAATTGCAGTTAAGTTTCGATCAAAACAAAGCTTTTTGTATTCTCTTAATAGGCGATCGCTGTCAGATACAATACGGCAGACGTATCTTGGCGAGTTTGAAGTTAGTTGTTTGGCTGCGCAATTAATCTTTTAGAAACGAAATTGTTTACTGCGCAGCTAATCAGCTAACTTCAGACTTGCCAAGATATGTCGGCCGTATTTAGGCTTGCCAACCGTCCCGCGAGAGCCGGGACGTCCCGATTCTAGAGCTTTAGAGGATGCGTCCCGCGAAAGACGTGTGCGGGACGCCAATTGTCCCGTTATATCGTACCTACGGCTAAACCTTCGGGCAGATGTCGGGTTTTAGTGAACGCACGTTTTGTTTAGCTAGAAGAGTGGTGATCGTGACCGCGAGTCTCGCATCGAACGAACGAAAAAATAATTTCTAATTGTATTTTCCCCTCCCTATACAATGACAGTTGGGTCCCGCTTTTTTTTGCCACGTCCCGCATTTTGATTGCCAAAGTCCCGGTAAATCCATACATAAAGGTTGGCAAGCCTAGCCGTATTGTACTTTGCGTGAACTTAACTGCAGCATCACTGTAACTTGATCGGCGCGTCGTGTAGTTATGTGAATTGGGTATTTGACTACTATTAAAAATTTACAACAATTTGGTATTATTTTAAAGATACTACATATAGAAAGAACGCGGTATGTAAAAAAAAAACGATGAGAAAATAAAGGAGATACACGTTTTCGAAGTTTGTGGAGGGGGCATTTTCTGTCCTTGTCACACGAAACGGATATGTTACAGAGTAATGTCAAGCCACTATGAAGTTTTTAAGTTATGACGTCATTTTTAAGTAGTGTTGTCTCTGTCTCGTGAACAATTCGAAATTGTTTATAACTTGGGCATTTTATTGAATATATCACAGGTTTTTCTACTGTTGCTTAGTTAAAAAAATAATAGTCAAATAACTTATTGGCCATCGGAGAGAAATCAGCTATCGCTAAGAATGTATTCTTAGTATTATAGTTACCTGAAACTGCCAGAAGTCCTGTTAGGTATAAGGCCGCTGCTCAAAGAATTTTGCGGGTTCGAACTCTGTGTGGGCAGCGAAGTTTGAGCATTTGGTACCGGCGACCCAACTCTTGATGGGTAGTTAGAGTTCAGACTATTAGGGAACAGGTTTTCCCCCCCAACCCCTCCCAAGTCCAGGAAATCTGCTTCTCCGTATAACTTGATTGCGATAATCGCTGTTTCGTTGGGCGGGATCGGTAGAAGAGATTGTATGTCTTCGTTGGAGTATTGGAATACTTTTGATTGGAGCTGACTGTCCATGTTTGACTGGAAGGAAATTATTTATTTAAATAGTAACGAAGTAGATGTGATGAGTTCTGAGTTAGTCGTGATAATAATATTGGTATTGTCGAAGAGTTTTTTTTTATAGATTGTGGTGTCATGTACTAGGTGGTAGGTAGGTACTAGGAGGAGCTCGTGGCTAAATAATTACAGCCGCATAGACCGATCTTCCGGGTTAAGCCACGCTTGCCGAGGTTGGTTTGTGGATGGGTGACCATTTACCATAGCGAGTTTCCTCCGTGCCTCGGAAAGCACGTAAAGCCGTTAGTCCCGGCTGTCATTTGTAGATCTTTGACAGTCGTTACTGTTGGTCAGAAGCCAGAAAGTCTGACAACCAGTCTTACCAAGAGTATCGTATTGCCCAGTTACTGGGTTGTGGGGGTCTGATAGGCAGTCGCTCCATGTAAAATACTGATATTCAGCTGCATCAGGTTCGACTGGAAGCCGACCCCAACATAGTTGGGAAAAGGCTAGGCAGATGATGATGGTGTCATGTACTAACAAAAAATATGACCAGTAACCACCATTATTAATAACATACGCTCAAAACAACATTTATAGGGCTCTGAAATAATATTTTACTTCGTCAGACATTAGAGCTTATGTTGCATTATTGTGAATTGAAAGAGTACCTCCAGTTAGAGCACTAATTAGAATTGTCATCATTTTATATTGTTTTCGCGTTTTTTTATTTTCAATGTTACCAACATGTTGTAAATATCTGATGATAAAGAATAACCATGTAGCTTATTACTCGTTCTTCTCCATAGGACTACAATTTAGAACACGGTAGTAACTTTTTTTTTTCTCAACAATTCAACTAACTTCAATTTCTAACAGTGCATGTTAATTGTCTAATTGAAATGAATGCTTTGACTTTCCCTTTATTGTATAACTCTAAGATAATTGAGAAAAAACAAAACTCACCTGAATAGCTAATTCCAGATGTTCAATCGGCACATTACTAGTATTAACAATCTTAATAGAACAATCAGTACTTTCCCCATTATACAGGCTAATATTAGTGGTGCTCCCCACATTTTCCAAATTGGTCACACTAGTATTACCCGACGGGGCTACAGTCGTCTCAATAGTTATAGTGGGGAGACTTGGAATCACTTCAATGGTGTATGCAGCAGGGAATTTGTGAGGAGTAGGCATATTCTTCAAGCGACAGTTTGACTTAACACCTAAAGTATGGGTGGAATACCCCAGTATTTGCAACTCCCCGACTTCCTTCGGCGTTCCGTGAAGGTTGACTGTGGTTGGGGAGTCGGGGGGAAGGATGATAGTCTCGGGGATGGATTCGAAGACTACGCCTGAAGTTAGTAGTCTCATGTTTGAGACTTTCAGCTCGAACGGCAGCGGGTTTGTTAGCTTCATTTGCACTTCGCATATGTCATCTTCTACCCATAGGTATTCTGGAAAAGTAAGTTATAGTAATAATGACGTTGATTGAATATCAATAGGTTGATTTTGCGTAGATTCTAAGACATATAAAATACAGCGATACAATAGTGTAACTACGACGAACTCAGAAAATTCTTTCTTGCTACAAAATAAAATCGCCCATTCTTAAATGCTCTTAAGCGGTTGCGTACCGCCCGTCGTCCCAGGACGACGCGACGCTTAACTGTCTTATCTACATATTGTATCTATAATTACCGTGCTTGAGGTTTTAAAATGACTCAACTTGGTTTGTCCTGAGCTGCACAAGACAGCTCATTTTTTGATTGCGTCATTATCTATAGTTTTGTTAAAACGCGTCCAATGTTGTTTTAATGTAATAATTTAGCAAACAAGCCGATGGCCCACCAGTGTTACCGCCACCTATTCATATACACTTTAAATCACCAAGAGAGGGACAAAGTTATAAATTTCAAGTATCTGTTGCAACATGTCAATGTTGCTCGGCAGGAGAAATAAGTATGGTGGTAGTACTTCCCCAGACTTGCTTTTTGACAAAGAGCTCTATTGCTACTACAATGTTCGACTGTACGGAGTCTAGACTGTGGTATTACAACTACGGTAAATATTATAAAAATCCCTTACCCATCTTCCCTTCATCCTTCTTTGCATTCCTCTCCAAGCTTCCGAAGTGTATAGGCGTAAATATGAAGGGTCCATGCAATGGTTTCGCCTGTCTCAGATGCGGTGCGCGCGCAGGCGGCAGTGGCCGTGTGTTGAACCAGGAGCAATGCGGTACGTGAGTCAAGTTGGCTGGAGGGATCACCTCGCCTGTTTCTAGGACTAAGGGAACTGGTCCACCCTCACATTGTGCTGATAAAGCCTGGGTAGAGAATTTATTGTATTAGAATGACTGTGGAGTGTACAAATTATTTGAAATACTGTAATCGTTTATCGTACGTACGTAAACGTTCTGCGCCAGCATGAAATTAGAAAATGTACTTCAATTTTGAGATCACAACAGAAGGGAAAATCGTTTACTTGAATTTTAAGTATCGATCATAGTAAATTAGACTTGAAAGAAAGTTATAGGCTTATTATTTGTGTGCCTTTTTAAACTACTAGCTGTTGCTCGTAGTTTTGACTGGCAACCTAGGGGACTTCATTTACTCGGATAAAAAGATCTAGGTGTTAATCCAGGATATGGTCCACCTGTATGCCAAGTTTTATCCAAATCTCTTAAGCCGTTCACAATGCGTGATTGATCTTCACAAGCTTTTATCATCATCACTCAGCTGAAAAACGTCCACTGCTGGACATAGGCCTCACCCAAGCATCGCCACATCGACCGGTCCTGTGCTTCTCGCATCCAGCGGATTCCCGCGACCTTCACCAGATAATCGGTCCACCTTGTGGGAGGCCTACCCACGCTGCGTGTTTCGGTACGCGCCGCCACTCCAGAACCTTTCGGCCCCATCGGCCATCCGTTCTACGAGCAATGTGCCCCGCCCACTGCCACTTAAGCAATTCTTCGAGCTATGTCGGTTACCTTAGTTCTCCTGCGGATCTCATCATTTCTGATATGATCATGCAGGGTAACTCCGAGCCAGTGGCGTGCACTTCATACATGCAAATAAGCTCTGCATACCCTGTGGTTCCATACATACATACATGCCCCTCTAAATGATAAATAACTATAATTCAAAAAAATCATGGTAATTTAGCTTACGCGCCATCTATTACTTTATTTTGTTACGCGCCATCTATTATTTTATTTTGGAACTAACTCGATGGAGCAGCGAACATTTGCGCCCCCGCGCACCGTGAGCATAAGCTGTACTACGCCTTGCTTATTCTTCATACAACGCATCTCGTGTAGTACGCAGCGAAAGTATGACTGTGTGCGTGAAAATGTTTGCGCGTGTTATATGTTAATGTTTGCGCGTATAGCCTATATTGTAAACCGTCCAAATTGAGAACACGTAAAAGCACCGCTGAATTGTTGATTGCAGAGGGTCAACTTATTTTAGTCGGATTAACCAAATTATTTATTCGTTCGTATTATTTAATTCGTTACGTCATAAATTGCAAAGTTCTTTCGCCTTATTGTTTTTTTTTGGCGCAAGTGATTGACTGTCGAGTAACTATTTAGTAAGTTTATTGTAAAAATAGAAAATTATACCTGTGAGACCTGTGCTGGCGAAATGTGTTTAAATAAATTTAAATCGGCAGCGTTTTCACGTTATCTTTTGAGGAAACAGTTAAATTGATTGCAAAGGGAAGATGTGTACCGGGGTTGGATTTAACTCAAAGAAAAGGTAATAAATACTACTCATTATTTTCATAAAATGTTTTATGCTGACTATTAATTAGTAATTACTGGCTAACTCGTTGTGTACACACAAACACATTGTATTGTTTCCCTTGCATTTTGTTTATAAATCAAGTTAAAAATAATGTTTGGACCTACTTAGAGGATACTCAGATTTAAATAATTTTCATAAAGCGGCTGCTAAGCATGATTCTTTAGAAAAACATCTAGAATCCTGCTTAAAAGTTCCAAATTTTTGGTAAAGGTAGAATAGAGTAGTTTGAATAGCCAGTTAAAGTTAGATACCTATTGAAAGGCACAACACCAAAGATGACAGAAATAGAAACATCTTCAAACGGTTGATTGAAGTACTTTGTTTTCTAGGTAAACCTGAATTAGCATTCCGTGTTCATGACAAACCAAGTTTTTTTTTGTGCATACCCTGTCTGAAATCTCTGTGCACGCCACTGCTCCGAGCATAGTCCATTGCCCTTTAGGTGACCTTGAGCCTTCTTATGAGGCCCATTGTTAGTGACCACGTTTCAATGCCGTATGTAATCACTGGCAACACGCATTGGGGCCCAATTCTCCTAAAATAAACCTTGAAAAATCACAACCGAACCAAGGCCGAACCGTTCATTCAGACAGTTCTCAATTTCAAAAGCTGTCTTATTGTTTGACACAAAAAAACAAAATCAATCATTTTGAAAGTTTTCGAAAACAAAAACTGACTGACGGTTGTGGTTCGATTGCGTTTGGCAAAATTTATTTTAGGAGAATTAGGCCCCTGGTCAAAAACTTTCGTCTAGAGACACTGCGGTACCGCACAAACTTTCGCATTTATAATATTACTAGTAAGTTGCTTAATTTTTTTTGCGTTTTTTTATTTGGTTTCAATTTCATTATGATAACGTTGTCTTGTTACTGCTAGTACTTTGTTTTTCAAGGTTTTGAGGTTACCTCACTGGTGTGAACTGTGTCTGTGAGTGTGCCCAACCATATCGTTACCTGCAGCTGTATAGCCAGTTCCCGGTGCTCCTGCCTCGTGAGATGCGGCCACATGGTCTGCAGTAAGAAGGTCATGTGTCTAGTCGCCAGCGCGGGATGGCCCATGCGACGAGCGGCCACTACTAACTCTTGTAGAAGCTGTATTTGTAGTGCCGGCCAACCTGACGTAGATAAATAGAAATTATAGCTATAATAAAACAACTAAGACATCACTAACTTAGTTCTTATTTATCACCGTCTTTTTCTAGCGCTGTCTGTTACTAAAAAACAGCACTTCTCTAATTTTAGTTTAATTGTTGAACAAGAGAATCGGCACTAGAAATCACCGTTGAAGTTCAAAAGGTAAATAAATATGATGGCACCGCTATTAGCCGTGAAGGTCACGAACAATGGTTCATAGAAAATTGATGCGATTTTCTTTTTATTGAAAACGGTGATATGACGTAGTTCACCAGTCTTTCCTAAAGATAACAAAACAGCCTTATTCCCCTTGTTGGTCAAAGGTGTATAGTACCTATACCCTCATTTCGCCGTTATGTTTTAAGTCCCATGTAATAGGGGGCGAGCCTATTGCCATCAACCGGGCAAAAATCTAGACCCCGGGCTGCTACTGAGATATTCCATACGGAAAAACTGAACGATAAAGCCCTACCTGGGGATCGAAGCCAAGAATTCACGCTGAGCAGTCGCGCTGGGGACCTCTAAATCAACGAGGCAGTCCTAAAGATAGTTATTGTAAAATTCTGAGAAAAAAGCTATTTAGAGGTGCCTAGTGGTTTGCAATGGAATAATAAGGACTTTTTAGGGATAATCAAATATGTTTCAATATGTTTAATATGGTCAATACGTTTCATTGGCTCATTTGCCAGGTCTTTAAAAAGTTCTTAATTGACCTCCCGATGAACGACAAGTGAGTAACTAAGATCACTCACCAACTTGATGCTGGATGACATAGTTGGGATCCAAGCTGAGCTTATACCCAGGGAAACTATGCAACATTAGGTAGTAACATTTCTGCCAGTCCGGGCTGGGATTGTTGGGACTCACTTGACGAGTCGCGGCCAAGCGCTGGCAGAATCCAGCCTTGCGGTGGAAACCTGGAGAAATTCAGTAAAATAAAAGCATAGGAGTAATCAGATTAATAGGAGTTGACGTCAATGTTTTAAATACTAGAATGTCGTATCATTTATGAACATGGTAACGTACAAAAGACACCCTTATATGTATACATATTCAGTCTATCTCAGTAGAAATAGGCGTCGTCCTAATTGACGGGCGGTCACACGATCGACGGACGATGAAATGGTGTGAATGCCCAAACAAATATCTTACCATTTATGACGAAGCCATAGGCCTCTTCTAAGTTACGCCACACACCCGGTGTTTCCGCATCTAGTCTGATCCAGTTGCTGTGTTTATTTATGCTTTCTCTATTCTTCACGCGGTAGTCTAGTCAACATTAGCTTGAACAGAAAGACTACAATTTTCTTGCCAAAGCTGAATGCAATGACACTGTCAAACTTGAAGCTTAGATAAAACATAAATCGAACAAAACTTACCAATTTCTTTATAAAGTTCCGCCAGAGTTTCAAATCGTTGAATCTTCTCCTGTTCACTCAAAGTCAAGTTAATAAATATAACATTCTGCAGAAAGGATGACGCGTGCAAACTGTTGGTTTGTTCCACGGCAATCCTAGCTGCCTTAAAGCACGCTTCAGTCTCAATCACACCAGCATTCTTATATTTACTATAATCCATTATAGCTTCGCGATATCGTTCAGCTATTTCTTCTCCATTCAATAGGTACTGGGTATTAATCTGGGAAGGAGGCTGTCGAGGAATAGATGGGAGGTCAGGAGCTAAGAACGATTTGTGGCTTTGGTACTCAATGTCACTTGACGAAGCTATAGATTCGGAGTCAGCATTGTCAGTTTCCGACTGCCTAGAAGATGTTTCAATACTGTCGGAAGAAGTCGGTGTAAGTTCACTGGGGGGGTTGACTGGACTAGAAGTTTTTGACGTTCTTAGGGGAGATGACGTAAGCTTCATCTTTCTGAAGGAGTCAGAGGTAGGTTGGAACAGTGATAGCTGCTTCCCTTTGTTCGGCGAGTTTTCTTGGAGACTCGCGTTTCTGTGCAGTGGTGTGGGGTTGCGGAGATTTGGATAAAGAAGTATTGCCGAAGCTGTGCAGAGGCCTGTAAGAAATTATTAAATTAGGGAAACGATCGTTCTATTGCAACGTTATGCTTGCGATCCTCGGAAGTTTAGGTAGAGAGTGTACTGTCAAATATTCAAAGTTTGAGTGTAATGCCATTTATTGGAAACAAATCCAATCCACATTTTACCTTCTTTTGCTGCGGCCAACCAGAGCCAGTCAGTCTTCAGCAGTTCAGAGGAAGAGTTATATAAGCTAAGACTGTCAGCAACCAAGCCAGCTTGTAAGGTCAGGTCGGCTAAATTCTTAGTCACGCGGCCCATACAACGCTTCTTGTTGTTACGAGACTCCATGTCGAGACCTGTGAAAACAATTTGAAGACGCATTCAATAACTATGACGCGTGCCGTCATCATTGTCAAACGCAGGTGGGTTTATTGATATTTTGAATTATATTAGTTCTCTGGTGTATAAACAGTTACGCATCACTCGCAAACCCTCTATTCTATGCAAGGTGTAACATAAATATCGCACAACTTCTTAAGGGGTCACTGGTACTCATCATTATGAACAACTTTTACTATGGGACAAAACCTGAAATCGCGAAAAAAAAACAGCTGTTCCCTACATTTATGTTCGCATAACTCGTCAAAATGTAGGGAACAGCTGTTTTTTTTTCGCGATTTCAGGTTTGGTCCCTTAGTAAAAGTTGTTCATAATGATGAGTACAGGTTGTGCGTTATTTATGTTACACCTTGTATATCTAAAGAACCACATGCGAGTGACTCCCGTTAATTTAATAATTTTTTTTTTTTTTTAAAAACGTTGCCCCACACTAAGATTTCTCTTGTATCGTGGATGCGTTTACAGACACAAATCTCACAAACAAACGCCCAGACCCGAAACAACCATCTGTAGGCCATACAAATTTTTTGTTCCGTGTGGGAATCGAACCCACGACCCGTGGCGCAGAAGCCAATCGCTTAGCCACTGCACCAAACGTGTCGTCATTTTAAAGAGTTCATAAACCTAAAAACTTGTTAACAATTTAAATATTTCCTGCACGATAAAATAAAAACTCCTTACCAACGAAATCTTTCTTCTCAAAGGGTGCCAAAAGCAGGGAGACTTTCTCCAATTTCTCTTTGGACCTTTCCAAACGCTTTGACTCCACAACCCAGAACAGGGAATTGATAAGATCAGCCACATTCTGTTCTAGATCAGGCACTGGGTCGTTCTCTCCATAGAACATAGCGTGAGTCTTGAAGTTGGACGGAGTAGTGAAGTGTTCCTCTTGCAATGGGTACGAAGAGTTTGAAGATACAGATTGAGGGAAGCTTTCTGCAGATGATAGACTGTCTGCTTGTTCACTTGGTAGGGATGTTCTGAAATAACAGTTATATTTAAAGGGCGATCATAGACATTCAAGACTCTGCCATCGTTGCATGGTAGATGTTTCACCATTACGCACGAAGCGTTTCGCTACCACATTTTTAATGCGTACTTTCAAGGAGAGTAATTTCTTGCCGGAGTCTGTTTCCCGATAACTACAATCTAGGAGTCTATTAGTCGCGAGTAAATAGTTATCTTCTAGGCGAGCTAGGGCTTCATCATCGACTATATCGTCATGTAACATCAGAAGTGATACTAATGAAACGGCAACCAAATTCCATCCAATTCCTATCGATTCTATTGTCGTCGATTTATTTATTACTATTCAATAGCAGACCAGTGGAACGTACAAAAAGTAGGTTGGTCTGCACTTTCCTTTAAATACAGTGTACAAATTCTCTATTTCAAACATTCGTACATATCAAATAATCTGATCAGCCCCTCGAATCAGAACCTTTTCGATAAGCAGAAGTCTACCTTTTAGGTTTGTTATCGATTAGGTTGAGGGACAAAGAGATAGCTTACCGAATAGTTCGACAGCTGACTAATCGAAGCGTTCTGAATCAGGGGGCAGGAATGAAAACATTGAATGTAAATATTTAAAGGTCACACTTATGTATTCTCTCCATGAATGGATTATTATGGACATGGATTATGACTCTGACTAGATGCTTGTAGACTTAAGGAGAAAAAGGTGTTCCAACAGCTATTTCTCTTTCTAAGGGGCTTTACAGACGAGCTGCATTTAGACTGCAAGCTAGCTACAAAATTGCAGTTTGGATGCAGTTGATGTAACTGCATCGAAATCGTCGACCGACTGCGCAGTCCACTTGCAGTTGGTGTGCAGAGCTAACAACTGCAAGTGGACATCAACTGCACCGGAACCGCATCCAAACTCCAATTTTGCAGCTAGCTTGCAGTCCAAATGCAGCTCGTCTGCAAAGACGCTAAAATGGATCTTAGAAGACACATTTCTATAATACTATAATTGGCCAAGTTATAAAGACTTACTTGTCACTCATGCTCCCATCTCTCAAAGGTTTTTCCTCCTCGAAGAAGCTATAAGTTTCTGGCTCCTGTTCTGGTTTCTTCATATTACTGACTGGACCAAACATGAAGGCTCGAGAGTCGTACAGAGTGTTAGAGTATTTAACTTTAAGGGACTCATGGACTCTGCATACTTCGTTCAGCTCCACTTGGTTGGTGAACTTACTTAATGTGATGAGGCCTAGTAACCGCCTGTAGAGTTGAAAAGAGTCATCAAGTTGGTTTAATGGGCACCCACAATACAGGAAATATTTATCGTCGGCAACCAGTGAAACCCTCGCAAATAATAATTTTGGTCAAACACGTTTTAATCATACATAACAAGAAAACCTCGCAACCCATATTTTAGACTAGCCCGAGTTCAAATTGAATATTATGATTATGAATAATGTACAGTCCGCGAGGCCTAAGCTGAGCTTATTATTTGTGTGAGAATGAATGCAGACGCGTCCTTTGCTTGGTTTAAACCGGTTTATACTGCTTTTTGGCAATCAATACTATGTGCACTCACACAAATGCAAAGCTCAGCTTAGGCCTCGCGGACTGTACCTGTTTATCTGCTGATAACCAAGTATTAACGACAAAAATCATATTTTTTTCCAAGAAAACCTTGTAATTCGCATTTGACACCTTTCGAGAATTCATGTTCAAATATTAATTACATGATTTAGTAGGTAACGGAAGATTTAAATAAAAAAAAAAAGCGGAATTTTGCTTTTGGCAATAACAAGGTTTTCACACTATTGGCCGACGTTATGTACTTATGCTTCGGGTGTAATATGTATATTGAATGAATGAATTAATTCTTTGTTTAAAATGAATGTGTTAATACGGTAATTTAAAATAAAACCAACAAAAATACAGTAACAAATTAGTGTCGGTCGGAAGATGCACCCTTCCTTCCGCCTTATTGGCGTTACGAAAACAGATTGGATAGCTAATAAATACAGTTGGTTCACTCGTAATTTTACTGAGTATACTCGTTTAACAGATGGTACACAATGTTAGATACATAGTTAGGCAAATCAGTCGTAATATACTAATTGAGCTTTGTATAAGATTGGGCCAAACACTTGGAAAGAAAAAAGTAAACAACCTTTTGAGTCTAAAGTAAATAATCTTTTTGAGTCTAAAGTTAACAATCTTTTCGAGTCTAAAGTAAACAATCGTTTTGAGTCTAAAGTTAACAATCTTTTTGAGTCTAATCTTAACAATCTTTCTGAGTCTAAAGTTAACAATCTTTTCGAGTCTAAAGT
Source organism: Amphipyra tragopoginis (assembly GCA_905220435.1). Taxonomy (NCBI): domain Eukaryota; kingdom Metazoa; phylum Arthropoda; class Insecta; order Lepidoptera; family Noctuidae; genus Amphipyra; species Amphipyra tragopoginis. The sequence continues at coordinate 16,110,219 of HG992009.1, forward strand.
AAAGTCTTATTCCCCCTTATTACAAAAGATGGTTTAAACCAAGACTAAGGTAAACCCAGGTTTAAAATATACCCATGACTTTCTTATGTCATATAACAAAAAGAGACGGGGCTACTCTAAAACCAGGGTTTTTCTTAGACCATCTTTTGTAATAAGGGGGATCAAGTCTTTTTATCGTAAACTTCTATTAAAAAATATTTTTTGTTTTATTGTAGTATTGTTTAAAACAAACTAAATTTATTTCCAATTATATTTTATTTTTGAAGTTCTTTTGTTAAAACAGATGACTACATTTAAAGCTTTTTTTTTATCACCTTTCTTTGAAGTTGTGTTGGGGCAGACTATATTTAGATTGCTTTAGCCTGGTTGTGTGTGATCTTATCAACCTTAAGTTAAGTTTTATCATCATTATATCAACCCATAAGCATCCTCTGTTGAACACTCTCAAATACCACTACAATGAACAGCTAGATAGGCTCTAGTTAGTAAGTCTTGCTAATACAATTTCTGAGCCCAACAACTTTTAAAATTCATGAATAAACAGTGAAGGATTAGGAAATAAACTCATTAATATTAATGTTTATTACCACTTATTTGCCTAATATTCAGTAAACATTGCCTAAATTAGTTACCAAATGTGCAATGGCCAATGTAACTGTCAGCTAATTATCATTATGTGGGTAGTCTAATAAAGTTAGGGTTAACCAACGGAGTGGCAGCGAAGCAACTAATTTAGTCAGAACAACAATTCAACTTAATTTGCTTCCACAATAGAGTTGTGGTGGATGGAGATTGCAAATTTGCTTGTCAAGCACCGGGTTGCGCCCATTACCCATTCTTTCTCTGTATGAGAAGAGGGCTTTGCCCTGCAGCGGGTATGGAAGTGGAATAGTGAAATAAAATCACACTGGGAGCCGGTAGGCTCAAAGTGCCGTGAAGAGTGGCCAAGTGGCCACAACCATTCAAGAACTGGTGTGAACCTATGGTGAGGCTTGCGGTATGCCTTACAACCAGTGAACTGCTCTTCGCTGCCATTCTGTGTTTGTGCGCTAACCCTTAATTGCTGTTTATTACTGAAGTTGCAGCTAGTTTATACTAATCCATACTTTTATATACAGAGATAGAGTATAAGTATAAAATTACATCTTGGACAGTTACATAAAAAAAAAAAAAAAAACCCATTGACATTGCTTCTGTTGAGGCAAAAAAAATATAAATAAACAAATGTACTGATATTACCTGTGAGTTTGAAAGTCACCCCAATCATTGTTCTCCACGGGATAGTCTCGAACATATCTTACCCAAATATCTCTTACTTGTCCAGTAGAATCTATACAAAGAAAATAGTGAAAACTTGCGTTTGAATCATAGGTCTGATGTGAAAGAATATAAACAATTTTGTTATTAATAATTACACAATTTGTAATTATTAATAAATTTATTTGAATGAAATGTTTTATTTAACCTCTAGCGGCCCGACCGACGATCCGGATCGTCAGTATCATTGTTTATCTATTGTGTCTATAATTACAGTACTCGATAAGTTAATAAACATTTCATTCAAATAAATTTCTCAATAGCATCCGTCTGTAACATTTTGAAAGTTATCAAATGGTGGTATTTCTGAATTCAGTCATGGATTTTCAGATACCAAAGTTACTGGCATTTTGCCTGTTGCTAATAACAAAAGAAAACGTTACTTTAACATCCTTAAACTACTTAAAGTACCTACTTACCAGTAACTTTAATATTGTTGACCCTTTGTATTCGCTCCCAGAGTTTGTTAAAGTTCTTGAGCATGCCGCCGATGCCCTTGACGAGCACCAGCAGGCACGCATGGTGCTGGGCATGCTGCGAGTAGTCAGGGTGCGACATCACCGACTCCCCAGGCGCGTGAGACAGAATGTAGCTCACCGAAGAGCGCATTGATATCTCATTTGATTATCAATCACAATATTTAAGTGGTTTCTCTTCAAATACACTATCCATCGCCGATAATTAAAGTACTATACAACGATTATTTTGTGATTATTATCAGGAAATATTTATTATGCTCTATTTTTTTAATATTTGTTTACGTCGCGACTTTTTCGCAAGACGGGGCGTACCTATTTGACAGCTATATTTAACAATTCGCTTGACATTGACATTTGTCCAACCGTGTAGAAACTAAAAACATTGAATTTGCAAGTGAACAGTGAAGGATTGAGTATTTTTGACTAAACTTTTTTTCTGAACGAAATGACAACTAACCTCAAACTTTTGATGTCGCACTGTTTTGAGACGCCGAAAATAATAGATAACTTAAAAATTGCAATAATTTAGCTAAATTACGAAAAAATGGCTTCAAAAGAAGGTGGTGACAAAGGAAAGGCAAGTTGGTTTTGTGTTACTACTGCATGCACTTCCATTTATATGCTGCAGTATTACGATAATTTGATTTTGTGATTTTATTTAATTTTCCAGTCTTCTCAGGGTGCAGGAGACAATAAAGAAAAGAGGAGAAAAGAGTCTATTCTTGATTTAAGTAAATATTTAGAGAAGAGTATTCGTGTGAAATTCGCGGGTGGTCGAGAAGCGGCGGGAATATTGAAAGGATACGACCCTCTTTTGAACCTTGTATTGGACAACACTACAGAGTTCCTTAGAGGTAAGATTTCTAAACCTCCTTGCATTACCCACTATTTATTTCTTTCATTGTTGTTGTGGGAGATAACAGTCTTTCAAATGTTATCTGCAAGCCAAAGGATATAGTATAACCCGTCGGAAAGATCTAGACACGACGCGGGACAGGAAAAGCGCATTCCTTCGGGCTGCCTAGATATTTCCGACAGTTAGTACCTATATGCAACAGCCTAAAGTCTTCCCGTTTTAATCAGTTATGAAAAAATGTCTTAATGTTATATTGCACTTTTTAAGATGGTTACTGTTGACTACTTGGACAAATTTGACTTTCTCATGTTATTTATTAGGTTTTAAATGCCAACACCACTCACAAGTTAAATTGCACAAGTCGACTTCTGCAACCAACCTTCACTGTAGACATACCTGCACCAAGTCGACTTCTGGAAGTTTTACAGTCTCGCCTGACTTGGCGCAAGCTGCCTTGTTTCAATAACATTTTAACTTACTAGTGAATTTAACAGACCAATTCCTATGTACTACTCAATGTAAAGTATTTGTGCTAATAACTATAAATTATATTTTTTTCAGATCCCGATGACCCATACAAACTATTGGATGATACAAGAGCATTAGGACTAGTTGTTTGCCGAGGTACCTCAGTTGTTCTAATATGTCCCATGGATGGTATGGAAGCCATACCTAACCCTTTCATTACACAGGAAGGATAATATAATTAAACTAATTGTCTGGTCTATATTTAAGGTGTAATTGTAAATTAAGTAAATAATATAAAACAATACATTTCTTTCTCTTCACTTTTTTTTAGACACAAAAGCTCATTTATTATTCTACTTAATAAATTATTGCACACATAGCACTTCAATTGTTCAAAATTATAATAAAATACTGTTATAGATGTGTTGAAACTTAATACTTAATAGTTCAGATTATGTAATTTATGAAAACTTAATTTTTAGATACCTGGGATACACATACTATGAAAAAACAGAATAATCAAAAACAATATAAAAAAAAAAAACATGCATGGTGGCTACTAGGCAGCATGCTTGTTAACAGCCATTATTTTTCATGGTTGTTTTTTCTTCTGTACATTCTCAATTAATTGGTACTAGTCTCCTTATAAGAAATTGTGTATTTCAGGCTTCAATTCTCATAAGTCACATAAAAGTAAAAGAAATTCAGGTCCCCCTCAAATTAAACTAGATTAAGCTGGTAACTGGTAAATCATGAATAAATTATAATACTATTGAAAACATCAATCAAATCCGAATTCGTTTCTTATCCAAGGATAGCTCTTGGGGCATTCAGTACATGTGATCATGTACTTATCATGTTCCAACACTTTTGAAGACAACTTGCATGTGTTAGGTTGGACACACGCAATTTCTGCCTCTTCAAAGTGACGCTCCTTGCATTGCCATGGCTGGAACTTCTTCAACTGAAGAACTGGTGTTGGCCTTTTTATCCATTCAATTAATTCTTTGTATGTTACAAAGTAAACATCAGGCACCTTTGATAATTCGCTGATGAATTTCTGAAACAAGAATAAATTTTATTTTTGACTGTGTTAGGTCATTTTGAACCTGCCGGGGTTGCGGTGCATGCAGCTGCGAATCCCGTGACCCCGGCCAAGGGTCAGGAGTAGGAACACCGTGGGTTTTTAGCCGGTAAGAGTCCGGCATAACCCTTCGCCTTCCCCAGGCGAAGGGTATCCATGAGGATTTTCCCACGATATAAAAAAAAAAAAAAAAAAAAAAAAAAAAAAAAGGTCATTTTGAACGACTCATTCTAGAATCATAAAGAAGTAAGGCGCCACATGAATTCTGAATTTAGCGCCTTAAAACCGCTCTCGCACACTTCGCCCAGTTTCAAAATCGAAGTACAGTACGAATAAAATAACTTTGCTTTATTGAAGTGAGGAATAGAACTCTAACGGTGGACCCACACAGCCAGGCGGCCGTGACGCCGACCTGGCCGCCGGTGTCCGATATATAATGTACTCTGTGGCCGCCGGCTTTGTGAGCGGCAGTCTCAACAAAGCCGCTGGCATAGGGGGGCAGTTCGTTCGCGGCTTTCAATTAGAGTGCTAGTGTCGTTTGTTTTTGATAACTGCGAATATCGATTCAGAGTAGGGTTGCCAACCGTACTATAATATATAGTATTGTACTGTATTTAGGGTCTCCGTACTATATACTGTTGAAGAAATATATAGTACGCGAAAATACTATATTTCAGTACAATAGCTCAATGTAATACTAAATTTAGTAAAATAAAAAAAACTTCCTGCAATTTTCGAACGCGTCTTTCGTTCGACAGAAGTATTGTGTGTGTGCGTGTAACCGAACGCGTCCCTGTCATATTTCGCTAATTGATACGTCAATGTCAAACTTGACAACATCAAACTAATGTGTATTTATTTTAATCTTGCTTGCCTTTTTCGTTTGTTTTAGATTTCGTTAATTTTATTAAGTTAGTGGAGTTAATACGGTTTTAGTAGTTTTAGTCCTGCATTAAATTACGTAGTAAAATAATAGACAGTTGTAGCGATAGCGAAAGTGTCCCACTGACACCCGCTAAAAAGAGGAAAATACAAAAAAAGGCTCCAAAAATATAAACCTGAGTGGGAAAATAATAAAATAAAGAATTTGAGTTTGAGTTTGAAAAAAAATTTAACTTGTCTTTTTTTTATTCTTCCCTACTAAAATACTATATTTTTTTGAAGCGTACTATATTTTTTTATGGCTTTTTAAAAAAAATACTATATTCAGACAAAAACATGTTGGCAACCCTAATTCAGAGCCGCGCTTGCCGGCACTTACCGGCGGCTTCTCCGGCGGCGTTGCTTTATAGTCAAGCCGTCGGCAGTGCCGCCGGGTTGTGTGTAAAGGCCTCTACACACCAAAGCCGCTGGCCCGGCGGCTTTACCCGGCGGGTCATGCCGCCGGGCTTGTTTTGCGTCATGTTCGCTCGCTTAGTTCGCGTTAGTTGGCCGCAATAACCCGCCGGCATAACCCGCCGGGTAAAGCCGCCGGGCCGGCGGCTTAGGTGTGTAGAGGCCTTAAAATAACTTTTTCCGTCTGAAGTGAGGAACAAAACGCTGAAAGCCTCGTTTCAGAGTGGCAAAGTTATTTTATGCGTACTGTAGTTTGGACCTACTCCCATGCCAAACCATGGTTGATTTAATTATTACCTTGAAAGCAAGCAAATATTCATGATTCTTGAACCAGGTAGAGTTCAAGTGAATGCCGTATGGAGCTCTATTTTTCAGATAGTGTCTCTTGAAGTTGTTCACCAGAATGTTGTACACGTCTTCACCAGTCATGTTTGAAGGGCAGTACTCCAGGGTGGCACATGTGTGATCGCCGTTTGAAAGAGGGTTTATCACCATCTCCCATAGACCAGCGTAGCTCCGTGTTGGGCAGTATTGATTGTTGCCTAAAAACAAACAGTTGCTTTGCTACAAAATCGGGTTTAACGCTTGTTTAGACTAGACGGGGTTTAAACTGCTTTTTTGTATGAAGATTGATGTTAGAGACAAGGAATACAATATCATACTTGGGTAGTTAGACTCGGCTTTAATAAGTGTCTAAACTCTTGTAGTACCTACGACTCTTGTCATTTAAAATTAGTATTAATTGATTTAATTAATAGTCATAACCGTGCCGCATCGCGTGCTGCGTGGTATTGTACAGGAAAATGCATGAGCATCGAGGAGTGAGCAGTATCACTTCGTTCCATCTTCCATACAGGCGCCACGCTGCATGCGCATCGTGCGCGACAATGCGTGCTAAAAACTCTTCCTACATGACTTATACCTTGTAAATGAAAACACACGTAAGATATAGATCTACCACTATTCTATCTACTCTATCCAAGTGTTTTCTTGGACTATTGTCATGGTCATTATTATCACGATCAGCTCTAATGTTCATAATAAGCAATTTTTAATTGTACGAACGCGGAACTGCTGCCACCTGCAAATCTTATTAAATCATCATAACTTCCAGCAGCAAAAATAATGCGAGAATATTATTTTGTAGTATTATCAATTTGTATACTGATATAGAAATTGGATAGATCTTGCATGTACTTTTTATAAACCGCTTGCAACCAATAATTACTGACATTATTAAATAATTGACTATCTAATCGCATTAGTGCGTTAGCATAACGAACATTTTTATACCTACTAACTTAACTCGTTGAACAACGGTTTATAAGTATTACAATAATGGCGCTTAATTTGATTGAAACGTGATTCCAAAGCTGTGCAATTCCGCATTCCAGGTAGTTATGCGTAATATCACAAACAATAGGCACGCAGAACGCAATCTCTCCTCGTCTTGGTGCGTGTGCGCATCGCGCCGTCATCGACAATCACAGCTCAATATGCTCATAACATCTTACTTAACAACTCTCACGCTCTACTTACGATGCGTTAGGATGAATCAATATCGTTTAATAGTGTTTTAAAAGTACTTAAAAAACTGATTAAGGACAGCAGTAAAGAACGCATAGGGCGGCCATGTCACTGGTTTTGGGAAGAAAGACCGTTATGTTTAAAATTACCAGACAGCAATATTTGCAAGGACAAAAAAAAAGTTTTTTGTTATAATGCTCTCTGCACTACAAAAGCAGTATATAACCATATAATTGCAAGAGTCTAATGCCTTCACCGTTGATCTTTATAAAAAAAAACGACAAAAATGATCGGAATCTTGCTTTAACTTACCAGTACACTGATGAGGCATCTTATAGTCAAGAGTGTACGGCCAGAATGGAGGGTCAGCCAACGGTGCCACGATTGTAGCATCGTAAACGAAACCGAACTCCTGCATCATCAGGAATTGTCTGTTCCACCCCACTGAAAGGAACGGTACTCGCATTCCTCTGTGAAATATAAATATGCAAACTTTTAGTGGTTAATTTGACGGAGATTTGAAATCTCTAATCAATCCATCGACTCGGCTAGCTGTTGGAATCACTCCCAAATTGCGCCACAACTCTCGGCCCTCCGTTATGGTTACCGTTCCATGTCCAGCAAAAAGTAGGGGGAGTCCGGGAGAGTTTAGCAGGGGGGAGACAATAGCCACTGATCATAGAATCCCTGTATAACTAGATATTGCGACGTTGGCACACTTCTCACAGCTCATAGGCGCCTCCCACCTAGCTCACGCGGCGATGTTGCGATCAGCAGTTTCGTTTTGACGTATTACAAGTGAAAACACGTTTTTATGCCCGGTAAGTTAATTTTTTCAATTTTCGATATTTGATTACTGTTGTTTATTGTTCATAGATTCCAGCATGTCATGCATACATATCCTTAGTGTAATTATCCTTGTTACCTTTACGATAGACAGTTTTTGCCTAAAGATTATAGTTTTTTTTGTAAATTAAATAACGGACAGCTTGGCGTGAGGTGGGAGACATTACCATGGCGACGGGAGGAGACTTTACCCAGGGTAATCTCTCCCTCTGTTTCTCTTGCAATAATATTTTCTGTTTTATTTTAGATAAGTATCCACAATGCCCTTCAAATATAAAAAAAAGAAACAATAAGAAACAGAAGCAATTTAGACCTGTCAGTAATAAGAAATGCTGTAAGTGACATTGATAACGGCAAGTCTATTAGAGCTACTGCTTTGGAGTATGGAATAGATCGAAATACTTTACGTGATTATTTAAGAGACAGGACTAAATTGTCAAAAATAAGTGAACAGGGAAGTCAGTTCAAAACAGCTATGATATTTACGATCGAGGAAGAAAAAGCACTTGTTGAATATGTTCTAACTTGCAGCAAAATGAATTATGGCTTAACCAGACAGGCAGACCACATACATGGTGTCCTACTTTAAACTGATTTGCAATATCTACTTTTAAGGTTTAACTATTTGTAAGTTTGTTATCTAGTTATGACGTAGATAGAATAGGCTCAGACTATTATGTTTGCTATGAAGATACCTAAGTTACCTTTGATTTTTCTCCATTTTGATAAGATATTGTTAAATTTCTAAGATATTTTGCTGTAGAAAGACTGAAATTATTATGCAGTAACAGTTGGTTGTGAAAGTTCTTATTAATAAGGTTATAAGTTATGTTAGAAAGAGTTTCTAATGGTAAAAGTTTATAAACACTCACTGTTTTAAACGCAACTACTTATCTTAAGAAATATAATATGTGATAGGTACTTAATTCCTCACTACCTGTATGTCAAAGATACTCAAATTATATAGTTCGTGTTATCATTTACTACGTATTATTATGTGCCATGTTTTGTTTATTAAATTTCTTTATTTAATTATAATTTATTATTTTTATTTTGCCTAGTTTTAAACCCGGGTAAAGTCTCTCTTCTTGGGGGTCAAGTCTCCCACCTAGGCGGGAGATATTAGCCAAATCTCACTTCAGTAGAAATCGTTAATTACTCATAAAGTATTAATGATTTATAAAACTTTCTTAAGAAAAAATAAAGCTTAATAATGCAGCTTAGGGTACAATTTGTAGAAAATAGTTTTTTGCAAATATAAAGCGATTTATGAGCATTTTAGTCGAAGGCGGGTAAACTCTCCCGGACTCCCCCTATATTATCTATGTTTTCAATACTTTTCAACTGGACGTAATCAGCTTTACAAGAATCATGTTTTCTAATAACAGCATTGCACAAAAGAGAATCGGTTGTACGAAGAAAATTCGTTACATAAACATTTTGTAGTGCTACATGTAGGTGCATCGGTATTCAAGTCGGATAGATCATAGTTGAAAGTTAAATATTAGATTTAAGTAATTATTAATTGTATGACCTGAAATCTTCCATATGGACTCTGCTGAATCTGTTTATCATATTCGCTTCACCAACCATTTCGTCGAACCAATCTTCAACGGTAGCATTTTTGGACCACCAGTCTCCCGGACCACGACGGCTGCAAAGTTTTGAACATTATTCATTTGTTACTTCATCAATTTAGCATCGATTTCTACTAACATGACTTACGTTATTGAGTTAACTGCTATCTCATGCCCGTCATTCCACAGCTTTTGTACATGTCTGTAATTTGTGTACGGATGTGAGACGAAGAATGTCGCTTTTATGGGACACCCATTAGGGTTCTTACGTTCTGGCGTAAACAAATGCTTGGTGTAGGCATCCCAATTTTCGTGATTTACGGAACCATCAAAAGTTAGTGTAATCATTTGTGGAGTCTGTAAATTATAATAATAAGTATTGTTTCTTAGTATCAATGGATTTTACTATCATCATTATATTCTGCAAATTTTATAGCTTTTACCTGATTGGGAACTAGATTTCCAGGTATTTCATCGCCAAGCTTTGAGCAAAAGCAGTCCGGTAGCTGGCAGAGATTAGGGTCACACGGTTCCGCAGCGTTCGGGTCATAGTTAACATCGCACCAGCCCTATACAGCATTAAAGAAATTTAGAGAAAACTGTATAATAACGATTGATGAAATGATGACACGGCATAAAAGTATAAATTAGGGTGACGATTAGAAAACGATTCAGCTTACGGTGTTAATGATTTGCAAGTTATAATGAAGCGAGAACTTGTGAAATTACGAATGTTTCTCTTAGTTGAAGATGAGAATCAAATTACTTCATCAGATGCGTCGGTGCAGTCGATGGAGCCATCGCAAAAATATTCAGCGGGAATGCAGTTGCCGTTTGAACACCCAATGTGAGTGTCATTAGCGCAATCAGCCATATCCAAGAGAGGCTTCGGGATTCGGGTCTCTGAAACAAACAATACAATAAAGTGTCCGGGGGAAGTTACATCCAGAATTCAAATTCAACAAACGTACACACTACGCGAACCACTGGCGAAGCTCTGATGGCTGTCAAATAGTGAGATAATTGATCATTTAGCTCACCAGCCAAAACAAACGGGTTAGTGAATAGTAGCAGTGTCTCCAGCTAAAGGTACAAGTCCGAGACGGGCTGCAAACTGCAGACTGCAACCGCAGACCGCAAGTCACATTGGTTTGGATAAACCAGTAGTGTCGCGTGTCTGCTGCTGTCATCTGCGGTTGCAGTTTGCGGTCGCCGTTGGAATACTACCGTTAAGGTGTGCTTCTTAAAGGTGTTATTCGGACGGCGAGTTGCGTTCTGCGGATGCAGTCTGCAGTTTGCAGCCCGTCTCGGACTTGTACCTTAATAAGGCTATCATTGGACTATGGTTAGGTAGTACTATCCATCATCTTTTCGCAGAGGCATATAACTGGCTGAGCAGCGCATTGCAACAGACTGCGAATTTTTGTGTTGTTAGAAACAATTTAATATCTTCGAGACCTACCGGTAGTGAGATCACAGTTGTGCACATTCTGTTGCATGTCACACAGCTGCCTGTTGACATCAAACATTAAATTCGGAGAGCAATGGAACTCAAAGACATCGCCGTCCAAACATAGGTAGTACTTTGCGCACTCGTCAGTCGTCCACATGGTATCTTCAGCTCTGTCAGGATTCCTGTATAAATAACAAATATAGTTTTATGCACCTTGAAGTAAGTAGATACCTAATTGAAATAATTTGATCGCTGTCTTTCATATGAGACCTACATCGGCTACAGCGGCTATAAACATCATTAATCGGCGTACCTACTGCGTGTGTACGACGTACGACAATACATCTCTTTGTCTACTCCTTAAGGGAATACATGCAAAACGCAGTGGCGTAGGTATGTGGGAGAGGGACTACGGGGTTGTAAATAAATTAGGCCGGTTAATTAATATTAGCTTTATCAAAATATAAACTAGCTTTAGGATTGGCCAAGGGACCGACGACGACCTGCTCCGGGAAACTAAAGTGGGGCCACTTTGCCCTAAGTTATTTGCGCTTGTTTTTTTTAAAGAAGTCTCAATTCGCTGGTATTATTACCCTCAATCCATCAGTAAAGTGCCTTCGTGCCATACTTGACCAAATTTTTTTAAACATGCACTCCATTCATTATCTTTTCGGCACGTGTCTGTACAGATTGAATGCGTAGCGAAAGTGAATTTCTCAAGACGCAGTAGGAAATGGTAATTAATGCTGATACAAGCGGACGGGTGCCTCAGTCAAGGTTGCGGCGAAAGTCGCCCGGGGTCGTCGTACGCGCAACGAAAATGGCGGAAAAATCATCCTTCTGCACGCAGCATACACACGTCGTTTTTATACTGTTTGTTTTATATTCCACGTCTTGTTACGGAAGCCAGAGGAAGCAGTGCACTTTATGCAATTTTCATGAGGAACTGATAAAAAGCTACGTTTCCGGTTTTTCCGATATAGTTACTTAGGCATTACGTGATTATCGAGGTAGTAAATAGGTTAGTGTGCCTAATAGTGTACTTATAATTTTTAAACACTAGCTAATAAATATAGAGTGCAGACATGCAGAGTAGTCCAGTAGTACCACCAGGGGCCTATTTGATGTAACTACTCTGCAAGTCTGCACTCCATACTTTGAATTCTTCAGCTGTATTTTTGTATAACTTAGAAGTTCGAGTTTGGAGTGAATACTTGCAGAGTAGTTACATCAAATAGGCCCCATTGACGAAAGTTTTTATTACCATACTTAGAACTTGTTATTTTTACCTAAATATTTGTTAATTGCTGTGCTTCGGGGCACAGTAGTCGTAATTTATAACTAATTAAGTAATGTTAGATCGTTTTTTTTTATTTTTATTATAGACTGCCCTCACACTAAGATTTCTCTTGTATCGTGGGTGCGTTTACAGACACAAATCTCACAAACAAACGCCCAGACCCGAAACAACCGTCTGTAGGCCATACAAATTTTTGTTCCGTGTGGGAATCGAACCCACGACCCGTAGCGCAGAAGCCAACCGCTTAGCCACTGTACCAAACGTGTCGTCAGATATGATTGCTCTAGTTAAAATTAGTTAGACCCAATTTCCACTACCGAAGCGGCTGATCGCGATTCCTTTATTCAAATAAGTCATAACATATTGTAACAAATCCATTGACTCAAATAGATGCGTGCGACTCATTTAAATAAATAGGAATCGGATTAACTGGTCTTAAACCGAAGATTATTTTATGCTGTAAGTAGGTAGGTAACGTCTTACTACAAAATCGTGTTTAACAATAGTTTAGGCTAAACAGGGGTTAAACACCTTTTCATGTCGGTATGGGGTTTAATGATATACACTGTTTTAACAAGTGGCTAAAGCTTAACTTTTGTAGAAAGATCAGTTGTCTAAAAGAAATTATAAAATATCTACAAGCTTTTCAATAGCGTCAAATTAGTGTTAGATATAGGTATTTAAATGAATTATACAAAAAAAAAATAGTTTTGTTGGTTTATGTAACAAATCTTGACACACTTGAATTAATTATGTTCAGCCATAATCATCATAATTGCTGTGCATAATCACTGACGTAAGATAAAAGATAAAATTCACACAAAACGCTTTATAACGGAAAAATATCCTACTTTGTAAACTGAATATTTAATAAGTTGTAATAATAAAATTATTATTACTGATATAACGTCATGACATAACAATGCTTAATGTGATGTAACTTAATGATAACTTTAACCAAGTTTTACCAATTTCTGGCTACCTACATTAATTTGACGTCTCCGTATACGTAATTGATGTAATTTTCGAGAGTAGTATGTTGCATCATTTTGTACATGGTAAATACTGGCAAATGGCAAATAGTGTCACCCGTGACAAATTAGAAACTGCGCCTAGGTGTTAGTCGTGCTAGCTACAATTTCCCTGCAATTAAGTACCTATGATTTCACTTCAGAAACTGATTGTTGTCGGGCAAAGGGACCATTTCACCTCGTTAGTTTCGCCTGTTTATTAATTTCATAGAATATTTTTGCTCGAAGGAACCTATCTAAAAGGATCTGCTGGACTCCTTGATCAAGGAGCCGTGAGTGATAGATTCCACTCGTATACTGAAACATCATTGATTTACAGCAGAGGTTCCCAAAGTGGTCCAGGTGGACCCCCAGGGGTCCACGGGAGACTCGACGGGGGTCTACGTTGGTGTGACAAAAAGATCTAATCCTCACATTTTATGTGGTAATATGATAGAAATGTAGCTGCAGACGTCCACCGGAACCAGCAAAATTTTGAAAGTGGTGATGAGAAAAAAAGTCTGGGAACCGCTGATTTACAGTGATGGTTGACTAAACCGAGGTAAGCTGACCTCTCATTGTAGCCTATACAATGCGAGATCAGCACATAGGTACTGGAAATGTATAGCTATATGTGGCCGTCATAGGCAGTGGCGGCGCTAGATCTCGCGTGGACGTCGGCGAAATTAGGTTCGCGAGGCCTCCTTTTTTCCCAATCAAGAAAATATTAAATTACGTAAGCCGAATTATAGTTAAAATAATATTAACAACAAGTTTTATTAAACATTTTATTGCTATTAAACAAGTTTTATTGCTTATCAAATGATGACAAAACTTACATAAATAGGAAGAAGAAGTTAAAATAAACGAACTTTTCGGCTTTTGGCGTAAAGTGCGCATAGCACAAAAACTACTGAACCGATTTTGATGAAACTTCCACTCTTCCCTAAGTTCAACGATACACAAACGAACAAAAAAAGAATCATCCCAATCGGCCTTCTAGTTTTCGAGAAACTCACTCACTTAACTCGCGCAAGTGTATGATAATGAAAATAAATAAAAATGAATAACTAAATTTTAAATAATAAAAAAAAATTGCGAGGCCCCCTCAAGCGCAAGGCCGTCGGTAGCCGCCGACGTCGTCGACGCCTAGCGGCGCCACTGGTCATAGGTACAGACGCCAGCACATCAAGCTACTACAATCTGTCTAATTTATTTAATAGATTTTCATCTTTATCGCGAAAGCATTAGGTTCTAGGTTGATTGGGAAAATTTGATAGTTTCGGGTAGCTTGACCTGCTGGCATCTGTAGCTATAGCCAAAAACTAATTGTTTTGCTTATCAGTGGTAGCATTTTTACTGCCAATTAAACTGGGCACATAACTGGACTCGTTAGCTAATATAACCTGCGATAGCTACTAACATAATTATGGGAAGGTAAATTGTGCAAAGCTAAAATATCTTACGTCTTTAGTTACTTCATTATTAGCAAAGATAGAAAGGAGTCTTAATTTTAACCAATAGGTAACGCTCGTTAGGAATTGGCCAATAGAAGAAAATAGATTTATAAAACCTATGCCCTACAGTTAGCAAATGCAGGCTATATAAAATAATAATGATTCTGGCGAAGTGTAATTAATAAAACAACACTGTTTTATAATAGATATACTGGAGGTAGCCTGCGGCTTTCCCTGCGTGGATGTCGTTTATCGCGTATTCCGCGTTTTTCGGGATAAAAGTAGCCTATGTCCTTCTCCGGGATACAAACTATCTCTGTACCAAGTTTCATCAAAATCGGTTCAGTAGTTTAGTCGTGATTAGGTAACAGACGGACGGAGTTTACTTCCGCATTTTTATTATTAGTAAGGATAATAAAATAAAACAGTGTTGTTTTTGCTTTCGATTAAAATCTCTCTGGTAAAGTTTCTATACTTAGTGCAATATAAACATCATGTTGTTAAAAGTCTTCGTTTGTCGACTTTCATGGGAACACTTTTTAATTGTTATACTGGTTACAGATGGTTAAGATGTTTGAACATAAAAGTTCACATAGACAGTATCTGATAACTACTGCGAATTCTTTTACATAAAAGAGGCATGAGATTGGCGATCGTTCTGTAGTTTCTGCACACCCTCTAGAGAAAGGATGGCGTGTTTGTGCTTGCATATAAATCGAATACAATAAAATGACTAAGTATTCACCTCTTGGCCTCATCTATGTATATGTTACGGGTAAAAGCCGAATGGCGGTTACACCTAGGTTTAGCCGGGTACAACTAGGTGCAACCAGTAGCAGTTGGTTAGAACTAGGTGTAGCTTAAGTCGACGGAGCCCCGCAGAGCGGGGCTCCTATTTCTGTCTGCAGGGTTTAAAGTAACCTAACACGAAAGGGATGACGGGGGCTTCGTTCGCTCGCTTCGCTCGCTCACTCTAGCCCCCGTCATCCCCTTCGAACCTAACCTATCCGTGTCGGGGTTCCCCTTAACCACCGGTGTGCGGCTGCACCTAGTTCTACCCGCTATGATGAAGGGTAAACCTAGTTCTACCCGAGGATAAGTAGGATACATCTAAGTTTAACCGCATGTGGCCGGCTGCACCTAGTTGTACCCGGCTAAAACTAGGTGTAGCCACACTTCGGCTATTAGCCGTAACATATAGGTATGTCTATCTATAGGTAGTCCAATATAATCTATTTCGATCATTTTTGAAATAATTATGTTTGTCGGTTTGTTTGTGCACGTATCACGTAAAAAGTATCTACTGACTTAATGCGGTTAGCTGTTATAGAAAAATATTGTGCGTATCTTGGAGTAATATTTAGTTTATGTTTCATCGCAATTGGTTCGCTCAATCGAAAAATATTAGAATTTAAAGTTATTAAGAAGAGTTTAGTTATTGCGGCACAATGTTGGTTTCCAGCTTCCTCGCGGACGGAGTCGCAGGGACAGCTTTGTTACTAATAAAAAATCTGAAGCGCGAAGTATACTAGCAAGTTTTACAGCGCTAGTTATTGCACTCCATTGCTTGCTTAGTTCGTAACACTTGCAGAAGCTGACTTGCTGCGAGTGTGTCCACTGCTTGAAAGTCGGTTGCACAAGCCAACTTATATCTACAACAAAACTTCCACCTTATTACAAAAGATGGTCTAACAAAAACCTAGGTTTTAAAATAGTCTCTTTTTGTTATATGACATAAGAAAGTGATGGGTATATTTTAAACCTAGGTTTACCTTAGTCTTGGTTTAAACCATCTTTTGTATTAAGGGGGGCTCAGTGTAGCATTAGCTAGAGCTTAGAATAGTTACTAATTTATAAGAGTTTAAAAAGTTCACAGCTACTGTGAGCTAGTTTTGGACTCGGTACGTAGGTATAGGTAGCATTGGCAGACAAATGAAAATGTTAATTTTATAACTATTTATTCTATTACATGGCAGGTAATTATTTTATTCCTTTCAGTTTTTTTCAAGTGGTTTATTCTTTTAATTTTTTTATTAAACACTTTTTGTGCCACAAAATACAATTTTCAATTACGATATCTAATCTACAAATTCCTGGACCACTACTATAACTAGAACGTCGACTATTATAATACTTATATTATGTACTTAGATATAGGTAATTTATTTTCAAACTACTAATATTATTGTATAAAAACGATTGAACCAAACTTAATTAAATTTATCAGGGACGAATATTCCGAATAAACGAGTATTCCGCACCAAATTAAAAAGAATAACTCAAATCGGTCCACAAGTCTCAGAGAAATCGGTGCAAAAACAAAACAAACAAAACAAACAAAACAAATATACATCGAATTGATAAGCTTCTTTTCGATGTCGCTTAAAAATTTGTATCCTCCAGAGCCTTCTTAGCAAGACACAAAATAATAATCAATGATAAAAAGACGACTTGAATATACTAAGAAATTTACGAAAGAAGGGAACGAGAATAACCATAACGACAGTAATAATATCCAAGGGGATAAACAGATATGTCTACTATTAGGTACTCCCATATAGTTAGTACCCAGTGTTTGGTCCTATCAATTACCTACTCAATTACTCTTTCAGCCTGGAAATCAAACCCAGGACCTCATGAACACGACCACTAAACCAATGAGACGATGAACATCATGAAGTTACCATTTAATTACAATTTCGGTTAGATCCAAACAAAAATTTTTACTTCTTAGGCAATAAACAAAAGGTTGAACATACCTGTAAAACCTTCCATTTTCTAGACACTTCACATCCGTTAAACTTCTTTTACTCATGTGCTTTCCATGCACCCCTGCAAAATTATTATACAGGTAAAACTTTTTAAAACAAAAGTTGAAGAGAAAAATCGAACACACACTATAAAATATTTATACAACTTTTGTAAAAAGAACGCAGCTTAAATAATATTTTTCACATTTTACCTAAGAATAAATAAGATATTGCTAAAGTTATGAGTGATCGTGAAAGGTGCGATATTAGTCGAGCCATGTTGTGGACCCGGCCTCTGTAGAAGCACTGAGTTATCAACAAACTACTCATACATCGTCAGACTCGAACATTACTTTCTTTTACTTTTGTAGACGCAGAGCCGGCTGTTATACGAAAAGAAAGGAAAATAAAACAACTTTTTTATGTCCGTTGTGTATTTTGCATATTTAATGAACATTTGTTTTGTCGGTTGCGTGTATTATTAAGTTCATGAAACGGTGTCTCTAAATACTCATATGGAAATTATAATTATGAAGATAATTAGGTGTGCGTGAGTGTTAGTTGACTTGGAATTAGATTCGAAGTCAATAAACGTTATTTTGCGTCGTGTCTTCTTCTTAATGATTCAAAACAATTTAAATAGAACTTTCAAAAAGTAGGTCCCACCGAGATTTGAACTCGGATCGTTGGATTCAGAGTCCAAAGTGCTAACCATTACACCATGGGACCGCTCACTAAGTTGTCTCTGAAATGGGTTATATTGAAAGTTTGCATTATTAGACCTGCTCCTCGTCCTATTTTTAAAAAGTCTTGAGACATTGTTGGTTATGCAAGTGAAATTCTACCTACTTAATACGATTATGAGCTTGTGATGTGTGCGAAAGTTTACCGATGACCTAATGAGTTTTAATCAGTAGATAGGTACTATTGGTGGTGGCAGAAAATTCGGAAGTCTTAATAACTAATTATTCCACATCTTTGTACTAACTGCGTTCCTGATAATCTGGAAGATCGAGAATTCGGAGGTACCTTAGATAATACTCCATCCAAGGTAGGTACAATACCTACAGGAACCGGAACCGAAGTGACGTGACGTGACAGCAACAGCGACGTCTTGCAGTCCCGGTCCAAGAGATAATTTAGTCTTTGCCTGACAGCAGCCTGCACTCTATAACATTTCTATATTTATTGGCTAGACGACAGTTAGTCATTTGATTTTGCAAATATTAGATTTAAAATTAAAGCCTGAGTACTCTGACTCAACCTATTTTGCACATAATTATAATTACCTGTGGTTAATAATATTTGTTCTTTATCTGTGGTTAATCTACCTGACTGATTAGGGATGTCAACTTTAAAATGTCAAATACCATCGATAACTTCAGAACGTATCTCTAAACTGCTCTAAACTAAATACATTTATTTGTTTTAGTATTATTTATAATTGATATATTTCATATAACAGGTTTTAATAATCAATTAATTTATTTGATTAAATTGCTTATAGTAAAGCACTTTTAAGATTTACTGCTGACAGAAACGTCAAAAACGAAAAAATCGATATCATCAACATTATTGATATTTTTGTCATCTCTATATTGTACCTACCCGGCGAGTGAATTGTTTATTCTAAGTGGTCGTGTAAATACTGTTTTTATTACGATTTAAAGTAAAATAAAGGAGAAAAGGTATTAGCTTGTGATTTATAGCGGAAAAATGAGATGTATTAAAACAGTACTACAGATAATTTTCCTTTTAAATGTTTGTTTGGCGACATTATCGCCGCCCTCCGACAAAAAGGGCCAAAAGGGTGTAAAACCACAAGAAGGTCCGAGGAAAAACAACGTGTTAGATCGTAAATTAGTAAATGAATCGCCTTTAGTGAAAGATATAATAAAGTATCATGCTACTTACCACCAGGACGTTATAACACGCAACTTCAAGAACGGTGTTTTGGGTTATGTTACGCCCGTGAGTATTTCTCAGAAATTCTCTGATTGTATCGCTTTTATTTCCACTGTTTTACGTCATAAAGTCGACAATATACTTATTTCAATTTTCCATACTTCAAACTTCATATTAATATGTATTTGATTAATTTTTTAGTGGAACAACAAAGGCTATGATGTGGCAAAGACTTGGGCCCCCAAGTTCAACTATGTCTCTCCGGTATGGCTGCAAATTAAGCGTCAGTCTCCCAACATATACCTCATATCGGGGCTGCATGATGTTGACCATGCCTGGATGAAGTCTGTCAAGCAAAAGGGCTCTGCTACTAATCTTAAGTGTATGTATAACTTTCTCTATATTTATTTGTTTTTTTTTTGGAGCAATTAACACATGTGATTATCTATTTATTGTCATAGGATATTCATCAATTTGCTCTGAACCATTGGTTAAACATTGCATGTTAAATCTTTAAATTAAAAAGGTACATACGATACGGCCGACGTATCTTGACGAGTCTAAAGTTAGTTGTTTGGCTGTGCAATGAATCTTTTAGAAACGAAATTGGCTACTGCGCAGCTAATCAGCTAACTTCAGACTCGCCAAGATACGTCGGCCGTATTGTTTCCTAGTAATATTTTGGTTATCAGATTTAGATAACAAAAGGAAAAAAAAATTTTTGTAAAATGTATTTTTAAACACCTAATTCATAACTTTTCATATTATACTTATGTTCTAGTATTGCCAAGAATAATCTTTGAGAACTGGCAGCCATCAGACCTCAAAGCATTCTTTATGGAGCCAACATCCCATACGGAACAGAAGGCTCTCATTGAGGAAATAAAGAAAGCATGCAAGCAGTGGAAGTTTGATGGAGTGGTACTGGAGGTGCTTTCACAGATTGGGAAATATGTTGATAAGTCTGTCAAGTTTATCCAGCAATTTGGTAAGAAATCATTTTTCAGTTTGTCAATGGTGTTGATTCTGTTGTGCACATCATCATCATCATTCCGCCGAAAGAAGTCCACTGCTGGACATAGGCCTCCCCCAAAAAGGGGGTTTGCCGTAATCGCCACGCTTGGCAGGCGGGTTGGCAATTGCAGTATGTATTTGTTAAAGTACTCAGAGAATGCTGCTGCCTATCCTCCAGAGAATCCCTTAGTCGCCTTTCACGACACCCATGAGAAGAGATGGGGCAGTGCTGGGGCCTAATTCTCCTAAAATAAATCTTGGTAAATCACAACTGAACCAAGGCCGAACCGTTCATTCAGACACTTCTCAATTTCAAAAGCTATCAAATTGATACAAAAAACAAAATCGATCATTTTGAAAGTTTTCGAAAACAAAAACTGACTGACGTTTGTGGTTTGATTGCGTTTGGCAACAATTTATTTTAGGAGAATTGGGCCCCTGTTCTTTAAGTTCGGCACTACATGAGACTGTTGTGCACAAACTAAACTTAATTTAGGCAATTGCCATCTTTTTCACTCTGATAAAATAAGTAAAAACAGGCATAAATAAAAGCTATCAAATTTAGTTACTTAAACAAAAAAAAAACATGTCAATGTGTAGACTAAAAGCACTGAAGTTCAAGGCTTAAACTAGTTTGGCATCTCTTAACTTAGTTCTTCTCTATCACCATCCTTTTCTCCCCCTGTCTGTTAGTAAAAGATAGCAATTCTCTAATTTTCGTTTAGCTGGTGAACAAGTGAATCAGCACCAATGTCCATTTGTCAGCTCACCCCTTAAACTTGCTAAATCATTTTACAGAACGTAATTATTATCATAACCATACCAACTATACCACAGTGATAGCCATGCATCTGTAGCAGACAAGGCCCTGTGTTGAGTCCCATAGTTCAGCAGAATATTATTTTCTTTTTCTGTACATATTAATAAAAGGTTCTTTTAAATTTCTACATAATCTTTTGATTAAAATTAATAAATATTCATGAGGATTTACAAATAACAGCATTTCTTTCTCATTTGCTGACAGCTGCATTCGTTTTATTTCGTTTTCAGGTCTGGAGATGACTGAAGATGATCTAAGTCTAATTCTAGTCTACCCACCCTTCCGAGGGTATCCCACTGATGAGTTCTACATTCAAGCATTTAATGATATTTACCCTTATGTAGAAGCTGTGTTAGTCATGACCTATGATTTCTCCAATCCACAAAAACCAGGCAAGTGACTAGTATTTATAAAAGTATTCTAACAATTTTAATGAAAGAGTGTTTCTGTTTAATATTTTTCCTATCTTACACAAAAGTAGAAAATTCCATTCTAAATAATTTTAAAGAAAATTCTTGATTATGCTGTGATCTACGCTCTTGATATTATATTTCTTTGAAAAGTTCCATATTATGATACTGAAAATGAAATGAAATTAAAGATCAGGGCTAATAATGTTACATTTCATGAATCATATTTGGTACACATCAGAAATGTCAGACAGACTGCAACAACAACTATCAAATGCAATTTGGCAGCAATTAAAATGCAGTCATTGCAACTGCGTAACAACTGCTGACTGCCAAACTAAATACGATTCTCCAAATGTGACATTACTAACTCCCATGCTCAATTTTTAACCAACTAACATATTTAACACTTTCTGTTTCAGGACCCAATGCCCCATTGTATTGGGTTAGGTTGTGTGTAGAAAAACTCATAGACAGTGATGAGAATCCATCAAAGAGGTCCAAGATTTTACTAGGACTTAACTTCTATGGTAACTCATATACTGCCAATGGTGGTGGCCCCATAGTTGGCACAGAGTACATAGAGTTATTGAAGAACGCTAAGACTAACCAAGCTTTGTCGTACAACAATAATACTGCAGAGAATTATGTGGAGATTAGGTAATTGACAATTAAAGTCGTTATCAAGATTTTTTTCTTCCTCAATTTACGCTTATCGCAACAGAGTAAAAAATATGCCATAGGTAGCGATGGGCGATTATTACTAAAAGTAATCGACTTAGTCGATTGTTTGTCCAGTCGATAAATGTTAGTCGATTGTTATCGACTAACGGTGTGCAATAAGTAATTACTAAAAGGTGGTGCGTGCGCCACAATTCAATAGTTAAAAGTCCGTGCGCCACTACTTACAAGTATAACTACAGTTATTATGCGATTGGCGCTAATAGATTATTTAATTGTCCTCTACTGTCTCAGTGTACATTTAGTAGTTCGTCGATTGTTATCCGAATAATTATGGTGAGGAACTACTAAATCGACAATCGAATGCGCAACAGCACAAATTTCGATTCAGTCGATTGTTTTTTTGCAACAATCGCCCATCGCTAGTCATAGGAAAGGAGTTATTTTTATAACATCGGGAATAATTGCCAGTTACATATTTTCTTATAAAATTGCTCTATTTTTTTTTTTTTATATATATATCCCTATATTTCTTTTCAGGACTTCACAGGGTACCAAGAAGATATTCTATCCCACCTTATATTCTATACAGAAGCGTCTTGAGTTAGCAAAGGAGT
The DNA here is from genome assembly GCA_905220435.1 of Amphipyra tragopoginis. Lineage (NCBI taxonomy): Eukaryota > Metazoa > Arthropoda > Insecta > Lepidoptera > Noctuidae > Amphipyra > Amphipyra tragopoginis. The sequence continues at coordinate 16,133,125 of HG992009.1, forward strand.
ATGGAACAGGAGTAGCTATATGGGAGCTGGGGCAAGGCCTCGATTACTTCTACGATTTATTCTGATTGCGTGTGATAGTAATTTTAAGTCGACTAATATATTTATGTTTTGTGATATTCGTAATTCCGGAATTTTTTAAAGAAACGAAATAAATTAAAGATGTATATTTGTTGTTTTTTATAATTTAATATTAAAAACTTATCTTAAAATGCTACTGAAAACATGTTCAGTTGTTGTGTCTAGCCTTTTGCACGCTATTTTGGTATCGGCTCCAGTCTGATCAGATGCGGCTGCATACCAGTATTGAACACGGCGGTTACCATCAGACCTTCGCAACCCAATTACTGGGCAATGCCGATATCCTAAGGTTAGACCGTTTGCTAGACTTTCGGGCTTCTGACTACCTATAACGACTGTCATAGGTATTCGTTTGACACCCGGGACCGATGATTTAACCTAGGGCCTAATTCTCCTAAAATAAATCTTGATAAATCACAACCGAACCAAGGCCGAACCGTTCATTCAGACAGTTCTCAATTTCAAAGCTATCAAATTGTTTGACACAAAAAACAAAATCAATCATTTTGAAAGTTTTCGAAAACAAAAACTGACTGACGGTTGTGGTTCGATTGCGTTTGGCAACAATTTATTTTAGGAAAATTGGGCCCCTGCACTCCGAGGCAAGGCGGGGTCTCGATGTCCACCGGACGGTTATCCTTTCAGTCTTATATTAAATTTAATCTCAACCTTATGATATGTGATCGAAATTCGATCTACAAAAAATTTGAAACATTACAAGGACACGTTATTTACAGAGTAAATTCAGCAATTACAACTAAAGCTCTAACTGGCTACAGTTTTGGGCTTTCCCTTGAACTCCATCATGGACTGTGGCCCCTTCATAACTCTGTTCATCAGGTCCCAGCACATTTTCGCGGGGAGCAAGCTGAAATGATAAAAATAATAATTATAATTGTTATCTCAGTCAGTCTGTATCGACACCGTATGAGGCTCGTTGGGGGGCTTGATACAAAAGCAGCAGGTACCTATTCCTAGACACTGCACAAATAGTGACGAGGTTCTTTTCTCTCGAGTCCTGACCTGCAGCTTGGACCCTGTATCATTTTTATATTTATATTGTTTTGCTTTTACATAACATTTATATTTGAAAATATAATTTAATGTGTATCTACAATGAATAAACGATATAATATTTTAAAAAACTACATATAACTTTCGCACCCAATATTAAAATTATATATAAAGTTACATTATCAGTCGTGTTCAGGGAAGTAATAAGTAGGTACTTTGTGACATGTGACGTGTTTTGACGGTTTTCTCCAAGCACTAGCACTCACTGATACACAAGCACGAAATAGAAAGCGTATACTTGGGGCAAAGCGACTACATTTATGTCGGCGACAGCGAACGTGTTACAAGTTCTAAGTACATATTATTACTGTATTCGTATGTACATAAGTACTTACTTGCATTTCGTCAGCTGTAGGATAATATTAAGTTTTTCAAATAATACATAATTTAATAATTTCGAACCTGTTTTTGTTGATATTTATGATTAGTTACGGTTTACTCGCGTTCATTTTTCGGGAATGCCCGATTAGTTTCCAATCCCGAAAAATGCACGTGAGTAAACCGTAACTAATCATAAATATGAATGTGCCTTGCCTCACGAAAGTTACAGGTAATATTTTTATTGGTATAAAAAACGAGCAACAATTTTAGCTAAGGCACGTTTGGTAAAACTTGCAGTGTCCGCTAGATAGAACTGATAGGAACTAGGTAACGTGCAACTTGCATCTTGATGTATCAAAATTAGAATTATTTTGACAATAGGTGTCGCCCACTTACCACTTAAGAGGTAGAAGGTATCTGACAGATCCAGGCATGACGCAGTTGACCTCGTTCTTCCTGATGGAGTCGATCATGGTCTCCGCCACGTAGTCGGGCTCCAGCATGGGCATCAGGCGAGGGGTGACACCGTCAAACATGCCGGTGTTTATGTAGTACGGGCACACCAGAGTTGCGTGGATTGTGTTGTGACCGTGAGCCTGGGGATAAAGAAAACAAATCAGACATGATTTCGCAGCGGCTGAAATCCACCAATGATAGACGTCCACTACCGAACGTGAGCACCAATTACCTCTACAATGAACGATCAATGGGGAAATTGCTATAAATTATAGAATTGTTTATCTCAAAAGGTTCATTAGAAAATCATCTTTTTCTGATCTGTTTTTACTAACTTAAGTTTTTATTTGGTTAAGTATATCGTGTTTTCTTTTTCTTTCATTCTTGCTATAATTACCAGTATTAGCAGACTGATTGGTGATCACAATTTGATGTTATCAAGTATTCGGCAATGCTTCAAACAGGTCAACATTCTCACTTCCCAGAATCAGTAACCCGTCTGCCAAAAGCGGTGATCAAGGTTTTATCCCCGAAGATTGTAAAGCAGAGCAATCTGACTAGGTACTAGAGGAGAGCTAGGCCAGTGTTCTGCAGTCAGCAGCTGCACGTAGAAAGTAGTTTCATTTTATAACTTACCCTTAATTCAGTGAACAAGCTCTCATGGAAGCCGACGGTGGCGAACTTGGTAGCACTGTAGTCGGTACAGCGGTAGGTGCCCAGCAGGCCGGCGACGGAGCCTACTGTCACTATGTGCCCCTTGCCCGAGCTGATCATGTCGGGCAGGAACGCCTTCACGGTCTGCAAGAAGATGGGTACAATCATTTATAAACTGGTTGTAAAAATGGCATGAATTGACTGTGGTATACTACTTCTCTGTTGGAGAAAGGCGTAAGCCAACCATACCTATGTTATCGGTAGCGGGTAGCACTGGGCAATGTTGACAAAGGAAGGTAGTCGTGGATATTGATCAACGGCGGCTTATAGGCGGTGGTCATTCGACGAAGCGGGAGCATTCGGTGCTGAACAGCTGAAGAAGTCTGACCTTTTATATCTGATACTAGCTTGTCCTTATTTTATGATCTTGTAATAATTGTGTAAAATATTATATTGTGATCTAGTTCATGTTACTAACACTAACCCAAATACAGGTACTCTCAGTGGTGGAGAGTCTATGTTGGTTTTATTTACTATATTTACCTTGCTCGCAATCTTGACATACCGGTATTATCTGTAACTGTAATGATAAAATCCCCCCTGAATGATTAAGTTGTTGTGTCTTTTACACCTACGACAAGGCTTAGTAATAATGGCATGATTTACTTCTTCTCTCGTGTCGGCACGAGGTTTATGAGAATAGCTCATACCGTGGTGAACAGATTAGCCTGTCAGCGAGGTTGGTCGCAAGGCTGACTGCCCACGGTGCACCGGACGCACTAACTTAACTATCATCACTCGTGAAAGCTCGTCTCAATTACCCCTCATGCATGATTTGCTAAACAAAATCATTCTCTTTAAGTGGGTTCTCATATGACGATTTTTTTATAAGTAACTATCTAGTCTTTACTTTTTTTGTAAAGGTCAATTGCATCATCCAACTTGGATGAAACAGCAGCAATCTACCTATGTCTTATTTCTGATGTAGGTAGGTACCTGCCTAGCTACCGAGCTATACTGCCGTATGAGCAATAAATACAGTAAGTGCAATTTTAGAGTACAGAAAATTAAACCTTATTAGTTAGGCTTATCATATACAGGGTGTAAACGAATTCGTGAAATGCCTTCAAACCACATGATCAACCAATGGTATAGATTAACTTTGCACAGGATTTACATTGATTATAAATAAAAATAAAGTTTTTTTTTCCAAAATAAAAATTTTATGTGATGGAAAATTTCGATGCCATGCATAAATGAATGAAGGCACGACGCCACAGCTGACGGGCACGACTAGCGCGATATGGCTCCACGCAGTCAGTTAACTTGGGATGCTTAAATTACTCAGATACAGAATATTATAATGGTTCATTTTTTTTTTGTTTTTTCTTAAAATAACCTAGACAGGGTCAATCAGTGTCTACGCGACTAGTAGATTACGCGGTTTGAAGGTATTACACGAATTCGTTTACACCCTGTACAGTACATTATTAAAAAAACTCTTACTGCGTTTATTACCTACTCGTACGGTAGTATAGCCATGCGCTCGTATAAACAATCGTTAATTTAAGTGACTATAGAAATACCTATTCAAGTTAGCCATTATACGCATAAAAATGTTCTTCGAATTATCTAATTGTGTAATCCAGTCAAGGATATAACAAATTGTTTACAAATTACACTAGTAAAATGTATCTACTCAGCTATTGGCCTTCATGTCTGTAGCGCATTGAATCATTGCCCAATGCAAATGTCATTAAAAATACTTTTAAAGTACTCACAACTTACCCAACACTTTGAGAGTACAATGTGATGTCTTAATGTGGTTAGCAAACCGGTAACCAACTTGCGAGTGCAAACTTCAAATGCGTAAAGATGGTCAGAATCGTCATCGGTGCGAGAGGGCCATTGGCTTTGCAGTTCCCAAGTAGCTAGCCTAATGTTCCATATCGTTAGGTATCTTGCCTAATAGCCGTATTTCAGAGTGGAAGCGGGCGCGGGCGCGTGTAAATCAAATGTATGTAGACGCCAGTTGCATTCACAGTGCGCCCGCGTGTCGCGCGCCTGCATGAGGCGGGCGCGGGCGCGGTGGCGCGGTTGTTTCTAATGGCTCAGTCCGCTCGTATCATTCACAGTAATATAGCGTCTGTTAGGTGATTGCGCGTGTGTTTCTACTGTGAACACGCAGACGCCAAGACCCGAGCGCCCGCACCCGCCCCCCACCCGCTAGTGTAGTCTGATTGACCACTTAGAAGAGGCAATCAGACTGTTTGATGTCTTGCTTTGGACTAATATTCTAGCTAGAAGCTCTGGCTCCCCGGGTCAGTAAGTGACCGTGGCGCATTGAAGCCCTTTCTACTTGATCAGGGTCCTTCAGTGTACCCCGGGCGGTGGTAGCTATGGCTCTCTGGATATTGACTTAAAAGTGGATAACAAATTATAAATCGATTTGTCAGTCCAAATACTCTAAGCCAGAGCAAACAGCAGCATAACCCGGTACGATAGGGTTGGCTCTGCTAGAGTCTGGCAAATGAAAGTAGAGACTGAAAAAGCGCGGCAACCCCAATTAGTATGAAATAACCTAATTTGACTTTAGAATTATTAGCGACCCGCCCCGGCTTCGCACGTATACGTTTTATAGCTTAAAACCTTCCTCTTGAATCACTCTATCTATTAAAAAAAACCGCATCAAAATCCGTTGCGTAGTTTTAAAGATCTAAGCATACATGGGGACAGACAGACAGCGGGAAGCGACTTTGTTTTAAAATACCATGTAGTATGTTTTTGTTGAAAAAACATTGCTATATAAAAAGTTTGCGAATAATTCGAATGTCTACTTTCGTTTTTTTTATTACTTGTCTTGATCGCGTTTGACCCTCGTCATATCTGATGGTAAGCGCAGACAGGGTCTAAGATGGAACACACGAGACCGAGTAACAGCTTAGAGGGATTCCCCTATACCCCTCTGGCTCTCACAAACACATGACGGAAAATAATGTGAGGGTTACCACCCAGTCGGACCGAAAAAATCCTTCCACCAAGAATCGTTTGCCAGACTCTATCATCAATCAATATTATTAACGGGCATTCGCTCCTTTTTTGGAGAACCTTCGCCCCGCTGTAAAGTGATATGCTAAAAAAATAGTTACCCAGTAGTGCGAGAGGATGTTGACTTTGTAGGTAGTTTCAATGGCTGTGTCGGATAGATCCAGCAGTGTCTCTCCGAATACCGTGCCTGCGTTGTTGATCAACATATCCACTTTACCGATCTGTAAGGAATATTAATTAACGCAATTAATATTTATACCCTGAGAAGATAGGTACATATTGAATAGAGGTGATTTCAAATGCAAATAGACTGGGGAATGGAAATCAACTTGTTATACAAGGTTAGTCAGAAAGGGGGTACTAATCGGAAAGGGTGTTAAAGTACCCATAATAATGAGTAACTTTTGTTCTACAACTTTCCCCAAAAGTCAATAGTTTAAGAGAAATAGCTGTTCAAAAATTAAATAAAAAATACGCTGAAATCTACCTATCCTTAGCTATGATCAACTCTGTTCACATTTTAGGTCATATTAAGAATCACAAATTAGAAGCTCCATTTTCTGAGTTCGTAACGAAAGCAGGAATCAAGAATTTTTGAGAAAACTAAAATAAAATTCATTTTCCATGGAAATAAAAATTATCGAATTTTGAAATTTTAACACATGCTATAAAACAGTCATCAGTGATACTATAAGTGGCCTTCGGATTAGTACCCCCTTTCCGACTAACCTTGTATAAACTTACAAGAAAAATAAACTATTTTTTTTTTCATAATAAAATCTGACGTACAGAATGTACTCGAATTCTTGTTATACAAGACGATATTGTTTTTGAATTATATTGCGTACAAAAGGACAAATTTTATAAAACTGAAAACTACCTCTTTCTTGACTTTTTCAGCGACTGCGTAGACCGCGCTACGATCCGCTAGGTCTACGACGTAGCTTGCAATTTCGTAGCCTTCATCCATAACCGCTGCGCACGTCTTTTGCAAACCTAATACAAACACGGGCTAGGTAAGTTTTAGTTCCAATCTTATGTTTTTAATGTCTACATGTTAGTCAGTTCAGGTTGTTAAGCTACGCATTCAGAGGTTCCTCGACGCTACTGTGAACTCTATTTTTGTTCCTGCACCATTGAGTTAGCAAATGTTTATCTTGTAATCATCAGAAATGGCAAAGATATAGGGATAAAGGAACACATAAAGGTCCAGCACGCTGATTCAGAACGATTCGATTAGTTAGTTGTCGAACGATTTGGTAGCTATCTCTTTTTCTCTCGTTAAGAGAATCGTAGACGGAACGACATAACAAACCGAATCGGTCGACAACTGTTTATCGCAAAGTTTCTGAATCGGTCGACAACTGTTTATCGCAAAGTTTCTGGATCGGTCGACAACTGTTTATCGCAAAGTTTCTGAATCGGTCGACAACTGTTTATCGCAAAGTTTCGGGATCGGTCGACAACTGTTTATCGCAAAGTTTCTGAATCGGTCGACAACTGTTTATCGCAAAGTTTCTGGATCGGTCGACAACTGTTTATCGCAAAGTTTCTGGATCGGTCGACAACTGTTTATCGCAAAGTTTCTGAATCGGGGGGCAGTTGAGAGAATGAGGAATTCTCGGTACCTACCCATAATAATGATTTTCTTTTACATTCGTTAAAAGTCTTAATAATTGAATGCGTGAAGAATTATTGATCGTCACGAGCTACAATAATTATGTTTAAAATTAAAGTTGCATAATTTGATTTATAACAATATAACAATTGGAGAATCATTACCATGTCCACCACAAAGTTGTTACGTAGGTAACGACAACGCAACAGTAATTAAAAAACTTTGATTTTATGTTCACGATGTCGTAACCCTCGATTATTTTTTTGATGGTTATCGTTTCTTCACCTTTTGTTCGCATGTTCGTATGAATATTTTAAAGTTTTATAAAGTATCTTTAACTTAAACAATCTTGAACAATGGTACGATACATTAGATTTTAGAATGTGGTGAAGCCTAAAATTTAAGGCCTTTTTCCTGTCACTATTAAGTACTATATTATGATCAGTTAAATTCTATAAATAAACTTATTTCCTCTCATTACGACAGATGGTCTTAGTAAAATCCTGGTTTTAAAATAGCCCCGTCTCTTTTTGTTATATGACTTTAGAAAGTGATTGGTATATTTTAAATCTGGATTTACTTTAGTGTTCATTAGAATTAACATTTATACAATATAATACGAGTCTTGACTTAAACCATCGTAAAATAAGGGGGACTAACTATAAAAGATAGTTAAAGGTCAATCGTGAATCTAAAGATGTTCCAGGCAGCTTTTCTGCTGAGATTATACAGGATTTTGAAATAAGAATGCATTCACTAAACGATTAAACAATTAAGTAACTACCAAACATTATTTAGTCATCAGCCTTTAGATAATTAAAATGTAGTAATTTTATAATTAAACTATATTAGCACCAATATTAAAGTAGGTATGTCCACTAAATAGCTTAGTGAGTTTGCGAGGCAACTAAACGTAAAATATTAAACCAATCACCGCGTTGTACCTACTACGAAACGAGTCTAAGGTTGTCCGGCGACCTACCAAACCTTAAAAGGAAACTAAATTGGTCATAAAACTAACCTTCTTTGCTTATGTCCCAAATCACGACCTTGGCTCCCAGTCTTGCCAACTTCACAGCAAGTTGGCGACCAACACCGCCCCCTCCCCCAGTCACCAAGACCACGTCCCCTCTGAGACTCTTCATGGGCCTTATAGCATTAGGCACTAAGGTCCAGAAGAGGGATTCCAGGATGTAGTAGCAGGACAAGACCAGGAACAGGACCGTGTCCTTGGCAATGTCGAACACGCTCGCCATCTGTGAAGGAGTGTTGATCTTTGTTCCTTCCAACATTTTTAGTTCCTGTAACAAAATTATAAAGTCATGTTATTGGAAATAATAAAAAACATTGACAGCCTCGTTGGTCTAGTGTAGCCAAAGAGAATAGTGTAGCAAGCGCGACTGTTGAGCGTGTGGTGGGTTTGTTTCCCAGGTCGGGCAGTGTTATTCGATTTTTATATGCGAACTTTCTCAGTAGCAGCCTGGAGTCTGAATTAGTGCCCCATTTTGGTGGTGGTGGCAATTGGTTCGTCCACTATCAGGCTGGACATCAACCAGAGCTGTGCGAGGAAAATGTGCGGTGCGAAAATGTGTAGCGAAGATGTGAAACGGTGTGACCCTTTCCACCTGAGCTGTGCGAGGAATATGTAATGTGCACAAATGATCATCTACCTCTTTCTTCCAAACACTATCTATTGACTGACTGGTAGACGCATATTTTCAAATCCTCGCACACATTCCTAGTAACACATTCCTCGCAACACATCCCTCACTCGCATTTCTCGCGTGTTTTGTATGAACAAAAACCTCGCTCCGCTAAGCTGCGCAGAGCGAAGCTAGGTAAATGAAGTGATTCTATTGGCGCTTACAAAACAATTCCTCGCTACGCAGCTTAGCACAGCTCTGGTGGATGCTCAGCCTTACATGGGACTTAATTAAACATAACGGCGAAAAGAGGGTGTACTATACACCTCTGCCCAACCCTTTGCGGAATATAGGCGTGATGTTATGTTATGTAGGCAGAGGTTTGTTGTTGTATAATAAACCCACATTTCGTCTCATTTAATACTCAATTCTTTATTGCATTCCACAGTGTAGGCTTAGATGGTAATATTTTTTCCAAAAGAAACAATCGTGAACTCTGTCGGGCACAGCAAAAGAAAGATATGTGGAGATGAGGACTTATTATCATTTAAGTATCTTATAATCTAACTTATTCTAAAAACATTTTTGTTTATTTTATACGAGTTTCAATGATTTATCATTTAAACCTTCGTTGACACTGTAGTACCATTTGCATAGATGGAGTTTTTTTTCTTTTCTTATTTTTCGGGTAACATAGGGTTAGGACGTAACATTTAATAGGGTTAAGGCTAATTTTATAGGCGTTTATCTGACGCGACTCCGTGCTCCTACTAGAAGTAGTGGCTAGTAGCCAGATTTGATTTAATAAGGTATTTGACTGAAAAAATCTAATTAGTCCGTCAGTTAGATTATCAAAAATATTTGACCCGTATTTTTTCTTTTGTTACGTAAACCGAAATTGACGTAGATAGGACACTTTTAATTATTGGCAAAACGTCACAAGCAAGTACAATTTTTACTTGCTTCTGATGTCATAAGCCTCCACTCTCGAGTTTTTATGCGTTTTATCTTTCCAAATATTCATAGATTTAACAATACAAAAAAATACGTGTCCAATATTTTTCAAAACTCTAACTGGCGGACTAATTAGATTTGCAATTTATTGATGCTGTCAACATGCCTATTGGATTCGATATTTCGTCATCAAACTAGGTACTTGTCTTCCGGTGGACTGCATAATAGGTGGAAATGATGTCGATTTGCATGTGAATTGTAACTGCTTGATGGTCTTCTTATTGGCAAATAGAGCGATCGTTCGTCGCCATACGTGGCTTGTGTAATATCGGCTATTATTACAACCTACGGGGGTATTGACATCAATTTATATTCATTGCGAAGATATAGCAGTAAGGTCTCTGATGATTTCTATTGTGCTCCAATATATTTGAATATAAAATTGATTAGATATTATATAATTTTTCCTGTTAGGTATTACTAATTTAGTATTCTAAGATAGAGTTGCACTGCCTGCTCGCGTTTTGTAATATTAATTAAGTTAAGTACAAATAGCCGTCAAGGTATTATTTAACCAAGTCGCATACTGGTCAGAATAGTGAGGTATTTGTAGTTGTCTATAGGGCTCTAGGTATTTACAGGCGTTCCTTAATTAAAGTAACCGTTTAAAGCAGTGCTTCTCAAACTTATTTCGTCTACCGCCCACTTTAAGAACCAATTATTTTCTAGCGCCCCCAAAATTTTTCAACTTAACCACATCTTATTAATCACAATCGCAATCATTATTTTTACCGCCCCCCTGTAGGCCTCTAGCGCCCACAAGGGGGCGTTATCGCCCACTTTGAGAAAGACTGGTTTAAAATGAAAAAAAATATGCTTTAATGGCTATAAAACCCATAATCGTAACGATGCTAAAACTATACATTAAATATTTTTGGAAAAAAGTAAATGCAAAGCATCCTCGGAACGATACTGATGCCAAAAATTTAGTTTTTAGAATTTTTGTCTGGTTGTCTGTATTTTGAACTGTTTTAGTTATTGCATTCTTGCTTACCGAAAAACCGAGTTCCTGAAGTATTTCAAAAAGTTACTTAGAGAGAGTTAATTGATCTCGTTTGTTGATTCAGAATATATATTTAAATCAAAATTGTCCAAAATCGAGTTATTGTATTCTTCGTTAGCGCGGCAGCATTGTTTAGTTGTTGCGATACAATTTTATGCACAGCTAGTCTAAACACTCCAGTCCCTATCAAATTATATCGTACAGAACTAAAATCTTTTCTATACACAGTGTACCCATTATTATTAAAACGCAACAACATGCTACCGCGGCTAGGTAATTCTTCTTTTGCGTTGCGCAAAACTAATTCACAACGATTATGGTGAACGGATACCACTGTTGCGGTCTGTAGGCACCTAGCTGTAATGACAGACGTGCACGTTTCTAGTTTCACCCACTGGGGACGATATTGCGATGTTCATTAGGGACACGCACTGTTGGATGTTGATATTTTTGCAGCAACTAAGAAGTTGGGTGTTGGGCAGTGGCGTAGCGTGGGTTTCAGCTGCCCCGGGCGGAGGATAATTTCGCCGCCCTCTATTTAAGTATTTCAATTTAAAAGAGTAAAATATACCGTAATTCTAAAGAACTTTTCGGCAAGAACAATCATCATTATGTGTATTGTAAAGGTTATAAATAAAATATATAAAATACAGAAAAAGTAGGTGCGACAAAAATATGAAGTGATTTTGTCGCAAATTCAGAATTTTACAAGATATTTATACTATTATTTATTGTGAAATTTTGCCGCCCCCTAAAAGTTCCGCCTGGGGCGGGCCGCCGGGCCGCACCTGCCGCCCCCACTACGCTACGCTACTGGTCTCGGGTGACAGGATGGTAGGTACAACTGACGAGGCGTAAGCTGAGCTTTGCATTTGTGTGAGTGCACATAGAATCGATTGCCAAAAAGCAGTATAAACCGGTTTAAACCAAGCAAAGGACGCGTCTGCATTCTTCCACACAAATGCAAAGCTCAGCTTAGGCCTCGCGGACGGTACTTGCTTGCTTAACATAATTTTAAAAGGTTGCATTTATTTCAAAGTCATTTTATATTTATTTCTATTTGGCCTCATTACTGGTGCTTTCGAAAGGACAACACTAGGTCAACAAGGTCTAGAGACAGCGGTTCCCAGTCTTTTTTTCTCATAGACCACTTTCAAAGGACTATCACCCATTTTGTTCGATGATTTGGGATAAAAAAAAAGTCGGCGGCCACGAATGAATAATTATATTTTATTTAAATGGTAGCAGGAGTACAAACATTTCTTTGTATGGCGACAATGCCGTAATAATAATAAAATAATTCTTAAAACCCCTAATAGAAGTCGTCATTTTAATTTTTACTTGGTATACATCTCCGAACCCAAATAGTTTTCGACTTTGACGCCATAGTAAAAAGTAATGCGTTACACGTGAGCTTTAAAATTGTGTAACTATTAGTGATTGCCGCCAAAAATCACTAATTTATCCCAGAATGGGTGATCTCCTTTAGCTGGTTCCGGTGAACCCCTGCATCTACATTTCTACCATATAAAATGTGAGATCTTTTTGTCACGCCAACGTAGACGAGTCGAGTCTCCCGTGGACCCCTGGGGGTCCACCTGGACCACTTTGGGAACCTCTGGTTTAGGATAACAAACCCTGCGGTTTCAAGTAGTAAGTCCCATGGAAAAGTCACTTATTTTCATTACATACTATACAAGGTTAGTCGGAAAGGGGGTACTAATCCGAAAGGTTGTTAAAGTACCCATTATAATGAATAACTTTTGTTCTACAACTTTCTCCAAAAGTCAATAGTTTAAGAGAAATAGCTGTTCAAAGATTTCATAAATAATACGCCACAACTTATCTATCCTCAGCTATGATCAGTTTTGTTTACATTTTAGGTCACATTTGAGGTCACGGATTAAAAGCTCCATTTCCTGAATTCGTAACTAAAGCAAGAAAGAAGAAAAAAGAAAAATAAACTAAAATACAAAATTGCATTGGAATAAATATTATTGAATTTTGAAATTGTAACACTTGCTTTAAAATAGTCATTAGTGATACTTTAAGTGGCCCTCGGATTAGTAGATATTTCCGACTAACCTTGCATTTATTTATCATATTGTTTCAATCATTTTTATTTTTGTCTGCACTTATTTATTTATTTTTATAACTGGTTTATATCCTTAATAGGTTCAGTTGAAAACCGTCGCCAGGGAATTTGTTTCCTGGTATTATACTGAACTAGACCTGTTTGACGAAGCCGAAAGGCACACAATATTACCTTCACTTGCAATTTATTTTTTTAAATATCACTTTATTATTGTCACTGTTTCTGCGTCTTGTGCCAAATGAACAGAGATGTGAATTATTTGAAATAAGTACATGTATTTAAAATACAAATACAAAATGCAAAATACCTATTTTTATTTTGCATTTGAAATACTTTTTCTCAAAATATATTTTCTATTTCATTTGAAATACTTTTTAAAAATATTTAAGTAATATTTGTAAAATGCAAAATGATTTTGTTAATTTTTTTAATTCATGTTTCATATTTTTCACTCTTAAATTCTTGTTATTTACTTTAAAGAGTATTTGTGCCAAGTTTCAAGTTTATAAATACTGGAAATAAGATTTTTCAAATAAACTTTATCACCCCTTTCCACTCCTTTAGAGTGCGCTTTCGCTTTATAAAACAACTACTCTCCAAATTTCAAGTTTCTACCTTTAGCGGTTTAGGCTGTGCGAGAATCTTACATTAGGACTTGTTCTTTATATGCATGTATTACATAAAGATGATTTTTCCAATTTTTTTATCGCTATATCTCATGAATTCGCAGATTCAACATGAAAGAGGAACTCTTTGATCAGATACTAGTGTTAAAATCAGTGAAAAAAGGTATTTTATTTGAAAAACCTATTTTGAAAATACGTATTTTGCATTTTGTATTTAAATACTTTCATTGAAAACCATTTTGTATTTTTATTTGAAATAAAAATATAACCAAGCATTTGCATTTTGAATTTAAATACTTTTAATAAACTATTTTGCACATCTTTGCAAATGAAGGTACAAGTCCGAGACGGGTTACAAACTGCAGACTGCAACCGCAGACCGCATCGCATCGCCATCGAAATAGCGCCTTTAAGGTGTGAACTTTAAAGGTGCTATTCCGACAGCGACTGCAAAACTGCAACCGCAGACCGCAGCCGCAGATCACACCGCAAGCGATTACTACTTTTGCAGTTTGCGGTCTGCAGTCCGTCTCGGACTTGTACCTTAAATGTTCTAACTGTACCCGCGGCTTCGCCTACGAAAATATAAGGATACTGCTCATCACCTACCCTCAATAGCGTGATAATTTGTACCCTATAATCTGTCCCGCTCTTTAATGGATGTAGCTGAAAAATTTCAGCTGGATCTGTCTAGAACCACTGGCGTGAAACTCAATTATACAAACAGACAGTTTAAGGCATCATCGTTACGATTTTATTATATGTAAAATGTAGATAAGAAGCGATGCCAATGCACTTAAAAAACCGAATGCATCTTCATGTCTATGTTAAGACTCTATCCTGGTAACACAATTAACAAACATATTAATTGCCTATTAATCACACTGATATAACAAATTATGTATATTGCTTCCGTTAGTGTATAAACCAACGGATGTGTAAAAAGCCCGTGTTATAATCATACATTGTATACTAACGAAGGCTATTTAAATTACAACATAGGTAGGTACTATTGACAGATTGTGGCAATTGGTAAGTAACTGTACTGTTGGTTCTTGACAGGTCAAGGAAGGGTAAAAAAACACTTGTAAAAACATTCAAGCGTTGATTACAAAATAGTTAAATGAGACTGTGATCATGACATGTCATGTAAGCGCATGCGCAGTACGCGCAGAAGCATTCATTCATGCGTGTTCTCTCCACTCTTCTAAGGACAGTTGATAAACAACTCTCATTTGATTCCTCTTATGAGCAGTTTTGATACGATAAAAGAAGAATTAAAAAAAAGTCAAATGCATGGAATTCTACTTTATGGTGGAACTTAATACGGGCCTAAGAGCCGTACTAATAAACAGCTCTTATTTGAGATATTCTAGTTATTTTATATTATTTATTCGGAGTCTCCTAATACAGGCATTACTTGCATAAAAGGAGGCTTCAACTTCAACTTGTTCTGCAAATAAACAATTTATTTATTATAATTATTTATAACTTTTGTGAGACACGTTCATATTCATTCATTACTCATGTGCATTTCACACAGAGTTCGACTCGCGACCTCGCCGCGTGAACAACTCATGATTAAGGGCTCCGTTTGGGTTCGAAACTAGTCGGCCAATCTCGAACAATGCACGCGAGTAAAAATTAACTAATCATAAATAAAGATTCCTCTTAAGTTCAGTTTTGATACGAATGGAGAAGAATTAAAAAAAAACTCAAATGTCATGGTATTCTTCTATGGTAGCTCCTCTTGGGAGATCTCAGTACGGTACGGGCCTAAGTCTCCAAACACACTATGCCGAAAGTACGCGACCGAAGTTCCGCAGCTGATTTTACATTCCGACGTATTCGGCAGATATGACACACCATAAGTGCCGAACTTAAGCGGCAGAAATTCAATTGCGCAAACTTGTGGGCGGACACGCGGGGCGCGAGCATGCCTGCCTCCCGCTGCTACCCGCTCCGGATCTTCGTCGGCAATCTAACCGAACTTCGGTCGCGTATAATGTGTGCTCTACAGAATACGTTGCCACCGAATCGTCGCTGAACTTACACCCGACCAAAGTTCGGCTGTACGCTATAACGCTACGTAATTTCGGCATAATGTGTCGTCAATAATTCAAATAGCATTGCAGGCGTAATCATGCCGAACTTCGGTCGCGATTCTTCGGCATAGTATGTTTAGACACTAACGGTACGGGTAGTTACCCTAGCCCAAATAGGTGCATTGTTCAACATGGAAGTCGTAAGTAGTATTTTTTAAATGTCTCAATACCATGCTGTTGCTGACGAGTACCAAAAATAAAAGAACGGAACAAACTAGTCCAGTCGCTAGGTCTCAAAAAAGGGGTTTACTTTGCAAAAGGTTGGTTAGTCCTGAATTTTGTATAATATTCGGATCTGATGACCATTCATCACATTAGGTATTTCGTCGCTATCCCTATTAGGTCACATTCAATAATACGTTACCTTGTGCATCTGGTCAGTTTTCTTAACTCGTTTCATGCTCTATTTCGACTCATTCCTAACTCGTCCGATGCATATGAACAATTAAGCACAAAACAAATATTTTCAGTAACTAGGTACTACAATTTTTTTATTTTAAATTAGATACCTACTCGTATTCAATGTGGTTTTAATTTCTATTAAGTAAGTAGTATAAACATAATGACGGTAAAGAAATTACAAAATTGGTCTGAGCTGTTTTTGGCGTAAAATCCATTTTTTGGGGTCTTTAATCCAAGATGGCGGAGCGCACCGATCACACAAAATCGATAATTTGAAATTTTCATAAGAACACCCAAAATAAAAATAACGCGTATCCAAAATTCAGGACTGATCGTTTTTTTGCAAGGTAAAGCTACCTGGCGACTGGGCTAAGTAGGCTAATTTGGGTATTTTTAAGCAGGAAACGTACAAGGAAGCTAGCAAGTTTCCTGCTCCAAAAAATACCGGAATTAGGCTGCGATAACCTCTTGTGGTAAAGGTACATTCACTCTATTTATACATAACGCAGACCATAACTTCACATTTATGCAAATTAATTAAGGTTTTATTACTGAACATGACAATAAAAAGCTTTCCTTTTTTAAATGCGTTTAAATTCTGTAATTAAAATGAGCCAAACAAGTTTTGGGGGTAAACCCGGCCTCTAAGAACGTGTTATCTTTTTATAACCCTTTAGGTTGTGTTATTTTGTATCATGTTGCTCTTGCGCATGTGATGTGTGTAAGTAATATAATGTTAAATAGGCTGTGAAGTATCTAAGCAACTGATATGTGGTTAGTTAGACGGATTGAATATTAACTTGATATATGTTTTATTAATGTTAAGATCTAGGTTAGGTACTAATAAGCAAGTGTAGTGGAATAGGAATTAGGATATAGTCTGTCATCCGATTTTTAAAATACCGTTAAGTGAGTAAACCTAATTTTAAGTTATGAGCAAAAACCATATTAAGTAGTCTTGTAAAAGATACAACAACATAATCGTTCAGGGGTAATTCGATCATTACAGTTATAGCTAATATCATCAGTATGTCAGGAATGCGAGCAAGGTAAATATAGTAAATAAAACCGACAGAGACTCTCCACCACTGAGAGTACTTGTATTTGGGTTAGTATTAGTAACATGAATTAGATCACAATACAGCGTGTCCCAGAAAGTAGTGTCAAGCGGAAGTCCAGAGGTAGAAAATCCTTTGAGGTACCCAAATCACCCCCATGTATGTTCCGCGATTTTTTGTAGTTTTCGAGTTATGAATGTTTTTCATGTTTTTTAATCAAACTCTGACTATAACGACATTTTTGATCATAGTGAGATGAATAGTTGAGATACATGAGTAATTTTTTTTTCTAAATTAGCTGATTAGTGACCCTATCGAATGCATAAACATTTGTAACCATAGATGAAACGGATGCGTCACAAAAAAATATTGAATTTTCATAAAGTTAAAATCCTGTATGTTTCCTAAATCTTTATGGGTGATTTAAAAATAAATTTCCCTAAACTTTTTTTGTCAGATGTATTTTAAAAACTTATCCATTTTATCAGCTATTTACCCTGTAAATTTCATCGAGCTATCTCTACGACATCACAATAAAAAAATCATTCAATGCATACAATATCGAAAATTCCAGTTGTAAAAGGGTAAATGAAAAATTGGTTAAAACTAACTCATAACGTCTTTTTTAGTAACTCTCAACGCAAAAAGAGGGGTGTTATAAGTTTAACGTGTGTATCTGTGTGTCTGTCTGTGGCATCGTAGCTCCTAAACGGATTTTGATTTAGTTTTTTCTTTTGTTTGAAAGGTGACTTTATCGAGTGTTCTTAGCTATGATTCAAGAAAATCTGTTCAGCTGTTTGAAGATCATCAGCTCTTTTCTGGTTGTCAAAGGGATATGAGCAACTTCTACTGATCTGGTCGTTTCGAAATTTACTATCCTGTGACTTCAATGATATTGATGACATGTGACAAGAAGGAGGTCATTACAACTTATCATAAACTTAAAGAATCAATAGGCAGACAATACCTCTATTGTAAGTTGGGTATCATGCTGTTTCAGATGATGCTTGAGTATCAGGTCAAGGTTACCATGTTATTGTAATATCATTGAAGTCACAGGATAGTAAATTTCGAATCGATCAGACCAGTAGAAGTTGCTCATATCCCTTCAACAACCAGAAAAGAGCTGATGATCTTCAAACGGCTGAACAGATTTTCTTGAATCATAGCTAAGAACACTCGATAAAGTCACCTTTCAAACAAAAGAAAAAACTAAATCAAAATCCGTTTAGGAGCTACGATGCCACAGACAGACACACAGACACACACGTTAAACTTATAACACCCCTCTTTTTGCGTTGAGAGTTACTAAAAAAGACGTTATTAGTTAGTTTTAACCAATTTTTCATTTACCCTTTTATAACTGGAATTTTCGATATTGTATGCATTGAATGATTTTTTTATTGTGATGTCGTAGAGATAGCTCGATGAAATTTACAGGGTAAATAGCTGATAAAATGGATAAGTTTTTAAAATACATCTGACAAAAAAAGTTTAGGGAAATTTATTTTTAAATCACCCATAAAGATTTAGGAAACATACAGGATTTTAACTTTATGAAAATTCAATATTTTTTTGTGACGCATCCGTTTCATCTATGGTTACAAATGTTTATGCATTCGATAGGGTCACTAATCAGCTAATTCAGAAAAAAAAATTACTCATGTATCTCAACTATTCATCTCACTATGATCAAAAATGTCGTTATAGTCAGAGTTTGATTAAAAAACATGAAAAACATTCATAACTCGAAAACTACAAAAAATCGCGGAACATACATGGGGGTGATTTGGGTACCTCAAAGGATGTTCTACCTCTGGACTTCCGCTTGACACTACTTTCTGGGACACGCTGTATAATACTTTACACAATTATTACAAGATCATAAAATAAGGACAAGCTAGTCAGATATAAAAGGTCAGACTTCTTCAGCTGATGAACACAGAATGCTCCGCTTCGTCGAATGACCACCGCCTTTATAACATCGGGTAGGTTGATCCATATCGACGACTACCTTCCTTTGTCAACATTGCCCAGTGATACCCACTACCGATAACAGTCTTACAACTTATAAAATATACAATCAGAGCTTCAACGTAGTCCAATAATTTGGTATAACAAAAACATCTGTTTGTCTTCAGGATTTCTAGAGACAACCATTTTACAGGTTTTTGCTCATAACTCAAAATTAGGTTAATTCACTTAACGGTCTTTTAGATATCGGACGGCAGTAATATACATTATAAATAATTACACGTTTATCTTTAAATTATTATAACTGGCTAAGTTAGACGATTTGTTGCCCAAATATGGACTCAAAACGATATGAAACATTTCAGATACTGTTCATAAACTCACGCCTGTATTCCCCGAAGGGTTGGCAGAGGTGTATAGTACACCCACATTTCGCTGTTTATGTTTACGTCCCATGTAATAGGGGGCGAGCCTATTACGCATCGACCGGGCACAAATCCAGACTCCAAGCTGCTACTGAGAAATTCTACATCGAAAAACCCAATAACACTTTGCCCGACCTGGGGATCGAACCCAGGACCTCACGCTCAGCAGTCGCGCTTGCGACCGCTAGACCAACAAGGCAGTCAGAAACTGTTAATCCTCCGGTTTCTGATTTGAGAATTCGGATTATGCAAATACTTAAGTAATATTTGAGTACAAAGTTGTCAAAAAAATGCTTTAAAATCCGTCATTTTTTTGACAACTCCATACTCAAATGCTACTTAAGTATTTGCTTATCCCGAATTCTCAAATCAGAAACCGGAGGTAAATCCGTTAATATTAGAAAACTAATCAGATAGGCATTTATGAAGTTTTATAGACTTTGCTCAGCAATGAACTGCATTATTGCTGAATAGAATAAAAATATAGCAACATTAACACTTATATTTTACAAAACAAACACTGAACAGGTTGCTGATAAATTGAGAAAGTTGATTTATGAAAGTTGTTTTTCTAACATATTGCTTCGTTTTTGTAAAGTTTATTTATCATCATTTGTCTCCGACACGCTAAACATACACACATCAAAAAAAGTTTGCGATCACTTTGAAAATATATGTAGCCTTTTTGAAGCCGAATTTTCTAATCGGGATTCAAAGTGATAATTATCATGATAAATATAGATTGATAGTTATCTAGATAAATATAAATCAGATTTCAGTTGGACTTTGAATTCGGAATCTTCACATACATGATTATGCTAGTGATCGCAAACTTTTTTTGATGTGTGTAAACATAACTTTCTGCCTGTACTTTTACGGTTATAACTTTTTTTACAGTGAGAAAAATCTTTAAACCACACCGACCAACGCGAAAATTAACTAATCAGTTTAATCTCATGTCAAGTGATGCGATTGGTTAGTATTTTGTTCAACTAATCACATTCGTTGACAAATGACAGCAGCCCCCCGATTCTATTTGTTATCTCGTTCCGTTTACACTTCTCGTAATGAAAAAAAAACAGATTATCGAATCGTTCGACAACTGACTAATCGAATCGTTCTGAATCAGGGGGCACATTAAATTCAACAGCTTTTCAGAAACCAGGACATTCCATTTAGAGCACCAATTTTAATAGCACTAATTCGAACCACGCCAATAGCTATTTGGTAGGATCCACAAGTACGTAGTATTTTTAGATTTTCCTTTAAATATATTTCATTATTCATTAAATAAGTAAAAGTAAGACATTACCTTTTAGAAGAAGTAAAATAAATAAGTTTAAACTACCTAAATCTAAACAATTCCTATATACATTATTCTTATAATATTTACACAAACAATATTTACATAAATAAAAGTATATACAAATAAAAATTAAAAAAATATCCTAATAAAACTTATCATCATCTGCCTAGCCTTTTCCCAACTATGTTGGGGTCGGCTTCCAGTCGAACCGGATGCAGCTGAATATCAGTATTTTACATGGAGCGACTGCCTATCAGACCTCCACAACCCAGTAACTGGGTAATACGATACTCTTGGTAAGACTGGTTGTCAGACTTTCTGGCTTCTGACCAACAGTAACGACTGTCAAAGATCTACAAATGACAGCCGGGACCAACGGCTTTACGTGCTTTCCGAGGCACGGAGGAAACTCGCTATGGTAAATGGTCACCCATCCACAGACCAACCTCGGCAAGCGTGGCTTAACCCGGAAGATCGGTCTATGCGGCTGTAATTATTTAGCCACGAGCTCCTCCATCCATCATCCTAATAAAACTATAAACTAAAATAATGCGTTTTGGTAATTTGGTAGGATTAGATTTAGTTCTCTTTAAATTAATGCGCTAAATGGAATGCCTTCAGAAACCGGGGTTTTGTTTATTATCTTTACGACTATCAAACTATGAGTGCATGAAATCGCGCCCGTGATATTTAAATCGTTGAAATTTTAATTGCTAGGCAAAGACGTATAAAATTACCGTTCACCAGTAGTTTTCCGATGAACGCATTCGTTTTGGTGCATTGAAGGTTTATATGAAAAGAGGGGGTGCATGAAAAGAGCATCCACGAGTGACGATACTAAGGCTGGGCAGTCAGCCTTGAGACCAACTTTGCTGATTGGCCAATCTTTTCACTACGAGACATGAACAATTCCCATATCGTCATCCGGGAGTGAAAAACTCTGGAATGGATTTTGGTCATTGCACTGTTCCTGTGGGCTTTTACGCGGACGTAGTCGCAGGCAAAAGCTAGTCAATTATTTTTATTACGAGTGTTATATACCCAGTAAAGGCTTAATTTCAGTGTCTACAACTAATTTCTCGTGTCTCGTGTAGTGTCGGACTTAAAGAATAGCACTACCCCATCTCTTCCCGTGGGTGTTGTCAAAGGCGACTAAGGGATTCTCTAAAGGACGGGCAGCAGTGTTCTCTGAGTACTTTAACAACCATACTGCGATTGCCAACCCGCCTGCCAAGCGTGGTGATTACAGCAAACCCCCCCTTTTGGGGGAGGCCTATGTCTAGCAGGGGACGTCTTTCGGCTGAATGATGATGATGATAACAATATTTCGCATAGAGGTCTTATGTAGTAGTAGTACCCATAGGTACGATGTGATAAGGTAATTTTTATTTAATAAAAATGATCAAACTGGCATTCTTGAGTGTTTCGCTCCCGGGCGACGATATAGTGTATGTGAACATGAGAGAAGAAGAAGAAAATAAGAGGTTTACATGGTCGTAGACCGTGTTCGGACCCCCATCATTAAGCGATCATCTAAGTCCCATAGATTTGCCGTAACCACTGTGAAGTAAATGTTGTTTGGTACGTGAGTCGTCAGCACGGACATTAGTTAATCCTAGTAAATGGGTATATAAAGATTTGCCTTCATTACGTGGGTTTGGTAATTAGATTAATAAACCACTAGGATTATACAAGGTTAAATAGTCGGAAAGGGGGTGCTAATCCGAAAGGGTGTTAAAGTACCTACCCATATAATGAGTAACTAATAGTCTAAGAGAAATAGCTGTTCAAAGATTTCATAAAAAATACTCTAAAATCTATCTATCCTTAGCTATGATCGATCAGCTATGTTTACATTTTACGTCATATTTGGGGTCACGAATCAGAAGCTTCATTTTCTGAATTCGTAACTAAAGCAAGGAAGAAGAATTTTTGGAAAAACTATTTTTTTTATGGAAATAAAAATTTACGAATTTAGAAATTTTAACACTTGCTTTGAAACAGTCATCAGTGATACTTTGTGGTCCGCGGATTAGTACCGCCTTTCCGATTAACCTTGTATATTAACTTTAAAATCCAATTTAAAAATCCACCTTATAATCAAATTCTGGCAAAAACTATGGCCTTTTAGGCTATGATAGTAGAGTCGTAGGACTTTGGATATATTTAAGACTTCCCTATGTTACACCACAACACCTGGTTCTAGGTTTTCCGCATTGATTCTACCTCTCAATGGTAGTAGAATACTTGCTCTGAGTTCTGGTATATCGTTTATGGTAGCTTTGGATATCTATCAGTCTCATAATCAAAAGTAAAAGTGTTGCAAGGAAGTTTTTACAAAAATAAGAATTACAAGTTTTGACAAAAATAAGAAATGATGTTTTGTTACGGATTCAATAACGTCGTGTTTATTTATTGTAATAAAACATTTATTGAATAGAACAAAAAAGGTTTCATTCCTAAAGTGTTTTATTTACGACTCCACTGACCTCATTTTATTTATTTTAGTTTAATTACTCTTACAATTACAATTGGTCTTACATCAATTACAATAATTTGAAGACACGTTTGGTGTAGTGGTTAAACGATTGGCTTTTGTGCTACAGGTCGTGGGTTAGATTCCCGCACAGAACAAATATTTGTATGGCCTACAGATAGTTGTTTCGGATCTGGGCGTTTGTGCATGTGAAGATTAGTGTCTGTAAACGCACCCACGATACAGGAGAAATCAAACTGTTGGATGTCAGGCAATGTTTTTAAAAAAGGTAGAAGAAGAGGAATAGAGGAAGGTAACAAACAATACAAAGAAAAGAAAAGAAAAAAAATACCTCTTTCGTAAATCCCTCGTCTCTCGTAAGCTCTCGCATCAGAGGGACGTCAGAAAAAAGTTAGTATAACTAATTAGTATTAATCGAATGTATTTGTACATCAGTTAGGCTACCGAACTTGAGACCATTGCCCCGTTCCTCATCGTCAATGGAAGTCTCTTTATTTTTTATTTTAAAGCTTATTTTAACTCTTCGTGTTATTGTATTTTTATTTATTTGAAATCTTATAACTAAGTTACGTTTTTACTTTTAATAGTAACTAGGTATTATTCATGGAAACCGTTCTAGTTTGTTTTAATATTGTATTATATTATATATTTGTATAAATATCAATTTGATTTTTAAAAATATTTTTCACAAACAAAATATGAAAAATATATCCGCATGTATAAAAACATAAGTATCTATTAATATTAAAAGTAATTTCCGAGCATTGAAAAAACACAAATAATTAAATTAGAAAATATGCATACCTATTTATAACAGAATCCACTTAACCTTATAATATAGAACTAAAAAAACAATTGACACAATATAACTGCGGTTGCGTGCGTGTATATGCGCGCGCGCCGACCGGCCACTGACTGTTGCTCTACTCTCCGGCTTTCTCCGATAACGGTAAATCCACCGCTTTTCCCGCACCTCCGCACGTGTGACGTTGAAATAAGTGCATACCCGTATTTCTAGGTTACAGAATGGACACCATTGGGGAGTCAATTGAGATGACAGTTGTTGACACTACCTTTTTTAGTTTTTTAAAGTTACCTAATACTCGTAGGATTTTTCCTGGTCGTCGAGATGCTACGTAAAGATATATGTAAATAGAGTTCGTAGAGATTTAGTGAAAGTAAAATCTAACAAGAAAGCGGTGACCGATAGACTCGTATGGTTTGTCGGTCAAGGCTAAGGCTTCCTCGGGTGCTACTCTCGTGTTATTCATTTTAGGCGACTCAAACAGAAAAACAAAACACCCAGTGATCTCATCTTCTAAAATGGTTCGCCGTGGCAATAACCGAACTCCGAATCTTTCAAGAGATTATTAGCCTCAAAACTAAGATAATTCCTTTTTTCGAGATCAGAGTTGTTTAACACGTTTAGTACCGGGTGCCCTCCAGGAGGGCACTCTGTAGTCGCATTCGCCATGCCGGGTGCCCTCGTGGAGGGCTCATTTTAAATGCAGGTTTTTCTCGGAAAATTCACCTTCATGAAACAAGCAAACACCTATTTTACGACGTAGAAGCGTATTTTTCAAGGTTTTTAACCTAATGCCAGGAACCCTCCTCGAGAGTTCACTCTTAGCGCAAACGTAATCCCGAAGACCCTCCTAGCAATATATATGGCGGGATGGCATATGAGCTCTATGAAAAGTGTGGTGGACTCGAATGTGTTAAATATGATCAAGGATACGAAGAGGGCTCCAAGTACAAGTAGCGCAGGATTCAACTTTACGATCTCATACATATTTTGATAGGTTGAGTAGGAACTCGCAATCAACTAAAATGATAAATTTTAGTAGTAGCCCCTTGTGTAAGAGCTCATCCAGAGAAGTACTGCTATCATAGCTATTTCAGCCGCCAACCAGCATTGCTGCATTCCAGCATCACCCACGCTCATCGGTAATGAGACTGTACATCCCGCGGAAGTGTGGGGGGTCGAGGCTTTTTAAATGCTAAGACCCTCCACAACCGCGAGGTGTGCAGTCTCAGGAAGTACTTCTCCCAAGCCGACGTGGGAATGCATCGAGATGTAGTCGCAGTGGACAAAGGATTCACCCCGCTCTCCTTGGTCAAAGAGAACTGGCGCAAGCTAGTAGTACTTGATACTAATGGCCGCAGGGAGGTATGGCGGAGTAAGGAGCTTCACGGACGCTTCTACTTCCGGTAAAATTGCAGGCACGTGAGACTTTTCAACTTGGTCTCTGGGTTGGCAACACATTAGCAGTCCTCTTGGGATTATAGGTATTTATGGGTGGCGGTAACCACTTTCCACCTGGTGTCCCGTCGGCTTAACTGAAAAATACCATATGAAAAAAAAAACAACCAATTCGGGAAGGAATGCAAATAAAATTAAGATTTCACATTAAAATAAAACGTGGAAGTGAGAAATCATCAAACGGATATACTTAGTTGACTACAGGATATTACATAAGGCGTAATTGCTATTGATAAATCACTTATACAATCATCATCATCCTTTGCCCTTCGCTTATGACTGATGATTTTTATCCGCCTAGAAAAGGATCTCGCTTCGATTCATCGTGTGAAGATATCATTAAGCTATCAGTCAATAGATTAGACTAGCGTTCTGAGGAAGCCAGCATTTTTTTATTGGACTGCTTATTGTAGGTCCTCGCAGACCGTTTCTGTCTCCAACCATTTGGGGGGAAGTAAAATACTTAACCTCAGCTACTTATACTATACTAACATCATGACTACTGGCAGGGAGACAGTCTGATGAGGGCTGAATTGTCCGTATGAGTTTCACGATCATATTATGTGTTTACCTTTTATACAAAATTTTAATGGCCTGACTGTAGTTAAGCATATAGTGATTTTCATTAATTGCTGTACCTTTTGACCTGCTTACAAATGTTGAAGTTGGTTAATTTATGTTTTAAAACTCGTTTTCTTGTTTGTTTTAGATTTATACTGAAGAACATTGTGACATATCTTGTGTAACTGGGTCATTTAAAGTTTATTGGTTCATTAATGATGAAGATTGAAGAACATTGCAAAGTAGTCTTTGGCTTTTAGTCAGACGTGAAGAATCCAAATAATGAAGACGTGTATGGTTGATTAATATTTAGTGCAATAATAAGAATAATTGCAAAGGTTTTGGCAAAAGGTTTTACCGTCGGCCGCCTACCTGACCTCAAGGAGGGTTAGGAAGGGTAGCAGACCCAGGGAGGGTTCCTTGGGTATGCTAGTGTTGGTGGTTTACCCGCCACCGTGCGGGTAACCCAAGGTGTTTTATAGTAAGCACGTGGCGCCAGTGACAGAAAAGTTGAAAGGAAATCGTTTGTTTTGGTATGGGCATATGACGAGGGATGAAACGCTTGTGACTAAGAGAGTGATGAATATGAATGTTGATGGAAAGAGGGGTAAAGGGAGACCAAAGAAAAGACGGATGTATTGTCTGATGGAGAATATGATGAAAAAGGGAGTAAATGAAGAGGTGACGACTGATAGGGAAGAATGGAAGAGAAAAATATATTGCGCCGATCCCAAGTAACTTGGAAACAGCTCAGGAAGATAGTGCAATAATAGGATGAATATCAGTAATTTTGAAAATTCTAGACGGAAAAATATAAACCAGGAAACACTTACTATATTGTTTTCACGATAAGAAGATTAAAATGACACATGTCAATAGGAGTTGCTAGACATGTGACTGTAGTCGATTCAACTATCGATAAAACTTGTAAAATTTCAGCGAGAATTTGACAAATTATTGTAATGTGATTTTATGTACATTTCAAATACTTATGATTTAAGTAATTAGGATTAAGTCAATTAGCATGCATATCTTCAACAATAGACGATTACGTGCTGATGTGATAATGAATCCAGCAGGTATGGGATGAGTAAACATAAATGTTTATTTATCACCAATAATAAGCCCAGGGGGCTTACCATGGCGTCTTAAGAAAACGTTCAAATGCCAGCCAGTCAATATCCGTTCAAAAGCAGGCCTGCTTCTGAATCGCTAAAAATCGTACCATGTCAGTACAAAAGGTGAACGACTATTCAACCAAGTTGAACGGATAAGCTTGTTTATGGTACGAAAAGTCTATACAAAAAAAACAGGTGAACGGATTTCGTAAACGTCAACGTAGCAGGCCTGCTACAGGCCTGCTATAACGATGTCATAGTACAAAAAAGCAGGGCAGTTCAACTTCCAGGCAACTTCTGCCCTGCTTTAAGAGGTCATGGTAAGCCCCCAGTAGCCAGGTCGCGAAAAAGAGGTTTATCTTGCGAAAGGTTCGTCGGTCCTGAATTTTGGATGTGTTATGTTAGGTGTTTTTATGAAAAGCCCACAAACAGGCACACAGATAGAGAGAGAAATAGACAGCCAAACAGAAAGACAGACATGGGCTTCAAACCTATAAAATACCTCTGATTTTGAGTCGGGAATGAAAAATAAGAATTAAATTTTCTACAAAATTGATGTGAATAATTTTTGGCATAAAACCCGTATGGAGTTATTTAATAAAAACTCATTTTTGGGTTCTATAACCCGAGATGGCAGAGTGCGCCGAGGTCACTCAAGGCACAAAATTTGTAAATTTTATAAGAACACATATCCATAACACATAATTATCCAAAATTTAGGACTGACCGACCTTTTGCAAGGCAACTGGGCTATAATGAGCCTTATTTTAATTATTCAATCAACTGAGCCTATCGTCTATAATTATTACGGTAGTCAAAATATTCATTCTGTTAACATAAATTTATCGAAATTATTTTATCGATACGCACGTCTCTGGCAACTGGTACCATCTGACGCAAGTTTGAAAACGCGTCGGGGTTTTTTCAAAATCAGTTATGTAATATATAATTATGGCGTTAAACACATAAAACTATATTGTTTCTATGTTTCTGATTTTAAAACAACCTTTTGGGTAACGTCTTTACTAATATTTTAAATTGATTTAAAACTTGTTGAATTAAATTGTCATACACAAGCGCCATTACAATTTATTTTCATGTCATGAACTGACATCTGCCAAATTAATCAACTTATCGTGAAAGCAATATACTTACACTGTTTTTTATCATCTGTGTCAAATAAACCACCGACAAACACGTGAATAGAATCTGTGTCAAGTTTCACTCTCGATAATCTATGAACAGACTTATGTCCATTAAAACACAGAGCCGGTGTACCAAATTGCCAACTAGATTGCGTCCTGTGCGTCTGTAATACTAATAACATATGCCCCCGAGCCTACAGAGACAATAGATTAAAACAGCTTATTTGTATTCAGGAGTAGTAAAATTCTCATTATCTAAGGCCGCACGCGCCGGTGTAATGCCTTCGTGTATCGTGTTGGCTAGGCTTGTATCTTGATGTTAAGTTCTATCTACAACAGGTTGAAGTGTAATAAACTTAACACTTTTGTGGTTGCAGTTTCATGGTTTGGACCACGAAGCATGCTTCGTGGTTTGGACGATCTTTGTGTTAGTCATTTGTTGTCACTAGAGGTCGCCAGCGGCTTCGCCCGCGTGGATGTCGTTTATCGCGTATCCCGCGTTTTTCTCTAGCATATTATGCATGTATTATACATATAAACCTTCCTCTTGAATCACTCTATCTATTAAAAAAAACCGCATCAAAATGCGTTGCGTAGTTTTAAAGATCTAAGCATACATAGGGAGAGGGACAGACAGTCAGCGGGAAGTGACTTTGTTTTATACTATGTACTTTGTTTTATACTATGATTTATTTAAAACAATTGCCTACTACAGTTTCAGGGTTCCTCAAAATATCTAAGTAGAGGGCCACTTTACAATTAGAATTAGCGTAGACTTAAAAATTTCACAGCATTTGTAGAACTGCGCAGATTTGTTATGAAAAATATCCAATTCTTGTTGCTGAGCGATCAGGTCGTGGAGCAGTGAGATGGCTTGATTAATAGGAGCTTATTGTGCCTCTTGTGTGCGTACTGCGGAATGAAATTTATGGAATGTGTCAAATATGTGTACGAAAAAACAAGATAACAAACCGAATCGGTCTATAATCGCCCTAGTTATAGATCAATCGCCTTTGAGCTAGAAAAAATGTTTCTGCCCAAACTAAGAAAATGGTATTCCACTGAATTGAACCTTGAAAACTAAAGCATTCATAGCACCGAATGCAGCATACGACGTGTTTAAGGATTGAGACGAGTTTTCCAACGAGTAACAAAGATTTTGTGTAGTAAAGGGGTCGCAATGGCAAGGTATTGCTACAAATTAACATAGGAAACCACGTTCGACACAGTTATTTTGTCACAGTGAGCACTGTGTTATGCAAATAAATAATTACATAACACTTCATTATGAAAATAACAAACGTTTAGGAAAATCTTCTGAAATATTACAACTCATGAATATTCATGTTGCAAGGTATTAGAATGAAAATAAAAGGCAACCTTCGTACCATCGATCTTCTTACTTATTGTCTTTCGGTCCTAGATCAATCCAGAGATTTTGGATTGAGATCGGTTATTAATATCGGCCATTAGCCAATTAGTATTTTGGATTGGGGATCAACATCCAAAAAACCAGGTAACCCTGGCTACGACCAAGAGTAGAGTGCCATTTGTTTCTCTAATACCTCTATCTATATCTCTCTACCTATATCTAGATATCTACTCTTGCATTGATTTCAGATTATTACATGTCAAGCGACGTAAATGGCCAGCCAACAGTTATTGGTCTTTATCATAGCAATTATCGAATTTGTTTGGCTTCAAATTAATCATTAATCAAATCGAACAATTTAGAAGACACTCCAGCATTTAGAATCCTTTAAAAGGAGATAAAATTGTCGCATAACTAAAAGCCATAAAAATACAGGTTGAAATTGTAAACACTCGACAAACCGAAATGGGAGATTGTACCCATCACTATAAACAACTTTTACTATGGGACCAAAAAGGAAATCGCGAAAAAAAACAGATATTCCCTACATTTATGTAATGTAGGAAACATAGTCTGTTTTTTTTTCGCATCTCCCATTTCAGTTTGTCGAGTGTTGTTTACAATTTCAACCTGTATAAGGTTGGTCGGAAAGGAGGTAATAATCCACCAATTCGCCAAAATCCGCGTAATTAAAGTATAACCGATGACTGTTTTAAAGCAAGTGTTTTTACCTTAGAATAAGTACGTTTTTATGTCCATGCAAATTGA
The DNA here is from genome assembly GCA_905220435.1 of Amphipyra tragopoginis. Classification (NCBI taxonomy): domain Eukaryota; kingdom Metazoa; phylum Arthropoda; class Insecta; order Lepidoptera; family Noctuidae; genus Amphipyra; species Amphipyra tragopoginis. The sequence continues at coordinate 16,163,749 of HG992009.1, forward strand.
TTTTTATTTTAGTTTTTTTCCAAAATTCTTCATCCCTGCTTAGGGTTACCATTACGAAATTTGAAAAGTCCGGACAAAAAGCCGGACATTTCAAAAAAAGTACAGACATTTCAGTCACAAAATGAAATAATTGATTGTTTTAAATTGAGATGAGACTGATTAACTAGTTGTATGTAGTATTAGTAGGTATGTAGTTTAATAAAGATTGATGACTGATTTAATACTCGTTTTATTTTTAAGTAATTTAATGCGAAAATTGAACATTAATTTATTTTTTTCCATCTAAGCCAAAAATCCGGACAAATTAAAAAGCCGGACAAAGTCCGGATGAAAGGCTGAAAGTCCGGACATGTCCGGATAAATCCGGACGGATGGTAACCCTATCCCTGCTGTAGTTACGAATTCAAAAAATGGAGCTTCTAATCCGTGACCCCAAATATGACTTAAAATGTAAACAGCAAATCGTAGCTGAGGACAGATAGATTTTAGCGTAATCTTTATGAGATCTTTAAACCGCTATTTCTCTTAAACTTTTGATTGATTTGGGGAAAGTTGTAGAAGTTATTAATTATTATGGCTACTTGCACTTTAACACCGTTTCGGATTAGTACCCCCTTTCCGACTAACCTTGTATATAGAACACGCTCTGACCTCGTCAGTTGTGCACTCAAGCTGCATGGTCGAGATTAGATAATTGCAGTGCACTTTAAAAAATGGTAATATATAAATTTTTTTGCTGAACTTTAAATGTCCATGTCGTAATGAATGCAGATATGCAGTTTTGAAAGTAGTGCAGACTAGACCACCACTCAAGGTCTCCTGTGGTTTATACACCACTATCTGAATTGTAATTGTAAACAGATTAAATTGGACACTGATGTTTTTCCGTTTTCTTTCACTTTTAAAGGACGTCAGCCTTTAACGTTTATGAAGGGTTGTCAAATGTGTCCATCAATATTAAAATTTATACAACCATACCAAGGAAAGCGTTTTTTTTCTATTCGGCTACTGAAGATGCTCCTTGCGTACCCCTTCTACGTAACCAGGCAGTTATTGGCGAGACCTGAAAGGTTTCCAGCCAATGGTGGGGAAGTAAAATACTTAACCTAAGCTAACTACTTGTACTACAGTAACATCATGACTACCTCCAACAACAGCACTAAGGGCGACCTCTAGTGCTGTCGTCCTATGTCTAAAAGACAGTAAAGTGACATTTTGTGAAATTTGAGTTTTGTAAACAACGTAAAAGCGCAACATTTTCTCTATCGACCAGCCTGGTCCGTATTTTTCTATCGTTTGTCAATTACGAGACCCAGAGACTTTTACTGTGACATTACCATATAATACCACATCATACCATATTGTAGATGGTCAAATTTCAGTACAAAAAAAGCATGACATAAAAACAAAAACTTTAACTTTAAAAACTGTCTTAGTCCTGTAACTCATTAAAAGTTATACAATGAGCTTAAAGTGGCCCAATGATTTGGTATAATCAAAAACACCTGTATGTCTTCAGAATTTCTAGGGACAACACTTTCGACGTTTTTGCCCATAACTCAAAATTAAGTTTAGTCACTTAACGGCCTTTTAAGTCGCGATTCCATTATGCAAGTCTTGCATGTAAATATGACGTCACATTTGCGTACAAGTTGCTTACATTGGAAACATGTTTTCGAGAGTGTGCTAATTGCATGCAGGTTTTACTTGCATACAAGTGGAGATGTTCAACGATTGAGTTGGACATCATGCATGGGTGTCAATCACTTGTTCGCAATTCGAAAAGTGCAACTAACGTTTGCGCGTTCCAATTTGCACGTCACTTGAATAAAAAATGTACAAGTTCAAACTACCTCATACGAGTTGTAGCTTGTATGCAGGTTTGTTCAAGTTGTATGCAATTTGCAACTTGCATACAAAACTTGCCTAAGGGTCAGCTCACACCGAGACGCGACGCGACGATACTGGAAGAAGCCCGTGACTACGCGCTGCGCCGCGCGCCGCCGCGATACGCATACAATGAAATGTGTATCTTTTCGTGTAGAAAATAAAGTTGTATTTTGAGTCGCTCTTTTAAAGTATGCGCGCAGCGTTGCGTCGCGTCGCGTCTCGGTGTGAGCTGACCCTAATTAGGCATAGGACGGCAGAGTGGGACTCGGACCTCGGCTTAGGGCGTTGCTGGCTGGGGCTTGGGGGGGGGGGGGGAATATATACTCTGAAAATCGAACTACGAAGTTTCGGCTGGCGGATCGCAAGATTCCCAACCAATAAAGTCTTTCGAATCCGACGATCGGTTAGATTTTAGCGATTTGACATTTTGTCTATCGTTCACCCTACTCCCAAATGTTTAATTGACATCAAGTAGTTCGTAGTTCGACAATACTTTGATCGTATATTTATAAGTTCGTAGTTGTTTCGTTTCGATTTAAAACTTCGACGGTCGTTTTTCGGAGTAGGCCTTCAGCAAGGGACAGGACGGTTGAAGTAGGTACATTGAAAGGCGAATTGAATAATACCCAGCAGTAGATAATTTGGGGCTGTGGTTGATTACGAAAGGTGATTGGTAGATGGAAGGTGGTACTGACTACTGACCCTAAGCACATATTCTAACACTGGTTTCAGTTAACAGAAGAATATGGTAAATAAATATTGAGATTTAGATACGAAATCGAGAATGATTAGTTTTTTTTTTATCATACCGCAACGGCTCTGGATCGACATAAATGGAAAAGGTAGACAAGGAGAGCCGACCCCAGATAATGGGACAAGGCAAAGGAAGAAGAAGAAGAAGAAGAATTCGTCAAAATCATCAACGACATTTCTATATCTCATCCCGTCTTTTTTTTTTTTTGCGGTATTTTCGCGTTTCTCCACTATCTCGCCCGGTGGTAAGCGATGATGTGGTCGACGGTGAAGCACGCTTGCCTAGAAGTAACCTATTCACTCTTGACTTAAAAACCCCAAGTTTGTAACTATCAGGAAACACAGACTCCGGCAGGGAATTCCACTCCTTAGCTGTGCGAACAATGAATGTGTTCGCAAAACGCTTTGTACATATGGGGTGGGATGTCCACCATGTACCGATGGCGCATTTCCAATGGAAAAGAGCCGGCAAGAAACACCATGGTTACTCTTTTAAAATCAATATCTTTAACAATTTAAGTAAATGTTGTCGTCATGTTTGAACACAGAAGAGTATTTTCTGGTGGTCTCTTGTCTTCTGTGATAGATAGATAGATAGATATACTTTATTGTACACTAAAAGAAATAAAACAGAAGGAATACACTTAATTAAAACAGTACAAATGGCGGTCATAACGAAGCAATTTCTTCCAGACAACCATAGGATGGAAAGAATTGTTAAGAAAAATTAACGGGCAGTTTGCAGCGTACAAATATAACCTTATAAAAATCAGGAATCTACTAAATAACTAGGTATAAATACATATTATAACACAAATATATACACATTTTAAATATATATTATATCTCTCTGTATCTGTGCTGATTCTTCTTTTTCTTCTCTCGTGTCAGCACGAGCTATACGAAAATAGCTCATGTTGTGTTGAAAAGATTAGCTAGTCAGCAAGGTTGGTAGCAAGGCTGACTGCCCAGGGTGCGCCGGACGTACTTAAGTATCGTTACTCGTGGAGGCTCTTTGTGCTGATGTACATCTGCTTGTCAAGCGATGGTAAAAAGAGGGGGCATGTAAATCTAAGACTATAACGTGTTTAGATGCAACTTTGCAAATCGAGCTGCAACACAGTTGCTTGCGATTTGTAAATCAAATTACTTTGTTAATCTCTAGTATTACCTAAGTTGTCTTCCATCAGATAGGCAGTTTACAGCAGGCTATCGAATATAAATCCATTCTAATATGTATTTTAAAGGCAAAAGTGAGTTTATGGCTGTTTGCTACGTTTTTATGGCTGAACCTCCAAACTGATTTTGCAAGAAGTCAAAAAAAATATAATTCAAGCTCAAAACCTTAGCAATCAACACGGAAAATTCTCGAGTCAATTAAAAAAAAACCCGCTTGCGGTTCCTTGGGCCAAGTAATATCTACGTTATGTTGGTTTTTTCCTTTAGTTACATTGCATTCGAATACTGTACTGTTTAGTCACAGTAACGTATTTTTATTGAATGATTGTATGCAAAATATTTTGAGGTAGGTACTTGATTAATATCGGCGGATTCTACGAAGAAAGTATTCGAAGAACTTACAAACACAACAGTTTGTAGACATCCACTGCTGAGCATCCATGGGGCTCCAGACCGCTACAATAAACGGGATAGTGATTTTATGAATGTTTGGATGTACATACCTACCTAACACATAATTGTTTGTAACTCATCGCTCCGTAATGGCTAAAAATATTCAGATAAGATTCAATACAACAGTGTAACGTATCCTAGTTTAGTATTATGTATAGGGTTGATACTTTTTTCCAGAAAACTCAGTATAGTATTTTTTTGATTTGTATTGAAAGTTATAAAAAAAAAATGCGAATTTCGAAAAGTTGTTCAATTTCCGATACCGAGTAACCCCATAAAATTCTTAGAGTTGATTTTTTAACACCTTGTATATCGTTTTATATTCGTAATCATAAAGAGCAACTGCAAGTAGTCTGCACATCCAGTCGCAACTGTAAAGTCTGTAAACTATGCAACTGCTAAATGTAGGCTGAAGGCAATTGGGATGTAGTCAGTGCAACTGCGTGAGAACTGCCGATTGGATGTGCATCCCACTTGCAGTTATGAAATTACTACTATGAAACGAAATAATGATTAACCAACCGGGGCATTATTACCCCTCAGGTATCAGATCAAACGTGTTAGTAAAATTTTACGTTTTATTTGTACGAGACCATCAAACACGACCACACACGTTCAAGCTTGCTTGACAAACTCGCTGTCAATCAAATTTTCTCTCAAACACGCCGAACAAGTATCTAGTTGTTTGACAAACGCGTCAAACAGTGCTGTAGACTATCAAATATTTTGACAAACACTTAAAATTACACAAATTATTTGATCGTTTACCGCGGTAAAGCGCCCCGTAAACGATCAAATTGTTTGACAAATTTTACGTGTTTGTCAAATGATTTGAGAGTATGCGGCTTGGTTTGAAAGGTTTGTCAAACGTTCCTCGTATTTGACGTGTTTGATGAAAAACTGGATTGACGTCGTGTTTGACAAACATGTTTGAACGTCAATCGCGGTGTTTGTCAAACAAGTTCTCAGTCGTTGTTTTGTCATAATGGAGGACGCTACGCCTAGTGGCAGCAGAGAAAACCGAATCTGGCACATTGTTTGACCAATTTTGTTTTATCCTCGGTTTGAACGTTTGGGCAATTTTTTGAAATAAACGTGAAGTTTGACAAATAATTTTGTCAAACAAATTGGATCGTTTACAGGGCGCTTAAAGGGATCATGTGGCTGTAACTGGATCACCTTACCTTATTTAAATTACGGATATATATTACAAACGTACCTCAGGTACGGACTACATGGATAATAGAAATAATTTGCTTAGATATTATGCCGGAGTGTTTCATATGCGTGTGCACATAATTAAGGTTACAACCCAGACCTTTCACTTTAAGACGTTGCAAGCTTATAAACTGTTTTTGATGCATCATAAATGGACAGTAGCTTATGTGAAATCACGTCCAAATGTAGGTATGAGTCAGTTGAGAGAAAGGGATTACAACAAAACAAAAGTACCTACCTAATGTCTTTATCGTATGCTGATGAGGATGACGGAGAACTGAGTGTTATGGCACAGCTTGGGAGAGAACTATGTCCAGTGTGATAAGGAGTACACACCTTTTTTTTTGTGGGCAAATCCTCATGAATTCCCTTCACCCGGGGAAGGCGAGGTGTTATAAGGCGACTATTACCAGTCAAAAACCCACGGTGTTCCTTCTCCTGACCCTTGGCCGGGATCGCGGGATTCGCAGCTGAATGCACCGCAACCCCGGCAGGCCTCGGTCTGCCAACCCCTGGCGGACCTCTCCTACGTAACGTACACATCTAGACAACGAACGGGGCTTGATACCGGTAAAAACCGAATGAAACCGGATTCGTTCTATACAAAGTTTGGGCAAATTCAACAAATGACGAACGTTTCGTCAGGTTTCGTTGGCTAGGTGTGTACTACGCGTGTACACTACAGAAACAAACGCTAACGAACGGGACTCGAATGAAACCGAATTAAATCAGGATTCGTTCTAAACAAAGTTCGGTCAATTTTAACAAATCACGAACGTTCGTTGGCCTTCCTTGACTTAGTGTGGACGCTCTGTTACACCTTCCAATTTATCATTAGCGATATCTTGCAAGGGACAGATCGAATTGTTTACTCAAAGCGATGTGCACATACGTGTAGCAATTATTTTGTCTAGCAATGTCGACATCGCATCATGTCGACAGATTGACGGCTTAATACACTTAGTGTACTTGTGTTTTTTTTAATTATTTCTTATACAGTCGATAATCATGAAAAAAATTCATGTTTTGCACGATCAGGTAAAGGAGGTTTAATCATTAATTGATATGTCAGTAACGTTCACCTAACGTTGGAAGTCATTTAATTAATTGATTAATTAAATTACAATCTGGATTTCAGTCTAGGACATGCACTGCATCCAATTGAATTTTTGTCCATATATTACTTAGAGATCGTATACCTACCTGCTCTGGAAGTAACAAAATAATGTAATTTGAAATCAGTTGCAGTAACCTCTTAAGCATACAAAGTCAGTTGAGGAAAATGTATTGGTACATCAAGTTGAACACGTCATTTATGTGTGGCTTCAGACAATAACACAATTGAAGCCCATGTAGGAGTCTATTATAGTGGTGTTAGCGTACCCCGAAGGATAGCTAATAAAATAACAGAATTTACTAATAGGATTAAGAGCTTTTTAGCGTTCTGGGGCGTTATTTATTAAAAACAGGATGGCACATATGAACTGAATATAATACTTTATTACGATCAGTTATTATTCCAATGAAGGAATATCAAACACAGTCATAATTACAATCCTTCTTTAAAACAAAACAACAATAAAAACAATTGTGAACGTCCGTCCGACCCAAAGGTCGCAGCAAAAGTGAGAGCACGAGTACTTTTTTTTTTTTTTTTTTTTTTTTTTTCTATTGGACTGCAGTAGGTCGTCCTAGGGGACGGTTTCTACGTAACCGGGCAGTTATTGGCGAGACCTGAAGGGTCTCCAGCCAATGGGGGGAAGTAAAATACTTAACCTAAGCTAACTACTTGTACTACACTAACATCATGACTACCTGCAACAACAGCACTAAGGGCGACCCCTAGTGGGACTCGGACCTCGGCTTAGGGCGTTGCTGACGTGGACATAGGGGAGGGGAGACAGCTTGATGAGGGCTGAATTATCGGGGTGACTGCGGAGTCAGAAGAGACGACCGGCTCTACGACGGGAGAGCTCGGTGGATCGTGACCGGCGGCGGTGGGGCGTCGCGACGGGCCTCGTCGGCGAGGACGGTATGCCGGGCGGCGGCGTTTATTGTGTAGTGTGCTGGTCGATTTACTCGCCTCCTGGAGGAGGGTAATTTCGTCATCGGGTTCTAAAAGTGTGTGCCTGGGACGGCGAACTTTACTTATGAGAGAGGGACTGTAGTCGGCCGCTGCGGCGACTAGGGAGTTCGGATGGCGGGGGGCAGTGTCGAAGTAACGCTTGGAAATGCGTTTGAGGTATTGCCTGATGGTTGGCATTTTTAGATCGAGATGGAGTTGGACGTTACGCATGAACCACGGGGCAGCCGCGGCTCTGCGCAACACTCGATTCTGGAGGGTTTGGAAGGATTTAAAGCGACAAGGCTTAACGTGTGCGAACACGACGCTAGCGTAAGTCAAGATGGGGCGGATGCACGTCACGTAGATTCTCAGCTTATTTCTAAGTGACAATTTACTGCGCGTTCTAAGGATGGGGTGGAGGCGACCGACAGCGAAAGCGGCGCGAGCGCGTACCGTTTTGATGTGGTCTCGGAAACTCAGATGGTGGTCGAGGATAACCCCCAGGTATTTGGCTTTCATCTCCCAAGGGATCTGTTTGCCGAACATGAGGACGGGACGGATGTGGGTGTGGGAATCACCGTGTCTCTCGAAAAGAACGGCTGCGCTCTTTTCGGGATTCACCTCTATTCTCCATTTCCGGAACCAGACCCCGAGGGCGTCGGCTGCGGTTTGAAGGGTTCGAGAGATGCTATCGAGACTCCTACCGGAATAGTAGATAGCCGTGTCGTCGGCGAAGAGAGACAACTTGGCCAAGCCACGTTTGGGAATGTCGCTGGTGTACAGCGTGAACAGAAGGGGCGATAGCACGGAGCCCTGAGGGACTCCTGCGCGAATGGGGTGAGGGGACGAGAGGGTGCCTTCTAGGCGATAGCGGAAGGAGCGATCCGACAGAAAGTCTCGAATGATGAGCACGAGACGGTCCGGCACGTTGAATTGGTACAGTTTGTATAATAAACCGTTGTGCCAGACCTTGTCGAAGGCTTTCGCTACGTCGAAGAAGAGCATGCCCGTTTTGTACGAGCGCATAAAACGGGAGCTAATGTGTTCGACAATGCGGTGCAATTGTCGAATGCAACAGTGCTGGGTTCGAAAACCGAACTGTTCGTCGGGGATGAGTTTACGGGAGTCAGCGAAATCCTTTAAACGGATATAAATGAGACGCTCATAGATTTTCCCAATTACATTGAGAAGACTAATGGGGCGATAACTAGTGGGCTCACTCTTGGGTTTGCCGGGTTTGGGGATACCGATAACGGTGGCTTGTTTCCAAGCTTGCGGAAAGATGTTATTACTCAGAGCGCCATTGAAGATGGCGGCCATGAGAACTATGAGCGGGGCGGAAAAGTGTTTGATCACCTTATTGGTGATACCGTCTGAGCCGGGGGCTTTCCTAGGTTTGAGATTCCTCACTATCGTGTGGACCTCGTCTACGGTGATGGGGGGTAAGGGATCGTCGGGGTCTTCATCGGGAGGGAGGGAGGCCCTACGTTCGACCTCGCGATCCACCTTGGAAAGATGGACCGGGTCTGCGGGTTGGGTGCTGGGAGTACATTGGGCTTCTAGACTGTCGGCTAGACATTCGGACTTTTCGTCATCTTCAAAGGCCGGCCTTTGGTTCGGACGATTGAGAGGGGGAGTTGAAGCTACACAATCGGATTTCAGATTACGTTGCAATTGCCAGAAGGCCAGATGGGATGGCTCTAAGTCGCTCAACATCTTGTCCCAGCGGGCATCCCGAACCTCCCGTACACGTTTCTTTACAGCACGCTGTAGAGAACGCATATGGGCGCGGTTAGCTTCGCAGGGAAAAGTGTCATAGGCACGGATGGATGCGTTCTTCTCCGTCAGCAGTTCACGCACATCGTCCGGCAGCTTCCAGCGGTGTTCGTCCACCGCTGGAACTTGCCGTGAACACTCGTTCACCACGGACTGTACGTGACTGGTAAGGGAGTCGATCGCGCCCAGCGTGTCGGCAATCGTAACGATATCGTCGGGGATGGAATCTAAGTGAACGGATGAGGAAGACTTGAGGCGCTCCTCTAGTTTTCCCCAGTCCGTGACAGTTTTGGTCGGGGCGGGTTGACCAGGATCCGGGGGACCACCCCGGGGACCTAGGTGAAGGACTACGGGGCGGTGATCGGAGTCTAGCTCTTCATGCGTCTCTATAGAGCGTAGACCGAGGTTTACGTTCTTTAGGAGCGCTATGTCAAGGACATCGGGCTGATGGTCAGGGTTATGGGGGTAGTGAGTGGGACACATCGGGGCGATAACGTCGAATTCGAGCTCCGGGCTCAACTCTTCGAGGTTACGACCCGCGTGGTTGTTGGAGTTGCAGCTCCACGAGAGATGTTTGGCATTGAGGTCGCCCGCTATGATAACGGAACCTCCGCCGAGGTCAAAGAGGGCTTTAAGATCGCTCCGGAGTTGGATCTTATTACTGGAGGGAGGATTATACACCGAGACGATTGTGATCGGCTGGTGTCCTGTCATGCCTAGTCTGCATATGGAAGTTTCCAGGAATTGGAGACCAGGAGGAGGGTCTAAGGGAGTGCAGTACAGGGAACGTTTGTAGTAGATGAGAGTACCACCGCCCCTACTACGGGTCCTGTCGTTGCGAACTAATTTATAGTTTGCAATTCCAGGGTTCCTGTTGTGGGGCTTGAGAAACGTTTCCTGCACTAAGAAGATGTCAATTTGATGATCACGCAAAAAGATTGCGATCTCATCTCGTTGACCGTTAACGCTGTTAGCGTTGAAGAAGCCTAATTTAAGGGATCGGGGCTTAATTCTACAGCTTTCTGTATCCATTGGAATTTATTGGATGAGGAAAATGACTATGTCATCTAGTTCGCAGAGGACATTGATGCGAGCGATTGGATCGCCTTGAGAGGCGTTCCAAGCGGAGACTATGTTGATCGCCCACTGCGTATTGCAGGAGGAGAGGGTTTGGATAAGGCTGGGGATCGTGTCCCTAAGGAGCACTTTAGTGGACGAGAGGGAAGTGGAGGGAGCAACCGCTGTCGGCGCTGGCCTGGGAGCGAGTGCGGGGGCGGGTGCGGGGGTGGGTGCGGGGGGAGCCTGTGATGTTGTGGGACTACGTGCAGGCTGTGAAGCAGCTAGCACTATAGTGGGAGCGGGGATGGTGGAGCTCATCAGGGCGGGGATAGCCGGGATTGGGGGTCTTGTGGTTGGTTGCTGTTGCTGGGGCAACTGGGTAGTGGGCCTTAAGGCGGGGAACGCGTGCTGATGGTTCAGCGCATTCCATGGGGACGGCCTTTGGGGACTGAGTCGGGCGGGGGGTTGGGATGAGAGAGGGGGGGGAGCCGTGGAGGGACTCTCTCTTTCGTGACGGGCGGCTGAACGTTTAGCCAGCTTGGGGTTGCGCTGTTTTGGCGCTTTGGCACACCCGCGATAATTCGCCGGGTGACCAGACTCGCCGCATAGAACGCAACTAGGGGGCTCAAGGCATAGGGACCTATCTTTCGGGCGTTCGCAATCGCTAGTGCCGTGGTCGCCCAGGCACTTGACGCACCTGGGTTTCGCATAGCAGTTACGCTGCGAGTGGCCATAAAGCTGGCAACGGTGACATTGACCAGGGGGACCGGACTTGTTGGGGCGCTCGACGCTTATGCCAGACAGGTGGCATAAGGTCTTAATATTATAGACGGCCTTAGACTCGTCTGAAGGTTCGCATACTGCGAGGACCATGTCGTAGGGGGTGCCACCGCGGCCGCGGTGCATGCGGTGGACTTCCAAGGCGGGGATGTTTTGCGACTTAAGGTCGCTGAGGATGGCGTCGGAGTCAATCTCCTTGGGGATGCCGCGGATAACGACTCTGATAAGTCGCTCATCGGGAAGGGCAAAGGTGTGGAATGACACACTTTTTTCCCTTAGCATGCGCGTGAGATCGCGGAAGTCTTTTGAGGTGGGGACTAAGACTTTGATGCCCTGTTGGGTGGTGCGGGCGCTGAGGTAGTTGATCTTGCGATCAACACACAACTTGGACACATCGGTCCACCTCGCCTTGTCCTGAATGTACAGAGGCGGAGGAGCGGGCTCTTTCCTCGGAGCCGAGGTTTTCGAGCCGGTGACGGGGCGGGGGGAGGAAGGACGACTGGCCTGCGGGGAGGTAGTCGGGACGGGACTATGGCAGGCAACCGATGCGGGGGTCGCAACGGTTGTCTTGGGGGTTTTGGCCGGGACTTGGCTGGAGGAAGCCGCCTTATTTTTGCGGGCACGCTTCTTTCCCTTTCCGACTACGGTAGTATAGTCTTCAGAGGATGAAGAAGCTGACGAATATGATTCGGACTCAATGTCGGAATCGGGGACTAGGGGCTCTGACGTGTCCATTGATGACGTCATCTCTGGAGCATGTCGGAGGGACGGGGAAGGGGTGTGAGAATTCGCGGAAGGCGCAGCTGCGGAGTGCAGGTGCGAAATTTCCATTGTTTCCGTAGACAATGGACCGGGAGAGAAAGGCGGTAGTGACATAAGGCTCGGAATGCCATTGTTCTCGTCGAACAATGGCTCTCCTTCGCCGAAATGATCGGTTTCGTTATCACAGGTGGGTGACAGGGGATTAGTAGTGTGCCTTATGGGCCCACTACTAGGAATTCGAGCGCCGTATTGGGCAAGAAATTCGGGGTCTTTTAAAAGTTCCCGGAAGAACGCTAATAACACAGCGTCAGACATCTCGGAAAAGATGCCTGAGCCGTGTGTAAAAATGGAGGATAAGCTTAATTAAAAAAAAACGCGGCGCGCACATGTACGCGACTATTTTTAGTATCGGCCTATACGTCCTAACAATTTAATTTTAAAAACGCGAATCCCCGGGTGGATGGGCCCGGGGGTGTGTGAAAACCCTCCCTGTCGGGTATAGACAGGGAGGTTGAGTGCCTATTGGTGAGCCCTAAGCTAGTAATCCCGTCGCCAGTCTTATTGTGCGAACGGGTTCCTAAGTCTCTAGTGAGGTGCAATACTAGAGAGTGCTAGATGGGAGAGAACGGGGTTAGAGCTAGCGTCGACTAGGAGACCCCCCAAGGCCGGTGGTACTAGCTCCTTCCAATTTTCGCCTTGCCCTGAAGGGGCGCAGGTGGTGTATTGGGTCAACACCCTCTCGGTTTCGTTAACACTGCAAAGTATCAGCCGAGGACCACGAAACTGTGGATTTTCCCTGAAGGGGCACACGCGTTTGTCAAAGAAATAGGCGTTCAGCCACCGCCTTGAAAAAGGCAGCTTTTGAACTTATAGTCGTGAAGTGGAGAACACTACGGCGGGGCGTAGCGATATTCGTGAGCGAGCACGTCGAGAAAGTACGCAGCGCGAGTTGCGGCACGTCCGTCCTCAGCGAGCGTCGGAGCGCGAATCGCACGAGTACCGCACCGCATACTCTTTTATAGACAGTTTTGACAGCTCGTAAAATAAATATGTGCGGCTACCCCCACATGACATCATTCAATCTCTAATAGTAGTGTATTTGGAGTTCTGTGGATTAGAATGATTGGAACTGAATATTTATTTTAACATTCTACTATGAAAGTTGTTGATAAATCGCATTAGGTTCAAGGTTGATTGGGAAAATTTGACAGTTTCAGGTAGCTTGACCTGCTGGCGTCTGTACATGAAGGAGTTCCCCTAGGAGACAAGTGAACCCGCGAGCAACACCTAGTATTCTGTAATCTTGCCGTAACATGAATAAAAGGACTAGTCCAGGATTTTAGCGGTCGCAAACAGTTTAGATTTCACCGGCGCGGTGTGTATAAGTATTTCACAACAGACCAGTTTTACTAAAATATATTGTAGTTTGTTCGGTAGTTCAGATTTCTTTACCCTCAAAACCCTGTGGATGTGGGTAGCTCTGTAAGGTTTTTTATGTAATAGGTTGCCGCTCAGGTCAACGGCCCTGATGGTAATTAATTAACACCGCCTATCTACGTACAATCCCATGTATTGCCAATCTTAGAGACAAAGTTGTAAAGTCTCATGTGTTTGTAATTTCACCGGCGCCCAAACCCTTCAACCGCGAATACAGCAATGCTTAACGTGACCATTATTTTTTTCCCTCAGAGCGGGACGCCTGCAATAATTTTTTTTATAAGAATAAAACACAAATACCTAATAACTAAGAAAAAAAAAGTTGTTTAAGCTCTTGGGCTGGTCCGATATTTTACCTAAGAGCAATTTGCTTTAAAATAATTATCAGCTTTAGTTTATACAACAAAATATACATATAAGTGATAATGTTCGAGAGGAGCTCGTGGCTAAATAATTACAGCCGCATAGACCGATCTTCCGGGTTAAGCCACGCTTGCCGAGGTTGGTCTGTGGATGGGTGACCATTTACCATAGCGAGTTTCCTCCGTGCCTCGGAAAGCACGTAAAGCAGTTGGTCCCGGCTGTCATTTGTAGATCTTTGACAGTCGTTACTGTTGGTCAGAAGCCAGAAAGTCTGACAACCAGTCTTACCAAGAGTATCGTATTACCCAGTTACTGGGTTGTGGAGGTCTGATAGGCAGTCGCTCCATGTAAAATATTGATATTCAGCTGCATCCGGTTCGACTGGAAGCCGACCCCAACATAGTTGGGAAAAGGCTAGGCAGATGATGATGAAGTGATAATGTTCGCATGACTTGTTTATGTTACTTGGATAGCAAAATGTTTTCTGATGCAATTAATAATTACGCGCCCGTTTTATATTGAATTCATTTACACGGATTGCCTTTTTTCAAAACGGGACATTTACGTGTTTTATGGGGACAGCGGGACACACCAGTCAAAAGCGGGACTGTCTCGCTCAAAGCGGGACGTATGGTCACGTTAGCAATGCTGCCTGGCGGCTGAGATAGGTATGGTAGTAGTAATTCCTTAGAACACCTCTTTGTCATTGGAGTTACAGACAGCCCACTGTGCAGAGCATGCATGGAGGAGGATGAGACGGCAGCCCACGTGCTAATATACTGCCCTGAGGTCGCCACATACAGCGCCAATTACTTCCGAAACCCAGGTACTCTCCGAGAGACCGTCAGCAACATCAAGGGTGTGCTGGCCTTTTTCGAGGAGTTAGGGTGGATCGAGTGATTACACTTACCACCCATCACGCAAAATACGCGCTCAGACGTGGAGTTGCGGACACCAGCCCGTCATGCCTTATACCTTAGAGACAAAGTTGAAAAGTCTCATGTGTCTGTAATTTCACCGGCGCGCCCATACCCGTCAAACGCGAATACAGCAATGCTGCCTGGCGGCTGAGATAGGTATGGTAGTAGAACTTCCCCGGAAGAACATATGTTAAGGTAAAAAATATATGTTAAGGTAGCAAACAGGTACTAAATATTTACATTAACAACTAGGTTAATACAACGCTAAAACTATGTGAATTTGGAAGTGGTCAGCCAACGTCAGAATGGCTGACCACTTTATTTCTTTGATATATTTCTTAACGCAAAGGTAGCAAATATTTCTTTATAGGTAGTAAATAGTAGCAAATAGGTATTAAACGGTGACTGAGAGGTCACACAGTGCACAAACATGGTCTCATGTACCTACATATCTCGTTTGGTCCAGCCATCCTGACGGTCACGGAAGAACTCTTTTACAACAAGCGTAGAGCTTGTTGTAACGTACTACTAACTATATAGAAGAACTAAAAAAAAGATAAATAATATTTTCGCATGGCGCCCTCTATCGGCAAGCCGCCGATTTAAATGACAGTAGACGTTGCTTGAGTAACAATTGTAAATCAAGTTTAGTAACTTGGTAGGGACAAGTTACATGCTCAAGTTGAACATTGAGTTCGTATTGCAAAGTATAGGTGGCGCTGCTATACATATTAGCGTTAATTTACAGCCTTTTATAGTGTTTATAGGTACTAGTCTAGTACTTTTAAATACTTATTACTTCATAAATTTGTTAAATATCTAATAGAGATAATCATTTTATAATCATTATGAAATGAAATTCGGAGAAGGGTAAATAGTTTTAGTTTAGAAGATCTTTGCTTTTGACTGCCTCGTTGGTCTAGTGGATGCAAGCGCGACTTCTAAGCGTTAGGTCCTGGGTTCGATGTCCAGGTCGGGCAGTGTTATTGGGTTTGTTTGTGAGGAATTTCTCAGTAGCAGCTCGGAGTCTGAATTTGTGCCCGGTTGATGACAATAGGCTCGCTTCCTATTACATGGGACTTTAACATAACGGTGAAATGAAGTAGAAGTGTACACCTCTACCCAACCCTTCGGGGAATACAGGCGTGATATTACGTAATGATTTTAATTTCTATAATATAGCGTACGCACTTAGCCAAAAAACGTTAACGAACACGGCTTGATACCGCTAAAACCGAATGAAACCGGATTCGTTTTATACAAAGTTTGGGCAAATACAAAAATAATTGAGGAAAGTTCGTTAGCGTTCGTTGGCCTTCGTTGGGTAGATGTGTACGCTATATTATTAAATCAGTCATTCCTTTTTATTTATACATATAAATCATGAATTCTTGATAAATAAAAACGGAACCCGGAACAAGGAACCGTATGGTTGAAATTACTCGCACTTTACTTATAAATAGCAGGTTTTATTTATGTTGACAGAAAAAGGAAAGCTTGATTTTGAGGGTTTACCCAAAGGGTAAAACGGGACCCTATTACTAAGACTCCGCTGTTCGTCTGTCCGTCTGTCACCAGGCTGTATCTCATGAACCGTGATAGTTAGACAGTTGAAATTTTCGCAGATGATGTATTTCTGTTGCCGCTATAACAACAAATACTAAAAAACAGAATAAAATTAATATTTAAGGGGACCGTACAACAAACGTGATTTTTTTGCCGTTTTTATAGATAATGGAACGGAATCCTTCGTGCACGAGTCCGACTCGCACTTGGCCGGTTTTTAATATACCTATCTCTCTCTTTATAATTGTTTCTGTAGATTAAAACAACTATTTAAATGCTATGCTTGTATTCATTATATATTTTTTTGGCTTAAGTGGCATATTGATTAGGTATTTGAAACGTAAATATTTTAGATACGTAAATATGTTATATTAGTAGTCCTTACTTCCTTAGTAGAAATATTATTTGTACGCGGTTCAATATAGCACAAAAACTCTGTTCTGTAGTTTTTGTACTCATACCACTGAATAATAAATAGCAAACGTACAATATGTAAATCCATCATACGTCGATCTTAAACTTTGTAAACTTTTTTTGTAAGTCTGTAAGTTATTTTTTATTTAGGTATTGCATAGCTTTGTCGCTTAGCGACCACATCGCGCAATAATTAATACTAATAGATGATAATAATTTACCTAATCATTTAGGGCCTCTGCATACGACCTCTTTTTTACGCGCCATCGACGCGCGTTTTTGTCAAACTCCATACATAAATAAAACCGGCCTAGTGCGAGTCGGACTCGCGCACGAAGGCGTCCGTATCATCTATATATATAAAAGGAGAAGCTGACTGACTGACTGACTGATCTATCAACGCACAGCCTAAACCGCTAGGGTTAGAGACTTGAAATTTTTACAGTAGGTTTCTTTTGTAACGTAGGCATCCACTAAGAAAGGATTTTTGAAAATTCTACCCCTAAGTGGGTGAAATAGGTGATTGAAGTTTGTATGAAAAATCGTCACTTAACGGATTCAAAATTTCACGCAAGCGAAGCTGCGGGCGAAAGCTAGTTATCTATAAAAACGGCAAAAAAATCATGTCTGTTGTTTGGGAGCCCCCCTTAAATATTTGTTTTATTTTAATTTAATTATTTATTTTTAAAGTGAATATACAACTTAATATTCTGTGAATATTTCAAGCGTCTACCTATTGCCGTTATCAATATCGAGCAAATACGAGCAAAAAAATCACGTTTGTTGTATGGGAGCCCCCTTAAATATTTATTTTATTTTGTTTTTTAGTATTTGTTGTTATAGCGGCAACAGAAAAACATCATCTGAGAAAATTTCAACTGTCTAACTATCACGGTTCATGAGATACAGGCTGGCGACAGACGGACAGACGGACAGCGGTGCCTTAGTAATAGGGTCCCGTTTTACCCTTTGGGTACGGAACCCTAAAAACGTGATCATGTTTTTTAAGTATGGAGTTTGACAAAATCGCGCGTCGACAGCGCGTACGAACGACGTCGTGTGCATAGGCTCTAACTTGTACTTGACCGAAGTTTAGTTAATTCTGTGAGTTCCACGACATCTGTGTTATTGGATTTTTTACTATTAATTGTCAAAGGTGTATTGTTACAGCGGTATTGCAAACAGTTTCGTATTATTATTATAATAAGTATATTACGCGGAAGTGACAACGGCTTACGACTGATGGACTCGGAAGCTACGACAGCACTGCTGGAAAAAACCACGCACATTGTAGGGTCCCGTAGCATGTACTAAGTACTTAGTAAGGATTATAATTTCAAGTGAAAATTATAGATATACCTATATATATTAACCTCAAGCGTCCAAGTGTACCGAAAACGGTACGGCCGCCATGGTTTAACTATTGTGTCTATAATTACAGTATTACACAGGTTTAGTAACAAATCTTCTTCAAAATATTTTTTGTTCAAATTGTCTAGGTATTTGCTAAAACATATTTTTTTCAGATTTTTGATGACACCGTTAAAAAGTGAGAGACGGGACACATTGCTATCGAATTCGGAGATCATATCTCACCAAATATTCACCTAAACAATAAAGGCACTTAGGTCATTATCTTATCTTTAGGCGATTCGCACACTGCACCGCATCACGCAGCGTACTCACTGAAAACACTACGCGTGAATGCGTTTTCAGTGTGTTGCACTATGCGTGTTTTCTATACAAATACAGATACTTGCAAACAACATAAGAACACGCACTCCCGCGCTACGCTGCGTGATGCGGTGCAGTGTGCGAATCGCCTTAGGTCATTTTTACAGACCTATCTAACGACACTCCAACCGACAAGCTGCGTAAAAAAATTGCATTTTTATACGTGTCTTTCCACGTAGAAACAGTGCGTAGGCATATATAAGCGTTAAATATCGTATGTTAATGTTTTTGTTTCATAAATTGTCGAACTCAGTCTAGCCACAAAAAAACATGTTTCATTATTTATACATGGACCTACCATACAATTTAGTCACAAATCATTTTGCCAATAATCTACACCGTACACCCACTATTTAAACGTGTTTTTTTTTATTTATCTGAAACATGTAGGTAACTGCCTTTTTTATCGTGGTGTAATCCTCATGGATACCCTTCGCCTGGGGAAGGCGAAGGGTTATGCCGGACTCTTACCGGCTAAAAACTCGGGGTTTTGCTTCTCCTGAACCTTGGCCGGGGTCGCGGGATTCGCAGCTGCATGCACCGCAACTCCGGCAGGCCTCGCCAGCCACTGGCGGACCTCTCCTTCTGTGGGGCCTTGCCCCACGTCCGTCCTCTCGAGGGGCGCGCACAGAACACATAAGCGCCGCCTTCTCGGGCCTGTTACTGGTCCCACAGGCCACACACTAGGGTGGCCGGAGATCGTCTCGCGCTCTCCGAGACTCTGGCGCGAGAAGGGAGAGTGGCCGTCGCCTCTCTCTCCCTCTCCGCTCCCGCCATCGCCATCACCACCTCGTAAAAGGAGGCGAAGGCTTCCCACGCACTCTCGCTCCCGACCATGGACAGAACCACGGTCGGAAGCGAGAGGTTACCACCGACTGCCACGACCAGTTCACGGCGCTGCGTCGCCCACGCAGGGCACGCCTGCAGCTTGTGCAGCGCCGTGTCCTCAGGGCAGTCGATACAGTGATGACATCCAAAACATGTAATTGCCTACTTATAATAATTGTCTGTATTTGAATCATTCGTTAATTTCATTATGCTTTCGTTAAACTTAATTAGTTTTTAACATTTCATAATACAATTTAATCGATGTGTGAGTACAATTTAAATCTAAATACATACGAGGATGGGCTCGTGGCTAATTAACAACCGCGCGGATCATATGATTTGCAACGTTAAACTGCGCATGCCGCGGTCAGTCCGTGGATGGGTGACCTTTTGTTACACATCGAGACCCCTTCGTGCCTCGGAGAGCACGTTAAACCTTCGGTCCCGGGTGTCATACGAATATCTATGACAGTCGTTATGGGCAGTGCCGGCCCGAGGCAAGTTTAAGGATTGAGCGAGATCTAATTATGGCGCCCCCTTTTTTTTTGTATTGGACTGCTGTAGATGGTCATTGAGGACCGTTTCTACGTAACCGGACAGTTATTGGCGAGACTTGAAGTGTCTCCAGCCAAATATGGCGCCCCCCTGGCTTGCCCCTAATATACAGGCTGGTAATTTGAGATGGGGCATGAAGGGCAACTACCTTAACCATTGTAGCTACAGGAAAACGTCCTAAGAACCACCCTTAACTTTTGGGATAATTTAAATCGGCACTCACAGATTTTGAAAAAAAAGTACAGTCAGCGAGAAAAAGGGCTGTTTCCACAAAACTTTTTATGATGCCAATCGATTCCATTTCCCATAAGGATCAAAAGACTCTTCCGAACTAACTGAGCTTGGAGTACTAGAAAAGTCAGAAATCGCAAAAAACTTATTTGAGATGGGGTAGTAATAACCTTAATCGTTGTGGCTAGAGGAAAATGTTCTTAAGAGACTATCCATGTTTTTTGAAAACATTTCGAACTGCATTGACAGATTTTGAAAATAAAATAACTTATTTTTTCAGCCCTAACGTCACTTTTAACAAAATGTTGTTTTTCGTGATTTTTGACGTTTCTAGTACTTTATAACCTCAGTAGGTCCGGAAGAGTATTTTGATCCTTATGGGGAAATAGGATCGATTGGCATCATAAAAGAGTTTTGTAAGAACTGACCATTTTTTTGCTGACTGTACCAATTTTTTTTTTCAATATTGTTTTGTGCAGTTTGAAATAATGTCAAAAAATATGGCTAGTCTCCTCTCAACATTTTCCTGTAGCGACAACGATTAAGGTAGCTGCCCTTATAACTAACCCATCCCAAATAGTTTTTTGTTATTTCTGACGTTTCTAGTACTCAAACCTCAGTTGGTCCGGAAGAGTTTTTTGATCCTTATTGGAAATGGGATCGATTAGCATCATAAAAAAGTTTTGTGAAAACAGCCTTTTTTCTCGCTGACTGTACTTTTTTTTTCAAAATCTGTGAATGCCGATTCAAATTATCCCAAAAGTTAGGGGTGGTCTTCTAAGAACGTTTTCCTGTAGCTACAATGGTTAAGGTAGCTGCCCTTCATGCCCCATCTCAAATTACCACCCTGTAGGTATACCAGTTGACTGACTGCAGCCGCTCCGTTCGCCCTATGGTAGGGTCGGCCCTGTTTATGGGTAGTCAGAAGCCCGAAAGTCTGACAATCGGTCTAACCTTAGGATACCGGCATTGCCCCGTAACTGGGTTGCGGAGGTCTGATGGTAGTCGCTCCGTGTAAAATACTGGTATTCAGCTGGATCTGGTTAGACTGGAAGCTGACCTCAACGTAGTTGGGAACAGGGTAGGCGGAAGAAGATGTGGGAATAGAATATGGGAATATTCCGATCTGTCCCCCTGATCTGTCCCCTTGTCGGTAACAGGGGGACAGATCGAAACTTTTTCATTTCTATTTGTCCCCCTAAAGAACAGCAGGGGACAGACCAGAAATAATTCGTTCGATCTGTTCGTTCGTCTTGGTGACAAGGGAACAGATCGATTTTTTTATTCCTGATTGTCCCCTGAAGGAGCCAGATCAGGCGGACAGATCGGAATATTCCAGAATATGTAGGATAAAAGAGTAGGTAATTTACAATCATTTTTTACAAAATTATCTCAGGCCAATCTGAGGAAGTCGTATAATTTATTGCCACATTGTGTAGCTATAATATTTTATATTTTTACAAACCGTAAATCATGACGGTTGTAACAAGAACCATGATAATTAATTATATACATATACGAGTAAAGCCGTCGTGCTTCCGGTCGATCATGTTTGTTTGTATAACACGAACAAAATAAATATTAAACAACAAATAAAACTATACAATTATCTACTATTTAGGCGAAAAACTTAAGGAAAACCGGAAATGAAATAACTAAGCACGCATCATTGAACAACGTACAATATTGATGATTCAACAGAATATGATGAAAATAAACTAACGGGGTTGCATTAATGAATTTACGATGAAGGTTTAGGAAACTGGTCTTACCTACTCACTGTGCGTGTACCTATTTATGTACTATTCGTACCTACTATGAAAATTAGACTAAATAATGATGTATGATTTCATTACAAACGACTGCTAAGATCAGTCAGAAGTTGAGTAAACTTAGTCTATGAATGTGCCGTTTTTGAACCTACAAAAACAGCCGAAATATGACTTCAAGGGGGCGTTTTTGGTTCTTTAGTATTAATATTGTTGAAAAAAAAAACTAATTTCAGTCCACATTGAATAAAGGAGCAGTTCCAACGACGAGGCGAAAATTAAATCTCCCCGGCCCATTTCCACGGGCGCGGGCGCGGCGCCTAGGCGAAATTACCATCGCGAGTCATCACGAGCTCGCGCGAGCTATTAAATCAATAAGCACTCTATGTGGGTAACAATACGCTTGAATGTTATACCAACAAATATTTCAATTCTCGTCTCGTACGTCCTCGCCAATCCACACCATTTCCACCGAAGATGCGCGAGGAGAGAATTGGAGATTTGCCGTACAATTTTCAATTCGCGCCTCACCTCGCCGGCAGAGCTGCACCTTAAATGACTTTTGAATTTTAGTTTAAGTGTTCACAATATTTTTCATAGAGCTCATGCGCCATGCCGCCATACATATTGCTAGAGGACCTTCCAGAAAGGTTCTTCGGCATTACGTTTGCACTAAGAGAGAACCCTCGAGAGTTCTTGGCATTAGGTTAAAAACAATAAAAACCGTGTCATAAAATAAAACACGCTACTACGAAGTAAAATTGTGTTTTCAGGGGATGTTGTTGCTTGTTTTATGACTATGTATTTTCTAAGAAAAAAGCTGTATTAACCCTTTATAGGGCAGATTTTACATTGCGAGGAGCTCGTGGCTAAATAATTACAGCTGCATAGACCGATCTTCCGGGTTAAGCCACGCTTGCTGAGGTTGGTCTGTGGATGGGTGACCATTTACCATAGCGAGTTTCCTCCGTGCCTCGGAAAGCACGTAAAGCCGTTGGTCCCGGCTGTCATTTGTAGATCTTTGACAGTCGTTACTGTTGGTCAGAAGCCAGAAAGTCTGACAACCAGTCTTACCAAGAGTATCGTATTACCCAGTTACTGGGTTGTGGAGGTCTGATAGGCAGTCGCTCCATGTAAAATACTGATATTCAGCTGCATAAGGTTCGACTGGAAGCCGACCCCAACATAGTTGGGAAAAGGCTAGGCAGATGATGAGGGCAGATTTTACATTAAGGCACATATGAAAACACAATTACTTGTCGTCACTGGCGATTATGTTGGCTAAATTCATGTTGGTGGTCGCGTTTGTGCGCTGTGCCCGTTTAAGGTCGATACGTTTTTAGCATAAGGGTGATTATTCTTACAATAGTTTCTATAAAATCGACATTAAAGTCAGACTAGTGTCACAGTGGTGGTTACAATTTAAGCGCTGTACTTTCGTTTCTGCCCTATAAAGGGTTAAAGTGGTTTTCTTAGCATCTCCCCAAGTCGTCACACAACTCTCAAGGCTCGCGTCTTCCACTCTACTCTCATTTGTCCGGATTTATTTTTCACATCATTATTAATTTACAGTCGAATAGAAAACGTCTGTTAACTACTTTACACGCCGAAGCACTTTCGCTCATTCATTACTTTTACGATTCTGTTCATCTAAATTGAGCTCACATTCACTTAATGCTGAGTCTAGCCGTCCTCTGATCTATGGCAACTTCATCTTGAATCAGTCATCATAAATGTTTTATTTTAAGTTTTCCTCCCGCTTAGATTTCTGTTGTATCGTGATTTCGTTTACAGACACAAATCTTTACATGCGCAAACGCCTAGAGCCGGAACTGCCTGTAGGTCCTACAAATATTTGTTCTATACGGGAATTGAACTGGCGATCCGTAGCGTATAAAGCCTGTTATCTATCGTCAAAGCAAAGATCTATCATTGCGCCAAACGTGTCGTCAAAAAATGTAACAACATACGCACACCGGGTGCAATAACGTCATAAATATGTATAGGCTAAAATTGCTATTTAGCATTTATGACGTTATTGCTCCTGGTAATAACGTCATAAATGCTAAAATTGCTATTTAACATTTATAACGTTATTGCACCTGGTAATCCTAACTAATATTATTTATGCGAAAGTAAGTTTGTTTGTTTGTTACCTTTTCACACCTAAACCACTGAACCGATCATCCTAAAATTTTGCACATACGTTGTCAGGTGTCCAGAAACAGACATAGGGTACCTTTCATCCCGAAAAAAAGTACTGTTCCCGAGGAAAACAACAATAACGATAACAAATGGCGCCACATGTCTTTCGAATCATGATTGAATTATTATTATAGAAATTTAAGTAGTGTGTGAAAGGTTTTTTTTAAATTATAAATTAACGCGAGCGAAGCCGGGGGCAAAAGCTAGTAACGTCATAAATGATAAAATTGCTATTAATTTAACACTTGACGTTATTGCACCCGGTGTGCGATTATCATCATAATCCACGAAGAGGAAAGTGGACGCCTGTTTACTCATACACATGCACAGCACATTAGGCCTATCACTGTTTTACGTACTACAGCGTTATTTTTAGTATATACAAAAACCGAGACACCCCAACAAGATTTTCATCAGAACTGCCTGAATATGTGTTTTTTTTAATAAGTCTCCAAGTTACACCGTAGTTTATGTCGCGTTAAGTTCCTAGTAAAGTGTGAAATGCCTGAGATGTGCTATGCAGGGGTTGTCTAATACACGGAAACTGACCGAGCGGACCATCTCAAGTATCAAGGTGTCTATTCCCTTCAACTGTTACGGGTAGAAAGTAGAAACCTACTGAAACTTTCCGTTTTTAACCCGCATTTTCTACCCATGAATATTTTATTCTATTTCAGAAGGTTCAATTTGGAATTATTACTAATAATTTTAGCTCATGGGTAGAAAATGCGGGTTGAAAACGGAAACACCCGATCAAGTCGCTCTTTATATTTTCATTTTTTTTTTCTGTCAGTGTAGATTTTTTTAAATCGAAAGTATTTGTTTCCGATCTCAGACTGCACTAAATGTGGCTACGTCTCTATGAAAAACGTACCTAAAAATCTTAATTTTGGTCAAAACAAGCAATTTATTACAAAAGAATATTACAAGATAATACGACATCGGATTTAGGTCATTTATGAAAGAAAGTTTAAGACATAAATAGCCACTTTCGATCAGATAATACTCAAATACTGGGACTTAAAAAAAACGAAACATTGCTTTTACCATTCACAAAGCTATAACAAGGCAATTTAATTACAAAGATTATCTACATACTTCTACAGTCAAGTCCTTTTAATATAAACATCGTGTGGATATGCACGTTTTTAACATATTGATTAATTCACCGTTAAGCTCGTTTTTGCATTTAAACGATTAGTTATACATACTAACATCTATCTACATATTAAAAATGCAAATTAACATGCAGATTTCGTAAGTTGTCGAAATAGGTTGAACGGATGCAGCCGTCAGGGGCGATGGCTTTGTATGGCCGGCTACTGATTTCAAACTAGATGAAAAATACGGCTATTTTAATTTTGTATAAAAGGTAAACAAACCTTTGGTCGAAACATTAATTTTAAATTAAAATAAGGATTTCAAATAATGTGTAAGGATGTTATATTCTTAAAGCCGGACATATGCCCATATCCCTGTAGCTTGCACAACAGCATGCAAGGAGCTTGCAGATCGAGCTACTAGCTGGCACGTGTATGCATAAAAAGGCATGCGTGTAGATGGCATGCAAGTAAATTGCACAGAATTTGATTTTTTGGCATGCAATGTGCGTCAGGGTTGGTGGTGCAAGTTACATACTAAATGGCACGTCTGAACCCTTCACATATGCTACAGGCATGTTTTCAATAGATCATTAAAGACTGTGCCATTAAAAGGCATGTCACTTGGCTTAAAAATGTATCCACAGTGTGCCATTTACTTTTGCATGTGTTTAAAAATTGATCAAAGTTTTGTTTATCTTTTATGCAAAATTTTTGTGGCTGGACTATAGAAATATATTAAATTTTTTTATTAGCATACAGTCAAGTTTAGTGTCAAAGTTAAGTTTTGTAGATTGATCACACGCACACGGTCATAAGCGAGGTCAAGTTGTCAAATAGTTACAGTAGAATAAAAAATGAAGTGGTCAGGTATTTCATTTATTCCATAAGGCACACCAACAACTTATTTACAATTAATGAGTAAAAAATACACTTAAAAAGAGGATTCTGTGTAAACAAGTCAATTACAGGCGTGCACATCATTCACAGTGAGATGATTTTTATAACACTCGTTTACATAATATTTAATTTAAGACAACTTTATAAATTATCAAAAAGAATAATTACAATTTAAAAATATAAGTCTTTATAATTTAACAGTAGGTAAAATTATTTAAAAACATTAATAAAAATCATGAAAAAATTAATTAAAGTTACAAACAATTTAATATATTACAATTTAATTGCATTAC
This sequence comes from Amphipyra tragopoginis, assembly GCA_905220435.1. Taxonomy (NCBI): domain Eukaryota; kingdom Metazoa; phylum Arthropoda; class Insecta; order Lepidoptera; family Noctuidae; genus Amphipyra; species Amphipyra tragopoginis. Next base: position 16,189,999 of record HG992009.1, read on the forward strand.
ATACATACAGTGGTCAGGTATTTATATTTACGTTGCATTAAATGTTATCTCGCTCATAAAATCTTGATTTTTAATTCAAAATCTTATGTACTTGTAGCCAGCCTTATTTTTTTTCGTTTTTTTTTTGGCTACTGCTCTTAAATCGATATCTACTATACAAAATCAATTAGGATACGATTACTACAGTTGAGGAGGTGGGGAATAAAACCAACATTTTCACTTTGGATAACTACTTATTCATAATTCAATAGACACAGACATATTTATTTGGTAATGATTAAACTACATGTCACAATAATCAGATGACAATTAATTAAATTCTAACTTATTTAAATTAATACTAAATAAAATTCGTAGATTACGTATTTGTAGATATTTATTGAATTCTGAAAAGTTCGTGTGTTGTCAATTTTCATGTAAAATTAAGGTATTTTTTACTCTATCACTATAAAGAGAAGTCGCCTTCGATTCTCTAAAAAATTAAGTTCTTTCGCGTTCTGGAGAAGGCGCTAGCAAACTAGATCACTAAGTGTAATTTCAACAGCTTTTGATATGTAAACCGGTCCCAAACCAAAAAAAAGCGGTATAGTGAGATGACTAGATAAGGTATTCAAATAAGTCGTTAACATTCTTGAACTATGGATGATCGTAACTAATACTTATCATCGCTTGCCAAATCAAAGGCAAAAGTTTTTTTTTTATTATAGGACTTGGTCGCGTTTCGACCCGATTCGCACCTGATGGTAAAGCACTGACAGGGCCTAAGATGAAGCACACGAATTCAAGTTACAGCGACATAGAGAGATTCCCCTTACACTCCTCTGGCTCTGACATATACACGACGGAGCGCAGGAACCTGCTTGTCGGACTTCAATGTGAGAGGTGTAGCTAGCCAGTCGTACCGTATAGATCCTATCACCATCATACGTTTATTCCCAGAGCGCGGTAAGGAAGTTTTATTTTCTAGCCCGTCTCCACACGGGACGCGGAAGAAGCCTGATTATTGCTACGAACAACCTCGCTGACTGGCTAATCTATTCACCACGGTATAAGCTATTCTCAAATAGCTCGTGCAGCCGCGAGCAGGGGCGGATTTGATAAGTTGGCTGCCCTAGGCCTAAGAAATATTGCCGCCCCCTGTTCGCTGTAAATCACGAAAAATTAAATGAAAGAAAATAAATTTATTCAGCCAAGGACGCAATGACAGCATAAACAATAAAACCATAAAAATAATCAAACATATGAACGATAGGAATTAAATTAAAATAAAAAACAACGAAAGTCAGCAATTGAGAATTGAATCAGCAATCGAGATGCTAAAGAAACATTTTTGTGTTTTTACATTTGAGTTGAGATTGAGTTTGAGTTGGCGGACAGGTTCAAAGGTTCAAAGAAGGCGCGACTACAAAAAAATGAACCCACCTAATTTTGCCGCCCCCTAAATTTTGCGGCCCTGGGCCCGGGCCTACCAGGCCTATAGGGAAATCCGCCCCTGGCCGCGAGACGAGAAGACTATAAACAAATGTAAGTATGCCAAAGAACGTGTTACATACGTAACACGCTCTTTGGCATATCTTCCACACTTACCGAAATTTATCCATATCGATGATTTGATTGAGACACACAACTCCTCAACTATAAAAATAATACTGCTCAAGTTAAAATATCCCCGACAGAAAGGTGTTATTGCACTTTTTTTTTTAAATATATAATCGTTCACAAATCAAATTTCACAAAATTTCAAACTTAAAACGACACATTGGACTGCATGCCCTAAAATAGTGAACACAGCATGCATTTTTATGTAGATGAGGTTAATTATAGTTTATTGAATTTACATACTCCCTATTTACTTAAGGTTAAACTTGAATAGATCTATCTACCGAAGAGTTAAAAGTCAAAAACTCCAGCGTTGAAACAGTTTACAGTTAACACAAGTCTATTTATTTCACACCCACGAGAATTCAAAGGCTTACAAACATACAGTCGTAAAAGTTTATTATAGAGTTCTAATTAACATAGGAGTTGTATGTTTTGCTAAGAGGATTTTATTGTTGGATACCGTTAATAATATCGCACAGGTACCGTTCCTTTAGCGCCACTCATTAGTTGTACGCGCTCCATCTAACCCAGGGTTGGGGAAACTACGACCCGCGGGCTAACTCCGGCCAGCGAAGGGGTTAAATCCGGCCCGCCAACCCCCCATTTTAGAGCAACCAGTGTATGGCCATTACAAATAGCCTTAATTATTTGAGCCGAAAATTTTAGTTTTGGCAGTAAAATGCGTTTTTTTTTTGGGAATCCTTGTGTTTTTCTGACCTCAGATAAAAAAGCTTGCCCACTCCTGGTTTAACCCTATTATAATGATCTGAAATTTTCGGTTACAAAAAAATCGCATCTCAGAGAAAAATATACAAAGCTTAACAAAATCACAATGGACAATAGCAATTACAATTGTTTATGTTTATATTGTAGTTACGGGAAGTCACCCCGTATCTCGTTGCGTGAAGGTCGTCTACTCGAGGGTTTGAGGGTCGCGGTGCGCGCGCAGCCAGCCGCAAGTCTCGCTCAGTCGATCTGCAGCGTCGCGCGCCGACAGTGGCCGACGCTACACCAAATATTACTACATCCGTCGCGGACTTAATTTTTTTAATAACCATAGACCAACCACCTGTTCTAAATTCAAAAAATAATAAATAAGTTATAACAGTGCCAGTGTTTGTGATCAGCTGATCACCGGCTGATAGTCATCTGTTTTCATAGGTAAGTTTTGTTGTCAATAAGGGTTAATTAAATGTTGATTCTGTTAGGTAAACGTTTTCGCATAGTTCACGTGGTTCGAAAGTATTTCAAGGCGATCCTGCCTCTATGTGCTCTCGAGTTAGACAACATGATTTCATCAAACTTATCTTTAAATCTTGTTTCATGTTACAAGAAATAAAGGTTAGGCTAACCAACAATAACTCTTTCAGGAGACTGAATTCAAGGACAATCCCAATGCATTTGTAGCGTTTTAAGATTACTTACCTGGTGCATTGAACCATATTTATTGCCAATATCCTGTGTGACTCACAGCCTCAACGTGCTGTGAAAGGATAAATCAAGAAAATATAACAAAAAATTAAACAATTATGCAAAAATACAGACAGTTAAATTTTAGTTGCGGTTTATTTTGATTCGCGATAAATAGTCAATAAAATAAAAATAAAACATTGATTAGCGAGATTTACGAGAATATTCAATATTTCAAAAACAATCATCGTTAAAACCTAAATATAACATTCTTTTTTATGATTATAACTAAGATAATTAATTCGCATGTCGAACAAAACTAACGACGGACAAGAAACAAGATAAAAAAGTCTATAATTTAAGCAATTACGTGATCCGCATCACATTGCTCATAATGCCGTCAGAAGATTGTAAGTTATTTCTCAATAATAACCTATTGCCAAAGCAGTAGACAAGGAATAGGCGCAGTATCATTAAGAAACCTTCTCAATTTTAAGTAGTTTTGTTCAAGGGCACCACTGTGTAGCCCATAGAAGAAAAAATCTGGCTTTCTAATATCAGTTTATTTATCATAAACATTCAGAAAGAATCAGATGCCTTGCATGATAAATAAGGATTTGTTGATATCGTACTGTAATCATTCTTATGACAATAGTGTTTGAACTCGTTTATTCCACATAATGAGGTAATTCGCGCTCATTGTTTACAAATACCATAGTAACCCATTTAGACGCAACTGGACTCTATTAGGCACAATAGAAAGAGAAATAGCAAACGAAAACATTATTAATTCTTAATGAACAATTCTCCTATTCTAAAACAAACTCGAGAAAGAAATAAATGATTATAATGCAGATTTTAGAAATGCAACGTCAGTTTATATCGAATTTCAAGCAGTGAATGCATATTTCGATTGAACCAATTACCTAATTTCTAACAGATTTTGTATACCAGCCGGCAACGAAGCTGCCAGAGTTGCATAATATAGTTACACTCATATGAACATTAAAATTAATGAAGGTAACGGTTCTGTTGACTCAGAGAACATATTGATAAAACTAGTACAGGTATTTGATGTATTTGTAGTAAAAGCTATCGTTGATAACATCATAGGAGAAATGGATATAATATTTTTTAGAAATGTTAAGAAATTGTCTCAATTTTCTAAATATGTAAAATGATTCAAATGTATGTTTGGTAAGGTCAATATAAATGTTTGCATTAAAAAAATGAAAGTAGAGATTGTAGTATTTTACGAAAAATGAACACGCAAAATCATTTTTGGAAGCAAAGAAATCTTAGTGAAAGGTCAATCAATCAAGCACAGTCAGCATCAGCACGAACTAACAAGACTTTTGTAAGTGCAATTATCTGTAATGAAGCACTTTAACACCTATGGTGTAAGGCACGTCCTTCCGTTGGGCACGTCAACGCGTGCGCATGTGGTTGGGAAATGGTCCCGAGAAGGCCGCCCGGTCGCAGATACTCCACGATCGATCTGCGATGATCTTGCAAGGAATTGCGATATCGACTTAGTATCGAAACAGTTTATAGCTCAGTTTAGCTTGAGAAATGTTATGACATTTTTAGGTGGAACGAAACTTGCTTTGACTAGGTGTTTCACAGCTTGTGTTTGGTTTTTAGATAAATTAATGTATTTAGATAAAGTAATTATTTGTTTACACTTAAACTTATTATGCTTAATGAAGCTCAAAATGAGTTCAATTACTTAATTTACGTTTCTCTAAATGATACATACTTACGTTATCCACAGTTCATTACTTGTAATTAGTTAGTATGCGTACGAGTACCAAAGAAGTTGTTAATAGAGAGAAAAGCCGGAGCTAATGTGACAATAAGCTTTTCACATTTGTAATTTAGTATTTGACCTTAAGAATTAACTACAAAACGCTATAAAGTTACTTGTTTATGTGACTACATAGTTTTCTACTCATCAAAATTTATTCTCGCAATTTTATGGTATTATTAACCTTTGATAAACGATTCTTATTTTTTATGTTCATTGCCTGTTTATTGGCATTAATACTCGTATGTATTAAAATAAAACAGGTTTATTAAAGTTCTATGATAAACCGTTATTACAATCGAAGTATGACTTATGAGGCAGCAGCGTCCGGCAAACATTCGTATGTCAAATAATAACCAAAATTACGGGCCATTGGTCGTCATGGTGAAAGCACGAGAGAAAGCGGCGGTCGCAAAAAATCTACGGCTGCACCGAAACCATCGGACAACGGTGTTGTCAAACTGGAAATATAGCCTCACCTTTAACATGACATTGAGAAAAATGTTGGATTGCATCAAATCGATTGTATAAATAAAATGTTAATGATTGTCAATTATTATATGAATGTCAAGAAACAACGATTAGAACCACACAAGCTTCAAATGTGTAGAAAATTAAATGTGTTGTGGTTTGTATTGTGAGATAAAAAGATTCGATTCAACAGGGGTTCCTGTTCCATTTAGACATTCCAAGAAAAGATAAGAAACAGTTTTCAAATGAGGTATAGCTTGCTCAGCATGAACTTAAAAGGCAACTCTATGTTCGCTATAAAATTAGCGTTTTTTAATGGCTATAATTAGAACATCAATATTTTTGATGTAGTCAGCTGAGTCGTAAAGCCGTGAAATATATATTCACTCCATAGAACGTTATTCTTAGCCCACGTACCTCAATGATTCTAGAACATTGTTTGTTTTATAAATTCATTGGGTGCATTCGTGTGCATTAATGCTAACCTTAAACGTGGTGTATTTATAGAGGCTCCAAATTGAACTGACCTTCCATTGTATCTAGGCTTTAGACAAAACACGAAATGATGATTACAGATTGACTGACCAAAATCGGTCAGTCAATGTTATAGAAGCATTTAAACAAATAACGCATGAATTTTATGCTGTGCAAAATGTTACATTGGGAACTGTTAGAAATGATAAAGAATATTCGAATTTTAATTTTGTAATGAGCCCAAGACTAGCAGTGGAATGCAAAAGGTAATTGTCGGTGATGATGACAATATATTGAGATGATGACGAGGATGATATCGAAAGATTTTAATTTGAACGTAAAAAAAGAGAATTTATTGACTTCAAACAAAAATGGTTCACAATTTCAATTTATGATGACTTAAAACTATGTAATACTAGCTGTTCCCGGCATGCGTTGCAATGCCCTTTTTCCTACTTATTACCTACCTACTACCTACCTACTACCTACCTACTACCTACCTACTACCTACCTACTACCTACCTACTACCTACCTACTACCTACCTACTACCTACCTACTACCTACCTACTACCTACCTACTACCTACCTACTACCTACCTACTACCTACCTACTACCTACCTACTACCTACCTACTACCTACCTACTACCTACCTACTACCTACCTACTACCTACCTACTACCTACCTACTACCTCCCTACTACCTACCTACTACCTACCTACTACCTACCTACTACCTACCTACTACCTACCTACTACCTACCTACTACCTACCTACTACCTACCTACTACCTACCTACTACCTACCTACTACCTACCTACTACCTACCTACTACCTACCTACTACCTACCTACTACCTACCTACTACCTACCTACTACCTACCTACTACCTAAACAGATTAAGAATATGGATATACTGATATAATTTTTTTTTTTTTAAATATCAAAATGTCGAACGGGATAAAAAGTATCCTATGTCCTTCTCCTGGCTCTAAACTACCTCCCTGCCAATTTTCAGCTAAATCGGTTCAGCCGTTCTTGAGTTATAAGTGAAGTAACTAACACGACTTTCTTTTATATATATAGATAATGAGAAGGATGCCCAAGGGATCATCTGCAGCTGAACTAGGTGAGAGCCTGTATTTCGGAATGCATAGAAATATTGGTGCGATTAACTTAGTGTAGGTACTACGTAAAATATTATTATGAAACTAAGAAAATTCTCAACTGTCCGAAGAAAGTATTGTAGTTGCAGTCTATATTTTGCCACACTATGTTTCTTGATGTATTTATTTCATAGTTAGGTAGGTACGCATTTAGAATTACAATTAGAGATTCGCGTGTAAATAATCTTCTAATTAAACTTTACAGTTTCATATTTTGAAAACATTTTCAAAATTAGATAGTTACCTACTTAAGATATTTTGTCGAACGAGAAAACGATTTTAAAACTGTAGTCCTAAGGGTGTACTTGTAGTCCAAAGTAATAAAATTAAAAAAGCAAAACATTACATACTGTATTAATTACTATTTCCCTTTATAATTACCTTCCGACTAATTCTTCATGCTTGGTCTCGTTTACAATAGAGAAGAATTTCTACAAGCATTCTAAGGCATACATAGTTAAAAGTTATAAAAAACTGGCCAAGTGCGAGTCGGACTCGCGCACGAAGGGTTCCGTACCATTATCTATAAAAACGGCAAAAAAATCATGAATGTATAACTAAAATAGGTATTCTGTGAATATTTCAAGCATATATACAGGGTTACAGGTTAAGTCGACCTAGATCCTTTAAGAGGTTTTAGTTTTCATCATTCCTAGCTGATTTGACTATGAAACACCCCACCCCAAACCTAACCCATATTGAAATATTGGATTTTGATTATTTTTTAAATAAAATGAAGATTTTTTGTGTAATTGTCCTTTTTTTCGGATTTTGTGCCTCTAATTGATAATGTTTTTGCTATTTTTGTGTAGTAGATTAGTTTGTTTATTACTCTCAACACAAAAAATAACATGTTATTGAACCAACTGGGTAGTAGTCGACGATAGAAAGTTTAAAAAATAAACAAATTTGTAAAAACATTTTTTTTCTTTTAAGAATATTTAAAAAAAGTCTATGACAGTTATGCTGCAGTACCCCAAGTGTGAGTTTTTTTCGTTAACTACTGTAGTTGCGTCACGACAAAAATGTATGAAAATTTAGGCGGTGGCTCTGGGCGCCACGTTCAATTTACGCGCGAATATTAGTATTGAACGGGGCGCCCAGAGCCACCGCCTAAATTTTCATACATTTTTGTCATGACGCAACTACAGTAGTTAACGAAAAAAACTCACACTTGGGGTACAGATGTACTAAATAAAATCTACGTTTCTTTAGCTATCCAACAAGGTATAACAAGCTAGGGTATCATCATGATATTCAGAAAAAAACTGTGATGTAATGCTCTCAGGCAGTAGTAAAAAATAACTGTACTTATGGACAAAGTTATCACTTGGGTCAGCAAACGAAATAAAACAAACTAAATAGCTAAAACAACATTTATTATTATTTTTACAATTCATGTTCCACATGTCCGCCTCTGTTTCGCACACATAATCGCATTCTGTGCCTTAGTCCACTTTTAACCACACCAGTCGTTAAGCCTCTTCTAATTTCGTTTGCCGCATCGATAATTTTCTGTCTTAAAACATCAACAGATGAGATTGGATGAGGTTCGTTATAAACTAAACTTTTCATATGGCCCCATAAATAAAAATCCATGGGGGTCAGGTCGGGACTTCGGGCTGGCCACGGTATGGGTCCACCTCTTCTAATCCATTTGTTGGGGTAATTAGTGTCTAGCCACTCTCTGACACTTCGTCGGTAGTGTGCAGGGCAATCGTCATGTTGATACCACATATCTCGGATTAAATTGAGGGGTAAATCTTCCAGTAATTCGGGTAAATCGTTTCTTAAAAAGTTTTCGTAATGTTCCCCATTTAAATTGTCAGGCAGAAAATATGGCCCAATCAAATGGTTTGAGATTATTCCCATCCAGACATTCAAACTGAACCGTCTTTGTGATCCCTTTGGTCGCTTCTTATTGGGATTTCTGTCTTCTTTCGGAGCCCAATAATGAGCGTTGTGGTAATTGGTGATGCCGTCTTTATCAAATTTTGATTCATCTGTCCACAAGATGTGTCTTAAGAATGCTGGGTTTTCTAAATCTGCGTTGAGCATGAATCTGCAGAAATCAAACCTCCTCACAGGATCTCCTTCTTCGATAACATGTACCGGCGTGTAATGGTAGGGATAAAGTAGCCTGCAGTATTCACTGTAAACCACACTTTCCACTGCGATAGTCCAAGTTCTCGGGCAACAATATTAGTGGAAGTAGTTGGATCCGATCTAAACCGTTGCACTATTTCATTGTCTTGCTCTTCATCGTCATCATTAATACGAGGTCTGCCTAGGTCTGATCGTCGCCTCGAAACAGAGCCAGTCTCTCTTAGTCGTCGGTAAACTCCGTCAAAGACACTGACATCCGGTACTCGGCGCCCGGGATAACGTGCAATGTATTCATCCCGAGCTCGCGCGGATACACAGTTGCAGTACCCGTAACAAATTAAAATATCCGCATATTCCTCGTTCGTGAAGGTCGTCATCGTCAACAGTTCCAAATCAGAAGTACGTATCGAAGTCCAGTTAACAAGCACAGTCACAAATCGAAGGGGAAACAGTCCAGAAACACAAGCCAAGTCGAGTATGAATCCAAGAGCACTAAGTATCACATCTACTACGGACGAATCGCGTAAGCAGACTAAAACCAAACAGAATAACAACAAAATGGCCGAAAATAATCTATCTCCCTGACACCTACATAAATCGTCCCGCTTGCACGCACCACAGCTCCATCGAAGAACAATAGTACCGTAATTTTTGCTACTACCTGGGACCCTTTTATGAAAGTTTTTTCTAAGAATTTTGATAATACCCTAGCTTGTTAAACCTTATTGGATAGCTAAAGAAACGTAGATTTTATTTAGTACATCTGCAGCATAACTGTCATAGACTTTTTTTTAAATATTCTTAAAAGAAAAAAAATGTTTTTACAAATTTGTTTATTTTTTAAACTTTCAATCGTCGACTACTACCCAGTTGGTTCAATAACATGTTATTTTTTGTGTTGAGAGTAATAAACAAACTAATCTACTACACAAAAATAGCAAAAACATTATCAATTAGAGGCACAAAATCCGAAAAAAAGGACAATTACACAAAAAATCTTCATTTTATTTAAAAAATAATCAAAATCCAATATCTCAATATGGGTTAGGTTTGGGGTGGGGTGTTTCATAGTCAAATCAGCTAGGAATGATGAAAACTAAAACCTCTTAAAGGATCTAGGTCGACTTAACCTGTAACTCTGTATATCTGTTGCCGTTATCAATATCGAGCAAATACGAGCAAAAAAATCACGTTTGTTGTACGGGAGCCCCCTTAAATATTTATTTTATTCCGTTTTTTAGTATTTGTTCAAATACATTATCTGTGAAAATTTCAACTGTCTATCACGGTTCATGAGATACAGCCTGGTGACAGACGGACAGATAGACGGACAGACGGCCAGACGGACAGCGGAGCCTTAGTAATAGGGTCCCGTTTTACCCTTTGGGTACGGAACCCTAAAAACTAGTAAGTGGTAGTACCTAGGTACTAGTAATTTCTTCATTATGTGGATACGTGCCAGTAATAAGTATACGAGTTCAAAACAAAGAAAGATTGTCTGCTGTCAGATTTGATTTAGTAACAACATTGCGGGTTTTTATTAATGGTATTTGGGTGGGGCATTGACTTAGATGTAAGTTTAAAAAAAACAAATTAGTTACTGGTTTTTTAGTCATATGTGGCAAGTTTTGTTACCAGTTCACATTTAGTTGTAACTCGAAAGATATTATTGATATTATATAAATAATAATGATCACATAAGCACCATGAGTAAAATGATTTATTTTAAGACGTTTATTGGCATTTTTTCAGTCTTCGTGCTATCAAGAATAAATAATAAGACTCAGAATGAAAGCTTTCAATTCTATTTACAAACTCAAGGTAATTAAAGTCAGAGTTTGGTTAAAACATGAAACAAATCATAACTCGAAAATCAACCATGGGGGTGATTCGGGTACCTCTAAGGGTGCTCTACCTCTGGACTTACGCTTGACACTACTTTTTTAGACTCTCTGTATAGCCTTTAAAGCCTTATGCATATCCAAAAGCAAATAGAGAATAAATGTTATGAATAGTTGTTGAAACTACCGAAAAGCCGTGTAGTTCTTATCTGCGATGCACCTGAGGGATCGTAATGTGCGCAAAGGTGTCCCTCAAGGTTGCATCTTAGCCCTAACCCTGTTGAGCAATAAATATAAACAAAACGACAACTATTTTATATACAGGATAACATACTTATGTATAATGTCTGTTTTACTCAATAAGATAAATTATTTCTGATTCCTTTCGATTCGCTATGAGTAATGAATCCATCATAATTTTAATTCTTAGCTAGGCAGCTATTGGTTAATGTAAGCGAGCCTAGGCCGTTAGCAGTAAGCAGTAAGATTGCTTGCTACCAAATGTGTCTTCATAGATACCGAAAATTGCCTAACAAGTTCTTCATCAATATCATCATGACGTAAAATATGACAAAACACTTTACTGATATGAAATGTAATCATTTTGTAACCACCGGTGACATCGGTAGCTAGAACATAACGTTTGTTGCAATAGCACATATTGACGAATTGGATCAAACATTTTTCGGTGACAACGGTTCGATGGACACTATTTTCTTGTCACGGTGGGTAACTCTACGCCATCAATTATCTGCTAGTCCGCATCATAGCCACGGAGCTGTTCGCGTTATTATTTCTCAACTCGGTTTCTTAACTTTCCAAGGGGCTATTAGTTATGATATTGTAAGAAAATCGAATATTGTATTTTTCTATACGGTGCAGTGTGAAGAAGCTATAACCTAAATCTGGTAACTTATTAAATGTAATGCTAGTGTTTGCCTACGAATGTTCGCCTATTTTAGGCAAAATTATTTCTGGCAATGAGCTTGTGAAATGGCACATTGTTTTTTCGCGATTCTGGTGTACCGTATTTTCTATCTGCTAGAGTAATTTGTTTCTCTCTTATATTTTTGCCTAGTCATGTGGTTGTTATTAAACTAAATGAAGTCTGCGTGATCACTAGCTTCATATAAAATAAGCATGTCATGGAAATATGTACAGAGATTACCCGTCACTTTAATATCATCATGGTTGAAGTAATCAAAATATAATAAATTACATCGCCTACTATGATAGTGACAAGTGACCTTGCATTTCGTAATATTGGAATGAGGAATTTATGATACGTAATGATATGTAACTGTTAAAGTCAATGTACTTTCGAAAATTATTGCAGAAAACTCTATATCGAGAACTGGATTACAATGAAACATTCGAAATATATTAAAAGACGAATCACTCGTAACCGCAGAAACAATTGTACTATAACGTGCGGTCAATATTTGTGGTCGCAAGAGTCATATTGGTCCTTGAATCGTTCAATGAAGTGTTCACTGCTCATGTGACATTGAATGCATCGCCCAAAGACTAACTGTGATCCTTGTATTCAGATCACGACTGCGTGGTCGATAAACGATAGCGTGTGCGTCATCGATAAGTTACTAGGCGGTTGTGTTGCTCATCATGAATGGAAGATGGAATACCAATGATATTTATCTTTGGATTAGCATTGGATTTTTGATCTTAGCGCCATATGTAACAGTTTTTGAGCTGGTCTGTGTTATTAAATAACTTCCTCGAAATTTTTGGAAGACTTCGCCATAATTTTAAGTTTCGACATTGCGCTGATGCTTTTCTAACGTTTTCTCTTTTCATAGACTATCTACAATTCCAACAACTAAAGTATGACACATGAGCAAATGACTTTTTCTTTCTTTATCTATGAAACGTGCATATACATCAAGTAGGCATAAATAATTACAACAGCAGATACGTATCTAACGAGAATGTAATCATAGTTTAAGTAATTAACAACTGCTCTAACGCAATTATATTGCACCTGCTTACAAGCAACGGCCTTCGAAGGTTAGTCATTATGACTGCCTTCCTGACTACTTTTTGAGATGGCAATGACATTTTGTCTTTCCTAACTACCTACCCTTTACTTTAAATAAATGCATTGGTAAGAAAGACTGGGTTCTTCGCTTAACGACTATAAAGCTAAATATTCTTACTTAGATTTTTCTGAATGAATGACCGCTGCATCGGGACCTCTTCGTGCCTTGTAGAACCCGTTAACCCGTTCATGGCTGAATTTTCGAATTAACTTAACTTTTTTAACAAATCATGGTTCTCCTGGGTTTTTAACATTATAAGTAGTTACAGATTATTTTTATTCTTGTCTAATTGCTTGACGGCAGAGGTATATTTTGAGTTTTCATTATCGTAATAAATTGTAGTTTTAAACATCTACGTTCTCAACTTTGGGATGAGGATAATGACGACCGTAATTTTTGTTAACGTTTTTCGAATATTCACCCTCATGCAGGCAATCAGCAAGAAATCTATTACAATCGTCACAGGTAGTCGAAAATTCGAAAGGGTATCAACCGATCTAACCTTGGGTACCGGTATCCCCATAAGTTGCGTTGAGGGGTCAAGCGGCAGCCGCGCCGTGCGAAATACAAGGTCTCGTAACAATTTACAACAATTTATGTGGAGTATAATTTAATTTTTTACCTAATAAACTTGAGAAGAGGCAGACATGGTTGTATACCGAAGTAAAGAAGGCAGAAGGAGGCTCTTTCCTCGTCTGTAGAAATACAAAATATATCTATAGTATATATATACGTATATAGTATAAAACAAAGTCACTTCCCGCTGTCTGCCCTTATGTATGCTTAGATATTTAAAACTACGCAACGGATTTTGATACGGTTTTTTTTAAAATAGATAGACCGATTCAAGGGAAAGGTTTATATGTATAATACATGCATATTATAGTAGAGAAAAACGCAGAATTGGCGACCTCTAGTTTTTTGGATAATATAATACAATACTCTTCATTGTACACAAAATAAACAAGAAACATTACTATAAAAATAGAGATGTACAATGGGCGGTCTTATCGCACTCGGCAATTTCTGCCAGACAACCTTTGTATAGACATGATTTGCAAAAAAATGAAGAGGGGCTAATTATCATGAAGACAGCCGCTAAGATTAGCTAGCTAATTACAACCCCATCCTATTTATCTAGCTAACTACAGTAATACAATAAATGCGTCAACTTTGCAAGTTTTAAAATCTACCGCATTACTGCTGTGCAAGTACTCTAAACAAAACAACCTTGGTATATTTGTCACTTGAATAATATTTATGATTGTTTGCTTTGCAAGATCAAAGATCACACGGCTAAATATAGATTTTTTATTTATATCGGAAATATGTACGTACATCATCAGCAAACTTGGCGGTCGACCAGCGATTCGAAGCTAGAATCAGGGCTCGGATACTGGTATATTTTTCGAAACGGTTTCGTCTTAAATACCTAAGAAACAGTTTGTTTCGGTTACGTTCGAACGGAACGTTATAAAAAACGTTTTTCAAAAAGAACAAAATTTGAATTGTTCTCGGTTAATAAAACGTTTTTAACCGTTTTTTTTCCATTTTTTTTGGGTTGTTCGTTCGAAACAACGAAACTTCGAAACAAAACTACCTACGAATATTACGAATTTAATTCAGTTGGTATTTGACTGCCGTTCGTCGTTTCGTTAAAGCTTAAAGTAGACCCTATTATCACTGTGAATATTATTCTGTGAGTACGAGTATAGTGTGTGTTAAAACTTGGACAAAAAAATATCTTTGACATGCACATTTTATGTACTATTAAAAAAAAATTTTTTAGGTTTTGAAACATTTTTTCATCCCACTTGCGACACACCCGACTTGCGACCCACCAAAGCCCCTCAAGTTAAAGGAGAAAATCTTCAAGTCCGTGATAAGACCTATCGTACTGTATGGAACGGAATGTTGGGCCGTAAAGAAGACGCATGAGACGCATGAGACGTGTGAGATAGATGTGTGGAGTGACCAGAATGGATAAGGTCAGGAATGAGTATATTAGAGGAAGTTTGAAAGTGGCGCCAGTGACAGAAAAGTTGAAAGGGAATCGTTTGTCTTGGTATGGGCATGTGAAGAGGAGGGATGAAACGCAAGTGACTAAAAGAGTTATGATTATAAATGTGGATGGATGGAGCGGGAAAGAAATGTCAAAGGAAAGATGGATCTAATAGATTGTGTGAAGAATTATATGGAAGAGAAGGGGAGGCAGTGTTAGCATGACGGTTGATAGGACGGAATGGAAGAGGAAAACATCTTGCGCCGACCCCAAGTAACAAGGGCAAGGGCAGGAAGATGATGCAAGATTCTTTCTGTAAGTTGGCTGGAGTAGGTACAGTGGTGATTTGAAGTTGTATTTGGAAGGCACTGCGCTATCATCGGGTGCCTCTCTACCTCCGCCACGTCGTTGGGGCTTATCTGTCGGAGAGGTGTGACACCTACATGGGACGCGATGGCAGTTACCAGCACCAAGTGACGTGCGGTGTTCCACAGAGCTTGGTCCTGGGCCTCCTCCTGTGGAACATCGGATACGATTGGGTGCTAAGGGGCGAGCTCAGATCGGGGGTAGACCTGACGTCTTATGCGGACGACACGCTGGTCACTGCCCGCGGGAGCTCGCACAGGGAGGCAGCGTTGCCGGCGACAGCTGCGGTCTCTTAGGTGGTGGACCGCATACGTCGCCTAGGCCTGGAGGTGGCTCTCAGCAAGTCGGAGGTCATGATGTCTCACGGCCCCCGGTGGGCGCCGCCACCCGGCTCGCACATCGTGGTTGGGGGGGCTCGGATCGCTGTCGAGTCTACCATGAAGTACCTGGGATTGGTGCTCGACAGCCGGTGGGACTTCGGGCCCCACTTCCGACGTCTGGCGCCCAAGTTGCTGGATGAGGCTGGCGCGCTCACAACGCTGCTTCCCAATTTGAGGGGCCCGAGTACCGCCTCCAAGCGGCTGTGTGTGGGGATCGTGCGATCGCTGGCCCTGTATGGGGCCCCGATATGGGCGGCTGACCTGACGGCCAGCAGCATCAGCATTCTGCGGAAGCCGCAGTGGGCGATGGCTGTCAAGAGTCATAAGGGGTTATCGCACGATCTACGAGGCGGCCTGCTTACTGGCTGGATCTCTGCCCTGGGACATGGAGGCGAAGATATTCGCGTCACTCTACCAGTGGCGCGATGAATCGCGGGCGCGAGGCGAGCGGCCGATGCAGCGCCAGTTTGAGCTGTGTCGGCTGTAGCTTCGCGAGGTCCAGGTGGTGAAATGGCGGGACAGGCTTTCACGCCCTACCGCCGACGTCATCACCAATCTACGCGATCCGGCCGGTACTGGCGGACTGGCTCTGGAGAAGGCACGGCTCCCTGACGTTTCACGCGACGCAGGTGCTCTCGGAGCATAGCTGCTTCTTTTTAAATTAGGTTTTTTAATTTTTTCTCTTGCGTCTCATTTTGTGATCAAAATAGGACCAATAACTAACCACTCGCAAGTCGCAACACAAACCGCAAAAAGGAGTCGTTTCGACCAAACTCCTAGTTTTCGGCATAATGTCTGTTCCTATAGCTGACCGGCTCGAGCTCCTCGGCATGGAGTTTACAGTCAGTCTCAACTTCGGCACCCCCATTGAGCACAAAGTCTAAACCAGCCAAAAAACTGGGCATCCTAAATAGAGTGAAGCGATACTTTTCGCCTGAACATTTGTTGACTTTTATAAAGTGCAAGTCCGATTCTGCATGGAGTATTGCAGCCACCTTTGGGATGGCCCAGCAAAATACCAACTTGCCGCGCTTGACTCAGTGGAATGCAGAGTTAAGAGACTCATTGGCGACGTAAAACTGGTGGATGCCAAGCTTCACAGCTCGGCTCATCGCCGCAAGGTTGCCTGCTTGTCGGTCTTCTATAGACTGTAATTCAGTGAGTGTGCTCAAGAACTCCACAACCTCATCCCACCGGCCCCCTTCTCCCATCGAACATCCAGACGCACTGCAAGTTACCATCCATACCTAGTTGCTATTCCACCAATTCGCACTAAACACGACGCACGGCAAAAGAATGGAACTCACTGACTGCGTCTGTGTTCCACGCTTACGACCCGAATATCTTCAAAGTTACAATGAACAGGCTTCTTCTGGGTAAGCTCGTTCCATCGCAGACTTTGTCTTTATCACCTCTGACCTTGACAAAAGTCAAGAGAAAACCCATCTTCAGTTCAGTTGCACACATCAAATCAAACGAAGATTGTAAACTCCTCCAAGGGGATATTAATGCCATCTACGAGTGGAGCGTTGTGAACAAGCTGTTCTTCAACAAAAACAAATGCAATGCCATGACATACGGTCGAGGATTGCGACCAATCCATTTTGAATACAGTTTGGGTGGTGAAATAGTTACTCGAGTCACCAACGTTAAGGACTTGGGAGTGACCTTCGACCGCTGTCTGACGTTTAAAGATCACGTATCCACTCTGGCGAAGGAATCTTTCAGGCGCTTGGGATTTGTCTTGCGTAATGCTCGTGACTTTCGCAACCCAAATGTTATTAAGCTGTTATACACCACACTGGTTCGCAGTAAACTTGAGTCCAGTGCCTGTGTCTGGCACCCCCATACTGCGACCCAAACACTGATGCTGGAAAAGGTACAGAAAACTTTCTTGAGATATTTTTTCAATAGGTCGTACAATTTCTATTCCTACATGTACCCCACCAACTATCTCTTAGGAATGTTGGGCTTTAACTCGTTGGAAGTAAGAAGAGGCCATGATCAGCTGCTAAATCAGCTGATAGTAGCCTTAGGGGTCGTATCGACTGCCCTGAGCTCCATGGCCTTTTCTGTCGACTATTTGTGCCCGACAAATACATCGGACACCGTCAAAGCCGTCGGCACAATCTATTCGCGCAACCTTCAGCCAGAACTGTCGCCAGAGCTGAATCCCCTGTGTGTCGTACTCTAAGGATACTCAATGCCCTCCTGGCTGCCAACCCTGAATGTGATGTGTTCGCGGATAAATGGAGTGAAATTGTGCGTGTATGTCTGATGTTCTGTGAGATACAGTATGCGAGGGTGTCCACTATCCCATGTTAGTCTTAAGTATTTTGTGTATGACACAATTGTCGACATTACATACCTGTATTTTTCTACCTTCCATGTTACTTGTTTCTATGTTAATTATTGTAATTGGTGTTCACCGTTTTAATTAACTATAAATAAATAAATCTCAAATAAAATAAAAACTATGCTCGACTATGCTCCGAACCAGGGTTGTTGCGAACATCAGCATCAGCATCCGCTGATCTTCAGCATCTTTTTCAACATCAGCATCAGCATCCGCATTGATCGATGCTGATATTAATGCTGATGTTCGAGTCGTGACATGACCGCAGAGGGGGCGGGGCTTATATCCCGTGAAGTTTTTGCTTACGAGTGCGAGTTTTGATCAATCCAAGGGCAGACCGGGATTGCGTTTACAAACAAATACAAACTTGTCTCATTCATTACGTTATACTTAATACGTATCTGCGCGTGAAAGTTTTTTTTCGTAAACTTTTGAGTTTGATAAATAATGCCAACCCCATTGAAAAGTGGATTATGTACCTTTGATTAAATTCCAATACCTATTAATTAAACGAAAGATTGGTAGCAGGTTATGCACTAGGTAGTCTAGGTACTTAATTACTAATCTAGTACTATACTAATTATTACTAATCTACTAAGTTTGATTATATTTTTTATTAAAATCCCAAAATTTTTGAGACAATCGTTTATTTCAGTACCACGGAAAACTGTGCAACTTTTAGATATTATTCAAAATGGTCACTACTTTTTCCGTTTTTTTAAGAAAATCATGAGAATCAGCATCCGCTGATGTCAATGGTAAAACATCAGCATCAGCATCCGCTGATTTGAAAAAAATATGCATCAGCAACAACCCTGCTCCGAACTATGCTCGGAATGAATGATGTATTGAAATGAAAACATATCCTACGGAACTTAACAAGTCCATGCTTGTTGCCGCACACTATGTGCGGCTCCGTCCTGCGGAATAAACCGGTTTTTGAAAACTAGCTTTTTGTTCTCTTTTCGTTTTCGTTCCGAACAAAATGTTGTACATAGAACTGTTAGAAACGTTTTAAAAACGTTATTTTAAATAACGTTTCCGAGCCCTGGCTAGAATCGCTTACACATGGTGTACGATATCAGGGATTGCAAGCGGGCCTTGAAAATGAATTTGCCCACAGTCGCTTTTAGTGAAACCCATGTTTGGGGAAGGGGTATTCTGGTCGGGAACTATTCGGAAAACTTCTCCCGTCTTAGAAATGTCCTTTTAAGTTGAAGAGAAAAGGGGGCGGGGTTAGCGTATTGAGAGCGGTTAAACATTTTTTGTTAAAATAACAACCGCTAACTTTGCCTACAGTGCATTTAATGCTTACGACTTATATCAGAACTTGTTTTTGGGTGTAAACGAGGGATTCCAACTTGCTACGTACGAAGCTTTAGCTAAAGTGGCTAAAGTACGTCATTCCACTTAGCCGACAAGTTTTTGTTTTTTTTTTTATAAATAGTTCTTTATATCGAAACGAGTCTTGAAGATTTAAACAGGATAAAACAGAGTATTTATATTGTGCTTGTCGTATATCTTGTTTTTCTACAAGATGATCAAGTTGACCTATTGCTCCCTGACATCATAGTAAATTGATACAAATTTTAATGGTGTTTCCTCATAAATAAAATATTATCCTCAGAGGACAATATTAGATTTTCTAGAGCCTTATAAGTATTAATCAAATTGACACACCTTTAAAATACTGACTTAGAATTATAATTGACTATAATTTGCAAAATTACACGAATAATATTAATATTTCATCACAAAATATTCGCAATCGCATCTAAATATGCTATATATAAAAGCAACCTTACATGAGATGCGGTCGCATCTCTATCAAAATAATACGAAATAATAATGGCATAGATAAAACTCATACGTTTACTTTCTCTTCAATAAAAATCACACTAGCGGAGAGAAAAAATAATTGGTAACAGAAACGATTTCTAAAATAACAAGGTATTCTAGGAAATTCTCACTTATAAGTATTTGGTTGCTTTAAGAGGAACGGTTATTGCTCTTAAAAACTTGGCAGTTTATAGTGAGGAATGTCACATGTTAAACCAATTATTATTGTCGTTAGCCCCATAAGCATGGTGTAAACGAATTCGTGTAGTTCCTTCTAACCGCATGATCTATTGGTGACACAGATTGACCCAAAATAGATTACAAATAGATTCAACCCAAAAAAAATTGAAATGAAAACAGTGCGTTGTGTTTTTGAGTCATTTTCGCGCCCTGCGTTAACTGACTGCGCGAAGCGATATCGCACAAGTCGTGACGGCTAGCTGTGACGCCGTAGAAAATAAAAATAAATTGAAAAAAATGTTTTTGCTTATTTTTTTGCAATCTTATGTGGTTTAGACATGATCACTAAACCCTATCGCAAAAAAAAAAGAATTATATTTTTCTATTTTTAATCAACCTAAATCCCGTGCTGGGTTAATCTATACCAATAATAGACCACATGGTTTTAAGGAATTACACGAATTCGTTTATGTACACACAGTATACAGTTAACGATTTTGTAAAAGTAAGCAACTTGCCCTAAGTTACAAACTGCAGGTGGCCTTGACAATTATTGTATCAAATCTGCTCAAGAGTAAATTAAAGTCATTGATAGTACTAAAGTCGACCTTCATATCGGCAGCCAGTACTCGGAGTATGCCGGAGTAGTTTGTGCAATGGTTGCATTCACCGGCCGCTGCGCTTGCGACACTAGCCGATGTGTGAGGGAGAACACCGCCATCCACTCCCATAATGTTTCAGTAATATGTCT
Organism: Amphipyra tragopoginis; assembly: GCA_905220435.1. NCBI lineage: Eukaryota > Metazoa > Arthropoda > Insecta > Lepidoptera > Noctuidae > Amphipyra > Amphipyra tragopoginis. The sequence goes on from HG992009.1 coordinate 16,210,809, forward strand.
AAGTTATATTCTTTTAGCAAATAAGTTATGATATCATTTGATGGTTTTATCGAACAGTTCCTATACAGGGTTAATTGAAAAACACCAACAACCTCTTGAGGGGTCATTGTACTCTCTTCAAATCACGGCTCATCTTCCGTGCGGAAGATGTCCGGTCTTTTGGAGGGCATACACGGGGACACAGGTCCAACGCGCAGAGGCCCCTTTGAGAACTTTAATCTATAATGGGGTGGGGCACCAACCGGGGACTATTCACGGCTGCACTATTGGAGTACAGTCATGGACCGTCCCAAGTGGGTGCAAGACTATTGTAAAATATGGTGAAAAATATCTGGTCTATGGGAAGGGGTGTTAGGTGGACTAGATAACTTCTATTGCCGGAAGAAAACGGCGTCTGCCTTTCAACATTTAAAATTGAAAAGTTTTGGCAGACGGTGACTCGCCAGCTCACTAGCTGGGCCCCCTGAAAAGCCGCCAGTACATAGGCGAAGAGGGCAACAAACGTGTGAGCGTCATTGTACTTACTACTTATCATTATGAACAACTTTTACTATGGGACCAATTCTGAAATCGCGAAAAAAAACAGCTGTTCCCTACATTTTGACGAGCTAAGCGAACATCTTTGACGATTTCTAGAAAGCAGAAATCGAGGTGATGGAAAATTTTAGACAATATTAGCATCAGGTGTGTAATCAAAGATTAGCAGAGCTTTCGAGCTTTCATTCTGACAAAGCGTCATTAAGGCGCCATTACCAGTTGTCGATGACCTAGAGGGTTATAATTTGCTTAGCAGATTACCTATTCAAGTTCTTATGAAATTCTATGTGTATTGATCATGTAGGTATCCTCGGTGAGGCAGAAGATTAATAGCGACATTAAAATTATGGATATAATATAAATTAAAAATTATGTAAATTTACACTACCGACGGCCATCATGATTTATCTTGCACGTCGTCCTTGTCGATTCAAAGGTTGTCTGGATATTGCTATTAGCGATGAGACCGAGCTACGTATGGTATTCCGAAATACCGCTCACCGAAAGGACGGTTTTCCGATAACACTCTACTCCGACGGTTAGTTGAACGAAAAAATAATTGGCCGATGAAACGTTTCGCCGATAATATTATTCATCGACGGTTGGTAGTCCGAATGAATCCTTCGCCGATGTAACGGTTCACCGAAAACACTCTTCTAGCGAGCGAGCGCAGCGACATTGGATTTGGAGATTGGGACACCCCGACTCGGATAGGTTAGGTTTGAAGGGGATGACGGGGGCTAGAATGAGCGAGCGAAGCGAGCGAATAATAAATAATAATAATTATTATTATTGGGTTTTTCAATGTGGAATTTCGCAGTAGCAGCCCGGAGTCAGGATTTGTGCCCGGTCGATGGCAATAGGCTCGCTCCCTATTACATGGGACGTAAACATAAACGGCGAAATGTGGATGTAAGTACTATACATATATACACCCCTGCCAATCCTTCGGGGAATACAGGCGTGAGTTTAAGAGTAAAAATTGGCAATCAATATAACAAATAGTTATTTGAGCCAAAATTGTTAATTATTAAGCGGTTTTTTTTTGGAATTCTGTCCTGTGTAATTCCTTGCGTTTTTCTGGCTCCTGATGAAAAAAGTTTGCACAAGTTTGCTCACAAGTTTCAAACCAGACCAGACAGACGACGACATTTTGAATTATACTTCCTTGAACGCTCTGCCATTCATAAAATAATAAATAGGAAATATTAACATTGATGGACTTTAAAGATGAGATGATGCCATTTATATTTTGTACTCCATCGCGACTTTTGAAGAAATCTCTTAAAAATCTAAGGTTTTTCAACTGATTTAGTATTGAAAGACAAAAATATGACTTAAAAAATGCTGATAGGGAAAGTAAACGTAATCGAATAATCTTGAATACAGATTAAAGGTAGTCACCAAGAAAGGCAAAGGATCGCTTCTAAAAATATTCGAAGCCAGTCATAAAAATAAAAGTTTATTTTTGAGTTGATTTGAAATAAAAAAATCTAATTTAACTTTTTTACAAACCCCGAAACCTTGCTGCAGTGAGCAGTCAGACTACAGGTATTTAGGTATAACTAAACAGCAATTTATCAAAAAGCCTAATAAGTATTACCTAATCGTGAAGGTCAAACGAACAAATAATACCTATAAATCATTTTTATATGGATATTATGCAAATTATGTACGTAGATATTATAGTTTCTCAATGATTGTGCACAGCAATCAATATCATCGATTCAGACGTGTTGTCCGGTTGTCTATTCGATCGATATGTCAATTGGTCTTTATGAATGCAAGCATGCATGGTTGACTAGACTAGTTTAAAGCAGAGGCTTTATTTGTAGTTGAGATTTATTGTGGCGTATAGAGTATATAGGATTGCTTCAAACGAAATGGCGAAACTTCACGGTATTACTAAACTTTGTAGATAACAAGATATCTTGTTATCTACTACGTGTGCGCTCTTCGCTGCTGTATGATTAGTTAAGTATCTTGTTTTAAGTTAAGTAAAGTTTAGGCATTATTTATTAGAACGTTTTATATTAATGATACCTTATGGAGGAATGGGGGAGGCCTATGTCCAGCAGTGGACGTATTTCGGCTGAATGATGATGATGAATAACCTTGTGAAGTTTTCCCAAACCCTGTATTGTATTCATCATCATCATTTTAGCCCGGAATCACCCACTCTTGGGAATAGGCCTCTTCGATCTTGTACGTCCCTCGTCCAGGTGTTTCCCGCGGCTTTGACGATGTCGTCAACACAAATCACTTTCTGATGGCGGTTTCTTCGACTTGACCTTGCCCACCATTTGGTTGAAACTTTACTCCATCGGCCATTACCAAGTCTAGTCATATGTCCCGCCCAACTTCATTTGAGATTGTTTGTCCTGTTCCCGAAGTCGTAAGATTTCATATAGATAAATAAAAAGAAAAGTCCTGACTGACTGACTGATTGATTGACTCATCAACGCCTAGCCCAAACCCTTGGACCTAGAAAGCTGAAATTTTGCACAGAGGTTCTATTTATAATGTAGACAAGGAATAAGGAAGGATTTTTCGAAATTCAACCCCTAAGGGAGTTAAATAGGGGATGAAAGTTTGTATGGAAAATCGTCACTTAACGGGTTCAAAATTTCACGCAAGCGAAGCTGCGGGCAAAAGCGAGTAGTATACATAGAGATAGACAAAATACAATAGATTTGTCGATCTTCCGCAGGGATATTGTCTGTCGAGACGATTTAGAAAAAAAATGCATTGCTAATGACATGCCATGCCATTCATACGTAATTTTTATTCAAATTTATGATTATTTACGGTTTACTCACGTGCATTTTTCGGGATTGCACGACTAGTTTCGGACCCAAACGGAGCCCTTATTCATGAGCTGATCACGTGGTAAGGTCGCGAGTCGAACGTTTGGGGGCTCAGCACGGGCTCCGTTTGGGTCCGAAACTAGTCGGGCAATCCCGAAAAATGTACGTGAGTAAACCGTAAATAATCATAAAATACGAATGTGTCTCATAAAAGTTATAATACAATTTATTCAAGTTTTAATTTTTGTTTGTTATTAATTCTATATTTCACGGTACATCTATGGCGATGAATTGAAAGGTGTTTCAAATTAAAGGATATCCTGATCATTTACGACATATTTTATACTAATTATCGTATTTAATTCAGTAATGCATGTGAGCATAGCCCCTAGTCATGTACCAATATGAATAGCATTCGTATCGCTAGCCGGTCACGTACAGTGATAATGTTTTGGTTTTAAACATTGTACAATACGGCCGACGTATCTTGGCGAGTCTGAAGTTAGCTGATTAGCTGCGCAGTAGACAATTTCGTTTCTAAGGCGATTAAGGCACTTGTCCCACCGCCGACGATGAGCGAGAAGCGAGTAGAGCTAGAAACTAGAAACGAGATGGCGAGCAGCGAGAAGCGAGTATTATCTTTGATAGCTCTTGTCGCTCAGCGACAAACTAGTGGAGCGAGTCCTCGCCGGCAGTGTCAACAGTCAGCGATCAACTATTAATATATGCATCTCTTTTGTTTACACGGAATGTGTATCTATTGCGCGTTTTTTGAGCGAGAAAATAGCCGATAGTTAGTCGCTTCCTCGCCGGCGGTGGGACAACTGCCTAACACACGGCACCGCCTACCGCCGCGGTGCGCGGTGCCGTGTTTTAATCGCATATAAAAGATTCATTGCGCAGCCAAACAACTAACTTCAGACTCGCCAAGATACGTCGGCCGTATTGTATCTTCATTTTGTTTTCCATTATTTGTATTATGGCTTCTTTTCTATTCTTGTACGGATGAAATAAATTAAGAGTTATGATGAACAGAACAGGGTGATTAGACATGCAACCAATTTTTGATTTTTTCACTTGGTAGGTTTTGACCCTAGTCGCCACCTGATGGTAAGCGCAAACGGGGTCTAAGATGGAATCCAAGTAACGGAGATAATTATAGTATTCCCCTAAACTTCTCTGGATCTCACATACACACGACGGAACACAGTAAAGTGCTTGGCGCCGTGAGGGTGGTAGCTAGCCAGGCGGACCGTAAGATCAGGGGAGGGCAAGTTTTTTTCATCAGGGGCTAGAAACGCAAATGAATGAAATTTAGAAGAGGGACAGAATTCCAAAAAAAAAATGCATTTTGTACTACCACATCTAACACTTTTCGCTCAAATAATTACGGCCTTTTGTTATGGCCGTACGCTCTTGCTCTTAAGCATGAATTACACAGAAACGGCATAAGGCGCAGGCACGGCGCAGGCGCGTCGCTTTCATACATTTTGTGCGAAAAAATTTGAAGCGGCACGAAAAATGTATGAAAGTGACGCGCCTGCGCCGTGCCTGCGCCTTATGCCGTTTCTGTGTAATTCAGGCCTTAAAGGGAAGGGTTGGCGGGCCGGATTAAAATCCTTCGTGGGCCGACGTTGGCCCGCAGGCCGTAGTTTGCCCACTCCTGGTATAGATCATACCACCAAACGTGTTGGGTTTTGTTGAACGTTACAACACGCGTCTATTCCCAGAGCGCGGTGTGGAAGTTTCATATTCTAGCCTGTCCTGAAACGGGGAACCTATTTCTTGTGAGACGTGATAGTATACTTGAAATGCAAAAACGACCCTGTTTATTAATAATATCGTTACCATAGAATACTTTTAGTCTTTAACCCTCGTCGCAAAAAGAGGGGTGTTATATATATACTTTGAACAATGTCTGTCTGTGGCACCCTAGCTCCCAAACAGAGGAACCGATGTCAATGACTTTTTTTTTTTGTTTGATAACAGGTTTAATTAGAATGGCTCTTAGCTATGTTTGATGATAATTGCTTTAGCTATTTCAATGCCATTTTTTTTTCATTTTTTAGTTTTACTAATATATATGTAACTGTATTTGCATTATACATACGATTAAACCACTTAAGTTTGTCTTAGCATTAGCTTAATATGCATTGCATTGGCAAATTAATTCATTTGCCAATGCAACGCATTTTAAGTTTTATGATTCATTTAATTATTTACCAAGCTTCATTATTTAATTTTGGGATTATATTAATTAAACATTCGCTCTCAAGGTTCATTTTTGTGGTCTCAGCAAATATTCTGTGCATTTTATTTTTCGAAGGATTTAATTTTGGGGATTCCTAGGCTAGCATGACAATATTTTAGCTCTGCACATTTGTGTGCATATCTTTATTAGAAATATATGTCCTCAAATACGGTTATCCAATATTTAGTTAAGGTTTATTCACGCGATAGGTGTTTATTGTCAAATTAGATTAACGCCGATCTTAATTAATTTTATAATTAGTTTATGATAAATGAAGCAAACGTTTTCGTAATTTATTCGGTTGTCACGTTTTCAATTACGAAAAGAAAACATAACATTATCTTAACGGAAGAGTGAAAAAAAACGGGTAGCGGAAAGTAATGGACTAATTATGTTATGTTACTCAATAGATCAATTATGTTGATTATGGCAACACCCCCTTCGAAGCGTTTGGTGTAGCAATCTAGTAGAACGACACATGTAGACCAGTATTACATAATACATTATCAAATGACGATGATAAACAAATTATATTTAAAAGCATTGCAATTTAAATTTAGTAATTACAATGAGAAGCTATACATAGACAAGAACATAATTATATACTTATAATACACACAATCATAATGAAGATCTCAAAATATTAAGTTAGACAATTCAATATGCATACAGTTGTAAGTAGTATTTTAGTTTCATGACAACTTAATTGAAGTTATATAATGTTAAAGTTACTTTAAATTGCGTCAACAAATAAAAGTACCCACTCATTTCCATTCTAACAATAGATCGAAATTATATGAATGCTATGTATGATAACTGCCATAATTATACTCGTGGAGAGAATTTTATTTGCTAGTATTTTCCAACGATAGCGAAATGATTTAAAATTATAGAATAATTTTTAAACCTTTTACCTTTTGTAAATGTGAGAGCTTTGTAGACTTGCTAGATGCCTGGATATCTAGTTAATTTGTGACCATATTTTTCATTTTGTTTTTTTTTTTTGTGTGGTTCCTGCTCTTAAGTCTACTTTGCTCTCTAATAACTATTCTAAGTCATAACTGTACCCACTCAAATTGTTAAAGATATGGATTTTAAAAGAGTAACCATGGAGTTTCTTGCCGGCTCTTCTCCATAGGAAACGACTAATTGGAACCGTGTACCTAAATTCGACTTTTCATAAGCGCCCGTAATGGTTTATGTGAAATAAAAACTTTTGATTTGATTTGATTTGAAAGGTGCAAATCGATTGAATTTATGGAAGTATTTTTGGTGTAGGTAAATTGGGTTTGAGCAGTAACAATAACAAAATGTATATTTTCCTTGTTGATCCCAAATTAGAACATAAAATAACTGTTTATCATATTTAACAAGTTACAAATGTAGACTATAGGATTTCGTAATTTTATTATAAAAGTCATCATCATCTGCCTAGCCTTTTCCCAACTATGTTGGGGTCGGCTTCCAGTCGAACCGGATGCAGCTGAATATCAGTATTTTACATGGAGCGACTGCCTATCAGACCTCCACAACCCAGTAACTGGGTAATACGATAGTCTTGGTAAGACTGGTTGTCAGACTCTCTGGCTTCTGACCAACAGTAACGACTGTCAAAGATCTACAAATGACAGCCGGGACCAACGGCTTTACGTGCTTTCCGAGGCACGGAGGAAACTCGCTATGGTAAATGGTCACCCATCCACAGACCAACCTCGGCAAGCGTGGCTTAACCCGGAAGATCGGTCTATGCGGCTGTAATTATTTAGCCACGAGCTCCTCTTTTCTGAAATTTTATTATAAAAGTAATATAGAAATATATTGTTACTATAAGTCCCGCCGTTCTATCTAGCCCTTTCCCAACTATGCTAGGGTCAGCTTCCAGTCTAGATGCGGCTGAATACCAGTATTTTACACGGAGCAACTGTCATCAGAACACCGCATCCCAGATAATGGGCAATACCGATATTCTTAGGTTAAACCGGTTGTCAGACTTTCGAGCTTCTGACTACACGTAACGACTGTCATAGGTATTCGTATGACACCCGGGACGGACGGTTTAAGGTGCTCTTCAAAGAACAGAGGGGTGTCGATGCGTAACGAACGGTCACCGATCCACGGACTGACCTTAGCAAGCGCAGCCTTACCTTGCAAATCATATGATCCGCGCCGTTGCTAATTAACCACAAGCCCCTCTAAGGGGCTCTCTAAGTCCCTCCGTATGACTAGAATATACTAAAATCATAAAAAAATTAAGTAAATTTCGTTTTGTTACAGGTACAAAGGACGAGTGAAGTGTACAAAAACGTTAGTGAAAAGTGATGCTCAGTGGTTGGACATAAAACTAAAACAGAAACAAAACAAAGATGTCTGTAGAAACTCAGGAGTACATCAACGGCTTGAGGCCAGGACCCCTCACGAGGGAGATCCCAGAATGTATGAGGGACAAGTATACCGTCGTGCAAGCGATTATAGACGTTATAATGTTTGTCATCGCCGGTGCTGGATATGTGATCAAAGCTATATACTTTAGTATAGTAGGCCGACATAAAAAGGACCTTAAGGGTGCAATTGCTGTGGTGACAGGAGGCGGTGGAGGCTTAGGCAGTCTTATATCCCTGAGGCTCGCTCGACTTGGCTGCACAGTCGTCTTATGGGATATCAACAAACAAGGTCAGTTGACTAATTACTGCATTATAACCACGCACGTACAGATGATAGTCATGACTTACTCGATGACACGTCTGCATATTTTAGTTACGTAATATAAATAAAATATTATTTTATGGCTAATGCTGGACACGATATATGCAAAAATGCAGAATGCACGTTTTAGAGCAACGCAGATATGTTTCTAGCAGAAGTTCTTGAATTGTTAAGTATGATTCACACCTGACGAAGTGCGTCGGAGTGCATCGGCGCGCGTCGACGCGTATCGTTGCGGACGGAAGCGCAATCTAAAATGCAATAAAGAGAATTAAAATGCACATGAAATTAAGAACTTATTTTATTGCATTACCCGCTCCGATGCGCTTCGCCAGGTGTGGAGTACAAAAAAGTTTACAAAATAATTGGACAGATGGTATTTCATCTACAACTAAATTTAAAAACAATAAACAATCGAGTAATGAATCAAGAAAAAACAAAACTGCTTCCAACGAGGTGGCGATTGTTATAATTCTACACGGTGTTTATGTAATTTGTTCCTATAAACTGCGACACATCGATACAAAGTGTGAGAATCGAAACACAATTGAGGGATGCATCAACACATTATTTCCACACGTAGCACCGCTTATAGAGAATGTAAAGCTGTATGCAACTATACACTATAAAATATAATGTCAGATAATGTTCAATAAGTGAACAAGTTGTTGTATAGTCTTGGCTTTAATTATGGCACCTATCACATTTCGTAAAGGAGATGTTTGATTTTGGGCCACCACCACCATGTACAGTATATAGAAAAATAGAAAAAAAATAGGGAATTCCCATAAAAATACAAATAAATTAATTTGATGAAGAGTACCTACTCTTGTACTGGAATTATTATTTGGCGACGTTTTTCAATCTGTTATCCCTTTTTTTCTGGTAGCCATGACAGTTGTGTTTGACATTGACATGAGTTTGACAACTTTGACAGTCCTAGGTTTCGTGTACAACACCTGTACCCCAAGTGTGAGTTTTTTTCGTTAACTACTGTAGTTGCGTCACGACAAAAATGTATGGAAATTTAGGCTGAGGCTCTAGGCGCACCGTTCAATTAACGCGCGAATATTAGTTAGTGAACACACTAGTGACATTTCACATAATTTCGATCCGCCATATTTTCATGTGTTGCTCTCCTTGACCAAGATAACTTGAATGTACAATTAAACGAAGTAAAATCATAGAAAATTAACATTAAAAAACGGTTACTTTATTGTATAGCTATATTTACATATAGTGTACATGGTGCTAGCCCAGGCTCCATACATTTCTGAAACATCTCCTTTCTTAAAATAACACAAATCTTAAGAGTAGTAGAGCTTCTTAGAAAAGAGATTGTCCAGGGAAGTGCTAACTCCATACTAATTTCTGCCGCAAAGCAGCATTGTTGTGTTCCGGATTTTACAGGTACATGAGACTTTCCAACGTTGTCTCTAAAGCGTGAATTACATAGAAACGGCATAAGGCGCAGGCACGGCGCAGGCGCATCGCTTCATACATTTTGTCCGAAAAAAATTGAAGCGGCACGAAAAATGTATGAAAGTGACGCGCCTGCGCCTTATGCCGTTTCTGTGTAATTCAGGCCTAAGGTTGGCAACGCATCAGCAATCATCTTGTTGTTGCAGGTGTATCTTACTATCAGATGGGCCGTCGCGTCGGCTTGTTTGCCAATCTATTACTTACATAAAAACGCCTCGCGAAGGCAATCTATCACTTCACTTAATAAGAAGCAGTTAAGGGTTTCAGAACTATTACTCAACATCAACAGGCAGTCAATAAGGCGCCATCTCTACGAGCGAGTGAATCGCGGCGATATTCTCGCCGTGCCATCAAATTCAATACTAACTATCGCCGCGATAACATCGCCGTGTGTAGACACGTTCTAAGAGAGTGTATAGAAATACTTGGCACGACGATAATATCGCCACGATTCTCTCACTCGTGGAGATGGCCCCTAATTTGTAGTATAGTATTAAACGAAAATGGCTTGTATAGATTCTGACCCCTGACCCATTGATTTTAATCTATCATCCATTTGAATACACCGCAGACCTTGGTAAAGCAATAACTTCAAACCAATTTTTGGTAATGGTTATAGTAAGCTCCGTTATACAAAACATTGATTGATAATTTTCTACAGCCACTGCAGTAATGCAATTAGGCTCAATTTACACCGCCGCGGAATGGAATGGAAGCGACTTTTTGCAACGAAATTGTACATTTATACATAGCATAATGAACTTTATGTCAATTGTATAAAATACAAACTAAATACGAGCCAAAAAAGGTCGCGCGTCTTCCGGGGAATCCTCGCGTATTCTCGAGAATTCCCCTAGCTACTGTCGGCACCGTCTGTGAAATCCGCGGGAATTGGCGCGAACGGGGAGTCGGTCGGGACGGTCACAGTGGTGCGGTGCCAAGCATTTATGAAATAGGTTGTGTGCGTAACGTGCTATGGAATGCGAATTCGCTGGAATGCACGGGAATTCTCGAGCATTCCTGCGAATTCGCGCGCCTTCTAGCATCATGAGGCGAAATTGACGCTTCCATTCCATTCCATTCCGCGGCGGTGTAAATTGAGCCTTACTGAATTCTAAACATAATGGATCTGATTCTGTTGTGTAAAAACTAAACTTAGTTGTGCACAAACCAAACGTAATTTAGGCTATTGCCATCTGTTTCACTCTGATAAAACAAGAAAGAGTAAGAGAAAACGTAAATAAGAGCTGTCAAAATTAGTTAAACTAAAGTTTCCATACGTTAGACAACACGTTACTGGGTGAACAAGAGAATTGTTTGCTTAAACGTTGACATGTAATTTCATCACAACCACACGCATAATCAATCATACCTACCTTAAACTACATAGGTCAGCCAATGACCGTCATCTTGCACTCTATACCAACATAATGTTGCGAAAAGATGTTCTATTCCCCCCTTTGTTTTATATCCTTAATGTTTGCTAAATGCCACTGAAAGGTCGTCAGGAGTTATGCAGTTAAATTGATAGCACGTAACGTTTCGCGTTTAGACATCACTAGACCGCAACGTGGTCCACACAGCACCACTATTAGTGATGTGCCGAGTCGGCCATTTATGGTATTCGAATACTTTAGTACTCGTTATAAAAAGAAACGAGTCAGAACTCGAGTCACTGACTCGAATCTACTATTCGAATACTAGGTCAGGTACTCGAGTACTTCCTGCGGTTCGAGTAATCAAATTTCTCGCATTTCCAAAAACAAGCGAAAAAAAACAAAATACAAATCAGTTTTATTGATCAGCTAATAAAAACAAAACAAACAAATAGAAGCCTGTGTTTTTTGGATGATAGGAGGGGTCCCGACGAATTAACTGTATAGGGGGGTGTAAGCGAATTCGTGTAATTCCTTAAAATCATTATGATCTAGGTATTACTGGTATAGATTGACCCTGAACGGGATTTAGCTAGATTAAAAATAAAAAAGGTTTTTTTTTTCTTGCTGCATGTGATCGTTTCAAAAAATTAAGCAAAAATAATTTTGCAATTTTTTGCTATTAATTGATATAGTTTTTGATGCCACGCATTAATTAATGATAGCACGGCGACACAGCTGGCAGGCATGACTAGCGTGATATCGCTCCTTGCAATCAATAAATGACTCGGAAACAGAAACTCAAGTTCTTTTTTCTTGATTTTCATAAAAATCTATTTAGGGTTTCTGTGTCACCAGTAGATCAAGCGATTTGAAGGAATTATACGAATTCGTTTACATCCTGTATGAGCAACAACGTAAGGTCGCGATTCAAGTACTCAGTTCAGTATTCGAGTACTATGAATACTCGATTTTAGAGCATTCGAATAATTTAATTCAAAAACTCGAGTAGGTACAATTCACTCGAGTCTACCTGACTCGGCGCATCACCCACAGTAATTGTTGGTTTGTTTTGTTGTTGGTTACGTATACTTAGGTATATGTAATACTGTGCAGGCCTTTTTTCCTATAATGAACGGTCTTTGGATTTAAGTGTGATGTACATACACAGACAAACTGTTTGTTTTTGGGATAAGAAAAAAATATACCTTCAAGCTACCGTGTGAGTATTATACTCGTACTTCAGTATGATGAGATTTGTTTACATTGATCGCTTTTTATTGACTTATAAAACAAACAGGTTGTGTGAGCAAGCCTTGTAAGTGTTACTACGAAGCTTTAATATAATACCTATTCCAAAAGTTTTATTTGGGTAGTCAGTTTGTTAGTTTGATTTGAATGTTTCGTTTTAGTTTGAATACCTCGTTGATGTAGTGGTCGCAAGCGCCTCTGCTGAGCATGAGGTCTTGGGTTCGATCCCCAGGTCGTGCAAAGTTATTGGATTTTTCCGTGTGGAATTTCTCAGTATCAGCCCGGATTCTGAAGATGTGCCCGGTCAATGGCAATAGGCTCGCCCCCTATTACGTTGGACTTAAATGAAACGGCGAAATGAGGGTGTACCACAAATATCTGCCTAACCGTTCAGGGGGAATACAGGTGTGATTTTATGTTATGATTATTTTCAGCCTGTCAGGTATCGCCCCACTGGAAGGTTAGGCCTTCCTCGTATTTTCATCATATTTGCTAACATAGGATAAGCTCTCTTTGTAAAACTCGAGCTTCACTAACTCAGCTTTTTCTTTCCCTGTTTACTGCAACATCGTTTAAGATACAAGTCCGAGATGGGCTGCAGACCGCAAACTGCAAAAGTAGTATCGCTTGCGGTGCGATCTGCGGCTGCGGTCTGCGGTTGCAGTTTTGCAGTCGCTGTCGGAATAGCACATTTAAAGTGCACACCTTAAAGGCGCTATTCCGATGGCGAATTGCGGTCTGCGGTTGCAGTCTGCAGTTTACAGCCCGTCTCGGACTTGTACCTTTATGTTTAAATTAGTTACATCCATAAAGGAAACTTCCTAAGCCTGATTGAGTTTTCCCTTTATTCTTTCTACAGACTCGTGCGGCTATGTTTTCTCATAAGTATCCGTTCGTGTGTCTGGGGTTTATTATACGGTTGACTAACATCCCCCCACATTAGATTATTCTTGTAATACGCCGTCGTCGTGAAGACGAAGCGAAGATTGTTTCCCAACCATGCTTGAACACTTCCCGCATTCAGTGTTGCAATGTTGATATAACAATACTCATATATTGTGGTACATTTGTGCTATTATTTTTATAACAAATTAAATTACCTTCTATGGGTTATGTTAGTTTTGCTCGCGTGTAATTTGGTTCTAAAAACAAATGACAATTGGTTTTCGTCACAAGACAATGATGATTCATAAACCTATTACGTGATGCTCTAATTCGCTTATGAGATACACATAACTCCTTTTTTTTGTAGAACAGTAGATTTACTATCGTTCAAAATAGAGCTTATCACACTAATATTATAAAGGCGAAAGTTTGTGAGTGTGTGTGTTTGTATGTTTGTTAATTTTTCACGCTCAAACGGATGGACTAATTTTGGTATGGAGGTAGCTGACATCCTGGATTAACACATAGGCTACTTTTTATCCCGAAAAAAGCGGGTAATAATTTTTAAGGTATTTTTCATCGATTTTGATAGACAGCTAGTCCAAACGGAAAAAACAATTGTACTAGCTAATCTTTAATCGGCGTAACGTTGTAAAGGAAATACGAATTAAAGGAATTTTAATCAAGGATTCAATTTCAAATAAAAAATACATGGTACCTACTGTATTTTCTGGCATCCAAGGCAACATTAAATGTGTTTTAATCTTAACAGGTTCACTGTCCATCGTCTGTAGACAAATGTAAATCAATTATCGCTAGAGAATAGAAACGACAATGAGATGTATTGGATTGACGTCAATCCAGCAGTGCGAGCACGGTTCTTTTTATCGAATTTTATCGAGACGTTAAGTTATCCACTCTAAACTTCAAATTTGACATTAGATATTGATAAAACGACAAAGGTAGCACGGATTGTAATTTACCATTGATTTAAGAAACCTGAGAGGATAAGCCCTAAATTGATGTTATTTTAAATACTTACTATGCCAATATGTATCGCAGTAAAAAATATAATCTGTCTCGTTCTTACACGTAATAATTTACAAGTGTAAAAAGTGTGTACACTATTATTCATAAATTTTAATTTTCTATTATCGTTTTTCAACGTCACCAAGCTCCGCCTTGAAGGACATTTTTGACATGACGCCATTTTAGAGAGTTACTTATGCCTTTCGTCTGTCGTTCATGCTTTGTTCGAAGTTTATTTACAGTTTTACAGTGAACCTTGGCTGTTTAGGTATTTTTTGTTGTATTATAAAGGATATGTGAACAAAACCTAACATGACAAAGTGTTGCATCAGAAGATGTAATTCATTGCTGAGGGCGGAGTCGACGCCATAAGAGGAAAACTTGGCTTCAGATCGTGTGACCACATCTGATATCCTCTTATTTTTCTTTCATCAATGTAATTTACCGACGCCTCGATATGAAGTCGACATACTCGATAAGACTTATCGATTATATCGACTTTTGACAGTTCTTATTGGTAAATTTCTCGAATTATCTCGAATTGTTGTCGTCTTTAAAAAGTTGGTCGATAAAGACTTTTTGAAGCAAAAAAATGGATTTTGGAGAAATCATCTTGTTAATGTTGAAAGCAGAGCGCGTCGGGGCGTGGAAAGGATCCACAGCGGAGTATTTTTTTATTATTCTGTGGTTATTTTCTAATTGATTAGATTATTTAATAGTATTGTAAATATTTTAGTGATAGTATTTGTGTATCTGCATATTTCTGGTGTTGCTATTTGTAAAGTTGATAAGCTGTCGAGAAAACATAGCCGTCGACAAGGCTCTATAAAGTTCCCGATGCAAGTTCCGTGCTACCGACCCTCGATAAGATTCGGTATGTTTAAATTTTTATCGACTCGAGATCTTATCGAGTCGATTCGAGAAATTTATCAATTCTAAACGTCATATTTGACATAAGATATAGATATAACGACAAGAGCTGTCGGTTTATCCATATCTTATGTCAAGTTTGACGTTTATAATTGATAAATTTCTCGACTCGACTCGATAAGAAGAACCGTGCTCGCACTGCAGTACGGATTGACATAAGCTTTCGACCGGTCAAGCGATCTGTTATGTCATTTCCATACATTTAATTGGCGTATCTATTCTCTAGCGATCATCGATTGCCATTTGTCTACAGGGGCCTAATTCTCCTAAAATAAATTGTTGCCAAACGCAATCGAACCATAACCGTCAGTCAGTTTTTATTTTCGAAAACTTTCAAAATGAATGATTTTGTTTTTGTGTCAAACAATTCGACAGCTTTTGAAATTGAGAACTGTCTGAATGAACGGTTCGGCTTTGGTTCGGTTGTGATTTATCAAGATTTATTTTAGGAGAATTAGGCCCCAGACGCAGACAGCAGACACAATAGTTAAACAATTGCCTTTGTTCATATTATTATGTGATTCACGGGACAGGGAAAGGGTTAAAACAGTACCACATAATGCTGCACTTAAATATGTACAACGATTTGATAAAATATATTTCAACTTGACATTAACTTTAGCGCCGAGATGTTAAAATGCATATCACGAAAGACTTTAGTATAAGTACACAGTAGGTACTTATCATGTAATGAATAACGTCATAAAGGTAAATATAATTATGTTCAGGTACTTATGGTCGGAATAACACAAGGATATGTATATTGAGTAGAGTTCCCAGGGCGCTATATCATAATATTATCACAGTCTACCTGTATCTTACTCCTTACAGTCGGTCAACGTAGAACATTGTCGCAGAGCAATCGTGCGGGCGGTTACGGGGTGAAGGAGCGGCGGTTATGTCCCGAGTAGCCATACTGCATACTTGGGACATAACCTCCGCCCCTACATAATTTTGACATTTCATAGGACCTGTCAAATGTATGGGCGTTGACCCACTGTATGTAGTAAGTAGGTACACTGTGATATTATTATGTATTCTTGTACACCACGAAATAAAACTTTTTTTTTAAATCATAAGTAGACTGTGAGTCGCATTCAGTTTTCTCAACAAAGTTAAACTATAAGAAGAGACACTAGCACAAATAAAGAGCGCATGCGCGTGCCGCTCTTTTTTACCTGTGGCTATGCGTTTTTCCAATGTTGCCAATAGTACTATAGTTTCCTTTTTGTAGTCTAAATATGATTAGTGAAATGGTTTATCGTTTAGCTTTATTCATTGCGTATATTTTATTGTCGTAGCCTAAGTTTAATACTTATTGCGAAATCAGTATCTTGAGTTTTTTCTAAATCAAATCGAAATTAATAGAAGATTTTCAAGGACTATTAGCTCTAACAAGGTTTGAAAATTACACTTTTGTGGGATTATCGGCCTTTCCTAAAGGTTGATATTAGTTGAACTCTCAATAATCAAGAACATTCAGAGAACTTCAGCTTGACAACGAAAGTTACAATCCAATTCTGTCTAATTCCGGTTTTTAACACAAGATATAAATAATTTGCAGATACACTGCAGCGAGGGTTGTGCTAAGTCAGGCAATTAGTTGCATGTTTATCATTGTTTGTACTAATTGTGCACGTACAATTATACGTACCGGTTAAGCCGTACTATAACTGCATATAGTAAATTACTGTCCGAATACAATTATGTTCTTCATCTTAGCGTCTTATGCTCTAATTGTGTTCAGTGTCGCGGCCTCCTATCCCGGTCTCGTTCGCGAACTGGAGCCTGATTCACCTAACTAAAGAAGTTCAGTTGCAGTATAGCTGCAGTTTAGTTTCGATGAAAACAACGCTTATCGTATTCTCTTAATAGGCGATCGCTGTAAGATATGCTCAACGTCACTCCAATTTGATCGGCACGTCATGTAGGTAATTACGTGAATTAGCCTGCTGACCACTGTATGAAAGTCTAAATGCCCGGCTACACGCTCCGTCTTGCCTACGAGCATGCCTGCACAAACCAGTTTGCACAGGTAAGATCGCACGTGTGGACGGCAAGACGGTAGCTCGCACAGGCCCGAAAGCGCGGCTTGCGCAATCGTCGACATGCTGAAGATTGGATTGCGCAGTCTTGGACTGCGCAGTTTTGGCTTGCAGTGTGTGGCCGGTCATTCAAGCCGCGCTTCAGTCCGGCAAAATTATTTTCGACGACACAATGAGTGATGTAAGAAGTCGCACATCGTGACGTGACGAGCTCTCAAAACACTGTGAGGTTTGCACAGTCCAGTTTGCACGATATTACCTGCACGTGTGGCCACTGTTCGATATTCCGTCTTTTTTTACAATCATGACTGCGTAGTTTTGGACTGCGCAGGCAAAACGGAGTGTGTAGCCGGGCGGACGGAGTGTGTAAAGTCAAGTAGTGGAAACAGTCTCCGGACGTCCGAACAGAAACGTTGATCAATCGCAACCGAAATGTAACCGCACCTTACATTCAGACAGTTTTCGTTTACAAAAACTGTCAAATTGTTTCACAAGAAAAACAAAACCAAACCTTTTACAGGTTTCGTAAATGAAAACTGACTGACATGACGATTGCGGTTCGTTTGCGATTTGGCAACAATTTTGTTAGTAAAATTGGTTCTCTGGTTATTGTTGTGACGCGTACCGCCACATTTGTGGTTCTCTTTTGAAAAAGAAACAGTTTTTATGTAATCCTATTTTCTTCTTCTCTCGTGACAGCACGAGCTATTACGAAAATAGGTCATTCCGTGGTGAAAAGATTAGCCAGTCAGGAAGGTTGGTAGCGGGGCTGACTGCCCAGGGTGCGCCGGACGTACTTAAGTATCGTTACTCGTGAAGGCTCCTTTCACGTACCCTAAATCATGTTTTTAACACGACACCTATTACTTTACACAGAATTATATATGTTAGTTGGCCACTAAATAAATAAAGTAGAATACAAGGAGCGACTATTAAATCTTCACAAGTACTTGAGAGGACCAAGTTTTTGCAGGCTTTTTTTTGCACGTTATATTGTTATTTGACAGAGAGGTACATACACGTTACAGAGTAATTTACATATTTCGAGTTTTACCTTCTGCACTGGAGGCCAAATCTACTTACAAAAAAATAGTTTGAATCGCAACCGCAGCTTAACCACGGCCGTTCGACCGTTATCTCTATAACAAAAAAAAACAACAGCCGTGGTCAACCACGGCTGTTGTTGTGGCTGAAGTTGGATTCAAGGCGAATAAATTCTTAGCGAGACCTGAAGGGTCTCCAGTCAAAAAAGTACTGACTCAATGCGATTGACTTTTATAGACAAATATTGTACGTATCTTTAAGTAATATTTAGTTTTTGTTTCATCGTAATCGGTTCGCTCAATCAAAAGACATTAGTATTTAATGTTACCAAGAAGAAAGTTTAAATTAATTATTGCGACACATTATTTGTTTCGGCGTTCCACGCGGACGGAGTCGCAGGCACACATAAAAGCCGAATGGCGGTTACACCTAGGTTTACCCGGGTACAACTAGGTGCAACCAGTATCAGTTGGTTAGAACTAGGTGTAGCTTAAGTCGACGGAGTCCCGCTGCGCGGGGCTCCTATTTCTGTCTGCAGGGTTTAAAGTAACCTAACGCGAAGGGGATGACGGGGGCTAGAGTGAGCGAGAGAAGCGAGCGAACGAAGCCTCCGTCATCCCCTTCGAACCTAACCTATCCGTGTCGGGGTTCCCCGTAACCACCGGTGTGCGACTGCACCTAGTTCTACCCGCTATGATGAAGGGTAAACCTAGTTCTAACCGAAGATAAGTAGGATACATCTAAGTTTAACCGCATGTGGCCGGCTGCACCTAGTTGTACTCGGCTAAAACTAGGTGTAGCCACACTTCGGCTATTACCCGTAACATTTATATAAAAACGGAAAATACCCGGCGCGTGTTAACATGTTTTTTTTCTTCTTTTATTATACTTTTTTAATATAATTATGTACTTGATTACCTTATCGAATTATTGTAGGCAGTTGCTTATTGCTTTTTGTTTTACTCGAGGAACTGTGGGCTTCCCAAATAATTGTTTATTTACATATTTATTTAAGATTCTTGCTATGTTTATGTTAATAAGTGGCGTTAAGTACCGTTACGATTAGCAAATAATTGATGTGCCAACATGTATTAAGAATAAATTATCTCTGAAACGAGATGTGAGAACCGTTCTAGAACAGAACGATCTGAATAATTTAGCTTACCATTAACTGTAACTTGAAGAAGGCATAAATTTCATCTAATTGATGTATGATAAATTAAGTTCAGTCATAAAGGAATAGGTAGAATTTGTGGTAGAGGAGAGGTCGAAGCTGTTTCGCCTTGAAACGTCACGATTAGGGTTTCTGCTCGAGAATTCTCGAGTCGAGAAATGTCGAGAAATCATGCCAACTTCGAGACGAGAAAAAATACCTCGAGAATTCGAGAACTCGAGAAATCGAAGATTTTCTTTTATTACTGTAAAATTGGCTTAAAAGTTACTTAATCTTTGCATTCTGGCTTCTGATCGTTCTCCTTACGAGGCACGAGTAAGCGAGGCAAGCGAAGAGACACATAATATACCTGCAACTCCAAGGACTCTTATTATAATGTGACATTAAAATGTCAAATAAAAATTAACTGTAAGATAAACTCCGTTCATCTATTGTTGGGTTTCTGAATACAAAATCGACGACTAGATAACTATCCAAACAATAAGTGAGTTTGTAAATTGATCACTAGATGGGGTCTCTTTTTAAAGCCCATCTAAATATACTTTTCTCGCCTTAAACTTTACATCTTTTTGCAATTAGGCCCCAAGTTTAAATGAAAATCTCCTCTGGTACCTATGTGCAATGATTTTAAAACGAATCATTACACACATGAAATATAAAATTTAAATCACAATATTTTCTCTTTGTTATTTTTAATCATAGCAACAGCACAATAAAACTATTAAAACAAAATAAGTAGGATTTTAAAGTTTTATTGTAATTTATAATATTGGGCGGTAAAGTTTATTTATATCTGAAAAAAAAACTAAGCTAACGTACCTATTGGTGGTGTAAATGAATGGGTTCTAGGGCAGGACTGGTTATTTCACAAAGGTAAATATCAAAGTGCCCTAGTTAAAGATATCTCATGTTAAACTTTTCATCCGTGAACATTTCGGATGGATTTCTTTCGATGCCTTTTTATTGGTACTGATTTATTTGAAATAGCCTCCAGCACTTCCAAATCAGATTCCGATGAACTACTCGAGTCCATTTCGCTGGGAGTCCAAAACTCACTATCGATTAACGATTTACGCCCCAAATTGGTCAGTCAAGTTAACTGAAGTTTGAACTAAGTAAGATCATCTTCTGACTGGGGTGTCCAGAAACGCAATGTGTCATTTTATCGAACCAATAGCGGTGGAATAGATAAACTACGGTTAGGAGTACCTGAGAAACTGAAAAAATAAGTTATCTGAAGTTTGAAATAGGATTATCTTCTGACTGGGGTGTCCAGAAACGCAGTGAGTCAGCTTATCGAAATAATAGCGCTATCGAACAGATAAACTACGTTCAAGAGTACACCAGAAAACGGGAGTATGCTGATTTTTTAAGGTTTTTAAAAAATTCTCGAATGACCCGAGAAACCCGAGAAATCCGACGTTGACGACAAAGGTGTTTGGAAATAACTCCTTCTGCACATGTGGCTTCCCTGGTACCTCATTAACGTCGTATGTGTAGGTATGTCTATTAACTAACCTCATTACGATTAGCTTTTTTTGTTTTTTTTTTTTATATTACTTTCGTTACTCTCAAGATATCTTTATCTTACTATACAGTGATTTTCTTTGTAATGTGTTTTGATGACAATTAACAATGTCAGTTGTTTTATTATAGTTTAGCGTCCTTTTACCTTTTGTAAATGTGAGAGCTTTGTAGACTTGCTAGATGCCTGGATACCTAGTTAATTTTTGACCATATTTTTCATTTTGTTTTTTTGTGTGGTTCCTGCTCTTAAGTCTACTTTGCTCTCTCATATCTAAGTCATAACTGTACCCACTCAAATTGTTAAAGATATGGATTTTAAAAGAGTAACCATGGAGTTTCTTGCCGGCTCTTCTCCATAGGAAACGACTAATTGGAACCGTGCACCTAAATTCGACTTTTCATAAGCGCCTGTAATGGTTTATGTGAAATAAAAACTTTTGATTTTGATTTTGATTTTAAATCGGGCTCGAGAATTCTCGAGACCCGAGAAAAAAAATATGTCGAGAAAACAGAAACCCTAGTCACGATATAAAGGCGATCCCCTCTGGACCGTTTTTAAATACATACTTCTTAGCATTTAACCTCAAAATTAACTAGCATAGTAGTCGCCGCGGCTTCTACCACTATCTAAACGTTAATGTCGCATTTCTATGTTAAAAACCTTTCATGTTGAACAAAGTTGGTTTCTGTTAAACCATCGACTACCATAAATATTACGTAATAAAATGAATTATATAAACGAGATTTCAATCGATGTGAAATACATAAGCCATCATCAATCTCTGAGCAGACATGTTATTATACTAGGGCTGCAAGCGCAATAAGAGATGTTTTACCGAGTTGTGTAGTTCATTGCGTAATTTCTACAACATCGTTGTCAACACATCCGAAGAAAATGCGCAATGCGCAGTCCTCGTAGTTCATTGTACGTAAGTTAGTAAATATTTGTTTATCTCGTAGAGAGTTGTCGAAACTGACCTAACGCTTGTCACCGGCTCGGCAGTCCTAAGGCCAAGTATTGCAATAGCTATTTGCAGAATTCGCTATGGGTATGTCGCGTAGATAATGGAAAATACCATGCTCAGTATATTTACTACGTGTATTTAAAAAATGTGCAAAGAGGTAGAATAAGGCTAAGTACTCCGTATACATGTAAAGAATGTATGGAAGTTTTTAATAGTAATGGAAATGACATTAAAATAATCCATTTATAGTTTTGAGGAAGATGTTTACAAAAGCATTGTAACAACTTTTCCAGCAGAAAAACAGTAATGGGCTTGATTATGGATGGAAAATTTTAATCAAATTATACTAATAATATTATCAAAATGTTAATGGATTAATTTAAATACAAGGGAGCAATAAAATGAATGATATAGACTATTTAATACTAGTCAAATAAAATTAATAAAACTTCCTAAATAGCCTATAGAATACTTTTTTATTTAAATAAGCTAGTATTCTTAGTTTCCGAGATATTTAAGACTTATTTATGCTGGTGACCCGGATTCATCTATCTGCTAAGTTTGCTATAATTTTTTTTGTAGACTGGAAGCTTCTTAGTATTTGGTTATAATTTATCTAGAGCGTTATTATCATTAACGGAATAAAATACCGGTGGGTCATTACCACTATCATTAGCATTTAAATTTAACGACCTTCACATTGGTCGAAGACTATTATAATGTGTAATAATGTGTGCAGCATAGGCAATCGTGATAATGTAGACCTCGAATTATTACCAATACTAGGTAAACTTTCCACATGGACATGTTGAATTTGAGATATCCATCATGATATTGTGAATTTGTGATTAATCAATACCTATCCGTTATTATCGATTTATCGGTTTCGACCACATAGGTACTTATGTGAATTTTATTTTGCCGAAATATAGGGTGACTGGTAATTAGTGACCGATACTTTAACACATGATTGTACTCATGATAACTTTAAAAAACTTTCCCAAAGAAACATTATATTTAAAACAAAAAAAAAATCCATATACGAGCCGCGTCCATTCCGTAATGGTTTATTAATAAATTTTAAATGAAAAAAATTAAATAAAAATAATGTTTCTTTGGGAAAGTTGTTTGTTATCATGAGTACGGTCAGCATCAAAAGTAGCTGAACATTTGAGTTTTTAAACTTGGCATTAATTAGAAAACGAATTGTTTTAAAACAAAAAGTTTAATAGATACCTAGAGCTGCTAGATATAGCTCTAAGTATGCCTTAATTTTTTTGCTTCCTATCAATTAGTTATCTAATTAATGCAAAGTTTAAAAACTCTAATGTTCAGCTACTTTTGATGCTGACTGTACAATCATGTGTTAAAGTATCGGTCACTAATTACCAATGCCGTCTTTACCATAAGGGCACGTGGGGCATGAGCCCAGGGCCCCCGGCCTGATGGGGGCCCCGAAATGTCAAAGCCTATGTAATTTTCATCCAATAAATCAATTTAAGGAACACGTTGGTTTCTTAGGTCAATGCATCATTACCAAAACACCTAGATGGCCAGGGTTGCTCAGCAAAAGTTGCCTTTAATTGAGAAAATTTGCTGCCAAGTTTTATTGACTTTCTAAAAGAGCCCCAAACTCTGTGAGCCCAAGGGCCCCTGCATGGCCTAAGACGGCCTTGAGCTTCGCGATTATTTTGATTCACTAAAACTCCATTTCATATAACTTTAGACAAAATTGGCCGAGCAAGGCACGAATATCTTTTTAACCAATTCTTCAAGTAGAGTTTCAGCTCATCTTGTTACGATTCATAAAAGCATTATACTGTGTTAAATCCCTACTGGAAGCAAAAATGTTACTTGTAACACATTTCCTTGTTGATGTCTAATGTTAGGTACCTACATTTAAATAGAATATTAAGGCCCGTATTAATAAACAGCTCTTATTTGAGGGATCCCTTTTAAATGTACCTACTAACGTGAAATGAAAGGTATTTAAACAAAAATTATCAAATGTATGGAATTCTACTTTATGCTAGCTGCTGTTGGAAGATCTCTCAAATGAGTACTGTCTATTCATACAGGCGTAAGTCTACAGAAATGACTGTAGTCGAAAGATCCGTTTACCATTAACGTAAATCTAAATCAGTAGTTCAGAACATACGATACAAAGAGAGCAATAATCTAGTTTAGCACAGTTTTACGACATACTACACTCGGGAGCAATGTCACCAACATAAACCTTAATATTCCAGAAAACAAGAATGCTTGCTTATACAAATAAAATGTATTTTATAAGACTATTTAATAATACACAAATAAAATTAATAGAACTTCTTAAATCACTACATAGTATAAAACAACGTCGCTTCCCTCTGTCTGTCCCTATGTATGCATATATCTTTAAAACTACGCAACGGATTTTGATGCGGTTTTTTATAATAGATAGAGTGATTCAAGAGGAAGGTTTATGTGTGTAATACATTGCACCCGTGCGAAGCCGGGACGGGTCGCTAGTAGTCTATAAAATATTTTTTATTTGAAGAAGCTAATATTCTTAGTTGCCGAGATATTAAGATTTATGTTGGTAGCCCAGATTCATTACTCTCGAGTGTATAATAAAATTACTGGACCGATTGAACCATCGGTCTGGCAGATAGATAGCCTAGCACAGATGGCAATAAAACTGCAATATCAGATTAATTAACACACAACACCTCGAATTCGCAGATTAATGTGAAGTGGTAAAGTACAAATAAGAAAATACATGAAAAACATATTCTCGTAAGCGAGATTTGAACTTGGGATTAAACAATATTGCATTTCTGTGAATTTCTTAACGTTAAGAGGAGCAATAAAAACATGTCGGACACAAGAATACCGTATAATATAAGCTAAAACAGTACTTCAACTATCTACAATCGTCCGAATTAACACACTCACACAGACGCGCACTGCAACAATACTTCTAAGTTATCATCGGAATGCAGTCAGTCACGACTGTCATAGAGTACATGACAAAGAGTGCATTATACTCAGTGTACAGTGCGTGTCTGTGTGAGTGTGTCAATTCAGGCGATTATAGTAAGTTGAGGTACTGCTTTAGCTTATACAGGGTTAATTGAAAAACACCAACAACCTTTGTACTCATCATTATGAACAACTTTTACTATGGGACCAAATCTGAAATCGCGAAAAAAAAAACAGCTGTTCCCTACATTTTGACGAGTTAAGCGAACATAAGTAGGGAACAGCTGTTTTTTTCGCGATTTCAGATTTGGTCCCACAGTAAATGTTGTTCATAATGATGAGTACAATGACCCCTTATGAGGTTGTTGGTGTTTTTCAATTAACCCTGTATATCAACTGTGACAAGACAGTATAAATCTTTGAAATAATTCTGGGTAATGCCGGTCATAATCATCACGTTAACTTAACTCAAACATTAACTGGAACACGGAACTAAGTGAGCCTTTACGAAACCTTGATTTGTTTCGTAAACATGTATGATAATGCAGGAAGCCATTCTCTGTTTACCGCTCTATACTTACGAAAATGAAAATAAATACTATTCATCCATCGATGGAATATTAATGGTTATAATTTATGGAGCCCTAAAAATAGCTGTTGAAAACATAGACTGAAATCATGTTTTGATTTCAGAAAATTATGTTTTACGCAGTGTACCTACTTATTACATACAGTGGGTCAACGCCCATACATTTGACAGGTCCTATGAAATGTAAAATTATGTAGGGGCGGAGGTTATGTCCCAAGTATGCAGTATGGCTACTCGGGACATAACCTCCGCTCCTTCACCCCGCCAGCCGCACGATTGCTCTGCGACAATGTTCTACGTTGACCGACTGTAAGGAGTAAGATATAGGTAGACTGTGGTTTTACTCATCATCTGCCTAGCCTTTTCCCAACTATGTTGGGGTCGGCTTCCAGTCGAACCGGATGCAGCTGAATATCAGTATTTTACATGGAGCGACTGCCTATCAGACCTCCACAACCCAGTAACTGGGTAATACGATACTCTTGGTAAGACTGGTTGTCAGACTTTCTGGCTTCTGACCAACAGTAACGACTGTCAAAGATCTACAAATGACAGCCGGGACCAACGGCTTTACGTGCTTTCCGAGGCACGGAGGAAACTCGCTATGGTAAATGGTCACCCATCCACAGACCAACCTCGGCAAGCGTGGCTTAACCCGAAAGATCGGTCTATGCGGCTGTAATTATTTAGCCACGAGCTCCTCGAGACTGTGGTTTTACTATGGATTCAAATTCATGGAATAGAAGAATAGAAAGAGTAGTAGAGCTCCTTCTGAAAGAGTTCGTCCGGGGAAGTACTATACTCCATACCTTTTTCTGCCGCTCAGCACCATTGCTCTGTTCCGGTTTGAAGGGTATAGGTGGCGGTGAAATTGTGTAATTACATGTACATGTGCTTTTCCAACTTTGTCTCTAAGGTTGGCAACGCATCAGCAATCCTCTTAGTGTTGTAGGTAGGCGGACATAACCACTTACCACCGGGTAGGCTGTCGGCTTAAATGACAAAGAATTACAAAAATAAAAACTGTCAGTGAAGCGATCCGGATATTTTACTCAAAGTAAACTAACATAAAGAGAGCAAACAAATAATAAAAACACATAAGAATTCTAAACATTTATTTTATCGTTGGTATCGAAAATATGACACGAGCGTTCGGCTTAGCTTGACTCCTAACTAATTTAGATACAATGAGAGAACTTTTTAACATAAATTGTCACACTACAATTATCACCTTAGCTTTCGCTTCAGCGTAGTATCGTAAAAAGTGGACTAAGTAGGTGCTTTTGGAAGTAATAACATGGATTACTTAATATTTACAACGCAACTCGTTAAGCAATTAGTAAGTACCTACTTACTACATGCATTCGATTGCCCTTACAACAGCAATTAATATTTATAAAAATAGTCTAAGACATACTGCTATTAAGCAAGTCATTCGTTTTAATAACTAATATAAATCGCCACTATTATAAAATTGATTGTATTGGCAATTAGTTAATTGCTTTGTTAAAACTGTAGGTGACATTCAGTAAGAGATAATAAACATTTTTATGATACAACTTACAACTAATAAAGAGGAGTAGGTCTTGTATTAAAATATTATGCTACATCCAATCATGCACACATGCTCATCTAATCTAACCAATGAACAAACATCCAGATTAAATCTAATAACGCTTTTTTTCCATTTGACTGCTTGGTCCTTGCGAACCGTGTCTACGTAACGGGACAGTTATTGGCGAGACCTGAATAGGTTATTATGTGTTCTGTGGACCTGAAGGGTCTCCAGCCAATGGGGGGAAAGCATTGTTACCCTAGGGGTGAAAGCAACTTATTTAGTAGCGAGGGCGTCAATAGTTCGAGGGACTAAATAAGTCTATAACCCGAGGTAAACACTATGCTTTTCATTACGAATTTAAGGAAAGTAAAAATAAAAACATGAATTAGATAAAGAAAAAAATAGTGAATTTTATTTTCCACTACTCTTTTAGCCTCTTCTCTTATGAAATCAGGCGTTAAATCCATATCTGAATCAGAGGAACTCATCTTTGCTCTAAGGAAGTATAAACAAAATTCTACAACATGAAAAAACAAATGAAGATCGGATTGCCGCTGTCCCGCCTATTTTGATTTTTTTCTTGTGTCCGGCCAGCTATTCAGCCATTATTTTCCATTTTCATCATTGCAATATGGTAAATATTTTGCCCAAATCTATGTTATTTTAAAGAAATACTTAGTTGAAACTAAATTATAATAGTCATTTTATTAAAAAAACATATTCTTTAATTAATAATTAACTTTATGTTATTACAATTTTACATCGCGCTGTAATTGAGTGGCTGTATGTATAGAAAGTTGGAACATGTTTCAATAGAAATGTGAAAATAGAACTAGTTTTTTTTTTATAATTTGACAGCTGACAGTTGATAACGATTCTCCCTAGGGCTGAAAAGTATTACTTTCAACCCGCTCCTCAGGCAACTTCAGACCTACTTTCCGAGTGTGAGTAATGAAAAATACTTAACCTCAGCTAAATACTTATATTACACTAACATCATAAATACTAGCAACAACAGCACTAAGGGCGACCCCTAGTTAGACTCTGACTTCGGCTTAAGGCGTTGCTGGCAGGAGATTGGGAGGGAGACAGCTTGATGAAGGCTGAATTATCGGTGCGATCTTAGAACGCTACAGCATTACTCCTTAAATTAGCTTTTAAAATGACGTAACTGTTTATATTATTTTGTTATTACATCACTAAGATGTTATTATAACGTAACGAAATCTAAAAGCCTCTTTTAACAGTGTTATTTTTAAACTTTAGTATGTCATTGACATTAATGAATATTCACTTGGTCCCAGAATAGCACCTTGGGGTATACGAGTGTTTTGCTTTGTTGTTTACAATTTTAGCGAACAGATTTTATTATGTTTTCTAACGCAGTAATATCTATCCTAAAACTGCAGAGGAATATATGTATAAAGTGTTAAAAATTAACTCGAAGTATTTTGTGAGGTTACTCGATACTGGAATTTGAACAACTTTCGTAGAAAATCTTTTCGAATTCACGTTTTTTTTATTATTTTCCCTACAAATCAAACAACAATATTTTATTTTCAACACATATTTTTATATGTAATGAAAGTAACGTATGAATTCATTGACCTTTTTTGTAGAAGTACAATAATAAATGATTATTATTTGTATCTCTCCGGGATCTTACGGCTCATCCGGTTCTTTGGAAGACTTACATATGACTGTATTATAATTAATAACCTTGTTAAGCAGTGGAACTTTGAAAGTTGATGTGTGAGCGTGATATAAATTTAAGAGATCCCACTGCTGGGCAAAGGACTCCCCCATGATTTTCAGATCTTTCAGTGTAGCTTTGAATAAAAATTGTTTTTTCCAAACCAATCGTTTCTCGTTGGTATTACCTACCTACGGCCGATTTCTATTATTTACTCTTGACTAGACTCCTGTATCTTTACTAATAATTAAAAGCAAAGCTACAACAACAAAGCTAGTAGCTTTACATAGCATACCCTCCTTTACGTCAGTATAGCTATAAGTTTGGAAACGAAAAATGCGACAATTGGTAAGCATAACGATTTGTTTTTGGCCACAGGTATTATAAGAATAAAGTAAAACCAAGGATATTTTTTAAACTTTTGTTTTTGGTTTTACTGTAACAAAAGTATTACAATAAAATGTAAAGTTCAGCTCTTCATGGTCTGTTAGAAATTACGATATTCTGCGAAAACAACTCTCAAGTGCAAGAGTGAGCAATGGAGCGGCGAGACCTTGCGTTTTATTTGTTTGTTGCTGTTGCCAACAACACTGGACGACGAAATATACGAGCACGCTTGACGATAGCTAGATGATAAAATTAAGATCCTTGACCGACGTGAAACAAAGGCTTCAAAGGAAACACGTTTATTATTTGACAATTCGTGGATAAAAAATCCAGTGAATTTTATTTAATTGATGTTTTTAATAACCCTTAACAAAACGAAGTTGTATTTATTTTGGGCTTTTTGGAGAACATTTTATTTCCAAATTGTCGGTCTTGGAGTTAATGTGAAAACTGCTTAAGATAAAATATTACTTTGTAATTATGTTCATAAAGAATCTGCTTCTGTATTGAAGTCGCTTTTCGCGTCTGTCTGTTTATCGGCTTACTTCTTCCAAACTACGCCATAGATTTTGATGCGGTTTTTATCTTAATTTAGATAATTTATTTCGGAAGATTTTATGCTATAAAACGTACCCGAGCGAGACGTGTCGACGCTTCGGGGCGGGTCGCTGGTAAACAATAGATGAAACAAGATATTTTGATGGTATCTGAATAATACTTTAATTAAGTAATAAAATGAGATACGAATTCTAATTACGTTTTATATGTAGAGACGGAAAACGTCAAGAAAAACTAAGTCTGTCATAATGATTCTATTCTTGGAAGTATTTACCTTCGAATTTGATTGATACGAGCATAATTAAACATCAATTACTAATTTGTCACGAGTTTGACTAAATGATTCTATAACTAATGGTTTAATCGTTTAGACTTAATACAAAAATGATTGGTTGGTAGGTATTTAAAATAAATGGGTAGATAAAGTAGGTTAAAGACATCCATTAAATATTTATCTTAAGGTCATTAAGGTTAAAAGTTTAATGACTGTTATAATAAAGCCTTAGTCAAGCGTAAGTATTCCATCTGTGCACCAGGATTCTATGACAAGGCCGTCCACTCTATTACTGTTAAGACTAGCGTCCACTAGGCTCGCCGCCGAGTCGAGTCGAATAGAATCGCAATAATTCGCCTCCTATACCTACATCCTAACTATATAATATTATGCGAAAGTAAGTTTGTTTGTTACCTTTTCACGCCTAAACCACTGAACCGATCATCCTGAAATTTTGCGTATACGTTGTCAGAAGTACAGAAACGGACATAGGGAACATTTCATCCCGAAAAAAACTACTGTTCCCGAGGGTAACAACAATAACGTTCATAGATGGCGCCACATGTCTTTCGAATCATGATTGAATTATATTATTATAGAAATTTTAGTAGTGTGTTTAAGAGTTGATTGTCAAATTCTAAATTAACGCGAGCAAAGCCGCGGGCAGAAGCTAGTTTACTATAAAACTGTGTTGATCAGCGAAGAGCCGAGGCGTGCCGAGTCGCATCACTCGCGTGCATTGCTTGTCACGCGAATTTCTGTTTTAACGACTTTCAATTACTGACCATTTCGCCTCGATTCGTCTTCACACGGAACAAATGCGACTCGACTCGATTCGACGCGTTTCGGCTGTAGTCGACGCCAGGCTTTAGAGGCCTCGCCCACGGCAACTTTTTGTAGCGATGCAGTAGCGAAGTTGTCGCGCATGTGTATCGATACAGCCGCGATGCTGTCGCTGTCTGTGTACCTACCTTCGCCCAGATTCTATAGCGATAGTAGTAGATTCAGTAGCGATACAGAGGCGCGTTTACAAAACGTGCGACAGCCTCGCTACAAAAAGTCGCCGTGGGCGTGGGGCCTTAATGTCTAGAAACAGATTAGGTTAATGTACATTACTTACATTTTTTCGTTCTACACGAGTCAAGATTTTATCTTTGATCATTTTGCTCTTATTATAAAAGTTAATCCAACTATGTATTAAAGTGTATCAGCCCCTTACTATTCCGTGAAAGTTGAAGAAATCAACAAAGTGAAACTAATTACTATGGGTAACGTTCGTATGCGATTTTTAAACAGTTATCAGAAAAATTGGTGTATTTCCGTATGAAGTCATCAGATCATACCAGGGTTGGACTGGGCTTAAGGGGCCCAGGTAGCATTATGACTGGGCCCGCCGCCCGCGTAGAATCAGCGCAGATCATACCACCGTCATGTCAACCAATAAACTTAATGACAATAATATTTAAATAAGCAAGAGTTTTTGGAAGTGTTTATTTTCAAAGACATACATTTTTATGAAAAATGTTCCAAATAGTTATAACTTATAATGTAACTACAACTAGCCAGTCAACATTTTTCTATAAGAGGAGATATTTCACCTCGCTTACGCGGGCTTCCAGGCGGAAGGGGGGCCCGCGCACGCTAGGGCCCGGATGGCAAACGCCACCCCAACTCTATGGCCAGTCCGACACTGGATCATACAAAATTATCAATGTACACACGGCTACACATCAAGCTATACATAACCAGTTTATCTTGGTGTCGCTTTGTATAATCTTTTCGCACAAGTAACGGTCAGCTTATACTGGTTTTGCGTAGCGTGTGTACCTAAATTCTTTAACGCTCAGACTTTATTTTAAAACGCGCCAAGGCTGTGAAAAAAATATAATCCTTTGTGACGATGCCAAAAATCTTTTTTGCTCATCGTTGATTGGAATATCAATTACTCACTCATCAGAGTGAGCGAAAAGAATAAAAAAAAATGTTAAAGATCAAACTGGTTTTTAACGAAATTGAAGAAATGCAAACGACCGCTAGTATCAGGGATGGAAGTAAAATTATTATGCAAATTGAGCAACAATTTTACTTAAATACGTAAGATTTTATTTTTATATTCAGTTAATCTTTGTTACGATTAGGTATAGATAGTTGTTTAAATAGTTTAGATGAATGTACCTAGCTAGATGGTGCATTTTTTAAGATCCCTCTTATTTAAAGTTTTAATAAGAATCGAGAGGTATTTAAAAAAAAAGTTATTAAATGGATGGAATTTTACTTTATGATAGCTGGTGTTGGAAGATCTCTCAAATGATAGCTTCTATTAAAATAGGCCTAATTTACATCACATTCATGTTATCGAAATAGAAGAGTATTTTTAGAATGAATACCTATTTTATTCGCGTTTATAGTCAACACGTTATCATTTTATAGCTTTTTAATAACTAATTAAAACTTATTTTTTTATTCAATTGAGACTCGGAGATTTTATTAGAGAGATAAAAGTGCAATAACCTTTCGTACCCATCATGCCAAATCGTGAATCTTCTCGTGAGAACAGCATGCAACTAGCCTTGCTTTTACCTCAATTGTTGGCAATTTACGTATTCATGAAATTGTACATATCCCAACTATTAATGCAACGGTTGTGAGAAGTGTTCACATTGTATTAGACCCTCTTATTTTTGTAGTAAACGAAGTGTTGTGTAATGGCAAGGTGTGTGTCGTAGACACGCATGTGACACGACACAGGTGTTGGCTTGCAGGTCGTCATGCCATTGTCCCGCCCATATGAATGTCATGTTTACGCTGCCTTAATTATGTAGGTAAGTGTAACGATTGTTTTTATATGAAAGTTAGTCTGTATGTCTGCTGTTTGTTATGGCTAAACTATCTCATCGATTATGTCAATTTTGGTCAAAAAAGTTTCTACCTTGTATAGTTTGTTTGTACTTTTCATTCTGGAAAGTAATCTAAGTACTTTAGACGCGGGCTCAGCTAGTCTGAAATAAAGGTTGCATTTCAATTATTCAACATTGGGGTTTCTTTTTTGGTCTTTTTAGGGTTCTGTACCCACAGGGTAAAACAGGACCCTATTACTAAGGCTCCGCTATCCGTCTGTCTGTCCGTCTGTCACCAGGCTGTATCTCATGAACCGTGATAGTTAGCCAGTTGAAATTTTCACAGATGATGTATTTCTGTTGCCGCTATGACAACAAATACTAAAAAACAGAATAAAATAAATATTTAAGGGATTCCCATACAACAGACATGATTTTTTGCCGTTTTTGAAGATAATGATACCTTCGTGCGCGAGTCCGACTCGCACTTGGCCGGTTTTTTTTATAAACAACTTTACGGTTTTTTTAATACAATAATTATCTGCCAAACAAACGCTTGGAATAAGGAGGAAATAAATAAAGTTTGATTCTCAATCCACGTCACACTCGTCCTTGAACCACTGTGACTACGTGATCTCTGTGCTGCCATCAAAATTTTGGACAAGAAAAAATAAAAATAAACGAACGTCCGTACAAAAAATAAAAATAAACGAACGTCCGTACAAAAATCGAGCCTGTTATGGAAGAACATTGTAAGCGACACACATAACATTTTACAGGAAAGGTATTTTATTGGTTATTCATTAATTTTAGCTTTACGTTACGATGAAAAAGAGAAATACCTATATTCTGTCGTTTACGATGTTTTTCGATAACATGCTCGAAATCCGTAGCAGCAGAAGTAAAAATGATTATTTATTGTTTTTGTAAATTAAAATGCCTATCATTGATTGTCAGTTGTTAATACGATGACGGAAACTGATGAGCAAGCGTTTCTTAGCTTGATAAAGAAAGTTCGTCGGTTACGTAAGTTACGGCACGAATGAACCAATTCAAACCAATCATAACAAACACGTGTTTACTTCCCATTGCATCACTATTAATGAACAATCACGCTGTTTGCACTTGTTTTTAAAAAGGTCGAGTTATGTTATGATTCTATTAGAGCGATTTATTTTTTGTTAGTAAGTTGCTGACAGTCTTTCAGGCTTATAATCATAGTAATGTCCTTGTATTCTGGATTATTCTCTATTTTTGCAAATTGGTACAGTACTTCTCTCAATTCAGCATGCCTCTTAGCAAAGGCCTCGTCTAGCTGCTTCCATTGAGTTCTATCACGAGCCACTCTCCTTCAATTAGGATCCGCTGCCGCTGTGAGTTTTAACTCGTCCTCCCATCTTCTTTATTGTTTTCTCCTGCTCCGTCTATTGTTTCTAGTATATAATCTATATATAGTCTCTCTCTCATCATGTGGTCTGTCCACCTCCACTTTTGCTGGTTAATTCAGGCCAAGATGTCCATCACTTTGGTTTTAGTTCTTAGTTGTTCATTCCTTATCCATTTTACGTGTTCCAGTCGTGCTTCGTTCCATAGAACTTTGGCAGTATTGTAGTTTATTTCTGTTGTTTTGTAAGTGCCCATGTTTCGCAATCATATGAACTACAAGATACCTAATAAAAGTCTAAAACTTTTTCAGGCTTATAATAATAT
Organism: Amphipyra tragopoginis; assembly: GCA_905220435.1. Classification (NCBI taxonomy): domain Eukaryota; kingdom Metazoa; phylum Arthropoda; class Insecta; order Lepidoptera; family Noctuidae; genus Amphipyra; species Amphipyra tragopoginis. The sequence continues at coordinate 16,245,385 of HG992009.1, forward strand.
CAAAGAATAACATACTTACTCTTTATTGTACACGAAATACATAATAAACTAAATGACAACAATCTTAACAGCCTGTTGTTACGTAATGGCTCACAGCTACTGCAATTAACTACACCCGCTATAAACATGTACTTGTTGATAATCGGTGTTATTACCACATACTTTGATCAGTAAAATGAAAGATAATGCTCTTAGGCACGACTCACGGCACGAGACACTATGCCACCATTCTGGAGGCCTTTTCTACTAACAAAATTGTTTGTAATTGCAATCGAATCGCAGGTCAACCGCGGCCGTTACACCGTTATCTTTATTAGAGAAAAAATGTCTAAGCTGCGATTCAATTGCGATGTTTAACAATTTTCTTTGAAGAATTGGGTTCTTGGTATCGGTGAACAATACTCAGGTTTCGATTGCTTGATAAGAGCTAGCTGAACGATTCGCTTTCTGTGCGTCGTCGCGGGCTCGATTCCCGCAATAATGAAATGTTTGTATAGCCCACAGATACACTCGGGAGCGATGATTCTGCACCTTAATATCTCGGAAAATAAGCATGATAGCTTATTTAAAAAAAAAAAAGCATTTCATAGACTATTTAATTTTATTTCAGTAACTAGCTTTTGCCCGCGGCTTAGCTCACGTTAATTAAGTTCAAAAAAACTCTTAACACACTACTAAAGTATCTAATATAATTCAATCGTGATTCGAACGACACGTGGCGCCATCTATGAACGTTATTGTTGTTTTCCTCGGGAACGGTAGGTACTTTTTTTCGTGATGAAAGGTACCCTATGTCCGTTTCTGTACACCTGACAACGTATACCTATGCAAAATTTCAGGATGATCGGTTCTGTGGATTAGGCGTGAAAAGGTTACCAACAAGCTTACTTTCGCATTTATAATATTAGTTAGGAAGTTAGGATATTAAAATAGTCTATAAAATACATTTCATTTGAATAAGCTATTATTCTTAGTTTCCGAGATATAAAGTTTTATGTTAGTGTTATCGGTAGCGGGTAGCACTGGGCAATGTTGACAAGAGAGGGTAGTCGTCGATATGGATCGGCACACCCGAGGTTATAAAGGCGATGGTCATTCGACGAAGCGAGAGCATTCCGTGTTGATCAGCTGAAGAAGTGTGACCTTTTATATCTGATTAGCTTGTCCTTATTTTATGATCTTGTAATAATTGTGTAAAGTAATATATTGTGATCTAGTTTATGTTACTAATATTAACCCAAATACAAGTACTCTCAGTGGTGGAGAGTCTATGTTGGTTTTATTTACTGTGTTTACCTTGCTCGCAATCCTGACATACCAATATTAGCTATAACTGAAATGATAGAATCACCCCTGAACGATTATGTTGTTGTGTCTTTTACATTAGTGACCCGGGTTCATTGCTCCCGAGTGTAGTTGTTCAGATTCTGGGTGTTTATCTATGTAAGAATTGTTGTGTCTGTAACGAACGCAACCACCCACGATTTGGGAAAAATCCAAGTATGGAGCAACATTTTATCAAAAAAAGGTTAAGGGCTATCGAAACAAATGAGTCCACGTCTGCGCGATACAGGGTCAATGAAATCACAAACGTAGATAACTTTTTACTCCCTTTATAGGCTAACGTTCTACTCAAAAGTCGTTGTCGGTAAAAAACAAACATGTAGGGTCAGTGCGCCTGTTTTCGTCCATTTAGTGGAGTTATCAAGTTCGAGAAGCGAAAAAAATATGTTTTTCTAAGAATTTTGAACAAAAAATGTATACAATGTACTTCTGATATACTCTAATTTAACTTAAATAAAAGTTTAAAGTAATCAAGCATAGTGGTTCTTTTTAAAATGGATAAACATCAAAAAATGCCGATTTGCCCAGTTTTCGTCCAGAAAATCCAGTTTTCGTCCACATTTTACCCAGTTTTCGTCCACTATAAAAGTATGTAAATAATGAAAAATGAAAATAATATATTGATGTTTTTTTTTATTATTGAGCTTTGTTATTACAGTTATCAGTATAGGTAATGTGTTTCATAAAAAAAACGCAAATAAACATACACGTAAAATATTTCTGTAACACAAAAAAATAAATAGAAAAAAACATAAATTAATGAACAGACATTAGATATTATTTAAGAAATAAAAAAAATACTTTTAAGACATTTTTACTATCACATTAAAGTCGAACAAAATAGATGGACGAAAATTGGCTTACCTATTAAACCACTGCATGTCCAGTTTTCGACCACGTGCTATTGTCGTTTGTAGTTTTTTATACAATAGCAATAATGTGGACGAGAACTGGCCGTAAAAATGTTTGCGTGTGTAAGGTTCAAAATCATAAATTGGGTTTATTAATTTTTTACTAAATTATTAAATACTCGACCCAAACTAGTTAGACTTCGCTAGGCCAGTTTTCGACCACCCGGTCGAGAACTGGATTTTCCAAGAAAACCTTCATCCAGTTCTCGTCCACTTAATTTTATAAATAAAATTATAATATTTGAAGTCTAAATTTGGTTTACCGTATTAAATGCATGATAAGCAATGTGTATAAGCAACAAACGGAGTTAAAACAATTATAAATCATTTTAAAACTTACAGTGTAAGTTACGTAACGCCACTATTTTTTTTGTTCAATACGGCGTTTCCGCACACCCCCATCGCTAAGCACAGATTTGTTTATTTTTTTTAAATGACTTTTACGTTCAATTACCTTTGTGAATGCATGTATATGCCGCTATGATACTCAAGTTCCTACAGGAACACAGTTTTTTTTTATAGCTGTCTTAGTATTTATATTTAACGCGCATTTTTGACAATGATCCGTCAAATGGACGAGAACTGGCAGTGGACGGCTAACCGGCGCACTTACCCTATGCCAATGTCATATAAAAAATAAAAGCTTTACTGAAGGCTAGCAAACTATTTTACATAGTTAAATAAATCTAGATATATTTCTTCTACATTTTGTCAAAATTAACGCTAGACAAAGGTCGAAGTAGTTCATGTGATACTTCCGTTGGCATTGGAGTCTTCATTGAAACATCTACATTTAACTTGTTAAACTTTAAGTTACGTACACACGGCTACACTTCAAGCTATGCAAAACCAGTATAAGCTGACCGTTACTTGTGCGAAAATATTATACAAAGCGACGCCAAGATAAACTGGTTTTGTATAGCTTGATGTGTAGAAGTGTGTACATTATCATTATCACATCATGATCTGTTGGAACATGCCCCACATTACATTATACTTAAGAAATAAATTTAAAAAAAGCGTTTAATTTCTTCTTGCACAAAAAAATTGAACAATAGCATTACTTTTTTTTAATTAACATCTTTTACATGAGTATATAAAATTAACAGTTATGGACTTAAAAATCAATTAAAGTAATTATTGTATTATTGTAATTTCATAGAATAGATTCAGTAGTAGTTTAGTAGTAAAGACCGAGAGTGTAAAAAATTGCAATTGCAAAGAAAAGGTTATAGAGATTATTAGAGATATTTAGTAGGTATAGCTAAAAGCAATTTCCTTAGGTATATTTACTGACTAGGAAAATATGTTTTCACATTCCGTTGTTAGTCTCACAAATATATGCGAACGTTTCTCTCCAAATACAGTTGTTGAGTCAAGTCGTGACTCTTGGATCGCTTAGACGACTTACTGTATTCTGTCCTTGACAGATATGCGAATACCTATCAGGGTACCAACCTCTTAAAAATGAATAATCTATCAAAATAAACAGTCGATATTCTAATGGCTCCAGAAAGTATAATAGCCACAGTAGCTCAAAAAAAAACCAGTAGCAATATCTATTATTAATTACGGTTTACTCACGTGCTTTCGACTCTCGACCTCGCCGCGTGATCAGCTCATGATTAAGGGCTTCGTTTGGGTCCGAAACTAGTCGGGCAATCCCGAAAAATGCACGTGAGTAAACCGTAATTAATCATAAATATGAATGTGTCTCACGAAAGTTATAATACAAAAAGTAGCAATATCATAGAACTATGTAGACGTAGCCGTGCTTTTTATTTTTTATTATCCTGTTCTGTCTCACTGCTGGGCAAAGACCTCCCTCCGTTCCTTCTATCTGTCGCGATTCTTTGCAGCTTCGGGGGACTTGTCAAGGAAGGTATCCAACTCGTCCCGCCCGTCTCTATGGGCTCCAGTCTTATGCTATACGGGCCCACTGCTACCCGGTTACCCGATTAAAAATAGTTGAAAGAAAAAGACGAAAGTTATATGAAGGTGTCGGTTGAATGCACACTCAAAAGTTCTTTCTATAAATGGTTAGATCAAACCCATCCACCAGCTTAAATTAAAGTCAATCTTCACACGACCCTGCTCGGAATATTCCGATCTGTCCTCCTGATCTGTCCCCTTCGGGGGGCCAATCAGGAATAAAAATTCGATCTGTTCCCCTGTCACCAAGACGAAAGGACAGATCGAACGAATTATTTCTGGTCTGTCACCTGCTGTTTTTTAGGGGGACAAATAGAAATAAAAAGTTTCGATCTGTTCCCCTGTTACCGACGCCGCGACGAGGGGACAGATCAGGGGGACAGATCGGAATATTCCCCCTGCTCGACCCAGTAAGTTGAGAAATAACTCTGATAAAGATGTTGTTAAAACATTACATACCTTGTTAACCTGATTTGAGTTAAAAAATATCGTCTTCTCATACCACTTAGGTTAATTAAGTTGTTCTTACAAATAATAATACTTGTTTACCTTAAAACAAAGCATTGTGTCAGGGACATTACCGCTCTTAATAAAATGAACTCATTATGAATGTACCAATACTTTTAAAGTATGTTCTTCATAAATGCAGGCAACTTTGATTAATACTACTGTTGTTTTTGTGAATTTTTGTGTTAATTTATAACTCAGTCGATTGTAGTCCACTGTTGGACATAGGCCTTTTGTTTTTTTTATTTTTTTTCGTGGGATAATCCTCATGAATGCCGGGACTCTTACCGGCTAAAAACCCACGGTGTTCCTGCTCCTGACCCTTAGCCGGGGTCGCGGGATTCGCAGCTGCATGCACCGCAACCCTGGCAGGTTGGACATAGGGCTCGGCTTTTAAACTTTGATTTGTGTACATATAATACGTTTGGGTTTTGTCTTTGGATAAAACACAGTTGAAAACCATGAAAATTGTTTTATATGTTAAGTGTGTATGTAGAGGGGTTCGTGGCTAATTATCAACCGCACGGATCATATGATTAGCAAGGTTAAGCTGCGCTTGCCGCGGTTAATCCGTGGATAGGTGACCGTTCGTTACACATCGAGACCCCTCCGTGCCTCAGGGAGGACGTTAGTAGGTTCAGTGCCGGGTGCCCTCCAGGAGAGCACCCGGTAGGTCGCATTCGCCATGCCGGGTGGCTCGTGGAGGGCTCATTTTAATGTAGGTATTTCTTGGAAAATGCACCGTCATGAAAGAAGCAAACACCTATTTTACAACGAGTAACGTATTTTTACGGTTTTTAATCTAGGTAATGTTAGGAACTCTCATCGAGGGCTCACTCTTAGCGCAAACGTAATGCCGTGGACCGTCCAGGATGGTCCACTAGCAATATGTATGGCGGCATGGCGTATGAGCTCTATGAAAAGTGTGGTGGACTCGAATGTGTTAAACCGTCGGTGACAGTTGTTACGGGTAGTTAGAAGCCCGAAAGTCTGCCAACCGATCTAACCTTAGGATATCTCAATAACTGGGTTGCGGTGGTCTGACGGTAGTAGCTTCTTGTAAAATACTGATATTCAGCTGTATCTGGTTAGACTGGAAGCTGACCCCAACATAGTTGGGAAAAAGGCTAAGCAAAAGTATGTTTTTTTACACAACTACTGTGTTACTAGTTCTGGCCTGGTGTTTCTGACCCATCTAGTTGCGTTCGTATGGAGCGAGTGACGACCCAGTAGCTGTCTTTGTGGGAGTGGGGGAAGGTCAGTGGACGGTAGAAACAAAACAATTTGAAGTAGCTGACCGACAGCAACTAACCGGTCAGTACTGACCGGTCAGTACTGACTCAACTTTGTTTTCACGGACCCAGTAGCTGTCAGACAGTAACTGTCCTTCAGTGTCCGCCAGCTACTGGTCCTGTGAAAACTAGGCTTAACTGCCTTTAAACAGTTGCGGTCGGGATGCAGTCCGTCTGTCTGTCCCTGACAAATCCATTTCTGTGATGAACGAAATATTATTTAGGTACCAAATGTGAAGTTACCAGCCCCCCTGATTATCATAACTTTACTTTTAACTTCATTACCATACATTATATTGCGTAGGAGGTAAGTAGTCACTAGTCGATTCATAAATTGTAGTAACTACACACGTGGAGTGTATATGTAAATACAAAATCAATTTAAATATGTGTGCTTAAGCATAATTTATTGGTGATCTTGGAAATATATGTGCACTTATTTATGAGATATCTACTTATAAGAATAAATTTTCATCCATTTTATTATTTCATTTTATTTTGCTCACACATAAAAACAATTCTCATTAGTTATTTCAATATAAAGATTTGCCGTCAATTAAGGGAAAGTTGAGATGTAAAAACACGAATGACAAGTCGTTTAACACTAAACTTGCAATCATTAAAATGTTCAATTCATTTATAGTTTTTCACAGGTAGGTAAAAACAGACGTTATACTTGTTAAAACAGGTTTCTTGTTTAACATTTCTTCCTTTCTTTTGAAAAGTGGAGTAAATTGAATTTTGTTTATTGACCTCAATAATCATGAGGTTAGTATAACCATATAACTATGCTATTGAACCAGTTTCATAACGACGACGGATTGACAAGAACTCCTAATTGACATTTTGGCGATTACGAGTTTTTTACGTAGATAGCCTTAAATAATAAACCGGCCAAGTGCGAGTCGGACTTGCGCACGAAGGATTCCGTATCATTAAAATCACGTTTGTTGTATGGGAGCCCCCTTAAATATTTATTTAATTCTGTTTTTTAGTATTTGTTGTTATAGCGGCAATAGAAATACATCATCTGTGAAAATTTCAACTAAGTATCACGGTTCATGAGATACAGCCTGGTGACAGACGGACGGACGGACGGACAGCGAAGCCTTAGTAATAGGGTCCCGTTTTACCCTTCGGGTACGGAACCCTAAAAAATCGTTTGTGTGAGCTGGCAAGAACAGCTACTTTAAATTTTTTTGCGAGTTATTCACAACTGACAATAACTATAATACAACTTTGCATAAAATTTGCTATCAATAGCTCATATTAAACTAAGTTTCCTGTAAAATCTCGTTTTTGCTCATAGGAGTTCTTGTTACTTTGTCGTCGATAGATTAAACATCGCCGTAGTTATAAACTACAAATAAAATATAAATTGAAGGTGAAGAAACAGCACTTACGAGACTTCGTAACCAAGTACAAGGTGGCATTTAAAACAACATGTTAGACGAGCTCGTAACCTAACCTTGTAATGATATACAATGTGGCAGATTTCATTGAAAAAATAAGATAGATTTTTAATAAAAATATCTGAATAATCAGCAGATACCTTAAACCTGTTTGGTTCAGCCTTGAGATACAAAACCTAAATCGTCGCCTTTGACTGAAAACCTCGGGAATGCAACTTGGTCATTTTTATTTTATCACGACATACACACATCAAAAAAAGCTTGCGATCACTTTGAAAAATTATGTAGCCTTTTTGAAGCCGAATTTTCTAATCGGGATTCAAAGCGATAATTATCATGATAAATATAGATTGATAGTTATCTAGATAAATATAAATCAGATTTCAGTTGGACTTTGAATTCGGAATCTTCACATACATAATTATGCTAGTGATCGCAAACTTTTCTTGATGTGCGTATAGAACATAAAATCATATGAGAGCCGCTCTATGCGAAATTATTTTGTTCTAGCGACCCACCCCGGCTTCGCACGGGTGCAATGTGCAAATATAAACCTTCCTCTTGAATCACTCAATCTATTACAAAAACCGCATCAAAATCCGTTGCGTAGTTTTAAAGATCTAAGCATATATAGGGACAGACAGCGGTAAGCGACTTTGTTTTATACTATGTGGTGAAGCATTGAAATTAAGCCTTTATTTGGTACTAGCTTTCGCCCGCAGCTTCGCTTGCGTGAAATTTTAAACCCGTTAAGTGACGATTTTCCATACAAACTTTCATCCCCTATTTAACTCCCTTAGGGGTTGAATTTCGAAAAATCCCTTCTTAGTGGATGCCTACGTTACAAAAGGAACCCACTGTCAAAATTTCAAGTTTCTAACCCCAGAGGTTTAGGCTGTGCGTTGATAGATCAGCCAGTCAGTCAGTCAGCTTCTCCTTTTATATGTATAGATATAAAATTCGCATTTTATACAATGTAATGTTTTTATTATAATTTTCTTGTGTACAATAAAGAATGGACTAGCTTTTGCCCGCGAGTTCGTCCACGTCAAAACCCAAAGGAACCGTGCAATTATCAAATGCATTCCCGAGGTTTTCTAAGGCGACGAAATTATGATTATGCTGACTTTTGGTTTGATTTATTTTGTCTTTTTTCCTATGTTTCATTAAATCATATTACGTTGTGTCTCTTTGTACTGAGGCCAAATCAATGTTTTTCATTTCATTTCGTTTTCATTTTTCAAAATGTAAGTAGTAACTTTTCCATGGCCACACCTAACGAAGAACAATAAATATGTAGAGTGTATTATGAAAGTGCTGTCACAGTATAGTCAGTAGATATTAGCATACGCATTGTAAACGAAGGTAAAGTTTAAATGTTGTACAACCAAGTGTATGGATGACAGTCCATGTATGAAATGGATGGATTATGTGTATGTGTACGTCACAAGGTTTATTTTTTACTTACTCTTTTTATATTTTGAAAATTGTACAAAGTCAGTCGGAAAGGAGGTACTAATCCAAAAGGGTGTTTGTACTATAATAATGAATAACTTTTGTTCTACAAGTCTCACTAAAAGTCAATAGTTTAAGAGATATAGCTGTTCAAAGATTTCATCAAAATACGCTAAAATCTATCTATCCGCAACTATGATCAGCTGTGTTTACATTTTAGGTCATATTTGGGGTCACGAATTAGAAGCTCCATTATTTGAATTCATAAATAAAGCAATAGACATCATTTTGCATCGGTTTTTATCGAATTTTTAAAACGCTTTAAAAATATTACTTAGTTAAATCAGTGATATTTTAAGTATCACGCGGATTAGTACCCTCTTTCTGTCTTACCTTGTAAGGTACAATCACCCGTGTCAATCTTGCTCGGGTCCAATGAATACATACATCCATACATATGTATATAAAAAAGCCTCGCAATCTTTTTATTTCAAAAACCTGTTAAAATACCTTTCATTTGGTCTCAAATCATGTCATTAGCCCTGGGGGCTTACTATGACCTCTTAAAGCAGGACAGAAGTTGCCTGGAAGTTGAACTGCCCTGCTTTTTTGTACTATGACATCATTAGAGCAGGCCTGCGGCAGGCCTGCTACGTTGACGTTTACGAAATCCGTTCACCTTTTTTTTTGTATAGACTTTTCGTACCATGAACAAGCATTACCGTTCAACTTGCTTCAATAGTCGTTCACCTTTAGTACTGTCATGGTACGATTTTTAGCGATTCAAAAGCAGGCCTGCTTTTGAACGGATGTTGACTGGCTGGCATTTGAACGTTTTCGTAAGAGGTCATGGTAAGCCCCCTGATGATGGACCGGTCTAACGACTGAACATCACAAACTGTTAAAGTGTCAGTCCGCAATAACGTCAGTCGTAGCCAGTGGCGTACCTATGTAGCCAAGGGTCCCGGGGCAAAAATGAAATTGGGGCCCTATTTAAACTAAACTAAATACTTTGAAGGTGCAAAACTACTTCATCATCGGCTCCTTATCGCCCACTGCAGGGCATAATAAAGCAAAGCTATTTACTAGTAAGCATTATAATAACGCAGCAGATTAATTATTTAATCGTAATTTCTAATAATAATTATTATAAATGTGAAAGTTTGTTTGTTTGTCACGCGTTCACGTAAAAGTCGTTGGTTAGGGGAAAAGAAGTTAACAGTCAAAAATTCTTTATTCAACTAGGATATTATTATTAGGATAAGGGTTTCCGGTTGAGTGTGTTGGAACAATTAGAAATTTCAAAACATAATAATGATAGTTATACACTGTTGAATGACCAAACTAATGTCGTGCTATCTCCAATAATACGCATTTTTGCGGGTACTTCGACGTAGACGTCACAAAAGTCACAAATGTCACAAACGTCAATGTCACAAACGTCAAATCGTGACGACATATAGAGGGGCGCGCGCTTCACAGCCCCGTTCGCGTACTAGCGGTCGAGGAGTCAACATATCCTGAGGATGCCCCGTGCAGGGGCGAAACACGTGTCGTGTATTGGTTTGGTTGCATGTTGCATTATTTTTTCACTCTTTCTGCATGTGCATATATTTGTGGGCGGGAGGGTGGTGCTGCATACTGCATCCAAACTAGCGATCTTGTTCAGCGGAATTAAAGCTAGATATTCTATTTGCATTTTTGTAGGATATTATACCTATAACTTTTTCGAACGTCGTTCATGGAGGCCGAGGGGCCCCTCGAGCTTGGGGGCCCCGGTGCACTGCTCCGCCTAGCCATACGGTAGCTACGCCACTGGTCGTAACATAAACAGTACAATTTAAAAAAATAAAAATAGCGTCTAGTCATATTCTATCAGCATGAATTCGCTTTTCACTCAAAGAAATTGGTCATTTTTCTTTCAACTTTTCACCGATCTATCTTTAAGATGCGTCTGCACGCTTTTGCACGCTGTAGAGTGCTTTCGCAGCTGCAAGTATGAAATACCACAGGTGTGGCGGATCAGTGTCGGAAAATCATTAAGCTTTTTGCTATTTGCTGCTGCTTAATGAGAGCAGAGGCTTAGAGGCTTCTGAATTTGAAACAACTAACTACAACACTACATAGTAAAAAAAAACCAAGTCGCTTCCCGCTGTCTGTCTCTATGTATTCTTATCCTAAGAACGCACTAGCGGCCAGCCGCAATGCGGCGTGCCGCTTGCGGTTGGCCGCACGTCGATTTTTACATGAAACCGCATGATCTCAATGCACTGGCGTACGACGGCTGGCCGGAAATCAGTGCGTTGAGCTTATGCGGTTTCATGTAAAAACCTATGTGCGGCCTGCCGCAAGCGGCACGCCGTATTGCGGCTGGCCGCTAGTGCGTTTTAAGTCTATATTTAAAACTACGCAACGGATTTTGATGCGGTTTTTTAATAGATAGAGTGATTCAAGGGGAAGGTTTATATGTATAATACATGCATAATATAGTAGAGAAAAACGCGGAATACGCGATAAACGACATCCACCCGGGCGAAGCCGCTGGCGACCTCTAGTACTGTATATGCCTAAAATCACTTACTCTGCTACACATAATTATTATCTTCCTAGTTATACCTAATTAATCTTATTATTTTGTAACCTGTCCTGAAGGTCATCTATTACGTAAGATATTAGGAACTTGCTGTATGTTTTATTGCCAGTTTTTTTTTACATGTTTAATAAATCATTCAATCTGCTTCTTTTTTGTAACCTTTGCTATATTATGTATTTATAATCACTAAAGTCACACGGTAGGCTTTTAACTAGGATAATTATAGGCATTAGAAATAATAATTATTATTTACCATAATTTATTTATTTAATTTTAAAATAAAACACAACCTATAAGTACAAACGGGAATTTAAAAAACAATACGTATAAAATATATATTATCCATACTCTAAATTCAGCAGAAACCAAAACTGAAATATGCAGTAAGTAGTTATACTTAAACATATGTTATATTATTATTTCTAATTAAACTGGACCGCTGGCTTAACCTAATAGATCAAAAACAATATTATATCATTTCATGTTACCATTTCCTTTAACAAATAAAAATGTAGGTATTATTTGGTTTTTGAACAGAGATCAAACCTCAACCAATAGAAATCAAACCTAACAACGTTACCAACCTAATAATTATACGATTGATTAGATCAAAAATATTTAAAATAATCCGGTTGATTAAAAAAAACTAGACATTTATAAACGCTATAGAAATAATATAATCTGTCCTTGTCATTTTAATGTTAATAAAATACGCAATAGATCGAAAAGCCAGTTAGAATATTATGTTTACCGGATGAATTTTTTACGGCCTGGAAAAAAAAGGGTATAATTAGGCGAACGGAGTAGAACCCAGTTTTATTTTTGTTAGCTGTAATTAAATTTATCTTTCAATAAATACTACAAATTTTAAGTAAATTTTCATAATAAATCAATAAAAACAGAAATTTTATAGTAAATAAATCGATTAAAATAATATCTAAATTCAAATCATACGCGTATGATTTGAGTTTCGATAGTAGGCATCTATAGATATATCAATTTCATAAAAAGACAATGAAAAAAAAAGGAAAAAAAAGAACTAGGTATGTCAAAGCATTCTTACTTCGTTCACATTTTATACCCATTTCTTTCCAGGCGGTAAAAAAAGTCACCCAATAGTTACACATTAATAAATCTGTAGACTTGTTTATGAAGAGGATGGCCTCTTCATAAACAAGTCTACAGATTTATTAATGATTCAGATTTATAGACATACTTAATACATATGGATGTATTAAGTATCTCTATATAAGTATTCCACTATATTCCGATTTGTATGTTCGCATTTTGGATAATTTTACTATTGTAATTAATATTTCGTTTTGCTGTGTAGCTCAATTAATTTATTAGAATTAGACTCAATTCACTTGACAGACAGACCTATGTTGCTTGGGAGTTTGTTGCGCCGCGCCGTTTCTTCTTCACAGCAAAAACACTAGGAAGCGATGAAGAGCAGGCGTTTTTGGAGGCTGTCTTATGTAACACTAGCTTTTGCCCGCAGTTTCGCTTGCTTGAAATTTTGAAGTCGTTATGTGACGACTTTCCATACAGACTTTCATCCCCTATTTAACTCCCTTAAGGGTTGAATTCCAAAAAATCCTTCCTTATTCCTTGTCTACATTATATAGAGAACATCTGTGCAAAATTTCAGCTTTCTAGGTCCAAGGGTTTGGGCTGGGCGTTGATGAGTCAGTCAGTCAGTCAGGACTTTTCTTTTTATTTATATAGAGTTGACGTTCAAAAAGAACTAAGTAATTCTAGTCATTTTGAATAAATGAGTTTTGAAGTTTAATTGACGTTTGAAACACATCGAACCTTGACAGGAAAACAAAAGCCCACCATAATTAAAGGCAAAGGCGATGGCATTTAATGACAATAGTTCATAAAGTGTCTGTCGTTAATGCAGCTGTGATCTATCATTGCCTAGTCTATTGATCTCCTTTGTAATAACACCGCTATATGCGCATGAGTCTATCGCAGATAACGCATAGTAATTGCCATCATTATTTATGTAGGGTTGTCATCACATCTGGTATAGAATAGTGTATACTTATTGTTAAAGACTTCTCACTATACATACCATATTTTATGAGCGTTTGAAAATAGCTTTGACGCCAACGGGTATCATTATATGTCGTGAACTCACAATACAAAACGCGGGAAAATATCCAACTACAAATAAGTCTTGTTATATTGGCCACATCTAGGCACGCGGCTCTGTGCCCTCGTGAAAAGCTCTTCCTTCCTCGGGATAAAAATTGTATACCCTTTTCTATAAATATCCAAGATACATTGTATGTTACTTCTGTACGTCATAATCATAACAAAAAAAGACAATAAAACCGTCCACATGTTTTTTTTTAATTTATGACATTGGGCAGATTTCTAGGTTCTTATGAAATGGCAAGGACTTTAGACATCATAATTCCTCTTATTACAAAAGACGGTCAAAGAAAATCTCAGTATCCCGTCTCTTGTTGGTAGACAATGTCGTAAGAAAGTGGCCGGTATATTTTAAAGCTAGGTTTACCCTAGTTATGATTTAAAACCTCAAGCACGGTAATTATAGACACAATAGATAAGACAATTAAGTGTCGTCCTGGGACGACGGGTGGTACGCAACCAGTTAAACCATCTTTTGTAATAAGGGAAAATATGTCGTATTAAATGTTTTATCAAGCTGTATCCTTTGACAACCCTAGGCATTATAGTCATTATATTCGAGAAAATAACGCTTCAGATTGCTTGTCTTACATGCGAGTGATTGCTCTGTGGTTGGTCTGCCATTTTTATTTATATTGCCAATGTTAGAGAAACCTGACCTTCGTACTAAAATATGCTTTCTTTTCTAAATAAGTAGCAAGTAACCATCATTTACAGGCCAAAAAGACTTCAGTATTTTTGGGGCCCTGGATTGGACAATAATTAATCTCCTAAAATAGTTTGTGCCTAAGATTGTGTTACCATGTATGTATGCCATAAATATCGAAGAATAGGACTAAGTAGGACGGTGGATATTTATTATTACCTACCTTTTTAAAGTTTCCAAGGAAAACAGTTATTGTTTAGGTAAGAACACAATTATCCAGCCCTAATAATCCATGATATTTTGCAAAGTGAGTGTCTCAGTAAATGCTAAAGATGACGTACATACCAAAAAAAACGGATGGTATTAATATCACTTCAGTTAAAAAAAATATTTATGAATCAATCAATTCATTTACTGGTTCTTTTAGGTGTAATAACATCCGTGCACGTTTCCTATCAATGAGCGCGGGGCCATTATCTTGCTAGACGCATATATCGTGGACTATTAAAGTAAGACCTTATATAGTAAACTAGACCAGGGATGCACATATCGCGGCCCGCGGGCCGCATGCCCATGCGCATGCGGCCCTCCGTCGATGTACATGCGGCCTGCCAGCGAATTAAACTCTTTTATGCGTTTGTATGAAAATACTGCATTTTATCAGTAATGGCTAGCTTTAGCTTCTGAATAAAGATTTTGAATTTTATCAAAAGCCACACTACGATACTTATCACTACATAATATAAAACATAGCCTCTTCCCGCTGTCTGTCTGTCCCTATGTATGCTTAGATCTTTAGAAATACGCAACGGATTTTGATGCGGTTTTTTTTAATAGATAGAGTGATTCAAGAGGAAGGTTTTAAGCTATAAAACGTACAAGTGCGCAGCCGGGGCGGGTCGCTAGTATATTTAAAAAAATCTTATTTCAACTTTTTTATTGTTTTTAATTGTGGTGGCCTAAAGGCTAAAGCTAAAGCTCATAGTCCGCTCGAGTGGCCCTAAGTCCTAATAAGTCTGTGCATTCCTGCAATAGATCGCGATTTTTAGGGAAAAGTTCCTGTTCCCTTAAGACCGTTCCTGGTGATGGATGTTCTACTAGGAGCCCTATTTTCTGCAGTTAAAGTCTTCGAGTTGACATGGAAATCCTTTTTAACAACTATTTCTTGCACAATTTGTCTAACATTTTCATCAAATTGTTTCGATGCTGCACCTTTGTAAATTTCTTGTAATCCTATGCAAATCAAATGCAGAATGAATGCAATAATATTATTTTGTTAAGGTCGCTGCTCGAATGTATGCCCCAAACCAATTAACTGCGAAATTGTGTTTCCAAATGTTGGGATTAAGCAACACAAAATTATTATCTTATTTTTGATTAACTTTTTTTAGAATCATGCTTCTTAATTTGTACGTGGGAAAATCCTGAATACATGGCTGCAAAAAAAAAAATACAATTGTTTATAAAGTTTTAATTGTTCTAAAAAAAACAGAATACTATTTATGACATAATAATTATTATGAATACTCAAATAAAAATATAATTGGTGTCTTAAGGGTTCTCGGTGTTATCATTTAGATTTCTGTGGTGTTATGCGAGAACAAATGACAATCAACTTAATGGGTAATTCATTAGTTAAATAATAAAGTACGGTTTTATGCATACCTAATCTGAATACATCTAAGTAATGGTGACTTTAATGAAGCTAATTAATCAGACGGTCCCGATAAATCCATAGAGTTAAAATTTCAATTCAAATCCGCGAATAAATTAATCATTAAAGACTGTAAATCGTTTGACAGTGAATTACAGATGTTACTTATTCGATAAAGATAATTAAACATTTTAAATAAAATATTTTTATAATGATATTATCGTGTTTGTCATGTTTATTTACAAAAAGCTATAAAATACCATATAATTACGTCAGACATTTTTTTTTGTATAGGTCGTATTTCGTAATTATTAAATTAAGAAACCAGCACTAGCCAAATACGACTTAAACTGGTATTAATACCTTTAAACAGGATTGTTTGCGTCATTCCGCTGTCTATTTATTTTGTCTATATGCATTTTGCCTATATACAAGCTTAGTTTTAGTACCTATATACTAAACCTGAAACTAGTTTGTTCAGAATCACTAGGAGAATCGATTGACATATTTTTTACACCACATTTTTTTTTTCATAAATTTCAATTTTGTTTCTGTAGGTTTCTACCCATTACAGTTGACGGGAATAGACACCTTGAGGCATGAGATTGTCCACTCGGTCAGTTTCCGTGTATTAGACAACCCCTGCATGGCACATCTCAGGCATTTCACACTTTACTAGGGAACTTAACGCGACATAAACTACGGTGTTACTTGGAGATTTATTAAAAAAAACACATATTCAGGCAGTTCTGATGAAAATCTTGTTGGGGTGTCTCGGGTTTTGTATGTAGGTACTAAAAATAACGTTGTATATGACAACTGCCACAATTCATACGTAAATTAATAAAAATGAACCGAATATTAACACCGCCAAAGTTATCGTGAGAAAATATTGTCATAACCACTAAGCTTTGCTAACATCTTGATGATTGAGTATTCAGCAGAATGCAGCTGAAAATATTCTTGAAATATTTTTTTAGTCGCCTTTTATGGTACCCATGAGAAGATGGCCGGCTGGCTATACTTTATATTTATGATTAGTTACGGTTGCACTTGCATTTTCGGGATTGCCTAGTTCGGACCCAAACGGAACTGTTTCGGTCGGTGAGCCCGACTCGCGACCTTATCGCGTGTTTAGCTCGTAATTAAGGGCTCCGTTTGGATCCAAAACTAGTCGGGTAATACCGAAAAATACGCGTGAGTAAATCGTAAACATGAATGTGTCTCACGAAAGTTATAATACAAAAAAGACTATCCTTAGCTGGAAACCAAACGGACATACGGAAATTCATCATCATATCATAATCAGGCCATTACTGTCCCACTGCTGGGCAGGCCTTTTCTCAAAATGAGAAGAGTTTAGGGCTGAATCCAATATAAAGTCAAATTAATTTATTTGCTAATATGGGTAATTACATTAAGTTGTTAGAAATAGAGTACAATAACTGGAACTGTTCCAACCATATTACGTCTTGAGGCATGCAAATTACAAGCTTTGACGGTATCACAACATTATTACATACGCTGGGCTTTTGCGTACTACCCACACCATCGAGACCTTTTTGGACCCTTCTCAGGAGTGCACGTTTCTTCACGATGTTTTCCTCCACCATTAACGCAAGTGATAATCAACTTCTGATCCCCACATGATTTCGAAAAGTCAGAAGTCGAGATCGAGCTCATTCCCTCCTGCATGGAAGGCAACCGTACAACTGCTAGGTTATAACTACGGAAAATAAAACTAGAAAATGTTAGGTTTCAATTCTGCGGTGCGAGCACGGATCTTTAATCGAGTCGAATCGAGAAATTTATCTATTCTAAACGTCAAATTTGACATAAGATATAGATAAAACGACAACAGTTGTCATTTTATCTATAACTTATGTCAAATTGTAAGCCTACTGCAGCGACATTTAAACCAATGTATTCGTATTTTATTAAGCGGCTGAACACTGTTTCCCAAAATACAAGCTCAAGCTAAGTTTGGGAATCAGTAGCAGTACCTTTTGTGCAATACATTTATGTTAGATTACTCTAAGTTCAGATGAATGTATTAACTGGCGACAGTAAATATTTTTTTATTTTATTTATTTATTCATTTAAACCAAAATAGATAAATTTCTCGAATCGACTCGATAAAAGTTCCGTGCTCGCACCGCTGTATGGACAATGAAACTTCTGATTCCCACGATTAAATAAGTATGAAGCGCGGCAGCGTTAGATACAACACAGAACCTAATTATGTTCCAAATTACATGAAACTGTCAAGGTGAGCCGGATTCCGGCGGTTGTGCAAGAAACCTCGTGTTCGATCAATTGAATCAAGCGCATGTTTCAAGAGTATTCGGCCAAGAGCACTCGTTTACAGCGCGCACGCATATAAAACCGTTTGCCCTTTATACAATGTTGCACGAAACTCTGCTTTTGATTTAATACGCAGTAGGCTTTAGGCAAACTTTAGAGAAATTGTACGTTAGGACCCTAGTCCCCCTAGCCCCCTAGGGCTAATAACGCCGTGTTTGGTGAAACATATTTCCTTTCATATTCGAAATCATAACTGCAAGTCGGCTGCACATCCAGTGAACAGTTGTCACGCAGCTGCACTGACTACATCCTAACTGCTTTGAAACTGCATCTGGCAGTTGTATAGTTTACAGCCCCCCAGAGCTCTTGAAAATGGGGTGGAATGCGTTTAGATTTAGGATTTGGATTATTTATTTTGCCTGATTTCTACCTGTTTTTCAGTCTTTGTGAAAGCCGAAAAGCTAGAAGGGATGGCATTTTTAAAAACAAGCCTATCTAGTTGTAAAACTGTTTTAACGATATAAATATTTGTACCTCGCTTCTGCTGTAATTATGATCAGAAAAAAACATTAATTGAAAAACGTCTCCAGCGTGAAATATTTACTTACAATTAATAACTACTAAAGTTTTTTTCCTTCTTTCTTTCTTTCTCTACGTGACTTTAGACTCTACTTAAGCCACAAAGCAAAGCTTGTAAAATACGACTTAGGCACTCCAAAGTTACACAGTATTTTCATTAATCCTCTATTATACTTCCGATATCAAACGTAACAGTACGATAGCACGGCTGAAAGAGCAATCTCCCGCGCACAGCGCACGTGCGTGTTAATGGTAATGCTGCGCACACGCCGCGGCCGGCCGCCGTTTCCGCGCTTCACAGACGCACACATGCAATACCGACACACATACGGGATTCGGCTGTACCTGCTACATTACTTTTAATCTGATTAGTTGTTATTTAGTAGGACGGATCTTTTTACAGTTACCAGGGAAATAGAAAGTAATGCATTCGGAATTAAAGATTCAATTATTGGCTTTTGATTTTTCGTCTTGAGACACTACGGTAGTTGGGACGAAAAGATATTGCGTAGCTTTCCGAACGATGCTCAACCGAGTCGTATTCGACGATTGACCTCTTGAAGGTCGCGGGAATCCGCTGGATGCAAGAAGCACAGGTTCGATCGATGAGGCGATGCTTGGGGAGACCTATGTCCAGCGGTGGACGTCTTTCGACTGAATGATGATGATGAGATTGTTTTTTTATACGAATGTATCAATTAACGTCGAAGCGTATGTCTGATGGAAATTTTCATTTTACAGTTATACAAGATGTAACATAAATAACGCACATCCTCTTAAGGGGTGTACTGTACTCATCATTATGAACAACTTTTACTATGGGACTGAAAAATCAGCTGTTCCCTACATTTTGACGAGTTATGCGAACATTAATGTAGGGAACAGCTGTGTTTTTTTCGCGATTTCAGGTTTGGACCTATAGTAAAAGTTGTTCATAATGATGAGTACAGTGACCCTTTAAGAGGTTGTGCGTTATTTATGTTACACCTTGTATCATCATCTGCCTAGCCTTTTCCCAACTATGTTGGGGTCGGCTTCCAGTCGAACCGGATGCAGCTGAATATCAGTATTTTACATGGAGCGACTGCCTATCAGACCTCCACAACCCAGTAACTGGGTAATACGATATTCTTGGTAAGACTGGTTGTCAGACTTTCTGGCTTCTGACCAACAGTAACGACTGTCAAAGATCTACAAATGACAGCCGGGACCAACGGCTTTTACGTGCTTTCCGAGGCACGGAGGAAACTCGCTATGGTAAATGGTCACCCATCCACAGACCAACCTCGGCAAGCGTGGCTTAACTCGGAAGATCGGTCTATGCGGCTGTAATTATTTAGCCACGAGCTCCTCCTCATGTTACACCACATTACACCTTGTATATAATACAAAATACGTTTTCTTTACTTCGCAAAAAAAAAACAATTAGCAGCGAATGATTCTATTTTTGCGTTAAATCTAGCTATAGACTGGATTATACCGTTAGCAGCAATAAAAACAGCGACAAAAGATTTAAAGTATACCTACTGATTGGGATTTCTAAAGATTTCTTTTATTGTGTCTGTCTGCTATTTTTCGTATGATACTGATGAATACACACGTGAGTGGCGAATTACATTCATGTGCATTGATCGACCCGTTAGTTTCTACGCCCCACACACGACGAAATTCACAAAAAATACTTATAACAGACTCGCCGGCTTGTTTATGAGCATTGCCATCAACTTCATTATAGAAAGTAGGTATACTTTAATGTACACTCAAATGCAAAAGTAAGAAGATAATGAAAGTAACAAAACACTGGCATGTCAAAGGCGCGCTTTAAGCTCACTTTTTATAGAGAAATATTTATACTTCTTGGTCTCGCAAATGCATTTTACTTTTGCGTGTCACTGTACTTATCAATGTCAAAAAGTCGCAAGTTCGACAGAGGTCATCAACCCTTACCGTTTCATTGGTCATTTGGGGCAATGGTCTTAAAATTGCATTAAAAAAGGAACTGTTGTTCCTAATGAGTTTTTTTTTTTTTACAAAACAGGTAGCTTTAGGACTTATATTTTACTCCTTCCTTCTAATTTTGAAGAAAATAAGTAGCATTATTAATCTGACATTTTTAAAGTAAGGCTCAGCTGCACCAACTTACTATAAACCATAGTATATTTACGTAAAATTTGTACTAAGACGGAAATTTTGGAATGGTTTTAGTTACTTGGTGCAACTGCGCTTAAGTATTTTGACATTTGTAATGTTCAGTACAACTTTAATTTCGAAGGTTTTTATTACGAGTATACAAAAAGTGTCTTTGACCAAACATTCTAATAGTTTTAACGGTTAACCCTCTATTATAGACATGCAATCTCGTCATTTACTTCCTGAAGACATTAATATAAACACATAATTTTATTTTTTTTAAATATAAAAAATAAAATATATTCTGCGAGAAAAAACAAGTCAAGTCTATGAAATTCATGACCATTTATTTTGTTTTAGGTTTGGAAGACACAGTGAAGCTGGTGAAAGGAATCGGAGGTAAATGCTACGGGTACGTCGTAGACCTGGCCAGTCGGGAGGACATCTACAGGGTTGCTAAGAAGGTCGAAGAAGAAGTCGGCAGGGTACGTAAAGATTGCCATATTAAAATTATAAATATAAGGTTTTGTTTATAATGGATACGTGGGGATTAGCGCGGAGAATAATGTTTGGCGTAAAGCGGAAAATTTAAAACATATGACAATGTAATTATACCCTATTCAAGGACTGAAGACACAAAATGTAAAGAAGTACTCTTCATCATCATCATTTAGGCGAAAGACGTCCACTGCTGGGCATAGGGCCTCCCCCAAGCTTCGGCACATTGACCGGTCCTATGCTTTTCGCATCCAGTGGATGCCCGCGACCTTCACCAGGTCATCGGTCCACCTAGTGGGTGGGGCCAACACTTTTTTTGAAATTTTCGAAAAAAATATTTTAATACATAAATTTTAACAAAAAGAAATGATGTGATGTTAATTTACATAAAACACTTCTTCCTGTAGTAATTTTTGAAGTTTTCATTTCCTAGTTTCGTATTTCGCAAAAAGGACATAAGTAAGATTGTTTACATGTCTTTTGCCTCCTTGAATAAGGTATAGTTAGAGCCTTTATAGAGAAGCGTTTTTTGCGCGTATTATTTGAGTTGAATCTAGTTGTTTAATGGCTTTAATGGCAATATGCGGTGGAATACACGGCGCGGCGTAGTACGCGCCGGACCCACGTCTCCATAAACGAACTCGTTTTTATATCTGGTCTTATCCGTAGTACGAATATATTGGGGTTGACTTCCAGTTATTATACTCAATGCTATATAATATAGGTATTTTTTTTGTTACGAATCCTTGACGGGTTTGTTGACTTTTCTGTAAGAAATCGATTCTCAAATAATATCTTAAAATAAAAGACGTATTATATAAAATAAATATCTTATAGAATAAAGTAGGAAAAACCACTCTAAAAATATAACTACCAAAATAAACTTGTATTTTTACAATTTCTGAATAAATTACTTAAAAACTGGTTGTAACTTTTAAAACACTGTTCCGTCCTTGTTTTTTCTTTCCTTTCTCGTTGTCTTTTCTTCGTTCCTCATTTCAAAATATTTCAGGTTCAAAATATACTTAAAATGTGTTAAGTATGAATTTAACCACTTATAATTTTATTTCCTTAAACCTCATATTATATTTTTTGTACTTTCAAAAAACCTCGGTACTTTGTGGAATAATAACAACATTCTAACTTATTGACTAATGCATTTTGGCATGCCATCAAAATTATTTTACGTCAACTTGATATTACCTTTTCAAATATTCCTTATTGATTGTCAATATGAAAAGAGACAAAGGTAAGGTATTATAGGGTTAAAGACCTCTTACCTTTTGACGACCATTGACGACACACACCTTATTGAGTCACTAAAATATATTTACATTTATAATATACATCATTATAATGAAAACAAAACGTTAAGATCCCTAGATCTTGAGGGCTTTTTATGTAACTATGTCCTTTACAACGCAAGGCTCAATTTACACCGCCGCGGAATGGAATAGAAGCGACGAAATTGTACATAGCATAATGCGTCTTCCGGGGAATCCTCGCGACCTTTTTTGGCTCGTGTTTAGTTTGTACTTTATACAATTGAGATAAAGTTCATTATGCTATGTACAATTTACTACTAGATACAAGAGGAGCTCGTGGCTAAATAATTACAGCCGCATAGACCGATTTTCCGGGTTAAGCCACGCTTACCGAGGTTGGTCTGTGGATGGGTGACCATTTACCATAGCGAGTTTCCTCCATGCCTCGGAAAGCACGTAAAGCCGTTGGTCCCGGCTGTCATTTGTAGATCTTTGACAGTCGTTACTGTTGGTCAGAAGCCAGAAAGTCTGACAACCAGTCTTACCAAGAGTATCGTATTACCCAGTTACTGGGTTGTGGAGATCTGATAGGCAGTCGCTCGATGTAAAATACTGAAATTCAGCTGCATCCGGTTCGACTGGAAGCCGACCCCAACATAGTTGGGAAAAGGCTAGGCAGATGATGATGCTATGTACAATTTCATCGCTTCCATTCCATTCCGCGGCGGTGTAAATTGAGCCTAAGTCGAGTCCTAACGTTTCTCTACAAAACGTTACCATACAAAAATACCAAATATTTTTTAAAAACAATACATAGGAAATATAGTTATTTTACGGTTTTTGATGATGTCTACTTATGATTAATTACGGTTTACTCACGTGCATTTTTCGGGATTGCCCGACTAGATTTTGATGATGTCGTTTAAGTTTTTTCGATAGCAGTCTCCTTAAGTACGCCTACAATAGGGTATTTGACTGAAAAAATCTAATTAGTCCGTCAGTTAGATTATCAAAAAATATTTGACCCGTATTTTTTCTTTTGTTACGTAAATCATAATTGACGAAGATACGACACTTTTAAAATTGGCAAAACATCACAAGCAAGTACAATTTTTACTTGCTTCTGACATCACAAGCCTCTCTCGAGTTTTGATGCGTTTTATCTTTCCAAATTTTCACAGATTTATAAGAAAAAATACGTGTCCATTATTTTTCAAAACTCTAAGGCTGAGATCTATAGACCCAACTTGGACTTTGCTCAGACTTTACTTTAGACTTATGACAAAGTCAGTATTTATAGAGCCGTCTATGAATTCATCTGCGTGCGTGCTTAGCAAATGCTTAGCAAAGTCTAAGTTCACAAAATCGACGACTTAGCAAATACTTAGGTTACTATTATCCTAACAAAAAATAATGGTCCAAACTTTACTTTACCATCATTATATTTACACAACTTTTTAATTTTTTTGTATTATCAAGTGAGTAATCAACTCAGTAATATCAGATTAGAAAAGATTTCCTTGATGTTGCTGTTAATTCTGAATTAGTTAAGATACAAACAATTAGGTATTCTTACATCACATAAAAATGGTTTTCTAAGTTTAAAATGTATAAAAAGAAATTAAAAATTACTTTTTTTCGACAAATTGCCAACACTGAATGGACAGTTTTGTTTTGACACAAACAGCGGCCAGATGTCAAAACGATGCGATTCGTTTCAATGAATTTATGTATTATTGAGTTCGTTTATAAAAAAAAAAAAAAACACTTATAAGCATGCCAATTTCTACCTATTCTTATAATAATAATACATAGAAGAAATATGAGCATAGTTCTAGATTATTCACATATTATTATTGTTAAACTTTTATGACGAACAATCAAGAATGTAATGCTTGAAACGAAACATTAAATTGTATTTTGACATCGACCGTCTTAGCGTATGCTTAGCCTAAGCTCAGCATAGTCTCAACGTGAGACGTCTATAAATTCCAAATCTGAGATTATGCTAAGCATACACATAGCAAAGTATTACGTAAGTAAACTCTGAGCAAAGTCTAAGCTAAGTCCAAGTTGGATCTATAGATCTCAGCCTAACTGGAGGACTAATTAGATTTGCAATTTATTGATGCTGTCAACATGCCTAATAACGAAATTACTGCTGTCAGGACACAACTTTCGTTAAACAGAGTATAGTGCGCAAATTCCAATTCAGTAAGTTCGCTAGCGACAAATCTCGACACACAGCAGTGTGACAAGCCAAGTTCGGAACAGAAAAGGACCATGCTCTGACCGTGTTATTTCTAGCTTGAACTGCTCGCATAAGCTTTTTCGATTATACCAAAGCTAAGAGTTAAACATTGAAAATGTGTTGATCGGCAACAGCGAATGTTCAATTTAAATACCAATTATAATAAATTCAAATGTCAATGCTAACTACTGATCTTTTAAACAACAGTTTTGAGAGGTAATATACTAAAATTAAACTAAATAGGTAACTACGATTTTTTATTTTCGTGTTTTGCTACATACTATCAAGGAATATATGCTCCATTTGCAGAAAATCTCTTAAAATGACTGTTTGCAGAAAACAAATATTAGATTATTAATAGATAGTTCTATCTGATGGTAGGTTTTATATAAGAAATAGCTTACAAAATAACATAAAATATTTCTTAATAAATAAATACACGATTTAAATGAAAAATATTATGTACAATATCAATATTCATAAATACGAAAAAAAAATACATCCTAAAAGCGACAAATGTAATTAATAATGTTTATAAAACACACACGTTACAAAAACATTAATGTGAACATGATGAGAGCAAATACTACAATGCTAACTGTTTAACAACCATTAGTTTATGTTTAAATATTTTCATATAGTTTATTCAAACGTCAATATTTTTGTAAGTATCGTCCGATTGTTAATTAACTAATGTTACCATCCTGCGAATTATGCGTGGGATAGACAAACTAGCCTTTTTTTTGAAGAAAACCTTCATTAAAGGGTTCTTACGTTATCCGATTATCAGGGTACCTAGCTCTTATTCAGTGTAGTACAATAACAGTTAGAGCGGTTACGCACTGCATCCGATCCGAATCCGTGAAAACACGTTCCGATTCGTTCCAATTCGGAAGAAATATTGACGGACCGAAGTGGCCGTTGTATTGTTGGTATGAATGATTTCGCCTCGGATTCAAATCTGACATAAATTGCCGAAGATGGCCACTGAATTGCTTGGATTTGGATCAGAGATCGGACTAGCTATTTCGGTCCGTCAATATTTCTTCCGAATTGGAGACTCACGGATGACGGAGAGAAATCGAATGACGGAAGTCTGATCTAGTGCGTAAACTACCATACAAATAATTCTATGGCTACTTCGGAACGTATTTTCACAGATTCGGATCATCGGATGCAGTGCGTAACCGCTCTCTTCTTCAGTGCCCGGTCTTTTCGGTTTTCGACTGGGACTCGTTCAAACAGGGCCTAAAAATAGGATAGTGTAATAAACACTTTGCCCATATGGCCTGTGCTACCCCACAGTATGAGTGTATGAGGTTTTTTTCCACTAAACATCTTCGACGGTTTTCCGTGGATGCAAACTCAAATGGAACGCAATATCTCTCCTGTGCGGTGCTTTGGCACAACTCCGGAAGTAATCTGAATATCCTTTCCCGTAAATAACCTAGAGCTAATCTAACTGATGAGATGAAAACAGCCTTAGAAGTTACAATAATTTGGTTTCCAATTTCATGCTTATTTGTGTACTTACCTCTACATCCCTAATGCTTGTTAATATTCTGGCCGACTACTCAACACTTACACTATAGATGTAATATTCGTGTAGATATAAGACCATGAGAGCTATTATATTATTCAGATAAGGTTCTCAGATAGCGGATATGATTTAATTTTATCTTGATGCCGGGAAGTTGAGACACAGTGAAAAATGTGTCACCATACTAACGCAAGTGAGGTTGCGAAGGAAAGCTCGGACTATAATTAAGTTCTTAGGACTGTGTACATATTTGCCTCAGGAATTCCGCCGCAATAGACCTCTTTGAATTCTGCTTATAGGTAGCACGCAGTCAAAAATGTAAATGTTTTCTTATAAGACATTGGGACCTTATGTATGGAAAAAATACCCACGGCGAACATTAACGAATTATACCTTATTTTAAAGCCTGAGTTATATCGATATAACAGCGTGAGGCGCATTATTGTGAGTAATGGGAATATTGAGATATCCAGGAAAATATTTTATATCGTAATAAAATATATTTTTTTAGTTTTAGGATGTTAATATGCTTATTGCTTATGGTTTTTATTACTATTTATTAGTCCATAAGTAGATTACGTTGCTTTTATTTATTTTTATAAGAATTATTTGAAAGAAAAATACAATTATTCATATAGATAAATCTTATAATATAATTATCTTAATCTATGACAATGATATTATCCAAAAATGGAGCTGTTGCTAGATTGACATCTTCGTGTCTCGCCCATGCAAGGTAAAATATAATAATTATGTGATTGCGCACACATTGCAAGTATAATTATTCCTTCGCGTCTGTTTCGTGTGGGATCCGATAAAATGTAACATAATGTTCATAAGTGCATTGAATATTATTTATCTTTACTTTTGAAAATTAAAACATAAAAATCTCATTTCTCAACATTCCCATTAGTTAATTTAAAAAAAACAACACATGTAGGATGTACGTAATAATAGGTCTCTAAAAACTAGCATATGTTTCATTAATGTTTGCAAAAACTCGGCTAGCGGGTCAGAAAGGTCCCAATGTCCATTACCCTATTTCTGGGGCTGAAGTGTAAGTTGTGTAGGTAGAACTACTGCGTTTGCGTTTATTCTATTCAAAATCCATCTCTAATCTGCAACTCGTTTATTCTTAATTGTTTCGTGTAGTATGCATTAAGTAGTATAAAATAACTTTGATTAAAGTTCAATGTTTTAATTTCCAGGTTAATCTCCTGATCAACAATGCTGGTGTGGTCTCCGGGCACTACCTCCTGGACACGCCCGACCATCTGATCCAGAGGACATTCGATGTCAACATCTTAGCACACTTCTGGGTAAGCAAATTACTTTACATAAAGTTATCGCACTCCACTGCCAGATATATGAATCTCCAAAATAGATATGATTCTGATAGCTACCATGATGGGCTAGCGAATTAATAACCACAGAGCTATCCTCTTAGCCCGGGATGTAATAATCGCCACTCATACAATTTTTACCGGAACTATAACATCTTCTCTCGTGTCTGCTCGAGCTATTTAAGAATAGCTCATGCCGCTGCCGTGGTGAAAAGATTAGCCACTCTGCATGGTCGGTCGCAAGGCTGACTGCCCAGGTAGCGCCGGACGTACTTCAGTATCGTCGTGGAGGCTCTTTTCATGCACCCTAAATGGGTTTACGAGAAGGATTTTAATTATTTTAAACAGTGAGAAAGAACGACATAAATTATACAACAATGGGTAGTTACTTTATATGTATAGATATATATTTATGCAAAATGTGGCTTTTATTATTATTTTATATTGAAAGCACTACCTACAACAATTTTGACAAGTTTTAAAGTATACTTCATAGTAATATTTTAATAGTAATACGCAGTTAACAATTTGCCAGTTAAGTTAACGGTTATGAATAAATTAATAGAGATATATTTTTTTATCGCAAACTTCGATGTTTTTGTTATAGTATAGAACATTGAACTTTCAACTTAACATTTAACATTTTAACAGCATATTACAAATTATTACCTATGTTTATTTCGTATTGATTTAAATAAAATGTCTTGGAGTTAATAATCACAAAGATCGGCTCCAGTGCTTAGTGATAAGTAATAAAAACAATGAATTTACCGGCAATGTCCGTCTGCGTGGTCAAGCAAATCTTCGAAACTGCTGGATTGTCTTTAAGAAAGAAAAACTTACTAACAAACAAACATTTTTACGTTGGAAAGGTCGAATCAGTGAAATAGGTTCAATGTTCTTCCCTCGCGGCTTAACACTAACCGTTACGATTATGGTAATGGTTAATTTACGAGTACTTCGAACATTAAGCATTAGAGATATTACAAATTAATTTGCCTAATAGGTAGGAACTACAATTATAATTAGGACCGGTAAATCATAGTTTACGTACGGAAACATAAAGTTTGCACAGGATAAATAATTCACTGTTATATGGCAGGCGAACAATAACGGATTTTTCATTATTTTAAACAAATTACGTCCTAACATAGTTAATCTTACTTTGGCAGACCGACAAACCTAACCATTATTAAATCGTGCGTGACGCATGATCAATAGAGTGGAAGATTTTCGATTATAAAGAACCGGAATATTATAACAAGTTTTTTTTTTAAAGGTTTATAATCCTGTCCTTTTTTTAGCCTGTTCGAGTTTAGCGATTGATTAAACATATTTCAAATATCATAACATCTAAACTACTCATCGTTTCTGGGTTCGTTACCTTAATTATCATAATTATATAGAAATGACTGTTCATTATTGGGTAGTGTTATACTTTTGACGTTTGTGATCGTCCTACTTGGTAGCTTGTTGATATCAAGAAGGAAAAAATTAGAGGCCCCAATACACTACCTTGTGGTACACCAAACCTGATAAATAAGATAAGGACACATGTAAAAGCTGGAAGTGTTTTATTAATTTAACCTCAAATATTTAGGATAAAGGCTGTCGAAGATCAGACGTCTGGTATCATAAATTTTAGACTCCAAATGCAAAGGAGATCTACAAAATCATACGCTTTTTTGATTGCAAAGAAACTATGATTAGTTTTATAGTCTACTGTAGAATTTTTATTAATATTTTCAGTTACGTCAAAACCAAAACTACATACAAGCTTGCTATTTATCCTTTTGGAAAGCATTTTAATGTTCCTTTATAACCAAACCTTTCTTATCTTCATCAGACAGTAAAAGCTTTCCTGCCATCCATGATCGAGCACAACGATGGACACATAGTGACCATCGCATCGATGGCCGGCCACGTAGGAGTGGCCAAGCTGGTCGACTACTGTTCATCAAAATCCGCCGCCTGCGGCTTCGACGAAGCCTTGCGACTGGAGCTTGAAACCCAGGGCATCAAGGGAGTCCGCACCTCCCTTATCTGCCCTTACTTTATTCGGTCTACTGGCATGTTTGAAGAAGTCAATTCCAGGTAAGATCATTCATTACCCATTAAAAGACTAGTCAAACTTAGTTTTACGAACCTAACTGTTATAATATCGAAAATACTAACTTATAAAGGATGTTTTATCCTGAAATCTAACAACTTTTCACGCGGGTAGAGTTGCGGTTAGTTAAAGAATACTTACTATTAATTAATTTTGTATGTTAGAAGCGATTATTTCAAACAGGACACTGAATAAAAAGAACTAAATGCATTGTTTTACCAAATTATATGTATATGAGCATGAGAGTCCCAAAAATTGCATTGTGTCGATTTTCTTTGTTTTGCCGTTAATTCAGGGCTCGGATACCGGTATATTTTTCGAAACGGTTTCGTCTTAAATACCTAGGAAACAGTTTGTATCGGTTACGTTCGAACGGAACGTTATAAAAACGTTTTTTAAAAAGAACAAAATCTGAATTGTTCTCGATTAATAAAACGTTTTTAACCGGTTTTTCCATTTTTTTGCATTCTTCGTTCGAAACAAAGAAACTTCGATACAAAACTACGAATATTACGAATTTAATTCAGTTGGTATTTGACTGCCGTTCGTCGTTTCGTTAAAGCTTAACACATTCAGTGCCGGGAGCCCTCCTGGAGGGCACCCTGTAGTTGCATTCGCCATGCCGGGTGCCCTCATGGAGGGCTCATTGTAAATGCAGGTTTTTCTTGGAAAATTCACCGTCATGAAACAAGCAAACACCTATTTTAAGACGTAGTAGCGTATTTTTCAAGGTTTTTAACCTAATGCCAAGAACCCTCCTCGAGGGTTCTCTCTTAGCGCAAACGTAATGCCGAGGACTCCCCTGGAAGGTCTAATAGCAATATGTATGGCGGCATAGCGTATGAGCTCTATTAAAAGTGTGGTGGACTCGAATGTGTTAAAGTAGACCCTATTATCTGTGACTATTATTCTGTGAGTACGAGTATAGTGTGTATTAAGACTTGGATAAAAAACTATCAATGACATGCACATTTTAGGTACTACTAAAAAAATATTTTTTAGGTTTTTAAACATTCTTTCCGTCCCACTTGCGACCCACCGATGCCCCTCAAGTTAAAGGAGAAAATTTTCAAGTCCGTGATAAGACCTATCGTACTATATGGAACGGAATGTTGGGCCGTAAAGAAGACGGATGAAACAAGATTGCATTTTGTGGAGATGAGAATGTTGAGATGGATGTGTAGAGTGACCAGATTGGATAAGATCAGAAATGAGTATATTAGAGGAAGTTTGAAAGTAGCGCCAGTGACAGAAAAGTTGAAAGGGAATTGTTTGTCTTGGTATGGGCATGTATAGAGGAGGGATGAAACGCATGTGACTAAAAGAGTTATGAATATAAATGTGGATGGATGGAGCGGGAAAGAAATGTCAAAGGAAAGATGGATAGATTGAGTGAAGAATTATATGGAAGAGAAGGGGAGGCACTGTTAGCATGACGGTTGACAGGACGAAATGGAAGAGGAAAACATCTTGCGCCGATCCAAAGTAACATGGGCAAGGGCAGGAAGATGATGCAATATTCTTTCCGTAAATTGGCTGGAGTAGGTACAGTGGTGATTTGGAGTTGTATTTGGGAGGCACTGCGCTATCATCGGGTGCCTCCTTACCTCCGCCACGTCGTTGGGGCTTATCTGTTGGAGAGATGTGTCACCTACATGGGACGCGATGGCAGTTACCAGCACCAAATGTCGTGCGGTGTTCCACACAGCTCGGTCCTGGGCCTCCTCCTATGGAACATCGGGTAGGACTGGGTGCTGAGGGGCGAGCTCAGATCGGGGGTAGACCTGACGTGTTATGCTGACGCTGGTTACTGCCCGGGGGAGCTCGCACAGAGAGGCAGCGTTGCCGGCGACAGCCGCGGTCTCCTAGGTGGTGGGCCGCATATGTCGCCTAGGTATGGAGATGGCTTTCAGCAAGTCAGCAAGTCGGAGGCCATGGTGTCTCATGGCCCCCGGCGGGCGCCGCCGCCCGGCTCACACATCGTGGTCAGGGGGCTCGGATCGCTGTCGAGTCTACCACGGCTGTCGAGCACCAATCCCAGGTACTTCAGTACCTGGGATTGGTGCTCGACAGCCGGTGGGACTTCGGGCCCCACTTACGACGTCTGGCGCCCAAGTTGCTGGGTGAGGCTGGCGCGCTCACAACAGTCACAACGCTGCTTCCCAATTTGAAGGGCCCGAGCACCGCCTGCAGGCGGCTGTATGTGGGGATCGTGCGATCGCTGGCCTTGTATCCCCATAAGGGCCCCGATATGGGCGGCTGACCTGACGGCCAGCAGCATCAGCATTCTACGGAAGCCGCAGTGGGCAATGGCCGTCAGAGTCATAAGGGGTTATCGCACGATCTACGAGGCGACCTGCGTACTGGCTGGATCTCCGCCCTAGGACCTGGAGGCGAAGATATTCGCGTCGCTTTACCGGTGGGTGGCGCGATGAAGCGCAAGCATGAGGCAAGCGGCCGATGCAGCGCCAATTTGAGCTGCGTCGGCCGCAGCTTCGCGAGGTCCAGGTGACTCTCAGAGGCTCTCATACCCTACCGCAGACGTCATCACCATCAAGGCGATCCGGCCATTACTGGCGGACTGGCTCTGGAGAAGGCACGGCTCCATGACGTTTCGCGCGACGCAGGTACTCTCGGAGCATGGCTGCTTCTTTTTAAATTTGGTTTTTTAATTTTTTCTTTTGCGTCCCATTTTGTGAGCAAAATAGGACCACTAACTAACCTCTCGCAAGTCGCAACACAAACCGCAAGAAGGAGTCGTTTCGATCAAACTCCTAGTTTACGGCATATGTCTGTTCCTATACCTGATTAGCTTGAGTTCCTCGGCATGGAGTTTATACTCAGTCTCAACTTCGGCACCCCCATTGAGCACTAAGTCCAAACTGCGGCCAAAAAACTGGGCATCCTAAATAGAGTGAAACGATACTTTTCGCCTGAACAGTTGTTGACTTTTTATAAAGCGCAAGTCCGATCCTGCATGGAGTATTGCAGCCACTTTTGGGATGGCCCAGCAAAATACCAACTTGCCGCGCTTGACTCAGTGGAACGCAGAGTTAAGAGACTCATTGGCGACGTAAAACTGGTGGATGCCAAGCTTCACAGCTTCGCTCATCGCCGCAAGGTTGCCTGCTTGTCGGTCTTCTATAGACTGTAGTTCAGTGAGTGTGCTCAAGAACTCCACAACCACATCCCACCGGCCCCCTTCTACCATCGAACATCCAGACGCACTGCAAGTTACCATCCATACCTAGTTGCCATTCCACCAATTCGCACTAAACACGACGCACGGCAAAAGAATGGAACTCACTGCCTGCGTCTTTGTTCCACGCTTACGACCCGAATCTCTTCAAAGTTACAGTGAACAGGTTTCTTCTGGGTAAGCTCGTTCCATCTTTATCACCTCTGACCTTGACCAAAGTCAAAAGAAAACCCATCTCAAATAAAATAAAAACTATCCTCGACTATGCTCCGAACTATGCTTGGAATGAATGATATATTGAAATGAAAACATACCCTACGGAACTTAACAAGTTCATGCTTGTTGCCGCACACTATGTGCGGCTGCGTCCTGCGGAATAAACAGGTTTTTGAAAACTAGGATTTTGTTATCTTTTCGTTTTCGTTCCGAACAAAATGTTGTACAAAGAACTGTTAGAAACGTTTTAAAAACGTTATTTTAAATAACGTTTCCGAGCCCTGCGTTAATTACCTTTTGTTATGAGAATACCTACCTAATAAGTACAAAGGTGTAAATAAATAAATAAGTAAAATAAGTAAATAAATAAATAGTAAATAAATAAAGGTGTAAATAAATAAAGGTGTAAATAAATAAAGGTGTAAATAAAAGGTTTATTCAGATCCTTATACTTATTAAGTATTATAGCATTGACGTCAAAATCTCAGACAAAACTATAGGAAAAAAAAGGCAAAAAGCTCTTTTATTAAAAATAAACTGTTGAAGGTGGGAAATCCACAGTCAAATGGGTTTATTAATTACAACATTAAGCACTTTAAAGGTTAAAAATGTAAATAACACTAATGCACTTTTTTCCAAGTAATGCTGGCAGGCTTATCGCGCGTGACAAGGAATTAAGTAAAAGATAATTTAAAATGTTTCGTCATATCAATACGTATTAGGCCTGCGTTGATTGGCTTTTATTCTGACCATCATCATTATCAGCCTATAGCAGTCCACCACTGGACATGGGCTTCTCCAGTTGCATGCCACTGATCTCGATCATCTCTCATCCAGCAATTAATTCACTGTACCTACCCAAAACTTTTGAATTACCTATTTACGTAAAATATTAACTTCAAAATCCTGTTTCCAGATTCGTCCCCCAACTGAACTCAAACGACGTTGCTGACCGTGTGGTGCTGGCGATTCGCACCGACGAACCCTTCGCCCTCATTCCTGGTTACTTCCGCATCTTGCTGCCGTTCAAGTGGTAAGTACTCGTATGACACGACACCTGTTCGACATTTGACACGATCTACGTAATCACCGGTATTGTAACGTTAATCGTATTGATCTTATTCAAATCATGATTCAATGCAGATCATGCAGATACAGGTGTCCAAGACGTAACTTGTTGTTTGATATGGATTATGTAAAGAATTCTCTAACATGAGAATATGTTGCAACATCAACATGTTGTCGGTATATAATTATGGAGAGGCGACAGCCCATATGAGTTGATCTGGGCTGTCGCTTACATACCATAATTATGTTGATGTTTTGTATGTACCTACAAACATACAAAACGTCGATCTCCTGCTCGAGCCTACGATAATTATGTTTACTTCTGTTTTTTAAGTTTTTTTATTACATCATCCACAAATGGATTAGGGCTCGATTTAGATTAATTAATAAATGCATGTGTTTCAATTGTCAAAGCACCTGTACGAAATCGATTATTGGTTCCATTAAGAACCTCCGAAAAGAGTTATTTACCTGCAAATTAATTGGACACAACGGATCACCCGAGCCGGTGCAAACACCTTTTTTAACAAACCTTCTTTCATTCCAGGTTGGTCCCATGGCCGTGCATATCAGAGCTCATCCGAGGTTTAGTTCCGGACGCAGTTCCAGCGCCAATAGCCCCCGGACGTGCAACTTCCGCTGGCAAGGCGGCCACCAAGCCCGCGCCGGCGCCGCTGGACGCCAAGCTCGGCGCCGCCGGACCCATGACGCTGCTGCCGCCCGCGCGACACGACCGACACGTGTGACGTCACTAACTCACACTTGTTGCACCACTAGTTCAGTGTGGCGAGAGGCTTGGCTCATTCGAACATGGATACGAGATTATAGTGAATAGTTTGAAATACAAAAATTGATGCAGTTATTTAATTTGAAAAATTTATTATACAGCGTGGATGAAAAAAAAGAATATTTTGAAATTATATATATTTTTTGCAAGATCAAAACCCTATTCGTGAAATGTTGTAAAGCAGAATTTTACGAGTCTGTTGCGTTAAATATAATTTTGATTTAATATAGACGATCAAGTTTGATTAATAATGCATCTTATAAAAGCGCTGTCACGCAGTTAATGGTACTAAATTTTTGACATTTTATTCGTGGAATCAATAAAAAAACGCAACAGTTTGACCGAGCCACTCGTAACTCTTTGTTAAACCTAAAACAGGTTAGCAGTAACGCCTAGTTGATATGAAATTACACGTACAATACATATTTAATAGGATCGTTTCAACTTGACTTTCAATGTGTTCAACATCACATGTATTCGTAATTATATTACAATCTATGACTGCTGTTGCCTTGTAAATAATAAAAATTGAGGAGGCCTTATAAAATTACTAAGTATAGAAAAGTTTGTTGGGCATTTATAAAATTTCTAGAATTTTCTAGTTACAAAGAGTTTAAGATAACCAATCAGAGGCCCTTTTTTCTAATGCAAACGCAGCGAAAATTATTTTCAGAAGTTACGCTAGGCCCTCGGACTGACTTTCAGGAAAAAAAAGTTTTACCAACAGCATTTAATTAATCTATTACGCCCACGAAAAAAAAGGAAGATTCTCTATGTATTTGTACTATGGACCGTATTACGTTTCAATCTAATTATGTACGCATTTATTATCCTTTGATTTATTTGTGAATTTAACACCTGTGCAAGACATTTTTACTAAATAATTAATCACGGGAATACACCGCGTAGTGGTGGATTTTCATACATGCACAGGCATAATTCATGGGTTTCGCTTGTGTACGCAGCATGCTTAAGTGGCAAAATTTGAATTATATATTTTGCAAATACAGGGAACTTTAACAGCCAAGTAGCTGTCAAATATAAATAAACAACTCATTTCTTGTAAACCTTCAGGGTCATACAAAAAAAAATTTGAATTTAAAAATTTAAAAACTCAAAACTCCATACATAAAATGGAGTTCAAGCATTATTTAGTTTAAACCGCTGTTAAACACGATTCTGTGGTTCGACAGTTACTATTTAAAAGCTACATAAATGCCACTTTGTTCGTCACTAATGCAAAAATAAAACCACAATTTTCTGCTCCACTAATATGAAATTAATTGGTACATATCAAGCTAACATTTCCAGTATGAGCTGATCTCGCATTGTATAGAATTTCCCTACGATGCGAGGTCACCTTATACTGGAAATTTATAGCTTGATATCTAGCCGTGTGTACATATGGATAGTGCAGAAGCAAACTGATCCAAGTAACATTTTGGTGACATTGAGTGTCAACTCTACAACTAAGTCTTTTAGTCTATTATCCAATTTACCAAAAAATACACTTGGATCAGTTGGCTTCTACGCTATCCATATAATAATTATGTACATAATGTATTTTTTTGTTAAAATTCTATAAGAATTAGTTGTGTACGGACACCTGTGGTACTTAGTCAAACTAAGATATTAAATAAGATATTCTGGATGTGATTTATAAATAAGGATTTTTCTACCGCTAATATTAGTAATTAAATTGTACTCTTTTTCTATAATAATTGAAGTTTTTATGATAAAAGTTGATTGGAGAGATAATTATGTACTTAAGGCTGGTATTCCACTTATCCAATATCGATGTCCAATATTGATCAAATTTCTTTTTTTTTAAATTCTTAATTATGATCATCCAATTTCTTTGATCAAATACACAATTTCTTGATCAAACCAACATTGGACAAATATATTGGATAAGTGGAATACCAGCCTAATAAAAAAATGTAAGAAAGAAACATCCTGTACTTACAAGTTTACCTCTTATTAAATAAGTTTTCTTTTTATTTATGTTTAAGTAATATACCGGAGTGGGGATGGCATGTAACTGCTTAAGGATATGTAAATATGTTTACTTAGTTATTGTATAGTCTTCCAGCTAACAACGTCGTTTAATGTTAGGGTAAACTGAACCATTATTTTTCTGTAATTTTTTTTAAGTAGTTACTGCGACCACAGCGTGAAACAGAGTTATTTCTATAGATAAAAAAACCCAAACGCTGTAGTAGGCATTCACTACTCAAATAACGGTTTAGTCCCATCTCTTCCCCTTCCCATACTTCCTCTTCCCATCTCTTCCCCTTCCCATCTCTTCCCCTTACCATCTCTTCCCCTGAGCGTTTATATCTACAAAAATTTCCCATCTCTAAGAAACGTGATAGGGGAAGAGATGGGACTAAACCCAAACAACATACATTAATTATAAATAGCACGTCAAATACAATCATTCAAGTTCGTTTTTCCTTAATTGTCTTATTTTGTAAACAACCTTGGTCTCTTTACTGTTGATTTTTTAAATAACTGCTGTAAAAATATACCTAATCACTAGTTGGCACACGTAATTAGATTAAAAAATGTTATCTAGCATGTCAAACTGTTAACATTATGTCTTTTAATAATTATGAATGAAGAATTGC
Organism: Amphipyra tragopoginis; assembly: GCA_905220435.1. Lineage (NCBI taxonomy): Eukaryota > Metazoa > Arthropoda > Insecta > Lepidoptera > Noctuidae > Amphipyra > Amphipyra tragopoginis. The sequence goes on from HG992009.1 coordinate 16,283,214, forward strand.
ATTAATTAAAAAGACATGTAAATGTTGTATACTAAATAAGACAACTAAGGAAAAACAGATTGTATTACCCGTGCGGGAGCAAATCTAAAGCTAGAGACGAACTGATCCCACGTATGCAACGTATGCGATGCATTATGATATCTGGTCAACTGACAATGCAAACATTTAATATGAAAGTACATGACTAAGAAACAGATTTCTTACACGTTGCATTGCATATGACAAGAGTGTTTCTAAATCATTTATTTTCATAGAAAATGTTTGTATTGTCAGTTGCCCAGATGTCATAATCAGGGAGCGGAATCTCATGGCAAAACAATTGAAAGGTGATAGAGACGTCAGTCATTATTTTTATCGAGTTTTCAAGCTATCGATACTTTTTAACAGTTGAGCATACAAACGGACGGACAGACATATTAGGCATTTTAAGAAACACAAAATAATAGATCAACACGAAATGTCAAATTGAAATAGATCTGACGTAATAAACTTTTAATTTCGACTATCGTACTTTATAGTACCTTAATCAAAAGAGTACAAATATCATAATAGTGTCTACAGGGTAGGTAAACTTCCCGAGTCGCAGCATTTATCTGAGTTTTTTGATAGATAAGACAATGTTATTATGTGTCATTAAAGATTATAATTATTTATGTGTATAGAATGAAAATTGAAAGTATTAGTTAACTAAGCAATAAAGTTCAAAGCTAAAAAATATCGATAGCTTGAATACTCGATAAAAAGAAATGACCCGTTTCTATCACCTTTCAATTGTTTTGCCATGAGATTCCGCTCTCTGGTCATAATGCACCGCATACGTTGCATACGTGGGAACAATATGTCTCTAGCTTTACTGTACAATGCATATCGAATCATCTTCAAGTTATGTACAAAATTGTTTTTAGAAATGTTTGGAATGACTATATCATGGCGTTTTCATAAGACACTGTGTACCTGTTCATTTTCTGTAGATACAATGCCATGATACATGCTGCACGCGCGTTGTTGCGTACACGCAGCCTTATATTGGCACAGTTTACCCTAATACTGATAGTGTTACCTTATGTCCTTAATTTTTTACCAATATGTTGTGGTGGAAGTGATTGCTGCATTCTATTTATTTTCATTTTGATTGTTACAAAATGTTCAAATCACAATGAGAATATTTCTATGGATGCGTCAAAATTAATAAAACCATGAAAATGTTAACGAGCGTTTTATTTTTGGTTTAGTTATTTACAAACATTATACAAAAACACTTTGTTTGGACAAAACAACTTATACTTAGGAACTTACGAATGTAGGTATAAAAGATGATTTTTTATAAAATACATTTGAACAATTACATATTTGAAAAATTCGTTTGTGCATTTGTAACAATAATTATCAATTATTATGTAACATTTGTGTGCAATAATTTTTTCTTATACACCGTGAAAGTTTTTCCGTTTTCAGCACGCGCTGCGTAGATATTGTCGAATGGTAGGGAAAAATTTGTATGTAATAATAGCAATAAAACACAAAAAAAAACACAGTATAAACAATAGACATTTCACGGTGTATACAGTGGTGGTTAACCGTCAACTTCAAAAAATATTGACGTGATGGGTAAAATCACTTAATATTATAATATTTAAAATACCTACATAAAATGCAATACTGCAAGACTAGTAAAAATCATGATGAAGTAAGTATTCTAAAATTAGATGTTTTTGTAAAAATTAAGTACTTTTTCATTAATATTTCCTCACGGGCAGCCGTTCCTTGTGGTGATTTAGGTGGAGTGGGGCCGCCTTTTAGACATCTAGGCTAACTTATGGTGTTGGCCCTACTCGGTAAATGCGCGAATTGGTGAGATTAAAATTGAAAGTAATTTCGTAGTACTTAGTGTAATTTTACACATTTTTTTTCTGGTGCAGGCCTCTTTTTTCCGGGCCCCTATGCTGTAGCCTATGTAGATCATGCTTAAGGCGCTTCCCCCACCGAAAGTGGCGCCACTTCAGAAAAAAAGCATTATTTCTGTCAACACACAACATATTGAAATTTTGTACGTACAACATTTTAGTCAAGTGTTGTAGAAATTTTAGAACACCAAAAAACAACATTTGATATCCTAGGTTAGAAGTTTTAGTAATTAATGCTAAAAACGGCCGTTTTTGGTACTTACCGCAAAAACTTCGAATCCAGAAGCTCTAGTGTTGATAATTTGTGTTCTAAAATTTCTGCAACACTTGACTAAAATGTTGTACGTACAAAATTTCAATATGTTGTGTGTTGACAGAAATAATGCTTTTTTTCTGAAGTGGCGCCACTTTCGGTGGGGGAAGCGCCTTAAATACGGCCCTGAATAGGAGGCCCTTTACGTGTATGACTTATTTTGCGATACAATATTTCTAACGAGAGATAAAATCATTGAATAACATTTATAAATGCGTGACGACGAAGGCACATATGGCAACAAATTTTAAATATTATACTTAATTGTATAGGTATAGGTTTGGAAAATATATTTTGTACTTTTTGTATTACAGGCAATATTATGACGGATACATTAAATATCGACAAACTTTCAACTTACCGTGTTTACAACTTTTAAGCTTACCTATAAATAACAAACAACAAGTATTTCTCAAAGTCTCGTACTTATTATTAACTTAAATGCACAAATGAGTTATTAATTGCACACAATATTCTAACTGAAGTTAAGTACTGAACCATTTTGTACTAAGAGCACATAAATTCAAAAGTCCATAGGGACTTGTGGCTTGCATCTTGCAAGATTTGAGAATTTCGTTGAATTCACAAGAAACACATCCATGCGACTTAAAATTAATAGGTATTACAAATATTATTTAACTCATCTAATATACAAAACTATAATAATTAAGTCAACGGTAATATAAATTAAAGAGGCTAACGCACTTTTTCTCCACTAGAGGCGCTGTCTACGCTTGGGTCAAGGAGCAGTTAAAGTCAAATTAAAGAATGGGATGGCGCAGATTGAACATTGAACACATTCTAACCTTTATTTGGTTGGCTACAAATGCTACTTCTCTCTCTTAGGCTGCTTTTCTACCAGAGATGTGTGCTACGGATGTGTTTCAAACTAGCCAATAGGATCGCTTTATTTTACTAGCCTTGACACATGCTTGAAAATCAAGCGATCCTATTGGTGGATTTGACACACATCCGTAGCACACAGCTCTGGTGGAAAAGCAGCCTAACGATCCTCTGTCGACGAATTGGCACAAAAAACATACTTTAAATATATATTTAAAAAGAAGCATACAGCACTTTAAAACACAACAAAACCTAATCATTTTTATCTCTGGGAAACGAATCAGGAAGCCTAAACTCCGAAATAGGAGAAATATACAAAGGATTCAACTCTTGCATGTTCTTCCGACTCTCTTGGGCCTCTTTCACGAATTTCGCATACGCCCGTCTGTCCGACACGACCTGACCACATTTAATAAATAAGACAACTATTAATCCGGCCACTATCACACAGCCCATGATCACTACAGCACTGGTAACGATCTTAGCACTGGTTGGACGGTAACACTCTTTGGCTCTGATGGTTATTTCGACTCCATTTAAGGATTGAACGGCGGAGTATGTGTATTTGTATTCACATTCTAGTTCTTCTTCTTGTAGACGAAGTATGCATGATATGTCGTCGGTATTGTCGCCCTCTGTAAAAATATGTGTGGTTAGTAAGTTGAAAGTTTTTTCGTGTCATGAGAAATTACCTCGTAGCTTATTCCGAACTATTTCCAGTCTGCTGAATGCAGTATTTTACACGGAGCGACTGCAATCAAACCTTTTCTATGCAATAGAGACACCCTAAGGTTAGATCACGAAGGGGCACTTTTTACGAAAATCGTTTTATTGCATAATCTTGCTAACCTAGACAGTCTCTACCAAATACAAAAACACCAGCGTTGAAAACTCACATAAAAAGCAGATATACTTAAGCATCGATACCTAGTAAGTGTCATTTACTACCTCTGATCATTTTAAAACCTAGTAAGTCACTTTAACCACACCTTAAACACCTAACATAAACACTTTTCAAAGGCTAACCGATTTATCGTACTTACTCTCCTGTAAAATTTCGTTTTAAGCCCATAATAGGTTTTGAAATGGGACAGCCGATCACTTGTCAGACTTACAGGTTTCTGACTACCCATAACGACTGTCATAGATATTCGTATGACAACCCGGATCGACGATCTAACGTGGTCTCCGGAACTGACATGATAAGAGTTAGACGCTAAATATCAGAGCCTTTCGACATATTTCTTACTAGCTTTCGCCCGCAGCTTCGCTTGCGTGAAATTTTGAACCCGTTAAGTGACGATTTTCCATACAAACTTTCATCCCCTATTTAACTCCCTTAGGGGTTGAATTTCGAAAAATCCCTTCTTAGTGGATGCCTACGTTACAAAAGGAACCTACTATCAAAATTTCAACTTTCTAACCCCAGCGGTTTAGGCTGTGCGTTGATAGATCAGTCAGTCAGTCAGCTTCTCCTTTTATATGTATAGATAAACTCTCAGGTTTGTTAAAAAGTGTAGAGGAACGAGGTGTGGTGTTCCTCCAACCAAAGGGGGGATCCTCCAACCAGGCGGAGTCTTGTGCCTGGCGGGCTACTGCCCAACAGTTGATGTTGGGAGGTTGTATATATACTATCTGCGTGTTAAATCTTGATATCGCGATGTAGGCTTGAATAGTTCGCATGTGGCGTGATAGATGCCGCCACAAAAGTAGTCGATTAAGAACGTTTCCCTTTGTCAAATGCAACCTTCAAGTTTATCTTAATTAGCTAATTAGGGCTCTTAAACTTAATCTGTGGGTCGTGGACCACAAACCACAACCGCTTAGATGACGACGATCATTATTTCTCTACGCTTCCAAGTGCTAACCACAAACTGAGATGTCATAATTACTCCACATAAACCTCTAATGATGTGCTTTCTCTGCTTACACACACTTAAACTGCACTTAACCGAAAAGTTTACTTTTACGCAAAGTTTATTGAAAAAGAAAGGGCCTTATGCACTGATTTGGGAACAAGTTAATGTTACTTTTTCCAAATCAGTGAATAAGGCCGTACTTTCACTGGCAGGATCGAATGGCAAGGGATTTTTAAGCTCAAAGAATTATAAACCTTATGAATACCCTTTAGAACTCGTAATTAACGTACCGCGGGATGCTTTGGCTTGCCGCGGTATGCTAAGCAAATACAAGTTCTAAAAGTACCTATTAAAAGAAGGTTCGTTTGAATTTAATAAATCAGTGGCGCAGGTCCTAAATCTGATTCAGCTGAACAATTGACTCTGCTATATTAAAATAGCTGAAGACTGACTAATGTCCTTAATACTATGACCCTCTGATCTAATCATTATGCTTGCTACAAACGACGTTTACATATTGCCCTAGGCCGCTGCAAGATACCTTTATGCGCCAACGTGTAAATCCATATCAGACGAAGTAGAGTTTCCAACTGCGCTAATTTGGTGACGGAGAGCAGCTTTCCCTTCAAATTAATTCACAGGGACTACTGTAGTGATGGGTAACTCGTCTATTTTAAAGAAGTATGAGGGAGGACCTCATTTTACCTCGTGAGGTACTCATGATGCACCCCTCATTCGAAGAGAATCGCATGCCTCTTCGTTGGGTGAGGGAAGGTGAGAGAAAAGGCACCGGGTTTTCGAACAAACAAACACTCCTCATCAGATAATTGTGTCCCTATCATTAACAGATTCACTCTCTCATCAGTCAGATACACAGTCGCGCTTATGCAAATAATAAATTGAGGAATGAGATGAGGTGGTTCAAATTTGAAACACGAGTAACTCCCTCATTTTTCATATTAAGGAATTCAAACGAGGTAACTCACGAGTGAGGTACACATCACTAGACTACTGGGCTGGGATTGGTGTGCTTAACTTCTCCCTGATGGGGCCGCTCGCTACCGGTGAGCCTAGTTCTAATCTACACTTTATTTCCCATATTCGGGAGCGAACATCCCTTCTCCCGATGCGACTTAAACCGACTCTAGTTAAGCTAAACGTCAGCTAGAAGTGTAATACATACCTATATCAGTGAGTCTCTCGTGAACAGTATAGTTAACGTTGCCGATGGTGCAGGTGTCGGTGCAGTTGGTGTTGAGGTGGCACGTGACGCACGGCTCGGCGTGCACACACAGCGGGTTGTCGCACGTCGCGCACGACTCACAGAACATGCCCGAGTACTTCGAGCCGCTGTCGTCTGCCGCGAAACACTGGCAACGACCTGGAAACAGAAATATCAAGAGAAAACTAAGATTTTTGTAAAGTGAAATTGACATCAAACACAAAAACAACACAGGGAATTGTTGCAATATCAACAATTGCTGTGTCCCGAACACACTCCGGTAGTAGGCGATATGCACGTGCCGTTCTTGTAGAAGTTAGTGCTTTATTGTCATAGTAGGTATGTCTCATGTCAACTCATGGCATTTACAATAGCTGTGTGCCGAACACACTTCTCCACCAGGCAATATGCACTTGTCGTTCTTGTAGGTAGTTAGTAGCTACTATATAGACGCTGACATTTAATTGGTTGTTTTGCTAGAATAAACGTTGCTCAGGCCATGGTCTACTACAATTAAAATGCATCAAATAAAAAAAAAGTCATTGACCTTTAAAAAAAACTCAAAAAAGACACCACCAAAGTCACAAGGGGAGGACCTACGCAGTTGGCGCCATGATGGTTCAAGTTATTTGTCGGGAACTTTACCGCGATTACCGCGATGAGTACTTTAATGTTACGGTTAATGTTTGAACACGTTTGAGCAACAGACTTTTTAAGAACGACAAGATTATTTTTTGCACATTTTTATATTGCTGCTAGGTAATAGGTAGTTCTGAATGGTAGTAGACCATGGTCTGAACAACGTTTGTTCCATTAAAACAACCAATTAAATGTCAGCGTGTTCACAATGTCTCAACTCACCGCATTCACAATTGCCGTGTCCCGAACACACTTCTCCTCCCGCAGGCGGTATGCATGTGTCGTTCTTGTCGGTACAATCGCAGGCGGAGCCGCTCCACCCGTCGCTGCAAGCGCATTGCCCACACACGCAAACCCCGCGCCCAACACCACCACACTCTAAGTCGTTCTCCCTGGAAATATTTAAAAATAAAAATTTCGGTATTTATTGTCATATCGACGGTGGAGTATCAATAAAATAACCAGTGATCGGAAAAAGGTGAGCTAATTTACCTAAACTTCAAAGAACAGAGACAAAAACTGGAGACTTCCTTACGACAACATTTTTTTTCGTGAAATATATTCCGGGTTTCGGGATATCACTAAAGTACATTTAATATTAATGTTAATAGTACAGAATGCAATTAAATTCGTTTCCTATTTTTGTTTCCCAAAATTGTCACAAAACCAGATGACACGTTTTCATTATTTTTAAAAAAGAGATTGTTTATTGTTTTCAAAAAAGGAGATTGTCTTTTATTTTTTGAAAACAAATGAAAGACAATCTCCGAGAAAATTCTCCCGAAAAAAATGTTGTCGTAAAGAAGTCTCCAGTTTTTGTCTCTGTTCTTTGAAGTTTAGGTAAATTAGCTCACCCTTTTCCGATCACTGATAATAACTAACATTTTAGCGATTTTCACTTTATTGCATTTCGTAGGTAAAATATGAAAGAGCTCGTATTTGCAAAGACTCTTGGTCTAGTTCTTGAATTGTTCTTATTTATGAGATATTTGCTTGTAGAAATACCTAATAACTATATAAATGAAACTTTTTTTCGTCTCCTGTAAAATCACGGTTTTGTAGTTATTAAATATTGATACTACACCGTCGATATGTAAAGTACATTGTATAGTACAAAACAGTGCCAGAGGGCCAAAAACTGCCCTCTTACGGCATCTGAGATATACTATATGACAGACGGACGAACAGACAGTGTAGGCTTAGTAATGAGTCCCGCTGACCCCCTTTGGGTATGGAACCCTTAAAAGGGATAGAAAAAAACATTTCTAATGGGTGAAAGTGTAACCAAAAAGAAAAGAATCTATTTAAAATCCATCTATTTGCATAACTTTACTAGTAGTTATTTTGAATAGCAACATTAACCAGACCATTAAACAGCCATCAGTAGGAAGTAACGCGCGCCTATTCCAAATGAGACAAGTAAACACATTCCGCGTATCCAGAAATACTACAAAGTGTCGATAGTCAGTAACATGAAGTATATTTACTAATGCTCCCAATTACAACCGACGGATCACGTATATCTGGTAAATGTCAATAGAATACAGTGTAATAAGAAATATTGCACTTAGTTCACAGATCAATAGAGGTATAAACAACTCTACCCAAGCTCTACCAGTATTTGCGATTGTGATTTGTCGGTTGTTAGTGGGAGCATTAGTAAATATGCTTCATGTTACTGGCTATCGGATAATAATCCTTTGGCTGGAAATCCTTTAGGTCTCGCCAATAAAAACGGTTGGCAAAGATAACCTAAAAGAAGAACAAAAAAATATATATAATCGTCCTAGTCAGTCGTAGAGTCATTTTTAATGCGTGGTAAATATTTTTTTTAGGTTATACTAATGGAAATACTGCGATCATCCCAAAAATCGGAATACCAAAACACGAAAAATTACGAAATAGGGACCTAAAATTAAACCCTGCGGAACGCCCATAAATATTCCAGAGAGCATTTACAGTTTATAACGGCTTAACATCGATTCCGAAAGATGCCATAGAAAAGGCTGTTGATGGTATGCAACTGCAACACACGCAAATACTACAACTTGAATTGATATGGAAATGTCTTGCATACGTTGCTTATTAATAAGTACGTATAGGAAATAGAACAAGATACTAAATATTTGTACGCTGCAAACTGCGCTTCATATGTTTCTTAACAAAAAATTTTATCCGTTGGTTATCTGGAAGAAATATGTGCATCTGAACTGAGGGATCAATCTTGTGATACAGCGTTCTAGTGAGCTGGGAATTTGTTAAAAGCTTTTACAATTTCTTAACAAATTGATAATCATAAAATTATACTCGCACATTCGGTATATTCTGAGATTTAGGATTAGACACTTATTTCGAGCGTCTGAACTGAGGGATCAAGTTTTTCGACCATAACTTTTTTTAAATCGCGTTTAACACATTTTTGGAGTTTCCATCAGGTTTGTAAATGTTTTTACTAATTCTCCTTTTTATTTTGCAAGAATTTAAGATTTGATCCCTCAGTTCAGATGCACATGGATAATATTGCTTTAAACGATAAGACCTCTATTTGTACTGTTCTTTATTATGTGTATTCCTTCTGTTTTATTTCTTTTAGTGTACAATAAATATATCTATCTACTCACAGGCTGACGTCACAGGTTTCACACTGGCAGTATCGTCCGCTGAAGCCCCTGTCGCACTCACACTTGCCGCACAGACAATCCCCTGCTCCTGAACACGCTATGCTTCGTGTCGCGTTCGGTTCCCGGCATTGGGCCAATAATTCTGCTGATGCGTTTTCGTCTCCTATCTCACAGTTGCATGTTGGACCAGACCTGGAAGATTATTATGATAGGTTACATAGAAACGCTGCTTGTTTTTTAACTATGGGGTGGATTTCATCTCGTAACTTAGTGGTAGTAAAGGCTTGTGAGTGTTTATATTCTTAGAAGGATTGATATCAACTCGCTTGATTAAGAAGCTTACTATAAGTTTGTATTGTTTCAGCTAGATGGACTCTCACCCAACCTTATAGCTGTTGACCAAGTAAAAAATACCAGAAGCGAAAATCAAGAGTAAATACATTTCAACTAATGCAAACAATGTGACCCACACTTAAATACGAAAAACCGTGACCACACATTGCAAGGCAAATGTAATCAAGACTTCACAATACCAAGAACCAGTCTGCTACTGTCATATAGGAAGTAGCAAGTACTCTGGTTCTTGGAAAAGTTCGCTCCATGCTTTATTGGTCTGACAAACACAACAGACAAGGTGCGAATTAACCGAACACATAACAGAATGTTCGTTTATTAAAAGTAACTGCATTAACGATCTCCTAAGAACGAATGCACGAATCTATCCAATCCAATACTATTCTTAGATGGATTAGGTCCTATTTTGAAATCTGTTGCTAAAAAAACGTTACGTAGGTACGGGATACGATTTGATACAATAGAAAGGAAACTAGTATGTACTTAGCACTGCTTCAAATCTTCTCAGGAGACAGGCTCGACCTAGTGTGGAAACCACAGTTAATATTGTCCTTAATAAGTAATCGTGTAGAACATCAACACCTGTTAGATTTAAGGATTTTCTGTAGAAATCTTTTTTGGTAAATAAATTTATTCTTATTCTTCTCGCGTATATTTGCGTAACAGAGTCTGATGTCTGGAGTATGCACGGTAAGTACTATATGATCCTCGGCACATAATGGGCCACAACCTTTCCACTAATTGGTGTTTACTTGAAAGCCATTAAGAAGATTACCACCCATACCTATTTCAACCGCTAAGCAGTATTGCTGTGTTCCGGTTAGGTTATATCATCATACTCTTATGAGTGCCAGTGAAATTACAGGTACATGAGACTTCTCAGCATTGTCTCTGGGTTGGCAACGCAATCAGCAATCCTTGTAGTTGTAGATGTATAAAGGCAGTGGTAACCGCTTACCATTAGATCGTCTGTTGGCTTGTTAGCCAAGCTCTATAGCAGTGTTCTTTTCACTAGTAACAAGTACTAAAATCCCCAATTAGTCTGCCAAACCGAGCGCAGTGAATACAATATGACTTCTGACTGTTTACTGCAGCATTCAATGGGAGGATCGAGTTCAAAAGTCTATACGTTTGCAAGCAAATATTTTGAAGTTAAAAATACAATTCCTTTCAAAATGTTAGATTATCTCACCATCCTTTATTGCACTGGCAGACTCCGCAGACAAGGTGTGAGTTGGCGGGACACATGAGAGACATGTTGTCTTGTCCGGAGTCACTGCACGTGCATCCGCACTGGATGTCCACCTCCAGGGTCAGAGCATCCTGGCCCAGTTGAGATTCTGATATGCGGATCGTTTGTTTTGACTGTTGGGGAAAAAATATTTTTAATTTCATTATTAGGTATTACAGCGTGTAATAAAACCCTGTCCTACCCGATATGAGCGTGAAAAAATAATGTAAATACAGCCTATATGAAGTGTAACATTATAAGCTGAATGGAGACTTATGGAGATTACAGTAATAATTATTTAGAGATTAAATCCCATAAAATTGCAAATTACATTTGAATTTTTTATGATTATGATTTTCACCTACAAGCTTTCACCCCCTAAAGTGTTTTTAACGTTTTTGTAATACCTTGTCTTACGTTTTTCCGACAGACTTACATATAAATGTAGATAAACGCGTTTAAGATGCTCAAGACTAGAGCTATAAACATACTTCACAATATTATCTCAGTAATGTGTGTTTATGATGATGCAGATGCAACTCTTACGCAACTCCTGCAAGGCTCATAAATATAATGCCGAATACATTCAAAGAAAACGTGTGCATACAGCAAACGAAAAAGTATTTGATAAAACACATTTTTCTACGTACCGTCTTATACTCAGGACACGCTTCCAAAGTGACATGGGCTTCATAACGAAGAGTCATGCCGTATTCCACTCCAGTACACCTCGTTTCTTCTTTCATGGGTCCTCCTTTATCACCACAGTCCGTAAAATACCGAACTTTAACAGGTCCTGCACTAGAATCATCGTGGAAGTCAACCACGCTGACAATGTCTTCGTAACCAGTTTTAACCAACTTCAGAATATTGGAACTGTCACTTTCTAACTTGGCGACGTAAGTAAAGTCTTCTAGAAGTTGATTCAGACTATCGTAGTGATCCTTTACGCCTTCTGTTACCGCGAAAATTACGTTGACCTGAAAATGAACGTAAACATTGACCACCAAAGTTTATGCAGCATGACTAGTTAGTCGCTTTATATACGAAAACCATGAATTCTGCTCATCATTCTGTACAACTTTAATTATAGGACAAATTCAGAATTCGTGAAAAAAAAATACAGTGGTTTTCATATGTATGATATGTTTCTCGTGAGTTTGCAGCGATGCAATCGCAAGTAAACTGCCTATTTCAAGTTTAGCAGCGCCGGCAACGCGCGATAGCGAAACGCGCGTCGACGGCGCCGGAAAAACACGTGGTGTGTTTGAGCTCTAAAGGATGTCCTTTAGAGCTCAAACACACCACGTTTTATCGCGCGTTGCCGGCGCTGCTAAACTTGAAATAGGCAGTTTACTTGCGATTGCATCGCTGCAAACTCACGAGAAACGCGCTACAGACGCGCGTGAGCAATTCTCCTTGGATTAAAACGCGCTGTATGTATGTGTTTGCAGCTAAAGAGACGCGCTGTGCCATCGCGTCTGTATCGATGTAACTCCGCGCTACGAGCGCGTCGACTGCTCGCGAAAAAGTCGTCGTCTGCATACTACAATTTTATGAACGTGTGAATAGGTAAATTGGTTGCGATAACATCGCGTTTGCAGCGCGTTATAGTCGCGTGAGACGCGCGTCGACAGCGCCTGAAAAAAACGTGGTGTGTAAGAGCCCTTATGCAACATTGATTATTTTGTGTAGACAATTTTTTTTCACGAATTTTTAGTTTGTTCCGTATTAAAAGTTGTACAGAATGATGAGCAGTCATGCTGTCTAAAATATGCACAGCCGCGGACTCGAAATGTTTATCAGATTTCAAATTCGATTCCTTCTCACACTGTGTACAATAAGGTTCAAGATTTCATATCAACTTACACAAGTATTAGATTTTAAAATTGTGAAGCGTTGATTCTAGCAAAAAAGCTATTAGTGGTTAATAGCTTTTTAGGTATGTATGTCTAGTCAAAAGCTGTATAGAGCGAACTTGATTGAATTTACTAAAATGTTGATTTCTTTTTCTATGCTACCTAGTACATAGCCTCTTTAAATTAACCGTTTTATGTCAATTAATGTCAATTCTTTGTGAGCGACCTTAGGAAAAAGTAATGTGCAAGCAATTATAGACCTTAGGGTAGTAAACATTTCAAGTCAAGACCGCGGCTGTACAGTTAACGTAAGATTTCTTTAATCCAAACGTAAACTTTACCTTATACTCTTCTAAAAGTCTATAAATTTGCGCTACCGACGGATAGTCGTAAGTAGCCGCATCGGAGTAGTACCCTTTTTCGTCCAAGTGACATTGTTCATCGTTCTTCTTAGTTGCGCCACCTTCAATAAATTCGTGTTAGTTATCAGCTGACACATCAGATTTTAAATCTAATTTATTGTGGTGTTTGGCTCTCGTGGAGTAATGGTCCGCGTGTGTATTTTGTTACTGATTGCCTACTTTTATATAACTGTTTGTGTCCTATTTTATTTATTATTGATTAATGTAAGTTGTGGTAGCGTTTGAATACGCTTGTATTTAATGATATTTGATTGCTCGAAACTTTGAAAACGCGATTAAATCTGTCTATGGTTTACGTGTAGGTAATACTCATACATTTCTGTCCTAATTTTCACGGAAACATCTAGACTTATCGAAAAATTATTTAAAGTCTCAAGTACTGTAATTATAGACACAATAGATAAACAATGGCACTGACGAACCGGTTCGTCGGTCGGGCCGCTAGCGGCCGCCATTCATCAATGCAACTTTGCTAATTTTTATTTGAATATAGTTTAAATGTTATTTTTGTTCCTCTACTAAGTTGAATACTAGATCCTCGATAAATAGCTGTCTTAAAGTTTTGCTTTGCTGTCCCCATCAGCCACAAAGTGCATTCTAGAGAGTTCATAATTATACCAGTATTTATTCGAAAAGTTAATAAAATATGTGCCTCATCTATATTAGCATTTTTCCTGTGTCATATGGCCCGCAGATTTGCAAAGTGCGACAATAATGTAAAGTTAACGCTGTTTAGAGCATATTGCCAGGCTTTTTATACTTGCAGTCTGTGGACCAGATATACGCAAAAAACGTATAATGCCCTGCGTGTGCAATACAACAATGCGTTTAGGATACTGTTGTCGCTGCCACGTTTCTGTAGTGCGTCAGGGATGTTCGCAGCAGCCCGTACTGATGACTTCTTTGCGATCATGCGTAAGAGAGCTGCATCGCTGCTGCGTCGGTTGCGAGACAGCGACAACAGTCTCCTGAGCATTCTTGCAAATAAGAATGAAGGCCACCTGATGGGCCACCTGTGTGCAGTGCATGTATTGTTACCAAGTGTCTCCAGAAGGTGGAATAATAATATTATTTGATTTAGTTATAAGTGTTATTAATTTAATTATGTTCGTGTTTCTTGTTCTAATTGTACTAACATAGTTTTAAGTAATACTAACACATTTATGGGTTATTTGATGTACCTGAAATAAATATAAATAAATAAAAAAAAAAAAAAAAAAAAATGTGCATTTACATCTACAAAATGAATATCTCAATATCAATATAACTTACCAAGTTTCCCATCGCCAGCCGTGTGCATCAGTCCATCAGACAGTAAGATGACAATTTTTCGGCTATGCGTGGCCCATCCGATCTTGTCGCCGCACGATATGACCTGCACCAGTGCGTCCAGTTGGGCCTCCGCGTTGTCCAAGTTAGCCGTCACTGAACTACTGTTCACATGCTCTATAAACTCGTTCACCTGGAGATAGGAGTAAGGCTTTAGCTCGTGCGAAAATAGTGGCTCGATCTTTGTCTCGTAGTGCCCAACACCGACATTAGTGAATTGCGTTTTAATTAAACCAGTTTACTTGTGTTTCAATGCTCTACAGAAAAACTTAATCGGCTAATGGCCGATTCCTATGATTTACCAAGCGTTATTAGTTAAAATTGACGACACGTTTGGTGCAGTGGCTGAGCGATTGGCTTCTGCGCTACGGGTCGTGGATTCGATTCCCACACGGAACAAACATTTGTATAGCCTACAGATAGTTGTTTTGGGTCTGGGCGTTTGTCTATGTGAGATTTGTGTCTGTAAACGCTCCCATGCACGATACAGGAGAAATCCTAGAGGGGAGCAATCTTAAAAAAAAAAGTCTTGTAACTTTTCCAATAATGAAGCAAGGAACCCACAGCTTTGCATAACACACTCTTTCATACTTAAGTAGCAATTACAGCCTGTGATAGCTTCTTAAGTAAGCTAATTTCACCTGTGATTCACAGGTAAGATTAGCTTACGAATCCATTAACGAGTTTGACAATAGAAAATGATACCATTGGTAAGCAAAACGATTCGACGACGAAACAAACGATCGTTTTTGGGCATAGGAACCGGGGTAGGTATAAGCGAATAGTTTGGTAAACATAGGATCATACTAAAAAGCCCAATATATTGAACGCGAATTTAGAAACGCATTGGGTACTCGTTTTCCTGAAAACTTTATACAAAAACTAATTTTGTTATGCATAGATAAGTATGCTTTAATCCTTCATGTCAACGCTCCACACATACATTGCTGCATTGTATCACTAGCAAATTAACTTTGTCTGTTTACGACATCCTAAAAATGGAAGAAAAGTATTAAGGATTTCCTTTTACGATAGTCTACGTCCTACATAATGAGTAAGTCAACATTACCTGGTTTGTGAGGGACAGGTGGTGCCTATAGCTGTAGGTAGCTTCACAGGCTTCTTCCTCCACTGAGCATGGGTTGGCCAGTCTTCGTGCATCCGTACTTATGAATGGCATCAGGGGTTTCTCGGCGAAGCTTCCAAAACCGAGCCTTAAAATTATAGGTATTAGATATTAACGTAATTTGAAACATCCGATTTGAGCCATCCGTAAAACACGTATTAGGGGGACATTACACTATGATATATCCATGATCATAGATCTATGAGTTATAGATATCTGACAATGTAATATAGACATAGGTATAAATCATTTCGCCATACAAAGATTTGCCTCTTGAGGTCATAGAGATATGTTCCTAGATATAATAATAGTATAATTTATGCATGAGTCGTATAAAATCGAAAGGTGGCAATCTCACATTTAGCAAGTTTTGAGCAAAGGAAAAAAAATAAAAATGAAGCTACTCTGCCCTAATGGAAGATTGCCGTCTTTGGAACTAAATCGAGATTTTGTGTCGATTTAGGAAAGAATATGGTTATGTTTGTTGATATTGAATATTTTTGAATATTCTGCATCGTTAACTCAATATGCCAAAAAATGCCACCTATGATTCTATACGACTCACATATATACATATACCTCTGTCACAAAAGAAGGTACTCATTTTCATGATGTTGCTGACCGTAGATTCTGTACTTTTTAATTGGTGATACTAGTGCTGGTCAGTCGTCATCAAAATACCTATACATGTTTAGCGTGGCAGATTGGTTGTCTGGCCTACATTGGAGTCCCGACTCATTTCCAAAATAAAGCTAATATTTGAAAATCTGGATTTTAAACAATGCTTTTACTACTTTAACTTAAAAAATATACTTATTTTTATCTACCTGGTACATTATTATAGAGATACCTGAAATTGTCAGTAAGATTCTTCAACAAAGTGGGTAGATCATCTCTCAAAGACACCAACGTTTCTTTGTCGTCCTTCATCGACCATGTGAGATCCATCAAGTAATATAAATCTAGTGGGTAATTTTTTGCTGGTCTGTACGAGAACTGAATTATTTGCTTCTCTCCTGAAACATAGTATTCATAATTAGGTACATGGTTATTATGTTTAGCCTGCGCTGTTGCATTGTTTGCCAAGGGCCTCTCGTCTCCCTGACTCCTGAGTACTAATTCTGACTCTTCCGCCAGTCTCTTTTGTAAGCCATTTATCAGGGTCTGTAGGGTGTCACGGTGCAGCCTTACGTGGTAGACTTCAGTCTTCTTTCGTCTATATGGGTCCACTGAGTGGCTGTTTTTGCCCATATTATGTAATGGCTTGCTACAAATATGTAATAGTCCACCTAAGTCATCTTCAGATTCGCCGCCGTTAGAGCTATGACAGCATTTAGAATCCTTTTTTTTATTGTTTTACTTTGTCGCGCTTGACCCTAGTCGCACCTGATGGTAAGCGCAGCCAGGGTCTAAGATGGAACACACGAACAAGTAACAGAGTTAAAGAGAGATTCCCCTATACCCCTCTGGCTCTCACATACACACGACGGAACACAGTAAACTGCTTGGCGCCGGACTTTAATGTGAGGGTGATAGCTAGCCAGGCGGACCGTATAGATCCTACCACCAAGCGTGCTGGGTTTTGTTAAATCTTACAACACGCGTCTATTCCCAGGGTGTGATGAGGAAGTTTTATACCTATTCTAGCCCGTCCCCACACGGAATAATTCCGGTAAATAATTCAGAATAAATGTATAGTTTAAAATGTCGAGTTTGAGACAACTCCAATGGCCAACCTACAAAGGTTGGCCATCGGAGTAACGGTATGTTGATAAATTAATCATTCAAGTTGCATAAATATGTACCGCGATATTAGAAAAATAACAATGAAGCCCGGACATAATAGCGTATTGTTGGCCCTAATCTTATTCCTCGCTAATCTGTGGTTAATGTTGGGCTTTGAAAGATACCAAAAGTGGTAGAGAATACCTAATGGCATTAAGTCCGCCTTGTGTCTCAACCATAGTGCATAGAAGTATAAATGAATAAATACCTCCAATGAAGAAATGGTAGCTTTGATATGACTACTTCCTACAGAAGAAAGGTTGAACTAGAACACAAGAACTTACGTGGCTTCAAAGAAAGGTGAATCTTCTGTGGCTGGATTTGTACTACATTTTCCTGACTGTTTGGCATCATGTCTTGAAGCGAACTGTTCTCGACCACCTCCCAAACTGGCTTCTCAGGCCGCTGAATCAAACCTTGACCACATCCAGTGTTCACGAGGCTAGGATAGATAGTTTAATAAATCAATATTCACATAATATTTAAAGGGTTAGTTAGCAGCTAAATGCTACCTGTCTACGAATTAGAACTACGTATTGTTTGATCGGCACAGCAAAACTAATTCATTGTCATCATCATTATATCAAATCAACCCGTAATCATCCACTACTAAACATATGACATTGTCACGGCTGTTGGCAAACTTGGGGTGGTGATCTATGATATGTTATTAGCATGATATGTTATTAGCAAATGAGAGGAAGGTGCTGTCCAACCTCTTGACCAATCTTTTTTGACCTATTTCTCACCGGAATGGACACTTTACTGCTTACAAACTAGTGCACTTTCGACGTTTACGAGAACCGATTTAAGCAAACTTCCGTTCCCTAAATAGTTTGAGATAACTTAATTAAACCAATTTCCGTGTCTTTATTAGTCGATGGAGATTGAAATAGAATAAGGCTAAGTAGACCAATTTACCAATCTTTCGTAAACTAATTTTAACGTAAATAAACAACACAATGGAACTATGTAAAGTTTTAACTGTAACTTTTCAAAATTCTAAACAAACAAACAAACTTAATGTTCTTATAAGTACCACTACGTACGCAACATGAGCCACATAATTCGTTACCCACTTTCCGTCTAAGTACCAAAGTACCAGCCCATTCAAAATCGTTCATTCGTTCTCCGCACAATCAATAATCTATCAAACAACGATCTCTTGATTAGTTGGGGAGCCGAGCCAGCTGAACTGCCGAGTACCGAGTGCCGAAATATCGGTCAGTGAACGTGGGAACAGTGACCACTAGGAATGCGCTTGAGTCGCGCCCGCTATAATTGATTAAGCGAAATAAAGCGGAACTTTTTATTGTTTTTCTTTCTGTTATGAGCAAATAGTGTGAAGAATTGTTGTAACTATTTGATGTAAAGGTTTTAGAACTTTTACCGTGTACCCAGTAAGTTGAGGGCTAATATTTGGCAGTCTAGATATATTATATTACTAGCTTTTGCCCGCAGCTTCACTTGCGTGAAATTTTGAACCCGTTAAGTGACGATTTTCCATAAAAACTTTCATCCCCTATTTAACTCCCTTAGGGCCCTTTTCCTGTCATGCGTATTCTCGCCCGCGCGCGGATCTGGTCCGCATGCGGGATAGCACGCTCCTAGCCACACGCAGGACAAAGATAGATTTAGATATCATAATTAGATCTTTATTATTACCAGCTCATTTTGACCTCGGAAACCTTAAGCACTTTCGAAAATACCGTCTGTGAGTACCGAGGATAATGTCGAAGGCTTAATTATAGCTCTAATTGCCAGTCAATCGCCAGTTGCAAACTATAATCTGAACTCCAGACTAAATGTACAATCCGTTAAAACTTGGCTTTTTCTTGGCCATTAATTAATTACCCCATTAGGTACTGTCCAAAACAAACACACAAGAAGCACGGGCCTCTTCTCAGAATGAGAAGTGTTTAAAAATTAGTCACCCACACTGACCTGCGGGTCTACTCCCTAAGCACGAAGTCCGTGGTCCGTCGGCCTTAGTTACGAACGTATCCTATTCCCTATCTATCACCTACGGACACACGATTATTTCGGGGCCCGAACTAAGAATAAATGACAACACGATTTGACAGTTGTCCCTACTACCGATGTGTTTTTGCCCGTCCGAAAAGTTGAACTTGACACTTGTTTTTTCACTCCTACGTTTCGGGCTACTTTCGGACGGGCGACTAACTTCGTTGACGGACTTAGGGAGTAGGCCCCTGGTGCGGGTTGGCGCACTACTCACACCACGGAATGTTTTGGAGCCCTCTCAAGTGTGCAGGTTTCTTTACGATGTTTTTCCTTCACCGTCAACGCAAGTGATAATCAAATTCTGTTACTTGGCAAGTATAATTTTAAAATAATATCTACATACACAGCCTTAATCAAATCGCAACACCCATCTTCATCTTCACGGATGTCAAGGACAGGTTGCACCGTCTTACGTCAACGGTCCCCCGTCCCTCGTCCAATTACCGTGCGTCGTGGGCGTCGCTTAATCGCCGAGATCTACGCGAGATAACTAGATGATGATCCCTTCGTTGTTACGATGGGTATTTCCTCTAAATACCTAGTTAGGCTTTAATTATGAAAACGAATACCAATTATAGTGATGCCTTGGAACTTTGGAAGTGAAATATTTTTTTAAATTGAGCTTTGATTTGGAGAACGTTGATCTCTTTAGTTTTGGTTTTTATTCGGTAATTGATTGGGATTTTTGTGTAAGTTAATTACACAAGTTTTTTTTTATTACCTCTTTGAATATTTGGAGCAATGTCATTTTAATAAGGAGAATATACTGGCTCCCGTGGCGACATACTATACTCTGTTCAACATAAGATAAGTCCTGACATAACGGTCATTTCGTAAATTGTAGCCGTAAGGAGGCTGCTATCGAAAAAACTTAAACGACATCGTCAAAAACCGTAAAATAGGTATATTTCTTTTAAAATGTTTGAAATTCTTTGCATAGAAACGTTTTGTAGAGAAAAGTCAGAACTCACCTTACGGTGCAGCGAGTATCGTGCAAGAGCTTCGGAATTACCATATAATATAAAAAAATATGTCAATAAATAAAGGTTATTATTAATAATATCGCTATCCTTTAACAAACAAAGTTAATTAATGTACTTCCAGGCTAGATAATTCACCTGACACTTGCGCTTGTGGGTAGTTCTTCGAGGACCCTTAAAACGCGGTCACACGGTCTTAATTCCTAACCTATTAAACATTCAGTCTTAGGACCAAATACAGATTATTCTCTATTTATATATGTGTATAATTTCAATATTAAACATTTTACATTATTTATAAGGTTTAAATAAAAAATATCGAATGTCGAAAACGGGAGCAAAATCGATGTTCTTCGCGCGTCACACTCTGTTGGCGCTCACGGCAAACTTTGATAACTTTTGTATTAAATACATAAGCATATAGTGTAATACATCAAATTAATCGTGTTTAACTATGCATCATAATTACCAATAAACATTAATTGTAGCTCTTAAGTTACAATAGTTAATAGGCATTATGTCTCGGTCACACGATTTTGCTAGTTTCGCGAACGCGCAACAAAACTTCACATATCTGCCAAGAGAGCCAACTTATCGCTACAAGTTTTAGCTGCACGGTAGCTCCACAGTCTACCTATATCTTACTCCTTACAGTCGGTCAACGTAGAACATTGTCGCAGAGCAATCGTGCGGGGGGTTGCGGGGTGAAGGGGCGGAGGTTATGTCCCGAGTAGCCATACTGCTACTCGGGACATAAATTCCAGGGCTCGCACTTTTTGATTTCGAATTTGATTGACATCGTTCATAGAAATTATATTAATTTATTAATAGTATGTATGTTGTATGTACCTATTAAAAGAATTTTATTATAAAGTCTGTTTACTAATCCAAGATGGCGGCCATGAAAATTTTCATCTAATCATCATGGGTGTTAATTTCATGGTTTTCGGGGTCACTGATGACGAAAATAACTTCAAAATCCAAATCCAAGATGGCGGCCATGAAAATTAGTAAAGTAGTCGTCATGGGTGTCAAATCCAAGGTTTTCTGGGTGCGGATGCCGAAAATGAGGTCAAATTCGAAATCCAAGATGGTGGCAATAAAAATGTCAAATTACTGGTCATGGGTGTCATTTCCATGGTTTTCGGGGGTACTGATGCCGAAAATGAGGTCAAAATCGAAATCCAAGATGGCGGCAATAAAAATGTCAAATTAGTGGTCATGGGTGTCATTTCCATGGTTTTCGGGGGTACTGATGTCGAAAATGAGGTCAAAATCGAAATCCAAGATGGCGGCAATAAAAATGTCAAATTAGTGGTAATGGGTGTCATTTCCATGGTTTTTGGGGGTACTGATGCCGAAAATGAGGTCAAAATCCATTTCCAAGATGGCAGGTTTTAAAATTTCAATTTAACCATCATGGGTGTCATTTCCATGGTTTTCGGGGATGCTGATGACGAAAATGAGGTCAAAATCTATATTCAAGATGGCGGCCATGAAAATTTTCAAATTAGCCGTGGTGGGTGTTAAATCCATGATTTTCTGGGACGCTGATTACAAAAACGAGATCCATTCTCAAACACCAAGATAGGGACCACGTTTTACCTGGCAAATTAAATTTAACTGGTAAATTTTTTTGACCGCCGTATATTGTCGAGGAATACTTAGTCTTTATTTCCAGCATCAGCACCCACGAAAACCATAGAAGTAATAACCATAAATAATAAGTGATTTTCTATGGCTCCTTCCTGGATTTGGCAATCATTTATTACTCTTACCTACCCCCGCAAGCGTTAGCCACTGCGACTGTAACCTCGACAAAATTTGTAGTTTTAAATATTGTTAGTAAATTCCAGCATAAGATGGCGAACTTGCGGCTACATACCTTTGCATTATTTTGTCAATCGTCAAAATTACGCATGCGTGGTTTTCTTTTTGCGTGTCACTGTTTCTATAAAACGTTAATTAATTTGGACGTTTGTTTGACAAAGTTTGTGTAATTTGTTTTATGTGACAACCCTATGACAAGTGTTACCAATTTTGACATTTCATAGGACCTGTCAAATGTATGGGCGTTGACCCACTGTATGTAGTAAGTAGGTACATTGTGGTAGCTCCTTAGTGTCCCGGTGTCAGTGGGGGAGACACACATGTTCATCGCTTTTACACAAAAAAATACAGGCAAGTTATTCTTCGAATATTTTCAAGTAGCCTCTGTCAAGAAACTTTTATGCGCATATTTTGAAGAATAATTTTTATAATTTTCTAACTCATTTTGAATTAAGGAATAAGATAGATCTTCGAAATTACTCCCAAGTATTTCGTTTGTTAATTTACCTATTACTTTAATCGTTATTCTCAAAAATGTGAAATTTTCATCACTTTCGTGGCATAACTTTCATGGTCATTTGTCCACGAAAGTTATTATTTAACGGAGAAACTTATTTATCTCCGTTAAATAATAATTTTAGATTTTTCATGATGCATTTACTCGATTGTCGCGAAGCTCAAAAGAAAGGTTATGTATTTGTATAAGTATCTATTCATGTATGTGTTTCAGTTTATTTCTTGTAACCACTCGTATTAAGTGTGTTTCTATTTGTATACTTTCTCAAATTTGAGGAAAAATAGAGATTATAAACCATATTTTGCTTGTAGAAAATACGTCTGTAACTTTCTCAGCATTTTTCGTAACTTTCGTGGGCACCGAAATTTCAAAATATAATATCTCTGTCGTTTATGCACCGATTGACATGTAATAAAAATTGTACTTATTATTTTTGCAGCGTCATAAATTATGCCATTTACAAAACGATTCCTCTAAAAAAAAATTTCGCTACGAAAGTTACGCGGAGAATACTTTTTGAAGAACTACCCTTGTACAATGTCACAACATCATAAATAAATTGAGCTTTTCCGTGAAAGTGTTATTAATTATCCATTCGCTAATATTTATTATTATTTACGTTATTTGCCTACCAACGTGACCTAAGTAATATTATGACAGCTCCTTACAACCGGTTTTTACCACACGCTATCTACAATTATATCTTAGTTATTGTAGGAGTTATTCTTGTCGTAGTTTCGCACGCAAGTGCACAGTAGTTAAGATAATTTTCAAAGTTGCATATAACCACAAGCAAGCCTTAGTCACAGTAGACATAAGCTAAAGCAATACCTCAACTTACTATAATCGCCTCAATTGACACACACACACACAGACACGCACTGTATACTGAGTATATGCACTCTTTGTATGGGACTGGGTTCCATAGTAAAAGTTGTTCATACTCATGAGTACTGTGATCTGTAAAAGTTTGTCCACCTATTTTGATTGGACATTGTATACTGTGCATTAGTGCACAAATAAGTTGACTGCGAAATAGTAACGTAAAGCCTCTTGTAAGGCTAAACATATATCATACAACGTCCAGTTTCCTTATTATCTAACATAATCAGCCCATTACTGTCCCACTGCTGGGCACGGGTCTCTTATCAAAATAAGAAGGGTTTAGGCCTTAGTCCACCACGCTGGCCTGGTGCAGATTAGCGGACTACACACACCATCGAGAACTTTATGAAGCCGTCTCAGGTGAGCAGGTTTCCTCACGATGTTTTCCTTCATCGTTAATGCAAGTGATTTTCAAATTGTGATCCGCATATGAATTCTAAAAGTCAGAGGTGAGGGCTGGGTTCGAACTCTATGATTATTCGACATTCATATTCATACTTCTATACTTCTATTGAATTTCTGTCAAAAACCTACGTCAATCCAGATAATTATATTGAATAAAGATCGGTTATCAATATCGGCCGTTAAGAAAGAAGAAGACATCTATCCCCCCATATCCGTGGTTGTCGTAAAAAGCGACTGACGCCTGTTTTCAATAAATTACCTATCGGCGGTTTGCATTACTAGAGATAGAAATTTGACATTACTTCTATGGAGCTTATGTCTAATTTCAATCTCTAGTAGGAGAAACTATCTTTCTATTGGCAGTTTGCTGAAAATGGCCATAAGAGATTACGTCAAAAAGATAAGCGGAAACGTGCGTCTGTGTCTGCCAATAACTGCTTCTAACAACAAAATGCGATCACCAATCCATCTGACAATGACAATTTCCCTTTTGACCGTTTATTGTAACCGTCATTGGGAATATCATGCTCAGCAGTGGACGTTGGGGTGCATGAAAAGAGCCTCCACGAGTGACGACACTTAAGTACATCCGGCGCACCCTGGGCAGTCAGCCCCGCTATCAACCTTGCTGACTGGCTAATCTTTTCACCACAGCATGAGCTATTGTTGTATAGCTCATCATACACGATAGAAGAAGAAGAAGTGGACGTTTATAGGCTGCTATAATGATGATGGCTCCTTGAGTCCTGTAGTGTGATTCTCTAGTAGAAACACCGCCGGTGTTGCAGCGCACACTCATCAACGAATACAACACTGCCGCAGCGATGTGTTTCTACTAAGAATTTCATAGCTAAACTTATATTGCTTTATCCTTCACCTTGCATTAAAACTCACCTCTCGTCGTCATTGCAGCGCGGTGCTCCGGAGTTGTAGTTGGGGTCAGCACACCAGCGGCAGTGCGACGCAGCAGATAAGCATGAACCGCACTCATCGTGCTCGATGCACACCAGCTTGTTCTGCATATTTTGTTGTACTGTAGGACAACAAGTTTATTTATTACTAGGTGTTGCCGCGACTCCGTCCGCGTGGAAGTTGGAAACCAATTTTCTGTCGCAATAACTAAACTTTCTTCTTGATAACTTTAAATTTTAATATCTTCTGATTGAGCAAACCGATTACGATGAAACAAAAACTAATAATTGTTACTCCGAGATACGCACAATATTTTTCTATGACTTTTATAGACAAACAGCATTGAGTCAGTACTTTTTGCGTGAGGCGTGCACAAACAAACCGACAAACAGACAAAAATTACGAATACGATCAAAATGGATTCTATTGGTTATTCTATGTACGGACACTCCAACTCTACAGATTATTTTTTTGGATAGATAGATTAGCCTATGCTGCCTCACTCTTGGACAAAGACCTCATCCTATTCGCCACCTTCCGCGAACACGCGTCCTTCTAATTTATGAAAAGTTTTTCAAAAAAACAATAAAAACTAATTTCCCGCCGATTTGCATTGTCTGTCTAACGCACTTTTTTCTTTTTCAGTATCACATTTTTTATAACCTGCCAATGATAAACGTAATATAGGTCTTAACATTAATGAGTTCCATTGAAAAGTTTAAATAGGCTGGTATTTTTTTTTTCTTTTTGTCTTCTCCTTATTATTTACATGCTTAGAGCATATTTTACATGGAATAACGTAGTAGGTACTGATTAATTTCGTGAGGATAATACATAAGTGTGGAATATGGTTATAAAAATATTGATTCGGATCTAATCGCATAGAAAATTTAAAAGGCACAAAATTCCTTTTTATCCCGATGTTTTCACCGAATTACACCGGCCGTGGGTCACGGGTACGAGACTGAAAAAGCGGAGCAGATGTAAAAAAGGTTTTTTGTGCCTTTTAAATTCTCTACGCGATTAGACACGAATCAGTGTTTTTATAATGTGTACAAATCGCGAAAGTTTATAAACATTTATTGTGGAATAAGGTGTGGACATAACTGACTTTCACTTCTGAACATGGCCCTTCTAATAAACCAATTTAATTAATTAACGGTTGTAAGATAGTATTAGCTTAATTATCATGGTGATGAACCATGGTGTTTGATGAACGGATTAGGGCAAAGGAGTGAGATATTACAGGTCGGGACGCATATAGTTCTAACTAGGGGTAGTTCCCGGCAGAGTCCGTCAAGCCACCTCTTTAAGAGGATTATTAGGTATTACATGAGGAGGATGTTTATCACAAACACATGGATTTTTACTAAAAAAAAATAAACTTTAAAAAAAAGTAAAAACCGACTTCAAAGAAATACTAAAAGGAGTAAAATAATTACCATAATATAAAATTAACAGTTTCAGAAGTCGGTGGCTTCTATTTGCTTCAGTGTAGAGTTGCACCGACTTCTGAAACTGTTAATTTTATATTATGGTAATTATTTTACTCCTTTTAGTATTTCTTTGAAGTCGGTTTTTACTTTTTTTTAAAGTTTATTTTTTATTGAATACGTTTTAGTGTCATAATTTTAACCCCCTCCTTCATAACCCTTCTTTTTGGCTTTGACGTAGTCGGGCATAAAAAGTCCTTTCAAATGATACCTTACACGATTTAATGAAAACATTCCAAAGGGGGGGGAGGGAGGGACAAGCACCCCCTCCTCTTTTCAAGTAGTCAGTTCCCAACAACAAATATAAACAAAGCAATATTAGTAATTTGAGAATTTTGCTTTGATCCGATGAGGAGTTCCGTTCCATATCTCTGAAGTTCATGGTCTAATCATAACAAAATTTAAATGGGACCAATCGGGAAGTATACCCTTTCGAACAAAACAAGAATTTTTCAAATCGGTTCATAAATGACGGAGATATGAGGTAACAAACATAAAAAATAAAAAAAAATAAAAAATACAACCGAATTGAGAACCTCCTCCTTTTTGAAGTCGGTTAATAAATGCGTCAACGATGGGCGTAAACCTATCTACTCAACGTCATATTTATTTAGACACGTTTGTAGGTAATTTAAACTTCATGATTCACATAAATAATCTTGTGCAGGTATGCACGTTATACTATGTGTAAAATATTAAACAAACAGACTTTTTCAGTTTACATAGCTCTTCAGAAAAACCATTTTGATGACTGTGTTGACTCTAGTTTTAATTCTCGTTAGATTTTCAGTGTTATTATCCTATATACTTCCATAATAATATGAGGCAATTCTACTTTTTTGTGTAGGTAATACTTTTTTGCACTGCCTCGTTGTTCTTGTGGTCACAAGTGCTACTGCTGAGCGTGAGGTCCTAGGTTCGATCCCCAGGTCGGGCAAAGTGTTATTGGGTTTTTCTCTGTGGAATTTCTCAGTAGCAGCCCTGAGTCTGCGGATTTGTGTCCGGTTGATGACAATAGGGTCGACTTGCTAACGACTCGGACACAATATGTATTTTCGGACACAGTGTCCGAATTGACACATTTTAATTTAATATTTTTTTCACTGATGATTCGGACACCAACAAATTATTGAAGCTGTAGTCAGATAAAAAAGTTTTAAAATAAAAACGGCTGCTTTCATTAACATCCGGTTAAAAACTGTTTTTTTACAACTATAAGCTGGGCGGAGGACGGATTTCTACAATTAAGGTATCGTTGTAAGTTTTATATCTGACTGTAGGTACAAAACAGCTTTTTTTATTGGGTCCGAATCATCAATGAAAAAAACATTGAAATTAAAATGTGTCAATTCGGACACTATGTCCGAATATATTGTGTCCGAGACGTCAGCAAGTCATAGGATCGCCCTCTTACTGGGACTTAAACATGAAGGCGAAATGAGGGTGTACTAATACACCTCTGTACACCCTTCGGGGAATAAAGGCGTGATGTTAGACTTTATATCGTGTATACTTTTGTTCAAACTGTGATTTTATTTTCCGAATTTCTCCAACACAATTTCAGAAGAGATAATTATTACCTAATGTATCTATTATTTGAGATAAAGAAAAAAAATCCAAACATCCAATCCATTCAAATACCAACAAACAAAAAGTATAGCTATCTTAAGAAGCACTTGACATATGGAATGGAGCAACTAACGCGCCGATGTAGACCACCAAAATCGGTGGTATTAGACGCGTTAGGCGTTGACACAATTTATGTGGGCGTAGAGAGATTACGACCGAACCGAAATACCACAAGCCGTTACGGTATAGAAGGTTCACTGCATAACATACGCTGCGTTTTAAGTAAAACAGTACCCCAAGTGTGAGTTTTTTTCGTTAACTACTGTAGTTGCGTCACGCCAAAAATGTATGAAAATTTAGGCTGCGTCTCTAGGCGCACCGTTCAATTAACGCGCGAATAGTAGTTAGTGAACGGTGCGCCTAGAGGCGCAGCCTATCATACATTTTTGTCGTGACGCAACTACAGTAGTTAACGAAAAAAACTCACACTTGGGGTACAGGAGACGGCGCACTAGCTCTAGTGTACTTAGGTTTTGTAAGTAGATATCTAAGATTAATGAATAGACAGTAAAGCCGGCACAGATGTCAGATCGTCATTTGGTCAAATCGTCAAACGTGTCGTCATCGTCATGACGACATGCTGAGCTACGGATAGGTATTGGTTTCGATTCCCACACGGAACTAATATTTGTATGGCCCAGTTGTTCCGGGTCTGGGCGTTTGTGCATGTGAAAATTTGTGTCTGTAATCGGACCCACAATACAGGAGAAATCATAGTGTGGGGCAATTTTTTTTAAAACAAAGAAAATGGAAGAGTTCAGACCATAATCAACCAGCGATCATTATTTACGCTACCAGGTTGTTTGGATAGTCAATTGGTCAGTAGTTCTGCGTCAGAGTGCACTGCGTAGGATTAGTGATGATATCGGAAAACTGGACGCAGTGAACGTGTACAACAGTTAGCTTGCTGAAATGTCGATCTTGCTGCTATCGCGATATTTTTGTTACATTTCCTGTGTTGATCTCATGGCTAACATCATGAGCAGCGCGAGATTCTCGTGACTCTCGTGGCTCGTCTCGGCACGAGATAATGCAACGACAAAACTATGTCGCGCTGCGCATTTTATGCTTGTTGGTCAATTTAGGGCCCTTTACGAACTAGTCCTTCTGTACTACATTGTATCAGAACGGAGATAATCTCCTCAAATATGGCACAATTACGAGCACGTGCCCGTAGAGTTAACAGACCGATACTATCCAAAAACAGATACATGTATGTGCAATAACCGGACTAGTGACAATGTGTAATCAATTTTGTTGATTATACTTACTTTGCTGTTAGTTATTTTGTTTGATTGATTGTACGCTGTTCAAGTATTTTTTATCGTAATTATACATAGCTAAAACCACAATGTTATTGTGTGATATTATGATTTATTACAAGGAATGGTGTTTCTATAATTATTCTAACTTGCTTAAAGGAAATAATACGTATTGTTTTTGTTGATTTTCCTATCATGTTTTATGATTCATAATAATGTGGTAAAAAACAAATAGGTAGGTGAATTACGTTAGTATAATATTCCAATGTCAAAGTTATGGTCAAAAGATTAAGTTATCCTCGTGCGTGGTATAGAGTGACATAATCATTATTCTAAGACCTAGCAAAATGGTAGATAGATGATGTACTAGGCACCTAGATTGCTGCGATCAGACTGCGCCCTCCAATCTGACAAACTGTAACAACAAGCACAGCGTGACTGCAGAATTGCCATATAAACTGGTTAAAACTTGGCTGCTCAACTGAAAGCTTGGATTCTATCTTTCCGAAACTTTCTAAAGCCTAGGCGCACACTAGGCGACACGCGACAGCGACAGCTCGGCGACTAGACGCGACGACAGGCTGCAGCCGACAATTTTCATATATTTTGTTCAAAGCTCCGCACACTTGGCGGAGTCGCGGAGTCGCGACAAGCTAGGGCAGTCGCGCGCGCTCGCTACTTGTCGCCGCGTCTAGTCGCGCTGTGCACGCGCACACACGACGACAGTTGCGCGACTGCGCAGCGTCAGTCTCGCTGTGAAACAACACGGCCGTCTCTCTCGAATACTCTACTACTAATGATCGCTTCCTGCACGACGTCTGTCGTAACGACTAGTCGCCGACGCAAGCGACAGCTCCGCGACCTGCGCAGCTGGCGAAAGACGCCAGATGCAAACGACAACGCCGCGTCTTATCGCCGCGACTAGACGCGGCGACAAGTCGCCCAGTTTGTGATGGCCCTAAAGGAAGCTCACCCTCACAGTAGGATCAGCATTCATCCATACAAGTCTAAATATAAACACTTGCTACACCTATGAGTAGTTGCTCTCACTAGAGAGCACACTCCAACTATCAAATGTCGCTCACAACTTCTGCTTAAATTATTGAAGAGTGATGGCAGATAAATAAGAAGAATAAAAAAAAAAAAACTTGTCGATAAAGCAGTCTCCATATTTTTCTAATCCTTCACCTAATTATGTTTCAACTTTTAGTTATGTCTGCTCCTAGGTGTTTAATAAAGCAACATAAAATAGACAATCGCTCACTCAGCGTTTTCCGACAACCTAGTGCGTCCATTCATTGCCTAGCATTCGGTAAACATGATTGCAGTATTATAGAAATAAGATTATTAAGTTATAATAAATACTGTTTAAAATCTTGCACAAATTGTGCCGATTGATTGCACCATAAATTAAAAAGTTGAGCCGTAAAAAGTGATGAGCTACTGTTTAATTATCTATTAAAAACTTTCAGTTTACAACTTCCTATTGCACACGCCCATAACGTTGCTACTGGCTAAAACTTTTTTTATCACTTCGGTGCTACTTAAATCATCAAACTCAACCTAAACACTCATTTATTAAAAATAGACTAGAATTACTTAGTTGTTTTTTGTACGTCAATGTTACAAAAACAGCCCACAAAAAAAGCCCTCCCTTCACCGCTTCCTACGCATCGATCATAGGCTTAAAGAAATCCAGTCGTTAATCCTTGTTAAGACTGTACGATACTTGTTTCTGTATCTTTTTCAGATTACACAGTTATTGCACAAAGGAAGGTTTTTTTCCCCTTTCCTCCTTTACTTCGTCAGTCCGTAAAACGTTTGCTGCTATAACTGAGAGCCTACTCCGAAAATCTAACTACGAAGTTACGGCTGACAGATCGCACATTTTCCAAACACGAAATTGTTTCCGATCCGACGATCGATTCGATTTTCGCGATTTGACATTTTGTCTATCGTTCACCCTAAGTACTCCCTAATGTTAATTAACATCCAATAGTCGTTGTTTGACAATTCTTTGATCGTATATTTACAAGTTCGTTGTTTCGTTTCGATTCGAAACTTCAACGTTCGTTTTTCAGTAGGCCTAGCACGAATATTTTGACGTATATTAACGTAAACGTAACGTTAATGTGAGTAAATTTTGAATCGAAAATACAACTACTCTATAGTATTTTAGTTTAAATTTATGCGACAGCCACAATTTGTACCATACATAGAAGGATAAGGTTTTCAATTCGATTAAATATTATGTGCGAAACGAGTATTTCCAATTCAAAATTCACTCGCGTTAACGTTACGTTTACGTTACCATACGTCACAACATTCGTGCTAGGCCTACAGAGTCGGCTGCCTGGACTTTATGTACGAGAGGGTCTACTGTCGTAATTACAATGCTTACCAAGTGGATCGGTGATCACAATATGCAGCTATTAAAGGACTAGGACCCCATAGTCGTCTTTAAGTTATATTACTTATTCGATCAATAAAATTAGAAAGTACCTTAATTAATTGTATTAAGTACCTATACCTATGCTACTTTTGAGTATTTATTGGTTCTAAGGAAACAGAATGTAGGTTTATTAAGTTTTCCTTACATTTAAATCACTACCGAAACAGTAGTGCTAATTTCCTCCCATAGTTTTAACGTCTGCAGTAAAACTAAATACGTGCATATTTCTGAACTCATAACACAATGTTATTTCAGCTGAACACTGAACGTGTTAATATTTTTCCACGCTAGTGTTGTAACCAAACAAGTTTGTGAACTCGGAAAACGCATTCCCGTCGTGTAACTCCTAAATAAAACTGTCAATCCTATTCTGGATATTTTCTATTTTCGAAAACGAATGTCCGTAACAGGTGTGTTCCTGCCTTGCGTCTGTTTCGGCTATTTTAGTAAACGCATATGAGCATAAAATAAATCTTTCGTTTGAAGTTACATTTATGTCCGTGTTGAGATAACGAATAAGTTTTATTTTGTTTTAATCTCGCTCAGCTCAGTCAGCTCCGCCATAATAACATGTTATGTGAATAGTTTTAGACTTCCGTCCTGTTTGTAGATAATAATTTAAATAACTATCCTTTAATGATGAGTGTTAAAACGTAGTTTATTTTCATTTTGTAAGAGTTAGATAAATATCATTCTTATTCATGTTTTAATCTAATCCGAAAGGTTTACCTAAGTTATGTTTAGAATTTATTTGTTAGCACAACCTAATTACGCTGTACGGAGAATGCGGCATCATCCTTTAGTGTAAAGTTTTAAAGATCTGAAAAAGATGAATTTCATGAATAGAAAGATAAGTTTTTTTTTTAAATTGTGATTTTTCTTTTTTTGATATTTTATGTGAGAAAGGCGGGTGAATTATTACAATATGAACCTTAAATCAAAGACATAAAAGTCACAACACCCGCCTGCCTGAGATGAGATCAGTACTTTAAAATACAGTAAACAGTAAATGTTGAGAAAATTCAATTACTTTCTGGTCGTTTTTTTTTTCCTTTCACGTATGTACTGGATTATCCGGATTATTATCCATTCAATTATGTTTCATTTACAACAACAATAGACTGTACTGTAAATTCATGTAGTATCAATAGGTACGCCCCCTACTTATCTCTTTACACCAAATATAATTAACGAACCGTGCCTATTTGTACAGTCGGCAACATGTAATTTGGTAAAAAATTAAGTAGATTAGAGACAAACTAATCCCAGCTAAATATAACTAATATTCCAAAAAAGCGTAATACATATAGTTTGAAATTGTAAAAGAGTGCATGCAATACTGCGAGTGCTTATATCTTAAAGTTTTTATTTTATATCAATTCGTTTTTTGAATGAATGCCAAGTTTATAAACTGTCGACTACTTTTGTCGCTGACTGTACCACACTGGAGGTCTGCCTATCCACAGTGATCAGACGATGCATACAATCCTGTTATAATGCAATTTATTTTCAAAATCAGTAACTTCAGAATCTGAAAACGTTCCGACCTATACTGAAATATGTAACACATTTCCATTCAAATATGTTTTAGAGTTCCTTATCACAACCTTGATATGTGTTAATCATATAGTAAACATTATAAGAACTAGTTTACTAAAGCATTAACAGTTTCATGAATTAAAGGATTTACACGAAGATAGTTTTGAGCATAGCGTTTACTTAGCTACCTACACAGCACTATTAGTCATATCGATACATGAAAAAACACCTATAGAACATAATAGCCTTCATTATCAACGGGGAAACTCGGCACAATATATGGAAAATAGGAAAACTTACCCTGACAGTTTCCATAATCGAGAAACACGAACAACAAACACAATAAAACAAACACCGAAATCCCGTACATGATCAGAAACAATTAAATCACATCTGGATCGAACTGTTGGCGCGTGTGTATCGAATGGCGGTACGCGATCGGATTCGCGATGAGTAACTGATAAGGGTTGATAAGGTGATAGCGATAAGGCGCGGGCGGCGAGTACCGGCGCGCCGGTTCGCGCCTCACGTCTTTGCCGGTCGACATCTGCCGCGCCTCTAACTAGTAAACGGCTAACACTAAACTTCGTAGTTTCGTAGTGTCGTAGTTTCGGTTCACCGCTTCGACGAGCTGTCGTAGTTTCGTAGTACGCTCACCGAATTACCTTAATTGACGTCTGTTTTCAGATAAGACTAGAGGTGGTATTAGCTAACACTAATAGGTGTTATGCCTTGCATGAGTGTTCGTCTCTCTTCCTTATTCGTTGAGCCTGCGATGTATGTCATGCTGTAGAATTATCACGCTTTCAGACCAGACTCTTACACTGAAAAAACTTTTTGGTTACAAGTAACACAATATTACGATATTTGTTACATAAAAAAGAGACTACATAACTTGTGCTACTAGTAAAGAACTCTAAAAGCTACCAGTAAACAAGCGATTTGCTAATTATAATCAAACTTTGTTTGTTGGTAAGGAAAATTTGGCAATAAATTATGAAATTACTAGTAGCACTTACTATTTTTTCAGTGTAGGTAGAGTAGCTCTACCTGCACTGAAAAAATATTGTAACTCCAATTCCAGTAATTAAAATTCCTGAAACTTTAATATTATGAAGGGATATATATTTATTAGTGTAATAGTAACGTAGTAGCAATATTAAGAGCTTGTTGTTGCTGTAGGTTTTATCTCGGTAAATCTTACATGACATCATTTTCCTTTCAATGTAACGTTACGACAAGGTACTAGTGGGTACTAATCCGAGAGGGTGTTGAAGTACCCATAATAATTAATAACTTTTGTTCTAAAACTTTCCCCAAAAGTCAATAATTTAAGTTAGCTGTTCAAAGATTTCTTAAAAAGTACGCTAAAACCTATCTATCCTCAGTTATGATCAACTTTGTTTACATTATAGGTCATATTTGGGGTAACGGATTAGAAGCTCCGCTTTCTGAATTCGTAACTAAAGAAGGGAAGAAATATTCAAAAAAAAAAATTGCTTGGAAATAAAAATGATCGAATTTTGAAATTTTGTAACACTTTCTTCAAAACAGTCATCAGCATACTTTAAGTGCCCCGCGGATTAATACCCCCTTGTAGATATCAATGGCTCCTATGTATAAGGGCCAAAGTGGCATTTTAACAATTTCCACTTTGAACCTTTTAACTGTAGATATATTATTATGTAGGTTCACATTGGAAATGACAAAAAAGCCACTTTAGCCCTTATACATAGGACCTATCGATATGTAACCTTTAATTCTATAAGTATACCCTTAAACTTAAAAGAACACATCTCTATACCTATCTTACTTGACGCTCGTTTTATTTTATGAGCCTCTGTGCTTGGTGCAAACAACGTGTCTTTATTATTCCTTGCAAATGTCCTAACAGTGACAGATTGCTAGTAGATCTACATAAATGAGTTCCACAATAGCAAAATAGCACTTTACTGAATTGCCTCTTATTTACAACTTACGTGAGATGACAAAGATGTCCTCTTTTTGTTTGACTTTTGTTCTAAGATTATCGGGAAGATGTAAAATGTGATGATGCAGTTAAACCCTTTTCACCGTACGGTGAGTCTTGGCGTTTCTTTACAAAACGTTACCATACAAAGAACAATATAAAAAATGGTCAAGTGCGAGTCGGACTCGCGCACAAAGGGTTCGCGCACAAAACGGTAAAAAATCACGTTTGTTGTATGGGAGCCCCCTTAAATATTTATTTTATTGTTTTTTAGTATTTGTTATTATAGCGGCAACAGAAATACATCATCTGTGAAAATTTCAACTGTCTAACTATCACGGTTCATGAGATACAGCCCGGTGACAGACGGACGGACAGCGGAGTCTTAGGAATAGGGTCCCGTTTTAACCTTTGGGTACGGAACCCCAAAAAGGAGCATGCATAATATAACTATTTCACGGTTTTTGATGACGTTCATAATTCATTTATTTATTGTTTGTCACAGATGAAAAGACAGTTCTTATAATTATGAATAGAGTATCACTGTAACATACCCATAGGGTGTACAATATTTTTAAGTAGGTATGTCAATATTATTTACATGTTGTTTACGTTGTTTCGATGCATAGCATGGCAGGACTCATCTCACATTGAACAGAGTATAGTGCATATTGATTTATAGGAATCATAATTATTTTCCTAGAAGTGTGATCACTAGAAAAATCACGATGGAATTTTTAAACGTGTCAAAAGACTGAACACGAAACAGTAACGGTGCGTGTTCGCAGTCATAATGCCATACGAGAAGTGCAGTTGGCAGAGCACCGACATTACGACCCTCTTTGCCCGTCACGAATTAATAGCCGGCAAGCCTATTAAACAGGTAGTAAAATCAGTGTCCTTCACCTCGGAGCCATTTTGATGTCCTTCCTAATTACTAATTATGGACACCGAGCGTAGTTCGTAAGATACACGGCTGCGAGTCACGCACTGGGCCACTCCTTTGCTACTCTAAAGTGTGCCGTACCACCACTCCAACTTGACCTACCTCGACCCCTTATCGGTACACGAAATAGGCTTGATAAGTGAAACCTGCTTAAATCACAGAGACCTTCTGAGAGTAGCTATTCAAATGTGGGTGTACATTCGAGGCCAAAATAACAAACCTAGAGTTCGTTCACAGTCTTTGTAATCATTGACATGATACAAATGGCCTGTAGGCGGCGGGCAGTCTGCTGTCTATGTACATATGACGATGCAAATAAATGTCATCATGCCAAATGGAGCCGTGTGGAAAACTGCGCAACCTTAACGAGCCATTCTTAATATGAGAGGTTGCATCATTCGCCTAGCGACTTGTTGCAAATCATAATACCGTATGATTTTTATGAGCAGTCATTATCAAAGTTACGCTTAAAATTACTACCTTCTGTTTTACTTTACAGCTCAGGCTTCTGTTGCTTATCTTTAAGGTAATTTCATTACCATAAAATACCGAACGTTAGGTAAGTATTACCTACAATTTTTGTTAGCTTCTATTGAAGGTTTTTTTACTTCTAGACATTAAAAACATACCTTTTTCCAGATTGATCTTATATGACTCACTTATTTCTGTAATTCTGCCTCTGATATGTCACCATTTCCATTTTGGGGAAAACATAAAAAAACTTCTTTTTGATGTGTTACATAATCTTAACGGCCAATACGTCCTGTTACGGAAAGGACTGTTTTTATAATCAATTTGAGCCATACCTAATTAGCCTTTTTTATCAATGTATGCTGTTCCTCCTCCTGGAAAAAGGCCGCCATCCATTTTTTAGGGTTCCTTACCCAAAGGGTAAAACGGGACCCTATTTTTAAGACTCCGCTGTCCGTCCGTCAGTCACCAGGCTGTACCTCATGAACCGTGATAATTAGACAGTTGAAATTTTCACAGATGATGTATTTCTGTTGCCGCTATAACAACAAATACTAAAAAATGGAATAAAATAAATATTTAAGGGGCTCCCATACAACAAACGTGATTTTTTTGCCGTTTTTATAGATAATAGTACGGAACTCTTCGTACGCGAGTCCGACTCGCACTTGGTCGGTTTTTATAATGAATGTGAGCTATGATTAGACTTTTTTGTCAGTCTGTGCCGTCCCCCTCCTGGACAAAGGCCTCTCTCCATTTTTTTTACTTGTGAACTTTATTTTTAATTTGACTAATAAACCTCTAAAATTGTTGTCAGTGATTGTATCAGTATAAACGAATGATATACGTGTATAGTAAGTGGGTTCAAACGGTGGAGTGTCACAAGATGGAGTGGTCCTAACTAGTCAAGTGACTAACTGCAGTTAGCAGCCAGTATACACGTACTTACGAAGGTGCCAGTTTCTCAATCCACAAACGTTTCCTTTGTTTACATTTTGTCCTATCGATTGTTTACATAAATGATTGGAGCACGCCCGTACATTTACAAGTTCACACTCAATAAGACAACTTGGTAACTCATTTCCTGACCTACCTACGTTACTTACTACGTCATTGTATGTTTGCTTACGCATTGCTGTTCAATCATCCGTCTCGAAATCACTTTAGCTTTAGGGTCATTACTCTCTTATTACGGAAATAATATTTGAAGATAGACACATCAAAAAAAGTTTGCGATCACTAGCATAAGCTGATATAATTTTTTAAACTGAACTTTATCAAAATTCTTTGTTGTGTGTTTTCTTGATAAAGAAAACTCGTGTTTAAAGAATCTAAAAAGAAGAAGAAATCATAATATAACCTACCGTAACACACAAGATTTCGATTTTTCAAACTGATCGCAAACTTTTTTTGATGTGTGTACGTTTGGTCCAGTGGCTGAGCCATTGGCTTCTGCGCTACGGGTGTTGAGTTCGATTCCCGCACGAAACAAATATTTGTATGGCATAAAGATAGTTGTTTCGGGTTTGGACGTTTATGCATGTGAAGATTTGTGTCTGTAAACGTACCCATGATACAGAAAAAAGATTAGTGTGTGGCAAAGTTAAAAAAATAAATAAGAAAATACATAGTTTTCATATTTTTTATTCATGCCAGTGACAAATATTTTTTTCACCATTAGTTAAATAAAACTACACTTGGGAGCAAATAAATCGAGCCACTCCTTTTTTCACGTGTCCTGGTTGTTAGTTTTAGTTTCATGGAATATATACTAAGTTGACAAAAAACTACCCTCATTGTAAAGGTTATCAAATAACCTTTTAGGCGATATATGTTTGGAATTGATCTGTACCCCAAGTGTGAGTTTTTTTCGTTAACTACTGTAGTTGCGTCACGCCAAAAATGTATGAAAAGGCTGCGCCTCTAGGCGCACCGTTCACACTAACTAATATTCGCGCGTTAATTGAACGGTGCGCCTAGAGGCGCAGCCTAAATTTTCATACATTTTTGGCGTGACGCAACTACAGTAGTTAACGAAAAAAACTCACACTTGGGGTACTGTTCCATAATAGGTGCCAAAAATAATAACAATTATACGTGAAAAGTAGAAGTGGCTCGATTTATTTGCTCGATTGTTAGTTACTTAGTTTTTTTTCGTGAGGTTTTGGTAGTGGATGGCGGAGGAGCCTTAGCTATTTCTGGAGCAGCCTTACTATGTCGTCGTCTTACTCTGTTTTGATCTCGAGTCGTCTCCAAAAATTCATAATAGTGATTAACAGGCTCGAACCAGCCGAACCCTTGCTCAGCCTTTCCCAACCAAGTATGTCCATTGGGATCCGTCAATGTCAGTTTGCCTGTTGGACAATTTTCAGCGAATTCACCTCGCAATACGCTCTCATCGGGATAGAAATATCTACCCCGAGTAGCGTAGGACCAATCTTTGATTAGTCCTTCATATCTTGAGCCATCGATGTAAGCTATGACAACTTCTCCACTGCTGCCGAATCTGTCAAGCTCCCA
The DNA here is from genome assembly GCA_905220435.1 of Amphipyra tragopoginis. Lineage (NCBI taxonomy): Eukaryota > Metazoa > Arthropoda > Insecta > Lepidoptera > Noctuidae > Amphipyra > Amphipyra tragopoginis. Next base: position 16,322,556 of record HG992009.1, read on the forward strand.
GTTTCCTGTGTAGCAGTCTCCTTCAGCGGTCGTGTACACACCTGGTCCTAAAACGGTGATATTATTATGTGAACCATTAAGCCTCGCATTCACTAGGGGACAAATGTCCTGCGACATGTGTCGCTAGAGATGGCGGGCGAAGTTGGACAACGTTGCCTGACATCTTGTCTCTTGATCTTTTTCTTTGGACTGATAAAGATCTATTAGTTGCAGCACTACATCGTTTGTCCACATTGTTGCGCAACTTACGTCTGCACTACTTTTATCCCTCAACTGAAGCAACAGGCCGACAAGCGACATGACGCGCGATGTTTTGCAGATTTTTCACCTGACATCTCTTGCAGGGCCGGCCCTACCATAGTGCGAACGGAGCGGCTGCTCCAGGCGCCATGTCCCAGTACCATATACCAGTTGACTGAGGCGCCTCATGTCACAGGAGGCGCCTCAGTCAACTGGTATATAGGGGCAAGCAAGGGAGGCGCCATAATTGGATCTCGCTCTATCCTAAAACTTGCCTCGGGCCGGCACTGATCACTAGCGACACGTGTCGCGGTTGCCCCCTAGTGAATACGAGGCTATAAGACGACTCGAAAAATACAAGACAAACATGACTAAATACAAAGAGTAGTACAAATGCAACAGTTTAAGCAATTAGAGCGTAACGCTCGTCTGTACACGGTGTGGAATGGATTACGATACGGTCCATTAGACCACACTCGATATAGTCTAAAATATTCAGCTATGTACCTACCGCGATGACGGAAATAGGTGCTTTACAAGACAATACAATAGTTTTGTGTCGCAAATGTAAGATTGAGTGCGCACTTTAGCATACACGTTAGGAGAATACACGGGTTGCAACTTGCAGACATACTTATACAGGTGACTGCTAATTCGACCTATTCCTTGAAAGGGCTTATACTAGAGATCATTGGCAATAAATTCTGTTTTGTACTGATTTGAAGTAAGTGTTAAAATTTCACAATTTGATAATTTTATTTCTGTACAGAATGATTTTTATTTTAGATTTTTCAAAAATTCTTCACCCTTGCTTTAGTTACGAATTCATAAAATGGAGCGATATTTAAATACAGCTGATCATAGCTGACGATAGATAGATTTTAACTTATTTTGTATGACATCTTTCAACAGCTTCTTATTTTAAACACTAGCTGTGCCCGCGACTCCGTCCGCGTGGAAGTCGGAAAACAACATTGTGTCGCGGCAACTAAATAATCCATTTATTATAATAATAGACAAAGGTGTCCCACTAAGACACTTATATCTTTTGAACCATTTCTTTATGTAGAGTTTCAGCTCCTCTTGATTGACCGTAAAGATTCATAAAACCGTAATACTAAAAACGTGTTGCTTATTTCTATACATTTCCTTGCTAAAATGGATTATAATTGAATATTGATACTATTTTTGAAGATGTAACAAAACCATATCGCGATACAAAAATAGCTACAACGCCGTCTTGTTACAATCTGCGAACTAAATTATGATTTCATTCGAGGTGTGGTAGGTATAGAAAAGAACTTTAAATATTTAAAAAAAAACTTATAGAAGACTTCATTTAATTTTGATAAGTTATAAATAGGTAGGTACTGCTTTCAAAAAGTCTGATCTGGAAATCGAACCAACACAAACGCGAAAAAACATCTTCTATATTTTTATTTCACCAATCGATATGATCGCTCCAATAAACATAGTGCCTGAAATTGATGGAAGACCATAAAAACTAACATTAAGTACCTACCTAACTTAGGTACATTTCAATTCAAACACTTATTTGTTGTTACTTCTTATTTCTTGCACTTCCTTCAATTTAAGACAGTGTGTTTGTTGGAGAGATTTGATCCTTATTATTGACCTTATAAATATCTATCAACAGGTGCCATAATATAATACCGGATGGTACATGAAGCTTTGTCAGTTCGATTCCCGGTTCAGGCAAAAAAATCAGTAAAACGCAATATTTCTTACTTTAAAAAAAAGTGAAATGAAGTTTCCTTTGAGTGAAATTTGCTATTTTTAATATTTAAAGTACTTTCCCTCCATGGCCATGTCTTTGGAACATTACCTAAAGCTTAAAAAAACTCAATTAAATAAACTTATTAAAACGACGGCGACAAGCTTTGAATAAATCTGACAATAATGAACAAAATAAAATTAAATATAGAAAAACATTCCAAAAAGTGCATTGAGTAGATAGAATGATTACGAAATACTAAATTTCAACGAAAGCACTGGGTGAGCGCTTTCCTTGCAAATAATCATGGCCACCGATTTCAATTTGAATTTGGACCTTATTTTCGGCATCAGCATTCCCAAAAAGTATGAACATTCAATGAACAAAAATCTTACTATTAGTCCACATGAAGTCATGAATTCATTTTATTGTGAACAACAATAAGAAATTGACCTAATAAATTCTAAATAACAATATCTTCGTTTTTTTTTGTAAAAGCTTAGTTCCTTTTTCATAAGGATAGAGATCATTAGACCTTTCGTAGACTGAGAATAGGTACCAATTCAACAATGAATATTAGATACCTAATTTGTGGATTTATTCGTAGTAATATATTTCCTCACAACATGATTTGATACACGTAACGCCATCTATTGAAAATAAACTAATACTTGCTAAGTTCTTCTAGAAAACTTAAAATTCGCATAACTTTTGATTGCGTGAACCGATTGCGATGAAACAAAAAACATATGTTACTTGGAGATAAGCACAATATTTATTTATAAAAGTCAACAACATTGGATCAGTTGTTTTTATGTGATGCTTGAACAAACAAACAGATAAACAGACAAACAGATAAACAGACAAACAGACAAAAAATCCAAAAATGTTAAAAATGGGTTCTATTGGTTATAGTTTAACACCCCAACCAGGTTTTTTCAAAATATTTGCTATGTACAGATACGCAAAAGTCTACAGATTTGTAAATGTATAGAAGATATTAATTATTTGCATGTCTTTTGAATGCGTGAACCGATTGCGATGAAACAAAAAAAAATATGTTACTTGGAGATAAGCACAATATAATTATGTTTATACAAGTCAACAGCATTGGGTCAGCTCTTTTTACGTGATGCTTGCATAAACATGCAAACATATGTTTAATCTTTACTTCCCTAGATGGCGTTGGCGTCGAATTAGATCGCGCTATGGTTTCGTTACCGCGTGATTTATAAGTTCTAGACAAAAATTTCATAGTTACTTCTAAACCACGATTTTATTATATGTATAGACTAGAAAAGTGGAAAAACAAGTTATTCATTATTATGGGTACTTTATCACCCTTTCGGATTAGTACCCCCTTTCCGACTAACCTTTTAGAGCAGACAAAAGCACCAAATTCTCTAAAAAGTTTTATTGCGCAAGTGCTCTTAGTTCGTAAAACCTGCAGGCGTCGATTAGATTTGCGGTGCATGCAGCTGCGAATCCCGCCACCCCGGCCAATGGTCAGGAGAAGGAACTCTCTCTCTAGGGTCGGTCCCTCATGTCTGAGGATCGTGGTCAGCACTAGGGTTGCATCTGGAGCGGATGATCTGCTTCCACCGGTTTCTGTCCAGCGCGTCTCTTACAACCGTGTAGAATTTGGATGACGACGAGTCTTTTATTTGATCGGTCCATCTTGTTGGTGAACGACCGCGCGATCTTTTGCCTTCGGTGTTCCCAACCACAATCAATTTTTCCAAATTTTCGTCGCCTCTGCGCACTGTGTGGCCAAAGTATGAAAGAATACGTTGTCGGCATAAAATGGAGAAGGAGAAGGAACACCGTGGGTTTTTAGCCGGTAAGAGTCCGGCATAACCCTTCGCCTTCCCCAGGCGAAGGGCAACCATGAGGATATAAAAAGAAAAAAAAAATGCGTCGATTAGATGCGGGTGTAGGTATCAACAATTTGACAGTCGTTGCAGAAGTCAACTTGCGCAGTAAAACGTGATTGGCGCTAAATCATCTAATATATAAAATTCTCGTGTCACAGTTTTCGTTGCCATACTCCTCCGAAACGGCTTGACCGATTTTGATGATTTTTTTTGTGCTTATCCGGTATCTATGAGAATCGGCCAACATCTATTTTTCATCCCCCTAAATGTTAGGGGTAGTCCACCCCTAAAATTTTATATGGCAAAACAACGTTTGCCGGGTCAGCTAGTTGAAATATAAATTTCTATCTCCAGTAGGGCTAACTAAGGAGTCCGGTGATCAACAAGTAAGTACCTACCCAACTGAAAAGAATACAAGTTTACCAATACTCATAATCAGCCCATTACTGTACCACTGCTGGGCACGGGCCTGTTCTCAGAATGAGAAGCCACAACACTGAACGCCTGGTGCAGTTTGGTCTACCTACACACACCATCGAGAATTACCCTCTCAGGTGTACAGGTTCCCTCGCGATGTTTTCCTTCACCGTTAACGCAAGTGATAATCAAATTCCGATTTGCACATGAATTTGAAAAGACACAGGTGCAGGCAGGGTTCGGTCTCGGACCAGTGGCGTAGCTATGTAACCAAGGGCCCCGGGCCAAAAATGAAATTGGGGCCCTATTTAAACTAAACTAAATACTTTGAAGGTGCAAAACTACTTCATCATCAGCTCCTTATCGCCCACTGCAGGACATAATAAAGCAAAGCTATTTACCGGTAAGCATTATGTACAACGCAGCAGATAATTATTTAATCGCAATTCCTAATAATATTATAAATGTGAAAGTGTGTTTGTTTGTCACGCTTTCACATAAAAGTCGTTGGTTAGGGGCCAAACATTCTTTATTCAACTAGGATATTATATAACTTTTTCGGACCTTCCTGCATGGACGGCAACCGTGAAACTGCTAGGCTATCACTGCTTGCTTGTTTACCAATAATTAAGTATTAGGCTTATACTCACCGTGCATCTTAACAGACCGATCTTTCTTCTTGGCCTCGAAGAACCCGTCATACATATCCCCAGTGTCGTGCCGGAAGAACCCCTGGTCGTGCACCACGGTTATCTCCTTCTCCTTCGTGGGCCTCTTGTTTTCATTATCTGCCTCTACGTCGGTTGTTGTTGCTGGTGTAGTCATGGTTCACTAAATCAGACATGTTTTTTTTTCTTAGTTAGATGAGGAGCTTAAGGCACACCAAAGCCCGGTGGGTTATTGCCAGCGGGTTATTGCGGCCAACTAAGCGAGCGAACATGACGCAAAAGAAGTCTGGCGGACCTCACTAATTGTTTTGCGGCATGTTCGCTCGCTTAGTTGGTCGCAATAACCCGCTGGCAATAACACGCTGGGTGAAAGCTTTGGTGTGTAGAGGCCTACGATCAATAAGTGTCTTTACACTTTTGACTCGACGCGTCTTTTTTTCTCATTGGACTCAAAGCCATGTATCGATCGTATTATCGATTTTGAATTTTTTTTTTTTTTCAAATAGTGCTATTTTCCGAGAGAAAAAAGCATCTCCAAGTCGAATTCTGATCAAAAAATCACATTTACAAAGTAAACAGGCCTACGCGTAAATAGTTTTTCTCGATTTCTGAACAAAAATGAAAAGTGTGAATAACACTTTTTATTCCTGACCACCTCAGATAAGTTCATATTTAGGTTTGTTTTGGCAGTATGGCTACGGATCTTGTGGTCCTGGATGCTAGTTTCATTGCTTTTGTCCTGAGAGCGGTGGTGTCCGCTGCGTATGATCCCCCAGATGGTGTAAATTTATCGACACCCCAAGTGTATTTTTTTACGAACGAATGAACGATTCGATTAGTCAGTTGTCAAACGATTCGTATATACCTACCTATCTTTTTCTCTCGTTACGAGAATCGTAGACGAATCGGTCGACAATTGCTTATCGTAAGGGTTCTGAATCGGGTGGCAGTACCGTTATTGATCGTTTATTGAATGTTTTCCGGCCCTCTAAGCATGGTTATTAATTTCCTGTTATCACATTATATTCAGACATTAATTTTGTCCTATTATTGCGTCTAACCATAGATATGAAGAAAGCTTTTTTTTATATCGATGCGGCAAAACGAATGAGTGCATTTGTTTACAAACAAAAACGATGCCCTACTCTTTAGGAGTTCAAATGCGAAGCGTCGACTTTCCATGACCAAGCTGGCTGTAAACTTACGACCGTGGCCGCAGTAGTGCCAAGATTTAAGAGCTAAATGCCGGAAATTCCTTTCGTAAGGCTACTTTGCAATCATCTACATAACTCTCGAACAACAAAGAACATTGGTCATAAACCAAGACGCAATCCCATATTAAATTCTATTGTCTATTGTTACGGTAATTGTGACTAATTTTACACCATGAATATCATTTGCTACGAGTTAGTTCGTAGTTAGTAGACCGTGTAGTTCTTGGCGAAGAATAGGTTAACACTTCTTTTTTTTCTGTCTCTGAAATCATTATATGACTTCTTCCGCTCTGGGCGGAGCGGAAGGGGGTGTCAGACTCTTACTGACTAAAATCCATCCGTGTTCCTCCTAATGCCCTTTGCGTTCATACGGTAACTCTTTCGAACAAATTCCGCAACCCTGGCAGGCACTGGCCCTAGCGGGCCCCATCTACTAAGCTGACACCTCTTTAAGGCGCGCATGGAACACAACGCGCCATCGTCCCGGGCCTGGTTCTGATCGGACGGCGAGGCACCCAACGCTCGCCGTCCGCAGGCCCGCAGGTTAACCCTACTCTTAGGTATCGGGGACTAAGGAATTAGGTCTACAGCAGCATTCCTCCTACGTGGTTATAGGTACCTACTTGCAATCGTCAATCTGGGGTCTGATTCACCTAACTAAAGAAGTTCAGTTGCAATGTAGTTGCAGTTAAGTTTCGATCAAAACAACACTTCGTATTCTCTTAATCGGCGATCGCTATCAGATACGCTCGAGTGAACTTAACTGCAGCGTCACTGCAACTTGATCGGCGCGTCATGAAATTACGTGAATTAGCCTATTGCACATTCACTCTACTTGTGTGGTTCAGCGTCATACCTATGGTCGGTTCGGTTGGAGCAGTATAGCCGAGCGATTGGCTTCTACGCTACGAGTTGCCGGATCGAATTCCGCACAGAGCCAATATTTGTATGACCCTACAGATAGTTGTTCCGGGTTTGAGTTTTTGTGAATGTCAGTTTGACAGAAAACAAGTAGAGGCAAACTGAAGAAAATATGGATTGGATTGTGCGAAAGGTGAGTGTGAGGAAGAAGTGAGTACTGAGATGACTGTAGATAGAGGAGAATGGAAGAGGAATACACGTTGTGTCGACGTCACCTAAAGTGAGATAAGGGCAGGGAGATGATGATGAGATTTGTCAGAAAATTCACCCACCCAAAAAACGAAGTGCAGCTCCCAGTCAAGCGAATGTTCAACAGTGAACGTTGGTGGACGTTCACATGCTTGATCAGGGGCGGATTTGATACGTTGGCTGCCCTAGGCCTATAAAATATTGCCGCACACTACTCGCTATAGATTACGAAAAAATAAATGAACTAAGTACATAATTATAGGAATTAAAATAAAAACAACGAAAGTCAGTAAATGATAAAACTATCCTCTTTGTTTCAAATACTGATGCTTACCATTTCTATTTTGTAAGTAACAATGAATCGTTATTCACAAATTGTCTTTTGTCTGTGCTATCAACATATTTTTTGAGTTTTTACACTCGAGTTTTTACATTTGAGTTGAGTTATCGGATAGGTTCACAGAAGGAGCGACTACTAAAAAAAAAACTCACCTAGTTTTGCCGCCCCCTAAATTTTGCCGCCCTAGACCCGGGCTTACCTGGCCTGTAGGGAAATCCGCCCCTGTCATGAGATTCAGCAATTATTTAAGTAGGTTAGGTACTTATTCAAAAACCTCCGGCAATGGTGGTCACCACCTCGTTCACCCAATGAGGTAACAACAAAAACTAGAAACATAGTAACTACTAAAGGATAAAACTACGAAACCTAAATACGTAGACAAAAGGACACATACCGTGTAGTACTCTCCTTTTTTAATATTAATTTTAATAATTTTCAGGTGACAGTTTGACAGGTGTTGTCCCTTGTCCGATTATGTCACCTCGCGTGTCAGGCTTATCACTGGCCATGACCCTAATGAGTGTAACGAGACTATTTAGTGATATTGGAACCTTTTTTGTCTAAAACTTTTTTCTATTTGGAGTGTCGAGGACGGGGCATCGAAAGTTTATAGGTTACAGTTTATGTAGGTCATGTTTGCCGTCTTGCAATGTGGGTTAATGGCCGCCAGGGATTATTGCAATAATGACCACGCTTCGCAAACAGATTGGTGATCGTTTATTTTATTTATTTACTAGCTGTGCCCGCGACTTCGGTCGCGTGTAAGTTGGAAAACAACATTGTGATTTTAAATCTAATCACATTTATTTCTAAATAAGGTCAGGTACTGCTTTTCACCCACACTCAATAGCGTGATAATTTGAAGCTACCCTATAACTAAAAAAGTACTCTGTGTCCATGACCGGAACGGTCCTTTTTGCCTTCAACTAAATCTGTTCAGCAGTATTATTGGCAGAGCTTCAAACATACAAACAGAAAAAATACTGAAATTCTAGAAACTTCAGTTTCGGCATCAGTATCGTTCCTAATACACGTAACAATTATATTTTTTCAAAAACATTCAATGTTCAGTGTTTTCTTCGTTAAGATTTATTTGTATATGTAGATTCATTTATTTCAGACGACAAACGCTCATAGATCCCATTTAACTAGCGATCGACGAGAATCGCACGAGACGCCTCGCCACATGACGCATCGTGACACCATCACACTGAGCCAGGGTCACGCGCGACGTTTACCTATCATGGGAATATGTACCTTAAATAGTACTATCTAGGGCCTATATTTAAGTTTTCGAGTCGCATACGTGCTTTTGTAACACTCTTCGAAAATATCAAGGACCAAGGGGAGTGAAGAACGTATACGATTACGATTTCGTTCATCATACAAAATAAAATAAAAAAAATATTGTCTATAAATAAAATATATTTTAACTAACATTCATAAAATAATCTGCATCATCAAAATGTTATAAACAGGTGTTAACAAACAAAAGATCATATAAGGTCACTTTAAATAATATCTCAAAATAATTTCAGTATAATGCACATACTTTGTTTATATAAATGTTGATAGATCCATGCTCCAATCACTACTAATAAAACTCGATTAGAATTTTATGAAATAAAATTATGAATGCGAAAAATGCGAATGGTATTCATAAAAAAATGTAAACATAAAATAGTCCCAGATGAGGCAGTGTATTCTTCTGATTTCCCTTTAAGTATATTCACAGTATAACAAACACGGATGAAGCTTCCAATATTGAACATTGTACGGTTACCATTCCTTATAAAACTAAATAAATAATCACTTATTTTGTTAAAACTGCGCATCCTTCGATTAATCCGCGATCACCTCGCTATATCTAAGTTCTTCTATACAAAGGCCAACTGTACAAGCGAACGTACGAGACATAGAATCACAGCACTATATAAACTTGTAAAAAGAAAAAAACCTTTAAGTTATATCGAAACTAGTACTTACTAACACGTTAATCGAAGGAAATCACAGTTAGTAAGCTGTCTCATTGCAATTCGATTATTGGATACAACTGGCAAAAAAATAAACAAGAAAATATATAACAATTCAACATGATTGCAATTATAACGATTCGACACTTATATTTAAGTTACCCTTACATTTTAAAAGCTTAGCTCACATATATTTGATCTAGTTTTTTTTTTACACAGTAGAAGTCCTTTGACCAAATTGTGCTGAGTCAACTCTGGGCAGTGTTCAGAGAATAATGTTGGCGGGATCCTCGAGGTTGTCTTTGAACGCCTTCATCCACTGCGCACCCACCGCGCCATCTATCACTCTGTGGTCTGCCGACGCAGTGAATGACACGAACTTCGCCAATCGGAAACTGGAAAACCGACATTTCGATTAGATCGAGAACTTAAGATGTCGAGAATCGCCACTACTCGAAATGTACTTTGGGCTAGGGTTGCCAGTAGGGTTTTCGCCCCGGGTACCCGGAACCGGGAATTCCCGGGAATTTGAGGATTTTAGGACCCGGGAATTATTCGGCGGGAATCCCGGGTACCCGGGAATTATTTAAAATGAAGAAATGATGATGAAAAATGAAGGATCTACACGCTTCCGAAGGTTTTAGAGCATTTTCTGTCTCTCTCGCGTGAAACGGACATCGTACTGCGTGGTGTGAACTTAGAATGGGGTAAATGTATCGTGATGTCAGCACACAGTAGGTACTGTTGTCTCTGTTTAGTAAACAAATTCTAAACGCTTGTTTTTTTTTTTGTAAATGTTTCATTTTTAGAAACTATTCACAATGCTTATCTTTTGTGTAATAGTTTCGAGATTAATAATGAAAATATACAGGATGTAAACGAATTCGTGTAATTCCTACAAACAGCGTGATCTTGCTGGTCACAGATTAACCCTAAATGGTTTTCATATTAAATACAAAAAAGCTTATTTTCAAAAAAAAAGTTTTGTTTTCGAGCCCTTTTTGCGCCCCGAGTTAGTTGACTGCAAAGAGCGATTTCGTGCTAGTCGTGCTAGCCAGCTGTGTCACCGTGCTTTCATTTATTGATGAGTGACGTCGAAATGTTCCAACGCATAAAATTTTAATTTAGCATTTTTTTTTATTTTTTATATATCCCTTATTAGCTGGTTAAGTTTCGATCACGTACCGCTACCACAAGAAAAAAAACAAGTTTATTTTTTATTTTTAATCAAGCTAAATCCTGTGTTTGGTCATTCTACACCAGTAGTAGATCATGTGGTTTTAAGGTATTACACGACTTTCAATTCAATTTTTTAAATAAGTGTAAGATTTTTTATTTTAATAAGAAAAGTCGATTGGTATGTTACACAATTTATCAATATAACATGTTTAAAGTACCTACACAAGTTTAATGCTGAAATATACGAGATGAACTATTTGTATACAAAAAACATGAAAATTCCCGGGTACCCGGGAATTCCCGGGAATTAAGAGAAAAAATTCCCGATTCCCGGGAACTCAAAAAGGCCGGGAACGCGAAAACCCTAGTTGCCAGGTTCAAAAATTGAAAAGCCGGACTTGCCATTACTTTACATTTTTAATAAAAAATCTCGGCTAGATATTTTCAATATTATTCAAAAGTAATTTTGCGCTTGATCGCAATCATTTTCTGCTTAGCCAAAAGCCGGGCAGGCCGAACAAATAAACTAAATATTTTGCCGATCACGAACGAAAAGCTAAACATTCCCGGCTAAAGCCGCACGCCTGGCAACTCTACTTTGGGCAGCACTCAAATAGAGACTTTGTAGTCTCTAAACAAAGGTTTGCACAAACACAATAGGCAAACGCGTTTTTTTCATAAGTGAACGAAATCAGATGGGTTTAGGCGAATAAAAAAAAATTGCAATATAAAAACACTACATTTGTTACTCGATATCCCAATAAAACCTGTTAAATAATTATTTATCGTAGATTTTTGAACAAAATTAAACCCAAAAATGATCATAACTTAGGTGATACATACCCTTGGGGTTCATTTTTGTCAGGAATGACCAACTCCTGCAGGCCACCACACGCCAATATTAACGACTGAGGAGGGTTGATGATAGCGTTGAACATTGTGATGCCTGGGAACAAATTATAATCATCAGTTCAAAAAATGTCATCGGTAAAATAAACATATTAAGCATCTGGAGAATATTTAGAGTAAAAGAGTACCGTAAAATTGGGCTATTTGAGAACCACGGGGCTAAGTGCCACAAATATGGTATAGGAGATTTTTCGACATATTTTTTAAGCTATCTACAATTTCAATAAATCAAATATACAATAACATTGAAATGCAGGCAGCCATGATCGTTTGAAGCACATACCTTAAAATACATTCCAATTACCGCGTGGTTTTTCGACAAATGGTATACTCACCAAACATTCCTAAATTGGAGACAGTGACGGTGCCGCCCTGGTACTCCTGCGGCTGCAGCTTGCCTTCTTTAGCCTTAACAGCTAATTCCTTCATGTTCTTGGAGAGGTCGATGATACCGCGCGAGTCGCAGTTGAACAGGATCGGCGTGATCAGACCGGAGGGAGTCGCTACTGCTACGCTCACGTCCACATTACTGAACCTGGGGGAAAGAAACAATTTTATTAAGGACATATTTACAAATCTATAAGTAAGCTCTTTGTCGGTACAATTGGGGTGGATGAAAAGAGCCTCCACGAGTAAGTACGTCCGGCGCACCCTGGGCAGTCAGCCCCGCTACCAACCTTGCTGACTGGCTAATCTTTTCACCACAGCATGACCTATTTTCGTATAGCTCGTGCTGACACGAGAGAAGAAGTCGGTACATTTTCCGATCAATCCGTGAAACTTAGCTAAACGTTATAGTAAATTTAGTTTTAAGTTTAGTTAAGTTTAAAAAAGTGGAGAAATATTTTTTAAATATGGCAATTTTTTATCCAATAATATTAATTTTCCGTAGCCTCTTCCCACGAAAATAACGAAAATGGGGTGTATCTGTACATATTTACAAGAAAATACCATTACACCAACTTACTATTATGAATTTTTGCAAATGCGTCCTTAGTATATCAATTTATATTTTATAATGAAATAAAAAACGGTTTGAGAAAAATACTAAAATAAAAAATAAATCGAAACATTTAAAAACTAAAAGCTATGGGACCGGTCAATTGATCTAAATAACTTTTATTAACCCCCCTAAAGGTTTTACCTTCCAGATGAATCAAAATCTGTTTCCAAGTCTCTTAAAAACATATCAACTTACTGTCTAATGAAAGAGTCCATCCAGTGAGCGTTGACTGTCGGTACTCGCTTGCAAGCCGCGGCAACTGCCTTCACGATGAAGTCGTTCATTGAAATCTACAAAAGGGAAATAATTTTGTAAGAACCACGATAAAATGCTTTAGTCTTGGCGAGCAGGTTTGTCATTGCAGCAGGGTCGGAAGGTAAGGGATCCGGGCGGATGACATTATGACTGGGCCCACCGCCCGCCTAGAATCAGCGCAGATCATACCACCTTCATGTCAGCCAACAAACTAAATGACAATAATAATCAAATAGGCAAGAGTTTTTGGAAGTGTAAAATATATTTCTGGTTATACATAAATATAAATACACTGATTTCCGGCCAGCCGTCGTGCGCCAGTGCGTTGAGATCATGCGGTTTCATGTAAAAATCGATGTGCCGCCAACCGCAAGCGGCACGCCACATTGCGGCTGGCCGCTAGTACGTTTTAAGCCTAACTCTATGGCCAATCCGATACTGCATTGCATTATAATGTTAGCCAGTAGGTACACGTGGCTGATATGTATCAAGCTATACAATCCAGTATAAACGGACCACAATTTTTTTGTTTTATAACTTCCTTGAGACACAGTCATATTTATGATTAATTAAGGTTTACTCACGTGCATTTTTTGGGATTACGGGAACTGACTGATTGGTTCGACCACAGAACAGATAAAGAGGTTAGAAAGGAAATAGTTCCTGATTTGTATTAGAACGCGTGTCGCCACTTTTCTCCCACTCTTTAATTCTACTACAAGCAAGAGCCCAATACGTACGCGCATTACGCACACAAATAAACCACACGCACATAGATTTCGAGTTTGCTATTAGTTGTCACACTAACGCAAATACTGCGTTCGACGTACACTCACACACGCGCAAATTTAAATTTATTTCTCATACATGTTACGGCGACCAAAAGGTCGATTACTTATATCGATAAAATTACTGTAATTTTGTTACATTAAGGGCCGATTTTTCAATCCTCAGATAAAATGCCTGATAACTACCTGACGAATAAAGTTAAGTAGGTATTTGGCTGTTTAACTGCCTGATAATTGTTTGTCAATTTTTCAATTGCCATTTATCTCACGAATTACTATCTGACCGATTTCATTGACTTTAGCAACGCTAACTTCAGGGAGGTGAGATAAATATATGGCATAAACGAACGTTAGAGCAGGCCAGACCATTTCAATTACCTGCACAGAGTCTAGAGTACATTAATTACCTGTATGGCAAAAATGACACTGTCAGACTATCTTCCTGTCATGTCGTGTTATATATTTTGATTGTAAATCAATATTATAATATATTTATATGTTTATTACAATGGAATCAAAAAAATAGAGAGCGTTCGGCGAATTTTAATAGTGCTGTAATTCAATTCCTCATAAGTTTAATCGAAAAATACAAACACGTTATAGAAATAAGAAGACCGATGCGGTGACGAATAAAGACAAAGAAAAGGATCTGCATGGAGAAAACTGAGAGCTCATTAAATTCAGGTGGAATCGCAACCAGTGTCCTTTCATGGAATACATTAAAACTTAAGTGTGAGGGAATTAATAAAGTACCAAAAAAAGTCCTCTATGCGGACAGGAAATGTACAGAACCGAAGCCCGAAAGTCTGACTACCAGTTCCACCAAGAGCTATCGTGTTATCTACTAACTGGGTGATGGAGGTCAGATAGGCAGTCGCTTCATATAAAATACTGGTATTCGACTGCATCCGGTCAGACTGGCAGACGATCCCAAATTCTCAACATAGTTCGCTAGGAACATTTACACTATCAATTACTACAGCTCTGTTATGTAGCCATGAACCCATTTCGCAGTAATTTTTTGTATAATAAACGATTGAAAACTTAACCTTTGTTTGATGCTTGATTTTATCCTCTACCATTATTTATAAGTAAATATTGCACAGACTCTAAAAGTCTGAATTGGCGATGGAATTCTTTTGAATCCCACACTGTAAAATGATTGGGCATGTTTTTTTTTTATCATGCCTTTATCCTCATTGATTCCCTCCGCCCGGGAAAGGCGAAGGGTTATGTATGCCGGACTCTCACTAGCTAAAAACCCACGGTGTGCCTTCTCCTCACCTATGGCCGAGGTCGTGGGATTCGCAGAGGCATGCAGTTTATCCCCGGCAGGCCTCGGTCCGCCAGCCCCTGTCGGACCTCTCCTTCTGTGGGGCTTTGTTCCACGTCCTTCCGAGAGGCGCGCACGGAATACTGCGCGCCGCCTTCTCGGGCCTGTTACTGGTCGGGCGTCAGGTCCAATAACCCGCCACCCGCAGGCCACACACTAGGGTGGCCGGAGAACGTGTCGCGCCCTCCGGCGGAAAATGATTGGGCCTGGATGTGACAATTCTTACTTTCCTTCCTGGATTTATGAATTCATTGATCAGAGCTTCTTGCTCAATTATTGCCAGATCATCAGTACTATCAAATAATATACATCCATTTTACTTTGATGAAAACGCAAACCCAAGAATTGTGTAGTAAAATTATATTTTTTGTTTACATCATCAGTCATCGAATAAAACTATCTACTGAATAAGCGGTTATCTGGCCGTCAAAGGAAAAGATAAAGTTATTCCTCAGGTAGTCAAATTATTCGTCGAATAAAGCCTATCTGACGATTAAAAAAATCATTTTTTTGCTATCTGTTGAATAAATGCTATTTGTCTGTTTATCTGAGGATTGAAAAATCGGCCCTAAGTTTTGCAATTTTTCGCTCTAATTTTGAGACCCTCGAACGGGGTACGAATAGTGTGAACTTCCTCAACACATATAAATAATAATGTCAAATTAAGGGGAACATCCGGTATAGCCGTGAAATTCAAATTTTCTTTAGTTTTTTGCCAATTGCAGGTCTGTTTTATGTCATAATTATGTTGTTTGCACCCGTAACGATACTAAGTTTGCTAAAAATAATCAATAAAATCATGTCAATTATTATGAATCATCATCATAATGCACTACATAACATGTTTTTTTCGGAAACAATTCTATTTTCGAGCATCGTAAACCTAGAAAAGTAGGTATACTTACGACTTTCATATTGAATATATTATTGAGTAACCGTTACCGGCGCAAATCGCATTTTGAATAGGTAGTACCTATAAACGTAAATAAAAGCCACAATTTGCAAAAAACTAAAGAAATTTCGATTTTTATTTTCCCGTAGGCGTATTAACATAATATGTAAGTATAATTTAATTAATTTAATTTGAATAACCCTGTGAATTGTAATTGCATAATTTTCTGCAAAATGTTAAGATCAAATTGTGCCACATTTAATAGGTATCCATTCAATTCTACCAGTTGTCTCAATCCAGTTTTCTTTTGTCTGGACCTGTTGGAAACCTAAAAATAAAATGTAACATACAATTCGTGGCAATAAACAAAGTTATTTTAATTATAATATTACTGATAATAATCATTTGTAGATATACACACATATTTAATACCGATATTGTTTACAACTTGGTACAACACTATCGATACGTATGGATTTCGCTGAATTAAAACAATTGCTCGCTGCACTCGACTTTCGCATTGAACGCAATACATTGCGCTGTCGCTCACGTAGTACAAGATGGTACCCATGTATTGCAAGCAATGTATAATTTTGCATCTGTGTGCGATTGTATCGTTTTTTCTACAAATTACATAATACTATTGCAATAATTACAAATATCACTGATATTATAAGGTTTTTGGACATGCCGGTGAAAAGAAATCCCTTCTCTGGCTACACTACGCCACTAGCTTCTTTTCCGTCACGTTATAATAATGCAAGACGGCATAATTCTTTTTTTTCGCGGATCTCCGTACGCTGTCACAATAAGAGCGCGACTGTTGATCGGTAAAACAAATTTCGGTTGACATATGAGCGTCTGCTCATATGTGCGGCGCGCCTGCCCCGCCCACAAGGCCCTTCTAACGTCTTTTATCTGTTCTGTGGGTTCGACTCGCGACCTCGCCGCGTGATCAGCTCATGATTAAGGGTTCCGTTTGGGTCCGAAACTAATCGGGTAATCCCGAAAAATGCCGGGAGTAAACCGTAACTAATCATAAATATGACCACTCATTGTACGTAAAGCGTATACAATGCGAGATCAGCACATACTGGATATGTAGCCGTGGGTACACAAGCGAATTCGGTAGCCGCCTTTACATCGTTGATAGTCTATTCTCAGTTGAGCTTTCCAGCAAAGTAAGTAGACTTAAATTGTTAGAAAAAAAAGACTTAAATTCTAATACACTTTTAGTTCACCCACCTTGACATCAGACTTCTCAGCGGCAAGCCTGTCGTTGACAGCCTTCCTCATCGCTATGGTCTTCTCAACATTGACAGTAGCCGTCAGCTGATAGTGCGGGATGGTCTGCTTGGCGGCGGAGAGTCGCTTGGCGATGGTCTCGCGCATGCCCGACAGTGGCATGTCCACGAACGTCGCGCCCGGCGCAGGCGCGGGGACCGCGAAGCTCACGGGTGCTCCGGCCGGTTGTGCAGCTGATAAATCCCCACTCTTCAATGACCCGAAGAGCCCTGAGCCTTGTCCTGATGGCATGAAATAAGGTTTTATTTTTAAATTGATGCTATTAATTTTAGATTTCTTAGAAATCAAAATACTTTAATTGTAATCATAACTTTGAAATAAATATTATCGTATTGACGATTCGTTGTTTATTTCATTCCATCGGAACATGGGCTCGCATTCTTATATCGATGTTAATTTTGAATGAATTACAAATAGAATATTCTCTAATAGGATATAATTAAAACATGTTCGTGAGTGTAGCATGTGACTTCCCTGGAACCTCATAAACGACGTATATGTACACATATCCACTTCGTCTATTTCAATAAAAAAATATCATAGTTGTTGCTTCGACTCATAATAATGACAAATTAAATGCTATCATTTTCTTTTTTCTTACTTTTAACCGTGTTCTTGCCTTGATAAATGATTTGTTGATAACTTTGATAAGTGTGTTGATAAATGACTATTTTAAACCATTTGACAACACAAGAAGTCGGATAAAAAGGAAAATAATAATAAAAGTAAAGTTTTTTTTCTATTTGTTTTTTTTTTATGAGTTTCTTTAATAACTGAGAATATTTTTTTGCTGAAACAGATTGGGATAAGGGGATTGTCAGCATGCAAATGAAAATTCATGCCAGAGTACTCTTAGATCCAAAGATATTACATTATTAATGAACATCTACGTTACTGGGCAGGAAGAAAATCAAAATAGCTGCCATTCTGAGTGGACGGGGTTGGTGTTACAAAAGGGAGTATCTTCTACCTTTTGTAAAAGTGAGAACTTTGTAGACTCGCTAGATGAGCTATAAGTGTAATACTTTATTAAAATTTGTTTGTAAGCATTGTTTTTGTTCCTTTTTACTATAGTTCTAACATAAAGCCTGTGTAAAAATCGCATCGATTTCTAAACAAAGCAAAACTGAATATCAATGTCTTCCTTACCTCCAAGCCTAACATTCCTGATTTCAGCGAGCCTCCTAGCCATGGGACTGGCGTAGACCCTACCTTCGGAGACTGGCGAAGCGGAAGACGCCGGAGCCGCAGCAGCAGGTGCTGCCGCCGCGGGGGACGGGGCTGCCGCAGCAGGCGCGGGCGCTGCGGGCGCTGCAGCCGGCGGGGCCGCTGCTGCTGCACGTTCAAATCATTTATGAATTTACGTATATAATTAAATAAGAGTTAGTTGGATATCGTAAGTATAAATGAAAATACTAAAAAGGTAAACATCTGCTGGCGCCAATGTCGTGTATAAAAATGCAATACCATTAGTAAATACTGTGTCTGGCGTTGGCCTTTGGTGATTAAACCTTTTCGATTTTCTAATAATGATGTAATGATGAGGAAGTAAAGTGCTTTAGCTTCTCTTTGAAAGAAAATAAACTTTAACTGCAAGTGTAACTGTCAACTGGTTAGGAGATTCATAGTTAAATCGTGAAATTAATAATAGAAACAAAAAATTACACCATTGGACCGACGATATGCGACAAAGACAAGTCAATTTACACTTTATTAGCACATAGCGAGTTACAACTACTCGAGTACCAAGCAAGACCGCCGGGAACTCGTGACTTGAACAAAGTACAATCTGATACAAAACTTTCAATATTATGTAATTATAATGAGCGAACGGTTTCAAATATAATCTGGGATTAATAGTGACAAGTTGCCACCCAGGCAAATTCTCCTCTGTTACCATTTCAATTATAAAGTAATGAATAAACCATAATGTTTCATATCTGGGTCAATATTTTTATGATATCATTTGTGCCACCAGTTTTTTGGAAATTTAGTAATTAAATAAAAGTTTTTCAATAAAAATAACCTTTTGCTTTGACAGGAGGCTTCGCCACACCGGATGCCGCTGTGGGTTAAGGACAATCGTTAGCCAAAAACATGCGAATGTACATGATTATTAGTTTAAAACACCAAAAGCTGAAATGTAAAATAATAACAACATAATATTAGAACACCAAACAATATTAACAAGTATACACATACAGGATGATTACTTGGTGGACCGCTTTAGTTATAGGGTTAGTACTTTAGGGATAAAATAACTAGGACTATTAGAAATGTCTATCATTAATTCATTGAGCATAATCAGCCCATTCCTGTCCCACTGCTGGGCACGGGCATCTTCTCAGAATGAGAAGGGTTTAAATCTTAGTCCACCACGTGGCCTGGTTCGGGTTGGCGGGCTACCCACATTATTGAAATCATTTTCTAGCCCTCTCAGGTGTGCAGGTTTCCTCACTTTGTTTTCCTTCACCGTTATCGCAAGTGATAATTTTATTTTATTTATTTATTTATACTTTTATGCACTATGGTGGTACATAAGGCGGACTTAATGCCATAAGGCATTCTCTACCAGTCAACCTTTGGGTTAAAAATAAAAGCATCGAAATAGGTAAAGCAAAAAAATAAATAAAAAAGAGTTGAAAATTTTGAACTGAATACTTATAATACGAATTCCTAAGATAAATATAAATTACATAAAATACATATATTATATATAAATAATAAAATATATAGATATAATATATATCAAATACAAAATGTTATGGAAATCTAAATGTAATTATGACGAAGACTAATTAGATAATTAGGAGTGCAGCGACTTCAAGTAGTATTCCTTAACTTTGCGTTTGAACGAGAATTTACTCGGGGCTTTTTTAATATCAAGGGGAAGCCCGTTCCAAAGTTTGATTGCTGAGACAGCGAAAGAGTTAGATATGAAACCAGTGCGGTGGGAAGGTATTTGGAGAACTAAATTTTCAGAAGCACGAAGGTTGCGATTGTGAGAACTGCCCAAAACTTGAAAATATATTTTTAGATAACCAGGAGCACATGAATCGTTCATAATGGAGAAGAGCATACAGAGAGATCTGAGGGAACGTCTCTGCCGGATAGGCAGCCATTTAAGCTGAGAACGGAAATGAGAAATGTGATCATATTTACGAAGTCCAAAAATAAAACGAATGCAATTGTTAAGAAGACGATCCAATTTGTTCAGAAGTTCTTGGGATAAATCAGAGGAACAAACATCTGCATAATCAATTACTGGGAGCACAAGAGACTGGACTAAAAGGGTTTTAGTGGTGGATGGGAGGAAATGCTTAAATCTATAGAGAGATCGCAGTATGGCCGTGACGCTCTGGCTAACCTGAGCCACCTGCTTGTTCCAACTTAGCCTATCGTCAATGTGCAAACCCAAATCCTTTAAGTGAGGTGATAGAGGAATGACTGAGTGGTTGAACATTATCGGCATAAGGTGATGAATGTTAATATTTTTTAAGTGGAACGAGCTACCTACAATCATTGCTTGACATTTACTGACATTTACAGCAACTCCGAATTTACTAGACCAGTCTCCGATCGTGTGTAAGTCAGCGTTGAGGCTGGATATACAGTTGTCGATGTTGCTGATGTCAGTTTGAGCGTAAAGTTGCAAGTCGTCCGCATACAAATGGTAAGAGCATTTAAGAATATTGGTGATGGAATTAATAAATAAAGAAAATAATAGAGGAGAGAGAATACCGCCTTGCGGAACGCCAGTTACCAAGTCGCACCAGTCAGAAAATTCCTGACCAACACGTACTGCCTGCTGGCGACCACGAAGATATGACGAGAACCAATCCCGTGATGACGATGAGATCCCTATTTGTGACAAAATGGCGAGGAGAATATCATAATCAACGGTATTAAAAGCATTGGAAAAGTCTATTAAAACCAATACCGTTAGCCTTGAATTCTCCATGCCAGACCTGATGTCTTCGGATACTTTAAGCAGGGCAGTGGATGTACTATGTCCAGGTCGAAAACCGGATTGAAATGATGATAACAGATTATTTTTAAAAACGTAGGAAGAAATTTGTTTATGGGCTACTGCTTCTAAGATTTTGGACTGGAAAGGGAGAATAGAAATTGGCCTGAAATGGTTAGCTAAACTTGGGCTAGAATTTTTTGGGAGAGGGATAATGTAAGCCTTTCGCCAGATTAACGGGAAAACACCAGTCTGCAAAGAGAAATTTATAATGTGAGTTAAAATGGGAAGAATATAATTAATAATAAAAGATATCATAGTCCTACTGACTGCATCACAGCCAACTGCTTTCGATTTTATGGACTTAAATATTTTTAGGATGTCAGAGTCGGTCACGGGGGAAAATGAGAAAGAATCTGAAGGTAAAATTGGCATGGAAGTAATATCAAGAATGGTTTTTCTTTTCACATCATCTGTAAGTGTAATTGATGTCGAAAAATGCGTATTAAGATCATTGAGAGATAAGTTAGAGGGTATGATATTTGAAGAAGACTTAGTTATGCCAAGAGATTTTAGAAACTTCCATATATCAGCCGGAGAAGAGTTGAGAACATTTTCATGAATGTATCGGCGTTTAGAAACTCTTACCATCTGGTTGCAACGATTCCTAGCTAACTTGTAAAGGCGCCAGTTGTCCTCACTGCGATCCCTTCTATATTTTCGGAACATCTTATCACGCCTTCTCATAGCCATACGGACCCCAGGGGTAATCCAAGGCGCTGGAGGACGCTTAACCCTGACGGCCCTAAGCGGTGCATGCGAATCGAGAAGCTGTACTATGGACTTATTTAGTAACGAAACTTTGTCATCAACTGTAGTTGCCTGAAGAATGTTGGACCAGTCAATAGATTGCGCATCACTGCAGAGCCTTTCTTTGTCCAACCTCGCAAAACTCCGAATCAAGACAATGGTAGGCCGCAGCTTGGGTGGCTTAATTTTATATGCCAGGTAAATCAAATCATGTCTAGATAGACCCGGAGCCGCGACCTGACCATGGTTGGCAACAAGATCCAGAGACGACGTTAGCATGAGATCAAGCCAGGAATCATCGGAATCAATGTTGTGATGAGTCGGGTTCAAGGGGAGAGATGAAAGATTCGATGATTCCAGGATTGCTCTCAGCCTGCGCGACCGAGGTGAGCTCTTCGAGAGATCGGTATTGAAATCACCCATGACTATGAGATGCTTGTACTCTGAGGTGACAGATTCAAAAAGAGTTTCCAGATTGGAGAAATAATTGATGGTAGGAGGGCAGTATACAACTCCGAGAACGGCCTTTACCCCTTTGATAGCTATTTCAAGTAGTAAGAATTCAGGATGACCGCTATAAAGAGACGGTGAAGAAGATAAGATTTTGAAGGGAATGTCACTACGGAGATAAATAGCGACACCCCCGGCTCTTTTTCCCGTGCGGTCATTGCGAATTAGAACAAAGCCAGGTAGACTATACGATGTAGAAGGAAGTTCAGGTTTGAGCCAACTTTCTGATACTAAAATAGCGTGTAAGGAAATATCACAAAATAAATCCAACAACTCCGAGTGGTGTTGAGGAATACTTTGAGCATTGACGTGGCACACATTAAAGCATTTTTGAAATCGCTGGCACTCATCATTCAAATGACAATTTAAAGAGAAAGATTCATTAAGAGACGTAAAAGAGTTAGAAGAATCACGAGCCGAATAAAAAGAGTCATCGTCAGACATAATTATAAAAATAAAATAGTATATAAAAATAGAATAAATAAACCTAAATAATTATTGATAAAATAAGACACTAATTTAAAATTGCGAAAAACCTGCCGGCTGACTGTTCACAATATCAAACATGTAAAACACTGGTACTTGTTTCCGAACGCAATTGTGCCAAAAACCAAGAGTCTAAACTGTAAAAAAACAAATAGACAGTTTGACAGTTCGAAATGAAATTTACGTCGGTAGAAAATAAATATTATACATTATTAAGTAATAAGTACGAAAGGAAGCCAACAAAAAATTAAAAAAAACAAAACAAAACCGAGCACGAAGAGGGAAACACAAGTTAACAAACAGCTATTTCTTCTGTACGTTCCGCCTTGACCGGGTTGAAACCTGCGCGGGCGCTGGACTTGCGTTCTTCGAGCTAACCTTGAGATCAGGTGGAACCTCAAGTGATTTGCCATGCTCCATACCCAAAGCAACGACTTCCTCGTACCCGAAGACACGGCGACGCTTGCCATCAGGGAGCTTCACGTTGATGTTACCACCCATTGTCCACACATTCGTCACGCCGAACAGTTTACGAGCTGTCGAGAAAACAGTCTGCCGCTGCCGTGTGAGGAATTCCGACAGCACATATGAGGATCCCTTTAGTTTTGTCTTGGTCTTCCATATATCATCCCTAACCGCAGTATCAGTAAACCTAAGAAGAATGGGCCTGGGACGACCATCAGATGCAGTGCCTAGCCTGTGACATACACTAAGCGAAGATGATGTTACGCTAGATAAGCCAAGCTTATCCTGCAGTATCGATGCCACAGTGCCAGCAACATTTTCGTCCGATTTCTCCGGAACCCCACCAAGCAAAACAAACTTCCTTCGGTGCCGCATCTCAATAACATCCACACTCTTGCTTACCTCCACAATCTGCTGTTGTAACACGCTGAGGACATTCCAGACA
This sequence comes from Amphipyra tragopoginis, assembly GCA_905220435.1. NCBI lineage: Eukaryota > Metazoa > Arthropoda > Insecta > Lepidoptera > Noctuidae > Amphipyra > Amphipyra tragopoginis. Next base: position 16,346,474 of record HG992009.1, read on the forward strand.
TGCTCTTTGAATGCGCTAAAATCTTTGTGGAGGCCGCTCAAGTCTGCTCCGGGAGTTGATGCCCTCAGGTGTGCCTCAAACTCTGCCATCCGCTGGTTGAGGGATGTCATAGCCATGCGCTGGGTCTCCGCAATGTCAGCAATAGTGGTCATTATTGGAAGTTTCAAAATTTCAAGATTCTTCAAAAAAAACAAGTGACAGTTCGCCGGCAAGTAGATGCAATTTCAGTGCTTAGGACATCAAGTGCTGCTTGTCCACACAATATGTGCTTAACTGTTATGTTATTATTACAATTAAATGAAAAAAAATAACTTTTACTAATAAAAAATAATTAAAATTGAAAAAAATATTTAGAGCACATGTGTCCACTTTTTATGCTTCTACCCGAAAAACCAAATTCGATAATCAAATTCTGATCCGCACATGAATTCGAGTCACCTGTGCCATGATCGGGAACAGGGTCCAAGCTACCGGCGGTCGGGGATCCGGAGCAAAGAACCTCTTCACAATGCTTTCTGTATCAAGCCCTTGATCCAGCGCCTTAACAAGAGCCTCTTAAGACGTTGACCGAGGCTCTTGGCTATTAGACCATTCGCCGTAACAACTATCGATACAATGACTGCTGAGTCAAGATCCGACGTGTCGACAACCTCGAGGGCTAAATCAAGACGTTGGATGCATTTATCTTTCTCAGCTTTCACGAGATTCTCGTCATGAGGTAGCAAATTGCTAGAGAATAATCCTGACCACCAGGTTATATCTGTGCAAGTGCTCACCGTTAGCGAGACGAGAACAACCGGAGATAACGTGTCACATGGATTCTCCCGAATGCTGACATGGCAGACAGATGTCAACCGTACCATCCATCAAAATGTTTCTCATAGTTCTACGTCATCATAACTTCGTCCACAATTGCACATACAAAACCCTCGGTTTCTTGTTCTCCGAAAAAGTCACCAAAACGTAACCAAGATACGGACGGTAAAAAGTCAACATCGGGCCCATGAAGGGCTGGACAGAAGCGCCAGTGGAGCTCCTTGCATTTCCATACTTCCTTGCGATCATTGGACGTTTGTGGCAGGTCTCTTTAGCCAAAGAGAGCGGGGTGAGTCCATTGTCCACTGCCACCACATTTCGGTGCATCACTACTTTCAACTTGGAGAAAATATTCCCTGAGACTGCACTTCGCGGTTGTGAAGTCTTAGCGTTTAAAAAGCCTCGACCTTCACCCTTTCGCGGAATTTACAGCCTCATCCCCGAAGAACGTGAGTGGTGCTTCCGACATGTAGTCATTAGTACAGGGACCCTCCTATCTAGGGCGTCAACATCCGTCTGAGTCCACTTGAGAATGCCAACGCAACGCAACGGAATAGTGTGGTTTCACTCTAACGTATCCAACATACCCAAGTATTTGTTGGTCTCAGTCGGGGACAGGGATTTAAGTTGTATGGAATCCGAATGTTAAATTCACTCGGATTACACTATTCTTATCCTCCGATTCCATTAATGAGTGCACAGTGCATAATTGTCCACACCAAATTTCATCCTGATAGTTCTTCGATAAATTGTTGATTGAAGTGATAGTTTGAAGTTTTCAATTACCTTCAGTAGCTCTATCAGTCGAAAATCGGTGGGAGCAACCAGTTTAACACCATCAATGTAGAGGTGGGATATTATTTGACCTCCTCTCTTCAACTGATAGCCCAGCCCTGATTCTTCCAGCAATGTACTCAGAGGATCCAAAGCTCAGCAAAACCACAGGAGACTCGGATTATCGCCTTGCATACCACGCTCGATTCTAATCGGTTCTCTTCGCTTAGCCGACATCTTGGATAGCGAAGGACCGTCTTCCATTGCCCCGTACACGACAACAGGAAGGCAGGTAGAATTATATTATTATTAAACGAGTTATTCAATAAAAATAACCTTTTGCCGTGGTAGGAGGACTCGCCACACTGGGAACCGCTGAGAGTTAAGGACAATTGTTAGCCAAAAACATGCAAATGTACGGTCAGAGAAACAAAGTGTTCAGCAAATTAAAACTACATAAGTTGTCACCCTCCGCGCTAACTATCGTAACTAGCAATTGATAATTTTTCAGGGAAATTCTCAGAGTGACGTATCTGCTTCAAATGAATAGAAATGAATAAATAGATTCCTTAGGACTTTAGGGCAACTACTAACCAAGCCAATAGTAAGCCAAGAGCAATATAAATAGTTATTATTAATTCACTAATAAAGCCACAGCTAACGCAACTACTGAAAAATTATCAATTGCTAGTTACGACAGTTAGCGCGGAGGGTGACGAAGTGTGCCGTATTATACCCATTCCATAATACTGATAACGAATAACAATTTTGATTCTATACGAACAATTCAAGTTGGCGGTCATTTTGCTAAACAATCCCTTTCCATGACTATACATGATTATTAGTTTTAAACACTAAAATCTGAAATAAAAAACGATTACAACATAATATTAGAACACCGAACAATATTAACAAGCACAACAAATACAGAATGATTACTTGGTCGACCGCTTTCGTTACAGAGGTAGTAATTTAGGAGCTTTATAATATGCATATCTACTAAATAATAATCATATGGAAAGAGTAAACTCTTTTTCCAACCGTCCAAGAATTGGATAAGTTTATTAATATTAATGATTTTAAGAGTTTTCAGCGTTGCACTCAAGCGTAGTGTGTTTTTGTGACACGGTAGGAAAAAACCGCGGCCGCGCGTCTTAAAATTCGAGTATAATTTGATTATTGATTATGATTTATTCTTGAATATAAACAAAGTTTTTTTGAATATTACCACTGGCTCCAGTAGTTTATACATTACACCCCTTTAACGTAAGTTGCCTTCTAAATCCCCGTATAAGCAGTATTATTCTTTATTTTGCCAGAAAAACTTTGTTCAATGATGTTAAGCGTCTTTTTGGATATGACGATACAAGTATTTAATATAAGTATTTAATAAGACGACTTTGTTTCCCAAATGTTGATATTTCCCATCCTAAAGAGCAAAAAACATGCAACTGAAGATAGTCTTTTGGACAAATGGCATTAATGTGTCTAAAAAGCCTCGTCCACGATAGAGCAATAGAGCTAGGGGCCTTGTAGATTAATCAATATATTCTCTCGCATTTATATTGACTGTGTCAATTGTAGACTAGTGTGACGCTAGTCTCAGTAGTATGTACACGTCACCATACGTAATTTTAATCTATCGTAGGCAAGGCGCTTAATAACCCCCAGTTTTACGATTTTCTTGTAGAAATGTTTGTCATTCAACATATTCATTTAGCATAATCTGCCCGTTACCGCCCCACGACTGGGCATGGGCCTCTTCTCAGAATAAGAAGCGTTAGTTAAGGCCTTAATCTACCACACTGGCCTGGTGCAAGTTGGCGGACTACACACACTATCGAGAACATTTTGAAGTCCTATCAGGTGTGCAGTTCAACTCAACAATGGTCTACGTAACCTTCCAATGATCTTAGTGTCGGGTTTTTGAGACTAAGCAATCCATAAGCTGAATAGCTACTTCAAGTTGAGTTCTAAAATAAAATCAACTGAAATAAATGTGTACGGTAATTTTATATTATACTCTGTAGTGTATACTACTTACTTTTCTTGTTTTTTCAAACAGCTCAATATAGTTTATGTGTATTTCACTAATTATTAATAATTAAGTGAATTACACATAATCCTGTGATTTAAGACCACCGTGTCAGCATCTTTTATGCATCACATAAATGTAAATATCTGTATTTTTGAAGCAATGAAACATCAATACCGGCGTTCATTGTGAAACATATTCGCGCTTATATCTCTGCTAATACAGTACGAGATACCGTGATATTAGTATTGATGGAATCAGCAAAATTAGTTCTATAAATCTATTTCATTTGTTTTCAATATTATTTGAATTTAAAAATAAAATCCATAAAGTCAATTGTCAAAATTAGTGACGTCAAATTAGTTACAAACTGACAATTGCAGAAAGTATCGATTGACTATCAATCGATATCTTTATATATTTAATGGTCATGCGATACCAGGATGGTTTCCTGTGATTGGAATTGGCTTGTCTTGTGATAAATGATAGCGGCTTTGACCTAGTATAAATATAATTATTAAATTTAATTTATTATTAATTTTTACTAAATCGTCAAGTCGACTATTTTATAAAACAGGCAAGTCATTCCAATCACTAGACCGGTTGCGCATGACCATGACATTCAACTTTGGGTTTGCTGCTGAGGCGAACCTAATTTGGAAGAAGTTCTGATATTACGGACCGGTGTGCTGGTCAGGAAGGCGTGATCGCATCCTGCACCAGCCTCAACCACTCAAGGTTGAGGCTGGGTTCATCATCGTGCGAGATGATGCAAATTATATACCAAGTAAGTGGGGTTCATCCATTGTATGGGGACTCATCTCGCCACGCTGTACGCGTGGTTTCCATGCCTGCGATTCGCCGATCGCCACCCCCGTGTCCGTAGGACGCCGTAGCGGTGTGTCCCGCGGTTGATTGCGCGGGACGATGCCAAGGACACCCGGGGTCGGCAGTTGCGTGGGCGACCGCAGGTGAAGCCACCGCTGCCCAATTGTCGGCGCAGCTGACGACGCCGCCGCCACCTCGCTGGGTGCGCGTACCGCGTACCGCATCATCCGGTGCCTGTGCGCCGTCAGTGCTGCCACCACGTGCCGGCTGCGCAGGCACTCGACGACGTCGACGCCGCCGCCTTGCTAGGTGGTATGCTGGGGGACCAACCCGACCTGCCTGTGCGCATTGCGCAGGCTTCTTCGAGCCACACGCCGAAGAAACAAGTGCGGTAAGGTTGGCCAACCCAAAACTAAAGTGCGAGCATGCTCAGTCCGTCCGCGAACGAACTCGAGTGGTAGGTTAAGCACGGCTTAGCTTGTAAGGTACCCAGATACCGCGGCCGTAACCGCCATGTTCGCGAATGAACAATTTTTATGTATTGTTTAAATTATACATGTGTTACTGATAAACTGTATTTTAATTGAGAATCAGCACCTGCAGTACAACAACCACCAAGAGGTCCTTGATCCAGAGGTTCGATCCCTCTCCGAGAGTCTATTCGGCAACCTCTTATTATCTTTGGTGGGTAACATTCCTGTCTACCCACAACTTAACATTATTAACTTTTATTTTACAGTCACCATCGCATCGCGTGCCACGCTGTTCCCAGAACCGAATGACGCGTGATGTGATGGTCGACTGTATTATATTTTGTAGCGTGTAAAAGTTTTATTTAATTTAAATTCACATTTAAACCCTAAAAACAAATCTTATTTTTTTTTATTTGTTTTTTTTTTATTGCACGTTACAACTCTGTCCAACGAAAGATGAGTCCTGACATAACGGTCATTTCGTTTTTTTTTTTATAATTGAATTTGTAGCCGTTAGGAGAGTTGTATCGAAAAAACGTAAACAACATCATCAAAAACCGTAAAACAGCTATATTATCAAAGTTCTTTTTTAAAATTTTTTTGTTCTTTTTCTGGTAACAATTTATAGCGAAACGTCAGGACTCACCTTACAATGAAAAGGGTAAGCTTTAGATGCGAGTTAAGGCTATAGGGAGGAGTAGGGTTGCAATATTGCACTACTAAGAAGCACATTTTAAGCGAAGGATTGATGGGAGTTAGTAAGATACACCCCAAATACGTTGAAAAAGGGACTTACAAAATTAATAAACACCATTAATTACAATACAAAAATCAACAATCCAACTTACAGTCTTCCTTGAAATCTTTGAACGCGGCTACATCAGCTGCGTTCTCTACAATGATGCACAGCAGTTTGCCAACCGGCACTCCTTTTGTACCAGCTGTGATTAAGATCTTGGCCAGGTAGCCCTCTTCGGGGGTCTCGAAACCCATTGTAGCCTTGTCTGTTTCAATTTCGCAGAGCAGATCACCTAAAATTATTAAGAAATTTTATAACTATTCAAGCACTTCAAAATAATTGATTTGGGCTCTAAATAGTCTATAGAATAACATGATATCAATTCTATTATGTCATCAGAAGCCACTTTAACAAGAGACAGTGTCTTAACAAATTCAGTGCCGGGTGCCGATCCTGGAGGGCTTATTTAAAATGCAGGTTTATCTTGGAAAATTCACCGTCATGAAACAAGCAAACACCCATTTTACGACGTACTAGCGTATTTTTCACGGTTTTTAACCTAATGCCAGGAATCCTCCTCAAGGGTTCACTCTTAGCGCAAACGTAATGCTGAGGACCCTCCTGGAAGGTCAGATAGCAATATGTATGGCGGGATGGCGTATGAGCTTTATGAAAAGTGTGGTGGAACCGAATGTGTTAACCAGGGACTGAACATTGTTGTTAAATTTTGGTATTTAGGCAGCTCAAATTAACGATACCATCTTCTCAACCCTATTCGTGAATAGGGTTGAGAAAATTATGCAACGCATATTTTATTTCGGTACCGATATACTTCGAATTGGCCGCGCAGGTTGGCAGCGCAGGGTGCGGCAGGGTCAGACTTGTGTCTGACCACCAATAAATTTTAATGTACAATATTCCGCACTTGAAAAATTTAATGTATCTGGCGTAATCGGTGTTTTCGGTTAAATATCGATACTGTTATATTACCGTTAAACTCGGTATCAAAATTTTAGGATACCGAAATATTCGGTAACCCGTTTTAAATAGGTATGAGTATGACGTCATATCGTTGAATAGAAATACCGTCATTTTTCGGTAATTCAGTCCCTTTTCTCAACAGACGTTCATTTGGGACAAGGACATCTTAGGTCCGAAAACCGGATTATTCAAAAAACACCTTTATTCAAACGTTTAAAAATCGTTTTCTGAAAGAAACGGTTTTCGTACTTAAGACGTTCTTGTCGCAAATGAGTAGATCAACTTTTGAACATGGACACTGTATTTATCAATCAACTTAGTCTATTTCTGTCGACTGACATATGCCTCTCCTAAGTTGCGGCACAACAATCAAACCTACTGCATCCGCATCTAATACAGACCACCGAACCCGATAAGGAGACATTCAGAAAATGTATTCATCCTGCTAATCAAATAATAAAAAAATTTAACACCAATCTGAGCAATGTAGGGTTAAAGAGCATAATTATTTTGTGCATAATGAAAAGATACAAAAGCAGATGAAACTGTTTTTTTTTTTTATTATATTAATTTTATTATTTTTAAATATTTTTATTATAAAAATATTTTTCATGCTTTGTACCTAATGAATGATTCTTAATTCTAATTAATTGCTTCTTGGAGTTTCTAACGATAAATCTATCAAGTTAGTTCACATAGAAAGACAATCATGACAGAACTGTCAGACAGATGATAGATAACTTTTTTCGACACATTCTGTTATTGTAATCATTATTTTCGTCTTAATTACATAGAGCTGCAACTTAAATGATAATAAAAACTCCAAACATTTAATAGAAACAGCAACTTCAGCTACATTTTTATTATTACATTGCATATAAAATAAGTAAATATGTAAATGTAATGTGAGTTTCGTTTCTGTTGAAACATTATTCATTTTTTTCTAAAACGCGCGCCTTGATACATCTTGATTAATTATAATCAAGTAGCCTAATAAATCAATAAGCTTTTGACCTCTCCTTTGGTACTTTGTATCTTAAATTTTTTGTTGTATCTAATAACTACTAATAATGTTAAAAAATAAATTAAACCTAAAAATTAGAATTTCAATGAAATATACCTTCACTTAGTTTGTCACCCTCCTTCTTCTCCCACTTGACAATGGAACCACTCTCCATGGTTGGTGACAGTGCTGGCAAGTTCACCTTTGTGTGTGTTGGCAGGTCTGCATAATACCTCATCTGGATAGTCCATTGTGGTGGGGCCAAAATTCTCCTGTGCTGTGCACTTAATACTCTGGAAAAATACACAACATTGGCCTCAATTCTGTTTAGCGTCAACTAAACTTACTAGCTAAAATAATGCTATCCTTTACTAGCATATAAAACAAGAAAGAGATGGAAGAATATTAGAGCTGTCAAATTAGGTTCAACTGAAAGTTCCAAACAGATTTAAACATGGATGTTTAACAAGTAATCTAATTTGACAGCACTAAAACAATCAGTTCCTTTCTTGTGTTGTCTTAAATTGAACAATTTTTTTTGTAAAGGCGCTCCCTCACCAGGTATATTCGCATTTAATGTAACAATGCAGAGTAAATTTTGAGCATTACTACTTGGTGATTATGGTCAAAATCGAATCTTGCATTGTTAGGGAGGAGGGAAGCACCTTTAAATTTAGTTGGTGTGCAACAGACTTAGCACAATTTATAGTGGGAGAACATGATTATAAAACATACTAATAATCTATTTCTGTTCCTACACAACACACATTTGTGCCCAATTATGCATCAAAGTAGTCTTGTCATCCTTTAGACAAATAATTGTAGCTTATGCTCAATAACAGCTTTCAGGTTTAAACTAAAAAATTTTCGACTACCTCGTTACGTGTAGCGGTCGCAATCGTGACTGCTGAGCGTGAGGTCTTGGGATTAATTTCCAAGTCAATAATACTTTCTCGAACAAAGTATTATTGAGTTTTTCCATAGGAAATATCTCAGTAGCAGCCTGGAGCATCATCATTCTCCTGCCCTTATCCCAACTTATTTGGGGTCGGCGCAACATGTCTTTTTCTTCCATACTTCTCTATTAGTCGTCATCTCGGTAGCCACCCCCTTTCTAACCATATCATCATTCACACATTCCATCCATCGTTTCTTTGGTCTTCCCCTACTCTTATAGCCATCGACATTCATACTCAAAACTCTCCTCACTACATTTTCCTCATTTCTCCGTAACACGTGCCCATACCATGACAACCGATTTCCACACAACTTTTCAGTTATCGATGCCACTTTCAAACTTCCTCTTATGTACTCATTTCTTATTTTATCCATTCGTGTAACACCACACATTCCTCTTAGCATTCTCATCTCTGCTGCATGCAATTGCCTTTCATTCATCCCTTTTGTGGCCCAACATTCTGATCCATACAAGACAGCAGGTCTAATCATGCTTTTGTATATCTTCCCCTTAAGTTTAAGGGGAATGCGGGAGTCGCAGATTGTTCCCGTGACCTGCCGCCATTTCATCCATCCAGTGTTAATTCTGTGCTTAACCGTCCGATCTACTCCACAATCGCTTTGCACAAGTGAACCGAGATACCGAAAGTCGGAGCAGACTGGGAGAAGTCCGCCATCAAGCGCTATGGCTTCAGAACTGGAGAGACCGCCGAAATCGCAGAACATATATTCCGTTTTGGTTCTGCTGATTTTCAAGCCAACATTCTCCAGCTTCTGTTGCCATTTCTCCAATCTGCTCTGGATCTCAGGTCCATCTGAGATCCAGAGCAGATTGGAGCCAGTAGCAGCCTGGAGCCCGGATGGCAATAGGGTCACCCCCTGTTTGTGGGATTTAAACATAACAGCGAAATGAAGGTGTACTTCACACCTCTGCCCTACCCTTCGCGGAAGACAGGCGTGATTTTATGTTGCTATATTTTTTTTCTAATTTCCATGAGTAAAGTATTCTCTATCATTAGTAAAGTATAACTCGCCGTTCACACGTAAAAGTCGTTATCAAAGTCATAATAAGTTCATATTATGTGTGAGCTTATCAGCATGCATAGTTTAGTTCGGACATCTCAATGATATCTGCAATCTTTAAGATAAACATAGATGTTTATAGTGTAATCTCAACTCATTTCATAGCCCAGTGATTCTTTTTTAATTAATTTTGATATTGGTCCTAAAATTCTCAGGCTTCATTTATTTTGTTTTAATTTAGGCACAGATATTTTATAAAATGAGGTTCCCATGATAATGTTTATAGTACTCGCTCATGTCCAAAACATGAGGTATACATTTTTTTTTTTTATTTCTAACGTGATTTCTTGAATGTACTCGTGCTTTAATAACTGCAACATTAAATAAAAAATTGTGTAAAATGACTTGTTTTAATATTATATTTTTACATTTAATTTCCTATTATGTAATGGGATTGTTTTTTTTTAGTTTTTATCAAAGTGAATATAATAGACATAACACAAAAATACTCAGACAATCTTATCAGTCTTGAGATAACAAGATTTATAATAATGATTTTATTTATGGAACAGATGGGAGAAGTTCATTGTTATATCAGTATCACCTGTTACTCACATGTTTTAAAGATTGTTCCTATTGCCTATTTTGATTTACAACTTCATAATAAATGTGAATTGATAAATCAACTTTGAAGCCCATTCTCTAAAAGGTAGTTTTAGTTGTGAATCTCAATTTAAAATAAGATTTGAGTTGAAATTTGTACGAAATCTGTAACCAAACCTTATTTTTCATTTACTTGATGGAACCGGTATCCTAGACACAATAGATGCCGCCACTGATCTGCGGCACTGAGACATTAGTAGTTCAGGCCTAAGGAATATAGGCCTAAAATGTTATGTCAAGTATACATTAGTAGTTAAGCCCTAAGGAATATATATAGGCCTAAAATGTTATGTCAAGTGTACATTAGTAGTTAAGGCCTAAGGAGTATAGGCCGAAAATGTTATGTCAAGTATACATTAGTAGTTAAGGCCTAAGGAATATAGGCCTAAAATGTTATGTAAAGTATACATTAGTAGTTAAGGCCTAAGGAATATAAGCCTAAAATGTTATGTCAAATATAGCTATGAGACTGTGTGACAATGTTCTCATTCTTTATGTTCTGTCTAACCTTTTCCCAACATTGTTCAGGTCAGCTTCCAGTGTAACCAGATGCAATTGAACAACAGTATTTTACACAAAGCCACTGCCATCAGACCTACGCAAGCCTATTACTGGGCAATATCCCAAGGTTCTTTTCTAAGGTTGTTTTCGTTGTCCCCATTAAACGTTAACAATAGCTGAGACATTGTCAACATCGCTGAATGTTTAACATTGATTGGTAAAATAATTTTAGTGTGAATACATAAAACACAGAGGAGCGAAATAGTTCTCTTAAAGAATGTTATACCACTGTAGTAACTTCACTACCCATTTACACTTATCTAAACAAGTTTTGTCTTGATCATATTAAGTAAACAATACATCTACACCAGTTTGGAACCTAAGGAATTAATATATAATTCTATTTTATTCATCTCCCATTGTATACAGTAGTCAAATACGAGTTCTTTGCTAGCAAAATCCTTATTAGACAATTTCTAGTCACCAAAAATTTTAGTAACTTTTCTACAAACTTCTAAATCAATAATAATATCCTCAAAAGTAATTAACATTATTATGTATTAGATCTATGTGGAGAATGTACTTTGCAGCATTAAAACACGTGGATAGCCGGCGAATAATCGGCGAAATATGACAAGGTGAACCATTGACGTTTTGGTTATGCAACTGGTAGAATTTATTTGAGCGGTAATAAATAACAACTAGTGTGATGCGGACATATACATCAATGAAACCAAAGTGCCACATCTTAAATAAATACTGTAAACATTTTAAAACCATGTAACTTACTTGCTAGATAGTTTCCTCTTGGACAGTTCTGTGCTCATACATTTCGTGACGTTTGACCGTATAGCTTTTTTCAAGCTTTCGTTTAAAACTTGGTTTCTTACAAGAATCGTTCGCAACATTTTGATAGATTTCTTATTATAACTATTCCGTCCAGGTGATCGGGACGGTTTTATTATCCGTAGAATCGACCTTTTTACAAGTTGTAGGTCGTTGTAAATGCTTAAGAACTTGCTAGCCCAAGCGCTGGAAACCTGAACTTTTGACAAGTTGGGAACCAATTACGAGAGATTTTGACTCCGCAAGTCTGAATTTTGATTGGTCCTTTACGGGATTGCGTTCCAACACATTATAATTGACTTAAACAGCACGGAAAACGGTGATACCAGCAATGAAAACTAGAGTGCGCGCAAGATAAGTCTGCGCGCGGCCGAAATCGGAACTAATCATGATCCACCAAAGTGTGTGCCGTTTTATTAATTTTGATAGTAGAACTACTTACCTGATTGTAGGATAGGAATGTTTAACGGGAAAATATGTTTAGCGATAAGAAAGTTAAGCTTAAAAAGCGGTAATTTGAACTTTTGCGATCATGGCAACGTGTAGCACGCCCTCAGTCGCGCGCAGAGTTATCTTGCGCGCACTCTAGCAATCTTCTGCAATGTGCTGAATAATGATTATTGTAATCTGATAGTAAAATTATACGTGTTTACATTTTCTTTACTCATTGACTTGCATGTTAATTAAAAGGAATCCACCTCTTGATAAATTATTCAACCGTAATCAATATTAAATAGCTGTGCAACAAAAAAGGAGGTACAAAAAAATGAGGGCGTTACTAGTCATAAATTATAAAAAAGGTGATTACGCATTTTTCAGCACTCCGTATTCTAGGATTCCTTCTTTTCAATCTTATGCAGCCTCGAATTCCGCGGATGACGTGATCCGATTCGGCACGCTTGATGCGTGTGGCGCCTGCGTTCTATTCGTGTGGCGTGGCGCCTGCGTTCGATACATGTGGCGCCCGCGTTCGATGCGTGTGGGGCCCAGGTTCGATGCGTACTGTGTGATTCTGGAGACGTCATCCGCATTCTGCCGTCTACTTTGATCGATGTACGTTTTGCGTTGATGTATGTTTTGCGTTGCTGATGATGAAGTCACCAGATTCAGGGAGCTTACCATGACCTCTTATGAAAACGTTCAAATGCCAGCCAGTCAACTTCCGTTCAAAAGCAGGCCTGTTTCTGAATCGCTAAAAATCGTACTATGACAGTACTAAGGGTGAACGACTATTGAACCCAGTTGAACGGTAATGCTTGTTCATGGTACGAAAAATCAATACCTACAAATAAAAGGTGAACGGATTACGTAAACGCCAACGTAACAGGCTTGCCGCAGGCCAAGGGGCTTACCATGACCTCTCAAAGCAGGGCAGAAGTAGCCTGGAAGTTGAACTGCCCTGCTTTTTGTACTGTGACATCGTTAGAGCAGGCCTGCGGCAGGCCTGCTACATTGACGTTTACGAAATCCGTTCACCTGGTTTTTTTTTTTGTATAGAATTTTCGTACCATGTACAAGCTTATCCGTTCAACTTGGTTGAATAGTCGTTCACCTTTTGTACTATCGGACGTCATGGTAAGCCTCCTGCTCTAACGATGTCATAGTACAAAAAAGCAGGGTAGTTCAACTTCCAGACAACTTCTGGGGGCTTACCATGACGTCTTAAGAAAACGTTCAAATGCCAGCCAGTCAATATCCGTTCAAAAGCAGGCCTGCTTCTGAGTCGCTAAAAATCGTACCATGACAGTACAAAAGGTGAACGACTATTCAACCAAGTTGAACGGATAAGCTTGTTTATGGTACGAAAAGTCTATACAAAAAAAACAGGTGAACGGATTTCGTAAACGTCAACGTAGCAGGCCTGCTACAGGCCTGCCATAACGATGACATAGTACAAAAAAGCAGGGCAGTTCAACTTCCAGGCAACTTCTGCCCTGCTTTAAGAGGTCATGGTAAGCCCCCTGTCCTGCTTTAAGAGGTCATAGTAAGCCCCCAGTGTGTTCGGGTCGGATTGATGCACGAGGCCTTCAGCAAATTCGTTCACTGGGCGTGCTTATAGCGCTTACGGTGGTGCCAGCAAACGTACAATCACCTAACTTCAAAAATAACATAAAGAACGATTGTAGCCGCACGATAAACCTTATTTTTCCGGTTTCCCTGCTTTATTTTAAGTAGGGTAACACCGACCGGACTGTCAAGTTATCAAGTGTCACTTGTCAATTTGCTTCTCTTCTTTTCTGTCAACCAGTGGTTTAGACAGGTTATCAAAAATGGTGAGACTTTAATTTGTAAATATTTCACGAATCCGTTAATAATCTCAGTGTTATACCGGATAAAATGGGTGCTAGTGAATCATCCTAATGTGCAATATAAATATTTCGTGCCATGGACGTCTATTTTTTTTGATACTCGACCGACTGGTGGCAGTGCTCAATGAAAGTACATGAAATGTTGTAATGTTTTCAGGCCAAACGCACGAAGAAGGTCGGAATCACTGGCAAATATGGCACACGTTACGGTGCCTCCCTCCGTAAAATGGTCAAAAAAATGGAAGTCACCCAGCACGCAAAATACACTTGCTCGTTCTGCGGTAAGGTTAGTATCGTGAATGCACTTTTTTGAGTACTTTGTTCTTTGCATTATTTCTTTGTTTATTGACGAAGGCTTATGTAAACAGCTCTCTTTAGTACGGAATATTATCAGCGATTCAGAAAAATGTATTGTTTACATCCGTAAATCGAAATGTGTGAATCTCTTACTGAATTTCGAACGTTATTATTTATGATTTTGGCGTCGTTTCATTTTGGGACTACTAGACGTTTTAGGTGCGTAATTTACACATTCTAAAATATAGCTTGACCCTCTAAAACTACAGACAGCCTTTATTATTTTGTTTACTAGTTTGTTAGATGAGATAACACCTGAGGGCTCAAATTGCTTGAAATACCTATTGTACCATCCTAACACAATCATAACTATATGGGACTTGTTTTTAGTAATATAATTAGCCCATTACTGTTCCACTGCTGGGCAAGAGCCTCTTAGAACTAGAAGGATTTAGCCGTTAGTCTTTTTTACCAAGGTGTACCACAACTTTAGTCTTCATTACAAATGGCAGGCCTATTTTTGTTGTTACCCCTTTTCCATGCACATTCTCTGTGGAAACCTGCCATTTCTAACTATATGAGTTATACTTTTTACATCAAAAAACAAAACCCTGGAAGAATAATAGAGGTGTTTTTTACTACAGTAAATTGGTCTAGTATATGTTTTTATTACAAATATAAATGATTGGGGTACTATTCCATTTCTGTCAACATTGTAGCTAGGGGCCGAGGGCAGCAAGAGTCCTTTATCTACTTAATTGAGGGGACTCCTAATGATGTGGGTGATGGTCTAGCCGCCCCAGTTATAGTTATGGCCGTGATCCAGATGCAGTGGGATATTTATTGCAATTTTACAACTAGTAATATTTTATTGCACCATATTAACCCATAAATACAACACCTACATTCTCCTCTGCTGTACTCAAGCCTAGGCAATATCTTCAATGAACAATCTTAAGCCAATTTGTTAGTAGCTTTATACATGTATCTGATATAATTTAATTTCTTATTCCAGGATGCCATGAAGCGTTCCTGCGTCGGTATCTGGTCATGCAAGCGTTGTAAGAGGACCGTAGCTGGTGGTGCCTGGGTATTCTCCACCACCGCCGCATCCTCTTGCAGGTCCGCAGTCAGAAGATTGCGTGAGGTCAAGTAAACATCTGACGTTAGCTTAAGAAAATAAACAAAATCCACCAATCTGTATGGTTTTATTTAATGCATATAGTCCCATAGTAAACTAGTACTTTCAGAGCGAATCCCACCCTGTAATACAATTGTGGCGAAAACACTAGCACATCAGGTTTAGGGTCAGAACACATTGATCGACGCCCTTTCGCACTTTGCCGATTAAAAAGGAGCACACTAGTACGCCTTATGCCGATCTACCGCTTACGGAGGCGTTCACATCCGTATGCAGACAAATCGTCAGAAACATCATGGAAACATCTCATACTGTTGTTGCCTCTTGAACACGATGTCAATTGGTTCAATTGTCGAAGCCGTCATGTTTTCTTGTATTTTGCAAGTAATCAAAGAAAAACGAAAGAAGCAGCGCAAAATTCATCGAAGACGATATTGGATCCATCCATTGTATTCGCCGATCGTCACCGTCAGCCGTCGATCGCCGTCTACGCCCGTCGACAAACGATCGCGTTTTGTGTCAATCAAGTTCAAGTTTTTCCATGCGAAAGGATGCGTAGGTAGGTAACTTACATGAGAATAATGTTGATCACATTCAGCTTACAAGGGTTTTCCAAATCCTATATGGGTCAACTATGGGGCTCCAGGTCAGCGAGCGATCGAGCCTTTTATTGCTTGCCTGATTTGTATCCAGAGCCTTGCACAAGTTTACAGGAACTTATAATGAAATTATGACCTAAGTGCTCGTTCACACAGAGGTCCGCTTATCGTATACGTTTTTTATTCGGCAACGGCGTATGTAATTGTATGAGCGAGTTCACACATGACAGTATTCCGGATCCAGTAAAAAATACCGATCCGATAAAATATACAGCAGTCCGTTTTATCGTGGACGTTTTTATTCAGCAATGGCGTATATAGTTGCATGAGCGAGTTCACACACAACAGTATTAAAACATCACCTCCAGTAGCGACGGATCCGTTAAAAACGGTAGGTACTGTAATAATTGCGGTATGAACATTACCTCCAGCATTGACGGCGACGGATCCGTTATAAAAGATCCTGGAAATACGGATGTTCTGTGTGAACGAGCCCTAAGTGTATAGGACCACTTACATTCACCCATTTCAAGGGATTATTAATTACGTACTGCCTCGTTGGACTAGTAGCATGCGCGACTGCTGAGCGTGAGTTCCTGGGTTCAATCCCCCGTAACGGTAGTTTTATTGGGTTTTTCCGTGTGGAATTTCTTAGTAGCAGCCTGGAATCTTCGCCCCCTATTATATGAGACTTGAACATAACAATGAAATAAGGGTGTACTATTACATCTCTGCCCAACCTTTCGGGGAATACAAGCGTGATGTTGTTTGGATTGCATTATGAACAAAAGTCAACCGCGTATGTAAGGGACGCCCGTTTACAGTCTAGTCTCCCCCAAGGAGTTGAATCTTGCACGGGTGGCACAAATCACTGGGAGCCCCTGCGGAACATTCATAGCAATTACTCGCAAATGTTGCAGTGAATGTCGAAATACATATAGTAGGAATTATCTGAACACTACAGGTCCTAAGATAAATAAATGCTCGCTACCTACTAATAGAGATGCCTGTCCCCATTCGCCCCATTCTTTGCGTCACCGTGGGAGTTCCGAGCTCCAGGGGAACAGTAAGCTATGCGATATCGTAAGGTTCCGTGCTCTCGTTTTTATTTTAGGGGCTCAGCGCAAAGTCAAATAATCTACAGCGAGCTTATAAAAAGTAGATATTGCGACGCCTGACTTACTAGGGGACTATATTACAGGGGGCACATTTGACGAATCGTATATCGTTTCATATTCGTCATCATAACCGCAACTGGACCGCACATCCAGTCGCAACTGTATGATTCACAAAATGTGTCGTCATTAGCCCCTCTGATTATGTTGAAAAAACCATCAATCTGTCGGTCCGTTACCCCCGCTGAATTCATAGATTATATTCTTTTTTCTTTTAAATACGTTGCTCCTCACTAGGGTTTCTTCCGTATCGTGGGTGTGTTTACAGACATAAATCTTCACGTGCATAAACGCCCAGACCCGGAAGAACCTTCTGTAGACCACAGTAATCACTGGGTATGGAGTAAGTGTGGCAAGTATGACTATGGGCATTATATTACTTTTCCAACCCCGTCCAAGCCTGAGCGCCATAGCTTTGAATCCCGTGAGTGTAAAAGTATATAAATAGCTAAGGAGTATACCCTACTTGTTAGAAACTTCTTACTAAAAGTTAGCAACGCCCGAAAGGGACGGACAGTAAGTATTCCTAAGCAAATTACATAGGCCCTGGGTGTATTTGTAGCGTAGTATTGAACACAGAAAAAACTGCGTGCACCTACCGGTATCTTCCTAGTTCTGCTTACTGCTTAGCTTTTGGTGATTACTGGCGTCACGCGTGGGAGTGGTGCATGTATGATAACATCCATATGTCGGCCGTGGTGGTAATTAAATGGGGCCAGCTTATCGCCATTTAGGTATAGGGCACGCAATTTCTATCCCGAACTACGATTAGAGAATGTTCTAACAGAAAAAAAAACGCTGCTTGCCGTCGGAGGATCAAACAAGCGGTCTAGTCAGGGGGCCTACTCCCTAAGTCCGTCAACGAAGTTAGTCGCCCATCCGAAAGTAGCCCGAAACGTAGGAGTGAACAAAACAAGTGTCAAGTTCAACTTTTCGGACGGGCAAAAACACATCGGTAGTAGGGACAACTGTTAAATCGTGTTGTCATTCATTCTTAGTTCGGGCCCCGAAAATCGTAGGTATGTCCGTAGGTTATAGGGAGTAGGAAACGCTCGTAACTAAGGCCGAAATCCCGGACTTCGTGTTTAGGGAGTAGACCCCCAGATTGCTAACCAGAAATCCAAGGTTAGCCGTTACACGTTACTTAAACTGCCATAAAAGTTAAATTATCATAGTCGTGCTTCTGAAGTACCTGCCACAGCGCCACTTAAACTGATAAAAGATAAGTGCAACTTGTTGTATGCGCAATAAATACTTACACAAATGTCAGCGACACTAGGATGTTTAAGATAAATATTTATTTGTTAGTTATTTTAGTCCCGCCATGACGTTAAACGTATTATTAAAGACGTTAAATATTACAGTTAAAACTAGGCTTACTGCTGGTGATATATGATAGGTACTGATTAAATTAAATGAGTGTATAACTTATGCCAGGGTACTTACTTAGTTCTCTTTTCAGCCGAGTCTAGGGGGCCTACTCCTTAAGTCCGTCAACGAAGTTAGTCGTAGGAGTGAACAAAACAAGTGTTATGTTCCACTTTTCGGACGGGCAAAAACACATCGGTAGTAGGGACAACTGTCAAATCGTGTTGTCGTTAATTCTTAGTTCGGGCCCCGAAATAATCGTATGTCCGTAGGTGATAGGGTGTAGGAAACGCTCGTAACAAAGGCCGAAACCGCGGACTTCGTGCTTAGGTAGACCCCCAGGGCTAGTAACTCCCAAAAAGAAAGATAACTACCTACATAATGCCCGTATTCACTGCACAGAACAAGAGGGACGGCGCTCGCGTTTTTAAAAATATTTTTGGATATGGTATTTCCCCTGCATAAGCTTATGCACGGGTCTGTAAAAAGATAGAAATTCCATACAGAATGATTTAAATTTTAAATCAACTGCAAAAATAACTTTATAACTAGGTACCTATTATAAACTGTATACTTACCTACTCTACTTATCCACATACCGGCATTGCCCAGTAGGTTACTGGGGTGCGCAGGTCTGATGGCAGTCGCTCCATGTAAAATACTGGTATTCAGTCGCATCTGCTTAGACTTGAAGCTGACCACAACAAGGATGGGAAAAGGCTAGGAATGAAGAATACCTACCTACTTACCTATACAGGGTTACATTAACAGGGTAAGTCGTACTGAATATTATAGGACGTTATTATTCAGGCCATTTGTGATGGATTTGATTCAGTATTATGGTGTCCGAAACTTAACCGTTCTGGAGATATTGAATTTTAAAGAATCCTTTATTTTTTGGCTTTTTTTGGGATTAGAGCTGCTAGGGTCCGCTTTTTTTTGTATCTTGTTAGAGATGTCAATTAATAAAATGATTAACAAAAACTGAACCTACTACTAACAGCTTAAAAAGATTGCTCGACAATGGTTAGAATTAAAGAATTTTCACTAAGTGTTTTAACATACAAAAATGTATGGAACTTATTCTGCAAATAATTTTAAAACTTCTACGTCTCTTTAGCTGTTCAAAAACGTATAACATCTACTAGGTATGTTCATAAAATCTTAAAAACATGTTATTCGAATAGGCCCAAGTGTTGTACTACACAACATAAAAAATATCTTTAAAATTCAATATCTCCACGGTTAAGTTTCGGATATAATATTACGGGATCAAATCCATCAGAAATTACCTGAAAAATAACGTCTTGCGTCCTTTAATATTCAGTACGACTTTCCTGTAACCCTGTATATTTATCTTTAAAGTGATCGGTTTACTTGAAACGGACATTTCTCTCGTGGCCTACCCATGGATGTGCCTCCCTATGGGTATGACATTGCATTAGAATATGCTTACTGCCCATTTGTTTATTTTAATTTAATGACGTAGAGGTATCTACACTATATACCTTAGTAATAGTAACTAAATAAATGTAATTAGGTGTAGGTACCTAAGTACCTATATCTGTTCGCAGATTGTTATAGCCACGAAACAAATACAAATTTTATTTGCTTCGTGGTTATAACGGTCATACCCATTAAAAAGCAATAAACATTCCTATCTGTGTGTATTTCACACCTAATGGACCAATATCAATCAAATATTTTTTCTTAAGTGGCTGCTTCATGACGTTATTTAATTAATCAGGGAAAGCTTTAATTACTAGACCATTTATTTGGTAAAACTATTGTATTATTAACATAATAAACAAAAACTCACGCCTGTATTCCCCGAAGGGTTGGCAGAGGTGTATAGTACACCCACATTTCGCCGTTTATGTTTACGTCCCATGTAATAGGGGGCGAGCCTATTGCCATCGACCGGGCACAAATCCAGACTCCAGGCTGCTACTGAGAAATTCCACACGGAAAAACCCAGTGACACTGCCCGACCTGGGGATCAAACCCAGGACCTCACGCTCAGCAGTCGCGCTTGCGACCGCTAGACCAATGAGGCAGTCATTATTATATTATTAGTCATATTGTATTATTAGATATTAAATATATGATCTAGAAATCATGGAGGAAGCCTTTGCCCAGAATAGTGATATCAATTATGGTATCTTAGGATTTCAGTGCTTTCCCCAACTCAGAATATTATTCACTAAGGTAACCCAGGTTATTTAATAAAGACAAATCAAAATCAACAAGTTTATTTAAAGTCACAAAATTAAATTATCATTTTATGTATGTACTTATAAAAATATCCTCTTTTTTTATTTATTTTACAATAGTAGCACCAATACGAATTATGTATTTAAGTCTTTATTTATGTACATTCGCAAAAGGATTATGTATATGTAAGTACAATAAGTATTGATAATATTAGCATGTATAATAATTAATACATTATTACTCAAAGTGAGGCAGGAAAATTAAGGAAACAGGCAGTTAACTGATAGTACAAAACTTGTTTTTCAATAAGTACCTAATTTATGTGCCACTTTTTAAGTACACAATTGGGTAATTTCACTTTAATACTACATGTTTAGAATAGCATCACTTACTTACAAATATTCTCTTAAATATTTATTAGATTTTTATTAAATAAATTCTAAGTAGTTTTGAGCTGTTTAGGCAAATATAATGCTCATGTTGAGATTTATGCTAGTCTCCTAAATCACTGTCTTTATCACCTATTGCATATAGGATACTGAAAGCCACACCTAGGAGTGCTGTGCCCAGCAAATCCCCAAGTGCAGTAAGATATGGTATCGCTGAGTTATCAGGATCCATACCCATCTTCCACATCCACGCAACCATGTAATGACTGATTGTTAATAACAAAAACACTTGCAACATAGCAGCCGACATATATATTAATATGAAAGTAGGTGTTGTAGATGTATGACCAGCTCTTAAGTATCCTATGGTATAAATAAATATTAATTGGCCTGGTATGACCATTAGAAGTAGCAGTCTAGTTGTGCTTCCCATCACAGAGCCTTCTTTTTGGCCTGTGTGCAGTTGGGTAGATAGCCTCGAAGCATGTACTGCCACCATGTTGCCTCCTATGCCATTAATAACTAGCTGGTACACAGCAATACCTGTGTAGACTGACACAGTATGGTCCAATATCAGTCCTCCGGCACTGCTTATTACCATTGCAGAAACAACTGGCACCCATCCTTCATCCAATGCTTGCCTTGTAAAATCATTGCTCCAAGCAATATAGCCACACACTGGTACAAGGAGCGCGCCAACAATGATAATAATAGATGGTAATATGACGCTTGTGCCAATAGATTTATACAGTAGAGATGCTATCCAAGATAACAGTGCCAAGGTTGTCAGATCTCCCAAACTAGCTGCTATTGGTGTAGCAATGTTGTCAGGATTTATGTTCATCTTCTTTGATACCACTATCACTCCAATCATGATTAAACCAAGGACAAAACTGGCAGATGATGCTGTTAACACACTGGACGCACACAACAATGATGCATGATGGATGTCAAATTGACCCTCTGGTATCCAACCCATGGCAACAGCAGCCATAGCTGCCAGAAACCCAACGAGAACAGCCTGACATTGTATTAAACACAAATTGCCCACAACCAGGGCTCCCAAACTAGTATCCAGATGACCCAAATGGGCATGAGTTGAAAGGCGAGATGCTAATGTCATTTCCAGATTACCTTTTAACCCCAGGAGGGCTGGCACTAAAATATATACTTCTGATACTTTAGTGAAGACTTCCCAATGCTGCACCACATCCAGCAGGAGACTGGCAGCTACCATGCCAAACCCAGCCAGTAAGAATGAAACAAACATTTGTACTCCAGCCACCCACGAGTTTTCCTTCTCATATTTAATGTCAGGGGGTTTCTCTTCGCTTGTAATAAGTCGATATGCGTTTGCAGTCTTTGTCTCGGTATCTGTCTCGAATTCGGTACTTCGCACCATCCTAGAATTGTTCTTGTTTCTGTTCATAATTATAAATCAAATTATTCTGGTATGAAATGACACGTATTTATTAGCGAAAGTAAACACTTGCCTAATTTATAAATAAAAGCGAGACGTACACTTGTTGAAGTTCCAGCTGTTTTAGATGGCTTACGTCCTCTTCTGTGTGTGGCGGAGATTCGATAAGCGAATTCATTTTGTCACACCATATAGCTGCGGTAATAATTGAGTTTCTCCACGAAAACAATTAATTTTCTGTCGTGACGGTTACTTTTGTTTACGAGGTGACGGGATTCTATAACTTTTACGGCTTACACTGCGTCAGTAAAATAGTTGTTATTCATTTAAATCGACGTAAAAAATCTATATTAGACCGCACTATATTGGGGCAGACAAACCAGCTATATTATTTACGACACAGTAGCTTTATTAAGTAGCGTACATATGTATGTACCCCGAAAGATTGATATTGAATTGATACAATGATAACAATTCAGTGCACTGACAATCACTGACAATCAGTGACAGTGAATTCAGTGACAATGACAATTGTCATAGTCGTTGTGACAAATGATGAAATGTCATTATGTCAAAATGACAAGTTGTGTCTAGTGATTTCAAGGAAATATCGATATTAGAGTGCGCGCAAGATAAGTCTGCGCGCGGCCGAAATCGGAACTAATCGTGGTCCACCAAAGTGTGTGCCGTTTTATTAATTTTGAATAGAACTACCTGATTGTAGGAATGTTTAACGGGAAAAATGTGTTTGGCGATAAAAAAATATAAGCTTTAAAAGCGGTAATTATAACTTTTGCGATGATTGAACGTTGAGGACGCCCTCAGTCACGCGCAGAATTATCTTGCGCGCACTCTAATCGTTGTTTTAATCTAATTCTCCCCCTTTTTTGAGACGACGGAAAAGAAGAAAGTATTATTATCTCTTAGCTTTATAATATTTTTACTGCTTATTTTATGCGTATTGTTTTATCAAGCAATGTTCTATTAAGACGCTCAAAATGGGATACATATTATCTAAAAATAATATGTATGAAGTATGACTAACTCTGAAATATTATTTTATGATTTAACCTTTATTTTAGTAGTTACGAACCAAGGACAGTAATGATTTTTTCGATATTTACACGTGGATATTATTTAGGTTGATTTCGTAATTTAGCATAATTTATGTGGATTCAATGGGGAGGCGAACGCAAAACGAAAGTAGATGGCAGCACCTCTGTTGGTACCACTTACAACCAATCAGAATGAGTTAAATTATCATTAGAAATAATGTCAAACAAACTTTAACCAATGAATTTGCTCTATCTCCAGCGATGGTAGCGCCTTTAGTTCCCCAGTGTCCTACTCCATTAATTTAGTTTGGTTTTTAGTCGATTGCTTTTAGACATGTCTGGGGGCTTACCATGACCTCTTACGAAAACGTTCAAATGCCAGCTAGTCAACTTCCGTTCAAAAGCAGGCCTGCGTCTGAATCGCTTAAAATCGTACCATGACAGTACCTACTAAAGGTGAACAACTATTGAACCAAGTTGAACGGTAATGCTCGTTCATGGTACGAAAAGTCTATACAAAAAAAAAGATGAACGGATATCGTAAACGTCAACATAACGTGCGCTAACGATGTCATAGTACAAAAAAGCAGGGCAGTTCAACTTCCAGGCAACTTCTGTCCTGCTTTATGAGGTCATAGTAAGCCTCTCCCTAGTATGAGGGATCATAGATTGTGACCAATTGTGACGCTGCACGAAGTGTGAAAAAATAATGGACATTGAAATCAAATTATTTAAAAGAAAAATTGTTGTTTCGTGGAAAACATATTTAACTATATTGTGGAAAGTGGTTTTGAATAGTTTTTTTTTTATTTTGTTATTATCGAAATTCATGTTTTTTTCGAGCGTTGGCAACTGACCCCACAAGTATAGTCCTTAAAATGTAGCTTGATTAGAATGACAGCTGTCAAACTGGTGTGACTAGTGGTGGGAAAGGACTGATCAAATCGATATAAATCATTAAAAATAAATATAATACGTATAATTTGTATATTTTCGTAGCTGTCTGTCATCTTGGATTTGGATTTTGACCTTATTTTCAACATAAGCACACCGGAAAAACCATGAAATTGACACCCATGACAACTAATTTGCAAATATTCATGGCCGCCATTTTGAATTTGAGGTTTGACCTCATTTTCAGCATCAGCATACCCGAAAACTTTGGATTTGATACCCATGACGAATAACCATAGACGCAATAGTTTATATCTAAAACATACATTCAAAGCTTTTAAAGACCTTTTTTAATATTGTACGAAGTAGGTATAATTATTTATTATCATCGGATAAAATTTTAATAACACAAACGTAAAATTTTTTTTATTCAATCGATTTACATTTATCGATGTGTCCCATCTCTAACAATTTTGCAGTATGACATAACTTTTGAAGAACGTAAGATTTATATTTTATGACTATGAATCAGTAAGAATTATTTTAGTTTCCAAGCTGATTTTTAATATTTTGAATTCTAAAGGAAGCACTGTATTTAAAAAAATGTTTTCATGCTAGATATGTGAGTAATTTTTCGTGTGCCAATATAAATCACCCGTTCGACGTAACTACAAAGTTATGTCGTCACTTTTGCTGACATCTGTCATTCTAATCAAGCTATATTTTAAGGACTATAGGATGTTTTTGTCGTTATAATTGAGTGTATATACCACAGACTAGTTAGGGATACAATGTATATACCGCCCTTAACATGTTCCGTACCTGGTGCTCTCCACGAGCCCTGTAGTCTTAGAGCACTATACCTAGTCGCATTCTTGATGCCGGGTGCCCACGTGTAGGGCTCATTATAGTTTTTTCTGACAAAATACACCGTCTTAAAATAAGCAACTAGACCCCCTGAAAACGGTACTACATAGTAGCGTGTTTTATGGTTTTATGACACGGTTTTTAACCTAATGCCAAGATTCCGCCTCGAGGGTTCACTCTTAGCGCAAACGTTATGCCGAAGAAGGAAGGATAACTGGAAGGTCCGTAGCAAATGCAATATGAATGGCGGGCGGCATGGTGTATGAGCCACAGACTAGTTAGGGATATAATGTATGAGCCTACGAAGTGTGGTGAACTCGAATGTGTTAATGTTTTATTACTACGTACTCAGACATAGTGTAAAATCAAAGCAACAAAGTATATCGATTTACACCAAGCCGAAAAATCGACAATGATTTTTAAAAATATGTATGTTTTTCAATCTGTGACCTTTTGACCATTGTATCTCTTTATAGTCTGTGGTTTAACTTGACACGCTTTAAAGTTTGACGTTTGACGTATACATTTTGGCTTCTCGCGATTGGCGACTGTCGTCGATGGAATTGATTGTCGACGAGTTGTGATTCTGAATTGAATGTCGACCGCGAGCCAACATTCACTATCTTTGCATTACAAACTTTAGATTTCACATAAAACAAAACGGTATTTATTCATCTAATAATTTACGAGTTCGTTGTTTTATATAATAGTTTTGAGCTGGTGCTAAAGATTATATATTAATAGAACATATTGAAGTATTTTAGTGCAATATTCACAATTTAGATCCGGAAACCTACTTACTGTGAAATTGTGCTTAGATATTTAGTTTCTGTAATTACATTTAAACTAAAAGGGCAAAGTATCGCGGGTATAATTGATTCTAATTTAGGCCGTGTCAAAAGTTTAATTCGGGTATACATTCATCGTTAGTTTTGCTTTGTTTGCTGAAAATTCGCGTGTGTTGCAGGTCGGGGAGATAACGTGATATTCGTATGGCCGTGTTGTAATGAGGCAGTGAACTCGAGTGCGTACGAACTTCTTGATCAGTTAAAATGTTCAGGAGTAAAATACGGATACACACATGCCGTATAATATTGCTCACTTCGCTGGTATGGCTGCTAGTGGACGTAGCTCTGCTGGCCATGTACTCGGACTGTTTCGGTGATGGTTGGGAATGCAGTAAAAAGGCAGCCAGTGAAAATGTTATTCAGGTAAGATATAGATAAGGTTTTCCTGTCTGGTAAAGTTCAAGGTCTGGATCTGACAGCACTAAATGTTTTTTGTTTACTTGCCGTTTTATTCAGGAGGGATACATTTTAATAACATAAATTAAAGTATGTCAAAGAATGTGATAGTATAGTCCACTTTTAAACCATATTGGTATTCTAAAAGCATAGAGTTTTATTCTTAAAATTATGTAGGTGACACAAGCTTTATGTACATTAGCACTTAGAATTAGAATGTGAGTAGTGAAAGGGGGGCATAATAGTTCCTAATTCAATTGACGGTATCAGATTGTTGTTGTCATATTCACCAATGTAGGCAGGCAAAAGTCGTGAAACCATACAGCCTTATCAATTGACAATATCAGGTATAAACAGTCCCTACAGCATGAGGTTATGCTTGTAGAATTTTAAAGTACCTGATCACTTATGCATCATCAGCAACATCTCATTCATATCCATCATCAGTATTACCTTTAAATACTGAAGCAGCACATTTATTTTTAGAATAACATTTTACTATAACTTTTAAGGTTTGAATAAATGTCAATGACCTTTTGTTTGGGTGATCTTCATGGTTAACTTGGCCATTCAAATTGATGTATTTACATAATATTATGCTGGCTTCCTAAACTAGGTTCTCTTCTATTTCTAAATCTTTTTACATTAGAAATTGACAAAGAAAATTCAATAGCCTGATTTTTATTGTAGCCTTAATAAGCCTTACAAGGTTTCCTAACACCAACTAATGCCTTTATTATTCAAAATATGTACTTATAAACATGCTTGTAACTGTGTTACTCAAATGTTACTGCCAATGCAAATTATTTGAAAATAATTTTTTGGCAAGACATGAACAAAATTTTAGTAAAGGTACTTTTTTCTGGTGTAAATATCAAACTCTTTGTGTAACATTGCATAGTGTAGAAAAATAAGTTCTTGTCTGTTTCTAACAGAGTAAAGAAGAGTACAAAGGCAAAAAGGCAGCAATAGCAGCAGCACTAAAAGGACACCAGATTAATGATGATGACACTAACTTAGAAGTAAATGAAGTTGAGCAGGATATTGGGGAAGATGGCATCATACTATCACCATACCCAAGGTCAAGGCTCAAGAGGTGGGAGAAAGCACCTTCTGTGAAACCCATAGCCGAATCACCTGGAGAATTGGGTATGTAAACTATTGTTGTCATTAATTTTATAGGTTTTGTTTGTCTGTGCTTGAATTATTGTGCCTGCACCCCTGACCAAATAAAAAAAACAAGACAGAACTTTGCGAACAATACAGTCTAGCATGCCAAAACTACACCTCCACTCTGTACATACAAGCACACATTTACAACATTTTCAATCAACCTACAATCAAACTACACCTCACTACTAAGTGCACACATGTTTACGAAACCGGCCTCACATCACTATTGACAGCGCTCTGTCTTGGTTTTTTATTTGGTCTGAGGCCTGCACCCCATATTACAAAGAAATTGTTTTTATAAATATTTTGTGTTTGTGAGTAGTACTGTAACCTTCTCACTGTGAGTCCTGATGTTTATCTACAAATCGTTACCGTACAAAGAATATCAAATAATTTAAAAAAACCAAACATGGGTGATATAGCTATTTTACAGTTTTTGATGATGTCATTTACGGTTTTTAGATAGCAGTTTCCTTATGGCTACAGTTTATGAAATGACCTCTGTGTTAGGACTCATCTTACTTTGAATTGTAGGTATAGTAAAGTCTATTTATCTCTAAGGATGTGTGAATTATTGCAATATGCACCATAAGTCATCTTTGTAATAAAAGTCACACAATCCATCTTCATGAGATAAAAATGCTCTAGTACTAATCAAGATGGAACAGGATAACTTTCACCACCACCAATTAGAAATAAAATACAGATTTAATTTATTGTGATATGAATATATGTAGTTTAATTTATTGTGATGGTAATGAATCTAGTGTGGGCACCGATTATCCTGCTTGCTTTGCAACAAAAAATAGGACTAACATTATAGGAAAAATATTCAATATCCTGTGATTGTAATCGCTATTAAGTGATCATAATCCCAATCAAGTGATCATATCTATTTCTACATCCTGTATTAATCATGCGATTATTATCGCCAAATGCATTTTAAATGTTGTGATAAATCATTTAAGGATTGATAAAAATACACATAAAAATGTTATGTCATACTTTATGTTCCTTTCATATTTGATAATAAATCAATGTCATTGTACCCTGCTGTTGTCCTAGAATGAAGTTATTTCATTATATGTATAGAATATGGGATAAGATTAGTATGAAGAAAAAAATACCTATCCAAAAAACCTAATAAGGTTGGTTACATTAGGATGTAGTTTCTGAAAAACTTTTCAACGCACAAATATCAAGTTGAGAGAAAATGGAGTTTGAACATAAAAAAATCCTGAATTCCATACAATTTATGGAATTCAGGATTTTTTTATGTTCAAACTCCATATTCCGACTTCTTAATATAAATTCCGACTTCTGCCCGAAGGTTTAGCCGTAGGTACGATAAAACGGGACAATTGGCGTCTCGCACACGTCTTTGGCGGGCGGGACGTATCCTCTAAAGCTCTAGAAACGGGACGTTCCGGCTCTCGCGGGAGTGTTGGCAAGCCTAGTTCTAGCCTACATAGTAGAATCACGTGACCATTTTCGTCATATTATCCATGTTGGTGCCGATTCTCTTGTTCACCAACTAAACTAAAATTAGAGAATTGCTATCTTTTACTAACAGATAGCGCGAGAAAAGGACGGTGATAGATAACAACTAAGTTAGAGATGTCAAATTAGTTTACGCCTTGAACTTCGCCGTGTTTTTAGTCGACACGTTTTAAATGTCGTCTAAATTGGTATGGAAATTTTAGTTCAACTAAATTTGACAGCTCTTGTTTACGTCTGTCTTTTTCTTATTTTATCAGAGTGAAAAAGACTGCAATAGCCTAAATTAAGTTTAATTTGTGCATAAGAGAATCGGCACCATTATCCTACTTGTGGTTTGGAACGTTTTCAGAAACAGAAACTATGTCTTTAGTATTTTCAAAAAAATGTACCTACACAAGCTATGTATTGTATGTGTATCCTTATTATTTTTTTGTTGTAAAAACACTTGTAAGATCAAAAAGTCTTACTCCAGCTTCATTTATTGTTTATTTAAGCACAATAGGTTGTTTACTTTATTAATTAAAACATGTTACGCCGATGAGGAAGGCAGTGTACAGGATGTACGGTTGTGCACATATATTTTGCCAATGATGGTAGTCAGGCCCACCCATTTAATAGGGAGGCTGCCGATAGCCATTTATTGTCCGACATGGGAACCGAATCCAGGACTTCACGCTTGGCAGCCGCGCTAATTGATCAATGACGGTTACCTATGTGTGAACTAAACTACTACGTGAAGAACTAACACAGACAAACGAACTTTTATAATATTAGTGTGGATTTGAATAGTAACAATTAAAGGAAGAAATCGATTGCAATAATATAAAACTTATACCGAAGCCATGGAAACGTCGAGATCGAGATTATATAATTTGTTAATTAGGGATTATTCACATTAGAACGGGCGCGGACACGGGTGGAGGCAACAAGTTTAAGTTAAAATAAAACTTATTTATACTCAAATCAAATTTAAAAAAAACACAAACCAATACAGGCGCTAATGGAAAGTCGAATCTAGGTGCAAGCAACTCCATGGTTACTCTTTTAATTAAAAAGAATATCTTTAACAATTTCAGTGAATACGGTTACAATACTCGTAGAAAATAGAATACGAGAGCACGCTGACACCCATCGCCGCCCGTCGTCACCCGTTGTCTTCCGTCCTTTCCGTGCCGTTGTAAGGGCCTATGCACACGGCGTCTTTTCTACGCGCGTTTCCGTCAAACTCCATACATAAAAAATCACAGTGACATTTTTTAAGTATGAAGTATGACAGAAACGCGTGTCGACGGCGCGTTAAAAAGACGTCGTGTGCATAGGCTCTAATGTGAATAAACCCTAAACGAGATATTAGTCACCTTACTCTTAAACTGGATACATACGTAACAAATACATAAAAAAATTGTTAGATATTTTCTTGTTGTAAGTACGTTCATATAATAAATAAGCAGTCAGTATGTTTTTGCTTTCAATTAAAGTCATACCTGTTAGTGATAGCATTTTTGATGATACGCTATTTGTGTCCGACTGTTACTTTCTATTCGCAACACAGATATGTCCGTAAGATAAGGACTCGCGTACAAAAATTCTAAAAATAAATTCCTATTGTTCGATTTTTTTGTGTCGCCGAAGTTTCTTTGCATGCAGAGCGTGTACTAGGCTTAGAATAATTATTCTAAGGTTTGGGTCTAAGGCTTATGTATAATACAATATTTCGATTTCATTTTTATACAACTTCATATAAAAAAAAATGATTTAAGATTCGACCTACTTATTAAAACTGCGAAGCTCATTCGAGTCTTAGTTAGTCAAATTTTGATGAAATTCGTTTTCAGAGACGAGTTTGGAACGATTCCGTAATTATAAAATAATTAAATAGTAATTCTAAAATAATTAAATAGTAATTCTAAATTAATTAATTAGTAATTCTACATTACAATTGCGATACTTAACCACAACAATAAATAGTTAATAAAAACACAGTTAAAATAAATACATTTAACTGCGTTTAAATTTATTGCGTACCTATTTATTTTTATTTCTTGCTACATTTACGACGATTATGGTAAACAGTTGGTAACAAAAACGTTAATAGTACCTATCTAGTAGCGTTACGCGTCCGTACCCCTGTACCTGTCTGCTATAGATGAATCATTTAGATATACATAAATATGTGAGTTTTAGGAAAGTTATAACGACAGACAAAAGAGAAAGCATATTATTGATGTTAATTTATAGCATTCGATGCATCTCCCGCCGTTTAAAATTACAAACAAAAGCGTAATATCTCAGCTCTAACTTAAACCAACGCTTATTCAGGATTGCAAAAAATCATACCTATAGTCATCATCTGCGTAGCCTTTTCCCAACTATGTTGGGGTCGGCTTCCAGTCGAACCGGATACAGCTGAATATCAGTATTTTACATGGAGCGACTGCCTATCAGACCTCCACAACCCAGTAACTGGGTAATACGATACTCTTTTGGTAAGACTGGTTGTCAGACTTTCTGTCTTCTGACCAACAGTAACGACTGTCAAAGATCTACAAATGATAGCCGGGACCAACGGCTTTACGTGCTTTCCGAGGCACGGAGGAAACTCGCTATGGTAAATGGTCACCCATCCACAGACCAACCTCGGCAAGCGTGGCTTAACCCGGAAGATCGGTCTATGCGGCTGTAATTATTTAGCCACGAGCTCCTCAAATCATACCTATAGTATTATTACTATATCTGTTTTTCATGTGAATTTTACTGAATTCGGAACGCGGCCTTTGGTGACGGACCAAAAGGGGATTTCTGCGTGGTTGGTACAATTTGCCAAATGATTCACTTATTTCATTTTGTTTCTTAAATTCAAATCGAAGTTTTCGGTTGTGTTTTAATAAAAAATGCTTCGCTAAAATTATGAGATTTGGCAATATTTTACAGAGAAAGTTATTACTGAAACTGACTGCGGAGGTATATGAAATTAAGGCCTTGACTTTGAAGTTTCTCGGAAATAAAACTCTTTTGATTAAAATCATTGATTTTTATTGAAAAAATCGTTTGATATAAATCATGATTTAATGAAATGGATGTAATCATGCCAACCCTGCGCATATTGTTTATAAAATATGATGCAGTAATATTTATATTCAATGTTACATGAGTAGGTAGATAGGTTACTAAACTAAACATAAATCGACAACCATGTTTTGCAATACACCTATTAAAATTTTTAAACATGCGTGTTTATTATTTTGTTCTCTCTGAAATATTTTGAGAGCCTCTATGTTAAAACGTGACATCATTTCAGGTAAGGCGGTGAATATTCCGATAGAACAAGAGAAGCTGATGTTGGACAAATTCCAGGAGAACCAGTTCAACTTGTTGGCAAGTGACATGATCTCAATCAACAGATCTTTGACTGACGTTAGATTTGAAAAGTAAGTTTAAATCCTATTAATTAAGTCCTCCTTAATTATAAGAACTTGTCTCATAAAAAGCGGGCCAGACCCATGGACAAAATCCCTTTTCCTTTAACGTTAACGCCTGCGGAAAGATCAAATTGCATGGAAATGACATTTGTTCGAGAGCAAGCAAATGTCATTTCCATGACATTTGAAAAAAAGGGATTTTGTCTAAGAGGGGTAGGAGCGCTTAGTGGGACACGGCATTGGCGTGATGTAGGTCAAAAATATTAGTCCGTAAATGTGTTCTGCTGAACAGTGGCCTCCGAATGACCGGTACATTAAGGGGTCGTTGCCATAATCAACACAACCACACAACATTAACGTAGGTCATAGGATTCAAAAACTCCGCATCGCTACCGCCCCCATAAACTGTCCCGCCCTCAGCCTGACGCATGATTTAAGCAATATAAATTACATTAGCATTGAATATAATGACATACTAATATGATGCATGACACCCTGATATTAACATAGGCCTAAGAACTCGTACGTTGTTATTTTTAATTTTAACCCTAGTCCATGGTATAATGACACAAGGTATTCTTCTTTCGTGATGTACGCTATATTGTTTTCACGATAAGAAGATTAAAATGACACATGTCAATAGGAGTTGCTAGACATGTGACTGTAGTCGATTCAACTATCGATAAAATTTGTAAAATTTCAGCGAGAATTTGACAAATTATTATAATGTGATTTTATGTACATTTCAAATACTTGTGATTTACGTAATTAGGATTAAGTCAATTAGCATGCATATCTTCAACAATAGACGATTACGTGCTGATGTGATAATGAATCCAGCAGGTATGGGATAAGTGAAAATAAATGTTTATATAAGCCCAGTAGCCGGGTCGCGAAAAAGAGGTTTATCTTGCGAAAGGTTCGTCGGTCCTGAATTTTGGATGTGTTATGTTAGGTGTTTTTATGAAAAGCCAACAAACAGACACACAGACAGAGAGAGAAATAGACAGCCAAACAGAAAGACAGACATGGGCTTCAAACCTATAAAATACGGGAATGAAAAATAAGAATTTAATTTTCTACAAAATTGATGTGAATAATTTTTGGCATAAAACCCATAAGGAGTTATTTAATAAAAACTCATTTTTGGGTTCTTTAACCTAAGATGGCAGAGCGCGCCGAGGTCACTCAAGGTACAAAATTTGTAATTTTTATAAGATCACATCCATAACACGCATCTAAAATTTAGGACTGACCGACCTTTTGCAAGGCAACTGGCCTTTATTGAGCCTTATTTTAATTATTCAATCAACTGAGCTTATCGTCTATTATTATTACGATAGTCAAAACATTCATTCTGTTAATATAAATTTATCGAAATTATTTTATCGATACGCACGTCTCTGGCAACTGGTACCATCTGACGCAAGTTTGAAAACGCGTCGGGGTTTTTTCAAAATCATTTATGTAATATATAATTATGGCGTTAAACACATATAACTATATTGTTTCTATGTTTCTGATTTTAAAACAACCTTTTGGGTAACGCTTTATTAATATTTTAAATTGATTTAATACTTGTTGAATTAAATTGTCATACACAAGCGCCATTACAATTTATTTTCATGTCATGAACTGACATCTGCCAAATTAATCAACTTACCGTGAAAGCAATATAATACGTCATGATTTGTGATATTTTCCCACCGATAACAACAAAGTTTGACAACAGAAGCCGAACCTTATTGGTTCATATTAGCTTTGATGTATTAACGTACAGTCACGTGATTTAGCTGTGGCGGAACTAGACTACCTTGTTTTATTGTAACATTCCTGAGTCAATTTAGGGCTGATTTTTCAATCGTCAGATAACTTTTATCTGGGGAATAAATTTGATGTTTTGACAGCTTTTCTATAGAAAACATGTCAAACCGTCATATTTATTCCTTGGATAAAATATATCTGACGATTGAAAAATCGGCCCTTAGTAA
Source organism: Amphipyra tragopoginis (assembly GCA_905220435.1). Classification (NCBI taxonomy): domain Eukaryota; kingdom Metazoa; phylum Arthropoda; class Insecta; order Lepidoptera; family Noctuidae; genus Amphipyra; species Amphipyra tragopoginis. Next base: position 16,381,168 of record HG992009.1, read on the forward strand.
AATAAAAAAAAAGTACCTATAATTGTAAAATGTTAGCCTCGTCAAATGTATTTTTACTCCTCTGTAAATTCGGAGTTCAACTTACGTCTTCTTACCCTCGATTTTACAACATGCTATGTTTAAACTTCTGATTAGCTGGTGTGTGAACCATAATTACTATTATGTATTTAATTTATCAGCGTTCAATTAGTAACGGATAAGATTTACTATCTTATCGTTGTTAATTATTATTTTATGTTCGTGAAATTGTTTAATTTAATACTATCGCTTTGGAATGCCGCCTCTTAATTTTCGGGTATTTACAACGAAATACACTTATTTTTTCATCATTTTCGACTGGAAGTAGTTCCGTTTTTGGACGATTATTATCAGAGGCATAATAATTATCAAGGTTAATAGTTAATCGGCAAAGTTAACAGCCGTCTTTAAGTCTTCCTTATTCTTCAAAGCGCCATTTTACCTACCTTCTCCAGGTGGCCTGCTCCGATTTGATTTGTTTTAAGATACGTTGCAAAGGATTGAAAAATAGATATCGAATAATTCGAAACAAAAATACTTGGAAGGGTAATTTTTCCCACAAATGAAAAAGCTGATAAAAAAAGAGTACCTTTCCTTCTAAGCCAATACAATATACACCTTAGAATCTAAGGTGTCTATTGTATTTTTTTTAAATGGCAAGACATCTGTCCCCGCCATAAACGACCTAATAACCTAACTGAGTGTACTATTATTAAATAGTAAGTACATCTCTGACTCGAAGACACGCGTTATTCTCATGTAAATGAGCAAATTTATGCTCATAGAGACGTACTACATCATACGAATTCCTAGACACATGTTTATTGTTCCTTCGACCGTTTTATTTGTTGTTTTATTCGAATTTCCTCTTCGCTGGTTTTTATTAACAGCCGGAGTTCTGGTCGCTCTAAAGAATTAACAGTATTTCATCGGCTTTCTGGGAAAATACAAGTGTTGTCAGCACGGAGGCATTAATACGCAAAAGTCAGCATTTTGTTGTAATACACCGTTTATCGACGATGTAAACGTTTTCGCTTTTACATAAAAACGATAACAGCGCGTGCGATGCGCGATGGAGTGATATTTATGATGTTCAACCCAAGATTGTAACTTGCATTGAAACATTCATAACATGCGTCTATAAGTAATTCACATAAAAATAGTGACAGAAAACACCTCTACATAGTATAAAACAAAGTAACTTCTGTACGCTTAGACTTTTAAACTACGCAACGGATTTTGATGCGGTTTTCATCTTAATTTATGTAATTTCTTCCGGAATGTTTTAAGCTATAAAAAGTATCCGAGCGACGACGCCAGGGCGGGTCGCTAGTTAATAATACGTATTCTGCGTATATAGAGTGTAAAAGAATTCGTGTAATTCCTTAAAACCACATGATCCACTACTGGTGTAGATTGAGCACGGGGCACGGGATTTAGATGGATTAAAAATAAAAAAAATATACACGAATTCGTTTACACCCTGTATATATCTATAACGTCGCCCGGGAGTGGAAACCTCGGGAATGCAATTTGGTAATTTTTATTTTATTACGACATAAAGGGACTATATCTTATAAGAGAGCCGCTCTATGCGAAATTAGTTTGTAGGCACTGAAACTAGTACTCCCAAACTGAATTTCGACAAATCGTTCTACGACAAGATTTTACTTCGATACCATGGAACTCCGACATTACGCTACTCCGACAATTATGGAACTTTGTCATCTAATTTGGGGCACCCCGACTCGGATAGGTTAGGTTCGAAGGCGATGACGGGGTCTAGAGTGAGCGAGCAAAGCGAGCGAACGAAGCCCCCGTCATCCCCTTCGTGTTAGGTTACTTTAAACCCCAGTGTCGAAGTTCCATAATTGCCGGAGTAGCGTAATGTCGGAGTTCCATAGTGTCGAAGTAAAATCTTGTCTTACAACGATTTGTCGAAATTCAGTTTGGTAGTCTGAAACTAGCCTATATTGGGTATATAAAATTCGTAATAAATACAAGGTGTCTCAAAAGAAAGTTTACACAAGGTTAGTCAGAAAGGGGGTACTAATCCGAAAGGGTGTTAAAGTACACATAATAATGAGTAACTTTTGTTCTACAACTTTTCCCAAAACTCAATAGTTTAAGAGAAACGGTTGTTCAAAAATCTCAAAAAAAAAACTCTAAAATCTATCTATCCCCAGTTATGATCAGCTGTGTTTACATTTTAGGTCATATTTGGGGTCATGAATTAGAAGCACCATTTTCTGAATTTGTAACTAAAGCAGGGATGAAGAATTTTTGAAAAAACTAAAATAAAAATCATTTTATTTGGAAAAAAAATATATCGAATTTTGAAATTTTAACACTTGCTTTCAAACAGTCATCAGTGATACTATAAGTGAGTTTCGGATTAGTACCCCCTTTCCGACTAACCTTGTATTTATTTAGCTTACTGCGTGAACGCAACGAATCTGTGGGGCGCGGTGGTTATGTCAATCGGTAGCCTGGCTCTTCGGAATTCAGTCGCTATGGAGCGTTTCTCGGGAGCAGACCGCGCCTTGTGCGTGCGAGAATTTTACAAAAACGGTAATTCGGCGACTGTAGCGCGTAGAAGATTCTGCAGTATTCGAGGTTTTCGCCACTTAAATGATCCGTCAAGCATACCTCTTATTCGAAAAGGGATCAAAAAGTTTGAAGAGATCGGTACAACACTGGAAAAACCAAAATTCGTGCGACCAAGGCTATCAAGAACGGTAGAAAACGTGAAGAGTGTTAATCAGTCTGTTCGTGATGACCCGAACCTTTCAATTCGGAAGCGCGCAAGTGCTTTAAATGTGCATAGATCATCATTACACCGTATTTTGCACAAAGATCTAAAGCTGCACCCCTACAAAATTCAATTGGTGCAAGAATTAAAACCTGCCGAGCCGTCATAAATAATTTTACTTTTCGATTAAATGAGTGCCGCAAACGCGAGGGTCTACATTTGGACGATATTATTTTGATGAAATAAATTCCCAAATTGTGTACTTTAATAATTAATAAACATTTTTTCGATACACGGCTTACTTTTTTTTTAATCGATTCACTAAATATAAACTTTCTTTTGAGACACCTTGTATAATTGACTAGCTTTTTCCCGCGACTTATTCCGCGTGAAAGCCCACAGGAACCGTGCAATGACCAAATGCATTCCCGGGGTTTTCACTCCCGGGCGACGATAATCTGTGTGCGGCAGTCTGAAATCACGGGGCAATTGATTAATATGCAAATGCATGCAAAAGCAATAAATACTCTTTGAGTGTATATAAATGTTGGTAATTTAACATCACATATTTTATGATGTAGAAAGCGCGATAAAATTTGGTACAGATGTTAGTCACAGCACGGTGAACAATTGTTCATTAAATTTGACTGCCGTGTTATTTAATCTTAGTTTACAGCACTTTATTGACGTTTGTGATATATCATCATTTAATATGCGTGTAGCACGTGCGTAGCGTTACAATTAAAACAAATACTTTTGTTCACGCTTTTGCTTACTATCTTCGATGAATGAGATTATAAGACCGATTGACCAAAATAAAATTACTCAGTGTTTAAATCTGAAAGTTTAAATATTAATAAGAATGTCGTGTTTAATTGAACGGAGGTTTTCCTTATGCTGTTCTATAATCTTAAGAACAATGCTACCACTGATGATCTTGACCAACCTTATAATTTAGACCTTTTCTTCTTCCAGTGTTATTGATCTGATTGTTAATACCATGGTATATGCTACGTCAGGCTCTTCTCGTGATAGCTAGGTCACGTGATTAGCCTAAGACTACGTCATAGGCTGCGGGGACTGCCACTTTGTGTAAATAAATTACCCGAGTAATATGCATTTATAACTTATCTGCTTCTACAGGGTGTCCCTGGAAGTATGGATCAAATCGAATAGGGGCGTGGGCAAGGTCATTTCAAAACTTGTAGTAGTAAAAACTTGACTAAAATTTTTGCCAGACCAAAAAACCCTTTCAGTAAATGTGTTTTCTTATTGAACACATGTTATGCTTTTACGCACTGTACTGTCTGCCAGTCCTGAAAAAAAAATTATAGCTCTGATAGTTTTTTTTTCTATGAGAAGTGATTGAAAAAAAAAACAATAATTGGTCATAACTTTTGAACCGTAAAAAATTGCACCTACATTCTCAGAGTTAAAAAGTTTGGAAATTACTGCCCACGCCCCTATTCGATTTGATCCATACTTCCAGGGACACCCTGTATAAGAAGCAGTTTTGAACTAGTAATTTAATACAGTTTAATGTTTTAACTAAATAGATGAATAGCACGAGATAGCAAATACATAGCTAAGCTATGTAGTTAGCAATTAATTTTATATTCATTATGTATTAAAAACCTCCGTATTGAAGATATCAATAGCAACAATGATCATAACATTCGTAACTTAACCTTGGGCCATCGTGGGTATAGAGTACCTGGTGAAACATATTATTAAACCTACAATAATATTGAATGACATTTTATCTGTCGTCTATGTGTAAATATCTCTACGGAATTTTTCATACCGAAGCTAGAAAGGCAATGGTGCCGATTCTGTTATGGACAAACTATACTTAATTTAGGCTATTGCCATCTTTTTCACTCTAATAAAATAAGAAAGAGACATACGTAAATAAGAGCTGTCAAATTTAGTTGAACTAAAAGTTCCATACAAAGGTAAATGGGCATTTTGTTCGGACCCACCAGCGACCACTAACAAAACTAGTCGGAGTATTTTAAAGATCATGAATACTACCCAATGAGATGAGTCGCATTCCTCAAATGTATGCGAAAGTTGTTTTTAGCAAATCAAGAATTAATATAAAAAAACGAATTTTCGTATATCCATATCCTTCTAAATGTATAAAATGCTTACAAAAATGCACAAAGATCTTCCTAAAAAGGTACAAGAATTTTTAGGAGCTTTTCTATCTTGTTTCCCGCAGTTTCTCGCGCCACATAACTTTTTTTCCCCACACATTTGGATTAAAATAAATACATTCCGTGAAATTTTAACCCTAAACCTTCAAGAAAAACCACATTTCAATAATGGACGCGCACTTCCGAAGTACCGGCTCAAAAATGCCCAATGACCTTTAGACAACATTTAAAACGTGTCAACTAAAAACACGGTGAAGTTCAAGGCGTAAACTAATTTGACATCTCTAACTTAGTTGTTGTCTATCACCGTCCTTTTCTCGCGCTATCTGTTAGTAAAAGATAGCAATTCTCTAATTTTAGTATAGTTGGTGAACAAGATAATCGGCATCAATATTTACCAAGCGACATGTTGGCAACGTTACACTAGAGCATTTAAACTTTTTTTTTTGGAAATTTTCCTCGTAAATTGTCGCCTATTTATATTATATATTATTATATAAAATCCTCTAGTGTAAAGTTACCAACATGTCGCTTGGTAATTTTTGTCTTTCAAGCGTCGATAGAGATGAATGGAAATTTAGAGGACTGCATCTTATATGTATTAAAAAGGTCTTACAATTAAAAATCTGCATACTTCACGATTACCTATTTGTTGCCCGAAGCTCCGCTTGTGTGGATGTTTTGTGTATACTAAAACCATCTGCTAGTCTGACATACGCAACGCGAGATAATTTTGTCGTCGAATTATTTCGTGCCGAGACGAAATAATGTATGGCTTATCTCGTATCGGCACGAGAAATGCATCGAAAATATTACCTCGCGCTGTGCATTAAGCACGGCTAAATCAACCTATGTCGCATTCGTATCCGATTAGTAGAAGTTTTATCTTGTTTAGCAAGTAAACAAAAATTTGAGAATTGCTATCTTTTACTAACAGACGGTCCAATATAAAGACGGTGATAGATAAGAAATAATTTAGAAATGTCAAACTAGTTTACGTCTTGAACTTCACCGTGTTTTTAGTCTACACGTTCTGACGTGTCGTTTTTTAAGGTTCCGTACCCAAAGGGTAAAACGGGACCCTATTACTCAGACTCCGCTGTCCGTCCGTCTGTCACCAGGCTGTATCTCGTGAACCGTGATAGTTACAGTTGAAATTTTCACAGATGATGTATTTCTGTAGCCGCTATAACAGCAAATACTAAAAAACAGAATAAAATAAATATTTAAGGGAGCTCCCATACAACACGTGACTTTTTTGCCGTTTTTATAGATAATGGTACGGAACCCTTCGTGCGCGAGTCCGACTCGCACTTGGCCGGTTTTTTTGTGTAGAAATTTTAGTTCAACTCAATTTTACAGCTCTTATTTTCGTCCATTTCTTTCTTTTTTATCACTGTGAAAAAGTTAGCAATAGCCAAAATTAAGTTTAGTTTATGCAAAATAGAATCATTACCATCTATAGATATAAAAAGAGAAGCTGACTGACTGACTGACTGATCTATCAACGCACAGCCTAAACCGCTGGGGTTAGAAACTTGAAATTTTGACAGTAGGTTCCTTTTGTGATGTAGACATCCACTAAGAAGGGATTTCTCGAAATCCAACCCCTAAGGGAGTTAAATAGGGGATGAAAGTTTGTATGGAAAATCGTCACGTAACGAATTCAAAATTTCTCGCAAGCGAAGCTGCGGGCAAAAGCTAGTTGTAAGTATCATAAAATAAATATCTACAGAAGAAAGATTGTCAAATATAATGTTGCGATAACCTATAATTTGATGTAAAACGCATCAGACGATGCGTCGCCCTCGTCAACATATTAGTAATCAATAGAGTTTCCCAACGCGCCCGCGCCGACGACCTTGTAAAAGTGAGGGGTATTACATGCGAGGATTTAAAGATGCCCGACGGTACAAGACTGTTGCGCAGGCGCGGAACCCATCTTTGTTTTTTACTGCTACTAATGCTTACATTGATTTTGACATTTATTTTACTACTTAGTAAAATGTCATGTCAGTCTGTTCGCTTTACAAAATAAGTATCTATTTAAGGTTCATAAGTACTCATTAAGTAGACTGAAAACTGCTGCTATTGATGCAATATTAATAGACCCGACTTAATTATCATTTTTTTAATTATGGCTCTTGCGGAAAATTTCTATGTAACCATGCAGTTATTGGTGAGACCTGAAGGGTCTTCAGCCAATGCAAATGAATTACTGTCTCTCTGTTTCAGTAAGTCATGTGAGTCAATGGTGGCGTTGACCATCGCGTTGATGGAATACTTATAATATTAATATATATTTTATTAAACTAATTTGTACGTTAAACTGGTGGGCCCATGCTGTGTCAGTCCGGCTAGCACAAAACAGTCACTTTTGTTAAGGTTTTTTTTAAATCTCGCCCCTCTCCGTGATCTTTTTTGTATCATCCGCGTGTCGTCGCGTCGTCGTCAGTGCAAGACTGTCAGATCCGGAACAACAATTGGCCAAACATTTGTTTGTTTTACTTTTTTTATTTAATTTATAATGTTGACTAAGTAAGCGGCGTTTTTATCCTTTAAATAAGTACATACTTACATAGCGACTCGATTTCTATACTATTATCAACTTAATGCTCTTTGAAGGACGTTAAACCTGGCAGTTTTAATTTTTAATGCTTTTTTAATGATAACGGTTTTATTTACATTGCAATTTCCTTCTGGGATAAATCATTTTGTGTGTGTTTTGGAGTTATCGGTTTTGGTCCGTACGGAAAAAAAGTTAGTAATTCAATTGGCAATTTTTGAATAATAATTAACCATTTAACATTTGGTTTTATCTTGTGTATACGTAGATTTTAAATTTGAAGGCAGCGGGCTTCACCCGTGTCTTCGGCAGAATGTGGAAATAGGAGCACCGTGTGGGGTTTAAGGCGCGGGGTGGAGGGAATCCACGAAGGGTTTCCTCACAAAAAAGCCGCGTTTACGTAGCACCGGTGCGTGTGACGTGTTGTATAGACAATGTGTGGACTGTGAACAGTTCTTTACAACCTCACGCCGTGTCATATACGGCACATTGTGCCGCTGCCCCGTAAACACAGTCCAAAGCGTCAAATCCACTAGCAAGTACTACTGCGCAAGTTGCCCTGCGCAACCGACTTTCAAACTGAAGCCCAATTCTCGTAATTAATTTGAAGTAAGACTGAAGGTTGACCAAACTGAGATTAAATTATGAATTGAATAAAAAATGGTATTCTGGTACACTTAAAGTTTGGTCCGGTTTCAGTATCATCTCAGTCTATCTCGATATAATGTCAATTCAGTCAACTTAAAATCTATTACCGATAGCATACCAATATCAACAGTCATAGACTAAAATTCTAGAAATAAATGAGAATTCCAACTTGTCAAAATGGCTTAGTACATAATGTAACCAGAATACCCTTTTGGCTTAGTCAACTTTCAATCTCATTTCAATATAATCTCACGTTTGACGTTGTTTATTAACGAACAAGAATATCATTTGTCATATTTATGAGGTTGAGACTAGACTGAGACTAGATCGAAACTATATTTTGATCATTTTTAATTACGAGAATTGGCTTTCTGGACGCCTGCAGCCAGTCGACTTCTACAAGTTTTTCGAACTAAGCAAGCAATGCAACTCGCTATGAATTTAAGTCACGCTATGGCTGTTATGTCATTCATTCGTAAATACTCAAACTAATTGTCAACTTCTAGACTGCATGTCACAACACATTGCTGCCACAATTTGAAAGTGCCTTCAAGCATGCGTTTCATTACATACACAATTATAGGTCTAGTGGCCTAGTAGTAGACACTGCAAACATATCCGAACTTTGTGGTGTGATATAAAAATGGGCACAACTGTGTTTTGTATCGCACATATATGGTCATGTGTCAAGTGTCATTAACTTTAAGAGACCACTAGTAACCATGGCCGGCTAGTAAGACCCTTCTCTTGTCTAGCTTTTTCCCAAATACAAGGTGTAACATAAATAACGCACAATCTCTTATGGGGTCACTGTACTCATCATTATGAACAACTTTTACTATGAAATCGCGAAATAAAAATCAGCTATTCCCTACATTTTGACGAGTTATGCGAACATAAATGTAGGTAACAGCTGATTTTTTTTCGCGAGTTCCGGTTTGTTCCCATAGTACAAGTTGTTCATAAAGACGAGTACAGTGACCCCTTAAGAGGTTGTGCGTTATTTATATTACACCATGTATATTGGGGTCATCATCATTCAGCCGAAAGACGTCCACTGCTGGACATAGGTCTCCCTCAAGCATCGCCACATCGACCGGTCCTGTGCTTCTCGCATCCAGCGGTTTTCCGCGACCTTCACCAGATCATGGGTTCACCTTGTGGGAGGCCTACCCACGCTGCGTCTTCCGGTACGCGGTCGCCACTCCAGAACCTTTCGGCCCCATCGGCCATCCGTTCTGCGAGCAATGTGCCCCGCCCACTGCCACTTAAGTTTGGCAATTCTTCGAGCTATGTTGGTTACCTTGGTTCTCCTGCGGATCTCATCATTTCTGATATGATCACGCAGGATCCGAGCATAGCCCTCTCCATTGCCCTTTGGGTGACCTTGAGCCTTCTTATGAGGCCCAATGTGAGCGACCACGTTTCAGCGGTCGCTCAGTGGTGGTTTGGTGGTTATTGGGGTCAGCTTCCAGTCTAATAAGATGCAGCTGAATACCAATATTTTACACGGAGCGACTGCCATCAGACCCTCGCAACCCAGTTACTGTGCAATGCCGATAACTGCGATGTGGCTATTAAGACTAAATCGATATATTCACAGAATTATACCAATACTTTCCCACCAGGTGCAAGGACAAACCGTACCCCACTCTGCTGCCAACGACCAGCGTGGTGATAGTCTTCCATAACGAAGCATGGACAACACTGATACGTACCATATGGAGTACAATTAACCGGTCGCCGAGGCCGCTGCTCAAGGAGATCATACTCGTCGATGACGCCAGTGAAAAGGGTAAGTACCGGCTTAGGTGCAAGGAGTTTGTAACCTTTTTGGTGACGAGACGCCGTATTATAAGCAAAAAAAAAACAAATGGTTTCTCGAAAGTTTTTATAGTTATAATTACTTTCATCAGTGACACGATCACACGACTCACGACCTTTCGGCTGGTGACCTCTACGTGTAAATAGCTTATGATTAAAGACTCGTATCGAGTACGAAAGTAGTCGGTCATTCGCGAGATATGTATATGGGTAAAACCGTAATATGTGTAATGAATACAATCATACACTCTCATAAGCATCTAAAAAGTTTTTATTAAACAAAAGTACCGTTTACTATTTAATATATATTTTAAACACCACTGAACATTGAGTGCGCCGCGCCGGCGCGGCGGCGTCATTTAGAATTAATGAAAGTAAAAATATAATAAATTAATAAAATAACTGCACAGAAACGTTCGTGAAAATCGATACTACATGCCCTATGTAATCAACTCAGAATGCGGTAAGCACTGAAGTTTTAAGAGTGTATAAGATAAAAGAGCAAGGGTGAAATTGAGTTGCAAGATTTATTTACATACGTGTTTATGCATACTGATGCTATCTAATATAATAAAGTTAAACAAAAACGAATAATAAATACAGCTACACGCGTTTCATCGCTCAAATTTTTATATTTTGATTGTAATCATAATTTATCTTGCTTGTAGGCGATAAATAAGTCCTGTTTTAAACCAAAAAGATCCTAATGCATGATTGAGTGTATCTTATCTATGTATGGCAATTGTTTTTCCTTATAACAAAGTCTTTCGTTAATAGTGACGTGGTCATCACATCAGCGAATGAAAAAAAAAAATGAGTAATGCGTTCTTATAAAATGTATTTTTGTATCTTGAACATTTCTAGTGGCTCACTTGACCACAAGTTGTGGGCTATTCTCATGTATATTATTGAATAAATATGTAGATTAATATCATGAATGAATAAAATCCACGTTCGCCTTGAATGCTTCTTAGGCTGGAGCCGCACTAGTGAGGCGACGACGCGACGCGGCGTCACAACTCAACTAAACGACTTTTTACTTACATAACACATGACATTTAAACGTAGAATTTCGCACGCTATATTGCACGCTGTCGACATTATTTATGTTCTTGTAGTTCCTGTCGCATCTACATACTTAGTCTTAACCAATCCGGCTGCGTCCTACATCTCCTTTTAGCTTATGGTAGTAGTTGCGTTGCAAACGTCGCGCGAAACTCATTTAGCGCAAATTTCATTCTTTACGCTTATAATATTTAAATGCTATGAATTATATTAACTTGTCTCCGTTGGAAATTCATGATATTATTCATAGATCAACTACGACAGTTGATTTTATGTGACACGTGCAGAGGCTTGTAAAGCTTTTGTCGATGTTTTGTAAAGATGATTGTTCTATTTGTATTCATGAAGTCTTCTGTGTTTATTAAACGAAGCCTCAAGGAAATTTATTTTCACAATGTTCACGCGTCATAACTCGTGATCGACCCTGTCGCTAAAAGAACTAGCCACGCAATGAATATTCACTGCCTTATCACCAGTGCAACGCGGACCATAATCGCCGTCATCTTGCCAGTGTAGCTACACCTTTATAAATACTATCTAAAGAATATACTGCGATACCTATCAGACCGGATATGTTTTTTTGTTAATCCATGATATTTTGTTTTTAGTACTATTCGCAAGCATTACTTATTTTTTTTGTACAATTTCAAATACGTGTTATTAAATGAACGTTTTACTAATTTCACATAACGATGCCACTTCTCGCTATGTTAGTAGTTATATATAAACTCTTAAGACATGCAGCAACTTACATTAAGAACGGTGCACATTGGCGCCTCTATGACGGTCTACGTCACACCCAAGCAAATATGTATAAAAAGTGTTCTTAACCCAGTCTTGTGCGTAGAACAGAAGGCCGACTCGGAATGTACCGGGGGCGGAGTTGCTTTTGTATGATCTTATGGAGGGGAATATTATCACTATACCCTAAATTCCTAACTCAAATAATTTATGTAAACAAAGGGGATAACAGATCAAAAAAATATTTTATTAATGGTAATTCACTGAAAAAGCCGGAAAAAGGGTTAGATTCTCTTTTATGTAGGTACTGATTTTAGAAATAATAATTTAAAAAATATCATACCGTAATTACTTTTATAAATTTTCAGTTTTCAACAAAGTTATTAAAAAAAGGAGATTTTCTGGTATAAAGTATTTTGTGATACTGGTAACACTGTAGGAGTACAAAACATTTTCAAATTTCGTTTAACAAAATGTCAAAGTTGTTTATTGTTCGTCTTAGCGTCCTAATCCTAACAATACATTCGTTTTCTTTTCCCGTTTTCGCTGCGTGTTTGTTAATTTTGTTATAGTGCTATAGTATCATCGTGTTAAGTTTTTCATCTTGTTGGTGTTTGTTATATTTCCTTGTTTTTGTTGAGTTCGTTTGTTAAGTTTTATTTGTTATTTGACAAATGGAGCCTCAGCCGGGGCCCTCGAAGGCAGCCGCCCCCGACTTTTTGTCGCCTGTTAAAAAGCGGCCTCGAACATCTATGAGTGCCACAGAAAAACTTATGGTGATGAATGCGTATAAGGACTGATTAAAGTGATTATAAGGCGCGTCTCCGACACACTACACAACACATTGTTTGGCTACGGTATTTTGTTTGCATTGTTCTTAAAATTAACTTGATTTTATATGATTACTTAGTAAACATTTAATGATAAAATGTTTTGTACCACTAACCTGTCACTTTGACAATGACATTTCTTTGTTTACATAAATTATCTGAATTCTGGAATTAGGGTATAGAGATCGGATATTCGGATGCATATTTACCTAAAGTGGATTTTTAGCTATGAAAGCATGGAAGCGTCTTCTTAAAACATATTTTTTGTAAAAAAAAACCCGCATTGCCAGGAACACCAGGAATGCATAACTAGTCGGGTGTATAATATGGAAGCGACTTCTAAAATGATTTATTTAAAAAAAGCCCCGGGATTCTTGGATTGCATAATTATTTAAAATTAATGTTTAACCCCCGATGCAAATATCTGTGTATGTAGAGTGTAAGAAGAGGAGTGGTCTGTGTTAGATAGGTAAACAAAGAAAAAACATAAATTAAAATAATTGTCCCGGAACCGCGTGATTTTTTCGATACAAAAGCGCATTCCATATTAGCCAACATCTCAAGTTTAGGTGAATATGCATCCGAATATCCGATTTCTAATTATCACTCCCGCCCCTGATTGTATCATGATGGGGATTCTGCTTTGCTCGGACTTAAAACTATAAGTACATATAAGTACTGTCCGCGAGGCCTAAGCTGAGCTTTGCATTTGTGTGAGAATGAATGCAGACGCGTCCTTTGCTTGGTTTAAACCGGTTTATACTGCTTTTTGGCAATCGATTCTACGTGCACTCACACATATGCAAAGCTTTTCTTACGCCTCGCCAGTTGTACACCTTTACAGGGATACAGTCTTTGTATATCGAGCCCTTTATACTGGTTAAGGACAACTTGATTCTAATTATTTTGCAAGAGATTTGAATGTAGTGATACATTGTAATCAGCTTTTCAATTTAATCATTGACATTGAGTTGACAGCTCAACAATGGTGGCGGCACTTTTGTTCCATAAACAATGGATGTTGGTCAGTGGTTAACTTCAATTATTCATTTTTATGATTAGTTACGGTTTACTTACGCACATTTTTCGAGATTGTCCGACTGGTTTCGGACCTAAACGGAGCCCTTAATCATGAGCTGAACACGCGGCGAGGTCGCGTCCAGTTCGACTCGCGACCCCGCCGCGTGTTTGCGTAAGGGCTCCGTTTGGGTCTGAAACTAGCCAGAATGCATTCATTTGTGACTACGTACAACTGAATGCAGTTGGGCTCAGTAATTGTTTTATTTTTCTGGCTCTTATCTCTTTTTTTGCTGATTACTAAAACTGGCTTTTAAAAATGTCCTGCTAACAAAAGTATGGGTCAGAGCTCTGAAAAAAATGTATTCAATTCACTTCAATCCTTTATTGCGAATATAGGTCAGGTAGGTGTTACATGAACATTGTTATAAAAACAATCTTTGTGCAGCTATATTCAGCCATGTAGCATGCAATCGTAAATAATACAATTCTACGCCAATCCATCAGCCAGACCAACAAAGCAAAATACATAAATCCAGAGTTATTTCATATCATGTCAAAGTGAATACTAAAAATGTCAAACGCAAAAAAATAAAATATAATTGAAAGTGTTTCTTTGTGATGTGAAAACCTATTCCCCCTTATTACAAAAGATGGTTTAAACCAAGACTAAGGTAAACCCAGGTTTAAAATATACCCATCACTTTCTTATGTCATATAACAAAAAGAGACGGGCCTATTTTAAAACCTAGGTTTTTCTTAGACCATCTTTTGTTATAAGGGGGAATATGTCAACGTAGATTTAGATTTTGTTATTAAGATACTCATTCACATCATAACATTCCTTATTAAAAAGAAACCGTTTCAACCTAAATTTAAATATATTTAAGTTCGAACAATTCAATAAATATACATATAGGGAGATGGTTGTGGACACGAGGCGCCATACAAAGTACACTGTTACTAAATTGTGCACTTTTTGTTTGGTGGAATACACACTTTATGATTATGCAGTTTACTCTATAAGTGCTCAAACATAGAAATATGCGTTTTTACAAACACGGCTACCTCAATGTAAATACATGGCAGGGTCAATAATTTCAGACTAACGAGAAATGGTTTACAACTCTCTGTAGATTTAAGTTTACATATTGTCCTCACTTCACTGTATTTTTTACTATTTTATTATTAACATTATGGTTTGTTTTTACCAGAACATCTCGGCAAGAAACTAGAAGATTACATAAAGACGCTACCAGTGCCGACGCATTTGTTCCGTACTGAGAACAGGTCCGGTCTCATCCGCGCTCGTCTCTTGGGCGCTAAGCACGTCAAGGGTGACGTTATCACGTTCCTCGATGCTCATTGCGAATGCACAGGTAATATTATTTTTATTATAGATATTAACCATAATTAGCAACGCCCGTCGCCCGTATAAATTTACAAGACGACTTGTTAGAGGCAAACCAAAAATCTGTTGATGTGGCCACTTTCTGCAGATAAGTCATACTACATCTCGTCTCGGCACGAGATAATGCAACGGAAAAAATTTTATCGCATTGCGCATGTTACACCCGTTAGTCATATCGTTAGACGACACGATAAGCGCAGTGACTAAGCGATTAGCTTCTAAACTACGGGTCGCGAGATCAAATCTCGCACGAAACAGATATTTGTATAACTTATGTAATTGTTTGTGCGTGTGAGATTTGTGTCTGTAAACGCACCAAAGATACAAGAGAAAAATGGAAGAGTGGTAGGATCTATTTGCTTCGTGATCTATACGGTCCGGTTGGCTATCTACCACCCTCACATTAAAATCTGGTGCCAAGCAATTTACCGTGTTCCGTCTTGTGTATGTGTGCGCCAAAGGTGCGTAAGGGAATTCCTCTATATCTCAGTTATTCGGATTCGTGTGCTCCATCTTAGACCCTTTCTGCGCTTACTATCAAGTGCAACCAAGATGAAAGTTGAGAAAGACAAATATTAAAAAAAAAATGCTCGAAAAAGAAGAAAGAATTGGCAATGTTTTTAAACGGTCGTAGGAGATATTCCCATAATCATCACGCTAAGCTGGTTATGAGTAGACAGGAATAGAGATGGGTAGCTATTCTAACAACGGGCCAAATAGCGGCTATTCAAAAAATAGCCACGGCTATGATATCCGTCAACGCGATAACTAGCTATTGGCTACTGGCTAGCTAGAGTAGCTAGAATATCCGACAAGTTTACGGCACAGCGGGAAGCCACCACAGAATATAAAACAACTACGTTTTGCTTGCAGCCGCCTAGCCTCCCCGGTAGCTGGCTAGCCGAAATAGCCGGACTAACTACGCCCAATTCTAGCCGAAAGCTTGTTTTTTTTTAGCAAAAACCATACGAATAACGACGGAATGAAATTACGTAAAAAAAAGTATCAATTAAAACGAAATCAACAGTAAAATTATTATTGTCATCTAAACTTATTGCCGCGGTGAGGATCGAACTTGAATCGCCTAGCTAGTTTAGCTACGCCGCCGCTAGCGCTAGTAGATTAGTGAGCCATTTATTCAATAGCCAAATAGCTAAATAGCTGACTAGGTAGCTGGCTATTTCACCACAAATATCCGGCTAGCTAAGTTATTGGAATTTCGGCTAGTTACCCATCTCTAGACAGGAAGACGCAGCTGCCCAGCCTCTTGACATAATCTCTAACAGCCTAAATCAATAACCAATGTCAATCCAAAATGGGATTAATGTAGGTTTTCGACATTTCTTCTGTTAAATTCCCGTCAAAATCGTACTTACTCGATTTTTTATTGAGATCTGTTATTGGTTTTGGTCGTAAGTCGTCTTTTACGAATCTGCAGTATCTATATTTGTTCGTAATTACAGCGTGCTGTTACTAATAAAGATCTAAATCTTAAAATAAATATTGTTTCGGCTAAAGTGCATAGGCGTTGCACAATAAGTTGCGTGTAGTAATAATGCATTGCTTAGGCCCTTTTACTTGTCCAAGAAAAAACAGGTTAACGTCTAAGTGTAAATTAAGTCACCTGTTTGCCTCCACTCAATATTACCTTTGCGTGGAAATAAACAGCTGATCGACATTAAATTGTTTTTGGTCCTTAGTTCCGCATTTGTCACTTACAACTGAAAGTTGCGTATTAATCAGTGAAAAATATATTTAGACAACTGTTCGTTTATTTGTTCCGTGTTGGCTTAGAATACGTCACTTTCGCTCCACATGATATTTCTTAAAGTTGTCTTCCGTTAACTTACATCAAGGCCGTTTCTAGTAATAGAGAAAAGAATGAAAAGATCCATACATAACCTTGCATTTCATTAATTAGTGAAAAATATATTTAGACAACTGTTCATTTATTTGTTCCGTATTGGCTTAGAATACGTCACTTTCGCTCCACGTGATAATAGGCATGTTGACACCATCAATAAATTGCAAATGTAATTAGTCCGTCAGTTATAGTTTTGAAAAATAATGGACACGTATTTTTTCTTTTGTTAAATCTATGAATATTTTTGGAAAGATAAAACGCATCAAAACTCGAGAGTGGGGGCTTGTGATGTTAGAAGCAAGTAAAAATTGTACTTGCTTGTGACGTTTTGCCAATTTTAGAAGTGTCATATCTTCGTCAATTTTCGTTTACGTAACAAAAGAAAAAATACGGGTCAAATATTTTTTGATAATCTAACTGACGGACTAATTAGTTTTTTTCAGTCAAATACCCTATTCGTAAAGTTGTCTTCCTTTAACTTATGTCAAGGACGTTTCTAGTAATAGATGAAAGGAGAAAAAGATCCACACATACCTTTAGCCCGTATTAGAAATGTATGTACTGGCGTGCTGGTCCATGTTTATAATAGACTACAATGAACGGCCTTCCTGACGGAATATTGCCACGGCACCACGTGTGACCACGGATTGTTTATTGCAGTATACACTATACAGCATGACTAGTTAGTCGCTTCATATCCGAAAACCATGAACTCTGGTCATGGTTTTCGGATATAAACCAACTAACCAATGATGTTGTATATTGTTCTTAGCAAGAGAATCCTATTAACTGGCTGAAACCTATAATCGATCTCAATATAGCATCTCTGAACAAAGTTGTACAGAACAATGACCAGAGTTCATGGTTTTCGGATGTAAACCAACTAACTAATGATGTTGTATATTGTTTTTAGCAAGAGAATCCTATTAACTGGCTGAAACCTATAACCGATCTCAGTATAGCATCTCTGAACAAAGTTGTACAGAACAATGACCAGAGTTCATGGTTTTCGGATGTAAACCAACTAACTAATGATGTTGTATATTGTTCTTAGCAAGAGAATCCTATTAACTGGCTGAAACCTATAACCGATCTCAATATAGCATCTCTGAACAAAGTTGTACAGAACAATGACCAGAGTTCATGGTTTTCGGATGTAAACCAACTAACTAATGATGTTGTATATTGTTCTTAGCAAGAGAATCCTATTAACTGGCTGAAACCTATAACCGATCTCAGTATAGCATCTCTGAACAAAGTTGTACAGAACAATGACCAGAGTTCATGGTTTTCGGATGTAAACCAACTAACTAATGATGTTGTATATTGTTCTTAGCAAGAGAATCCTATTAACTGGCTGAAACCTATAATCGATCTCAATATAGCATCTCTGAACAAAGTTGTACAGAACAATGACCAGAGTTCATGGTTTTCGGATGTAAACCAACTAACCAATGATGTTGTATATTGTTCTTAGCAAGAGAATCCTATTAACCGGCTGAAACCTATAACCGATCTCAATATAGCTAGCATCTCTGAATTGATGTAGGTTTTTGCCATTACCTACTTCTATTGATTTATTTATTTAAACTTCATATACATTGGTGGTACACAAGGTGGACATAATGCCATTGGCATATTGGCATTCTCTACCAGTCAACCTTTGGGTCAAAAATTAAGCACTTTAAAATTGGTTTTATTGAGTTGTTGTCAAAAATCTACATAAATGCAACGATTTTAGATTTAGATATTTGAACCGAATACTTTAAAAATCTATGCAGATAACCCAATTTAAGAACTCTCTGCAGACAACAATTGAGGTGCAACTCACTTAATCGTAATTTATAACCGCCAAGTTTTATTTCAATAAATCAATGGTACAGTCAATATGAAACGCATTATGTATTCAGAGCTACATACAATGTTGATTCAAAATTCATGCAAGCATGACGCAACTCCGTTATTGGTACTTATCCCATATTTTTATCCACATCATTAGCTTCTTATAGACGAGGCGAATGGCATAACCTAGGTAGGAACGTAAACATTTTTATATTGGTTTATGAGTATCAAATCTGAATAGGTGTTCCAGTATTTCTCGTGGTCGGAAATCTGGTTTTAATAGTCGTTCCCATATTACCCACTGCCGAAGTTAGATTGTTATTAATATCTGTAATATCACAAAATATTGTTTTAGAGCATGAGTCTGTTCTGTTATAACAAAGTGTCTTGTTCCGCCTAAATACATTTATGCTAATGCTTAAATGCAATAAACTTTTTGGTACTTATTTTTTTTTTCAGAAAATTATTTTCTTTTTTTTCAAGCTCTATCCCATAAATCTGTAGCAGTAACAGATCTGGTAGCTTTAAGGAATCAAACGAATTCGTTTACAGCCTGTACATTATGCAAGACTGTGAACTCACTATACAATCGTGATAAATGATTCTAAATGAATAGAAAAACTTAGTGCACGCACTCACACGCTCGCACATTACTTTGTTTTATCTATGGTAGGTAAACTGCTGACAATACTAGACTAAATATTTGACTTTGACAACACTAGATGACAAAATTATGTAAACTGTCCCATGAACAATAGCATCAACACAATAGATTTTGACTTACAAGTGTTTACATTTCTAGAGGGTTGGCTAGAGCCGCTGTTGGCGCGGATAGTGGAAGACCGGACGACGGTTGTGTGTCCCATCATTGACGTCATTTCCGACACCACCTTCGAGTACATACAGGCTTCGGATATGACGTGGGGTGGGTTCAACTGGAAGCTCAACTTTAGGTGGTAAGTACATATTTCAGTTTCTTTATCGGTATTTTTGGTTAATAGATTATATAAGGAAGTTTTTTCGTTTTTACAATAATCCTAAAAGAAGCTCATTAAAGAATGTGTTATGTTATGCAACAATGTACATTTAGAATTGAATTAGGGAGGAAATAAAATTTATTATTGTTATTCCGTTATAAGGTAAAGTATAAGAAAATGTGTAGGTACAGGTTTTAAGAAATAAATAACGAAGTTGTTAGTAGCTTTTAGACGGATAGTAAGTTGGGTAATTCTCGGTAATATTAATGAAGTCGAAAACACTTCTTCAAAACTCATTTTGTCAAAATAGATTAGAATTATTTAGTTTTTGTTGAACGTCAATATTACAAAAGACAGCCTCCAAAAATGCCCGCCCTTCACCGCCATCTACTGTTTATGCTGTGAAGAATAAACGTCACAACAAACTCCCCAGGAACACAGATCTGTCTGTCAAGTGAATGAATTAACTGCAAAAAAATAATATACAAAAAAGGGAATATTAATTACATTAATTAAATTATGTAAGTGGAGTATGATATGTAAACAAAGTATTTACCTAGAACAATTCTGGATGAATTGAAAACAAAATGATAAGTACTATTTACCAACACATCGCAGTTCTATTCAGTTGAGATTCTCATACGAACACCTATGACATATTACGGGCAGACAGAAACCCGAAACTCCTACAACTAGTCGAACATTAGGAAATCGGTATCACCAGAAATTGCGACGTTTGTCAAAACGTTAACGGGCCTTGTAAAGTACTGATACTCAGCTGCATCTGCCTCCTGTCAGTCAGTAATGTCGACCGATTAGGTAAGCTATCTCTTTTTCGCTCGTTACAAGAATCGAAGACGGAACGAGACAACAAACCGAATCGGACGACAACTGCTTATCGATAATGTTCTGAATCGGGAGGCTGATAAGAGTTAAATTCGACTCCAGCGTAGTTGGGAATAGTCACAATTAAAGCATTTATTTCATTTAAACCATTCACAGGCACTTGAATTGAAAGCTAGTTAGCTAGTATAGTATTGAAAAGCTAGCTTGATGGCATCGTTGTTCTATGGAGTATTAAATCTTTTCTTTTTCTCTCGTCTCGCCACGTAGCCGAAAGATTAACCAGTCAGCAAGATTGGTAGCGGGTCTAACTGCCCAACGCCCTGATCCTAGTCAGGAAGCTATCTCTTTTTCGCTCGTTACAAAAATCGTAGATGGAACGAGACAACAAACCGAATCGGACGACAACTGCTTATCGAAAAGGTTCTGAATCGGCGAATAGGATGCGTCAGACTCAGACGTCATTAATATATCGCCGTTCGTGGAGATAAATCTTTGAAACTTCACAATACCAACATTTAACACAGTGCAATAATAATTTCACAACTGTAAACAATGTTTAGAACTTAACAAATGACAAATACCTTTGTGTCCAATATCTGTGTCTGTTCGTAATAATAACAATAGGTTTATTGCATCAAACTTATTCAACTGTTCAACGTTAGCTAATCCAACTAATTTAAATCCAATTATGAATACGAAAGATAAGAAGCTTGTCACTAATCATGCCGTGACGGGTGAACTAAATATAGCTGGAGGTAGAACGGTGTTTTGTATTACGTAGAATACTTTATCTCGGAATATGTACTAAGAATTGTTCGGTAGCGCGGGCTAGTATTAAAAATAGTTATAAACTCTGAACTCTCTAGCCGTTTGCCCCACATTAGGATACCCAGTCTCTACTACTTACGATTAGCGCACACCGACGGAGTGGCGGCGAAGCCACTTATTTAGTTACAATTGGAATTCAACTTTACTACATATGACTAGAATTGGAATAGCCATATGAAATTACGCTTGAAGTGCGTTCAAAAGAGCCGGTGCGAGAGGGTATTCCTCAAAGCGCACCAACTTTGAGACGCACAAAATGAACCGCACCAAAAGTATTCCTCTAAACGCACCAACGATGAAACATAGAGAAGAGCATGAAGGATTCGTAATAAATGATATCGATAGACGTTTTAAAATTCAACTGTCCTAAACTGTTTATTTATTAAAACTACCAGGAAAGCAGAAATGAACAGGAACCAGGTGCTTAAGCGAATTACTACTTAGTTCAATAATGGCAAAAGTTTATATAATAAGGTTTTGAAATTGAATCATTAGTTGTTTTGAAAAGTACCAGGGTGACAGAAATGAACAGAAAATAGACGCCTAAATGATCTCACTAAGTTGTGCACCAAAGATTAAACACAAAGACGAATATAAAGTATTCGTTATTATTCACTATATTGATGGAAGTCTTAAAACTGTCCTATATCTTATCTATAACAGTCACTTAGTGAGATCGTTTAGGCGCCTATTTTCTGTTCATTTCTGTCACCCTGGTACTTTTCAAAACAACAAATGATTTAATTTCAAAACCTATATTTTTATGATTATTGAGCTAGTTTAGTAGGTAAGTCGCTTAAGCACCTAGTTCCAGTTCATTTCTGCTTTCCTGGTAGTTTTAAAAAATAAATTAGGACAGTTGAATTTTAAAACGTTTATCGATATCATTTATTACGAATCCTTCATGCTCTTCTCTATGTTTCATCGTTGGTGCGTTTCGAGGAATACTTTTGGTGCGTCTCAAAGTTGGTGCGCTTCGAGGAATACCCCGGTGCGAGCCTATTCTCGGCGTTCGCTGCTCGGTAAGCCTTGCGATCAGTGAACTGCGCTTCGCCACACCGTCGGTGTGTTGTAACCCTTATTCGTACTATTAAACACAAATCACGCGCACGAACATTTAGCCCCGTGCTAATAAACGGGTACCATTTAATTAAACAGTGATTAAATTGAATTTTGATTGGCGTTACAAATAAAACAATCATTAATCAGCGAAAAACACTAATTGATCTGTGATGCATGATAAGCGTTTCCTGGTTTTTGCCGCTAAATGAATATTGATTTCGCTGACCAAATATTAATTTCGCTGGCCAATTAATAGTTCCGTTAATAAACCCCTCGTAACATGGCGGCCTGGTTTCAAGAGGAGCTGCCAAATTCTGAACGACATCAAAATTTTGTATATTTGACATCAATTATTGTAATTTATCAAATCAGCATTACAAGTGTTATCAAAACGACACTTAAACATCGTCCTAACAGGCGGGCGATGGCGCGACCGTGCGATGCGATGGTGCGAATGTGAATCAAATATCATAAAGTATGAGATAAAATGGTGTTTTTACAATTGTGAATAGTGCCGGAAAGGAATGATAGCCTAGCAGTTGAATGCCTTATGCCTTCCATGTAGGACGGTCTGAGTTCGATCCAGGCTCATACTCCAAAATTTTCGAATTCACGTGCGGACTTTTTAATTAGGGATCACTTGCGTTGCTTTAACGGTAAAGGAAAACATCGTGGCCGGTTCAACTGAAAGGGCTTAAAAAAGTTCTCCATGGTGTTTATAGTCCGGACCAGGCCAGTGTGGTGGACGAAGGCCTCAACTCTTCTGAGAAGAGGCCCGTGCCCAGCAGAGGAATAGTAATGTATGATTTTAACAAAACAGGCCGCGCCGGAGCGCATTTCACACTGTGCTGAAGGAAATTCAAGCTTCTATACAACAGTTAAGTTTCATGTTTGCATGGAAATTACACTGCTTGGAACTCGGTTAGATCCGCGCGTATGCCGCGGTAGCCAGTCGGCTGCTCGAGTACGTGGACGGCGGCTCTCGGCTGTCGTCGCGTCCGGTCGGCTCCGCTCGGTCACACCGCAGGTAGAAACTGACTGCAATAGCGGATACACGAGCACGCGCGCGCATGCGCCCGGGTTCCAGCAGATTGTAGCCGTCGGGCGGACGCGGTCGGATACGGGCGCGTGCTCGAGCATCCGCTGCGACGCGCTGCGCTGCGCTCCTGTGTGGCCCGGTTGGTGGAAATCATACATTACGATTAAAAAAAAAACTCAAACAGCTTGTTGCCGACAGTCCTGCAATGAAGACCACTTTAGTAGGGGCAATTTCCCGGAAAAATCACATAGGGGAAAAAGGAAAACCATTTTTAACATTTCTCCTTTTACAAGCTTACAATAACATGTGATGCAGTTGTATGAAATTAAATCACCTGTTTAATATTAGCTAATTGAGCGTAAGGCGCGTGCGTCGGTCTGCCACACTACAGCTACAACTCACAACCGTAAGAGCTATTGTTATTACAAATTATTTTGATTGCATAACAGCTGCGTCCCATTGTTTCTGTTTCCGACGGTCGCGATAGAAAACACCTTGATTACTGAGCTTATTAATAAGTTAGCGTTATCGATATAGGACGTGTTTGAGTTTTCACCTAAAACTGGAATTGGGACTTGTAAACAGGATAATGTAACGAATATGAGAAACAGAGAAAAAAATGTGATGTTACAAGGCGGAAATTATTAAAAATATTGTTCTTTACTACCTTGACCCCATTGCCCACATAAAAAGCTATTAACACTAAAAACCATAAGAGAAACACTTTGGAATTTTCTAGAAAAAAATAAAGAAGACTTACTTGCGTCTTCAGGTGTCACGCGCATAACCAAACTATTAGTTAATCTGTGGCATAACAACCAAAAAAGAACAAAAAT
This sequence comes from Amphipyra tragopoginis, assembly GCA_905220435.1. NCBI lineage: Eukaryota > Metazoa > Arthropoda > Insecta > Lepidoptera > Noctuidae > Amphipyra > Amphipyra tragopoginis. Next base: position 16,405,493 of record HG992009.1, read on the forward strand.
TAAAAAAGGCAAACAAAAAAAAAACTGTATTTATGATTAGTACGCGACCTCGCCGCGTGATCAGCTCATGATTAAGGACTCCGTTTGGGTCCGAAACTAGTCGGGCAATCCCGAAAAATGCACGTGAGTAAACCGTAACTAATCATAAATATGAATGTGTCTCACGAAAGTTATAATAATAAAAAAAAAAAACTATTCTTCTTGATGAAATTTAAAATAAGAAAATGGATCAACTTAGGTACTAGTTCAATGGCCAGAGATCGCTTAACATATACGACCGGAAGTTGTGGAGATATAATAAAGGTCCTTTAGTAGCTACTAAGGTCGCCTAGTTGCGTGTGGTTGAGTGTGGCGTTGTTTATCTATTCAGAAAATGTCTTAAGACATAGAAGCCCTTATTAATTAACCCGTTTCGACATGGCGGTCTGAGAGCAACATCCCAAGAGAAAATGTTGAACTGTAAACGTCATCTGAATTACATACTTTTTTATTTCTCAAATTTCTGTCTTTGGGCTGCAGATACATTGAGCGTATCTTGCGCTGCTCATGTTTCGCCGCGTTACGCGTATGCATCACGCTACATACAAATTCTCCTGCGCAGCCACGCGTATTTTACGTCATTACGCGGAGCGTAAAGGCCTCTACACACCAAAGCCGCCGGCCCGGCGGGTTATGCCGCCGGGCTTGTTTTGCGTCATGTTCTCTCGCTTAGTTGGCCGCAATAACCCGCCGGCATAACCCGCCGGGTAAAGCCGCCGGGCCGGCTGCTTTGATGTGTAGAGGCCTTAATAGGGCCTAGAAGTTTCGTGCGCGCGCATTACTGCGCCAGATACGCGACGTAAGATGCACTAAGTGTGTATTGGCCCTAAGTGATATCAAAACGTCACCTAAGAGGAGGCTCTCAAGAGGGAGCTATTTACATACAAGTCTAAGTGCGTATACACGTAGAAAGCGGGTTGCCGGCGTCGATCTGACAGCGCTTGTCGGTGCTGGTCCGCGCAGTTACTCGACGCAGGTAGTCTCTATACTGTGTGGCGAACCAACGCCGACAAGTTCCGACCTGCCCCGATCAGCGCGGGTAAGCCGTCATTTGTTGCTGTATTTGCGCGAATTTGTATTTGGAACAATGCGTATATTTGTTAAAAAATGCCAGCCCCTGCTTCTACCCGTTTCCTTTATGTAGCGGTTACCTGCAAGGACCAGTACCGATAAGCGCTGGTAGGTCGGCGCTGGTTATCTGCTTCCTTTATGTATACGCCCTAAGACAGTGTGGGTCGACCTCCCACTATATAGATTGCCATGAAACTTGCAGTAGGCTGCAGGTGGCCTAGATCTATTTCTTTCTATATTCCAACCTCCGTAAAACCTTACAGTCATCTGCGAGGTAGGTCTATATCGTCGGCGACCAGTGAAAACCTCGTAAATAGTAATTTTGGTCAAACACGTTTTATGTCATTTAGCAAGAAAACCTCGCAACCATATTTACGTCTGGACTGAGTTCAATTTGAATGCAAATAAGAAGTTAATTATGAATAATGCACCTGTTTATCTGTCAATAACGCGTAGTCGTAATGCAAATTGTTGCCATATTTAACGACAAAAATCCTATTTTTTTACAAGAAAATCTCCCATTTGATAAAACGAATTTCTCTTGAAAAAAAAATATATCGAGGATAAAAAATTTGAGCGAACAAACATCGATAACTGCCGGAGCTAGAATCAAACAAAATTAAAGTAGTCATGACTAAAACGAATCGTTTAATTAGTAATTTATAAAACACAATCACAAAGCATAAAGTCAACATTTAGTAATGTGTGTTTGTTAAAATTAGAATTATGTACAAATATTTATTTTCAAGTGCAGTGTTAGGCGATATTGATTGATTATACCCGGATGTAGTTTAAATATACATTTTTCGTTACATTTGTCCCGTTGACGGAAATAACATAGTGTATTTGTGTATTTTTATCTCCGTGTGCGAAGCTGTCGGAGGCTAAAATAACACGCACCAGCTTAAGTAAGGGATTTATAAAAACTGTGCAATGATTTAGATTAGAGTCAGAAATTATTTGAAATCCATAAATGAAAAATCTATTTTTTAGATATAGTTTTCTTTAAAGTTGCAATTGCAACTTGTTTATCCTTAAAATAAAATTACATAAAACTAAGGTTTTTTCCATCTTTCTATCGCTTTTAGACATTAAGTAATACTTCATTACGCCTGCTTAGAATCACTTGACGACGATATTTGATTGCAATCTGACAGATAAAATGTGGTTGTAACACGTTAAAAGAGTTATCTAACAGAAAAGGTATTAATAAGCCTTCTGGAACTTATCGAAGTTGTAATGAATGTTAATTAAAATATACTGTCTGATCTTTATCTAGGTATCGAGTGCCTGAACGCGAGATGGCGCGTCGAGGGGGTGACCGCACGGCGCCGCTGCGCACGCCCACGATGGCGGGCGGCCTCTTCGCCATAGACAAGGATTACTTCTACCAGATCGGCTCCTATGACCAGGGGATGGACATCTGGGGCGGCGAGAACCTCGAGATGAGCTTCAGGGTAAATTTTCTTATAGAGTGATAGGAGAACCGAATTAGGTAGATAGCTACGAATTGTTTGTTTCTCTACAAAGTAGTCGTGAGTCGTTAAGGCGTGTCTAAACATAGAGCGGCAAGTGCGCGGCAGCAACACTCAGCGTTCTCAGGACACAATTTTGCCGCGCCCTGGTTAGGACTACACTGCGCGGAAGACGTCCAATCAGCATGCCGCGCGCGGTAGCTGCGCACGATTGCCGCTTTACGTTAAGACACACCTTAATGCACAGCCCACTGCTTTTGGCCGGTATGTCACAGTAAAGGTATTTGTCAAACAAAATTTCGAAGCAAATAAAAAAAAGTGTCTATATTTACACTTCTACAATAAATGTCTGAAATACAGTTTTTGGCAAATAACTTTCATATCTTACTGGCCAGTCGCAAATGAGTTTGTAGTCTTCAAATATTCAAGCAAATTATTTATCAGGAGCACGCAAAAATAATGCGATCCTCGAAAATTAGGAGGATAGCTCATTTAAAGTCAATATCGGCTACAATAACTATGTGGGGTAAAGGTGTGGCAGTGCGGCGGCCACCTGGAGATCGTGCCGTGTTCGCACGTGGGCCACGTGTTCCGGGACAAGTCGCCTTATTCGTTCCCCGGCGGCGTGCAAAACATCGTGCTGCACAACGCAGCGCGCGTCGCTGAAGTCTGGATGGACGAGTGGGGAGAGTTCTATTACGCCATGAACCCAGGTTCGATTCTGGACGTCTGTGCCAACACTGCTAACATTTTGCTATTGAGGCGTTTAGACTTCGATCTCGTTGAGAATTTTGTCGCTTGGACAGTGAACAGCTTGAAATCATGTATCGCATAGAAAATACTATTGGTCAAATATTAACGCGTACACGTTTATTATAATTCAATTTACAATTTGTGTATTAAGCGATGACTGTTATGAGGTAATCGTAGTTACTGGTTAAACAGTTTATACAGGATTTGGCTCTCCAATCTATCTCGAGAGCTCAGCCTCTGTACAATTTTAGAATGAAGAAAACAAAAAGACCATATGGAGCCAGTTTAAGTAATTGTACATTTTGCGTGAACGATCACTACCTAATGGTAAATTAGAAATAAAAAAAATATTGTTAATTTAAGGTACAACTCCAAGACGGGCTGCAGACCGCAAACTGCGAAAGTAGTATCGCTTGCGGTGCGATCTGCGGCTGCGGTCTGCGGTTGCGGTTTTGTAGTCGCTGTCGGAATAGCACCTTTAAATTGCACACCTTAAAGGCGCTATTCCGATGGCGACTTGGTTGCAGTCTGCAGTTTGCAGCCCGTCTCGGACTTGTACCTTTATATTTATGATTAGTTACGGTTTACTCACTCTCTGCATTTTTCGGGATTGCCCGACTTGTTTCGGACCCGAATGGAGCCCTTAATCATGAGCTGAACACGCGCTGAGCTCGAGAGTCCCAAATCTTAAGATTTGACAAATATTATTTTCTATGTAACGAATGACGAAAGCAATTTCCATAATAAAAGTTCACCACCAAGCCGTTCTCTTCTATAAAATCTCGTATGCGGTATACGGGAATCAATGGCCATACGAACGTGGCCGGAGTGTTATTTTCGAAGTCCGAACTACTTTAAGTGCTCTAATTATAGGGTAATGCAGTTACATTATGAATGTAAGGCAATTATATCAGATTTATGAGTAGTTTGGAGCGCTTGTAACCGGGATGTGTACTTAAAATGGGATAATATCAATTATGATAGCTCGCGCACACGGTTTGGTTTCTGCTTACGATACCGTTCTGATTGCGTTCTGCTTTTGTTTCCAAGTAAAACGTAATTAAGATGAAACCAGCAGAGCCGGATTTAAGGGAGGGCAACAGAGCAATTTGTCCTGGGACGTTCACAAAAGAGGGGCTTCCACGCCACGTGTTTTTAATTTTTTTAGATAAGAAACAAATTGACTTGAAAGGGGTTTCGACAAAAATAAAAAAGTTTGCATCTGCTGTTCGATTTCTAAAAGACCGTTAAGTGAATAAACCTAATTTTGAGTTATGAGCAAAAACGTGTAAACTCAATTAGTCTTACAAGTCATTAAAAATTACACAATGAGAGCTTAAACAAAAATATCTATATATGTCTTCAGAATTGCTCATAACTCAAAATTAGGTTTACTAACTTAACGGTCTTTTAGAAATTGGACAACAAACATTCACAAGGTGCAGTCCGCGAGGCCTAAGCTGAGATTATCATTTGTGTGAGAATGAATGCAGACGCGTCCTTTGCTTGGTTTAAACCGGTTTATACTGCTTTCTGGCAATTGATTTTATGTGCACTCACACAAATGCAAAGCTCAACTTACGCCTCGCCAGTTGTACTTTTTTTAAAACATTTCAACGGGCCTCCACTTCTTCTTTGCACCAGGGCCTCTAAACCTTCAAATCCGGCCCTGCGCAAACAGAAGGTATTGCAAGGAGAACGTAAACTACGTGTGCGAGCTTTGAAAATATTATGTATTAAAAGATCTTAAAATAGCAAAATGGTAGAAGTGAAGGTACAAATACAAAGTTTTGTTGTGGCTTGGGATATAACACTAACAACGTAAAGTTTTGATACATTACATCATTAACATTTTAATAACTCGGTAAAGCTTGACATTAACCCCATTGCGGCTGCATTCATGTGTCTCGGCATGTATTTTTCTTTTTCATTCATTTCGCTTCACCGCTTTTTTATAATCTATGTGTTTTTCCCGCTCTTTGTTATCTGTTCTTGTGTTTTTTTATTCTTATTAATGATTCTATATTGTGTTGCAGGATTAAAAATTAATATTTTAAAATTATAAAAGCATTTATAAAAATTATAGGGTAATTTTTACTTGCTTCTTAGGTGTTTCTATGTTTAAAAACGATTATCTTTTGATATTATTTGATCCTGTAACACGTTTTTGTATCTGTTCGCTGTTTTCTATTTTTCTTTTAATGTTTTACATTAATTTCTGCTTCTTATTGATGCAGAAGCAATGAGTATTAAAAATTAATATTTTTCTACTACCAATATTAGAATTAACCACAGCAATCCTTTTTAGACTGAGTTGTGGTAAATGATATAAAGAAAATTTATCAATTAAAAATAATGAGATAACGTTTTGAGAACAGTTTCCTGTTTATTTTAGTATTACGTTTTATAACAATGTAATGTTGACATTCGGTAAAACCATTTGTGAATAAAATAAATACATTTAGACCATCTGGGTAAATAAAAAAATGCATCAGGTATATCTTGATAATGAAGTTGCTAACAGTTGTTAATGAAGGGATCAATATAATTACGGAACATTATAATTATAACAAAGAATCCCTAGTGGTTACCAATATAGCATTGCAAAGTTCTTATAACCTTAACCTACCTAAACATTGGTCCTAAGAACACCCAATTTTTTTGGACCTTCTAGTACATAGCCGTTATATGTAGTTGATTGGCTATTATATCTCATTTATTAGCAATTTCTGTATCATTTGCCGCAACTTGTCTACTTATCATGGCTTAATAGAATTATGTGTAATTGCGATAACAATTATAAAATAAATATTATATTCATTATTGCAGAGGAAGAAATAGATTAACGTATCGGTTCCTGTTTTGTGTATTCTAATCTATGTGTGTATTGTTTTATGTTTATGTGATCATAATTTTAATCCTAGATTGTTGTTAAAATTTCAGAAATGGGTATGTACTCCAATTTAAGAAATGAGATGGGAGAAGTTAGCTTTTTGTAATGGGGTAGTTTGTCTTCACTTGACCTCGCAAGGTTCTTACGTGAATAAAATACATGTTTACTATGCATATACAGGGTGTTCCGAAACTCAAAGTCAAGCCGGGAACAAATGATAGGTCAATTCAAGAGAAAAATGAAAAAGAAAAAAGAAACTGAGCTGGATACTTCTTTAAAAAATACATATTTAATAGTTACACTTATCAGGTAAAATATTATTCATGTTTTTTTTTAATTCGGACTTTTTTATATTTTTTTATGAACAGTCACGTTCTTTCCTATTATTTGTTCCCGGCTTGACGTTGAGTTTTGGGACACCCTGGGTATATTTCCGTATAGACTGTGTTATTATTAGACGGGAGTATCGTAAATTGTACTTGCGGTTTTTATTGAAATCAAATAAACTGTATCGTTAAAATACTCGATCGAGGTCTCGATACAGTTAAAATTTTTGGTCCTATTGTTGTATTCTTATTTCGGTAACTTTAGCAACGATTTCGGGATTATTTTTGGCCCTTAACCGTTATGTACTAAAATTAAACTTTTATAAGTTTTGTTTCACTATTTTATCACAATATTCACTGAGTCCCATTACTAATCTTTGTGGTGCCATAATATAAAACATCTCATTTTAATACCATGGTGAATATTGGCTTAGTTACGGGCAATAATTGGATGATTTACACAGTTGTTAAAGCTATATAAATAAGGAAGTTTCAGTTGTTATTCATAGATTCTCATTATTGCTTGTGACTAAATGAACATTTCACACGTGTTGGTGCTACTGGCCAGCTGAGTACACAATAATGAAGTTATTTGAAGTACCTATAATACGTCATCGTAACGTTGTATCACCTAGTACGTGTGAAATGTAAAATAACATCAGACATGTAGCCAGGAAGGAAGGCATTACAAATTCAATAATTTTCTCTGTTCGTTGAGAAGATATGAAAATCGGTTAACTTTCGGTACAAATGGAATTGATATATCATGAGGATTATCAATGGTCTCAACATCTTCACAGATTATACAGTCAACAAATCTTTTTGGCTATACGCTTAGTTTGTAGGATAACAAAAAAAAAACTGAAAAAAAAACTTTCTCACGAAATTTGTATAGAGCCGTACATTATGTCTTAAGCATTTTCTACCAGTCGACGTTATGTGACGGTGATGCAGAGAAAACATGGTGGGTGCACTAAAAGAGCTACGTGATGTGATACGCTTTTAAAAATAAACAAAGATATTTTGCTAATGAAGCTAATACCTAAGTTGGTGATGTCACGTAAAGATAGCTTAAAATATTAAATACAAAGATAATTGAAGAGAAAAACTAAACATCAATTATAATATTATGTAGTAAGTGTCAGAAAAACTTTGATTACAATGAAACAATAAAAATGAACAGTCGCTACTTAGTAGAGTTTTAGTTTAGGTACTCATTACTTTGGTAATAATGTTTTATGGATGATTAAAAATATTATGGCGGTTGAATGTGTTCTTGGCTATGGCCCGTTATTTCTTATTATTTTTTTTCCAATGGAAACTGTCGTGTTAGTTGTACTCAGGGCCGTATTTAAACATAGGTTGCAATCTAGGAACCCGTATCAGAAAATTGCTCTATAAAAGTATTTTGCAGCGTAATTTAACTCCTCCCTCGTAAGTAGGGTTCGCACCACAAGTGAGTCTAGGGTTCTACAGAACTACAGATCCTAAATGCGGACCTGCTTGTTCTCTTTACTCCATAGAACTCCATTATTTTTTAAACAAATACACACTCTGGATGTCGATAACAGGCTGGAAAGTCAACCGATTTTTATTTGTTACTATTTGATATTGGTCTTTCTCGTACACCGCCATGATAACATAGTAAATCACGTAAAAGTCCTTGAGTAGACACCGCGAATTGACTGCTATTGGAAAGACTGAATGCGAGATAGAATCAAACGTGGTTTAGCTAGGAAGACCCATGTTAAATAGAGTAAATGAGTAGCATTGCACCTTCCTGGCTACTCGCTTGGGTACATAACACGGTGGTCGGGGCGCGCCAGGTGTGGATGTGCGGCGGTCGGCTGGAGATCGCGCCGTGCTCGCACGTGGGCCACGTGTTCCGCAAGACGACGCCCTACTCCTTCCCCGGAGGCACCGGCCGCGTCGTCAACCATAACAACGCGCGCCTCGCCGAGGTCTGGCTCGACGACTGGAAGCATTTCTACTACAATATTAACCCGGGTACTTGTGGCACGCCTGTTCTCAATTGAGTTAGCTTGGGAAATGAACTGAACTAAAAGTTTGGGAACTAAAAATATTCAGTTTAATAAGTATAAAAAAAAATGATTACAATTAGCACACAAATTAGTTTTGTTTAGGCCCGGCTCAGACGACGGACTTTTTGTCCGGCGGACTACCACGGACAAGAATGAAAGTAGTTGGTAGTTGTTGCCATCGCAGACACTAGAGTTCTAACGACAACTGCAGACAAAATTATCATCGTGTCCGTTTAGTCCGTGTTAAATTTCGCGACCGGCAAAGACTGCCAACCACGTCAATTCCTGTCCGCGGCAGTCCGCCGGACAAAAAGTCCGTCGGCTGCGCAGGGCCTTATTTGCATAAAAGTGTACTGATGTTCAGTCAGGTTTCCAAACTTTTATTTAAGATCGAATTATTAGATTATGACCTACAGATCCTATTTTGATCATATTAAATGAGTAATAAGTTTTTAACACTTTGAAACAATGCACAGCTACATCAGTGACTACCTACTCGGTTTGCAATTTCCGATAAAATTCTCAATTAACGCTTAATGCTTCATGATACTGACAACGAACAAAAGCAACGGAAACTGAATAGATAATGCAAATTTCTAATTAAAAGTATCCGACAAACTACTATAAACCCATTAAAAGGTACCTATGCTGCACAAATTTTATTTCTTTTTGCTTGACTAAATTCAGAACAGGTGGGCTAAGCGATAAGCGTTATATTTCAATAGGCAACATAATTGTGTCGATAACAGTTAGAACAAAGAAGTCGAGAAAAACATATTTTTTACTTTTTTTGTGTTAATACTTTTTCATGTTGCGTGTTCTTCCGTGTATAGCTCAGTAGAATATACAGGGCGTCCCACGACTTTGCCACATGGAGGGGAAGTACCTTAAATATTATAGATAGAAAAATTTACTGAATGAAGACTTCATTTTTATTTTAAAAACAATACGAACTGCATTCAAAGAATTTTAAATAATCACCTGTCTGAACCGGGAATCGAACCCGCTAAATGTGAAAACAAAAAAAACTGTAATTTTATTGTACTAATCGAAAGGCTCGATCAGATACATTTATTTCTCCTAACTAACATAGCATCTAAAATAAAAGGAACACCATGAAATTTAACATTTAATTTAAAATTTTGTTCAGTATAATGAACACCATTGTTTCTGACTATGTCGTTTTGAGCATTTAATAAATTAAATTGTTTGTAAGTTGCACAGATGAACGTGTCTTATTATTTCAAATAAATGTTAAATTTCATGACGTTCCTTTTATTTTAGATGCTATGTTATTTAGAAGAAATAAATGCAGCTGATCGAACCTTTCGATTAGTACAATAAAATTACAGTTTTTTTTGTTTTCACATTTAGCGGGTTCGATTCCCGGTTCAGACAGGTGATTATTTAAAATTCTTTGAATGCAGTTCGTATTGTTTTTAAAATAAAAATGAAGTCTTCGTTCAGTATTTTTTTCTATCTACAGTATTTAAGGTACTTCTCCTTCATGTGGCAAAGTCGTGGGACGCCCTGTATAGGGATGATGCTTCAAAAATAAAGATAATTTGAAATAGAAATCTAATTTTGCCTTTAAAATCAATTAACCCTGTATATCTCTTCTATTAAAACATTTATTTATGCTTTGTTCTAAGAGAAACGAGACGTAAGTAAGTGTTATTTAAGCATGTATTTAACAAAATTAACCAATCATTAACATTTTGATTGCATCAAAATTCATTTATTCGTCATCGTTATTGGGTATAAAGTATTCATGCTTCAAACTAACAGTAGTATTGCTATGTTAACTAAATTGATTTTTCACAACAATTAAAATTCGACATGGTAAATGTTGTGCTGTGGGATTGCCGTATGTTCTTGTTACCTCAAATTGATTAAAATGTTTTTTTAAAGCACTAAAGATAAGTTTAATAATGATAATGACACTGACAGACTTACTCGAACTTATATTTATTTACTCCACCATTTAAAGAAGCAACAAAAACTTCTAATTCAAAAAGAAATTATACAAGACAAGATTTCGACTTCTATAAACTTCCCATTAAAACTATCTCGTAACTTCGTTCACCAGGACCAATTTTAAGTACGTAAGGACCAAAAAAGCTTGCAACAAGTAGAATGTAGAATAGCATAGGTCCTCATAAAATTATTTGGTACATGTATGTTATGGTAAGCAGGGGCACTCAACGTGCCGGTCGGTGACGTCAGCGAGAGACGCGCCTTGCGCGAGCGACTCAAGTGCAAGAGCTTCAGATGGTACCTCGAGAATATATACCCGGAGAGTCAGATGCCGCTCGACTACTACTACCTGGGAGAGGTGAGTTAAACCGTTTTACTGTAGGTTTTATATTAGTGTTGTAAGAAACTCGAGTCTTTTAGTCTTCATTTCGAGACTTGAGTAGATTTTCAAGACTAGGACTCATGAGTCCGAGTCCTATGAGTCTTCTGAGTCCTTTCGAGTCTTTTAAGTTCTTTGAGCTAGACTGAGTTATGAACTTGTGTTGGTGTATTATAATAGGTAATACTGTGTGATTTTATATCGTCATCCATATTTATTTGCTGATTGAAAATAAATCGCACAATAAAAGTTTGTAACAATAAAATTGCATTACTCGGGGGTGGAAGTGTCTAAAGGCGTAATAGCGGGGAAACCCACTCCGGGTCTTTTAGACCCGCGACGGCGAAACCGGGGTCACACCTCTCTACACCTCTAGCCGCTCACACGTCTGTTGCCCCCTTCGCCTATGTACTGGCGGCATTTCAGGGGGCCCAGCTAGTGAGCTGGCGAGTCACCGTCTGCCAACATATTTCAAATTAAAGCTTGAAAGGCAGACGCCGTTTTCTTCCGGCAATATAAGTTATCCAGTCCACCTAACACCCCTTCCCATAGCCCAGATATTTTTCACCACATTTTACAATAGTCTTGCACCCACCTGGGACGGTCCATGACTGTACTCTAATAGTGCAGCCGTGGATAGTCCCCGGTTGGTGCCCCACCTCATTTTAGATTAAAGTTCTCAAAGGGGCCTCTGCGCGTTGGACCTGTGTCCCCGTGTATGCCTTCCAAAGGACCGGACATCTTCCGCACGGAAGATGAACCGTGAGCTCCAAAGAAATTGCATTAAACGCAAATAACCTCATCAAAAGTCCACCTGAAGACTGACGATTTGCTGAATCAAAATGCGAGTTAAAACGTATAAATAAAATAATAAACACACATAATACCGTCTACTTATCTATACTAATATTATAAAGAGGTAGAATTTGTTTGTTTGTTTGTTTGTTTGTTTGTATGTAGGAGGTAATCTCCGAAATTACTCATCCGATTTCAAAAATTCTTTCACCAATAGGAAGCTACGTTATCCCTGAGTGCTATAGGCTATATTTTGGGATCAAAAAATTAGGGATCCGTAAATTAACGGGAGCGAAGCCGCGAGCAAAAGCTAGTAATAAATAAATATTCTGGAACAATTTATACAGCTATGGATTTAGAGGACTCAGTCATGAGTTCTTTTAAAAAGACTTGGCCTTTGAGTTCTTTTTGGCAGGACTCAAGTCTTTTACAAAAGACTCTAAATTCTGAAGGACTTGAGCTCTAAGTTTTATTTATAAGACTCGAGTCTTCAAAAATAGCTCAAGTTTGATTAAATAGGACTCCAAGACTTGAGTTTCTTACAACACTATTTTATATGGTACTTCCCCAAAGCTTGCTCACTCAAGGATGGTCGTGATAGGAAAACGTTTTACCTATCCAGCGGCTTGCGAAGTAGTTACCTATGTAGATTATGATGTCATCGGTGTGATGAATCCTGATGCACTTCTCAATGTCAAAGCATTATTTCAATTAGACCATTTAGCAGGCACTTTTGAATTGTCTAAAAAAAGAAGTTTCTGCCGCTTGCCAAAGTGTAGATTCCTAATTTTCGTTCCCATGTGTAGACTTCTATCTACCTACTTAAAGTCAAGGATGAAGATAAATACCAAATCATTACCGCCCTTTTGCGTTCTCGTAACCTTAAAAAAACCATTTGAAAGAACCTGGCTAGCATTGAACAAAGGACAATGGGACAAAACGTCCCCAGTAGTGTAGCACTTTTTGACCGATTGTATATGAAAGACCTTCTTAATCTCTTAATTTTATTGTATGACAGCTCATCTGTAAAATGTATAGTATAAAAGTTATTTAATATGAAAGTAACATAAAATTACCTTAAAAAAATGCTTATATTATTACTTCAATACGAATGTAATTATTTTAGTTAGTGATATGGGGTTATTTGAAGAGCTCCAAAGCTAGTCAGGTCAGGCGGGTGTCGACAATTCATCAACACCCACCATCCGAACCCGCAGTCGCCGCAGCGGCCGACTACAGTCTCTCTCTCATAAGTAAAGTTCACCGCCCAGGCACACACTTTTAGAGCCCGATGACGAAATTACGCTCCTCCAGCACAATACACAGCGTCCGCCGCCCGCCGTCCGGCTTACCATCCTCGCTGACGAGGCCCGTCGCGACGTCCCACCGCTGCCGGTCATGATCCACCGAGCTCTCTCGTCGGCGTCGGAGAGCCGGTCGCCTCTTCAGACTCCGCAGACACACCGATAATTCAGCCCTCATCAAAATGCCCCCCCATCCCCAAGCCTCCGCAACGCCCTAAGCCGAGGTCCGAATCCCACTAGGGGTTGCACTTAGTGCTGTTGTTGCAGGTAGTCTCATGATGTTAGTGTAGTACAAGTACTTAGGTTAGGTTAAGTATTTTACTTCCCCACCATTTTCTGGAGACTCTTCAGGTCTCGCCAATGACTGCCCGGTTACGTAGAAGGGTTCCGCAAGGACCATCTACAGCAGTCCAAAAAAAGTATCCACATTTGAACATGTTTGCTCGTAGCGTGGCGTTAGTACCCTGTTCGGAACTGCCTGAGTGAGCACGTATTTATTAATAAAAACAAACGAGCAGAGCCTAAACGCCATCCAAGCGGACTATTGTTCCTGCCTGACTGGGATGAGGACAGTTGGTGCATGCGCACATGTTCTAAGCATACTACGGTACCTCGGTGTCGGGAAGCACTTAGCGAATTTCGTTGGGCCAGCAAGTGCCTGGGATGAAATAATAATCAAATCAAATCAAATGGTTTATTTGTGAAACATAGGTATACAACAGGTCATAATAATCGAAAGTGAAAATGCAGAATAGAAAATAAACAGATTTTTATTTGTAATTAAATGTATTTTTAATTTTTTATTTATAACCTCCTCCAGAAAAATATAGAATAATTATAATACATTTAGGTATTTTTGATTCATTGATTTTATAAACCGTTCATTTTGATTAGAACGACTCATTCTTTAAGTCAGTATACTATTTATTTTTCAGCCAATAATTGATTTAAAATGAGGAAATAATAAAAAATGAAATATCATTTTTATTTTTTTTCAAACTGGTTTCATTCATTCCTTCACTCATTCTCGACTATTCATTCGTTCGTTCATTCAATCAAACTCACTCTATGGTGCTACAAGGGTGGGGACGGGGTCCATACATTTTGTCCCATTGTCCTTTTTATCTTAATCATATTTTGTCTATTACTGTTTTAATATTCTTTCATACCTAGTTATACAAGTAAGTATTTATTAATATTCTTTTCAAGGAAATATCCATCTGCATCAACGAACAAGTTTTAATGTTCATCAAAATTCTCGTAAATTAAATTATAGGTCCACCGTATTGTACGTGCGCAATACAAGCATTGTAAGGTTCAATTTAAACACATTATTAAGCGTATTAAGTACGTATTTCGAAACATCAATAGATTATTTGTACCAAATGTTTGTACAAGTGTATGGACACGTTTGAACAAATATTATCGTTTACAGATTCGGAACACTGAGACTTCTAACTGTTTGGACACACTCGGCGGGAAGGCGGGACAACCGCTGGGCATGGGGTATTGTCACGGAATGGGCGGAAACCAGGTCTTTATCTATCAATTCTTTATAACAGTAAAAATAGAAATAATGTCCACTTTTTCGAAAGTAATGACTTTACCTCTCGTTAAAATGATCAGACAGGAAAATCAAAAAAATCAAAAAGATCAAAGAAAAGTCGGAAACGTCAAGAATCAATACTAACCCAAGTATGTATGTGCTTGTTGTGTTACCGTCACGTTACGCTGACGTTTACTCGGGTTACAATTTTGTTATATTTCATATTAAGCAGTCAAAGAAAAGTCGGAAACGTCGAGATCCAATGCTTACCCAAGTATGTATTTGCTTGCGTTACCGTCACGTTCACCGACTATTACACGGGTTACAAATTTGTTTCATTTCATATTATGCCTAATACAAATATTTAGGTAATGTTAGAATTACGAACATAGATTTGAATGTAAGGGAGGTTATTTCATTTACTAATTGCACGCCGATCATTGAAGGTAAGCGCATATGATGTCGGATACGTTAGCCACGCTGCAGCTGTAGTGTGTCGTTTTTTTTGTTGTGGTACCTTTGTTACGCTGTACCTCAATCTACACTTGGGAGCAAAGAAATCGAGCCACTCCTATTTTCACGTGTCCTGTCATTAGTTTTAGTTTAATGAATTATATAATTCAAAATACAAAAAACTACCCTCATTGTAAAGGTTATCAAATAACCTTTTAGGCGATATATGTTTAGAATTGATCTATTCCATAATACCAAAAATAATGACAATTATATCTACGTATTATTTGCTCCCAAGTATAGTATTTAACTTATACATTACAGCACTAGAGGTCACTTTGAACCACGGAAGCCTACTTCGCTTTCAATTCGAGTCCCGAATCATGTTTCCGATTTGCTTGTCCGATAGTCTGATCTGACAATCTGAAGTGAGGAACTTTGCCCGTCTGAAGTGAGGAACAGAATGCTTAAAGCCTGCTTTCGGAGCTGCAAAGTTATATTGCGAGTACCAAATAACTTTGCTCTTCTGAAGTGAGCAATAGGACAGTCAAAGCCTGGTTTCAGAGCGGCAAAGTTGCTTTACGCATACTGTAGTCAGGGGGAGGGATTTCAGGGTCGAAAAGCCTGTCAAGTCCATAGTACACAACACAGTCAAAACGACGAAGATTGTAGTGATTCATACATACTAGGTTCCCTCCGCTACGGTCCGACAAAATCTGCGCGTACCTTAAATTTTAAGCACGTTACTAATTAAATTTGTTTTTCGAAGAGTTTTGGCACTAGTAGAATTAAAGTGCTGAACCCTTATAAGTATTGTTTACTAGAATTGCGAATTAGGCTTGCAATATCAATGCTATGGAAAACGCATGCTTGATCATAAATGATAACAGTTGTTGCTTAAAAACAACAGTCGTTGCTTAAAAACAACAGACGTTGTCTAAAAACAACATTCATTGCTTAAAAACAACAGTCGTTGCCTAAAAACAACAGTCGTTGCCTAAAAACAACAGTCGTTGCCTAAAAACAACAGTCATTGCTTAAAAACAAGCTAAAGCTTGTTTTTTATACAGCTGTAATATAATTCGTGTAATTCCTTAAAACCACACGATCTATTACTGGTATAGATTGATCTGAACTGATTTAGCATGATTAAAAATAAAATCAAATTTATCTTTTTTGTCTTGCGATAGTGGTTAGTAATCGTATCTAAACCATAAAAAAAATATTAATTATGATAGAACATTTGCCACGCATGAATGATTGGAAGCCCGGAGATACAGTTGGCGGGCACGACTGGCCCAGTATCGTTCTAAGCAGTCTGTTAACTCGGGTCGCTACAAGTCCACCATGTTTCCTTTTTCAAATTAGTTTTTGATTGAATCCAAAAGGTTCCCATGCAGGGTCAATCTGTGTCACCAATAGACCAAGAGGTTTAAAGGAATTCCGTGAATTCGGATACATTCTGTATACACTTGCTAACACTAGTCTTGACTAGTTTAAAAAGCTGGCTAATTGAGCAGACCATCTATAATTTTGAAGAATTTATTAAATTTAAATTTAATTAATTTCAAATTCATGATTATATGCAACAGTATTAGGTATGTACTGTTACTTTTTCTAATATATTGATATCTTATTCTGTTGATAACTTGCATATTATTGAACTATAATAAGATACGACTTAGCATTTGCATTTAGCTGATATTCAAGCCTTAATTCTATAGTTTTTGTCCAGGTGTTTGCGTACACGAAGCGTAAACAGATAATGTCTGACGACAACTGCTTGGACGCGGCACATCCCCGCGGGCCCATCAAACTGATCCGCTGTCATGGTATGCGCGGAAACCAGGAATGGACCTACGATACTAAGGTAATGAATGCACTACAGATACAATTGTACAATAAATATCGACTGTTGACTCCCCATATCATACTGTCAGTAAGTAAGGCTGCGGTTATACGAAAGCGACACGTCGTTGTATACACCGTTGGTCCGAGGTACCTACCCGAAAGACTTTAACCATCGATGCCTAATTGGAGAAGAAAAGCTAGGATATAGTTTGTCGAATAAAAGCTTAATTTCCGAGATATTCATTATTTGAGGAGGTTCTTTTCAAAACTTGACTATTCCACTTTTTGTGCTTTTGCACAATTTGAGAAAATAGTTTTTTTAGATATGTAACTACGTATTTAACCCGAAATTTTGTTGCATTATTAAAGACGACAAGATAAGTCATTGCTTTGTACAGGATTCAAAAATTTAGCTATAATATATTTTTAATAAATCCAAAATTTGAAATGGAATAATCTAGTTTTGACGCGGCTGATAGGGAATAATCAAGTTTTGTTACGAGCACGGTCCACTTGCTCAGTTAACAATGACATGACTTTTGTGTCTAAACTGTCAAACAAACGCCACGTAGTGTTGTGCAATCGTTCAAAATAAAAAAATCAGCTTTCTACATATATTAAAAAAGTAAAGAACATTTCTGACTGAAAAATGTAGCGATAAAACATGTTTTATTGCAATTTGGACTAAAATAGTTAATTAACTTCTGGATTAATCATATTTTTTCCTAAAATGTATATTTAAAATGGGTTATGTCATTTGGAAGTGGAATAATCTACTTTTGACGAAAGTGTGCCTTTTATTCTTTTTTTTTGATGTAACTATCAAGTTTTTGCTCAGTTTTATTTTCGCTGAGTATTCATTTCAAGGTAAGCAATAAAAAAAAAAGCGTTTCTGTCGAAAGTGGAATAGTCAAGTTTTGAAAAGAACCTCCTCATTTATGGAAATTCACTACGAACTAAGTGAGCAATAAAGTGCAATAAAAATAAACTTACACAGTAAAACTTTCTAGTGGATTTCGCGCTCAAGAATGTGAGATGAGATAGATATGTACGCACGCGCGGGTGACTATTGTTTCCAGAAAATAAGGTTTAGTTATCTTATTACTAAACAGTCTACGATTTAACTTTTAAATTAAGATTTACCTTGGCAATAATTATTTGGAATAACATAACATCACGACTGTATTCCCAGAAGGGGTGTGCAGAGGTGTATAATACACCCTCATTTCGCCGTTTTTTAATGTTTAAGTCCCATGTATTATGGGGCGAGCCTATTGCCATCAACCGGGCACAAATCGAGACTAGAGAGAGAGGACTACTACTGTGAAATTCCACACAGAAAAAACAAATAACACTGCCCGAGCTAAGGACCGTACCCAGAACCTCACGTTCAGTAGTCACCCTTGCGACCCCTAGATCAAAGAGGCAGTCATCACCATCAGTCAGTTATTTGGAATATAATATTTATTATCCAGTTAACACATCATCATCTGCCTAGCCTTTTCCCAACTATGTTAGGGTCGGCTTCCAATCGAACCGGATGCAGCTGAATATCAGTATTTTACATGGAGCGACTGCCTATCAGACCTCCACAACCCAGTAACTGGGTAATACGATACTCTTGGTAAGACTGGTTGTCAGACTTTCTGGCTTCTGACCAACAGTAACGACTGTCAAAGATCTGCAAATGACAGCCCGGACCAACGGCTTTACGTGCTTTCCGAGGCACGGAGGAAACTCGCTATGGTAAATGGTCACCCATCCACAGACCAACCTCGGGAAGCGTGGCTTAACCCGGAAGATCGGTCTATGCGGCTGTAATTATTTAGCCACGAGTTCCTCTAGTATCTAGTTAACACATATACCTTTATAATATATTTCAGTCACGATCAATAAAGCACACGAACACGGGCATGTGCCTGGAGAAGCCCGAGTCCGGCGACGTGTGGAAGCCAGTGCTGCGGCCGTGCAACAGGTCGCGCGGCCAGCAGTGGCTCATGCAGGTCGACTTCAAGTGGCAGGCGCGGCGCCGCACACAGCCCAGCTAGTCCCCGCACCATCACAGGTACCACTCTACTAAACCTAATACCACAGTCTACCTATATCTTACTCCTTACAGTCGGTCAACGTAGAACATTGTCGCAGAGCAATTGTGCGGGGGTTGCGGGTTGAAGGGGAGGTTATGTGCCGAGTAGCCATACTGCATACATGGGAACTAACCTCCGCCCCTACATAATTTTGACATTTCATAGGACCTGTCAAATGTATGGGCGTTGACCCACTGTATGTAGTAAGTAGGTACACTGTGCTAATATCTAACTTTAAGACATCGTCAGTGAAGTTCTAACAGTGCGGAAGTCAAAAATGGCTACTTTACAAGAGAGTGAAAAAACTATTTAAAACGAGCGTAACCTACGCTGAACGCAATATTGTTTTTAATTATCATTACAGATAAACTCTTTGATGATTTATTAAACACTAGCTTTTGCTCGCGGCTTCGCTCGCGTTAATTTATAATTTTTTGATCCCAAAATATAGCCTATAGCACTCAGGGATAACGTTGCTTCCTATTGGTGAAAGAATTTTTGAAATCGGATGTGTAGTTCCGGAGATTACCTCCTACATACAAACAAACAAACAAATTCTACCTCTTTATAATATTAGTATAGATTTGAAAATCCTAATAATCTTTTTCGTTTCAAGTAATATTGTCACTTTCGCAGTGTCGTTTGTTTTTGTCACAATATGACTTACGCACTGTTAGAACTTCACCGACGACATTCGAGTCCACCACACTTTTCATAGAGCTCATACACCATGCCGCTATACATATGGTTAGTGGACCTTTCAGGAACCCTCCTCGAAGACCCCCTCGGCATTACGTTTGCGCTAAGAGTGAACCCTCGAGGAGGGTTCTTGGCATAAGGTTTAAAACACGCTACTACATAGTAAAATAGTGTTTTCAGGGGGTTTTGTTGATTATGTTATAGCGGTGAATTTTCTAAGAAAAACCTACATTTACTATGAGCCCTCCACGAGGGCACCCGACATCGCGAATGCGACTAGAAGGTGCCTTCTTGGAGGGCACCCGGCACTAAACGTGTTAAGTAGAATAACTATGTAGTAGAGCTAGAGGTATTCTATCTGACAAAGGCGGGTGAATTATAACAATTTGAACCTTATATCAAAGATATATCAAAGTATCAAAATATATCAAAGTAATAATACGAAATTAAAAAGGGTTTAATACCCTTTTAAGAAGTTTTAGAGAAGTTCAATACTTCCTCCTCTCTCTCCTACATTTGCCGTGCCTACAAGGCCCACACATGTTTCTTATTTATATTAATGTAACATCTATTTAACTTGTTGTTTTTCTATTGGGCTGCTGTAGGTCGTCCTAGGGGACGGTTTCTACGTAACCGGGCAGTTTATTTAACTTGTGGAGTGCAATAAATGTATTGAGTATTGAGATATAAAAGTTACCACACCCGTCCTTGTGAGATAGAAATACTTACTATACCTGAAACGGATGAGGATGTAAATATTATATTTATTTAATTATATTGACACAATGGTGTTATTGTATCAATTTAGCTTCATTGTTCATAAAGTTGCACTATTTGTACCCATTTACTTCTATTGTTATAAAAATGCAGTGTTTGCGTAATAGACAACACTATAATGATACAATAAGTTAAATGATCAGTTTTTAATTATTTGTACTTCACGTCTAGGCTGATTTTCCATGACTCATTTGTCTTTTAAATGATCTCTAGCAGTAGGAATATTTATTTAAGATATATTGATTCTTGTGGCATAATTTTAATAGTACAGCATGACTGGCTAGTCGCTTTACATATGAAAACCAGTAAGGCATAAAATTTTAATGAAATAAAAAACTGCTTTTCCATACCGTCGGTGCGCTTTACAGAACCCATATTGGCCACGGCCAAAAAATCTGACATGTGCACGAAAAATACAAAATAAAGTACCTATATTTTGAGCTTATGAAGTAACACAAAAAAAATATTTTTATCACCTTAGAAATACAAGATTGTGAATTTTTAGATTTTTCTTAATTAGAAGTAGTGCAACAAACGCCCTAGCAAAGTTATTATTCAAAACAAGGAAAAGAAGTAGAATTTTAAATGTAATGTTTTATCGACGAAAGAATAGAGAAAATGACATATCGTTGCCTTACAATGAAAACCTCGGGAATGCATTTGGTCATTGTACGGTTCTTGTGGGCTTTCCACGCGGACGAAGTCGCGGGCAAAAGCTAGTCAATTATATTTATTACGAATGTTATATACCCAATAAAGGCTTAATTTCAGTGTCTACAAACTAATTTCGCATAGAGCTGCTCTCTTATAATTATAGTATCAATACGTCACGATAAAGTAAAAATTACCAAATTACATTCCCAAGGTTTTCACTTTAAAGCGACGATATTGCCATTATGTTTATGTCATTTAGTCTATTCTGGGGTGCATGAAAAGAGCCTCCACGAGTGACGATACTTAAGTACGTCCGGCGCACCCTGGGCAGTCAGCCCCGCTACCAACCTTGCTGACTGGCTAATCTTTTCACCACAGCATGAGCTGTTTTCATATAGCTCGTGCTGACACGAGAGAAGAAGAAGAAGAAGTCTATTCTTCCGAGTTACGGTATTCATGCTATGCCTGCTCCTGCAATAACCTTTGGTAAACCTTATTCTAACTAAACTTTTTCTCTTTTCCAGGAATGACAACGATTGACCATACCAGTCTTCCCCTCTCGTTAGATATCAGATTTTATTCATTATTCCTTTATCTGAAATTTATATCTATTAGATTTAATGTATCGACACACGAGGTCCTGAGAACTGTTGACAATACATTATAAACGCTGTAATATGTTGTATTTCCTGTAAACGTTGCTCAATTTAGTATTGCGTCGGATGTGTTTAGAGTGTGTTTTATTTGACATTGTTTCTTGTTTGAATAGGCGTATGTAATTGCGAGAGATATTTGTTATAAATATATATTATTAAAAATATACACTTCTCATCAAAAAATCAAAACACAATTTTACGTTTTAAATGGGTAATTAGAAAAATATTAATAAAAAAAATACTAAATGCCATTTAATAGTGCAACACGGAATATTTTGCAAAGAAACTTGCAATAAATCGATCGTATCGCTCGAGAAGTGGCCCGATTTCTACCAGATCCTGAGCGGCGCGTGAATAAACCAGTCTTCCGAAAGCGTTGGTACACTCTATGAACAGACGAGAGGCTTAGATGTAATCTTGCAGCCACAACATACTGACTTAGCTCAGAATCCAGCAACGTCACTACTAGGGCAAATAATCCTGTTTTAGAAAAAAAAAAACACTATTTAACAGACGTCACAGAGCCTAATGATCAAATTAAAAAAAGAAGGTTTAACAGTGATGGGTTAGTTTGTGTGCGTTGCACGATAAATGTACTTTAAACACACATTTGTCTCAAAACAATGTCTTAAATAATTTGTCTCAAATAATTCATTTATGGAAAAAAAAAACGAATTTGGAAGTTCTTTTTTGTTTAATTGTCGTCAGAAACAAAATTTCAGAAGTGTTTCGATTTTTTTGATGAGAAGTGTAGTATAGTTTTGAATCACTATATTTTTTGCTTGTCGTAAGCTAGTGTATTCTATTTAAATGCGTTGAATCGCCTTATAAGGACTTGTGGTTGAGCCCACGAACGAGCCATTAGTAGACTTTAGTTACTGACTAAAATTACTGAAAATATGCGCACGCGCATTAGCTCTGGGTCTCTGCAGAATACTCCATTCCATGACCAGTTAAAATGTAGGTAATTTTATTCAAATAGTTTGTGTCTCTTTACTTACCTATACAATATCTTCTCTTGTTCCTTATACATATTATATTTTAATTTTTCAAGTGTTTTCAAATTCAATCTGTCATTTCTGTCTTATAGCATTTACAATTGTTCGAACATATACACTACATTTTCTAAAACTATATTCCATTCCAATAAGTACATTTCTTATAACAATTTGATCTATCTCGTTATCTTCAAGTATTTGTATAGAATGGTTTTATGCTCGCGGTGCTAAACTTCGCCACTAAGTTAGGGTTTACCTTCGACATTTTATCATCAATCGGTTAGTAATGCTAGAGGCACATGAGTGTCATACCCATTAACGAACTGCCTTCAAGTTGCCACCAACAATCCGATAAAGTAAGTTTTAAATCTTCGTTTTAATGTAGTATTTCTAACAAACTGTTAAGTTCACTGCGGCCATTGATTCCCTGGAGAATATTTTCATACATTTATGTCGAGTTAGATCTAGTTGTCGTATGTTGTTTCGAGAGTTGTCACTATAGTGTTTGTTGCAAGCACTGCACAGTGTTGTGTTATGCATACTATTTCAAGTGTGAGATTATTATATGTGTAGCTAGGGAACTGTTTCATACACTTGTTGCTACACCTACAAAAGACACGGTTTATAATCTTGTAGATGTAACAATAGCTCTATATTTTTAAAGCAACTGTTGCCTTAATTATTTTTATGATGTTTCAAATCATGGCGTTATTGATAGGAGTTAATCAAATAATGATAATATTTTAGTGAATGTATATCATATTAAAAAGGCTTGAAGGAATTGCCTTTATTATAATTTTCTCATATTAGTATTTAAAATGGTAGCTAAGTGAAAGTTTTAGCAGATTTCATTCCTTTATAATTTATTATAACATAGTTTATCTTAATACATCGGGCCCTGACAACGAAAATATAATTAGGCGACTATTTTAATAAGTCGTATTTTAAATGTGACGTTATATTATTTCAATGTAGTAAATTATAATGATTTGATTGAACACAAAAGGGCCGAGATTATTCCTCTCGATGCCGAATTATTTATATATATGAATTTGGATATATTTGAAATTGGTTAGTGATTTGAGTTCTATCGCTTTTTGCTATTTATTTGATAATAAAATAATAAACTTAAGATCATATCACTATGTAAAATAAAAATAATGTAAATTTATGATAGTAGTAGAAATTTTTCAAGTTTATTTATTTACCTAAATTGTATACAGTACATCACAGTCTATAGTTGTATAAATATACAATAAAAATAATCAGTAAATATAGATTCTCAAGGTTTTCTGTTTCACCCGACACTATTTTGTACCTATATTGTTTAACATTTTTATCTTCGCGGTTGCGCCGTGGCGGGCGGAATAGTAACATCGCCTCTTGTTCCGACTTCTGCGGCCCAGTATTGTAGTCATGTAGACGATTATTGTAATTATATTGTACATAAGTTGTTACGTGAAGAATCGTCCATATTAATACGCCACAATGATGTTGTGTTCATCGTAAAAAGCATTTATTTGTTTAAGGTTTGAATCTCATGAAATATTGATGAATTAATAACCAGAAGTGCCAAATTAATCATCAATTACTATTTTTTAATATTCATTCACCATTCCAATAAACAAAAAAAATCTATATTGTGACTATGACAATTGAAATAAATTATTTGGACTGACAAGTTTACTTTTATTTTTTTATTTCTGTTTATTACCCTCTTATTTTTTTTTGACTTTAACTATAATATAGTTTATAAAAATATTTCATAAACAGGTAAAGTATGGTATTTAGGTAGTCAGATGTGTTTACGCTGCTTCCATTAGCTATTTACGTAACTTAGCCACTTAGCACACTTTGTAATGGTAAACAAATAAGTAGTTTTATAATAACTGCATCTGTATCTATTAGCATAGCGTTTTGTCTCATCGACTTCGAGCATGGAATAACTAGCAGGTATTACGTACAGGAAGTTCACTTCCTAGCTTACGTGTCAAATAACTAAAAAAATATGTACTGAAAAAAAAATGGCTGCACTGTTACCAATGTATTTTTGTGTACAAATTAAAGTCGTTAAATATTTCACAAAAATTTATTAAACTTAACATAATTTAACTTAACTAATACTGCTAATACTATCTTACATTTTATACAATCAAAACAAATGCATACCACACTTTATAATAAATGATCAAATGAGACAAAATAATAATGTAAACAAAATCACATTTCTATACTCCCGTATAAAAGTATGACAAACTACTTCATAGTTTTGGATAACACTCACATATAAAGCACTAAAACGTGCTTTTTACAACGACAAAGACATTAGTTGTTTACGATGGTAAAATTAGTGAAGATTGAAAGAAATGACTATAAAACAACAGCGAAACTGATAAATGTCAAGGCTACAAAGTTTATATACTACAGATGACTGTAAGTGCGTTTGTACACACAGCAGTCTTTGCCTGCGTTTTGGTGTCATATTTACACACAATCGCTCACTAGGGAAACTGCGTTCGGTTAGACTAAGGCGCGTTTATATTTGGGTATCGCGCATACGACCAATTGTTAGCGTGTACAACCGCAACATTTTCAAATAAACATGCATTACAAACTAAACCTGTAAATAAAGGAGAGAACGAGAAGTTGAAGGCTCATTTGGTATGTTGAGATCAATGATACATAATGATACAAGAGTAGTATGGCCTCCACAGCGTCCCGCGGAGCGCGGGCGCGTGACGTCACGGCGTGGTCCCCAAGGGCGCGGTCACCCGGCGGCTCCGCGGTCACTCGTGCGGCATCTCCTCTGGATGTAACCAGCTGTCGTTCTCCGCTCGCGCCAGCTGCTTTTTTAGGCTGCAGTATAGCTTGATCAATGAGTCCTGGAAAATGTATAATGATGATTTAGTTTTTGTTTGCTTATATTGTGTTTAAACCCAGCCTATCGCAGTTAATAATGCTGGTGTGGCGCCATCTACACGAAACTATGCACACGTAGTACATAGAAATGCCCAAATATGGACATTTATTATGGTAGACGGTAGAAATTGAAATCACTTTCTGTGGAAATGGCTAACTCGTTATTATTCTGCAAGATTGTAGCACTTATGTAATGCTATATTATTCTAACATTGATAGCACCTAACCTACAATATTTTACGGAGATTTGAATTCTGATACTGCTGCTTATATTTTTAAGTTAATTTACCTTTTCTTTCTCTAACTGAATGATCTCTCTCTTCTGCCGTAACTCATCGTCGTCCATTTTCTCCTCCAACTCTGCTTTGTGATTACTGAGGTACGCAAACTCAGTCTGTATCTGAAATTGTAAATTCACTCGTTAATTGTGTTGTTTTTTTCTTGTTTGGTAGGTTTTTTTTTAAGTTTTTAGTGGAAAATCGGTTTCTTGGGCTTCAAAGCCCCATCATTAACGTCTGCAGAATCTTAAATCTCACCCCAAGGTATCGTAATGTACGAATATAGTAGATGGTTGTAAAAGTTAGTAGGATCATAGAATTTTATTAGTTTTGTGGCCATATTCGTAAATCGATTTATTGCACGATCATGCGACCTCGATTTATTAAAACAAATGAAGTCATGATGCCATTTTTGTGTCATTTGTTTTAGAAATTGATTTGAATAGGAATTGTGTGAAAATTGATTTAATTTTATCAGCCAGCATGTCTTTCACAACCATGAAATGTTTAAAAAGCAAAGAAAAATGCTTGAAGAATTTGTTACATTTGCGACTTTTTTTTGTATTAGTTGGAGCTGACCGCAACATAGTTTGGAACAGGCTAGGCAGAACATTAGATGTAGCTGTTAGTGTGATTAAAATATAGTACATTCGTCTACGTCCAAGAACCATTATACCATTAAGATTATGACTACTCCAGAATGTAAAAGAACTTAAATGTAAAATATATTTTTTTGGTCCATCTACTTTTATTGTAAGAGAGGCGTTCATTCATTGTTGGTGCATAATTTATTATACTAAAATATAGATTCTTCCTTTCTTCTTGTTCAAGTATTCCCTTTGTCTGCGTTGTCTATCATAATTATGACAATTCCAGAATGTTGAAAGTGTTCTTACCTTCAGGTACTCCTGCGCTAGTTGCTTGTGTTCCTCGAATATCCGCTTGGACTCCTCGTTGTTGAGGTCCGGCGAGATAGGCCTGAGATGTGGGTCCAGCATCATGTGCATGGAGTCCAGCGCCGGGTCGGGCTCCGAGGGCGGCGGCGCGGCGCCTTCACCCCCCGTCGACGCGCTGCTGTTACCTGCACAATACATATACAAACATTTAGCCACATGTTTTGCATTATAAATTTTGCAGTAAGACGATTTTTGGTAAGATAATTGTTGGCGCTGTAGTCGCATTGCGGGAATTGTATGAAACAATGACAAAAGCGCTGTAATGAAGCTTTATTAGAAAGCTATCTAAGGCAAAGAGAATGCTGTCTTGGCTAATATCACAAGTTCAAAATAGTAAATATAGAAAGAACAAAAAGCTTTCATCAGAAGCTTAAAATTACGTCAAATAGAACACTATACAGCTAGACATACATAATTCACGGCCGAACAGTCGTAGCAACAAAATATTACGTATAAGAAGACGCGTACGCAACTAATAATAATGATGCCGCGCGCGATTCAATGACGCAATTAAAACAATGATCGTCTAATAGAGGAGCCAAACCGAGAACAATTCGAATGTTTAGAGGAATCGGTCGCAGTCCCACGGCACGGTTAAATACGTCAAGAGTTAAATTTACTCCGGAGTTGCTGATGTCAGACGCTTCACCTAGATTTCATGCTTTCAACATTATGATTCCTTTTCCCGCAAATAGATGGCAGCAGTGTACTAACAAGGCGTTGATAAGCAATTCATCATCGATACAATAGTGTAACAGCCCGTTTCAACACAATAAATAGCTACTGTTTGTTGTAGCACAATTGTTTTGTGAGAATTCGATTGTGTTTTTAATTAATTAAACTTACAATAGTGATGTCTACAAAGTTTTAAATCAATCTAGGACTTTGTGATACTCAATGCGGAAGTGAGTGGTTTACTTGTCTATCCTTGTTTCTGTAACAACATGTACGTACGGTATCACTTCAAAGGCAAGTTTCAGATGAAAATACAAAGTATTTTCAGTTCACATGGCACTCGATTTTCGACACGTAAGCAACAATCCTTTCTTGAGTGAAGTATGTAAATCGAATAGAGCCTATGGAAGTAAGAAGCACTGAATAGCGGCTAAACAAACGAGCTTTCGGGGCGCGCTAACACTAAACGTGGTCCACGGTGAAGGGCGGCTGAGGTTTTCCTTGTCGCGGCGCGGGGTAGTGGCGTAGGCGTGCGCGGGCGACACTCACTATAAAATATCCAACTACAGCTGACTGTGTCCCTGATGGTGGTGACGATGCCGGAGGCGTCACACGCGTCGAGGCGGTCGAGGCGGTCTAGGCGGCGCAGGCGCGCGGGCGGCGCGGGCAGCGGGGGCATGGCGTCCTCTCGCGGAGACAGTGCGCCGAGCACTGCGCCGCACGCCGCCGCCCGCTCGAAATAATCGACGGGAGAGCCGGGAGCGGGCGGTGCAACAAACAAACCACCGCTATTCGCGGCGCGGTGACTCAGCGACGTCAGGCCGAGCTAAATGCGGACACCGTGTGCTGCCGCCCTTCGTGAGGTTTTCTGCCGTTTTCGCTGGCAGGGCGCGCACCGCTCTCTGTGCAGCGGTCGACGACCCGCGCCCACGCGCTGCTCTTGCACCCGGCACCGGCGCGCGCACCAACCACCAAACACTCTCAAGCCGCACCGCACTTCACCTGACGCCGACTTGTTTCCTTTTGATTCATAACCTACAGGTTATTGACGATTGTAAACTTCGTTTGGCTTGTAAACATACATGTGAGCGGCGAATCAGCGCCGACGATGCGCTCGCGTCACATGACGCGTGCGGCGCGGGTGAGGTACGCGTGGCCGCTTGCGCAGGGATAAATTAGGGCCCAACGATTGCGGCATCGCAGCCCTATTTCGTAGATGCGATTGCGCCGTGCATCGCCAGGCCAATGTGCAGTGCGCAAAAGCAACGTAAGTCCGACGTAAATGCATGTCACCATCAACATGTGACATGTGTGTTAAACGTCTATAAAACTGTCACATCACTTGGGCATGTTATTGGAAGAACTCGCCAAAAATTAAGCTCGTATATGACGAACGTGGTACACGCGTGCGGCATGCAGACCACCTAGTTACAGTACTCGTAAATAACTTGTTGTTGTTGTATGATAGTAAACAAATTACTGTGTGCGGGAAAATAAATCATTTTCTACAACTGTACCAGTACATTCAATGTTCTGAGATCCCGACATCTAAAAAACCAGAACTTCGCTAACCGATTAGGGGACGATTCGATTTTTCAGTGTTCAGAAGCTATAGCCACGTAGATTATTTTAAACAATTGTACGACAGTTAAAACGTGTTTAGAAATAATAACATGCATCCAGTATTACACTTGATTGTTGTTGCAGCAATACAAAATCTAACAACAATTATTAGATCAAGCGCGTAGATAGAATTGTTGTTTCTGCCACCATAACAGTCGTATTTCATATCAGAATATTGTTGTTGCACATCAATTACACAAGACAATGTGGACGCGAGCAGACTGTGACAACAAAATTACTAGCAGGATGTCATCGAGTGCGAGTAGCACGTGCCCTTAGAGCATAATATTGCCGGCTCGCGGCGTGCCAACTCTGCCGCTTTAATAGCTCATTACAACCGGAGTATAACTTACGCAGTCCTAAGGAGCTCAAAATAATCCAACGCATAAATCTTAACGTACAGCGGAAGTGGAAACCGAGGTATTTGTTTTAAGTTTCCGCAACTAGACCTCGTATTTTAAAAACGCTTTGAGGAAACGTTTATTATTTTTTGAACGATGCTTTTAACGACGCGGCAGGATCCGTTTTTCAGAAAAGTATTTTGTCTATTTTGAACACTCGTTCTAGATATATTAACTTGTTCTTGCACCACAATATCGGTTTTCAGATTTTGAGGAAAGATTTTTGAACCAGATTACAACAGAGTAGGTACATCTAACTTAACTGTAACTGTTTTAACTTTACCCGAAGCAAAGTTTAAACAATGCCTTCTGATTTGGCAACACTGTCTACGGCGATGCGTTAATAGACAAAGTATAGCACGAGGCTAATTGCGTTAGAGAAGTGATAATTAACGAGCGGGAGGCGTAGAGAAGGCATCGGGGGCAAACTCGTTAACAAATCGCCGGCGCACGGCTGTTGGAAGATCATGACTAACACACGCCACATTTTACGACTGCAAACTTCGATGAACCATAAAATTAAAACCGGGAACAGTAAATTTTATTCTGGCGCAATCACTGCAAAACGGGAAGACATAAGACAAGATGATACGATTCTGGATCTCAACGAGAAGATTTAACTATCAAAATATTCCAACCAATTCTTCAACAAGTGCGTAATATTTACAAGGACATAATCGTTAAACATGCATAAAAGATAAGTACCTGTTTCAAAAGTAATCCTCAGTGGCGATCTGTTTTACGTTTGGATAAGGAGAATTCAAGATTTAGTTTCTGTCAAAAACATCAACAAAGGCGTTGAAAAAGACACAAAAGAGATAAACAGCGATTCACTGCTTGTAAGCTGCTGCGAAGAACTGAAGAATGATAACGACACTTATTTTTCAAGACATGTGTAATAATTTATTAGATGTGGACTCCCTCGATGGTTATTTTTGTATATCTGTATTATCAAGTAAAGACACGCTAGTTTTGTTCAAAACACAAAAGAGCAGTTCAATTATAATATATCAACACGGTAGGACATAATGAAACTTTTCGATAATCTGATTTAGGATCAAAAGTCTGACTTCTGCCAAAAGTGTAGTGTCTCATAACAAAAATATGAATATCAAACAAGCTACAGCATCATGATAGCATTTAAGTTCATGAATGTATACTACTACTTTACAGATCTCTAGTCTGAAAGATGTTATTGAATTGAATAACAGAAATTCATGGCGACGAATTTCTGAAACTTGTTGAACGTGCAGTGTTTCTAGGCAATGCCATTTTGGTGGACATCGAGGATGAAATGTCCTGCCTCGGCGTTTATTATCGTTTTGTTGGTAACGATTAACGTTACCTACTACATAACGAAAAGCAGAATAGTTTTTTTCCACAAATGTAAGTCTGCCTTTCGAATTTGAACAAAATACCTAATCGATTCGGCTCGGCAATGATAGCAATCAAGAGAACGGTGGAATGGCAGATGACAGAAGATAACCTGGAGCTATTGGAAAATATTTAAAACGTGGCGCTCTGTAAAATAAACCATAAGATAAACAATCAACGCATTCGAGTACTACAAGTCTGCTACAAGTCTGAGTTTTGCAAGACTGTTCGTCAACTGCGACCGCAGGTTGGTCGTAAAACTTAGTGATGAGAGTCAAAAGCGATGTTGTACACAAGGATCTATATCGTTGGCAAAGATGGGGCCAAAATAGAAAGCACTGCTACTACCGATGTATGAGATTCGAGATCTGATAAACAAAAACACTTGATTGTACAATCTCGAATTCAGTAATTCTCATGTCACAGACTTCGATGGCTTTCTGTCGCATTTCCTTCAATGTGAGCGCTTACACAATTTCTGGCTAGTATCGCTTTAGTTTACCGAAAGTCGTTCACTACCACATTTTATTTAGACGTCTTATAATCCATGTTTAACGTAACGTGTGATCTACAAACCATTTCGGTAATACCATAAATCTGGTGAGCGAGGGAAAGCTCTCTTTGATCGGTGGATTTAATATGTTTTCGATTTGGCGTTGGGACGGGGCACAGACCGCTCCGATTGCGTCAGTCGTGGTGACATCTCGCGGAAACTGTCCACGGAACGACACTTATTCTATTAGCAGGCCGATTTATGAGCGGCCTCATGACAAGCAGGCAAATGTCTGTCTACAAAGTCGGTTAACGCTTCTAGACGTTGAAATGTTACATCGACTCACGGAAACTTTTGTACATGTTTAATTAACAGGGAATATTTTTTTAAACATTCAACGTTTTGCTATGTTTATAAAATAGGTACAGCCAAATTCAAATGCCTTCACTTACTTTACCGACGAGTGCCAACAATTCACAGAATGTCCAAACTTTTAATGTTGGGATCACGTTGGGCAACTGACAGGGAATTACGTCGTACATTTTAAAAAGTCTGATTCACCGGAGACACTTTCATTCGATACGGAAATATCTACCGAGCGAATTTAGGCGTCCTTGTGTACGATTTTAAAGTACCTAAAGGACAATAATACACGTGAATCTGTAACGGCGAGCAGACAAATCTGTGACTCACAAAGAGTTAAAAGTAGCGCGATACATTTATCTTCTTTTCACAAGTGTTTAAAGTAAATTATCTCGGAGGAACTAATAGTACCTAAAATTAAAATAATACGTGTATATTTGAATGCGGGAATTAATTCCCACGCTTTAGCAGAAGATGAACAAAAACGTTTTATAGTACAATGCTATTTGGATATTTAGCGCCTTTAGTAAAGAGGGCAGTTTACAATTTCGTGCCAACTTCTACGGCGAAACTAGAACTGGGCCAGTCACCGTTAACGCGCTATATAGGTGATTGTATCCAGATCACATCAAAGAGCCGCCTGACGGGGATACAAAGCAGGAGTAGTCCATAGGACAGATGCGACTGAAGATTTGCTATCTTAAGGCAAGTCGTAAAAATCAATAGAATCGGACATAAAGTTCGTTTATTCTGGACTAAGATCGCACACGTAAAGTTCGAACTAGTTTGATGTTAAAGTTTGAGGCGAAAAGGATTTAAAACGTTATTAAAAGAGTGATTGTATTAAAAATCGTCTGGTTGTGTTAATTTACATGAAGCAGCAATAGATGTGAAGTTGAAGAATGTTGTTGTAGTTTAGTTTACTACGCGGGTGGGTGGCCGAGCGACTCGGAAGTGGATTGGATGAGCAACTGTTACGCTGACGTTACGTCTGTTACGTTACTATTGACAATTATGTATTCTCCTAACATCTATTTAACATTATCATTTGATCCTTTAAATCGTATTGTGCAGATTATTTCTGAAGTAATGCCAAATAGTAAAATATTTAAAACATGGAGCAATATGCTACTGAAATGTTTGATTAATATATTTTTTAAACTACTTATTCCCTTACCTATTAATTGCAAACCAAAGGAGAAACTAATCTTTGTAACAGTCACTATTATGAGCTTTAATACAATTTTTTGCTACTTTGCCCGGAATAAAGTTCACAATGGGCATAGTTCAGTTTAAGATAAACAAATAACAGTCTGAATCATCATTACTTATACCAAAAATTTGATGATGTAAACAGGAAATAATTGAATTTCTTCTGCGAGGTAATCACTGAGGAATGTTAAGAACTTTTTCAAAAACATGTTTTTAAAAGCTTAAGATTATTCTGCTGTTTGTTGATAAGGACAAAAGAGTATCATTAGATTTCCAATGGTTTCTGAATTTCGTGTTTTCTATAATTTCTGTTACGTGGCCCATCAAAGAACCAATAATATATTTAAAGAAAACATTACCTGATGACGTAACACACCCAGTTATCAAAGCCTGATGGGAGGAATCTTCCAACAAGTAATGGAAGAATATTGTAGCAGCAATAGGAAGTAATACAAAAGCTATTGGCAAAGGTATCGTTGTGAAACGCGCGCTGAGTCACCGGGTATTTGAGGAGCGCACCCGAGTCCCGAGCCGGCCGATCGACCAGCCCCTACGCCACAACACACGCTCCGTCTTACGTCGGTTTATATCTAACCAATTATATACTTTACGCTTTCGTGATTTTGTTTTAGATAAAGTTAATATAGACTGCGCTTTACTGGTTTTATTTGTACTCGTATTTGTATTTGTAAGGGTCTTTTCAGAGCTTTTTGATGTATCACTGATCACTTTTTTGGAGTTTTTGTCTACGAATAGTGCAATAGAGGTTGCAAGGCAAAAGTATTTGCAATCTGAACTGTTTGAACACCACCACACCAGAACGAGTCGTGGGTATGAGCTATATGAGAATAGCTCATGCCGTGATGACAAGATTAACCAGTCAGCAAGGTTGGTAGCGGGACTAACTGCTCAGGGTGCGCCGAACGTGGAGGCTCTTATAATGCATCCCAAATAAAAACAGAAACAATATACTTTATTATGAGAAGCTAGATAGGAGCCTGAATAACAGAAAATTATTACAGGTTCGTATTTTAGAATACAAATCTTGCATCAGTCAAATCGTTAGGTTGATTTGTTCTAAAATATTTGTTTATTCCCAATTTTCTACTATTGAAATATTACTTAACATAACATTAAACTTCATAAAAGTACCTTAAGGTTATTGAGAAAAATCATTCTTAATTTTTTAGTCCAAATTACAGTATATGCTCAGTGAGAAAAAATGTACATTTTAGGCTCGCAGTTTTCACGTGGGAAAAGGGATTCAGCGCATGAAAGTGCGTTTAGCTGCATCCGAACATATGATACAGCATTAGATGTGATAGCATAGAAAAACAGCGTAACGATTTCGCGTAAACGTAAGCGCACGGTGAGCGGCCGCGGCCAGGGCGCGTGACGCAGATACGAGCCCCGACCTACTTATGTCGTAGAAAAAATCAGCAGATGTTCAACTTTGAGGCGCGGGATATATCGAGCAGAATGTGTTGTTCCGAATAGAAATAAACTTGTCACATATTTTGATTGTATCTAGAGCGGGCGGCGGTTAGTCATGTCGTGATGCCGATGCCAACGGCCCGGCCGCTGCGACCAACCACCATCTATAACGGCAATCGTGTTCCAGACTGAATCACTGTAGGCGCCGTCTGCAAAATGTCTCATCACTGCCATATTTACGATGTTTATTATAGTTATTGTTGCGACCACATAAGGTACGGTTTGACGTTTGTTTAGTTTGAAGGTCGCGTGAGAGCATTGCTATTGGTAACAGATCAAGATCAAAGGAAATAGTCAGTTTGGCTCGAACACAATCGGTTATAAATGTCTCGTAGGCTGCGGAAAGCAGATAGGAGCTTGTCTGGAACATTATTGTTAATGCCCAGTTCCTATAAACAAAAACGAATCGTTTTGCTAACCAATAGTAGGATATTTTATTGCTAAACTGGGGATGTAAATGGACTCGTAAGCTAATTTTATCTGTGATAGCTACCAGTGGCGAAGGGTGAATTTTCTTAAACGGGAAGCCGGACCAAAAAATGCTTACCTTGCTCAAGTGTGATGCGTGAATTCCAGTAACTACTCGTTTTGAAAGGGAAGCCGATAGGAATCGAGTTATATGGAGCCTTCGCCACTGATAGCTACTATAACCAATGCGAGGGTCTACTATGCAATGCCTAAGGTCTTTACTTCACTATTAGCAAAAATACAAGAGTCTTTATTTTAACCAATAACGCTCAGTAAATCATATAGGAATCGACTATAATTGTATAGTCTGAGCAGGTTCAGGGTCAGTTATAGTAGATGCGTCTCAAAACCGTAAGTTCTATCACACATTTGTTGAAACTGTGAACTATTTTAGAACTAAACCAGATGCATACGACATAAACGTTACGATAGACAAAGGGTTCACTTGTTAACACTACGATGCGGGACGTTGTAAACAACATTATTTTCGAATCTTCAAAGACGATTGTTTATTAGCGTCGTTTAAAAGCTCTTCCAACAAAAGAGTTTAACATTGGGAATCATTTTAGAGCTGTAGTTTTGGATAGCGGCCGAGAAGCTATGGTCAGAGGCCGGTGTTGCCATACGGGGAACGTTGCGAAGAGAGTTTTGAGAGGTTGCAACCTTATAGTGAAGTGTAACTGCCTCATATAATTGTTTAGTTCGTCTGTCGCACGCGCAGCTCGGCTCGCGAATCATAAAATAATTAGCAGTGATTCATCGTCGCGCCGAAAGCGTCACTCCACGCTACTAGATAGCCGTTAGCTGAGAGATTTTGGCATTAACTTTTGACAGACGATTATTTCACTGTCGGCGATCGTTAGTATAAAATTTACCGCGTGATTACTGTGTCAGTCAATTCTTATTTTTGTATTGATTGATGAGAGCTAATAACGGTAACAAACTGCTCTCTAACTGGTTTGTAGTATCAAGAGATATTTACTAACCTAGGTTTCTGAATTTTGGAAGAAGATACAATTTAAAATCAGAAAAGACTGTAGGTATTGTTACTCACATTGCCATTGACCCAAGAAATTACATAATGAAATACCTATATGTTATTTATCATCCATCACTGCTTGAAACAATGCTCGGCACGCCAATTTGATCAATCAATATCAATCTCATACATGCAGTGACTTTTCTCTCGTTAACAATGTGAGGTGGTCACTTTGTCTGGAGTGGTAGCTATATCAACAGTCCTAACAGTAGACTATGTAGTTTATAAGATTATGACTAAGGAAGTGTTAACAGAAGAACAGACAAAGCGGAGAAAGTGATTCAAGGTGGAATCTCACACGGATAAGATAGGGGAGCAACAGCAGACCGGGAGATATCTCACGGTAGACAATTTCTTCTCTATCTGACGAACTATAGGGTGGAAATGACTACCGTTGGTTTATTGAACAATGGTTTGCTTACAGAAAGTTCTGCTAAGCCCTACTTCCTAAGGCTAGTAAGGGGTTAATTGCCAGCAGTTGTTACAAAGGATGACTTCTGCGAGGGCTTACCTGTTTTCTTAGAACAGGAGGACAAACTCCTGAGACAAAAGACTT
The DNA here is from genome assembly GCA_905220435.1 of Amphipyra tragopoginis. NCBI lineage: Eukaryota > Metazoa > Arthropoda > Insecta > Lepidoptera > Noctuidae > Amphipyra > Amphipyra tragopoginis. Next base: position 16,442,119 of record HG992009.1, read on the forward strand.
TCAATAGAGATCACCTTTGATTTGCAATTTCAATTTCAAGAGCATTCAATGCAACATTGCAGCGATTAGATAACTAATAGGTATAACAAGTTCAAGGACTGACTATTTTAGATTTCAATTTTAATGTTTTATAATATTATGAAATAGTTTTTATCACATCAAATATTGTGATACATGCATCGTAGTTACCTGAAAAATTTCTTTTAATTTTAAGTACCTGTTTTATTATTTTGTCATACAAAATTTTATGGACAGCATCATAATTTCATCACTACAAACTACTGTTCAAAACGGACTACTCACTCATGTAAACGTCAACGAACACTTGCAATTTATCGTAACCCGGTTGCACTGTTATAGAAACCTGAACGGAACAGTCTGTTTGCGGCATTTCACTGCAATCACATGAACATGGGTATCGCGGTGGAGTCCACGTGCGGGGTGGTACCGGTACCGGGGAGCGCGCGCGTGCGTCGGGCGCGCGGTTGCATCAGAGTGCAGGGTGCAGAGCGGGCGCGGGCGATGCGCCGGCGCGCGGCGGGTGCGCGAGACTGTACGTCGTCGCCGATCCCGTCCCATGCCTCCCCGATAACCTTAAATTAGATTAATTGTATCGCGCTGATTCATGCGTGGCCAGCGACGCGCTTCTTTTTGTTGACACCGGACAAATGCGTTCGCTTAATTTAGAATTTGAGGATTATGAGAGGTGAATGAATTTTTTTTTCGCCCATTATGCACCGTGTGTAAATTAACGATGTGTGAACGTCCGAGCTTATATTGTAGATTTTAGATAAATAGAAACAAAAAATAAAATTGACGCGAGTAGTTATTAAGAAGTCATTTGCATAAGTCAAAATAAAAAAATCTATTTACCCGTCGATTAATATTAATCCTCGTGCTCGGTTTACTTTCAGGGATCCTAACAGGGGCTAAACACATTATGGGTAGCTGTAATATAAATGCGTTCGCGGAAAGTCAGTTGTGACCATAGATTTGCTACATCAACAAGATGATAGCAAAAAGGTCAAATTGTATCAACAAATGTATCCTGAGGCGATTTTAATAATAAAACGCAATCAAGACTTCAAGGTTCATTATACGAGCCAAAAAAGCATCTACCTGCTATAATGAGCTTACAAAAAATGGGTTTCTCGTTAGCTCTGAGTTTACAACGAACACATTCCGAGTAACGTCCGAAGTGTATAGGTACATGGATGCTCGTTAGTTAGAATCACGCCTCACCGTTGGATTTGTTCGACCGCAGCGCCGCTGGAAAGGCCGATACTGTATAAAAATCAACACGTTTGTTTATTTGAGCAACGCATAACGGGCGAGATGCCCGCCGCGGCGGCACCCATGAAAATATTACGACTTATTTACTTTACCGCGATACTGTTCTTACCGCATTGACGTCTGCTCTCTGAGTCAGCAGGGCCGAGCCACGAGGCACGTCTCACTTAACACATTTGCAAAATTTGCAACATCACCGTACGATACAAAATGTTTCTGTTACAGTTTTCGTTTTGGTACTTTTTGCATCTGATAGGTAACAGCTAAATTAGTTCGGTAAAACCTTGTACTATGTTTATATTATCTTCAATATTATCATGATGGCTAGTATATTATCTTATAATGAACCCCCTTGATCCACAATATCAGTTTTGTAAGTTTGGCGAGCGGATTGGAGATCTGCCGATTTCTTTCGATAATATCATCTCATATACTGTCAGAAGCATTGTAAGGGATTTATGAAAGAGTTTATTAGAATTATTAGATTTTATTTTCTTTCCCTTGTATTTTATGTATCGTCTTCTGTTACTATATTTAATTATTGTAATTGATCTAACCGTTTTAATAAAAGTAAATAAATAGATGATATTACTTGACATATCTACTTGATCTTATAAAAAACTGGTTACCACCAGGAGCCCAATTCTACAACAGAAACTTTTATCAGTTGGAACTGAATCGTTTATTCAGATAGTTTTCGTTTACAAAAACCATCAAATTGTTTGACAACAAAACAAAACCAAACCTTTTGACAGTTATGAATGAACGATTCAGTTGCAATTGATCAAAGTTTCTGTTAGTAGAATTTGTCCCCAGATCTCTCTTCAAAAACCGCTATGGTCGCTTTGGAACACAATAAAAATAACATACATATCATAACGCCTGCATTCCCCGAGGGGTTGAGCAGAGGTGTATAGTACACCCACATTTCGCCGTTATGTTTCAAGTCCCATGTAATGGGGGGCGAGTCTTGCCATCAACCGGGCATAAATCCAGACTCCGGGCTGCTACTAAGAAAGTCCACACGGAAAAACCCAAAAACACTATCCGACATGGGGATCGAACCCAAGACCTCACGCTCAGCAGTCGCGCTTGCGACCAATAGACCAACGAGACAGTCAATAAAAACAACATGACAATGTATTCCAGTAATAATTTGTGAGAAAAAAAACTCATTTGCAGATAAAGACTATAAACAATGCACATGGTGTTATGTTGTAATAACGCGTGCATTGTTAGTCGGTGACATTTTCGCGATGTGTGGTGCTTGCTCAATGCGCCGTTTGTTGCGACGGGCGGAAGCGGTAGATAAACAAAAGGCGATCCGTCTAGCCATCTGCGCGGACGCCCATCAATACGGCGCGACACACATACGATCATCATACAATATTCTCAGATCATGCCGAGAATGGCCTTCGATTCGCAAACATTTTAAATTTCCCAAACTTTTTCTGTTTCTATAAGCAATTATTTTGAAATAGGAAGACGTGCGCATGAGCATTGTTATGAAGCAGCTTCTATTTCCGGTATTGAGATCAAAATAAGTATTTTAATTATGATGCTATTTACAAACTGCAAAACACAAGATAATTTGTACTTATCGATCGAGACATTTTCTACTTAGTTAAGCACATAATCAAACTACCTTACAAGTCAAAGGTGATACAACGCATGCCAAAGATAATGACTTAGAAGCAACGCACGCACGAAAGCCACTACAAAGTTGCAGCTTACAAGCAACGACTTCCTGGATTTACCACTTTAGCGAGAATAAAACTAGGAACCGATGGTGGCCAGGAACAACCCCGTTACCGATCTAACAATACTTTGGCTTTGCGATCGGTCGTTGGTCCCACACTACCCGGTTCCTAGAAGGTAAGCGGACACAGTCTAAAATAGTCGCGGCCCCTTCCGAGAAGCGTGACTCATGCCGGGACGGTCCTGAGCCGCATCTGGACCGCATACACACACACACCCGTGTGTATAACTAATCAATACATACGTCAGGACTGTTGCCGTGTTTTTTTGACAGCTGTACGTGCAGACATGTAAATATGCGGGAAATGCATGGAAAAGATGGGATTGGAAGTTTTTCTTGTATATTTCCCTTATGCGAAGAGTTTTATATTTTTGTTTAGATTTAAAAGGTAACGCTAACGTTGAACTGATATTCAATCCCGATGAACGGTGTTACCAATGCAGATCACACGAGTCATTAAATTACAGAACATTTTCTTTAGTTGACTATCATACTTGTTACTTTGACACTGATAAATCAGAATACATGAAAATCCTAATGCACCATTATAAGGCCGTAAGTATTCACACCATTGCACAAATGGAAGAATAATTTATCTTATAAGATCAAGATAAATATCAGGGAAGGTTCTTCCAAGCAAAAAAAAGTAGCACAAACCGCTATAATTTCCTTGTTTTGCCGGCGAGAAATCCCGGAATCCCAGAGAGTAGTAATCAAAAATATTTTCTACGAGGAAAACTAACAGTTTTATTGTCCGCAGTTTCAAAGAACTTTGGATATTTTGTTTTTATGTGACGTTCAGATATATTTCGGCTTTAACCGAGATATATTTTGGGTTTGCTTCGAAGACTATGTATAAGGTTAGTCATGAAATTCTCAATAAACTCCATTGGCGGTGGAAAACCGTTCTACGAAGCATGTAAGCTCAACACAAAAGATTTATTGTATAAAGTGGCGCTACAATTTTACACTGTTTCAAGGAATTACAGTATTTTTATTTAGATAATCGGGTCAGCTTTATGATTTCATTTATTTAGTCTATAAATTTTGTGGTGATAGATTGCAACGAAACTGCTAATATGAAAAAATAAAAAAATCGAGACAAGATATTTTAGATAGCACAAATCAACATTTCTTACAGCACTACTTCACTTTACTCACTGTTATTGTAGAAGCGTTTACATTAAAACAAATAATGGCTTACATTAACTTCTAAAACGTTCGCCCGTTCTAATAAATTAGATTTTCAAAATAAAATTGACGCGCATTTATTTACAATACATAAAGTAAGATAGCGAAAAACATTGGTCATTATTCTATGGCGCCACCACAGAACACGTTCCTCAATCAACGCAACATGCGCCTACGCACCCCACGGTTTATGCAGCTCTACGACATTAACGACACACGCACGCAACGCTTTTATTGCAAACCACTAAAAACTGCTATTACTAGACACTTCAACGTTAACACGATTTCGATTTGACCCCAATATGTCTGCTGCAAGTTTCAAAAAATATACTTCTATTATGTTACTGCCAAACAAATAAAATTAAATACGCTTATGATCTCACCCGGAATCGAATCTAGAACTCGGCAACGTATGAAAAAGCGCTAATAATAATAATGCCGGAACTACAGTGTCAAACACTCATTTATTATTGAGAAATGTAAAATTATCATAATATTCAGTATTGCGCTCCTCCATTCATCAAGGCGTTAGTGGTTAGCAAATAGGTTACACGGTAATATTTCTGGCAATGTTTGCACTAATATTTCTTCTCCATTGACAGTTTTTAAACAAGAATTAGAATAAAAATTAACTCAGAGAAGGTTTATGCTGTGAACAGATTCGTAACAAGCATCAAAAATAATAACATCAAATAAGATTGGCTCCATCATCTTCATTTAAACACATCCACTTATAATGTAGGCGATGATTCACTTTGTGTTTAAAAGCCTGGATTAGACGCAGTAGTATCTTTTAATACTCTAACGCACTTATTTCGAGCAAAGTGCAAAAATAAGTTATGTAATAATAAAACTAGTATAACATGTCTGATGGTATGACTAAGCGTTTGATATTTGAGTGCGCGGTATTTGCTGTCAAATGGCGGCGCGCCTGAACCACGAGCTTCTCGGAACTGCTAACACTATGCATTATAATTAACATTAGGACTCTTGTTGTTAGCCAGACTGTAAATGATACCCTAACGTATCCTGAGAACTGGTGTATATTCAGTTAGACTGTTTGTTTTATAAATAAATGAGCGCGTTGAAATGTTGCATGACAGAAAATTATGTAGACAATTGCTTTAACATTTTTCTTGTTCTAATAGTGCAGTTTGTCAACGTCAGCGACTGGAACTGTGACGATTGACAATTGACACCTGACATAATTAATTACACGTGGGTAGGGTACTTGAAGCTTGTTGTATCGAATGAATGAGAGCTGAAAAGTATTAATGGTTTTGTGTTGTTACACCCACAATTGTTTTCGAGAGTTTAAATAGATGATCCTGAAAAAGGAGCGACCTCGAAGATTCTGGAAGAATTCTGGAGCGATGGTTGAGATCTTTAGGGGCTTAAAACAAGTCTGACAAAAGGAGTGTCTGCAGGTGGATATTTATTTCAATGGTTATTATTGCAATTTGAAGTAAAATGGAGACAATACATAATGGATGTTGAAAAAATAATTAAATGGGATATATTTATTTATATTTCTATGCACTATGGTGGTACCCCTACATAAGACGGACCTTATGCCATAAGGCATTATCTACCAGTCAACCTTTGGGTTAAAAAGAAAAGCATCGAAGTTTTTGTAAAAGATGATTTGACGCTTTTGTATTCAATATTACAATTGTTAAAAGCAAAAGTAAACTATTCTATGCATTTAAAGATAAGTTTTGCATTCATATTTTTATTTTCTTTTGCTTAAAAAACGTCAGCAGATTTTGATCGACATCGAAATGCTGCATCACTAATAATATTTTTTTAAATATGATGCTGGCATAAAATAACGTCACTTTGTGTACCAACACAACAAGAAGGCCGCAACACTACTCGGTATCCTAAACGGCGTATGATAAATAAACGCTAGCGTGCACTGAGTCACCGGCCGAGCGTGTCCTGCCAGGACTCAGCTATTTGCACGCGGTTACTCACGCGCTGATGCATTGGTACAAGTTTAGACGACAATCTCGGATCTCTTGAGTTATGGCCTGATCTTATGTTTTGGACCGATATAACTATCAACTCAAGAACAACATCTTAGTAAATGTAGTGAGCAAGAATTATTGTTTGTTTTGTTAAGTTCAAAATGTTATGTAAAGTGCTATTGCTAGTGCGTAATAAGTTTCAAGCGGGATTATTAAACGTCATGAGCGTATGTAAGGTGGTTGTCAACTCTTTACCTCATCACTACACATATGATTATGGTACACATATGATTTTTAAGACAACGTAGTTTATGATAACGCCTCAAACCTAAAGTCCGTTTTTTAATCTCTGAGACAAAATTGACAGGCACAAAATGTCAAAATTGTAAATTTTAGGAACATTATTTCCAAATTTGAAGTTTCGTACCTGTCAATTCAGTCTCAGGGATTGAAAAACGAACTTTAGCTGATGTATCATTTTTGTACTAGTATAAATACTTTCAACGTTAAAGGCACACTCCACAGTAAACGGTTTTTAGGGTGGATGGCTGAATGTATTAAGTTTGTTGATCAAGGGCACAAAAACGAAAAAAAAAGTGATTATGCAGGATCAAGAAGTCTGGATCTAGAGTATATTTTAGTAATAATTATAAAACAGGTTGTAGGCATGGATAGTTTAAAAGTAGAAACAACGACATCTATGTTATAACGCAATAGACGCGCTGTTCGGAACAAACGTTGTGTTCCAAGAGCGTAGTGTGATTCTAAGTTTATTGTTCCAAGCAACTGTCACAAATGGTATGAACGACTTACGGATAGATCGAAGTAGGAACGCTTATGCGGTGCCTGCACTATAATTAAGTGCATCATTATCTTATGTACTAAAAATAATGCTTGTTAGTACATTGATGTTGTTGGGTAGATAAAATAACTATCTTTATTCTCGTCTGATTCACGCCAAAGATTATGAAAATTAATTTAATGGGATTAGCTAGGGGTAGCAGAAATTAGGAAATGCTTCAATATTTTATCAGGAACAAACATCAGCTTGCTTGGTATTCATTTTACAATACTGTCCTTGTTTTTCTTAGGGAAGTGTGTTGCTGGGAAGTTTGTTGTTCCGTTTCTTCTCCACAGTATAAACACTAGGAAGCGGTGAAGGGCGTTTTTGGGGGCTGTCTTTTGTAACATTTAACGTTCACAAAGAACTAAGTCATTCTAGTCTATTTTGAATAGATGAGTTTTTAAGTTTGAACGGATTATACTATCCAGAATTGGACTGTGATATGCCAAGTTGATTATTGGGTTTTTTTTTATTGTCGATGGGTTTGCTCTTGACCTTAGTCTAGGTCAGAGCCTGTTCACTCTCACTTTGAAGAGATTAGGGTTGTATGCGTTCGGAAACACAGACGCAGGCAGAGAGTTCCACTCTTTTGCTGTGCGCATTATAAAAGACGTTTGGAAACGCTTAGTGCGAGTTGGTGGAATAGCAACCAGGAAGGGATGGTAACCTGCAGTGCGCCTAGATGACCGATAATAGAAGGGGGCCGGTGGAGTGAGGTCGTGGAGTTCTTGGGCACCAGTGGCGAAGGCTCCATACAACTCGATTCCTATCGGCTTCCCTTTCGAAACGAGTAGTTACTGGAAATCACGCATCACACTTGAGCAAGGTAAGCATTTTTTGGTCCGACTTCCCTTTTAAGAAACTTCACCCTACGCCACTGTTGGGAACACTTAGGAGGTGAAGCTTAGCTTCTGTGTCGCTATGTGCTTCTATACCGTTAAAGCTTCTTTGTAACACTGGGAAGATAATGCGTAATTATAAATTACTTAGACCCGTAATTACATGTCATTTCGCTTCCTCCCGTGTGTCGTTTTGAATTGAATAGAAAGGCACATTTAAAAAAAAAGTGTCTGAAATTCTGCTTTATGGCAGCGCCTTTTGGGAGTCAGCTCTCAGGCCGCCATGTTGAAAATGGGATAGAACTTTATTCGGTGGAGAGTTGTTTCTTAATACGAGCTAAGAACCATATTAATAGTCTACATCAGGGGTTCCCAACCTATTACCCTATGCGCCTCCCTAAAGTTTACGCTAAAATACTACGCCCCCCTTATCCCAACTCAACTACAATGGACAAAAAAACAAACGATGAAAACTTTAATGGAATTTATTAATCGTGTACAACGTATAATAATGACCATTAGTGAGAAAATTGGGCCTGCACTTTATTTACAATTTTATCAATTAAAAAAAAGATTTTTATCAATTAAAAAGCGCGCGAAATTATGCTTTTTTTTTAAGCCACTCATCGCGCCCCCCTTTGGATCACCCTACGCCCCCCATGTGGGGCGCGCCCCACTGGTTGGGAACCCATGGTCTACATAGTTCTCATTTGAGAGCTACCTCTGTCAATATATGGAATTCAGATGACATTTACATTTTGACAGCTCCACTTGGGACGCTGCCTGGTCGAAGCCGCCATGTCGAGAGTGGCTTATTAACGGGCCTTGCCTAAATACCAAAAAGAGGCCAACCAATCAGAGGACTTTTATCAACTGATTGATTAACTTTAAAAACATTAGTTACATTGCTGTTCGATACTTATTTGGGTATACAACAAGTTTTTAAAACGTTTAAAATTGGATTGTGACTCTTTGCATTTAAAATTTCGAGTGCCAATTATCTCTTTTTATATCTGAAAGCTCTTTTGCGAATACATTACAGAGGTACTATTTACAGATTATTTTCGTTTTCATCTTGTTAGACAGAACGTTACGTGACTCAATCCAACACACTTTAATTACACTTTAAAAAAACTACAATAAGCTGATTTATGTGCGTTTTTACAGTCTTAGTGCGTGTATATTGAGATAAAAGTCATTTCGCATCAGTCCCACGTGCCTCTACGTCAGATAAGCACACGTGGTTGAACGTATCTCTGAATCATCTTGAGTGCGTTACTATTCTTATACCGTACGGAAATAACGGTTACAATATGATTACAATTCCACCTGAACTTTAGGGTTTATGATAACACACAATTCAGCGAAAATGCATGCTTTGTAGTGGGAATTTATTATTTGGCGAAAAACAACAGCATTCTAATTGCGCAAAACACTGGTAATCGTTACAGCTTTGAATTTGACAAGTCAACGATTTCCATAGTAACATATATGTATTAACAATCCGACTTCTCCACAGCTATGTACCACGCAATGAATATTGTTGTAGTGTCAAAATGAACGCCATTGAAATTACGAATGTGATAAGTCGTTATTATTAGTTGAATATTGAAAATTGTGTATCCAGTTCCTCACTGATTTACAATGATTGTAGATACAATTCTCCTTCTTTTTTCAGAATTTGTGTAGCTAAAAATAACAACAATTTCATAACGAATCAACGTCGAAAACAAACAACATGCAATACTTACCCACAGTATAGTATTTATCAAATCCAGCAGAATTTCTCACTTCCAAATACTCATCATAACCGATCGGCATGTCGATTATCTCCCATGAATTCTGAAAAATTAAAACACAAATTCACATCATGTTAAACAATAACACAGGGCGCAAATAACAAAAAAATAATACAATAATAATATATAATGTTAGTAGGCCCTCCACCATTTTTTCTATCTTCCGATGCATAACTTCACGGGGACAGGACAAGGTAATAACTATATACGTTTATTTTTAAGACTTACTGGATCCACTTCGATCTGTAATGGCGTTTCATATCTCGGATCGATTTGTCTTTGTGACAGATTGCCGTTGTATTCTTTGACGGGCGTCATTGGACTGTTTGCTGCGCTAAATCTCTCACAGTAATTCTGGTTATAATCTTCTTTCCTCACAGAATTAGAGTTGCTTGTTACCGATGGACTTCTGGCCGGGGAAAGTTGTTTGTCGTTCTCTCTGTTCCAGTACTGCTCTATGTCTATGTGTCTAGGGTTCATGTTGCCGATGTTGTAGTTGGCTATCGGAGACAGTCTCCTCGGCGACGAGCTCTCGCTGAATATGACAGGACTCTTGACGACGCGCAGGGAGTCCTGCGGCGTGCTGCCCTCGCTCGGCATGTACACACGCTCCGAAGGCACGGGCGAACTCGACGTCCTGTTGATGGTGACTGGTGACCTCCCCGCTTCAGTATACAGTTCGGGCTTTTTAAACTGCAGTGGGATTCGAACCGGTCCTATTCTGTTATGTACATCCGGTTCATCTTTAGGTAAGGCCGAGGTTTTGGGATGCGCCTCGGCGGCCATTAAGGTCTGTAGCTTACTCACTTGAGTTTCGACGAAGCTGCGAGGTCGGGGCGCCTGGATGGTTTTGTCGATGTTTCTGAGTAGTACGGGGTTGGAGGCGGTGGCGTCGCTGTATTGTGTCGGGATGTGTACTTGGGACAGAATGCCTTGGTCGGTGTCGGTGTCGAGGCTGTCCTGCGTGTCGTATTGCATGTACTCATCGTCCGAGCACTCCGTGTCGTCGTCCTCGCAGTCGTCGTAGTTGATGGGCGTATCGGCGCCGGGGAAGAACTCACACAGCGCTGACATTATGTCTACCACCTGAAATATAATGAATGACTATTTGTAGACTCCTTTTAGGCTAAATATTAGTCTAAATTACAACCTAAATATATTTTTTAGATCTTATTTTAAGGCTTATTCTTTTTTATATTATTATTTATTATGTATTAGGCTTATCTTATTTTAAAACTGCTCGCATACTGAATATTATTTTCATTTTAGAACTAAAACGCGTATTGGTGTACATGCGCCATGTATAGGTCTATCTACTTATGTAGATATAATGAATTTACGAAAAAGTATATTGCCGTAATTGTTACACTTTTAAAAGGACACAATGATTAAAAGTTTCACACGCCGCGCCGTCAATAGGCTAAATAGATATAAGGGCATTTAACACGATGTAAATATTATATTTATTGTGAATAAATTATTTGAATTGGAAAAAGGATTGGTGATCACACTGTGATGTTATCAGCACTCAAGGATGCTGTGGCTGCCTGCCCATCCACTAACAACAAATCCTTAGTTACTGTTTTATTTCAAACTTTTAATGTCATTTTAAAATGTACTTATAATGAGTTCGATTGGTTGGCTGTGGAACCCTAAGAATAAACTGTGCTTCCTTATTTTATATTTGTATTGTGTATTGTTCACAGGTGTGCGCGAGTTAATGCCAGTACAGGTGATGACTAATAGCTTAACCTTTAGTATTGGCAACGGATTGGTCCCACTCAACATTTATATTTGGATTGAAGCCTACCTTGGCCATGCTGGGTCTCTCCGCAGGTACTTTGTGCCAACATTGTGTCATCAACTGCTCTATTGGCTCAGGACAACCCTCTATCAGGTTTGGTCTTTGACCTAGAATTGTACAATGAATAAATTCAAAATCACTTTTGATACACTTTATTAGGATCACACCTTGTTTATTTTTAATGAGATCACAGCTTATTTAAGGTGTAATAATAAAAACTTTTTTTTCAAATACTATGAATGTCAGATATCAAAGGAGTTCTTAATTCAAATGATGTTAAATGGATGCAATGTTCTATGGAAGGTAGTGGGTCTTAATTGATGGTAGGTGGACTGAATCACAAAATAATGATATCATCATTCACTGGAACTAAAACTTAATTGGTGGTTTTATTGTTAACTTTGATGAGTAAACATGCAAGTATAATAGGATAAAGATCAATCAAGTCTTTTGTTATGTTTTGAGGTCAGAAAAATAAAGGATTTATTACATGATTATTATTGTTTTCAATCTTGTTTCTAGATTAAATTTCAGGATAGTTACTTACATTTGATGTACGTTAATTAAGTTGAATTTCAAACATGACTGTGCCAAAGAAATTAAAAAAGTTTGCTTTTAGTATTCTACTTCTGCATCCAGAGGACTAATTTCGTGAATCACTGACTGCATTTAATTTTAGATGGGTTATCTTAAAAACCCTTATTAAAATCCAGCCAGGGTCTACATCTACACATGCGAAGCCGCTGCCGAGCCACCAGTAAGTAAATTTAAATATAATACCTGTATGCACGGCCCACATTATCCTAAAAGCTGATCCACCTTCCTCAAAAGGTTTCCTCCGGGATAAAACCTCCCATAAGATAATACCCCACGAGAACACATCACATTTCTCTGTGTATGTCGATCCTTCAAACACCTGTAATAAAAATAAGCAAAGCTTTAGATAGATAAAAAAACAATGAGGAAAATTAAATTTCCTGCTATTTATTCCAAGAAAAAAAAGTACATAATAAGATAGAATATAGATTTGGCGATAGATATGATAAGATATTTTTTATTGCTATCCAAAGATCCCTACAAAGCTATCTGATGTTCTACTATCAGTTGGAATTATGTATCTCTATTATGATAATGTGAAATAGATAATTTGTTACACTCATATGTGATCTATCTTTAATCGTACAGTTGTGCAATGTAGTTGTAGATGTTGAAATGCTTGTTGTGTTTATTGTTGAACGAAGTGCAGGGATGTAGTTAGAGGCTCTGGGGCCCAAGAATAGCAAGTGATCGAGGGGTCCTTTATCAACTAGGTTAGGGGCCCTGGTGGTAACTACGGCCCTGGTAGTGTTAACAAAGGTACAAGTCCGAGACGGTGGAAACCGCAAACTGCAAAAGTAGTATCGCTTGCGGTGCAATCTGCGGCTGCGATCCGCGGTTGCAGTTTTGCAGTCGCTGTCGGAATAGCACCTTTAAAGTGCACACCTTAAAGGCGCTATTCCGATGGCGACTTACGGTCTGCGGTTACAGTCTGCAGTTTGCAGCCCGTCTCAGAATTGTACCTTTAGTTTTCCTGTTAGAAAATTCTAAATAGTAGCAAGGAGTTTAGAATTGTTCTATTGAATGGCAAGGCTCACATGAACACCATCGTCGGAAACACGTGGATGTATGACATTATACCCGTGCGTACTACTATAGGGAATACAGGAACAAGGGTGTATTTATGTGAAAGTTATGTTTGTTTAGCATATTACGTCTATTGGCGCCAAGCGTCATACAACTATCAATTTAAAAATTATCAATTCCTATTAAGCTATCAAATAATGATTTTTATCAATACTATACTACTATCAAAATGTGTATTGTTTCCTTATTTATGTGTGAAAAGAAATAAACAATTTTGTATCAGTGCCTTATCATTCTTGCAAATCTAAACAAGTTAGACAGATGGCTTAATATGGTATCTTACCTAACTAGTAGATAGGCTAGACACCTACTTGCCTACATTCCATTATGGACCTAAAGGGCCTTATTACAAAAGATGGTTTAAACCAAAACTAAGGTAAACCACGGTTTAAAATATACCCATCACTTTCTTATGTCATTTATGACAAAAAGAGACGGGGCTATCTTAAAACCTAGGTTTTTGTTAGACCATCTTTTGTAATAAGGGGGATGATGTATATTCATAAATAAAATATACAGCATGTTAGGGTAAACACCGTTATCACTCAAACCATGGGTAGTTGACTTAAACATAAAAATATAGGACCGAGTAAAAAATAAATAAAAAAATATACGCGCGAGAAATGAGCGGCGCGGCGGCGCTACGACGCGGCGTACACACACTCGCTAACGAGACAGCTGACTGACTGGGGTAGCAAAGCAAACTGTACGGGGCCGTGCGTCGGGCCACGCGGCGAGTTCCCCGTGCCCCCTCCCGTAGCTTGTTGCCCCCGCGCGTAGGGTGAAATGCTTTCGTGGAAAAATGAAAATTTTATTAAAAAAAAGTTTGTTGTTTTTCATTGATTTTACGTTCTATAAATGAAAGCAAACCACTGGTTTCAAGGATAACGGTATTTACCCTTACAGCCTGTATTGCAGGTACTTTCGCTCCAGGTGGAGTTTGTTTTGTCCACCCTTAATGTGAATCACTACCAATAACTAAAGGGTACAGATGATGTCACTCATGACAGGCACCCAAGAATTTTTGCCCTTTTCTGCGCTCAGCTGTCATAGAGTGTTGTTATCTCACTCTGTTAGAGCGATTACGTACCGCATCCGATCCGAATCCGTGAAAATACGGATATAAAAAATTCGGACCGAATTCGGATATTGCTTTACGCACTGCATCCGATCCGAATCCGTGAAAATACCGATCTAGAGTAAAAATCTCGGACCGAATTCGGATGTTGCTTACGCACTATTCCGATCTCTGATTCAAATTGAAACAATTTAGGGGCCATCTTTGGCATATCCGTTTGGCGTCTGATTTGAATCCGAGGTAATGCGAAAGCGTTTATACAAACAGTTCCACGGCTATTTCGGTCCGTCAATTGTTCTTCCGAATTAGAAACTCACGGATGACGGATAGAAATCGGATGACGGATGCCAGATGTAGTGCGCAAACTACCATACAAATAGTTCTATGGCTACTTCGGAACGTATTTTCACGGATTCGGATCGGATGCAGTGCGTAACCATTGTTACCATTGCATTTGAGTGCCACAACTACCTGAAATTCTGCTAAGCCAGTATAAAATGGTTGAGAAAAGTGTACCTAATTTATAAGCAATATTATGTTCTTCAAAAGTTATGATATCAAGTCCCATCTGTTTAGACTGGAAGTTGACTTCAATACAGCTGGAAAAAGGCTAGGCAGATGATGGTGACCAGAGATCGGAATAGGTAGAGTATATTTACCTAAACTTCGAGGAAGGAAGTAACATAGAGTGAATAATACTTCTTCTAAAATCCCGCAATAATTATAATGACATTTTAATCCCGGGATTTAAAAATCACGAATTATTTATTGGACTTTATTTATAGTTCCAAATTATTTATTTGAAGAATCATATAACATTTTTTTGGGTTCTGTACTAAAAGTATTAAATTAAAGAGCTTTGTTTTACATACGTTGATTTACATTTTACATACTATGTAACCCTAATTGCTGTACGATTTTTCAAGTCAATAATTTGTAACTATACATGAAGTCCAATAAATAATTCGTGATTTTTAAATCCCGGGATTAAAACGTCATTATAATTATTCCGGGATTTTAGAGGAGGTATTATTCACTCTATGTTACTTCCTTCCTCGAAGTTTAGGTAAATATACTCTACCTACTCCGATTTCTGATGATGACAATTGAGTTTACTGATACAATAATTATTAACCTAACAAAACAATTGTATACATAGATCAACTACGATAACATGGCGCGCCCCTTCAACATCTATCTTCAATGTGTGTGTGCATATGCCAACAAGTCACCATGTTTGTGTTTGATATTTAGTAGATTTATTGCTCAACTAGTGCAATGTAAATTGACCGCTCGACAAGGCGCAGGTGTGTCATTCATACAAACCTCGAAACGGTACCACGCTGTTAATTAGCGACGTCAAATCTGTCGAGCAACTGATCCATGTTTTTGTTTAAGTTTGCCCTAGAGATGCAGAATGCACACATCTGCGTGAAGTCAAAAATTGCTACTTTACAAGAGTGAAAAAACTATTTGAAACGAGCGTAACCTACGCTGGACGCAATATTGTTTTTAATTATATTATCATTACAGATAAACTCTTTGATGATTTATTAAACCTTTGAAAATCCTAATAATCTTTTTCATTTCAAGTAATATTGTCACTTTCGCAGTGTCGTCTGTTTTTGTCACAAAATGACTTATGCACTGTTAGAACTTCACCGACGAAATATTCTTTCTCACACATTTTTAGTTGCAGTGTCAATGGAGGTGCGTGCCATGTTATCGTAGTTGATATCTATGTCTGTGTTATTGCACTTTTTTGGGCGTCATTGCATTTTCATTAGTTATTGGCACAAGGGTTGCCAGGATTTTGTCCAGAGTGGGGCAAAAGTAAGGAACTCAATATGGAGTACCTACATTTTAAAAATTGCTTTTATTTCATACACTCGGAAAAAATAATTACCTACATGTAGTATGCTGGAGGGGTCCAGGAAGACTATAGTCCCCAATAATCATGTTTGTATTGTTTTGTGAGGGCCTCTTTGGCACAAATAAGAAAATTAAGTATATGTATGATTTAACCTCAATAAAGGATAGTTTTTTAATAGCTTAAACGACAACACTGCTAGCACAATGGGCTCTAAAATTCCTGTAACCACCCTTGAGACATCTTAAGTTTAATTAAGGACCACGCTACCGCATTAGGATTTTCCTGTAATGTTAGCAGTGATTGTGATAAATAAATAAATAAATCTTAATGCCACCCGATAACAGCTTGGTAGCTGGTATTGTTGGTAGATTCATATGGTACAGAGACAGAATGGATCCTTGATATGCTCATGGAGAACTTTAATCCCAGATTACTAAGAGCTAATGTAGGGGGACCCATAAGGTCAACCAATCTTCTCGTTCTTAAGTGTGTTTATATTATTTACAATACTATTACATCCTTTACTTATCAATTAAACCTCTAAATGACCAATGCCGCATAGTAGCAGTGGCTTCCATTGTATATCTATTGTGTCCATGTTTCCAGTAATTGATCACTTGAGGGAAACTTATTAAATATGATATTTATATTTTAAAATATTATTTATATTAAATAAAATATTATGTATACAAGGTGTAAATTAAATAACGCACAACCTCTTAAGGGGTCACTGTACTCATCATTATGAACAACTTTTACTATGATACGAAAACTGAAATCGCGAAAAAAAATCAGGCGTTCCCTACATTTTGAAGAGTTGTGCGAACATAAAAGTAGGGAACAGCTGTTTTTTTTTTCGCGATTTCCTCTTTGATCCTTTAGTAAAAGTTGTTCATAATGATGAGTACAGTGGCCCCTTAAGAGGTTGTGCGTTATTTAATTTACACCTTGTATATGATAAATAAACTGAATTATAACCAACCTCAGGTGCCATCCATGCCGCACTGCCCTTATTATTAGTCATGTATGTAGCCTTATCCGCAGCAGTTCCAAAGTCACAGATCTTCAGTCTCTGACCACCTCCTACTAGTAACAGGTTGGGCGGCTTTAAATCCCTGTGTATTAGAGGCTTTGGTTTCATTGCATGGAGGTATGCTACACCCTGTAATGTTACATTATAATAAAGTTATATTCAATAAAAAGAGGTTTCATTCAACTATCTTGTTTACAAATATAAAATAATAATTACTATCCATTTAATTTAGTACAAATAAAGGAACTGTTAATTGATGTTTTAATATTATGATAGTGAAATCATGTTTACATGAATTCTATATTAGGAATTTCCATATGGTAAATTCACATATTATTGCTAGATGTTTAACGAAAATAGACAAACTTCACAGATTCTAACTTCCTATGCAAATGTAAACACAAAATAATGTTAACCTCCGCACACTGGCGAGCCCAGCTCATTGCATGAGCTGCAGTGTATTTGGGCTTGGGACGATTGTGTAGCACATTGTACAGTGATCCTCCCTCCGCATACTCCATGACTAGGCAGACGTGGGCGCCTTTAGTGCATGCTCCATACAGGCGCACGATATTCGGGTGCGACACACGCGACAGCTGACGCACTTCTATAGAAAACTCCCGCTTCTCAGCCTCAGAGTTGATATGCTTTATTGCTACTAATGTGTTCCGCCAGAGACCCTTCCATACTACACCGAACGCGCCTTTGCCCACCACCTGACGACACAAATTTAGTTGTTGTAGTTGTAATTAACGTCTCATAACACAATACAGTGCAAATTATATCCGGATATTTACCGATAACTCCTGAATTTCATTGTAATCTATCTCCTCCACAAATGTCTGCTGAACAGGTAAGTCTTGCACATTGGAAGCCATGGGTGCTTATTATCACATTATCAAAATGACTAGTACGTTAAAATAACGTTATTTATTGGGAACTACCTAATTTTCTTTATAAAAATGTAAAAATAGTTGGTTATCTCAATTTTCTCAGTATTGTTTGGCAGAGAAAAGCAACTGCGACAAGGCCGCCATCTTTGAAACTGTAGAACAAATGTCACACCACGATAGTGGTGTACCACAGCACCATTATACTACGAAAAATCGTTAACAAAATTATTATTTACGTTTCAAGGCAAAAAATATTCAATTTAAAATAAATAATTAATTGCGAGTTTGAGTATAAATTAAAAAATTTAGTGAGGACAGTACTTTATCCTATCTTTAATATTTTCGTTAAAAAGAATTCGCATAGCGAGGGGATTCACCACGACTAGGCATAAAGCTATATTTTATGCCATGGTTTCCAAAGATTTTTAGGTGATTACGAGTCTAGAGTGCGCGCAAGATAACTCTGCGCGCGACTGAGGGCGTGCTAAACGTTTCCATGATCGCAAAAGTTCAAATTACCGCTTTTTAAGCTTAACTTTTTTATCGCTTAACATAATTTTCCCGTTAAATATTCCTACAATCAGGTAGTTCTACTATCAAAATTGATAAAACGGCACACACTTTGGTGGACCATGATTAGTTCCGATTTCGGCCGCGCGCAGACTTATCTTGCGCGCACTCTACCGACAATCTTGCATATTTATCATCATCGTAATGCGGGTACCAAAACTTCCACTGAAAATGGGCACACTTAGACAAGAGCATCCCTGCTGCCCGTCTTGCTGACTTTTGACTAATTCCTAAGGCGCTTTTATGATATTCCAAGAAGTGATGAGGTATGGGGAGATCAGGCAAGGTAGATGAAAGTCTTGGACTCGATACGGGTTCTGGTAGTGCAGTATACAGGGATCCAATATATTTTGATACCTAAGATCAGCCAGGATCAGCCACCATAGAGCAACGCGGTCGACTGATGTGATGAGACGTCGACCGCTTTGGTCTACGTCAGTCATAGAACCATTGATAGCTTAAGGTTACAGCTCATTAGAACCACCCGGCACCCGACCCGCACCGCCTCATCGCTCGGCGTTCACTCGTTGTCAGCAGGTGGTCCACGGGTGGACGCCGCGTTATCACTAGTAAACGTCGCGTGGTCAACCAGAGGACCTCACGCGGTCACCGAGTGGACATCGCGTGGTCAACCAGTGGACCTCACGTAGTCAACGAGTGGAAATCGCGGGGCCCACGAATTTCCGAGTAGTCTGTCAGCAATTGGCCCTAGGTCTACACGTGTTTTTGGCTATGTCAAATTTTACCAAAATTTGACATGTATTTTTGAACTTCTCGTTATGTCTTTCTTTATTCATTTTGAAAGCAAAAACCATACGTCCGACATGTTAGAAAGAAGGGCTGGAAATGACGGGTGGGTGGGGAGCGGCGCATCGCTGACGCATTGTCCTCGCGTGAACCACTCGCTGGCCGCGCGCGGTCTTCTCGATGGCAGCGCGCGGTTCACTCAAGGCAAGCATGCGATTAGCGAGTTGTCACCGAGTGGTCAACTCGTCGTCCGCGCGTGGACGGCATACGTCCGAGGCGATCCGGTGATGTTACGGAGTTGATGTAGTGAGCGCACATCCATACAAATTCATATAAAGAATACGAACCGCACGAGGCGAGGCGATGCGGGTCGGGTGCCGGGTGGGTCTAATGAGCTGTAACCTTTACAGTTACCTATTTAACAATGACGCACAGATTTACATATCAGCCCATGAAAGACCACTCATGGCGAGCTCTTCTAGCTACAGAGACCACGGCGGATCGACGTTGCTATAAAAGTAATCACAGCGCTTCACAAACGCGGAGCAAACACGGCGGAGGGTATCCATGATGATTTACCCCGAATAAAAAAAAAGGTTCTGCATCCCTGCCAGCCCCTATGGTCAGCCCTTAGATAATACCCTGCATCTACAGCACAGAATAATAAAAAGTACTTATCTACTAACTGGTAGTAGGTACGTACCTACTACAGTTTGCCGATTCCGAAATTGATACGTTTTTCAGCATTTAATTATACAATGTCAGTGGCAGATAGTAGCTACAGGATATTTAAAGTACGTACCCATAATAATGAAAAACTTTTGTTGAGGGGGCATGGTCGAGCAGGTATGGCTTAAAATTTCAACTTTTTCTCGAAGCTACTCAAGGCAATTTTAAGCTCCCCCCTATAATGTAAAAAGTGCGAAAGCTTGAAAATGATCTTACACAGAGTACCTACCTACTTAAGAGATATTTTCCGGACTTGGCAATCACGTAGCATAAGACTACACTCATGTTTACAGAGGTACCATTCTTTTTTACATAGCATCACGCCTGTATTCCTCGAAGGGTTGGGCAGAGGTGTATAGTACACCAGCATTTCGCCGGTATGTTTAAATCCCATGTAATAGGGGCGAGCCTATTTCCACCAACCGGAAACAAATCCAGACTCCGGGCTGATACTGAGAAATTCCACACGGAAAAACCCAATAACACTTTGCCCGACCTGGGGATCCAAGACCTCAAGCTCAGCAGTCCTTCGCGCTTTGCGACCACTAGACCGACAAGGCAGTCTTTCCGGTTTTTTAAATTATCAAATTATCTTTTATCACAGTACCTAATTCTCATGCTGCGTTATTGCCAACAAAAAATATTTTTATAATGAAATGCCGGCTTGGCTGTAGATATCAGAACTTTTTACGGCAAGAGTCGCGAGACTTGCCTTTTTTTCATGAATGTTTTTGGGATCTACCTATAACTTTCTCATTGCATGTCCAAAAAACCAGTCAAGTGCGAGACATACTTGCGCACCCTGGGTTCTGTACCAACAAATACCTAAAAGGATAGAAGCGCCTTTTGGTCGTAAATAAGTATACCTATCTTAGAAGTTCACACTAGATCTAGATCATAGATGATATACTATATTACTGAGACGCTAGATGACACTTCAAAAATCTAAATGGAAGTACCTAGTTACATAAAGTTTGCATGACGATACAAAATTATCAAATAATTCAGAAAACACCGACAAAATATAAGTGGTACCTATGTTTAATTTTTATTTTTCCCAATCGTGGAAAAATGAAGAGGTACTATTAACTATCTAAGTTTGCACGTGACCAATCTTAGATTTATTTAGATAAGACTATCATATTAATCAGCTCATTACTGTCCCACCGTTAGGCACGGGCCTCTTCTCAGAATAAGAAGCGTTTAATCCTTAGTCCACCCCACTGGCCTGGTGCAGATTGGCGGACTACACACACCATCGAGAACTTCATGGAGCCTTCTCAAGTGTGCTGGTTTCCTCACGATGTTTTCCTTCACCGTTAAGGGTCAAAATACACGTCCGATAGTTGCTTCCGGGAGCTGGATCCGACTATCTGATCGGATTCATGAAATACACGTACGATTCTCGTGTCCGATTTTTTCGGACGCCGCCGGCGCCCGGATCATGCTTACGACTCTGACATCTGATCCGATAGTCTGATCGTACGTGTAATTCATGTTCACACAAATGTATGACGCGGAGGCCTTCGGATAGTCTGATCAGACTATCGGAACCGACAAGGCAAGTATCGGACGTGTATTTGCGCTCTAATGCAAGTTATAATCAAATTCTGATATATGCATGAATTCAAAAAGACACTGTATTCGAACTCAAACTCTCCTGGATGAAAGGCAACCGTTCAACCGCTAGGCTATAACTGCTTTCTCTTAACGTGTTTGAAAAGCTATGAAATAAAACTACATAAAATACCTACAAACCATAAAACAATTTTAATCACTTGTACTTGTGTAATCCAAGTCCAATTGACTGTCCATAGACGATGAATATTCAAGTGCTTCTAAGAGGGCGCTCGCCTGTCTACAATTAAATGTTTCTGCTACTTCTCTAGGTGTTTGATTTCTATGATTTACTTCATACAAATTGGCTCCCAACTCCACTAGTATGGTAATAAGGCGAGTGTTATTGCTCATAGCAGCAAAATGTAATGCTTGACGCCCGCCTGGAGCTTCGGGGTCATTTACAAGTGCACCTTTCTCTACGAGAAAACGGAGTATTCTTTCTTCTTCTGTGGTTGGTTTGCACATCATGACGAATTCTGTGGATGATTATAAATTTTGAGAGTTAGAGGAAATATTAAAATAAATACTATTTCTGCCGCCAAGTACTATTGCTGCGTGTTCCGGGTTGAAGGGTATCCTCCGAAGGGTACCGGTGTAACTATTAAGGCGGGTCCGCGGCGCCGTGTTTTCGTGTTTGCAAACAGGATAACATTGTTTGCTAACCGAATAGGGGCGTGGCCTGTTTTGTTAGCAAAAACATATTAACATGTTTGCCGAGACGGATGGATAACATCCCCCGCGTTCGCCTGCGGGGAGGGGAAGTGACGCATTTTGTGTTCGCGTTCACTAGAGGAAGACACTATGAGTGTAGGCGCAGCGGACTGGACTGGACTGCTAACTTGTTTTGATATGTTTTGTTAGAAAAGTGGCATGAGATTTTCCAATTTTGTCTGTAAGGTTGGCAACTTAACGGCAATCCTTTTGGTGTTGTAGGTGTTAGGCGGCGGTAAAAACTTTCCATCAGGTGGGCCGTCTCGGCTTGTTTGCCAAAATATTACAAAAAAATGCAGAAAAAAGATGTAGGGAAACTACGTATACAAGAATAGTCGGAAAGGGGATAATTATCCCAAAGGGTATTGAAGTACCTAGGTACCTATATTAACGAATAACATTTAATTTTGTTCTACTTAGGTACTACTTTTCCCTAAAGTAAATAGTTTCAGTAAAACGGACACGGATTAGTAGCATCCATTTTTTGAATTAGTAGGTAACTAATTCAGGGTTGTCGAGTTCAGTAAAAAAAATAAAAAAATTGCATGGAAATTGCACTTGCTGTACAACAGTCATCAGTACTCGCGTAGTTAGTCGTCGCGTTCGATATACCTAAGATCCGTGCTCGCACCGCAGTACCGATAAGCGCTGGTAGGTCGGCGCTGGTTCCTTGATTCCTTTATACCTACGCCCTAAGGCAAGCCGCTGATTGTGTTTTTATTTTTTTGTTATTTATCGATAGGCTCTCGTTTGACCACTATCTCGCCTGATTGTAAGCGATGATGTGGTCGACGGTGAAGCACGCTTGCCTAGAAGTAACCTATTCACTCTTGACTTAAAGACCCCAAGGTTGTAACTATCAGGAAACACAGACTCCGGTAGGGAACTCCACTCCTTAGCTGTGCGAACAATGAATGTGTTCGCAAAACGCTTCGTTTCGTACGTATGGGTGGGATGTCCACCATGTACCGATGGCGCATTGCCGTATGTCTGGTAGTCCGATGATGGAAAGGGCCAGGCGGAATCAAATTGTGCAGAGTTCCATCGTATACTCCCCGAAGTGTAACCGATAAAAAACCGACAGGCTGGCAACTCGGCGTCGATGTTCAAGGCTCTGGAGCTTTGAGTTGGCCAGTGCATCGTTGCCGATAAGCCTCTTGGCCCGATTGTCGATCGACTCAAGTGCATGGAGTTGGTATTTGGCAGATCCGTCCCAGAGGTGAGAGCAGTACTCCATGCATGACCGAACTTGCGCTTTATAAATTCGACTTGGTAACAAAAAGTCACCGTGACAAAAAATCACAATGAACGCCCGACCTAATACTTTAAGTTACCCCCGGATTAGTACCCACCATCCGACTTGCCTTGTATACCTACTTAGATACTTATATTCCAAAAATATGGCTCACGCAGGAACAAACCCGTATCCATTGGACTTACTCTTGGAATAAGACAAGCACCGTGATTGAATAACATAGTTGCCATTCGCCAACATGGCCTGAAAACAGTATAAATTAAATATACAATTAGTAGCCCAGTCGTCAGGTCACAAAAAAGGGGTTTCACTTGCAAAAGGTCCGTCAGTTCTGAATTTTGGATATGTGTTATGTTTAGGTGTTCTTATGAAAATTATCAAGTTTTCGACCTTGAGTGACCTCGGCGCGCTCCGCCATCTTGGATTAAAGACCCCAAAAAATAGTTTTTAAAAAATAACTCCTTATCTATGGGTTTTACGCCAAAAATAGTTCAGACCAATTTTGTAGACAATTAACTTTCCTACAATTCCTGTTCTAAGTATTTTTTTATAGCTAATAGTTTACGATATATTGCCTATTATCTATTCTGTGATATTGCGCTTTAAAGTAGGCAAAAAACTCAGAATACAGAAAGAAACAGAATCCGCCTTCAACAGTAATTGCAAGCCTTACGCTGTGTCCAAAATCAAAGCATGCGTCCCGCGCCCGTCTCACTTCCCACCCGCGTAATGTTGCTAGCTCAGACATTGTTTACCCGTTTTTGGGGAAAACGTTGAGTATTGGAGGTAAGATAATAATAAAATCAAAATTGTGCTTTTCTATATAGGCAATATTTTATATCTGAGTAGGTACAGTCAGCGTCAAATATATAGGGACGAACAGACTGTTCAAAATGATCCGAACAAAACTACAGGGTGTTAACGAATTCATGTAATTCCTTCAAACCGCGTGATCTACTGGTGACACTGATTGATTCTGCATGGGATTTTTTCAGAATAAAAAAAAAAGTTTTCAAAAAATGAACCATGGTATTCTGTATCTGAGTAATTTTAGCGTCCCAAGTTAACTGACTGCGTGGAGCAATATCGGGCTAGTCGTGCCCGTCAGCTGTGTTGCCGTGCCCGTCAGCTGTGTTGCCGTGCCTTCATTAATTTATGCATGGCATCTAAATTTTCAATGAAATAAAAAAAATGTTTTTTTTAAAAGAGATGTTCCAAAAAAAACCCAGACTCGATTGGGACTAAATGGGTACCAGTAGTTTCATTATAATGCACAATTAACCCCACCGAAAGAGCAATACCGAAATCGATGGGGTAATTATGAGCTATAGGCTGATAAAGTAATATATGAAAAAATCTTCACTAACAAGTGTTTTTTACCATTTTATACAATATCAATAATATATTAACGATAATAATGACGGGATTACTGTAGTATTGATTACTATCAACCATTTGGTATCCGATTACTATAAAAAACACAAAAAAAAAACTTTTTTCAAGGATTCGTATAAATAATATAATTACAAAGTGTAACATAAATAAGTGTACAACTTCTTAAGGGGTCACTGTACTCATCATTATGCACAACTTTTACTATGGGAGAAAAAGTGAAATCGCGAAAAAAAAAACAGCTGTTCCCCACATTTTGACGAGTTAAGCGAACGTAAATGTAGGGAACAGCTGTTCTTTTTTCGCGATTTCACTTTTTCTCCCATAGTAAAAGTTGTTCATAGTGATGGGTACAGTGACCCCTTAAGAGGTTATACGTTATTTATGTTACACCTTGTAGTTATATTATTTATACGAATCCAGGTTTTTCGTTTTTTTTTGTAATAATCACTTACCAAATGGTTGATAGTTGATAGTAATAAATACTACAGTAATCCTGTCAGTATTATCGTTAATATAGTATTGATATTATATAAACTTTTAAAAAACACTTGTTAGTCAAGATTGTTTCATATATACTTTGTCAGTCTATAGCTCCTATACCCCATCGATTTCGGCATTGCCCTTTCGTTGGGGTAAATTGTGCATTACAATGAAACTACTGGTACCCATTTAGTCCCAATCGAGTCTAGGTTTTTGGTCCATACATTGTGGACCATCTCCTTTTTAGTCAATCTAAATCCCGTGCGGGGTTAATCTATAGATTAATGGTATACCATTAATAGATTTTGTGGTTTGAAGGAATTACGCGAATTTGTTTACACCCTGTATAATTATGTCAATGAAACAAGGGGCGTTTCAGAATGAACGTAGGACAGGTCAACTGGCATTCTGACAAGAATCCCATTTAGATAAAGTTTAATTTCTTTAGCTGTTTAGGTAATGATGAACAGTCTGTTCGTCGCGATATACCTATTTGACGCTGACTGTACCTGATAATCTCAAGAAATAGAGAAGGTCTGATAGGAATTTTAGATAAAAAACGTTTAATTTATTTAAGTAGGTAATAAAAAGAAGGGAAAATCAAAACTCTTATACTGACAACACTAACAATATGGATGCATCATTCCCTATGACAATTACAAACTGAACAATTTATTGATTAATTAAATAAGACGATATCTGAATGTGCTACTTAAACGTGAAATGTGATCCCATCCTGTTTTGTTTTTAGGCCCGCTGCATTTTTATAGGTTCGAACGACACAAAACGACATAATTTAATTTAATTTGACACCGGTAAATACATGTAGTCGTTATGACGTCCCCATAGTAACTGATCGACTGCGCTACAAACTACTCTGATTAAGAGTAGTTTTTGATGCCTCAGTATTAGGCGTGATCACAGCTTCTGGGTCTTTCTGTATTCTGAGGCAAAAAACACCATTTTCAGGTAGGTATTTTTAGTTTTCATCACTCCCGACTCAAAAAGAGCAGTGTTATACGTTTGATTTTTAACCCACGACGCAAAAAGAAAGATGTTTTATAAGTTTGACACCTATGTCTGTATGTCTGTAAGACTGTCCGTCTGTCTATATGGTTGTCTGTTTGTTTGTATATCTGTCTGTCTGTTTGTGGCAACGTAACTCCGAAACGGATAACTCGATTTCATTAAGTTTATTTTTGCTCGAAAGCTGGTTTAATCGGTATAATTATAAGCTACGTTTGATGGAAATCGGTTCAGCCGTTGCGTAATTATCAGCTCTTTTCACAGTTATGTAGCAAATTCACTTCCACGATCTTGCAACGGCTGCAACGCCGTATAATGCACACCTATCTAACCTAACTGAGAAAACAGCTGATAATTTCAGAAAATGTCTGCCTAACAAACTTCGAAAGCGTGTATCTCCTCTATTTTTTCATCAAATTTTATTTATTTGTCATACAACGTGTTCTTTTTATACGTTCTATAAAATAATACAAAATTGTTGTAGATTTTTAATAGTAGTTAAACTCTTCTTCTTCTCTCGTGTCAGCACGAGCTATACGAAAATAGCTCATGCTGTGGTGAAAAGATTAGCCAGTCAGCAAGGTTGGTAGCGGGGCTGACTGCCCAGGGTGCGCCGGACGTAGGTACTTAAGTATCGTCACTCGTGGAGGCTCTTTTCATGCACCCCAGTAGTCAAAATACCCTATTATGACTCTCTTTTAATTAGAGGTAGATTATGTACCTACTTAATGACCATAGTCATCATGCTACGCATGCCGAAGTGCGTTCGTTACTCTACTCAGTCATTTCGCTTTACAATGGCAGCAGCAACAAAATCCGCTATTCCAAAACGTCAACCTCACCTATAATAGGAAGGTACAACTTGCCGTAGTTAACCAAAGAAGCTCTGAAGTCCGACTGAATGATGGGATGACCAGGGCCTGATTAATTAATAGGCTGATGTCTGGGGGCGCGATTTCCTAAGGGCCAGACGACACAGGTCGGGCGGCTAGCGAGCGAAGGACAAAAAGTATTTTAAACTGAGGAGGGGAACATGAGATTTTTATCACTTAACCCTCCTCACCACACAAGGCGGGCGCCAAGCTTGAATTAGCCTAAGGGCGGCTCAAACTCTAAATCAGGCCTAGGGGACTATCAAATAATGTGCATATATCATTTTCCATGCCCATTCCAAGCGTTATTGGTGCGAAAATACTGGAAACCCACCCTTTTATCTAGTGTCATGTCAACAGCACGGGGTGCATGAAAAGAGCCTTCTTATAGACACTTAAGTAGGTACGTCCGGCGCACCCTCAGACACCTGACAGTCAGCCCCGTTACTAACCTTGCTGACTGGCTAATCTTTATACCATGGCAAGAATTATTCTTGTTTAGCTAGTGCCGACACAAGAGAAGAAGATGTCAACGGCCATTATCTTCCCTTTTTGCGAGAGGCCAGCAATGATGTGGATAAGGCTGAGTCTATCAATACCAGTAGGAGAGGTTTATGTCCAGTAGTGTACAGTTATAGGCGGTTCACCCATGGCGACGCATGTAGGAGCGACACGCGTCCGAACGATTTTCGCATCGCACTGAATTGTATGGAGTCGCACGGCGCAGCGCCCACGGCTGACGCGTGATGCGTCACCGTGGGCGAGCCGCCATAGACTTGAAATGATAATAAAAGAAAAAAACAGATACCTATTCTGTAGTTTGTACCAACCCCCAAATCACATTGTGTGTTTGATAAAAATATCAATAGATTTATCCAATAGCTGTTATTTCAGCAGCAGGGTATTGCAGATGTCCGTCGTTATCAGCGTTGCCAGACGTCCCGATTTTGGCGGGACGTCCCGATTTTGAAATCAAAATAAATGTCCCGCGCGGGACAGGTTCTGTGCCGCTTTTCGGGGATTATAATTTTATTCCTCTGAAGACTCAATTGCCTAACTATAGAGTAAACCACACAGTTATTGTTAAAGTAACGTATTTTCATTAAAATACATTTTCTAGTGCTATTTTTGCTATATACTGTCATGTAAACACAATTTAAAACTCAAATAAAAAGATAAGTACCTATTTAAAACCTACTGATTATAATTATATACCTACGTATTTTTACTATGTCCCGCTTTCGACGAAAAAGTCTCGCCTTTTTATCTCAAAAAGGTTCAAAATCCCGCTTTGCCAAAAAAAATATCTGGCAACGCTGGTCGTTATGTACAAGGTGTCCTAAAAAGTAGTGTCAAGCGGAAGTCCAGAGGTAGAGCAACCTTAGAGGTACCTGAATCACCCCCACGTATGTTCCGCGATTTTTTGTAGTTTTCGAATTATGACTCATTTCATGTTTCAACCAAACTCTGACTTTAATGATATTTTTGATCATAGTGACGTACATACAGGATAAATACTTAACCTTCTCATCAGACAAAGGGAGAGTGGTGTCATGCCCAGATTGTCCTTCACATTGGGCTTGACACCGGCATTCAGGAGCAGAGCGACGGCGTGCCGATTCCCTGAATATACGGCCAAGTGAAGAGCGTTTCGGCCGAGGTGGTCCCTTTCGTGTATATTTATCCTTGAGCTGCAATTAACGTAGGCACCTAGAGCTGATTATCGGTGAGATCTATTTCTACCAACTAGCATGAGAGCAATTAAAGAAATGTGAAATAAACCTTCATACTTGAACCAACGCATACAGTCCAAATCTGGGTACCAAGTCTGCTAATTTACGAACGTTTCAATGGAGTGTCGATAGAATGGTTTTAAACATTTGGTACCTATTCTGCTAGTTATTTAATGGACTATTTACACGAGGCCAATTGATGAGCCATTCAACTAAGCCAAGCCATTACCAAAAAAATAGAAATCGTTCTAATTTATTGGATTGTCCATAAAAGACCAGTGGCTTTCCACTGACTTTCCATTGAACTGTCATTGATCTGCCATTGAACTATTAAGCACTACAATAGTAAACATTGAAGTTTTAAGGTAGTATTTCGAACCGAGCTGCCAACTGCCAACAACAAAATGGCTTCCAAGCGCCGCTGCAGCAGCCGACGATGACTGCACGTGCTGCTGCCACGGCGCTTGGAAGCCATTTCATATAAATACATACAAACCAGTAGTGTAGCTGCGGCCGACTTCATGCAGTCGCTGCACGTACTGTCGGCAGTTGCAGTTGGCAGCTCGGTTCGGAATAGTACCTTTAGCAGAACATCCAGTCTGTCACAATCGTAATGGAATCTCAATAGAGGACACCCTATTGAGATTCCATTACCATTTCCCACCGACAGGTGGGATGGTAATTGTATGTCATTTTATTTAAATTAGCATTCAGAAAGGAATGTTATTGTATAAGTACGTTTACACACCTGTGACGACACCACGGGAAAAGACACAGGATGGTCTGTTCCTTGCCGGAAATCAAACCATGGACATGGATTAAAGGAGGGAAAATAAAAAAAGTCTTTACTTGATGTATATTCGTAGCTTCTTCTCGTCTCCCATTTCGGCAGCTATCAAGAAGTCGTTGTCATTGTGGAGGAATTCTATGGCCCGCTTGTATCTACTGGTTTCACCTTCATTGGAAACGAGTGACGCTATTGAAGCATGCGGGCTTTCGGCCGATCTCGGCGAGCCAGGGTAAGATGGTATCTGGGCATCTAATGATGTCTCCGACAAATCTTCTGTATATACAAGTTAATTAAGAATTAATCAAGAGTGTTTGTGTGGGCACGCGCACAGTGCGTGCGTGCGCTGACGAAAAGAGTCGTATCCACAGTGGTTTAATTGCTGCGAATTTAATGCGACACTTCGCGAACTCGCCATTACACCGACATTTTCATATAAATTAATGTACGTACATATCCAATCGAAATCATATTTAAAAAATAAAAGATTAAATAGGTACAAAAACAAAGACAAAATATAACAAACAAAGAATAAACATAAAATAAAAGCAAAAAAATACGTGTAAAAAATTTAATGAAATTAAAACGATACAATTAATCCCATAATTCATTTACATGCCTGGTTTCAACTACATAATTATTACTTAGATATTTCTCTTTTTAATTTGTACCCTCTCCATTTTTCAGAATATCCGCTGAAGGAGTCTCAAATTTAGACGTTATTGGAGACGCACTAAACTGTTCGCTTTCTATTATTGTTTCCATTCTTGGTACACTTTCCAGGAGCGATGATTTCTTTTTCGTAGACATAAGCGTACCTTCCAAATCCAGAAACGCATCTTTATTTCTTAGGTAAGAAACCACTATTGAATCATTTTCTAAGTCGGAATCCCCGATTGTTAGTTCGTTATCACTTTGAAGGTTTATATCTATCATTTGCATTTCATCAGAAGACTCTGATTCGTTTAGTTGTGGCGGTATTAGATCATTTCTGAGATCTTTGCTGGTAGATGGTACATCATCAATAGGCTTTACATTGTTATTGCAATGTTTTTTCAGAATCGTATCTTTCGAGTTAAATCTACTATCGATGAGTAGTTCCTTAGAACTTGGATTACTGACGCAGCTCGAGTCCACAATGACGAACATCGGTTCACGGTCAGATCCAAGGTAATCTAAATCTTTGTTGGGTGTATAGTGGATGCCCGCATCATCTTCGCTGGAAAGAATACAGGACTTAAATTCTTTGGAGAAGTTTCTCATGGGAAGCCGTGAGGAGTGTGGTCCGTGTTATTCTCTGGAACGAATGAAATTGTCTGTGTTGAGCGCTCAGCCGCTAACTTAACACAAGAGCGATTGATCAACTTGTACCTGCTGTAAGTGACCGTATGCGCTTCACGTTCTGCGCGAAGCCTGCTTTGCACTTGCATTAGATTCACAATATGAGGAGGTAGGAACACGCGGTCAGGGTACCAATAAGTCATAACCGCTGTGTATAAGTCATTTGCTAGTCGAGATGTACACATTTTAATGTAATTAAACAACCAATAAAATGATTCATACGTCGAAATGGTCGTTGTTGTTGGTTCGTCATCGGATATTGGGCGGCTTTCAGTAGATGTAACTGCGTCCTCATGCGATAATTCTGGCGAACTCTTTTTATTACTTATACTATTGTGGGTGTTTCTATTCATATTAACTTATGAATATGCGGTTTTGCTTAAATTACATTCACTTTTTAGTAATTATTTATTAAATTTTTCTCTGACGTGAATTCTCTGTAAATATTCGATATTGACAAGTTAAAAAAGTGCTGAAACTGACCGTCATTCAGTAAGGCCAGTATTTATTCTCTGAGAAAATAGTTCGTAACGTGAGGAAAAATTGTGAATATTTTAATAAAACATCGATTAAAGATAATACTAATTTAATACAGCAAGTTTACATTTACATACAATAACTAATTCTAGTTTAATATAGAGTACATTAGTAAAATGTGAAGTTTAACTCCACCGTAAACTATCATGAAACTAGACACCTATCTATTTGTAAAAACTTGATTAAAATTCATAAAACATATAAGTAACAGATATGCAGAAAACCGAGTTATACTAGGATAAGGAAATACACAACATAGACTTCAAGTAAACTTTACACAAAAATTACTTATAATAATAATACTCACTTTTCGCAAGTGACGAACATAATCGAAAATAAAAATGTTAATATTTTCTGTAAACTACTATTAGGCCTTAACATGGTGATTCCGTATTTGTGTAATGAGAAATAATTCATATTCTGACAATGTTAATGTTAGTACTATAACTAAAACTAAGGTTTGTTAGGTATCCGCTACAAACTGCGAATTAAATGCACGACAATCTCCCACTCCAAATCAAAACCTGCGGAGGCGTCCATCCGACAACTAGCGAGCCTTCATGTTGGCTTCACATCGCGTTCTGACTGTTTCTTCAAAAACCTGACCATTGATTCTAGAGTATAGACGTATCGCAGGTTGCTGAGAATGGACACCGCTTTCTGAAGACGCTTTACAGTATAAGTCGCCGATATACAGGGATGTCTTGTTCTTGCACTCGTGGAGCCGAGCGCAGTAACTCAGCCAGCGTGTAGAGGTCGTCACGGGGCCGGTAGCTGTTCTGGTGGTTCATCATGCCATCTGAACGTTTCCTGGCAACCATGAAGCGCTTCATTTTGTTAGCATACTGCCTCTTGCGACGAGCCTCTTCATACCGTTGCGCTAACTCGGCGGGGCCTACTTGATACATATCGGGGTAACCATGGGCGAGGGCCATACGATTCTGTTCTGAGAAGTATGAATGGCGAGGGTAGTCTCGTTCGCGAGGGGAGATGACAACAGGCTCGTTGTACCAGATATCGCCATTCTCATCCACCTCGGGCTGCTCGTCTTCGGTGTTGACACGTCCTACTCCATAGTAATGTTCAGGTGTCCATTGGTTCTGCGCATTCCATTCCTGCTTTTTGCGTTCCTGTGCCTCCCACAAGTTGAGTAGAGCTCGGACATCAGCAGCGCTGAGACCAGAGTCACGTTTGCGACGTTCTGAGATGGGCCTAAATGTAAATGAAATCATTTAGTAACCATATATTAG
This sequence comes from Amphipyra tragopoginis, assembly GCA_905220435.1. Lineage (NCBI taxonomy): Eukaryota > Metazoa > Arthropoda > Insecta > Lepidoptera > Noctuidae > Amphipyra > Amphipyra tragopoginis. The sequence continues at coordinate 16,475,228 of HG992009.1, forward strand.
TTTTTTGACTTAAATACTTACACCTATTCAATGATGGAGGTTTATGTTGACCTGAAGTTCTTTTTATTTCCACCGGAATTTTTGGTGGCGGTTTTGGCAGAGGCGGCCGCGCCGCCCACCTTTGTGCCACTGCCGCGCTTGCGGCGGTGTGCGTCGTGTTCGTGAGTCATCGAATCCACGGGCGAGAGAGCATCGTGCTCCTCCGGTCTAAAAAATAGAATACAGTAAGTTTAGTATTCTTATAATAGAACATGCAATTGGTATCGGCCGAGATGACTAAAGCACTCACTTCAGATTTTTCTTGCCCGAACCGGATTTGGTAGCTACTTTAGTAGCAGCACCGGCTCCACCGACTTTGGTTCCGCTCCCCCGTTTGCGACGACGGGAGTCGTAGCTTGTGGCTAAACCTTCCATTGCTGGTGGTTCGCCATACAGTTCAGGTCTCATGATCAAATTATCGAGCTCTCCATTTGGCTGCGGGGAATCGAATCTATGATCTACTCCCTGTTCGAATCCTTCAGAATTTCCTGAAAAAAATATTAATGTTTTTGAAACTAAACATAGAGTCAACCAAAATACCTAGCTACTTTCACTCCAGTTCTTCAAATGATTTAATAATAAATTGTTATTTAATTGTGTGTATCTACCTCGAAATTAGGTTAATCAATTAATTTCTGATCATTTTAATAATAATGACGTCGTAAACTGCCTGAATAATATTCAAATTGAGGTTAATGATTCGTTAACGTTTTTATATCAGTCCCTACACTACGTCTTACTCCTTGTATTGTCCTATTCTTGTCCACTTAAACTGCAAGAGCCAATAAAGGATGATCATAGATATGTCGGACTTGCAACCAGTCCGTTTTACTGCGCTATTGTTGTCTACAATTTCACAATCAGTGCGTTATTGCTATACAGTGCAGATTGTCAATGTACTGTTTGGTCCTATTAGTACCTACCTAGAAGATTTAATCTGCTTGTATCAAAAGATTAGAAACATTTCCATTATTCTGGATCTATCAAAACACCCTAATTAGGACCTATATACAATTAATGTAATGTAACGTATTTGTTGCATAATGTTCCTTAATTATCCATAAGTACAATAAAATTAATAAAGTACCTAGTTCCTGCGTGAAGATAAAAATAAATATCTATGTTCTATATTGAGTGGGAACATAATCTTCTCATCTAAGCTGGGATAATGACCGCAAGTGCGCAAATAGAGTAAGGTTTCAAACAACTAAGGATCTTACAACACACGTAATTAGGTACATATTACAAAAAGCAACAAGTTTTTCGGGTGTACCATTGTCATTACCTTCCTCGCTTAGAGCCAACGGGTAAGGCTCCAAGTCATTTTTATCGCTCTTATTCAGGAAAAGCGATTGAGTGTCGTCTTTTGTCTGGTCCCAATTCTCGGGGAGCTCACCAATTGGGCCGCCACCATCTAAAATGTTATTTATATTGATAGTGTGCCTCGAATAACATTCAAGACATTGTGAATGTGTAGGTACTGAGTGTAGTCAGACAAAGTCCGCCTCTGCGTGTTTAATATAAAACTAAAACAGCTTGTTTCTTTTTCGCGTTCTTTGTAGGATTGTTTTAATAATAGACGCCAAAATAACTTTAATACGTTCGATACGATTGTTTTTTGTTAATATTTTTTTTGTCAAACTTAAATGTCCTTGTTCGCATAATTCCACTTTAGAACAATTACTAGCACTCTGTTTGCAGGTTTGTTTGCACCCAGAGCCGCATTTAAAGGAGGCACGTTGAAATGTTATTAAAAAAGTACCTCGTGAATGTGAACTTTTTTCTCTTGGTCAGAAAGAGTGTAGTTTTTTTTCTTATCTAAAAAAACTCATATTGAGGAGGCTCTTGTTGAGGCCCCGGGCGGGACCCTTTTGCCCTCTCCTAAATCTGGCCCTGTTTGCACGTTTCTTTCTTCGTGTTTATCTGATACTTAGGGGAAGAACGACTAATCGAAGTGGTAGGATACTCTGTGCCTGGTAGATATTAAATAAATACTCTTTCCTTTTGTTAAAAACTGCGAGTTATCAAAATATTTTAAGTCTGAAATTTTGGAAGTTTATGACCAGGAAATATAAACACCGCTCGGTGCATCGATGGACTCGTATAACGTAGGACCAAATTACATCTCAGCGCAGAAGACTGTAGGTATAGAAGGTGACGTCACATCTGCCTTCTTGAATCATAACCATGATGATAATAATCGTATTATAATAAAGTGTAGACCTGAGACAAGAACAATGAACACAAAGAACATTCTTGTAATGGGAAAGAATATACATTCCAGATAATTAATATCCAGAATTTTATTTATCGATTGCGATTCTTGGGAGACAGAACTACCAAGTATTTACCTACTTCATTAGTTGGTCATTTTTTTAATGCAATTCGAAGTCAAATATTAAATATAATTTTGCTGGATTCCTTCTTTCGTGTTGCTTATGATGAACAGAAATTAGATTTCCTGGTATTTTGGAATTAAATAGGCAATCCCCCTAATTCCATTTAAGTTGTCTTTTTTTTATTTCAGCTTAGTCTTCCAACCCATTTCCTCCAATGTGAAATCCTGATGATAATATCTAACGACAAATTAAGGTAAAGTAACGACGACATACTTATGAAAGTATTGAATTATTCAAATTGAAAATAAATCTTCTTAAACCTATTGTTTATCATCATAGAGCTCAAGCCGAAACGGGGCGAGACGATACAAGACAAGTAGGCGACGGGCTCAAACCCCTTGGCTACGACCTTGATTATTTATAAGTCCTTTGTTGATCGAAGAAATAATTGTACCTAAATCACAACGCCCACACCGAGAAAGACCTAAAGGTACGCGCTATCCATGAAAATTGTATGAATGGACTACTTAAATCGATAGCGGATCTATTTATAATCTATTGTGTCCAAAAGGTCATAGTTATGGAAAAAGGCGGATTTACGCCGCAGAATAACATCGGCGCAGAAGAGACACCTGTTGACCTGTTGCTATATATAGAGCGCGCCCCCGGCCCGACTGATCGATACGCTAACCAAAACAATACAAATGAACCGACATTGGCGATATCCTTGCGCACATATTGACAAGCCAAAAGTAATCAAACATCATCGTTAATAAGCCGTTGATGGCGAGCAATTGATTACGTACCTTTATTCGTAGGCGTAGGCACCGCACCACCCATCAGAAAAACCGCACAAAATGCGGTTAAAATTATTAATAACATCGTCGAATCTCAGTATTCAAGGATAATTAATGTAGAATTAATATGAAAATCTGGAGGAACACTGGTTGCGACTGTTATGTGACCGAGCGCAGGGAGCGAGTGCCGTTTAGCAGAGCTCAAGCTGGAGAGAAAACCCATTGCTCCTGTCGATAAATTCGCGACATGCGCAGTGTGGCGCACAGGGACGAACTGATAAATAATAAATAACCGTATACAAATTGAAGTCAAAGTTCTTCAAATAGGTGAATTAAACGTTTAGGTATTATTACAAACTTACAAGATAAATGAGTGAAGTTTAAAGAATAAAGTAGTTACCAAATATGGGAAAATTACGAGAATAAGTTTCTTGTTAGCATACCTTTTGAATTAAAACTAAATCTTTGAGGACCTATTATTTTACGAGCTTCTAATTCAAGGTATTTTTGTTGCTCTATTTGCTCGTTATATTCAACAAATATTACTGTTTTACCTATCTGAGTACAAAACAAAGTTACTTCGTCAGTTGGTCCTTGCTTCAGAATCGGCGCGCTGGCTGTTGCAAATTAAAATATTTAATATGCACCCCGTATGGCCATCTCCGGCAGTCGCTCGGTCCAAGATAAACTCTCTATCGCAGATAACTTTGTTGGGGAATTATTAGCTGTTGACATCTTAAAAATAATATGGTTTAGTTTACCTCATGTTGCTTACTATGAACAAGCGAACGTCATCCATTTCTGAAGAGCAGAGTTTTTAATACTTTATTAGGAAAATTCACGGTGCCTATGATGATTTTGATGTGCAATCAGTAGCTAGGGGTTTACTAATGAAATATAGACAAATTTTTAATCGAACATTATTACAACCCAGACTGACAAAATATAGCTTTGCAAGTCTAATCGGATATCGAATCGTTAGCTGTATGTAACATGTAAAGACGGCTTTTGATCAGTAGTGGACATTTATGGGCAAAACATCTGGTCTCTGGGCGGAAAAACCGGACTCTTCAACGACTAAGGGAAAGGTACCTACCTATTATTTTTCACAGGCGACGCGACGCAACGCCGGCGCCTCCGCGCCGGCGCTGCTCGGCGAAGCCAAGTTTCACCGCCGACGATACGGCGTCCATCATGGCGACGTTTAAAGCAGAATCAACTCTAGTCTAGGTTTTTTGCCTGAACCCCAAATAGAAGGCACGAGCCGCGCCGTGGCGTATGTTTTAGTACCCAGTCCGCCCCTGTCGTCTACCTAGCTATGACGTCTACCGCGGCTAAGCTAAACAAGCCCTTCATAAAATAGGTGTTATTGCGTGGAAGAGACGCGACAGTATCGGCGTCGGCGCTTATTAATTACGTTACATTAAACATTCTCCAGCTTTTTACACCCAATCCGAGACGACCGAATAAAGTTTGTTTCCAAGTCCGTGCCTTTAGTACCTACACAGATTGAGAGCACTTCCCTTGATTGTAGTCCTATTGTGTTTTGTGTACCTAGGTAGGTACCAATCTGTATATGAAGCGTGATCATCATATCAGCCAAAAGACGTCGAGAGCTGGACATAGGCCGAATAGCCAAACAGTTCTCGCGTTGTAATAGCTGTTCATATATTGCATAACCAGGTAAATATATAGGTACCTTTATAATATAATTATCCACTCAATGTATTTGAACTAGATTTCACAGAATATGCTATCATAGACTAATCACAAAGCATAGATACTCAGCCCTGTGATTATTCAATATCATGAATGAGTATGGTGTCTAATAGGTAAGTCTAATTATCCTCGTCTAGTCGTTAATAAACCAGTGCAGCAATTTAATGATCTACACCTACCTACGCATTGAAATTTTAGTTATGAATGTATTAAATCTGGTTAAAACGTTGCCTGTTCCTATAGGTACCTATGTGTACTGATCTGGTGACTGTACACACTTTAATAATACAGTGGTTTAAAGGTGTACAATGGACCTCATATAACGAGAGTCATCTTCTCGTTCAGACACTTAAACGCACAATGGCAAGCCAATGGAACGTTCCCGATTATGTTCAGAGTACGTCCTGTAAATAGACGCTAGCTAAGAATTACCTACCTTCCATTTTAAATTTTGACATGCTTTATGATTTCCTCTGATATTACTATAATAAAAAGACTACTTATTCAACTTCTTAACAAATTAACTTGTCGAGGTGTTCAGCGGGCTGGCTATTAAATAGATACCTATGGTACGTATATCTTGGTACGTAACATACTTTGCTGTTTGTCAGTCTTATCAAGGACGTCTGTAACTAGTTACGAAGGGTTTATAGGGAGGAGCGAACTACATCAAGCGTACCCTATTTCACTATCCTTATCTGTACGGAGTGCAAAGCAAGGGTAGCCTAGCGGTTGAACTCTTGCCTTCCATGTAGGAGGCTCTGAGTTCAACCCCGGCCAGTGGCGTAGCTATGTAACCAAGGGCCCCGGGGCAGAAATGAAATTGGGGCCCTATTTAAACTAAACTAAATAGGTACTTTGAAGGCGCAACACTACTTCATCATCAGCTCCTTATCGCCCACTGCAGGGCATAATAAAGCAAAGCTATTTACTAGTAAGCATTATGTATAACGCAGCAGATAGGTATATTATAAATGTGAAAGTTTGTTTGTTTGTCACGCTTTCACGTAAAAGTCGTTGGTTAGGGCCCAAAAAATATTTATTCAACTAGGATATTATATAACTTTTTCGAACGTCGTTCATGGAGGCCGAGGGGCCCCTCGAGCTTGGGGGCCCCGGTGCACTGCCCCGCCTAGCCATACGGTAGACGCCACTGAACCCGGCCCGCACTTCTGACTTCTGGATATCACGGTGAAGGAAAACATCGTGAAGAAAACTGCATGACAGAGAGAAAAAAGTAACTACTAACCCACACTAGACATGTGGACAACACGCACCAGGCCAGCGTGGTGGACTAAAGTCTAAACCCTTCTCGTCCTGAGAAGAGGTCCGTGCCCAGCAGTGGGACGGTAATGGGATGATTATGTATCTGCACGCGAGGTAACCTGCTCTAAGGTCCATATTCTAAAATGATGCTCAGTCATGAATCTCGATCTGAGATTAGATTTGAGTAGAGATTTCATTCTGTCATCAGATAGAGGCTGTGACGACTGATAGTGGGATTTAACTTGATAGATTACCACTGCTGAGCTTCGGTCTCTCGCAAATAGGAGGTAAGTAAGTAGGTACCTACCGATTATTGCGCGTATATTATGTGTCACAGGTCATCCACAGTATCAGTCCTCTTAGGAATTAAGGTCACAGCTCATTAGAACCACCGCATCCGACCCGCATCGCCTCGCCTCGTGCGGTTAGTATTCTTTATATGAACTTGTATGGATGTGCGCTCACTACATCAATTCCGTTGCGTCACCGGATCGCCTCGGGCGTATGCCGTCCACGCGCGGACGACGAGTTGACCACTCGGTGAAACTCGCTGCTCGCATGCTTGCCTTGCGTTGCTGCGAATTGCCAACGCACAAGTTCCGAGTGAACCGCGCTCTGCCATCGAGTGGACTCCTCCGACGACTCCTCTGGTTGACCACGCGACGTTTACTGGTGATAACGCGGCGTCCACCCGTGAACCACCTGCTGACAACGAGTGGACGCCGAGAGACGAGGCGATGCGGGTCGGGTGCCGGGTGGCTATAATGAGCTGTGACCATCATCACTATTCATAAAAATTGCTATTTTCTATGAGTGAAATGCGAATTGATCGTATTCAGCCCCTTACCGTCGCTGCTGTCTGTCATCGACATGTCTGGAACTAACTGTACCTACCTACTGAAGGTCGTCAGAGCTTTATTACCTGTCAGCGACAGGGTAAACTCGAACAAGATAGGTTGGCATTTTGGAATATTGGATGCAGTGCACGTACCTACTGGGAAATAATTGTCAAAATTCTTACTTTCAAAGTTAATGATTATAATTAAGACAAATATCTACTTAAGTAGATATTATTAACAAAATAAGGGACTCGTGGCTAATTGACAACCGCATGGATCGTATGATCTGCGAAGTTAGCGAGAGGCCACACGATGCGGTGCGGTGCGCCGCCGCGCCGCATCCAATTTTGCCGCATCGGCGTGCACACGTAGTACGCGGCGACGCACGCAAGAGCCACGCGGTGCGATGCGGCGCCGCACCGCACCGTTTGGAACGGCTCTTCGTCAACACATCTGCGGTTTGCGACGTCGGAGGTGTGCCGCTCCGGCGCATACATCCTCCCTCCAGAAGTCACACGGTGCGGTGCGGTGTTCGCCGCACGGCGGCCATTTTGCCGCATCAGCGTGCACACGTAGTAGGTACGCGGGGTCGCAAGAGCCACGCGGCGCCGCACCGCACCGCACCGTGTAGAACGGCTCTCTGTCAACACATCTGCGGTCTGCGACGCCGGAACGGTGCACCCTCCCCCCTCGTCTTGGTCCGGCGCGGCGCCGCACCGCACCGTGTGGTAGGCATGGACATTTGTATGTAGGTATTACGCCGCAGCGACACCGCTCAGCATCGTGTGGCCTCTACCTAAAGCTTCGCTTGTCATGGTCATTCGGTGGTTGCGTGACTTCGTTAAATATCGAGACTCCTCCATGCCTCGGAGAGTACCTACGTTGAAGCGTCGCCGTCGGTCCCGAGTGACATAGCTCGAAAGTGACCACCGCACCGGTCTAAGCGTAGGATATCGACAACGCCCAATAACTGGATTGAGGTATGACTGCGTTCGCCCCGTGGAAAATTCTGGTACTCAGTCACATCTGATTGGTAAGGGTCTCCCTACACTTATAGACGTGGAATCGGTTTAGGCCAGCCGCGCCAAGCCGATGCGAACGACGTCGGGTTACACCCATATGCTCGTAGATATCAAGTTATTTTTGACCGGCGCTGCTATCCGATTCGTCGTCGAGGAGTGTGAGGAGACTGTTAGCCAACTCCTACATAGTTGGGAAAAAGGCTAGACAGACTTTAGTTCTAAAATCAAACAAATGTTGTGCATTGGACGCTTTTAATAATATACAAAAATATTCATACATAATTATGTAACAAATAGGTACATTACGATTTCTATCCAGCTTAATTAATTACAACAAGAATGCTTCTATACCTCTAGGTGGAAAGAAAAAACAAATTAACTACATAAGTAAGTACTAATAAATATAAATAGAACAGCTAACTACAATAAAAAATGTAACTACTTTTACATAGTGATTTATGAAAACAATTGAATGGTGAATTAAATAAATCTAATTGGTTTTAAAATGCAATTAAAATGTAATACATTCCAATACAATAATTAACACACTGAGGGGAAAATTAATACTTGATACAAATTAAAGGTGTACTTCAACCGTTCGATATAATTCAGTCAATATACAGGGATGTAAACGAATTCGTGTAATTCCTACCACATGATCTTATTACTGGTAATAACTCTGCATAGGATTTAGCTTGATTAAAAAAGAAAAGAAAAAAAAAGTTTTTTTCTTGTGGTAGGGGTAGGTGATGGTGTCTAAACCACTTAATCAGGTTTCCGAAAAAAAAAACAAATTACTCAGAAACAGGGTCGCTAAAATGACTCAGAAACAGAAGGTTATGTTTTCTTTTTGTATACTTTTTTGTTGAATCTGATAAAATCCCATTTTAGGTCAATTCGGTCACCAGTATAATTATGACGAATTTTGAAGGAATTACAAGAATTCAAATACACTCAGAATACAAGGTTAGTCAGAAAGGGGGTACTAATCCGAAAGGGTGTTAAAGTACTCATAGTAATGAGTAACTTTTGTTCTACCACTTTCCCCAAAAGTCTATAGTTTAAGAGAAATAGCTGTTCAAAAATTACATAAAAAAACCATCTATCCTCAGCTATCATCAGCTGTGTTTACATTTTAGGTCACGAATTAGAAGCTCCATTTTCTGAATTCGTAACTAAAGTAGGGACGAAGAATTGTTGAAAAACCTAAAATAAAAAATATTTTAAATGGAAATAAAAATTATCATATTTTGAAATTTTAACACTTGCTTTAAAACCGTTGTCAGTGATACTTTAAGTGGTCTGCAGATTAGTACCCCCTTTCCGACTAACCTTGTCGGTGCCTATGCCTACTGAGGTTTTTTCAATCGGATCTTGCTAATAAATTAAATCGGCCTACATGGATACATAATAAGAAAAGCAATCGAATTGTTGAATTCGAACATTAATGTTGACCAACTGAATGTTATGAATTTGGACAAGTGGAACCTGTCAGTGATCTATCCTTCGAAGTCGACTTGTGATTTGATTTTTTTTCTGGATTTGGGCCCATCAACATCCCTTTACAGCTTTACACTATAGATTGTCAGACTGATCAAACGGTTGATTTACATCCTAAAAAGTATACATGAAATTGCCTTATTAGTCAGTCTATTGATTCACTATATTGCTTAATATACATGAGCATAACTAGCGCCTGTTTAAAAAACTAGTATATAACTGTGCACAACAATACCAACATTTCTAATCTTAAGACAAAATTGTACTAGAAAAAGGCAAAAGTCCTTATTAACATCCCCTTCCCTAAGGCCCAGTATCCACCAAAACGGAGAGGAGATGTCTCGTAAACAACCAATAGGATTCCGTTTTGAGTTGTAGCTATTCAGAGAGTTTTGAAAATAACGCAATCCTATTGGTTGATCGAGATATCTCCTCTCCTCTCCGCTTTGGTGGATAACGGGCCTAAAGGGCTTATTACAATACCCGATTTTTAGGGTCCCTCTTTTTTCGTGTAGTATAATAACAGTTCTCGCCCGGTCTCTTCGGTCAGGACTCATCTACCAGGCACTAAAAATCGGGTAGCTATGCCCATGACAATTATGAGTTATTTAATTAAAACATGACATAACATGTGCTATAAATTTCTCTATTCTATTTAAATGTATTGGTGTTAGTGTTGCTTTAAATTTAATTTATAATATGATTATAGCAATCTCATTTAATCGGTTCAGAGATAGGCTTCGTGTGATAAAATACAAATAGGTATTCCTAAGGTCATATTAATGATCTAAATACTAGGTCATAACATTATTTTGTTTCTATTTTACATAGCAAATATGGATTAATTTACATTATAATTGTAAGTGTCTTAGTACAATGTTCAAGTGTACTAGGTAAGTATCCATTCAGTCCGTTGGGTAATCAAACTCTGAGGATTTAAAATTAATTGAAAGCAATACACATAAAAATGGCCACATGGAATATACATTTGAGTCTCACTTAAAACTACATGTGGAAACAGGTCACATAATCTTAGTTTCTCGAACGGTCAACTTAACATGCACACAAAGAAATTTAGTCTATTTAGTATCTGCCTACATTTTGTACTATCCTATAACTTTTTCTTCTTATTAGAACTTTTCTTAGTCTTTTTCTTTTTACCATCATCGGAGCTGGAGCTTGATGAACTACTAGACTCAGTGCTTGACGATGAACTGGAAGTTGTGCTACTTTCACTACTACTAGTGCTAGATGTGGAGTATTTTTTCTTTCTTCTTTTCTGGGATTTTTTCTTCCGGCCTTCATCACTAGATGAAGTAGACTCACTACTTGAAGAACTTGATTCTGAAGAACTTTCTGATGATGTAGACGGTTTACGTTTTTTCTTAGCATTCCTTTTACTTTTTTCTTTCTTTTTTTCACTGTGTTTGGAACTGATCTTACGTTTTTTCTTGCCCCCAGTTGGTGACGGAGTTCTAGGCTCAATACTCTGTGGGTCTTTTTTCGACTTTTTATTTTTAACCTTTTCTGTATTTTCATTTTTATGTCTTGCTTTACTGTTCTCTATTTCCTTTTCAGACCTGTCATTTCTTTCATGTCTACTTTTATGATCTCTTGATTTTTCTGTCATTCTATGTCTGGATGGAGATGACCTTGACCTGTGAGCATTAGAATCATCTCTATTTCTCTCATTTTCATGTCTATCAGACTCACGTTTGTATTCTTTAACATTTCTTTCTGAGTTTCTTGTATCATTGTAGTTGGTAGAATTATCTCTATTTCTGTCATTTTCATGTCTATTAGACTCATTTTTGTATTCTTTAAAACTTCTCTCAGCATTTCTTGGAGCATTATAGTCATTTGAGTTGTCTCTATTTCTCTCATTTCCATGTCTATTAGACTCATTTTTGTACTCTTTTATGTTTCTCTCTGCATTTCTTGAAACATTATAGTTATTAGAATTATCTCTATTTCTCTCATTTTCATGTCTGTTAGACTCATTTTTGTATTCTTTAATGTTTCTCTCAGAGTTTCTTGAAACATAATCAGTAGAATGATCTCTGTTTCGCTCATTTTCACGTCTATTGGACTCATTTTTGTACTCTTTAATGCTTCTCTCAGTGTTTCTTGGAGCATGGTGATTAGGAGAATTATCTCTAATTCTTTCATTTTCATGCCTATTAGACTCATTTTTGTTCTCTCTAACATTTCTCTCAGAGTTTCTTGAAACATTATTGTCAACAGAATGGGTACTTCTGTCATTTCTAGATCTGTCTAGTTTTGACCGACTCCTGCTTCTTTTCCTGTGAGACTTTTCTTCAGTTCTGTGATTGGATTCTTTTTCACGTCTGTGATGTCTATCAGGCCGTTTCTCTCTTTCTCTATCTTTTTCTCTGTCATCAGTTCTTTGATTATTACTGCTGTGATTCTTGTCATTGTTATGGTTCCTATTTTCATTATCCTTACTTCGAGAATGCATTGACTTTTCAATTTTCATATGCTCTCTTTCTCTCTCTTTAGCTTCATCATCATTAAAATACTTCACTCCTCTACCTTTGCCCAACCACTTCATTTTAGATACAGATTGAGAGAAATCAACATGAATTCGCCTGTCATCTATCAACACATTGTCCATTTTGAAATAAGCATCTTCACATGACTTCTTATCCCCAAATTCAATGAAGGCATATTGTAAAGAGTCTCCAGTTTTCTTATCTCTTATAACTTCACAGCTAACGATTTTGCCAAACCTACTAAAGATTATTTCTAGATCATCATCAGTAGTGACTGGATTTAGTTTACAAACAAAGAGTACATTTTCAGGAGGAGCAATATCAGCATCTGGTAGGTCACCTACAATTTCTAGGATTGTGGCTCGAGCTTTAGCTTCTTTTTCCTCAATCATTTCTTGTATTTCTGCTGCAGATTTGCCTTGTGCTTCGTCAATTTCTTCATCTGGAGCGATTCTACCACCTTTGAGGCGTTCTGCGCTTGGAGATGGAGACCTTGATGGTGCTCTTAGTCCATTGGGATCATTGAATGGATCTTCAAGTACTACTGTATGTGTTATCCTCACATCGCGGTACGGGCGGTGGCCCTCGTCACATATCACATCGTTTAATTTTCTCAGCACGTCATGTCCTTCGGTAACCTCTCCAATAACGCAATGTATGCCGTCTAAAGAGTCCAAGTCAGGAGCAAGGGTAAAAAAAAACTGTGAACCAACCATCATGTCTCCTGTGCCCACCATTGACAGCAAACCTACGTCCGTGTGGCGAATTTTTGGCATCTTTTCGCCTGAAAAGAATCTTTTATCTGGCCCTTCGAGGAGACCGAATATAGACTGCCCTCCGGACCCCTCGCCTGATGGATCACCTGTTTGGGCGATGAAGCCACTTCTGATTGTATGAAATAAGTTGAAATTGTAATATTTCATCTTGCACAGCTTCAGAAAGTTCAGACATGTTACGGGTCGTTGATCTAGATATAAATCCACGGTAATATCCCCAAGGGTTGTTTCAATCACAACAGCCATTGTAGTAAAATAAAATGTTCAATAATCTTTACGTATAAATTATCATTTCATTAAAATCGGTCCAAAACTATGTTATTTATTCTAAAACTTTGAGTTGACACATCATAGGAAGAAATAAATACATAACCTTACTTTTCCAAGGACTGTTGCCGTTGCCATTGTAAAAATACAAAACAAACATGAATAAAAATAATTGTTTGATTAAAAAATATTAACATCCGCAATTAATTATTTTGGTTTATTTTAAATTAATTATAAAATAAAAAATAACTATGACAAGTAAATAAACATTCTGCATTCCTAGCGCCATCTTAGAATTGTAAGTAGGAACTATAATCACTTGTAGCGAGCCTCGTGAGTAAGAGAAAATTGTGTTACAGAAATTAACAGTAGATGGCGTTGATAAATAAAACCTAGTTCTGTATTCTATTGGGGTGATAATGGGTATAGTTAGTTGCAAATAAAATTAATGCAAAAAATAATGATCACAAGTAGTTTGAGAAGCCTTCAGTTTTGTACTGATAATTTTGATTAGAGATGTTTACCCACCAATCGATTCGTAGTTTATGTAATTTACGTCGCTACAGGTTCATCTCAAGAGTGGTTGGTAGGTATATTATGCAGTAACTGCATGTACCTACCTACTTAGGTACTCCAAAAAATATTTGCGATCACAAATCCGTTTGCCAAGCTTGGTGATTATAACAATGTTCTGTTCTCACGATCGGGAATTGTATCGGTTTAAGAGTAGATAAGCTCGCCGTCTAAACGGGGTTGCATTTCTAGAAATCCCTTCTTAGTGGTCGCCTACGTTACAAAAGGAACCTATTGTCAAAATTTCAAGTTTCTAACTCCAGCGGTTTAGGCTGTGCGTTGATAGATCAGTCACTCAGCTTCTCGTTTTATAAATATAGATAGATTGCAGGTGTTAACTATTGCAGGTGGATGGTGCTGCTCATCCTCAAACCATTATGACATAATATTATTTTGAATCCGTTTATTGGTGTTGTGATTCCTGACCCGACCACGACATGGAACGGAGATTTTACTATGGCACAAAATGGTTATTTTAATTGTGTTTTATTGTGCCACTTATCCCAGGAATTTGTGCCTTGTACTTTTCGAGTAATAAGATACGATTGTGGTCGGGCTGGGGATCATGGTTCCTGGCCCGACCACAACCAGATCTAATAAAATATCAATAGTGGGAAGTTACTGATTATGCCAAAAATATGTGTCAAATTGTGCCTAGGGCACACGAAATTCTTTTACTATTGATATCACAGAATATATCTTAATTCGGAAAAAAATGAATAATCAAGAAATAAAGTGTGTCAATCACACGCTATGCAATTTTACTACGACTTTGCAAGCAGTTTTATTTTGTGAAATTATGTTATATAAAAAGCACTTTATTATTTTATTTTACTGGATGTGTTCACGACTTCGTACGCGTATAAGTATATGTATTTATAAAAAAAAATACAACCACTATGTTTTGTAGCATTATATTAGTGTGTTAAGCTTGTATAAAAAACCGGTCAAATGCGAGTCGGGTTCGTATCCTGAGGGTTCCGTAACCCACATCATGACGATAAGTTGAAATTTGAACATAAATTATCTCGTTTAAATAGTACCAGTACAAGCTGATCCCTTGCTGCATACTTTTACTATTAATACAAGAAGTTAATAGTTAAGAATTAACCTTTTAAAATATAAAAACATAGTTTTCAGACTTTTTCCTTTACTTGTGATGTAAGATCTTGCCAAATTTCATGATTCTAGGTCAACGGGAAATACCCTGGTTTTGATTCCCGAGCTATTTCCATAGAATTTTTTTTATTTGGTTTTATGTAAAAATTCAATAAATATAATAATAAGAAAGCTGACAAAATAAACTCCATTTTTATTTCTTACTCTGTAACCCTATATGACCAGTTTTGTTACGACAATAGTTCAGTTAAATCATAACTTACAGAATTCAAATGTTTAATTGCAGACTAAATAAACTAAATTATACTACATAGAGTGTGACTACTTGACTTAATGCGTTGTGTGTGCCATAGGCACAATTTGACACATATTTTTGGCATAATTAGTAACTTCCCACTATTGATATTTTATAAGATCTGGTTGTGGTCGGGTCAGGAACCGTGATCCCCAGCCCGACCACAATCGTACTCTTATTACTCGAAAAGTACAAGGCACAAATTCCTGGGATAAGTGGCACAATAAAACACAATTAAAATAACCATTTTGTGCCATAGTAAAATCTCCGTTCCATGTCGTGGTCGGGTCAGGAATCACAACACGTTTATTGTACCTATAAATGCCCCTTAGCGACTTTGGTACTCCGGAAATACAGTAAAAACAGGAGGACAGTACGTATACCTATCTACAGTATATTTAAACCGAGCATGATAAAGTGGTTTTATTTCTTAGCCGACATCCACCTACGACATACCTACCTAGTTACCTACCTACATAAAAATAACCAAGTATTATAACAAACTACTTACTTACCTAGATACTTGTCCGATATTTTTGGTACCTACCAATTTTCAATATCGAGGTGTCGAGCGCAGGCCATGCAATTTCCACTTTCCGACTCACGTTTCTAGAAAATCTAATAAAGGCAGTTTCACTCGCCCTGCTTCCGCCCTCACCCCTAATAAAGTGACTATTGAAAATTTACCAACCATTCTTCCAAGAATATAAGGTTAGCTGGCTTGAATGACGATCTCACCTTAAATCAATCATAACACAATGTAAATGCGACTCTATTGCAATGAGTTAAGGTTGTAATTTATAATTCGTGTTCGTGTTATGGTGGTTTAAAATTGTTCCAACTTCTAGCGACAAGGTTACGTGTAGAAATAATAAAATAAAGCCTACCGGGTGAAAAATATGATATAAACAAAGCGACATGTGCGTTTGTGCGTGCTCCTTTTTCAACAGATGTTCATTTTTGGAGGTTTCTGAAAATGGGCACCCTTTTTAATTTTGAATTGCCCTTTACAAATCTATCCATTTGACTTTTTGGGTATCGCAAGCAGGATGCAGTCGCGCAACCTTAAATAATAATTAATTCTGGAATTTTCTATTACCTACTTAGTTAGGTACCTACTTACTTGAAAATATTGCCCGTTATTCAATGTTACAGACTTAAAATTATGGAGGTTGAAGATGGCACGTAATTTTTTTATTGTAGGTAAGTATATACTTTTTTTTTCGAAATAGGAATGCGAACGTGGTTCAAAATTCGAATTGAAGTAGTGCGGCACGTGCGAATAGAACCGTAAACATTTGCACTAGTGATTGCGAGTGTTGTTTGTTGTTGAGTCAGCGGAAACTGCCGTATGTGTTGGGACCATGGGACACCTTATACCTACGTAGGCGTCACGGCATCAAAATGAAAATTTTATACCTTTTTTCACGCAATAAGATAATAGAAAGAATAAAACAACAAAAAAGAGATGTTCCTATGTTCTGTTTAGGATATTCCCAACTATGTTGGGGCCAGCTTCCAGTCTAACCAGGGGGCTTACTCCCTAAGTCCGTCAACGAAGTTAGTCGCCCGTCCGAAAGTAGCCCGAAACGTAGGAGTGAACAAAACAAGTGTCAAGTTCAACTTTTCGGACGGGCAAAAACGCATTGGTAGTAGGGACAACTGTCAAATCGTGTTGTCATTCATTCTTAGTTCGGGCCCCGATATAATACAGTGTTCGTAGGTGATAGGGAGTAGGAAACGCTCGTAACTAAGGCCGAAACCACGGACTTCGTGCTTAGGGAGTAGACCTCCAGATGCGGCTGAATACGTACCAATATTTTACACTGCCATCAGACCTCCGTAACCCAGTTACTGGACAATGCCAATATCCTAAGGTTAGCCCGGTTGTCAGACTTTCGGGCTTTGGTCTACCCATAACGACTGTTATAGATATTCGTATGACACCCAGGACCGACGGCTTAACGTTCTTTCTGAGTTATGGAGGGGTCTGAATGTGTAACGAACGGTCACCCATCCCAAGGTGTACCTATACATATGTCGAAAGAAAATGACGTCACCTTGGATTTTGAAAAATCCCTAGCGATACCGTACCACGAAATCACGGATGATGTTGAATATTCCAACCGATCACCTCATTGCACTAAAAAAAAAACTAGTGATTTGATAAAAATATGCTAAACTATTTTCAGTGAATGCCGTTTCACTAGAATGTGTTTAGATATTAATTATCTGTGAATTTATAACAAAAGTTTTTTTTTTTGAATTTTTTCTTTTCACTTTTTGTGCATTTTGCCCGACATCAAGTATGGTAGAAAGGAGATTGACCAAACACAGTATCGCTTTAAAGTAAAAGAGTATGGCTTTAAAAATATATTCATAAATTATAAAATATTTTTTTAACTTCTCTTAGTTCACTCGGTCGAAATCGTATGTGGCATTTAATATTTTGTATTTATTAGTTATTTATCGGATTTTATGGATTTTATTGCATACTTTTAAAATGGCGTATATTAGTGAAAGCAGTGTTGCCAATTTTAAAAACCTCCCCATAGTCGATCGTATGGGATAGCCTATGGACAGAAGCTTAGTTTTAAAAATAATTTCAACTTTGTCATTTTTCCTCCTTATTAATATATTTACCAGAATTAAAATAGTATTTTTTTAAATTAACATCTTTAAATAATATTATTTCTCTATTTAAATCTTTTTTTAGTTGACAAATCACATACGATCAGGGTGATTTAGATTAACTGTTGGTAACACTGTCACGGCCAATGTGAAAGGAGACTTGCATCTATGGTCATGAATAAAAAATAAAAAAAAAAACAATGTGAAAGGTGAGCTATCAAAAGTGTCACTGTCAATTTGTGTAGCAAACAAAGCATCGTGCTGTTTTTATTTGATAATTATTAAGTTTGTTGTGCTAATAAGTAACTTATCATTGCGTTGAGTCCGTGTCCAGTCGTGTCTTTAGATTCCTGCACGATTAAGAACTCTTTTGAAGACCATTCTACTGTTCCTGTGCTGGTGGTGTGGATTGTGTAGAACGTTTTTACGACTACGGTGCGTGTCCTCTGTGCAGTAAATCACCAAAGATTTTGTGGTATCTAAGTTGGGCTCGATTTAGGTCTGTTGAGCCGTCGGCTCCGTTTTTAAACGACACATTTCATGAATGTGTCGTAATTATGTGTTTATTGACCAATAAAACTATTTCATTGCTATATTCAAGCATTTTTATTTTCTACTTCCTATAGGTACGTACAAACCTACTTTCAGCATGACCTACCTATGAAATATTATTTATTTGGGATCATTCATGGATTTTTTTAATCTGTTTTCTGTTGTCTTATATAATATTAATAAAGGACAGATTTTTTTGATGAAAGGTTTGTAACAAAACTAACCTCAAAACTGAACAGAAAATGAAAGAACATCAAAAACCCCACAAAATAAATTGATAATTTTTATTTCCTATTAAAGTATGATAACACCCTTCTTTTATATCCAATTTATGCCACCATACAAACATTTTTGATGCGCAACGACGGTCAGAAGAAAAATGGGCATTCTCCTTTAAAACGAAGAATGATTAAATTTTTAAGGTAGGGAAACTGGATTATTCTTAATAAGAAGACAATTCGGATAGCTCTGGATAGGATCAATGTAACAAAAGTTGTAAACTGTTTTATTTATCAACAGTTTTATTAATAAATGCTTGACATAATTGTACAAAAAATTTGTACAAAGTAAAAGTAGGTTCCTTAATGTAGGAAGTTAGCTTCTACGCGTGTATAACGCGATATGATCTCCATGAAAAAGCAATCAAATCGCGAGTGAGCTTCAAACCAAGGCTACAAATAACACTGGATGTATTTTTAAGGAGGCAGCCTGGGCCTGGGGTGACGCTTGTATTTCCATACAAATGTTGCATAATTTAAAAAGGACTCTCAATGTGCCTCTCGCGTTATAAAACTCGTGTTTTATACGATTCATTACGTAGACCGTCATACTTATATTGTGTGAGCGCATTTATTTGTGAATTTTGGGCCATGTAGGCTACTTAACAAAATGTTTCCTTCAGAGCCAATGAACAGACAGTTAGAACAAGATATCTTGGAGACAGATCGATGGCCCCACCGAATAAACGTGCAAGAGTTCTTACACAATTTTTTTTTTTTTTCATTTTTCGTTTCTTTTGCCTATCCAGCACCTACTTAATTTTTTTTATGAATTTTAGACTCAAAACACGCCTATTATAATAGTGAATTTCTTTATTCTAGGGAAATAATTAATTTTAAAATTACACGAATAATAGTTTATGCTATTAATACATGCTTTTTGAGTCGCCAAGTACACAAGAATAAACATGTTAAAACCTACAGACGTTTGAGAAGATTTGTGATTGTTTCCGAATTTGGGTAATGTCTTCTTACACGTTTATTCGTGTAGAAATGTATGCAAATTTTATTACCAATGTTTCATTCCACAAAATGGAAGTTTGAATATAAATAGGTTATTAAAATTAAAGTATTGCATTATCTCTTACTATAATTATTTTTTTCTAACAATTGTGTTAAAGATTCAAACATTAAGTGCATTCATTGCATATCAATTTAAGTTTATACCTAGTAACGGTAAATAAACAAATGTTTACGCGATAAATTCTATTGTAATCGTACGTAACGTTAGAAAGGGGTACGGGGGGTAAGATGCGAGTAAAATAAGGTGACTAGCTCGGAGTCGGTGGTGACCTCTCGCTTCCGGCCGTGGTTCTGTTCATGGTCGGGAGCGAGAGTGCGTGGGAAGCCGTCGCCTCCTTCTGCGAGGAGGTGATGGTGACCAAAGAGGGAGCGGAGAGGGGGAGAGAGACAGCTGCCACTCTCCCTTCCCGCGCCAGACGCACCGGGCGCTGGAGGGCGATCTCCGGCCACCATAGTGTGTGGCCTGCGGGTAGTACTAGTACTGACCTGCGACCAGTAACAGGCCCGAGAAGGCGGCGCGCAGTGTTCCGTGCGCGCCTCTCAGGAGGACGTGGGGCCAGGCCCCACAGAAGGAGAGGTCCGCCAGGGACTGGTGGACCGAGGCCGAGGCAGCTGCGAATCCCGCGACCCCGGCCAAGGGTCAGGAGAAGGAACACCGTGGGTTTTTATACCCTATACTAGTTTTTATACCCCTTTGCCTTCCCCGGGCGAAGGGCATCCATGAGGATTTTCCCACGAAAAAATAAAAAATAAAAGGTGACTAGCTCGGAAGGACAGTCTTGTTGTGATTTTATGCGCGCTATTACATAATTTTGTTTCGCGCAATTACATTCGATTATAAATATTATAAATCTACTGCCATTGGAAAACTCCATCTCGGTCTCCAATGACACTGAGGAGGAGGATTAGTGTTTCTAATATCGCAATTCGTATTTTTTTTAATCAAGAAATTTACTTTCTTTGTAACTCTACTTTCTGTTCACGTGGACAAATACATAATCATATTTTCTTTATTCTTTATAATACGAGTATCTGTATTTTATTTCATCCTTTCGAAGTCAAAGTCAAAGTTTTTTATTTCAAATAGACTAGATTGCAGGCACTTTTAAAACGTCAAAACTAGGTGCACGGTTCCAAAAGGTAGGTTGCATGGAGAAGAGCTCAAAACTCCAAGAATACTCTTTTCAAAATAGTATTTCATGACAATTCCATTACAGTAGTGTGAGAAATAGAGTGAGAATAATGCAGGTTAATGTAAGAAATAAACTCACATACGAGTAACAAATAGAAAAATATGCCTTCTGGGATTGTCATAGCAGCTGAGGGCTAACCAGTCCCGACAGATAGCAACCGTTCACGAGCATGACGTGCACATCCACATCGCTTAGCTCAACCATATTGCAGGGAACCCAACGACAGGATATACAACGCCACCATAAGCAGGACATTTAAGTGAGCATGACAGACTCATACTACCACACAATAGGAAGTAATGTGATATGATTATAGGTGTATCATTAATTGCCGCATGATGCTCAAACTTTACAGATTGGAAAATGATATTATGAAAATTATAATTATAAAACAATATCAGACTATTTAGGCAGAGTATTATACATTAAATAATAAAATTATAATGGGGATATAAAATGTCAGTATTTGAATTACAAAAAATATATGAAAATTGATCAAATAATGTACGGGTTATTTTAAGTCAATAAAAAGAAGAATACTAGAAGTAAACATTAAAAATAATGTTAGGTCATACAACCAACTAGTTAGACAGGGCCAGAGGATCGCAATATGCAGGACGGAGTTGTACGCCAGGCATCTTTATCTTCGATATAATGATTCATGTTGTAATAAGCTTTAGATATCAAAATGCTCTTAAGAAATTATTTAAAATGCTCTTAATAAATGATTTATTGTAGAACCTAACACTGTTCCCCATAAACGTTTTGCTGGTTTGTCTTAGTCTAAAACCAGGTACTGTTAGCTTGTGTTTTTTGCGAGTCTTTATGTTGTGGACGTCACTTTTCTTGTTATACTAATGCAATATTCTTATATTATATTCTTTCGAATATAATATAAGCAATATTCTTTCGAATGTACATAGTGTTACATATACAAAGATGGTAGGGTAAGTATATTTATTTCCTTAAATAATTCACGAAGCGATTCACGGCAGTCTAGATTATAAATAGCTCGGACTGCTCTTTTTTGTAATATGAAAATAGTACCAACATCAGCAGCGGAACCCCATAGTAAAATGCTATAAGACGTAATACTGTGAAAGTATGCAAAGTACACCAACCCAGCTGAAGCTAAATCAGTCAACTGCCTAATTTTCCTAACGGGAAATGCAGCAGAACTTAGTTTGCCTGCAAGTGCCTCTATATGAGGTCCCCATTGCAATTTAGAGTCTACTGTGATGCCCAGGAAGACAATTGAGGGAACCGGATCTAACGCTTTTCCGTCAAGTTTCACATTTGAATTAATGTACACTTGAGGTGGAGAATTTAATACTTTTGGTTTTACAAAATTATTTATATTATTATACCTTGCATTAACAAAGATGTATTACATAAATTAAAACTGATTTTATTAACACTAACATAAATGCATACGATCTTTCCAATCATATAGAAGCAGAACAATGTACTGTAAACAAGCGTGTAAATAGTTATAGCTGGGTTCAAAATAAACTTGAATTACGGAGAATAATAGTGTAACATTACAGTACATTTTATTCGTTGTGTACTATTACACGAATAAACGTGTAATGATACATTGCTGGGACCTAGTCATGCAAATTTCACAAGAGTATTAACATTAAATAGTTTTTCATGAATTTCCTGAAACTCGTTGATATTTAAAAAAAAGTAAATACACAAGTCTACAGTTTATTTTTTTAGCCATAATTCGATAATACATTATTTATACCTATTTACAATGGAATGAGCGTTATTGAAGTTTAAACGTTTTTATTTTTTCCTGAAAAGTTGTCATTTTTCTCTTACACGTTTATTCGGTGGGGCCATCGAGATCAACTCACAATATCAGAACAGAAACAGAACAGATAATTCACCAACCTATCAATACGTAGTCTGTAACTATTGATCATATATGCTAAATGTGACCTAGAAATATGACGTTTATGTGTTCAATAATCTTGTCATTATCACTATTGACATGTGGTGAAATGCAAATGTTAGCTATTGAAAAGTTTAGAGACCGAATTAGTTTAATGAACAGTTAATGATAGGTTGGTGAAACACCCCCTTTATATTTCGTCAGTATTAATGAATCAGACAGCTCTCATTTGAGAGAGTCAACAGCAGCTACCATAAAGTAGAATTCCTTTTTTTTTTATTACCCTTTTTTGTCGTTTTAAAACTACACTTAAGACTCTTAAGAGGGATCCCTTAAATGAGAGCTGTTTATTAACATAAGCCTGAAATGCCCAATTTAAATATGTTAGAATACTAGCGACCCGCCCCGGCTTCGCACTGGAGCAATGTAGGTATTATACATTTAACCTTCCTCTTGAATCACTCTATCTATTAAAAAAAACCGCATCAAAATCCATTGCGTAGTTTTAAAGATCTAAGCATACATAGGGACAGACAGACGGGAACCGACTTTGTTTTATACTATGTAGTGATGATACGTACTCCACGAATAAAATAATGGTGCAGCAAAAGTGGAGTAAAATTGTAAATGCTTTTCCCCTGAAAAATATCAACAACGAAGCATGTAAAACATGTTACAAAGCTATTATGCCAATTTTTATGCCGATAAACAAACGATAAGAAAAACTCCTCAACGCGAAAATCCACTAGTAATCTTATAAAGCCAAAATACAAGCCAATAAATGTATATTGTGTCCGGAAGACGCCCCACTGTTAGATTTAATCTGTTTAGAGTTCGCCGTAAAACGTAGCCGATAAAATAAAGTGAGGCGCGCAAAAATCTCCTTGTCTTATCGCTACCCAGCAAGATTACACATAAAAATGTTAAATGATCTTGAACGCGTATTGAAAAAATACGGGGGCAATGGCGAGAGAAATTGGATGAAGGCCGCGCGGCGTGACACGGTGCGCTTTCTGTGAGCCAGTTATTTTAATAGAAACTTTGATCAATCGCATATTAACTAATGCTGAAACGTTCATTTACAGTTTTCGTTTACAAAAACTGTTAATTGTTGAACAAAAAACACAAACCTTTTTGATACTTTTCGTAAACGAAAACTGACTGACGTTTTTAAGTAGTTCGTTAGCGTTTGGCATCAATTTGAATGACGACACGTTTGCTGCAGTGGCTAAGCGATTGGCTTCTGCACTACGGGTCGTGGGTTCGATTCCCACACGGAACAAAAATTTGTATGGCCTACAGATGGTTGTTTCGGGTCTGAGCGTTTGTGTTTGTGAGATTTGTGTCTGTAAACGCATCCACGATACATGAGAAATCTTAGTGCGGGGCAACTTTTTTTAACAAGAAAAAAATATATTTGTAGAATTAGCCTGATGTATGATGGCTTAAAAAGTTTTATGGCACTAATTACTTGTCTTAAGGCCTATTCAAACCTAAGCGGTATTCGCTACCGTCTGCGGTAGAGAAAACCGAGTGGGTATGCGGGAATATTACTGTTCACACCAAAGCGGATTTCGCGATCCTTGTGGGTAGAAGCCATGTTGCAAACGCATCCTTTCGCTAAGAAATATCGTGCGTAACTGTTGTCATGTCAACCCCGCTTGCGGAGTGAGGGGCGGGATGCATGCCGCTGCTCGGCTGCTCCCGCGCCGCGTTGACTGGCGGAATCTGTTTCGCCCAACCAGCGAAACAATACCTATGCGGTAAACTATTCCGCTCTAGCAGCGGAACTTTGAGCGAAACACGCGCGGTAATATACTTCTACCCACAGCGATAGCGAATACCGCTTAGGTTTGAATAAGCCTTTATCTATTGTGTCTATAATTACGGTAATTGAGAGTTTAAGCTTATGTGGGATGATACTTGTATTCTTATAATAACACAGTCAACCTCATTTCAAAAGTATTTTATGAATGTAAACGTTTTTTATTTCAAAAGTATTTTATGAATGTAAACGTTTAATATTGTAGGTATACAAAATAAAAGTAAAAATAAAACACTAAATACTAGATTGTTAAAATTTTCAAATAATCATTACATGCATTAATAATTGACAAAAAGTTATCAACTTTTGCTGTTGTTCTTCTTTCATGTCAATGGTTCAGTTTAGATCGAATAGTTTTGGAGTAGTATTAGCCAACTGAACAGCGCTAAATGTTTCTTAAATTATTACTGACCCTTTATTCCAATGGTCAGCCTTTTCGCGAACGTTTAAAAATTGAATTTATCTCTTCACTTTCATCAAAGTATTTTATGATAGAGCAATATACTTAATTCATGGTAATGTCTCGCCATGTTACATATACAATGCCAATACGATGCACTATACGTTAGTGAATGTGTTGTATGTAGTTGGTAGGGTCGCGAAGTGTTGGTGACAGCGACACGCAGCTGACTTGTCGCGTCTCGTGAAATCTAATCTTTGAGACTAATGGCGAGCACAACATCATGCTTAGTAACGTATAGTTGTAATGTTAGAATACACCACACGTTACGAGAACGTGTTATATTTAGGCGGCAAGGACGCGAAGAATAAAAAAAAACGCATTCACTGGCGCTTATGAAAAGTCGAATTTGGGTGCACGGTTCTGATTTGTGGTTTCCTATGGAGAAGAGCCGGTAATAAAATAAATGGTTACATACTATTAAAAAAAAACTTTTACTATTTCAGTAAATACAGTAGGTACTATGATTTAGTATAGTTATGAGAGAACAATGTAGACTTGAGCACAGATTAGTAAGTAATGTTGTACCAAGTCGTAAGTACAGGAAATAATAAAAAAAAAACAATATGAAAAAGATAATTCACAAATACAGCTAGGCATCTAGCAAGTCTACGAAATTCTCACATTTACAAAAGGTAAAAGGAAGCTAAACTTAAAACAACTGACATAGGTACTTAAATTAATAAAAATGACTGATAGGGACAAGCCGCTGACTTGTCGCTGCTTGGGAAATCTAATCTTGACGACTAATGGCGAGCGCAACAACATCATGCTTAGTTACATATAGTTGTTACGTTACAGTACACTGTATTAACTGAACGTGTTATATCTAGGCGGTAGGGTCGCGAAATGTCTGTGTGGCAGCGAAAAGCCGCTCACTTGTCACCTAAATCTAATCTTTGCGACTAATGGGGAGCACAATGTCGGGCTTAGTAACGTATAGTCGTAACGTTAAGTTAGTGAACGTGTTATATCTTAGCCGGTAGGGTCGCAAAATGTCTGTGTGTGGCTCACTTGTCGCTTCCCATTAAATCTAATCTTTGCGACTAATAGCGAGCACAATGGTGCCGATTATGTTGTGCACAAACTAAAGTTAATTATAGCTATTGCCATCTTTATCATTATGGTAGAATAAGAATGAGACGGACGTAAATAAGAGCTGTCAAATTAAGTTGAACTAAAATTTCCATACTAGACGGCTCGTCAGAACGCGTCAACTAAAAACACGATGAAGTTCAAGGCGTAAACTAATTTCACATCTCTAACTTAGTTCTTATCTATCACCATCCTTTTCTCACGCTGTCTGTTAGTAAAAGATAGCAATTCTCTAATTTTAGTTTAGCTGGTTAACAAGAGAATCGGCACCAATGTCGGGCTTAGTAACGTATAGTCGTAACGTTACGTTAGTGAACGTATTATATCTTAGCCGGTAGGGTCACGAAATGTCTTTGTGTGGCTCACTTGTCGCTTCCTATTGAATCTCATCTTTGCGACTAATGGGGAGCACAATGTCGGGCTTAGTAACGTATAGTCGTAACACTAAGTTAGTGAACGTGTTATATCTTAGCCGGTAGGGTCGCCAAATGTCTGTGTGTGGCTCACTTGTCGCTTCCCATTAAATCTAATCTTTCGACGATACGTCGGTGACTTGCCGCCTCTGTCTCGTGTAATTTAATCTTGACGGCTAATGGCGACTTGCAGAACACGTCACAATAACTAGAATAATCGTCGTTGACACCATTCATTCACCGTCATTGTGACGTGCCTAGTAAAAGTATTATGTAGTAGTAGTATGCTTCTTAGTATCATCCTGGCCTTTTGGGACATAGTATGTCTACACTCGTGCGCTTTCACGTTCATCTTGCGTTTTCGTTTGAAGCATGCGTGAAGCGCTATAGCGCATGCCTTAATACTAGTTCGAATCTTATGGCAATCAATATTACATGCGCTTGACGCAAGAGAAGTTGAAAGTTGAAAGCGAAAGATTAACATGAAAGCGCACGGGTCTAGACATACCATATGCCATCCATCTAACAACAGAATTTTCACAAAGCACGATTAAATACCACTTGAAGGATATTGTTAGAAAGTTACTGAGCACAAAACACTATTTTATTTTTAAGCTACAACAATCCTAAGATCTAAGATGATTGAATTACTTTTGAGGAAAAATCAAGATAAAGATATTTCATTTTGCAAATACGGGATAGTTCATGGTCATTTAAAAAGAAAAAACAGGTTCAGCCATATTTTACCAATGGCATGCCAAATTACATAATAGATCAGAACTATAGGAAATTATCAAAAACAAAAACTTTACAGTAGGTAATAGATACTAAATGTTCTTTTTCAGTAAATACTTGTTATAAAAAAAAACACTCGAAATGAACTCTTTACTAAAATCTTTATAATATAAGTTGTTAAATACGATATAATCTATATTGAATCCACGTTGTTAAGGTTTCTTATTTTCCATATTGTGATAGCAGGATTACAAATTTGCAAAATGTTACTGACTTTTCTTATAAGTGCTACAAGGCTATGCTTTTAATTTGATGTAAAAATAAAGTTCATATTCATCCCCAACACCAATAAATTGTTACCCATAGCAGTGATAGTCAATCCAACACTGAAATATCAATAACCGGCCCCTAACCTGACTAGTTATCGGGGGTAGCAATATTGCAAAATCAGAAGGTGTCTACACGAGAACATAAAATATTCTTTACGATATTACCATATAGTAAAGTAATGGTATAAATAAAGAAACTGTCGTGTCGGAGCGTTCGGTGGGCCGATTGGCTTCGATTATTGCCCCGCGGAGACTAATATCCCTTTCTTTCGCAAATGTTTTTTGGGGAATGTTATTTTTTGGCGCGTCGGTCGCAGATGGCGGCCGGGCCTCGTGAAATTGCCGGCTATTGGAGTGTCTCCGACGGCACAGTTGGGATTCTGTAAGTAGGGTCACTTACGTTAAGTAGCCTCTTAGTCGGGCACGTGTTGTCCCGTGACAGTCAGCAGGTGCGTTTCAGGACAGTTGCGCAATTGTGATTGAAATTGCTACCGGTTTTGTGGGGGTTGATTTTTATTGTCTGTATCGAGCTGATATTGCTGTTTTTGTATTTATATGTTTGTTGTTGATTGTTTGGCGCTGTTTTTATTGGAAAGATAACAAAGACTTGTCTTTATTGGGTATGAAATAATACATGATATCAGTCCTAGATTCTGTAGTTAACTCCATTACAATTTGTGCGAATTTTGAGGATTAGTAAACGTGAATAATTATGTGACGGATGTAATTATTTGCGTAAAAACACTCCACTGTTCTATTTTCACTTATTAATATACACTTGGGAGCAAAGAAATCGAGCCACTCCTTTTTTCACGTGTCCTGATTATTAGTTTTGGTTTCATGAATTATATACTTAATTCGAAATACAAAAAACTACCCTCATTGTAAAGGTTATCATATAACCTTTTAGGCAATATATGTTTAGAATTGATCTGTTCCATAATACCAAAAATAATAACAATTATACCGACGTGAAAAATAGAAGTGGCTCGATTTATTTGCTCCCAAGTATATTATAACGCTGAACATCCCACATTCACTCATAGTAACTAAGCACACAGCGTACGCAGTCTCTAATATAAGAACGGAGGCAAAAAGTAAACAAGGCACAGAGGCAGTTTCCGGCAGATATTAAAGGCATATCTCTCTATTATGAGCGGGAAGTTCTGTAATTTAAGGGCGCTCGCAGCGCCGCGGCATATGGCAGCCTGGGAAGGGTTGTGACCCTACACACATGTACATGTCGATGTTATGATTTTTATGATGAATTGAAGTAGTGAATGAAAGCTTAATGTTGACCAGTTTGTAGAAGAGCCATTCGTAGCGTTTTGTAGACCGTCTACGAAATTGCTACGAATATCCGTAAATGTGGACAAAATTGTGATTATCATCTCAATTACTACGCAGACAGTTGATAGCGGTATGGTGTATTTAGTGCGAGTGAATGTTTTTATCCTATATTGCTTTAGTCACTTCACTAAGTTCTTAGGGGTAACTTATCTATACTACTACGCAAGATGATACATAATACTTGAATGTTTATATTTTTAGTCATTATTGCCTTTGACATAAATTATGTATTAACAACGCTAAAGGGTAGTTTGAGTAACATCATTAAATAAAATGGCAATTGTAGCATGGCTACGGATAATGCTACGGTGGCTCTACGAGTCATGTTTAATTTCTACAAAATCGGGAATTCATCATCATCCTTCTGCCAATATCCTGAATTATTAAAAAAAAACTATTGTCGTGAAACTTTACAGGCTTCGACACGAGCTATCGAAGCTTATCTAATCAATTTTTTTCCATCGCTTTGTTTTCTTTTGATTGATTTAGCTTATTTCTAGATCCTATTGATAATTAATGTTTTGTATCGACATATTATTGACCCATTGCTTCACTGGGGCAGACGTCCGTTGCTCAGACGCAGCTGCAGTACAGACCGGTGCGCATTTAAAAAAAAAAAAAAACTTTGCCCCTCTCTAAGATTTCTCTTGTATCGTGGGTGCGTTTACAGACACAAATCTCACATACACAAACGTTCAGACCCGAAACAACCATCTGTAGGCCATACAAAGTTTTGTTCCGTGTGGCGATCAAACCCACGACCCATAGCGCAGAAGCCAATCGATTATCCACTGCACCAAACGTGTCGTCAAATTATAACTTCTCGGGAATTTGTAGACCCATACTTAGGTGGTCCTCGGGTTTCTGAGACAGAAAAGATCAATTGATCAAAAATATTATTACTTAGTAAATAATAAATATGTAATTATTATAAGTCCGTACTGCAAAATTTTTATACTGTTAAAATAGTTTGTTCAGTTGCCTGTGGGGCTTAGTATAAGTAAGCTTGTATATAAAACTTTCTTTATAATAAATAAATAATAAAATAAACTAGCTTATGGCCAAATACTCAATTTTCAGTTGCCATTAATTTCGTGTTGTCTCTGTCACTTTGCCTTAAAATGACAGTGACAGCAAGAAACTTGAAGGCAACTTAAAATTGAGTAGCGTTTGAGTATTTTGCCGTTAGTGAAGTAAATACTCGAGTAGTATAATATAACACGTTAATGTTTATCGATATATCGACACGCTGCCTCACTGTGGCAGTCGCTCGTTGCTCAGACACAGCTGCAGTACGGGCCGGTGCTCGATTATAACTAGCTTAGTGAAGTCGCGATACATGCGAGTACGTTTGCAAAACTTTGACTGCTTCATTTGTATCGGAGTGATTAGAAATAGTATTAATTGCACTTGTCTGCGTAGTTATGTAGGTTACCGCTTATCTGAGTATTATGAATCAATATTAAAAATTCAAAGTGAAAGAGAGCCAAGATTCTGTGAAGAGTAATCCAGGCTGTTGCTTAACAATTCCCCAAAATCTCTGACTATGATGTTATCTGAATACATTAAAGATTTTCAATAAACATTACTCCTACTTGAATTATTATTCAGAGGTAAACTGCCACTAATATTCCCACACTGAGGTGGGTCCTCCAACATCTCAGATGGGGAGCTTTTACAGTGTGAATTGATCATACACATTACGTAAAAGAGTCCACTAAAATTTCAAAAAGCGGAATCTGACGAGAGGCGTCACGTAAGAAAGATATATCTATTCTTATACAGACATATACTCACGCCTGTAATTTCCGAAAGGGTCAGCAGAGGTGTGGAGTCTGTACACCCACGTTTCGCCTTTTGCATTAAGTCCAATAGATGGCGAGTCTATTCCCATTTTCGGGCACAATTATGGTGCCAGGGGGCCTACACCCTAAGTCCGTCAACGAAGTTAGTCGCCCGTCCGAAAGTAGCCCGAAACGTAGGAGTGAACAAAACAAGTGTCAAGTTCAATTTTTCGGACGGCCAAAAACACATCGGTAGTAGGGACAACTGTCAAATCGTGTTGTCATTCATTCTTAGTTCGGGCCCTGAAATAATCGTATGTCTGTAGGTGATAGGGAGTAGGAAACGCTCGTAACTAAGGCCGAAACCACGAACTTCGTGCTTAGGGAGTAGACCCCCAGGTTCGTCGCTCGTCGTCGTTTTATGACTCGATCTCAGCGACGGAGTGAAATTGTATTCTTTATCAATCCCCCTACGGATGAAGAAATGTTTTTCGAAATTGTTGTTGTTTTTTTTTTCAACTAATTAAGCCTATCTATCTCATAGCCTTTTCCCAACCATGTTGGTGTCAGTTTCCAGTCTAATTAGATGCGGCTGAATGCCAGTATTTTCACGGAGGGATTGCCATCAGACCTCTGCAACCCAGTTGCTAGGCAATGCCGATATCCTAAGGTTAAACCGGTTGTCAGACTTTCGGGCTTCTGACTACCCGTAACGACTGTCATAGATATTCGTATGACACGCGGGACCACTTAATTGTTTTCAACTAATTAAGCTTATAATACCTATGTAGGTATCAAAAAACATAACTTCACGCCTGTATTCCCCGAAAGGTTGGGCAGAGGTGTACACTCACATTTCGACGTTATGTTTCAAGTCCCATATAAAAAGGGTGAGCCTACTGCCATCAACCGCGCACAAATCTAGACTCCGGGCTGCTACTAAGAAATTCCACACGGAAAAAACCCAATAACACTTTGCCCGACCTGGGAATCGAACCCAGGACCTCACGCTCAGTAGTTGCGCTTACGACCACTAGACCAACGAGACAGTCTAGGTCAGTGTTGGTACCAAGTACAGTGGAACCTGGTTAACTGGGACCTCAAGGGACCTAGATTGTTTTATCACTTACTAGCGACCCGCCCCGGCTTTGCACGTGTATGTTTTATAGCTTAAAACCTTCCTCTTGAATCACTCTATCTATTAAAAAAAAACGCATTAAAATCCGTTGCGTAGTTTTAAAGATCTAAGCATACATAGGGACAGACAGCGGGAAGCGACTTTATTTTATACTATGTAGTGATAGAGGCTTTTCATTTACCCAGTTTCCCAAATAGGCAGGTTAACATGACAGTTGACTTATTTATAGAGGGTCCCACTATGAGAGATCGAAATGTACCATTTATCATATACAGGGTGTTAACGAATTCGTGTAATTCCTTAAAACCACATGATCTACTACTAGTGTAGATAGGCCAGGCCCCGCACGGGATTTAGCTTGATTAAAAATAAAAAAATAAAATTCTTTTTTTTTCATGCGGCTTTGTTACCGATCGTATCTAAACCACCTAATAAGGATTCAGTAAAAAAACAATTTTTTTTTTTTTGCAAAAAAAATATTTTATTTGTGTGAACATATCGATGCCACGCATAAAATTAATGAAACTACGGCGACACAGCTGGCAGGAACAACTAACGCGATATCGCTCTTTGCAGTCAGATAACTCAAGATTCTAAAAAGACGCAGAAATTGAAAAACAAATTTTTTTTTTAAATTTTTTTTTTGTTGGTTTTCGGAAATTCCCATTTAGGGTTAATCTTTGTCACCAGTAGGTCACGTGGTTTGAAGGAATTACACGATTTCGTTAACACCCTGTATAGAGGTGGAAATGTTTGTAAAAGAAATGCATATTTTATGTTGCACAATTGAATGGAAATGGAAGAAATTTGACTGTTTGTAAACAAGCGTGTCATGACTTGTCTAAACCTGATAAAATGTCCCACTTATACGGGTTATTGAGCTACGAAGCTCCAATTATAGAGGTAAACATCGAAAAAATCTATAAAATCTAATCTCAGTTAACAAGGTTTGCAAATTCCGTGAAAAATGTCGGGACCTCATTGTAATTATCAATAAGAGAGGTTTCTCACATATCCAGGACCCACTTAACCAGGTTTCACTGTACATAAGAAACCCAACTTACAGGAAAAGCTGTTATACTACAAAACATTAACATTGTATAAACACGTACGGAAATGCAAACAGCTCTAAAATTGGTTGTCAGAAAACATAATGTCGGCAAGGAAAAGGGTTGGGTTGCGTGCCCTTTCCCTATTCTTGACATTTTAAATTGTTTATTTGCGAACAAGTGTCAAGTTATTTATTCAGTGACGTCGGTGTTCGCGTTTTGTTGACTACCTTCTGTCAATTGCTGCCGTGTAGTTACTTCGGGGGATTACTTTACATTTGTTAACGTTGCACATGCTAGTTTTTTAGTTTTGCGAATTGCCAATGGCCGCAGATGGCTTTTATAGCGTTATTAGGCGAGTGAAGGGAGAGAGCGAGAGCGTTAGTGCCGTAATTTGACTTTCTTCCTGTAGTAAAGTTTTTAAAGGTGTTCTACCACCAATAGCCATTCGCTTTACTTTATAATTTGGATTTGGACTATGGAGGTACAGAAAGTATCATCCAAACCATACAATAATTTTTAATACATCCCACTCATATTTAATAATAAGCACAAATACTCGCACAGGTCTTACATGCACTTACACAAAACACATTCACACACTACACACTCACTCCTACAATATTATCACTTTACATTACACTTCACATATTTTATTAACAATACCTTTGTTATATTTATATACATTAACCTCTCTTCAAAATTGTTTGCGAATAATGTTCTATTTAAAATCTAAATTAAGAAGCCGTAAAATATGATTATGTATAAAGGGGTGTGAGCCTGGAGATCCGTCATACAGGTTCCGAACCTAGTTCAGACTCCAGCTCTCACAAAGGTTCTAGCATAAGGCTAAATTGTTTAAATAATACTTTTTCTTAAACTTATGTAAACTGATTAGTAGTGATAGACTAGCGGTTGAATAGTTACCTTCCATGCAAGAGGGTTCGAGTTCGAAACCGGTCAGCACCTTTGACTTTTCAAATTCATGTGTCGATCAGAATTTGATTATCACTTGCGTTAACGGTGAAAGAAAACATTGTGAGGAAACCTGCACATCTGAGGGGGCTCTATAAAGTTCTCGATGGTGTTTTTACTCCCGCGCCAGGCCAGCATGGTGGACTAAGGCCTCAACCCTTCTCATTCTGAGAAGAGGCCGGTGTCTAGGAGTGAGACAGTAATGGGCTGATTATGCTTATGTAAGTTCACGTGGGATGTCAATGCGGTAAGATAATAAATATTCTCATCAATCTAGGGTTTTTATTAGGCATTCAATCAGTACCGCGGGTTGACATTAAAACTGGAATTTTCTATTCCACTTGCCTATCATGCCCTGTCGCCCGACTAGTAACAAGCCCGAGAAGGCGGCGCGCCGTGTTCCGCGAGCGCCTCTCAAGAGGACGTGGGGCAAGGCCCCGCAGAAGAAGAGGTCCGCCAGGGATTGGTGGACTGAGGCCTACTGGTTGCGGTGCATGCAAACTGCAAATCCTGCGACCCTGGCCAAAGGTCAAGAGAAGGAACACCGTGGGTTTTTAGCCGGTAAGAGTCCGGCATAACCCTTCGCCTATCCCACGCGAAGGGTTTCCATGAGGATTTTAGCACGACAAAAAAAGGGTTTTCCTATCATGCTGTAATGTATTTGAAAGAGACGGCTACCACACAGAAAGTAATCTATTAGTTAATTTGGCAATCATCCCAAGCGATTGACCAATTATCTAATTAGAAGCACTAACACTAACATCGCAATCAAAACAGTGTAACCGATAGTAAGTAAACGTAACTTTATGACGAGTAAGTCGGGCGACGGGCGACGGGCCGGCCGCAGCAGCGGTCGCGGCTAACCTGCAAATTGTCAGCGGACCGACCACGTGATTAGCTCGCCGTATCGCTGCCCGTTTTGTTTTGATATGCCCACCCGCACCGCTCGCACCGCTGTGGCCACATGCCATGTAAGTTTCGGGTTAGCTACGAGCAGTTTGTGGTTGACCGCCCACTCGCAACTTCAACTAGTTCTGTACGATTGTTTGTTTGGCATGAATAACAATCGTAAATATGATTGGGACTAATCTGGCTTTGTGTCATCTAAAGAGAGGTCTTTTTAAGGTTTTTTTCATCATCTGACAATTGGACATCATCTATTGAAGATACTGACCTCACAATATACGCCAATTAGGATGTTTGACAATTTTAAATATGGGTGGCATAACTTCCAACCACATTCGTTTTTTTTTTGATAATTATCGTTTGTTACTGTCCGCTAGAAGTGATGGTTTGCAGTTCGTAGCCACCGGCTACGCCGTAGCAAACATTTATTATCTTCACATCAGCTACGACTATCACATTTTTTGAATATAAATGTTTTGTGCTTTACTAAGTAATATACCTCCAAGTAAGCCAAATAGGTACGTGTAGTTTATAGGAAGAATGTTGTTTTCTTCGTCTTTCTTTCTTACAATCTTTTGATCGTTCAATTCGCTGATTAATGAAAAGTAGAGCAACTTTTGTTAAAATATACAAGCTACCATTTTATAATACTCCGTTTTTCATGTTGAAACTGTAAGTTTACATTTTCAGGTAATTATTAAGAATAGCTTTCATTATTATTGCAATCATAACTACATTTTTAATAACGACTCATTGTCTATTAAAATAAAAATAGTATGATTCGAGTTAGTACAGTTTCCTATTTTAGAAAATATTTGCCAAAGTAAAAGACGCATATCTTCCATCCGTCTGCCCTGCGAAAGTTCCGTAACGAACTGTCAAAGTTGCCGCGCTGGAAAATCTTGCAGCGCAGGCGTACGAGGGCGAGAGGGAGACGTCACTATCCTGCATCTCCTTCTTTCTGAACGAGGTCTGCGGGTCGCGGCTAACCCTCGGCGCGAGGTTTGCGGCGGGAAAAATGTGTGTTTCGGTGTGCCGATAGCGGAGCGCCGCAGCCCCGCAGCCCCGCCCAGTGAGCCCGCGCCTCACCCGCGCCCGCTAACGCGTCTTGAGCCACTTAGTCGCTAAGACGACGCACACACTGTTCTAGAGCAGCGGTCTTGACAACTTTGGGAGAATTTCGGTTCTTCTGATGTTGTGAATATTCTGCTTGGTATGACGTTTATTCTATCGCTCTTCTGTGTGATATTGTTTAGGTTAGATTCAAGTTGTTACTGAAAGAAGTATGGTAAGAAATGCACGCGTCTTTCATTTAATATCTATTAATATTTAATACAAAAGATAAATGTTTTCTTAAATGCCATCTAAGGCAGTGGCGATCTGATGTGTATACAAGAGTGTGTAGTTCTTTTTACTAGACTACAGTGAAGTAAAAAGGAGGGTTATGAGGTAATCTTAACTTTTCTAACAGTCTTGAACCTATTCAGATACGAATTGGCTGCAATAGTCACATTTTCAATTAGTTCAGATGATTGAGAGGAAGTTTACTGTTTCAGAAAACAATTACACGAGGGATAGGTTGCTATTATTAAGATCAAATAAAGGTGGAACAATATGTATTAGACTGTATCTCTTGAACTTCTGTGAACGCTGTCTTAGTTTCCGGCCAGATATGGAGCCGCGAGCTGTCAAAATGGAGTGGGAAAAAAGGCGGGAATGTGGCATCGCTTTATGTGAAGCTCGTCATTGCGCTAGACAGAGAGAACACGCTGGCTCGCCGTGCTCGAGAATGGGACATCGAACACAACGTGGTTTATAAGAAAACCCAAGACGTTGGGCGTGTTTGGCGGGTGGGCGTGTGGGTTTTGTTCGCGTAGTGGTGAGCTACGCTTGTGTGAGTGTATGCGTACAGCCGTGTGGTTGTATTACCTTGTATGTGTGCGTGGCTGTACTGAAAGGTTGTTCTGGAAGCACGCTCATCCTTTTGTCAACGATACGGCGCTATATCGGCTTCGTGCTTTAGTTATTAAAGTGCGCAGTTAAATTTTACGGCGATATAAAATTTCCATTGTCGGCTAGCTCGAGGGCTCTGAGGTCCTTTATGCGGCGATGTCTGACTTTGGAGGACTTTCGACCTTATGCTCTTATGATTAATTTTGTTCTAGATTAATATTCCATCAGTTATGGTTGCTTGCTTTTTTGGCACAGCGAGTAAGATCAAAGTTACTAAGACTTGATGAAATGCCTATTTACATTACATGGATGAGAAAGAGTTACAATATTGATAATATAAAAAAGTATCTGGCTACGAAACATACTTTATTAAGTATATCATGAATTTGTATAGCATAGCTTATTAAAAGGGTGTAGAGTTCGTTCCTAAAGGATGCCAATTAGGATGTGGTTTTCGGAGAGCGTATTTAGATGGAGAGATACGGTGTTCTTGAAAATGTTTAATTTTATTCAAGTTCGTCTTTAATGAACGATGTTCAGTTCTTATTTTGAGATTTGTTGAGATTTGAACTACAAAGAGGCAATAAAAAAAAACTTTTTTCTTTTTTCACCTCCTTGTAACTGGCAATTTTGTCAGAACACAAACGTTTTTGTCAGGAAAAAATAGAAAAACTCAACAGAGAAACAAAACAATTTGTCTTTTGTGGAAAGAAACAAAAGAGAATCTACAATGTGAGTATTGAAGGATTCCTTTGAACGTAGATTTAGCCATGCGAGGTGTGTGCGGCGACATATGGTTCACGTCCCGTGCTTGTCCTGTACCTAACTATCTCTTTTAATACTTATTTGTACCCGACACTCACATAGCCGCGTCCCCTCGTGTCGCTTTGCGCCCCTCGTCTGTGTGGGTGGACTTCTTTCGTCTCGTCTCTGTGTGAGGGCGAATTTCTTTCGAGACGTAATAAGGGGACCGTTTCTTTCCCGCTAAGGTTTTAATGTCGACCACGTTTCGGTGGCGGACGCCCGCGCCTTTCCGCGGTTACCGGTCCAAACTTTTTTTTTCTTATAGTGCGGACATTGTGTATTGTGTTTTCTGTGGATTTTTCTGAGACGTCATAATTTTTTTTGAGGTAGGATGTTGTCCAACTTTTCTTTTTCAGTTGAGGGGATTTAAAATTAGTTTGGATATAATTTGGAAGGTTGGATAAGAAACTATAATGATGAGTCTAAAATTAATTAGTACAAAGTTTGTTTAAGTCGGCAAACTTGAGTTTGTCGGAGCGTGGAGAGGGCGGCGGGTGAGCGCTCACTTGCGTGTTGTTTTCCCAAAAACCGCAGGCTCATTAGCCTCGGCGCACACTACGCCGCGACGATTAAACTCCCGAGATAACGGCACATATTGTGATAACGTTGGGTAAACGCTTTGTTATATACAGCCTATGACTTTGATTAGATTAGTTCTAGTTTTGTTTATGTTACGGTATGGGATGATGAGACCTTTTGTGTTGGAGATAGATTTTAATTTGAAACAACAAAACTTTAATCTTATAACGTTAATAATTGAAATTAGTTTTGTAGGTTACTTGATTAATTTTAGAGGTTCTTGTTGTGTACTTAAACAATTTTTTAAATAACATTGTATTTTTTAAATTTTTTTGTATTTTTTTTTGCAACATTACCTCTTTTTTTTGTAACATCCTTCTATTTCGTTACTATATTAATCTAATGTAGGTATACTATTATAGTATAAATAATATCACAATAAACTTTACTAATTTCAAACTGTTAACAAAGGAACGATTCTCAAACTCACTCGACACTTTCGCGGCGATTGAGATTTTTCTGCGCCCACATCGTAATACAATTACGTCCCATTTAGGCGGCGTCGGTAGCGGAAACTTGTTAAAAAGTAAGCGCGAACTCCCATTAGAGTGGCTGTAGCGATCCCTAAAGTTCCACCTGTAATTGTTGGCTGACGGGGCCGCGGCACAATGCTACACGCTCGTTAACTCTCACCAAATTATTCTACACATACGCACGTACGCAATGCGCTTAATGGTTAAAG
The DNA here is from genome assembly GCA_905220435.1 of Amphipyra tragopoginis. Lineage (NCBI taxonomy): Eukaryota > Metazoa > Arthropoda > Insecta > Lepidoptera > Noctuidae > Amphipyra > Amphipyra tragopoginis. Next base: position 16,513,946 of record HG992009.1, read on the forward strand.
ATGTTACGGGATTAAAACTTACCTGCTTTAATTTGCATGAAAAAAAAATTAAAAAACAACTTACAGAAAAACCTTTATGGATGGACCTTTATGGACACGGAGGAAAGCAGGCTTCGTTTATTTTTTCATTCAATTGAAATCAGTGGTGCCTATTAGTTTCTTGTTAGTTGTTGTATAAAAGAAATAGAAAATTTTGGAAGTCATACAATAAGTACATTTTTTTAAAATAAATAGGCTCCACATATAATCATCGAAGCGTTAAAAATATCATTTTTTCTCTGAAATGCGATGAGAAGATATTTTAATAATAAGCCATACGTTGTATTCTCCTATATCTCCTTATTTATTGTTGCACCGAGAACTACCCCTCTCTTTTTTTTCTTGCACTTCATGTCCATCCAAAGGTTGTCTGGAAGAAATCGCTTAGTGCGATAAGACCGCCCATTGCACATCTCAATTTTTATAGTAATGTTTCTTGTTTGTTTTGTGTACAATAAAGAGTATTGTATTGTTGTATACTTTAGATACATTTCATCAGCTATAGTAGGTAACACGAACGTAATTATGCATGCCCGATTATTAATCACTCAAATGCTCTGATGATAGTAAGCTTGAATTCTGCAAGCTGTCACGGATCAGAGGCGTGAATTAATGATTAAAGTATGCATAGTATCGAGTGTCCGATTCCGTCAGTATTTTACTGATGGAATCAGACACTCTTACCTATTTTCAGCACGAATAACGCTTAAACTCATAATGTGTATTTTTTTGTTTATTATGAGGTTATTAAAGGTCTGCAAGTCAGTCAAATTATGTTGTACTAGAGCTGGAACCTTAAGGATAAAGATGCAATTTACTAGGGTTTCTACAGTGCTTTGTTTGGTTTCCAGCCTGTTAAGGAAAAGTTTTAAATCTTTTAAGCCGTTTTATCAGTACCTCTTTACTTCCAATTTTTATTTCATATGTATAAAAACAAATAATCAATTTCTTTAAGCATTTTAACAAATAATCAATTAATCATCAATAATAAATCGAACGTCAATATCCGAGGAGGCTGTATCAGATAATTCCTTTGTACATTCGTCGGGTGGGGTTGGCGGCATTGTTCGCGGGGTTCGACTTGTTGTTTGCGCGACCTTTGAATTTCGAACATGGAACGTTTTGAATTTTGCACGATCTTACCGCCCTCGCAGCGTGTAGTGACATCGACTTCGAAGGGAGGAACGTGTCAATAACGAAAATTGTTGGAGTGATAAATAAATATTTGTTATTTCCTGTAATGTTCTGCTGGTAGTCATGTTTACGAAATATTTTGCGTGAAGTCACTTTTTATGTTACTATGTATAGTTTTATAAAGAAGCTAATTTTGAAATATGACTGTTTAGCAAAAAATATTTAAAGAGGTAATATAAAAAAAAAAAAAAAAAACTCACACCACATTTTATAATTGAAAGGAAACTGATAGTTGAGTGATTATTCGAAAAATGTTGGCAAAAAATAAGAACGTCATTATCATCATCCCAAAGTTCTAAATGCAGATGGTTCAAACTTCAATTTTTATAATGAAAAATCAAACTATACCACTGCCGTCAAGCAATAAGACACGAATAAAAACAATCTGAAACTAAAATTAATGTTTACAACGAAAGAGAGCAATGATTTGTTATTTTTTTCAAGGTAGTTCGATTACTCACCCACTTGCTAGACTACTAAGATTCAACATGGTAACAGGCCACAGTCGTAAATTCAACAAATAAGATTACAACATGAAAAACAGAAAAAAAATACTGTTAAAAATTGAAAGCGCACTCAGCCCGACTACTTTTCTGAAGGTGCGAAAAGTAACGAAATGTTCACAGCTTTAATGTATTCTTATTAATTATTAAAATGTGAGTGTACGTGCTATTAGCCAATGCGCGCCATAATGAGAATGTATTATTCAACGGTAACTCCAAGAAGCCGTGAATAATTTTGGTAATCTCTGGAATTTGGGTCTAAGCTGTATTACGGGTAAATATCAAAGGTTTTCCTTCTTTTGAATATAAAATGGGTTTAGGATATCGTGTTTGATGGTATTTGATAGGTCAGCTTCTGCTAAGATGAATTTTATCTACATTCTAGCTGAAGATACCATTAACCTATTGACCGCCACGGACGTCTATGGACGTCAAACTTTTGAACTGTAAAAAAGTGTTAAAAAGTGGTGTTTTCGACGTGCCATACCGTCGGAGGCGTCGTGAACACGTTTTAATTTGACTTCCATAGACGTCTGGGGCGGTCAAAAAGTTTTAAAAAGGCATACGGCATAAGTCTTTGTTTAAAGACACGCGGAATCCACGGCGCACTTCGTCGCGTACTGTCATACATACAATTTATACTTCTCAAAAAATACGCGCCATAAAAATCGTCTCCATAAACAGTCTAATACATCGTCACAACCATGAAATAAAAACAACAAGTGGGAGTGTCCAAAGATTTCCTTAGTACCGGAATCAGTGTCGCCAAACTCACAATAACAATTATATTGAAAGATGTCAAAGTTTTTTTACTTTATACCTCTCTGTGTGAAGGTGTGATACATTAAGCTAGAGACAATTTGATCCCACGTATGCAACGTATGCGATGCATTATGACATCTGGTCAACTGACAATGCAAACATTTTCTATGAAAGTAAACTAAGAAAAGTAAGTAGACTAAGAAACAGACTTGTTACACATTGCATATGACAAGAGTATTTCTAAGGCCGGCCTTACACGGGCAGCTTGAAGCAGTCAGGACCAACTGCTTTAAGCTGCAACTGCATAGTAAACTACAGCCTTCTACGTACGTACATACACAAGACAGCTCGAGCAGTTGCAACTGCTTCGGGCGGTTGGCGGCACAACGTGCGGTCAAGCAGTCGCCAGGCATACACTGACTGCTCGAGCTGTTCGTGTATGTTTATCACTGACTAACTGCTCGAGCTGCCTGTGTATGGCCGGCCTAAATCATTTATTTTCATAGAAAATGTTTGTATTGTCAGTTGCCCAGATGTCATAATACATTGCATACGTGGGATCAGTTTGTCTCTACCTTTATACGCGCGATAGCTGAGTGGGCACTTCAACTTGCATTTTATATTTTGTGGTCATCATGTTTGAATCGAAAAACATTATAAAGTGTTTGATAAAGAATGTGACTCTAAAAAACATTCGCCAGAGACATAAATAGGATTGCTGTTCTACGCTTTTTCACGGCTTTACCGTCCGTAATGCTAATTAAGATATACAACAAGATTCCTAGAACTCTACGTGAACTTCCAGTCAAATATTTTAAAAAAGGACTATATTAGTTGCTAACATTAAACATGATGTACTATCACGATACTCAAACTAGTGACTATGTTTTATGTTTTCTGGAAAATAAATGTTTCTATTTCTATTGTCCGCTTTACGTCCCGCATCACGCTCCCCGCTAAGCTCTGAGTCTCCATAGACGAGGTCGGAGACATGTCGGCATGTTTAATAATTTATGCATAAAATAGATGACACAAGACGTCAGTATACAAGTACTATAAATTATAGTCCCTAAATTCTTACACCTTGCATCAACAAAGCAGAAATTCTCACGTACAAATTGCGAATAAATGCATTATCTACTTAAATAATCAATGTGTTGGCTTTTTCAATTAAATATCTAAGTTAAAAAACACCAAAAACTCGCATTGTAAGTTGAAACCATCTAACCCTCAGAGGCCGCCGTGATCGCGCCGGGATTTTAATAAATGACGTCACATCACCCCGTCACATTCCGTGCGATTCTTATTTAACTGCTTGATTGTACTCCGTTGTTTATTGTCACCAATATTGCAGGAAGGGTCCACGCTTCTTTTATTTTGTGTTTAAAGTGTTTTTATAGGAGCAAACATTGACACAGCATTTGTAATTGAAAGTTACTGTTAACTATATCTGATTTAATTATGTTTGATCTGCAATTTAGGTGCAACCCCATTTTTAAGAGTATCATAAGTTGTCATCCACGCTCTCATGAATGGAGGGAGAGATTTTAGTAGTATAATCTTTTTAACTGGTTGGATAAAAAAGATTTTGTAAGAAAATAAATAGATATTACGTAAAATCCTTAACAGCGGTTACGCACTGCATCCGATCCGAATCCGTGAAAATACGTTCCGAAGTAGCCATAGAACTATTTTTATGGTAGTTTACGCACTACATCCAGCATCCGTCATCCGATTTCTATCCGTCATCCGTGATTTTCTAATTCGGAAGAACAATTGACGGACCGAAGTAGCCGTAGTTTTGTTTGTATGAACGCTTTATGACGCTGATATGGCAAAGATGGCCCCTGAATTGTTTGAATTTGAATCAGAGATCGGAATAGTGCGGAAGCAACATCCGAATTCGGTCCGAGATTTTTACTCTAGATCAGTATTTTCACGGATTCGGATCGGATGCAGTGCGTAAAGCAATATCCGAATTCGGTCCGAGTTTTTTATATCCGTATTTTCACGGATTCGGATCCGATGCAGTGCGTAATCGCTCTTAAGCTTCTCTAATTTTGTCAACTCCTAAATCAGTTTCACATAAATTCAGAACACGTCACAAAACGCGTACTGACTTTAAAATCAGGAAGTCCGTCACCGTCTTACAGCTTGGGCTTTCCGTTCATTTGAATATCTGGGCTCTGAGGGTTCGGACACCGTCGGATATTACATTTGCTAACCCATTTGTACCCGTCGCTGGTCGTAGGATGATCATTATCCATGTCCGACCGTTCTCCAGGGACCACCCTCAGGAATTTGTGTCCCCCGCTGTCCTATTGATTCCCTTCACATTCGCTCCTCTTTAAAATTGGGCCGATAATAGATGTTATTGGAACTCGGAGGGCTTGACGCGTTTTATTATACGCCCAGATGCTACGCCATTATTGAGATTTCTGAAAATAACGCGCTGGTTGTAGCCTCCGCGATACCCACTGAAGGTAATTTTAGAAAATATTCAGAACAAAAATTTAACAGGTGCATCTTTTCACGGATGAAATATTTGAATCATTCGATTTCTAGGGTTACCGAAACACCTATCTATCACTTCAATAGTTACAAAAAGTATTTTAAAATTAAGTTAATTGCATGTAGTCTTCAAATATTAACAAAATAATAAGTAATTAATTTTCCACATTTACTATAAACGTACGCAGAGCATGTACGTTCATTATGAATGTGCAAAACGAAAAAAGTATAAAACTGAATAAAGAACAAATTCAAAAATGGATTCAAGGCGTACCAACTTAATCATAGTCCCAAAACAGTATTTTATAAAACAAAAACGTTTTCAAGTTCATCGACGCGTAAGGTTTTATTAAAAAGTCCGAATGCAGAGCAGTGAAACAGAAACGGTTGGTGTAATGTATCTTTGCCCCATTCGGGTTCCTTTGTGAAGGGCACGGGTAACGAGCATTATCCACTTGTAGGGAACCCCTACACGATCCTACATGCTTTATTATTTACGACCTTTACCCTTTATGTATGTTTTTACGCTAAGATTTTATTGCAGAGCTATTCATGAGCTAAATCCGTTACAGAACCAAAGCTGGGAGAGAACTTTGATTGTTTATCTTCCCTATGATGCTTTAATTAAGTAAATGTAGAAGTTAGACGAAAGTTTTGATTGATAGAGTTGGTATGGGTTCGGAGAAAATAAGAAGAATAAGTATAGTGGGATATTGATTTTATTAAATTGGTTTCTTTCTTATCATTTTAAATCGTCAACTGCATAGGCGTCTAACGGCTGATTACTATGATTTACCAAGCGTCATTAGTTAAAATTAAGACTCTTTTTTCTTCAACAATAATGAAGAAAATAACTCATAGCCTTGTATTACTATTAGGGTAGGTAAAACGACTAGATTTTGGCGATAGAATCCGGGCATAAATCGGTTTCTTTTTTAAACTATTTTAAATATCGAACTTTTCCTATTTTAAACGACGAACAGAAGCGTCGTTGAAGAAATATTAATAATCTTGTTAGCAGAATAAAAAAAAATAACCCAACTGCATTGTCTATCTCTTTTATCAGATCCACAATACTTTTATGAGTTTGAATCAAAGCGAACATTGTAAAAGACAGTAAAAGGCGTGTTGTCGGCTCACCCCTAACCCGAATTAAGTTTAACATCCCAATCGACATATCGTGTTTCGCGAACGTATAACAGCCTATTTGTTCGCCTAGGGGATGTGGGGAGCCACCGTTCTAAGTATTATTGTCAATGTGTTATCAGACCCTGTCGAACTACGCACGGAATTAGGATTGGCATTTTGTAATCAGGTTTCTGGAGCGTAGGAAACTTAAATGTCGTCTATTTCAGTTATTTCATCGTTTATAGGTGATATTCGCTACTAGCAAATCTAATGCTGGTGAGCGCTCACCGCTACGCCACTTAGTCGATACATACAATAAGCGATTTTGTGCAATTGATATGTTATTTATCAGCAGACATACCTTTAGAAGAGACATTATTAAAATTCTGAAGGATCAACAGCAGCCTCTAATATCTCTAAGTACCCTGACTACAGTTAACGTTTGCTATCAGTTTGAATTATTTTAAGTAGTAATCTGTGGAAAATGTAGTGGGTAGTATATTTGTTATGTTGTATGTTAAGACTCTTTGTATATTCTCAGTATACTACTGTTTGTTTTCCCTATAAAAAATAAATGAAATTTTAATGAAAACTAACGAGAACTTTGTCTGTATGGTTCTCGGTGAAAATAGGCTCTCCTTAGTCCACACGTGGTTGTTGTAAAAGGTGATGAAGGGATTTATCTCAAGAGGATAAGCAATAGCGTCTTCTTGTTTGTTATTAACAACCAACTGTAATCACCACCGTCTGCCAAACATGGTGATGATGGTAATTTCTTTGATCGTTCATTCTAGCAGTCATTAGGAGCCATGTTGATCTGTGGATGTTAATGAGCTGTTATGGATATGGTACCAAGAACGACGACTTTATTAATTTATTCTTTATGCATAAAATGAGGTATATCCATGATTTTTTCTGCCACCAGGGCGGCGCCACTTATAACCGAGGTAAAAAACTGCTAAACTATCAATCATCGCGATTTGAAGCCGTAATAATAACAATTTACTTAACAGTATCCTCCTTATTACAAAAGATGGTCTACGAAAAACCTAGGTTTTAAAATAGCACCGACTCTTTTTGTTATATGACATACAAAAGTGATGGGTGTATTTTAAACCTGGGTTTACCTTAGTCTTGGTTTAAACCATCTTTTGTAATAAGGGGGTATTTGTTTAACAGTTTAAATGTCTGTTTTAATATCAGTTTTGTAACTTTTACACGGTTTACACTGGCGCCGCCTAGCGGATTTTCAGTTTCAAATTGTACAGGGGCGGACTTAAGCATTTTCTACCAATGGACCTTAGGATGATGCAGAGACAAAACATGGTTAGAGCACTAATAAAACATTCATGTCTCTATAAACAAAAATTAAATGCCTGTTCGTAAGTAAGCGTACCACTTGAGAACGGCTGGACCGATTTGGCATTTTTTTTAAAGTGTTCGATTTAGTTTTTTATGAAAAGAGAAATTGGAAAAATTGCCCGGAAAATTGGCAAGTTCTTTTTTCTACGGGATTTTTGTTTGACATGTTGTAGTTTAAAAAAAAATATAGGTACCAGTATCAGTCCATACATTTCACAGTCACCGTTCATACTGAGTGAATGACATTGTCAAGAGCATTATGATTCGCTACATATTTTCAGTGTCAAAGATCAAAGGGTGTGTCAGATACATACATTAATATTGTATGACAGGAGTAACTATCGCAGCGTGCAAGCTAACCGACCATCGTGACGCGGGGTGATGCATTAGTTTGTCGATATTATAATAAGGGCATTATGATATTTATAGATAGATAATAATTAACAGTTCAAATCAAATCAAGTTTTTTTTATTTCACATAAACCAATACAGGCGCTTATGAAAAGTCGAATTTAGGTGCACGGTTCCAATTAGTCGTTTCCTATGGAGAAGAGCCGGCAAGAAACTCCATGGTTACTCTTTTAAAAAAGGATATCTTTAACAACTTCAGTAAATACAGTACTATGATTTAGGATAGTTAAGAGAGAACAATGTAGTCTTGACCACAGACCTGTGAGTAATGTAATACCAAGTCTTGAGTACAAAGACTTGACTAAGTTCTAAAGAATCAGATAAAAATAATGATTCTTTAAATGATTCTTTTATTTCGACCGCCACGGACGTCTATGGACGTCAAATTCAAACGTGCTCACGACGCCTCCGATGGCATGGCACGTCGAAAACACCACTTTTTTACACTTCAAAAGTTTGACGTCCATAGACGTCCTTGGCGGTCAAAGGGTTAACAATTTTAATGATGAAAAGGATTCGGATGATGTTTTATTTTTTGTCAATGAGAGATATGTGGGTAGGACCTTAGATCCAGAGATAGTGCGTGTAGCTGGTGGTGGTCGAATATCCCTAAAACAAACATACGCGCTGAATAGAGAATCTATTCCTTTTTTGAAGTCGGTTAAAAACAGTACAAAATCGGCCTTCAAGTTGCTAGAAGAACTGCGGACTCTGTTTCATCAATGAAGGGATTACACATAGAATAAGCCAAGGTGTTTTATGTTTTCACTATATTTTTCTTAACTTTTTCGGTATACAAGTTAAAGATCTTTAATTAAAAAAGATTGTTTTAAAATAGCTTCGTCTCTTTTTGATGATGTTCTAAAGTGATGGGCTTATATTAAATCTGGGTTTACCTTTGATTTCGTTTAAACCATCTTTCGTAATAAGCTTGAAGTGAATTAAAGATAGAGAAAAGATACATAATACTTGTACAAAGCTAGAGTTGCGCTTTTTACAAATTCATAACATAAAAGTTCCATTGAAATTGATAATAATTAAATGTCTGCCATAAAACAGGCTTTTAATTTTATTACATGAATTAAGTTTTAGTTACTCGGTATATTACTATTTAAAATTAAAAGAGTTGCAGTATTGAAAACAGATGAAGTAAAGATTTATCAATTTCATTCGAATTCATCAGTTACAACTTCCCCTAACATTAAAATCGCTGCGAGCGAACCTAGTAAACAATATATTGCAATAAAACGCAACCCATTTTAAATTTCCTCCGTAATATGATATCGTGGAGTCAATATTAGCAAAGTACAAAGTCGTGTGTTACAAAAATACTAATATTTTATTCTATCCGCTTCATTTGTCACCCTACCCGCGCCGGCTCTGATTGTGCGTGCTTTCGCCACGCGGAAGTCACTTTGATGCTTCACACACCATTGTCAATAAGTAACCTGGGTGAAGTTCAAAGGCAAACTCGAACTCACTCTTGCAATTCGTGATTTTATGTCAGTTTGAGTGTATTACATTTTGACAATAACTAGGCTTTTTAGGAAAATTGGTGAGAGCTACGGCATATCTTAAAACTATCACTGTTATTTGAAAAAGCAGTGATAGCTTAGCGGTTGAACGTTTGCTTTTCATGTAGGAGGGTCTGAGCTTAATCCCGGCCCACACCTCTGACTTTTCGAATTCATGTGCGGATCAGAATTTAACTATCATTTTCGTTAACGATGAAGGAAAACATCGTGATCATTTTCTCGTCATTGGGAAATAAAATTAACAGGGGAATTCATAATCATTTCTGGTTCGACCTGCTTACTACAAGGCTCCGATTAACCCTATAGGCTAAATAGGCTGAAACCTAGGGGTGCGAGGTCATGGAGGGTGCGACGAGGAGGGTCGAGCAGCTGGCGAAGGACGAAAAATAATTCAAAAGGAGAATCCTATTTCATTTAGGAATACTTTTTAGGGTGTTTGTTTCTCAATGCCTGAAGATCAAATCGGGAGAGGTAAAGGAGAATGGCGGGTGTGGCATCCTCGCTTTCAGGAGCAGTACTGCATTTAATTAGCCTGCGGCTGCTCAAACCCTAAATTAGATCCAGCCTACAATGATGGCTTTGATTTGACATCAAAATAACTTAATCCTGTTCTTCATTTCAGATACCACCAGTAAACATGCCATCACCATTCCACTCAAGACAATTCATTCAGAAGTTGGTTGAAAATTCAAGTTCGAATCAGCCCGTGTCTGTCAGAGTCATGTGACGGTTGTGAACTATACTTATAAGACTTTAATGACGTAATGTATAAGTGTGTATAAGTGGACTAAGGTCAGGACGATGCATTTATCGAGTGAAGTGAGTTCGACGACAAACGGACTGGGCCACGAGGCACCTTCGTCGAGTTATGGTGGTTCGTTGCCGAGTCAGCCGCTGACGGCGGAGTTGCTCGCTGAACGGACCTTGGAAGGTTTATTGTCGGATCATCCTGGAGAATTAGTGAAGACTGGCTGTCCTCATGTAGTAAGTTTACAGTTTCTATTTTTCTTTGATGATTGGATTGATCTAACTGCCTAAGGTTTTCCAAAATTTGTTGGTGTCTTTCCATGCAGTCTAATTAGATGCGGCTTAACCTCCTGCTTACTAGAAACACATTTATGATTATTTACGGTTTACGAGTACTCACGTGCATTTTTCGGGATTGCCCGACTAGTTTCGCACCCAAACGGAGCCTTTAATCATGAGCTGAACACGCGGCGAGTTAGCAGTTCGACTCGCGACCTCGCCGCGTGTTCAGCTCATGATTAAGGGCTCCGTTTGGGTCCGAAACTAGTCGCGCAATCCCGAAAAATGAACGTGAGTAAACCGTAAATAATCATAAATATGAATGTGTCTCACGAAAGTTATAATAAGTACTAGAAACACTCCTTTTTAGATATTGTTTTGTAAAGCTATGAAAAAATCCTAGACTTGAAAGACCAAAGTATTTTGTTTTGTTATCTTGTGTTGTCACCATTTTTTATATTACAAAGGTGTAAATAAGTCTATGTTCGACACATAGTAGGTCCGCTGGGTGGCAGGAGGTTCTTGGTGTGACGGATCTTTGCAAATAGTGTTACCTGTTATGTTAAGCGAAGTATACTGATTAATTATCATCTTATAATAAAACCTGTTGCTGCTACTATTAGATAGTCAGATTTTTTCAACGATCTCTTTACTTCCACGTTTTATCAACTCGACAGATTTTCCGAGTCGAAAGAAAACGTAAAACTCACTTATCCGGTTGTCAACGTTTTAAAATCAGCCCTTGCATAGTTTACATGAGCTTAGTAACTAATAAGTACTTAGTACTTGTCACTTACACCTTGTGTTTAAACATGCTGAATTAGTGCTTAATATTAATAGAACTAGAAGTGAGAGTGAATAAAACCGATTTTATTTACTAAGCGATAACTACTAATGACAAGTACTAAGCGCGTATAAACTATGCAAGAATTACGTATTAAGTTGCATGTTTCAATAAATTTTAATAATTTTACGTAAAACCTTTTTCTAGGTGTGCACAGTACTACCACCCCACTGGCGGTCGAACAAGACTCTCCCGGTGGCGTTCAAAGTGGTAGCTCTAGGAGAAGTGGGGGACGGTACCCTGGTCACCGTCAGAGCTGGCAACGACGAGAACTGTTCCGCGGAGCTGAGGAACTGTACGGCGGTGATGAAGAACCAGGTTGCCAAGTTTAACGACCTTAGATTCGTTGGGAGGAGTGGTAGAGGTGAGTTTTTGGCAAATGTAGATAGTAATTAAAGGAAGTATTTCACCAACCTATCAATAATTCTCTAGAGGATGGGCAGCAGCGTTCTCTGAGTACTTAAACAACCATTACGGCAACCCCCCCCCCCCCCCCCCTTTTGGGGGAGGCCTATGTCCAGCAGTGGACGTCTTTCGGCTAAATGATGATGATGATGATCAATAATGTAGTACGTAATTATTCAGCAGATAAACCTAGCAATATGACATTTATGTGTTCAATAATGTTGTCATTATCACTATTGACATGTGGTGAAATGCAAATAAAATAGAATATACTTTATTGCACACCAAAATTGTAACACAACTCTTATACAATATCATACATCGAAGGGTACAATGGTGGCCTTATCGCTGATAGCAATATCTACCAGACAACCTTTGGATGAACAGGAAGACAATGAATAAGATAGGGGAGTAGTCCGTGAGTCCGTGGTGGCAAATATTAGCTGTTGAAAAGTTTAGAGACTGAATTAGCCTAATGAACAGTTAATGATAGGTTGATGAAATACCCACTTAGAACAGCTGTAGAGGAACGAGGTATGGTGTTACTTCAACACAAAGGGAGGATCCTCCAACCAAGCGGTGTCTTGTGCCTGACGGGCTACTGCCCAACGGTTAATGTTGGGCGGTTGTATATATACTATCTGCGTGTTAAATCGTGATAGCGCGATGTAGGAACTGTCATCTATGAGAGTTGTCGTTAATGTCGCTGTAGTCGTCTACACCTCCGGTGTGTTGCGTAGTTCGCATGTGGCGTGGATAGATGCCGTCACACAGCAAACAAAAAGCTTCGAACTACCGTTGCAATGGTAAAGGGTCAGGGTAACTGTACAGCTGTACCAGTTGAAAAAGAGACTTTGACAGGGACAATTTGGGTAGTTTAGTCTTAATTTCTTACATTTTTAATTTCTAGCACTTTTACACATCGGGACTCTTCCGTGCCTCGGAGAACACGTTAAACCGTCGGTCCCGGTTACGGGTAGGCAAAAGCCCGAAATTCTGACACACTATCTAACTTTTTTTTGTATTATAACTTTCGTGAGACACATTCATATTTATGAATAGTTACGGTTTACTCACGTACGACTCGCAACTTCACCGCGTGATCAGCTCATGATTAAGGGAACTAGTCGGGCAACCCTGTCTAACCTTAGGATATCGGCATTGTCCAGTAACTGACTTGTGGAGGTTTGATGGCAGTCGCTCCGTGTACAATACTGATATTCAGTAGCACCTAGTTGGACTGGAAGCTGACCCCAATATAGTCTGAAAAAGGCTAGAATAGAATAGAATAGAACAGAATAGAATAGAATGGAATATACTTTATTGTACACCAAAATTGTAACACAACTCTTATACAACAACAGGTTAGGTAGAACAAAGTGGTGTATTGTCTTAAGACATTTGAAATTCTGAGTTTTGTTTTCTTCGCTCCATTTTTGGAGTATTATACTAAAAGCTATGCCGAATAACTTCCGCAGGTTGTACCACGTTATTAATTTAAGAGCTGATCTTCTCCGAACATACCCACCTAACCTATTTAAAGATTTATGGCATAGATTTTCGTAGCACGGCCTTAACAGATCAATTACCCCCATTGACTTAATATTCCAACAAAGCAAAGACCTGTTGAAATATTCAGAAGGCAAGGCGCCCCGGGCTTTGTTTTTGAGTGCTCACTCAGGGGAGAGGGGGATTTTTTATGAGTAGATGTCTGCATTATCGTAAACATTCATATATGCTCGCAAGTCACAATTTTATAGCTAGAGATGAAATTATAAAAATATTTTTTGTTTTATGTTTGTTTGTGTTCGTTGTGTAGAGGAGAGCATTCTGAAACTTACTGATGACCTATTGCCGAATCTGCAATCAGTTTTGTACGTGTTTGTCCACTACCTACCTTTATAACACGTGATCGAAGAATTTCATTTAAAGAAACTTTAAGCACATAGTCTGATAAGTTGCTTCTAATTAAATGTGCAACTTACGAAATTAACAAATAAAAAAATTGTATCCTTGTTCATTATACATTAATATTAGTTTCCATTTATTCATTTAAATACTACAAAATTACATTTTAAAATATTTTTATAAAAAAAAAACATTTAAAAATATAAACAATAGTACCCCGTATCGGGAACAGGGTTCAAGCAGGTTTATTATTATTATACTTATCCTGCCAAAGAGTCGTTCGAAAAAATGCTGGAATAAATAGAAATATAGTGTATTTTCATGCAAGATATAAAAATCTCTCTTGTGGCATGTAGTCATACGGCCGATATAAATAACCGATCTCCAGTGGCGTGCACAGAGATTTCAGACAGGGTATGCACAAAAAAAAAAGCTGGGTTCGTCATGACCACGGAATGCTAATTCCGATTTACCTAGAAAACAAACTACATCAATCAACCATTTGAAGATGTTTCTATTTCTGTCGTCTTTTGTGTTGTGCCTTTCAATATCTAACTTTTTAACTGGCTATTCAAACTAGTCTCTATTCTACCTTTATCAAAAGTTTGGAACTTTTAAGCAGGATTCTAGATGTTTTTCTGAAGAATCATGCTTAAGCAGCCGCTTTGTGAAAATTATTTAAATCTGAGTATCCGCTAGGTCTAAACATTATTTTTAACTTGATTTATAAACAAAATGCAAGGGAAACAATCCAATGTATTTGTGTGTACACAACGAGTTAGCCAGTAATAGTCAGCATAAAACATTTTATGAAAATAACGAGTAGTATTTATTACCTTTTCTTTGAGTTAAATCCAACCCGGGTACACGCCTTCCCTTTGCAATCAATTTAACTGTGTCCTCAAAAGATAACGTGAAAACACGGCCGATTTTAATTAATTTAAACACATTTCGCCAGCACAGGTCCCACAGGTATAATTTTCCATTTTTACAATAAACTTACTAAATAATTACTCGAGAGTCAATCACTTGCGCAAAAAAAAAACAATAAGGCGAAAAAACTTTGCAATGTATTACGTTACGAACTAATTAATACGAACGAATGAATCATTTGGTTAATCCGACTAAAATAAGACGACCCTCTGCAATCAACAATTCCGCGGTGCATTTACGGGTTCTCAATTTGGACGGTTTGCAATGTAAGCTATGCCTCCAAAACTCCAACACACGCACACATTTTCACGCACACAGTCACTCTTTTGCTGTGTACTACACGAGATGCGTTGTATGAAGAATAAGCCAGGCGTAGTACAGCTTATGCTCACGGGAGGCGCTGCTGCAATGCGCGGTCGCGGCGGCATGCGGCGGGTATTCCCCGCTCCGAGTTAGTTCCAAAAAAAGCAATAGATGGCGTGAAAACTAAATTACCATGATTTCTTTTAATTATAGTTAATTTATCACTTAGAGGGGCATGTATTATGTATGGAACTGCAGGGTATGCAGAGCTTATTTGCATGTATGGAGTGCACGCCACTGCCGATCTCAATACAAAATCTCTGGATTGATCTAGGTTTTTGACAGAAATTCAATGCAATTAATGTCAAAAACCTAGATCAACCCAGATATTTTGGATTGAGATCGGTTATTAATATCGGTCGATAGTATCGGCAGACTCATGATTGCTCGAGTCCCAAAATCAAAACGATAACCCGAAAGAGGTCGTTTTTACAAATACTACTCGTATATATTACTTGAAAGATAAAGAAAAAAATCTTCATCTTTTAAGCAAGTTGCCAAAGAATTTATACTTCTTTAAACTGAAGTAGTTCTTTATAAAAGCAATTGCGCGGTCAACCGCCTCTGCGTTGTCGCGACGTCTACACTTGAGGTGATTCAGACGTGAACGGCGATAGTGGCCGATTACAAGTGCGTCTTGTGAACTTCTTGGATTATCTTTAGGGTTATGGATTAAGGTTACATAATATGGAATCTATGGCTAGTGATAAAAATAAACGTAGATTTTGCTTAGTTTTATCCACGTGAAGTACAGTGTCTGACCGACGGCGACGGTCAACTTTTGGCCGGAGATAAAGCTTTGTTCGAGTCTTGCCGCAATCTTCATCCGATGCCGATTCTAAGCTAATGTTTGATTCATTCAGGAAGTTCGTTCAAAACGGAATAAAAGTAATGAAACAAATTATGTTTTGAATGTTAAAAGTGTTGATGATAATTGAAAATAAATAAATACCTGAATTGCATCCTTATGAAAACGATAAACTTGATTCAAATATTTATTCGAAATTAATACAATCACATATTATTAAATTAGTATTTTATTTGTTTAATGAAATTATGAAATATACCTCCGGTTCCGAATTGAGAATTCGCGATAAGCAATACATATGTAGTGTTTGAGTACGGAGTTGTCAAAAAAATGCTTTAATATCCGTCATTTTTTTGACAACTCCGTACTCAAATGTTACTTAAGTAGTTACTGCTTATCCTAGAATTAGCAATTCAGAAACCGGAGGTATGAGTTATAATTTTATCGCAATAATTTGTTCGTTTTCGGCACTTGGATACAAAACATCGACTTTAGCTCTACCAGTTAGTTAACTAGTTCAACAATAAATGGTAAGAAAATAACACCCAAGTTTGTTTTGTTCTATATTTTTCCCTGTTCTCAGATCAGTGTGAAAATTTTACGTTCATATAAGTAAATACACGCGATGTGTATTCTGTGGAATAATTGTAATCGTTTGAGCACTTATAGCACTTCACGTTTGCGGATCTCTTTACAGCAAAAACTGATACCTTGGTGTTTAACCCTTATTAGTACCCAGACACGCAATTTACTTAAATAGTGACATAGCTATGTAGGTATAGAAGAAACATTTAACAAACCTGAAGAGTTTTTGGTTTGCCGTGTTTAGGAAAGTATGTATGTCGAGGTGTATTTAAAGACCTTCCATAAGTGACGATAGTTAAGAACAGTATGCATAAGATAACTTTGCCTCTCTGAAACCAGG
Source organism: Amphipyra tragopoginis (assembly GCA_905220435.1). Taxonomy (NCBI): domain Eukaryota; kingdom Metazoa; phylum Arthropoda; class Insecta; order Lepidoptera; family Noctuidae; genus Amphipyra; species Amphipyra tragopoginis. The sequence continues at coordinate 16,530,603 of HG992009.1, forward strand.
CTTTGAGCGTTCTGTTCGTCACTTCATAGGGGCAAAGTACGCGTTAAATAACTTTACCGCATTTTCCTGTATCAAAATACAGGAATTCAGTTTTCTGTTCCTCACTTCAGAGAGGCAAAGCGTTACGCGTACTGTACATCTGGCGCACCGTGGGCAGTCAGCCCTGCTATCCTTGCTGACTGGCTAATCTTTTCACCACGGCATGAGCTTGTGGCGGCATCTATCTCGCCACATGCGAACTAGCGAACTATCCTACATCGCGCAATCAAGATTTAACACGCAGATAATATATATACAACCTCCCAACATCAACCGTTGGGCAGTAGCCCGCCAGGCACAAAGACTCCGCCTGGTTGGAGGATCCTCCCTTTGGTTGGAGGAACACCACACCAAGTTTCTCCACAAGCTATTCTCAAATCACAATCTAATTCTGATTGATGCCAGGAACTAATGTGCATTAAGAAGCCAAGTATCCTTTTTATGATGAGGCAAACTTTACAATGTTTAGGGAAACTTTTTGCGTAGTATACTGATCATTAGAAATACTGCAGGGGTGCATGAAAAGAGCCCCCACGAGTGACGATACTAAGGTTACATATACACGGTGACACTGACATTCGACATAATGCAATCGCGACGCTGAACTTAAACCAGAGCTAATGCGCAACTCCGTGTAACATCGATGCGGTGTCGACACTGAGTGTCGAGTGTAGTATGTCGCCGTGTATCCTTACTATTAAGTACGTCCAGTGCACCCTGGGCAGTCAGCCTCGCTATCTTGCTGATTGGCTAATCTTTTCACCACAGCATGAGCTATTTTTGTATAGCTCGTGCTGACACGAGAGAAGAAGACTAGAAATACTTCATCAAAAACGGTATTTTTTAAGATTCTGTTTCGCGTCCCACTGCTAAGTAAAGGCCTCCATAGTCATCATTCAGCCGAAAGACGTCCACTGCTGGACATAGGCCTCCCCAAAAAGGGGGGGAGGGGTTCCGTAATCGCCACGCTTGGCAGGCGGGTTGGCGATCGCAGTATGGTTGTTAAAGTACTCAGAGAACGCTGCTGCCCATCTTCTAGCCAGAGAATCCCTTAGTTGCCTTTTACGACACCCATGAGAAGAGATAGGGTAGTGCTATTCTTTAAGCCCGGCACTACACGAGACCATGCCTCCGAGGGCCTCCATAGTATTTATCCACATTTCCCGGTCTTTTGAAATTTTAAGCCAATCTTTTAGGTAGGAAACCAGCATCCTAATTGCGCAACACCTTTATCATCGCTATGGCTTTGATTTTGACAGGTCAACAATTTCCATAGCAACGTATGTATTGACAATTCGACTTCTCCACAACTATGTATCACGCAATGAATATTGTTGTATTGCGATTATGAGTGTTTGAGAGAATCTCAAAATCGAATTGCAACCCTAAGAAAATATGGCGTAAATCGAAATCTGTGCTCTATTCAGCTTTGCTTAACCTTATTACATTATTTAGATCCCGTTACCTCCTACGTTACGTAAACCAGTATTAACGTAAACAGTTTGGATCGATGTAAATGAACAACGGAGCGGAAACAAACTTAAAGTTAGGGTCGCAAACATCAGGAGTATACGAACTGTAAACTTGCGTCGCGTCTCATATTCAAATAGTGCAGGGAGCTAACGAAGGTGAAGGGAGGATGGGGTAGATCGGACATATAAGAAAATAAGTTGGTGAATAGGTGTTGTTTTTGTGGGCTTTCAATATCTCTATATTTAAAATAGGCAAAGACAAAATACACTGGACCGCAAAGAAAAAGGGTCGGTTAGAAAATCTTCAATGTCTTCAAAAGTACCTGACCTATTTATTTTACATTTATTAAAAATAAAAGGCTTGAATTCATTTTTTTTATTCACATTTTAGCACATTAAAATATTCTTTAATTCAGTCTTTATTTCATTAAGCTAGGTCAGGTACTTTTGAAGATATTGAAGATTTTCTAACCGACCCTTTTTCTTTGCGGTCCAGTGTAGTTTAGTACCATTTTCTCTTCTGTTTGTGAACCAATTTTGTATTTTTGTTTATTAGCTATTGACGAGCACTAGAGGTACCATTATTATTTTTTTGGAAAAAAACTTTCGCCGGCGTATCCATGAAGCTAGTTTATATTAAACTAGCTGAACCGAAAGACGTTGTCCTGTCATAAAAAAAAAAAACATAGAAAACAGAAACTTCAGTTTTTCTCGAATTTGCCAATTTTACGGGCAACTTTTCTTTCCGTAACAACCTAATTGGGGCTATAATGAACATTAAAAAAATAGCCACTCGGTCCAGCCATTCTCAAGTGATGAGCTTACCAACGAACAGCATTTAATTTTTATTTATATAGATACTAGCTGTGGCCCGCCGCCGTGTCTTTCGCATCCTAGTAGAAGAAGTAATTCCCCTTTATGTACCCGGATAAAAAGTATCCTTTGTGTTAGTCCAGGACATGGTCTATCTCATTTCATCAAAGTCCGTTTAGTAGTTTATGCGTGATTGAGTAACAAAATTCCATTTATCTTTACAAACTTTAAACATTTATAATATTACTAGGATTCCAAATATTTATGTAGTAGGTAACTAACACCACGGATTCACTACTTAACGATTTTTTACGTCTTTCCTGTCCAGCTCAAAGTTTGAAACATTAGCGATTAGTGATAAGACCGTTATTGTACCTACTCTCAATTGTGCAATTCGACTGTATCTTCACTACTCTTATGGTGTAAACCTTGTGACCTATCTATCTACCTTTTTTTAGGTCTTAGATTCTGCTTAATAATGCCGCACGTGACGTCATAACGTTGTGACCAATCAGTATTTTTTGTATTAATTGTTATACTACTTGCAAACCTCATTAGACTACTTGCAATAATGCTTGCAGAAAAACGCATTAATACTTGCAGTAATACTAGAAGTAGTAGTTGTAGAAGTCCTTACAGTAGTAGTAGTAGTACTTGCAGTAATAGTTGGGTAATTATGATTATTTTTTCATTATTTTCATAGTTATTTGTTAGACACCTGTAAACTTCTTTTGAAATGTTTTTTTTTTTCTTTTTAAAGTTGCCTCGCCTCGCGTCTCATATCCAAATAGTGCAAGGAGCTAGCTCCAAGGAGCTAGCCTCTCGCTAGCGAAGGTGGGGAGGATGGGGTAGTTTTGACATGTAAGAAAATAATACAAATACGTCATGCATGTCACAGCGGTGTTCCGTGTCGATGGCGGATAAACAAGCGAACACGGGATAAATTGTTTGTTTTATATAATAAAGCTAATAGAATATGTTTTACTTCTTGTTTACATTCTGAGTAAGAAATCAGGGTGAATGTTATCTACTATTTGTTACTGAGTGATTACGATGCGTAAAGGTAAACTTTTGATATGCAAACAACTTTACTGTTATTGGTTCGTGCATAATATAACGTGGCGTCAAATTTTACGCCTCTGTAAAGAATTATAGTACTGTCTTTTGCTTCTTTTAAATCTCTTTTAGGTAAAAATTGACTCCGAATGAGCCGATTAATTAATTTTACATAACTAGAGGTGGCCAACGGCTTCGCCCGCGTGGATGTTGTTTATCGCGTATTCTGCGTTCTTCGCTTCTTTAATATGCATGTATTATAAATATAAACCTTCCTTATGAATCACTATATCTATTAAAAAAAACCGCATCAAAATCCGTTGCGTAGTTTTAAAGATCTAGGCATACATAGGGACAGACAGCGGGAAGCGACTTTGTTTTATACTATGTAGTGGTAAACAGTTTTCTTTTTACTGACTAAGACTATTCGTTTACATTAGTTTATGTCACTAAACTCCATTTCAGATAACATTAGACATTAGACAAAATTGGCCTACCAAGCCACGTTTTTTTTTCAATTTCTCCAAGAAGAGTTTCAGGTCATCTTAATTGACCGTTAAGATTCATAAAAGCATAAATACTGTGTTGAATTACTGCTTGAAGAAAACATGTTCCTTATTCTATACATTTCCTTGCTAGTTGTCTTATTTGTTTCATATTATATTAAAAAGAGTATACAATCTACATATATTAAAGTATAAATCCCCATATTCAAGTCAAGGATGATATCGTTTAATAATTAAACACAATTCAAAAATTATTCTGATCAGAATTGAAGTAGGTAAAGCCTCTGCTTTACCTACTTCAATTCTAATCAGAAGGCAGTGCCTTTTACAACATCGTAAGTTAATTGTATAACAGCGCTAATTTCCTGAACGAAGTTGATAGACGCGTGGAAAATTAAAGTGGATTTCAGCCCCCATTGTACAAATATAACCCTCATTAAAAATGCCTTAAACAAACAAAAGCTTTCGGCTAGCGTGTACACAAAAAAAACCAATATAGCCCAGAACGGCGGGAAAGTGGAAAAGAAGTTAAGAGGTGTCTATTTGTCACGTTCCTTCCTGAATAACGCTCTGCTTTCCAATTAAGGGTAAGCGCTCTCTTTGTTTATCTTAAATTGCGAGAAAATCTCACTCAAATTATCGGGTAAAAAAGACAAAGGGGGATCGCTGCGGAACATAACTTTTGCTTCGTTCCGGGATAAAAAGTTGCGTATCTAACGTCGAGGGACGGGGCGCGGGGAATTTTTAATAAGCGAAAAATTTAATGAGGGCCCCCCAACCACTTTTTTGCCACGGTTTGCCGTGTCAGCTAGCCGGGAAGCGGACCGCCTTTATACTTCGTATTGGACAAGAATTATTAATTACTTGTAAGATCTTTTTCTTTGTTTCCAAATTATGTTGAAGCTTGTGTAAAATCCAATTAGATGCTTGTTACAGAATATGATAATGCCGTCTAAAAATTATATTTTTTTACTTAAGTGTAAAAGTCCATATCTTAAGTTATAACATTAATACAAAACACTACGTCATACTCATTATTCATTGAATCAGCATGCGATCAAAAGCATCCAAAACACAATTTCCATTCATGGCGTATTTAAATTTAACCTTACCTTATTATACCCCCGAGTGGTGTAGTAAGAGGCCAATTTACCGCACCAGTAGTCAAGGAACGACATCTGCTAATCGATTGATTGACCCCTACCTTACAGCTAGTCTCGATAAAAAATACGCCCCTAGTCTCATTTGTCCCCGATCTCCTCTACGCAGTCGCTTTAATTGCCTTTTATATTGTGCGTCGTAAGATTTTGAGCGAAAAGAATTTGAAGAAAATTTTGTAGCATAGGAATTCTATAAAATGAAACCTAGAAAGGAAACATTGTAGTAGTAACTTGTCTCTTTACTATTCCTATGATGTACAATAAAGCATGTTATCTAATTTGAATGTAATAATTGTAGTAAACAATAGAATAATAAAAAAAACTATAGCTTTTAAGCCCCACTTATTAAAATCCACACATTATAATGATGAGAGCTACAATTATCATTTAATTGGCAAATATGATCAGATTACTTGCAGTAATAATAGTTACGGTAATCGGAATCGTTTTGTTGTAATTGTCATACAGATATTTATTTATAATAGGTACACCAACACCATAATTATACATCATACATTATAGAATAATTAAGGAACAGGGGCCCAATTCTCCTAAAATAAATTGTTGCCAAACGCAGTCGAACTACAACCGTCAGTCAGTTTTTGTTTTCGAAAACTTTCAAAATGATTGATTTTGTTTTTTGTGTCAAACAATTCGACAGCTTTTGAAATTGAGAACTGTCTGAATGAACGGTTCGGCCTTGGTTCGGTTGTGATTTATCAAGATTTATTTTAGGAGAATTAGGCCCCTGGAGCCCTATTCTCCTAAAAAAAACCTTGATAAATCGAAACCGAAACAAGACTGAACCGTTCATTTCGACAGTTTTCGTTTTCAAATTGTTACACACAAAAAATAATAGAGTCCGTGCAAAAAGAGAACCGTCGTGGACTTGAGGGCGTCGCAGTGCTTAATTATCGTTTATGTATTATTAATAACACAAAAACAGTAATAGCACAGTTTAACAATAATAAACTAATTGTTTACTACACAGCTGGTCATGGTAACGTTGTAAGCATATGTAACTCAGTACGGCAATCTTAATGTTAGTTCATTGTTACTCCACCACGGTTCTCTTTTTGCACAAACTATACCAATCATTTTGACAGTGTTCAATTTTGTTAGTCCAATTAGCCCTCTGGAGCTGATGTGTATGACAATTACAGGTATACACGACATTCATTATAGAGTAACATCTTAAACATTTAAAACTATACTAAATTCAGAAGCCCAATTCTCGTAATTAATTTAAAGTAAGACTGAAGGTTGACCGAACTGAGATTAAATTATGAATTAAATAAAAAATGGTATTCTGGTACACTTAAAGTTCGGTTTGGTTTTAGTATCATCTCAGTCTATCTCGATATAATTAATGTCAATTCAGTCAACTTAAAATCTATGTAATACCGATAGCATACCGATATCAACAACCATAGACTATAATAAATTCTAGAAAAAAATGAGAATTCTAACTTGTCAAAATGGCTCAGTTCATGGTGTAACCAGAATACCCTTTTGGCTTCGGTCAACTTTCAATCTCATTTCAATATAATCTCACGTTTGACGTTGTTTGTTAACGAACAAGAATACCATTTGTCATATTTATGAGATTGAGACTAGACTGAGACTAGATCGAAACTATATTTTGTACATTTTTAATTATAAGAATTGGCATTCTGAACTAGACTACACTAGACATTTCTCAGACACGCTACCTGAAAAGTTCTTTCGGTAGAATATTTTTTCCTTCTCTGTAGACAATTGGCACTGTACAAACCTATGTAAGTCCTACATAATCTTGGAGCTATAACAAAGGTCCACTGTGCAGTTAACCAAACAGTGTCGGTAGAACACAATAGCCTCTCACGGCTTCACCCTATCTGCACCTTGTGTTTCCTCCCTCAGGAAAATTATTTTTGTATAGAGAGAGCCGCGGCGAAAAAGATCCCGGCCTCACCTTTCCTTATTAACTCGAGACCCCCTTTGATGCACTGCCCCTTTACAAACTAATGATTTCAATTTCACCGTGTTATTTTGAAAAGTGCGTTGTATGTTATGGGATGATTGAGGATGTAAATTAGCGTTTCAAGGGTATGTTATTTGAATAGAATAGGGAGAATTAATATTTTAAATTGGGATTTAGGATAAGTGTGGTTTTGTTGCTTCATGATGCCATATAATATTAGACGAATAAGACCAATTTTGGTAAGGAAATGTATACTTAGAAATAAACAACGTGTTTGCTTCTGAGATTCAATACAGTTTTATGAACCGGTCAATCCAGATGAGCTGAAATTGTATTTGAAGAAATGGATAAAAAAAAAAAAACGTGGCTTTGTGGGCCACTTTTGTTTAATGTTTAATGTTATATAAAATGGAGAATAGATATAATATCGTGAACGAGAGAGGTCAGGAGCCTATGATGATGATGATGACTCATGAACAAATATCCATAGTTTGGTTTAACCTCAGGACAATAACGGTTCAACTGTAGTTGTAACAATGATAGAAAAAGTACTGTTTGTCAAACGTTGTAAATTAGCGGGATCACCCCCTGGTAATTTTCTTTCCTATAACTTGGAACGCCGTGTCTTCTGTAATAATCCATTCAGATAATTATGTATTGCAGTCATCAGGATCTTAAAAGCACTCGTAGTCTTAAGTTCTTACATAATTGTTAACGGCATCGCTAACTACCACCACAGTTTAAGATGAGCATCCACTTGAATTTTATTAATTTAAAAGAGAACCATTGCAGGGTACAAAAAAATCATAAACGAAATTGAGACGGGCGTGCGAGAGAGATAAAACTACGCTTTTCCTTAAGAGAAAATGGGACAGCGAAAGTTTCTTTTCATTTTGGTCCGTCTTTTTGGAGTTGTTCTCTTTCCGTTTTTAATTATTGAACCACTCATTCCTAATTATTGTTATTAGCGTTGGGGAGAGTGGTGAAAATTGAGGGTCTCGTCTCGCAATATTGACCGCTTGGCTCGTTCGCCAGGTTCCAGGGGGACTCTTTTTAATTGTGCACGCTTTTGACTTTTCCTCTTGTTCTTTTGAGACGCCTCAATAAACTTGAATTTTACGGTGTCTCGCTTGTATTAGTTATTTTATTGGTTGGGGAAGAAGTTTTATATTGCCTCGGAAATATAATTCAATGTTCGTATATGCCTTGTTCCGCAATCAACTTATATTATACTACTGATATAAAATATATATGCGTCAGTATAATATGATGTACGTGTATACACGAGTCAATTCGCTAATGCCCCTAATGCGTATCGGTCGGCTTTAGGTATTTTATATCCAAATTGCCGCTCTAAGCCGAAAATCCCCAGTAATCCATGAAACCGAGATCAAAGGAGCTCGCTGCCATTACGATTGTGGCTCATTTTTTATTTAGCTCGCGAACGGAGAACTCTTATCTTAACGTTCCTCTCGCCTACTTTATGACGTTATAAAGCTGATTTTTAATCCGACGTGAACAGGAAATTGCCGAATTTGAATTTCGAACCGAATTTGAATTTGGAAATATTTTAGCTGCTATCAATTTTGTGAGCGTGAATTGTTGGATAGAGTTGTTTATAATCCTTGGGAATGATTTCTATACTTATAATAATTTTAATATAAGCTAAATGTACTAAAGAGTTAGGATTTGACTAGGAACTATAGGTAAATTAACATAGAACTCCTTTAATTTTCAATCTATTTTTGATTTCCTTTTTATACCGGCTACGTAAAATTGTTGCGCCTACTCGATAGATGGCGCTATGTGTTTTATAAAACCGCGTACAACCAACTACAGCATTACGGTTCTTAGCAAAATATAATTAAACAGGTTTATGTGCTATATAAATTTCATCTATTTAGCACTGACATGTTAAATTCATATATATTTTAGAGTAGTTCACAGCTAACAGAAGGTACTTTCATATAAATATCACCCCTTGAAAATTCCTATTAGTTTGATACTAAACACAATATTTTTATGAACAATCAGTGGCTCCCCCTCTCGGCGGGATCAATATGAACAGTTTATGAAGTGTGTAGCACGTGCAAGTGCAATATGTTAGCGTCAGGGGGTGGGCAGAAAGGCTTTTTATGAATAACTAAATGATTTATAGAGTGAGCGCTGAATGCCTTTATTTTGCTTCAGAAAGTTGGTGTAATATAATGTTGGTTGTTGCATATTATATATATAGGGTTGGATTGATACAAGAATAAAGGTTTTTATGCATAAAAAGTTTTTATATAAAACTTTACGAATAATACTAATACGAATATCTAAAAAAAAATCTAATAGGTACTCGTTAGAAAAAAACTAGACTGTGTTAATATGCCAAGTTTAATAGTCGAGTAAATAGTAGCACATGAATTTCGGAGTACCAAAATGTGTGTCTAACCCTTCATTTACACTTAGGTTTAGAAAAATCTGTTGAAAGACTTTTTGGTGAAGATCGCTTTTAGGGATAAGACCGCCCTTTGTAAAACTACTAGTTCTTTTGTGTTTAATATGTGTGTACAACAAAGTAGGTAGTATTTTACATACATACATAAACTCACGCCTTTAACCCATAGGGGTAGGCTGAAACTATAGAACGCCACGTGCTACGATCTTTACATACTCCTTTCGATTCGTCCACTTTCATACATCTTGTCAAACCCGCACGCCGGTTGAGAGGACTACACACCTGTCCTTTATGAAGAACATCACTAATACATCGATGTATGTCCTTTTAGGGCGTCCTCTATCGGCGTTTCCACTGACCCACCTTATATATTTTACTAGCTTTTGCCCGCAGCTTCGATTGTGTGAAATTTTGAACCCGATAAGGGATGATTTTCCATACAAACTTTCATCCCTTATTTAACTCTCTTCGGGGTTGAATTTCGAAAAATCCTTCCTCATTCCTTGTCTACATTATAAAGGAAACCTCTGTGCAAAATTTCAGCTTTCTAGGTCCAAGGGTTTGGGCTGGGCGTTGATGAGTCAGTCAGTCAGTCAGGACTTTTCTTTTTATTTATATAGATATGCGTCAGTAAATGGACTTTCATTACAAAACGTGTTCGTAAATCTTTAAAACAATTGTTTTAAATATTCATTATGTGTTAAAAAAGTAACAATAACCAAAATAATCTTTATACAATTTGTTTTACAACTTGTGTCACTACTTCTTTTTAGGTGTAAACGATCGTAGCACAAAGCGTTCTGTAGGTTCTGCCTATTCCAATCCAAAGACATCTCGTTACGTATAAATAGCAAAAAAACAAAGTCCAATTACAGTAAGTACCTAATTATTTACCCTTTGACATACAGTTGCCAATATACTTGATATTCTATGAATATTAAGCGGCATATTGTGCTGTACAACATTCCACAGAGCTACGTCTCGTGTAGACTCCTCTCCTTCATTCCATCCATATTACATAAGTAGTCGGAATGGGTAATTCGTATCTCCGTCCCGGAGACAATAAAACTTTTCTTTTTTGCGTATATTTGCGCAGAAAAACAATTTCTTGGTCTCTCTCTTAAGTTCTCGCCGAGTTTATGCGGGTTTTATGAAAATAAGCGGGTGGCCGCTCATTTCGGGTCGAGGGGGGGGTGCGGTGGGGTTGCGGGTCGCGGGGGGTGGGTGTTTATGTCGTTTTCATGGCTCGGAGGACCACCGCCGCGGCTTTTGGCTTGCAGCCAGACGCTGGGAATACTAGTCTCTCTTTTGTTTTGTACGGAATGTTATCTCGGTACGTTTCTTTTATTCAGAATATAATTTGGGATCTAAATATGAAATCTTTCGTTTTAGAGGGATGTTTGGTAGATAATAGTGTTTGTTCCGCGTTGTTTGTTTAGGTTACCTATGTAAGAATAGAACGAAAAACAACAAACAAAACTAGGCTTTTCCAAAAAAATATACCATTTTACTTAAGTGTTTCCGCTGTTAGTAGCAATATGTTTTGTTCAATTAATATATTGACAACTCATTGACAGATTGACGTTCAGTTGTTTAACCAACAGTTGCTAACTTCAAAAATATTGACAGTATGGATAGATTGACATTAATTCTTAAACAATTAACGTTTCTTTCGCAACACACAACTTTGACGACACTTTTGTTGCAGTGGCTAAGCGATTGACTGCTGCGCTGCGTGTCGCGGGTTCGATTCCCGCACGGAACAAAAATTTGTATGGCCTACAGATGGTTGTTTCGGGTCTGGGCGTTTGTGTATGTTTGATTTGTGTCCGTAAACGCACACACGATACAAGAGAAATGTTAGTGCGGGGCAGATTAAAAAAAAAAAAACAGCAATACGGTCTTTCGTGTGTTTTGATGTGTGTTTAGAGGTTTATCGTCGTATTATTTATTGTTACTGATAAGAAAATGCCACCAGTGAGGCGTCAAAATATCGGTCAGCGTACGCGTCTTTCAGGATATTCGAAAATAACCACGAAAAAAAAATGCTGATACGAAGTTCGCCGGGTCCGCTAGTATCAAATAAATACCTATACCTACCTATTAGCCTGTAACTGTCCCACTGCTGGGCAAAAGCCTCTTCTCGTACAGAGAAGGAACGAGCATTGATCGCCACGCTTGCTCATTGCGGGTTGGCGATTTCAGACCGTTAAAGTCCAGGTTTCCTCACGATGTTTTCCTTCACCGTATGTCAGTGGCGTCTTAGATTAACTAAGAAAGTACGTATGAAATTGGAAAAGTCACATTGGTACATGCCTGGGTTTGAACCTCGGTGCTTAACAAGCGGGTCTGTAACCTCCGGGCCACCACGACGTCATCAAATAAATACTTAACTATTATGTTTATTTATTTATGTAGGCAAACCAACTAAATACACACAAAGACATTCATAGTACATATCATTTACAAATACAATACCATTGCATGCATCTAAATTAAAGGTTATATTTAATGTTACATACCAGGGTTGTTACGGAGGTGGTTTTATCGGAACCGAAGTCGGAGTCGGAGTTTTTAAATTTGGTTTGTCGGATTCGGAACAGGAATCGGAGTCGGAGTCGGAAGCAGATTCGGAGGTGTTAGCAGAAGAGAGATGTGTTAAAGACAGGCCTAATAAAATAAAATAGTAAATACATAATTCAGTCAGCCTCTTTAATTTCAATTAAAAATAATAAACCTACATAATAAAGGGGTAGACGATAAAAAAAAAAGCTTCGACCTCCTATTCAAACCTCCGCTTTAAATGTATCGAAGCCGAAGTCGGAACCGGAGGTGTAATATCAATCGGAAGTTCCGACTTATCGGAGTCGGAGTCGAAGCTCCGTAACATCCCTATTACATACATTTCAACGAGCCAGCTAGCTAGAACTCCATAACTCGTTCCGAAAAACACAACAGCCAGTTTGTGGGACACAATTTATTCAATTAGCACCTATGATCATTCATTACCGCGCGGGTGTCGAATGTCAACCAATGAACTTTACCAGAATTACCATTCGGTATGTGTGTCGATACAGCGTGATTGTTCAAACGCTTGGCGCCGTGTTTGTGGTCGCTCTGCGGTAGATGTGTTACGATGGCATTTCGACTAAACTCCTATTCTCGATATTCATCGGTATATAGCACGCAAACAGCCGATTGTTAAGCATCTATTGCCTGCTTTATTAGTGCGGTCTACATAGCTTAGTAACATTTGCGGCAATGGATAGCTGTTTAGGATATTGCGTTGTGTGTGACGTCATTGTCGCGAGGTTACACTTATTAAGTGATAGGCTAGACCGACCACATTTACAGTGTTTATCATTTTGTACGTTGAGCGGTTAGTTGAGCAATACGTAATTAGATTTCTGGTTGGAAAATTAAGAAGCTTTACGAATTTGTTTGTTGTTTTGAGCTAGTTTTACTTGTAAGCTGTGACTGCCCAAATTATTTTCGATATCAAATCAAGACCTATCATAAATGTTAAAGTCATAGCTCGCATAAACTACTCTGAAACTTATGACAGTATTTTGCCAACACCTTCGCTGCAACTGCCAATTTTTTATAACATAGCATCTCACATGAACCCAACTCATTGAAGCAGAATAGCTTCTAGAATCTAACTTAGTAATTGAAAGCTCGTTTTAAATTCTAGAATCGTATACAACATGTAACAAGAATAATGCAAACACTGAAACATCCCAATTAGAATATTTAGTTATATTCATAATACATACACTGAAATTTTACTTTTATGTATTTACCTATACATATTTTATATATTGTTTATTTAAGAAAATAGTATTACTTTTTCATTGTCACCTGCAATTAAAATTTAGTCATATGAAATAAAGTAGGTACGAAATGAAAAAAGAAGGTTTAAAAAAAATACACATATTAAAAATGGCTAAAATCGATTCAGTAGCCGATTCTTAAACTACCAGGGTTTGCGTTTATTATGTTACACGTTACTTCAGTTATCAAGAAAACAGTTCAAGAAACATTTCTAAGACAAACGTTCAACATCTTAGTAAATCTCCTTCTGGTATTCCGTGTGTTCGTGTCGGCACGCGGGCAGGGTTGCACGGCCGGCGGGGCTCCACAAATCAACCGACGCCGCCGCGCCGCGCCCGACGGCTGCAACCAAATGGGTTGACGACTCCGCCGCGAATTCTTTGCATTGTAAGGTTGAAACTTTGCTAGATGGTTTTGGTACGTGTCTTGGTTGGTGCTGTTTGGATAGTGTTTTCAAAATGGGGTCTAAAGGGTTAAAAGAAAAGGGATGATAAAAACACAATCGGGTTGCAGTATAATTTTATTATTTCTTGCGTTATCGGTGAAGGAAAACATTGTAAGGAAACCTGAGATGGCTTCATAAAATTCAAAAGGTGTGATTAGCAGTACTTAAGTAACATTTGAGTACGGAGTTGTCAAACAAATGACGGATTTCAAAGCATTTTTTTGACAACTCCGTACTCAAATACTACTTAAGTATTGCTTATCCCGAATTTTCAATTCAAAAACCGGAGGTAAGGCCAAAACCTTCATTCTGAGAAGAGGTCCGCACCCAGTAGTGGGGCAATATTGGGCTGAATATGCTATGTTATGCTATGGGCTGCAGTTCTTTGTGATTGCTTAACAGTCACTTGGTGTTAAAATGACAGCCCTGCGATTTCATTTTTTATTTTAAGGTTCACTATTGCTAGATGGTTTTGCCACGTGTCTCGTTAATTGCTGTTAGGATACTGTGTTCAAAATGAGGTCTAAAGGGGTTGAAAATTTCATAACAATGAGGTTATTTCATATAGAACGACAGAAGAAGAAGAATTAGGTAATGGTTCCGTCAAACATGTATGATAATTTCTTGAACACATTGCAACCAATAAGAGCACATAGGGAAAATCGAGAAAGCGCCATTAGTTCCATAGTTGCCTTCCCCCGTGTACGCATTCCAAACTTATAAATTGCTGAATGGTCTTGCAAAACTTGTGTATTTTTAAAAAAAATGTTGAAAACGAGTAATGCATAAAAGGACTTGAAAGTTCCGAATTCGATTTGCGGACCAGTTCCAAATCTTATAGGGTTGAATGCATGTCAGTGATAATGTCTTAATATTTAAAGACTATATCATAATTCAAGAGTCTACTTAATAATTTCTTATTTTCTCATGCAGGTAAATCGTTCACCCTGACAATAATGCTGGCGACGTCTCCCCCTCAAGTGGCGACGTACCAGAAGGCCATCAAGGTGACGGTGGACGGTCCTCGGGAGCCGAGGTCCAAGACAAGGCACCATGGCTTCCATCCCTTCCACTTCGGACCACGGTTCCCGCCTGATCCCTTGATGGGATCACTACCTTTTAAGTTATCAGGTAAGGTCTTAAACGAATTATAATTATACATAGTTCCCTTAGAGGTCCCATTATCAAATGAAGATGGTTGACGGTCTTCAAGAGACGAGGTCCAAGGATGAGACTTTACAGCTTCTATTCCTTAGATTACTATGTATGCCAGATTAATTACGCTAAGGTAAGTTATCAGTCCCCCGATTTAGAACATTTTCGATAACCAGTTGTCCACCGATTGGTTTTGTGATCACGTTTCCTCTCCGGTTTCCGTAACGAGAGAAAAAGAGAAAGCAAACTGAATCGTTCGACAACTGACTCGTTCTGAATAAGCAGTCAGGTAAGATGAAGAGTAAAGTCATAAGTAGATAGAAATAAGTATATAACGTTTTTTTTTGTATTCGAAACTAGCATCTAATCTTTTAGCATTTAATTTCGAGAAAGTTTTTATATTATAAGGGCCGATTTTTCAATCATCAGTTAACTTTTGTCTGAGGAATAAATATGGCGGTTTTACATTTTATATACAAAAGCTGTCAAAACGTCAAAATTATTCCTCTGTTATAAATTGTCTGATGATTGAAAAATCGGCCCCAAGTATAATAACCGTACTGGGTTCAACGTAACAAATCTGAGAAAACTTATAGCAAAACAAGTCATATTCTTCAGCATTTTCTGCACTGAGATGAAGAAGATTATTAAAATATAACGCGCTTACTGTTATCCATCATGATGTACCTCCAAACTTCTGACCTACCCCTGTCCTCCGTGCGGAGTCGCAGCGATGTTTCTATTCGAAAGATATTAAATTGTCAGCCGGGACCGTTGTCACTCCTCGTCTGCGCCTCAAAAGGGGATTTAATTTGGTCCAGAAGTTTTGCGTGACAATTAATTATCAATTTAGGGGTCTCAGTTTGACACCTGCGAGGTACAGTTGCTGTGTTTTAATATTCTAGAAACATTAACAATTTTGAAGTTTCTTAAGTTTGTTAGTGACGCGTTTATTAGATTATTTTAGTTTAAATTGGAATGGTTATACTCTGTGCAACGAAAGATGAGTCCTGATGCGGTTGTTTCGTAAATTGTAGACGTATTGGTATGTTTACACCAGTGCGCTTTCATGTTCATCTTGCGCTTTCAACTTTCATTTCCTCTTGCGTCAAACGCATGCAATATTGATTGCCTTTGACGCATGCAGCTGATCGTCTAAACCGGTGTGCCACCAGTGACGGATTAGCGTGCGTTAGGGGCATGCGCTTTTGTCGAACACGATTAAAGCATGCGTTATTGCATGCGCTATGGCGCTTCAGGCATGCGTCAGACGAAGACGCAAGATGAACATGAAAGCGCACTGGTGTGGACATAGCTTATGGATTAATGCTATCGAAAAAACGTAAACGACATCATCAAAAACCGTAAAATAGCTATATTATCCATGTTTTGATTCTTTTAAATATTTGATATTCTTTTTATGGTAACCTTTTGAAGAAAAACGCGAGTACTCACCTTATTGAAAAGTGTATAGTCTGCTTCGCTCTGAATACATTTTCGCATTTCTTTCGGAACTAATTACGATTGAATTTGATCAAAGTGATTTTAAACGACTGAATTTACCTATTGTATATTTAGAGACCATGTTGTGCATAGTGTTTTCTTTATGTATCTCTAACGTCATCGAGATAATAAGAATCGTGAATTGATATTAAACAATAGAAATAAATCTAAAACCAACTGCACGAAAAGCCGCTCGAAACTATAAATATTTATTTCGGGGCAGAGGCAAAATTTTCTGAAGAAATAGGAAATATGGCAGGTGAATGAGATTTCCCCAATATAGCGCGACGCGACGCCGCCCGACGCCCCGCTAAGCAGGGTGACACCGTCGCTAGGCGTCCGCTCCCTTCACTTGCACCTAATAAACACCGCTGTAATTGTGTGCCAGATTATTAAAAACGTCCAAAACAAAAAGTCACTTAAAAAATTTCTGCAGAATACTTTTTTTGTCATCTAATACCATATTTTGTTCAATTTGATTACAAATAATTACTACTTAGATTATGTAAATTCTATCCTATTATTATGATCAGTTGAATCAAGGTATTTGGACCTATATTATTGTATATATAATAATTGTATCTTTAATAGCTGTTGCCTGCGGTTTCAGTCGTATCCTAGGGGAACTACTTCATGTACTCGGATATAAAGTATTTCATATCTTAATCCGGGTCGTAGTCTATCTGTGTGCCAAATTTCATCCATATCCGTTCAGCTGTTGAGGCGTGAAACATCCACATTCACAAACTTACCAACCCACAAACATACAAACTTTCACGTTTATAGAGGTCGCCCGCATGGATGTCGCTTAACGAGTATTCCACGTTTTTCGGGATAAAAGTAGCCTATGTCCTTCTTCAAGGTCTAATCTACCGCTGTACCAAGTTTCATCAAAATCGGTTCAGCGGTTTAGGCGTGAAAGCGTAACAGACAGACAGAGTTACTTTCGCATTTATCATATGCTAGCGACCCGCCCCGGCGTCGCTCGGGTACGTTTTATAGCTTAAAACCTTCCCCTTGAATCACTCTATCTATTAAAAAAAACCACATCAAAATCCGTTGCGTAGTTTTAAAGATCTAAGCATACATAGGGACAGACAGACAGCGGGAAGCTACTTTGTTTTATACTATGCAGTGATACGTAAGGATTAGGATAGGATAATAAGATAAGATTTTTGTCATAAGTCTACAAATATTTTTTCTGTCTCCTGAGAATATAAGGATCAACTTGTGACTTACGTTACCAAAGTCACAAGTTACCACCTTTGTTACGAACGCAACTACGTTCGTAGTACGCAAGTGTCGTCGCAAACCTCGTTACGTCGGGTGTCAAAGGGCTGTAACTCAATTACACAGCACGTAGGTACCGCCGGCGACACCCGCACGTGCCAAGACACCGGAATTAATGTAGACTAATTTACTTGCGATTTTATATCGGATCTGTAATGAATTGGAATTAATGTTTGATTTGTTAAGTTGTGTACTGGAGATTTTCTTTTGTTTTTATTAATTTTGAAGGGAATAGATATAATACTAATAATATATTGGAACAACATCAATGTCCATCTATCCTCCGGTTTCTGAATTGAGAATTCGAGATAAGCTATACATATGTACCTAGTGGTTGAGTACAGAGTTGTCAAAAAAATGATTTCAAATGCGTAATTTTTTTGACAACTCCGTACTCAAATGTTACTTGTACTGCTTATCCTAGAATTCTCAATTCAGAAACCGGAGGTATGTCACTAATATCTTTAAAATTAAATGTCATTACTACATTACTTCTTCACGAAAAAAGAATAATTATTATGACTAATTAAAGTCAAAGTCAAGTCAAGACTTTGAAAAAAGAATAATTATTATGACTAATTATGTATAAAAACTGAGTTTTCCCTGGGGCAGCAGTCTCGACATGTATCGCTATCACTTATCGACCGAAATCGGTAGTTAAGTGATAGTGATGTATCGAGTCAGTTTAACTATAGATAGGTGATTGTGTCATCGAGTTATAGAATTGAAGTATTCGAATGATCACAACTCGAGTAAAGATTTCGATTATTCATAGTTGGTACGTGAATACTGAACCGAGTACTTAAATCGCGACCTTATGTTGTTGCCGGGACCCATCTCTTCCGAAAAATGCAGGTTGTTGTTGTGTACCTGTTTGTTTTTCTTGTGATCACGAGATTTTGTTGATTGTCAAGTTGCGTTTTAAGAATTATTGGTGCTTACTAATCCGAAAGGGTGTTAAAGTACACATAATAATGAATAACTTTTGTTCTACCAATTTCCCTAAAAGTAAATAGCTGTTCAAAAATTTCGCAAAAATACGCTAAAATCCATCTATCCTCAGTTATAACATTCAAACATTGTAAGTCATATTTGGGGTCACCAAATAGAAGCTCCTTTTTCTGATTTCGTAACTGAAGCGGGAATGTTGAATTTTTGAAAAAACTAAAATAAAAATTCATTTCCATGCAAAATGATCGAATTTTGAAATTTTGACACTTACTTTAAAACCGTCATTAGTGATACTTTATGTGGCTTGCGGATTAGTACCCCCTTTCCAACTAACCTTGTATATTAACATTAAAGTGACATTCGTTTCGAAGCGATTGATCTGTTAAGTGTTGGACAGTGGTAATAAGTATCGTAAATTTGCTTTTTAAATAGTTAATTGAATTGATTTAATTTTGGCCCCTAGAAATCAAAAAGAGAATTTGTTTATGATTATACAGTATATCAGACAGTAAGAATATGATTTCTAATTATTTAAAATGTTTACTTTTCTTTTTATTGACTTATCAATAAAACTGATTTGTATTTTATGACCCATATTTTGTATTTTTGCTTGTATTTTTGGAAGTGAGAAACATTAGAGTAGTCGAATCCTATGAAGTACTTGAGTATCTGACGCAGTAATCGCTACTAGATTCGAGTCAGTGACTCGAGTTTTGAATCGGTTCTCTTTTTAACGAGTACTAATTTATTCAAATACCATAAATGGCCAACTCGGCACATCACTATTTATGTCATAATGACAATTGTTTTATTGATTTTTGTCGGAAACCTAGCGAATTCAACTGTCAAGTTTACGATTTAACGTCATTTTAGCGAATAACTTTGCGAGCAAATTGGAAAGCCCGCAAAGTATTCATTACGATCGATAAGTTGTGCAAGAGATTTTTGATTTGAAAATAAACGTTTATCTGCTTATAAGGTGTTGTAGTTGTAGCAGTAGTCTCAGGCTTTATCGGGTATCAAAGAAGATGTTTAACAAGCTCGTAAATAAAAAACAAAATAAAGAAATAACGTTTATTAGCAACCAAAATGAACTACGACCATATCTTCAACGATTTTCCACGAAATCACAAGCCAGTGCCTCTGTTTATTTTATTTTATTGAGCCGTTTCAAATATTGTTCAGCTCTGCAGCAACTTCCTTCCACGCCAACTCAAAATTCACCTTTCCTTGATGAACAGTAAATCATCTTCTGGCTAAAAACGGCCGAGCATCTTATTTAGCCAGCAGCGCTTCTATATGGTTACTTGAAGGACGTGTTGTACGTCTACGTCTAAAACATGAATACAAACGTAAACATTATTAAGGTACAAAGTGTACAACAAACGAAATTATAGGGCGCTTTAATTAAAAGACGGTTGGTGTCGGACTGCAACCGTGCCGCAGCCAATGATATTTTTTTCGTTTATAATATCATTTGCCGCTGCGGTGCGGATGTCGTGCTGCGGACGGGGGTGGTTGTGTTTTTTTATACAGTTGACGAGACGAGAGAGCAGTGCGTAGTCCGTACTGCCGCCGTGCGTGCACGGTACAGACAACACAAGCCGCCCGACTGCAGTCCGACACCAACAGTTTAAATTTAAAGCGCCCTTAGACTCTACAATAGGTGTTGCATTGCAGGTATCTACTTACTTTCTTACATTCTACGACAACGCACCCGTGTGCTGCCGTGAGTCGGAGTGACTATCACCCATTGTCTATTTTGTCTAATAACTGTCTAAACTATAACAATTTTCAATAATTAAAATTCACAAAAAAGAGCACACGACACTTAACAAATAACAACAAAGTGACAATTGACAAATACTGTGACATTTGCTAGTGTTGCAAGGAAAGAAACTTTTATGTCCATTTATAAGGTATTTTGTACTTCAAACGATAAAGGAATATAATTTCAATGTAAAATAGGTGTTGCAATTATAGTTTTATGTAAATTATTTATATTTTTATATTTTTAAATATTTATTAGGATAAAATCATCTTTACCAATCTTCCTTAAAATTTTGGGAGATTTTACAACAGGCATCATTTCCCTTTAAGAATACTGCACTATGAATACCGTTTTTCGGAAGCTTACCGATCGCTATCTCATGTCGAGACTGCAGCCCCTGGTTTTAAAATTTGGTTCTTTCTACCTATGTTATACATAGTACTGAGCATTAAACTGACGGGAGGGCGCTTTAGTGGGCTGCAAATGACGTTCAAAAAGAACTAATAAATTCTAGTCAATTTTGAATAAATGACTTTTGAGTTGAGTTGGAACTAATTAATTTTATATTTTAATTAGTGTACCACAACTTTTTCATAGATGTTCATTTGTCATCTTAAGCCAAACTACTTATAGATCAATGGTTACGTTAACAGTAACTAGGCTCGGTATTCTCATTAAGGGAAATACGCACATTACAAGATTACTTCAACGGGGCGGCTTCTTTCATGGGGCGTCGAGTTCGCTTTGTTTCTCTTTAGAAACAATTTAGCGAGCACTTCAATATGTAAATTCCGCGCTTCGCGGCTGTTCTGACGAGCAAGTCTCTACTGCCCTCTTACCGGCACCAATAACCCTTGTGAAATCATGATAAATTATCCACACTCACGTTCACGCGTTTCTCTTGTAGACGCGACTTTTGTTACGGAAATATAAAGTAGGTATGGATGTGACAACTTGTTCATAAAGTAGGATTATTAATTCACTGGAGTAATTTGACAGGTCCTATCATTGTTGTTTGACAGTAGTGCATTGTTGTTTGACAGTAGTGCATTGTTGTTTGATAGTAGTGCATTGTTGTTTGACAATAGTGCATTGTTGTTTGACATTAGTACTTGTAAGTTTACTTCAGTGAATTCCCTCAACAGATATTCTATAAGAAACTGATGAGCATATCTACTGAATGTTGCCATATAACATTGACGTTCAAAAATAACTAATTAATTCTAGTCTATTTTGAATAAATGTATTTTGAAGTTAGCACTTTATGTCAAGCATTACAACATTAATGTGTTTTTAAAATAATAATATAACAAGTGGAGATTTTTTCTTTTTGCGTGTTCGTACGAGCGGGCCAAGAATAGCTCATGTCGTGGTGGAAAGATTAACATTTTTCCACCACGACATGTAGCATCTCTACCAACATTGCCGACTGCAGCAATGTTGGTAGCGATGCTGACTGCCCAGGAGGCTAATTTACATAGTTTCATGACGCGCCGACCAAGTTGCAGTGACGCTGCAGTTCAATTCACGCGAGCGTATTTGACAGCGATCGCCTATTAAGAGGACACAAAAAGCGTTGTTTTGATCGCAACTACACTGCAACTGAACTTCTATAGTTAGGTGAATTAGCCTACAGAGCCCGCCTGACGTACCTACTTAACACATTCGAGCCCACCAGACTTTTCATAAAGCTCATATGCCATCCCGCCATACATATTGCTAGTGGACTTTCCAGGAGGGTCCTAGGCATTACGTTTGCGCTAAGAGTGAACCCTCGAGGAGGGTTCCTGGCATTAGGTTAAAACCCGCGAAAAATACGCTACTACGTCGTAAAATAGGTGTTTGCTTGTTTCATGACGGTAAATTTTCCAAGACAAACCTGCATTTAAAATGAGCTCTCCACGAGGGCACCCGGCATGGCGAATGCGACTACAGGGAGCCCAGCCTCCTGGAGAGCACCCGGCACTGAACGTGTTAAGTATCGTCACTCGTGAAGGCTCCTTTAATACACCACCAATAGGATTTGAAAATTCTGAGTCAAACAATGGTAACACTAAATCTAAAAGGTAAAATTAGTAAAGGTGCTTTCGAGTTGACATTCCTATAATTAGTTCAGACATCCAGTCGCGATCCATTTTCGTACATCTGTGTATCTCACGTCGCCGTGTGAGCGCCACTTAAAGTCGCAGCCTTCGCATTATTAATGAGGGAGTCTTAGAGAAAATTAAATATAGCATTAGGCCCGGAAGCCCGGGATTGTGGGGGCCAGGGGGGAAGAAACGGGGGCCACATAACCCTTCAGTGCTCGCGACAATGCGGGTGCATAATTACGCATTTGTAAATTTTAAATGTCCCACCCACCTCATACAATCTTTTGTATGACGTGATTCGCGCTTTTACTGTACATTTTAAACGGTTACAAATGGATTCGTATGATGATGACTCGAGCGCGATTAACTCTGCAATGTAATTTTTATTGATGTGACGTGTTACTCAACATTTATAGCAGTTAACGTGCTTGTTATAAATTCGTTATCTGTAGATATTGTTAGGATGATTGTTACGTTAATTGTCATTGGTTATAAGCTATAAAAAACTAAATAAACTACACACAAAACAAGGGTCAAAGTTACAAAAGAATAGTTAATTAATCGCATCTATCAGATAACCCAAAAACCTTTAACCATTAACTCCCTTGTCACAGCTACTTTTCTACACCGAAAGGTTAATTAAGCAAAACAAAAAGGGGTTAAACAAAATCAATAGACGCAAATTCATTAAACGCTAAGCAGATTGAAATCCAACATGGCAGCCAAGATGGCGCCGGCGGGTTAAGGCGCGTTGACAAAGCGGCGTCGTTAGTTCACGAGCCCTCTTATTAACCTTATGATGTACGGAGGGCATCTGTCTTGCTAACTCCCGGCTGTGACGTCAGCCCTTAGCACTAACTAGAAGCTTACGATGTCATAAGTTACGATGTGGAGCAACCTGGCTGAAGACAGAGCAATGGATAACACTTCGTATCTAATCGAAGTTGAAAATATTGCCGTAACTTCACATTTTCAATAACGCTATCTTTCACGAAGCTAGAAAATTAATGCTTTCTATCATTAGAGTATGTATAGATGGCAAAATTTTGTCAGTAGCTCTAAGGCAGTAATACAATACCTGCCCAAAATCCTAAGACAAAAGCAACCTTCGCAAAACATCAAAAAAAGAGGTAACCATGAACAAAGAATAGTCAAATTAGTTAAGGGCTCAAAGTTAAATGTTAATTCACTGAAAATTACTTAACATAACTTTAAGTAATTAACGTGGTGAAGCAAAAGTTATTATAACTTATTTAAAGAGATGATGTTTGCGATTTTGGGATTGGTTTTCTATTAAGAGCGTTTACGTCGTGCGGCATTTTATATCAATTTTCAAGTCCTTATTTTTCGATATGACTGAACCGATTAAAATCACTCAACTACTGTTAACATAGACACAATAGATAAACAATAGCGGCGACACACCGGTGTGCCACCCGGTACGACACCGATTAATAAAACTTCATACCCATCAGCAGGATACATAGGACTAAAAAGTTAATAGAAAACATTTTCGAAAAATAGTATTACTGTTAAATTAGACCGATTTTAAATTTTCCATACAATCAGAAATTTCCAATTATCTTTTTTTGATTTATTCCATTCTAATACCAAAAACTAATACCACTGGTATTTGATTCAACTCTTATTTTTTTTCTATTCCGAACGGATACCACTTTTTAAATAATTTAATTTAATGTACGAACGAATACCAACAACTTGAATTTGGTACAGTCAGCGCAGTCAAACCTAATCAAAGTAAATTTGTTTTTCAATATTTTTATGTAATCGTAATATAATGCTTAAAACTTTCCAAATTCACTTCACTCCAATATTTTTACAAAGGTTAGCATAGGTAAGAGTAGTTTTAGTGAATCATCTTGCTATTTTTTTTACCTGCGAGAAAGGGTGAGTTTGCTCTATTGTTCCAAAATTCGAAACAACCAATCAGAGTCAAGTGTGACTGGAATGTTGTGCTTTGACTCGGAGAGAAATTTTATCTACATAAATTCCTCAGTACATTTCCGTGCGGTGGCGGTGGCGTATTGGTATCAGAGTGACAGTGATTTTTATTTATTAAGTGAGTATATTAATTTGTTCTTTTGTATAATTTACTTCTCTTTATTAAAATTAGTGTTATTTAAAATACCTGTTATTTGATTTTTTTATCATAATCCAATCAAATGTAAAAGTTACATACAATATATAATTTTTTTTAGATATGTCTGAGGAAGCTGATAATCAGCCCTCAACATCTTCGGGAAAAACAGGAAGCTTGACTTTCATAACAAGAAATGGTGGCTTGGTTTTAATGAGAGCTGGTTACCAGTACACAAAAAAAGGGAAAATAAAAATGGATGGACCCATTGGAGATGTGTGAATGTTAAAGAGTGCAGTGGATCTTTACAGATAAAGGTATGTTACCAACTTCTTACATAGAGTTTAACTGGCTTATTTATAATGGATTAGTGGAGCTTTATAAGGCCTTTGTAGGAAGCTTGTTAAAAAAATGGTATTCATAATCGTATTTTAGAGGTAAAAACACTCTTTATTTCTCCATTAAAGTTAATTTGATTTAAAGAAGCCATGACCCTTCTTTAAACGTTCGTTAACAATAAAATGGCCGACATCAATTCTATTCTATTTCTTTAAATGGCAATTAGTACCGATGCCGTTGTCGACAATTCTGCCATTGTCAAAAGTGAATTGGAATAGCAAGAGTAAAAAAAAAACACTAGATAAACAAAAAAAAAAGGGAAACAAATGGCCGACATCGATCAGTTGTTTCGTGTTTGACGTTCGGTTTACAATGTCAGTCAGTTAGTATTAAAATACCTACTTTAAAATCCCTACATAGCATTGTGGTTGTTCGCGTATAAAATTGTATTAGCAGAGATTCGATGCATTTTATCTGGATGACGAAGAATTTCGTAAATGGTACAGTTTTTCCAAAGAAACGGCTGCTTTTATAATTAATTTAGTCGGTGGTGTGGTACTTCACCAGAATTACAAGTATTAACGGCAACGGCCTTTGCCGCTTTTTCCCAGATTGCATGATAACAAATTCAACAAATTGTTCAAAAGACTAGGTAGTTCAAACTATTCCCTCCTTTACCTTGGTGTACGTTTTTTATGACAGTGTTTAAAAATGCATAGACAAATTTTCTGTGACCAGAGGCAAACAACGTTAAAATCGACTAAAATCGCATATTTTTCTACAAAATGGCAACATTGTGTACGATAGTGGCGTTTAGTTATGGGAGCTCTAAGAAACGATTATGAATAAGAATTTTTATCGAACGTTCGGTAGGCTTAAGGTGAATGCTCCAGGGTAGCCCGCGAAATTCAAATTTCCGTACGTTTTTTGCAATTTGCAGCTGAGTATCGGATATTTTATTAATAGAAACTAAATTCGCGGTACTGGCATGTATGTATTTACACAATTATACTTATTAAAACCTTCAATATAATTGTCTAACTTAGAGAAAAGAGAAAATGTGCCATTTTAATAATAACTTTACGTTTAATATAAATTTTAACTTAGTGGGTTACATTGATAAATTTAACTAATATAATGATATAAATACATACATGCCAGTACCGCGAATTTAGTTTCTATTTACCATACTATCCCATACTGAGCTGCAAATTGCAAAAAACTTACGATAATTTGAATTTTGCGGGCCACCCTGGAGCATCCACCTTAAAACATGTTTTAACTAATGAAGGTTTATACCTTCGGTAAGCGTTATATTATGAATAAGACAGTTAGTGTTCCATCTTTCAATATGTATTTTTATCCGAAAACTATTTTGCTAAAGCTATTTTGTTGTCCTCACAGGATGGCAATATTTCCAATGAGAAAAATCATAGCTGCGAGCCCGATGAATTCAAAAATGTAATGGCAAAAAAGCTGGATGATTTAAGAGATAAAGTGATGAAGTCTGATTTCGCCCCAATACCAAACATATATAACAAATTCAAATCACAATTCTGCGCTACTGAATCAGATTTGGTGAGAAATATCCCATCGTTTGCAAACATCAAATCAAAATTGTATTATGCAAGAAACAACGCAGCTGGTGTAAAAAAAATTAAATGTAAATCAATTGATGAAGTAGAAGTTCCATTACAATTTAGAGATTTTTTGTTTTACGATTATAAAGATGAGTCTTCCAATACCCGAATAATAATCTTGGTCAGTCCAAATCAACTAGAGAAAATTCCGAGCATTAAATTTTTTGAAAGCGACGGAACATTCGATTGCACCCCTGAGCCTTTTGTGCAGTTATATACTATCCACGGAGATCTGGGAAGTGACGAAGATCACACTCGTATAGTTCCTCTTATTTATGTTTTACTTAACAAAAAAACAGAAGAAACATACAAAAAAATATTTGAAATTTTGAAACAAAACATTCCTGGGTGGGAACCCGTAAAATTTTTAACAGATTTTGAACTAGCCGCAATGAACGCCATTACAATTGTTTTTCCGTCAGTTGTGATTAAAGGATGCTACTTTCATTATTCCAAAAATGTATGGAAAAAAGCAAAACAGTTGGATCTGACAAAAGATGCTATCACCCAAAGACATGTAAGACTTTCAGCTTTACTGCCTTTACTTCCTCGTAAATTCATATCAGAAGGATGGTGCTACATAATGGAAGACTGTCCTGATACTGACGCCATTCAAACATTTAATGACTACATGGTGTCACAATGGCTAGAGAACGAGAGTTTTGTAGACATTTGGTGCGTTCATGGTGAACGCCATCGAACCACAAATGCCGTAGAATCTTGGCATAAGAAATTAAACTCGGCTGTGCCAAAGAATGCTAATTTATATCAGCTTCTGAACGTGCTGAAAGAGGACGCAGATTTACAAACAGTGGTTGTTACTCAATATAAATCAAACGCACCCCCCGCAAAACGATGTGCACAGACAACTATTATGAAAAATTCGTGGATCACATACGTAACTGACCAACTCCTCAAAAACAAAATCTCCGTAGGTCACTGCTTAGAAAAATTAAGGGTTTAGCTACTAATTGTTGAAATATAAGAAATTATTTACACGTCATTTAGCTGATTATACTAATAGTTGATTTTCTGTGATATTTTATAATTCTTAGATTATAAGTGAATTATTCATATATGACGTTTTTGCAAAAAAAAATTGCTGATTCATTGCTATGTAAGTGATGAATGACTGATTTGATTATACAAAAAGTTGATTTTCTGTGATATTTTATAATTGTTAGATTTAAAGTGAATTTTTCATATTAGATATTATTGCAAAAAAAAAATGCTGATTCATTGCTATGTAGGTGATGAATGACTGATTAGATTATACAAAAAGTTGATTTTCTGTGATATTTTACAATTGTTAGATAAAAAGTGATTTATTTTTGTTAAAAATTTACCTGACATAGTTGTTATGAGATAGGTAGACGTGAATAATTACGTACCTGTCTAATAATAACTATGTCAGATAAATTTCAATATAAATTAAGAGTTAATTTTTTGAGATATTTTGTAATTTTTAGATTGTAAGTAAATTCTTCCTGTTTGATGTTTTTGCAAAAAAAATATTATACAGGTATAGAGAGGAACTAAAATTATATTAAAGTTGATTATTTAAGTGATATTTTATCATTGAACAAGACGTTTGCTAACAAAATTTGATTTTTTTGGAGTTATCTGTTTTTTTTTTCAATTAAAGGTCTTATATTTACATACAAAGCATTTTTACTGACTGTACCTTATATCTTTGAACTTGTTTTGGTATTAGTTTAAACAATGGTATCGGTTCGGAATAGAAAAAAAATATGAGTTGAAACAAATACCAGTGGTATTAGTTTTTGGTATTAGAATGGAATAAATCCTTTTTTTAAGTAAGACATTTTGAAAATGTTTTCTACTAACTTTTTAGACCTAAGTATCCTGCTTATGTGTGTGAAGTTTCATCAAAATCGGTTCAGTCATTACGAAAAACAAAGACTCGATTGTATGAAATGCCGTAAGGCGCGCAGCGGCGTACACGCTCTTAAAAGGAAACGCATTTACATGACAGTATTGCTTAGGGCTTAACATACTAGAAAAGTATTTTAACATAACATAATCAACCCATTACTGTACCACTGCTGGGCATGGGCCTCTTCTCAGAATGAGAAGTGGTTAGGCCTTAATCCACCACTCTGGCCTGGTGCGGGTTGGCGACAACACACACTATCGACAACTTTAGCTTTCCAAGGTGTGCATGTTTCCTAACGATGTTTCCCTTCACCGTTAACGCAAGTCATAATCAAATTCTAGGAAACAGTAAAAAAATTACAAAAAAATTCGAGTATTATAATGCTTAATTTGAGCATATGTATCCACATGGATAGATACAAAACTACGCACCAAACTTTGAAGTCTTCACAATTACTTACTGTACTATGTTTTAGTTTTCATTTTGCAACAATCAAAATACAAACTCGAGGCAGACATGTGACACAAGAAACGTCTGCGAAAACTAATTTAAGTTAGTAGTTTCAGCGAGAAATAATTAAATATGAACACTTTCGCAACACGTACGGTAATCTCACAAACTTATCAATATAAGTGCGTCATAAAGATAAATAGAGCTGATAATCTATGCCATAAGCTTACAAAGACAATATTGTCCTCAATGAAAAAGTCGTTTGAATAGAAGTTGTTACAACACAAAAGAAAAAGGGAACTCGCTCAACTAAGTGTCCTATAAATGATGTTCAAAGAAATGTAAAATAATTACTGGAAAGTGCTTCCAACCCTTTCTCTAATCACCAAGGGTCGTTAAAAAATTCCGCCCTAATCCAAGCACATCGAAATCACACTAAAAACGTAAATACTTTTATCCGTGTAATCCCGGTCGTCTTCGCGGATTAGCACTGTAGTATCGGAGGCAGGAAAAATGCAAGACGCAATCTAGCAAATGGCATTAAAATGTTTGGGTTCAACCCTCTCGCGGCGCAGCGCGATTTTTCAAAGTCGAAGAAAAAACCCCTTCGTCCGGGGCAATGTAGCGGACTGGCACGTCTTCGGATGCGGCCAATCCACTACTGCCGCGAGCTGGCAGTTTTGATACTTTATTATATTTGCATTTACTTTGATTTTCATGGCTTAATATGTACAATCAAAACATTGGGACAGATAGGAATAATTTTGAAAGATATTTTTAATAAAACCTATAAATTTTTTCCTCCGTTAACTGACGATTAAAACTCGGATTTTTAAAGTTAATAAATACTAAGAAAATTAAAAGCCTGACTTTGTCTTTAAAAAATAACATTACAAAACACAAAACCGCATCTTTCTAATTTTCAAATTCACACGTCGTCCTTTTAAAAGGCGAGGAGAAGTTTTAGGTGTGAAGAAACTCGTCATAAAGTTATAGCAAGTATTTCAAACTTAAGAGTTTGGCGTTAGCCAGTAAAAAAACCACGTAGGTAGAATAATAATGCATTTATTCGATATAATCGATATATTATACCACCCGATATAATCGATGTTTGTCATTTTATTGCATATTGCGGGAGACTTTGAAATTTTGATTTGTTTGGTAATTAATTTTCACTAACCTACTTAACTTTTTAAGAGTTTTGACCGATAGTCTGAACAACTAACCGGTCAAACGTACTTTTGACTACAGGCTTTAGTCAAAAGTAGCTGAGACCGATATTTTATTTAAAAGTATTTTTGACTGTTTTTTGCAGCCAAAAATACGTTTGACCAGTTAAGAGTTCTGACCGTAACATATACAAAATATTATTCAGGGGTCAATACTGCTAAATCGTAGTATACGACGATTACGCATCGTGCACACAACAAAGAATCCCAACATTTTTTAACGAATGCAAATCGTCTGGTGCTGCCCTTTCTTTTAAATCTTTGAACGGAGAATACATAATGAAACAATGCCTTGCCATTTTTCATGTCATAGACCAAAGCGGTAATAATCTTTCAAAAGAATATGACAAGTTCTTTGACAGTAAAGAGAGTCTATTTGATTACTTTCAATATGCTGAGTTTTCAAAATTACTTATGCAGTTTTTACTGAAGAATAAAAATTAATTCACGTATATAATAATATAAAAAGAAAATGCGAATGAAGAACGACTTAAGCAGCCTTAAAAGTGACTTTTAAAATTAAATGTTAGGAAGTACTTAATAAACGAAAGTAATCCTTAATATTCTCCTAAAAGAAAATTATTTTTAAAACTTACGATTAATCGTAAACTGGGTACCTATTATTTACGTAGAACTTAAGTTCTACGTAAATAATACCCAGTCGCTTTCTTTTCGAATCCGTGAAGAATAATCCGGGCTCGCGAGCCAGCGAGTAATCTTGAGCTTCAATGTTATTTTTTGCGCTCCGGGAGCGATGCGGATATTGTCTGAGCTACGGATGCTCTTAGCTGGAAGAAAGCTTTGAATACCGAGTTGCTCCTGTCTTGCGTTCACTTACTGCACTTATTAAATAGTCGTTAAATTGCTCATTGATGGACTACGGCTCTTAAGGATTTAAGTGACTTTATTGCAGGCCATTAGATGTTTTTTTCCAGAAAAGTAATAAACAAAATGAATACCGGGATTATCACTACATGGTATAAAACAAAGTCGCTTCCCTCTGTCTGTCCCTATGTATGCTTAAATCTTTAAAACTACGCAACGGATTTTGATGCGGTTTTTTTAACAGATAGAGTGATTCAAGAGGAAGGTTGATTATGTATCATACATGCATAATATAGTAGAGAAACACTGATTGATAATCAGCATAGCACACGTGCGAATCCGGGGCGGGTCGCGAGTTTAAAATAAAGTTAATAAAAATCATGTCTCAATCAATTCCAAACTTTACGATGAAGTCCATTCGGTAGATAATAGTCTATTTAACCCGTTGAATGGCGATTCGATATCTCAAATCATTATCGTAAAAGCCGTGAGTCGCTCGGAGGCAAGATTAAGCCCGGCTTAATCCTAAAAAGCAGCTCTTGTCTAATTGCAACGAACTCATAAAGCACTACACCTATAAAGGCTAAGCGGTCGGATTCAAAATAATGTGTTTTACATTTTCGTACCGTCGGTATCTGCGACATAAAACGGCCTGTAATTTATTCTATTGCTGAAAGGGTTGGGTTGGCTCGGGGTGGGAATTACCCAAGGTGGGTGCTAAAGGGTTAAGCCGAATATACGGGGTCGCGGCGCCGGCAAACTTTGTTAATTTATGCGCTTAAAAATGTCAACTGAAAATTATGACGCCCAAACACATTTCCTATATGAATGTGATTGTTGTGATAATACTTTATTTGTGTTATTTACATGTATTTTTAACAAAGGGGTTTGGATGCTTTTCCTGTAGGGCCAAGTGTTATGACGCAAATTGGAATACCCTTAAGGCGCGATTCCATTAGGCAAGTTAATTGTATGCAAGTTGCAAATTGCATACAACTTGAACAAACCTGCATATAAGCTACAACTTGTATGAGGTAGTTTGAACTTGTACATTTTTTTAATCAAGTGACGTGCAAATTGTACGCGCAAATGTTAGTTGCACTTTTCGAATTGCGAACGAGTGATTGACACACCCATGGTGTCCAACTCAATTGTTGAACTTCTCCACTTGTATGCAAGTAAAACCTGCATGCAATTTACACACTCTCAAAAACATATTTCCAATGTAAGCAACTTGTATGCAAATGTAACGTCATACTTGCGTGCAAGACTTGCCTAATGGAATCGCGGCTTTATGTCCAGCCGTGAACTCAAAAAGGTTGAGTTGATTATTACATACACACATACATAAACTCACGCCTTTTTCCCATGGGGGTTGGCAGAAACTGCAGAACGCCTCATACTACGATCCTTAGGCCGCAAAATCGGAACGGCGCGGCGCGCGGCGGCGCGTGCAGCGGGGCGTTGTTTTGAGCGTGCACGCTCGACTACTGAACGTATGCACTTCTCTCTTGGTGTATTCGTAGCAGCGTTTTTAGCGTGTAGTTAAGCGGCGTGATCAGTGTTCGGCGTTTTAACGAGCGTGTACAACTGGTGTTTTGTTTAGTGTGTATATTATTGGCCAGTAAAAGTGTGTGTGTGAATGGCAGCCTCCGATTGGTCAACGCACTTGAACGCCCCGCTCACACGCACGCTCTAGCGAAAACTAGTTGCGTGCACGTTAAACGCGACGCTGCACGCGACAATGCACGCTGGAACGCACCGCTGCACGCGCCGCCGTTCCGAATTTGCAGCCTTACATACTCCTTTCGCTTCGTCCACATTCATACATCTTGTCATACACGCACGCCGGTTAAGAGTACGCACATGCCCTATTTGACGAACATCACCAATAACATCGATGTATGTCCTTCTAGGGCGTCCACTACTGGTGTTTCCACTGACATACGCCATATCAATTCCTTTTGTCAATCGCTATTCACTCATTCTTGCAACATGACTAAACCACCTAAGCATACTTCTTTAAATTTTTGTCACTACATCATCCTTTTTTTATTTTTATTAATTGAACTAAATATCTCCGAATTAGTTAACAACACGTCATCAGTGTTTCCACACAAATTTCATGGCAAAATATGGGACAACCATTTCTTAACATACGTTTCAAAATAATTGCACTCCCAAACTTTATGTTCGTATTCCACAATATGAACAATTGAAGATCGCCTCGGCAACAATTGAGGAGTGTCGGCGTAGATAAGGCGCGAAGTGAACAAGCCTCGTGGGGAGGCCTTCAAGTCTCGTCTCACTCATTATTTAAATATTCTGATGAGCGCGTTAAGTAGCGCGTTAGCGTTAGTGGAGCGTTTCACGCGATAACTCTTAACCCTATTGTTTTGTTGATTGAATTTTGAAGTCGTGGGGTGGAAACTAGGCCTGGTTGGTGTTGTCTGGTGTACAGATTTCTATATGGTTTGCTTTATACGAACTTTGTTTATGTTATACGTTTGTTTATGTACTGGTAGAACTACGTTTGTTGGCTCTGTTCGTCGGTTGAAGTCTCGTAGGTATACTGTTTCCAGCACATATTAGTTGTTACTTTAGTCTAACTGATAACACAGAGTGTTCCTTAATTTTATCATAGAGTTTATCTAAGAGGCTTGCCGCTTGTATGAAGTAACTAACTAACACGAAAACCTTAATGACCAGCGCCGCGTATTTGCGGCGATTTCTATTGTTTATCTATTGTGTCTATGTTTCCGGTAATAGATCAGATCATGAAGCAATATTATGAATTCTTTCTTAATTTGTCCAGGTATAGCCCACCAGCTTGCTGGTCTACCGGGCGGTGAATGGGGCGCACTGGCGCGGCACTACCCGCCTCCTCTGCTGCCCACTCCCGCGCATTTCACGCCGCACGTGTTGCCGCCGCACGCGCAACCTCAACATGTCCCTCCACCGCCGCATGAGACTGGTAACTGAACTTATCTAACATGAAATCTTCAACATGACCCTGTTCCCTGAACATTCTTTAGTAGAAAAGTGTGCAAGACCTCGGTAATTGCATGACATAGGTGCTCTCTTCTATTGTAGCCCGACTAAAGCGAAATAAGGAGGTTATTGTCTGAGTAACTCTTAGATCATCGGGTTGGATCAAAGAACCTGTGAAGTTACATAATAGCTGTTAATTATATTTTAAATTCAAATTCGGCCTGTATGAAGGATCGGACTACAAATCTTAATTTTCATATTGCTTACAGATGTGACGTCAGACAATCCGATAACGATGCACGCTCACAGCACGACGAGTCCGGCAAACTCGCGTCCCAGCTCACCGCAGGATGATGATGACATTTCCGTCACGGCGTCAAGCTCTCCGCCCCCAGACGACCGTCCAGGAGCCTTTACATCCGTCACAAGGTCAAGGAAACC
Source organism: Amphipyra tragopoginis (assembly GCA_905220435.1). NCBI lineage: Eukaryota > Metazoa > Arthropoda > Insecta > Lepidoptera > Noctuidae > Amphipyra > Amphipyra tragopoginis. The sequence goes on from HG992009.1 coordinate 16,565,004, forward strand.
ATTGCAGCCGTTACCAGCACCTTCGACACTTTTCCATAGCGCACTAGCAGCTCAATTATTCCTCAATTCCCCCCTACTCCCAACGCCACCAGCGTGGTTATACTCTCAACTCTACGGCGGCTACGACTGGTGGCTTCGACCTCCTCCTCCTCAAGAAGACTCCAACCACTCAAGTCCTGAAAGAGAAGAGGAAAGCTCGACAGCATCAGGGACTGGAAAGAAACGTCCTGCGTCTCCGGAATGGTCAGAGCAAGGGATGAGGACTCGAAGCAAATCGCTGATCACGTCAGAAAGACGGCCGGTTGACGTGTGGCGTCCCTATTAGAGTCATGCTAGTGACAATTACAGGAAAACTGCACTGTCTACTATTACGTATGATTACGGTTGCGTAGAACTGCCTTCGTTGATTCAGTAACCCAAAGATCTTGGCGAAACCTAAAGCCGCTGCTCATCCCTGTCTTGAGCCACATCTTGCCATTCAGCTTTTTGGAAGGCAAGAAAACCTTTCTGAACCTCTGGACTTAAGCGGTACCTGGGACGTTTCACTATTGGTTCTGGACGAACCTGAGAATACCGAAGCCACGAGTCCAGTCGGTCGAGACAGTCGGACGGGGGCTTCCAGTCGGTTGTCCTAGGTACACTATTTAAACAGCAGGATACACCCTACCTGACCTAGGTGGCCGAGCTTGTTACGTTGCCTAAGATTGCAGACACATTGAGCGTATTTTGCGTGGCTCATGTTTAGTCACGTGACGCGTATGTATCGCGCTACATACAAATTCACCTGCGTGGCCTCACCACGCGTATATTACGTCATTACGCCGAGCGTAATAGCACGAGTATATACGCGAAGCAAGATTCGCTTAGTGTGTTTTGGCCATAAAACACTTTGATTTTTCAAGTGTAACATTTACGAGTGAAGTTAATCAGAAGGTTATTGTGATACGTGTAGTGGACAGTTTTAATTTAATACAATAACTTTCGGCAACCCGTCCCAAGAGATACAGACATTTGGACAATTCGTGCTCGTCTTAAGGACACGGCAAAATAGTGGTTATTGTCGATCGATAGATGTTTTTACGTTAGATAACTGAATGTGAATTTCAAATCGTAACGTTTAATGAATTGTTGACTGTATTATAAGATAATGCAAAATCTGTAAATAAAGTTATCGAAATTTTTACTGGTTTGTTTTATTTGATTTAAAAGCATTAGTGTGTGTTTTTTAGTCTTAATCGAAAACCGAAATCGAATCGAATCTTGCATCATCGGGGCCAAAATGTTTTGAGTATTAACGACTCGAATAGCATTATTAAGTATCTTAGGCTTGTTTTAATTAAATTAATTTAAATTAGGCATTTAAGAACAGAATCAATTTGTTTTTATTGTTTCAAAACAACGTCTCAAAATTTATCTGCATTCGACTTATAATCCCTCTGAAATGAGGGCTATTTATATATTTGAGCCTTACCAACTTCGTGTAAGACTACGAGTATGAGGTCTAGAATCCAATCTAAAGTGTTTATTTACAATTCATTAAAACGTAGGCCACAAAAATAAATATTTTATATAACAAGAGGAGTAAAAAGTTTTGGATTGTGTCCATTATAGTCGAAACCACAGCGCGAGCTATTTGGCACAGGTCATTGCGTACAGGCATTATGAATGTATGGAAATGAAATGTTTTATCGTTGTATTTACTTTGTGAGCATTTCATTAATTCCTGTACATCAAATATTTATATTTATCTATCAGGTCTACAATGTGTTAGGTTAGGTTAAACACGTACAACCCTTACTTATAAATGAACTAAAATGGCGTTTACGTGTATTGCCATTTCTATTCATGTGAATACAAATGACAAGGACAGGTATAAAATAATTAGTGTTTCAAAATGGTAATGTTTTGTTTCATAATGATTTATAAGTAAAGTTGTTAATTTTCTTTTCAAAAATACCCCTTTTTGTGTTACCAACACCTCCTCTCCGAATGAAATAGATGAGAAGGATGGTGACCTTGCAAATCAAAAAAGTTGAAGCCGTACTCGGTACTCCTAGATCCATAGATATAACAATTACAGGGAAGGTCAAAAATCAAAATGGCAACTAAAAAATAAAATCCCAAAAGCATCTCGGTATAAAACAGTGTATTTTATTATTATACATATATATCGTCGCTTGTATAAAACGCGAATTTGCAATTTAACCATTACATACGCACTTATAAAATTAATTGACTAGAGAAGTCCATATTTTTGCTGCACTAATCGAATTCAAGAAAACTAGTCAATTAGACGCAGGAATTATTAATTTAATATACACCGTGTCCCAGAAAGTAGTGTCAAACAGAAGTCCAGAAGTAGAGCACACTTAGAGGTACCCGAATCACCTCCATGTCTGTTCTGCGATTTTTTGTAGTTTTCGAGTTATAATTTCATTTAAACTAATTTCACGTAGAGCGGCTCTCTTATAAGATATAGTCCCTTTAAGTCGTGATAAAATAAAAATGACCAAATTGCATTCCCGAGGTTTTCACTCCCGGGCGACGATAAGATGAATAGAAAACGCATTTATCGCAACTGTTCATGACACTATGATCAAATATGTCATTAAAGTCAGAGTTTGGTTAAAACATGAAAATAAATCATAAATCGAAAACTATAAAAAATCGCGGAACATACATGGGGTGATTCGGGTACCTCTAAGAGTGGTCTACTTCTGGACGTCCGCTTGAACCTACTTTTTGGTACACCCTGTATATCACCGCCATTGTGCTCATTTTGTGACAATGTTTATTAATCTCCCTTGTAAAGTTTCAAAAACGCAAACCCGTTTTAATATAAGCGACGATACACATCAAATTCAGACCACAATAACTTAAGAATACGTTGCAAAACATGATTGGGGTAAATATCACTGCTGAGAGCCTTCAGAGCAAGAACTAGTCTAGCCCACACAATAAGTTTAAGGTAGAAGTTTCATTTTCAAATATTTTAAAGTCAAAACACAGTTCAAGGATGGCTTCAATTGTTTCATTTTTTTTACGATGGCACATTCTATCGTTTGAAGGATCAAAACGATCTGTTAGCTAATTAATTCTTGTCTAAAGGCCTTGAAATTTGTTGAATATTGTTATCCAGGTTCATTAAAGACTGACACGCTACTCGCTTGCAGAACTTCGATTGTCCACAAAGTCCATAAGCTTTATCACTCCGTTAAACACTTCTTTTGCGGTGGGAATGATTTCCTCTTTGGGTAGGAGGAACCTGTGCGTCTTTCCTCGGAGTTCCACCATGTAGGAGTAGGGGATGTTGGTGACTGCGTAGCTCCAGTCAATGCTGGTCCCGGCGGCATAGTACATGAGGTCCTTCGTACTGCCCACTTTGTATGTGTTGCCATTCGTACTGTAGATGGCCTGAAATAAGTAAGTTTTTGTTTTATAACAGCTTTGAGTGTGGAGAAATGAAATGAAGATAATAATGAGGAAAAGATGTGAATAAAAAAAACAGCTGTTGTCAATTTTTTTGTTCTTATAAGATTGTAAAATGGGAATCGAAATAGTATAATCTTGGAGTACCTGGGCCCGTACTATGAAGTGTGAACTATCACAGTTCTATCATTGTTCCGTGGTGCGAGAGGAATGGCGCTATAGAGGATGAATAACGCCAGTCTTCTCGCGCAACAGATCAATGGTAGAACCACAGTCTACCTATATCTTACTCTTTACAGTCGGTCAACGTAGAACACTTTCGCAGAGCAATCGTGCGGGGGGTTGCGGGGTGAAGGAGCGGAGGTTAGGAGGTTATGTCCCGAGTAGCCATACTGCATACTTGGGACATAACCTCCGCCCCTACATAATTTTGACATTTCATAGGACCTGTCAAATGTATGGGCGTTGATCCACTGTATGCAGTAAGTAGGTACACTGTGGTAGAACTATGATAGTTTACACTACTTATTACGGGCTCTTGTGGCCGAATTTGGACCCGATTAGTCATAATCCGGGCAATCAATTCATTTTTTCGTTTAATTTGATTTAACATTGCGTACCTACACCATCTTTAAATTGTGATAGTGCCTTCAATTATTACGGCATACTAAAAGATTATTCTATCTTTTATTACTCTTCTTGTTACTATAGGAGTAAAAATGTTTGTCAAAATAACTCAGTTTGTAGCTTACTTTAGCCATAGCAGTTCCCCCTTCAAGTAGCTCGACGTAGTCGGGGCAAGCATCGCCGGTGTAGCCCCATGGGAAGATGATGACCTCGCCGTAGCTGTGGAACGACAGGAACACCTTGAACGGCTTCGACATGTCCGATATCGTGCGCTAAGAAATCATCATCATTCTTAGATCTCAATCCCACCATAGCAATTCATTTAAGATATTTGAATGGATTTGATTATTGCATTACCCTGACTGCAGCTGTTTCTGGTTCAGAAAAAGCCTTTGGTCCCCTGTAGAATACATTTCCAGGATCATTAGATGAGCCTTCTTCTCCTCTCTCAGCAAAACCGTAACTGGAACAAGATTAGAATTGGTAATTCAAAAAGGTAATACATTTTACGTATATAAAATAAACAATACAAAATCTTATTTAAGGTTGTGGAGGAACTAGGTGTGGTGTTCCTCCAACCAAAGGGAGGATCCTCCAACCAGGCGGAGTCTTGTGCCTGGCGGACAGTAGCCCGCCTAGTTCCTCCACATTGGTGACCCCGACGTGATGTCGGCGATGGGATATGCCTCAGGCCAGCGAGTGAAGCGATCGATGACGGTGATGCAATATCTGGAATCCAATATACGTCATGCACTAACGATTATTGGTAAGTCTAAAAGCTGGCGTCCACTAGGCCCGCCGAGTCGAGTCGAATAGAATCGCAATAATTCGCCTCTTATACATTTACTATAAAACTGCGTCGATCAGCGACGAGCCGAGTCGCATCACTCGCGCGCATCGCGAATTTCTGTTTTAACGACTTGCGATTACTGACCGTTTCGCCTCGCACGGAACAAATGCGACTCGACTCGATTCGACGCGTTTCGGCTGTAATCGACGCCAGGCTTAATCGGGATTACAGAAATCCTGCACCGTTAGAGGTGCTTTGCTTACCTAAAATTTCTGTTAAGGTCTACACCAAAGCATTCGCCGTAGTGCGCTCTGTTTTTTCGCCACATTCTGTCATGTGTGTGAGTGTATTCGTAGCCATCTGGATTCATTATTGGTAATATGTACCTGAGAAAGACAAATTCATATAAAATATTAACCTAGCGAGTACAACGTGTAACAGAAGTCCGAAATAATACTTTAAGGGCGTATGAGGTACCATATAATCACCTAGTTTAAAATTATTATTGTCTTGTGACCATTGATGTATGAATTAAATTAAATATAAAAAAATACTTCTTTGAATTCAATATTTTTACTGGTGATTCTCTACTTGATATACAAGGTTAGTCGGAAAGGGGGTACTAATCCGCAGGCCACTTATTGTATCACTGATGACTGTTTCAAAGCAAGAGTTAAAATCTCAAAATTCGACAAAAATTCGATGAAAAATGATTTTTGTTTTAATTTTTTCAAAAATCGTATATCCCCCGCTTTAGTTACGAATTCAATATGACCTAAAATGTAAACACAGCTGATCTAGCTAACGATAGATATATTTCAGCGTATTTTTTATGAAATCTTTGAACAGCAGTTTCTCCTACACTATTGACTTTTGGGGAAAGTTGTAGAACAAAAGTTATTTATTGTTATAAGTACTCTAACACCCTTTCAGATTAGTACCCCCTTTCTGACTAACCTTGTATACTACACTTCATGTATTATTTTGGACTTTTGTTACACGTTGTATATTCATATTTTCATACGCATACCTCTTATTCTTTATAGTCAGAAGCCAGAAATACAAGATAACTTTGGACCGATTTTTCAATCGGATGAAATAACTTTTATCTGAGGAATTATTTTGACGTTTTGACAACTTTTGTATCTATTATCTATCTATCTATACTAATAAAAAGAAAGGTCCTGACTGACTGACTGATTGACTGACTCATCAACGCCCAGCCCAAAACCCTGGACCTTGAAAGCTGAAATTTGCATTATTTTTATCATTTAGACAAGGAATAAGGAAGGATTTTTCGAAATTCAACCCATAAGGGAGTTAAATAGGGGATGAAAGTTTGTATGGAAAATCGTCACTTAACGGGTTCAAAATTTCATGCCAGCGAAGCTAGTAGAAAATATGTAAAACTGCCATATTTATTCTTCAGATAAAAGTTTTTTGACTATTGAACAATCGGCCTTTAGTCAAATAATTGTTATTGTACTAGAGGGGTTACGCACTGCATCCGATCCGAATCCGCGAAAATACGTTCCGAAGTAGTCATACAACTATTTGTATGATAGTTTACACACTAGATCCGACTTTCGTCATCCGATTTCTCTCCGTCATCAGTGAGTCTCGGAATTCGGAAGAAATTTTTACGGACCGAAGTAGGCGTAGTACTGTTTGTATGAACGCTTTCGCATTACCTCGGTTTCAAATCGGACATATGCCAAAGATGGCCCTTGAATTGCTTTAATTTGGATCAGAGATCGGATTAGCGCGTAAGCACTATCCGAATACGGTCCGAGATTTTTAGACTCAAGTTCCGTATTTTCAAGAATTCGGATCGGATGCAGTGCGAAAAGCAATATCCGAATTCGGTCCGAGTTTTTTATATTCTTTTTTTCATGGATCCGGATCGGTGCGTAACCGCTGTAAGTGTTATTGGTAATCAGCGATTTGCACTTACAAGATTTTTCCTACCGATATTTTAGAAGGCGTGTTCAGTAGTGTTTTACTCTGTTTGGATGTGCTAGAAAGAAGTAGAAAAAGGTTTAGTTACCAGTCTTTGTTAGTGACGCTCTCAGGCTGCTCGTCGAATGTCCTGACGATTCTGTCAGCTATATAAGTCACCACGGCCGGGCTGATCCACTCGCGCGGGTGGATAGCCCCGTCCAGCCAAACACCGGTGTTGCTCTCTTCGCCGTTAGATATTTTCAACATCTGAGTAACAGTAAACAAAATGAGGAAACTGTTCAGTGGGCCCCGAAGGATTAGGAGTTGTACCTACTTTAATATCAGACTGCATAAGTGCATATCGATACCTCTGGGCTCAAAGGGCGTATAGCACATTTTTGGCATAATGACATTTTCACATAATTATAACGAAAATTCGTTTTTTTTTGTTGTTTTTTGCTTCTCCTGAAAACCCATGGTTTATGCTATACTCGCCCAGAGGTATCGATATACAGGATGTGGCGTAAATAGTGGTCCAACGTTAAGGGGTCGATACGCGATATATTCAGCTATCACATACCACAATTAGTTTTTTTTTTATCATAGGTCTCAGAATAAAACTTTATTTTAATCGAAAAATTTAACTAAAAATTAAAAATTACTTGCACAATGATAGCACATGTATTCAGCAGTTATAAACAAAAACCAAAATAGGAAAATAATGTATTGGGTTGAAATTACAGCTAAATTAGTAAAACGAGGAGTAAATAAAAAAAACAGACCTATGGTAAAAAACCGGTCAAGTGCGAGTCGGACTCGCGCACGAAGGGTTCCGTACCATTATCTATAAAAACGGCAAAAAATCATGTCTGTTGTATGGGAGCCCCCCTTAAATATTTGTTTTAATTTAATTATTTATTTTTAAAGTGAATATGTAAGTCAATGTTCTGTAAATAATTCAAGCGTTATCAATATCGAGCAAAAACGAGCAAAAAATCACGTTTGTTATATGGGAGCCCCCTTAAATATTTATTTTATTCTGTTTTTTAGTACCTATTTGTTGTTATAGCGCAACAGAAATATATCATCTGTGAAAATTTCAACTGTGGAACTATCACGGTTCATGAGATACAGCCTGGTGGCAGACGGATAGACAGACGGACAGCGGAGCCTTAGTAACAGGGTCCCGTTTTACCCTTTGGATACGGAACCCTAAAAATGGTATGTGATAGCTGAATACACGGTGTGTCGACCCCTTAACGTTGGACCACTGTTTACGACACATCCTGTAGATATAATTCGTGTAAGTAATTCCTTAAAACCACATGATCTATTACTGGTACTCCGCACGGGATTAAGATTAATAAAAAATAAATTTATTTTTGTTCTTGCGGTAGTGGTAAGTGATCGTATAAACCACGTCGATATAAAACACCGCAAAGGGTATAAAAAAAAGGAAAAAAAATGTTTGTGTTAGAACATTTCTATGCCACGCATACATTAATAAAAGCACGGCGACACAGCTGGCGCGGATGACAAGCGTGATATCGCTAAAATGATTCAGAAAGAGAAAAAGATGTTTTATTTTTAACCGACTTCAAAAAGGAGGAGGTTCTCAATTCAGCTGTATGTTTTTTTTATTTTTTTATGTTTGTTACCTCATATCTCCGTCATTTATGAACCGATTTGAAAAGTTCTTTTTTTGTTCGAAAGGGTATACTTCCCGATTGGTCCCATATAAATGTTGTTATGATTAGACCATGAACTTCAGAGATATGGAACGGAGCTCCTCATCGGATCAAAGCAAAATTCTCAAATTACTAATATTGCTTTGTTTATATTTGTTGTTGGGAACTGACTACTGGAAAAGAGGAGGGGGTGCGTATCTCCCCCTTTTTGGAATGTTTTCATTATATCGTGTAAGGTATCATTTGAAAGGGCTTTTTATACCCAACTACGTCAAAACCTAAAAGAATTAAGGGTTATGAAGAGGAGAAGAGGGTTAAATTTATGGCACTAAAACGTATTTAATAAAAAATAAACTTAAAAAAAAACGACTTCAAAGAAAAACTAAAAGGGATGAAATAATTAGGTACCATAATATAAAATTAACAGTTTCAGAAGTCGGTGCAACTCTACACTGAAACAAATAGAAGCCACCGACTTCTGAAACTGTTAATTTTATATTATGGTAATTATTTTACCCCTTTTAGTTTTTCTTTGAAGTCGGTTTTTACTTTTTTTTAAAGTTTATTTTTTATGTTTATTCTGAATAAATCCCCTGCCGGTTCAATCTGTGTTACCAGTAGATCACGCGGTTTGAAGGAATTACACAAACTCGCTTACACCCTGTATAGCTAGTCAGTATCTGAACTGTACGTGAATTATAAGTCTATACATATAATAAATCTGTAGACATGGCGTGTCTGTACATAGCAAATATTTTGAAAAAACTTGGTTGGGGTGTTAAACTATAACCAATAGAACCCATTTTTAACATTTTTGGAATTTTTGTCTGTTTGTCTGTTTATCTGTTTGTCTGTTTGTCTGTTTGTCTGTTTATCTGTTTATCTGTTTATCTGTTTGTTTGTTCAAGCATCACGTAAAAACAACCGATCCAATATTGTTGACTTTTATAAATAAATATTGTGCTTATCTCCAAGTAACATATGTTTTTTGTTTCATCGCAATCGGTTCACGCAATCAAAAGTTATGCGAATTTTAAGTTTTCTAGAAGAACTTAGCATCTATTTGTGTATACCATTTCTTTTCAATAGATGGCGTTACGTGTATCAAATCACGTTGTGAGGAAATATAATCAACGAATATATTACTATTCTCAGTCTACGGAAGGTCTATTGAAATGCTATCCGAAGAAGGTAATAACTAAGCTTTTATAAAACAAACGTAGCATTAGCATCTATTTGTGTATACCATTTCTTTTCAATAGATGGCGTTACGTGTATCAAATCACGTTGTGAGGAAAATAATATAATCAACGAATATATTATTATTCTCAGTCTATGGAAGGTCTATTGAAATGCTATCCGAACAAGGTAATAACTAAGCTTTTATAATTAGGTACCTATCTATCTGAATGGCAGTGGAAGAGAAATACATTCAATTTCATAAGCGAATGTAGGTATTCTAAATTTTTTATTGTGCAAGACAATACGATAGATTAATTTGAAATACTCATATATTTTATTACGAATACTTAAATACGTATTTATAAATCTATTTACTATTAATAAAATTCAAAGTGCACTTTGTCTGTAATTAAATAATTTTCCAAAATTTCGATTCGGTGGTACTATACTATCGATAAAGAAACCATAACATTTTTTTTTAGAATTATTGTGTCTGTTTGTCTTTCCGTCCGGACATCACGTAAAATCCCGTGGATGGATTTTGATGGGACTTTCGCTGATGTGTTGCGTAAAGAGTGTCAATTTTGCTGGTACATATATCATCACGCTATTGTTCATAGGAGCCGAGCAGCGGAACATTATTTCCACATACTGCGAAGTATAAGCTTAATATTCGGATCGTAAAATCGCGTGAATCGATTTTGATGGGCCTGCGCTTATGCTGGTATATAAACTATCACGCTATTACTCATAGATGCCGAGCAACGGAACATTATTTCCATATACTGCGTAGTATAAGCTGTAGACAGAAGTAAGTGCTGCAGTGAACGGTCACTGGCTCAGTGTTCTACGTTAAAACCTCACTTTAAAAAAAATACACTTTTTGTAATTTTTTTGGAACGTTTTTATATATTTTATTTTGTTCATTGTTGTCAGAACTACTCAAAGCCTGTCATCGCCGTTTTATTAAGTTTATTTAAGCCTTAGGTATAGTCACAAAACACATAGCCATGAAGGGAAAGTAGTTAACATTTTAAAAATTGCAAATTTCACTCAAAGGTGACTTCATTTTATTTTTAAAAGTAAGAAATATTGCCTTTACTGACTTTTTTGCCTGCACCGGGAATCAAACTGACAAAGCTATACCATCTGGTGGCACCTGTTGATAATATCTTTATCTATACTATTAATAAAACTCTCTGTCTGTACATTAAATATTACGGCAAAATTTCGATTGGGGGGTACTATACTATCGATAGAGAAACCAAAACAATTTGTTTTGGAATTATTGTCTGTCTGTCTGTCTTTCTGTCTGTCTGTCTGTCTTTCCGTCCAGGCATCCTGTAAAATCCCGTGGACGGATTTTGATGGGACTTTCGCTAACGTGTTGCGTAAGGAGCGAGGATTTTGCTGATAGATATACCATCACGCTATTGTTCATAGGAGCCGTGCAGCGGTACAATATTTAAAACCCCGTGGATAGATTTTGATGAGACTTTCGCTACAATGTTGCATAAAAAGCTGTTCTTATGCTGGTACATATACCATCTCGCTATTTAATTGTTCATAGGAGCCGAGCAGCAGAACATTATTTCCACATACTGCGATATATAAGCTTAATATGTCGGATAGGTACCTATCTACGGATAAGTTTAATACGTGAGATATGTATTATCGCGCTACTTACAATAGGTAGGTACTGAGTAGATGTTTCCTAAGAAATGATCATAAATTTCAGAGATTTTTTCAGAAGTCAGCATGGTAAATTATTATTATAATAAATTGCGTACATAATATACTTAAAGTTGTTCCGACACAATGTTGTTTTCCGACTTCCACGCGGACGGAGTCGCGGGCACAGCTAGTACCTAATATAAGTCAAACAAATAAACACAAGAGTTACCTTTATCTCTCTTCCTTCCACTGATGTCCCAATCACACTAACTGAACACAGATACGGATATTCAGTAGCCAAGCCATCCAGGAACGCATAAATCGTGTCTAGCCTGTGGTAGTCGTTCCAATCCATAGTCTGCACTGCAAGACGTGCCCCCATTTTCACAAAAAAATTACGTACTAGATACTTTTTCATTTGATATTATCTAGCTTATGGTTACAGTGGAACTTATACCAATGAATATGAGATTTGTTTTTTAAAGAAATGAACTTCGGTATGACGTAATGTTTTTTAAAGAAATGAACTTCGGTATGACGTAATGTTTTTTAAAGAAATAAACTTCGGTTTTGATAATGATGATGTGCGTTCAAGAAATGATTGAACAATGCTCTTTTTCCAAAAATCGTCTCGTTTTTATAGGGATTTACTGATTATTACGTGCTTTCATTGCGCTAATTGGTGTATTGTATCAAATCATTTCATTTATGACCACACGCTTTGGACCGAGTATTGTATTATCTGTTCCATTACGTTTTAATTTGTAAATTATCCTAATGAATGTATCATTGTTGCAGGCAATTCAATTACCTAATAGGTGTTCTATTAAAAAACGGGTTAACCTGTTCCCTTTAAAGTGATTAAGCTGTCTAAAGTATTTGTATCGTTTAATTGCTGTTTGAACGATTCAAAGGGATAAATACTAAAAACCCAAACATGATAGTAATAATCTTTTAGAGTAATGAATCATGTTTATGATAATGATTAGTTACGGTTTACTCACGTGCATTTTTCGGGATTGCCCGACTAGTTTCGGACCCAAACGGATCCCTTAATCATGAGCTGAACACGCGGCGAGGTCGCGAGACGAACTTACTTATTACTATCATGTTTGGGTTTTTAGTATTTATTCCTTTGAATCGTTCAAACAGTAATTAAACGATACAAATTCTTTATGAATCTCTCTCTCTCTTTTAGTGTCTCACGAAATTTATAATAGAAAAAAAACTAATGTGTTTTAATTTACGGTTAGGTCTACAAGTCAGAAACCCGAAAGTCTGACAAACGGTCTAAGTGTGCGTCCTGAGTGACGGCGTACGGGCGTATTGCGGATTGCGGAGCGGCTTTACCGTCGATACCTGCTCTTAGTGCACGCGAGAAAGTTGACGCGTACGCGCGTGTTTCGTTTATTTTACTTTGGTTTTAATTAGTAATGTCGATATCAAAATTCAAACGTTTAGAATATTTATTTAATGCGCCGTTCATTCCGCCTGCGCGGTGCGCTGTCACTCAGGACGCACACTAACCTAACGATATCGGCCAGTAACTGGGTTGCGGAGGTCTAATGGCAGTTGCTCCGAGTAAAATACAGGTGTATTTTACTCAGCTTTTACTTAGAGCAGCTTCCAAGCTGACCCCAACATGGGTGGAAAAAGGCTAAACAGAACAGAATGGTTTGGTCTCATCATCATCATTCAGCCGAAAGACATCCACTGCTGGGCATAGGCCTCCCCCAAACATCGCCACATCCACCGATCCTGTGCTCTATGTTGGGGAGGTTTGCCATAATCGCCACGCTTGGCAGGCGGGTTGGCGATCGCAGTATGGTTGTTAAAACACTCAGAGAACGCTGCTGTCCATCCTCTAGTGAATCCCTTAGTCGCCTTTTACGACACCCACGAGAAGAGATGGGGTAGTGCTATTCTTTATGTCCGGCACCACACGGCACTACTACTACTTTGGTCTACTAAACCAGAATATAGCTATAGATTCTTACGCATGCCAGACTTTTTCATTCTTTTAAGAAAAGATTCTTTTTCCTTTTCAAGCAGCACGGTGATGTCTGTTATGGCTATTGAATAAGGGATCTCCCTCTCGTGTAACATGCCGGCTATTTGTGACGCCCTAGGGCCTTCGACCATTATGTCCATGGTACTGCGTTCCTCTTTCCATATGTTGATGGCTGTAAACATTAGATTATTTAGCCACCTTTTTAGAGTGATAATTTGGTAACTTGGTAAAAAAAAGAACTAACACTGACGGCTCTGCGCCGCTCGCATAAAGTGTACCAAGAAAGATAGTATTCCGTAAAAAATATCATCGTTCGTAACCACCCTTTGATCTTCTGTCATTTTAGAAACTTTATATTTTCAACGATGTGTGAATGTCATTTTTTTTTGATAGTGGTGATATCGTTAGATCCCTGGCTAAAGCTTTTTTGGCGTACGCACCTCCTAAAGTGTCCAATGTTTTCACGAAATGTCTTTGACCTTCCCTAATAAATTGGACTTCCCATACTTGGGGATTTGGAACTGGGGGTGCCACTTTGACTACTTTCACTTACTACTTGGCAGAAAAAAATAAATTTAATATGTTAATTTCTGTTTAACGTTTTGAATTTTGTCGTGCTTGTTATCGGCAACTGAAAATTTTGCTATACAATGAGAATCTGACTCCCGAGTCAGTTAATGCTAAATGTCAAAGATACTATCACAGAGTACATTAAAAATAGTGGTAAACATTAGGTCACTGTCATTATCAACGAGTTTGTATGTTATAGTTGTATTGTCTTTGGTTCTCATGTAAGATGTAAGTCAAACTCATTATAAATACGATTCTTTGAGACGGAAATCGTATTGTTTTTATTTAAATAAAACTAAAATTAAAGAAAACAGTGGTCATCATCAACAACCACGTATTATTATTGATCGGTATGTTAACTTTGGATAGCACGTGTTGCCTGTCTTAGTGCGTATACACGTAGAAAGCGGGTTGCCGGCGCCGATTTGCCAGCGCTTGTCGGTGCTGGTCCGCGCAGGTAGTCTCTATACAATTTTTTTAATTGTAAAATTTGCTTTATAACAGTCATTAGTGATACTTTAAGTTTCCCGCGGATTAGTACCCCCTTTTCGACTAAGCTTGTTTAACTATGTCTACACCAGTGCGCTTTCATGTTCATCTTGCGTCTTCGTCTGCAGCATGCGTGAAGCGCCATAGCGCATGCAATAGCGCATGCCTTAATACCAGTTCGACAAAAGCGCGTGCCCCTAGCGCACGCTAATCCGTCTATTGTATGTCGACTGACGACTAACCGAGGCGCACCGGCGTAGATGATAAGCTGCATACGTCTTATGGCAATCAATATTGCATGCGCTTGACGCAAGAGGAATTGAAAGTTGAAAGCGCAAGATGAACATAAAAGCGCACTGGTGTAGACATACCATATATGGTTTAAGTTTATTGAAGCTGTAACAATTTTTTCTATGTATTTTTATAGTGCTTTAAACAATGTGAGTTGTTATTTACATTGATTTTAAAATGCTTTTAAATAAATTCCATTGATAAAGCAGATTTAGCTGTGGATCTTTCTCATAGTATGACATAAAGCTTGGCAATAGATAAACAAATAAATTACCTTTCCTTAATGCCAGTCTTCACGATGGTAGTACCTCTTGTCTTCTCGATTGAACCACTCCACTGCCCATAAAATTCCGTCTTCGTAAGAGAATCGTTACTTTTCACAGAGGATTCGCTTGCATTCACAAAGCATTCGGTCCTCCCCACGAAAGAATCGTCCGCCTGTAAAAAAGAGACGGCCCTCTTCGCATAAGAATCAGTCTTCTTCACGAAGGAAATGCTTTTCTTCTCAAAATAATCGTTCAGGCAAGTGCTGGTACCCTTGTCGAAAATATCGTTACTCTGCACGATGTAATCGGTCCTCTCCGTGACTGAATCGCCTGTTGTCTCAAAAGATGCATTTAATTTCTCGAAATAATTGCGCCCCCTTACGGAATCATTGGTCTTCATGGAAGATTCGGTCTCCTTCAACAAGGAATCACCTGTATTTTCGTAAGAATCGTTTTTACTCACGCCTGATGTTGACCACCTGATGTAAGAATTCGTCCCTTTCAGGGAAGTATCACTCTTGTTCACGTAAGAATAGTTCCGCTTATCGTAAGACGCACGTTTTCTCATGTTAGAATTGCCCCTGTGCACAGAAGGATTTATAGCATAAGGGGAATTGATGTTCTTTTCAAAGGAATCCGTCTTCACTTCAGTTTCGATTTCTTGTTCAGTTCCGTCAGTTCTTTTCTTGTACGTACAGGTATCAATACATTCCATCAACGCTTTAACACCGTTCAGTATTTCATTGCCGGTTTCTTCGATTTCTTCTTTTGGTAATTTGAACCTATGTTTCTTACTTCTGAGTTCGATGAGGTAGCAGTAAGGTATACCAACTGCGCCATGTGCAAAGTCGTTGCTGGTGCCAGCGGCTCCGTACATGACGTCCCTTGAAATGCCCACCTTATATGTTTTGCCGTTGGTATCGTAGATGGCCTGGTAGTCAAAAAATAGATATGTGGTACATAGTGTGTATAGTGTATTACATAGTTGTTCATAAAAATCAAAGGGTGATAATATAGGGATTGTTTTTTGTGAGACATGCTTGTTTTCAGGGGTTCCATAAGCCTATAATTTGAGTTAAAATATGGGATACATGTAAATGAACTTTAAAAATAATAGTCCCCATTTTAAAATTGTGTTAATAGTTTAACTTTAAAAGTTTGCACTATAATACTAATGCGTCTTTACTTCAATGTTCCCCGCAATCAGAAATAAGTTGATAAAAAGATAGCTGTAGGTTAGTTAGGTTACTTTAGAACTGTGACTACTCAACGCACGAGCCGAGCGAGCGAAGCGAGCGGTATATTGTAAGGACTGGAACCCCCGGTGTGAGTGTCTCACTCGCACGTTATCGGTTATTTTAGATTATCTTATCAGTATTTATCAACATTTTGGAAATGCCTCTATTGTATGCAGTATTTATTACCTTTGACATTGCAGTAGCTCCTTCTAGTAGACGGACATAGTTAGGAGACAGCTGAGAACTACAGGCGTAGGGGAATATGATGATTTGGCCATAGCTGTGCAGCGTAATGTAAACTTTAAACTTTATACCTGAGTTCAAGAATACGTCCTGAAATGTGAGAATATGGTAACGGTATAAGAAAAAAAAACCTGGCTGAACAGTGCTATGGTGATATATTTTAGATTCTCGGGAGCAATAAATCCAGGTAATCAACATAAACCTTAATATCTCAGAAACTTAGAATGATGGCTTATTCTTACCATATACCAATAATTCGTTGCTCCCGAGTGTATTTATTTATACTTTCGCACAAAATTTGTACAGAAGCGGACTTAATGCCTTAGACATTTTCTTCCAGTCGACCTTAGGGTGATGCAGAGAAAACATGGTAGGTGCACTGCAAAGAGTATATTTAGCAGGTGAACTTGTGATCACATTGTGATGATCATTTACAGGTCAACGCTGCTACCTCTTTTCTTAAAGTAAATGCCCTTCTCGTCACTTACGACTCTTTAGTAGGTATATCTTTATCGATAGACTGATATCTTGGTAGCATTCTAGGCGTCAACCTAACGAACCATGTATGCAACACCACACTGCGCTCCAAAACACAAATTGATGACGTTGCTCAAAAAGCCGCTAAGCTGAAGTGGGCCTGGGCCGGCCACGTGTGCCGCATGCCCAATGAGCTGTGGGCCAAAATAACCACTTTATGGAGCCCTGACACAGCCAGAAGGTGTCGCGGCAGACCTCGAAGAAGATGGCGGGACGAGCTAGACAAAACCAATGACCAGTGGCCCACTTTGGCTCTGGATCGAAGAAACTGGAAGTCATGGGGAGAGGCCTTTACCCAGCAGTGGGATGACGCAGGCTAGAAATGAATGAATGAAAGAATGATATCTTACCGCAATGGGGGCTAATAATCTTTCGCTGACCACCAGATGTCGCGAGTAGGGTCTAAGGTGACTAAGGTAAAGTTATCTTTCACACTCCAATACGAAATAACAGGTAAAGTATCGCTGTCATGGGATAGTTGTGTCTAGTGCATTTATAAATAAAGAATTATAAGAATATGCATTTGATTTGGAGAAACAAACTTTCACGCCTTATACATAGTGAGCAGATTTACTATTGCATTCTTCTCAGATGAGCACTCAGACCAGGGCAAACAATGAAATAAAACAGTAATATAAAATTTTAACAATGAAATTGATATACGGCTAAACTCTGTTTGTACTGCAATCTCTGTCTGCAATGGTGATGACACGAATCCGGTATCAACGGCAAATTACAGCCAATAAATGATCGCGAATGTGTACACTCCAATGATCATTTGGATCATCTAAATATATTAAATAGCTGCTGCGTTTCGTTGCTGTCTATTGGCTGATTAGTTTGTGTTTGTTGTATTGATTTTAAATTTTGTCCTATATAGGGGCCAATTCAGTCAATTTCCTTTTACAGAAATTGACAATATGTCTGGTTTTGTTTTTGTTGTCAAACATTTTGACAGTTTTGTAAACGAAAACCGAGTGACGGTTGTCGTTCGTTTGGCGACATAGCAACTTTTTTTGTGGATTTGATTTTCTGTATAGATGATAACGTTGTGTCGTCATGTGAATGATGATGGGGATGTTATAAGTAGGAAAAAGTGGTAAATATGACACTCCGAGTGATTTTAGTACTGGATCAGTCCCAATGCCATTTATTTCATGTTCTTATATTTTTTATTCTTTATCTTATTCGCGTTTGCGCAGACAGGGTCTAATATGGAACACACGAATTAGCAATTGAGCAACAAATAGCGAAGATATAGAGGGACTTCCCTATACCCCTCTGGCTCACACATACACGTGACGGAACACAGTAAACTGCTTGGCGTCGGACTTTAATGTAAGGGCCATCGCAAACTGGGCGACTTGTCGCCGCGTCTAGTTGCGGCGACAAGACGCGGCGTTGATGTTTGCATCTGGCGTCTTGTCGCCGCGACTAGATGTAGAGCTGTCTTTTGTGTCGGCGACTAATCGTAACGACAGACGTCGTGCAGGAAGCGATCATTAGTATTAGAGTATTCGAGAGACACGGCCGTGTCGTTTCACAGCGAGACTGACGCTGCGCTGTCGCACGTTTGTCGTCGTGTGTGCGCGTGCATAGCGCGACTAGACGCAGTGACAAGTGGCGAGCGCGTGCGACTCCCCTAGCTTATCGTCGCGACTCCGCGACTCTGACGCCAAGTGTGCGGAGCTTTGAACAAAATATATGAAAATTGTCGGCCGCAGCCTGTCGTCGCGTCTAGTCGCCGAGCCGTCGCTGTCGCGTGTCGCCTAGTCTGCGCCTAGGCTAAGTGTGGTAGCTAGCCAGGCGGCTCATCAAGCGTGCTGGGTTTTGTTGATTCTTACAGCACGCGTCTATTCGCAGAGTGCGCAGAGGAAATTATATATACTGTCACGGGAAAAAAGAATGCTTCGTGAAAATTACCTTGAATGTGCCCGTAACGTGATCTCTCTACCAAATGGGTCTATGGCCACGAAGCCCACGAAGTCTATTTCCCTATTACCCTCCACAATATGATGTTCTTTTGAAGGTCATACGATGGCTTTCGTGTCATTCTTGTGTTATAAAAATATTTACCCTAATAGCTGCGGATTCTGGTTCGGAGAATGCCTTCGGACCTTTGTAGAACGCACTAGTGGGATTATCAGAAGATCCTCTGCCGCCCCAACCAAAGCTAAAATAAAAAAAAAACAGATATTGATAGGTACCTACTATAGTTTGACGGATAAATGTGTTTACATGAAAAAATATAAAACATGCGGTCGTGGAGGGAAAATACATTAAACATTAGTAAGAAATACTGCAATCGAAAGTTTTCAAAAAGTCTCATGTCCGATACAATGCAATACTCTTTATTGTACACAAAACAAACAAGAAACATTAACGTAAAATCTCTATTTTGTATTAATGATTCTTGTTTGTTTCATCTCTATGTACAATGGGCGGTCTTATCGCACTTGGCGATCTGGGAAACGAACCAGCAAAAGGTGAAAAAAATAATAAGTGCAATGTAAAAATTGAATGTAACAACTTAATTTTTTTTAGTGCATGTAATGTAATTTTTTTATCTATTAACTTTCATCCCTACTAATATAATATTATAAATGTGAAAGTAACTCTGTCAGTTACGCTTTCACGCTTAAACCGCTGAACCGATTTTGATAAAACTTGGTACCTACCTACAGTAATTGTCTGGAACCTGGAAAAGGACATAGGCTACTTTTATCCTGAAAAATACGGGATACGTGGTAAACGAAATCCACGCAGGTGAAGCCGCGAGTGACCTCTAGTTATTTATAATTTGTAACTTGTGAAATGAATTGTATTTTTTTATGAAGGAATTAAAGAATTCTAAAATTTTGCAAAAGTCCCGCCTTGGAGTTTGCCAAAGAGCAATGGACCGCAGCATTCTATGCGTCAAAAGAACAGACAAAATACGGAACAGCACACTGCGCTCCAAAACGGGGATAATAGACGTAGGCAAAAAGGCTGCCAGGTTCAAATGGGATTGGGCCGGTCACGTCAGCCGCATGCATAATGACCGCTGGGCAAGAGTCTCCACACAATGGGTGCCTGAAGGGGGACGGCGCCGCCGCGGTCGGCCCAGAAAGAGGTGGCGAGATGACCTCGACGCATACCGCGAGGACTGGTTTGAGGTAGCGCAGAAAAGAGTACATGGAAGGATTGGGGGAGGCCTTCGCTCAACAGTGGCAGAGAAAAAGATAAAAAAAAACTACTTATGAAGTTTTACAGGCGTTGCGTCACCGACGATATGATTAGCTTAAATACCTGAAGTTCCTGTTGAGATCCACTCCGAGGCACTGACGGCCGCTCCATGCTCGGTTCTTACGCCACATGCGATCAGTGGTGTGTGAGTACTCATATCCATCTGGGTTTACTACTGGTAAGAAGTACCTGTTTTAATAATAAATCAATGTTACGTTAAACATCTTGTGATAAGTGAGGCGCATCACAGACCAAAACTATAAGTCGCGCGGTGAAGGTTTGCCGATAGCCTCACGACGTCACGCGTCGATGGTCGGTACGATTAGTAGGTAGGCCAGACGAGCGCGGGTAGCGGTCGGTGAAGTGGGAGGGGCAGTCGTCGGCAAACCTTCTGCGCGCGACTAGTACAAATGTTGTGGGTTATACAATTCCATATTAAACTTTAGTTGAAATTGTATGTTGCACAACATTTGTAGTTTCAGTTCGTGAGGCGCCTAAAGGTGCTGATAAACCTAAAAATTCTCTCGTAACAGTAACTTTAAATGTTGTCGAACTAAATTTTCATAATTACTTCTAGCATTAGCTAGAATGCTCGATGTAAGTGAATTTTCAAGTATAACAGTGCCGTAAAGTGTGACAAATCTTTTGATATACTTTTTCAAACTACAGCCTGTTTCAAATGTGAAATCAAAATAATTAATTCGAGATGATATATCTGATTCTGATCCTTGGTACTACTGTTAGTCATTCATATTCAATTACTGGGCAAAGGCTTGTCCTCTTACCCATGCTTTTATTGTTTATGGTTAAAAGATTACAGTTTTTGCACTGAAAGCATATGAATAAATAAACCGAGTTCGGTTCGGTTTATTTATTTATGTGCTGAAAGTAAACTTCTCCACTTTTTATTGTTTATGAGAATAGTAACTTCTCAACCCTTTTTTTCTATCGTGGGGAAATCGCCATGGATACCCTCCGCCCGGGGAAGACCGAGGGTTATGCCGGTCTCTTACCGGCTAAAAACCCACGGTGTTCCTTCTTCTGAATTATGGCCGGGGTCACGGGATTCGCAGTTACATGCACCGCAACCCCGGCAGATCTCTCTCTCTGTGTGGGGCCTTGTCTAAAAGGCGCGCGCGGAACATGGCGCGCTGCCATCTCGGGCCAGCTAATCATAATCTCTAAAAGGAAATAAAGCAAAGTAAATAGAATGCCAATTCCTTTTAATGTAATTACCAGTCCTTGTTCTTGATACTTTCGGGCAGCTTGTCAAAGTTCCTGCTGATGTGGTTTGCGAGGTACGTGTTAACAGCGGGCGCGATCCACTCCCGCGCATGTATGCCTGCGTCCACCCACACGCTCGCGTTGTTCGCATGGCTGTTCGAAATCTTCAACATCTAGCACAGTTTTATACGGTATTGGATTATTTTAAAAGATGAGATGTTAAATTAAGATTTACAATTTTAAAACATTTATTCCTGTTACCCTCCCAAAGCGTTAGGCAGAGGTGTAGTGTGCTGTTCTTCGGACGTACCCGATGATGGTATTTGAGTCCCTGTAAAGCTGGCTTCCCATGGTGCGCGCTACCACGCGTGGTATCATCCGTAAAATCACGCACCGTGGGAAGCCACATTATGAGGGTGCGTGATGTGGATACGGCGCACCGCTACGCACGCGTCCGCGTTACCACGGATGAGTCTCTTCTCATGGTGCGTCGGTGCGAGCCCGTGGGTCGCGGTGCGCGATATCACGCACCATGGGAAACAAGCATAATACGGTATGTCAATACAAAATCTTAATTCCAGGCCGTTTCTCCGATATTAACAAAGATAACGCAATCCCATCTGAATAAATCCTGTGATTTAACTCAGGACATCATAATTCTCCATGTCACCTATATGTACAATAATCAGCCTGTGTTAAAGCTACCTCTGGGTTCCTGATTCAACCGTGGTTGTGACGGAATACTGCCATAATTGCCACATTCCCAAATAGGTTGGTGAGTGCAGTATTTTACCAGTGCTCAGAACTATGGCGCTCTTCATCCATTTGTCATCTACCTTAGTCACGTACCTTTGACGACAACCACAGGAAAGGAGGACTATTATATTTCAGGAATCACATGGCTGTTGATATGGTGTCTGAAATAAATAAAGAAATAATTCCTGACCGCCTACTTTTAGATGGCGGCCTTCAACAGAAGTGCCAATGAAACCGGTGCTGCATATAGAGGGGAAGTCAGCTTCTAGCTCATCCATGAACTTATGTATTGTTCCAAGCTGGTGGTAGTCCAACCAGTCCATGTTCTCAGGGACCATTTCAGCTTCAGGCTTTTCATCTTCTGAAATCAAGCAATAAACTGTATGGCCATTGTTTTTGATCCCAGTAGTGATGTAGTTCCATAGGGGTATATCAAAATCTATTTCATGTAGTTGAAGCTCGTCCAAAACCTAGTAAATATGGAAAACTTAGGGTACTTTGTGTCCGAAGTTAGGACTGATTTGGTTTCCAATCTAAGTGTTCTGCGAATCACTTACCTGGTTCTATAATAAAGTTTATTTTCTTGATAGGAGTCACTTTCTTTTCTTCCGAGTATCCGATGATTGGGTTTTGATAATAATTTTTGTCTAAATTCAATTCTGGGTCACATTTTTGTGAGTGTTCAAGAATAATCTTTTCACGTTTCATTTCGTGGCCACGTCTGGTATAAACTATGTATTCTTCTGGATTGTAAGGTTTTTTCAGAATGGAGGCTTTGTGATCATCATTTATTTTGATATTATTATACTGATTGTAGTTCATATTATGTCGAGTATTCTGCTTTGGCGACCTGACTGGAGATGTGTATGCCTTGTGGCTTTTTCGGTAGAAATCACTTCCAGCCATAATGATAGTTTTTTTTGTGTTTTTGAGTTCGTGATGATTAACAACAAAAGTAGACTAGAAGTTTATCGAATGTAATAGTATCGGGAGACAGGATTGAATAGGTTTTTTGGTTGGGACAGGGCATGTTTGGTGGCCAGTCCATTTTATAAGATGATGGTAGGTGCACTGTTTTTGCTGTATTTTTTTGGATTTTATGCAGGACTGAATCACGTTGGGTGACAGGTTTGTCGGATATGAGTTTGACATTGACAGAAATATAAAAAGTACCCTGTGGAAAGAAGACAATATTGTCCATGTCCGTAGGAGTAATCGAGAGATCGTAGAGAAAAATCCTAAATCTAAGGGTCAAAATACACGTCCGATAGTTGCTTCCGGGAGCCGGATCCAACTATCTCATCGAATTCATGAAATACACGTACGATTATGACGACGACGCCCGGAAGACGCTTAAAAAAATATTAAAAGTTTAGTAATACGATTGTTTGTAGTACCTCAGAGCAAATCCCTACTAATATTATAAATGCGAAAGTAACTCTGTCTGTCTGTCTGTTACGCTTTCACTCCTAAGCCGCTGAACCGATTTTGATGAACCTTTGTGCAGAGATAGCCTGGAATCTGAAGAAGGACATGGTACTTTTATTCCAAAAATACGGAATACGCGATAAACGACATCCACGCGGGTGAGGCCACGAGTGACCTCTAGTAGTATATTCTTCTATGACATATTGTCACCTATAGGTAACAATCTTAGAGCATTTACCTAGTGACAATATATCTTTTTGGCACTGATCTGATCCTCTTAAGCTGGCTTCCCACGCGTAGCGCGCACCGGCTGTGCGTGGTATCATTCGTAAAATCACGCACCGTGGGAAGCCACATTATGAGGGTGCGTGATGTGGATTCGGCGCACCGCTCCGCACGCGTCCGCGTTACCACGAATAAGTCTCTTCCCATGGTGCGTCGGTGCGAGCTCGTGCGTCGCGGTGCGCGATTTCACGCACCGTGAGAAGCCGGTATTATACTAGCTTTTTTATTTCATCAGAGTTCTATGTTTGTAAATAATTCTGATTATTTTCAGGCGACTGTATCGTTAGTGCATCGCTTCTGTCGCACGTTGTAAATGTGACACGCGGTCTGCAAAAAGTCGTCGTGGGCCATATCCCTTACAGCAATGCGGCCACCGACGCCGACTCGTCAATGGCAGCGTTGCACTAAGAATAAAACCTTTTAATAGTAGTTCTTGTGCATTCTGTTTGAATCATGATCAGCCACTTCCTCTTTTTAGGGTTCCTAACCCAAAGGGTAAAACGGGACCCTATTACTAAGACTCCGCTGTCCGTCCGTCTGTCACCAGGCTGTATCTCATGAACCGTGATAGTTACGACAGTTGAAATTTTCACAGATGATTCATTTCTGGTGCCGCTATAACAACAAATACTAAAAATCAGAATAAAATAAATATTTAAGGGGGCTCCCATACAACAGACATGATTTTTTTTGCCGTTTTTATAGATAATGGTACGGAACCCTTCGTGCGCGAGTCCGACTCGCACTTGGTCGGTTTTTTAATAGATGTCGTGAAAGTTGAGTATCATGTAAGGGTTCTCTTATGCGTTAAAGAATATAAGTACTGCAATCACTAATTTGTTTGACAAGACTGGTGATTTTGACGAGATTTTGTTACGAATGTTCATTATAAAGGTTAATTGAGAAGCTTATGTTTTGTAGTTCAATGCTTAGGGCTGACATTTATCACGATAAATAGCTATATTTCCATTGCAATAATGGACATCTAAGTAAAATTCTCGTCACGATATAGACCTAAGAACAAAAGGTTCATCTGATTTCAAAGAGATCGTCAAAACGTTTTTCTCATTGAATATTAAGTCAGGGCTGGCAGTTAAGTGCTTAGCGACGCGACGCGACGGTGGCCCATAAGCAGCGTCTAATGAAAAACAAAGCAGAGCCACCTCACAGATGTTCGCAGAAGTATAACTTAGGCTTAAATATATTCGAATATTTCAAGTCTTTGCTGATTAGTAAACAAAACATACCATGATCATAATCCGCTGTGCGGAAGCGGCGGCGCCCGCTACTGTTAGCCGTGTCATCAGCTAGGACCAGCCTACTCGCCAAAACACCTTTGACCAAAATGATTCGTACCATTAACGAAATCCAAATCAAAATTGATGTATTCACAGGTCATTTGAGTGAATTCGCAAAAATACTGTTATTTATTTTATGTTATTAAGTATGTAGATTCGTGTGATATGTTATTGTATTAGAGAACGCACTATCGCATTAGGTACCTGTACCTAGTGGTAGTTTTAAGGGAGATTTCAATAAATCAATAATTAAATTAGACCACTTTATTGGACGGAAGTACAAAGTTCGGTTCGCAAATCTATAATTCTGGGCGAGTATAATGCTCTTATTTTAATTTTTGTCCACTGCGTTTTTTAACATTTTCATAGAAATTTTGAATAATAATAGTAACTAAACGTTCTTTCCGTTTCAAATACATTTTAAAATCAAATACTTATTAGTTTATAGCCATACTTCGGAAACCCAGGTACTCTCCGAGAGATCACCAGTAACATCAAGGGTGTGCTGGCCTTCTTCGAGGAGTTAGGGTGGATCGAGTAACTATACTTACCACCCATCACGCAAAATACGCGCTTAGACGTGGAGTTGCGGATACTAGCCCGTTATACCTTATACCTTAGTTTATAGCCAAGTAAAGTTGATCTTCTGACCTTTCCTGTAACGTGGTAGGGTCCACCGATTTACCACCCCTGAACACCCACTAAGCGTTGGTGCGTACATTTTGCGACTAATTGTTAATTCTTGTTTATTTCGTTTAAATTTAAGTAAACTAGACCTTATGATAAAGATGTAAAGGTGAGAAAAACTGTAACAGTAAAATTGTATAGTTTTAGCGCCGATGTTACAAAAGTACTGGAAAAGGATCATTCTTTTGTGAATTGAGTATCTACGCGTTTAGTATCTAATAAGTTCCATGTCTATGTGACAAAATAAATTATTAATATGGGGAAAAATATATCATTGAGACACGTTGGTGAAGAAATTATTGCAAAGAAATAAAGAATGGCTTTTGCAGTAGGTATAAAAGCTGGCAATGATGACAAAGGAAATGACCATAGAACTAATTATGTACTACGTACATTTTTTGTCAGCGATAACATCACTAATGTAAAGATTTTCAATAGAAGTAGTATTGAATCTCTTTGCATTAATAAGACTCTAGAATGAATCTAAGCTAGCTTCAGCTAAGGGGGATATTACTTTAGTATAATAACTAAATTTATCTATCTAGGATCATAGATTTATGAGTCATAAGCATAACAATGTGTTAAAGACATGAATCCTTTCGTCGTACATAGATATGACTCTAGAGGTCATAATTATATAGGATAACAGATATGATCCGATATTGTAATATCCTACTAAAAGCAGAGAAAGGTTTAGTGTCGTTTACCCAATAAACAATACCAAGAAATGATGAATCAAAGGCCAGACAATAGCTGATAAAAACTTACAAAAATCTTTGATTTGATTCCTAAATAGCGGAGCAAAATGAGGTCTAATGACTAGAAATGGAGAAAACACTAAGAACTAACAACAACAAAATGTTTAAGAAGACAGTAAACCCAAACAACCTTAAGTAATAATTAAGAAGACGTATGAGTGATCCGCTAAATCTAACGAGGTAGTAACAAGCACGGGGTGTGAGGTCGTCTGCGAGGAAGGGGAGGAGGGTGTACAATTAAAAAGATAAACGCGCGTAAGACCGAGCCGAGGTGACAGTCGGGCGGGGCGCAGTTTGGGGTCCACCGTCTGGTTAGCGGGCTACCGACAGATCTTGTTCCCTACTTATTGTTGCTAACTCAGCTATTGTCATTGTTTCACGTTCTTTAAGTTTCAAGTTACTTGGATACTGTTTTGCTTAGGAACTAGGGGTCGAAAACGGCTACCTGTGTTCTGTAGAAATACCGGTATTTCTCTAGAATATCTATAGAATGTTACGTTTTCAGTGTTAGGAACTATTGTTTTGTCCCAAAACAGTTTTGCTTTCCAGGACTAGATTTGGAATCTTTTCTTTTCGCCAATCGGCGAGGAGGGAAAAGGGACAGCTTTTGTTATTCGGTGGTCAAAATGGTACAGTATCCACTGGACCTTCAAGATTAGACCCAATTGTAAAAAGTACCTACTGGACCCCATTACAAGGACCCATTCGACCTTTTTAAAATAATTGTCTTTGGGTCGCTGAAACAAACAGTACCTAAGTAAGTATGATTTATGTACCTTGATCATAATAATAATCTTCATGAATGGACTTAATTCCTTCGTGTCAACGGGCTAGAATATACAACTTCCACACTCGCTGGGAATAGACGCGTGTTGTAACATTCAACAAAACCTACACGCTGGTGGTAGGATCTATACGGTCCGCCTGGCTAGGTACCATCCTTACATTAAAGTCCGGCGCCAAGCAGTTTACTGTGTTCCGTAGTGTGTATGTGAGAGTCAGAGGGATATTGAGGAATCTCTCTATATCTCTGTTACTTGGATTCGTGTGCTCCATCTTAGACCCTGTTTGCGCTTACCATCAGGTGCGACTAGGGTAAACGACTTACCTAAATGTGCAATACTAGAACTACGGTTACGTTTGGACCCGAAATGTCGCCCTTACAGCCCGTGTTAATTTGGTGGAGATGCTGGGAATCTGAAGTGCCAATATGACTCAAAACAGAATGGATTGCTTACTGACCCACTATACACTAGTAACGCAGTCGCGTGGAGCAATACGCAGCTACTAATGTTTTATAGTTTTAGTTATTCAGTTTCTTATGTTTAGTGTTTTCTTAACATAATAAACATCGGTTTCATGACAAGCATGTTCGTTCATCGACTCCTTTCTTCAATGAAGATTTTGAAACTACGAAAGATTCAATTTAGGCCGCTTCCAGATTAATCGTTGCGGTATTTACTGCTTAAGCCTTACTTACTGCTGCACAAGTCAGGAAGGACGCATTGAAATAAAAAAATAAGGTAAAGCATCTGTATCGAATCGGTACAAAGCGTGCTGAGAATAAAGAGTACCGCACCGACAAATCAGGTCTTAGTCGGACAGACTCTTCGTATAAGCTGCTACTTGGTCAGAAAACATGGTCTAGTTCTGTAATTTGTGTAAACGATACCAATTCATTGCTTTATGAGTAAGAGAAGATTATTTATTAGGAAGTTCCAATTAGAAGATACAGAATATCGGATCTAACTTAAATATTATGTCATTCTATTATTAAGTATAACAACAAGTTTCATCAGATATTCTGTTCTCCATAATTTGTATTTACATGTTTTTTTATAGGAACAAAATAAAAACATACATACATGGTATATATAGGGTCAAGTGTTGTACCTATGGACGGCTTTACCTATGGACACTACCAATATTTCAAAAACCAAACGGCGTAAATTCATAGTTAAAACACATTCGTAAACTTTTTTTGACCAATGGCAACACTGACTAACTGTCATTATGCTGTCAGTGATAAATCTGTTGTGATATGCTGTTGAAGATTTTTATTTCAAAAAGTAAGTTTTTTCGTACATTTTCAAGGTGTTTTTCAGTGAGATAACTTAAACTAGAAGTACGACTGTAGATGATTTACAAAACTTCGTTGTTTTTCATTGAAATAAGGATTATTCTGCGTTTCTGTTAAGGCTCTGTAGAAAGATTTAACCCTTTCTAGGTTTTGTCTTAATATTTGTACCTGTGGACGGGGGAATGAATGTACCTGTGGACTGTCCATAGGTACATAATATCGGTTGTAGTACCTGTGGACAGTAATTTACACAGACAAATTACTACATTTGTTTTGTTTTTTTTTTCAGTGCCACGTAGTAAAACCGGAGAGAAACTGGATAAAATATGTCCAGACACTCTCTCCGAAGCAGTTATAGAGGTCAAAAGTGGATGTTTAGTTCGTAAGGTGTCTGAAAAACACAAAATACCAAAATATACGATTTTTAAACATTTTCAACTCAATAAATAAATAATGATCTCAATGAAAAATCTATAGATTAATTATTAGATATATTCATCGTTGTATTATTGAAGAA
The DNA here is from genome assembly GCA_905220435.1 of Amphipyra tragopoginis. NCBI lineage: Eukaryota > Metazoa > Arthropoda > Insecta > Lepidoptera > Noctuidae > Amphipyra > Amphipyra tragopoginis. Next base: position 16,594,238 of record HG992009.1, read on the forward strand.
TGACGTAAAAAAGGTGTTTCAAGAGCATAAAGAAATTATGTTACGTGAATATTTAGAAAAGGCAGCCTGCATGCATATGAGTCTAGATTCCAAACAAGTCCAGGAACTTGTCTACCAGTTTTCTGTGCAAAAAATAAATAAAATACTCTTAAAAGCTGGCATCAATACAAAATGGCTGGTATAGGATGGTTTCGATGTTATCGACAACGTTTTCCAAAATTATCGCTACGAAAACCTGTTTTTTTTGAAATACCAAATGCTTGTCTACAGGTACATTACCGTCCATAAGTACATTTGTGCTGTCCATAGGTACATTGGTACGTTGTACCTAGGGACAAAATAAGGGTTTTTGAAAATCTATAATTTTCTAAGCAACTGTTTTTGCTATCGCATTTGAGACTGATAATTATTAAGAGTTGATTAGTTACTAAGCCGTACGATAAATAATTTCATGATAAAAGAATGAGGTTTTTTTTAAAAAAATAGTTTTTTGTCAAATTCTGGAAATCGTCCACAGGTTAAGCACATGCCCCTACCTATATCGTGTTGGGTCGAAGAAAATGGAATCATTAAATAAATTAAACAACACAATCAGCCCACTACTGTCCAACTGTTGGGCACGCCCCTCTTCTCAGAATAAGAAGAGCTAAGGCCTTAGTCCGCCATATTGGCCTGGTGCGGTTGAAGACAACACAACACACACTATCAAGAACGTTTTTTTGATCCCAATTAGGTATGAAGGTTTCCTTGCGATGTTTTCCTTCACCGCAAGTGATAATGAAATTCAGATCCGCACATCAATTCGAAAATTCAGAAGTGCGGGCTGGTATGGAACTCAGATGCTCCTATAAAGAAAGTAAGCGTTCAACCGCTAGACTAGTATCACTGTTTGCATAAATGAAAACAAAGTGAGTATTTCAACATCACACACCGATAGTAGGGGACTCTGTTTCATTAGTGGGGAGTGCATGGGCGAGACGAGGCGAGCGAAGCGCTTACAGAAAATATCTGATTACATGTAATTATCGAGCCAGCTCGCCTGAGCTAAGCTCGCGAGCGCATTGAGCCACAATTCTTCATTACAATAACATTGTACAAGGTGGGACCGAGACTTTGTAACGATAGTTTCTTAAATAACTTCTTGACTTAACAAAGATGAAGTGTGTGCTTGTATAGAGGAACGTATAGTTAGGAAGCGATTCTAATTAGTTTTTTAGGGTTATAAACTCAAAATGCTAAGTTTGTCACGTGATAACTACGGAACCGCACTTTTCCGTGTAGGAGAGCAATGCGGTCGACGTAGTCGTCTGACTGAGACTTCAACCGCGTTGCTCTATGTTTAGAGCCCAAATACACGTCCGATACTTGCTTCCGATAGTCTGATCAGACTATCTGAAGGTCTCCGCGTCATACATTTGTTTGAACATGAGTTACACGTACGATCAGGCTATTGGATCGGTTGTCAGAATCGTAAGCATCGTACGGGCGTCGTCATCGTCCAGAAAAAATCGGACACGAGAATCGTACGTGTATTTCATGAATTCGATCAGATAGTCGGATCCGGCTCCCGGAAGCAACTATCGGACGTGTATTTGACCCTTAACAACATAATTTAAAAAGTAAATTGAATCGATTACCTGATCGGGAATACCATGGAAAACAGGGTGGCCCTCTAGTATTTTTTTTTTTAGGATAGTATTTTAATTTTATCTTGATTTAATCTGTCAATAGTTATGTCATAAATTTTTATAATGTCAAGTGTTTGGTAAAATTTTCGTTACAGCGCAAAAATAATTTCAATCAAAATTCAAAGTTAAATAGTCTTTATAACAGTCAAAGTGGCACGAAAAGACGCAAGATATCAAATATGGGACGTACATTGCACGAGAGAGGGTCAAAGGATATTCTTAAAAAATTTGGACACCAAAGGTGGTAAGTTGCTGGGTGTTCACATTGCTAACTGAGTACCTACATAAGGCGGATCTCACACCACCACGCGCCACGCTCAGGTGCGCGGGGCGACGCATCTACATGCGCGGCGACCGAGGCGCAGATCTGCACCATCAGGCTAAGCGTATGCTAGGATGTAGGTGACGCAGCACAGCACAGTACAGATTTTGCAGGGCAGGCGAGGCAGACATAGGCCACGACCGCATGCTGCGACGCAGCTCGAAGACACATTCGAGTTTTAACTAGTACAAAGAATAGACGTGTTCGAGTTGACGAACGTGTTTTTTAATAGTCTGGATGATTAGTATCATACAAACAAGGTTCACAACGCACTAATTCAATTAAATGGTCTGTCATTACAATAAAATTCGAATTAGCGGTAAAAAACACGTGTCGACAAGCACGCGTTGCGCAGAAATCTGTGCCGGCACTACAACGAGGCGCAGAGCACGACAGACGCATGTCTGTGTCGCACGCGCCTGCGCCGCAACCTATGCAGCTCTTAGTACGTTCATGCATTACAAAATCTGCTCTGCCCTGCGCTGCGTGCACCTGCGTCACCTGCGTCTCAGCATACGCTTAGCCTCATGCGGTTTTATTTGCGTCTCCGTGCGAAGCCGCAGATGAGCCTGTCGACATCGAGACACGTCCATTATTCGCCAAAATCTGCGCGTTACTGCAGATCCTAGTGTGCTGTATCTTGTAGGACACCACGTGCCGCCGCGCGTGAACGCGTAATCTGCGTGCGGTCTGCAACCACGCGCGTCTCGGCGTTATCATTGTGTTGTACTATGCGTAATTTATATACAAACTGAGGTAGGTACTTACGGTCAACGTTAAAAACGCAGTCCCGCGCACCGGAGCGTGGCACGTGGTAGTGCGAGATCCATCTAAGAGGTAAGACAGAGCACCCAGCTTCCATAAACGGCAACTGCGCTTCCCCAAACGCTGGCTAATAACGCTCTGACGGCAGTAATAAACAGAATGTGTCGGTATGGGCGTCACCTGCTGCAGAAAACTAGCCTTGCACCGCGGTGTCCTGTTATGGGCGCCAAGGTTATTGGTGATGAAAATGGTATCAAAAAGCATACACATTTTAAGATTTTTTTTACTGGCGATATCGTCATGTACTCCCTCCGCCCTGGAGAAGGCGAAGTGTTATGACAAGAGTCCAGAAAAACACCACGGTGTTCCTTAACGGACCTATGGCCGGGGTCATGGGAACCCCGGAAGGTCTTGGTCCAATCTTTCCTTTCTGGGGCCTTGCCCCGCAGCCCTACGAACGTCACAGAGACACGTGCAGAACACTCTCTCTCACTCTCACGCCTGTAACTGGTCGGGCGATGGGCTCCCAAGCCCGTAACCCACACGTCACTATCTTCGGTGGCCGGAGATCTTCGCGAGCGATCCGGTGCCCAGTGCGTTTGCTGCGGAAAGGGATTGAGGTGGATGCCTCTCTTTCCCTCTCTGCTGCCTTCTTGGTGGCCATTCCCTAGCAAGAATGTAACCCTAATCATGAATTCTATAGAAGTGGTCGACGGTTATCTGGCACTTGATATAAGTTGGAATTTACAACCAAAACAGTGTAAGTAGGTATTTATTATTAGACCCTAAATTGGATGTTTTCCAGCTATAATCATCAACAAAGACCACCAAAATGCGATGGAAGTGCTGGTGGAGGGTACGCGGATTATGCAAGTAGAGAAACTTCTCCGAGAGAGAGAAATCGGTTTCGATGTTTTGGTGAGCGACACTCACGGATACAGTGGTGGCGTGCGGCGCGTCCGAAGCCCTGTGCCCGTCGTGCTCAACCGGCTACGATCGCCTTACAGTAAGCCAATTGGACGTAGTTAAACTAAAAGGATCCAATGCACACAAAGTCACTTTAGAGATATTGATAGACAGTTGTTTTTGCTTGGATCTTTTTTACTGGCAGATATTTAGCATCAGTTTGGTGCACTTAACTCATTTTTGACCATGTTGTTGTCACGCTTAGCGGATTAAGGGTGGCTTGAGGAGTCAACCCTTAACGAGCATGTGCACATAAAATCAGAATCTAGCAAGAAGCAGAAGCAGTTTAGCAGGAGTGTACTTACATAAGAATATTAAGGAAAACACTTTTAACCATACAATAATATATTTTAATAAAAGTTACAAATTAGTTTAGTTTACAGGGCGTGGTTCTTTAGTCAGTACGATACGAGGAGTCCAGGGTTTTCAGGTGTAGTAGACAGTAACTTAACTGGGCGGCTGCTGAGGCGCGAGAGCGGACGGAGTGCAGCGTGCCGGCCCTTTTATAGGCGCACCCCGCTAGTCACCACCGCTGCACCGTCACACACCCCCCTCGTTAGGTCAGAATTTTCCCTAGGGAAAATTCTCACACATTGTGGATTGGATCCTTTCGTTTAACTACGTCCAATATTGTTGTTCAGATTTGCAGATCAATCAGTCAATCAAAACTATCTATTTTAAATTGACTATTTATACATTTAGACAGGTATTTAAGAAACATCAAAACTTAGGTGCACCATTCCAAATAGTGGGACCCTACGGAAAAGAGCCGGCATGAAACTCCATGGATACATACATGCATAAACTAACGCCTTTTTTCCATGAGGTTGGGCAGGAAGTGCAGAACGCAACATGCTACGCAAGAGGAATTGAAAGTTGAAAGCGCAAGATGAACATGAAAGCGCACTGGTGTAGACATACCAAACCAGTCATGCTGTATAGTCTGATCGTAGCTGGTCATAATTATTATAATATTTTCTTTTCAGGACGCACTCTAGATTGGAAAGACTTCTATCCTATTAACATTGTGAATAGTTTTCTGGAAGACTTAGAAACTAGTTTTCCGTCAACATGCACTGTGTCAGTTATTGGTAGATCTGTGGAAGGAAGAGACATAAAGGTCTGTAGATCTAGAACATGTGCTACACAATTTAGTACTTATTAACTTTTACAAGAATAATTTTCACGAATTGAGAATAATTATATTATCTATCTTTAGTAATATTTTATTTACATTTATTCGCACAATTAATAATAAGGGGTCTGTGGCTAATTAACAACTACGTGGATCATATGATTTACAAGGTTCAGCTGCGCTAGCTGCGGTCATTCGGTGGATGGGTGACCTTTCGGTACACATCGGGACCCTCCGTGCCTCGGAGAGCACGTTAAATTGGTCCCGGGTGACATACGAATACCTCTGACAGTCGTTACGGGTAGTCAGAAGCCCAAAAGTCTGACAACTGGTCTAGTCTTAAGATATTGGCATTGCCCAATAATTGAGTTGAGGTGGTCTGTTGGCAGTCGCTCCATGTAAAATATTGGTATTCAGTCGCATCTGGTTACTATGGAAGCTGACTCTAGCATAGTTGGGAAAAGGCTAGGCAGAACAGATTTATTGGCATAATTTGCTATATACTTGCACGTTATGAATTCCCTGGCTCATGCGCTATACATTCGCGTAAAGAAAATAGTAAGAAAATAATGCAGGGCAAAACTGGAAAATAGTATTGAAAATTACTTTATTATAAATAAATTATGCCAATACAAAAAAGACCCAAGCGATACTGTCTTGTAATAGCTACATACTATACATTGAAATCAAGGTATAGGAAATCAAATACACTCGCCGGCATAATTAGCGGAACGCAACAAAAAACCGTGTATTTTCCATAATTTTGTATTGTACATTAATGTTTTTGTTTAAATATTTTATAATTAGGGTTAAATGCATTAAAATGACAAATAATCAATAATCATTTAATTGAATTTGGCAATTTAAATCTTTAATTTGCTAAAATATCCATTTTGTAACTTTCGGCGCATATTTTTTGGAATAATTAATTTGCTATTTATTTTAGATTTTTGTTTATTTTATCACCGTTTCTAAACTGCTAGGGTTCTTATCAGTATTATAACATGTTTTTCCATCCAATTTTTTAATCCATTATCTTTACTTAAGGCAAATTGTCCCCATACTCCCATAAAATACTTTTTAATCCTCTAATGTTTCTGGGTGGCTGGATTTTTTTCTCTAACCCTATTTCCCGTCAAGGCCAAGTCATATTCTATTGGACTCATGTCCGGGGTCCACGTTGACCCACCCTGGTGTGTTATTACAACATTTTATATGAAATTACGGACCACGAATACACAGTCCGGCCACACATATTCGTGCATAGTTTTTTTTTCTTGTCTGATAAATCGTCAAGTGGCATCGCATGAGGTTCTGGGATATCTATTCTGCAAAAATAAGCAGCCAGTAAGCCTCCTTCAATAATACCTAATTCCGTGTACGCTTCAAAACAAATGACACCCCAAACCATTACTGGAGCCTCCAGTATAAGGCACATTCCTGTAAAATTTGACTTTTTAAAGCAATTCCTTTGACGTATCCATATTCTATGCCTCCCATCCAAAAAATGTAAATCAAAAAACAGCTTGCCCCTGAGAAAAAATCTCTTTCTAACTCCTTAGTCCGATCTCGGTGTTATTGAGCAAAACTTAATTTCACTACGCGATGACCTACAGCAACTTTTGGACATTCAATAGTCGCGTTAGATATCAGATTACCTTCAATGAGACGTCGTCTTTCTTTCCGCATACTCACAAGCAAAATATGGACCACCTTCAGGATGCTACAGGTCCGAATAGCAGCACTACGCCAATTTTTCAGAGCCTGAACCGGTTTGAACTGTCATAAACCAATCCATCAGCGGCGTTTTTCCTTGATTTCTGCATTATCCTCATCTTCTAACAAAACATCCTGTCTGTTTGTACCGATGGACATTGCGAGGAATGACTAATATCGATTCACCCAGTGCTTAACTTACTGCACGATAGGTTTGACTTTCATCGATCACTGTAACATCCCTCGTAGCGTTTGTCACAGATGAATTACTTCTTTCAGCCTCTACGCAATGTTTATTCTCGAAATGCAATGAATACACTAAGGCCAAACCACCAGTACCTAAATAAAACAAAGTTCCGACTAAAACACAAAAGGGCAAAATCTTTGTAAAATCGAAACTGGGCCTAATTTACCTCTAATCGCTTAGGAAAACCAATTTTTTCTACAACATACAAGTCCTAATTGAAGGTTCTTTTGAATAAAAAAATCGTCACAGCAATAGCAGAACCATGTTTTGTATTTTGTGGATAACGGTGTGAGTTGCACATTTGTATCATGTATTTGTTTTGTAAGTTAGCTCATAAGATCTAATGTGTAACTGTTTGTTAGTCCCAAATAAATAAATAAATAAATAAACCATATAATAAAAAAAATTAAAAAATGAAAACGTTCCGCTAATTATAAGTAAGTGTAGAAACATTTTGTTTATTTTACAGATGCTTAAAATTTCAAATAGCGATGCAAATAATACGGGGGTATGGCTAGATGGTGCAATGCATGCAAGAGAATGGATCAGCACATCAGTTGTAACATATATAGCTGACTACATAGCCAAAAACTTCGATAAATTATCAGAAAGTTACACTAATAAAGACTGGTAAAGTATCTGTTTTGAAATTGGCAACACAAGAAGATGTGACAAAGCATGTTGTAATAAAACCAACGTTTTCAGGTATTTTGTGCCAGTGGTTAACCCGGATGGGTATCATCACTCGCATACTGGAGACAGACTGTGGCGAAAAAACAGAGCTCGGGTTGGAAACACTGCAGTGGTAACTGGAGTTGACCTTAATAGAAATTTTGGGTAAAACTCCTTTTGTTTTCATGTAGATAAGTAAGGCACTCGGACCCCACGACCCGAGTGGTTCGACCCCAAAAGGCTCCAAAATATAAATACTAATAAGGTTGTTATATTTTCGCCGTTTGAGGGCCTCCGCAGCTGCAGCAGCAGCGCCAACACCGTCTGCCGAGCTAGGAAGATGGGATGGCGCAAGGGTATCGACGCACGTTGTGTCCCATACCAGACGCCTACCCATCTTCCATGGCATCAATGACATACCATCTGGTCTCTTGCCATCGTCACATGCCAAGTCATTTGGTCGTGGGGTCCGAGTGCCCAACTTCTATACAGAGATGTTGATGTTGTAGAGATGAGGTGTATGTAGGTAGGTACTGGTATTATATTTGATGTTCTTAATGTGTTCACGTTTGTTTTGTTTACAGTTATTACTGGGGACGTGGTGGTAGTGAACACTCGTCTGGTGAACCAACCCATCTAAATTATCGTGGTGCAGAACCATTTTCGGAACCTGAATCTACTGCTGTTAAGGTTTGATGTTTTTAGCTTGAATATTTTAATAAAATTCTACATCATTAAAGAATGATATTAAATGCTTTTAGGATATAATTCTGTACTCGGGGACACCGTTTAAGATATTCCTATCGTTTCACGCTTGCAGTGAAGCTATCGCCTTTCCTTGGTGTCACACAGCTGACCCTTGTCCTGATTACGTCAATTTACTAGAAGGCGGAACTGCTATGGCTAAAGTAAGTTTTATCTTCGTTTACAATAACTATAATATAGAATTTGTCAATGCAGATGCTGGAATCTGGTATCTTAATTCTAACGAATAAATAAGGCACGTTGGTTTAACTAATTCTTCGTTTATGTTCAACCACCGGGAATACGCCATTACCTCCCTAGAAAGTCGCTGAAAACCAGTGCCATTGTTAAAAACGCAATGGCATAATGCTGAGCGACGTTCTTTTTTTCGCAGTGATGAAACGCACTTATTCGTTTCTGTTTATGATTTTTTTACTATATTTTTCCCTTCAGCAAGTTTGGCTATTCTATTATGTTGGCAATGTAAATGTTGTTTTTTTTTCTTTGAGTGGCTCGGTTGGCTTATCCACTTTGTTGCCAACAACTTTTGATATCCAATTTTTTTGTTATATTCAATTGTTGCATGTATGCGTTGTGTTTTTTGTGCGTTAAATAAATATTTTCCTTTCTTTTTTATTTATTCAATTTTATGTCATTTGGGATGTTAAAAAAATTACGGTAACAATTTTGAAGGGTTACATTTAAAATAATCAAAAAATAAAAAAACGATTTTATGGAAGGTAATAAAAAAAAATTGAAAAATAGTTTTACGAATTTTGTTCAATTTCCGATACCGAGTAACCCCACAAAATTCTTAGAGCAAACTTTTTAAAACCTGTTTTCTAAAAATTTTCTTTTTAAAATATTTCAATAAAAATAATCACTCCGGCATTGGGAACAGGGTCCAAGGACCAAGGTGGTCAGGGTTCCAGAGAAACGAATTATTATTTTTAAGGTTTCATAAAAATCTAATAACTTTTATTAATGGTGTACTAAAAACCACAAAAATTAGTCTTTATTCATCATCTTCTCGATTTGGTAAGATTTTATGCGTTGCCCGTGGTCCTACTGCTTGGTTCTACTGGTAGTATCACGGAAAAAAATATTAGCAATTTCGTTCATTGTTAATGACACCACCGTAATGTTGGGATGCCACAATTAGTAACAACATAATATGAGAGTTAGTTTAAACATACGCAACAACACTATTCATTAGTGGTGTCTTTAACAAATCATTTTTGGCAACTACACCCCTGGGGGTATCATTTGGTGGTGTCATTAGCAATGAACGTGCAATTTAGTAGGCATGCGTTACCCGTAATACTACCAGTAGAACCAAGCAGTAGGACCACGGCAACGCAAGAAGATTTTCACTTATTCAGTTAAATGTTTCAGGCCATCTACGAAACAACTGGCCGCATGTACAAAGTTGGGAATTTCAAAGATATTATGTACTACGCGTCTGGAACAAGTATCGACTGGAGCTATGGAACAGCTCGCATCCCCTTCTCCTACGTTATCGAACTGAGAAGTAAACAGGATCGTTTCGTTCTACCCAAAGACGAAATTATAGATTGTTGTAAAGAACTGCTCAACGGTGTCAAAGCCCTTGTAGAATTTTCTGATAAAAAGAAATGTTTGAACTGTACTGTTATTGCCAAAAACCTCCGTTCGTAGTTTTGTTTGTAGTAATCTAAAAGTATTGGTATCATGTATTATTAATAAAAATGCGTAGTAAGGATTCGAAATTGATTTTTAATCAGACATCTACATTACTGATCGCAGTTTATAATTAGTATTAAAGACTGCATTAACATCACTCTCAATTAAAACTTCTTGTTTCCTTATTTCCGGTTCACATGAACCATTAAATTCTTAACAGCGTTCCAGATTTCTACGCAGTTTTCCAAGATTTGGTCCTTTGGTACTCTGAATTTGTGTTTCTTGCTCCTTAGCTCTATCATGTAGGAGTACGGTATTTTCGCTATCGAATAACTCCAGTCAATGCTGGTCCCGCATGCGTAGTAAGTGAGGTCTTTAGTGCTACCAACTTTATAAGTCTTCCCAAATGTTTCATGTATTGCCTGAAAAGTATTTTATTGAGAGAAGTTTTCGTCACTACATCTACTATTTGATGTTAATCACAATCATACTACTAATCTACTAGTCTCTTACGTGGAGTTACCCTTGCCATTATTGTGCCACCTTCCAGTAATTTCAGGTAGTCTGGACACGGATCCTTTCTGTTGCCCCACGGAAATATTATCAATTCGTAGTAGCTATGAAAGGACAGGAAGACCTTGAAAGGCGTTATCGATCCCAATATTGTATCCTGGAAAATTTAATTCGGTGTTAATTAGAATTTGGATATATTTTTCAAGATTTGTAAGTACAACATAATTTGTACTGTGCGAATTCAACTTATCCAATTTACCCTAACTGCAACCGTTTCGGGCTCTGAAAATGGTGCTGGGCCTCTATAGAAAACATGAGTTGGGTCGTCAGACGAGCCTTCTTCACCATTGCTTTGTCCCCATGCATAACTGGAAATATAAACCTTCAATAAATTGAAAATATAATGAAATTAATTTTGGAAATATTGTAAATGTATAGATAGCTTGAAAGTCTACTGAGGCAAGTAACTTTTTTTTAAATTGTATAATTGGGTCCCACAAAGCCAACAATATTCAATTTTATACAATTTCACCAAAAATGTTACTTGAATCAGTTGGTTTCCAGTTGGTATCCATTAGTTTATTATCATTATCCATATGTTTGTCAGTTTATTTGACTGGCGCAATATCAACACTAACTTGAGGTGGGCGAGTTCACTTCAAGATTTAAATAATGATAAAACGTACCTAAAATTTCTGTTGAGATCAACACCCACTCGCTCTCCTCCGTATTTCGCTCGGTTTTTCCTCCACATTCGTTCATGTGTGTGAGTGTACTCGTAACCATCTGGATTTAAAACTGGTACAATATGCCTGAAAACAGTGTGCTTATTGAGACAAGTGGGAACTAGTTCCTGTGTCGATTTTGTATGCAGTAAAAAGCTGTGTAGGTAAGGGGCAGTCGGCAGATCGAGGCGAGGTAATCGTCTGATCAGAAAATTCAAATATCTGAATGTCAACAAAAAATACAAAATCTCCTAGTCATTTATGAAAGTAAATAATTGATGCCGGATCAATTGATTACTATACAAATCTTTTGTGGTGTGAGGTTTTGCGTTATTTAGATAACACGTTTTATATAAGACATTGACAGATTACCAATCTTTATTAGTGATAGCAGTTGAAAAACTATGAAAGTTTTTGACGAGTACATCAGCGATATACGTGACGACGGCAGTACTGATCCATTCTCGAGGGTGTATGCAAGCATCCAGCCACACTCCGGAGTTGCTTGCATTACTGTTCGATACCTTTAGCATCTGGAAAAGGAGCATTCTTTTTAAGGAGCGGTTCCATTGGTGTGTCTCGTCTCGATGGATTAAATTTCTCACTTTTAGGTTCAATGTCTGCGTTACAAAAAGTTGGTTGGAGTTGCTTAGAAGTGATTTGGGGCACAAGTAACATCTTCCTCTTAGCCTTTTCCCAACTATGTTGGTCAGCTTCCAGTCTAACCAGACACGGCTAAATATCGGTATTTTACGCGGAGCGACTACCATCAGTGTGCGTCCTGAGTGACGGCGCACGGGCGTATTGCGGATTGCGGAGCGGGCTTTACCGTCGTTACCTGTCCTTAGTGCACGCGGGAAAGTTGACGGGTACGCGCATGTTTAGTGTTTCGTTTATTTTACTTTTGTTTTAATGATGTCGATATCAAAATTCAAACTTTTTGAACATTTATTTAATGCGGCGTTCATTCCGCTTGCGCGGTGCGCCGTCACTCAAGACGCACACTCATACTTCCATGACCCAGTTACTGGGCAAATGCCGATATCAATAAGGTTAGACCGGTTGTCAGACCCACAGGCTTCTGACTACCCATAACGACTGTCATCGGTATTCGTATGACTCCCGGGACCAACGGTTTAACGTGCTCTCCGAGGCAAAGAGGAGTCACCTGCACGTGGCTCAGGGCGGCCAAGATATTTCGGCTATACGACAGCGACGAGTTCGGATAGCAGAATGTTCATCACGCACGAATGCTCGTAGTGAAGACGTACCTTTAGCTGTAATTTAATTACTTAAAGTCCCCGTCGCGAGAAGCTATAAATTTTGTAAACACACATTCAGGGGTTCGCAACCTTTGGAACAAATAAAAAAAACAGTTTTGTAATGATTTTTATTTTTATATAATGGTTTTTATTTTATTTATATAATAATAAATAATAATCTACGAAAACAACACAAACAAACTGAAACGCATTCAAAACTCAAATGACAGCATTGACAGCGTCAGTGTGAACTTACTTCAAAATGGCGGGCCAAATGTTGACGTTCCATGAGTCAGACACGTTCCGGTACCACAAAACATTAGACGATAGCGCTTTATATCGCTAAAATATAACCCGACTAAGTGAAATTGCTCGTTAGTTTCGTATTACACGTATGTAACTTTGAGTTGATTGAATTTGGGATTATTGTTGTTGATTGAATTGTCGCTACGTAACTTTGTAGAAGTTCTTTATTTACAAAATTTATAGCTTCTCGTGACGGGGACTTTAGGTTTAAATAATTAGTGACTGTTAATTAATTAATACTCACCTTGATATCTCTTCCTTGAACGGATTTTCCTATTACTGTAACAGTGCAAATAGCTGGAAAGTCTCTTTCTAAATCATCCATAAACGAATATATTACGCTTAGTCTGTGGTATTTCTTCCAATCCATTACTTTGTCTGAAAAATTACATTTAGATTAAAAAGTGTTACTTAATTTTCTTTCTTTTTTTTTCTTTTCTTGGTCGCGTTTGACCCTCGTCGCACCTGATGGTAAGTGCAGACAGGGTCTAAGATGGAGCGCACGAATCCAAGTAATAGAGATATAGAGGGATTCTCCTATACCCCTCTGGCTCTCACATACACACGACGGAACACAGTACCACACACACAGGAACACAGCTTGGCGCCGGACTTTAATATGAGGCCTAGCTACCGGCTAGTCAGGCGGACCGTATAGATCCTACCACCAAGCAAATTAATTTTTAGGGTTCCGTACCCAAAGGGTAAAACGGGATCCTATTACTAAGGCTCCGCTGTCCGTCTGTCCGTCTGTCACCAGGCTGTATCTCATGAACCGTGATAGTTAGACAGTTGAAACTTTCACAGATGATGTATTTCTGTTGCCGCTATAACAACAAATACTAAAAAACAGAATAAAATAAATATTTAAGGGTGCTCCCATACAACAAACGTGATTTTTTTGCCACACTTCCCCCAAAGAAAGTGGCGCCACTTCAGAAAAAAAGCATTATTTCTGTCAACACACTTTCGTACGTACAACATTTTAGTCAAGTGTTGTAGAAATTTTCGAACACCAAAAAACAACACTTGACATCCTAGATTAGAAGTTTTAGTAATTAATGCTAAAAACGGCCGTTTTTGGTACTCATCGCTGAAACTTCGAACGCAGAAGCTCTAGTGTTGATATTTGGTGTTCGAAAATTTCTACAAATACTTGACTAAAATGTTGTACTTACGTAAGAAAGAACTGACGAGTCCCATATTTTGATTTGTACAGAATAATAAAGAATTTTAGAGAAGTTGGAATGCCGTTATAATTAATCTTTGGTGTCTAAAGAGTAGCTTTAGGTATTTAAAATATTTTTATAACCCCGCAATAACATATAATTTATTTTATGATTCCTAACTTATCATTGGGCTAATTTCTGGACGCGGCAACATTGACAGGTAATTTCTGAACATGTCATACTAATCAGTATGACATGTTCAGAAATTAACTCAATTTCAAAAGATTTTGTTTGGAATATTATATTTTATTCCGGGGTTCTAAAATTATTTTAAATGCTGAAAGATATTCTTTAGGGAGCAAGGATCAATGGTAAAACTAATCCAACTTCTCTAAAAATCTTTATTTTTTTGTACAAATCCTGCCATGATTCTTTCAATATGTTGTGTGTTGACAGAAATAATGCTTTTTTTCTGAAGTGGCGCCACTTTCGGTGGGGGAAGTGCCTTAGAGTAGGCCTAATGTTGTTTACTTTTTGTCTCTTCGTTCCTAGAATAGGGTAAGTTTTAAAATGCAAGTTCTTACATTTTCGTCTCTTTAAATGCCGCCTCGGCGTGATTAGACATTTTTGTATAGATGCGCGTGACCCTGTAAGATAACATATTTGATTTTATTATCAACTGGTTTTACTAATACAGTACCCCATGTGTGAGTTTTTTACGTTACTACTGTACGCCAAAAATGTCAAACAAATTTTTAGACACGGTATCCGCAGTGGCGTGCACTCCATACATGCAAATAAGCTCTGCATACCCTGTAGTTCCATACATACAAACATGCCCCTCTAAATGATAAAAATAACTATAATTCAAAAAAATCGTGGTAATTTAGCTTACGCGCCATCTATTACTTTATTTTGTTACGCGCCATCTATTACTTTATTTTGAAACTAACTCGATGGCGGCGAACATTAGCGCCCCCGCGCACCTCGTGAGCATAAGCTGTACTACGCCTTGCTTATTCTTCATACAACGCATCTCGTGTAGTACGCAGCAAAAAGTGTGACTGTGTGCGTGAAAATGTTTGCGCGTGTTGGAGTTTTAGAGGCATAGCTTACATTGTAAACCGTCCAAATTGAGAACACGTAAAAGCACCGCTGAATTGTTGATTGCAGAGGGTCGACTTATTTTAGTCGGATTAACCAAATGATTCATTCGTTCGTATGAATTAGTTCGTAACCTATTAAATTGCAAACTTTTTTCGCCTTATTGTTTTTTTGGCGCAAGTGATTGACTGTCGATTAATTATTTAGTAAGTTTATTGTAAAAATGGAAAATTATACCTGTGAGACCTGTGCTGGCGAAATGTGTGTATTAGATAAATTAAAATCGGCCGCGTTTTCACGTTATCTTTTGAGGAAACAGTTAAATTGATTGCAAAGGGAAGGTGTGTACCCGGGTTGGATTTAACTCGAAGAAAAGGTAATAAATACTAGTTATTTTCATAAAATGTTTTATGCTGACTGTTACTGGCTAACTCGTTGTGTACACACAAATACATTGTATTGTTTCCCTTGCATTTTGTTTATAAATCAAGTTAAAAATAATGTTTGGACCTAGTGGATACTCAGATTTAAATAATTTCCACAAAGCGGCTGCTAAGCATGATTCTTCAGAAAAACGTCTAGAATCCTGCTTAAAAGTTCCAAACTTTTGGTAAAGGTAGAATAGAGACTAGTTTGAATAGCCAGTTATACCTAGTTAAATATTGAAAGGCACAACGTGAAAGATGACAGAAATAGAAACATCTTCAAACGGTTAATTGATGTAGTTTGTTTTCTAGGTAAACCTGAATTAGCATTCCGTGGTCATGACGAACCCAGCTTTTTTTTTCTGCATACCCTGTCTGAAATCTCTGTGCACGCCACTGGGTATCCGCCGCTAGAGGCGCTGCCAAAATTTTCATACATTTTTGGCGTGACGTAACTACAGTAGTAACGTAAAAAAACTCACACTTGGGGTACAGGAGTCTGATTAACTAATTAATTAGATACACATTATGTGAACAATTTTACAGCTAGTCTAATCTGATGTTACGCGTTATGAAGCTACACGGTACTCCCCGATTTGTCTCTTAAGCACTTGTCAGACATGTGATGAGCGTTACAGAGGTGACTGGGGGTCTACTCACTAAGCACGAAGTCCGTGGTTTCGGCCTTAGTTACAAGCGTTTCCTACTCCCTATCACCTACGGACATACGATTATTTCGGGGCCCGAACTAAAAATGAATCTATGGTGGCCGGGAATCGCCCTGCGACTCCCGACGCCCGGGGCGTCTCCTTCTGTTGCGGCGGCTGGGGCGTGAGGTTTGCGTCTCCCTCACGCGTTCCGCCTCCTCCTTCGCTAGCATTACTGCTTCGCAGAAGGAGGTGACTGTTTCCCATGCCCCCCTCGCTCCGGACCATGGATTGAACCAGGCCCGGACGCGAGAGGTCGCCTCCGCCGGTCGCCTTTACGAGGACACGGTGGTGCTCCGCCCAAGCAGGGCAGACGTCCACCGTATGCTCCATTCAAACCACGGCCTAAGAGTAGGTTGTGGGCTAAAGATAGATTGGCTCTCTAAAGACGATGATCAAAAAATAAATATAAATTTTTACTTTTATCAGTTTGGTTGGTTTGTGTGTTGCTATCGGCGTATTCAGTAAGTTCAGTTGTATCCGATACTGAACTCTGCTCGTCGGTGTCAGTATAGATGTAGAACACGTCATCGGGTGTTGGCAGCACAGCTGTTCGCTTGCGGCTATCTTTTTTCAAGACCACGCTCATTTTTTATTGCGTTCAACTTCAAAGTAAAATAAAGTATTAGCTGTTATATTTCAAAATTTTACGAAATGAAAGCGAAGAAGAGCGTTTAATCTTTACTAATATTATCGTCACCCTCCACGCTAACTGTCGTAACTAGTAATTGATAATTATTCAGAGAAATTCTCACAGAGTGACGTATCTGCTACAAATGAATAGAAATAAATAAATAGATACCTCAGGGCTTTAGGGCAACTACTAACCAAGCCAAGAGTAAGCCAAGAGCAATATAAAAAAGTTATTAATTCATTAATAAAGCCACAGCTAACGCAACTACTGAAAAATCAATTGCTAGATACGACAGTTATAAATAACTGTCTGTCTGTGAAGCTTTCACGCCTAAACCGCTGAACCGATATTGATGAAACTTGGTACAGAGATAGTCTGGAACTCGAAGAAGGACATAGGCTACTTTTATCCCGAAAACCGCGAAATATCTACGCGATAAACGACATTAACGCAGGCGAAGCTGCGGGCGACCGCTAGTTATCTATAATGTCTAAGAACAATAGTTCAACACGCGGTCAGACCGTGGATGGGTGACCATTCCTTACATATTGAGACCTCTCCGTGTCTCGGAGAGCACGTTAAACAGTCGGTCACGGTTAGTAAGAAGCCCGAAAGTCTGACAACCGGTCTTACGGGGTGTCCTGCGTAAGCGAAAAACGCGACGCGATGCGGCGCCAGGCGACACGACGCGAAGAAAATACACGTATCGTCACGTCTCGCCGCAGACTGCTACATAGGCCGCCAGCAGAGAATGCCATTGTTTTGATCGCGTTCGCAGCATCGCGTCGCATCGCGTTTGTCGCTTACACAGGACACCCCGTTATCTTAGGATATCGGTATTTTCCAGTAATTGAGTTGCGGGGTTCTGATGGCAGTTGCTCCGTGTATAAATACCAGTATTCAGCCGCATCTGGACTGGAAGTTGACCCCAACAAAATTGGGAAAAAGGCTAGACCACAAGAATAATACTAAACTGAAGATTTGAGTAACGATGATGACATTAAATGACAACAAGATATCATATCGTCAAAGCGGTTAGTAGTTGAATTATTGCGTACGGAAACCATTGCTTGTTTAAAATGGTGGACAATATATTGGTGTGTTTTCATATTCCCTTGCGGGACGAACAAATCGAATGTCAGTCCATTGTGGTCAGTGTATGGCAATCGATGTTGGATACATCGGTGTTTGTTGATTCGATGCGGGAAGCCCGGGATGTTTTTTAGCATGTTAAAAGGGACTGATCGTACTAGTGTATGAATAGTTTTCTCCTTATGCTTGCTTTTCATTGCTTGACCAGTTCAGGGTATACTTTAAGCAGGTTTTTGCTATGTGAAATTGGATGACAAAAGGTAGCTATATCATGAGCAAGAACAGGGATATTCGTTTGCTGAAAAGCGCAGTTTGTTTAAGTGAAGCTTATGCCAAGAAGCGGCGGGTCCAAAAAGAAATGGCGGTACGAGTTGGATACTAATTAGGGCCGGACTCCACCAAAGCGGAGGTGTGCGGATATGTCCCAAGTGGAGACAAGAAGAGATGTTTTTCAGCTAGTGTGTATCCACCGAAACTGTGCGGAGATGCGTATTGGCTAGACTGTAGCGGAGATGTGTGCTGGCTAGAGCGGGACTAAGCTGCGTGCGGCAAGCGTTGGATGTGAAAGCACAGTTTAGTGCGATCTGACACGAAAGCTGACGACGCACGGCGTGCAGCGGAGACGGTACACATCTGAGATCACACATCTCATCCTCGCTGCGCGCCGTCGTCAGCTTGCGAGGCAAAGCTCACAGCTCTGCCATGTACCACGACCCAGCTCAATCTCAGCGAGGAACAGCTCACATCTCCGCTTCCATCGCGCCATACAAATATGATACATCTCCGCTCAGTGGTATCCACTTAAGCTGAGTGGAGACGAGATGTGTGAATAACGAAATTCTATTGGTTTTTTAAAACACATCTCCGCTCTGCTCGTCTCGTCTCCGCTTTGGTGGAGTCCGGGCCTTATTGGAAGGATTGGTCCCAGAAATCATTAAACCGAAAGGAGTGGAAGCAGGGTAGGGAGGCCTTTGCTCTGCAGTGAGATAGATGATCGCGACTGAACAATACATTTTGCTAAGAGTACTAGCATGGTCATGGAGAAGAAGCAATTCATTTCCAACATATAACGACCGTCTACTTACTGCCTTATTATCCCATGAAAATGTGTTACCGTGTATTTAACAAGTAAATTTGATTACTGTTAAATTTTATTTAGGTACTGATTTTTTCTTCCATAATTTTGGATATGAATAAGTTGTTAACTTGCACGGAAATTTTGCAAAGTACACATTCAAATGTAGGTATTTGGGTAACTTAAGTAACGATTTCAAGCGATATTTATATTTACCAGTTTTGACAAGTGACAAATACTATAGACAAAATGTTATTGTTATTTAAAAAGTATACTAAGCAATAAGTTTCGAAAACTTGAACTACTTTTTTCCATTAAGTACATTATTGTTGCACTGAGCTATATTTTTGTATTAAATAGATTTAGGAAGACATGGTTTCTTACTGATTTCGTGATAGACTTCGTCAATCACGAAACAAGACACAAGCAATCCTAGTGTGGAAGTTAGTGCCAAATGTAAGTTTTGTACACTAAGAGCGGTTACGCACTGCATCCGAACCGAATTCGAGAAAATACGGATCTAGTGTCTAAAAAACTCGGACCGAATTCGGATATTGCTTATGCATTAATCTGATCTCTGATCCAAATCCAAGCAATTCAGGGGCCATCTTTGGCTTAAGTCCGATTTGTATCCGAAGTAATGCGAAAGCGTTCATACAAACAGTACTTCGGCTACTTCGGTCCGTCAATATTTCTTCCGAATTGGAGACTCACGGATGACGGAGAGAAATCGGATGACGGAAGTCGGATCTAGTGCGTAAACTACCATAAAAATAGTTCTATGACTACGTCGGAACGTATTTTCACGGATTCGGATCGGATGCAGTGCGTAACCGCTCTTAAGGTTATTGTACCTACAATAAAATATTATTAAGATTATTTTGCCCACATAAATTGACTAAAATAAGCAACTTATCTATGCATATTACTAAGCAATGAACTGTGTTCATATTTAAGACAATCTTAATTACCAAAATATTCCACAGACCACTAATAACAGTCAGCAACTTTACAAACTATAGTTATGTACCTACATGGATAAAACATTTCAATGCAAATGTCGAAAACGCGAACGAATTTTGTGCCCAGATTAGAAAACCGCTAGCAGAAAACTCGGCGCGCGCCGCATCGCTGCGGTGAGCAGCCAATCACACGGGCACAATGTCACGCTGCGAAGTACTATTACGGAGCAGGAGCACGTTCCCGTTTCTATATCGTTTAGATGTAGAAACGATGTGGTGTCTGGGTGCTAAGTGTGAGGTTTTTCACTCAAGTTCGATTGCGAGCGCGTTAGAATTTTATGGGAAAACGTTATAGCGCCACCTGATGGTCATTAGGAGAAACCTAATTTCCCATACAAAATTCTAATGCGCTCGCAATCGAACGTGAGTCGAAAAAACTCACACTTCCACTCTGATGGCCGAGCGATAGCATCCTTGTATGGTAAATACGCGGCCATATTTATTATTGACGTAGGAACACACGGACCAAGGGTCTAGTAAAAATTCAGTTATGGTTCCAAGTCCATCGCTTCTTACAACTCGCTTGACCGGCGACAGGTTAACCTCCGGTTTCTGAATTGAGAATTCGGGATAAGCAATACTTAAGTAGTATTTGAGTACGGAGTTGTCAAAACATTGCTTTGAAATCCGTCATTTTTTTGACAACTCCGAACTCAAATGTTACTTAAGTACTGATTATCCTAGAATTCTCAATTCAGAAACCGGAGATAAGTAACATTTGAGTCCGAAGTTGTCAAAAAAGAGATGGATTTTAAAGCATTTTTTTGACAACTCCGTACTCAAATACTACTTAAGTATTGCTTATCCCGAATTCTCAATTCAGTTAACGGAGGTAAGAATACAATTACCTCCGGTTTCTGATTTGAGAATTCTAGGATAAGCAGTACTTAAGTAACATTTGAGTACGGAGTTGTCAAAAAAATGACGGATTTTAAAGCATTTTTTTGACAACTCCGTACTCAAATACTACTTATGCATTGCTTAACTCGAATTCTCAATTCAGAAACCGGAGGTTAGTAAACAAATTAAGCTGAACAAATAAACTAAAAAAATGTCAGTGTATTAAAACAACATCGCATCGATATCGCCATCCAACATACGCTCTCCAAACTTCCACGGTTCAACTTTGATGCGGACATGTGCCTGCAGACGCAGTCCGGCTAATTGGGAACAAATGAGATTGATTGTAACAGACAAGCGACACCGACGACCTTAGTCGACGTCTATTGTTGCACATTGCTTTTCACATCTCTAATTCTACGTAATTTGACAAGAAAATAGTGGTGGGATAGCTGGTCTATTAACATTTTACGGAAAAAGAACGTGAATGTGCTAATAAATAAAGGTTTTTGGGAATGTAAAAAGTGGTTTAAATTAAAGCTGATAGTTTATTTTTTGCACATTCTGGAACTTTCAAATCTTTAAACTCATTCTTCTTCTTTTGTAATAAAGTTATTATTATTATCTCTCTGTAAATTCACGGCTCATCTTCCTTTGGAAGGTATACGGGGGACACAGGTCCAACGCGCAGAGGCCCTTTTGAGAACTTTAATCCAAAATGGGGTGGGGCACCAACCGGGGACTATCCACGGCTGCACTATTGGAGTACAGTCATGGACCGTCCCAGGTGGGTGCAAGATTATTTTAATATGTGGCGGTTATTATTATTATTTGTGTCTTCACAAACTATATACCTACTTAGAATAGGTCATGCCGTGGTGAAAAGATTTGCCAGGCAAGTTTGCCAGCGGCGCTGACTACCCAGGGTGCGCCGGACGTACGTATCGTCACTTGTGGAGGTTAACTTGTAACCCTTCTTAAACCTTGAAACTTTTAAACTCATTGTAAACAGGCCATTTTGGATTCGGTCGTTCGTTGGAACATGTTTAGCAGTGGACTTTTAAAGGCTGATATTACAAAATATGGTCAGGATGTATCCATACTATTATTATAAATTACATGTAAAATAGAATTGAAAAACGTAATTTATTGCATGTTTTACAATTACCTCGTTTATTCATTGTATAGGTACATATATAAATTTCTTTTTTAAATAGAGGGAATGTAACCAAATATGGAATAGTATCCCTATTAAGGTATGTCCACATTTGTAGCATTTAGCACCGACGTGTATCATGATCGCTGGTTAGGACAAACACACATACAAATGTGGACGTACCTTAACCAGCGATCATGATACACGTCAGTGCCACGCGACGGAGATACGATACGCCAAAATGCTACAAATACACGACGACGTATAGACGATCGTATAGACGACGCCAACGCTCACCACCCCCTGTGGGGCATGGACACGCAGAATGACAGGGGTAAGGCTTTGGTGGAGTATTTATTTACAACTAACCTATCCCTACTAAACACGGGTTCTGAACCAACTTTCGTAACCAGACGCAGCCGCACAATTATAGACCTCACTCTGGCTTCGGAGGGGGCGACGGATATCATCTCTGGTTGGCAGGTGTCGAAAGAGGCCTCCTGTTCTGACCACAGATGGATCCGTTTTGACCTTCAGGTCTATATACCGGCAACACCACCCAAGCGAAATCCACGCAAAACGAACAAGGATTTGTATACACGCACCCTTGATTCTAAGCTTACACAACTAAACGACCTACAGCCTATCTGGGACACCACATTAATTGATGAACAGGTAAAACATTTAACCGCATCAATCATAGACAGCTATCATGCGGCTTGCCCAGAGACCATCCCGCCCACAACACCGGGCAAACAGCCCTGGTGGGGCGCAGAGCTGGAACGCAAACGCAGTAAGGTAAGAAGGGCTCTGAACAGAGCCATGAACACTTGTGCTGACGAAGATTGGGACGATTACAAATCGGCCAAATCCAGCTACAAAAGATGCATCAGATTCAGAAGAACCATGGGATGGCGTAAATTCTGTGGGAACATTGAATCATGCCAGCAAGCGAACAGGGTAAGGAAAATATTGGCGCAACAGGGCATATCTGCACCTGTCAATCTCCGTAAACCTGACAACACACTTACATCATCGCCGGAAGAAGCCAGGCGCGTCCTTATCGAAACTCACTTCCCAGGATGCGTCTTCACACAGGTAATAAGTTGGCAGGATGTAACCCTAACACCATCAGAAAATGATTGGAGCTATGCGAGCAAGATGGTCACTTTGGAGAAACTCCAAGGGGCCATCCGGAGCTTCCATCCTTTCAAGGCAGCCGGTCCGGACGGAGTGTTTCCTGCCCTACTGCAATGGGGAGAAACACCTGTCGCCAGGAGACTGCTACCCATAATGAGAGCGTGCCTGGCCTTTAGGTACGTTCCCCAAGGATGGAGGGAAGTGAAAGTTATATTCATCCCAAAGCCAGGTAAGGGCGACTACACAAAGGCGAAATCTCACCGTCCAATCAGTCTGACCTCCTTCATGCTAAAGACCTTGGAAAGGCTATGCGATAGGGAGCTGAGGGACGGCGCTCTAAAAACTATACCGCTGCACGGTAACCAACACGCATACAGCTCAGGTAAGTCAACGGAATCCGCACTTCATCTGGTAGTCAGCCGGATAGAAGAAGCGATCCATCAGCAAGGAACATGCCTGGGCACCTTCATAGACATCGAAGGGGCTTTTGATAAGACACACTTCTCCAGCATAAGCGCCGCCCTCTCCAAACATGGAGTGGAACAGGTACTAATTGACTGGATTACAAACATGCTTAGCAAACGCGTGGTTCGCCTTGAAGGCGAAAAGCAGATGGCCATGATAGCCAGGGGCTGCCCCCAGGGAGGGGTCCTATCCCCCCTTCTGTGGAACCTGGTAATAAACGACCTCATTTCTAAACTCAATGCCGACCACTATTACACAATAGGATATGCTGATGACCTCGCCATCCTGGTCTCGGGCAAGGTGACCGGGACCATCTGCAATCTCACCCAGCAAGCCCTGCGCATCGTAGAACGCTGGTGCAGGGACTTTGATCTATCAGTGAATCCCACCAAAACAGAATTAGTCATGTTCACCCAAAAACGGGCACTAGGCCCTTTCCGACTACCCAAACTGCTCAACACAGAACTCCAGCTGTCCAATGAGGTTAAGTATCTCGGGGTGATCCTGGACAGCAAGCTAAAATGGAGCAATCACTTAGACAACAAACTAAACAAGGCCTGCATCACCTTCTGGCAGTGCAGAAGAATGATAGGTAAGAAATGGGGACTATCCCCCAAAATCACACTATGGCTGTACAGTGCGGTGATTCGCCCCATGATCGCCTACGGGGCTGTGGTGTGGTGGCCCAGAACCAAACTGAGCACAGCATCAAACAAACTACAGCGCATACAAAGACTTGCCTGCATGGCAACCACGGGCTGCATGAGGACTACACCGACTGCAGCACTAGAAGCCATGCTGGGACTGCCACCGCTGCACCTCTTTATACAACAGGAAGCAGCGGTGGCAGCAATACGCCTGAAAACACTGAACCTCTGGAGCAAAGGTAACACACAACACACCTCGTTGCTAGAGGAACTCGCTAGCGAGTTCCCTCTTATACGAGCTATAAACGACCGGATACCCAAACAATTCATTTTTGACAAAAAATACAAAATCCAACTGCACGAAGATCACCGATGCGAGGGTTTATGCCCCGCGGAGCTGCGGATCTTCACGGATGGATCCAAAACAGGTACAGGCACAGGTGCCGGGATCTTCTCAGAAGACCTCAACGTACACATAGCCACACCATTGGGGGCTCATAACACGGTCTTCCAGGCTGAATGTTTGGGTATCTCCCTAGCTGCGTCAGCAATCATGGCCAGGAAGGTTGAGGACCACTCAATCCGAATACTCTCGGACAGCATGGCAGTCCTGCAAGCACTAAGCAGCCACACAGTTAATTCTGGGCTGGTACACGAGTGTCACCAAACTCTGAATCAGGTGGGTAACCTCAATAATATAACCATTCAATGGATCAAAGGACACAGCGGTTCCCGAGGCAATGATGCAGCGGATGAACTCGCCAGAAGGGGATCGAGCATGGATGCGGTGGGTCCAGAACCCATAGTACCACTCCCCTTCGGATATCTACGCACCCTGGTAAGAAAACGCACCAGAGACCAACACAACGATCTATGGATTAACCATGGCGAGTGCAGGCAGGCCAAGGAGGCGCTTCCGGCCATTGACGGTCGTCTTACTAAAAAAGCACTCCGGCTGTCAAAGCAACAACTACGTACAGTCACAGCAGCCATCACTGGCCATGGTTCTTTTAACAAACACCTCTTTGTCATTGGAGTTACAGACAGCCCACTGTGCAGAGCATGCATGGAGGAGGACGAGACGGCAGCCCACGTGCTACTAAACTGCCCTGAGGTCGCCACATACAGGGCCAAGTACTTCGGTAACCCAGGTACTCTCCGAGAGATCACCAGTAACATCAAGGGTGTGCTGGCCTTTTTCGAGGAGTTAGGGTGGATCGAGTAATTATACTTACCACCCATCACGCAAAATACGCGCTTAGACGTGGAGTTGCGGATACCAGCCCGTTATACCTTATACCTTATACCTTAATGCTACAAATATGGATATACCTTTAGGGATACTTTTCTATATTTGGTTATTTTCCCTAATCTTCTAAATAAAAAATTCATTTATAAATAAAAACATAGTACCTTCCCCACCGGAATCGCGAATAGGGTCTAAGCTACCAGTCACAATTACAATATTATTATAATACATTTTCTATTATCAACACAATCCCAGAATTCCATTATAAAACAACAATAGGAGTCAAAAGTTAAGGTGTTTATAAGAGAGATCGTAAAGAGCACAATTCGACAGCTAATCTAGTTAAGATGCAAGCATCCGGGGGGCAATAACTTGGGTTACCGTCTGCCCGATAATTAACGCGATCGCCGTGAGGATAGTGGCGCGAACGACTGCACCCCGCCTAATTGATACGTACGATGTAGACGGGAAAGAAGACGCTTTTAGTTGAAAAAAAAACTAAGGTTCTAAGTGTAAGTATATTTCGCTTGATCCTGTTGTATGTATTTATTTAGAAAATA
Organism: Amphipyra tragopoginis; assembly: GCA_905220435.1. NCBI lineage: Eukaryota > Metazoa > Arthropoda > Insecta > Lepidoptera > Noctuidae > Amphipyra > Amphipyra tragopoginis. The sequence goes on from HG992009.1 coordinate 16,620,246, forward strand.
TCTCAGATTACATTAACAGAAATTAAAATTACGGAAAAAAGAAGGGCATTACAAAAAGAAGATGAGAAAGAAAAAAAAATATTCAGGTAGGTACATGCAAGTAGACGGGTAGATACAAAAAAGTAGTTTTTATGGACCACTATTTGAATGCTTAGGATCTTCGAGGGTTCTCTGTTGGAATATCGAAATATTATTAGCCAATTCTTATCTGACCGACAACCTTTCGCCACTTTTCATTTCGCCGAATAATGAAAACGCCGAATGATTAAAGTCCCTTATTATGTTTTGTAACTTATTGTTACGCCGACTAGTCTGCTGGCCACTGTTTCATTAGTCAACTGTATTATTGGCCACTTTACACTTGTTAGATGGCAAATTTTCCCACCATGCAGGCAAGAAAGCAAGCAAGCAAGTGTTTCTGGATTTGCTCCGCCAGAAGACTCGCTTTGTCGCCCCTTCGCTTCGCTCGCACACTCGACCAGCGCTACGATCGGGAGGTCGCCGACTCGCTTCGCTCGCCGCCTCCCCCCACTCGCTTCGCTTCGGCTTCGTGCACTTGTTCCACTCAGGACCTCCTTCACGAGCTTCTGGCTCCACGCTTTTAAATAACACTCTAGGGGTAGGACAGAGTCTGACCACGTGTAGTCGGGGTGCGCTGAGTCGGATTAACATTACATTCCGCAGTGTGAAAATAATGTTGTGCGAATACTTATTTGGCAAATTAAACAATGGCCAAATAAGTATTCGACTAAAACACTTGAATGATTTTTTGGCCAAATAATTATGGTGGCTAATAATCATTCGACAAAATCTAATAGGGTAAGAATTGCGAATCGTTGTCGGCGTAATGAAATTCGATTTAAAATACTTCGGCAAAAACGCTGGCACACATCTTCGAGACATATACTTGGACATTTAACTTTTTCGAGATTTTGCTTAGATAGCCTTTATGAAAGTTTAGAAGCAAGTTATATAGTTAGTAGTATAGTTAAAACTTATAGTGTCTTAGTTTTACTAAACGGCACAGTAAGAACAATATTTAAGACTCTCATTGTTCTACTTTTGCGAGATAGTATTACTGATATTGTGTCCTTTCGTGTCCAATAAATTAAAGCAATCGACGTTTATTGCTATTAACGTATGTGATTTAGGCCATGGCTTACCATATTAAAGGGATAAATCCAAAACAATTAGGTAGCGTTACTAAATGTTATAAATGTATTCTACGTGTTTCTCCGAGAGTTCATACTGTCAGTAATACTATTTTGATTCTTAAAATCTTAATTGCTTATAAATCATTGTTATTCTTTATTGTATACATAACCCAATGGTTTGGCACGTGACGATGGTAAGAGACCAGATGGCATGTCATTGATGCCATGGAAGATGAGTAGGCCTCTGGTATGGGACGCAACGTGCGTCGATACCCTTGCGCCATCCCATCTTCCTAACTCGGCAGGCTGTGCTGGCGTTGCTGCTGCAGCTGCGGAGGCCCTAAAGCGGCGAAAATATAATAACTTCATCAGTAATTACATTTTCGAGCCGTTTGGGGTTGAAACACTCAGGTCGTGGGGTCCGAGTGCCCAACTTCTATATAGAGAGGTTGCAAGGCGGCTGCTCGACGGTTCCCGTGACCCGAAGGCTTGGTCTCTACTTTGGTTAAAGGATTAGCATTGCCATACAACGTGGCAATGCTGCCAGCCTTCTGGGCATGTTACCAGTGGACAGCGATGCGGAGGAATATTTTGATGCCCTATTTTAGTTTATAGTTTTATTAGGATATATTTTTCGTTATTTGTATACTTTTATTTGTAATTATGTATGAGATACCTAATGGACGCACCAACTTAATAACCTAATTATATGTAAATACATAAAGTATACAGCTTATAATTATAAAGCAGAAATTTCATGTTTGAGTTTTCTAACAGCAAACCTTTGAGCGATAGAGTGATTGGAATAGAGTTTTGAGGACAGAAACAAGTGTACAACGCAAATGAAATGACAATTATAAGAAGAATACAAAAAAGTCGAATACTTACAAAAATACGGCATAAACATTATATGTATATCACCAGAAACTACATTCTGAACAATATAACCAATAAAAAATATATTTTAGATTGCTTATATAGGTTGTTAACGAATTCGGGTAATTCCTTCAAACCGCGTGATCTACTAGTGATACTGATTGACCCAGCTTAATAGGTTTTTTTCAGAACAAAAAAAAAAGTTTTCAAAAATTAACCATGGTATTCTGTGTCTGAGTAATTTTAGCGTTCCAAGTAAACTGAATGCGTGGAGCGATATCGTGCTACTCATGTCCGTCAGCTGTGTCGCCGTGCCTTCATTCATTTATGCATGGCATCGACATTTTCTATCAAATAAAAATAATATCAGTGAAAAAAAAAAGATTTTTTTATTTTTAATCAATCTAAATCCCGTGCGTGGTTAATCTTTACCAATAATAGATCATGTGGTTTGAAGGAATTATACGAATTCGTTTTCACCCTGTATATATCCAACTTAGTAACTATCTATGAATAATTCTGATATCAGTTATGATCTTAAATATGCACGAATTCCTTCGTCTGTTTTGCTAAATATAGTGGCACCTATATGGTTTATGTGTTTTTTTAAATATACTTGGGAGCAAAGAAATTGAGCCACTCTTTTTTCACGTGTCCTGGTTATTAGTTTTGATTTCATGGATCATTTAATTTAAAATACAAAAACTACCCTCATTGTAAAGGTTATCAAATAACCTTTTAGATGATATATGTTTAGAATTGATCTGTTCCAAAATGCCAAAAATAATAACAATTATAACTAAGTGAAAAACAGAAGTGGCTCGATTTATTTGCTCCCAAGTATATTTATGGTTCAATTATTTTTGAGAATAAATCAATGTTCAATCAAAAGACGACAAACAAAATTCAGCCAAAAAAAAAAACAAACCAACAAATAACGACCTAACCTAAAATCACTAGACATTACATAAGACCCGACACTACTACTAATGAACGGTATTTTGACACAGGCTCATTGGCTAATCCAGGCTGAGCGCGACACTGAATTTCTAGTGCCTTCAATTAATTGGCTCGCTTCTGCGGGAGGTGATGCGATCAGTCGGTCCCGCTGCGTTTGCGTTACACGCTGTGTATCATTTGTCTGACGTAATTGGTCAAAGAGTTCGCTAACTTTACCATTAGGTGCGACGGCTGGTGGGATAGTGGTTTCCGTGGTAGATGGGTTGTTGCGAATGTGATTCTGTTGGGAGTCTGTTAAGTGGGTGCTGTTGTTTTTTAGATTAGGTATTGTGTTGTTGGATTTGATATAGGTTTGTTGAAAGTGTGTTGTTATGTAGTATTTTTTTAATCCACTGACTTATTGACAGTCTCAAAGGTCTTTTTTTTTTCGTTTTAATATCTATATATGTATATAGGTAATGATGCTCTTCGCGGCTAAAAACCCACGGTGTTCCTTTTCCTGACCCTTGACCGAGGTCGCGGGATTCGCAGCTGCATGCACCGCGACCCCGGCAGACCTCGGTCCGCCAGCCCCTGGCAGACCTCTTCCTGTGTGGGGCCTTGCCCCACGTCCTCCTGAGAAGCGCGGACGGAACACAGCGCGCCGCCTTAACGGGCCTGTTACTGGTCGGGCGACAGGTCCCCTAACCCGCCGCCCGCAGGCCACACACTACGGTGCGTCTTGCGCGGGAAGGGAGAGTGGCAGCTGCCTCTCTTTCCCTTTCCGCTCCCTCCTTGGTCGCCATCACCTCCTCGCAGAAGGAGGCGACGGCTTCCCGCGCACTCTCGCTCCCGATCACGGACAGCACCACGGCCGGAAGCGAGATTCTCGTTGGTGTAGTGGTCGCAAGCGTGGCTGCTGAGTGTGGTGTCCTGGGTGTGATCCCCAGGTCGGCCAAAGCGTTATTCGGTTTTTCCGGGCGGAATTTTTCAGTAGCAGCCTGGAGTCCGAATTTGTGCCCAGTTGATGGTTACAGGCGCGCCCCCTATTCCATGGGACTTAAACATACAGGCGAAATGAGGGTGTATACACCTATGCCCAACCTTTCGAGGCATGTAGACGTGATGTTATCATGTTTTTTTATCCATAACAACTTATATAAAACAAAACTTTCTTTCTTGTTAAGTAACGTACTTAACAAGAAAGAAAGTTTTTTTTTTTGGTGTTTCTGGTACTGTTTAAAATACAGTATTTTTTAAGAGATAGCCTCAGACTGAAATCAAGTTTTAGAAAAAGGTTTGAGAACAAATTAAACAACGTGGAATAGTCGCGTTATTTAAAGTCTAAGAACAGAATTTACTCATAAATATGTGTTTGCACCTAGGGGTGCCTTTTTCAGACACTTATTTTCTATCGTGTGAACTAAGTGAACCAGTGAAGCATTGTGTTAACAAGTCGAAATAAGTACATCCCATTTTGACAGTATAATACGGTAATCCCTGACAGATCCGAATAATGCCTTAAAGCGACTAGGGTATGCTTTAATGTGAACCCAGATCGTGTAAACAAGGATTTTGTTGGCTTCCTACGCCTCCGGCGACGGTTCTCAAAAGCCTATTATTAACCAAAGAACACGGTTTTATCTACATCTTTGTCGTCCATTGCGTTTTGCTATCGAGCGTCTTTACGAGGAAGTAATCGACAGTGCGTAATGTAATTCAAAATATAAGGAGGGTGACAAGATGTCGTGTCTAAAGCGTCGCGGGTGCGGGATTGAATCAAAAAATCGTGGCTCCAATAAAGGACATCATTAATTCCCGCCGGTTGCGATGGCGGGCCACGTCGGGGGATCGGCAGCATTACTGTGATAGCGTCTGAGAAAAATATCCGATCAATATCTCCTGGTGGAGACGGTGTTGTTGTGGTCGACTGCGATTGTCTCTTGTTTGTGCGATTGTACCAAGGATTAGGAATAATTCGGTTCAATATTTTGTAAAGGTAATATTTTTCTTATAAGTTCATTAGATGTTGGTCGCGAAGATCCACAACGATGTCTTTAGTTCGTTATTTTAATTATATCCACTATGAGAACTTAAACTTTACCTGTAATAAAAGTAACGTATTTATTTCTCGGAATATTGTTGCAATTGCAATAGTGTTAAAAATATAAAATGTTCATAATATTCTGCCGTTACCGGCGTACAAATGTTTTACTCATTTTACAATATTAAATACAAGAATTAATTAAATTATTAAGTAACTAAATTCTGATAAGTGTTTAGCCTTTGAATAGGTACTCATTGAGCATTAACTTGAGTGCTTATGATGTATATTCTTTCTGAATTTTCTTTCAGTGTTCTATAAAGTATATCTTTCTATCTATCATATTATTTACAATATATTATTATATTATCGTTCGGTGTCTATAAGATTAATTCCTTATATCAATCATCATGTAAGTCTGTAGAAGTTTAATGCTGAACAGAGCCTCTTCAAGTCTTCATAGACTACTCCAATATACCAATTTAAAAAAACTAAGGTTTCATTCTAAAAATAACATAAATGATGATATCAATTTTATACAATTCCATTTTCTCCGAACTAATATAAAACGTTCATCAATACCAAACGTTAACGTGTGTGCATATAACCGTACCCACACAAGTACAACTAAGACATTTTTCTCGGATGTTTGTAAAGCGTCGAAAACAATTTCCCAAGTGGACGGGGCCCGGTGCTCCTAAGTATTTCTTTCAAATAATTATCCGACAAAAACATCCCAAGATTCTTGCGGAGTTCGTTAGGATGTTACGGGATCCCTCCCTAAGCAGAATTAATGATTCCCTTTATTGAAAGTTCAATTTTTTGATTAGGAGCTGGGGGCGACGCCCTTGCTCCTACACTGTTTAAACACCGGATAACACGGCATTTATTTACATTCGGCCAATATTGATTTGATTTATTTCTTAAAAGTTGCTCTTTTAGATGATTATTGGATTTATAATTCGGTCTATGATAAGGTCATCAAAGACGGTTGGAAATGCGAGATTTTGATTAGATTGTCCATAACTTTAATAAACAGCATGTTAACTAACGAAAGGGGTTTCCGTTAACCAGAGACATTAAAGCGTACGTACATATTAAAAAAAAATAAGACTAAAAAATAAAAAAAACGTAAAAGCAACGCTTACTGTACTTGCGCACTTCTCTATCAATGTGGAAAATACGGCAACATTGCATTTAATCTATCTACGCTACTATTTTGGTTTTAAACAGGCCGTTTCGAATTGTTTTCCTTTTTGGGGTTCCGTACCTAAAGGGTAAAACGGGACCCTATTACTAAGGCTCCGTTGTCCGTCTGTCCGTCTATCACCAGGCTGTATCTCATGAACCGTGATAGTTAGACAGTTGAAATTTTCACAGATGATGTATTTCTGTTGCCGCTATAACAACAAATACTAAAAATCAGAATAAAATAAATAATCACTCACTCCTTTTTTCACGTGTCCTGGTTTAGTTTTCATGAATTATATAATTCTAAGTTGACAAAAAACGACCCTCATTGTAAAGATTATCAAATAACCTTATAGGCGATATATGTTTAGAACTGATCTGTTCCATAATACCAAAAATAATAACAATTACTTATACGTAAAAAATGGAAGTGGCTCGATTTATTTGCTCCCAAGTATATTTAAGGGGGCTCCCATACAACAAACGTGATTTTTTTGCCGTTTTTATAGATAATAATATAATAATAATATCAGGCAACTTGGCCCATAGAAAACAAGTACATAAATAGTAAAAACATATATTTTATAGATAATGGTACGGAACCCTTCGTGCGCGAGTCCGACTCGCACTTGGCCGGTTTTTTATTTTTTATTTTCACTTCTTAATGATGTAGATTAACGGGTTTAAGGAAACACCGTCTGTTATTTTACATACTGTATAATCTGTTCATGTTAGTAATAGTACAGTCTATTACTACATAAACGATGCAATTTCGATATAATACCTAATACAACCCCAAATCCGATTCCAAAAAGGCATAAGATCTATCGAGACGATACAAATTGCAAGAGCTCCCGACTCAAGTGCCGTAATCTGTTGGCGAGTGAGGCGATCCGGGCCGTCTGGCGTCCGGCACCGTCCGGCGACCGTCCGGCGGTCGACCGGCTACCGGCGAGAATCTAATTTGGTTCGGTAGCCGTCGCTCATTTGTTCAAATTACACCCCATGCCGCCCACCGAGACGTGTTCGAGAAACCGGGAGACGGTGCCAAATTTATAAGTATGTGTTGTGTTCATGGTGGCCTATCGGAGGGGGTAGGTAGAGATACAAGTGGGTAGTGTACTGTAATAGTGGTGGAGAGAGAATTGCATAAAGACGTCTTTACATTTAAGTTACATGTAGTGCACTGGACTTGTGGCTATTACCAACCGCTTGTCTTGCTCGATCCGTGGACGGCTGATCATTCGTTACACATCAAGACTAGTTACGGGTAGTCAGAAGTCCGAAAGTCTGTCAACCGGTTTAAGCTTAGGATATCGGTATTGCCCTGGTAAAATACTGGTATTCAGTCGCATCTAGTTAGATTGGAAGCTGCCCCCAACACAGTCGGGAATGAGTTAGGCACAAAAAGTACTCAGTGCACTGAGTTAGGCTGCAAATATTGGGTTATGTAAGGTCTTACTTTAATAATCCACGAAATTTTGCATAATGCCTTAAAGAAGACGTACCTACCACAAAAAAATAAATCTGATGGTATAAATATATTTTCTGTTAAAAAAATAATTTAATAAATAAATCAATTAATTAATTTACTGGTTCTTTTAGGCGTAATAGCGTGCACGACGCTAGCTATCAGCGCGGGGCCATTTTATTGCATAGACGTTATAACAACTTAGTGCACCAGTAACTAAATAAATGAAACCAAAAAGAATTTTGAAAAAAAACAACTGATTTCATTTTCAGTGATACCTATATTATCTTCGGCATTCACTAAGACGCTATGTAAAATATTGTGGATTATTAAAGTAAGACCTTATATAATAAACATTTGATGCACTAAGGCCTATAGTGAATGACCCCCAACCCAACCCATACAGTTCGAAAAAGCGCCTGAAAGTAAGATGTTGACAAGGCTGTCAATTGTATGTTTCAATTACAACTATGTTCTGTATTAATATAATATTCGGTGTGCAATAAAGTATTATAAATAAATAAATAGCGCTCTAAATTGCATAGTTAAAGAACATTTACCCTCCTTATGACCAACGCCGTGTAATTGCAGTGACTTCCAATTTTTATCTATTGTGTCTATGCTTTCGGTGATTTATCAGTTTAGTAAGATTGGTATACTAATCTTTGTTGATCAGGTATAACAGTTATGAATCCGAAAAAAAACAATAATCTGCTTTTTATTTAATCTTCTTCTTTGTCAGTCTTCAATATTCTATAATCAGACACTTTATACTATTCCATAATCAACAATCATTGTCCTTTGCAAAATCTAATTTGTAATCTATAAATAAAATCATGCAACCGTATTTGACCTATTTATATTTTTCGAAATACAGTAACGTTTCGTAAAGCCTCCCCTCTCCCCTCCGTGACCTCGGAGGTCGAAGGACTCAAACTATTCAACCCTCAGGCACTTCCGGGTCCTCTCTTTGTTGTGCACGATCTTTCCTTCCTTTACCAATTGAAATATTCTTTGAAGCGACACATTCTGAATTTGATGGTGCTAATCTATATTTGATGAATTGTTGAGTGCTGTATACATTTTTGAATACTATGAAGTGTATGTAACAGAAAATATCAAATAGGAAACATTATTATGAAATTAAGTTTTGATCACCAATATACAACTTTATTTTTAGTATATACAAAAACCGAAACACCCCAACAAGATTTTCATTAGAACTGCCTGAATGTGTTTTTTTAAATAAATCTCCAATACACCTTAGTTTATGTCGCGTTAAGTTCCCTAGTAAAGTGTGAAATATCTGAGATGTGCTATGCAGGGGTTGTCTTATACACGGAAACTGACCGAGCGGACCATCTCAAGCCTCAAGGTGTCTATTCCCGTTCACTGTTATGCGTAGAAACGCTTTAGTTACGCGTAGAAAGAGAACTGAAATTTATGAAAAAAAAAAGGAAAAATATAATGTGGTATAAAAACTATGTCAATTGATTCTCCTGGTGATTCTGAACAAACTAGTTTCAGGTTTAGTGTATACTAAAACTAAACTTGTATAAAAAAAACTAGCCCTTGTTCAGCAGCATCTCTTCCCATGGGTGTCGTAAAAGGCGACTAAGGGATTCACTAGAGGATGGGCAGCAGCGTTCTCTGAGTATTTTAACAACCATACTGCGATCGCCAACCCGCCTGCCAAGCAAACTCCCGCAACATGGATAGCGCAAAGGAAAAACCGGCCAAGTATGTGTCGGTCCACGCGCAGTAATAGGGTTCCGTAGTTGCACAATAATGCGGACTAAGAAGAGGGCTTAGTAATTTTTCAATGGAATATGTACGAAATTTTTACTTTTCCGGTTGGTCGACTATTACTCGTAAACTTGCAAAGCCTACTTAGCTGTGATAGTTAATCGAAAAATTATCATCACAAACCCGCAATATTTTGAAAGACCTATCCAATAACACCCCACATCATGGGGTAGACGAGAAAAAAAAACATCCCCACTTTAAGAGAACAGGAGGAAATCTAAAAAAAACAAAACATTCTTTTTATCTTACCACTTTGCCGGCGTGATTAATATGTATATCCATGCCAAATTGTAGCTTTTTAGTACTAAGAGTCTCCAAGCTAAGCTGCGGACGAACATGGCGAAACTAAAAGGGTTCCTTTTTGACTATTTAACCATAAAAACGGCCCCTAGTCCCCGGCGGTTCTGCTAGCTCCGGTCAAGTGAAGGTCGCGGGAATCCGCTGATGCTTGGGGGAGGCCTATGTCCAGCAGTGGACGTCTTTCGGCTGAATGATGATGGTGATGATGATGTTCAGCTGCAGTAGGCGTGTACGAACCGATATGATGACATGGCGTCTCAATAAATACGTATTTGAGTTTGTAATAAATACTCTCGATGCAATTATGGAGTCTTCGTAGCATCCGTAGCACTAACGTAGCACCCATGTTTCTACATGTTGCTTGTACTCAAAATTATGAAAACTTACGGAGTGAGGTTTGCTTGAAACAGATACATATTTTATTCTATACCTACCTATACATATAAACAATCTGTAGACTTGAGGTGTCGGAAAATGGGAAATATTTAAAGAAAAATAGCGGGATGGTTAAAGGATAACATTTAGAATCCATTTCGATGATTTTTGGAATATTTGTATTTTTATTGGTTTGTTTGTGAACATATTACATAAAATAATGATTCAATTCAATACGGTTAACATTTATAGATAAATATTGTGCGTATCTTGAGGTAACACTTAATTGTTGTTTCATCGTAATCGGTTCGCTTAGAATTTTAAAGTTGTCAAGAACTTTAGTTTATTGCGACACAATATTGATATCCAATTTCCAGGCGGACGGAGTCCCGGGTATAGCTAGTACTATGATAAAAGAAAAGAAAAATCAAAGCACACCGTAATTCAACTAGATCGAATAATACATCAGTGAAAACTAGTTTGATATAATTTAAAAGTATTCAAAATACAATCACCAATATCAATCTTGCGCAGCTTAAAGCACACTGAATGTTTTCATTCAATAAATAATCTTCAGATCGCTATAAATCTAAATATTTCAACTCCACAACACTATTTCTCTTCAACAACATCTCAATATTCACAATTAATCTTACCGTAAAATAAGTCTGCGTGCACATGGTAGGAACAGTGGTCGATGAGGCTCAGGTACAGCCAGGTGTCGTTCACGCTTCGCGCCTCGGTACACAGCGCCGGCGTTACTACGCGACGCAAGCTTCAACAATTACGATACTATACCGAGGGATGAAGCCGACGAAGCCGACGCTCTTATGTAACTCCCCTTATAACGTACCTGAGTTGAGGGAATTTCGAGTTTTTGAACTTGAAGTTTATTATGTATTGCGTGTCTATTTTAGATTTTTGTCGTTTTAATTACGTCTGTTTAAATGATCTTGCTAATCTCGAAAACTGCTGTGTCTGTTAATGTCGGATTATTATAATTTTGTAACGTAATGTTTCTTGTGTTTTTTTACTGTTTTCGGTTTCAGTTTTATTTACAATTTTAAACATACTTTCAATTACAAAAAATTAAGTTTAAAAGCATTTTAAGCTGGATCTTGGGAATTACTTGCTCTTGTTTACTTACATGTGTATTCTTATCAAGTCAAATACGAAACAAAATTAAATGCGATGTTTTGAATTACTGAAGTTGGTTTCATGCTTTTTTAAAGATTATTTCTTTAGTATTTGTTGTTTATTTGTAGAGTATAAACTAAAGTCACATGTAACACCTTACTATTTTGATACAACTCGAACAAAAATCTTAAAGCCGGGTCCGCTGCGTCGTGTTTTCGTGTTTGCTAACCGAATAGGGGCGTGGTCTAACAGTTTTGCTAACAAAATTGGCGCTGCGGACCCGGCTTAACATTGTTTGCTAACCGAATAGGGGCGTGGCCTAACAGTTTTGTTCTCAAAAACACAATAACATGTTAGAAAATTGGCGCTGCGGACTTGGCTTAAAACTAGTCAACTTTTTGAAAATTCTTGGACTCTTTTGTGTTTATTTTTTTTGTATTTTTTCTCATTATCAAGATTGAAAGCCACTGATGGCCACAAAACACGTAATCTGTAAAAAAATGCAACTGGTTACCTCATTTGCGGAGTTATGATCTCGAGACAGACAGACGAACGAACAGATAGTGCAAGGCTTAGTAATACGGTTCCAGTGCCACCCTTTGTGTACGGACCCTAAAAACTACTATGTAGTAGGTAAAACGGTATTTATCACTTTAAGCTTATAACAGATATTCTATTTTCCTAGCTTGACTGGACATTTAATTGTAGAGATCACTTTGTAGAGCTGAAGCTTAATTTTGTAACTTGTTAGTGGGAAAATGAACTCTCACTGTATGTAGGTCACTTGTATTTAGTTGTGAAATTCAACTGATTTTCTAATTAGCTTTGTTAACGAATAGGTATATAAATTGTTTAATAGGACCTAATCATCATCATTCAGCCAAAATACGTCCACTGCAGACATAGGCCTCCCTCAAGCCATGTTGAGGGGGGGGGGGGGGTTTGCCATAATCGCCACGCTTAGCAGGCGGGTTGGTGATCGCAGTATAGTTGTTAAAGTACTCAGAGAACGCTGCTGCCGATCCTCTAGTGTATCCCTTAAGCTATGTCTACACCAGTGCGCTTTCATGTTCATCATGCGTCTTCGTCTGAGGCATGCGTGAAGCGCCATAGCGCATGCCTTAAAACTAGTTCGACAAAAGCGCATGCCCCTAGCGCACGCTAACAATCAATATTGCATGCGCTTGACGCAAGAGGAGTTGAAAGCGCAAGATGAACATGAAAGCGCACTGCGCACACCCATGGGAAGAGATGGGGTAGTGCTGTTGTTTAAGTCCGACACCACACGGCACTTCATACAATAGGATCTAATACCTATTACTAAAACAGTTTTCTTTATTCATATATCACGCGTGTATTCTCTGAAGGGTTGGGCAGAGGTGTATAGTACACCCTCGTTTCGCAGTTATGTTTAAGTCTCACGTAATAGGGAGCGAGCCTATTGCCATCAACCGGGCACAAATCCAGACTTCGAGCTGCTACTGAGAATTTCCACACGAAAATGCCCTATAGCTATGTCTACACAAGTGCGCTTTCATGTTCATCTTGCGTCTTCGTCTGAAGCATGCATGAAGCGCCATAGCGCATGCCTTAATACTAGATCGACAAAAGCGCATGCCCCTAGCGCACGCTAATCCGTCTATAGTATGTCGACTGACGACTGACCGAGGCGCACCGGTGTAGACGATAAGTTGCATGCATCTTATGGCAATCAATATTGCATGCGCTTGACGCAAGAGGAATTGAAAGTTGAAAGGCGCAAGATGAACGTGAAAGCGCAAGTCAGTAAAAAAATCTGGATTTCATTAAATTACAGGTAAAACTACTATCCCCTCGTTTACCCCTAGGTTTAAAACATGTACCCATTCTACATGAACCAGTCCACATTTTCAGAAAAATTATTGCAAATATACATACTAATTTACTATAAGTAGCAAATAATATGTAAGTAGATTTTGATGACACGTTTGGTGCAGTGGCTAAGCGATTGGCTTCTGCGCTACGGGTCGTGGGCTTGATTCCCGCACGGAACAATTATATTTATATGGCCAAGAGACAGTTGTTTTAATAAAAAAATATTGAAAAGATTTTATACATGTTTATCATATGTTAAAAACTTGCAACTACATTTAAAAACACCTTTAAATTAATTTGTTTACAACTTGTATCATAACTTCTTCTTTCTTTTCCACACTCGATTGAAAAAGCTTTACTATACAAGGTTAGTCAGAAAAGGGGTACTAATCCGAAAGGGTGTTAAAGTACACATAATAATGAATAACTTTTGTTCTACAACTTCTCCCAAAAGTCAATAGTTTAAGAGAAACAGTTGGTCATAAATCTCAAAAAAAAAAAACTCTAAAATCTATCTATCCCCAGTTATGATCAGCTGTGTTTACATTTTAGGTCATATTTGGGGTCATGAATTAGTAGCACCATTTTCTGAATTTGTAACTAAAGCAGGGATGAAGAATTTTTGAAAAAAACTAAAATAAAAATCATTTTATTTGTAAAAAAATATCGAATTTTGAAATTTTAACACTTGCTTTCAAACAGTCAACAGCGATACTATAAGGGGGCTTCGGATTAGTACCCCCTTTCCAACTAACCTTGTATATACTATACTGTGACTTCGTTCTTGATGGTGTAGTGAGTGAGTTTAAATTCAATAGTAGTCGTATGAAGTTAGTATAGTGGAGCGAGTGAATGCGTGCTGGTGCGAACGGTCACGGTGATTGCGTTACACTAATGAAGACAGACGGACGGTGTGCCATGTGATGGAGGAACTGGGTAAGTAAGGTGTGATTCATTGGTATGACATTGGGTATTATTGTTCCATAAGGCGCATTATCGACCAAAACGGCCAATGTTGTGCGTCGTGTGTTAGTAATACAATAATTCATACAACTCTTTATTATACACAAAACAAACAAAAAACAATACTATTATAATATATTAATTAAAAATTTAAAAAACCCCCAACGCAAATAACAAAGCAGCTGACGACCCTGAAACGGCTGAACCGATTTTGATAAAACATGTTTAAGAACCACCGCTAGAAAACCAGCTTTTAAATAAAAAAAACCGCACCTAAATTGGTTCACCCGTTTAAGAGCTATGGTGCCACAGACAGGCACACAGACAGACAGACACACATAGCGGTCAAACTTATAACACTCCTCTTTTTGCGTCGGGAGTTAAAAATAGAAATGTACAAAGGGCGAGTCTTCGGTCAGCTGGACCCGCTCGCTACTGGACCCGCGGGTCCACTTGACCACATCATTTATTTTCTATATTTTGTTTGGGTAACTGGACCCACATTCAAACCTAAAAAAAACATCTATTGTTTAAAGCTACCAGTGGATACAGTCGAGTGCAAAATTGATTAGTCGAAATATAATAAAACGCAATTCAATTAGGTTTAAGCGTTTATTCTCAAGCTGACGTCAGAGTAACGCCCAAGAGCTCAAGATGGTCAGTTATCGGTAAGGACACATCTCGAAATCGAATTGGGAGCCAGCTGGAATGGCCTCCTTTTGGCATAAGAATTAAAAAAAAAAGAAAGAGTTAGTGAATACGAGTGGTGCGTAAGTGTAAATAACTAAATTAATACGAGTAATATTAGTATTCATAAAAATAAAACTAAAAGTTTCAGCTTTACTCCGTGACTGTACTAATAATGAAATTGAGCAGTGGGTCCAGGCGAACTATTCAAAATGTGATTGGGTTGAGTGATCCCGCGGGTCCATTTCCAGTGGGTCCGGTTGACCAAAGACTCAAAGGGCGGTTTTATCGCACTAGGCGATTTCTACTAGACAACCTTTGGATGGACATGATTTGCAAGAAAATGGAGAGATTGATTGATTAAATGATAATGTATCTATGATGTATCTGCGATGTAGGTACTTACATTATCATTTAAAATATGGAATTGCGCCACAGCGGCACAACATTTGTAGTTTTGATATAATTGATGACATTAAATTGTTTTGGTTGCTTGAATGGTGATTCAGTATTCATAGGCATTTTGTGTTCGATGAATTTTGATTCGCGTCATGATTGCTAACTTGGGAGAACACACGTTTCTGTAACTTACTCGCCATGTTCCACCGGCACACATAGTTTTCTCTAAAAACTAGTTTCCATATAAATTCTGCAATAAAAATAAAAATTTCTTCACTACAAACAAGATATGTTTAAACATAAATTTAATGCATAATTATATACCCAGTAATGTTACATAAATCCATTTAATAGCTAAGGGCAAAGCAGCAGGGCGCGGCTCCGCTAATCAATAAGATGTAGCTCCAGCATCAATATTTGACTGATACAACTCCGTCTTATTACAGACTAACGAGCGCAAACGTTAAAATTCTACAAGATTAACTTGTGCCACGGAAACTTCTTGATACTTTATTTATTTCTACTTGTTTTTTTTTAATGATCACAGCGAGTTTCAATATCTATTCCTACTGTAAATATGTGCAGAGCTCAAAAAATTAATTCTAATAAACCAATTAAATACTAATCCCCACTAATATTTTAAATGCGTAACTCTGCCTGTCTGTGATGCTTTCACGCCTAAAATCGGTTCAGCGGACCGATTTTGATGCAACTTAGTGTGGAGATAGTCTGAAACCTGGAGAAGGACATAAGCTACTTTTATCCCGAAAAATAGGTAATACGCGATAAACGACACCCACGCGGGCAAGGCCGCGAGGGACCACTAGTATTACATAAAATATTCCTAAACAACCAAATGTTTCTTTTTTCCTCTTGTTTGAGAAATAGAGTGAGAAATTATCCTTAATCTTGGTAAAATTAAAATATAAACTTCTGGGTGCGGCATCTATTTTGATGAATTTCTGGCTTAAGAATACTATTTTAGCTGTCACCCATCCACGGACTGTCCGCGGCAAGCGCAGCTTAACCTTGTAAATTATATGATCCATACGGTTGATAATTAGCCACGAGTCCTATAACTTTTGTTCTACAACTTTCCTCAAAAGTGAATGGTTTAAGAGAAATAGCTGTTCAAGATTTTATAAAAAAAAAACTTTAAATAAAAGTAAAAACCGGTTTCAAAAAAAAACTAAAGAAAGAGTGAAATAATTAGCGTGATATAAAATTAACAGTTTCAGAAGTTGGTGCAATTCTACACTGAAACAAATAAACTTTTTATTTGTTTCAGTGTAGAATTGTTGAATTGAAGTGTAGAGTTTCAAAACGCTTTTATTTGATTCAGTGTAGAATTGCACCAACTTCTGAAGATGTTAATTTTTAACAGTTTCATATCATGCTAATTATTTTATATCATGCTAATTATTTCACTCTTTTTTATTTATTTTTTGCAGTCGGTTTTTACTTTTATTTAAAGTTTTTTTTACTAAATACGTTTTAGTGTCATAAATTACACGGTTTAAGACTACAAATTTAAATGACACGGTTACGTAATCTTTCCAGTAACTAGGTAGTTTTCTTTAAGAATAGGTATTATTGTATAATTATCATGACGGCTCCTTACAAATGCATACAGTCTTCTTTATTCTTGGCTAATGTTTCTGTGATGACAGTTAAAACAGAGATTGAAAGTCCTCATCAAAACTTTTGCGGAAGGGAACAAACCAAAACGACATCTAAGTATATGTTTTTTTGTTTTTGTGGTTTTTTTCAAAAAGTTGAGAATCAATTTCGAGAAAATTTATATGGGACCACCTCTGAAGTATGGCCTACCAAACAATAAAAGAAACATCAAGATATCGCGTAAAAAACACAAAAAAAAAACAGACGAATTGAGAACCTCCTTCTTTTTGAAGTCGGTTAAAAATACGCTAAAATCTATCTATCTTGAGCTATGATCAGCTGTGTATATATTTTAGATCATATTTGGGGTTACGGATTAGAAGGTCCATTTTCTTAATTCATAACAAAAGCAGAGAAACTTGTTGAAAGAACTAAAATAAAAATCATTTTTATGGATTTTTTTTATCGAATTTTTGAATTTTATCATTTGCTGTAAAACAGTCATCAGTGATACATTAAGTGGCCCGTGGATTAGTACCCCCTTTCCAACTAACCTTGTATTCAATAAATAATATGTTGTAGTCTTTTTTTTTTCAAGTATCAAGACTTATTTTTCCGAACTTATCCGGCAAGGCTGGTATACCTTTGGAGGCGAATATTGATTGACTTATTTTTACCAAGTTTTTATGTTGAATAACATTTATTTTATTCATTAAGAGTTGAAGGTACTTAGATTGTTTACTTGTTCTAGGTATATTTTATTTTCTAATTCATTGATCTGCAGCACCTAATTATTTTGCATATGAGCAGAGTATTCATTAATTTGTAAGGTTTAAGGGATGACTTGACCTGCTATAATCCTCTTAGTAACAATTTGGAAGTAAAAAATAAGCTGTATTAAAACTGTTAAGGGTGTAAGGGGCTAAGCTTTCTTTCTACCACCAGACCTTGACGACCAGTAAAGGATAACAACAAAATGCTTAAGTAAATACTTCTTGTCCAGAGTTTTTATTGAAAGGAAATCTCCAGTATTGGACTGCGCTAGGTTGATCATAATTGCAGAGTTTGCGGTGAATTCAAAAGTGAAGCCCGCGATCCCGTAAGATGCGGAGGTCTTCGAAGGAACATTGTGGTGGCTTTGGTTGGTAAGAGTCCAAAATGAGGATTAATTGTACAGATAATTTAAAAAAAAGTGACTGCTTCTTTGGTCTAGTTGTTAGAAGCGCGACTGCTGAGCGTGAGGTCCTTGGTTCGATCCCCAGGTCGGGCAAAATTTTATTGGGTTTTTTCGTGTGGAATTTCTCAGTAGCAGCCCGGAGTCTAGTTTCATACCTGATTGATGGTAATAGACTCGTCCCCTATTACATGGGACGTTTTTTTGTATTATTTTTAGGTTTTTTTTTATTACATTGTCCTTCGGGGAAAACAAGCGTGAAGTTACGTTTTTAAGAAAAAAGTTGAGCTTCATACTAAACCAATTTTTCATTTCGAGATTTATGATTCGATATTTTTATTTCAAATACCTAGGTGTACCTGCATTGTATATGCTCTTAAAAAACGTCGAGTTTTAGTTGCACGGTTCCAAAAGTAAAGTCCTCGAAGATATACTTAATATCGCCAAAGTCTATCGTACATCAGGCCTAAATCAGCTCTACCCGAATATATCAGGCATCAAAACAGACAAACATAATGTTCATTAAACCAAACGCGAACTGTTATAGTTCTACTTTTCATAGTTGTTATCTCGACATCCGACTAAAGTTCCTCGATTTCCGCACTACCATAACAAGATGTGTTTTATGTACCACATAACTTGACCTCCCGTCCCCTCCATGATTCTAGTACTATAGTACATTTAAGGGGATGTTGTAGGAATATTGGCGGCTCATGGTAATGTGGTCGTTAGATATAACAGCGGTAATGCGTTGGGGTGTGTTTTTGCTTTATGTCGCGTGAAATTTTATTGTCGTGGCTCGGCGTCGCGCCAACATCACTGTACAAGAGAATATATACAGAAAATATGTAAAAAAAACACTATAAATACGACTACTAATGCTCTCTTAGGAGGGAGCAATAAAATCCCTAATTTTTTAGTCAAACAAATTATATATTCACGTAGATCGAGGTAGCTAAAAGGGTGACACAACTTTATGCATTTTTAACGCTCTCAAAAACTGGTAGGGCACATAATGCTTGCAAATCTACATATTTGCTTAGCATTATCCAAATAAGACAGACGGGGCTCTACCGGACGTCTAACTTCGTAAATGAGAGCCGTACTAAGTACACAGAGGACGACCGGAGGGTAAATAAATGTAACCTCGCGAATCCGGACCGGACAGGACGGTTTGTTAGACGACAATGCTCCAAGATTTTATAGAGAAATTTGGATTTGTTTGTTCGCTTAATTGTAGAAACATGATTGTTAGTAGGCCTGTGAAGGTAGATCTGTGTATTGATGTAGGACAATTTTTCTTTATTCATTTTATTGTAAGTTTATATAAGTGTCGTGGTGGCCCGAAGGTTACAGCCCGCTTGTTAAGCACCGGGTTGCTGGTTCAAATCCAGGCAAGTACCAATGTGACTTTTTCAATTTCATATGTACTTTCTTAGTTAATCTAAGACGCCACTGACAAACGGTGAAGGAAAACATCGTGAGGAAACCTGAACTTATGGTCTGAAATCGCCAACCCGCAATGAGCAAGCGTGGTGATCAATGCTCGTTCCTTCTCTCTATGAGAAGAGGCCTTTGCCCAGCAGTGGGACAGTTACAGGCTAATATTTTTTATTTTTATGTAAGTTTATACGGTGCAGAGGAAATAATAATTTATTTTCGTTAATTTCTAATTTAACAACCCTTAATGGCTTTTATCCAGATTAATGAGAACTCTAAACCACGTGTTCTTCTAAAACCACGTGTAATCTACGTCGTTTCTAGCTGTGATAACCTTAATAAAATCTGCTTGAACATCCACAAGTCGGCTACTAACCAAAAAATATCGTAAATAGTCATAATGTTGATATAACTCATCACGTGGGCCACATAGGCTTCGCCAAATATACAACGTGTTGCAAAAATACCCCTAAAGCCGTAAGGGGATTAAAAGGTCCCTTGTAAAGAGTCTATTGGCAATATTTTAAAATAAAAGAAAAACCCATTTTTTTTTTGACAAATCATAAAATAAAATCATCACTGAAACGCAACCCTGAAAACATATAAATAGAAAGTCATTTACATTCTTACCTAATTTCCTCTGAGAGGTAAATGACAACAATCATAAAAGACTACTTGATTAACATTTTCTTTTTTAAGGGGAATTATGTTACATGTTGTACCTATAATGAATGGCCATATTGCCATAATCACCAGGCTTGTTAGATGGTTTGTCGATCGTAGTATGTTGTAACTAGCAGAGAGAAGAAGTTTTGTCCCGTGTGGGGACAAGCTAGAACATAAAACTTCCTCACCGCACGCTGAGAATAGACGCGTGTTGTAAGATTCAACAAAACACAGCACGCTTGGTGGTAGGATCTATACGGTCGGCCTGGCTAGCTATCCACCTTCAAATTAAAGTCCGTTGCCAAGAAGTTTACTGTGTTCCGTCGTATGTGAGAGCCATAGGTGTAAGAGAATCACTCTACATCTCTGTTACTTGGATTAGCTACCACTGGTAGATATGGATCTGCCACCTCTGGTAGATCGACGTAAAATTGCAGACTGTTTATTCTTGTTGAAAATCCTCAATAAAAATATTGAAAACCCTGAGTTATTGTCAAAATTTTATTTTAATGTGCCAAGTAAAACATTTCGTTTTAATCCACCCATACGTGTAGGTACACATACATCTTCGAATTATAGGCTGAAGGGCTGAACAGGTATATTGTGCGCGCAAGCAGAAAATTTCAATGATATATGCGAGGAGTATGATTTTGATCCATTCACAATTAGTGTGAATTCAGCCAGAAGGTGCTTAAGCCTAAAATGTTCAAGTAGTGATAGGTCAAGACCCAATTTCACCATACTCTGTTAGTTATTAATGTCCTGTTAAACATTTTAACAGACTGTTTAACAGTACATTGAAATTAACATTGACAGCTTAACAGAACGTTAAAAACTAACATTGTATGGTGAAATTGGGTCTAAGTGGATTTTTTTGTTTTTATTTTTTAACCAAGTATTTGTATTGCTTCTTATTGTAATGAAGGCGATGTGTTTTTTGTTTTTGTGCTCACACCATAAATTATTATTATACGTCTATACGTGAGGATTTGTAATTGGCTTTCTGGTGACTAAGATCTCCTTTTTTGTCTGTTTTTATTAGCTGTAAGTCCTCCATGTACTTAAATCAATAAATAAATTAGTGTGCTCCATTTTAGACCCTGTTTGCGCTTACCATCAGGTGCGGCAAGGGCCAAAGAAGACAAAGTCAAAAAAAAATAACACTGCTACAATACAATACAATCTTGGCGAGTCTGAAGTTAGCTGATTAGCTGCGCAGTAGACAATTTCGTTTCTAAAAGATTCATTGCGCAGCCAAACAACTAACTTCAGACTCGCCAAGATACGTTGGCCGTATTGTACTCATCCGTTTGACACAATCTCTTACTCGTCTTTGACACTAGTTACTTTTGAAGAGGGCGTGGCGTTACTTATTCTTTACCGTAATCCACGATGCAATAACACAAATATACGAAATATCAGCAAGAAAATATCGTAAATACACCAACAAAATAACCCATTACCGTTGACATAGCATTTTTTCCCGTTCGAGCTCGAACGTTCGCCCTAGGGACGTTCGATCACCGTCATCGCGTGTCGGTAAACACATGACGTGACGTCCACCGGCGTTGTCGGGTAAATTAAATCTTATTGTCGCTTAACTCGGTGCGAATGACTCGGGAAATTCTTTCGGGATTCAATCGTTCTTTGCAATCAAAGGGATTTAATGTGTTTTGCAAATAAAGAATTAATATTAAGTGATCGTCACGATAAGCTTGTGCATTAACTTTGATTTTGTAGACAGTGATGTAGTAAGGATGAATTGTAAGATATACAGGGTGGGTAAAATTGTGTAAAAGAGTAACCATGGAGTTTCTTGCCGGTTCTTCTCCATAGGAAACGACTAATTGGAACCGTGCACCTAAATTCGACTTTTCATAAGCGCCTGTAATGGTTTATGTGAAATAAAAACTTTTGATTTTGATTTTGTATCAAACAAAACAAGGCGATAGTTGGGATTATTTGCAGCATTTTTTGGTAGAACGTTTTTTTACAGTAAGTTTCTAAAGTTACAAATGACTTAAAAGATATTGAAAAAAGTGCCAATACTCATAAACCATGATACCCACTGTCATAAAATCACTTTCAAGCAACTAAACACCATGTACTGTTTTAAAATAGGTAACCATTTTACTCTAATTGCCTATTTATTAAAAAAAATGTATTTTCTTAAAAACACTCAAATTATCATAACTTTTAAGGACAACAAGTTAGGGCTCTGCCGCACAGATGTTTTTTCGTTTGATCCACGATTTTTGACCCACTTTGTATATGACTGCCCAAAGTGTATTTATGCAGTGATTATAGTCATTTATCGGTTTATGTCCGAATCCTATGGCCAAAAATGGATCATTTTGCTTACCAATGTTAGCATCTTTTAAAGCTGCGTCTACGCTAGGCGAGCAGAGCACGAGCGGAGCATGAATTTGCGTAGCGTAGACGGGCTTAGAAGTCTCGAGAGTTTGACTGCGCTCCGCCAACTATCGGGTTTTTGATGAACAAGAAGAAATTTGCGCAGCGCACAAGAATTTGTTTGTTGTAACCTCGTTTTACATCCACAATAATAATTGACTCCGTGAACAGAACGGCTCCGGTCGTGCTCGGCTCGTCTAGCGTGGATGCAGCTTCTGACTCGTTAGCTATTTTTACCTGTGATTGCTGCTAATGTATAGGAGGGTTTACTATGCAAATATGATCTTTGCTTCCTTATGAGTAAAGATACAAGAGTCTGAATATACCAATAACGTTCGGTAAAGCATAGGAATCAAGTCATTTGGTCGTGGGGTCCGAGTGTCCAATTTCTATGGTCGTTATGTCCGAGTGCCCAACTTCTATACAGAGATGTTGCAAGGCGGCTGGTCGACACTTCTCGTGACCCTAATGAATCCTTTGACCTCTACTTTGGTCAAAAGATGCCATTGCCATACAACGTGGCAATGCTGCCAGCCTTCTGGGCACGTTACCAGTCGACAGCCATGCGGAGGAATATTTTGATGCCCCATTTTAGTTTATAGTTTTATTAGGATATATTTTTCTTTATTTGTATATATTTTTATTTGTAATTATGCAAATAGTTTTTGTGTGAATATTAACTGATTTAAGCCATTAGTTAATTTATATTAAGGTTATCAAGCACTTTCTGCAAAGCCTGAGAATGAATCATTTCTAGTCATCTCAAAGCCTGCAGAAATGTTACTTTTACTATATCAGTAACTGATCATTTCCTTTGGATATTTTCTTTTGGAATATTTTTAAGACTTACGATCACCGTCATCACATGTCGCGACGTCACTAGCGTTGTCGGGTTTATTAAATCTATTTTTTCGGAAATGTTATGAAATTGTCGTTGGATTAAATAATTTTGAGCTCGATTAGGTATTTAATTATCAAAATCTTATATCGTCGATAACGTGTGGATGCAAGAAACATTTCACTTTACAAAGTGTAATACGTGACATCATTAAATTAATTAAGTTATTAATTCTACCTAAGTTTCTATCTGAGGAATAAACTTTATTAGCTATCTCAAACATGTCATATCTATATTTCAAAAAGGACTGAGCATGAAATAAATATTTGGAGAAATTTAATTTGAAAAATGTTTTTTTATCGGTCACGATATTCTTCTCTAGAGACTTGCGAGATAAGGTCTGTTCAAATGTTCATTCTACAGATTTAAGTACTAAAGGACAATGCTCATGGATGTATGGAGTCCCGTACCGTGCTGCATCAAAGTCAAACTTTGTTTTTTATAGACTACACTTATCATATTAATTCCTACAAAAGTTCTTTTTGTAAACAAAATGCGAGTTTCGGAGATTTACATGTTTTTGAAAGATATGATCATGACACTTTCAAAATTCAAGGTTATAGTAATCGTAAATCATGTGAAACTAAACTTCATTTAAAGAGAATAAAACAATATCAACACTTTTTATCTTTACATTAAATTCCCTGTTCAAAAATCATATCCCCGATGCGTAATGTCGCAAAAAATTATGAAAATAATTACTATAATATTTTGATCTTGATGCATGAGACTTTTTGCTACCACTTTTGGTCATTCTCCTTTAATAATAATCACATTTGTCGTCTTCTTAGGACATAATATTTATGTCACACCCATAAATTACTTAATACTAATAACCCACATAATGTTACAAATCATCGTCAATAGGTAATTCAAACAAATGAGGCTGTCTAACTAATTACAGGCTGACACCGGTATTTACTCAGCATTAGTGGAGATTACTACCTGTCATTGATAATTACACAGTTGAACCTGTATTAGCTGTATTATACCATGTCAAAGAGATGAAGATGAGTGGCATGTATACTGTTAGTATATTTGTGTATTATTTATTACTAGCTGACCCGGCGAACTTCGTACCGCCATATTTATTTTTTCGTGAATATTAAAATTTTCTTATATACAAACCTTGCCCTAACAATAATGAACATAAAAAAAGAATTACCCAATTTGGTGCAGTCGATCGGAAGTTATGTGCGTACATACATTTCGTCGATTCGTTTTTAGGGTTTCGTACCCAAAGGGTAAAACGGGACCCTATTACTAAGGCTCCGCCGCGCCGTCCGTCTGTCCGTCTGTCTGTCTGCCTGTCACCATGGCAGGCTGTATCTCATGAACCGTGATAGTTAGACGGTTGAAATTTTCACAGATGTGTATTTCTGTTGCCGCAATAAAAACAAATACTAAAAAACAGAATAAAATAAATATTTAAGGGGGCTTCCATACAACAAACGTGATTTTTTTGCTCGTTTTTGCTCAATATTGATAACGGCTACAGGTAGACGCTTGAAATATTCACAGAATATTTAGTTATATATTTACTATAAAAATAAATAATTTAATTAAAATAAAACAAATATTTAAGGGGGGCTCCCATTCAACAGACATTATTTTTTTTGCTGTTTTTATAGATAGTGGTACGGAACCCTTTGTGCGCGAGTCCGACTCGCACTTGGCCGATTTTTATTTATATAGATTTTAATATTTTTCGAGTTGAATGCTAGAGATTGTGGTCGAGGTTTGAACCGGAGAAATAAAACATTTTCTATTTACAGTGAGGTGTAAATTACGACTGAAATTAAACTTTATGGCTGTAGCATTGGGTATTGTTTTACAGACAGTTTTTAACTTTTCGCTAATTGTCTTCTCTAATACATACATAAACTCACGCCTGTTTCCCATGGGGATAGGCAGAAACTGCAGAACGCCACATGCTATGATCCTTACGGTCCACGGTCATACATCTTGTCATACACCCACGCCAGTTGAGAGTACTATGCCACTATCTTCTCTAATAGTATCATACAATTCTCAGATTTTTTGGTGAGGTATTGTTTTTCCAGAACATTTTGCTTAGAAGTCATTCGCTTATGGTCTATGCTTAAACAATGTTTATTTCTCATTACACTGAAGAAGAAAAATATAAAAATACATAATCTACCTAAATGCCTTTGTTCTTATTAATTACAATTACAAGTTATGAGCGACGAAAGAAACAAAGTATGGTAGCCAATCAGAATTGTTGGCTAATTTCACACGAGAGTGCGCCGGCCCCGCTTCTTATGGGAAAAACTTGTTCAATCAGCGTAAGTAGTGATTTTCCGACCGGACCCCAGTTGGTTGGATAAAGGATTCAAATAGATTGGATGCGGTATTTATTAAACTGATATATTATTATTTGTCATTTTAATTTATCGCTTTTTTTGTATCTGCTTCCTTGGTCTAGTGGTCGCAGGTGCGATTGCCGAGCGTGAGGTCCTGGGTCCGATCCCCAGGTCGGGCAAAGTGTAATTGGGTGTGGAGTTTCCGAGTGGACTTTCTCAGTAGTAGCCCGGAATTTAGATTTTTGCCCAGTTGATGGCAATAGGTTCGCCCCCTATTACATGGGAGTTAAACATAACGGAGAAATGATAGTGTTGTACTATACACCTCTGCTCTACCCTCCGGGAAACACAGGCGCGATGTTATGTTGTTGTTATGTATGTTTAGTTTAATCAAAAGAACAAATCAGAATTATAAAAGTAAAACCGGACCTAATATTGTGCCTTGTGGCAACCAAACAACTCATTAGTGATTTTCTGAATTTCGTTAATTGAAGTGGCCGGTTAATACAGTATTATAAAAGCTTCTTTCAAAGGTACAAGTAAAGTCATGAAAAAATAACATATCTTTTAATTGTAATGTAAGTATGAAGATTATGAATTGAATGTAAGAGTCATTGGCTATCTTTAATTCTTCTACATACCTACATCCAGAACATCTTTTTTCAGATATAAACCACGAATAATTTCTAGCCGATTTCTAGAACTATTAATTATTTATACTTAAGGAATATGTTTTCATCTTCGTAACTCTATGCAACTTATTGAATTAAATGCCTGTCTGGTCTCTGAGCATAAACAGCCAAGAGTAAGAAATATCCCCCACTACAGAACTCGATGGCGCGAAATATAAGTTGACATTTGATTGCGTGTTTTTAGAAATTATTACTTTTTGTACTTTTTTCTTTTGTATAGGTATGCGATGCCGATACTTTTGAGAGCTGTGTTGGTATTCAACATGACCTTGGGTAGTTCAGAAACCTTTCTTTATACGCATTGTAAACAATGTCTCACCATTTTAATAATGTTAGGCTAGGTTACTTATCTTCAAGTGCATATCGCAAAAGGCATTTTAGTGCCTATTAGATGTATGATGTACATCGGTTTTGTTCTTTGATGTTTCAATTTATTTATTATTTATTTATTAAACAACCAACTACTATTTACAGCCTACACCACACATAGAAGTTATTGGTTAATACAAACAGTAAAAAGAAACTAAAAAAAAAAAGTAAAACATCAATGTCCATATCAACATCATACTTCTTTTCTCGTGTCAGTACGAGCTATACGAGAATAGCTAATGCCGTGGTGAAAAGATTTACTAGTCAACAAGGTTGGTAGCGAAGCTGACTGCCCAGGGTGCACCGGACCTATCGTCACTCATGGAGGCTCTTTTCATGTACCTCCATTACTACATAGTATAAAACAAAGTCGCTTCCCGCTGTCTGTCCCTATGTATGCTTAGATCTTTAAAAATACGCAACGGATTTTGATGTGTTTTTTTTTAATAGATAGAGTGATTCAAGAGGAAGGTTTTAAGCTACAAATCGTACACGTGCGGAGCCGGGGCGGGTCGCTAGTACATGATAAAACAAAAGATCATACTGAAAAATCTGTTTCTATAGGCCAGTTCCGATTTCATTAATACGATCGTGCTTCTCAATCTATGGACTAAAGCAATTAGCTGAAAATATTTTAGGATGTAGGTATATATACATTATACAATGTAATGGGTATAGGGGTAATAATGTGTGCCATTTATAATAAAAATAAAGGTTTTATTGCTCTGTAAATTACTAATTATTGTGTTTACGGACGTGCAATTGTATTAAAGGGAGGATAATTTTTCATCCTTATTATTTAATAGCATCATATTTTTGGATTATAAATATTATGAGGTCAAAATACATCCTACTATTAATAAAAAATATTGCCGTTAACATTTTATACGCTAATTAATTATTTTTGTGGTAACATGCATACACCGTGAAAAACGAGTACCTATTGAAAAAAGTGAAGATGTACTAAAGAGGCTACCTCTATCAAATAAATCTATATATCGAAACTTAACCGAACCGGACAGCGAAAAGGCCATTCCTTTAAAAGGTACTGACAACCCATCAGTAAAGTTTTCAAACCATGCACTAGTTCCCATGGGTTTAGTAAAATATCCCATACAATCGAGGGTCAGGGCGGATGTCTTAAGTGCCCAGAAAGGGCTGGGGGCGGCACAGGATATTTATATTCCCGATATATCCGAGAGGCTAAGTTACGGACAAGTTGGTTGAAGGGTGCCTGCCAGTTATGAGTGATGTTCAGACGCTTCAACTTGTTAAAACTTAGTGTTGGGGATGGTTAAGTTTTGTAATTGATTGATACCGAGAATTGAGCGGTATAGTCACGTGAATAACATGTACAAGGTTAGTCAGAAAGGGGGTACTAATCCGAAAGGGTGTTAAAGTACATATAATAATGAATAACTTTTGTTCTACAACTTTTCCAAAAACTCAATAGTTTAAGAGAAAGTTGTTCAAAAATCTCAAAAAAAAATTCTCTAAAATCTATCTATCCCCAGTTATGATCAGCTGTGTTTACATTTTAGGTCATATTTGGGGTCATGAATTAAAAGCACCATTTTCTGAATTTATAACTATAGCAGGGATGAATAATTTTTGAAAAAACTAAAATAAAAATCATATTATTTGGAAAAAATAATCGAATTTTGTAATTTTAACACTTGTTTTCAAACAGTCATCAGCGGTACGAGTGGGCTTCGGATTAGTACCCCCTTTCCGACTAACCTTGTATAGGGTGACTGGTAATTAGTGACCTATACTTTAACACATGATTGTACTCATGATAACAAACAACTTTCCCAAAGAAACATTACTCATAAAACAAAAAAAAATATTTCCATATTACGAGCCGCGTTCATTTCGTAACGGTTTATTAATAAAGGACATGGCTAAATGCACGTATAGGCGACTGCCTCAGCAATGCATAAACATTGTACCTAGTAATATGTAATACTGCATAGCTGAATATTAGTATTTCATATGAAAAAAGTTTCAGGAACTGTTTATTTCATTACAATCCTGAAAAAAATCCTACCTCAATAGGTTAAGTACAAACTTATAAAAGAAAACGAGTTTACCATGAACTTTAGTTAGACTTTTGTTTACAAACTTCAACAATATATACGTAACATTACGCCTTGTTTTCCCGAAGGATCCTTCCGCACACATATTATAGGTACGCACTAATTAAACAAGAAGATATTAAATATTGAAATAAATAACAAGAATGACATTGACATAAGCCACAGAGCGATAAAATGACGTCTGACTACAGTTTTTTTTTTCATGGAGATGGTTACGATTGAACTTGGAGTGTAAGGCTAGCCGTACACACAATAATATTGTAAAGGCAATATTGTCAAAAATATTCATTTATATGGTCCCTTATGCAATATTATTAACAATTATCGTGGTACAATCTGACTCAGTCGCTCAGCAGCTAGATTCGTGTGCGCACGTTTTATATGATGGATAGAAGGAAAAAACTCGTTGCATTGATAATTGCATTTATTTCATCTACTAAAAAAAGCAATCAAGAAAAAAACAATGGTTTAAAGACTGGATGAGAAAAAAAGCTGAGTTAAATCATTTTTATCCAATAATTGAAGTATGACTTACTGAAGAATATGATTTTAAAAATTACATGAGAATGAGAGATGCCAGCTTTCACAAACTCTTATTAAATAACTACTAATATTATCAACACTATTTTCGCTATGGATAGTTTTCGTCTTCCATTTTAAACAAATAGTAAGCAAACTAAAAAGTTGGTAAAAAGAGGATGTCGAAAAAAAAAGAACTGAAAAGATGTGAACAAGACGTATAGGTTTTCAAAAAATGATGCTATCAAATCACAACACGGAGTCGGAGGCTACGTACCTATATTTTTTGATCAATCAGTTTGCGAATTACATTAAAGTCATAGGTAGTCTCCAACTGCATGTTGTGATTTGGCACAAACGTCTTGTTTACATCTTTTCAGTTCTTTTTTTTCTACATCCTCTTTTACCAACTTTTTAGTTTGCTTTTTAAGCAGTCGGATTTCTTGTTTTCTTTAATTTATTTATTTTTATTGACCTCTTTTTATTCGTATTATTTTATTAAGATATCGTACCTATCTATAAATATCTACCGTTTTAATGAAGCTTAAAGAAATCTATCTATAGGCACGTCATTTACCATATCACTCGCTCTAGTCCGCAATATAGATCCTGCACAACTTTCGGGTTGTGTAATTGTTAAACGGAGCTTATGGCTGTAAAATGGTCAAGGAAACTTATTGATTTTAAAAGGCCTATTCATCGATACCCCTATGGGGTATCGGTAGGCGACATTTTTTTGTTTCTCCCTCCGTTTCGTATTTCACGGCCGCCATGTTGTTTTATAAAAACCAAACCTAGCCTATAACCATCGCACAGCATAGACAAATCGATAGACACCTCATTCATTAAAATCCATCCAGCCGCTGGGATGCTTCGAGTGTATAAAGAATCCCACATACATAGATACGCGTAAAAACATAACCCTGTCTTTGCTGTCGCGCAGTCGGTTAAGAACCGAATGTCCGCGTGCATTGAAATCTTTTTCTCAACTAAAATATTGCCGTGCGTGTACACGACAATATTATTGACCCCTGCCTCCCCCCGATATTGCTGTGACAAAATCAAAATATGTGGAAATCCACAATAATATTGAACAATACTGAAATACGGAGCCGTACGCACAAAATATTATTGACAATAGGTATGTACTTTAATTGACAATATTATTGTGTGTGTAAGGCTAGCCTAACAAAAGTTTACCTCGTTTTAATATCTTTAAAAGTAGGTTTCTTGTCCACATTTTTCGTAAAACGAAACGTTAAATCTTACGTTCTCCATGTCAAACAAAAAACATGGAAAAACAAGTAAAAAACTTTTAATTATTTCATTAATTCACGAAAGTTCTACGAGAATAACAAACACGTAATAATTAATTAATTAATATTTGAACGTTACCAACTAGTGAGAAATTTCTATGCCTGCTTGAGGCAGTCATTTAGCCATGTCCTTTTAAATGAAAAAAATTAAATTAAAATAATGTTTCTTTGGGAAAGTTGTTTGTTATCACGAGTACAATCATGTGTTAAAGTATCGGTCACTAATTACCAGTCACCCTATATATCGGACAATATTTAACAAGCGTAAAAAGTTTGTAATTAAGTAATATTCAAAACCATTATTCGAATGTATGTGTAGAAACGATGTGTAATTCTAATATACAGCATGATTGTTTAGTTGCTTTACATCCGAAAACCATAAACTATGCTCACCATTCTGTACAATTTTTACAATGGGAAAAATTATGAATTCTTGAAAAAAAAACAACATCTATTCCACACACTTTATACCATTTCGTTGATTATTTTGTGTGGAACAGCAAATTAACTTTTCACGTATTCAGAGTTTGTCCCTATTGAATTTCGCTAGGTGTATGATACATATTATTTATTACACGTGACTGTACGTGCAATGTTGGTATCGAGTTAAAATATGACTGAAAAATTACTTTCTTTTAAAGAATGCAAAATTACTACTTACAAGATAAAGTATTACAAAATTGGCTTAAATAATGGTAACAGGCGCTTAACTCAATGACTGCCAAATTGTCATAGATGGAAGAGCGTATAGGAAAAGCGTCAGTAAGATTATGAGAGATTATGAGTTGTTACCATTGGACCATTTATTTTATATCATATTTATCTATCATTTATATTATTTGCATTATAATTGTGTCTTGAATAATGTGCACACACGAAAATGGGTAAAACTAGACCAGAACTTATCGACAACATAAAAAAGGGGGAAAAAAAGTTTAATTCATAAAATATAACTTTATATTAATTGCGTGTATTTCGTTTAAATAAAAAATAATAATAACATAGCTTAGAATTGATGTTGCATAGCAAATAAAAAAAAAACCTTAAAAAAACCAGTCATCAAGTTAAAAAACAAGTTTCTTTGAAGAAATATTGAAAAGCATGAGTGAATAAAAAAAATTTTTTTGTCTTTATTTTTTGTTCTTGTTCGGCCATTTTCGTCTGTGCACATTATCCAGGGTCACGCTGTATATTAAGTACCACTGATATATTAAATACATTTGCCAATTACAAAATACCGAATACTTGTACACACCCATATCGATGCCAATACATTTGGCTATAAATTCATTGGTAAAGTTGTTTGGCATAGTATTCGCCATAAAACAGCATAAGAACTGATCAGAACACATAACAACTCTACTTCTGAATACATATTATTTGCCCTTATTACTTGGGCTATAAAACATAGCTTGAACGATAAAGAAGGCAATAAATGTGAGGTCAAATGTATCAGAATCTTTAGCACGCACTGATGATTGACATCGTTGGGGATTCAGGCCACTTCATTGCTATGGTCGTGACCACAGAAATCTAAATATTGTCTTATTATTTAGATTTCTGTAGTTGTCCTCTTGTATGCTTGAATTTGGATTACCAATGAAATCACCTAGCAATGACTTTATTTCGGGGTAATATTAAAACTGTTTCGGTACGAAGCGTTGACAGGTGTCCCGATTTACGCGGAACGTCCCGATTTCCAAGGGTCCATGGACACGTCCCAATTTACCCATGATCGGGACGCCTTAATATGTCCCGATTTTGGGTGACTCAGACTTGGTCATGAAAATATTATTATATACTCTGTGCGCGCGTTGTTATGTTGCATCGCATCAAAGGCTTGCATTCGACGCATTCAAAATGTAAGTTTAAGTACCACACATATAAAGGGAGGCAGAGATTACCGCGAAAAGCGCGATAAAGATATCACGCTGTTCCATTACACACCGCTTTTTTAGTTTTAGGTTTTGAGTTGTTTGTTGATTATTTAGATTTTTTGTGATCTCTTGCAAACTATCGATAAAAATGTTGATTATAAAAATATAGATTATTTTAGTTGTTCCGAATTGAATACCAATACCCTGTATTTTTTTACCTTCCGTTCCATTTGCCATACTGGACTAGGCAACACTATGTGGTACCTAAAAAAAAAAACTGTTGAGAATATAAATTAAGTCATAATTACGGTACATCTTGGCGAACTGTGTAAAGTGCGTAATCTCTCATGTTCATCCTTAACGGTTTGATTTAGCTCAATTCAAAAAGAATTGAGCTAAAAAAATGTTAAAAAAGTATGTAAGTGAATACTTCTACACTTTTTTAAATTTTTATTTATTATTTTCCTTTATATGCATAATCTTATTATTGTATAAATATTATGATTTGCTTTGTATAGAGTCAATTAATTTATTCACCTGACAGACAGATCTGTGTTGCTGGGGAGTTTGTTGCGCTGTTTCTTCTTCACAGCATAAACACTAGGAAGCGGTGAAGGGAGGGCTTTTTTGGGGGCTGTCTATTGTTAATCTGAAGTTCAAAAAGAACTAAGTAATTCTAGTCTATTTTGAAATGAGTTTTGAGTTTGAGTTTGACGGCTTTAGACTGATAGACTTGATACTTGCTGTAAACCAATCTTTTTTTCCCGCGGCTTAGTACTTCCTTTCCGACTTCAGACTCACCTTTTTAAGGTACGTTATTTCGTTTCCTCCTTTTTTGGCGTACCAAGTGGTTTTATGCCAAAATAATATGATAGAAATAATATGTACTACGTACACATAATATGTATAGCATGAGCTACATATTGACAGCTACCTCATAACGTTCGATAGTGAATGATGTATGCAAGAGGGTGCGAGGAAGGTATGCCGAGCATGTTTACCGTGAAATATTTGCACATCACGTGTCGACTAACCCATTGATAATATTGTTACGTACCTATGCGGAGAATAGAATTGTGCACGGGTTTGAAATCATAAAATAGCTCATGCCGTGTTGAAAATATTAGCTAGTTAGCAAGGTTGGTCGCGAGGCTTACTGCCTAGGATACTACGTATAAGTCGCGCGGAGAAGGTTTGCCGATTGCCTCATGACGTCACGCGTCGATGGTCGGTACGATTAGTAGGTAGGCCAGACGAGCGCGGGTAGCGGTCTGTGAAGTGGGAGGGGCAGTCATCGGCAAACCTTCTGCGCGCGACTAGTAAGTATCGTCACTCGTGGAGGCTTTATTTTTATTATTTGACTTGTTCGCGTTTGACCCTAGTCGCACCTGATGGTAGATGCAGACAGAGAGGGAGAGATATAGAGGTATTCCCATATACTCTATCTCTCACATACACACGACGAAACACAGTGAACTGCTTGGCGCCGGACTTTAGTGTGAGGGTAGTAGCTAGTCAGATAGACCGTATAGATCCTACAAGCAAGCGTGCT
Organism: Amphipyra tragopoginis; assembly: GCA_905220435.1. NCBI lineage: Eukaryota > Metazoa > Arthropoda > Insecta > Lepidoptera > Noctuidae > Amphipyra > Amphipyra tragopoginis. The sequence goes on from HG992009.1 coordinate 16,654,400, forward strand.
GGGTTTTGTTGAAACAACACGTCTAGTCCTAGCGTGCAGTGGGGAAGTTTTATATTCTAGCTTGTGCCTACACGAGGGAGGCTCTTTTCATAAAATACTTTCATCATCATCATAAATAACCTATCACTGTTCACTGCTGGACATAAATCTTCGTTAAAAAGGGATGTTATGCTCGTACTCTCTATGCTAGGCAATCTGCTTAAGGCCCTTTTCTTGTCATGCGTATTTTCGCCCGCGCGCGAATCTGGTCCGCATGCGGGTGATAGCACGCTCCTGGCCACACGCAGGACAAAGATTTCGTTTATCGCTGCAGTGTCGTGTGTGTCGCCAGTGACTAAACTCGTGTACAAAGATGAACGTTAAAAAAGTAATCATGAGTACTATGCTATGACCATGCGTGCGACACGCGTCACAGTAAAAACAACACTGAAGGCAGAAGAACGCCGCCCGCATCCGGTTAGCACGCACGCGGGCTGCACTGCACGCCCGCAGCCAATCCGCGTTCTGCTCGCATGATAGGAAAAACATGTATGAAATTATAGGATGCGGGCAGCCTGCACGCGGACCAGATCCGCGCGCGGGCGAAAATACGCATGACAGGAAAAGGGCCTTCAGCGCTCGCAGAGCTTGGCTTCTCGCACCAGTGCAATTAGAGTCCATTCTACCAACAAAATTGTTTAAAATCGCATTCGAACCGCAGCTCATCCAGGACCGATAACTCTTTGCGAACCCATGACTTCACGCACAGCAGTCGTGCTAGCAACCACTACACAAACGAGGCAGTAAAACCAACCCACCTATCAATAACAACATGCGTCAGATATTTATTGACAGTTACCCCTTACCCTATGAAGTGCGACTAGTAAATTCATGTAGGAGGGTACGTGCCAGCGAGAATGTGAAACATGTACTGTGGGCTGTGACATGTTTGCGAAATATTTGTGTATCATTTGTTGTTTGGACACTGATGTTGGTTTGATATTGGCTGAAGCCAGGAGTTTCTGATATGTCTTTATGGTTCGTCTTCCATCGTGTCGGCACAAGCTTTAAGAGAATAGGTCATGCCGTAGTGAAAAGATTAGCCAGTAAGCAATGTTGGTAGCGGGGCTGACTGCCCAGGGTGCGCCGGACGTACTTAAGTTCACACACAGTTTACATTCCTTACACAAAAATGCTTTTACTCAAAGGAAGAAGAATATTTTGAATATAAAACAAAAAAAAAAACAATTGATTCCTAGATGTTATAATATGTTTGTTGTTGTTGATAAATTACCGATTCAAAGTTATTAAGGCGATCTACGGTTAATTAATTTATTTTATTAAGAATTATTTTGCAACGCCTGAAAAAGGCAACTAAGTTAAAAGAGCTAGCTATTTTATATTGTATCAACTTATGGACACTTACAGCGGTTACGCACTGCATCCGATCCAAATCCGTTAAAATACGGATATAATAAACTCGGACAGAATTCGGATATTGCTTTACGCACTGCATCCGATCCGAATCCGTGAAAATACCAATCTAGAGTAAAAATCTCGGACCGAATTCGGATATCGCTTACGCACTTATCCGATCTCTGATCCAAATTCAAACAATTCAGGGGCCATCTTTGGCAGATCCATTTGGCGTCCGATTTGAATCCGAGGTAGTGCGAAAGCGTTCATACAACTGTTCAGAGATCGGAATAGTGCGTAAGCAACATCCGAATTCGGTCCGAGATTTTTACTCTTTATCGATATTTTCACGGATTCGGATCGGATGCAGTGCGTAAAGCAATATCCGAATTCGATCCGAGTTTTTTACTCTTTATCGATATTTTCACGGATTCGGATCGGATGCAGTGCGTAAAGCAATATCCGAATTCGATCCGAGTTTTTTATATCCGTATTTTCACGTATTCGGATCGGATGAAGTGCGTAATCGCTCTTATGGCTAATTTACAACCGCGCGAATCGTACGATCTGCAAGATGAAGCTGTGCTTGACGCGGTCAGCCTGTGGATGGGTGATCGTTTGTTGCTTTGGAGAGCACGTTAAACCGTTGGTCGCAGGTGTCATACGAAGTCGTTACGGGTAAGTAGATCGATAGTCTGAGAACCGGTCTGTCCTTAGGATATCTGTATTGTCCAGTAACTTTTTTGCGGAGGTCTGATGGCAGTCGATTCGAAGGAATATAATGCATCATAAACAATAAACTCGTATGTACGCAAAGTTTAATTATTTTACACGTAATTTGGATACGTAAATGAATGTCAATAATTAAATTGAAATACTCAGTACAATAATGCAACAATATCATCACCTTTTTAATTAAATCCTGGTATTGGCCAAACTCAATTTAATTTCCGAACATTGTTACCTATAGTTTGTTACCTAATTGACCTCGCATGACCCCGAACCAGCTATCGAACAAACTTAACAACTCATGTATCGATATTTCACACGAATACAATTTACAAATAACCGGCTTGATACGTGGAACTTCGGATATCTTGGGGTATAGGCAGACCGGCAGACGTCGACTAACTTTGCCAGACCCGCGTGTCAACTTACTGATCACGCCAATATCGCTTCGCTACCCCACTTACTCTCCTATCACAGGAAAATGAACTTTAACCCTTTATAATAAGATGCTAACGGAGTGCATTATGTAAGTGATTCCGAAGAATACGGTGCTGAGATTTAGCTAACCAACTTACTCTCTGGCCAGACGAAATTAGACCGTGTATCGTTGAAATAAGATGCAAGGAGAGTGTTAAATGTAAGTTGAAGAATATGTTGAGTTTTACGTAGATGGACAGCGGATAGAAATAGTATAAGGCATTTTGTAAGCTGCTAATGCTTTGCGATATACTGTGGTTAATATAATGAGGATGTGAGAACAACGTATCTTTAATGTATTCGGCTTTACATGTACTTTTATTGTAATCTTTAACGATTGTAGCAAAGTACATGATATATCGGTAAACAGATAGGAAAACAAACATTTTGAACAATACATGTACAATGGGCGGTCTTATTACACGGCGATCTCTTCCAGACAACCTTAGGATGGAGTGGAAGACGGAAAGACATAACGGGCAGTCCTGGTGTACAAGTACGTATCGTACATATTACTTATATTACTTAGACATAATACATAACATGAAATACACTTTCTTCATGCAAGAAGAATAGCTTACTGAAACAGGCTGCGTTCTGCGAACTGCGTTCAATGTTTTGATTGGCAGCGAGAGCCAACCGAAACGCAGTACGCAGAACGCTTGCCCGCAGCCTGTATGTTTTTCGAACAACTGCATCTGTAGTATGTAATGATGTGTTACATAATTAGCTCATTACTGTCCCATTACTGGGCACGAGCTTCTGAGAATGAGAACTTTCTTTTGGATCCCTCTCAGTTGGGCAGGTTTCCTTCCGATGTTTTCTTTCACCGTTAACGCCAATGATGATCAAATTCTCATCGGCACAGTCATGATTTCAAAATGACTGGAGGTACGGACCGGGAAGAGTAGGTAACCATGGAGTTTCTTGCCAGCTCTTCTCCATAGGTTTCCATGAATTCGACTTTTCATAAGCGACTGTGATGTTTGAGTAAAATAAAAACCGGCCAAGTGCGAGACGGACTTGCGCACGAAGGGTTCCGTAGCATTATCTATAAAAATGGCAAAAAAATCACGTTTGTTGTATGGGAGCCCCGTTAAATATTTATTTTATTCCATTTATTAGTATTTGCTGTTATAGCGGCAACAGAAATACATCATCTGTGAAAATATCAACTGTCTAACTATCACGGTTCATGAGATACTGCCTGGTGACAGACGGACGGACGGACAGCGGAGTCTTAGTAATAGGGTTAGGGCTTAGGTTTTACCATTTGGGTACGGAAACCTAAAAATAAAATATTGATTTTGAACTCAAGCCCTCCAGCGTGGAATGCAAGCGTTCAATCACTATGCAATCACTGCTATAATAAGCATGAGTATTTTAAATTCCCCTTTACATTAATTGTGTACCGATCGGAATGTGCCAATAATATTGCCGGTCGCGTCAGAATCCGACGCGACCGGCATGCCGGGCGTGCCGTGCCGATGCCCCGCTATGTAAGATATGCACCTGCAGAGCTGGAATGTACTGCTATTGTGTTTGGTACTGCAACTTCATTGTTCTTGGTAGAAGGTTAATTGATAAGCTGTGGAGTTCTTTGAGGCATTTTATTAAGGGTGACAAAATAATTTAGTTAATCTGAACATTTTAAGAACCTTTTAAAGTGTTATGTTCCTTGGAAATACCTAGTATACTCTATTTAATATAACATTCGACAAATAGGAGCCATATTAGCAAGGAAATGTCACTTCCAGTAGAGATTCAAGACAGTATTATGCTTTTATGAACCTCAAAAGTTCAAAAGATATTCGTGGTGGTGTCCACTTTTGTCTAATGTTTGATGAAGCGTGGGGTATAGTTTAAACCACACTTAGCATGGGTACATTCACTGTGAAGATCGCCCGGAGGACACGGTGGAGCACCGCCGTGACCTCTCGCGTCCGGCCCTGGTTCAACCCATGCTCCGGAGCAAGAGGGCATGGGAAGCAGTCACCTCCTTCTGTGAAGCAGTAATGCTAGCAAAGGAGGAGGCGGACCGTGTAAGGGAGAGGCAAACTTCACGCCCCAACTACCCCAACAGAAGAAGACGCCCCGGGCGTCAGGAGTCGCAGGGCGATTCACGGCCACCGTAGGCGCGGGCCTGCGGACGGCGAGTGTTGGGTGGCTCGCCGTCCGATCAGAACCAGGCCCGGGTCGACGGCGCGTTATGTTCCACGCGCGCTTCAATGATGTCAACATAGTAGACGGGGCCCGTTAGGGCCAGTGCCTACCAGGGTTGCGGAATTTGTTTGAAAGAGTTACCGCGGCCCTGGAACGCAAATGGCATTAAGAGTAACACGGTTGGGTTTTAGTCAGTAAGAGTCTGACACTCCCTTCCGCTCCGCCCAGAGCGGAAGAAGTCATTTAATGGTTTCCGACATTTAAAAAAAAAACATCGTTACATAGATACTGTCTGCTGAAAGTATATAAAATAGCACCATTTACATAGAGCAGAATCTTTAAAGAAAAGTTGAAAGAGCTTTATCTATTCCTTTATTGCCCTACTCACGCAGCCGGGATCCGCAGCATTTATAAAGTAGTAAAAATAATTCTTTAGTCAAACCAATGTGGACGATTCTTTCTTCTTCTCTTGTTTCTCAGACTTATGACTGTTCGCCATCAGTCAGATGTCTCGGGGAATACTTTTATCAATTTTAAATTGTTATATTCACCGAGTAAATTGCACTTCATTCTAAAAATAAATAATTCTTAAATCTTTATCTGTTATAGGCTGGTCCAAACCAATTTGATAGGTAAACAAAGATTAGGAAATTAATTTTAAAAAAATAGCATCGGTAAATAGTCACGTGTTTTAACTATAGAGCAACGCGGTTAATACAATGGGGTAGGCAAATCTAAATCTAGAACTAATGGCGCTACTCTCGATTGTACGAATGCGCTCTTAATGGTTGCATTTTTTTGGCATAATTGCTAATATCAATCTGATGGTTTGTGCGAAGTTGTGTGGAAATCGGTTGTCATGGTATGGGCACGTGTTACGGAGAAATGAGGAAAATGTAGTGAGGAGAGTTTTGAGTATGAATGTCGATGGCTATAAGAGCAGGGGAAGACCAAAGAAACGATGGATGGAATGTGTGAATGATGATATGGTTAGAAAGGGGTGACTACCGAGATGACGACTAATAGGGAAGTATGGAAGAAAAAGACATGTTGCGCCGACCCCAAATAAATTGGGATAAGGGCAGGAGAATGATGAATCTGATGGTTCTAATTGGTGAAATAACTACGTATAGAGGTGCTACCATCTTCTTTGGTTTTACGATTCCTTCCCCATTGGAAATTCATTTCATTTAATTTAAACAATACCTTAATTTTTCATTACAGTTTCAAATAAAAACTCTTTAGTTTTACATTCTGAAGCATGTGATGTCTGCATATTTTCGTACAAAACTTTCCTCTACAACGCCAACATTTTGCAAAACGACGTGCATATTTAAAGGTCTACAGTATTTGGCTGAATATTATAGGCGTGTTAGTCGTCCACATGAATATGCAGACGGCCAGTGTGTACAGCTGGTCTGAATTAATAATTAAAAGCGAAAGCAGGCTTAAGAGCTCACCCGAGTACGAGTAGCTGCCACTTACCTACAGACAGAACGAGCCTTTTTAATTAGCAATCAGTTGACGAGATTTGGACACTATTTAGAGACTGTATCTATAATAATTTGAAATATTTTTATTGTATAAGAAAGAAATTAGGTACCTACAATATAATGGCGGGGATTCTGTTGTTTACAAACTAAAATTAATTTAGGCTATTGTCAGCCTTTTTATTGTGATAAAATAAGAAAAAAACGGACGTAAATAAGAGCTATCATATTTAGTTGGTGTGGTGCCGGACGTAAAGAATAGCACTACTCCATCTCTTCCCATGGGTGTCGTAAAAGGCGACTAAGAGATTCACTATGGATGATGATGGGCAGCAGCGTTCTTTGAGTCCTGTAACAACCATACTGCGATCGCCAACCCGCCTGCCAAGCATGGCGATTATGGCAAACCCCCCCAACATGTATAGCAAAAAGAAGAAACGGCCCCTAGTCTCCGGCGGCTCTGCTAGCCCTGGTCACGGTAGCGGGTTAGATAACGGCGGGGCATGGGGTGCTAAGAAGCTCAGGACCGGTCGATGTGGTGATGCTTGGGGGAGGCCTATATCCAGCAGTGGACGCATTTCGGCTGAATGATGATGATATTTAGTTGAACTAAAATTTCAATACTTAGACGACACGCAGAACTGTCGACTAAAAACACGGTGACGTTCAAGAGGTGAACTAGTTTGACATCCCTAACTTAGTTCTTATCTACCACCGTCCTTTTCTCGCACTGTCTACCGGCAATTTCTCTAATTTTAGTTTAGTTGGTGAACAAGAGAATCGGCACAATTGCGACTGTTTTTAAACTGTCCTGTAAATATTCAAATCACATTGACTTCTGTTGTATTTCTAACAATAGTTAAGTTTAGTTTACTGTTGTAATTCCTCATTGGCTTTAGTTTGACGATTGCTAAGGTCATGCTATCCATGAATCAATTTTTGTTTTTATTTTGATTTGATCGGTTTGGGATATGTAATATAAGAAAAGACTTAATTTATTTCATAAGTTTGTATATCATATAAAAATAGAATAAGTAAAGTCCCAGATTTTGAGTAAACAAAACATAACATAAACTCACGCCTGTAGTCCCCGAAGGGTTGTCAGAGGTGTAATAGTACACCCACATTTCGCCGTTTATGTTTACGCCCCATGTAATTAGAGGGCGAGCCTATTGCCATCGACTGGGCACAAATCCAGACTCCGGGCTGCTACTGAGAAATTCCACTCGGAAAAACCCAGTGACACTTTGCCCGACCTGGGGATCGCGAACCCAGGACCTCACGCTCAGCAGGCACGCTTGCGACCGCTAGACCAACGATAGTCAAACAAACAATTCAAATAAACAAAACATTACACATCAATATACCCCTTAAAAATTTCTCAGCATCTAAAGTTCCTGTAACACACGAACGTTAAGGAAAAAATCGAGAGAATATCTTTCGCTTCCTTCTTTTATCCTTTAAGAACTTAGTGAAAGCAAAAAACCTAAGCTCTAAAGCTATGCAAATGTGCGAAGGTCTTGAGGGTCGGTGTAGAAGGGCAAGGGGGTATGGGGGGTGGAAAGGGGTGGCTGGACAAGGGGCAAGGAGAACAAAATGCCATCGCTTTGTACGACGTTAATCCTTTAATAGCAATCGAGCCGGCGATGCAGCTAGCTAGTTTAGTACTGTTGAGATGTTTTATTGAGCTTAGATTTTTTTCTTCGAGATTTTGTCTTTGTTTTCGTGTTGTATGGGTTTAAATATTACATATGTATGCTCTGGCCATGTTGGGTACACAAATGCAATGGGCAGGATAATGCTATACTTTGATCACGGTAAAATTTATAGGCAAACTTGATGTGCACTTTTCTATAGGTGTAAAGAAATCTAGAAAGAAAAAATACTTATTCTAGACTCACACAGGCAGTTAAAGAAACAAAAACAGTAAACGAAAAATTTTACCAACCTGCATGAGGCCATAAAAGGCTCCTATCATAATGTTGCGTTTTACATCTCAATCCACTAAGTTTAACAGCGACTGAACAAGCAGTACCTAAAGCTGATAAATTCTGGTTTATTCATCTCATTGCAGTCATACTGTTACGGGAAAAAAGATATATTTTGAGAAATGGCAGTAAGTATTACGAACGGTAGACATTTTGAGAGTTCGCTTTGCGACTGAGTCGACTGATGCAGTTTTTTCTTTAAAAAAAGAGAGTAGATATATGTCAAACATTTTTTATTACATTTATCCCGTGTACCTTCTCACCGCACGCTGGCGATAGACGCGTGTTGTAAGATTCAATAAAACCCAGCACGTTTGGATCTATACGGTCCGCCTGGCTAGCTACCACCCAGCAGTTTAGCGTTCGTTGTGTGTGTGTGAGAACCAGAAGGATATAGTGGAATCCCTCTATACCTATGTCTGTTACGTTGGATTCGTCGGCTCCGTCTAAGGCTCTGTCTGAGCTTGCCATCAGGCTCCCGATTTCAAACCTTTCCGAAAAGCAGCTTTCGACCGATTTGGTTTGTTATCTCGTTCCATGTTTTTTTTTTTGCTTCTACCTTTTGCCCGCAGCTTTGCTTGCGTGAAATTTTGAACCCGTTAAGTGACGATTTTCCATACAAACTTTCATCCCCTATTTAACTCCCTACGGGGTTGATTTTCGAAAAATTCCTTATTCCTTGTCTACATTATAAAGGGAATCTCTGTACAAAATTTCAGCGTTCTAATTCCAAGGGTTTGGTCTGGTCGTTGATGAGTCAGTCAATCAGTTAGTCAGGACCTTTCTTTTTATTTTTATTTAGCGATAATCTCGCATTTCACTACTATCCCGCCTGATGGTAAGCGATGATGTGGTCGACGGTGAAGCACGCTTGCCTAGAACTAACCTATTCACTCTTGACTTAAGACCCCAAGGTTGTAGCTATCAGGAAACACAGACTCCGGTACCATTCCACTCCGGTACGATTCTCGTAACGAGAGAAAAAGAGATAGCTAACGCGCGTCTTACGTAGGCGGTTCAAAGCAACGCGAATTGCGAAGCAATCCGATGCGGCGACAAGCGAATTCAATGCGATGCGGTGCGAAGCGGCGGCTTTGTCCTACGAACTCGCGAACCACCCGCCGCGCACCGCCTTCATTCAGTAGCACTGTACGGCACCGCATCCAGTTCGCGCGAAATTACAAGCCAACTGATCGCGTTCGCTTTACTTCGCACCGCGCTGCACCGCACTCCGCGTGCGTTTGGTTACGTAGGCCACTTCAATAGGCATCGACTGTTTGTTGTTTTCGCGCCGCGCCGCGCCGCTTCTAGATCGCTCACGTAGGATCCCGCGTTACTGAATCTTTCGACAACAGACCAATCGAATTGTTATGAATCAGGGGGCAGGTGTGACGAGGGTCAAACGCTACGAAATCAAAGAATAAAAAAAAAAAATTACGTAAGTATAATCTTGTTTTTTTTTTTGTTATCTCTGTAATTTTAGCTTGTCAACCTATCAATGTTATCTTCACAGATATGAAGCAAATAAATAACATTTTAGTTGAGTTATCGCTGCAGGGTCGTCCCTAAGGGGCTAAGGGTTCAGGGTCGTCACACATCGCCTCAATAAATCTCCAGGGTGGACAAAGAAATGATAAACACGCTTGTGCGTATGAGTAATGTTGGCTGTATGATATATGGCGTGGCCACCCCTACCAGGGCTTGTATCGTGGCTAATAATTCTAGTCCGGCTTTCCTTGATTGCTTTCAAGAGAGGCTCCTGAAGAAAGTCGATCTAATAGAATCTATTTTTACCCGACTACGGAAAAGGAAGAGTAATGAGTTTAACAGTCTATGTATGTGTGTATGTGTCTATGCATGGATGTTCGTAGCTCAAAAACTACTAATCCGGGCTTTACAAATGAGGTGTCGATTGAATTATTAGATTGAGATCTATCGATATGTACACTTCTTCTTCTTCTCTCGCCTCAGCTCGAGCTATACGAGAATATCTCATGCCGTGGTAGTCAGCAAGGTTGGTAGTGGGGCTGACTGTCCAGAGTGCGCCGGGCATACTGAAGTATCGTCACTCGTGGAAGCTCTTTTAATGCTACCTTTTTTGAGTTATAAATAGTTACTCACTGGAGTATATATACAAGGTTAGTCGGAAAGGGGGTACTAATCCGCAGGCCACTTATAGTATCACTGATGACTGTCTTAAAGCAAGTGTTAAAATTTCAAAATTCGGCAATTTTTTTTTCAATGCAAAATGATTTTAATTTTGGTTTTTTCAAAATTTCTTCTTCCCTTCTTTAGTTACAAATTCAGAAAATGGTGCTTCTAATTCAAGACCCCAAATAGGACCTAAAATGTAAACGCAGCTGATCATATCTGGGGATAGATAGATTTTAAAGATTTTTTTTTTAGATCTTTGGTCACCTATTTCTCTTAAACTATTGACTTTTGGAAAAAGTTGTAGAACAAAAGTTATTCATTATTATTGGTAACCCCCTTTCAGATAAGTACCCCCTTTCTGACTAACCTTGTATGGGCTGATCTGCTAAAGCGTGTAAATTCCAACAGTTTACTAAATAATGGTGCCAATTCTGTTGTGCAAAAACTAAACTTAATTTAGGTGTTGCCATCTTTTTCACTCTGATAAAATAAGAAAGAGACGGGGTAAGATACATACCTACTTATGAGCTGTTAGTTGAACTAAAATTTCCATACTTTAGACGGCACGTCAGAATCGTGTCGATTAAAATACGATGAAGTACAATGCGTAAACTTGTTGACATTTCTAACTTAGTTCTTACACAGTAGAGTGGTTGTTATCTATCACCGTCTTTTTCTCGCGCTGTCTGTAGTAAAAGATAGCAATTCTCTAATTTTAGTATAGTTGGTGAACAAGAGAATCGGCATTATTAAGGTCACAGCTCACTAGAGCCACCTGGCATCCGACCCGCATCGCCTCGCCTCGTGCGTTTGTTTGTGATTTATATGAAATTGTATGGATGAGCGGTCACTACATCAACTTCGCCTCGGGCGTATGGCCGTCCACGCGTGTACGACGAGTTGACCACTCGGTGACAACTCGATGCTCGCCTTGCATTGCTGCGCATTGCCAACGCACAAGTCCCGAGTGAACCGCGCGCTGCCATCGTGTAGACTCCTATGACGACTCCACTGGTTAACCATGCAACGTTTACTGGTGATAACGCGGCGTCCACCCGTGAACCGCCTGCTGACAACGAGTAGACGCCGAGCGACGAGGCGATGCGGGTCGGGTGCCGGGTGGTTCTAATAAGTTGTGACCTGTATGTAGTATGAAATAGATTGATTGGACGATTTGTTACAGTTTCAGGCTGATACATTCAATCCTGCCTGATGCATTTAATACATAGTCTCCAATATTAACAATAGCATTGTCTAAAATCAATCCCCAAACTCGTTGAGGTCCCAAAAGTTTTCAATTAATTAACGTTATTTAGAACATTTCCGAGTTGTAATTTAATACTTTGTTGTTGTGTTCCGGATAGCTGATTAATTAGTAGGGCTGATATGAAAAGTAGCTTACTTTAGGAGTTTGTTTGACTTAATAAGCGAAGTTCTACAAAACGTCTTTTTGAGTCAAACTTGGAGCTTTGATGAGACGAGGGGTTGACGGAGATGTGATTAGAACGTCTTCGTGTTCTCTTCATAAATAACTTCACGTTTGTGCCAGTATTTTTTTAAGTACGCATGTTTTGTTATTTTTTTCCCGTTGTTTATTTTTGATCATTCATAGGAACACAATTTTAAGTAGAGATGGGCCGAATATTCGTTTTATATTCGTTATTCGGCATATTCGGCAGGTTTACCGAATATTCTTATTCGGCCGAATATTCGGCTAAATCACCGAACGTTCGGTAAAGTGGTACTCAAAGTATTTTTACTGTATTGAGCCGTGTATGATTGAGTATGAGTTGAGTGTTAAATGGGTTATGTTTATGAGGTAAGTAATTTACATGTTTTTGTCGGCACTATAGTTTTATTTCCAATAACAGCAGATAAAAAGATGGTTATTAAAAACCAAATATAAGTACCTATGTAGCTATTTTGGGATTAAGCTACAGTGAACTCTTTATAATAAAATAATATATGTTATTATAATCAGGTCTATAATGTTAGAAAGAATTGCATGATTAAATTACAACATTTCAGCAGATATGATAATCATATTTCTAGTTTCTACTTAAAGTGGCAAAAATTATTTATTGAAAATAAACAGTTACCTATTGTCTTATAAACTTTAAAGTTTAAACGTTAAAAGTATTATACCAATATAGTTTTTTTTAAGAGAAAGAATTAATTACATTTTTATAGGCATTCATTTGAGAGATCAATCAATTACCCCTACACAAACAAAGTAACTCTAATATAAATATTAGTGACATACTAAGACGATGAGATCTTTATAAGAGACCAAATCGAATATAATAAATAATTATACAGGAACATAACCTTAAGAATTCACATTTTTATTAACTTTTTATTTAAGTTACATGAAGGTAAATTTTCTTAAAACGCCCATCCGCGCGCTTTTCGTAAACGCATTCAGACTTGTATTGTTTACTTTAGGGAATCAATTTAGCCGAATATTCGGCCGAATATTCGGTTCGGTAAAAGTTTTACCGAATATTCGGCCGAATGTTCGTATTCGGTGAAATCCATGTTCGGCCCATTTCTAATTTTAAGTAGAAGAAACGGAGTCACACATTAATTTCAAGACTACCTTCTCTGTTTGCTCAATAAGAACTATTTTTTCAAGTTTCTCCGATCCGTTAAAAATCAACTCTAAGAATTTTATGGGATTACTCGGTATTGGAAACTGAACAACTTTAGTTCTACAACTTTTCGAAATTCGCGTATTTTTTTTAAAACTTTCCATATAGATAAAAAAAATATTTAAATTGATTAGTATGGACAGGCATAAAAAAATTGGCGTATTTCGAAAAGTTGTAGAACGAAAGTTATTCAATTTTCGATACCGAGTAACCCCACAAAATTCTTAGTGTTGATTTTTTAACATCTTGTATAAATACCAGTTTTTTTATGACGTAATGTGTTTTTGGATTTATTATATATAAATATATATGTTTTTGGAAGCTAGATAAGCTCTGTTCAATGATTATTTACCTAAGTCCGTGAAAACAGTCCTTAACATTATTTGTAGGATTAGCGTTAGTATTATTAAGTGGACGAAGACGTATGTAACGCCAAGTGTTGCATAGTGGATAAATTGCCAAGATAAGGCGTGTTCACATCGATGCGTATCGTGTTATCGCGTGAACTGTCAGCCGGTGTCAGAGTGACGTATCGCGCGCGATACCGCCGCCTCTAGGGTTACCATTGCTAAACTTTTGTGTAGGCACGTATCTATATAAATAAAAAGAAAAGTCCCGACTGACCGATTGACTGACTCATCAACGCCCAGCCCAACCCCTTGGATCTAGAGAGCTGAAATTTTGCACAGAGGTTCCTTTTATAATGTAGATAAGGAATGTGGAAGAATTTTGTCGAAATTCAACCTCTAAAGGAGGTAAATAGGGGATGAAAATTTGTATGGAAAAACGTCACTTAACGGGTTCAAAATTTCACGCAAGCGAAGCTGCGGGGAAAAGCTAGTTTCATATAAATCTTAGGCCCGTATTAACAGACAGCCCTCATGTGAGAGGTCTTTCAAAAGCAGCTAAAAGCTACCTTAGAAAAGCTACCTTAGAAAAGCTACCTTATAGTAGAATTCAATATATTTGACAACTTTTTTCTTAAATGTCTCTCAAATGAGAAATGTTTATTAATACGGGCCTTAGCTCTATTTGGCATTGTACTCGTAAACTATTAATGAGCTACACGTTTTTATAATACCCAATGGTGAATAGATTGATAATATTGTTGGTCATCATGATAATTATCATCAGTTTCACTAAAGTCTATTTTAAAGCATACATTATTCAATCGAATGAGTAGGTACCTAAGTGGTTTATATTTTAATAATAGATTTAAAGCTTATTTATTACTCCCATACTATATTCTGATTAAATTGCAATTCAGCTCACCTTGTAAGAATAACAAATTACGAGGTTATTGCTACTGCGTCAAAAGTACTTTGAATCTTATATTTTATTGGCGGCAACGTTAACAAATAATACGCAATAAATAACATAAAATTGCCAATGAAACACCGTTACCACACTTTCCTTAATCACCCCAATTAATAAATACAAGCCACGTTCCCCACCCAGCTTCTTGGCAACATCTCGTACGGTAAGTATAACAAATGGCAACCCTGGGACCGCTCGCGAGGACGCGCGTCACCGGGCGGCATAAATCATACGCGCCCTAGCCGTCTGATCCCGCCTTAATATACTGCGAGAAAAAGTAACCCGACCCCGTCGGACATAGGAATACACTTAACACGATATACTTGTACGAAGTTTTGGACTTCTTTATTGAAAAGGTGGGATGCTTTGCGCTTTTGGGATTGAAAGGATTTGGGGATGCGTTGTCATCCACTTGGGTATTACGATTTAGAGGAGAATCTATGACGATGTTAACAAGATTCGCTGATAATATGCTGTGGATCATTATTTAAAGTTAAATTGACTGTAAAGTCCATTTTTACATTCCCATTGAAAAGAACGAAATGTGTTTATTAGTATTTTATCAGGTAGTCTATATTCGTTACTAAATCTTGTGAATTGCTTGTCGTGGTTTGACTACAATTTAACGAACTTAGACCACTTCTAGTGATCGTGTTAAGACGATACAGATTCATCGACACGTTAAACAAGCTAGTAGTTATCCACTTTCCAATAACCCAGTAAAGCTTTATACAAAAGTGAACCATTTCAGAGATATTATTTTTAAGTTACCAAGTTTCTCATTTAAAAAAAAAAAAAAAACATCTTGAAAATTTTCAAGAACTATTTTTGAGTTATTACTTAGATAGAGAATAATATGTCCTATCACCCTGCCACTAGATCGTGACCAAATAACCTAGATACCGAGACTTTTTAATCATCTTAAAGCCGAAAACCATTTACTCTGCTCATTATTCTATACAATATTTACCATGGGACAAACACTAAAAAGCCACGGAGATTTCAATTGGATTGAAATATATAGAAGACCAACGCTCACATAGCAACAAGCATCGAACACAAAATCATCTATCACATAGCTAATCTATATGTTTACAACACAGATTTCAAGCAACATAGATGTATCACCTAATCCTTTACCGTAGGCCTGCGAGGCGGCACCTCGCGGCCAGAGGCGACAATAAATCAACCCCCGAGGAAATTGCCGACGACGCGACCGGGGGTGAGGCGCGCGGGGAGGGGCGAGCTTCCCGGGAGGAGGGCGATTTAATTAAATCTTGCATCGAACTCCTGAGGCCAGCCTAACGAACGACCATTGTGTTTAAATAATGTGTATGCTGACTTTTTGCGTGATCGAATCACGGTTGAACGGTTGTGGAACAGCCTGAATTAGATGGGGGTTTGTGAAATCAAAAATGTGGATTGGAAGTAATTGTATCTGTGGAATTTGAGGACTTTGTACTGCGTTTGATCTTATTTTAGACTACGGACGGATCATTGTTCAACTCTATACATTGATAGCTGCAGCGAATATTTTGGGGGATGTTATTCTGCCTAGCCTTTTCCCTACTATGTTAGGGTCAGCCTCCAGTCTAACCAGATGCTGCTGAATATATTATGTATTTTACACGGAGCGACTGCCATCAGAACCCCGCAACCCAGTTATTGGGCAATGCCGATATCTTTAGGTTAGAGCAGTTGTCTGACTTTCGGGCTTCTGATTACCCGTAACGACTGTCATAGGTATTGGTATGACACCCGGGACCGACGGTATATGTATGTATATAGATGGCATGGCAGATTTATCATCACAATATAATTTTGTCTGGCTTCTATTCACCCCTATTGGGTGGGATATTAAAGGAACAATATAAATGTCATTCAAGACACGAACGGTTAAGGACATTTGCCCCCTTATTACAATAGGTGGTTTAAACCCAGACCAAGATAAGCCCAGATTTAAAATATACCCATCACTTTCTAACATAATATAACAAAAAGAGACGGGGCTATTTTAAAACCAGGGTTTTTCTTAGACCATCGTTTGTAATAAGGGGGGCTGAGTCTATTGGGCTGAGAAGTTACCTGTTTGTTGGACTCCGTAGCTTTTGGAAAATCAGGTTTTTGATGAAGAGATGACATCCTTCTCATATAAGTATTCTAGTCACTTGTCAGATCATCAATGGAAGGTATTAATACAATACAATTTACTATATAATTTTCTCATGATCACAATAGTGTCATAAGAAGTTAGAAATACAATAGAGACTGGTGTCTGATGTAGGTAAAACCTGTATTACAGATCACCAGGCTAACCCTCCAAAGAAACAAGAACATTTTAATTTGAAACTGTATTGTTTGAAACTGTATTATTTGAAACTGTATTATTTGGACGCTTAATTACTTGTACATCTAATATTATTAGATGCATGAACGTGGACATAAGGAGTATGTAAGGATCGTAGCATGTGGCGTTCTGCAGTTTCTGCATACCCCTATGGGAGAAAGGCGATTTTAAGAAGGTAGTTGTAAAAAAACATGGAAAGAAGAAGAAATAATAACTAATTCAACAAAAAATAATAAAAATTAGGTATAAAATAAATAAAAAAGGTAAACATACGTGGATACGTTGATTATACTTAGTTGCCTGTGTTAGATTAGAAATTAACAATCATTACAAATAAATAATATGAACTAAAAATTATGATCGGGACCATTCCACCAAATAACACTTTCCCCCTGCTTTCTACAAGCCTCAATGAGGTGAGTATAAACGACCGTGCTAAGTACTTATTCTCCTCAATTGCTCATATTTCATTTGGGGGGTACTAAATAAGGCTTTATTACGTAAATAATATCCCCCAAAATATTCCTGCTAATTAATATGAGGGCCCGCCTGTTGAACTGGGGTTATCTTGAATTATTTTAAATTTACTGCGGCTTGCAACGAAGCCTTTGGTCTTTTATTATTGTTATTAAATGAAGGATTGTTATGTAGTCCTCTAAGAAAAGATACCTTCCTTTGGGAGTTGCATAGGGACTAAGCTGTCATTCAAGAGGTTGTTAAGAAGTTACTAGAGGTATTCCATTTAACGTATCAATTTGAATCACACAAACAGTTTTCCTATTACTATTGGTGCGATTCGAATTGGTGCTCTTTGAATTCGTGCGCTAAACAGAATGCCTGAGCCACTAAAATACGCAACGTGTATAATGCTTACTACATAATTGCCTATACTCTTAACATTAGACAAATAAGACCCATTTCAGCAAGGAAATATTAATGATCAATCAAGATGGGCTGAAACTCTAGTTGAAGAAATGGATCAAAAGATATTTGTGCTTGGCCATTCTTGTTTAATGTTAAATGAAATGGAGTATAATCCAGTCGCATTGGACTGACTAAAATTCAAAAAAGATGTTGATTCAGGTGATAGCGCAGACTTATAAAAAGGTGGACATTTACAAAGCATGCTAGGTACTTTTAAATACGTAAGGTAATCTCTTACGAATCTTAAAGTTGTTGATTATTGCATAAGTTCGTGTCCAGTAAGACGACGATTCTAATTTTTCCGGGTCAAGGTGTTTTTGCATGTTGTACACCAAGAGAATTGCTGATGCGTTGCCAACCTTAGACACAAAGTTGGAAAGTCTCATGTGCCTGTAATTTCAACGACACCCGGCACCTGACACCCGACACCCTTCAAACCGGAACACAGCGTTGCTTAGCGGCAGAAATAGGTATGGAGATAGTAGTACCTCTGACGAACTCTTCACAAGGAGCTTTACACCTGGCGTCGACTACAGCCGAAACGTGTTGCATCGAAGTGAGTCGAGTCGAGTCGCATTTATTCCTTGCGCGTCCATCTCAGACGAATCGAATCGAATCTTCAACTTCAACGAAGTAGGTAGGTCGTTTTTGCATGATGGACAGCTCGGATGAAGAAATGTTGATGAAAAAGAGGAGAATAGGAGAAAAAAGAAACGGTTTGCTCCAAAATACTGGGTACATTAATGTGAATAAAAAACTTTACGGCGAATTTCACCATCTATACTTGGGAGCAAATAAATCGAGCCACTTCTATTTTTCACGTAGGTATAATTGTTATTATTTTTGGTATTATGGAACAGATCAATTCTAAACATATATCACCTAAAAGGTTATTTGATAACCTTTACAATGAGGGTGGTTTTTTGTATTTTGAATTATATAATTCATGAAACTAGAACTAATAACCAGGACACGTGAAAAAAGTGGCTCGATTTCTTTGCTCCCAAGTGTACAGACTTGAAAAACAAATGGTCCATGTCAAATTTTTTCAATATTTTCGTTTATCCTACGAAAAATTTGAAGATTTGCTAGATTTATTTGTCCATTACCCCGCGTTGACTGAGGCGCGCCGAGTCGAATCGAAGCGCATCGGCGAAGAAATTCGCCCGTCGAGCAATGTGTGCGAGCGACTCAATTCGGCGCGCCGCGGCTCTTTGCTAATTTGCGCAGTTTCATACTAAATATACATATAAGCGCCGAATTTCTTGGATTCGATTTGACTCGACTCGGCGAGCCTAGTGGACGTGAGCCTTACTACTCTTGAAATCCACCTGACCTATTTACTGTGTATATCAGACTATCTGGCTACCATAGACTTGTCTATTACCTGCCTATGATAGCTACGTTATGGTTCATAATCCATTTATCTTAGTTAACGCCTACACCTTGCGCGGGTGACAAAGCTGGCTCTTCATTAATCTTTTGATTTCTAATCAGTGTGGGAATTAATTAGTTTTAGCGATATCACTGTTTGTGATGTGGCTTTCGCTGGGAAATCCTTTTGCAGAAGGCTACATTTAAGCTTGCCAGAAGATTCTGAAATACTACTGGCTCAAAAAGAGGGCATAGTTTCGAATTCTTTGTCTGTCAGAAAGCGGTTTATACTATAGGTAAATGCGGATAATTTTTAGCTATGTTTGGTCTAAGGGTTTTTTACACTCCACGTTTTTTTCAGGCGCTGGCGACGCGCGTCCCACGCAACTATAACGCGCTGCAAACGCGATGTTATCGCAACCAATTTACCTATTCACACGTTCATAAAATTGTAGTATGCAGACGACGATTTTTTCGCGAGCTGTCGACGCGCTCGTAGCGCGGAGTTACATCGATACAGACGCGCTGGCACAGCGCGTCTCTTTAGCTGCAACCACATACGTACAGCGCGTTTTAATCGGTTACTTACCGACACGCGCGTCTGTAGCGCGATACACGCTCCATCGCGCGCGTGCTACACGCGTTTTACTTTGCAAGGAGAGTTGCTCACGCGCGTCAATAGCGCGTTTCTCGTGAGTTTGCAGCGATGCAATTGCAAGTAATCTGCCTATTTCAAGTTTAGCAGCGCCGACAACGCGCGATAGAGAAACGCGCGTCGACGGCGCCTGAAAAAAACGTGGTGTGTAAGAGCTCTGATGTTTGATGATAATTACTTCAGCTGTTTCAATGTCGGGGGTTTTTATTTTCGATTTAAGTTTTATGTTTATAATAGCTACTATTGATATTGTTTCAGCTTTCAGATTGGTAAATGCTGAGGACAATTTATGAATGAGTGACCGTTTCTTGTACCTTTCAATCTTTATCTGACCTTTTTTTCGAGACCGGGATCTAAGTATTTTTTTTTTACATTTACTTGGCCGGTGTCGGTTATCATATCTTCAACAATCGTAACTGACAGTCAAAAGTCAGTCTGTCTAATACGATAGTGTGCCCTATTAATAGAGGTTGCGTAGGTCAGATGACATTTGCTTCTTGTAAAATATTAATCCCACCAAAAACATTAAATGTAAAAAATGCCAAGTCTCTTTAAGCAATCTTTTCACCGTAAAACGTTTTAAGATCTCATAGAAGCCAAGTCCTATTCAATTTATTTTGTAGTTAGTTATCTATCTAGTGACTGTATTAATAGTTTTATTTCTATTATAATTATAGTGACTTGGCAATGAGCACAAGATGAAACAAATATATTTGGAGGAGGTGAAAGTATCGCATAACGCACGCGTAATGTTTAATATCACAGGATTAGTTAAGTTCTTTTGATTTGACCATTAAACATAGGTACCTATAGATAATAATTGTCATGTTCTTATCAAATAAACTTAGGTTTTCTTAAATATGTATTGACGCACGTAGTCGATGGTGACCATAACTACTCATTGGCCGTAAAATCACGTCTGCATATCATAAATCACACATCAGCATAACAACTAATATAATCATAGTACTCATAGATATCAATTTGTAAATAACAGTCACACATAATTCCACACAGCAAGCAGCTTTTAATTTGTGCTCATTGCCAAGTCACTATAATTATAATAGAAATAAAACTATTAATACAGTCACTAGATAGATAACTAACTACAAAATAAATTGAATAGGACTTGGCTTCTATGAGATCTTAAAACGTTTTACGGTGAAAAGATTGCATATAGAGACTTGGCATTTTTTACATTTAATGTTTTTGGTGGGATCTCATTTATTTTTTGTAGGTGGGTCTCTTTCTTTTCTTTTTGGGTGACATAATAATGTCTTGTTCATCAACTGCTGCTTTGCTTAGAGCCTATTCTCTGTCTCTATCTCTTTTGTTTTATAACTAACTAACAAACTAAATATACAACAAACTATTTATGTTTTATGTTTTTTTTCTTTCTTTCTTTTAATCTTTATTGTAAAAATAAACTTACATTTGGCACTAGCTTCCACACTAGGATTCCCTGTGTCGTGGAAGCTAGGCGAAACCACTACATAAAGTATACATAAGTATTAACAAAATACAATAATACAATACAATATAAAATGTATTAAATTAGTATTTTTAATAACTAACTATTTAAGTAACTAATAACTAGCTGATTCGGATATCCATAAACTTCGTTTCGCCGAATATAAATTTACGTTATTATATTTTTTTAGTTTCTAAATGGTTTTTTTTCATAGATAGTTGGCGCTATCATACGAATTTCGCATGTGGACACGACACCCATGACGCGTATTTTGTAAAGTATCACAGCGCCATCTTGGATTTTGACTTCGACATCCTTTTCATCATCAGCACCCCCGAAAACAATGGACACGATATCCAAGACGCATATTTTGTAAAATTTTACAGCCGCCATCTTGGATTTTGACGTTGACCTCATTTTCGTCATCAGCTCCCCCGAAAACTATGGACACGACACCCATGACGCATATTTTGTAAAATATCACAGCGCCATCTTGGATTTTGACTTCGACCTCGTTTTCGTCATCAGCCCCCCCGAAAACCATGGTCACGACACCCATGACGCATATTTTGTAAAATATCACAGCACCATCTTGGATTTTGACTTCGACCTCTTTTTCGTCATCAGCACCCCCGAAAACCATGGACACAACACCCATGACGCATATTTTGTAAAATTTCACAGTCGCCATCTTGGATTTTGACTTTGACCTCATTTTTGGCATCAGCACCCCGGAAAACCGTGGGAACGACACCCATGACGCATATTTTGTAAAATTTCACAGCCGCCATCTTGGATTTTGATTTTGACCGCCCCCGCCCTCTGGAGGGAAAACTTGTGAGATATTAAAACTTTAAACAATTTAAATTAGCCTTTATGAATGTTATCTAGATACAGTAATAAATGGGTTCATATAGTTACATACTTAGTATACACCTCTGTCCTACCCTTCGGAGAATACAGGCGTGATGGTATGGAATCTCATTTCTCAGATTTTGCCCTAAATAAATAACAATTTATAAATAATCTACACCAATTCAATATTTTTTGTACGTAAACAAAGAACAAAGTTAACAATGCAGTCGAAATTCATACACCATGTTCCTGGCAAAATGGCAAATATAAAATTGTTTTCTATAATTAACTATTTTTTTATGTTTTTATAATTTTTCCTTTATATGTGCCTAATAATCTATCTTGATGCCAAATTTCAAGGTTCTAGGCCTGCTAGAAGTATCTTAGAATTTTGATGATCGGTCAGTCAGTGAGTCAGTGAGTCAGTGTGTCAGTGAGTCAGTGAGTGACAAAATGATGTAACTTTGATCGATGATAACTCGTAAACTATAAGTTCAAATATGATGTAATTTGGAAGTTTAGGTAGTTATAATGATTACTCTTGGTTACCGAAAGTTCAAACTGCTAGCTTTGGCCACAGCGAAGATATAGGGGGGGGGGGGGGGGGGGGGTGAAAGGGCCGCGCATGATTTCGAGAAAAGATGGTACGGCCGTGCCCGCTTTGCTCGAGACTTGGCGGGGCACTACCGTGCCCCCAGATATTCTGGCTCTCAACATGGCGGGCTCGGAGCTGTCACTATGAAAGCATCATTTGAATTTCATACATTTGATAAAGTAATTTTGTTTTAGTTTATCAAATCAACATCTCTAGTAATCCAAACGACACAAGAGGGAGCTTTGAAATGAGAGTTATTTATTATTATGGGCCAACACTTAAAACTACATATACACCGTGGCCCCGAAATACCCGAAAGATTTTCACCATCGATTCCGAGATGCCTAATTGGAGAAGAAAATCTAGGATATAGTTTGTTGAATAAAGCTTACTTTTCGAAATATTAATTATTTACGGAAATTGACAATTCGAAAATTTCTATGGTAACAAGTCCTATGAACGCGGCGTTGCGACTTTTATTAGACATACCCCACTCGCCGTACCTATGTCTTATTTGCCGGGGAGGGTTGTAAACTGAGAAGTTTCTTATCCACTCACACGATAATTTTATAAGTGTTGCCATTTCAACCTAAAGTATTGTTTACAAGGAAGTACTAACATTAATTGATTAATTAGGAAAAGAAAATTTTTTTTTTTAATAAAATGTCTTAATTTGTTTTTTGTTGATATAACATTTGACTCATTATACCATCAGAAAGGCGTGGTTAAAATCTTTCGGGTACGTCGGGCCCACGGTGTATACGAATGATACAGTTGGGAAAAGTATCAAAACAATATCTCTTCACAAGTTATCAAACTTACCTATACTTAGATATAATATGTAAATAGGCACAATGTGAGGTAGGTACCTCCCCATCTCCTCGCCAACATGTCCTTCTATGAATTGTTAATGCTTATTCAAATCACAATAAGAATTCTACTTTCAAAGGAAACTCTACTGAATACAATATGAGGATGTGTTCAAATACATAATAGATTTATTTATATTATTGTCATATATTTGTTATGTAAAAGGTTGGCAAACAAGCCGGCAGCCCACCTGATTGAAAATTGGTTACATCCGTCTATACACGTTGCCAGACTTAGAGACAAAGAAGATCTCATGTGCCTGAAATTTCACCGGCACTACCCTCCAAACTGAACACAGAAATGCTGCTTGTGGTAGTACTTCCCAGGACGAGCTCTTTTAATACATAAGTACATTAAATCCAATTTTTTTTTTTACTGCTGTGTTTGGTCCTAGGGGACCCTTCCTACGTAACCGGGCAGTTATTTTCGAGACCTGAAGGGTCTCCTCCAGCCAATGGGGGCTAGCCAGCTTGATGAGAGCTTAATTATCGGTGTGATTTTTTTTATATTGATAATTATTACTATACATACATAACTTCACGCCTTATTCCCCGAAGGGTTGGCAGAGGTGTATAGTACACCCACGTTTCGCCGTTATGTTTAAGTCCCATGTAATAGGGGGCGAGCCTATTGCCATCAACCGGGCACAAATCCAGACTCCGAGCTGCTACTGAGAAATTCCACATGGAAAAACCCATCAACCACTTTGCCCAACCTGGGGATCGAACCCAAGACCTCACTTTCAGCAGTCGCGCTTGCGACCACTAGACCAACGAGGCAGTCTATTATATATAGTAATTATTACTATAGTACCTAAAATATGTGACTGCCTCGTTGGTCTAGCGGTCGCAAGCGCGACTACTGAGCGTGAGGTCCTGGGTGCGATCCCCAGGTCGGGCAAAGTGTTGTTGGGTTTTTCCGTATGAAATTTCTCAGTAGCAGCCCGGAGTCTGGATTTGTGCCCGGTTGATGGCAATAGACTCGCCACTATTATATGGGACTTAAACATAACGGCGAAATAAGGGTGTACTATACACCTCTGGTAACCCTTTGGATGATACAGGCATGATGTTAAGTAAAGAGCAACGGGTTGCCGACATAGTGGCCGCGTTGCTCTATGTAGTAAAGTATTCAACAGAAGGTAAGTCATGATCTAATTAGAAAAACAATAGAATGCTCAGAGAATTCCGTAGATTTCCTGCCGGTTGTATCTCAATTACTTGACTCAAATAGTCATAAAATATTTGATGTGATTGTCGGGATTGCTACAGTCAAAATTGTATACGAATCTCAACATTGGTAAGAGATTAAAAAAAGAATTTACTGTAATCCAAATCTGTTGTTAAGTTTCATCTTCCCGTGAAACACAAAAGTGTTATGGAGTTCGTATTACTAATGTCCGATTACTATGATTAAGCGAGCGTTATTAGTTAAAATTAAGTCTCTTGTACTTATCTTTACCAACAATGAAGCGAAGACCTCGTAACTTAGTAGACCCTTACATACGTTAGTAGCTATCACAGGTAATATTAGCTTACAAGTTCATTTAATTGCCTAGTTTGTCAATAGGCCATAGGAATCGGGCATAAATTACCTAATGAATTGTTTTTGGTTAACAGAATGTGACGTCGTGTGCGACGTGTGACGTGTACGTTTCTGTATCTCATTTCGGGAGTCCTGTTTTTTGGGGTTGAACTTACGATATCTCTCTCGTTATCCAGACGCCTCAGCCCTTGAGCTGCTAGGGGCCGATTTTTCAATTGTCATAACTTTTATCTGAGTAATAATTTTGACGTTATGACAGATTTTTATAGAAAATATGATAAACCGTCAGATTTATTCCTCGGATAAAGATTGAAATATCGGTCCAAAATTTGATAAAAATTATTCTCTTGTAACCGACTTTTGACGCTACAGTATTTTAGCGCGGACTCTGTTTATCCCGCGTCGGTTTCTCGCAGAAGACCAAAGTCGCTGCAGAAATTATAGCATGTTTGAAGCAGCTTAGATTTGAATATATGCTTGAGCAATAAAGTTGAAGGTAAACTGGGGCTATACAAAACAACAATACTCTTCACTGTAAACAAAAAAAAAAGTACTATAAAAATAGAGATGTACAATGGGCGGTCTTATCGCACTAGGCGATTTCTGCTAGAACTGAAAACCGAGACTAGATATTTTGTGTCTGATTCTGCCAAAAAAGTTATTTTTAGTAAAATGTACTTTTACATTCCTCTTTGGCATAATGCTTAGAGACGACAAGATCGTCAGATGGTCCATATCTTGGTACCAGGATATTATCAACCACACATTTTTCAGGTGGCCAAGTTCCATCGATCCAATGCGGTTTCAGGCGCGCCACTTAATGAAATAGAAATTGGCGACCTCTCGAAGACAAACTCCTAACCCTCACCCGTCCCTCTCCCGCGAGGGGGAAACGCTCGCTCAAGTGCCGAGCGAAAGAGACAAAATATATTTATACAAAGTCAAAGACGACTGGCGAGTGGGATAGCTGTATTCATTATGAATATAATGCGGTCGCGCTTGTGTCTGTGCGTTTGTACGTGGAACACGCGTGTGTGTGTGGCGCGCCTTTCTACCACGCGGTGGAATCAATATTTCATCTTTGTGGAGCACGGTCACCGATTTAATGTTGTCCTGTTACACACCACACGAACAACATGCTACAACTACAAATTAAAAACTATTTATAAACAGAACAGTTTACATTCTTTTTATAAGTTCCCATTCTCCTTCATAAATCTCCGCCGACGTTTTACGAATAAATCACGAACCATCTAGCCGTAAATAACCAACCGCTGATCGTAATTCGAAAAAAGAATGTTCCCGTTACCACGATCGATGACGTGAAGTGAACGTCTCGCGTTGTGGTTGGTTTGCGGTTAAAAGGGCGTGGCTTGTGGTTATATTTACAACCTCTGATTGGTCGATTACCTGACCTTTGCGGTTAGTCGTGTGGTTTCTAAGATTTTCACCCCTGGAAAAATAGATAGAGGAAAATATATGACGTCGAAAGCTGTGATTGGTGGATTGCGGTAATTTTGTGGTTAACCGCGAAGCGCTATTCGTTAAGATTATAATGGGTTGTGATTGTGGACACAGTTGGTAGGATTTGTCGCGGGGCTGTTCGCGCGACTGACTCGACACTCACCACTGGCCGCTTTGCGGTTACGAGTGTTAATTATCTATTTTATATTCCCCTAAGTTCAGAATTTTCAACGAATCAGCGTTAGGAATTTGCAGAAGGGTATATTATGGAATAAATTGATTAAATTAGTGTTGTCAGACCTGTTGCTTTATTGTATTAAGTACCTACCTACCTATAAACCGAATTTGATGATCGCAAAACACGCGCAAAATAATTCTGAACTCATTCTACAAGTAAACTAATATCAAACTCATTGACGCGATATAAGGAGCTCTAACAGTGAACTGAAAGCCATCAAAACTATCCTATCCATAGCTATATATATGAAAAAAGTTTAAAACGCGCCCTCTAACGGCCGCGCCACGAACTTTTTGCTCTCTATTTTTAACAAAACGCCTTCAAGTGCGAAGCTTTTCACTTTCTTCGCGTTCTTAAGAAAGCAAACTCCTTGGAAGAAGGTTCACGTACACTGCCCTCACTCACACATTCATACCGTGAACTCTCCCCTAAGAAACGGCGCGGCTAGAGCGCATGTCGAAACGCAGTAAGTGCAACTTTTGAGCGCGATTATACTACCTTTTGGTTGCGCGCCACTGACTTTCGAAGCACTTGTTTTAAGAACGGCGTATGTCCATACGGAAAAACACAACGTTGCGTCTTTTTGGCTTTGTACGGTAGATCCCCCTACAAGCAAAAATGGGTATTATTTTTTGTATCAGACATTTAAAATTCCATTCTATCGCAACAAAATAGAGTTCATGATCGCTTGTTTTAACGTAGAGAGTTTACAACAAAAGTCGCGTAGACAATTTTTGGCAACTTTTCCGCGGTTGTGTGTGAGTGAGTGTGCGTACAAGGGGATAAAAATGTGTGTTGACAACGGCGCTAGTGTGCTCGAAGTACGGGAAATTCCTATGAGATGGCGTTGCCGGGTCTTGTGGTTTCAGCTAAAATAAATGCGTCTCTGAAACTCAATAGTCGTTTGAAAGATGAGTTGGAAACGCTTTTAGAAGATTAGAATGTGTAAGAGAGTGTGTGTGTGCCTACTTGGTTCTTAGATTAGTTTAATTATATCTTATTTATGTTGCGAAAGACGGTCTCTGTTGTTTGTCACGGATTTTTTTAAACTCTGCTTAGTCGGTGCTGGAACCCGTAGAACTATAGGACAAATCGAAATAATTGGACAGCTTTAAGTTCTAGCACAAATGGTATACCCAAAAGCTATCTGATCCTTCCGATTTGATGATAATAAGGTTGGACTACACCAACATTAATTCTCTAGTTAAACAACCGTTTACTCGAAAAATGTGCTACAATTTTAGGTAAACAGTTGTTTTGGTTAAAATAATTTACATGTTGATGAATACCAGGGTTAGTATAGATTTAATATTCAGTTTAATTTTGTGATTTGAAGTGTCATACACAGAGCAAAGTTCTTCTGTAAAAATCTAACTTTTCGATTCACAATTTAATGTCATGATTCCTTTTTGTGGTGCTGTACCTATCATATAAAACATTGTTGGCGATAGCTTGTCTACGTATATTTAGGTGTCATTCAACTGCAGGAGTCGTGAATTCTTCTTCTATCGTGTCGGCACGAGCTATACAAGAATAGCTCATGCCGTGGTGAAAACATTAGCCAGTCAGCAAGGATGGTAGCGAGGCTGACTGCCCAGGGTGCGCCGGACGTACTGAAGTAACGTCACTCGTGGAGGCTGTTTTCATGCACCCCAGTCGTGAATTAAAGATGATTGATGCAATGCCGTGTCTTACTGAATTTTTGACAATCATTTAATCAGTCATTGCCATGCATAGATTTTTTTTTGTCAGTCCATGCTATTATCTTACTAAGACTGACAGCAAACTGAGCGGATAATGGACACCTTACAGTTTTGTTGGGTTTAATCCCGTTTTTTTTTTCTTGTTTCTATGGGAAAGAAAGGTGGCGTTGTATCATAGTTGTGCCTGAGCAGGACTTTTTTCCCGTTGGATTACACTTATTCAAGCAGATTTATTTCCCATTCAGTCACACTCTTGCATTTAGGTGTGACTCATTGGGAAAAATAGTGGCATTGCGTCACATTGTTACTCAAAAGTATTTTTTCCCGCTGAGTCACAGGATGTGTCTCAACGGGAATTAACATTTTCTTGCATCTCCAAACTTTATTTTGCACGTCAAGTTTCAAACAAGAAAATGTTCCCCTTCTTAAGTGTATTATTTGAACACTAATTATGATGAAGCGTCTACCGACTTATTAGCGGTTAATAGCCCTTGAAGACTAGTGGAACAGGGATCCCTTCCGACGATAGTAGGTAATAGTGCTGCTTAATGACACTCGGAAAACTTTGGCGATATTACTACCGGTCTGGTGAAATTAGCATAAGGGGGAATTATATCGATAGTTTACAATTTACCAGCGTTAGCTGGTATCCACTGTTCAACGAATGCTGAGTCCTGACATAGCGGTGAATTTGTAAATTATAGTCGTAAGGAGATTGCTGTCGAAAATACGTGAGTTTCATCATCGAAATCCGTAAAATAGATAAATAAAATGATTTGCTTTTAAAAAAATACTTGATTTTCTTTGTATGGTAATATTTTGTAGAGAAACGTCAGCACTCACCTTACGGAGAAAATTGTATAGTATCTAGTTCTACCATCTGACATTATGCTGAGCTGATGGCCCTTCATGGGCATTTTTCATGTGTACCAATTGATTATTATACTATGTACCTCCACGAGTGACGATACTTCAGTGCGTCCAGCACACCCTGGGCAGTCAGCCCCGCTACCAACCTTGCTCACTGGCTTATCTTTTTACCACAACATGAGCTATTTTCGTATAGCTTGTGCTGACACGAGAGAATAAGAAGATTGTACTATGTGCCAATAAATTCATTTGCTTTCTTTCTTTCTAAAATTAAACGGATATCAAAGGACTGAAGGATGTTTTTATCCTTTTTACAAAATATTTGGCTTCACTAATATCTAGCGCCTTTATTTTATTTTTTTCGTGGTCGTCATTCATGCCCTTCGCCTGGGGAAGGCAAAGGGTTATGCCGGACTCTTACCGGCTAAAAACCCCACGGTGTTTCTTCTCCTGACCATTGGCTGGGGTCGCGGGATTCACAGTTGCATGCACCGCAACCCCGGCAGTAACATCTAGTGCTTTGAAATCGGGGATTACCGTTCTCCTCTACCAAACATACCTAGGTATGTTTTATTTGACCTCTAACCTTAGTACAGATATTTATTATAATGCACACTTTTGCACTGTAGCGATTTAGACAAAGAGTGGGACGTGTCTTCGTGAATTGAACGCATTGTAACGCGACGTCATATGTAGGCGGTTCAAAGATTGTACAAAATCAAATAAAACGATTTCAAAATTGAACCTCATATGAAACTTCATTACCTTACGTAACATGTGTATGTTTACAGTCAAACTATAGATAGGTATACCAACATATCTCCAAACATTAACTACTATAGGTGGTGGGGGTGGTAGGGGGGTCGCTGGTAATTTTCTGGACTATTTATTTCTCGCTGGTCACATTACGCCCCGCTATGTTTTAATGTACCTATCTACCTTCATTAAAGCCACGCTTTTACTGGTGAGTATCGCTCAGTTAACAGTTTGGGATATTATTTTCTGGTGACCCTATTTGTCTATACATTAAGGTATAAGTCATTTGAATAAGCTGTGTGTAAGTATGTGTTTTTTCCTGACTTTTATATTTTAACTAGCTGTACCCGGCTGCATTGCAATGCACTTTTTCCTACTTACTACCTACCTACTACTTACCTACTACCTAACTTCAGAAACAAAATCAAAATAGTAACAAAAAGTAAAAAAAACATTTTCACGCATGCGGTACGGTAAACAAATGAAGAATATGGACTTAATGAAATATTTTTTTTAATGTCAAAATTTTCTTTCTTATGAACATTCTGCTGACAATTATGAACAAAGCAAAAAAAAAATTGCGAAATCGGTCCAGCCGCACGTCACGCGTGATGCCGTGACCGAGGGAAATAGGGATTAATTTTTATACAGGCTTAATTGAAAAACACCAACCACCTCTTAAGGGGTCATTGTACTCATCATTATGAACAACTTTTACTATTGGACAAAATCTGAAATCGCGAAAAAAAATAACAGCTGTTCCCTACATTTCGACGAGCTACGCGAACATAAATGTAAGGAACAGCTATATTTTTTTTGGTGTTTTGTCCCTTAGTAAAAGTTGTTCACAATGATGAGTACAATGACCCCTTAAGAGGTTGTTGGTGTTTTTCAATTAACCCTGTATAACATGTCTAGAATCTGTCATGAAGATAACATGTCTAGGAGGTTACTCTTGTTTGCAACTAAACAATATTTTACACTGTTCTCAAAGTACATAATTTACTTAAAATGAATAACGAAACATTCAGACTTTAAAAGAATATTATTAGAAATGTCTGTTGGCCATAGAAACATAATGCGGGAATCAAACTATGAAGCTCAAACCTGGCGCTACGCTGCAATGATAACTTTCTTATCTGCCGCTTAGGAGGATTGAAGACCTGTTCAAAATGGCTAACGGTTAGTTAGTAAGCTGACAATGAAATACGTAGTATCATCCCGCGGCTTCACTCGCGTTAGTTTAGAATTTTAGGTACAATAATATAATTGAATAATGATTTGAAAGACACGTGGTGCCATCTATTATCGTTATTGTTGTTTTCCTCGGGAACAGTAGGTACTTTTTTTCGGAATGATGTGTCCCTATGTCCGTTTCTGTATACCTGACAATGTATATGTGTCGTGACCATATCTTAGAATTGATCACTTCATGATGTGGCCGGCCATTTCATGAAATGGTTGTATTTCATGATATGGCCAACTAAAACTGGCCATATCGTTTAAACGTCAACGTTTAATGATATGTCCATCTACGTTTGGCCATATCATTAATGTAGAGTTTCCATGATGTCAAAGGTTTAATAAAAAATCCAAAAAAAGGAAGCACGTACCATGCAAGCAAACGAGTAGACTACGGAATTTCGACGCACACAATATCGATGCACGTTACCGCGAAAGTTTAATAGCTTGATTCACCAACAATTAAGGGGGGATCTGGCGCTCGGCGGCCGCTGCCGCGGCAAGCTCGCTTCGCTCGCTCGCCTTCGCGCGTTATTGGTCACTGTTCTAACCTAACCTAACCCAAATGATTCAATATACTAAATAATAAACTTTCGCAGTAACGTGCATCGATATTTTGTGCTGTGTTCTGTAGTTTGACAGGTTAACCAGATAAATAATCGAACAAATAAAATTCTATGAAAAGTTCACCCGCAATTACCATGAAGTTATATTTTGAAATCCAATAATAGTCCATTAATTTTCGTTGCGTGGTCACCCTACTTTACTTATTATTATTAGCTTTTTTGTCAGAATAATTTTTCGCCGCCATGATGCATCACAAAAACAAAACGATATCAGCGCCTCTAACAGTAGATAATGTAACTAATTTTATGATATGATCACTAATGTTTGACCATATCATGAAGTAGCCGATCATATCGTCAAACGCTGAATCATTGATCTAGCCAGGCCATATCATGATGTGGGCAACGGGTATTGGCCATTTCATGAAATACAACCATTTCATGAAATGGTCGGCCACTTCATGAAGTGATCAATTCTATGATCTGGCTACGACATATGCAAAATTTCAGGATGAACGTTTCAGTGGTTTAGGCGTGAAAAGATAACAAACAAACAAACTTACTTTCGCATTTAAATATTAGTTAGGAAGTTAGTATTAGGAAGTTACGATAGTAAATTCTTAAAATATTTCCAAATCCTACAAATTATGTTAAAAAAATAAAAAGTAGGTACAATTTTAGTATTTTAACAAAGCAGGGTTAAGTCAAATATGCAATCGGGACGTAAAATGATCCTAATTATAATAAAAATCATTAGTTAAGGCGAAGAGGTTGAAAGAAGGGTTGAAATCAAGACGCCCGGCGGCAATTAAGCGGTGACCGCGAAATGGCCGTCGCGGGACTGCCTAAGACATCGCCCCTTGCAATTGAGGTGCTGTTGAGTTTCTGTACCCTTTTTATGAAGAATTAAATAAAAAATGTAACGGGTTTAATCACCAGCTAATCGCAGAATGTTAGTATTAACAACGCAGTAAATATGACACAATCTTTAAAATTTACCCCCTTTTAACCCTTTTTCAATAAAACCCTATCCTAGTCATCTAGTTCTTAGCACTTGCAACGGGGCGCACCTAGTTGTAACCGCGATTGGGGTTTTAGCCGTAACATAAATAAAAGTATTTGCGTCTTTTCACACGATACTGGAGAAATCCTAGGGTTCTAGCTCGCTGAGGAAACAATGTTGATTCTCCAAGATGGCCAAAAGCGTAGCACAAGAGGTGCGTTCCACCGGAGAACCGAGATCCACTTTTTTTGTGTTGAGTATCACCACCGGGTGATTTTAGTCAGTAAGAGTTCAGCATACCCCTCCCTTATCCAGGCAAAGGGGTCAATGAGGTATACACACAAAAAAAATGGCTTGGATCGCTATGACGAAGGGTACGATCCGTCAGAAGACAAAAATGTTCTTCAGAAATGTCTATGGACTGATGCCTTATATGTTGATTAGTGATAAAAATTATATGGTCCTTTCGTCGTTGTTAGATAAAGAAAGGTTGAAAATAAGACGGGTACTAATTAGGTATTGGCCAAATAACCCCGCCGGGAGTGGTCCCGCTCAATACAATGCTGGACACTACAGCTAAAAACCTCAAGACGCCAGCATCTCTACTTAATCTTCAATTATTTAGGGTTTGTGAATCGTGCTGCTTTAGTAGTTAGATGGGTTGCATTAAAAGTACCTCCATGAGTGACGTCACGTAAGTATGTCCAGCGCACCGTCACCATCAGGCAGTCAGCCCCGCTACCAACCTTTTTTTTTTTTTTTTTTTTTATCGTGGGAAAATCCTCATGGATACCCTTCGCCTGGGGAAGGCGAAGGGTTATGCCGGACTCTTACCGGCTAAAAACCCACGGTGTTCCTACTCCTGACCCTTGGCCGGGGTCACGGGATTCGCAGCTGCATGCACCGCAACCCCGGCAGGCCTCGGTCCGCCAGCCCCTGGCGGACCTCTCCTTCTGTGGGGCCTTGCCCCACGTCCTCCTGAGAGGCGCGCACGGAACACATGCGCGCCGCCTTCTCGGGCCTGTTACTGGTCGGGCGACGGGTCCCCTAACCCGTCGCCCGCAGGCCACACACTAGGGTGGCCGGAGATCGTCGCGCGCCCTCCGGCGGCGCCCGGTGCGTCTGGCGCGGGAAGGGAGAGTGGCCGTCGCCTCTCTCTCCCTCTCCGCTCCCTCCTTGGTCGCCATCACCACCTCACAAAAGGAGGTGACGGCTTCCCACGCACTCTCGCTCCCGACCATGGACAGAACCACGGCCGGAAGCGAGAGGTCACCACCGATCGCCGCGACTAGTTCACGGCGCTGCGTCGCCCACGCACGGCACTCCTGCAACGTGTGCAGCGCCGTGTCTTCCGGGCAGTCGACGCAGTGGT
The DNA here is from genome assembly GCA_905220435.1 of Amphipyra tragopoginis. NCBI lineage: Eukaryota > Metazoa > Arthropoda > Insecta > Lepidoptera > Noctuidae > Amphipyra > Amphipyra tragopoginis. The sequence goes on from HG992009.1 coordinate 16,688,614, forward strand.
GACATCCGGGCGTCTGTTCCCGGCCTATGCGACACAGGTACTTCCCGAAACATCCATGTCCCGAAAGCACCTGCGTCAGCCGGAAGCTGAGGGCGCCATGCCGCCTCTCCAGCCACTCCTCCATAACGGGTCTTACCGCCGCTATTGCGGCGTGCCCTGCGCTGGGTTGCGCAAGTCGTTCTCTCCACTCGGCCACTAGGATCTGGCGGAGCTCACTCCGCTCAGGCGCCTCCTCGCGCTGACGATATCTCAGCGCGAGGGCCCTCGCCTCCAGATCCCAGGGCATCAGCCCCGCTACCAACCTTGCTAACTTGGCTTTTCATCACGGCATGAGATATTCTCGTAGCTCTTGCTGTACCTACGTCACGCAAAATATGCGCTCAGACGTGGAGTCTGACCCGTCATACAGTCAGCCCGTTATACCTTATACCTTAGGACGGATAGGATAGCGACGTGTGGCGCTAGTTCTTTTCTGCACATCTGGCTTCCATGGTACCTAACCATTAGTTTAATGTGTAGGTTCATGCATGTATGTATCTATATTATTTAGATACGATTTTGATTTAGCTCAATTCGTACAGAATTGATTTATATACTTTTTAAAAATTTTAATTGTTACTTTTCCTTTATATGCTTAATCTTATTATTGTATAAATATTATGATTTGCTTTGTATAGAATCTGTTAATTTATTCACCTGACAGACAGATCTGTGTTGCTGGGGAGTTTGTTGCGCCGTTTCTTCTTCACAGCATAAACACTAGGAAGTGGTGAAGGGAGGGATTTTTTGGGGACCTGTCTATTATTATGACGTTCAAAAAGTACTAAGTAATTCTAGTCTATTTTGAATAAATGAGTTTTGAGTTTTAGCTCTTGCTGACACGAGTGAAATAGAAATCAAGAAGGGTTGAAATCAAAGACTGTGATTAGGTACTGACCGAATAAACCCACCAGTAGTGGTCTTGTTTGATACCTACAATATCAATACTCTGCACTGCAGCTAAAAACCCGAAGATGCCAGCACTTCTGCTTAATCCACACTAACTTAGGGGTCGTGAATCGTGCTGTTGTACGTAGTTAGATAAAGAAGGGTTGAAATCAAGACGGGGCGGTAATCAGGCGGTGACCGCGTAATGGCCCCGCCGGGAGCGGCCGCTCGACGACTTGAGCCATTGCCGGGTAGGGTTGATACTCAATAGTTGAAAGTTTTAGTAAAAAAATATGGCTTTAGCACGACCATAATGTGCAGTGAGAAACTGACTTAGAAGGAGATAGCAATAAAACGAAAAGAAAACTCCCACTTTTTTCTGAATTCACATCCGCACAGAGAATGATAATATATACAAGGTTAGTCAGAAAGGGGGTACTAATCCGAAGCCCACTTATAGTATCGCTGATGACTGTTTGAAAGCAAGTGTTAAAATTTCAAAATTCGATATTTTTTTTTTTCCAAATAAAATAATTTTTATTTTAGTTTTTTCAAAAATTCTTCATCCCTGCTTTAGTTACAAATTCAGAAAATGGTGCTTCTAATTCATGACCCCAAATACGACCTAAAATGCAAACACAGATGATCATAACTGGGGATAGATAGATTTTAGAGTTTTTTTTTTGAGATTTTTGAAGAACTGTTTCTCTTAAACTATTGAGTTTTGGGAAAAGTTGTAGAACAAAAGTTATTCATTATTATGTGTACTTTAACATCCTTTCGGATTAGTACCCCCTTTCTGACTAACCTTGTCTAATCAGTACTATGTACAGAAACCTCACTCCCTAACGTAAAATGATGGGAATGGAATGGAAGGATGCGTAAAATACCTAGAAAAATGCGAATTTGATCTTTAGTACTAGGCGAGAGATTTTCCATTCCGCTGTGCATTCTAAAATTCGGTTCGGTTTTCTTTTGTGTTTCACTCTGGAGTTGCAGCGGCGCGGCGCGCAGACACGATTTCGTACCTAAACCGTGGAATGACACAGGCCTGATATTCGTCCGGTTAATAATTTAATATAATGAACACAACGAGACAGGACATTTGTAATTACTCTTTTTCTTTGTGAAGAATCACAGGTATCAAAGTGTCTCGTAAGGGTTGCAGCGTAGCAGTCTATAGGTATCCTTTTCACCGTAAGTTTATTCCTGATATTTATTTCTCTACAAAACATTGCGACAAAAAGAAGCCCAAAAAAAAATAGACTAGCTGTTTTACGGGTTTTGATAAAGTCGTTTACGTTTTTTCGAAAGCAGTCTCCTTACCGAAATGACCGGGCTGTGAGGACTCATCTTAGGTCGTGGGATAAGGCCCCACAGAAGGAGAGGTCCGCTAGGGGCTGGCGGACCGAGGCCTGCCGGGGTCGCGGTGCATGCAGCTGCGAATCCCGTGACATCGGCCAAGGGTCAGGAGAAGGAACACCGTGGGTTTTTAGCCGGTAAGAGTCCGGCATAACCCTTCGCCTTCCCCGGGCGAAAGGTATCCATGAGGATTTACCCACGATAAAAAAAAGGACTCAGCTTAGGTGAAAAGAGTATAGGAAGCACCAATTATCATTGTTACAAAATAATAGAAGATATCATAGGAATTTCTGACATATAATTTCAATTAAATTATGGAAGTTATTACACTTCATTTAATTATTAATACATACATTTGGCAACCCTTGCTTGCAGTAATTCTTGGCGGGGGTTTAAGACAATGTTTATTCTTTATCGCAGTCGTGGGAAATTTACGTGCAGGCGGTGGTGCTGGTGATAATTAAAATATTCCCATTCACCGTGCTTCGGCTACTGTACGTCAAGCTTTGTTTAATTAAAACCGACAACCCTAATCAGTATTCATTGATACTGTTTTGTATTTTATTTGATGGTTTTTTTTTTGTGTAATGATTTTGTTTGAACTATAGTTTTCGAAGGTTCATAGTAAGATGAGTAGTAATTTATAAATTAAAACATTGTGGTTATTTAACTATTTCACAGCAGCATATTTCCACGTTGATCTTTCCAGAAGTAAAAGAATGACAAATGTATGATGTCGTTTTTCTTATAAACTTAGACTTAAATAAATAAATAAATATATTTGGGACATTTTTTACACAGCACCATCTAGTCCCAAACTAAGCAGAGCTTGTGTTATGGGTACCAGACAATAGATATAATACTTAAATACTTTTTTTTTTGTAAATACGTACTTATAATACATAAGAAACACCCAGACCAACACAAACACTTATGTTCATCACATAAAAAATTGTGTCCTGTGGGAATCGATACCACGACCTCGTGATCAGCAGTCCGACACTCGAACCACTAGACCACAAACGTCGTCAAAAGTCGTTAAGGTTTAACATTTACGCAAAGAAAAAACAAAGATACTCTAAAATGCAGTAGTGACTTTCAACCTGTGCATGTGTACAATTTTAAAAATTAAAATGTTATCGCTAAGAACTGAATTATAATTTATTACTTATGTCGATAACATCAACACTTTACTAAAAGTAGAGCTCCTTGTGAATAAGTTCGTCCGGGGAAGTACTACCACCATACCTATTTCTATCGACAAGCAGCACTGCTGTGTTTCAATTTGAAGGATGCTGGTGAAATTACAGGCACATGAGACTTTTCCACTTTGCCTCAGGGTTGGCAACACAATACCAATCCTCTTTGGGTTATAGGTGTATATAGGTGGCGGTAACCACTTAGAGAGCGTTTACGGAGAAGCGATTTTACACGCATTTGCTTGAAATACAGGCGGAGCCCGCGGATGGCATCGCCGCGTCCTACGCGACGTATATCGCAGCGGCGCACGCAGCGTTGCGACCAGCTATTCCTGCAATTCTCCGTTCATGGTAAAACGTAGCGACGCCCGCGGCGTGTACCGCGGCGTCGCACGCGCCGCATAGTCTTCATAAACAACATCGTACATTCCCATATGTTTGTGTTTGCGCGTGTGATGATGCGGGCCGCTGCACGCGCCGCCTGTCTGTAAACTGAAAAAACTATCGACGCGCCGCGACACGCCACGCCGCACGCGACGTGAGACGCCCCGCGTCTCCGTAAACCGTCTCCGTTCAGGAAGACGCGGGGCGTTGCGCGGCGCTTCGAGCGTCGCGTCGCGCGGTCTAATCAAACATATGGTAATATATGAGAGCGTGTATGTAGAAGCGTCATCACGCGCGTTTTGTTTGCTATTGAACGCTACACGCAGCGGGGCACGCGGCTGCCACCGTCGCGTTGTCCGCCGTGTACCCCGCGTACGCGTGTGTCAGTTTGTTTTTGGCATCGAAGGCGAGCGAGCTTGTTGTATGTTGCAATTATCTGCTGGTAATATGTCAATGAAATCATACTACATTGTAACGACACGTCTGCGTTGTGAGATGTCCAAAGAAGACTGCCAAAAGCGGAAGCTGCGATGTCCGCTGCGGCAGCCGCGGCGGACACCGCAATTCCCCACGCACCGCACCAGCACGCGCCGCACGTCGCCCCGCGTCTTCGTAAACGGAACTACACAGTACCATATGTTTGTGTTTGTGCGTGCAACACTGCAGCTGGCGCCGCAGGCCCCACCTACCGCTTCACGTGCCGCTTCTCCGTGAACGGAGAAAACGCGCAACGCCCCGCGTCGCCCTGAACGAGGCCTTACCATGAGGTGGGCCGTCATCTTGTTTCCCAATCTGTAGCATAAAAAAAGTGAAGATTCTCCAGAATTTAAATCAAATAAAGCGGAACCCCGGCCAAAATAAAAAATACTCCCTGTATGTACCAGCTTAAAAACAAAACAGGACTCCCCAAAACGAATTAAACCCAATACATGTAATAACAAAGCAGTTTCTAAGACACACGCCGTACTTATTATTTACTTAGTGCAATAATTGTCGCGACACAAAGGCAGCTGTAATTAGGAGGGTCCGCATGAAAGGTGCAGTAATTACATACGTTCGAACGTCTACAATGGGAGCTCGTCTTTACATGTAGTTAGACAAAGGTAAGAATTGATGGTCGGATGCTGTCTGTATGTGGATATATTGGTGTCTGAGTCTATTGGTTTTGCTTGGTTTTCTCTAGATAGATAAACGAATTAAAGTATTGTAAATGTTATCTTGTCTAGTAAGGGACGATTTTTAAATCGTGAGATAACTTTTGTCTGATGAATACATATGGCGGTTTGATATATTTTCTATAGGTACAAAAACTGATAAAAGGTCAAACTTATTTCTCAGGTAAAAAGATGCGTTATGTGTACAAAGGTGTTATCTGCCAAAATTGGAAAATATCTCATTTGTATATTAACAAAGGTTCTAACTGATGATAAATCATCCTATGAGCTCGAAACACGGATATTTTCATTATTTGTGGAGTTATTATTAGGGATGGGCCGAATATTCGTTTTATATTCGTTATTCGGCATATTCGGCAGGTTTACCGAATATTCGTATTCGGCCGAATATTCGGCTAAATCACCGAACGTTCGGCAAAGTGGTACTCAAAGTATTTTTACTGTATTGAGCCGTGTATGATTGAGTATGAGTTGAGTGTTAAATGGGTTATGTTTATGAGGTAAGTAATTTACATGTTTTTGTCGGCACTATAGTTTTATTTCCAATAACAGCAGTTAAAAAGATGGTTATTAAAAACCAAATAAAAGTATGTAGCTATTTTGGGATTAAGCTACAGTGAACTCTTTATAATAAAATAATAATGTTATTATAATCAGGTCTATAACGTAAGAAAGAATTGCATGATTAAATTACAACATTTCAGCATATATGATAATCATATTTCTAGTTTCTACTTAAAGTGGCAATAATTATTTATTGAAAATAAACAGTTATTGTCTTATATACTTTAAAGTTTAAACGTTAAAAGTATTAAACCAATATAGTTTTTTTAAGAGAAATAATTAATTGCATTTTTATAGGTATTCATTTGAGAGATCAAACAATTACCCCTACACAAACAGAGTTACTCTATTATAAATATTAGTGACATACTAAGACAAATATGAGATCCTTTATAAGAGACCAAATCGAATATCTATACATATAATAAAACAGTAAAAAAACTGTGTCTGTACATTGAATATATTAAAAAAACAATAGTTGATGGTGAATGGTTTAGAAACAGTAATAGAGCACGAATCCAAAAAAAAAAGTCTGTCTGTTTGTCTGTGTGTCTGTTTGTCTGTTTGTTTGTACACGCTAATCTTCGGAACTACTGAACGGATTTGAATGATTTTTCTTTTGTTGTATAGGTATTAAGCCTGGGCAACATATAGGCTATAATGTATTTTGAAAACTTGAACACCTGATGCAGAACCGCAACAGACCAGCTAAACTATAAGAGATACAAAAATGGTACACCACAAAATGATCAAGCTGCAAAAATTAATCGAAAAAATTTGGCAGATATTGTAGGGATATGAAGGATATGAAGTGGTTTACATTTCTTTCGACAGTGTTGTCGATCAGGACGACGCCACTAATTACCCAGTTTCGTTTCTCAATTCGCTTACAGCGAGTGGTCTCCCTGCTCATAAAATAAGACTTAAAGTCGGTGTTCCCATAATGCTGATGCGAAATTTAACTCCGCCAAAACTGTGCAACGGAACCGGTCTTATTGTCAACGCTTTACAACGTAATATAATTGTTGCTACAATCCTCACTGGGTGTGGTGCCGGTGAGGCTGTGTTCATACCGCGCATACCACTCATCCCCAACAATTTCTCCTTTCAATTTAAGCGTACACAGTTCCCTGTGACTACATGCTTTGCCATGACAATAACCAAGTCAGAAGGGCAGACGCTTAAAGCCGCTGGTGTTGACCTGACAACCAGCTGTTTTTCTCATGGCCAACTTTATGTTGCTTTTTCATGGGTCAGCAACGCTTCCGGTTTTTATATATTAAGCTCCTGAAGGAAAAACCCCAAATATAGTTTATAAAGATTTTTTTTAAGTTATTTGCAATATTATTGTTAATTCAGTGTACCCTTGGGATCCGCTGCGGAATTACGGGAAGAAAAGTTTTTTTTGTTGTACGTATAGGTATTAAGTCTGGGCAACATATAGGCTATAATTTATTTTGGAAAATGGAACACCTGATGCAGAACCGCAACAGACCAGCTAAAGTATAAGAGATATAAAAATGGTGCCATAGCAAAAATTATTTCACGTGAAGAGCTATTTCTGCTGTGAGAATAAATTTGAAGATCTGGAACACCCGTTGTGGAACTCCAAAGCCCATCGACACTATAACATGTATAGGAATGACGTCTCAGCAAAAGTTGTTTAGTCTGATGGGCATTTCCTGTTAACTTACAAAAATGAAAGATCTGGAACGTCTCGAATCCGAGTTTACCCGTCCCCGGGCTTGGAATTCGACATCAGACGTATCAGATCTTCGATTTTGACGACCCCGTTGTCGCTGGCATAAGCAACAGGATCCGCGTACGAAGTCGCGGGCAGAAGCTAGTAATAAATAATACAGGAACATAACCTTAAGAATTCACATTTTTACGAGTAAGTGTTAACTTTTTATTTAAGTTATGGTGCTCCCATACTGCTGTTAAAAATGTTTACAAACATTTTCTAACACTAACAAATGTTAGGAAAAGATAAAAATATCAGATAATAATGAATGTAATTTGTCTAATATAGATTATTTGATAATGTTTCAATAGATTTTTGCAGATATTTTTTTATTTATGTTTGTTTAGAAAATGTTATCTAATGTTTGTAAACATTTTTAACACCGGTGTGGGAGCACCTTTACATGAAGGTAAATTTTCTTAAAACGCCCAGCCGCGCGCTTTTCGTAAACGCATTCAGGCTTGTATTGTTTACTTTAGGGAATCAATTATGCCGAATATTCGGCCGGATATTCGGTTCGGTAAAAGTTTTACCGAATATTCGGCCGAATTCGGTGAAATCCATGTTCGGCCCATCTCTAGTTATTATACACACATCAAAAAAAGTTTGCGATCACTAGAATAATTATGTATGTGAAGATTCCGAATTCAAAGTCCAACTGAAATCTGATTTATATTTATCTAGATAACTATCAATCTATATTTATCATGATAATTATCGCTTTGAATCCCGGTTAGAAAATTCGGCTTCAAAAAGGCTACATAATTTTTCAAAGTGATCGCAAACTTTTTTGATGTGTGTATGTATGTATGGCAAAGGTGTTATCTGCTATTGAAATTTAAATTTACATGCCCTGTACAAACATTTTTGTTTAAAATCGTTGCCCCATTCTCACAGACACAAACGCCTAGACCTGAAACAACCATCTGTAGGCCATACAAATTATTGTTTCGTGTGGGAATCGAACCCACCACCCGTAGCGCAGAAGCCAATCGCTTAGCCACTGCACCAAACGTGTCGTCATATTAATTAATTATTTGCTAGATAACACCTTTGCCCTCTTAACACTTCTTAACCTGCCGTTTGAAAAATCAGCCCTAAATCAACTAATATGGGAAAATCTTTATTATTGCCTTGTCGACCGCTTATATCGACTTTAATGAAGTATGTGATGGTCAGTTCAACCAGCCCCCAGATTCAAACCTTTTTCAATAAGCAGTTGTCGACCGATTCAGTTTCTTATCTCGTTCCGTCTAAGATTCTTGTAACTAGAGAAAACGAGACAGCTTACTGAATCGTTTGACAACTGAGTAATCGAATGTTATGAATCAGGGGACTGGACCAACAGAACATTAATTTAGCTGAAGCGACTAATCTCTCGATGTTTCCTTATAACACTCCAAATCTGTGAAAATCATTATTTTGACTAGACCTTTGGGCCTTCGTGGTATAACCACTAATCTTATCCATCATAATGTTCTGGACAAATGCTTATCTGTTATCCGCTGACTATGCACCTACTGAATCTTTAGAAACGTAATACGACAGTTGAGGAGCGTCTAATCAAAAGTGGCTATTTACGTCATCATCATCATTTCAGCCTATTGCCGTCCACTGCTGAACGTAGGCTTCCCCCAGAGATCGCCAACCATCCCGGTCTTGGGCAGCCCGTATCCATCCGCTGCCAGTCACCTTCTTTAAATCGTCGGTCCATCGTGCTGCACGGCGTCCCACACTACGTTTGCCCAAACGCGGTCTCCACTCTAACACGTGTCTGCTCCATCTACATCTCCTTTTGCCATTCCTCCCCTTTAGTTCTCTAGAATTTTTTCATCAAGAAATAGCCACTTTTATTGCAGTCTCAGACAGGAAAAGGATACGATTTAAAAAAAATACGCTGACTGAAAAAAAAAACATTGGAAAATGTAAATAGCGACTTTTGATTAGATACTCCTCAGTTGATCTAACCAATGTCGTTATGTCCCCTAACCAAGGATGGTTTCAGTTCATCAGGTATTGACTTAGTACTTCAGTAACGTTCAAAGAGTTCGTTTAGTGCAGTTTAACCGCAGCACAGAATAAAATCAGTAGCCGCGGCTAGCCGACGCGTCGGGTCATATGTATGATTGATGCGTCAAACCTCGCAGTGGTTTGCTCTGACAGCTGCATGAGAATGTGCTCGATCAGTACTTTGATAATACTCTGATGATCCATTGCAGTGAACAGCGACGCGAGTTAGAAATAACATGTTATTAAAAAAAACGAGTTTCTGTAGGAGACATGTGTTAGGCGGACACCTCTGAGCCGTGTATGAGACTTGTGTTAGGCGGACACCTTTTCAGCATTGATGTTGTTGTTGACGAGTCTCACTAATTAAGTATGTACAGCAGGGAAATGAGGTTCTGCACCTTAAAGTCTATTTTTGCATGCATAATACAAGAAACAAACTATTTTACCGACTACGTATTGCCAACATTATAGGAATGAAAATACAAATATTGATTGACAGGATCTTTATTTTTCCAACTTAGGCCTCATTTACGGACGCCGGGGGCGCTCCACTGTGGACGCAATCATGCGCGTGAGGGCTCAGGCGGAGGAGGCAGTTACCCGGGGCGAGGTCGTCTTGGCGGTGTCTCTAGACATCGCCAACGCCTTCAACACCTTGCCCTGGAGTTGCATTAGAGCGGCACTCGAACACCATCGGGTGCCGACTTACCTCCGCCGCATTGTCGGGGCCTACCTGACGCAGAGAGCCGTCATCTACCCGGGTCGGGGAGGATGGAGTCGACGAGAGATGTCGTGCGGTGTTCCGCAGGGATCGGTTCTGGGCCCGCTCCTGTGGAACATCGGATACGACTGGGTGCTTCGCGGTGCGTTCCTCCGCGGCGTCGGCGTGACTTGCTACGCCGATGACACGCTAGTCACGGCGCGGGGGAGGACGCACCGCGAGGCAGCCATACTGGCGACAGCTGGGGTTGCGCAGGTCGTCACAAGGATCCGGCGGTTGGGTCTCGAGGTGGCCTTGCAGAAGTCCGAGGCCCTGTGTTTCCACGGGCCCCGGAAGGGACCACCCTCGGGATCCCACATCACAGTGGGAGGTGTTCGCATCGGCGTCGAGTCGACGATGAAGTACCTAGGACTTGTCCTCGACGGCCGGTGGAACTTTGGGCCTCACTTTCGGCAACTGACGCCAAAGTTGATGGGCACAGCGGCTGCATTGTCGCGGCTGCTGCCCAATCTGGGGGGCCCCAACACCTCCTGCCGGAGGCTCTACGCGGGGATCGTACGGTCCATGGCCCTATATGGGGCGCCAATATGGGCGGACACCTTGACGGCGCGCAACGTCGCAATCCTGCGCAGACCGCAGCGCGCGATGGCCGTCAGGGTGATAAGGGGGTACCGTACGATCTCCTTCGAGGCGGCGAGCCTCCTAGCCGGATCGATGCCCTGGGATCTGGAGGCGAGGGCCCTCGCGCTGAGATATCGTCAGCGCGAGGAGGCGCATGAGCGGAGTGAGCTCCGCCAGATCCTAGTGGCCGAGTGGAGAGAACGACTTGCGCAACCCAGCGCAGGGCACGCCGCAATAGCGGCGGTAAGACCCGTTATGGAGGAGTGGCTGGAGAGGTGGCATGGCGCCCTCAGCTTCCGGCTGACGCAGGTGCTTTCGGGACATGGATGTTTCGGGAAGTACCTGTGTCGCATAGGCCGGGAGCAGACGCCCGGATGTCACCACTGCGTCGACTGCCCGGAAGACACGGCGCTGCACACGTTGCAGGAGTGCCGTGCGTGGGCGACGCAGCGCCGTGAACTAGTCGCGGCGATCGGTGGTGACCTCTCGCTTCCGGCCGTGGTTCTGTCCATGGTCGGGAGCGAGAGTGCGTGGGAAGCCGTCACCTCCTTTTGCGAGGTGGTGATGGCGACCAAGGAGGGAGCGGAGAGGGAGAGAGAGGCGACGGCCACTCTCCCTTCCCGCGCCAGACGCAACGGGCGCCGCCGGAGGGCGCGCGACGATCTCCGGCCACCCTAGTGTGTGGCCTGCGGGCGACGGGTTAGGGGACCCGTCGCCCGACCAGTAACAGGCCCGAGAAGGCGGCGCGCATGTGTTCCGTGCGCGCCTCTCAGGAGGACGTGGGGCAAGGCCCCACAGAAGGAGAGGTCCGCCAGGGGATGGCGGACCGAGGCCTGCCGGGGTTGCGGTGCATGCAGCTGCGAATCCCGTGACCCCGGCCAAGGGTCAGGAGTAGGAACACCGTGGGTTTTTAGCCGGTAAGAGTCCGGCATAACCCTTCGCCTTCCCCAGGCGAAGGGTATCCATGAGGATTTACCCACGAAAAAAAAAAAAAAAAAAAAAAAAAAGGCCTCATTTACGGAGACGCGGGGCGTCGCACATCGCATTGTGCTGCGCGGCCCGCACTGAATTTAAACATTATGGCGTTGTATGAGAACGTGTTTACGGAGAAGCGATTTTACACGCGTTTGCTTGAAATGCAGGCAGAGCCCGCGGATGGCATCGCCGCGTCGCACGCGACGTTTATCGCGGCGGCGCACGCAGCGTTGCGACCAGCTATTCCTACAATTCTCCGTCCACTGTAAAACGTAGCATCAACCGCAGCGGGGCCCGTAACGTCGCACGCGCCGCATCTTCATAAACAACATTGTACATTGCCATGTGTTTGTGTTTGCACGTGTGATCATGCGGGCCGCTGCACGCGCCGCCGCTCCGTAAACAGAAAAATCGTACGAAGCGCCGCGAGACGCCATGCCGCACGCGACGCGCGACTCCCCGCGTCTCCGTAAATGAGGCCTAAGTTTTACCAACATCAGGATTAAAAAGTAATAGGGTCTTTTTACGAAATCTTGTAAAACTAAAAAATTGGTCAAGTACGAGTCATACTCGCGCACACATGGTTCCATATCAACAAATAAAAGTATAGAAGGGAGTTTTTAGTATTTAACGGTTATCTATAGAGTAGTATAAACTTATCAAGCCTTTGAAAGTCATATCTATTACCATTTTTAGATACAGCCGAACAAAAGTCGTTGAAATATGGGCAATTTTTCGAGAATTCTTTTTATTTGTATTTTTTTTTATTTCCCACATTTAATGCCAAAATCTGAGAAACGGACAAATATAGCGTAGACGTAGTAAGGTTTAGTAAGGTTCCCGTTGTACTTCGGTTAGGAATTTTCATCACCTTAGAGTTTTTTAGCTTTGTGTATTTCCAAAATCTGCTTTGCGCGTTTAATAGTTCAACTCCTTGGTAAACCGCTCTTTTTTTTGGGTATTCCTTATTTTGGTTTGATGCACCCAGTGATAGCATTATTAGGTAAATAGTCAACTACACTCGAGAACAATAAATTTGGCTAACCAACATAAACCTTGATATCTCGGAAACTAAGAATGTTTTATTCAAATAAAAAAGTATTTTATAGACAATTTTAAGAAGTTTGATTGATTTTTATTTGAATAAGCTATTATTTGTAGTTTCCGAGATATTAAGGGTTTTGTTGATGACTCGTACCCCTCGCTCTCGAGTGTATTATACAGGGTGTCCCTGGAAGTATGGATCAAATCGAATAGGGGCGTGGGCAATGTCATTTCCAAACTTTTTAGCCCTGAGAATGTCGGTGCATATTTTTTTTAAATCATAAAAAAAAACTATTAGAACTATCATTTTTTTCAGGACTTTGGCGAACAGTAGGCCTTTCTTGTGGTAATACTTTTACGCAACTAGAAATCATGTGTTCAATAAGAAAAAACATTTACTGCAAAGGCTTTTTTGGTCTGGCAAAAATTTTACTCAAGTTTTTACTACTACAAGTTATGAAATGACTTGAGATCATACTTCTAGGGACACCCTGTATAATTTAGTAGAAACAATGCAGATGTCAAAGAAAGTGTTCACTAGTAGTAACTCAATGATGATCTCAGAAGCATAATTTGACCATGTATTGTCTACATTTACTTTATTTATACGCTCTTACCTAATTTAGGATTACCAACCAGCTCCAAACTTAACCTCATTTACCAAGAATGTACCAATCCCGATAGGTACAAAGGCAGCACACAACCTGTGACGCGATACAAATGAAGCTTCACAATTAAGGCGGGTATACACGGGTAGGCGCGTCGCATTTGCCGGTGTCACGTACCCGCTGCCTCGCACTTAATTTCGCTAGGGGGCGCGGGGTGCGGTGCGGTTTTAAATTACGCCCCCTCCCCACGATTGCAGTTCGACAGGCCGTCTAGCGGATAGTTGATCATTTCGTGTGTCTATAGTTTTATACGTTCTGTTTGTAAGCTTATCTTTTGGTGTATTGGATTTGATAGGTTTTGATGATTTATTGACGCGTTAACTGAAATGTTATGAAGGATCATAATATGTTTTTGTAGTTCCGGTGTAATGCCCTTTGTTTTCAGTCACTATTAAATTCGTCTTTGAGAAATTTTCATCAAAACAAGCTGCATACAAGGAATTGAGGATTTCTTAGAGAACATCGTGATGATTGGAACCAAAAATGCCGAAAATTAAGCTTTATTATTTTTAACTTTATTTTATTTACTAACTTTGAATCCAGAAGTTCTATTGTTTACGTTTTGTTTTCTAAAACTTCTAAAACACTTTACTAAAATGTCGATCGTACGAAACTTCAATATGTTGTGTGATAACAGATAATGTTTTTCTTCTTAAAGTGGCGTCTCTTTCGCGGCTATATGCGCCTTCAAGATAATCTAGTTTTTCCAATATATTGAATTAAATTAATTAACAAAATATACCCACAACAACTTTCATAACAGTATTGCAACACGTATGCGCATATCACTGACTATTAAGGCAATTTAATCGTATGGGGTGCATGGAAAGAGCCTCCTGGAGTGACGATACTTCAATACGTCCGGCGCACCCTGGGCAGCCCTGCTACGAACCTGCTAATCTTTACACCACAGCATGAGCTATTTTCGTACAGCTCGTGCTGACACGAGAGGAGGAGGATCGTAGAGCTCCATATGAAAGAGCTCCTCCGGAGAAGTACTACCACCACATCTATTTCCGGCACCATGCAGCATTGCTGTGTTCCGGTTTGAAGAGTATATAGGTGCCGGTGAAATTCCAACTTTGTCTTTAAGGTTGGCAACGCATCAGCATGCTCTTGGTGTTGACAGTGTATATAGGCGGCGGTATCCTCTTTCCATCATGCTAGCCGGCTTGGCTTGTCTGCCAATCTATTCTAATCCTAAGTTCCTAACTAATATTATAAATGCGAAAGTAAGTTTGTTACCTTTTCACGCCTAAACCACTGAACCATCCCGGAAGTTTGCATATATGTTTCCAGATGTACAGAAATGGACATAGGGTACCTTTCATTCCGAAAAAAATACTGTACCCAAGGAAAACAACAATAACGATAATAGATGGCGCCACGTGTCTTTCGAATCATGATTGAATTATATTATTATAGAAACTTTAGTAGTACGTGATAAACGACATCAACGCGGGCGAAGCCGCGAGCTACCTCTAGTTAAAATATAAATAAATAATAGCCTGTAACTATCCCACTGCTGGGTAAAGGCCTCAACTCATACAGAGAAGGAACGAGCATTGATCACCACGCTTGCTCACTGCGGGTTGGCAATTTGAGACCATTAAGTCCAGGTTTCCTCACGATGTTTTCCTTCGCCAATCTATTACATAAAAAAATACTCTGATTATTTGCGTCAATCGTGTCACGAGTGATTGATTGAATATCCATCAATAACCAACTCACCTGCGATTAGAGGGGGATCATCAAAGATCCACTTAGTTTAAATCGCTGAATACGTCAGTATCGAGTAACGTCACAGTTCCTACATCAAATTGATAATGACATGTGATAGGTTCACCCCCTTTCTCGTGTGACCCAGTAACACTATAAGCGATGTGCGAATGCACAGTCATGAGCACTAAAATGTATACACGTAGCGAAATTCAAGTGATTTTGTCCCTAAATACGGCTGAATTGATGATTGACTGCCTCTTTGGTCTAGTGGCCGCAAGCGTGACTGCTGAGCGTGAGGACTTAGATTCGATCTCAAGGCTAAGTGTTTTTAGGTTTTTCCGTGTGAAATTTTTCAGTAGCAGCCTGGAGACTGGATGTGTACATAGTTAATGGCAATAGGCTTGTCCCCTATTACATGGGACAAGCATAACGACGAACTGAGGGTGGACTATACACCTCTGCCCAATCCTTCGGGGAATACAGGCGTCATGTTATGATTGAATTATGAATTTTTGTACAAGGCAAGTGTTTGTTGTGTTCGCAGATAATACGGCTATCCCATTTCAAAACATAGTAAGGACTAGCTGTGCCCGCGACTCCGTCCGCGTGGAACTCGGAAAACAACATTGTGTCGCAGCAACTAAATAGTGTACATGTATGTATTCCATTTATTATAATAATAGACAAAGGTGTCCCACCAAGGCACTTATATCTTTTAAACCATTTCTTTAGGTAGAGTTTCAGCTCTTATTGATTGACCGTAAAGGTTCATTATAACCATAATACTAAAAACGCGGTGCTTATTTCCATACATTTCCTTGCTAAAATGGATTATAATTGAATATTGATATTTGTTGTGATAATGTAACGAAACCTTATCGCGATACAAAAATGGCTACAACGCCATCTAATTACAATCGGCGAACTAAATCAAAATATTTTACGCAGTGCAGTCTATAAAATGATTTCATTCGAGGTGTGGAATAGGAAAGTACTTTAAATAGGTATATAAAAATTTCACGTATAGAAGACTTCATTTTATTTTTATAAGTTAGAAATAGGTACTGCTTTCAAAGATTTCAAAAAGTTTGATCTGGAAATCGAACCAACCCAAATGCGAAAAAATATCATCTGTATTTTTATTTCACCAAACGATAGGATCAATAATACGGATCAAATCGCTCCAATAAACATTGTGTCTGAAATTGATGGAAGAAAGAAGAAGGAAATGATGGAAGACCATAAAACCAAAATTGACTAACTTATGTACATTTAAATTCAAGCACTTATTAATTGTTGTTAAGTAGTTCTTATTTTTTCCACTTCGTTCAATTTAAGACAGTGTGTTTGTTGGAGAGTTTGATCCTGATTATTGACCATAAAGATATTTTCAACAGGTGCCTTTGCAGATGGTATAGCTTTGTCAGTTTGATTCCCGGTTCAGGCAAAAAAATCAGTAAAGGCAATATTTCTTACTTTTAAAAATAAAATGAAGTCACCTTTGAGTGAAATTTGCAATTTTTAATATTTAAAGTACTTTCCCTTCATCGTTATGTGTTTTGGGACATTACCTAAGGCTTAAATAAACTTAATAAAACGGCGACGACAGGCTTTGAATAGTTCTGACAACAATGAACAAAATAAAATACATAAAAACATTCCAAAAAAATTACAAAAAGTGTATTTTTTTAAAGTGAGGTTTTAACGCAGGACACTGAGCCAGCGACCGTTCACTGCAGTACTTACTTCAGTCTACAGCTTATACTACGCAGTATATGGAAATAATGTTCCGTTGCTCCGCATCTATGAGCAATAGCGTGATAGTTTATATACCAGCATAAGCGCAGGCCCATCAAAATCGATTCACGCGATTTTACGATCCGAATATTAAGCTTATACTTCGCAGTATGTGGAAATAATGTTCCGCTGCTCGGCTCCTATGAACAATAGCGTGATGATATATGTAGCAGCAAAATTGTCGCTCTCTACGCAACACATCAGCGAAAGTCCCATCAAAATCCATCCACGGGATTTTACGTAATGTCCGGACGGAAAGACAAACAGACACAATAATTCTAAAAAAAAATGTTACGGTTTCTTTATCGATAGTATAGTACCACCGAATCGAAATTTTGGAAAAATATTTAATTACAGACAAAGTGCACTTTGAATTTTATTAATAGTAAATAGATTTATAAATACATATTTAAGTATTCATAATAAAATATATGAGTAACTATTTCAAATTAATCTATCGTATTGCCTTGCACAATTAAAAATTTAGAATACCTACACTTGCTTATGAAATTGAATGTATTTCTCTTCTACTGCCATTCAGATAGATAGGTACCTTATAAATTTTAAATAACATTATGCTCGTTTTTTTATAAAAGCTTAGTTAGTACCTTCTTCGAATAGCATTTCAATAGACCTTCCGTAGACTGAGAATAGTAATATATTCGTTGATTATATTTCCTCACAACGTGATTTGATACACGTAACGCCATCTATTGAAAAGAAATGGTAAGTATACACAAATACATGCTAAGTTCTTTTAGAAAACTTAAAATTCGCATAACTTTTGATTGCGTGAACCGATTGCGATGAAACAAAAAACATATGTTACTTGGAGATAAGCACAATATTTATTTATAAAAGTCAACAACATTGGATCAGTTGTTTTTATGTGATGCTTGAACAAACAAACAGATAAACAGATAAACAGACAAACAGACAAACAGACAAACAGACAAAAAATCCGAAAATGTTAAAAATGGGTTCTATTGGTTATAGTTTAACACCCCAACCAGGTTTTTTCAAAATATTTGCTATGTACAGACACGCCATGTCTACAGATTTATTATATATTATATTATATTATATTATATTATATGTATATGTATATAGATTTAAAAAGAATTTTTACAGGAGAGCGCGTAAACGTAAAACATGTAGTTAGAGTGACATATTAGGTTTTAAAGTGATCATAGGCAGTGAATGGTGCACTTACTAGGTATCGATGCTTAATATATCTGCTTATATGTGAGTTTTCAACGCTGGTGTTTTTGTATTTGGTAGGGACTTACTAGGTTAGCAAGATTATGCAATAAAACAATTTTTGTTAAAAGTGTCCCTTACTAGGTTTTGAAATGGAACAGCCGAATATGTAATGTATATGTTTAGATTCCCGTAACAGCTTTAGTACATTCACTTTAAAATTTAGCTACGTGCATATACGTTAGTGCTCATGATTGTACTTAAAAAAGTTGTGAATTCGATGTGTATTGGCGATGAGTGCTGTTATTTATAAATTATAATGGGTGATATTTAAATAATATTGTTTGTGTAAATAGGTAGTAATGTAACTGCGCCTTTGATGTAGCGATCGCAAGCGCGGCTGGAGAGGATTTCTTCATGTGTTTGTTTTTTTGGGTTAGGCATAGTACAATATTAACGGCATAGGAAAATATCGTAAAACCTGCACATTTGATAGGGCTCCTAAATGTTTGTTGATGGTGTCTGTAGTCCGCCCGCCCGCATCAGGACTAGCTTGGCCAGGACTATACATATCTGTGTAAGCGAAATGTTGGTGACCAAGTCAGTTCACCTCTGCCTCTCTCTTTGAAGAATACACATGTCATTTATTTGTGTTTTAATATTTAAATGATTATACAACGTGTAACATTATAAACGCAAACCCTGTCCCCCTTATTACAAAACATGGTCTAAGAAAAACCTAGGATTTAAAATAGCCCCGTCTCTTTTTGTTATATGACATAAGAAAGTGATGGGTATATTTTAAACCATCTTTTGTAATAAGGCCCTGTAAGTTCAGCAACTGAATCGTGTGACGGTGGTACTCGTAGTGGTGACGACTAGCGCGGTGCGCCTATAAAAGGGCCGGCACGCTGCACTTCGTGCTTTAGCTGGAGACCCTTCAGGTCTCGCCAATAACTGCCCAGTTACGTAGAAGGGGTCCCCAAGGATCATCTACAACAGTGAAATAGAAAAAAAAACAAAAAAAAAAACTTCTTCCTCTCTCGCTACCTACACCTGAAGACCCTGAAATCCTCGTATCGTATTGTCTAGAACCACGCCCGGTAGTCTAATTTTGTAACAATTATTAAAATAGATATTGTATGGTAAAAGTGTTTTCATTATTCTTCAATAAGGGCGCTTTCAATTTAGACGTTTCGTGTCGGACCGCTGCCGCACGTTTACCGTGCCGCTGGTTATAACCCGCTGCCGGGCCGCTGCAGTACGGTAGCCGTCCGACAGCAAACGCCTAAATTGAAAGCCTATCTGACTGCCGTGCGTTTGTATGCTAGTGATGTGACATCAGTCAAGACATGGACTCTGACGAAGAAACATTATTGTTAGTGCTCTTGTTGAAAATTATAAAACAGAAACAAAAACAAAAACGACGCCCCCGTAAAAGAGCAGCACCAATGTTTTCATTACCATGTAATTCTGGTGATTTCCATAATCTTTATCCTAGGTTAAAACAAGATCCAAGCATTTTTTTTAATTATCTAAGAATGTTTAGAGAATGTTTCTACGAATTACTTGAATAAGTTAAAAGTAAAATTCAGCGGCAATAAACTGTTTTCAAACATACTATAATCAGCTGAAGAAAGACTGCTGATAACATTGAGGTGAATAAAGTAAACAACATATTTGTGATGTTATTTATTTCTACAATTATTTTCATTGGTTATTTGTTTTATACAAACTTTTAGTAAAAAGGATAATATTAAGATCATTTTTCACATTTATCACATTTTATCACCTCTCTCGAACAGAACATATTTTTAAGAATGTTAAATGAAAAGATGCAGTTTTGAAAAATGTAATCAATGGGCTCAGAAAATAATATGAATTTAATAAGTAATTTAAAAATAAATTTTATTGTGTTCCATAATAAACACAGCTTGCTTGTGTTTGAGAGAGGTGATAAAAGCAAACAAGTAATGAAAATTTTATGAAATTAGCTCTGTCGTCTATTCACCGCACTATTCAACAGCGAAATGAACACGTGGTGTTTTCGACGTTGCCGCCCTGTTGCCGAGCGTTCGCAGTGCCGGCGCCGCGCTGTTGCCGCACCGCGCGCTTTGTATGACAAAAAACGATCGTCCGTCCGCAGTGCGACTAACGCGCCGCTGCCGCACCGCAGCAGGACGACAGCATACCGCTAAATTGAAAGAGCCCTAAGTACGCTCCTGCTAAACTTCTTAGTGGCTTTCTGATTTTATGTGCACATGCTCGTTAAGGGTTGACTTCTCAAGCCACACATAACCCGCTAAGCGTGATAATCGATTTCTGCCTTTTATTATGCCTTATGTCAAGGACATAAGACTGAATTTTAAATGCAGTTAACAATGAAAAAGTATTACTATTATTTTCTTATATAAACAATATTTAATCAGGTAAAAGTAAAATTTCAGTGTATAATTTATAACTGAATATTCTAATTGGGGTGTTTGACTGTTTGCGTTATTCCTGTTACATGTTGTATAAATATGCATAGATAAAAAAAAGGTAATTAAAAAACTCGTCACTTACCGGATGGCCCGATTAGTCATATAAATGTTTTATTTCTATAGGAAATAACATTTAGATTTAAAGATCATAATAAAAGATTTACGACTGTTTAATGATGATTTAAAACTGGCCTAATTATTTATATTTTATAGTTCCGGTATGATAAGAGCGCAGCGAAGATATTTATTTATTTGTAAAGAGATCGTTTTTTAATGTTCCGATTCTGAAGAAGCCCGTAACTCTGACAGCCGGTCTAACCTTAGGATATCGGCATTGCCCAGTAATAATAATAAAAATTGCTGGGTTACGCAAGTCTGATGGCAGTTGCTCCATGTAAAAATACTGGTACTCAGCCACATTTGGTTAGACTGAAAAAGGCTAGACAGGCACAACTTCAGCTAACAAACCAATGATAGGTTTATTAATATTTTTATTTGAGAACTTTATATAATGTAAGGGCCTTTTACTTTTGGAAAATGTTTAATGGAATGGTAGTATTTATTGGTAAAGATATAAACAGTCTTAATTTTAACCAATAACACTTGGTATATCATAGAAATAGGTCATTGCAGTTTACTAATTCATCAATGTCATATGTACTTTCTTATTAAGGGCTCTTTCAATTTAGCGGTATGCTGTCGTCCTGCTGCGGTGCGGCAGCGGCGCGTTTGTCGCACTGCGCACGGACGATCGTTTTTTGTCATACAAAGCGCGCGGTGCGGCAACGGTGCGGCGCCGGCACCGCGAACGCTCGGCAACAGGACGGCAACGTCGAAAACACCACGTGTTCATTTCGCTGTTGAATAGTGCGGTGAATAGACGACAGAGCTAATTTCATAAAATTTTCATTACTTGTTTGCTTTTATCACCTCTCTCAAACACAAGCAAGCTGTGTTTATTATGGAACACAATAAAATTTATTTTTAAATTACTTATTAAATTCATATTATTTTCTGAGCCCATTGATTACATTTTTCAAAACTGCATCTTTTCATTTAACATTCTTAAAAATATGTTCTGTTCGAGAGAGGTGATAAAATGTGATAAATGTGAAAAATGATCTTAATATTATCCTTTTTACTAAAAGTTTGTATAAAACAAATAACCAATGAAAATAATTGTAGAAATAAATAATATCACAAATATGTTGTTTACTTTATTCACCTCAATGTTATCAGCAGTCTTTCTTCAGCTGATATAGTAAGTATGTTTGAAAACAGTTTATTGCCGCTGAATTTTACTTTTAACTTATTCAAGTAATTCGTAGAAACATTCTCTAGACATTCTTAGATAATTAAAAAAATTGCTTGGATCTTGTTTTAACCTAGGATAAAGATTATGGAAATCACCAGAATTACATGTTAATGAAAACATTGGTGCTGCTCTTTTACGGGGGCGTCGTTTTTGTTTTTGTTTCTGTTTTATAATTTTCAACAAGAGCACTAACAATAATGTTTCTTCGTCAGAGTCCATCGCTTGACTGATGTCACATCACTAGCATACAAACGCACGGCAGTCAGATAGGCTTTCAATTTAGGCGTTTGCTGTCGGACGGCTACCGTACTGCAGCGGCCCGCCAGCGGGTTATAACCAGCGGCACGGTAAACGTGCGGCAGCGGTCCGACACGAAACGTCTAAATTGAAAGCGCCCTTAATGTTGACCACTGAATTACGGTGAAAGAAAACATTGTGAAGAAACCTGGATTTAATGGCCTGAAGTCGCCAACCCGCAGTGAGCGAGCGTGGTGATCAATGCTTGTTCCTTCTATATATAAGAAGAGGCCTTTGCCCTGCAGTGGGACGGTTACAGGCTGATTACTATTCGTTTATTCATTTAACAGACATATTCAGTACATTATTACAAATTTCTATAAAAAAACATTACAAAATATAAAAACTAGTAAGTAGGTCACAGGCCGAAATAGTTCCCGATGAACAGGGTCCAAGCTGCCGGCAGTCGGGGCTCCCTAGGAAGAAGCCTCCTCACTATGCGTGCCATGTCAAGGAGTACTGCTTCTTGTATCAAGCCTTTGTTTGATCCAGCCGCCCAACGAGAGCCTCATGAGGTGTTGACGGAGGCTCTTGGCTATTAGGCCATTCGCTGTAACGACCATCGGCACAGTGGTTGCCGAATCCACATCCCACATGTTGACATCATTATTATTATCACATAAATATTATGTGCTAAAAAGATAACAGCTAAAAGATCATTATAATAATAAAACCAACCAGAAAATATTCCCAATAACCGATCGCATTACTCACGACAAATTCGAAGCATAACGTGCAACGTGCCGACCAAAGTGCTCCTGTTTAATACTAAAAATCAATAATTAAGCTGTGTATGTATGTAATTAATAGTGCGTCCGTGTGGCAGAGCGCGTGCATTATATACGTAGGCTAAAATGCACGCGCCATGCATTATGAAAATGACGCGATGATAAGCCTGCCGTCATTTCCGAAGGCTTGTTTTATATCCGATAACTGCTATATTGGTTCTACTGTTATGGGGATATGTTTTTTATGTGTGTAATGGTCTGTAATTATGTTAGGATACTATACTTCATCTAAGGTCGATTTTTCAATCGTCAGATAAATTTTATCTGGCAAATAAGTATGTCGGTCTGACATATATTTCAAGCAAAAGCTGTCAAAATTATTCCTCAGTTAACAGTTATCTGACGATTGAAAAGTTGACCTTTAATAGCAATATGACTCATTCTAGCAAGGAACTCTAAAGAAATAAGCAACAATTTTGCTTCCAGCAGGGATTCCACACTGTATTGTGCCTTTATGAATCATAATGGTTAATCAAGATGGGCTGAAGCTAAGATTAGAAAAGATTAGAACTAGTTCAAAAGATGTTAGTACCTTGGTGGGCCACTTTTGTCTAATGCTATAATAAATGGAGTATAAGTAAGTAGATAGACTTATGTCCTGAAGGTTTTCCCCGTGTGGGGACGGGCTAGAATGTAAAACTTCCTCACCGTACGCTGAAAATCGACGCGTGCTTTATGATTCAACAAAACCCCGCACGCTTGGTGATAGGATCTATACGGTCCGCCTGGCTAGCTACCACCCTCACCTTAAAATCTGGCGCCAAGCACTTTATTGTGTTCCGTCGTGATTATATGAGAGCTAGAGGGGTATAGTGGAAATTTTCTATATCTCTGTTAAGTACTTGGATTCGTGTGCTCCATCTTAGACCACGTCTGCGCTTACCATCAGGTACGAGGAAAAATCGACCAAGTCAAATAATAAAATAGTCGGGTAAAAAAAGATGGTTCCTGAAATGAACAGAATGTGATATTAGCCGGGCGTTTTTATAGTAGGTACGTGTTGGATTAAAAGAGCATCCGCGATACTCAAGTATGTTCAGTGCACCTTGGGAAGTTGGCCTCGCTACTAACCTTGCTGACTGGCTGATCTTTTCACTATGGCCCCAGCTATTCTCGTTTAGTTCGTGTCGATACGAGGGAAGAAGAAGCGAATAATTAAGTTAAATACAACTTCGCAACTTGGAAACAGCTAGTCAAGGATAGGTTTTTTTATGGATGTATACGTTACTAATTTATGCGCCTAAATTGTCGACGCGATCCGTGTCCGCGCCACCCTTACTTGAAGGGTGACTCCAGGAAAACTTTGTAAACAGTAACAAATAGACCTGTCTACAAGAAAAAAGACTCAGTCAAGGGCTTAACCTTGACCGAATTTTCTTTAATTACTGTCATCTTCCCTTATGCAGCTGTCCCACCGCCGGCGAGGAAGCGACTAACGATCGGCTATTTTCTCGCTCAAGAAACGTACAATAGATATACATTCCGTGTAAACAAAAGAGATGCATACCTATATTAATGGTTGATCGCTGACTGTTTACACTGCCAGCGAGAACTCGCTCCACTAGTTCGTCGTTGAGCGACAAGAGCTCTCAAAGACTCGCTCCGCGATACTTGCTCACAGAACTCACGCCGAGAGACCAACCAGCGGTAATTTGCGAGTGGTGCGAGTAATCGCCCGTTGCACTCACACACTCGTTTATAGTCCAGCGACAAAACTATCGGAACTACACACTCGCTTCTCGCTGCTCGCCAACTCGTTTTTAGTTTCTAGCTCTACTCGCTTCTCGCTCATCGTTAGCGGTGGAACAAGCGCCTTAGGGCAATGTAACAGTCATTTATTTCATCGTTTTAGGTTTGGAGTTAAATAGAAGTTTAAACATCATAACTGTAAAAGTAATAAGAAACTAGTGCCCACTAGTATCTAAATGCTGGGCACGTGCCTCTTCTCAGAATAAGAAAGGTTTACGCCTTAGTCCATGACGCTGGCCTAGAACGGGTTGGCGGACTACACTACACACACCATCAAGAACTTTATGAAGCTCTCTGGGATGTGCAAGTTTTCTCACGATGTTTTCCTTTACCGTTATAACAGGTGAAAATCAAATTATGATGTGTATTTGAATTCGAAAGGTCAGAAGTGCGGGCCGGTATCGAAGGCTGACTTTTCTTTCAAAAGTAATCAAGCTTGAAACTCCTATCATATCGGTCAAAGGTCGTCAACTTCTTGACATGGACCTCCTACCTACCCCTTCACGAAGAACGTTCTTGTGCCGCTTCAAGCTTATTAGGATGATGCATATCATATTTAAGTATTCTATTTATACAATGTATCCGGTTATGGACTAGCGATATTTTAGGTACTTATATAACAACTATTCTAATATACAAATACACTATACACTAGGGTCCAATCCACTTCCATTTTTTTGTTGAGATTTTCTGTATTTATGTGTACAAAAAAAGTCATATCTCTTAAAGTTTTGGTCCTACTGAAATAAAAGTAAGCTTATTCGGAGGGCAACAATATTGTCTATCGTTTACATTACGATTCAATGGGTTCACATACAGACATACAGTTGTAGACAATATCTCAACAAAAAAGCAAAATGGCTGCCAAATAGCGGGGAAGTGGATTGGACCCTAGTGTCTAGTGTATATGTGTACTAGAATAGTTGCTATATAAGTACCTATTATATCGCTAGTCCATAGCCAGACACACTGTATACATATTTCTATACAAAAAAACCATCATCGTTCAATGATGGTCCAGCCAACGATCATTTAGGTATTTCACACAAGCAAATATTTTGCAACAACAACTCAATCAGGAACTCACTAGCCCAGTTTTCATAACAATTCTGTTCAATTCGCACATCTTCAACACGTTTACAATTCCGATGCACATTATAAGCGTCACACATCGCGATTTGCCAATTATTTTAAGAGGCAAAATAATATTCCATTGGTTGAGCATAGTAAACAGCATAACACCACTTTTATTTGTATAGCGTACATCGTTTTATCTCCCTCCATACAGTTTGTGTAGTAGTTTTCGCTCGGCGAAGCGCGAAATTATTGATTGTCGTAATTAATTGCAAACATCCTACAGATAAAATTAAATATCAATTTATACAATGAACCAACCAATTTAGAATATACTATAAATATTGTTTGTGTATTGTTTTTACTGTAAATTACATAGCTGTGTGCAAATGCCATTGTAACTAATGGTACAATGGCATCATTTGAAAATTCATTGCTTATTTGAGAGTTTAAATAGATGTTTTGTTAGGTTAACTATGGTTTTATAAATCGAGTGCTTGCAATATTTTGTCACAGGTGTGATAAAATATAACTTACATAATTTGTGTTAACAGTTGTAAATTTTGAAGAGAAGTAGAAGCTGTGTAGAAAGCGTTGAACTCTATTTCAACTTGAGGCTACGACGAAAAATGTAGCCGTAGCCTCGCCGTAGCACCTTCGTAGCCGTAGTACGTAATGACAGTAAAATCCCACTGTCAAATAACAGGGAAATGTACTCTACTTTGACGTCAAAAACAACATTTCAAACATAATAACTCGTACATAAAAATCTTTCATATAATTTAAAATAATTTATATTCTGCAACATGAGTAGGGTGTGCCCGCGTTAAAACTCATGATGGAAATTGCTGCACTAATCCTCATTAATTACTTGGCAATTTTAAATCTCATTATAGTTGTTCAAATCGGTCTGGCATCGATTTTTCCCTCTGTATGTCGATGCCGTGGGTGGAATCGCATATATTATCGTCAATGCTCAGGTGACAATCATTTCATTATGGAATTAGTGTGGGTTTTGGATTGGTAATGCGATTAATACTCCTTCGTGGGCTGGATGCCTAATCAGCGATTGGTTTATTTTAGTTTTTGAAGCACGTTTATAGTACGGTCGAGTGTAAGGTTTAATTTGTGTAATTATGTTGTACCTATGCATAATAACTGTGTACTTACTTTACTTAGGGTTGTACAGTACGACATAATTAAGGAGTCGCATCGGCAAGCTTCGTAAACCCGATCACTTCCGAACTGAGTGCGACTTCAAGACCACGAATGTTTATTAGTAGGTACTACAGTAAAAAATGATCTTTATGCTGACGCAATAAGTGTGAGTGG
Organism: Amphipyra tragopoginis; assembly: GCA_905220435.1. Lineage (NCBI taxonomy): Eukaryota > Metazoa > Arthropoda > Insecta > Lepidoptera > Noctuidae > Amphipyra > Amphipyra tragopoginis. The sequence goes on from HG992009.1 coordinate 16,715,765, forward strand.
CGTGAAAATGACCGATTGCCATTGGTTGTTCGATCAGGTACCTGTACATCTATGTAACTTATTACCATCATAGCCACTGTTTTTATAAGTTAAGCTGTCTGTTATCTATCCAAATATTTGACACAGTTGCTTTGTCTCAATTAGAATATTATCCAGACACGAAAAAAATAAAATCTTAACGATAAAAAATATTCTCAAAGATCATTTTAAGGCCCGGACTCCACCAAAGCGGAGACGAGACGAGCGGAGCGGAGAAGTGTTTTAAAAAACCAATAGAATTTCGTTATTCACACATCTCGTCTCCACTCAGCTTAAGTAGATACCACTGAGAGGAGATGTATTATATTTGTATGGCACGATGGAAGCGGAAATGTGAGCTGTTCCTCGCTAAAATTGAGCTGGGCCGCGGTACAAGGCGCGCAGAGGAGACGAGATGTGTGCGGAGTCGTTCGTGTCAGATCGCACTAAACTGTGCGTTCAACTCCAACGCTCACCGCATGCAACTCAGTTCCGCTCTAGTCAGCGCACATCTCCACCCTACACCCCCCCCCCCACACCCGTGTGCTAACACATCTCCGCCACAGTCTAGCCAGTACGCATCTCCGCACAGTTTCGGTAGATACACCCTAGCTGAAAAACATCTCGTCTCGTCTCCGCTTCGGACATCTCCGCACATCTCCGTTTTGGTGGAGTCCGGGCCTAAGTCAGTCTGGATCTCACCTGTTTACAAGGTTAGTCAGAAAGGGGGTACTAATCCGAAAGGGTGTTAAAGTACACATAATAATGAGTAACTTTTGTTCTACAACTTTTCCCAAAACTCAATAGTTTAAGAGAAACAGTTGTTAAAAAAACTCAAAAAAAATCTCTAAAATCTATCTATCCCCAGTTATGATCAGCTGTGTTTACATTTTAGGTCATATTTGGGGTCATGAATTAAAAGCACCATTTTCTGAATTTGTAACTAAAGCAGGGATGAAGAATTTTTGAAAAAAAACTAAAATAAAAATCATTTTATTTGGAAAAAAAAAATATCGAATTTTGAAATTTTAACACTTGCTTTCAAACAGTCATCAGCGATACTATCGAGCGCTTGTGGCCGAATAATGTTTCTTTTAGGCGTTTTGTAAATATATAGGATAACAGTACAGTAAAAGTAATGACGTGTAACTTAGTCACATTTAATTGTAAAAAAGTGAAACGTTAGATAGATAGTTATTTTATTAGTCAACACATATGAGTCCTGTGACTTGAATTAAATGATTATTATTATTATTAGGTATTATAAGTGGGCTTCGGATTAGTACCCCCTTTCCGACTAACCTTGTATGTGTATTACATAAATATACTTACATACATAAACTCACGCCTTTTCCCTATGTAGGCAGAAACTGTAGAACGCCACATGCTACGATCCTTACAAACTTCTTTCGTTTCGTCAACATATTTCATAAAATCTTATAACACCTTTTAAATTCAACAAAACATTAAAACTTATCCTACAACCACACAACACATGGCCGCCCGCTGTGGGCGTACGTCCGTCTGTCCATCGTATCGCATTGGCGCAAATTAATGAGGGTGGGATATTTATTTCACAGTTTCGTTTGCAGTTGCCAAAATATCAGCTCACCTCGATGTATTATGACAGGTATATAGCGATAGTACAGTCAACAGAATAGTTAAGTATATAGATAAAAAACGTAATGCGCTACGCAGGCAACTGTCATTGTTATTTTGTGCGTAATATTTTTTTTTACTCGAGCGATGGTAAAGACTTGTCTTCTCAACACACGCATAACTCTGATTCTTCTTCTTCTCTCGTGTCAGCACGAGCTATACGAAAATAACTCATGCTGTGGTGAAAAGATTAGCCAGTCAGCAAGGTTGGTGGCGGGGCTGACTGCCCAGGGTGTGCCCGACGTACTTAAGTATCGTCACTCGTGGAGGCTCTTTTCATGCACCCCCTCTAACTCTGATAAAATATCAATACAGCATAACTGGTTACTCGCTGTTAATCCGGAAACCATGAACTCTGCTCATCATTCTGTACGACTTTTGTTATGGGACAAAAACTGTACTCGTGAAAAAAAATATCCGCTTTTGCATATACTTTACTAGAGGTCACCAGCGGCTTCGCCCGCGTGGATGTCGTTTATCGCGTTTTCCGCATTTTTCTCTACTATAATATGCATGTAATAAACATATAAACCTTCCTCTTAAATCACTCTGTCTATTAAAAAAACTGCATCAAAATCCGTTGCGTAGTTTTAAAGATCTAAGCATACATAGGTACAGACAGCGGGAAGCGACTTTGTTTTATACTATGTAGTGATTAAGCAACATAAATTATTTTAGTGGAATAGCAGATATTTTTTGACGTTTTTTTTTTGTTGTCCCCTAATGAAGGTTGTACAAAATGATGAGCAGGGTTCATGATTTTCGGATGTAAAGCATCTAACCAGTCATGCTGTATAATTAGATGCCTATACACGTATCTGTTTTGCCTTCTGTACAAACATAGGCGAGCTCACTGTAATCAGCTCATTAAGGTCGATATTTGCGGCTCGGATCGAATATTTGTGAATTGTAATTACTGAGACGGTGTGTTTCTGCCTGGATTTGAAACTTTGACGTTGATTTTGGAGTGTAATTATTTTAGGTTACTGTTTTATCTAGAATTAGATGATTACTTTGAATTATTGTTTTTTGATTGAGCGAACCGATTACGATGAAACCAAAACTAAATGTTACTCCGAGATATGCACAATGTTTGACTATAAAAGTCAACTGCATTGAGTCAGTTCTTTTTATGACATGCGTCCACAAACCGAAAAACAGATAAACAGACAAATATTCCAAAAAATATCGGAATGGATTCTATTTGTTATCTTTTAATCCCTGCGCAATTTTATTTTGAAATATTTCTCGTCTTCTAACACGCCAAGTCTACAGATTTATTATTTTGCATAGAAGATGTGATGATGATTTAAATCGAAGGTTAGACTTCAATAATACTGTTATCCGTTCACAGCATTGCTTAACGGCCGTTTTTGTAATCTATCTATCGACTGTTTGCTACTAGAGATGTTTGACATAAGCTCTTTAGAAGTAATGTCTTCATCTTTGTTTAAATAATACGCTACATAATATTATAATGATAAGAGCGGTATTCATCATCAGCCTGTATTTTTAACCGACTTCAAAAAGGAGGAGGTTCTCAATTCGGTTGTATTTTTTTTTTTATTTTTTTTTTTTTTATTTTTTATGTATGTTACCTCATATCTCCGTCATTTATGAACCGATTTGAAAAAATCTTTTTTTGTTCGAAAGGGTATACTTCCCGATTGGTCCCATTTAAATTTTGTTATGATTAGACCATGAACTTCAGAGATATGGAACGGAACTCCTCATCGGATCAAAGCAAAATTCTCAAATTACTAGTATTGCTTTGTTTATATTTGTTGTTGGGAACTGACTACTTGAAAAGAGGAAGGGGTGCGTGTCCCCCCCCCCCTCCCCCCCTTTGGAATGTTTTCATTATATCGTGTAAGGTATCATTTGAAAGGACTTTTTATGCCCGACTACGTCAATGCCAAAAAGAAGGGTTATGAAGGAGGGGGTTAAAATTATGACACTAAAACGTATTAAATAAAAAATAAACTTTAAAAAAAAGTAAAAACCGACTTCAAAGAAATACTAAAAGGAGTAAAATAATTACCATAATATAAAATTATCAGTTTCAGAAGTCGGTGCAACTCTACACTGAAGCAAATAGAAGCCACCGACTTCTGAAACTGTTAATTTTATATTATGGTAATTATTTTACTCCTTTTAGTATTTCTTTGAAGTCGGTTTTTACTTTTTTTTAAAGTTTATTTTTTTTCACAACTATGGAGTCGGCTTATGATTCTTCTTCATTTTCTCTCGGTGGTGAAAAAATTAGCCAGTCAGCTAAGTTGGTAGCGGGACTGGCAGCCTCAGGTACGCCGGACGTACTGAAGTATCGTCACACGTGGAGATTTTTGCTGCAACTAATGTGTGTCTATTATAGATTGTACCTATATTATTATCTGAATTAATACACGAAAAATTAAGTTTTGCAAACATTAATAAGGCCGTAGTCTATTACAAACGCCGTAGGCTGCGGCTGGCGTGACGCTGTACACAGCCGACGAATGACACCTGGCGCCGCATCAGGCTGCAGGCATTTGAGAGAGACTAGCGCCTTTCCATTATAAGCATTCGTCGGCTGCGTACAGCATCACGCCAGTCGCGGCCTACGGCGTTTGTAACAGACCACGGCCTAAGGTTTATGGGATAAAAAACACTGGTAATGAATTTGTAGATTTTATTTATTGTAAAATGAATTCCGCTACTTGTAGTTAACAGAAATAATTATAACGTGAAGCGGAAATGACAAAATAAGTTGCTATGCAAGTTAAACCAATGTTACCAACAGTACATTCAATATTTAGTATATTGCATAACGTATAATAATTAAAGATAATATTTAAAATAACGGTAAACACAGACGGACAATGAACTTTAATATTATTAACATAATTCAAAACGAACACAATAATACAGCTTTAAAAGAATTTTTGGTATTATTAAATGCAATAGTCACTTAACATAATATTATTTCGATAGAGAAACATTTAATTATTCGCGGAACTGCCAAAAATGGTGGTCACGTTAATTTCGAAATATAACTATACAAAAAATTGCAAACTAGACAATAATAATATAATTTTATAACAGAACTAAAGAAAAATATGTAATGATATCTACAACTGGACAGAGTTCACATACTCAACAGATAATCTCTTAAAACTATGTATACATCTACTCAACTTCATAATTGCACATCTATTGCACTTTACAAGATGCATTTACAACAAATTATATTCACAGTTCTTATTTACAAGTTTGCCGTTAAAAGACAGATATTATTAGTAAAGTCCTTTTTTACATCTTGCAACCCTTCCGAATGTTGGCCGGCCAACGAGCGAAAATACCAATATAATTATATTCATCGCTCTACTCGTATACAATAAGTCCATCAAAGTAATTAGTCACGCAGCGATGAACTAAATTCGTTGGTGTTGGCCGGCCAACATATGGAGCCAAGGTTTGTTTATAAACTTTGTTATTGGATGCTTCACTTTGCATTGAAGTTTCATGCATCAAGTGTAATGAGATCTTATCTGTCTCATTCGTCTATACTTACACCAACATCGTATCCAAATATTTTCCTAGTCTAATCCAGACTATGACCAAAGTGTTCTAGATTGTTTTTTTTATTACAATAACACAACAAAATCGTATAAATTTAGGACGGGAGCGAACTTTGGAACTACATAGGTACAAACAACTAATCGAATCACCTGTATCTCGTATTTTACATCCAAATAAATTTTATCGTCATCAAAAATCTATTTCGTTGCAGCCTCAAATCTATTCCGAACTACGACGACTTTCATCAGGATCCAAAACGTCGAAACAGTGTAAAACCACTTTTCGTCACATGAAAAATACAAAATGGACACACTACTGGTTTATCCGAGGTATCGACGCAGACGTATATCTACAAACACGGACATATTGTTCATGAATACAATAAAAGAAGCATCACATTGTTTAGTAGGGTCGCCACACTGTGTTGCTGTCTGGCTGCGGATTACCTCTTTGTCCGAGATTCACCCGTCCGTCCTCACCCCTAGCGGCGGCTGCCGCGCAAGAGTTCCCTCCGCCTAGAAGCAATTCTTGTCCATGATTCCCGTGTTGTCTATGATTATTCGTCGTCGATGAAATCTGGTCCATCATTGTCTGTAATTCGTTATGGTGATTTTGCGTCGAGTGTATCGAATTCGAGTGCAGCGGATGGAAGTTGTGTGTTTGGTTAGCGGCGGTATATAACTGACTGTACAACAAGCTCGCCGGCAGGACGGGGTACAGCGAGTTGTTACAGTTACTGCTGCCGTACGAAGTGTTCTGTGATCCCATTAACGAGGGGAAGTTTGAGTTGTTTGTGTGATTGTGGCCGATGTTCGTGGACGTGTTTGAAGTGAGCAAATCGTCCTGTACGGGCGACTCGGGTTGTGAACTGTTGTCGCTAAGTGATCGAGGGCCTGTTGAGAGGCTGTAGTCGGTGTTATTGTTGTAGCGTGGTAATAGACTCCCATGGTGCGATGGTGAGGAGCCTACGAGGCCGGATAGCTGCTGGTCTAGGTCCACGCCCGTTGTATCCGGAAGCACTGCACAAAGTAAAATGTTATTCGATTAATGATTTTGATGGTACAGATAAATACATATACAATGGTACAGTGCCGACGGTACAACAAATAGATTGTACCAATTTAATTTTGATATACCTACAAATATTGAGTACGTGGAGAACGTATATGCGCTAATGAGCAGTACGACCGCTCTTATACTATTTATTATAAGTGCACTGTAGATATTTTTAAACTGATGTTATGATCTACTGTCAGCTACAAAATGATATATATACACTCAGCGAAATTAAAAAGCGATTTGTAGGAGTAGTCATTTAATACTTTAATTGTACAATCATCAACACACACGAATAATTGTTTCGTGTAATTGAAAGATTCCTTTTTGCTAAGTTTGGTACATCTTTTTGTAACTGATTGTACAATAAACCATATTCTATCTATGTGGGTTTTACAAGAAACAATGCCCCGTTCTATAAATCGTCGGTTATCGCTTCCATTCTTGTGGAATGTCCAAAAATAGTCATTATTGATATACGACAACATTTTAGTATGGTTTTAATATGGCTATATTTTTCGTTGATCGCACGCTTCGACAATAAATTCATCGCCGTATCGGACGTGTGCGAGCCGCTGTAAATTATAATGAGAGCCGGTTAATGTCCGACTAGCAGGCCTTAGAGTATTTAAACAAGAGTCGATGTGTGGTGCGTTTACCCTGTCTGCCGATGTTCATGTTGCGAAGCAGGTAATGTCTTTTAGAGCGCGACTTTGGTATCTATAGGTCTGTCTGTATGTATGTTTTAACTTTGTATGAGTACACAATTTACACTACTGTGTGTATAATTTTTGAGCACAATCTGGCATCAGCAAGTTTATATTAGCAATAACGTTTATTCTTTTAATATAACGAAATGTAAAGTAAACAAATTGCCCACTGATCTATTTCTCTTTCTTTCTCTGCCTAGGCTTTTCCCAACTATGTTGGGATCAGCTTCCAGTCTATCCAGAAACGGCTGAATATCAGTATTTTACACGGAGCGACTACCATCAGACCTCCGTAACCTATGCAGTTACTGGGCAATGCCGAGATCCTAGGTGTCTAACCTTAGGATCGACACTTGTCAGAATTTCGTGTCATTTGGCTTCTGACTACCCGTAACGACTGCCATAGGTATTCGTATTACACCCATGACAAACGGTTTAACGTGCTCTCCTAGGCACGGAGAGGTGTCAATGTGCAACGCATGGTCACTTATCCACGGAGTGACCACGGCAAGCGCAAACCATTTGATCTGCACGGTGGTTAAGTAGCCACGAGCCACTCCATGTCTAACCAAAGGATATCTGGTAGATATCGCTTTAAGGATAAGACCGACCTTTGAACAACTTCTACTTTTTTTAAGTTTAATTTGTGTACAATGCTCTTAAACGGGCTAGTTTTTCAACAATTTTTTGCTGCAATTGTATAGCCGCCAAGTTGCCGATTATATCGCTCAACACAGTGCAACAATTGCTGCAATCTTGCAGTGTAGCCCGGCGATATTGCCAAGATATTTCATAGTAGTCAATGTCTAGCCGGCTAGATTGCAAAAGATTTATCCCGCTTTGACTTTACTGCAATATCGCCGTATATCGTCTTTGCTCTGATGTATAGGTGCATCTCTTTTCCCTCGCACTCCTCTCCCCGCCTCGTCCTGTCGCTGCCTCGTCCTGTCGTGCCTCCTCGCAAGAGCTGAGATCTAGCCTCAATATAGCTCCGCGTGTACAAACAAACTTCCTCAGCAATCCAGTTGCAGAATCTTGCTGGACTACACTCGGCAATGTGTTGCACAATGAAATTGCAGCAAGGGTATATGTTGCAAATATACTGAGATTTATTGGTCAGTAAAATTGCCAACAAGATGCAATTTTTGTAGCCCGTTTACAGGCGTCTTTAACTAGTCAAACGGTATTGCTAGCACTAATCAGTCTACCGAGCGTGTACACTTTTCCAAGTGCACATACAAATTCCCGGACATTTCCGGGCATCTGCACCGTGCATGGTCTATGGCTCGTCCGCAACTGCGCGTATCATTTGAAGGAGGATGTGACTCGTAAAAGTGTTGGTGGATTTAATTTCACCCTACTGTATACCCGGTAATGAGTTACGGTCGGTGTTAACTGGACAACGTTTGATTGATTATTTTGCTGTCAAGATATTTTAACACGTTTCAGCTACTATTATTATTATATATATTATTGCGCAAATAGCAACTTAACTACTAAAAACAAGAGAAAATTAAGAGAAAAATAGTTTAAAGTTGTAATTGGTTAACCAATAATTAAATTAGAAATCATTTCTTTCTACTTAATTTCGATAGATCATACATATACATTAGAGCTACTAGCGTAAGGAAGGGTATCATTACACGTTAAATTATCTTACGGGTCTATAATTCTACATCGACAAACAAAACGGATCTTCATTGGCCATAGGAACCGGATAAATCAATGGTCGACATTTTAGCAGACAGAGTTGAAAAGAGCTCGACAATTCAAGTTGTTTTGTGGACGATAATCAACCATAACTTTTAACTGGGGAGCTAAAGTGTTTGTATGGTAAGTTTGTTGTACTGTAACTAAAATACTTATTCAGTACTACTACTACTTTAACATAACGGCGAAATAAGGGTGTACTATACACCTCTGCCCAGCCCTTTGGGGAATACGGGCGTGATGTTATGTTGTGTAAAATATACAATCTGTATGTATTTTTGGTCAAGATTAATGCTCGATCAAAAATCCGGCTTTCTTAACAATATGATATCTTGGCATTGACAGTACCTCTACCGAGTATCCTTGGTAGCTTATTTGTGTTTGAAAGATTGTTCTTCTAATGTTATAATCTACAATATTCTCCTTACCTGTATTATTAGCTCCGAAGTCTTGCGTGGGGGTCTGATCAGGCACAGTGCCGGCGAAGCCCAACGCTGGGGGGTTGAACTGCGAGGCCGCAGGCGCAGCGCACGATGGGAGGTACGCCGGGTATGCCCCCGCGCCGCCGTAGCCCCAGTGCGAGTTGCTCGAACTTAGACCGAATTGACTCATGTCTGTGGAAGAAAGGGAAGTTAGAATAGTTGTTGATAGTACAAAATACTAGCAAAAATCGAGCTATAGGGCTTGGGATTGCGAGGAACAGATTAAAAGTTACAAACAACAGGAGCCTTCTTCATTATGGCACGTGAAAACGTAAAACGCAAATAACACGGACGGTGCAATCGGAAAAATAGGATAGGTATTAATTTTAAATGAACTGAATTCGAAATATTATTCTCAAATGGCCTTTGCAAGCCTGCGCTACAAGTAACTGCAAAAATATAATTGTAACTCATTACTATGTAGAGAGATTTTCGTGTTAAATGAAATGACGTATAAGTTTTATTGCTTATATGCTATATAGCAACACAGTCACCGATGACTCGGAGTCGTCGACCGCGTTGTTCTAAGCTTATACCAAATTAATTTAAATTTCACTAACTCATAACTTTCAGGCTCATTTAGGATTAAAAGCTAAACAAAGCAGTCAGTGGCTTATTATAATGCAGTTATGTTAAAAGTACCGATAAGCGCTGAACTGTCAATCTCATCATCTGCCTAGCCTTTTCCCAACTATGTTGGGGTCGGCTTCCAGTCGAACCGGATGCAGCTGAATATCAGTATTTTACATGGAGCGACTGCCTATCAGACCTCCACAACCCAGTAACTGGGTAATACGATACTCTTGGTAAGACTGGTTGTCAGACTTTCTGGCTTCTGACCAACAGTAACGACTGTCAAAGATCTACAAATGACAGCCGGGACCAACGGCTTTACGTGCTTTCCGAGGCACGGAGGAAACTCGCTATGGTAAATGGTCACCCATCCACAGACCAACCTCGGCAAGCGTGGCTTAACCCGGAAGATCGGTCTATGCGGCTGTAATTATTTAGCCACGAGCTCCTCGCTGAACTGTCAATCTGTCCCTAAAATATGGCCATCTTTTAACCCACCGTATTTATTGATTTATTCTATCATAATACAGAATGTCTTAAACACGTGGTATGGAGGGAAAGTAGTTTAAATAATTAAAATAGCAAATTTTGCTTAAAGGAGACTTAATTTTACTTTTTAAATAAAAAAATCTTGATTCAAATATTTTCAAATCCTTTGCCTGAGGTGGGTTAGGAACTGAAGAAACTGCGAAATATGTAGTATAGTCAAAGACAAAGTTTTTTATTTCAAATAGACCAGATTTCAGGTACTTTTAAAAAGAAAAAAGGTAGGTTCCATGGAGAAGACCCGCAAGAAAGTCCATGAATTCTCTTGTAGTTCATGAAAATTCCATTACAGTAGTGTGAGAAATAGACTGAGAATAATGTAGGTTAATGTAAGAGATACACTCACTCACATATAGGGTGACTGGTAATTAATGACCGATACTTTAACACATGATTGTACTCATGACAACAAACAACTTTCCCTAAGAAACATTACGTATAAAACAAAAAAAAACATATTACGAGCCGCGTCCATTCCGTAACGGTTTACTAATAAATTTTAAATGAAAAAAATAAAATAAAAATAATGTTTCTTTGGAAAGTTGATTGTTATCGTGAGTACAATCATGTGTTAAAGTGTCGGTCACTAATTACCAGTCACCCTGTGTACTTATTAACTGTCAAACTGTGTGTGGTTGATGGCAACTACAGAAAATATAAACAGCTTCTAAAATAGACTTGTGTATTCCAAACTTATTAATTCAAACATCGAATGTTTGAACAGAAAAGCGCAAGCGGTCACTTATAAAGATGTCCGGCGCGGCATGGCAGCCGGGCGGTGCTGCGTGCACTTTATTTTTTCCTGGTATCAGCGGCTTTTATTTTTCGGTATCACGGTTCCGTTTTTGGCCGGCGATCGGCGGACTCGGTTTTTATACGGTACGCGTTCCCGCCGTCGATTTGCGAATGCTTTTTTTCCCGTTTCGAGCCGCATGAGTTGTTTTGGGGTAGCCGTGGATTTTAGCGGGCTTGAGCACGCTTGTTCGATTGCGTCCGCAGTCAGCTTTCAGTTCGATTCTCTTTTTGGTGTCGGCTGATTGAATCCGCGCTTTAGTGAACGTAGTTTAGCGTATCGCTTGGTTTGGCGACTCATTCACTTTTGAGCCGCGAGCCTGTATAAGGTTTGTGCAGTATCATTCCGATTTAGATTTCAGGTTTGGTTGTGACTTTTTGGACCTTTTTGTTGTGTATTGCGAAGTTGTTGTTGTGTCTGTTTCAGGTACATGATTAATATTGGTTTTGCCTATGTTTCAATATTAAATATTTGATTGGCAGGTCACGACTTTTTAATATTTCGGAAGGCTTTTTGAGGGATACTTGTTGTTTGTTTTCTCATATCATGTTATGTGAAATTGTAAACGATTTTGTCGTTTCATTTATGGTTCACCGTCAACTATAAACTCGTCAATGTTCCACCGTAGTCTTTCATTTCAAGATTAGTTGAATTTACATAATTCGTCGGTGCCTTCAATTTGGTTCTGCGTGGATTAGCACTGACTTCTGAAACTATTAATTTTATAATATTGTATTTATTTTATTCCTTTTTTTTTTGAAGTCGGTTTTTTGTTTTGTTACAATGTTTTTTTCTTATTAGAGATCTATATGAATCTCTAAATAGATCTCGCGAAATCTCGGGAAAAAGCTTTTTCAAACAAGAAAATAATCGTTCAAATCGGTGTACTTATATAATGTTGGAGATATTCCCGAAAATAAATAGACATAATGCATATTTTGTAATACATAGACGAATTCAGAACCTTTTTGAAGAAGTTGGTTAAAAATAATGTTGTGTTTAATACTCACTCTGGCAGGTAGTGATGGGCGGCATCCGGAACCCTCCGAGGGGGTCCGGCGGGAACGGGAACGGTCTCTGTCCGAACGCGAAGTGGAACTGCTGCTGCTGCCCTAGGAGAGAGAGCACTACATCAGTACGATACGGGCTGCCCTTTGTGACGAGCAATTATTTTGGTGGTACAAACATAAAATGAACAAATACAAAAATAAAGTTAAGAAATACGTACATTGTAAGGTCTTCAACTTTTTTAGAGGTATATTAATTACATCTCCTTTATTCATTCTTTAAACTTATAATCTACATTTTTAAATATTTCTATAAAAAACATTTAAATATATAAAAAATAGGAGCCCACCGGCATTGGGAACAGGGTCCAAGCTGCCGGCGGTCAGGACTCCAGAGAGAGAAACCTCCTAACAATACGCGCCGTGTCCAGAAGTACCGCTTTCTGAATCAAACCCTTGATCCAGCTGCCTAACGAGAGCCTCGAGGCTCTTGGCTATTAAACCATTGGCTGTAACGACTATCGGCACAATGATTGCTGAGTCAACATCCCACATGTCGACAACCTCGTGTGCCAAATCAAGATTTTTGATTTTTTTATCGTTCTCGGCTTTCACGAGATTCTTGTCATGCGGGACAGTGATATCAACAATCATTGCGCGGCGCTCTGATCGATCTATCACCACTATATCAGGCTTATTGGCTACAATAGTCCTGTCAGTGATGATAGATCGGTCCCAGTACAATGTGACATGACCTGGGTCCGGCACGTACTTGTAGTATGGTACTTCTGCGTCCACAAGGTTATATTTCAGAGCAAGTGGCTGGTGGATAATCCTAGCCACGAGGTTGCATATTACATTATAATTGAGTTGTAGTCACTTTTCTATTTTATTATTTCTTATTAAAAATGATGATTGTTTATAGTCCGGTCAAGTTAGCCCAAAAAATAGGAGTAGGTTAACAGAAATTCCCATAGAGCTGAAAATTGGTACGAATGTTCGTGTGTATCAGTTGTCAAGGTCAGTCGTACTCCAACGTTGAATCACCAACAGAAGAGGATTCGTACGATATCAGTGAGGAGACATCTGATGCATCGCTTTTAGAACAATTTAATTACACCCAGCAGGAAGAAAAAGAACAAGCAGAGGAAGAAGTACAAGAAGACGAACGAGAAGAAGAGGAAGCATAATTTATCAGATGATTATGAATGAGACGGATAATTTGACCTAATTTTTTAGAATTCACACGGTTTTCGTCATTTCCAATAGTACCAGTTTTTACATATTTTGAAATAGTATTGAATAAAACAGTATCACAATAGATTTTGGGATAGGCCTATTGGGGAAACCACGTTAAAAAAACGCGCCAAATACACTACCTTCCAGGTGGCGTGGAAACGCATATTATGAAGAATACAACTTTTTCAAACACTATATATCAGAAACGGTGACGTTTAGCAGAAAATTTGTAGACATTTCAGCTCTATGTGAATTTTTGCACTTTAAAATATCTAATTTGACCGGACTATAATAGAATATATGAGTCATTCTAGTGGGACTTATTCTATGAGTTGTCATTCTGACGGTATTTAATATTTGAGCAATCATTCAGGTGATACAAACATAATATTAGTAATCATTCTGGTGGTACTTAATATATGAGCTATTATTCCAATGGTACCAAAATAATATGAGCAATTATTCTGGTGGTACAAATATACGAGCAATGACTCATCAACAAAAGATATCTCGGAGAAAAAGAAAGAAGGAAATATAGTTTATGTAACCTGCTGGTATCTACATAAAATATTGTCACGATGGGCTTGAGTTTCCTCCACCTGTCGCCGTAGTATAGTAATTCTAGTCTATTTTGAATAAATGAGTTTTGAAGTTGAAGTTGAATAGCGTTTACTGGTAACAAGCCGTTTAGCCGTAAACTTTCAAAGAATCTAAAGACTAGCTGTTACTATAATAGTTTTTCCTTTCAAACCCTTTCGTTACCAACTTATTTATAGGGCCAAAAAAAAACAACGCGTCTCACAACACTTAAATTAAATTTGTGATTGTTTTGTACCTTTGTTTGTCTCATTGGTACCCTAAAAATTAAATTACGCACAACTCGCGACACAATTTCTATCTAGGACCCCAAAATCTCACTTAAATACTATATGTAAATAGTAACACATGCACAAGTGTTAGTGCCCTGTCACACGCTCTCACGACACCCTTCGATTAGTCCCGAGACACTCGATAATTCATTGACACTCGTGTGACGTCGATGTCGCCCTACCCTCTCTGCCACGTGTACGAATTAGTTAGAACTTGCCGCCTTGAAATATCGAAGCCTTATTGGAATTTCAATTTAACTTGTACGTCAGTTTTGAAGTAGTTCTACGTTTGGAAGTTAAATTTAATGAATTTATTCAAATAAACAATCTGTTCTTGCTTAATCAGGAAGGATGGATTGTTCTGTAATTAGTTGTACCTATAATGTTTATACATCTATGCTGTTTTCAGCGAATCTTAAAGCTTGACGAATAAATAGTATCTTAAACTGCCCGACATCTCTTTCCGTTCTTCCAGTCTATCCTAAAGTTGTCTGGAAGAGATCGCCTTGTGCGATAAGACCGCCCATTGTACATTTATGGTGTAAATGTTTGTATTCCTTTTTTTTACCGGTGTATTATGTGCAATAAAGTGTATATGACTAATAAATAAAGATAATTCTGCATTAGGTTATTGGTAAGGTATCAGGTGTATTAGGTATTAATCCGTCTCACGAAAGTGGCTATTGTGAGCTTTCATAGCATAATTAAACGCAATACCAATGTAGTAGCCACATTCACGTTATTTGATATCATAACCAAAATAAATAAATTCAAAACAGAATTCTTGAAACGTTAACGTATTTATTTTTTAAACCCCTTTTTACCAACACGAATGCGCAACACAACTACAAATTAACACATCTAATACTCTATTCAGATTCACGATTCAACACTTCCGAATTGCGTTGCGAACCAATCGAGGCTAATCAAGGTCGGCCACGTCTGCGCGTCGATACATTATAAACATGTTGGCACGTGGGAGGGGGCACTATAGTCATGTCAACGTTATTAACATGGCGATGTGTGTTGAGGTTTTACAATCACGGAGATAAGTTTGCTGTACTTTGACTATGTTTATATATTACCACGACTGTATTTCCGGATAGGATGATTACAGATCTTCTAGTCATTGTACCTCTATGTTTGTTAATCAGTTTGCCTCAAATTTTAGAATATGCTCGTAGCTAAATTAGCTGACCCCTCGTGTAATCGACCTACAAGGAACTTTGCTGTAGTCACTTCTAAGATCTAATACCACAATGTCATCGATTGGAAAACTATACTGAATCATAAGAATTCTGACCTCTTCTAAGATATGTTGGTGTCGATTTCCAGCCCAGACTAGGTGAGACTGGGTAAGGCTGAATATCAGTATGATACGACACGTTTGGTGCAGTGGCTAAGCGATTGGCTTCTGCGCTACGGGTCGTGGGTTCGATTCCCACACGGAACAAAAATTTGTATGGCCTACAACTGGTTGTTCCGGGTCTGGACGTTTGTTTGTGAGATTTGTGTCTGTAAACGCACCCACTATACAAGAGAAATCTTAGTGTGGGGAAACGTTTTTTTAAAAAAAAGAAAAAAAAAAAAATATATCAGAACCTCCGATGAGACGACTTAAGTACGTCCGGCGCACTCTGAGCAGTCAGACCCACTACCAACCTTGCTGACTGGTTAATCATGAATGTAACCACGGCATGAGCTATTCTCATATAGCTCGGCAGACACGAGAGAAGTAAACTTTTAAATTAGTGTGCATTATTTATGACGATTATGGCTAAGCGAATGCTGAAACACAGATGACGCAGGTGCATGCAGCGCAGGGCAGAGCAGATTCTATATTGCATGAACGTACTAAGCGCTGCGTACGCTGCGCCGCAGACGCGTGCGACGCAGACATGCGTCTGTCCTGCCCTGCGCCTCGTTGTAGTGACGGCACAGATTTCCGTGCGACGCATTCATGTCGACCCGTTTTTTACCGCTAATTCTAATTTTATTGCAATGACAGAACATTTAATTGAATTAATGCGTTGTGAACCTTGTTTGAATGAAACTAATCATCCAGACTATTAAAAAAAAACGTTCGTCAACTTGAACACGTCTATTCTTTGTACTAGTTAAAACTCGAATTTGGCTTCGAGCTGCGTTGCAGCATGCGGTCGTGGCCTATGTCTGCCTCGCCTGCCCTGCAAAATCTGTACTGTGCTGTGTTGCGTCACCTGCGTCCTAGCATACGCTTAGCCTAATGCATGCATTTATCAAATACGCAGCTTGTTTTATTTTTATTGGTCGATTAATATGATTTGCTACTATTCTCTACAACATTATTACTTTAGATACAGGCTTAATTGAGAAAGGCTCCCACTTATTACAACGTTTCTATTCAACACGTTTTTTTCATTTCATACTATCTATCGGCGGTTTCTCTTAGGTTACTAGAGATAGAAATTTGACATACGCTCCATAGAAGTAACGTCATTTCTATCTCTAGTAGGGCAAACTGTCGATAGAGGTCATTGAAAATGGTCGTTAGTAAACTTCAATTATTTCATTAGAAGAATATTATTATAACCGTATTATCTCGTTTACTCACTTAAGAAACTTTATAAATTACATATCTATACAGGGTGTAAAAAGACCCATCACATAGCCGAAATCTACGCACTCTGTACATCAAACTAAATAACATTGACCAAAAATAATTGCTGGGAAACGACTTTTATTTTTAGGCATGAAAAAAACTCTGTTTTTTTGTAGCGCGTAATATAATGCACGTAACTGAATGTGTCTGTGTGGGTCGTGCAGCGGCTACACAGCTGAGCCAAGGCGGTTGTGTGCGTTTGATATTCATTGCGTTTTTGTAACTTCAAATGCGTAATTTGTTAGGAAAAACTGAAAATTTTGATAATGTTTGTTTGGAAGAAAGTTTAGTACTAACACTTGGAATACGTTTCTGGAAAAAAAAGGAAAAAAAAAATGTTGACTTTGACCTTCAATATCTCCAGAATCAATGATTTCCCAGGTATGGTCTGGTAGAAAAAAAATGATCCCAATGATGGGTAAAATATGTGGTTTTCGTTATCGTTAAGGGTCTTTTTACACCCGATATACATAATATAAAAAAAATATATACATTTAAAAATATAAAAAATAGTAGCCCACTGCCATCGGGAACAGGGTCCAAGCTACCGGCGGTCAGGGCTCCAGAGAGAGGAACTTCCTAACAATACGTGCTGTGTCTAGAAGTACCGCTTTCTGAATCAAACTCTTGATCCAGCTGCCTAACGCGAGCCTCATCAGATGTTGGTCGATAACCGTATTATTATTATTTTTAGTAGAATTCTTTATTGTATTTAGTCACCAAGAAGATAATTGCATCATAGAATTATCCATACTGTACTGGTTGGCCACGTTCCATACCATGTTCCAACTATTCAAGTTTCTCCCATATCAGTCCGTCTAATGCCTCCACAAACCGCGACAAGGATTTATCGTAGAATAATGATACCATAATTATTACTCTTGGCAGACTTGGATGCTCATGCCCAATATCCCCTAATTGGTAACAACGTTGGTAGGAAGATGGTCTTGTTTCAGTACGCTCAAAACTGCCGTTTTTGGTACTTATCGCTAAAACTTCGAATCCAGAAACTCTAGTGTTGATATTTGGTGTTCAAAAATTTCTACAACATTTGACTAAAATGTTGGAGGTACGAAATTTCAATATGTTGTGTGTTGACAGAAATAATGTTTTTTTTCTGATGTGGCGCCACTTCGGTCGGGGAAGCGCCTTAATCATGAGCTGACACGCGGCGAGGTGGCGAGTCAAACATTTAGATCTTGTTTTCCTCCAATATATCCCAATATACGCATCATCTCATCATCTGCCTAGCCTTTTCCCAACTATGTTGGGGTCGGCTTCCAGTCGAACCGGATGCAGCAGAATATCAGTATTTTACATGGAGCGACTGCCTATCAGACCTCCACAACCCAGTAACTGGGTAATACGATACTCTTGGTAAGACTGGTTGTCAGACTTTCTGGCTTCTGACCAACGGTAACGACTGTCAAAGATCTACAAATGACAGCCGGGACCAACGGCTTTATGTGCTTTCCGAGGCACGGAGGAAACTCGCTATGGTAAATGGTCACCCATCCACAGACCAACCTCGGCAAGCGTGGCTTAACCCGGAAGATCGGTCTATGCGGCTGTTATTATTTAGCCACGAGGCCCTCAAAAATTTCTACAACACTTGATTAAAATGTTGGAGGTACGAAATTTCAATATGTTGTGTGTTGACAGAAATAATGTTTTTTTTCTAACGTGGCGCCACTTCGGTGGGGGAAGCGCCTTAATCATGAGCTGACACGCGGCGAGGTCGTGAGTCAAACATTTAGTTCTTGTTTTCCTCCAATATATCCCAATATACGCATATATCCGGATAATCTCAATACCTACACGGTGGTAACAGGGGGATGTACAAATAATTCAGGCGACAAGGCCGCATTGTCTGCGACACTCTTCACGCGCGACGTAATTCAATCACGCCGACGTGGTGACGCTGTGAACCGATATGTAGCTTCTGGTTGCTTGTTAACCGAAATATGTTCGTGTAGTAGGAATTTATGTTTATTTTGTAGTGAAATAGGATATTAACAACGTGTTATCTCCTTGAAATTATTATCTTTTGTCGGTTGTTAAGTTCTAAAACATTCTTCAGCGTCATGTTTAGATGTTTTACAGTAAGTATTTATTCGTAACTGTGTTCGAAGAATATTCTTTCCATTATATCTTACTTAGTTCGAGTTACCGTTTTTTAGGGTTCCGTATCCAAAGGGTAAAACGGGACCCTATTACTAAGACTCCGCTGTCCGTATGTCCGTCTGTCACCTGGGGCCCAATTCTCTTAAAATAAATCTTGATATATCGCAACCGAACCAAGGCCGAACCGTTCAATCAGTTAGTTTTCAATTTCAGAAGCTCTCAAATTGTTTGACACATAAAAAACAATAATTTTTTTTTTCTTTATTTGTTTAGGGACTTTTATAATAAAAACAATAATTTTTTTTTTCTTTATTTGTTTAGGGACTTTTATAATAAAAACAATAATTTTTTTTTTCTTTATTTGTTTAGGGACTTTTATAATAAAAACAATCATTTTTTTTTCTTTATTTGTTTAGGGACTTTTATAATAAAAACAATCATTTTGACAGTTTTCGTAAACAAAAACTGACTGACGGTTGTGGTTCGTTTGCGTTTGGCAACAATGTTTTTAGTCGAATTAGCCCCCAGGCTGTATCTCATGAACCGTGATAGTTAGACAGTTGAAATTTTCACAGATGATGTATTTCTATTGCCGCTATACCAACAAATACTAAAAAACAGAATAAAATAATAAATAAAACAGAATAAATATTTAAGGGGGTTCCCATACAACAAATGTGATTTTTTTGCCGTTTTTATAGATAATGGTACGGAACCCTTCGTGCTTGAGTCCGACTCGCACTTGGCCGGTTTTTTTTTATGTAATGCATTGGCAATCATGCCCATGGCCCACCTGATGGTAAGTGGTTACGCCACCTATACAACGTTATTTTTAGTATATACAAAAACCGAGACACACCAAGATTTTCATCAGAACTGCCTGAATATGTGTTTTTTTTTTAAATAAATCTCCAAATTACACCGTAGTTTATGTCGCGTTAAGTTCCCTAGTAAAGTGTGAAATGCCTGAGATGTGCTATGCAGGGGTTGTCTAATACACGGAAACTGACCGAGCGGTCCATCTCAAGCCTCAAGGTGTCTATTCCCGTCAACTGTTATGGGTAGAAACCTACTGAAACAAAATTAAAATTTATGAAAAAAAAAATGTGGTGTAAAAAATATGTCAATCGATTCTCCTAGTGATTCTGAACAAACTAGTTTCAGGTTTAGTATATACTAAAACTAAGCTTGTATACAGGTACATTGTAGTTGTAGATACAACACCAAGAGGTTTGCTGATGCGTTGCCAATCTTTAAGATAAAGTTGAAAAGTGTCGTGTCTCTGTAATTTCACCGGCACCCTTATCTTTCAAACCGAAACACAATTAATTGATGTCAAGTGGCGCTCTATGGTGATAGTACTTCCCCGAACTAGCCTCCACGAGTGACGATAATTAAGTACGTCCGGCGCACCCTGGACAGTCAGCCCCGCTACCAACCTTGCTGACTGGCTAATCTTTTCACCATGGTACGACCTATTCTCGTATACCTCGTGCCGACACGATAGAAGAAGAACTTCCCCAAACGAACTGTTTCACAAGGAGCTGTACTTCTTCTGAAAACTATGTTTTAGGGTGCCTTCCACCAGAGATGTGCTATGTAGCTATGCTGCGAGAATGTAAAAGTTAAGCTACGAAACTATGTGACCATTTCCACTGATGCTAAGCTATGTAGCTGTGCGAGTCTGGGAAGGATGCGCGTCTCGAGCTATGCGACGTATAGACAATAGGGAAGGCACGGGGAGCGGCGGGCATAGCTACACCACTCGCGACCATCCATAGCTCGCATCCATAGCACGCATCCACATCATACATCCTTCCATATAAAAATCGTAGCTTAGTTGAATCAGTTTCCACCAGTGCTATGCTATGTGGACCAATGAATATGATTGGTGGATATCAAACGCATCCATAGCAACGTTGCATAGCATATCTCTGGTGGAAAAACACCCTCAATCTCTAATGTTTCAAACTGTAGTACAGGACGTCCTAGAACGACATACATTGATGTTATTGGTGATGTTCCTCAAAAAGGACAGGTGCGTAGTACTTTCAACCGGCGTGCGTGTATGACAAGATGTATGACCGTGTACGAAGCGAAAGGAGTATGTAAGGATCGTAGCATGTGGCGTTTTACAGTTTCTGCCTACCCCCATGGGAAAAAGGCGTGAGTTTATGTATGTATGTTTCAAACTGGCGTTCCCACGTAGCTCATGTGCTTTACGATTACAACCCAAATAAGTTCCAGGTTCCTATCCCAATAGTCGATGATCTCAGCGAATGATGACGAAATTCTCTTATACACCTAGATACCAACTATACGTTACCTTATAAACAATCAGTTCTAGCCACATTTCTGCAACTGTCAATTTCACAAACTGAATCCGCTCAAACAATCCCCTCACACAAAATCCGATCAGTTTCCAATAAACAGCTACATAATAACAATCACATCGGCACAGATTTCATACTCAGTACAAAAATGCATAAATGCATTTATAGGGACGCGGCCATTAAATTGACAAATGCACACACACAAACAAAAACAATTGGAACCATGGACGCGGCGCGTACACACTTCGCATCGATGACTGTAGGGTTGCCTGGTTTAACAACGTTAAAAAACTAAATTATGGCGATGGGCTAAAAAGTGAAAAAAATAGGGCAAAAAATATGGCTCTTGTCATGAGTTTTAGCTCAAAACAAGTTATAATATTGTTAACGTTGTTTGAGAAAAAAAAACTTTAAAAAAGTAAAAACCGGCTTCAAAAAAAACTAAACGGAGTAAAGTAATTATCATTTAATAAAACTACCAGTTTCAGAAGTCGGTGCATTCAATTTGTTTCAGCGTAGAACACCGACTTCTGAAACTGGTAGTTTTATTAAATGATAATTATTTTACTCCGTCTAGTTTTTTTTGAAGTCGGTTTTTACTTTTTTAATGTTTTTTTATTTTATACTTTTTAGTGCCACAAATTACAATTAAAATAGTGTACAAATTCTCGGACCAGCACTACAACTAGAACGTCGTCTACATACGATTTGTGTATTTTTTTTTGTTTTTGTTGATTTTTGGGAAAAGTGCTGAATCAATTTCAATAAAATTTATATGGGACCACCTCTGAAGTATGGGCTACCAAACAAAAAAAGAATCATCAAAATCCATTCATAATTGGGGGAGATATCGCGTAACAAACATACAAAAAAAAAAAAACAAAAACATTCAGACGAATTACGAACCTCCTCCTTTTTGAAGTCGGTTAAAAATAAAGTCTAAGTACATATTTGTTAACAATAATTTTTATGGGGTTTCATTTTCATGTTTAAGTCACGGGGTCGGTCGGCCGGTAAGTACTTCACATCATGATTTGGCAGCAATATCTACCTCTACAGTATACTAGAAAAATACAGAATTCTCTCAGAGGACGCTGCTGCCCATCCTAAAGAATAAAGTTTATAGATTAAGACAAGATAACTTTTTTGTGTTGAAAATCTATCCTACATGCCACACAAGGCGTGGCATATATCAGACATTTAAGAATCAAAATCCACCGTGGTCGTTCTCAGCACGTAAGAACTGCACCAGGATCTGTCATAAGAACTACATCAATTTCTGTTTTTATTGCGACAAAATGATACTACAAAGACATATTTTTCACGTGAGCAAAGCCACGGGAGTACAATACCTATAGATTACAAAAAAATTAAGACGAGAAGAATGATACAAACTCCCAAACACCTAGTATCATTTTCAATTTCCAAAACATACACAGCATAGGACCACACCATCCGGCACCAAAACGAGTAACGCGACAGCCCTATTAAGCGCACACATGCTCTATTCCCGTGCAAAAGGCTCCAGTGTATAAATCAACGGCGCAACAATTACACACTTTCATGGCAAGTTGGAATTAGAAACTGTCATTTGCACCGTTCGAGGGGCCCGGGTGGGGGGAAGGGGGTGTATTACAGATGGGAGGGAAAAATAGGGTGCGGGCAAGGGCTACTGTGGACCTGATTAAAGGATTACACCGGGGTGGCGTCCGGTCTAGTTAAATTTATTATGCCAAGTATTTCTACTAGTTAGCCTTTGCGAGGTATGGTCGTCTGCTTGATGGTAGCTCGTTTAGAAGATTTAAGTTGGAGTTTAAGCTGATGTTTAATTTATGTGTTTGGGATTTACTGTTTTTGGGTATATTGATCAAACAACTGAATTGTTTCGTGTCCAAAGTGCGTCGGGTCCATGAGCTCTCTAAAATAAGGTTGAGCTACACGAGATGGTTGATTCATGCGTACCGTCAGTTGAGACAGGTCAACTGATCATTCCTCAAAAGGCCATTTCAGACGTGGCCCTACATTGTTACACTCGAATAGTTTCTATACTACATGTCTGGACTTTAAAAGATACCTTGGCCTCTGAGTTTGCTTCAGCTTTTCTTCTCAGAGCTTGTCAGATAGGAAATCCCGACGCTATCTAGTCTTAAAAAAACATAAAAAATGTACTAGTAAAAGTAACAGATTTATTTACAGAAATAAATATCATTTATCGATTAAAGTTTATCTATAAGCAAACCAATAAAATTCTTAAATTGTTTGCATTGTTTCGAATACCCCTATACTATAATAATGTAACACACATAAAACTATAAATTCCAAAAGTTCATCACCCCTTAACTATAGACAATGCACAAAAGTTATGAACTTAGTCGCCGTGTGAAGTAAACAACAAACTTTACTGTCGTAAACATTCAGATCGGCGCAGGCGACGCTAGCGCCGCTCGCGGGTGGTCTGCGCGCGCAGCTCCCGAAATAACCCGAAACGAGCCGAACAGCCAGCCTTAAGAAAAACATCGTTAGACCGGTCGATTATTAAATTGTAGTCGGCTTCTGTCGGCTACTGCAGACTATAAACCGTGCCACCCACCCGGCGGATAAAAATAGTGGGTAAGGGTAGCACACAATGTGTCCGTAATATCCGCACTGTTACTGCTTCGCGTCTGTTTATCTTTAACGATTGTTTTCAAATGATGCTATTTGGAAATCTGAATTTGAAACTGCGTTTAAAGCATGCGCTATGGCGCTTCACGCATGCTTCAGACGAAGACGCAAGATGAACATGAAAGCTCACTGGTGTAGAGTGGAGAAGTCGGATTGTTATACATACTTTGCTATGTAAATTGTTGCCGATGACGAGTGTTTTGCACAATTAGAATGCTGGTTTCCTCACGATGTTTTTTTACACCATTAACGCAAGTGATAATCAAATTTTGATCCGTACATGAATTCGAAAAGTCAGAAGGTGGGGGCCAGGTTTGAACTCAGACCCTCCTATTTGTACGGTAAGTTTTCAACCGCTAGGCTATCATGCGTGTATCCAAGCTTGAAACCATTCCTATCCAATGAAAAGCAGTATTTAAATAATTACAGCCGCGGACTCGAAATGTTTATCAGATTTCAATTCGATTCCTTCTCACACTGTGCGCAATAAGGTTCAAGATGTCATATCAATTTACAAGAGTATTACTTAGTTTTTAAAATTGTGAAGCGTTGATTCTAGCAAAAAGGCTATTTACCACTTTTTAATGTTATGAACTCCTTTTTAGGTATTTGTGTGTCTATAGAAAAGTTGTATATAGCGAACTTGATTGAATTTACTAAATAGGTTGATTTCTTTTTCTATGCTACCTAGTATATAGGGTGACTGGTAATTAGTGACCGATACTTTAACACATGATTGTACTCATGATAACAAACAACTTTGCCAAAGAAACATTATTTATAAAACAAAATAAACATTTCCATATTACGAGCCGCGTCCATTCCGTAACGGTTAATTAATAAATACATGAAAAAAATAAAATAAAAATGATGTTTCTTTGGGAAAGTTGTTTGTTATCATAAGTATAATCATGTGTTAAAGTATCGGTCACTAATTACCAGTCACCCTATATAGCCTCTTTAAATTAAACTTTTTATGTCAATTAAGAAAAAATATCGTTGCCCTGTCAATTCTTTGCGAACGCCCGAGCGACCGTATGAAAAAGTAATGTGCAAGCAATTATAGACCTTAGGGTGGTAAACATTTCAAGTCCCCGACTGTACCTGTCTTATTTAGTTCAAAACGCTTTATTATTAACCCCAACCCCATTTTCCAAGAAAAGGGCCTACATTCTACACTACCTTTGAATAGTAAGACAACGAAGATCGAACAAAATTCCACACATGAATTGATACCAACCAACGTATAGATTCCATGTTAACACGCGTCGGAACTTACTAGAATTAAATAATTTATCGCCTCCGTATAGAGGCAGGAGGCATAATAAATCAATATGCAGGGCACATGCATACGCGGTGAGGGGGAGGCCTCCCCCCGGCCCTTTCTTGACTAATTAATTAAACAACCGATTCATTACAGCAGCCTCTTTGTGCCCTCACATTCGTCTAGTAGAGGTACGGATAGCATTGAGGTGTTTTAAATTGTATCTTATGTGTAGAATCTAAATTATCTTAATTTTGAGGAAATAATATATACAGAATGTCCCTGGAAGTATGGATCAAATCGAATAGGGGCGTGGGCAATGTCTTTTCTAAACTTTTTAACCCTGAGAATGTAGGTGCAATTTTTTACGGTTCAAAAGTTATGACCAATTATTGTTTTTTTTTCAGTCACTTCGCATAGAAAAAAATCATAAAAAAACTATCAGAGCTATCATTTTTTTTCAGGACTTTGGCGAACAGTAGACCTTTCTTGTGGTATTACTTTTACGCAGCTAAAAAATATGTGTTCAATAAGAAAAAACATTTACTGTAAAGGCTTTTTTGGTCTGGCAAAAATTTTACTCAAATTTTTACTACTACAAGTTTTGAAATGACCTTGCCCACGCCCCTATTCGATTTGATCCATACTTCCAGACACCCTGCATAATAAATTAAAGTTTTTTTTCTTTTTTTTTGTTAATTTTAGGTTTTAGCAGCAATTTTCCTATTTTGTGTGCTAAATTGTATGCTTTGATTTGTAACCTACTTATTGTACAGTAAGTAGTACATCACGGACTGCCTCATGATCTATCTTTCACGTCTGTCTAGTCCATCCAAAGGTTGTCTAGAAGATATCGCTATTAGCAATAACACCACCGTTGTACCCGTGTTTTAAATTGTTTCTGTTTTTTTGTTATTTTTATGGTGTACAATTACTAAAGATATTCTATCCATCTAATTAATTTGTTGTTACTAAAAATCTATTACTCTAATTTCACGTAAATACTAAATAAAAATAAAAAAATAATTAATGTTTATCACATAATCGATTAATGTTGAAATTTTAACTAATTTTTCCCTACAACATAGATACATCAGTTTTTATCCTTATAAACTTCGTCAATAAATACAATTTATGCGTGCAACAGTAAAATTTTCCGTCTAATCTGTTAGTCCAACGGTACTCAACCCTTCGCCTGGCGCGGGGGTCTGCGAGGCCCGTCCTCGACCGGCACTATCCCGCGGTGCTGCAATTATTTTAATTTCTTCACGTGATGAGGATTGATCGAGCATTAGGTGCGATTCGGAGACCGTCGGAACCCGTCATTTGTTAGCGTCACCCAAGCCTTTAACTATTTAAATTGCTTTCTTGATCTATTGTATGTGGTATTTTTGGGTAAGTGCTATCAATATAATAGAGTTTGCTAAAATAACTTTCTACATTGCCAAACCTTTGTACATTATGCTGTTTAAAACCAAACACTTCCTACATTATAATTTTGTTGATAAAAGTAACACTTATTAGAATGTACTATTATAAGAGGACGAATTGTAAGTGCC
Source organism: Amphipyra tragopoginis (assembly GCA_905220435.1). Classification (NCBI taxonomy): domain Eukaryota; kingdom Metazoa; phylum Arthropoda; class Insecta; order Lepidoptera; family Noctuidae; genus Amphipyra; species Amphipyra tragopoginis. Next base: position 16,742,573 of record HG992009.1, read on the forward strand.
ATACTCAAAGTAAAGAGGTTTAAGTGGTACTATTTCAAATAAAAATGGATTTGTTTGATAATGTTATAAATGAAAAATAAATAAAAAATGCACACTTGGGAGAGTTTACAATAAAATATTTTTAAAATAAATGTTAAAATTTTAAGGGATTTGATTTATGACTTGAGCATAAAATTTTAGCACGACTCGTGCTTGACTGATTTTTATTTTAGGGTGAGGTGACACTATTTATTTTATACATCCGCACTAATTGATTATAATTTGATGCAAAAACCATTTTTTTTTTGTAATATTTCGCTTTTTAATGTTAAAAAAATCACATTGACCCCCTCGTGTATAAATAACTCAATGTATTAGATAACGTTCGCTACGTCAAAAGCCAGTTACATCAAAATAATAATGCTCAACTAATCAAAGCCGACATTTAACATCATACTAATGTTGCAAGCGTTTCCTAAGAAATTCTGTCGCTATTTCACGGTATCTGAACTCAAAAAGGTTTGTTTTGGCAAATTATTAATAAATTACCTTCATTAGGGCGTTTTACAATGTTTTGTGGTCTCGCTCGTTTGTTGTCGAGTGTTTAGACATTTGGACGCTTTGATGTTGGATGCGTAAATAGAATAGTGAGGTGGAATTAATTGGGGCGGGATGAGTGTTTTGTGTCAAAGTTGGTAGTATTGTACGCTTGTCTATTGTTTTTACACGACTGCCCAAAAAAGAACTGTTATGTTTTAGGGTTAATGTAAGTATGTGTGTGAGTTTCTTTATTCTACTATAATTTCTAAACGGGTGAACCGATTTAGATGTATCTACGTGGTGTCGTTAGAATTCTTGCGTTACTCCGGGTAATATAGGCCAGAGTTTTTTTTAAATGGGTTTTCTTTCGTGCCTGAATAAAAACCATCCACGAAAAAAACTATTCGAAGATTAATTCGAGACTCTAAAATTTTACATTATTTTGCCTTATTGGGCCATAAAATAAATACTAAATTCGTAGAAAGGTCTGAGATCGATTACCAGCCGCACCTCTGACTTTCCGAATTCATGTCAATTAACTTAAATTAAATTATCAAAAAACTTAAACTATCAAATCATATTTTGCTTCGTGGTAGGATGTATACGGTCCGCCTGGCTAGCTACCACCCTTACATTAAAGCCCGGCGCCAAGCAGTTTACTGTGTTCCGTCGCGTGTATGTGAGAGCCAGAGGGGTATAGGAGAATCCCTCTATATCTCTGTTACTTGGATTCGTGTGCTTCATCTTAGACCCTGTCTGCGCTTACCATCAGGTGCGACGAGGATAAAACGCGACGAAGTCAAGTAATAAAAAATAAAAAAAAACACTTGCGTTAACGGCGAAGAAAAACATCATGAAGAAACATAAATACAAATTAAAGAGACTTCAAAAAATAAAACTCAGTTGTGTGTGCAGTCCGCCAACCTGCACCAGGCCTCGAGGTGGACTATGGCCTAACTGCTTCTCGTTCTGAGAAGAGGCCCGTGCCCAACAGTGGGACAGTAATGAGCTGATGAAGACAGCTCAGACAAAAATAATTAACGATATACTGAAGCATACTTTTTTTTAAAAACACCTTTTATAGTTAGATTTATGACCTAAAGTTTTATTCATGGTAACTTTGACATTAGAAAATAGTAAAAAAAAAAATTTTTTCTAATAAATCTTGTATTTCTCTATAGTTTGTTCCTGGCTTGACTATTAACCGATATTAATAATCGATCCCAATCCATTTTTTTTTATTTTGATCAATGTCATGTTGAATTCAGTATTACCTATTGCATGCTATTAATTTTAAGATCTTTGACTGACCTATGTTGTTTTGTCTCTTTCTCCTAATTTATTAATATGTAATGTTAATTTATTAAAATAATAATTTGTTTTGTATGTCTAAAAGACGGGACATAACCGATCTAATATATTGCAGAACACCTGTACCTATTTTTGTACCTATGATCCACAATAAACACGAGAGACAGATAAAAAAAAAACTGTCAGAAATCTACATCAATCCAGAGACTTTGGATTGAGATCGGATATAATATGTATTGTAGGTACAATAGCCGGTCTATACTTCAGATCCCTAATCAAAAAGAAGTTGCAATACTAACTGGTTTTAGATCGAGGTTCCCGCGGTCCGTCCACCGTCACCTTTATGGCCTTGTTGTATGTGGTCACTTGCGGCGGCGTCGTCGATACCGTTATCGTCAACGTGAAGGATTTACCTGAAACAAGATATACAATAAACATAGGTACCTAATTGATTAAGAAAAAAATGATTTTTACTCATCAGATAACCACAAAATTTTGTGGTCAAAGAAAGATCACAATAACTTGTTTAAATGTGCGAGTATCTTTTACGAAAGATAGACGCGTAACATCAAAAAGACAATATTGGTTGAAATCTCCAAGCTCAAAGTAGATAAATGCAAAGAGCTGTATTTTTTAGTATTTATTATAATAATGATGAGGCAACCTTTGTACCTACTCCACTGAAAAGTGATCCTTAGAACTTTAATTTAGAATTCAAAAATCAAAATCATAAATATATTCATGTTCTATGCTATGAAAAGTCCAAACAGCATTCCCTTAATACCGAGAAAATGTATGAAATTTTATTAAATAGCGTCGTAGCGAAAAAGTAATTATAACAAACTGAAAATATTATTTGTGCAAACTTTTCACTCAAAGTGAGCGCAAGCCATAAATTCAAACTGTGGTCGCCACTCTTTTCGACGAGCGCCCACTTTTTGTAGTTCGATTTTGATCACTTGTTCGAAAAGTTAAAAATTTATTGCCGCTTCGTTTTCAATTTCTGCGAGCCGAACGAATTTATTCTACATAGACACTACACGCGGCAAATATTTGACAATCAAAAATCAACCGGCCTCACATATCAATATCATCAACCCTCGAATAAATTGGCTTATTTCGCAATTATTACACAAACAGCAGTTCCATAGACTACTACAAAAAAAGGTACAAATGAAAACAAGCACTTGAATCGAAACAATCTCATCCAAACATGGAGTGTGTAAAAGAGCAACTCATCCGCAACACATGAGCGCGCGTCACAAACAGCGGGCCGACCACTTCATCACAGCGTAACGCTGGCAATAAAAAAAACATTTCCATCTGCGGAAAAACCACAGTTAATATTAAATGACCGTCCGTCAAAGCTGTATTGTAGAGCGCTTTGGCGGCCGCTCGCACTGCGGGATGCAGCCAATACCGATTTTGTGATTTTTCCAGCGCCCCCCTCGCGGCCGCCTCCCTCGGGGGGCCGCGGGAGAGTGACATGTAAGCTTTAATGGGCCCCGGAGCGGCTGGCCGCTGGCTACACGCGAAAAAACTGAAAAAAGCCTCATTCATACGTGATTTCATGTGTAGGCTACTTTCTGCGGGCCCGGCGGTGAGGCTCGTTAAAAATGGAGGTCGTACACGCAGCCAGCTTGTTGCGGCCTATCGGAGTTTATTAACGCGACCGGAGGAACGCTTGCACCGTTCGCAAAACAAGTGTTGGCGATGCTTTACGCTTTCAGGAACATTTTATAACACACCGCTGATGTATTCTTCCCTTTTTAGATGTTTGTTCGATTACTTCCTAGAGTATGCGAGTGTGTAATATCTGTTTTCATCATGATACGTCGTATTAAAGTAATTAAAGCGCTGCAGTATACGTTTTAAATCTCATGGACGAGTGAGGAGTTTAAATTAATAATACCATTATCTGCTCATTTCAGAGACTTATTTATTACTTCCAGTCGAGTTGCATGATATCGATGTATGTTATATGAGGAATGTTTCTTGTAAAAGAAAGAGTGATGTATCTTTGCATGTGTATTCGTTATTTACTATAGTTTCGATGTTTTCCACACATTCCTTCTATCTAATATTATGTATTATATACAGAATGTTAAAAAATTTACTCTCAGAAATTTTTGGGGTACTGAGTATCGGAAATTGAACAAATTTCGTAGAGCAAGTTTTCGAAATTCACGTTTTTTTTCATACAAGTCAGTAGGTACGATGCTCCAATGCTGGGGCATTTTATAAGTGTTATGGTACTACCAGGAAAGCCTTGTCGTTCATAAATTATCTTAAAATTACTCACCCGTAGGTATTTTTTAAGTTTTACTAAAAAGTGTTTTTACTTTAGATTTAGTTTAGATTTGTATTGTATTAATTTAGGTTGAAAAATGTCAAAATAAGTTAGAAGTTCTTTTTTTTTTCAAATAAATGAAATCATGTTTATGGAAATAAAAAGTGGGCCTTTGTAGTCACAATAAATAAATAAATAATAATAATAAAAATAGTTTTTCTTTATTTGTACGGAAAGTAGACTAATAGGAAAAGGAAATAAAAAACGCGAATTTTGAAAAGTTCTTCAATTTCCAATACCAAGTAACCCTACAAAATTCTTAGACTTAATTTTTAACACCCTACATTTTTTTTTTACAAAAGTCAATAGCTTCATTTGTAATCCGCCTTATACACAGTTCTTTTTTTCGTTCCCTAAAACCCATCAGAAACAAACCGTTATAACAACGCGGCAAGACAAGGCAATGAGTGATGTGAAGGCAGTTCGGTGCCGGCCCGTACCACGGGCACCGCCGTCTACGGCGCGCCTAAATAAATAACCCTACTTAATGTGGGGCCCACACGATACCTAGCGCCGTTTTTATGAGCTCACAATTTCCTCACTCGAGCCGCGATAACCTTCGATTGACGGGGAAACTTTGATCATGTGATATGTCAGTTTTTGGGGAGTGTTTTTAACTTGGTTTGTAGTATATTGAGTGATTTATATCGCGTTTTATTATGCGTAATTCCAAAGTAATTGATAAATATGTTAGTGGTTTAGATCATGAAGGTGATGTTGTACGGCGTATTTATACAAGGTTAGTCAGAAAGGGGGTACTAATCCGAAAGGGTGTTAAAGTACAAATAATAATGAATAACTTTTGTTCTACAATTTTTCCCAAAACTCAATAGTTTAAGAGAAACAGTTGTCCAAAAATCTCCAAAAAAAAAAACTTTAAAATCTATCTATCCCCAGTTATGATCAGCTGTGTTTACATTTTAGGTCATATTTGGGGTCATGAATTAGAAGCACCATTTTCTGAATTTGTAACTAAAGCAGGGATGAAGAATTTTTGAAAAAACTAAAATAAAAATTATCGAATTTTGAAATTTTAACACTTGCTTTCAAACAGTCATTAGCGATACAATAAGTGGGCTTCGGATTAGTACTCCCCTTCCGACTAACCTTGTATATAAAAGATTGTTTGTCGACGTAAAACATGATAGTTTACAGATTTGTATTTGGGGTCTTGGGTCTAGCCCTCTACGAGTCTCTACGAAAGCCTCTACGAGTAACGATGATTAAATTCGTCCGGCGCACCCTAGGCAGTCGGACCTGCTACCAACCTTACTGACTGTCACCTTTTCACCACGACAATGAGCTCGTATGATTCGTTCCGACACGACAGAAGAAGAAGACAGATATTGTAATGCGATGACATTTTTTTTTGAAAAATATTTTCTACTCTTTGTACTATATTGCATTATCGTCGTCATGCCGTATTATTCTCAAGTCAGATTCTTGTATTGAACATGTGGCTTATACTAGTGTTTAACCTTTCAAGACTTACCATGTGATTTATACTAGTAAACACTTGATACCTAGCGCTATTCTCAATTTCCCTACTCGACCCGTGATAACTTTCGATTGATAGGTTTGTTGTAAGTTCTATTCGGAATATACGGATTGGACACTGCTTGTTTTATACTAAGGCCTCATTTACGGAGACGCGGGGCCTCACGCGTCTCGTTGTGCGGCGCGGCCCGCTCTGAATTCAAATATATGGCGTTGTATGAGAGCGTTTACGGAGAAGCGATTCTACACGCGTTTGCTTGAAATGCAGGCGGAGCCCGCGGATGGCATCGCCGGGTCGCACGCGACGTTTATCGCGGCGGCGCATGTAGCATTGTGACCAGCTATTCCTGCAATTTTCCGTCCACTGTAAAATGTAGTGACAACCGCGGCAGGGCCCGCGGCGTCGCACGCGCCGCATCTTCATAAACAACATCGTACATTGCCATATGTTTGTGTTTGCGCGTGTGATGATGCGGGCCGCTGCACGCGCCGCCGCTCCGTAAACAGAAAAGTCGTACGACGCGCCGCGAGACGCCACGCCGCACGCGACGCGCGACGCCCCGCGTTTCCGGAAATGAGGCCTAAGAGGTACCTATCTTATCTCTTTAGCTTGTGCGTTAAATTAAAATTATAGTACATTTTTTGATATAACCAAAGATTTAGATAGATATTAAACGGGTTTACTGTTCCTGACCTAACTCGACCAACCGTCAACACAACCCGCGCGTTGCGCATACAATATTATATCGCGCGGGGCACTAGCCCCGCGCGATATAATATTGTATAACATGCTTCATAATAATCCCCTGAACACAATTTACGCGAGCCCGTCGACGAAACGCCCCGCTCGCGGGTCTCATTTGGTATCAATGATCATTGAAAATCAGTTAAAGGTTGATGTAGTACGTACATATCTCTACCGCCATCATCATTGTTGTTAGTAGCTTTTTCCCAACGTTGGCTTCGAGTAACCATACGCTAATCATTCGTATTTACTTAGCGCAATTGCCGTGTTGTTTCACTCAATAATAAATATCCCTTCTTATTCCTGTACAGCGATTACGCACTGCATCCGATCCGGATCCGTGAAAATAAGAATATAAAAAACTCGGACCGAATTTGGATATCGCTTACGCACTTATCCGATCTCTGATCCAAATTCAAACAATTCAGGGGCCACCTTTGGCATATCCATTTGGCGTAAGATTTGAATCCGAGGTAATGCGAAAGCGTTCATACTACTACGGCTACTTCGGTCCGTTAATATTTCTTCCGAATTGGAAACTCACGGATCACGGAGAGAAATCGGATGACGGAAGTCAGATCTAGTGCGTAAACCACCATACAAATAGTTCTATAACTACTTCGGAACGTATTTTCTCGGATTCTTATCGGATGCAGTACGTAACCGCTGTAACAATGCCAAGCTAAATAAGAAATAGTTTTATATTCTCTAATGTCTAATATGTGGATAGCTTGTACAATTAGTGCGCACACTAACTGCTCAGTCGCACGAGTGCAGTCACAGCGACACTTGCACCGATTCAACTTCTGTTACGTTGCGACATCTCTATTTCAGATCGAAAGTAAACTTGTGGACATGCCGCGGTATTCACATCTGAAGCTGTAGCTTTGCTTTATATTTTTTTAAATGAGTCTTCTTTTTCGTACGCAGCTGTAGCGGGAATGCGACACTATGAAGTTAGTTGTTCACATGAAGTTCTTTTCTATATGACACCATGAGCTTAGTTGTTGAAGGAAACCTCTTTTCTATCTCAGGCGAAGGATAATCTACCGCATGTACATGATGCTCACGCGACGTTTTTTTTCTTTTTGTTTCCTAGTTTTTCATCTGATGCTTTTGTGAAATGATATGAAACCTGCACTAGCAAATCTATCACGGACACGTGATGATTTGATCTTAAAATCCTGCTGACTCTTTTCGTAGTCCAAAATGTATGGCCGGTAGATTACCGGGATAAGATAGATATAACATAATTTACAGTCGTCTACGACACAAAAAAAAAAACATAGACTAGAAATCATTTTGCAGTTCGAAACGAAAATCTGCCCCAATTCAGAACTTTTTCGATAAGCTATCGACTGATTCGGTTTGCTATTTCATTTCCTCTACGATTCTCACGACGCGACGCGAGAAAAAAAGTTATCAAGCCGAATCTTTAAAATAAATACAAAAATAAAACTTTTGACTGTGTGGACTGTTCTACCACACAAAATATCGATACATCCATTTTTCACCAAACTACACTTTAACAATTTTAAAAGGCCACTCTCAAACCTTGCGACATGTCCAGACTATTCCATCGCTGCCGACGACATTCCCTAATAGCTAGATGCAATCCAATTTGACAGCTGTCAAATACACTCGTCGCCTTGTCGCAGTCGCACGATTACTAAGCGTCTAGTCGGCCGATAACGACGTGCTAATGCCCTCTAGTGCTAATTGAGTGAATTAATATCCCCGTGTAAGGTAGGTGTTTCAATGTAGCGGTGTGACGGTTGTAATTTGAGCGATTGGTAGGTAGAATTAGGAGAATGGACTTGAAGAAATCTAGATGGCTTTTTTTATTGAGGATTCTGTTTTGTTCTATTTTTTCCAAAATGTATTTTGATTATATGACTGTAATCGATTATTGTTCCGGTGGAAAATAGGTTGGCTAATGTCAAAAAAAAAAGGTTAAAAGCCAGCATTGCATGAAGGGATATGATTAATGATTAGGTATACCTACACCGTGGGCCCGAGGTATCCGAAAGATTTTAACCACGCTTTTCTGACGGTATTATGAGTTAATAATGTTATATAAACATAAGTACAATTCAGTGAATTTAACTATTTTGTTTTTCGGAACAAAATAAATCAATTAATAAGAAATTAATCTTTAGTACACACAGCTACAGATCAAGCTACACATTTCCAGTATAAGCTGATCGCGCATTGCATAGGATTTCCTTACAGTGAGAGGTCAGTGTAAACTGGAAATGTCTAGCTCGATGTGTAGCCGTGTGTACAATACGGCCGACGTATCTTGGCGAGTCTGAAGTTAGTTGTTTGGCTGCGCAATGAATCTATTAGAAACGAAATTGTCTACTGCGCAGCTAATCAGCGAACTTCAGACTCGCCAAGATACGTCGGCCGTATTGTACTTACTTGTAAACAAATCAGGTAGAGCGGGCAACGTTTAAATTATCGTGGTGTGAGTGGATAAGAAAACTTCTCACTTCACGAACCGCCACGACAAAACACAACATACGGCGAGTGGGGCATGGTATGACCAAGGTATGACAAAAGTCGCAAAACCACGTTCATAGGGCTTGTTACCCTAGAGATTTTTCGTCTTGTGAATTTCCATAAATAATGAATATCTCGAAAATTAAACTTTATTCGACAAAGTATATTTAATTCTCGCTTTTCTTCTCCAATTAGCATCGGAATCGATGGTTAAAATCTTTCGGGCACCTCGAACCCGCGGTGTATAATATAGTGATTTAATTATTTTAAGTTAATTTTTATAACGACCATTTTTAATCAACTAGGAAGGATGTACTTATCAAAGAATGCAAATCGGTAAATTGTATCTATTGCCAGAAATGTAGAAACATAGCGCGTTGTCTTCAATTCGTAACATTCACCAAACAGCAACGCAAGTCGTCAAGCATAAACCGTACGAAACATTGCAATATTTCATCACACAACTCCAATACCTAAACTAATAACAAAACGGCGGTTAATAGAGCGTGAGTGAGTCAGAGCCACAAAGCATAGTTAGTATAGTTACGTAACTTGTGGGTTCCGTTACCAACTACCCGAAACCAAGGACCGACCGTAAATGAAATGGTAGTTTTCCGTGGCTAACCGGGTTGGTGTGCCGGTCCGGCCGCCGCCCGGTTAACCGGCTGCGGCCGCGTTATGGTTGACAAGGGCTGTTATGGGTGACGGGCCGTGCGTGCGGCGTCTGCACGATCGCGAAGTTTGCGTGTAGTCTAACCTTTTTGCGTTTTGATGGCCGTGTTTTTTTATTGGCGTTTGATGGGTTGAGTTTACATTGTTGGGGTGAATTTGGGGTTGACCTATTTTGTAACGGGATAATAGGTTAGATATATTATTGGTAATTTTCATTCTGTTTCTATTAATTAGTAATTACCAAAGTGATTGTTATCAGTTTCATTGTTATATTCGTCGAAAATCAGTTAACATATTTGTTAATGTATTCAGCGAAACAGTTGCAAAAAAACAACAAAATCCTTAGAGATCAAAGGCAGATCATAAAGCGCTATAATAAAGCGTGATGCGATCGTCCCACGCGCCCACAATATATTCAAATAAAGAACTCTTCAAAGGAAAATTTTTATTCAAATGGCGAGGCGACCGCAGCCGTGCTCGCCCCGCCTCCACGGAAGAAGTTGCTTTCCCGACCTTTTCCATTGGCTGGCGAGCGAGAAGGCGGGCCTTCTTCAAGTCTTCGAGACTAACTTTTCATTTGCACAGCACTGAAATATAGCTTCAGATTAAAGCGCAACGTGGAACTTCGCTGCGGTTTTTCTCGAGACGTACTTTTTTTTGTTTGTAGCCGGCCTAAGTAATATGCAGTGGATCTTCAATTTCCATTAATAACTTGCGGGAGCTTTTCCTTTAGCGAAGTATATTAAAAGTCGGTTTTCTTTGGTTTTTTAAAGCAATAAAAGTATCGCCTGAAGACTTTTAATAACGGAAACCACTTTGTTCTTAAGATATGAGTAATTAGTATTATTAAAAATGTCTTTTATGTTTTACGAAAGAGAAAAAAGGCTGTGCAACGCATATTATTTAAATGCCAGACGAGACGTAAAAGTGGACAAAAAGGGTTTTAGCTGTATAAAGAACTAGCGATATACAGGGTTAGATTGGCCAAAACCAAACCAATAAAAGTGGTTAAAGGAAAATAAACTCACGAGCTCGTTTGAGAATTAAAGTTAACTTTATTAAAAAATAAACTGAATTGGGCTAGTGGCTGAAATGATTATAATCAAATATAGCTAAGAACCACCCCGATTATTTAATCTGATTTCGAATGAAAAAACTGATTTCAGCTTTTAAACTAAACAACCGCATTGAAAGTGTCGGACCAAAAAAACCATTCACTATTGTATTGTCTTAAACGAAATTTTCTCGTGTATACGTTCTATGTCTTTCTAATGTGTGTCGGTTGTGTCAAATAATTATTTTTTTCTTTCTTTCAAATCGGATCATCCGTTTGAGAGCTACGGTACCATGGACAGACACACAGACAGACAAAGGTATCAAACGTATACAATTAGTATAGAAACTTTAGTAGTGTGTTAAGAGTTTTTTTAAATGTACAACCCGAATTGATTGTCAAATCAAAATTAAAATAAATTATTAAAATTAAAGCTAGTTATTTATATATTTTTTAAATACTCGCAATCCAACGCGACTTCTTTTTCCACAAAATAAAATCCACTCTATACAGGGTGTTAACGAATTCGTGTAATTCCTTCAAACCTTCAAATCTACTGGTGACACAGATTAACCCAAAAAGGGATTTTCATAAAATCAACTGAAAAAAAAATTGAAAATAAAATCTTAGTTTTCTATTTCTGAGTCATTTTAGAGTCCCGAGTTAACTTACTGCAAAGAGCGATATCGCGTTAGTCTTGCCCGCCAGCCGCGTCGCCGTGCTTTCATTCATTTATGCGTGGCATCGAAATGTTCAAGAGAATGAAATTATTTTTTTGCAAAAAAAAAAAACTTATTTTTCTACTGAATCCTTATTAGGTGGTTTAGATACGATCACTTACCCCTACCGCATAAAAAAAAAAAGATTTTTATTTTTTGTATTTTGTTCAAGCTAATTCCCGTGCGGGCCCAATCTACACCAGTAGTAGATCATGTGGTTTTAAGGAATTACACGAATTCGTTAACACTCTGTATAGTTGCGACGCTCAAGCGTTGCTTGTAAGGATCACCTATTACTACGCAGTGTGATCATTATTACATCGGTGTCTACTAAACTTGGTTTCAATTAGTCCACTGACAATTAATATAGGGCTCAGTCGAGGATCATAAGCTTGATATTATGTTTGTGTATTATTGCTAAGAACCTCCTGACCTATCCTATTAGTTTAAACGTGAATCTTTGGATTTTTGTGAGTTTAATTTGGATGTTTATTAATCTATCAAGGCTTAATGGCTGAACAGTTTTTTTTTTTTATTTAGCTGTCCGCTCGCGTTTGTCCACCATCTCGCCTGATGGCAAGCGATGATGTGGTCGACGGTGTAGCACGTTTACCTAGAAGTAACCTATTCACTCTTGACTTAAAGACCCCAAGGTTGTAACTACCAGGAAACACAGAGTCCGGTAAGAAATTCCACTCCTTAGCTGTGCGCACAATGAATGTGTTCGCAAAACGCTTTGTACGTATGGGTGGGATGTCCACCATGTATCGATGGCGCATTGCCGTACGTCTGGTAGTCCGATGATTTAAATGAAACTTGGAACACGGGTAAACCATGACCTGGATATACATAAGATACTTTTTATCTGGGTACAGGAAATAGTTCTCCTAGGATGCGAGTGGAACCGCGGGAAATAGTTATCAACTATAATAACTAGTGAATACTGATAAACCGCTACAACTGCAAGGATTTTTTTAAATTGTTTTTTTTTGAATTTCATTCAATTCTATTATTTTATTTCAGACAAATTATATTAAATACAACATGGGCCCGAGGTACCCGAAAGATTTTAACCACGCCTTTCTGATGGCATTATTAAATTTTTAAATATTTGTTTATTTGTGGCAACTAGGCCCAATTGTTAGTAACATTGTTCTTAAAACTATGTTAGTAAACAAAAACAGATAAAACAAAAAAATAAACATTAAAAAGCAAAAACAACAAGGCTATCTGTACGGTCTTCTGACTAGCACAGCCACAGCGTGCGACAACCAAGGTGCGTCGTACTTTTCTGTTAACATACTTAGGATGCCGTTAGAACTAGACCGCGCTCTTGTCAATGTCTTGTATGCGCAATTGCGAACATACCGGACGCACTACAATAACGCGGCAGCCCCAACAGCATCCTGAAGCAGTTATTATACTGAACACGCAGGGCGTCTAGCGACCTCTTAGTAAGCCTTACCCACAGGCCGCTCGTGTAGAATGTTTGGCAATATGCTTTAAACAGCGTGATTTTTACCAATTTATTTCATAAGAATTTTAATAAGAAATTATGAGTCAAATGTTATATCAACAAAAGTCCAAGAGTTTTTTTTTTCTGAACTTGTTAAACCAATTAACTTTAGTACTTGCTTGTAAACAATACTTTAGGTTGAAATGGCAACATTTATAAATTATCGTATGATTGGATAAGAAACTTACCCCGACAAATAAGACATACGGCGGGTGGGGTATGGTATCACAAAAGTCGCAATGCCGCGTTCATAGGACTTGCTGCCATAGAGATTTTTCGAGTTGTCAATTTCCGTAAATAATGAATATTTCGTAAATTAAGCTTTATTCAACAAACTATGTCCTAGCTTTTCTTCTCCAATTAAGCATCGGAATCGATGCTTAAAATCTTTCGGGTACGTCGAGCCCACGGTGTATAAATCATCCACACATTCATATTAAAATAATAAACTACAATAATGGTTTGAAGAGCGTGTTTTAAGATAGGATTAAGGATCTCAAACATGACAAATAGAGAAAATTGATCAAGGGAACCACGAGTTCGACTTTAGAGATTACTTTAGCTGCATTTTTATTTTTTTATTCTTTGGAAACAGCTGGTTTCAGTTATATTATTATGAGTGTATGATTATGAAACCGTCTAAAGAAAATGTCCTGCTGATTCTACAATGACATTGTTGGACAGTTAGGCCTCTTGTTCACGGCACGGTTTCGTAACCGTACGGCGTATTAGCTACGCCGTAGAAAAATCGTGTGAGCTTGTACACGACACGGCAAACCACCAACCGAAACAAAATGACAAAGGTCTCAATTTCAGGTTTTTCGCCAATATCTCAAAAACGGTGCGTTGTAGCGAAAAATGTCATGAAATGAAATGAAAGCTTATAAAATTTTCTATAACTTTGATTCAACACACTTTTCCATATTCTCAACCGTTTTTGAACTACACGCTCCAGAAATGTAGAAATTAAAGTTATTCAGCGTGATGACCATTACTTCATGCGAAAATTATCTTAAAATGTATTGTAACATAAGCTGGGAGTACTTCCACGTGGTGAAGGTGGTAACAGTAAGAAATCGCGTTTTTATAACAGCGGATAACTGAGCTGAGGCGGGAAAAATAATCAATTATGAACTTAATTATATGATAAAGATTGCTTTTCGCTCAATATCTCTAATGCTCACTGTAGGAAACGCGACTTTACTGGCTAAAACTCCCATTAATATCGTGTACATGCCTTTGGGCTTATGTTATTATAGGTTTTCGTAATTTGTTTGGTACGGTAGCCTACCCGGAAATGCAGGGGCGCAGCCACAAAATATTCTTTTCAGTTAAGCACTCTTATTAATAACACAATTGGGTTATCCAACATGAATACTAATAAGTGTCCTGTATGTGACGAGGATGTCGTTAAAGGAACTCAGGATGTCTCTGAGGTGAAAGAAAAGGGAATACTGGGTCCTACTATAGGTAATAAGGAAAGGAAAGACGACAAGTATCGAAGTTTCTGAACTTAACGATAAAATATTTATTATCTGCACCGCGTGTGCTAATCCATTGATTTCTATGAAGAGTGGTATCGTAAGATATGCGCTAAGATATAAATGTCTTATAGTACCTATCTACACAGTGTGTGAAAGCCAGTGGCGTAGCTACCGTATGGCTTAGGCGGGGCAGTACATCCGGGCCCACAAGCTCGAGGGGCCCCTCGGCCTCCATGAACGACGTTCGAAAAAGTTATACAATATTCTAATTGAATAAAGAATTTTTGACTGTAACTTTTTGACCCCTAACCAACGACTTTTACGTGAAAGCGTGACAAACAAACAAACTTTCACATTTACAATATTATTTAGGAATTACGATTAAATAATTAGCTGCTGCGTTATACATAATGCTTACTAGTAAATAGCTTTACTTAATTATACCCTGCAGTGGGCGATAAGGAGCTGATGATGAAGTAGTTTTGCACCTTCAAAGTATTTAGTTTAGTTTAAATAGGGCCCCAATTACATTTTTGCCCTGGGGCCCTTGGTTGCATAGCTACGCCACTGGTGAAAGCCTAATGTAACAATTTTATTAAAGTAAACTAATTCTAAACGGACACGACGAGTGACGAAGCATATTATACCCTCAATCAGTACATCGTAGATAAAGATGTCTGGCATACGATTCCCTCCTGCACACTGCGACCCTCTGGCACCGTCTAACAGAACAAACGGACATTATTCAAATGCTTACTTATTGTAATTATTTCTTATTTTGTTGACTCAATATGTATGTTATTTTATCTTATTTTTTTAATCTAATGTTTCCAATGACATTTAATTTAATTTATTTATTGCTAACTAGCTGTGCCCGCGACTCCGTCCGCGTGGAACTCGGAAAACAACATTGTGTCGCAGTAACTAAATAGTGTATATGTATTCCATTTATTATAGGTAATAATAGACAAAGGTATCCCACCAAGGCACTTATATCTTTTAAACCATTTCTTTAGGTAGAGTTTCAGCTCTTCTTGATTGACCGTAAAGGTTCATATAACCATATAATAATACTAAAAACGCGTTGCTTATTTCCATACATTTCCTTGCTAAAATGGATTATAATTGAATATTGATATTTATTGTGATAATGTAACGAAACCTTTTCGATTCTCGGTTCAGGCAAAAAAATCAGTAAAGGCAATATTTCTTACTTTTAAAAATAAAATGAAGCCTCCTTTGAGTGAAATTTGCAATTTTTTATATTTATAGTAGGTACTTTCCCTTCATGGCCATGTGTTTTGGGACATTACCCAAGGCTTAAATAAACTTAATAAAACGGCGACGACAGGTTTTGAATTGTTCTGACAACAATGAACAAAATAAAATATATAAAAACATTCCAAAAAAATTACAAAAAGTGTATTTTATTAAAGTGAGGTTTTAACGCAGGACACTGAGCCAGCGACCGTTCACTGCAGCACTTACTTCTGTCTACAGCTTATACTACGCAGTTAAGGAAATAATGTTTCGTTGCTCGGCATCTATGAGCAATAGCGTGATAGTTTATATACAGCATAAGCGCAGGCCCATCAAAAACGATTCACGCGATTTCACGATCCGAATATTAAGCTTATACTTCGCAGTACGTGGAAATAATGTTCCGCTGCTCGGCTCCTATGAACAATAGCGTGATGATATATGTACCAGCAAAATTGTCGCTTTTTACGAAACACATCAGCGAAAGTCTCATCAAAATCCATCCACGGGATTTTACGTGATGTCCGGACGGAAAGACAAACAGACACAATAATTCTAAAAAAAATGTTATAGTTTCTGTATCGATAGTATAGTACCACCGAATCGAAATTTTGGAAAAATATTTAATTACAGACAAAGTGCACTTTGAATTTTATTAATAGTATATAGATTTATAAATACGTATTTAAGTATTGATTTAAGTATTCATAATAAAATATATGAGTATTTCAAATTAATCTATCGGATTGCCTTGCACAATTAACAATTTAGAATACCTACACTCGCATATGCAATTGAATGTATTTCTCTTCCACTGCCATTCAGACAGATAGGTAGGTACCTAATAAATTTTAAATAACAATATCTTCGTTTTTTTTATAAAAGCTTAGTTAGTACCTTCTTCGGATAGCATTTCAATAGACCTTCCGTAGACTGAGAATAGTAATACATAGATTCGTTGTAATATATTTCCTCACAACTTGATTTGATACACGTAACGCCATCTATTGAAAAGAAATGGTAAGTATACACAAATAAATGCTAAGTTCTTCTAGAAAACTTAAAATTCGCATAACTTTTGATTGCGTGAACCGATTGCGATGAAACAAAAAACATATGTTACTTGGAGATAAGCACAATATTTATTTATAAAAGTCAACAACATTGGATGAGTTGTTTTTACGTGATGCTTGAACAAACAAATAGATAAACAGATAAACAGACAAACAGACAAACAGATAAACAGACAAACAGACAAAAATTCCAAAAATGTTAAAAATGGGTTCTATTGGTTATCGTTTAACACCCCAACCAGGTTTTTTCAAAATATTTGCTATGTACAGACACGCCATGTCTACAGATTTATTATATGTATAGATATGTGCTCATATTAGTTTGACATTGAATTGCAATTATTAATTATCAATTATTAATATTATTCTGTTAATACCTACGCAAGGCTGTAAAATGTGAGGGCCATGCAGCATCTAATGTTACACTTTCATTCTTAATATTTGACTGCCTATTGTCTATCGGTATGAGTCTGTCATGCTCACTGAAATGTCTTGCTGATGGTGGCGTTGTGCATCGGGTCGTTGAGTTCCCTGCAACATGGTTGAGCTGAGCGACGCCGATGTATGCGTCATGCTCGTGAACGGGTGCTGTCTGTTGGGACTGGTCAGCTCGTAACTGCTATGGCAATCGTTTTAAAAGGCTAACTTTCTCATTACTTTTCATGTTGTTAACCACATGTACATTAATCTGCGTTGTTCTTACATTACTACAATGAAAATTGTCAAAACATTTACTTTTTTAAAAGAGTGTCTATGGAGTTTCTTGCCGGTTCTTCTCCAAAGGACCTACTACTTGGAACCGAGCCCCTAGTGTTGACCTTTTGATAGCACCAGGGATCTGGTCTACTCGAAATAAAAACTATTTGACTTTGAAGATGCACGAGCAATACAGACACAGAGCGCGTCCCTCTCGTCGCGGGCGCAACGGTACGCGGCGCGGTGCAGCGCTAGTTCGATCTCGCCGCGTGATCGGCTCATGATTAAGGGCTCCGTTTGGGTCCGAAACTAGTCCGGCAATCCCGAAAAAAATGCACGTGTGTAAACCGTAACTAATCATAAATATGACTGTGTCTCACGAAAGTTATAATAATAAAATATAATAATAAACTAATTCTGGATGTATTAACATTTCTAATCAAACTCTATGCATATTTTATCACGTATCACGCTTTCTTCCAACCGATGTGTGGGTGGAAGCTGCAAAATAGCTTTAGTTCAAAGTGATTATAGTTACCTCGAAAATCTCGAAATACGTGGGTGACATAACAGTATATAATGTGGTTATCGACTAATAGAGCGAACTTTGATTTTGCGTACGTAGGCACGTATACATTATACCCTTATTCTAACCTTAGAATATCGGTATTATCCAGTAACTGGGTTGTGGAGGTCTGATGGCAGTCGCTCCGTGTAAAATACTGGTATTCAGCCACATCGGGGGGCCTACTCTCTAAGTCCGTCAATGAAAGTAGCCCGAAACGTAGGAGTGAACAAAACAAGTGTCAAGTTCAACTTTTCGGACGGGTAAAAACCCATCGGTAGTAGGGACAACTGTCAAATCGTGTTGTCATTCATTCTTAGTTCGGGCCCCGAAATAATCGTATGTCCGTAGATGATAGGGAGTAGGAAACGCTCGTAACTAAGACCGAAACTACGGACGTCGTGCTTAGGGAGTAGACCCCCTGGTTAGACTGGAAGCTGACCCGGAAAAGGCTAAGCAGATTAAGGTCTGGTAATTCAAATACTTTTATGACATTCACTGACTGCACAATTAACTTTGTTGGCAATAGATATTTGACTTTCAGTATAATTTTCCTATACATAAACTTAGTGAACAGCGATTAACAAACGGAATTTATAAGGCAGGAATGTCAGTGGAAACGCCAGTAGAGGACGCCCTAGAAGGACATACATCGATGTTATTGGTGATGTTCTTAAAAAAGGACAGGTGCGTAGTACTGTCAACAGGCGTGCGTGTATGACAAGATGTATGACCGTGGACGCAGCGAAAGGAGTATGTAAGGATCGTAGCATGTGGCGTTCTACAGTTTCTGCCTACCTGCTCTACTGTATGTATGTATGTATTAAACTTAGTACAGCGTTTCATTATTTGTTTTAGATCCTGTGCTTTCGGAAATAAGTGGGAATCCCAGGGAGCAGTAGTTAAGCGGTCGTGACCGGCTCGTTGTTGGAGAAAAGTACCTAATTTTACTCTCTTTTCATTGGAAAGAACAGATTTATTTGCGTATCGAGGTGACACACAAAAAATTATAAAAAGAAAAATAAACAAGAAAACAACCAAAAAATAAAGATTGGGAAAATATGCATCACTTCAGCGCAGCGAGGAAGGGCCCCAACAAGGTGGAACAACGACCTGGTGAAGGTCGCGAGAAGCATAGGATCGGTCGATGTGGCGATGCTTGGGGGAGGCCTATGTCCAGCAGTCGAAGTCTTTCGGCTGAATGATGATGATGAAGATGCGTCATATCTGAGCAAATCGGCCATCGCTCAGCATGTTGCTGTGGCATATGCACAGAGCATAGCCACAGTGCTTTCTTTTTGAGTTACGGAACTCTAAAAACCGGCCAAGTGCGAGTCGGACTCGCGCACGAAGGGTTCCGTACCATCTCTACATAGTATAAAACAAAGTCGCTTCCCGCTGTCTGTCTGTCCCTATGTATGCTTAGATCTTTAAAACTATGCAACGGATTTTAATGCGGTTTTTTTTAATAGATAGAGTGATTCAAGAGGAAGGTTTATATGTATAATACATGCATATTAGAGCAGAAAAAAACACGGAATACGCGATAAACGTCAACACGCGGGCGAAGCCGCTGGCGACCTCTAGTTATCTATAAAAACGGCAAAATAATCACGTTTATTGTATGGAAGCCCTCCTTAAACATTGATTTTATTCAATTTTTTAGTATTTGTTGATATAGCGGCAATAGAAATACATCACCTGTGAAAATTTCAACTGTCTAACTATCACGGTTCATGGGATACAGCCTGGTGACAGACGGACAGACGGACGGACAGCGGAGTCTTAGTAATACGGTCCCGTTTTCCCCTTTGGGTACAGAACTCTAAAAATGGTTATTTCATGAACGCTACACATTTATAAATGACAAAAAGGTTGGTATACCAGTCGTGGTAGTTTGTTGTTTCGCCGGTCACGACCCTTCAATGACCCGTTACACCCGTTTGTGAAATTGCGTGACATGACAAAAGTGATCCGTTTTATTATTATTACCATGTCCTTTGTTTTTATGGACTCGATCGTTTCCAATAAAAGAGCCATCAAAGAAAATACAAGAAACCACTTTGGTGTAAAATGCGTTATAGTTGATATAACTTCACTCTTTAGCATACAGTTTAACTTGAAATTTTGACGTTAACAGGGGCCCAATTCTCCTAAAATAAATCTTGATAAATCACAACCTAACCAAGTCCGAACCGTTCATTCAGACAGTTCTCAATTTCAAAAGCTATCAAATTGTTTGACACAAAAAACAAAATCAATCATTTTGAAAGTTTTCGAAAACAAAAAATGACTGACGGTTGTGGTTCGATTGCGTTTGGCAACAATTTATTTTAGTAGAATTGGGCCCCCAGTTACTTTACCACTAAACTAATTTGATAAAAGGTAAACAAACTTTTGGAGTATTTTTAACTGACACTGCTGTTAAAAATTAATATAATGTTTAATACATTCCTTTCATCTACATTTATGGCTACAATTTACGAAATGACCTCTAAGTAGTGGTGAAAAGATTAGCCAATCAGCAAGGTTGGTAGCGAGGCTGACTGTCGAGGGTGCGCCGGACTTGCTGAAATATCTTCAAATGTCATTATTATGGAGTTAGACTTTGATTATTCATTGCTATAGTCATTGTTATGTCCACATTCAGCAGTGGAAGTTTACGGGTTTGCATGATGAACAGCCCGCGAAAGGCGAATGGTTATGCCTAAGGGCCTGTCCACATCTCTACGTCACGACGTCGTCAACGTGGAACGGTGCGGTAACGCCACAGTAGACATATAATCTAAAGCAGTACCTCAACTTACTATAATCTCATGAATTGAAACACTCACACAGACACGCTCTGAGTAGTTTTTTGTTTTTGTATGGAACTGTATCCCGAAAATACCTTATTTGTCTTGTTGCAGTGCGTGTCTGTGTGAGTGTGTCAAATTGGACGATTGTAGGTAGTTGAAGTACTGCTTTAGCTTATATGTCTGCTGTGGTAACGCGGCACGGTGCGTTGACGTAACGTGCAAATTTACGTTACCGTATCGTAAAAATGCACGTCAGGATCATTGTTATATTTATCGTTGACCATGTAGATCCTGAAATTTAATAAGAGAAAAGATAAGGTATGGATTTAAAGCATCGGAGCACATAAACGTCGACTAACTCGCGAACGTGGAAAGCGCGGGCGGAGCGCGTAAACGTGTGCGCTTGCGGCTAGAGGTGGAACGTGTTACGATACGGTAACGTTTGCACGTTATGTCAACGCATTGTGCCACGTTACCGCACCGTTCCACATTGATGACGTCGTGTCGTGGAAATGTGGACAGACCCTTACTTCCCAAAAAACCCACGGTGTTCCTTCAACCCTGGCAAACTTCTCCTTCTGCTGGGCCTTTCCCCACGTCCCCGTGAGAGGCGCGCGCAGAACACGGAGCGCCGCTCAGGTCTGTTAGTTTTCGGGCGATGGGTCGTGATGAACAGCCCTACAGTTACGTTGTTAGTTATAAACGTATTTATCATACGGCTAGTGCAAATTAACACAGCTCGTCAGCGTTATTTTATGGACACCGTCGATCTGTTCCAAGAAGTAAATATAAACTGTGGTTACTGCGCTGGGATAACCGTTTAGTTTTCACAAAGTTAGCCATCATATAACTGACAATGCTGCTTTTATAGGCCCAGGTTATTTGGGTTATTACGGTATCTGCCGGTAATCAGAGCCAGGAGGCTAATTCTAATAAGAAAATAGTAAATGAAAAAAATGATAATTTGATGACGGTTATTGCAATAGATTCTAATGTAAGTCGTTTCTCTATAGAAAGTCATCTTCTGCGATCATCCTAAGTTATTTGGTGTCGGTGCAAAATGTTTTCTTCTTCAATTGTTCCTTATTAGCCGTGCCGCTATCATTCTTCCGTTTTTAATAATTATCATCTCTCACATAATTGATCCATCGTTTCTTTGGTCTCCCTCTTCCTCTTCATCCATCAACATTTATATTCATCACTCTCTTAGTCATATGCTTTTCGTCCCTCCTCATCACATGCTCTTTAGAAAGTGATAACTTTATTTACCTACTTATTATTTGGATAATAGGGAATATGCATGTAATTCAAAACTCTTTTCATTACTTAAATTGTGCTGGAGTCAAGAAACACATTGCATTGTTTTTTTACTTTTTTTAACGCGTTTCTTATTTTACAATTCATTATTTCATGTTACGTTTTTTTTGTGGAACGGAACGCAATCTGGAAACGCGTCGTCTTCGAAAATGCCGGAAGTGACATCAAAATCCATGTGAATAAATATTTAAATAATCTTTTCTTAGCAAACTGATTTCTCACTGAGGAAAGTTAGTAAGTGCGATTTGTGCTTGAATAAAGCACAAGAAATAATTTAATTTATATGACTTGTGGCTAAAAAAAAGATCTAAACAAAGCAGTATCGTGGATTATAATGTCACATTATGGCCGCGACAAGAAAGGGTGTTTGAACTGTAAAAGAAAATGGTTGAAGTTAAATAATTGTTTTGAGCAACAAACAATAGTAACATTTGACTTTTAATGCTTTTCTTGGATTTATATTACTGTGTTTTGTTGATTAAGAGAAAAAAATTATTACATGCATATTCCATATTCTCTCTAATGGTCGATTCCTATGCTTTACCGAACGTTACGTTATTGGTTAAATACACACATCAAAAGTGTCTAGGGATCAAGCATTTTTATGCGGATTTCTTGAGATTGAGATGTGGCTTTGTAATAAATTTATGATTTTATAAATTTATATGGATCCTTTTTGGTGCATTTCATAATTTGAATCAGGAACTGTGAATCAAATTCGAGTAAAAGATGAAAATCAGCTGTCAATATTTTCCCTATAAAAACATACAACGCATTGAAGACATTATTAGTGCTACTGTTTCCCTACTACTGATTAAAACCAACGTTATTATGGAGCGGCGACGTCATTTAAGCAGGGAAGAAATGCTCAGAGCCGTGGGAATGATAGAAGCTGGTTCCCGGCAACGTACTGTGGCTTTAGCTCTGAATACAAGTCAGAGTGTTATCAGTCGACTTTGGACACGTTACCGAAGCACTGGTACCGTGGCTGAGCGCCATGGAGGACGGTATCGCTGCACCACACGGAGACAAGACCGATACATTCAAATCTTAACTCGAAGAGCTCCAACAATAACCGCCATGATGTTAGCCGTGAGGCTTCATCACTCTTCAGGGAACTTAATTAGCGACCAAACAGTCAGAAACCGCTTGCATGAAGTGAACCTTCATTCCCGAAGACCGCTACGGGTACCACCTATAGCAATGCACAATCGTAGGATTCGATATCAATGGGCTCTTGGACACAGAAATTGGGCAGAAGAACAATGGCGTTTCGTGTGCTTTTCTGATGAGTCTCGTTTTGGTATGAGACCGGATACAAGACGTATACGACACTGGAGAACCCCTGGACGCCAACAGCGATTAAAATCCTGCCAGGAAGTCCATCCTTATAGTGGTGGAACCATCATGGTATGGGCGGGTATTTGGATCGGCGGAAGAACTGAGTTGATTTGGATCAGAGGCAACCTCAACGCTCAAATTTATGCTGAGACGATTGTATCAGACGTCATCGTTCCTCTACAAGCGCAAATCGGTCCCTTATTTCAGTTAATGCATGATAATGCACGACCGCACACCGCAAGAGTTGTAAGACAGACTCTCGCCGCAGCTAACATCAATGTCCTACCCTGGCCTGCTCAGTCGCCAGACTTGAACCCGATTGAGCATGCATGGGATATGCTACAGAGAAGAGCTCTGCCGAATATGGAGGGTATCCAGTCGCAAGAAGACCTTTTTTTGTTGTTGCAACGAACATGGGCGGCCATTCCACAGCGTGATTTGGATGAACTCATTTTGAGTATGCCAAACCGATGTTCTTGTGTTGTTAGTGTTCGCGGTAGAAACACGGATTATTAATTGTTTAAGTTACCCAATAAAATTTTAAAGAAAACTGTTATTTCAGTCTTTTTTTCGAACTTTTGTGTTAGTGGTTCAAATGTCAAAAATCCCTTTATTAGGAAAATGGCAAATTTCTTTATTAATGCAAAGGTGACTTGGTTTATCGTTACTGTGACAAACGAAAACACTTTATTTGATGAATCCTTAAAGAAAATTTTAATTAATATCAATCAGGAGAAAAGTTATTGCAAAAATATATGTTGATCCCTAGACACTTTTGATGTGTGTATTTAGAAACTTGTATCTTTGTCAATAATGAAGCAAAGACCTCATAGCTTTGCACAGTATACCTTCCCATTCGTTAGTAGCTATCACAGGTAAAATTAGCTTATCAGTCTATTTATATCCCCAGTTTGGCAATAAAAAATGCTACCATTGGTAAGCAAAACAAGTCGTTTTGGCCATAGGAATCGGGCATAAATCTTGTCTAAATAAATTGTAGAGATCAGTGAAATGACACAGGTAACTATGAAGCACACAGTGTCCTAGCAACGAGCCCCTATTTGCTCACTACAGCGATCTGTATTCATCAATCCGTAACTTCAAAGTTTGAAACATAGCAATAGGAGGCAGGTAATTACTTCATTTCAACTTGGATGAAAAGTATTATGAATTAAATCTCAATACAAATACATAATATATTTGTAGAAGGAAAGCTATTCAATTAATTCACTAATTTAAAATTAATCGTTGCAGCAATTAATTATATGTAAAATCAGTCGTTTATTATCATAATACAGTCAATCGTTAATGCAATCCTAAATTGATATTTGGTCATAAATATTTATTTATTCTTTATGCACAAAATTAGAACAGAGGCGGAATTAATACCCTAGGTATTTTCTACCAGTCGAAATATTGATAAAGACTAAGTGCGTATACATAGCCATAATTCACACCGATAATTCGCCCTCATCAAGCTGTCTCCCCCCCTAAGCCCCCGCCAGCAACGCCCTAAGCCGAGGTCCGAGTCCCACTAGGGGTCGCCCTTAGTGCTGTTCTTGCAGGTAGTCATGATGTTAGTGTAGTATACAAGTAGTTAGCTTAGGTTAAGCATTTTACTCCCCCCCATTGGCTGGAGACCCTTCAGGTCTCTCCAATAACGGCCCGGTTACTTAGAAATGAAATGTAGAAATGTAAATGAAATCTAGGACCACCTACAGCAATCCAATACAAAAAAAAACATTGGCCATAATCAAGTGAATAATTTTAGAAAATAGTATTTAAACGGTAATTTTATTTTTCACAGCAACAAGAAACTGTAATGTTAATTGCTAAAAATTTTAAAAAAAGAAGAATGATCGTGATCACTCTCATGGCATGTGCATTTGCGCACGAGCAGTTCGCGGTAAGTTACACAACTGTACTTCTTCTTCTCTCGTGTCAGCACGAGCTATACGAAAATAGGTCATGTTGTGGAGAAAAGATTAGCCAGTCAGCACGGTTGGTAGCGGGGCTGACTGCCCAGGGTGCGTTGAACGTACTTAAGTATCGTCACTCGTGGAGGCTTTTTTCATGCACCCCTGCCTACTGCAAATGGAATGATATCCAAAATCAGCGTATTTGGTTGACCTATCCGGTGCATTTTATATATTGATATTAATTGTGTTCCGTATTTTTTATTCTAAAAAGAAGGTGTCTAAATAAGCCGATTTTAACCAAGCAGTTTTGGAAATAGATGTGAAATTTTAGAGACCAGAGGGATCAATTTTTATTTTGAAGATTGAGGCAGACACTGTTGTTGCATTTGCGAGGAGTTCGCTTGTTGAGTGCTTTACGCGAACTACTGGCGAACAGTTCGCTGTGTATTTGCATCATGCATGTGCGCAAATAGATTAACCACGTTTTCTCTTATCAACAAGTATGATTGTGCATGAAATGTAAGCTTAATAAATCGTTCATAATATGACCCTTTTTTCAGTCTGTGAAAAAGATAACAAACTTACTAACTAACCGACGGACTGTTAAAATTTTGGCTATGAGCTAAGAGACGAAAGCTAAGGGAAGATAAGAGCTAAAGGGAGTAAAAATACTAATATTCAGCCGCATGTGGTTAAACTGAAAGTGGACTCTCAAATAGGAAAACATTGAAAGAACGGTAGGCTGTGCTTTTGTTACAATTTTATTCAATCCATAGATTGAATTAAATTAAAACAAAAGCACACAAAGAAAGGTCTATAATGT
The DNA here is from genome assembly GCA_905220435.1 of Amphipyra tragopoginis. NCBI lineage: Eukaryota > Metazoa > Arthropoda > Insecta > Lepidoptera > Noctuidae > Amphipyra > Amphipyra tragopoginis. The sequence continues at coordinate 16,768,737 of HG992009.1, forward strand.
AAAAAATGTAAATAAAGATCACATATAAGATTTATGACTTGAAACAGTACGTCCCTAGCACAGATGTAACTTAAAAATGGATGACTTGTAAGATTACAGTACGCGTTAAATAACTTTGCCGCTCTGAAACCAGGCTTTCAACGTTCTATTCCTCACTTCACAGGGGCAAAGTTATTTGATACGCGTAGAATAACTTTGCTGCTCTGAAACCAGGATTTCAACGTTCCGTTCGTCACTTCAGATGGGCAAAGTTATTTGATACGCGTAGAATAACTTTGCCACTCTGAAACCAGGCTTTCAACGTTCCGTTCCTCGCTTCAGATGGGCAAAGTTATTTGGTACTCGTAGAATAACTTTGCCGCTTTGAAACCAGGCTATCTGCGTTCCGTTCCACACTTCAGAGGGGCAAAGTTATTTGATACGGGTAAAATAACTTTGCCGCTCTGAAACCAGGCTTTCAACGTTCCGTTCCTCACTTCAGAGGGGCAAAGTTATTTGATACGCGTAAAATAACTTTGCCGCTCTGAAACCAGGCTTTCTGCATTCTGCTCCTCACTTCAGCGGGGCAAAGTTATTGTTATTCTCTCTTATGAAATAAGCAATAACCAAAACGGAAGCTACAATAAGAGCGCTGCACCCTTCGAATACACCCTACCGGGGTGGTTCTGACTGATGACTGGGGCAGACGCATACACATCATAATGTTTATACCTGTTAGTTAATGCTTGTGCATTAATTCAATTGAAATTAAACTTTAAAGGAGCCAACATTTGTTTCTTGTTTCCTATTTATGTTTTTAACCGACTTCAAAAAGGAGGAGGTTCTCAATTCGGTTGTATTTTTTTTTTTTATTTTTTTTTTTATTTTTGTTACCTCATATCTCCGTCATTTATGAACCGATTTGAAAAATTCTTTCTTTGTTCGAAAGGGTATACTTCCCGATTGGTCCCATATAAATTTTGTTACGATTAGACTATGAACTTCAGAGATATGGAACGGAACTCCTCATCGGATCAAAGCAAAATTCTCAAATTACTAATATTGCTTTGTTTATATTTGTTGTTGGGAACTGACTACTGGAAAAGAGGAGGGGGTGCATGTCCCCCCCCTCCCCCTTTGGAATGTTTTCATTATATCGTGTAAGGTATCATTTGAAAGGGCTTTTTATGCCCGACTACGTCAAAGCCAAAAAGAAGGGTTATGAAGAGGAGGGGGTTAAGTTTATGGCACTAAAACGTATTTAATAAAAAATAAACTTTAAAAAAAGTAAAAACCGACTTCAAAGAAAAACTAAAAGGAGTGAAATAATTACCATAATATAAAATTAACAGTTTCAGAAGTCGGTGCAACTCTACATTGAAACAAATAGAAGCCACCGACTTCTGAAACTGTTAATTTTATATTATGGTAATTATTTCACTCCTTTTAGTTTTTCTTTGAAGTCGGTTTTTACTTTTTTTAAAGTTTATTTTTTTTAAAATTATGCATGGTCACACTTCTAATTGACAACTTAATGACCTAATTTCAAAAAATAATAGGAATATCGGATTATGTTGATAAAATGAGTTTTATTCCCAACTTTCTTAATTTATTGAAAATCATATTTATGATTAGATACGATTTACTCCCGGCATTTTTCGGGATTGCCCGACTAGTTTCGGACCCAAACGGAGCCCTTAATCATGAGCTGATCACGCGGCGAGGTCGCGAGTCGAACTATGGAACTAATCATAAATACTTATGAATGACATGTGTTTCTTGAATATCATTGTTAAAACATGATCGTCGTGCACTCTATTGGGTCAGAACAGCTAAAATAGCAGTTAGTTTCTTTAGGATGCCTTATTAATTTTATCACAGAAATTAACCTTTTGAGATTGGCCGCAGTCAAGTAAAAAATTTGCTTACGAATCTGTTTATCAGTTAAGTAATAAATAATGCTACCGTTAGTAAGCAAATTGATTCAAATTTGGCCATAAAAACCAAGCACTAATCAAATTACTGTCTTCTGGTCCATTTTCATCTATTTTGATGCCTAGTCCAATATCCATAAATCAATTAAGGATAATACACGCTACGAGGTACGTGGTGCTACAGCGCATATTATGTATGACCCAAGTATGCTTTCAACGAACTTTTTTGGTCCTTCGAGTCATCCTGTCTCTTACCGATCCACGGCGAGGACACAATCATCAGATCATTTGGCTGATATGATATTTATTAATTTGTTTAGACATAAATCGTGATAAATTAGATTATATTAAGTAACTGCACTAAAATCTAATCTGTAATTTGACTTAAATGCAGATTTTCTTGACACTTGAATTAAGGAATATTAGATTAGCTTTCTTCTACGCGTGTAAAACCAGTGGCAAGCCACTTTATGCAGGTATGTGTTGTTTTCCAAATTAAAAATGAAAAATAATTAAAACATAAAAATGGTACGTTGTTTCAATTTGAAGTTCTAATATTTATTACTTAAGACCCAGTCCAATGATATTTTATTTAGTCCAACGAGCATTATCAGTTACAATAATAATTAAGACTCATTTATCTTTACTAATATTAAAGCAAAGACCCATTAGCTTTGAATAGTTTAGCGTTAGTAGCTATCACAGGTAAAATTAGCTAACGAGTCCATAAAAAATGCTACCATTGGTAACCAAAACAATTAGTTTTTAGCCATAGGAACCAGGCATTAGTCCACTTACAATTACTACTGTTTTTGACAGCGTAATATTGTGATGTTCACCCTCAAATCTTTCTTTCTTTTTCTGTTTATACCCATTAACCCTTACCGTTTCCCGTAAACTTAATTGGCGACGAGAGTGGACATAATTATACTTTAGACAGATGTAAAGTTACTACTGCTGCCGAGGCTGCCTGTCCAATACTAGCCACCACAATATAAAACAACACTGAAAATGAAAATAATTAAATACTTACATAGACTAAGCTCAATGAGCAGACAATCAGTTAGCGACCCTGGATTAGATCGCAAAACGCTAGACTGAACAAGAAGTATTTTAAAGGGTTAAGCTACTCGCAAATTATTTCTCCTAACAAAATATTTGTGTTCTCCATTTCTCTACTATTTATTACTGACACTGTGGTTGTAGTACACCTACCTACCTATCAACCTAGTAAAAGATACAGTGTTCATTGTAAAGTTCTTTAAAATCCTTTTTCATTTAAATGACACTATGACTTCTTATGCATATATTTTTCATAATATTATTATACGTTGTCAACATAATATGCACAACACTCGGGTAATTAAAAATATAAAATTCTGCACTTCTACATAAAACTACAATAACTAATTATTATAGATGTTTATAATGTTTTATTAGGTTACCCTCTCCGTACTTTACAAAGTAAGACTTAGGCCAAAAATCAACAAAAAGATATTGTCAATATGGAGATGAATATATATTTTTCAAGTGTGAAAATATAATGAAGAATATCTTGCGGTGTAAGTTTAGGGCTGAGAATAAAATATTAATGAAGTATTTATGTCTAAAATAACGTTAAAATTACAGACACCGGCAGGAACTGAAAAGACACTGATTTGTTTATTTACATAAGTCTCATAAAACATTATTAATGATCCGAATGATCACGTAATGAATACAGTTAATGTTTAAATAAATCAATTATTAAAGTAATTATAATATCAATCACCTACATTATGTCACGTAAGAATTTTTCAAAGTCATCGTCCTCGGACACGGAACTCAGTAAAACTCCCTGCCCTTCACAAAAAGTAAACTTTCTTAGAAAGGGCGGGCGGGACACTCATTGGGCGGAAATAGCCGCCCAAATCTCCCGCCCTCCTTATTTGACATTCGCACAATTCCTTAAGTTGCACGGAAAAAGTTTCAAGTACTTTGCAATGTCGCCGACTTTCGCCCACTTAAGAAGTTTGACAAAATATTTAAATGTTATTATTGTGAGTCTACTTGTTGATGTAGTAATCATTTGAATTGGCTCGGTGCTTTAAATTGTTTATTTTGATTTGTTTTATTCTTTTTCGTTTTGTAAACACCGTCGTGTTTTTAGGACGCGTGAATTTTCATCGTGAATTGAAAAGAGTGTTTTTCATTTAGAGTTACCGATCGCTTTGGATTTATTTTGTTTCTTAAATTAGTGCTTTGATATATTATAATCTGGTTTCAAAATGGTTTGCAATATTGGATCGCTTTCTGCGTATTCCTAGGACAGTTCGAGGCTAAAATTTAATCACTAAAATTCATTGTATCACATAACTGCACCTTCAGCACTCACCGCGACCGCTCCTCCCGACGAATCTTAAGTCGTTGAACTTTGCAACCTGGTTTTTCATCACCGCAGAACTGTTCCTTAGCTCCGCGCAGCAGTTCTCGTCGTTGCCAGCCCTCACCGTCACCAGCGTGCCGTCACCAACGTCACCTAGAGCTACCACTTTGAACGCCACCGGCAGTGTCTTGTTCGATCGCCAATGAGGAGGCAACACCGTACACACAAAGTGAGGGCTGCCCGTCCGCACTAGCTCCCCCGGGTGCTCGGATAGGAAGTCCCCCAGCGTCCGCTCCGCAAGGATGTCGGACGTCATCTTCGTGTACGTCTCATGCAGCAGCGTGGAGCTGGTGTCGGGCGACACGGCGCCGCTGCTGGCGCCCGTCAGGTGCATCCTCGACACCCGCGCGCGCTGCGTGCTACACATAGAGTCTACTGTCTCCCAGCGGTTGCTACATGACACTGCCCAACACCAGTCACCGACGCTCACCGTGGCAAAACACCATTGTCACACACTAATACCATAATTACACTTATACCAAGACGTCGACCGCACTACCAAGACAGTCCTAAGTTTGACAAGAAGGGACGATGACGAGACGTGACAACACGTTGCTAGGGAACGCGCGCGTGGCCACTTGACGCGGTGACGTCACGGCGGCCTTGCCACACTTTTTTCCCCGGTGAATGAAAAGTTCGGCGGCGGGCGGGCGAGGGACGCGAGGGGCCGATTTTTTCCGGCGCCGAGGGGTGGTTCCCCCGTACGCGGCGAAAAAACTTTTCACTAGTTTCACTGACGGCGGTACTTTTTTCGCACCGCGTATTTACGCGATCGCCGCACGCACGTCCCTCTCACTTTCACCGTTGACGACGATCTTTTTTGATTTTTTTGTAGTTTTGTTTTCAGTTTCGCTTTCGCGCTCGGTACTTGGTTGCGTGTTTACGCGTATGGGGTGCGTGGTGAGGGACGCGTGCGACGTGGCGCGCGGTCGTGGTGCGACTCGTGGCGCGTCGGGCTCGCAGCGCTCGGTTGCGGTGACCACTCGCGGTGGCTATTAATACGCGGCGTACGTCCGCGCCCGTCGACTTCGGACAAAGTTTCGCGGGTGAGTCGGTGCGGCTCGGCGGCAGCGGCGGCGGCGAGCGAGAGGCGGCGACGGCGCGCGGGCGCGGCGGGCGGCGGAGCGCACTTTGCGGTCAGGGTGGGTTGGGTTTAAAGCCGCCGAAGGATAAAACATACAAATAAACACGTGTTCGCGCCGGCGCGAGCGAGAGATGCGGCGAGTGCGGCGGTGCAAGCGGGACGGCGCACGGCTCTTGCGGCATTTAGCAGCCGATCCGCCGGCAGCCGGCCGACACCACGCTGACGTACCACCACCACCACGACCAAACGCCGTCACCACAGTCGTACAGTTTTGAAAACACTAAAAATAAAGCGGAGTGAATAAACAGTACAAAATGCCTTTTGTGACAAAAAATATTTAGGAAGTGATTCAAAGTTTTCAAAATCCAATTTATTTCTTAATATGATCGTAAAACACCCTCCATTTAAAACAAAGAAACGCAACCCTTTCCTTAAACTTAAACATCTTACGAAAACTTTTCCACCCCAAAAACTACATAGTTTTGCACTGCACTCCTTCATAATTAAAGTAACGTAACCATAGTGATTTGACGTCGTACAGTGTCTAATGAGACGGGATGAGGGTGCAGTAGATCGAGTTAACGAAGCCTGTTAGCCGTCGTTCGGACTCTCAATCTGCTTACGGATAAGTTTTAGGTCCCACCTTTTGGGAACCCATTCTATAAACGAATTTTATGGCGTATAGCATGCGTAGGGGAATAAATTGCTTTTGAAATGATCGTATGAATGCAAATTGTGAAGGAACAATAGAAAGACAGATAGGTGTATTATTTAATTAAAATAAATTAGTACGGTATATAGTTTTCGGATAATCGCTATGTGAATCTTTACATCTAGATAAAGTCTTCCCAGAACGGTCTAAACATAAGAAGACAACGTTTTTATTTTATTATATCCAAATGAATTTACAACGGTAATATATTTTGTGTCAATACTTACGTTACCAATTGAAAAATCGAATAAAGTAAAGTTTTATTTACAAAGATTTGAAGTTGACGCCGTCGCTCGTGGCGTTTCGTAGCATTGCTTAAACTTAAACATTGCAGCAAAATAACAAACAAAAGATTTTTATAAATAAATTAGCGATAAAATAATAGATGAATGAAAAAATCGTACATCATTGGAAAACTACAAATGACAACCTATCACATTTTTATAAAACGCTTGCATTGTCTTTATTCGCACCCTCTTTTCAAACGATCACGGATGACTTATGGCATACATAATATAACTTTCAACAGTCACATTACCTACTTTTGATAACAAATGAGTACATAGTTTTACGATACTATTTTTTATTCTTCAACTTGGTCGTTTTTTACCCCAGTCGCAGCTGATGGTGCAGACAAGGTTTAAGATGGACCCCACGAATCCAAGCAGCAAAGATATAGAGGCACTCCTCTATACCCCTGTGGATCTCACATTTACACACGACAGAACACAGTGAACTGCTTGGCGCCGGATTTTAATGTGAGGGTGGTAGCTAGCTAGTTGGACCGTAAAGATCCTACCACCAAGCGTGCTGGGTTTTGTTTGATCTTACAACACGCTTCTAATCCCAGCGTGCAGTAACGAAGTTTTCTTTCAAGCCCGTCCCAGCACGGGAAACAGGTTATATTGTAATTTACTTTTAAAAGCCTCAGTTATCAACAAGCTTTTGGTTTAAAATCACAACCTTGGCAGCTTTAATTACAACAATAAAAATAAAACTAACAACTTATAATATGAATAAGTGTAATAGTCTAATCACATTTGATCGCATACAACGGTTAACAAGATTATAATGTACCTTTCTTCTACCTTTGCACCAATCTATTGAAACTGTAAAATGATCATCGAGGGTGATAGAAGTTACTGGTGTTTATAGCACAGGAATTCCTCCTAGTTTAAGCCCAATTGCACATTTTCTTGTATCTTGTCGCTTGCATAATTTAATCAGCATTCTAATTGCGCAACACACTTGTAATCGCTATGGTCTTGAATTTGACAGGTCAAAAATTTTCATATCAACGTGTGTATTGACAATCCGACTTCACCACAATTAGGTATGTAACGAGCAATGACTATTGTTGCATTGAAAAAATCAAAGCCATAGAGATTATGAGTTCAGTGTTTTGCGCAATTAGGATGCAGTTTGTTGTAAAACTAGATTAAGTCTTGGCTCAATAAATATTCTTTAATTCCAACTGTACAAATATTCACAATTTCGTACCTACTATAGTCATACTGCATATCTATATAATATAGTATAATCTACTAGTTACAAATCGTTTGCGACGCACCCTGTTACAAGCTACCGAACGTGTGCTCACACAATAAATTTCGTACAACAATCCATTGACGGTTCAGTTTGTGTCCCCACTATCTATTACTTTAATGCCATTAGAATATCGACCTTGTTGCCTCGTATTAGGGATGGTGATAGTTGGCGTGGGAGTCTCAATGTGCGGACCTCAGGACGGCCATTAGAGCGGCTTGCTGCAGCTGTCATTTTCGCAAGCAACTCGACGCAGTGCCTCTTATATGTGTGTGCTTAAGAAATTATCATTTCATTTTCTATTACGTTAGACAAAATAATATACCGTTGAGCAATTCCGTGGCGATCAATGCTTATTCCATCTCTTATAACTTTTGTGAGACACATTTATATTTATGATTAGTTACGGTTTACTCACGTGCATTTTGCGGGATTGTGAAACTATAGTTTCAGAGTCGAACTCACTCTATCGCCTCGCGACTTCGCCGCGTGCTCAGCTCATGATTAAGGGCTCCGTTTGGGTCAGAAACTAGTCGAAAAGTGCACGTGAGTAAACCGTAACTAAACATAAATATTCCTTCTCTGCATGAGAAGAGGCCTTTGGCCTACAGTTGGAAGGTTAGAGGCTGGTATTATTATTGAACTATATCGGCCTCCTTCGTAGGCTGCCATAATTATTGGCCACTGTTCTAAGACATATTGCCATATTCTTCAAGTTTGGAAGGCGAATTAGTGACCGGAGTTTAGTAAATAAACAGTTAAACAAATGTAATTGTAATAGTAGGTAAGTTGGTAATGCTACAGCCTAGTATAATGTCTTATAGCTTATTGGACCTAAGTGACCGCGATTGATAAAATTGGTTAGGATTTGAGATGAAACAATGCTTCTTAGTTCTACTCTCGGTTTGGTACTCATACTGCTCGCATATAGTGAGCTATATGAGAATAGTTTATGCCATGGTGAAAATATTAGGCAGTCAACAAGTTTGGTAGCGGGGCTGAAAGACTAAGGTGCGCCAGACGTCTACTTCATTATCGTCATTCGTGGAAACTCTTTTAATGCGAACAATGCCAATAAGCAGTCAACATTATTATGCAAACATTTGCTTCCAGTGATAAGACGGTGTAAAAATATTGTTTGATGCTGTAAGATTACAATATATAATAGACGACGTCTGTGGTCTAGTGGTTCGAGTGTCGGACTGCTGATCACGAGGTCGTGGGTTCGATTCCCACAGGACACAAATATTTATGTGATGAATATAAGTGTTTGTGTTCGTCTGGGTGTTTCTTATGTATTATAAGTATGTATTTACAACAAAAAAAAAGTATGTAAGTATTATATCCATTGTCTAGTACCCATAGTACAAGCTCTGCTTAGTTTGGGACTAGATGGTGCTGTGTAGAAAAATGTCCCAAAAAAAAAAAAAAAAGATTGAATCCAAACTACTGAAATATCTCAGACTCAGCGATAAGACTAGCATTTTCTAAACAGTACCATAGGTTTTATGGACATGGCTTAAGAATTCAAAGCAATTAAACAGACAATAAATTAAAGAACTGGCTAGTAAACCACAAATTGCAACAATCCAGTTATTTTTTTAATGACACAACTAGTCCGCGAGATGGAAACCCTGGACGGCGAGGTGGCGCGTCTGCACACTCAGATCCGAAGCCACTACCTGCCACCCATGTCCATCAGCTCCACAGTCGACACATCACTGTGAACTGGTAAGAATTGCTATCAATTTACTTTGTTTTAAACGGTTTACACATAACTTCACGCCTTATTCCCCGAAGGGTTGGCAGAGGTGTATAGTAACACTAACGTTTCGCCGTTATGTTTAAGTCCCATGTAATAGGGGGCGAGCCTATTGCTATCAACCGGGCACAAATCCAGACTCCGAGCTGCTACTGAGAAATTCCTCACGGAAAAACCCAATAACACTTTGCCCGACCTGGGGATCGAACCCAAGATCTCACGCTCAGCAGTCGCGCTTGCGACCACTAGACCAACGAGGCAGTCACTTTAAACGGTTTACTTATTAAATACCTATATATAAATATATAGACAAAATTATAAAATAAAATTATAAATAATATATATTAAATATATAGACAAAATTTTAATAGTTACCCAAAGAAATCATGTACCTTAACAGTCACCAAACCATGTAATGATTCGGATACTGTTCCTCATATTCCCCATCCGCAAAGGGAATACAAACATGGGTAAAATACCTCAAAGGACCGACCATGGTAATAAAGGTATGCAGATCGGTCGGTCCGCTCAGCAAATATTGATCTATGCCCCCTTACAACACGAAATCAAACCTTTTATTTAAGTCCGGGCACACAGAGGGATCTGCAAGGGCAAGGGCCGAGGGAGATAGTTCAACAACCCTTTTACTGACCGGTGATCCTGACGGCGATTATATTGTGTTATGATTTAATGCGATTGTTTTATTAATGTTAAGGGTTATGTGTGATATTTGCCTAAAAGTTTAGTATTTACTAGCCGAGTGCCGAATGGGATTTTCCATACTTCAAACATGACGAACTTCAATACAAAGTTTCATCCTCTTTCCCCCTTAGGGGATGCATTTTCAAAAATACTTTCTTAGTGTTCACCTACTCTTGTGAAAGAAAGAAGAAGAAAGAAAAAACATTTATAAGCGCCATAATGACGCACAAAAGTAAAATAAATGCAAAATTCATACTTCTAGACCCACCGGTTTAAGCTGTGCGTTGTCTGTCAGTCAGTCAGTGTTTGAATAGATTTTTAATCTGTTATATTATACATACTGATGTTTTCGTCATACCTTCTTTGGAAAAAGGGATGTGCAAGTACGTACTACTTACTGTGGACACTGATATTTTAGGCAGATGTTTCCATCCATGGGGGACTAATTAAGAATACATTCCCCTCCGCGATGAACCTGTCACCTTAAACTATGTCCGAATAAAAAATAAACTTAAAAAAAAAGTAAAAACCGACTTCAAAGAAATACTAAAAGGAGCAAAATAATTACCATAATATAAAATTAACAGTTTCAGAAGTCGGTGGCTTCTATTTGCTTCAGTGTAGAGTTGCACCGACTTCTGAAACTGTTAATTTTATATTATGGTAATTATTTTGCTCCTTTTAGTATTTCTTTGAAGTCGGTTTTTACTTTTTTTTTAAGTTTATTTTTTATTAAATACGTTTTAGTGTCATAATTTTAACCCCCTCCTTCATAACCCTTCTTTTTGGCTTTGACGTAGTCGGGCATAAAAAGTCCTTTCAAATGATACCTTACACGATATAATGAAAACATTCCAAAGAGGGGGGAGGGGGGGACACGCACCCCTCCTCTTTTCAAGTAGTCAGTTCCCAACAACCAATATAAACAAAGCAATATTAGTAATTTGAGAATTTTGCTTTGATCCGATGAGGAGTTCCGTTCCATATCTCTGAAGTTCATGGTCTAATCACAACAAAATTTAAATGAGACCAATCGAGAAGTATATCCTTTCGAACAAAAAAATAATTTTTCAAATCGGTTCATAAATGACGGAGATATGAGGTAACAAACATAAAAAAAAAAAAAAAAAATACAACCGAATTGAGAACCTCCTCCTTTTTGAAGTCGGTTAAAAATGACAATATCGACGGTGAAGTATCAATATCTAATATCTACAAAACCGTCATTTTACAGGAGGCGAAAAAAACCTTTCATTTCTATAGTTATTAGGTATTTTTAAGCAAATATTTCATGAATAAGAACAATTCAAGACCGATAAAATCATAAATAATAACAATTCAACATTGTAAATACAAGCTCTTTCATATTTTACCTACGAATATGGATTAAAGTGAAAATCGCTAAAATGTTAGTTATTAGATATTGATACTTCACCGTCGATATGCTGGCTACCATTACTGGGAATACCAGAGGTGAAACGTGGGTGGCTTCTGTAATAGGAGAACACTTCTGCTTACCTCCTGGGGGACGACAGGCGTAAGTATACGTATGTATGTGTATACTTTTCAATCGACGAACACCTTTTCAAAAGAAATACTTTCAAAACATCGTAATTATTTCGTCAAAAGTAATGTTCAAGATAATATTATCATCTTAAATCCTATAACAGGAATATCTCAAGCCAATAAACGTCTATTAGATCATCTTCCTGCCAACAATGATTATGAAATCTCATTCCACAATCATGTCTTGCTCCCTTAATGATTCTCTCAAGACCGTTATCAAGCTGAGTGAGCCATAATTCCATAATCGCTTCGCTTGACAAGCGGATTCGCAAACCTAATAACGGCCATTATGGAGATAACGGGTATCTTCATAATGGGAATGGGTTGAAGATGGGATATTGACTTTGGAACACTTTCTCTTCTGTAGTAGCTCATGCAGTAGTTAAAAGATTAGCCAGTCAGCAAGGTTGGTAGCGGGGCTGACTGTCTAGAGCGGGCCGGACCTACTTGAGTATCGACACTCCTGGAGGAATATTCCGATCTGTCCCCCTGGTCTGTCCCCTCGTCGGTAACAGGGGGACAGATCGAAACTTTTTATTTCTATTTGTACCCCTAAAGAACAGCAGGGGACAGACCAGAAATAATTCGTTCGATCTGTCCATTCGTCTTGGTGACATGGGAAAAGATCGATTTTTTTATTCCTGATTGGCCCCCTGAAGGGGACAGATCAGGGGGACAGATCGGAATATTCCCTCCTGGAGTCTTTTTTAAATGCACCCAACCGCAGTGGAAGTATTGGGCCACTCCTCATGCAACATGAGATTAGGTTTTAGAAGAGCTCCTTATCAAAGAAATACCTATTTCTGCCGTCAAGCAACATTGCTGTGTTCCAGTTTAAAGGATATGAGTAGAGAAATAATGAATATGATACTTTCCAACATTGTCTCTTAGGTTTGCAACGCATCAGTAATCTTCTTGGTATTGTAGATGTACATAGACTGCGGTAGCTACTTACCATTAGACGGACCGTAGGTTTGTGTGCCACGCTATACAATGGAATAAAAATTTAACTAATGTTTCCTATCATAATCAGGTTTTCCACAGAACCCCTATAATAGGCAATAAGAATCTAAGGCTAACAATAACGACAAAGATGATGAAATCTGCCGTCTATCCATCTAGCTGGAGGCCGACTCACGCTGCGTTTTTCGGTGCGTGGTCTCCACTCGAGAACCTTTCTGCTCCAATGGCCATCAGTTCTACGAGCTATGTGCCCCGCCCACTGCCACTTCAGCTTACTAATCCTTTCAGTTATTTTGGCAACTTTAGTTTTTCTAATGATGTCCTCATTTCTGATTCGATCTCGTAAGAAATACCACCGCGCATACTCATAGCTCTCTCTACAGCTCGTTGTGTGACCTTGACGTTTCTTATGAGGCCCATAGTGAGCGATCACGTCTCCGTGCCATATGTGATCACCGGTGAAGCAGTCATACAAGCTTTAATCATTATCATTAAGGTTTAATAACTTTGCCTGATGACTTCTTAAACATGGTGAAAAAAACGAGAGATGACAGGTGATGTGATTTCATACGCCAAAATGTGATGTCAAGTAGAGGAGGTTGAAAATGTACATAACACAAAACATTATCACAATAAAACATTGACAATAATTAACAACGCAATTTATATAATTTATTCAAATTAATTAAAATAACTGCCCCAAAACGGCTACCCTACTTCCACTCGTATTTGCAGACCGTTAAAAACATACGTAGATATACTTTTAATTTGAGCATTTTAAAAGGAAATAACATAAATATACGGGGTCTGCAATCCGGTGTAACAAAAGGGCGGTATAAGCGGGCTAAGCAGACGGGCATTTAACCGCCAGATTGCAATAAACATAGCGTAGTGGACGCGTAGCACACTGCTACGCCGGACACAGCTTGACTACGGACGACGTAGGCCGCCGTAGAGTTGGTAGATTGCGTTTGCATTTGGAACATTTTGTTATTGGTTGATACATGTGAATAGATTATTCATATTTCTTTCGTTCGTTTCTATGAATAGAAAGGAAAGGTCCTGTCATAAATATTTTGAAGTTTTTTTTTAATTTTATTGTTAATTCGGCCTCTTTATGTTGTCCTTGCGGACCGTTTCTACGTAACCGGGCAGTTATTGGCGAGACCTAAAGAGTCTCTAGCCACACTCCCAAACTTAATTTCGACAAATCGTTTTGCGACAAGATTTTACTTCGACACTATGGAACTCCGACATTACGCTACTCCGACAATTATGGAACTTCGACACCTAATTTGGGGCACCCCAAGACGGATAAGTCAGGTTTGAAGGGGATGACGGGGGCTAGAGTAAGCGAGCAAAGCGAGCGAATGAAGCCCCCGTCATCCCCTTCGTGTTAGCTTACTTTAAACCCCAGTGTCGAAGTTCCATAATTGTCGGAGTAGCGTAATGTCGGAGTTCCATAGTGTCGAAGTAAAATCTTGTCATAGAACGATTTGTCGAAATTCAGTTTGGTAGGCGGTAACGTGAAATGAAGACATTATCCTTCACTGATTTGAAAAACAGAGTAAGTTTTGGGCTTCGCTAGCGTAATAATAAAAGAAATGAGTAAAAAGATTATTCTTTTCCTAATGATAGTAGTATTATAAAAAGTATATTCAATAAAAATAAATGGGTAACTGATTTTTATTGTACACAACATAGACAGCTTTAAAAAACAAAATTTAAACAAACACCAACTCCACCGCACCTCTGCGCCAAGGTCCTACCCAGTCCGTAGCGTCCGTCGCCCTCGTTAGAGAAGCTCAAATTAATGCAGGCCATTCTCCCGCTGACGCCGCCCAGTTGTTCTTAAATCTAATTACCGTGCCTGCAGCCGCGCCTAAACGCACAGCCTGATTAATCACACCACATGTATGTACATTTACTCTGATAGTTAAAGTTTTCTGAAGAATGTAGTTACTTGTTTTAAATATACAGCTAGTATTGTAACAAGGAGGGGGGATTGGAGGGGCTTATGGCTAGGCTCATGGCTAAATAACAACCGCGCGGATCTTATGATTTGTAAGGTTAAGGATTGGTGTTTCTGACATCGCATCGGGCCGTGCCAATGTGTCGCTTAGGAACATTCTACGAGCAGGGCCTTCTACGCCGGCCCCCAGCTTGGGCTCAGCCGCCGACCGGCTGCAGCTCGCCACTCACTCCGCACGCTAAGTTAACGGCAAAAGCAGCGAACCCTGTTACGCACTATTTCGCGAGGTTTGTGCCTGCTAGAGTCCAGTAGATGAGCCTAATGCGCTAGTAGTAATTGAGGCCCTGCACGTAAGAGTATTTTGTGTTTTTATTTGCTATGCAGTCAGAGCCGTTCATCTGGAGTTGGTCCCTGACCTCACCAAGGAGGCGTTTCTTGCGGCTTTCAGCCGATTCATTAGCCATCGAGGCAAACCTCAGCGCGTGTACTCCGACAACGGCACCACATTCGTTGAAGCTTTCAATGAGCTATCACGCTTCTTAAAGGTTTTATCCAGAAACATAGAGTCAGAAATTGCTAACAAAGGCATATCATTTAAAATTATACCTGCCCCACATTTTGGTGGTATTTGGGAGGCAGCAGTAAAATCTACAAAACATTTATTGCATAGAATCATGACACTAACTCATTTAACATATGAAGAGCTCTGGACATGTTTGATTTAGATAGAGGCTATTTTAAATTTCAGACCTTTAACGCCTCTATCTACTGATCCATCTGATCTATCTTATCTTTCCCCTTCACATTTCCTCATCAGACAACCTCTCACATCAGTCCCTCATCCTCAGATCATCGACGTCAACATTCAGCGGCTTCATCGCTTCGATTGCATCGAGAAATTGCGGCAATATTTTTAGCAGCGCTTCGCTAATGAGTATGTGTCTCTCCTACAGCAGATACCTAAATGGAAGACGAATGGGCAGGACCTTAAGAAAGTTGCCGTGGTCTTAGTGAGAGATGCCAATCTTCCTCCTCTTCTGTGGCTGCTGGGCAGAGTGATCGCCGTCAAGCCAAGCAAGATAGGCATAGCAGAGTCGCCAATATCCTGACGAAGAAGGGTACCATCACCGTGCCTGTAACAATATATGCCCACTTCCCGTCCCTTCAGCATCATCTTGAAGCCTTCCACCCGGGGAATATATTCCTGACGTCACATCGGGTCATGCCAGTGGGTCGCTTCGGAACATTCTACGAGCTTCCAGGGCCTTCTACGCCAGCCCCCACCTTGGGCTCAGCCGCCGACCGGCTGCAGCTCGCCACTCACTCCACCGTTACGTTAGCTCGCGCACACGCATCGGCCGTCTTTTTTATTGTAATCACCTACCTATCGAAATATAGTACTTGTATTGAAGTCTAGTGGTTTTAATCGCCAGTCAAGACCCCCAGCAGCACACCTGGGGCTTGTCATTCAAACAATGGGTGACCATTCGTTGCAAATCGAGACCCCTACGTGCCTCGGAGAACACGTTAATCCGGTCGGTCCCGGGTGTCCTATGAATAACTATGACAGTTGTTACGGGTAGTCAGAAGCCCGAATGTCTGATAACCGGTCTAACCTTAGGATATCGGCATTGCCCAGTAACTGGGTTGCGGAGGTCTGATGGCAGACGTTTCGTGTAATACTAGTATTCAGCAGAATCTAGATAGACTGGAAGCTGACACCAGCATCGTTGAGAAAAGGCTAGGAAAAACAGTTAGCAGTGTTAGCCAAGTGGTAGAACGCCTACATCGCGGGAGGGTCTCGGGGGAAGTTAACATTAACCGGTTACGTACCGCCCGTCGTCCCAGGACGACACTTAATTGTCTTATCTATTGTGTCTATAATTACCGTGCTTGAGGTTTTAACCAATAGCAGCTTGATAATGTCCGAAGTTTGCAATAAGTAATTTTGGACTTCATCCTTTGGATGCAACTACGTTTATCCGGATAAAGTTAGCTTTCCCCACCCACCCAGCATTAACCGTAACATATACATTCTAACTTATCTTGGATATTTGTAGTGCACGCGTGTAGGCAGTTTCTTTTGTGGCAAATTCCAGCAACCAAAAAGTTGTTATTTTACTAATACCTATTCCTACTTTTTACGTGGACGAAGCCGCGGGTATCGCCAGTTGAATTACTTGCTCAAGCATGTCGCTGCTTAAATTCAAAGGGGCCATAAGTCTAAAAGTCATTTTTTTACAGGAGAGCTCATCAAAGTTTTGGCCGTGGTATTTGTTTTTTTATTAAAAAAATATAGATTCTATACCTATGTGTTATATATCATCGGATGTATATTTCAAGCCTCTATTCGTCTATAATTTCATATTTCCTGTAAATTTTACCCAGTTAAGTAAAACATCACATAAGTCCCTTTTGCTTATAAAAAATTACCATATTGTTTATGAATGTAACTAATAAAAAGCCACAAATCATAGTAAAAACAAGTTTTATTAGATGTTTTCTATCATTGTTTAGTGCAATGAGTTAAGAATACGCAATTATAACTAAATGATAGCAATACCTTGCAATAACATTCTACAAAATCAACCATTAAACAATTAAAAAAAAAAAACAAAACAATTAATATAGCTATTTCACGGTTTTTGATGGTGTTGTTGACATTTTTTCGATAGCGGTCTTACGGCAATCTTTTATGAAATAACCGAGCTGTCAGGACTCATGTTTCGTTGAACAGAGTAAAAGTCATCACAATAATCTCGCTTAAGCAAAACGTTTAACGTTAACTAACACTTTAAATTATTACTCTACTAAAAGCAGTCTGTATCAATCAGTCTCAGAAATACCCTGGTTTAAATAAGTATACTTACTTAATTATCATTTAAAACTATGATCACATTAAAGATTAGCATAAAAAGTTTCGTAATACTTTGGGATCACATTCTTTTCAATCAGGTTTAAAATGCCTTGTTTTTTCGCTTCAGCAACTTGTAACTTATTGGCATAGAGTTTTTTCATAGTTCGCGGACCAGTTTCAGGTGCATTTTGCCTTCTTTTTAATGTAGTTACTTGGGCATACTCTGCGTCTTCCTACGAAGAAGCATAAGCTCTTGATCAGTTTTAATGACTTTAAGATCTGCCCATTTCACCTTGTCTCCATCTTCATTGGTGGTGTAGTTGCAAACAACCAGAGATTTCAAATTCATAAAATTCTCATGTGTGAGTTCCTTTACAGTAAAAGGTGTCCTTTTCTTCTTTGCGGTTTTAATCAAAGTTATGTACTGGTCAGGTACATAAATTGGCGAAGATTTTAATGCTCTTGTGATATTCCTCTGAATGATGGAGTGAACAGCATCCCCCTCATTCTGGGTATGCCCCTTATTTAAAAATTTATGAGTTATGCTCCTAAGTTTCGGAAACTCATTTATGGCGTGCTGATACATTGCCAACATAAATTTATTTTTCTGTTGACCACAGCAATTGTGGCTATAAAAAACAACGTCAAAATCTTCACTTGCTTTATCGTGCAAACTCTTTAAGTACATAAGTACGCATGAACCTATTTCGTTAGCGACGCGGCCTCCTTCTCCTTCGTGCCACACAAAACATGCAGTGTTTTTAGTACCAAGCTCGGTAATAGTAAAATTCAAAAGATTCAGCTTTGGGACGTAATAGAAGCTTGATACTTCACCTTGTGGACAGGGCATTACCGCTTGTAAATCATAGACTGCGACTACAAAGTTTTTGCCTACACTTTCCTTGTCTTTCTCTTTTTCTAATCTTACCAGACATTTTTCTTTAAGGTGCACATCTATAAATTAAGAAACAATGTTGTTAGCACAATATTTGACGGACAAAATACATGCTTATAACAACGTGATTACAGGGCAACACAATTATCGAAAACTTAGAAACTAATTTTAGTTTGGTCGAATATTCGGTTTATTCGGCCAGGCGCCTTGTCAAATATTTAGTATTAAGCTTGAAGCATATGTTAATAATTTGATTGAAACTCTAATTATTATAATTTTTGATTTAATTTTGAAACATAAAAACAACCTAAACAAATAATGCATATTTGTTTCAATAAAAACTGTCATATTCACCTTAACCTTTTGTGCAAAACAGAAGCATTCCAAATACTGCACCTTTTTTTTCGTAAAATAATCATAAAACTCATTTCATTTAAATCCAAAACGAACGCATTACAAAACACGGCACTTTTGCTGATAAAATAATGTTATACTTACATGTATTTTAAACTCAATACGGTCGTATTCCAAAATGTGGCACTTTTTAATATTAATATAAATTTTATTTAATAAAAAAATTAAATGAAACTGAGATATTTTTGGAAATGTGGCCCTTTTTTACAAAGAATACGTGTGGTCACGCAGAATGCCGGGTCATAATTGAAAAAATGGCGGCTTTGACCTGAAATTAGCCACCAAAGTGTAAAAATGCAAAGAGGGCAGTAGTGTGATTGGACTATTATTAATGCGAAAATACTGGGTGTCTTTTTCGCATATAAAAATATAAACAGAATTGATACGATTTTTGCAATAAAAAGGATTTTTAGTTATTTTGATTTGTGGCCCTTTTGAATTCAAGCAGCGATGTAATGTAACAGACGGCCCTAGGATCTCCTGAGAGCACGTCTGCTACACCAGTTGTAAAGAATGTGTAGAGCATTCAATACCTAGTACGTAAATAACAAAAATAGAAATGGCTAGAGAATAAAAGGCAGGACTGCGTCACGTCCCTTGGAGTAGTCAGCGAGTTCCTTCTTGTAGTTACGGCGTTCGCCAATGGCCCACACAGCCATTTGATAGAAACCGGCGGCAGCAAACAGACCGGCTGTAGCATATCTAGCCATGCGGGTAGATGACAGCCAGTCCGATCGCCGATCTCGTATGTGTAGCAGGAGACGAAGTGTAAGAGAAGGAAGAAGGGGTTACCCTCGGGCACCGGAATGCATCTCACTTTGGTACCATGGGAGCGCAGGTTCTTGGATGGGTGGTGGAGGCTTAGGTTGTCCAGCTCGCACAAGACCTCCGAGTCCAACGTAAAAACGGATGTTGCATGGAGCAGTGTTCAGGGTATGGTTGCTGTGGCATGCCACATAATTAAACAGTCACTCGGATTTAAATTTATAATATTTATATCAATATCGCATCAACAAATTATTCATATCAAAAAAAAAACACCATGGCGTCAAAAAAACAATCTCTCCAAAAGAACCAAGTCTAAATTTTCTTAGAATTCCTATCTGTCATCATCAAAAAAGTATAAAATATAAAAATGGCCAGTCGGTGAAGATGACGATCATGAAGGTGATACTACAAGCATTCCTGGAAACGTTGTTGCCACAAATAAAACCGTGTGTTTTTTGATAATAACTATAAACCTAGCTGCAGAACACGTTTTCTTTCAGAATATTTCATGAGAGATTTTTATATATTTTTTAAAGTAATATTTTGGCAAACAGGCCTAATAAGCCACCTGATGAAATGGTTACCACCCCCCATATACACCTACAACACCAAGAGGATTGTTGATGCGTTGCCAACCCTAGGGGCCTCGCCCACGGCGACTTTTTGTAGCGATGCAATACGTAATGTTCGCAGCAGCCCGTACTGATGACTTCTTTGCGATCATGCGTAAGAGAGCTGCATCGCTGCTGCGTCGGTTGCGAGACAGCGACAACAGTCTCCTGAGCATTCTTGCAAATAAGAATGAAGGCCACCTGATGGGCCACCTGTGTGCAGTGCATGTATTGTTACCAAGTGTCTCCAGAAGGTGGAATAATAATATTATTTGATTTAGTTATAAGTGTTATTAATTTAATTATGTTCGTGTTTCTTGTTCTAATTGTACTAACATAGTTTTAAGTAATACTAACACATTTATGGGTTATTTGATGTACCTGAAATAAATATAAATAAAATAAAATAATAAATAAATAGCAATGCTGTCGCGCATGTGTATCGATACAGCCGCGATTCTGTCGCTGGCTGTGTACCTTCGCCCAGATTCTGTACGCGATGGTAGCGATGCTGTCGCGCGTTTACAAAACTCGCGATAGCATCGCTACAAAAAGTCGCCGTGGGCCTTAGAGATAAAGTTGAAAATGTCATGACCCTGTAATATCACTGACACTCTTCAAACCGGAAAACAGCAATGCTGCTTGGCCGCAGAAATAGTACTTCCCCGGTCGAGCTCTTTCGCAAGGAGCTCTATTACTATAAATATATTATAATATTAGAATATTTTATGAGTCGATTTTCAGAAGCAGATCTCCAACGCATTCTCTTGCTATGACGTTAACCTACCACCATAACAATAGACTGCATTTTATACATAATTAATTCACATTTATGATTTCTCAGAACGGCCCCACCCAGCGTCGTTGTAAAACATAACATTTTACATCTCTTTTACGACTCCCGCGCCGGTAGGTATTCTGTCTGGCGGACCAATTAAAATATTCAACCGTATTGTGGGGTTAAAGTGAAATGAATCGCCGTTTTAAAGTCCGCTGCGAACTTTTTAAACTTCCAAATACAAGTGAGGGTGGCCTGCTAAAATACAAGTTGTTGTCGAGTTTAGAATTGTTCCAACGAAAAAAGAAACTTTAATTTTCTACATTTTAAAACAAAAGTCGAACTCACTCGTAGGGGATAATGGCTTGGACGTGTTCAAGTACGTGTGTGTAAATGTATATGTTGAAATTAAATAATATATTATTTCCTAAACAATGTTACCAGAAAGTTGTTTATCATGGGTCTGATAAAGTAAGAAAATATGCTAGGTTTTCCTACATAACAATGCTTTTTCGACTATTAAGATGAATTCTAACAGGTAGTTAATTTGGAGAGAATAATTCTTGTTTGATATAATTCTTATAAGAACTGACGGAAATTGACCGCTAACTTAAATTGTCTGTTTAATAAAATTACAATTTTCATTCGTTATCAGTCGTATGGAATAGGTATAATACGACAAACTTATGTTGTGTCATAATTTGTTAAGCAATTCGTTTCCCTTATCGTGGTTTCCTATGAAAATACGTCTTTTAACTGCTTTTTTTTTCTGAAACTTAATAGACAATACAAAAACTAGCAGTATGCCTTTTTCTGACAATAATTTCATCGAACAATATCACGGGTGGTAAATCGAAAACTCTAGAGCAGGTTTTATGCTACCAATAAGATACTACAAAACCATTTCTACAAAGCTAATAACTTTTACGTTCAACAGACTTTACCTAAGCTCTCCAATCTGCTCGAATTCTTAAAAAAAGAAACACCTTCATCATCATCATTCAGTCGAAAGACGTCCACTGCTGGACATAGGCCCCCAAGCATCGCCACATCGACCATCACTGTGCTTCTCAAAAAAACCAGCCATAATTTAATTATTTAACAAAATCTAATTATTCTTCCAACACGACGTACCAGGTACCTACATACCTGACAGACAGAAAGGCATCTAATACGTCCACATAGTTCAGACGACTCCTTTGCAGCGTGCGTGGAGTGCCTTGCTTGGAATGTAGGTGCACACAAAAAGTGTTCGCCCGGCTTCAAACGAAGGGTCGCCGGACATGCTGCCCACTCGTTAGCGAGGACTGTGGCGCTCAAAGTTGGGGCGTAATTAGTTGGTATTCAAATTATAAGTTGTAGTGGTGTTTTTTTCTGTTGGTGCGTACGAATAGAAACATTGTTGCTGAAATACAACAAACAATGAAAAGTTGCTTATTAAAACAGTACATGGACCCCCTAAGAATACAATTAACAAGAAACTGAGCAGATGTAGGAGATTCTTTTAGAAGTTTAATGCCCTTAAGGAATCATTTTAAGAGTTTGTGCCTGTTTCATTATATTCAGATAACTCTTATCTAGAAAATAACTATGGCTATTTGACAGATTTTTTGTAAATAAAGGTGCCAAGCCGCCATATTTATATCTCAGATAAAAAAAGAAAGAAAAGAAAAGCACAGAAAAGTTATCCTATGATTGTGAAACAGGCCCTAAAACAAGCGGCGGTACAACTGGCGAGGCGTAAGCTGAGATTTGCATTTGTGTGAGTGCACATAGAATTGATTGCCAAAAAGCAGTATAAACCGGTTTAAACCAAACAAAGGATTCGTCTGCATTCATTCTCACAGCAAAGCTCAGCTTAGGCCTCGTGGACGGTACCTGGGTTTCTATAAAAAGTAGGGTTTACTTATTAAGATTTTTTGGTCTTTTGGTACATCAAGATGTACCAAAAGTTTAGGTATCACCATAAAATAGGACCCAAAATATAAATAAGGTCTCTTCGTACACTTAAAATATTGTCTACTTATTGTATTTTTTTTTTTTTAAACTTTGCCCCACACTAAGATTTCTCTTGTATCGTGGGTGCGTTTACAGACAAAAATCTCACAAACAAACGCCCAGACCCGAAACAACCATCTGTAGGCCATAAAAATTTTTGTTCCGTGTGGGAATCGAACCCACGAGCCGTAGCGCAGAAGCCAATCGCTTAGCCACTGCACCAGACGTGTCGTCAACATAATAATAATTGAGCAAAATAAGTTTAGTTGTTCAACTTGAGACATTCCATTTTTTTTTAAACGTTTCCCCTCTCTGAGATTCCTCTCGTATCGTGGGTGTATTTACAGACACAAATCTCACATACACAAACGCCCAGACCCGAAACAACCATCTGTAGACCATACAATTTTTTGTTCCGTGTGGGAATCGAACCCATGACCCGTAGCGCAGAAGCCAATCGCTTAGCCACTGCACCAAACGTGTCGTCAAAATTTAGCGCACCAATTTGAAGAGCACCGATTCGAATCACACCAATAGTATTCCTATTACGTGCACTAAATGGAATGCCTCTAAAAGAAACAAAACCCCTTACAGTATATCAACATAAATATTCAAATCAAAATAGACAGATATGTGTGACTGGGGTGTTTGTTGCGCCGTTTCTACTTCACAGCAAAAACACTAGGAAACGTAAGTAAGTACGTAGGTGAAGGGAGGACGCTTTTGGGAGCTGTGTTATTTGTAACATTGACGTTCAAAAAGAACTAAGTAAGGCTGAGTACCCACCAGAGCTGTGCTAAGCTGCGTAGCGAGGAATGTGTTTTGTAAGCACCAATAGAATCACTTCATGTACCTAGCTTCGCTCTGCGCAGCTCTGGTGGATATGGGCTTAGCGGTGCGAGGTTTTTGTTCATACAAAATAAGCTAGAACTGCAAGCGAGGGATGTTTTGCGAGGAATGTGTTGCTAGGAATGTGTATTATTCTCCCTCATATTCGAAAAGAGTCCGCCACCTATCCTCGCACCGCTCATTTGTACACATTAACACATTCCTCGCACAGCTCTGGTGGATAGGGTCACACCGTTTCACATCCTCGCTACACATTTTCGCACCGCATATTTTCCTCGCACAGCTCTGGTGGATGCTCAGCTTTATTCTAGTTTATTTTAAATAAATGAGTTTTGAAGTTTGAATCCATCATCAACTAACCAAAAAAATCCTTCAAAAAATCTTTGAGAACCTCGTTAATTTGCATTCTATATAAATCTACGTACTACGCTTAGTTGCCTAATGAAAATGAGCCCTTTCTTCCAGCCGAGGCCCGTACGGTCAAGCGTCCCTCCGACATGCCAGAGGAACCCTAATGCCCCCCGTGTGTTTGAAAATCGCACTTGCAATTTATGAAAGGGTCAGTAGAATTGTTCTCTTGTTTTGCGTGTTCTATGGCTAATTTTCGAGTCGGTCAGGTGGGATGAGATTCTTTTCTTTGTTTGGTGTTTTTAGGGTGAATAGAGTAAAAGAACACGTGGAATCCAATAATAATATTCTTCAAAAGCAGATACATTCATTTGGGACAAGAACGTCTTAAGTCCGAAAACTGGATTATTCAAAAAACGCCTTCATACAAAAATTTCGAAGTCGTTTTCTGAAAAAAAACGGTTTTCGTACTTAAGACGTTCTTGTCGCAAATGAGCGATATATCTATCTGCCTAGCCTTTTCCCTACTATGTTGGGGTTAGCTTTCAGTCTACCCAAATGTGGCTGAATACTAGTATTTTACACGGAGCGACTGCCATCAGACCTCCGCAACCCAGGTACAGGCAGGCAATGCCGATATCCTAAGTTTAGATCGGTTGTCAGACTTTCGGTCTCCAAACTACCCGTGAGCACTGTCATAGGTATTCCTATAACACCTGAAAGCGACGACTTAACTCTCAGAGGTACGGAGGGGTCTCCATGTAAAACTAACGGTCACTCATCCAGGAACTCTCCGCGGCAGCTGCAGTTTAAACTTGCAAATATGATCCGCGCGGTTATTTGTTAGCCAAGAACACCTCACCGCACCGTATTAATCAAAAGTGCGGAAAGTAAAAGTTTATCGTTCCTCTGTCCTGTCTGTTTATCTGTCCTCTATCTATGATATTTGGCATTCTCTTTCTTCTTCTTCTCTCATTTCAACCTTTGTTTATCCATTGCTTGGTCTTCTCCATTGCACGCCATTTTACTCGCACTTTATTTACATACTAGCTTTTGCCCGTAACTTCGCTTGCGTGAAATTTTGAACCCATTAAGTTACGATTTTCCATACAAACTTTCATCTCCTATTGAACTCCCTTAGGGGTTGAATTTCGAAAAATCCTTCCTTGTTCCTTGTCTACATTACAAGGGGAACCTCTGCGCTAAATTTCAGCTTTCTAGGTCCAAGGGCTGGGCATTGATGAGTCAGTCAGTTAGTCAGGACTTTTCTTTTTATTTATATAGATTAGCGAATATATCCAAACTCATCTGATTAGAATAAAACAAGACATTATTTTCCAATTCGGCAAACTATGCAGCAAATCTTATCAATAATTTTCGAACATCAAGTATTTCTATTACACCGCTAGAGCCGGTTAGATTTCAAACAACACATCGACCTTTTTGATCATCACCCACCCCAATTGAAAACTAATTAGGGCCGCGTTTCGCAACTCTAATTAGAAATTCCAATTAGATATTTGTCGGCGTTTTCTCAACGAATTCTCTGAGGTCCAAACAATTATTGTTATAGCTGGCCACCCAAGCGGGCCTTTGATTCTGGAATAATTTCGTAACCTCGGACCCTCCGTCCTCCGCCCTCAAGACGGAACAGATCTCTTTTTGATGTGACCACATCCAACGTTAAGTAGGTGCTGACTGTTCGTACAGATGTTGAGTGCTATTTGGGTTGAAAGAAAGTTTGGTTTAGAATTTGTTTACTAATTCTTGATGGAATGGATTTTTCTTATAGGAATTCTATTATGAAGTCTAATAGAAAGATCTAGAAACAATCATTTCTTTAAATATAGAATTGACTTCAAGTTTCCATTGTATATTTTTTTATCGAAGTAATCAAGCATAGAACACAAAATAGTTTTCGTCTGATAATAAAGAGCAGAGTACAATATCAGTAAGTTAAATTGAGCGTAATATTAGGAGTAGCTATAGAAAGATCGCTAAATTGCGATTATGTTTAGTTCGAGTTCTGGTTTTCCAAATTTTTACGGTACACATACAAACAGGGTGTATCAATCGGGAATGTGAAAATCGGAAGAACCTAGAAACTTTAACTATACTACGAACTATACAAATAAATCGCCTTTTAGAAAGAAGACATTGTAAATAATGTCAAAGGTTGACGTGAATTAGCTTATAGACTATTCATAATTTTTAATGAGTATCGTCAATTTTTTCCTTAAATATTTTTTAAACAATAAAATATTATATCTAGTTATTTTTTAGCGTAGGAAATTATTTCTTTTAATTCAGTTAGAATTATTATATCTATTCTATTGGATTGGATTTTGATATTATTTATAATAGGTATTTGTTATTTAATTTTTTTATGTTGTTATTTTCTTTTTCTATAATAAAAGATATATCAGTTCTGAATTATACACGGTTAATACGGTTTACTATTTTAGTTTTATTTTATATCTATGTTATATGTTTTTTCAATAATATTATGAAGTTTTAGACCAAATATTATTACTAAGAATTTTATTAGACTGAGATCCTACCTGAAATCACTCGAAAACATTTCACCCGTCAATCTCTCATCATTTGCAACAGCAGCGTTACTATGAACACTCATACTTTCACAGTTATACGTTGTGTATTCATCTAACCACAGTTTACAGCCGGCCCGATGGCTCCACATATCACTAAATTTTGTTTACGCTGGTACTCACGATGTTTACCGAGTAAACACGAAGCAACTTCGTGCGTGCAAGTACGGTTTTATTAAAGGAACTATTAGACGGAAAAATAAACACGGAATTCGTTAGTTCTTAGAGCCGAAATGTTTTTATTAGGCTTTAATGTGTTGGATCGTTTCTTTTAAGTTTTACAAATGCATGTAGATGCTGTGAATGTTGTGTGGTTCTTTTTAGGGTTAAGTTGTTCTATGCGGAAACTGTGGCGAATTTATGGGCCAAGTCGGGACAGCTGATCTCAAAAAATACAGGAATAGACTTAATATAATAGTTTTTTTTTTTGTAATGACCGATTTACTTATGAATGCGACGCATTTCTGTATTTTTAGTCTACTAATAATATAATAAGGTGTAGTATACACGTGCGTGAGGAGCTCGTAGCTAAATAATTACAGCTGCATAGACCGATCTTCCGGGTTAAGCCACGCTTGCCGAGGTTGGTCTGTGGATGGGTGACCATTTACCATAGCGAGTTTCCTCCGTGCCTCGGAAAGCACGTAAAGCCGTTGGTCCCGGCTGTCATTTGTAGATCTTTGACAGTCGTTACTGCTGGTCAGAAGCCAGAAAGTCTGACAACCAGTCTTACCAAGAGTATCGTATTACCCAGTTACTGGGTTGTGGAGGTCTGATAGGCAGTCGCTCCATGTAAAATACTGATATTCAGCTGCATCCGGTTCGACTGGAAGCCGACCCCAACTTAGTTGGGAAAAGGCTAGGCACATGATGATGATACACGTGCGTGTAAGTATAGTATACGCGGTGCTTGTTAAGTATTTTGATTTAGGTAACTGTTACACCTTTTGGCTTTATAACTATTATGTATTGCGTCGATTTGCATAGACGCATTGCTATGTCTCGTACGTGAGTACGAGTACGAATGTGACGCATATTTTTCCCAATTTTTTTATTTTTATTTTGTAAACTTTCATTTTATTTTTGTGCGTCATGTTGGCGCGAATAAATATTTTTTCTTTCTTTCATTTACTTACTTTCTTTTTTTAAATATTGCTAATTATTTACTTAGGTTTTTAAATTGAGGTATTTTTAACTTGAAGAAGTTTACTAATAATCAACATGAGATGTACAAGAGCTGAAGAAGAAGGAAATAAAGGTGTTAAATAAACTTAAGCCACAAATCTTCAAGTGGCATACGGATAATACGAAATTCCCTATCCCTTCATTTGAAAGCAGCGCATCAGGCAGATGTTTGCAAAGTTCAAAACATTTTAAGTGGCAGTTGTTATCACTACAAGAGTCCAAACAAAACATAAGTTAGCATATCATAGAGGAGAGCCAATTGAGCGGCTATTACCATCGACTCTAACAACAAGAGCTTATATCACAAACCCTCCATTCAAAATCCAACTTTAACAAATCAAAAATAGAATAAGTTTTGCATTGTCGTTTGAGATTACTCCTGTGATTGCTCGTTAGGGTTGCCAAGTTTGTGAATTTGCATAAGACGCTGTCAGGAGGCTCTAAGAAGGGTTGAGATTCTCGAGGGCTTTCCCTGATCCAGTCGGCTTATCCTGATAATTATTTCAATTGTTTATGCCTGTCGACGGTGCATTTAGATGGCGTATTATAGTTTGTAGGAGTGCTGTCTTCATTACTGAAGAGGCTTCGGCTGTCTTCGAGTGATCTATGTTTTAGGGCTCCGCGCGATGTTTCGAATTGAGATGAATCTCTGGAGGGATATTATTGTGATTTAGTTTTGAGATACGTATTGGGTATTAAGTGTTTTGTGTTTGATAGAGCTGTGTATTATTTATTGCGTTATTTATAATACTAATTTGTTTGGAGATAACGGTATCTGGTAAATAATTTTACAGTGTCTGCATAGAATGATAGTATATTATCGCAGAGACGATAAAAAACAAAAAGTAGCTTGAGTGTAGGAATCAATATAGACTTGGTTAAATCAGTAACCCGACGACGACGCTATAACATTCAATTCACCTTGTCGAAGTCCACTGCTAGCCAAGTCCAAAAGCCCTTTGATCTTTCCCAAGTTGCATCAAAATCCACGCTTGTCTGCTGTTAATAGGACAAAACCGTAAGAAATTTAGATTTCACCCTCACTTTCTCACTTTCCCTGTATGTATCAACGCATACAAATGACACGATTACACTTGACAGCTTTATTCACAAATACGGTATTCGTGTTTGTGAATGCTTATGCCCCCTCTTTAGGTCCAGTCTGCCCAAGCTGATTCCCCTATTTCCTCGGTCCATCGGGCTGGGGGCTGGGGGTCGAAGGAGATTTTTTTTTTATAAAGTCTTTGCCCCCTCTTGGATTTCTCCTGTATCGTGGGTCCGTTTGCAGACACAAATCTTCGCATGCACAAACGCCCAGACCCGGAACAACTATCTGTAGGACATACAAATATTTTTTCCGTGCGGTAATCGAACACACGACCCGTAGCGCAGAAGCCAATCGCTCAGCCACTGCACCAAACGTGTCGTCAAATTTTTGGTCATTTTTTTTCAAATTTCTTTTATCTTACGTTACAATACTACCTACCGAACTCATACTTCAACTTGTTGACTTACACAAGCATTACTTTAAAATTGTAACATGTAAGTACAAAATTAATCCGTAAGAACACACATACATAATTATACATATTTGACTAATGAATTGTTTCCCCCGCTTCATTAGAGATGAGTCGATTCTTCAAAGTTAAATATGAGTCGCTTTACTAATAATGTCTCATTATTGCTAAACGTTATTAAAATTAAGACTCGTACGCGTAACGTAAGAAGATTTATTTATAAATATTTGTTATTATGTTTGAGTATGTTTAGAATTAATATATTGAAAAGCTTGGAATTTAGATTTAGAATTTAGCTCGTGGCTTCTTAACGATTTGTAAGGTTAAGCTGCTCTTACCGCGGTCAGTCCTTGGATGGGTGACCGTTCGATACACATCGAGACACTCCGTGGCTTGGAGAGCACTACAGCGTCGCCCCCGAATACCTATGATAGTCGTTACGGGTAGTCAGCAGCCCGAAAATATGAGAACCGGCTCTAACCTTAGAATATTGGCATTGCCCAGTAACTGGGTTGCAGAGGTCTGATAGCGGTCGCTTCTTGTAAAATACTGGTATTCAGCCGCATCTTGTTAGACTGGAAGCTGACCCTAACATAGTTGGGAAAAGACTAGGCAGTTTTTTTTTATTGGCTTACCAACTAAATACATACACAGCATTAACTACAATCATTAAAGAATTTGAGATCTCGCAGGCATCTAAATTAAAGGAAAGCACAACAGTGTTAAGTGTACGTACATTTGGAATTAATACACAAGGAGAATAGAATAGATATACTTTATTGTACACCAAAATTGTAACACAGCTCTTATACAATATCATATATTAAAGGGTACAATGGCGATCTTATCGCTGAGATAGAAGGTAGTTAGGTAATGAAGGTTGTGCTAGCCTAGCAGTTGAAAGCTTGCCTTCTATGAAGTAGGGTTTGAGATCAATCCTGGTCCGCATCTATGACTAAAAAATGATGTGCAAATCAGAATTTGATTATCACTTGTTTTAACGGTGAAGGAAAACATGGTGAGGCAATCTCCACACCTGAGAGAGCTCCAAATAGTCCTCGATTGTGTATATAGTTCACCAACCCCCACCCCGCTAGCGTGGTGAAAAAGGGCTCAATCCTTCTCATTTGAGAAGAAACCAGTGCCTATCTTTCGAAATTACGGTTTCTTAATGCCCCACTACCTATGCCTCTAAATGCATTAGCATTTGGGAATAACAGTTTTATTTTTGGGCATCCAAATTGCTTATGCATTCAAATGACTTAAATCCCATCAAATATGAATTACACTGTCACACTAATTTAAAGCCCCATTCGAACCCATGTCTCTCTTCCGGAACATTCCAGTCCATACAACGGTTATCTGAAAGACATCGCCTAGTTGCGATAAGATCGCGAGTTGTACATTTTTATGTTTTTTTATTTAGTTTTGTACTTTATTAATCATCTTAATTAATTGTCCAACAAAGTGGATTTGTTTTTATTTATTTATTAATGCCCAAGACATTGACATCAAGTTTTTACGTATGTAGAATATTCTACCCTACATACCTTCATACTACCCTACTACCAAAATACCTCCTACCCGTTCTAATCTGAGCAAAATCTTATCATACACAGATAGGTAGGTATTCTCCCAGTCGGTCGTCGGGACCCCTGCCTCGGGCTTCAAGAACGGTTTAATTAACTTAATAAATACACACTTCACTTCATTACGCGCATACGTCAAATATTATGAGCGTCTACGCACAATGACTCGTCTCAGATAGGCATCTGATGATAAAATACTGGAAGGGTATGTGTGTATACTGTTTTGATTAGATACGTTTATATGTGTTTTGAAATGAGTGAAATATTCGTTGTCATGGAAATCGTAGCGGTGATTTTTGTTTCAAGTTATTTAAACGTAGAATTAGTTGTTATAATGTAAATAGGAACCATTACAAACATAGTTGTTTTATCAACATATTCCGGAGCCAAGGACCAATATTAGCGTAAATAATGGAAGGCGAATATTCAGCATGGGTTCTAGATTATTGTAGAGATACAATGAATGTTAATTAATCATAATTATTATTCCTCTTTTTTAATTTAAAATCGCAGTTCTCTCCGTACTTTGTTGAGGAGATTACCAACGCAGTACGTACTAAAAGAACTGCGTTTCATAGTTAAAAACTTAGAAAGATCCTCTTCAAAGTGCTGTCCTATAAAATTGCGATTTTGCATGTCATGTATAATAATAAACTCATTTATTTTCAGGCTACTTTGGCCCATAGATACATACCTTACAAAACTAACATATACCATATGTTAAGTAATACAATTTATGTTAGCAATAAAACTTAAGCCTATGTTAGTAAACAAACTTCACTTGCGCACTATGTCATCCGCTGTGCGGTCATGTGGCACTTGTCCGCGGAAGCGACGGAATACCACTCTCTGCGGCCAGAAGTCCTCTTCCATGACGAGGTGCAGAAGACAAGTTGGTACTCGCACCACGAACGCCCTGAAGTTGACATATACGTAGGTAGATACTTTACGTAGGGAGTGTAGGATGCTTCTGATATAACTGCGATATTTTATGCCTTAGTATCAACAACAGTAAACGTATTAACTGTACAAAAACCTCATATCCGATCATAAGTCACTCATCAAACCGAGTCATTAAAACCAAAAATCGTACTTAACGCAGCAAAAACTGAAGAATCACATTTCGGTCTCCCAGACAGCTTGGCACCAAGTTTTTGCTACTCTAAACAAACATGACAAATTCCACCGACATGTGACCCATAAATCTATAGACCGGATATGGTCACGCGACTCATATGGCCTGACGACGTAGAACAACAGGAACGCGTGGCGTAAGTGAAAAAAAAGGAATGAGCTCTTTTTGTAGCGCAAAAAAGATTTTGTAAGGGCAGTTGAGGCAATCTGTGAATTGCATTGATGAAAACGTTTTTTGTTGTTCTTCTTTTGCATATACTGTAACACTAGCAGCGCACTTTGATGGTGCAATGGCTGAGCACTTGTCTTGCTTCGCTATAAGTCGCATGTTCGATTTCTGTATGGAACAAATATTTGTTTGGCCAATGTTGGGCAAAAATGGATAGTTATTCCGGGTCTGGGCTGGGTGCTTGAGAATGTATAAGATTTGTGCTTGTAAACGCACCCACGATACAGGAGAATTAGTGTGGGCCAAGCTTTCTGTATTCTGAGGGGCCAAGATACAAAAACATAATCAGCCCATAACTCTCAGAATACAGAAATAACTGTCCCACTGCTGGGCACGGGCTTCTTCTCAAAATAAGAAGGGTATAAGCCTTAGTCTACCACGTTTGCCTGCTGCGGGTTGACGAACTACACACCATCGAGTAGTTTATAGAGCCTTCTCAGGATTGAAGGTTTCCTCACGATTTTTTCCTTCACTGTTATGTTTTTTATTTATTTATTTATTTATTTATTTATTTATTTATTTATTTACACATACAACTATTATCACAGGTCTAAACCTAATACAATAGCGTAGTTTAAGTACTTATATCTTAATATCTATTATACATAATTATAACAGCATGCGCACTTTATGTTCATATTAATATCTATTATGCAGACAATATTATTATTTATTACTATGAGATATTAAACAATAAGCGGCTCGTGTAAATTCACTCAGTGTGCATCCAAACAAGTCGACCTGTTGTGACATCGCGTTGAGCGCCCGCAAAGCGCGCGTGAGGGGCGCCTGCTGCAGCAAGTTGGTGCGCGCCACTGGAACACACAGCAGCGGCGGCCGTCGCCGGCGCGACGCGTACTCATCCGGGACACACAACCTAATTGTGTCCAGGATGGCTGGATTGTGTATCTTACCACGCAAAACTTTAAATACATAACTAGCGAGAGCTACCTCCCTTCTCACCTCAAGTTTAAAATAGCCAATAATACCTAACAGAAATAGGGTAGGATATAGCAGTGGATATCCGGGGTATACACCATACTGTTTGAGATACATAAATCTTAGAAATTTGTTTTGAATACGTTCCAACATTAATTTGTACTTAATTTCATGAGGTGCCCAGACTATTGCATTGCATTCTAAATGACTTTTCACCAGGGCTTCGTATAATGCCCTCAGAGCACAGAAGTTGGTGAACTGGTTTGCAAGACGTAACATCATTCCTAAGTTGCGGTATGCTTTCTTACAAACTGTGGTGATGTGTTTTCTAAAATGTAAATCTGCAGTAAAGTGCACGCCTAAGTCCCTAACTTCAGTGACACGTTGTAGCGGAGTTCCGTCCATATAATATTGATAGTGACTCGTTTTGCGCGCGCGCGTGAACGATAACACTGAACATTTGCTCACGTTGAAATACAATTTATTTTCATGACTCCATTCAACAATCTTATTTATATCTTGCTGCAGCA
Organism: Amphipyra tragopoginis; assembly: GCA_905220435.1. Classification (NCBI taxonomy): domain Eukaryota; kingdom Metazoa; phylum Arthropoda; class Insecta; order Lepidoptera; family Noctuidae; genus Amphipyra; species Amphipyra tragopoginis. The sequence goes on from HG992009.1 coordinate 16,802,631, forward strand.
TATCATAATCCGCACTCTGCCTTATTTCGATGACTAATTTTAGATCGTCGGCGAATAACAAAGGGATAGAATTATTGACTACATTCGGCAAGTCGTTGATCATCAAAATGAATAGAAGAGGCCCTAAATTACTACCTTGACTTACACCGGATCTTGTAAAGTAAGGTTCAGAATACTGTCCCCTACAGTCAACGTACTGACATCGGTCTTTTAAATAACTCGCGAAAAAAGTCAACGTGTGCGGTGTGCAGCCAACACTGGCCAACTTAGCAAGGAGGATGTCGTTGTCCACGGTGTCAAAAGCCTTCCTAAAATCAAAGTAGGCTACATCCACTTGATGACCAGCGTCCACCGTTGGTACTATATGTGTCATTAGATCAAGTAAATTCCCTGTTGTCCCCCGGCCAGGACGAAAACCGTGCTGAGCGTCGGACAACAGAGAGCTTATTTGTGGATACAGGCTGTTGTGAATTGCCGACTCAAAAACTTTCGCTGGAGTACATAAAACCGCCACCGGTCTGTAATCACCGGGTGTAGTACCCCCTCGTCCTTTCGGTACCGGTACAACCCTAGTGAGTTTCCAGCGGTCAGGAAATTTTCCGTTTCCTATACAGGTATTGAATAAGTGAAGCAACGGATCAATTAACACTGCACGGCAGTCTCTAAAAATAAACACTGGGATACCGTCAGGCCCTGCAGAGCGTTTTGGCGGCAGCCGCGCAAGTGCGCGCCGCACGTCAGCAGGCTGCACGCGCCCTAGGTGCGCCCAGGCGCCCGCTCCCGCGCCCGCGCACGCCGCCTCCACGCTCAGCACAGGCGGTTCCGGATTGTATACTGACTTAAAGAACTGGGCAAACTCATGGGCACATTCACAATCTGACAGAACACGTTCGTCTAAAATTAGCCTAGTACCATGCGAGTCGCCTTTTCTGGATCTTGTGTATCCCCAAAACGCTCGCGGATCCTTAGCCAAATGAGCCTGCACGCGGTTGCGGTACCGGTCATGTGCCAATGTAGTTTCGGCTTTAACTATCGCCCTGTACGACGCAAATTCCAAATAATCTGCCCGCGATTTACTTGACTTATATTTTTTATGCAAATTGTACTTTATTTTAATATTCTTAATAATTTCGGGAGTGTACCAGACTGGGTAAATGTGTCTGTTATTAATTGAATTATTGTTATTATTTTTCAATGGAACACATTTGTCAAAAACTTCGTAAATCTTACTATAAAATAAATTTAGAACTACTTCCGGATCACTTAAATGGTACATCTCACTCCATTCTATTTTAGCTAATAAAGTATACATTTGATAGAAGTCAGCTTTATTAAAATTCCATAACTTACAAGTTGAATGTAGAAAGCTACGTTTATTATGCGGTGGCTCGCTAGGAGCAGAAGGCGCGGGGGTAAGGGGCGCTCGCGGCGACGACGCCGACGCGCGCATCTCCACACACACGGCTAGCGCGGGATGGTAGGCATCCACGGGCACCATGCCCTCGTCTGCCGCGCCCACTGACACGCCACCGCGCGCGCTCAACACGAGGTCCAACTGCCTATTGCTGCAGTTTGGTACTACATTATACTGAGTGAATTCACAGAATGCCATGAGATATTCGTAATAATTGGAAATATTATTATTGCACGAGTACATATTAAAATCCCCTAAAACGATTAAATTTGCTTTATATTTATCACACATCTTTTCTAATATGCTAAACAACAACATGTATTCATTCTCATCTGCCTGTGGCGGAATATAAACAATACACAGAGCAAACAAAAATCGATTCTGAATATACACGGCAGCACAAATTAACTCAAAATTATGACAGTCAATATCAATATCACCTGACACGGACACCTGTCGCAGCTCGAACCGCGGTGTGGCCACTAAAAGTACGCCGCCTTGCTTACGGCCATCCGCCCTGTCGCACCTCAATATTTGGTATCCTGGGAGTATGAATTCAGCATCAGGAATAGCTTCATTTAGGCCACTTTCTGTGAAAGCAAATAAATCCGACCCAGAAGATTCTAGTAGCGTCAAGAGTTGCGTAGTCTTAGTCCGAAGGCCTCTGACGTTCTGATACAAAATATTGATGTGTCTACTCGGTTTGCAATTTATCTGGTTTGGTTGAGCGACGAAACCAGATCCACTCACTGAATTCTACATACAATGGCCATATCTCTCATATGTTAACGCAAGTGATAATCAAATTTTGATCCACACATAAATTCGAAAAGGCAGAGGTGCGGGCCGGATTCGAACTCCGACCTTCTTGCACGGAAGGCAACCATTCAACCGCTAGGCTATCATTGCTTACTTACTTTGCGTGAGGTAACAATTAAAGAAATATAAAGATACTGCGGTCGATCTTCTTCAAGGTCTGCCAGAAGGCGCCGCGGCAGACCTCGAAGAAGATGGCGGGACGAGCTAGACAAAACCAACGACCAGTGGTCCACTTTGGCTCTGGATCGAAGAAACTGGAAGTCATGAGGAGAGGCCTTTGCCCAGCAGTGGGATGACGTAGGCTAAAAATGAATGAATGAAAGATACTACACACTACTGCACTGTCTATCATAGAATATATGATATTCTATGATAGAATATCATAGAATATTATTATAGTATTAAACTGATACGGTGATATCAGTTTAATCGTGTTGCAACTTGTAACTAAGACTGTGTAACACTCACTTTATACGGTTGAGGCTACACAAGCAGCGACGCGAACTGCGACGCATACCTAAGCGATTAAGTGTCGATTTTTCAATAGTCATATAACGCCGCCTTTGGCATAGTTTTATCCTAGTACAGTCATCTAACATTGTAAATACCTCTATTATTACTAAAAATATTGTATTCCACTATTTTATTTTTTTGAATAAATATTATTATATATGTATATCATTATACGTAATTTTGTCTGAGTAATAAGTTTCACGTTTTGTCAGCTTTTATTCAAGGTTAGTCGGAAGGGGGGTACAAATCCAAAGGTAACTTAAAGTATCACTGAAAACCGTTAGCTAGATGATTATGATTACATATTGTGCATAAAGCACTTAAGCTGCTGTGAACTGCCAAAGCTGTTTATAAGATAGATTTTGATTGAGGGCATTATTATTTTTGGGGGGAGCTCTATAGAATAATGTAGGGTTCGTAGAGAAGTTGATTTTAATTCATTATGTGACATGACTAATGTTAACACAGTCGTTTTAAATGCTTGTGTGTACTATCCCGTGTGGACGGGCTAGATTATAAAACTTCCTCACCGCACGCTGGGTATAGACACGTGTTGTAAGATTCAACAAAACCCAGCATGCTTGGTGGTAGGGTCTATATGGTCCGCCTGGCTAGCTACCACTTTAGAACGTCGATTACGTCGACTCTGCTTTAGAAACCCAAACTTACAAACATCCCTTTAAGTTTTCCGTTTGTTTTTATTGTGAAAATGAATGTGGGTGACGAATAATCGTCTCATGAAGAGTTTGACGGTGTAAAAAAACAATGTATGTAGTCGGCGCGGTACCGGCAGCCAGTTTGGCACCCGGCGCCTGCACTCGTAATGGTAACCGGCGCCGGCAGCGGAGGCACTTCCAATAATGTAATCTAACCTAACTTACTACTATGGGGTGCGTGAAAAGAGCCTACACGAGTGACGATACTTAAGTACGTCCGGCGCACCCTGGGCAGTCAGCCCCGCTACCATCCTTGCTGACTGACTAATCTTTTCACCACGGCATGAATGAGCTATTCTCGTATAGTTCGTGCCGACCCGATAGAAGAAGAACCTAACCTAAGAAACATCGCCAAAGTTTACTGTGTTCCGTCGTGTGTATGTGAGAGCCAAATATACCCCATAGGGTAATCCTTCTTTATTTCTTCAACTTGAATTCATGTGTTCCATCTTAGTGCTTGTACTACTTGCATAGTTACAAAAATAAAGCAGTTTAAAATACCTATAAATATGAATACTTTTTATTTACCTTCCTTATCAAGAAATAATTCAACAATTTCTTTCCATAACTTATTAAGAACGTTTCTGTTCATATGGTAATGATGTTTGCTTTTCCAAATTGGAGTTCTTGCCTGAATAGCACTGATAAATTCTTCTGTATTAAACGACATGATGAAAAACGTGCTATCATTTCCAGCGACAAGTTCAAACGGGTTGATCTTACCTGACGACGCGAGTGAATCGCGCGCTCCGCCGCTAGTTCGACGTGAACACTCGCAAACAACTTCATACGTTTGATATTATCGCGAGCGCGCCACACGCTCCCGTCGCGAGTTCGCCCGCTACATAGCCCGCACCTGCGTTTTGTACGTGAACACTTGCATATTATGCCATACGTTTGATATTTCGCGACCGCGCCCGCCACCGCGCCCGCGAGTTAACGTGAACAAGTACTTAGACTCTGTCTGTGCTTACCATCAGTTGCGACTACGGTCAAACGCGATCAAAAAATATAAAAAAAAAAATCAGCAAAGTTAAAAACAAAATAAAACTGATATTAAATTTTAAAAGCCTATTAGGGTAACCTAGCTTAAACAAACTATATATTACAAAGTAATTAACTCAACAAAAATCAGAATAATACGAAATTCCATTTACAGAACACTCATTTAAAAACTTTTACCGAAAAACGTTACGCGGGCAAACATGCCAACCCCAACATACCCGGTACGTACCCGGTACCCGGTCATTAAATAAAACGATCACAAAACCTAACAGCTCTTCAAACAGTATCCGGGCGAAATTACTCCCGGTCAGGGTAAACAACATCATCATTGTAACACGTGTAATTTCGCGTTCACCGGTCATTACTTTTGACCGGGTTCCCGGGTCGCCGGTTGAATAATTGAGCGGCGCGAGAGAGATGGACCTCCCGAAAATATGAAATGATCCTGCCCGATGTGGAACGGTTAACCGGCGATTTCAGGTGTTACTGACAAATGGGTCTCGTTGAGATGTCGAGGGTTGAGTCGAGTGCCAGGCTAATATATTTTATACGGATTTGTATGAGCTGCGAGTTCGTGATGTTAGAATATGCTTATGAAGAATGGCGGAGTAAGAGATTTTACAATAAATATACCTACACGAAATCGATGCATTTCACGCACTGTTGTAAAATAACACATACATAAAATACCCACGCCTGTAATCCCCGAAGAGGTAAGCAGATGTATTTCCCCATTACAGTAGTTCGTACACCCACATTTTACCTCTAATATTAAGTTTTATGTAATAGGGGACGAGCCTTTTGACATTTTTCGGGCACAACTATGGCGACGGCGGTGATTTGTATTGTATCTGTCAATAATATTATAGTGTATATGAACTTATGAACGTAGTAAATGCAGAGGTTAGAGCACGAAGTAATAAGATGACTTAAAGGCTATAATAACCTGAAACATGTACCTATGATGTTGACCAATCAAGTATATACTTCACTAGGATTAAGTACACTTCAATAGGACTAAGGTCTTAAACCTTGATTATTTACTAAGCATCGGTACTTTACATAAGTTGATCTCAAAATCGGAATAATAAAGATGTAACTGTTTTTATACCCTGCATTATCTTTTTGTTTTTGATTGTCATCTGGCTCTATGTTTACTTCCCTTTTCCCTACCCTTCATTACTGCTATAACATAGATTTTTTACTCATTACTTTCCTAATATGAAACCTCTAAACACTTTCTAATAACATACACTTGCTTTGTTTCGCAAACTCCCTTTCACAACCCAACAGCACACGTGAACATTAAAAAACTTAATCTACCAAATAAAAGCGCGTCAAACCAGCACACGTCGAGTGTCCAACCGGGAAGTGAACCCGACACCAACCGCGGCCCACCAACGATTCTTCCTCGACGCCAGATTGCGTTGGCCACACTAAATTTATGGTTCCGGTCACCTTGTAGTTTACCGTGGACATGTGAACAAATATAGACAGAAATTGGTAGTTAAACTTTTTTGTTTGTTGCTGTGAAAAATGGCGACGATTGGCGTTGTTCACGGGTTGGGTTGTGTGTGTCAATATTTTACAACGTATAAAAAGTTAAGAGGGTATTAGATCATTGCAGTATTTAACGAGACTTGACTGAAATACACATGCAATACTTACACGTTGTGAAAAGTCACTCATCATCATCTGCCTAGCCTTTTCCCAACTATGTTGGGGTCGGCTTCCAGTCGAACCGGATGCAGCTGAATATCAGTATTTTACATGGAGCGACTGCCTATCAGACCTCCACAACCCAGTAACTGGGTAATACGATACTCTTGGTAAGACTGGTTGTCAGACTTTCTGGCTTCTGACCAACAGTAACGACTGTCAAAGATCTACAAATGACAGCCGGGACCAACGGCTTTACGTGCTTTCCGAGGCACGGAGGAAACTCGCTATGGTAAATGGTCACCCATCCACAGACCAACCTCGGCAAGCGTGGCTTAACCCGGAAGATCGGTCTATGCGGCTGTAATTATTTAGCCACGAGCTCCTGTTGTGAAAAGTCACTACATAGTATAAAACAAAGTCGCGTCCCGCTGTCTGTCCCTATATATGCTTAGGTCTTTAAAACTACGCAACGGATTTTGATGCGGTTTTTTTAATGGATAGAGTGATTCAAGAGGAAGGTTTATATGTATAATACATACATATTATAGTACCCGTGCGAAGCTGGGGCGGGTCGCTAGTACATTATAAAACAGCCTTCATGAGATACTTAAATAAGTCGGGGCGCCCTTCTGGGCAGTCAGCCCTGCTACAAATCTTGCTAACTAGCGAAACCTTTAAACACGAAATGCGCTATTTTCATTTAGATCGTGCTCTCATGAGAGAAGAAGAACACGATAATACCAGTATTTTACACAGAGCGACTGCCATCAGACCTCCACAACCCAGTTAATGGGCAATGCCGATATTCTAAGGTTAGAGTGGTTTTCATACTTTCGGGCTTCTAACTACCGGTAACGACTGTCATAGGTATTCGTACAACACCCGGGACCGACTGTTTAACGTGCTCTCCGAGACGTGGAGGGGTCTCGATGTGTAACGAACGGTCACCCATCCACGGAATGACTGTGACAAGTGCAGCTTAACCTTGCAACTCGTATGATCCGCGCGATTATACACGAACCACGAGCCTCTCAAAGTAATCACATAATTTTTTTATTTCATTTTATTAGGATTTCCAGCAAAGAATACACCTTACTTGCTATATTATAAAGGACAAAAACAAAAATCCATGTGCTCCCTCAATTATAGGAGACCACATCATGCAATAAAAATAAACAAACAGTATGAGATGCCTAAATTAGATCATTTTAAATGGAAATAGCACTCAAAGTTAAAATTATATACCTACTATTATTAAGGTTAAACTAGTATATTATTAAAGTTGACAATTTTAATTAAATTAAAAAAAACATTAAAAAGCAAAGAAACTTAATTGGTAGAAAAAACTATACTTCCAGACAAATGAAATAGAATAGCAAACAATAAATTACTAGGCAGGTAGTTCAACACTTACAAATCATTTAATTATGTACGAATTAGTGACTTATATTTATGTATTATAACTTTCGTGAGACACATTCATATTTATGAACTAGTCGGGCAATCCCGAAAAATGCACGTGAGTAAACCGTAAATAATCATAAAGACTTATATTTACCCAGAGTATTTGAAAAGATGTCTATGTCTTCCGATGTACAAGACAAGGCAATCATTTTATAAAACATACTAGAGGTCGCCTTCAGCTTCGCCCGTGTTTGTGTCGTTTATCGCGTAGATATTTCGCGGTTTTCGGGATAAAAGTAGCCTAAGTCCTTCTTCGGGTTCCAGACTATCTCTGTACCAAGTTTCATCAATATCGGACCAGCGGTTTAGGCGTGAAAGCGTAACAGACAGAATTACTTTCGCATTTCGATGCCTCCCACGTAAGTTGTTGTAAGCCAGGAATTGCTTTTTTGTGTTTTTCACGTAAAAGTGTCTAATTTATGTAAATTATCTGTTACAAATATATAAATAGCAAAAAGGTATAATTATAGTTTTTCGGTATTTTTATATTTGGAACAGATAATATACCTGCACATAACTTCACGCCTTATTCCCCGAAGGGTTGGCAGAGGTGTATATGTACCCACGTTTCGCCATTATGTTTAAGTCCCATGTAATAGGGGGCGAGCCTATTGCCATCAACCGGGCACAAATCCAGACTCCGAGCTGCTACTGAGAAACTCCACACGGAAAAACCCAATAACACTACCCGACCTGGGGATCGAACCCAAGACCTCACGCTCAGCAGTCGCGCTTTCGACCACTAGACCAACGAGGCAGTCAACTACGAGGGAGTCAGATAAAATACCTACATAAAATTAGACAATTTTACATGAAAAACACAAAAATGCAATTAGTGGCTTGCAACAACTTACGTGGGAGGCATCGATTTATAATATTAAGTAGGGATAAAGCATCATTGTAAGTAGAGAATCTATTTCACCTACTCTCTTCAAGTCAAACCATCAGCAACATTTTCAAAAGGCACGGACTAGACACTTACAACGTTTCATGTTAGCAAACTTGTTGAATTCTAAGATCTATGGGATATATCTACCTAATGTAACTGCAGATGCGGATTGTACCAATTAGCATGAGTGTATTTACATATCTAATGATGACGGCTATGCACACATAATTAAATATAGAAGTAATAGTTATGTAAGCATTTACAAGTTTATAAAACCTCAAGCACGGTAATTATAGACACAATAGATAAGACAAATTAAGTGTCGTCCTGGGACGACGGGCGGTACGCAACCGGTTAACACTTTATTGTACACAAATTCAGCATTACAAAAATAAATTAAACCAATTACAAGGTTATTACGATCATAATTTGATAATCGCTTGCGTTAACTGTGAAGAAAAACATCGTGAGGAAACCTGCACACCTGAGAGGACTCCAAATAGTTCGCGATGGTACCCATGTGTAGTCAGCCAACCCGCACCAGGTCAGCATGTAGGACTAAGGCCTAAACCCTTCTCATTCTAAGAAGAGGCCCGTGCCCAGCTGTCGAACAGTAAAGGGATGATGATGGCAAGGTTATTATTATTACCCGCGTCGCGTTCTGAAATAAGTTATCCCTTCCCACCCGTGGGCGTCATAAAGGCGGTTAGAAGCTTAGGCCTCATTTACGGAGACGCGGGGCGTCGCGCGTCGCGTTGTGCGACGCGGCCCGCACTGAATTCAAACATATGGCGTTGTATGAGAGTGTTTACGGAGAAGCGATTTTACACGCTTTTGCTTGAAATGCAGGTGGAGCCCGCGGATGGCATCGCTGCGTCGCACGCGACGTTTATCGCGGCGGCGCACTCAGCGTTGCGACCAGCTATTCCTGCAATTCTCCGTCCACTGTAAAACGTAGCGTCAACCGCGGCGGGGCCCGTGGCGTCGCACGCGCCGCATCTTCATAAACAACATTGTACATTGCCATAATATGTTTGTGTTTGCACGTGTGATCATGCGGGCCGCTGCACGCGCCGCCGCTCCGTAAACAGAAAAATTGTACGACGCGCCGCGAGACGACACGCCGCACGCGACTCGTGATGCCCCACGTCTCCGTAAATGAGGCCTCAGTCAAGAGGATGGGCATTGTTCTCCTGTCTGCTAATAACAACAAAGTGCGATAACCAATCCGTCTGCCAAGTGTGGTGATTATGGCAACTTCTTCTTTGACCGTTCATTGTGACGTCATTGGGAAGCCCATGTCCCGTAGCGGTCGTTTACGAGCTGATATGATATAATAAATCAGCTGACTTTGCCTACGGAAACATACCTAAGGTTAGGTACTACTCATCAACCACACTCAATAGTGTGAAAGACAAAAGAAGTAATTGAAAAAAAAATATGACACTGCAAAAGATCAAAATCATCAATAAAAGTTTGTCTAGAGCTCTACTAGTAAACATTCCGCGTCTAATACCTAGACCGCTCGTGTTCACGGAAGCGTGCGTCCATTCTCTAATAACGTTTCCACACAATGCCGGCGGAAAGTAATGAGTTTTCAAACATTTAAACCGATTGCAGCGCCCTCCGCGTTAAACGGAAATACTTGAAAGTTATACAAGCTCACAAAGAAAGCTCTCTAGTTCTCGCATTTTTATGCAGATGGCAGTGTTAGAAGTAAATTAAAATTGAAGCTTTTACTTTTTTGTTTTAGTTTTTTTTACTGTACTAGTCTTTATTCAGTTTTGAAACTATGACTTTACCTTTGAGAGAATGATTGGATTATAATTATTTAAGCTTATTTTGTATTTACGTTGTGGATTGTTATAACTTCGCTCACCGAAAGATAAGTCCGTCGTTTCGTAAATTTTAGCTATGAAGACTGCTATCGAAAAAACTTAAACGACATCATCAAAAACCGTGAAATAGCTTTATTATCAAGGTTTTTTTTTAAGAATATGTTATATTCTTTGTATGGCAATGTTTTGTAAAAAAACGTCAAGACAGTTACGTTGAAAAGGGTATAGTTTAAGATATAAGAACTATTCATAACTGTAGTTGAGTACTCACTACAATCGTATAAGTTAGAATCAATATTATTCTCAGATTTACTATAGATAATCTCAATTGAATCTCAAAAGATTGAAAAGATAACAGATAAGTTAGGCAATTGTATTATATCAATTCTATCGTCATGCAGGTTCATCGCTTCATCGGTTTATACACACTGCGTAATGATATTTTAAAGGTACTTAATTACATACCAAATAGAGCTATAAATACAAAATACCTTTAAACAGGTAGGTAGATAATTCTACAAAAATAAACGAGGCCACTCATACCTACAGTTCAGTACATAGCCGTGCAATTACGGCAAGTATATAACGTGAACTGCACGTGAAATCATTAGTTGTGGCGCGTTTTATATTTTATTCGCTGGTGGACGCGCTAAAAAGCGCCCATGCATAATTACCTCCCGCGAGGATACGAGCGCGACCGGAGAACAGGGGCGCCAGTGCAGTCGTGTTGTGTGTAAAAGTATTTTTCATTACTCATACTCGGAAAGTAGGTCTGAAGTTGCCTGAGGAGCGGGTTGAAAGTAATACTTTTCAGCCCTAGGGAGAATCGTTTTCAACTGACAGCTGTCAATTTACAAAAAAAAAACTAGTTCTATTTTCACATTTCTATTGAACTATGTTTCAACTTTCTATTCAGCCACTCAATTACAGCGCGATGTAAAATTGTAATAACATAAAGTTAAGTATTAATTAATTAAAGTTTTTTTTTTTTAAATGACTTTATTATAAATTAGTTTCAACTATTTTTTTTAAATAACATAGATTTGGGCAAAATATTTACCATTTTTTCAATGATGAAAATGAAAAATAATGGCTGAATATATGGCTGGACACAGAAAAAAAAATCAGGCGGGAATTAGGCAATCCGATCACTCATTTTTTCTTTAGCTAATTCATGGTTTTATTTTTACTTTCCTTGTATTCGTAATGAAAAGCACAGTGTTTACCTCAGCTTAAAGACTTATTTAGTCCCTCGAACTATTGGTGCTCTCGCTACGCACCGCTGACGCGCGCGCTGTGCACGCTCAACAGGGTGGCGGATAAAATTGATTTGTTTTCTTGTTCACTGAACGACTTTACTCTGGCGACCTCTAGGGTATTATGTTATAATTAAGTTTAATTTAGATGAATGTTTATGTTTGTATTGTTAATGTTGTGAATTTAGTTTATAAAATATAATTATGTATAGGTAGGAACCCAGTAACAGTATCAATAAGTAGAACTGGAGAAAGTATGAAGATTTGTGTATACTTAACTATCGCATTAGGGCAACCTGTAATATAGATTTAAGGTGTTACAATAAATAAATAAATAAATGTTCGGGCGCCAAACCATCCAACCATTGATCATTTTAAGTCCTAGCTACAGGCAAAAGTCTAAAGGTACTATTCCGAACCGAGTTGCCAACTGCAACTGCCGACAGCACGTGCAGCGACTGCATGATGTCGGCCGCAGCTGCACTACTGATTTGTATATATTAGTATGAATGCAGACGCACGGCGCCGCCGACGGCAGACCAGTAGTGCAACAACCGCCAAACACACATACCACATATGGACGAGTAAATTGCAAAAAAAAATAGTTTCTCAGAAATTGAAAAGGACCAATTAATAAGATCAGTTGGTCTGCATTTTAATAAAGGACGCGTGGCTTGTCTTCTCTGCATAATGTGTAATAACATCAGGTCATCGTCATCTTCTTCCTCTCCTAATAACAGATATAACAGCAAGTTCTCTTCACCAATATTCCACATGTCCGACATCCTGAAAATATTCTAAATGACTGGCCGCCTCCTAGTGTTGTTTGTGCAGTCGCTGCATGTGCTGCCACTCTCAGAATTATTCGGGCTGCACGCTGCAACTGCAAGTACTGCAACTTCCTACAGCCGCTGCACGTGCTGTCGGCAGTTGCAGTTGGCAGCTTGGTTCGAAATAATACCTTTATCGTTATTGAGCTAAGTTCCAACTACGAACTAAGAATGAACCTAGAAAAAAAAGTAGATTCAGTTAAAATAAACAAAGTTTGCTAGTGTAAACTTGTTTTATGTAATAAATTGGCACTTAGAACAACGGCCCACCTGATAGTAAGTGGTTACCGCCACTTTTAAACAACCAAATGCCTATATGCAAACCCAAGAGGATTGCTGATGCATTGCCAACCCTAGAGACAAAGTTGAAAAGTCTCTTAGCTTCTAATTTCACCTTCAAACTGGAATACAGTCAAACTGCTTGGCAGTACATACAGCTACACATCAAGCTACTATATTCCAGTTTACACTGACCTCTCACTGTAAGGAAATCCTATACAATGCGAGATCAGCTTGTACTGGAAATGTGTAGCTTGATCTGTAGCCGTGCGTACGAATAGGTACCTATAGTGGTAGTACAGTACTTTCACGGACGAACTCGTACACAAGGAGCTCTACTAGAACTAATAAGGAACAAAAGACGTTTGTGCATGTGAAAATTTTTGTCTGTAAACGCACCCACGATACAGGAGAAATACAATTGGGAAACGTTTAAAAAAAAAAGAAAAAAAACTATTTTCAAGTTAAATAAAGTCGTCTCCACGCCCCTCGCTGTCCGCCACCGGACTCTTTTATATGCGTTTGTCAGTGAATTACAACGACAGGCCTGTAGCCAGTGAAAAACTGTTTAAACACCTACCTCATGTACTTATGTACACTACATTGTATGTGTTTCGAGCGCACACATATTATGCATCGGACACGTAGTCTGCGCAAAGCTTTTGTGATAATTAACGATTATCGCGCTTTGATGTTTCTATGATAAGATAAGTAGGTATGTTTATAGGTACGTACGAGATTAAGGCTATGTGCGTTTGGTCATCATTGGACATTGGACATTGAAATAAAAAACCTTTGATTATAATAATCAAAGTAAAAAAACATTTGAAAGACACACTCGACTCAGGCTACCTCGTTAGTTGAGCGTGAGGTCCTGGGGGTCTACTCCTTAAGCCCGAAGTCCGTGGTTTCGGCCTTAGTTATGAGCGTTTCCTACTCCCTATCACCTACGGAAATACGATTATTTCGGGGCCCGAACTAAGAATGAATGACAACACGATTTGACAGCTGTCCCTACTACCGATGTGTTTTTGCCCGTCTGAAAAGTTGAATTTGACACTTGTTTTGTTCACTCCTACGTTTCGGGCTACTTTCGGACGGGCGACTAACTTCGTTGACGGACTTAGGGAGTAGGCCCCCTAGGTCGTTCCTCAGATCGGGCAGTGTTATTGGGTTTTTCCGTGTGGAATTTCTCAGTAGCCACCTGGAGTATAGATTTGTGCCCGGTTGATGGCAATAAGCTTGCCCTCTTTTACATGGGACTTAAACATAACGGCGAAAAGATTCTACGCAGCTTCCCGAACTTTTATTCACCCTACTCCCAAATGTTAATTGACATCTATTAGTTCGTTGTGTGACAGTACTTTGATCGTATATTTATAAGCTGAATGTTCGTCGGTGTTTCGTTTCGATCCGAAACTTCGACGTTTGTTTCGAGTAGGCCCCCTGAACACGAACCTATCAATGACAACCTACCAATAAACATACATATCACAGGAGCTACTGCCACTATCAGCATGCTTGATTGAAGGATGATCGCAGTTGGTTTGACATTGATAGCAGACAGGTGAAGTTGCCAATCTCCTCTTGACATAATTCCTTAGTCGCTATCATTGACTTGTTCTTCAATTAACTTGTTTGTAGCGGACATTTCAATGATACTTACTTCAATCCCAAAAAAGCGGCTAACGCAATAAAAACTGAAAAATAACAGTGTTTAACCAATACCCGAGTCCGCAGACTAAATAATTTTATAGACTGGACAAAAAATGGATTGTGAGCGCGCTGGCCACCATCGTAACTGAGTTACAGGGACCTAGGCGCGCCGCGTTCATTAGTTATGTTTGTACAAAGCTTTCAACCTGTTCCGATGCAACCAGCCGTCTGTGTTTGCTAAGATATCCTCTAATTGTACGTCGGTATGCTTGTTATGTTGTAATGTTTGATATAAAAGTTAGGAAGCTAAAGATTTAAATGATAAATAAATAAATTGTTGCAATGAATGATGAGACGTTTTTTGATAGTTCCACTTGGAATGCTGCTTTCAATCCGTCAAGCTGGGAGTGGTTTATTAATACGCGCCTCAATCAATCAACCTAGATTCCTTTAGTCAATACAGTTGTTACAAAAAGGCATCCAAAAAATCCCGCATTCTGTTAACACGCGAAATAGAAAAATCTCAATAAAAAAGGGGAAACACGACATTTTTATTCGAACAGACCACCTACAACTAACTGAACACAGACGCACCGCAAACCCGAAAACCTACATACGTCCGATTTCGTAAAAATAAACGAACAGAATCGGATGAAGCCGAGCTAAATCGATACCCTATCGAACGACTCACCCGTCAAACTTTTGTAATACAGCCACCGTGCGTCGGGCCGACGAAACATCGAACTCGACACACCAACGTAACTAAATATGGCTCACTAATACCCGACCGACAAAAGAAAATATTACGCGCATTCAAAATCAAAAAAGCGTGATATCTCAAGAACATTTTTTGCTAAAATATCCCCAAAACTAGGTTAGTAATTCGGGTTCGCACAAAAGACTCGGTTGAACAATAGGCCAACAACACACTATTACACGGTGGATATAATTAGTTATGGTGTATGGATTTAGATTTTGTTGTTGCGATAATTTTTGTGAATGGTCTTGAATAAACATCTGCTCGAGATTTGCAATTCGACAAGCGAGTCGTATTGAAATGTCATGTAGAAAACTGATCCGAGTACACAATGGCGCTCAAAAAATGGTCAGTGAGGTAGTTATCCGTGTATGTATTACGTATAGTTTGGTAATACGCTTTGCTTTCATAACAAATATTTGTATTTTAGATGTTTTTACTATAAAAGCACATATTCATATTGACGTAAGTAATAGGTTATCTTTATTTCATAGCATTACAAACTATTACTGTTTATTTGTTTTCTGTATTTACATGCAACATGATGCAGTTGTTGAAGCAACTAAGCAAAACAAAAGACTTTATTTTGTCAGTTTGCGCGCGTTTTGTCTATTGTGCCTCGTGGTTGTTCACGTGGTTACGTGTGGGCCTGGATTCGATTGTAAATTCGATAGTTTATCTTCAAGGAAATTGTCTAAGCAGCTTCATCAGCATAATGAATAGCCTAGACCTTTAACTATAGACGACCTACAACCATCTCCTCTGCTTACTAAGTAGTAACGTAAAGTAAGTAAGTAGTAACAATATAACCGTCAGATTTGTATTCGTCGAAGTCGACGAATACAAATCTGACGGTTATATTGTTAAAATTTACTATAACAAGCACTCTACTACTCCTTGACACAATTGTCTGTAGTAATAAAATAAAATATAAATGATAAACTTTTTTAAACGATATCATTCAAGTCATTGTTAAAATCATGTCATTTCAGACTAAAACATGTGTCAATTAAATTAACCAGTATCTAGTTGATCGATAACAAACGTTAAAGCGTAAAACTGCACTTTTCAATTCCCCACCTATCCGCTAGTCAGTCTAAACTTCGCTATATTTGTCATATTTAACACGTTTCAAAAAAAGAACAAAGCTCCCGTATCCATGTCCGGGCACGTGGGCAGTCTCGGGTTTGTGACCTTCGTCAAACTGACACATTGTGCATATCAGTGTTATGCAGTGTCTGGCCAGTCGCGCGCAGTATGATGCGTGTCAAACATTTTTGAATTTCGAAAAAAAATCGGATGTGCGCTGTACTCGATGAAGCAACATTTTTGCAGAACTATTTTTGACGTAAGTATCGAAATTAGAATGGACGTTTCCGGTAATTTGATGCAAGATTTTTTGATTGTACTTATTTTCAAAAATGTTCTTTACATTTTTAAGTATTGAATTACGTAGAATGGAATGTTGAATTGATTCAACTTCATAACAAAAGGAAACATTACAGACGTTTCCGTTCTAGCTAGAGTCAATTCGGAACTGTTCTTTTTGATATTGTAATTTTTAATAATATGAAGTTTTTAGTGTAAATTAAAATGCTGCAAAGTCCTATCATCATAACGATCCAACGAATACACAGGTGACGGTAACTGTATCTGTCTGCTATTAGTAATCAATGCCAGACAGCCTCTTCCATAAAAAAAAATATTTCCATCCAAGTATTCAATATTCAAACATTTATTTTATATCGCAAAAGCCGCGCAGTGAGATAACAGCGGGTCGTTCAGGCCCCAATCCACCGGCTTCGTTATCGCAGCTATAAAGTCGCGCGCCCAGCGCACGGATGATAGTTTTTCCCGGTTTTTTTCCGCTGACCACACGAAAATCTGGTCGAGTTTTTTTTTTGTATTTTTTTTTTGTTCTCGTTATATGCACGGTATTCCTTTCAAAGGTCGGTTAGCTGCCACGTAAGTGGTAAATACTTTTTTTGGAAAAAGAAAATAGTTTTATGTGTTTGTGTACTCAGATTTATTTTCTATGTTAACATTGTATTTTTACTAGATAGAGCGTTATCATCTATGTATCTGCTTTCAAAATTTTCTAATAAATCAATACTCTCGAAGTTATTAGATGTATGAGTCGAATGGGCATTAACTACATCAAATAATACTTGCTTTGACTCCTTACCAATAAAACAGGTTAGAGGTGCTCGAGGTTAGAACAGATTTCAAGGTAAATTGAGTAGTGATGACAACTTCCTTTAACTTTGACGTGGTAATTAAATCTAGCTATTTTTTTTCCAGAAACTGGCTCTTCATCGAACCGTTTGTCAGACACAATAGGTGCTGCTGTTCATCCATCCTCAAACATATTTCTATGAGCAGAAAGCTCAATCTTTCCCAACACAAAACCGCTGACTAAAATCAAACTCAAAATTAAATCCATACATTCTGCTGCAACATTCTCTTAACTTACGGCTTTTTATACGCGTCAATTTTCCTCAGAGACTCATAAAGCGATGCGGGGAAAACGCGGTCGAGTCGCGGGCGCCGTCTCCACGGATCAGCGCCCGAAGCAATAGGTTCCCGTATAAATGGGATCCACCTTATCGCCACAGATAAAACAACTTTGTCGCGGAGCCAGCCTCTTTCAATATGCGATAGCGACGTCCGTACTGCTCCATTTGCTTCAACATTATGTTAACGTGCGGGATTTTATATTAGATTTTTTTGGGAGTTTGTCGTAATGTATGACTTGGTGAGGATATTAGGCAGTCTTGTTACTGTTACTGCTCAAAAATTCAGTCACAACGTCAAAATTTATCAATAAATTGATCGTGTTTTGCTTGACAATGTTGACCTTAGTTTTAGCTTTCAGTTTCTAACTCTTTATGACATCGAACTTCTTTCTCGTCATATTCGAATTAGGATCCATGCCTCCATTTTGCTTTATGGTCAATTTTTACACCCGGTTTTGTCCAAACCACTTTCAAAGCTGCGGCCACATTATTAAAAAGACTCAATTCTTGGTTGTTAGATCTGCTTCGTGGTGTAAACTTCTTTTAGTGTATCAGTATCAATGCCGCATTTGCAGGTTTGTAGATGTCGGGGCCAGATCATAGAATTGATCACTTCATGATGTAGCCGACCATTTCATGAAATGGTTGTATTTCATGAAATGGTCGGAAATACCCGCTGCACACATCATGATACGACTATCATTAAAACGTTGACATTTAAATGATATGGTCAGTTTTAGCTGGCCATATCATGAAATACAACCATTTCATGAAATGGCTGGCCACATCATGAAGTGATCAATTCTAAGACATGGCCACGACATAGATATTACATTCGGTACATTACTTACCAAACTCAGTCTTTATGGTCAACGTTTTTTCCTTGATAAACCCGGTGATTGCAATCGTTACTTCTACAGTGCCTTCTGCAGCAGTTTTAAACTGTTTTGGTGCAGACAAGCGGACGAACACCAAGGTTCGTCATTAGTTAATTTTGCCAAACTTTTTATAGAATCAATCAGCAGGGCAATTGTGTAACGTAACCAACATCAATCATGACAGTTGGATGTGTCAAAAACAATATTCATGGCGCTCGTTGGCTTGATGTGTACGTACTATTTCTTTTCTAGTACATACAACGCCTCACAAACCAACCTTCACCCACGTTCATACACTCGTATCATACGAAACGCAATGAACCCTACCAGTCGGTATGGGAGGAACAACGGTTGGTCGAACTAACGGAGCGTATAATTTCGAGTTTATGGCGTCATTAGGCCCAGGCCGACGGCCAGACTTTTTGTTTAAACGCATCGCAATTAAGCCGTGAAGCGATAATCGATCGTTCCTTGCAGACGGGAGGTCAATTCGAGCTGACATGCGTTAATTCTGGACAAGAGAATTGCATTGCAACAGTGTGGTACTGGATGCAATGTTTATGTAGGTATAGCAGATTTTTCTGTCTACTTTATCAGGAGTTCGTGAATTAAGTTTTGTTTATTGCATGTATTTTTTGAATCAGTACGATCCTGCCAGGATATGTCATGTGGTAGAAAGCAGTATAATAAATAAATAAGCGACTGATCACTACATACGGTATTTAATTACTTTATCTAATCTACTACAGGCGTAATACTAAACACTAACACCACTACACATCACTAAAACTCAAAAAAAATGCAAAGAATAATTTATTATAAAAAAATGTGTCGATTGAAACTATGATGCTCCTATTGAAAATGAGCAGAATAACGACATTTATATAGGAGCAGCGGTATCAATTTCGACGATTCGTCGCCTCATAGTCAAAATCTCGGGAATGCAATTGATCATAGCACGGTTCGCGTGGACTTTCACGTGGACGAAGTCGCGGGCAAAAACTAGTCATTTATATTTATTACGAATTTTATATACCTACCCAATAAAGGCTTAATTTCAGTGCCTACAATCTACAATCGGGATGCATGAAAAGAAAATCCACGAGTGACGATACTTCAGTACGTCCGACGCACCCTGGGCAGTCAGCCTCGCTACCATCCTTGCTTGCATGAGCTATTCTTGTATAGCTCGTGCCGACACGATAGAAGAAGTGCCTACAAAATTATTTCGCATAGAGCGACTCTTTTATAATTATAGTACCTATACGTCATGATAAAATAAAAATGACCAAATTGCATTCCCAAAGCTTTCATTCTACGGCGACATAATGGTGCATTGTAATAGTGATTCCATCTAATCAAATTGTCCTAAAAAAACTCTTGAAAATCTATTAAAAACAACTTGTTTTCGATCTTTAAATATCTTCAAATACACCGACTTCCAAAAGGATATCACCTACCCCATCAGTATTCCAATCATCATCTAAGGATTGTGTTTTCACACAAAGATTATCTGTTTCATGAAATCAGCGGAAACATTCAATCACGCTCGCTTTTTCCTCCACTTCGAGATAAGACGTCCTTAGACGACACTAGGGGGTGAAAGGGGGTGAAGATTGGGGGGTTGAAATCGGGAAGTGGCATTTGGCACGGGCAATTGACGCCACTGATAGGATCGGGAGCTGACTTAGCAGATGTATAGGATAGGAGCGAAGGTGCTTGTGGAGTTACGTGTGTGATTAATTTTATGGATGATTTTATTACATCACAGTGGCTGGATAGGTATCAGATATTACTGAATTTTATTTTAATGTTATTATAGTTTATTTGGGAAACAAACAGACAGTAAAAATACATATGTATACAAATAGTTAGAACAATATCTAAAACAGTTTCCTCAGATTATCAAACAAATAGATACTTATAACAATGGACAAAAAGATTTACATTCCTAAATTTTTGTATTATAACTTTCGTGAGACACATTCATATTTATGATTAATTACGGTTTACTCACGTGCATTTTTCGGGATTGCCTGACTAGTTTCAGACCCAAACGGAGCCCTTAATCATGAGCTGATCACGCGGCGAGGTCGCGAGTCCCGTTCGACTCGCGACCGAAAAATGCACGTGAGTAAACCGTAATTAATCATTCCTAAATTGACTTAAATAAATTAGGATTGAATTTAGAATTTAGATTTTTCTTAAACTTAGAATTACCTACTTAAATTGGTACTTATAATGTAGAGTTTAGCTGTTTAAAACTTATTTTGAAACCAGTTTTCATAAACATTACAGACAATTGAGTTGAGTTTTGATGGTATACGTTCCCGTCATATAACGTGTTTGATCTTGTAATCCCGAAAATGTTGATCATCACAAGGCGAGTGACTACAATATACAGGGTTATTTGTAAAACACCAACAACCTCATAAGGGCTCATTGTACTTAATTTTCATTGTTCATAATTATCATTATGAATAACTTTTGCTATGGGACCAAACCAGAAATCGCGAAAACAAAACAGCTGTTTCCTACATTTTGACGAGTTATGCGAACATAAATGTAGGGAACAGCAGATTTTTTTTCGCGATTTCTGCTTTGTTCCCATAGTAAAAGTTATTCATAATGATCAGCACAATGACCCCTTATAGGTTGTTGGTGTTTTACAAATAACCCTGTATAATCTTTGGCGCCAAATCTACTAGCTAGGTTTACCTACTGCGCAAGTTGACATGTGCAACCGACTTTAAAACTGTAGACACGCCGCAGCAAGTCCACTTCTGTAAGTTTTACGAACTATTGTGCCGTTAAACTCGCTAGAGGATTAGAATTTCATCGACATGAAATATAATTTTACCATTATATTTATTTTCTTTCATAGTATTCGATAGAATTTACAGCTCGTCATGCTCGATCTGTACTCCTGTATCACTTCCTGTATATTCATATTTATTTTTTCTCTCGATTGTTCTTTTCATCTTGCCTGTCTCCTAGACTATCGTGAATGTACGGTGGCGGTATCGGCTTCCCGCGACACCGCTTCCGATACACGTGAGCGATATTTCCAGCCTCACTGTCTTTTATAAGAATACCAACTAGATAAAACAATGTAGCTTTCCAAAAAACACTTTACGTAAACAGTAAAATGAAAAAAAACACAATTTCTTACATGTTTTTTTAATGTCTTTGAAATTGACATCGAACTTATATTATAAGTAAGAATTGATTATTGTGTTGTTATTCTGTATGAGTTGGGGGTGCATTAAAAGAGCCTTCACGAGTGACGATGGTTAAGTATTACGTCCGGCACACCCTGGGCAGTCAGCCCCTCTACCAACCTTGCTGACTGGCCAATCTTTTCATCACAGCATGAGCTATTCTAGTATAGCTTGTGCTGACACGAGAGAAGAAGTTGATTATATGAGTTTCCTAAAACACGAAAAAAATAGTGAGTGTGTAGTTTTATCTATACTAATATTATAAAGAGGTAGAATTTGTTTGTTTGTTTGTTTGTTTGTTTGTATGTAGGAGGTAATCTCCGAAATTACTCATCCGATTTCAAAAATTCTTTCACCAATAGGAAGCTACGTTATCCCTGAGTGCTATAGGCTATATTTCGGGATCATAAAATTAGGGATCCGTAAATTAACGGGAGCGAAGCCGCGAGCAAAAGCTAGTCATAAATATACTAATATTATAAAGAGGTAGAATTTGTTTGTTTGTTTGTATGTAGGAGGTAATCTCCGGAACTACACATCCGATTTCAAAGATTCTTTCACCAATAGGAAGCAGCGTTATCCCTGAGTGCTATAGGCTATATTTTGGGATCAAAAAATTATAAATTAACGCGAGCGAAGCCGCGAGCAAAAGCTATGTTTAATAAATTGGACGAAGTATGGTAATTTATCACTATTACGAGTATATCGACTTTATCGTTACAAATGAAGTCTGTTTGCAACTATAAAAAATTACTCACATTAAAGTACGTAAGTACTTTTGGTGCTATCGTTTGTCCCAGCAGCGTCACGCTGAACCACTTTTAATAATTATCCTTACTAATATTATAAATGCGAAAATAACTATGTCTATTTGTCTGTTACCTACCTCATCACGACTAATCTACTGAACCGATTTTTTTGAAACTTGGTACAGAGATAGTCTGGAATCCGGAGAAGGACATAAGCGACTTTTATCTCCAAAAACGCGGAATACTTGATAAGCGACATCCACGTGGGCGAAGCCGCAAGCGACCTTTAGTTTATTATAAAAACTGTATTCAGTTCCGTTAAAAAAATCCATTGGCTAGAGACACTTCAGGTCTCGCCGATAACTGCCCGGTTAAGTAGAAGGTCCGCAAGGACGATTTTCTACAAGCAGGCAAATAGAAAAAAACCTAAAAAAAATCAGTCATCCATCTTCAAAGAACAAAGCTAATTAAACCATTTAATTTAAATAAAGAAAAAAAACTTAATAAATTGACACAACAGCAGGTTGAATGTTAAACGTAGTTAATTACTCAGGGCTGCCACGCCAACTGACACAGAATAAAAAAAACAGATAATCCACCTGTTACAGTTATATTTCACAGTTCCGGAACGTTTTATTTGTTTAGAACGGTTAAAGTGAACGCCCGCCATTAGGTTAGCCGCAGGAGATGCGGAGTTTATGACTTTATTGACTTTTTATTATTACGACTGTTAAATAATGTGATACGAGCCTAATGTTCTGCAGCTGACGGTTACTTTGAGTTTTATTTGTTTTGTAGATATAGGATATACTGTCTACATAACATATCCGAAATAGGATCTAATGAGGAGGAGCTCGTGGATAATTATCAACCGCGAAGATAATTCAATTTGCGAGGTTAAGCTGCACTTTCTCAGGTCAGTCCGTGGATGGGTGACCATTAGTTACACGTCGAAACCCCTTCGTGCCTTGGAAACTTTAAACAGTCGGTCCCAGGTATCATACGAACACATATATGATAGTCGTTACGGGTTGTCAGAAGCCCGAAAGTCTGACAACCTAGACCGGTTGTACCTTAGGATCGGCGTTAGGGCCAGGCCACACGGTGCGGTGCGGCTCCGGCGCGGCGCGTGAGCGACCAATCAGCGGGCACACGAGTGACGTCACCCCGCTCGTACGGCCCGCCGCCGCGCGGATTCGTCGCTCAGGCGCCGCGCCGGCGCCGCACCGCACCGTGTGGAACGGCTCTTACCCAGTAACTGGGTTGCAAAAGTCTGATGGCAGTCACTCCGAGTAAAATAATGGTATTCAGCCGCATCTGGTTAGACTGGAAGGTGACGCCAACATACTTGGGAAAAGGCTAGGCAGGTTTTTAGATATAAGATCTAATGTGGTGTAATTTTCAAGGATTTTTCATATCCTAAGTGTTAACTAAATTAAAGGGCTATTTATTTTATTTATTTTTACTTTCGCAAAAAAAATGTAGTAAGGCAGACTTAAT
Organism: Amphipyra tragopoginis; assembly: GCA_905220435.1. Taxonomy (NCBI): domain Eukaryota; kingdom Metazoa; phylum Arthropoda; class Insecta; order Lepidoptera; family Noctuidae; genus Amphipyra; species Amphipyra tragopoginis. The sequence continues at coordinate 16,826,593 of HG992009.1, forward strand.
GTCATAGCATTCAACCTTCACGCAAGGCTACTCTTTTAAGGCCATTATCAATAACCTATCTATCGACAGTTTGCTCTACTAAAGATAGACATTTAAAATAAGCTTCATAGAAGAAATGTAACAGATGGCATTAATCACTAAAAATCTCAAAGTTTCGTTTAGGCTTGGTTTCGATACGTGCGAAATGGATTCTTGGTAACATTTTGTGATTGTCAGAGCATAGGGAGATACGGTTACCCAACCTCTTTAGTAGTCCTTATGTCACCTCTTACGATGCCCACGGAGAGAGAACGGTCAATTCTTTGGAAAGAATCACACAGCACACAACTTTATTAGGATTTGGCCCGACAAGCGTAATTTACCTCGCTCCAAATGAATTTATAAAAATAATTTAAAAGATTCGTTTTGCGTCGTAGTTTGGCACGAATCGCTGTATAGTATGAAACCGAACATGATCGAAATAACACGTCTCCATTTGCGCAGCGCAAATTACACTCGTCTGGGCTCAGCCTTATGTATAGAATATTTGACCTATTAAAAAACTTCTGCAAGGATAGTGCGTATACACGTAGAAAGCGGGTTGCTGGCGCCGATCTGCCAGCGCTTGTTGCCAGCGTGCTTGTCCGCGCAGTTAGCTGGCGCAGATAGTTTTTAAACTGTGTGGCAAACCAGCGCCGACAAGCTCCGAACTTCGCCGACAAGTTCCGACCTGCTCCGATCAGCGCTGGTAAGCCGTCATTAAATGACAAAAAAATTTTGTTGCTGTATTTGCGCGAATTTGTATTTGGAACAAGGCGTATATTTGCTAAAAATGCCAGCCCTGCTTCTACCCGCTTCCTTTATGTAGAGGTTACCTGCACGGACCAGTACCGACAAGTGCTGGTAGGTCGTCGCTGGTTACCTGCTTCCTTTATGTATACGCCCGTAGGTACCAACTAAAAACCAGCATTGAGTGTTACCACCCAGCATAATATGCTGAGTTCTTGACCCTATCGAGCCTGGCCATAATTATGTTTTTTATAAGATGTGTATGTTTTATTCTTTTTAGGGTTCCGTACCCCAAGGGTAAAACGAGACCCTATTACTAAGACTCCGCTGTCCGTCTGTCCGTCTATCTGTCCGTCTGTCACCAGGCTGTATCTCATGAACCGTGATAGTTAAACAGTTGAAATTTCACAGATGATGTATTTCTGTTGCCGCTATAACAACAAATACTAAAATCAGAATAAAATAAATATATAAGAGGGCTCCCACACAACAAACGTGATTTTTTTGCTCGTTTTCGCTTGATATTGATAACGGCAACAGGTAGACGCTTGAAATATTCACAGAATATTTAGTTATATATTCACTTTAAAAATAAATAATTAAATTAAAATAAAACAAATATTTAAGGGCGGCTCCCATACAACAGACATGATTTTTTTGCCGTTTTTATAGATAATGGTACGGAACCCTTCGTGCGCGAGTCCAACTCGCACTTGGCCGGTTTTTTTATTATTCATGCTGTCATTGGGTTCTGCAGGGCAATTGCGTAACGTAACCAAGGACTTTTAGTCAAGTACTTATTACTTCTATGAACGTAACCAACATCAATCATGACAGTTGATGTGTCAAAAGCATTATTCATTGCGTGGTACATCGTTGTGGAGAAGTCGGATTCTTAATCAATCAAAATCAAAGTTACAGCGATTACGAGTGTGTTGCGCAATTAGAATGCTGGGCTGTATATTTATTTTCCTTCTTTCCTTCCGTCTTCGTAAAACTGAATACAATACCCCTTAAAGTTATATACCACATAGTTTCTTATATGGTAACAATTAATTGGCCCGTGAGCAGCTGAGCGTGGTAGCATGGTCACGTACCATTACCCATCGCCATGAACCATTCCGTGTCGGTTAAAACATAATTGTAGTATACCAATTGGTGCTATTTATTTTTATTTTACTACCTATGTGGGTGAAGGAAGTACTTTGAGGGGATGAAGCTATATAGGATGGTCATTGTAATTATTGGTTACTTACAAACTGAACTGTTTTTATTGTTATTTGTATCTCTATATGTTCATGGCTTATCTTCCGTGCGGAAGATGTCCGATCCTTTGGATGGCATTCAGGGGACACAAGTTCAACGCGCAGAGGCCCCTTTAAGAACTTTAATCTAAAATGGGGTGGGGCACCAACAGGGGACTATCCACGGCTGCACTATTGGAGTACAGTCATGGACCATCACAGGTGGATGCAAAACTATTGTAAAATATGGTAAAAAATATCTGGTCTCGGTCAAGTTTAAAATTGAACTGTGTTGGCAGACGGTGACTCGCCAGCTCACTAGCTGGGCCCCCTGAAAAGCCGCCAATACATAAGCGATTATTATTATTCTACTTGGTCGCATTTGACCCTAACCGCACCTAATGGTAAGCGTAGACAGGGTCTAAGATGGAGCACACGAATCCAAGTAACAGAGATTGAGAGGAATTCTCCTATACTCCTCAGGCTCTAGTAATTAAAATAGAGTATTCTTGAGTACCTACCATTGGTGTTACAAAGAAATCAATGGGTCAAAGATAATAATTAATTAGCCAGTTTAGTAGTCAAACAAATCATCAAGATTAAATCAGCCCGAAGACATTCATTGCTACATAGCATAACCAGCCCATGACTGTCCTACCGCTGGGCAACGGCGTCTTCACAGAATGAGAAGAGTTTAGGTCTTAGTCAACTACGCTGGGCTGGTGCCGGTTAGTGGATTACACACACCATCTAGAACTTTATGGAGGCCCTCTTAGGAGTGTAGGTTTCCTTACGATGTTTTCCTGCACCGTAATCATCATCATCATTCAGCCGGAAAACGTCTGCTGCTGGACATAGACCTCCCTCAAGCATCGACACATCGGCTAGTCCTGTACTTCTCGCATCCAGCGGTTTCCCGCGACCTTCACCAGATCATCGGTCCACCTTGTGAGTGAATGTGCTCACCCACTGCCACTTAAGTTGTCACCGTTATATTAAGTGATAATCAAATTCTGACCATGAATTTGAAAAGTCAGAGGCCCAGCTCCGGGGGTCTACTCCCTAAGCACGAAGTCCGTGGTTTCGGTTCTGTGGTTTCAGCCTTAATTACGAGCGTTTCCTACTCCCTGTCACCTATGGACTTACGATTATTTCGGGGCCCGAACTAAGAATGAATGACAATACGATTTGACAGTTGTCCCTATTACCGATGTGTTTTTGCCCGTCCGAAAAGTTGAACTTGACACTTGTTTTGTTCACTCCTACGTTTCGGGCTGCTTTCGGACGGGCGAAAAACTTCGTTGACGGACTTAGAGAGTAGGCCCCCCGATCTCAGACCCTCCTGCATGGAAGGCAAGCGTTTAACCGCTAGGCTAATTGCTACATATGGGCCTCAAACTAATAAGCCATAATAAACGGTTAATGGAGAATTTGCCATAACGTAAACCTACCGAAATTGGTCCGCCCACCATAATCCGACCACTAATTGTTACTGCATTTTTTTATTAATACAGTGTATTATTAAGCTAGGTCTTATTGGAATTTGAAACTACACTTTTAACTTTGTTTACCACTAAAAGAGATTTTATAGATATTTGTTTTGTTTCGCGATAATATTACAATTCATAACGAAACGGTGCATTATGCGTGTTTTTAATAGTCAAAACGTCAAAACCAGACATGAGACAATTAGAGAGTTCTGTAAAGATTTAAACTGAATTTAGTAAGTATAAAGTTTTTGTGGTATGGTATAATTGATAGACTTGAGTTACAAGTAGGTAATAGGTGATTTAGTTTATAATTAGTATGCAAAACTTATCAAAATAAAGTGGACGGTATTATAACTAGTAACACTACAGTACTGATCGAATACCGACCGGAGGTCGGTATAGGAGCAATTACCGTGTTCACTTTAACTGATAAAATTATATTTGAGTTATAATAAATCAAACCTAGAAATATTTTTTATTATTTACCTGTTTGATAAAGAATCTTGTGACCGAAATACGACCTACTATAAATTGTTTATTTATTTCGATAACTGTATTTTAATTTCATGAAAATTCATTATTAGCACCGTCGTTTATGGAGAAAAGCAGTATAATACTTACATGATTTTCAATTAACTGTACTGATTATTGGTTTTATTCTAATGTAATTTATTTCTAAAACATGTTTACCATCTATCGACATTGTTTATTTCTCTAAAAATATTAAACTTTTCAATAATTGAAGTAGTTGAAAAGCGGTCGGTTTTTAGGTAACCGTTTTACATCATTTCATAATACCGTCCACCCTCAAAGCTTATCGTGATTTGTACTCATTTCGAAGAGACTTAAACTTTTTAGCTGAAACTTAAAGTTTATATGACTACATTGTAGACTTTATGTTAGCACCTTTCGGCTCCTTTATCTCACCTTGGATATCAATCAACTAGGAAAAGAGTGCCCATCGAGACAAATCAAACGAGCCGAAACCATTGATAAAACAAAACTACTCGAAAAGCTTACATTAATACATTGTGGAGTAGACGGATTTTTTCTGTGACAGTCATGTTGTATTTGGATTCCGACCTCATTTCCAGAATTGTCATACCCAAAAACCGTAGACAAAAACCATAAAAAAACTATACTCATGAAAATAACTTTTTGAATTTTGACTCATCCACGGCATCAGCACCGCCGAAAATTATGGAATTGTCACCCATGACGAATCATTTCCAAATTTTTATGGCGACCATCTTGGATTTTGAAGTTGCCCTCGTTTTCTTCATCAGCACACCCGAATGCCATGGAATTAACACCATGACGACTAACTTTTAAATTTTCGTGGCTGCCATCTTGGACTCTGGGTTTTTCCACATTTTTGGCATCAGCAGCCCCGAAAACCATGGATTTGACACCCATGAGGAATAATTTACAATTTTTATAGCCGCCATTTTGGATTTTGGTTTTGCCCACATTTTTGGCATCAGCAGCCCCGAAAACCATGGATTTCACACCCATGATGAATAATTTTCAATTTTCATAGCCGCCATTTTGGATGGAAATGGTATTGTGGGGCTTTGAACTTAATTAATGTAACGTTTCTGTACTATATAAAAAAAAACCTCTTTTATAAATGACACCATGAAGTTAGTTGTTTACATAGACCTACAAGGTGTCTAAAGCTCTGCAAAAAAGAGTACGAAAAATGGGGGTGCCACTAAAAATAAGCGCTCTGGTAGAAAGTCGAAGTGAACTTCTACCGCGCATACATAAGTACACACACCGTTTTTTTACTTTAATCTAAAATGGAATGGGGCATCAACCGGGGACTGCCCACTGGTGCTCTATGAGAGTGCAATCAAGGATGGATGGATCCCCGGGGGATGTAAGACAAGCACAATAATGTGTATTGCAAAATATAGTACCTTAAATTATTGGTCTATTGATACGGGTGTTTAATGGACAAGTCCAACTTCTTTTTCTGGTAGAAAATTGGTTTGGCAGACGGTGGCCCACTAACTCGCTAGCTGGGCAAACAGGCAAAAGGTGGCAATACCACTGTGAGCTATTAAGGGTATCGAGATCGAGAAGTGAGACCCTGGCTTCAGCAAGTTTGCAAAGGGCTAATTTGGTGGACGGTATTAGGTATGTCAGTGGTCGGATTACGGCTGACAGTTATTTCCCGGACGGAATTAAGGCACGCAGCAGATTTGAAACTACTTGTCACTTTTTACTTCATATCAAAACGAATTAAATGTGAATTTTATATTCCTTGCTAGATTTAATAAATATTTGAATTTTACTTTAATATGAGACCTACAGCACCAGAGTTTCCCTTATCAGTCGCTATGTCTGAATAAAACAAAAATGATGGTCCTTAGGAGGTCGGTATTCGGTGGGTTTACGTTACATTGGCAAAGTAGTTTGTGATCGCAGTTAGTACAGGGGGATGCTGTTGCCCGTCCCCTTGACTTGACAAAACCAATCAATCTTTTTTACAACCACGACATGATCTTGAATGAGAAATCCTTTCAAAAAACATGGAAGTCTAATCACAAATCAATCTTGACTTTGCAAAATCAATTAAGGTAATTAAACCCAAAAAATATACAAAACCACTCATTTCTCCGAGTGTGAAAGGTACGTTTATGATATGCGCAAAAGCAAATGTATAAAAGAGAAGCATCCGCATCCGTTGAACAAATTCGACGCTCCTAATCAAGATAATTAAGGGCTGTGCAAAACAAAAGTCGCATTCAAAGGCGTGACGTCACACAGCGCAGACTCACAATGACGCGACGGGGCGTCGCGGCGCGCTTGCCCACATTATACTAGGGCTGACGCAAGGAAATTAGGTGTGGTGACGTCACTTTTGATTAGTGATGTGGATTGAATTTTGGTGTAGGTAGATGTATGTTTCTTATATTAGTAAATCAATTAGTTTGGGTCAAACATGATTTTGTTGAGAGGAGATTCTTCACGTGTATCAAGGCACTGTTCGAAATAAAGCAAAACGAAGATTCGGATCTGCCGCCCGATTCAAAACCTTTTCGATATGCAGTTGTCGACCGATTCGCTTTGTTATCTCGAATTCCGTCTACATTTCTGGTAATAAGAAAAAGAGATAGCTTACCGAATCGTTCGACAACAGACTAATCGAATCGTTCTGAATCAGGGGGCTGCTTGATATTTTAATCTCATTTTTTTATTATTAATCTTGTTAATTTACTCCTTTCTTTCTTTGGGTCGTCTGAAAAAAACCGCGGTTAAATAGAAATACTCTACTCTACATTGTATAAAGATGAATATCTAAGTTATTAATAAAAATTATCGGTATCAACCCTAACCGCCAGCTTGCTCATACAAGGATACGAACCTCACACTACCCAACACCACACACACGGAACCAGTGACATTAGGGGTGTCAGCGTGTCCGCGTGCTCCCAGTTTTGTTGGTGGCCAGCGGTGCGGAAACTGCGCGAGCATTGTGACAACCCTGGGGAGCCGCACCCGCCTCGACCGAGGATTTATTTGCAAAAAACAAAATGATTCTGTCATTATTATTATTTTTTAAATAGTGAGTCTTGAATAGAATGTGACACCCCGTGTAATGTCATTTGAAATAATATAAACAAGCATTTTATCATTGCCATATTGTTTTTGTTTACAATAAGGCTGAAATGGATCTGTAAAAGAACTTTTTTGCAGATTCAGAATGTATATTTAGGCTACATAAGATATTGACTAGTAAGATAGATAAATTAAGTACTGAAATAGACAACAAAAATTAAGCTATTGACATGGGTAGATCACCCGATCCATAACTGCGATCGATAACTGCGGGTACTGCTAAAAAATCAAAAATCTTTTCTAAAGATAGATGCAATCTTTGCTAACTTCATCATCATATCATCATTCAGCCGAAAGACTCAACTGCTGGACACAGGTCTCCCTCAAACATCGCCACATCGACCGGTCTTTGCTTCTCAATAAAGCTCATGTTTGTTGGTGCCGTATTCTACAGATTAACATAAGCAGATGGCTGATCCCAAAATGTCAATGTCTTCTTGTGCCTTCCAACTTCGCTTTACAAAACTGGGACACAAACTATATTAGGTACAAGCTGTGCCCACGGCTTCGCCCGCGTGGTATATAGTAAATAGCCTAGCCCATCTGGAAGGTCCATTCTAAATATCGGTGAAAGAATTTTCGAAATCGGATGAGTAGTTCCGGAGATTGTCTCCTAAATCCAAACTTACAAACTTTAAACTCTTTACAATATTAGTGAAGATAGAAACTTTTTTCTTGTTTTTTTTTTTTTCAAATCTTAACTAAAATGCCCCACACTAGGATTTCTCATGACTCGTGGGTGCGTTTACAGACACAAATCTTCCGCATAATACTGCGATTTGCTGATCCAGTAACATCAGCAGTGTTCATCAATTACGTCATCTTCCTCAAGTACATAGTATACCAATCTCAACACTGCACATAAGTTCCTATATACTCTCAACGCTGGTATTTTTATCCCTCTGACGTGTGCAAACACTATTTTTACAACAACAGCATCTGTTTCTGGGCACAACACAATGGTAGTGACGACAATGTGCTCGCTGGCTGGAAACGGCACAACTCTTAGCTGATGAGGTCGAGATGAGAGTACCTAGGTACTGCACTTTTAGGACGGTAGGGGAGGAAAATGGGTTAAAATTGTAGAGAGAACTGTTGGAGATTGTATTTTCTGTAAGGGATATTACTTCATTAAAACGTAGTTTATTTGGTACCGAGTGTAGTTATAGAAGGTTAGTCGAAAAAGGGGTACTAATCCGCAGGCCACTTAAAGTATCACTGATGAGTGATGACCAGTGATCGGAAAAGGGTGAGCTAATTTACCTAAACTTCAAAGAACAGAGACAAAAACAGGAGACTTCCTTACGACAACATTTCATTTGTTTTCAAAAAATAAAAGACAATCTCCTTTTTTGAAAACAATAAACAATCTCTTTTTTAAAACAATGAAAAACGTGTCATCTGGTTTTGTGACAATTTTGGGAAACAAAAATAGGAAACGAATTTAATTGTTTTCTGTACTATTAACATTAATATTAAATGTACTTTAGTGATGTCCCGAAAACCCGGAATAATTTTCACGAAAAAATAAAGTTGTCCTAAAGAAGTCTCCAGTTTTTGTCTCTGTTCTTTGAAGTTTAGGTAAATTAGCTCACCTTTTTCCGATCACTGGTGATGACTGTTTTAAAGCAAGAGTTAAAATTTCAAAATTCGATAGTTTCTATTTTCTTGCAAAACTACATCTGTTTTTTTTTTTAAATTCATCATCATCATCTACTTTAGTTACTAATTCAGAAAATGGATAGCTTCCAATTCGTCACCCGAAATATGACCTATAATGTAAACACTAATGATCATAGTTAAAGATAGATTTTAGCGATTTTTTATGAAATCTTTGAACCGCTATTGACTATTGACTTTTGGGGAAAGTTGTAGAACAAAAGTTATTCATTATTATCGGTTCCTTAACACCCTTTCAGATTTGTACTCCCTTTCTGACTAACCTTGTACTCGTATGTATTCAGAAAAACTTAATTTCAAAGTCCTCCTTTTATTTTAGATGCTATGTTATTTACAAGAAAAAAAATTATATAAATGTACAATAAAATTAGAGGTTTTTTTTTTCTCACATTTAGCGGGTTCGATTCCCGGTTCAGACAGGTGATTATTTAAAATTCTTTGAATGCAGTTCATATTGTTTTTAAAATAAAAATGAAGTCTTCATTCAGTAAATTTTTCTAGCTACAGTATTTAAAGTACTTTCCCTCCATGTGAATATCGCCCCCTTACAGGTAAAACCGATTATCTCACATATTTTGCGAAAATGAGTTATTTACACCAATCGATAGGAAATTTCAAGCTGCGTCTACTGGTAAAACCCGTTTTCTGATACAACGCATAGTTTAGAAGATATAGAAAGTGAAAACCTATTAAAATGCAATTATTTGCAAAAAATCTACATGAAAAACCGACTAACTTATTGTAATATGAACTTTTTTAAATATAATCCAAGTAAAACCACGTTTCCTTTTGTAAAATATTTTTGTTGTAGAAGTTTACGAATAAACTGCACCAAGGATTACCAATTAAAACAAGGTAAATAATTTTAGTTGGTTTCTACATACTAAGTCCCTAAGACAATTCTGTAAATTCATTCAGCTAAAGTTTGTTATCCCACCTAAGTCGTTTTTACCAGACAATATTAAGACTAATATTTTTATTTTGAATACAATTAAAACTGTTTATACTCATTTCAATGTTTTTACCAGCCTTATTTCTTTAAAACTTTCTAATAATGCTTCAGGTAAAATCAAATACCCGCACTTACTTGTTATTGCGTGCCTACAATCGTGCATACTGCTTGAAATGTTACTCCGCTAATAGCTGCTATCGGCCAATATTCTGTCTCGCTCGTACGCGGTGCTCACGATCTTTCATTCGCTCACTCAGTTAGTCGGTTTGCATTCGCGCGAATAAAAGTGTCAAAGTTGAACGGTACAGTGCAATTTCGGAAAGTAAAAGCAGTTTTTGACCAACATTAATGGATTTAAAGGTTTTGAAAACGTTTATCTTCGTGACACGGTAGCCTACCCGATAACGCAGGGGAGCAGTCACTTAGATTTTAATTGATCAGGTATCTTCACAATAAAACTATAACCATGCCTAGAAAGAGGTCAAATCTTTCCCAATGTTCCAAAGGACCTAAAAGATTGAGGATCATAAGATCCCAAGAATCTACCGAAGAGCGTCAGGAGAGACTTGATGCTGTTCGAGAACATCAGGCTGCAACTCGCTCCGTGGAAACCTCTTCGGATCGCGAAGCTCGCCTGCGTTCTCAGCGTATTTACGCATCTACATCCAGGTCTCTAGAGACCAGTGAAGAATATGATGCGCGACTGACCGCTGACCGTGAACGTCATGCATTGTCTCGCGTGTCGGAAACGTTCACGGAAAGAGAATTACTCTTGAGTTCTCAGCGTATATACACATCGACTTCGAGGTCTCTAGAGACAAGTGCGGAACGTGATGCGAGACAGACCGCTGATCGTGACCGTCACGCATTGTCTCGCGAGTCGGAGACGTTCACGGATAGAGAATTGCGTTTGAGTTCCAAACGTATCGACGCATCGACTTCGAGGTCTCTAGACACAAGTGCGGAACGTGATGCGCGACTGACCGCTGATCGTGAACGTCACGCATTGTCTCGCGAGTCGGAGACTATCACGGATAGAGAATTGCGTTTGAGTTTCAAGCGTTTCTACGCATCGACTTCTAGGTCTCTAGAGACAAGTGGGGAACGTGATGCGCGACTGACCGCTGATCGTGAATGTCACGCATTATCTCGCGAGTCGGAGACGTTCACGGATAGAGAATTGCGTTTGAGTTCCAAACGTATCTACGCATCGACTTCGAGGTCTCTAGACACAAGTGCGGAACGTGATGCGCGACAGACCGCTGATCGTGAACGTCACGCATTGTCTCGCGAGTCGGAGACGTTCACGGATAGAGAATTGCGTTTGAGTTCCAAACGTTTCTACGCATCAACTTCTAGGTCTCTAGAGACAAGTGGGGAACGTGATGCGCGACTGACCGCTGATCGTGAATGTCACGCATTATCTCGCGAGTCGGAGAGGTTCACGGATAGAGAATTGCGCTGAGTTCCAAGCGTATCTACGCATCGAGTTCGAGGTCTCTAGAGACAAGTGCGGAACGTGATGCGCGACTGACCGCTGATCGTGAACATCACGCATTGTCTCGCGAGTCGGAGACGTTCACGGATAGAGAATTGCGTTTGAGTTCCAAACGTTTCTACGCATCAACTTCTAGGTCTCTAGAGACAAGTGGGGAACGTGATGCGCGACTGACCGCTGATCGTGAATGTCACGCATTATCTCGCGAGTCGGAGAGGTTCACGGATAGAGAATTGCGCTGAGTTCCAAGCGTATCTACGCATCGAGTTCGAGGTCTCTAGAGACAAGTGGGGAACGTGATGCGCGACTGACCGCTGATCGTGAACATCACGCATTATCTCGCGAGTCGGAGAGGTTCACAGATAGAGAATTGCGATTGAGTTCCAAGCGTATCTACGCATCGACTTCTAGGTCTCTAGAGACAAGTGGGGAACGTGATGCGCGACTGACCGCTGATCGTGAACGTCACGCATTGTCTCGCGACTCGGAGACGTTCACGGATAGAGGATTGCGCTTGAGTTCCAAGCGTATCTACGCATCGACTTCTAGGTCTCTAGAGACAAGTGGGGAACGTGATGCGCGACAGACCGCTGATCGTGAACGTCACGCATTGTCTCGCGAGTCGGAGACGTTCACGGATAGAGAATTACGCTTGAGTTCTCAGCGTATCTTCGCATCTGCTTCTAGGTCTCTAGAGACATCAGACGTTTCAGATCTTCGATTTTGACGACCCCGTTGTCGCTGGCATAAGAAACAGGATCCGCGTACGATGTCGCGGGCAGAAGCTAGTTTTGAATAAGACAACAAACACGGAAGGTCAGAGAATTCAATGGCTTAAGATAAAAAAATTCATGACAATGGACGTCACTTGCTCAGGAACGCAACCAGATACATCTGCAGCTACTGTGTCGGAAAATCACGGCTATGCGACAAGGCGTAAATCGAAACAACTAAATGTATGTGAACCTGCAACGTCTTCGACTAGCTGTGAGTTCGTGTTTCCTTCTTTACAACAGCTGTACAACAAACCATTGCCCATAACTGTGGCAAAAAAGAAAGATTTAATAACTTTATGTGAAAAGGGTGTTATACCTGAAGAGTACCACGGCTGGTTTCAGTCTTTGGCTACAACAGATAACAAACATGTTGACCGTTTGCCTGAAGCAGCAATTTCCGAAGATTCTGATGCCTCTGACAATGAGTAATATACTGCCGAGAAATATAAAAAAGCCACTAACTTGTCATGAAACATTTCTGAAACCACGCAAGATAGCTTCTTGAAGTGAAAAGCAACTTTTGAAGATGTTTTTTACTTCATGAAACTAACTTGTGTGGTTTAGGAGATATTTAGATCCCTTTTGGCACTTTTATAATATTATTACAAGTGGCTTTTTTATATTACTCGTCAGTGTACAGTGCACAGGCGTGCTTCTTAATTTTCTGTGAATCTATACAGGTTCTTAAGTTAACATTGTATTAAGATTTAAGTAAGCGGGATTTACTACTAGGCAAAATAAAGATGTTTCGTCATTTAATTCCTGTCATTTATTATTTATTTATTATTTACCTTGTTTCTTTCAGTAAAGCATGGTTCGTTTGTCATTATTTGCATTAAAACATACACAAAAGTATACAAGGCTTGCAAATAATTGAATTACATTCAGTAAATTTGAAAGTTTATACAGGTAAAACTAACTAAATATTCTAAAATCATTCATTTTAACCGGATTTTCTAGTGTTACATGTTCTTTACATTCTTTGAAGTATAGTTCTTGTTGTAGAGAATCTGGAAAACTATCAATAGTTACAATTAATGCGATACTTTATAAAAAATAACAGATTATAAATATTTGCGATAGGCAGGTAAAACCGATTAAGTGGCTTCCCTTGCCAACATTTTTTCGATTTTTTAGTAATTTACAGTACGTTTTCTTAAGTTATTCATATTTAAATTCAATAACTGTTTGTCTTTCCTTCATAAATAAATCTTGAATCTCAAGGATTACTAAATTTTAATACTTATTTTTAGCATCAAACTTTAAAATTGTTGTACTGTAAAATTAGGTTAATTAGGTGTAAAATTAGATATTATCTGGGACGCCCTGTATAAAAAAAAGTCTTTCTCTTACGATATTCATAACATTGTTACTGACTTCAGATACGAGTTATAGGATCGAGCTATAGGATATGTAGTTGGAATCACATCATATACTAAATAACTATGTTCAATTTATTGAGAGATCAGTGGCTTTGGTAGAAAAAAAAAATGGCACTCGAAACTTTGAAATAGAATAGTTTTTTTTATATTTAAAAAAACAATCACAAATCTCTATCTCCACGGATCTATTTAACGTTATTACTGCATGTCGTTCAATAAAACGCCAAAAAAATCGATTACTCACTTTAATAAAAAACGTACAGAGGGGAGGTTGGGCTTACAACGCAGCAGTTAAAAAGCGCGGATGTGAACATTTGTAGCAATAATTTGGCCCGCAAGCCCATGGGGTGAGCCGCGGCTGCTGCTGAAAGAATGATACATCATCAGACCAATAATAAATCACACATGATTCAATTAGAAAAATACGGCGGGTGTGAACGAGGAACGTTGCGATTTTGTCGCAGTTTCGGTGAGCGGGCCGCATTTGTAGGGTAATTTGACGTTTTGTATTGCGTCATCAATCAAATGCAATTAACAATGACGGCTTTTGAAGTGGTGTGCAATATAAAATTGTTGGTGTACAATTATGATATCAAATTTTTAAAGTTTGTAGTGTTTTTTTGTGTTGTAATAAAAGTTACAAAAGTTTTTACCGTGACTTTTTTAGACCTTTTGCTTTCCAGTCTAACCAGATAGACTGAATATCTTAGTTAAACCGTATTTTTATATAGAAACATAGTACAAAATAAAGAACTAAAACCCAATCAATTTACTAAATTACTAAACAATCAAAAATCAGTATTCTAACAAAAAAAAATATGTTTCCATCAAAGTCAAACATTAATTCTGCCGGTTAACACATGAGCTTTCGGCGCACTCAATAACTCATTGGCGAAATATAACAGTGTCGAGGGGCGAGTGGGCGCGGTGAGGCCGTGTCACGTGCCAGTAATGAGTTCCACTCTGCCCCGGCCTCCCCGACATGTTACTATGGAATTTCGCGCATACAACGCATACTTTTGATTATTTGGATTTATGATGTCACATTTTTTACCCGGTATTTGCTCCTCATATAGGCTATGATTTTTGTTTTATTGTTTAAAACTTTAAAGGTGTATAATATGTACTTATTTTGATATTGAAATGTGAAAACAGTGTTTTTTATTTCAAATAGATAGAAAGAAAGAAGAAAGAAAAAGTATTTATTTTTCCGCCCCAAATGGACGCACACGCTTAAAATTAGAAATACAGTATTACAAATTAAAAACTTATTACTATATAAACAAAAACAAGTAATAACCTAGTAAACCGAACACAGAAAAAAAAGTAGAAAATAAAACAACGACAATCTATGGACACTATTGTTAATATCTATAGTCTATGCTATGGTGTACGATCAGATTTCAGGGGGCTTACCATGACCTCTTATGAAAACGTACAAATGCCAGCCAGTCAACTTCCGTTCAAAAGCAGACCTGCTTCTGAATCGCTAAAAATCGTACCATGACAATACTAAAGGTGAACGACTATTGAACCAAGTTGAACGGTAATGCTTGTTCATGGTAGTTACGAAAAGTCTAAACAAAAAAAAAAGGTGAACGGTTCGTAAACGTCAACGTAGCAGGCCTGCTCTAACGATGTCATAGTACAAAAAAGCAGGGCAGTTCAACTTCCAGGTAACTTATGTCCTGCTTTAAGAAGTCATAGTATGCCCCCAGGTACTTTTAAAACGTCAAAACTAGGTGCACGGTTCCAAAAGGTATGTTCTAGGTATGGAGAAGAGCCGGCAAGAAACTCCATGAATATTCTTTTTAAAATAGTAGATCATGAAAATTCCATTACAGTAGTGTGAGAAAGTAGTTTCCATTATACTTAGTAGTGTATTTTTTTTGTGTTCACTAAAATCTTTTAATCGTGCTGGTAATCATCATCATCTGCCTAGCCTTTTCCCAACTATGTTGGGGTCGGCTTCCAGTCGAACCGGATGCAGCTGAATATCAGTATTTTACATGGAGCGACTGCCTATCAGACCTCCACAACCCAGTAACTGGGTAATACGATACTCTTGGTAAGACTGGTTGTCAGACTTTCTGGCTTCTGACCAACAGTAACGACTGTCAAAGATCTACAAATGACAGCGCAATTTAATCGTGCTGGTAATAATCAACAAATTATGATCTATAATAAAGCAGGCTATCCTTAAACCTTTTGCTTAGTACAAACCATGAAAAAAAAATATGCAGTAGGATAATAAATATACACTTCCTGCATTAATAAGTATTACAATAAAACTACCTACTTTACCTCCATTTCAAAGAAATAAAATTGCATCAAAAATGTATGAAATTATCGGATCAGCATTGTGAGTTGTGATTCCATAATTTCGCAGTAATTACCCCCTTCACAACAAATGGTACAAAAATGGGCTCAAATTCACTTCCTATAAACTATTGTTAAATAGCCCTTCACCTGTAAGTAAAGGACTGAACACACGACGCCGCGGGCGCTTACCGGATTTACTCTATTTGCACAATACTTGCCGCTAGCGGGACGAAGGATGTTGACTTAGAGATCTATGCGACTTGACATGGGATAATTGTACTTTTTTTTTTGAGAGTTTTTCACCGTAAGTTGATTCCTAACGTTTCTCTACAAAACGTTACCATACAAAGAATATTAAAAAGAAACATGGATAATATAGCTATTTTACGGTTTTTGATGATGTCGTTTAAATTTTTTCGATAGCAATCTCCTTATTGCTACAATTTACGAAATGACCGAGATGTCAGAACTCATCTTAGGGTGAAAAGAGATGCCCGGAAATCGTTTTGCTTACCAATGGGCAATGGTTATACTTTTTATTTTTATACTAGGCATATGAATAAACTAGTAAGGTAAATGTATCTATGATATCTATTAACGTATGGAAGGGTCAAAGCGATGGGGTCTTTGCTTCATTATTGGTAAAGTTACAAGAGTCTTGATTTTAACCAATAACGCTCGGTAAATCATAGGATTCGGGCTTAAGCGAATTGTTTTGACAGTTAAAATGTTTATAATATAATCAGTGCTACAATAGCATAAACGGCTCATGCAGCGCAGGACACCTAGCCAACGAAAGCCAATGAACGCCAACGAAAATTCGTCATTTGTTGAGTTTGACCAAACTTTTATCAAACAAGTCTTTCGGCCAGTTTCTTCATCAAAAGTAACAGCCAAAGTCAAAGTAACGGTAAAATTTATTTCTTACAAACTGTAAGAAATAAATTTTGATTAAGAAACTGGCCGATTATCTTATTGTATTAGAGATTTATACTGTTGTGTAAAAAATACTTACATCTAAATATTTGCTAATCTTATTTTAACCTCATTGATGTCTGCTCAATTCTACATCAGTTCTACTTACGAATACTCTCCCACACGAAGATTACAGAGTTACACTAAACCTTTATGTGTATATTTATACTTCATGTTCATGTTTCGCAACGTTTACCAACACTGCGAACAATCGTTTACCGATACAACATGAATAATATTATCACCGATTGCAAAATTAATACAAAAATTAACAAAATACAATTTCTGCATTAAAATCCTGCACTATCTACCCATTCTCAAGTCTACATCCGGTACGGTTTCCCTTAAAATTCAAGTGGCCAATTACAGAGTTGCGTTTGGTCTTCATACGTGCGTACTTAAGGACCATTCACACTTTTGTGTGCGTGCAACGTTTAGCAACACTGCGGACCAGTCGCTCATTGGAACAGCACGACACGATTCAAGTACTAAATTGAATTTGAACCATTGTGTGTGTGCAACGTATTTTTTTATGACACCTCTTGAATATGAAAAGGTTGGGTAAATATTTTAGTAGAATATTTTTTTACGTGTAATTATTTTAATGTATTTTAAAGTGAAATGGACGTAAGGACTTAATTATTGGTACTCTATGTCCATTAAAAAGATTGTCACGCATGTCCTGGGTTACAATAAAGTACTTAATATACTTCTACACTATTGACGACACGTTTGGTGCAGTCGCTAAGCGATTAGCTTCTGCGCTACGGGTCGTGGGTTCGATTTCAACACGGAACAAAAATTTGTATGGCCTACAGATGGTTGTTTCGGGTCTGGGCGTTTGTTTGTGAGATTTGTGTCTGTAAACGCACCCACGATACAAGAGAAATCTTAGTGTGGTGCAACGTTTTTTTTTAAAAACAAACAAACAAACATAACTAAACACCCAGATCATAGCATAACAAAGATATGTAGGCCATACAAATATTTTTTTCCGACAGAATCGAACTCGCGACCCGTAGAGCAAAAAGCCAATCGTTCAGCCACTGCGCCAAACATATCGTCAAATTAGTCTCACATACAGGCGTAACCTCAATCAAATACAACTGCCTTACAAAACCGTTTAAAGTTTTTAACCCTTTAAAACGAAGTAAAAGAAACATTTGTAGGCAATTAACCGATCGTTATTGTTCGGAGTCGAACCCTCAACCCTGCAGTCGCCGCCCGTACTTCCGTCCACCGATTATGTTGTAACTTACGCCTCGAACACATGTTACGATACGATTAAACGTTCGTGGATATCTTATGGTTTTATTTCTTTAGTTCTTTATTTATTTGGATCTTTTGAATACAGTTCATGTCCGTTCTATTATAAACCTAATCTCAGGATAAATCGCATAAAAAATAACTAAATAGTTTTGCTCAGCCTTTTCGCAACAATGTTGGGATCAGCTTCTAGTCTAATTAGATGCTGGAGGATACCAGTGTTTTGCACGGAGCGACTGCCAACAGACCTCCGCCGCCCAGTGTCACGCTTAGCGGGTTAAGGGTGGCTTGAGGAGTCAACCCTTAACGAGCATGCGCACATAAAATCAGAATCTAGCAAGAAGCAGAAGCAGTTTAGCAGGAGTGTACTTACATAAGAATATTAAGGAAAACACTTTTAACCATACAATAATATATTTTATAATAGTTACAAAATTGGACTAGTTTACAGGGCGTGGTTCTTTAGACAATTCGATACGAGGAGTCCAGGGTCTTCAGGTGTAGTAGGTAGTACTGAACTAGGCGGCTGATGAGGCGCGAGAGAGGACGATTTTTTTTTTTTTTCTATTGGACTGCTGTAGGTGTTCCTAGGGGACCCTTCCTACGTAACCAGGCAGTTATTGGCGAGACCGGAAGGGTCGCCAGCCAAAGAGAGCGAAGTGCAGCGTGCCGGCCCTTTTATAGGTGCACGCCGCTAGTCGCCACCACTGCACCGTCACACCAGTTACCGGGCAATCACGCTCGTGGCTGGTTAACAACCGAGCTTATCGTACGATTTGCGAGGTTAAGCAACGCTTGCCGCGGTCAGTCCGTGATTGGGTGACCGTTTCTTATACTTCAAGACCCCTCTGTGCCTCGGACAGTATGTTAAACCATCGGTCCCGACTATCATTAGAATATTATACCTACGACAGTCGTTATGGGTAATCAGAAGCCCAAAAGTCTGACAACTGTTCTAACCTTAGGATATCGGTATTACCCAGTAACTGACTTGTGGAGGTCTAGTGACAATCGCTCCGTGTAAAATACTTGTAATCAGCCGCATCTGGTTAGACTGGAATCTGATCCGAACATGGAAAAGGCTAGGAGAAAAGTTATTTTAATTCAGTTTACTGTAATATTGGCCATTGAACTCCATTTAGTTTAAGAGCGGTTACGCACTGCATCCGTTCCGAACCCGTGAAAATACTTTCCGAAGTAGTCATAGAACTATTTGTATGGTAGTTTACGCACTAGATACGACTTCTGTCATCCGATTTCTCTCCGTCATCCGTGAGTCTCCAATTCGGAAGAAATATTATTGACGGACCGAAGTAGCCGTAGTAGGTACTGTTTGTATGAACGCTTTCGCATTACCTCCAATTCAAATCAGACATATGCCAAAGAAGACCCCTGAATTGCTTGGGTTTGGATCAGAGATCGGATTAGTGCGTAAACAATATCCGAATTCGGTCCGACTTTTTTATATCCGTATTTTCACGGATCCAGATCGGATGCAGTGCGTAACCGCTATAACTATGAAGAAAATGCTCATAAGCAAGCTCCCTACCAAGAGGCTAATTCACGTACCTACCTAACTTCATGTCGCGCCGATCAAATTGCAGTGACGCTGCCGATAAGTTCACGCGCGCGTATGACATATGACTGTAAAAGACACAACAACATAATCGTTCAGGGGTGATTCTATCATTTCAGTTATAGCTAATATTGGTATGTCAGGATTGCGAGCAAGGTAAACACAGTAAATAAAACCAACATAGACTCTCCACCACTGAGAGTACTTGTATTTGGGTTAGTATTAGTAACATAAACTAGATCACAATATATCACTTTACACAATTATTACAAGATCATAAAATAAGGACAAGCTAATCAGATATAAAAGGTCAGACTTCTTTAGCTGATCAACACGGAATGCTCCCGCTTCGTCGTATGACCGCCGCCTTTATAACCTCGGGTGCGTTCATCCATATCGACGACTACCTTCCTTTATCAACATTGCCCAGTGTTACCCACTAGCGATAACATGACGATCGCCAATTAAGAGAATACTAAAAGCGTTGTTTTGATCAAAACTTAACTGCAACTGAACTTCAATAGTTAGGTGAATCAGGTCTCAGTTCTTGTAAAATGCAACACAAAAATTTACTTTTTATACGGTTCGCTTCAATTTGATTCTAATTAACATAACCAAAAAACACAATAATCGGTTACTTTAAATTGAGAACTCAATTAACTTATTATTTAGCCGTCGATGGATCTATTCACTATGCATTGAGATTGAGAACATTTTTTCTGTGACTTGCAGAGCGGCTTTCTGTCAGCATCCCCTTGAAAGTAACAACCCAAAAGTCGGTAAATAGATAACAAAAGGGCTCACAATGCCCCAATGCCAATGTTTGGGCCAACATAAAAGGGAGTCTTAGAAGCCGAGGCTGTATTGTGCGCGGGCGCATTGTTTGCGGGACTTAGTGCGCTTGCACAAAACCGCTCGGTAGCTACCGGCGCGAACTTCAAAGCGTCCAATGTTTGCCTACAATATTATTTTTATTGCTGTAATTGAGTGAATGTCTTTGACAGCCCCCTGTGAGAACAGCGGTGTCATCAGCCCTAGTATTTGAACTTTCTAAATTTTATGACGTTTTTATTGAGTTTTCAAACTTGATTATGCTCTACAATCGGCTTTTTATAGTTTATTCTTGAAGATTGTAAGTTTTTCTTTAGTTGTATCGAATCTTCATGGTATTTTGATAAATAGCAAATGCGGTCTTGATATTTTTTGATTCCCTGATCAGACAAAGCTTACATTATTGTTTTTGGAAGCTACCAAGTCACTGGCAGTAATTATGTTCCTCGTGGAATTTAATACATTTAGGAGGCATTTCACCAACATATCAATAAGTAGTCCGTAACTATTGACCAGATAAGCTAAATGTGACCTAAAATATGACATTTATGTGTTCAATAATCTTGTCACTAAGCACCGCTATTGATATGTTGGACAGTTAATGATAGGTTAGTGAAATACCCCGTAAGTAGAATATCTAATGTCAACTGCGATCAAATGCATTGAATACGTACATTTTATTCAACGCTGAGCTATGTGTGTATGACCAAAAACATCTACACACACACGAGAAATAACCAGCAGAATATGTTAAAATGATTTGATCAAAAAAAAAACTAAATCAGACAAACTATCATGTTATTAATACTTGTATGTTATTATGGTACGTATGGCAAAGCTGTATGGAAAAGCGTTGATTACTGTAACTGAAGTTAGGATCATGAATAAAGTCTCCCCCAGTGCGATGTGTGGAATAGGTATATCATACACTGCATAGGTCTCACATGGATGAGATTAGCACAGGATCGGGCCAAATGGCATAAACAAAGAGAGGCTTAACTCAACAGTGGCGGTAGCTATGTTTTTTTTGCAAAAGTTTGGCAAACAAGCAGACGGCCCACCTGATGATAAGAGGTTCCCGACGCCGATATACACCTCCAACACCAAGAGGATTACTGATGAGTTGCCAACCTTAGAGTCAATGTTGGAAAGTCTCATGTGCCTATAATTTCACCGGTACCCATACACTTCAAACCGGAACACAGCGTTGCTTAGCGGCAGATAAAGGTATGGAGGTAGTACTTCCCCAGAAGAACTCATTCACAAGGAGATATACTACTCTTAAGAGTTCTTCCCTGCTCATAAACATGCAGACACTGAATGTACACGGAGGTTCGAATGTGATGATGATTTAATCATTTGCGACAGTCTCTGAGCACTTGGCTGCCGTAAAACGAGTCGCGGGTTCGAGTATTTTTATCCCCGTAGCCTACAGATAATTACTCCGAGTCTGAGTTTATTTGATTTGTGAAGATTTGTATGTGTAAAATTACTTTAAAAATAAAAGAAAAACCGATTAAAAAAAACTAAAAAAACAGTAAATAATTACCTAAAATTAACAGATTCAGAAGTCGGTGCCTTCAATTTGGTTCAGCGTGGATTAGCACCGACTTCTGAAATTGTTCATTTTATAATATGGTAATTATTTACTCTTTTTTTAGTTTTTTTTAAGTCGGTTTTTCTTTCATTTTTAAAGTAATTTTATTTTTCTATTTCAAGTGGCATAAACTGTACATAAACATGCAATTACAGCAATCGCGGGTGATTTTCTGTTATTCATTGAAGAGTTCCATTGTCAATAACCGAAGGGTCGTCATCAGATCTTCACCAAACTTAAATGGGACCACCTCAGGAGAATAGTCTTTCAAACAAAAAATCGCTTCAAGTGTACCAATAAAATTTGAAGAGTTCTCTCGATATCTCCAGGATTCCATCATCAAATCTTAACCTGATGACCATGGGACCACCTGGGAAGTATACTCTTTCAAGCAAAAGAAGATTTTTCCAAATCGGTCCAGACGTCTTTAAGTAATCGGGGAACATACATAAAAAAGATTCCGACGAATTGATAACCTCCTCCGTTTTTTGACGTCGGTTAAAAAGCATCCAGCAGGGGCCTAATTCTCCTAAAATAAATTTTTGCCAAACGCAATCGAACCACAACCATCAGTCAGTTTTTGTTTTCGAAAACTTTCAAAATTATTGATTTTGTTTTTTGTGTCAAACAATTCGACAGCTTTTGAAATTGAGAACTGTCTGAATGAACGGTTCGGGTTTGGTTCGGTTGTGATTTATCAAGATTTATGTTAGGAGAATTAGGCCCCAGTATTCCTAGTTTCAGGCAACGTTTTGAAAAGGAAAGAAGAAATAATGATTGTCAAGTGTTATGTCACGAATGATGCATATGAAATATTTTTGACGGCCATCGCTAATTACACAAGGCTACACATCAAGCTTTTCACTTTCAGGCTTTCTCAGTCTTTCTGTACAATGAGAGGACAGTTTATAGACCTCACATTTTACAGAAAGCCTTTACAATGCGAGATCAGGGGCCCAATTCTCCTAAAATAAATTGTTGCCAAACGCAATCGAACCACAACCGTCAGTCAGTTTCTGTTTTCGAAAACTTTCAAATTGATTGATTTTGTTTTTTATGTCAAACAATTCGACAGCTTTTGAAATTAAGAACGGTCTGAATGAACGGTTCGGCCTTGGTTCGGTTGTGATTTATCAAGATTTATTTTAGGAGAATTAGGCCCCAGTTCATACTGGAAACTTATAGCCAGTAGCGTAGCTAGGTGGACAAGGGCCTCGGTGCGTAGATGAAAAATCGGGCCCCCACCTCCTCTTTCCACGTAGCTTAAACTTATATTAGCCCTCAAACTTATACTCAAACTACTTATCTAACCTCAAACTTATAATACCATCAGCACGTTAGCTTGTCGCTGATCCAATGTGCTACGGACGTACTGAACCAAATAACGGTAAAGAATAGCTCATGCTTATCAAGGTCGCTTGGCGCTTGTGTTGAAAGTCTTAAATTAGGAGTCCTGTTGCAGGCTCGAAGTTTTCTAGCTTCAGGAGCCCGCTACTCCTCTTTTTTCAAAGCTTAAGGAGGAGGGGGCCCTCTGAGCTTCGGGGCCCCGGTGCACTGCACCACCTGGCCTTATGATAGCTACGCCACTGCTTATAGCTTGATATGAAGACCTTAACCTACTGTTGGAAGGAAGAGAGGCTCGGAAAGTCAGTATTATTTCATGCATGCCTTTACAACATTACCATATAAAGTTAATAGTTGAACTTCCAATAATAATATCGTACCGTTTCTATAAAATCACAAAAACATACAACTAAATTATTTTATAATCTCATACAAATTGAAACCAACATTATTACCTACTGAAATTGCTGTACAAAAATTGTTAAAAAAGTAATAAAATAATTACAAAACTCTTTACCTCGCCATACCAAAGACATAAAATATGCATATCTACCAACATACAGGCTGAACCGTTACAAACCATATTAGCTAACCAAACTACCCACAAATGTGCACAACAATAAAAATTTATACCTACTTTACGATACCTCGCAAATTGTTTTATTCGCAAACTTAAAACCATAAAGTGCAAACTTTACAGCAGGAGCATAGACAATAGAGTCTTCGCCATATATTGACACAATAGATGAGCCGCCAAAGGCACCGACGCCATAAAAACCATAAGTTTTCGTAAAAACAATGGGTCTGTTTGGGTCTACCTCGTTTTAGATAAAAGCAATAAATATTTTACTGGTTGATAAGAAGAGTTTGCTATAACCTAATAAATTTTAATTATTCAGTTTATAGTTGAGAATTATTATCCTCGTGGTTCCTTATCAACTTCAATCGGTATTTTGGGTTTTTAACACCCGAGAAAGTATTAAAAAATCACATTGTTACATAACATAGAGCATTTTAAAAGCACTGTTTATTTCCAAGTATGATAATCAAACGGTAAATACTATTTTATTATTTTAAAAACACCCGAACTCGATTCAACAAATTCACTCGCTAACAATCTAGAAATAATATAGGACTCATTAATCAATGCAGGGGTACTACATTAAAATGACATATCAAAATAAAATCACAAAAACAGTTGCATTATTATTTATTAATTTTCACAAAAAAACACGCAAGTTTAGTACAGCGACGCGTGTATTGCCGCGCGTCGCTTCGCGGAAAGCGCGGGAAACTCCGGAAAGTTCCGCACATACAAGTTTCCCGGCCGGCCCGCCCTGGCCCCGCCCCCGCTCGTGCCGTCTTTCTCGCACGCCACGCTGTCTCCCTCACACCGCAACACAGCGGCTAACCGCACGCGGACGCGGCCCGTATCAACTCTTTGTACTCGAATTTTTCGACTTCTGTTTTAATTCTTTAATTCTTGTTTAACATTGTATTTGAGAATGCATGGTAATAATTTATGCAATTAGGATAAGGACATACGTACATTGTATTTTCCTGTAGACTATCAAAAGTAATAATGATGCACTTACAAAATCTTTGGAAATTAAAGTTACAAAAGACGAAAGTTAAGGATAAAAATAATATTAAAAGTCAATGTGAAATAAAATTTAACCCGGTCCCAAAATTTGAGCGCTACTATTGTTTTTTACACTCATTTATGTTGCAAAAATAGCCCACCAAATATCTGGCGTGATTAAAAGTGTCAGTCAAAACCCCTGTCATCGAAATTCCTCGCGTGCTTTAGCGAAAATGAAGTGCCACCCCGCGAGCGGCGCCGACTCCAAACATGAAAATCATAATTTTTCATGAGCTCGTTGATAGGTTTTCGCGCCGGCCGCGGTTTCCCGCCGCCCCGCGGCCTAATTACCGCCGCCTCGCGATACGTCACCGCGGTGATTCAAAAAAATCCACCCATCCCTCTCCCACTAGGCGGCGGAGAGCGCCGGCGTCCCACTCCAACGAGCATTTTTATAAAAACGCAGACACCAACCGCGGCTGTCCCGCTCGTTCCCGCCGCGACACCGCATCACCCGCACCCTTCGTCTCCTTCCCGCTTTTTACGAGACGTAGGGGCCGCCACCCGGGTGGGGGCGGCGACCGCGCGAACGCAAAATATTGACCATCGGAAAAAGTCGCGTCGTATCACAGTCATCAGTTGAAACTGAGTTCTCGCGAGCACGCGTCCCTTCGCCACGACTTCGGTGCGCGTCGTGAGTCTTCGGCTTGCGGTCTCGGCGAGTCACCCGGCCGCCGTTTATTTTTCCGAGTCCCCCGCCCGGCGTCTTGCCGTCCGCGCCCAACAAGTGGTGTAGACGTTGCTCGCGGCTCACACGGAGTCTCGCGCCCGTACTTTACACAACTTTCCGAGCGCTCCGCGCGCACGCGACGCACACTTCCCGCGAGTTTGTAAACCGATCGCGTGTTTTGAAACTTTTACCAAAGTGTTTAGAGACTACAGTGGCGTGACACAGGACTTCAGTGGCGTGTCGAGAGTCGGTGCGGTGTTCGTAGAGGGTAGACTGAAGTCGATGCACCTCCCGCACGCGAGCCCTCCGGCCCCCAGCATGGCGGACGTTTATGCTCATATCCATGAGTACTACCGGCAGAGTCACGGCGAGCTGGTACAGACTGGTTCACCAGCGGTGCTGTGTTCAGTGCTACCAGGACACTGGAGGTCGAACAAGTCGTTGCCGGTGGCTTTCAAAGTGGTGGCTTTGGATGATGTGCAGGATGGCACTCTGGTCACGATAAAGGCTGGGAATGATGAGAATGCTATGGCGGAGTTGAGGAACTGTACGGCGGTGATGAAGAACCAGGTCGCAAAGTTTAATGACCTGAGGTTCGTGGGTCGCAGCGGGCGAGGGAAGTCGTTCTCGCTGACCATCACCATCAGTACGTTCCCCAGCCAGGTGGCCAGCTACATGAAAGCCATCAAAGTTACTGTCGACGGCCCCAGAGAACCTAGAACTAAACAAAGTAAGTTTTATACTTCTACAAAGTTACTTTCAAACTTTTTTGTAGAGTCTCTATGTATAAGTATTATTGAAATAGGTAGTCCATCGTATTTTAATTAGTTTTATTTTTATATTATATGGTTACCTTTGGTTTTACTATTTAAGTTAATTAACATTTTTTTTTTCTTTCACTAATTTATTTCACTTCTAAAGCTTAATTTAATATTTTTTCGCGTCAAGTCTATTCGTCTCACCTGCTATTTATTTTGTATCAATATTTTGTAATAAATATGATAAATAATATTTACACGCAGTACCTAGTACCTACTAATTAAAAAAAATACAAAACATTTTGTTTTGATATGTAACTCCTACATTGCGAAACCTAAAGCTAAGCTACGCGTGGATTTACGCCGTTCAAAAATAGCGAATTTTTTGACCTACATTTTTGCTTCCTTGACACAAAGGAATGACATTTATCACCATTCATCAGATATCATACAGAAACAATAAAAAAATTATTAGTCTTTGTAAAACGTTTGGGCGATGCGCGTGCGCGACTCGCTGGCTCGCCGCCAGTCCACAGAGCCGAGGTCGATTTTGCGGCGCCGCAACATTCAACCACATTCAAACGAGTTTTTATTTCTGATACATTTAAAATCTATTTTTTTTTAATTCACTCTTCTTCGAAATACAAAATTCAAAAATTTAGAATAGTAAAAATAGTGCGGGAAAAATTGCTCGACCGAATTAACATCTGTGTGAACGGCCTTACAGAGCAGTCAATCACTGGGACATTAATTGCCTCCTCAGTTTAATCTCCTCACTACGTTAAGAATTACTGCTAAGACAGCTCCTCTCTCAAAATAACATCGATTGTCTGCTTTTATGTGAGTAAGGAGTTAACATTAAGGAGCATCATGTTTTGACGTGGGGCTTATAAATGGTTATTGGTGTTTACAAGAACATGCTTTTATACTTTCGTGTACTGTGTAAATGTCTTAATATACGACTCAATTTATATAAAGTCTTGAAGGTCAATGTTTATGAATACGAGTAGTCGTTGATGCAAAATTGCAGATTAAAAAATAGCAAAGATGAATGAAGTCATGTGATTTATAGCGGAAGCAAATAAAGAGCTAATAAAAAGTAGCAATAGCAGTTTAAAAAGATTTCGATAAAAATATTTGGTACAAAATGTTTTCTGAAACATACGCGAATTGCATTCATTAATTTAAAACAATAATACGAATTAGATTGTTTCTTTTATTAAAACTTACACTCAAACTTTTTTTTTATATTTCAATCAGATCAGTTTATAGATATTTATAAAACGTCATAATTGCACAGTTTCAAAAGTAGTCGTAGTAAGTCCTACAGTGTAGAGCCGGAAACTTTTTGGATACTCTTTTAGAATAATTGATATAACTAAATAACAATTTCATTATAGTATATAGAAATGTGAGAACAATAAAGGTTAATGTAAGAAATAAACTCAGACGTTAGAACAAGAAATAAGAAAATGTTAAAGTTATTATTTTATATAAATCTGCGTACAGTATCTATAAAATCTATTTGTCCACCATCCGTGCAAAAATCATAAACAGAAACGTAATTCAATACCTACGTTACGTTTTTTGAATTAAACACTTTCAAAAGTTAAAGACAAATTAGACAAGAAAACCAAATTCAAAAAAAAACATACAAATAGGTATACGTATTGAATTGAATTCGTAGCTAGCTGAGCGAAACATCAGCATAGATGTTAAAAACCTGACTTCGTAACTAAGCTAAATACTGAACAACCCAAAAAATCAACCGCTAAATCAGTACCAGACATCATCAATCACAATTAAGAACAAGAAATCATAACCTTACAACTACATACGAACATAAGACGAAGCAATCAACAAATTAAACAGGAATCATAATGTTTTGACACCACAAATCTATTTTAGATGTAACATCGTTCACCGAGACGTCTGTGTAAACAAACAGTTGCGCCCAAACTTCGACCAATAATAAAAAGACAGTATGCGGAAAAACTAACATCCTTGGGCGATAAACTTCAAAGACGACGAGTTAATAAAGCGATCAATGGCGCGCTGTCTTAATGGCCGTACAGCGCTCTAATTAACATGTAGTTAGTAAAATAACTAACATTTAGACACATTATGAAAGTACATAAATCGTTTTTGACGTGGTTTTACGTCGGTTATATTTAGTTTACGTTTTAGTGTTGATATAAAAATTATATTTTTCGCTTTTTCTGCTATTTTGTAAACGTAAGTTGATACGAAAATTGTATCATAGTTTTTGATATTATCAGTTTAATTTATAACATCTTTCCTATAATTTTAGTTCATTAAAAATTACATTTGTTCGGAGAAGCAAAACGCACATGTCAAAAATGTGTATGCGCAAAAATTTTATTGGCTCAATCCGCGCATCACGCGTATTATTTTTAATTCCGGTTCCCATAGGTACTGTTAAACCGAGATCGCTGTCTAATTCTGCGTATGAGAATACATTTTAATCAAATCAAATAAAAATAATTATTTCACATAAACCGATACAGGCGCTTATGAACAGTCGAATTTAAGTGCACGGTTCCAATTAGTCGTTTCCTATGGAGATGAGCTGGCAAGAAACTCCATGGTTACTCTTTTAAAAAAAGGATATCTTTAACAACTTCAGTAAATACAGTACTATGATTTACGATAGTTAAGAGAGAACAATGTAGTCTTGACCACAGACCTGTCAGTAATGTAATACCAAGTCTTGAGTACAAATATAACCAAAAAGAAAAAAAAAACACAATATGAATAACAGTAATTTACACAATTATATGTAAGGCAAGTCCACGAAGTTCTCACATTTACAAAAGATAAAATTAAGCTAAACTATATAAAACAATTGACATGATTAATCTAAGATTACTTAGGTATATTCTAGAAGCTAGTCGGTATGGTACAATGGTATAATACTTGGTGTACCAGCGGTTACCAACTTCGTCGGTGCGGCGGTGGCCGCGTAACAGATGTAAACAATCTCGGGCCGCGTCGTAAAGTCCCGTTTGATCTCCCCGCCTGCACCCCGACGCCGGTGCCTCTAAAATATGGATTTTATGTCTCTGCTAGCTGCTAAAATACCGCATCCACAGCCGACCCTCATAACCACCCGGCCCCACCGAGGACCTTGCCAAGATTATCAAACGACTTATGGAAAATTTAACTGAAAGTCATTGAAACTACTTGAGGAGTTTGAGCGTGTTCCTTCCCTACACACAGTATATCGAATCATGTATGGACTTATGCTCGGTTCCTATGTCTAAAAACGGATCGTTTTGCTTACCAATAGTAGCATTTTTAAATGACTTCAAAAAGGAGGAGGTTCTCAATTCGAATGTTTATAAGTTTTTTTTTTTCTGTTTTTTCGGGCATAGCTCCGTCATATCTATAGACGGATGTGCAAAATTCTTCTTTTGTTTGTAAGAGAATCCTCCCGAGGTGGTCCCATTTAAATTTGGTGAAGATCTGATGAAGACCCTCGGAGATTGACAATGGAACTCTTCAATGCATAACAGCAAATTACCCGGGATTGCTGTAATTGCATTTTTGTATAATGTTTATGCCACTTAAAATAGAAAAATAAAATAACTTAAAAAAAAGTACAAACCGACTTCAAAAAAAACTAAAAAGAGTATAATAATTACCATATTATAAAACGAACCGTTTCAGAAGTCGGTGCAATTTTACACTGAACCAAATTGAAGGCACCGACTTCTGAAACTGTTAGTTTTATAATATATGGTAATAGGTATTACTCTTTCGTTTTTTTTGAAGGCGGTTTTTACTTATTTTATTCATTGCCAAACTTGTTATATAAATAGGCTCTAATTTTAAGTGCGATAGGTAACTACTCACTAATGAATGGACAGGGTCTACTTTGCAAAGAAGGACTTTGCTTCATTATTGGTAAAGTTAGAAGTCTTTATTTTAATAATCAATAACACTGTAAATCATAGGAATCGCCCATTAATTTATAGTCCACGTTAACAGTCGTCCTAAAAAATTTTCAAAGCACTTAATCGGAAGACAATCACAATGTTCTTTCCTTGTTAAGAGTTCAAACTCCACTACCATTTGCGTGTTCCTCATCTTGATAACCAACTGATAACACTAAATCAACATAAAACAGACAATTAAGCATGGACGTATAAATGCGGTGTTAGTTATGGAGCATCGTCGCCACCCCCTCCAAATTATGAGCCATAACTCTGATTCCACTTATTCAAGAGTCTTCCATTAATTTACGAGTGACAACCCGCTCGCATCTCATCTTGTAGAGTTATTTAATGCCCATTTTGACACTTATACGTCGTATCATGCGTTTATTGGCCGGAGCGGTACAAATTCGGCCGCGACGCGTTTTGATCCGAGCCACATTCTTACCATTGTACATTTTTAGGTCGGCGGTGATTAACGGACGCAGAAATAACTTTATAGATTCACACAATACTTTCACAGTACGAGTGCAGTATTTTTAGTTGGATTTCATGTTCGAATAGTTTGATTTCGTCGGATTGTGGACGCATTTCTGTAATATCGATCTTTAGTGCCGGTTGTCATAGGGAAACTTATTACAATAAAAAAAAAAACAATTTTAAAAAACACTAAAAAGAGTAAAAAAATTACCGTATTATAAAACTAACAGCTTTAGAAGTCGGTGCAATTTTACACTGAACCTAATTGAAGGCACAGACTTCTGAAACTGTTAGTTTTATAATATGGTAATTATTTTACTCTTTTTAGTTTTATTTTTCTATTTTTAGTGGCATAAACAATACACAAACATGCAATTACAGCAATTCCGGGTAATTTGCTGTTATTCATTGAAGAATTCCATTGTCAATCTCCGAGGATCTTCATCAGATCTTCAGCTTCACCAAATTTAAATGGGACCACCTCGGGAGAATACTCTTTCAAACAAAAAAATATTTTTGGAAATCCGTCTATATAAGACGGGAGTTATGCCCGAACATACATAAAAAAAAAACATACAAACATCCGAATTGAGAACCTACTCCTTTTTAAAGTCGGTTAAAAAGCGATCAAAAGTTAGATAATCGGGCAACTGGTCGAAGCTGTGAAAAATACTGTTACGAACAACCTACGGGAAGACTGGAAGCCAACCCTATCATAGTTCAAAAGAGATGATGCTTGTGATGATTCTAAAAAAATATTGAACTATATCTCTTAGCAATTTCGCTGAAAATATTTAGTGTATCTAATTAGCTTTAAATGTACTCCGAACAAAATGTCTGTGTCGGTTAACGTCCCCACTTACCCAAATTAATATTAATTCAAGCACTCAGTAATCATATACCACTTCTCAACATTAGAAATGCTCTCTTTACCGCGTTAATATTCAGAGCCCCGCATATGCAAAGGGTCGGGGAACTGAATTTAATTGAATACTGGCATTAACAAATGGAGCGGCCCGTTTCCGAGTTCCACATTTAACTTATTATTGTTCCATAATGTCGGAGCGCTCCTCAGCTCCGGATTGCCGCGTGACAGCGCGACGGGCCATCCATCAAGTTCTTAATTTAAAATACCCGCGATCTGGGAAACGCTCTCACGAAACACTCGCTAATCTCCCCGCGGAAGGGGTACGCTTTACACAAATAAACTAATTGTTTCGTAAACATTTTAGTGCTCGATAAAAACGTCATCTATGTGAAAACAAAAGACTGCGCTCCATTACATACATTGTTTAGATTACGATAAAATTAGGCTACTCAAACGAAACTCTCGCAACAACAAACTTCGTCTGAAGAGTCGCTAAGAAGCACCGCGTATACAAAGTTCAAAACAAAGTAGACGAAGTGCTCGTAAACAATTTAATCCGGTAATAAAAACGTTACACCTGATCGCATCAATTGGGATGTCTCTAGATTGGATTAAAAATGTAGTAAAAACCCGAAAATAGACGATCGACGACGTCTTCAGTAGTGTATCGATTAAACAAATAAAAACGCGTTTTGC
The DNA here is from genome assembly GCA_905220435.1 of Amphipyra tragopoginis. Classification (NCBI taxonomy): domain Eukaryota; kingdom Metazoa; phylum Arthropoda; class Insecta; order Lepidoptera; family Noctuidae; genus Amphipyra; species Amphipyra tragopoginis. The sequence goes on from HG992009.1 coordinate 16,858,991, forward strand.
CATGAAAGGCGAAAGGCAACGTGACGTTGGAGGGTCGTAAAAACGTATGGCACAGAGGAGCCGGCTAACTGCAGCAGTAAACTGGCTCGTTTTGTATACAGAGCCCTTGTTATAGTCGTCGGGTGGTAAACAGAGCGCGGCCCGTGTGTCGCCGCCTTTACGGCCACCCTTTGTGACTTTAGTGCTTGCGGACGTGGCTCAAGACGTTAGTGACCTCGCCACGTCAATATCTACTTAATAAGCCATTCCTTAGATCCGTACCATGACTTACATTGACGTTTGGTGGCGACTGCGGATTCCGGTCGTGTATTGATTCGACTAGACACATAACTCATGTTCCAAACCAGTGCTAACTTAATTCAAATTTGGAATAAGAAAGAAAAACTTGGTAGAGGCACAGACTATACTATAAATTCTTCTATTCTTAATTTGAAAAAGTTGCCAGCATTTATTTACTTTTTATTTTCTCAACAAGACATTACAATTTCTTTTTTCTTTGTTGCAGATTATGGCTACGGTCACCCGGGTGCATTCAGCCCGTTCCTGTTGAACCCCGGCTGGCTGGATGCGGCGTACCTCAACTATGCGTGGGCAGACTACTTCAGACCGCCGCAAATGCGAGAGACCGCTTCGCTTGTTAAAGGTATCGTATTTTTTTGGTCTAACTGAACCATTCAATCTGTTTTAAATCTGACAATCTTTTTGAATGATTCTGGTAATGTTTAAGGCTGAGATAAACGCTATTGTTTGTTGAAAATTGGAAGTAGAGAATAAAGTTTTCATGAAAAACGTTTTATCAATGTTAGATAAAACACGTATGCAACGCCTAAGCGAAAGAATCGCATTACAAAATCAGAACATCCGAGTACCTCTTAAACTTCCAATCGGCGTACAATAACGGTATTTGTTAATTTAAAAATTCCCGATTTAGCAAACAGCACTCAAAAACATGTTGCTCGAAACAGTACCGCCCCTCAAGGCCGTACAACGCAAAAGCGGCTCAAATAAAAGAAGCGACTCTTGAACTCTGCAAAACAACACCGGCCCGACCGAAGCAAAACCACCCGCTGAAGTCCGCACCACGGGGGAAAGTGGGGTGTGCTACTAAACGTACAAAAAAGCACTGCCTTCACGTTCGAGAGAGTGTGGAGTCAATTTTATTCCAATGTAGGCGACCGCGCCACCAGCCACTTTTTGTTTCCGACGCTGAAACGCGAGGAGCGATGTACTCAAACACCTACAGACTTTTATTAAACCTACGTAGTAGCGCGCTCACAGACATGAGACGTACTTTGAAAATGTGTAATTGATTTGCACTTTTTGCATCAGGATATATGATGGAAATAAAGCAAAAGGCTCTGAGTTATATGAACTTTCCCAGCATAGTGTATCGATCAAAGCGTACGGAGATAATTTAAATCACAAAAATTAAAAGTAAAATCTGGTTATTCATGTACTATTTATACAATGCTTTTCCACACTAGGGACCAGACCCGGTTAACCCAATAAATGCTAATTAAAAATAACGGCCAAAGCAAAACAGAATCAAATTCAACGATCGGGAATCACCTCAATCAGGCGCGACGCCGATATTGGCCCCCACCTCGCCAAATTACCCCCTAGTTACGACCCCTCCCACCCCCGTTGCCTTTTAAAGTGGTCTGCGCACTGCCACTGCTGCAAACAGAAAAAGTGCAAAAGAGAAACGAACGTAGCACCACCTCCGAGCTCTTTGTGGCCCAATCTGCGCCTCCGTCGTGTCCTTTTTATGCGCCAACTTCTCTTACACGCTATCGAGAATCAAAGCTTCCCCGGGAAGAACTTTTTGAACACAGCTGCTAATGAAAATTTCACATTTCGAGCTCTCTTTGTCCGCCGTGTGCGGAGATAGGTGTACTTCCTTATCGCGATGCTCTCGGCTTTGTGGAGTGCACACGTGTCCGTTGCAACACCTACACACGTGCTCTGCATCAATAATGCGCCGACACATACTCCGCTCTGTCACAGAAAGAGCCGTATCGTACCGAATTACGGAATGCCGTGTCTGAGTTGCAAAGAACTACGTCGTATTCGGATAAATAAATATTGCACCCTCACCCTCCCGATATCGCACTAAAAAAACATCCCTTTCGGTGATGCCGCCTTTAAACGCCTACAGATTGTACATTATCCTTAGTACGATTATGCACCCCCGTTGTTCGGGGAATAGACGGAGTGCCCGTGCGCCGCGGGCCATCCCCAGGGGCTCGTCTCTCATATTACGTCATGTTAGCAAATCAGCCAACGGTAGCTAGATGTATTCTAATATTTTGTCCATCGCCATCGACATGTCTTACAACCTTTATGGTTTATAAGACCTCTGAAACATCTTAAAGTTTTTTTTAATCTGACATTATCACTAATGATATATTTATTATTGCCAACAGGTGGTCCAGGTTCCTTGCCAACGCCTCCAGTAACGTTACCTGGCGCAGAACTCTTCCAATTCGCACCAGCGATGGCCAACCTGCCAGCAGGAGGACTGATCCCTCCTCCCGGTGCCTTCTTACCACCCAACGGTCTTCTACCTTTCGCTCCACACCCGGCAGATCTAGCAATGAAATCGTTACCACCGGAGCTATCGCTAAAGAATGGTATCAATCCATACGAAGCATTGAGACACTTACAGAGCAACGTGTCTTCAATGGATACATCGAGTGCTAGACTGTCACCAACGAGCAGCAGACAAAGTGGTAGTCCAAGGAGCATAGTCAATGCTAGCCCCGAGAGATCGAAAGCGGATTCAAAATCTGAAGCCAATTCTGTACACGACGCAACAATCACGGATGAATCAGATGAAGAACCTATTGAAGTAGTGAAATCTGCTTTCCACCCAACACGACCAGCGAATGTTGAACTACAAGAGATGAAGAGGGTTCAGGCTGCCGACTCTACGGTGGCAGATAGGCCTCGACTCCGAAACGAGTTGAAGGCTCCTTCGCAACGCACCACAAGAGTACTTTCTTCTAGTCCCACGTCCACCAAAATTTCAAACGGTACGATACCAACACACAAATCAGTTTGGCGGCCATACTGACTTTATAGTGATAGTGTTCTGAGTTAAGTAATAATGTGTCCATCGTGATGATGGATTTGTTGAAATGTGATAAACCAATGAGCTTGTACATAACATAGGTATTAAAGATACTTTGATTTATATCAGATATTTATTGTTAGATTTATTTAGATCACTAGAGTTTAGACTAGCGAAGTAAATGTTGATAGATTATTTGTTACTTTTATTGCAAATGTGTTCAAGCTTATCTATATAATTATTTCGTAAAGATGATAAATGTAAATTGATTTGTAAATGTATAAGTGAAATTTTAATATTCTTCGAGAAACGACTGATTACTTTAATAGATAAGAAAGACAAATGTATAAGTGTAAATAGTGTAAAAGGGTATTTATTAAACGAACGAAATGTACAATAAATGTCTGCCAGTTGGCAATGTATAATCGAAATGTATATATGTATCTAGAGATAACGAGATAAAAGAAAGATTCTGAGAAATTAACAAGGTATTTTATTAGTTGCAATATCAACCCACATCCAAATCTAAAATATCTTGTTTTGGTCGATACAATGAGTGAGAAATTTTTCAGTGACGAGTTTACTCAAATTCAAGCTTTGCCTTATAGAGTGAAAAAAACAGACAAGTACCTAATATAGTGCTATCAATGGATTCTACGGTGCCGATACCAAAAGCAGAGCAGCAATGCAATAACTAATAACAAAGTGATTACGAAAATACTCGAGATTTTTTTATAAAAAAAGGTTTACGATCAAAAGATTTATTCCTTTATTTATTATACATTATTATTTATTTATTTAGACTTATTTTATCTTTTTTTTTTCGGCTTCTAAGCCAGTTGTTTCTGACTGTCTTATAACACAGAACATTGTCGGCCAATTAACGAACTATATTGCCAATTACTAGAAAGAAACGATCAACAAAAAAAATGCTCATTTCGATTTTTTGTTTTCCGTTTCGTATCAAAGATATTTTCTTATAGCTTATTTTATTTTTGCTTAATAAGTTGACTACACAAGTCACGTTGTATGCAACCATGTTGGGGTCTTTTTACGAGTAAAGGCACTTTAGACGCTAGCAAGTCTTAGTCACAGCTACATGTCGTGAAACAATTCTGATTCCAAAAACAACAATTTAAATTAAACAGCAATGTAAATTAATTCACCTTCATTATATTTACATGGAAATGTTAGTTTATTAACGGACGCAATGTGCATTGCACATGTTATTGTTGTGTAAACCGTGACTCCGCTTGACTGGACGTCGTATAAACACTTACACACTAAAGTGACGCACATCATTCAAAATCCTGAATGAATTGAATCTGCATCTTCATCACTGAAGTATTGCTTGCTTGTTTTTGGCTTGAAATTACATACTTTTTGGACAACGTGATGATGTGCATGCAAATAAGGATTATTTTCATTTCTTTACGATATTTGGGCGAATACTTCCGAAAGTAGACAAACCTCCGGTTGCTGAATTGAGAATTCTAGGATAAGCAGTACTTAAGTAACATTAGAGTACAGAGTTGTCAAAAAAATTACGGATTTCAAAGCATTTTTTTGACAACTCTGTACTCAAATACTATTTAAGTATTGCTTATCCCGAATTCTCAATTCAGAAACCTGAGGTAAGCTAAGAATTATTCAATCCTCAACCCCACGTAATTTTAATCATTTTGAGAGACCCTTTTGAGAGGCGCTTACGGTAATCAGGGTACAACGATAGCCCGAGTTGATAGATGTTTTCTCATTTTCGAGAATGACGCTGTCTGGTAGAAACCTCTATCGGCCGGCGCGAAGTGTAGTTTTGACATTGACTTCGTTAATTTTCAATCACTGTCCAGTGGCCGGTTTCCGAGGACACGGTGAGTGTTGGGAAGTGAGAAGAATCTAATCCCGAGGTAACGGCGAAGCTTCAGAGCCGGTTATCCGCGCTTGCTGTTTTAAAGCGAGCTTCCTGTGGACAAAAGCAGTGCCTCTAAAAACTTGTGTTGCATCACACGTCGAGTAAACTACGCAATTTTTACACATTCAAACAACTCTATGTTTGATTATTTTACAGTATAGAACAATTAAGACACTCATATTTATGATTAGTTACGGTTTATACGCGTGCATTTTTTGCCCAACTAGTTTCGGAGCCACACGGAGCCCTTAATCATGAGCTAAACACGGGGCCAGGTCGCGAGTCGCAACTAATCATAAATATGGTATACGAAAGTAATAATACAAAAGTTAAGACGCTGTAGGTTGTTTTTCGATGAATGAGTATAATTTCTATTCATTCCCATGTCCCAGGCAATTTATAAAGGTCAATAAGGTTAATGCTTATAAGCGTCAGTCTGGTAACTCATCGGTTCATACTAGTATAACATCATTTTGGATCTTACTCGAATTCTAACTAAAGAACGCTTGCAGACCTTAACATAGGCTACTATGTAATCTAGCTAGGACAACAGATCTGCTTTTATATTTGTTACTCCTTGGACTTGAAGTTGTATCCCTAATTTGTTAAAACCATATTTTGACGGACTTTCACAGTTTTAGTGAAATAAATAAAATATTAAAAATTGAAACGTCCAAGATCTCTTCTCTCGTGTCAGCACGAGCTATACGAAAATAGCTCATGCTGTGGTGTAAATATTAGCCAGTCAACAAGGTTGGTAGCGGGGCTGACTGCCCAGGATGCGCCGGACGTACTTTTAAGTATTGTCACTCGTGAAGCTCTTTTCATGCACCCCTTTTTTCTGTTCAAGATAATAGACAATGTTTTTTCTCTATGCAAAACTGTCACAATTCCAACTGAATCACTACACAAAAGTCAAAATCGCATCAGGTCGTATAAGAGCATTAGTACAGAGATGCGTATGGGCCGGCGGGTGCTATCAATTGTGTTTGCGCCCATCTGATCTGGTTAGCTGATTGCAGCCTCCCCGCGGTCGCGCCGCTCCTCAAACAACGCCTGGATACCCTAACGGGTGGATATGACCTTTGTACGTGCATTTTGTTTGATATAGCTAGATTTTTTGATTAGTGAGTGGAGTATTGTGTAAGAGAAAGTAATTATAGTCCAGCCATTTAAATGGTGTATAAAGGGTGAACAATCTTTTGTCGGTGAAACATTAATTTTGATGTAAGAATCGAATTTAATTGATTGAAGAACAGGTGTTAGTGTTTACGTAAAATATGTACGTTTAATAGATTCTAAACGCAAAATGAGTGTTTTACGTTTGAAGGTTTGTTTACCTTTTATTCAAAACTAGCGACCCGCCCCGGCTTCGCACGTGTACGTTTTACAGCTTAAAACCTTCCTCTTGAATCACTCTATCTATTAAAAAAACCCGCATCAAAATTCGTTACGTAGTTTTAAAGATCTAAGCATACATAGGGACAGACAGCCGGAAGTGACTTTGTTTTATCGTACATGTATGTAGTGATTTGAATAGCGGAACTGTAGGTAACAATACTCTCAATAAATGTTTTGGTCCAACATGAGGAGCGAGATGCTGTCCTAAAGATAGAAGATTGTAGAATACTTCAGGTGAACTGCATCATCATACGTTGATAAATTTGAATCGCTTGATTTTAATTATTACATCTGCATAAAGTTTTTCGGTTTTGTTTGTAGTTATATCAATGTTGAACTTCTTCTTCCTGCTCTGTTCCCCAGTTACTTGTGGTCGGCAATCGGCATAATATGTTTTTCTCTTCCTCCCTGTCAGCCGTCACCTCATCATTTACCTACACCCTTTTCCTTCTCACATCATTGTTGAACGAAACAAAAATATTAAAAAAAAACTAAATACAATACTAATTTGCTCTTTTAACTCGATCGTATGCGAAAGGTTTAGAATTGAGCTGAAATATTTGTCGTCTAATCCGTTCAAGAGGTCTAACAACAAATTACAAAATCCAGAGTTTTAGAATATAGTTTTATCGTGAGTCTAGTAAAATTAGTTGTGATTTTAATGATGCACTTTGAAGAAGATGGGTAAATTATAGGTTCAGTTCATAACCAACAGTTCTTTTTTAAGGATTGACTTATACTTACCTAATTTTAATTGAAAGTTTTTCCTGAAGTTGTGTGTTATTGAGGTTATAGTCAAGGCCAGATTTAAAGGTTTGGAGGCCCTAGGTAACGAAGAAGTGGAGGCCCGTTGAAATGTTATTAAAAAGTTACTCGTGAATGTGATTTTTTTTGTCTTTGTCAGAAAGAGTGTCATTTTTTTCTTATCTAAATATTGTGGAATCACACTATGGAATCCCCTCTTTTGTGGCGACCCAGAGACTAAAGTCCTTATTGCCCTCACCTAAATCTAGCCCTAGTTATAGTAATTCATATTATATCAGCGATAAGACCGCCACTGTACCGTTCAATTTAAGATATTGTTTAAGAGCTGTGTTACAATTTTGGTGTACAATAAAGTATAAGTATTCTATTCTATTAATTATTTCCAAGCAGGAATCATATCATAGAGAATCCTGATTCTCGCAACAAAGTTCGATAGGACTTTATTCAATTTATTGGGGTTCGTTTAAGTTAATGTACATCGTGCTTTTGCATCTCTATCCAAAGATTCTATGATGACTAAAAGTACTACATACATTAACTTACACAAACCCCAAAACACTATCTAAAATCATATCCAACTTTGTCGCATGCATGTATCGCAGTGAATAGAGGCACCTCATTATGTGAACCTTTGATTCGTACACTCGTTATGACTTACTTTTTGGTGCACACCCGTATATTACTCGTACACTCGTACAGTGTACAACCATCCTATTTGGTCGTATTAAAAACTTGTGGCCAGACGGCCGCGTCAGTGAGTATATTCTGAATTTGAAATTTTGTTTGAGCGAATGCATGTTTTCAATGCGCGAGTGATTACAGTATGAATTTGTCTATGTGTGAGTGGGGGGTCTGTTTATAACATTTGCATGTGTTTGTGGAGAGGAAATATTGGAGCGAAATTAACAAAAGCCCGATGAGCACCTACCTTTAGCACTGTTATACTTTTTAATTTTCTTTTATTGACTATATTTGCATGACATCCTTTGTAGACTAAAACAAAACTCCAATTTGCTTAGTATTCACCCATTTATTTTTTATGTGTTGTTTTTCTTTTTCTTTCTTGTGCTGAGAGCGCTATTTATGGCATGGATGTAACATGGTGGATCTTCCCTACACCAGTGTAAAGAATGCAAGCGACATCCACACGAGGTGATTGATTCATCAAGTGATTTATCATAGTGAACGAAAGTCGCAAAGTAAAAGTACGGTAGTGAGTGTTTGCTTTTGCTTGCACATTCGCTTAACCGTATAGTCCGTAGCGGGCCCCGAAAGGGGACGAACACAAGAACTACCGTAAACTCGTTTTCGACCCCGATCGGGGCCCAGAATTAGGTCATACGACATCCTAATTAATAATGTAAACATTTAATTATCTACTTATCGGATCTTGTTATTGGATGAAATTTATAAGAACGAAATAAAAAGCTCAAGTTTGAGTACCATTGAATCAATCCTATTTAGCGCACGAGTTTTAATATTTATCTTTACAAAACTGAATGTATAAATGCGATAACCGCCATTTGATGACAGTCGTGGTGGACGCTAAAAATCATAAAAAGAATGGATTCTGGACTACCAATCATCACAAAATGAGTAAATCATTTATTAACTCGAGGAAATCATCCATAGTTTTGGTAATTTTAGTAGTGATAACAAAGTTTTTGATATCCAAAGTAAAAGCTTCCCGCCAGTTGAACTTTTGTTGTTGTTCATTTATCACTAATATCACAAATTACACAGTATAGTCCGGTCAAGTTAGCTCAAAAAATAGGGGTAGGTTAACAGAAATTCGCATAGAGCTAAAAATTGGTACGAATGTTCGGAACACCATTATAAATCAAATTTAAAAAGTCCCCAGCGATCCCACACTTGCAAAAAAAAATATTCAAGGTCAAAGTTCGCAAATATGGGTTTTTTGCGTTTTTTAGCCAAACGGTAAGTTTTATGATAAAAATAGGTCAGACAAAAATTGTAGATTATGCAATTCTCTATAAGAATTGTCTACAATTTTTCTCCTAAACGTCACCGTTTCTGAGATATAATGGTTGAAAAAGTTGTATTCTTTATAATATGCGTTTCCACGCCACCTGGAAGGTAGTGTACTTGGCGCGTTTTTTTAACGTGGTTTCTCCAATAGGCCTATCCCACAATCTATTGTGATCCTGTTTAATTCAATACTAATTCAAAATATATAAAAACTGGTACTATTGGAAATGATGAAAGCCGTATGAATTCTAAAGATTAAGTCAAATTATCCGTCTCATTCATAATCATCTGATAATTCTGCTTCCTCTTCTTCTTGTTCGTCTTCTTGTACTTCTTCTTCTGCTTGTTCTTCTTCTTCCTGCTGGGTGTAAGTAAATTGGTCTAACAGCGATGTATCAGATGTCTCCTCACTGATATTGTACGAATCCTCTTCTGATGGTGATTCAACATTGGAGCACGACTGACCTTGACAACTGGTACATGTTAATCGCCATCAGAAGAGGATTCGTACGATATCAGTGATAAAGAATACAACTTTTTCAACCATTATATCTCAGAAACGGTGACGTTTAGGAGAAAAATTGTAGACAATTCTTATAGAGAATTGCATAATCTACAATTTTTGTCTGATCTATTTTTATCATAAAACTTACCGTTTGGCTAAAAAACGCAAAAAACCCATATTTGCGAACTTTGACCTTGAATTTTTTTTTTTGCAAGTGTGTAATCGCTAGGGACTTTTTAAATTTGATTTATAATGGTGTTCCGAACATTCGCACCAATTTTCAGCTCTATGCGAATTATTGCAATTTGAAATGTCTAATTTGACCGGACTAGTAGGCGTGGTCAAAAACAATCCATCATCTATAGACAAATGCGATATACTACTAGAAAAAGCCCATGTTTTAACGTAAAACATAAACGTACGTAAAATATCACGAAATCTTTGTTATCACTACTCAATTTGGGATTCGGAATCAGCCGCCATATTACTTTTTTATGGTTAATGATGTGAGAAAGTGATTATGTGAATCGATTATTTCGTTGTGATTTTGTTCGAATCGATTTAATAAAAAATAAGTAACACCAAAAATCGATTTTTTTAATTATAATAAATATTTTACATGTTTGATGTAATTTTACATTCTATCTATGTTAAAATTATAATCAAGCAATCAAAGATACTTTTTTTTAAATATCGTAATAAGTCAGTAGGTAAGTACATTTAAATGAAATAAAATAGATTTAGATTCATCATAAATCATAATCCTCTGTGGCTACATCAATAAATATTCGTACCGAAACTTCACCGTGGAATCCAATGCATCCGTAGACTGATATTCTTTATTCAAAATTCAAAAAATAAATTCTAATTTGACGCAATATCGGCAGTAAAATAATAATTATCTACGAAACGTTCCTTGTAAATAAGGTTTAAAATTGTTAAACGGGATCTTAATAGTGCGAAATCTAGGTACCTCGCCTACGCCTTCATGTACTAATTTTAAATTGCATAGGTACCTACATAGAATATTAATTTTACTATGTCCAGGATGGTTGACGGTTGTGAATAAGCGAAAAAAAAACAGAAGAGAGGTGAAGAGGGTGAAGAGGTCATACATTATAGACTTTATTTTTTGAAGGCGTAGATGGTATAGGGTGCCCAGTATATCTGACATAGGCGTAGTGAGTATTTGATTTCGGGGAAGATTTAATGGCGGAAAGCTTTTGGCATTCTCGATGCGAGACATTGATGAGGCCTTGGGCCATCTTAAGTCGGATGCTGACCGGAAGCATTTACTTATAATGTAGTAGTTAGAATTCGAATAAGTTAGAACGTAAAACGAGCAATGAACATGCTGTTATGTGAAAATAGCGAATAATTGTAACATTACACGAACTCTTAAATGTTTCACCTCAGACTAGGCACCTCTGGGTTTTGAAGTAGGATTTTATTTCGAGATCGATTTTAAACGCTTTATGAAATTTTGCTCGTTTTATTTGGACAGGGGTGCAAAGGTAACAGTAGTTCAGCCATCTTTACTTGGCACTTTTACAACATTTTTTAGACCTTAACATTTTGTCGAGCTGATAGTCGCAGCGGATAAGCCTTGCAGCAGTAGGTAGACATAAGTTATTCTTAAATTCAAGATGGCGGCCTTGAAAATTTACTTATTATTTCATAATTATATTATTTCCATAGATTTCGGGGGTGCTGAAGCTGAAAATAAATTCTACTCCTAAATCCAAGATAGCCGTCATGAAAGTTCACTACCTGGTTAAATGAAATTTACTAGCCCTTAAATCATGGGATTGACACCCATGACAGCTAGCCAATTTGCGTAACCGCCATCTTGGATTTGGATTTTAATCTCATTTTCGGCATTAACACCCCGAAAATCACGATTTTGAAACCCATGACGACTAATTTGCAAATTTTTGTAGCCGCTATCTTGGAATTTCATTTTGTCTCCATTTTCGGCCTCAGCGCCACCGAAAACTACAGAATTGACACCCATGACGACTAGTGAACTTTTCATGTTTTGACCTCATTTTCTGCAACAGGAGCCATGAAAACCATGGAAATATCACCCATGATGAATAAGTAGTAAGTTTTCGTAGCCGCTATCTTAGATTTAGAAATCGATCTTAGCCATGTTTGTTTTGTGAACCGACCTTATGTCCTCTAACATTATTAAAACCTGATTATAGTAGTACGTCCTCTATCTTATGAACTATTTCACTTCTATTTGAAATCAGGAAGCAAAGGCCCAGGAATTTATGTCCCGAGCTGCGGTATGGCAGATTAGGACATAAGCTCCGCCTCTCTGCTGCTCGCTTTCCTCAGCAAACCCTAGCACGAATGCTCTGCGACAATGTACCGCGTTGACCGACTGCATGTAGTAATATAGGAGAGAATGTGGTAATACATTCTAATTATGTCTATTAGATACTTAAAATATCTTCGTGTTCATTCTACTTGTACTAATATTTAATCTGTGCCAATACTTTAGGTTTTGGAAAAATAATTTCTATTCACGTGAAATTATTTATTTGTAGCTATGCCGAAAATAAATAAATGTCATTAATTAACTTTCGAGCGATTTTATTTATTTAATGATTATTTTTCGATTAGGATGAATGAGTTTCGATTAGGCTGAATGAGTATCAATTTGGCTGAATGCAACATTTGTATTGTATTAACAATTTTGGATTGATGGTCAGCACTAGGTTCGAATTAAGTCGACGTACAATTTTTACTGAATTGAATTGTGTTTTTTTATCCGTTTTTGTATTTGAATAATGGTAAAAGTGAAAATGAAAAGAAAAAGAAACTATGTTTAGCTTGTCCCTTCAGCGTTTCAACACGTAACTAGGTACGTTAATTATTGTTTTTGAGCTAATCTATCTCAACTAATATTTGGATATAGGTATATTAAATATCTATTTTATTCTAATTTCGCATTATGTTGACGTAGCTTCACGTAAACAGCACATTTTTAAAGAAATTTACTACACATATTAGGTACAATATTAATGAAATAAAATATTTTTCACATTAAATTCATACTTAAAACTTGCGTGCAAATTCCTGCATTTGGTGACTTAATTCAATTAATTGACGCGACAACTCCCCGAGTCAGCGGGTATGACAAATGTCAAAATCTCGTCGAGCCAAAGGGTTAATCTAAAAACTAGGACAAAAACTAAAAAAAAACAAAATAGTATGTTAGCCGCTTGAAACAGAAGCCTATGCAGTGAATTTAGTTTTGTTGATTGCCAAGACTTCTAATTCATTTTTTGCAATACGATCCACTACAGAATTCGACTAATTCTGTATAATATAGCACTAATAGCCGTTATCTCGTTACAATTGTCTGCAAAAAGAGGTGGAGTTAGGAAAATCTTACTTGTAGCTCAGGGCAGGTGAGTAGCGATTCTTTATACAGCATGACTCTTTATTCAGCATGACTTAGTCTTAGACTTATTCTATTTACATCAAAACTATGAACATTGCTCATAATTATGTACAACATTTACTACAAGACAAAGGAGGAGCTCGTGGCTAAATAATTACAGCCGCATAGACCGATCTTCCGGGTTAAGCCACGCTTGCCGAGGTTGGTCTGTGGATGGGTGACCATTTACCATAGCGAGTTTCCTCCATGCCTCGGAAAGCACGTAAAGCCGTTGGTCCCGGCTGTCATTTGTAGATCTTTGACAGTCGTTACTGTTGGTCAGAAGCCAGAAAGTCTGACAACCAGTCTTACCAAGAGTATCGTATTACCCAGTTACTGGGTTGTGGAGGTCTGATAGGCAGTCGCTCCATGTAAAATACTGATATTCAGCTGCATCCGGTTCGACTGGAAGCCGACCCCAACATAGTTGGGAAAAGGCTAGGCAGATGATGATGATTTACTACAAGACAAACTCTAAATTCGTGAAAAAAAATCGTCTGTGTGTTCACAAAAATCATCATGTTGCTTACTTAACAAAATGTATGAAAAAGTTTTTTTTTTTTGCAAAAATTATGATTTTATATGATTTATCTTTTTTATGTAAAAGTTGTACAGAAAGATGATCAGAGGTCATGGTTTTCGGATGTAAAGTGACTAACCAGTCGTGCTACATAATTTTAGTACCACCGACCATGTAGGTAAACCATACGTAGGTACACATCAGGCAAAGAGAATTGATGTCCCAAAGCCGATCATTAAATTACGAGTTTTTGCAGGTGTATACTTAAGATTAGGACACTAGTTTGTAATAAATTAGATACTCCTACGATACCAATAGCCGAAAACCGACTTCAAAACAAAAACTAAAAAGAGTAAAATAATTACCAAGATATAAAATTAACAGTTTCAGAAGTCGGTGGCTTTTATTTGTTTCAGTGTAGAATTGCACCGACTTCTGAAACTGTTAATTTTATATCTTGGTAATTATTTTACTCTTTTTAGTTTTTGTTTTGAAGTCGGTTTTTACTTTTATTTAAAGTTATTTATTATATACATTTTAGTGCCATAAATTACACGGTTTAAGACTACAAATTTAAATGACACGATTGCGTAATCTTTCCTACAATTAAGTAGTTTTCTTTAAGAATTAATGTATAATTATCATGACGGCTCCTTACAAATACATACAAACTTCTTTGTTCTTGGCTAATGTTACTGTAATCACAGTTAAAACAGAGATTGAAAGTCCTTATCAAAACTTTTGCATAAAGGAACCACAAACGAAAACATCATCTAAGTATATTTTTTTTTTGTTTTTGTTGTTTATTTCAAAAAGCGCTGAATCTATTTCGATAAAATTTATATGGGACCACCTCTAAAGTATGATCTACCAAACAAAAAAGAATCATCAAAATCCATTCATAATTGGAGGAGATATCGCGTAACAAACATACAAAAAAAAAAAAAACATTCAGACGAATTGAGAACCTCCTCCTTTTTGAAGTCGGTTAAAAACTACCCAACTTTGCTGAAACCCCAAAAAATAGGCACTTATTCAGCACAGCAGCTTTTCCAACCCAACTTACCCTTAAAGGATAAAAGCAAAACAGTGCCTACGTAACGTAAAAATAAAAACGTTTTAATTCCGCCGTGTCGCAATGCAGGAACCGCGGCTTAACCCGCTGCCGCCGGCTAGTGCACGACAGCACATATCGATAAGATCGACATCGCACGGTATCGCACCTGCTTTTATTGTTTCAAACCGTTCCATCCCGGTCGACGGAACCGCCTCCGGGTAAACCTGGCAAAAATCTAAATGGAGGCCTCCTAAATGTCGATGAATTTATCGAACTCGTACCATCACTTAGCACCCATTATGTAGGATGTAACGTAATGTACTGTTGAGTGTTTTTCGGGACAGTGATCGGTTTTTTTTTTGTTAATTATATCAGTAAATGGAATAATGCAGCTATAATTTGTATCTAAAATTTCCTTCAAGCACTTTAATCGTAGGCAAGCGCAAATGTTACCCTTGCTGCAGCCAGGAAACAGCTTATTTCATAACCCTGGGTTTTAGGAATGTAATCAAGCATATCAGTGTATACTAGACACTGAATATTTATAATGTTTGTACATTCATTACCCTTCAGTACTTCGATTAACTATTAGTACAATTGTTGACCGAAGCTTCAGCAGCCCAAAAAAAACTATCTTTTAACAAACTTTAAATACACAAGTCTTTAGTAAGACACTTTTACTTTACACATTAAAAACCTGACTTCTTCTCAAATTGAAACGTTCATTATAGCAACAACAAATTCTATCGATTTATATCAATAATAAACTTTGCCCAAATCCGAAAATATAACAGACAAATCCCTCTCGTCATCCCACTCGAAAGTCAAAAGGGGCGACAGAGCCATACTGGACAATTCAGAAAGAAATCTCACTGATAAAATTTTAATGCCTGTATAAAAAGGCTATAAATTTGATTTACGCGCCCCCGGCCGCTGTAACGGGGTAATATCGAAAAATAACATGAGATAATGTTGGCTTACAGAGTGGGGTCAGGGTTGGATTAGGTTATATTTGCGTTTGGAATGTATGAAGCCAGCGGTGGCCGATGCGACGCGGACGTCCTAGCCGTGTGTTGGTGCGGCGACATGATTCGGCGCCGGTAAAAAATGTATTGGATCTGAAGTTTAATTTATTTTGATGTTTGATCTTGTTCTTTTCTCGTCTTAACAGGTGTGAGAATAGATCATGTCGTGGTGAAAAGATTAGCCTGTCAACAAGGTTGGTAGCGGAGCTGACTGCCCAGGGTGCGCCGGACATACTTAATTACAGCGGTTACGCACTGCATCCGATCCGGATCCGTGAAAATAAGAATATAAAAAAACTCGGACCGAATTCGGATATTGCTTTTCGCACTGCATCCGATCTGAATTCGTGAAAATATAGATCTAGAGTCTAAAAATCTCAGACCGAATTCGGATATTGTTTACGCACTAATCCGACCTCTGATCCAAATCCAAGCAATTCAGGGGCCATATTTGGCATATGTCCGGTTTGAATCCGAGGTAATGCGAAAGCGTTCATACAAACAGTACTACGGCTAGTTCGGTCCGTCAATATTTCTTCCGAACTGGAGACTCACGGATGACGGGGAGAAATCGGATGACGGAAGTCAGATCTAGTGCGTAAACTATCATACAAATAGTTTTATGACTACTTCGGGACGTGTTTTCACGGATTCGGATCGGATGCATTCCGTAACCGCTCTTAAGTATTGTCACTCGGGGAGGCTCTTTTCATGCACCCCTTATTACATTATTTTGGACGTAGGTACTTATTGAACCCAGTTATTTTCTCATTAAGTAACTCAGGCCTCTGTGTTTTAGTGGTTTTCGAGAGTCCCATGTCCCAAACGCCAAGGAGGGCTCAGAGTATGTATTAAGGGGAATCACAAAAATAATGTAATATATTTAAATGACAAAAGCTAATGTGTTGTTATTCTACAAAAACAAGCGGGGGACGAGAACTTACCTCATGAAACACATAAAATATTCGCAAAGAAAGCACTTGGATATAATAAATTCCTTATTGGGCCGCGGCAGGAACACAAAATGAGTAGAAGAAGCCACTTAAAAAGATTGGCACTCAACGAACCGGCATAATCTATGCAAATTACGTCAAATTAGGAGTCGTCAACACGCTGTGCCTCCTCTGCGTAATTTTGAAGGCAAACCCTCCTTTATTATTAATATTTATTCCGCTCCTTCCGTCCGAAACGGGGAAAAAAATAAATCTCGGCGAAACACTTCGATCGGCTAATGAATCGGATAAATAAATTGATGGAAAAATTCTTGTACGTAGGTTTTCTTGGAAGGTGTTCTGAAATGGTTTGAGAGGGTTAATGATTATGTAATACAGTGTCAAGTGGATCCATTTCATTCTACAATAGCGACTGCTACTCGGCACTGACAGCTGTTAAAAGTTCAAGAGTTTAAATCTCCATCTTGGTGTATTGTATTCCTAAACGCAGTGCCTTTAAATATAACTTGATCATGAATGCCTTGGCATTCTTGAATGACAAAAAAAACCAAGACACTGCAAATTCCATAATTAAATAAAAAATAACAAATAAGGAATTTTATTATACTTTGAAAACTATAATGACAAAGAATATATTGTGTATTGATAAAACACACATTAAAAAGGTTTTTGGTATCACAGGGCCAGCAGAACACTGACTCCTAAGTCACAGGATCGCCTACTTTAGGAATCAGGGTTTACCCTTTTGTCTTAAGAAAATGTATAATATTGTCTTAAGAAATGTATTAAGATTTGATTGTTATTATTAACACAAAACCACTACAGGCATGAGTGTTATTAGCCTTACCAAACAACCTTTATACAGCGTAGACCGTGGACCAAGCTTTTCTCCCAAACGAACATTCAAGTAATAACGACACAGTACTATTCGTAGAATGCTTGCTTCATTGCAGTATTGAGCTCCGATGCACCAATTATTTACCATCAGTTTTACTGCTAACTCTTCTGCGCCAACCTTTGACCCATTTTATTGCACCCGCTGTTACTTTTATCTTGTTTTTTTATTTATTTGTGATTTGTAAAGTCTTCGTTTATTCCCAGTAGTCCCACTATAGTTGTTCAATGAAGGGACTACTGCGATTTCTCCGTGATTCCCAATAGTAAAAATTCCAGTAGTCCACGGGACAACTATAGCGGGATTACTGTTACTGGGAATACACGACTTCAGGCTTTGTCAGAATTAAAAAGATAGGTAGCAATATCTTCCTGTTTGTTAATTTAAACAAAATACTTTCACCAATCTTTTAGTCAAGCGTGATTATTACGACAAGATTACTTTTCTTTTTTAAGAAAAGCTTTGCCCCACACACAAGATTTCGCCTGTATCGTGTGTGCATTTACAGACACAAATCTTTACATGCACAAAACTCCAGAGGCCTGATTTACCTAATTATAGAAGTTCAGTTGCAGCGTAGTTGCAGTTAAATGTCGATCAAAACAACGCTTTTGTATTCTCTTAACAGGCGATCGCTTCTTCTTCTCTCGTGTCAGCACGAGCTATACAAAAATAGCTCATGCTGTAGTGAAAAGATTAGGCAGTCAGCAAGGTTGGTAGCGGGGCTGACTTCCCAGAGTGCGCCAGACGTACTGAAGTACCGTCACTCGTGGAGGCTCTTTTTAACCGACTTCAAAAAGGAGGAGGTTCTCAATTCGTCTGAATGTTCTTTTTTTTTTTTTTTTGTGTGTTTGTTACGCGATATCTCCGCCATTTATGAATGGATTTTGATGATTCTTTTTTGTTTGGTAGGCCATACTTCAGAGGTGGTCCCATATACATTTTATTGAAATTGATTCAGCACTTTTTGAAAAAATGGTCCGAGAATTTGTACACTATTGTAATTGTAATTTGTGGCACTAAAAAGTATGAAATTAAAAAAACTTTAAAAAAATAAAAACCGACTTCAAAAAAAACTAAACGGAGTAAAATAATTATCATTTAATAAAACTACCAGTTTCAGAAGTCGGTGTTCTACGCTGAAACAAATTGAATGCACCGACTTCTGAAACTGGTAGTTTTATTAAATGATAATTATTTTACTCCGTTTAGTTTTTTTTGAAGTCGGTTTTTACTTTTTTAATCACGCACCCCATCGATCCAGGCCCAGGCGATCGCTGTCAGATACACTCGTGTAAACTTTGTATTGTTGTAGTAAAACGCACACACTTAACTGCAGCGTCACTACAACTTGATCGGCGGGTCATATAATTACTTAAATTAGCCTACAATTCCTCTATGACGATTTGTTTTGGCGCTCATTGGCATTTAATGAAGATTTTGCAGGGACGTTTAATCATTTACTTACTGAATATACTAAATTTTGAACAAGCTGTTCAAAACTATCGGTTATTAAAATATTCGTTTGTTAGACAGTTTAAATTAGTATGACAAGTCATCATCATCTGCCTAGCCTTTTCCCAACTATGTTGGGGTCGGCTTCCAGTCGAACCGGATGCAGCTGAATATCAGTATTATACATGGAGCGACTGCCTATCAGACCTCCACAACCCAGTAACTGGGTAATACGATACTCTTGGTAAGACTGGTTGTCAGACTTTCTGGCTTCTGACCAACAGTAACGACTGTCAAAGATCTACAAATGACAGCCGGGACCAACGGCTTTACGTGCTTTCCGAGGCACGGAGGAAACTCGCTATGGTAAATGGTCACCCATCCACAGACCAACCTCGGCAAGCGTGGCTTAACCCGGAAGATCGGTCTATGCGGCTGTAATTATTTAGCCACGAGCTCCTTAAATTAGTATGACAAGTGTTGATCAATTATTTTCTGCATTGGTAAGGTGACGCAATCCACCCTAACCTGTTGAACTAACGAATACCAGTGGGGTTATTTTGTAGATATTTGGCCTATCACTAGGCCAAATATCTTTCCGTGTAGTCGCTTTGTTGTCAAGTGCTATATACAGGATGGGTAAAAAATCGCGGATCATACGAAACAGGGCGATAGTTGGGGTTATTTGCAGCATTTTTTGGCAATACATTTTTTTTACAGTAAATTTTTATAGTTACTAAATTTTGAGATATTAATTTTTTCAGATATTGAAAAAATTACCACACAACGCATCAGCAATCCTCTCGGTGTTGTAGGTGTATATAAGCGGTAACCATTTACCATCCAGGTGGGCCGTCGGCTTGTTTACCAACATCTATATAAATAAAAAGAAAAGTCCTGACTGACTGACTGACTCATCAACGCCCAGCCCAAACCCTTGGACCTAAAAAGCTAAAATTTTGCACAGAGGTTCCCTCTACAATGTGGACAAGGAATAAGGAAGGAATTTTCGAAATTCAACCCCTAAGGAAATTAAATAGGGGATGAAAGTTTGTATGGAAAATCGTCACTTAACGGGTTCAAAATTTCACGCAAGAGAAGCTGCGGGCAAAAAGCTAGTATTACATAAAAAACTAAATAAATGATAGATGATGTATACTCACGTGTCTAAACCACCTAATAAGGATAAAATAAAAAAAAGCAAAACCAAAAAATTTTTTTTTTCAATTTTCATTTCCGTCTCACGCGTGAATGAATGCACGGCGACATAACTGGCGGGCGCGACTAGCGCGATATCGCTCTTTGCAGTCAGTTAGCTCGGGGCTCTAAAATGTCTCAGAAATAGAAAATATTTGTTTTTCGTTTTCGATTAAAACCATTTAGGGTTAATTTGTGTTACCAGTGGATCACGCGGTTTGAAGGAATTACACGAATTTATTTACACCCTGTATTTATTTATTTACTTATTTATAATAACTTTCGTGATTTCCTGAGATATTATATAGAATTTTCATGAAATTTTAAAACAAAAGTATACGTAAATTCCGTAATATTTGTTCCTTGCACGTTTAAATATCGTAAAACTGAATGAGAGCACCTGCAGTTCGGTTCGCTCCAACCAATTGAATTTATTTTCGTTAACCATATTAATATTGAATATTTTAATATAAAATTAAGTTCAGTGCACATAATAATTATTTTATGATAATGAGCGATGGATTTACTATATCTGTTAAACTTACCTTTTTATTTTCGGAAGTAGAGCCATAATAGCTTTACGTCGTGTTTCTTTAAGCTCCCATGATAAAGGGGTATGTTTTAAGTTTGAAGCTTATGTTTATCTGTCTATCTGTGGCATCGTAAGGCCTAAACGGATGAACCGATTTAAATACTTTTTTTTTTATTGTAAGTTGGTTTAATCGAAATGGTTATAGGCGGTGTTTAATGGAAATCGGTTCAGCCATTTCAAAATGATCAGCACTTCCGCTCGTGAGATGCATGAAAAGAGCCTCCACGAGTGACGATATTTCAGTACGTCCGGCGCACCCTGGGCAGTCAGCCCCGCTACCAACCTTGCCGACTGGCTAATGTTTTCACCACAGCATGAGCTATTTTCGTATAGCTCGTGCTGACACGAGAGAAGAAGAAGAAGACTTCCGCTCGTCCGATTGGCTACATGCAAACCTGATGACAATACAATATTGGGGTATCATTCAACTGATCTTATAGCTCGTGGCTAATTAACACCCGCACGGATCGCATGATTTGCCAGGTTAAGCTGCGCTTGCCGCGGTCAGTCTGTGGATGGGTGAGCATTCATTGCACATTGAGGTCCCTCCATGCGTCGGAGAGTACGTTGAACCGTCGGTCACGGCAGTCGTTACGGGTAATCAGAAGCCCAAAAGTCTAACAACCGGTCTAACCTTAAAATATCGGCATTGCCCAGTAACTGGGTTGCGGAGGTGTGGCAGCCGCTCCGTTTAAAATACTGTTACGAGTATTCGGCCGCATCTAATTCTCCTAAAATAAATCTTGATAAATCACAACCGAACTAAGGCCGAACCGTTCATTCAGACAGTTCTCAATTTCAAAAGCTGTCGAATTCTTTGACACAAAAAACAAAATCAATCATTTTGAAAGTTTTCGAAAACAAAAACTGACTGACGGTTGTGGTTCGATTGCGTTTGGCAACAATTTATTTTAGGAGAATTAGGCCCCAGGTCGGGCAAAGTGTTATTGAGTTTTTCTGTGTGGACTTTCTCAGTAGCAGCCCGGAGTCTAGATTTGTGTTCGGTTGGTGGCAATAAACATCGCCCCCTATTACTTACATGGGACGGACTTAAACGTAATAGTGAAATAAGGATCTACTATACACCTCTGCCCATCCCTTCGGGGAAAATAGGTGTGATGTCATGTTATGTGTTACGGTAAGGATACACGGCGACACAATACACTCGACACTCAGTGTCGACACCGAGTGTCGTAGTGTGTACATCGCTGTTACACTGAGTTGCGCATTAGCTCTGGTTTAATTTCAGTGTCGCGATTGCATTGTGTTGAATGTCAGTGTCACCGTGTATATGTCACCTAATAAAAGATTTTAAAAAGGAATCACAACTTTGTAGTGTTTCTAACCAAACTATCTTTCAGGCGAACTAAAAACTAGCCCAATGGCATAAAATCTAAAACACCACATCTGTGGATTTATGATCTCAGTCAAAACAAATACCGTCCCTACATAGATAAGGGCCGGGCAGGGAACTTTAAAGAAAGTCGGCAACTAACAAGCGTCAACACCGGCAAGATGAAAGAAGAACGCAATAAAAAATCATAAAATGACCCAAAAATATTGTTAGTGTAACGCCCGTAACTAAACCGAGTTATAAAAATATTCCCCTCGCCTCTGAAGCTACTGGTTGTAGTTAAAAACTTACCTTTGTGGTGATACAACAATTTACTTTAGAACAATTAATTTTATTAGGCACTTTCTTAGGTAGAAATATTTTTTGTTTGAATTCGGGAGGCAACAAAGTAAAAGAGTAATGTTGTTTTTGAGAATATTTTTAGGTTTCTGGATATCCATTATTATATTATTCATATTCCTTTCTATACAGGGTGTAAACGAATTCGTGTAATTCCTTCAAACCACATGATCTATTAGTGATGTAGATAAACCCCGCACGGAATTTAGATTTATTAAAAATATTTTTTTTCACAATATTTTTTTTATGTTGTAGATAATTTTGATGCTATGCATAAATGAAAGAAGCACGGTGACACAGCTGACGGGCACAACTAGCGCGATATCGCTCCACGTAGTCAGATAACTTGGGACGCTAAAATTAGTCAGATACAAAATACCATGTTTCATCTTTTGAAAACTTTTTTTCGTTGATTCTGAAAAAAACCTATGCAGGGTCAATCAGTGTCACCAGCAGATCATGCGGTTTGAATTACACGAATTCGTTTACACCCTGTATAGAAAGGAATAATTATGCAGCTAAAGTTTTAGGTATAATGCTCACATCATATTAAAGTACTTCTGAACCTAATCAAGCTTGATTTAGCGACATTCCATAATTTTTTTTGCTAAACCAAATTGTGTTCATGTTCATGGCCCAGATGTGGTAGATGTAGTTTCTTAACATGAGTTTAGGTACGATAAGACTAACGTACGCGTAAGTAGAATAAATACAAATCTAAGTGACAACCAATCTGCATTAAATTGCGCAAAACACTTGTCTTTGATTTCGACAGGTTAACAGTATTCATTGCGTGGTACTTAGACAAAGTATGTGAACTACTTGATCTTAGGCGTGGTACATAGTTTATGTTAATACATACGTTGCTACGGAAATTGTTCAAATGTCAAAATCAAAGCCATAGTGATGACGAGTATTTAGCACAATTAAAATGCAACTGATTACAACTTAAATAATGACCATTGCTCCTTTCTTATACAAGAGATCAATCAATGTATTTAGCAATTCGTCAATAGTCTTCGACGTAAGCTACACAAAAGCTATAAAATTAAACACAAGATAATAAACAACAGTCAAAATTTTTCTTTACACACATCAGTTGAGTCGTAAACGAGATAAAAGTAATCTCAAAATAACCAAGTTTAATTTACCACAAACAAATAAAACATACACCTGCATCTTTGAACGTAGACTTATTTGACTTGAGAAGAAACAATTGAAGGTAGAACAGCCGAAAAGGTGAGTAGCGATCAGTTAGGCCCGGAATCCACCAAAGCGGAGAGGAGAGGAGACGAGAGGAGATGTGCTGCGAAGCTGGCAATCTTTTTCCACTAAAGCGGAGAGGAGATGCGTAGCGAAGAAGAGATGTGAGCTGTGCGTAGCGGAGATGTGAGCTGTGAGAGCTCTAAATCAGTCAATTCGGGTGTGCGAGGCGCGGGTTAAGGCCCGGTCGCCCGACTACACACATCTCCGCTCTGCCGCGCCACTTGCTCGCTCGCGGCACAAAATTTTATATAAAAATGAGACGTCTCCTCTCCTCTCCGCTCAATCCATTTCCACCGAAGCTAAGCGGAGAGGAGATGTGGAATAACGAAATCTGATTGGTTATTCAAAACACATCTCCTCTCGTCTTCTCTCCTCTCCGCTTTGGTGGAAACCGGGCCGTATACTACCTATTTCTGCCGCTAAGCAGCACTGCTGCGTTCCAGTTTGAAGAGTATGGGTGCTAGTGAAATTACAGGCACACGAGACTTCATATCAGCAATACTTTTGGTGGTGTAGGTGTGTACAGTACCCGAAGTGTGAGTTTTTTTCGTTAACTACTGTAGTTGCGTCACGACAAAAATGTATGAAAATTTCGGCTGTGCCTCTAGGCGCACCGTTCACTAACTAATATTCGCGCGTTAATTGAACGGTGCGCCTAGAGACGCAGCCTAAATTTTCATACATTTTTGTCGTGACGCAACTACAGTAGTTAACGAAAAAAACTCACACTTGGGGTACAGGTGGCGGTAACCAATTTCCATCAGGTGGGCTGTCGGATTTTTTGCCGACCCATAACATAAAAAAAAGAATAAATCATATCAGCAATCCAGTTGGTGTTGTAGGTATATACAGGCGGTGGTAAACACTTTCCATCAGGTGGGTGTCGGCTCGTTTGCCGACCTATAATATAAAAACCATAAATCATATCGTCGCTCATTGCACGGTTCCTGTAGGCTTTCACGCGGAATAAGTCTAGCGACTTTACAATTCGCTAACGCTTGTCAATTATATTTATTACGAATTTTATATACCCATTAAAGTCTAGTTTCAGTGCCTACAAACTAATTTCACATAGAGCGGCTCTCTTATAAAATATAGTCCCTATACGTCGTGATAAAATAAAAATGACCAAATTGCATTCCCGAGGTTTTCATTTTCACTCCCGGGCGACGATATCAGCAACCCACTTGGTGTTGTAGGTGTATACAGGCAGCAGTAACCGCTTTCCATCAGGTGGGCTACCGGCTTTTTGCCAACCTACCACATAAAAATGACATTTTAAAAAGTCTTTAGTCGCGTATGTCGTGTAAGTCTATGCTACGAAAGACCATATACTACGCATCCGCGTAGCAATTTCGTAGGCACGCTGACGACACTATTAGATCTACAGAATAGCGTATTTGCGTTTAAAATCCAAGTCACAAGATTTTGAACGTATTATGTTATCATTATCATCATCATCATTCAGCCGAATGACGTCCACTGCTGGACATAGGCCTCCCCCAAACAATGTTGGCGGGGTTCGCCATAATCGCCACGCTCGGCAGGCGGGTTGGCGATCGCAGTGTGGTTGTTAATGTACTCACAGAACGCTGCTGCCCATCCTCTAGTGAATCCCTTAGATGCCTTTTACGACACCCACGGGAAGAGATGGGGTAGTGCTATTCTTTACGCCCAGCATCACACGGACGATATATTATGTTAACCACTTATTAGTTACGTCATTTTATTTTCTAATAAATGTGATTCTTCTATAATAATTATTATACTTGTTTATCTCTTGTACTAGCAGTGGGTAAATTACATGTTAAAAATCTAGCATTGATTAGAAAAGTTTCGACTTCAAAAACTAAAAGTATATTTTATACAAGGTTATTCGGAAAGGGGGTACGGTCAGCATCAAAAGTAGCTGAACTTTTGAGTTTTTAAACTTGGCATTAATTGGAAAACGAATTGTTTTAAAACAAAAAGTTTAATAGATACCTAGAGCTGCTAGATATAGGTCTAAGTATGCCTTAATTATTTTGCTCCCTATCAATTAGTTATCTAATTAATGCAAAGTTTAAAAACTCAAATGTTCAGCTACTTTTGATGCTGACCGTACTAATCAAAAAGGTGTTACAGAAACAATAATAATGAATAACTTTTGTACTTGTAAAGCTGTACTTTCCCCAAAAGTTAATAGTTTAAGAGAAATAGCAGTCGACACGTTTAGTGCAGTGGCAAAGCGATTGGCTTCTGCGCTACGGGTCGTGGGTTCGATTCCCACACGGAACAAAAATTTGTACGGCCTACAGATGGTTGTTTCGGGTCTGGGCGTTTGTGTATGTGAGATTTGTGTCTGTAAACGTACCCACGATACAAGAGAAATCTTAGAGTGGGGCAAAGAATTAAAAAAAAAAACAAATATTTCATAAAAAATACGCTAAAATCTATCTATCCTCAGCTATGATTGGCTGTGAAGTTTTAACACTTACTTTAAAACAGTCATCAGCGAAACTTTAAGTGGCCCTCGGAATAGTATCCCCTTT
Organism: Amphipyra tragopoginis; assembly: GCA_905220435.1. NCBI lineage: Eukaryota > Metazoa > Arthropoda > Insecta > Lepidoptera > Noctuidae > Amphipyra > Amphipyra tragopoginis. The sequence goes on from HG992009.1 coordinate 16,885,274, forward strand.
CCGACTAACCTTGTATAAGTTAGAAGTAAACATTAATAATTTCTGGGATAGATTTATAATTTTATATGTAACCTCATAGATAAATAATTTCATTTTATTTGTTTTATGAAGATCCATTGAACCCATAATAAAACCAAATAGCAACTAAAATCTTAATCACGCAATTCAACACACAAACCTCGAATAATTACCAAATCTTAGATCCCGCAGCTCATAACCCTATAACTGCTACTACGTCACCAAATCCACCCGGCTAACCCCCGATGCACATACGCAAATTGCACACGCCTAAATGGGTTTCGGCGTCCATCCACTGGGCGGCTAGTCATTAACTCACGGAAGCAAGTACAGCGGACCAATTTCCCCAACCGGTTGCCAATTAACAGCACTTGGGTGCCGGCGAGCTGGCCGCCGGGTTAGCAAGGCGACCGAAGGGTTAGCAAGATGTTTGTTATGATTTACGATTGAGGAAAGAGGGTCGGGTCGCTTGGAGTTCGTGTCGCATTTGAGGGTTGGAACGTTATAGTAAGTTTGAATGTTCTTGTGTAAGAGGTGGCAAGTAGTTTTTTTTTGGTTTGGTTTGAATTTAATCCTAACTTAATATTATAAATGCGAAAGTAAGTTTGTTTGTTTGTTACCTTTTCACGCCTAAACCACTGAACCGATCATCCTGAATTTTTACATATACGTTGTCAGGTGTACAGAAACGGGCATAGGGTACCTTTCATCCCGAAAAAAAGTACAGTTACCGAGGAAAACAACAATAACGATAATAGAGGGCGCCACGTGTCTTTCGAATCATGATTGAATTATATTATTAAAGAAAGTATAGTAGTGTGTTAAGAGTTCTTTTTTTTAATTATAAATTAGCGTGAGCGAAGCCGCGAGCAAAAGCTAGTTACCTCTATATTTGTTGAAGATCTTCAGTTCTTTTGAATTTGTGTAATTTTTTCAAACCTACTCGTGACACAGATTGATTCGGCTTCTTATTTTAATCTGCTTGTTTTCTTAACCTCTTTGTCATTTTAGCGCTCCGAGTTAACTGACTGCGCGGAGCGATATCGCACTCGTTGTGGTCGCCAGCTGTGTCGCCGTGATTCCATTAATTTATGCGTGGCATTGAAATATCCATCAAGTCTATTAAATAAAAAAAAACATTTTTTTTGCATTATTTTTTATTTAACCCCTCAGATGGTTGAGATACGTTAAGTCGAGATTCGCAAAAAAAAACATGCAAAATCCTTTGCATGGTTAATCTATACCAGTAATGGATCATGTGGTTCTAAGGAACTAAATTTTGATTATTTTGGGAACATGAGTTTGAAGTAAAAATCTTTTTTTTAAACTTTCCTTGACATAAATCGCCGGGTTAATTAAAAAACCAAGTAACTGCCGAAATCATGGTTACGAGTAATGGCGTTTTGAATATTTGTGTCCTACAATCTCGTATACTAACTTATCTAAAATAGTATACGAAAATTGAGGACACAAATATTCAAAACGCCATTACTCGTAACCATGATTTCGGCAATTAGTTGGTTTTAAAATTAACCGGGCGAAATACACATAGGTATCTACACAAATTAGTTGTAAACTAATGTTAGAAAAAGTAATTGCAATTTTAATATTTCACTTAACGCGCATTCGTATCTGTTTACAAATAATTTGTGTACAGCATCAATTCAATTTAAAATTCTCTTGTGCATTTCGCAAATATTTCTATTTATTTCGCTATTATATATTTTCATTTATTTATGTACCTTTGATTGGCATCGCAAATTTTCAAATTGAAATATTTACGTTACAATATTTTCTGTTGAAATCTAAAGGTTGTGGTTATTTTTATTGACACATATGCATAGTAGTAAAGTAAACTCAATTTCACAAGGCATCGTGTTTTACGTAAGTAATAATGTAAATAAATATCAAATTCATGAAACGTAGCTGTCGAATTCAATTTTCTGGTAAAATATATTAATAATGTTTAACATATTTTGTCGAAGTAATATGTATTAATTAATAAAGAGTAATTTCGACTACATTAATTAAATAAATGGTTGCAATATTTTAATGATTTTACGTTACAATGTTAAATTTATTGAAAAAACTGTATTTTACCAATTTACTACACGTAACATTTATCCCGACGCTCTGCGGTAATTGGGCTTGCTATAAACCTTAATTTACTTTTAAAACAAGTTAAAATAAAATCCAACGTATTTGCGCTCGACTAACGGTGAACGTTTTTAATGCAAAAATTTTAGTGTGCCATATAAAAATGTCTTTATTTACTTTGGTAAAAGTTGGGCCCAAAACAATTGCCCTAAATAGGTAAAAAGTAGAGCCCAAAAGTAATTTTATTTTTTACAAGGGCCTTTCTAAAGTTATAAATATGTAAATATTATGCAACTTAAATGGGGCAGAATGGAAGAAATTGGTGCAAAAAAAGTTAAAACGGTATTTTGACAATAGTCGTTCGCAGTAAAGAAATGCAGTTAGAAATGATTATTGTGTAACAGTGTCGTTAATTTTTTTAGCAAAATATATCTGTAACGTTTTTAGTAGATGCGAATATTTTTGTATACGTTTAGCGTCTTGCGAATTTAAATGTCACGGTGCTTTCTTAGAATATTGAATAGAGGTTTTGTAGTATCATCTTAGCTTTCTCCCAGAATCTATTTATCAGTGGACGTTGTCATAAAAAACATACTTTGGCGTTTTTTTTGCACGCGATAATTTCCTGTGTCTAAAACGCTGTAAAGTGATTAAAGGTTGTAATTATTGCATACGTACAGATAATATCAAAACAAAATTATGTATGATTGTAAAAAGTTTCGAAAGAGTTTTAAGTAAACTTGTTTTTTATTTGCATTATTTAGTATACAAATTAACAGTAAAGACTAAAAACTATTAGAAATTATTTCGTATTATTAGAAAATTCTAATAATGATTATAAGCTCTCATTTTAATTTTTAATTTGAAAGGCAGACGCCGTTTTCTTCCGGCAATAGAAGTTAAACAGTCCATTTAACACCCCTTCCCATAGACCAGATATTTTTTACCATGTTTTACAATAGTTTTGCAACCACCTGAGAAGGTCCATGACTGTACTCCAATAGTGCAGGCGGGGATAGTCCTCGGTTGGTGCCCCATCCCATTTTACATTAAAGTTCTCAAAGGGGCCTCTGCGCGTTGGACCTGTGTCCCCCGTATGCCTTCCAAAGGACGGGACGTTTTCCGGACGGAAGATGAGCCGTGAACTTAAAGAGATACAAAAATTATATGCTCTCATAATTTAATTGAAAGTTTTAAAGCGTCATCAACTTTTGCTGTTGACTACATACCTTCCTTGCTGCCCAGCTACTTGATATTTAATCCTGTAGTCGCCTTTTCTGATTCAGATAAAGACCAGGCTATCCAAATTATGTCTGTTTAGTCCTTTCTCAGCGATTTCCTAAGTACTTAATCGCACCTGGGGGCCTACTTCCTAAGTCCGTCAACGATTTTTTACGAACTAGCTTTTACCCGCAGCTTCGCTTGCGTGAAATTTTAAACCCGTTAAGTGACGGTTTTCGGTACAAACTTTCATCCCCTATTTAACTTCCTTACAGGTTAAATTCCAAAAAATCCGTCCTTATTCCTTGTCTACATTATAAAGGAAACCTCTGTGCAAAATTTCAGCTTTCTAGGTCCAAGGGTTTGGGCTGGGCGTTGATGAGTCAGTCAGTTAGTCAGGACTTTTCTTTTTATTTATATAGAAAGGCTTAATTTCTGTGCCTACAAACTAATTTCGCATAGAGCGACTCTCTTATAATTAGAGTACCTATACGTCGTAATAAAATTAAAACGACCATATTGTATTTCCGAGGTTTTCACTCTAAGACGACGGTTTGTAAGTCCAAGTATCAAACTTATAATTCAACGCGCAGTCGGTGGAAAATTCTTGCGTGTAGCGCCCACAACCGCTTCGGTTGACAAGTGGGATGTCAGCCCAGGGTTGGTACTAACGTTGGAGTATCCAAGTTTTAGGATATCTAAGAGTTTCAATATAGGTAGAGTATGGCTAGTGTACAATAGATGTTGGAACAGCTTTTTAAATAAGAACTTGTCGATAATTTATATTTTTTTAGGCCAAAACGACTCGCCCAAAAATATGTTTTTCATACAGTTTAGGTTGAACCATTTTCCTTCTTCTTCTTTAAGGTCTTGCAAAAATATCACCACGAAAAAATACTTTTTAAATTTTTCTGCTACGCCAAACAATCTATCTCGCGTAGGTATATCTTCTATCTGTTTGGCGCTGACGTTAAAACTAACGATCTTTTTTCTTCTTCTATCAACCAGAAGTCTGATATTTGCAGGATAAATAAAACAACTACCAATATAAGCATCAACAAGATCACATAAGTACATACAACATTCGAAAGGTCGACACTTAATTATTATTATGTCCTCTGTGTGAATACATTGTTGTATGGTATATGTATGGGCAGAAGCTTGTAATAACAATTTATGTTCTATGTTAGGAGATGTGGTTTCCGCACTTAGTCCTTTAAGTGGACCATTGTACGTGGTTGTAATAACAATTGTTAGTAGTGAAATAAAAAATAAATAAAATATATTATTAAGTAGGTACTAAGCTAGTATAGTAATGGTCACTTCATAACGTTTTGAATAAATCTATAGTAGAAACATAACAATGCGAAGTTAGATTTTACGTATTGCTTTATTTTTCATATCACGTTTGCTAATTTCCTTTTTTATTTCCCCCTTTAAATACAATTGGCAGCCCTGCATTTCCACTTCTTACCACTCGCATTATGATAACTTTCCTTTCACCTTCCATTATTCAATTTAGTAACAGGTGTGTTCGCGAATACGAATGAGAAGGTTCGCGGTTGTTCGCGGTCCGACGCGTTTGTGGCAATAGAATTTATTTAAAAGTTTTATTTGCGTATTCACTCAAGTACCTACCGGAAACTGTCGAATAGTGTGAAAACTATTTTTATGAATTGTATAAAGATAAGGTTTGAATGTTGATTACTTTATCATAGGTAAGTTGTTGTACTTGTTGTGTCCGATTTTAAGAAGTCTTTAAGAAGGCTTATAATATGGGAATTACATCTTCTAATTATTATACAACATGACTGGTTCTCTGCTCATCATTCTATGCACTTTTACTATGAGATAAATTTCTAAGAATGTAAAAAAAAACTGCTGTTCTATTTCCATACATTTTGTTATGCCACACTGTTTTGTGGCGGCATCTATCTCGCCACATGCGAACTATCCTACATCGCGCAATCAAGATTTAACACGCAGATAGTATATATATATGGGCGCAAAACTGTTTATTTATGATTAAAACTAATTTTCTTTTAAATGATATAAGTTTTTAAACTGACATGGTCACTAACACAATCATTAGAACTTAAAACGGGATATTTACCATGTTTATTATTTGTTATGAGTTTCCGATATTTCGGCACCGTTACAAGCGCCATGATCACGGATGAACTGAAGTAATTGCGGGTGGATGTTTATGAGCAGACGAAACGATCTACCTTCTTTCTTGTTCGTTTTTTGCGTTCGACGCCACTACCATTGTCACTTATGTCACTCACAACACGTTTCTGTTCCCGACACACAAAACTCACTGTATCCGCTCGCGAACTTTTTTCTGTAGATTTTCGGTCTTTACACAATTGAACCACTGGATTCCAGGTCCTCGACAGTTGAAACCCATCCTCCCGGTTGAAGTTCTTATATTTGGTAATCTCTATCGCTTCTCTTACCAGTCTAGGTAGATAGTGGCGTTCTGTCGAGAGGACCTGAGGGCTATGTAACTCAATCCAGTGGTTTGGACCCGATTCTAAAAGATGTTGAGCTATGGCCGATTTTTGGATGTCGTTGTTTTTCACAGCCCTTATATGTTCCGAAATTCTACAAGCTACAGTACGTTTTGTCTGACCGATATACGACTTTCCACAGCTGCAGTCTACTTTATAAACACCGGGTTTCTCCAACGGAAAGTTGTCCTTTGGTGAACGCAGCATCTGAGACACTTTCCTGAACGGAGTGAAGATAGTCTTTACTGCATATTTCCGAAGAATGTTTGCAACCTTATCTGTCACTCCCCTTACGTACGGCAAAAATGCTGGTTGCCTCTCAACGTCGTACTTCCGGTGTTTATATAAAGTTTTTTGTCTACGCTGTGCGGTCCTTGCTGTATAACCATTCCTCTGTAGGACATTCTGTACATGTGTTAGCTCACCTTGTAAATGTTCCTCGTCACATAGATCATACGCGCGGTTGGTGAGTGAAGTCACTACAGAGTTTAGCTGTCTGGGATGGTGGTGTGAATCAGCGTGTAGATATCGATCCGTATGAGTCGATTTTCGGTAGACTGAGTGGCCTAGGGAACCGTCAGTACGTACCTGTATCTTCACGTCCAAGAATGGAAGTGTCCTCTCGTTTTCCATCTCGTAGGTAAATTTTATTTTACTATGTATGCTATTTAGGTGTGCTGAGCATACTTTTACCTCTTGTTCATCTCCTTCAATTATCCCAAAAACGTCATCCACATACCTCTTCCACAGTTTTATTGGTGTAGATGCAGTGGAAATAGCCAACTCTTCAAAATGCTCCATCCAAATGTTGGCTACAACAGAAGCCACTGGACTACCCATGGCTACACCATCAATCTGTAGGTAGTACTGACCTTGGTAAATGAAGAAACTGGTCGATAAACAGTGATGTAGTAATTTTGCGTATTCTACAGGGATGTTCTTTTCTTGTAATTTAACTTTAACTACCTCCATGCAATCCGCCACTGGTACGTTCGTAAATAAGGACTCAACATCGAAACTGATCATTATATCCTTTGTTTGGAGTTCGATGGACTGCAGGATATCAATGAAATGCCGAGAGTCTTTCACATAAGATGTTGAATGTCCAACTAATGGTTGAAGCACACCAGCTACATGCTTCGCCAGGTCGTACGTGGGCGAGTCAATCTGACTGACTATGGGCCGTAGCGGAACATTTTGCTTGTGCACTTTTGGTAAGCCATATAGTTTAGGGGGCTGTACATTTCTAGGACGGAGCAGGTACTTAACTATGTCATCAGGAATTACGTTTTGACACTCTTTTATTAATTTGTGTGTACCGCGATTCGTTCGTGCCGTTGGGTTGTAGTTTACTCGCTTGTAGGTGTTCACATCACTCAATAGATTACGGATCTTTTCATCATATTCAGTGACGTTCATGACTACAGTGGCATTCCCTTTATCCGCTTTAAGTATCAGTACGTCCTCATCCTTGCGGAGGTCACGTACTGCGGCTATTTCGTCAGCGGTGATATTTGATGTCGGAGGTTTAGCGTGACGTAACACTACGGCGGTATCCTGTCTCAGCACATCGGCATCACTCGCCGGTATCATATTCCGCCTTATCGCTTCCTCTACGCTTCCGATCACCTTTTCGTAAGGTATGCGTTTCGGAGTAGGAGCAAAATTCAACCCTCTCTCAAGTACCTTAAGAACACTTTGCGATAATTCTTTATTGGACAAATTAACAACCGTTCGAGTAACTTGTGAGTTATCGTTGTAGGGACTCACCGGTTTTTGTTTTCGAATTAGTGTCTCGTATTTTTGCTGCTTACTCACTGCACTTAATTCTCGCGAACGTTCTGCTTGCAAGTAGGTAACACGATCACAAACGTCGAAATCACTAGCTGTCAATAAAGTACTGCATTCTAGATGTAAACAATACAACTCACGACGGGTCGCATCCAATTGGTATCTGGTATTGTGGATGGCCTTACGCAACAACTTAACACTCGCGTTACGTAGAATACTCGCGGAGCCGTGGATGTCCTGGCGAGGTTTTAGTCTCACACATACAGGAATAACGTCCGCGTTCCTGCACTTTACCAAAAACGTCAAGGACTCCTCCAAACAACCACACTTTTTCCGCGCGCGTTCTAGATGTTTCACTATTTTTACACAATCCGGCCCGTACCGGTTCACGATATAAGTTTTTAAACTGACATGGTCACTAACACAATCATTAGAACTTAAAACGGGATATTTACCATGTTTATTATTTGTTATGAGTTACGGATTGTGTAAAAATAGTGAAACATCTAGAACGCGCGCGGAAAAAGTGTGGTTGTTTGGAGGAGTCCTTGACGTTTTTGGTAAAGTGCAGGAACGCGGACGTTATTCCTGTATGTGTGAGACTAAAACCTCGCCAGGACATCCACGGCTCCGCGAGTATTCTACGTAACGCGAGTGTTAAGTTGTTGCGTAAGGCCATCCACAATACCAGATACCAATTGGATGCGACCCGTCGTGAGTTGTATTGTTTACATCTAGAATGCAGTACTTTATTGACAGCTAGTGATTTCGACGTTTGTGATCGTGTTACCTACTTGCAAGCAGAACGTTCGCGAGAATTAAGTGCAGTGAGTAAGCAGCAAAAATACGAGACACTAATTCGAAAACAAAAACCGGTGAGTCCCTACAACGATAACTCACAAGTTACTCGAACGGTTGTTAATTTGTCCAATAAAGAATTATCGCAAAGTGTTCTTAAGGTACTTGAGAGAGGGTTGAATTTTGCTCCTACTCCGAAACGCATACCTTACGAAAAGGTGATCGGAAGCGTAGAGGAAGCGATAAGGCGGAATATGATACCGGCGAGTGATGCCGATGTGCTGAGACAGGATACCGCCGTAGTGTTACGTCACGCTAAACCTCCGACATCAAATATCACCGCTGACGAAATAGCCGCAGTACGTGACCTCCGCAAGGATGAGGACGTACTGATACTTAAAGCGGATAAAGGGAATGCCACTGTAGTCATGAACGTCACTGAATATGATGAAAAGATCCGTAATCTATTGAGTGATGTGAACACCTACAAGCGAGTAAACTACAACCCAACGGCACGAACGAATCGCGGTACACACAAATTAATAAAAGAGTGTCAAAACGTAATTCCTGATGACATAGTTAAGTACCTGCTCCGTCCTAGAAATGTACAGCCCCCTAAACTATATGGCTTACCAAAAGTGCACAAGCAAAATGTTCAGTATGAGTTTCAGTTGTTTTCTACCCATAATAGTTGACGGAAATAGATACCTTGAGGCTTGAGACGGTCCTCTCGGTCAGTTTTCGTGTATTAGACAACCCCTGCATAGAACATCTCAGGCATTTCACACTTTTTTAGGGAACTTAACGCGACATAAACTAAGGTGTAACTTGGAGATTTACTAAAAAAAAAACATATATTCAGGCAGTTCTGATGAAAATCTTGTTGGGGTGTCTCGGTTTTCGTATAAAGTAAAAATAAGGTTGTAGAAAAATTTCGCTATACCCCTTTGGGCTCTCACATACACTCGACGGAACACAGTGAACTGCTTGGCGCCGGACTTTAATGTGAGGGTGGTAGCTAGACAGGCGGACCGTATAGATCATACCACCAAGCGTGCTGGGTTACAACACGCGTCTATACCCATTGTGTGGAGTGTAGTTCTATATTACGTTTAGTCATCACGAGTTTATAAGACCAACTTGATTATACACAGTGACAGGTTAATAATGGAATTTTCATGTAGGAAACGAAGCAAATTTTCCACATTTCGCCCCAAAATATAAAAAAAAAAACAACACCGACGTTGCAAAAGAGCAACGAATGAAGCTAGCGAACGAATTAGTCAAATAAACACCTAGTACAGCGAAACAGCCGGGCGGGCTAAAATTTAAAAAAATATCCCTCCTAATACTCTCATACAACGATTTTTTCGGCGCACGTCCGCGGCGAACAAATTGAAATTCATTAGTACGCGGGTACCCGAGTACCCGAGTAGGTACATGGAGAGGGCGTTAAGGAAAATTAACGAGCTATATATGAATTAACACTCATACTGCAACCCGGCGACGGTTGCAGATCAATACCGAATCTGCGACAGTTTTTTGAAATGGTTAACCGTGTCGAACATAACGTGGCTAACGAGTACAAATATAATAAAGGAAATGTTTGATTTTGGGCCACCACTATGTACAGTATATAGAAAAACAGGCAAAAATAGGGGATTTCCATAAAAATACAAATAAATTAATTTGAAGAAGAGTACTCTTGTACTGGAATTATTAGTTGGGGACGTTTTTTAATATGTTAACCCTTTTTTTCTGGTAGCCATGACAGTTATGTTTGACATTGACATGAGTTTGACAACATTGACAGTCATAAGCCTATCTTTTCATCGTATGACATGTCAACAGTTGTCAAAATGACATTTCACATAATTTCGATCCACCATATTTTTATGTGTTGTGTTGCTCTCCTTGACCAAAATATCTTGAATGTACAATTAAACAAAGTAAAATTATAGAAAATTAACATTAAAAAACAGTTACTTTATTAAAAAGCAATATTTACGTATGGTGTACATGGTGCTAGCCCAGGCTCCATACATTTCTGAAACATCTCCTTTTCGTGAAACTGTAGTACAGTAAGCAAAAGAGATAGGTATGTGTGCTGTACAGTCTTTATCATCACTCGTCATGTGTACAGTGCATAGATAAAAAAAACTTTAAAAAAGTAATTACCGACTTCAAAAAAACTAAACGGAGTAAAATAATTATCATTTAATAAAACTACCAGTTTCAGAAGTCGATGCATTCATTTTGTTTCAGCGTAGAACACCGACTTCTGAAACTGGTAGTTTTATTAAATGATAATTACTTTACTCCGTTTAGTTTTTTTTGAAGTCGGTTTTCACTTTTTTAAAGTTTTTTATTTTATACTTTTAGTGCCACAAATTACAATTACAATAGTGTACAAATTCTCGGACCAGCACTACAACTAGAACGTCGTCTAGATATACGATTTGTGTATTTTTTTGTTTTTGTTGATTTTTTCAAAAAGTCCTGAATCAATTTCAATAAAATTTATATGGGACCACCTCTGAAGTATGGCCTACCAAACAAAAAAAGAATCATTAAAATCCATTCATAATTGGCGGAGATATCGCGTAACAAACATACAACAAAAAAAAACATTCAGACGAATTGAGAACCTCCTCCTATTTGAAGTCGGTTGAAAAAAAAAAACATTCAGAAGAATTGAGAACCTCCTCCTTTTTGAAGTCGGTTAAAAAGTTAATACGCACACAATATCTATACATATAAAAGGAGAAGCTGACTGACTAACTGACTGATCTATCAACGCACAGCCTAAACCGCTGGGGTTAGAAACTTGAAATTTTTACAGTAGGTGCCTTTTGTAACGTAGGCATCCACTAAGAAGGGAAATTTTGAAATTCAACCTCTAAGGGGGTGAAATAGGGGATTTAAGTTTGTATGTAATTCCGTCATTTTTGAAGTAAGAAGCATGAAATTAAATATTAAGGTTGCTGATTAGAAATAAAGCTACACGTTTTTGAGCGTTTTTGAAAATTCAACGCCTAAGGGGGTGAAATAAAGGGTGAAAATTTGTATGAGAAATCTGTTACTTTTGAAGTAAGAATTAAAAATGTAGGCTCTTGCTAAGAAATAAATATACACATGTTTGAGGGTTTTTGGAAATTCTACCCGTAAGAGGTGAAATAGGGGATGAAAGATTTTTTTGATTTTATAACTACACCTAACGAGGGCTCAAAATTTCACGCAAGCGGAGCTGCGGGCAAAAGCTATATAATATAATATAATTTGACGACGCGTTTGGTGCAGTGGCAGTGTCTGGCTTGTGCGCTACGGGTCGTGGGTTCGGTTCCCACACGGAACAAAAATTTGTATGACCTACAGATAGTTGTTTCGAGTCTGGGCGTTACTGTATGTGAGATTTATGTCTGTAAACGCACCCACGATACAGGAGAAAACGTAAAGGGGGGCAATGTTTAAAAAAAAACTATTATAATGAGTGTATGTTGCATAGATGTTTGCCTGCATATTCTACCTGTTCTTCTGCCCACTGTACCTATAAAAACATATTTATCATAATAAAATGATACACGTAAGAACGTTTTTCATTGTTTTCATATCAGATCAAAGTTAAATTAAATTCGTCATTACTCTTAATTAACATCATTAGTGATAAAATTTTCAACTGTTGGGACTCTTTTTCAGAATGTTTGGGTACCTACTTATCCAATAAAATTTATGTAATCATTATCTTTTAGGGTTGATACAGATTTATTTTTGTCGTTTCAAGCCCTGTTTTATATTTTACTAGCGACCCGCTCCGGCTTTGCACGTATATGTTTTATAGCTTAAAACCTTCCTCTTGTATCACTCTATCTATTAAAAAAAACGCATCAAAATCCGTTGCGTAGTTTTAAAGATCTAAGCATACATAGGGACAGACAGACAGCGGGAAGCGACTTTGTTTTATACAATGTAGTGAAAATTGATGTTGATAGAATTACGGTTGAAAAAAATATAGTCACACTAAAATTTTAAAAATACCATTTGTTAATGTTTGATTTATTTTATTTTCCATCATTACATTCATCTTTTTTTAAGGGATTAATCAACATTCAATTAAATAAACATGAAACATTAAAAGTTAAACCTAAAACAAAACAAGACCATTAACAAATCGTTACGTTGCATGACACATTTACTTCTAAGCCAGATCACAACAAGATTACGCCAACAAAAAGAATCCAGTCGCACGGTGAATGGGGCTTTAATCTATCCAAATCCGTCCCCAAATAGCTGAGATGGTGCATAGACGTAGAGGATTAAGAGCGACTTTGTCTTACTCAACAGCTTACGCGTTTAGCGCGAGTCAATCTGTTGTCAGGATCTGAGACAAGACTCGTTCCTTGTTCGCTGTGAGTTTTGAAGATTTTGTGATTTTATTAATGATTTTTATTAAAAGGTTTCAGTTGAAGATTGTTGAGACTTAATAAATAAGAATAATAAAAATTTTATTTCGGTAAATACAGGTGTTAACAAAAACATTGTAGAGGTGTTCTTTTAAGTATGGAGATACCTGTAGCAGAAGACCTCATAACTCAGACTCAGAGACCTCAGACTTAAAATAAATGTTTTGATAATCTTGATGTTTTTGAGGTAGTAAAGAAAGGATGATGAAGCATGCCCTTCATTATCCTTTCTTCAAACCATGCGGTTTCACAACAAATTTAATTTTTATTTAAAAGTTCATATTTTATCTTCATATTATACCTGTATCTTCTCATGTCTCGTGTAGTGCCGGACTTAAAGAATAGCACTAACCCATCTCTTCCCGTGGGTATAGTAAAAGGCGACTAAGGGATTCTCTAGAGGATGGGCAGCAGCGTTCTCTGAGTACTTTAACAACCATACTGCGATCGCCAACCCGCCTGCCAAGCGTGGTGATTATGGCAAACCCTTTCGGCTGAATGATGATGACCTGTATCTTCGTTCTCCGGCGAGTTAAGTATTTTGGGCCCATACAAGAAATGATATAGTAGTTAATACCTTTTAATAACATAGGTTTCAATTCTGTTGGTTCTACACCCATTTTGCCCATGATTGTTGTCTATTGATGATAATAAAATTTAAAAAATTAAAGCTTTATTGAACTTTATGAATCTTAAGAAAATCTAATGATAACCCTTTAGTCATTGTGGGACTACACCATTGCAATGACGACAAAACTTGTTAATTTAGTGTAAGAATTCAAAACCGTCTTCTCTCAATACTGATGGAATTTAAAATTAGTAGGTACCGATACAAAAGAGTAGTTTATCTAAAAAAAAAACTAAATCTTTCCAATTCGTAACTGTGTACTATACATAAACATTCCTAGAGCAATACAATCAATTCAAACACTAATCAATAATTTTACCTACTTGTGGATTCAGAAGCCACCACCAATTGCAATGCCATCAGGCAAACGTGATGCAAACATGACTATAATCCTGCCTAATCGCTACGTCAAACTGGAACGTCCCAAGCTGATCTGCCTACATAATGTAGATAGTCATTAGAAACTCATGGCTGTCTATTACAACTATGGTTTTCATGCTGAGAAGACCATTCGGCTCGTATATAATATATCTTAGCTTTAAAAGTTGATTTGTGAAAGGATTGTAACTTCTGTTGCGCTAACTGGATCGGTATACTGGAACCGTGCAAATGACTATAGAAATTTGAGTAATGCTACTTTTATGGTCTGCCAGGATATTATAAGTAAAACTAGCGACCCGCGCCGGCGTCACTCGGGTACATTTTATAGCTAAAAACCTTCCTCTTGAATCACTCTATATATTAAAAAAAACGCATCAAAATCCGTTGCGTAGTTTTAAAGATCTAAGCATACATAGGGACAGACAGACAGCGGGAAGCGACTTTGTTTAATACTATGTACTTAGTGATTCGAATCGGTCGGCTTCGAATCTGACTGTATAAGAGATCTGAATTTCAGATATTATTATAGCTACTGCTGCCACTATGAACATTGCTAAATCTACATCCTAATTGCGCAAAAGACTCGGAATCGCAATGGTTTTGATTTTGACAAGTCCACAATTTCCATCGCAACGTATGTATAAACAATCTGACTTGTCCACAACTTTGTAACACGCAATGAATATTGACGTATTGTCAAAATGAAAGTTATTGAAATTACGAATATGATACGCAATTATCAAACACTGATCAAATAAGTTATCTAGTTGTGGATGTATAACACCACCTTAGTCGTAATGTCATCAAGTAGACTTGGTACAGACAGACCGGTAATCCTGGCTAATCGCTACGTCAAACAGAACCAACATGTACACAATACCATGATTACTAACTTAGATGCGTTGAATCAGTTTAGAGAAGCTTTTTTTAATATTATAGACAGTTCTGTGATTAGCAATGCTACTGTTAAGGAAGAAGATAATAATGGTTTGACACACACACATGGTGTGAAATTAATTAAAGCTATCTTTATGGTGTCATTTGATGAGATTTTAATTGTTTAATATGATTTACGAACAATGATGGACAAAGCGTAGTGTAGAATTTATGTCAATCTATACGGATGTCCTAC
Organism: Amphipyra tragopoginis; assembly: GCA_905220435.1. Classification (NCBI taxonomy): domain Eukaryota; kingdom Metazoa; phylum Arthropoda; class Insecta; order Lepidoptera; family Noctuidae; genus Amphipyra; species Amphipyra tragopoginis. Next base: position 16,900,313 of record HG992009.1, read on the forward strand.
TATTTGGATTTGTCAATGTTAATTACTATCGAAACTTCTCTCAGTTTCACACTAGCTGCTAACATGCTAATGCCTGACAACAATGTATCTGCCTCTCTATAGGTATAAACTAGAAATGATCGACGAAGACTTTCGTAACCACAGTTAAATGAAAAATATTTGTTTCATCTTCTTTTTTTTCAAACTTTTATCTTTTCAAAATGAAATTCCATTCGATCACTTTCAATAAACTCCTAAATAAAGTAACTGTGGTACAATTTGAAGTAACAGGACACAACAATGGTGTTGGTATTGGTCACGCTCAACTAGGAAGTGTCAAAACCCTTTCACGGAGAAAGTCCTTTGTACTTTCTTCCTCAAGGCCGGCTAACATTACTCTTTGTATAACCGTCTTGATAAAGTTACGGTGCCTTGTGTAATTACGTATTCAAAGGGTTGCTTGAAAATGGTTCAGCGCACCGTTATTCCCAGTTATTGCTTTTATGGGTAACGGTATGTGATCTAGTGACGTCAGGATACAATGTTTCCCGTTAACAACAGTTATGGTAAAAGCAAACAAATAGTTTTGGGTAATGAGTGAAAGATTCCGTTACTCTGATTTATGAAGTCTGTTGTTATTTAGAGCTTTGGGAAGTTTGAGGTTCAATTATAAAGTTTTGAAAGGAAGAAAGATTTAGAGATTTTTATTTTAAATGGGTTCTTTTTTTGTATAAAATCTGTAAATAGGTAAGTTTGTACTTGCAAGTAGATTAATTAGTCTTGCAATATCTAGAACACCATTAATTGCATCGATGTCTATTGTAAAATCACAATGAACAACACCATTAACAATGCTACAAAGATTTTTTTATTCACGCACCCTTTTTTACTTTCATTATACTTAAACGTAAAAATGGTGAATTACTTAATTCTCAGACAAAACTCCGAACATCACAATTTTGAGTTTTGTTACAAATTTTTTGCTACTAATTTTATTGTCAAACAGCTTCTGTTGTCATAAATAATATTGTCTTTGGACAGCCACTGGTGTTACCCTATATTGTTTGCTTTTGTTAAATTGGCAACGCAGTCCCAAATTCAGACCCTAGTAAAAACATGACCCATTTTTATAGCTTTTGTTTCTACGTCATTACTGACAAGGCCAAAATATTATGCTCTTATGCTTTTGAAAATATATTCCGTGATTCTTTGTGTGTACTTGTTACTGCTTTATTTTGTGTAATTTAAGTGATACAACATTGGAAAGTAAAATCAAACATTGTTATTATGTTTCCTTATCTAGATTTTAATATTATTACTTAAAAAGATTGGGTATGTTATCAACAGTTTGGTTAAGTCCATTATATGCTTGATTTATTATATTGAAAGGCGATTTCATCACAAACAATGGCAAAACTTCATAAATAACTGGCTTAGTAAGTAATTCACCACATTCCAACCTGTCATACATCTTCCTAAATACTTAACTAACACGAACGCATTATCGCACCGTAGGATGTAATACACTCCAACAAAGTGATGACTAATAAACGGACACCTCAATCACCTCAGACAGGTCCCGTCGTCACTAATAAACATCGCGATTCTATGCAACTGCAACCAAAAGACGACAAGGAACTCCGTGAAATTAAAACACAAAGCACACAATAGACTTAACTACATTTAACTTCCTAACAATTATACAAAGAACAAAATAAAAACAATGCGACAATAGGGAAACTAGACAAAGATTTGACGTTCCCGGTACCGATGATACAAAGCCAGATTTCTTTACCTAATGACATCTCAAACCGGCCGCATTGTGGCCCATTTATGGCGTCCACGCGACACCATAACGCCCATTAGTTCCAGTATTTTGCCAACAGTGTTCTCTCTGGATGTGTCAATTCTTCGAATGGAGTGAAACTGGGACGGTGTTTGTACTAAAAAACGATGCGCGTGCCTCGGATGCTGAATCGTGTTATTGGTTAACTTCCAGTAACTACTCGGTGGACAGTGGACATGTAAAAAATCTCTGTTTCAACTTTTCTATACGCCTTTGTTGCGTTTTTTTGTAGTATGCATTGCACTTTACAAAAATGTAGATATTGAATATAAAAATCCAATACTTTTAATGAAATAAGGAATTTATTAAACATGAAATAAACTACTATATTTCTTCAATGATAAATCATGAAACGCATGTTTCGAATGACATTAAAGAATCGCAATATCGTATTAGTTGGAAACATTGGCTTTACCTACTATTAGTTTATGTTTTGTTATAAAGCTATGTTTCGTTCCGTTTACAAGCTCGTTTTATTCAGTTTCTCTTTAGAACAACATTTTCCTTTTCTTTCTTTTTCAAAGAGATCTCAATATTGAAGAAAAACGTAAAAGTCAATTATTGAGTATACACCATCTCATAAAACGATTCGTTGCAAAATTCTGTGAAAATCAACTAAAGCGATAGAAGTATGCACTCCACTTTGTTAGATGCTTTGCTACGTAATATTCTGCCCACCCTATTCAAAGTATAACATCAACAAACAAACACTTTTGAGTTCGTATATCTCTACCAAATACCTAATTATATTCCTCTACAGCTACAAACGTACAGTCGTCTACAGACTTTTTACGCTCATCCCCGAATGACCTATGACGTGGACATTAAAGCTCGCCGGTAGCGCGTGTAATTTTCGACGCGCTGCACTCGTTAACCCCCGGCCTTCCGAATGTTTGTCGGGTGACGGCGACGCATGTCGAAAATACTTAGTGGGGCTGCGCCTCATTATAATCCCTGCATCCCGACCTCCGCCCTCCGAGCTTGATTCGACCGATATATTAACACGTCCACATTCGATACATCTGCGTGTGGATAAGGTTGGCGGATATTTTTGCATGTTGCTTTTTTACTGTTGCGTTATTACTTTTGAGAGCTTCGCTTTTCTCTTCTGTTTATTTCAAACGCTTGTTTGTTATCAGATTTTGTTTAAAATATATGAGTGCCACTTTTTATATCATTGTTTGCAAATATTGATCATATAACGTGAACATCCTATTTGATGTTGTAGAACTAAAAGCTGCTTTAGTCGGTTTCTTCAATCATGCGTAACCTAAAACACCCAGCTCTTCTCTCACTAATAAAACGAAAAAGCTGAACGAAAACGACGATCAAGCGATCGTAGAGATCGTATCTACAAACATCAGATTCTTACATGCAATCTCATTGTCCTTTTCCAATACTTGTGGATTGAGCAGACCTTTAACTCCATTTAAGAGTTCTTTAGCAGATATGAGTTTATTAAATTTCATATTACATATTTCATGCTCGGGCATATCCACAGTGCGTTGCCGAAATCAGTGAGTGTTAAGAGGGCGCGGAGAGAGCGCGGTGTTCTATTGTTATAATTTTCAATAAGGGGCGCGATGAGGGGCATCTATCGATCCAGCACTACACACGGGGGGCATACAGCCGAAAGCATCATTCAGCTTCCTTTCTGCGGTGTGCATCCAACTATAAATATCCGCAGTTAGTAAACAGTGACTGGGAGGAAACGTTAGGAACTGCTCATGTATTCCTTTGTATGAAAAAAGAAATATGTTCAATGTAGAAGAATATTTGAAGGATATAACTGCAATACAAGAAACTTTGTTTTTATTATCACTGGAACCAAAAACATCACATTTGGTGAATCATATTTCATTTCATATCGTAATCATAACTGCAATTAGACTGCACATCATCTAAATAAGACAAGATTTCATTACAAAAGTAACCGCAAATGTTTTTGTAGCACAACAGTTTATTTCGTTCACTTTGTTCATTTCAAGGTTCCTTTGAGTTTCAGCCTATTTTCACCCACTGCTTGGTGGGTCTATCGATGGGATTTTCATTGATCTTTTAACTGTCTAAGTACTTCTATATTTATCGTGTTTATGTTATTGACGTCATTTGTCCATCGCCATCGTGCTCTCAAATCCTACTAAGCAATAAATGTAGAATTCAAAATGGGTGCTCTGATATTTATTATAACTCAGAAAAAAATAAAATTGTTTTAAATCAATATAAATAGGAATCTGGAAAAGCTATGGCTCTTGATTCAAAATACCTACACAATTGGCTGCACTGCGCGCAAAATTGATTTCCAATCAGTAAAGCTAAAGAACGGTATTTCAAGAAATGAACAAAATTTAACATATCAAGACCAATAACCAAGTAGTAACTTTTCTAAATCAATTCCGAACACATGCGTCAAGGTACCGCATGTCGACAACGACGAACAACAACCGTGTAAGTATACCCAACCGCCCGGGGTGAAGCCGAATTCTATTAAAATCCAAACAATGCCGACATCCCCAACTAATATCTGGACTAAATCCCTAATAAGTATGCCATTGTGTGAGAGGGACGTGGCCAAAGCGACAAAGAACACGTTATAGCGATCTGGTGAAACCCCTGATCCGAATCCAGCGTATCGACGAAATTCTTGGTAATGAAAATTCAACATTAGTTTTTAAAGTTATGGTTCATTTTCGCTTGTATTTTTTAGTGATCTTATGATGATTTGGTAATGTGTTAGGTGGGAATAGTACACGCCGGAGTGTGGTGAACGTCTGGCCATGGAGGCTCACCGTACTTCCCGCACTCCCCTTCCAAACTAGATTTGCAGTCCGGTTATAATAGTGTGGCCATTCATTACACTCGCGCTACTGTTTGTCGTGAACTTTAAAGTTTTATTGTAACGTTTTTGTAATTTGTTTGCAGATTAACGATAATGGGTATAATTTATCAACGGATGTTTTTTGTTATGTTGCGAATATGTATGGGTAATGGATAGGGTAGGTTTTGGCGTCGATAATTTTTGCAAATAAGTCCAAAAATTGGTTCATGATTTCCTATTGTTAATATTTCAATGCAATCCAAGTGTATATCGCAAGCCACGTGGTAGGTCACTGAAGATACAACATGAAAAGTATGATGACGATATGAATTACCTCTAAAGCATGAGAATTAAGCTATTTCAAAACTTCTGAATTTATTAGGCACATGTAAATGTATCACTGAGGAAAGTCAAATTATTTATGTTTATTATAACTTGAATAGTTTTAAATTCAAGTAAGCACACAAGAATACAGCTATGATAATTAACAGATCAATTACCGGGAACATACACAAAATAGATAAACAATGGAAGCCGTCGCAAATACTCGGCATTGATCATTACGAAATTAATATTATTCTGGAAGACAATTTAATACAAGGCACTTATATTATACTAACTGTAGGAGTGACAACAAAATTATTAAAAAAAACCGGCCAAGTGCGAGTCGAACTCGCGCACGAAGGGTTCCGTACCATTATCTATAAAAACGGCAAAAAAATCATGTCTGTTGTACGGGGGCCCCACTTAAATATTTGTTTTATTTTAATTAAATTATTTATTTTTTAAAGTGATTAGATAACTAAATATACTGTGAATATTTCAATCATCTACCTGTTGCCGTTATCAATATCGAGCAAAAACGAGCAAAAAAATCACGTTTGTTGTATAGGAGCTCCCTTAAATATTTATTTTATTCTGTTTTTTTAGTATTTTTTGTTATAGCGGCAACAGAAATACATCATCTGTGAAAATTTCAACTGTCTAACTATCACGGTTCATGAGATGCAGCCTGGTGACAGACGGACGGACGGACAGTCTTAATAATAGGGTCTCGTTGTACCCTTTGGGTACGGAACCCTAAAAAACTACATTTTATAAAAATCTGGAAAAGGGCACCTTGGGGCTGCACCACATAGCTTAGTCCAAATAGACATAATATTTGGACTAAGTAATGTGACTGCTTAATATTATTACTCATTTTGCTAACACTTAATAGCTTGGTCTACATTGAACTACATTCAATGCAACATCCAAAAGAGTTCATTAACGCTCCTTCTAATTACAAAACTCAACGTTACTGGCTCAAATAAATCTCATTGACAATCGTGGAATCAAAGTGTCTCATGTTGAAGTAGAATCAGTGTAAAGTGTAGTGTCAACAGGGCTAAGTGTTTTCCGTGTCGTCTTTGTGGGGAGACCGGGGCACCGCGTACCGTGCACACTCCCCTACCGTTGAACATTAGAACTGGGTATCATGTAATAATAATTGACGGCAAAACGAGTTATTGCTTGGTTTGCGTTTTGATTCTGAATTTGGGAACAAGAAGTTTCGTTGAGTTTGTATAGTGGGTTCAGATCGGTGGTTTCCGGATAAGGATATTATTAAGTGGGTCATCTTGTTTTTCTTCCCGACGATATTTTTTCTCTTTTTGTCACTCATTGTATAATATACAGGGGCTTTCGAGGTCAGTAACTAGAAGCTCTATGCAATACCAGATTTACGGAATAATAATCTTAAAAAACTGTTTGTATCCCTCTTAAAAATACAATAATATTATTTTGATCTACTTCGTGAATGACGACACGTTTGACGCAGCAGCTGAGCGATTGGCTTTTGCGCTGCGGGTCGTGGGTTCGATCCCCGGTGGGATCAAATATTTGTATGGCCTACGGATAGTTGTTCCGGGTCTGGGCGTTTGTGCACGTGAAATTTGTATCTGTAAACGCATCCACGATACAGGAGAAATCTAAGTGTAGTAAAATGGTGACTAATGATTATGAAAGGGACAGAAATTCAATTCTTGCAAAAAAAATGTTCTTAACCAAGATTAGTATGAGTTGGCTTATCAAAACTCATGTCATTATTTGCAAAAAACAAAATAAAATCATTCTGTTGAAGGTATTAACGTACCACTCCAATTAGATGATACAGTTAAATTAATAATATACATAATACAGTTAATTAGGTGTGTTTTTGCAGACGGTTTAATTTTAATGGCACTTACGCCACAGAATAAATAGTACAAGTACTTACGCAACTTTTTTCATGTCAGTATTGCTTTCTTCGAAGAATCAATCAAAAGCTGTAACAAAATACATTCTAACCAGCCATTTATAACAGTAAACGCTATATCCAATTCCATCGCCACAAACTACTTAAGAACCTAATTATATACTTATTTTGACATTAAAAAAATGTCACTTATCCGGTTCTGTAGCGGTAAAGCGGAATGCAGCCGTATTGGGGCTGGAGACAATGGCGGCTAACTACCCCTTTCTTGTAAGCCCGCCGGCCGCGGGAGGCGCGGGCCTAACCAAGCATACACTGCGTTTTGGGGTACCCACTGCGGGGACTGTCGGGTGCTAAAGTGTTGACGGTGGAACTAGTTTGGAATATTATTTTATGAGTACTTTTTTGTGATATTTTGCGAAACTTGTACGTCTCGAATGGTGACTGGAACGATAACCGGACACTGCTCACTAAATAAACACTTCCACATGATAGGCATAACGGACAGCTCTCAGTGCAGAGCATGTATGGAGGCCGAAGAAACAGTCGCACACGTGCTCCTGGAATGCACAGGGGTTACCCGAATTCGAGAAAAAACCCTTGGTGCACCGAAATCAATCGCAAATGTCCTAAGAGCCCTAAACTGCTTCTGGAAGGAGGTGGGCTGGCTAGAATGATAGCCGCCATGGCCCACATACAATGGTCCACGTAAAAGACTAAGTGCAGAAACCACATCTCCTAGCATAGAACGTCTCGAAAAGTTACGTAGGATCTACGTACTTTCTTTATTAAAACTTCTCTTTAATAAAAGATGATTTTAATTTTTTTTTTGAACTCAGTACATATAAGTTTGATTAACCTTGCTTCACTAGACTTTTGAATTTCTAGTTCCATTAGTTACATAGTGTTAAATATTTTTAACTTATAGGCAAACCAGTAGGTAGATTGAAACAAAGAAATCGATGATACTTCAGCATCAATTTGAGTGAGTAAAATATTATGGAGTTTAACTCAATCCAAGCGATACTGTTTACAAAGGTTCGTCATTATTACAAAAAATATACAGTCAAAGCTTAAAAAAAAACAGAGAAACATTTATAAAACAACAAACGGAAAATGAAATAAGATTTCGAACTTTTAACGTTACTTATATACTTTCCGCGTGCATTGTTAACGAAATTGAAAAAAGCAAAAATATTGCGACATCGCAAAAGCTTTTGGGCACGACAGTACCCAAAACTACTAGTGTATGGGGTCCCACAATGCAGATTTGAAACGGGGGCCGGGTAACCGGATCACCAAATTGAAATGTTTTATATCAGCCCCTAGCAGCATTATGTGGATAAAGGCGACTTTTAAATTGATAACCAGCCCATGCGTATGCGCGGCTCACATGACAAATATTCTTTCATTTTTTTGTTAAATATTATTTGGTTAAAAGTTTAACCGTATCGCCGTTTAGGACTTTTATGCTTCTTGGTTTAATTTGCATATGTCTGTCAGTCTTTTCTTTTGTTAAAAACCGTTTGTATAATAATCTTGTTTGCCACCGTGTTACTGGGAAGTCGTTTTACTATGATTGATTGATGTTAAATGGCATTTCGCACTTCATAAAAGTAAGGTATATTTTGACAGACTTTTATTGCAAATGCTACGGTACGTTGAATTCGAGTTGAGAATGTATAATTTTACAAAGGGCTTTTTACTTACTAAGTTACTAGCAATGTTGGGATCAGCTTCCAGTCTAACGAGATGCTGCTGAATACCAGTATTTCACACGGAGCGACTGCCATCCTCCGCAACCCAGTTACTGGGCAATGCCGATTCCTAAGGTAAGACCGGTTGTCAGTCTTTCGGAGTTCTGACTACCCGTAACGACTGTCATAGGTATTCGTATGACACCCGGGACCGACGGCTTAACAGGTCACAGAGGGGTATCGATGTGTAAAGACTGGTCACCCATCCACGGATTGACCGGGGCAAACTCAGCTTAACCTTGCAAATCGTATCTTCTTCTCTCGTGTCAGCGAGAGCTATACGAAAACAGCTCATGCTGTGGTGAAAAGATTAGCCAGTCACTGGCAGTTAGCAAGGTTGGTAGCAGGGCTGACTGCCCAGGGTGCGCCGTACGTAGGTACTTAAGTACCGTCACTCGTGAAGGCTAATGCAAATCGTATGATCGGTGCGAACTAGCCACGAGCCCCACGTGTCCCACAAGTTTCAGTACTAACATACTCATCCAAAATGAATCCTCAATGCATTAATCATTTTAATTACCGAATATTTATTATTGTACTTGAATATTGCTCTTAAATTAATATTCATATGTACATAGAGCATTCATTACGGTCACATTGTATTTACTCGTTTGTGGCTTCCATCAGATATAGAACTGTGTCTTCAATGCACCATACCTACCATTTAACATTGGAGTCTTTTAGCAGTTATTTAACTAAATCTGTCAATGGCTGAAGCTCCGTGACAAGCATTATTATGACATGCTTGTCACATATCACTGCTGAATTCGGTTTCAATCAACCAGTCCGCACACCAGAGCAGCATACAGGAAGCATGCAGCAAATGTTTTATAAACCAATTAATGTGCCCATACATTTACCTATCATCATCATTCAGCCGAAAAACGTGCACAAAGACCTCCTCCAAGCATCGCCATATTGACCGGTCCTGTGCTTCGAACATCCAGCGGATCCCCGTGACCTTCACCAGGTCCACTTTGTGGGGGGCCTAACCACGCTGCGTCTTCCGGTACGCGGTTACCATTTACCTATGTAAGAAGCAAATAGTAAACAGGATTGGCTGTACCCTTGCTGAATCCTCTTGGTGAAACATATTTCGTTTCACATTCGTCATCATAACTGCAAGTTGGCTGCACATCCAGTCGGCAGTTGTCATGCAGTTGCACTGACTACATCCTAATTGCCTTTAAGCTACATTTGGCAGTTGCATATTTTACAGTTGCGACTGGATGTGCAGTATACATGCAGTTATTATTACGAGTGTGCAACTAAACATATTTCACCAAACCCGGCGATATAAGCCCCTCTAGTGTGGGGCCACAATCAGTGTGTTTACTTAAACAGCTCTCATTTGAGTAGTTTAACATTAAATTAGAAGTACTTAAAGCAAAAGTGGACAAATATATAGAATTCTAATTTATGGTAGCTGCTGTTGGAATATCTCTTAAATGAAAGCTGTTTGATACAAGCCATAATATAGCCAACTCCAAACATAAAAAAAGACAATCGGTAACGGAAAAAAAAACAGAAGAGAAAATGGTAGGTATGCTATTTTGTCTTTGTCTATTTATACGAGTACAATAATAATAATAATTCTTTGAGGTGCTTTGGGGAGTTCAACCAAGTGAACAGTCGTTATGATAATGTACACTAGAATTTTATATTAAAGGAACCTTCACTTCGGGGGTTTATAAGAGTTTATATAGACGCATCGTAAATCTCTCGTGTCTTTAACAGCACCCATCCGTGCAATAATTTGGTGCCATCACGGTTGATCAGTCGTCCGCCATATTTCTGCTCCGGTCACGTGACGGAACCGCGCGTCGATCGCACTGCTGCTATTATCGCAATGATATCGCGATCAATCGAACGGGGGTCGGCAGAGTATGGGGAGGTGGACGGCGCAAATAAATGTATCGCTGGGCGGCGGGTGGATAAATACGCAAATAATACGAAACTACAAAAATCAAAACCCATCCGCCACTCCGATACAGTTGCAGCGCTTTGTAAGGTGCTCTGCTTTAGTTTCTGTTTTCTTCGTTTATTGGACAATGAACATAATATTCTAAAGCCTTCAGAATAGACGTAGTTGTGGTTCTTAGAGGTTTTTATTATTTTTTATTCGTTTTTTTTTCTTTATTCTTTTTCACTTCTGTCTATCGGAGTTAACACCTAACAAAAAAAATATAAATCTACTTTGCACCATGATAATTTTATTATGGCAAGTGAAAATGGTATTTTACTTGTATTCTTTATTCTCTTGAATGCTTTTTATGAGTTTTTAGGGTTCCGTACACAAAAGGTAAAACGGGACCCTATTACTAAGAGTTCGCTGTCCGTCTGTCACCAGACTGTATCTCATGAACCGTGATAGTTAGACGGTTGAAATTTTCACAGATGATGTCTTTCTATCGCCGCTATAACAACAAATACTAAAAAAACAGAATAGTACGGAACCCTTCGTACGCGAGTCCGACTCGCACTTGCCCTGTTTTTTTATTTATTTTTTATTTTATTTGCAAACTAGAATGAAAAGAATTGCTTTCTTTTTCAGTTAATGTTATCAAATTTAGTATTATAAGAACTGACTTAATTTTAGTTAAAGTAACAGGCAAAATTTTTGCAAGCCCTCTTTGCAAGATTCTAACGCCACTTGTCCCACCTTACCCATCATTTCCATTTTTATCAGCTGCCAAAGTAGAGCAACATCCACACCATCTCACAGCCCGCGAGGCCATTATCAAGCCTATAGCTATTTGCCCCGAAAAACAAACTCTCGCGGGATGTGTCGGGTCTGTGCGGGGGTGAAGTGGGGGCGCGGGCGCGGCACAATGCAGCCAACTGCGCGTTCACAGTACACCCCACCCGACATTTGCATTCGCGCTGTATGCAGCAGCGAACGGCTTTGATTTTGACTGTGACTATACTGATGGGTTATTTAAATATTAAATGGGCATTTTATTTCCTGGGCTAGGCAATAGGCAGCCTTACCAATAGCGATGACTTGCCCAGAGTGGTGACTACGGGGATAGGGGCATCACTTTCATTTTAAAAGGCCTCATCAAGATGTTTTCGATTAGGTACTCTTTCTTCCTCTTGTGTCGGCACGAATTATACTCAGTCATACCGTGTTCACAAGATAAGCCAGTCAGCAAGGTAGGTACAGGTAGCGATTCTGTCGTCACTCCTGGAGCTTTTAATGCACTCTGTTTTAAGCGGTTCCAATTCAGTTTGTATATGTGCCGCCTGAAGGTGTACTTCGATAGCGAACGACGGTGTGGTCAGCAAAAGGTTGGATCACAACAAGGTCATTCAATGTCCTCCTTAGATGACAGAAAGGGATGAACAGCAGCATCAACAAATAAACTGATAATATTCTTAAAGAATTGAGGCTGGTAAGCTGCAGCCGATTAACTTTTCTTCGAGTTCGGTAATAAATCAGAAACTTATTATATGAAACAGATAAACTACTCACGCATATCAAACAGCTCTACCAAGCAAAATTGATCTTGACAAAGGATTAGGAAAACGTAGTACAAAACATTTTTCTTTGTTATTTGTCAGGATATCATTAATGGCATGGAGGACCATGCCTTTTTATTTATGTCCGGCGCACCCTGGGCAATCAGCCCCGCTACCAAGCTTGCTGACTGGCTAATCCTTTCACCACGGCATGAGCTATTCTACACAGTACGAGAGAAGAAGAAGCGCAACAACTCTTTTGGGTCCTCGCCACATCGACAATGATACTCTGAATCATTATGATCGTTTATCTCCGTAATCTTTCTACCCTGGTCAGTCAACTTACCCTATCCTTCCACTTACTTTGGGTTCATTGTTAAAATCCACAACAGACAATCATTTTCTTATGTGGCTTATCTATCAGTAGTAGAACGACTAAACCTCATCATCATGGGCGACCTGAAGATGGGCTTCGTAAAGACCGCTACTGTGACCGGTCATTGCCATGTCACCACGATTAGCAGACGAACTGGTGATCACAGAATGTTGTTATTATCAGAATCCTGTTTGCTAATCACAACACTACAGCTTATCTCACTTTTTTTTACGTGGGGAAGTCCTCATGTACTATCCCCCGTCTGGGGAAGACGGGGGGGTATGCTGGACTCTTACCGACTAAAACCACCACGATGTTCCATCACTTGACCGTGGGCCGGGGTCGCGGGATTCGCAAAGCATGCACCGCAACCCCGGTAGGTCTCGGTCCACCAGCCCCTGGCGGACTTCACCTTTGTGGGGCCTAGCCCCACGTCCTGCTGAGAGGCGCGCGTGGAACACGTCGCGCCGCCTACTCGGGCCTGTTACTGATCGGGCGATGGGTCCCCTAACCCAGCGCCCGCAGGCCACACACTAGGGTGGCTGGAGGTCGTCGCGCGGCCTCCGGCGCCCGGTGCGTCTTGCGTTGGAAGGGAGAGTGGCAGCTGCCTCTCTCTCTCTTTCCGCTCCCTACTTGGTCACCATCACCTCCTCGCAGAAGGTGGCGACGGCTTCCCGCGCAGTCTCACTCCCGACCATGGACAGAACCACGGCCGCAACACAGCCTATCTCACTGACATAACTATTTCTAACCTAAATGACTAACTATAACTAAATGAATAGGACAAAATGAAAATAAAAATTTGACATGCAATTTACCATATTTATGTAGACAAGATAGAGCTACAAAAATGCGAGTGACAGCGACTATGTCGCACGTCGCAGCGACAATTCGCACGTCAATTAATTGGAATCGAATGTTGAATTATTAGTTGTTTCATTTATTTACTGCGAACAATGCTTTTTCAACTATTATTAGATGTTTATTTTGATGCTTATACAGTTTTATACAAACTTTAACGTGTTGGTAGTCTGCGACTATCTACAGGTAACTTTAAATCCTTGTTTAAATAATTAATGTATCCAAATAAAGCATATGAATTAATGTACCTACCCTTATAATTTAGATTTCTGTGAATGTACCTAATATCTTGTTAAAATACAGAATACAGATTTTACAAACCATCTAACAAAGAAAAGTTGCATGTCTCAGATGCTAAGACATTCTAGGTATGTATTGTATTGTATTGTATTGCAACTTAATATGATTAGAAAAAAATGCTGACTAAAGAGCTGGTCGTTGGAACCAGTCGTGGCTGTAAGCTGCAATACCGAGTAGCGCCGAACTATTGTGGGACCAACTCGGGAGAATTCCGCACAGTTCATAATTCTTGAAGAAATCGCTGTACACGCATAAAAAACAAGGGTTTAATACGCATCGAATCAAAAACCTCCTCCTTTTCGAAGTCGGTTAAAATAAAAGAAATAACAAACCGAATAGTTCGACAACTGACTTATCAAAAAGCTCTAAATCAGCAGGCTGATCTTAAGGGTCAAAATACACGTCCGATACTTGCTTCCGGGAGCCGGATCTGACTATCTGATCGGATTAATGAAATACACGTACGATTCTCGCGTCCGATTTTTTCTGGACGACGACGACGCCCGGACGATGCTTACGATTCTGACATCCGATCCGATAGTCTGATCGTACGTGTAATTCATGTTCAAACAAATGTATGACGCGGAGGCCTTCAGATAGTCTGATCAGACTATCGGAACTGACTATCGGAGGCAAGTATTAGACGTGTATTTGGGCTCTAAATATCATAGCATTAATTAGCCAAGCTTCAGACCACACGCTAGAAAAGTTCTATACATAGCGCTTTTATACCCCATTTGAATCCCCGGATGTGTCTAAAAGTATTTCAAGCTTCTATAGCCCACAGCACTAAAAGCGAAAAACACTTTTCAACTTATACCCCGGCTATTTTTTTTTATTTATTACAAAGGAAATTCATAACAGTGGCGGCTGGAACAAAATGTCGCGTTGAAATTTGTCTATCGGTGCTACGCGCCGGCCATAGGCGGTTCAGTTATGGGTGCGTAAAAAACCTGGCTCAACCGATTCCATTGCAACGAGCCGAGCCGATATGACGGCTCAGCGGCTTTGCTGCGGACACAGAGAAGGACAATGTAGTAAGTCAACTCGTAAATAATCTAAATAAACTGTACCCCAAGTGTTTTCGTTAACTACTGTAGTTGCGTCACGACAAAAATGTATGAAAATTTAGGCTGCGTCTCTAGGCGCACCGTTCAATTAACGCGCGAATATTAGTTAGTGAACGGTGCGCCTAGAGACGCAGCCTAAATTTTCATACATTTTTGTCGTGACGCAACTACAGTAGTTAACGAAAAAAACTCACACTTGGGGTACTGATCTTATTCTTCTTCTATCGTATCGGCACGAGTTATACGAGAATAGGTCATGTCGTAGTGAAAAGATTAGCCAGTCAGCAAGGTTGGTAGCGGGGTTGACTGCCCAGGGTGCGCCGGACTTACTTAAGTATCGTCACTCGTGGAGGCTCTTTTCATGCACCCCAAAAAAATAAACTGATGGAAAATAACATAACATCACGCTTGTATTCCCTGAAGGGTTGGGCAGAGGTGTATAGTACACCATCATTTTGCCGTTATGTTCAAGTCCCATGTAATAAGGTGCGAGCCTATTGCCACCAACCGGGCACAAATCCAGACTGCGGGCTGCTTCTGAGAAATTCCACACGGAAAAACCAAATAACACTTTGCCCGACCTTGGGCATCGAACCCAGGACCTCACGCTCAGCAGTAACGATTGCGACCACTAGACCAACGAACGGAAAATAATGTACAATAAATCTTATTAGAAAATTAGTAGATCAGACATAGAATATACAAGGTGTAAAATAAATAACGCACAACCTCTTAAGGAGTCACTGTACTCATCATTATGAACAACTTTTACTATGGGACCAAAAAAGAAATCGCGAATAAAAATCAGCTGTTCCCTACATTTTGACGAATTATGCGAGCATAAATGTAGGGAACAGCTGATTTCTTTTCGCGATTTCATATTTGGTCCCACAGTAAAAGTTGTTCATAATGATGAGTACAATGACCCCTTAGAAGTTGTGCGTTATTTATGTTACACCTTGTATAAGCACAGTACAGTGTTATAATTTCGTTTTGCTTCAAAATTTAAAATAACTATGACAACTATAGGAACTTTTCGTTTAAATTATTAACTTCTCAGTTTAGAACCAACTTCGACGAACCACCCATGCCATCTATTGATCTTAATCAGAACTATAGCTTCGAAACGGGTCATGTTGAACTTTTGCCCCGTGTGAATAATTTAACAACAACCCCCCGTTGGAGCTCGCCCCTCAGCACCAAGTCGTACCCGATGTTCCACAGGAGCGGGCCCAGGACCGAACCCTGTGGAACACCGCACGACATCTCGCGTTGGTCTCCGCCGTCCCCCTGAAGGTGACACACCTTTCCGCCAAGTAAGCCCCAACAACGTGACGGAGGTAGGGAGGCACCCGATGGTAACGCAACGCCTCCCTAATATAGCTCCAGGGAACATTCTGTAACCTAGATCAACATTAATGCGTTTAATAAAGACAGTCTTTTTTTTATTTCATCTTTTATTATTTGATGTGGTCCCGTTTGACCCGAGTCTCACCTGATGGTAAGCGCAGACAGGGTCTAAGATGGTGCCCACGAATTCAAGTAACAGAGATATAGAGGGTTTCCCCCTATACCCCTCTGGCTCTCACATACACACGACGGAACACAGTAAACTGCTTGGCGCCGGACTTTAATGTGAGGGTGGTAGCTAGCTAGGCGGACCGTATAGCCATCCTACCACTAAGCGTGCCGTGTTTTGTTGAATCTTACAACACGCATATCCAGTGTGCGGTGAGGAAGTTTTATATTCTAGCTCGTCCTCACACGATGAAGATCTTTATGTAGAGATCTGCATTCAAATTGCGCAACACACTCGTAATCGCTATGGCTTTGATTTTGACAGGTCAACAATTTCTATAGCAACGTATTTATTAATAATTCGACTGCTATACAACTAGTACCACTCAATGAATATTGTTGTATTGTCAAAATCAAAGCCATAGCGATTACGATTGTGTTGTGCACTAAGAATGCTGGTTACATACAGTGTACACTATAAACATTTAATTATTTAAGTTTTCTCAACGAATTGAGAGCTGGGAGGCTAATAAAACCCCATTTTTGGCGAATCATATTTCGTTCATTAATATCGCATTGTAACTGCAAGTGGACTGCATATCAAGTCGGCAGTTGTCACGTAGTAGCACTGACGGCATCCTAACTGCCTTCAAACTGCATTTGGCAGTTGCAGTTGGGATATAGTCCGTCTGTTTGGGTCCTTACAAATCCATTTTTTCACGAAATGTGACGTTATTATTATGTCCTTTATTCATTTATCTTCTTATCTATTACATTTTTAAATATTTCATTATAAAAATACAAAAAAACATTTAAAAATATAAAAAATATTTTTATTATCTAAATTATTTAGATACCTACATAAGTAATTTTGTTTTCAATTCGTCCAGAATTGTTCTAGTATACTTATACTTTGTTTAATATCCGCAATTCGCATAATTTCACTATTATATTTTTTTTCCCGTGTGCAGATTCAATTAATTTATTCACTTGACAGACTGAACTGTGTTGCTGGGGAGTTTATTGCGCCGTTTCTTCTTCACAGCATAAACACTAGGAAGCGGTAAAAAGGGCGGGCGTTTTTGGGGCAGTCTTTTGTAAGGGAGAAGCCACACGATCCGGTGCGGCTCCGGCGCGGCGCCTGAGCGGTGCCGCTGCGGTGTAATACATACAACCATGCCTACCATACGATGCGGTGCGGCGCCGCACCGCACGCTCGCCGGGCCAAGACGAGGGGGGAGGGTGTATGCGCTGGAGCGGCACCATTCCAGCGTCGCAGACCGCAGATGTGTTGACGGAGAGCCGTTCCACACGGTGCGGTGCGGCGCCACATCGCACCATGTGGCTCTTGCGACGCCGCGTAGTTACTACGTCTGCACGCTGATGCGGCAAAATAGGCGCCGTGCAACGGCTTACCGCACCGCGCCGCACCTTGTGGCTTCTCCTTAACACTGAAGTTCAAAAATAACTAAGTAATTCTACTCTATTTTGATAAATGCGTTTTGAAGTTTGTTTGGTCCTTATTGAACCGCTCTAGTCTTATTGCCCTACTGTTTGTATCTACTGTGTCACAGTAGTTGAAACGCAGCAGTATATTTCACAAAACAGCGCGGCGTGGTCTTATGGCACATCGACTGGTTTGACCTGTTACCAACTGATCGGATATAGCTGACAAATGAGCCCAGTTAAAGTAATGCAACCCGTATGGTGCTTTGATACTCAATGAAACGCCACTTTGATTTATTTGATGTATTCATTTGCTGGTGGAATCACCAAATATTTTACTGCGAGTCTTCAATACCATTGATGGTTGATTCCATATTAGTACACTGCTGATATACAGGTGCAAACAAATTCGTGATCGCATGATCTCTTACTGATATACATGAATTTTGATTGATGAAAATCTAACAATAGAAAAAAATGTTTTACGTGATACAACATTCTAGAGCTACGCATTAATGATAAGAAGCCAGGTAAGACATCTGGCTGGCACTTCTTCTCTCGTCTTAAGTATCGTCACCCGTGAAGGCTGGCACTACTAGTACGGTATTGCTTGCGCAGTCAACTAATTCGGAGAGCTAAAAAACTTCACATTAAGACCACCATGTTTTCTTATTAAATATTTTATTTTACTGCATTCAAAATAAACCATGCTGGGTCGATCTGCGACACCAGATGACCTCAAGGTTTAAAGGAATTACACATTCAAATACATTATGTACATCACTCGTTACCTCATCAGCAGATCAATAGATAGATCAACAAGAGATTTTACCTGGTTCGAAATGTACTAAAAGATGTTAGAAAGAGCTATAGATGCACATAATCGCAATGATGAAGTAATTTAGTTTTTTCCGATGTCTTTTCAACCCTCGAGGCAAAAAGAGGGGTTTTAATAAGTTTTCAGGATTGAATCTTTTGTCTGCCTGTGTGTTTGTCTGTGGCAACGTAGCTTCCAAACAGATAAACAGATTTCAATGCGGTTTTTACGTTTGGAAGTTAGTTTAAACGAGATGGTTCTTGGCTATGTTTGATGATAGTCATTTCAATGCCAGGGGATATTTTAAAATTAACTTTTTTGGTTTCATTTTAAATTCTTAAGGTAGTAAAAATTTATCTACATATATTTATTTCAACATCACACAACCAAACACACACACTCACTCACGCGTAATAATCAAACACAATAAACATTGTAACAATGAACCCATAAACCTATGTCCCTCTCCACAACATTCAATAAAGGCAAACACACATAAATCTGGACGGTTTTACGTTCCTTGTACCAAATTATGCCATCAAATTGTACCTCCGGATAGCTGACACCCGTTCAGTGAGACGTTTCACCAGATTTCCATACAAATCGGTTGGCTCCGGTCGCAACGTCCCCACCAGTCACACTTCATAAATTTTCATTTTAATATTTGGCTTCACCCCTGCTATGTGTTGGTGTTGTCAATTCTCTGTTGTGTGACAAATATTTATATGCACGGGAGACCATGATTAAAATATGTGTGTGTGTGTGTGTGTGTGTTTAGGTAGATATTGAAATTATTGGCGAAGCAAAAATATTTTTTAGATATTGAAGATATCGGAAAGGCAAAAATATTTTTTTGATGTCGTAATTATTGGAAAAGCAAAAATATTTTTTTGATATTGATGTTATCGGAAAAGCAAATTTATATTTTGCTTATTTTTGAATTTTCAGATATCTTTACTACAAACATATATACATAATCCTCTGATACAAAGAAGAGAAGATCCTCAGGTGAATTTTCACATTTATGTTTTTCTGGGTGAACAACAATTATTTACAACAATCCATTTCAAGTTTTGCTTTATACATGACGACCCACCCCAGCATCGCTCGGGTAATTTTTATAGCTTATAACCTTCCGGGACAAAATAACTTATTAAATTAAGATGAAAACTGCATCAAAATCCATTGAGTATTTTAGAAGAGGTAAGCAGACAAACAGACAGACGCGAAAAGCGACTTCAATTTAAACTATTTAGAGACTAGCTTTTGCGTGCGGCTTCGCTCGCGTTAATTTAGAATTTGACAATCAGCTCTTAACACATTACTTCAGTTTATATAATAATATAATTCAATCATGATTCGAAAGACACGTGGCGCCATCTATGAACGTTATTGTTGTTTTCCTCGGGAATAGTACTTTTTTCGGGATGAAAGGTACCCTATGTCCGTTTCTGTACACCTGACAACGTATATGCAAAATTTCAAGATGATCGGTTCAGTGGTTTAGGCGTGAAAAGGTAACAAACAAAAAAACTTACTTTAGCATTTATAATATTAGTTAGGATGACCAAAACATTACACAGAAAACTTCACTCCAGCTTATGAAACCATTCCACAACGGTTGCAATCTCATTCGCATTCATAGATACGTAAATCAGAAGGATCTTGTTTAAAAACACCTTATTTCCTGACGCCCCAGTTCATTTTCCTCCCAACCATAAGCCGTGTGCACACAGGCAATAACACAGATAAGGTGCCGGGTATAGAGGCGACGGTATCTGTCCTTATTGCTATGTAAATAACCTCCATCGAGACGCAGATCGTAGATACGCCGCCGATGTGGCATCGCCTTTATGGCTCTCATTATTGTCCGCCTTTGCTGGGACGCTCATAAACAATTCCTATTCACACAAACATATGACGTAGGCATTTTAGTACTGGATTTTATGGATTTATCTTTTATGAAGAGGCTGGCTACTTGTGTTCTTTGATGATTTGAAGGTTGATAGGTGATTTTACGGGGGGTTTTATAAACAAATGCGACTTGTAAGTGCCGATTTGCAGGCCTAGCACACATTCTATGCCAAGACGTTATTAATAATAACGTCTTGGCACTACTATGACATAATAACTTATTAAGTCATAGTAGTGAGACTTTTGAGACCTCTTATTTGGAACTATAGCTGATATACCTACTAGTTTTGCATGAAAAGCGATTGGACAAAAAACCAAGGTATTGTTTATTTTATTTTATACTTCTATGCGCTATGGTGGTGCATTAGGCGGACTCAATGCCAGAAAGCATACTCGACCTCTTTAGGTTAAAAATCAATTCAATCAACTCACCGAAATAGGTACAGAAAAAAATATGAATTGACAATTTTATAATGAATAGACTACAAATTCGTAAGATAAAAATACATAAACAAATAATAAAATACTTATATAGTTAATACAATATTCAACTACAAAACAATATGAAAAATTAAATGCAATTAAGACGAAGACTAAATTAGATGATTAGGAGTGCAGCGCCTTCAAGTAGTATAACTTATTTATAATGCTATCTTGCACAAATTGCTATATCGAATAGGTCAACGTAGTAATGATTACCTATCATAATTCTTCACGTAAATAATTAAAAAGATGTCTATTAACTTTCATTAAAGTCCAAATCCACCCTGTAAACTAAATGTTCCAATATCAATACCAAAAAATCTATGAACGCAAACAAACCCCGCTTATTCATACCGCATATCTCTTCATCAGTGTAGATATACGATAAAACCGTATCATTTGCTTAAAATATCCCATAAAATTAAACAACGCAACAATAACCCGGAATACAGTCGGCAAAAAAAATTACAATACCCCCTGTTTTTTCCCGTCCGCATTACGGGATGATCCGTCATTGTGCGAGGACAGATGCGCTGATAAGAGCGCATCGCTTTATTAGTATGATATGTCAAACGTAACTTGAACCCCAAAAACTTTAACAGCACCCTCTGAATTCTCTATGATATTCCGCAAGCGAGGGGGGTGGTGGCTCATTACGTATTGGTGAGATCGTATATCAACTATCGGAGGTCCGATCAGAGCTTCATTGAGTACGCGGTGTGCACTGATTCGAGATATTATACCTTCCCACGAGGACTTGGCACACGCGCGTACGTGGGAAATAAGCATTTAATACCTATATTACAACTTCCCCTTAAATTTGACATAATTTGTTTTGACTCACCTTTGATGTGACGTGGTTGTGCATTCATTTAGATTTTACGGTCATCGGTCACTATTAGTGTTGCGAATTGTTCGAAGGTTAAATATTGCGTAAAATTTTGTACCAACCCTATAATTCCTTGGGTTGCAAGAGTTAGGGGAATGGGTTACATATTAGTTTCCTTGCTTACTGTACTTTCCAAAACTGTTTATTTAATCTAGATAATTGAAATTATAAAGTAACCGGTCCGGTGTAACATTAGGATATCGGTATTGCCCAGTAACTGGGTTGCGTAGGTCTGAAGGCAGTCACTCTGTGCAAAATGGAAAATCAAACGAACTTACCTGTAAGTGAAATTCGATGATTATTAATCGATGTGATTCGACCTAGAGATTACACAATCTCCCTTCCGCGCTGGTAGGTACCAAAGATAGTCTCTTCAGCCCATGGGTTCATGAAATAGCTGACCACCGGCCGACGGGAACAAAAGTATATGGTATTTATGTCAGAATTTTATTATTTGCTCTAAAATAGGGTATCAAGGCAGCACAAGGGCATGTGAAGAGGAGGGATGAAACACATGTGACCAAAAGAATTATGAATATAAGTGTGAATGGATGGAGAGGAAGAGGGAAGCTAAAGATAAGATGGATGGATTGTGTGAAGAATGATATGAAAGAGAAGGGAGTCAGTGATATCATGACGGTTGACAGGAAGGAATGGAAGAAGAAAATGTTGCGCCGACCCCAAGTAACATGGGATAAGGGTAGGAAGATGATGATGATGTCGATGATGATGACAAGTGCGTGCTACTACAAGTAAAATTAGGTGAAATCTCGAAGGCGAATCACAGAGTTTAATACTGGTATTCAGCCGAATCTGGTTGAGCCTCCACGAGTGACGATACTTAAGTACGTCCGGCGCACCCTGGGCAGACAGCCCCGCTATCAACCTTGCTGACTGGCTAATCTTTTCACCACAGCATGAGCTATTTTCGTATAGCTCGTGCTGACACGAGAGAAGAAGAAGTCGCATCTGGTTAAACTGGAAGCTGACCCCAATATAGTTGGAAAAAGAATAGGCAGAAGAACAATTAAAATTATAAAGCCTCTTGAATTTTATTTTAACCCTATATGCTATGTCTACACCACTGCACTTTCATGCTCATCTTGCGTCTTCGTCTGAAGCATACGTGAAGCGCCATAGCGCATGCCTTACCTAATACTAGTTCGACGAAAGCTAATCCGTCTACTGTATTGGTATGTCTACGCCAGTGCGCTTTCATGTTCATCTTGCGCTTTCAACTTTTAATTCCTCTTGCGTCAAGCGCATGCAATATTGATTGCCATAAGAGGCATGCAGCTTATCGTCTACACCGGTGTGCCTCGGTCAGTCGTCAGTCGACATACAATAGACAGATTGGTGTGCGCTAAGGGCATGCGCTTTTGTCGAACTAGTATTAAGGCATGCGCTATGGCGCTTCACGCATGCCTCAGACGAAGACGCAAGATTAACATGAAAGCGCACTGGTGTAGACATAGCTTATATCGATTGATGACTGACCGAGGTGCACCGGTGTAGAATATTCGCTGCATGCGTCTTATGGCAATCAATATTGCATGCACTTGACGCAAGAGGAATTGAAAGTTGAAAGCGCAAGATGAACATGAAAGCGCGCGGGTGTAGACATACCAATAGAGTTCCATCGAATAGTACTTCCGTTGTACGAGCAAAGTAAACCCAAATATATAGGTACAGTCACCGTCGTATAATCTCTGCCTACATATACATTTACTTACGTAGGCTATGTAAATGGCGCTCTTCGAACATTTATTAAAAGTTACAGGGGTTGTAGGGTAGCCGCATGAAGCCCTAATTAAGCCTCTTTTTACAAAAAGGCCGATGCGTCCGAGGGACCAGACTTTTTACCCTTCTGACTCCTTAATGAGCTGTTGCCAACCACCTAGTGTGGATTTCACGGGACAGTACCTTTGTTTTGATATTATGCGGTGAGTTTCTCCCGAAAGAAATTTGCAATAATAATGCTAGCCGGAAAGCTTGCCCGCATCCTTCTGTCTCTTTACTAGAGTTGCGGAAACAGGAGGGATGGACGCGGATGTAAAGACTTTTAATTGATGCGACTGCTTTTTTATTCCGTAAAAAGTATTTCCTGAGACTGTTACCGTCGTTTGTTTTTGCGGACGTTTAAATATTCATACTCAGTTTTTTTTTTGCAGGCAAAAATATTTCGGCAATTCGATTCATCAATTCGGAATTATTGATTCAAACAGTCTTTTGCAACTTTCTTTGTACAAACCAAGGTACAACGCCTGCCTCATACTTCTAATTTGCTTCCCAAATTCCGTGCCTACCAAGCCACCTAAATTAAGTAGCTAAGTCCACAGCACACTGACCATGCCCTCAAAGGCATCCCTCTGTTTAGTTTTGGCCGGAGATCCGTTTAATTGCCTACGTCGTAAGTCCCGAAGCTTGCCGGAGAAAGCCGAACGATGCCGGCCGGCCGGCAACAGAGGCCCAAGGATTAACTTGAGCTCATCTTATAATTAGTCGCATCAGTCGTTAGTGTAGGATTATGTGCCGTACCTATGGAGACGGTACGGCGAAAAATCTGTTAATTTATCTTTGTTGGTGTTTGATTTATTTTTAGGGAAAGATTTTTGTGGAATAAAACAAGCTCTATCTCTTCTGATGATAAGAAATTAATAACGTTAAGGGGGTATTTCACCAACATATTATTAATAGTCCGTAACTATTGACCCGATAAGCTAAATGTGACCTAAAAATATGACATTTATGTGTTCAATAATTTATTTATTTATTTAATACTTCAATGCACAATGGTGGTACATAAGGCGGACTTAATGCCACAAGGCATTCTCTACCAGTCAACCTTTGGGTCAAAAAAACAGCATCGAAAATAGGTCCTATATTTTGTACAAAAAATAAAAATCAAATAATGATATTTGCGACTGAATTAACTATAGATAACCAAACAATTAAAAATATAGGACATACATATTATAATTAGAAACATAGCCATATAATAAATAATTAAATATACATAAACATATATATAGGTTGAGTCGTAATAATCGTCGATATCACTATTGACATATGGTGAAACGCAAATGTTAGCCATTGAAAAGTTTAGAGACTGAATTAGCTAACTAACTAACAGTTAAAGATAGGTTGGTGAAATACCCCTTAAGATTATTTATTTAACACCTATGTTTTAAAAACATTATGCCCGCACCTCCGACTTTTCGAATCCTTATGTGGAATCATAATTTGATTATCACTTGCGTTGACGATGAAGGAAAATAATCGTGAAGATATGAAGAAACCCCTGGCCCTGGCTCCTAGCACCAGGCTGCTTAAGCGTAAGCAAATGTAATTTCCATACAATTTTCTCTTTCTGCAAGCGTTTAAGTTCTGTTTGGTGCCGGACGTAAAGAATAGCACTACCCCATCTCTTCCCATGGGTGTCGTAAAAGGCGACTATACGATTCACTAGAGGATGGGCAGCAGCTTTTTCTGAGTACTTTGCTTTGAACGAAGCGCTTTGATTCCACTTTCATTGTGAAAACCGCCAAACAGTGGAATGCGCTGCCTGAGTGGGTGTTCCCCGACAGCTACAATCTGGGTGTCTTCAAGTCACTAGTGAATCGGTTTCTTCTGGGTAAGCGTGCTCCATCGTAGACCGCATCATCGCTTAATATCAGGCGAGATGGCGGCCAAACGCAGGCCTAGCAACAAATAAAAAAAAAAAACTTTAACAACCATAGTGCGATCGCCAACCCGCCTGCCAAGCGTGGCGATTATGGCAACCCCCCCTCCCCTCCAACATAGCTTGGGGGAGGCCTATGTCCAGTAGTGGATGTCTTTCGGCTGAATGATGATGATAATAACGTTTAAGGAAATAGGGTTTTTGTCTAGAGGGTCTGAGAGGGCTCCATAAAGTTCTCAATGGTATGGGTAGTCCGCCAACCCGCACCTAGCCACTGTGGTAGATTCCCTAGACCCTTCTCATTCTGAGAAGAGGCCCGTGCCTAGCAGTGGGACAGTAATGGGCTGATTACAAAGCATTCTCACGTACATCAAAGCTGCCTGCTTGCAACCAGAGCCATGTCTTTTTGTCTGCACATCCTTAGCTAACTGCTGACATTAGTTTTAAAGCCTACCAATGCAATTAGATCAAGATTTGATAACATGACCCTTGACGCCAGTTGACAACAGGGTCGACGTTACGACAGCTCTATATTATACCTACATGGCTATGAAATGGTGTAAGCAATAACAGTTATGAAAACAATTTTACTGAGAGCCGTCTATAAACTAGCCTTTAACGTCTGGTATTTCAGCTCACTTTATGACAAAGTGCCTGGAATAAAAAATAATACTTACGTTATATTCTCTACTCATATGATGGACACGACGTAGAAGTAAGGGTTGACTGTCAAACGTCTTACTTTAACGGTAGCCACTGACCTGCATCCGATTGAGTATCTCATTCGTAATTTATAGACGACACGTTTGGTTCAGTGGATGAGCGATTGGCTTCTGCGCTACGGTCCGTGGGTTCGATTCCCGCACGGAACAAATATTTGTATGACCTACAGATAGTTGTTCCGGGTCTAGGTGTTCGTGCATGTGATGATTTGTGTCTGTATCCACGATACAAGAGAAATCTTAGAGTGGGGAAATGTTTAAAAAAAACAGTATCTTTCGTTTTGACAATACAACAACATTCAAAGTCAAATAGTTTTTATTTCAAGTAGACCAGATCACTGGTGCTATCAAAAGGTCAACACTAGGTGCTCGGTTCCAAGCAAAACAAGAAACTCCATGGACACTCTTTTAAAAAAATAAATGGTTTGACAATATATATTGTAGTAATGTAAGAACAATGCAGATTAAATACATGCAGTTTACAAGATGAAATTAATGCATTGCGGGGTATATAGATGTGGAGAAGTCGGATTGTTAATACTTTATGTTGCTATGGAAATTGTTGTCATTTTTTTTTTAATCTTGCGATAATCCTCCGGTTATGCCGGACTCTTGCCGGCTAAAAACCCACGGTGTTCCTTCTCCTGACGGTCGTCACGGGATTCGCAGATGCATGCACCGCAACCCCTTGGCCTTAAGGTCTTGGTCCGCCAGACCCTGGCGGACCTTTCCTTCTGTGGGGCCTTGCCCCACGTCTTCCTGAGAGGCGCGCACTGAACACATGCGCACCGCGTTCTCGTGCCTGTTACTGGTCGGGCGACGGGTCCTCTAAGTCCCCTAACCCGTCGCCCGATGGAAATTGTTGACCTGTCAAAGCAAAGCCATAGCAATTACAAGTGTTTTGCGCAATTATAATGCTGAGCATTCGATCGTAATGTGACCGTCCGATGGTCGCTTTTTAACATGTTACATTACACGAATATGACAGAGCGGCATTTGTTTAGCACACCAATTTGAAGAGCACCAAAATAGTATTCCTATTACTATTCGGTGTGATTTAAATTGATGCGCTTAATGGAATGCCTCGTTATAGGTTGGTCATCGCCTTGACAGTCGGACCGACTGTAATCAAATTAGCCAAAAACGTTTTTAAATTATGACAATACAATTTAGATGTAAATAATGATGTAAAATAGATGTAAATAAACTATGTCATCTAAAATGTAAGACCTCATTGATGCGAAAAAGCTTTTTTGTTATGGCACCAAATGGTGTTCACTAAAATTCCTGATGACATAAAATACATGACATTACATAAGTTTAAAAAAGTTCTTACAAAATTATTAATTGACAAATATTATTATACATTCGTATTTTTGAACGACCAATTATTGTAATGATGCATTTTTACCTTTTGTTAATAAGTACTAAGTATGACTATTTATTGATTTTAATTGTAATAGAAGTTTTTTTTCTTTTTTTTCTGTTCATGTATTTTTTTTTATTTTTTTTTAAGTTACATAATCAAATGACACCTATTAATGTGACACAAATAAAGTAATGTCTTAATTAGTACAAAACATAGCGCACCCCCAATTTATGTAAACACCTATGCAAAATGTTTCACAAATAAACTGATTGATTGATTGAAGTGCCAATTCTAGGTCAAATGCCATTGCGACGGACTGGTGATCGAAAACATACTCAGCGTATTTGGTTTAGTTGAAAAATCTACTTCACCATGTCAGCCTCTTTTCATACAGTGCTGGACACAGGCAATCACAACAGCAAGAACCAAACTCCACTCACAATTTGAAAAAATAAGCTGAACCCGGTATAAAATTTTCTTACATAAAAAGGCGTCAAGAATCGCAAGTCGTGGACGGGGCTCGGGGGTGGTATCAAACGTCTTGCCCCCACTATTGGGCTGAATGTGGCCAAATTGGACGGCCGGAAGCCGACAGCCGCCCGCGACTTGACCGGAACTGTGCCGCACCCGCCCACGGTCTGCCCGCCTTGCGGCTTGTGCCCATTACCCGGGAAAATAATTTAATATTAATATTAATATTGTAAATAGAAAATTATTATGTGTAGGAATAATGTAGACAAATTATTTAATGTTTCATAATTAACGCTCTGCATTCAAATCAAATCAAAAGTTTTTATTTAACATAAACCATTACAGGCGCTTATGAAAAGTCGAATTTAGGTGCACGGAGAAGAGCCGGCAAGAAACTCCATGGATACTCTTTTAAAATCCATATCTTTAACAATTTAAGTGGGTACAGTTATGACTTAGAATAGTTAGTTATGAGAGAGCAAAGTAGACTTAAGAGCAGGAACCACACAAAAAAACAAAATAAAAATATGGTCACAAATTAACTAGGTATGCAGGCATCTAGCAAGTCTACAAAACTCTCACATTTACACTTTTGTAAATGTGAGAGCTTATTTAAATGTAAACGGACGCTAAACTATATAAAACAACTGACATGGTTAATTGTCATCAAAACACATTACAAAGAAAATCACTGTATAATAAGATAAAGATATCTTGAGAGTAACGATAGTAATAAAAAAGAAAGCTAATCGTAATTAGGTTTCATTCGAGATGGCAGAATTTATTTATCTCGTACAAATTATAGCTACTATCCTAACATTAAAGTCCGGCGCCAAACAGTTTACTGTGTTTCGTCGTGTGTATGTGAGAGCTAGAGGGGTATAGGAGAATCCCTCTATACCTCTGTTACTTGGATTCGTGTGTTCCTTAGACCCTGTCTGCGTTTACCATCAAGTGGGTTATAGCCACCAAGAACAATAATAAAAAAATGCGAATACAAACTTTTTTTATAAAGATTTATCACATTTTATTGAACTCTCTCGGTGTGGAAAGCTGGCCTATTCAAAACCAAAAACCTAAATTCGAAAGTAAAAGAAAATATTTCACTTATCTTTGTGTTTATTTTTAATATCACATCACGTAGCTCTTTTTAGTGCACTTATCATGTTAACTCTGCATCACTCTAAGGTCAACTGGTAGAAAATTCCTAAGACATTCGCCAGTCCGCCTCTGTACAAATTTTGTGCGAAAGTATAAATAAAATGCTTCTAACTTTTGGTCACAATAATAGGTACTCAATTTCAAACATTAGAACAACTAACAGAAATCAGAAACAACTAAAAGAATCCCAGTTACAATTAATTTCCGGTGCACAAAATATCGTAACGTACTACAACGGAGCCGCGCATTCCACCCTCAGTCGGGAGGCAGTTTGCTCAGGTGAAGTAAGCGAGTTTACGAATCGTAGACAAGCCCCGGCTTATTGAGGTAGGGTAGTGCCGCCATCATTGCTAATCATATCACCACTCACGAGGCACGACTGATTTCACCACTTTCTTGACCAGAGATATTTGATTTTGTTTTTGGGTTCATCATTTTGTTCGCACATTTTGCGGTTGGTTGCGTCATCATGACGTGACGTAAGAGGTTATAAGAGCAGAATTTAACTTTATATTACAGGTACTGAAAGCGTTTTTTTTAATACCCACTTAAGATCTACTGGTTCAGCAACGTATCTATCTAGAAGAATAATGTATTCTACTTATCACATAAAATCTCTTATTTCTTCTCGCTCCTTACTTCTGAAAGAAAGAGAATCGAATACGTTTACTTGATAGACCACGTGAAAGTTTACGCGTCTAATATGTCATCTATACATAAGTATAATAAATCTGTAGACTTGGTGTGTCTGGAAAAAGGATGTATATATAAAAAATGCGTTGTTTTTAAAGGTATTTCCATCATTTTTGGAATATTTGTCTGTTTGCCGGATTGTTTGTACACGCATCACGCAAAAAGCACTTACTCCACGCGGTTAACTTTTATAGACAAATATTGTGCGTATCTAGGAGTAACATTTAGTTTTTGTTTCATCGTAATCGGTTCGCTCAATCAAAAGATATTAGAATTTAAAGTTATTAAGAAGATTAGTTATTGCGACACAAAATTGGTTTCCGACTTCGACGCGGACGGAGTTGAGGGCACAGGTAGTGACTACTAACAAAGTAAAGCCACAGCCTACCTATATCTTACTCCTGACCGACTGTAAGTCGGTCAACGTAGAACCTTTTCGCAGAGCAATCGTGCGGGGGGTTGCGGGGTGATGGAACGGAGGTTATGTCCCGAGTAGCCATACTGCATACTTGGGACATAGGTAACCTCCGCCCCTACATAATTTTTACATTTCATAGGACCTGTCAATTGTATGGGCGTTGACCCACTGTATGTAGTAAGTAGGTACACTGTGGTAGAGCCATCAAATGCAATTATGACTCTATCAACAATCACCAAGATTCAGTCCTCAAATTCCCAGCAGATTTCCAGCCAAACATCCTTCAACGCCTTTATTATGGGCATAAATCGAGCCCACTCACAAAGATCGTTTAAACAAAGCGGAGCCTCTGTGAGTAAAGACCCGTCAAATCCTTACAGCCATTGCTTCGCGCACGATCCCGGCAGATGTACGACCGAAGTCCGAACGGACGTGTGCTGTAACCATTCAATGCCCACTTTTGATTGTGGTCCACCGTACTTAGGGCTCTTCAGAATAACTCTGATTTATTCGAGGATTAAATGTTGGTGACCTTTGTGTTTGATGGGAACTATTGAATTGTATAAGAGATGTCATAAACGCTTCTATGTGCTCACCCCGCAGCAGGATTCTACGTCGTAGGTGCGATTACACTCTAGTCATTATAAACCGTTAGACTCTATACAAATAGGTCTAAGCAATAGCATCTATTAATTACAATATACATATTTATGTTGGCATGCGAGAATCATTATGAGCAAGGAAAACATGATGTCTATAAGTATGATTTGACAAACAAGCATACGAGTATGATAGATTCCACGTGCTTGATTATGTGTTTTGATAATTGGTACATACCTTAGGGCCTGTATAAACGACGCCTCTTCTACATACAAACAACGCCTGTTAAAGCAACCAAGACGAGTTGGAAACGCGATGCAATCGTACCTCTGCACACGCTTTTTTGGAACTTAACAGCGTAGATGACGCGCGTTCGTAAAATGAGCGTGGTCAAAAGAAAGTCGTGTATATTGGCCCTTAGGCCCGCTTGCACTATACTCGCTGAATAAATCTAGTGCTAAACATATTTAAAATGTCATTCTATCTCTATCAAGTTCCAAAAATTTACTGATATACAATTGAATATGTTTAGTACTAAATGTATTTAGCGAGTCGTTGTGTAAGCGGGCCTTATGTTTGAGACAAACACAAGAACCTGTTTCATACGTGAAATTACAAATTTTAGAGCAGACTTTTCCGATAGCCTCCGCTTCCTCATAACCTTATTTCGAGGAACCCGTATTTACATCACTTTCGTTCCCCCAACCGCTCCCGTTAAGCCTAAAAAGCAAGCAAAACCCTCATAATACTGTGATAGTGCGTTCAAAACCCTTTTAACGCGAACGATCGACACAAAAGCGCCTCATCAAACGTCCATCTCCCGGTCTAGGAGTCCGCGTCTTCGTTTTGGAGCGGCGAGCGGGTGCAAGCGGTAAAAAGACCAAGAGTATGTGCTGACCCGATCATTAAATAGATTGATGGCACCTGGGCGCAAGGCTCGAGCGATAAATAGTGGCGATTCGGGTAATCCAGCCGGCGGCCGGTGCCCGGCGATGGGCGGCATCCATTCTCTTTATTGCACCGTGCTTTATAGCGGCCCAGGCGGCTCTGTCGCCTTGATGCGTCCGATCGGAGGTGCGCCTAACTTATTGCCGAGGCGTTATGCAAATACCAGCCGAGGGACTAGCCGATGCTTCCAATATGTTGGTTAAGTCTCGGTGTTGAGATCTTTCGAGGTTTCACAAGTTTAAACGGACGGATGCCGACTTTATCTTGCGTTGTGTCTTCGATATAGTGTATCGACTATTTTTAGGTAGTATAGTATTAAAACTAATTACTATTATAAATGTGATAATGATGAGTTTTTCATGGATAAAATTGAATAATCTTAGGGGAAAAAGACAAAGTTAGAAATATATTTTTATTGTGTCAATATACTTGATTAATTACGTTCAATAGTTTTATTTGATTTCCGTGACGACAATCCAATAAAACGAACGAATCTCATAGTCTAAATGAAGAAACAATTACTTCGTTCCTTATAAAACCGTAAAATAAATGACTTGCTAAAAACGTGTTAAGATAAATAACACCCGACATAGGCCCAAATGCTTGAATACCATCATCAAACATCACCTTAACGTTTATAATCAATTAAGGTTGCCCCAAATGACAAAAAACTTTATCTATTTTATGGTTTTCAGCAAAAAAGGTGGCGTCAGTGGGCAAAACAATGGCAAATTAGCGCTGACGGTTAAAAATGACGTGCGTATTGGTCGGGCCTGTTATAAATGTCGGGCGGAGAGGCGACGCGATGGCAGCCGGCAAAGTTATTAATTTATAACTTTTGACAGCCCTGCGACTGTTTGTATTTCATTTAAATTGGGTAAATGAGTTAGGTAAGTGTGTTTTGATTATAATGACTGTCAGTAAGTACTTGGAAAAGGTGTAATAGATCTAACTTATTGACTATAGACTATATACTAAAAGAGGGCATCAAAATATTCCTCCGCATCGCTGTCCACTGGAAGCGTGCCCAGAAGATTGGCAGCGTTGCTGCGTTGAAAATCAATTAACAGATCTTAATTTTGATAAAACATACAACATATACCTACATAAATAAATTCGTATACTATAAAACTTTAAATAAAAGTAAAAACCGACTTCAAAAAAAAACTAAAAAAGAGTGAAATAATTAGCATGATATGAAATTAACAGTTTCAGAAGTCGGTGGCTTTTATTTGTTTCAGTGTAGAATTGCACCGACTTCTGAAACTGTTAATTTTATATCATGCTAATTATTTCACTCTTGTTATAGTTTTTTTTTTTTTTTTAAGTCGTTTTTACTTTCATTTAAAGTTTTTTATTAAATACGTTTTAGGGCCGATTTTTCAATCGTCATATAAATTTTATCTATATTGCTTTCACGGTAAGTTGATTAATTTGGCAGATGTCAGTTCATGACATGAAAATAAATTGTAATGGCGCTTGTGTATGACAATTTCATTCAAAAAGTATTAAATCAATTTAAAATATTAATAAAGCCTTACCCAAAAGGTTGTTTTAAAATCAGAAACATAGAAACAATATAGTTATATGTGTTTAACGCCATAATTATATATTACATAAATGATTTTGAAAAAAACCCGACGCGTTTTCAAACTTGCGTCAGATGGTACCAGTTGCCAGAGACGTGCGTATCGATAAAATAATTTCGATAAATTTATATTAACAGAATGAATATTTTGACTGTCGTAATAATTATAGACGATAGGCTCAGTTGATTGAATAATTAAAATAAGGCTCATTATAGCCCAGTTGTCTTCCAAAAGGTCGGTCAGTCCTAAATTTTGGATACGTGATACGGATATGTGTTCTTATAAAAATTACAAATTTTGTACCTTGAGTGACCTCGGCGCGCTCTGCCATCTTGGGTTAAAGAACCCAAAAATGAGTTTTTATTAAATAACTCCTTATGGGTTTTATGCCAAAAATTATTCACATCAATTTTGTAGAAAATTAAATTCTTATTTTTCATTCCAGACTCAAAATCAGAGGTATTTTGTAGGTTTGAAGCCCATGTCTGTCTTTCTGTTTGGCTGTCTATTTCTCTCTCTGTCTGTGTGTCTGTTTGTGGGCTTTTCATAAAAAAACACCTAACATATCACATCCAAAATTCAGGACCGACGAACCTTTCGCAAGATAAACCTCTTTTTCGCGACCCCGCTACTGGGCTTATTATTGGTGATAAATAAACATCTATGTTCACTCATCACATACCTGCTGGATTCATTATCACATCAGCACGTAATCGTCTATTGTTGAAGATATGCATGCTAATTGACTTAATCCTAATTACTTAAATCACAAGTATTTGAAATGTACATAAAATCACATTACAATAATTTGTCAAATTCTCGCTGAAATTTTACAAATTTGATCGATAGTTGAATCGACTACAGTCACATGTCTAGCAACTCCTATTGACATGTGTCATTTTAATCTTCTTATCGTGAAAACAATATAAGGAATAAATAAGGTGGTTTGACACATTTTCTATACAAACGCTGTCAGAACGTCAAACTTATTCCTCAGGTAAAAGTTATCTGATGATTGAAAAATCAGCCCTTAGTGACATAAATTATACGGTTTAAGACTACAAATTTAAATGACACGGTTGCGTAATCTTTCTTTCCAGCAACTAGGTACCTAGTTTTCTTTAAGAATAGGTATTAATGTATAATTATCATGACGGCTCCTTGCAAATACCTACATACAATCTTCTTTGTTCTTGGCTAATGTTTCTGTGACGACAATTAAAACAGAGATTGAAAGTCCTCA
This sequence comes from Amphipyra tragopoginis, assembly GCA_905220435.1. NCBI lineage: Eukaryota > Metazoa > Arthropoda > Insecta > Lepidoptera > Noctuidae > Amphipyra > Amphipyra tragopoginis. The sequence goes on from HG992009.1 coordinate 16,934,978, forward strand.
TCAAAACTTTTGCTGAAGGGAGGGAACAAACCATAACGTCATTTATGTAATTTAAAGCACTAAATCAATTTCGATGAAATTTCTATGAGACCACCTCTGAAGTATGGAAACAGAACAAGAATCATCAAAATCCATTCATAATTGGCGGAGATATCGCGTAACAAACACACAAAAAAAAACAACTTTCAAACGAATTGAGAAACTCCTTCTTTTTGATGTCGGTTCAAAATTACTAACTGCAAAATAAAAGCTTCATGCTCATATCTAAATAATTAAAATTAACAACAAACTCACACAAACTTGCAATTGTAGGAAACAAAAAAAATGCGTTATAGTACTCTACAATACAGCATGAATGTTTGAATGAATTATTCAAAGAGTTCATTGGTACTAGTACGTTCAAATTACATCATTAGTATGACGAAAAAAAAATTAAACACAAACGGACCTCGAACATCCGTCCATATCGTACCAAATACATGTCAAGAACCATTTAATTAATGACCGTCACATAAGTGCGACTTTTTTGTCGCGATCGCACGCCGATAACGCGATGCAGACATCAAGATCGTCGTCGCATGTCGTCTTATTGATGTCGCCTTTCAACTACTGTGTGCGGAAGTATTTGTTTGGCTTTATTTCTGTTTATCATTACTTTAATGGAAATATACAATGATTCTATCTTCTTCTCCTTGTCTCGCGTCGACGAGACTGCGAGAATGTCATGCCGTGGTGAATAGATTGGCCAGTCAGCAAGGTTGGTAGTGAGCTTGACTGCCCAGGGTGCGTCAGACGTAGGTACTTGAGTACCTATCAGTGGCGAAGGCTCCATACAACTCCTTTCCTACCGGCTTCCCTTTTGAACAGTCACTATTAGTGTCCACTATCACAAAATAAATAATAGCTACTATTGCCAAATAATGTAATCAAATTACAGGTAGGTATTTAATAAACAATAAGATTAAAACAATACAAAAACGCCTACATTTTTTTTACGCCGGACGGCTTCACTCTTTCCAAAATTGACTCTTCGCCACTGGTACCTATAGCCTGAATTACATAGAAACGGCATACGGCGCAGGCGCGTCGCTTTCATACATTTTGTACAAAAAGATTTGAAGCGGCACGACAAAATGTATGAAAGCCTCGCGCCTGCACTGCGCCTGCACCTTACGCCGTTTCTATGTAATTCACGCTTATGGTTACACGTGAAAGCTCTTTTAATGTACCTCTTGATTAATTGATTGTATGACGATCATCCGTGTGGTGCCGGACGTAAAGAACAGCACTACCCTACCTCTTCCCGTGGGTGTCGTAAAAAGGCGACTAAGGGATTCACTAGAGGATGGGCAGCAGCGTTCTCTGAGTACTTTAACACGTTCAGTGCCGGGTGCCCTCCAGGAGGGCACCCTGTAGTCGCATTCGCCATGCCGGGTGCCCTCGTGGAGGTCTCATTTTAATGTAGGTTTTTCTTGGAAAATGCACCATCATGATAGAAGCAAACACCTACTTTACGACGTAGTAGCGTATTTTAATGCCAGAAACCCTCCTGGAGGGTTCACTCTTAGCGCAAATGTAATGCCGTGGACTCTCCTGGAGGCTCCACTAGCGATATGTATGGCGGCATGGCATATGAGCTCTATGAAAAGTGTGGTGGACTCGAACGTGTTAACAAACATAGGTACTGCGATTGCCAACCCGCCTGCCAAGCGTGGCGATTAGGGCACATTCGATAGCATTGACCTACTAGGGGGTATTTCACCAACATATCAATAATGTAGTCATAACTATTCACTAGGTAAGCTAGAAATAAAAATATATGCGTTCAATATTAAAATACCTAACATAGATGTAATTATGATGATGTGTAAAAATAAGATGTATTTATTAGATAGTATAAGTTTAAAACTGTAAAAGAGCAGAACGCCCACAAACTGCCTAGCAGTTTGGCGATGAAAAGTTGTGTGGACTATGTATTACTTACCTGTGATAAAATAAAAAAATAAATAAAAAAAGTATTTTCATTCTACATTATAAGATGACGAAAAGCAAATTTTGGCTATTCAAAAATTTAGAGCACGAATTAGCTTAATGGACAGTTAATGATACTTAGGTTGGTGAAATAGCCCCTCAGTCTTTTTTTTATGTTATTAAAGTTTGAGTAACTTTGGTCCATTCCACTCTGATGAATACGTAATTATTTCCCGAGAAAATCACAACAGATAGAGTAGGAACAACAAAAATTACTCGTATTTTCCATTTCACTGAAAACCTTTCATAAACGAAACGATTCATATATTCAAAAAGAGTCCTTTATTTATTCAGCTATATCTCATTTTTCGACCAACTATTGTTCAGTTTCAGTGCCGAAAAAAATCACCGAAAAAAAAGCAACTAACAACGTTACGATTTGATTCTCTTGTCGGAATTCCCGATCGCGGTCAAAATAGTACGAGTGCAAGTTTCAAAAGCCAGCACTAGGATACATATTTTATAACTTAGCTTCGATTGTTCCGACCGCGGTTTTTTCTTTTTTTCGTATCATACACACGCCGCCGATGTGCGTCGATCGACACATGGCTGGATTTTTTTCTTGTTTTAAAAACGATCTTTTTTTTTAAATGTCGACCGGATTGTTTGTTAGTAGCCAGTCTTTATAACGCTGAATGCGTAGTGAGGTAACATCTATTTCCAAGCGAATGAGTTGACGGTTTTCTTTTCGGTTTTTGTTGGGAAATATCGTTTTCCAATAACTTGAATTGTTTTATCTTTGTCGTGTAGGTGTTTCTTTCTGCATTAACGGACCCACCTTGATGATATATTTTTAAGATTTTGGAATAAAAAATAAAGTAGCTATGTAAGGTGAGTCCTGGGGATTTTCAACAAAACGTTACCGTACAAAGAATATAAAATAATTAAAAAAAAAAAAAACACTAGGAATATGCCTATGTGACGGTTTTTGATGATGTTGTTTACGTTTTTTCAACAGCAGTGTCCTTACGGCTATAATTTACGAAATGACCGCTATGTCGGGACTCATATTCGTTGAACAGAGTATAGTGTGTCATTTAGTAATTTCGCAGTAAAACACAACAAAATCTTGGTTAGCAACTCAACACACAAATGTTTTATGCATTCAACGCAAAAACATTTTACAAAATTATCAGTAAATCCTTTTATTTAGTCCAACTGGATTTATTATTCACAACTCTATCATTTCGCGCCAGTAATTAAACTCAATATTTCGTGAATGAAGAAACAAAAATAGTTTGCGCAGACGAGGCAATTACGTACAGTTATAATAGTGATTTAAAAATAACGTATTAATGATGAACAATGAGAAATCTAGAAATGTAACAATTTGAGGAAGACGAGTCTACAAGGTTAGTCGGAAAGGGGGTGCTAATCCGAAAGGGTGTTAAAGTACCCATAATAATCTATATATATAAAAATGAATTGCTGTTCGTTAGTCTCGCTAAAACTCGAGAACGGCTGAACCGGTTTGGCTAATTTTGGTTTTGAAATATTTGTGGAAGTCCAGGGAAGGTTTAAGTGGTGAGAAAATATGGAAAAGTTGCGAGGAAAATAGTAAAAAACAGCAATTTTATTTTCCCATGCAAACTGTTCCTAGCTGTCAAACATTTGATGTTCGTCCCGTCAGTACGGTAAACTCGGGTCCCCTCAAATTAAAGCACGTATTAATTATGGGTTTCGAATCAACAACTTAAATCCACAATATTCGGATTATCGCGTATTTAGATTTTAAAAATGCAAATTAGTGTCACAATTATTTTCTCTAAGTGGCATTGCAACGCATGCCCCATGCACGTGGTATAGCTAGTAATTAATAAATTTTGTTCTACAACTTTTCCCAAAAGTCAAAAAGATATAGTTTTTCAAAGATTTCATATAAAAATCGCTAAAATCTATCTATCCGTAGCTATGATCAGCCGTGCTTACATTGTATGTCATATTTGGTGTCACGGATTAGAAGCTCCATTTTCTGAATTCGTAATTAAGTAATTGAGGAATGAAGAATTTTTGAAAAAACTAAAATAAAAATCATTTTGCATGGAAATAAAAATGAAAGAATTTTTAAATTTCAACACTTGCTTTAAAACAGTCATACTTTAAGTGGCCCTCGGATTAGTAGGTACCTACCCTCTTTCCGACTTACCTTGTACAATTTTTTTGTAAGTTTTGAATTTGGAATGAAACAGTTTGTAAGTTGAGAACGTCAATGAATACAGTATAGCTATCAATTTGAGATAAAAAATAACAATGGTGGATATCGATGGCAAGATATGGCCGGGGGCATCGATCCCGGTACGAGCTCTGCAGAACACCGGAAGCTCTTCCTTCTCACACGGCATTCATCGCGCAAACAAAGGATGCAGTTACATGACAAATTCGACGCGGCCGATTGTCGCCTTCACAATTGCACCCACCTTTGTATCCATATCATTTAATAAAATTTATTAACAACTATATACGTTCTTTTTTCAAATTCCGTAGTTTTTACGAGTGTTTACTTTAGGTTGGGCGCACAAAGACTAAATCTGGCTTTTGTTGCATTCGCGATGCCAGCCAGATATTAAAAGCACGTGTGGCCAAACAAAGGTTACGTTATGCGGGGGATTATTTGCCAATTTATGGCGCTTTTTGTAAATTCTGTTGAAAGCTCGCCCCGGAAATTTGGCTCCATTTCAACAAAATGATCTTTTAACTATAAATATTACATGAATGTATATTTGTGTGATAAAAACATTCGGAAAGGTCTTACCACCTTACTCGTGGGATTATTTTGTTATTGCATTTTCTTTATTTGTCACAAATTAGCCATTTAGAAGCTGCCTAATAAATAGATTTAGACGAAATTACTCAACATCAAACAAAAAACATTAAGCTATATTCGTTCCACACAATGATCGCTTTTTATTGCAATTACTCATACAATTTAACTGTACAATGCTTTGATTGAGACTGTAATATTGTGCATGTATAAATAAATAAAAAATAAAATAAAAATGCGTTTGTGTTAAACTGCAAAAAAGGGAAAAACATTTTCCTGTTAACGCAAAATCCAAAATTAAAGATATTCTGTTTGCTGTTGACCGGAAATCGTCGAGATGTCGAGGTTCTTGTTGCTATAAAGATTTTTAACCAACCTATAAAAGAATCCGTGATATCTGCTACTTTTTGAGTGCCATTAATTCAACACAAGTACCTACATCCTCTACATGATTGTAAATTGATTGCTACACGAACACAAATTAACAATGTACCTGTCGTCCAAAAATAGATCACCCCTGTCGTTTCAAAAACAATACATTGAGGTTTCATTTGAGAGTGTAGGGCGTTGTCGGCTCGGCTACAAATCAGTGCACGCGCCCATTAGAGACGATAAAATTTTACGATTGTTCGCTACTTTCCGAACGCGTCGCGTCGCACCGTCGCACCGTGTGTCGCACGACTTATTATGCGTTAAGGTTGGTTTATATGTTAGAATTATGACACAAATATATTTAATGTTTTTCTTGCCCCTGAACTTTGTTCTAAATAATTACAAGTCTGGATTCACGCTTATTCCCCTGGGTATAAAATGTTCAGGACCGGCCCAAATCTCCTAAAAGAAATCTTGATAAATAGCAAACGAACCAAGGCGAACCGTTCATTCAGGCAGTCTGTCAAATTGTTTGACACAAAAAACAAAATCAAAAATTTTGACAGTTTTCGTAAATAAAAACTGATGAATGTTGTGGTTCGTTTGCGTTTGGCAACATTTTTTTTATTCGAATTGCCCCCCTGGACTACGTCCAGAACACTTTATACCAAAATAATGATAATTCTTCTAACATCAAGTAAAGAACCAGAATGATATCTCTAGACGCTTTTGATGACAGTTTTATTTTTATTTTTTAGTCCGCTAACCCACACCGTCCCAGCGTGGTAGACTTAGGCCTAAATCCTTCTTATTCTGAAAAGAGGCCTGTGCCCAGCAGAGGGATAGTAATGGGCTGATTATAATTATCATGGGGTGCATGAACAGAGCCTCCACGAGTGACGAAACTTCAGTACGTCCGGTGTACCCTGGGCAGTCAGCCCCGCTACCAACCTTGCTGACTGGCTAATCTTTTCACCACGGCATGAGATATTCTCATATAGCTCGTGCCGACACGACAGAAGAAGACTATCATTATATCATTTATTTACCATTCTACGTCAAACAATCTTTTTACAGAGCCAGCCAAACTGCATAAAAAGTTCTTCATCAGGTGTTTTAGGATGCAATTCGTATGTTTTACCGAAGCTCTGCCTTCTTGTCTCATCATCAGCTTAGTCCACTAGTGGCCTAGCCTTTTCCCCAACCAACTATGTTGGGATACTAGACTAGTCTAACCAGCTCCCTAATTCAGCACGATTCTCTCTCTACTCTTCTATTAACTACTCTTATCTACTTCTTTTTCTCTTGTTGCGAGAATCGTAGACAGAAAGAGATAACAAACCGAATAGGTCGACAACTAGTTAGTCAACAAGTTCTAAATCGGGGAGCTGATGCAGCAAAATATCAGTATTTCCCGCTTTCATATTTCACGCCTCTTCATCATAAAATTACATACAGAACAGTAAACTACTATTATCTGTAAACGCTCAATATTACTAAACACAATGCAGGTATTCAAAGTGAAACTATTTACCTTTTAAAAGACGTCATGTGAACGCATCCGTTTTGTAAGTCACACTAATTTCGGAGTGCATTTAGTCGGCGATTATTTTGGTAATCGGCGTAGCGATTCACTTAATTATCCACTATTGTTTACACCATTCATCTGAACGGTCACAGTTTAAATGCAGTTAAATGTAGCTCCAAAATAGCTCGAAGGTGGTCTCTAAATAATGCTACATCCATTATAACTAATGTTCATAGGTTTATTTTACATTTCATTGCGTTCTCTTAAATATTTCTCTAACAAACATGAATGCATATTCAAAGATATCACGCAATGGATTAGAACACAGTTTTTTCTAATTTTGAATTAGGAACCTTATGGGCGGAGCTACCGCGATCTATGTTTTCCGTGTCACATAAAATTTTATGTCATTGAGCTGTGATTATAAGGTAAAAACTTCACTTTCGATGTATTTATGGAGAAGAAAAAAGTTTAAAACATAAAAGTTTATTATTATTGCCACTAATGTTGAATTAGAAAACCGAATTATATTATTTGGATTGTTTTCTTTTTAATTAGTGACAAAGGAGATACCGCCGGCGCCCTATTTTAAAGATCGATATCATTGAGATATTAGAATATCCTTGTGAGTGACACAAGGGTACAGGGAACCAACTGAAAATCAGCGCTGGGTGTTTGATGCCCTGCATATGCTGAGTTGGTGACCCTTTCGGCATGAACATGCTCGACAGCGTAAAATGTGTAAGTATATTTATTTATTTTTATTGTTTACTTGAGGTCGCCAGCGGATTCGCCCGCGTGGATGTCTGTTATTATTCTATTATACTATATTATGCATGTATTATACATATAAACCTTCCTCTTGAATCACTCTATCTATTAAAGAAAACCGCATCAAAATTCGTTGCGTAGTTTTAAAGATCTAAGCATACATAGGGATAGACAGACAGCGGGAAGCAACTTTGTTTTATACTATGTAGTGATGCCTTCATTGTGTCCTTGGCTGAATAAAATGTAATTTCTTTCTTTCTTTCAATACCACCGAAATATGTTTTTAAGTATTCGTTTCTAGGAAGATATAGGTACATAGTAGATAAACTTAATTCAATAACGCCACGACTAATAAAATCTAAAATACAATTTTAAAATTTAATTTTGCAGAGGACATAAACCCAAAGAGACAAAAATAAAATCAAAAACGCAACTCAAGTGCGTACACTTGTTGACTGCCACTTATTCAACCACGGTCCTTTGTAACAACTTTAACTTTCACGACACTTGCATGATATCTTTATTGCATCCCCTACCTTCGGCACATTACTATTACAACACTTTATCACGTTGACAACTTCGTCGGAAACCGAAAAAGTCCGACAGTCGGTCGCAAAGTCAACCCCCCACTGCTAAGCTCTTGCGGTCGCAAAATGTCTCAATCTAGGAGCAGCCATTAAATAAAAAAAATGCTACTTATAATAGTTTGCTTTGGTATCGCCGTTCTAGTTAACGTTCCTGCTGTGTCAGTAGATTTATTAGTTTTTTTTTTTTTTGTGGTTGAAATATCAATTAGGTGTTTCGAGTATTGGAAGTAGGTATGTTGTTTATAAAGACTTTGGAAGACTTACATCTAAATACAATGGTGATAAATAACAGTATGATAATCTGACAGCCAATTACAGGTCTTCACGTCTAGAGCTTGTCTGGTATAAATGTACTGTGGAACACAATATACACACTGCCATATAATGCAAAAAAATAAAAAGAAGAAATAAAAAAACTTAAAAACATGCAGGCTGATCATCACCTAAGATTTATGTTAAAATTAATATAGTTGTGTTTAGGTGATAAGGTTTCATAAGATCGTCGATGATCTGATTGTTGTACTAAAAATGTACGTAGGTTCATTACGTCGTATGATAATGGTGTAATAAATAGTTTGTTGGTATCATAATTGTTTCGCAAAAAAGAAAGCTTTCGTCACTTTTTTCCCGTTACTAATTTTATTTGCAACTTTTTTGCAAAATCGCAATGAAAGGATTTGCTCATTGTTTCAAAAAGTGTTTATTTATATTCCCTTTTTATTTCCATCCCTAAAATGAAACGGTTATGGCATTTGCTAAAAAAATGCAATTTGCTAAAATTAAACAAAGAAGTTTTTGCGCAAAAAGTGCGATTTCTACGTTTTTTCGCTCAACCCTGACAATTATGAAGGGGTGGTAAGAAAGAAAGTCGACTGCAATAAAAGTAAACCTTTCGGCGGCAAACGCGCCGCCACCGAAGGGTTACTATTTATTTCTATTAGCCGACGGTTTAGGGTACGACACATTCGGGTAAGGTGCTCGTAAAATCAGAAACCCATCTGAACATGGCCGGGTGACTTGGCCTGTTCGACGACCGTTCTACCCCGCTGCAGTTGTAAACGACAAAAAACTCGCAACTCAACATTGAAAGCGCGCTCATAAAGTAATTTGCACAAATTTGCAAAAGGGTAAAATTTCTGCAATAGAGTTAAACTTTTATTGCAAACACCCGTTATGTACCTATTGAAAACGGGGTAAAAAAACTGCGGCACCGTTAGACTTTTAGTTTAGTAACTCGTTTACATTCGTTTCTGTGTAATTCCGCGCCTTTGTTCCAAGTTTGGTTTGATCGTGATAGAGTTTGAAAACGGCTTTATATCTGCGAGTAATGAGGGTACATCGCGGGTTAATCCGGCATAATTAGGGGTAGCTACGGTCCTGAAAAAGAAATAAACCGTTTTATAACTTGGACTTCTTTAACCCTACGTAAGCCGGCAGTAAAACTCATAGGAAGATGGGATCGGCGATATGAGGCGGAAATAAATCGCCATTTAAAATCAATTTGTGTAAAGGGCGTACAGAAAGTAGTTGGGCTTTGGGGTCAGTGCGGGCGGGGCGGTCACGAGCCGCACACAATCGCTCCCACTTGCGCCGATATTGTTGCCTATATTGTAACACAATGTGATTTGAGATAATAGGCGCTGATAACCGATACGCCGCCAACATTTTATTGCTAATTTGATTTGGATTTTTTTAGAATTTACTGGAACGTATGCGTTAGTAATAAAATTGCTGGAATGGCTTTTAAAATAGCGGTTAATTTAAGATAGGTATACGTAATTTTTTAGCTTGGGAACGAATGTACCGGCGAAGATTTCATTGTCAATTATTTTATATGTGAATAGGGTTCACCTTATCGACTTATGTCGGTTTTAATAAATACCCCGTCTTGTATCCGGCAGGATTTTTTAGATTATGGACCCATTATTTCTGTATTAGGTTACTTACCTTGAACAGTTAGTTTTTCATTATAATGTACTATGTACAGTTTCGGATACCCACGCACCCTGGTAAGGAAACACAATGAGTTATGAATAAACCATGGCAAGTGCAGGCAGGCCAAGGAGGCGCTTCCCGCCATTGACGGTCGTCTCACTAAAAAAGCCCTCCGGCTGTCAAAGCAACAACTGCGTACAGTCACAGCAGCCATCACTGGCCATGGTTCTTTTAACAAACACCTCTTCGTCTTCGGAGTTACAGACAGCCCACTGTGCAGAGCATGCATGGAAGAGGACGAGACGGCAGCCCACGTGCTACTAAACTGCCCTGAGGTCGCCACATACAGGGCCAAATACTTCGGAAACCCAGTTACTCTCCGAGAGATCACCAGCAACATCAAGGGTGTGCTGGCCTTTTTCGAGGAGTTAGGGTGGATCGAGTAACTATACTTACCACCCATCACGCAAAATATGCGCTTAGACGTAGAGTTGCGGACACCAGCCCGTTATACCTTATACCTTATGTACAGTTTCTGGTTTAAAGCAGGGTAACTGCCACCCAACTGGGCGGGCAACCGATAGTTGTTAATTCAATCAAAAATGCTTTTTATAGCAATTACAATGTTATCAACAATAAAGAAAATCTTGCTACCAATTTTCTCGATAGACACAATCATCTTATTACAGAGGTACCTAACCACGTGATTATGATACTTAGCCAATTAGTACATGTTCTGCCTAGCCTTTTCCCAACTATGATGGGTTCAGCTTCCAGTTTAACCAAAAGCGGCTGAATACCAGTTTATAGGACATCTGAAAAATGAGACCAAAAAGTAAAGTAGCCGGACAAAGAACATAATGCATTTATTATGATAGTACATGAATACCTAAACATTTTGAATATGACGTCATTCCTCTAAGTCTGATATCTGAGTCACTACTTATGGTTAAAATATTCCATTTCAGTCAAAACTAAAAAATAATTTTGTAAGTGAAAAACATGTGCCAAACGTTACCTACTTGTTATTTGTTTTAGAGGCAGGTAGCCATGAAGGCCGAAAGATCACATGCCTGCTTGACTACCCTGCTTTTTAATTATCTATCTCCAGCGTTATTATCGTATCGTCGTATCTTAATACGCTATATAAATAGCATATTAGTATATATGTATTTTACTTACAAACATTAAGATACTACGTACTGTTAGTTAATATCTTGACACTTAAATACTTTAATTTTTTTCACTAAGGTTGAACATTTTAACCTTATGTAGTGATTTAGTTATCACACCTAGAGGAATGACGTAATAATAAAAAATGTTAAGATAGTCATGTACTATCATAATATATACTTTTCTTTGGCCGGCTACTTTGGATTTTGGTCCAAAAATGTATGAAGCTTGTCAGGTCTCCTTTACACAGAGCGACTGCCATCAGACCTCCGTAACCCACTTATTGGGCAACGCCGATATCCTAAAGTTAGACCGGTTGGTGGGTGACTACCCATAACGACTGTCATAGGTATTTGTATGACGGAGGAGTCTCGACGTATAACGAATCGGTCACCCATCCTTGGTATGTAGCCACGAGCCCCTCTTAGCCAATAGGTACAATAAAAAAAATAAGTATCCTTACAGCCTAGCCAATCTCACCAGAACTCCACCGCATTAAACACACGTTCCCAGTAAACAGGCGAGAAAGCTCGCGTCTCGTTTATTCGGGGGATATCGCCTAGGTGAACTTAAAGGGGTTACAGAGCTTACGGGAGTGGCGTCGGCCCGCGTATTGGAGCTTACGGTGATTTACTCGTTATGTCGCCCCGCGTCTTTTTTTTCTGTTTATTCGACGGATCAGGGGTTACCCTTTATTGGGTAAAGTCGGAAAACTGATATTGTACGTAAACTTAGACGCGAGTTTATTGGCGATGCCAGATTTGTATCGGATTTGTTGGATTCGGTGTTTTGTTTAGTTTGTGTTTTACTTAATGTTGGGTTGAGATTGAGATGTTATAGTGAAATTAAGTTGTGGATAATTCCAATAAATTATGCTGCACTAGCTTTTGCCCGCGGCTCCGCTCGCGTTATTTTAGAATTTGAAAAAAAAAAACTCAACACACTACTAAAGTTTCTATGACGCCGGATACTAAATGTTACAAAGACAAAAAGTCAATGGGCAACATAGTCCTAGTGTCAATGACGATAATAATATAGGTAATTCAATTATGATTAGAAAGACACGTGGCGCCATCTATGAACGTTATTGTTGTTTTCCTCGGGAACAGTACTTTTTTCGGGATGAATGTTACCCTATCCGTTTCTGTACACCTGACAACGTATATGCAAAATTTTAGGACGATCGGTTCAGTGGTTTAAGCGTGAAAAGGTAACAAACAAACTTTCTTTCGCATTTATATTATTGTTTATGATTATTTACGGTTTACTCACGTGCATTTTTACCGGACTTGCCCGACTAGTTTCGGACCTAAACGGAGCCCTTAATCACGAGCTAAACACGCGGCGAGGTCGCGAGACGAACTCTTTATAATATTAGTTAGGATTGCTATACCTACGTACAGTCAGCGTCACAGCGTCAGACTGTTCAAAAGTATCTCATCATCATCATTCAGCCAAAAGAAGTCCACTCCTGGACATAGGCCTCCCCCAAGCCATGTTGGGGGGATTTGCCATAATCGCCACGCTTGGCAGGCGGGTTGGCAATCGCAGTACGGTAGTTAAAATACTCAGAGAACTCTGCTGTCCATCCTCTGTTGAATCCCTTAGTCGCCTTTTACGACACCCATGGGGAGAGATGGGGTAATGCTATTCTTTACGTCCGGCACCACACGGTACACACAAAAGTACCGTATAAAGAAATTAAACTTTATCCCAATAGAATAAAATTCTTGTCAGAATGACAGTTGTGGTGTACTGTGTTTATTCTGAAACACACCTTGTGTCATTGAGATATAGTTTAATTTTCTTAGTTGTTCAGATCATTTTGATCAGTTTGTTCGTCCCGATATACAGGGTGTAAACGAATTCGTGTAATTCCTTCAAACCGTGTCATCTACTGGTGACACAGATTAACCCTAAATGGGTATTTTTGATAATCAAGTTTAAAAAAATACAGAATAAAATGTTTTTTTTCTATTCCTGAATCATTTTAGAGCCCCGAGTTAACTGAGTGCAAAGAGCGATATCGCGATAGTCGTGCCCGCCAGCCGCGTTCTAGTATTATATTTTATATAATTGTGCTTTTGTGTGTTGTGTTTTCTGTATGTGCCAAATAAATGCCTTATCTATCTATCTATCTATCTTATCTAAAAAAATGCTTTAAAATCCAAAATTTTTTTGACAACTCCGTACTCAAATGTTACTTAAATACTGCTTATGGATTCGAATTCTCAATTCAGAAACCGGAGGTTAGCCACTCAGCACACGCATAACTGTGTTAAAATACGAATGTGATTGTTGTTGGTTGCCCGTATACTTTTCTCTTTGGGTGACTGTACATAACCTGAAAAGCTGAAACCACAGCCATTTATTCTGTCACAGCAACAGTCAGTTGAAAGTTATAAACTTGCAGTGTTAATGGACTAACAGCTTGTCAAAAGTGATGGTTAACCAACAAGTCGGCTAGTTAAACTGGTAATTGTTCATGATTGATTTTTTGACTTCGGATTTTAAAGTGAAATCAATTAAAGGTTTTTTCTAAATGATGGAATCAAGCGTTACTTTGCGGAAATCCACGACATCTCCTTAGCATGTGCATATATCGTCACCCCCCGCGCTGACTGTCATAACTAGCAATTGATAATTTTTCAGAGATATTCTCACAGAGTGACGTATCTGCTTCAAATGAATAGAAATAAAAAAATAGATACGTTATGGCTTTAAGGCAACTACTAACTTAAAAGTCAAGAGCAATATAAAAAAGTTATTAATCCATTAATAAAGCCACAGCTAACGCAACTACTGAAAAATTATCAATTACTTAATAGTTATGACAATGGGCATTGTGCATTTTTTTTAAATCTGTTAAGATATGAAAACCATTTCGAGGAATAAGGTTACTGATCACATCTCACTATTTAGAATTGGAAAATAATCATGGATTATTAGTATTTCGGGTTAAATGTGAATGACCTTAATTTATCCTCCAAATGACGTCATTGCTGGCAGTATGGCAGTAATGCCTTTGCCTACCCTACTATTGTAAATAAAAAAATGATAGACGTGGTCACGTGACGTGAATGTCATAAATAATAAACAATAAACATAACCTCAATCCTCAACAGAAATTCAACTTTTACTATTATAGTGTTTTATTGAGACGGTCAAGCAATAACGATGGAATACAGGAAGTGCTTTGTTCCTACCTGCAAGAACGACACTAAAAATAGCCCAAACAAAATTTTTGTTCGTGTTCGGGAACTCAACTTTCGGAAGGTTTCGCGAGTCAGCTTTGATAAAAGTATCACTCATGGCGATTGGTTGGTAGGTAAATAATATGAAGGGCGTACGATCGAGATTAATTGCAATAGCGGCATAACGTGGTATTTTGTTTGTTATGAATTAAAGGCAGGGAACATAATAATCTCAGGTTATTATTTCATTGATTTGACAGTTGACACTATTGACATTTGACATCACTGTTACAGTTTTTAGAATATGGATTGAGGCAAAGGCCCAAAGATTTTATGCCACTGATGACGTCATAGATCAGAAATGATATTGAATTTTAAATAATTATTAAAAAATAATTACAATGAAAATAACAATAATATTTAAAATGGTTTCTTAGATTACTCTATATTTTCAAAATCTAATATAAAAAAATTGTGGTCAAGAATTTTGCTTCATCCCCATTAGCGCGGAGGGTGACGATATTTGTGGGCGGGAGAGTGGTACTGCATACTGCATCCAAACTAGTGATCTAGTTTTGGTTAATTAAAGCTAAATACTGTATTTGCATATTTAAATGTTTTTTTTTCAGCGAATGCGTGCACAAGGCTCATGTGTTCTGCAAACTGAACGGAAAAAAAAATGTTTACATGAATTTTGACGAGATACATACACACATCAAAAAAGTTTGCGACCACTAGCATAGTTATGTATGTGAAGATTCCGAATTCAAAGTCCAACTAAAATCTGATTTATATTTATCTAGATAACGATCAATCTATATTTATCATGATAATTATCGCTTTGAATCCCAATTAGAAAATTCGGCTTCAAAAAGGCTACATCATTTTTCAAAGTGATCGTAAACTTTTTTTGATGTGTGTAAGTATAATTGGCTGCGCCAATAGTTTAGCGATGCCGCTAGGCACCCAGTACTACTTTTTAGGGTTCCGTACCCAAAGGGTAAAACGGGACCCTAAAGACTCCGCTGTCCGTCCGTCCTTCTGTCACCAGGCTGTATCTCATGAACCGTGATAGTTAGACAGTTGAAATTTTCACAGATGATGTATTTCTGTTGCCGCTATAAAAACAAATAGGTACTAAAGAACAGAATAGAATAAATATTTAAGGAGGCTCCCATACAACAAACGTGACATTTTTGCTCATTTTTGCTCGATATTGATAACGGCAACAGGTGGACGCTTGAAATATTCACAGAATATTTAGTTATATATTCATTTTAAAAATAAATAATTATTTTTTTTAAATTTAAAATAAAACAAATATTTAAGGGGGGCTCCCATACAACAGACATGATTTTTTTGCCGTTTTTATAGATAAAATGGTACGGAAACCTTCGTGCGCGAATCCGACTCGCACTTGGCCGGTTTTGTTGCATTATCCTGTTTTTGCATGATCTTATTGGCATTATCGCAACAAAAATTAATAGCAGCCTCAAGTAGCCCACGATCGTTCATCAAACTGAATAGCAAAACGTCAAATAACAAGTAAAACACATCATTAATCATAGAATACACCCTAAATTGCCCATAAATGGCCACAATCTCTATTTACATCCACGAAGTACCGTGAAATTCTTTAGAAAAACTTTTAAAGATATGTTCGCACGATTTTGGCGATCTATTCAGAAAGGAGGCAGCACAATGATATTCTTACACACGTAACGACTGCTTTACGACATAAATCAAAGTTGAACAAGATGTTAACGAAAAGGGAAGCAGTGTACTGCAGGTAGGACGTAGAAGGTTAAGTTCGCACAGCTTATGAGAAGATGATATTGATCAAAGTATTGAAAGTTGTGATTGTGGTAAGTTGTGTCAAATTATCCGTTAAATAATTATGATAGATAGATAGTTAACTTATTGTACACTAAAATAAATAAAACAGAAGGAATACACATAATTGAGAACAATGCAAATGGCGGTCTTAAACAATTTTTTCAAGACAACCATTTGATGGAATTAAGAAAAATATAAAAGATAGTTTGCAGCTTACAAATATATTGAAACTTTATAAAAATCTGAAATGAACTAAATAACTAAGTATTAATACATTTGTTATCTTTGGCAAACTATTATTAATGATTTTGTTTATTACCCAATAACTTTAGTTGGGATTCCGTGTTAGTTTATCTGAGTATGACTGTGACTTGATGAGGACTAGTTCCACCATCCAACTTCTTTCGTGTTGGCACGAACTATACGAGAAAAACGTGGTGAAAAAATTTTCCTCATTAGAATCAGGGTGCGCCTGACGAACTTAAGTATCGTCACTCGGGGAGCTCTTTTCATACACCCCTATCCAACTAATGGGTTATGTATGAAACAGATTAATAGATTAATATTGCGATTAATGAGAATCACGTTGTGAGGTTCAATATAGTACTATTAGATTTCATGAAGATATGCTGAGCATCATTGCTCGAACGACAGTTTCAGGAATTACAGGGTGAGAGAAAAAACGACCATCAATCTTTCACATTTATAATATCAAAACAAGAAACTTTTCTGTAAAAACTAATTAACAGCTGAACTAATACTTCTGTCTCTTGCCTGTCCGCAGTCAAGGTAACAAAAACTATTGTAGGTGGTTTGAATAGGGTTGGCCACTGACTCTGTGGTCGTTCGGCCTTTGCGGGCTCTCACTCTACCTAGACTAGCTACCTCTCTGACATTCTATTCATCGAATGTATGGATTACCGTGGGTACCTCCTAATGAATGGATATAGACGAAAATGTGATATGTTTGTTATTTATGTGACGTTGATCTGGGATTATATAAGTAGGAATTTTATATAGAACCAATTCTTACAACTTTTAGAGTGAATGATAATGACTGCTTCGTTGGTACAGTGGTCGCAAGCGCGACTGCTGAGCGTAAGGTCCTGGGTTCGTTCCCCAGACTGGGTAAGTTAGCTTTCGTTAGCTTAGTCCGCATTATTGTGCAACTACGGAACCCTGCGCACTTGGCCGGTTTTAGCATTAATTAATAAAACTTCTAACCTAGGATGTCAAGTGTTGTTTTTTGGTGTTCGATAATTGCTACAACACTTGACTAAAATGTTGTACGTGCGAAATTTCAATAAGTATATTGTGTGTTGACAGAAATAATGTTTTTTTCTGAAGTGGTGCCACTTTCGGGGAAGTGTCTTAACGCAAGTGATAAACAAATTCTGATCCGCACATGAATTCGAAAAGTCAGAGGTGTGGGCCAGGATCTCGGACCCTCCTGTGTGGAAGATTATCTTTTAACCGCTAGGCTACACCAGTGTCGGACTGGCTATAGATTCAGTATGGCGTTAGCCACCTGGATCCTAGCTTGCGCGGGCCTCCCTGGCTTTCTGCCAGGTAAGCCTGAGGGGGCCAGTGCAGAAAATCAGAAACTTCTTCTCTTGACAAAAAATGCTGATTGGCTAGCTTTAGTTATATTATAAGTTATAAATAATTGGAACTTAAAAACTTTCTAAAACTATTTGATTATTATTATATTTGTGTCTAAATGTATTATCCTAGCGCTGATCCTAGGTGAGCGACGGGTTAAAGTCATAACGTCATTCAGGCCCAGTCCAACGCTGGCTATCATTGCTGTACATAATTATAGATTGAGAACGACTGTGCCTAACTACTAAAAACGGAAGACTACTGAAATCTTATGAACCATTTTCGTAAACAAATCCTTTTTTTATAATAGGTACCTATTCCTAGGATAACTTTACAAACTACAATGTAACAACAAAACTCTGAAAAATTCAACCTCCAAGCGAAGCGAGCCAAAACTATTCGCCCCACTAAAGCTCACAGCGCCATCTATCGGCGAAACGCACTTAATCCTTATCAACATCACAAGCCGTCACCCATCATCCTCTTGTTTGCCCACAACGGAAACCCCGCGGCTTCGTTCTTTTTACAAATCAATCACAATAGGTACCGCTCTATATACGCAAAAAAGTTTTCTAAAAAAAGGCGACATGCCTCCAATAATGCCTACTATAAGTGGATTATACCTTCTGTACAGATTTTACGTCACATTTAACTCTGTATTGTCTATGGTACGTTGCGTAGGTGTTGTTAGAATATAAACTTTTTATCCGAACCTTTTTAAGAGTGAGATAAAGTTTTGGACATCTGTCTCGTATTGTGGAGGTAGTTTGGCCAGGATCTTTATCTGGTGATGTAAAAAGAGCAGTTTCTATTGCTGTTTTTTTATTATTATACACATGTCGTAGGGGTTGCAATGTTTTGGTACTGCTAATCGTCTTAAGGTAAGCCGGGGTAAAAGAATGGGACTTATTTGAAGTGTCTTGTGTGCCGACATAGACATCGATTCAATAGATGTAATCAAGGTATATTTTTTGTGTAGATGTTATATGTGACGGTATTATTTTTATGATATCACGAATTTATGGGGCATAAGTATATGGATTCTATTCGGTTTTGACACAATTATTTAAGTTCTAACAATGATCTAGACGCGTACTGTGAGGGCTAGTTTGAAATGGCACAAGAAAAAAGTACATGGAAGAACTTGAGGGAGGCCTTTGCCCAACAGTGGGACAGTAAAGACTGACGAAAAAAATCCGACTTTATCATTTTCCATGTTTTTTTATACGACCCAACATGTAAGTGTACATGTTGGGTTGTATAAAAAGAAAATGAAATATTACTTATTTGTGAACTGATTTCATTCTAAGGTCTCCTTCTAGACACACTTTTCCTCGAACGAAACAGTCCTCAATGAGCAACATCGCATATTTGTTGCGGCATGCATTGTTAATCTATTGTGTCTTGTTTCTGGTAATTTAACAGTTGATCGATAGAAAACAAAAGATATTAACTGTCAGTGATTTCACGATTAGACGATCAACTGTGTCTCGAGCTCTCGAGCAATTAGGTGGCTTATGTGCGGTCACCCTTAAGGGTTATTTCAAAACGAACATAATTATCAATAATGTAGTCCGTAACTATTCGCCAGATAAGCTAAATGTGACCTAGAAATACGAAATTTATGTGTTCAATAATCTTGTCATTATCGATATGTGGTGAAAAGCAAATTTTAGCTATTGAAAAGTTTAGAGACCGAATTAGCTTAATGAACGGTTAATGGTAGGTTGGTATAATAGCCCCTTAGTATCTTGACTAATTTAACTAGCTATTGGCGTTTAACTTTGCTTAAGAAAATTAAGAAGAATACAAAATAAACTATCATATTTAGCCTACTTTAAATCTTCACACACATAAACCAGCAAACTCCATAAAAAATCGGTACAGCTCAATCGGAGGCACACATTGTAACCGATACCATTCCAATACAAAGCCATCGCTTCATTCAACATCTGAATTATTATATTTTATACATTATTTCCTTCTGTCAGTTTACTTTGCCCCGAAGGCGTACCGCCATAAACACGTGCAAAACAATCACAGATTTGGCGGTGATCAGCTATAAATCACTTATTATTATAAAAGGCCATGTTCGAGTGGCTGCATTGTCGCTTTATGGATGTTATGCCATTCATTACAGGCCATTTAACGCATTATAATACGCTCACCAACGTAACATGAGCTCCCTCTCCCTTCCCAATGCTCCCGCGTCAGAACTGGAAGAGATCTTCGTAATAGAAATCAAAAGGTCTTTGTAGGATGGTCGTGTTATACCTCAGAAAGCTTTGTTTGGGCGCGATGCGACAAGCTATTCATGTACTGATAATAAATGGCGAGTGATGATAGAAAACTGGCGGACAATGAGTGTGTGATGATAAACCGAATCTTAGACGCAGAATTCTTTCGATGCGAAACCGTAACAAAAAATATTTGCTGAAAGGTAGTCATTTTTAGGGTACCGTACCAAAATGGTAAAAAACTTTCAGACGAATTGAGAACCTCCTCCTTTTTGAAGTCTGTTAAAAAGGAACCCTTAGAGCGGTTACGCTCTGCATCCGATCCGAATCCGAGAAAATGCTTTCCGAAGTAGTCATACAACTATTTGTATGGTAGTTTACGCACTAGATCCGACTTCCCTCATCCGATTTCTCTCCGTCATCCGTGAGTCTCCAATTCGGAAGAAATATTGACGGACCGAAGTAGCCGTAGTACTGTTTGTATGAACGCTTTCGCATTACTTCGGATACAAATCGGACATATGCCAAAGATGACCCCTGAATTGTTTGAATTTGAATCAGAGATTGGATGAGTGCATAAGTGATATCCGAATTCGGTCGGAGTTTTATAGACTCTAGATTCTTATTTTCACGTATTCGGATCGGATGCAGTGCGCAAAGCAATATCCGAATTCGGTCCGAGTTTTTTACATTCTTATTTTCACGGATCCGGATCGGATGCAGTGCGTAATCACTGTTATGTTGCGACTTCGTACGTCCGTCCGTCCGTCTGTTAATCACAGCTGCTTATTTCAGGAACTACTAATAATGCTATCGACTTGTTTGGAATAGTTTTATATAATGCTTGTCGCCCCCTTATCAAAAGAGAAAAATCTGGAAAAAATCGAGTTCATAGAAGTTTATGTAAATAGGTACTAATTACAGAAAAAATAAAACGATGTCTGCAACTAACACGTTTTTTTTTTTTAAATCAGTTATAATCTCTTACAAACAAACTTAAGTAGATGAGAAGTGCGGTTTCAAAGAAAATATAACTTTTTATACGTTTCCTTCCAAGGTACGGAACCCTCAGTGGTCGAGTCCGACTCGCACTTGGCCTGTTTTTTTTATAAGAAAACCGAGGTAATAAATCAGGAATGTTTTGCTTTGATGATGTTAAAATATTAAACTGTTATTATTTGTTTTTTCTAGACAAGTGAATTAAAAGTTTGCTGAATTCCTTTTGATTACACATAACATCACACCTTTATACCCCAAAGGGTTGGGCAGAGGTGTATAGTACACTCTCATTTTGCCGTTATATTGGCCCATGTCACATGTCACCCTATTGCCATCAACCGGGCACAAATCCAGACTCCGGGCTGCTACTCAGAAATCCACATGGAAAAACCCAATAATACGTTCCTAACCTAGGGATTGAAGCCTGGATCTTATGCTCAGCAGTCTCGCTTGCGACCACTAGACCAACGAGGTAATCTTTTTTAATAGTTAATAAATTCAGTCAACTCTTTCTAACTCTTGAGCTGACCTTAAAATATTTTTTTTTCCGGAACTTCGTGTCTGCTTCTTTTCTGTGCCAATGGTTAGAGATATTGTTGATACGTAGATTTGTAGTGTACTATCCGCAGTAAAACCATCACGTAAGATACCTTCATCTATTTATTACTCTTTATTAGCTATTAATAGCTTTGATTAAATTGTTTCTGACATAAGTAAACCGAAACACGGAAACAAATAAACGAAACTATTTTCTGTACACTTAAAAACAAGCCCCGATCACAGACATGCCTTAATTTAGGTCTATTCGAGTTAAAAATAAATCACAAATTACTTGTGTACTAATTACTAAAAACATGACTTACACCATCTGCTTCGTTCATTGACAAGATTAATAGTTCACGCAACAAACCATTTCATTCATTCTAGTATTAAAGAACAAATTTTCGAAAAGTTTATCGTGTGGAAATAACAATTTGCAGTTTTGGTGACGGACCGACCTTCTTATTGTGTCCGCCAGAGGGCGTGACCGCGCAGGGCTGAGAAAAACATCTTCTTTCAATAATGTTTTGGGACTCAGTATCCAAATATTTACTTACACGGAATCCTATTATGTGTTAATGTGTATTTCTTTTGAATTCATGTTTTGAGGAGATAAAATGTGGGCGGGTGGGACAAGCTATTTTATTTTCATTACACAGGTGTGATAGCCCTACTGTTGAGAAATATGAAACGATAAATGCAATTGTTCACTTAATCTTTGTTAAAAAACGTTTCAACATAAATATAACATTACGCCTGTGTTCCTCGAAGAGTTAGGCAGAGGTGTATAGTACACCGTCATTTAAGGTTTAAGAACTTTATTTCTCAAATATAATTGTAATCACTTACATGAGAAAAACATAAATCTAATTAAGTTAATTACATAAGGTGACGCAGCAGTTACACAACAATAGGGCCCCAATTCTCCTAAAATAAATTGTTGCCAAACGCAATCGAACCACAACCGTCAGTCAGTTTTTGTTTTCGAAAACTTTCAAAATGATTATTTTGTTTTTTGTGTCAAACAATTTGATAGCTTTTGAAATTGAGAACTGTCTGAATGAACGGTTCGGCCTTGGTTCGGTTGTGATTTATCAAGATTTATTTTAGGAGAATTAGGCCCCAGGTTAGATAGGTACAGTACCCGAATATAATTTACAGTATTGATTCCTTTAAAATAAGCTTCTTTAGAGTTTTTTTTTAATGTAATCAAAATCATCTACTTTTGATCTTTTACATTTCGATGCAAATTGTTATAGGTAAAGTTCTCCTTCATACAGCTCCTTCATAAAGAATAGTATGCAGGCCGCAGTTTGTTCTAGGCGCCCGCAACACTATAATTCCATTTGCTCGTCTAGTTCTGTATCTGTTGTGTTTAAGTGATTGTTTTGTAAAAGTTCGCCATTTTGTTTTAAGCTCCATGCAATAGGGGGCGAGCCTATTGCTATGAACCGGCCACAAATCCAGACTCCGTGCTGCTACTCAGAAATTCTACACGGAAAATCTCAATAACACTTTGCCTTTTTACTAATTTAATGAGTTCAGTTTCAGTGTAGTTACAGTTACAGTGGTTACGCACTGCATCCGATCCGAATCCGTGAAAATACGTTCCGAAGTAGCCATAGAACTATTTGTATGGTAGTTTACGCACTACATCCGGCATCCGTCATCCGTGAGTCTCCAATTCGGAAAAAATATTGACGGACCGAAGTAGCCGTAGTAATGTTTGTGTGAACGCTTTCGCATTACCTACCTCGGATTCCAATCGGACGCCAAATGGATATGCCAAAATGGCCCCTGAATTGTTTGAATTTGAATCAGAGATCGGAATAGTGCGTAAGCAACATCCGAATTCGGTCCGAGATTTTTACTCTAGATCGGTATTTTCACGGATTCTGATCGGATGCAGTGTGTAAAGCCATATCCGAATTCGGTCCGAGTTTTTTATATCCGTATTTTCACGGATTCGGATCGGATGTAGTGCGTAATCGCTGTTAATCGTTAAATGTACTTAAAAGGTCTTCAGTCAACTCTTTCTAATTCTTGAGCTGATTATATGACCTAAAAATATTTTTTTCCGGAACTTCATGTCTGCTTCTTTTCTGTGCCAACGGTTAGAGATGCTGTGTTGTATATACGTAGATATGTAGTGTACTACCCATAGTTTAACCTTCACGTAAGATACCTTCATCTATTTATTAGCTATTAATAGCTTTGATTAAATTGTTTCTGACACAAGTAAACGGAAACAAGTAATCGAAACTATTTTATGTACCTACACTTAAAAATAAGCCCCGGTCACAGACATGCCTTAATTTAGGTCTATTCGAGTTAAAAATAAATCACAAATTATTCTTACGAAAAAGTTCAAAAAGTGCAGTGCGTAAAGCAATATCCGAATTCGGTCCGAGTTTTTTATATCCGTATTTTCACGGATTCGGATCGGATGCAGTGCGTAATTGCTCTTAAGTTTCGACCAAAACAAATCTTTTCGCATTCTCTTAATCGGCGATCTCTGTCAGATACGCTCCCGTGAACTCAACTGCAGTGTCACTGCAACTTGTTCGGCGCGTCATTAAATTACGTGAATTAGCCTACTGGGGATCGAACCCCTCACGCTCACCAGTCACGCTTGCGACCACTACACCAACGAGGCAGTCTAAAGTAAAATATTTTAAATAAATAAATTATTTTACTTAATAATAATAATCTAACAAAATGTATTTTATACCCATTGGGCCTTATTACAAAGTATGGTTTAAACCAAGACTGAGGTAAACCACGGTTTAAAATATACCCATCACTTTCTTATGTCATATGACAAAAAGAGACGGGGCTATTTTAAAACCTAGGTTTTTCTTAGACCATATTTTGTAATAAGGGGGATTGGGCCTTATTACAAAAGACGGTTTAAACCAAGACTAAGGTAAACCCAGGTTTAAAATATATCCATCACTTTCTTGTCATAAAACAAAAAGAGACGGGGCCATATTAAAATCTAGGTTTTTCTTAGACCATCTTTTGTAATAAGGGGGATTATGCTTAACTCCGAGGAGAATGGTCTGCAAAGGAGGAGGCCTTCACTCAGTTTTAGGTGATAAAAGGCTGAGAAAGAAGAAGAAGAATGTAAACTTAAAACCTATTATAGAGGGCCCTAAAACCTAAAGGACTGCTTGCAAAGGTAGCAGAAGCGTTAGCACTCTAGCAGATAGAGCGTAGAAAATAACTTTTAAAATGCCTACTTCGTTGTAATGTGGCTGTCGTTTCTCGTTATTATTAAAACCTCAAGCACGGTAATTATAGACACAATAGATAAGACAATTAAGTGTCGTCCTGGGACAACGGGCCGTGAAAATGCTTGGCATAACGAGTTACACGACCTTAAACACAATCCCCCTTATTACAAAAGATGGTCTAAGAAAAACTTAACTTCTTAGACCATCTTTTGTAATAAGGGGAATGGGTCTAGAACTAGTCATCGCGGAGTGCCGATCACCACCCTGAGCCACCTTCTAAGTCCTTGTCAAAATAACTCATGAGGCAAAATCGATGAGTTGCCTGATTATTAGCTATTTTTAAGTAGGTATGTGTAGTAAGCTTAGTGTTAACAACTATCCGACCCAAAACCTCAATCAGAACATCTTAATACCTACTACCCTAATATTCGATTGAGAATAATGTAAGCTGGTTTCTACTAAACAATACATGCTGAACTATTGTTACTGCAACGCGACTATAACGCAACTTCAATGCAACTGCAAGGCAACTGAAGTATTTCAAAACCTTCGTCTATGCTCACTAAAATTACGAGTGATAATAATAATTAAAAGATGTCCACGGCTGCACTATTGGAGTACAGTCATGGAACGTCCCAGGTGGGTGCAAGACTATTGCAAACTATGGTGAAACATATCTGGTCTATGAGAAGGGGTGTTAGGTGAATTGGATAACTTAGATACAAGATTAAAAGATGTCCTTTTTTTGTCCGGGGTGGGCTAATTTAATATAAGTACCTACATACTTGTATTTACTCACATAGATATTTATATGTTTTTTGGAGCAACATCTCTAGGTAAACTTTCAGGCGTGAATAAAAAAGAACACATTACTGATTAACTTAATTAAATTAACACATTAAAACAGCTACGATAAGAGCCAAACACTTTATGAAAATTAACGTAGGAAAATAATTCTATAAAATTATCTAAAAGTACACATCCATTGGCTCTGTGAGTAGGCGCTTGGGTTTCAGTGAAAAAGGTCGCGAGGTACAATCCTTTGGATAAATATTTGTAAATCGGTTAACTACGATATTTAAGGGTTTTTGTGTGTTTGCAATTTGTATAACTATAACATAACGGTACGGACAATACGGGAAATGCTAAATCTGGACTTTCTAGCCCTTAAAAAAAGTTTTTTTTTTTTTAAACTATGGGTCAGACAAGTAAGAACGTATCGTTTCATTCCTTACATACACTTTCTTATAAAAAGGTTCAGATTAAAAAATACGTTGTAGGTTTTAGCAACTCGTAAAATATTTTGCAAAACTTTCCTCAACTCGTGTACTAGCGACATCTCTTAGAATTTAAAAGAACTATTTCAATGCTGTCATCTAGTTTGTAATGATTGAAACTAACAGAAACATGCAACGTGGGTGGCTAGCTGACTACGCGTTATCACTATCTACCAACAGATGGCGCTTTGTTTACTTTTACTGTATCTAATGTGGCTCAATAGATGGCGTGATACAAAATTATTGTCTTACGGTCAGTGTAAGTTATTTTTCCATTCATCTTTAACAGGCTCAGTGTTCAAGGTCAGTGTAAGTTATTTTTCCATTCATCTCTATCAGGCTCAGTGTTCACATCCTTCCTCAAATTCAATTCTCAATGTTCAAATCCTTCAACGAAAGATGAGTCCTGCCATAGTGGTCATTTCGTAAATTGTAGCCGTAAGGAGACTGCTATCAAAAAAACGTAAACGACATCATCAAAAACCGTAAAATGGCTATTTTATCCGTGATTTGTTTTTTTAATATTGGATGTTCTTTGCATGGTAACGTTTTGTTACGTAGTATTATATGATCTGTGGTTTTGTAGAGGAACGTTAGGGCGCCTTGTCTATAGCCATCATTTTTCCGTTCAGCCAACAAAACCATGTTTTCTAACTACCACTATACTGCCCTTCCTCTTGTATACTCAGTCGTCTGTTATGAACCACTATTCATGGTGACTTAGTTTTGCGATATCGTCCAACTTAATTTAACAATTTAGTATAGTACCTACTTAGGTAGTAGCCCCTTCTTATGAGTTCTGATTTCTACCGCCGGCATAGGTACCCAAAAGCTTATTGCTCTGTTTTGGTTTGAAGGGTATGCCGATGAAATAACATTCACTTAAGCGCAATACACACAGAGAGCGGGCGCGGGTCGGGCGCGGATCGGGACGGGAGTACGGCGGGTCTAATTCCTTGTATTTATATGAAAGCCATCACACTGAAAGCGTCTGCGGGTCGGGCGCGGGGCACACGCTTTACAAGGAATTAGACCCGCCGTACTCCCGTCCCGAATTCCCGATCCGCGCCCGACCCGCGCCCGCTCTCTGTGTGTATTGCGCTTTAGACTTTCTTCACTTCACTTCGGCAATCCTCGTGGTGTTGTGGGCGGTAGGTGTGTTTATACACCATGGGCCGGAGGTACCCGAAAGATTTTAACCATCGATTCCGATGCCTAATTGGAGAATAAAAGCTAGGATATAATTTGTTGAATAAAGCTTACCTAATTTTCGAAATATTCATTATTTGCGGAAATTCACAAATCGAAAAATCTCTATGGTAACAAGTCCTATGAACGCGGCGTTGCGACTTTTGTCATACCCCTCTCGGAGTACGTCTTATTTGTCGGGGAGGGTTGTGAAGTGAGAAGTTTCTTATTCACTCACACGATAATCTATAAATGTTGTCAATTCAACCTAAGTTATTGTTTACAAGGTTTAGTGTTTATGATTAGTACTATAATGGTGTCGTAAACGTTTACAGAACCTCAAATAGGCCCTAGTTTTATCACTGATTTATTCTATAAACATTACATACAGGCTCTCACGGTGATAAATCAGCTCTATAGTTGAAACGTAAAAGTGTCGAGAAACGCTTTTTAGTACTAAAATAGTGTTTCTGCATCGTTTATGTCACAAATTTGCACTATAAAAGTAACCAAAACATCTTCATAGTGCTATTTTGCACCGTAAACGATTCCAGTGATCTTTTTTATCACACATTTTGTTCGTGTTGTGAAAATATATCGGTAATTAATGTTGCTTAACGTAACATGTAATAAAAAGGACAACTTCAAAACATTCATGGATCGTAATTCTGCCATAACTTGCACTTGCGAAAATAATTGTATCGATAAAATAATTATGCTGATTTCAAATTTGACAATGCGCCCTCATAATTTTCGTGTTTTAATTAAATCTTAATTAATAAAATAAGGACTTGTCCCAACTATGGCCGCTATAGTACACATTGGCTCCAGCCGTGCTGCTAATGTGCTATCATGGCAGAAAACAGCGGCCATTATTTCACCGAAAACGAATTAGTCCATTAATTATTAATTTTAGTGCTTTTATGTCACGATTTAGTACCGTAGCAGTAACACAAACTCACTTATAGAGCTATTTAGAATTTACGTTATTTAGCAATTGCATTAGGAGTCGCTATGGTACTATTTAGTACTATAGAAGAGTTTTCATGACTTTTACAGAATTAGCGCCATAGCGATGTTGAGGGAGCTTTTAAGGAGCTAAAAGGTTACGTAATGGTTGTGCAAGGTACTTTTATAGTGCAGATTGGTACTGTAATAATGTTTTCGATACTTCTATGATACTAGTACTGTAAAAGTTATTTTTACGCATTATTAGTGCAAAATAGATACATAAAAGTGTCAGAAAGGTCGTCTATAGTACTAAATAGTACCATAATCGCTTTTTTCATATCTATTACAGTGCAACACTTTAAAGATTCTTTTGTATGGTCCTGTAAACGTTCTAAGAGCTAAATTATAGAACTTAAATGCTCTTTAATCTTATAGAACCAAAACGCTCTTTTAAAAACCTTTATAGTACAAGCAGGCACAATGGTTACCACTATAGGCCTACTATATCACTATTTGGTGTTATAACACCCTGGTTATAGAAGCTTTTGTTACTTGGGAAGTACTAAAGTTAATTGATTTAATATGTACTTACCGAAAAACAAAAAAAAAACAAAAAAGAATTGTCTGAATTGGACTTTTATTGATTGACATTTGATTAATAATACCATCAGAAAGACGTGGTTAAAATCTTTCGGGTACCTCGTAATAGGCGGCTGTAACCACTACCATCAGAAGCGTTTCGGCCTGTTTGCCAAAACATTACATTTAAAAAAACTTCATGAAATAAATGATTTATCATTTTTGTTTAAAACTACCTTACCTATTTAGTTCCTTTCTTCCTTCCTGTTTTCTTGAAGAATGATCGCAAGCATGTGTGCCGACGATGAGGCTTTGGCTTGTATTCCCAATTAAGTAGATCAAAGTATAATTGCGTTTTACAATAAGCAGTCAAGAATATAAGCTCGAATAACAAGCTTGCCCGATTTGTCCAATACCTACCTACATATATGGAAATTAACACCGCAGTCTTGGAAATGCGGTTGTACGACAGTAGGTACCTACATCACGGGAAATACAGGCGGGGACGTGTAGGTATTATTTATAAACCCGTAGTCCAAGCCTTTTTTTATCGTGGTAAAATCCTCATGTGATGTTTATCTACAAAACTTTACCGTGTAAAGAATATCAAGAAATAATATTTATTTAAAACCAAGAATGATTATACAGGGTGTTAACGAGTTCGTGTAATTCGTTCAAACCACGTGATCTACTGGTGACACAGACTAACACTAAATGGGAATTTTCGAAAATAAACTAAAAAAAAGAACTTGGTTTTCTATTTCTGAGTCATTTTAGAGCCTTGAGTTATCTGACTGCAAAGAGCGATATCGCATTAGCCGTGCCCGCCAGCTGTGTCGCCGTGCTTTCATTAATTTATGCGTGGCATCGAAATGTTCACACATATAAAACATTTTTTTTGCAAAAAAAAAAATTCTTTTTTTTTTACTGAATCCTTATTAGGTGGTTTAGATACGATCGGTAACAAAGCCTTTAAGTTTTTTATTTTTTTTATTTTTAATCAAGCTAAATCCCGTGCGTGGCCTGTCTACATCAGTAGTAGATCATGTGGTTTTAAGGAATTACACGAATTCGTTAACACCCTGTATAGTTATTTTACGGTTTTTGATGACGTCGTTTACGTTTTCTCGATAGCAGTTTCCTTACGGCTACAATTTACGAAATGACCGAGCTGTCAGGACTCATCTTTGGGTGAACAGAGGATTGTAAATCTTTCACAAAAAAAAAATTCTGGTGCTTACTTCGTAATCAGCCTATCTCTATCTCACTGCTGGGTACGGGCATCTTTTCATATAAGAAGGATTTAGACCTAAAGGTGAGACGGTACTTCAAGCCTGAGCAGCTGCTCAACTTGTTTAAAGCGCAAGTTCGGTCATGCATGGAGTACTGCTCTCACCTCTGGGACGGATCTGCCAAATACCAACTCGATGCACTTGAGTCGATCGACAAACGTGCTAAGAGGCTTATCGGCAACGATGCACTGGTCAACTCAAAGCTCCAGAGCCTTGAACATCGACGCCGAGTTGCCAGCCTGCCGGTTTTTTATCGGTTACACTTCGGGGAGTGTGCGATGGAACTGCACAATTTGATTCCGCCTGGCCCTTTCCATCATCGGACTACCAGACGTACGGCAATGCGCTATCGGTACATGATGGACATCCCACCCATACGTACAAAGCGTTTTGCGAACACATTCATTGTTCGCACAGCTAAGGAGTGGAATTCCCTGCCGGAGTCTGTGTTTCCTGATAGTTACAACCTTGGGGTCTTTAAGTCAAGAGTGAATAGGTTACTTCTAGGTAAGCGTGCTTCACCTTCGACTACATCATCGCTTACCATCAGGCGAGATAGTGGTCAAACGCGAGACAATCGCTAAATAAAAAAAAATACTTAGTCTACCAAGCTGGCCTTATGCGGGTTGGGGGACTACACACACCATCGAGACCTTTATGGAGCCCTCTCAGCTGTGTAGGTGTCCTCACAATGTTATCCGTCACCGTTTACGCAAATGATAATCAAATTTTGATCTACTTACCTAACGAATGTTAAGCATGAAGCATAACAAAACTTATATGGGACCACCTCGGGAGTATACTCTTTCACCCGTGTGGGGACGGCCTAGAATATAAAATTTCCTCACCGCACACTGGGAATAGACGCGTGTTGTAAGGTTCAACAAAACCACGCACACTTGGTGGTAGGATCTAAACGGTCCGCCTAGCTAGCTACCACTCTCACGTTAAGACACGTTTCTGTATAATTTTAATCGCACCCGTGCCTTATCCGTTACACGCCTCCTCTGTGCCTACGCCGCGTCTGCACCTTACGCCGCTTCTGTGTAATTCACGCTTTACTTGGATTCGTGTGATCCATCTTAGACCCTGTCTGCGTTTACAATCAGGTGCAACTAGGCGACTACGGTTAAACGCAACCAAGTTTAAGAATATTTAAAAAACAAAAAAGAATCATGCAAATCTGTTTCGAAATGCTGGAGATATTACGTTTACACGGAGTAAGCAGGGTAAGTAACTGACTCCAAACTCGAGACAAGCCAGTGCTGACCCGATACTTACCTAGTGTAAATTGATTTGGAGTCAGTACAGCGCTGTCGCGATCAATTTACACTTGGGAAGTATCGGGTCAGCACTACTTGTCTCGAGTTTGGAGTCAGTTACTTACCCTGTGTAAATGAGGCCTCATAAAAAAAACATTCAGTTGAATTTTATACGTCCTTTTTTGAAATCGTTCAAAAAACAACATCAACAACTAAAGTCCTACCTAAATCTTACACAAACGGATGCGCCCCTAAGCACATTACACGGCTATATTTCATAAATCAGCCAGTTCATTACAGCATCCCGGTGCATTGTTCTTCCGTCAATGAGATTAGTCCGCGCGTCCACTGGCGAGTTCATTAACAACACTTAAACCGATTAGCTGGCCAGTGGGCGGGTAGTACAAGACGACTCTCTAATAATAGGGGACGGCGAGCCGACCGGCCACCATTTTTGCATAACGCCATACAAAAGGGCGAGTATTATACTTATACCGTACCTATTGTTTATTTTTGTATTATATAACTTTTGTGAAACATATTCATATTTATGATTAGTTATGGTTTCCTCACGTGCATTTAACAAACACCTCTTTGTCATTGGAGTTACAGATAGCCCACTGTGCAGAGCATGCATGGAGGAGGATGAGACGGCAGCCCACGTGCTACTAAACTGCCCCAAGGTCGCCACATACAGGGCCAAGTACTTCGGAAACCCAGGTACTCTCCGAGAGATCACCAGCAACATCAAGGGTGTGCTGGCCTTTTTCGAGGAGTTAGGGTGGATCGAGGCACTCAGACGTGACTAGACTTTTTGGGGACACATACAACCGCATGACGTAGATAAAATATGTCAATTTACAACAATGGCCTTACATACGTAGGTAGGAAAGTACAATAATAATAATAATTGTTAAAAGTGACTCACTATAAAATATTATAAAGAAATAATACGCTACTCCTTTTTAGGTAAATGAGTGAGTCACAAAGGACTCAATGATCCATTGTCAATGTTAGGCAAATTAGCAATAATAATACCCAACATTACAATAACAAGCGGTTTATAGTGTAATAAGTACTATGATTATTCTTATTAAAACTTGTGATTTTTTCAAATTCTTTCAAAAGTTGTCTTGACATTGAAATTTGTAGCGGGTAAGAAGGGTGAGATGAGAACAAGGAGTAATGCTCGATTATTAAAAAAATAAAAACAAGGGACATCATTTAAAATTAGAATATGCAAATGTTATTTATTTTCTTTTGTTCTGCTTTAGCTGGTCCTAGGGTACCGTTTCCAGGTAACCGGGCAGTTATTGGCGAGAGCTGAAGGGTCTCCAGCCAATAGGAGGGAAGTCAAATACTTAACCTGAGCTAACTACTTATACTACACTAACATCATGACTACTAGCAACAACAGCACTAAGGGCGACCCCTAGTGGGACTCGGACCTCGGCTTAGGGCGTTGCTGACGGGAGATTGGGGAGGAGAGACAGCTTGATGAGGGCTGGATTATCGGTGTGACTACGGAGTCTGAAGAGAAGACCAGTACCCCAAGTGTGAGTTTTTTTCGTTAACTACTGTAGTTGCGTCACGCCAAAAATGTATGAAAATTTAGGCTGTGTCTCTAGGCGCACCGGTCGCTAACTACAATTCGCGCGTTAATTGAACGTTGCGCCTAGAGACACAGCCTAAATTTTCATACATTTTTGTCGTGACGCAACTACAGTAGTTAAAACGAAAAAAACTCACACTTGGGGTACAGCTCTACGACGGGAGAGCTCTGTGGATCGTCTCTGGATATGTACTTGGTCCAACTTTACGCGTTTAAATACGTAGATACCATAGTACAGTCCGCGAGGCCTAAGCTGAGCTTTGCATTTGTGTGAGAATGAATGCAGACGCGTCCTTTGCTTGGTTTAAACCGGTTTATACTGCTTTTTGGCAATCGATTCTATGTGCACTCACACAAATGCAAAGCTCAGGTTAGGCCTCGTGGACTGTACAGTCAACATCAAAACTAAATGATAATTGTACAAAGTTACAAAAGTATTTTATGAATGTAAACTTGTTTTTTATTTATATTATTTTGTATATAAAATAACAGAATAAACAACGCTATAAAATATAAATAATATAAAAAAATCAAACAATCATTACATGGACTGATAATTGAATTCAAAGTTTCAAAAAAGTCATCAAACATTTCTGTTGACTGTAATAGATACCTGTAGTAATATTGACATTGTCATACACAGAAAACCACATAATATCTACTTTCAGACGTCATACAAATTAGTACCTACTAGTAGCTAGGTAGCACGTAGTACTCCACTTGTTGACAAACAATCAGGCTTGTTAGATCCCACAGACGATTGACGCCTGCATAGAGAAGACTAGCTATTAGGACTAACTATGTATCAGTAGGTAGCATTGTTACTGCAGAGCAGCTGTTTTAAAGGGAGTGATTATTGTATGCACCCTATATACAACGTCTAAGCTTCAGAATTTGGCATGTGCTTATCGTCGCTTATAGAGTGAAACCCTGAGGAATGCAATTTCGGCTTTTAAATGTTATCACGACGTAAAGGATTTGTCACACAGGATGCGTTCCGTATCCTCCGGTCCGGTCAAATCGAACGCAGCCCGCATGATATGTGAACATCATTTGTGTTTTATATATATTATATGTAATTACGATCTGACTATGCGGACCACGAAGCAAATACAAAGAGGAGATGGTGTAATTCGATTTTCCTATCATACGACGCGTGATACTTTGCGGGGTGAAGGGAACGTTACACCCCGCCTACTTACGCCTACTTTCACGTTTTCCATCTAGTAGTGAATAGGAAAAACTAAACGCTTCGGGTACATCTTTGTATTTGCTTCGTGATGCGGACACAAGCAAAGAACGTAGGGAACGCACCGGTCAGGCGGTCGCGGGGTGGGAAGGTAGCGGACGGGCTGCCCGGTTGCGGGCAAGCGGGCAGTGGGCGGCGGGCGACGGGTGGCGGTCCGGGCATTTCATAGGGGTGATCGATGTTGCAAAAACATCAAAGATGACATCGATAATGACATCAATAGCTGAACATCCATACTTGACGTTTACCGAACACAAAACATCGATACAAACACAACTACACGCAATCAAATATAAAATGGCCGCTGTTTGCCCTGCCCGTCAGATCGCTGACCGGATGCCCTGACCGGATGCCGTGCCCGGATCGCTGACCAGTTGCCCTGACCATGATGTTCACATAGGATGCGGGCTGCGTTCGATTTGACCGGACCGGAGGACGCAGAACGCATCCAGTGTGACAAGTCCTTAAAGGTACAATAATTATAAGAGAGCCGCTCTATGCGAAATTATTTTTTAGGCTCTGAAATTAAGCCTTTATTGGGTATATAACATTCGTAATAAATAAACTTGACTAGCTTTCGCTCGCGATTTCGTCTCCGTGGAAGCCCACAGTGACCAAATGCATTCCCGAGGTTTTCACTCTAAGACGACGTTATGTGGCTTTTTCAATGTTATGTACTTTCTAAGTTAATTTAAAACACCAATAACATATTTATGATTAGTAATGGTTCGCTCACGTGCATTTTTCGGGATTGCCCGACTAGTTTCGGACCCAAACGGAGCCGACACAGGAGGTCCAGTAGACATTGTAATATTTGCCAAATTTTAAAATAATAAACTGTTCATATTCTTAAAAGAAGGCAGATAGCCGTAGTTGAGCTGCGATTCGACTGCGATTTTTAACAATTTTGTTAGTAGAATGGGTATCCTTTTTTTTTTTCGTGGCAACATCCTCATGGATGCCCTTCTCCCGGGGAGGGCGAAGGGGTATGCTGGACTCTTACCGGTTCCCATGTACATGCATGGTACCCATGGTGTTCCTTCTCCTGACCCTTGGCCGGGGTCGCGGGATTCGCAGCTGCATGCACCGCAACCGCGGCAGGCCTCGGTCCGCCAGCCCCTGGCGGTCCTCTCCTTCTGTGGGGCCTCGCCCCACGTCCTCCTGAGAAGCGCGCACGGAACACTGCACGCCGCCAGTGTGTCAGAATGGGTCTCCTAGACCTGTAACAATTACTAGCCAAGAAGTCTGATAACTGTTCTAACTGACGACTGTTAAGTATCCGACATCAAACGACAGTCTTGCTCTGCCTAGCCTTTTCCCAACTATGTTCAGCTTCCAGTCTAATCAGATGCGACTGAAAACCAGTATTTTAAACGGAGCAACTGCTATCAGGCCTCCGCAACCCAGTTACTGGGCTATGCCAATATCCTAAGGTTAGTCCGGTTATCAGACTATCGGGCATCTAGGGGTCTACTCCCTAAGCACGAAGTCCGTGGTTTCGGCCTTAGTTACGAGCGTTTCCTACTCCGTATCACCTACGGACATACGATTATTTCGGGGCCCGAACTAAGAATGAATGACAACACGATTTGATAGCTGTCCCTACTACCGATGTGTTTTTGCCCGTCCGAAAAGTTGAATTTGACACTTGTTTTGTTCACTCCTACGTTTCGGGCTACTTTCGGACGGGCGACTAACTTCGTTGACGGACTTTGGGAGTAGGCTCCCTGACTCCCCGTAACGACTGTCATAGATATTTGTATGACACCTGGGACCGACGGTTTAGCCGACCGAGTCGAGACCGAGTCTCGATGTGTAACGAACGATCACCCATCCACGGACTGACCGCATCAAGCGCAGCTTAACCTTGCAAATGATATGTATGAACCACGCGGTTGTTAATTAACCACGAGCCCCTCTTAACTAAAAAACCTTACTTGTCTATTTTATTTTATTGACATTTCGTACTAAAAGCCGAACACTGAAATCGGAGTAGGATCTATAATGCAATTAGATAAGTACTTTGGTATGCTAAATATTTTAGTTATATAAACCCAATTAAATCCGCAACGTCTGTTGGGTGACAGAAAACTCCCGAGACTTAATCGTTTGTTAATGAATCAACTAGCTCATGAATTAATCGTAAGTGAATAATCGATATTTAATTATACATGCAAACATATTATTTTCCAATTAGGCATATCGCCTTAATAACCAGATGAAAGGGGGAATACATTATACCGTTTTGAGTAACGTCGTTTGGGTGCATGATAAGAGCATCCACGAGTGACGATACTTCAGTACGTCTGGCGCACTCTGGGCAGTCAGCCTCGCTATCAACCTTGCTGACTGGCTAATCTTTTCACCATGACGTGTGCTATTCTCATATACCTCGTGCTGACACGAGATAAGAAGTCAATATCACTTGCACACGGTATAAGCCTTAGGGTGACTAATCAACCTTGAACTATGCTGCGCTGTGCTGTGCTATGCTAGTCAATTCGCTCCTCTTAAATTATAATGAGGAAACAAACAAAATATGCTGCGCTGCGGTTTGTGTCGCTGCACTTTGTTTTAAACATAGCAGGGATCATGTGATACGTGCTGACTAGCTCCTCACCGCACTGCTCACCCGCTCGGTCTTCCATCTATCAGGTACTCGCACAGCTCATAGTTGTTTGTATAAAAAGCCTTGCACTAGAAAGATAGCTAAGCACACTGTACAGCATAGCTTAATCACTCTTAGGACTTGTCTGCACTGGTGGCTGTCTCGCTTAGCGTTTAGTGTCTAGCGAGACGATTAAAGAAGATAAACGAATCGATGCCTAGCAGCCAAAAAGGGATAAGCGCCATTTTTTGCGAAATGGAATTATATCGTTGGAATCGTCTTTTTCTTCTGCGGCGATTGGTCTAAGTCTCAGACATGACACGACATACATTTTTTCGCTTATGCGGTATGTAAATTAAGGTCCTTAGCCTAATTTCTTCATCATAAACGAGCTTTAAACCACTCTCCTATAAAGTTTGTAAATTGGCGGTTATTACTTTTTGGCTGTTGGGCATCGGTATGTAAATATACGGGACAGGCCGCGATTGCGTTTGGGGCCCTCGCTACCAAGCTGCTCTAACAAGCCAGCAGGTAGAAGTCGCTAAGCACTAGACGATAAACTAGGCGCTTGCAGTCCGTACGAGGCCTGACGTACGTGACTGACGTAAGTGATTGACGTACGTGATGTTGTGTATAGACTCAATTAATTTATTCACTTGATAAACAGAGCTGTGTTGCTGAGGAGTCTGTTGCGCTGTTTCTTCTTTACAGCATAAACACAAGGAAACGGTGAATCGTGGGCATTTTGAGGGCTGTCTTTTGTAACATTAACCGGTAAAGCCCCGACCGACGATCCGGATTGTCAGCGCCATTGTTTATCTATTGTGTCTATAATTACAGTACTTGAGTAATTAAAATAAAATTAATAACAGTCCATCTGTCGTTTTTAAATTCAATTGACTTATCGAGTACTGTAATAATTATAGACACAATAGATAAACAATGGTAAACAATGGCAGGTGTCGTCCTGGGACGACGGCGGGGCTTTACCGGTTAAATAACTAAGACACAAAATAACAAAGTGATGATGACAATGATTCAGCTGAAAGACTTCCGCTGCTGGACATAGGCCTCCTCAATAGGGGGGTTTGCCATAATCACCACGTTTGGCAGGCGGGTTGGCGATCGCAGTATGGTTGTTAAACTATATACTCAGAGAGCGCTGCTGCCCATCCTCTAGTGAATCCCTTAGTCGCCTTTTACGACACCCATGGGAAGAGATGGGGTAGTGCTATTCTTTACGTCCGGCACCACACGGAACAGCAATAACTAAGTAATTCTAGTCTATTTTGAATAAATGAGTTTTGAAGTTGAAGTTGACGCTGAACAATTAAGCTCTGATTACCGATAGATGGCAGTTTACTCATTCATTTGGCCAGCTCAAATACACCGCAGACGCTCTGGTTAATCGATGACTACGGGTATTTATACCTCTCTTTTTAGTAAAGACCTATTTATCAGTATACCATAGAAGGGGGGTTACTTTGATAAATTTTTTGAGCTTCATGTATCTTATTCATTTTCGATTTTAGCTGCTACATCAAAAATATTTCATATAGACTGAATTAACTGAGATATGTTTGTATATAAAATCACATAGACTAGATAAAAAAAACTAGAGAGCATAGTTTTCGATACAAAAAAGGAGAAATTTTCCTTATCAAAGTCGGACCGTAGGCTTTTACTTTGATAATCCCTTTTTTATCATTCAGTGTCAAAGTAACCCCAATTAGGACTCGAATTTTGTAGATAATCAGGTGTGTGATTTAGTATTTTTTATCTTCGCCATCTAACTTCGCAGACACCTCTGTACCGTATGGTAAAATAGGAAAACTGACAATGTTGCCTATACACTTAAGTTGAAATGCACAAGTTCCATTTTTTCAGAGATAAGTATATGACCAAATGCAATATTTTTAGTAACTATCAATGTCGCCCCTTGATATCAAAGTAACCCCAATCCCTGGTACTGTGGTTTTCATTATTGCTTTTCATTGGTCTACTGATCGCAGGCACGACTGCCAAGTGCAAGAACCCGGAGTTCTCTTTCCAGCCAGACAAAGGAGTTTCAGTATTTAACTGTAGAAGATTTTCAGAAGCAAGCAAGCAATAATGACTGGATCGTCCTGGAACATTCTTTATCACATAGTTCCAAATTCTGTCACCGGGAGTCTGTTGTGGGTATCCGAAACTACACCTTAGGTACTAACCACATACAGTACGGCTTTATCTTGGCAGCCCTGAACATAGGCTCTCCGAACTTTTGCACATGTATACTCAAGAAATAAACAGTTACTGTAAAAATTATGATATAAACATTGTTTGGTAAAATGTTTTTAATTAAATGTTAATTGAAAACCATTTGGTTCCTAAAAATCTATTGCGCAACCACCTGCACGAAGTTCAGAGCGGCCGAGATTAATTTGCCGTACAATTTGAGGGATCCTATATAGCCATTACGCACTGTCACTTGACTGCCGGTGACACGGTCTTTGGGCGACCAAAACTGGGCAACTTTTAGGAGACCAAGCGAGCGGCTTGAAAACAACGGACACTCTTGTACTCATCTTTTGTTCGTGCGGTTATCTTTGAAGTCGTTCATCGTATGAAAGCGGTGATTTCCCAGTTGCCTGTGCATTGCCACCGTTACGGGACGATAAGGACTAACACTAACAGAAAGCAATTAAATGACAAACGTGACCATTATCACGTGTATGAATACCTTATGGTTAGGATTTTCCATAAAACCAGTCACCACAATTTTTGCCTTACTTATCACTTTTATGCGATTCTACCTACCTATTTAGCACTACTTAGGCGGTTTAAAAAACCCACAGAATATCAATTTCCGAAACAATATATATTTCCAGTATATGCTGATTTCGCATTGTATAGGATTTCTTTACAATGAGAGATCAGTGTAAACTGGAAATGTATAGCTTGATGTGTAGCCGTGTGTACATGATAGTGTTTCTTCTTCTCTCGTGTCGGCACGAGCTATACGAAAATATCTCATGTTGTGGTGAAAAGATAAGAAAGACGGCTTTTAAAAAAAACACGAATAAGATATTCTAGGCAAAAATGTCATAGCATGACTCTGTAGATATATTTGTATGAAAAAAAAAGCTATACGAAAAGATATTCCTAATAAGAATGACTGAGAAAAAAAATTCTCTTAGAAAATAATATGATAGCGAATAATTAAATTACACAAGTGGTGAAAGGCGATCGGACCAA
Organism: Amphipyra tragopoginis; assembly: GCA_905220435.1. Lineage (NCBI taxonomy): Eukaryota > Metazoa > Arthropoda > Insecta > Lepidoptera > Noctuidae > Amphipyra > Amphipyra tragopoginis. Next base: position 16,975,035 of record HG992009.1, read on the forward strand.
GTCGTCAAACAATATATGACGTATTTTGTGACGTAAGGACACATTTTATGTCTATACGTTGGATAGTTACTTAGAGGAACGTTACAAGAAAGATACCTCGTAGTTGCTGTTTTGAAATCCACCTATAGCGTTGTTTTGCTGAGAAACATATGGCAATAAGAATGTGGTCTTCGGATAAGAAAGCTTAGCTCCAGGCAAGTAGGTAAAAGTTAAAAAATAAACCTAACAGACAGACTATGTCTTCAAAACAAGTCACGACTGACCTAAGAAAAGGTGGTACACCCAGTACCTACTTGTCTTTCGAAGAAAAAACCCTTCCACAATATCAAATGATTCACGCGTAAACAAAACGTAGTCTAGCCGTCTATTGTTCAAGTTCAGTGTCACAGTCGACGCAACTACCTACTACAATTCAATGCACATGACTCTGCGTATTTGGGTTTTCTTGGGATATTTTCCTTTAACCGGTTCAAACTAGTAATTGTTTGCGTCGTTCACGTGTCGGTACCGACAAACCGTGACTACTATGTGGTCTCGAGACTCTGAACGTCTTTCTTAAGCTGCGCCACGGATTTTTTCTCAACGATACACGTGATTCATTACTAGTGGTAACGGATAACGCAAAAGTTTCCCACCGGATCACTTGATTGGATGCAACTACAAAATAATACTATTATATTCCCAACTAGCCTTTGCCCGCGACTTCGTCCGCGTGAATGTCGGTTATTGATACCTAATTTATTGATTATAAAATATAGCCTATAGCATTCAGGGATAATGTAGCTTCCTATTGGTGAAAGAATTTTTGAAATCGGATGAGTAGTTTCGGAGATTACCTCCTACATACAAACAAACAATTCTACCTCTTTATAATATAAATATAATATACAGGGCGTCCCACGACTTTGCCACATGGAGGGGAAGTACCTTAAATACTGTAGATAGAAAAAAATACTGAATGAAGACTTCGTTTTTATTTTAAAAACAATACGAACTGCATTCAAAGAATTTTAAATAATCACCTATCTGAACCGGGAACCGAACCCGCTAAATGTGAAAATAAAAAAATCTGGAATTTTACTGTACTAATCGAAAGGTTCGATCAGATACATTTATTTCTTCTAACTAACATAGCATCTAAAATAAAAGGAACACCATGAATTTTAACATTCATTTAAAATTTTGTTCAGAATAATGAATAGTATTCTCTCTATGTCGTGCTTATAAAAACTGACTTTATGTACTACTTTCTGCTTTATTACTATTTCAAAGTATTATTTCAAATATTCACTATGAAAAAATAAATAAATCAACGGTAAGCGAGATTATTAAAAGAATTACAATTTGTATACAATAGGAAGAGACACATTTTGAGCATTTAATAAATGAAATGGTTTGTAAGTTGCACAGTTAAACGTGTCTTATTATTTCAAATAAATGTTAAATTTCATGGTGTTCCTTTTATTTTAGATGCTATGTTACTTAGAAGAAATAAATGTATGTGATCGAGCCTTTCGATTGGTATAATAAAATTACAGTTTTTTTTGTTTTCACTTTAGCGGGTTCGATTCCCGGTTCAGATAGGTGATTATTTAAAATTCTTTGAATGCAGTTCGTATTGTTTTTAAAATAAAAATGAAGTCTTCATTCAGTAAATTTTTCTATCTGCAGTATTTAAGGTACTTCCCCTCCATGTGGCAAAGTCGTGGGACGCCCTGTATATATAATATATTATATTATAATAATATTATATTATAATAAGATTAAGACGGAGAGTCCCTAACGGATATTCAAGTCCGCGAAAATAAAAAAACCGGCCAAGTGCGAGTCGGACTCCCGCACGAAGGGTTCCGTACCATTATCTATAAAAACGGCAAAAAAAATCGTGTTTGTTGTATAGTAGCCCGCTTAAGGTGCATGTACCGATGGACCGTCCATACAATGTTTGTAGGGATTATACGCTAAAAATAGACACTCTTTGTTTAAAACGAATCATTTTATCACTTTTCTACAATCAAATGTGCTCGCGAATTCACTCTTTAGGAAATAACTTACACTAATTACTGAGAAAAACAATCATGAAATTCAGACAAAATTTGACACTTCTTTACATGTGTGGGTTTGTTTTGACAAGCAAACTAAGCGCCATGTTTGTTATAGTTTAAAATTGTAAGCGATAGATGGCGTGCAGGCGATATTATAAATAGATATTAAAATATGCAGCGTTGCCGGTCTTCTGTAACCTTGACGGCGGCCGCGTTGCCAGCTAATTTGACTATGATTCGAATGCATGTACATTTTCAATTTGTTGAACGTAATGTTGATGCACTAGGATTTGCGCGCGGAAATTGTTGCGTGTTATATTTTGTATGCTATTTTAATTTATTCAAATTGCAATATGTCTAGTAGGTACTTATGTAATTGATTTCAATTGAATATAATTATTGCAATTTATTATTGGTAGGTAAATAATTTTATTAATTATTCAAAATACGCAATTTTATTGTAAAATAAAATTACCTAGGTATATTTCGACGGTAAGTATTAGAAACAGCAAGTTGGCCCGTGAGTTGGGTTTTAGACGCTGCAATCTCGTTACAATACTAATTACGTACCTACGTGTCGATGTTGTCATTATGTATATTTTATGGTCAACCATGAATTAAATTATTCAGTAAGTCACCAAAGTAACCACAACATTAAATTTCGTGAAAAAGCAATCTTGGGGTATGTTTTTACCAGGTAAAGAATACTTTGTAAGCATATAGCCCCCCGCCGAGATGCCGTCGCGAGCAGACGTATTTTTGAACGTTCCGTGTTTTAAATTCAAAAAAAATTGTGCAAAATATTGTGTAAACTATCAGTGAAACGATCAATTAATTAGTGATTACCATCTCAGTGATAAAATATTGAAACAATTACAACACACAATTAACAATATTATCAAAATTATCAACAGCAAATCAAGACAAGTTGTTATAAAAAATCGTGTTAGCGTGCGCCGGGCCAAGTGTCCTTGAAAGTGAATGCAAGGACAAGCTTTGCACCTGCAGCTACAGTACCTATTTTTATTAAATAGAACGCTATTTTCAACTCTCTTAATAACGACGACTTGGTCCGATGGCACATGGGCCGGACTGTAAGTGAACGTGATCGTGTGACTATCAAGTTCAAACCTCCGCAAAACACATTACTTTTTGGAATGTTTTTTATTATGCTGCTAAAATACCAGAAAAATCTGAGATTTTTTTACGAAAAAATTGGAGAAATTTCTGAAATATTATAATTAATACTTGCACAAATTGCTGCCTGCAACATTGCTTAATTAAAGAAAAATCCGCATTCATTGTTGCTTTATTTTACTTTTGGTGCATTTGAACGCCCAATATGCCGCTAAATCGAACACCGCCAACCTCACCGAAATCTAACTTCAAAATCAATGATGGTGACGCTGGTACTAATATACTAAGTAAAGTTATTTTTCTTTGTAGCACCTGTGAAGCAGTGGTTTCAAGACAAGAAGAAATAATTTTTGTTCAATTGATTTTTTTTTGTAGTAGTTTGTTTAGAATCTACATAATCATTGTATAAAGCTTTTAATTTGTATTTACTATAAAAGGTGAAATAATACCTTATTGAACTCAATAAAGATTTAGATTTTTGTTTTACTAAAAACTTAGGTAATAAAATAAAACTATATTTTACTGTGTATATTTGACATTATTTATTTCCTTTTTTTATTAATCAATTAAATGTTTTACGCCTTAAAATATAACTTTTATTTTCCTAAAATAGTACTAGTTTTAATTTATCGTAGGTGTCGTTCTGCCTACCCCTATTTAGAATATTTCTACAAAATATTTTAGCCCTTTTTTAAATACACGCCATCTAGTAGTAAACTTTGTAAACGTAGGGAATACGTCTATGTGTGTGTAAAAGTGTGTAAATTCAATGACAGATGTTATTATGGGATTCTGTGTCAAATTGGGTGGATTTTGAGGCATTGTTATGATCAAGTTCATTAAAAGGTAATGACCAGGTGTCGCGAACACTACTTCTACAACTTAGTAATGCTCAGATTTCACATAAAACGAAATAAACTCAAAATAATGATTTCAGCGCCATCTAGCGGGAAAAGTGCTGGGAACAGCCCGTATCTTTCACCTTAAATATTTATTTTATTCTGATTTTTAGTATTTGTTGTTATAGCGGCAACAGAAATACATCATCTGTGAAAATTTCAACTGTCTAACTATCACGGTTCATGAGGTACAGCCTGGTGACAGACGGACAGACAGACGGACAGACGGACAGATGGACAGACGGACAGCGGAGCCTTAGTAATAGGGTCCCATTTTACACTTTGGGTACGGAACCCTAAAAACTGTAAACTTTTTTTTTTATTTCCGCGGACTTGCATATCCGTTAGGCAATGTCCGTCGTCTGCGCCGGCCATGCTTATAAATGCTCCACAGAGTGTGGAGATGACTTTGACGGTCAAGGATAAACAACGTGTTACAAAAATACCCCAAAAGCCGAAAGGGGATTAAAAGGTCCCTTGTAAAAAACCTATTGGCAATATTTAAAAAAAAAGCAAGACCCGAAAAAAAATTTGGACATATCATAAAATAAAATCATCACTGAAACGCAACCCTGTAAACATAAAAGTAAAGAGTAAACTACCCAGAAAGTTATTTACATTCTTACCTAATTTCCTCTGAGAGTTAAATGACAACAACCATAAAAGACTATGTACTTGATTAACATTTTCTTTTTTAAGGGGATATATGTAACACGTTGTATAAAAAAATTACTTAAAACTGCCTCGTTGGTTTGGCGAGGTCCTGGGTTCGATCTCCAGGTCAGGCAAAGTGTTATTGGGTTTTTCCGTTTGGAATTTCTCAATAGCAGTCCAGAGTCTGTATTTCTGCCCGGTTGATAGCAAAGCCCTATTGTCATCGACAGCCTCAGCTTCTGCCTCACCTATTACATGGGACTTAAACATAACGGCGAGATAAGGGTGTGTCACACTTAGCCCCCCGCCCCACGTTGGGCGCCAGTGTCACACTTAGCGGATTAAGCGTGGCTTGAGGAGTCAACCCTTAACGAGCATATGCACATAAAATCAGAAAGCTACTAAGAAGTTTAGCAGGCGTGTACTTACAGTAGAATAATGAAAACACTTTTAACCATACAATATATATTTTAACTAGCGACCCGCCCCGGCTTCGCACGGGTGTAATGTATTATACCTACATATAAACCTTCCTCTCGAATCACTCTAACTATTAAAAAAACCGCATCAAAATCCGTTGCGTAGTTTTAAAGATCTAAGCATACATAGCGACAGACAACGGGAAGCGACTTTGTTTTATACTATGTAGTGATAAGCAATTACAGATAAGTTAACAGGGCGTAGTTCTAGAAGATACGATACGAGGAGTCCAAGGTCTTCAGGTGTAGTAGTAGTACTTAACTAGCGGCTGCTGAGGCGCGAGAGAGGGCGGACTGCAGCGTGCCGCCGGGTTATAGGCGCACCTTGCCAGTCGCCATCACTACCACCGTCACAGGTGTACTATAGACCGCTGCCCAACCCTTTGGGGAGTACAAGTTTGATGTTATTTTACTCAAATGGCTGTGGTTAGGAAAAAATCATTCCTGGCTTCGTGTAACTTTTTGCAAAAAACCTTCTAAGTATTAAGTACTCCACGTATGCTTTATTTAATTAGTTGTTTCATGCATACATGATTTTTAGTCCGCTGGTAGATATAACTACTCATAGATGAATGACAAATGGATTCATGTCGTCATAGAATTAACTACCTACCGTTAAACCACAGCACACGTACTTTCCTGTTATGTAAATAATACTCTATTCTGTTTATTTAACAAATACTGACAATTAACCGCAGTCTTAAGCTGCAAAGAAATTGACCTTATGTTTATTTGATTTAAATAACTAACCAAATACACAGATTCAGTTCTTGGTATTACTACTATTATATAAAAACGACGGTTTATCAATACAATTATGAAATGGCCAAAAAGAAAATATTATTTCATCTGGATCAAAAAATATCATTTCTTCAGCATGCCCCAGTCAGTTATTTTTCAATTACGGGTAAAACGGTTTATCTATTTGTACAACGAATTTTGACCCTTTAAAAGCTATAAAGCCGAGTTCGAGATTAGGCCAAACTGTTGTCGATTTTACTAACGTCGGATAAGTTATATCTGAGGAATAAATTTGACAGCTTTTGAATAGAATTTCTGTTTAAACGACTTACTAAAAGTAAGTCGCATCACGAATCAATCAGTTTTTTTTTTGTACATGACGACAACGTGATGGCGCTGGTAGTACAAAATACGAAATAATAAATTTCCTGTGACGTCATGTATGCTATGTATGCTAGGACACTCATTGGATCAAGACCAATCCAAAGACACCTCATTTGTTGAAATCGGTTCAGTAGTTTAGGCTGTGCGAGGACACAACTTACATACATATACAGAATGTTAACGAATTCGTGTAATTCCTTCAAACCGCGTGATCTACTGGTGACACTGATTGACCCTACACAAGTTTTTTTCAGAAACAAAATTTTATTTTTTCAAGTAATGATGAGTAGTACAGAAAGTGATGGTATCACTTTCTGTATCTGAGTAATTTTAGCGTTCCAAGTTATCTGACTGCGTGTAGTGATATCGCGCTAGTTGTGCCGGTCAGCTGTGTCGCCGTGCCTTCATTAATTTATGCATGGCATCAAAATTTTCAATATAATACTTTTTTTTTTTGGAAAGACGCCTTTTGTATTTACTTTTAATCAATGCGGGGTTAATCTACCTATACCATTAATAGATCATGTGGTCTGAAGGAATTACACGAATTCGTTAACACCATGTATACAGGATGTTAACGAAATCGTGCAATTCCTTCAAACCGCGTGATCTACTGGTGAAACAGATTAACCCTAAATGGGAGTTTTCGAAAATAAACCAAAAAAAAATTCAAAAAAAATTTTTGGTTTTCAATTTCTGTGTCTTTTTAGAGCCTTGAGTTATCTGACTGCAAAGAGCGATATCGCATTAGTCGTTCCTGCCAGCCGTGTCACCGTACTTTTATTAATTTATGCGTGGCATCGAAATGTTCACACAAATAAAATTATTTTTTTGCAAAAAAATAGTTCTTATATTTTTACTGAATCCTTATTAGGTGGTTTAGATATGATCGGTAACAAAGCCGCATGAAAAAAAAAAATATTTTTTTATTTTTAATCAAGGTAAATCCCGTGCGGGGCCAGTCTACACCAGTAGTAGATCATGTGGTTTTAAGGAATTACACGAATTCGTTAACACCCTGTACATAGCCAGTGAGATTTATAACCCTTCCTCCTTGCCGTAGTCAGATAAAAAGTACAATCAAATCAACTACTTTAAAAACAATGTGGAGCAAGTGTCGCTAAAATAGAAAATTGAGTCACCGCAGTTGTTTCCCTTCTACCCCATATATGAGCTGCTTACAGCTAGACTCTTCCACGGAATGATATTCGTCATTACTGGGCACCGTTGCGGTAAAAGAGCAGCTAATTGATTCGTGGTACAGCACCGCGGCCAATGCGGTCGCCACTCTTTGCCGCCGCAACGCCCGCAATCACATAGGCCAGGGGTCTAGTACAAAATTCACGAAAAAAGTATCTTGAGTTTACATACACCACCAGAGCACGCGGCCAGACACGCTGCCATATAATCATAGAAATCCAACAAACTACTTTAAATTCTATGTTGTCATCACAATACCTAATTTAGCTTTTCGCCATACGAAGATTCGACTGCACCCATTGACCATTAGTGTTCATTTTCGCGTTCCCTACATTTTGACGAGTTATGCGAACATAAATGTAGGGAACATCTGTTTTTTTTTCGCGTTTTCCGATTAGGTCCCATACTAAAAGTTGTTCATAGTAATGAGTACAATCTCCCATTTCGGTTTGTCGAGTGTTTACAATTTCAACCTGTAGGTAGTCGCTTCCTTGCTGCCGCAACAACTTATACTCCATCCCTTTCATATAACATTAGGCGAAAATGGCCAAGGCATGCATATCTTTTGAACGATTTCTTCAAATAGAGTTTCAGCTCATCTTTGACCGTTAAGGTTCATAAAACCATCATACTACCTATCTATGTGGAATCTCTGCTGTAGCAAACACGTTGATTACTTCTATACATTCCCTTGCTAAAATGGGTTTCATTTGTCTAATTTTCTATGCAATCGAGTACAAAGCCTTGTGGATTGGACTGTGTAGATCATAATGCCTAACTAATTATTTTTTAGGTTTCCGTCCCCAAAGGGTAAAACGGGACCCTATTAGGTACTAAGGCTCCGCTGTCCGTCTGTCACCAGGCTTTATCTCATGAACCGTGACAGTTAGACAGTTGAAATTTTCACAGATGATGTATTTCTGTTGCCGCTATAACAACAAATACTAAAAAACAGAATAAAATAAATATTTAAGGGGGCTCCCATACAACAGACGTGATTTTTTTGCTCGTTTTTGCTCGATATTGATAACGGCAACAGATAGACGCTTGAAATATTCACAGAATATTTAGTTATATATTCACTTTAAAAATAAATAATTAAATTAAAATAAAACAAATATTTAAGGGGGGCTCCCATACAACAGACATGATTTTTTTGCCGTTTTTATAGATAATGGTACGGAACCCTTCGTGCACGAGTCCGACTCGCACTTGGCCGGTTTTTTATTCATCATTATAGTAATAGAATTGATTCTTGTTATGTAACTACTTATGATTTGCTTGCATATTTTAATATTTAATGTTTCTACATCAGCAATGGTAGTGTAAGTGTTTTTGGCACCGTTACAGTTCAAATGCTGAACGATACGACCACTGAAGTTCAAGAGCACAGCTATTTGATTCGTGTTGCGGCAGGGCGGCCGTTGCGGCCGTTGCGGTCGCTTCCTTGTCGCCGCAAAAATCGACAGCGTTGCGGTTATTGGGTCGCGGATGACGCGACTGTTATGTCATTACGTCACGTGGTTCCTTTGTGTCTGGTCGCGTGTTAATTTGTTTTGTGGCCCGATTCCTATAACTAACTGACGATTATTGGTTGAAATAAGCACTCGCCAACTATGGGTCATCATCTCATCATACAAGGTGTAAACGAATAAAAAACTGGTGTAGATTGGCCGCGCACGGGATTTAGATGGTTTTTTTTTTATGCTGTAGCCGTCATTGATCATATCTAAACCACCTAATAAGGAAACAGTAAAAAAAAAGTTTTTTTTTGTAAAATAATGTTTTTATTTGATTGAATATTGCGATGCCGCGCATTAATGAAAGTACGGCGACACGACTGGCGGATACGGCTAACATTATATCGCTCTTTGCAGTCAGTTAACTCGGAGCTCTAAAATGACTCAGAAATAAAAAACCAAGATTTTCTTTCGTTTTTTTTTTCAGTTGACGTTCAGAAATACCCATTTAGGGTTAATCTGTGTCACCAGGGGCCTAATTCTCCTAAAATAAATCTTGATAAATCACAACCGTACCAATGCCGAACCGTTCATTCAGACAGTTCTCAATTTCAAAAGCTGTCGAATTGTTTGACACAAAAAACAAAATCAATCATTTTGAAAGTTTTCGAAAACAAAAACTGACTGACGGTTGTGGTTCGATTGCGTTTGGCAACAATTTATTTTAGGAGAATTGGGGCCCAGTAGATCACGCGGTTTGAAGGAAGTACACGAATTCGTTTACACCCTGTATAGGTCAGCCTTAAAAAGATAGACTTGCCTACTCTTTTTCAGGATAAAAACATTCGAAATATTAGTGTCTGCATCAACGCAGGTTACCAGCAACCAGTAACCACATAGATAACGGTTTAGTTAAAATATACTTTAATGACTGCCATTGATACGTGCTATGCAAAAGAAAACTGTATTTTATGGACAGTGAGTTGGGAAGTCATTGTGGACTATTGTATAGACTTTAAATACTACTAACTACTACTAAAAAACTTTTTCTACGCCTCTCTATAACCCAAAGATTGACTAATAGAGAATGCCTGGCATTAAGTCTATATTGTGTACCATGATTGTGCATAAATATTAATAATCAAATAAATAGTATGAAGATGTCAGATATCGATGATGAGACGGACTTATACATCGTAGTAATTTCAAGGATGTAGGACATAAAACTTGAAGTCCAGCTCGACTTCATCCACGACTGCTTCAGCATCACGGAAAAAACGCGTTTCCAACCCCATGCATAAAAAATCACGATGACGTTTTTTAAGTATGAAGTATGTAGTATCACCTTCATAGTCATTCACCTACCTACTGGCCATTTTTATGTTTTATACTTTTTTTGATTGATGACAGATGGGAATTTGGAATTTGAAGGAGACTTTGGATTGTTTTACGCGATGGCGATTTCTTTTGATACAATTATTTTCTGTATAATTTACATATTGATATAAATATTATAAATCTAAATCTGTGACTGTTTGATTATGTGGCATGCCACAGCAACCCACCTTGAAGCACAATATTTGCCTGGGGGAGCTTACTATTGTGTGTCCGTCTCTCATGACGACGTCTCGTACAGGTCTGTCTTCTCATAGATAGCCTGTAACCCAAGATGTGCCAGCACGACGCTGGGACTGTGCTGCCTAAGCACTCTCGCCGTGTATCTAGCCGTCAATACGCGCTTGCTGCCGCCGGTTTCTGTCAAATGGCTGTGTGGGCCATTGGCGAACGCCGTAACTTCAAGAAGGAATTCGCTGACTGCTGCAAGGGACGTGACGCCGTCCTGCCTCTTTTCTCTAACCATTTCTATTTTTTGTTATTTACGTACTAGGTATTGAATGCTCTACACATTCTTTACAACTGGTGTAGCAGACGTGCTCTCAGGAGATCCTGGGGCCGTCTGTTACATTACAAGTATGACAGAAACCCGCGTCGACGACGCGTTAAAAAGACGTGGTGTGCATAGGCTCTAAAGGTCAAACTGGGAGACGTACTCCTGTACGTCTCCCAGTTTGACCTTTAGAGCCTATGCACACTATGCTCCTGCATGCTGGACGCTGCAGCTCGAATATCCTCGCTGGCAGGTTTTTTTTTTCTATAGCAGGTACGAATTCGGGGATTGATATTGTTCAAATATCGGGAAATAACCTAAAATATTATAAAACGCAATTTCAAAGTCAAAGTAAATGAGGCAATTAATTCCATTAATTTCCAAATTGCGTACCTAATTTAGAGGGAATTCCCTAATATGTTTATATTTCTATATTTAGATAAATAAAACAAGTATTGCTACATTGTCGATACAGTCGATATGCAGAATCAATTAAGAGGTGATAAAAATAGATATTTAAATTACGGACGTTTTTTCTCATATTAATATTCATTATGTACAAGTGACTCACAACGGGATTTTATTATTTACTCACGCTGTTTATCTTCTAAGACTAATCTTGGGAAATTCTAAATGACATCGCAAGTCGCAACATAGAAATCGCAAAATTTATAATTTTGTTTTTTTATTCTTGCTAAAAACGTGAAAGTGATGTTTTGATAGGGAATAAATTAGCGCTGCAATTTAATCGAAACGTTGTTATAAGCTTTCCAACACTAAAAAAGATTCAGGAAAACTGTTTTCATTTCAGATGAGTTAGAGGATAGAAATGGCAAAATATTTCGTTCAGTTTTTTTTTTTGCTAAATTCGTAATTTATGTAGTGATGTTTTGATGGGGAATAAATTATAAGAAGCGCTGTTAATTATTAGAAACTTCGCAATAGTAAGCTTTTCAACACTACAAAAGGTCCGGGAAAACTGTTTTCATTTCAAATGAGTTAGATATGAACTTATCAACTACACTAGCCCAAAAACAGCAATGTTGTCCGTGATGGTCCCGTAAAGCTTGGTCCACACCGCACAAGTCAGCGCAACAAGTGCGGGATGAGCGGACGACGCGCGATACGGCGGCGATACGACCACGACGCGGCGGCGCGGCGCGGTTTACAATTTTTCCGCCCGCGAGCTCTGTCTTCGCGACAGAGGGCGGGGCCGCCCCGCCCAGCCGCGCACACGCCCACCGCACTGTCTTAAGACCATAACACACTGATAAAACACACCGACACATGTAACATTAAACTTACCAAAACGCACCGAACCAACAAATTAAGCCAATATGTTAATGAGTATATAGTTTATTAGTACAAACGTGTCAAATTACATACAATTTGGCAGCCATCAAACCTCATTAGTTCCATTAATTCGAAGCGACATTACCTTCTAATGTGATTGTTGCTATGTTATCGAATTTCACAATCGGACACGTTATTTAGATAACTAAATAAATAATAATATTAATAAAAACGGATAAATATTAATTTTGAAAACTTTAATAATATTAAGAGGTCGTCTACTCTTATAGACGTCTCTCTCCATTCTAACCGCAGCTAGCGGACCAAAAGAGGGAGATACGCAACCACGCTTTAAAATGAAAAAGCTCATAATATTTCCCTTTCAACAATGGAACTAAACAAAAATGTTTAATGGCACAAAACTTGCGCGGGTCTCTCTCACACTATACACGTGACGTATTTGTGCGAGCGGGAGAAGGACAGCGCGCATTTTCCCGACAAATGAAGCGTGGCCAAACCGCAGATTGACCGCAGAGAATGGAGGCAGCGAGTGACAGAATGGCGGCCGGTTCAGTAGTAGAGAGTCGCGCGGGCAGCGAACACGCGCCAGCCTCCGCGAGCGACTGACGCACGACCACGCGGCGATACCTGACCCGCGTCAGACGTTGCCAACACACGGCTCGAAAAAAAAACCGCTCCACACAACCGGCCGCGACGGCACATTATCATAAATAAATTAACTCTCAGCTGATGTTGACATAACACGGCGCGATAGTGACTTACAGGTGTTCTTAGAACTTAACCGGAACTGTTCATGTATCAAATAGTTCCCAGTGAGCCCCGGACTAGTGTTGTGACTCATCTAAAATGACGAAAGTTAAGTTCAAGAAATCCCTGACTTGTATACAATGAGCGTGGATTAAGGAAATAAATACACAAAATATATTATAACAGCGCGACATACACGGACAATTTGTGAGTGAAACAACGGACGCATTTGTTTATAATACCAAGTTTAAGAATAATAATAACATTAAACTCTAAACGCTACAAGGAGACTGAGAAAGTATTAGAATCCAAAGATTTCCTAATCATAGTAAATTATCGTGTCAACGCTAACAAAATACTCACTCACGACTCACGTACGAGAAACCTTCTTACAGTTACGAAGCCTTATTTGTTGTCATACCAAGGTGTATAATAAAAACTTTTTGGACGATCGCCAAGACGAACGAAGACGTACAAAGATCGTACCGAGTGCGGAAGTGTTGGAATTCAAGTGTTCAAACGAGCCCTATACTTGCCCAAATTAGTTTTTAGTGACTGATAGTTTCGTTGTGATTGGTGTCCATTGCTCGGTTAGTGGGACAGGTTGAGGACGCCGACCGTGGCGGTGCGGCGAGTGAAGTGTCATGGTGTGAAGGATGCATTTGCCGTATGAGTCCCGGGGCCGTCGGCGGCGCGAGATGGCCGAGCTGGAGCCGTGGTGGCTGCAATCCATCGTCGATGAGACGCTCGCTGAATACCCTGATCTAGGTAACGTACAATGTAAAATTCATGATAATCTTATATTATGCCCACTGCTGGGCATACATCTCTCCCAAAGACTTTCACAATGACCGACATAACAGTACCCATCTCAATTCAAAGTTTATAGCACGAAAACTTACAAAATATTATGAATAAGTCAGTAAAGAAGCTGCGCTCCTTCCGGTTGATGCTAAGGTCAAATGTTGTTTATCTTGAATATTTGATACGATTACTGAGAAGCCGTTAGGTATATTTAGGAATTTTTGGAACCTTTTTGGATAAGTAATGGTCATAAACTGATTTTGAAGAGGATAATATAATAAAAACATGATCATGATTAAATTAATTAATAATATCTGTATTTATTACATATAAATTCCGTCCTAAATTATACCAATAATTAATATATTACAATATAAAACAAGATATACAAAGATAAAATATAGATAAAATCATGCCCAAGTAAAAGACATCAACGATCTAGGAGAAAGTACAACTCGACGATTTATTCGATTTAACTCACTAACTCAATAAAATGTTATAGCTATGAATAAATAATTCAATAAATAATAATTATTGATTTCACTTAATATTATTATTCAAAGCTTCATTGGAATTTTAATGATCGTAAACACCTACGTTTACTAATTAGATGTTGCCTAATTGTAGACTATTAATGTCATTTTTTGCCAAAGGCATCAATTATGCGTATCAGTGCCTGTAATTAGGGTTTGAAAAGACATTGACAAATTTTTATGCAATACCGCAACACAATCGACAAGATCCTCGAATAGATACTCTGTAAATAGCAACAGATTTGTTTAAATAATAATAATATCTTAAATAAATAATACAAGCCTGTAACTGACCCACTGCAGGCCAAAGGCCTCTTCTGATATAGGGAAGTATGCACGCTTGAGCAGAGAAAAAAGCATTGACCATTGACGCTTAATCACTGCGCGTTAGCGATTTTAGACCAATAAAACCATTAATAATAACTTTTATCTCAGGAATTAATTTGACGTTTTGACAGATATTCTATAAAAACTTGTCAAAACTGCAATTTTATTCCTATGATAAAAGTTATCTGACGTTGGTAAAATCGGGCCTAAGGCCAGGGAGCCGACTCCCTAAGTCCGTCAACGAAATTAGTCGCCCGTCCGAAAGTAGCCCGAAACGTAAGAGTGAACAAAACAAGTGTTAAGTTCAACTTTTCGGACGAGCAAAAAACACATCGGTAGTAGGGACAACTGTCAAATCGTGTTGTCATTCATTCTTAGTTCGGGCCCCGAAATAATCGTATGTCCGTAGGTGATAGGGAGTAGGAAACGTTCGTAAATAAAGCCGAAACCACGGACTTCGGGCTCAGGGAGTAGATACCCAGATTTCCCCACGATGTTATTCAAGCTGGTTCGTAATCTCCGGGCCACACGACATATGACAGATTTAAATATCTTGTCAACTAATATTATAAGTGCGAAATATTGAACAATGAACGTTTAGATGTTTGGATTTTAAGGTTCCTTCTTTTATTAACTTACCGTAACAGCAAAAATATCCCGAGTAGGAACGGGCTAGAATATAAATAACTTCCTCACAGCACACTGGGAATAGACCACACCGATAATTCAGCCCTCATCAAGCTGTCTCCCCACCCTAAGCCCGCGCCAGCAACGCCGTAAGCCGAGGTCCGAGTCACATTAGGGGTCGCCCTTAGTGCTGTTGTTGCAGGTAGTCATGATGTTAGTGTAGTACAAGTAGTTAGCTTAGGTTAAGTATTTTACTTCCCCCCCCATTGGCTGGAGACCCTTCAGGTCTCGCCAATAACTGCCCGCCAAGGATCATCTACAGCAGTCAAATAGAAAAAAAAACTGGGAATAGACATAGATGCGAGTAACATTCAACAAAACCCAACACGTTTGGTGGTAGGATCTATGAGTCCGCCTGGCTAGCTACCACCCTCACATTAAAGTCCGGCGCCAAGCAGTTTACTGTGTTCCGTCGTGTGTATGTGAGAGCTAGAGGGGTATAGGGGAATCTCTCTATATCTTTGTTACTTGGATTCGTATGTTCCAACGTGACCGGTTGCGTCCCGCGTGTCGTCCCAGGACGACACCGCCATTGTTTATCTATAGTGTCTATAATTATGGTGATTGAGAGGTTAAACCCTGTCTGCGTTTACCATCAGGTGTGACTAGAATAAAACGCTACCAAGTAAAAGAATAAAAAGTAAATAGAGGTAGAATGTCATAAAAAAGAATAATATTGACAAACTAATGACCGAAACCAATAACCTATCTACCGGCGGAATTCCCAACTAGAGATAGAAAATTTACTTAAGCTCCATAGAAGTAGTGTCAATTTCTATATACAGGATGTAAACGAATTCGTGTAATTAAAACCGCGTGATCTATTGGTGACACAGATTCATGGGTATTTTTTTTAATTCTATGAAAGTACTTTTTTTTATTGCGATATCGCGCTTGTCATGCCCGACAGCTGTGTCGCTTATAAAGATAAAGAAACATTTATTTGGACACAGCACAAAGATACACAACAGTTTTTTTTTTTTAAATAAAATGCTTATGCGTGGCAAATAAAAATGTTCCATCATAAAACATGTTCGTCTTCTCTTGTTATTGAAATCTTATTAGGTGGTTTAGATACGATCACTAAAACATAACGCAAAAAAAAAACAGGCTAAATCCCGTGCAGGGTCAATCTACACCAGATCATGTGTTTACACGAATTCGTTTACACCCTGTATAGTACGGCAAACCATCGATACATAGGTTATTGGTTTCTGCCGTAAGACCACTTCGAGGTTATCGCCTTCGTTTTTTATACAAATGTAAGAAAGCGAATTCTCATAACTTGTTGAATGAAGTGTTCGTTTAACAGGTACCGTGCGGTGAATATTTCACCTACATTTTTTACATAAGACTTCAAATGAGTCGGTGGGTATATCCCAATACTAAGTATTAGACACACTTGTTTGAATTGCTTTGAAATATATCAAACAAACGAATTAATCTCGGTGAATACGACAGTTATTTTTACCCGACTACGACGAAGCAAAAAGGAGGGTTATGATTTTGACCGGTATGCATGTATGTTCATCTATCCCCTCATAACTTCCAAAACTACCTATCATAATTGTTCATTTAATAGATGATAAATACTGAGTTGTTTGTACATACATAACAATTTCAGATGATAATATTTTCTTGTTTCATACTTTTTAGAGCGTACTTTTCAGTAGTCAGATTTAAGTTTTTAAACTTACTTTTTATTCATATCAGGGTGCGCCGGACGTACTTAAGTATCGCCACTCGTGGAGGCTTTTTTAATGCACTTAAGGTTCACTTACCAAGTTTGTTTCATTTTGTTAGTTTTATTTAAAGTGATGCAATTGTGCGGAATTGAATTAAACATATTAACATGTTTATGATTAGTTACGGTTTACTCAAATGCATTTTTCGGGATTGGATGAACACGCGGTGAGGTCGCGGGTTCGACTTGCGAGCTCGCTGCTTTTTCAACTCATGATTGAGGGCTCCGTTTGGGTCCGAAACTAGTCGAGCATTCCCGGAAAATGCCATTATACAAGGTTAGTCGGAAAGGGGGTCTAATCCGAAGGCCACTTAAAGTATCACTGGAGACTGTTTTAAAGCAAGTGTTAAAATTTCAAAATTCGATAATTTTTATTTCCATGTAAAATTATTTTTATTTTAGTTTTTTCGAAAATTCTTCATCCCTGCTTTAGTTACGAATTCAGAAAATGGAGCTTTTAATTCGTGACCCCAAATATGACCTAAAATGTAAACACAGCTGATCATAGCTGAAGATAGATAGATTTTAGCGTATTTTTATGTAATTTTTGAACAGCTATTTCTCTTAAACTATCGACTTTTGGGGAAAGTGCTAGAATAAAAGTTATTCATTATTATGGGTACTTTAACACCCTTTCGGATTAGTACCCCTTTTCTGACTAACCTTGTATATTATATGTTACAATATTATACGTATGTAGAAGAGACCATTTTATTGGGGATCGAGTGCTCTTGACTTCTAGGCTTATGCCAATGAAGCAGTGACCCCATGCTTAATACGATATAAAATGTAGAGCAGAAGGAAGAATAATAAGTTGAAGCAGAATACTCGCGCCTGTAACGAAGGGGTTTGCAGAGGAGTTATCTCTATTATAGGTATCTATACACCCACATTTTACCTCTGGTATTAAGTCCCTAAGAGGTAGCGAGCATAGTGCCATTTTCCAGGCACAATGATGCCAGATGCATAGCCTCTTTTTCTTTTCTTTCTATTCTATTTTTAATCCGGCCTCCTGTGGATATCTCGCGTCATTAAACGATAAAACTTAAAGAACCTATGTCATTGAAATGGCTGAAATATTTATTATCAAACATAGTTAATAACCATTCCGATTAAACCAACTTTCAAATAAAAAAACCGCATTGAGATTGTTTCATCTGCTTGGGAGCTATAGACATAGACAGACAAAGGGTTCATACATAACACTTCTCTTTTTGCTTCTTGCGGTTGAGTTTTTAATATATTTTGTTTGTTAATAAGTGTGTTAGTTTATAGAAGAAGACGCAGGAAATTATTTCCGCATTTTTTGAGGCCAAACCACAGGGCCAAACAAAGTATGTAAGATCACTTATCGATTGAAAGCAGCTGTACCTAACACTTTCTATTTTCTAAAATATGTAATATTAATAATAAATATGAAGGTAAATATTTACTAATTAAGCAAATTCATTCTGCCTAGCCTTTCCCAACTATGTTGAAGTCAGCTTGTACGGTATTGTACCGCACAACTTTTACTGATAAGTTGATATGATAATAATTAAATGATACGAGTCCTCTAAAGTCCAACAGTTTAATGCACTAAGTTAACACCAAAGTTCAGATAGAAATAGTTGTTAAGAATAAATGATATTGATAAGTGAGAACACACGGTGCATTCGATGACCGGTAACGAACTGAATAGTAACTAAATGATAATGAATTATGAAAGGTGGCGGATATGCTGACGCGCTAAGTACAATAATTTCGCAATGTACGGTTGCACTGTACACAGCTTCCAATCTAAACAGATGCGGCTGAATACCAGTATTTTACACGGAGCGAGTGCCATCAGACTTCCGCAACCCAGTTTGGTGCCGTGACTGAGCGATTAGCTTCTGCGCTACGGGTCGTGGGTTGAATTCCCACACGAAGCAAAAATTTGTATGGCCTACAGATAGTTGTTTCGGGTCTAGGCGTTTATTTATGTGAGATTTGTGTCTGTAAACACACCCACGATACAGGAGAAATATTAGTGCAGAGCAAAGGGTTAAAAAATAGTTGTTGGGCAATGCCAATATCATTGGGTTAGACCGCTTACTTGTCAGATTTTCGGGCTTCTGACTACCGGTAACGACTGGCATAGGTAGGTTTGACACCCGGGACCGACTAATTAACGTGCTCCGAGGCCCGGAGAGGTATCGATGTGTAACGAATGATCACCCATCTATAGTCTGACCGCGGCAATCGCAGCTTACCCTTACAAAATTAGCCACGAGCCACTACTAATTGAGTAAGTATTATCGTTTAAAAGTGTTTAGCAGTAAAGCAATTAGATGTTACGCCGCGGCGAGCACACACGCGCGGAAAGTACTCATTGTAACGAACCTGTTCAATGCTGCCTAATGAGGTCAGGACGAGGGCAGCTGATCCAATAGGATATATACTTTTCTAAACAGGGATTTTATTGCCTGATTGATTTAGGCGCGAATTCGTTTGGGTAAAACGTGAGATGCTGATTTGATTTTTAATCTTTAGTTTTCAAATGATGAATTTGAGTACAGA
This sequence comes from Amphipyra tragopoginis, assembly GCA_905220435.1. Taxonomy (NCBI): domain Eukaryota; kingdom Metazoa; phylum Arthropoda; class Insecta; order Lepidoptera; family Noctuidae; genus Amphipyra; species Amphipyra tragopoginis. The sequence goes on from HG992009.1 coordinate 16,994,619, forward strand.
TTTGTAGAAAACATCTACTCAAATATAATCTTAAATTGAGCTTCAGGGCTGAGCATCGTTTTAGAATCGGGCATTATCGGGCATTAATCTTTATTTTTCTTTATTGTACAAATAAACTTACATTTGGCACTAGCTTCCACACTAGGATTCCCTGTGTCGTGGAAGCTAGGCGAAACCACTACATAAAATATACATATTAACAAAATACAATAATACAATACAATATAAAACTAACAAAAATACTATACATTAACAATAAAATATTAACACTAAATCACACGAGGAGTCGGAGTCGTAGAATACAAGCCTAAAGTTACGTTTACGTTTGGCAAGCAACTATCTCCAATAAAAATTATCAAATCATTTTCTTCATGGAGTATCCATGGAGTTTCGTTCCGGCTCTTCTCCATAGAACCTACTATTTAGTGTTGACCTTTCATGACCACACGTAATCTGGGCTACTTGAAATAAAAATGGCTGACTTTGAACTCTTTTTTGCTCCCAAAGAGCATGATGTGAGCGGTTTATCAATGCGGAAGCTAGTGGTGACAACCAAGACTTCGAACGGTTATTGAATAATATTATTACATTGAATATTGCCTCCAAAAAGATGAATACGATGGTAGCGACCTTTGCCTTGCCTTTATAAGGTTAAAAAATATAGCTTTAGTTAATGTTGACCTTTATGAATATTTATCTATATCTATACTTAATATTATAAAGAGGTAGAATTTGTTTGTTTGTTTGTATGTAGGAGGTAATCTCCGAAACTAATCATCCGATTTCAAAAATTCTTTCACCAATAGGAAGCTACGCTATCCCTGAGTGCTATATGCTACATTTTAGTATCAAAAAATTAGGGATCCGTAAATAAATTACAATAATATAATGTTTACGCGAGAGAAGCCGCAGGCAAAAGCTAGTTATTAATATACAAGGTGTAACTTAATTAAGTAACGCACAACGTCTTAAGGGGTCACTGTACTCATCATTATGAACAACTTTTACTATGGGACCAAAAATGAAATCGCGAAAAAAAAAACAGCTGTTCCTTACATTTATGTTCGCAAAACTTGTCAAAATGTAGGGAACAGCTGTTTTTTTTCGCGATTTCAGGTTTGGTCCCATAGTTAAAGTTGTTCATAATGATGAGTACAGTGACCCCATAAGAAGTTGTGCGTTATTTAAGTTAGACCTTGTACATACTTATAAAAAAACTAACACTTTACATAGCGCGATGCTAAACCAGAGTACATGGGCCTCCTATTAATACTCACTCTCACTTATTAAAATATCATTTACAATCTGGTCTAATCCAATTTGATTAAAGAGAAAACAATATTTTCGTTATTTTATACTTATACGTACATCAATATTTTCGTATTTTCAATAAATACTAGTTATTGTTTAAATTATAATATATTTCCGATTGTATACAACGTTTGTAGTTTTTTTGTTAAAACACGTGTTTTTTTTTATTACTTTTATTTACAAACAAATCTCCAACAGAATGCAACATTTTGTTCAAATTGGATTGTGCTTGACTGTATACATAAGTACACTTTAGATGGTACACATACACATAGATGATTCTTAGGCCTACCTCGGTTCTACTATACATTGAATCTCACTGTCAATAGATCGTGAAATAAGTACTATAAGTTGAAAGATAATATCTAGATCCTTAGTCCATCTTTCAAGTACTATTATTATAGTGACCCGATATAGGCTACTAGTAGACTTATACTCGTTTTTCTAGAATTAATCATGTGTCAAAGATGTCAAAATCCGGTTCAATCTCGTCATGTTTTTTCCGCGTATCTTCTGTATTTGTAAATAAACAAAAATATTTTTACAGACGGTTTTTTTCCAGCAGTCTAAATTATCTTCGCACTTCATGATTATCACCTGAGTAGCCTATTGATAGCATTTGTGTTTCGAGATCCTAGATTTGATCCCCAAGGCGGAAAAGTTTCGCTGGATTTTTCAATCGGAAATTCTCAATTAGAACCCATCTGATTCCAAATTAGCACAAATGGAAATATTTATATGATCTATAGACATTTGGTCCGAGTCAAGTATTTGTTTGCGTAAGTGTGTGTAACCCACTTGGGGAATCCGCAAGTAATGCGTGTGCGCTGTCTGTTTGCTTAAACGGTTTAAGGTGTTAATTACTATAGTGAGTGCTTGTGACAGCAACGTTATATGGCATTTTTTTATCGATTTCCATAATAATTTCCGTTCAAAAATTGGTTTAACCTGGCAGATATTCGCAAATATTTGACCCTGTCAAATATTTGCGAATATCTACCAGGTTTAACCAGTTTTTACAAAGAACAGGTGGAGGAAGACTTGCCTAAGAATTACCCACACCTTTTCTTCTCGTTTGGTGCTGTAAAAGTCAAGTATGGAATGATGTCAATGGATACCAGAAATGTTTTCAGTGTTCACAATAAAATACTACGATCACCAATCTGTCTGCCAAGGCCAAGTGGTGTTTTATCTTTTAATATTTACTTACGATATTTCGTTTGTAGTGATCTCTCTTTTCTTATTCGATTCTTCACTGCTGAGGATCGTGACTCCATTTCAAACTGTCCACGGTCTGTCTCCATCTGTTGCTTATCATTCGCCTGGTGGATTGCGGCGCTTATAGGTATCGCTAGTTGTTCGGATATCTGATCTGACCATCGCATTTTGGAGTTCAGCCTCTAGGTCTTTTGCCCTCTATGTTTCCCGTCACCATCAGGGTTTTAGGGCCCGTATTAATAAACTATCCTCAACATGGCTGCCTGGGAACAGCTTCCCAAATGGAGCTGTCAAATTTAAAACGTGATCTGAATTTCATACATTTGACCACATTTTTTTGGCGAGTCACGGTTACTCGCCAGCTCACTAGCTGGGCCCCCTGAAAAGCCGCCAGTATAATAGGCAAAGGGAGCAACAACGTGTGAGCGGCTAGAAGTGTAGAGAGGTGTGGCCCCGGTTTTATTATTAATGAATGAAATGAATTAAAAATATTCTCACGATGTTTTCCTTCACTGTATGTCAGTGGCGTCTTAGATTTACTAAGAAAGTACGTAATTTTGATATTTTAAAAGTCACATTTTAAAATTTAATTTTTTTAATTTGAAGTAAGACTGAAGGTTCACCGAACTGAGATTAAATTATGAATTGAATGAAAAATGGTATTCTGGTGTGGCGGCATCTAACTCGCCACATGCGAACTAGCGAACTATCCTACATCGCGCAATCAAGATTTAACACGCAGATAGTATATATACAACCTCTCAACATCAACCGTTGGGCAGTAGCCCGCCAGGCACAAGACTCCGCCTGGTTGGAGGATCCTCCCTTTGGTTGGAGGAACACCACACCAAGTTTCTCCACATTGGTGACCCCGACGTGATCGTCACAGACAGTGTTTCCACACTGGTGACGTCACACACAACCTTCGCAGCCTCGGCAGCCACATCATCACTCCCTCAGCAGCTCAGCATTCAATCGAGCAGCAAGCAGCGAGTCCCACAGCCAGCCAGCATCCTCGGCGCATATATACTACACTTCGGCCGGTCAACTAGCAGAGGCATTTCTCTCCTGGTCGACGCAGTCCACAGCCACCACTCATCGCTCTCACAGTTCCGACTCACTGGAATGACGCGGTATCCGGTTTCGACTCAAAGGAACCCCTCACTGGCCCTGGCAAGTTCTCAAAAACTCAACGACCGCTGACTCATCAAGACGATCGACCTCCGGTCTCAGGGGGGGAGTGATGTGGCGGCATCTAACTCGCCACATGCGAACTAGCGAACTATCCTACATCGCGCAATCAAGATTTAACACGCAGATAGTATATATACAACCTCTCAACATCAACTGGGGGGGCAGTAGCCCGCCAGGCACAAGACTCCGCCTGGTTGGAGGATCCTCCCTTTGGTTGGAGGAACACTACACCAAGTTTCTCCACACTGGTATACTTAAAGTTCGGTCCGGTTTCAGTATCATCTCAGTCTATCTCAATATAATATCAATTCAGTCAACTTAAAATCTATTAGCAATAGCATACCGGTATCAACAGTCATAGACTAAAATTCTAGAAATTAATGAGAATTCCAACTTGTCAAAATGGCTCAGTACACAATGTAACCAGAATACCCCCTTTTGGCTTCAGTCAACTTTCAATCTCATTTCAATAAAATCTCACGTGTGACGTTTTTTGTTAACGAACAAGAATACCATTTGTCATATTTATGAGATTGAGACCAGACTGAGACTAGATCAAAACTAAGTATATTTTGATCATTTTTAATTACGAGAATTGGCCTTCTGGTGCTTAATAAGCGGGTCTGTAACCTCCAGGTCACCACGACATTGTACAAGCCAAGAATCCCCACTGGCTGATGATAATTATTATTTACAAGCATTATTGCTTGCTTTTAAGTTCATATCTAATTCATTTAGTTGTTTATTTGGAATGATCTAAACCCGAAACGGAAAACATATTATTACATTATTAAATGATAAGAATAACCGAATTATTGCATTATTAAATAACAACAATAGCAGCCATCTTTTCCGCACATTATTTCGAAGAGAACGTCACAATAATTTTTTAATTACTTTTAAATGGAATCTGGAAACATCTAGTATTTTAATTATTATACCTACCGCATTCGCTAAAACTGGTTGTTTAATAGTGGCAAAATAATTATAGAATCATTATTTATTGCTGTTTTGATTTAGAGTGGCATTCCGGTTATTATTAGCTATTTGACTGATGTTAGTAACAAAACCGGTCTGCGCGATGATAACATAGTATCATGATGTTTGATTGAAAAATAACAACGTGTGGTGATAGATGAGGAAAGTAATTTTAGATAGTAGCATTTGTGTTCCGAAATCATTTTTTTATTTTACAATCTATATTGATTCTAATAGTCGAATACTCAAATGCTACTAAATTTTAAGTTGCCGTTAACGCGGCGTCCTACGTGAGCGATTTAGAAGCGAACGCGAAGCGGCGCGGCGCGACGCGAAATCAACAAACAGTCGATACCTATTGAAGTGGCCTACGTGACCAAACGCACGTGGAGTGCGGTGCGGCGCGGTGCGAAGCGAAGCGAACGCGATCAGTTGGCTTGATATTTTCGCGCGAACTCGATGCAGTGCCGTATAATGCTACTGAAAGGCGGCGGCGCGGCGCGGCGCGCGGCGGGCGGTTCACGAGCTCGTAAGACAAAGCCGCCGCTTTGCACCGCATCGGATCGCTTCGCAATCGCGTTCGCTTAGAACCGCCTACGTAAGACGCCGCGTAAGGCTAAGTTCATATGACCGCGCGGTACAAGATCAAGCTTAATAGTGTTTATCGTCTACATTAACGCGCGGCACAGCGCGGCGCGCTCCGTCCCGTGCGCAAGATCTTGCACTGCGCGGTTAATATGTAGTTCCGCGCGGTACCGCGCGGTCATATGAACTTAGCCTAAGTCTCGTGCTGTCACTGTCATTAAGGCGAAATTACTGTAACAGCACGAAATAACCGGCAAGTTGTCATTTAGAAGCGTTTGAATATTTCGCCTCAATTCATTAAAAAAATACTTATTTGTTATTTAATTCTTTGAAAATGAAAAAACGAGAATGAATCTAAGAAAAGCATCGTCAGAAAAAAACCTGCGATGATCTTTTGATGTAAACGGGCAACAACAGAAACCCATGTTTGCTATGTTTATTTTTTATTAATAAGCAGGTCAAGAATATATTATGCTTATATATTTTACTTTCAAGAGTTATTTTCTGCCAACGTAGGCCTAGCACGAATGTTTTGACGTATAGTATAACGTAAACGTAACGCTAATGTGAGTTCATTTTGAATCGCAAATACATTTAATTTTGGATTAAATTTATTCGACAAGCACACTTTATATCAAAGATAGGTATGAATAAAGTTTTCAATTTAATTATAGGTACACATATCGATGCCTAACAGTCAAAAAGGGATAAGCGACATTTTTTGCGAAATGGACTTATAATTCGTTGAAATCGTCTGTTTTTTCTGCGTATATTGGTCTAAGCCTCATGACAAAGACCAAGAAATTTGGCTAAACCTAAAGCTTCACATACCGCTTAAGCGACAAAAAGTATTTGCGACATATTTTTTGTCGCTTAGGCAACATGTAAAGTAAGGTCCTTAGCCTAATAATTTCTTCGTCGTAAACGAACTTTAAACCACTCTCCTGTAAGGTTTGTAAATTGGCGGTTATCCCTTTTTGGCTGTTAAGCATCAATATTATGTGCGAAACGAGTATTTCCAATTCAAACTTCGCTCATGTTAACGTTACGTTTACGTTACTTCACGTCACAACAACCTTGGTTAGCACCAGGATTACAGGTATCTCTTAACTCCCAAGTCGAAAGTCAAATCATCGCAACTCCAGCGCACTATCCCACCACCCTTAATAAGTTCGACCGCACCTAACCCGCAGTTTGCGGCTCCGTAATTCCTATATACCATCAGCTTCCGTAAATAGTAAAACCGCATTTACACCATTAATGTTTTTATGATTCTAAGAGCCGTTACGCGGTGATTTTTTGAGATAGTCCGCAGTGTGAACGGTGTAACCGCATCCTAATTTGAGGATTGTGTTGACGTTAGATGATTAGTGTCTTATTAGAATGTGGATACATTCTGTCTTTTATTCAATTTGCATCTTATTAATTATATTTTAAAAATAAATTTATAAACAAATAAAAAAACATTTTAAAATATAAATAAAAAACTTTAAATGACAATAAAAACAGACTTCAAAAAGAACTAAAAAATGAGTGAAATAATTAGCATGATATAAAGTTAACAGTTTCAGAAGTCGGAGGTTTTATTTGTTTCAGTGTAGAATTGCACCGACTTCTGAAACTGTAATTTTATATCATGCTAATTATTTCACTCTTTTTTTAGTTTTTTTGATTTCGGTTTTTACTTTCATTTAAAGTTTTTATTAAATACACATAAATTACACGGTTTAAGACTACAAACTCAAATGACACGGTTGCGTTACCTTTCCAGCAACTAGATAGTTTTCTTTAAGAATAGGTATTAATGTATAATTATCATGACGGCTCCTTACAAATACATACAATTTTCTTTGTTCTTGGCTAATGTTTCCGTGATAGCAGTCAAAACAGAGATTGAAAGTCCTCATCAAAAGTTTTGCCGAAGGGAAGAAACCAAAACGTCATATAAGTATATGTTTTTGTTGATTTTGTTAAAAATGCGCTGAATCAATTTCGATAAAATTTATATGTATGGGATCACCTCTTAAGTATAGCCTACCAAACACAAAAAGAATCATCAAATAAAAATAGGTCCACCGGCATTGGCCGTTGGTTAGGGCTCCAGAGACAGGAACCTCCTCACTATACGCGCCGTGTCGAGGAGTCCTCCTCGACACGGCGCGTATAGGGAGGAGGTTTTTGCCTTGTGTATTTATTAACTTTATTGTGAAAGACTACCTCGTTGGTCTAGTGGTCGCAAGCGGGACTGCTGAGCATGAGATCCAGGCTCCAATACCTAGGTTGGAAAAGTGTTATTGGGTTTTTCCGTGTGGATTTCTGAGTAGCAGCCCGTAGTCTGGATTTGTGCCCGACAATAGACTCGCCCCCTATTATATGGGACTTAAGTATACCGGCGAAATGTGGGTGTACTACACATCTCTGCCCATCCCTTCGAAGAATACAGGCGTGATGTTATGAGTGCTATGTTTATGTTAATCAATGAATGAATTTGGCTTTATGATTTCTAGAAAAGGATAGAAAATCCGTCCGTTTCTCACAGTCGGTCTTATAAGGGCGACTAAATGTTCAGAGGCCTTATTTGGTATATCTACACCAGTGCGCTTTCATGTTCATCTTGCGCTTTCAACTTACAATTTCTCTTGCGTCAAGCGCATGCAATATTGATTGCCATAAGACGCATGCAGCTTATCGTCTACACCGGTGCGCCTCGGTCAATCGTCAGTCGACATACAATAGACGGATTAGCGTGCGCTAGGGGTATGCGCTTTTGTCGAACTAGTATTAAGGCATGCGCTATTGCATGCGCTATGGCGTTTCACTGGTGTAGACATAGCTATTCACTTTCACTATGAAATATCAAAACGAAACACGCAAATAACATGGCCGCATTACCACCCGAACGTGAAATCGGCTAATTAGAATATTTATTTTGAATGTAGGTACTGCGCCTCCATGAATGATGAAAAAAAAAGATGATAAATCAATTCGAAGCGTCGAATCATTGAAATCATCATCGAAATCAGTGTGACTATCACCGTTTCTTTCAAAACTATGACTATACAAAAAACTTTATAGTTTTAAAGATCAAAACCGCATTGTAAATGATACAATATTAAAACTCAGCTCAGCTTTTACGTAGTCATTACATTTAGTTGTTATTATAATTATAACAGTTTTCCTTGTCCTATCGTATATTTTTTCAACAGAAGCGTTACCAATTAGTTTGTAGCGAGCCGTGTGATAACTGCGTTGAATAATTCTGTATTGTTTATCCGTAACTTATCACTTAGCTAGCCGACGAATGAGGCACCAATCTGACGAGGATGCTCAACACTGAACGAAGTAAATTTTTTATTCTTGATCTTGGTCACTTTTCACACTATTCGCACCTGACGGTAAGCGCAGACAGGGTCCAAGATGGAACACACGAATCCAAGTAATAGAGATATAGATTACCCGTCGCCCGACCAGTAATAGGGGCCTACTCCCTAAGTCCGTCAACGAAGTTAGTCGCCCGTCCGAAAGTAGCCCGAAACGTAGGAGTGAACAAAACAAGTGTCAAGTCAAAACACATCGGTAGTAGGGACAACTGTCAAATCGTGTTGTCATTCATTCTTAGTTCGGGCCCCGAAATAATCGTATGTCCGAAGGTGATAGGGAGTAGGGAACACTCGCAACTAAGGCCGAAACCACGGACTTCGTGCTTAGGGAGTAGACCCCCAGGCCCGAGAAGGCGGCACGCATGTGTTCCTTGCACGCCTCTTATTAGGACGTGGGGCAAGGAGAGGTCCGCCAGGGGCTGGCGGACCGAGGCCTGTCGGGGTTGCGGTGCATACAGCTGCGAATCCCGCGACGTTCAACCGTGGTGGTAACACCGTGGGTTTTTAGCCGGTAAGAGTCAGGCACAACCCTTCGCCTTCCCCGGGCGAAGGGTATCCATGAGGATATTCACAAGACAAAAGAAAAAAAAAGTGATTCCCCTATACCCCCCTGGCTCTCATATACACAGTAATCTGCTTAGCGCCGGACTTTAATGTGAGGGTGGCAGCTAGCCAGGCGGACCGTATAGATCCTACCACCAAGTGTGCTGGGTTTTGTTGAATCTTACAAGCCGCGTCTGTTTCCAGCGTGCGGTGAGGAAGTTTTATATTCTAACCCGTCGGGATGAAACTGATGATCAATCATACTAGAAAATGGTATCCTGAAATAAGGCCAAGATAGTTTTATGAAGAAGAAAAGACTAAGTAGCGTGTGCCTATTTATAGCCCGGTCATAAAAAATTTCTATGAAGATAAATCATGAAACATTCAAGAATCCATTTAGAAACACATTTTTAGACAACAAGCATAGTTGTAGAATAGAGTTTCAGTAGTTGTAGAATGTTTCGCGATCAAATATTATTCTATAGGTACATTTAAACGGCTGGACTATACAGGGTGTAATCGTGTAATTCCTTCAAATAGCGTGATCTACTGGTGACTCATATTGACCCTGCATGGATATTTATGAGAAATAAAAAACATTTTCGGCCAGTAGATCAAATCTGATATAACCATGTACTCTTTTCTAATTTAAATTCTTTGTCGACAGTAAGAACGGGCTGTCCAGACTACATGTGTTCAATGCTGCCACAACACTGGAGATCGAACAAGACTTTGCCGGGCGGCTTCAAGGTGGTAGCATTGGGGGAAGTTCTCGATGGCACGCTGGTCACAGTCAGGGCTGGCAACGACGAGAACTGTTCCGCGGAGCTGAGGAACAACTCGGCGGTTATGAAGAATAGGGTTGCCAAGTTCAATGATTTGAGGTTCGTCGGCAGAAGTGGAAGAGGTGAGTGTATTTATTTAAAGCAAGCAGTGATTTCACTTTCGTAGTTAAGAACTATTTTCATCATTCATTGAAGATTGAATATACAGAGGTACCTATTACTCATTAAAAATAACATGTTGCCTTCATTAAAGATAGCAGTTGACATAAATGTTTATTTAGTTGATTGTCAGCTCAGCTGTGACTCAAAGGACCAAAAAAATTAAAGGACAAACTCGAGCTTTATCTATTTTTCTATAATAAAAACCCAGCAAAACATTACTAATTGTATTGGGAAATACCGCTTTAATCAAATAAGAACTTACAAAGCCAAATTTACAAGAGTACTTCATCATACAATATTACAAAACGTTTTTTAATTAACATGAAGCCTATATTTTTTTGGATACGTAATATATTATTATGTGTACCCATTGACCCGAAATACAAGCAGGTGTATCAAAAAACGATTGCTAAAAAAGTATTACTTCTCCTAATAAGCGTTTTTGGGAATCCACAAAAAATCTATTACGAGCGTACATTTGCAAATTATGAACACAAATGTACGATCAGATATTAATAATAGATATTTTTGTGAATTTCAAAAAACTGCGCGTAGCGTTAAGCATATTTCAATAAATAATAATAAATGAAGCAATAAAGACTGACATTATAATGAAGGACAGGGAAGTACCCGAGGGGACAATGTGAAAACTGATCGAATTTTACGCTCAATCAGTAGGACGATTAATCGGGCAATGAACCGAGAGGTCTTTGCCCGAAATCACCTGCGGGCGTCACAATATGAAGGGAGACTAGATCAACTGGTGCTGTGTAGGTTTCGTCTAGACAAAGACCATGAACTCTCCTTCCCGACTCCTGTAGATGTCGTAAAGGGCGGTTTATGCCCGGCTCTTAGGACCAAAAACAAATCTTTTTTGGTCCTAAGAACCTACTTTTTATTGCCAAACCGGGTATTTATTTAGACTTGTAAGCTAGTTTTACCTGTGACTGTGATATAGAATATAGAAGGGTCTACTATGCAAAGCTATGGGGTCGTCGCCAATCAATCTCCTCCAAAGACAGGACCAGCCGCAAGTACTTATTGTAGGTATACAATTTATGTCAATTAAACATAAATTAATATTATTAGATTCTTAAATATTCTACCTTGACGTATTCTACACATAAAAAACATATCAAACATCACTTAACGCAAAGTTTTTCTTCGTAAGAAGTATCTACGAGCATTATGTAATTAACGGGTGTTTCCCCGCTCTATAAATAGAATCCAGTTATGTTAAGATAAGATTTTTCTATAACGCCGAACTAAGTTTGATTTGAGCCAAGTATGACGTAGGTGATAGTAATCATAATTTTTCACATTATTATTTTCATCCCAATATAAACAATATAAAACTAAACTACATATTATAAATCTAAAGTAAAACTAGCTACTTATAAGTACAAAATAATATGGAAAAAAATACAGTTCGAAAGTAAAACACGTCGAAATATTCATCCGCATCACTGTCATCTGAGAGCGTGCCCAGAAGACTGGCAGCGTTGCCACGCTGGCTGTCAACGCTAATTCTTTGGCCAAAGAATAAGCAAGCCCTCTGATCACGCGAAGTGTCGACCAGACCATCATTATTATTCAAATTGTGAACTGGACATGTTACTAACTTAAATCGTCTTTATTTTTTTTTTATTTATTTATTTATTATATAGTAAAAGGTACATATTAAGGTCTATAATACAATAAAATGTCCAACAAAACCATATACCTGGTTTGTCTGTTGGATCGCAGATAATAATATTAAATGTAAGTACTTATTTAACAATTTAATGTAACTTTTACTACATTAAAATACATAGTAGTTATTATTAAGTAGTTTATTTATGATATTATCATGATATGTAGAATTAAATCTTGCGAACTATATTTATTAGTAGTTTATAATATGCTTAATATCGCAGTTTAAATATAGATGTTACAGCACATGGTTATTTAATATACTAATGCAGAAAATTTAATAATGATAATTAATTAATAATTAAGAAAGTATGTAGACATGTTGCGGCAGTGTACTAATTAGATATTTTTTAAGTTTTTTCTTAAACATATTTTTTGTTTTTTCTTCCTTGATTCCGTCGGGTAAATTGTTAAGTAAATATGGGATACGCTTTTGTAATGTACGGTCTCCATAGACATTATTAACCCTCGGTACTACATATTTACCAGACGACATCGCTCGGGTGTTGTACTTGTTACACACACTTATTAATGGTGAATTATGCTCCTGACTGCCATGGTTATTGATTGCGAGAATGTATTTATGCTTCAGTCTGACCGGTAATACTTTACAAATTTTGTATAGTTTATTATAATCATTTTTATATTTATTTTTAGTTTTTTAATCCACTATTAGTTTTAGGAACCTAACTTGTATATTTTCCAATTTATCAATGTAAGATTTGAATGTAAGACTCTAATGATTACAAAGTGCTACTATGTAATAACACCTAACCGGTCACCGGTCGGTATTACAGCGCGTATAACTATTAGCAGGGGCGCATAATAATTGGTTAATCTGGCGCTCAGCGTGGCCGACCGCCATGATTTGCGCACACCGCCTGTCTAATAAACGGATTACTGATTTTATTGTCAGCGTCAACCTTTGTTGTGGGGTCAGTAGGATTGTAAGTGACGCGATAGGTACATATAACTGTAACTGCATGAATCAGTAGTTTATATTATATAATATAGATTCTATCTCTATCTAAGTGATTGACGTAAAAAGACGTGTCACAATAAGGAAAATATTTTAATATTTCGTACATCCGCACAACATTCGTAATAACTATTACAATCATTAGAATAGTGATTGATAAAAAACCAATACAAAGATCCGTCACGCGTAAAGTAGATACGGGTGATTCTACGATAAGAGGTTTCAAGTCCATAGAGGATACGGCCAAGGAGCAAAATGGTTTTTTTTTCATTAAATACTTATATTACGATTTTTGTCCCGTTTATGTACCTTTTCATGTAAGGGCAAGTCAATTTATAAATATTTTGGTACTTTTTAGAAGGCCAGGGTAAATACATCGGGCAGGGGAGAGAATTTGATGCAATAAAATAATAATAAAGTAAATTAGATCAACTTTTATTAAACATTGTGCTTAACAGTTATAATTAGACTATCATTTTTATCAGACTTTCATATTAATTACACTACTTTACAACGGTTTTTGCCCATAGATGAAACCAATGTGTATCGGTAGAATAATTAACCCTAAGTTGGATACTGAAGTGGAAAAAAATTAGGACGTCAAGTTTTTAAAATATTTATTATATCTCTATTACACATTTTTGCAACTATCAATCCACAAAAAAGATTTTTAAATATTTTTTTTGTGCTCTAGTTCATTTTCTCTACTAGAACTGCTGGGCAATGATGGGTAATCCAATGATGGGTGGTCCGTTAGAATACAACACAGGTTTTGTGACTGACGCAATATCAGGGTATTGTATATGCTTCTTGTTTTTGTTGTTAAAATCTAAAGTTTTTGTGAGGCAAAAGTAACAGTCCGTAGCGTGATTTGACGGTTGTCTGCACAACATTGGGACTTCAAATTGCTAGTTTTTTTTGCTTTCTGCAGCCCAGGTCGTTAATATACTTCCACAACTTCAAATTTTTTCACGTTGATAGATTTTAGCTACGTATGAGTTAGTTTGCACAAATATATTATCTCCCCTGGTCAGTGAATCTCTCCCCTGGCAGTTTTTTTCCCAGGGGAAATACGACAGGGGAGAGATGTTTTCATGAAAAATTAAATTGTTTTAATTGACGTAAGTTTTTTTGAGCTTAATTATATATTACACATTAACTGTTACAGTATTATTAAATTAGGGCAGTAAATGCAAATACATTCAATGAATGTTACAACTTTTATAACTGACCAGTGGAGAGATACAATGACCTTGCGAAAGCACTACTTCGCACTGTCATGTCGCAACAAATAAAAAATGGCGGCACTCTCACGGCTCGCGTGTTTTGTTTTGATAACTTCACGTCGATATATGTCCTTGAGCGCAGTTCAGAATATGGCCGTCTTATATTTACGTTTATATTAACGGAACGAAATTTGCCAGGGTAGATACACAAAAAAAGCTGGACAAAAATTAAGTTTAAAAATTATTGAAAATAATCAACTTTTGCTGTCTTTTTATTTAATACTACTTAAGTATATTTATTTAATTTCGTGTTAAACATGCTTTGTTTAGCAACTGATACAAAGAACCTATGTACTGTCTGCAAGTTGAACTAAAACCGACAAGAGGACAGGCCAGGGTAGATACTTTTTTAAGCTTCAGCTTCAAATTTCAGAAATATGTGCTTTAATTGGGCATTTAATTGTGATGTTATTTATAAATTACATTAAGATGATACGATTCATTGCAAAAAACAACAACATTTAGAATAAAAAATCAATTTTAAACTGATTGCCGCACAAGTTACCTCTTATCGTAGAATCACCCATACAAAATCATATCGCTTGACCTTTGTTGCGAACCAAAAGACCAACCTTGATAATCTAAAGAACGACCTTAAAAACTCGGGAAAATAAAGTTTCCCGATATCCAATCGAAAAATCATGACAAAAGAAACGCAAAAAAACCCGCGGGACGTCATTAAAAAAAGTTGGAAAATTGAAGTGGGAGTGACGCATTGAATCGGTATAACGATGACGAAACCGTCGCGCGCGCAGACCGGTTCTCATTCATAGCACGTTCGTAGTTCAAATGTTTATCAAATCACGTCAGGCTGCGCGGCTATTACACTTATTGTTGGAATCGATAATTAACACGCCGGTAGGTCTCTCATTAATTTACATTGCGCGGTGTTGCCCGTCACGCTCAGGTGACGTACTCTAATGTGTTAACAATGATGAAATTATTATAACTACTGTAGCTTCTTTCCATCTGCTTGTAGGTTAGTAGGTACTTGTGGTCTAGGTACAGGTAAGTCGGTGGTTGGAAAAATGCATGTCTCGTTGATGGAGAAACGTTGCTGCTTATTAATTATTAGTAGTTTGAGCTCCTTGTTAAACACGCTACCGCCAGGAAGCACTGGTTCCGGTTTGAATGGTATGGGTGCCAGTTAAATACAAGGTTATTCTGAAAGAGGGTACTAATCCGCCAGCCAATTAAAATATCACTAATACAAGGCAAGGTTAAAATTTCAAAATTCGATTCGAATTTTTATTTCTGTAGAAAATTATTTATACTTTGGTTTTTTCAAAAGTTCTTCATCTCTGCTTTAGTTACGAATTCAGAAAATGGAGCTTCTAACACGGATTATGAGCAAAGATGTAAACACAGCTGATCATAGCTGAGGATAGATAGATTTTAGCATGAAATCTTTGAACAGCTATTTCTCTTAAACTATTTACTTTTAGAGAAAGTGGTAGAACAAAAGTCATTCATTATTATGGCTACTTTTCCTAGAGGATGGGCAGCAGCGTACTCTGAGTACTTTAACAACCATACTGCGATCGCCAACCTGCCTGCCAAGCGTGGCGATTACGGAGGCGATTGGGCTTTTGGGGAGGCCCATGTCCAGCAGTGGACGTCTTCCGGCTGAATGATGATGATGGGTACTTTAACACCCTTTCAGACTAGTAGGTCCCTTTCCGACTAACCTTGTATAGGCACATGAGACTTTCCAACTTTACCTCCAAGGTCGGAAACTCAACAATCCTCTGGGTGTCCATAGGCGACGGTAAAGATAAAACATAAAAAAAATTGTAAACAAAAACAATTATACACGCCAGTAAAGAATAATTTATTTCTGTATTCTAATCGCGTGTTTAACCCTGAGAACTGTAATTGGTTTTGCCAACAATCACTAAATGAATGAATCCTTTTACGGCATTCACATCTAGGACAAATATTTTGTCTTTCTATCTCGTTCTACTCGATTTTTCTAACTTCTTTTTTTTTCTTTTCTATTAATTTAACTAAATGGGGTGCATGAAAAGATCCTCCACAAGTGACGATACTTAAGTACGTCCGGCGCACCCTGGGCAGTCAGCTCTGCTACCAACCTTGCTGACTGACAAATCTTTTCACCACAGCGTGAGCTGTTTTTGTATAGTTCGTGCTGAAACGAGAGAAGCAGATCTAAATAATGGAACCAGGACACGAAGATGTCCAAGAGGTAGACGAGTCAACATCTTCTGAGGATGCCCAGTGGACGGGCGAAACACATGTCGTATCGGTTTGGGTTGACTGTTCATTGCATTTTAATCACACCTTCTGCATGTGCATACAAGGTGCAACATAAATAACGCACAACCTCTTAACAGTGACCCCACTGTACTCATCATTATGAACAACTTTTACTACGGGAACAAACCTGAAATCGCGAAAAAAAAACAGCTGTTCCCTACATTAATGTTCGCATAACTCGTTAAAATGAAGGGAACAGCTGATTTTTTTTCGCGATTTCTTGTTCGTTTCCATAGTAAAAGTTGTTCATAATGATGAGTACAGTGACCCCTTAAGAGGTTGTGCGTTATTTATGTTACACCTTGTATTACAAGGTTTAAACAAAATACCTGGACAAAGTTCTACAGATCACAGTACTCTTGAAAATGAACAACTGTTACCATGGGACCAATCAATCTGCCTAGCCTTTTCCCAACTATGTTGGGGTCGGCTTCCAGTCGAACCGGATGCAGCTGAATATCAGTATTTTACATGGAGCGACTGCCTATCAGACCTCCACAACCCAGTAACTGGGTAATACGATACTCTTGGTAAGACTGGTTGTCAGACTTTCTGGCTTCTGACCAACAGTAACGACTGTCAGAGATCTACAAATGCAACAGCCGGGACCAACGGCTTTACGTGCTTTCCGAGGCACGGAGGAAACTCGCTATGGTAAATGGTCACCCATCCACAGACCAACCTCGGCAAGCGTGGCTTAACCCGGAAGATCGGTCTATGCGGCTGTAATTATTTAGCCACGAGCTCCTCTACTGTTACCATGGGACCAACACTGAAATAATAAAAAAAAACAGCTTTTCCGTACAAAAGTGCAAACTTACACGATCAAAATGTATGGAACAACTGTTTTTTTTTACATTTCGCATTTTGTCCCATAGTAAAAGTTGTTTCATGATTCATGAGTATTGTGATCTATAGAAGTGTGTCCAGATATAATTATTTTGTTTGAACCTTATATCTGCGGGTGGGAGGGCGATGCTGTATACCTACTGCATCCAAGCTAGCGATCTAATTTGCCAAAATTAAAGCTAAATACTGTAGTTTCATATTGTATGTTAAATTAGCATAAAAATCAGCAAAAAAAATCGTAATTCCGTAAAACTGTACACAGATAATCGAATAAAAGAAAACTAAACGATCACGCGATTAAGGCCCCGTTCCACGAGTCCCCTTCTTAAACAAAATAATCGTTTGCGGTGAGGGAACGAACATTTTCTAAATCACGAATGTGAAAACCCGTGTTTGCCGTTAACTTGCCGTCGTGTCTATTAACTGACGGTTTATTAACAGATTGTTGATGGCGTGTGAAAATTCAATTAGGATAATAAAAGAAAGAAGGAAAGAAAACGAATTTATTTTGCGTCTTGACGTGATGCTCATAACTAAAAATTAATAAAAAAGTCAAAATAAAAATGAAATCAACAAAATTCAATTAAAATTGGGAAAATATTAAACAATCATAAAGTATTTGTGTTTGTAATTCCTACTAATATTATAAATGCGAAAGTAACCCTATCTGTCTGTTTGTTACGCTTTCACGCCTAAACCGCTGAACCGATTTTGATGAAACTTGGTACAGAGATAGTCTGAAACCTGGAGAAGGACATAGCCTACTTTTATCCCGAAAAAAATCGAAATACGCGATAAACGCGGGTGAATCCGCGATCGACCTTCTAGTACATAATAAAATGTATTTACGTAGGCTATGTCTTTGTTCGTCGGTAAAGGAAAATCTGAGTACCGAAATAATTATCGTAGCTTTGAGAGTCAACAAAGGGATTCCCTCCAAAAGTACACATGTAAATACCATAGTTTTTACTATGGTGTGAATCGATCAATCATGTTCATTTGCCAGGGTTTTGCTGTACATTATCTTTTTTTTTTAGGCGGCGTTTGTATTGTTTGATCTCTTAGGAGAAAAAATTATTACATATTATATTCTTTAAGTTTTCTGTAAGATTTGTAATATGAAAGATGCACAAAACTTTCTGAGACTTTTACCTATATAATATAATATTATAAGGATCTGAATCCGTCATCAGATGTGTAGTTACAAAAAAAAAACAGCGCTTTCGGACCGAAACCGGTGGACACCGAAAGTTTCGGTGTCCACAGAGATGACAGTTTTATTTTCTCTATGGATGACAGAACTATGATAGAGCCAATATATTTACCACCAACTTTTTTGAGAAGATGTCGCGAACGCCTCCGTGTTTATATATATTTTACGAAAAAACCAGTCATTTTTTTTTTACTTTTTTCCTCAATTTGAGTAAAAAAAAAAACAAAAAAGCAAATATTAATTTTATTTTTCTTAAAAACTTGTGACGTTTTTTTTTATTTTACTCAAAATATGCACAAAAATTACAAGAGTTCTGCCAAACTGAATATTAGTTATGTTATGCAGTTGATGAAACCTTATGATATACCCTATTATAAAATAAAGGGTTAATTTAGTATTTCTACAAATTCTGTGTATCTAATATTGTAAAGTGGCCACTACATAGTAGCTATAGGGAACCCTAGTGTAGTAAGCAATTGTTGTGCCCGGAATTTTGAATCAGCGTGGAAATGTAGAAATAATACCATTATAAGTATCGATAGAATGGAAAAATAAATAAACATAAATGACGTCAAACGACATATAAAAGTATAAACCGTTTACGAGAGGAAAACTACGGGAAGAACCTTAAATAGCACAATTAAACTACGAAGTATCTATATACACAAGCAAAAAAGTACCTTTTATTATAGGTAGTAGCTTTTATTTTAGAAAAGGGCATCGTCACCAATTTTAAGGGGATATTTCACCAACATAGGAACGTAGACCTAGGAATATGACATTTATGTGTTCAATAATCTTGTCATTATCACTATTGTTAAGTGATGAAATGCACTTGTTATCTATTGAAAAGTTTAGAGGCTGAATTAGTTTAATGAACAGTTAATGATAGGTTGATGAAATAACCCAGTATTATTTTTAATTGAACATACAAAATCTCAAGTCAATAGGACCATTAAAGAAGTTCTAGGCCACGGTTGGGTAAACTTTCTTCATCAGGAGCCAGAATATCGCAATACATTTTAGCATGGAGCCCGAATTCCTAAAAAACATGCATTTTGTTCTGCAAAAACATAACATTTTTGACTCAGTTACTCTGAAGTAAGAAACAGAATGTTGAAAGTCTGGTTTCAGAGCGGAAAAGTTATTTTGCGCGTACTGTTACGAGTGGTCACCCATTCACTGACTGTCTGCGGCAAAAGCAGCTTAACCTCGCAGATAGTACTATACGTGATGTTAATCATTTTCTCTTCACGTGGTATCAATCTGACAATACCACACTTTCGCTTTTAGTATTTTTGAGGCTATATTTTGATGAGTAATCAATTAAAGATAGATACAATCATCACGCTTGCGTTCTTTGAGTAAAAAAAGTTTCCAAGCTTTCAAACAAATAAATAGGTTCCAGGTACAACCACAAGGTCCATATTCCTATTTAATTATTTATTACTATTTTATTATGACAGCGTAAAGCCCAGACTAGACAGAGAATGAATTGCCCGAATCGAAGCGAATCGCCGAAACGAACGTCATCAATGCAAATGTTTGTTCTGCGAAAAAATGTGGGTAAATACACTGTGGGTATATGGAAATGTTATAAACAAGTTGCACATAAAGCAAACAGAATACAAATTATATTAAGCTCGGCTACTTGTAAAATAATGTAACTGAAATAAGGGAGTGCGGTCTCTATTTTTACATAACTGCCCAAAAAAAGGAGTGTTGTTTTCAGGGTTAATGTATGTATGTATGTGTGTGTGAGAGAGTTTCTTTATTCCACTATAACTTCTAAACGCCTGAACCGATTTATTACCTACTCTGTTTTGTTTCTATATTGATAATCAGCTATACGAGAATAGCTCATTCTGATACTATGGTGAATAAATAGATAAGCCAGTCAGAAAAGTTGGTAGCGGGACTGACTGCCCAGGGAACGCTTGAAGAACTTAAGTATCGCCGTACCCGTGGAGGCATCAATATTATTTATTTATATTTAGATCAATATTACAAACGATATAAAAAAATCTGCACCCATCTAATATAGAATAAGACTTCTACATTTATATGCAGAAGAAATAATAAAGCCCAACAGTATCATGGCAGTCAAACTTTTATCTTTAAAATATTAGAGTTTTTTTAATCCACATAGGTACACAATTTAATATTCTAAAAAGAATGACTTCTTTAATCTCCTCTCTATCTACAGTGCACCAAAAACTCATCAGCAAACTGAAGAGACACGATCTAATATCCCCGCCTAAGCCTACGATGACGTAACCAGGTATAATGGTATAAATTGTCAATGGTAATGAATTTTGGCATCACCATCACCATTTCCCGAAACCTTAAACACTTTAATGCCACGACAAAGTCGGATCAGCAAGTTGGATTTTAATTTCCAAACCACAGGCGGCAGTAAACGACGTTGGCACTTTAGTGTTCCATTGTGTTGCTTGCGCAGGCGCAGCCAGCCGCCATTACAGCCCACATGCACCAACAATATGGAAGGGCAGTAAAATCACGGAGATCATTTTAACACGCCATCAGCGCTCTGACTGGTCGGTATGTTGTTGGCTATCATGTATAGGTTTGTTGGTTACTTAGGTATATGTGAAGCTTTATATAATCTTTGGTAATGTAGCATACCTTATTGACGAATGAAATTAATACTTGCATCAAAACCCTAATAAAACTCTTAACTATATCTCTCTCTTTTTTATAACTTTCGTGAGACATTCAAATGATTAATTACGATTTACTCACGTGCATTTTTCGGGATTACCCTGCTAGTTTCGGACCGAAACGGAGCCCTTTATCATGAGCTGAACACATGGTGAGTGAGGTCGCGCGTCTCGCGAGTCGATAGTCGGAAAATCTCAAAAAATGCACGTGAGTAAACCGTGAGTAATCATATATATCTCTCTCGTTTGAAGTTTTCTACTCGTTTCCTTACAAAGACCATATTTGAAACTGATTCTTCACCTTATCATAAGGTAACTCTAAAATAAGGTTAAGCTACACGACGGCTGAATGCATGCGTGCCGTCAGTTTGGACAGGTCAACTCTTTCGTCAAAAGACTATTCCAGACATCGTGCTACATTGTTACACTCGCATAGTTTTATATCACAATGTCTGAATTTTAAAAGAGACTTTGATCTCTGAGTTTGTTTCGGCTTTTCTTCTCAGAGCTAGTCAGATAAGAATTGCCGTCCACACCATCTAGTCTTAAAAAAACATAACATTGACTTGTGAAATGTCTGTAACAGATTTATGTATCTATAGAAATTAATAGTTATTTGTTATACAAGAGTTCAAAAAGAGATTCTAAAATTGAATCACGAACGTAGCGAGTGATTCAAAAATTTAAATCCTGAGCGTTAGCGAAGGAATCAAAAGAGCACGAGATGAAAAAGCTTTGCACTCGAGTGCAACACCTCAGCGAGAAAATGACTTAATGTAAAAAAAAATTACTTCCTCGTCGCTCGAATCAATCATTTTAGATTTTTCACTTGTTTTCAAGTTTCTTGTTTATAACCTAAGGTTTTAACAATATGACGTGAAAAGAAATAGGCGCGCGTAAAGCAAATAAAAAAAAAGTAATACACCAAAAAGGTTCCGAGTTTGAGTTTTAACAAATTAAAAAAGGTTGTATAATAAATTCGGCACCACGGAGGTAGAAGTAAATAGGTTTAATGAAGTTATGAGTTCACAAACTTGGTGCACACGATGTTCTAAATTCAATTTACTTTATCCTCTAACGGATAAAAACGGCTTTTGCACTCAGATATCGAAGAGCAAAAATACTCTTTCCGAGATGGGGGGATGAAAAATCACTTGTCTTAAGTTGGGGTCAGCTTCCAGTCTAACCAGATTCGGCTGAATACCCATAATTGTACACGGGGTGACTGCCATCAGACTTCGCAACCTAGTAATTGGGTAATTGGGGAATGTTATCATAAGTACATGTTTTAAGCCTATTTGATATAAATCTTTTAACTTTTTAAATAAGCAAAGGCTTGCAGACATGGCCAGGGGCCTTATACTCGTAACATAATAGTGACACCTTGATTATCTTCTCTGTCTGTTTCTCTGATTCATTCCATCTTGACCGAGTGAATTTACATCCTAATGGGTTTTCCCACTATATGGCAACATACTGCACAAACTATAAACCTTGATATCTCGATAATAACTTATTTAGTGAAAGTTTATCTGGACAAGGACGTGGGAAATTCACACTATGCAATTGATGAAGAAATAAATATTATGACACATCATTATAAACCGCCCACTGTTCTGCACATGAGCCTTCTAAACTATTACAGGATTGGTCGGGAAATATTACCAGAATCATCACCTTTGCCTGATGCGGTTGTTGAATGTTATTATCGCAAAGCAGAATCCTGGATGAGTAACAGAATTCTGCTTTAAGGGAATGCGAACAGGCGGCAGGCGTTTTTTTTTCTATTTTACCAGAACATGTTTAAGAGTCAATATATAAATTGCGAATTACATAGAAACGGCATAAGGCGCAGGCGCACCGCTTTCATACATTTTGTACGAAAAAAATTTGAAGCGGCACGAAAAATGTATGAAAGTGACGCGCCTGCGCCGTGCCTGCGCCTTATATGCCGTTTCTATGTAATTCAGGCCTTAGGCCGCCGTGTTCGTAATGCGATGCAGTTCTAAGGATTTTATTTTAATGGACAAAAAAGTAGGGCCGAAGACGGCCCCTAATTTGCACTGGACTTAAATCATATTTTTCGTGACACCCTGGAAGTGAATGGTGACCTACCTTTCGCCGCGAACCACACAACAGGCAATCGCAACATTATTTACCTACATTTTTATGATTGCATATTCAATTAAATTAATAGAATATTTGGTTCTCCGAATTATGCAGTAGGCGTTATAATTGGTTGAGCTGTTTATTCTCGTTTGAAATTCGTATTTTCTTAGAATATCGATGAAATACATCTGGAAGGATGCTGATTTATTGGTCTTAATTAATATGTGAAGTTTCGTTTTGCATATAAATTATATAGGGTGAACTCGAATTCGAAGTATTCCTTGTAAGTCGTTGATAGGCGTGGTGCTATATGCAACCAACCAATGCCAACCAACTTTATGTACCCTAGGCGAAAGTCAGTAGATTCCTAGTCTAAATTTTTATAGTTTTTTGAAAAATACCCAAAATTCGTTATTATTTATCTTTAAAGTAGGTATCAAATGAAATTGCTTTGATTTCCGTATTTACTTGTAGCTGACACTTTACAAGGTTAGTCAGAAAGGGGGTACTAATCCGAAGCCCACTTATAGTATCGCTGATGACTGTTTGAAAGCAAGTGTTAAAATTTCAAAATTCGATATTTTTTTTTCCAAATAAAATGATTTTTATTTTAGTTTTTTCAAAAATTATTCTTCCCTGCTTTAGTTACAAATTCAGAACATGGTGCTTCTAATTCATGACCCCAAATATGACCTAAAATGTAAACACAGCTGATCATAACTGGGGACAGATAGATTATAGAGTTTTTTTTTTTGAGATTTTTGAACAACTGTTTCTCTTAAACTATTGACTTTTGGGAAAAGTTGTAGAACAAAAGTTATTCATTATTATGTGTACTTGAACACCCTTTCGGATTAGTACCCCCTTTCTGACTAACCTTGTATACAGGGTGTTAACGAATTCGTGTAATTCCTTCAAACTGAGTGATCTACTAGTGACACTGATTGACTCAGCATAGTTTTTTTTTCAAAATCAACAAAAAGAAGTTTTCAAAAAATTTACCATCGTATTCTGTATCTGAGTAATTTTAGCGTCCCAAGTTAACTGACTGCGTGGAGCGATATCGTGCTACTCGTGCCCGTCAGCTATGTCACCGTGCCTTCATTCATTTATGCGTGGCATCGAAATTTTTTATGAAATAAAAAAATATAGGTACCTAAGTGAAAAAAAAGGTTACTTTCAATCAATCTAAATCTCGTGCGGGATTAATCTATACCATTAATAGATCATGTGGTTTGAAGGAATTACACGAATTCGTTAACAACCTGTATATCAACTGTGTGAATACTAATAGATAATAATATTATACAACGTTTTCAACTTTTTTGAAAGACAAACGCCGTTTTCTTCCGGCAATAGAAGTTAACCAGTCCACTTAACACCCCTTCCCATAGACCAGATATTTTCACCATATTTAACAATAGTCTTGCACCCACCTGGGACGGTCCATGACTGTACTCCAATAGTGCAGCCGTGAATAGTCCCCGGTAGGTGTCCCACCCCACTTTAGATTGAAGTTCTCAAAGGGGCCTCTGCGCGTAGGGCCTGTGTCCCCCGTATGCCTTCGAAAGGACCGAACATCTTCCGCACGGAAGATGAGTCCGCGAATAGAATGAGATGTTAAACAACGCTATAAAACAGAAAAAAATTTAGTAGATATTGAATTTTCTTTCAGTCGTCTTTTACAATGTCAATCACTAAGATATCTATAGTTTCTCTTTTTAATATAAGGCTGGGTTTAACATAAATTAACAATTTCAACGTTCGTCAAGAGAGTTTTGTAATTAACGAAATAAAATACGCACAATTTATGTAATTAAACCTCTATCATCAGCTCTAAAGGCGTATACATAAAGGAAGCAGGTAACCAGCGCCAACCTACCAGCGCTTATCGGTACTGGTCCGTGCAGGTAACCGCTACATAAACCAAGCAGGGGCAAGCATTTTTAACAAAAATACGCGTTGTTCCCTTGCAAATACAGCAAGAAATGACGGCCTACCAGCGCTGATCGGAGCAAGTCGGAACTTGTCGGCGAAGTTCGGAGCTTGTCGGCGCTGGTTCGCCACACAGTATAGAGAGTACCTGCGCCAACTAACTGCGCGGACCAGCACCGACAAGCGCTGGCAGATCGACGCCGGCAACCCGCTTTCTACGGGAAAAGAACACAAATATAAATACACTCGAGAACAATGAATTTGGGTCAACACAAAACCTTAATATCTCGGAAAAGTATTTCATAGACTATTTAAAAAGTTTAATAATTTTATTTGAGTAGTATTAAATAGTCTATAAAATATTTTTCATTTGAATAAACTATCATTCTTAGTTTTCAAGATATTAAGATTTATGTTGGTGATACGGATTCATTGCCGAGTGTACATCAACTTTGATATTCGTTACTTAAGACCAAAGCCAGAACCAAACAAAAAAAGACATTTCCAAGCCGAGATCCGACCGTAACACAGTGATGACCGCTACACAAAATGATTTGGTCACATTCTGGTCATGCCGTTTACGTCCGTCCCTAATTATGTGTTCAATTTGACAAGTATGAGGGTACTCTCTCTTTCGACATAGCACATTACGATCAAATTACTGATTTCGAAATATGGAAACGTGTTTAGTAATATTGTTGATGATTTTGTTGCGTAATTATGTTGTTAGTTATAATTAGCAATGCTATATTTGGAGAATGTTAATGTCTTAATAAAAAATAGTATCAATTTTGAGTAATTTTTTTGTATGCACCTATATATACTATAAGGTTACTTCCAACAAACTATCGAAAAGTCACAGGGTTACTAGGTATCATTAATAGTAAAAAAACCGGCCAAGTGCGAGTCGGACTCGCGCACGAAGGGTTCCGTACCATTATCTATAAAAACGGCAAAAAAATCACGTTTGTTGTATGGGAGCCACCCTTAAATATTTGTTTTATTTTAATTTAATTATTTATTTTTAAAGTGAATATATAACTAATTATTCTGTGAATATTTCAAGCGTCTACCTGTTGCCGTTATCAATATCGAGCAAAAAAATCACGTTTTTTGTATGGGAGCCCCCTTAAATATTTATTTTATTCTATTTTTTAGTATTTGTTGTTATAGCGGCAACAGAAATACACCATCTGTGAAAATTTCATCTATCTAACTATCACGGTTCATGAGATACAGCCTGGTGACAGACGGACAGACAGACGGACAGCGGAGCCTTAGCAATAGGGTCCCGTTTTACTCTTTGGGTACGGAACCCTAAAAATAAGTAATAAAATGACAAAAAATAACGGGTTACCTATACGTCTGCGCTCTTTGCTACTGTATAAGCTAGGTTTTTTGTTAATTAATTAATTAAAGTTTAGGTACCTATGTTTTTATTTGAATGTCAGCAGATTATAGATTGTTTTTAGTGCTTAAACTACTTTTGCTCTATCGGTCTCTAGATTGATCCTGTTTTTAACCGACTTCAAAAAGGAGGAGGTTCTCAATTCGGTTGTATTTTTTTTTTTATTTTTTTTTTTAATTCTTTTTGTGTGTTACCTCATATCTCCGTCATTTATGAACCGATTTGAAAAATTCTTGTTTTGTTCGAAAGGGTTATACTTCCCAATTGGTCCCATTTAAATTTTGTTATGATTAAACCATGAACTTCAGAGATATGGAACGGAACTCCTCATCGGATCAAAGCAAAATTCTCAAATTACTAAAATTGCTTTGTTTAATTTGTTGTTGGGAACTGACTACTTGAAAAGAGGAGGGGGTGCTTGTCCCCCCCTCTTCCCCTTTGGAATGTTTTTATTATATCGTGTAAGGACGTTTGAAAGGACTTTTTATGCCCGACTACATCAAAGCCAAAAAGAAGGGTTATGAAGGGTTAAAATTATGGCACTAAAACGTATTCAATAAAAAATAAACTTTAAAAAAAGTAAAAACCGACTTCAAAGCAATACTAAAAGGAGTAAAATAATTACCATAATATAAAATTAACAGTTTCAGAAGTCGGTGCAACTCTACACTGAAGCAAATAGAAGCCACCGACTTCTGAAACTATTAATTTTATATTATGGTAATTATTTTACTCCTTTTAGTATTGCTTTGAAGTCGGTTTTTAAAGTTTTTTTTTTTTAATTGTGGTAGATTTTTAATATTAGTTCGAAACAGTAACAGATAAATTAATGGCGAGGAGTTCGTTTGCTATCAAATTAAGACCCGCTAACCTAATATGCACGACGCGAGATAGTTTTATCGTGGATTTATCTCATGCCGTAACCAAATATTGTATGGCAGACGGATATCTCGGCACGAGATAATGCATCGAAGAAATCATCTCGCGCTACACATGTTAACCTAGCTTGACAGGCATTGACGCATCTTCGGAGCACACAGTCGTGATTAAATTCTTATACGCAAGATCCCAAAACAAAATATGTTTTTTTCTGTTCATGATACTCTGACAAAAAGAATTTTAATTTCCGAATCACGCCACTCTGGTCCAGTCCGCGCCTGTCCGCTCCAATCACATCACATTATCGATGCTCTGTTGTGACGAGCCCGTCACAACTAATGGTAGTTCACACACGACGGTGTAATGTTACATCGTATTAATAGCTGCCGGTATATAATGAACACTGCGTTTGTAAGCGTCCTGTTGTATGTACATTATCAGGATTTATATTTTTCATGTTTCTTGAATGATTACTATTGTTGGTGTGAAATGCTTCAAAGACAAAGCTAGCTAGCACCACCTGTACAATTATCATCATCATCATTCAGCTGAATGACGTCTACTGCTGGACATAGGCCTCATCCAAACAATGTTGGGGGGGTTTGCCATAATCGCCACGCTTGGCAGGCGGGTTGGCGATCGCAGTATGGTTGTTGAAGTACTCAGAGAACGCTGCTGCCCATCCTCTAGTGAATCCCTTAGTCGCCTTTTACGACACCCACGGAAAGAGATGGGGTAGTGCTATTCTTTACATCCGGCACCACACGGACGTGTACAATTATGAAACTACCTTATTATAAGTACAGGGTGGCAGAGCTGTTGGCTGAGACCACACAGTGTTGATAAAGGAACTGGTCGCGGTTCACAATGAAGGACAATTAATCCGTGTGAGGACGGACTAGAATATAAACCTTCTTTACCGCACACTAGGAATAGATGCCTGTTATAAAAATCAACAAAACCCAGCACGCTTGGTGGTAGGATCTATACAGACCGCCTGGCTAGCTATCCTTCTCACATTAAAGTTCAGCGCCAAGCAGTTTACTGTGTTCCGTCGGGTGCATCACGAGGGATATAGGGGAATTTCTCTATATCTCTGTTACTTAGATTCGTGTGCTCCATCTTAGACCCTGTCTGCACTTACTGTCAAGTGCGACTAGGGTCAAACGCTACCAAGTCAATTAATAAAAAGAGATAAAGCAACTAAGAATTGATAGATTCAGATAATTTAAATACAAGTTAAATACACTGGAGTCTTCTAGTGCAAGAGTCAGGATTAAATCTTACGACCTCTTGATCAGCAGCCAGTGTGCTAGCCACAGCTTATACAACCAGGTGTTGATATTACTCGAGTTCTCTTATTTTCCCGAAAGCTGTGAGAGCTTTGACAAGACATCAGTTCACAAGTCTCGACAGGCACATAACGTTTTATATTTATGCACGCTGGGCGTTCCACACAATATTGAGAACTCATGATCAGACTCAAGCTCTGAAACGGCACACAGCTTTTGCAAGCTTTCCATTGCCGCTTTTAAACTATTCCATTGGAATGTTGGCTATTCAGAACCAGCAATAGAAAGCAACCGCAAAAGATTTTCCTGAAAATCGTGTCATACACATGTACATAAGACGCGACGGTTTGCGATGCGTCTTCCCTCACAAATGTCACTCAGGATTTACGCTCGATCGTAAATCAAGATGGCGGCATTTCCCCCGCAACCCTCGCCCACCTGCGCCTGAGCACAATAATTGAATATTTCACGCGCCTCTCTCAACACCTCCGGGAGATGGTCGTTGCAATACAATGTTATGTTTTATGGCTTCGCTCGTATTGTGTTAGGCCCTAAACTGTTGATGAGTGATCATGTGGAATGTATTAAGTTTAATGGCAACTTTAGAAGCTATATTTCACATCATTCGAGACACGCCTTTAAGGTTTAGCGACCAATGTTTTATGATGATTTGTTTCCGTATTGAGTGTGAGTTTGAGTTCGGTTTGCGAAAATAATTCTGGTCTACCTGCTTTGTTTCTGCAAAACTTGGTCCTGTCTTTCTGTAAAAACCGATAGAACGTACGTTTCGAACAGAGTAGGTAACTTATCAACCGAATATCGGACAATGTATCTATTTGTTTGAAACATATCAACAGTAGGTATATTAACTTAACCTTAAACTTAATAAAATAAAAAATAAAAATTATAGAATACTTTTAACTTTTGAATTGTGAATTAATGAAGATCGAATTAATTTCAGAAACAAAAAAAAATTTTTTTTTTTCACTACAAAAATACACTCTGTATCAATGAATCCGGGTCACTAACATAAAACTTAATATCTCGGAAACTAAGAATGATAGCTTATTCAACTATAAAATATTTTATTGGCTATTTAATACTACTTAAATAAAATACCCGAAGATAATTTATAGTTTTAAATTCTCTAAAACAAAAATAAACTTCTGTAGAGATTTTTTGAAAGTATGTATGGACTTTTGATCTTTTTAGGGTTCCGTACCCAAAGGGTAAAACGGGACCCTATTACTGAGACTCCGCTGTCTGTCTGTCCGTCTGTCCGTATGTCAGCAGGCTGTATCTAATAAACCGTGATAGTTAGACTGTTGAAATTTTCACAGATGATGTATTTCTGTTGCCGCTATAACAACAAATACTAAAAAACAGAATAGATAATGGCACGGAACCCTTCGTGCGCGAGTCCGACTCGCACTTGGCCGGTTTTTTTTTATTTACCTAACATAATCTGCACGAATTTCTGATTGGTTTCTCATTATTCTATCTTCTCGAAATTGCGTTTCCTGTTGTTGCTACTAATTCCGATTTACTTATATGTATCAATGAGATATTATTATTTTACTATGGTAATATGATAAATGTGTTATAAATATGTTTTGCAAAAACATATCTTAACTTGTCATTAAAGCAGGAAGCAGCGGTTGTTGTTAACAAATTCCCTTATCATAAAGAAACACGTCATGTATCGTTAGAATAATATCGAAAAACTTACATTATTTGCGTTTTTTTATCATCACAAATTCAAAATTAAGATAGATTTTTGAATGCGAAGGAATAAGCTCCTTTTCTTCTATTTTTCTTTCTCTTTTTGCCGTTTAAAGATACATATATATGCTTTTTTTTATGTATTTCATGTACTTCTTCCTAACACACTGTCTACATTTTAGTTTTTCAACGCTCCTCTCGTAGGTCTGCTGGAATAGATTTCTTTAGAAATAACCAGTAGGTACCTTTGTTCTTTACTTTTCTAATTCATATTTTTGTATAATGATCTATGGGTGCATAAATAGCTAAAACAGGATGTAAAAGAACATCTTTGGTACCTAATCTGTAATACGACATCCGTCAATAAAATTAATCCCATCGGTTTCTTTAACGCATTCTATGCTAAAGATAAGAAGAAGGTCAACATAAGGAATTACCTTTAATACAACAACAAGGCATCTAACATCTTTCTATATATACAGGGTGGAATCGTTAAGTGTCAACAGCCGACTATTCCGTCAGTTTAGAAAATATTTCAGAATTTATGGCTAATATCAAAACTAGGCCGCCTAGTTACTAAAATAACATAAATATTTTTGAAAAAATAACCGCCATATATCGAGAATTTTGATTTTACCTACTTCCGTACATTTAGTACGACATTTTTGTTCGTGAGATATTCAAGAAGCTTATAATTTTTGTGCACATTTTATTTTCGAGCTAATTTTTTTACTGAATGACAGGATTAATAATAACTCGATAAAAAAAATGATAATATTTATTTCTTGCTTGCCGACTTTGTCAACTAGGTATGACAAAGTCGGCAACATTTTTTATTTAAACTTTTAATCAATTGAACTGGCTGAAAACGAAAAATAACAAGTTACTAAAAAAAAAACTACGGAATAAGCTTTGAGATCCAAATTCAAAAAGAACGTTCTTATGGATTTTTTATTTAATTAATACTAAAAATACATCTACTTAATGCCTATTCCTTTAAAGTGTAGGCAGAGGAGTTTTTTTATACAGCCACAAGTTGGTCATGACAGTTTTTAGAGCCATGTAGTACGGAACATTGTCATTGAACTATTAGTATTTTTATAAGTAAAACAAACTGGTTGCAATATTATTATTATTTATTAGACATTAAAATGATAGGCTGTCGCATTACGTAGGCAATCTGGAATTACAAAATCTGTCTGTCTTCTGTTCGAAATCCTGAGTTAGATTTAGGTAGTGCTCAGGAATCTGGTGATATGACTAAGATAGACTGAAGTCGAGTAAGTCAAACTCCGCCACCATATTAACAGTAAGGAAGAGAGAGATTACGTAGGTATGATTAGTATGATCAGTTGTAAGAAATTCTCATGCTAAATGTATGGAGGGAGCGAAAAACAAAATTTTCAATATCTGGCTTTTATTTTTCCTGAAGTTATTTATATTATTTTATTCTCCACGTAGCCTAGTTTTAATAATAGCCTTAACTTTTTAAATATCTCTTAAATTGACGAAAAAATCGTCTGTTGACACTTAACGATTCCACCCTGTATATATGCAATACGTGTCCAAACCGCATATATCCAAACATCCAACACAAACAAAAAGTAAAATCAAAACGCACCTAATCTCGCACGCGGGGCACGTTGGAATCAGTCATTTATTCCGAATCGAGTGCTCTACACACGAATTATCTGCATTAGACATGTTAATCCACTCATTTTAACTGTAATTTTATTCGGTATTTATCGGTGCATTCATTACTGGTGACCGCAAATCGGGCGCCCAAAAAGCTCGCCATTTTCCACCATACGCTATCCACATTAGGTATCTACATTGCCACACTTACACGTGCGGTAGTGTGTTCGCACACTAGTGCACATTCTGTTGGGCATAGATGAACTTTGAAAATATTGGTGTCTTTTACTAACAGTAGTAAAAGAACTTAGAGGATCTAGAGGACCTCGTGGATAATTAACAACGATTTGCGAGGTTAAGCTGCACTTGTCGTGGTCAATCCTTGGATGGGTGGCCATTCGTTACACATCGAGACCCTCTGTGCTTCAGAGAGCACGTTAAACTGTCAGTCCCGGGTGTCATACGAATACCTTTGACAGTCGTTACGGGTAGACAGAAGCCCGAAAGTATGAAAACAAATCTAACCTTAGAATATCGGCATTGCCCAGTAACTGGGTTGCGGAGGTCTGTCATTTTTTTTCTATTGTCCTGCTTAAATGGCCTTTGGGGACCCCTTTTACGTAACCGGGCAGTTATTGGCGAGACCTGAAGGGTCTCCAGCCAATGGGGGGGAAATAAAATACTTAACCCAAGCTAACTACTTGTACTACACTAACATCATGACTACCTGCAACAACAGCACTAAAGGCGACTCCTAATGGGACTCGGACCTCGCCTTAGGGCGTTGCTGACGGGGCCTTGGGGAGGGAGACAGCTTGATGAGGGCTGAATTATCGGTGTGACTGCGGAGTCTGAAGAGACGACCGGCTCTACGACGTGAGAGCTCGGTGGATTGTGACCGGGTCGGAGGTCTGATAGCTGTCGCTCCGTGTAAAATACTGGTATTCAGCCGCATCTGGTTAGACTGGAAGCTGTTATGTCTATAGTCAGCAGTAACTGCCTTCCATCATGGATCCAGCGTCCAGCTTAGGCCTGGCATTGGACTAATGTAAACCTTTCAAACCAGTCCACCGTCCATAAACAGCGACGAATTTGAAGAAAGTCGGTTTAATGCAAACAGCGCTGGACCCAGCTATAGATCAATGTAGATCCGCCTTAATTGGGTCACCGTCCCTTCAAAATCTACACCATTGACGCACGAGTGTGCGTATTTGTATGTCTACACCAGTGCGCTTTCATGTTCATCTTGCGTCTTCGTCTGAAGCATGCGTGAAGCGCCATAGCGCATGCAATACTAGTTCGACAAAAGCGCATGCCCCTAGCGCACGCTAATCCGTCACTGGTGGGTTCGCTATAAATTCACACGCGTCCATCTTGACGACTGACCGAGGCGTACCGGTGTAGACGATAAGCTGCATGCATCTTACGGCAGTCAATATTGCATGCGCTTGACGCAAGACGAATTGAAAGTTGAAAGCGCAAGATGAACATGAAAGCGCACTGGTGTACTACATACCAATATGGTATGTTATGATTATGTACTATATTGATTGTATTTAATAATAAGTTGATTAATTTGATTGGATCTAGTTTGAGTACTTTATAGGATGATTGTAATTGAATGTATGAATTAGTGGTTTGTTAAATTGGTTTTATGATTACTCTATTATTACATAGGTGATATAAATTGTATTCTATAATATTATGTACTATATCATACCTAAAATACCTAATTAGTTGAATATTTAACACTTTTGTAAGTATCTCAAACGAACTAACGGAACTAGACTTTAAAACTTGACCAGTAGAGACCAAACTAGACCAAGGATTGTCTAAGGGCGCTTTCAAATTAGACGGTTGTTGTCGGACTGTAGCCGTGCCGCAGCGGTGCGGCTGTCGAACTGTAAACGGGCGGTTGAGTTTTTTCATACAGTTGACGCGGCCTCAGAGCAGTGCGTCGTCCGTACCGCGCACGCATGGCAGCAGGTCGTGCATCACACTGCTCTCTCGTCGCGTCAACTGTATGTAAAAACACAACCGCCCGTTTGCAGCTCGACAGCCGCACCGCTGCGGCACGGCTACGGTCCGATGACAACCGTCTAATTTGAAAGCGCCCTAAAACAACAAATAGTTTGGATATTTCGCTACTATGATAGAGTTATGTACACACGGCTACACATCAAGCTATGCATTTCCAGTTTACACTGACCTCTCACTGTAAGGAAATCCTATACAATGCGAGATCAGCTTATACTGGAGTGTACAGCTTGATCTGTAGCCGTGCGTACAGTAGGGAACAATGAATCCGGGTCACCAACATAAACCTTAATAACTCGGAAACTAAGAATGCTAGCTTATTCAAGTAAAAAATATTTTATAGACTATTTAATACTACTTAAATAAAATTAATAAAATTTCTTAAATAGTCTATGAAATATTTATATTTCCGAATGTAAATAAATTAGTAGTTTATTAACACGTTATTGTGTAAGTTTTTTATATTGTACATATTCAAATAATAAACGTTTTGTTCCAGGGAAGAGCTTCTCGCTAACAATCACGATATCAACGAACCCACCTCAAGTAGCAACTTACCAAAAAGCCATCAAAGTCACCGTTGATGGACCACGGGAGCCGAGATCCAAGACTAGTAAGTATATTCCCATACAGAACAAAATCATCCACTCCAAAATACTATACAGATGTTCCCAGTAGTACCACTACTTAGTACCACCGGTGGTAGATACTAATGGGAAATTGCATTCTCAATAATAGCCCTAAAACCAAGTAATTTCAATGGTGGTACTAGTGGGAAAGCAACTGAAAGATTTGTCCCATGTCCGGCAGACGATTAAAGATCGATGACGACAAAAAATTGTACACCAGATTTGGCAGAAACGCATCTTAAAAAGTAACTAAAATAGGTGATATTAGTTATTTTTTGTTCTATGCACTATTGCTGTAAATCCCATAAGGCATACCCTACCAGTCAACCTTTGAGTTAAAAAGAAAAGCATCAAAATAGGTACAAAAAAAGATGATTTGATTACTAAGATATTATTATCGCAGTCAAAAACAAAAGAAGTTAAATCGCACAAGTTATTGAAGCATAAGCTCGCTAAGTTGATAAGACTTCCAGAAATCGACTTGCTGCGGGTGAGTCCAGAGGGTAAATCGGTTGCAGAAGTCAGCTTGCGCAATTTAACTTATGAGTGAATTTTATTTATTTTAAGTTTACATTATGGTAAATAACTTATAAACTAAACCCCACAAAACCGTAGTAACGGTTTGACTGTGGGGTCTGGTGAGTCTTTAAACACTTCTTAAACTTCTTACGTAAGACTTATTATAGGTAGTACTTTAACACATTACTAAATTAAATCTTTTCAATTTATGGACAAGAACTCTATCGATTAATTCAGTTCTTCCTTTGATATCTCCAACCTGTTGCTGGGGTTCGCTTCATATCTTATCTTATTAGCCTATTATGTCCCACTGCAGGCCAAAGGCCGATCTGCTTTCCATTTTTCCCGATTTTTTGCAATCTGAGGCCAATCCTTTAGGTAAAAGTCTAGCTCATCCCGTCATCTCCTTCTGGGTCTACCACGTTTTCGTTTCCTGCTGTTCTGGACCTACTCTGAGGTTATTTCCGCCTAAAGTTCATCTGGCATGCGGGAGATATGGCCTGCCCAATTCCATTTTAGTTTGGCTGCTGTGTTGCCTACATCTGCAATTTGTATTCTGAAAAGAAGTATAGAGTTATACGGTTGCACGGGTTGCACTTAACACATCATTCAACTGAAAAACATCCACTGCTGGACATAAGCCTCTCCCAAGCATCGCCATATCGACCAGTCCTGTGCTTCTCGCATCCAGTGGATTCCCGCGACATTCACCAGGTCATTGGTTCACCTTGTAGTGGGCCTACCTATACTGCGCCTTCCGGTACGCGGTCGCCACTCCAGAACCCTCGGCCCCACCAGCCATCCGTTCTGCGAGCAATGTGCCCCGCCCACTGCCACTTAACTTTGGCAATTCTTCGGGCTATGTCGATAACACTGGTTCTCCTGCGGATCTCATCGTTTCTGAATCTTTAAATCATCACTTGACTCGCTTAATGTAAATCGTAGCATGCTCGTTGATTGGCACATGATCAGTTCCTTCATCAATATTCGCGGCTTAACGCAGTCCAACTACAGTCACACCACTACCGTTTTTAGGAAACCAAACACAGTTTTATGTAAAGGTAAATGCTATTGGTGTTCTGTAAATGTATGAGCTAAGTGGGCGTATTAGTGAAAATGAGTAATGAACATATCGACAGGTTGTTGTGAACATTGTCGATTCTAAGTTCTGAAATGTTACACAAAACTAACTAGTATCGCTGGTAGTTGAAATTCGACCATTATTTTACCTGCCTTATAACGGCAACATACACACATGTTATTTTTGTGCACATCTTTGTCATAGTACCTTTCGAATGATATAAGTTGCATTTCCCTCCTTTTTTAACAAAAGCTAAAAAAAAGTACGTCAATTTTTGATGTTCAGGAATAAATTTTTTGAGAGTTTGTATAAATTTGCATGCCGCCATGTCGGCGAAACATGATGTACTATCACGAAATGTACTAACTTGTGACCATGTTTTCTGGCAAATAAATATATTTCTATTTCTAAATATAATGATCTGGTAAGCTAGATGTTTTGTTAATTTAGTAGACAGCATGCAATTTTAAAAGTAAATTAAATTATAATCAGCTCTATTCTCGCGTTACCTACACGTTTACAAACAATTCAACAATGCGGTCAACACAAAAACAAACAACAATTAATACTTTACAAAATACAAAATTACAACTTACCAATTAATTAAAAAACTAATATGAAAACATAATTCGATCGAGCGTGTCGTGAGCGCGGCCATTTGTTATTATTCGACGTCGCGCTACGAAAACCGCGAGCATAAACAATTAAAATTATAATATATAATATAAATAATACTAGCTATAATTATTATTGTCCCACTGCATGGCAAAGCACTCTTTCCATATTAAGTAGGAACGAGCATTGATCACCGTGTTGACGATTTCAGAACACTAAGTCCAAGTTTTCTCAATGTTTTCCTTCACAGTAAGTTAATGATGCCTTAGATTAACAAAGAAAGTATACATATGACATTTAAAAATTCACATTGGTGCATGCTAAGTTTTGAACCCGCAACCTGCATCCTAATTGCGCAAACCACTCATAATCGCTTTGATTTTGACGACACAACAATATTATTATTACATAGATGTGGAGAAGTTACATTGTTAATACAAACTTTGCTATGGAAATTGTTGACCCGTCAAAATCAAAGTCATAGCAATTACGAGTGTATTGCGCAATTTGAATGTAGGTACTAGAAAACGAAACTTTCGGGCTACTACGAAGGTTCATAATATTAGTATTAAAATGTTTGCCTAGCCTTTTCTCAACTATGTAGAGGTCTCCCGGTATAACCAGATGCAGCTAAATACCAATATTGTTACACGGATCAACTGCCATCAGACCTCTGCAACCCAGTTACTGGGCAATGCTGATATCTAAATGTCAGACCAGAAGACGTAGCATGACCACCCTAGACAAGGGTTTTGTCGACAAAAGAATAGACCAAATGATATGTCATTTTGAGTACGCCATTTATGGCTGATTCCTATTATTTACCGAGTGTTATTGGTCAAAATGAAAACTCTTGTATTTTTACCAATAAACAGCAAAGAGCCCATAGCTTTGTATAGTAAATCCTCACATTACATTATTAGTAGCTATTACTGCTACAACTGGGGTGCTTGAAAAGAGCCTACCGGAGTGACGATACTTAAGTACCTACGTCCGGTGCACCCTGGGCAGTCAGCTCCGCTACCAACCTTGCTGACTGGTTAATCTTTTCACCACAGCATGAGCTATTTTCGTATAGCTCGTGCTGACATGAGAGAAGAATACTGCTACAACTAGCTTACGAGTCCATTTATATGCCAAGTTTAACAATAAAAATGCTACCATTGGTAAGCAAAACGATCCATTTTTGGCCGTAGCAACCGGGCATTAGTCCATTCTTCTGTCGACAAAACCCTCGTCTACGGTGGTCACTCTACGCCTGCTGTTGTCAGACTTTCGGGCTCCTGACTACACGTAACGACTATCGTAGGTATTCGTATGACACGAGGGATCGACAGTTCATCGTATAATAGTATTAAAATATATAATATAAAACTGTGAAACCGTTTCTATTATTATCATATAATTTTCATATGCGATAGTGGTGGTCGCACGACCGCGATATCGCAATTAGTAGATAACCGTTTTCTTCCCACGGGACTCCGCTGATATGACGTCGTTATATATTTTTGTTTTACCTACTTTATTGTTTTGTGTATTACACAACATTGGTTTGTTGTGAAGGTCATAATTCCGCTGTTTGTAGCGGCATTAGGAGTTTTTGTATAATCAAAAGCAAATTAAGTTTTAGCCATTCTTATAGCATTAATTTCGTATTTACATAACATCACGCGTTTTTCTCATGGAGTTAGGCAGATACTACAGAAAGCTTCGTGCTACGATACATATCTACTCTTGGGGGCTAATAACGCCGCGTTTGCAAATGCAAGCAAAAAGACAATGTTTAACAAGGCATGATTTTATTAATTTAGATAATATGAAAAGATGCATAAATATGAAAGAAACAGGGGTTTAATAACGCCGCGTTTGGTGAAACATATTTCGTTTCATATTCGTAATCAAAACTACAAGTGGGCATCCTGTCGGCAGTTGTCACGCAGAGTTGCACTGACTATGTCCTAATTGCCTTCAAGCTGCATTTTGCAGTTACATAGTTTACTACAGTAGCGACTGGATGTGCACTATACTTGCAGTTATGATTACGAATATGAAACGAAATATGTTTCACCAAACGCGGCGCTATTAGCTAAGTACAATACGGCCGACGTATCTTGGTGAGTCTGAAGTTAGTTGTTTGGCTGCGCAGTAAATCTTTTAGAAACGAAAATGTCTACTGCGCAGCTAATCAGCTAACTTCAGAGTCTCCAAGATACGTCGGCCATATTGTACCCTGTTTTTTCCATATTTATGCGTCTTTTCATAGTATCTAAATTGATAAAATCATGCCTTATTAAACATGGTCCTTTGGTACGGATACCATCCATATACATGAATGATATTATAAAACAAATTCTAATAATTGAATTATAATTTTACTAAATATGTTTCTATAACCACCAGCTTAAGCTTTTTACCATAAAACAATACCAATAAACTTTCAATTCTCATCCAATTCCACCCCACATTAAACATATCTAATTAATATCATAAAACATCGTCTTCCGCCTGTCAGTCACGCGAAACTAAGGAGTCGCTCAAAAGGAGTTCGAACTATCGACGAAATTGGAGGAAAATAAAAAATACACGTTACGCCATATGGAGCGGCGGAGCCGGCGGCGAACAATAGTGAAATTATATCAGTAATAAGTTGCACTCACGCACTGCGCAACTGCTGGGACCTTTGTGCCTGCTGCCGGCATGACGCGATGCAGCAGCGGCTCAGGGACATTTTGTTACATTTATTTTACTTAAAAATAATTATTATAACAGCCGAATTTTCAATTGTCAGTTAAGTTTTATTTGATATATCGTCTGTGAAGTTCTAACAGTGCGGCAGTCAAAAATGGCTACTTTACAAGAGAGTGAAAAAACTATTTAAAACGAGCGTAACCTACGCTGAACGCAATATTGTTTTCAATTATCATTACAAACTCTTTGATGATTTAATAAACCTTTGAAAATCCTAAAAATCTTTTTCATTCAAGTTGTATTGTGGCTTTCGCAGTGTTGTCTGTTTTTGTCACAAAATGACTTACGCACTGTTAGAACTTCACTGACGATATTTATATTTTCTATACAATAACTGTTAAAACGTCAAACTTATTCCTCAGTTAAAAGTTACCTGACGGTCGAGAAGTCGGCCCTAAGAATGCCATAATCAATACTCTGGTTGGTTTCTTAAGTTTTCTCTTTATACATCCTAACTAATATTATAAATGCGAAAGTAACTTTATCAGTCTGTTTGTTACCACATCACGACTAAACTACTGAACCGATTTTATTGATACTTGGTACAGAGATAGTGTTGAACCTGCAGAAGGACATACTTAGACTACTTTTGTCCCGAAAACGTGGAATACGCGATAAACGACATTCACGCGGGCGAAGCCGGGGGTGACGTAGGATAACGGCATTACCCAGTAACTGGGCAACGGATGTCTGATGGCAGTCGCTCTGTGTAAAATACTCGTATTCAGCCGCATCTCGTTAGACTGGAAGCTGACCCCAATGTGTTTGGGGAAAAGGCTAAGCAGAACAACATTCTAAATAAAACTACTAGCATTAGACGTCATCCTGGCTAATATTATAAAATAATGCGAAAGTAAGTTTGTTTGTTGTTACCTTTTCACGCCTAAACCACTGAACCACTCATCCTGAAATTTTGCATATACGTTGTCAGGCAGAAACGGACATAGGGTACCTTTCATCCCGAAAAACAGTACTGTTCCCGAGGAAAACAACAATAACGATGGCGCCACGTGTCTTTCGAATCATGATTGAATTATATTATCAAAGAAACTTTAGTAGTGTGTTAAGAGTTTTTTTTTATTATAAATTAACGCGAGCGAAGCCGCGGGTAAAAGCTAGTTCTAAATAAAACTACTAATATGACACGTTGTCATGATGAAGTTTCATTACTCTCTCATAACAATCAAAGCATGGATGCCTTGATGAAGTATACTTCATTAACTACAGATCTTTATCAAACGCTCCAAGGACCAAAAACCTTAACACAGACTATACCAAACAAAGAGTAGAAAGGGCACAAAAGGCTAGTACTTAACGAATAAGCTCCAAAACTCTGGAGCACAAGAAAGGAAGATATCGTGTGCTGGGGGACTTAAAAGTTTGAGTTAATAGACTTAATTTGTAGGTGGGACGTAAGCCGCTTCGCAGTGACCCTCGCTAATTGCGCTGTACTCCCACATTACACGGACTATCGACTATCGATAAAATGCAATTTATTTGTAGCGGTCGAACCTGCGAATGATGCTTAAATAGTGTAGTGCAAACAATAATTGCGTTACGTTTGGAGGATTTCAATTTGAGGTAAATTATTTAGTTTCAATTTTGAACTAGTGAATGTGCAGTGTGCTCTACTAATATTGCACTTAAAAACCCTTAAATAAAAAACAAAAATACGGATTCAAATTCTTTATTTCTCTAAGATTACAAATCATTTACAAGAAGAAATAAAATACAAAACAAAATACATATTATTTGAAATTTACAGATGCGCGTACAATAGACGGTATTCTTAAAATATTTCTAGCTAGAATATGTAGGTAGATCTAATAAATTTTTCTTGTCCTCGTTAATTACGGGTTAAACAGTTGAGCAGATATAAGGGCCGGTTTACTTGCACTAAAATAGTATTTTGACAAATTAATAAATTTTCTATTCTTATTTGCTTTCTACTTAAGATACAGAAACTATTAATGCAGTAATCAAGTAATTTGGCTGATCAAATACCCAAAAAAAAACCAAAAATAAATTAAATGTTTAAGAAAAGGATAAGATTCTAAACAAATATCGACATCTAACACCACAGCCCATCACTACCTATATTATTGTATAACAACAAATAATAATTAACTGACGTGCATTTGCTTGCATCGACCCACTACATAATTGCGGTATTCGACCATCTTACATTGTGTAAACTCATAAACTAATTATTTACGTAATTTTTTTCTAACACAACAAGTCCAAAATAATTAGGGCGGTACCTTTTTTAAATAAAGGCAAGGACCGACAGAAGGCCCGCCAATTTTGGGTCTGATTGAAAAAAAGACCACCTATTTGTGTAATAAGGTGATTGACACTTTGATGTTTAATTGAAGATTGGACGCCGGATGCTCATAGTTTTTAGGCTGGTTAGGAAAATTAATTGAAGTAGTGAATTGATGTTAGCGTGACAGAGGTAGAAAATTGAAACAATGTGTTTGTTTTTGTATTAGTTCTCTTAACTGATGTTTTTTTATTGTTATAATGTAAAATAAAATACTCATAAATACCTAAATGTATGCCATTGGTGAGGAGTTATTTACCTTTAACTTTGTTTGTCATTCTGTACAACTTTTACTACTTATAGGCAAAATATGGAATTCGTAAAAAAATTGCTATTCCGTACAAAGTAATCCATATTGCTTAACAAAATGTACGGAATAGTACCCCAAGTGTGAGTTTTTTTCGTTAACTACTGTAGTTGCGTCTCGCCAAAAATGTATGAAAATTTAGGCTGCGTCTCTAGGCGCACCGTTCAATTAACGCGTGAATATTAGTTAGTGAACGGTGCGCCTAGAGGCGCAGCCTAAATTTTGACGCAACTACAGTAGTTAACGAAAAAAACTCACACTTGGGGTACTGCTGTTTTTTTTCACGAATTCTTAATTTGTCAATAATGAGCAGTTTGTAGTTTTAGAATTTAAAGTGAATCAATCACCAGTCATGTTGCAAAAAGAGCGCTTTTTTAAAAAGAAAATAAAATTTTCAAAAATCACCAACACTAATGTGTCGCAAAACTGTCTCGTTAATACCCGAACCTTTTCATAGATGACGAGTAACACAGCCAACAGCTACACAATACTTATAAAATTTCTTGTCCTCAGGTACGAACGCCTCTCCGCACCAAATCCGGTCTTTCGGTCTGCAGCGGTCACTCATTACGTGTGACAGCGCATCACTAGCGTTGCGGGAGATGGAGTACAAGAGTTCCTCCGTGAGGAGTCTGCGTTCCCTGTCCCATGAAGAACGAGAGTACAAGACTAACGCCAACCTACCCGCGGGAGGTATGTACTTAGACGGTTAGTGGAAATTATTCATTCATTTCATTTCTAGGCTGGGCAAAGGCATCTCCCCATGACTTCCAATATCTTCGATCCAGAGCCAAAGTGGACCACTGATCATTGGTTTTGTCTAACTCGTCCCGGCATCTTCTTCGAGGTCTGCCGCGACGCCTTCTGGCTGTGTCAGGGCTCCATAAAGTGGTTATTTTGGCCCACAGCTCATTGGGTAATTGGGCATGCGGCAAACGTGGCCGGCCCAGGCCCACTATAGCTTAGCGGCTTTTTGAGGAACGTCAGCAATTTGTGTTTTGGAGCGCAGTGTGGTGTTGCGTACATGGTCCGTTAGCTTGACGCCTAGAATGCTGCGCTCCATAGCACGTTGGCAGACCTTGAGTTTGGACTTTTGAATGTTTGTCAAAGACCAAGTCTGGGATCCATAGGTCAAAATGGGGAGAATGCACATGTCCATGATTTTGCGCTTGAGCGACAAAGGAAGACTTCCTTTCATAAGCTCCTTCATTCACTGGAAATTATACATAACACTTTTTGTAGCTAATCAACCTACACATTTCCAGTATGAGCTGATCTCGCATTGTTTAGGCTTTTCGTATAATTAGAGGTCAGCTTATACTGGAAATGTATAGCTTGATGTACTGTGTGTACATAGTAGTAGAGCTACTTGTGAATGAGTTCATTCGGGGATGTGCTACCACCTATTTCTACCACCAAGAAGTATTTTGCCGTGTTCCAGTTTGAAGGATATAGGCACCCACTGGTGAAATCACAGGCGCATGTATTTCCCGGCTTTGTTTGTTTCTATGGTTGGCAACGCATCAGCAATCCTCGTGGTTTTGTAGATGTATAATAAGCGGCGGTACTTCCCATGAGGTAAAGTTACCGCCATTCTGTCTAACATGCGCAACGCGAGATAATTTTGTCGTCGCATTATGTCATAATTATGTCGCTCTACGCATGTTAGGCTAACGGGTAAGGTTGTCAACCTACTACATAAAGAGCAACTCATAGTTATGACTCAGTCCGTTCTCCGTAGCTTTGGCTGAAAACTTTTAAGGGTGATTATTCTCTTCTGTGACTTTTGTGCTATCTTTTCATACTTACTCTAGAAGAGAATTTACTCAAACAAT
The DNA here is from genome assembly GCA_905220435.1 of Amphipyra tragopoginis. Lineage (NCBI taxonomy): Eukaryota > Metazoa > Arthropoda > Insecta > Lepidoptera > Noctuidae > Amphipyra > Amphipyra tragopoginis. Next base: position 17,038,826 of record HG992009.1, read on the forward strand.
ATTTACATAATTACAAATACAGAAAAATATGTCCTAGAAGAGGTGACGAACCTGGCACCATAATTGGTCCCGCAAAATGGAAATAGGCTCTCCACCTATTACATGGGACTTAATACCAGAGGCGAAACGTACAGACTCTTATTTTTATAACAGTTATGTATGTACGGCCAGAAATCGACTTGGTCTCTTGTACCTACTGATATTTGAGTCGTGTAAAATCAAAGGTGGCAATCTCACTTTTAGCAACTTTTGAGAAACAAAAAATTTAACAATTAAGCTACTCTGCCCTAATGGAAAATGTCAAGATGTCTTTGAAACTAAATCGAGATTTCGTGTCAATTTAGCAAAGAATATGGTCATGTTTTGGTTATGATATATGTCAAACAAGTAGTTTATTTGGAATATTTTTGAATTTTCAACATCGTTAACTCAAAAGTGCCAAAAAGTGAGATTTTCACCTTTGATTCTATACGACTCATTTAGCGAAACTTTGTTATAAAGCCGTGCACAAGGTATTCATAAGACTTGGAAACATAATTCTACAAATAGAAATATTAAAAACAAAGATTGAACTGTTTAAGGCTTAAAATATGTCAACCAAACGTGTGTGTAACCGGTATGATTTATAGATTCAGTCTTAGATGATTAAGGAAACCTTTTCGCAAATCAAATTACCGAACACATGACCTGTGACTTGTTTAGTTCAACAGGAAGTGTTCAAATACCGATGTATTGGTTTTATATCAGACTTTTAAGGAAAAATGGAATTTACTTAGCAGATTAATGCGTGTGGTTAACCTAACAAACTTACTATTTGATACGCATGTTGTTGCATGTTTGCAACAAATAAGGTTTAATCAGAAAGTAGATAGTTACTTAATGTTAGTAGGTAAAAGTTAGTTACTACATTTAATTAGTTAGTTTAAAAAAATATGTTTAAATATCTTTTAATTTGTTTCAAAAGATATTCAAAAAATATTTTTAAATATCCTTATAAGAATGTATTTTAAAAATATTATATTGGTCAAAGCGTTGCATTGCCATGCAACGTGGCAATGCGACCAGTCTTCTGAGCACATTACCAGTCGACAGCGATGCCGAGGAATATTTTGAGGCCCTCTTTTAGTTTATAGTTTTATACTCAGAGGAACTGTATTCTTAGTCACCACTGACTATCGCGCGGACGGTCTATGTCTGGGCAAGTATTATGAGGGATTTACAATTTAAAAAATGAGTTAGATTCTTGTGTATTTGTTTACAACAGATACTAGTTAAACTAAGCGGTTAGCAGTGGCTCCATACTAAAACAAATTATTCGCCTCATTCTTTTTGTAAATTATCTCCAAAAAACACCTGTCAATATCCATCATAAATCATCCTACGTAATTCAAAATAGCAGCCAAACTCTCCATCAAAATAACACAGCAAATCATGTAACAAACAGCAGACAGATAGGTAATTTTCTCGACGTAATTATGCCCTAAATAACTGTAAAGTGTCCTAGAGTCTGCGTTAAATTTATTAATATCCGTGCTCATTACACTGGGCTCACAATCACGACCCTCTAACTGACTGCCGCCTTATTTACCGACGAGCTGTTGCGAATGCACCACAGTATCTAGTAGACTAGGTAAATCTGAAAATAGGAACATATTTCTTTTTGTAATATAACTGGTCTTTCGTGAGACATATTCGTATTGATGATTAGTTACGGTTTACTCACGTGCATTTTTCGGGATTGCCCGGCTAGTTTCGGACCTAAATGGAGTCCTTAATCATGAGCTGAACACGCGGCGAAGTCGCGAGTCGAACGCTAATCAGGCAATTTTGAAAACTGCACGTGAGTAAATCGTAACTATAATAATCATAAATAATTATGTATTTCTTTTTTCCTATTTAAATTAGGGATTTTTATGAAACAAAACAATCCCATGTCCTATCGTACCTTTTGTACTTATCTTTAACACTCATGATATTTTGTTGATTTCGTTCGAGCTTCCTATATAGCTACATGTCGATAAAGTAGTTCTATAGAAGCTCACGACGAAGCAACTTGTACCATTAATACTTTTTTTTACCAGAATCCAGATTATTTTGCAAATAATTAAACAAATTGCCAGTGTCAAGAAGTTATCCTGTTTTCCAAATAATTGCCAGAAGTTATCTTTTCGTTTTGGTTACTAAATCACCACAAATTGCTTCTGGTGGACTCCGTGAAATTATTAACATAAAACAATTAAGAAGGCACGTTTTTTTTCCAATAATTGTTGTTTGATCAAACACAAGTTTACGCGTTTCTTAGAAACTACAATCAGATATTTTTAATTGTTAAATGAAAAAAATACCTGTTCCTTATGTCCAATTATTCAAATATTTCTGAATAAATCCGCGTAGATATGACTAGAACTATGATTATCGATACGTATAAGAAAAAGTTACTGTGTCCGCTCTATCTGTCAGAATGTTCAACTAAACTCACAGAAATCTAAATAACAAATTTAGATTGCTATGACTAAATTTAAAAACAAAAAAAAAACTTCAAAATGTCCAATCTACCCATTCTAAGTGCACGTTCATACTCGAGGCGTTTACAAGGCAATCCCAGCGGGTTTCATCAGCGCTGCCGGCAATCTGCGCGCGCGCCGCTAATGACGATCCGCCATTACGCACGTTATTAGCCGCCTGCGCCGCCGACAGCCCATGTCAACTCTAATGCTTGTTGCTTACTGTCGGATTGCTTCGTTTTGACTCACTGTAACTTCGTGCATCTGTATTAGAGTTAATTATTTTGGTAGTATAGTTATTATGCACCTTCACTTTTTGGTCCTTCGAGGCAGAGATTATTAAGACGGAGAGTACTTTGTCTTCTACCTGTCGCTACTATTGGAATTAGATTCCAATGTGATTTGCGGAACAGCTTATTTGTTTTGTTTGACTTATTTGAACATACGACATGCATGGATTATTGTACTGATTTATTCATTATCATCGCAACAAAGATGGTAGTTTAAGGAGTTATAAAAATTGTCTTTTGTCCTTAGGGAAAAGGATAAAGGCGTATTGTATTTTCTTTTACCCTTACCAATAGACAGTAAAGTCAAAGTCAAATAGTTTTTATTTCAAGTAGACCAGATCCCTGGTGCTTTCAAAAGGTCAACACTAGGTGCTAGTATTGATAATAATATGTCTAAGTCCACAAATATCAAGGACAAAGTATCGCCTAAAAGTTGACGAGTGCCATACTAATTAGAAATTTGTTTCCTGTTTAAATATATACTTAGATTAGAACCCCCTGATGTCAAATATATTAAAAACTTCTTTAAAATGGTATAAAAAAAAAGGTATTCTCTTTCGACGATGATGAAGATAATCCTTACGTCACCGTTTGCTATTTTTTCCCACCAATAACAACAAAGTTTGACAACAGAACCGAAGCTTATTGGTTTATCATAGCTATGACGTAGTAACGTACAATCACGTGATCTAGCTGTCATGGGAAGACTACCTTCTTTCATTATACCATGTTCTTCACTACATTTTTCCATCCTTCACCGATTACGTTCCAGCCATTATGACCTGTAAAATTGCTTAGTATTAGAGCTTATAAATTACAAGTTGTTGAACGGAACAAAATTGTACTTAAATAAAACGATCGATATTTCATCGGTAATGATTTGTTTCCTGTGTAAGAAATATCTCCGTAATACTCCGGTTGGATTGCGTTGTGATTCACGGTTATAATTTAATGACATCTACGTGGTTTCCAACACATAGTTTTCTTCTAGACTCAATTTTGAGTCAGAAATTAATTTATTTTATTTAGACTGCGCAGTTTCCTCTTAAGGCTTCCCAAACTTAATTTAGGAATTACTTACTACGATTCTAAATTATTTTATCATCGGTGCAGTACCCCAAGTGTGAGTTCTGTAGTTTTCTACACGTTTTCGTAACTATTCCGTCAATCGAGGTTACTATAAACTATCTTTCGAATCGTAACGTGCGAGTGCGAGTCTCATTACTATTACAGTTTACTGTGTAGTTTCCTCACTGCCTTTACTGTGCCTTTTCTACAGCCTCGATCGTTAAGGACATCACTAGGCCTGTTTTCGTAAGTTTATACTACGACCTATTTAAACAGACAACTTTGGTGAAGTATATTAAACATAAAAGAATGCTACTTAATTTAGCCACACTATAGTTCATCATTCAAATTGTCTCTTCCCACGAAAGACCATGGAGTTTATAGTTTATCCTTTCGTTAAGTGTGTGACCATGCATAAAGTGAAATTCCGTATAGCAATTCCAAGAATTATGTAACTTATTAATTCGCAACCTAGATACCCAAATAATATACTACACGTTATTAATAATAATTGTGCAGTGTACAGTTTTCGTTACAAATGAGAAGTAGTTACCGGCTATCAATACATAATAGAATAATAATTATGAACAGGGTGGAAACGTTAAGTGACACCAGGCGATTATTTAAGTATTGAAAAATGTAAGGCTAATATCAAATCTAAGTTGCCAAAGGAGCAAAATGACACTATAATCTTTTTTTTAATTTAATCGCTTTATGACCAAAGTTTTATTTTTACATCGCCAATACATTATGCGCAAAATACGGTTTTTATGGGATTATTCGGCTAAAATAAAGTTATTTAAAAAAAAAACTCGTATCGAAACTTAGTTGCTTACTGCATAAAGCGACATTAATATTTTTTCAAAATGTTATTTTTTCGCAATCCCACATTTTTTAGTATTTTATTTTGTTTTGTTTTAAAAAGGCATTGGTGATGTTTTATTCATTTGGTTGCCAAGTTCCAATATTAGTTCAAAGTTTAATGATGTTACGTATAATTATGGAATAATCTTTCAAACAGATTGCTTTTCGTACATAAGGCATCGGCGCAGTGTAAATAAAATCCCTCCATCCGAACCCCCTAGTCGCCGCAGCGGCCGACTACAGTCCCTCTCTCATAAGTAAAGTTCGCCATCCCAGGCACACACTTTTAGAACCCGATGACGAAATAACCCTCCTCCAGGAGGCGAGTAAACGCGAGCACAATACACAACGTCCGCCGCCGTCCGGCATACCGTCCTCGCCGACGAGGCCCGTCGCGACGTCCCACCGCCGTCAGTCACAATCCACCGTGCTCTCCCGTTGTAGAGCCGGTCGTCTCTTCAGACTCCGCAGTCACACCGATAATTCAGCCCTCATCAAGCTCCCCCCCATAAGCCCCCGCCAGCAACGCCCTAAGCCGAGGTCCGAGTCCCACTAGGGGTCGCCCTTAGTGCTGTTGTTGCAGGTGGTCATGATGTTAGTGTAGTACAAGTAGTTAGCTTAGGTTAAGTATTTTACTTCCTCCCCCCATTGGCTGGAGACCCTTCAGGTCTCGCCAATAACTGCCCGGTTACGTAGGAAGGATCCCCTAGGACCACCTACAGCAGTCCAATAGAAAAAAAAGGGAAAAGTAAATTAAATTTTGAACATAATAGCGATTTAATTTCGTTAAGATATTTATGCCATTTTATTTCGTAGGCAAGCTAGTTTTAATATTAGCTGACAGTATGGCAATATCTGTAAAAATAACAAATTAATTGCCTGTTGACACTTAACGTTTCCAGCCTGTATACATGTTTCTATGCTAAATTAAAGATGTTCAAAACATTATTGGCTTCATTATAATAGCTTGAAGTATGGCGTCTTCCTTTATCATCATTTATAATTTTCTAACTTATAAATATAGAAATCAAGAGTCAAACTAATTTGCCTGTGACAAACTACGAAATCTAACGTTTTTCTATACTTTACTACTGAACCCTAAAAATCTCAACCAAAAATATTCTAGATGACTGTCAAACAAATACGTCATTCGCTGTCACAGAATGCTCTAATATGAAATCTTATAGGTAAAAAATAATAAGAAATTATCTTTTGGAGCTTATCATTAATACTTCAGGTATATTTTAACGGTGAATGTTTAGAAGAAGGCTGATTTTCAATTTTGGTGTTCTTCCGCAAAAGCGCGTAAAATCAAACTGATATACCTATCAGGATGAATGGAAGATGGATCCTTAAGCATTTAAATGTGGGCGAGGAGGGCTGGAAACATGCAATCTCCTTGTCCCTAGTAAAGATGTAACAAAGTCGAGCGCAGTGATGTTGAGTGCAGAATTAGGTGTAGTGGTGTAACGTAACTTAAGAAACCTGTTAGATCCAGCAGTGGACTTCAATAGTCTATAAGTTACATTTGAAGCCTGCCTAGAAATGCTTTTATTTTATATTGTTGTTCGTACCTATCTTTCCTATAGCATTTCGATGTAACTATAGGAATAAAACTAGAATAATTTGGGAATAAGAATTTACTTGATTGTATCATAAAGACATGTTTTTTTAAATCTGATATTAAAGAAATTACAAAAAAATATCGCCGCTATGTTTTTATTGATAGACACCTCGGTAGAATCTTTCTCGATTTGAAATGATTGAGTCTCTGCAACCAAGAAGATCTTCTAGTTCTTATCATTGGTAGTGTCGACTGCTATTCACATTCACCGTGATCTAAAAGTAAAAGTAAAAACATGTACGTTAGTAAGATTTTTTCTTTTTAACTATACCTAAGTATATTAAAACCAAAATAATTAACTAATATGACTGTCATAGTGGTAGGCAGGAGCTTGCTCTTAGGGTTATAATTCAAAAAAATGGGTCACAGCCGCACAGCATACCTACTCCTGAGGGCTGGTTATAATTGCAATCACTAATTCGTTTGTCGGGAGTAATGATTTTGGCAGCCTTATCAATACCGCTATTTGAAGCGGTTGAAAAGCAGGTACCATGATAACGTGTATTTACTATCATAAATAGCCTGAATGATATGAACACATTGTGTAGGCTTGTATTGCACTTTTACTACATGTAGGTACCTATGTGCATTTGATACTGTACATAATAAAAATGTAAAAACTTACTTGTAATGGCTTGTCTAGTAGCGTTTGAAGAAATCATGAGCGTGATCCGTCTTTACTTGTTAAATCTACTCAGACTATAGTACGTTTTCAAGACATTCCACGAAAACTCCAATATAAATGTTCGAATCCGAACACTTTGTTCTTTTGCCTGGTAGGCCACGAACATGCTCCAAGCAGGAAAAAATACACATTGGCATAATTTATGACACGAACTATGAATAAATAACGAAAATTGCAAAACTATTATAGTAAACAAGCCTTTCACCTTGGAAATCAAAGTGACTGACAAACTACAGTATTTATTAAGGTATTTATAGTATCGTTGACAGCTGTAACTATACCAAATGTCAAATTTGCAGCTCACACTCGCAAAATTTTGGTAAACTGTAAGTAAACTACAGCAAAACTACAGGACGGATAGTAATCTACACCCACTGTAGTTTCGAGGTTTACGAATAGATTACTATAGTAAGTGTCAAAAAACTCGCACTCTCGTTTTTTAGTCTCGCTATTCGCCGCTAGAGGTGCTGCCTAAATTTTCATACATTTTTGTCGTGACGCAACTACTGTAGTTAACGAAAAAAACTCACACTTGGGGTACAGGTGTATCATGACCACCGTAGATTGTAGGGTTTAGTCAACGGAAGAATAGACAAAATTACATACCTAAAGTTCGTTTTTTAATCCCTGAGATTGAATTGACAGGTACGAAAAGTCAAATATGAAAATAATGTTCCTAAAATTAACAATTTTGACATTTGTGCCTGTCAATTTTGTCTTAAAGATTAAAAAACGGTCCTTATTACTATTTAATTGTGTAATATGTCGTTTTGTCTAATGTTTCGTCGATAAAACCCTCATCTACGGTGATCATGCTATGCCTGCAGCACACTCAAATAAAATTATTCTTTGATTTGTATGAAAAGTAATAAAAAAATATGCCATTTATGAAAAGTTGTTCAACGAAAGTTGATCAATTTCCGATGCAGACCCCACAAAATTCACACAATTTTTTTATCTTATTGCTGTACACTCAATTTCAAGTTCAAAAAGACCAACTAAAAACCCATGTTTTATTAGATCTAAGTATCATCTTTGCTTTTCTTTATTCATTCGCTAATTTAGTCGCCAGTTGAAAGTTGTAAATAAACATCAAAGTTCACAAATCCAGAATCCTCAATTTTTTTCTCTGCTAAGATAAAATTTATTCTGAAAGGCCTAAGTTCCTGAAACTCCCTATCCAACTCATATTTAAAACCCTGACAGTTCGACACAGACAGGGCCAAACAATGCGGTCATCGGATGATGACGTAGACGGCCAGTGATGGGGGGATGCGCTCCCGTACAATCGGAACAAGCCAATTATGGCACTGATCGAACACCTTGCAAGCTTGCACGCGCTAAACAACGCGCGTTCGAAATACAAACGAAATACGTTATGACGTCACGATTGGAACACTTTTTTTAAATACATGTTTCGGGTGTACGTGTAAAATTATATTGTCAAGGTTTATTTTGTTTTATGGATATTTTTGATGGGACAGATGGTGGCAATTTACCAAACCGATGTATGAAGCGCAAAATAATAAACGTCATGAAAAATCTAACAGTAGGTAGATGAAAAAGTATTTTTAACATGAACATATCCTACTAATAACATAAAATGTGATTTGTCAAGATGGATGTTTTTCACCCAATACCGCATAAACGACTGAACGGATTTTGATGAAATTTGGCACAAAAATAGACCATATCCTTGATGAACACACAGAATATATAGCTATAATAATAGCTAGGTAGTATTATTGCCAAAAATGTTTCCGTATTTTTGTGATTATTTTTAATAGCGTATCACATCACATAGCTGTTTTTAGTGCACTTACCATGTTTTCTCTGAATCACCCTAAGATCGACTGGTAGAAAATGCCTAAGGCATTAAGTCCACCTTTGTACAAATTTTGTGCGAAAGTATAAACAAATAAAATAAATAAATACTTTTTATCTGGGACATGAAGTAGTTTCCCCGGGATGCGAATAAAACCGCAAGCAACAGTTAGTATGTTATAAATAAATAACTTTTAGTAATCTATATAAATAAAAAGAAAAGTCCTGACTGAATGACTCATCAACGCCCAGCCCAAACCCTTGGACCTAGAAAGCTGAAATTTTGCACAGAGGTTCCCTTTATAATATGGACAAGGAATTAGGAAGGATTTTTCGAAATTCAACCCTTAAGAGAGATAAATAGGGGATGAAAGTTTGTCTGGAAAATCGTCACATAACGGATTCAAAATTTCACTCAAGCGAAGCTACGGGCAAAAGCTAGTGACTTCATAAAATAATACCATAATCTAATAGATTTCTAACCAACATTATGAATTATTTTCCGCGCGTACCAACGACGTATTCAACCTGTGACGTAACATGCAATCGTTATCGAATTAACAAATGCCCGTATAAAGTTTTGTTAATTATTTTAATTCAGGTTATCAATTATTAATAAAGAGGCCGTATCAGCTGGACACACGGGATATGGGAATTTCCCATGAGCATTAATGGTGGCTTATTAATGAAGCATGATTAGAAGCACGTATGTGATTCTGCTGCTCATGTGTAAGTTTATGGGCAATATTTTCCTGAATTTTTCAAAACCGTTTTGATAAAAGGATTTTTCTGACTGTGACCAGAAGCTCTGCACACTGTAAAGATCATAGCAATTGGTGATACTTCAGTTTTATTAACTCCAGCCATAGAATAATATTATATGGTACTAATAAATAATATGGCACTACCTTTACGGCTCACTTGGGCAACATATCCATATGGATATGCTTCATGAATTTATAAATTATAAAAATAAAATAAATGTTTATTCAAAGACACGCACAGAATAGATTTATACTACTGTTCCTGTTAGGTGTTTATTGTTTTTATTAAGTATCTATGGACTTTCCTGTCGGCTCTTCTGCATAGTACCAATTTTTTCGAACCATTTGTTTTCGAACTTTGATGAAAATTCCTCTGTTTCAATCAATAGGTATTTTTAGATTTTTTCTATTGAAAAACTAACGTTTTGCAGCAGAACTTTAAGATTTTTAATTTCTAAGCTTCAAACCATCAAATGTACCAACAATATGCATTATCAACTTTTCAGTCCAATATATATTTGTTGAGCTTTCCACTATCCATCTACTAGATGTCTAAGACGAATGTCGTCGACCTCTAGATGGGCTACGAGAGAAAAATAATAACAATAACATCAAATGCGATGGGGAGAAAAAACGGACGCGCTGGCACAATGTCATTACGTCGGCGGCTTAACATCGTGCGCCATAGACTAGAGAACTGATAGAAGTATTCGAATTTAGAATAGAATTAACATTGACTTAAAATAAAACCTTCATTAAATAATTCCCAGAAAATTAGGCAAAGGTCTATAGGATTCATCTACAGATTGCCAATGACCGTGATAAGGGCCAAGAATTACAATTTCACTTTATCCGTTCTGACATATGAACCCAAAAACTCGAGAGTATTGCACACTTTGTATCGTATTCACGTCGCGATGAGGTAACTAAATTTTTTTTCGAAGTTTAACCCTATTCCTATGACACTACTGACATACTATGAAGAAAATCGTCGTTAGGAAACCTGGACTTACTGGTCTGATGTGTTGAATTGATAGTATTATCTATATAAATAAAAAGAAAAGTCCTGACTGATTGGCTGACTCATCAACGCCCAGCCCAAACCCTTGGACCTAGAAAGCTGAAATTTGGCACAAAGGTTCCCTTTATAATGTAGACAAGGAATAAGGAAGGATTTTTCGATATTCAACCCCTAAGGGAGTTAAATAGGAGATGAAAGTTTGTATGGAAAATCTTCACTTAACGGGTTCAAAATTTCACGCAAGCGAAGCTGCGGGCAAAAGCTAGTTCAATTATAAACTTTAATTAAGCTCAACACAAATTAAAGAATAAATCGTAGTAATTCGTAGCGTTTTACATTTTAAGCGCTACGAAGATAGGAAAACCTGTCGACATTTTTGTTTCAACAATTTCATAGTGCAACTGTCTATGACTTTTATAGTGCTACTTGTGTGCGCTTGTCTATCACTATTTGAATCCAAAGTAATCAGAGTGGCGGTCCATTCACTGACGGCTGCTATTGCCAATGGCACACCATGTAATCACTTCTACGTCAAATACTATCAATTTCAACGGCTCCCGACGCTGCCCAATAATTACTTCACAGCCGATACATTGTTTAAAATTGTATAGAGAACTCGAATTCAACACAAATATCAACATTACTAAACCCCAACACTTTTCACACTTTTACTAAAATTGTTATAGAAATATAAAATTTATTTTTGAAAACATTCAATTCTAAGAACAACGTAATATTACATCGCGCCTTATTTCCGGTAGATATTTTCGATTTGATTGATCAATTTCGATGATCAATATCTCGGGCGCCGTGATTGGCTACCGACCGACTACCTATCGCATTATAACGATACTTTTCACTGTTTCACACTCCAATACCTTTAATTCACTAGAGAAACAATTGAAAAATGGAATCAAGTCGGCTATGTATCGTAAAGCGGAGTCAACAGCGTCGGTTATCGAACGTTAGTAGGAGTTGGCGCGTAGCCCTGCGGTTACACTTACTCAAATAAAGTCAATCTTGGTGCCGGGCGAGGGTCCGTGTGAAAATTTGATAACGAAACTATAGATCGATGGGGCTGCAGAAATCAGAGGCCGCAGGTTGCGGTTTCAATCGGTGTGCTACTGTGGGATGTAATAAGCGGCACCGGATTAGCCTCCTACGCACGGCGTACTGCGTTCAACACGCGCCCTATCGCAACGTAGACATAGTTACCTCACACCTGGCCCACTGTGCAATATTTGTACCAATTTCCGATGGGTTTGTCTGGGAATTCTGTTTGTAAACAACGATTCGTGTTTCGTGTAAGAAAACTTTTACTTTAGCGGAAGTAAGTATATATACAAGGTTAGTCAGAAAGGGGGTACTAATCCGAAAGGGTGTTAAAGTACCCATAATAATAAATAACTTTTGTTCTACCACTTTCCCCAAAAGTCAATAGTTTAAGAGAAATAGCTGTTTAAAAATTACAATACTAATTAAAATTACAATACTAATTAAATCTATCTATCCTTAGCTATGATCAGCTGCGTTTACATTTTAGGTCATATTTGGGGTCACGAATTAGGAGCTCCATTTTCTGAATTCGTAACTAAAGGAGGGATGAATATTTTTTTGAAAAAACTAAAATAAAAATAATTTTAAATGGAAATAAAAGTTATCGAATTTTGAAATTTTCACACTTACCTTAACCCTTTCACTGCCATCACTCATAAAACAATAGATTTTAAATTGTTTTATGCGGAGTTGACAGCGAACCGGTTAAAACCGTCATCAGTGATACTTTAAGTGGCCCGCGGATTAGTACCCCCTTTCTGACTAACCTTTTAGATTGAGACCCCGGTAAAAAAATCGAATCACAGTGAATTAGGTATGTAATAATGCACGTGTTAGCGCTAAATCGAGATAACTGAAAGCCCGGAAAAGAACAATATCTTCCTCGATTCTTTCTTCTCGGTCCTCTGGTGTTGGACTCGAAATATTCCTTATTATTCAAATAGTTATTCAGTAAGTTAATAGAGCTCCTAGTGAAAGAGCTCATCCTGGGAAGTAGGTACTACGACCAAACCTATTTCTGGCGCTAAGCAGCATTGCTGTGTTCTGGTTTGAAAGGTATTGTTGCCGGTGAAATGATAGACACAAGAAATTTTCCAACGTTGTCTCCAAGGCTGGCAACGCATCAGCAATCCTCATGGTGTTGAAAGTGTAGGTACACACGGCTACACTTCAAGCTATGCAAAACCAGTATAAGCTGATCGTTACTTGTGCGAAAAGATTATACAAAGTGACGCCAAGATAAACTGGTTTTGTATAGCTTGAAGTGTAGCCGTGTGTACCTATACAAGGTGTAACATAAATAATGCACAACCTCTTAAGGAGTCACTGTACTCATCATTATGAACAACTTTTACTATGGGACCAAACTTGAAATCGCGAAAAAATAATCAGCTGTTCCCTACATTTATGTTCGCATAACTCGTCAAAATGTAGGGAACAGCTGATTTTTTTTTTTCGTGATTTCAGATTTCGTCCCATAGTAAAAGTTGTTCATAGTGATGAGTACCTACAGTGACCCCTTAAGAGGTTATGCGTTATTTATGTTACACATTGTATAGGCGGCGGTAACCCTATTCCATCAAATGGGCCGTCGGCTAATTTGCCAACCTATTCCAAAAAAACATTTAAAAAGAAAACGTAGCCGGATGTATTGTCTCCGGTTACGAAAAAGCCATATTTTCTGTACCCTAAGATATCGTGATGATTAAGAATAAGACGTTATTAAGGTAACTTAACAACAGCATCCGCATAAACTAATAGCTATGTGCAATTAAACAGAAAACTTAGTTTCCTTACAAAGGACGCACATAAAGGAAAATCCATCAGCAGCTCACCATTCACACCGGATATGAAACATTCCGATTTCAAACACCTTGATCAACAAAATTGAGCAATAAAACCAAAAGTACCACCCGCCATCTAACCCTATTCCTATCGAAGATAATTTAAAAACTACGTCCTGTTGACCTCACACGATTCCAAAAACTAGAAAATGAATCACGTACGGTGTAACGTCTTCATTTCTAGTATTTCATAACTAGATGTTATAAAAAACTTATTGGAACTTATAGAGACGGCTATTCGGTGTAATCGGCTACTGAAGATAGCTTCTTGGGGCATTAAAACTATTAAAATGTATGGTGGGCGGAGCGGCGCGGGTAGAATTAAGCCCGGCCGCAAAACCACAGCTCCTGGATCGACTGGACAGTTAACCCGCTACGTGCCGAGTATTATCGATACGTCAATTTTATAATTGCCTTTTTAAAGCGATGTAAATTCTTACATGGTTTGCTTTTAATTGGATAGAAGTGCCTAGGACAATCAACACTTTTTGTTTTTTTTTTGTTTCGTAAAATAAAATTGAATTGTATATTTGTATTGTTCCTAAACTTTAATAAAAGTAATATATTTTCTTATTATTTATTATAAGCCTTTTAAAATTTGATCATGTCATGTCACCTATATGTGACTCTTCATTCACAAACTTAATAAGAGATAGTTACATATACACATATTTTTATAACGATACAATTAACGAAGTAGACGAAATATCGTAGATCGAAATACTATCGACATCAGCCAACCATCGACAAGCCAACCCTCGTTTCGCCGCACCGATACAAAAAGCACGCACAAAACTTCTAAACAGTTAAGTTCTGAATGATTTTATCGGCGTTTTGCCGACAAACTCTTGTATTATTCATCTAACTTCGCTTGTCCCCCAACTCATTACAGTCACTATTTTCCAACGTGGCAATTTTCGCGCATTTTAAATGTACTAGCAAAGTGCACTGTAAAAGCGCCAACCACAAAGATTCGACTGATATTTTAGTTGCTTTAAAATTAACCCTAAAACATGTTCCGGTGCAACACTAGCTTAAAATTCAGACAGGCAAAAAAGCTAGAAAAAAATCACATTTTGTTTTCTTTTGAAAGCTTTTTCTTTGAATTAAAAGTAAAACATCAGTTCGCTACAGTACGATAATTGTCTTTATGATAAATAGGTATGCCTTTTATCGAACTTTGCTATTTTGAGTAGTTGTTCTTCTCCAAGCAGTCTTACCCTTACAGATTATATTTTGCATGATCCTTCAGCTCAGCGCTAAATAATAAGTTATTCAGTCATAATTATGTTGAATTAATATGATTTAAGCCTAATTGCTTACTTGTACTTCCAATTGCATGAAGTCATCTTCATTTCCATGTTGCTTTTATGTTGTCCCTGACATTTAAAGTTCAAGAAGCATCAATATAATATGTCCTGCACCAAAAGAACCCTCAACCCTCACATGCTCTCCACCAGGGCCGTCTTAGGCAATGCAGGGGCCCTTGGGCACACAGATTTTGTGGCCTCTTTAGAATGCCAAAAAAACGTAAATGAAAACATCAGTATGAACTTTTTGTTTAGTGACCTTATTGGTTACTAGCTGTGCCCGCGTCTCCGTCCGCGTGGAAGTCGGAAAACAACATTGTGTCGCAGCAACTAAATAATCCATTTATTATAATAATAGACAAAGGTGTCCCACTAAGACACTTATATCTTTTGAACCATTTCTTTATGTAGAGTTTCAGCTCCTCTTGATTGACCGTAAAGATTCATAAAACCGTAATACTAAAAACGTGTTGCTTACCTATTTCTATACATTTCCTTGCTTAAATGGATTATAATTGAATATTGATACTTTTATTGAAGATGTAACAAAACCATATCGCGATACAAAAATAGCTACAACGCCGTCTTGTTACAATCTGCGAACTAAAAAAAATGAGAAAGTCTGAAGTTGGCAGTACTTTGTCTCAAATTAAAGAAAATTTTTGCTGAGGAACCCTGGCTATCCGGGTGCTTTATTAACCCTTTGACCGCCACGGACGTCTATGGACCTTAAATTAAAATGTGCTCACGACGCCTCCGACGGCATGGCACGTCGAAAACACCACTTTTTTACAATTAAATAGTTTGACGTCCATAGACGTCCGTGGTGGTCAAAAAGTTAATGATGCGTTGAACCAAGAAACCAATGTGTTTTTTTTAAATTGATTTATTGGATGAAAAATACAAAGGCACTGGGTTTCGGCATTTCGGGGCCCCCATCTGGTCGGGGGCCCTGGGGCCCTTCCCCGCGTGGCTTTACGGTAAAGACGGAACTGCTCTCCACCGACATTACATTAGAGTACTGCATACTAATTTGATTAATTCATTCATACATTTGTCTAGTGGCCTATCAGATAAGTATTTATTGTTCGGTCTGCGGTCACCCGGTCGGGTAGCGGCCGCCCCAAACTTCACCGCAGCCACCGTAACACTGTTCGAATAAGTTCACGAATCATGCAGCAAGAAATCAGATTTGTTCTAAAGCGGGTTCTTATTAAATTATAATATCTCTTGTTTAAAACGTGCCATTTGGGGGGTTATGTATTTGATCTTTATGTATAGAATAAGTTTGACTACTCTGTTTTTGACCGGGAATTATTCATTATTTTTTTTGTTTTCGTAGGAAAACCAACAGCTACAAAATTTTATGAGTAACTAACTTTTGCCCGCAGCTCCACTTGCGTGAAATTTAACCCTCGTTAAGCCTCTTGTTAGGTGCAGTTAAAAAATCTAAAAAATCTTTCATCCCCTATTTAACCAGTTACGGGTAGAATTTCCAAAAACCCTCAAACACATATATATTTATTTCTCACCAAAAGCCTACATTTTTAATTCCATGCTTCTTACTTAAAAAGTAACAGATTTCTCATACAAACTTTCAACACTGATTTCACCCCCTTACGGGTTGAATTTCCAAAAACGCTTAAACACATGTAGTTTTATTTCTATTCAGAAACCTTAATACTTAATTTCATGGGTCTTACTTCAAAAATGACGAACTTACATACAAACTTAAATCCCCTATTTCACCCCCTTAGGGGTTGAATTTCGAAAAATCCCTTCTTAGCGAACGTCCACTAACTAACTATAAACTACCTCCCTGCCAAATTTTATTTTTATACGTTAAGCAGTTTTCGATATTTCGTGATGAATGAGCGAGTGACCTTTCGCTTTTATATGTTTAGATTAGATAGATTAGATTAGATAGATTATAGTAAGTGTCATAAAGTCAACTACAAGTTTTCACGAATAGCAACAGACATTAAAACGGGAACACTAGATAGCGAAACAATTACTATTGTTTAGTACAGTCGTAAAGAAAAATCAAATACACGTCGTTCATAATTAATCGAAAAATTAAGGTTATGCACCCTTCTTACATTAGTGACAACTGGATCAAATGAGAACTCCTTATGAAATTTATAAAAATCAATGCTTGCTCGCACAATGTATGAATTTTACCTATAATCTGAAGAAGAGGAGATCAGGAGAAGGGATGAAAATTGGTGGAATATATCTCATGGATCTATAGGGAATTATTATTAATAATAATCTGGTTTTCCAAGATGAAAGTACTCGATTCTTCAAATCCGAATTCGACGAACGTGATGGAACAACAAACATCCATCTAACATTTCGCATTTCGTATTATTTCTATCAATTTCTGTATACTCTTAGCACCTGTAAGTCGATAAACCTTTTATTTTACAAAACGCTGGCACCGATAGCGTCGGTGCACGTAGCACGTATGAAGCATTAAGTGCAGAAGCATTGAAGCTCCATCTCGAGCTCAGGTGGCTCCTCCGAGCCGTAATGTCTCGCATTTGCGGTCGCCGGCAGGATACGCGCTTGTTCAGTAATGAGCAACACATAACGAAGCCTTACAAATAATTCCACCCACGAAAAAAACATACCGAATCACGTACTCGTATCCTTCAGAGGAAAACGCGTATCGGATAGCACAACCGTCCAGACTTCTTTCTCTTTTCTTCGCGTAACAGCTTATAGGCACAAGCGAGACGAAAAATTAATATTCGCTCCTCATACTTACCGATACATTTTTGAGGTGTCGGCCAGGCTCAATACAATCAATTATTGTTCTACGTGTTGCCCGACTGCCTTCTGTCGGTAATGTGTTTGAGTTTGTTACAAAAAAATATTGTAAAAATCGTGTCCGCAATTTGCGTTTCATCTTACGACACGATGTTCCAAGTTTCGACTACAATTTAAAATTCAACCATATAATTTGCTATCGAACGAGCTCAGTAAACGGATAGAGGGACACTTTATTTTATTTAGGTTTAACCTTAAATAAGTGCCCGTTGTGTTGTCGGGCGGTAATGATTTGATTATCTCGCTGAAAGAGCACGGGTAATGCACAAAGCTTACAGCACACTAGTGGACTAGCTGCGTAGAAACTGCTAATTTTAGTGTAATTTTCCTTTTGGAAATCGGACTTGCTTACATACCTACGCTTAGTTGCCTACGGGTAAAGTTAGTGGAAAGTATTCCATGCGAGTAATTTGTGAGATGATTGGGTATTATTTTTATGATGGAGCTTATATCGAGCAGTTTCACAAATGGTAACAAACGGCCGTTAATAAGTCAATAAAGATAGTAATAAGTGTGGCTGGTTTGCGCGGAGTGTGCGCCCGCGCCGGTACGCCTGTAGGTATGTACAAGTATGTGCGCGAGATAGGTAACGCTAGCCTGCGTATCGCGTGTACGCCGGATAATGTTACGCGATCGGCCGGCTGTATCAACGATCGTCAATCGGCCGGATCCATTCCGTGTAACAATACCTTCGGTAGAGCCACTAAAACAGCGAGTTATTTATATGAGCGAATCGCTATCGCGGAAATACAACACATTTGTGCCAAAGAAACGTAGTACACATTGTGTCATTTTGTACTCCTAACAAAACCCAAACGAAGTTTTGCATGCAAATGTAGGTCACCAGACTCTCTTAGCGAACCTGCGAGCGGTAGGTGAACCTTCTTCATGAGCGTTTTCGCCATTAAAATAAGATGGACTTCAATACTACAACATGTAGCTGCACATAGGTATTCAATGGCATTCATAAACTATCACATAGTTTTTCGATGAATCTCAAGTAAAGCTCAACTTGTTTCGTTGATAATCCAGATATCACAAAAATCGCAAATGGTCTCCCTAACGAAATCTGCATGAAAAAATTATGACTACATTTGACCTAAGCCATAATCAGTGTCAGTTTGTATGTTTATCAAAACTGTGGAACCCTAACAAAGCATCCACCCGATACCGATACCATTCCACAAATTAGGGATTTTTTTTAATCGACTTCTTCAAAAAAGAGGAGGTTGAATTCATCTAGTGTTTTTTAAAGTCTTTCTTCACTTTATGCACAAACCTTATTATAGCGCAGCAGTGCACACATCTGTGTCCCAAGTCACAAAATAACATGAAGTAAAGAAAACGAAAAATATTAGCATTAGAAATGTTAGAATCTCGCGTTTAATGGCCACACATCTAATCTCAGCAACTTACATTACCCACAGTCGACGTGTCTTAAGAATCGAACGCACTGAACCGGACAATGTTACCGTTTGGACTTATTTGTACGAGTTTTTACTATTACTATTTATATTTTTTATAGGAACATTTTGCATGATATTGGTTGGAAATTTCGCGGCCTTAGTATTTTGTTTGTACTCATACTTTCGAAAGTTAACATTACCAAGACTTCATACTGTATTTTTTAGCAATATGTAGACAAATATCAGGCCAGAAACCGCAAGTGACGATACATCGGCCTGGATAAACAGATAAAAAACTAGATATAGTAAACTAGATATAAAAAACTAGTTATAGTAACTAGTTCAATCGATCTCAAGACTATGTTAAGAGTCACATTTAAATCTGCCTTGATTTTTTTTATCACAACAATAGTTGATGACTTTATTGAAACTATCAGTGTGTGTTACGATAATTTGAACGTTTTCATTTCATCATACAAATGTTTTGTGTTATTTATTCTGTTATTTTGAATACAAAATTATATTAATAAAAAACAAGTTCACATTCATAAAACAATTTTATACAATCATGATTTACTTTTAATATTGACTCTTCATAATAAATATACAGTAAGTAAACCATCCGCCAAGAATCCTTGTGGTCAAAATAAAAATAAGACAAAGTTCAGCCTACTAACTTAAAGTTAAGTATAGACTTGATTTAGGTAGCGCTATTTATCGTTTGGTGTTTCCCGGAAAATTGAGCTAAATCGACCATTTTGAACCTCTATACAAGAAATGCTGTTTGTGTAAGATGAATAAATGAGGCCGGACATCCGGTGTCCGGCTGTCCGCCGTAAGTTTAGACCGGATTTCCGATGTCCGGCTAATAATTATTGTCAATCCGTTGCCATTTCGTTCTCTGTGACATTCTGGAGGGATGAATACCGATATTATGGGTACTTATGAACTTTTCGTGACTAATGATTTGATTTTTCAGATAGGTATCGTTTTTGAGATTAAGGTAACTAAGTATCTTAATAATATTATAAACGACAAAGTTTTAGCAACGAGAAAAGTAACTTATACGGCATGTAACAGGAATAACGCAAACACTCAAACACAGCAATTAGAATACGAGTATTCAGTTATTTTTTTCTCCTTTTCTTTTCCTCTCGCAATGTTATACATAAACTGTAATTTTACTTTTGAAAGAGAAAAAAAAAAAGAATTTTTTTTTTTACTTTTATTTGCTTAAATATTTTTTTATTTAAGAAAATAGTATCACTTTTCATTGTTAACTGCATAAAAAAAGCAGTCTTATGGCCTTAGCTCAATTTTCTTTATCTCAATTAAAACATTAACAAAAAAAATAACGGTTTACAAATAATTACACATTAAAAATGGCTGAAATCGATTCAGTTGCCCATTCTTAACAAACTACTATCAGAGTTTGCGATTATTATGTTACACGTTGTATATGCTTATCACATTACAGAATAGGTCACAAAATAAATTATATATTCCGTAAATTCCTACCTTTTTTCCAATTAAAGCTATCTGTCCTTTACGATGACCTTTACGGGAAAGGAAGGTTCACGGTGCGACAGGAAAATAATACAAAGTTGGTTTATCATTTCTGTCTATGGTCAGTACCCCAAGTGTGAGTTTTTTCGTTAACTAATGTAGTTGCGTCACGCCAAAAATGTATGAAAATTTAGGCTGCGTCTCTAGGCGCACCGTTCTATTAACGCGCGAATATTAGTTAGTGAACGGTGCGCCTAGAGGCGCAGCCTAAATTTTCATACATTTTTGGCGTGACGCAACTACAATAGTTAACGAAAAAAACTCACACTTAGGGTACTGATCTATATTATCATTTGATAAAACTGTAAGGCCTGAATTACATAGAAACGGCATAAGGCGCAGGCACGGCGCAGGCGCGTCACTTTCATACATTTTTCGTGCCGCTTCAATTTTTTTTCGCGCAAAATATATGAAAGCGCCTGCGCCGTGCCTGCGCCTTATGCCGTTTCTATGTAATTCACGCTTAAAAGGTAATGCTATAGGCAATGTAACAAACAACGTACCAACTACCTAAGGCGTCCTGTAAAGTCTGTGTCACATGAAACTTTTACTACATGGTAGTTTAGTTCACTATGCAAAGAAATGAAAAATCAGAGCAGAAATAGCCTTTTTTGTTTTTAATCTTTCGCAAACCCTCACGGATACCCTTCGCCTGGGGAAGGCGAAGGGTTATGCCAGACTCTTACCGGCTAAAAACCCACGGTGTTCTTTCTCCTGACCCTTGGTCGGGGTCGCGGGATTCACAGCTGCATGCACCGCAACCCCGGCAGGCCTCGGTCCTGGATAGTCGGTCATGGACCTCTCCATCTGTGGGGCCTTGCTCCACGTCCTCCTGAGGAGCGCGCACGGAACACATGCGCGCCGCCTTCTCGGGCCTGTTAGAGAGCAGTGATAGCCTAGTAGTTAAACGCTTGCCTTCAAATCAGGAGAGACCATGTTCTATACCGGCCAGTAGCTCTGACTCTTCGAATTCATGTGCAGATCAGAATTTGATTATCACTTGCATTAACGGTGACGGAAGAAAATATTTACTCACTTATAAATGATTGTCAATTTAAATACTGAATAGCCTATACCTATCCTTGTCATTTGAATGCCAATGAATAGAGATGTTAAACAACCTTTAACCGTCGTTAAGTAAGGGTGTTAGAGGAAACCTGCGCACCAGATAGCGTGGGACAGTAATGAGTTAATCATGCTGATGGTATTTCATATATAACTAACTTCGCTTCGCTCGCGTTAATTAAGCTCAAAAAAACTCTGAACACACTACTAAAGTTTCTATAATAATTCAATCGTGATTCGAAAGACACGTGGCGCCATCTATGAACGTTATTGTTGTGTTTCTCAGGAACAGTATTATAATATTAGTTTAGGATTAGGAAGTTAGGATTAGGATTCTTCTCTCGTGTCAGCATGAGCTATACGAAAATAGCTCAAGCTGTGGTGAAAAGATTAGCCAGTCAGCAAGGTTGGTAGCGGGGCTGACTGCCCAGGGTGCGCCGGACGTACTTAAGTATCGTCACTCGTGGAGGCTCTTTTCATGCACCCCCCAGGATTAGGATATAATGATGTCTTTTGAAATCTCCTGCTGTGCATAGATCTCGATCCTCTATGGAGATATGCTTGAAAATTCAAGAAAGGGTACACCGTGTCTGGTATCCACCATAGTCCTAAGATAACTAGGTATCTATAGCTTAGGTATCCCGACTTCTTAATTATCTTAGTACTATAGTGGAGGTATATGGAGTAGTACAGTTCGAGGAAAAATTAAGTATACATACCTAATTTTAATTATATCAGGATTAATTTTATTTTCGTTACGTAACCATGTTTTAATTATTAATTTCAATACGTGAATATTTTCCCTAAGTTTAATTAAAAATTAAATTTAGCTTTTGATATAATTATCGTTAGGAATTTCATGTTAATATTTAGGTTTCCTCCTTCTGTCTAGGTACACAATTTTAGCACATTGAGAGATTTCAGCAATTTTTATACCGATGTTTTAATATTTGCATGATATGAACCATTATCATGCAAATATTAGTAGTATTTTCCTCTTTCTACTACTTAACATCAGATGTTAAGTAGTAGAAAGAGGAAAATACTACCTGCATACCTATTTCTACCGCTAAGCAGCATTTCTGTGTTCCGGTTTGAAGGGTATGGGAGCTGCTGAAATTATAGACACATGAGACTTTCCAACATTATCTCTAAGGTTGGCAACGCATTAGCAATCCTCTTGGTGTTGTAGGTGTATACCTTGCCAACTACATACTTGGATGCGTTGCCAACCTTAGAGACAATGGGTGGCGGTAACCACTTACCAGTGGCGAAGGCTCCATACAACTCGATTCCTATCGGCTTCCCTTTCGAAAAGAGTAGTTACTGGAATTCACGCATCACACTAGAGCAAAGTAAGCATTTTTTGGTCCGGCTTCCCTTATAAGAAAATTCACCCATCGCCACTGCCACTTACCATTATGTTTAAGATTAATTTTCTATTAGTTCAAATTGTACAACTAGATACCTAGTGTTAACATCGAAATAAATCGCGATATGGTTTCGTTACATGAAATGATATGGGCAAACTGATGGCATTGAATTTAAAGGCTCGCCGATGAGGCCCGTCGCGACGTCCCACGCCGGTCACGATCCACCGAGCTCTCCCGTCGTAGAGCCGGTCTTCTCTTCAGACTCCGCAGTCACACCGATAATTCAGCCCTCATCAAGCTGTCTCCCCCCCAAGGCCCCGCCAGCAACGCCCTAAGCCGAGGTCCGAGTCCCACTAGAAAAAAAACGGTCTTGCTCTGTGGGATACGTGTTTTACTCGGGTACCACTGGTTCAAGGGACCTTGTATCGAAATTATGGGCCGTCAATGTACACATTTAAAAAAAAACCTTTTTCCGTCTAACTTATTATGAAAAGAAACTCCTTTTTTAAAGTCAGTTAAAAAAAAGCTTCAACCTTTACTCTTGCGCGTATTGAACTGTAAAAATGCTACACAATAAGCATGTTCCTCATTTTTTCGTTGGGAATATGGCGTTTAGACCCTTTCTCGTTGTACAGCATCCACCGAGGGCCGTCAAGCGCAGGATGTATCAAATTACGCCAACTTACAATGTAAGTGATCACCAACAAAAACAAAAAGCCGATCCGAGCTGAGGGGTGAGAATATTCTTATGGGAGTATAATGAGATTTATACAGCTTCAGCCAAGTATGTGAGCGTTGTTTTAGTCTTTTAATACTTGTAAGGGTTTTCTTAACGATGCTTTTAAGTGAATAATTTTATTTTTTTCTTTGTGTATTTAATAATAGTTTCAATAGTTTAAAGCGAGACTTAGTGAAAAATCAGTTTGTTGTGTCACTCTATTGAAATTAAGTTTTTCCGTATCAGTAAAAAGGTTAGCTACGGAAAATATTATATGAATTGTTTAGCCTTTTGAATCTAAAGCCATCGACAATATTTTAAATAGGTAGGTTTAAGCGTGGTGCAGTGACTTAGGTTTTTGTTCAACGGGTCGCGTATTCGATCCTAGCTCGTAACAAATGTTTATGTATGGCTTACAGATCTTTGTAAACGCACTCATAAATGAGAAAATTCTCAATTATGGTGAGTGTCCTTTCAGAAATCTGTGAAAGCATTGAACTGCGTGCGAAAGAATTCTTTAGGAATAAAAAATAAACTTTAAAAAAAAGTAAAAACCGACTTCAAAGAAATACTAAAAGGAGTAAAATAATTACCATAATATAAAATTACATAAAATTAACATTGTTTTAAAACGGCGACGACTGAACATTGCGTGTCTGCAAGAAACGAAGTGGAAAGGTGCAAAGGCTAGAGAAATAGGAGAAGGATATAAGTTTTATTACTGTGGAAGCGATGGCAAGCGAAATGGTGTGGGTATAGTTCTGGATAGTCAGTTGAAAGAATGTGTGGTGGATGTTAAAAGAGTGAGTGATAGAGTGATAGCTGTTAAAGTGATTGTGGAGAGTTTGGTGATTAATATAGTTAGTGTGTACGCACCCCAGTCAGGGTGTGAGGATAGTGTAAAAGAGAAGTTCTGGAAGGACTTTGATTGTGTGATGATGGATGTGCAAGATAGTGAAGAAGTGTATGTGGGGGGTGATTTTAACGGGCATGTAGGAAGACAGAAGGATGGGTATGAAAGAGTGCATGGCGGTTGGGGATACGGAGACCGTAACACTGATGGCGAGGCACTGCTGCAAGCTGCCACGGCCTTCGACCTGGCAATAACAAATACGTGGTTCGAAAAACGAAATGAACATCTGATAAGTTATAAAAGTGGCCGCCACGCGACACAAATCGATTACTTCCTAGTAAGACGAAACAACCTTAAAAGTATCAAAAATTGTAAAGTGGTCCCAGGTGAAGACTTAGTCTCACAACATAGACTATTGATAATGGAGGTAAAAATCAGTGTCTCGTCCAGTAGGAACAAGGAACGGCCCCCGCCCAAAACCAGATGGCGCATGATAGAAAAAGAGGAATGTGCCGGTATGTTTACGAATCAAGTGGTAGATAAAATGATTGAAATGAAGGATATGGAAGGAAAATCTGTAAATGAATGTTGGAAAGAGATGGCGGATTGTATAAGGAGAGTAGCAAAAGATGTGTTTGGAGAATCGAAAGGGAAAGGTATGATAGAAAAAGATACATGGTGGTGGAATGAAGACGTGCAAAAAATGCTTAAAGAAAAGAAAATTGCGTTTAAAGAATGGCAGGGTGTAGAAAACGGGTATGATAGTTTGAAAGAAGATAAGAAGAAAATTTATAAAGAATGGAAGAGAAAGGCAAAAAAGGCGGTAGCAGTTTCGAGGGCTAAGGCGCAGGAGAAGTTGTACGACTCACTGGACAGCCCTAGAGGCCAGAAGGAGCTCTACCGGATAACAAAAGCAAGAGAAAGGAGAACGAGAGATATAATTCACATTAAGTGTATGAAAGACGACACTGGTAAGGTTCTGTCCAAAGATGACGAAATAAAAGAACGATGGAAGGTTTATTTTGAAAAATTAATGAACGAAGAGAACAAATGGAACGGTGTGCTCAAAGAGGTACAAGTAAATGTGGGTTTGGTGAGGGAAATTAGCATGGATGAAGTAAGAAAGGCAGTCCAAAATATGAAAAATGGAAAGGCTATGGGCCCAGATGATATACCAGTAGAAGTATGGAAGTGTTTAAAAGAAGATGGATGTATGTGGCTGACTTTATTCTTCAATAAGTTGTTGCATGAAGGAGGGATCCCACAAGAATGGTGCAATAGTTCGCTAGTGCCCATCTTCAAGAATAAAGGTGATGTACAGGACTGCAACAACTATCGAGGGATAAAGCTCATGTCACATAGTATGAAGGTATGGGAGAAAGTAATAGAGAAAAGATTGCGAGAGGAGAGTGAGATTACCCCAAACCAGTTTGGGTTTATGCCAGGTCGAGGAACAATGGACGCCACTTTTGCACTCCGCCAATTGTGCGAGAAGTACAGACGTGCACACAAGAACTTGCACATGGTGTTCATTGATCTGGAGAAAGCGTATGATAGGGTACCTCGGGATGTATTGTGGTGGGCCTTGAAAGAGAAAGGTTTGCCCGGGAAGTATGTAGAGTTAATTCGTGCTATGTACCGTCAATCTCGTACCTACGTCCGGTCGGCTGCTGGCAATACCGACGAGTTCAGTGTGGCTGTAGGCTTGCACCAGGGTTCGGCTTTAAGTCCTTACCTCTTCCTGTTGATTATGGACGCTCTTACGTGGGACATCCAGGAGGAGGCACCCTGGTGCATGTTGTTTGCCGATGACATTGTCCTTGTCGGTGAAGATGGACCTGAGATCCAGAGCAGATTGGAGAAATGGCAACAGAAGCTGGAGAATGTTGGCTTGAAAATCAGCAGAACCAAAACGGAATATATGTTCTGCGATTTCGGCGGTCTCTCCAGTTCTGAAGCCATAGCGCTTGATGGCGGACTTCTCCCAGTCTGCTCCGACTTTCGGTATCTCGGTTCACTTGTGCAAAGCGATGGTGAAGTAGATCGGACGGTTAAGCACAGAATTAACACTGGATGGATGAAATGGCGGCAGGTCACGGGAACAATCTGCGACTCCCGCATTCCCCTTAAACTTAAGGGGAAGATATACAAAAGCATGATTAGACCTGCTGTCTTGTATGGATCAGAATGTTGGGCCACAAAAGGGATGAATGAAAGGCAATTGCATGCAGCAGAGATGAGAATGCTAAGAGGAATGTGTGGTGTTACACGAATGGATAAAATAAGAAATGAGTACATAAGAGGAAGTTTGAAAGTGGCATCGATAACTGAAAAGTTGTGTGGAAATCGGTTGTCATGGTATGGGCACGTCTTACGGAGAAATGAGGAAAATGTAGTGAGGAGAGTTTTGAGTATGAATGTCGATGGCTATAAGAGTAGGGGAAGACCAAAGAAACGATGGATGGAATGTGTGAATGATGATATGGTTAGAAAGGGGGTGACTACCGAGATGACGACTAATAGAGAAGTATGGAAGAAAAAGACATGTTGCGCCGACCCCAAATAAATTGGGATAAGGGCAGGAGAATGATGATGATAAAATTAACAGTTTCAGAAGTCAGAAATTAACAGTTTCGCTTTATATGAAAACTAGCTAATGGCCAAACGTTCGCGTAGCGGAAACTTGAATTTCTCCGAAGTTTATGCATGCACTAATTTTATTCATACATACACAATTACACACAAATACACACTAATTTTTGGACACATCTCCTTTCTTCTAAAGTCTATGGATTAAAAAAAGTTCCGCCAGGACAACGTTCGCCCAGCGGAATCAGTTTTTGGTGAATTTCTCCACAACCATCTGCGTGCACAATTTTTTTTTTACCATACACAATTATACGACGTCATACACTAAATATCTGCATAATTAAAATCTTTAAATTTTTTTTTTATTACTTGTTTTTTAATTTGGATGGAATTTATTAAAACAAATACGCGAACTTCGAAAAGTTGTTCTATGAATGTTGTTTGTGATACCGAGTCAAAGAAAGATGTCCACTGCTGGACATAGGCCTCCCCCGGCATGTTGGAGGTTGCCATAATCGCCACGCTTGGCAGGTAGGTTGGCGATCGCAGTATGGTTGTTAAAGTACTCAGAGAACGCTGCTGCCCATCCTCTATTAAATCGCTTAGTCGCCTTTTACGACACCCATAGCAAGAGATGGGATAGTGTTATTCTTTACGTCCGGCACCACACGGAACTCGGTGATACCGAGTAACACCAAAAAATTCTTCAAGTAAAATTTGTAGCACCCTGCAATGTTATATCTAAGTTATAAATAGAAGATACCTATGAGGCTTCCATAGTCACGTAAAGTGCACTAGCATCAGCGTTACCAGTTTTTTTTTTTTTGGCAAAGCGGGATTTTGAAACTTTTTGAGTAAAAAAAGCGGGATTTTTTCGTCGAAAGCGGGACATAGTAAAAAAAAACAAATAATATAATTAGTAGTTTTTAAATACTTATCTTTTTATTTGAGTTTTAATTTATGCTTACATGACAATAGATAGCAAAAATAGCCCTAGATAATGTGTTTTAATGAAAATACGTTACTTTAACAATAACTGTCTGGTTTATCCTATAGTTGGCAATTGAGTCTTTAGAGGATTAAAATTATAATCCCCGAAAAGCGCGACTGAGCCTATCCCGCGCGGGACATATAATTTTGATTTCAAAATCGGGACGTCCCGCCAAAATCGGGACGTCTGGCTACGCTGACTAGCATCAACAAAAAGAACGAATTATAAAAATTATTACCACCTATTTAGAATAGAAGCACTTCCTCCAAACCGGAACAACACATCCACCAGTTCACACCACATATCAACACATTGATTATTATGTCTAATTACGTGTTAAATGTGTGTGTAACAAGAACAGGCGCGGCGCGATCAAAGGAGGCTAATTACAGCCTCCCGCCCCTAATCAACGCTCTTGATTGGCTCCTTGACGTGTTTGCATACGACAACAGTGACTTGACGGTGGTTTACTAACTATACGTACTCATAATTTACAATGGTAGTGAAAAAATTGTAAAGAACTGTAGATAGATTGATAGAACACGAAGAGGTCCTAAGGTACAGACAGAGCTGAGTCCTACCCCTACTGGCCCACTGAGAACATTAAAATAAAAATAAATATTAGCCTGTAACTGTCCCACTGCTGGGCAAAGGCCTCTTCTCACACAGAGAAGGAACGAGCATTGATCGCCACGCTTGCTCATTGCGGGTTGGCGATTTCAGACCATAAGTCCAGGTTTCCTCACGATGTTTTCCTTCACCGTTTGTCAGTGGTGTCTTAGATTAACTAAGAATGTACATATGAAATTGAAAAAGTCACATTGATACTTGCCTAGATTTGAACAAGCAACCCGGTGCTTAACAAGCGGGGCTGTAACCTCCGGGCCACCACGACCACTGAGAACATTAAACCGTTTTTTTTTTATTATATGTTCTTGTCCACATTATTGCCAGCATCCAGTCTTGCAAGATCAACAGTGAAGAGTTAAAAAAAGGAGAACACAATAATAAAAATAAAACAAGAAGAAGATAGAGCGGTTACGCACTACATCCCATCCGAATCCGTGAAAAGCCTGATGACTACCTGAATTTGGAATTATTGGGAGAAAATAGAAGTGGACTGCTAAATGCTGAATACATAGCTAATAACTAGATACATTAAACATATTCCTTCCATCAATTCTCTTTTGACCAAATGAGTTGTTACAAAAAATATATACATTAAATGTAACAACTAACTTCTGCTTCTGCTTTAATAATTCTAAATACCGGAACACAATATCGCAATTACCCCACCTCCATCATATTTGAGCAACATATCACTCTGATTTTCGGTGCAAGTAACCATTTTAATCGCTATTTTCATTTATTTCATATTCGTTAAACAGTCGGTGCGCGATGTTTTGACAGTTTGCACGGACGCCCGGAGGTAGGAGTGTTAATGTGACATTACCACGGGCGACGCAGGCGTGAGGGGTGCGCGGGGGACGGCCGGTAATTATCCCACGTCACTGGCAGGCCTAGGCACCCTGTCCGTGCCTATGTTAACAGCTAGCTTTCATAACTACCGTGTTATAGACTCGGTGAATGTAATTGTTTTAAGAAAAATGTCGCGTTTCTCTTGGAATTTTCTTGTGGGTCGAAGTTTTGATATTTTTTATTTGTTGACCAACTTTTCTAAATCTAGTCTAATCTTAGACTTGGAAATTGTTTACAGTGAGCTCAAATTATACCTAACGTGACCATATTTTTTTCCCTTAGAGCTTAGGTAAATTGCAATTATTTTTTTATAAGAATAATTCACATATTTAAGACAAAAATACATATTAAAATATGAAAATAGGAACTAATCTTGTGTAGTCTGATGGGCTAGTGCTTTATTTTTCGCATAAGCAATTTGCTTTAAGATAATTATCAGGTCAGATTATTAGATATGAATGTGATGGCGTGACTTATTATCTTAGAATAATAACGCCTAGAAACCTAGTACGAGCACCAAAAGTGAAGCAACTCAAACTATGCCGGATACGGCAAAGTTTGCGAATCGAGCCGTCAGTGCTCAATGTCACGCTCTGTTGAACACAGCTCCCAAGAAATAATTCAAAACGACAATTTGTTGAGTATAAAGATGCTATAGCACATACGGAAAACATAAAAAATTACATAAAATTGCATTTCACATATTGATACTAACATTAAATCCATTATTTTTACGTAAATCGATCTCCAAATCAAAATTTTCTTAACCTAATTTATTACAACGAAGTGTTGCCAGTTGTAAAGAAAAATTACCCATAATACAGTAGACACTAACACTTGGGAGTCTACTGTATTTGATGCCCATTTTACTGTAGAAAAACGTGATTATATTATGTTAAAAATAATAAACACATGGTCACAGCAGACCCGGCTTAAAATTATAGGGTGACGATTTTGAAATATTTAAAAAGTTATCATAATTTGCGAAGGTTTGTCGCGTATACATTAAACTAGTTTAAATAGATACGCGACATAGAGTCGCAAATTAATAAATTATTCTAAGTATAATTACGAGTTTAGTTAAAAACAACAATAAAACTTTTATAAAGTATTACGATAAGTATGTACTTCTGACAGAATTTTTTATTAGTTAAAAAAATAGATTCATTACTTAAGTTACATACGTAACATTTTTTATATGCAATCTATGCTATGGCCCAAATACATACAATTTTCCCCCAATTTAGGGGAAATTATATTTTCGAGCAACATTTTTTTTACGTCTGTGTGCGTGTCAGTCTCCGTAATTACATGCCGCTCACTCACACATAATTACGAATGTTGCTTCAGTTTTTTGTAGGGAGCGTGTATGAGACTATCCTTCTAGGCGTTATTATTCTAAGCTTATTATGTTATTCTTGGTTATCAAAATCTATTCTGATGCGATTAATAAATACGCATTCATTGCCACAAATTGCCTTTATTCAAAGCAGGACATTTTTGTGTTTTTGGGGACAACGGGACACTAACTCCAAAACGGGACTATCCTGCTCAAAGTGGGTCGGGTCATATGGTCGGGTTAATTATACCTGGGGCCCAATTCTCCTAAAATAAATTGTTGCCAAACGCAATCGAACCACAACCGTCAGTCAGTTTTTGTTTTCGAAAACTTTCAAAGTGATTGATTTTGTTTTTTGTGTCAAACAATTCGACAGCTTTTGAAATTGAGAACTATCTGAATGAACGGTTCGGCCTTGGTTCGGTTGTGATTTATCAAGATTTATTTTAGGAGAATTAGGCCCCTGAGAAAAGATAGAGACGGTAATCTTATTGACAAGTTGATTTCTCATTACCCACTACATTACTGCCAATTTCCTCATCTAACTTCCTCTTTTAATCCTCCTGCATTATAACAAAATAAACCATTTAAAATCACATCAAATCCATAACAAAACCCAGTACATAATTTTACATGGCAACACTATCGGAACCACAGCGGGCTACACAGAGAGCTTTTATTTAGACACCTAATTAAATATTAATTAAGTGCATATCACATTTATACATTAAACCGATTTTAATTTCATGTGCGAGCGCGCAAAATTAGGAACGGTCCACGTTTGTACCACAAAATGAAGTGGATTTGTACTGTGCGGCCGGGCAGCGTGCGAGTGGCATCAACTAGGGAAAATCATTATCGAATACACTTTTGATTAATAAACTGCTTTTCGGGCTGTAATTATTGCATATTTGATGGTTGTTTTAAGCGTGTTATAATGAGCAGAGTAGGGAATTTTGTCTATAATTAGTTAGCGCTTCAACTAATCTTCCTTCTAGCTAAATTGAACTTCTACAGGTTATACCCTATTCAAGGAACGATGAGACAAAATGTAAACAACATTAGGACTACTCTTCATAAAAAGATTTTCTGTAAAATATTTCAAAACACTAATTTCTAATAAAAATAAATTATGTGCTGTTAATTTATTTAAAACACTTCTTCCTGTTGTAAGTTTTAAATTTTTCATTGCCTAGTTTCATATTTTACTAAAACACCGGCCAAGGCCAGTCGGACTCGCGCACGAAGGGTTTCTTACCATTCAGCGCGAAAAAAAACAGCAGTTCCCTACATTTATGTTCGCATAACTCGTCAAAATACACGTCAAAATATACGTTTTTAAAAAAAAAAAAAAAAAAAAAAAAAAAAAAAAAAAAAAAAAAAATGTAGGGAACAACTGATTTTTTTTTTCGCAATTTCATTTTTCGTCCCATAGTAAAAGTTGTTTATAATGATGAGTACAGTGACCCCTTAAGAGGTTGTGCGTTATTTATGTTACACCTTATACAGGGCGTCCCACGACTTTGCCACATGGAGGGGAAGTACCTTAAATACTGTAGATAGAAAAATTTACTGAATGAAGACTTCATTTTTAACCGACTTCAAAAAGGAGGAGGTTCTCAATTCGATTGTATTTTTTTTTTATTATTTTAAAAACAATACGAACTGCATTCAAAGAATTTTAAATAATCACCTGTCTGAACCGGGAATCGAACCCGCTAAATGTGAAAATAAAAAAAAACTGTATTTTTATTGTGCTAATCGAAAGACTCGATCAAATATATTTATTTCTTCTAAATAACATAGCATCTAAAATAAAAGGAACACTATGAAATTTAACATTTAATTTAAAATTTTGTTCAAAATAATGAAGCATTCTCTCTATGTCGTGCTTATAACAACTGACTTTATGTAAGTACTACTTTCTGCTTCATTACTATTTAAAAGTATTATTTCAAATATTCTCTATGAAAAAAGAAATTAATCAACGGTAAGCGAGATTATTAAAAGAGTTACAATTTGTATACAATAGGAAGAGACACATTTTGAGCATATAATAAATTAAATTGTTTGTAAGTTGCACAGTTAAACGTGTCTTATTATTTCAAATAAATGTTAAATTTCATGATGTTCCTTTTATTTTAGATGCTATGTTACTTAGAAGAAATAAATGTATCTGATCGAGCCTTTCAATTGGTACAATAAAATTACAGTTTTTTTTTTCACATATAGCGGGTTCGGTTCCCGGTTCAGACAGGTGATTATTTAAAATTCTTTGAATGCAGTTCGTATTGTTTTTAAAATAAAAATGAAGTCTTCATTCAGTAAATTTTTCTATCTACAGTATTTAAGGTACTTCCCCTCCATGTGGCAAAGTTGTGGGACGCCCTGTATATAAAATATTTGTTCCGTGCAGGAATCGAACTCGCTAAGGCGCAGCGCAGACGACGCACTTTTTGTCCGGCGGTCTGCCGCGCACAAGACAGAACATGGTTGGTAGTTGTTGCCTGTCGCGAAATTCGACACGGACTCAACGCACACGACGGTCATTTTGTCCGTAGTTGTCGTTAGAACTCTAGTGTCTTCACTGGCAACCACTACCAGCCACGTTCATTATTGTGCGCGGCAGTCCGCCGGACAAAAAGTGCGTCGTCTGTGCTGCACCTAACCGTAGCGCAAAAGCCAATCGCTCAGCCACTGCGCCAATCGTACCACCAATTTCTTAATTTTATCTCTCTTCCAATATGATCATAAATAAGTTTTACCAACAGCCTTATGGTGGTATTCGGGTATATTCGAGACCCCAAGAATATGTAGAGAGAATTTCAACCATATCCAATCTTATTGAAAAGTGACGTAGATTTAAACAAAGATCTCATGCACCTGATCAATCTATTATGCAACTATGTAAAACACTTGTATCTATGCAGTTTCAAGGCTATCGATGATACCTTGAAGTTCTTAGGAATACTGATTATTTATTTCTCCTGATGCCGTATACGGCTTATTTGTCTATGTTTATTTATTAGATATAAATAATAGCCGAGCCTCAAGTGATTCAAGATGAAGGCTTTAAGGCTTGTATTAATAGACCGTTCTCATTTGAGAGATCTTCCAACAGCAGCTACTATAAAGTAGAATTTAATACATTTGACCACATTTTTTCAAATACGTTTTGTCACGTGAAAACAAACTCCAGTATAAGCTGACCTCTCATTGTACAGAAAACCAATATAATGCCAGATCAGCTTATACTGGATGTTATGGGTTGATTTGTGGCCGTGCATACTAAGAATAGAAGATATCGTAAAATCATGTCGCAAATTGCAAAGTCACGTCGCGCCTTTTTGAAGGAGACTTTATGAGTAGGTAGTGAGGTTTAAAAGATTAAACTGATTGTGTCTTCGTGTTTGAGAGGTTAATTTAAACAATGGTGTTAAATTATACTCTATCTGTAGCGTTTGACATCGGGAGTAATGTCCAATTAACTTGAATATGGCCCAAATTCTAACAAGCGATGAGGCTAAGATGCAAAATTCTAATAAGCGGTGCGGGTAAGATGCAAAATTCTAACAAGCGATGCGGATAAGATGCAAAATTCTAACAAGCGATGCGGATAAGATGCAAAATTCTAACAAACGATGCGGGTAAGATGCAAAATTCTAACAAGTGATGCGGGTAAGATGCATAATTTTAATAAGCGATGCGGGTAAGATTCAAAATTCTAACAAGCGATGCGGGTAAGATGCAAAATTCTAACAAGTGATGCGGGTAAGATGCAAAATTCTAACAAGCGATGTGGGTAAGATGCAAAATTCTAACAAGCGATGTGGGTAAGATGCAAAATTCTAACAAGCGATGTGGGTAAGATGCAAAATTCTAACAAGTAATGCGGGTAAGATGCAAAATTTTAATAAGCGATGCGGGTAAGATGCAAAATTCTAACAAGCGATGCGGGTAAGATGCAAAATTCTAATAAGCGATGCGAGTTCCATACTTTGATAGGTAAAAAATCACTTTAGGTAAATATGCATCCGAATATCCGATCCCTAGTCATAACTCAAAATTAAGTTTACTCACTCAACGGCGTTTTAGAAGTCGGACGGCAGATATAAGAGTAAAGTTTAAAAGGAACTGCACAATGCAGTGCAATCATCTGATTGCACGAATATAATTTTATTCAACTTACTACATTACAAGGAAAACAAAATATAGTTACAATATGTATATTAAATTAACATAAAACTATCCCGCGTCACGTTCAGCATCATCATAACCATAACTGTATTGTAGTAAACTAAATGAGCAACTACACTTTAATCACTTGCAATAGTGTACGTAAGTGATTTACGTCAATGGTCTGACATCTGCGCCTGAGTCACATTACTGTTCACGGCAAACTCCTTTGGTAATTAATTCACAGAAGCGGTGGCTTTGACCCATTTTCTTGTAAAGAAATCGCGAGTGTTTTTTTGTATGATAGTAACATTGGTGAAAGGTTGCATGCTAAAGCTGATAGTTGGTATTTATTATATTTTTAGCTAACCCGAAGGATAGCTAATAAAATAACAGAATTTACAAATAGGATTAATAGCTTTTTAGCTTTCTGGGACGTTATTTATTAAAAACAGGATGGTACATGTAATAAATAAAAGCAACATAGACTCTCCACCACTGAGAGTAGGTACTTGTATTTGGGTTAGTGTTAATAACATGAACTAGATCACAACATAATACTTTACACAACCATTACAAGATCATAAGTAAGGACAAGCTAGACAGATATAAAAGGTCAGACTCCTTCAGCTGATCTACACAGAATCCTCCGCTACCGCTAACATACATAAGAACTGAATACTTTAATACGATCAGTTATTATTACAATGCAGGAATATTCAAACAGTCATAATTACAATCTTTAAACAAGACAGCTATTTAACAATTAGGAACGTCCGTCCAAACCAAAGGTCGCAGTAAAAATAAAGGGCAGAGAGCCCGACTAGCGCATTACATACTGTTTTATAGACTTTTTTGACAGGTCGTGAAGTAAACATGTCAGACTACCGCCATTACGTCATTAAATCCCTAAGAATATTGTTTACTAGCGACCCGCCCCGGCTTCGCTCGGGTGTAATGTATTATACATACAAACCTTCCTCTTGAATCACTCTATCTATTGAAAAAACGCATCAGAATCCGTTGCGTAGTTTTAAAGATCTAAGCATACATAGGGACAGACAGACTTTGTTCTACAGGGTGTTAACGAATTCGTGTAATTCCTTCAAACCACATGATCTATTAATGGTATAGATTAACCCCGCACGGGATTTAGATTTATTAAAAACTAGCTGTGCCCGCGACTCCGTCCGCGTGGAAGTCGGAAAACAACATTATGTCGCAGCAACTAAATAATCCATTTATAATAATAATAGACAAAGGTGTCCCACTAAGACACTTATATCTTTTGAACCATTTCTTTATGTAGAGTTTCAGCTCCTCTTGATTGACCGTAAAGATTCATAAAACCGTAATACTAAAAACGTGTTGCTTATTTCTATACATTTCCTTGCTAAAATGGATTATAATTGAATATTGATACTTTTATTGAAGATGTAACAAAACCATATCGCGATACAAAAATAGCTACAACGCCGTCTTGTTACAATCTGCGAACTAAATTATGATTTCATTCGAGGTGTGGTAGGTATAGAAAAGAACTTTAAATAAAAAAAAAAACTTATAGAAGACTTCATTTAATTTCAATAAGTTATAAAAAGGTAGGTACTGCTTTCAAAAAGTCTGATCTGGAAATCGAACCAACACAAACTCGAAAACACATCATCTATATTTTTATTTCACCAATCGATTTGATCGCTCCAATAAACATAGTGCCTGAAATTGATGGAAGACCATAAAAACTAACATTAAGTACCTACCTAACTTAGGTACATTTCAATTCGAACACTTATTTGTTGTTACCTACTTCTTATTTCTTGCACTTCCTTCAATTTAAGACAGTGTGTTTGTTGGAGAGATTTGATCCTTATTATTGACCTTATAGATATCTATCAACAGGTGCCATAATATAATACCGGATGGTACATAAAGCTTTGTCAGTTCGATTCCCGGTTCAGGCAAAAAAATCAGTAAAAGGCAATATTTCTTACTTTAAAAAAAAGTGAAATGAAGTTTCCTTTGAGTGAAATTTGCTATTTTTAATATTTGAAGTACTTTCCCTCCATGGCCATGTCTTTGGAACATTACTTAAAGCTTAAAAAAACTCAATTAAATAAACTTAATAAAACGACGGCGACAGGCTTTGAATAAATCTGACAATAATGAACAAAATAAAATAAAATATAGAAAAATATTCCAAAAAGTGCATTGAGTAGATAGAATGATTACGAAATACTTAATTTCAACGAAAGCACTGGGTGAGCGCTTTCCTTGCAAATAATCATGGCCACCGATTTCAATTTGAATTTGGACCTTATTTTCGGCATCAGCATTCCCAAAAAGTATGAACATTCAATGAACAAAAATCCTACTATTAGTCCACATCATGAATTAATTTTATTGTGAACAACAATAAGAAATTGACCTAATAAATTCTAAATAACAATATCTTCGTTTTTTTTTTTGTAAAAGCTTAATTCCTTTTTCATAAGGATAGCATTTCATTAGACCTTTCGTAGACTGAGAATAGGTACCAATTCAAACAATGAATATTAGGTAATTTGTGGATTTATTCGTAGTAATATATTTCCTCACAACATGATTTGATACACGTAACGCCATCTATTGAAAATAAACTAATACATGCTAAGTTCTTCTAGAAAACTTAAAATTCGCATAACTTTTGATTGCGTGAACCGATTGCGATGAAACAAAAAACATATGTTACTTGGACATAAGCACAATATATGTTTATAAAAGTCAACAGCATTGGGTCAGTTGTTTTTACGTGATGCTTGAACAAACAAACAGATAAACAGACAAACAGACAAACCAACAAACAAAAGAAACAAAATACAAAAATGTTAAAAATGGGTTCTTTTGGTTATTTTTTAACACCCCAGCCATGTTTTTTCAAAATATTTGCTATGTTCAGATACGCAAAAGTCTACAGATTTGTAAATGTATAGAAGATATTGATTATTTGCATATCTTTTGAATGCGTGAACCGATTGCGATGAAACAAAAAAATATGTTACTTGGAGATAAGCACAATATATGTTTATACAAGTCAACAGCATTGGGTCAGCTCTTTTTACGTGATGCTTGCATATACATGCAAACATATGTTTAATCTTTACTTCCCTAGATGGCGTTGGCGTCGAATTAGATCGCGCTATGGTTTCGTTACCGCGCGATTTATAAGTTCTAGACAAAAATTTCCTAGTTACTTCTAAACCACGATTTTATTATATGTATAGATAAAAAAAAAAATAACTTTTTTTCCCTAATATTTTTTTATTTGATAGAAAATTTCGATGCCATGCATAAATGAATGAAGGCACGGCGACATAGCTGATGGG
Organism: Amphipyra tragopoginis; assembly: GCA_905220435.1. Lineage (NCBI taxonomy): Eukaryota > Metazoa > Arthropoda > Insecta > Lepidoptera > Noctuidae > Amphipyra > Amphipyra tragopoginis. Next base: position 17,077,429 of record HG992009.1, read on the forward strand.
AACGACTAGCGCGATATCGCTCCATGCAGTCAGTTAACTTGGGACGTTAAAATTATTCAGATACAAAATACCATGGCTCATTTTTTGAAAACTTTTTTTCGTTGATTCTGAAAAAAACCTATGCAGGATCAATCAGTGTCACCAATAGATCACGCGGTTTGAATAATATGTAGTAGAATTCAATCGCCAGGTCGGGCAGTGTTATTGAGATTTTCCCTATGGAATTTCTCAGTAGCAGCCCGGAGTCTGGATTTGTGACCGGTTGATGGCAGCAGGTTCGCGTGCATGAAACTTAAACGTAAACGTTCCCTCCTTGGAACACAGGCGTGATGTTATATTATATCACAAAGACTGGCTTGACGTCAAGCTAGCGTCCCACTCATAACTCGAAAAGTATTGAGTCACTAATTATTTCATTTTGGTCACTGTTTGTCACAATATTATGACAAGGACGTAAAAAAAGCTGGAATCATTGACATAGGACGCTAGCTTGACGCCAACCGGATTTCGTTTGTAGATGCAATTGTTCAAAAGAAATATATGTTAGACTCAAAGTGACCCTGCATTACCACTTATGCTCAGGGTCACTTTGAGTCTAGAGTCTAGACTCAAAGTGACCCTAAGCATAGACTGTAGACTAGGCTTGCCAACCTTAATGTATGAATTTACCGGGACTTTGGCAATCAAAATGCGGGACGTGGCAAAAAAGCGGGACCCAACTGTCAAAGTATAGGGAGGCGAAAAATACAATTAGAAATTATTTTAAATAGTTTTATTTAATGTTTTACTTTGGCTTTTATTATTTTTACTTTTATTTTCATACAACTAGTTAAACAAAACGTGCGTTCACTAAATTCCAACTTCTGCCCGGAGGTTTAGCCGTAGGTGCGATAAAACGGGACAATTGGCGTCCCGCTCACGTCTTTCGCGGGACGCATCCTTGAAAGCTCTAGATACAGGACGTCCCGGCTCTCGCGGGACGGTTGGCAAGCCTACTCTAGACGTTCCGCAAATATCCCTTTAAATCCAAGTAACACATGCTACGCGAAGTTTCCAACGATGGAAAAATCCCTTAAGTCCATACATTAACTGGTTTCATATCAAAAGGTTCTACATTATAAAAATAATAATATACTAACGTAAGCCGAAAATGATAAAAAAAACAAATATCTTGATTTGGCACACGAGGTTGTCCACGTGTGGGAGATTGACTCAGCAGTCGTTACGGCCATGGCTTAATAGCCAAGAGCCTCGACCAACATCTGATGAGGCTCTCGTTAGGCTGCTGGATCAAGGGCTTGATATAGAAAGCAATACTCCTGGACACGGTGCGTACTGTCAGGAAGTTACTCTCTCTGAGGGCCTGACCATCCGTAGCGTGGACCCTGTTCCCGATGCCGGTATTTTTTGTATTTTTAAATATACAAGGTTAGTCAGAAAGGGGGTACTAATCCGAAAGGGTGTTAAAGTACACATAATAATGAATAACTTTTGTTCTACAACTTTTCCCAAAACTCAATAGTTTAAGAGAAACAGTTGTTCAAAAATCTTAAAAAAAAATCTCTAAAATCTATCTATCCCCAGTTATGATCAGCTGTGTTTACATTTTAGGTCATATTTGGGGTCATAAATTAGAAGCACCATTTTCTGAATTTGTAACTAAAGCAGAGGTGTTTTTTTTTTGAAAAAACTAAAATAAAAATCATTTTATTTGGAAAAATAAAATATCGAATTTTGAATTTTTAACACTTGCTTTCAAACAGTCATCAGCAATACTATAAGTGGGCTTCGGATTAGTACCCCCTTTCCGACTAACCTTGTATATTGTTTTTTTAATTACCTATTTAAAAAATGTTAATTACATTATGTATGTACAACGAATAAATGTAAATAACTAAAGTAACAAAAATTATTATGTGCGATATTTCTAAATTACCATAATTATCTATAGTTCCTGTAAATAATCTATTTTCTAACGTTAAGCGTTATTATTGTAATAATAGAATAGAAAGGAAGATTTATTAGTCTTGGGTATTACCAGGGTCACTTGTTTACGTCAATGGATAACTATAAGTTCTAGTTACGGCAGTTTTATATAATTGCTGGAATTCATTTACAATTATTTTGTGGAAACTGGGTGCGTGTTAGTCATTTCGGAATAATATATGAGTAATGTTTAAAAAAAAGCGTATTATTTTATTATTTATCTTAGCTAGAAATTGATATCATCCATAAATCCATTATCCATAAAAAAATAAGAATATTTTTTTCAAAGCTCGAAAAATTAACCCCCTTACTTATAAAATATTGTCTATTTTAAACACTGTATAATTTATTTAACAATATAATTATACCTGTCCTTGTCATTTGTATGCCAATGAATAGAGATGGCAACAGGCGTAACAGCCATTTTAGTTAAACAACCTTTAAACATCGTTTATAAGTAAGTGTGTAAGTCTATTAAATTTTATTTTAATTAATGCCTATTAAACGATTTTTTTTTTTTGAGAATCATTCGAAAGGAGTAAAGACAGCAATTGACTTAAAAGCCATTTTAGTTAAACAACCTTCTAACATCGTTTATAAGTGCGAAAGGGTGTAAAGCTATTAAATTTTCTTTTAATTGAAGCCTATTAAACGATGTTTTTTTGAAAATCATCCGAGTGACTGTAAAAATTATACAGACTTAAACTCTTAAAACTATACATGACGAGGATATTAATAAACATTCCTTATTTCTGCCCAAACTAATCATAAAGTTATCACTTATTAGGAGGAAACAAACTGTGCTAGCAATACATACATACAACCATAATTTAGCTACAAATACATGGCAAGTTATGTAATTGCTATGTGTTAGGCACTTGTGGTTTGCACCAACAAAGAGTTGAATTGTTAATTAATTTACTTGGTTTGTTGCTGTCTACAATGTGATTATGACAATCATATTTAACGTTAAATTGTGTAAATACCACAACAATTGATTGTTAAATACCTCCTTGTTAAACTGTCAGTTGCTTTGTTTGCTAAAATATTATAGTATCATCAATCATGTGCATTGGGGTGCATGAAAAGAGCGTCCACGAGTATATATAGTATATACTTTAGTACTTCCGGCGCACCCTGGGCAGTCAGCCCCGCTACCAACCTTGTTGACAGGCTAATCTTTTCACTACAGCATGAGCTATTTTCGTATAGCTCGTGCTAACACGAGAGATCAATCATGTAAAGTACGACAACTGAAGTCGCATCGGAAAACTTCGTAAAACCGATCACTTCCGAACTGAGTGCGACTTTAACACCACGAATGTTTATTAGTACTGCAGTAAAAAATGATCTTTACGTTGACGCAATAACTGTGAATGGCGCAAAAATGAGCGACTGCCGTATGTTGTTCGATCAGGTACATCTATGTAACTTATTAGTTGTGTTGAAACATTGGGTAGACTTACATAACAAATGGTTCTACATCTCTGACATTCGCTAGAGCTCCTTACGAATTTTACCAATTACGCTTGCATTTTGACTGCCAGATCTAACATTGAAGCCGTCATGACCATATTCAGCAGTACAGGTTATCATATACTAGTACAGTGAAAAACATAATAAAAACCGGACTATTGCGTGATTAAAGTTTGATGTGTGATCCCTTAACATATAAAGACAAACAAAACGGTATATGTAGACTCCTTATTATAAAAACATATTCTATAAACTCGAAAAATGAGTTACCTAAAGACATTAGGGATGGAACTGAAACCATTTCTTGCGCTAACTTCACAAGACCCTTAAATCATGTACAAAGTAATAATAATAAAAGACTACTAATGTTCTTACTGCATTAACACAGTATTGATATGTCTACACTACACCCGTGCGCTTTCATGTTCATCTTGCGCTTTCATATTTCAATTCCTCTTGCGTCAAGCGCATGCAATATTGATGCCGTATGACGCATGCAGCTTATCGTCTACATCGGTGCAGCGATGTGCCTCGGTCAGTCGTCAGTCGACATACAATAGACGGATTAGCGTGCGCTAGGGGCATGCGCTTTTGTCGAACTAGTATTAAGGCATGCACTATTGCATGCGCTATGGCGCTTCACGCATGCCTCAGACGAAGACGCAAGATGAACGTGAAAGCGCACTGGTGTAGACATAGTTTATCACACTTTACACTGTGACATTCGTACAATATCTACCTATTTAGAATTTTATTTACGAAGATAATTTTACACTCTGCATTTTCCTCATAATTAATCAAAACGCCAAATCCAACTAGAGACTAAATTAACTCCTCAACAACCAAACATTAAACAATCAATGTTTGACTAAACAAAACCCAGACACCTCAAAACTTGATAAAAGATAAAATCAGTCTTCTTTAATGGCGACGAACTTAACATTCTGCCGTCCGATTTATAAAAGGCTGATATGTGAGTAAACCTAATTTTGAGTTATGAGCAAAAACGTGGAAAAAGTTGTCCCTAGAATTTCTGAAGACATATAGGTATTTTTGTTTTAACAAATTATTGGGCTACTTTTAAGCTCATTGTATAACTTTTAATGAGTTACAGGACTAATATTGTTTTTAAAATTAAAGTTTTTGTTTTTTAGCCATTCTTTTCAGTACTTACTGAAATGTGATCATCTACAATATGGTATGGTATGATATGGTAATGTCTCTGTAAAAGTCTCTGGATCTCGTAACAGACAAATGATAGAAAAATACGGACCAGACTGGTCGATTAAGAAAAAGTTGCGCTTTTACATTAGTATATATGAAACTGCCTCGTTGGTCTAGCGGTCGCAAGCGCAACTGCAGAGCGTGAGGTCCTGGGTTCGATTCCCAGGGCGGGTAAAGTGTTATTGGGTTTTTCCGTGTGGAATTTCTCAGTAGCAGCCCGGAGTCTGAATTTAAGCCCGGTCGATGGCAATAGGCTCGCCCCCTATTACATGAGACGTAAAACATAACGGCGAAATGTGAGTGTACTAGCGATGGGCGTTGAATCAACGAACTAGTTGAATCAACGTTGATGTCTCTTCAACGGAATTAACGTTGACCGTGTACAAATCAACTCGTTGAATTCGTCAACGAGTTACGAGACAACGACGTTTATGAATTCAACTCGTTTCATCGTTTAACGAATTCAACGAGTTGATTTGTACACGATCAACGTTTTGTTATTTTCAACGTACGTAAATTGTATTTTTTTAAGAATAAAACTCCCGCTACGACGCGATAGTCATGACAAGAATTTGAACTCTAAATAACGAATACAAGATTTTATATTTATTTAGTAATTTGATCAATGTCATTATTTTTTAAAGAAAGTAAACGTAAAGTAAGAATTAATAATGTCATATTATTAATTCATAAAATGATTCATCATAAAATGTTATCCAATTTCATTAGGTAAACTGCATCAAATTGTTCGTAAATTAACATTACAACAGCATACGTTAGTAAAAGCGTTTTGGCGTTTATCGTTCATGCAAGTTGACGTTCGTAACACGTTAACTCGTTGACGAAATTAACTAGTTGATCAACTAGTTGACAAACGCAATTCAACGTTAACGTTTCGTTGACGGAAAAACCTTCAACGACCCATCGCTAGAGTGTACTATACACCTCTGCCCAACCCTTCGGGGAATATAAGGCGTGATGTTGTATGTTATACAAGGTGTAACTTAAATAACGAACAACCTCTTAAGGAGTCACTGTACTCATCATTATGAACAACTTTTACTATGGGACCAAACACGAAATCGCGAAAAAAATCAGCTGTTCCCTACATTTATGTTCGTTCTTTTCGCGATTTTGGTTTTGGTCCCAAGTTGTTCAAAATGATGATTACAGTGACCCCTTAAGAGGTTGTGCGTTATTTATGTTACACCTTGTTTATAAAACTCAAATTTGACCAAAATGTCACTTAACGGTCTTTTAGAATTCGGACGGCAACATTATGATTTCTTCGAAAGCGCCTAAATTGTAGTCGCGAATTTAAATAAAATGTGTGTGTACGTGCCGCGAGTCTTGTACAATAACACGCATATACATACAAAAGCTAAAACGAATTAACATAATAATGATTTGTTTTATCAGTACATAGTACTGGGTACTGGGTGCTGAGTCAGTACGGAGCTCGGACGACGAATACTAACGTAAACGACGCACGTCTTGGAAACACCCTTTATGTTGTGCATCATTGTTAGTGTATAAATGTTTGTTCGTTTTTAGTGTGTTTTGTTATTCACAATGATTAACTACTTATAGGTAGTTGGGTATTAATAAACAAATAAAGTACAAATATAAATACCCCTGTCTTCGTAAATAATGGGTTTATTACAATTGGATAGTCCATGAGGGTCATTAGCAGTGATCGGAAAAAGGTGAGCTAATTTACCTAAACTTCAAAGAACAGAGACAAAAACTGGAGACTTCCTTACGACAACATTTTTTTTTCGTGAAAATTATTCCGGGTTTCGGGACATCACTAAAGTACATTTTAATATTAATGTTAATAGTACAGAAAACAATTAAATTCGTTTCCTATTTTTGTTTCCCAAAATTGTCACAAAACCAGATGACACGTTTTTCATTGTTTTTAAAAAAGAGGTTGTTTATTGTTTTCAAAAAAGGAGATTGTCTTTTATTTTTTGAAAACAAATGAAACACAATCTCCGAGAAAATTCTCCCGAAAAAAAAATGCTGTCGTAAGGAAGTCTCCAGTTTTTGTCTCTGTTCTTTGAAGTTTAGGTAAATTAGCTCACCCTTTTCCGATCACTGGTCATTAGCTTCGGATTTAAGTCGACTCAACCGTTTAATTAAGATATTTTTCAATTACAGTTTAACTTTTGTCTATCATATCATCATCATCATCATTCAGCTGAATGACGTCCACTGCTGGACATAGGCCTTCCCCAAACAATGTTGGGGGGGTTTGCCATAATCGCCACGCTTGGCAGGTGGGTTGGCGATCGCAGTATGGTTGTTAAAGTACTCAGAGAACGATGCTGCCCGTCGTCTAGGGAATCCTTTAATCGAATAAATAAAAATAATCCTTTAAAAGAATAGCACTACCTCATCTTTTCCTGTGGGTGTCGTAAAAGATTACGACACCCACAGGAAAAGATGAGGTAGTGCTATTCTTTACATCCGGCACCACACGGACGATCATCATATCACTGAATTAAATCTACTTCACATTCATAAAAGATAGGAAAACGGAAGTAAATAAATACTTATTACTGATCAATGAAGTTGAAAGTAAACTTTTAAAGTTAGAATTATTAAAATTAAAGTAAACTATTAATTTTAAAGCTAAGCCTTTTTAAAGTGGAAACTATTATTTTTGAACGGTCATATTTTATTATATTCCACAAGTTAGGTCATATGTTAAGTGTTGTTTTCTAACAAACTCGTTTGAAAAAGTTAAGTCCCTTCTTAAATGTAACTGACACTGTATAGTTTTGAATCCGTTTTTTCACCCTGAACATTCTAAAGTATACGCGATCAGTACGCAAAATCCGTGTATATTTTAGAAACAAAGTTTTAATTTACAGCATTCTAAAATATACGCGACTAGTTTTCATATGTATGCGTTCTGGCCTTGTATATTCTAGAAAGACGCCTGATCAATGATCATAATATTGCGATGAGAATAATTAGAATATCTTCGTTATACAACATGACTGGTTAGTCGCTTTACTTTACATCCGAAAACCATAAGCACTGCTTATCATTCTGTACAACTTTTACTATGGGACAGACTCTACAATCGAGTCCAAAAATTCAGCTGTTCCATATAAAATATATACTCTTATATCTCTTAACAAAATGTATGGAAGAGCAGATTTTTTTTTCAAGAACTCTTTGTCTGTCTGCTTCTATTTTCATTCCGAGAATAAATGAATTTGTCGTTGTCTTTGTTTACCAAACCTAACGTTAAAATTGAGGTGCTTTAAAAGAGCCTCCACGAGTGACGCTGACGATACTTAAAAGTTGTCTGGAAGAAATTGCTTTAAGCGATAAGACCGCCATTTGTACTGTTCTTAATTACGTGTATTCCTTCTGTTTTATTTATTTAGTGTACAGTAAAGTATATCTATCTATCTAAATTCGTCCGGCGCACTTTGGATAGTCAGCCCCGCTACCAACCTTGCTGACTGACTAATCTTTTCATCACGACATTAGCTATTCTCATATAGCTCGTGCCTACACGACAGCAGAAGACCAGCTCCACTATTGAATATTTTCCCTTCATAGGGAGAAAAAGACACAATATCCTCCGGAGTCTGGAGTCTGGATTCAATCGTATAATACACCTGATTCTGACTCTAGCCTTTACCACAAAAACCTATGTTCTATTCTAGACAATCTCACAGGACAGGAAGCAATCTGTTAGTTATTAATATTTGTACGAAGCAGACTGCCCTTTATATTTTTCTAAACAATTCTTTCCATCCAATGGTTGTCTGGAAGAAATTGATTTAAGCGATATGACCGCCACTAGTACTGTTCTTAATTGTGAGTTTTCCTTCTGTTTTATTTATTTTAGTTTACAATAAATTATATTCTACAATCCGTATCAAAAGAAAGAGACAATAACATATAACAAAATAAAACGTTCGAAGTACCTATGGCAATTTGGCAGCATGCCAAGGTCAAAATGATTTACAAATAATGCACTTTCACCAGGATTTCGATAAAGTTACTCATATGTATGTGTCAGTGTAACTTCGAGAAAATATTTTGAAACGTCATAAAAAACGGATCTGGCTATAAAAAAAAAACTAGAAAATGTTGTGCAACTTTATTTGATGACGAGGACTTATATTTCGTACGAAATAATTTTATTCTTCTTTTCTCGTGTCAACAAGAGCTATACAAAAATAGCTCATGCTGTGGTGAAAAGATTAGCCAGTCAGCAAAGTTGATAGCGGGGCTGACTGCCCAGGGTACGCCAGACGTACTTAAGTATCGTCACTCGTGGAGGCTCTTTTCATGCACCCCAATAATTAATTTCTCCTCATATACACCAAAATTCTCAAATCCTCGCATTCCATCAGTTCCTCTACATCAGGGTTCCTTAACCTGGGGTCTATGTCACTAGGGCCGAGGTTCCATGGCTAGCTTACCTAACATCATTATTAAGATAATAGTAAAATGCAATAACTTGTAAGACCGTGGGTGGTCTGTTTAAAAAGTATTTTTAGATTCTCTTGTTTTCTTGACTTACACAATAGGGTATTTGACTGAAAAAATCTAATTAGTCCGACAGTTAGATTATCAAAAAATATTTGACCCGTATTTTTTCTTTTGTTACGTAAACCAAAATTGACGAAGATACGACACTTTTAAAATTGGCAAAGCGTCACAGGCAAGTATAATTTTTAGTTGCTTCTGACGTCACAAGACTCACAAGCCCCACTCTCGAGTTTTGATGCGTTTTATCTTTCCAAATATTCATAGATTTAACAAGAGAAAAAATACGTGTCCATTGTTTTTCAAAACTCTAACTGGCGCATGGCGGACTAAGTAATTAGATTTGCAATTTATTGATGCTGTCAACATGCCTATTCTATTTGAAAAAGGCCCGTGGGACTATTGCAATTTTGTAAGTGGTCTGCGGCTACAAAAATCTTAAGAAACCTTAGTCTATATTAATATAATCATCCATACTTAGTCCTCGTTTATGGAGACACAAATTCCGCTGCGTACAATTAAAAAAATACACTCGGAAAAACGCGTCTACATCAACACATACATCATTGTACAAGATTAGTCGGAAAGGGGGTAGGTACCTACTAATCCGGAAGGATGTTAAAGAACTCATAATAATGAATAACTGTTGTTCTAAAACTTTCCCTAAAAGTCGATAGTTTAAGAGAAATAGCTGTTCAAAGATTTCCTAAAAAATACGCTTAAATTGAATTCGTAATAAAAACAGGGCTTTTTTTCAAAAACTAAAAAGTACACACATCAAAAGTGTCTAGGGATCAAGCATTTTTATGCGGATTTCTTGAGATTGAGATGTGGCTTTGTAATAAATTTATGATTTTATAAATTTATATGGATCCTTTTTGGTGCATTTCATAATTTGAATCAGGAACTGTGAATCAAATTCGAGTAAAAGATGAAAATCAGCTGTCAATATTTTCCCTATAAAAACATACAACGCATTGAAGACATTATTAGTGCTACTGTTTCCCTACTACTGATTAAAACCAACGTTATTATGGAGCGGCGACGTCATTTAAGCAGGGAAGAAATGCTCAGAGCCGTGGGAATGATAGAAGCTGGTTCCCGGCAACGTACTGTGGCTTTAGCTCTGAATACAAGTCAGAGTGTTATCAGTCGACTTTGGACACGTTACCGATGCACTGGTACCGTGGCTGAGCGCCATGGAGGACGGTATCGCTGCACCACACGGAGACAAGACCGATACATTCAAATCTTAACTCGAAGAGCTCCAACAATAACCGCCATGATGTTAGCCGTGAGGCTTCATCACTCTTCAGGGAACTTAATTAGCGACCAAACAGTCAGAAACCGCTTGCATGAAGTGAACCTTCATTCCCGAAGACCGCTACGGGTACCACCTATAGCAATGCACAATCGTAGGATTCGATATCAATGGGCTCTTGGACACAGAAATTGGGCAGAAGAACAATGGCGTTTCGTGTGCTTTTCTGATGAGTCTCGTTTTGGTATGAGACCGGATACAAGACGTATACGACACTGGAGAACCCCTGGACGCCAACAGCGATTAAAATCCTGCCAGGAAGTCCATCCTTATAGTGGTGGAACCATCATGGTATGGGCGGGTATTTGGATCGGCGGAAGAACTGAGTTGATTTGGATCAGAGGCAACCTCAACGCTCAAATTTATGCTGAGACGATTGTATCAGACGTCATCGTTCCTCTACAAGCGCAAATCGGTCCCTTATTTCAGTTAATGCATGATAATGCACGACCGCACACCGCAAGAGTTGTAAGACAGACTCTCGCCGCAGCTAACATCAACGTCCTGCCCTGGCCTGCTCAGTCACCAGACTTAAACCCGATTGAGCATGCATGGGATATGCTACAGAGAAGAGCTCTGCCGAATATGGAGGGTATCCAGTCGCAAGAAGACCTTTTTTTGTTGTTGCAACGAACATGGGCGGCCATTCCACAGCGTGATTTGGATGAACTCATTTTGGGTATGCCAAACCGATGTTCTTGTGTTGTTAGTGTTCGCGGTAGAAACACGGATTATTAATTGTTTAAGTTACCCAATAAAATTTTAAAGAAAACTGTTATTTCAGTCTTTTTTTCGAACTTTTGTGTTAGTGGTTCAAATGTCAAAAATCCCTTTATTAGGAAAATGGCAAATTTCTTTATTAATGCAAAGGTGACTTGGTTTATCGTTACTGTGACAAACGAAAACACTTTATTTGATGAATCCTTAAAGAAAATTTTAATTAATATCAATCAGGAGAAAAGTTATTGCAAAAATATATGTTGATCCCTAGACACTTTTGATGTGTGTATTATAACTTTCGTGAGATACATCCATATTTATGATTAATTACGAGTCGACTCGCGACCTCGCCGCGTGATCAACTCATGATTAAGGGCTCCGTATGGGTCCGAAACTAGTCGGGCAATCCCGAAAAATGCACATGACTACACCGTAATTAATCATAAATAAAAACTAAAAAGAAAGCATTTTGCAGGGAAATAAAAGTTACCGAATTTTGAAATGTTTCTTCACTTTCTTTAAAACAGGGATAGTTTAAGTGAATAGCGGATTAGTAGTCCTTAAGCCTCGCATCACGCTGCGCACTAACCTGCGCGTTTCCATAAACGAAGCCTTAGACCTAATCTAAACCCAATTGCGCCATCACCCAGGTGTCACCAACCTTGACAGCGCCAATTCGCATTGTTTGGGCACTGGCCTCACTTTCATTGAGGTACATCTACTGTATGAATCAGCGGCAATCCCAAGCCGTCACGTCTAGTTCCGTACACGTGACATACATAATATATTAAATAATAACACTAAAGTAAACAGACGCCATACTACGATTTTAGAAATCATTTAGCCCTTTGCCCATATTAATTATGTTTTACTTTCAATTTTGTGACTAAGCGCTAAGAAATGTTAATTAATTTCGCTACATTTACGCAGGGTCAGTTGTTCCGGTCAGTTTATTTCCGGTACAGGTTCATTGCCTATTTTAGGTTACTACAATAGCTAATCTTTGCCTAGAAGGTCTATTGTTCGACACTTTATCGTTCCTTCTGAAAGGCAAGTGCTAGAGCTAAAAGACCCAATATTTTGTTTGTATCCATTAACCCGGAGGTTCTCAAACTTATTTCGTCTACCGCCCACTTTGAGAATCAATTATTTTCTAGCGCCCCCTAAAATTTTTAACGTTACCACATCATACTAATCACAATAGCAATCATTACTTTTATCTCCTTTTACCTCCCCCCTGTAGGCCTGTAGCGCCTACAAGGGGGCGTTATCGCCCACTTTGAGAAACACTGCATTAACCTTATCTTTATCGTTTTGACAAGTATATTTGGGTCAGTCTAGTTCATTCAGTGTAGTAGCTCATTCCTAAATATGTTTTCTATCTATGAAGTTGTGGATACACTGACCGCTCAGTGAATCAAAGTGGTTAACTGACCAGACCAGTTAGTGTTAGTTCGTGGAAATATCTCTTCGTCGTTTCTGCCTTGCTGATTCGTTTTGCAGATCATTGAGCACTTTTTGTCGACCCCCAAGCAGGGCCTTAGCTAGAGGCTTTGGGGCCCCAAAGCAACAAGTGATCGGGCGTTTACCGAGTTCCTTTATCTACTTTTCCGGTTGCATCACCTTTAGCTCCGGCCTCCACGTAATAACATAGGTTTTTTTTATCTGCCAAAAATATGTGAATTAACATAGAAAATGTTTTAGGAAAACCCTACACAAACTGAGGGTAAAGGTTGTACGTGGAATTCTTTAATTATCCTTTAGAAATCTCAGACGTTACAGGCGTAAATTATTTTAAATAGTTTTATTGAATGTTTTACTTTGGCATACAACTAGTTAAAAACAAAACGTGCGTTCACTGAATTCCAGCTTCTGCCCGAAGGTTTAGCCGTAGGTACGATAAAACAGGACAATTGGCGTCCTGAACACTCTTTCGCGAGACGCATCCTCTTAGGCCTCTTGTTCACGGCACGGTTTCTTAACCGTACGGCGTATTAGCCGCGCCGTAGAAAAATCGTGTGAGCTTGTACACGACACGGCAAACCACCAGCCTAAACTGATTTATATTCATTTTGTAAGACAAAATCAGTGTTGGAAAGCTGTCATGCAATAATTTCCCGTCGCGAAAACGTCCGGTGCCGTTAACAAACTCTCATAGGCCGTCATACAACACTAATGTAAATCAAACCGTGCGCAAAAGAGGAGTAGCCACGGTGCATCCGGCGGCGCAGGCGTGCCGTTGTGCCGCCGTACCTACCCGTCAACAAACTTCTATAGTAGTCCAAACAATACTAATGACCGTGCCTACACACGGCTAATTAACCAAAGGTTTTTACGGCGAAGAAACGTGTGTGAACAAGAGGCCTTACGCGGCATCTTACGTGAGCGATCTAGAAGCGACGCGAAGCGGCGCGGCGCGACGCGAAAACAACAAACAGTCGATACCTATTGAAGTGGCCTACGTGACCAAACGCACGTAGAGTGCGGTGCGGCGCGGCGCGAAGCGAAGCGAACGCAATCAGTTGGCTTGATATTTTCGCACGAACTGGATGCGGTGCCGTACAGTGCTACTGAATGATGGCGGCGCGCGGCGGGCGGCTTGCGAGCTCACAGGACAAAGCCGCCGCATCGCATTGAATTCGCGTGTCACCGCATCGGATCGCTTCGCAATTCGCGTCGCTTTGAACCGCCTACGTAAGACGCCGCGTTAAGCTCTAGAAACGGGACGTATCGGCTGTCGCGGGACGCACGGTTGGCAAGCCTACTTCTGACTACCCGTAACGATTATCATAGGTATTCGTATGACACCCGGGACCGATGGTTTAGCGCGCTCTCCGAAGCACGAAGGAGTCTCGATGTGTAACGAATGATCACCCATCCATGGACTGACCGCGGCAAGCGCACCTTAACCTTGCAAATCATATGGTCCGCGTAAAGTCCGTTTTTTAATCTCGGAGACAAAATTGACAAGCACAAATGTCAAACTTGTAAATTTTAGGAATATTATAAGTTTTTAAACTGCTTTTAACACCAACACAATCATTAGAACTTAGAACGGGATATTTACCATGTTTATTATTTTCATCCCTGATCATGGCGCTTGTAACGGTGCCGAAATATCGGAAACTCACAACAAATAATAAACATGGTAAATATCTCGTTCTAAGTTCTAAGGATTGTTTAGGAACATTATTTTCAAATTTGACGTTTCGTACCTGTCAATTCAGTCTCAGGGATTAAAAAACGAAATATAGCTGTTAATTAACCACGAGCCACTCCAAACTATACGCCTCTATAAATTCCTAATCGTGTTTATGACCTTTTTAACTATATTTTAGCATATTTAAACTATATACTTTATAGGTATTTAATTTCTATTTGGATATCACGTCTACCCTATATTCTTATCTATCGCGGTGACATAAACATCCTGAATACATACACTCCTAACCTAAATTCAGTGAATATCCTGTGTACAACTCTAATTTTATTATTTTTAACATATTTTTTCCTTTATAATATTTATTACATAGGTACTTATACTATTTTGATTTGTTCCTAGAAAATATTATTTTGATAAATGTAGGCACTTAATTGCGGAAAAGATCATATTTGCAACTTAATAATATTGTATAGTGACGTAACATAATTATTATACTTTGGTCCAATAAGTCTAAGTTATAAAAAATTACTTGTTCGTTTTAACACTAAACTTTCCTAGACTTTAAATGGATTTAAGCAAAATCCAAAGCAGAAGACCCAATTCTACTAAGCGGGTTGTTTAGAATCTTATAATCGAAACGCAGTTATACCACGGCCGTTTGACCGTTATCTTTACACGAAAAAAAGTTAGAGCCGTGTTTGAGCTATGATTCGATTACAATTTTTAACTATTTTTTTAGTACTATTGCCTCCTGGGGCCTAATTCTCCTAAAATAAATTGTTGCCAAACGCAATCGAACCACAACCGCCAGTCAGTTTTTGTTTTCGAAAACTTTCAAAATTATTGATTTTGTTTTTTGTGTCAAACAATTCGACAGCTTTTGAAATTGAGAACTGTCTGAATGAACGGTTCGGCCTTGGTTCGGTTGTGATTTATCAAGATTTATTTTAGGAGAATTAGGCCCCAGGTTCCACGATATGGCTAGCCTTTGATTGTACTTGTTCTTACGGAGACCAGCATGCTAATTGCGCAAAACCACTCGTAATCGCTATGTATTTGATTTTGACAGGTCAACAATTTCCATAGAAACGTATGTATAACAATCCGACTTCTCCACAACTATGTAGGTACCACGCAATGAATATTGTTGTGTTGTCAAAATGAAAGCTATTGAAATTACGAATTTGATACGCAATTTGAATGCTGATTTTCGCAAAGTCAAAGAATGTTGCTTATTTTGGATTCCACCAATAAAATACAGCAAATAAATCATACTTATTGTCACAGTGTCCATCGCAAACTATAAACAAACTATAATACTAGGTATAGGTATAAACAATTTCTTATCAATCTAGATAGTTTTAGAGCAGAGTTCCAAAATAGTTTTAAACATGTTAAAAACGTTAATTTGCCTATTTATTTCTAACTGAACCATAACTTCTATTACAGAAACGAGTGGGAACATCCTAGGAGCCAGCGAATGGAACACGGGTTATCCGTCAACGGCTTCTATGTACCCTGCGTACGCGCCACTCCAGCCGCCTTACTACAAGCCAGATCCCACTATACACATACCTACAGGTACAGTACATTCGACATTCAATCAATCAAATGAGCTTATCATACTTCATTGCAGGGTATTGATAGATCTCTCATAACTTGCGCTAGCTAACTCCCGGAATTCCGCTTTGCATCAGCTATAAATTGACGTGAAGTAACAATCCAACAGATCGATCTGCCTAGCCTTTTCCCAACTGTGTTGGGATCAGGGGCCTAATTCTCCTAAAGTAAATCTTGATAAATCACAACCGAACCAAGGCCGAACCGTTCATTCAGACAGTTCTCAATTTCAAAAGCTATCAAATTGTTTGACACAAAAAACAAAATCAATCATTTTGAAAGTTTTCGAAAACAAAAACTGAGTGACGGTTGTAGTTCGATTCCGTTTGGCAACAATTTATTTTAGGAGAATTGGGCCCCAGGTTATTTGATAACCTTTACAATGAGGGTAGTTTTTTGTCAACTTAGTTGAGAATCCATGAAACCAAAACTAATAACCAGGACACGTGAAAAAAGGAGAGGCTCGATTTATTTGCTCACAAGTGTAGATGCGGCTGAATACCAGTATTTAACACGGAGCTGGACAATTTCGATATCCTAAAGTAAGACCGGTTATCCTTCCGGGCTTCTGACTTCCCGTAACAACTGTCATAGGTATTCGTATGACACCCGGGACCGAGAGTTTCACGTGCTCTCCGAGGCACGGGGGTATTTAACTAACGGTCGATATGTAAAGCGGCCCCGAGACGATCAATGCCAATCGTCAATGTGTTACGTTATTGACAATTGCAATTGAAGTGCCATTGCTGCAGTTTTCAATATGCTTTTTGGCATTGGAACAGTTGGTGTTCGCACAGGCAGCTAGGGACAATGGTACCAAATACAGACTTAGCGTTTCTTGCCATAACTGTGGCTGTCGGTACTAAAAAAAAAGAAAAGAAAAATATACGCTGTTGTAAGGAGTGGTATAAAAGTAAGATAAATTCCCGGTCATCGATATTACGTGGGGTATCCGCCATGTTTGCTTTCACTGTTGTCAGAAGCGAGAATGACGGAAACGATTGTCAATGACTCAGGTATACGATCAATTGGCAGCTTCAATGGCTCCTGTCAATGAGCCTCAATCAAATTTTTTATCAATTGCTTTCAATCACGTAACTGCGATTGACAATCGTTTCAATTGTACTTGTAATCGTTCAATGGCAATTGACAATAACGTAAAATTGACAATTGTCATTGATCGTCTCGAGGCCACTTAACTAACGGTCACCCATCCACGGACTGACCGAGGCAAGCGCCGCTTAACCTCGCAAATCGTGTGGATTAATTAGCCACGAGCCCCTCCAGCTTGATTAGCCACCTAATCTAAAGCAGGCAATTCTATATTGTTAGTATATTAGATTAACCTTTGACATCGCGTAGAGCAACAACTTATTAGGACAGGAGATTGCAATGCACATGTCGTGACTAAACAACACATACATACGAATTCGTATAGTATAGTAGGGTATTTACACAATGGCAATGTATGGCCTCTTGGTTGATACAGTCATCATACAACTTGCTAAAATGATTCACTCTATTTTTGATGTGACTCGCTTTATTTTGAACTCGTCACGGAAAAACATAAATTAATTGTAACAAGTTGAGAATAGTAAGAATTAGTTGTTTTGTTATTTATTATTCTGCAATATCCGAAAAGTAGATTGAAAAACCCATTACTGCAATATGTATCGCCATAAATAAAACATTCACTGCGAGAGCCTTATTCACTATAAAACATAAAACGCAAATAACACTGCCGCGTCTCCATCTAATTGTGCAATCGGAAAAAGAGTATTTATTTTAAACGAAATTAATTTTATTTTTTAGTTGCGTTTGCAAACAACACCATCAGGAACTGCAAAAATACAATAGGCATGTAACATTTTTTTTTTTCTCTTAATCAATCACAATCACAGGAATATAAACTCGAGAAAAATATTAAAAGTCAAATGTTACTATTGTTTGTTGCTCAAAACAATTATTTAACTTCAACAATTTTCTTCTACAGTTCAAACATTCTTTATTGTCGCGGCCATAATGTGACGTCATAATCTATGATACTGCTTTGTTTACATCTCTTTTTAGCCACAAATCATTTAAAATTTTAATTATTTCTTGTGCTTTATTCAAGCAGAAATCGCACTTAACTTACCGCCATGAAAAATCTAACAGTTTGCTAAAAAAAAGATTACCTATCTATAGATTTATTCACACGTATTTTGAAGTCACTTCCGGCATTTTCGAAGACGACGCGTTTCGAGATTGCATTTTTATGTTACGTTTTTTTTTTGTGGAACAAATAAAAACGTAACATAAAATAATGAATTGTAAAATAAGCAAAGCGTTAAAAAGTGTAAAAAAATGCAACTTGTTTCTTGACTCCTGTACAATGTATATTTAAATAATGAAAGAGCTTTGAATTACATGTATATTCCCCTATTGTAACGCAGTCGCTTGAGTTGCATAGAATAACCGAACCCTCCTGATAGACCACTACAATGGACAGTCATAAAGAGAGTCATTTACCAACGTACTGAAAAAACCATAACACCGTTTGCGACACCTTCCGAGGGTGGCTTACTCCTTGCTGAGAACCACAACAAACACATGCTTATTATAATACTGAATTAAAATTTAATTAAAAAACCTCCCACATTTTAATGCCTGAAGCGATTATCATCCAATATAGCTAAGAACACTCCCAATTACACCATTTAAAACAAAAAAAACGCATTGAAATCTGTTCCCCCGTTTAGGAGCTACATTGCCACAGACAGACACACCGACAGATAAAGGGCAAAGGGACAAACTTAATACACCCCTCTTCTTGCATCGGGTGTTAACAAACCAGACCACTCATATTATCATCGGAAAGGCGTGGTTAAAATATTTCGGGTACCTCAGGCCCACGGTGTATATCTTCAAAAATAAGGTTAATTTTAACTAGGAACTGTTTTTTTTTATTCTAACACCTTTGAAGACTTCAGTACGAGGAATGGTCAAGTGTGAACTTTACAAATAAATTAATTTTACATTTTGGGGAAGTTGGGAAAGAATGTATGAAAAATCATTTTGGGGAACTTGGAACTTGGGGAGATCGGGCATCACCCCATTTTTTAACATTTTTCCATACATACGTTGTACCTACCTAATTATAATTGTTTTTCTAACACCGCTACTACTTGCGTCACACATTAAATATTGATAAACGGACTTCCTCCATTCACAGCCGTGGTTACCCATCGTAATGGAGCGGTTGACCACATGATAGGGACTACACCACATACCTATAATCCTTGTATTATTCAATTATATTATGAACTAGAGCCCTGAACACTAATGATTTGATCTAAACGAGAGCGCATGATATAATTGTTCGTTTTATTCTCACGTTTGCCGTAAAAATAATTCGTGTGGTCTATCTTTCCGTAGATTATGTAGATAGATAGATAGATTACTCTTTATTGTCCACCAGTTATGATACAAAACACATTTTATAAAATATTGTACAATGGATGGTCTTATCGCATTCGGCGATCACTGCCAGACAAGCTTAGGATAGACAGAATAAGGATAGTCCGCGGCGTAGTAACGAAATTATAAAAAAACCTTATTAAAGCTCGACCAAAATTTTCGATCAGATTTGACGTTTGCTTATAAGCACAAAATAAATGTGTACAGAAGTTGCAAGCCTTTGATTTCAAAGAAAGTCGCCTTTTTTATGTAAACATCACGCTTGGTGCTTGATGTTTACATGTTGATGTTATAATAAAACTAAACGCTATGCATTGCAGTAATTATTAGTACCTCTAGTACTTTGACAGGTGTCAAATCTGACCTATTAGATTGCGACAACTATACATTTACTGTACTGTAAGTGTCTTCGATTAGGAGAATGTGTCAAAATGTGGGCAGCGCTGGTAAAAATATATTGCGATCACTAATCTATCCACCATCTTTGATGATTAGCAGTGCCTCACGACTAATAGCGACTAGCGATCGATACGGAGCGACCATAATATTAAGCAGTGGATATTTGGATGTTGCATTTATAATAATGTAAACCTTTCTTTCTCCCTCAGTGCTACCTGAAATCCCGCTTGGCCATACGGACTACAGCGGCTACCAATCCAGCACGACCGGCTTCGTGAAAGGCAGCCCAAGCGGTACGGGTTCTGCGCTCACCGAGCTCAACACCCCCGCTGCGATGCCCTCACAACGATACGACCCTAACTACTACAACTCCTGGCCTAGCAACACCTACAATTACAACAACTATCAATATAACAACATCAACAACAATCCAGCCTGCATACAATCACACGCGCCATATATCAATCCCAATCCTCAAATGATACTCCCAAACCTCTACTCAACAGTCAACCAAAACCAAATACACGTCCATCTACACAGCTCGGGCGACAAACACAACCTGGAACAGTGTTTCCCGAGCGAAATTAAAATTAGCGACATAGATGGGGGCATCTCTATTACCACAGAGCTACAAGGGGCTGGCGAAGGCAGCGGTATGGTCCAAAGCTGCGAAGCCAACGACGAAGTGAAACATGGTCTCTATGGCGCGGGAAACCAAGAAGTCTGGAGACCATATTGACATTTCGCTTATTCGTGTAAAAAAAACATTCCATTGTACATATTGTGATATAAATAATCTGTTCTATGATTCTTGATAATGTATAGAAATAAATTCCAACTAAATTAATGTTAAACATTAATTAGATGTTAATTGTTAAATTAATTGATTAAGTAATAAAATATTAAATTAAAAATTTATTTAGTCTGGTTTTGTTGCTAAATACCATCGTCATCATACATAGATACATAATGAGCCCAATTGCAGTCTACCTATATGTTACTCCTTACAGTCGGTCAACGTAGAACATTGTCGCAGAGCAATCGTGCGGGGTGTTGCGGGGTGAAGGAGCGGAGGTTATGTCCCGAGTAGCCATACTGCATACTCGGGACATAACCTCCGCCCCTACATAATTTTGACATTTCATAGGACCTGTCAATTGTATGGGCGTTGACCCACTGTATGTAGTAAGTAGGTACACTGTGCCAATACTGTCCCATCGCTGGGCACGGGCCTCTTCTCAGAATGAGAAGGATTTAGACCTTAGTCCACCACGCTGGCCTGGTGCTGGTTGGCGGACTACACACCATCGAGAATTATATGGAGCTTTCTCAGGTGTGCAGGTTTCCTCACGATATTTCTCTGTGGAAGAACGAGGTATGGTGTTCCTCCAACACAAAGGGAGGATCCTCCAACCAGGCGGAGTCATGTGCCTGGCGGGCTACTGCCCAATGGTTAATACTAGGCGGTTGTATACAAGCTTAGTTTTAGTATACATTAAACCTGAAACTAGTTTGTTCAGAATCACTAGGAGAATCGATTGACATATTTCTTACACCACTTTTTTTTTTCATAAATTTCAGTTTTGTTTCAGTAGTTTTCTACCCATAACAGTTGATGGGAATAGACACCTTGAGGCTTGAGACGGTCCTCTCGGTCAGTTTTCGTGTATTAGACAACCCCTGCATAGCACATCTCAGGCATTTCACACTTTTTTAGGGAACTTAACGCGACATAAACTAAGGTGTAACTTGGAGATTTACTAAAAAAAACACATATTCAGGCAGTTCTGATGAAAATCTTGTTGGGGTGTCTCGGTTTTCGTATAAAGTAAAAATAAGGTTGTAAATACTATCTGCGTGTTAAATCATGACAGCGCGATGTAGGAACTGTCATCTATGAGAGTTGTTGTTAATGTCGCTGTAGTCGTCTACACCTCCGGAGTGTTGCGTAGTTCGCATGTCGCGTGATAGACCACACCTCCACCGTTAACGCAAGTGATAATCAAATTCTAATCAGCACATAATTCGAAAAGCTCTGACTTTTACGGGCCAGGTTTAAACTGAGACTCTCCAGCATGGAAGACAACCATTCAACCACTAAGCTATCACTGCTTTTCATCGTCATCATGTCAAAGTCCATTTCCGAATTATTAGCCACCGCATGGACTAAAAAGCCCCCTAGATGATCAAAATCCTGGTCAGATATTAGACGAATTCACAGAAATGCTTAACAAGCAATTTTGATCGTCTACAAAATCTTAAGCCTTGTACGGACTAATCGTTTCAATGTACGCGTCGTAGGTTGCGCGTACACAGGAACGCTTAGTCCGTACCTGCAGCAACGCGTACACTAAAGGGACGTGAACGCTCAATTAGCCTGTACGCGTATTCAACATACTTAGATGACGCGTACATTGGAACGCTTAGTCCGTACATGGCTTTAGGAAATTTTAGGGGTACACCATAAGACCGCTATGTAGTGTGAGTAGGTAGTATTACATCTTCATGTACAGTGGTGGACATATAATTAGAAACACCTAGTGTGATTTTTATTTTTAGCACTATTTAACTTGATAATTAATGTTTTACGTATCATAGAGGGCTTATACCTATTTATCTATAATGTATCCACATCATGAAGTATTACTATGTCAGTTTTGGAAATATCATACAGCAGTTTATGTAAAAACTGGTATACTTTATAAAATAAAATGAAGTAGCACAATGAACTAAGGTGGACAACTAATTAGAAACAGAAATAATAAATTAGCATAAATATGAAAACAGGTAACGAAACAATATACAATGAAGTTAAATGGTACAAACGTTTTATAATAAACAATTAATGTTTGGTTGGGAAGCCTCTGATGTCGATTACAGCTCTACAACGACGTGACAGTGATTCTATCAATGTTTCATACATTTCTAGGGAATTGTTATCCAAGCTTCTACAAATGCGTCTTAAAGTTGTTGTAGTATGATACTAGTAGTAGTACGATATTAGCGATATCGCTGCTTAAATTCAAAGGGGCCATAAGTCTAAAAGTCATTTTTTTACAGGAGAGCTCATCAAAGTTTTGGCCGTGGTATTTGTTTTTTTATTAAAAAAATATAGATTCTATACCTATGTGTTATATATCATCGGATGTATATTTCAAGCCTCTATTCGTCTATAATTTCATATTTCCTGTAAATTTTACCCAGTTAAGTAAAACATCACATAAGTCCCTTTTGCTTATAAAAAATTACCATATTGTTTATGAATGTAACTAATAAAAAGCCACAAATCATAGTAAAAACAAGTTTTATTAGATGTTTTGTACCATTGTTTAGTGCAATGTGTTAAGAATACGCAATTATAACTAAATGATAGCAATACCTTGCAATAACATTCTATAAAATCAACCTTTAAACAATTTAAAAAAAAACAAAACAATTATTATAGCTATTTCACGGTTTTTGATGGTGTTGTTGACATTTTTTCGATAGCGGTCTTACGGCAATCTTTTATGAAATAACCGAGCTGTCAGGACTCATGTTTCGTTGAACAGAGTAAAAGTCATCACAATAATCTCGCTTAAGCAAAACGTTTAACGTTAACTAACACTTTAAATTATTCCTCTACTAAAATCAGTCTGTATCAATCAGTCTCAGAAATACCCTGGTTTAAATAAGTAAACTTACTTAATTATCATTTAAAACTATGATCATATTAAAGATTAGCATAAAAAGTTTCGTAATACTTTGGGATCACATTCTTTTCAATCAGGTTTAAAATGCCTTGTTTTTTCGCTTCAGCAACTTGTAACTTATTGGCATAGAGTTTTTTCATAGTTCGCGGACCAGTTTCAGGTGCATTTTGCCTTCTTTTTAATGTAGTTACTTGGGCATACTCTGCGTCTTCGTAGGAAGTCTTATATAAAAACATGTTCATAAGAACATGTTTTTATATAAGACTTCCTACGAAGAAGCATAAGTTCTTGATCAGTTTTAATGACTTTAAGATCTGCCCATTTCACCTTGTCTCCATCTTCATTGGTGGTGTAGTTGCAAACAGCCAGAGATTTCAAATTCATAAAACTCTCATGTGTGAGTTCCTTTACAGTAAAAGGTGTTCTTTTCTTCTTTGCGGTTTTAATCAAAGTTATGTACTGGTCAGGTACATAAATTGGCGAAGATTTTAATGCTCTTGTGATATTCCTCTGAATGATGGAGTGAACAGCATCCCCCTCATTCTGGGTGTGCCCCTTATTTAAAAATTTATGAGTTATGCTCCTAAGTTTCGGAAACTCATTTATGGCGTGCTGATACATTGCCAACATAAATTTATTTTTCTGTTGACCACAGCAATTGTGGCTATAAAAAACAACGTCAAAATCTTCACTTGCTTTATCGTGCAAACTCTTTAAGTACATAAGTACGCATGAACCTATTTCGTTAGCGCCGCGGCCTCCTTCTCCTTCGTGCCACACAAAACATGTAGTGTTTTTAGTACCAAGCTCGGTAATAGTAAAATTCAAAAGATTCAGCTTTGGGACGTAATAGAAGCTTGATACTTCACCTTGTGGATAGGGCATTACCGCTTGTAAATCATAGACTGCGATTACAAAGTTTTTGCCTACACTTTCCTTGTCTTTCTCTTTTTCTAATCTTACCAGACATTTTTCTTTAAGGTGCACATCTTTAAATTAAGAAACAATGTTGTTAGCAGAATATTTGACGGACAAAATACATGCTTATAACAACGTGATTACGCGACAACACAATTATCGAAAACTTAGAAACTAATTTTAGTTTGGTCGAATATTCGGTTTATTCGGCCAGGCGCCTTGTCAAATATTTAGTATTAAGCTTTAAGTATATGTTAATAATTTGATTGAAACTCTAATTATTATAATTTTTGATTTAATTTTGAAACATAAAAACAACCTAAACAAATAATGCATATTTGTTTCAATAAAAACTGTCATATTCACCTTAATCTTTTGTGCAAAACAGAAGCATTTCAAATACTGCACCTTTTTTTTCGTAAAATAATCATAAAACTCATTTCATTTAAATCCAAAACGAACGCATTACAAAACACGGCACTTTTGCTGATAAAATAATGTTATACTTACATGTATTTTAAACTCAATACGGTCGTATTCCAAAATGTGGTACTTTTTAATATTAATATAAATTTTATTAAATAAAAAATTTAAATGAAACTGAGATATTTTTGGAGATGTGGCCCTTTATTACAAAGAATACGTGTGGTCACGCAGAATGCCGGGTCACAATTGACAAAATGGCAGCTTTGACCTGAAATTAGCCACCAAAGTGTAAAAATGCAAAGAGGGCAGTAGTGTGATTGGACTATTATTAATGCGAAAATACTGGGTGTCTTTTTCGCATATAAAAATATAAACAGAATTGATACGATTTTTGCAATAAAAAGGATTTTTAGTTATTTTGATTTGTGGCCCTTTTGAATTCAAGCAGCGATATGTTTATTGGACAATGTTTTCTTTACAATGTACCACAAACTTAGATTTGATTCAAATCTAGACTACTTGCAGACCGATACAACAATAATCCAAACCAAAAAAACAGCGTTAAAACGTTTCTAAGAGACTAATTAGTGTCGGTGTTATAGTGGTCTGCAAGTAGTCCAGATTTGAATCAAATCTAAGTTTGTGGTACATTGTAAAGAAGACATTGTCCAATAAACATATCACTAATATCGTACTACTACTAGTATCATACTGCAATAACTTTAAGACGCATTTGTAGAAGCTTGGATAAAAATTCCCTAGAAATGTATGAAACATTGATAGAATCACTGTCACGTCGTTGTAGAGCTGTAATCGACAGCAGAGGCTTCCCAACCAAACATCAATTGTTTATTATAAAAAGTTTGTACCATTTAACTTCATTATTTATTGTTTCGTTACCTTTGTTCATATTTATGCTAAAGTTTTTTTTCTGTTTCTAATTAGTTGTCCACCTTAGTACGTTGTACTGCTTCATTTTATTTTAGAAAGTATACCAGTTTTTACATAAACTGTTGTATGATATTTCCAAAACTGACATAGTAATACTTCATGATGTGGATACATTATAGATAAATAGGTATAAGCCCTCTATGATACGTAAAACATTAATTTTATCAAGTTAATTTGAAATAAAATAAAAGTCACACTAGGTGTTTCTAATTATATGTCCACCACTGTATCTTTCTGACAAAACTTGCCAATTTTCCGCGGCACACCAACTAACGACCACGGTACACCAGCGTGCAGCGGCACACACTTTGCGAAACACTGGTCTAGGGAGCCTTTTAAGTAGCTACTAGTGCAAACGACAATATTCAACGAAAGGTCGTGATGGAATATTACGATAAACATCATCATTGGCGAACGAACTGGTAAGTAATCGCAGTACGTTGTTATCAGCGTAATTGAAGATGATGGTATAGTCTGGTATACCGTCACCTCATTTTCATTCCGTGTTTGTCGGTTTATTGCCGATTGGAGCTTATAACGAGCCCATGCCATGTATTGTTCCTGCACCCCTTTGAAGATGACCTCCGCAAGCTAAAACTCAATTTTGCATTATGGTTATCAGGGAGATATCAACTGAAATGGTCAAAAAATTAATCACAAGTATGCACTCTAAAAAAGTTGGGTAATATGTTTTTTTTTTTATGTTAGGTAATTTCTTAGTTTCTACATAGTTCTGACTGTCTCGTTGGTCTAGAGGGCGTATGCGCAAGCGTGAGGTCTTGGGTTCGATCCCCAGGTCGGGCAGAGCCCGATGTCTGGATTTGTGTCCGGTTTATGGCAATAAGCTCGTCGCCCCCTTTTACATGGGACTTAATCATAACGGCGAAATGAGAGTGTACAATACACCTCTTCTGCCTAACCCTTCCAGGAATACGGCGTGATGTTATTTCTTAGTTTATTTCATGCTCAAATAGCAAAACAAAACAATTTTCATTTAATTGGTTGTGCAATAAAAGTGCCAAACCGTGTCCTTTGTTGAATTTCTGGTGCATGACGAAATTACCTCAATAAAAATGAATATCCTCAAATATATTTTTATCTTGATCGAACAAAGGGCCGCCTTCACGCCATTCAATTATGGGAATATTAATCCCTCTACAGTGCGCCCAGCATAGCTCCGCAGGCGGCAAAATAGGGAACTGAGTTAGATGCTGAATTCGACATTATTATTGGTTTTCCTCTTCCGTACGTCGCTATCGTTGGTAGTTTCACAGTAGATCGCACTCAGGTGAGGTAGACGCATTGATAAAATAATTTCATCAATGGGTAGATGCCTCGACGTTTTGTAAACGGACTGCTGAATGATTGTTAAGATTTCTGTGGGTTGTTTTATAAATAAATGAGTTTAGTAATAATATAATCTATCTCACGTAGTCCGGCGAATAATTATAGTTTGAACCTTGTGACAGAGTAATAAATGCAACAACATCGGACTTGAAATGAAACATGACGATGACAATGACTTGACATGACACAATGACTCTACTACCTTTTTTAAAATAGCAACGACCTCCTATAAAAATTGTTTAAATATGTCATAAATTCATACTCGTAAGGGTGCTTTCACATTAGGCGACTGTAGCCCCACGCTGTTTAGTCGCGCGACTGGCAACCACATTATGACAATTAGCAGCATGGCTATCGGTTGTGTTGTGCTGCGGCCGCGTGTGACAGCAGCGTAAGACTACATCACGGCGAGTAGTCGCGTCGCGACTAAGCAACGCTGTAGCCTTAGCAATATGAAGTGTCTCCTGGTGCAACGCTACTACCGCGTGGCTACACTGCCTAATGCAAAAGCGCTCTAAGCCAGTTTAATACTACCCACATCCAAACCTAGAAATCCCCTACAGTCACTGACCTCTAATAAGACAATCTAATAGGTACGATTTGACATCTGTCAAAATACCTAATATGAGTAATGTCAACAAGTAATAATTACTCCAATGCGTGGCGTTTAGTTTCATTTTATCAATGGTGCGCTATGTTCAGCTAAATAAAAAGGCGACTTTCTTTAAGAACGAAGGAGTGCAACTTCTGTACACATTTATTTGGTCCTTTTATGCAAACGTCAAATCTGACCTATTACGTTGTTCGAACTGTAATACTATATGCTAGTGTAATAGAGGTCAGTACCTAAAGTTTCTAGGTACCTTTCAAATCGGAATATTGCCAGGATCAGCGCATTTGTCAATCGGATAGGTTGTTGGAGAAGTTTTTTGGTTGTGACGTGATCTGACGTGATGCTGTTTCTCTCCCTCAGGCTTTGACACTATGCCGTAATCGCCTCATATGCCGTTGTGATAACAACAGTCGGTCCGAATCCACGGGTTAAGTCGAATTGAGTCAATTGAGTAAATAAAATCGCGATAGCCACTCTTTGTTATTTTCTATTTCATTTTTACTTATTTCCGGATAATTAATCACCAAAACATAGGTATATGCTTTTAAGCCAAAACAAAACACATAAGTCAATATCGATTGTTAAATAAAAAAACCGTAACAGTTTACTTACTTGGCACAGCACTATTGATATTGCCAGGTAAAACCAAAACTACTATCAGAGCAGTTATTCTGACAGCAATGATCGTTGAATATTTCTAGATAAGTAGTTACCAAGAACGGTCATAGTGTTTTAAAATTAAAATTGAGCATATATCCGAATCAAAATTTTATTTACAAAACAATATCCCAAACCAAAAAGTTTTTTTTTCCAAACGGTTCAATATTTCTTTGGTTATTTAGGCAATTTGTTTATTTTGCATTGGTCACCCTCCAGTGGTATGTGATAAAATGGCGTCTGTCGTGTTTCGTTTGATGACCTCGTAAAATATTAGAGATAGTTTTTAGTGTTAAAAGTAATTGTATATAATAGTTGTTTCCAATTAAATTAAGCCTCTATCATTACACTAATCAACTGTAAGTAGCCTAGCATCTTGTTGATAACTACAGTTAACGTGACTACAGGTTTCTGATAACGGCGGAGAAATGCAAATTAATCTCTTTGTAGGATTAACTGTGATTATTTGCTTGCAGTTGAAAAGAGGCTCTTAAAGTAATTGTAAGAGTGAAATGTCCGAGGAGACAGAGCGGCACGGCGAGGCGTCGTGTGAAGGCGGAGCAGGTGGCGGAGGCTCGAGCGTAGCCCGCGTGTTATTGACCCCGCACCAGCTCGACGCCGCCTCAGCCGACTCGCTCCGCGCCGCGTGGAGAAACCAGGACTTGTACATTGATCATCTCGAAACTTTGAACAAACAGTTGGAAGGTATTTAAGAAAGTTACATCGGCTTGGTAGCGCCAGGTCGGCGACGTTACGACGTACGACCCGCGAGTTGTTATGTTATCTCTATATCGACAATACTTTAACTAAACTTAACTAGTGATACTGTTATGACATGATATTGAAATGTTACTGTGATAATGAAAATTGTTTAGTTATAAAACGGAATGTGGTACGGGGTGTATTTAGGTGTTTTAAGTTTAAAAAAAGGTGAAGACGAAGATATGGTGTTTTGCTGTGTAAGAGAGGTGCCAGTGGAGTGTTTAGTGGAAGTGCATATATCGGCACGAGGCCGTGTGATGTCTCCAGATGATCCTGGAGCTGTGTCCATGTTCAGTGGTGTTGCGCTATCCTCGGTAACTGAGAATGTTGCCGAGTTATCCGGTCTTTGCTCACATAAAAAAGTAAATATGTTTTCATCACTTCTTTTGCTGTATTGATAAGATTTTGTTTTGTATTCGCTTTATTTACCTTCTGTCTTCAATAATTGTTAATTGTTGTTTATGAAACTTGTTAATATTTTTATAAATCCTGAACATGTTATACATACTTGTCTACAATTTAGCGTTGTTTATCTACTATTTGATAATTCTTTTGCTGTCTTACGAGACTTGGATTTGATAGCCTAAAATCTATCAAATATTATTTATAACAGTGTTTAAAAAAACAGTTGATTAACAATAACACAAGTTTAAAATAAGTTACACAGAAATTTTAAGCTTGTTATTTTTAAATCCTACTGTTATCTTTGGTACAAACTACATATTTTTATTTCTCTTACCAGCTTCAAACTAATGCTCTACATTGCTACTCAGCTTGAGTCATTGCATGTACTCATATACTTAACTGGACCATGTTCATAGCTTATCAGCAAATTATGACTAACACATCTCTATTTCTATTTCTAACTCATTATTTCTGTAAATTTTAAGGCCTTTTAACGAAACTTTTCTAGTTACTCTTATAGTATAATGGCATGTAGCAATGTATAAGCCAGGCTGCAAATTATAAGAAATATTATAATAGAACATTTCTGATGTGCACCTTGTGGCACTCCTCATACATTTTGTACTAGTCCAGGGGTGTGCAAACTATCTTCATCAGGAGCCCTAAAAATGCAAGAAGTTTTGAAGGGGGCAAGAATTCCAAATAAAAAGATGCGTTTTGGTGCCAAACCAAAATTGTTGACTCAAATAACTACAGCTATTTGTTATAGCCATACAATCTTGCTCTAAAAAGGAGGGTTGGTGGGCCGGATTAAAACCGTTCGCGGGCCGGAGCTGGCCCGCGGGCCGTAGTTTTCCCACCCCTATACTAGACCCTGCACACTTGGAATTTATTGGATCTAGTAAGCTCGAGTACAAAATGTATCTGTAGGCCCTTTGCACATGTGTCGGAATTTTTCTGATAGAAATTTCTTATAATGTGCAGCCGAACTCAAAATAATTCAATTTGGAGTCTGCAAATAGATACTCTTTAGTAATTGTTAATGTTAGTCTTGATTATTACAGCCACATATTTTTAATTCAATACTGAGGAGGTGTTTACACCAGTAAATAGTTACTTTGTTATTGGATATGCCTAAAGCACAGTAGGTAATAGGTATGTCCTATGATTTATAATTCCTTTATTAGAATTAATTTATTGGCCAAGACTTAAAAAAAGAACTGTAAATCATTAACACACAAATTAGGTAGTTATCAGTAAATTTTGTTTATTATTCAAATGCAGTCTCTAGATCTGATTCTTTAGGGCAGTATCTAATCTCAATCAAAACATTGTTCAATCAGGCAAACAACAGCTGTAAAATTAGCTCACATTTTAAAACAGGTTGTCTAAATCTGTTTGGTAGTTTTAGTTCAAAATAATTTGATTAGAATTTATATGCAAGTAAAACAGCAATAATTTTGCAAAGTTAATTCAGTGCCAAAATAGCACCATTGTTTCTAATTCTGTTTAGCACTGATTACACTTAACTAAAACTATTGCTGTCTTTTACTTACAGTTAGAAAGAGAAAGAACAAAACTAGAGCTGTCAAAGTAGATTGAATTAAAAATTCAAACAGAATATGTTAATCAGCTCAGAAGATAATTATTATCTGTCTTCTTCTTTTATTATCCTAGTAAATGAAAGCAATCTTTTTAGTTAAGTTATCCAAGCGAATTGGCGCCATTGTCACTAATACTTGGCAATTTTGTTTTTTTCAAGTTTATGGGGAAGTGGTGCCTGCCTAAAAATGATACATAAATGAATGAAATTCTGATTTATAAGTCTTATTGTTCCCAACAATGTCATTCTAACAATAATACCATAGCAGATTGTATATAATAGACAATTATATTTTAAATAAAAAATGTTCATTGATAGTTCTCTGTGAACATAAGATTGAAGATAGTTATCTGTATATCATGCTATTGGCCTATCTTAGGGTATACCTGTGCTGAAATATTTTCTAAATGTTAAAAATTGAAGTAATTTTATGAATAATGAACCAATTACTTGAACAAATTTTTACACATCAAATATAGGGAAAGAGGAACAGAAAAAGATAAAAATGGTATAATTTTGAAAAAACTGAAATGTTATCCACACTAAATTCATCCCTCAGCAATATGCTGGTATTTACACCGATGTGACCCATATTTTCCCAAACATTTTTTTTTTACACTGTTTTTTTTTTATGGTTATTTGCGTCATTTTAAAGTGCAAAGGCTTTTTCTTTCTTTTCTATTCCAATAGGAATAATATGAAAAGTGTAATTTGTAAAAAAAACTAGAGGGCAGAGTGGCAATAGCCCATCAGTGGTGAACAAGCTTCTGCCATAGGCCCATAATACAATACGCATACAATAACTTTGCTGCTCTGAAACCAGGCTTTGAGCGTTCTATTCCTCACTTCAAAAGGGGCAAAGTTATTTGGTCCTCATAAAATAACTTTGCTGCTCTGAAAACAAGCTTTGAGTATTCTGTTCCTTCAGAGGGTCCAAGTAAAGGTACAAGTCCGAGATGGGCTGCACACTGCAGTCTGCAACCACAGACCGCAGTCACATTGGTTTGTATGAACCAGTAGTGTCGCTTGTCTGCTGCTGCTGCGGTTGCAGTTTGCGTTCGCCGTTGGAATACTACCTTTAAGGTGTACACCTTAAAGGTGTTATTCGGACGGCGAGTTGCGGTCTGCGGATGCAGTCTGCAGTTTGCAGCCCATCTCGGACTTGTACCTTTACTTTACATATACTGTAATGTTGATTGTATTATTGGCAATGCAAGTACATCTACAATTGTAAGGATCACAGTTTATGGTACTTGTAACCAATGAACTGATATAATCAGTGCTACTTTATCTGGCTGAGTATCTAAGACACCAATATTTTTGCTTACATGCGTTTTTTTGTCTTATTTTTAATTTTTTTCTTTATGCTTCTATGAGGTCTAATTGTGCTGCAGTTAATGCTAAAATAAGCTACATTTATGCCCAACCTGTGTCAATGATTTAGGAAAAAAAAACATTTTAATATCCAGATAACTTGTTCATTGACACACTGCTTCCATTCAAAGAAATATGTGTACACCATCCCTTTTTTAACTGACTTCTTTAATATGTTTATTCTATTTACTTATTTTCTATTTTGGTAATTAAATCAGTCATATACAGATTGTCTGAATCATTATTATATTTGTTAACAATAAGATACTCAATTAGTTTTTTTTTACATGTTTTGTGTAATTTAGTTAAGGTGTTGTCGATTATAATATTGTAATCATTTAAACAACCACACTAAATGCATTACATTTTGTTTACAATATAGTACTTTTAAGATAACCTTTTATCTTATCAGTTGTGAAGTATAAAAATAACCATGTTGTATATAAAATGTTATGCATGTAAAAGTAAGTTTACGGATATCAATAAATTTGAGAGATATTACAATGATGTCCAAACAAGACTGTACAACTGCAATCACATGAGAATCAAATGTGAAATCCTAACTACCCCATGTAATATTAATCAAAGTCTAGTAATTAATTTGTATAATTAATGTGTACAGGCAGCCTGGAAAAGGCGAAAGAGGTAGAAGATAGGATAAAACAGCAGTATGCAGAGTCCCAACATAGAGAGAAGGTGTTAGTTAGAAGGCTTGCAGCTAAGGAGCAGGAAATACAAGATTATGTAGTGAGTACTGACTTTATTATAGCGTAGGAGTCCTATTATTACTCCACATCCACACTATCTAAGGCTGCGTTCACACATGCGCGATTTTTTTCGGCGCGAAAGCGCGCGCGCATCTACTACGAGCCGCTTCCTCCTCAGAAACTTTGGAATTTAATAGTTAGTCCCTTGTCTTATCGTACATTTTTCATCGATGTAAAGTACACGCGCACGCTCAGCGCCCAAACAGCTATCGCGTAGTACACGCCTCGCAATCGCGCAGAGCCCGCGCCGCCTCCACCCTCCCGGCTAGGATGGCAAGTGCAATTTGAGATCTATTAATGTGTCATAAGACTCAAATTATATACAACAAATTTCAAAGCGAGTTAGACGAGGGTGCTGACGCGCGTGGCGTACGCTTAGTGGGCGCATGTCGTCTGAACGCACCCTAACCCCCTTATTACAAAAGATGGTTTAAACCAAGACTAAGGTAAACCCAGGTTTAAAATATACCCATCACTTTCTTATGTCATATAACAAAAATAGAGGGGGCTATTTTAAAACCTAGGTTTTTCTTAGACCATCTTTTGTAATAAGGGGGTAATAGTCCACTTAAAGCAAAGTGAATCCAATATGAATACCTGTAAGATCCAAAATGTAATAAAATAATTTTCCTTTTTCAGAGTCAAATTACGGAATTAAAGTCTTCCCACGCGAGTCTCAACGGTCGACCCACACTATTAGATCCAGCTGTCAATGTACTAATTTTAAGGTTAAAACAAGAACTCACGTCAACAAAAGCGAGATTAGAAGAAACTCAAAACGAATTGTCGGCGTGGAAGTTCACGCCAGACTCAAATACAGGCAAGAAACTTATGGCAAAAT
The DNA here is from genome assembly GCA_905220435.1 of Amphipyra tragopoginis. NCBI lineage: Eukaryota > Metazoa > Arthropoda > Insecta > Lepidoptera > Noctuidae > Amphipyra > Amphipyra tragopoginis. Next base: position 17,111,674 of record HG992009.1, read on the forward strand.
GCAGGCTGCTACATCAAGAGAATGAAGACCTCGGACGAATGACGTCGAGTGGTCGAATAGCTAAGTTAGAAGGCGATCTGGCGCTACAGAAGAGTTTTAGTGAAGAAGTTAAAAAGTCACAATCAGGTCTGTATGATTCTCATTCCATATTTGAAGCTGTACTGCCTACAGGAGATAGAAATTAACACAACTTGTAATTCCAGAATTAGACGAGTTCCTGCAGGAGTTGGACGAGGATGTCGAGGGCATGCAGAGCACGGTGTTGTTCCTACAACAGGAGCTGCGAGCGACGCACGCCACTGTGAACGGCAACCGGCCGCCCTCCCCCGCCGAGAAGCGGACGTACTCGGGCAGTGAGTGTAGCGACACGCCCGTCGGCAAGAGGAGGCGCGCCTCCGTGCTGTCGCTCGACTACAACGAGGACGAGGAGCCCCTCACCGTCACCAACGGGGACGCCGACTAGCGCAGGACCTCGGTGTTCAAATTCAGAACACGCTACTTTAATATGAACTAGTGAAACATGTGAAACGCTATCGTATCTATTTAGCCATACGGCCATTTCGTTGACTCGAAATTGTTATCGATGAATTATCATTGTGAGTGATCATTAATGTCCAATACTGAGGTGAAACGCTGGTTTGGTGTCTAATCACTCATTTCAAAACATGTGAAATGCTTATTTATTAGCATATAAAGTGTATTCTTTAAAAATCTATGTACTTTCATTAGAAGACATAATAAATAGACTAATATGTGTCATTTCCATTGACAATTAATTGGTGATGATTGTGTCTAATCGTGATAATGAGACTAAGGAAACATTTGGTAAAGCATAGTTTGCGTTTTTATGCACAACAATGGACCACGTGATCAGATATAATAGTGAATCGTTTTTGACATTGTTTTTACACTGAAATATTAAGACTAGACGCTGAGTTGACGATTTTATAATTTATTTATAATAAGTGAATTTATTGTGATACTTATTAGCGAGACCCAATGATATATGGAGTAATGCAATGATTGTATTACGAGAATTAGATGTTTGGTGGCATTTATTTTATTTATATGCCAGAGTATGAAATGATGTCGAGCCTGTCGGTAGCAATAATGTTTAACACCAAGCCTAATGTTTTAATAATTGTCACGTTTTTAATAAATTTATGTGAGTTTCAATATGAAATGTTTCTATTTTCAAATTACAATGATTGTATATAGTAATGTTAATAAACATATATAACTTGCATCATCTTTGGCGTATTATTTATGTAAGAACTAACTACATTTTGACGAAGCCAAACTGGCAGAAACTGTACAGTCGATAAAAACTTATCAGAGTAGTAAAATATCCTATAACAGTTATTCAGTTGTAATAAAATGGAATGAAATGCCTTTTGTAAATACATATTGGATTTTTCTCTCTGTAGGTAAGTGAAAACGTTCAAACAAATATTATATTAATGTTTTGAATATTAATATTAGTGTTTAATTACAAGCAACCTATGTGTCGTCTGCGCAAGTGGAAAAAGTGGTGTACGATGGTGCACAAGTGTGGCGGACTGTCCTGCGGAGCGCCGAGAATGTCCTGCTCGTCAAAGGACTAATCGATAACCAAGGTCAACCACATTCATTATTAAAAAGTACTAATCAATTAAAAAAGTAGTTTCACAGAAGGCCTACGGACAAAAAACAAATTAAATATACACTAGATATTCAAAACCAAACTCCGTTGAGAAGATTGTGACGTCAGTCTCGTTAGCAACACAATAAGGCCCGGCGCAGACGGCGGACTTTTTGTCCGGCGGACTGCCGGGGACAGGAATTGACGTGGTTGATAGTCTTTGCCGGTCGCGAAATTTAACACAGACTCAACGCACACGACGGTAATTTTGTCTGTAGTTGTCGTTAGGACTCTAGTGTCTGCGATGGCAACAACTACTAACTACTTTCATTCTTGTCCGTGGTAGTCCGCCGGACAAAAAGTCCGTCGTCTGCGCCGGGCCTAAGGACTTTCTTTTCCTTGATCAAAATTAATAGTCAATTGTTGCTCCAAGAAAGATTGGGCACAGATTACTTACATAATATCATGGTATAATAATACACTTTATTAATTGGTACTAAAAGTCAATAGTCAAAATCAAAAGTAGGTAAGTGAGGAAACCAAGTGCTCAAAATTTCAAAAGTGAATGAATAGACATTCCAATTATTATTTTTCGTAAAAAATAAAACTTTAAAGTAGAAAACTCTTGAAAAGTATTATCATTACATAAACAATTAATTACTGTGAATTTTCTTTTCGAAATTCTAAAATATCCATCAAAAACTTCTGCTGTCCTTGTACCATACGTTGCGTGGGTGACCACGAGCAGAGTTTTATAGGCTGAAATAATAAAATTTTAATTGAATAATACAAGTACTAGATATCAATTTCATCTTCTTGCGTCAGCAGTTTTCACATGATTGTAATAAAACGTCAGCATCTAGAATGCGATTTCGCCATTAAAAATTCAGACCGTATTGTTTCTTCATACGCTTACCTACTAGCACTTTATTGACACTTACCCCCTTATTACAAAAGATGGTTTAAACCAAGACTAATATAAACCCAGGTTTAAAATAGCCCCGTCTCTTTTTGTTATATGACTTAGGAAAGTAGAAAGTGATGGGTATATTTTAAACCTGGGTTTATATTAGTCTTGGTTTAAACCATCTTTTGTAATAAGGTGATTAAAGACTCCGTCTAGTTGGGTCTTCTGACAGGGTACATTCTGAAAAACAGATGTTATTACGCGGGTGCAGGCTTCAAGCGCTACTTTATAATTTGTAAGTCATCTATAAAGTCCGATAAGCTCGCATCGACTGAGTTAGCTAGCCAGACAGGAACCGTACCTACCTACATTATAATTGTACATACTAAATGTATAAGAAATTCCATGCGGAAAAACCCAATAACACTATGCCTGGGGAGCGAACTCACTACCTCGCGCTCAGCAGTTGCGCTTGCGACTACTAGACCAACGAGGCAACTGAGTAGCATTTTAGTATTTGTCCAAAACTCGCGTTGAACCCTAATCCTTTTAATCTTTCATCACTGAATTAATAAAACAATCCTAGTTTTACTAAATGTTTCCATCACAATACCAGATGTATCAATTTGGAGCCTAAGTCCTACGCAAGCGGACTTCCTAGTGCGCTACGAACACAAAGAGATGGTGAATCGAATGCTGAGCTCTCAGAATATAAACCATACAGTGCTCATTCTGGATGTGCAGCGAAGCATCGACGCGCAGCCGCTCACACCGTCCCTGTGGACTGAAAACTCGCTTAAAGTTGGTACGTTTAATATAGCTACGAATATTGGGAGAATTTAGGTAGGTTAGTCGCTTTTTATCCGAAAACCACGAACACTCATCAATCAAATCAGCTGTTCCATACATTTTGTTAAGCAATATTGATTATTTTCTATTAAAAATTTATTATTTTTTCACAAATTAAGAGTTTATCCCATATTATAGGAAGTACAGACACATCAAGCTACACGAAACTAAATTTTTCCCAATCAAGCTTGAACCTAATGCTTTTGCATACCGGGACAGACCGGGATCGCCGCTCTTTACACGAGACTGTAAATTTTTCCGAATCAAGCTTGAACCTAATGCTTTTGCATACCGGGATCACCGCTCTTGCACGCTACGCGTATCAGCGATGCACTGCTGCGTCGCGATACATGGCTCTACGCCGCGAGGCATCACGAGGCGCAGCGCTGCATGGTGCAACGTATTCTGAATTCTCACAATGAAATGTGTATCTTTTCATGTAGTAGGTAAATAAAGTTATATCTTGAGTGGCTCTATTAAAATGTGCGCGCAGCGTGGCCGCGTCGCGTCTCTGTGTGAACTGACCCTAAGAGAGCGACAGGCTCAGTCGTTTTCGCAGTGGATAAAAAAGCATAGTTTCTAAAAAATATGTAGCAAACATAACACAAAAATAATTTTATGCGGAGACTTCAATATAGATATTTTAAAAAAGAATAGAATGACATTGGAATTTGAATGCTTTCTTATGAGCTACAACCTCAAACTAGAAATTAAACAACCGACTCGATTTAGTAGTAATACTTGTTTGGATAATTTTGCCCATAACTCAAAACAAAACTGTCAATGTGAAGTAATAGATTTCGCATTATCAGACCACACAGCGCAAATAATGAAGATAAAAGTTCATAAATCTTGCCAAATTAAATCTTGGCGAACATCTAGACGAGATACATCCAATGAAAATCTTATTAAATTTAGGAACCATCTCCAAAGCTTATCTTTCTCTGACGTATACAGGACAGATGATCCTAATAAAGCCTATGATAACTTCTTAGAAATGTTTTTGCTCCTATACAATTTGTGTTTCCCCTACAAATTAGTTACAATTAGATCTGAGAAAAAGATTAAATGGGTGTCACGAGGTATACGAATTTGTAGCAAAAGACAGCGACAGCTACTCTGGCAACAGAGACGGATGCCGACATGTGAAAATAAGAATACATTTAATAACTACTCACGGAAACTTAAAAAAATCATTAAATTGACACAGAAAGCACAAAATAATTATCTGATTAATAATTCAAAAAATAAATACAAAACTTCTTGGCAAATAATAAATAATACTAAAAAAATAAGTGAACCCATTTCTCAAATAAAAATACATGATATAATACTATCTGACCCTAATGAAATAGCCGAATCATTCAACAATTTTTTTATAGATCAGATTATAGATGTGCCAAAATGCATGTCAGATGATATTATTGAAATAGATAACAATCCACATTCAATATTTATGTCTCCAGTTATCCCTCAAGATATTACACGAGTGATAAAATTCTTAAAAAATAAAAAAAGCTTTGGTTATGACGGCATTTCAACGACAGTTATAAAATTTGTCTCTATCCCTATAGCTGCTCCATTAACACATATTATTAACGTAAGTATAAATGCTGGAGTATTTCCTGAAAGCCTAAAGACCGTCGTAGTAAAACCGCTCTTCAAAAAGAACTGCAAGGAAGACGTGTCAAATTACAGACCAATCGCTTTAATTCCTGTGTTTTCAAAAGTAATAGAAAAAATAATCTACGAATCAATCTACAATTTCTTAACAAAATTCAATATATTATGTGACGAACAAAAGGGTTTCAGGAAAAACAAAAATATTAATATGGCTATTTTCGATTTTCTTATTAAAATAATGCCAAATGTTGATGCAAAAGTACCTATATGTGCAATATATGCAGATATGTCAAAAGCGTTTGATTATGTAAACCATGAAACCCTTTTATATAAACTGTACGCTTATGGCATTCGAGGTAATGCCCATAATTTAATAAAATCGTATTTGACTGGTCGTAAACAATATACGGAGATATCAAGAGTATGCACAGAAACTAAAAATGAATTAAAATACAAGTCTTCCTATAGAGAAATTAAATATGGTGTTCCGCAGGGTAGCGTCCTCGGACCGTTATTATTTTTATTGTATATAAATGACCTACCCCATCCGATGGTATTATTTGCCGATGATAGTACATCAATGATTAAATGTCTCAATAAACAATCCTATGAAAATGATATTAACAATGCACTTAGGACTTTAATAACATGGCTCAATCATAATAATTTAATAATTAATCTTGATAAAACTAAAATCATGCATTTCTACCAACGCATAGCCGCGAAAGACATGAATATAAATCACAATGGACAAACTGTAGACAGAGTAAATACCACAAAATTTTTAGGAATTTTAATCGACAGCCAACTAACATGGAAGTCTCAAGCGGAGGACATTTGCAAAAAATTAAGTACTACGGCATATATTTTGCATAACTTATCCAAAAAGGTTAATCTGCCAACAATATTAGTTGCCTATCATGGCCTAGTCGTTTCCGTTTTGAGATATGGTGTAATATTTTGGGGAAATTGCAGTGAAAAAGAAAGCATTTTTAAAGCCCAAAAACGCTGCCTTAGAGCTATATTTAGTCTAAAAGTTACAGACAGTTGCCTACCTATATTTAAGTCGCATAAGTTATTAACCTTCCCATGTCTCTATATTCTGGAATTAGCTATATTTGTCAAAGCGAATAAAAGTATTTTTGCCACCTTGAACGACACTAGAAAACGAACTACAGAAATGAGGTCACAATATCAGAGTTTGTTGTGCACAGGAGTATACAAAACTTCATTGTTGAAAAAAAATGTTATTTGTATGGCACCTGTAATTTTTAATAAAATACCAAATAATATAAAAGAACAACCCATGAGAACATTTAAAAAACACTTAACAGCATTATTATTAGAAAAATCTTATTATTCTGTGAAAGAGTTCTTAGTCGATAAGTTATTGTAAATTTTTGTTTTGTGTAATTTGCATGCTATTTAAGGCAGAATGTACAAGGATTCGCCATCAAAATGTAACACCTGATTTTTATACCTACATTCATTGCAAATAAATTTATCTATTCTATTCTAACCAATTATAAATCGGGAAGCTTAAAGGAAATGAACCAAAGATGAATATAAATTACAAACACTGATTGTAACGGCCTTGATCAAATAAATATGATTAAAAAACCAAACAGCATGTCCGTTTGTACGTACTTCCCCTACAAATTTCGACGACACGTCAGAACGTGTTAATTAAAAACACGGTGAAGCTCAAGGCGTAAACTAGTTTGTCTCTAACTTAGTTCATAACTATCACCGTCCTTTTCTCGCACTGTCTGTTAGTAAAAGATGGCAATTCTCTAATTTAAGTTTAGTTGATGAACAAGCCCGTCCCAACTACCGCAGTGTCTCAAGACGAAAGTCTTTGACCAGTGCGTGTTGCCAGTTATTACATACGGCATTGAAACGTGGTCACTCACAATGGGCCTCATAAGAAGGCTCAAGTTCACCCAAAGGGCAATATGGAGAGGGCTATGCTCGGAGTTACCCTACGAGATCATATCAGAAATGATGAGATACGCAGGAAGCTCAGGTAGCTCGAAGAATTGCCAAACTTAAGTGGCAGTGGGCGGGACACATTGCTTGCAGAACGGATGGCCGATGGGGCCGAAAGGTTCTGGAGTGGCGACCGCGTACCGGAAGACGCAGCGTGGGTAGGCCTCCCACAAGGTGGACCGATGATCTGGTATAGGTCGCGGGAAACCGCTGGATGCGAGAAGCACAGGACTGGTCGATGTGGCGATGTTTGGGGGAGGCCTATGTCCAGCAGTGGACGTCTTTCGGCTGAATGATGATGATGAACAAGAGAATCTGCATCAATCTCTACGTCGTCTCTAAAAAATGTTAGTTACCGCCGTTACCGGTGATGTGATGACGATGGGATTCTGCGGCAACCTTTAACTGATAAAATATGTTGCAGGTCATCGATTGGATTGGCACACGTTTCCTACATTGAGTATTATTGAAGAGTACTTTAATTTCTTGGCCGACGACTATTCTTCAATGTGCAAAGTACAAACTATCGGATATACATCCGAGAATAGAACAATAAAGGTATTTCTTACGTAAGCTATTATGATTATGACACTGGGACGGAAGCTAAGACAAGTTGACTCTTATGAAACGATTTTGATGCATCTAGCAGGGCAACAGGCGCCTTTATCCCGGGCTCTCCACAATATGAGAATAGGTAAAGGAAGGTATCCTTAGCGCAGAAGCCAATCACTTAACCATTGTACAAAACGAGTCGCCCCTATTCCAAGGTCCCATACCCATACATTACATGGTTTGGCTACATAACATTCTCAATCTCAGTCCAGTCAGAGTCAAGTCAACAACGCATGAAAGAATCAAAGCGATTTAACCTGTGTAGTACTGTAATTATAGACAAAATAGATAAACAATGGCGGCCGTACCGTTTTCGGTACACTTGGGCGGTTGTGATTAAATTAATCTTACACTCAAAAAACAATGATGCCGTAATCCTATTTTCAATAATAGGAGGTTTTTAGATACTTAAAGCCGATTACTTTGTTATCTGACGATAGTTAATTCGGCCTTACCTAATTAAAATAGTCTAATGCAATTCCATTTATTCATTTTACAAACACATAAATTATATTTTTAAACTAGCTGTGCCCGCGACTCCGTCCGCGTGGAACTCGGAAAACAACATTGTGTCGCAGCAACTAAATTGTGTATTTATGTGTTCCATTTATTATAATAATAGACAAAGGTGTCCCACCAAGACACATATCTTTTAAACCACTTCTTTAGGTAGAGTTTCAGCTCTTCTTGATTGACCGCAAAGGTTCATATAACCATAATACTAAAAACGCGTTGCTTATTTCCATACATTTCCTTGCTAAAATGGATTATAATTGAATATTAATATTTATTGTGATAATGTAACGAAACCTTATGGCGATACAAAAATAGCTACAACGCCATCTAGTCACAATCGGCGAACTAAATCAAAATATTTTACGCAGTGCAGTCTATAAAATGATTTCATTCGAGGTGTGGAACAGGAAAGTACTTTAAATATATAAAATTTCACCTATAGAAGACTTCATTTTATTTTTATAAGTTAGAAATAGGTACTGCTTTCAAAGATTTCAAAAAGTTTGATCTGGAAATCGAACCAACCCAAATGCGAAAAAATATCATCTGCATTTTTATTTCACCAATCGATAGGATCAATAATACGGATCAAATCGCTCCAATAAACATTGTGTCTGAAATTGATGGAAGACCATAAAACGAAAATTGACTAACTTAGGTACATTTAAATTCAAGCACTTATTAATTGTTGTTAAGTAGTTCTTATTTTTTCCACTTCGTTCAATTTAAGACAGTGTGTTTGTTGGAAAGATTTGATCCTGATTATTGACCATAAATATATTATCAACAGGTGCCACCGGATGGTATAGCTTTGTCAGTTTGATTCCCGGTTCAGGCAAAAAAATCAGTACAGGCAATATTTCTTACTTTTTAAAATAAAATGAAGTCACCTTTGAGTGAAATTTGCAATGTTTAATATTTAAAGTACTTTCCCTTCATGGCTATGTGTTTTGGGACATTACCTAAGGCTTAAATAAACTTAATAAGATGGCGATGACAGGCTTTGAATAGGTAGTTCTGACAACAATGAACAAAATAAAATATATAAAAACATTCAAAAAAAAATTACAAAAAGTGTATTTTTTTAAAGTGAGGTTTTAACGCAGGACACTGAGCCAGCGACCGTTCACTGCAGCACTTACTTCTGTCTACAGCTTATACTACGCAGTATATGGAAATAATGTTCCGTTGCTCGGCATCTATGAGCAATAGCGTGATAGTTTATATACCAGCATAAGCGCAGGCCCATCAAAATCGATTCACGCGATTTTACGATCCGAATATTAAGCTTATACTTCGCAGTATGTGGAAATAATGTTCCGCTGCTCGGCTCCTATGAACAATAGCGTGATGATATATGTACCAGCAAAATTGTCGCTCTTTACGCAACACATCAGCGAAAGTCCCATCAAAATCCATCCACGGGATTTTACGTGATGTCCGGACGGAAAGACAAACAGACACTAATAATTCTAAAAAAAAAAATGTTATGGTTTCTGTATAGCACCACCGAATCGAAATTTTGGAAAAATATTTAATTACAGACAAAGTGCACTTTGAATTTTATTAATAGTAAATAGATTTATAAATACGTATTTAAGTATTCATAATAAAATAAATGAGTGTTTCAAATTAATCTATCGTATTGCCTTGCACAATAAATTTAGAATACCTACACTCGCTTGTGAAATTGAATGTATTTCTCTTCCACTGCCATTCAGATAGATAGGTACCTAATACATTTTAAATAACAACATTATCTTCGTTTTTTTTTTTATAAAAGCTTAGTTAGTACCTTCTTCGGATAGCATTTCAATAGACCTTCCGTAGACTGAGAATAGTAATATCGATACCCTAGTTCACAATCACATTAATTACATTTTTGTTGTCAATGAAATTGTAACGTTATGATTTGTGCACTATCGTCCTAATTACACCACCTTTTTTCCCGTAATTAGTATGATTGTGAACTAAGGGATCGATATATTCGTTGATTATATTTCCTCACAACGTGATTTGATACACGTAACGCCATCTATTGAAAAGAAATGGTATACACAAATACATGCTAAGTTCTTCTAGAAAACTTAAAATTCGCATAACTTTTGATTGCGTGAACCGATTGCGATGAAACAAAAAACATATGTTACTTGGAGATAAGCACAATATTTATTTATAAAAGTCAACAACATTGGATCAGTTGTTTTTACGTGATGCTTGAACAAACAAACAGATAAACAGACAAACAGACAAACAGACAAAAATTCCAAAAATGTTAAAAATGGGTTCTGTTGGTTATAGTTTAACATCCCAACCAGGTTTTTTCAAAATATTTGCTACTAGCTTTTGCTCGCGGCTTCGCTCCCGTTAATTTACGGATCCCTAATTTTTTGATCCCAAAATATAGCCTATAGCACTCAGGGATAACGTAGCTTCCTATTGGTGAAAGAATTTTTGAAATCGGATGAGTAATTTCGGAGATTACCTCCTACATACAAACAAACAAACAAACAAATTCTACCTCTTTATAATATTAGTATAGATGTACAGACACAACATGTCTACAGATTTATTATATGTATAGATTAATATCATAATAAAGAGTTCAAAATATAAAAAATAGTAGCCCACTGGCATCGGGCCTCCAGAGAAAGGAACCTCTTCATTATGCATGCCGTGTCAAGGAGTACCGCTTTCTGTTTCAAGTCCTTGATCCAGCGGCCTAACAAAAGCCTCCTAAGGTGTTGATCGAGGCTTTTGGCTATTAGGCCATTGGCCATAACGACTATCGGAACAATAACTGCGGAGTCCACATCCCACACAATCGCGTGTGCTATTTTTCAAGATATTTTATTTATTTATCTCTCTCAGCTTTCACGAGGTTCTCGTCATGAGGAACAGTGATATCAACAATCATTGTGCGGCGCTCTGAACAATCTAAGTAATAGCAATCATTATTGTGGTTTGATAAAAAGAGGAAAAGTTAGCACTAGGTAGACAATGGCACCTAAATGCGGGCTTTCCACTTGCCTCGTAACAGACTGAATTTATCCAATATCTAATTAATGTCAAGGTTTATTTATTTATTTAACCTGGAAAAGCAAGGCCTCTGTTGACGTCTTCACAAGCAAACTGTACCTATTTGAAGCTTTTACGAAACGAATGGATGCAGCTAACCGATTCTAAGGGGTACATGAAAAGAGCCTCCACGAGTGACGATGCTTAAGTAGGTACGTCCGGCACACCATGGGCAGTCAGCCACGCTACCAACCTTACTGACTGGCTAATCTTTTTACCACGGCAAGAGCTATTCTCGTCTGGCTCGTGCCGACACGAGAGAAGAAGATCGATTCTAAATATTTTTTATAAATCTTCTCCACCAGTCTTGTGAACAGTGCTAGTCATTCCGGATCTTTTAGCCAATACAACTATCTACTACATATCCTAGGGTCGCATTGGGGACTCATCATCTGCCTAGCCTTTTCCCAACTATGTTGGGGTCGGCTTCCAGTCGAACCGGATGCAGCTGAATATCAGTATTTTACATGGAGCGACTGCCTATCGACCTCCACAACCCAGTAACTGGGTAATACGATACTCTTGGTAAGACTGGTTGTCAGACTTTCTGGCTTCTGACCAACAGTAACGACTGTCAAAGATCTACAAATGACAGCCGGGACCAACGGCTTTACGTGCTTTCCGAGGCACGGAGGAAACTCGCTATGGTAAATGGTCACCCATCCGCATTGGGGACTAGCCGTAGCTAAATATTCGTGGGGTCGAGATTTTTTTTCTGGGGCGGGGCGACTGTCTCTTTCCTACGTGGCTAGCTACCACCCACCCTCACATTAAAGTCTAGCACCAAGCAGTTTACTGTGTTCCGTCGTGTGTATGTGAGAGCCAGAGGGGTATAATGGAATCCCTCTATATCTCTGTTACTTGGATTCGTATGCTCCAGCTTAGACCCTGTCTGCACTTACCATCAGGTGCGACAAGGGTCAAACGTGACCAACTCAAAAATTAAAAACCTAGTTTCCTCATAAGCTACTAAACCTTTGTACGTTCAGACCCGGTCAGTGACGACCGTCTGGATGCCACTTGCCACCGTGATAATATTATCTATTAATTATTTTTTTAGATGATCAACGTTACAAATGGGAACCCTGATAACGAAATAATAATAGTAACAGGAGGTACACATGGTCGAGACTGGATCTCAGTTACATCTGTTCTCTTTATACTTCATACTATCGTCACTGAGTTTGATAAACAATATAGTTTACAAAACAAAAATTGGTAAGAATGTGTAATTTTTTATTTATCTGCCTAGCCCTTTCCCAATATAGTTGGGATCAGCTTCCAGTCTAACCAGTATAATATCAGGTTCCACAACAACAACAAAAAAAAATGGCAACCTGAGCATCCACATTCTATGAAGAACCTGCGCCCCACTGGTACCAAAGTGAGACGCATCCCGGTGCCCGATGGCAACCCCTTCTCTCTTCTTTTCAACTTCGTCTTCTGCCCTAACTGCACTTACGAATTCGGATCCTGGCTATTCTTTACCGTCATGACTAAATGCGCTCCAGCCGGTCTGTTTGCTGGCGCCGGTTTCTATCAAATGGCTGTGTGGGCAAACACCGTAACTACAAGAAGGAATTCGCTGACTACCCCAATGGACGTAAAGCTAACTTGCCTCTTATTCTATGCATTTTATTATTGTTATGTATATGTATTAGGTTTTCAATGCTCATTGCGATTCTTTGTAACTGGTGTAGTGGACGTGTCCCTAGCTCAAGAGAACCTGGGGCTGTCTGCTACATTACACCAGATGTGGCTGTATACCAGTATTTTACACGGAGCGACTGCCATCAGACCTCCGCAACCCTGTAAGGTACTGGGCAATGCCGATATCCTAAGGTTAGACTAGTTGTCAGACTTTCGGGCTTCTACGACTACCCGAAACGACTGTCATAGGTATTCGTATAACAGCCGGAACCGAGGACCTACTCCCTAAGTCCGTCAACCAAATTAGTCGCTCGTCCGAAAGTAGCCCGAAACGTAGGAGTAAACAAAACAAGTGTCGTTCAACTTTTCGGACGAGTAAAAACACATCGGTAGTAGGGACAACTGTCAAATCGTGTTGTCATTCATTCTTAGTTCGGGCCCCGAAATAATCGTATGTCCGGAGGTGATAAGTAGGAAACGCTCGTAAGTCTCGTAAATGAGGCCAAAACTACGGACTTCGTGCTTAGGGAGTAGACCCCCCGACGCGAGGCATGGAAGGGTCTCCGCGTTGTTAATTAGCCACGGGCACCTCTATAGGTATACGACTTTCTATTTTTTAAGAATCCCAGCTATCATTAGAAATCCTATCCCTAGGGTGGAATTTGCCTCACGGCAAACATAAATAAATGCTAAACTGACACAAAAAGGCAAAAAACGACGGTTCAAATAATAATCACTGCAAGCGATACATTTAATTTTCCACTAAAATTGCATGGACTTACAACTTCCTGCGTATACAGTATACACGCTAGATGGTTAGGTACTCGATGTCGATCTTTAGAATCTCGTCAGTTCCACCGACTGAGGTGAAAGAACACACCACGCGTGCAAGAAACTAACCAGGGGTCTTCTCCCTAAGCACGAAGTCCGTGGTTTCGGCCTTAGTTACGAGTGTTTTCTACACCCTATCACCTACGGACATACGATTATTTCGGGGCCCTTTTTTTTTTTTTTTTTTTTTTTTCTATTGGACTGCAGTAGGTCGTCCTAGGGGACGGTTTCTACGTAACCGGGCAGTTATTGGCGAGACCTGAAGGGTCTCCAGCCAAATTTCGGGGCCCGAACCGAACTAAGAATAAATAATAACACGATTTGGCAGTTGTATCCCTACTACCGATGTGTTTTTGCCCGTCCGAAAAGTTGAACTTAACACTTGTTTTGTTCACTCCTACGTTTCGGGCTACTTTCGGACGGGCGACTAACTTCGTTGACGGACTTAGGGAGTAGGCCCCCTGGACCGGACCTCCAAAAGAGAGGGGCCTCCACAATGAGTTTTTTTTTTTAGATAAGTACTAAAACTTAAAAAACCTTACTGGCAAGAGGAAAAAGTTGAAATTCGCAAGGTGCTTTCGTTGCCCCAAGGCCTACAAACCTTCAAATCCGACCCTGAAACTAACGCTTAGGGACGTCTTCTTTCAGTGCCCATCTTGTGGCGTTCTATTCAGCCACGGTGCACGCGCCGCGGTCTTGATAACGCAGCCTAACTTACACTTCCTCGCCGTCCCATGCGCTTTTCAAATCACAAAAACATGAACTTATATCTCGCTTATATCCATGGTGTGAGTCTAACGTGGCTACCAATAATTTTCTGTTTCCAGGTTAATTGTTCCAGTAGTAAACCCAGATGGATATGTGTACACTCACAGTAGTGATAGACTGTGGCGTAAAAATCGAAACAAGTTCAAGTCCTGTATAGGGGCTGATATTAACAGGAATTTTGAGTAAGTGAGCATACCTCCTTTGCTACTAGTTAAGTCAATAAAGTCGCAACCGTGGCGTGCCCAGCGTGCATAGCGGCGTATAAAAAAATTTAACGGTCACTTCGCTCTATTTGGCTGGAAACCCTTCAGATCTCGCCAATAACTGCCCGATTACGTAGAAACGGTCCACAAAGATTAACTACCTACAAGGAGTCCATCAGAAAAAAATACTTCGCTGTATTCGTTATGTGCCACGCTGCACGCGCCGCTGTCACGAACATAATATGGTACCTATGTCTACACCCGTGCGCTTTCAATTCCTCTTGCGTCAAACGTATGCTATATTGATTGCCATAAGACGCATGAAGCTTATCGTCTACACCGGTGCGCCTCGGTCAGTCGTCAGTCGACATACAATAGACGGATTAGCGTGCACTAGGGGCATGCGCTTTTGTCGAACTAGTATTAAGGCATGCGCTATGGCGCTTACGCATGCTTCAGACGAAGACGCAAGATGAACATGAAAGCGCACTGGTGTACACATAGCTATATGCAGCCGAATGCGGTCGGTCAACGGTGTAATTGCCAGTAATTATTAATGCCTGTCGTATATTACCAGGTTAGTCGGAAAGGGGGTACTTACTAATCCAAAAGGGTGTTAAAGTACCTACCTATAATAATGAATAGCATTTGTTCTACCACTTTCCCCAAAAATCAATAGTTTAAGAGAACTAGCTATTCAAAGATCCCATAAAAATACTGTGAAATCTATCTATCCTCAGCTATGATCAGCTGTTTTACATTTTAGGTCATATTTAGAGACACAGATGAGGGATGAAGAATTTTTGAAAGCACTAAATTAAAAATTATCAAATTTCGAAATTTTAACACGTGACCCGCGAAATAATAACCACCCTCTTTCCGACTAATCTTTATAGCTTTCTGTGACTTTGATATTGTTCCTGTGGGATCTGGTCCACATGCTTATGTATCCCAGCCCTATCAGCCTAACAAAACTAAACAATATTGTTTTTCTAGGATAGACTGGGGTGTCACTGGAATAGCAGATAACAATGAATGCAAAGAGACTTACTCCGGTCCCTTTCCTTTCTCTGAAGCGGAATCGCTTGCGTTACGCGTAAGTTATAAATAAATTAAGAAACAACAATTTATCAATGTTAAAGTAGTCAAATTGCGAGTGAAACGTCGCTTGGTTGCGTACTTAGGTTGTCCGATAATTCATTAACGCCTTATTGCGTTCGGAGGCTCCAGGGGGGCCAACAACGCTGCATTTGGTGTAACACACAGTGGAATCCGTTTATTACCACTTCGTTTAAAGCGACGAACCGCTTATAGCGACTTGTGAACACAACATAGATTGTTTACAGATAAGATAGCTCGGCCAGCATGGCCATCCTTCAAGCACTAAGCAGCCACACAGTTAATTCGGGGCTGGTACACGAGTGTCACCAAACTCTGAACCAGGTGGGTAACCTCAATAATGTAACCATTCAATGGATCAAAGGACACAGCGGTTCCCGAGGCAACGATGCAGCAGATGAGCTCGCCAGAAGGGGATCGAGCATGGATGCGGTGGGTCCCGAACCCATAGTAAAACTCCCCTTCAGGCAGGCCAAGGAGGCGCTTTCCGCCATTGACGGTCGTCTCAC
The DNA here is from genome assembly GCA_905220435.1 of Amphipyra tragopoginis. NCBI lineage: Eukaryota > Metazoa > Arthropoda > Insecta > Lepidoptera > Noctuidae > Amphipyra > Amphipyra tragopoginis. Next base: position 17,127,949 of record HG992009.1, read on the forward strand.
TAAACGAGCTCTCTAGCTGTCAAAGCAACAACTGCAAACAGTCACAGCAGCCATCACTGGCCATGGTTCTTTTAACAAACACCTCTATGTGATTGGAGTTACAGACAGCCCACTGTGCAGAGCATGCATGGAGGAGGACGAGACGGCAGCCCACGTGCTACTAAACTGCCCTGAGGTCGCCACATACAGAGTCAAGTAGGTACTTCGGAAACCCAGGTTCTCTCCGAGAGATCACCAGCAACATCAAGGGTGTGCTGACCTTTTTCGAGGAGTTAGGGTGGATCGAGTAACTACACTTACCACCCATCACGCAAAACACGCGCTTTGACGTGGGGTTGCGGACACCAGCCCGTTATACCTTATCAGCCAGACAACTCTCGATATAGCGACTAATCGCTTTTAGCGACGTAATTTCAAGGAAAAATAAGAATTTTCTTCCGGTTTACATCGATTACTCGGAACATCGATTCGACGCATAACTTACGTTTAAATCGGTGTTATAAATAGCCACTCTCATTCAATTTGTAGATATAATGGAAAATATTTTTATATTTCCTAAATTATTATACACGGTACTTGAACATAGGCAAATGTCTACTAACGCTTTTAGCGACGACCGCTTAGTACGACCAAATATCCCTAGTCAGTCTCTTCGTGGTCGTTATAACCGGTCTCCACTGTATTTCGTTTCATAATCATAACTGCAAGTAGACTGCACATCCTATCGCAACTGTAACTTTACTATGCAACAGCCAAAGGCAATTAAAATGTAGTCAGTGCAACTGCGAGACAACTTGCCAACGGGACGTTGTAGCCCACTTGCAGTTATGATTTCGATTATGGAACAAAATATGTTTCACCGAACGCAGCGTTATCAGCCCCTTGATTCGGTTAAATCAAAAAGCAGTAGGTAACTTTGTGTTCCCGATTTCAAGGTTCAAATCACAATATGACTAAATATTTATTTATTATAACTAATAAAATAAATCTATTGTAGAATATAATAAAGTCGTCCAAGGCCAAACCCACCGCGATGGTAGACATACAAGCGTACGGCAACCTAATTCTGTTCCCCTGGAGCGCAAGGACTCACGTCACGAAGGACGTTCAGCTTCATAAGGAAACAGCCAAGGAAATGATCAGGGTAAATAAACATACGTTATACTAAAATTTATCTCTGTAATTAAATTACACATGATACTTCAACTTTGCCTCAGGGTTAGCAAAGCATGTTTCGGGAAGTACCTGTGTCGCATAGGCCGAGAGCAGACGCCCGGACGTCACCACTGCGTCGACTGCCCGGAAGACACGGCGCTGCACACGTTGCAGGAGTGCCGTGCGTGTGCGACGCAGCGCCGTGAACTAGTCGCGGCAGTCGGTGGTGACCTCTCGCTTCCGGCCGTGGCTCTGTCCATGGTCATGAGCGAGAGTGCGTGGGAAGCCGTCACCTCCTTTTGCGAGGTGGTAATGGCTACCAAAGAGGGAGCGGAGAGGGAGAGAGAGGCGACGGCCACTCTCTCTTCCCGCGCCAGACGCACCGGGCGCCGCCGGAGGGCGCGCGACGATCTCCGGCCACCCTAGTGTGGCCTGCGGGCGACGGGTTAGGGGACCCGTCGCCCTACCAGTGACAGGCCCGAGACTTGTAAGGACTAAAGCCTTGTACGGACTAAGCGTTTCTGCGTACGCGTAACCGACCACGCGTACATTGGAACGCTTAGTCCGTACAAGGCTTAAGAGTCGTCGTTATTGTAATCTGCGACACCACCGGTTTGTTGCGTAATTCGCATGTGGCGTGATAGATGCCGCCACATAATAACCCACTACGCAGAAAGAAAAGGAAATAAAACTGTTGATACCTACTATAACTACAATTCATATAATTTTAGACGAAAGTCGCCCACCAATGCACTAATATCTTTTGAAACATTTCTTCAAATAGAGTTTCAGCTCATCTTGATTGACCGTTAAGGTTCATAAAAGCATTATAATGTGTTGATAATTCCTATACATACTAAGGTACACATACATTGCCTTACTAAATGGGTCTTATTTGTCTTATGTTAAAATCAGGGGCGGATTTCCCTATAGGGCATTAGGCCCGGGCCAAGGGCAGCAAAATTTGGTGGGTTTTTTTTTGTAGTCGCGCCTTCTGTGAACCTATCCGCCAACTCAATAAACTAAACTCAAAATAACAATTCATTGTTACTTACAAATAGAAATGTATTAATCAGTATTTGAAACACTGATTGAGATAATTTTATAATTTACTGACTGATGTCGTTGTTTTTTATTTTAATTTAATTCCTATAGTTCATTTAATTTTTCGTGATTTACAGCCAGTAGGGGGCGGCAATATTTCATAGGCCTAGGGCAGCCAACGTATCAAATCCGCCCCTGGTTAAAATAGAGTATAATCTACATAGTTTTTTGAAAATGTGTTTTATTATTATTTCTAGGCTATATTTCAAGCGAGCAAAAAGAAATACATATACGGAGCAACGTATCACGTGGCCTACCCGACGAGCGGAACTTTCTTAGACTGGGCGTACTCCAATGAGGTGTCGCATTCCTATGTACTAAAGACTAGAGACAAAGGACAGTTAGGGTTTCTAGTACCGCCTGAAGAGATTGAAGAAACTGGCAACGAGCTGTTTGCTGCCGTCCATTATCTGGCCAAAATTGTCACCCGACCATCAAGGCAGGGGAATGACAGTCGGACATGGTTTTGATGTTAATTTGCTATGTAACTTATGAGATTAGATAATAATGCCATGTTTTCCGTGCCAAATAACTACATACCTTTATAATTTTACTAAATATAAATAAATAACGCACGATATTTAGCTGTTTTATTTATCTACCTATTAGATACCAGTTACGGTTATGTTCAAAATCAACTTACTTACATTTTAAAAAGCCTTACAACAGATCGAAATATTTACTAAGCTTACTTTTCTTGGCCTTGGTTTTCACCGTTCGAGATCATTTACACAAAGGTAATAATAATAATTGTACACAATATTTCTGCAACGAGCTATACATAACGGTAATATAAACGTAAACTGTTATCGTTGTTTCATTTGTTCAACGTTCCATTCAATGTCGCCCGAACGTACCGCTTCTGGCAGGACGTATCGTTTTTCAGGCCTCTCAGGACGCGACTCGCCAGATGTTTTATTTGTCCCAGGCCATTTATTCGTCCCAATCCCGATTTATTTGTCCCAGTCCATTTATTCGTCCTAATCCCGATTTATTCGTCCCAGCCCCGATTTATTCGTCCCAATCACGATTTATTCGTCCCAATCCCGATTTATTCGTCCCATCCCGATTTACTTGTCAAAGTTCCGCTTTTTTTCATTTATTTCCCGTTATATGGAAAAACGGATCTGGCAACATCTTCCATCCCACTTACAACGTTTCTATCAAGTTTTTGATTAAACTCTCAGTAATATATTGCAGCTTATCTGACGGACAACTTGTGGCTACCTGCTAATCTAATTATGCCTATGGATGGAGAAAACTTGACTTAAGATGCAAACTAGGGAAATGTGGGTATTGCATGCCTAGGTTATTTAACACTTTCTTTAACACTCTTATATTGACGGCATATTTTAAAAAGGAATACGTAGTTATCTATTTTTAATCTACAAAGTAATTATTTTGATTCTGATCTAATTTTAAAAGCTGACTTGTCATTTACATACGAACATACACAGCTTTAGAAACACCCAAAGCTACTAAACGTTATAAGATGGGCTATTTTCAGCAACATTTATTATATCTCGATGCAAAAGGACACACATGCATCATAATTTCGATAACCATCTTATGTGTTCTTTAAGTTCTGGGGTAGGTGGGTTTCAACCATCTCTCTGAGAGAAACGGGAATCAGTAGTAGCTAATTGTAGATAAAGAACGCACGCGAATAATTTGACGAAGCAGAGGAAAGTTAAACTAAAATAAAACACAGCCGTACACAAATATACTTATTTATTACAATTTTAGAATTACGAAGGCACCACAATTCTGACTCTCCGTATCGGTGGGTTATATATTGCTAAAAGCCTTAAAACACTCACGAAAATATGACTAGAATTTTTTCTAAGTATTCCACATAGGAACCTCTTTACTTTCAAGTATACATGCTTAGGTATAATAATTATTCTACGTATTGTGCGTTATCTAATTCTGCTAGAACAACCGACGATCACAATAATCTTAAGTAGACACTTCTCTAGGCACTTGTACTTCGCTAAATTACTTATAACTAATAACATGGTCCCAGTGTTAAAACTATGTATCATTACAATCGATATTGATCGGGTGTATATTTGAAAAACCTTGACATTATTTTAACAAATCATTATTTCTAGTCATCAAGTTGTTTTCTCTCGCTTCACAACAGTGATTAAGTTTGAGTTTTTCATTTTGTGCTTTAATAACTTCGAAGAGAAGGTAATGATTTGCTTTTATTCTCTAAGTTATACGGAGATTCATCCTGACTCCCTCGAATATTGGCTGACCAACGCAGTCTAAAGACGCATTTCCACTATTCAACTAGCTTCCACGCAGGCTCGACATTGCATTTGCGTGTGATCCGCAATTTAATGTGAACACGGGAACTTGCCTCAAAGCTTTTACACAAGTTATAGTGCGTTCTGCATTAAATCCACGAAGCCCCATTTCTTTTTGAGGTAGCCGCGTGGTGCGTATGCACACATCTAAGTATTGTGTAGCGATAGAACTAACACAATAACTTTTGCACTGTAGCGATTTTGAGAAAGAGTGGGGAGCGTCTTCCTGGATTGAACTATATGTACCTACTTGTAACCTGCGGCTTGCGTGTGCGTGCAAGCAACTTGCATAATGGAAACGCGGCTCTAAAGCTGGCTTCCCACGGTGCGTGGTAGCGTGCACCGGCTGTGCGTGGTATCATCCGTAAAATCACGCACCGTGGGAAGCCACATTATGAAGGTGTGTGATGTGGATACGGAGCACCGCTCCGCACGCGTCCGCGTTCCTACGGACGAGTCTCTTCCCGTGGTGCTTCGGTGCGAGTTCGAGTGTCGCGGTGTGCGCTGTCACGCACCGTGGGAAGCCGGTATAAGAATGTCATCCATCGCTGCACTCGTATACAAACATGTTATCAAGAAATTAGTATGAAGCATTGAATGTAATTCATCGTTGTTGGCCGATCAACTCATGATGGAGAGGTTTGAACATGTCAGGAGCCAAGTTTCCGGCAACTACAAGTGAACGGAACAAGGCATTTCTCCGCGTTTTCAATACTACTATTTAGTAAGATGTTTTATACTTAATTTCTTCTATTTTATACAGTGTCCCGAAACTCAACGTCAAACCATAGGGCACGTAAAACGATAGAGCAGTTTATGACTGTTCAAAAATAAGTTGCAATTGTATACGTTAAAAAAACACATGTAGTAGTTTAACTTATGAGGTAACATTTTATTCATGGTAAATTCGAAATTCGAAAACGATTTAACTTTTAACTTTTTTAATATATTTTCTGAACCGTCGTAAACTATAAAAAACGTATCATTTTGTTCCCAGTTTGACATTGAGTTTTGGGACATCCGGTATGTGTAGATTTATGCTATTTGCTATGAGAAAACCTTAAATTATTTATTTAAAACAACAACACATCAGACTAAAGACACATCATAGACAAGGCACAACAGTATGTCTACCGTTCTAAAATATAAAAGGCACCTAATTGCCTATTGTAAATGCAAAAAAAAAAAACTATTTTACGATACATATAAATAAATGCAACTCGCGTTCTGGTAAGTACTTCTAAACGTTAAAAACCTCTAAGACAGCCGCAACTTTTTTTTTTAATATCTTTTCTCGTACCTTTTAAACTACCGTAACTTTATTTACTTTGACTTTAACACAGTAAAATTGTACACTGCGATGTCTTCTTAAATTGTCATCAGTACATCGTTTTGTTGATCGTTGCATGCCTAATTCAGATGCAAGTGACCGACGATTTAGGCGATCGACCGATCTTGCACGCCGATTAAAATTAATAACGTTACTTGTATTCGGTATCTCATTCTTTCTTTGTTTTTAACTTATAAACGGTTTCGTAGTTATTTTAATAAACAAGTACATAAAAGGCCAAATAACTTCAAAAAAGTTCAATTCATTCACAACACAAAAGAAATGCTAATTTGTGACAATTGACTTTTTTGTGATCAACGTAAACTAAGCTAAGTGTAAGTGATTTCTATTCAAACGAAATTTGTAAAAAAAAGTGCGCTTTGCATCACATCGTTGAATAGTACTAAAATAACCTAATGACTTAGGATTGTAATTTCTTTGGATTAAAGCACTAAATATCTTTAGATTTCCCTCTAAACAAGGTTAAGTCAATTTGTAAATAGATGGTTCTATAAATACAAAATTATCGAACAATTCGTCATTTCATCATGAAATCATCTCTCGTCCACTGACAACTGCTGGACATAGCTCTCCACAGCATCCGATTCTCCGCTTTTTGCTTCAAGTTTACCCCAGCTACCTTCTGAAGGTCATAGAACCATTTGGTTGAGGGGCTTCCCACGTTCCAATTGCCTATACTTAAGCGTATACAACTTGAAAATTCCAAACTATCAGCTGATTTGTAGGAATTAGCCCACTTGCTAAGATTACAGCCAGATATATCTAACAGATAGCTTTCTTTACTTGGTACTTAATTGGTTCACCCTGCGCATTATAATTTGCGGTGAATGCACTAGCGAATCCCGCGATCCTGGCCATAGGTCCTCGGAGGAACACCGTGGTGTTTTTTTTGCGGACAGTCCGGCGTAAAACTCGTTATCCCTAGGGAAGGGTATTAATGAGGAGTTCACGAAGTAAAAAAAAAAAAATTGCGCTTTATAGTTTAGGTAATAGGGAAGCTAATGCTAAACTGAAGCAAATGACGCCTCTAGGGTGATTCCAAACGTTTATCCAATAAAATTGGTATAAACAGTAGTTCCCCCATTAGTTCATTTATCTATTAGTGCGCCTGTAGTGACAAAACGTCTCATTGACTACACTTGATAGCATGACGATAGCAGCCATGGAACAAAGAGAATTATGCAAGCGATGATATGGCTAGAAAGGAAGTTAACGCCCGAGTTGACGGCAGATAAGAGATAAATTTAAGAAAAAGACATTCTGGCCTCGATCAATAGGGATAAATGCAGGAGGATGACGGCTCAGTGAACTCATTGACTACGGAGAGTACGGATCAACGGAAACAAACAAAAATGCGCGCTTCCCGTTAGCTATGCTACAAACAACGGTATCTGTGAGCTATATCTGACCACAAACTTAACGATCCCTTTTACTCTTAGTACAATTATTGTCACCTCCAGCAAGAACATCGTCTTTCATGCCCGCCTGGTACCTCAAAAGCTTGTCATCAGCAGTTCGCACTCGCTCCTGAAGAATTTCCACCGTTCTGTTGAGGAGTTTGATTTCCTCCTGCAGTGGGTAGACTTGCATGTTCATCTGCATTAGCTCTTTCTCGTGTGCCAGTTGCAGAGTGTGAAGCTGTAGAGAAAAATATGAATTGAATGGAATTGTAACAAGCCAAATGGAGCGAACATAAAAAACGTTATTACAAAAGATGGTCTAAGAAAAAAAGTGATGGGTATATTTTAAACCTGGGTTTACCTTAGTCTTGGTTTAAACCATTTTTTGTAATAAGGGGGTTGAAGTTTAGTTAGTAAGTTTAGTGGCCCTAAGATTCCCTAAAACTTACTAATCTTATTATCATAACCAATACACGACGTATATCTATGGTCCTTAAAAATATTTGTAACGTTCGGCGGGGATTTCTTTCGGTGTAAAAACTAGTGCGTTAATCAGATCGTCTAGTCGGGTTGAAACATCTCTGAGGCTTTGAAGTGGTGCGGAACAATTTAACATGAATTGAACATATAAAATAATACTTAGAACTGCAGAAATAATAAACCTTGATCTACCGAACATGTTGGAGATGTCTGAACACACAATGTACACATTCGTTAATTTGTATGGTTCAGAGTTACTTAACCGTCACCGTCCTAACTGTTAACTGGGCATGATGCAAAAGTGTGAATTCCATCCTAAGATTTCTAATGCCAACAAGTCATTTCAGAAACCGATTGCACGTTCACCTATATTTCACATTTATTTACGTGTCATTATAATATAATTCACTTCGGTTACGCACACTAGTCAGCCAACCAGAAAGAATGCGGTGAAAATTTTATTTTCATACACGTTTTCATTGTAGTAAGTAATATAGCATTATATTGTTGAAAATCATTTGTTATACACGAATATAAATAACCATTAATAACAAGCGAAACGACCGGGTTTCATAACCGTGAAATTTACTTATTGTATTCCATAATTTTCGAAAAACTTTCATAGTAGTTCTATGTGACGAATTTTCATGGGTGCTCGTAATTTCGCGCTTGAATCAGGCTCAACTGGAATATTAAATAAACTGTTTCGGTCTACCCTAGGCCACAGCTAGAGTACATAAGTAGACGAGACGACAGTTAAATCTGCTTCAGTCTTCAATAAACGTACCACGCGAGTCTAGCGAGGGTCCCAAGGCTCCTTTAGTCCCAAAACAATACGTATGTACGTATGGTATGAGACTAATGAGAGTTGCACATTTGAATGTCAAAAGTTTCATAACGTGTGCTCTATACTCGCTCATCCACCACAAAATAAAGGCAAAATCGAACTGACGGTTACCATTATGCACTTACATAACTAAGCAGGCAACTAACAAGCCTATAGTATCAGCATCATCATGTGTTTCCTTTCTTTGCCTCGTGCAATACCCATTAGTAAGTTAATACAAGCTGTGGAGAATCATGAATAAAACAATAGAATTTAAGACACTGAAATTAACTCACATCTTGAATCCTCTTTTTCTTCAGTAATATGAATTCCTCATTCGTTCTCTTAAGTGAATCAAGTAACGTGTTCCGTTCTTGCATTAGCACTTCCTTCTGTTTCTTTATTTCCGCTAGTTCGGCTTCCATTTCCGTATTCATTCTTGCCAATATATTTTCTGTCGACTTTGTTCTATTGCCTGTCTTCTTATGTGGATTCAAATGTATTAACACTGGAATAAATAAATTAGTCACAAACTGGCAAACACAGTTCGTTTGGCTTATGATTTAAACAGTAACAAATGTTCGATGAATCTGGATTTTGTCAGATTCTTCCAGATTCTGTTTAGGTAAGTAATTAGAAAAAAAATAAACGGATAGCGGAATTATGATTTGTTATTTTTACAGTCCAGGTATTTCGGAATTTTCTGTTCTAGGCAGCCATGAAAATAAAATTTAAGACAAACAGACACGATTGGTGTATTGTACACTTAGAGGTGTAGCATTTTACAAATTTTGATACGTACTACTAATGTTTTATATGCCGATGATGCCACTCACGTGAAAAGCACACACGTAAGCAACACAGTTAAAGAGTAAGTAATTTATTGTATGTAAATTAAACCAAAGAAGTTCCACGAAATGTAAAAGTGAAATTGAATTTTATGTCCTTTGTTTGTCAACAACAAAAAGAAATCTAAAGCTTAACAAAAGACACAAAAACACAAACGTTAAAATGATTATCATTCTTTTTGTACGTACCATCTTTTTCCTTTTGTAGATTACGCAAGTTTTTCCTTAGTTCCTCAGTTTCCCTGTTTATTTTAGAAATAGTTCGTTGCTTAACAGTCAGTTCTGATTGCAAACCTTTTATGGTCGCTACTAAGTAACTGTCCTCTTTTAGCCTATTCAAGAAAAGAGCAGAATTTTGTGACAATCGACTAACAGCCGACGACGCCCGGTCTGTTTTAATAAATGTTTGCGTCGATGTTGTATGTTTGAACCTAGGTATGGTTTGAGTTTCCGAATCAATTAGATTTCCTCTATTCAACTTATTCTTCAATTCTATATTAACCTTCCGATCATCCATTAACTGTCTCTCTACGTCTATTATATGACTTTCATATTTCTGTTTCATGTCACCAAACTTTTCTTGTAGCGTCATTAATATGCCTTGAAAGTGATCTTCTTTGTCTTTCAGCTCTTGCTCTAGTCGAGCAATACGTTCTTCTAATAACTTTTTCTTATTATCTTCCACTGTTGACGATTTTGATGCCACTAAAAAAGTATGGAGTTGTTCAAGGTGTTTGGTAGAAGGATCGATTGAATTTTTTAAGGGATTGGGAAAGTCATTAGCTAGCTAAAGCTAAATTAAAAATAACATTTTATATAAAATTTCAAATTTTTCAAACATACTGTTTTGACTTTGGAAGCACATAAGTCAACTTTTTGTATCAAATAAATTATCTTATAATTTAAAATAAAAATAAATTAAAGAATACAAAAAAATGATGCTGTTTCAACCACAAACAAACGTTATGACGACTTAAAAGCAAGATTTTGGGTAATAAATGTAATAATCCATACCGCGACACTTGGGACATGGGGTCTATAGGTACTTACTAGCCAATAGCACCCCAATCCCTCAAAAAATTGTGTCGGTCCTTCTACCAAACACATAGGCTGATACAACAAATAATATGCGAACAAAATAAGAGTGCAAAAATATAATAATAATCATTTTTAAAACTATGGTATAAAACAACAAAATCTTTAAAAAAACGTGTAGAAAAATACTTACCTATCAAAGCCGATACAGAATCAGGATGTTTTCGTTTCAATATCATCTCCATTTCTTTAACTTGTCTTTGAAGATCGTGTATAACAATTACATCTTTTTCGTGTTGTATATTCAAATTTTTCCTGTCATTCCGTTCTTTTTGCAGTTCCGCCAGTATTCTATTTTCGTTTTCTTTAACAGATTTTAATTCTGTACTTCTATTCTCATATTCTTTACCTAGTCTACCTACAAACTTTTCGCATTCAGCTAATTTTAAATCGGCTACATGTTTTTGTTCAGTGGTCTGTTCCAACTTCTTTCTTAGTGCGTTAACATCATCAGTTAGCTGAACATTCATTAGTTCTAAGCTTTTAGCTCTTTCCGTTGTGTCTTTTAATTCTTCTATCAAGTTATCGTGTTTACAATTGATACATTTTTTAGGTGAATTTGTTACAGACTTCACAACTTTATTTGTGTCTCGCTTCTTTGAATCGATGACGCCGGCGGAGAAAGGCCTTAACTTTGGCTTACGACGTATTTCAGTGTTTTCCTTAGCATTTTGTTTAGCATACTGGTTAACCTACAAACACATTTTAAGATTATTACGAATACAAGTACATAACTTCTTAGCTTTCTTTACTTAATGCCTTATTAAAATTGATGGTATGGGTGGACGCGTCTAGCATCTACATAGCCTCATGGAGTAGAAGATAAAACTCAGTTAGCTTTCATATTATGTATTGAATACATTGTAAAGATATTCAAGCCTAAGTGATAGGCCCATAAAGATAAACTAAACTTCTCCGAAGTGGGCATAAGCCGTGAAAAGAACATTAGATAAATAAATCGTTAAAAACGTGTTTACAGTAAACAAAGTTTGTCATCAAAGTAATAAGTAACTGCAACTTGGAGGCAACGACCGGGCATGGTGCGGCGCCCGCGCATGCGGAGAGAAAAGTTGTCAGTCTGGTTCAAAACAAATGCTGTACCTATAGGCGATGTGACGCTTTTTCGCAAACTCTGATACGAATCTAATACATGTGATAATAATTTTATTATAATCAAAAAAATCATTTTGAAAGCTTTTTGACATAAAATTGATAGCCCTTTTACGTTTCGCATTTTATTTGAGGCAAACTCGACAGTAATAATGTAACTAATTTGTGAAAAAAACGGCATACTTAATTAAGTCGAAATTTTGTAAACAAATTCAACATTCAAAGTTGTTTTATTTTGAATAGGCACAGTACACTTAGGAAACGTCTCAACAATTTAGTTGCATGGTTCCAAAAAGTAGGTCTATAGAGAAGAGCCGACAAGAAACTCCAATAGTTCCATATATGCGTTATCAGTTATCACAGCCCATTTTCTATCCATCAAAGGTTTCTTACAAAGTAACATATGTATTATTGACCTTAAAAAGAAAAACCTATTTCCAAAAATCTAACACGAAATCTCACAATATTGATTAGGTTCTCCGTGATGATAAAAGAGCAACTTAAAGGCTTGAGACTGCGAGTATTTATTTTGTTAAGTAGGTACAATAAAATTTGTTACAATAAAGTTCATAACAATAACAGATTTTTCAGAAATATCTAGGTCTCTTGAGCTCCATTAACTCCGTCAATGTTATTAAATCTCATCAAGTTAATTTCGTATCCCGAGATATCAATACCGACAGCTTGTTTATCGGAGCTTAAAAGAGGCAATCGATGTGCGCAAACGCATCAGTGTGATCACCTGCGGCAGAGCGCCCGCACCGCCAGTAGCCATGGGGTCCTTGACGAAGATAGTCGTGTTCCTGTTCGTCACATCCTCGGTTTTATGTACGCCGTTCATCAATCAACTACAGCCAGGACAAGGTATGAGATGATTTACGTATTGTTTATTTTCAAGTGGGACATTTTATTCGATAGAAAAAATTTAGGTATAAGTACGGTTTCAAAATATTTTTCCTAAATTGTTACATACTTTAACGGTGTCCATATAATAAATTATAGTGCTCTAATTTGTTTCCTTTGATTTGTTTTAAAGCTTATTTTGTCTCTATATTATTCCCACAACACTTAATCTAACTATCAGATATTTAATTATTTTTAAAAGCAAACGAATCCCCTCTTTGTATGTTTTCATTCTTATATTTTTCCTAATATTTTCCAAAAACAGGAAATGAAAAAATATCTACAAATAAAAAGATACATTGTATGTTTATTATTCTAAAGTTCATCTCGATTCCGTACGCGACGTCGCCTTCGAAACGCGTGATCAAAATCAAATATCGAAAGTCGCGGAAACCCTTGGACAAGTTCAGTTCAAGTTCGATATGCAACACCGTTAGACCGGCCAAGATCAGGCCAGCCGCGAATGGAAAACAAGCCGTGGCCAGAGAAAGTCATTAAACATGTCACGGGAGATACGAGCCTTGCATTTTAATCTATTCTATTATCAACTCGCTCTATGTCGCTATCGATATTTCAAAACTTAATATTGTGTGAACGTTCGTATCCGCAGTAAATCAATATAGAAATCGCTTCATTACCTTTTATTTTATAAATAAAAAGTTGGTTGTACATTTTATATTCAATGATTAATATCTTCATAAACTGTTAAATCGTTTAGTATTTTCTCTATGATTCATCAGAATCGATCGCTGTTTATGTTGTCGGTTGCCTGTAAATACTACCTAAAACATTAGGCATTAATCAAATTGACCTTGTTACTGCAAATTATCCGTTATCCTATTCATGCCCATTCAAAAATCATATTGTTTTAAAACAATGCTCACATAGAACACAGTCACCCGTGTGAAAAAAAGACCATGAAATAAACAAAAGCGTATTTTATCTAACCATCTAAACACATTATAATATGTGTATAGAAAATATTCATATGCACAGCAAAAAACGACATTAATGCAATTTTACTACGCATTAAGATTGAATCAAACGTAAGATACATTGACGATACATAATAAGTCACGATTGTAAATCACTTAGATGCAAACGTAATCGTAATTATCGCTGATATGAATGACCTAGTCACAGTAATGATTTGTTTCAGAATGGCCTACTCGTAGCTCGGTCAAACAACCATACAATCAGGTAGTTCAAAACGAAAATGGATCTTTATCAGACACAGTTGCTACAGAAGTGGTTGCTGAAGAAGAAAAAGCTCCTGATGATAATAAACCTAAGGTCACATTAGAGGAAGAACCGGAGAGAATAGACTACAGTGGCGCACAAGTTTGGAAAGTTTCCACAAAAAAAACTAGCACTCAACGTGTTATTAACAAGCTGGCGTCCGAGAAACGTAAGCTTACTATATAAAATATAATTATAACAAGCTATAAAGCTAGTATCCAGAGTAATGTTTTGTAGGACTTCTCAATCAGCTCAATGAATTATTATCTAATACTATAATTTATTTTTAGTCATAGCATCATGGGGAGGCAATCACACATCAATCGACATACTCGTTAAATCAAAAGCGATGGACAACGTAACAGCTGTCTTCAAAAATAAAGACATTCCATACTATATTATGATTGAAGATCTGCAACAAAGGATTAACGAAGAAAACCCACCGTTAGATGAAAATGAATTAGAACTGCAAGACAGACGAGGTTTGTATAGTTAATGATCCAATTTCTCTTAAGCTTGTGAAAATCTATCAATTAACTATATTCCAAGGATCGGTGTAATTCTGTTCCAGCAAGAGCTTACAATTTTTGGCGTTACAGGGAATCTCATCGCCGACTAGGTTTCATAAGCGCCTACATGGGCTACAATTCTCTCAATCTTCCCATGGAGTATTGGCCAAATGCAAATTGGGGTTCGTTGTTGATGTTCGGCACCGAATCATTGTTGTTATGCACTGTGTTTGTTTTAATATAATTGGTTTTAAATTTTCACGTGACGTGTCTCTAACCTTTTGGATCTGGATTATGTTAATTAACATTTTAGATTATTTTTTAAAGTCGCTAACGGTTGAAAGGTCTAGAGAAAGACTTTGTCAAATCATTTTTTTGTCACTAATCCGGAAGCAAGAGAACCTAGGTACTCGTATATTGGGAGAACCCTGCCTGTGATTAAACAGAAATGATGGAATATGGTTTAGAAGAGTGCAAATATGTTATATTTTAATGTAGATCGTTATTACAGGACATCGTATGACGTGGAAGCAGTATCATAGACTGGAAGATATCCATGGTTTCTTGGACTACTTGGCAAAAACATACCCTTCTATCGTCAGTGTCAATACTATAGGAAAATCTTATGAAGGCCGCGACCTTAAGGTAAATATCGTTAAAAATTATTGTTTCCTTGAAACTAATATCTTGTCGTTTAAGTTTAAAAGGTTGTTCTATTGTTTGGGTTTATATTTTACAATCATCTCTACCTATTCAGTCAATTTACAGTTGGCATTAGTTATGTTTTTTGAGTTTTAAGTTGAGGTTTATCGTAAATGCAGATTTGCAGAAGCTATAATCAAAAAACAAAACGATTTTAAGCTTATTTTCGGTAACATAGATTTTAATTGTAATAAGTAGGTATTAAAAAGGAAACAATTAGTTCATGTTTGAAAAATACTTTCATACATCACCTTTCTATTAGCATGACGAAACATCAATCACATCAATTCGCGGTATTGTTCGTAATTACAAGATTTTATCAAATTGCACCACAACATGCATATCCACAGTGAAACGAATTCGCGATACGTTACTTTGATGACTCGGTTGACGAAGTGGCTTAGCCGGTTAGCCTCTTAGCTTTCTGTGCATCAGATTGGTGCATGTACATGTGACATTTGCTAGTAAACGCACATACGAGACAAGGAAAACCAACGATTAATAAAAGTTGTTTAGATAATTATCTAGATCACAATATTCAGATAGGTACTTGTGGTCTTCTGTTCAAGCAAAACTATAGTCAGGGTTTCAATTAGGAAATTCTCAGTTATAGCCCAGGACAAATGGCAATAGACTCTCCTTTAATTACAAGAACACGAGGTTTAAAACAGTCTTCGCCGCTGTTCATCACTGGTCCACAGAACCCCTTGGCTGATCACCGGCGGTTTATATTCAAACGATAGAAAATATTAATTTTGTCCTCAGGTATTACGCATTTCGGACGGCAAAAAAGACAACAAGGCTGTCTTCATTGACGGTGGCATCCATGCGCGAGAGTGGATCAGTCCGGCAGTCGTCACCTACTTCATCAACCAATTCGCAGAAAACTTTGATGTCGAATCTGATGACATCAAGAACATCGATTGGTAAGAATAAAAAAAAACTATTTTCTTTAATCTTAAAAGTTGGTTGTTGATCCTAATTATATGGTAACAGGTATTTCTTGCCCGTGGTAAACCCAGACGGATACGAGTACACACATAAGTCGGATCGTCTCTGGCGGAAGAATAGGAAATACGGATACGGTCCTAGTACATGCACCGGTGCGGATCTTAACAGGAACTTTGGGTACGTGATATTTATCATTTAGGTCATAAAATCAAGGTTCGTGCCAGGCCAAGGATAACTATGCTAGAACTTAGAACGACAGTACACGATGACACGAAGTGCTCATTTAAAATTACGAGAAAGAAGTTGCAAGATACAATTTAGCTTTGTTACTGAAGACTGCCCGACACGCACTTTTAGGGTAGTAGTCAGAACCAACAGTAGTAATTTGATTCTTCATTTTAAATAGAGTTGGATTGGGATTGGGTTCGGTTTTGCTATTAGGCTACGGAATCCTACCAAAACAAGGCGTAGCTGTGCACACAGTTTACAAGTGTAGGCAAAGTTGGAGTTTAGGGAAGCTGGGTATTTTATTTTGCACTTCATCGGCTAGCCTTTTTCCTAACAAGTTACGGAATGACTTCCAATCTCACCAGATGAGACTGAGTATAAGTACTTTACAGACACAAAACGATTGTCGTATCCTGTAATCTCCTCAACAGTAGTATCCTCCACTAGCTGGCTAGTGGAGGATACTTTTATAAATTCATAGTTTGATGCGACGCTCGCTCAGTCGCTACGCTGCAAACTTTTGTCCAAATTAAAAGCAAGTCCTCTTTCACAAAAGTTATTTATAAGTAAATGACCGGATATTATTTTCTTTATCGTAGATATCGATGGGGAGGCAAAGGAGCTTCAAGTTATCCCTGCAGCGACATATACCGCGGTAGTGGACCGTTTTCTGAACCAGAAACTAAAGCAATTTCTGTAAGTGGTTTTTTTCTACAGCCGGCTCTTTTACCACCGGTCTATAGCAGGGCCGTAGCTAGAGTCTAAAGGGACCCGGGCAGCACGTGATCGAGGAGCTCTTATTCTACTTGTTTGGGGGCCCCAAAGCACAGGGGCCCTACTCCGAAAATCAAATTACGAAGTTTCGGCTGACGGATTGCAAGATTTCCATACACGAAAGTTTTTCGGATCCGACGATTGATTAGATTTTCGCGATTTGACATTTTGTCCTGCGTTCAACCTGCTTCCAAATTTAATTGCAGCTTGTAATTCGTTGTTTGATAATACTTTGATCGTATGTTTATAAGTAGGTACGATGTTCGTAGTTGATTCCTTTCTATCCGAAACATCGACGTTCGTTCGTAATTCTACTAGAAAAAATTGACGAATGCAGTGAACCACTATCTTTATGTTCGGTTTCGTTTGCAATTTGGTAACAAATTGTTCAGAAGAATTGGGCCACGGGTCTATAGAAAAATTTACTTGCAAATACGTCATTGGCGTAGCAACCATGCTGGGAAATCCCAGAACTAGATAACACAGTTCTGGCTGACACCAGCTGCAGAGGTCTTTAGCAAGTCCCTAAGTTGATTATCCAGATCCTAACGACCTATCAGTCACCAGACTTCGTTGGTCTGTCGGCAGACCATGTAAAATGTAGGTGAGGATGACTATAAAGGCAGCAGTGACTTTACGTCCTCTACCTCTAAAAAGTACCTAATTATATCGCCGTCCCTAAGCGAGAATGTTTTTCTATGTTAATTGATATGAATAATACAAAACACACCTATGGAAGTAGTCTAAACTCGTTCTACAAGTACCTAGGTATAATTAAAATGCAATTACGGCATTTACCGGCACCGTGACTCCAAAACGACCATTCACACCTCAATCTTTTTTAAATACCGCCATAAATAGGAAACGCATTTTTATGCACTTTTATCTCTCTAATACCATCACTTTTTATTCATAGGAGTTTTTCAAGAGCACTGCTGCGAAATTCTCCGCCTACCTGACGTACCACAGTTATGGACAATACTTATTGTACCCATGGGGTTACGACAACACTGTTCCGCCAGACCACAAGGAACTGGATAGTGTGGGCAAGCAGATGGCTGCGGTAAGTCATCAATCATCACCAAGAGAATACTTCAACGAAAGATGAGTCCTGACATAGTGGTCGTTTCTGAGACTGCTATCGAAAAAATGTAAACGACATCATCAAAAACCGTAAAATCGCTATTTAGGTATCCATGTTATGTTTTTTTTTTTTTATATTGGTATTCTTTGTATGGTAACGTTTTGTAGAGAAATGTCAGGAATCACCTTACGGTGAAAAGGGTATAGGAGGGATCTCATAAATGAGAGCTGTTCAGTAATGCGGACCAAGTATAAAGTTTTTTGCTGTTTTACTAAACATCAATTCCATCATCATTATCAACTCTCAAATGTGGACATGTGCCTCCTATTAAACTGATGATACAAATCCTGACGAAATATTGCTGACTCCACTTAGTAAACAGATTGATGATTTCAGTATATTGATAATAGCGCATAAAATAAATCTGCTGCCAGAAAGAGAGAGAGATAGAGAAGTCTACACACTCTCTCTCCTCTCTAGTCTTTTTCCTGTATTGTGTGTTTGGACAAAAATCTTCACATGCAAAATCGCCCAGACACGGAACAACTAACAATATCTGTTTGCAGTACGAATATTTGTCCTGTGTGGGAGTAGAACCGACAACCTGTAGTGCAGAAGCCAAATGCTCAGCAACTGCCCCAAACATATCATATTAGGTTTGAGTAGTGAATTGAGGATTACTTCAATTAAAATCCTCTTAATAATTTTTACAGGCAATTCAAAGGACTGGAGGATCAGAATACAAAGTCGGATCATCCAGTGGATTACTATACCCAGCCGCCGGCGGCTCCGATGACTGGGCCAAGTCCGTGGGTATAAAGTACACATACACAATTGAACTGAGTGACACCGGCCGCTATGGCTTTGTACTACCAGCTTCCTACATAGAGCCCGTAGCTAGAGAGAACTTGGCTGCCTTGAGGGTTTTGGCAAGCCAGGTAAACAAAGAATAATTTTAATTGCATACTAGGTATGTCTAATAAATAATTTATTTTGCATTCTTACTCATGAATGTACAAAAGATACTTAAGAATATTTAACTAAGTTAAGAATATTTTAACTAAATGTAATAAAAAAAAGGCTGAGGCAGAAACGTAAGGTTGTTCAGGAGTATACTTTTTAAGAATAAATATTTATGAAATCTTGAGACTTTTATTTCTAGAAAGGAGTGCAGTTATATCCATAACTAATGTCCTATCCAATGAAAATCTAATAAATAATGATGATGTTAATTTAATGTCGACGCTTGAAAGGCAAAAATTACCAAGCAACATGTTGGCAACTTTTATACACTAGAGCATTTTAAAGTTTTATTTAAGTTCATAATCTATAAATTCCAGTGTAGAGGCCTTTAAACTGCACTTAAAATTCGTTGGAATCAAGTAGATAAGACAAATAGGCGACTTTTATATTATTTTTTCCAAAAAAAAATCTTATTCATGCTATAGTGTAGTTGCCAACATGTCACTTGGTAATTTTTAGCTTTCAAGCGTCGATATGTTAAGTGTATCTATTTAATGACTTATAAATTAATTCTAATATTGTAAATGTAAAACTATGTGAAGATGGATGGATGTTTGTCACTCAATCATGCATAAATAGCTGAACGGATTTGGATGAAATTAGGCACACAGATAGACCATGTGCTTGATTTACACATAGGCTAATATTTATCCAGATACAAGAAGTAGATCCCCTAGGATGCCAAGGAAACCGCGGACAACAGCTACTGTGTTATAATTAGGAGGTTCATGTTTACAGGCTAATGGGATGATTAAATTTAATAATATTACGAAAGTAAATAAATTACGTACCTTAGTATTACTGAGTTCCTTATGCTCCAACATGCACATGTCAGTCTCACTAGGCTTTGTCACTTTGATTTGAGGAATAGCACCAGATTCACTCCTAACAGGACTTGTAGTATTCGCTTTAGCCGAAACAGGGCTCTTTTTTAGCAAATTTTCAGTCTCCTGTGCAATATCTTCTGCCCTTTTAAGAATTAATTCTACATCATCAACATCTTCACTTATAACCTTTTCTGCCTTGTTGGCAGCAGACAGCTTCTTGATTTCTTTAAAAATCATTCTAATTTCTTCATCACTATCCTTGTAAGCTTCACAGGTTCTTTCAAATTGCAGGAACTCTTTTGTCGACATGCTGTTATCGTTCGACCCTATTTCCTGATTTATTGTAATTAAACTCTGCGCCATGATTGTCAAGTTATAATAGTAGACTTGAATGTCGAGAAAGTAATTGAAATTAATATTTGTTTCCAGAAAACTATTTTTCGATTATTATCCTTTCAAACACAAACCTATCCGTTGCTAGGCAACAACAACAACCAAAAAGCAATACCTCATTTTTTTATGGCGAAGCCCATTCATTTTCGGTAAAGATCGGTTTTTATTGAAATAATATTTCAATAAAAACATTCCATAAATATAACATAACATCACGCCTGTATTCCTCCGAAGGATTGGGCAGAGGTGTATAGTACACCCACATTTCGCCGTTATGTTTCAAGTCCCATGTAAATGTTAGGGGGCGAGTCTATTGCCATCAATCGGGCACAAATCCAGACTACGAGTTGCTACTAAGAAATTCCACACGGAAAAACCCAATAACACTTTGCGAGACCTGGGGATCAATCCCAGGATCTCACGCTCAGTAGTCGCGCTTGCGACAACTAGACCAATGAGGCAGTTTCCATATATTTTACTATTAAAATCCATGTATAATAAAATAGACACAACACAACGAGAAACAATACTCAAGAAATGAGGTCATAAGGTTCAGTCCAATACTGTCACAATGTCATGAAAAGACGGGTCCTTTCTCAAAATAAGATGGGTTTAGTTGGCACGCTGGCCTACAGTTTGGCAAACTACACATACCATCGAGAAAGGATTTATTGGAGCTCTCTCAGGTGTACATATTTCCTATCCGCACTTGAATTCGATGGGCATCTTAAATACCGCTAAAATAATACAATCAGTAATAGTCACAGAACTACTAGGGGATTAGCAGAGCGCTACGCCATAATTGGAACTTGGAAAACTACCTAGTTATTGGTAGTTTGTTGCTATTACTGAGTTTGTCTAAGTAGAACTGCGCAATACAGTGCGGGGCGGAAATACCACTTAATGTTAGTACGCACGGCTACAGATCAAGCAATACATTTCCAGTATAAGCTGATCTCGCATTGTATAGGATTTCCTTACAATGAGAGGTCAGTGTAAACTGGAAATTTATAGCTTGATGTGTAGCCGTGTGTACATACGACCAAAATTCACGATACTGGATATTCATTAGACGTGATCATTGATCACCTAGCAATCATTATTTGCTTTGAATAGAACACGACTACTTTTTAAGCAGTAATGCAGTTGCAGCCTTCAAGAAGATGCAACATTCTGCTTTTTTCTAGTCTCTGCGTTACTTAACACTTTCTTGCAGCATCCAACCGCTTTCCGCAGCAATTTGTTTGGAAACTATCAAAACACGTTATTAATCGCTTTAGAGCAGAAACTGCGTTATGTGGACGCCCGCGCGGTTCCATACAAAAGTGCTCCGTCGCGGAAAAACGCGCCGGCATCCGTCAAGGGGAGGCAGGCCCCGTGCCCTCGCAACAGTTACCGCATCCGTGCGAAGGCAACCCGCGCGGGGGCACGCGCTGTGATTCAGTAAACGGGCTTACTGGCTGTTGTTTTTTTTTTGCTAGTCGTCGATTTGGTGTTTTTTTTATTTATTTGAAAATTGGTACACCAACACTACCACAGTACATTTTACATTCAAACAATAAAAGTACATGGGTGATGATTCTTAAGTTAATACCAATTACAGGTGTACGCAGCATTCGCATGAATACAATCAAGCATCGTATAAGTTTTATAAAATGAAAAATTAAAATAAAATAAAGTTTGACATAAAATTAACAAACAGTAAATTAATTAATTAAACTGTGTTCTAAATATTATAATATGAGAAGTTCTCCATCAACACGACTGTACATGCACACCGTTAAAATTGAACTAGCGACACTGCGTAATTAAAATAATCCGGTCTCCGGGATGGGTACCCGCGACGGGGACCGGGGACTGCCGCGTTCTCACTGGTTCTCACGGAGTCCACCTGCGAGACCACGCGCGTATACACGCGACGGGTGCCTGTCGCGAGCACCCGCTTAACGCAGTTTTGGCCCTTGGAGACAATTTTCCAAAGGGAATACAATACACAATTTGTATTTAGCTTATCGAGATGTGCATGGTGCGCTTTAAATCAGGGATGTTAGAATTCCGTAACCGTAACCGAAACTGTCAGGTAACCGAAACTGTCAGATATCCGAAATGAAAATAAATCCAAAACCGTCACCGAATCTAATATAAAAGTATCGAATAATTTCGGATAGAGGCGGAGTCTAAATGAAACACAATAAGACAGGTTTTCGCCCGGCTGAGCCGTCACACTAGCCGCGCACACGTGTTTAGACAGCTTTTATTATTTCTATTGCTGAGCCTTATTAGTTAGTCATCCATTCTTGTGGAATTAAATTACGTTTACTTAGAAATAAAGTCTTATCATTGCCTATTTGTATTTTCCTTTAACAATTCCTTAAAAATCTAATATCCGTAACTGAAACTATCCGAAAGTATCGGATAATCCGTGATAATTTCATATCCCTAACCGTATCTCAAACCGATATAATATTAATTACATCCGTATCCAAATCCGAAACATATCCACATAGCATCCCTGGGGGCTTACCATGACCTCATATAGCAGGGCAGAAGTTGCCTGGAAGTTGAACTGCCCTGCTTTTTTGTACTATGTCGTAGCAGGCCTGCGGCAGGCCTGCTACGTTGACGTTTACGAAATCCTTCACCTGTTTTTTTTGCATAGACTTTTCGTACCATGAACAAGCATTATCCGTTCAACTTGATTGAATAGTCGTTCACCTTTTGTACTGTCATGGTACAATTTTTAGCGATTCAGAAGCAGGCCTGCTTTTGAACGGATATTGACTGGCTGGCATTTGAACGTTTAGTACATAATACTTCTATGCGTTTTCGTTATTTGAACGTCACGGTAAGCCCCCTGCTCCATAATGTCGTCCAAAGAGAATGGTGTCACTGACATAAAAATTAATATTTATTGGCATAAAATAATTGGTCACACTTGAATCAGAACGTCAAATTCATTGACAAATATGTCAGGAAAAAAAACTCAATCTTGAAAGAAAAACATTCATCAGCAAAACGTATTTAAATTGTGGTTAAGTTTCGCAAATTGCTAGTTTTTATCGTATTCGATTAGAGTACGATATTATTATCAAACATGTCGGTGCCACCACAGGCATTTGTGAATAAAAACAAGAAACATTTCCTGGGGATTCCAGCACCCTTAGGTTATGTGGCTGGTGTCGGTCGAGGGTACGATTTTGTTTGTTTACCGTTCTCAATTTAAAATACTTTACTATAATGAGAGAATGTGTTATTGACCATTTAATTTCCGTTGCAGTGCTACTGGTTTTACCACACGATCTGATATCGGTCCTGCGAGAGACGCTAACGATGTCTCGTAAGTATTTCCTATCAAAATAATTTCATAATTGTTTGATTAAAACAGATAATCACTATCAAAAATATTAGGGCCTGATTCTAAAATAACATTTTGCCCTTTTAGCGATGACCGACATGCTCCACCTGCGGCTAAACGCAAGAAAACTGAAGAAGAAGATGATGATGAAGATTTGAATGACTCCAATTATGATGAGTTCTCAGGCTACAGTGGCTCATTGTTTTCCAAGGTTTGTTTAGATTGTTTTATTCTTCACAACAGTAGGTTAAAGGCAATTAAGTTAAATTATTATTAGTATTGGTAACAATGTCAACAAAATCTAAAAATGTGAAGTAAAAATGTGTAAAATTATTTGACTAATATTACACCACTATGACCACCGCCCTTAGCTCATCACTACATGTGCAGAAGAGAACTTATAATTTTTTGTATTGTGTCCTTTTTATGGAAATAAAGCCTTTCTCTTATGATTTATTGAAATAGAGTTGCCATTCCGTTTCTGAAGTGTTTGGGAACCAGATCAAACCCGGCATTGTCTAATTCTGGCTTTATTGAAACTCAAAAGTAAGGGAACCAAAATAAAACATTGGTTCATCAAACCAAAACTATCAATTTCCAACACCACTAACATTTTACAGGATCCATATGACAAAGATGATGCTGAAGCAGATGCAATATATGAATCAATTGACAAAAGAATGGATGAGAAAAGGAAAGAATATCGAGAGAAACGTCTCAAAGAAGACTTGGAGAGATACCGTCAAGAGAGGTATGATAATTGTCTTAAACATTAAAAATACCGTTTATTCCTTGCCAAAATCTACTTCATAACCAGAAACAGGCAGAACAGCAGGCCTCCATGATGGAAGTCCAATATAGTAACCATACCTTATATTGCCTAGGAGAATATAATATTTTGATAGTATTGAATATTCCAGTGACTGAGGACTTATAAGGACATAGCTATTGCCTGAGGTTTCATTCCCGTCCCAGAGGAACTGTTTTATGTATCTGGATAAAAAAGTATCCTATGTCTTAATCCAGGTCATGGTTTACCTGCGTGCCAAATTTCATCCCTATCTGTTCAGCTGTTAAGGCGTGATTATTTAACAAACATCCAAATTGGATGTAGTAAAATGAAAAGGATGGCAACCACAACATGGCCGAAAATGAGTTAAGAACTGATGCTAAATATCAATACTATAGGTCAGTAAAAAAGATCCAAGCAAAAACAACTGTCAATCACTTTTTATCAACCTAAGAACAGACACACATGAATGGCACGTCAATTATCTTCCAAACTTCAACCATCAATATCTCTAAAGTGACTTTGTGTAAATTGGATCCTTTTCGTGTAACTATGTCCAATTCACAAATTCACAAACATCCAAACTTTCACATTTATAATATTAGTAATAACTAGGATAAATTCTGGTGTCCAATGATTTCTCTGCCAAATGCATAAAAAATTGGTTACTTTTTCCTCTTTCTCATTTTTGTCATATTGTTTGGATGTGCATAAACAAGTTAACCTGAACCTTTGGTCAATGCAGGTAACCGTGTATCATTTATTTACAATTTGAGTAAGTATTGTTATGTTTTCAGGCCAAAAATCCAGCAACAGTTCTCAGACTTAAAACGTGAATTGAAATCGGTATCTGAAGATGAATGGTCAGCAATACCTGAAGTTGGTGATGCTCGTAACAGAAAACAGCGTAACCCTCGAGCTGAGAAGTTCACTCCATTGCCTGATAGTGTGCTATCCAGAAATCTGGGCGGAGAATCATCATCATCTATTGACCCAGGATCTGGGCTTGCATCTATGATGCCTGGTGTTATGACTCCAGGAATGCTGACACCTTCTGGTAAGACTTATTTTATTTTATTAAGTGCAATGCTGATGGTCACTAAAGTCATTTCATATTTCACAGGTTAACTGCTAGTGATGCTAGACATAGGCATTTTATTTTATGTTTCGTACATCTTAGCTTATTTTGTTATCTACATTCACAGGTGATTTGGATTTAAGAAAGATTGGTCAAGCAAGAAATACTCTGATGACAGTGAAACTGTCCCAAGTGTCGGACTCCGTGACTGGACAGACAGTAGTGGACCCCAAGGGCTACCTCACCGACTTGCAGTCTATGATACCGACGTATGGTGGTGATATAAATGATATTAAGAAAGCTAGGCTGCTGCTGAAGTCTGTGAGAGAGACCAACCCTAACCATCCACCTGCTTGGATTGCTAGTGCCAGATTGGAAGAAGTTACAGGTTAGTTTTACTCCCCAAAATGTTTAGTGTTTGTGTGTTATGGCTTGGTTGTCAGATAAAAAAAGCAGAAATGTTACATTAAGCTAACAAGGAATACTTTAGAAACTGAAACGTTTAGACAAGCTAACAGATGAAAGTGAAAAATATGAGTACATGCATTGACTTAGAATAAGTATGGACCTCGGGTCATCGCTCAAAAATGTCCGAACCGAATGAGAGTTAAAACACGATAAATTTGAAAAGAGCTACAATTGCGCGCGTCATTCTTCATTTGGGCGAACAAGCAGCTACACCTCAATGTCACATGTCAACAATGCCGTTCTATGTAGTGAGATCGTGTAAAAACTACTCAAAAAAGTGAAAAAAGTTGATGGTGTATCATATTTTCAGTAGGTATATTATTGTTTTACAATTTTAAAGTATTACTTTGTTAAGGAACATTGTATTTTACTTAAAATTGAATTAATTGCAAGAGCAAAACACACAATAATCCAACTAAATAAAAAATATCTTATTTTCCTTCCTTTGTTTGACCAATTATGTCAACTTCATTTGGTTGAATTACCGTAAGAAACTTGACAATTTGACAGAATTTAGAACAAAGATTCCAAAGAGTCGTTATTTTTACGCGAAGTTTTTTTGTATTGCGATTTTGAACCAATTGCAATTGTTTTGTTCTATTCATTTAAACAAGTTATTTTTAAACTTGCATTGTATGCAAACATATTATGTACGAAAATATGTATGTTGTCCTTCCGTTTCAAAATTGTATTGGTTTTTCGGTCACTACCAAGTTTCCAATCTAGCTGAAATTTTGCAGGTAGGTATGTGCATATTAGATCATTAAAATGTCATTGAACCACGAAGCAAATACAAAGAGGAGATGGTGTAATTCGATTTTCCTATCATACGACGCGTGATACTTTGCGGGGTGAAGGGAACGTTACACCCCGCCTACTTACGCCTACTTTCACGTTTTCCATCTAGTAGTGAATAGGAAAAACTAAACGCTTCGGGTACATCGGTAACTAATACGTGTTTCAGCTATTTCACGCTAGATGTCCTCGTAGTTGGAGTAGTATGTTACGACAGGGACGTACTAAGAATTTTTGTAACAGCCTACGGCAGAGCTGGTTTAAAAATTACAAAAATATTGTGAACAAAAATGTATTAAATAAGAAAAATCTTCACACAGTAATAAGTAACCACCCCGCTAAATAATTGTATTCAAGTCGATTTTTTGTTAACTGTAGATTTTAGTGAAATTTTAGTGAAAATAATTAAGAAATCATGCCTATAATGTACATACAGTACACAATTTACTACAGAAATTTATTACAGAATTATTTTTGTGTACTTTTAATTTAAAATTGAAATTCTCGAAAAACAAATCGAGTTCCTACATCAAATGGATACGGCGATGGGCGATGGTCAATTTTTTTCGTACTCATAGTTTCTTGGACTGAATTACTGCTTACTGCAGTGAATAAAAAGAAACTCTGTACAAATTCCCCCTTATTAGTATAAAAGGCGGTTTAAGCCAAAACTAAGGTAAACCCAGATGTAAAATATACTCAATGTCATTTAATAAAAAACAGCTATACCGGCTATTTAAAAACCTGGGATTTTCTTAAACCATCGCTAGAAATAAGACGGATTATGTTTAAGTTGATATCGCTTAGGACGAGTGTATGTGTGATGCGGAATAAATAAAACACAAGTATTACGAAACAATGTTGAAAAATTAAGACATAGTATTTTTTATTTCACATACATTACATACACATGGTCTATTAATTTTTTGTATCCATTTCTGTTTGAGATTATCTTCGGGTGGAAATCTGAAATACGAGTATAATCTAAATTTAATTAAATATCAAGGAACTATGCAGGCCTCGTTCACCATTATTGAATAAAAATTAAAACGTCACGTATCACCACACATCGTAATTAAATAATTGAATTCTAAGTACGGACCTGTCTATTCATATTGTTTACACTATTCCACGATAGATGGCGACCGAAATATCACGGTTTAAAATAGTGATAAAAAACAATAATACGATATTCTTGTCAACAAAAAGGCTTTAAAAAAATCTTAAATCTTTTTCATTCATTATAATTATAAAGATAATGAATATTTCTTACGTAGTTGTTAGTTATTCATGTTATAATAGGGTGCGCCATCTTTTGTCGAGCAGTAAAACTATTGTACGAGACGTGATAACAATAGATTTTTCTAGAACGAATCTAATAAATATCGCAAAAAAATAGTTACGAGTGAAATGTGATGCCATCCATGGTACCAAAACGTTTATTTGAGTAGTTTTTACAAGATAACACACAAGACTTCATCTTTTTCTTTTAAATGACAACGAAAATAATAAATAATGATAAAATGGAATGGGAGCGGGAACGTAATGTTTACAAGACGAGTGCCGACAGACTGATAGGCCACGCCCACCGTGAGGACGGAATGGTTCTACATTGGTATCACGGTTCACAGTTGCTTATGCCATCTCCTCTTTGTATTTGCTTCGTGCATTGAACTAATTTGATAATGGAGCCGAAGATTAGGCAGGCATAGAAACAAATGGTAGCCTCGTCGAGTTTCAGCTCATGTATTTTGTCATTATAAGCACTTTTCATTACATAAATAATGACGTCGGTCCGATGGTAGAGCCGAAAAACGGGCTCTGGAATTTCCTAATGGCAAATAGTGGACACGTGACGTTTGGGCTCGTTTGTTTAGCTATCATGAACTCTTTTAAATACACATGACAAAAGATTGATGCTTCAAAAAAAAAAAATATGCCTCTGATTTCATTTCAGTTTTTCTCGAGATCAATTAGATGATGATGATGCTGATGCTGATGGTGATACTTCAGCAAAGGAAGCGAAATCGCGTTTTTGAAAATGATGATCTTGTAATTTTGCAAGAAATGTTTTATGCTTTTTCAGTAGTATTTTAAATATTTAGCGATCGCAATAAATATAACTAATAATAAAATCTTTTAAAAATTAAGGTTGCTCTATTACTCCTATGTTCTCCAAATTTTCGTTTAACATTAGATGAAGTTTCGAAATTTGAAAAATTGAGCAGTGCTGTCATGTTTTCGTATGGTAAAAATTGTTGCAAGCTAAATTAGGCATTATGATAACGACATAGGATTTCGTCCATCGTAAATGAGCTTGTTAGTATTTCTAAGTTTATATTATGTCAATTAAGGACACTTTTATCGTGAATTTTGTACGACACTCGTTGTCCATACTTATTCTAAGTCAATGAGTACATGACTAATATTTTCGTAAAAAACACAAAAGAAGTCTATATTTCATTTACCAGCTCAAAACTACATTTCCTTGACAAACAAGCACATATTTACGTAACCAATTGTTTCAGGCAAGGTCCAATCAGCTCGTAACTTAATAATGAAAGGCTGCGAAGTGAACCCGAGTAGCGAAGAGCTATGGTTAGAGGCAGCTCGACTACAACCACGAGACACTGCCCGCGCCGTCATAGCTCATGCTGCCAGGAACCTGCCGCATAGTGTTCGGATATGGGTGAAGGCAGCTGACTTGGAACAGGAGACTAAGGTAACATTTACTAAGTAACACATACTACCTAGTGACCTAATTCAAAAAGTGTTTCACCAACTTTAATAATAAAAGAATTTTAACATGATATAAATAGTCTAAAGTGTCAAACAGCCCACGGCATTCATAATCGGAACGCGCCGGTCCGTATATTATATCCCGAGTTGCGGTATAGCAACTAGGGACATAACAATCAGGGTTGAGCATATCAGAAGTGTACCCAATTTCCTATTCACAGGCAAAGCGTCGCGTCTATCGAAAAGCCCTAGAACACATTCCCAACTCTGTCCGTTTATGGAAAGCTGCTGTAGAACTCGAGAATCCAGAAGATGCCCGCATCCTATTATCAAGAGCCGTTGAATGTTGTCCTACTAGTGTGGAGCTATGGCTTGCATTGGCAAGACTGGAAACTTATGAGAACGCGAGGAAAGTACTGAATAAGGCCCGCGAGAATATACCTACTGATAGACAAATCTGGGTGACGGCTGCCAAGCTTGAAGAAGCGCATGGTAAGTAGATAACACTACATGGAAAATAAATATCAGCACTTCCTTCTCATTCTATGGCTATACAGAACTTAGCTAAACAGCCATCGAGACGGCTGATCGGCTTATTGAGAACAAGCCGATTCCGCGTCAGTTAATTGTAGAATGGCATACGCATATTCTTTCTGAATATCAAAATCACTCAATATTAAGAACTACAGGAGTAAAATACAGATAGCTCAATCCACGAAGAAGCGCCCTAATCATTGTCTAAATCGCTACCGTGCAAAAGTTTTATTGCCACACCATAGTTATATGTGTGCATACGCACACTAATATAAGATAATAAGAGATATGTGCATACGCACCACGCGACTACCTCTCACAAAAAGGAGAGGGTTGCGTCTTCATGTATTTAACGCACTATAAAATGCATTCGCGCAACTGCCGTCATGCAGAATATTGTTTGTTTTAATCTGTCGCGCTATTCAATACCACTTTTTACTCTATTTTTATGTCCTAGTTGAATACGAAATTCGAAAGATTTTATTAACGATTGTTGTTGTATATCAAGAGCTCCATTCTCACCTAAATTCTTTAACCAGGCAACACGCATATGGTAGAGAAGATCATAGACCGTGCGATCACCTCCCTGAGTGCCAACGGGGTGGAGATCAACCGCGAACACTGGTTCAAAGAAGCCATGGAGGCTGAGAAGTCAGGCGCTGTGCATACTTGTCAGGTAAGGTTTTGGAACAACTTATGTTTGATTTCCAGATAGACCAAATGTGCGGAATTTTCCGAAAGCTTTGTACACAGGCCACGGGTGCCTTAAACCTCAATAAAGACCATAAATTTCTCGTAAAATGGCGAATATGCCAAATAACTGCAAAAAAATAAGCTATTTAAAAAAAGTTTCTAGTTATTATGTATTAATGTTTTTATTTCACCAGGCCATTATTCGCGCAGTGATCGGTCACGGCATTGAACCTGAAGATCAGAAACACACATGGATGGAAGATGCAGAAGCTGTAAGTATCTGCTAGCTAGGCATAATAATGTACTGCTTTATATCAATTAGGGTTGTAGCGGAACTTCGCCTCCGCCTCCGTTACTGCGGAAGTTCCGCAAGAAATCGTACCTTCGCATCCGCCTCCGCCTCCGTAAAATTTTTGCGGAATTGTAACGGAGGTTTATTTACGTCGTAAAACACCGACAAACAAAAAAAAATATGCGCCGCACGCCGCAAAACTATTGTTTGTAAAGTATAATTTGCCTCTTCTTAATTTTGATTACTAGAAGGTAATATTTATATGTTTATTTAAGAGTACTATGAAATGTACGTATTTGAAATAAACATTTTTGACTTTCAATAGACCATAAATTACTATTTTTTCCATATCCACTTTCACCTCCGCCTCCGCTGAGAAGGGCTCCGTTACAACCCTAATATCAATGGTCTCTTCAATTTGATGAAGAAATC
Organism: Amphipyra tragopoginis; assembly: GCA_905220435.1. Taxonomy (NCBI): domain Eukaryota; kingdom Metazoa; phylum Arthropoda; class Insecta; order Lepidoptera; family Noctuidae; genus Amphipyra; species Amphipyra tragopoginis. The sequence continues at coordinate 17,159,442 of HG992009.1, forward strand.
TCAACCTTAACGAACAGGCGATAAGGTTACACATACATAATATGTCGTTTTATAATATGCATATTTTTTCCTACAGTGCGCAAACGAAGGCGCATACGAATGCGCTCGCGCAGTCTACGGGTACGCGCTATCCGTGTTCCCGTCAAAGAAATCAATATGGCTGCGGGCGGCCTACTTGGAGAAACAACACGGAACGCGGGCTAGTTTGGAAGCCTTGCTACAAAGAGCCGTGGCACATTGTCCCAAGTCTGAGGTGCTGTGGTTGATGGGGGCAAAGTCTAAGTGGCTTGCAGGTATGTGATATGTGATGTGCATTTTGTAATGGAATATAATTTTTAATTTAAATAAGTTTACATACGCTCCAAAACAGGAATCGCCGATGTGGGCTATAAGTCTGCAAAACTGAAGTGGGATTGGGCGGGTCATGTATGCAGAATGCATGAAGACAGATGGGCTAGAGTCGTCACGCAGTGGGTGCCGAAAGACGGGCGTCGTCGCCGAGGGAGGCCTAGGAAACGCTGGCGTGATGACTTAGAGTCGTTTATGGGAGATTGGCCAGAGAAGACAAGGCATAGAGATGACTGGAAGGCTATGGGGGAGACCTTTGCCCAGCAGTGGGACAATATAGGTTGAATAAAAAAAAAAAAAAAGTTTACATATTTTTTAATTTTGGAGTTTACCTGGCCCTTTGTCAAGGTTTGCTTTACTATTTCTTTTCAATGGTTCCCGAAACTCAACTTGTGAAAGACCAAAACAGTTCCTGCATTCGTTTGACAAGGCGAGTCCCTTGTTTTACGGCTGATGTCTAGGATTTCTCAGTATTATAGTCTTATCCAATATCATCAGCATAAAAGGTTCCCTGTTGCTGCAAATATTATTTTTATAGAGGGGTGTCTCTTTTGTCACGCATTGCAAAAATAATGCGGAAGGCCCATCATACAGAACCAAATCATACCGAACCTTAAATTCAGTCTCCACTATTCAGTTTAGAATACATTATTCCTTTTTTTCTTCTCCCAGGTGACGTGCCAGCGGCTCGTGGTATTTTATCGCTTGCTTTCCAAGCTAATCCCAACTCTGAGGAGATTTGGTTGGCTGCCGTTAAGCTTGAGAGCGAGAACAAAGAGTATGACAGAGCGAGGCGACTGCTTTCTAAAGCCCGCGCTTCTGCTCCTACGCCTAGGGTAAGTTAATATAAAGATACTGATTAAAATTGTACACCATGACTTAACATCCGAATTCATCATTTTCTAAAACTTATACAATGGGAAAAGAAATGAATTCATGAAAAAAAATTGCTCTTCCTTACATTTCGTTAAGCAACATTCATATGTTTTTATCTAATAATACCGGTATGGAAGAGCAGAGTCTCCCAACACAGGCATTACTTGCTTAAAGGGAGGCTCCAATCACTAAGTTGTTTTAGTAATTATGGTTGGAAAAATAAATGATTATTGATAAGTTTTTTTTTTTGATTATTTTGTGTGAAACAAGTTTTTTTTTTTTGTAACGAATTTAGTTGTTTTCCCTTTGTAAAAATTATACAGAATAATGACCACAATTCATGGTTTTCGGATATATAGCAAGTAACCAGTAAAGAAGTATATTAAAACAATGGGATTGATATCCCGACTGCATTTGGTCAACGTATAAGTTCATTACATAGTGTTCTTTATTATTGTACGAAAAATGCGATCGCACGTCGCGCAAACATTAACTATTATAGCGTAGAGTTAGCCGTAGTATACGTTTTGTTTTAGCAGAAAACGCCACTACTGCTTTTTCGTTTTATCATTAAAAGAAGTAAGACGGCTCATACATCGTTTTCATACCTCTAATCTGCTAAACGCAAGGAATGTGTTCCTAAAAAAACATACAACACAATATAGGTAACAATTCCTTTTTTTGCTCCAATAGGTGATGATAAAATCAGCTAAACTAGAATGGGCTCTAAACAACCTGGACGTAGCGCTAAAACTTCTGGAGGAAGCCATTAAAGTATTCGCTGACTACGCGAAAGTGCACATGATGAAAGGACAGATTGAAGAGCAGATGGGCAAGGATGAAGAGGCTCGCAATACATATTCACAAGGGGTAAGCATGATTATCGACCAGAAGATTCTAACTGATGTGAGGTCATAGTAAAACGTTGTCACCCATGTTAGAGTAAATTAATTCGTGTTTGCACCCATATTCCTTCAACGAATACTGCACGTCATCACTCTTATGGCTGGCGCTCACTAACGGCATGGCAAAGGATTTTATAAGCTCAAATAATTTTAAACCTTATTTTTCTCAGCATGCCGCGGCACGACGAAGCATCCCGCGGTACAATAAATACGAGTCCTAAAGGGTGTTTAAATTAGGTTTAAAATAATTTGAACTTAAATAATCCTTTGCCATACCGTGATGTTAGTAAGCGCCAACCATTAGGCAGTCTTCGGCGAGGTTCACTAAAATTATATAGTTTGGTTTACCAACCTTTTATTCGAAAAATGTACTAGAATTATGGAGAAATTTTTGTTTAAACAGAGACTTAATGTTATTGATTACCAGCCTAAAGGTACAAGTCCGACATCACGCAAGTCGCCATCGGAATAGCGCCTTTAAGGTGTGCACTTTAAAGGTGCTATTCCGACGGCGACTGCAAAAGTGCGACCGCAGCTGCAGATCGCACCGCAAGGGATACTACTTTTGCAGTTTGCGGTCTGCAGCCCGTCTCAGACTTGTACCTTAACTCTCTGTTGATATATCAGTATCATATCGTATCACAGGCCTTAGTGTATCTAAACTTTTCGATGTGTACTCTGCTACAGCCAAGCGAATGCGGAAGATATTATTGTATTAGACCTCTTTTAGATATTATCTTATAAGTTAAATGATTTTAGCTCAAGAAATGTGCAACAAGCGTACCTATGTGGATATTACTGGCGAGGCTAGAAGAAAAACTGAAGAATGTCACCAAAGCTAGATCAGTACTGGAAAAAGCCAGACTAAGGAATCCCAAGAACGCTGAATTATGGTAAGACTGCATCATTTATGTAATTAAAGGCTTGGGTGTAAAGTTTTGAGTTGTCAGTAAGTAAATTAGCATTTTGTCCAACTCAGGGCTGCAAGTTAGCACTTTGCCGAATTTTATCAAAATCGTTTCAATAGTTAAGTTGTGAAGACGAAACAAACCAACCGAGACGATACACAAACTCACTTTCATCTTTATAATTAAGTAAAAATTTTTGATGCCGATTTATTATTTATCGATCTACTAATTAAAAATAAAGGCAATCATTTATAGAAGACTAGGGGTCGTGGATGTCGTTTATCGCGTATTCCTCGTTTTTCGGGGTAAAAATAGCCTATATCCTTCTCCAGGTTGCAGACTATCTCTGTACGCCGTGATTAGGTAACAGACAGACAGAGTTACTTTCGCTTTTGTAATATAAGTAAGGGTTTTATCATTTCATTAAAGTAGTGGCAGTGAAATGATGAAGAAGTTCAAGCTTCACCCGAATTTATGAATATAACAATGCGTATTGTATATTTTATGAGTAAAGTTGTAAACAGCATTCTATGTTTACTACAGGTTAGAGAGCGTAAGACTAGAAAGGCGGAATGGCAGCGCTGAGATAGCTAACGCGGTAATGGCTAAAGCGTTGCAGGAGTGTCCCACCGCTGGACGATTGTGGGCAGAAGCCATATTCATGGAGTCAAGACCACAGAGGAAGACTAAGAGCGTAAGTTATCTTTTCTAAATAGTATAAATTGACGTCGCTTTTCGCATCTGTCTGTTTGTCCGCATACTTCTTCTTACTCAATGGATTTTGATGCAGTTATCATCTTAATTTAGGTAATTTCTTCTGGAAGGTTTTAAGCTATAAAACGTACCCGAGCGAGGTTGGGGCGGGTCGCTAGTTGTTATTAAATAGATCTAGTACTATGGATGACGGCTAATATTGCAAGGACTGCCAGGGTTGCGGACTTTGTTCGAAAGAGTTACCGCGCCTCTGGAACGTAAAGGGCATTAGGAGGAACACGGATGGGTTTCAGTCAGTAAGAGTCTGACACTCCCTTACGCTCCGCCCAGAGCGGAAGAAGTCATATGAAGAAACAAAAGCTTAAAAAAAAATTGCATGGACCATTCGGAGTTAATTTTAGGTCAAATTAACTTTGAATATCTAGCTACCTCCTTGGGCCTCGCCTCTAGTGTCGGCACGAGCAATACGAGAATAGTTCATCTCATGGTGAAATGATTAGCGAATCGGCATGTTTGATAGCGGGCCTGACTGCCCAACGTACGCCAGGCATTCGTCCCTCGTGGAGGCTCTTTAAATGCACCTTACTCTATTAATTGCCCTTATTACCTGGTATAGTTACATATGAAAATATTAATACAGTTTATTTAGTAGGCACCTCTTGACGTAAATAAAGAGCTATAGTATTTTTCACGTACAATACGGCCGACGTATCTTGGCGAGTCTGAAGTTAGCTGATTACCTGGTGCAGTAGACAATTTCGTTTCTAAAATATTCATTGCGCAGCCAAACAACTAACATCAGACTCGCCAAGATATGTCGGCCGTGTTGTAGAGTTGGACAGCATTGCATAAGTCGTACTGTTGGGATACTGTAATCGAAACAAACAATGTAAAAACGACTTTCACTTAACGCGAAAAAGCCAAGGTTTTTGAGTTTTGTTTTTCTGGAAGAGGATCGTCGTCGATTCGTATGGTTAGTTCTTTGGAAACTGCCCTGATGCATTCTACGTGAAAAATAATATAGGATAGAAACGTCGTGAGTTTATGTTAAAATAAAAATTATATCGTTATGCAGGTGGACGCGTTAAAGAAATGCGAGCACGACGCGCACGTTTTGCTGGCTGTGTCACAGCTGTTCTGGACTGAGAGGAAACTCAACAAGTGTCGAGAGTGGTTCAATAGAACGGTAAGTAAAATATAAATCTGTAAATCATTAACAGACATGAGTTTTGCCTAAGGACTGCAACAACAAAGTTTTTTTTTATTTTTTTCCCTATAGTCGGCTGACGTTTCCACAGTCTTCCGTTTATGTGGCATTGGTTTTAGAATCTTTTCTCTTTCGAAATTAATAAAGCTTGACAAAATATAGCAAATATTTTTAGTAGCCCCATTATTTCGAAAAATTACTTTATTGGTTGCAATTAGTCCCAACTGCGGATGTGGAGTGAGAGGTCTTGTGTTCGTTCCGTGTGTCCGTACTCCCAAGTCTGCACATATTGTTAGTAACATATTTTCTCCTCCTCGTCTCAGTAGCAGTTCGGGGTTTGGAATTGTGGCCTGCCTCCTATTCAAGTCCAGCGCTAATGAAGGACAGTTCTCGGCGTACTTTGTCCGTGAATATAAAACACTTCGAATGTACGCTGTACTTTTTGTCTGTCGTGTGCGTTATGCGATGCAGCTCTGTTTTATTTTCTCGGACAATGGTACGCTGAGGACTAATCTAATTTAAATGGGATCTAATACTCTCATAGGTAAACTGTGGATGTTTCGCATATGTATGAATGTAAAAACTCCCTCACAGGTAAAAATCGACCCCGACTTCGGCGACGCCTGGGCTTTCTTCTACAAGTTCGAGTTACTCCACGGTAACGAGCAACAACAGGAGGACGTCAAAAATCGCTGTAAGACCGCCGAGCCGCATCATGGGGAGAACTGGTGCAAAGTGTCAAAAGATATCGCCAACTGGTGCTTCAGCACCGAACAGATATTGCTGTTAGTCGCTAAGAATCTACCTGTACCTACGTGAAGTGATACGCTGTATGTAAGTCTTGTGTTAGTTAAGTTTTAAGTCTGAGCATATTGGCACTGCGAAGAGATGTTACGCGTACTTCGTGGTCAGCAATTGAATATGGAGTTTATTGACTACCCCATAAGGTACATATCTCTGTATCCACATACCTATGTGACGAAATATTCCACGAACTTTGTCGGGAGTTAGGCAGATTCAACAAAATCTGCGACAATTGTCTTGTCACTATACCTTACTGGGCATCTGTCAGATGCCCATCTGTGACTCAACTCTGCCTATTCTTCGCTGCCAATGTGATTTGACGCTTAGTGGTATATAGTTCTTACAAGTCACCAATGCTAGCTTTATTTGACGTACCAATATAGCCTAGTGCTACTAGTTTTTCTCTATAAAGTAACATATACGGCAAACAGCGCGTAAAATAGACGGAGCTGTTGTCCCGAGCCACCTTATACAACTCGGGACATGAGCTTGATCATCTGATAATGAAAGCTAAACTTAATTAAAACTATGGCTATCTTTTATTAACAGACAACAAGAAGGAGACAACATTTTTAAAGCTGACAAAACAGTTATTTGTCATCACCGTGTCTTAAATCATATGCGGATGAGGTCTCGTCTAAATCTGTTTAGAAATATTAGTTCAAACTAGTTTGACAACTCTAATATTCTTCCTTTTATCTCAAAGTAAAGAATAGAAATGTTTTTAGTGAAGTTTAGAAACTCTTAATAATCGAACCCTTTTACAATGAATTGGATTATTGAATGAATTGCGATAAACCTATGCATAGATCAGATAGTTATGCTCTTTCACAAAAGCTCAGTAACTCATCTTAGTTACTATCTTCATTAAAACTCCTAAAAACGATGATTAAAGATCATTTAAAATGACTTTTAAGTCTATTGCCATTTCTATTCATTGGCATATAAATGACATGGACAGGTATAATTTAATTAGTGTTTAAAAATGACAATCAAATGTCTACAGTTCCAACAACTGAAACTGTTGTGTGTGTTTGCCATATTCAAGCAATTGTAACTTGTTAGAATTATAATAAGATCAAGTAAGACATAAATTATTCTCAGATTAAATATGAAACTGTTGTAAGTTGTAATTCTGAAATGGAATAAATTTATTTAATTAGTATAATATTTCTTATTTGAACCTTAACGTTTTTGTCTGAGTTAGAAAATGTGATCTAATTTCGGAATTATTAGGCGACGCATTCCGCAGATGTACGAAGATGAACGCTAGCCGTTTCGAATGTGTTTTTTTTTTTGTACACAAAATATCGGAACTTCAGGGAACTTCAGTCAAAACGAAATGCATTCCATCGCACATCCATTGCAATTAAATGAATAGTAACAAAAGTAGTACTTCAATGTTAATGACACCACTAGATATATTTTAGTGTATCCTGTGCCAAAAACACACAATATTAACTACAAAAAATCATGTTTACATTTTTTAAACTACTTCCGCTTCTTTATTTACGCCAATAAATATGTGAACGCATAACACAATACGATTAAAACTACAGTAAAAGTCAAACATAAAAATCTATAATTAATTTAATCGCGAGAATTATATCGTTCCGAAGATCTCAGTTTTTATACAAGAAATCAGTTTATAATAACAATTACATACGCCACGAGCCATAAACACCTTTTATAAAAGTTCTAAAAATACGGCACGAGTTGTGTGAGTTTGAATTATAAACGTGCGCTGGCGCAGTGCCAGCCGCGCGGTGCGCATGCGTGAGCTAAATAGCTACACCATTTTTCACTTCTTTCTCTTCCCAAAACTGAAAGTCGCAACACTGATACTGCGATGCTCAATTAGTGCGACTTAGTGGAGTTATAATAGTGAAAGTGATATTTTATATTAGTTGAACGTTTGTACATAGTTTTGTGGAAACATGTCGCCCAAGTTGCCAGTGCCGCCTCTGCAAGAGATTACACTATCGTTAGTGGCGAGACAGTTGATCCACGCCCTGTCTCGCGTTTCCTCCGAAGAAGATGCGGCGCTCGAGTTCGCAATGGTCTCCTCGTATTACGAGAGCATGGGTGCAACCAGCGATATTTTCCAAGATCTCGTTAACTTAATACTCAGTTCGGAATACTTGGATCCGTCTGTTAGATACTATACAATGCGACTGCTGCTCAAAGAAAACGTCAAGAGTTTAGCGACAGGAATCTTCCCGCTTCCCTATTATAGGAAAGTCCTTGAGCTCATTATGGAGCAAGGCCACCACTTGACTGCTCTCAATCTGAAAGGTGTGTGGGTTAAGGACGATCATCTAACAATTATGTATCAGCTACTGAAAAATCTGCCTAATTTAACGTGCTTGAATATTCCTTACATTGCCAATGACGAAGTGCTCAAATATATCGGTAAATACAATAAGGTGTTGAAATTGTTGGACATTTCTGGAGAAACGGACATCACAGAGATTGGAATAGATGCTATGTTGACAGGGAATCCACAGTTAACTCAAAGTCTGACCGTCGTAAATATAGGAATGTACGGCGAGGAGAACATTGATCACACAGACGTCGCTTTATTAATACGGCGGCTGCCAAACCTCACTAATCTTGGCAGTTACTCGTTTGTTGGTAAATCTGTTTACCACATATACAACTCGGATCCAGATTTCAAAACAAAACTGCAATATATGCATGATGTTCAAACAAATATGCGAACGATGAAGGCCATCGTTGCTTTGTGTCCAATGATAGAAACGATTTACATCGAAGAGCCTGATCAGGGAGTTCTTCAGCAAATCAAAGAACTGAACTACGTTAACAAAATTAAGTTAAACAAATTCCAGTGTCACGAACTCCATCAGCTGTTAGATAAGATTGGACACAGAATAGGAACGTTGATGCTCTCTGGGTCTTCTGGTTCATTTAACTTTACCAGAGTAGCAGAAACATGCAGGAACTTGGAAAGCATAGAGTTCTATCAGATCCATACGGCAACGCATGAGGAAGAGATACCGTTCAACAAGTTGGAACATATTGAAATCATTCACGGCAACCTGTCGACGTCGTGCCTCAAGTACCTGATGACTGGTAGTCCTAAGCTAAAGAAGTTGATTATTGGCGATGAAATTAAGCTGGATGACAATGATATGTCGCGGTAAGTGTATTATGTTGTTGTCTCACTTTAAACATTAACTCAGGATGACTCCACCTATCGTAGTTTACTGACTGGACTTGGATGTGCCTGTCCCAAGTTTTGCCATACTTACTTACCAACATTAATTGTTGTTTAGTATCTTCAGCAGAGTAAGTGAATACCTGGAGCTAATGGTGCTTCTTTTTAAAGAATAGAATATGTATGATTCTAAAGAAAAGGACTAGATTGCGTTCACGGAAGTCTTTTTGGCGCTATGTTAGCACCACTAAGTTTTTATTCTAAAAGCACCCGAAACATTGGGCCCAGACGTCCGTGGAAACATGTATAAAGTCTATATGTAGGTACTGGTCCACAGTTTCATACATAGCTCCAAAGGGATTTTTTTCGTGAAACACACTCTGGCAGTCGTACCTCCGGTTTCTGAATTGAGAATTCGGGATAAGCAATACGTAAGTAGTATTTGAGTACGGAGTTGTCAAAAAAAATGCTATGAAATTCGTCATTTTTTTGACAACTCCGTACTCAAATGTTACTTAAGTACTGCTTATTCTAGAATTCTCAATTCAGAAACCGGAGGCTAGGAGCGACTTGTGCAATATCGCTAGCCCTGGCCTAACCAAATAAATCCCAGTCACAGCCATAAAAACTGTAATGGGCTGCTGCATTAGCCCTGGACTAAACGATGTCGGGCAAGTCGGCCTTGTACCTATACTTAATTTTTGTCGCATCCTCACACCCAGGGGATTTTCATTCAATTCAAACCACCCAAAATTACCTTCAATTTAATGTAATTCTTTCACGACTTCTTCTCCCTTTCTAGCATGCTCCGCCGATACAAGTTCGAGAATCTAGAAGGCATTTGGTTCCCCAACGCCCCTCGCTTAACTCGAGACACAGTGGACTTATTGATGGAGTGCTGTCCCAAACTTCAGAGCCTCGGTCAGCTGAGCGGATGGCGGTTCACGCCTGATGATATGATGCTGATGAGAGCGATCATAGCGAGTACTAATACGGATCTAGTGTTGTCACCTCTCGGTATTTTCCAACAAGGAAGTTAAGCGTCGAAATAAGCTGTGGGTATGGTTTTGTGCATTTGTTTTGTATATTTTTGATCAATTTGATGATTTTTTTCTAGAGTAACAGTTGTTTTTTATAGAAATTATTCTAATATATTTAAGAGAAATTCAAATGTGACAAGTTAGCATGAAATGGAATTAATAATAATATGAGAAAACTGAATGAAAACATGCTATTAATTTAATGTACTTTAATTTTTCAAATACTCAATCTTACTTTATAAGCAAGCTATTTATAATATTCTAGTCAATGAAGGGAAACTTTAATTTATTTTACAATTTTTAATGGTCAAATGGAAATGTGGAATTAACAAACGAAAATAAATATTTTTATTACGTTTTAATCAGTTTATTGAAATTAATTTTACATTTAATATCCTTATCCACCTCTTGTAGCATTTCAATATTCAAGTCTCTATAAATTATTCTAAATTGTAAAGATACAAACATTAGTGTTGGTAGTTAAAGACATTGCAAGAGCTCGCGTCAATCATAACAATTTGAACTTTATGTTAATAACATAAAAGTCAGGATGCGCGTTCGCGAAATGCTAAAACTACATTAAAATAGGTACTTATTTTATTCAATAGAGAATCGGCAAGAATGTATGGAACCCGCCGAGCGTGCAGCGTGAGATAATTTTGTTGATGCATTTTTCGTGCCGAAACGAAATAAGCCAAACATTATCTCGTCTCAGTACGAGATAATTCGACAAAAAATTGTCTCGCGCTGCGCATGTTAGGCTAGTTCGTCCTCAAGACCAATGAAAACCACACGTAATTATGTAATTATTAAATAATTAGCATAGTAAGTAAGTCATTTCATATCGCAGTGAGAAAAAATTTATGGCGTTGCAAAATACTGCATTCCTATCGCGACCAATACAAGTAAAATAACTTAACATCGCCGTAACTGTTTATTTTTCTTACTGCGATTTTAAATTAGCCGTCGTTATACCTAACTATTGTAACACATTGAAATAGCTTTCTTATGGCTGATATGTGGTCGTCATTCAATGATCTTGAGGAACACATTGTCCGGTCTAACCAATCGAGAAAGAAATGCAGCACTTTTAGGGCGCTTTCAATTTGGACGGTTGCCGTCGAACTGCAGCCGTACCGCCGCGGTGCGACGGCTCCGACGCTTAATACCAGAATCGCTAAATACCAGATTCGCAAATTACCAGACACGCAAAACACCGGATTTGCCATATACCAGATATGCAAAATACCAGAAACGCAAAATAACAGATTTTGTACAGCTGAAAACAAAATTTTAATTGAAAAAATAAATAAAGTAAAGACTAAAGTATAAAACTCAGAATCACTAATATACATGTAATATATAAGATATAAATATATTATATTAATGATTCTGAGTTTTATACTTTAGTCTTTACTTTAGTTAATATTCTTATTTTTTTAATTAAAAATTGTTTTCATCTGTACAAATTCTGTAATTTTAAACCTTATTTATACGCTTTTGAACTCATAATTACCGTACTGCGGGATGCTTCGGCATGCTGCGGCACGACGAAGCATCCCGCGGTATGCAAAGCAAATACAAGTGCTAAAGTAATTAAAATAAGGTTTCAAATTATTTGAATTTAATCAATTTTTTGCCATGCCCGCCCGCCAGTGGGCGCAGGCCCTTATTTTGCGTTTCTGGTATTTTGCAGAACATCATCATCTCTTATATCAAAGCAAAAGTGGCCAGTGCAGTTTATAGTGACCTTTTTTGTATAGCGATCTCATTTATGTATCGAAGAAATAGTTACTAATACAGGATATTCTATAAATATAACTCAATTGTTTAGGACTGTACTTTTGGTATTTTGCGTTTCTGGTATTTTGCATATCTGGTGTTTTGCGAGTCTGGTAATTTGCGAATCTGGTATTAAGCGTCGGAGCCGGTGCGACTGTCGAGCTGCAAACGGGCGGTTATGTTTTTACATACTACAGTTGACGCGACGAGAGAGCAGTGTGACTACCGACCTGCTGCCGTGCGTGCGCGGTACGGACAACGCACTGCTCTCAGGCCGCGTCAACTGTATGAAAAAACACAACCGCCCGTTTGCAGCTCGACAGTCGAACCGCTGCGGCATGGCTACAGTCCGACAACAACCGTCTAATTTGAAAGCGCCTATAACGCCATCTCTTTTTTTTTTCTCTCCGATTTGAAAGAGCCGCCATTATAATTAGGGTAGCACAATGAAATACATTTCTAAAGACATATTATGTGTTGTTGGTTTTGAAGACCACTCTGTCTTGTCCTCAAAAATCAAATCAATCCAATGCATTATGATAAAAATAATCGTATAATAAACATAAGATTTATTAGACATTTAGGTACTTAAGTCTGATTAACACTAAAGTAGGATTCCTAAATAAAAACAAATATACATTATGCCCGAGTTTGTACTAATAAAACTTTAAAGGCAGTAAATACACAAAATTTTATCGACAAAAACACCCCACTGTTGGGTTCAATTATCTCCCACCCCTCATGATATTAAGCAATAGCAATTTTAGTTCTGACTTACTTATTTCGATCTCTACGTTATCAAACACTCACAACTTAAGACCTAGGTCTCAGAGAGGCGTTAATTTGATGTCGGTTGAAAGGCTACTAAATTAAAAGGCTGCTTAATTAAATAAAGGCTAAATTGCTTGTATCATAGATTACCTAAGCAATTTTTGTAATGAGACAATTTACACATTTATTTTACGTTTTCTAAAATATTACAAAAAGTTATGTTAAATCCATCTTATCATCAGTCTTATGTATTTTTTATCAGTCTTCTAGTTGCTCTAATATCAATACAAAAATATCGCCTCTATGAGACCTAGGTCTTAAATAGCTTTAATGTGAGAGGTCGAAATATCTGAGCCACATCCTAAATTTTTTCTATCTTCGGGAGGGTAATCGATCCCACAAGTGGGTTTTTTTTGTCGATATGGATGTCAAAGCTATATTACTACAAACCCGGATATATTGTATGTTAAAAAAACCGTTAGTGGCTATTAGAACGGTTCGGACGTTCTTTTATAAATACGGACAATTCACAGCCAATTAATTCATCGTTACATCATATAATGATACTACCCCAGTAGCTACAAAACTTTTTGCTCTTCTAAATTGTTGTTTGAAGGTGGTAAATTTTCTTCGTTCTTAGGTTTCTTCTTATTCACTCTAGTTTTCCACATCTTGCTCTCATCAGCACACTTAGTTGTGATGATGCTTCTGAAAACAGAATAAGCATGAGCATAATCAGTCCATTGCTGTCCCACTGCTGGGAACGGGCATTTTCTCAGAATGAAAGGGGCATTTTCTCAGAAAGAAAGGGGCATTTTCTCAGAATGAAAGGGGCATTTTCTCAGAATGAAAGGGGTATTTTCTCAGAAAGAAAGGAGTATTTTCTCAGAATGAAAGGGGCATTTTCTCAGAAAGAAAGGGGCATTTTCTCAAAAAGAAACGGGCATTTTCTCACCACGTTGGGTTAGTCCGGATTAGCGGACTACACACACCATCGAAAACTGTTGGAAGCCCTCTCAGGTGTTTAAGTTTCCTCACAGTGTTTTCCTTCACAGTTAACGCAAGTGATCCATAATCAAATCTATTCCGCACATGAATTCAAAAAGTTGGAAATATCGGCCAGGTTCGAACACGCATCCTCCATACAAGATTAATTAACGTAAAATAACTCTTATCAATTATTCCAGGACCAAGCCATGAAAAAGTATTTTTTATAACTAATCAATCCTGCCTTACATTTCCCAGTTTCATCAGCCTATTGTCCACTGCTGAACAAAGGGTCTCTGCCGAATATCCCTCTAACATACTTAATCTTTCGGAAATAGAAATGTAGGTATATGACTCGACTCCTGTGTATGTTGACCATAAGTCCATTTCTTAGGTCATACAATACCGAATTTATAAAACTGGCATGATTCCAGTACTTAACCCAAAAAATATTTATGAAATGTTTTTAGGAAAAAAAAAAGTTTCAGTAAGTCTGTCTGTCATCGTTTTTAGCTCCGATGTAAATAAGACAATTTACATACAGAGCGGCGCGGTGCCACCTGGTGCAGAGTTGCGCGGATGAGCGGTTCAAAATTTTGTACCCATACCTAGGTAATCCGTTGAGAGTTATCAAACTACGCCACGGCTCCACGCGACAAAATTTTGATCCGCTTTACCGCGCAGCTATGCGACAGGCGCGGCGGATATCCTCCGTGTGTTAAAGCCGGGTCCGCTGCACCGTGTTTTCGTGTTTGCAAACAGGATAACATTGTTTGCTAACCGAATAGGGGCGTCGCCTAACAGCTTTGTTAGAAAAAATACAATGACATGTTTGCCGAGACGAATGGATAACATGCCCGCGTTCGCCTGCGGGGAGGGGAAGTAACGCATTTTGTGTTCGCGCTCACTAGAGGAAGACGCCATCAGTGTTGCCAGGTCTCCCGATTTTCCGATATCTCCCGATTTGATTAAATGTCTAAAGACGTCCCGGATTCCCACTCAAAACTCCCGATTTTTTTAAAAACTTCACGGCTTACACTTTCTTTATTGTTTTGCTAACATGTTTTGATATAGGCGCAGCGGACTCGCTGTTTTGCTAACATGTTTTGTTAGAAAATTGTCGCTGCGGACCCGGCTTTAATAGTGTTAATTTATTGCGATTTATTGTTTTGTTTCTTCAAAGGCATTGCTAAAACAAAATAACTATTATAGGAACCAACTCACCTAACAAGATTCTCTCTCACGTTGAACCTGTCCATAATTTCCATTATGACGTCGGAGATTATCTTTGGGTCCAAGCACATTTTAGCTGGCTTGTCCTGAAAGGCTGGCGATCTCTTCCCAGTTAATGAATGAGTTGCTAGTATCCTGTAAGATCTCTGTCGTTAGATTTGATAGTTCAAATGACGTCATTTATTTGGTTAAACAGGTGTACGTAATACGTGGGACGCAAATTCAACGACTTTAAAAATAAACTAAATCTTAGTCAACCTATTTTATAAAAATAGTTCTAGATTTAAAGTAATTATATTTTATCCCGGTTGCCCTTTTTATGGTTTGCCTGGTTTATTTACAATATCTAATTATAGCTCATGTAGGAGTCTATATATCCTTTCGACGTCATTCTCTCCATTCGAGAAATCCATTAAAATTATTCATAGGTAATCTATCCACAAATAAAGTTGGAATGATCAACTGTTGTAATTGATATCAATGAAATTAAACTTAGTAACGCATAGTTAACTTTACCTTCTCGGAAATACAGCTAGAAGTAGTGTACGCGTAGCAATGGTGTAAGATTTCCAATTGACTCTCTTAAATTGGTCTTTGTATATTAAAGTCTGCCCACTTCCAATTGGTACCTGAAATCAATATTGGTCATTACGATGTTATAAAGTCTAAAATATTTTTCCTATTTGTTCAAGCATCTGTCTTTATGGCTAACGGTTTCTTTAAACGTTGAAACAAAAACAAAACTTCGGAAGAACTACAACACTATCTTCTCTTATACAACGTTATTTTTAGTATATACAAAAACCGAGACACCCCAACAAGATTTTCATCACTCCTGCCTGAATATGTGTTTTTTTAAATAAATCTCCAACTTACACCGTAGTTTATGTCGCGCTAAGTTCCCTAGTAAAGTGTGAAATGCCTGAGATGTGCTATTCAGGGGTTATCTAATACACGGAAACTGACCGAGCGGACCATCTCAGGCCTCAAGGTGTCTATTCCCGTCAACTGTTATGGGTAGAAACCTACAGAAACAAAACTGAAATTTATGAAAAAAAAATGTGGTGTAAAAAATACCTATGTCAATCGATTCTCCTAGTGATTCTGAAAAAACTAGTTTCAGGTTTGGTATATACTAAAACTAAGATTGTATAAAAAAAAAATGGTGTTTGTCGTCTTTGCGTTCGCACATTGTTCGTGCGATTGAGTTAAAACTTTGTGCAGTTGTTGTTGACACATGTGCAAAACTTTCTAACTTAAAATAAACTTACGAGGGCGGAGCCACGAGTGCACAGCTTTAAAATGTGTTTGTAGCTTTAAAACTTGCATAAACAATGGAGCCTACAATGTAACGCCTTTTGTCACAAGTTAACGGTTTGTAAGGTCAGGTGGGGTAAGAGGGACGCCAGGTGAAGAGGAACAGTAACTCATATATAGAAAACTATAAAGCCCAGCTCTATGGTTACTCTGTCGATAAAACAGTATTAGGTATGGTTTCAATATTTTATGGATAGATGGCACTACAACACAATAAGTACGTGAGTAAAACAGAAAGAAAAAATCAGTTGACAAACTATAAAAATGTGACCTAGCGGTGTTTTTTGTGGGCGATTTTTTAAGGGATTAAAACATCTGTGATAGCCGCAATTTTGTTGGTAAGTGTAATTCTAATGTTGAATCTTTATTTTCCGCATGATAAGTTGTTTGTAGCATGTGTTTTTAGTGCTTTTTCGATGTCATCAAAAACATAAGCTACAAAATACCAAGCCGGGAAAGAGGAACTACCCTAACAGGTTAAGAGAAACATATGTTCCTCTTTCCCGGTTTTAGGGGTAACAAACATTTTGCAAGTTGAAAATCACCTATCTAGATTAGGTAGGTAGAAATACATGGTTTAACTCATCTTGGCGCGCGGAGCTATTTGTACATGCGCTTATAATTATTATACAGCTTTAATTTGTGTGGTAGTGACTCGGGCCAATTGACAGTCATTCATCGTACCCATACAAGGCACTATGTGTGCGCCCCAAAATGTGTTGATATCTCTATACAACAAGCTTCTTAGTTGTTCCTGTAATTTATTTTTACCGTATTGGAGGTACATATATTTATTTGTTACAGAAAAAGTAAAATGCCTCGAAATTATATAAGAAAAACGAAACGGAGCTCTTACCCGAAAGAAAAATTGTTAGAAGCAGTGGCGGCTGTTAAAAGTGGTGCACTGTCGGGTTATGCAGCCTCAAAACATTATGGAATACCATACCATTATTTTGGTCATTATGTATAAACGCAGTGCAGTATATTCGTTCATGCATAACGATCAGAGTGAAAAAATGACAGAAAAGTGTTTTAAGTTTTTTGTACGTTTGTTAAGTAAAACAAAGATTTTTACAATTATTTGTGTTTGTTTTAATCAGTTGAGTTACTCACGGTTGGAAAACCGATTTAGATACATTTATAATAAATACACACCACACTCACTTAGTGACATTCATCGTTTATTTTCCTTAATATTTTTATTAAAAACCAAATTACAGTATAATGTTTTTAACATTCGTAGTTTACAACCCCTGACCTTACTAATATGTTCCTCTTACCCCAATTTTTTTTTATTGTTCGGTATTGCTAAATTAAACCATATTTTAACTATGGTATAGTTTCATTTCCATTACGTCGAAAGGCAGTTCTCAATTTTTTAGAGATACATGTAAAAATACGTGTTTTTACTTGTACGAATCGAAGCGTTTCTCTTACCCCAAATTTCGGGAAAGAGAAACAATTAGAAGACCTGGCTTTGTAGTCAGATTGTTCCGTTATTACTGGAAGAATCAATTTCTGTGTTAAAATATCAGTTAGCATGGTTCGTTAGCGAAACTTTGTTTGTATTGCTATTAGAATACGTACATATTTTTAATAGCTAGAGGTCGTAAAGTTCAAAAACCAGTAAACTATGTTCCTCTTACCCCACCTGACCTTAAGTCCAGAGTTATAAAATACAAATACATTGCATACCCATTCATCTGCTTCCGGGCCCTTGCTCTGCACAGTTTTCACGGCAACATTGTTGTATTTATTAGTTATCAGAACATTATCATCTGAACGATTAAATTCTTCATTCTCACTGTTCTCATCTTCCTTTTCTTCCTCCATTGACTGGTTATAAGAAAGATGGCTCATATCTTCAGCTTTCAACGCAGCTGGAATATGTTCGTTCGAATTTTGATTCAACGCTGTAGAAACAGGCCGCTTCAGATCTTTGAGCATTTTGAATAATATTCTAAAACTGTTCTTGATGTTCATAAGTTCACGCACATCAATTGTCACATTTTGAAGACCTGCACCAGTTTGGAGATTACTCCTCCTAGTAGAATCTGGTAAAGATTTGTTGATAGATATGTTCTTAAGGTTATTGTTGTGTGTTCTTTTACGATTAATCGTGTTAGCTTGCTGCATACTTTTGGGTATAACTGGAGTGGCTCTGTGCGAAGGAGTCATGATCTTCTTACTTGATCTTCTGTTTGAATATTGACGTTTGCATCGTTCCAAATGGACTTTTTTGTCTTCTTCCTGCAATGCATATTATCTACCGTCAGAAATGCTTCTTTGAAAAGAGCCCAACGTAGTACACATTAGCTGGCTTTTTTTCTTATTATGATAACAGTCGTATGTAATTGTAATTATCTTTATTAGAAAAAAAAATGTTTCCCGCGCGAAAAAGCGAGTGCGTAAGCTGGCTATTGGGAGATGACGCGCATCTACAAGACTCCCTAGACGTAAATCCACTTTTAAAAAAAACACAACATTTTTACAAAGTCAAAGTGCGTTCTGTAATGAATCGTAGTTAGTACTGAAGTTTATAAACATACCTCAGCAGAATCTCCGGATTGCGCTCCATCGTCACTAGGTACCCACGACGATGCACTTGAGGAGAAGTCTTCAGGTTCCTCTTCCTGCTTCATACTGGGGCCTGCTGCTTCCTCCTTCTTCTTCACCATCGAGTCCAGCATGTCACGCTCTCCTGTAAAGACGATGAATAATAATTTACTACTACGCTGACTAAACAATCTCTTTTGCAATGGTTGTTGTTAATCAAAGCTGCATTAATAAGCAGGCCTAACATGTGTAACGCAACATAATTTTGTCGTCGCATTTTGTCGTGCCGAGACGGGTAATAATACGACTTGTCTCGACGTGAGATATTGCGACGACAAAATTGTATCGCGACGTGCATGTTAGGCCTGTTGGCCAGACTATGTCGGTGTCCCGTTTCGGGAATCAAACCCGCGGCTATGCGAAATTTAAAACGGACATACCGTCCGTACATAATTGCAATTTTGATTAATTTAAGTATTTTTTTACAAAACAGTCTTTATCTGACTTCAAAATAAGGTCGCGTTTTGAATGCGTTTGATCGTTTTTATTAACACGTGGTTGGTAATATTATATGCTCTAAAAAACTAAACGCTATGAGCGTTCGATTTTTTTAAGATGCTTATTTACGGTTCTGTAAATATCTGATCTCCCAAATTACATTATTTATTTATTGCATCTTATAAGAGTGAAAATAATTTTACCAATACCTACATAATAAAATACTTACTTACTACATACATACCTATAGGTAATAATTTCATGAGATTTATTTATATTTATATCTAACTCTAGTTGGTATCGATCAAAGTATCTTGCTCATTAAATTCTGCTTATATTTCCGGCAAAATTAAACCTGTTGGCTAATTCAAGTATTTATTTTAGTGGGAAAATGCAGGAATCGTACACACGGCTACACTTCAAGCTATACAAAACCAGTATAAGCTGACCGTTACTTGTGCGAAAAGATTATACAAAGCGATGCCAAGATAAACTGGTTTTGTATAGCTTGATGCGTAGCCGTGTGTACAAGGTTTTTTACAAGTGCAGTTTTTATTTACGAAAACTGAACTTTATATTATCAAACATTTTCGTAAATAAAAAATGAACTATTGAAAGAAACCTGCAGGCAACGTGCATTTTTCCCGCTTCAAAAAAATATCAGAATTAGTCTACTATAGGTACTATATCTGTTTACATATAGGATATTCTATGCACAAAATAACAGTACATCACTTATTACCAACCGTTACGCGTTACCTGCGCAAGGGTAGCAAAAATGTCATTAAGTAGGTATGTACTCACGCGCACGCGCAACCAATGTAGCCGTTTCTTGTTCTCCGCGCCGGTTCACCATCAACACATCTCCGATCTTCAGTTCCTTGTTCAGCGGGCTCACCACAGACCTTATGTATACCACATCACGACCACCACTCTTCCACTCGACAAGCAACCAGTTACAGGATTCACTTTGCCTTGACGAAGACATCACTGATCTGTCGAAAACTCAAACATGCGAATACCTCGAGCTGTGGTATATGACTACTGACTAGATTGTAGATCGCATTGCATCGGTCCCTCAGGTAAAAGTTTCATTACAACGCACCCTTACTGCAGTTATTACTTCCCCCGCCCTCCGAAATGAACAATGGTTTTCGCCAACGGCCCCGGGGCGAACAAAAAATGCATCCTTTTTTGCAACATACTTCCTAGTAAGTTTCTAAGCGGAGATTTACATTCTTTTATGTTCCAACCCCAAGTTGTCTTTGGGGAAACCCATAAAACTTTGTAAAACAATTGAACATTATTTCTTATAGTTGTTGTTTGTTAAAGACGCTTGTGAGTAAATAGAAATGAAACAGAACATACGTACTTACCTTAAATATTTATTAATACTTAATTTATAGGTATTTGTCTTTAATTTCTAATTAGAGTCGTAAACCTCTATTAAATTCAAATTATCAGCAGACAAATGTACGGCAAAATTATATTCAAGTAGATGAATGTACGGCAAAAGACCGAGAAGAATTCCAAAACACTGGCTCGACCATATACAAAACTGATGGTGTGAATTGAGAAAATGCACAAGACATATCAAAGGAAATACAATACGGCCGACGTAACTTGGCGAGTCTGAAATTAGCTGATTAGCTGCGCAGTAAACAATTTCGTTTCTAAAAGATTCATTGCGCAGCCAAACAACTAACTTCAAGCTCGCCAAGATACGTCGACCGTATTGTACATGCATATCATCACGCTTGTATTCCCCGAAGGGTAAGGCAGAGGTGTATAGTACACCTTCATTTCGCCGTTATGTTTAAGTCTCATGTAATACGGGGCGAGCCTATTGAAAAACCCCAATAACACTTTGACCGACCTGGGTATCGAACCCAGGACCTCACGCTCAGCAATCGCGCCTGGGACCACTAGACCAACGAGGCAAGCAGTTGAAGGCAGAAATAGTGAAGAACACAAATCATTTCTAATGGCGCCCCGGTGTGGACCCAACTCGTAAGCGAATTCTGTAATAATAAATTATGTGTCTTAAAATATCTTGATTTAGCACACGAGGCTGTCGGCAAGTGGGATGTGGACTCAGCAGTCATTGTCCCGATAGTTATTACGGCGAATGGCCTAGTAGCCAAGAGCCTCGATCAACACCTCATGAAGATCTCGTTGGGCAGCTGGATCAAGGGCTTGATACAGAAAGCAGTACCTACCTACCCCTTGACACGGCACGTTTAGTGAGGAGATTCCTTTCTCTGTCTCTGTCTCCGGACCCTGTTGGGTTACTATTTTTTATATTTTTAAATGAATATTGTTTTTTTTAAATATGTATTTTAAAATATAATTCATATGTATGTTTAAAATGAATAAACGGAACTATTTGTCTCTTACATAAGACGCTTCAATCAATCGTCATCGGCGAGACGTGTTGATGAAAGGACCTAGATCTCTACCTTGCCCTCCGGGTACAACAGTCGTGTGAATCGTGACATTATGTTTATTTATGGTTAACACAGACCTTAGTAAATATATCGGGAATTAACACATCCAGGAAGGTAGGTAGACGCCAGCACATAAAGCTATTACAATCTGTCAAATTTCTTTAATACATTTTCATCTTTATCGCTAAAGAATTAGGTTCAAGGTTGATTGGGAAAATTTAACAGTTTCGAGTAGCTTGGTGTGCTGGCGTCTGTACCTACATAGTCAATCAACTTAGTTTATATTATAAACGAATCTAATAAAATTCGAAAAAAAATAAGTAGGCGCCAAAGACTTTTGATAGTTTTTTTTTTTTTTTTCTATTTGACTGCTGTAGGTCGTCCTAGGGGACGGTTTCTACGTAACCGGGCAGTTATTGGCGTGACCTGAAGGGTCTCCAGCCAATGGGGGGGAGATTTTGATAGAGGCCATATTATGCTATTTATCATGGTAGGGCCGTAGAGCCTATTTCTAGCCAGCCAGTAGCCAGTGGCGTGCACTCCATACATGCAAATAAGCTCTGCATACCCTGCAGTTCCATACATAATACATGCCCCTCTAAGTGATAAATAACTATAATTAAAAGAAATCATGGTAATTTAGTTTTCACGCCATCTATTGCTTTTTTTGGAACTATGGAACTAACTCGGAGCGGGGAATACCCGCCGCCTGTCGCCGCGACCGCGCATTGCAGCGCCTCCCGTGAGCATAAGCTGTACTACGCCTGGCTTATTCTTCATACAACGCATCTCGTGTAGTACACAGCAAAAGAGTGACTGTGTGCGTGAAAATGTGTGCGTGTGTTGGAGTTTTGTAAGCATAGCTTACATTGCAAACCGTCCAAATTGAGAACCCGTAAATGCACCCTTTAATTGTTGATTGCAGAGAGTCGACTTATTTTAGTCGGATTAACCAAATGATTCATTCGTTCGTATTAATTAGTTCGTAACGTAATAAATTGCAAAGTTTTTTCGTCTTATTGTTTTTTTGGCACAAGTGATTGACTGTCGAGTAATTATTTAGTAAGTTTATTGTAAAAATGGAAAATTATACCTGTGAGACCTGTGCTGGCGAAATGTGTTTAAATTAATTAAAATCGGCCGCGTTTTCACGTTATCTTTTGAGGAAACAGTTAAATTGATTGCAAAGGGAAGGCGTGTACCCGGGTTGGATTTAACTCAAGGAAAAGGTAATAAATACTACTCGTTATTTTCATAAAATGTTTTATGCTGACTATTACTGGCTAACTCGTTGTGTACACACAAATACATTGGATTGTTTCCCTTGCATTTTGTTAATAAATCAAGTTAAAAATAATGTTTGGACCTAGCGGATACTCAGATTTAAATAATTTTCACAAAGCGGCTGCTAAGCATGATTCTTCAGAAAAACATCTAGAATCCTCCTTAAAAGTTCCAAACTTTTGATAAAGGTAGAATAGAGACTAGTTTGAATAGCCAGTTAAAGTTAAATATTGAAAGGCACAACGCGAAAGACGACAGAAATAGAAACATCTTCAAACGGTTGATTGATGTATGTAGTTTGTTTTCTAGTTAAACCTGAATTAGCATTCCGTGGTAATGACGAACCCAGCTTTTTTTTTGTGCATACCCTGTCTGAAATCTCTGTGCACGCCACTGGCAGTAGCTGACTAGGGCATTGAGCTAGTGAATGAGCTAACTCGACCGAGAAACTAGCACGCTCCTATAAAATAAATAGTATCTAAGCCCGTGTACCTATTCGTCCACTACTACTAATGAACGGTTAACGGGACCAACTATCATCTTGGGAAACGGGTTGGTGATCGCAACATATTATTAGCAGACAAGAGGACGCTACTGCTCATCCTCTTGACGTAATTTCTTTGTCTCGCTTTCGACACCAGCGGTTGGGGAAGGTGTCGTCTCTCCTTCGCCGTGAACCACAGGGATTAGAATACCTAATAACATAGAAAACACAAAGTTAATAAAATTATTTTGTGCGATGAGTCGCGACTAGTAGTTAAAGCTGAGAAGTACTGAAAGATTAAGGTAAAATAAGACTTCGACACTTGCAGACGAGTTTCTGAAAGAGCAGATATTAAATTGTGGAAGCAAGGTGGAGCATATCTAAGGTTTGAAGCGAGAATCGGAAAAAAGAAAAACCGTAATTGAAATACGCTACGCACTCCTGTATTCCATCATTATGAATACTACAAAATACCTCGGTATATTTTGGCAGGCAGCAACGAAGACCAAGTACTTGGTTATATGGCGACAATTTGGATGCAGCGCCAACAAGAAATGCCAATAAGTATTGATGCAACAATGTTTATCTAAGGCTGGGGGCTTACCATGACCTCTTGAAGCAGGGCAGAAGTTGCCTGGAAGTTGAACTGCCCTGCTTTTTTGTACTATGACATCGTTAGAGCAGGGGGCTTACCATGACGTCTTAAGAAAACGTTCAAATGCCAGCCAGTCAATATCCGTTCAAAAGCAGGCCTGCTTCTGAATCGCTAAAAGTCGTACCATGACAGTACAAAAGGTGAACGACTACCTATTCAACCAAGTTGAGCGGATAAGCTTGTTCATGGTACGAAAAGTCTATACAAAAAAAACAGGTGAACGGATTTCGTAAACGTCAACGTAGCAGGCCTGCTCTAACGATGTCATAGTACAAAAAAGCAGGGCAGTTCAACTTCCAGGCAACTTCTGCCCTGCTTTAAGAGGTCATGGTAAGCCCCCAGGCCTGCTACGTTGACGTTTACGAAATCCGTTCCCCTTTTTTTTTGTATAGACTTTTCGTACCATGAACAAGCATTACCGTTCAACTTGCTTCAATAGTCGTTCACCTTTAGTACTGTCATGATACGATTTTTAGCGATTCAGAAGCAGGCCTGCTTTTGAACGGAAGTTGACTGGCTGGCATTTGAACGTTTTCGTAAGAGGTCATGGTAAGGCCCCTTGTATTCCACTTATCAAATACCTTTGTCCAATGTTCGTTTGATCGAAGAAATTGGATGATTTTAATTAGAATTTCAAAGAAAAGAAAGATCGAATATTGGACAGAGATATTTGATCAGTGGAATACCAGCCTAAAGAGTACTGGGCACTGTAGTTTCACAATGACAGTGACAGATGTCTGTGTCTGTCATCTGTCAAGTGCCTCAAGTGTCATTTGCCCTCCAACTCCATCCATTATTTTTAGGTTATGTATTCGTTTATCATATTTACTTGTGAGTTAGATTTCTACACATGATTAAAATAATAAGTATAGGAGAAAACAATGGAAGCAACTACTTTGCAACGGAAAAAAAATACTATCAGTAAAGGTAAACTGAAGAAAAGTATAAAAAACGTCTTATGTAGACCTGATCAAGTGTTTTGGTAAGTTTTGCATCAATTATTTACCGTTTTACGAACCACAATATAGTTTAAAAAAACTGAATATACTTTACAGGCCTGAGATAACGGCAGACGAGAGTAAGAGGCTAGAATCAGCGCTTAGAAAACATAAAATAGACATACCTGACTTCAAGAAACCTCATTGGAAAGATCTGAAAGCTATTCCGAAGGAGCAACGTCCTAAACCACCGAAGTTAAAGTAAGGTTCAATCTGTAATGTTGTTAAAAAATTTCGACTATTAAAAGTACAGGGACTGCCTCGTTCGTCTAGTGGTCGCAAGCACGACCACTGAGCGTGAGGACCTGGGTCCGATCCCCAGGTCGGGCAGTTTTATTGAGTTTTTCCGTGTGGAATTTCTTAGTAGCTGCCTGGTGTCTGGATTTGTGTCCAGTTGATGACATTTATTGCCATCAACATGCTCATAATAGGCTCGCCCCCTATTACATGGCACTTTAAACGTAATGGCGAAGTGTGGGTGTACTATACACCTCTGCCCAACCCTTCAGGGAATAAAGGCGTGATGATACAGGCTACCACCTTGTATTTCCTTTCATCCTCTATAGTCAATGCCAATTGCAACTTCCACTCTATTCACTCAAAATATGGTTTTCTTTTGTTCACAGAAAAGTGGAAGGCCTCCTGATTGGTATTAGAGAATGTAGTGATGCTATACAAAATGGGAAATGTTCTGCTATCATTATAGAGGCTAAGGTTAATCCTAGGCTTATAGTGCAACCTGTTATAGAAATGTGCACAGCTAAAGACATACCAGTTCTTTGCTTGACTGACCTGAGAAATGTGACTGCAACCAATTTTGGAGTTCCAACTAGTTGTTTAGGTGTAAAAGATAGTCTATTTGATATCAGGAAAGCAATAGTTGATATAGCTAAGAACTATCCTAAACCAAAACTAACAAACCAACTAAAACACATGAATAACAATAGAGTAGAAAAAATGGATGTTGAAGAAAATATAGACTCAGCAGAAGCAACGAAAAATTCTGAAATAACTACTTTTCAATTCTTATATAGAACTAATAAGAAAAGTAGAGTATTTGTGCCAACAGCAACAGAAAAAGTATTGAAGCCAACAAGAAAATTCATTGGACAAGATTTTATAGAATTATCCGATAAACCAGAACAAAAGAATAGCAAGGCTTACATGAAAATGATTGTGAAGAGGATATCAAACAATCCGCACAGGGTTAAAAAGAAATAAACTATATTTCTGATGAGAAAGATGCTTTATTTTAAAAATATTAATTACTATAATGTCACAATAGACATATTATGTTAAACATTCCACAAGGAATGTGAACAGTAATTAGAAATGTTTGGGATGTCTTGGTAATGGTTAAGCAAATAAATTGAAGCTATCCCGTAACACTTCTTATTACAAACTATCAAATTTTACCTCTAACCTTTTCACTGCCAAGATTTCATGGGAATTCATCTATTTATTATTCTTATTTTACTATCCATTACTATGTTTTATTAGGATTCTATACCTAAAAAATCTAAACAGAAACCCAGAGTGAAACTCCAGTGTCTGTCTGTCTGGATGTAAGCCATTTTTTTTTTAAATATACCAATTTCTTATAATCTATGGCAGTCAAAAGGTCAAGTTTTGTTTACAAAATAAAAAACAGGTAAAATTTGATAAACTAAACTAGTTTTATCATACCATACTTCATAAAATGAATCTATACAAATATAACAACTATCATTTTATGAAGTATTGCATGAGAGTAGATATATGTATCTTACATTTTCAATTTATGCATTGCATTTAAGTTTTTAAACAGTTCAATTTAATAAAAATCAAACAACAGATTGGTTCAATGTTATACCTACAATAATGACTATTTTAGTCAATTATAGCTGGCCATTGCTTATATCTAAACATACTTAGTAAACCGAGAAAGTAAACCAATAACATGAAGAGTTTTTTGACGTGCTGTTAAATAGTCAATAAATGAATGTAGCCATAACCACGGTGCAACTAAATTTTATCTATAGTACATCCAAACAAAAAACAAATCATGATATTGCGCTTTTAATTATAAAAATCATCATAACATTAACGAATTTAATTTTGTAAAGAACATTATACAATTTTTCAATATCATAATAACATTTAAACTATATTATTATAAAAATAATAATTGATACATGGTACCAATAATGATTTTCTGATCACATGTTTAGCTCGTTATATCAATAACTAATTGCCCTAATTTCATAGTCACTACATGCAACAATTTTATATTGACGTAAAATATAAATTGTGAAATAATTCACTGGAAGATTACAGGAATGAAAACAAGAAAGCAAACATTGCCATACTAGTCAAGCAACAAGTTAATTAACTGTACACATGAAAATATGGATTTGTACATCTCTAGAAACTATTTAATATTTATTAAATATCAGCATACACTTCTCAGAAGCGTATGACAGAAATCATAGAATATGTACAAAATATAAATGCCTATTCATCAGTGATACGTTCGAGCGCCGCGCTCGCTTCCACGAGCGCGGTGTACGATGTTTCATAAATATTTTCTCCTGACCAACGTCTAAGCTGGAATCTGTCCTGGCTCGATCATATGTCAATAGAGCTGGAGATATCTACTGGTCCGATTTTTATCAAAAATCGGCAGTAACACTTACGTGAGCGTTGCTCCATGCTCAGTGTGGCACGCGCGACTCGCTGGGACGGTAACGCGCTAAGATAATGGCGCACATAGTCTGCGCGTCCGTCTCGTCCGGGTAGGACGCCATGGCCTCCGCTACCTGCGGCTCCGGGAAGATGCCTGCCAGGTGGTAGTGCATGCGGCGCCGCGCGTCCCAGTGTTGCAGCGCGCCGTCCGATGCACACGGCGACATCAGCGGGGGCCGGAGCCCAGCCGCCGCACCAGCCGCACCTCCTGCAGCCCCCGGGGCGCTGGCCACGCGCGCCGCAAGCGTGTGCGGCTGCAGGCGCGGGTCGCACGCCGGGTTCAACGTTAGCTGGCGCGCCAGCTTGCGGTGCGGATTCACGTCGGGTGGCGGGCAGGTCGATACTAGTGGTGGTTGTGATGGTCCGGCAACTTGCAACTGCGCACGGTCGAAGTGCGTCGCGAGTGTGGAGTCAGCGAGTCTTGGCGCGGCCGACTGTGCGCGCGCGAGCTGTCTCTTGACGTCGGCAGGTCTTCCGCCGGGCGGCAGGCTCACGGTGTGCAGGTCGCGCGCGCGCAGTGTCTTGGCAGCGCGCTCAGACAGCTTCTCTGCTACGGACTTGTGCGGGCGGCCGGCGCGCTCCGGGTGGTGGAACTTGCACTTGTTGCCATACGTGCACTTACGACCGTACGGACACGCGGGTGGCGGATCGGCGCGCGAAGGCGGTGCTCTCAGGAACGCATCGAGCGTAGGGCCAGAGCGACCGAGCGGATCGTCGGGTGGCATAAACCGGTCGTTGACGAAGGAATACATGAGCAGTCGCTCCTCGACTACTTTTCGAAAATCAGGGTTTTCGGCGGCGAGGTCACGGTAGTTGTCGTTGGAAACGACGATGCCGTCGGTTTCTGCGGCGAGGCGCAGGATGTACCTGTCGTCGTAACACACGAGTCGCTTGCCGCCGAGCAGTCTGCTGGGCGTGTAAACGAGTACGCGGTCTCGCTCCAGTCGCTCGAGCGCGTCTCGCTCGGCAATGGGGTTGTTAGGTCGCGAGGCCTCTTTGCGCCACTTGGGCACGAAGGCGGTGATCTCCCTGTGTCCTCGCGCTCGGAACCACTCCACGCAGATCTCGATGCCGCGGCACGAGAACACCTCCTTGTTGCCATGGCTGGAGACAAAAGTGAGATCATGAACTACAAAGTACGCCACAACATGTTTGAACTTATATAATTAGGTTACAATGATATACTATTATTAATACAATATCATAGAGATAAGATTGTTACAATATGACTTATCAATCGGAACTGTAGGGGTGATTGATACTCGTACGATGTTGAACGTGAATAGTTTATCTTTGAGTTTAAGATTATTTACAATAAACAAACCATTTATTTAAGTACAGAAATATAATTTATAATCCTTTGAAGTTATGAACTTCCCGTATTAACATCTTTTGCTTACGGAGGACCGCATGCATTATGTACTCCTTACCCCACTTTGGGGAAATAGTGTAACAGTGGCTATTTATAATCGAGACCCACGGCAGTGGGCCAGACAAAGTACAAATCTAATTATTCCAAATAAAATTTTTGTTAGGTTCCAAATTTAGTCTGATTTAGCTGTAATAACAATTGCTTTCAACTATTTTTATTCCCCTTTATTTTATTACCATTTTACTTGTCTAGCTAACTAAGAGCATTACTTTCTTTAGGAGAATTCCCCATAAAATAGGGGGCTACGATAGCCTAAGGCCGGCCGCACTTTGGATGCGAATTTGTATCGTACATACACGTATGAATACGAGTCGTACGAATTGAGTGCGCACACTGAATACGTTTTTCTCCGTCAAATAGGCGGTTTTATGTTCAACACACCAAAGTGTATCAAAAATACCAACAAGTTCGGATTGTTTTCGGACGTCGGAACTTCACGCACGTATATAATTCGCATCTAGTCTGCGAGCTCCCGTAGTACTTGGAAGGTCGGGATTGTTCGTGCGTTTTCGTACGTGTTTGTACGAGTCAAATTCGTACGATAACGCGTCCAAAGTGCGGCCGGCCTAAGTCGATTGCTATTTGCAACGTACCTCATAGCAACATTGCTGCCATCTATAACGATGTGTCGTAAGGGCGCGCGGTCGGGCGGCGGGTCGGGCTCGGCAGGCGGTGCGGGTGACAGGGCTCGAGGCGGTTGCTTCGCGGCCAGCTTTATGAGCTCCGCCAACAACTCGTTGCACGGCGGGTCGGGGCCCAACCGCTGGATGGCCGTCCGTGCCAACCGTTCCGAGTAACCCAACTTCACGGCAAACTCGATCTTTGCCTGTAAAATAATACAGAAATTAAGGTAAAGAATAGAATATTGCGTATAGATATAACGCTAGGAAGGGGATGAAGTTGCAAGTCGATATACGAGTATTATGTGGTGTGTAACTTGAAAGCAGGGAATAAAAACGATTATTATATATATTTCGTTATTTAACCAGCTTAAATTAACGATACCATTTTCTCAATCCTTTTCGTGTATACCGTTATTTAACACATTTCATTTCGGCACCGATATACTTTGAATTAGCCGCGCGGGTCGTCAGCGCGAGGTGCGACAGTGTCAATCAACTGACGACAAGTCTGACCATCAGTCATTGTACTACTTTCCACTCTTGAAAAATGTACTGTATCTGCGCCGTATTCGTTTTTTTTTCGATTAAATATCGATCCGTTATTGTTAATATCTATCTAAGTATTTCGATATAAAAAAATTGCGGTACTGAAAATTTTGAACACCGGAATTTTCGGTACTTAATACCGTTTTAAATAGTATGACGTATCATTAAATAAAAATCCCTGCTTGATAGATGAGTAAGAGGACTTAGGAAAGTACAATATTTAGCTTCCTTCCCTCTACAGTCATGAAAGATTTGATGAATCAGTTTTGAGATGGGGCCTTCCTTATAGACTGTAGCACAGACCGACTGTAAGCTTGCCATAATAACTTCGTTTGTCAAAGGAATTTTCTGTCGCCGATTCGCAGTCAGCTGTTGTTAGCATGCAAGAAGACATTGCTGTCATTCGTCTTAGTCCATTTACTACATCTGAGGCAAAAGGTGGTTATGTTATCCATTGTAGAAACCCACATTGTGGAGGCCTATGTAGCCAAATAGGTTGAGTTGATGCGTTACCTGGTTGGGTTGTGGTGGTGTAGGCGTAAGAGTGACATATTCAGCGAACTCCGCAGCGAGGGTGTCGGAGGGAGTACGTGACGCCGCCCTGTGCGCACTTTCGTCCTCACACTCCGAATCATAGCTGGAGTCCTCACCACGCTCGCCACCCCACCCCAACGATGACTCCACATATTTCTGGAACAATATCAACATTATTAGTAAAAGCAAAAGATCTTTCGTTCAAAAAAAATCGACACCAATGGTCGAGCTGTCTGTAACCTACATAATTATGTAATGTAAAAAGCAGGTTGTTGCTTTTTTCAATCAATTGACCATGATACCGCCAAATTAATTTTGATTAACTAAATTAAAAAATCTGTCCAATCTTATTAAAAAAAACCGTTTTAATATTTTATAGGTACCTATTGTAGTCAACAGTTTTAATTACGGCTAAGAGTTCACTTGATTAGAACGTTAACTAAAGTTCAATATTTATAATTAATATTTGCAATACATTCAAACTGCCAGCGTCAAAGTTTTAAAATAACTAAATGATGCATAATAATCTATCCTTTCACATATGACTGTGACTTGCATTTATGCCGGATATAACGAGAATGCAGTTTAGAATTTTCCAAGATTAGCTTCAGGTGAGCAGTCTGCTTTAAACGGATCTAATCCATCCAAAGCCGAAATTATATGATTCTATTGCATCTTAAAAATAGCTTGAGTGAGATATTATTTGCAATTTCAATAAGCCTACGTGACATCGACGTCTAAGAAAACTGAAATATTTAAAGTGAGCGTGTAAGTGATGATTATCGATCAATAAGCAAATTTGATATTACCACGACCGACACCGGCTCAGGCACAGGGTCACGAGGGCGTCGAAGCGGATCTACAGATGATCATTGACCTTTAGCGTGTGCGCAACTGTCGGCCGTACCGGTTGGAATTCATTATTCTTGAATTGACAAAAATATTTCTGAACAAAAAATTCAAAAATCTTAAATTCAATTTACGCTCCGGGCAGGCTTACAGTACAGTTATAAAATTTACTTAATAATCTACAAAATAGCGGTTAGTCATACCCGCAAGATCCGCGTCGAGACCTAGTTGGCTGTGAAACTTAAATACAAATCTAGATTTTGGTTTGGATTAACGCATGTAGGTGGATAAACACTAAACGAAATATTACATATTATCTCTGATTATTACAACTAATAATTATTGGTTTAATATCAATTTAACAACAGTCTTGATGACTTAGCAAAATATGGTTACTTAAATAAATTCCAAATTGGACTGTACAGAAGTCGGTAATAGCCATAAAATAAATCTCAGTTTAGATTGTACACAAACTGTGATTAAATAAAAAAAAGATTTCGCAATCCATTACGTTACTCCTACAATACCACAAACGAGATTACAAATGTAGAATAACAAATGTAAAACGAAAATTGCAGAAACGCACCGTTCATTTTTGTAGTGCACGGCCAAGTTCCTGTTAGAAAATCGGTGGCTAAACGTAGAGTCGTGTAAGACGATAAAGTTTAGTAGGTCTCGGGAGCCTACATCCGGGCTGGGCACAGTACGGAAGCGCCCCGCCTACAGCGCGGAGCCGGATGCGACTTTCTAAAAAAATCGAGCCAAGCTACAGTTGGCGGTTAGAACGATATTGAACTATGTTGCTATGACGAAGCAAAATGAGAAATGAGTATTGTACATTGCTTGATACCGTTTTATTTTTACAAACACTAAGGTCCTATTGAATTGTCTCCTTGACAACACAGTTTGATCTGGTGATGCAGTGGTGAATTCCTCTAAAATCCTAACTTCCTAACTTACCTTTTCACGCCTAAACCACTGAACCGATCATCCTGAAATTTTGCATTACGTTGTCAAGTGTACAGAAACGGACATAGGGTTACCTTTCATCTCGAAAAAAAGTACTGTTCCTGAGGAAAACAACAATAACGTTCATAGATGGCGCTACATGTCTTTCGAATCACGATTGAATTATATTATTATAGAAACTTTAGTAGTAGTAATATTAAGAGTTTTTTGTGCTTAATTAACGCGAGCGAACCGCGGTCAAAATCTAATTTTAAATAAATCTTATCCTGAAATAATTCACTGGTCCTTTTTTCAAAACTGCTGGACCATTTTAATAACTACCTTAATTACCTACATGAAGACTTAAAATGATTCAATGATAAACACATAACCGTAAAAAATTATTGCACATTAAACAAATAGGAACATGGTACCTCCTCACGAATTCACTGTCCTTCATCAATGAGTAGAGTAAGTTCATCGTGTCTGTGATATCAAAAAAATGTCCTAAACGATTCCTACGATAGTGCGTTACGTCAATGTATCGTCCGATGTTACGTATTTGGGGTCAGTCATAATGATTATTGTATTATTATCTCTTTTAACAAACAAGTTATTAATAAAGTGATACTAAAAAAGAATCATAGAACTGCAGTGATCAAAGTGACTTGATCGCTTCGTAATATTGCTAATTTTCTAATTAAGTGGAACTAAGGTCTCTTGATTATCAATTATATCACGGAATGACCATAATAACCGTATCAAGAAACTTTTTATAATTTTCATTGCAAAGAGGTCTAACTGTTTACTAACTTCCTCGTAACTGGTAGCCTAGCAGCTATTTTAGACAAAACAAAAAACCCATCGGATTATCCCGCCGCGTTAGCCACGCTCGTTTACGTTGGACGATCTATTTGTTTACGTTTTTTCTACTTCGACTTTAAAGAATCTGGAAGGAAACACGCTAGACTTCTTGCAAAATACCTAAACAAAAGTCTATATTACAATAAATAATTTAACGCCTTCGCTAAAAGAAAATAAAACAATCTTCGCGACCCTCTTACTCAAGTTATGGAAGTATGGAGGTCGTTTAAATCAACCGAACCATTCAATTCATTAGTGTTTTTAGATTTGTAGATAACTATATAATTGATTTAGAAGGTCTTATTGCATCAGACCTCAGCAAACGTAGTAAATGAAAAATTTCCGCTTTTTTTTTTGCACCAATAGTACAGAAAAATAAATATTACTACGCCAATAGCTAGCAATAGCATCGGGACCACGGCGAAATTGTAATAATCTCCTAATAACTCCAAAGGAAAGACGTAAGTAATCAGACTTTTTACCATTTTGCGTTCGCAGAGCCGATACATATTCTCACAAGATATGTTTTGGTATGTTAGGTACATCACTTGTCTATCTCTCTGTGTCCTCGCTCGCACCTTTTGTTTTAGCTCATTACTGGTCTGCATCAACTACTGTACTACACATATTACTTCTATGGCATCGACATATCATTGCTTATTTATTTGTTTTTCAAACCTTGTTGCCACATCGCATTTCGAACTTTGTTCGCGAAACTGTTATTCTTCCTATACATTGACGTCGCAAGAGAGACTCCATTGATAGTATTGACGTCAGTATAGACAATTTTATCGGGCTTAGACGCAAATCAAGGCACTATTAATTACGTAGGAAGGTCTTTTCATCGTATATTTGCAAAGGTTATCGTACTGCGCTATCTTAGAAATTTAGATACTATTAAAATTTGTTTACAATACGTGGGCATCACTATCTTCCTATTGACTAACTAATTGCTACACTTACGAGTAATGAGCTCAAAATATTGATTCACAGGAAACTTAAATCACATGGCCAGCTCACTGTACGAAGAAATACTTATTCACTTTTGTACAACGAATGCTATAATTTGAATTCCCGAAACAACTGACCTGTTGAAAGCACTTGATTCGTATTCCCAAGAAGAGGCGGCTCATTTTGAACCTGTCAATAATAAGCGCTACCTAAGTTAATTTACATTAAGGCATGTCTCTACGCCGATAAGTAATGTCTGGGTGAGTGAGTACAATTAGTTCCGTTTGTAGAAGAGAAATTCTATCGTTGGTTTGTTAAAGAGAGATAACAACGGCCAATAGGGTGGGAGCATTCGGGCGACGTCGGCGCACGCCACCTCATGCGATGTGGCGTCAGCGACGAACAGGATGCGGGCACGCGACATACTTATACAACACATACACACAAGCGCGTACAATACAAACTGCACTCAAACATTCGGTTGCCATAACAAAAGTAATGTTTCTACAGATAGGTGAGTACCGCAGGTGCGGTACAAAAGTCAATATTCAGCTTTGATTAAGTTACTTTTCTGATAATATATTTTTATAATCTTAGACAAGTCATGTTATTGTCTACACAACCATTTGTCATATGTAGCCAGTTGTTTTTATAAGATTCTTAATTGATATTCACGAGCTTGCAATTAATTCGTGACGTGGTTAGATGTTGTGACTTGTGCTTACAATAATAATGACACGATTAGATGAAAACGGAATATGACGTCAGTAGATCTTATCAGATCTAAACACAGAATAACTACGAAATAATTAAAGGTGTAACAAAAAACATTTGGCCCGTAAATATTCGTGTGAAATTAAACCAATATTTCTGAGCCAAAAAGATTTCAATCTCAATTTTGTCATAAGTTTATGCGGTCGTCGGAAAATAGTACCAAATGGGCGACTTTGGCGCCTTTTTGAAAAGTTGCTGCATCCTTACGAGACGACTATATTCGGGTAGAGGACAACCCGTTTCGAGAGGTGTTTACAAGATTTACGTACCTACTGTGACGTCTATAGGCCCAAACCAATAACCAATCGCAATCCAAAACCTCTGGATTGAGATCGATTTATTGGTTTCGACTTTCGACCTATCGGTTTCATCTTTGATAAGTACTACAAAATACATCAATAACAAAAAAACTGTTACCAAAGACTATCATGAACTACGCAAAAATCAAGATTTTGGTAATTTGTTGAAGCCCAATATTTAGGTACTACGTTTAGTTTTCCAACACTAGTTTGGCCATTTTTCTTTATTGCTGAGACTACTTTTTCAAGGAATGAATGGGTACATCCAGCAAGCATTCGCGATAGGCTTGCATGACCATCTCATTTAACACATAGCAATTTCGGCAGTTCAAAATCAGTTCTAGAAATAGCAGTGGAAGTGGAGCCAAGTTTGCACAAAAATTTCAAGCTTACAAAATTCCGATCATAACAGCATTCTAAGCTAGAGGTTCACTAATCTAAATAAAATGTAGTCAGACTGTTTACACATAGAATAGAAACTTAGAAGGGGCGTGATGCGGTGGCTGCAGTCGATTTGACGACCGTAGGCCGCAGTTGGCGACATTCTTCCACAAACGTCATCCAGTATAAATAGAAAATGCGCACGTAAAAGCTGTAATCTAGTG
Organism: Amphipyra tragopoginis; assembly: GCA_905220435.1. Taxonomy (NCBI): domain Eukaryota; kingdom Metazoa; phylum Arthropoda; class Insecta; order Lepidoptera; family Noctuidae; genus Amphipyra; species Amphipyra tragopoginis. The sequence continues at coordinate 17,195,583 of HG992009.1, forward strand.
AATAACTTCCTTGAGAAAGAGGATACGAATTATTTATAAATCATTAAACTTTAAGTTGAATAAACGCTAATGTATCAAGACAAACAAGTTTTACCTACAAATTGTCAAATTAATTTGACAAAATGGTAGTTAATGCATAAAAAAAACGTTACACACATATTTATCAATATTTCACAGGATATATATTTAAATAAGTCTTCTAATGTCGCATTACTTAAAAAGCAATCTGACCACAAATTAGCATTAGGATACGTCATTAAATTCGTTGATGTTGACCGAATTCGTTTTTCAACGTATACGTGTACATTGTCATCAGAAACCGCAAGTGGGCCCCTATCGTTTCACTCGCTCGCTCAATCTGCCTACCTATTGACATTCATTACATCAGAGCATAATCATACCGGATACTAATACGTTTCAACTAACATTAGAAGGTTGCCAAGCCACTCTTTTTATCAACTAAATCGTTTGTTTTGACTATAGTTGTGTAGATGATTGTGGTTTCTTTTAGAATATTTAGAAAAATGGCCTTCTTGGCCTATAATGTCTCATAGCAAATTAAAAATGCTATGACGTTAACAAATGACGTTGTAACTACCATAGCGTTTCCCACGTGTCTTGGTTTTCTAATGATAAAAAGCAGTAATCTCGAGTAACATTGTATTAAAATAAAATGAAAGTGACGTCTTTTGTATTCAGTTTGTTTACTTGCGAAACATCCGTGAGTGTTTAACGTAACCTTCGCGTGAAGCAGATGTCTATCGAAAGCTATCAGAAAGGAAAATAGTTATACTATAATAATTATCCTGAAAGTGTCAATGTTCCAACTAGTGTCGATAGCTGATATTTAACTGACAATCACTTAAAACATCCGATTAGAACAAAAACTACAGCAAAAAATCTCAATGGAGTTGGGTCAAGCACATTCAAAAACTTCTCAGAAACGTCCCCACACTTATTAAATACAAATCCGTGATCAGATCAAAGAATATAAATCACCAGTGGTCTCGGAGGCGAAGTGAAAGTTTGCCATGATATCCGAGCAGTGCCGGACCTGCGACACTTCGTACAGACGACAGAAGAAGACATGCACATTAATTAAACCTCTACATTGCTTTCACAAATTGTTACAAAAACAACAACATTGCAACGTGACGCTGCAAAGCGTCTGATGACGAACGACCACTATCACATCCATAATATTCTACATGATGGCATGCTACCCGCACTAATTATGTTCACTGCAATAGATCCATCTTTCTAATGTGCATCACCCACAAACATTTTGCTGCAACGAACACTGACAATCCACAATAAGTCAATGATTAATTCTCACTCAACCACTATAAATCATCTTAAAAATAATCCTAGGCATTTCGTCTGTGTTTGAGCACTGTATACATTAATTAGCATACCTACATGACGTTAACGAACCGGCTCTACTTCCGGGATCGTTATATCGGCCGATCGTGAATGAACATCATTACAATGCGATGTACGCTAAATCGCGGCTCACTGAGAAACTCGCGAAGGAACAAGATCCGTAAACGCGGGACAAGTCTGATGCGCTAAGCGGGTGCAACAGGTGTCCTAACGGAGGATATGAGAGTCGCGCTCACCTGGGAGTTGTCAATCGCGTACATAATATTGTATTAATGCGTGCGCGCGTCGCATGGCATCACGCGCATGTGCGAGCGCGGCGTGCTTCGCGGCAAGACTATTGACTAGCGTATCATGTGGCGCAAGCGCATGCACACCTCCACGCACGAGCCCGCTGAGTGAAGGGGAAGCGGGGCACCGCGAGATCCGGGTTGTGCGCCCACTGCACCCGGCGGGTGGCCCCCAAACAAACCGCGCACCGTTGACCTCTGCCACTACCGACCAATATCGTTTTGGATTTGTTGCATCCATACATGACACTATGATGAATTGTACCCGGAAATAATACGACCTGAACTTTCTAACACCATTTTTGTCAAAGAAATTGTAAAATCTACAGTCACAGTAAAGAAGAAGTTGTTTTCGCAGAACCAATCGAACTCGATTCGCTGCCAGATTAGCAATTATAGTTCACTAAAAATATTTGTGCTGACAAGAGGGTGACTTTTGTAAGTTGTTTGTTTTAAAACGTAGCTTGTGAGGAACTAAATTTTAGATTTTAAAATGAACTTGCAGTCCAAAAAATCGTTAAGTTTAAACGGCCTTTACATAATTTTAGGATGCTAGAAGTTGGTAGTAATTATTTAAAAACACGCTTACTGAGGAAAATTGATCGGAATTGTGACTCCTTTCAGATTTCTATAATTATTATTTAGGCACCTGTACAATAATGAAGATGAGACAATAGACAGCAGTGAAATTTTTTGAGAGATTTCTGCCTTTTCGGAATTTCCACACTTCAACCAATTAAACAGTTCTGGGTAGAAAGCACCCCGGCTTGTGGCATTCGTGGACTTTACTAAGGCCTTTGACAAAACAACAGTCTTTTGACTGACTTTGAGCCGTGCTTTACATTATGGTGCCTTCCATAACATCCGAACATTGTGGAGTACTTTTATGGATGAGGATGATGGCATGATGGCAACACTCTTTTCGGTATCAACGAAGGTCGGATACCTAAGTGCCAGAGTATGGAAAAACAAACACACCTGGCGACGAACTCACAATCATATTTTCACATGCAGTGCTGAGACATAAACGATGCTATGCTAAAAAAAATTACGTCGTCTGAAGAGCTATTTTTGTCAATCTGACTGCAGAATATTTTAGGCATTACGTGGAAAGGCGAAGTCAAAAACGACCCTTTGACTATGCTCTCCTGCCTTGTCTCACCTAATTTCTCAATCAGAGGCGGCTGTGGTGACTGGACTACTGGAGCATTTGCACCCGATGAGCCCCTTTTTTTTGTCGTGGTATAATCCTCATGGATACGGCGAAGGCGAAGGGTTATGCCGGACTAAAAACCCACGGTGTTCCTTCTCCTGACCCCTGGCTGGGGTCGCAGGTTTCGCAGCTGCATGCACCGCAACCCCGGCAGGCCTCCTTCTGTGGGGCCTTGCCCCACGTCTTCCTGAGAAGCGCGCACGGAATACATGCGCGCCGCCTTCTCGGGCCTGTTACTGGTCGGGCAACGGGTCCCCTAACCGCAGGCCACACACGAGGGTGGCCGGAGATCCTCTCGCGCTCTCCGGCAGCGCCCGATGCGTCTGGCGCGGAAAGGGAGAGTGGCCGTCGCCTCTCTCTACCTCTCCGCTCCCTCCTTGGTCGTCATCACCACCTCGCAAAAGGAGGCGACGGATTCCAACGCACTCTCGCTCCGGACCATGGACAGAACCACGGCCGAGAGGACCACCGCGAGTAGTTCATGGCGCTGCGTCGCCCACGCACGGCACTCCTGCAACGTGTGCAGCGCCGTGTCTTCCGGGCAGTCGACGCAGTGGTGACATCCGGGCGTCTGCTCCCGGCCTATGCGAAACAGGTACTTCCCGAAACAACCCGATGAGCCCTACTAGGTTGCCATAACGTGTTGCACTTTACGTAATCGCAAAGTGTTAAGAGAGGTCTCTTATGTACGATTTCTACAAAACGGAACGCGCCGTAGCGCATTTCACACTAAAGGAAATTCAGGCTTCTATACAATAGTCAAGTTTCATGTTTGCGTGGAATTTATACTGCTTGGAACTCGGTTAGATCCGCGCGTATGCCGCGGCAGCCGGTCGGCTGCGCTCGGATGCCGCGACAGCCGGTCGGCTCCTCGCGTACGTGGACGGCGGCGCTCGGCTGTCGGCGCGTCAGGTCGGCTCCGCTCGGCCACACCGTAGGTAGAAACTGACTGCGATAGTGGATACACGAGCACGCGCGCGCATGCGCCCGGGTTCCGCCGTCGGGCGGACGCGGTCGGCTACTGGCGCGTGCTCGAGCATCCGCTGCGACGCGCTGCGCTGCGCTCCTGCGTGGCCCGGTTGGTAGAAATCGTACATTAGAGTTTTTGAGAAGATTGGATAATCCAAACGCTTCTACCATTAAGTAGTAGTAGGGGCTAAAATAAACTGACCACTTTTAAAACACACAGTTTTGTATCTCGAGACACTGTGTCTACAACGACCGATTATGTTTCCGATCCTAAAGGTAAAAGCAGTCGCTCGAGCGATCAACCCGGTGTACCAAGCCACAGGATGGTCGCTCGTGGTTGACGGTCGATGCAGCTAAAAACAAACAGCGATCAACTGTGTCTGGAGCTCAGTGTCCCATCTGCGGTCAACTTAAGAGATTTTAACTGGGATTCGGGAAAAATGTCATAAACGTGTATTTAAAGGCCGAAACAAACAAGACGAGCTTGGTTAAACTAGAAACGAGAACAAATATTTGAATATTAAGTATGTGTGTGCGTATTCCATTCGTCGATATTCCAATGTCGCTTATTTGTTTGCTGAGCGTTTCAGTTATGGTTGCAATGCAAAACAATTACGAAAAACGATGTCAGATGTAAAGATAATTGTGGTAGCTCCAGTAGAGGACTACATTATGCTGTTGATGGTGAAAAATTTACTGTTAGGTACTGGGTCAAAATATGGAACATCAGTACCATAATTCCAAAGTTAAGAACGACGTTTAAAACTCCAATTATGATAATAAAGCCCAAACTAAATCACTGCCATCAAGAAAGCCAGAACAAGAAAATCTAAAACTATGCAATTTAAAAAGCAAGAAAGAAAGAAACATTATTTATTTTGCAAATATGGGTACAAAATTAGACATGATAATGATAACAACTTAAAAGGTTATTTAGAAATATTTGTTAATCCACAATTATGAGAAATTTACTCATTTCTGGAATAAACAAAAAAATATTAAGTTTTGTCATTGACTACACAATGAATATTTTGAAAGCATATTAATACGTGAAATTTATGGCTTTTATAAACAGTCAAATGATAAATAGTGTTTTTTGCTACTGACTCGCCTTGTCATATTCAAGGTATGCAAGTCATGCCATTTGCAAATCAAAAGATTAATTGTTTATCCCATTACTGATTCTGAATGAATTAACAAATCTATTGTCATTTGAAGTTTGAAACCTACATTTCAAAACATGAATTGTATTGAATAGAAATTGAGAAACTTCTAATTATTTATATTCTTACTCTAAACTTTATATCAGGGTTACATATAAATATCAATAATTTTGTTCTTTTTACTTATATTTTTGTGAATGTTCAAAAACTTGGCTCTATTTTTATTATATTTTTTGTTGTTTATTAGTATTATAGTCTGCTTAAAAAAACTATAATTACCTACATCAATAAGAACATACTATAATTGCTGACATATGAAGTAAAATATGTTTTAATTTTTTTTTATATTTCTTTTTTTACACTTTGTATTATCTTAAGAAAACTACCTAGTACTTATAAAGTATTTATTGGGCTATTTTGATTTGTTATTCCCTCAAGAAATAAAAACTAAGAAAATAATTACAAAGCAATTATTTTTGGAACACGGTGGTGCACTTCCATGCACCCATAATAAAATATTCCATATTAAAAATTAAAGTTTAACGTAAAAAATAACTACAAAATAAGTAATGATAAATTCTTGATCTCAAAATTGAAATGATTAACAGTTTTGCTTCACTCAGGGCCTATTTTTAATCAGTTGAATATAAAATCTGTCACATGTTTTATAATTCGCAAGCAAAATATTTTGTTCCTACATAAATTAGATATAACCTTGGAAATTACAAGAATATGAAATGTTGTCAGATTGAGATACGCTATGCTTCTCTTATTTTATAAGTATATTTTAACCTGAAAGGCATACTTGTGACAAAGACAGATCAATTTGAATTCTTGTTGTTCATGCATAGTGAAAGTGAGTCACACAGAAAATGTATTTATTTATTTAATCACATTCAATTCCATAACTATTATTAGATTATTGAGCCTTTATCTTGATGTAACTAAAAATAGGCTGAGATAGAAAGAGAAAAGACTTTAAGGTGGTGTTCACCAACATTAATTCTTAACATTAACACCCATATTCATAAACAATGGTTAAAGGTTGTTTAACTAAAATGGCTCTTAAGTCTATTGCCATCTCCATTCATTGGCATACAAATGACAAGGACAGGTATAATTTAATCAATGTTTAAAAATGACAATCCTTACTAACATTAGGTATAAATACGAAAGTAACTATGTCCGTCTGTCTGTTACCTAATCACAACTAAACTACTGAACCAATTTTGATTAAACTTGGTACAGAGATAGTTTGAAACCCGGAGAAGGACATTGGCTACTTTTATTCCGAAAAACGCGGAACACGCGATTACGAAATCCACGCGGGCAAGGCCGCGATCAATTTGTGGTATTTTATAAATAAGAGGGTAATTCTATTACTATTAACCTCTGATTACTTGTGTGGCATAAGCAAACTCCACAGTGAGGTTGGACATTTGTATCTTTTTCAATTTTGAATCTGCGGAGAGCTTGTCTATCGTTAACTTTCTAGTAATGCATGATGTATGTAAAACAGTTACAAGCTGTGTTTAGTTGTTTGCGGTTGTGCTAGAAGAATGTTAGTCAGGGCGTCGTCTTAGGGGCGTTTTGAGGTGTGCAATGCAATATGCAACTGCTTACATGGCAAAATGTTTTGTAGTTCAATGTGATTGGTATCAACTAGAATGTGATATACAAAGATAAATAAGACTCCAGTATGTCTTTTTGAAGCAGTCAGCTGTTGATTTGGTAAAACTTTATCAGATTTCAAGCAGGCCGGGTAGGTATGCCATACATACCCTGTCAGAACCAGTGCAAAAACGATTGGAAAGCACCATCATGAATTTACTGGTTAAACTACAGTTTACTCAAAAAAAATACTAGAATTTAAGGTAATTAGTCGTTTCACCAGGGAATTAATTATTGTTGAATTAATAATTGATTAAAATTAACAGAAAAGATTCATTATTTTTTCAGTCCGTGTGTTATTGAACCTCTGTAAACATGTCTCTATCAGATAATAGCATTGCTAATTAGGCGAAAGAATGATTCATATTTTATCACAAGAGTACATCAAGAAAATATGACAAATCTCAAGTACAGTTGCTATTTATTTTATTAATTTGTAGATTCATAATGATTTTGTACTTACTGCTATTGAACCAAACTATTAATACGCAAAATTAATTAATATTATTAATAAACATTGTTAAATTAACACCTGTATTCAAACGTGTACATATTTGGAAATTTCAAGGAAATGAGGTCATTGATTGAATTTGAAGGCAGTTTATGTAAATGTATCAAACTACATATTTAAATTAATATTAATAAAGACATCTACAAGTCACTCACTCCAATTTAAAATTATCATTTTCATTCAGTGACAAGTCATCATACCATAAGAATTGAAATATTGTCATTTGTAGATTCTAATACGATGTTTTATGTACTAAAAATGATGATGACGGTATGTCTTAATAATTATTCAATAGATCCTTTGTTACATTTAAATTTCTTTTTAGAGGACTATTATAAGACATTAAACTACTTGATGGTTGATGGTATTTACCTGTATTCTTCCAACTAATTCCTTCGGATTAAAACTTCCATCTGCTGGATTCAAGTTGAACGTGACGTTGAAATACACATAATCAGGTTTTTCATTTGTGAGACACAATTTACTCTCAGACAGTGTGACACAATAAAATGTTTCAACTAAATTATAATATTTGCAATAAAATTCGTTGATACGAGTACGCGGCACCGATATTATCAGATCCGTATCGTGAGACATTGTTTTCTGTGTGTCGCAATAACAATCACACAAGACTATCGCAATTTTATTGCATAATTCGAATCAAAACAACTACGACAACTTCCATTCCAACACTGAACAACAGAATTTTATTCGTGTGACAGATAATTTGCCAGATAACAAATTTTTAATCGACTATCCGATTAAATGTTGTCATGATGTTGTAGTCGAGTTTGTGAAATTAACGTTTATTCTCATTATTCAATTAAATATTTCAAGTATGAGATTTTGTATATTCTAATAGCTTCATTGATGAAATTACCTAGTCGACAGTTAGTTAAGATTTACTAACAGCTAACAAGACGGCCAGAATAGAGGTAGACCAATAAGCACCGGAAATCAACCCTACGGTAGTTGGGTAAAAAAGAAGAAATCCTTTTTTTGACTCGTGCGTTCTGCAATATACACATCATTCGAACTTTTCGCTGGGTAAATACTTTGTACCAGTGGCGAAGGCTCCATACAACTCGATTCCTATCGGCTTCCCTTTCGAATTATGGCAAATACTAGTATCTATTATTTTCAATTATCATTTAAACAAATAATTGGTCCGGCTTCCCTTTTAAGAAAATTCACCCTTCGCCACTGCTTTGTACTGATTATGGTAATGATTCGTTCCCGTGAGTTTAGGGCCAAAATGTGAAACGAACTAAAAATGCTAACTAGTAAACTTTTTCAAAAGAAAAAAAACAAGGTGTACACTGAGAATAGTAAGGTATTTATTTAATTGTTTAAACATAATACACTAAATAAATACCCTAGACCCTCTCCTCCTTCTTCCAGGCTTGAGACTGGCACTAGCAATCTTCCAGTGGCGGAGTTAGTGGCATCTTCTTCAACTTCAATTAAATACACTATAACTGCAAAAATGAGAATGTAAATCGTGAATAAACATTTTTTTAAACTGCTAACATGATTTGCGAATTTCTTCAATTATTAAAGAAATTGAATGTCATTCGTTCACCTTATTTCTTTTCCTTCAACACAAACTATTGAAAATCTACCACTAAAGTCTAATTGAAAAAAAAAAAAGTTTTTTTTTTGCAAGGAATTTGATCGATATTATTATTATATTTCAACCAAATAAGTAACCAAATCCTAATAAATAAATTAATAAGTATAAAAAAGGCTAACCTCGTTTTATCGAGACATCCAATTTATTTATGCAGCATTCCTTTAAAATCATAGGTAGTTTAAAAATCATCCGAGTCTGAGTCTGGTGGGATGTTCTCCCTATTAACTTTATGTTTCGGCTTATTTTTATTATTTTGTCGAGTGCGAAACATTTTGCTCTCGTCGGCGCATTTCGTTGTAATACTGGTTCTGTAAATATTTTATACCATATTAGACCCATTTTTCAGGAATGGCGCAAGATAGGGACTATTGGCAGCTATTGATGTTGAAGGCCAAGGTCCTCTTTGGGTAGCTGGTTCGAATAAGTTACTGATTTAATAACTCCTTTTTCATTATTTTATAAAATCCTGCAGATTGATGATTTTACATTTAATAACACAAACGTTTAAATACCTGACAACGTTTTCCGGTACGCAACATCGCTCAACCACCGTCTGCACGATGTCATTCACTAAGGCCGCATCTAATTTTTTCTTCGCAGGTTTATTTGGAAACGCTGGAGATGGCTTACCGGTGAGAGAATGAGTTGCTAAAATTCTGAAAAAAAAACCTGTGTAAAAGACCTAACCGATCAAAAATAAAACAAGTTACGATGTAGGGTCTTATTGCTGGTGGAAGAGTAAGTTGTTAATATTAGTAAATACCTGCGTGAAAAAACTGCCGTTAATAATTTTCGTGTAGCACTTGTGTAAGAGTTCCAATTGATATGCCTGAATATTCTTGATGGAATCAAAGCGTTCCCCTCTCCTATTGGAATCTGTAAAAATATCAAGAAATTATTTTGCGTACTGATATAAGTTACTATCTATTTCAACGTTACAACAAGTCAAAAGAACAGTACAAACCATATCATCAGCATTTGCATTTATGCTTCGATGACTTAATACTTTCGTTGTTTTATATCCATGATGATGACCAGCTCTATGTTTTGATTTAACTTTTTCAGGAGTATCGAAATCGGTAAATGATTCATCCATATCAGAATCGAATGCATTAATGTCGTCAAGTGTCTGTAAAAAAAAGTGTGTTTAGCATTTGTCCTAATATTTCATTCTTAAAGTTTGACTATAGCAATTTTATTTACCATGGCATTAGAATTTACTTTATAAGACTCATCATGATCATCGTCAAAATCGTTATCATTGTCAGAAATATGCTGGTCAATCGTTTCCATGAGCTGCGAATTAGATTTAACTTGTGCTTCCAATGCCTTGATTTTCTCACAAAGTTTTGAGATAGTAAATTCCATTGTCTCTATTATTGGAAGTTGATATTTGTCCTCAGTTTGTGTTCCTACATCACGTGTTTTTTTTACTTTAGTCTCTGAAATATTGCTCACGCTAACCTTTCTAGCCGAATTAGAGACTTTGTTAGCTACAATATTCGGCAAAGGACCCGATGTTACGGTGAAATGTTTTATTGGTTTCCTTTTAAATATTTTAGAACGTTTATTACTGGATTCTTCACTGGTATAAGTAACGCGAGGGTCACGTGTAAACTCTTGATCAGGAGTTTTTCTTTTTGGTATATGCTGAAATAAAATAAGATCAATGTGGTATTTTGTTAATTGATATGTGTTAAGCTTAGATCCTCTATTGGATATTTGGATAATTTGTCTTACCGTAGAAACGGTAATCCTTGCATTTTTGGTATCTGCATTTATAGGACTAACAGTGACAACTTTAGGTACAGTTATCGCTTTTATTGGCGGTTTCTAAAATAAAAAAAGGGCTCATCATTAGAAATCTCAACTATTTTTAATGTAGTAGGTCGGCAAACAAGCCGTCGGCCCATCTGATGATAAGTAGTTACCGCCGGTGTATATAGACACCTACCATACCAAGAGGATTGCAGATGCAAGTGACTGTAATTTCACCGGCACTCATATGGCTCAAACCGGAACATAGCAATGCTTCTTAGCAGCAGAAATAGGTATGGAGGTAGTATTTTCCCGAACAAACTCTTTCACTAAAAGCTCTACTTCTTTATACTAACTTTAACTCGAGGAAATTCACGAATGCGTTAAATAATGACAGATTTAAAAAACACTCGCGACCTCGCCGCGACTTTATGCGCTAACGATTAAGGGCTCCGTTTGGGTCCGAAACTAGTTGGGAAATCCCGAAAAATGCACGTGAGTAAACCGTATTATAACCATAAATATGAATGGGTCTCACGAAAGTTATAATACAAAGATTTAAACTTACCGTAACATTGGAAGCTATGAAACAACTCAAGAATAACTTAGCAGCTTCTATAGATTCTCTACGATCATCTGCAAATAAGAAATAATGCGCTTAGCTATAAACCACTAGGTATGACCATTTTTTCATGTACTGATCGGAATCTAATTCCCAACATTGGCTGAATAAGGTTCTTATAAACAAAAACTCACATTTCTCAGGCTTCGTTTCACGAATATTACTTTGCAGGTCCAGAAGTGCTTGCGCGGCATCATACTCCGTGTTGGCAACACTTACGCCAAAACTCGACATTTTTAACTTTTTTGTACTGAAAGTAATGCGACATCACGTATACTTAAATGTTTTAGATCAATTAAGTAGTTACTTTAATTGTAAATACGGCAAGTTCAAATCGTCGGTAATACACCAAAACCGTCGTCGGATTTTGGTAAATGTTAATTATGCACCATGAACACATACTTACGCGCAATTTGATTTAGTTCACAGTAGTTCACTCGCACATACTAAAGAAGCAAAAATGGCTGTATATCCAGTATCCAGCAATAAGAACAACAACCATTCACAACATTAAACACAAGAGTACTGTCGAGAATTTGGCAATTATCAACTTTAAGTAGCTTCTTTTTTCAATGCGTCATAAAATAAAAGACCACGCTGGTTAAGCTGCTCTAACCAATGGTCAGATACCCAGTAAAAGTAAATGATTTTAAACTTCCTCCGAAGTTGTAACTTATTGTCTTCAACGAAATTCAAGGGTTGGTACCTGCGAAAGCTTAGCTTTTGTTAAACACATCGTTTTCCAAGTTGCAAAAACGGAATATTTAACAATGACAGTAATGTTTACGGTCGCGTCTTTGACCATCTACCTCCGAAGAAACAAAAGTAATAGGATTATCTGTGCCAATAGGTATTCAAATACCTACTCTGTTTGTTACATAATTAAAACATTAATTAATGACAGTTAATATTTGCATACTATACCAACCATGCCTAGATTTTTACACTTGTACAGTACAATACAACCGACGCATCTTGGCGAGTCTGAAGTTAGTTGGCGAGGCTGCGCAATGAATCTTTTAGAAACGAAATTATCTACTGCGCAGCTAACCAGCTAATCGGCTAACTTCAGACTCGCCAAGATACATCGGCCTTATTGTTACTCTGTTTAAGTATACTTTATTTGTTTTTGTAGGTAGGCTAAACAGTGAAAACTCTTTCTAAAACAATATAATATAGGATTCGCTAATTATACATACTACTGTTATATCTACGTCCACATACCTACCAAAGTTTTTTTGAATTCGACTAGGTACATAATTATTATGTATGTTATGTATTGAGAAGGAGTAGGTATGTCTATTTTTGGGCTTGAGAATTTTCAAATGAGGGCTAGTTGATTACCTTGCCAAGTTTGTCGAACTAAATTGTAAAAATGGATTTATAAATTCTTACATAAATAATACCTTTCGTAATTATAATAATGCTGTTTAATTTCTGTGTTATCTACATTTTTGTACCCAATTCTCAGAACTTCTCATTATAATGGTAATACGTATCCGTGTTGTTCTTCATTCTAATCAGTTAACTCACCAGAAAACGATTTCGCCTTTGCCTGAAGCCTTTTGTTCACAGGTGCTTTTGTTTTATAGCATTCTAAATTATTTTATGGGACATCATTTTTTAAATTCTCGTTATGGATTAGGTGTAGGTGGACTCCTTTGCACCTCGACTTTGCACATAACGTTTATTATGACAAGGTCCTGTAGGTACTAGAAAGTGATTTGCCAACCTGCCAGGCACATGGCAATTTTGTATCCAAGTTAATGTAACAGATTGTCATCTTTAGTTATATGTATCGTACCCGAGCCGAGGTTTGAATCAACCACGGATCGTGTAAACATATTTAGTTTTTATTGCAGTTGTTTCTTCAATGAAATGGAATGGGAGACTAACTACCAACTTTGTATCGGCAAATATTTACTTACTAATCAATAATTTGAGGGTATGCGTAAATCTAAGGTCATTCATAATTCGTAAGATAATTTTTACAGTTAGTGAAAAAAATTAATCATAGTGATTTGTAGACTATTCTGAGCCTCGTCTGTCAAGTTTTTCATTAGGTCTTAGGCCGAATTTATAAAAACAAATGGTGTCAGTCCGAAATTTAATTTCTACCTAACGTTTTACCTGGTAAATAAACACGAATGAGGATGACGATGTCGCATATCTAATGCAGATTCTATTTTTTCTATGAGTGTTTTTTTTTTGCACATTGGGAAGGGTCTACGAATGCTAGGGCAAAACTACGCTTTGTATTGTAGTGTTTTTTTTACCTGAGTTATGTGCAATAGACCCGGAACGGCTCAGTTGCATTTGGAACATCGTGAAGTACGGTAAATCTGTGTGGTATCATGGCTTCACGGGTTTGGCTCCTTGTTGAATGGGTGGATGAAAGCAATGTGTTCCCTTCCTATGGTGTGGTGAACGTGGACACCTTGGAGTACGATGAAACTGACCTGCATCCTGGGAATTTGATTTTCATGCGCGTCAATCACGACAATTCTCGACGAGCGAAGATTCTTAGGATTTCGGGTATTTATTGACTGAATTTACCTAAGTTTTCATATTTTTAATATGCATGTGTATCTGTTTCTGTAGAATTCGGTCCGTGGATAGTTCACTCATGAATATCGTAAATCGTAACGGTATTTTTAATGGTCCCTCCAAATGTCGTACATATAACAACCTAAATAAAGCTTAGAATCAGTTGAAGCAAATTTTTGCCAATCCCGTCGTCATGAATCACCGATTAAAAGTTAAATCCACCTCTATTTCAGTACAGTTATGGTTCAAAATATAAAAACGTATTGTACATTTAACGTATCTTGCCACCAACCCTAAAATGTATAGGTAAGTATGACTTGATTATGAAAGTTTTGCCATTGATTGAATTACAGAGAGCAAATGTTACATCAAGGAACAAAGAGAAATCCTGGAGCGTCAAGATCAGCAGGTGAAGAATGTCCTGCAACTTTGTATGCGTACTATCAAGGAAATGAAATCGGACAACTCGGTAAGTTCCCTATAATTTTAGATTGTCCTCTACATAAATCGTTAATTGTTTAATAATGGGACAAGCTAGATAATGGGCTACAGACGACCCGCTGACAAAGAACGGTTACAAGAAGGGTTTGTCGTAATCACCACGCTTACGCGGAAGTTTTTTTTTGCACCGTCTGATGGTAACGTAATGCTTGGTGGATTCAGTTTCGGGTTGTACTGAATGTTCACCATTCCCGCTGCTAATGACATTCATGGCAAAAGTCTTAGTTTTTCTCAACTTTTAACTCAATGACAATGCATTCCTCGATATTTCAAAGTCTAAACTTAAAAATCGCAAAACATGAACACAATAATAAAGCTAAGCGACCTTTTCGGTACACCAACTTTGTCGATACATTGTTTTTTTTTTCCACTTTGTTTGTATTTTAATGGCTTTTACATGGTGTTTTCCATTATTGGTGATACAACGATAAGGCGTCTTGTATTTTGTGGTATAAGGTTGACATTCGGAGAAGTTGGATGTTGCGCCTGGAATTATCATTTGAGGCCACATATTCATATCCATCTGTCTAGTTATAAATTACTATTTATTTTCAGTTTAACGCACAGCAGCAAACGAGCAGTCACAACCCTTATCTTCATGTTGTGGTGGATGCCCAAAACGAAAATAGCGACAGCGATTCAGACGTGAGTGTTAATTGGCCTCCTTTAAGTATTGCATGGACCAAGTGGTTATAATGTGGGCTTACTGTTACTCACTGTGGTAGGAATTATAGGAAGTAAGAGGTATAAGTTATATAATAACCAAGGGAGTGGTAGATTTTATTTATCCCATAGACATCTATAAATATGAGGTATTCTAGAATACTCATGTATGTGGGCTTGATAAAGTTTGAAGTTAAAAGGTTTTAATTAAGTCAATCATAAGAACAAAGAAAAAAAAACATTTAACATGTCAATACATATTGTTTTCAGCACAAGGTTAAAGTGGAACGTAGCCGAATTCGCAACTTCAACAAATCTACACCGAAAAATACTCCACAGTATAACCGTAAAGACTCAACAAGCAATCATGAGCGTGGTTCATTGAATGCGAATAATTCAAGGCGTCGATCTGTTATCAGTAGCACTCCACTCCCTGGCAGTAGCGCGCAGGTGAATACAAGACTATATTTCGACCAAGCAACACAGACAGAAGAAACCTTTATACAACCAAATGCATCAAAAATCGAAGAAATGGAAGCAGTCCTCAAAAATCTTTACAGAAGATTCCAATCCTTGATATCCCAAGCAAATGTAAACTCGAATGGATCGACTTCCATGTCAGAATCAGAACATAATGATGACGTTTCATATTTAGAGCCGAATATAGGTGACTCCTGGATAGAACAAAATAATACAGAGTATGAGGGACAAGTTAATTTGATAACAGCAGAACTTGTTAAGGAAAGTGGTACAGAGGAAGTTATGGAAGAAAATGGCGGGGATCAACAAGTGAACAGTTCCGTTGTTAAAGTTGAAGAAAAAGCGAATCCTAGCACGCTACGTGTGCGCAGAATGTCAGCGCAAACTACTAATAATATTGAGACTGTGAATGATGTTGACCTGGTAATATAAATATTTTAGATTTTCGAATTACTCAAGTATCGAGGTATTCAGTTCACATACAAGCGCTCCAATATGTATCAAGAATTTCATAATACGTGTATTGTGCAGAATGAGACTTGAGACTCCAGACTCCTCACTTTAACAGTCTATTGTTGGTCAATCATCATTCAATAAACGAGTAATTCGTATTAATATTTAGCCAATTTGCAATCTCAGTTGTCACTAATATAGAGGACTCAAGTATAACGACGACGATACTTGGACGCTAACGAATTATGTTTGTTTTATGTTAACTTTTCTAATATCATATCGATTGAATTAATTAATTAATATGTCTTTTCAGGTATCGATCGGTAACGGCAACGCTAAGGTTCCCGCAAGACTGCTAAATGATATTGACTGGAATTCACACACTTCCGCAACAAGGCAACTATTGCAGGCTGTCTTCCCGCGAAGGTACCTAATTTAAAAAAACAAAAAATAAGTAGTCGTTTCGCATTATTGTTTATAAATCCTAACGGCCTTATTTTCTTTTAGGGTTTTAGCTACGCACTCTCTAACAGGCAAACAGTCCCCAGCATTTCTGAATAGACCCCCCAAGAAAATTTTAGATCCCAAACTTGTTGATGACATTGTGAAGACGGTTTCTACAAGATGCGGTGTTCCAAAGAATTTGGTGAGGTAATAGTTTATTCGAAAATATCATATTTTTCATTTTAAAATAAACCGATACCAAAATATTCAAACTATCCGTATATGTATTGTTTGATAATAATAATTATCTTAAAATAGAAACATAACGCTTGGCAGGCGAAGGACTATAAATACGATTTGATTAAACTCAATCTTGTATTTTTTTAATCGTTATTCGTGACCTTGTGTTAATGACAATTTTCGGAATAACTTAACTGTTTACACTAGCCGCTGAAGGGTTAAATGACACACATTTTTTTATTTAAGCATTTTTTGTTTTGTTTTCGCAGAAACAGTATAACAATAAAGTGCACAGACGAAGCTAAGTTATATCGTAATCGGCAACAATACAAACACAAACGCAAGCTGCTGCATTCGAATGTTGAAAATATTCCACCCTCGACGGCTTCATCCGACGAATCTCACGCTGTTGGAATTAATTTAATAAGTAATTAAGTTTAGGGTTGTAACTATTTACCCCTTTCAGGACCATATGGACTACTGGGGAAATTATATCTGTATTTCGTGAAGCGATAAGTAAATGTATTTGCGCATATTATTTTTGTATGAGCGAGAGCACAGCTTGTGTAAAACGCTATGGCTCTTCAGAGGAAAAGTACTACATATCTTTTGTACTGCGAACCAGTAAACATATATGACCATAATGTACGACTATCTATAAATTTGTGTTTTTTACGTTTTATTATTTGACATGTAAATGATTGTTAATAAGTTAATTACAGTTTTAGTCCGAATAAAAATGAAAGTATCGTCTTCGTTCCGGTTTTTATACTTAAGTAAATCTTTGTTTTCTTTTTTGAAATGTTCAGAACTTCAATTACCAGCTATCAATTCTCGAGTTTTGTAACTTTACTTACCTAGAGGCGGTGCGTCTAATGTGACGATGGAATAATAATGAAAAACTAATTACCTACCTGCCTGCAATTATGAATGCATGCCAGGAGTTGTATTTGGTATTTCCCCTTTAACCGCAATAGTTGACCCTTTAATCTCAGACCAATAAAAAAGTACTTTTTTGTTGGTCTGAGCCTTTAACCGCCCAAGTCAGATATATCCGACAAAAAAGTGTCCATTTCGCCCATGTCGGATAAATACGACAAAAACCTGTGTTTAAAATGTATTAATATAATGACATAACATGTTTTTAATAATCTTCATCGTCGTTATTATTTTGCCGATTTATGAGCTGGGCGCTAGGGGTACGGCAACTGTTAAAAAACCAAGCAGTCAAAAGGTTAACGGTCAGCGGGGAAATCAGCATAATAAACGCACTTGGTATAAGGATAGGTGATCGCAGTTTGTTGTTGATAGCAGACAAACTCTTGACAATCTCTTAGTCGCTCACGGGAAAACACGCGGAATAAATAGTGTCCTAGCAGAAAACTCTTTCAAAAATCACGCAGGTATAGTTTTTGTACTAGACAGACTTAAAAACAGAACCTCGTGCTCGACATTCGAGCATCCAAAATCTATGTAGACAACCTTTAGCAATCTCATTACGAGCAGTTTAATTCAATTAACTAATAATCAATTATGTATGATGTGTAGATGTAATTATTACTGGCCTGTAAACTTTCGCCGCTAGACATGGGCTGTAATCGTAGGCTTAGCTGTTATGAATGAACAGTGGTGTCTACAATAATATTTTACGGCGATTTTGATTCCTGAGACAACGCTTTAGTCGATTCCATTAGTGTTTTTTGGGGTGGTATTATTAAAGTTATTAAAAAAAAACATGACACTGACAGTTATTTTGACGTTTGAACAGGTGTTGTTTTGTAGGTTATGTCACGCTAATTTCGTGTTCCTATTTTTTAAAAAAATCCATTTATTACTCGCAATTAAAGTGCTTTTAAGCAATGGAGGATATCGAAGATTCAGATTTTGTGGCCTCAGAACATGACCGTTTAGTGAGTGCTATATCGAAGTTGGACAAAACACAACACATAACAGAACCTACACGTAATGAACCGACAGTTTTAAGCTCAGAATTCAATCTAACAAAGAGAACAAACAAACTAAACCTTAGTAGCGTCGCTAAAATATTAGAAGACACCGCACACCACGTACAGATAAGTAAGAAACTTAAAAAGACCCAAAACGAGTCGAAAGTTTTGAGCAAGCCGTTAGAGAAGCCACAGGCTGAGCGAATCAAGAGAGCGACAGGCTACGAAGAAACAAAGAAGAAAGTAGGAAGATGGGACCCAGTTGTAGCGAGAAGTCGAACTGTAGATTATGTGGCCTTCCCAATAAAACATGTTTCATCTAAACTTGAACCTACAGGAGATTTCTTGACAAAGTTTAAGTTAAAGTCGGACTTAGAGAAAGAGCTAGAAGAAGTAGACCCACCTGCAATGGTGGAAGATGAAGAGGAAGAAGAACCAGTGTTCCCAATGACTTATGAAGAAATGGTTGAACATAGACAACATCTTGCTAAAATGAGGGCACAGCAATCATATAAGGCTGCTAAAGCTAAAAGGCAAAGCAAAATAAAGAGTAAGAAGTATCATCGGTAAGTATTTGACAATTGGTAGTATGTTTCTGTGAGCAACTATTTTGTAGCTTCATAAAGAGTGGTTGCTAATGGGGCATTTACACGGGTCGATTTTAGCCATGCAGCAAGTCACCAGTCGCATCGCTTGTCACTTGCAACCTAGTCGAATTGTCACTTACATGGTTGATTTTCGCCGTGCGGCCTAGCTGTGCGGCGAAAATCGCCCCTTGTAATTGCCCCATTACAGAGCTATAGCTTGGTTTCTAACTTAGATTTAATAATTAGTAATAATGTACAATTAGTTATAGGTTTGCGTAAAATCCACGAGAACATACTGCTGACAAACTGCTCTGCAGTTTGGCAGATGTAATATTAAGAAAGGAAATTAAATAAAAAAAAAAAAAACTAATAATCTACATCTACACATTACTGACCATAAAAATATCATGATAATGTGTGTTTTCGGTTTAGTAAATGTTTAAATGCTCAGTGTAACATGTTAAAACTATGTTATTTACTTTTTTTTTTATTATAGTGTTCTCAAGAAACAGAAACTGAAAGAAGAACTAAAAGAATTTGAAGAGCTACAAAAGAAAGATCCAGAAGAAGCTTTGAAGAAATTAGAAGCTATAGAAAAAGCTAGAGCATTGGAGAGACACACATTGAGACACAAGAGCACAGGAAAATGGGCCAAGAACAAGTTGATTAGGGCCAAGTATGATAAAGAGGTAAGAAAATTAGATTTTAAATAAACATAGTGAAAGTGTTTTAAAACTTGATGAAAATCAAACCGAAGTACATAGATCAACATCAGTACTTGGGGTTTAGGTTGTAAGAGCTTATGCTCTGACCCCTAAGATATCAATATAGACAAAACAGACTGGATAGTACTGTAATTATTATTTGTAAATAATTAACACTTGTGGTATTCAGTCTTAGAATGATATGAGAATATTGATCAGCAAAGTGTGCCTAGTATAGTAGTATCATATAATTTCCTATGTCCTCTACTATCTCAAAAGGTCAGGCAAGAGTAAAAGTTTTTTTTATATTTGCTTCAGGTGAGGCAGCAATTAGCCGAACAACTGGCTGTTGGCAGAGGTCTAACCAAAAAGGTACAAGACACTCAGAGCACAGATGACGAGGCAGATGATGAAGCTGTACCTGACTTCTCCTTATCACAAGATCCATTGAACCCTTGGATGATGCAAAGATCAGACAAATCAAATGTAAATGCTGAATTCAATTTTGGTTATAAAAAATTCGTACAAAATAAAATGAGCAAACAAAAAGATGATAGTGATACTGATTCCAATGATGAGAATATTGATGATAATACTAGTAACGAGCTTAATGTTTTAAAAGCAAGTATCAGCAAATTATCTCATGGAGAAGAACAAGATGACGAAACTAGTGATGAAAATACTGAAGTTGATATCTCTGAAAAACAAACAATAGCTAATATTGATGTACCAGAAGTTGCGAAAAAAACACATACTCCTAAAATGGAAACTCAACAAACAGAAAAATTTCTAAGTAAAAAATCACACAAAAAGGCAAAGAAAGCAATTATTAAAACAAAAGTTTGCAAACCAGTTGCTACTTCAACTTGGGAGGTAGAAACTGTTAATGAAACTGAAGATAATCCTTCAGAAGATGTATCAGCAGCTTTTGAAAATCATGAAACCAGTATGGCACAGAAAGTAGAAAAGAAGTTGAGAGAAATAAGGCGGAACATTGAAAGGTTGGAGAAAGCTGCCCGCAGTAATAAAAAAGACATCCAGAATTTTAAAGAAACTCCAGACAGAGATAATTTAGAATATTTAAAGCTCAAGAGCAAAAATATCAAGGCTGTTATTGATGAAGAACTAATAGAAACATCATCAAAAACTGCAGAACAGGGCAATGAGGATAAAGATCAGCCTTTATCTAAAATAATAAATGCAGCCCAAACACCTGCACCAGAATCTGCTGACTCTAACATAGATCCTAACAGATTTATTGCAGTAAAACCAAAATATTTAAATAGTGCTATTTCACAAGGCCAAAATGAGTATGATCAATTAGATGATGATGAACAAGTTGTACCAAGAGTAAACATAGAAGAAGTGTTTGAAGAAGATGATGTTGTAGCCAGTTTCAGACAAGAGAAAGAGGATGAAATGAATAAAGATAAACCTGAAGATATTAATCTTACATTACCAGGCTGGGGAACATGGGGAGGTAAAGGAGTGAAGCCTCAGAAACGTAAAAGAAACAGGTTTATTTGTAAAGCTCCACCTAAAATGCCGCGTCGAGATGAAAATAAAGGCGATATAATTATCAAGGAGTATAAGGATCCGAAACTTGCAGCACACAAAGTAAAAGATGTGCCATTCCCATTTGAAAGTGTCAAAGACTATGAAGCATCAATTAGAGCACCACTAGGTAACACTTTTATACCTGAGAAAGCACATAAGAAACTTATAAGACCTAGTGTAATTACTAAAGCAGGTAAAATCATTGAACCAATGGATGAAGAGGAGTTGTTGGTCCCGAAGAATCGGAGTTTCAGAAATGAAGCTGTTATAAAACTTTTAGGAAAGAAATAAACAATATAATTATGATAAAGTAGCTTTTATTTAAACTTAAATTAATCCTATATTAGACACCAACTCTTACAGGAGGAGACACAAGTATAACACCATCACCCCTAACAAACAACATTGGAATGTTCCTTTTAGTTGTTCTGTACACTTCTTCATAAGTTTCTTCATCAATTTCAACTGTTGTTATAGTTTCTTCGGCATCACCAAGAACCATATTTAAATGTTGGTCATAGGCCTAGAAAGAGAAAAGATATACTGTAAAGAATTAAAGATTTAATTTGATATTTGTCTGTAGCCTACTTCACTTTGTGGCTAGTATTGAAGAATCTATACTAATAATAATAATATAATAATCTATACTAATATTATAAAGAGGTAGAATTTGTTTGTTTGTATGTAGGGGGTAATCTCCGAAACTACTCATCCGATTTCAAAAATTCTTTCACCAATAGGAAGCTACGTTATCCTAGAGTGCTATAGGCATTTTGGGATCAAAAAATTAGGGATCCTTAAATTAACGCGAGCGAAGCCGCGAGCTAAAGCTAGTAGTAAATAATCTAGTTTCAGATAAAATAATTGCTAAGATTCAAATGAGAACAGCATTGTACATATTATAATAACTAGGCTAAGGGTCATTCAAATCCCTATGAAATGTGACTGAATACCCTATATCCAGCATGTAACAATTCTCACTGGATCAGCACTCAACTTAATAACAAATATTTAAAATTTTATTCAGTTAAGAGTTTTAGTTTTTTTTCATAAGACCACCTTCTCTTTTACTTTGGTATTCCTTTAACAGACATGCTTTTAGTTCAAAGAGCTCTACCTAATTATTATTTTAAATCTGATCTATCAATTTATCCTTTGCTATTTAATACATACATGAAGTTTTCCTCGTAATTCCCGTTCATTGCGCATTTTTACATATATTCTTTCATCCAAGCTAAGTCGTATGAGATCCAGAGGTTCCTTCACTGTCATCACAGATACCTGAAAATTGCAGGGTTGAAATTTAATACATGACAACAAAATATAGACTCTGTGTTTTTATAGGCATCACCGGCAGACCGAGTTTCTGGCTAACCAAGCTTGGTCTTACCCTAGAATCACAAAGAAGTTACATACTTTCTCTGTGTTTGTAACATTTATTCTTCATCATTCTCCTGCCCTTATCCCAGGAGAATGATTTATACTTATATATCAGATATGGCTGTCCTTTTTACTGCAGTAAATTAAAATTCTATTAATGTAGTAAAACAGAGAATAGTAAATAACCTGCTATTTTAACATAGTAAGTAAATAATCACTTACATTTTCGCCATCATCAGCCATGACTACCAGTTAGTTTGAGAAAGTCAATAAACAGCTCAGAAGATGTTAGTTTATGGTGATCAGACCAAGGTTTTATGTACTGGATAATATAAAATTTGTAAACAATGATACGAAGCGGGTATCGTTTTTTGAGGTTATTTAATATTTGACATTTTGTTGATTGTGTGGGTTGCCTGCTTTAGTACCTATTCTAAGGGGTTGCCTTTCTATGATTTTGTTGGCATTTCATTTTAGAGATGTTCCTATTAATTTTTAGAAGTTTCGTTATATTTACTAAACTGATTGGAACTATGGAAAAGGTAATTCAACTTCGTCGAGACATTTACTATAACTTTAATTTACTTCCATGCCAGTTAGACACTGGCTACCAACAGTGGCCGCAGTGGGACAGTTTAAGTAAGATTACCAATTTAGAGCCCAAATTAAAACCCTGCAGGCTTAAGAGGCATAGCTATTGTGTTTCACTTCTTCCTTGTCAAGTTACCTAGATAAACGTATCGCAGTGGACGCCATCTACACAGATTTCAGCAAGGCGTTCGACAAGGTGGATCACTCCCTCTTGGTTAACAAACTGGCTCAACTTGGCATTGATGGCACTTTAATTGGTTGGTTTAAATCTTACCTAGACAACAGGACTTCAAAAGTAGTCATTAACGGGCATTTTTCTGATACTTATACACCTACCTCTGGAATTCCGCAGGGATCGCATTTAGGACCGATTCTCTTTAACGTGTACATAAATGATATCACTTCTTGCTTTAAAAACTCACGTTTCTATCTGTTTGCTGACGACCTAAAAATCATGAAGCCAATACAAAGTAACGAAGACGCTCAACTTTTACAAGATGACCTTGATAGACTTATTAGCTGGTGTGTAAACAATAACATGCAATTGAATATTAGTAAATGTCATTACATTCAATTCACTCGCAAAATTCATCCGCCAGTAAACAGGTACTACATAAATGGTGTAGAAATAAATAAAATATCGGTTATCCGTGATCTGGGTATTCAGGTCGACAGTTCGCTCAAGTTCGATGTTCACATTTTAGATACAGTTGCACGCGGTTTCAAAGTACTCGGGTTTGTCTTACGCAACTGCAAAGAATTCAGAAAATCTACTACAAAAATTAAACTATTTAACACCCTAGTTCGACCAATCATGGAATACTGCTCAGTTATATGGAATCCGCACTACGATGTGTACATCAAGCGTTTAGAGAGTGTTCAGAGACGATTCCTGTATCATCTTTGCTATGGGGACCACTTGGTTAAGCAGATCGCGAGTTACACAGATAGGCTAAAACATTATCATATGGAAACATTAGCCAGTCGTAGAACATTGATAGACTCAGCCTTTCTGCATAAACTCGTAAATGGGAGCATCGACTGTAGCGAGCTGTTGAATTCCATAGAAATAAAAGTCCCTACTCGTATCCCAAGAAAGAATGTGTACAATCTCTTCAATATACCACTTTCAAAGACGAATCTCGGTCATTATGCTCCTGTGCCCAGGCTCTGTAGGCAATATAATACATTGTCAAAAACGCATGTAAATGAAATAGATATTTTTAATTGTTCAATAACGAATTATAAAAAAATTATAAATAAATTTGTATAACGTCTTTTTAATCTTTCAATAATGCATTAATAATTCAATAAATTAAAATAGCGATTAAGTAAATTTCAATTTTATATAAGTAATTTTAGTTTAAATTTTATATTTTTGTACTGTTATTTTGCATGCGTTTAATATTTTCTTTATAATTTGCAATTAATTTGTGCATGATGTGGCCTCCTATAATTGAGGAAGTACACTTACTAAATAATTATGTATCCTAGTTATAAGATTGAGCTGTGTATATTCTTTGTTGGAGGTCCAAAAATAAATAAATAAATAGCATGAATTACCACTATAAAAGGGTTTTGTCACGTTTTGTTGACGGAAGAAACAATAACATAATGCCATATTATGTCAATTTGTCTATTCGTTATTTGATTCGATCTTTTGACAAAACCTTTGTATAAGGTGGTTTTTATATTTTAATTTAAAGATGTGTACTGAAAGAAGTTCAATTTCTATCATGCATGATAATTTATTTACACGGCATTATCTGATTAACGAGTACTCTAGTCGATGAAATACAATTGTTGCAAATTAAACGCTATTATGGATTGGCCCATTGGCCGTCACATCACTACAATTGTCAAATAACGCGTCCGTCAAGTTATCTCAACGCGTGCCACGGATTTTGATGCGAAAACCTGCGAAAAGATAGATAATTAGGTTTATCACGAAACCAAGGTTAATTTGTAGTATTAAATGTTATTAGTGTTATAAACATGGTGAGAGGCGGGTAAGTCTTTTGATTACGGGTGTAGAGCAAATTTCAATGTCGGTATTGTGAGTTAACAACTACGCAAATGTTTACAGGCGTGATCGTGATAGAGATCGCGATCGGAGACGGTCTCACAGTCGGTCGGCAACGCCCGATCGCAAGAGGAGGAGGTCCAGGTCTAGGTCTAGAGACAGGGTCTCTAAGTCGACGAAGAGGAAGCGTAGCCGTAGCAGGGAAAGAGACTCAAAGAGAGAACGTAGCAGGGACCGCAGTAGAGAACGCGAACGGGATAGAGATCGTGAGCGGGATAGGGATCGGGACAGGGATAGGGATAGAAAAAGGTATGTTAACAAAACTATTTGTTGCTTTTAATTCAATGTCAGTGGTTCACAACTTTCCCATGATTGAGAATACAATAAGTGGAGCATTATTCTACTTTTAAGTGCTACTTATGCTTTTGTTGATTCATCATAGATTTTTTGATGAAATGATGTGCTGTTGATGGGGAGGTGTATTCTTTATTTAATGTTTTCAATCTGAGAATAAAAGTCTTGATTTGCCCCTACATACACAACATCATTGTTGTGGTATAATAAACACTAATTTTTTATGTTAATTAGTATGTACTAGTGACCCGCCCCGGCTTTGCACAGGTGCAATGTATTATACATATAAATCTTCCTCTTGAATCATTCTATCTATTAAAAAAACAATCGCATCAAAATCCGTTGCGTAGTTTTAAAGCTCTAAGCATACATAGGGACAGACAGCGGGAAGTGACTTTGTTTTATACTATGTAGTGATTTCAAAATATTGTTCAATATCTAACAGTGATAAGAGAGAAGACAAAAGAAATGGCTCTGGAAAATCCTCCAGGAAGAAATCTCCAGACAAGGAAAAAGAAGAAAGATCAAAGTCTAAAGAGAAGACTCTTAAATCTGAATCTGAGTATGATCCAGGGACTGTTGACAAGGTTAGTTGCATTTGCATATACAGTCAAAACAGGTTAGAACAACTTTGATCTTGTACAAACCATTAATTTTGTAGTGAAAAGCATTATTTTTGAAGTATGCCTTAAATATTTTTTCTTGTTATTCTGATTAATTCTAAAGTGCTTTTAAATACATCCTGTTAAAATTTATGTCTGTATATGAGTGTATGGGGGAGCAGAGAAAAAGAGAGGAAAGTGTCTCGCCCTCTCTCTTCTGTGCTTTAATGGTGTAGTCATTTTAATATGCAGAATAACTAGGTAAACTGCAGATAGAGTGCACGCAAGATAATTTTTTATTTATTTATAGTTAATTAAAACGGTACAATACCAATTACAATAACTAACATGGAGACAAAATATAGGTAGGTTATAACATAATAATGTAAATTACATCGTAAAAGTTAAATTAAAAACTAACATGGAACAGTGGACACCCTCGCATACTTTCTCTCACAGAATGCCAGACATACATGCATCATTTTATTCCATAAGTAAGTAAGTTCCATAAGATAAGTCTGCACGCGGCCGAAATCGGAACTAATCATGATCCACCAAAGTGTGTGCCGTTTTATTAATTTTGATAGTAGAACTACCTGATTGTAGGAATGTTTAACGGGAAAAATATGTTTAGCGATAAGAAAGTTAAGCTTAAAAAGCGGTAATTTGAACTTTTGCGATCATGGCAACGTGTAGCACGCCCTCAGTCGCGCGCAGAGTTATCTTGCGCGCACTCTACCAGCTATTTTAAGTAAAATTTCACCTTTTAACGGATCGTACCCAGTAATCTGTAGATTACCTAGGTAATGATATATTAACATATTCCGCATTCTAACAGTAACATACTTTGTTTTGTGTTCTCAAGGAGGAAGAGCAAAGTCGCTTGGAAGCAGAAATGCAGAAGCGGCGTGATCGCATTGAGCGATGGCGCGCTGAGCGAAAGCGTAAAGAGCTGGAGTCTGCTAAGAAAGAGGTGCAGAAAGGCAGCCTTAACATACAAGTACCAGCCAGTAAGAAATGGTCACTAGAAGATGACTCCGGCGATGAATTCGGTAGGATTTTATTAACATTGAAACTGGTGTTTGCCAGGCTCAACTAATATTAAGATAACTTACCTATATACATCATACTGACAAAAGTTTTTACTTATTTTAAATATCAGGTGAAGAAGCGGCAGGGGAACCCAAAGAGAAGCCAGTAGTTGAAGAGAAGAAGATAGAGGAAGAAGATGAAATGGATCCTTTGGATGCCTACATGCAAGATATACAACAGGTCAGTTTTGATTTATTTCTATTAAAGTATTTTTACTGCATAATTGTTTATTTTATATTTTACTAGCGACCAGCCCTGGCTTCGCACGTGTACGTTTTATAGCTTAAACCTTCCTCTTGAATCACTCTATCTATTAAAAAAAACTGCATCAAAATCCGTTGCATAGTTTTAAAGATCTAAGCATAGATAGAGACAGACAGCGGGAAGCGACTTTGTTTTATACTATGTAGTGATAATGTGTTACGTGACATAACCAGGCACATGATTTAAGTTTTATCTACTGTCATTGTAATTTTTTCATTCATTTCTTAAGGAGCACAATTGGTGCTAAAGTCATTCTCTGCATTACCTAATTGCTCAGGCCTTGTTTGTTTTGTCTCACCTTGTCTCTTCTCTGCAAGAACTAAAAATGAGGCTCACTCCTTTGGTGTTATTATGTAAAATATTCCACACATTCCTAATTATTTTAGCTTCAAAACTTTTATTTATATTTGTTTGCAGGAAGTACGTAAAGTGAATCAAATGGACCAGGCGCGAGGTGTTATAAATGTTGCAGGCACTACTGCTGGAGGCACAGTCGTAGTGCTCTCTGGTACAGCTAAGAAGACTGTCAAAGAGCAGAAGAATAAAGGTAATTTCTTCTGACTATGTTTATAAAATTACTACTTTTGAACATAATATGTTCTTTTTAGCTCTGCATGCATGCTTGGTTTTCTGCCATTCACGTTTAGTCCAACCTAGTTCCTTTAGGTTGTTAATCATCCTACATTTCGTTTAGCCATTCACAGTCCTCATTCAAAGACTGCTGCATCAGCCATTCGTCGGCTCTCTGCTATTTTGAGACTTTTTTCTCATAGACCTCTTTCAAAATTTAGCCGGTTCCGGTGGACCCCCTGCAGCTACATTTCTACCATATTATGATATTACCATATAAAATGTGAAGATTAGATCTTTTTGTCACGCCAACATAGACCCCCGTCGAGTCTTCTGTGAACCCCT
Source organism: Amphipyra tragopoginis (assembly GCA_905220435.1). NCBI lineage: Eukaryota > Metazoa > Arthropoda > Insecta > Lepidoptera > Noctuidae > Amphipyra > Amphipyra tragopoginis. The sequence goes on from HG992009.1 coordinate 17,224,136, forward strand.
GAGGGTCCACCTGGATCACTTTGGGAACCTCTGATTTAAACCATTCTTTGTTTCTACCAGGTGAACTGATAGAACAAAATCAGGACGGTTTAGAGTATTCGTCTGAGGAAGAAACGGAGGACATAAAGGATGCTGCTGCCAACCTTGCTTCAAAGCAAAGGAAAGACTTAGCCAAAGTTGACCACGCCAGTTTGGACTACATGCCGTACAGAAAAGCTTTCTATACAGAGGTAAGGTTTTACAAGTGTACTTTAAGTCTTAAAACCTCAAGCACGGTAATTATAGACACAATAGCTAAGACAATTAAGTGTCGTCCTGGGACGATGGGCGGTACGCAACCGGTTAAATACAAAGCTTTATTCAGTTCCATTGAGATTTCACAATATTTATAACAGGATGCTATTATTGTCCTTTTAAGTAAGTGATTTGTAGATATCATAACATAAATTAAAAATTTTAAAAAACCTCCAACGCAAATAACAAAACAGCTGATGACCCTGAAACGGTTGAACCGATTTTGATAAAACATGTCTAAGAACCACTGCTAGAAATCAGCTTTTAAATTAAAAAAACCGCACCTTAATCGGTTCACCCGTTTAAGAGCTATAGTGGTCAAACTTATGACACCCCTCTTTGCATCGGGGGTTAAAAAATAGACTCCCATGCCTCCATCTGGATTTAGTGAGGTGCCTAAGAAAATATATCAGATGGATGAGTACCAACAATTCCTCTTAAAGCCCGACATGGCTCTTAATTAACGTGGATAGCGGTTCTGCTAATAGAGGAAGATGTCAAAAACTTTCAAATCCATTACATTTCATGTTAGTTCTCTCTTTCGCCACGTTTATTTAGATCCATGACAGACTACAGGTTATTCAATTCATGTGCTCAGACAGACAACACCTCATCCATAAAAAAACAGCTTGTCATAAATGAAGTAATTTGTTCCTCAAAGGAGGTTGCAGTATCATTTCTGTTTCTATGTACAAAAATTACAAACAATTTGTTTTTAGGTTAGCGAATTAGCCAGAATGACCAATGATGAAGTAGAAGCTTACAGGACTGAGTTAGAAGGTATTCGAGTAAAAGGCAAAGGTTGTCCCAAGCCTATAAGATCTTGGGCCCATTGTGGTATTAGCAAGAAAGAGATGGATATATTGAGGAAGCTTAACTTTGAGAAGCCGACACCTATACAAGCTCAGGCCATTCCTGCTATTATGTCTGGAAGGTAAGTTATTTACAATAATTATTAAAGCAAAACATTTTTGTATTCTGTGATTCATGTTATCCAATCAATAGGGAAGATTTAGGTAAAGTTGTTATAGGAACTAAACCTGCCATACCAAGATCGACAACTTTTTATGAAGACATTCTTTGTAATAGGTGTTGGTTTGGCCTAAGCAAGCCATTTTCAAGTATTTTAGAATGTTTTTCCTGTGTAAAGATACTCGAAAACATATTAATTAGATCATTATATTAATACGTGAACATTGAAAATTGTTGTATTTTTTTTGTATTTATTATAAAAAGAGGGGAAAGAAACTATTAAAGAAAGCGTGCACAAAAAAAAAATCTTTATGTTGCCGTTAAGACATGTAAAATAATGGTCTAATTTCGATCACAAGCTAAATTTAATATATTAATAATGCTTGTTATAATTCTATGGTGCAGTGATGTAAAGATACCTGTTATTCAGTTTAATCCCTAGTGATTTAGCGAAACAACGACACAATGACTATTTCACTGCAACAAACACATACATCTCCTAAAATCTTACAACTTATCTTTCTTTTAGGGACCTAATTGGCATAGCAAAAACAGGGTCAGGCAAGACCCTAGCATTTATTCTGCCCATGTTCCGTCACGTTCTCGACCAACCACCTTTAGAGGACACTGACGGGCCCATAGCCCTCATCATGACTCCTACGAGGGAACTCTGCATGCAGATCGGCAAGGATATCAAGAAGTTCGCCAAGTCTTTGGGCTTGAGAGTCGTCTGTGTTTATGGTGGAACTGGGATCTCCGAACAGGTTAGTTATAAAGTTTAATAAATGCAATTATTAACTTAAATTATTCAATTGTTCTGTAATATAAAAAAAAAGAGTTACTAATAATATTACTTTTTGTTTATCTTTTGCACCTACCAAAGTTAACATAACCAAGAATTTGGTATTTTAGTAAGAGCCTGTTTCACAATCATCTAATAACTCCTATCTATCTGGGAAATAAAATCTAGCTGTTTGGCAGATTTTCTATAGAGAAACTGCAAACCACCATATCGTCGCATAAGTTTTAACACTGCGTAACTCAAAAAATAGCAGTTTTGAGGTAGGCACGTTATTTATAGAGAATTGAAAAACGCGTCGTTTGACTAATTACAATTAGCGGTTAGACTCAATAGCAACGCGTTATTTCATAACACAGCGTGTATACACTTCATAAAGCCATATACATATTCTCCATAAAGCTGGATATATTTTTTGCTCTCCTAAAAAGTTTACTGTTATGAGTTACGCGGTGTTAGAACTTAAGCGACGATATTTCACCATATAATACCATTATCATAGTCTGTAATATGGTGAAATATGGCAATGAACCAGTCTGCCTCGTTGGTCTAGTACTAGTAGTCTCAAGCGTGACTGCGGATTGTGTGGAATTTCTCAGTAGCAGTCTCGAAGTCTGGATTTGGGCCTGTTTGATGGCAACAGGCTCGCCTACTACTACATACCTACATAGGACTTAAACATAACGGCGAAATGAGGGTGTACACCTCTGCCCAACCCTTCCGGGAATACAGACGTGATGTTGTTTTTTATAGTCTGTACACCCAAGTCTCGCCTCTTGTATTTAGTCCCACTCCCTATGGTGCCAAGTTCGCCACCTTTTACGACTAGCAAGCGCAGCGACACAGGGGAATTGTATTTTTAATCGGTCCCCCCACGACTTGTTATGTTATAGATTGCAGAGTTAAAACGCGGAGCCGAAATGATAGTATGCACGCCAGGCCGAATGATCGATATGTTAGCGGCTAACTCGGGCCGTGTCACCAATCTACGAAGAGTCACCTACATAGTGCTGGACGAAGCTGACAGAATGTTCGACATGGGTTTCGAGCCTCAGGTAAATTAAAACTTATCAATATCATTAAAGAAAAATGTTAGAAGACGAACAGACAGACAATAATTTTAAAAAAATGTTTTGGCTTCTGTGTTGATACTATAGTACCTCCCAATCGAAATTTTGGAAAAATATTTAATCTACAGACAAAGTACCCTTTGAGTTTTGTTAATAGTATAGTGTAATTAAATGTTTTTAACTTTTTCTGAAGGTTATGAAGATCATAGACAATGTGAGACCTGATAGGCAGACTGTGATGTTCAGCGCCACTTTCCCGAGGCAAATGGAAGCTTTAGCAAGGAGGATATTACAGAAACCGATAGAAGTACAGGTAAAGCACTTGCTGAATCTAAACTGATAACATTTCATTTCATTTAAACTTTCAGCTGCACAGATTATTCAATGGACAGTACAAGTTAACATAGTTGTTAAGTTTACTATCTTTTTTACCTTTAAATTTACGAGTCGGCAATAGACCAGCCAAATTGATTTTTATGAAGGTTTAAATTTGGTCGTCCTGTTCCGACTGTGGCGAGCTACAATTAGGCTGGTCGTCTTCTGCTGACTCGGTAAATCCATGAATGTGGGTTTACGCCACTATTCAAATTTCTTTAATCATTATGCAGAAACGAGGTCTGACAGTCAAACGCACCGCGTTGAATACGGCTTTGTGATTAGTTGCCTTTATTTTGCGGCAACGAAGAGTGTTTTAAGAGCAGTAGAGCTTCTGGTGAAAGAGTTTACCCGCGGAAGTATTACCTCCATACTTGATTCAACACCTAAGCAACATTGCTGTGTTCCGATTTGAAGGGTATGGGTGCCATTGATATTACAGGCACATGAGACTTTCCAACTTTGTCTCTAAGGTTGACAATGCATCAGCAATCCTCTTGGTGTTGTGGGTGTATATATAGGCGGAGGTACCGTCCGCGAGGCCTAAGCTGAGCGTTGCATTTGTGTGGGAATGAATGCAGACGCGTCCTTTGCTTGGTTAAAACTGGTTTATACTGCTTTTTGGCAATCGATTCTGTGTGCACTCACACAAATGCAAAGCTCAGCTTAAGGTACATCCACATTTGTAGCATTTTGGCGTATCGTACATCCGTCGCGTGGCACCGACTATTATGATCGCTGGTTAGGACAAACACATACAAATGTGGACGTACCTTAACCAGCGATCACGATACACGTCAGTGCCACGCGACGGAGATACGATACGCAAAAATGCTACAAATGTGGACGTAGCTTTACGCCTCGCCAGTTGTAATCACCTACTATCATGTGGGCCGTCGGCTTGTTTGTCAACCTATTACATAAAAGAATCAATCACAGAGCCGTATCAATCGCACTGCGTTCGAGCAAGCTGTGAGACATAGTAACGTTTTTTCATACATGTAAGCATATTCTTTAAGTATTCTTGTATACCTTGAACTAAAGGTACTTTTTAAAAACATAGACACTGAATCACAATCAGTTATTAAGTTATCACAACAAAGTTAATCATAAAAAGGGAAAATAGCAAAAATATCGGACGTTCCTCAATGGCGGTTATTTTACTTACTACTCTAGAGCGCATGCGCGTGCCGCTCTTTTTAACCTGTGGTACACATTTTTCCAATGTTGCCAACAGTATTTTATTTTGTGTCCACTTTATTCAACCATTTTAATTATTTTACGTGTCCTAGGTTGGCGGCAGGAGCGTGGTCTGCAAAGAAGTGGAGCAACACGTGGCTATTCTCGAGGATGACGCTAAGTTCTTCAAGCTATTAGAACTTCTGGGGCTGTACAGTCAGCTGGGCAGCATCATAGTATTTGTGGATAAGCAAGAGAATGCTGACAGCTTGCTGAAAGATCTAATGAAGGCCTCCTACTCATGCATGAGTTTGCATGGAGGTGAGATTTGGAGAAATATTTTTTTATTAGTAAGATGTCAAGCGGCTAATTATGACCTCTATTTGTCGGTCGTAAGCTATCATTTCGTATAACAAATGGAAGCGTTCAGGGGCTTGAGCTAGAAGAGAAGTAATGGTCTAAAGTGTACAGTATAATTAATCGTTGTGCGATGAAGCAAGAATAAGCGAAGCTATTGTTTCATAATGGGGTATTTAATTATTATTAAAAATTACGGTTACGCGTGTCGCGTAGTCACGCGTACCAATGTACGCGCTGTCCGTACACACCACAGAGTGATGTCAAGTCACTATGAAGTTTTTTTAGGTGTGACGTCATATTTTAGTAGTGTGGTCTCTGTCTTGTGAACAATTTGAAATCGTTTATAACTTGGGCATTTTACTAAATATTTCATTGAGATTTTCAGTGATTTATTATTTTTGTAATAGCTTCGAGACTTCTAATAAAAAATAATAGTCAAATACCCTATTAGTTCCAGGCGGCCGTGGACCTCGTCCCCTTCGTCCGGCGTCCATCACCGTACAGTCGCGGACTTGAAATGTTTACCACCCTAAAGTCTATATTTGCTTGCACATTACTTTTTCATAAGGTCGATATGACATAAGTTGATATGACATCTTAAACATTATTGCGCACAGTCTGAGAAGGAATCCACTTTGAAATCTGATAAACATTTCGAGTCCGCGACTAAACATAGTGGTCGCGTGTGGCTCACACAGTGGGCGCGCTAACCAGTGCTGACCAGTGACCATCATGATAACTCCAACGGTCACTAATAATTTTAAGCTAATATTCCAGAATCCTTTTTTTCTCATCTAATTATTTTGTGGAAGCCTAGATATAGTATATTGATATAGTCAGTAATAAGACGCAAGAAATAATAATAATAATGAGTTTACCAACATTGGATCCAAAAACACTACAGGCTATTAAATTTTCTTTTGCAGGTTGCCTCTGTCTTCGTGATTGTATTAGTTTAATTTTTCTTCAATGTCATGAGAAAAGGAACACTGCAATATATTCAATTGTCCTGATTTCTCTTAGTAAAAGAGCAATTTTAGAAGCATATAATAACGTTTTCAGAAAAGTATTTTTCAAAGTTAAATTGTAATAGAGGATGATTAAGCACTATTTTATAAAATCTACTAACGGACTATTTTGATTTCAGCGACCAAAGCGGATGTGGGGTGGCCTCGATTATTGAATAAAAATATATCTTGTCGACAATTATAAGCGTACTGCCAGTTTTAAGGTTTTTTCTCTCAATTCGGCGTTAGATTTTTAGGTATAATTTGATTTGTTTACAACACATGTAGTTGCTTTATTATATCACTGCATAAAGCTATAGCCCGACCATAAAAAATTGCCTAAAACGTAAACAAATCTTCGATTGTGAAACATTCATTTTGATTTAAGAATTCCAACCATACATAATTATTCTTCAATTATTTTTATTTTCAAATTTTTATTGAATTCGATCTTAATTCAAAATGAATGTGTCACAATCAAATGTTTGTTTATCTTTTATACAAAATTTTAATGGCTGGACTATACATACATTATGTATAATTTGAAATTTTCGTTTAGTTTTATAGTTTAAATCTAGAATTCAAAGTTTAGAAATTAAAATCGTAGTGGGGTAAAAATGACACCGCTTTACACAAACAATTCCAGCAGTACGCTTATACTTGCGACACCAATCCTTCTTGTCGAGTGACGAATATATTAACGGTGGCCTGTTACAGGGATTGATCAATTCGACAGGGACTCTACCATCGTGGACTTCAAGTCGGGCAAGGTGAAACTGTTGGTGGCCACCAGTGTTGCGGCTAGAGGACTAGATGTCAAGCAACTGGTGTTGGTCGTTAATTACGATTGTCCCAATCATTATGAAGACTATGTTCATAGGTGAGTTTATTTGACTACTTTAATTTGTAAGGTGAAATTGTTGGTGTTGGTGAGAGGGCCAGATGTAAAGCAAGTAGAAGAAGACTCGCTTTGTCGCCCCTTCGCTTCGCTCGCACAATCGACCAGCGCTATGCTCGGGCGGTCGCTGACTCGCTTCGCTCGCCACCTCCCCCCACTCGCTGCGCTTCGGCCTCGTGCACTCGTTCCACTCAGGACCTCCTTCGCGAGCTTCTGGCTCCACGCTTTTAAATAACATTAGGGGTAGGACAGAGTCTGACAACGTGCAGTCGGGGTCCGCTGAGTCGGATTAACATTACATTGCACTATGTGAAAATAATGTTGTGCAAATACTTATTTACACAATACAAATTAAACAATAGCCAAATAAGTATTCGACTAAAACAAAATTTCTGAATGATTTTTTGGCCAAATAGTTATGGTGGTTAATAATCATTCGGCGAAATTAAATTAGACTAAAAATTGCTTCGGCAAAGATTACATCAGCGAATCGTTGTCGGCGTAATGAAATTCGATATAAAATACTTCGGCAAAAACACGGGCACCCCTTTCTCACCTACCCCTCGTACAAGATTGAAATTACGAAAATGGTAATAGTTTTCTGATTTCGCTGAACACTATCTCTCTCTTACACCCCCGCAAGAAAAAGAGACGAATATATTATTCAGTGTAGTTAAGACTGATTCTTTGCACAGATGCGGTCGCACAGGGCGTGCCGGCAACAAGGGTTACGCGTGGACGTTCCTCACGCCGGAGCAGGGGCGCTACGCGGGTGACGTAGTGCGCGCCTTCGAGCTAGCAGGAGCCACGCCGCCGCCAGAGCTGAGGCAGCTGTGGGACAAGTATAAAGACGCGCAGGAGAAGGAGGGCAAGAAGGTGCATACTGGTGGAGGGTTTAGTGGGAAAGGTTAGTACCATCATGTTTTTAAATCTATTCTACGCTTGTGTAGTTTTGTTGTAGTGCTGAAACGCAGTAATTTATCCTATGGACACACTGAGTCGTCAACACAAGGATTCTCCGATTTTAGGGATTAATGACTATTCTTCGTGTGAAAAATAATGTTTGTGGGTAGGAAAGGATTTAGAGGAGGGCAACATGGGCTTGAGCACCGGGGCCATAAGAGAGGGGCCTCCACAATACGAGCTTTTGTTTTTTTTTGAAAAGAATCAATATAACGCCCTTTCTGACAAAGAGAAAAAAGTTTACATTTATGAGGTACTTTTAAATCATTTCAGCGGGCTTATACTTCTTCGTTACCTCGGGGCCTCCAAACCTTTAATGCGGCCCTATTTGTGGGTATGACGAACAAGAGGATTTGAAACGCTTTGTATAACATGAATTTTGTAAAATTATGTTATTAGTAACATGCTTTTCAGCATCATCATTCAGCCGAAAGATGTCCCCTGCTGGACATAGGCCTCCCCCAAGCATCACCACATCGACCATGTTGGGGGGGGGTTTGCACTAATCGCCACGCTTGGCAGGCGGGTTGGCGATCGCAGTATGGTTGTTAAAATATTTAGAGAACGCTGCTGCTCCTTCTCTAGTGAATCCCTTAGTCGCCTTATACGACACCCATGGGAAGAGATGGGGTACCTAGTGCTATTCTTTACGTCCGGCACCACACGGACGTATAGAATGCTTTTATTTCGTAAAAAAGTTTAGTCGCTTCCTTAAATAACTTCAGCAACATACTAAGTATACCTAATAAATCAATGTAATTTATATGTATTTAAATGAATAAACGGAATAATAAATCAATTTATTGACACACAAGTTAGGAAACTTACAAACAGAATCAATGATAAATAAATAAAAGAGTGCTTAAGTAGAAGTAGCCGTGGGCCCCAAACTAGGCACAGCCTGTATCTTGGCGGCCCGATACAAACAGAGAAGGCAGATTGAATGATTCACTGTTCAGCGTGACACAGCACAGCAAAGACACAAGTAACAATTAATAATTTAATTATGAATAAACTTGCATCATGTATACTTATAGCACATTTCATTATTCACAGGTTTCAAATTCGATGAGTCGGAAGCTCAAGCGGCGACTGAGAAAAAGAAATACCAAAAAGCAGCGCTCGGTCTTCAGGATTCTGACGACGAAGACGTCGAGGGCGATCTTGATCAACAGATAGAGGTCATGCTCGCGGCTAAGAAGATTGTTAAGGAGATCAAGGTACTGTGAGGTGTTTTTAGAAGGAATAACCTTTGTAAAAAGTCCTCTTTATTAATAAACGTTCTTCTGACCTTAGATTCTGTGATTACACTTCGGTTTCTGAAGCTAAGGCAAGGTCTTGTCCAAGTAGCCCCACATTAGTTCAGGATCAAAATAATGGGCACAGATACCATAAGGTTGAGAGAAAAAAGGAGAAATTAAAAAAAAAAACTTAACATTCTCAAATATAAGCTTTGTTCAAATTTTCATTTGTTGTGTTTTTCACTGCACGGATTCAGAGGCAATCTAATGTAAAATAAAGATATAAATAAAAATATTGACCGTAACATACAACTTGTAGACAAAATACTTTTTTTCACTGGATTGTTGTATGTTTTGCAGCTGATTCAATAAAAAATGTATCAGCTGAATACATAATATTTTCTTATTCAGCTCGAGCTAGTTCGATTTATAAACATGTGCCTTGCTAGCTTGCTACTATCAATAATTTTCCACTATCGTCTAATTCCCACGCTTCTTTATAAAGTACATGTCTGTGCGAATGATACTAAAATTGCGCGTACGCACACTACTGCAATAGAGAAATTGCAAATATTTACATACAGACAGTGGAGTGTGGATATTACTGAGGATTGATTGTTTCTATTCCTTCATACAGCCGGGTGTAGCCGCCGCAGGAGTGCCGGCAACAGGCGCGGGCGCAGCGGGCAGCGGGGCCGACGGGAAACTGGAACTAGCGCGACGACTCGCCTCACGCATCAACCTCGCCAAGGGATTGGGGGCAGAACACAAGGGAGCTACGCAACAAGCAGCGGAAGCTATACTGAAGGGCGCTCCGTCTGCGCACACGCTTATTACGGTCAGTTGTAACCTAGAGTCTGCATAACACAGGTTGCCACGTATTTTAGATTGATTTTATAGCTCGAAAGTCGGCTAATTTGTAAAAATAAAAATTATATACTTTTCTGTTGTATTGCCAGGCTAAAACGGTAGCAGAACAATTAGCTGCTAAACTGAACACTCGACTAAACTATCAACCGCGCGACGAGAGCGCGTCGGAACCAGCTGAGGAGGTGTTCAGGAAGTACGAGACGGAACTGGAGATCAACGACTTCCCACAACAAGCGCGCTGGAGGGTTACTAGCAAGGTACAGTAATGCTTCTTCATTCCATATTCAGGTCTAGTTAAATGGGGAAGAGAACAACTTTCAGCTTCCCCAAATGTAGTATAGTGGTTCCTTCTGACGAGAATGTTGGCTGGATAGCCAACTTGCTGAATTTGCCAACATAAATACTCTAAGTCAGGGCTGTACTAAACACGGCCCGGGACTCACACTTGTGCGGCCTGTGAAGCGATTTTTAATCGTTAGTGTTGCATATTAAGAATCGTATTAAGTTTTTTTTTACTTTTCCTTTAGTTGAAGATTGTTAATATTTAGTTCCTATGGCCCGCCAGTCCATGTCGTAATTTGTATTGACTCGTAAATGTCTTCGGCCTGGACTGCCCTTTTTATCTTGGGAAAATTCTCACGGATACCCTCCGCTCGGGGAAGACCAAGGATTATGCCTGGCTCTTACCGGCTCAAAACCCACGATATTCCTCCTTCTGACCTCGGTCTGCCAGTCCCTGGCGGACCTCTCCTTCTGTGGGGCCTCGCCCCACGTCCTCCTGAAATGCGCGCACGGAACGCGGCGCACCGCCTTTTCGGGCCTGTTACTGGTCGGGCGACGGGTGGCTTGGACAGCCTGCTTCAAGCCAATGGCGAACAGCACTTTCACCAACCGTAGACGGATGGCTCTAAGAGCAACTACCTACCCGTAGCCCAGCTTTGCAATTAAATTAAATCAAAATTCATGTATTTCGGACAGCAGTGATCCATATTTTATTAGTATTACAAACATCTCATATTCTACTAGTGTTAGTAACATTGGTATAAAATAGTATCATTAAAACAAAGGATGACCAGGCAGGAAAATATGTTTCCTACCTAATCAACCTCTGCACAAAATGTCTAATATTTGGAGTATAGCTCTCCGCCACAGCTCTCAGGATATAGTTGCGACTACTCCGCAATGCCTTTAGTTTATGAGAGGTCTATGATGAATAGTGGACCATAGTAGTCTTATTAGGTATCATTAGCGCAGGCCCTTCCTGGGATCAAATCTATCACAGTTTTGTTCTTGAACTCGACCTCTACTTTAGAACGGAGGTTATAAGATGGGATTTACCGATACATACGAGTATGCATGCAAACTTGTGCCTGGAACATGTCTGTCGACGTAATTTTGTGTAGGATTCATCGTAGACTGGGTATTGTGGCGGGTACCGCGATCGAATACGTACCAAATTGATTTCTGCTTCGCACTACTAAATTCAACATCGTGTCCTGTCATATTTGAAAACATAACGCTGCTGATGTATCATTTTGGTCGCCCAAAAGCTCATTCATAAATTTTTCAGTTTAATAATATGTTGTAATCTTTTTATTTATTGAGGCACCTAACAAATGACGCAACATTTGACTGTAATTTCTGAAGATAACGTCAATAACCTACAGAAGCATTATGCTACATAACTATTGCGATAATTAACTAATAAAATTTTAATTAGTCGTTTAATACGTCAAGTGATTCGAGTGGATAAGGCGTTACTGACACCATTTCACATTGTTGTGTTCCAAGTAAATGGGCTGTTGCAAATTCAAGACATTTTTTTAGCGTTCTGTAGTCAAACTAGGAAGCCTGTAGGAAGACGGACAGACAAACATGGCAAAGCTATAAAGCTTTGCCATGTTTGTCTGTCCGTCTGTATGTCACAGCCATTTTACTCGTAGACTTTTAGTGCTGTAAAGCTAAAATTTTGACATGGCTTATACATAATTATAACGGCTACGGAGATATGCAATGTCATCGTTCATCGTACCCCCTCGTGTAGGTTTCGTTAAATTGGTTTCAAAAATATCGGAGGATATCGGAAACAGTTTTTCAATACAAGGTTTACAATATAGTTACGAAATATTAGGCTCCAAAGTGGTTAATTTTGATAGTTATGTTTTCTCACACCTTTCAAGCTAAACCGCTATTTCCGAATATTTAAAAAGTAATTACAACAGTAGTGTATATGTTACGGCTAATAGCCGAAGTGCGGCTACACCTAGTTTTAGCCGGGTACAACTAGGTGCAGCCGACCACATGCGGTTAAACTTAGATGTATCCTACTTATCTTCGGTTAGAACTAGGTTTAGCCTTCATCATAGCGGCTAGAACTAGGTGCAGCCGCACACCGATGGTTAAGGGTAACCCCGACACGGATAGGTTAGGTTCGAAGGGGATGACGGGGGCTAGAGTGAGCGAGCGAAGCGAGCGAACGAAGCCCCCGTCATCCCCTTCGTGTTAGGTTACTTTAAACCCTGCAGACAGAAATAGGAGCCCCGCTCGGCGGGGCTCCGTCGACTTAAGCTACACCTAGTTCTAACCAACTGCTACTGGTTGCACCTAGTTGTACCCGGGTAAACCTAGGTGTAACCGCACTTCGGCTATTAGCCGTAACATATATAACAAAATTATAATGAAAATTTTCACAGCTAAGGAGGCTCTACTAATAAAAAAAGGCGACCAACTTATTAAATGTAGTTGGGTCTGCAAAAATTTCATAGAAACTCTATACAAGATGTCTTAAATCAACTGCAAAAATAACTTTGTAATACGAAATCTTTTAAGATAAATTATTTACCAAACATTACGCTTGACTAAAATATCTTATAGCCGCGGACTACGGAACCCTTCACTGTGCGTATAGTCCGAAAAGCACTTGGCTGGTTTTATCAGACTAGTATAAAAAAATGTCATAAAGATATTTTGTATAGATACTAAGTATTTCACGTTTTATCGGCTAACTCATGCATCCAACAACAGGGTGTCTCGATTATGTTCTGAAACCAATCACTGACCAATCACGCTTCAGCTAATTGCGTCATGCATGCGTTACTACACGTTTACTTTATAAAAACAAAAGAAATAATGACTACGTATTTTTTTCTTCTAGATAAAATTATAGGCGACCTGTATCCTCCTTGGAACGATTTTTATTGAGAGTAAATAACCTCATTTTATTTGTTTATTTACTTAGGGGTCGGTTTGACCTTTATGTCGATAACCTTTATAGTCTAGGTACCTACATGTTTACTGCATGTGCTCTCCTCAGTGCAAATCCTCTTCCCGCTGCGTTTAGTTGTCAAGATGTTGCTCAAACTAGCCATTATCGGTGCTTTTATATTCATGTGTGTTAAATTATTAAAGCGACAAAGGGCACATAGCAAGTGTTTCTACTGTCATTAGTTTTCGCTAAGGTAAAGAGTACACAGTACACACTTAAATTCAGACATTGTTTTGATAGTTTGGCCGGCCTTGTCGTATTTTTAATCATCTATTATTACTGCGTAGTTTTATAACGGATTTTAGTGGATTTGTTTATTGTTATAGATAAAAATATTTCATCATTCTACCGTTTAACTGATCTCCCCACAAGTTCAAACAAGTTTAATCAACATTTATTCTAAAACATTCTTTCTTCTGATTACAGGAGGCGCTAGCATTGATTAGCGAGTATTCGGAAGCCGGCATCACAGTCCGCGGTACGTACGTCCCGCCGGGCAAGACGCCGCCCGAAGGCGAGCGCAAGCTATACCTCGCTATAGAAAGCTCGCAAGAACTCGCCGTCGCTAAAGCCAAGTCGGAAATAACTCGCCTTATCAAAGAAGAACTCCTCAAACTACAAACTTCCGCTCACCACATGATAAACAAGGCTAGATACAAAGTGTTATAAATGAACGGAATATAACTGGCGTGATTATGTTAACATTGTTTTATTTCCTTGATGACCCCTGGCTGTGTCGTAATCGTAATATTTATGAGATAGTTTTATTACGATTAACGGACAGCCGTAAATCTGACAAACTTTACTATCTTCGTAATTAAAAACATTGGCCAATAAAAGTTGAGTTACAAAATATTTTAAAAGGTTTTGATAAGGCTATGTATCGCTTGATTTACTAGACTACTATCTGTTGCATATTTATTTTTAAAGCCATTAAAAATAAAGTGTAGTAGTAAAACAAACTGTTATTTGAACCATTTCTATGTTTGGGTTAAGGCAAATGGCACAATAAACAGGTTGTATCGGAATTCGTGTAAGTCCTTCCAACCGCATGATCTACTGGTGACAGATTGATCCTGCATGGGGTTTTATTAGATTCAACAGAAAAAAATAAGCAATAGCGTAATATCGCTCCGCGCAGTCAGTTCCCTAGGAGCTAAAAGTGCTCTGGTACAGTCAGCATCTAATACATCGGGACGAACAAACTGTTCATAATTACCTAAATAGGTAACTTAAGAAATTAAACTTTATCTCAATGGGATAAAATTCTTGTCAGAATGACAGTTGTCTTGCTCTGTCTTCATTCCGAAACACCTTTTGTATCGTTGAGATATACATAGTTTAATTTTCTTAGTTCGTCCAGATTGACGACACGTTTAGTGCAGTGGCTAAGCGATTGGCTTCTGCGCTACGGGTCGTGGGTTCGATTCCCGCACGGAACAAATATTTGTATGGCCTATGGCCTACAGATAGTTGTTCCGGGTCTGGGCGTTTGTGCCTGTGAAGATTTGTCTGTAAACGCACCCACGATACAGGAGAAAACCAAAAAAAAATTGCTTACTGTACCAGAGTACTTTTAATCCCCAGGGAACTGACTGCGCGGAGCGATAATGCTTATTTAAACCTTTTCATGTGGTTTAGATATGATCACTAACCCCTACAGTAGTAAAAAGTTTTTTTATCAAGCTAAATCCCTTGCCGGTTGATCTATACAAGTAATAGATCGGTTGTAAGGAATTACACGAATTCGTTTACACCTATATAATTAGACACTGGTGCCGATTCTGTTATGGACAAACTAAACTTAATTTAGGCTATTGCCATCTTTTTCACTATGATACAATAAGAAAGAGACATGCGACAATAAGAGCTGTTAAATTTAGTTGAACTAAAATTTCCATACAAATTTAGACAACATTTAAAACGTGTCGACTAAAAACATGGTGAAGTTCAAGGCGTAAACTAATTTGACATCTCTAACTTAGTTGTTATCTATCACCCACCGTCCTTTTCTCGCGCTATCTGTTAGTAAAAGATAGCAATTCTCTAATTTTAGTTGGTGAACAAGAGAATCGGCACCATTATCAACAGCGGCTTAGATACAATCGGATAAGATAAACACTTCAGTGAAGTGATTGCACTTAAACATACTAGAATAAATACATTCTCAAAATAGCATTTAGATTTTATCTGTATGTATTAAAATCATAATGTACATTACATTGTGTACACATGTAAAAACCTATAGTCTTTGTATGTGCTGCCAATCATATGATTTTCGTAGTTCAATTTTCCGTTGTCCCGCGGGTGTCATACAAATACCTATGACAATCATTACGGGTAGTCAGAAGCCCGAAAGTCTGACAACCGGTCTAACCCTAGGATATCGGCATTTTCCAGTAACTGGGTTGCGGAGGTCTGATGGTAGTCGCTCTGTGTTAAATATTGGTATTCAGCCGCATCTGGTTACAATGGATCTTGAAAGGCTAAGAGGAACAGAAGATAGGTGGGATAATTATTCACTCTTCTTCGTCGACTTGGGCTTCGTCGGTTTTTAGGCGAGGTTCATAAAATAACGGCTTCAGGATGTTGATGGGGCTGCCCCGTTTCTGTAGTGCATCTGGTTTGCTCACGCAGGCACACGTCGGCTTTCATGCCATCGTCAGACAGAGATCTGCCTCGTTGCTCTGCAGAGTGCGGGCCAGCTCCAACTCCATCCTGAAGACCATAGCAGGGAGATACAACTCTTCTTTGTTGAATGCCATTTTTCAAAGATGCATGACGAACAATGAACTGGTAACTAAATATTAATTTTTTTTTTACTTACGTTTAACTTTGTTTGTCTCTTTTTTAATAATCAACTATGGATGTAACTTATCCGAAATAAGGATTATTTAATTTAATTTAATAAAAAGATCCACTGGCAAGTTCCATAAAAACCAAAACTATAACATTTAAAAGTGTTTATTTCCATCGAGATCTTTTCGCGTTAGAAACTATACTTAGATTGCTTTAGATTTATTTGATAACATAACATCACATGACGACTGTATCCTCCGAAGTTACAACTGTGCCCAATTCTTCGGGGGATACATATAACGAAACGTGTCACGAAATTTAGGATCCCTCCCACCTCTTGTCACACAATATCAAACTTCGTCGAACCCCTACCCCCTCACACTTAACGTGTGACGTAATTTATGGATGGCCACTAAGATATACGGAGTTTTTTCTACCTAGACTTTTCCCAACAATGTTAGGGTCAGCTTCCAGTTTAACTAGATGCGGCTGAATACCAGTATTTTACACGGAGCGACTGTCATCAGACCTCCGCAACCCAGTTACTGGGCAATGCCGATATTTATCCTAAGATTAGACCGGCTTTCAAACTTTCGGGGTTCTGACTAGGACTACCCTTAACGACTGTCATAGATATTTGTATGACACCCGAGATCGACGGCTTAACGTGCTCTCCGACACACGGATGGGTCTCGATGTGTAACGAACGGTCACCCATCCACGGACTGACCGCGGCAAGCGCAGCTTAACCTCACAAATCGTATGATCCGCACGGTTGTTAATTAGCCACGAGCCCCACTTAAGATATAGGGAGTAAGGGACGTCAATTCATAAAATATCTGGCACTCAATTAAACTTTCCATACTGATTCCTATTATCATAAGGTTCAAAATCGCTTGTACGTATTTAGCAAGAATCTAAGTGATGTTGTCGTCAGTTGTTTGCCGTGGAATCTTCCCGCGTTGTCGATAACCCGCGTTATCGCATAGGCGGCGCCCGCGCACGAGACCGCACTTGTTCTTGCAGTTATTTATAATTTATAATCAAGAGGATGACACAATTGTAGCGAACACTGGTCCATTGGTAAGCCACGTGCTGTGAAGTGCATTGTAAGCACGTCTTCGGGATTTACTTTGAGATGTCTAGATTTGAAGTGAGGAACTTCAATTCGTTTTTTTCTGCGTTTGATACAATGTTGACTGTAATCTATCAATATAATTTCCTTTTACTATTTAATAAATTACTGCCTCGTTGATGTAGTCGTCGTAAGCGCGACTAATGAGCGTGAGGTCCTGGATTCGATCCCCAAGTCGAGCAGTGTTATTGGGTTTTCCGTGCGGAATTTCTCAGTAGCAGCTCAGTCTTGATTTGTGCCCGATTCACGGCAATAAGCTCGCCCTCTATTACATGGCACTTAAATATAACGGCGAAATGAGGGTGTACTGTGTACAGTACAGCCTCATTTCGCCGTTATGTGTTGTGTATCCCCAGAAGAGTTGGGCACAGTTGTAACGCTGCTCATCCCTTCGGGGGATACAGGCGTCATGCGATGTTATGTTATCAAATAAATATTATATCTAAGAAATAAAACTAATTTCGGATTTTCTGTTTTAATTTAATAATTTCTAGATGTAAGATTGTAACATATGTGACGTCACACTAGGGAGGGGGGAGTCTCACAAATGTGACCAGCTGTGACAAGGACGGGGGGAGGGGGGTCAAAAATCATGAAATATGAAATTCGTGTGACGTATGACTGTGACTTTTTCTCACAATTGATAAACTTAGGGTTTATTTAGATAGATACCAAGGTCAGGCACGATTTCAATAAAAAAATAAGAAGATAAGAAAAAAAAATGTTATCGTCGTCGCTAGGCCACCTCATTGATCTCAGATGGTTGAATTAAGTTAGGTATCAAAAGTTCATCGGATTTTTCTGGTATTCGCGTGCCGTTTGTTGCTAGCTTATTATATAATGATAATAAATAATAAACAAAACGTGAGGACGCAAGTTGTAATCAATGTGCGTCAAGTTTTTTATGTTATAGGTAGTTATTATAGTTTTTATAATGATGATAATTATTTAGGTAATGATTAGTGTGTTTAGAGTTCGATAGCTACTGTTCTAAGACGCAAATTTTCTCTGTTCAACGAAAGAGGATTCTGAAATTTCTGAATGATGACATAGCGGTAATTTTGTGAATTCGTTAAGTAAAGTAAAAGTTAACTTAAGCTGATTGTAAAACCATTTCATTTCATTAAAATTTTAGTGTTCTAAACATTATTTTGCTATTTCCAGCTCTTAAAATTATAGGATGGTGCTTATTTTTACATAAATACTCGAATTCTCTTGACATCTATTTGACCTATAAATTTCGTCATAGATTCGGCGGAATGGGCTGAATACGTTCGGTTCAGTCTTCTACTTAAAAAGGTTTCTGAATGTAAATTTTAATCAATGTATCAATTTTCTAATCTCAAAGGCTAAAAACTAACTCTCTAACTACAGACGTTGGAAAAGAAAT
Organism: Amphipyra tragopoginis; assembly: GCA_905220435.1. Lineage (NCBI taxonomy): Eukaryota > Metazoa > Arthropoda > Insecta > Lepidoptera > Noctuidae > Amphipyra > Amphipyra tragopoginis. The sequence goes on from HG992009.1 coordinate 17,242,753, forward strand.
CAACATTAAAACTCTTCACCCTACTCCGTGACGTCATCACTAGCAAAAGTTTAAAAATAACTACCGCGTAGTAGACAAAAATATTCAAATTGCCCAAGATTAAAAATAAAAAAAAACATAACAATTACTTTACATACCTAATTGTAGCCGGAGACTTCTATCGAAAAAACGTAAACGACATCAAAAAACCGTAAAATAACTATTATCTTAGTTTTGTTTTTAAAAATATTTGATATTCTTCTTATGGTAACGTTTTGTAGAAAACGTCAAGACTCGCCTTAAGTTGAAAAGGGTATACAGGACGCAAGGGTAAGCAGGGACAAGGTATTAAAAATACAGAACATGGACAATTTTTTGGTTCGCTATCATAATTTCAATGTTTTCAAATCTAGAAACTACGCTGGACGTAAATGTTTGCAAGAAACTTGCGAATTGATAATTATTTATTATTCTTTGTTATTTTTTTTATTTATAGCCTGGTAATAACCCGTTTATATAATTGCACAATAATAAATAGTTATTCTTCTTATTTGTTCTTTATAATTGTCTTGATAAACAGAAAATATTTTTCAATTCAGTAGAACAAAGGAATAAATAATCTAATCGATGTGCAGGAGTTTACTAAACGCGGAAGGAATGATTTAATTGTTGTTTTTGTTGTTAAAGGGCAATAAGTTCGCAAATAACAATGATTTGTGTTTATACACAAGTTAAAATTTTCCTACACACTCAAATAAGCTTATCATTTGTTTTGTAATGTTTTGTTGCAAAGAGTAGCTTTTAAACTCTCAATCACCGTAATTATAGACACAATAGATAAGACAATTAAGTGTCCTCCTGGGACGACGGGCGCCGGGCGGTACGCAACCGGTTAAGGCTTAAGTGTGGCGCCACACCATGCCGAAATTACGCGACCGAACTTCGGCGTCTATGTTTTTTATATAGGTAAAACGCGACGTAATTTCAGCCTGGTGTGTCGCGGGTAATTTAAAAAGCATTGCAGGCGTAATCATGCCGAACTTCGGTCGCGTATCTTCGGCATAGTGTGTTTAGACACTTAAGCTTGCTTGGTTGGTTTTGCAGTAGATATTATTATGTGATACAAAACATCACATAGGTACCTATGTACTGCAAAACCAGTCCGTATAATATATTTTCTGTTTTTTTTTGTCCATAGTCCAGTTTTTTTTTTTTTTTATTGGGCTGCTGTAGATTGTCCTTGGGGACCCCTTCTACGTAACCGGGCAGTTATTGGCGAGACCTGAAGGGTCTCCAGCCAATGGGGGGGAAGTAAAATACTTAACCTAAGCTAACTACTTGTACTACACTAACATCATGACTACCTGCAACAACAGCACTAAGGGCGACCCCTAGTGGGACTCGGACCTCGGCTTAGGGCGTTGCTGGCGGGGGCTTGGGGGGACGGGACACAGCTTGATGAGGGCTGAATTATCGGTGTGATAGTCCAGATGGTCTTAGTTTATGTTTAGTAATTCGTAATTTAGGCAGCTGTAATATACCTATCTAAACTTCTAACTTCTAAAAGATTTTCCGTCCTCCTTTTCGGAGGATCGAAAGAAAGATACAATATTAAAGTATAATAGTAATAATCTGGATAATTTTCAAGGTTTTTGAGGTATGCTACGAATCGATCGTAGCGCAGCGAATAAGGCTACGACATGGTCGCGTAGCCTTGCTACGTTGCGAAATCAAAAATAATTTATGCTATCACTGATTTATCGACCTTACTTACAATTCTTACTACGCAGTATTTAAGTGGAAATGTACAACAAAAACAAAATTTACGTATTACAAGTTAACTAGACGTATGACTCAGCGGTCCAATTAAATACAATTGTTGTCATGCTAAATAGCTGCACTTTGCATTTGAATACATTATCTATCATTAACGGAATCCTGCTATTCTTTCGACAAACTTTTGATCCAATATCTACTTATAATCAGTGGCGTGCACAGGGATATCAGACAGGGTATGCACAAAAAAAAAATCCCATCCCATCACATTTAGCCAACAAATCTAAAAGTTCCAAAAAATTGCCTTTATTAAATGACAAGCTGGATTCGTCATGACCACAGAATGCTAATTCTTGTTTACTTAGAAAACAAACTACATCAATCAACCGTTTGAAAATGTTTCTATTTCTGTCAACTTTCGTGTTGTGCCTTTCAATATCTAACTTTAACTGACCATTCAAACTAGTCTTTAGTCTACCTTTACCAAAAGTTTGGAACTTTAAGCAGGATTCTAGATGTTTTTCTGAAGAATAGTGGCTGCTAGGCACCCAGCGTAGTAGCGTGTTTTATGACACGGTTTTTAACCTAATGCCAAGAACCCTCCTCGAGGATTCACTCTTAGCGCAAACGTAATGCTGAGGACCCTCTTGGAAAGTCCACTAGCATATGGCGGCATGGCGTATGAGCTCTATGAAAACTGTTGTGAACTTTAATGTGTTAAGCACTAAGGCTTCTGCGAGACAGGCTCGACCTAGTATGGAAGCCACAGTTAATATTTCTCTTATAAGCAATCGCATAAAACATCAATACCAGTTGTATTTAAGGAATTTGTTGCAGCAATCTTTTTTGGTAAATAAATTTATTCTTATTCTTTTAATAAATAAAAAACTGAGTAGTTACTTACTTATCAGGGAAGATATAAAACGTTGCTACAGCACGTGGTTAAATACAGAGAATCGATATAAACTTTTTGTTCAAAGGTTAATTATACGCCTAGTTACTAACCACCATTCATCAGCACCTATTTTAATGCAATCACGCCTCATGATACGATCGTTATCAATACTTGCTTATCGCACTATCAAGTGCCAAAAAACGTTATTGTGTCTTAATAGGATTATGGAAAGCAATGATATTATAAACTACTATAGATACGTTGCCCGCGCTCTGTAGTGGCTAGATGAATGCAAGGTAATTGCCTGACATCCATTTAGTCGCGTAGCAACCGTTGCCGCGGCCGTACGTGAAATTGAAATAAGTTGTGTGTAATAACTTTCTCTATTAGCGAAAAAAAATACCGTCCTGTGTGTATAGAATAATTATGTAATAATTATACTGCAACTGTAAAAGATAAAAAAGTGACATTTCATGCGTAAATATCAAGAAGAAATATTTATTTAATTTAATTTTTTTCGATGCAGCTTAATGGCGGCTAGCGAGGAAAATCGGCAACTTTGCATCAGTGTTTATAAAACCTACATTGTTTTTATTTCGATTAATTATATTATTTGAATATAATAATATGTTTTATTAAACCTAATGATCAATATAATAGACCAATACTCGAATCGTACCTATCTCAGCAAGAGGTCATCACAGACATTTAACATACTTTGATTATATCCTCGTAGATAAAGATTTTTATGTTTGTATTACATTTTGTTTTATTAATTAAATAACTATAATTACTGTTGCTAAATACTGCATTCATAATTTTAAGGATAGAGAATAATATAATTTTACCCAAAAATCTACTACTTACCTACCTATATCAACACGAGAAAATTGAGTGTCAATTTTTCCCCACATGCCTATTTTTGTACGCGCTCGACCAATGAGCATGCACCAAAAAATAATGACGTAACCTAAGATACATATTTATCTCTCTCTAACAACAGGAATTCCTTATGTGACATTTAATTTTCTTTCCTTTTTCGTACGTTTATGTAGCTATCCAGCTACCGATAGTATTTACGCTTTAGTACTTATTATAAGGTATTTACGCTGATTTTGAGTGCCGTGATGTTGATGCATAACGCGTCTATTTATAATACGTCATTGATGGAAAGTGCGTAGACAAAAACAAATATTGTAGGCAAGCCTCCGTGACTGTCACGTTTTGGCGGGTGACATTTTGGGGCGTGACATAAGCATGAGAGTAGATATGATAGTATCTTGTCATGAAATATTAGATACTGAAGCTACGTAACTGATAAAGAAGGTCAGGGAACACGTGCGTGAAAAAAATTGAGAAGTAAATCGTGATAAAATAAATAACAAGAGGCTGAAGTATCTTCATAAGAATTCTTTTAGCAGCTTTTGGCACGAAATTCTGAGGCATTCCGTTTAGCGCACCTAATTTCGAATTCTAAATTCGAATAATACCAATAGTATTCTTTTTCCTAATACAGTACGCGTAACTTTGCCCTTTTGAAGTGAGGAACAGCATTCTAATTGCGCAACATTCCAAATCCGAATGGGTTTGATTTTGACAGGTTTTCAATTTCCATAGCAACGTGTGTATTAACAATCCGACTTCTCCACAGCCATGTACCACGCAATGAATATTTTTTTTGACAGATCAACTGACATGATTGATGTTGGTTACGTTACACAATTGCCCTGCTGAACGCTGAAAGCCTGGTTTCAGAGCGGCAAAGTTATATTACGCGTACAGTACGTGTCCAATGCACACTAATAGTGCAGTACGCGGCGTACTGCACTATATTAGTGTGCATTGGTGTTATATTTAAAATCTGACTGTACTTCTCACATTTTAAGAATATCACATTTTGAGAAAAGCATATTTTGAGAAAATCATAATAAGAGAACAAATGAGGAGTGTCTGTTCAAAGAGAGATATTTCCACATTCCATAGTTTTACAATTTTAATAATTATTACTTTAATTGTTAACTTAAAAAAACAAAAATCGTCATTTGAGTGAATAACATTTCATCAAACTCAAATTGAAAAAAAAGAACTAAGGTGACTTAATTAGACGTTATTTTCATTTCTCAAAATGTTTGTTACGGTGGAAACATCTCCCTTTGAACAGACACTCCTCAAATTTAAATGGAATGCCCCGAAATTGTGATGTTTTCAGATTCGGACGTACAACATAACTTTAGTTCCGGCCGACTGTCTAATGTCGATCGGTCAGACTACTTACAACATTATCACTGATAACGCATATTATAGCAACAGTTTAATTACATTGTAAAGAGGAAACTTCCACGCTAATCTATTTTAGTATTATTTACTCGCGTGCAACTTTGATATCATTTATGTAGACGATAATTGGGTTAACCGACCGTGAGTCGTGTGCATAAGCATAATTATCCCGTTATTTACCACTGGTGGGCAAAGAGCTCTTTTTTATAAGGGTTCCATACCCAAAGGGTAAAACGGGTCCCTATTACCGCAGTCTACCTATATCTTACTCCTTACAGTCGGTCAACGTAGAACATTGTCGCAGAGCAATCGTGCGGGGGGTTGCGGGGTGAAGGAGCGGAGGTTATGTCCCGAGTAGCCATACTGCATACTCGGGACATAACCTCTGCCCCTGCATAATTTCGACATTTTATAGGACCTGTAAAATGTATGGGCGTTGAGCCACTGTACTGTAGGTACACTGTGCTATTAGGTACTAAGACTCCGCTGTTCGTCCGTCTGTCACCAGGCTGTATCTCAAGAACCGTGATAGTTAGACAGTTGAAATTTTCACAGATGATGTATTTCTGTTGCCGCTATAATAACAAATACTAAAACAGAATAAAATAAATATATTTAAGGGGGCTCCCATACAACAAACGTGATTTTTTTGCCGTTTTTATAGATAATGGTACGGAACCCTTCATTTGCGAGTCCGACTCGCACTTGGCCGGTTTTTTATTTTATTATTTAACTTGGTCGCGCTTTACCTTAGTCGCACCTGATGGTAACCGCAGACAGGGTCTAAGATGGAGCACACAAATCCAAGTAACAGAGATATAGAGAGATTCCCCTATACCCCTCTGGCTCTCACATACACAAGACGGAACACAGTAAACTGCTTGGCGCCGGACTTTAATGTGAGGGTGGTGGCTAGCTAGGCGGACCGTATAGATCCTACCACCAAGCGTGAAATAGAAATGAAATACATATATTTATTTGCCAGAAAACATGGTCACAAGCTCACAAGTTAGTACATTTCGTGATAGTACACCATGTTTCGCCGATAGGGCGGCGTGAAAATTTATAAACAAAAAAAATACTAGGTGCATCCATTTAATGACTACTTTATAATTATACTTATTTACGTACTTATTACATTATTAAATTTAATATATTGCCTGTACTTCATAATAATATTTAATCTTTACAGTCAAGGAATTCTTTTATAATAAAAAAACATTTATCGACCAACCATTTAAAAAGCCTTTTTCTCAGGTATTTGAGTGGAAGTTCCCGTAGAGCACGGGGAATCTTATTGTAAACCTTAATTATCATTACGGAGCTATTTTTTTGGTGGAAGGTGCTTTCGTGCTGGGTTTTGTTGAATCTTACAACACGCACCTATTCCCAGCGTGTGATGAGGAAGTTTTATATTCAAGCCCGTCCACACACGGGCTCTTCTCAGAATGAGAAGGGTTTAGGTCCTAGTTCACCATGCTGGCCTGGTGCGAGTTGGCGCACTATACAAGCAATCAAGAACTTTTGGAGCCCTCTTAGTTGTGCTGGTTTCTACATGATTTTTTCCTTTCATTCAGCCAAAGACGTCCACTGCTGGACATAGGCCTCCCCTAAGCATCGCCACATTGACCGGTCCTGTGCTTCTGTTTGTGCTATCCATGTTGAGGGGGTTTGCCATAATCGCCACGCTTGGCGTGGGTTGGCGATCGCAGTATGGTTGTTAAAATACTCAGAGAACGCTGCTGCCCATCCTCTAGTGAATCCCTAAGTCGCTAAATGATGGAATCAGGCGTTACTTTGCGGAAATCCATGACATACAAATATGCAAATACAATATCTAGCTTTAATTCCGCTGAACAAGACTCCTCGACCGCTAGGACGCGAATCCTGCATTCGCGTCCTAGCGGTCGAGGAGTCAACATATCCTGAGGATGCCCCGTGCAGAGGCAGAATACGTGTCGTGTATTGGTTTGGTTGCATGTTGCATTATTTTTTCACTCTTTCTGCATGTGCAAATACTTGTGGGCGGGAGGGTGATGCTGCATATTGCATCCAAACTAGCGATCTTGTACAGCGGAATTAAAGCTAGATATTGTATTTGCATATTTGTATCCCTAAGTCGCCTTTTACGACACCCATGGGAAGAGATGGGGTAGTGCTATTCTTTACGTCCGGCACTACACGGCATTTTTTCCTTTACCGTAAACAAAAGTGATAATCAGGTTCAGGGTGGCTAATGACGTCACACTTGGTGAATCATATTTCGTTTCATATTCGTAATGATAATTCTGCAAGAAGACTGCACATTTAGTCGGCAGTTGTCTGCATCTTAGTTGCGTTCAAACTGCATTTGGCAGTTGCAGTTGTGACTGGATGTGCAGTCCACTTGCATAATGATAGTTAGACTGTAATGTAGCAGACGGCCCTAGGATCTCCTGAGCACGTCTGCCACATCAGTTATAGGGATATGAGATGTTATTAGTGATTCCTACCTACCCCTAGTCGGACAAACAAGGAAAACACTTAAAAGAAGACCACTTTATAATATGGTAAAAAAACACAAGTCAATAAATGTAGGATGAAAGGCACACGTAAGTAAAATGGTAACTGATGAAACACAACTCCTTGAAGCTCGGTAATGTGAGCACAGAGTGAGGCGAAGTGCTGGAAGGTTAGCAGTGCGGTGATATACAGGCATCACTTACGTAGTTGGTGGTCTGAAATAGTGCAGCGCATGTGAGATCACACGGTTTGGCAACACGTTCATGTTCCGTACAGCTAAGGAGTGGAACTCAATGCCAGAGTCTGTTTCCCGATAGCTATAAACCTTGGAGTTTTCAAATCTTGAGTGAATAGGTTACTTCTAGGCAAGCGTGCACCATCGTCGCCAGGTGAGATCAAGTCAAGCGTGCTCCATCGTCATCAGGTGAAATCAACGACTGTCGTTGGGTGAGATAGTGGTCATCATGGTCATGGATAGTGGCCAAAAACTCATAAAAAAAAAACCTATCATGGACCTAACGGCCTGTCCAAATCTCCACGTCACGACGTCGTCAACGTGGAACGGTGCGGTAACGTGGCACGGTGCGTTGACGTAACGTGCAAATTTACGTTACCGTATCGTAAAAACGAACGTCAGGATCATTGTTAGATTTATCGTTGACCATGTATATCCTGAATTTTAATAAGAGAAACAGTAAGGTATGGTTTTAAAGCATCGGAGAACATGGACGGCGACTATGTGCGCGCGCTTGCGGCTAGAGGCGGAACGTGTTACGATACGGTAACGTAAATTTGCACGTTACGTCAACGCACCGTGCCACGTCACCGCACCGTTCCACGTTGACGACGTCGTGACGTGGAGATGTGCACAGGCCGTAACTTGCCTGCTATTAAGTATCTTCCCTACTGGTGTTTCTTCCTCTTCGCTCGTGTTGGCAGGAGTTATACGAAAAAAGCTCATGCTACTGTGAAAAGTAATCCAGTCAGCAAGGTTGATCGCTACTAACCATCCTGACTGGGTTACTTTTCACGCCTCGCTGGGCTGACCGCTCAGGATGTGCCAAACTTACTTAAGTATCGTCACTAGTGGAGGCTTAGGAAGGTCTTTTATTCTACCTCAAACTGCAGTGATGCTGAAAGATCGAACGTATACAGGGTGTAAACGAATTCGTGTAATTCCTTCAAACCACGTGATCTACTGGTGACACCGATTGACCCTGCATAGGTGTTTTTAAGAAACAACAAAAACAAATTTTCAAAAAATGAACCATTGTATTTTGTATGTGAGTAGTTTTAGCGTCCCAAGTTAACTGACTGCGTGGAGCGATATTGTGCTAGTTGTGTCTGTCAGCTGTGTCGCCGTGCCTTCATTCATTTATGCATGGCATCGAAACTTTCAATCACATAAAAAAATAATTGAGAAATCAAAAGTTTACTTTTATTTTTCATCAATCTAAATCTCGTGCGGGCTTAATCTATACCATTAACAGATCATGTGGTTTGAAGGAATTACACGAATTCGTTTACACCCTGTATATGTATAATATACAAGGTTAGTCGGAAACGTGGTACTAATCCGCAGGCCACTTTAAGTACCTATCACTGATGACTGTCTTAAAGCAAGTGTTAAAATTTCAAAATTCGTTTTCTTTCCATGCTAAATGATTTTTATTTTATTTCTTTCTAAAAATTTTCACCCCTGCTTTAGTTACAAATTCAGAAAATGGTGCTTCTAATTCATGACCCCAAATATGACCTAAAATGTAAATACCTACAGCTGATCATAACTGGGGATAGATATCTTTGATCACCTATTTCTCTTAAAATATTGACTTTTGGAAAAAGTTGTAGAACAAAAGTTATTTATTATCATGGGTACTTTTACACCCTTTCGGATAAGTACCCCTTTTCCGACTAACCTTGTATAAGGTGTTTGGGATGTATTAAAATAGCCTCTTGCCTGTATTAAATCAGCTCCGCTTCCAACACCTTACCGACTAGCTAATCTTTTCACCGGCAAAGTGAGCTTAGCGCAATTTTCGTATAGCTCGACACGAGAGAAACATAATTCCCCATATTACAAAAGATGGTCTAAGAAAAACCTAGGTTTTAAAATAGCCCCGCCTCTTTTTGTTGTAATTGATAAATGACATAAGAAAGTGATGGATATATTTTAAACCTGGGTTTAACTTAGTCTTGGTTTAAACCATCTTTTGTAATAAGGCCCAATAGGTACACATGAATTCTTTGCTTTAAAAAAATAACATTAGGAACAATAAAAACAATGAGTAAACGGTCCATTTAAAGACTATACCTACACGTAAATAAATGACCTCGGAGACGTATTAAAACTAAGTAGAATTACTTTATCTGTCTGTTCGTATTGTGACGCAAAACTCTTATATTTAACGTAATTAGGTTTTCACTACTGATATCCTGTAATGCGTACGAGCCGAGGTAGGCGTCATGTAGGTATTGTTTCGTCGTCAAGCAAATGAATGACGAAATATATTTATTTTCCTGAAATTCCAATAACTGTTGTCATGTGACGTACAAAAGTTGTAACTATGTTAAAATTACGTAATAATTAGTATGTAGACATCACTTACGTAGTTGGTGGTCTGGAATAGTGCAGCGCATGTGAGATCACACGTAGGCAACGCTACGGTCATCAACATTATTTTTAGGTTCCATATGACGCAACTAAATAAGGATATGAGAAGGATAAAGGATAATAATATAGGACGTAGGATAGGTTTTTAAAAAAAATAGCTCTATTTAGTTAATAGTCAAGCAAAGCGTAGTCAAGCATTATAGTGATTATAATCTACTATCCAACTAACCAGGCAAGTAGTATGAGCTTTCTAGGAGTGATGTAGGACCCAGCGCCGATTTTAGGCTAACCACTGCCTGTAGACAAATGGCAATCGATGATCGCTAGAGAATAGAAAGATGTACTGGATTGACATAAGCTTTCGACCGGTCAAGCGATCTGTTATGTCGTTTCCATACATTTAATTGGCGTTTCTATTCTCTAGCGATCATCGTCTGCCATTTGTCTACAGGCACAGGAGCCCCGGGAGCGATGTTTTTTAGCGCCTTTTATTTCTTACCATTCTTTAGTTTTCGGCCAAAATTACTATTTTTGATCGCGTTTCTTTCGATTCAAAATTATAATATTTCTTTTAGTTGTTCGCAGATTTTCTATTGAAGTTGTTCATTTTTAACCGATTAATTCGTTGGCGCCCCTTTGGCCCTAGCAACCCGCGCGACTGGCTGGGTCGTCCGCCCTATGCCAGCACTGGTAAGACCCAGTACTCGTATTTGAGGAGACAATGCTGCCCATCTATTTGCCTGGGTCGGGTGATGCTCATATTTAGTATCTTTGTTTGTCGTCAAAACCGGTCAGTAGTATGCTCGAGGTGAGGTTGACGTTTGCGTAAGTTCTTATTTAAATATATTATATGCATATCCCTAAAAATATTAGGTACAATTTATTAGTAGGTAACACAATGATAATTTATAGGGAGTACCTCCGCTGCCGGCGCCGGTTGCCATTACGAGTGCCGGCGCCGGTTGCTAAACTGGCTGCCGGCGCCGCGCCGACTGCATACACTGTTTTATACACCTTCAAGGCCCTGAAAACTCTTCATGAGACGATTCTCGTCACCCACTTTCATTTTCACAATAAAAACAAATGAAAAACTTAAGGGGATGTTTGTAAGGTTGTTTGGGTTTCCAAAGCAGTCGACGTACGGCTCCTATTTCTGTCTGCAGGGTTTAAAGGAACCTAACACGAAGCGGATGACGGGGGCTCCGTTCGCTCGCTACGCTAGCTTACTCTAGCCCCCGTCATACCCTTCGAACCTAACCTATCCGTGTCGGGGTGCCTCAAATTACCGAGCTCGTTTCGCTCGCTCTTGGAATTAGTCAGTTGGAAGGCAAGTTACAGTGTTTGGCCCAAAATCTAACCTACCTTTCAACTAACATACCTACCAAACAACTTATTGCCTCCGCCGGTGTATATTTTGGGTGCCGGCAGACGATGTTTTTAATCTCGGCTGCCGGTAGTAATCTACCGCGCCAGTTCCCAATGGCGTTATTTTTGGGTGCCGGCGCCAGCAGCGGAGGCAGTCCCTAATTTATTACTACTACTCTTTTGTTTTCCTCTCATATCAACGCTGGGAAAATACTAATACATATAAACACTATTTTTAAGTACCGATTGCAAGTGGAAAGCATCAAATTACCTTTTTCGTCTGCCCAGCAGCTAATATCGTTTAAATCGGATTAAATCGATAAAATCATGTGTTGTGTGAGTGAAACTCCTACATGTTATGATTAATATCCTTATTTACTCGACGTTATCTTAGGAATAAACTTTCCATTTGTCAATTACGTGGGCTCTTGTTTTATTATAATGACGTGCATCTAAATATAGCTTGCTATCGTTATTTGGTCTCGTTTTTTTTTCTCGGCGACACCGTGGCTTTAGTCTTTGTATTGTCATCCTTTTATTCTTATCTGGTAGAGATTAAGAGAATAAAGTGGTTGCTATTGTAATGTTTAGTTCACACACAATTTATTCATAAAATAGTGGTATATACAGGGTGCGTCAAAAATCGTGGATCAAACGAAACAGGGGGATAGTTGGGGTTGTTTGCAGTTAAAAATATCTCTGTGGCAGAGCCCTAACTTGATCTTCTTAAAAGTTATGACAATTTGAGTGTTTTTAAGAAAATATCATTTTTTTTTAATAAATACGCGATTAGAGTAAAATGTGTACCTTTTTTTAAAACAATAAATGGTGTTTAGTTGCTTGAAAGTGAGTTTATGACAGTGAGTACCATGATTTATGAGTATTGGTACTTTTTTCAATATCTATTAAGTCTCACGAAAAAAAAATCGTAACTTCAAAAACTTACTGTAAAAAAAAAATGTAGTACCAAAAAATTCTGCAAATAATCTCAACTATTGCCCGGTTTCGTTTGATCCACGATTTTTTACCCACCCTGTATACACTCGGGAACAATGAATCCGGGTCACCAACATAAACCTTAATATCTCGGAAACTAAGAATGATAATTTATTCAAATAAAAATTATTTTATAGACTATTTAATACTACTCAAATAAAAATAATAAAACTTCATATACAAGGTTAGTCGGAAAGGGGGTACTAATCCGAAGCCCACTTATAGTATCGCTGATGACTGTTTGAAATCAAGTGTTAAAATTTCAAAATTAGATATTTTTTTCCAAATAAAATGATTTTTATTTTAGTTTTTTCAAAAATTCTTCATTCCTGCTTTAGTTACAAATTCAGAAAATGGTGCTTCTAATTCATGACCCCAAATATTACCTAAAATGTAAACACAGCTGATCATAACTGGGGATTGATAGATTTTTAGAGTTTTTTTTTTAGAGATTTTTGAACATTTGTTTCTCTTAAACTATTGACTTTTGGGAAAAGTTGTAGAACAAAAGTTATTCATTATTATGTGTACTTTAACACCCTTTCGGATTAGTACCCCCTTTCTGACTAACCTTGTATAGTCTATAACGTTATCATTATTTGAATAAGCTAGCATTCTTAGTTTCTGAGAAATTAAGGTTCATGTTGGTGACCCGGATTCATTGATCCCGATATTCATCTAAACATTTTTTTCAGCCTGCCAAGGTGTTTTGTCAAGGTTCGCTTTGCTTGAAGGAGTACCTTCATCTACGGTCACTGGCCGTGATGTTCTCACAGCTTTTAAGTGTGAAACACCATGCAAATGAAGGCAACAACTTAAACTATAAAATTGATTTGATGGATACCTACCATTAGTATTTTTTTTTCCAGTTGGTGGACACAAAATACTGGTAGCTTTTATTTTATTATTGCTCTAGGTCGACGTAATCTTGAGCTATATCATATAGTTAGGGTTTCCAACTCTTTGTCGTTCAAAAATAGTAGTTCTAAAATTATTCCCCACAAAAATATAGTAGATAACGAAAGGATGAAAAAAAAATAGTAGGTAGGTCATATCTTAAGATTTAAAAAAAATTAAATTCATACGTAGGTAGTTACCAAAACACAAACTAGAAAGCGCGAAAATCGAAATTGCCAATCTGTAAAACTCAAAGTAAAAGCAACTGTCAACTTGACATACCACAATCGTTCAGAAATAGATATTGACGTATCGTTTTACGCTTAAGACATTTTGAAACGAATATTATTGCTTTCAGTTTGATGCCTTTAAAATATAGTAGTTTCACCTACTATATATTTTTTTCAGAAATATAGTAGTCGGGCCTCTAATACAGTAGGATACTATATCATAGAGTAGGGTTGGCAACCCTACATATAGTGCAAATACTTCGTAATTTCGTTCATTTTATTGGACTAATGGTAGCTGGAACTTAAACAAACTGAAATGCTGGTCAAGTCTTTCTTAGCTTGGATTTCAAGCTTGATTATAGCTTGGATTGCTTGTCGGATTTCTTAGTTGGGATTTCAAGCTGTTTGTATGTATCCATAAGTGTCTTCTGAAGCGTTTTCATAGGACAATAGCGTACATACGGCATCAAGCTATACATTCCCCGTATAAGCTGACCTCTCATTGTGTGGAAAACTTATACAATGCGAGATCAGCTCATATTGAAAATGTAAAGCACGGCATGTAGCCTTGCGTACGACTGTAAATTCTAAAGCGCTAAATCCACAAGTTAAATTGCACAAGTTATTGAGTGATTGTGTTTGCTTACGGCCATTTTCAATAACCTATCTACATTATGGAGTTTATGTCAAATTTCTATTTCTAGTAGGGCAAACCGCCGATAGATAAAATATTGCAAACGGCTGTTAGTCGGTAAAACTTCCAGAAGTCGACTTGCTACGGGTGCGTCCAGAGTCAAAATCGGTAGAAGAAGTAAGAAAGCAACTTCCGCAATGTAACTTGCTACCTGGTTTTGGCGTTTTACACTAGCCAAGTCTACAGTAAAATAAAGAAGCATAGTTCGATAGAGAAGAGGATATCAACAGTTATCGCATGAATCCTCGATAAAGTTAATCGGTACGTCTAGCGATCGTATCACATACATAATATTATACCTAATTATTCTCACGTGGGGGTGTTCAGTGAATCACGATCCACGCTCGTAAGCAGTGCTGATGCTCAGATAATAGATAATTTGATAACGATACTTATTATCTATTAAGGAAAAAAAAGTTTAGGCACGAGGGTTTTTTAGTAGAAGAGAAGTTTTTTTTTTTCTATTGGACTGCTGTAGGTTGTCCTAGGGGACCCTTCCTACGTAACCGGGCAGTTATTGGCTAGACCTGAAGGGTCTCCAGCCAATGGGGGGGGGGGGGGGGGAAGTAAAATAGGTACTTAACCTAAGCTAACTACTTGTACTACACTAACATTATGACTACCTGCAACAACAGCACTAAGGGCGACCCCTAGTGGGACTCGGACCTCGGCTTAGGGCGTTGCTGGCGGGGACTTAGGGGGGGGGGGGGGGAGACAGCTTGATGAGAGCTGAATTATCGGTGTGACTGACTGCGAACAGAAGATCCTTAGCGATTTGAACTTATAGAATGTAGATTGAGGGCGCGTTTAGACGACGCGCGCCTGCTAAGCGCAAGCTACGCGCGTCGGCACCTGCGTCTAACTCACTTTGAAATTTTGTTGTATATAATTTGAGTCCTATGACACATAAATAGATCTCAAATTGCATTTGCCATCCTAGCCGGGAGGGTGGAGGCGGCGCGGGCGCTGCGCGATTGCGACGCGTGTACTGCGCAATAGCTGTTCGGGCGCTGAGCGTGCGTGTGTACTTTACATCGATGAAAAATGTACTTTAAGTCAAGGGACTAACTATTAAATTCCAAAATTTCTGAGGAGGGAGCGACTCGAATGCGACGAGCGCGCGCTTTTGCACCGAAAAAAATCGCGAAAATGCGAACGCAGTCTGATACGTGAGAACTTAGTTCTATTTTATTATCGGCTATACATCACTGTGATAGGTTCAATTAATTGTTTGAAACGACCCATTACTTAATTAACTTGGTACCCTAGAACGGGGTTACTTTGATAAATTTTTTGAGCTTCATGTGTTCGTATCTTATTTATTTTCGCTTTTAGCTGCTACATCAATCATATTTTATATAGACTAAATTAACTGAGATATATAAAATCACATAGATTAGATAAAAAAAAACTACATAGCATAGTTTTCGATAAAAAAGGAGAAGTTTTCTTATCAAAGTCGGACCGTGGGCTTTTACTTTGAAATCCCTGTTTTATCATTCAGTGTCAAAGTAGCCCCAATTAGAACTCGAATTTTGTACATAATCAGGGGTGTGATTTAGTATTTTTTGTCTTCGCCATCTAACTTCGCAGACACCTCTATACCGTATGGTAAAACAGGAAAACTGTCAATGTTGCCTATACAGTTAAGTTAAAATGCATAAGTTCCATTTTTACAGAGATAACATATATGACCAAATGCAATATTTTTAGTAACTATCAATGTCGCCCCTTGATTTCAAAGTAACCCCAATCGCTGGTACCTAGTTTAAAAATAGTGTGAGAGATTAAGTTCTTTTAAGAAAATCTCAAGCAATTAAACAAAACAATCAAGGGGCTCATGGCTAATTAACAACTGCACGGATCATGATTTGCAAGGGTCCGCTGCGCCGTTTTCGTGTTAAGCAATTTTCTAACATGTTATTGTGTTTTTGCGAACAAAACTGTTAGGCCACGCCCCTATTCGGTTAGCAAACAATGTTATCCTTTTTGTAAACACGAAAACACGGCGCAGCGGACCCGGCTTTTGCAAACAGGATAACATTACTAACCGAATAGGGGCGTGGCCTAACAGTTTTGTTAGCAAAATTGGCGCTGCGCTCCCGGCTTAACATAATTTACTAACTGAATAGGGGCGTGGCCTAACAGTTTTGTTCGCAAAAACACAATAACATGTTACAAAATTGGCGCTGCGGACCTGGCTTTATAAATTCGTAGTATATTCAAAATTGTCAACTCATTTTTATTTAATTTTTTTCCTGTACCTATTTCGATGCTTTTCTTTTTAACCCAAAGGTTGACTGGTAGAGAATGCCTTATGGCATTAATTAAGTCCGCCTTATGTACCACCATAGTGCGTAGAAGTATAAATAAATAAATAAACAATCCAACTTGAGCTCTGGCATGAAATTTTCAGAAAACTTACTATCTAGCAGTACGTACGCATGTGAGAAATGCCTGCATGTATCAATACCGTGTTCAGTCACGGTTTTACATAAGTGAAGTGATGATTGATTAGGTTGCTAGGTAATTTCCTACCAGTGGGCGATAACCCATTTCTTAGGTCACTCTCTCAACACAACTCACGTAATGTCAACTGATACCCTCTAGGGCTCCCGCATTCCTTTAGTTGGTAGTAGTAATGTACAGTATAAATAGGTTTTACTTGGTTCTTTCCGACATTAATAGTCTAGACAGGTATTCCTTCAACATTCTAGCGTTATTCTTAATCACAATGGGATAGAGAAGTTTGGAGGGTAAAAAAAGATTATGTGTGTATGTTTGTAATCATTTTCTCCAAAACTACACTCTTTTGCAAAAAAAAACGGGCACCTAAGGAAATTTATGTTCTAAGGTCGATTTGAGTTAATTAAATGAAATTTATTTCTTTGACGTAGTCTGTATCCTTATAATCGTGTAAATTAATGCGCGTGAAGTGAATTCGGGCAATTAAAAGAAAAAAAACGATGGATTCTTTAAAACCGATGTACACGCCCAAACAATAAGAAGTGGTCGGCAATAAAGACAAGTTTTTTTTTTTACTTTTTTTAATTAAACAAAGTTACAAATGTAAAAACCTAATAACGAGTGTGACCTCCTCTTGCCAAAATCACAGCTTGAATCCTTCTGGGCATGCTTTCCACGATGTTTTTAATAACGTTTTGAGGAATACGTTCCCACTCTTCTGCAATGACTCTTTTTAGCTCCCTGATGTTTTGTGGAGCAGGTTGCACTGATCTTACCCGTCTCTTTAGAACATCCCAGACATGCTCAATTGGATTGAAGTCAGGACTTCGAGCTGACCAATCTAAACGACGGATCCCAACTTCTTGCATGTACGCTTCCACGTCGCCAGAACGGTGCGGGCGAGCATTGTCGTCCATAAAAATGGAATCTTCCCCAAGTGCAGTCAATGTGGGTTGTGAATATGGAATTAGGACTTCCATTATGTACCGGTGTGCATTTAATGTTCCATTTTCTATGAAAACTAATTCCGTACGCTCCGTCGAATTAATTGCTGCCCAAAACATAACGGAGCCTCCGCCATAAGGAGTGATTTCTTCGAAACACACTTCCGCATAGCGTTCCCGTCGTCTTCGCAGCACTCGCCGGCGTCGGTCCTCTCCACACAAAGAGATTCTAGCTTCATCAGAAAACAATACTTTATTCCAGACCTCCAGAGTCCATGAAGCACAGTTCCGAGCAAACTGAAGTCGAGCAACACGGTGCTCACGGAGTAATTTAGGGCCCCGAGCTGGGCGGTAACTCCTGATATTGGCAGCCAAAAGCCTCCTCCTGACCGTCCACAAGCTAACTTCTACTCCTCTTACTTCTTCAAGGCTCTTCTTCAGGACCACACTTGACGCCTTACGATTCCGCAACGCCTGACTCACCAAAAAGCGGTCATCTCTTGGTTCCGTGCATCGTTTTCTTCCCGAACCGGGTCTTCTTTTGACCGAACCGGTCTCTTGATACCGTTGCCAAGTCCTCTGGACAGTTGAACGATTCACATTTAGCCGCTGAGACACGTAAGTTTGCGAACAACCTTCTTCAAGTAGGGCCATAATTTTACCGGCCCTTATCGCTTTATCACTCATATCAAAAAGTGGTATTTAATGTAAAAAGAAAGATTACATTGTTTAATTTGCAGAAAATATCCAAAAAGTTTTAAAATATCGTAATCAGTTCTAAATCGTTTCAGCAATTCGCGCCATTAGTAAAGCGATTTTAGAATAATCCACAATAATCATTATTTTTCTTTAATTAATTTCAAATTTTAAATTTGGAACGTAAAGAATCATGCCAGGATGCTTCAAATAACATGCCAATACATCGTCAAATTAATAAAACCTATTTCTTGTTCTTCTTCATTGAAATAGAGAAAAAAATCTAAAGTGCCCGTTTTTTTGCAAAATAGTTTACTAGACACTAGACCGATTTTGTTACGGTTGTTTGGCATTTGGAAGGTCATGTCGAGTTTAAACTACTGAACTTGTAGAAAAACTTGGAAGCCATACTATTCCAGATGAACAGTTTTATTAAATTCTGGATGCTTACAGTTAAGTACCTCTTATTTTTCATTTTTTTTTGTGAATTTCTGCATTGACGTCTACATTGCTCTCTCATAACTATGCTAAATCATAACTGTATTTACTCAAATTGTTAAAGATATTGATTTTAAAAGAGTAACCATGGAATTCCTTGCTGTCTCTTCTCCATAGGAAACTACTAATTGGAACCGTGCACCTAAATCGACTTTTCATAAGCGCCTGTAATGGTTTATGTGTCTTTACCCGACTGCGCGACAGCAAAGACAGGGTTATGTTTTTCACGCGTATCTATGTGGCATTCTTTATACCCTCGAAGCATCCCAACGGCTGGATGGATTTTTATGCATGAGGTGTGTATCGACTCGTCTAAGCCGTGCGATGGTTATAGGCTAGGTTTTGTTTTGATAAAATCAAAATGGCGGCTGTGGGATAAAAAAAACAAGAAAAAAAAAGTGTAATATGTTGTGGGATATCACAGAATAGGTCTTTTAAAAATCAATATGATGTTTCCTTGACAATTTTACAGCCATTGTGTTCTATTTAACAATAACACAACCTGAAAGTTGTGTAAAATCTACCTACATGGCGACTAGAGCGCGTGATTGTATTATTAAATGAGGTGCTATAGATAGATTTGTTTAAGCCTCATTAAAACGGTAAGTATTTATAGATAGGTGCGATATCTTGATAAATAATACACAAAAGACGTCAATTTTTTTATATAGAAAACAAAAATCCCGACTTATTAAAAAGCGAACTAAAAAGATGTAGAAAATAAAAAATAAGAACTGAAAAGATGTAAACAAGAATGTTTTCAAAAAATTGCTATCACATCACAACATACAGTCAGAGGCTACGTATGAATTATGTAATTCGCTAACTAACTGACCAACAAAAACATACGTAGCCTCCGACTGCACGTTGTAATGTATTAGCATGATTTTTTGAAAACATAATTATGTATATACGTCTTGTTTACATCTTTTCAGTTCTTATTTTATACATCATAAGTATAATGTTTCCATCTTTTTAGTTCGCTTTTTAAGCAGTCGGGTTTTTTGTTTTCTTTAATTTTTCTTTATTTTGATTTGAATTCCGAAAAGAAAAGGTCCATCGAAGATATTGTAAGTTTTGTGCATGCGCGGCGCGATATGATTTTTTCATCGCATTTCTCGTATCGAAACGAGATAATAGTAAATAAACAAGATAAGAGATAATAGTAAAACCTATGACTTATCTCATCTCGGCACTTAATAATTCGACGACAAAATTATATCGCGGCTCCTATGTTAGGCCCGCTGGACTATAATTAAACATTGAAAGAAACATTTGAGACAATACCAAGACTAAAATAACACGCCTTATCAACTGGGAAGTACGTGCAAAAGGAATGTTAAGAACTTCCGGAGAAATATTGATATAACTTGATCCAATTCTAAAGGACAATTCTTTAAGACATTAATACCGATAAAAAATTATCGCCGCTTCGCCAGTTGTGTTGATATCGTTCGTATAATCTGTACGTAGATAATGACGCAATAGGAAGACTTTGTGAACAAATAACTTTATCAGTTATCAATGCATGAAAACGTCTGACGAGCGATGTGACTGAGGTTGAGTAATTAGATGATAAATGGCTCTTGACTGAATCTGTTTATTAGGAAGTATATTAGAAGACTTTGCTCTCATAACATGAGGACAAAGTCTACCATATATTACATAGTATGCCTGTTTCTATTCCCCAAAAAAACATCATTTTCTAAAATGTTTGTTTTCGAAATAACGTGATTCTGAACTGTGCCTGTAGGCCTAGCACGAATGGTGTGACGTATAGTAATTTTGAATTGGAAAGACTCGTTTTGCACGTAATATTTAATCGAATTGATAACTTTATTCATATCAATGTATGACACAAATTGTGGCTGTCGCATAAATTTAAACTAAAATGCTATAGAATTATATTTTCGATTTAAAATTCACTCACATTAACGTTACGTTTACGTTACAGTACGTCAAAATATTCGTGCTAGTGCTAGGCCTACAGATACGCCAATTAAATGTATGGAAATGACATAACAGATCGCTTGACCGGTCGAAAGCTTATGTTAATCCAGTACATTTCATTGTCGTTTCTATTCTCTAGCGACCATCGATTGTCATTTGTCTAAAGCCACTGTTCCTTTAAAGAAAGACAACGGTTGCTTGCCTCGGAGTGCTCATTAAACAGTTGGTCGCGGGTGTCATACCAATACCTATGACAGTCATTACGGGTAGGTAGAAGCCCGAAAGTCTAACAACCGCTCTAACCCTAGGATATCGGCATTGCCCAGTAACTGGGTTGCGGAGGTCTGATGGCAGTAGCTCCGTGTATAATACTGGTATAAAGTCGCATATGGTTAGACTGGAAGCTACATATTTGGGAAAAGGTCAGTCAGAACATTAAGGTTGCGGATGATATTAACAGATGAAAGGGTGGGTCTCCTTAACTGTAGAGATTGCCTATGCTTTATTTTTGGTAAAGATGTACGAGGGTAAAAATTTAATCATATAAATCAACTTACTTGATGTAACCTGGATAATTTGACATATCGTTGATAAAGAATGATTAAACTGAGTCTTCTGGAGAGAATATTGTAGTGGACTTTGCTCCCAAAACAAAAGATGATGACAGATACTATTAAAGTAACAGCAGAGCGTCGAGATAAAAAAATGACGACACGTTATTAATGAAGAATTGGATATTATTGATGGAGTTTGCCCTCGAATTGGTAAAACCTATGCAAATGATGTTCAAGGTGGTCATTTACTAAAATGCAGAAGAATTGGAAAATAAAATGATAACGAGCATCTACAAACAGGCGATTATTAAGAAAAATAGAGGATGGTTTTCAGGTGGGGAAGGTACAACAAAAATAATGAAAATATGTATCTACTTGAAAGATATGGTAATAATCTGATCAGATGCTTCCCGCGTATTGGTGAACTTTGAGCCTTTAATTGGATAATACTTTTTAATTTAAAACGAGGAAGTACCAGTAATTCCATACTTATAAAGGCGATGGTCAATTGTGTAGATGGATGGTCCAAATTATTATATCCACGGAACCTAGATCACTTGTTAGGTCTTAGTCTTAGCCTTCAATCAGATTAATTCACCGGGCCATTTGTTCAGAAAGCAGGAGTAACGTATTGCAATCAATACGTTGCACTACGTTAGTCAAATCTCTTCGTCCATAAAACTTGGTAGTCAACTTCAGTAAGAAATTTTCAGATCGTTTATCCTTTAAAAGTTTAGATGCTCACTATTTGAAACCATTCGTCCTGTGTTTGGCAGCTTTATAAAGTTCAGAAGCTTTCCGTCAGGTGCCGCCAGTGAGTCAAAATAAAAACTTTCCGTAGATCACTAACAGATGGCGCTACTTGTCTCATTTGTATTCGTGTTGTATAACCACAACGAGCTATTGAAAACAATTTTGTTATGAGATGTCTTTAGCAAGATCTAATCGATTTACTTAATGATAGTAACGAGGTGATATTACTACTAATTGAGGCGTATGCACATTTTACGGTTACTTATTAGTTTCGTGTGTTTGTTTGCTTTGACAAATTTGACTTTGTAATTTGTATAATTTATAATTTTTCCTCTAATTAACAACAATGTTAACAGTGACGCGTCAATGTAAATTGTTTTAAAATATTTTCTACTTCACCTTGATCGGCAACCGGGTTTAAATTTATTCATCAATATCTACATTGAATGAGGAATAAAAACACTGGATAATGAGTTTCATACCTTGGACGTGTGATACGAGAGGTGAGACGTAGTTTTCTCTGCACTGCGTAAATGAGGTTGCGAAAAAAATGATATTATGTATTTGTATATTTTTTTCCTCTCAATTACAGTTCTGTAGCATCGATCTTAATTATGCTGGCGGACGTCTTAATAGACACCTTGTTTACAAGTTTTATGACCATGTGTAGCGTGGTGGCGGACGTACTGACTGGCCTTTAATGTCCAGTGGAAAGTACTGATACTTAGTGTATATCATATATGATGTGCTGAGTGTATAAGAATATTGTAAACAGGAAAGTTACTGAGCACGCGCTCCGGGGCCAGCGTGTCAGAGGTCCGAGTCGTGCCCTTAACCTCTTTAATATTTATCGCTGTCTGATTTGTTATGTTTAATTTACATTTTAGCTGATTCCAGCGGAATCTATTTATAAACAACTTAATCAATATGTAATCACTTTAATTACATTTTGAGCAAAATTCAGGGTTTTGGTCATAATAAAATGCAGTAATAGGGTAGATAATTTTTTTTATTAACTTACTCTTTTGTATTTTTTTCACAATTCTGTGAATTCTTTGCAACGATAAAAAATATAACAATACGAACTCGATGAGGTTCGATACAACATCTCTTATACAATAATATTTACTCTTTAATATCACAAGTACACTTAAATCCTAATTTTTATTAAAGCTTTCAAGTTTGGACTTACGATCTACGATTTTAACTTATGCTAACTGATTGTGAGATCTAAAGTTATCTTGATATCTTCCACACGATTCACTAAACTTATGGATGTTAGCGGACACATAGGGGCGCATGCGACTCCGACGGTGCTGGAACAGATGTGACCGCGGAGCCGGGTCCGCCAGCTCCGGGCACACTGTTTACCATGGACGCCACACGGCGGGGCTCTTGGTGAACGAGCTGTTGGTCGAGCAGTCCAAGGGAGTCGCCGTGTGCATGTGCACAGGCGAGGCAGGAGGCGATGGAGTCACGTAGCCGGAGGTCGAAGAGGCGGTGGACAGAGCAGGGCTGGGCGGGCTCGCCGGAGGAGTGTCGGCAGATGCCGCAGCACGCTGCATGTCGTTGAGTCTGTGTCCCAGGTGGGTCATGAGCTGAGTTCCCAGCCTCACGTCCACACCAGGAATTGAAGCCAGGCAGCGAGACACTTCGTTGGCAGCATGAGTGAATCCAGCACGGAAGCGGTCAGCATCCACAGTGGGGTTCAGCGACAGGCGGCGCTGACGGCGGAGCTTGTGAAGGTGGCGAACGGTCAACTCCAAAATATCGGCTTTCTCCAATTTTGCAACATTTTCTCCTTCAGATTGAAGAGCGCTGACCATCAACTCTTTAAGTTCGTCGAGGCAGCGATTGATGCGAGCGCGCCTTTTGCGCTCAAGCATCGGCTTCATCACTTTGCGATATTGATAAGTACGCGAGACTGGCTGCGGGCCGTCGTCTGCGAGCGAATACGCGATCTCGTAAGACATGTTGGACATTTGTGTGTAGCTAGTGGAAGTGTGCGTTTGCGCTGAGCGTTGAACGCGGAATGCGGTATGTCGGCCGAGCGGGGGCTTATATAGGGAGCGGAGGGCGCGCGATCGTGGGAACGCACGGAGCCGTCGAGTTCCCACACGCGCCACCTGTGCGGAGCAGCTGCCGCCGGGGCGGGGGGCGCGGGGGGACACGCGCCGCGCCGCGCGTGCGCGCCGTAAACAATCGTCGGCGCGGGCGCACGCCGCGACGCCTGGCCCCGGTAATTGCCGGTGTTGCGGACTGATTCTATGCTACCCGCTACTGGCTAAGCTAGGACACTGTAGAACTTGCCATATACAGATATTAACTGCCGTGTTAGGTATGATGTCAGATATGTCCGTAGTAGGATATTCACTCTGTTCATCGATAACAGTAGTAATGGTCTTATTGATGTTTTTAAAATATAAAAATGTTTATTAACGGCCTATATTATGAAAGTAAGACACTTTAAATTTAATAAGCAATTCATTGCGTTTGGGTGTCTCGTAGCGCGTAGCTTGCTGCCTACGGGCCATGCGTAGCACAGTATTTTGTCACCTCCACTCACATTGTTGCATCAACAATTAATCAGATTGTTATTGCTGCATAAACAGAGCTTACATTTCATCAGCACACATTTAATTAAAGCTGCATCTAATTAAGATCAGATTTATGCGTGTAGTGTCGCAATGTAAAGCCGGTGTAAAGCGATCAATCAGGCGATCGCCGCCGGCGCACAATGGCGGCGTCAATTATATTCTGATCGGCTCTCGGCTACTGTTGGCGTTCATCAATCACGGATTACGCGCCGTAATAATTATTGACAGACAGAATTACAGTCGCGATACGCTACATCGGCTTAAATGAGAGTATCTTGGGTAATGATATGGTGAGTCCAAGATTGAGAAGGTTTTGCAACGGGTCTTGTTTATTCATTAAGTGTGTTAATATTCATGTGTGTGTGTTGTGGCGCCATGGCGTGGTGCTCGGTAGCGGTCTCCGCGGGACGTACGCGTAGGTGGGTATTAGTCAGAGTTGCGCGGCGGCGCGCGCGCAGGCGAGTGGGCGGCGGCCTACGCTTGACGCCGATGAGATATTGTCCACCGTCCGGTATCGACACGCGTTCGGTATTATCGCTGATCGCGCCGCGTGAGTGCGTGCTTTCTCCGAAACACCCACTGTAACACTTCAAATGTTTATGAATTTGTTATTATATGGTCATGTAGGATATGTTATTTGAATATTTTATAAACTACATCATGCCACTAAAGATATCATTTACATAATTATTGATAGGTACTGTCTTATCTTTCTTGCTACTGTGCGGGTTAATTGATAAAATGCTGTGATTTTTTTATCATTAAAAGCCTCAATTGATCCGCATTATGATGATTATCAACTTCTTCAAGTTTTAACCCAAAATTTATTAACTAAACAGTTTGCACCTATTAAGCTCGTGGCTAAAAACAATCGCGTGGATTATACGATTTGCAAGGTTAAGCTGCGTTTGCCGCGGTCAATCCATGGATGGGTGACCGTTCGTTACACATCGTACCTCGGAGAGCACGGTAAACTGTCGGTCCCGGGTGTCATACGAATACCTATAGCTATGTCTACACTAGTGTGCTTTCATGTTCATCTTGCGTCTTCGTCTGAAGCATGCGTGAAGCGCCATGGCGCATGCAATAGCGCATGCCATAATACTAGTTCGACAAAAACGCAAGCCCCTAGCGCAAGCTAATCTTTCTATTGTATGTCGACTGACGACTGGCCGAGGCGCACCGGTGTAGATAGACGATAAGTTGCATGTGTCTCATGGCAATCAATATTGCATGCGCTTGACGCAAGAGGAATTGAAAGTTGAAAGCGCAAGATGAACATGAAAACGCACTGGTGTAGACAATTAGACATACCATATGACAGACGTTACGGGTAGTCAGAAACCCGAAAGTCTGAGCCTTAGGATATCGGCATTGCCCAGTGACTGGGTTGCGGAGGTCTGATAGCAGTCGCTCCGTGTAAAATACTGATATTCATCCGCATCTGGTTAGACTAGAAGGTAGAATCTGACCGCAACGTTGTTTGGAAAATGTTATAGGTAGAACAATTTACACCCATTAACTTGCCACAATTGTATTACTAAACGTATTAAGAAAACATTGTATCCTGTTATTAAATGTCAATGTATAAAAATTCCACAACCTAATGTCTTGCTCACGGAAAAATGTTAATTTGTACTAATCGCCAAGGAACTGTGTCGTAGGCACGCTTCAAAACCGGACGATTATGACGACGAGTATGACCATTATTAACATTATTAATCGCTAGTTACATTGAAGTGTGGAAAGTTTGGTTAATTAATGAGTATTGGCCGTACCTATTTTAGTTAAAGGTGTTATTTGTTCGGAGAATTGATTTATAGTTTTTAGGCGATAATATTATACGTAGATAAAGTAAAACTACGAAGATAATATCCAAACGTAAGTTTTGTTTAGCGTCAAATCCACTTGCAAGTTTTCTAGCACAAGTCGATTTCTGCAATCAACTTTCAAGTAGTCACACACACCGGCAGCAAACCGACTTCAGCAAGTTTTACGAACTAAGTGAGCACTTGCTGCAATATCTTGCGCAATAAAACTTGTTAGTGGTTTTGGCGGTTTAGGGACAACTGTATTCAGAAATATACATTTGCTTACTGATAAACCATACATAAACTCACGCCTGTATTCCCCGAAGGGTTGGCAGCGGTGTATGGTACACCCACGTTTCCCCGTTATGTTTACGTCCCATATAATAGGGGGCGAGCGTATTGCCATCGACCGGGCACAAATCCAGACTCCGGGCTGCTACTGAGAAATTCCACACGAAAAAACCCAATAACACTGCCCGACCTGGGGATCGAACCTGGGACCTCACGCTCAGCAGTCGCGCTTGCGACCGCTAGACCAACGAGGCAGTCTGATAAACTATACCTAATCTGATAAATGTGAAAAAGTCTTTTGTCTATTATTGTACGCGTAAAATAACTTTGCCGCTCTGAAACTAGGCTTTCAGCCAGTGTTGTATCTAGGGGCTAGCTAGGGGATATCTAGGGGCTATCTAGGGGCGGATGCCAGGGGTGCAGGCCAAATTAGGCTGCTCAATACAATATAGCTGAAAAAACCCGCAGCAGATCTCGCGTTAATATGTATGATGTCCGGAGAATGAGAGCTCCAAATATCAGAAAATATCGTCACTGTTTTTTGGGGGAGCTAAATTTAATCCATGCCTCCTGCCATCCTGACCCTAGGTTCGTACCTAGGGTCAGCATGGCAGGAGTGTCGTCATTGCTTTCAGTGTTCTGTTCCTCACTTCAGAGGGGCAAAGTTATTTTGTTCGCACTTTACTTACTATTGTTTAGCCGTAACCCACTAGCAGTAAATCTTTTATTGTATACGCACTACGGCTGATAAGGTTTATAAAAACAAATCTACCAGGTTTACTCGGTTTAGCAACCTGTCTCTACTGCACAATACTGTTGCACCCAATTCGTCGCTGCTACCTGTCGTAGAGTCGTAGCTAATAAAGGAGAGTGTTATGCGCATGCCGCGAAACAAAAAAAAGTGCCGATAACAACGTTAGAAAGAGAGGGAGAGAGGGGTTAATAAGCTTGGTAATAAAACTAAATACTTTTTTTTTAGTTTGGTTGGTATGTAGTATGGTTTTTTTTGAGTCTTCTTTTGTCGGAAACCAAAGAAAATTTAACAAAACAAAGGAGAAACTATAAACATTTTTTTTCTTTTATAGAATACGTTGCTCCACACTAAGATTTCTCTTGTACCTATCGTGGGTGCGTTTACAGACACAAATCTCACATACACAAACGCCCAGACCCGAAACAATTTTGTTCCGTGTGGGAATCGAACCTACGACCAGTAGCGCAGAAGCCAATCGCTTAGCCACTGCACCAAACGTGTCAATTTGAATGGATTTGTTTTTGGATTTTGATTGGACTTAACGAGGCACCAAGATTTCCCGGAAGTCATAAAATGTAAGTTTAATACGACAATAATTCTAAATAGCGAAAATGGGTATAAGTAACAAATGTAAAATCTACTTGCCACGTGAACAAAGAATTTATTGAATTTTAGTTGTATTAAGTATACCTCTAAATATTAAAAAAACAGGAGTTAAACATTTTTTTTGGCAAAAAACGTTTGTGACTCCTCGTTCTTGATTTTTCTCCTTTATTTTAGTATTTATTTGAAACATTCTTTTTTTATTTTTTTATTTAGCGATAATCTCGCGTTTGACCACTATCTCGCCTGATGGTAAGCAATGATGTGGTCGACGGTGAAGCACGCTTGCCTAGAAGTAACCTATTCACTCTTGACTTAAAGATCCCAAGGTTGTAACTATCAGGAAACACAGACTCCGGCAGGGAGTTCCACTCCTTAGCTGTGCGAACAATGAATGTGTTCGCAATTCTCTTCTTTTTCTGTCGTGTCGCCCTAGCTATTTGACAATAGCTCATACGATGGTGGTTGGTAGCGAGGCTGACTGCCCAGGGTGCGCCGGACATACTTAGGTATCGTCCTCACTCGTGGAAGCTCTTTTAATGCACCCCCTTTAATGCATTTTAAACATTAAGCAAATGAAGTGTAAGTCAGTAATTCTGGAGGCCCTCAAGTGGCGAAAATATAATAACTTTATTAGTAACTAATTATATTTTCGAGCCGTTTAGGGTCAAACACTCGGGTCGTGGGGTCCAAGTGCCCAACTCCTATTCAGAGATGTTGCAAAGCGGCTAGTCGACACTTCCCGTGACCCGAAGGCTGATCTCTACTTTGGTCAAGGGATAAGGCATTGCCATTCAACGTGGCAATGCTGCCAGCCTTCTGGGCACGTTACCAGTCGACAGCGATGCGGAGGAATATTTTGAAGTTTTATTAGGATATATTTTTCATTTGTATATAGGTACTTTTATTTGTAATTATGTAAATATTGCTTGTGTAAATATTGTAAGATTAGTATTGAATAAATGGGTTTTGAATTAGTCAGTAATTTAAAAAAGGAGACGATTACGATCCACTTTGCTTCCATCAAAATCAGTTGGCACTTTCAATATTATAAGGAACAAGCGTAGGCGCCGGATGCAGGTAATTGCCATTCATTTATTACAACGGCATTTTGATTCCAAATTATGTGTTAAATTGGGAAATAAAAATGGCTATTTAAATATGAAATACAGCACATTTCACCAGTTATAGTTGGTGTAAGTTCCCAACATTTTTATAATGCAATTTTTTTATTATTATTTTATTAGCAAATATTAAAGCCGAACTTGGGTGTCAAGACCATCAGTGTCTACATGTGCACTGTCGGTTATGGGCGTAGGCTCCTAATAACGGTTTATTAGGAGCCTACAATGAACGGTTTTGAGAAAACTTTGCTCCATACAAGGTTAGCAGGAAATTAAAAAGAAAAAAAAATGAGGAATACAAAGAAAAAACTGAAAGGAGTAAAATTACAGCTACAACCTGGGTGTTTTCACGTCACGAGTGAATTGGTTTCTTCTGGGCAAGCGTGCTCCATCGTAGACCGCATCATCGCTTAAATCGCTTAACATCAAGCAAGATGGCGGTCAAAGGCAGGACCAAAAAAAAAAAAAAAACCACAATATAAAATTAACAGTTTCAGAAGTTGATGCACACATCTTCCGCACGGAAGATGAGCTGTGAACTTAAAGAGATACAAATTAATGTAACTTCTGTGATACATACATTTCCTCACAAGGCCATTCAGTTCACATCCTAACTCCTTGCATATAAAAGTAATCAATCGCTGACTCACACAAGGTCAGATGACTCTGAAAACGCCCGGAAATGTGTTTCATAAGAATTTTTACGTAAATCACAACTTACGTTAGATGTGTCATGATTCACGAAGTACTTGCTGTATTATTATGTAACAAGATCATTATTTACATGCATCATATAGGTGTGACGCATGCGCAGTATGACAATAGAATAAATACATAGTAAATATGGCGGTAATTGCGTTATTTTATGTTTGAGTAATGCTCTCTTGTGCAGAGGGAAGTTATGAGGTATTTGTCGAGCGTTATTCGTTAAAATTAAGACTCTTGTATCTTTACCAATAATGAAGCAAAGATCCCATAAATTTGCATTCCAAACTAGACCTTCGCTTACCTCCGTTAGTAACCATCACTAAAATTAGCATATGAGTCTATTTACATGCCCCAGTTTCTTCCGGATTGATGACGTTAACGGCGTGGCGGGTAAGTCCTAATAAAAAAAAACGTAATGTGGACACTTCAACACACATATACATATTTAATTAGCCCATTACTGTCCCACTGCTGGGCACGTGCCTCTTCTTAGAATGAGAAGGGTTTAGGCCAGGGATGCACAAACTTATTAGGACTCGAGCGGACTATGAGCCAAAGGCGGGCCACCACAATTAAAAATAATAAAAAAAACTTGAAATTAGAGATCTTAAAAAATATTTAATAAGTATCGTAGTGTGGGCTTTTGATAAAATTCAAAAACTTTATTCAGAAGCTAAAGCTGTTCATTACTGATAGAATGCAGTATTTTCGTACAAACGGAGTAAAGAGTTTAATTCGCTGGCGGGCCGCATGTACACCGACGAAGGGCCGCATGCGGCCCGCGGGCCGCGGTCTGTCCATCCCTGGTTTAGGCCATAGTCCACCACGCTGACCTGGTGCGAGTTGGCGGACTACACACACACACAACTTTATAGAGCTCTCTCAGGTGTGCAAGTTTCCTCACGATGTTTTCCTTCACCGTTAACGCAAGTGATATTCAAATTCTGATCCGTACATGAATTTGAAAAGTCGGAGGTGCGGGCTGCGTGGAAGGTAACCGTTGGAATATTCCAGTCTGTCCCCTTGATCTGTCACCTTTGGGGGACAAACAGGAATAAAAAATCGATCTGTTCCCCTGTCACCAAGACGAACGGACGGATCAAACGAAATATTTCTGGTCTGTCCCCTGCTTTTCTTTAGGGGGACAAATAGAAATAAAAAGTTTCGATCTGTCCCCCTGTTACCGACGAGGGGACAGATCAAGGGGACAGACCGGAATATTCCCAACCGTTAAACCGCTACGTTAACTTCAACACGAATCTTCGTAAATAATTATAAGTTACAAAACTGATGGGCATTACAGAATATAAACATAATATCGTGTGATGTTAACGATGTGGTTTCGGCAGCGGTTTCAATTACCTAACCCGTGCGGTTTTGTAAATGTATCCAGCGTTGTTGCACGTCAATCGCCAAGTCCTACTACATAGTATACAAGCCAAGATTGTAAATGTAGTAGTAGCAGTTGTTAATAAAACCGGCGATTAAGGCTGGTATGCACCAACATTAACTTCTGGTTAAAGAAATTTTAATTTAAAATTCTAGTATTTTTTTCGATTAAAAGGTTGTTTATCCCGTGTGGAGACTGGCTAGAATATAAAACTTCCTCACCGCACACTGAAAATACCCCGGCCATGATCCACCGAGCTCTCCCGTCGTAGAGCCGGTCGTCTCTTCAGACTCCGCAGTCACACCGCTAATTCAGCCCTCATCAAGCTGTCGCCCCCCCCCCCCTAAGTCCCCGCCAGCAACGCTCTAAGCCGAGGTCCCACTCCCACTAGGGATCGCCCTTTGTGCTGTTGTTGCAGGTAGTCATGATGTTAGTGTAGTATAAGTAGTTAGCTTAGGTTAAGTATTATACTCCCACCCCCCATTCGCTGGAGACCCTTCAGGTCTCGCCAATAACTACCCGGTTAAGTAGAAATGGTCCCCTAGGATCATCTACAGCAGTCCAAAAGAAAAAAAAAACTCTGAAAATAGACGCGTGTTGTAAGATTCAACAAAACCCAGTAAGCTTGGTGGTAGGATCTTTACGGTCCGCCTAGCTGGCCACCATCGTTGCATTAAACTGTGTTCCGTCGTGTGTATATGAGAGCCAGAGGGGATAGGGGAATCCTTCTAAATCTTCGTTGCTTGAATTCGTGTGCTCCATCTTAGACCCTGTCTGCGGTTACCATCAGGTGTGATTAGGTTGAAACGAGCCAAAGTCAAATAAAAAAGAATGAATGTTGAGGAACACCAAGCTTAGTATAGCCACAGTCTACCTATATCTTACTCCTTACAGTCGGTCAACGTAGAACATTGTCGCAGAGCAATCGTGCGGGGGGTTGCGGGGTGACGGAGTTATGTCCCGAGTAGCCATACTGCATACTTGGGATATAACCTCCGCCCCTACATCATTTTGACATTTCATAGGACCTGTCAAATGTATGGGCGTTGACCCACTGTATGTGGAAGTAGGTACACTGTGGTATAGCGTTCCTCTTTTATATTTTTCCTTTCCATCCTCGAGGTAAGGCGCGCTCAGCTCAAAGTAACTAGTAATTTACTGTTCAATACTTCAGTTTGTAAATCCATGATTTACCAGATTTACATAGAATTACTGCAGTCTAACCTACGCAAAAGAAATTTTACTCAGTATTTGGTGACGAATATTTCCCTATAATTCCCGGAACGCGATGAAAACTATTCTCTCTCATTTGTTTTGTGTTCGTGTATCAAATTAATTCTAATAGTCAACTCACGTCTGTCCACTCACTGCTTAAGTATTTATTCTTTTCCTGTTTCCTCACGTAGGTCAAAGGAATATTTCCAATTAACGACCAAAAGCTGTTTTGCTAAATTTTCCTTTTTCTTAATAACCTTTAATGGATGAAGACATTAAATATCTATTTGCAATGTTGTCATACAGATAATGTATTCAGGTTAATGGATGGAGTCATGTTCGTATCACAATTATCTTGCACTTGATTATAATAATAGGAATTTTCCTATTAATACCACAAGTCTTTGTTTATTGTTTGTTAGCGCACGCGCATGTAATTGCTGATAGATAATTATTTAAATATAACTATCTGATAAGAGCGCTGTTAAATAACGCGGTATTTATTTTAGTGACACGCGGTTTGTGAGGCATTATTGTTTCAAGTTCTATTTTAGTTTTAAGTGCGTTGATGACGAAAGAGTACTTAGTAATTTAGAGTAAATTCTAATTTAAGTAGAAGATTACAATAATATACACGTGGATAATAAAACACTATAGCAATTCCGACAGATAGATTGCATCACGTATTTTTCATCTTGGCCTACATGCCGAAGTCGACATCGGCGCCGGCGCCGGTTTTTCCGTGGGGACCTATATCGATGTTGATTGCGCCCACGTGTGTTGTCTCACGGCGCGGCGCAAGCGCCTTTAGTCAATTGCCCGATGGCATACGCATGACTCATCGTATAGCTACCGGGATAGCCCACTAACGTACCTTAAGCCTTCTGGTGCCGCGGCGATAGGTATCATAAAATCTTATCTTATTGAGGCTATCAATAGTGAACCATAATTATCAGGATTAGGATCCACAAAAACGGAAAGTCATGCCAACATGTGGAGACTAATCAGTTAAATACATTGAATAACAATACGAGTCGAATTGATAACTTCCTCCTTTTTGGAAGTCAGTTAAAAAGTTGATTGTCGTGTTAAGTAGGTACCTAATGCCCACAGTTACGTATTGTCGTACTGACACAGCGGAAAGCGGTAACGGAATCCTTACAAATCTGGCGTATTGTATGAAATATCAATCACCTTATGGATAAGGGATACAAGCAAAGGGAATCGCGAATCTGCGGTTCCCTTTGCTACACTGACGTCGTGGTACCGCCGCTCAGGGTCCGACTGGGCCTAAGGGACCTGGGTGGCATTATGACTGGGCCCGCCGCCCGCCTAGAATCAACGCAGATTGTACCACCTTCATGTCAACCAACAAACTAAATGACAATAATAATCAAATAGGCAAGAGTTTTTGGAAGTGTTTATTTTCAAAGAAATACATTTTTATGAAAAAAGTTCCAATAAGTTATAATATAACTAAAACTAGCCAATCAATTTTTATCTATAAGGGGAGATATTTTATTTCGCGAACGTGGCCTTCAGCCGGGAGGAGGGCCCGCGCACGCAAGGGCCCGGGTGGTAAACGCCACTCTAACTCTATAGCCAGTCCGACACTGTCACCGCTGATATTGTTTAGAATTTATACCGCTGCTGGTTTGCTGAGGGGCTCGTGAGCTAACAACCGCACCGATCATACGATTTGCAAGGTTAAGCTGCGATTGCCGCGGTTAGCCCGTGGATGGGTGACTGTTCGTTATAGCGAGACCCCTCCGTGCCTCGGAGAGCACGTTAAGCTGTCGGTTGCGGGTGTCATACGAATACCTATGATAGTTGTTACGGGTTGTCGGAAGCCCGAAAGTCTGACAAGCGGTCTAACGTTAGGATAACGGTGTTGCTCAGTAACTGGGTTGATGGCAGTCACTCCTTGTAAAATACTGGTATTTAGCCGCATCTGGTTAGACTGAAACTGGAAGTCAAAGGGCTAGGCAGAATGGACCGCTATTGTCGACGGTATAAGCGTTGAGGAAACAGTATTATAGACCTGTAAATCTATGATAAAGGTTCTTATCTATCGATTATCTCGTAACAATTTTTTCTATACTTTCAACTTGCCACGATGATACAGCTATAAAAATATTAACAGCCAGTCGTGTAAACGATGTTGTAATCGATTACAATCGGCAAGGTCATCGGATCGCGTGCCTGTAATACGCCGTTAAACCGAGAATATGAATGACCTCACTTACACGACAACAGCATTGTTCGAACGGAACTGATAAGGCTGCATTGTAAGTTGTACACATTGCCGGCGCTCGCGCATGATTGATAGGAATCACAGGCTGCTCTACACGTGCGTGTGCGTGTAAAGCAAACGAATTACTGGAAAGTTTTTACAAGTTAATCTACTTCTATATTTTCGACAATTTGAGGTAAACGTTGATGTATGACATCTTATCTTGAGTTATAGACATTTTGTTATGAAAAATATAGGAAGTTAAAAAAATACTTTAAGAATTTTCCATACAAATGAAGAAATAATTTTATTTGATTTGTGCATGAAAAGAGCCTTCACGAGTGACGTTACTTCAGTACGTCCGGTGCACCCTGGGCAGCCAGCCTCGCTACCATCCTTGCTGATTGGCTAATCTTTTCACCACGGCATGAGTTATTCTCGTATAGCTCGTGCCGACACGATAGAAGAAGAAGGTTTGACTTGTATAGAATGTATCTCCGAGATCATATCAGAAATTATGAGATCCGCAGGAGAACCAAGGTAACCGACATAGCTCTAAGAATTGGCAAACTTAAGTGGCAGTGGGCGGGGCACATTGATCGCAGTACGGATGGCTGATGGGGCCGAAAGGTTCTGGAGTGGCGACCGCGTACCGGAAGACGCAGTGTGGGTAGGCCTCCAACAAGATTGACCGATGATCTGGTGAAAGTCACGGGAATCCGCTGGATGCGAGAAGCACAGGACCGGTCGATGTGGCGATGCTTGGGGGGGGGGGGGGGGGCTATGTCCAGCAGTGGATGTTTTTCGGCTGAATAATGATGGAAAATATTTAAAAAAAATACGCGAGTTTCGAAAAGTTTGTTTTACGAAAGTTGTTCAATTACCGATACCGAGTACCTATAGGAAATTTAACGAATTTTTTAGAGTAAATTATAAAGGATAATTAAAAAAAATGTCCACTAAAACAGTAAACAGACTGAACTAAATAAAGTTTCAAGCTATGTAGGTTTTAACATAGGAATTTAGTAAAGATAGCAAGCGAAAGGAACACTGCTTCGAAATTGGTTTTCTCTGTTAGCTTTACGAACACAAGTATCCGGTAGTTATTTACATTTAACATTGTCTACTTTTGAAATAATGTTTACAAATACAAGTTTAATTTGCATGGTAAGGTATAATTATTTAGGTTGTGGCCACGCTAAAATAGTCACGTAGGCGCCTGTATAACGATTTTGCGGAGGTTTATCCTGTAAACAGCGACACTGCGTGGTTACCGAGCGCACTGTACGTGCCACGAGAGACGTGTGTGGTTGCCACGCGCTCTGCACTATAGGCGTAGGGTTGGTACTTCGCATGTTAGAAATTTCCTTATCCTTTTCACTGTAAGTAAGGTGTGACGTTTCTCTACAAAACCTTACCTTACAAAGAATATCAAATACTAGCTATTGTCCGCAGCTTCGCTTGCGTGAAATTTTGAACCCGTTAAGTGACGATTTTCCATACAAAGTTTCATCCCCTATTTAACTCCTTTAGGGTTTGAATTTCGAAAAATACTTCCTTATTCCTTGTCTATATTATAAAGGGAACCTCTGTGCAAAATTTCAGCTTTCTAGGTCCAAGGGTTTGGGCTGGGCGTTGATGAGTCAGTCAATCAGTCAGGATTTTTCTTTTTATTTATATAGATTTTTAAAAAACAAAACATGGATAATATAGCTATTTTACGGTTTTTGTTGATATCGTTTATATTTTTTTGATAGCAGTCTCCTTACAGCTACAATTCACGAAATGACCGATATGTACAATTCATCTTTCGTTGAACATAGTCTGCAGTACCTACGTCCATTCGACAAGAAATGTTTTTCTTTTAAAACAAGGTTGCTCATAATAAGTAGTGGAAGTGGAATGCTAAAAACATGATGATTTATGTTTATTTGTTCCGTTTCTTTAATGATAAATTTTCAAATGCGCATTAATTACATTCAAAAATGCCTCATAATTATCAGTTTAGTCATTAAACATATTTGTACTACTCATGTGATAATAACAGAACATTCTCAAAGAAATAATATGACTAGACACAACAAGAAGCCGCGCACACACGTATGACTCAACAACGACTGGCAACCCTAACAATGACGCAGGCGCATGACTTATGACACGGTTCGTCGCACGTGCCGAACTGAACGTTGCGTCTGCGCATGAGGAAACACCTACTTTACACCTTTTTACTTCATTCGCTTTATTTTAACGCAATCTATGTCATGTACGTTTTAGCGGTCACCATGAGTCATCAAATTGTATTTAGGTTTTAAACGCGTATGTTTTCTGAAGTGGCATGATGTCCGTGAATCATTTATTTTATTACTGTGCAAGTACGTATTTAACTATTCATGTATGAGTACTTACATTGACTAATTTAAATAATTATGTTGAGTATTTCATCATTATATATTATACAATGCTTTAACATTTAATGCTGAGTTAACCCCGGTTTTTAGTTATGACTCATTCGATTCGTCTTTGGTCCAGTCCAGGGGCCCATTTGACGGAACTACTCTGCAAGTCTGCACTCCATACTTTGGTACATCAATTTAGCTGAATAGTTCCTAAACAGGTATGGAGTGACCCCTGGGCTTTCCATTTGGTATGCCAACAATTCGTCTCCATGTCTTAGGGCCGGTTTTTTGATCCCTAGTAATAGTCAAGCTAACCATTTTTTAAACTGATCATAGTTAAGACTCTAACCAATTGTTAACTCATGTTTACGTTTTTTGATCCCCATTTACATTAACCATTTGTTGTAATTTTTAACCATTGGTCGACTTAACTAGCGATCAAAAAACCGGCCCTTAGTAACCATTTCATCATCACTTGTCAAATCCTACTTAAGGTCATTTCAGAGGTTTACGTTGTTCTAAATCTTGATCTTTCTTCATGAGATCACTGTATTTCAGACTAGACTTTTCAATAAACAATAAATATTTTTTAACTGAC
Source organism: Amphipyra tragopoginis (assembly GCA_905220435.1). NCBI lineage: Eukaryota > Metazoa > Arthropoda > Insecta > Lepidoptera > Noctuidae > Amphipyra > Amphipyra tragopoginis. The sequence goes on from HG992009.1 coordinate 17,280,559, forward strand.
CGTGTTTTTACACCAACCTGTGTCTGACACTAGGGGGTGTTAAATTAAAGAATGAACTATTTTAATAGAAGTTCAATGCTATAAATTGCCAATAACTGGGATGCGGGGGTCTGATGACAGATGGCAGTCGCTCCGTGTAAAATACAGGTATACAGTCGCATTTGGGGTGCATGAAAAGAGTCTCCACGATACTTAAGTACGTCCGGCGCACCCTGGGCAGTCAGCCCCGCTACCAACCTTGCTGACTGGCTAATCTTTTCACCACAGCATGAGCTGTTTTCGTATAGCTTTTGCTGACACGAGATAAGATAATAAGAAACAGTCGCATCTAGTTAGACTGGAAACTGGAACCCCAACATGATTGGGAAAAGGCAAGGCAGAATGAACGTAATACTACAAATGAAAAATATTAAATTGTAATACTAAATCATCATTGATCCGGATATGAACAGTCTATACGATAACACATGCAGCATTATTGCAAGTCATCAGCAATCAATTATCTTAGTCAACACATCGCTATTTCCGAATTATTATATCCGTTTGATAAAACTTTAAATATAAAAACTCGGATGAGCGGACTTTCCAGATAACGGGCGCGCGGAATCCTCCGCACTTCACGGGTTTTCTTATCAATTAACTTTATGTAAGAAAAAATGTTTAACTTACTCATCGGGGAATAAAAGATAAACTAGCATGTTATTTCTTTTTATTCCGGTGTTTTCCAAGTTTACTGACAATTATAGATGTACGTAACGGTTTTATTTACTTTCATCAGTACGCATGGGAAAAGATTGTTTATTACTGAGGTTTTAGTTTTAGTATGAAGATGCTGATGCAAGATAATTGGGATATAATAGAATAGAATATTCTTTAGTATACACACATAATAAAACAGAGCAAATTAATAAACCCTGTTAAGAAACAGTACAAAGGGCGTCTTATCGCTAAAAGCGATCTCCACCATCAATCATCTACGATGTTCTTCTCTCAGTCAACCACAAAACTGTTAAGAACCAAATTCGGTTTAGTTTTCTTAATTATAAAACAATTAGGGTATTGCTTTTTGATAAAAGAACATAGATGACAGCTGAAGATCGAGAATTTGAGAATGAAAATTGAACGAGGAAACCTCAAAACACAGCAATGGGTAAAAATAAGTTGAACGAGAGCGTGAGTGATATTTTTGAATTAGAGTGCTACGGACTCGCGGACTACTACTTACTGCGACTTTTGAAAGATTTTTCCTCCTTTCTTACTTATTTAAATTAAGTATGTCAAGGAAAGATTAAACGCACAGGGGGAAGTAGGTTTTAGATGTCTTGCATTTGATTTGCAAAATTAATGCCTCTGGGCTTACCCAGGGGATATCGGTTTCACGAATCAATAAAACCATGCTGACCATATTCACGGAAGATGAAATTAATATTAATATACCATTTTGGTTGGACTTTAGTCATCAAAAAGTTATTTGTATTTGCTAAATCTTTAGTTATTGAAATGAGATTCATCCGAATTAATATCATTTCGTAAAAATCCGTCTACCAGGTCTGCGGACTTCCCGTTCCGGTTTTCCTAATTACTACGGATACGATTTGATAAATAATCGATTCGTCATCGGAATAAGATTACTATCATATCGTAACGTCACTGTTGTTCTCGAAATTCTAATCAGGTTTATACCCAAGTCCGCGAACCGGCTTGATTATCTCGCGGATCTGATGTTAGCGAGAACCGAGAACCGGTTCTGAGGTGACGAGAGCGGTCGCATGCGCATGACGCGGCCTAATGATGGCGTGACCTGTGCCGTGTTATGACGATGGCAAACGTTTCACTGGTGACGTTGTTCTGATTCACGAGAAATCCTTTCTTTATAGTGTCATTGTTCTTTTAAACCGTGACGTTATTTTGTACGTCGTTGTTTTGCGTGACACATGTCATAATGTTAACTAATATGTCATAATGATGACGTTAATTGTTATTGATGTCATTGTTGCATGTCAAACGATGACGTTTTGTTTACCTTGCTTCAGTTTGATAAGAATTCAGGGATTTCCCTGGTTATATAGTTGTAATAACTTGTGGAGAATGCACTCGAACAATTACGCAACTATTTTATTGAAAAGGTAATTTACATTTCATAAGTGTCGGAAGTCCTTTAGTCATCTTGTAGTTGAAAGCTTTCGAGGACATTGTTTACAAACGTTAGGATAGGATAAGAAGAAAGAAACACTAAGGGCCTGATTCATAATCCTATTTATGATTAGTTACGGTTTAGTCACGTTCATTTTTCGGATTTGCCATAGTTTCGGACACAAACGGAGCCCTTATTCATGAGCTGTACACGCGGCGAGGTCGCTAGTCGAACCGATTGATTCATAATCGTCGATTAACTCTTAGCTGACAGATAATAATATAGCCGTTTAACAGTTTCTCTGTAGATAATCTGTCAAACTACCATATTTATTCTATCCAACAATTGTGAACAGGTCTTCTAAGCATTTAAGTACACTTCAACTGCATTTCTTCTATAACTTAATCATACATTTAAAGTTTTCTAATTACCCACGTGTTTTGAAGTAGTAAACAACTCATATGATAAAATAAACATTAAGTGCACTCGTAATTTGAAGTTCTGTAATTCCCCTTGCTAAGATTAAGGGATCTGTCACATTAACATAAAAACCTTGATACTTTTAGACATATTTAGCCGCACCACCTGTGAAATCATGTGCTTTCAGCTGAATAAGCATCCATACCATGCGTGAGCGCTGACGTACGCGGAAACTTCATGAATGCAAACAGGCGAATGCGTACGCATCATATAAAATCTTCAGGGAGCCTACTCCGAAAAACGAACATATAAATATACGGTCAAACAACGAACTACTAGAAGTCATTTAATACTTGGGACTAGGGTGAACGAAAGACAAACTGACAAACCGCGAAAATCGAATCGATCGCCGGATCCGAACCACTTTCGTGGTTGGAAAACGTGCGATCTTTCAGCCGAAACTTCGTAGTTCGATTTTCGGAGTAGGCCCCCAGTTTCTATGAGTGTACTGCGGATTGATGTTGATAAATGTATTTAGATAAGTTAACTCATCTTAAGTTTAGGTGTATTAAGAGGCAACTGAGGAACTGAGTCCACCCCATCTCTTCCCATGGGTGTTGTAAAAGGCGACTAAGGGATTCACTAGAGGATGGGCAGCAGCGTTCTCTGAGTACTTTAACAACCATACTGCGATCGCCAACCCGCCTGCCAAGCGTGGCGATTATGGCAAACCCCCCTTCTTGGGAGACCTATGTCCAGTAGTCTTTCGGCTGAATGAAGATGATGCTAATGATGAGGAACTGTGTCTGGTAGATTGGCAGCACTGCCCTTCTGTGCATGGACTAAATCAAACTGTGTTATGAAACTTGCCTTCTCAATTGATTAGGTTCTCAATTGAAGAAAAACCCGAAATACCAAAGTAAGATAACTATCTACCTAGGTATAGGTACCAAGGTACTTAGTGTTGGTGAAAGACAAAAAGACCCCTCGTAGTTCAAAGTAGGTACGTCAAAAAAGATAACATTTGTTGATCGGTATCGATTTATTACTCATATCCTTGTAAGGCCATTTATATCGATCGGTGATTGTTGCCTGATTACTATTGTATTCGCAAAATATCCAAGGTTGTGCAGTTATATCAATTTTATAAATAAATTTATTAAATTACCAATCTGCCATCGATATAGGTAATCTATTATGTATTTTTAAATTTTCATGGTTATGTAACTTTATAAAAGCATTATAAATTACTAGCTTTTGCCTGCAGCTTCGCTTGTGTGAAATTTTGAACCCGTTATGTGACGATTTTCCATACAAACTTTCATCCCCCATTTAACCCCTTCCCTCAGGGGTTGAATTTCGAAAAATCCTTCCTTTTTCCTTGTCTACATTATAAAGGGAATCTCTGTGCAAAATTTCAGCTTTCTAGGTCCAAGGGTTTGGGCTGGGTGTTGATAAGTCAGTCAGTCAGGACTTTTCTTTTTATTTATGTAGATATTGTTTGTATAGATTAAAGCAACATTTTCTTCAGGTACAATGTAACTGTACATTCTCAATAAGAACAAGTTAAGTGTCTACTTAACTGTTAATGTTTACATTTAATGGGAGCAGTTAAAGCGTTAAGAACCTTGACATAAAAAATACCATAAAATCGGTCCTCAGGTAAATATTTGGTCTGCAGTAGTGCTGCGCATGAGCACCATCTCGATACCTAATCCAACGGTCATTTGTGTTCATGCGACGTCTCAACAAATATTATTTTAGCTGTCGTTCCTTGAAAGCGGTGTCGGCTTTCGTTAAAGGCATTTTTAAAGTCGGTGGCGCCGAGATTTGCAACCATCGCCAAATATTTGAGGCGACATGTCGGCCCTAACTAATGAGTTACATGTGCACAACATTTTTTGCATTTCAAGAGCGATAAGTTGTGATTTTTTCACTTCCCACTCGAAGCCATAAAGCTTAAAAGCTTATACTCGTAATGATTGCTGTGCAGATGTAGATGTTAATGTGTGGTATTAACAACAGTCACAAGATGTAGTGGGGCGTCACTACAAATGATGTTGCCAATAAATGCAAACGACCAAGCGACATGTTATTGGTAAATTCTGCATTTTAATTGCGCAAAGCACTCGTAATAGAATTGGCTTTGATTTTGACAATACAACAAAATTCGTTGTGTGTAATATAGTACAATACAGCCGACGTATCGGCGAGTCTGAAGTTAGTTGTGATAGTTGTTTGGCTGCGCAATGAATCTTTTAGAAACGAAATTGTCTACTGCGCAGTCAATCAGCTAACTTCAGACTCGCCAAGATACATCGGCCGTAATGTAGTAGAGAATTCGGATTGTTAACACATACGTTGGTTGGATGGAAATTGTTGACCTGTCAAACCAAAGTCATTGCGATTACGAGTGTTTTGCGCAGTTAGGATGCTACATTCTAATTGCGCAAAAACACTGGTAACGCAATTCGGATGAAGGTTTGGAATCCCTATAAATGTTTTGAATTCAAAAACACCGAACCTTTTAGGATGCCACTGTAAAATGTTTGTACTAGGCTGAATCCTGTTAATATTGTAGGTACCTAACAATACTCCAACCATAAAATTATCGTAGGCAGCAAACGACTGTTTCTTTCCTCAAAACCTTCCTCATGCTGTCCTCGTTGGCGTCTTTAAACCTCTTGACAAGACAATAGAATAACTAACACGTGTTCGTTGCTAATTTTCCTCAGAAGTAAACAAAAACTCGACAATGTATTGTAAAACAGGTACAGAGGCAAGTGCATTTTGGAAATAAACAAAGGAACGGATACTTGAGACAGTAACTGCACACAGGGGGCCGAAATAACACAATGTGGCGCCAACTTTTTCTTCCTACCCTCTAGATTAGGCTGGGAGGTGTCGGAACAAACGACGTGAAATGTCTGGCTTTTGTATTAAAACCGTCAAGTGTCAAAAGACAGGACACTTGAATGCGACTGCTAATAACATGCCGAAAATAGGAACGCCTCTTGAGACTCGAAATGACGCGCCGATATTACCAATGGGCGTATGATCTATGCGCAGGAGTATTTTTTCTATTAAATTTTAAATCGCTTATGTAAGACTAGCTTTTGCCTGCGGCTTCGCTCGCGCTAATTTAGAATTTGACAATCAACTCTTAACACACAATCATGATTCGAAAGACACGTGGCGCCATCTTTTAATGTTATTGTTGTTTTCTTCGGAAACAGTACTTTTTTCGGGATGAAAGGTACCCTATGTCCGTTTTTGTACATCTGACAACGTATATGCAAAATTTCAGGATGATCGGTTCAGTGGTTTAGGCGTGAAAAGGTAACAAACAAACAAACTTACTTTCGTATTTATAACATTAGTTAGGAAGTTAGGATGTATTTTCCTCTCCGTAATTCTTTTATATTTATTGTTATCCATACAATAGTAATAACATACAAGTTTTCAGGGTAAAATTAACTTACCTTTCATTCCATACAATTTGAATGGAAACAGACTACCGGATTTATTGGAAATCAATAATTGCTTGTATTACTATTCAAGGGACCGCGTAATTTCGACTTCACAATTGCGGGTTTTACTCGAAGCAATTGTGAGGAGCTCCGGAACTTTGTTCAACCAACTACTTTGTAAGCTTCGCCGTAAAATAATAATTTCGTCCAAAGATACGTGAATATATCAATGAAAAGGCGCTTTTATGTTTTGGGTCTGACGAGGCGTTATTCGGGTTCCCGGAAAGATAAAAACCCTTTTCGTGTTAAGTTCGCAAAACCATCCACGTGCTGGTTGCCGACAAACGTAGTTTAAGGTCTATACTTATAATTCTGAAGGACGCGCTAGAAATAATAAAAATACTTGAAGAGGCTTTATGTGAGCCGCTGGAGAGCCTCTAGAGAGCCGCTAGAAAGCCGCTATGAGCATATTCAATAGGAAACGATGTTTACGATTTCAAAAGTCATATTTTACTGTAGTGTCTAGTTTAAATTTAACGGCCGATTTTAGTTTTATACTCTTTCGGTCTTTAGAGTCGACCACTTTGTGGTGTCACCGCAGTTTTATGGTTCCTATAGTGGTAATTATCATGGACAGATACGACGTTAATGTGCCTTATATTAGATGCTTTTAGCGTGCTTTTAAATATAATTTAACATATATTGTTGTTAATTTATAGGTTTCAAGAATCTCGTCGTAAAGAAATCGTTTTGTGTGGATCGTTCTAGCGTGGAATGAGAAAATGTTGGGGGAGATAATGAACATGTAGAACTTAATTTTGCATTTGATCTCGGAAACCGGTTAAATTTTCAAACCGGTAAGACCTTATGTAGGTAAGGAACTCAATATTTTGAATTTGTTCTTTATCATTCAGCCGAAAGACATAAACTGCTGGATATAGGCCTCCCCCAAGCCATGTTTGGGGGGTTTGCCATAATCGCCACGCTTGGCAGGCAGATTGGCGCAGTATGGTTGTTAAAGTACTCAGAGAACCCTGCTGCTGCTGCTGCCCATCCTATAGTGAATCGCTTTGTCGCCTCTTACGACACCCATGGGAAGAGATGGGGTAGTGCTATTCTTTACATCCGACACTGAACATTTTGTTCTTGTTATCCGATAAATAGAGCGTTATTCTGAAATAAAGTTTTCTTTAAGATTAGCGTTCAATAATTTATAATAATTAATCGGTGATACGTCCTTAAAATGATTCTGAAACAATTTTTTACAGATTTTCAACTTGTTATTAACAAGTTGGCAACGCAGGTCGAGAGCTATCCGTCGCGTTGAGTGAAATCGTTTTTTTTTCGGTTACAGAACAAAATGATTATCGGTTTCGTTCTGAATGAAAAGTTCATGCAAAACCATTAAAAACCTTAATTAACCGATATTTTTTCAACCGGTTCTGAGCCTTGGCTATACATTTTTGCTCTTAGTCTAGTCACAGCTTTATCCTTCATCTTATTTCTTTTTTTCGGTGCTGTAATAGTAGTAGGATGATTGTAACGAATTAATTAGATGCTACCAGGCATCTGTGTTACCTTGTTACCTCGTTTATTACAATATTATTGTATTAATTGCTTGTATTTGTTGCTACGTTTTCCTTAGAATTGTCTCGTAAATTACCTGCAGTTAATTTATGAGACTAATCTAAGGAATTATTGGTTTGATTATAATATGTAGATTCGTCTTAAGTATAGCTATTAATTAATTGAGTATTATTAACTAACTAACATACTTAATTTAGGATATAATGGGCATGGATAGAGTCAAAGTTATTATCCCTAAAATATAGTATACAATTTTGAATAACTCCAACAACAAAAAATAATAAAAGATCCTTGTTTTTTTATTTTTATTATTTGTCTTCGTCGCTTTCGATCCTAGTCACACTTGATGGTAAGCGCAGACAGGGTCTAAGATGGAGCACACGAATCCAAGTAACAGAGATATAGAGAGATTCCCCTATACCCCTCTGGCTCTCACATACACACGACGGAACACAGTAAACTGCTTGGCGCTTACTTGACTTTAATGTGAGGGTGGTAGTTAGCCAGGCGGACCGTGTAGATCCTACCACCAAGCGTGCTTGGTTTTGTTGAATCTTACAACACGCGTCTATTCCCAGCGTGCGGTGAGAAAGTTTTATATTCTAGCCTGTCCTCACACAGGGAGAATAAAACTAATTTCGGGTCGTTGACTTCCCTAAGATAGGGTTGAGCTACACGATGGCTGATGCATGCGTGCCATCTGTTAGGACAGGTCCTCTCAAACTGCTCTGGAACTTTCCTCAAAAAGCCAGTCCAGGCATTGCACTGCATTGTCCTCACACAAATATTTGACTTTGACCCTTGAGTTTGTTTCGGCCTTTCTTCTCAGAGGTAGTCAGATAGGAAACGCCGACGTCATCTAGCTTTAAAAAAAAAACACCCCGCCATGTAAAAGTGATTTTTAAATATCCAATTTGCAGAATAAATGATTTCCTTTCATTTCATTTCCCTAGCATACCATCGTACAATAAGTCCTATTATAGTTACTTCTCACTGTTCGATTAAACTCTCGAAACGTATCTCCGATTAACATCTACCATCCGGTTATAGTTCGACGTATTTACGAGCGTATCACGGACGCGACTCGTCCGCTACCGCTCGCGGGCTGACCAAACATCTATTAAATCTGTGTTATCTCTTTAATGACTACCGGGCATTTTTAGGCTTTCGTGCCGGGGATTTTTACGAGTGGTTTTTGTTTGGTAAATTAATCGAAATATGAATGAGAAATTGTGACAGTTCCGTTCTGACTGTGAAATCTACCATCTACTAGTGTAGTTCCATCATTCTTACCAAAAAAGCAAAGCCCTGCATTTTAGTTTTAATTTTCACTAGCTTTTGCCCGCGGATTCGCTCGCGTTAATTTGACAGTCAACTCTTAACACAATACTAAAGTTTCTATAATAATTATAATTTAATCATGACTCGAAAGACACGTGGCGCCATCTATGAACGTTATTGTTGTTTTCCTCAGGAACAGTACTTTTTTTCGGAATGAAAGGTACCTTATGTCCGTTTCTGTACACCTGACAATGTCTATGCAAAATTTCATGATGATCGGTTCAGTGGTTTAGGCGTGAAAAGGTAATAAACAAACAAACTTACTTTCGCATTTATAATATTAGTTATTTTTCATAATTATTGCCCCTCTCTAGATACAATATGACCATTAGTGCGCTAGCAGGAACAGAAATTAAAAATATTTTTAAATTTTAGGATGCACTAAGCGGAATACCGTTGGTGCGATTTGAATTGGTGCTCTTCAAATTGTTGCGCTAAGTGGAATGCCTCAGATGTAGGCCTCAAAACTAGCACCATATACAAGGCATCCAGTGCATTTAACCACCATTTTAAGTCGACCTATTTGACTGACATGCGAGTTTTACGACCTGCCTTATTTTGTCTGAATCAAAACGGAACCTTAGCACATGACTTTACCTCAGCATTTTTTCGTACCAAACTATTAACCACCATTTTAAGTCGACCTATTTAACTGGCATGCGAGTCTTGCGATCTGCCGTGCTTATGTCCGATCTCATACAACGGAACCTTAGCACATGACCTTACCTCAGCATTTTTTCGTACCAAACTATTAACCACCATTTTAAGTCGACCTATTTGACTGGCATGCGAGTCTTGCGACTTGCCTTGATTCTTTCCGATCTCATACAACGGAACCTTAGCACATGACCTTACCACAGCATTTTTTCGTACCAAACTACTTCTAAGAAGATATACCGCGAGATAACGAGATAAACAGTAAGTTTGCGGTTTTTCTAACAATTCTTTGGCGCTTAGAGTCGCGGAAAACGAAGTTTGCACTTAACCTTTACGTAGTAGGTATTTGTATTTATTCTCTGATTTTCCGCCTCGTGCTGCGGTCACTGTGATTAGCAGATTGACGTCATAGTGTTAAGATGCTTACCTAACGTATAAGTACTTGTTATAGACATGTAATTGAATGGTTCTAGAACCTTGATTTTTTCCACGCCACGTTTGGAAACTAAAGAAAAACCAACGGTTACAGAACAAGAAAAATATATGATTAAAGTATTCAGTGGAACAATTCTGATAATCCCAATCGTATACATAAGAGTGTAGTCTGGAGTAATTTGGCGACAAGTATTCCAAACATCTAGCAGTGATAGTCAAAGTCAAATAGTTTTTATTTCAAGTAGACCAGATCACTGATGGTTTCAAAAGGTCAACACTAGGTGCTCGGTTCCAAGAAGTAGGTCCTTTGGAGAAGAGCCGGCAAGAAACTCCATGGACACTCTTTTAAAAAATAAATGGTTTGACAATTTGCATTGTAGTAATGTAAGAACAATGCAGATTAGTGTACACTAATAATTACATACAGTAGGTAGTACATTAATAATTAGTGTAAAATAATTATGTACATACAGTTAAAAACATGAAAAGCAATGAGAAAGTTAGCTTTTTAAAACGATTGCCATAGCAGTTACGAGCTGACCAGTCCCAACAGACAGCACCCGTTCACGAGCAGCCTATATATATATGTATAGCCTAGCGGTTGAACGGTTGCCTTCCATGTAGAAGGGTCTGGAGTCAGTCCTGGATTTGTCAATAGGCCGTATAAGCCGCGGCCTAGGGGCGGCAGCGTCCTAGGGGTGGTAGATTTTAGAGGACGCTCGCTCGCTTTGACAAGCTTAAGTTTGTGCGCGATCATAAATATCAAACAAGTTCAAAGAAGGAAATGAAGTGACCTACACCAGTGTTTCCCAAACATTGTTCTGTCATGGCCCGATAATTTTCACACTGCCCCTTTGTGACCCACTTAATACTTTTAAACCCAAGCTGGTTCCATTAGGTAAAATAATACACATTTATTAATAGATATTAATACTACATATTTCGGTATCGCCTGTTTAGTCACTAAATTTTAGTGCGAAGTATGGAGCTGCTGCTTATTTTTCACTAAAAAATCTGAGTTCGCGGAAACTGACGAAAGTTTTATCCTAAGGTCTGGTTCCACTTCAAGTCGGTTTCTATATTTATTTATAAGGTAAACTAGTGTTGAAAACCCAGTTTCACATTTATTAGTTGTGACAAAAGGCAATAAAAAAGTTGCTACCCGGTATTTTATTTTGATGGCCCGGTACCGGGTCGCGACCCGGCAAATGGGAAGCGCTGGCCTACACTTATAAAATGTATAAGTCCGGCACTGTCTGGAGTTCAATCTCGGCCCGCACCTCTGACATTTCGAATTCATGTGTGGATCAGAATTTAAGTATCACTTGCGTTAACGGTGAAGGAAAACATCGTGAGGACCTGAGAGGGGGTCCAAAAAGTTCTCGATGGTGAGTGTAGACCGCCAACCCGCACCAGGGGGTCTACTCCCTAAGCACGAAGTCCGGGGTTTCGGCCTTAGTTACGAGCGTTTCCTACTCCCTATCACCTACGGATATACGATTATTTCGGGGCCCGAACTAAGAATGAATCACAACACGATTTGACAGTTGTCCCTACTACCGATATGTTTTTACCCGTCCGAAAAGTTGAACTTGACACTTGTTTTGTTCACTCCTACGTTTCGGAATACTTTCGGACGGGCGTCTAACTTCGTTGACGGACTTAGGGAGTAGGACCCCAGGTCAGGTTATGGTGGATTAAGTAAGCGGTGATGGGCTGATTGTGATGGTGTTTCCAAACATCATGATTGTTTTTTATATTTTTTTAATGCTTCAATGTCGTTATCTTAATTCATATTATTACTATAGAAGCTGTAGGAGGAGGAATGTTCAGCTATTGGAATCTTAATTCAAATCTTCGTATCCAGTCTTTTTTTGATGTGCAAGGGTGGCTCACATTTTTATTCCTTCATGATCTTTGTACGGGCCTCGTAGCGATTTATGTTCGGTATAGAGGACGATAACGTGCTGATGATTTTATAAATGGTGGATAAACAACTTGCCACCTTCAGATAGTTGCCGCTTTAATCGACATTGAGTGGCGCCAGCGCAACTTGTTTGTATCAGTTCCGTTATGAGTTCCGCTAATCACGAGTCCGACATAAAGTACCTGTATCAACAGAAGCAGACACATCCCGGTTTACAAAAATAGAACTAAGTAGTCTTTTTAAAGAATAATAACAAAACAAGATTCAAAAAGAAATAGTGTCCAGTCAAAATAGACAAAATAATCTTAATATAAAATCTGGATTATTTCGCAAATAGTTGAAAATTGGTAAAGATATAAATATATCATTACAAGTGAAATGTCAAAAGTCCCCATTATCAAAAAAAAAAAAAAAATTCAATGTCAAACAAACGTCAAAAAAACGGATACTCATAAACTTTTAATACCGCCATGAATCTCAATGTCACTAATCTGGGATTATAAAAATAATATTATAAATTAATGCCAAAGATTGGATGTTTGTTATTCAATGACTGCTAAACGGATTTGGACGAAATTAGGTGCAGAGGATCTATCCTGGGTTAATTAGCTTGAAGATACTTTTATTGAATACTTTAATGCACAATGGTGGTACGAACATAAGGCACTTTACATGGCGGACATGGTCAGGGACTGTGCCCTGAACATAGCCATTATTCTTATCTTGTACCGTCACGAGCTATACGATAATAGCTCATGCCGCCGCGCCGTGGTGAGAAGATTAGCCCGTCAGCAAGGTTGGTAGTGGGGCTGACTACCCAGGGTGCGTTGGACGTACTAAAGTATCGTCCATGAAGTATGACGTCCTTTTAATGCACCTCAACTTAGCCATTTTAGCTATACGATGTTATTTGATTCCTTGAAGGTCAATCCATGGCCATCCCTAACATTGCGCAAACGCCTCAATTGGTAAACACAGGTGGCGATACAAAGACCACGAACGCATCTTTACTTTAACATGGCGAATATTAAAACAAATCTATTGAAGGCTTCGATCATAACGTCATGACGTTAGGGCTGACAGATTTACAAACATTTCTTTAAGGTAAACAGTAAACTTCACGGCTGTATTAATTGAAGGGTTGGGTAGAGATGTATAATACACCCTCATTTCACAGTTATGTTTATGTCCCATGTAATATGGAGCGAGAAATCCAAGCTCCGGGCTGCTACTGAGAAAATCCACACGGAAAAACCCAATAACACTTTGTCCTACCTTAGGAAACCCAGGACATCAAACTCAGCAGTCGTGCTTGCAACCACTAGAGTAGACCGACGAGGTAGTAGGTGAACAATGTAATCCTTTAAAAGGCTTATTTAGATCTTACGGTAATCTAGTAATCAAGGAGATAATAATTTCGGAATTGCATAATTTTATCAGCGGATTTGTGTTTATCTGCTAGTAGTCCAGACGGCACTAATCATTTTATGAATTAATCAATATAAGCAGCGTGTATGCAGTTGTCATGTGACATCACATGCCCATGTTTCTCAGATGGGTAGGCAGAAAGGTACCATTGTTCATCCAACTAGAATAAGAACGATAGCTTACTGGTGTTGACTGTGTTGTTTTTCAAATGCTGAGCTGCTAATGAACATTTCTATAAAAATATTAGAGGTCGCCAGCGGCTTCGCCCGCGTGGATGTCTTTTATCGCGTATTCTGCATTTTTCTCTACTGTAATATGCATGTATTATACATATAAACCTTCCTCTTAAATGACTCTATCTATTAAAAAAAACCGCATCAAAATCCGTTGCGTAGTTTTAAAGATCTAAGCATACACAGGGACAGACAGACAGCTGGAAACGACTTTGTTTTATACTACAGGGTGTTAACGAATTCGTGTAATTCCTTCAAACCACGTGATCTACTGATGACACACATTAATCCTAAATGGCAATTTTTGAAAATCAACTAAAAAAAATTTTCAAAAAAAAAACTTGTTTTCTATTTCTGAGTCATTTTAGAGTCTTGGGTTATCTGACTGCAAAGAGCGATATCGCGTTAGTCGTGCCTAGCCAGCCGTGTCGCCGTGCTTTCATTAATTTATGCGTGGTATCGAAATGTTCACAAAAATAAAACATTTTTTTTGCAAAAAAAAAATTCTTATTTTTTTACTGAATCCTTATTAGGTGGTTTAGATACGATCGGTAACAAAGCCGCATGAAAAAATAATAATTTTATTTTTTTATTTTTAATCAAGCTAAATCCCGTGCGGGGCCTGTTTACATCAGTAGTAGATCATGTGGTTTTAAGGAATTACACGAATTCGTTAACACCCTGTATGTAGTGATATCTAATAACACTTTTCCCAAGTGTTAATCAATCCACGGACGCTGTCGCACTTGCAACCATTAGGCGGTTGTCAGATAACTCCTATAATTAGTAAGAGTTTCAAAATGACTACGTTCTCAAAACTAGGACATTTTCTTCTTCTTTTCGAATCAAAATTGTGCTTCTTACTTATATTACATGATATCCACGCCAATCGCGGCATCGGTAGCATTCTTTATGTCCTCAAATGTGCAGGTGTACTGACATATTGGATTAAAAATATACTGTAACCACAGCAATGCTACGTTTGGTCTAAAATGTGGAATATTTGCGGAGAAATCACCGTTCCCTGTAAAGGTGTGGCTGTCAGCCCTGTCCTCTTAGTATGCAGACAGTTGACACAAGTGGCAGTCACCAGATTAAGGTACAGATGATATGCCAACCTTCGCCGCCGCGCGTCGTCACGCCATCGCGACAATTTCTCTCACGCGCCGGAGCTCAAAAAGATGATATATTAAAGTAATATTTCTTGTGCTTATCTTTAAGGCTATAATTTATGTGCAATTTTAGCTTTATGAGCTGTTGTATGGATTCTGTCGTGACTTGCGTAACATTGGTGCCGATTTTCTTGTTCACCAACTAAACAAATAATACTATAAAAACCAAACAAAACTAAATACAAATGAGAGAATTGCTATATTTTACACACGCAGCGCAAGCAAAGGATGGTAATAGATAAAACTAAGTTAGGGATGTCAAACTAGTTAACGCTTAGAATTTCACCGTGTTTTTAGTTGACACGTATTGACGTGTCGTCTAAACAGTTCAATTAAAGACAGCTCTTATTACGTCCGTCTTTTTTTAATTTTACTAGAGTGAAAAAGATGGCCATAGCCTAAATTAAGTTTAGTTTTTATACAACAGAATTGGCACCATGGACTTATTTGTGTAGTAAGCGGGGCCAATTCTACAAACAGAAACTTTTATCAATTGCAACTTAATCGTTCATTCAGACAGTTTTCGTTTACAAAAACTGTCAAAATGTTTGGTTTTAGTTTTGTTGTCAAACAATTTGATATTTTTTGTAAACGAAAACTGTCTGAATGAACGATTAAGTTGCAATTGATAAAAGTTTCTCTTAGTAGAATTGGGCTCCTGGGCTTCCAAAATAAGTATGACCGCTTCAGGAGATTATTTTGTTCGCCTTTGGTAACCAATGTTCCGTTCCGTAAGTCAACCTATTAGTATAATTTTCCTATTTCATTTCAAATTCACGTAAATATCGTATAATATGCCCTACGTATTTTAAGACATTTTAACCATCAGTACGAATGCACCAAGAAAAAAAAAACTCATTGACGTTGTAATGAGAAACGTATCGAAGAAACATGATAGTCTTATGCGTTATAAATAAAAGGGTGCTACCACAAACGTATTTAAACAAAACAGCATGTTTATTTAAAGACTAACATTGCACCATAAAAATAGCACTTCCACAGCCTCCAATACACTCAATAACGAGTATTTGCGAAACGGTAATTACAACCAACAATCTATTCGCTTTGATTACTTGCTCAGCTCCGCTCATTTCCGCTCGAGGATAGAAAAATTAATAGTTACATGAATGGTAAGGTAATGAGCTCTTTAATGACGTCATTTATTCTGTTCAAGTAATTTAAGGCCGCGTACCGAAGGTTTTTGTAATACTTTATTAATTTAAGTAATTTAATGGGACCGCCTTAATAGCATGTTCTATTAGATTACGACTTCGTCTACGTTTTTGTTTAAATAACGAGTAAGAAGTTGGTTTATTAAATCTTTAAGGTCACTGCGTTCAGTTTGCTAGTGAATAAATACAGCTGAGATTTATAAAAACGTACTAGAAAATTAACAGCTTCTTGCTCACACCGATAATTCAGCCCTAATCAAGCTGTCCCCCCCCCCCTAAGTCTCCGCCAGCAGCGCCCTAAGCCGAGGTCCTAGGGGTCGCCCTTAGTGCTGTTGTTGCAGGTAGTCATAATGTTAGTGTAGTACAAGTAGTTAGCTTAGGTTAAGTATTTTACTTTCCCCCCATTGACTGGAGACCCTTCAGGTCTCGCCAATAACTGCCCGGTTACGTAGAAACGGTCCCCTAGGACATTCGACAGAAGCTCAAAAGAAGTTGTTTTTTTTTCTATTTGGCTGCTTGTAGATGGTCCTTGCGAACCGTTTCTATGGAACCGGGCAGTTATTGGCGAGACCTGAAGAATCTCCAGCCAATGGGGGGGGGGGGGAGGGGCAGTAAAATACCTAATCTAAGCTAATGATGCAGCTGGTATTCAGCAGCGTCTGGTTAGACTGGTTGAAAGACCGTTGAAAAAAGTTGGGAAATGTAGAAAGAAAAAAATGCTTCTAATATAAAGTTGTACATACAGATACATAATATCGCGCCTCAATTCGCCAAAGGATTGGGCAGATCTGTATAGTACACCCTCATTTCATTAAGTCCCAAGTGATAGGGGGTGAGCCTATTGCCGCCAACCAGTCTCCGCGCTGCAACTGATAAATTCCACACGGAAAAACCCAATAACACTCACAGGACTTTACGCGCATCAATCGCGTTTGCGACCACTAGACCAACGAGGCAGTCAATTGCATATCATCATCATCATCATTCAGCCGAAAGAAGTCCACTGCTAGCCATAGCCCCCCCCCCCAAGCCATGTTGGGGGGTTTTCCAAAACCGCCACGCTTGGCAGGCGGGTTGGCGATCGCAGTATGGTTGTTAAAGTACTCAGAGAACGCTGCTGCCCATCCTCTAGTGAATCGCTTGGTCGCCTTTTACGACACCCACTGGAAGAGATGGGGTAGTGTTATTCATTACGTTCTTTCCGTGAGGTAGAGCAATTGCATATATCTCAATGTTAAGCAAAACGTGAATTAAAAAAATAATTAAGTTGTACACACGGCTACACTTCAAGCTATGCAAAACCAGTATAAGCTGACCGTTACTTGTGCGAAAAGATTATACAAAGCGACGCCAAGATAACCTGGTTTTGTATAGCTTGATGTGTAGCCGTGTGTACCTACATAGAAATTAATGAATGCAACGAGTAAGTACTAAACTTATAACAGGAATATAAATTATTTATACGGTTAATAACATTTTATAATTCCTTTGATAGCAGGTTATTAAAGCTGGTTTCTAAGCGATATTACGGTACATTTGATTAAGAAATGCAATAGTTTACAATATAGGTAAATAATTATGGGATATAAATTTTATGTCCTATAATTTCCTCTGATATTAATTTAGCTTGTTGACGACTTTGTGTGTATTTATGTTCTTTGTGTTTATTTATGTAATTTGTGTGTATGGGGACATCCAATAGTAACGTGAGACAATTTTGGCTAATTTTCGACCCCTTTTCCCCCCTTGGTAAAATTTCATGAGATTTTGCTCGACCCCCTCCCCCCTAACCGAACGTGAGTTTTTTTTAAAAACAATTTTCTTCTTTGTTTTTTTATTTAAGTCTAATTAAGACTAGTATTTAAGATTTTTATTGACGTAGCATAGAATCACAATGAGAAAATCAAACAATAAAATACTTAAATAAAAACCATTTTTCTCGCAATTTTACGCTGTTTCTTGCGGAACATAAATTACGTGATGTTTACCGAGACCACCCTCTCCCTCACGTGAGATTGAGTGAGGTTTTGCTCGACCCCCTCCCCCCTCCCCCTAAATACCTCACGTAATTAATGGATGCCCCCTATTCATGTACTTTTTATGTTATCAATATTCAGGGTGCATGTGAATTATTAAAATGAAGTTGTAATTAAATAGTTGAATACAAGTATTTAACATTGATACAATGTTAATATCATTTATAATAAGTACAGTCGACATCAAAACTAAAATACGATGATTGTACAAAGTTTTAAAAGTGTGTTATGAACTTGTTTTTTATTTATATTATTTTTTATACAAAATAATAGAATAGACTTTCAAAAAAATAATCATTACATTGATAATTGAATTTAATCTTTAAAAAAAATCATCAAATTTTGCTGATACTTTTATAATTCTTTTATGCCTCACACTGTGATTTTTCCAGTAAGTATAGCTGTGCATTTTCAGATACGAATTACACATGTACAAACACCCAAACCCGGAACCATTATCTGTACGCCATACATACAAATATTTGTTCCGTCCGGGAATCGAACCTACATTCCGTAGCGAAGAAGTCAATCGTTCAACCACTGCTCTTCTCGAACCGTCATCATAAGACATGAAATCGTTTAATTGTTTTCATTTCACAGAGAGCTATCATTTTTTTTGCATTTCTAAAACAAACCACAAACTTTCAAAAAATATCTCTTAATAAACCGTGTTAGTTTATTCAAGTCACTCAATTATTTCATTATTTTAATCTGTACACAACAAAAAACGTTTTATCACAGTAACAAGATTAATGTGATCAAAACGTCAACGTAACGTTAAATTAAAACGTTATTTTCACCGTACCTCGTTCATTATAAGGCTGCGTTTACACATGCGCGATTTTATTTGGCGCGAAAGAGCGCTCTCTTCGCGTACGAGTCGCTCACTCCTCAGAAACTTTGGAGTTTAATAGTTAGTCCCTTGTTTTAACGTACATCAAGAATGCACTCCTAGCCGGGAGGGTGGAGGCGACGCGGGCGCTGCGCGATTGCGATGCGTATACTACGCAATACAATAGCTATTCGGGCGCTAAGCGTGCGCGTGTACTTTACATCGATAAAAAATGTACGTTAAGACAAGGGACTAACTATTAAATTCTAAAGTTTCTGAGTAGGGAGCGACCCAAATAAGAAGCGCGCGCGGTTTCGCGCCGAAAAAAAACGCGCCTATGTGAACGCAACCTAACGTAATCAACAGATAATATCGGGCGGTCGCCATTTATCAACGCGTCGCCAAACTTATTGCAGTTCTTGATTCAATGTGTCTTGTTTAAAGTGTGGTTTCATTGTGATGATTATGTTTAAAGAAAACTGGTATTTCCATAAAGATTTTGGGTCATTAGGTCCAATTGGGAGAAAGTTACTGTTGAAGGTAGAAAAGCGATGGTTTTCTTCCTTTTTATCTACCTAGTCTTTTTCCTACGATGTTGGTTTATTCTTCTTCTCGAAGCTATACGAGAATAGCTGATGCATGCATCAGCTATGTTGGTGTCAATTTTCAGTCTAACCAAATGGAGCTAAATATCAATATTTTACACAGAGCGACTGCCATCTGACCTCTACAACCCAATAATTAGACAATATCTTGAAGGCTTGACCGCAGTTGTCATACTTTAGGCTCCTGACTACCCGCAACGACTCAATCGTATGACAACCAGCCAGGCTAACATGCGTAGCGCGAGATAATTTTGTCGATACATTATCTCGTGCTGAGTCACGATAAGCACGAGATAATTCGACGATAAAACTATCTCACGCTGCGCATGTTAGATTAGCAGGACCGACGGTATTTACTCCTCAAGACACAGGTCTGATATGTAAAGAACGGTGGTCAGTCACACATCTAGGAACTGACCGCAGCAAACGCAGGTTTACCTCGCAGGCGTTTAGCCACGACCTCCTCTGAAAACTTAATTATATAAAACAAGTGTATGTTTATTTCTAACCAGGAGTCTAGATATTTAATTGCATGCTTCTTACTTCAAAAGTGCCAGATTTCTCATACAAACTTTCTACACTGATTTCACCCCCAAAGGGGTGAAATTTCCAAAAACGCTCAAACACGTGTACATTTATTTTTTACCAGAAATCTTCATATTTAATTTCTTGCTTCTTACTTCAAAAATGACGGACTTAGGTACATACAAACCAGGCATGTTACGGAGGTGGTTTTATCGGAACCGAAGTCTATACATTAGAAGATTAATCACGAAATATTTTTATCAAACTTTAATACCCATAAAAATGCAGCATAACATTGGTCTTGGGTGTCAGACGAATACCTATCTTACGGATAATCAAAAGCCTGAAAGTTCGATAATCGGTCCAACCTTAGGATATCGGCATTACCCAGTAACTGGGTTGCGGTGGTCTGACGGCAATGGCTCCGTGTAAAATACTGATTAGACTGGTTACTCTGCAAGCCGACCCTATAGTCGGGAAAAAGCTAGGCAGAAGAATGATTCAAGTAGCACTTTGACCCTCATCTAATCTGTTTGTGACCATCAACATGATTATGTATGAATCATGAAAGCTTGTGTTACAACAGTGTTGCAATTGTACTTTAACGCCATCGTTAATGGACCGGACATCCTATAGACATGGCGCTAATTAAAGAAAGTAGGTTACTTTTATGCTTCGAATTAACGAGGGCTTCCTTGCAAGTGAAAAGGAATGACCCTAAGTTTTATTTAGCGCTTTTTATTGCATTATATTCCGTATGGTGCCGGACGTAAAGAATAGCACTACCCCATCTTTTCCTATGGGTGTCGTAAAAGGCGACTAAGGGATTCACTAGACTCTAGTGAATCGCTTAGTCGCCAAAACGTAACTCAAGTACCTATACAGGCAAACGACGGATATCAATTAAATACGCAGGCAATTTTTATTATAATTGAGTATAATAGCTTTTTATACGCAAGACACGCTCAAAAAAGCGTGGAACACACGCATAATTCCTTAACGTTACGTAACGTACCACGTTAAAATACGAATGTAATTAATTGCTTGTGTCTCTTTTGTTGACAATGTACAATAAGCAGAGTTGCAACTAAAACACTTCTTGACATTCAGCTTAAATGTGGGTCACTGAAAATTGATATTTTGTAATGTGTAGCTGTTATATTTGTTGATATATGTCGCCTCTAAAAAGAAAACTCATTTTCCTTGTCGATTTGACATTACAAGTAGCCATTTCTATGTGTTTGTTTTAGTCCTAGATTATGCGGAAAGAAGTGTTATCTCACTAATTTTTCTTACTTAATCTTAGCTCAGAATTAACGGCAAATAAATAAATTAAAATTCAATAAATATTTTACAGTTAGTGGAACGTGCTATTAAATGAGTCCAGTCTCATAAAGAGTGAATTAAATATTCAATTATGTGAAACGGTCGACGCATGACTGATCGTGTGATCTTAGTCTTATTGCTCGTCACGATCAGCGTCTGCGCCGACATTCAACGGAATATATCAACAGAAATTTTATTTTCACATAATCTTAATTACTATCCTTTGCAACTAATTGTGATTCAAAAATCAACCTTAACGTTAAGAAAATAAAAGTGCTTAAGTAATGGTAAAGTGACTCCAATAAATTGGTTCTGGTAGTCAAAGATTGAAAGTCAATAACCAATTTGAAATGTCGTTAATTGCGTACGAGAGCAGACTGCGAAAATTGAATATAAATGTATTGAAAAAATACTTCATTAAACTAAATGTCACAGAACTGGTAAAAATCAATTAAGAGCGACAGTGATTAATGTTTTAATTGAATGCGTGCAGCGAAACATGCGCAGAATCACGCTTATGATCTTCACGAGATTAAGCAGTTTTTTTTCACAATTAACTGCGTAATTTAATTTATTATGGTAAAATCCATATGCCGTGAATACCACCTTCATTAAAAATAAGAAAAAAAAACTAATTGCTGTCTCCCTCTTTTTATTAGCAATGTCACAGACATTGTAGATAATAATTTCTTTGCAAAAATATCTGCAAAACGTATTAAGTATCAGAATTATATTGAAATTCAACAACACTATTATTAAAACCGACTGCACTACAATAAAACATAAACCCAAATGTGTCTCCGATATAAAATTACTACTGACTTCAAAAGATAAAAAGGTTTGAGTGCCTTTTAATTCATTCAAAACCTTATAAGTACATTAATTGAGCAATTTACCTATCAAGATCTTACCGAATAGGTAACAACGTGTGTATTATGCGCAGAGGCATGAATGGACGGCGCAATTCAGACTGCACTAGTAAGCGTTGAGGCATTCACGCGGACAGGCGCAAGCGCACTAATCGCCACTCATGCACAGTAATTACGTAGGCCCGATACATGAATGAATTACAATTGTATGGAAAATTCATATTATTATTGGGAGATGATTGATTCTGTTTGCCTTTGAAAAGTTCAGATCTTGGGATATGATTTGCAGGCTTGGCTGGAATTCTTTAGCTGGGTGTGACTATCCAAGATGTTTCGAGATACCTACTGCTTGTACTAATGATACTATACTAATGTAACGGATAATTAAATATAAAATGTATTTTATTTATTGACGACGTTTTTTGCTGTGATAATTATCACTGGAGGATTCTTCTATCTAATATAATTAGCACCAATAAATAAGCCATTATTTCAATTAGCACTTCTACGGTATATTACGTTTGAATATAATAAAACGTCAATCTAGTCAAAGATTACATACATGGTTGTCCACATAAAGATCAATTAGTCGGAACATAAAAAAACGTATCCCAAAACAATTAACGAAAGTTAATCCAAAGTTAAATCCGTGACGTGCGCCCGCCC
Organism: Amphipyra tragopoginis; assembly: GCA_905220435.1. NCBI lineage: Eukaryota > Metazoa > Arthropoda > Insecta > Lepidoptera > Noctuidae > Amphipyra > Amphipyra tragopoginis. The sequence goes on from HG992009.1 coordinate 17,303,394, forward strand.
ACAAGAAGCGTCCGTAAAAAAAAACATACGTCCACTACCAACTAACATCTCATAAGACACTCACACTAAATAACATTTACGCACACATGCACGCATCACCCATTAGTATGTGAGGCGCGGCGAGGACGTTGCGCGTGCTCGCCACTCGTTCCACGGCTTCTTATTATTATTATTTATTGTTGAATAATGTGAATGGTAATGCGTGGTTGTTCACGATCCCGCATAACACCTGCCGTCTTTTCCCACAGTCGAGCTCGGGCTGGAGGCGCGCGCAGGAAGTGTGCGAGTGTGAGCGAGACCGACGACTCGCGTGCACTGCACGTGCGTCACTGCGCCTACGACTACACGATAGAACGAGATGGCACGAGGGATAGATATCGTAGTAGCGTAGCGCGCGTAGCACCGTAGCATTGAAAAAAAAGCGCAATATTGTAGTGCAACTAATGTTAAAGCCTCATTTTCACGTTAATCGATTGTAGAGTTACGCTTTATTAAAACTTCGACGCAATTAAACACATTTAGATACAGATAAGCTGATGTTTTGACTTGCAAATTAAAGTAAATTGATAGGTTATTATATTATGTTAATTTACTTATTTATATGTTGATTATTTTTTTGGTAAACACGGATGTTAGGTAGGACCTGAGTTGCGAAAATAGGTTTTATTGTCATTATTATTCATAATACTTAGGAGCTCCACACACCAAATGCGTTGAAGGTCGGTGCGGGACCGGCGACCGATGCTGCCATATTTTGTACTTATGTATTTATATGAGACAATGATTGAATGATTAAAGTTGCACATAAGTAAACCAAAAAAAAATGGAACTTTACTTTAAAAGCGGTGGCCGCTGACCACACCGCGCCGCGCCGCGCCGCACCGCTTTTGCTGGGTAGACCTCTTTTAAAACTTTGCCAATATTTTCGTTGCGTCGAGAAAAATATTAGACGGTCTTAATATCATGATTTTGACCACGCATTAAATAAGTCTTAAACAGAATACATAAGTCACTACACAATATGAGATCTCGGAAAAAAAATCTTAAAAAAATATGATGTAAACTAACGACTTTTTAATAATATTAACCTTCAAGCCGGCGGCAGTGAAAGCTTTTTATACCATTAAGTATTTTGATCGCTTAATTTGGAGCCAACGGTAATGCACCAAAGGGTTGAATGGTGCATTACGGCATAATAACGACCTGATATTGGTAAATTACTTTTTGACTGGTACACTTTGGTAAAGTTTTGGTATTTTATGGCATAATGTCTTCGGGAAAGTAGTTATGTTTTTTGATATGCAGTCATGCACCGTTCATGAGTAACTGTACCGGGTTCCCGCTGAGTGGTTATTATCTGAGCTGTGGGTGCCCCACATTTATTCCAGTATGTAAGTGGACTTGAAAATGACTTGCCTGGTTAATGGACTCGTAAATATATCATTTTATATGCTAAATAAAGGGATACAAATAAAAAGGGTTCTGATTCTGAATTGTTTTTTTTTTATGTTAAAACGCTCTACATATCATGTAGGTATCGTAGAAAGCGACTGATAGAATATATACTATTATTATAAGGATTCGATACGAGCACATTCATTAATGATGTGACACTGGCAAACAACAATCGGTATATATAGCGCAGGCTATTACGCGAGCTAACTTAGCTTGTGAACTGTGAACCGAAGTATGAAAAGACGCCACAGCTTCAGCTCTCGGTGTGGCCTGTGTTTTAAGGGCGGTGGTTTTCGTTTTCCTCCTTATTTAGAGCCTGAATTAATTAACAGCTCTCATTGTTGATCTACCAAAAGAAGCTACAATAATGTAGAATTCCATAAATTTCTCAATTTTTTTTTTAAATTTATCTGTAGGTATTCTTTTGAAATTGTCACTTAAGATAACAGGGATGTCTCAAATGAGAGCTGTTTATAAAAACAGGCCTAAATTGCTTGGTTTTTGCAGACTGTTTCTACGTAACCGAGCAGTTATTGGCGAGACCTGAAGGGTCTCCAGCCAATGGAGCGGAAGTAAAATACTTAACCTTAGCTAACTACTTATACTAAGCTAACATCATGATTACTAGCAACAACAGCACTAAATGCGACCCCCATTGAGACTCGGACCTCGGCTTAGAGCGTTGTTGGCGGGAGATTGGAAAGAAGACAGCTTGATGAGGGCTGAATTATCGATGTTACTGCGGAGTCTGAAGAGACGACCTGCTCTACGACGAGAGAGCTCGGTGGATCGTGCCCGGATCGACCGTTGAACGATCTGTTATTACTAAAGAGCACTAACAAGTAATATTGTCAGTTATTAGCGCAAGACAGCCATGAACTTCAATAAGAATAATAATCACAATCAACGCAACAAAATATCATATTACTTCTAACTGGCGCTCCGTCTTAACAAAAGATGGCGTAATTTTCCTGTTATGCTCTTCAATTCTTGGCCAATAGATGATAATATATTGTAGAATACCCACTGCATCAATAGACACCCCGGATGTTCGCAATTTAGTTACGTTCAAGCCATTGAATGCTTTAGTTGAGTTAACAATAAAAATTGCTCATCCTACGTGTTTGGTGAAATACTCGACATGACGCTGGAGACCTAACCTTCAATTCTGAACTCTATCTTTAAAACTTTATAGTTTAAAATTGAGTGTGTGATGCATGGTCAGTTTTTGTATGGCACGAGATTGTCCACCGTGTAGGTCAGTCTATTAAATCGGTTGAGGACCGGATGCGGCGCTCGTGTTTCAGTGATTTTAACAATAACATCTTATGTTACGTCACCTTATACTTTGTTTACTTCAGGGTGGTTTTATTTTTAGCAGGATTAGGTTTTTATTAGAACTTAAAAGGCTAGGTTTCCTTTTGTAGTTTAGATTCTGTATGCAACAGTTTTTGACAGTTGTTCTGGGCGCCTTATTTATGTATTTACTTGTCTTTAGCATGGTATAATAATATGTTTCACTGGTATTCTCTTCCCGAGACAGCTAGGTCACGTGATTGGCCTAAGAAAACGTCATCAGCTGGGGGTGCTTCCACTATGTATAAATAAGTTACCCGAGCAAGATGCATTTTTTCACATATTTGCTTCTTTGGAGAAGCAATTTTGAACTAGTAATTTAATACAGTTTACTTTTTAACTAAATAGATGAATAACACAAAATAGAAAATAGTTAGGCTAGTTAGCAATTTATTTAATGTTTATTATGAATTAAAAATCTCCTTTATTGTATTGGAGATGTTAATCAATGGCAGCACTGATCGTGACATTCATGACGTAGTCTTAGGCCATTGCGGGAAGAGAATACCAGGCGTAGTTTATTATTATACCATGGTCTTTAGCAGAGGTGTAATTGACAACCGAGCGGATGAATGTGACAAATTTTAGAAGTCGACTTGATGCGGGCTTGTCCACAGTTGAAAGTCGGTTGTAGAAGTCAACTTCCGCAATTTAACTTGCTAGTGAATTTAGAGCTTACAGATCCAATTAATATTTATTATTTTCTACGGTTTCTTGTAACCGCCACCGTATTAAATCATCTTGTCATGCCGCATGTTATCTTAGCAACTTCACATAAATCTTTTAAGGTCAGGATTTCCAGGAGCGGCTTTGCGGCTCAATGAGCGTCGAACATCAATGACTGGGTTTTTGCAGCATTTGGCGAACCCTAGCCAGTGTGGCCGCCAAATGTGGCCGTTTGGCCTGTAACCCGACCTCGGCTAGCCGATACCTTTCGCCGAGATTCACGCCACATGCTAAAACACATGGCGAGCCAAAGGTCGACCAAGGAGGTATTTTTTATAACCTTCCTTGTTTATGTCATGTTAAATCATGCGTAAAAAGGCTGTTATTATTCAATAATTCTCTGTAACAACCGTTTTAAAATAGCCGCAAGTTATCACACTAACAGACAGCTAATAAACGACTCGCCACCAATTTATTTCATTGTAATCATGGCTCTCGAGTCGGCTTCAATTGCAAAATAACAAACGGCTCTTAAATACAGTAGCGACGAGTCTCGCCGGCAACACCTCGCAGATAAATCAACGTCTCCATTACAATTTTGTTCTTACTTTCGAATAAATAATACTCGCCTCTGTCCCTTTCACGCTTTGAATTTCGAACGCTCACAAATTATGGTTGGTTCTCGTTATTTTATTGTCGTATTATTTTTTTTGCTTTCATTTGAATGTAGATTCTACTAGTGTCCTTGTCTTGTCCGTTGGTACTGCGCTGTGCGTCTCGTTCCATCTCGCGGCGCGGTAGTAGCGTCTCGAGCACGTGCGACACGTTAAAGGCAGATCGTTCCCACGGTCGGGCTCGAGCCAGACGCGCCCCCCGCGCGCCTCTCCGCCCGCTGCGCGTGATTCGACTCCGGACACTCGTGCCAATGAAATAAAGTGCCCGCACAGCACGTTCCAATTGCAAAATGCTATTTGAAGATTTTAAAGCAATGAAAGTGGAGAAAATGGCACCTCTTTCATTGAAAGTTCACTGGGTTAGAGCGACTTTTAAGCTAAAATATAATGGCAAAGTAACAGTACTCTTGCATAAAGAAAGTCAAGAGTGCATTATCGCAATCTGTCAATACTAAACGATCGATTATTCAAACGGACACTTGCTTGGACAGCTGATCATAGAGACACGCATGAAAGTGAAAGGACATAAGAAATAAAATGATATGCAATCTATTGATCAGAACGCACAGAGAGGTGATCAGGTTGCGCAACAAGGAGCCATGTTGTCCCAGTCTAGATTATCAGGCTACCTGTCAGCATTTCAAACAATAATTAATCGAAGTGATTGTGCAAATTTAGAGGCTTGTCAAGTGTGGGCGGCGGAGAAATCCCAGTAGCAACTAAAATATCAAGGTAGTGGTGCCGATTCTCTTGTTCACCAAATAAACTAAAATTAGAGAATTGCTATCTTTTATCAACAGATAGCGCGAGAAAAGGACGGTGATAGACAACAACTAAGTTAGAGATGTCAAATTAGTTTACGCCTTGAACTTCACCGTGTTTTTAGTCGACACGTTTTAAATGTCGTCTAAATTTGTATGGAAATTTTAGTTCAACTAAAGGAGATGTTTGATTTTGGGCCACCACTATGTACCGTATATAGAAAAATAGAAAAAAAATAGGGGATTACCATAAAAATACTAATAAATTAATTTGAAGAAGAGTACAATTGTACTGGAATTATTATTTGGGGACGTTTTTTAATATGTTAACCATATTTTTCTGGTAGCCATGACAGTTGTGTTTGACATTAACATGAATTTGACAACTTTGACAGTCCTAGTTTTCATTTTTTGTTTCATTTCACAGCTGTAGTTCTATTTTATTATAATTATAACGAAATCCAAGTATTTTCGTCCATAAACAACGTAGATAGGTTATGTAAGTACACAAGAAATAAACATTGTGGGGTCATTGACATGTCAAAAGTTGTCAAAAAGACATTTCACATAACTTCGATCCACCACATTTTTATGTGTTGTGTTGCTCTCCTTGACGAAGTTAACTTGAATATACAATTAAACAAAGTAAAATTATAGAAAATTAACATAATAAAACGGTTACTTTATTGTTTAGCTATATTTCCATACATGTACAGTACAGTGTACATGGTGCTAGCCCAGGCTCCATACATTTCTGAAACATCTCCTTTGACAGCTCATATTTACGTATGTCTCTTCCTTATTTTATTAGAGTCGACACGTTTGGTGCAGTGGCTAAGCGATTGGCTTCTGCGCTACGGGTCGTGGGTTCGATTCCCACACGGAACAAAAATTTGTATGGCCTACAGATAGTTGTTTCGGGTCTGGGCGTTTGTTTTTGAGATTTGTGTCTGTAAACGCACCCACGATACAAGAGAAATCTTAGTGTGGGGCAACGTTTTTTAAAAAACAAAAAAAAAAAAAAAAAAGAGTGAAAAAGATGACAATAGCCTAAATTAAGATTAGTTTGTCCATAACAGAATCGGCACCAGTGTCTTTGGCACCTATGTGAAGCTGGCAACTAAGTATCTAATAATTAATGTTTATGACTTCCATTCGATTGTACCACGTTTGTACCGGATTGTACCGCTTTTTTTTTCGTTTGTACCCTAAGGGGGTAAGAGATATAGGGGTTGGAAAATTCGTATAAAAAATTAAAAAAAATGGCAACTGGGTATATAATTATTAATGTTTATGACTTCCATTCGATTGTACCGCGTTTGTACCGGATTGTACCGCTTTCCAAATCATTTGTACCCTAAGGACGTAAGAGATATAGGGGTTGAAAGTTTCGAATAAAAAATGGCAACTTGCGAGTTTACAATTATTGATGTTTATGACTTCCATTCGATTGTACCGCGTTTGTACCGGATTGTACCGCTTTCCAAATCGTTTGTACCCTAAAGACGTAAGAGATATAGAGGTTGAAAGTTTCGAATAAAAAATGGCAACTTGCGAGTTTACAATTATTGATGTTTATGACTTCCATTCGATTGTACCGCGTTTGTACCGGATTGTACCGCTTTCCAAATCGTTTGTACCTTAAGGAGCTAAGAGATATAAGGGTTGAAAATTTCGAATAAAAAATGGAAACTTGTGGGTTTAGAATTAGTTTATGATTTTCATTTGATTGTACCACGTTTGTACCGGATCGTACCGCTTTTTTTTTCGTATGTACCCTAAGGGGGTAAGAGATATAGGGGTTGGAAAATTCGTATAAAAAATGTAAAAATCTGGCAACTGGGTATATAATTATTAATGTTTATGACTTCCATTCGATTGTACCGCGTTTGTACCGGATTGTACCGCTTTCCAAATCGTTTGTACCCTAAGGGGGTAAGAGATATAGGGGTTGAAAGTTTCGAATAAAAAATGGCAACTTGCGAGTTTACAATTATTGATGTTTATGACTTCCATTCGATTGTGCCGCGTTTGTACCGGATTGTACCGCTTTCCAAATCGTTTGTACTTTAAGGAGCTAAGAGATATAAGGGTTGAAAATTTCAAATAAAAAATGAAAACTTGTGGGTTTAGAATTAGTTTATGATTTTCATTTGATTGTACCACGTTTGTACCGGATCGTACCGCTTTTTTTTCGTTTGTACCCTAAGGGGGTAAGAGATATAGGGGTTGGAAAATTCGTATAAAAAATTTAAAAAAATGGCAACTGCGTATATAATTATTAATGTTTATGACTTCCATTCGATTGTACCGCGTTTGTACCGGATTATACCGCTTTCCAAATTGTTTGTACCCTAAGGACGTAAGAGATATAGGGGTTGAAAGTTTCGAATAAAAAATGGCAACTTGCGAGTTTACAATTATTGATGTTTATGACTTCCATTCGATTGTACCGCGTTTGTACCGGATTGTACCGCTTTCCAAATCGTTTGTACCTTAAGGAGCTAAGAGATATAAGGGTTGAAAATTTCGAATAAAAAATGGAAACTTGTGGGTTTAGAATTAGTTTATGATTTTCATTTGATTGTACCACGTTTGTACCGGATCGTACCGCTTTTTTTTTCGTATGTACCCTAAGGGGGTAAGAGATATAGGGGTTGGAAAATTCGTATAAAAAATGTAAAAATCTGGCAACTGGGTATATAATTATTAATGTTTATGACTTCCATTCGATTGTACCGCGTTTGTACCGGATTATACCGCTTTCCAAATTGTTTGTACCCTAAGGACGTAAGAGATATAGGGGTTGAAAGTTTCGAATAAAAAATGGCAACTTGCGAGTTTACAATTATTGATGTTTATGACTTCCATTCGATTGTACCGCGTTTGTACCGGATTGTACTGCTTTCCAAATCGTTTGTACCCTAAGGGGGTAAGAGATATAGGGGTTGAAAGTTTCGAATAAAAAATGGCAACTTGCGAGTTTACAATTATTGATGTTTATGACTTTCATTCGATTGTACCGCGTTTGTACCGGATTGTACTGCTTTCCAAATCGTTTGTACCCTAAGGGGGTAAGAGATATAGAGGTTGAAAGTTTCGAATAAAAAATGGCAACTTGCGAGTTTACAATTATTGATGTTTATGACTTTCATTCGATTGTACCGCGTTTGTACCGGATTGTACCGCTTTCCAAATCGTTTGTACCTTAAGGAGCTAAGAGATATAAGGGTTGAAAATTTCGAATAAAAAATGGAAACTTGTGGGTTTAGAATTAGTTTATGATTTTCATTTGATTGTACCACGTTTGTACCGGATCGTACCGCTTTTTTTTTCGTTTGTACCCTAAGGGGGTAAGAGATATAGGGGTTGGAAAATTCGTATAAAAAATGTAAAAAAATGGCAACTGGGTATATAATTATTAATGTTTATGACTTCCATTCGATTGTACTGCGTTTGTACCGGATTGTACCGCTTTCCAAATCGTTTGTACCCTAAGGGGGTAAGAGATATAGGGGTTGGAAAATTCGTATAAAAAATGTAGAAAAAAGGCAACCGGGTGTATAATTATTAATGTTTATGGCTTCCCTTCGATTGTACCACGTTAGTACCGGATTGTACCGCTTACCAAATCGTTTGTACCCTAAGGGGGTAAGAAATATAGGGGTTGGTAACTTTGTAAAAAAAATGCGAGACTTGGTGGTTTACAATTATTAATGTTTATGACTTCGATTCGATTGTACTGCGTTTGTACCGGATTGTACCGCTTTCCAAATCGTTTGTACCCTAAGGGGGTAAGAGATATAGGGGTTGGAAAATTCGTATAAATTAATGTAGAAAAATGGCAACCGGTTGTATAATTATTAATGTTTATGGCTTCCCTTCGATTGTACCACGTTAGTACCGGATTGTACCGCTTTCCAAATCGTTTGTACCCTAAGGGGGTAAGAGATATAGGGGTTGGTAACTTCGAATAAAAAATTGGTAACTGGGTATACAATTGTTAATGTTTATGACTTCCATTCGATTGTACCGCGTTAGTACCGGATTGTGCCGCTTTACAAATCGTTTGTCCCCTAAGGGGCTAAGAGATATAGGGGTTGGTAACTTTGTACAAAAAGTGGATACTTGGGGGATATTTATTGTTAATAAGGGGTTATTTATTCTTGTATAATAAGAACAGTGACAACCACAACCTAAATACTCGCAACAAGGACAAGCTTGCAGTACCTGGTTTTAGACTTAGAAAAACCAGTAAGTCGTTTATGGGAAACAGTGTTAGATGCTACAATAAAATTCCATCTAGTGTCACTGATTTACCAGATACAAAGTTTTAATTATATATCAAGCACGTACTAATGTCTAAAGCATACTCGTATCATAGCCTAAATCAGTACATCGAAGATAAACATGTCTGGCATACGATTCCCTCCTGCACACTGCGACCCTCTGGCATCGTCTAACTGAACCAACGGACAGTATTCAAATGCTTAGTTATTGTAATTTTTTTTTTGTCTCTATAAGTATGTCATTTTATCTTTCGTTTTTTTATTCTAATTTTTCCAATTTTGATTGTATTTGTTTTATTGACATTTAATTTAATTTATTTATTTCTAATATTTGCAATTAGTTTGACATTGAACCGCAATTTTTAATTATTAATATTATTCTATTAATACCTACGAAAGCCTGTAAAATGTGAGGACCATGCAGCTTAGTGTTACACTTTCATTCTTAATATTTGACTGCCTATTGTCTATCGGTATGAGTCTGTCATGCTCACTGAAATGTCCTGCTGATGGGGGCGTTGTGCATCGGGTCGTTGAGTTCCCTGCAACATGGTTGAGCTGAGCGACGCCGATGTACGCGTCATGCTCATGAACGGATGCTGTCTGTTGGGACTGGTCAGCTCGTAACTGCTATGGCAATCGTTTTAAAAGGCTAACTATTTCTCATTGCTTCTCATGTTGTTAACCGCATGTACATTAATCTGCATTGTTCTTACATTACTATAATGAAAATTGTCAAACCATTTACTTTTCAAAAAGAGTGTCCATGAAGTTTCTTGCCGGTACTTCTCTAAAGGACCTACTACTTGGAACCGAGCACCTAGTGTTGACCTTTTGAAAGCAACAGTGATCTGGTCTACTTGAAATAAAAACTATTTGACTGACTTTGACTTTGTGCAGCCTGATTTGTCGAGCAGTTTTATAAATTCGAAAAAACGTATTTTCGTGGATGTGATGTAATCTTGATAACTAGCCCAATCTCGATAAGCTACTAGCAACGATTGAGCAACTGAATCGAATGGGCATATGTCACGAACAATGACGTTTTTGTTGTTCAACTTCACGGGGCCGAGTAGCAATCCGTTTTTTAATAACGGTACAATGTAGGTAACACGATTCGGTCGTCCGTGGCGGTGCTGGATGTCAGGACAGGGGCGTAATTTACGCCGAATCATTTAACCGTGAGACAAAAAATATTTAAAACATGATTTAAACTAAATGAACAGTCTTAGACTTACCCGTAAAACCGAAACTAAACTAACACAAACTTATCAATCCAAATTAACAGTCTTTTTGATTAAAGAAAACCCTTATTGCACTAGAGACTGCACATAGTTTAACTTAGTTGAGAAGTTTGTGTTAGTTTACTTTCGGTTTTACGGGTAAGTCTGACTGTTTATTTAGTTTGAATCATTTGTTTTAAATATGTTTTTGTTTCACGGTTAAATGGTGTTAAAATCTTGGTATTAACAAAGTTTTATCAAATTATAGTTATTAATAGTAATTAGTATAATATAGTAATTATCTATTAATTATATAATATAGTAATTATCAATTAAAGTATTGATTAATATGGATGGTTTTATTTATTTCTTTTAAAAAAATAAGTCTCACAAGTCATAGACCTTAACTCCATAGTAATACGGTTCCATATTACCATTAACTACAATAGAAAGGTCTTCTTACATCAAAATGCAACACTAATAGAGACCTTTACACTAAAATAACACACAATTTTCTTATCCTTCTTGACACATACATCATTCACGTCGGTTTACATCTAAAATTTGTGTAGCGTAGGGCACAACTAAACATGATTTTTTAACGTAAAGGACATGCTATTTTCGAAACCACTAGGTTTTCTTAAATTTTGTATTTTTAGTATAAAAGAGGCAAAAAATCTAAGAAACTTTGTCCTAGACCCCATCAAAATCGAACCATAAAATAAAAAGATACAGACAGTTTTCGAAAATAAAAACTGTTTTTTGGCTCTCCTGAAAAGTCATGTTTTGTCCCTTACGCTAAGTGATACTTCCGGTATCGACAATTTGTTAAGCAGTACGATCCAGTACAAACACGGTACAATCGAATGTAAGTCATCAGCTGCCTAGCCTTTTCCCAACTATGTTGGGGTCGGCTTCCAGTCGAACCGGATGCAGCTGAATATCAGTATTTTACATGGAGCGACTGCCTATCAGACCTCCACAACCCAGTAACTGAGTAATGATTACAATCGGGTAATATAATTATGACTTACAATCGAATGTAAGTCATAAACATTAATAATTGTACACCCCCAAGATACAATTTTTTTTTCCAATATTCCTACCCCTATACCTCTTACCCCCTTAGGGTACAAACGATTTGGAAAGCGGTACAATTCGGTACAAACGCAGTACAATCGAATGGAAGTCATAAACATTAATAATTGCAAACCCCCAAGTCTCCATTTTTTATTCGAAGTTACCAACCCCTATATCTCTTACGTCCTTAGGGTTACAAACGATTTGGAAAGCGGTACAATCCGGTACAAACGCGGTACAATCGAATGGAAGTCATAAACATCAATAATTGTAAACTCGCAAGTTGCCATTTTTTATTCGAAACTTTCAACCTCTATATCTCTTACGTCTTTAGGGTACAAACGATTTGGAAAGCGGTACAATCCGGTACAAACGCGGTACAATCGAATGGAAGTCATAAACATCAATAATTGTAAACTCGCAAGTTGCCATTTTTTATTCGAAACTTTCAACCCCTATATCTCTTACCCCCTTAGGGTACAAACGATTTGGAAAGCAGTACAATCCGGTACAAACGCGGTACAATCGAATGGAAGTCATAAACATCAATAATTGTAAACTCGCAAGTTGCCATTTTTTATTCGAAACTTTCAACCCCTATATCTCTTACGTCCTTAGGGTACAAACGATTTGGAAAGCGGTACAATCCGGTACAAACGCGGTACAATCGAATGGAAGTCATAAACATTAATAATTATATACCCAGTTGCCATTTTTTTTAATTTTTTATACGAATTTTCCAACCCCTATATCTCTTACCCCCTTAGAGTACAAACGAAAAAAAAAGCGGTACGATCCGGTACAAACGTGGTACAATCAAATGAAAATCATAAACTAATTCTAAACCCACAAGTTTCCATTTTTTATTCGAAATTTTCAACCCTTATATCTCTTAGCTCCTTATGGTACAAACGATTTGGAAAGTGGTACAATCCGGTACAAACGCGGTACAATCGAATGGAAGTCATAAACATCAATAATTGTAAACTCGCAAGTTGCCATTTTTTATTCGAAACTTTCAACCTCTATATCTCTTACGTCTTTAGGGTACAAACGATTTGGAAAGCGGTACAATCCGGTACAAACGCGGTACAATCGAATGGAAGTCATAAACATCAATAATTGTAAACTCGCAAGTTGCCATTTTTTATTCGAAACTTTCAACCCCTATATCTCTTACGTCCTTAGGGTACAAACGATTTGGAAAGCGGTACAATCCGGTACAAACGCGGTACAATCGAATGGAAGTCATAAACATTAATAATTATATACCCAGTTGCCATTTTTTTTAATTTTTTATACGAATTTTCCAACCCCTATATCTCTTACCCCCTTAGGGTACAAACGAAAAAAAAAGCGGTACAATCCGGTACAAACGTGGTACAATCGAATGGAAGTCATAAACATTAATTATTAGATACTTAGTTGCCAGCTTCACATAGGTGTCTTTGGCTATGTAGTCCAGTGTAAGAATGTCGTTGTTCCCAACTTTCTCGTGTTTTGTTGCCGTAGTTATCTGAGAGCACCAGTTTCTCCTTTTATGGGCACATTTCTAGCGCTGTTAGTTTCGACGGCTGACCACGGCTTCCTTAAACAAATTGTCAGGTTTAACAAGGCTTGCTTTTAAACGCGGAAGGCCGTTACTAAGTGACACTAGTGGTTTTAAACTGACAGTTGAGTTTTTATAATACCTTTTATGGCATCCGACTAGGTAGAGATCTTATTGTAGTTTTTTGAAGTTTTAATTTGCCATGAGTACTTATTTTGAGAGATTTCTAGAATTAAATATCCCTTGTGCAAAGGGAATGATAAATTGTCAGGAAATTCGTTCTAATTTACTTATCTCTATTTGGTGATTTATGTTAGTAGAATATACGGGTGATTTATCACTTCCTTCAAAACTAATTCTATTGTTATACGGGAACAAGTTCGCTTCTAAAATATAGGCTGGTACTGGTTGGTATACAACAAAAATGTTTTATTTAAACTAAATGCCCGAACGATGTTCCAAATCGAATAAGTGTCGGTACCTACTTATTAGTTCAGAAACATACGAATAATGGATAAACGACATTCAAATCAGTGCAGTAAAACTTAAGTTTAATTTACTAATAGCTGATTCTTATGATTTACAGAGCGTTATTTATTAAGACTCTTGTATCTTTACCAAAAATAAAGCAAAGACCCTTACCCCCTTATTACAAAAGATGGTCTAAGAAAAACCTAGGTTTTAAAATAGCCCCGTCTCTTTTTGTTATATGACATAAGAAAGTGATGGGTATATTTTAAACCTGGGTTTACCTTAGTCTTGGTTTAAACCATCTTTTGTAATAAGAGGGTTAGTGCTTTGCATAGTATACACACCCATAGGTTAGTAGCTATCACAGATAAAATTAACTTACAAGTCCATTAATATCCCTAGTTTGGCAATAAAAAATCGTACCATTAGTAAGTGAAACGATTCGTTTTTGTTCATAGGAACCGGGCACAAGCCCGCACCATTGCACCAATTACGCACTTAATACAAGTACTACAAAACGTCAACTAAAACTTAACGTATATTGTATTACATGTAAGAATGTGCATAGGAATTGGCTGCAACAATGCTAAAACTTAACCCGTGCAATGCGCGGGTCGCGTGAACACTCGTGACTCGTGACATTGTTCGCGTGCGACCCCGTGCGACCGCCAAGCGCGTGTCGTCCGCGCAGGCGCCGCGCATGACACTCGCTGCCATAAACAGCAAGGCTCACTTTATTTCATGGAATATCATCATAATTCATATAAGGAGAGTTATGGAGTGGAGAACTGGCAAGAAAAAGGTTGGATGGTGAGAAATGCGATGGATAAACGGCTCACGTAATTTTATAGAATATCATCTTTATTCATGAAGGAGTCAAAGAAAGTTATGGAGTTGTGTATTGGAAGGATAACCACGAGTAGAGGCCAAAGTGATAAATTGCAATCTTGCCAAAACGCTGGGACGGACGTGGTAAGGAGAATTGCCTGCAATTAACGTTCAAAATTAAAGATTGGTACATGGTTTGTTAATCCGTTAGGGGTAATGAATGATTTTATGGTCGTAACTGTTTTTGCAGTTTTATGATTATGTAAAAGAGATAGCCATCACCTAAGATATACGTACGCATACATACTGCGCTCGTGCTGCTTGACCTCAACAGTGCGCGTGCGACTCTGGCGGATACGTCATGAATACTGCAACACATGCCAGCTATTTCATGGAATACCATTAAGTTAATTCACACACGGATGTCTTAAACTGCATTAGACACATTTATGTTAAGAACTAAGAAGTACTCATGTCAATGTACATTGTTTCTTATTTCAACATAGTGTGCCTTCTAAGATAGTCAGCTTTGGAGCGGTCGCATGTGATTATCTTAAGTATTTATTTATTTTTACTTTTTCCTGGCTTCTTTTCATAATTTTTTTCTTTGTTCCCAGCAATTCCTTACTTTAATATAAGTCTCTCCTTAGTGTAACCATAACCCTCAGATCTCCGTCTCCCGGATCCAATGCACAACAATGACCTTCTTCCTTTAATTAATGTCTGTAGTTTAAAAGATATTAGATATTTAAACGTACATTGTAATGAAAGGTATTATGTATATTACGCCTGTGCCCTTTTACGACCTTAACGTGCGCGTGCGTCGTCGCAAGCGCCGGCAATCAGCGGGAGCGATGCAAAGTACGTTAATTTGATGCTACATTGTTCTCTTGCAAATATGCTTTTGTCTTTCAATTTAGTTTATATTTCAAGTGACTTGTTTCTGGCTTTCTGTGTATTGGTCCTGTTTAAAATTGTATGCAAAACTGAGTTGTGGAAAGTGAGAATTACGGCCCGTTTTTATTTGGTAGTTATCGGTATACAAAAATACGTGTATTTGCTAGTTGTTTTATGTTACATACCAGTTTATAGGGAGCAATACTAAGATGTACCTTTACTTAGTACTAACCGCTTAAAAGACTATCAGATAAATTCTACAACGTAATAGGAGAAGTTCATTTGTTAAGATTAGCCAACGGTTCACGTCCTGCCTTATAAGTAGCTTGTGGTACTCATTACTATACTGTGCTAATAGCGTCTTACGATAGCGTCACCTTACACCGCAGTACACTGCAGTCACAATACGGTACCCTTATCTACGTGTACTACACGCTGTTATCTCTACCACAATCACACTTTAATTAACGCACGAGCTTGTTCCTCCACGATTTTACATCGCCACTGTCTACAAACCATAATTTAAAACATTAAATATAAAAACAGCTGACGTAATAACAGTGGTCTATGTGAAAATAATACAACAATACGCTTCCTATGCGTGTGCGCGAGAAAATCACAAAAGAATCGAATAACTAACGGAGCGAGATCGATTATCATTTTCATACAATCGACTATCTAAAGGTCACGCGTAATGCTATTCAGTGTACACACAGCTTACATTACTCCATACTAAAGAAACCATCCATAAATTATTGAGCAAATAACGTAAGGAGGTATTTTGTACAGCGAAAATCGATCTGAATCTTTCAAGATATAGGGTAGATATTCGGTCGAAAATCGATTCCAAAGTAACTATTTTGAGACTATTTGTAAAACATCGAAATGTGTACGTGTGTTATCGCAACTTCGCACGTTTGTGTTAAGTATTAAGAACGAGAATCACATGTCCTTTTATGAACAGAATGTATCGTAAGCCAGGAAGCGCATTGTTAGGTCACGTTCTCACAACTCCCCTTTTCTTCGAGGGGGAATAAATAATTGCACTTTTTTCTGTCGCATATGGCCAAGGAAAGGGATTGTGCAAGATCGTTCCCACGGTTCGCCCCTTGGGTATAAAGGCCGATCGAGGTCAAGAAAAAATACGTGCCGGCATAATGTGGGGGTACGCTATTGTGGCGGCAGATGCGCGCCATTTCTAGGGTTAAGTGTGGACTCGTTTGAAAAGTGAATTGATTGACGTCATACTTCTTGGGAATCTTATTGGATACTTTTATTTGGATTTGTTGGCGGTTATAGTACTGCATAAGTTATGCTAATTATTTATTGCGTCCTAATTTTAAACTTAAGTTTCACGATTTTACCGACTTGGAAAACGAAAAAATCGTTTTTATGCCATACGTAAAGCAAGAAAACTTTCGGAATGAGAATATGATAATATGATTGACAATTATTTTGATATCGGTGGAAATCCATACCACATAGAAAATCTACTGAAAAGATACTTGCTTCCTTCAAGCAAACTTTCTTATCATTACTAAAGTAACGCCCAAAATGATCTCAGTAATTTTTTTTGCTAAACACATTCCGAATACTTCTAAACATACGGGTTCCAATTTCAAAATCCATTCGCGTTGCACGGCCACTATTAGTTATAAAAACTCGAACAAAAAAGGAATTGCACCTTTTCTAAGGCGTTCTATATTTGAAAACTGGTCGCGTTCCCACGATCGCTCGCGCCAGTTGCGCGCGTCTTCCCCTGTCTTTTTTTTTCTCTATTATGATGGCGATATTTGTGTGACAAGCGAATAGGAACGGTATTATAAGGTTTTTCTTAAGCTTCTTATTATAATAGTACTTCCAGTATTATTATAATATAACGTGTATAAAGTAGAAATAAGTGAATTTTGTGTTTTTAAGATTGTTAAGTTGGGTGTAGAGTCAACATTTCAGGAAAATTAATTATCTAAAATCCTAAAAAAACACGTTCTCATATTCCACGAAAGGTGCACCCACTGTTTTAGATGAATGTTATAATTAAAAACAAACACTTCATTATCCAAATAATGTTTTCACGCGTAGTTAGCTTGTGAGTAATCATAATACACATTCAATCAATAAGGGGCATGTGCATAAAAAGTTTCTTACATCAGATTACAGAATTCCATTCAAATTTCAATTCCACGAACCTTCTTCTAAAGTTCAATTTTGTTTGAAGTGGTATCCAAGAAAGAAACCAAAACATATTCGAAAATGGAACTCTATGGCCCTGTTTTCAAATTCGTATTTGGAACGCGTGGGTTCGAGCCGGGTGACGACAGTTGAGTGGAGAGCACACATTGCGTTTTACGCGAGGATCCGTTCCCACGATCCACGCGACATATGGCGCGCGCTGGCTGCACTTACGCGTGATCAACGGTGACGCGTGCACAAAAAACTCACTCGGACTTAGCGGATCTATAGGATGATGCTCTCCCGTAAATAGAGATAAGAAACCGGTATAATGCGACATCGTTTACCGGTTTTTTTTTGTAGGTGATAAGGCTGTTAGTTGCTTTTGAGATGAGATATTGTTAGCTGTCAGTGCTGTCAGTCTGGTCATTTAGAAATAGGTTGCGATTATAATAACTGTTCTGTAAAGTTTATTTTTTGTCTAAGTAAGTAGTCATTGTTTACGAGAAACATGCAAAAATACCAATTCCAAACAAGTACGAGTAGGATTTACCTTTATTGCATGGGTTGGATAGCATTATATTAAATAAACTAAGTACCTACTATTGAAGTAATAACAATACATAAAATTACAAATCATTAACAGATTACATACTTACTTCGATTGTTTTTTCGTTTATCCACAGATAAAAATCAATCAACCCTATTCCCATTCTAAAATCAAATTACAAAACGTCATTCTAAAAAGATAAAATGAAAAAGTCCCAAACACCAAGGTCGAGCGATTCCGAATTTGAATTTCGGAATAGTATGTTTTTTAACGCGGGGGGCAGGTGGTTGCGCGCGCAACTGTCGTTGTTCCCACGGCTGAACACCGGGCGTCTGCATTGCCATGTGAGACCGTGTCATGATTGCCAATTAACAAAATTATTGAACTACAAACGTTAATGTTCTTTATTATTCTACTGTTTGTTGATAACGAGAGCGTGAATAGGTTTAGATATCCTAATTTTTTAATTCGGATTGTGATTTGTTTTTTTTTGCCAATGCTGTCGTGAGGGCGAATATTGTGGGAAGCATTTTTGATACGTTTTAATACTTCGGGAAAGTATAATTTTTAAACAAAATCACACTATTTGAAGGTATTTCAGTTATCTTTTAACACTCTACATCAATCACTCAACGAAACAGTTAACGAAAAGAGAGATAATAATTATCTTCAAGTTTTGTTGAATTTAATCTTAAATTTATCAAAAATGAACTTCTGAAACAAACTGTCATTTGAGTTATGACTTATTCTTTTAAAACCATTATATTAGACTGACTCCCATGAGGTCGTTCATCAAAAACTATGTAAATGCTACATCGATTACATTGCATTTTAGAACAATTTGATTTTGTACAATACCGTGATAGATCATTTCGTATGGCAACAACAAAACAATAGCACTATTAGGGCATTGTTACAGTAATTGTTAAGTAAATGTCAACGCGTGCGCCGCACGAGTCGCCCGCGCCGCGCTCTTGTTATTGTACATACTTTACTCATGATATCATAATTTTATCGAGCACTTTATTTGTGCTTTACCTAGGTGTAACATTTATTTGTTTTAATGGTGCACACATAGGTATTGAGTACTTTTCTTGTTTTATTGAAATAAGGATCGAGCAAGAATTTTTTGTAATTTGGTTTGAGCATTTTACGAAATATGAGAATTATTTATAGTATAGGAATTAACAATATTACTACTTCTTAAGTCTCAGAAAAGTATACCTACTTTCATTTCAATTCCAGGTTTCCATGACAGTTTTTTGTATTGAACTTATCAATACAAACTCGTTTGTGCTCAAACTCTTTTAGTAAATTATATTGCTTTCGAAATTCAAATATTATATATTTTTATTTATAAAACTGCCAGTCCGTACCTAGCTATCAATACCAAAGAGGTTTAGCTACCATAAATCAGAGCCATCTACCGCGCCATCGATGCACTAAAGCCGGGCAGATTCCCTTTCAAACAGACAAGGGGTGTCGGAATTCGGAAGTATTTGCAAGACAATAGATTCGCAGACAATGTCTTCAGGTCAAAGTGCATTCATTCCGTGGGAAAGATTGCAATATTGGAGGGTGATTCCTGTATAAATAGTACACGTTACAATTTCATGTTCAGTTATTTGAGTGTCATCCACCAGGAAGTAACGGTACCGACTTGTGATCTGATTAGGAAATTCTAGTGATGTGAATTTAGCGCGTTTTTTTTAGATTAATCTAAAAATGTTTGTAGTTTTCAAGAGTTAGTGGTAAGTTATAAAGTGAAGTGTAAAAGTTAAAAAGTAATGAGTGTCAGTTTTAATGCGATGCCTTCAGTGTAGTTTTCAAAAAGTGCTGTGCAAAATCTAAAAATATGTGTTCTAAATCTAGGTGTTAAATAAAATAGGACTTTAATTTAACATTAAGTTATTTATTAAATGTTAGAATTCTAGTAGCTTTACCGTGAACTGGAGTTTTAAAGTGCCTTTTTACAGTATTTATCTAATTAGTCGGGTTTTCTGAATCTTACGAGATGAAAGTAGGAAAGTCCAGTAACTACTTACATATGTAAGGTACTAATTTAAGTACCTAAGGAGTTGGAAAATCCGTTATGTAAACGTAATATTTTAAGCATGTCAGAGTATTTCTTAGCAATGAAACAATACAAATTATTTAGATTGTTAGTGCAACTTTAGAATTTATTCCGTAAATTACAATAGGGTTTAAAATTCTAGATTCTACGAAATTTTAAGTCAAGGTTGGGTTTATCTATGGCTCTACACATCGCTCTATTCATAATGTTTTATTGAAGTACTTTCTAGTTAGTAACCGTTAATTTTGAAATATGTAAATGAGGTTATTGTACGTATACTAAAATAAATTATTATGTAGAGCCCTCAGTGGTCTAAAATTGAGTCCAAAACGGAGCTGTTATCTCCGAACAGAATTAGAAAAAATCCAAATGAAAATACGAGAGAGATCCATATTCATAATGAGTCAGTATATTAGCTATGTATGTGTGCGCTTCAGCAAATTATTTGAAGTCGAGTTGATAATAAAATAAATTGTATCAGTTGTGCAATGAATGGACGTGCGGTCGTCAACAAGTACGGTTTTTATGACTCACACTATATTTGCTACCGTTAAGGGGATGTAATTATTACCGAAATTAAGTAGTACTTAGTATCATGTACTTTTTATTGTTTGTGATATAATTGTTAATATAATTATGTTCATCCATTTAATAACAACACCAATCAACACGTTTCTAATGTTTGAACGCCTTATTGTTCATCTCTTATAATCTTCTCCTTTTGCCTGCCCTTATCCAAAGTTACTTGCGGTCGGCGCAAAATATTTTCTTCTTTCATTCTTTGCTATTAGCCGTCCCGCTTTCGTTTACCATTCATGTCAGCTCTCACAATCCATCCAAATTTTTCTTGATCTCCCTCTTCCCCTCCATCCATCAACATTTATATTCATCACTCTCTTAGTCACATGCTTTTCGTCCTTGTAGCGGTACCTTTTAACTTTTCTGTCACAGGCGCCACTGTTCATCTATTATAATCAGAAATAAACTATGTGCCAATAGAGTGTAGTGAGTGAGTGCTTGCTATAAGTATGAAATAATTCATTATCTGTTTTTTATCTCCTACAAAGTGTTGTGTGAACATACTAGCAGCATTAGGACAACTTTAAATATTGTATGTGCAAATATAACAGTGAAGTGTCGTCCCAATCGTTGCTGAAAAGTACTATCCATCAATAGTACTTTCCTTAGTTTAAAGGTTAAATGTCAATATTTGTCATCATCAACGCAATTAGTCCTTAACAAGAGGGTACCATACGCGATTCTCCTTAATTAAGCATGACCCACAGTGCGCTCTATTGCATGCTCCTTTTCCATCAAATTATAACAATTAGTTCATAGCCCTTAAAGAACATTTAAAAAAGGAATTCCTGTTTCAAATAATGTACTAACCAGTATGCCATTTTATTTTTTTGCGTTCTGTAGAAATGCTTACTAATTATTCTATACTGCCTAGAATTTTGAATGAGGATTCCGGCGACTGGGACCGCAATTAACTGGGACCGCGGTCCCAGTTGACGGATTCATTTTATTTTAATATTTTTCTTCCGGCGACTGGGACCACCAATAAATCAGTACTAAAATCTATTGTTCAAGTCAAAACTGTACAGTCAAACGAAAAAGTTTTCAAATTAATAATTAAAGAAAAAACTCTGATACAAAAATAACATTTATTCGTTGAACATGATATGAAAAAACACCCTTTGACTATCGTTCCTGTTATTTAAAATGTACGTAATAAAAACATAAACATAAATCATGTTAGCAATAATCAACAATTAACAACAAGTAAGTAATTATCTATGACAAAATCAGCCTTAACAATGTTAAAATACAATATAAATATACACGTAAATCATAATAAAAATAATCAACGTACTTGTATTACATAAGTTGAAAATGTGATTTTTTGTTTATGAAGAAATTTTAATAATTTTGATCTTAAAGCGTAGGGTTATGTCTAAACTAAATATTCCGTTTGAATTTTGTAAATCGGTTCACTAGTTCCAAAGATATAAGAGATATTATAAAGAGAAAATGTACTGAACTACATTTTTTGAAGTTTATGTTCTACAAAGTTTTTATTTAACATAGAAATATAAAATGTTATTGTTTTAAATAATTATAAAACATGTAAGAAATGTTATGTAATAAAAATTGTAAGGATAAATTATTGGAAATAAAGAAAAAAACGGAGCTAAAAATATTTCGCCATAATCTATTACTAAAACGATCTATTAATAAAACGCCTTAATCTATTACTAGCGCAAGAATAAGTTCATGTCTAGGATAAGTAAATGATATTTATAAGTAGAAGTGATATTTTTGAATCATAGTGTTTTTACTTTGAACATTTTTTCGTATGACTGTACTGTTTTGGTATTGATTTATTGGTGGTCCCAGTCGCCGGAAGAAAAATATTAAAATTAAATGGATCCGTCAACTGGGACCGCGGTCCCAGTTTATTGCGGTCCCAGTCGCCGGAATCCTCTTTTGAATGTGGTAAAAAGTTTTGATATGAATCCGGGGTCTTGTTTTTATGAACAGCCTGTGTTTATTTTGACCCCAATATTCTTCAGGAAAATGTTATGTGGTTTATTGCCTTAGTGCCTTTATTATAGTATGACCATTTAACAGCGCATTGTAAGCTCACCTTGAAAATATTACCTTAGATTGTAATTGTAATTAACTAAAAAATGGCGCCACCATGTGCCATCGTGTACAGCCTTAAAACATCGCCTTAATTAAGCTCGTGCCAGCTCATCGCGTTGACGCAAGTACTTGTTGACACGATCAGTGTTTGCTATCATCTGAACAAACACCTAACTTGGATGATATCACCACTAGTGTAGACCCAGCTCAGTTACACAGGTGTTAGTGGTGCTGCACGTTTTTGTTCTGCGCTTAATGATGTGTCTTCACTGTATGATAGAACAGGCTGTATGAATGTATTGTCTTTGCCTAATTTTTACAGGTTTTTTTTACGATTTTGCTTGATTTTTTTTAAATTCCTAGGCCTTTCCTTTCCAGACTTATTTTTTAAATTAGAGTTCTGTATTACGTAAATAAATGTCGGATTAATGTTTATTCAGTTTCAAAAGTACTTACCAATAAAAACGCATTATCTTAAGTGCATAAATTGTGTATAAAAATCCATTAACAAATTGAACATTAATAAGTGCATCTTCCCGATACCTATCAGAATAAGAACCAGAAATATCTCCCATGATAACACAAAGTCCCGTGAAATGATTTTATATGCCGATCTAATTGCCTTTATCGCATTTATATCATCTCGGCAGCACCCTAACAGCAATTTAATTGTAATTGAAAACTAATTAACTCGGCCGCCGAGCACAATCTTCAATTAGCTATAGATCATAATGATTACAGGTTAATAACACGCAATCCAGCCAGATTCAATTTCAGAATGACCCTTTCCTTAAATACTAAATCTCTGCACGTGTGTCCATAAGAAATCGCCAATTTCTTTTAAAAGTAACAATGGCAATGCACGTGTACATCAAAAATTCTGCATTCGAAATTGGAACGAAAAAAAATTAACCCAAATTTTGCAAGAGTTGCGGAATTCGAAATAAGGGTTGCAAAAAATTCTTTCTAACCCGAGCGTCCGACGCATCGAACACGTGCATGAGGTAACAATGCGTCGATGACTCACGAACGAGCCTCGAAACGTCGATACAGAACGCCGTATTATTAAACTGGAAAAGAAAAAAAAAGATAAGCGCTCACTCGTCGTACCGCGTCAAGGAATTGTACATCTGCCGAAATTTCTCACGGATCCGTCGCTCGAGCGCTTCGTATGGTATTATTATACCGGACCACTTCGCTATCTCTACCCGCGTATTATAGATCTTGTAGTGGTGTGTTCTGGTAATTATGACGACTGGGCTAGCGGTACCTCACGATGGGTACTTTTTAATCAATAGTAGCAATTAGCATATCTGGTTTGAGGCATTTAGCGAGACGTGAACAGAATTATGCAAAGCTTGAGATGCAAATTATTACAGTTGGGTTGTTATTAATATTGAATGGGCTTTAAGAGATAAAAAGATCTTTAAATTTCGTAATTGCGATTTGTTTTTATTGTTGTAAAGGAATGCGGGTTTAATTTTGTTTCTGGACCATTGCTGTTTTGAATTCTTTAGCATAGTTATGCAAGCGTTTGCTTTGATTTCTTGCTGCGATTTTCCATTCCTTACGTAACACCGTAGTTCCATTTTACATGTAACTGAAAGTAGAATTTCCTAATAAGCATTTAGGGTTATCCAGGCTGGTGACTGGGTTTTTAGCGGTAGTGGCGCCGGGTTTGACTGCCGGATGACGTCATCTCTGTATTTCCTACATGTATGTCTCGTGAATACTGGATCTGTATAATATCCTGGAAAACATTGGAAACACTGGGACTTTCCGAAACTTCTTTCTGAGATTTTGTAGTATTGTCATAGGTCTGTGTTTGTTTATTTTTCTGTTAGTATTCTGCCGTGCTAAACGCAAAAGCGGTATCTCAGGGAAAGCTAATTTCGAGAAAAATGAGGTTTTGTAAATATAGTTTCCTTATCCTCTTTGTGATTTGAAAACTGTTTTGTGTTGTGCGAGAATGTTTAAAATATGATACTGCTATTTGGCTTAGTTCATTGGATGCGTATTTCTTTAAGCTATCCGATACAATAAGAATCAACTTTACTAAAAAAATTTAGATACCGCTTTTTGGCTTAGTACGGCAGTATTGTTGTTATCTATTGAAAAGGCGATAAAAAGGGAATGCACATACTAAACAAGCGTTGCTCTTCAATAGGCTTTGACGCATTAAAATGCATGATCTCTTCAATATATTTAAATATAATCGCATGAAAGAATTACACGTAGAGCAAATATTATGTAGAAGTAAAATCTATTTTTTGTTTTCTAAAGATTATTTTGAATGGATTCTTGAAGCAAAACGAAAGTTTGACGATCAAAAGGTTTGTTCACCTTTTTCTACATTTGAATGGCTGGACTATAGAGTCAAATTGCTTCCTAATTTTAGTGTGGCATTAACTTAATTTTCCGACTGTCTTTAATATCAAGGATTTGTTCTGTGACTTGCGTTTTTGCTGTACTAATGATAGCATGGTTTTCTGATTGATTTTAGATTTTCCCTCGGTTTGTCAAAGTGCTGTGATTTGTGGTTAATATTTGGTCGACAAATAACATTCGTTGATGATTTGACAACAGATTAAATTAGTCAACCGTTCAAAATCTGGGGTCTTATTTGCATCTGCATCTATTACTTTAGGAATGAACCTTTTTAAATGTAGATTAGTTGCATGATTAACATGTTTAGATACTAACAGACTAACAGCACGTTGGAATGGTTCTTTCGTTTACTTCGTCTAATTAAATAAGAAGTTGTCTTGTTACATAGTCTTTAAAATAATATTGAGTGTGTGTTTTTTTAAACTTACCTACTACTATAAATGAGTTTAATTAAAAATTGTTAGTGTTGATTTATACAAGGTTAGTCAGAAAGGAGGTACTAATCCGAAAGGGTGTTAAATTACCCATAATAATGAGTAAATTTTGTTCTACCACTTTCCCCAAAAGTCAATAGTTTAAGAGAAATAGCTGTTCAAAAATTGCTTTTTTGTACATAAAAAATATGCTAAAATCTATCTATCCTCAGCTATGATCAGCTGTGCTTACATTTTAGGTCATATTTGGGGTCACGAATTAGAAGCTCCATTTTTTGAATTCGCAACTAAACGAAGAATTTTTGACAAAATTGAAAGAAAAATTATCGAATTTTGAAATTTTAACACTTGCTTTAAAACCGTCATCAGTGACACTTTAAGTGGCCTTCGGATTAGTACCCCCTTTCCGACTAACCTTGTATAAATATATACAGTTTGTTGATTTAGATCTGCATGATTCTCAATTTTTATCTTTACAATTATAATTTATGCATGATTTGGCATTAACATTGTACTAATTATTAATTGTGTATTTGCACCTAATCCTTTAGCAATGAATCTGTATAGTAGCATGTACTAATAAAATAACTAATCCAACATCACTTCTAGTATTAAAATGTAGATAAGTTCCATGATTCTTATTAGAATGTTTTGGTACTAACAGCATGTTGAAATGATTTGCATTACGGTAAATATTATTTAGTTTTCTTGACCTTAGCATGTTGCATTACCTCTTTTCTTAGTTTTAGTGTTTTAGCTCGTTATCTTTTCATTACCCTGTGTAATTGCATCTATTGCACACTTTGCTTCTTAAATTAGTATAGCAATTAACAGACAGCACGTTGGTTAGTTTTTCATTTAAGTAAGCTTTTTTTAAAGTAAATTGTTTCATACTCATCTTGTTTACGACTTTCCTTAAACAAAGTGTGGTGCATGATTTTGCATAATCTTAATTTTATTTTGAATTTTGTATCTGCATTAAATCTTTTGGCAATAAATCTGCATAGTAGCATGTTTCTATCGCATTTTTCTTTATTACTTACAATAGTAATGTTAACTAACAATAAATCAATGGTCTCTATAGTAAATGCGTATTCTTTTTTGAAAGTTGCACGTGCTTTATGCATAAATAAATTTCGTCTCATTGTATCAAGGAATTGTTCATCTCCTTTCTACTCTTCGCTATTATTTGATTGTACAATGCGTTCTACATTCAAATAGTGCAATTTTTCTTTTTCATGACTTGTTCGAACTTGTTCGAGCTCGATTTTTGCAACAGGTTGGAACTTGTCTCCAGGGTGGCTTTTAAGTTTACCTTTTTATTGACATGTTTTTTATCGAAGAGATGGTTACAGCGTACTGTCATTATCGGCTTACGTACTATGTAAGGTAGTGATATTAAATTGAAGGTTTTTACATGAATAATGAAAGTAGTTATGCTGATGCGATGTATAATGCATGTGCGATGTGGGTGTTTATTACTGAAGCTGTGTCGAGAGGAATCTTGGCTTGGTCGTTAATGATCGCAAATATTCCATAGATAATAGGCTATTGCTTTTATGATTATGGTCGCACGAGTTGGATTTTATTGGTATTTAAATTAGTTTTGTTTTTTATTTAAATTGAGAATTTTATTTAGCTCTTTTTAACAACAACAGATTTTTTTTAATAAATAAAGAAACAATATTTTATGCTTTTAAAATCATAATAATCTCGTTATAATGAATGCCAAATAAGTAGATATCTATTACATTTCGCGACTGCAGTATGTTAATCGTAAATTCTTGTACCTACCGTCGCTGCGCTTGCACCCATAATTATGTGGATTTTATCAACTTTTCAGGAAGCAGACTGTTTTATCTGATAACTAATATAACTCTAATAAGTTTAGGAAAAATCTAGAAATTCAAAACGCTAGCAAAACATCTTAGTTTTATACTGTGATAAAATATATTTTTTAGTGTTACTTCATAAGCTGAAAATATACTTTTTTTGTATTTTACGTGTACGTGTCAGATTTTTTGGTCGTGCACATTTGGGTTTTGGCAAGCGCACCGAGACGATACGGTCTTCGTTGATCTCTACGTAATCTTACACTTACAAACATCATTATCTAATCATTTGATGTTAGCATAAACAACATCAACATCTCATTTCTGAATTAGAAAGACATTAAATTTTATGACCAGCGTTTACGTAACACTTATTCGAGTACGTGCCTAATTGTATAAAATAAATAACAGTTCAAAACAAGAGAGTTAAGGCGGCGTCTTAAAAAAGAGACCATTAAAAGTCCGGTAGCTTTGCCTCGAGGCGTGCACGTGCGCGCGCGCACAAAATGTTGCTCTCCGAGTATGGCGAGGCAAGAGTGGTGGCTCGCGCCATCGCCCGCGCCGACCTCGTCTGACCACTTTTTGAATACAGAATACAACTTCAAGAATAAGCTCCAAGTAGGAACATTTTATCGATTTAGTCTCGTCTTATTAGTACTTATGTACCTACTGAACCTTGCGGTTTTACTTTGCTACTGTTTTGTTGTATATTTTATGTTGTGTGTGTTTGTTTTGTAGTAAATTTTTGTGTGTAAGGGTTTGGGTTGTAGTAAAAGATAGCAAATTCATTCAATTCTTATATTATCATCAAATCATAACACGAGTAAAGGTCAATAAATAATCCCTAAAACAATTAAAGCTCGATTAGGAAGATCACAATGTTCCCTAACATTAATTTATACATTACAAAATATTTTCAAAAAATATCACAACACTATCGAAAATACAATTAAAGCTTTCGAGGAGTTATCACGAGTATTGAGCAGGCCTATCCTAACTTATCTCTATATGGCACCTTGAACTAATTTAAAGCTAACATCACAGACGGTTGCAGAAACCAACGGAGCAGGCACTGGTTTCACGGAAGACACTGATCGTTGTCAAGTACTGAGTTGCAGTTTAGGCTTGCACCCAACGGTCCTGCAGGACTGGGTACTGCTGCTCCGCGGTTTGGCACTCGGTGTAGCAGTGCGCCGCTGCGAAGTCAGCTTCAGTTTTGGAGACGGTGGTCCAGAAGAAAGTGCCGGCTTCGGTCCTCGCGAAGTGCACAGGTACGTAGAAGTTGTCAGGGGTCACTGGCACAAGGTCGCACGTGTCGTTCTCGTTGTAGACGAGGAAGGCGGCGCCAGGCTGGCACGCTTCCATCTCCTCGCAGATTTTGCGCTCCAGCATCTCGTTGCTCGAGTTCTGCTCCTCCTCGTAGCACGTGTCGCAAGTTTTGGCGGGTGCGCGCTTGGTCGTCTTTTTGATCATCTTCATCAAAGGCCTCAGGAGAGCCTTAATGCCACTGTTCTTCATTTTTTCACTGTTGTATCTGTTCTCGTTGATCGAGTTGTTTGTCGCGATGATGTACTCGTTGTTTTCGTAATAAGACATGTTAGAAGATTTGATAGAATAGTAATAGTAGAGAGCGTGTGTCGCTAGTGAGATCACAGGCGGGAATGTGGGGCTGGGTATTCCGGTCGGGCTTTTATACGCCGCGCGCCGCCCCCGGCATAAAAGGCCCTCGTACGTGAAAAGCTCCCTTCGTATGTGTGGGTGAGTCAAGTGGTTTATTCGATACCCCGATATGCATTTCGTATATCGTGACAGGTCTTCATAATTTTGGTGGAGTTGAGACAAGTTTTTTGGACATCATATTTTTGGGGATGAGTAAATTAGTGTCAGCTTTTAAAAACTTAAGAGAAGCAATTTGAAGTGATTGTTTGGAGATTATTTGCCATTTGAGTAAGACGAGTGTCACCGAACTTATAGATGAGCATGATCCCATAATGTTTTTTCTATACTCGTTGCTGAGGTAGCTCTAACTTTGTTTATTTTACATCTATGAATTCTTAATCGAACACTTGTCGGTAATTTTCACATGTGTCTATTTGATTCTTATTATCATATCAAACAAGTGTGTGAAGGGGTTTCATGGGAAACTCGGTCACGTGCCGTCCACACGCCCAAGTGTGGGCAAACAGAACACATGTTGATTGCCCCCCTGGCCCCAGTGGCCGCGACAATGCGATTGTTATCCCTTTATCGAGGTCACTAAGTCAGGGGGGACGACCCTCGGCTGTGGCGAGTTCACGCGCTGCTCACGCGCACGTCACGAGACCCTAATCACACCTGATTTAGGGTAACATTGGGTATTAATTGATGCATTTTTGTTTATTCCATCATTAGGCTCCGAGTGTATCATGATAGTATCATCGCCTACGAAAATGGGGTAGAATAAATTCAAATGTTTTCATTTGTAATTCTTACACGTAACCCTATCTTAGATCCGGAATTTGAATCATCCAAGTCAAAGTTCATTAGCATTTTGTTTACAAAAAGAATTATTAAAGTTAAGATGCCACCTACACACAAAATATTCGGCTCGTACCGGTCCAAACATGTAGGATTTTTTCTTTACATGTCCGAAGAGAGTACTACAAAAAAATTAAGTTTAAAAGAAATCAGTGTAGCGGTGATAGTGGTTGCTCAGCCAATGGGGTGCGCGCGCGCCGGCAGGTGCTACGATCCGAAGGCTCTCGCACACATACGCTCGCAGTTTAAATATACGATCGCTGAACACGTGCATTCGAACAGGATGAACATATGCATCTACCGGGAACGTGAGCGAGACATGCGATATTTTTTATCGATATGAATAGATTCACGACTCCCTCATATCCGAAATAGGGTAACGCAAAGGCTAATTTGGTTATTGAAAATTGAGGGGTTGTTCGTGGGAATGCTCCTCGTTCCTAGGTTCCCAGGGTTGCTCGCACATTGAGTTTTTTTTTCGGCGATTCGAGATTCGGAACGACGACAGATGGCAAGCGGTCGATCGTTCCCGTTCTGCTTTGTTATAATAAATCGTATGGGGTATTGGAATTAAACATACCATTTTGATGGCTCAGCGCATTTGTGCGGGGGTTGAGGGGATGAAGATGTAAACAAGTGTAAAAGGGGTCAGTGGAACTCGACCGGCTCTATAATTAAATGTCTATTAGGAGCATTTTGAGATTATTAGGAGATATTGTTAGGGGTTGAAGTTATCATTATAATGATGGCGATCAAAAGATTCCTTTAGATGATTTTGGTGGGAGATTTATGATGCAAATTAGAATAAGTTGGATTATTATAAATTTGAATGGGTATTATTGTCTATTAATTATATATCTTTGAAAGAAAACGAGTAAACATTAATTTATTAAGCCAGACTATTTCCTATCTTTTCTTAGTTTTTGCGTACTTACTTAAGCGTGAAACATATTACGTAACGAATGTACCATGAAATAACACATTCCCATACTTACCTGCCTATAAATTTGTCACTTTTTTCCAGAACTGTTCATCACGCGAGTCCAGTTTCCCACGTTCTGAAGATGCAAAAACCTTAACAAAAGAAAGAATAGATACATGGAAGATACTTTGCTTCATTTAAAAAGCGAAGCATTGTGCCCTGCGGCGTGACAAGTGTGTGTGACGTCACAGTTCATGAACGTAGGGTGCATAATGACGCTCCCCATCTATTGTTAGTTGTTTGTGATTCCACTTGTTGCGTCAGAGGGTAAGGTCAGATTGTATTCGATTTTTTTGGTGATTGTGATATACGTTTTAGTGGAGCCTAGATTGGGTATTGTCAGTAGACTATAAAAAAATATAAATACAATTTGTAGAAAACATTAAATATTTTTTACCGTAAGCATCATAATTTATGGTATTCAAGGTTAGCTGTATCCTCTAGTCTCAATAGTTCGGTTGTTTTGTTCGGGGCCGGACTACTGAGACAAATTTTGTCTCATTAGTTCGATTATGACGTCAAACCGAACTGTTGAGACTTGTGTTCTGTAGTTCGGTTAATGATTTCAGTATTCTCCGGTCAGTATTCTTATGAAAGTGCCTATTAATTATTAACTACCAAACTACGATTTCAGAGAATATGTTTAATTCTTTTATTTATAGTAAAAAAAGCATTTTATTTACAACCCTAACCGGACTACTAGTATTTTTTTTAGTATCACTAGTTCGGTTTGACGTCACAACCGAACTAATGAGCCAAAATTAGTCTCAGTAGTCTGGTCCCGAACAAAACAACCGAACTACTGAGACTAGAGGAGCTGTATCTACAAAATTGTAAATAAGATACGTAATCGAAAATGAGACTGAGTCCGTGGCTGTATTGTCTAGGCTTGGCAATGACATTTTTTCTGTTTTTTAACCGACTTCAAAAAGGAGGAGGTTCTCAATTCGTCTGAATGTTCTTTTTTTTTTTTTTTTTTTTTTTTTTTGTGTGTTTGTTACGCGATATCTCCGCCAATTATGAATGGATTTTGATGATTCTTTTTTTGTTTGGTAGGCCATACTTCAGAGGTGGTCCCATATAAATTTTATTGAAATTGAGTCAGCACTTTTTGAAAAAATCAACAAAAACAAAAAAAAAAACACAAATCGTATGTAGACGACGTTCTAGTTGTAGTGCTGGTCCGAGAATTTGTACACTATTGTAATTGTAATTTGTGGCACTAAAAAGTATAAAATAAAAAAACTTTAAAAAAGTAAAAACCGACTTCAAAAAAAAACTAAACGGAGTAAAATAATTATCATTTAATAAAACTACCAGTTTCAGAAGTCGGTGTTCTACTCTGAAACAAATTGAATGCACCGACTTCTGAAACTGGTAGTTTTATTAAATGATAATTATTTTACTCCGTTCAGTTTTTTTTTGAAGTCGGTTTTCTGCTTTTAGATTGTCCTTGCGGACTATTTTTACGTAACCGGGCAGATATTGGCGAAACCTGAAGGGTCCCCAGCCAATGGGGGGAAGTAAACTAAGCTAACTACTAATTCTATAGGTACTAACATCATGACTACTAGCAGCAACAACACTAAGAGCGACCACTAGTGTTACTCGGACCTCGGCTTAGGGCGTTGCTGGCGGGAGATTGGACCGAAGCACTTTAATTAGGGTTGAATTGTCGGTGTGAACTTGGCAGTGACGCTACGGAGTGGATGTGCAAAGGGGTGCAAAATTATTACATCACTTGTCATCGCCTTCGCCGTGCTTATTTAGTCACGGGCTACGAGTGTTTAATATAGTTAGTCCCGCATGCACAATGACTCGCTAAATACATTTAGTGCTATATTTTAAGGCTAGATTGCACAACCTTTCGTTGAGTACCGTTAGTGCTAAACATCATTCTGTCTCTATCAACTTTAAACAAGACTGAAATACAATAACATTTTAAATATAATTATTTAGCACTAAATTTATTTAGCGAGTCGTTGTGCAAGCGGGTCTAAATGTCTATTTTAGCCAATTGTTTGAAGTTGATAGAGACAGAATGATGTTTTAATTATGTTTAGCGGTAATTGTATTTAGTGAATTGTCGAGCTAGTGGGCCTTAGAATTGTACCTATGGAATTAGTTAACTATTTTTAAGCAATCTTTATGCGTTTGTCAAATTAGTTAAGAGTTACATATATTATAAGGTTAGTTGGAAAGGGGGTACCAATCTGAAGGGATTTTAAAGTACCCATAATGATGAATAACTTTCGTTCTACAACTTTCCCCAAAAGTCGATATTTTAAGAGAAAGAGCTGTTCAAATATTTCATAAAAAATACTCTAAAATGTATCTATCATCAGCTATGATCAGCTGTGTTTACATTTTAGGTCTTATTTGGGGCCACTGATTAGAAGCTTCATTTTCTGAACTCGTAACTAAAGCAGGGGCAAGGATAAAAAATCTTGCATGTAATTAAAAATGATCGTATGTTGAAATTTTAACCCTTGCTTTAAACAGTTATCAGTGATACTTTAAGTGGCGTGCGGATTAGTACACACGGCTACAGATCAAGCTATACATTTCCAGTATAAGCTGATCTCGCATTGTATAGGATTTCCGTACATTGAGAGGTCAGTGTAAATTGGATTTGTATAGCTTGATGTGTAGCCGTGTGTACACCCTTTCCAACGAACCTTTTATATAAAACTCTGGTTAGTTATTGGCAAGTCGAGAATTTAGGGTGACTGGTAATTAGTGACCGATACTTTAACACATGATTGTGCCCATGATAACAAACAACTTTCCCAAAGAAACATTAATACTATTATTATTTTTTAATTTAAAATTTATTAATAAACCGTTACGGAATGGACGCGGCTGGTAATATGTTTTTTTTGTTTTATATACAGGGCGTCCCACGACTTTGCCACATGGAGGGGAAGTACCTTAAATACTGTAGATAGGAAAATTTACTGAATGAAGACTTCATTTTTATTTTAAAAACAATACGAACTGCATTCTAAGAATTTAAAAAAATCACCTGTCTGAACCGGGAATCGAACCCGCTAAATGTGAAAACAAAAAAAACTGTAATTTTATTGTACTAATCGAAAGGCTCAATCAGATACATGTATTTCTTCGAAATAACATAGCACCTAAAATAAAAGGAACACCATGAAATTTAACAGTTAATTTAAAATTTTGTTCAGAATAATGATAGCATTTTCTTTGACTATGTCGTGCTTGTAACAACTGACTTTGTGTACTTACGTACCTACTACTTTCTGCTTTATTATTATTTCGAAGTATTATTTTAAATATTCACCATGAAAAAATAAATAAAACAACGGTAAGCGAGATTATTAAAAGAGTTACAATTTGTATACAATAGGATGAAACACATTTTGAGCATTTAATAAATTAAATTGTTTGTAAGTTGCACAGTTAAACGTGTCTTATTATGTTGAATTTCAGGGTGTTCCTTTTATTTTAGATGCTATGTTATTTAGAAGAAATAAATGTATCTGATCGAGCCTTTCGATTAGCACAATAAAATTACAGTTTTTTTTTGTTTTCACATTTAGCGGGTTCGATTCCCGGTTCAGACAGGTGATTATTTAAAATTCTTTGAATGCAATTCGTATTGTTTTTAAAATAAAAATGAAGTCTTCTTTCAGTATTTTTTTCTATCTACAGTATTTAAGGTACTTCCCCTCCATGTGGCAAAGTCGTGGGACGCCCTGTATAATGTTTCTTTGGGAAAGTTGTTTGTTATCATGAGTACAATCATATGTTAAAGTATGGGTCGCTAATTACCAGTCACCCTACAGAAGTGCCTTAGTTAAAGTAGATAATCCAATAAGAATCTGTGATATACTCATATACTTAATTAGGTCAGTTGTTTGAAGTTTATTAAATAATAGAGTTACGATATAAAATTTTATAGTTTCGTTGTTAATCTAGTTTGTTTTTATTATTAGTTACAGTATGTTGTTATTTTGTGAGTAAAATAGTATCACCCAAATTAGTTTGATTGATTGAATGTGCCTTAAAGTTTTTTCTTGTGACTAAGGGGGTGTTTCACCAACCTATCATTAACTGTTCATTAAGCTAATTCGGTCTCTAAACTTTTCAATAGCTAACATTTGCATTTCACTACAATCTACAGTGATAGTGACCAGATTATTGAACACATAAATGTAATATTTGTATGTCACATTTAGCTTATCTGGCCAATAGTTACGGACTACTTAATGATAGGTTGGTGAAATCGCCCGTTAGTTAATCTTTTATATATTTTGGTAATGTTTTGTATAATGTTTTGTAAACGAATTCGTGTACCTAATTCCTTCAAACTACGTGATCTACTGGTGACACTGATTGACTCTGCATAGGTTTTTTTCAGAAAAAACATTTTTTTTTTTAAAAAATTAGGCATTGTGTTCTGTATATGAGTAATTGTAGCGTCTCGAGTTAACTGACTGCGTGGAGCGATATCGCGCTAGTCGGACCCGTCAGCTGTGTCACCGTGCCTTCATTCATTTATGCATGTCATCGAAATTTTCTATCAAATACAAATTTTAATCAGGAAAAAAACGTTTTTTATATTTTTAATCAATCTAAATCCCGTGCGGGGTTAATCATCTGCCTAGCCTTTTCCCAACTATGTTGGGGTCGGCTTCCAGTCGAACCGGATGCAGCTGAATATCAGTATTTTACATGGAGCGACTGCCTATCAGACCTCCACAACCCAGTAACTGGGTAATACGATACTCTTGGTAAGACTGGTTGTCAGACTTTCTGGCTTCTGACCAACAGTAACGACTGTTAAAGATCTACAAATGACAGCCGGGACCAACGGCTTTATGTGCTTTACGAGGCACAGAGGAAACTCGCTATGGTAAATGGTCACCCATCCACAGACCAACCTCGGCAAGCGTGGCTTAACCCGGAAGATCGGTCTATGCGGCTGTAATTATTTAGCCACGAGCTTCTCTGCGTCCCCGTGCGGGGTTAATCTATACCATTAATAGATCATGTGGTTTGAAGGAATTACACGAATTCTTTTACACACTGTATAGTATTTTTAGTAGTTACAATCTTGTGTATAGAATTGCAATTTATGTGTATAAGTTAAGTATAACTAATTCATCTTAATTTCATGTTTTTTTCTAAAACTGTCACTTTTATTCTTATTTATTACCACAAAAAATGGTCTCTTAATAGTGTCCGACCGAAGGTTCGGTTTCGGTTTCGGTTTCGGCCAGTTTCGGCCAAAAAATCTTGTTTCGGCTACAGTTTCGGTTTCGGCCAAAAATCGGCCGAAAGTTCGGCCGCGCCGAAACTCAGTGTTCGTGAATTGTCGCGCGTCTTCCGGCTAACTTCGGCTGAGTTCGGGACTCGTGTGTGGTTGCCAGCTGAGTTCGCCGGTCGGCGTGCGGCGTGGTTGTGTAGTGTTTGTGATTTTGTTTGTTGATTTTTGACAAAGTTTACCGAAGTTAGTACAATTTATTGTAATTTTTGTTGATACTGATAATTAGGTAAATAATTCTTGAACTACCAAGTATCAAATACAAGATCTCAATGTCAATAAATAATAAATTAATCTTTACGATACTGAACACAAATACTCAATTAAGAAGTCTGTACTTTAAGTTTATGTGTTGATTTTTGACAAAAAGTCTAACATTTTTTTTGATGTTATATTGTTAGCATACCATAAATTAATAACTATTTTCGTTACATATTTCTATTATTGTTTTTCATTTCATTTAACACGAGAAAACTGTCTGTATATGTGTAAAAAAGATACCAGATTTCAATAAACAAGGTGGGGCAAAAGTAATCACCCAAAAGTTATTTTGCTGTATTTTTTTTTGGGAATGAAATCAAATGGTTCTTCTTGTGGATTATGTTTATTTAATTATTTTTTTTCCATTCATTCGAGAAAGTGATATCGGTCAAGTGGCCGCCGTCAGAATTGATGTTCGGCTCGACCGGATACGGGCTCGTTTTATAGCATTTTCCATATTTTTTTCGAGAACGTCACTGGCCTTACCGTTACTGTGGACGGCGAGCGCTACAGAGCCATGATCAACGACTTTTTCCTTCCTCAGTTGGATGAATTGGGACTTCAGGACATGTGGTTCCAACAGGATGGAGCAACGGCGCACACTGCACGACCCACAACCGATATTCCAAAGGAAGCATTTCCGCGGCGTCTAATCTCTCGCTTTGGCGATTTGCACTGGCCGGTCAGGTCACCCAATTTGACCGCTCCAGACTTTTTTTTGTGGGGTTACTTGAATTCCCGGGTTTATGTAAACAAGACTCTTGAAGTCCTTAAAGAGAATATCCGAAGGGGATGCGAGAACCTATCGCCGGAAGTTCTGACACATGTGATGGAAACTGCCATAAAACGAGCCCGTATGGCATCAATTCTGATGGCGGCCACTTGACCGATATCATTTTCGCGACTTGATGGAAAAAAATCTAATACATTAGATAAATATAATCCACAAGTACCTAGAACCAAACATTTTCATTCTTAAAAAAAATTACAGGAAAACAACATTGGGTTATTTACTTTTACCCCACCTTGTACAATAGAATAGAATTTTTTACATGTCTAAATAAGGTTCGGTTTCGGTTTCGGTTTCGGCCGAAACTGAGACTGGCGCCGAAGATTCGGTTTCGGTTTCTGTTTCGGCTAAAAATCCTGTTTCGGTCGGACACTATCTCTTAATTGAAAACCAAAATTTTCCAACTGTCAAAAAGAGAAAAAAATCACGTCGTTCCCCTCTGTTACGTGCGTGGGAATTTCAGTTACCGTATCACTTGAACCAAACTCGGGGGTGGAAAATAAAAGAATATATAAATCACCCCTAATCGCTTCTTTTGTTGGCTTCTACACTTGTTGCATCACCGCACTGTATGAGATTTTTGTACCAAGTTATATTAAACAACCCTTATAAAGTATCAATACAAATAAGAACCTTACTACCTGCAAATAGAGTTCAATATGTTTTTATCTATTGTAGGGTATAGTTTGGTTTAAAGCAAAGTAGACGGGGGCGGTAAATTTTAGGGGTTGTCGAACAATTAAGTGAATCGCAGGTAAACTTATTTTAAATTGGATGAAAAAATTATGATGTTTTGCGTGAACAGTGCCTTCATGAATAATGAATGACGTATTTATTTATATGATAGGTTGTTGTATTATTATAATGTAAATGTGTTATGTGTTTTATTAATAAAATTATAATATAATGATACTTTTTGTTTCCTTTGTCTACCCTGAAGAAAGATAGTTAATAAAATGTACGTTTATGTACATTGAGGGTCAAAATATACGTCCGATAGTTGCCGGTTTCCGGGAGCCGGATCCGACTATCCGATCGGATTCACGAAATACACGTACGATTCTCGTGTCCGATTTTTCTGTACGACGACGACGCCCGGACGATGCTTACGATTCTGACATCCGATCCGATAGTCTGATCGTACGTGTAATTCATGTTCAAATAAATGAATGACGCGGAGGCCTTCAGATAATCTGATCAGACTATCGGAACCGACTATCGGAGGCAAGTATCGGACATGTCGTATTTGGGCTCTAAACAATAACATTCAAATCTTTGTAAAATGAAAAGGTAATGTATTAAAATGGATCTCTTTCCCCGTTATCATTTGCTAAAAGTAATTTGATATCGGTAATGTCGTTTTACGGCAGTACTTAAGTGTAGATTTTCAGGGTGCTGAAGACTGTAATATAACTAGCAGATATTACTTTGAAGATAAGAATACTGCATTTGTAGCTACAAACAATAATTACACTTCCCTTGTTTTGCCTCGTTTTGTAATGGTCTTAACTCTTGATTAAAATAAAAATAAATAAAATGTGAATTCTAAAAAGCTATTTAAGATTGGTATAGTTGATTGTTACAATCTCCACAGTATTACAGCATTGGTATAAGAAAGGGTTGCTCTGAAGATGTTTTGTTTTTATTGTAAACGTAAGAAACTCAGTCTAATGAGGAGGCCGTCATTAAAGGATCGAAAGGAGGAGGGAGGTGATAATAAGGCTCCATTTTTGGATACTCTCGTTAGAGCTGTGGTTCGACTTTGAGCGATTTTCATGAATAAGGCTTGTTATTCCAATATTTAGTAGTCCAGCAGGTACTGCAATTAATATTAGTTACATTAGTAAGTGAACTAAGTCTTCTTCTATCGTGTCGGCACGAGCTATACGAGAATGACTCATGCCGTGGTGAAAAGATTAGCCAGTCAGCAAGGTTGGTAGCGGGCTAGCGAGGCTGACTGCCCAGGGTGCGCCGGACATACTTATATATCGTCACTCGTGGAGGCTCTTTTCATGCACCCCCATGTTTCAGTGAACTAAGTATAAGTACCTATTAAGAGCCAACACATTTTAATACTGTATTATGTGTGTCAATTTTGGTGTAATAATCATGTTACGGGGTAAGGCTATTAGATAGTAATAAAATATAGTAATATGTATGTATTTCTGTACGTCATTGACTGCGCTATATCTTTCACTTCATTCCAGCCTAAGATTGCCTGGAAGAAATCGTCGGGTGCGATAAGGCCGCCCATTGTAACTATTTTAAAGAATGTTACTGTACTTGCATTTTATTTTGGTGTACAATAAATATATATAAATAATTTAATAAAACTTTTACCCGAAACAGAATAAGGCTTATACGGTATACTTATTGAAAAAACTGCTTTTCATAGACAATTATTACATTTGAAGAAAATTATGATGGATTTAATTAAGACAACAAACATTGACCCGCCTGCAGTGAGACGTGGCCTTACATTCGTATTTTATTTTGAATACTTGAGAAGATGAGTTCTGAACTCCGGGAGTACTGCTTAATAGCCTGGGAGTTGTACTCGGATGTTAAGTTTAATAACGATATTCGGTAAAAAGTATCGTTATTGCTTTAAAGTATTAATTAAAGATTCGACGCGCTCTGTTTTGACGGTGCAGTAAAAATCTAAGTTTTACTTGTCTTTTTCTATTATAGGAACCTCCAATTATTATGAAGACATATTATACAATACTTTTGATGTTTTATTATTGCTGTTAGAAGCAATTAACTGAGGTAGTGTCATAAAATGGTTCATTTCGTTTTAAGACGTAAAATGTATGTTCATTATTATGATCATTTTTCACCTGTTGCTATTATCTATTAAAGTTTGAATGTTTAACGAATGTGTTCTTTATTTTGTTTATAAGTAACTTATTATTATTTTACTTCATTAAAAAAACGATTTTAAGTACGTATGGTAACTAATGGTGAGTGAAAGTGAGGAAAGGTTTGAAGATCATAATGATAAGTCACAATTATAAATTGAGTTTATTTAAAGTCCAGTTTAACTGTTAAAAAAAGTACCTTCATCACAAAAGCTTACCGAAGGGAAGAAGCGGTGGAGAAACTTTTTCTAGCTGTACGAATATTCCGGTAAATTAATAATAAGGCAAATTATTTAATGTAGAAAGTGGTATTCCTTGATATCTCACACAATGTGAGGAGGTTTCTTTCTCTGCAGCCCAGGGGGCTTACTATGACCTCTTAAGAAAACGTTCAAATGCCAGCCAGTCAACTTTCGTTTAAAAGCAGGCCTGCTTCTGAATCGCTAAAAATCGTACCATGACAGTACTAAAAGTGAACGACTCAATAGTCGTGACTTTTCGTACCATGAGTATTACCGTTCAACTTGGTTCAATAACCAAGTTGAACGGTAATGCTCATGGTACGAAAAGTCAATACAAAAAAAAGGTGAACGGATTTCGTAAACGTCAACGTAGCAAGCCTGCCGCAGGCCTGCTCTAACGATGACATAGTACAAAAAAGCAGGGTAGTTCATCTTCCAGGCAACATCTGTCCTGCTTTAAGAGGTCATAGTAAGCCCCCTGACCACCGGTAACTTATTGCCGACTCTGGTGATCAATTACTTTTTATAATATTAAATGTTTTTTAAATCTTTTATGGAAATATTTAAAAATGCAATTTATAAGTATGTTAAAAGGTTAACCGCGAAGGCACATTACGATATTTTCTCTCCCGATTTATTATGAATTATTATTAAGAGCTCTTGCCCGCAGCTTCGCTTGCGGGAAATTTTGAACCTGTTAAGTGACGATTGTCCATACAAACTTTCATAGGTCCCCTATTTAACTCCCTTAGGGGTTGAATTTCGAAAAAATCTTCTTTATTCCTTGTCTACATTATAAAGGAAACCTCTGTGCAAAATTTCAGCTTTCTATGTCCAAGGGTTTGGGCTGGGCGTTGATGAGTCAGTCAGTCAGGACTTTTCTTTTTTTCATATAGATAAAGTAGATTTGTAAACAGTAAGCATAAGAATTGAATTGAATACAATTCAACAATACGAATAGTTGATTTAATAACAAAAAATATATATATTTCTACTAATCCTTATGAATAAAGTTGATTTCTAAGCACCACTAATGTGAAACACAACAAAGGCTCAAACATGCCTCTAATTACTATAAACGAACCCTGTAAATTGCTGTATCACTCTCGTATTGGGTGTAAGCTCGGTCCTGATTGTTAAAGTCAAATCATTTGCTACCATTAGCTAGCGGCAACAACAAGCAAGGCTATAAATAAATAGTTAAGTGCAACGGACGGTTAATTCCAGCAATTTGTTGCTGCTCCAAACAATACGTTGAAAGTTATAAGCTGGTAGCGGTTTTGAGGAAGATTAGGTTTAACAGAATCCTTTCAGCGATACTGTAGTGTCATTTTGTAAGAAACCTACCTCAATATCAACGCTTAGCTGGATATCCATAATGTCACAGTATGGATAATAGAAGCAAATAACACAAATATAATCGTCAGTATAATCAATAACGCGTAGTTTTGTTATCCACGCTGTGTCGCGACAAGTGTCTGATTGACAGTCGCGAATGTCGCGATCGAGGTGAGATTCTTACAGAATTGCACTGCTGTAGTTATATTTAACAAATTGTTTACAAAAATATTTAACCTAAGTTATTTAGTAAAATAAATTGGTTTAAGCTTTAAAACCTAGAAGTAATTTTTGCTTCATCCATCCAAAATTTAAGTGCTGAGCACTTGTCGGTGTAGCAATCTCCATCTTTCTCTATCCAGAGCCAATTCTTTCATTTTTCTGTATGTTATCACTTCTGTCTTTTCCTTCAATTGGTCTGTGTACTTTTTGCTTACTCTTAGCGCAAGTGCCTCATCTATTATTGTGGTACCTACCGAGAACACGGAAAAACCTATCTTTGTGTTTATTTTGTTATGCTTACAACGTATTTTTAGTATATACAAAAACCGAGACACCCCAACAAGATTTTCATCAGAAATGCCTGAATATGTGTTTTTTTTTAATAAATCTCCAAGTTACACCGTAGTTTATGTCGCGTTAAGTTCCCTAGTAAAGTGTGAAATGCCTGAGATGTGCTATGCAAGGGTAGTCTAATTAATACACGGAAACTGATCGAGCGGACCTTCTCAACCCTCAAGGTGTCTATTCCCGTCAACTGATAAGGGTAGAAACCTACTGAAACAAAATTAAAACTTGTGAAAAAAACAATGTGGTGTAAAAATATGTCAATCGATTCTCCTAGTGATTCTGAACAAACTAAAACTACCTGAAAACTAAACTGAAACTAGTTTCAGGTTTAGTATATACTAAAACTAAGCTTGTGTTTATTATGTTTTGGTAAACTATATACCTAAAATCGCGCTTCTCTCATGACTTGCATTCCGTGCGCACGCGCAGTAGGCTGTAATTGTGGCTAATAGTTGTCGCAGACCGGCCCATTACAACGACCGACTTGGATTAGCGACGATGACCGCTATCTACTTATGTAAGAGAGCACAGAACATTATAAACAATGTTATCTACTGTTGGTTTAGCATAAAACATAATAATATATTACTTTAGAAGACTCCTTATTGACCTTGAGCAGTGTTTATATTTGAAGTTTTGATTTCAAGATAACATCACGCTTGTATTCTTCGAAAGGTTGGTCAGATGTGTATTATCTTGTGTGGTGCCGGACTTAAAGAATAGCACTACTCCATCTCTTCCCGTGGGTGTCGTAAAAGGCGACTAAGGGATTCTCTAGAGGATGGGCAGCAGCGTTCTCTGAGTACTTTAACAACCATACTGCGATCGCCAACCCGTCTGCCAAGCGTGGCGATTATGGCAAACCCCCCAACATTGTTTGGGGGAGGTCCAGCAGTGGACGTCTTTCGGCTGAATGATGATGATGATGATGTATAGTACAATCTCATTTCGCCGTTATGTTTTGTAACAGGGGGCGAGTCTATTGCCATCAACTGCGCACGAATCCATACTCCGGGTTGCCACTAAGAAATTCCCCACGGAAAAACCCAATAACACTTTGCCCCACCTGGGAATCGAACCCAGGGCCTAACACTCAGCAGTCGGGTTTGCGACCACTAGACCAACG
Source organism: Amphipyra tragopoginis (assembly GCA_905220435.1). Classification (NCBI taxonomy): domain Eukaryota; kingdom Metazoa; phylum Arthropoda; class Insecta; order Lepidoptera; family Noctuidae; genus Amphipyra; species Amphipyra tragopoginis. Next base: position 17,346,725 of record HG992009.1, read on the forward strand.
GCGCAGTGAGTTTTAATTTTTAAGTGAATTTAAAAGAACCGAAGACATGGAAAGATGTTCTGTTGCAACTCGGAGAAGCCTATGTTCACTAGCGGACTGTGATTGGCTAAGTTGATTGATAGGCTGAATCTTTAATAAGGCCGGTTCTTAATTTGATTTTCAATTGGGTATCGTTTACAGTAAGTAATGTCCAATATTTCAGTCGAAGTCAGTAATTTTCCAGAAGTTGGCATTCTATCGCTAAAACCGCTCTCACCGCTTATAAATTCCGCCCACGAGCACATGCGTAGTACGTAATTGTGTATAATAAATTGTCACTAGTCAGCCTATTGCGAATAACTGTGGTTAGTGACAAAACTAGTCGTATATTTCCACAATACCAAAAAACATTGTTGTACAAAACCTTTTATTGAAATTACGAGACTTTAAGTACGGGGTAATTTTAGGAACTTACAGGATTATTATTTCACAAAACTGAGTAAATTATCTCATATTTTGCTGAACAATATCAATCACATCAAGATCTTCAAGTACTTGTAATGGCATCTTTTCAGTCCTACTTCTTCTTCTATCGTGTCGGCACGAGCTATACAAGAATAGCTCATGCCGTGGTGTAAAGATTAGCCAGTCAGCAAGGATGATAGCGAGGCTGACTGGCCAGGGTGCACCGGACGTATTGAAGTATCGGCACTCGTGGAGGCTCTTTTCATGCATCCCTTCAGTCCTACTACCAAAATCGCTCGCCGCTCATACCTTGCTCCTTACCACGCACGTAGTAGGTAATTGTGGCTAATAGTTGTCGCGAGCCGGTCCATTAGACTGATCGCCGCGGTTTAGCGTTGCTGGCGTAGGCCACCGTCCACTTATACATATAATATCAGAAAACATTACAATATTACGCTGATTGAATGAGATTGACAAAGGGAAAAACTATCGGAGATGTTCATGGACTTGAGTATGTTATTATCTAAGACACTGTAATGAAAGTAAATATGTTTTTGATGTTTGTTGTTCAAGCTATAATTTAATGTTTCATCTTGGACATAGGAACTTAGAAGTTCATCGTCACCTCAGCGATTTTCCGTCCACTGCTGAACATAGGCTCTCCCTATAAATTTCTACTTCAAACGATTTGGAGCAGTTTCCATTGAACGGCTCCCTGCGACCGTAATGAGGTCATCTATCCTTACAATTGGGGGCCGCCCTTAGCTCCCTCAGAATTTCGATACATAGGTATAAAATAATGGAATTTATTTTGAAGTCGTACCCCAACTTGGAGTTAAAACCTTATACTAAGTACTTTTCATTATTTTTCCGTTGTTCTATGTACTACATGTAAAAAGCTGCTACATGTTATATTCTATAAGACTAAGTTTTGATTGCCTTCTTGTCTTATAGTACAACATAATAAATAAACAGAGCATAAAATATACCCAAGCTACCTAGTACTTACTTGCAGTATCAATCAATTCCCTCATTACCGAGGGGTTCGTTAAAGAGAAAAAAATCCTGCTAGACAGATTGAAGGCATCATGCTATTCGTTTACAAGTCCCAAGTGAGGATAAAAAACTGACTAATGACGCGGAGGATGACTATAAAACGATAAAAAGCCTAGGACGCTAGAAATTATCGCTACATATTACCTACAAGTGTCGATGGAATTATTTAATTTGTATTGCTTCTTTTGAGTTGGTTAGTATAGAAATTGAATCTGTTTGAAGCGTGTTTTAAGCCTTAGTACACTTTGAGAACGGTCAAAATCCTTAAGTCATAACTATACAGCTCTACGACATAAATTATGCCGACAATCTTCGTATTTCCGAATTTGTACAATTATGCCACACGGTCAATCAGTAGGCTCATCATCATCATTCAGCCGAAAGACGTCCACTGCTGGACATAGGCCTCCCCCAAAAGGGGTATGCTTTAATCGCCACGCTTGGCAGGCGGGTTGGCGATCGCAGTATGGTTGTTAAAATACTCAGAGAACGCTGCTGCCCATCCTCTAGAAAATCCCTTAGTCGCCTTTTACGACACCAACGGGAAGAGATGGGCTAGCGCTCTTCTTTAAGTCCGGCATTACACGAGATTAAACCTTAATACACTTTGACAACGGTCAAAATCCTATAAGTCATAACTATACAGCACTCGACATAAATTATGAAGATAATCTTCGTATTTCCGAATTTGTACGAATTATACCACACGGTCAGTAGGCTAATTCACGTAAGTTCATGACGTGCCGATCAAGTTGCAGTGACGCTGCAGTTAAGTTCACGCGAGCGTATCTGACAGAGATCGACTATTAAGAGAATACGAAAAGCGTTGTTTTGATTGAAACTTAACAGCTACTACACTACAACTGAACTTCTTTAGTTTATGTGAATTAGGCTTCAGTTTTGCTTGTTATTAATAACTCCGGCTTCGTCCTCTTTGAATCGATTTCTGATACTTCACTTAATTGGTCGCATAATTCGCACAAATTCGGAAACACGAAGATTGTCGAAGCGCATAACTTGTGTCGTAAAAGTACCTATACTTTAGTTAATTAGATACTACCTACGTGCGCGTTGGCTACTGTATTAGGCCCGGACTCCACGAACGGAGATGTGTTTTAAAAAACCAATAGAATTTCGTTATTCACATATCTCGTCTCCACTCAGCTTAAGTGGATACTACTGAGCGGAGATGTATTACATTTGTATGGCGCGATGGAAGCGGAGATGTGAGCTGTTCCTCGCTGAGATTGAGCTGGGCCGCGGTACAAGGTGGAGATGTGAGATTTGCCTCGCAGGTTGACGACGCGACGGCGCGCAGCGGAGACGAGATGTTTACCTTTCGTGTCAGATCGCACTAAAATGTGCGTTCACATCCAACGCTCGCCGCACGCATCTCAGTTCCGCTCTAGTCAGCGCACATCTCCACCCTAGCCAGCACACATCCCCGCTACAGTCTAGCCAGTACGCATCTCCGCACAGTTTCGGTGGATACACCCTAGCTGAAAAACGTCTCTTCTCGTCTCCGTTTCGGACATCTCTACACTCTGAGTCCGGGCCTTAGTTTGGTATTTTGTAATCTAACTAAGTAAAGTTCAAGTATTTTTTTATGTGTTCTATTATTTATATCATTCTATTAATCCTATGAAGTTTCTTCAGTCATTTCTAGATCACGTATACAGTCTGTTAAAAAATTGGCTCTACGATTTTTGTGGGGTTACTCTGTAACGGAAATTAAACAACTTTTGTTTTTTAATACTTTCCATAGAAGTTAAATTATAATAAAAAATTTAACCTCCTTTAGACGTTGCTGCAGATTCTATACGCCTCTGCCCAACCCTTCGGGAAATACAGGCGTGATGTTGTTATTTACAAATAGCTTGCCTACATAATTATCAGTCAAAACCTTGGATTTATAGTGTTTCACAAGAAAATAAACTAAAATACGTTAACCTTAATTAATGATTGGGCTTGAAACTTATGGTGAAACCAACCTCCACAATTCAAATTCCTTTATCGCCAAAAAGGGTACGCAGGCTTACACAATGATACCTGGTACATAAACTGTACCATATTAATCTAATCCAGTTTGCGCACTAACTCCAAACTAAGTTGGCTTGTATTTTATGAATGGCCGTTCAGGAATTTAACTTTTTTTCTTTTTTTTGATTTGATAATAGGCCTTCGTTTGACCGCCATCTCGCCTGATGTAAAGCGATGATGCGGTCTACGATGGAGCACGCTTGCCCAGAAGAAACCGATTCACTCGTGACTTGAAGACACCCAGATTGTAGCTGTCGGGGAACACCCACTCGGACAGCGCAATCCACTGTTTGGCGGTTTTCACAATGAAAGTGGAATCAAAGCGCTTCGTTCGGGTTTTTGGTTTACTTGTTTTGTTCCAACTGTTCGGTCTTTGGTAGAGGTTAGATCACTCATGTATTTTTCTTTAGGTGACGTAAGAGGCGCCAAAATTTTAATCAACTCCCCGATTCAGTGTTTTTGATAACCAGTTGTCAACCAATTCGGTTTGTTCTCTCGTTCGTCTACGATTCGCGTAACAAGAGATCACAAACCAAATTATTCGATAACTGAGTAATTGATTCATTTTGAATCAACCCCCAGGTTAGAATCGATTGTCACCTATATTTCATACCAAATGATAAATTTATTCTGATTTTCGTGAAGGTTTTGAAGTTTGGGCGACAGTCGTCATCTTCATCAACCTATAGCAGTCAACTTGGACATAGGCCTCTCGTACTGCACGCTGCTGAGCTTCTACCTCGGCTTCTCTCATCCAGCTGCTACAACTACAGTCATTCAGCTGTGGACCTGAAACAAGAATGAAGGATAGCTGTTATTGGCATATACTTGCAGTTCTTTTTAGGTAAGTGGAAAACACTAACACTGTTCTTTCTTTTTTCATGGTTCTTTAAATAATTCCTGGATAGTGTGTGACCACATCAATAGCGTTAGGTGTAGCCACACACAGATTGTCTCTCGTGCAGGAGTTTGGGCACAAGGGACACACCAGCAAATGTGACATAGATTGCTCTGGATCTCCGCAGTCACATAGAGCAAGATCGGGATCCCTGAACACCCTTTTGCACATGTTAAGGGGGTATTTCACCAACCTACCATTAACTGTTCATTAAGCTAATTAATAAATAAATTAATAATTATTAATTCTTAATAGCTAACTTTGCTTTTCACCACATATCAATAGTGATAATGACAAGATGGGGTGCATGAAAAGAGCCTCCACGAGTGACGATACTTCAGTACGTCCGGCGCACCCTGGGCAGTCAGCCCCGCTACCAACCTTGCTGACTGGCTAATCTTTTCACCACGGCATGATCTATTCTCATATAGTTTGTGCCGAAGAAGAATAGTGATAATGACAAGATTATTGAACACGTAATTGTCATATTTCTAGAACACATTTAGCTTATCTGGTGAATAGTTACGGACTATATTATTGATAGGTTGGTGAAATATCCTCCAAGTCTAATAAGCAGCAAGCAATAAATATGTCTTGTAGATTGGACTGATGGTGTTAAATTCATTTGTTTCTATGTAAAAAACACCACGTCTCATAAAGACACATGAAATATTTAACCACATACTAAGCAAAATGGTCTGCAGAGAACAAGAAAGTAATCTCTAACTGCAGGGGACGAATCGTGAAGACTTGCACTAATGTTTATACTTACATTACAAAACAAACCTACAAATAATCGTATACCAATCTAAACGCAAGTTCATTAACTTGTAATTGCAGTTCACTGATGCATTCAACACGAGCTGCGACAAACGATATCATTGTTCTGTTTTAAGTCCATTGAATGCTGGACAAGAGATCGTTGTCTGCTTCTTTGATCAAAATCTTGAATGGATATGCAACAAAGCGATTTCCTTACTAAAATCATTATAATTTCTGCAGGATTTTAAGTAGTAGCGGGTTGGAGGCGCCTTCTTTTTATCTGAAGTCGGCGTTCAATAAAATTAGAAGTAATTACGGTCGTTAGCGACTGTTACAGAGAATCTTAAGCGATTCACTCTTGTTTCTTTACAAAATTAACTAAATTAACCGCGTCGACTTTGTAACGTATTGAAGGTTTCATTATGATGGATTATCTAACTGCTTTGGTGGTCCATTATCGGAAGTTGAAGATAGGCAAAAGTTTTTTATTTATGGCATAACAAAAGAGAATCTTTTGATAAGCCCTGATTTAAATTTATAGAAAAGTTTCTCAAATTGTTGTAAATTCAAAAACTATTTATTAGTAAGTTATGCCCAATGTTTTCTTTATTAAATTGCACAGTAAAAGTCCAAATCGCTTTAGTTTCCTAAGAATGTGTGTCAGTAATAAGCTACTATAGTAATGTGATGTTTCAATTTTTCGTCGTACCTAATAACAATTTGATCTAGTGCTAAGACAATCTGAAGCTTTCAAATCAATAGTTTCGAAACCTTTCTTATTGATAACCGATAAAATAACCTAGGTAAACGTTATAATTATTATTTTCTGAGGGTCGTAGATGCCAAGAACGCCAATTACATAAAAAATCCTATATCTTTTAAGATTCCTCACAAAAAATTTACTTCTTTTGAAAAGAAAATTATTTTCTATGCCTCATTAAAAGGATGAGGCATAACAAAGCTCGTTTACCACGATATTGTTATTTATTACGATATTAACACGTCAATGGAGGGTTGTTCGTGATTCGGTTCAAAATTAACCCCTTTGTTGTGAAGGGACGGCAATTTAACCCTTCGCGTGCGTTCACGATCCAGTTAACTGGCAATCAATCGGTTAAAAGTTAACAATTACTACAATTATGAAACGATTTGTCAGGTTGTGGAGGTAAAATGGGTAGTTAAGTAAATTAGGCGGTTTACTGACACAGAGATGTCGAATTCAGATGTGTTTTGATTGCACTTAAGTGCTGCCGTCAGATTTCTACAAGAACGTTAAGTGACATTTTGTCAAAATTGAGTTATGCAACGTGTTACATAATTCTCCATAAAAAAGATTTTTTTTAATGTTCATCAAGTAGTCTTTTGTGTAAATGTAAATTAGGTAAGAATGTAAATAACTTTCTGCGTAGTCCACTCTTTACTTTTACGATTTCAGGGTTACGTTTCAGTGATGATTTTATTTTATGATTTGTCCAAATTTTTTTATTGGGTCTTACTTTTATTTTAAAATATTGCCAATAGACTCTTTACAAGGGATCTTTTAATCCCCTTTCGGCTTTAGGGGTATTTTTGTAACACGTTGTATATACTACGTAAAAGCGCAACTTTTTCTCTATAGACCAGTCTGGTATGTATTTTTCTATCATTTGTCAGTTACGAGATCCAGAGAGTTTTACAGAGACATTACTATATCATAGCATACCATATCATATTGTAGATGGTAACATTTCAGTACATGAAGCATGACAAAAAAAAACTAATTTTAAAAACAAAATTAGTCCTGTAACTTTTAAAAGTTATATAATGAGCTTAAAGTAGCTCAATATTTTGGTATAACAAAAACAGCTTCGGAAGCTTCAGAATTTTTAGGGACAATATTTTCCACGTTTCTGCCGACAACTCAAAATTAGGTTTACTCACTTAACCTCATTTTAGAAATCGGACGGCAGAGTGAGGAACTGATGATTCGTGAAATTTACACGAGAATTCATCACGCTTTAGAGAGTACCTTTACATATCATCATGTCATTACTTTTTATCGCTAATGGTCTCAATAAGTGCAGTCTCCATAATTTTGGCAGTACGCATAATATAGGAGATTTTGAATATCTTTGCGTACTTATTTTGAAGAAAAAAACAACGTATGATCGCTTCATGTACACCTGTTATGTAGCCCGTCTTGTTAGTTAAACCTGTAAAAAGTAACCATAATGTAACGATCACTCTTTATTGATTTTTACCACAACATTAGGTATACGTCGATTCGATTTGTTTACAAAAAATGTACAACACGTAAATGCGGTATGTACAAAATACAAGCATAAAATACTGTTTAATTGGTGTTTAACGGTGTATAGTAGCCGTTTACATGGACCTCCAACAGTTTCTTAAAAACGTTTCTTAAATAATTTTTCATACATGTAAGGTTTTTTCGCCTTTGCTTGGTACCAGTGAACGGTGAAATTGCTGTACCTTTAGGCCTGGAGCAGGCAACGAACTTTTTGTACGGCGGACTGCAGCAGACAACCATGAACGTATTTATGATTAGTTACGGTTTATTCACGTGCATTTTTCGGGATTGCCCGACTAGTTACGGACCCAAACGGAGCCCCTAATCATGAGCTGAACAAGCGGTGAGGACGCGAGTTGAACCGTCGTGTTCAGCTCATAATTAAGGGCTCCGTTTGGGTCCGAAACTAGTCGGCCAATCCCGAAAAAAGCACGTGAGTCAACCGTAACTAATCATAAATATGAATGTGTGTCACGAAAGTTAAACGTGGCTGGCAGTTGTTGCTATTGAAGACACTAAAGTTCTAACGACAACTACGGACAAAATGACCGTCGTGTGTGTTGAGTTCGTGCCACAGAACTTATACTCTTATTATAAGTTCTGTGGTTCGTGCCGAATTTCGCGGCAGGCAACAACTACCGACTACGTTCATTCTTATTCGCGGCAGTCCGCCGTACAAAAAGTCCGTCGTCACGATATATTAAAGTCACGTAGGGTAGAGTAACCTCGTAGCCTTGCAGAGCAATCTACGACGTGTACTTAGACTAGTCTAGTTAGGGCATGACTACAGTTTATGTCGTCTACAATAGATACTGTCGGAGGGTGACAAGGACGCAATCTCTCTGTGTATGTAGAAATGCAAGAGAATAAATAAGATTAATTTTCAAGCCCTGGAGACCCGCCTCGCCAATAACTGCCTTGTAGAAATGGTCCGCATGGAGCATCCACAAGCAGTCCAATAGAAAAAAAACCCCTTATATTATAGAGCTCTATTGACCTATTACGATTTGGTATCTTTGTGATACTTTTTAAGCTATTAAAGTTTACAGAAGATGTCGCTGCTTTGCATTTTTGCATAACCACACAATCCAAAATGTTCAAACTAGTTATGGAGAAAGCGGAATCCAAAATAGCCCTATTTTTTTGCGAATATAAAACTCACATTCATATCGGAAAGAATTACGAACTGGCATCACAAAACGTTATTTGCCATTGCTTTTGCATTTTGGCGCCATTTTTCTTCAACAATGTAATCTTAAAAGGCTCTCCTCTAAATTATGCTTTTTTGAATTGTTTCATTATTCAGCCAAAGCAGCGATATCATTTGATAGATGCTCTTAAAAAAATAACACTTTATTTCTTGACCTTTGCTCAGACCGTGTCACACTAGAGTGTCCAAAGTGCCCGTACACCTGCACATTTCTTGCCCTTTGCTCAGACCGTGTCACACTAGAGTGTCCAAAGTGCCCGTACACCTGCACTATTGAAAACCTCAAAATTACCACTGATGCCGCAATCAATGTGGCCATTTACTGTGCCAAAACAATAAGTAGTACTGTCGACAGGAAAAGAAGAACTTTGGCGTTTATCTTTTGCAAGTCTAGAAGCCGCTTGTGAGTTGTTTTTCAGAATATTAGGACCACTTATACTAATGTTAAGATCATATTTTTGATACATTAAAAACGTAGAAAGAATGCAATGCTTATTTCAAAATCTGTTACACGAATTCAATCGCTAAACTGTTCGTACAATGTGATTTAGGGCCGATTTCTTTTATCTGATTTAAATCGTTTGATTACTCAGAGAGGAATAAATATGGCGATTTGACATATTTTGTATCCAAAATTTGTCAAAACATAAACCTTATTTTTCAGATTAAAGTTATCTAATGATTGAAAATCCACTCTAAATCCAACACCTAAAGTATATTTTTATTATATTTTTATCTAAATAAATCACTTGTTTCAGTACTTAAGGGTGCATGAAAAGAGCCTCCACAAGTGACGATACATAAGTATGTACCCTGGGCAGTCAGCCCCGCTACCAATCTTGGCGACTGGCTAGTATTATCACCACGGCTTGAGAGATTCTCATATAGCTCGTGATGACACTAGAGAAGAAGTAGTTGAGCAACTTCAAGGGACTTAAATAACTAGCCAAGCAGTTTACTGTGTTCCGTCGTGTGTGTGTGCGAGCCAGAGGGGTTTAGGGGAATACTTCTATATCTCCGTTACTTGGATTCGTTTGCCCATCTTACTCTATCTGCGCTTACCATCAGGTTCCACTAGGTTCTAAGGAGACCAAGACGAATAATAATAAAAAAAAAGTATTGTCATTAATTTTAGATCGAGTTTTTTTTTCTATTGGTCTGCTGTAGATGTTCTTTGCGGACTCCTTCTACGTAACCGGGCAGTTATTGGCGAGACCTGAAGGGTCTCCAGCCAATGGTGGATTTTTAGATCGTGTGATTCTATGTTGGTATTTATAATAACAGTAACAGCGGTTACGCACTGCATCCGATCCGGACCCGTGAAAATATGAATTAAAAAAATTCGGATCGATTTCGGATATTTCTTTTCGCACTGCATCCGGATCTAGAGTCTAAAAATCTCGGACCGAATTCGGATATTGCTTACGCACTAATCCGATCTCTGAACCAAATCCAAGCAATTCAGGGGCCATCTTTGGCATATGTCAGATTTAAATCCGAGGTAATGCGAAAGCGTTCATACAAACAGTACTACGGCTACTTCGATCCGTCAATATTTCTTCCGAATTGGAGACTCACGGATGATGGAGAGAAATCGGATGACGGAAGTCAGATCTAGTGCGTAAACTATCATAACAAATAGTTCTATGACTACTTCGGAACGTATTTACCTGTTATCAAGCCTGTGGTCGAGCCAAAAGTGATATTAAATGACAATATAATGACAACGCCTCATCTCAACAGGAAGTGCGCACCGCCGCCTGCTATTGGTCAATTACAATTTTTTTTTTTTTTTTTTTTTTTTTTTTTTTTTTTTTTGATTGGCTGTCACAAATTAAAAGCACTTTTATATATTTTATTTTGTAATATATTTTTATAGTTTATCACAACGTATGCATTATTTATTTATCGACACAATTGAAACACTCAACACTATCCACATAAACACTTAATAAAATATATATTTAAAATTACCTTCGTCCGTGTGTCACTGCAAGGGTACCAACTGAAAATCAGCGCTCGGTGTTTGACGCCCAGCATATGCTGAGTTGGTGACCCTTTCGGCATGGGCATGATCCACGGCATAAAATGTGTGTTTTGATTCTTTTATGTTTTTGTTTATATTGTTTATGCTGTTATTGTGTCCTTAGCTGAATAAATTTATTTTCTTTCTTTCTTTCTTCTATTTTCACGGATTCGGATCGGATGCAGTGCGTAACCGCTCTAAGGACTGATTAATTGGGTATTTGATTATGTTTTTACTCTATATCTCCGTTACCGACTTGGATTCACGTGTTCCATCTTAGACCCTGTCTGCACTACCATTAGGTGCGACTAGGGTCAAAAGCGACAAAATCAAACAATAAAAAAAACTCCGTCGCCTCAATTACATCCAGTTTGAGTTTCCTCATTTCTGAAACCATCTGTACTTGTTAGGGCGTCTGTTTCTCCTTGTGATAATTGTTTGAACAATAAAAAAAAACTTCGTCGCCTCAATTACATCCAGTTTGAATCTCCTCACTTCTGAAACCATCTGTACTTGTTAGGGCGTCTGTTTCTCCTTGTGATAATTGTTTGAACAATAAAAAAAACTCCGTCGCCTCAATTACATCCAGTTTGAGTCTCCTCACTTCTGAAACCATCTGTACTTGTTAGGGCGTCTGTTTCTCCTTGTGATAATTGCATCAACGGTCATCAACAGTTACACGCGTCGGCACATCATTACGCCTAAAAAAATATGATTGCCTTACTAAATGAATCCAAACCTCGATTTACAGTCCCTGCCTCCCCAATTTCAGCTCTTTCTTGTTACCAACCACGCAATTACGTGTCCTTAAACGATATTTTTAGTGTAAATGATACATTTAACCCTTCGGCCGCTGATATGAGTTTTTAATACACAAACGAGTTTAAAAGCCTGGAGTATAACACCTTTTTGCGCTAATGCAAGCCCGGAACACCTAATTTACGATGATTGGCGTCGTTCAGCTTGATTTGTCTTAATGATGGTAAATTACAGCACTAAAATGTGAACCGCCCGTGCGGTCCAGCTTGAAATTATGCTCGAGAAACATTCACGGGGAATTTTACTTATTGCCGATCATTAGTTTACTATTTATTAAACTTTATGAGTGTTTTGCCTTTTAATTGCCGATGATTATGTCGTAAATTCTTAGCACTTAGGTCTTCTAAATTGAAATCGGGTTAGATCTAATTTAGATTTGCCGTAAGAGCTGTGTATTTAAGGGCTTTTAAATAAATAATTGTTAGTAAAACGTTCATCATTGGCGCAATCAGTTTGCAGTTACTAATTAATTTTATTATTCTTTTAGATTTAAGTATGAGCACTTCAATCTAAAAAAATAATAAAATAAAGTTTATGACAATCAATTACTGACTTGCACCATTTATTCCAGTCTTTTTTGCCCGTAATAGGTTATAAATGGACCTCAATTAGACAAAGCTGGTCATACTTCGACATGTTTAGCCAGGCCGCACATTATAAGAAACTGTCAGAAAATTTCTGACGCATGCGCGAAGACCCTCTGCGCGTCCATTTTGTACTAGAGCTGTGGGCTCTAGTACAAAATCCGGGCTACCGGATCCGGCAAATTCTGACAGTGAACGGGGACTTGTACAACATGTATGAGGAGAGTCGTGCGTCAGAGATTTAGGACGCGTGCGCGCGCATATTTTGTTTTGTACTAGAGCCAACAGGCTGCCGGATTCGGCAAATTCTGATAGTGTGCGGTGTCTAGTACAAAATGTATGAGCAGAGTCGCACGTCAGAAATATTCTGGCAGAAATTTCTGATAATGTGCGGCCGGGCTGAAAAGCGACGTATAGTAAAGACCATAACAGCTTACAGTAATATTGCATTTATAATCCAATACCTAATTTAGGTAAGGATTAAATTCCTCCATAATTAGGTTCATTCATTTTAATATCCTAATCCTTTTACATCACCGTAATAAATATACACCGTGGACATATTTTAGCATTTTATCATGCCCCTAAATAATAGTGATAAAGTGCCGAATAAAAAAAGATTTCTAAAGATAAATACGTCGTGTCCTCGTGGAAGAATTTTATCGTTCTGATAATAAAATATCGTTTAACACTACAATAAAACCAGAAAGGGAAAGGGCCAACTTATCTCGGATCGGGGAGGCCACAAAATATACCCTTATCAAGGGTTCTAAGGTTGTGACTGTAATCTGCTAACATATTAAATGTTTCAACTGCGAGACAAAACATTTATTTATTTATGTTTATTCTTTGATAGTATAAAATATTTATATCGGTGATAAGCAGTACTATTTGTACCTGTACCGATTTAAATAGGAAGGGACGCTTCGTCACACAAATTACAATAATCTCCCCATCAAAGTTTAAACTCTTAAACCGACATAATCAACTCCAAAGCTCATCCAAACATCCGTCAACCCGTAAAGCTCTATAAACATCCAAATCGATTTACCGATAAACCTGTAAAAACAAAGAGTCATCATCGATCATTTTCTAGAAACGGTCCGTTGTTCAATTGGTTCGGTAAACCGAAAACCGTGCTCCGAAATTACGGGCCTAAGAAAACAAGAAAAAAAATCCCGGAGATTTATTTAAGGGAGCGTAAAGATCTGTTTATGGTATGCGTCGGTAATTAAGGGGCTGCTCGCACACGTGCGCGCTGGCAAAAACGTAAAAAAAAAACTAATACCTGTTTCTCCGGAGTCGAGAGCGACAGGTCCGCTGACACGATCTTTTGAGGGTTAGTTCTCAAACTTTGAGGACTCGTGGAGAGCAGAGTAGGTATAAAAATAAAGAAGTATTAAGAGGAAATAGGAGCCTGGTTCTTGGAAGGACTGTTTGGTGTGAAATACACTTGGGAGCAAAGAAATCGAGCCACTCCTTTTTTCACGTGTCCTGGTTATTAGTTTAGGTTTCATGAATTATATAATTCAAAATACAAAAAAATACCCTCATTGTAAAGGTTATCAAATAACCTTTTAGGCGATATTTGTTTAGAATTTATCTGTTCCATAATACCAAAAATAATAACAATTATACCTACGTGAAAAATAGAAGTGGCTCGATTTATTTCCCAAGTATAGTTTTTAATTGTAATTTTATTTGACAGCACTTTAAATACAGCCAGCAGTGATTTAAATTCATTACCTAACATAAAAAAATAATTGTGTTCATAATAAGGCCAAATTAATACAAACTAATTATGATTTACCTTTATAGAAAAATAAGCTACGCAAAATTGTAAAAAAACCTTCGTAAAATGATAATTAAATGCGTTTCCAAAAGTTTGAGCGCCGCTGTCCTCGTCTTCCCTTAATGTTATCTTATTATAGCTAAAATGACTTCGGTGTTCAGAGATAATAGCCGGGTCCAGGGTTCCTCACCACCATTTTTTTACCAGATTTTTTCAAACCTTGATAATGCTTTTAGATATTGCGTGTTAGAATATTTTGATTTCAGGAGCGTCGTTAAGCGAACACGTGATTAGGTTTCAACGCTTTTTGGTTATTATTAATTTTCTTTTCATTTCCTGTTATTATCAAGTGCTTTAAGTACATAATTCTATAGTAGGAGGCATAGGCTAGTATAACGGAGAGATAGAGAGAGATACTATAGCTTTTTTTTTCTATTGTACTGCGGTCCTTGCGGACCGTTTCTACACTTGGGAGCAAATAAATCGAGCCACTCTTCACGTCTCCTGGTTATTAGTTAGGTTCATGAATTATATAATTCTAAGTTGATAAAAAACTACCCTCATGGTCATCAAATAACCTTTCAGGCGATATATGTTTAGAACTGATCGGTTCCATAATATCAAAAATAATAACAATTATACGTGAAAAATAGAAGCGGCTCGATTTATTTGCTCCCAAGTATACGTAACGGGGCAGATATTGACGCGACCTGAAGGGTCTCTAGCCAATGGGGGGAAGTAAAATGGTTAACCTAAGCTAACTACTTATACTACACGAACACCATGACTACTAGCAACAACAGCACTAAGGGCGACCCTTAGTGGGACTCGGACCTCGGCTTAGGGCGTTGCTGGCAGGGGGTTGGGGGGAGACAGCTTGATGAGGACGGAATTATTGGTGTGACCAATAAACTAAAGTACTTTTCAGATATGGTTCTTCAGAATAACACGACTTTTTTTTTTGCAAGATTTTCTCTTGCCTTATATGCGTGCTAATGGGTAATATCACTTACCTGTTACAAGAAAACAATTGATTTATTAATCAAAACAATAACTAACAAAAAAGATTAAATCTATACTCTCATTCATCATACTCTATTGTCATTTGAAGGCACAAAAATATAATTAACGTCAGCTTCAAAAAACTCTATTGTTTTAAAATTCATATCACTTAGTAGGCGATTATAGGCTTCAATAAAAAGGGTATTGTAATGCATTCCAGCGAGAACCACCGCGGGACAATGTTATCTCACCACCATCGGCACGTGGCCTCCACACAATCATCTGTTTTTGTTTATAAAATCTGTTGTGATTTTTTGTACAGATAATGTTGAAGTTTCTTTAGACAATAGGGTTATTTGTATTACATTGTATAACGTTATTTATTGTTGTATGCAGATACAGTCACGCAATCGTATGTTACCGATTATCTTAACCAGTTACGTGATAATGATACACTAACATTAAACAGCAAAAAAAGTATTTTTTGATGATAAATAGAAACACTTGGGATGCTAATTATTACAAGTAGTTTAATTATAAATCCAAAAAGACATACGGAGCATTACTTCACTTTATACGGAGAGAGAATAGACAAGACAAAGTGCCTTACACAAAGTTTGCGAGTATGCAGGCGCGTTGCGTCCACTACATTTCATCATTTTTTCCTTCAATGTTATGCGATACGATGCATTAACAGTTCAGCAGTGTAGATAAAAGTTTTGAAAATAAAGAGAAGAACAGAAGAAAATCAATTAATTCTTTTAATTTCAATAACATAACATCTTGTTTGGGTCTCCCCAAAGGGTTACGTAGAGGTGTATAGTACACCCTTATTTCGCCGTTATGTTTAAGTCACATGTAATAGGGGGCAAGCCTATTGCTATCAACCGGGCGCAAATTCTGACACCGGGCTGCTACTGAGTAATTCCATACGGACAAACTGCAACATCACTTTGTTCGATCTGGGGATCCTCATGCTCAGCAATCGCGCTTGGCCAACGAGGCAGTCAATTTAATGTTTTGTTAAATCTCAGTTTAACGCATTTAATCAGTCTGCTAAAATATTACAACCAATCACACGTGAGATTTCACAGCTCAATAGTCTCACACAGCCTTTTATCTTTCACGTGACAGAAACTAAAAATATAAGTTTCTACACATGAATTTGTAGAAAACATACATTTGAATTTATGTCAGTACCTAATAAGGGCCGACCTCGAACGGCCTCCAGACACGGCCGAGATATAGGGCCATGAAGTCGTGGGTGTCTCGACTCCAAACAGTTCTACTATTCTTTATTACATGACTTTATTGAGTTCGTGGTTCTATTAACACAATTTTGTGTTAAGTATTTCACTTCGGCCTTTAGCTTAGGTGAGTAAAAATTATAGGTTTGATATGAAAGCAAGATATCTGGGTGATATGTACAACTGTCAAAGATAATCGTATGACAATCGGGTCTGACGGTCATCGCCTATGCAAAAACATTGACACCTTTAGGTGAAAGAGACGAGTACGTTAAACCGTAGGTCCCGCGTGTCATACGAACACCTATGACACACACTATCTCTTAGGGATGTTGGGCTTTAACTCGTTGGAGGTAAGAAGAGGCTATGATCAGCTGATAGTAGCCTATAAAACCCTTAGGGGTCGTATCGACTGCCCTGAGCTCCATGGCCTTTTCTGTCGACTATTTGTGCCCGACAAATACATCGGACACCGTCAAAGCCGTCGGCACAATCTATTCGCGCAACCTTCAGCCAGAACTGTCGCCAGAGCTAAATCCCCTGTGTATCGTACTCTAAGGATACTCAATGCCCTCTTGGCTGCCAACCCTGAATGTGATGTGTTCGCGGATAAATGGAGTGAAATTGTGCGTGTACCTATGTCTGATGTTCAGTGAGAGACAGTATGCGAGGGTGTCCACTATCCCAAGTTAGTCTTAAGTATTTTGTTTATGACACAATTGTCGACATTACATACCTGTATTTTTCTACGTTCCATGTTACTTGTTTCTATGTTAATTATTGTAATTGGTGTTCACCGTTTTAATTAACTATAAATAAATAAATAAATGAAAGTCAGAAATCAGAAAGTATGACAACCGGTCCAACCTTAGGATATCGGCAATGCTCAGTAACTGGGTTGAGGAGGTCTGATGACTGTCGCTCCGTGTAAAATCTTCATATTCAGCCGTATCTAGTAAGACAGGAAGCTTATCCCAATATATTTGGGAAAAAGCTAGACAGAATGAACTTCTACCAAACAGTACTTCAATAAATTAGTCCCGTTCAACAGCCCTTATTCTCAATACATATAGTACCTACTAACAAAACTACTACACAATTGTCCCAATCACTTAGTTAATTGATAGTGATCTTTGCTCCATACGTTACAGCTGTATGTAGGTGCGGCCTGTTCCTTGTTGATATCGGTTCAACACTTAGAGGTTACTTAATTGACCTTTAGAACACCTATGATATTGCACCAAGATATATTAAGCAATTACGAAGTGTCTCAAAGTGAATTGTCTTGAAAGTAAGTCTTAGTCTTAGTTCTAAGTTAATTTGTTGTGCAATTCTGTAAACTCTTCTGAAATCGCATCGTTTGTATTCGATAACATAATGATTTATTAATTTCACTTTAATTAAAACGGTCAGGGACCAGTTATGAATGAAGAAAAAAAAAACAATTAGAGACACCTCTATAGTTTATTTATTTATTTAAACAATTTAACTAGAACGGTCATAGACCAATTCCACTAATTAAATAGAATTAGTATAATTGGTCTACGACCAATGACGATGATATGAATATGGTCTATAATAGAATAGTTATGTCTACACCAGTGCGCTTTTATGTTCATCTTGCGTCTTCGTCTGAGGCATGCGTGAAGCGCCATAGCGCATGCAATAGCGCATGCCTTACTCGTAATACTAGTTCGACAAAAGCGCATGCCCCCAGCGCACGCTAATCCATCTATGGCGTCTTATGGCAATCAATATTGCATGCGCTTGACGCAAGAGGAATTGAAACTTGAAAGGGCAAGATGAACATGAAAGCGCACTGGTGTAGACGTACCATATGACTCTTTCATAAATCCTTCTCACAATATTTCTGACATACCGACAGTATCTTTTTCCACTCATCCGCAAACAGATCACAACTCTGATTAGAATTCAATAATGATGCGTCTTGATTCATTAGATGATGTGAATTGTGAAGTTATCCATAATACAGGTGCATATAATAATACTACGAATATAATTTTGATAACCGAAAAATAGATGGTGTAATTATTGCAATTCGAATTTGCTTACTGGGCAGCACTATTGGGTGCAAAGAAAATATGAGTCGTAAAGCCGACTCCAGAACGAAATATTAGCAATAAAATTTCATGTATCCTTAGAACAAGTCATGTACGATGTGCTGGCAATCCGTGAATTTGATTTTCTTCTCCTAACATTGACAGCATCAATAACTTGCAAATCTAATTAGTCCGCCAGTTAGAGTTTTGTAAAATAATGGACACGTATTTTTTCTTTTGTTAAATCTATGAATATTTGGAAAGATAAAACGCATCAAAACTCGAGAGCTTGTGACGTCAGAAGCAAGTAAAAATTGTACTTGCTTGTGACGTTTTGCCAATTTTAAAAGTGTCGTGTCTTCGTTAATTTTGGTTTACGTAACAAAAGAAAAAATACAGGTCAAATATGTTTTGATAATCTAACTGACGGACTAATTAGATTTTTTCAGTTAAGTAGCTCAACGTAAGGGCGGAAACGCACTGCAGGCGCCTAGCTTAGCGCCTATCGTCGACTTTTAATTTCACTTACAGCAGCTTGGTGAGGGTTAGTGAGGGTACCAAGCGCGTAGTGCAGTTGGCCCCCTTCTATTATTTACATACGTTTCTGCTTTAGGCGTCTTGCTAGACACTAGGCGGTAAGCAAGGTAACCACCAGTTTGTCTTCCTTTAAGGTTTCTTTTGTTAATAGTTTCATATTAAAAAACAAACGTCTCAGTTGTATTCTTATAATCCTGCTAATCTCTTGAGCTTCTGGGCGGATTTTGGTTCGTTTTCACCACCTTGTTGAGTTCTTTTTGGAAGAGATTTAGATGAATGAATTCTACTAATTCTTATGCAAAGCTGGCTGGTATTATTTTAATAGATTTGGCGGCAGAATAATCCTTGTGCGCTTTTTTGCGGTTACTAATCTGTTCGTAGAGTATAGTGACAATTACAAAATTTTTTTTAGGGCTCTTCTTTGCTTTCTGGTTATGTTCAGCTTCTACGGGTTGATATGGCGACAGCTGACAGCAAATTTACCAGCTGAAATAATTTACTACGAACATCTTTCCTTTCTAATTGTCGGATAACTTATCTCTGAGAAATAAATTAAGTTAAGACAGGGCTGTTCAGCAGTGGACGTCTTTCAGCTGAATGATGATAACAGATTTTTTATAGAGAAACTGTCAAACCTTCATATTTATCGCTCAGTTAAGAATTAACCGATGATTGTCAAACAGGCCTTAAAACTATTTTCAGATATAGGTAGGTATGTTATTTAGTTGACAAAACAACCTATCGTACATCTCAAACCCATGTGTCACGGCATCTTTGACACCTTTCAGATTCCGATCCTGTCGCTATGACCCTGGTTTCCTGTCATTACTCGGTGATATATTATCCACCGAGGGGGCTTGCCTGAACACAACGATGACAGATAGTCTCGAGTTAGTTAATTCTAATTTGATTACTTTCCTTGTCCCCCGAGATCCGAACCCTCTTGTTTTTGTTTCCTTTCTTAGATTTTGTTTTTGTACGCTATTAATAATACATGATTGCTTGTTGCTTGTGTTTTGTTAAATTGGGTTGATGTGAAATGGTTTTTAATTGGCTTGAGTGATCATGATGGAGTAAGACGTCGAGAATGATTATGGTTATAAAAATGAATACATATATTTTATTAGCTCATGCCGCCGTAGTGAAATGATCAGCGAGTCATCAAGATTTGTAGCGAGGCTGACTGTCCAGGGTGCGCCGGACATGCAATTACTCAATTAACAGTATATGCATTTTATTCTTTTTTTTTGTCAGTTTTTACTCCCTCTTCTGGGCAACGGCCTGGCCCAAGTTCTTTCATGTACTCTTTCCCTGCGCCATCTCAAACTCACCCTTACCCTTTATCTAATTTATACAAGTACAATATAAATTTTTACTTGCATAAATCTAAAGTAAAGATCTTCTCTCGTATCAGCACGAGCTATACGAAAATAGCTCATGCTGTGGTGAAAAGATTAGCCAGTCAGCAAGGTTGGTAGCGGAGCTGACTGCCCAGGGTGCGCCGGACGTACTTAAGTATCGTCATTCGTGGAGGCTCTTTTCATGCACCCCAAAGTAAAAATGATACCTATTTACAAAATATTTCTTAAAAATCTGTTCTAAAAAGTAACAAAAATTCAAATTCTACAACTAGCCTAATAAATTATGGTGACATTTCACGACTGATTACGATACGATACATGAACATAAAATTTTATAGACAAAGTAATCTTAGCTATTTATTTTACCCAAAACACAAACCCTATCGACTAAAAATAGTTCCAATAGTACAAAAACTCGAACAAATGAGACCTCCACGGTCCATTTTTTCAATTATCTCAAATCTCTGGATCTGTGGTGTTGGTTACAACAAGAAGGCGAGGGTAAGGCAATAAGGAGATCGTCGATGATGGCCCTTATCTGATCACAAGTCTGTATGTCGACAACTTATCGTTGAAGACGTCTTATCAGATATCCGTGGACTGAGTGATTTCTGCTCCACTGAGCTGCGCAGGATTCGGTTTGATTGCGTTAAAACTGGTCCCAATGTCCACTGGACCAGTTTTTATTGGACGCTGTTTAATTGTATTTGTTGTGTCGGCTATTTTGTTTCGGTTTATTGAGTAGAGGAATAAAAAAATATTCTTGGTATGTAATAAACATGATTTTATGGAAGTGTGAATCGTTGGTATGAGTAAGATCGTAATTAAGTACGAGTAATATTAGTATTTATGCAAACATTACTTTAAATGCCAAGCGGATCGAGTAACGTAATGATACTAAAATAAATTGTAAGTAAGTATATCCAATTAAATGTTCATATTTGGGTATTCATGGTTTCTTATTAACTGGGATCTCATTAAAATATTTTATGACGTCCTTTTATGTATTGGTAAAATTATTTAAAGATATATTTACCGCCTCCATTAATATTCTCGAAGAATTTACTAAAGCAGTAACGGATAGGACTACCAGAGGATATTGGAATAAGCAAGAGTGGCATGGCAAGATGTAATTAAGGCTAGGGATACCAGATCAAATAACGAGATTTCCTGACAATGACCCTAACATTTCAGTAAAGGGGAATGCCAAGATTTCCTTTACGACTCGGCCAGAATAGACAAAGATGAAACATATCTTATTAAAAAGGGCAAATATTGTAGAATGTATTACGATAACAACATTTCCGCTGGAAGTACACCAAGAAAAGTTATAGGTCGATAAAATTGACCTTAATAGTAGATTTTTAACCTAGGGAAGAAAAGTAATTCGAAAATCGAACTAAAATTTTCTTTATACTCCTTCTACATTTTCGTGAATATTTTTTTAACCCTTGTCTTATTGATAGACCTTCAATATTTTTATAAAAATCTTAATTTGTTGTTTGATTAAAGCATTTAAATATGTAAACAACAAAATTAAACCATTTATGGTCAGAATTATACCTAAATAACCAAACCAAAACCAAAGGAAAATAAATCTTATATTATTTGGAATTTGTCGTATATTGACGTTGCCATGGCAACGATGTTATAACATGCATGTCATAATACCAAATAATATTAAAATCATGCTTTTACTAAACAAAGTATTTTATTTAACAAAAATCTTGCCCAAGCGGAATCCATAATAATTTTTATTCACGATAGGAATATTATACTTACATAATATGGTTAGGTACTTACTTCGATACAGATACTTACTTACTTTGTCGCAATATTCGTAAGAAAATAGTGGAAATCATTTTAATTGTGACAAAGGTGTTGTCGCCATTAAAAAAAATCATAACAATATTCGATTCTAAACGTAATCGATAATCAATTATGTATAAAACCGAATGGAATATAAATTAAAAAAACTAAATATACTAAAATAACTAATATATAATAGCGCCGCATGTTTGTAAATTATTTCATAATATTAATTTTTAATTAGTATAAATCAAAGAGTTAATTAAATATGTTAACTAATAATATTAAATGTCTTTGGTAGCTATACATACTCAGCTTAATAAAATATTAAGTTATTTATTGTGTTTTGTATAAGAAAAGTAGCCCGTTTGTGATAAATTACAAGAATAGTGCAAACCTGTTGTGTTTATGTAGTGGTTACTAGGATTATTCGTAACAGCTTATTGCTAATAAAGCTTAGTACTATAATTAGTTGCTATTAATGGAAGAGCACAATTCACATATCTCAAACAAGAAAACCTGAATAAAAAATAAATACTTGTTTACCTAAATAACATGATATTATTGTAATATAATTATTTACAATTACATACTTATATTGTTTCATGGTTGTAATCGATTTATAAATGTAATTTTAGTATCGATATAATTATATTTTTATACTATGCAACATTTCTATTTGCAGTTGTAGATAAAAAAAAACGTTGAAACTTACTAACCAATACATTAAAATACTATTTAAAATGGCTATTCGACGGTGTACTTCCCCAGACTTTACTTATATTGCATAAATCACACAAAAAATAAACGCGAATTATCAAAACTACGACATGTCTGTTCTTACTACTTTGTACTGGCCGGATCTTGGCATTCCCCTTTTCTGACATTTTCTCTGAAAGTTGTATGTGGTATGTGATGGCAGCCAGATTTTAAAGTATGCGAGGAGAGATTAATAGAAAGAAAGAAAGACTGAACAGATTTTCCATTTCCCTGACAGAGGGTCAAAATTCCGGATATTTCAGGAAAATTCCTGTCGTCTGGTAACCTTAACTAAGGCTGAATGATACTGTCATACACAAAAAAATAAGATGATATTTATGTCATCCTATGCTATCCCACTGCTGGGCAAAAGCCTCCCCCAAGTTCTTCCATGTACTTCTTTCCTAAGCTACCTCAAACCAGCTATCGCGGTACGCGTCTAGATCATCTCATCACCTCTTCCTGGGCCGACTTCAGGCGGCGCTGTCCGTCGTCAGCCATTGTGTGCGGAGACTCTTGTTCGTCATGCATTCGGATGGATGATATTATTAATGTTCAAAAAATTCTCTTTCACAGAATTTGAAGATCGATCACCGTAGATATAACAATTTCAATATTTGTATCTCATCCACCTTTTTTTTACTAATATCCCAAAAATGGAATGTCATGCAAAATTTTGTGTAAAATCGTTACACAATACTAAGATTATGTATCAGGCATCTATACAAATATTATGTCATTGTCGTAACATGTTCGACACGACTTTATAAAGGTATATCCAAATATTTGTTTGAGAAATATTGATAAACATCTTGTTGGTAATCCTGGATGAATGGCAACGTTATTGGTGTCAAGTGTACCGTGACGAGATTATAGCATTGTGCAAATATGTGAGGATAATGCGTGGGCGCAGTTTGTTGCGTTTAGTTTTATACCCTAAACATACATTTTTTTACTATTGGACTGCTGTGGTTGATCCTTGCGGACCCATTCTAGTTATTGGCGAGATCTGAAGCTCTAGCCAATGGTGGGGAAGTAAAACACTTAACCTAAGTTAACTACTTGTACTACACTAATATAATGACTACCTGCAACAACAGCACTAAGGGCGACCCTGTGACTCGGACCTCGGCCTAGGGCGTTGCTGGCGAGGGCTTGGGGGGGGGGGAGACAGCTTGATGAGGGCTGAATTGTCGGTGTGACTGCAATACTAAACATATAGTTGGTTTTTTGGTTGGTGTTTAGGGGTTTTGGAGATGTTGTGTTTAATGCACAGTTAGGTACTTACACACAACATCACGCTGGTATTTCTCAAAGGGTTAGGCAGAAGTGTATTGTAGTCTCTCGTTTCGTTATGTTGAAGAGTTCGAGAGCTGGTGTTTTATATTTAGAAAAAGACAGAAGAAAGAAAAACAATTTATTCAGCATGCTATCGACACAGTATCTACATACTATAATGCCAACAGGTGTCACAGTTCCTTAAATAAAACATAAAATCACGCCTGCATTCTTGAAAGAGAAGGGCAGAGGTGTATAGTACGCATTCATTTCCCCGTTATATTTAAGTCCCATATAATACATATAATAGGGGGCGAGCCTATTGCCATCAACCAGGCACAAATCTAGACTCCGGGCTGCTACTGAGAAATTCCACACGGAAAAACCCAATAATGCTTTTCCCGACCTGTGGTTCGAACTCTGGATCTCATGCTTAGCAGTCGCGCTTGCGGCCACTGGACCAACGTAGCAGGTACTTACTCCCTTAATCATAAACGATGGTTTTTTAACTATAAGGGCTCTTAAGTCTATTGCCATCTCTATTCATTGGCGTACAAAACATAAGGACAGGATAATTTAATCAGTGTTCAAAAATTTCAATTTTGGAATAAGGGTGTTACCTCCGGTTTCTGAATTGAGAATTCATAAGCAATACTTAATATGTAACATTTGAGTACGGAGTTGTCAAAAAAATGACGGATTTCAAAGCATTTGTTTGACAACTCCGTACTCAAATGCTACTTATGTATTACTTTTATCAAATTCTCAATTCAAAAACCGGAGGTTAGTCTCAAGTCCTATAAATACTGTGTTCATTTCCCATAGTTGGCTGTCATCGATAATCCATCCATCTTTTCTTTGGTCTTCTATCCTCCATCTATCAACATTTATCTTCATCATACTCTTAGTCATATGCTTTTCGTCCCTCCTCATCACATGCCCATACCAGCATAATCGGTTCCCTTTCAACTTTTCTGTCACGGGTTCCACTTTCAAACTTGCTCTAATATACTCATTTCTAACTTTATCCGTTTTCGTCACTCCACAAATCCACCTCAACATTTTCATCTCACCATTTTGTATATAAACTTTCATAAATAATACATAGCCGATCCATTTACCAATATGCAACACTACCATTAAATCTAACAAATAATAGTTTATAGAAACGCGGTGTAAATCTGCCGCAGCCGGTACACTCGTCCTAAATCCTTCCTTATCTCGCGGACACCATCTTTATTTGGTGTCCTGTTACAATGAGACATTCTACTAAATGCCAATTCAATATAAACCTTAAGAAGACCGTCCTGTTGTGTGCTACCAATGCAAAATTCACGCCTGAATTAATTTGAAATAAGAATAACATTTTCTTTTTTTGTTGCCAGAGTTTTGATGTAATAATCTAAAGAGGTTTTGTGATATGTTTTTACCTTTTTATATCTTAGTAGGGATTTTTTGTACCTACATGTATAGGTGTAATTATTTGCTTATAAGTTAAAGGCGTCATGCGTCGGTTGGATGATTTTCTCTCATACAATTATTAGGTTTTTTTTTGTGTGTGTGGCTTTTTTGTTGATTTACGTAGGTTTGTTTTATGAATTGAAGCTGACCACACATGTTACACTGTATTGTTTGAGACACAGTTGATCGCTGTTTGTTTGTAAAACACACTTAGGTATCTACGTAAATCAACAAAAAACGTCACATGGAAAAAAATCACATCGTATGACGACTTTAACTTAAGCTAATAATTACACTAAGGTACATAATCTGCACGTAGGTACAAAAAACCTAAAAAAGGTGTAAACCTTTTTATTCTGAAAAGAGGTCCGTACCCCCCCGTACCCAGTAGTCGGACAGACTGAATATGCTAAATAGTTACTATACAACGTTATTTTTAGTTTATACAAAAACCGAGACACCCCAACAAGATTTTCATCAGAACTGCCTGAATATGTGTTTTTTTTAATAAATCTCCAAGTTACACTGGAGTTTATGTCGCGTTAAGTTCCCTAATAAAGTGTGAAATGCATGAGATGTGCTATGCAGGGGTTGTCTAATACAATGAAACTGACCGAGCGGAGCATCTCAAGCCTCAAGGTGTCTATTCCCGTCAACTGTTATGGGTAGAAAACTACTGAAACAAAATAGAAATTTATGAAAAAAAAATGACAATTGATTCTCCTACTGATTCTGAACAAACTAGTTTCAGGTTTAGTACATAAGTACTTAAACTAAGCTTGTATAACACATACTTTATCATTTACAAAATAAATCATATTCTTACCGAAATCCCAAAAAAGTGGTTGCAAGTTCATCATATTCAGCGGATGAATTCCGGTATCTAGTGCGTCCTGCCTCACCCGCCCCCGGGCGGTCTCCGGCTTCACTTACAAATATTTTGGAAATATTTCTCTAACTTGTCGCCGTTTTATCTACCGCTTTCCGTTTAGTTGCCTATTGCATCTTGACTACCTCTTAATAACAAAACAACATGACAACACAACTCTCCAAACTAATCAGAACTTAAAGTTTTTAAGGATAAGGTACATTTTTAGTTGGGAAGTGTCTGGTGCTTGTGGTGTTGTGGAGTTAGAAGAACGTTATTATCTGCAGCAAAATCTTTACGAAAAACTAAAATGGATGCGTGCAAAAAGTACGATGCACGTTTAGGGATACAGGGCTGTGAAATTTAATTTAATTATATCGGTAATTTTATAGATGGGTTTAGTTCATTAAATTATTGAGGGTTAATTCATTTCTTTTAGATTTGGGGTTTTATTTATAGCTTTGGATGGAAATTGGGGTGCATGAAAAGAGCGCCTCCACGAGTGACGATAAGTACTTAAGTATGTTCGGCGCACCCTGGGCAGTCAGCCCCGCTATCAACCTTGCTGACTGGCTTCACCACGGCAAGAGCTATTCTTGTATAACTCGTGCAGACACGAGAGTGGAAGATGGAAATATAATTTGAGGATCTCGTTGACTCAATGATACTCCATTATTGATAGATCTTAGATATGAATACTTCAGGAATTAATTCGTTTAATTTTCTATCCAATATTAATGGTTTAAGAACAAAAAAAAATGTAGACCTTCTATCTACACTAATTCGTCTTCTCTATTTCCAGAATAAACAAAATGTAAAAACAAAATTAAGGAGACTTATGAGACAGCCCTAATGTTTATCTACCATCTCGTGCCACGTAATTTGACACTTTTCACTGACAAAGCCCACATTTGCTGCGAGACACACAGACAGACATACAAACACAAAAACATATGACGTTCCGATACAAAAAGCAATTAGTATTTTTTGCGAAACTATTTCGTCCGAAATTAATTTTTAAAGGAATTTGGGGTAAAAAAAATTAGAGCACGTGTTAACTAAAGATACGAGAATTGTAAACTATGTCTTATTTTTCATAATTAGGCTGTGAAGTTTTTGGCAGTCAGATCTATTTCGAGAGCGGAACGAATCGGGGTGGTCGGCATTTCGTGCAGGAACTGTCAGAATTAAGAATAAATAATAAATAAATAAGAATAAATTTATTTACCAAAAAAGATTTCTACAGAAAATCCTTAAATCTCTATACGATTGCTTATTAAGGACAATATTAACTGTGGCTTCCACACTAGGTCGAGCCTGTCTCGCGGAAGCCTTAGGGCTTAAAAAAAAAACATAGGTACAATTTGAATTTTGCCTCGATCGTATAAAAAGTAAAAAAGAAAAAACAAATTAAATAGCCATTTCCAGCAGTAACATCGGTATCGGAGAAAATGAGTAAAAAATTAAATACAAAAATAAACATTATTTTTTTTCTGTGTAGTTTTGTCTGTGTGAGTGTGTTATGAAAAATGTAAGTATGTGTGCGTGTGTGTATGTATGTATGTGAGTGAGTGTGGGTGGAGGGGGATGATGTTCGTGTGTGGTAGTGTGTGTGGCGTGAGTCGAGTGTCGGTGAGCGAGGTTGTGTTATTTCGTATTTGTGTATAACTTGTAAAAGTAAAAAAGAAAAAACAAATTAAATAGCCATTTCCAGCAGTAACATCGGTATCGGAGAAAATGAGTAAAAAATTAAATACAAAAATAAACTTTTTTTTTTCTGTGTAGTTTTGTCTGTGTGAGTGTGTTATGAAAAATGTAAGTATGTGTGCGTGTGTGTATGTATGTATGTGAGTGAGTGTGGGTGGAGGGGGATGATGTTCGTGTGTGGTAGTGTGTGTGGCGTGAGTCGAGTGTCGGTGAGCGAGGTTGTGTTATTTCGTATTTGTGTATAACTTGTAAGACTGTTATATTACTCTAACTAGTTTTTCAGTTTCTTTGTAGGAAAGAGTCAGTAGCCAGTTCCGGATAATTTTTTTAGCTTGTTTCGTAGTACAGAGAAATTCCGGCGCGCTTTTAATTTTTAATATTAATTAGTTTTGATGTTAGGTGGATATGATATTCTTTGATTAAGCGTAGAAGCTATTTAAGGTTTAATAGCTTTAGTAACAATACAGAGATTTTTTATGGGAGACGTCTGCATTACCAGGTTGTCCACGTTCAGTTTTGGACGTTACCTGAAATTATGAAATAACGAATTAATTTTAAAGTTCCTACTTCAACAGCCTAGCTTGGCATTGTAACTGTTTATTTATTTCTACAGTGAAGGTGAAAGAAAACATCGTGGGAAAACCGGCATGCCAACGTTAACTCGTGCCAAGATGATATCATGTATGTTTTGTGTCGTCTCAGCACCAAATAATGCGAACACAGAATTTTGTCGCGCTGCACATGTTAGCCCGGCTGAGAGGTCTCTAAAAAGTTCTCGATGGTATATGTAGGACCATTGTGGACTAAGACCTAAACTATACTCATTCTAAGAAGAGGCCTGTGCCCAGCAGTGGGACAGTAATGGACTGAATGTGTATGTATTTCTACTCAATCACCCTCCATAAAAATCGAAGCCGTTGAATCTTGAGGTCTAAAACATCATCAAAAGGGGGGGTTGGCAATCGCAGTATGGTTGTTAAAGTACTCAGAGAACGCTGCTATCGATCCTCTAGTGAATCCCTTAGTCGCCTTTTACGATACCCACGGGAAGAGATGGGGTAGTGCTATTATTTAAGTCTGGCACTACACGAGACATCATAATTTTGAAAATGATACATTTAAACAGTTGCTGTACTAGCATCTATCGACATGGTGTCCATATTTACTTAGAACTAATTTAAAATCACAACAGCTCCAAACAACAATGATCTAATTCGGTAGCGGAAAATCATCAATCAAATCACACTCACAAATTGACGGTCCGATAAAGTAAATTGTATAAAGGCACCGTGGCCTAAGGCGATACGAGATACCGATCTAGTAATCCGAACAGGAAGCCCATTGTGAGAACAGATGCGAAATTCCTCTACTTAATAGAATAGCGAACTGTACAATAATAGTGCACTTGTGGGCGTGGTCGATTGTGCACAGAGAATTTAGGTCCTATCTAACGTTTTTGTTAAGGTTGGTAGCCCTGAAAAAATGTGTTTTGAAGTTCTGTTTGGTTCCGCAATAATATTGCGTTGATAAAAACTTTGGGGGCGGGTAACTGTGAATGCTGCTGGTGTTAGTTGAATAGGAGGAACTTAAGTAGGAAATATGAGGAACTGTTGAGAAAAAAAAAACTGTAAAATGTGCTAGTGATCGCATGCGCGTCTGCTGAGCGTGAGGTGCTGGGTTTCAACCCCGGGTCGGGCAAAGTGTTTTTGGGTTTTTCCGTGTGGAATTTCTCAGTAGCAGCTCGGACTTTGGATTTGTGCCCGGTTGATGGCAATAGGCTTGCCCCTAGGACATGGGACTTAAACATAACAGCGAAATGAGGGTGTACTGTACACCCTCTGCCTAACCCTTTGGGAAATACATGCGTGATGTTATAATAATCTATATCTATACTAATATTATAAAGAGGTAAAATTTGTTTGTTTGTTTGTTTGTTTGTTTGTATGTAGGAGGTAATCTCCGAAACTACTCATCCGATTTCAAAAATTCTTTCACCAATAGAAAGCTACGTTATCCCTGAGTGCTATAGGCTATATTTAATCATCAAAAAATTAGGGATCCGTAAGAAAAATACAATAATGTAACCCAAGGTATCAAAAATTTGTTTATAAAAGTTATTATTTGGCGTGCGCTGCGAAAACTATTGATAACATAAAAATAATGTACGACATGTTTATAGTACACTTAATTATCCAAAAAAAAGTCCGAGTGGGTATATGTCTAACTATTATAGTTAAGACATATCAACCGTTTTTTGTTCAAATTAGTCGATCAAAACACGTATAGAATCGAAAATTGAAGACATTCTTATCACGATATTAATCCTTATCCAAGTAAATAGCTTGAGTTTCTGGTTAGAAATAAATGAAGGTGTTTCAGCGTTTTTGGAAATTTAACCCCTAAGGGGGTGAAATAAGTGTTGAAAGTTTGTATGAGAAATCTGGTAGTTTTGAAGATAGAAACATGGATTTAAAAATGTAGGCTTTAAGTGTGAAATAAACATATACGTGTTTAAGGGTTTTTGGAAATTCTACCCCTAAGGGATGAAATAGGGATGAAAGATTTTTTAAACTTAAAAGCATGAAATCAAATGATATAGTTACTGGTTAGAAACAAAATTACATGTGTTTAAGCGTTTTTGGAAATTCAGCCCTTAAGGGGTGAAATAAATGTTGAAAGTTTGTATGAGAAAATTTGGTACTTTTGAAGTAAGTTTGAGTTGTTTGTGGGTTTTTAGAAATTCTACCCCTAGGGGGTGAAATAGGAGATGAAAATTTTTTCGAAAATAAAAGCATGAAATCAAATAATAGGGTTTTTGGTTAGAAATATATGTACACGAGTTTGAACGGTTTTGTAAATTCAACCATTAAGGCGGTGAACAGTGCCGGATTAACCACGTAGCAAGAGTAGCAATTGCTACGGGCCCCGCGCGAAAGGGGGCCCCGCTTATTTAAACCCACTCATCTCTGCCTGAGCGTAATTTTTTGAATGAAACTTATCACGAGAGTCCAACGAAAGTGACAGCACTAGACTTATCGGCAACTTAAAATTGAGCATTTGTGAATTTAGCCAAAAGCCATAAATGCACTTAGAATGACATCATGCTTTCGCCAAAACGCGAAAAAAATTCGCGCTCGCTTCGCTCGCACTGCTGTTACGCTTTGTGCTACTTACTCCACTCGATTATTTTCTTTTGTATATTCAAACAAACCATTTCGTTACATTTATTTATTTAAGAAATTAAGCCTCAAAACTTAAATAGCAATGAAAAAGTAATGATTAAAAAAACACGCTTAAAATGCTAATTTACACTTTTCAGGCGTGTATTACGGCCTTTTTATTTCGTGTTAGTTTCTTAGTTTTTACGTGCTTTTGTGTTGTTATTTATGTTTTGACGATCGCCCGATCGCTTTGAACTGGGTGCGTCTCATGTCATATAAAGGTATTTGGTATATTTTCATTTCAATAAAAATATACCAAATACCTTTAACGTGAGTTATACCAACTGTTGATATAATCTCCTTAGATATAACATTTATATACTTGAATACTCATTTCGTCTAATATTATTAGATATAACGTTCATCTGATCGAAAATCATTTAATATAAAACTCTTTTGAACTAACGCGTACTCATTGCATGTTTACATGCAAGTAGGACGGAGTGACTAGATTAGGGTACCCCGACCAATGGGTTAGGTTAGGTTAGAACTGTGACCACCAACGAGCGAGCCGAGCGAGCGAAGCGAGCGTGCCGCGGCAGCGGCCGGCGAGCGCTACATCCAAGTTGGTTCCAATTACTAGGTTAGGGCACCCCGACGAAATGGATTAGCTTGGGTTAGGTTAGAAGGAACTGATTTTGTTGATTTTATATATTTGCTCCTAATAGGCTAAATAAATTTTATGTCATTTGAGTGATATACCGAACGATTTTATATTCAATGTATGTTATGCTTATAAAAATTAGTTATTTTAAAATTATATCTAAAGTTTATTATATTTAGTGATCGTTATATCAAATAAAATTATTGATTCAGTTGTTATATCTTCTAAATATTAGAGATTTTGTAATTATATCATATTTTACTTACTTACCCCTTTGCACTAATACAAAATCAGTGTAATACTACTGTTTTATAACAGTAAAATTAATAAGTAATGTAACTCAAGGGCCCCCTTTCATATTTGCTACGGGCCCCGCGCTGTCTTAATCCGACACTGGCGGTGAAATGATAAGGGTTGAAAGTTTGTATAAAAAATCTGGTACTTTTGAAGTAAGAAGCAGGGGAGAAACTGACTGACTGGGTGACTGATCTATAAACGCAGAGCCTAAACCGAAAAAAAAACCGAAAAATTAAAAATTTCAAGTTTCTTACCCCAGGTTAGAAACTTGAAATTTTGATAGGTAGTAAGTACCTCTAATAACGTAGGCATACATTAAGGACGGGTTTTTGGAAATTACACCTCTAAACGGGTGAAATGGGTTGTTAACTTTCATATGGAAATCCTTATTCTATGGGGTTATTGACTTGAAATTTGGCATAAACACTCTTCAAAGTAAATAATAAAGAGTAGACTTTTTGAATTTTATAACTACACTAAAAAGAGGCTTAACGTTGGTTCAAAATTTCACGCAAGCGAAGCTGCGGGCAAAAACTAGTATAATAATAAACTCATTTATTTTCAGGCTACTTTGGCCCATAGATATATACCTTACAAACTAACATAATAATGTTAAATAATACAGTTTATGTTAGTAACAAAACTTAAGCTTACGTAAGTAAAACACACTTCACTTGCGCACTATGTCATTCACTGTGCGATCGTGTGGCACTTGTCCGCGGAAGCGACGGAACACCACTCTCTGCGGCCAAAAGTCCTCTTCCATGACGAGGTGCAGAAGACAAATTGGTACTCGTACCACGAATGCCCTGAAGTTGACACTGCGGCGCGATTCCAGCAGCTGCACTCTCACCGTGGACTTGACCTTTTGGCGTATATACTCCTCGATGTCCTCCGCATTAGTGGTGTAGTGTAGGCGGGAGATGTACACCGGAATGTTCGGCTTCGCGGCACGTATAGTTAAGCTGGGCTCCAGAGGAGCCGTGCTACAGTGGTTCTTGAGGCTTATGTTATGTAAAATGTTCTATATTCGATACGGTATAGCAATTCTTTTGTTTTTAGTCTTAGGCTGGAGAGCCTTCAGGTCTCGCCAATAACTGCCCAGTTACGTAGAAACGGTCCGCAAGAACCATAGACAGAAACAGAAGTAGATTAGAAAAAAAAAAACTTTTTGTTAGTGACGTAGAAACACATGGACTAAGCATCGGTGAAGTCCTAACAGTGCCTAAGTCATTTTGTGACTACGAAAACAGACAAAACTGCGAGAGTCACAATATTACTTGAAATGGAAAAGATTATTAGAATTTTTAAAGGTTTAAATCATCAAAGAGTTCATTTGTAATGATAATTAAAAACAATATTGCGTTCAGCGTAGGTTACACTTGTTTTAAATCGTCTTTTCACTGTCTTGTAAAGTAGCCATTTTTGACTTCCGCACTGTTAGAACTTCACTGACGTAAGGGTTTTGTACAAAATTCTCGTAAAGGTACAAATCCGAGACGGGCTGCAAACTGCAGACTGCATCCGCAGACCGCAACTCGCCGTCCAAATAACACCTTTAAGGTGCACACCTTAGGCAACCGCAGATGACAGCAGCAGACAAGCGACACTGGTTCATACAAACCAATGTAACTTGCGGTCTGCGGTTGCAGTCTGCAGTTTGCAGCCCGTCTCGGACTTGTACCTTAAAGTGTCCTGAGTTTACATACACCACCAGAGCGCGCGCCAAGACACACCGCCATATAAACTTAGAAATACCAACAAACTAGTTTAAATCCTATGTCGTCATCACAATGACTAATTTAGCTTTTCACCATACGGAGATTCGACTGCATCCATTGACGTAAATTAGTGACGTAGTCTTCATTCGGTTGAGACATTTTTGAGCGCTGGGGGTCAAAAATAGTAGTAGTTACGAGCGTTTCCTACTCCCCTTCACCTACGGACATACGACTATTTCGGGGCCCGAACTAAGAATGAATGACAACACGATTTGACAGTTGTCCCTATTACCGATGTGTTTATGCCCGTCCGAAAAGTTGAACTAGACACTTGTTTTGCTCACTCCTACTTTTCGGGCTACTTTCGGACGGGCGACTAACTTCGTTGACGGACTTAGGGTGTAGGTCCCCTGACCCGAGGTCTATGTATTTCTACGACAATGCTTGTAGTCTCAAATTTTCAATCAACGCAAATTATAAAGCCGAATTGACCCCTAGATTCTACCAATCTTATATTACCAACATGTTCAATATTTACTTTATCACAGACACATTACAACACAAATAGCTAAAAAAAACTCATAATAGACGGTAAACGATTTACCACCATATTTTATTTTCATCCAAATTTCGCAAACAGTTCACTCTTCAACAAAGCAAATAGGAAATGAGAAAAAAAAGAACGTTTTTAAAAAACGCGCGTCTATTTAAAAAAGGAATGAGGTAATTCAGGCGGCAAATCGATACCGAAAGGGATTTTCTACTGTTTTGAAAATAGTCTCGTGAGTCGGTACACTTTGAGCAGGATTATGTTCGGGGTATACTAAGATTGTTTTTACAGCTTTAGAACCCTTTGTCGGTTTGCGGAATTACATTATAACGTAGGACGGTGTTCCGTGGTATTGAGGCACCCATTTTACGGTTCTTCAATGGGTTTTTGTAGGGTCCTCTGTGTGTATGGTGCTCGTATCCTTTGACGCAGAATCTACGTGACGGTGAATGGGCTTGTTTCTGTTTCATGCCTTCAGTTCTCAATAGGCTGTAAGCGCTTTCAAGTTCCGCTGCCATCTGCTTTGTTGCGCTTGTTGAGTATTGGTGTTCTTTTTTTCTAAGATTGGTTAGTTTCTTGTAATTCAATTTTCATTTAAATTTGTCCATTGAGCTGTTCCTGGCAAAGATAGCGGATGGATTGATATTATCGTATGGATAACATCTTTCCCATTTACAATTTAAATGCATAACGTTGCCTTAGAGTGAAAACCTTGGGAATGCAATTTGGTCATTTTTATTTTATTACAACGTCATCATCTGCCTAGCCTTTTCCCAACTATGTTGGGGTCGGCTTCCAGTCGAACCGGATGCAGCTGAATATCAGTATTTTACATGGAGCGACTGCCTATCAGACCTCCACAACCCAATAACTGGGTAATACGATACTCTTGGTAGACTGGTTGTCAGACTTTCTGGCTTCTGACCAACAGTAACGACTGTCAAAGATCTACAAATGACAGCCGGGACCAACGGCTTTACGTGCTTTCCGAGGCACGGAGGAAACTCGCTATGGTAAATGGTCACCCATCCGCAGACCAACCTCGGCAAGCGTGGCTTAACCCGGAAGATCGGTCTATGCGGCTGTAATTATTTAGCCACGAGCTCCTCCTATTTTATTACAACGTATAGGTACTATAATTATGAGAGAGCTGCTCTTTGCGAAATTATTTTATAGGCACTGCAATTAAGCCTTTATTGGGTATATAACATCATCATCATAAACATTCATAATAAATATTACTTATACTAAAATATCATACAATACTTCTAAACAAACTCTCAAATACTCGCACTCACACCATACACACACACGCACAACACACACACACACACACGCAAATCACACACATGTGTTAAACTTAAATTAAATATTAGATTATGAAATAAGAATTAAGTACCCAAAGTTTTCCTAAGAATATTGTAAGTCTACTGCAGTGACATTCAAACTAATGTATTCGTCCTTTATTAAGTGATACATCCTGCGGCTGAACACTGTTCCCCAAAATACAAGCAAGCTTAGTTTGGAAATCAGTAGCAGTACCTTTTCTGCAATACATTAAAACGATGAATTATATGTTAGATTACTCTAAGATCAGATAATGTATCGCCAGTTAGGCGACGATAAATATTTTTTTATTTTTATAATTGACTAGCTTTTGCCCGCGACTTTGTCCAAGTGAAAGCCCTATAGGAACCATGCAATGACACAATGCATTTCCGAGGTTTTCACTCTAAGGCGACGATAAATGGATTGATGAAATAACCGGCCTTGGCACTAACGAGCAAATACCACAAAACGAAAACAAATAAATTAACTAAGCAATCATGACAGGCATATTAACTTAATTACTCGCTTTATCAGCTATCTCCACACTTTCCTCAATTAATTAATTAAAGAGGTAAACATCCAAGTTTCATGCCATTTCCTTCCTCCATTCCTCTTTATTTTCGCATAAGTTAAGCAGAATTAACTGATGGGTAATTAACTTTTTCCTCATACATTTATACCGCCTTCTATGGAGTTTATCTGATGGAGATAACATCTAAATATCACGTCACGTCGGCAGGTAGCTGTAATGATTACAATCTTGTGTAAATTGCGCGTCAAATGATAGTTCAAGACGATGGGTCAGATATATGTATACTCGTAAAGTTAATTCATATAAGATTATTTAGATAAGTTTTGGTATTTTAATATGGCTATTTGGGCGACGCCTATGTCCGGCAGTGGATTGCTGTAAAGCAGTGTTTTTTTAAGGGGGTATTTACAAAAATGCTATTAATTAGCTGTTTTTCGGTACATTTTCCATTAAATCCGTGAAACTTAGCTAGATGTTATGGTAAGCTACGGATAGACTACATTTATGTCTAAAAATGGTAGAGAAAACATTTTTAATTTGTTAATTTATAATTAAATGATATTAATTTTTGTAGTCTCCTCCCACGAAAATACTGAAAATGGGGTGAGTTTCGGTGCATTTTCCTGTAGAATTCAAGGGTTTAAATAAAAAAATACAATACTATTAGTTAACAGACATATTAACGTTAACCTGGTATAGAAAAAAAATAAGAAAATGGTTGGAATATGCACAGGAAAATAAAAAAAACATTTTTAGTTTTTTTTCAGACATTTTGCTAGGCAGATGAACCTTTAGGTAGAAAATAAAGTTGGTTTTCCATCTGTCATTTTACTGTCAGCCATCATTGTGAGTAGACTCGAGTCGCTTGTCCGCAGAAATAAGCGGTCAAATAGATCCCTCGACGGTCACAAACATTTGATTTGACCTAACTTGAAGATAAAGGTACGTTGTGTATGTGTTGGTCGGCCGCATATAGTAATTTTACTTTTTACCTACGCTTTCTGCAAACGCTTCCTTAAATGTATAGTCATATTTTTTACCTGATTAACATCCGCGTGGCTCATATGATTACTATTAACCTATGACAGTCGTTACGAAAAGCCCGAAAGTCTATCAACCGGTCTAACCTTAGGATATCGGCATTGCCTAGTAACTGGGTTGCGGAGGTCTGATGGCAGCCGCTTAGTGTAAAATACAGTTATTCAGCCGCATTTGGTAAGACTGGAAACCCCAATATAGTTGGGAAAAGGCTAGGCAGTAGTCACATTTTGTACCATGAATGGACGAAAGCTTTTCCTTTATATGTAAAACTCGTTTTCGGCAGCGAAATTGTGATATAAAGTTAATTTCGCAGAAGCGATAATTCACATCTAGGGATCTACTCCATAAGCACGAAATCAGTCGTTTCGGCCTAAGTTACGAGCGTTTCCTACTCCCAATCACCTACGGACATACGATTATTTCGGGGCCCGAACTAAGAATGAATGACAACACGATTTGACAGCTGTCCCTATTACCGATGTGTTTTAGCCCGTCTGAAAAGTTGAACTTTACACTTGTTTTGATCACTCCTACGTTTCGGGCTACTAACTTCGTTGACGGACTTAGGGAATATAGTATAGTAGGCCCCCTGGGTCGACCTAATTCCAACGCTCATTCGCAACGTTCGAGCCTAGATTTGTTAGTCACAGAATTTGTTGTCACATTTCACGTTTTTGATTTCGTCCTCTTGATCGCGCAATGTCTATCACGACTACACGAGTTAAACATCGTAAATTAAGTTATGCAAAAGGCATTACTGTATTTTTTAAATAGATTCCGAGTAGAAAATATCGAGTGGATGTTATATTCGGTGCTACTATTTTAGCAGTGGTATGCAATAATTTCCACTGTGTTACGAAGTGAAGTGAGCTATTAGAGTGGGCTCACGGTATTTCACATAGTGTCGACGAAGCTACCTGCTATGCAGATATGGGATAGTTCGTAATTCTTGATTAGATAAAATCACGAATTATAGGCGGGAAATAAAATATTTAATGAGTAAAAGGAAATAATAAATGATTATAAAGTGATCATGATTATTTATTATTTCCCATTTTAGATAGCGATTTCTTAAAATGTTACGATCGACACTGTCACGTGATTCGTTCTAACTTTTATTTTAATCCGTGCTACAGATTTCTTCATACTATGATACCCAAGAGATAAGTCGTTTATGTAGGGGTAACCGAAGTGTCACTTGCATAGGACCATACAACATGATTTATTCTTTAGCTATAAAGAGCTGAACCCTTTTTTTTTCGTATAAAAAAACAAAGTTGAGGCATCTTCGGATAGCCACGAGTCCACGACACAGATAATTCCTATGACATCACTTTATAGCTTATATCCCATAAAAAGTGTAACGTGAAATTGTAAATACGTAAGCCGTGTAAGATCACACGCAAGCTACTTAAACTTAGAAAAAACCTTCTAATTTGGAGGGCAGTCATATATTTGGATTAAGGGACCTATTCGGACCGTACCTAATGTTGACGTCCATTGAAGTCAAAAAGAAAAATAAATCATACGACATTCAATACGTTAAAAAAACGAGGGTTCTAATGCATTTTTTAGCATAACCCACTCGAAATAACCGGAAGCCATATGCGCACAAATATTTAAAAGTGGTTTGCCTACGGACAATTTTTTCTCCAATTTTTTGTGATCTGAATTTATTTAATGGTTACTAAGTATTAGAGTTGGACCCTTTTTCGGTTTGACATGCTTCGTTCGTGCCTCGAAAAGATTAGCGTCTGCATTGTGAGTCACTTTTTGGAGCGGACTTTTTGTAAGATTCGTGACAGCGACATTAATAAATAACAAATAGAAGGACGAAAAAATATCTGTATATTAATATTTTTATAATGGCGACGACCTTTTTGCTGTCGTTCGAAATTGATTTTGGGTGGAAAAAACTGTTTTGTCATTTATAGGCTGTTTTGTTTTGTATGGTGGCCGTTTGGCAGTCTTCCAAATTGGAGACCAATTTGAAAAACTCTTAATATTACTTTTAAAATGGTTCTACTAAATTATATGCCTGTGCTGACCTACTTTTGGGCACTTACCTCCATTATTTTCACGTTTCACAATTTCGTGACAAATCTTCAGATCTAAGACATCCCATAACCACCTTCAAGGTTTGTCATGACCTTCTTACTGTGTCCAGAGCCGCAAAGTCTCACTAATGTCTCCTAAATAATTTCTAAAAGTCACGGAAACCATGAAAGAAAACCGACGCAAATCGGAATCTTTTCTTCGCTTCCAACGATGACTAAACCAAACTTATAACATCCCAAACAATATTGTAGATCAATTGTCAAGAAATAAAACCTTTAGATTGATGATACACTGGACGTACAATTTAGCAATGTCGAGTATTGTCGAGTTTGCCGTTCTCCGACAATACACATTCATGGCCCCGTATGTGCCTACCGACAGTGTCCTATAAATAATACATTATACACCTCATTGTTAGACTCAAAGGGAAGCTTTAAGGGTGGATGATCTCTTAAAATAACAAGTGTTTGCTTCAGTGATTATCGACAATACGTATACCTTTAGCTGCCCCAGACAGCCCTTGCAATAAAACTAAATTTGAAACGGACTTGCTATTTGAATTTCGACTTCATATATTGGGCAGTTGAATTCAATTTCAGTTGGTAATGATGTGTTTGCAGTTTTGAAGGGTTTGTAGAAATTTAAGTTTTATTGAGTTGGTGTTAAAGTTCAGTGTTGTGTATCAGGAGTATTAAGAAAATTTCAATAAAATCTTCAAATAAAATGTGCGTGAATATCACGGCCAACTTGGTTCACCATACAAAGAAACATTCATCTATTGATACTTTGCTATTTAAATGGTTTTACACATTTATAATATGAGTTACGGTAAATACGGTCGCATTGTGTGCTGATTTTATTTTGTTCCGATCATATTGTATGAAAATAATGCTTTTAATACTATTTCAATATTTAGACGATGTCTCGAGGATGCTTGGCGTAGTTATCGTAATAGGTATTAAAGGTTTAGTGATTTAAATATTTGTGGAACTTCGGTAAATTAGGTCAATAAGACCTTTACGGGGTTTATTTCTTCGTAATTTATTATCTGTGCTTAGCGTTTAATCTGTAAGAAGTGGTAATAATGTTTGGGTTGATTGTATCCTTATCTAATGTTATAATCGCAGAAATCTTAGTAGGTATTATTTAGATTTCTGTGATTATATTTACTACATCTAAATATTATTTAGGTTTCCGTGATTATGACATTTACAACATATAAAAATTATTTAGATTTCTGTAAGTATAATTTTTACTACATCTAAATATTACCTATTTAGATTTCTGTAGGTTTTTTTCATCTTTTACGTTCGTGGATTGACTTGCATCTTTAAGTCAAGTGCTATGAAAGATTAATTTGTTTCACCTTTTACTCTGAAAATAAAATAATTAAAACAACACTTTTCTATTATAATATTGGGACCGTATCAGATCCAATATCAATTTAAATCTAAAAATACTATATTGCTTACTAAACAAACCTCTTTAAGAGAATCTAGTTAAACAATCCTGATTAAAAAGATTCAGCTGCTTCAAAACCACGCCTTCTATAATTAATTATATGAAATAGCGCGCGTCATCTGCCTATTTGTATGAGAGGCTATAAGAGGCTGTAAGTGGGTTAGTGATAGCTCCCCGCCCAAGGACCGCTCTCCGCCCAGAACGCCCACAGGCTGATGTAACAAGTTCCCCGCGAAATAGGCTGGTCTGTTTATTAGAGATATTATTAATTTCAACCTATTATGTTGATTTTTCCGTGCCTCGGAGACCACGTTAAGCGTTAGCCTGCGTTCACATTTACGCGATATTTTTCGGAGCAAAAGCGCGCGCGCATCTCCTTCGAGTCGCTTCCTCCTCAGAAACTTTGGAATTTAATAGTTAGTCCCTTGTCTTAACGTACATTTTTATCGATGTAAAGTACGTGCGCACACTCAGCGCCCGAAAAGATATCGCGTAGTACACGCGTCGCAATCGCACAGCGTCCGCGCTGCCTCCACCCTCCCGACTAGGATGGCAAATGCAATGTGAGATTTATTGACGTCTCATAAGACTCTAATTATATACAACAAATTTCAAAGCCAGTTAGACGCTGGTGCTGACGCGCGTGGCGTATCCTCAGCGGGCGCGTGTCATGTGAACGCGCACTTAAGTCGGTCCTGGTTGTCGTAGGAATACCCATGACAGTCGTTATGGGTAGTCAGGAGACCGAAAGTCTGACAACCGGTCCAATCTTAGGATATCGACATTGCCCAATAAATGGGTTGCGAAGGTCTGATGGCAGTCGCTCCTTGTAAAATATTGGTATTCAGCCGAATCTGGTTACAGTGGAAATTTACCTCTACATGGTTGGGAAATAGCTAGGTTGATTTTTTGGTATTGTAAATGGCAACTTCAGAATCATGGTCGAGATGGGTCGTCCTCCTTTGAACTATACCAACACTACTGCGATCAACCTCGCAGTTGCTTTAAAATCTGCATTAAAAGAGCCTTCACGAGTGACGATACTTAAGGATCGACTCGCTATCAATCTTGCTGACTGCATAGCTATATGCTCGTTTGGCTCGCGCCGATACGAGACAAGAAGGACCTCGCAATGCGTTTGTCAAGCGTAATATTTTGGCAATGTTTAACCGTGTATGATGATAATTATTTGGAAGTCCTTAAGCTGAGGAAGTTTATTGGCTAATGTGTCGATGATGATCTTGCTTTATGCGTTTTGAAATAATCGCAGACGATACTACGTTCCTGCAATGTCTTTGTTGCACAGTCAGAAGCAAAAATATCCGCCTACCGACGGCTTTAAAACTGCCGGTAATAACTATTTGACAAGACGATGGCAATAAAAACGTGAATATGGTTAGTAATTTAGTATGGTTATCCGACGTAGGTACACATTTAAGTATTTCTTTTATTCAAGTTCTCAACAGTGGACAGTTTTAGGTTTGATATAATACGACAGATATTAATAACCGATCTTAATCCTAAATCTGTGGATTGATGTAGGTTTTTGACAGAAATTCTATAGAAGTAATCTCAAAAATCTACATCAATCTACAGATTATGGATTGAAATTGGTTATTAATATCGGCCAAAAA
This sequence comes from Amphipyra tragopoginis, assembly GCA_905220435.1. Taxonomy (NCBI): domain Eukaryota; kingdom Metazoa; phylum Arthropoda; class Insecta; order Lepidoptera; family Noctuidae; genus Amphipyra; species Amphipyra tragopoginis. Next base: position 17,389,183 of record HG992009.1, read on the forward strand.
TAATAAAGAACGTGCTCTCTCTTCTTTGTCAAACGTTTTGATTTTGCTCCTCTGTGGATTCTTCAATAAGCAGTCCTTATACATCAGACATCAACCACAGTAAATTAAACCAGAAGTTCTGAACTTGGTATCAAGACATGATCCGTCTGCCACATAAAACTTAAACCAAAAAACATTTCGCAAGATTACTCATCTCCAACAAAATAACAAATTGCGTGCTGTCAAATTGTATCATTGCCGAATATAAATCTAAAATATTTATTTCTTGAATGATTCAGCACAAACCAAAGTTTGCAGCTTGCGTCGGCAAGTTTAACACAATAATTAATTTCACAAATTGGCGTAGTTCTAAGAAGTTGTTCCAAGTTCAAATAATAAAGTTTAGAGTACCCCGCCCTAGAGTCGTGTGCCCCGCCCTATCACGCCTAGTACGAACCTTCGAGCTTCGCCCAACACTAGAGGTGTTTTATAAGGCTGGGCACAGACATACCGTTGTGTGTTTTGAGGCGGTTCCCCGCTTACAAGTTGACATGTAAATTGTTTGGTCAAGATTGCTTCCTTTGTTGGAAGTTTACAATACTTGTGCTGCTTTGTGTTTGGAGTGTAATGTCGGCACTCTCGATGATGGTCGGTGGGTTGGTTTAATTGAAGGGTTTTCTTAGAAAATTACTATATAAGACATGTGCTCTAACGGAATAAGGTGCGGGAAGATTGATAGGCTCTTTTGTAATTCAATCAAGTTATCTTATATAATTTCTTCTTTTATAATTCTATGTACATAAAGCATGTTGAATTAGCTAAATTACTTAAGGTAATTTTATTTTCAATTTATCCAGAAATGTTCTATACTTATATTTTATCTATCACCAACAATTTGCATAATTTTATTATTGTGTATAGACTCAATTAATTTATCCACTTGACAGACTGATATGTGTTGCTGGGGAGTTTGTTGCGCCGTTTCTTCTTCACAGCATAAACACTAGGAAGCGGTGAAGGGCGGGCTATTTGGGGGCTGCCTTTTGAAACATTGACGTTTAAAAATTTATTTTGAATAAAAGAGTAGTGAAGTTTGACTTGTTTAAAAAATTAAGGCTTAACCCAGTAATGATTGAATATTGTTCTTCCTAAGAGCAGACAACCAGACAAGAATATTGAGCGATTATGAGCATCATTGTACTACAAACAATACAGTCACAGACAAAAGTGCTCGTCAGTTCAAGTGCTAAATGACCACGCACATTTTTTTCAGCCAAGGCGGGCCCCGTCCACATTCTATTTCACCAAGCTTAAGAAAAATTCCCAAAAATCGTACCAAAGTACAGTTAAACAAAAAAGCAACACACAGCCATCAGTTGCACATTTTTTCAGTCCATATTCTTTGCTATACAATGAGTCCTCAATGTTCTTATCTGAGAATCTACGTCTTTCGTATGAAAGGACCGAGATGTTATCGGGCCTTCGGGCCTTAATCCGAGTGCGGGCCCAAACAATGTCCTGGAATCATCACGACACGTGGACTGGGACAAATTGGGCATTATGATCGTGTTTTTTATTGTTGATGAATATAGTATTGTTTCTGAGACAGTGATGTATTGAATTTCTGTTGTGTGGTTGTTTTTAAGAGGTTTTATTAGATGGAATAGGGTTTTGATGGATTTGTCAAATGCCTATGATTTTAATATTAGGATAAAAGTATAAATAATGGTTTGGATGACAAAATAAAATGTGGATCATTTTTTTTTTCACCAGTGGCAAAAACAACATATTTATATGTTTTTTCCGTTTCGGTGATGATGATGTTAATTAGGAAAAGTGTTAGTACCACTCCGCTTACAGTAGGTATAGGAAGAAATGTAGCATATTATCAGAAGCAAAAGAAAAATGGGTGACAGGGTAGGGACATATGACTTTTTTCTATTTCTGGAGCTGAAAATATCACAACATCTCTTTTCCAGATGAAGTTAATGGGGATGAACGAATTATAGTTTTAAATGCACAAGCAGCGTCTTGCGTCACCCACTTCTGATTTGAGAAAATCCAAAGCTTACGAATATCGGAGCCCAAAATACGCTTTATGTAAAAACAACTCTACAGCCAGTATTTAATTATCAGCTCTCATTTGAAAGATCCGTCTTCAGAGTTGTTTTGAAATAAAATTAGATAATTATATTTATTGAATGAATACTTATGGAATTCTACTTTATGGTTGCTCCCTTTGGGAGATCTCTGAAATGAGAGCTGTTTAATAATACGGGTCTAAGATTTTCATGTTATGGAAGACCACTTCTTCTTATAAATAACGATCAGATTTTATTGAAAAATAAATTGGGAAATCGCTTGATGAAGAGGATGATAAACTTGACTAAAATTCCATCAATTACCATCTTCATTAATCCACCATTAAACTTACAGTATAGTGACGTATTGTTATAATTAGCACCTATAATAAGTATATATTTCTAAGTGTATGTAATCGCCTATATTAGTGTTGTATAAGTAATGAACAAGACCTTGTAAGATACGCTTGTCTTTCTGTTCACTCCCTAAGGACAACCTAATAGACCATTCCAAAACTCGAGAGCCTATTGGCACGGAGTTCTGAAAAAAAAAGTATTTATGAATTAATATAGCACGCTTTGTAATTCCAACATCATGAATGACAAAACTTACTCGCTCAAATGAACTGGATATCAAGACATTTGTCATCATTGTCGCCAAATTTCGAGATCATTGTCATCCGTTTAAAGGTGTGTTAGAATTTATTAATACATAATTTGAAGTCGCTAAAAGACTTCAAGGCAAAGGATTCGGCCAAGCGAGAGAATTCAAAGTCATTATACGAGTCAGTTATTGATGTTATTAGTTCTATTATCATGTTAGATGGTTCGAGTTTTTGCTAAACGGTTTTGTATGTACAGGTTGGATACAAAAATTGGATATTATAATTATTAGTAACATTTTATGCACGGTTCCTGTTTAGTTGATATTTAATTATTTATGTTCACGATATTGGATTTGAGAGTGTAGATTTTACTTCTATTTGGATTTTCTGCTAAGAATTTTCATTCTAAATCCAATAAAAGAGTCTCCATCTCCACGAGTGATGATAGGTAGTTAAGTACATCCGGCGCACCCTGGGCAGTCAGCCCCGCTAACAACTTTGCTGACTTGCTAATATTTTTCCCACCGCATTACCGCATTAGCTATTCTCGTTTAGGAGAGAGATTCTAAAACAAATGATTAAAAATACACTTTAATATTTGCTTTCTTCACCATCGTAGCGATTTTTGTCCAACACTCCGTATCTAAACTAAACCTATTTCACCTCTGTTTACACTCACATCACACTTAAACACACAAAAAACACACACATAATTAAACTTTTAACCCCCCATAAGAGATGGCAAACTTAATTTGTATTTTGTTGTCACTGTCCTAGACAGTCTCTTTTTAATTGTGGAATCCTGTCATGGGAATCCAAGTGGCGTACCTTAATATAGGTTACTATGTAACCTAGCTAGGACGCCACAGCCATTCTTGATATTAGGTATTATAAAAAAAAAATCGTAACTGGTTTTTCTTCGCTAGGGTAAATCCAAGACCCAGTTACAAATATTGAGTAAAATTACTTACTGTGAATATAAAAAATACTCAACACAAAAAGAAGCAACCTGTATCTCTTTCACAGTTTATCTCGTATCCAACTACAAATCAATAGGCAACAAAAGACGATTTAATGGACCTTTTAGTAGTCAAAAACGAGACAAATTCACTTTAGAAGTCAATTCCAACGTGTTTTTGAGTCCAATAGCGATAAATATCACATAATTTGAAAGAAAAAAGATAATATTCTTTGTCACATTCAAATATATCTTTTTACGAACCATGGTGCCCGCGCCATCACAGATGTAAATTAATTAGTAATAAAATACATTAAATGTTGAATTATTTAGACGTTTTGTTATATATTATTGTATAGAGGTTGATTCATGTTTGTATTCTTGTAATTGATTTCTTTTCTTAAGAATTTAATTTTGTTTAGAGACGAATGTTTAAATGTCAAATGAGTTCTAAATATATTTTAGAAGAATAGATGTATTGGGAATAAACGTATTAATATTAAACTAAATAATGGCGTCACACCATGTTTCGTAGAGAAGTTAGTAATATACTGATTTTTAATCTAATTTGTTTTTTGGGATTTGTAGAACTAAGATAAGTGATAAAGAGTCCTATACTAAGTAATGCATGTGGTTGGAGTCAGACTGTGGTTGACGCTGTGTCTAGGAGATAAGATATGATTTATGCAATTATACTTTTGGCGGTTACAAACTTCAAAAAGATGGAGAAAAAGATGATAGTGTTGGACCATCCATGTTTAGTTAATTAGTGCAATTACACATATTTTACAAAAACAGTTTCAAGATGAAGTTTTATAGGACAGAAGAGGAATAGTTATGCAAAGCTGACTCGAACTTTCGCTGGCTGGTTGGAGACGCACACGAAGAAGTGCAGAGAAGTAATTTACATTTAAGTCCGTCCGGCGCACCCTGGGCAGTCAGCCCCGCTACCAACCTTGCTGACTGGCTAATTTGTACCCAATCCACGGCATGAGCTATTCTCATACAGCTCGTGTTGACATGAGAGAAGAAGAAGACTCATAAGTTTACAATTCTATTGCAAACTAATGCTTATTTATACAAACTAATTGATCTGTATCCACTTAATTGGATTCACAAACATGTTCATAGACCTCACTTCATTTAATATCAATACAAATATTCTCAACAGCTGCTTATAAGCTGAGAAAACATTCTTTGACATAGCTCCCGTCAAAGCCTTTGCGTTCCGCCTAATATCTCCCAAGTTATGGTCTTTTTAATATAATTATTGTCAAATGCCATCTCGCGCAGACGCACAAATTCTCGCGCTCCAATGAATTTCTTCGCAAAATAAAATGCGCTCAATAGCTCAAATCTTTAGAGGTTGTCCTACACAATGGGGACAGGATAAAGCATCATATTTATTTCATAATAAATGACAATTATCGTAAATTGATTTGAAAGTCGACAATGTACACGCACCTAACCAAACATTGGCCAGAAAGGATCGTCCGTTGTCATTGTTGAGACTTTGTAGCGTATAAAAATATGAAAAGTCGAATTTACAATAGGTTTGTATTTATTGTGCTAGGTAAAGTAACAAATATTATGTATGTATTCTATTTCTGTTATTGGGGACTTTTGGAAAAATAAATAAGTTATTTTTGCATACATATAATAGCTATTTAGTTTTCATGTAAAGTAAATAAACACTTATCTTTTCGTTTTTCTGCAATTTGGGCAGAAGTAAACAGTTGCTTCGCCGTACCTCCTAGCTATGAATAGGCCACCAAATCTTTGCCGAACCTCAGTACGACAGTAGCATGCAATTGTTTAACATCGTACTAAGGAAGTCTGGTTTTCTAAAGGCAAACACAAATAAGTTAAATAGTTTAATGAACTTAATTGAACAAGTACTGAACTTAACTCGCCAAGAAACTTCCAAATTAGGGTTTCTTAATTCGCCAGGGGCCCGATTAACCTAACTAAAGAAGTTCACTTGCATAATTGCAATGTACTTGCAGTTAAGCTTCGATCAAAACAACGCTTTTCGTATTGTCTTAAGAGGGCTATCGCATTTTGTCTCCTGCCTCGCTCGCACAGGACCATATTTTTAAGAATGTTAAATTAAAAGATGCATTTTTTAATAATGTATTCAATGGGCTCCCTTTAAAATAATATTAATTTGATAGGTAATTATTAAAAACACATTACTATCGTGTTCCCTAATAAACTCAGCTCAATAATTATTATGATCCGTTTTTGAGATAAGTTTAATAAATGTCACAATAAAAATGTTTTTAATAATTATACTTATTAAATTAATATTATTTAAAGGGAGCCCATTGAATACATTATTAAAAAATGCATCTTTTAATTTAACATTCTTAAAAAATATGGTCCTGTGCGAGCGAGAGAGGTGAGAAAATGCGATAGCCCTCTTAATAGGCAATCGCTGTCAGATACGCTCTCGTGAACTTGACTTCAGCGTCAGTGCAATTTGATCGGCGCGTCGTAAAATTAAGTGAATTAGCCTACTGATCGGCGAGCTAAGGGTCTCCCCACATGACGCGGAATTGGCTTAGGCTATTGAGTAGAAGACAATAAAGAGGTAAACACCGAATAAGTATTTTGACACTTCTTGGAACTCAAAGTAGACGAAACTATAAATTTTCTACTTCTTAAAACCAACTACTTACCAGCAGATGTTTTCACATAACGCCATGCATTTCCTCATGTTCGCGACTTGTACTACAAGTACAATGAGTACCCATCAATTAAACAGCGACAGCTCCATTTGAACCAGTACACAAAATATCTCGTTCACGTTAAAAACTATATAAAAGTCCAGGTGTTTGTTCACAATTAGTGTATAATCACTATATTTGAAGTGTTGTCACGCAGTTTCTAAGAAGTTCTTTGTTGGTCGCCACCCAGCAGGGCAATGTTTGCAAACGGCCTGAATAAGCCTCGACCAATATTTGCCTTAGGAATGAAAGAAACAATGCCTCCGGTTGGGACAGTTAGCGTTTTCTTGTGAGTCACGGGACAATTTTAAGGGTCTGTTTCATAGCTGCGACTGGGGAGAATAAGTTTTAAATTTTTATGTAGTAAAGACTACAAGTTAAGGGCTCTATAAAATAAACCTTTTCTCACTAATAGTTACTTATATCAGGGAGTCATAGGTACATGGGAGAGGCAAACCTCACGCCCCAGCCGCCGCAACAGAAGAAGACGCCCCGGGCGTCGGGAGTCGCAGGGCGATTCCCGGCCACCGTAGCTGCGTAGGCGCGGGCCTGCGGACGGCGAGCGATTTGTGGCTCGATATCCGATCAGAACCAGGTCCGGGTCGACGGCGCGTTGTGTTCCACGCGTGCCTCAAAGAGTTGTCAGCATAGTAGACGGGGCCCGCTAGGGCCAGTGCCTGCCAGGGTTACGGATTTTGTTCGAAAGAGTAACCGCGGCCCTGGAACGCAAAGGGCATTAGGAGGAACATGGAACACGGATGGGTTTTAGCCAGTAAGAGTGACACTCCTTTCCACTCCGTCCAGAGCGGAAGAAGTCATTTGATGATATAAAATCCTAAAAAAAAGGGTGTCATATATTTTTCAAAACTACGAAATTTACGTCGAACTCGAATCAGCACGAGCAATACAAGAATAGCTCATGTCGTGGTGAAAAGATTAGCAAGATTGGTAGCAGGACTGACTGCCCCGCTCATCCCGCTCGGAGGTGCTCACAGTAGATAAAAATGTACATGTCAGTTACTTGAGAACATTGCAAATTTTGCTTCAATCAATTTAGTTTATGAATGTTAAATACATTATTTTTAAAATCAGTATTGTTAAAAAGTTCATTCCTTTTGTAGTACTGTCTGTTTCCACCATATTTTCATTGCACTATTTCAAGCAACCAAGATAAAAATCGCTGTACAGAAACCGTACCTTAATAAAATTTTGGCGAGTATGTTTGCACGTCCACGGCTGTCGCTGCGGGAGGTTCCGACCACCGAGCATTTATTGTGCCTCTATTTATTATCCATCTTACTTTTAAATGCTCTTAACAAAGTCGTTTTGAGGCAGCACGAGCGTGATTTGCAACGAAATGTCGTGCATTTGTCTCCTTAAGTCGTCTTTTGTTATTTTTGAGAATGTACGTGAATTAGAATTAATTGTTTCGATGGCTATATTTAGAGAAGTTGACTGTTGAGCTATATATGTTTTATTTATAGAGGATTAGTGGAATTTGAATTGCAATGGTTGTCGGATGAACGAAATGCGCAATTTCAAAGCTGAAGTTGACGATTTACTTTTTTTTTTGCTCTATACGTTTGTGTTTTGTAACATACTGATGGCATACTTTTAAAATCTTTTGATAGGTGCAAGTGTGGTCCTTTGGTCCACATAATCTCTAACTATGGAAAGTGACTTGTAAACCTTATTTTGGGTGTCGAAAGAGGCGACTGAAAGCCAATGTTATATAAAAATATCATCAACATGTTGAAGCAAAGATTAAGCATAGCCCGGTTCAGGGTCACGCCGAGTGTGTTCCAGTTTAGAATAGGACACCTTTTCTTCTTAAAGGGAGTTAGCAAAAGACAACAACGAGACTTTTACAAATGGATGGGTAGCAATTTCCTCCTGATAGTTGTCCTGGGTCTAGATTTTTGTGTAAATGAAGATTTGTGTCTGTATGCATGATAATTGAAAAATCAAAGAACGGGGCAACGTTCTTCCAAAAAAAAAAAACAATAGCTGAACTCGCGCTCATTATAACCATCCACAAGGATGGCTCGTGTTCTGCAGCAGACCTAATTCAGCTGTTATGAAGGTGTTGGACAGGAAATTGGATCCACGATTAATACATGCACATATAGATTAACGCACTCGTCGTGGCTAAATAATTACAGCTGCATAGACCGATCTTCCGGGTTAAGCCACGCTTGCCGAGGTTGGTCTGTGGATACGTGACCATTTACCATAGCGAGTTTCCTCCGTGCCTCGGAAAGCACGTAAAGCCATTGGTCCCGGCTGTCATTTGTAGATCTTTGACAGTCGTTACTGTTGGTCAGAAGCCAGAAAGTCTGACAACCAGTCTTACCAAGAGTATCGTATTACCCAGTTACTGGGTTGTGGAGTCTGATACGCAGTCGCTCCATGTAAAATACTGATATTCAGCTGCATCCGGTTCGACTGGAAGCCGACCCCAACATAGTTGGGAAAAAGGCTAGGAAGATGATGATATAGATTAACGCTCTACCGATTCTGTTCAACAAAGAAGATTCCCAATTAGAAAATTCTATGCAAAAGAACATATACCACTCCTCGTTATCTTGAAAAACACTACAAAATTCCACACTGTCGTCGTGACTACCTCACAGGTACATAACACGACCTTATCACATATGCACATAATTGTTTATAATAAGAAGGAACACATTTGAATACCTAGAAGGAAGTGATAAAACCTGTTAACGACCTTCCATCCTGTGTAGATACCGTCGGCTTACTTTAACAATACTTGACTTAGGTTAGGAATGTCATCTTAATTTGCATATGATACAATCAATATACAACTCTATTTTCTTCACCATAAGGTTGGAATCAAGTGTGTAGTGCCAGATAAGTTTTAACCCGTTAGTGAAGACTTGTCGCCCAATATTGGTGCAAGGGACCAATATTTGAAGTACCTGATTAGGTTAAGTGAATGAATGGTTGATTATGTAACGATTAACAGTGAGATACTGTGTTCGATATTTAAGGTTCTATGTGTTATACAAGGTTAGTCGGAAAGGGGGTACTAATCCGCAGGCCACTTATATCACTGATGACGGTTTTAAAACAATCTCTGGGGGAGGCCTACGTTCAGCAGTGGATGGCAATAGGCTGATATGATGATGTGCTACGTGTTACAAAAACGGGGGGGAGGGGAGGATCAGGGAGTGGACCAGTGAATGGATTGACTGGAACCTGCGTAACATTTTTAAATCGTCTGCTTAGTGTTTTCCCAACTATGTTGGAAGCTTGCAAATTAACCAGATGCGGCTGAATACCAGCATTTTACATGGAACGACTGCCATCAGACCTCCGCAACCTAGTTAATGAGCAAAGCCGATATCCTAAGGTCAGACCGGCTGTTAGACTTTCGGTCTTCTGACTACTCGTAACGACTGTCATAGGTATTCGTATGACAACCGGGACCGATGGCTTAACATTCCTAACTGAAGGTACAAAACAGATCTAAAACGACCATTGATACACATGGGCCTCCATAGACCCCGACTACAAACCATTCCAGTGTGATCAAATGTAAGAAACCTCTTCAAGGAAAGATCGCTTTGAAGATGTATCAAAACTTCAATACACGCCAAGATTCACCATCAAACCTTTTGTGCACTAAACAGATTCACCGCGTACAAAGCGTTTAGCAATCAGAGCACAAATCAAGACGAAACCAATAGACACACACTGGGCCATTATCCTTCAACCGTCACGCCGAACTTCAATACTGTGACACTATTGTGAAATTTCTCACTTCGGTCTCGGCGACCCGCAGCGTTTGTCGGGTTAACCCACTATTGTTGGCACACGTGCGCAATGAATGGGCCCTTAGAAGGTATCTTAGATTTGACAACCCTATTTATGTTTGGACGCTTAATTGAATTATAGGGCGCGGCCTTATGAGGGCGATAGTGATCCGATTTTGTAATTAGTGTTGTGTGCTGGTCTGAATGCAGAATGGTATGTTGTGGGGAAATAGCTGAATGTATACGGGCTTGTAGAGCAATCTTGATTCGTTAATATTTACGCAAATGGGTAATATTGTTATTGTGTAAATGATTTGTGAGCTGTATGAAATTATGTGGAAGGAATTTAAAGGAATTATGAATTACAGAATGCGGCACTGGTCATATTATTTTATTATGGACTAGCTGTATACGTTGCAATGCCACGTAAATAAATTTCTGACAACAAATATGTCGATTCTTTGTCATAGTGACACTATTTTGCATTTTTAAAATCTAAATACGCGAGTAAATAAATTTCTGACAACAAGTATGTCGATTCTTTGTCATCGTGACACTATTTTGCATTTTGGAAATGTAAATACGCGATAATCCGATTATTGTGGATATATGTTGTCGATTCGAAACCCATAATTAATACGTTCTTTAATTTGAGGGGACCCGAGTTTACCGTACCGACGACGGGACGAACATCAAATGTTTGACAACTTTTCCATATTTTCTCACCACATAAACCTTCCCTGGACTTTCACAAATATTTCAAAACCAAAATTAGCCAAATCGGTCCAGCCGTTCTCGAGTTTTAGCGAGACTAACGAAATGATAAAGGATATTACTACATATTTCACATATTATACATTATTCAGAGGATTTGATACATAATGATATTAGGAGGTGCTAGGTTAAGCTGTGCTTGTCGCGGTCAATTCGTGGATGGGTGACCGTCGGTTACACATCGAGTTCCCTCCGTGCCTCGGAGAGCACGTTAAACCATCGGTCTCGTGTGTCATATGACTGCCTATCACAATCGTTACAGGTAGTCAGAAGGCTGATAGTCTGACAGCAGGTATATCCGCATTGCCTAGTAACTGGGTTCTGGGATCTGATGACAGTCGCTCCGTGTAAAATGCTGGTATTCAGCCGCATCTGGTTAATTTGCAAGCTGAGTCCAACGTATTTGGAAAAAAGCTAAGCAGACCATTTAGGAATGTTACGCAGGTTCCAGTCAATCCATTCACTGATCCACTCTCTGATCCTCCCCCCCCCCCGTTTTTGTAACATATAGCACATCATCATCATCATCATATCAGCCTATTGCCGTCCACTGCTGAACGTAGGCCTCCTCCAGAGATCGCCAACCGTCGTTAGACTGGAAGGTGACCCTAACATAGTTGGGAAAAGGCTAGGCAGAACGATGAAATTATGAGGATTTATTAGGTCTGAGAAAAAAGAAAAGAGAAGAAAAATTATAAAAAATGATGAGTAGTACTGAAGCTTGTAAAAAAGTATAGCAATTGTACAATCTAATCACTGCTATATTTTGTTTTAACGGTCTTTTAATTAAATAACTTGTAATTGATAAACATCAACTTCTTCTCAACCACCCACCTCTATATTCAATTCTCGTAATCTTAAATTCGCATTTCTATCCTCCATATTTTTATAATTACAAAAACATCCTTCTAAACCATTTTATCAAGACCTTACAGCACCTAATTTCTATTACCAGCTTGTTCCAAATCCGTCGGTCTACTAAAACTGGTTCGGCTATCAGAATATAAACACGGTCGTCCTTGAGAGCTGGGTACATATTTGTTTTGGTCTCAGGATTGACTCGTGAGTCGTGTTATCTTTGCAAACAAGTGCGGGGGCTTGTTTGGTGATTGGTCAAAATGGCGGCGATAGATACGGGAACTAAATGTTTGTGTAGGCTTATGGGAAAGGTTTGGAAGTTATTTTGATAGTAGAGTGTTTATTTTTTGTTAGAAATTGGATGAGAAGTTGATGGTGTCAGATATTTTGTGCAAATGTTATGGATTTGTGAATGTATGATTTATTATTATTTTTTCTCGGTTAATGCATAATCAGCCCGTTATTGTCCCACTGCTGGGCATGGGCCTCCTATTAGACTGAGAAGAGTTTAGGCCTAAGGCCTCGTTCAGGGAGACGCGAGGTGTTGCGCGGCGCGTTAAGCCTCGTATTCATGGTAAACATTTGTTTAGCAACATGGTTGCATAAACATGTTGCCGAGATGCTGTCAACATGTTGCAGTCAAGTTGCCGCTTGGCTAGCGAAAACATCAGTTTAGCAACTAATGTTGACGTGTGTGGACGTGTTTGTAAACAAGTTTTAAACATGGAAGTAGTGTGGAGCAATGACATGATGATGATGATTATTTTTAGAAAGATACAATATTGAATACGCAGATCACAACAGCACTACTTCCTCGGGCAAAATTTTGACGCAAACTGGCGTGTGGACGGGAAGTATGGCTGTAAACATTGTTGCCAGAAACTTTGATGTTGAGAAACTTTGATGTTAAGCAACTGTTGTGCAAGAAATGTTTACAATGAATTCGGGGCTTTACGCGTTGTCTCCGTTCACGGAGAAGCGGCACGTGAAGCGCCAGGCGGGGCCCGAGACGCGAGCCGCCGCGTTGCACACACAAATACAAACATATGGTAATGTGTAGTTCCGTTTATGAAGACGCGGGGCGTTGTGCGGCGCGTGGTGCGGTGCGTGGGGAATGACGGTGTCCGCCGCGGCCGCCGCAGTGGACACCGCAGCTACCGCTTTTGGCAGTCTTCTTTGGACATCTCACAACGCGGATGTGTCGTTACAATGCAGTAGGATATCATTGACATATCACTAGAAGATAATTGCATTATACAACAAGCTCGCTCGCCTTTGATGCCAAAAACAAACTGACACGCGTGTACACGGGATAACGCGTAGCACGCGGCCGCCGCAGCGTGCGCCGCCGCGTGCTCTGCTGCGAGTAGCGCTCTAAATCAAACAAAACGCGCGTGATCATGCTTCTACATGAACGCTCTCATATATGTATTACTATATGTTTGATTAGACCGCCAAACGCGATGCAAGACGCGCCGCGCAACGCCCCGCGTCTCCCTGAACAAGGCCTTAGTCTATCACGCTGGCCTGCCGGGCAAATATGCACAGTGCGAGATAATTTTGTCTTCGTATTTCGCATTTCAAAAGCCATAGATTATTTCATCTCGGCACGAGATAATGTGACAACAAAATGATGCCGTGCTGTGCATGTCAGACCTGCTGGTGTGGGTTGGCGGACTACACACACAAACACAAGAACATTTTTTTGGAACCCTCTCTGTTTTCCTTCACCGTTAACACAAATGATAATTAAACTCTGATCTACACATCAATTCGAAAAGTCAGAGGTGGGAGCCGGGTTTGAACTCGGATCCTCTTGCATGGAAGGCAGGCGATCAACCACTAGGCTATCACTGCTTTTGGATTTTTGCGTGGTAAAAATGACCGATGTTTTGAGCTTTTTCGCCACTCATTGTGTCTTGAAAATGTACCATTAAAACAGTCAGAAGGAACAGACAAAGTTGAATCCATTTCTGTGTGACCAAATTAGGTACACCATGTTGTCTATTTGGGATTCAAATCTGGGACCTATTTGATGAAACTACTATGCATGTCTGCACTCCATATTTTGCAACTATTTAACAAAAGAACAATGGCAAACTCCCAAACAATTTTTTGTTGAAATTATCTTTTACGTCTCATATTGAGTATAGAGTTTGAATTCCTGTGTCTGTAGATAAATGGCAATCGATGATCGCCAGAGAATAGATACGCCAATTAAATGTATGGAAATGACAGATCTTGACCGGTCGAAAGCTTATGTCAATCCAGTACATCTCATTGTCGTTTCTATTCTGTAGCGATGATCGATTGCCATTTGTCTACAGACGCTAAACAGTTTGTCGTAAGATAGTCGGGTGCATGAAAAGAGCCTCCACGAGTGCCGATACTTAAGTACGTCTGTACACCCAGGGCAGTCAGCCCCGCTATCAACCTTGCTGACTGGCTAATCTTTTCACCACAGCATGAGCTATTTTTGTTTAGCTCGTGCTGACACGAGAGAAGAAGAAGAAGTCTAGTAGCTTATTTCTCGTAAGTCTCAGCTATGATTTCGCCATTGTTCTTTATGTAATAATGAAGTGCTGACTTGCAGAGTAGTTTCATTAAACGGACCCCAGCTTCGAAAGCCGACTTGTACCATTTTACTTTCCAATGGAGCAACCATGTGTACAACTACTATGAACGGATGGTTGAATTTCTGAAATAATTTAGCGCTTACGAGTTGTGAGTCATTCATATAAATAGACAGTGGCGTGCACAGAGTTTTTAGACAGGGTAGGCAGAAATTTTTTAAGCTATTTCTTACCAGAAATACTGCATGTTGGCTTTAGTTCGTCGTCTCGTCGATTAAATAATAATGTAAGTACTCGTAATTGCCACCTCAAATATCCTATATAGATTGACTGATTTTATGGACATATCAATTTACGGATATTTGATGTGGCCTTTCGGCCCGTTTTTTTGTTGTTCTGTATTTGCAAATTAAATAATAGCAGTGAAAAGATGGTGGTATGTGTATAAGTATCTAAAAAAATATTTTAGGATTTTATTTTATTTGTATATTAAATCTACACGTCTATCTTTCTGTAAGAAAGTCTGCAATATAGAATCGTAAAAGTTGGGAAGGCGTTTCATTTCCGTAAGCAGGTGTTTTTCTATTGAAATTATGGAAAGATCTGTAAGTCGTCGCTGTCCTTGGGTATTCCTTAAATAGGTGTGTATACGTTTCAGCGACGAGAATGACCCTACGGTTGAAGCACTGCTCGCGGGAACTGTTACAATTAATTTTGCCAAACGCAGTATTTCGGGAAAAACTGTATTTATGTTATTTTCGTAAAAATGTTCTATAATTTTGTAAATACTAAGGTTTTTGAATTCGACAGATTTATAAACACATTTGAGCTCATTGATAAGGCGGTCTAAGTTGAAGTCGTGTGATTTATAAACATTTACGAATTGCGCTACTAATTCAACCGGAAAATTGTCATTATTTTGATTGAAATTTTCGCATGATAGTAGTCCAAAAAATTAAAAACGAAAAAAACAATACAGCAGCACCGTCATATGTCTGCGCTATTAATTTCGACAAACAGTTAAATTCTGATAGAATCTGCAGTATGATGGTACTTAAAGTTTTCGCGGTGCGGTCGGAACTTACGTCAATATATTTTATAAACCGATCAAACACTTCTGACTCATGAAAATATCTTAAAACCAGTACCAGTTGCTCTTTACCGCTTACGTCTGGTGTTTCATCGACCATCACAGCAACAAAATCAGTGAAAGTGATTTGCTGTTTTATTGTTTCAATCATTACATACGCTACACTAGAGATTAGGTCATTTTGAATCCGATTTGATAAACCCGTAAATGAAATAAATAAATAAATAAATATTTTTGGGACATTTTCTACACAGCACCATCTAGTCCCAAACTAAGCAGAGCTTGTATTATGGGTACTAGACAATGGATATAATACTTATATACTTTTTTTTTTTTTTGTAAATACATACTTATAATACATAAGAAACACCCAGACCAACACAAACACTTATGTTCATCACATAAATATTTGTGTTGTGTGGGAATCGAACCCACGACCTCGTGACCAGCAGTCCGACACTCGAACCACTAGACCACAGACGTCGTCAAATAGAGGAATTTTGTAAATGGTTTTCCAAAACTCCGTCGTATTTCGAAAGCAAGTCGACCATCTCTAAATAATTTCCCTTGTTCCCTGACGAAGCAGATTCGTCATGTCCAGGAAAAGCGAGCTCTAGTTTCCCCAAAAAGCAAACAATATCAATAAGTTGCTGAAAAATATTTCGGTTCCGATCGACTTTCGCGTTATGTCTATCAATGTCGATTTGTATCTGAGAATTTAAACGCGTCACAATACGATTTTTTCCAAAGGTGTGATATTTAAGCGAAGCTTCTAAGTGTTTTTCAGATTGAACGTCTTTTTTGGCTGCCGTATGAAAATTATGAATATCGGTGTAGCCGGCATCGTTCCAGACGGTTTTATTGTTTGAAAATAGTAGACAAGGGAAACAGAACAACCGATTACTGTGTATGCAACCTGTGAGCCAATAATATGAATCATATTGTTTTGTATTGAATTTACGATTGACTTTACCTTTACTTTGTATTAATTGCAAATCCGGTGTACAAACAACCTTTCACAATCACTTGTTTTTTGTCACCGAAAGATAGTTTTGAAAACGCACCAGTTTTTATTTTCTCTATAGGTACACATACCACCTGAACAACTTTCACAGTGAATATTATCCATTTTTCACACTATTATCAACGTTAAAATCTTTATACCTGATAACAAAGATCACAACCAAAACATAACAAACAAATGACGACTCGGCTCAGTATAAAAAATAATACGACCAAAAAATTGTGTTTTATAAGTAGCAAAAATTAAATGAAACAATGCAACTTTTTAAAATAGTTGCATAGCTAACTTCGGTTCGGAAAACTTCGGTAAGGGTCGTAACTTGTCGTGTTGTAAAAATTAAGACAGTGGCTACTCTGTGCGGTTGTGTGCGTTATTTGTGACATTGTGTGCCTCGTATCTATAGGAACGCACACTCATTAAATCCGCATGACGACGAGAGCACACTTATATACATTTAGACACGAATAGTTTGTGTCTTTACCGAGGCAATCAGTGGCGCTAGCGCAGCACAATGCGAAATTGCGTCGAATTTTGTGAACGAGCTGACATCGGGCACACAGAGCAGGTATGTATGCCAGATGTTAGCTTGTTCGTACAATGATACCCGAAACTCGAAATAAGGAGCTAAATTATGTTTTTTTTTGTTTATGATAGTTAGTAAGTACTCGTAGATAAAATAATATTAGATTCTGATATCAGAACAAGATTATAAATATTTATCTGAGTTAGGTAGGGTAGGCAGTGTCTTTCTGTCTTTATGAAACGCACGCCACTGTAAATAGACTAGTATGTAGACTTATCTACATATTTAATTCAATGGTATTTAATGTATTTATCCATCCTGCTCTAGAAAGGGAAGGAGGAATGTATCAGTTACATATAACTTTCAATCCTTATATGATCAGACGAGTTTACGTGAGTTTCTGTATTTTTAAATCCGTCTAAAGCTACGTAAGTATATTATAAAGAAGAGAGAGGATAAGACTAGTTATTTTCTTACAATTATAAACTCGAATGGTTAAATATTCTGTGCTGTAATATAAAAGATGTGTGCTTCGAGACTTTCACCGGCGCGGCGTGGTAAGCTATTTGTCTCATATCCCTTAAAACTGAAGAAATGTTCTTTTTTTAATTTCCCTTCTTTTGATATTCTGCTGTATCGTGTGTGCGTTTCCAAACACTAATCTTCACATGCTCACACATCCAGACCCGGAACAAGGGGTCTACTCCCTAAGCACGAAGTGCGTGGTTTCGGCCTTAGTTACGAGCGTTTCCTACTCCCTATCACCTACGGACATACGATTATTTTGGGGCCCAAACTAAGAATGAGTGACAACACGATTTGACAGTTGTCCCTACTACCGATGTGACTTTGCCCGTCTGAAAAGTTGAACTTGACACTTGTTTTGTTCACTCCTACGTTTCGGGTTGCTTTCGGACGGGCGACGAACTTCGTTGACGGAGTTAAGGAGTAGGCCCCCAGTTTCGTGGATGGACCTGCGACCCGTTGCGCAGCAGCCAAACGTCTCAGCTACGGCGCCAATCGTGTCGTCGACATACACCTAGTCTCATCATCGTCAGCGTGGTCCACCACAATGCAGTCTTCGAATATCTTTAACCTACAATACGGCCGACGTATCTTGGCGAGTCTGAAGTTAGTTGTTTGGCTGCGCAATGAATCTTTTAGAAACGACATTGTCTACTGCGCAGCTAATCAGCTAACTTCAGATTCGCCAAGATACGTCGGCCGTATTGTACCTTAGTCAGTAGAGGCCTACATTTGTGTATTTTATGATCAGAGACGTGACTTTATGAACGTACCTGAAGTTCCATTTTGCCATTAAAGTAAGATGAATAGCTTCCACAAGAAACACGACGCAAAAGTATTCATAAACTGGAGTTAATGAACAAACTGCACTACAAAAGATTCACAAAAATACAAAGAATTAAATACGTGTGCGTATCCAATCAACATTATACTTTAAACTCATTCATAGAGCCTTACCACCTTGTATTACACAAAGTACTTTAAGCTCACATTATTTTAAGGTTTTGGGCACGATCTCTAGGTCGGGCAAAGTGCTAGAGGGTTTTTCCGTGTGGAATTTCTCAGTAGCAACCTGGAGTCTGGATTAGTGCCTGGTTGATGGCAATAGGCTTGCCTCCTGGGACTTAAACATAACGGCGAAATGAGGGTATTCGATACACCTTTGCCCAACCCTTCGGGGAATACCGGCATGATGATATACATATATATGCCGATTAATTATTTACAATGAATTCATAAATGGACTACCTACACCTACTAAATAAGTAATATTTAATGTTCACAAAAATAATAAATTCTGCCTGTAATTCCTGATTTTTACTGCGTCTACATCTATTAGATCCATTACGCACTGTCGACTGGTCGCCGGAGACTTGGTCTCTCGGCGACCAAAACATTAGCATAGTCGTCCGGGCGACCGGCGACCAAATGCGTAAACACCTATTTAAACTGTAGAAAGTCGCAGTCGCCGTCGACCAAGTCTCCGGCGACCAGTCGACAGTGCGTAGTTTTAATGTCTTTATTTACAACTTTCATGGTTTAATTAATCAGCTCTTGTCTATAAAATACTAGGCTCTTGCCCGCGGTTCCACTCGCATCCTAGGTAAATTATTTCATGTACCCAGATACTGTCCTAAGGCCCGGTATCCACCAAAGCGGAGAGGAGAGGAGACGAGAGGAGATGTGCTGCGAAGCTGGCAGGTTATTTCCACCAAAGCGGAGAGGAGATGCCTAGCGGAGAGGAGATGAGGTCTGCGGTGAGAGCTCGAAATCAGTCAGTTCGGGTGTGCGAGGTGCAGAGAGAAGACATCGGGGAAAAGGGCGCGCGAGCGCGGGCACCGGCCGGCCTCCCGACTACTACTACGAGACATCTCCTCTCCTCTCCGCTTCATCCATTTCCACCGAAGCTAAGCGGAAAGGAGATGTGGAAATAACGAAATCTAATTGGTTATTCAAAACACATCTCTTCTCGTCTCCTCTCCTCTCCGCTTTGGTGAAAACCGGACGTCATGCAGGTCATGGTCTACCTGTGTGCCAGATTTCATCCAAATCCGTTTAGCGGTTAAGGCGTGAATGATTAACAAATAGCCAAACATTCATATTTATAATATAAAGTAGGTAGTAGGATTTTCCCTGTAATCTTTGTCATGGAGGTCATGTTAAGAAACTTTTCAAGCTAAAAAAACCGAATTCCTTGAACAAATTTAAAGTATTAGCATTGCCATACAATGTGGCAATGCTGCCAGCCTTCTGGGCACGTTACCAGTCGACTGCGATGCTGAGGCCATCTTAGACCTGCGCTTACCATCAGGTGCGACGAGGGTCAAGCACGACCAAGTCAAATAAAAAAAAAAAGTAAATATTTTGATGAACTTTTTCCCCCTTATTACAAAATATGGTTTAAACCAAGACTAAGGTAAACCCAGGTTTAAAATATACCCATCACTTTCTTATGTCATATAACAAAAAGAGACGGGGCTATTGTAAAACCTAGGTTTTTCTTAAACCATCTTTTGTAATAAGGGGGTTTTAAGTTTATGGTTTCATTACGATATATTTTTCTGTATTTGAACATACTTTTATTTGTAAATATTCTATGTGTAAATGATTTCCTTTTGTCAAGGTACTCGTAATTAGCGAGGACAAGAAAAAGTTATTAGATCTACCTACATATTCTAGCTAGAAATATTTTAAGAATACCATCTATTGTACGCGCATCTATGAACTTCAAATAATATGTATTTTGTTTTGTATTTTATTTCTCCTTGTGAGTGATTTGTAATCTCAGAGAAATAAAGAATTTGAAACCCAAGGTATTTTGAACAACAACTCCAAATCTCAACCTACAAAAACCTAAAATAAAATACATGCATGTCCAATCAATTCTATACCTACCCCATACTCATTCATAAAGTCAGTACTTCACAAAGTACATCGACCTTACATAATTTATATATAGGATACCACATTCTCGGAGATAATAAGGAAATACCGATTATACGCTTAAAATACCTACATGAAATTCTGAAGAAGCAATTTCACGTGGTTCACACGAAATCGCGTGAAGCCTTTTAAGGCAGCTTCCGCCATTCACTGGAGTGACCGTTGTGAAATCGATTGCGCGTGCGCCGCCCATTCATGAGGCGATGCAAAGATCCTTAAGATTGAATGAACGAGTCGTTTATGTGACGTTACGTAATGGTCGGACTGAGTAATTGTTAAGGCTGTAGTGTATTGATTTTTTTTGTTGTTAAGGCATTTGTCTCACCGCGAACGATGAGTGAGCAGCAAGTAGAGCTAGAAGCTAGAAACGAGTTGGCGAGCAGCGAGAAGCGAATGTATAGTTCCGATAGTTTTGTCGCTGGGCTATAAGCGAGTGTGCGAGTGCGACGGGCGATTACTTGCACCACTCGCAAATGACCGCTGGTTGGTCTCTCGGCAAGGGTTCTTACCACCAAGCGAGCATCGCTGAGCAAGTATCGCTGAGCGAGTATTATCTTTGATAGCTCTTGTCGCTCAGCGACAAACCAGCGGAGTGAGTCCTCGCCGGCAGTGTGAACAGTCAGCGATCGACTATTAATATATGTATATCTATTGTATGTTTCTTGAGCGAGAAAATAGCCGATAGTTAGTCGCTTCCTCGCACGCGGGGGAACAACTGCCTCAAGATCGGAATTCTATTCAAAATGTCAGACAATACGTGTTTTAAAATGAAAAAAACCAATACAACATGGATCTAGAACTTCACACCGATAATTAAGCCCTCATCTAGCTGTCTCCTTCCCATTTTCCTGCCAGCAACGCCCTAAGCCGAGGTCGGAGTCCCACTAGGGGTCGCCCTCAGTGCTGTTGTTGCTAACAGTCATTTTTTTTTCTATTGTACTGCTGTAGGTTTTCCTAGGGGACCGTTTTTACGTAACCGGGCGGTCATTGGCGAGACCTGAAGGGTCTTCAGCCAATGGGGGGGAAGTAAAATACTTAACCTAAGCTGACTACTTGTACTACACTAACATCATGACTACCTGCAACAACAGCACTAAGGGTGACCCCTAGCGGGACTCGGACCTCGGCTTAGGGCGTTGCTGGCGGGGGCTTGGGGGAGGGAGGCAGCTTGATGAGGGCTTAATTATCGGTGTGACTGCGGAGTCTGAAGAGACGACCGGCTCTATGACGGGAGAGCTCGGTGGATCGCGACCGGCAACGGTGGGACGTCGCGACGGGCCTCGTCGGCTAGTACGGTAGGTATGCCGGACGGCGATGGACTTTGTGTATTGTGCTGGTCGATTTACTTGCCTCCTGGAGCTAATAGTCATGATGTTAGTGTCCTACAAGTAGTTAGCTTACTTTAAGTATTTTAATTCCCCCCCTCCTCACTGGCTGAAGACCCTTTAGGTCTTGCCAATAATTGCCCGGTTGCGTAGAACAGCATTGACAAGAAATACAGGAGAAAATAAATAAATTGGACAAGCAATTGGATAGGCAAACGTAAATAATAAAGAACCAGTTTCAAAATTCAAAACCTTACGCTTGAACGCAGATATAAGAGGTTTACTTTAACGCTTCATGTACCAAAACAATAAATTGAAGTGTGAACGACGTTCAGTGCAAATATGCGCTGCAAATACATCAGAATCGTGATTTTACCAATACGTACTTTTATTGAATTTGTCACCAGGCTACGTTCTAGTAACTTTTAAATTGATTAAAAATCCGTTTTAACGTTAACTCTTGCGGAAAGATCAAATTATATGGAAATGACATTTGCTTAGGTACATTAAGCATTTTATTGCATTGACACGTCGCCAAAATTCATGAATTTCAAGAGAGGCACAGACATGATGAGTCATTTTTTTTAACCTGCAAAAACTTTTAATTTAGTTCTTCATATTCTACAAACAATGTATTGTTTTAAACAATCGCTAAAAGTCGCAATTCAGTAACAATTGTTTACATACAATTTGAAACTAAAACCACTAATACAAAAGACTTCAACGCGCTCTTTACAACAAAGTCCAAACATAGAGTCGCCAAAAGATCGTTAGGCATAATAAAATTAAATTTAAAAAAAGACAATAAAAAATTACGAAAATTATTGGGACTATAATGAGCCCCTATACCCAGCATGGGTCCGAAATTCAATCAATAGGAATTTATTGCCCAGATTCGCGAAGGCTACGCTTCATTTCGAATTTTCGATTGTATAAGGCGGGGTATATTTTTTGTTAGAAGATAATAGGCCAGCGCGAGCGCAGGCCGTCACCTATTATGCGCTAGAGAAGAAATGACAGTAAAAGTTACGCCCACTTTTTAGATCCTTTTTGTGTAGTCTTCAAAAGTTTTTAAAGATTAAAGAATAAGTTTATGGTTACCGTTTTTGTGGCAGTGTGCTAAGGTTTTGATAATATAATAGGTATACTCGTATTGTGTATGATTTTTATTATATTTCAATGTCATTGACTATCCGTATGTATTTATGGATAGATATGTCTTCGATCGAGCAGTCTTCTTCTTCTCTCGTGTCAGCACGAGCTATACGAAAATAGCTCATACTGTGGTGAAAAGATTAGCCAGTCAGCAAAGTTAGTAGCGGGGCTGACTGCCTAGGGTGCACCGGACGTACTGAAGTATCGACACTCGTGGAGGCTCTTTTCATGCACCCCTCGATGGAGCAGTGATAGGTTGAATGCTTGTCTTCCAAGCAGGAAGGTCTAAGTTCGGTTCCGGCCCGCAACTCCGACATTTCGGAATCATGTGCGTATTAAAATTGGATTATCATTTGCTTTAACGGTGATGGAAAGCATCGTGAGGAAACCTGCACACCTGAGAGGGCTTCATAAAGTTCTCGATGGTGTGTGTAGTCCACGAACAAGGCCAGCGTGGTGGACTAAGGCCTAAATCCTTCTCATTCTGAGAAGAAGCCCGTGCCCAGCAGTGGAACTGTAATGGACTATTAATGCTAGTATGCTATGTCTTCGACATTAACCGAAAATGTCCCAGCGCCACCGATCAGCGGCAAGTTTAAACAAAGTCTTGGTTGGCACGAGATAGGAAGTGACGATATTAGTATCTACTTAATGGCCTAGGCAGGCCTAGATCCTATGTCATTGAAGGAAATCAGTGTCACAATATCTGTTAATGCTGGACTCCAACCGTTTGCTGCATTGGGAGGAAGAGTAACAAAGACACATATTTAATTAATTACATACTTTCATATTCTCATGCACTAGCACAATCGTGGTGCCAGGTTTGTCGTCTCTTACAATTCGCCCGGCGACCGTAGGGAATTGTATTCTTAACCGCTAGCGGCCCGACCGACGAACCAGTTCGTCAGTGCCATTGTT
This sequence comes from Amphipyra tragopoginis, assembly GCA_905220435.1. Lineage (NCBI taxonomy): Eukaryota > Metazoa > Arthropoda > Insecta > Lepidoptera > Noctuidae > Amphipyra > Amphipyra tragopoginis. Next base: position 17,413,022 of record HG992009.1, read on the forward strand.
TATCTATTGTGTCTATAATTACAGTACTTGAGACTTTTAATCTGTTCCGCCATGGATTTAATTAATTAAGCTAAAGTTAATTATCTCATGGTGATGACACTTTTAGGAAAACAATTACATATACAATTTCTTCACAGTTAAAATACAAACAGATCTAAATAATCTTTTATTGGTAGAACATAGAGATCACTGTATAATTATTGTACTTGGGCCTCACTGAAAGTTTCTGGATTCTGATAAAGTAAAATACTTATAATGTTTAAATTATTCACTGTTTTTCAAAATATTCTTCCAAACACTTTTCATTCTTTGAAATCATTTGGAAATGTTTTATCACATCACCCTACTCGCTGCCATTTTTGAACTTCAGTTACTCAAAACAAATGACAGAAAAATAAATAAAAAATTAAATGAATCCTACAGCCAAAGAGTACCATTTTCCAAAATAAGACTTACTTTTTAAATGTCTTCAACGTAAGTGGCCAGTACCAGAAACTTTCAGTATGGCTACGTTAGACTTACGTTTATAAATAAATATTGATTGATTGATAATAAACAGTTTATCCCTAGGTCACTTTCTATTGTCAGTAGCATCCGTCCTTTACGTACGATAACGACTCCCATTATCTCTTAGATACACGCAAACAAGCTCCAATGCCTTCTAGTGGCCATCTAACACGTGTTCAGCATGCTTTGTTACTTTAATAGTACTGCCATAATACCCTGAAAATGTAAAAGAACGATTCAACCTTAGGTTATAAGCTGTAGGGTTCAATTTTCATTGATGAAGACTTGTGTACTTGTAAAGAAGTGTTGCGACGAAATGGTGTAAGTGGCTGTGGTGAGTTGTTTGAATTTGAACGTTATGTAGTGTGGGGTAAGGTTTAAGTTCGAGTGTGGTTGATAGAGATGTTTACCTGTTTACAACACCAATAAAAGTGAAGAATATCTCTTGATTTTTAAGGGGCACTTTAAGGCTCTTCTAAGTTCTCTCGTAAAATGATTGTGTTACGGCGATCCATCAAATCGAAGACATTTCGAAGGCTTCTATTGAGCTTTTTGCCGCCTCGTCATTTCCTGTGCCCGAGGCCAGGATTTCGACCAAATTTTTGCGAGAACAATTAAACTTTTTTTATTTTTTCGGTCAGTCGGTAAGTATTAAGTTACCGAATCTTAGATAAAATAGTTTTTTGGGAAAAAAACCGTTTGCAGTATACGTGAGTTTTTGGGGTTTCTTTGGCGATTTTTTTGTATAAATCTATCTTTTAGAATGGCCGCGTTTTGTGAGAGATAAGTAGCCATGGTTTTTATTGGACGTCTCAGTTATAGGTAAAGTTGCACCTGCTTAAGATGTACTACCTTGAAAATACACTGACACATGCCTATTTACTTCTTCCTATGATTTTTTGATAGATTATTAACCACGTTAATATGAAGCACATAAAACTGATAATTTGTTTTGTTCAATTTAATATCAGTATATGTAATGTAGTGCACTAAAACGAATTTTAAGGTTTAAATATCCGGCGATGGTATTCCCATATTTCGCAAACGCATCAGGAGAATTGTTAGTAATACACTATTACTTCTAATACTACTAATTGAGTCCGCCCCTGTACAATTCTGTGCGTAAAAATAAATAAACAAAATTGCAAGTCAACCTGAGTCTCCAATCAGCACTTTTATTATCTTTTAATCGTCGTGTGATTGGTGCAATCAGTTGAATAATTTTAACACGTGCTTCGGAACTTATTGGTCTGACAAAATGATTAAGGGATTAATTATTTCACCAACCTATCATAAACTGACAATAGAGAATATGCATGTAATTCAAAACTCTTTCATTATTTAGATATACATTGTTTATGAGTCAAGACACAAATAGCATTTTTTTACATTTTTTAACTCATTACTTATTTTACAATTCATTGTTTTATGTTACGTTTTTTTCGTGGAACGGAACGCAATCTCGAAATGCGTCATCTTCGAAAATGCCGGAAGTGACATCAAAATCCAGATGAATAAACCTTTAAATAATCTTTTCTTAGCAAACTGTTTGATTTCTCACTGAGGTTAAGTTAGTTAGTGCGATTTCTGCTTGAATAAAGCACAAGAAATAATTTAATTTTATATGATTTGTGGCTAAAAAAGAGATGTAAACAAAGCAGTATCTTGGATTATGACGTCACATTATGACCGCGACAATAAAGGACGTTTGAACTGTAGAAGAAAATTGTTGAAGTTTAATAATTGTTTTGAGCAAGAAATAATAGTAACATTTGACTTTTAATACTTTTCTTGGGTTTATATTAATGCGCTTTATTGATTAAGTGAAAAAAAAGTTACATGCATATTCCCTATTCGATCTCTAAACTTTTCAATAGCTAACATTTTCATTTCACCACATATCAATAGTGACAATATTATTGAATACATAAACATATTTTTAGGTCACATTTAGCTTATCTGGTCAATAGTTACGGTCTACATGATATTATGTTGGTGAAATAACCCCTAAGACTATTAAAAAAATAAAGAGATACATAATTATTATCGTCATGTTCCGGATATACTTTTCAAAAACTGCAATAACGACTTAAACAGTCTTCCAAAAATTTTGCCACTTTTTTCGTGGACGCACGTAAAATCCTCAGCTTCCGGTAAAAAAATGGAATGCGGAGTAATTTAAAACCGCACGAAATTGCCGCCGTTACACACGTGCAGATAAAAATACCACTTGTTACTATTAAAAAAATAATGCAAAGTAACAAAAAGTCCTGCAAAAGTAACAAAAAATACCGCGAAAGTAACAAAAAATACTGCGAAAGTAACGAAAAGGAAGAACGATCTTGGAATTCGTAGGTTATAGTTTTTATGTGTTATTTTGTGTCACGTGTTTCTGATTTGTGTTGTGGGGGCTAATGATTTGGGTTGGGGGCTAATGGGCTCGTGTTGTCGCCACATTTCCTTTCGTTGATTGCGTCAAATATTGCAGCTTAGGCGCCTTGTTTGTTGTTTCATCGTGTGGCCAAGAATTTTAATTGAATCGAGATATTTGATAGTTTCTTGTTATTGTATTGTTATTTCTTACCGTTATTGATTTAGTACTTTTATTCAGTCCTAATATTCAAAACACACTTAAAAAGTAAAAGTGTTTTGTTCAATGTGATTGCGTTGATCCAGAGCAATCCATGTTGAACTTGCTGGTGTGTCGCAGGCCACTCCTAACCCTATTGAGATGCCACAGACTATTCAGGAATTATTTAATTAACCCTCGACACGATAGGAAAGACTTTAAAAAGCTTATTAGGTCTCTTTAAGATACGTGTCATTTAAAATAATTGGAAAGCAATTTTCCTGTAGGGATTTCTAATTTTGTTTCTAGTTGAACTCTATCACTCCTTATACGTATAAACAACCTAATTTAACTTTACTCTGCACTATACCATCAAAACATCTTTAGGAATCTTCTAGATTTCTTCTTCACAGCAGAAACACTAAGAAGCGGTGAAAGCGGGCATTTTATGGCTCTGTCTTTTGTAACATTGACGTTCAAAAATAACTAAGTAATTCTTGTCTATTTTGAATAAATGAGTTTTGAAATTGAAGTTTGAAGTTGAATAAATTTTAATTTTTTTTACCTTTTTCCACTTTTATGATTAAAAATAAAGTGCATAGTTTTTATTAAGTTTAACCAATATGTATTTAATTTCTAAAAAAACGATGTTATCTTATTCTATCCATATATATGTATTATAATATATTAAGTTTTTTGGAGGTATATTAGCCTGGTAAAACATACCCACAAGATTGTTTAGTTTGTTAGGTTTATTGTATAAGCTATTCAAATAATATTATTAGTATTGAATGTGAATAAATTACTTTGAAAACACAAAAACCTTTTTCCGTAACTTCACAGTCACCCTACTAGTCAATCGGAAGCGCCTAAGTGTTACACATTGCACCTAATTATGTGCGTTCAGTAACCGCTTCCTGTACAACACAGTGTTTTGCGAAAAACATGCCTCTTCGTCACTAATGCGAGTTTCGTGTCAATGGCTCGAGGGCCCATTGTCTACACAGTGGGAACCACTTGTGATAGCACTGGCTTAGCGCTGGAAGTGTCACTTTTTTGTTTGTTGCTATTTTATGGAGTGCTAATGGATTTGGATACTTTAAAAGACTTTGGCACTTGATCTATTTCTGGTACTCGTAGGTGACACAAAAAAGTATTTTAATTTTGTGCGAACTACGTGTATTATGTATTTTTTATATTCAGTTTTTTTTTCAGTGCATTGTAATTCACTTTTCGAGGCTAAGGAAGCCTCATAGGTACCTCCTGATATGTCGACGTTAGGGAACCGATATAGAATTCCACCGGCACGGACCCCATAGCAGAATTTCTACTTTGTACTTACAGTCTGGTCAACCTTAGAATATCGATGTTACCCTATAACTAGGGTCCTTGTGTCCTTGTGGTCAAATGGCAGACGCTCGGTGTAAAATACTGATATTCAGCCGTATCGGGTAAGATTGAAACCGACCCCCACATAGTTAAGAAAAGTCTGATGACCACTTATAATAAATAGCAAACAGTTAAAAAATCATCATAAAATTCTGTAAATGTTGACTAGTTGGCTTAGAAGATAGAACCACTGATGGCGTCAGCGATTGTTGCGTGTTATTAAAACAAATTGATGCCGATGGCAATGGTGCGGTGATTGTCCTAGTGAAACCCGAATCCCTCGGAGGAACACCTTGGTTTTAGTTGGTAAGAGTCTGGCAAAACATTTCCCAGGGCTGAGGGTATGAAGATTTCCCCACGTTTAAGAAAAATGCCAATGCCAATCTTCCTGAAATAATTAAGTAAATCACCCTTTCAACCCTCATGCTATGAAAGTGTCATTCGTTACCTCAAAAGCAGGCAGTAAGTGCGTCTTTCCTTCCCTAGGGCAGAATAGTAATTTGAAAATCGAACTAAGAAGGAAGCAAAGCAGTACGTTAATCTCGGGTAAAAGTTATTGCAAACAGAATTATGACAGCTCCTTAGCTGCCAAAAACAAGAGTTATGATAAAATTGAAAAAAAATTGACAAGAAGCAAGACCAGCAGGCTTAAGCTCCCGACAGCATCGAGTTTTGAATCGAGTCGACTTAGTGTCAATTCTTACTCTTGAAATAGACAAAACTGCACGATCGTGCTGAGGTTTGATTTAAAACTAACAAACATCAAAAACAGTCGTTACTTTTTATTCGAACCGGTGCACAATTGTGCGCTTTTGTCGATTTCAAGAGTAAGAATTGACACTAAGTCAACTCGATTCAAAACTCGATCCTGTCGGGAGTAAGCCTGCAGGAGCCAAATAAATACACGTCCACCACCTTCGGCCTCGTTGCTTGTTTGCAATTTCACCCTCGGTACGCTCGGGCGCCAAAAGATCTCAAATGAAATTGATGACTTTCTATCTTTGATTAAAAATCTAGTACTAGGTCTGACATTTACGAAAAGTATTGAATGAAGTACTTAATACAATACGTGCTGTATTGTATTAAGTACGCAAAAACGATTTAGACGAGAAATAAGAATCACATAACTGTGTATTTAGAATAATTGCGTCTTATAACATAACATAACATCAGGCTTGTATTCCCCGAAGGGTTAGACAGAGATGTATTGGTTGATGTGACATCTGCTTTTACGTTGGACTCGGAGGTCTTGTGTGAGCTGGACAACCTGAGCCTCCTCATTCTGTAAAGAACCTGCGCCCCCTTGGTACCAAAGTGAGACGCCTCCTGCCCTACCTACACTTACAACTTCAGATCCTGGCTATTTTTTACCGTCATGACTAAATGCGCTCCAGCCGGTCTGTTTGCTGCCGCCAGTTTCTACCAAATGGCTGTGTGGGCCATCGGCGAACACCGAAACTACAAGAAGGTATTCGCTGACTACCCAAAGGGACGTAAAGCTGACTTACCTCTTATTCTATAAGCATTTTACTATTGTTAAGTACATGTATTAGGTATAGAATGCTCTACACCATTCTTTATAACTGGTGTAGCAGACGTGCTCAGGAGATCCTAGGGCCGTCTGCCACATTACAGTTTAGTATGTTTAAGTCTCATGTAATAGGGGGCGAGCCTATTGCCATCAACCGGGCACAAATCCAGACTCCGGGCTGTTACTGAGAAATTCCACACGGAAACACCCAATAACACTTTGGACCTGGTGATCGATCCCAGGACCTCACGCTCAGCGGTCGCACTTGCAACCACTGGACCAACGAGGTAGTCTCCTCTTAGTTTTGTTCACCTCTATTAACATTTAAAAAGATACGTTATTCGTTCTTAATACACTGAAGTTCTAAGTTTGATTAGAGAATAATAGAACCTTATCTTACATTGTACCTATTCAGAAAAGCCTTATTATATGAATACCATATCTCTATTCGGTTTTATCTAATCTCCTTTGTCCATAAACAAAGTAAAAGCTGTATTGACCGAATTATTCCGATAACCACCGGTTTCCTTTGGGAAAATTCACGCTTTGACCATGAATCAATATTAGCGTTGTTAAGAAACCAAAGGGCCGTGAACCAGTCATTCGCACCCTTAAACTTTGGAGCTAGAGTTGTTAAATACGGCACTTCGGCTGGCTTCCCTTGTCGAATATTGAAGCGTGAACTGTTAAGGCGTTTCCCTGACCAAATGACCTTGAGCATTTGTTCCCTCTTTGCCGCACCCCCCCTCTACAATACTTCGTAAATATGTACTACTAACGCCAACTGGCGAACAACTTAGGAATATAAGTGAAAATCACAGACCTTCGAATGCACAGACACGGCATTCAATAAAAAAATCTTATAAAGATAGGAACGTTTTTCGCGTAGTGCGACGACAATATATTAGTGTGTGTTATCTGTGGAATGTTGAGACATCACTTATGCACATGCACACGAATTGGCTGTATCGTGCTCGGGTTTATACCAATGTAGTCCATAACATGCCTATGGAGTTTTGAGCGTTTACTGTACCTGTACAGGGTCAAATTAAATTAGCTAGTGAAACTCTGCAGACGTTAAAAAATATATTTATTTGATGATGTTTTTTTTTTGGGGTCATCAACCGTCGATAGTGTGAAGTCACTTAAAATATTAGTTTAAATATTACTTTCTTTTTGTGTAAACTTCACAGACGTAATGGGTACCTATCGATATCTCAACACTGTATAAACTACGTTCACATGACAAGCGTTCAACGTGCGGTGAACACGCGTTAAATTTTTGTATAATGTTCACATGGAGCGCGCTTGTCAGGCGTTGAACGCGCGTTGCCGTGGCGGCCGTAGTTCATTTTCTACAGAGTGAGTTCTACATATTTGTCGAAGATGAACGTAGAAACAGTTTTAACGGTGATTTTATACCGACGGCAAAAACGACGCGACAGAAGATATTGGGTCCACCCAATTTTTTCATACAGGCTGACTGAAAGCCAGTACTTCACTTTGTATCCTAAGTTAAAGCAACTCGGAATCAAATTTTTTAACTACTTCAGAATGTCCATCAAGTCATTTGATGACTTACTGGCTCTCATAAACGATGAAGTCGTAGCAGATAAAAACGCTAAACTTTAAACTTTATTTCAACTATAAATAATTCGGTGTTAAAAGCTTCCGTTTCCATTTCGGACGATTTCTGGAAGAACCGAACGAACCCTAAAATACGTCTATACGCGTCGAAAGCGCGCGCTCATCTGAACGGTAACATAGAAAATCAATGATCTCAAAGCGCGCGTTGACGCGCGCTGACAACAGTCGAGCGCTGGCGCAGCGTTCAACGCGCGCTTTATTAAAACGCGCGTTAGCATGTGTGCGGCCTGAATAAAATGTATGTAGTTGTAAACGCGCGTTAGCAAAACGCGCGTTGAACGCTTGTCATGTGAACGTACCCTAATAGATTTTATCAACTCGCACTTCAAGTAAAAAAACACAAACAAAATCATTACTAACAGGCAAAAAAACTTTTCATTTTGTTGTGTTTAGATATTATGGAGGAACGAGAGATGGTGTTCCTCCAACCAAAGGGAGGATCCTCCAACCAGGCGGAGTCTTGTGCCTGGCGGGCTACTGCCCAAAGGTTAATGTTGGGCGGTTAGTTTACGAACGAACGAGTACCTACATGTTATATATTTACGTCAGTTCAAAATAATAATCACTCAATTCTCTCTTCAGTTTATGCTTATTACTTACGCCTTCTTGTTACTTACGCTGACATCATCCTTGTCCAACTGATTGATGGGGTTAAACGAAAAAAAAAACACGTTGATTTTTATCCACATACTTTTTATTTGTACACAATTATATTTATTTATACATAATTGTAAAAGCAATGATTAAATGAGGCCAGTAGACGGCAATAAGCGTTCCCTAATATTGTATAGGACTGGTAATATAAGATGCCTGCCTAACCTTTCGGAAAATCACGTGACAAAAAGGCATAATCGTACACAGAGTACTCATATTTTGGAATCCTGGGAGAGCTCTCAGGATGCTATTGCGATTTCATCGACCAATAGCTCTTCCAGGCATTCTCGGTGCGTCGGGCAACTTCTTTATCTTGTCGTGCCTAGAATGAGACTATTTGGCCGAGGTATATGTATCCATGGACATATTCAATCGCCACACCCCCAATTTCTATTTTGCGCTTGGTACTGTTCGTCATCAGCTTCGTTTTGGTCATGTTCATTGACAGTCCGACTTGAAGACTGAAGTCAAGTGGCTCAACTGTTCGAGCATTAGAAGAAAATAAATAAACAAACCTCTACATCTTCAACCATTTCAGTTGAATCAAGACACGTATTCTCTAATTCTATGGTTTCTTGACTCAAGTCGTTTACTGGCGTATCGTCAGTGTTTGAGTTTAGCCTTCAATAAAGAATTCATTATATTAGGTCTTGCATGAAAACAAAACTGAATTACTTGTAATAAATCATTTAGATACATACAGGGTGTTAACGAATTCATGTAATTCCTTCAAACCATACTATCTATTAATGATATAGATTAACCCCGCACGGGAGTTAGATTTATTAAAAATAAAAATAATCATTTTTTTTCCAACATATTTCTTAGAACATTTCGATGCCTTGCATAAATTAATGAAGGCACGGCGACACCGATGACGGGCACGACTAGAGCGATATCGCTCCATGCAGTCAGTTAACTTGGGACGTTAAAATTACTCAGATACAGAATACCATGGCTCATTTTTTGAAAACTTTTTTTTGTTGATTATGAAAAATACCTATGCAGGGTCAATCAGTGTCATCAATAGATCACACGGTTTGAAGGAATTACACGAATTCGTTAACACCCTGTATTTTAGCTGTACATTTGAAAAGGTTCATATTATTTTCATGGTAACCACAAAAAAATATCACATCTTTCATAAGTTTTGTCTGTAATTTCATAACTCTATGGACTCAAAAGTGCGTCTGATTACCCAATATCATTTTCAATTATTGGTAAACTTGAATAATTATTTTCGTTGTCAAATGCGCATTCCGGTATTTTTCTGCTCTTCCTAAAATAAAAAGATACCATTTAATTACATGTAGGTATTTATCGGAATAAAAGCAGGTTGGTAAACTTTGCAAGATGCATCAAAAATTACTTACAGAATTTCATTCAACTCTAGAGCATTTTGACATCTTTGACGTTTATTCTTCTTGAATTTAGGCATTTTCAAATTACACAAAATTAATTTCTTATCACTAGGTTTATTTATACTAAAATTAAACTAAATAAAAATAAAAAGCGTCTATCCGTAGGTACTCTTAAAATATTATAAATATTTGCGGCGGGAAGGACGACGACGAGAGCGACACGGCCTCCTCGTACGAAAGCACGCAGCGTACTGCCGCCCGCACCCTGCGCACGCCCCTTCAAACGTAGAACTCACACAATTTTTGGAATTATTTTAATTAAAAAAGAATAGCGATCTTTCGAGATTAAATAAAACGTGGAATTTATAGATTTTTTAATTCTCTATCCATTAGTGTAATTCTCAAATTATTAGAGCGTTGCCTTTAGCAACAGATGCATGTAATCAATAATTTTAGTCACTTTTTAAAAGTAGATTTTAAATGTATTTATAACACATAAAAACAAAGTAGAACGTGGAATGTGATGATAAGATATCGAACATTAATAATGTGCTTTTAGATGTAGTTTATTTCTCTTAACTAATTAGTTAATAGTCTCTGAATAACGAAGAAAAACGCACTCTCGCAAGGTTTTGGTCAGGGTATCGCCTTAAAGCAAACTTATCAATACCATTGAAAAAATCGATATTTAAACACCTTAAAATGTATTGCGGTGTAGTAAAGTTCATGTTTGAGTGATAGTAGGTTTTCGGTGTGTAAGTTTTAAGTTTGTATTTTAACAGTTTTACCAACAACATTATCCGAATTTCACGCAAGACTTATTTGTTTTAGATGAGGCTGTTTCCAAAGGAATTGTGTATAGCCGTGAATTTTAACAAGCCAAGTGGCGCGGCTGTCGGTCTTCACAGGTTTGTGATTCTGAACGGGTATTTGGTCTCATTTTGATGCTGTTGATGCACTCGGAATTAGTTGCGTCCTTATTTTGTAGTGGCAGCAAGTTAAAAATATAATTTAAACTAGATAGTAGGCAGCATTAAAGGGGCCCGAACGATATACAAATTACGTGTAAAAGTACAATATGTTATTTTCATAATTGAAATAATACACAATCTAGTTGTTTCTTAATTCGCGAATTTACAAATTCAATCTCAAGGGAGGGCCCTTCTATGCGGCCCTGCTTGTGTATAAGGCACAAACCAAATACTTACAAAAGCAGAATCAAGTTGTTCCAGAAAATAATAAATACAAAAAATAATATACTGACAGTTAGAGGTGATTTTCCTATTCAGCGTTTATTAGTACGCTATTACAAGTTGAGGTATGGTTTAACTTGATAATATAATTTACTACAATATTATTTACTCACGAAATATACAGGATATTAAAAAAATGCTCTAAGCATTTTGTGGGGTTAAGGTTAAGTGAGGAATTTTCTCCTCACTATATTTGTAATCCATATAGAATGTTAAAAATTAAAACAAATCAATACATTTATTTTTTAATTTGTGTGGAATGTAATATAAAAAAACGCGTGTTTTGAAAAGTTTTTCTACGAAAGTTGTTCAATTTTCGATAACGATAACCTTAACCCCACAAAATGCTTAGAGCAATTTTCTTTCGATTATCTGAGTTCATTCTGTCTAGCCTTTTTCCATCTATGTTGGGGCCAGCTTCCAGTCTAACCAGATGTGGCTGAACGTTTACACGTATTTAACCCGTAACGACTGCCATCAGATCTCCACAACCCAGTTACTGGGTAATGCCGATCGATGCTGGGGTTATACCGGTTGACAGACTTTCGGGCTTCTGACTGTAACGACTGTCATAGGTATTCGTATGTCACCCATAAGTATAGTTTGATAAATATTTGTACTACACACAATCGTAGTAACAAAATGCGGAATACTTTTTCTTAAATCAGTACCAACATAAGCTCAATTTTTTTCCCGACCGTACAATACCGCCGCACTAAATAACTAGCTATCTCAGTCGGATGACACAAACGCGCCGACAAAGAGGCGGCGATCCTCACACAGTGGTCACAAATAGTTATGCCACACATGAACATTTGATCCTTATGTGGCTTATCTTTAAACCGAGGGGCTCATGTAACATCGGGTGGAGGTTTTTATGACGCATGCTTATAGGGTTTCTATTTCTAATGCATTCGTAGCAGCAAGTAAGAGTTTAAACTATACGGAGTTTCCCAGTGTCTTCACACGTTAGAATATAAAATTTCCTCACCCTCGCTGGAGTTAGACGCGTGTTGTAAGATTCAACAAAACCTAGCACGCTTGGTGATAGGATCTAAGATGCAGTCCGCCTGACTAGCTACCAGCTACGCTCACTCGACATCTATGAACGTTATTGTTGTTTTCCTCGGGAACAGTATTTTTTTTGGGATGAAAGGTACCCTATGTCCGTTTCTGTACATCTGACAACGTATATGCAAAATTTCAGGATGATCGGTTCAGTGGTTTAGGCGTGAAAAGGTAACAAACAAACAAACTTACTTTCGCATTTATAATATTAGTTAGGATTTAATTCTCGCTCTCTCTCATGTGCTATTTTCGTATGGTGAAACTGGTGTATCTCATGGTAGAAAGATTAGCCAGTCAGCAAGGTTGGTAGCGGGACTGACTGCCCAGAGGTGTGTTGAACGCACTTAAGTATCGTCACTCGTAGAGGCGTTTTTCATGCATCCCAAAAACAAATTACATAAACATAACATATTATCACACCTGTTATCACCGAAGGGTTGGGCAGAGGTGTATATTAGAGGTGTTTCAAGTCCCACGTAAAAGGGGACGAGACTATTGCCATCATCCAGACTAAAGGCTGCTACTGAGAAATTACACACAGAAAAACAATAACACTTAGCCCGACCTAGGGGACTTCACGCTCAGCAGTTGCGTTTGCGGCTACTAGACCAATGAGGCAGTCCGGTCAAATTCAAATTCAGTTTTTTTTTATTTCGAATAGGCACAGTACGTGCATGTACTTGATGTACTGTGCCTATTCGAAATAAAAAAAAAATTGGAAACGTCTCGACAATTTAAGTAGTTAATTACATAACTACCTATCACTAATTTAATTTAAAAGGGAAAGTGAGTAATTAGTACCGAGAATTTAGCTTTAGCATGACAATTCGCACCGACAAAGGCGCGGTAATCCTACAAAGAATTTCTAAGTAAGTCATAGATATTCATGTGATCCTTATGCAGCTTATCTGTAGTGCTTACGAAGCGTTTATGTAATATAATAGATGGTAGACATGAAGATAAGCTTCTAAGAGCTGTGATATTCATTACTTAGATAGCTGTACTTAGTAATTCATTAGTGTCATTACAAATGCAAATGTTTAGGAAATTGTGTAGATCTATTTGAAAAGACGTTTAGGTGTCAGGGCATTTTTATTAGGTACTCCTGGATCATACTATCTATATACAGGGTGTTAACGAATTCGTGTAATTCCTTAAAACCACATGATCTACTACTGATGTGGACAGGCCCGCACGGGCCGCACGGGATTTAGCTGGATTAAAAATAAAAAATAAAATTACTATTTTTTTATGCGGCTTTGTTACCGATCGTATCTAAACCACCTAATAAGGATTCAGTAAAAAAATAAGAAATTATTTTTTTGCAAAAAAAATTGATTTATTATTGTGAACATTTCGATGCCACGCATAAATTAACGAAAACACGGCGACACTTCTGGCAGACACGACTAACGCGATATCGCTCTTTGCAGTCAGATAACTTAAGGCTCTAAAATGACTCAGAAATAGAAAATCAAGATTATTTTTTGAATATTTTTTTTATTGATTTTCAAAAATTCCCATTTAGGGTTAATCTGTGTCACCAGTAGATCACGTGGTTTGAAGGAATTACACGAATTCGTTAACACCCTGTATTTTTGCACTGGAAGATTAGCAATAAAGTAATATTTAAGGCAAGACGTAATTTTGCGCATTTCGTGTTTTTAGGCTGTCGTAATAACATGAATATTCATTAAAGCTTACTAATACTAAGCATGACTCCAGCTTAATGTTTCAATGGTACAAGTGGTTCAGTCAACCAGAAACTCATAAAATATATATGAAGGAATTATTCAAATTCATGTGCGAATCAATATTTTATAATCACTTTTGTAAACGGTGAAGGTAATCATTGTGAGGGAAATAGTAAACAAAAGAGGGTTCTAAAAAATCTCGCTGTTGTGTAAAAGAGTGAGAGTGTGCCCAGCACTGGGGCTGTAATGAACTGATTATGCTAGTTAGTTGTTAAGTGGACAAAATAGGTAAGGCCGGCTCCACACGTTGGCCCCAACGTTGGTCCCAACGCCACTCGTCCAACGTGTGGATCTAGAAAATAGTATTGGCGCCAACGTTGGGACAAGCGTTGGGAGTTGGCCGAGGAATGTCGGTTTTATCAAAGGAATCTGCGCCAACGTTCGCGATACGTACACATGTTGGCTCTTTGCTCAGTCCTGTTGCAATACGCATCGAGAGCGCGCGACGAGCGGAAATGCCATCCTCACCTTCAAAAACGCCACCCGCTTGGATAAATGAAAAAGTTATCGAATTTTTATAAGTTTACCAGGCATATATTGTGTCGTCATCCACTATCTTCTTTGACGTGGCTTTTTCTTTTTAACAAATATAAATTATAATTGGCACGCAGCAATGTAAAAGCGCTTAGAGCAATTTTGATTTCTGTATCGGACGTCTTCACGTTGGCTCTGACGGGACAGGACTGATGTAATAGCCAACGTGTGGACGCCTCACGAAATTAACCGACCAACGTTGGTGCGAGCGTTGGGGGCAACGTGTGGCGCCGGTGTAAGTGTACAGACACGGCTGCCCCGTTGGTATAGTGGTCCCAAGTGCGACTGCTGAGCGTGAGGTCCCCAGGATTCGATATCCAGGTCGGGTAATGCGTTATTGGGTTTTTCCGTGTGGAATTTCTCTCTGTCCTCTCTCCGTGGAGATCTGTGCCCGGTTGATGGCAATAGACTCGCCCCCTATTACATGGGACTTAAACATAACGGCTAAATGAGGGTGTACTATACACCTCTGCCCAACCCTTCGGGGAATACTGGCGTGATGTTATGTTTGTTTTTACTAGCTTATGCCCGCAGCTTCGCTCGCGTTAATTTAGAATATGACAATCAACTCTTAACACACTACTGAAGCTTCTATAATAATATAATTCAATCATGACGATGATGAACCGCTGACTGACATCCGTGGAGCACAAAGGTTCCAGATGAAAACCAGCGTCAAGTACTTAAGTGCTTGACATTAAGCTGATCTGGACACCTTTTTGGTCCAGCCGTGAGACACATACCCAAGACTTTTTTATTTGTATCACATTTTTTACCTGTTGTGTCTCTTTGTGCTGTGTCCAAATAAATGATTCTTTATCTTTATCGTTATGATTCGAAAGATACGTGGCGCCATCTATTATCGTTATTGTTGTTTTCTTCGTGAACAGTACTTTTTTCGGGATGAAAGGTACCCTATGACCGTTTCTGTACACCTGTCAACGTATGCAAAATTTCAGGATGATCGGTTCAGTGAGTGGTTAAGGTGTGAAAAGGTAACACACAAACAAACTTACTTTCGCATTTATAATATTAAAAGTTAAGATTAGGATAACTAAAGAAATCCGTGTTTTAACACCCCTCAGATCACAAAAACAAGTGATCTGAGATAATGACTATAGTTTCTTACAGTTGATTGTACTTGCTACGATGAAGAAAACACAATAAGACCAGACATACAACGTGAACAGAAATATTATTAGTGCCTACAATATGGGACATACATAGTTTATCATGAATAATGACCTATAAGCAAAAAACCTGCATTGTGGGGATTACAGAATTCTATAAACTGCCAATGTCAAGATTCATAACTAGCAGCTGTGACGGAAGGTAAGTCAACATCAATGTAACGGATCGCGGACCGTGAAATCGCGCGAAAATCCAAAAGCCGTGTCACATCCCTGAATGCCGAACAAAAGTTGAATCAAAGAACATGTGTTTGTAATACTGACACCCGTTCAGTATGACGAATCGACGAAGAAAGGCCGTACAAATCTCTAAGAAATAACCGAAAAACCGAAATTTTTCAGCGATTCGTTCCGCCCGCGATTTCACGGTGCCCTATTACTGTATCCTGCGTGCTATAAAACCTTTGCCCGTGTGTAGGGGCTGTCAACATTTTTCGTAGCTTCGTGTTGTTGTTTTTCAAATTAGGATTTATGGTGCGGTATCTTATATTGGTGTTATTAAAATTGAGACGATTTTATCATAAGTTAATGTCAATGAAAAATAATTAACATTATTTGTGTTTCAAATTTAATAGACGTTTTGATTTTATTTGGAAATATGCCTATAATAGATATACCCATGCCAAGTTGGCATTTTATTTTCTGTTATCGAATCTTATCTGTATTTCCAAAGACATTCTCTGGCCATACATTGGCAAAAGAAAATAACAATATTTTTACATTTATTTATAACATTTTTGACAGAGTTAGCCCCAGTTTCAATATAATTCGTCGTCACGTACGCCTCAACATAGACAATTCATACTATCATTTGCACTCGGATTCGTTCAACATTCACTCGCATAACTTTCAGACATTTTCGTTCATAACCTGCAGCCTTATTGTCTAAGTCAACTGGTAATCGACATCGACTTCATTTTTGACATTTGAAACCTAGCCTGGATTTTAATTGTCACTTTCGTATTGTGTAAATAGCTGTCACATACAACACCATTACCAGCGAAATTCAAACCCAGTGAATGAATGGAACTTCGTATTATGGCTGATTTTGGTATTGCGTAACGTCGAAATGAATTTCAGTAGCAAATTCAAGCCCATGTGAAACGTCAGATGAAGCAGGGAGCTCATTCGAATCTTGTTTGAAGTGTTTTGGTCATTTTTTTATCAAAATAAGAAAATTGTGGTGAACATTGTATTAGAAGCGTTTGAAGTATAAGAATAAGTTCCTACCTAATAACTCAGAAGTAATTATTAATCATCTGAACACCCTTATTTGAGTAAATAGGTGCATTCATTTCGGGAAAGAAACTAAGTTTCTTGCAGGCATTCTGAAATAGCCATAATATCGTATTATCGCTCTGTTGTGTAAGTTGTGTTGAACATTGTATAAGCGTTTGAAGAATAATAAATAAGTTCGTACCTAATATCTCAGAAGTAATTATTAATCATCTGAACACCCATACCTAATTGAGTAGAGCATTCATTTCGGCAAAGAAACTGCTTTTCTTGCAGGCATTCTGAAATAGCCATACTATCATATTATCGCACTGTTGTGTAACAACATAAACTTTTGTAACGCATAAAATCGGTAGTAACTTTTTATTTTGAAACGAATCTTCAGCAAAAAAAATCACACAACACCAACGACTACAAAATAAACCGCGCTCTTTCGACCACAGACTATACACTATGACAACTCCAAGAGTGAGTGACGTGCGTTTCGTTACTATTTTTTTAGTAAACTCACTGACAAAATACGTGATTAAATTGCAAATAATGACAAAAATAATGCACAGGCTGTGTTTTTACATCATAATAAATATAATTAACGTTTTTGCAACTACTAAAACAACTAAATCGCAAATAGTACCATGGCACTATTAGTAGTCCTACTTGCATTAACGAAACGCAAAAACTTGGAAAATGGATTCACACGGATCATTCATTCCGAAACCGAAGACCAGTTGAATACCTTAGACAATACCAATAACATTCTGACTGGGTCGACCACTGGTAATCGACTTCAAGTTCACTGGTAATGGGTTTCAAGTTAGACAATAAGGCTGCTGTTTAGCATTTCGTTCCCACATACATAGCTACGCCAGATCATATCGAAACCCTACTGATATCCCAAACACTTGTACTTGTAACATCCTGAAGTTGACAACCCCTGTCTATCCCCGAAGGTGTCGCACTTTTGTGTTTACCGTCGACTTGGAACGAATCGCGAACAGAAAAGCGGCCGATTTATCATCCTTAACCGCCGGCCGTCTTTGTGTACTAAATGGACATCCCCCATCCCTAGCAAACGTCACGTATTCTGAACTATACCTTGACACGTAGGTCTTAGTTTTTATGCAATACGTGATGGGTAGGCTGGCCCTCGTGATTTGGTTTGTGTGGTTATACAAGCTTAGTTTTAGTATACACTAAACCTGAAACTATTTTGTTCAGAATCATTAGGAGAATCAATTGACATATTTAGGTTTTTTTTTTTTCATAAATTTCATTGTTGTTTCAGAAGGTTTCTGCCCATAAAAGTTGACGGGAATAGACAGCTTGAGGCTTGAGACAGTCTGCTCGGTCAGTTTCCGTGTATTAGACAACCCCTGCATAACACATTTCAGGCATTTCACACTTTACTAGGGAGCTTAACGCGACATAAACTAAGGTGTAACTTGGAGATTTATTAAAAAAAACATATATACAGGCAGTTCTGATGAAAATCTTGTTGGGGTGTCTCGGTTTTCGTATATACTAAAAATATCGTTGTATACCTACTGTATTGAAATGACTGCCTCTTGGGTCGTAGTCGTAGTGAGGTCTTGGGTTCGATCCCCAGGTCGGACAAAGTGTGATTTGGTATTTCCGTGTGGAATTTCTCAGTAGCAGCCCGGAGTCTGGATTTGTGCCTGGTTGATAGCAATAGGCTCGCCACTATAACACAGAACTTTAACATAACGGCGAAATGTGGGTGTACTATACACCTTTGCCAATCCTTCGGGGAGTACGGGTGTGATGATAAGATATGTGTTGAAATGAGACCATGTAAAAGATCGGTGAAGGTATCTGTCAGTAAGCATACTGATGCTGTTTCAAATCAATTTATTACTGGAAATAAAAATACCATTGCATTCTAGTTTATATACACTTGGGAGCAAATAAATCGAGCCACTCCTTTTTTCACGTGTCCTGGTTATTAGTTTTGGTTTCATGAATTATAATAAATCTAAGTTGACAAAAAACTAACCTTATTGTAAAGGTCATCAAATAACCTTTTAAGCGTTATATGTTTAGAATTGATCTGTTTCATAATACCAAAAATAATAACAAATATACGTGAAAAATAGAAGTGGCTCGATTTATTTGCTCCCAAGTATATTTATGCATCATAATCATTTTATTGATATTGATAAAATACTGTATTCCCCGAAGGTATATAGTGCACCCTCATTACGCGGTTATGTTTAAGTTCCATGTAATAGAGAGCGAGTCTATTAAAATCAACTGATCACCAATCTAGACTCCGGGCTGCTACTGCGAAGTTCCACATGGAAAAACCCAATAACACTTTGCACAACCTGCGGATCGAACCCAGGACCTCATGCTCGGCAGTCGCGCTTGTGACCAGTAGACCAACGAGGCATCAATTAATTACTGGAAATAAAAACACTATTGCATTCTAGCCGATATAAATAAATATGCATCATAATAATTTTATTGATATTAGTAAAATACTCGAGTCATTCATAAATGCACGCGCAAAATCATCAGGGATATCGACTATTTTTTACGAGAATTTCAATATAAAAATAATTAACAAAACAATTTGCGAGCAAAACCAATATATTTCTGAAATATGCTATTTAAATGCAACTCTTTTAATGACGAAAACCTTTCGAGGTACAATAATATTTTATATTAAATAATGCATTACGGGATGGTGAACAAGAAAACACATTTTATTTTATGATTCGATATTATTTATTTTAAAAGTTATAAGTATTGGTTCTTTAAAGTTATATTAATTGGCAATTATTGATATTCGGAAATAAGTAAAATTGAAAATAAGAAAATAAATGCTCGTGTATTGAAAGGCTTCGTAATTAAAACTCAAATTAAGATTATTGATAAGATTGGGTATGGAATATGGATGTCGATATTATGATGATAATTAAATGTTTGTTTGTGCAGTTGTTCGAAGCTCAGAATCAATTGTTTTAATCAATTACAGCGGAGTCAAAACTTTCCAAATTAAAAGACAGTTATAAATTATCTTTTCTCTTTGTTTATTTATCTTGATAGCTTCTATGAATTTTAGGATGTGCAAGCGTTTTGGAGCATTTTGGTCATCAAGAACATGAATGTTATGAATCAACAAAACACAACAATCAAAAAAACACAATCCAGGTATTATGATGTATTTCTGTACCCAATTTCTGTTCTTTTTTAGGGTTCCGTACCCAAAGGGTAAAACGGGACCGGGAAAGACTCCGCTGTCCGTCCGACTGTCCGTCTGTCACCAGGCTGTATCTCATGAACCGTGCTAGTTAGACAGTTGAAATTTTCACAGATGATGTATTTCTGTTGCCGCTATAACAAAAAATTATAATAAATATAATAGTTAATGGTACGGAGCCCTTCGTGCGCGAGTCCGACTCGCACTTGACCGGTTTTTTATGTTTATTGAATGGACATTCTCTATGTACGAATATGTCACCTACACAAAAAAAAAATAGAAAATCCATCACTTGGATATTACGTGCTACATATAGTTTAGTTTTTAACTAGGCTGTAGAGAGCTCTGGCGGTTACGTATCATAATACCTACGTTTATTCTAACTATTTTCAACTTAACTACGATCAAAAGACCTACCGTTTAAAACACCTAAAGATCGTTTCACCTATTTTTGTAATAACTAATGGACGAAATCCATAATGGAGAATTCATCTACGGTTTATTCGACTACAATTAATTCACCTAACGTTGATTAAACTAACGGACGATTCACCTACTGTTGATTTATCTGTGGTCTTGTGTTTGTCTTACTGGTGATTTTGTATATGTGACAACATTTCTGCGAGCAACTTGGAAGTAGCGCTCGCCGGCCGCTGCCGCGGCACCGCTCGGTTCGCTCGCTCGGCTCGCGCGCGGTTTGTCACAGTTCTAACCTAACCTAACCTATTTCACCCAGTTCAAAATGACGAATCATACAATCTGCCGCAGAAATGTTTTTACCATTGTCTAATTATCTAGTCGCAGGCAGATTGTATGATTCATCATTTTGAACTGAGTGAAATAGGTTAGGTTAGAACTGTGGCTAACCGCGCGCGAGCCGAGCGAGCGAAGCGAGCGGTGCCGCGGCAGCGGCCGGCGAGCGCTATTTCCAAGTTGCTCGCAGAAATGTTTTCACCATTGTCTAATTATCAGTATTAATAAACTGTAGGCGAGTCGTCCATTAGGTATTTCATACATAGTTGAAACATCCAATATCTTAAAAAATCATTAGATGAATCGTTCGTTAGTGCAATTAATTTTAGTTTAATCAAGATTAGGTAAGTTAAACTGTAGTTGAGTCGACCATTATGCGTTATGAACATATGTGAATCAACCGTAGTTAAGTTGAAAATAGTTAGAATAAACGTAGGTATTATGATACGTAACCGCTCTGGCTGTATTCGATAGTGGATCAGTCAGAACACTGTTGCAAACGTCTCGTAACTTTTCTCCCATTTTTCTATACCCTACCCTTTTAATCACGAGCAAAACCACGTGCTTCCTCTAGTTGCACAACTCGTACCGATAAATCAGCCCTCATCAAGCTGTCTCCTTCCTAATCTCCCGCCAGCAACGCCCTAAGCTTAGGTCCGAGTCCCACTAGTGGTCGCCCTTAGTGCTGTTGTTGTTAGTAATCATGATGTTAGTGTAGTATAAGTAGTTAGCTTAGGTTAAATATTTTACTAAAGGCTGGAGACACTTCAGGTCTCGCCAATAACTGCCCGGTTCCACAGAAACGGTCCGCACAAACAGCTAAAAGAAGACCAAAAGAAAAAAAAAGTTGCTCAACAATGGTGTTACAGTTAAGCGGTAAAGGTCACAACGTGTAATACCAAAATAATGGGTTCAGCGCGTATCGTCATGCAAACTCCTGCCCTTATCCCAATTTACATGGGATCGGTAAAACATGCCTTTTTCTTCCAACCATATCCATAATTCCATTCATTCATTCCATCTCTTCTCCGTCTTCTCTTTCATCCGTGTGGTGTCGGACGTAAAGAATAGCACTACCCCATCTCGACCCATGGGTGTCGTAAAAGGTGACAGCAGCGTTCTCTGAGTACTTTAACAACCATACAGCGATCGGCAACCCGCCTGCCAAGCGTGGCGATTATGGCAAACCCCCCAACATGGCTTGGGGGAGGCTTATGTCCAGCAGTGGACGTTTTTCGGCTGAATGATGATGATGATTCCATCTCTATCAGATGGAATCATCATCTCTCTCTCGCGCCTCAGCAGCCGCCTAGTTAAGACTACCTACTACACCTGAAGACCCTGGACTCCTCGCATCGTATTGTCTAAAGAACCACGCCCTGTAAACTAAACTAATTTGTAACTATTATAAAATATATATTGTATGGTTAAAAGTGTTTTCCTTAATATTCTTATGTAAGTACACTCCTGCTAAACTGCTTCTGCTTCTTGCTAGATTCTGATTTTATGTGCACATGCTCGTTAAGGGTTGACTCCTCAAGCCATCCTTAACCCGCTAAGCGTGACACTGGCGCCCGGACTGGCGTCTGACCCCCGAATCGAGGTTCAAAATGGAAAGTGTTTTAATTAAACACCACTGTTAATCGATGAGGAACGTGAATATATTTAATACTAGCTGTACCCGAGGCTTTGCCTACGGAAACATAAGGTTACTGCTTGCGTGATAATTTCTACCTTATAACCTGACTAACGAGTCTAAACGACGACGAGTCTAACGAGTCTAACGAGACTAGAACGCTAAAACGGACATTTTTGCCAAATTTCAAGTAAATCTGTTTAATAGATTGGCGTGAAGCTCAAACATACAATCAGACAGAAATTCTAAAACCTTCAGTTTCGGTATCAGTTACTAAATACACGTAGCAATTATTTTTTCAATAATATTCAATGTACAGTTTTTGCTCCGTTACTATTTTATTATGTATAGCTTTTACGGATTTAATGTCGTCACCCTCCGCGCTAACTGTCGTAACTAGCAATTGAAAATTATTCAGAGAAATTCTCAGAGTGACGTATCTGCTGCAAATAAATAGAAATAAATAAATAGATACCTTAGGGCTTTAGGGCAACTACTAACCAAACTAAGAGTAAGCCAGGAGCAATACAAAAAAATATTAATTCATTAATAAAGCCACAGCTAACGCAACTACTGCAAAATTACCAATTGCTAGATACGACAGTTGGGTGACGATGTATTCTGTAAATGTCTACATTTCATCCCATAAGATGATAATAATATTGGCATTGGCATCGTACCTTATAAGGGTTCGTGTCGGCAGACTTCACAGCTTTATACATCAAAGAAAAAGAAACCTCATAAAGAAAGTCGAACAATACAATAATACATTATTACGTTTCTTTTTACCCTTTGAACTTTGCAATGCGCCACGAGTCTGTTCACAGCACGGAGGTCATGACCTTTCCCACTGAGAAATCTCACCCCAGCTGTTGTACTATTGTCCGACCCCTGTGTACTTAAAATAACATTATTACAAATCTTTCAACAAGTTTCATTCATTCAATTATTTTAAGTTTGAGGCGGTCAAGCCCGTTTTCACGTCGCGTTGGTGAGAAGTTTTTTTTTTGTTAAACTTCCCATTTTAACACATTTTCCCAACGTTTGAACCCCTTGACGTTAGATAAGTACTTGTTGAAGAGTTCGAGAACTGGTATTTAATGTTTAGATGAGGGAAATACAATTTATTCAGCATGCAAATCGACTCAGTACCTACATATACATAGTAATGTATAATACCAACAGGTGTTCCTTAAATAAAAATACTGAACAAGCAGCGTGTTTATTACACCTTAAACTATTAGTAGATTAAAAATACAGAAATGCGTTGCATTCGCATGTTAATGGGTCATCACTCAGCGTGATGATGCGTTAAGGCAGCATTGGGACTAATTTTCCCTACATGCAACACCAACAGCGCTGATTTTCATATAAATTCAGATTTCTTTTACCTGGATTATGTTATAATATTGCTCGTGTAGTGCCGGACCTAAAGAATAGCACTACCCCATCTCTTCCCGTGGGTGTCGTAAAAGGCGACTAAGGGATTCTCTAGAGGATGGGCAGCAGCGTTCTCTGACTACTTTAACAACCATACTACGATCGCCAACCCACCTACCAAGCGTGGCGATTACGGCAAAACTCCCCTTTTGGGGAGGCCTATGTCCTGCAGTGGACGTCTTTCGGCTGAATGATGATGTCATAATATAATCAGCCCATTACTGTCCCACAGTTGGTCACGGGCCTCTCTGCAGAATGAGAAGGGTTTAGGCCTTAGTCCACAACGCTAGCGTGACGCGGGTTGGCGGACTACACACACCATCGAGAACTTTTTGGAGTCCTCTCGGCCTCTCACGTGTGCAGGTTTCCTCACAATATTTTCCTTCACCGTTAACGCAAGTGATAATCAAATTATGATCTGCACATGAATTCGAAAACTTAGAGGTGCGAGCCGTGGATTCGAACTCGGACCTTTCTGCATGGAAGGCAACCGTTCAACCACTAGTCTTGGAATACGTCATAATTCCTAGTAAAGTAATCATAATTATCGTAATAATTCATGGTTCCTGGCAAAGGTTTGGTTTCCAGCTCAATCTTCACCTCATCATCATTCAGCTGAAAGACGTCCACTGCAGGACACAGGCCTCCCCCAAGCATCGCCACATCGACCGGTCCTGTGCTTCCTATCCATGTTGGGGGGGTTTGCCATAATCGCCACGCTTGGCAGGCGGGTTGGCAATCACAGTATGGTTGTTAAAGTACTCCGAGAACGCTGCTGCCCAACCTCTAGTGAATCCCTTAGTCGCCTTCTACGACACCCATGGGAAGAGATAGGGTAGTGCTATTTTTTACGCTCGGCACCACACGGCACAAATCTTCTCCTATTCTATTTTATTCCTATGTATTAGCATTCATACATATAGCAGTTTATTGCTAGATATATTATGTAGGCAAAGAGACGACATTGTCCGTAGCGACGAACGCATGTGGTTTAGTGACCACGTAACTTCCACATTGCTCGTTCTCCTCAATAGCTCGTCCATTGGCTCTCACATCAAGTAAATAAGTATTTTATTAATACATACCAATAAAATAAAACTTCCTTGTATAAGATAAGGAAATGGGCTTTAAATAACATAATTATTTGGTTGTAAAACTTGATGACAGTCGTTGTTTTTTATGATTATAGCGGATGAGTATAAGTCAGGGCTGTCTCAGAGATAAGAGGAGCTTTCGTCTACTCTAGTAATTTAAATAACAGTCAATATAGATAGTTATCTTGATTGTTATTGTTTTAAAATGTATTTTGGACATTATTTTGGGTATTAATGGGAATCAAATAAAAACATGCTTATCGAATTGCGTAAGGCACGATTTACACGATTCTTTTATGCATGTGAGTGGAAAGAACGCTGCTATTGAGCAGGGAGCTGAAAGCTTAATTCTAAACCAGCTTGATTTTTGCTGCAGAATGTTTTCAGCATCTTGCCTCATCAACACATCGTTTAAACGAGTATTTAAGTCATAAGTTTCTATGCTACAATTATCACTACATAGTATAAAACAAAGTCGCTTCCCGCTGTCGGTCTGTCCCTATGTATGCTTAGATCTCTAAAACTACGCAACGGATTTTGATGCGATTTTTTTAATAGATAGAGTGATTCAAGAGGAAGGTTTATATGTATAATACATGCATATTATAGTGGAGAAAAACACGGAATACGCGATAAACGACAAAGTCGCGGGCGAAGCTGCTGGCGACCTCTAGTTATTATTAAAATACACTCGGGAGCAATGAATCCGGGGCACCCACATAAACCTAACATAGAAAATAAAATCAAAGAAACGCAGTGATAGCCTAGCGGTTAAACGTTTGCATTTCATGCAGGAGGGTCTGAATTTGAAACCGGCCCGCACTTCTGACTTTTATAATTCATGTGCAGATCAGAATTAGATTATCACATGCGTTAACGGTGAACGAAAGCGTTGTGAGGAAACCTGCACCTGGGAGTGCTCCATAAAGTTCTCGAGGGTGTGTTGTTCTCCAACCTGCACCAGGCCAGCGTGGTGGACTAAGGCATAAACCCTTCTCATTCTGAGAAGAGGCCCGTGCCCAGCATTGGGACAGTGATGGCCAAATTTTGTCATATTGTATTAAAAAAAAATGTATTTCATAAACTATAATAAGACGTTTTATTAATTTTATTTGAGTAGTACTAAATATTCTATGAAATACTTTTTATTTGAGTAAGTTAGTTTTCTTAGAGATATTAAAGATTATGTTGGCGACCCGCATTCATTGCTCCCGAGTGTACCTACTAAAATGACAAATAATTTTTATTTCTGTAATTAAATCTGTAACAAACACTTTTACAACTCAATGTAAAGTTTTTTTTGTAAGACTAGATGGCGCCGGCATTTCCTATCTGACTACCTCTGAGAAGAAAAGCCGAAACAAACTCAGAGGTAAGGTCTTTTTTAAAGTCCAGACATTGTACTAAAAAACTATGCGAGTGTAAAAATGTAGGACAACGTCAGGAATTTCCTTTTGAGAAAAGAGCCATAGCAGGTTTGAATTGACGAGTTGAAGAGCCATCGTGTGTTTTAGGTATCATAAATGTAGTGCCTAAAACGTTAAAATATTAGGATAGACACAGAATTACTTAATGATCCGCATGTAGTTCGCTCCCTAGTGGGAAAAATATAAACCAGGTTTACATAGGCGCCTTTATGCGAGAAACTGTTTCTAGTCATTAAGTCTAGTCTAGTTTGGTACAGGAATTGTAGTGAATAATTTAAGCATTACCCAGTTTTCTCCTAGTTATAGAGAACTCAAGCCAGTTATTCTAAATATAGTAGATACTGTCTCTAAAAGATTGTTATTTTTATTTTATTGTGCTCAACTTAGTTAGGTGCATATAATTTTTGCATGCTGAAATTAGTTGGCGAAATGAGGGCTCGAAATAACAAAGGTGCTAGGTATATAAAGCAAAGATAATTCGAAAACTGTTTATTGAAAAAAAAACACGATGGACATGGTTTTCTTTTAACCATTAATGCAATAAATGTTTACCTAATAATTAAGATACACAGCTTTTAATTTTTCAGGTTTTGTAGTCAGCACCTTTATAATTTCCAGCCCAATTTTGTTTTACATCATAATCATAACTAATATTATAAATGTGAAAATAAGTTTGTTTGTTACCTTTTCACGCCTAAACCAGCCTACTTTTCACGCCTAAATCTGCTCAGGCAGATCATCCTGAAATTTTGCAAATACGTTGTCAGTTGTACAGAAACGGACACAGAGCTCCTTTCATCCCGAAAAAAAGTACTGTTCCCGAGGAAAACAACAATAACGATAATAGATGGCGCCACGTGTCTTTCGAATCATGATTGAATTACCTATAAGTATTATTAAAGAAACTTTAGTAGTGTATTAAGAGTTTTTTTTTACTATTAATTAACGCTAGGGAAATCGCGGGCAAAAGCTAGTATTTAATAAGTACAACAAAATTGTAACATATTTCACGCAATAAATGCTTTCTTTCTTCCTTCCAAAGTTACGTTCTAACCTCTCCCGGAATCTGGATTTATGCCCGGTCTATGGCAATAGTCTCACCGCCCTGTTACATGGGACTCAAACATAACGGGGAAATGACGGTGAACTATACACCTCTGCCCAACCCTTCGGGAAATACCGGCGTGATATTATATTTCGTGGGGTGACTAGAAAAACTCGCTAAGTACAGTTTTTGAGAAAAATTACTTTCATTCACGAAGTTTAGTTTTGCATAACCGTTTGCAAGAAAAAGTCACTAAGAACATACTTTACTATTCCATAGGAAATTTCAAAGTCATTTTTCTCAAAAACTGTACTTAATGAATTTTTCTTGTCACTCCACGATTTATTAAACTATATCTATCTATCTACTACAGTTTAATAGTTTCTCCAGGTCAAACCATAACGATAGATTATTCTAGGCCTTGCACGAGTTTGCTTACCATAATTGAAGCAGTTCTATTTTTAATCTGCGTTCTACCTTATTACAATTTTTTTTTTCAGATAATACTGGCAGGTATACGTCTCACAGGCGTTGACTTTACAACTTGTCGCAACCTGTTGATACGGGTCGCTGCTCGTATCAAGTTCCATGAAGATTCTAGATCGTATGATATTAATGTATGAATATTAGCAGTAATAAATGATATCACAGATATTCAGTTATCTAGTTCAGACACAGATGTCCACTGATCGTAGTTTTTAAGCAGTATTTCTAAGAGTCTGTAAATGTATAGCTAAGTATTTGCTTGAAATAAATAAATTACTGCTGGTCAGAAGCCAGAAAGTCTGACAACCAGTCTTACCAAGAGTATCGTATTACCCAGTTACTGGGTTGTGGAGGTCTGATAGGCAGTCGCTCCATGTAAAATACTGATATTATAAATTATTATTATTATTATATCGTAGGGACTATAAAAGGTAGTCTTTTTTGGAATTGTAACAAACATCTACGAATTATTTACAAATCTTGATGGACATCACTGTGTTTTCCAAAAGTTTTCATGGCTAGATGAGATCACAGAACTCTAAATAATAAGACATAGATTTCTGTGAATGGGAAGCAGTTTGCTTATGATTTCCTAATTTATTTATTTTTTCTATTTCAATAAAATATTTTGGATGAACTTCTTGCTTGACATTGAAAAAAGCGCAATTCAAATTCAAAAAAAAAATTCAAATTCAGCACAATTAGTCTACCTATTAGAAAATTGAAATTATAACTTTATATCAGTTAAAAGCACACTTTAGACGCATTATGTTGGTTTCGAAAACTGTATCACATGAAAATTCGCCAACTATCGTATGATTTCTTTTGCTCTTACTGTTTAACGCGTAGGTTTTTAACTGTGCTGATAGCTAAATACGTACAAATTATGATAAAGTTAACGTAAAAATAAATGTTTCATTTTAATTGATTTATAATCTTCATACTTGGGTTCGTAGCGCACAGTCATGTCATACCACTTATGACTTATGACCCATTGCGACCTTTCATTTCACGCTCGTGCTGACTGACTAAACACGTGGGCCGGTCAACACGTGGGCTGGTCAACATGGGTCAACAAAATATGTGAACTAGTACACAAAATAGGCATTCAAGTCAGTATGTACTTAGTAATAGTACAATAATTCGCAAATAGGCATTCAAGTCAGTATGTACTTAGTAATAGTACAATAATTCGCAAATAGGCATTCAAGTCAGTATGTACTTAGTAATGGTACAATAATTCGTTGCTCATAAAACAGCTCAGTCTAAGGACAGCGTGATAAGTTTAGCGTCGAAGTTTAGGCTTGCAAAAAATCTAGATTTACTTCAATTTAAACCTTCTTTTTGGTACTTTTTAAGATAAAACGAAGCTTAAATTCGTTTAAAGCGTACCTTAGTTACCTATTTAAAACTTTCATTATTGAAATAATTAACTTTAACACTAAGATTTTATGATTAATTTGAATCAAAGTACGTATACAAACTAAGTTTCTTATTCTTGTTCTTTATTGTAAACAAGAAAATTACAGTATAAAATTACAATTTAGTGAAGACATGTACAAAGGCGAGCTTAACTCAAAAATGGATTTTGTACCAGCAAACCTTTGAGTGATAGAGTGAGATTAATAATAAAGCTGAGGGCAAACTCTAGTGTGCAAGATATAGGTTTTATTATGCTCTAATGTTACAAGATTGAATTGTAACAAATATGAAAATGAGGAGACTGTCTGTCTTTAGTATTTATTTATGGTTAACATAGTTTCCCTTTACTTATTGTTTCTGATACAAAGCGCGGGAACATTACCTACCTACTTACTTTCCCGCGCAAATTGCTCATCGACTACTACAGTTTGCTTTTTTTTTCTCGGTTCAAAGAAATGAATAGTGTTGTGACCAAACTTGTTTTAACCAATTAATTTGTTTTTATTGTATACAAGCCATTGAATGATATTATTATGGTTTTACAAGCACGTGTTTCACGCGTTTTTGTACATGGGATATTAAAATATACTTTACGATGTATATGAAATGGCCAGTTTAACGGTTATAGGGCGCCAGCTTTAACGGTGATACGGTGATTAAAATAAAAATCATGTTTAAGTTATACATTAATGTTTATTAAGAATCGGAGATCAAACGAAAGTCTTGAATTCTTAACGATATCAGTCTAAGATACGAGTGCTTAACTAACTTAAGTAAATAACATAATGATTACAAAAGAGTAATGTAAGAGAAAAAAAAAGTCACCTTAAACAATTGACACAAATGGAAGAATTCATCAAAAATATTAGAAAAGTAAGTAACTTAACTAAAACTTAACGTAACTTAGTACTAAAACTAAATTGATTAAGATTGGCACGTTCGGCCTACTTCTGCGAAACTTAAAAATGAGAAAGAATTTAGAAAAAATGATCTAAATATTACAAAATTGACATAAAAGGGAAAGTCTAAAACGATAAACTTAAAGTAACAATCTTACAAACTATTAAAGCTCCATTTCACTGATATGTTAAATTCATATCAATATGTTTACTAACTAGTAAAGTTCACTTAGTGTTGCAAATATCACATGAAAAATAATCTAAAGTTACCTACACAATATTAAGTGATATAAAAGAACACTTAGCGAACATAAACCTTAATTTCTAATAGACTTTACTTGAAAACTAATAGACTTTACTTAAAAACTAATACACTTTACATAAAACGAATAAACTTTACTTAAATCTAATTAAAGCTTTCGATCGTTATATAAACTCTGTATCACAGGCAAAAACTTAACATTACTGGAAGACGTTGGATTAAGAAACAGAAACAAAGCAGTATTGTTACGCATTAGAAGTTTAGGAGATAGCCAGAGATTGGTGCAATGATAATTACAGTGCCAGTTCATTAAAGCTGTCTACCAAAACTTGTGACAATTTACTGTTACAACACTAATTTAAACGACGACACAACGCCTCACAACTATCTATTAGAGATCACAAACATTAATGCTAACATCACAAACAGAGGCGCCGCACCAATCACATCACTAACTAATGGAAGACATTGGATTTGTGCTAACCGAGCACGTTTACAACTACTGATGGAAGACGCGATTTTGTTTTCACTGCATTTTAGAACCGAAGGAAGAAATTGAAGCGAAGATTTGTAAAGTAACTAATAACAAAGTTTACATACGAGGCAGTTAGAAGCCGAGTAGCAGATCTCCCGCACTTCATTAGCCATGTTGTCGCTGATCTCCAAGTCTTCATTGATAAGCTCGAAGCGGTTGTTCGCGATGTTCTGGTTTTCAGCATTGTCGTTCTCTTCGACTGGCACCGGTTTGACCGGGTCCACAGGGTAGAAGAAGTTCGAGAAAGGTACGAGAACAGGTTCCTCGGGGTATGCAGTCTTTTGCGATGGTAGGTCAGTGCGGGGGCCCGAGTTGGAGATCAATTCTCCTAACTTGGACCAGCACTTATTAAGATTAACCCGCGTAGAGGTCGTCACTTTGCGGGGAAGCCGAGGCTTGGAGCTCTGTAAAGAAGGAAAACATAATAAGTACACATGTTACTGAGCAAAATGTCGTGGGTTGTGGGAGGAACAAGTGGAACAATGATTAAGTCTGGAATGGTTAGATCTGGAAACTTACTTGACGGCTTAGAAGCTTCGCCCAAGGCGAGCGAGGTGACGGGACCTCCTTCTGCGGTGATTTAGTGTCATCCTTAGCCAAACACATTTTAACTATTTATTTACTACTGTTATACTACGAACTTAGACTAAACAAGTTACGACTACGTATTTACAGAGCTACGATAAAATACAGAGCGGCATGCGCGCACGATGCGTCAGCAGGGAATGATTGAATGAGGAAGGGCGCGGGGTTTATATAGGTAGGGCCTGAACAGCGCGCGCGCGCATGAGCGTGTGCCGGGAGCGGGGAGACGCGCGCGCAGCACGCGAGCGGTAGCGCGCGCCTACAGACTGGTTTTTACGAACAACTTCTAGGAATAGAGGCTTTGACGTGCCGCAACTTGGAATAGTTACAGAGTAAGAGAAGATTGTTTGATGTAAAGCTTTATTGATGACTAAACTGCTTTGATATGGGACTCTTAAAAAATGAGTTTGGTATCTTTTGTTTTTCTTCGCTATAATGACTTGTAATTATTTTACAGCTACTAATAAATCAGAACGAATTTTGGAAACATAACGTCACCGAAAAACAATAAAACTGCATTGAATTAATTTCACATTAACTTTCTAGTCATAAATCTGATGGCCAACAACAAAATAAGACATACAAAAGAGCCGATGTCTCACATAGGTAAGCTAGTACTTATTTAGATTTCTGTACATATTATACTAGTTTAGCTAGCCTTCACCCAAGGCGATTCCTAGCAAAATATACAGCACTATCGCAGCATTATGAATCACGGACTGCAGCTGGCCATCGGATAGATAAGTTCCTGCGCAGATTTATCACGGCACGCCGGTGTTGCTTCCTGTGATTAAATCGCATGCGCCCGCGCTCGCAAATCACGTACACAGCACTGATAAATCATTTCCTCCGGTCAGTTGAGCGAGCGACGGCTAAATTATAATAATGTTAGATGTATTAACAATGTTTAATGTTTGTTATATTCAACGACCCGTTAGCAGCCTTTAGCAGTCCAGTACTGGACATAGCCGAGCTCGATCCTCGGCTCCTCTCACCCAGGTGCTACCACCAATTCTTAAAACATAACGTAGGTAACATCACGCCTTATTCGCTGAAGGGTTGGCATAGGTGTATAATAGTACACCCTTCTTCTTCTATCGTATCGGCACGAGCTATACGAGAATAGCTCATGCCGTGGTGAAAAGATTAGCCAGTCAGCAAGGTTGGTAGCGAGGCTGACTGCCCAGGGTGCGCCGGACATACTTATGTATCGTCACTCGTGGAGGCTCTTTTCATGCACCCCCATTTCGCCGTTATTTTTAAGTCCCATGTAATAGGGGGCGAGCCTATTGCCATCAACCGGGCACAAATCCAGACTCTGGGCTGTTATTGAGAAATTCTACACGGAAAAATACAATAACAATTTGCCCGACCTGGGGATCGAACCTCAGACCTCACGCTCAGCAGTTGCGCTCGCGACCGCTAGACTAACGAGGCAGTCTTAAAACATAATGCTTCTTTAAATCGCATGTCTAGAACTTATTACATCTTTTTGCAACATTGTAGAACCAAGTTTGAACCGTGTGAATGAAAAGACCGTTAAAGGTAAGGTTTATTGTGTGTGATGGTTAAATGGGTACGTTCGATATTGTACCGTTCAGAAACTGCCGTAAACTTAGAAGAAGTAATAGTGAAATTTTGCTTTTTTGAAGAAACACTTGTAGGTAAATTTTGCGAATATTTTATCTGATACTGTAGTCATTTTAATCGCATTTATATACTTTAAAGTAACGACCCGCCCCGGCTTCGCACGGGTATTATAATATGCATGTACTATACATATAAACCTTCCTCTTGAATTATCTATTAAAAAAAAACCGCATCAAAATCCGTTGCGTAGTTTTAAAGATCTAAGTATACATAGGGATAGATAGACAGCGGGAAGCGACTTTGTTTTATACTAATCAATTCAATACATCAACAATTGTATAACAAAAAAATCCGAACGGTATCGGGAACGGGATCCTAGCTACCGGTCAGGGCTTCAGAGAAAGGAACCTCCTAACAATACACGTCGTGTCTCGAAGTACCGCTATTACAATAATTATTAACTCATTCATTATCCTACATACATTTACTGTAGCTGCTAAGTATAAAAGAAAAGGAAACAAAATAAAAATAAAAATTGTACAGTTCTACATCAAAGAGAATCTACGTATACGTGCTACGTAGCCGTAGCACTCGCGTAGCACGAATTGGTGTAGGCCGTGAGTGATATAATAAAATAATGTTCTAGTTTAAATTATTATCTTGCAGTCACTTTTAGTTTGAAATGTAAGTTATCATTATAATTTAGTATAGCGTCATTCATTCGTGTCTTACTATGGTAAAAGTACTTTTGTGCTAAAAGTTTTGAAATACGTTGTTTGCGTAAAAATTTGATTTTATAGCAATAATTGTATATGAATTTAAACTAGCCTTTCTAATTTTAATAAATACTTGTTAATGATAAAGTATTTAACCTTTCAAGTTTCAGTTAGTTATGAATATGTATATACTTACTTGCAAATTAAAATAAAACAATTTAGATGATTCTATATTCGATAAAAAAATTGTTTTGTGTTTTTAAATTAACTTTAATTCACCCATTTACAATACTATTTCATATTTAAAAGGCTAAGGTAAGGCCTGTTTGTACGAAAATATTTTCGACAAGATGTTTATCAACACAAAGGAAATAGTCATTTTACATAATACATCGCGCTTGTAAAGAACTACCGATTATTTTTATTAAACATTTGATTTTATCTGAATACTGATTTCCGGTTATCTACATTTAATATGTAAATTAAACTAATCAAAGACATTTTGTAATAGGATATGTTTTTAAAAACATAAGTTTCGTTAATCGTTGTCATTTAGTAGAATGTTCACGGATTCCGTTGTATAATATGAATTTTCGTTGATCTGAATCGTTTGTATTATAATATAATAGTGGTTAGTGAAAGTTTTTAGATGAAGTATTTCGAGAATTCGTATTTAATACAATAAACTGTAAGCAATTCACATATTTAATGCGATTTTATAGTTAAGGTTTTTGATAGAATGTTAAACAACGATGTATTTTTGAATGTTCCGTAACGGTTTTTTTTCACAATCGTTGTATGTTTAATTATTAATTGATATAAGTTGGGACAAACTTATGTCAATTAACAATTAATCATACTAAAAGCAAATAAGCATAGTTTAAAATGATTAATTAATTATAATGCCGCTCAAAAAACTCGAGTTGTATTCAATTCTTGCTTATTTATAGATTTTCATGAAACGTATTAGTTTCTTATAACAAGACTTTTCCAATAATACTTAACTTAATTACTTTTAGGTTTTAAGCTACATGAACCGTTTAAAAAAAATATAGGGCATATAATGAATACATTTTACAATGCGACGTAAAAATGCATTAAATATTTATAATCCAGTTCAGATCCAGTTCGTTGGTAAAATAATTAAAGTTTTAACCCAGAAATAAATAAAACAACGACCATACTCATTTCTTTAACAGCTCTATTTTTCCATCAGGTATCGGTAAATATCTTCTCATCCTTCTCATTATACTTAAGATGGTAAACAAACATTAAATATTAAAACGAAATGGGATGAACATTATCGTATTTTTATTTATATTATTGAGTCGTAATAATAACGCTACGAAGAGTGCGACGTTTTGCACTAAAAACAAACTTTATGAGAATAGCGTAAAACTGGTTGACGTTTTAGTATCCGTCGAGAATCGAACTTAAAAAACAATAATGGTTTTAAAGTAATATATAAAATTAAATTGACCCTTTTTTACTTATACCACTATTACTTTAAAGTAACGAACTATCACTTTAAGACTAGCAAAATTAAGTGCCGTATGTCTTAATAGTTAATAAAACTAAATATTTTATTTAGTGTTGATAAAATTATTTTTAATTAAATGTTAAAGTTTTATGTGCGTAATTGCATATTCGATGTACGTTAATGAGTTTTTCATTTAACTTGGGTATTGCAAACGGATACGATAACAGTTTTATGCCTTTAAAGATTAGTGACCGAATTTGGTTTGTTGCACTTTTGCACACGATACTAAGGGTCGCTTGCACAACGACTCACTAAAAACATTTAGAGCTAAACATATTTAAAGTGTCATTATATTTTAATAAATTGTTAGAAGTTGACATCGGCATTACCTGATAACTGGGGACCTACTCCCTAAGCACGAAGTCCGTGGTTTCGGCCTTAGTTACGAGCGTTTCCTACTCCCTATCACCTACGGACATACGATTATTTTGGGGCCCGAACTAAGAATGAATAACAACACGATTTGACAGTTGTACTACCGATGTGTTTTTGCCCGTCCGAAAAGTTGAACTTGACACTTGTTTTGTTCACTCCTACGTTTCGGGCTACTTTTGGACGGGCGACTAACTTCGTTGACGGACTTAGGGAGCAGGCCCCCTGGGTTGTGGAGGTCTGATGGCAGTCGTTCCGTGTAAAATACTGGGATTCAGCTGCATCTGGTTCGATTGGAAGTATACCCAACATAGTTGAAACAGGCTAGGCAGATATGAATATGTTTAGTGCGAAATATACTTAGCGAGTCATTGTGCAAGCAGGCTTATAGTGATTTACATCTTACATTTATGGAACTAGTCATTATTTCTCGACAAAAGTTTGTGGACTGTGTGTTTTAAGATTTAATTGTAACGTTATAAAATGTTGATGTTATTTATGACTAGAGATCGGATATTCAGATGCATATTCACCTAAACTTAAGATGTTGGCTAATATGGAATGCACTTTTGTATCAAAAAAATCCCGCGGTTCCGGGACAGTTTTTTTTTTGTTTTTTTTTGTTTATCTAACACATACCACTCCTCTTCTTTACACTCTACACACATATTTGCATCGGAGGTTAAACATTTATTTCAAATAATTATGCAATCCAAGAATCCCGTTTTTCTTTTTTAATAAATCATTTTAAGAAGTCGTTTCCAAACTGTACACCCAACTAGTTACGTATTCCCGGTGTTCCTGGCATACCGGTTTTTTTTACAAAAAATATATTTTAAGAAGCCGCTTCCATACTTTCATAGCTAAAAATTCACTCTAGGTAAATATGCATCCGAATATCCGATCCCTAGTTATGACTTTATGTTTTGTTATCAACATTTTGGATTACATCACTGATAAGAACCAAGGTTTTTGATAAGTCAAATACAGATCTAAGTGGAAATTAATGCGCAGTACCGAAACTCTTATACACAAAAAAAAAAAACTTATTTACCTAATTGATTTTAAGTGTATACTAAAAATGAGTTTTGCTTTTTGCTGCTTCAATTAAGATGTCCTCTAAAACAGTGCCTTAAAAGGAGTTAATTAACCAATATAGTGGTCCTTTCAGTTTATTGTTACGACATTTTTATAATCCTTAATTTATTTACATTTTGGGCCGGCAAAAATTTATGATTGAGTAAATAAATACTTAATTAAATCCTCCAATGTACAGTTCTTGCCAAGATTTTTGGCCGCTCTGAAGTAAGGCGTATGGCTGCGCAGTAGCATATAAACCTATATATTTTGATACTGCGTCATCACTCGCCGAACTTCAGAGCGACTAAAGGTTTAGCTAAAATGTTCTGATATGACGTTTATACTGTCAACATTCTAGTGGAATGCATTTAAGTAACGAACCTCCGGAGCACCTTGGGCAGTCAGCCCCCGCTACCAACCTTGCATACTGGCTAATATTTTCACCACGACATGAGCTATTCTCATATAGCTCGTGCCGAAACGAGAGAAGAAGATCATTCTAGTGGTTTCGCAGTTTTTTTTTTCTTATTAGACTTGCTGGATAATATTCTTATAAGTTACAACGTTAACGCACTTAGATTTACTTTTCAATTTGTGCAATTTCTAATATTTTATTTTTTGAGTTTGTACAGTCACGAGCACCAACATGTATACACGTAGTGAAATTATAAACTGCATTAACGAAGGAGTTGTAATGGAAAGCTTGAAATATTGTTTACATAGTATCTACGAATGCATATGAATTTAAGGTATTTAAAATATTTCGTAAATTCAATCGGTATTTAGGGAGAAAATCACTTGAATTTCGCTACATGTGTACATATTGGTATTGGCTTGTGACTGTACAGTGTAACCTCCTTTTCATTATCCTCCGTCTAGGGACGGTGCAGGTAAATGTTAGACTTTTACCCACTGAAACCACTCCGTGGTCGTTCTCAGTACAATAGAGGGGGGCTCCGGCCTACAATGTCTATAAAGCGGTTCAAAGATAAGATTTGAGTAGAGATTTGAAATTAAAATCTTATCTTAAATCGAGATTCATGACTGAGCATCGTTTTAGAATACGAGCGAGTAGGTACTGAACTAACGACAATAATAAAACCTGATATAACTAAATTAAACCCAGTTCACCAGTCGCCTTACCAAACCTAAAGGGTAACCGATACCCTCCACTCTACTGAAGAATTTCACAACGTAATACTTTCGTTAAAAGAAAAAAACCCTTCGACCACAACCCGACCACGTGCAGGGATTGCTTTTTAAAAAAAGTGTTCACTTTTTGCCCCTTCTCCCCGGGTAGGGTTACAAAATGGAACTTTGTATTCGATGCATATCAAGTGTAGTACAATGGTATGTATGAATAATTGTGTGTGTGTGATTATGTTTTTGCGTGTGTGTGTGTGTGTGTATGAAGTGTGGACAACAGACGTCTAATGTGCATGTTGACTTAGTTTAGGGGATTTGTGTCGTTATTTGTGGTAGTGTGGGTTTATTGTCTTGTTTGATGAAGAGTGATGCTTGTAATTTATTGTGTTTAATTTTTAGTTTAATCGGGGACAATCCTGTGCCTTTTTAAGGGGAATACTACTTGTGCCTGGATGAATTATATTATTTCTTTACGTAGTAATTTTCTAAGTGCTATTCTATGTCTTTAGAAGCATCTCAGATTCTAAACTAATAATTAAAGAACCTAGCCTTTAAGGTTACGGGGTCGCCTGTGAAGAAAAGGCTAAGAACTTCAAACAGTTTCTAAAGCATCGAATCCACTAGTATGTTTTATTGCGCATGTTATTGCAGCAAGTGCTCGCTTAGTTCATAAAACTTGCAGAAGACCACTTGCTGCGGGTGTATGACGTAGTTGCTTGAAGCCAAAATGCGCATAAAAATTTGCAAGTGATTTGGTTTATGGATTTTAAAAGCGGGTGTCCGCAAAAGTATTGGAGAAATTCCCTCTTAAATATTTCCAGCATCCGAATTGCGTATCATTTAGTAATTTCAATAGCTTTCATTTTGACAGTACAACAATATTCACTGCGTTGTACATAGCTATGGAGAAGTCGGATTGTTAGTACAGACGTTGTTATGGAAATTGTTGACATGTCAAAATCAAAGCCATAGCGATTACTATTGTTTTGCGCAATTAGGATGCAGTTCTTATAAGATTTTTCTATACACAAATATGTAGGAACCTTTTTCCTATTGGACTGCTCGTAGATGGTCCTTACGGACAGTTATTGGCGAGACCTGAAGGGTCTCGAGCCAAAGGTACAAGACCATGAGTTCAAAGCAATCAATAATACCGGCTTATAACTGACCTACTGATGGGCGAATGCGTCTTCTCATACAGAGAAGGAACGAGTGTTTTTGACGATTGTTCGCAACGCTTACTCACTGCTGGTTGTCGATATCAGACCAGTACCCCAAGTGTGAGTTTTTTTCGTTAACTACTGTAGTTGCGTCACGACAAAAATGTATGAAAATTTAGGCTGCGTCTCTAGGCGCACCGTTCACTAACTAATATTCGCGCGTTAATTGAACGGTGCGCCTAGAGACGCAGCCTAAATTTTCATACATTTTTGTCGTGACGCAACTACAGTAGTTAACGAAAAAAACTCACACTTGGGGTACTGGTTTAAGTCCAGTAGTCCAGGGGGCCAATTCTACTAACAAAAACTTTTATCAATTGCAACTTAATCGTTCATTCAGAAATGTTTGGTTTTGTTTTTGTTGTCAAACAATTTGTAGTTTTTGTAAACGAAAACTGTCTGAATGAACGATTAAGTTGCAATTGATAAAAGTTTCTGTTAGTAGAATTGGGCTCCAAGATTAAGTCCAGGTTTCCTAGCAGTTTTTCCCTTCACTAAATGTCAGCGGTGTTCTAGATTAACTAAGAATGTACATGTGATATTGAAAAAGTCACATTGGGTCTTGCTTGGGTTTGACCTAGTTATACCGTGGTGGTTTGGAAGTTACGAACCAGCTTGTTCAAAGCTATAAAGCTTTACAATTTTTTTTTATACTACTATCTCCTCGCCTCGTTAGTGTAGTGGTCGCAAGCGTGACTGTCGAACGTGAGGTTCTGGGTTCGATATCCAGGTCGGGCAAAGTGTTATTTGGATTTTACCGTGTGGAATTTCTAAGTAACAGCCTGGAGTCTGGATTTGTGCCCGGTTGATGGCAATAGGCTCACCGTCTATTACATGGGACTTAATCATAACGGCAAAATAAGGGGGTGTACTATATAGGTACATATACACTTACTACTATTATGTGTGTTACCAGTTCCTCCAACTACCTAGTTTTACATCTATTACGGCTATTATTAACCCACACAGTCCCGACTCATTCGTTTCATCACCATTATGGGCTATAATTATTCTGGCAGCAGAGGCGTCAATAAAACAATCACGTTGTCAGATAAGTGCGCCTGCGCACGCCACGCGTTGTCACAATGGCATTCCATGAGCGATGCGGGCTGTGCTGTCATTGGTGATGCGTTGCTGTAGTAGTTGGATGTAGGGAAATTGGGAAAACGGCTAGGTGTTTTTTTTTTTAAAGATAATTGATTAAAGTTGATTTTGTAAGTACTTATACAATGTTATTAGAAGTGTTATTAGGTATAAAATCCACACATAAACTCACGCCTTTTTCCCATCGGAGTAGTCAGAAACTGTAGAACGCCACATGCTACGATCCTTACATACTCCTTTCGCTTCATCCACGTTTATACGTCTTATTATACACTCACGCCGGTTGAGAGTACTACGCAACTGTCCTTTTTGAAGAACATCACCAACAACATCGAGGTATTTCCTTCTAGGGCGTCCTCTACCGGCGTTTTGTAATTAGGTATTTACCTGCAAGAAATATACTTATAGTATAATTGTTTGTAATTACGTCATCATTGTCTATGATTACAAAAGTCCTTTATTCGTAGGTACAATAACGAGGATTTATATTTATAAAGTTAATTTATAAATGTGTTGACTTGTTTAACATTATAATTTGTCTAAATTATTTATTATCAACTTACAACCAAATTGTGAGGGCGTAAATAAAGCGCTCACGTGGTCAGAAAGTGCGCGTACGCACGCCACGCATGCGCATGCGCATCCCATCGCGTGAGTTGTGCTTTGTGACAATAGAGCACGCAGCAGGCAAGATATGGGTTAATTTTATTGTTGTTGTGCTGCTGTGAAAGTATGTAAAAAAAGTAAAAAAAAAAGTTGTAAGTGGTTTGTTCTCAAAATGTTTACTTGTATAAAAGTGTTATAAAACTTGTATAATAATAGGTAGATACGAAAAGTCAAATCTTTGGTCCTCTCGAGCTTCCGCGATCAGGCGAGAGAATTAAAAATATATAATTGTATGCAATTTTTTACGTTTAATAACAAAAATTAAGCTTCCTTTTAGTACAATCTGCAATTTTTTATAAAAGTATTTACTTTTCCTCTATGACCACGTGTTTTAGGATACCCGATATAATTGGAGATTACTCAAGAATCAAGAACACCTTTCTATACAAAGATATTTTTGCACTTATTTCTTAGACAAATCTCTTCCAGCAGACGTAGAGAGGAGAATTTAGAACAAGAAATTAATGTAGACAAGAGTGTATAAAAACAGATACAGAGATACTTTAATGATTTTCCAAAATTCCCATATTCAATGTTTGACAGCCACAAAACACGCGCCTATATGCTATCATATTAGTAGGGGCGATCATGATCGGGTGACGTGCGCCGCTCATTTAGATCGCATAGCCCATTGTCACCCAAAGGGCCGGCTATTTGTATGCATACCTATCTATGATAAACCTTCAAATCTATATTGGTTATTAATAAAACGAACGTTAATAAAATAACGATGGTATCTCATTTAGGACGTTGACACTTTTTTAAGTCGTCAACATACCTACGCTTAACTTTTATTGAGCGGTTCATGAATAAATTCATACGGTTATTAATGATAAATTCTTTAGTGAATAAGTATTGGCTGATTTAAACCCTTTAAGGTGTTAATTGTAAGACTTGCTCTATGTATACTGAGGGTGTTATTACGTTAATATAAAGGCATAATGATAACGAGCTTTCAAGGAAAAGTCAATTTGCATAATGGCTTCTTCCCAGCCATCAGGATATCAATAGCCTCAGATTGTCGTACGCTGAAGATTTTATGTGACAGCCTCCGTAGATTGCATTGAAATTTAAAATACATTGTGCGGGTACTTATCATACAGATCACTCTATAAAAATAAATTACAGAAGCAAAAGAAAATGTAACACGGCCGTCGTTATCATAAAGCTAACATAAGCGAATAAATCAAACGCCAACACACACATACGTCACCTGTTAAAACACATACGCGTGAACGACGTAGAGCATAACGTAAACAGCCCTTCTACGGGCACTTACTTGAATAAATCCTGTAACTCGAGCTGCCTGTGCGCAACGCACACATACATACGTCCACGCGTCGGGACACGTACCGAGCGCGAGCGCACACACGCGTGGCACTTCTAATCGGCGCTTTCCTTCGCGTGGCGGGCGTGTGTGTAGCATCCCCGTTAAGGGGCGCAGGTGTGGCGTGGTGAATGACGCGGCCGTGGGAACTCGCCTCAACCCCGAGTTCCCATGCTCTCGCCACCTGCCACCTGCCGTACTACGCATAATTCGCGTTCGTAAATGAACGGTAGTGACCACGTGTGCCCAGTTTTTTCATCTCGGCGAGGACGCGGAAGACCGGTGGAGCCCAATTAATTTTATCTTAATGATACCGGAGCCGATGCGATCGGGACGGGGGTGTGTCGATGAAGATTTCTCCGAGTTAATCGATTGCGTCAATAATTTTGTGTTATAGAAAACTCATTTAATGGTTTTTTGTCAGTGTCCAGTTTGTATACTTTGTGGGTATAATAGCCCCCTTCTTAAGAACAGGATGCGCTTAAAGAATTCAGATGTCATGTACTGCAATTAAGCATTTCATTCCATATCATTTATTAATACGTCAATCAGTAAGATTCCAGTTTGCGCTCACTTGTTTCTTCCACTGGAAATAAAATATAGTTACAAAACGTGTTCGTATAAAACCTCCCTCAGTCCATAGAAGGTTTCAGAGACGAGATTGCTTTCGATTGTATCAGTCTAATCGGTTAATTGCTTACTGTGTATCAATTTATCTGGAAACTGGTTTTTTCTCCCTCGGTCATGTTCAACCACACCTTATAAATGTAAAAGATGTACTTATACTTCACTAAGATTTCTGTACTATTAAATAATATACGAGTATAACATCAGGTATCACTCATTTATTTATTTACTTGACAGACAGAACTGTATTGCTGGGGAGTTTGTTGCGCCGTTTCTTCTTCACAGCGTAAGCACTAGGAAGCGGTGAATGGTGGGCGCTTTTGGGGGCTACCTCACGTAAAATTGACGTTCAAAAAGAACTAAGTGATTCTAGTCTATTTTTAATAAATGAGTTCTGAGTTTGAGTTTGTAAATGTCACGAAGACATTAAAACTTTTTCTTGGGCACGAATAGATTACAATAACACACCCAAATATTTTGCGAGATTCCTATGACGATGAATTGACTGCCTTATGAATAATATTTTAAGGTAGAATTTACAATCATCAACTGCACATTACCGAAGGATTTGTCATCGTAAAACAGAAGTCACGATCAAGTATTCTACAAACCAAATGAACCCATCGAAACCAAATACCAACCGATGACAACACATAACCAGCCCATTCCCGCTGCTGGACAAGGGACCCTTCTCTTAATGAGTATGGTTTACGCCATAGTCGATCACGCTTGCTTGGTGTTGATTGGCGGACTACATACCATCAAAAACTTTATGGAGCCCGCTCAGGTGCGCCGGTTTCCGCACGATGTTTTTCTTCACCTTTAACGCAAGTGACAATCAAATTCTAATCTGGGGGTCTACTCCCTAAGCACGAAGTCCGTGATTTCGGCCTTAGTTACGAGCGTTTCCTACTTCCTATCACCTACGGACATACGATTATTTCGGGGCCCGAACTAAGAATGAATGACAACACGATTTGACAGTTGTCCCTACTACCGATGTGTTTTTGCCCGTCCGAAAAGTTGAACTTGACACTTGTTTTGTTCACTTCTACGTTTCGGGCTACTTTCGGACGGGCGACTAATTTCGTTGACGGACTTAGGGAGTAGGAACTCGGACACTCCTGTATGTAATTCAACCGCTAGGCTATCAATGCTTCTTTTTTAAATCCGCCAAATTCTCGTCCCTTCACTAGCCCCCCACACAAAAGTTGTTGCACACTTGTATCGTGCGGATAACAATCGATCCACCGTTGACCTTTACACTTGTTCCGGTAACTCAGTTCCGGTCCGGTACACGTTCCGGCTTGTGCTCTATGACCGTTGATGCCACCCCTAATACGTTAATTGTTATTATGCTATTTTTTGTCACTGTTAAATGGGGTAATTTTTCTTATTAATGCTTTTTTTTGCTGGCTTTAGGGTTGTGTATGGCATAAGTGAATGAGTATTTAATAATGTTAATGAGTGTCAGAATGGCCGTTAGAATAGGTTTTAGAGCGATATTAATAAACGTTAGTACGTGACATTTTACAGACTGGTCACAAAGATTGTATCTAGTTATTCCTAGTACCAATAATAATGTACTCAAGCCATCCATACTAAAATAAAAAAAATATGTTCTACGTTAGCAAACAAGCCGATGGAAGTCCGTGGTTACCGCCGCCTACAACACCAAGAGGATTACTGAATCCAAATTAAAATGTATCTAAAGACAAAGTTGGATACCCTTCAAACCGGAACACAGCAAAAATAGGTTTGGAGGTAGAGGTAGTCCTCTAAATGAAAAAAAAACAGTAAAAATCCAAAAAGTTAGTACTTCCCCGGGCGATATTTTTCCAAAGG
Organism: Amphipyra tragopoginis; assembly: GCA_905220435.1. NCBI lineage: Eukaryota > Metazoa > Arthropoda > Insecta > Lepidoptera > Noctuidae > Amphipyra > Amphipyra tragopoginis. Next base: position 17,457,755 of record HG992009.1, read on the forward strand.
AGCTCTACTACTCTCAAAATATGGCTCGAGTTATGAAATACGTATGTATATTTTCAAATTTAAATGCTTGCAGTGTAATAAAACTGGTAGCTCTATCTACCTGATACTAGGTATTTCTGTACATAATAATGGAAAACACAAGACAACAAGTTTATTCACTGGTAAGTTATTAATAAAAACATCGATCGTCTAGCAAATCCTACTGATTCCTACAACTTTTTTTTAACGTTGCCCATTTATTTATTTATACTTTCGCACAAAATTTGTGAGAGTGTATTGAAGGAGCTCGTGGCTAAATAATTACAGCTGCATAGACCGATCTTCCGGGTTAAGCCACGCTTGCCGAGGTTGGTCTGTGGATGGGTGACCATTTACCACAGCGAGTTTCCTCCGTGCCTCGGAAAGTACGTAAAGCCGTTGGTCCCGGCTGTCATTTGTAGATCTTTGACAGTCGTTACTGTTGTTCAGAAGCCAGAAAGTCTGACAACCAGTCTTACCAAGAGTATCGTATTACCCAGTTACTGGGTTGTGGAGGTCTGATAGGCAGTCGCTCCATGTAAAGTACTGATATTCAGCTGCATCCGGTTCGACTGGAAGCCGACCCCAACATAGTTGGGAAAAGGCTAGGCAGATATACTTTCGCACAAAATTTGTACAGAGGCGGACTTAGTGCCTTAGGCATTTTCTACCAGTCGACCTTAGGGTGATGCAGAGAAAACATAGTATGCGCACTAAATAGTCCAACACAAGGAATTTCTCCTCACTTCTCTATTTTGTCCTCCCCAAATAACATATCACTGACATTAAAAAGCTACAGCAAAATGATAACCAATCCCCATTAAACTCGTGTCCTTAGGCGAAGTGACATTTTCCTCGAGTGATTATATATTATCAAGTGTGTTCGAACGTGTTCCTTAAACGTAATAACGTGTTGGTGCAGCCCTGAGGCTGTAATCAAGGCGTCGCTTGTCATGCTTGGGCTACTGTTTGTGGCACTTGTTTGAAGATAGGTGATGGTTGCTCCTTCAAAATTGAGGTTTTTGATGGTTGTGTATGATTTTTTTGACAGTTTGCCATTTTATTGTGTTGTGGGTAATGTTTCTCCTTTGGTAGGGAAAAGGGAATATTTTTTTTAAAAATTGGAAAATGTCGCAAACGCCTCGGTATTTACTACATATACAACGTGTGTTTTTTGATATTCCATAACTCTAGCGTTATATTATTTAAGTAAAAAAAACACAAACTCTCCTAGAATAGGTGGTCCAAAAATGCAAAGTTTCGAAGATATAATCAATCATAATTAAATTATAGGTATCTAAGTTTCATTGATGAATAAGAGTAATTCATTTTTATTCAAACCAGTCATTCATATTTAAAGCTAAGAAAATGCGACGTTGTCATATTTCACGTAAGGGTGTTTTACATTAAAATCGCGACTTTGTCGAATTATTTTGTATGAAAAATGAAAACAAAAAAAAATATGATTGAAGAATAATTCATATGCCAGTTGGTTCTTTGATATGGTCTCAATCATACCCTAGAGTTATGGGATCTCAAAAAAAACACCTTGTATTTTTATTTTTGAACCTAGCAATATTATTCTTGTATTATAGTTTTCGTTTGATACATTCATATTTATGATTAGTTACGGTTTACTCACGTCTATTTTTCGGGATTGCCCGACTAGTTTCAGTCTATCTACCTACCAGTGGTGAAGACTCCATACAACTCGATTCCTAGCGGCTTCCCTTTCGAAACGAGTAGTTACTGGAAATCACGCATCATACTTGAGCAAGGTAAGCATTTTTTGGTCCGGCTTCCCTTTTAAGAAACTTCACCCTACGCCACTGCTACCTACTACTAGCCGAGCAATCCCGAAAAATGCACGTGAGTACAATACGGCTAACGTTCTTGGCGAGTCTGAAGTTAGCTGATTAGCTGCGCAGTAGACAATTTCGTGTCTAAAAGATTCATTGCGCAGCCAAACAACTAACTTCAGACTCGCCAAGATACGTCGGCCATATTGTAAACCGTAACTACTCATAAACTGGCAATACAAATTACTTCTTTTTTGCTATTTTCTTAAATCGTCATCATCATTCAGCCGAAAAATTGGTTTTTAAAATAATATTTTCTTACATAAAAAACTAAAATGTAAGTTGAAAAAATTTAAAATAAACTTTTCTTTTATTTTTATATAACACTGCCAATTTTTTTTTAAAACAGCGTTCTATAGCTGTATTCTTAAAAAAAATACTTGATTATTTCTAGATACTTTACGAAGTAATTACGTGTTGGTGCAGCCCTGGGGCTGTAATCATCGCGTCGTGTCATACTTGGGCTACTGTTTATGGTACTTGATTGACGGTACCATAATATACGTTGAAGATAGGAAATGTTTTCTCCTTAAATATTTTTAAGGTATATTAGTTTTGTTAAGTTTATGAAGCTATTATGTATGCTTTGCTTACCTAGTATCGATGGTTTAGTCCCATCTCTTTCCCTATTCGTTTATAACTACAAAAAAATCCCATCTCTACAAAACGTAATAGGGGAAGAGATGGGACTAAACCGTATCGATTTGGGTTAAGCTTTAGGCGCCCCATACACCTACAATAATATTGCACAATATATCTGATCGCACAATATTATACAACGTGTAGGGATAGTATTGAAACATTGCGCAATGATTGAACAAAAGTTTGAGCGAGCTTAAATTTTATTGTGCAATATTTTTTTCTTGCACTGTGTCGACTTAATATTGCACAATATTTTTCATTTCAGTGTTTGGAGCGGTCGCGATTGGTCAATCACGGTGTTAGTAAAATTGAGTAAAATGGCGAGCAAAAATACTGTGAAAGATAAAGAATCTCTTTTCAACCAAAAAGATCTTTTCAACCATTCTACCCATATACGTTTTCTTATTTTTTTTTATCCAACATAATCACCAGCACGGCTGCCGCCAAAACTTCGTCTTCAGACATGTTGCTCGCACGAAAATATTGATCAGACTGGTTTGTCAATTTTATTGGGTGAATTTATTGAACGTTTGTATTCAAACGGGGTATTCAATATTATTGCACAATAAAAATATTGTGCAATATCTTTGTAGGAACATGGGGCGCCTTAAAAAAAAAATTATTCACTAACGACCTGCCTCGGCATCGGTCGGGTACATTTTATAGCTTAAAGACTTTAGGAAGAAATCACCTAAATTAAAATGAAAACCGCGTCAAAATCCATTAAGTAGTTTAGAAGAAGTAAGCGGACAAACAGACAGACGCGAAAAGCGACTTCAATTTATTTCATTTTTTTAGGGTCCGTACCCAATGGGTAAAACGGGATCCTATAACTAAGACTCCGCTGTCCGTCCGTCTGTCACCAGGCTGTATCTCATGAACCGTGATAGTTAGACAGTTGAAATTTTCACAGATGATGTATTTCTGTTGCCGCTATAACAATAAATACTAAAAAACAAAATAAAATAAATATTTAAGGGGGCTCCCATACAACAAACGTGATTTTTTTGCCGTTTTTATAGATAATGGTACGGAACCCTTCGTGCTCGAGTCCGACTCGCACTTGGCTGGTTTTTTTTCTATTGGACTTCTGTAGATGGTCTTCGCGGACCGTTTCTACGTAACCGGCAGTTATTGGCGAGACCTGAAGGGTCTCCAGCTAAAATTTATTTAGAGATTTCTCTCATATACAACGTTATTTTTAGTATATACAAAAACCGAGACACCCCAACAAGATTTTCATCAGAACTGCCTGAATATGTGTTTTTTTTTTAATAAATCTCCAAGTTACACCGTAGTTCACGTCGCGTTAAGTTCCCTAGTAAAGTGTGAAATGCCTTTTTTTTTTTTTTTTTTTTTTTTTTCTCGTGGGAAAATCCTCATGGATACCCTCCGCCCGGGGAAGCGAAGGGTTATGCCGGACTCTTACCGGCTAAAAACCCACGGTGTTCCTTCTCCTGACCTGTGGCCAAGGTCACGGGATTCGCAGCTGCATGCACCGCGACCCCGGCAGGCCTCGGTCCGCCAGCCCCTGGCGGACCTCTCCTTCTGTGGGGCTTTACCCCTTTGCCCCACGTCCTCCTGAGAGGCGCGCGTGGAACACGGCGCGCCGCCTTCTCGGGCCTGTTACTGGTCGGGCGACGGGTCCCCTAACCCGCCGCCCGCAGGCCACACACTAGGGTGGCCAGAGATCGTCTCGCGCCCTCCGGCGGCGCCCGGTGCGTCTGGCGCGGGAAGGGAGAGTGGCAGTCGCCGCTCTCTCCCTCTCCGCTCCCTCCTTGGTCGCCATCACCTCCTCGCAAAAGGAGGCGACGGCTTCCCACGCAGTCTCGCTCCCGACCATGGACAGAACCACGACCGGAAGCGAGAGGTCACCACTGACTGCCGCGACTAGTTCGCGGCGCTGCGTCGCCCACGCAGGACACGCCTGCAGCGTGTGCAGCGCCGTGTCCTCGGGGCAGTCGACGCAGTGGTGACATCCGGGCGTCTGCTCCCGGCCTATGCGACACAGGTACTTCCCGAAACAACCATGTCCCGAGAGCACCTGCGTCAGCCGGAAGCTGAGGGCGCCGTGCCGCCTCTCCAGCCACTCCTCCATTACGGGTCTTACCGCCGCTAAAAGTGTGAAATGCCTGAGATGTGCTATGCAGGGGTTGTCTAATACACGGAAACTGACCGAGCGGACCATCTCAAGCCTCGAGGTATCTATCCCGTCAACTGTTATGGGTAGAAACCTACTGAAACAAAATTGAAATTTATGAAAAAAATAATTAAAAAAAAAAAATGTGGTGTAAAAATATGTCAATCGATTCTCCTGGTGATTCTGAACAAACTAGTTTCAGGTTTAGTATACAGGGTGTTAACGAATTCGTGTAATTCCTTAAAACCACATGATCTACTAGTAGTGTAGACAGGCCGCACGGGATTTGGCTTGATTTAAAATAAAAAAATAAAATTATTATTTTTTCATGCGGCTTTGTTACCGATCGTATCTAAACCACCTAATAAGGATTCAGTAAAAAAATAAGAATTTATTTTTTTGCAAAAAAAAAGTTTTATTTGTGTGAAAATTTCGATGCCACGTATAAATTAATGAAAGCACGGCGACACGGCTGGCAGGCACGACTAACGTGATATCGCTCTTTGCAGTCAGATAACTCAAGGCTTTAAAATGGGTCAGAAATAGAAAATCAAGTCTTTTTGTTTAATTTTTTTTTAGTTGATTTTCAAAAATTCCCATTTAGGGTTAATCTGTGTCACCAGTAGATAGAGAGGTTTGAAGGAATTACACGAATTCGTTAACACCCTGTATACTAAAACTAAGCTTGTATAAACTCAACGGAATAAAATGCCTACAAATAAAAACCAGTGACATTATTCTGGAGAATTGTATCAACAATTTTATACAAAAATCAACGTAGCTAAAAATAATAAAGCGCCCTAATAACAGACGTGCACATAATTAAAAACATGAAAATAGGCACAACATGCAATCGGAATAAATATTAAAAAAAATATATGTAAGTACTTGTCATAATAACAGAGACGGAGGCGAGAATTCTTAGAAAATAAGTAACGCCCACTATACACCGGTTTCTACGTAAGCCCGAACTTACATTAGTTTAATAGGGTTCCGTAGTGATTAACGATAACATCGAACACTCAACCACATCAATCCTTCTTTATAATTGGTACAGATGCATCTCCATTTACTTGTTAACTATGTGCTTAATTATTAATGTTGAACTTAAGTCTTATCGACTAGATATATCGTGTTTTTAGCTAGAGCTCGGATCACGTGTCGCTGTAATATATCGTGGCAATTCGTAGAAAGAGATTAAACACACCAATACGTAGTAACTGTATTTGTATTTATTTATAAATTGTGGAATAGTAAACTAAGTAGTGTACGGAGTTTATTGATGACTAGCTTTTGCCAGCGGCTTCGCTCGCATTAATTTAGAATTTGTCAATCAACTCTTAACACACTACCTACTAAAGTTTCTATAATAATAGAATTCAATCATGATTCGAAAGATACGTGGCGTCATCTACTATCGTTATTGTTGTTTTCCTCGGGAACAGTACTTTTTTTCGGGATGAAAGGTACCCTATGTCCGTTTTTTGTACACCTGACAACGTATATGCAAAATTTCACGATGATCGGTTTAGTGGTTTAGGCGTGAAAAGGTAAGAAACAAACAAACTTACTTTTGCATTTATAATATTAGTTAGGAATTAGTTAGGATATCAAAGTTTATTATAGGTTTGCAGATTAACTTTGAGATGGAAAAACGCTTTTAAAGTCTTGATGACTGATGATGAAGTAACAGGAAAATAGATGTAGGTAGGTATTACAAAATCCGAATGGAAGTTGAGAGAAAACGTAACGGTTGCATTAATTGCGGGGCCACATTAATGCCTGACGCCATTTATATACGCATTAATTTAGACAAATTCTTAGGGATTTGTGCAAATTAATGGCATTAAGTGTAAGTGTGGTCACATAAACTGCCTATAAAACATATCGGCAGTTCAGCTGACAGAATATCAAGTGCAGTTTTATCTATTTCAACATTCTCATCCTGCTATATTTGTGTAAGATTTAGTTACGTAACAACTCCTGAAAAATAATAGGGACATTCTACACGTCTGTTTGTTCAATAATAATTATGATAGGAGTTAAGATAAGACATATTTATTTTGTAAAACATGAGTATGGTATAAAGGTCCTATAATTAATCGCCATTTAAGGCGTACAAAATTAGTCGCACTAGGCAAAAAAAAGTAATCACAATGTCAAAATTTAAATATAAATTAAACTTACAATATCTAAATTTAAACTCAATTCAAAATTACAATATCAAAATTTAAACTCAATTCAAAATTACCATATCAAAATTTAAACTCAGTTCAAAATCATAATGTCAAAATTTAAATCTTAAATGGAGTTTTAAAAAGAAGAGAAAAATATTTACAGCAAGTCACGCTATCGATTTATTATTCCACACAAAGAACCCTGAAATATGACAGTAATTATATTTATAGCTAAAAGAAAATATCCAGTTTAAGAACTGAAATTGCTTTCCGACGGTAATTTTTCTATACTATTTGCGTTCATAGGCAATAATTTTAAACACTTGCTCAAACTACAGGGTGTGCCCGTAATGGGCATGTACTTAGGTCATTATGGAGTATTTTTAAAATCTCACTTCTCTGTAAATTTGTTGTTTCTTTGTAAGAATTGGATTCTTGTAAGTAATCGTCAGTTATGAGTTGTTTTCTGTTCGTGCGATTTTGACGGTTTGTTCTCGAGTAAGACATTATCGATAGTGGAATTTTCTCTGGAGGCGTCTTTAAGTAACCAGGCAAGCTATGATTACATACTTACATCACGCTTGTATTCCCCGAAAGGTTGTGCAGAGGTGTATAGTTTAAGTCCCATGTAATAGGCGGCGAACCTATTGCCATCAACCGAACACAATTCCAGACTCCGGGATGCTACTGAGAAATTCTACATGGAAACATCCAATAATACTTTGCCCGACCTGGGGATCGAACCTAGGACCTCACGCTCAGCAGTCGCGCTTGCTAACGAGTCAGTGATTAGATACATAATTTTGTATAAGAATACGATTTTTTAAGGAACTAGTTTCAAATATATTTTTATCCGATTTTTTTTCTCGAAACTGCGTGCATTTATAAAGTATTAATTACAAAATAGCGCAACGTGTAGGCGGCTAGATTGCATCCTACTAGATGCGAACACAGCATGCGTAGTAAGGTTATGTTAGACTCAATAATACCTACAACTAGGTTATCCCTTAAGAACTAAAAAACTAAATAACCATCAAATTAATTAGTGATAAAATCTATGCCTCCCACGTGAGCTGTTGTAAGCCACAAATTGCATTTTTGTGTTTATCACGTAAAAGTGTCTAATTTTATGTAAGTGTATCTCTTTGGACATCACGGCTCATCTTCCGTGTGGAAGATGTCCGGTCCTTTGGAAGGCATACACGGGGACACAGGTCCAACGCGCAGAGGCCCCTTTGAGAGCTTTAATCTAAAATGGGGTGGGGCACCAACCGGGGACTATCCACGGCTGTACTATTGGAGTACAGTCATGGACCGTCCCAGGTGGGTGCAAAACTATTGTAGAATGTGGTGAAAAATATCTGGTCTATGGGAAGGGGTGTTAGGTGGACTGATAACTTCTATTGCCGGAAGAAAACGGCGTCTGCCTTTCAACATTTAAAATTGAAGTATATTGGCAGACGGTGACTCGCCAGCTCACTAGCTGGGCCCCCTGAAAAGCCGCCAGTAAGTGTATTATTATTATCTGTTCCAAATATAAAAATAGCAAAAAAATATTTAGTTTTTCGGTATTTTCATATTTGGAACAGATAACAAATCTATACTAATATTATAAAGAGGTAGAATTTGTTTGTTTGTTTGTATGTAGGAGGTAATCTCCGGAACTACACATCCGATTTCAAAAATTCTTTCACCAATAGAAAGCTACGTTATCCCTAAGTGCTATAGGCTATATTTTGGGATCAAAAAATTATAAATTAACGCGAGCGAAGCCGCGAGCAAAAGCTAGTAATATATAAAATTAGACACTTACGTGAAAAACACAAAAATGCAATTTGTGGCTTACAATACAACAACTGACGTAGGAGGCATCGAAATATAGCCATTCGATAAGCCGTTACACGAGAAAGAATTGGCAACATTGTATAGCCAATATCAATTAAACATTAATATTACTCACACAAACTCATACTTAGAAGCAATGATAGGTAATTACGTACCGCAGAAGTACGTGTCTTCATATTAAGTAGGTAAAATAATATTGACCAATTACATTACACCTGTAGGCAGCAAGTAATTACTTTAGGTACCTATTAACGTCAGGGTCTTGCCACTTTCCGTGTACGTGATTACTCCTCAACGACTCACTTTTCTTACCCACCTTCACTTTGTAAAAGGATAATCTTTGAGACATTCAGGGACATTCGTATTCCTTGAACTTTAGGTGCAGGGTGGTAAGTGTCAGTTTTTTCGACTCACACTCGATTGCGAGCGCGTTACAATTTTGTATGGAAAATTAGGTTTCTCCTAGTGACCACCTGGTGGCGCTGTAACTTTTTCCCTTATAAAATTCTAACGCGCTCGCAATCGAACGTGAGTGAAATACCTCACACTTATCACCCAGATGCCTGCTATTGGTACTCATGAAGGGAGACTTTCCAATAAGCACACAAATGAACATGTGAATTTTTCCTATGTACACTTATAGTGCCCAAACCTGCATTCTAATTGCACAACACACTCGTAATCGCTATGGCTTTGATTTTGACAGGTCATCAATTTCCATAGCAACGTAGGATGTAAGTAATCAGACTTCTCCACAACTATGTACCACGCAATGAATGTTGTTGTATTGTCAAATTCAAAGCCATATCGATTACGAGTGTGTTGCGCAATTAGGATGCTGATCTTTGACAGCAGAGGAAAGGCAATCTGCTAACTCTAAAACAAAGTCCGTCTGTCTTCTCCAGTTCACTCTATTTCATCCTAAGGTTGCCTGAAAGAAATCACCGGGTTGCGATATGGCCACTTATTGTACCTATTTTTAAGACCGTTACTGTATTTGCATTTTACTTTTGGTGTACAATGAAAGTATATTAATTAAATATTAAATCGCCGACGTAAAAAAAAAAATACAAAAAGCTGCCAAGCTCGAGAGGGACTGGGCCACTTCTGCCGCCATCCCCGACAGCTTATAGGCTAAAATATGTACCGAGAAAAGTGTCCCACTATCTTGCGAAAAATTACGTACAAATCGTAATTTTCCATACTTGTTCACTTGTTAGCTCTCCATTTACAAACGTCTCTAGTTTGCCATTACTATTTCTGAAATAACAGAAAGAAATGCAGCTGAGCTACAGTAAATATTTATTAATCTCAAAATAAAAATACATCTCATTAAATATAACCTAAAGGGCACATAAAACACAAAAGCAATTTAGTATTTTTTCTTTTCACAAACAAATATACTATGGACTTTATAGTGACATTTATTCTCCTTCAGAAAGGATATATTTAAGCATAAATGCCTACATTCACATAAATGTGCACACGAAAGGGATAGGTCACAAATGTATATGAAACACACGTCCATAACATTCATGGAGCCACTCCATACAATCACAAAGTAAGCAGAAAGGTCACGCGCACACTTAACAACCACACTTCATTTAACCATACCAATTAAGGGTGCCTCGATAAATTTAACTAAAATAAAAACGAGAAACATGCGAGCCCCTCAAAACCGTCGCAAAAAAAACATTGTCGTCTGATAACCGTGCCACACCAAAAAAGTAAGCAGTATCATTAAACACACAAAATATGTTTTCCATTTACACAGACGCTTCGAGGCGGTTATAATTTTGTATACGCTGAATGTTTACTCAGTAAGAAGTGCTACGGATCGGTAACACCTGCCGCGTTTTCCCACGACAGCGTTCGGGCGTCTTCGGGTGTTGTCGGGCGCGGTCGGGTGCGCGGGCGTCGTTTACAGTGATAGAAACACGCACGCTTATCTTGTCACGCGACGAAATCTGTGTGGCGCGACCCTAATGCTTTTATGTGCGTGACATGACGTGCTCATGAATAATATTCATTTATTACGTTTAGTTTTACATTCGTTATCTAATTATTCAAGTAACCGATGATAATAATGTTATGTTTTGACCATTGACTCAATAGTCAAAAAGAAACGAAGTAGAGATTTATCTCGTTGATTGGTAATTACAATATTTATTTAATAAATTTTTATTTATGTATCTAAATTCGTATGTAAGCGATAAATGTTTTGTTTATATTCGTTAAAGTTAGCTAGTTTTTAATCAAGTAGCAAATCACATTCGGTAAAAAAACGGAAATAATTTTCCCAATTTTTCAATTGAGAATTGTAAAGAAAACTTTAAGTTTGACTCTCACACATGTGTCACTACCCTACTTAACTCATTTGTCGTATGTATATTTTTTCAACTAAGTTAAAAATACATCTTCCCAGTACAGTCACAAAAATAAACCATCTCGACAAAACAAATAACAAACCGTAGACCGATCCTTAAACGGTGTCTTATTAAAAAAATCTAATGTACTATTTTTAAAGTCCGATCCGTTACCATTAAAACGGAAAACAAAAATGGAAGCAAAAATAGTCACACTGTCCTCTTATGGTTGAAAAAAAGTCGCGAAACCTGACTGGTAACAAGTAGTGGAATAAATGAGTAGACTAAAATAAAGAAAATAAATAGTGACGTTGTACACCGTTACGGGTACCGGTGCAGGGACAATATTGTTACAAATCATCGGGCTATGAAAGTCGAACTTGTATCGCATGCTTTATTTTATAGTGGACCTAATTAGTAGGTTGTGTATTTAATGTTGTGGCTTAAGGCTAAATGGACAACAAAAGACGATGAGCTGTTATTAGGCGTTATTAATTTTAAGGAAATATTTTTTCTAAATGTGAACGTAGAGCATTTATATTTTCCTATAATACAATTTCTCGTTTATAAGTGAAGTTTTAACTTGAATAATAATCGATTCATTACATAAGGACGGACATCGAATACTGCTAAAGTCATTAATTCTAAACATAATTTACATATTATTAAAAACGATTTTCTTCCCTGAAGTCATGCACAAAATAACCCATCAAAACCAAAATTACCCAATCAAAACTCCAAACTCGAAACCTCAAAAGGAGCAATTTTATTAAAAAACTTAATTCGAGGCGCATTAATTAAAAATCAATATAGTGGGTTGCAAAAAATGTACGCGTACGATCTCAAGTGTACCCGCTAGCTCACACCTGCCAGTTCTCCCACGGTGTAACACACACAACTTTTTTTAAACGACCTTTTTGCATTTAAAATAACCACTTTCCTTCCAATTTCGAAATTTTCGTGCGAGCACACCTCGTCTCTCATTTTATGGCGCGTTTATGACTGCCAGTTAACGGCCAGTTTTTGCTAATATTTTTGCGACTTTTTGTCTTGTCTCTGGTGGTTTTGTTTTTTTTCAGTTGTATTAAGACTGAAGGTTGGATGTACTTTTATGATGGTAATGTTGTCATGTGATCGTTAATATTGATTACTTGTTTTAAAGTTATAATTAGTGAACAATACGGGGCGATTTTTACAATCATCAGATAACTTTTATCTGCGGAATAAGTTTGACGTTTTGACAGCTTTTGTACGGAAAATATGTCTTTAATTATAAAATTATTTGTTAGTTAACTAATGTATTTAAAACCGGACCTTACTATTACAAAGGGACTGCTATTTCCTACATTTAGTGCAGACCATTTTCTTAAATGCAATCATTTCAAGAAGAATATATAATGCCAAAAAAATTCTAGGGCAGAACCGCGGGCGCAGCAAGTTTCTAATAATTTTATGCGTAGCGATTGTCATCTGACCTCCGCAACCTAAAACAGGAAGCCATGTTTTCTCTAAAGCCTCGTTAGTTAATCATCAGGTAAAGGTGAGAGGCTTTGACCCTTTCGGTGTTAATGGGTCACATAAGGCTGAGCTATATCAAATGCAGCATGTTTACAGCGCAGCACGTGTCTATCACGCGCTCTACATTGCGCAGGCGCATGCTGCAACTATGCGCAAAGGCACTGGATTTAATTTGACATCTCGTACAATTATTTCAATCATTGCGAGCTCTGCATCGCAAAGTACGGGTCACGCGTCGCTGATTTTGGTGCGCCAATAATTAGCTTGGTAGACTGCATACCTCCGCTTTCTGAATTAAGAATTCTGGGATAAGCAGTACTTAAGTAACATTTGAGTACGGAGTTGTCAAAAAAATGATGGATTTTGAAGCATTTTTTTGACAACTCCGTACTCAAATACTACTTAAGTATTGCTTGTCTCGAATTCTCAATTCAGAAACCGGAGCATAGTCGTGTAGCCGCATAGTAGAATACTTAATTTATATACAAGAATTTTACCTGGACTGCCCCGTTGGTCTAGTGGACGCAAGCGTGACTGCTGAGCGTGAAGTCTTGGGTTCGATCCCCAGGTCGGACAAAGTGCTATTGGGTTTTTCCTGTCTGGATTTGTGGCCGGTTGATGGCAATAGGCTTGCCCCCTATTATATGGGACTTACACTTAACACAACGGCGGAATGTGTAGGTGTACTATACAACGTGTTACATCATTTCCCTTAAAAAAGAAAATGGTAATCAAATAGTCTTATAAGGTTGTTGTCATTTACCTCTCAGAGGAAATTAGGTAAGAATGTTAATAACTTTCTGGGTAGTCTACTCTTTACTTTTATGTTTTCAGGGTTGTGTTTCAGTGATGATTTTATTTTATGGCTTGTCTAAACATTTATTTGGGTTCTTCTTTTATTTTAAAATATTGCCAATAGAGTCTTTACAAGGGACCTTTTAATCTTCTTTCGGCTTTAGGGGTATTTTTGTAACACATTGTATAATTACACCTCTGCCCTACCCTTAGGGGAATACAAGCGTGATGTTATGTTTAAATATTACCTTTATAAATAGTTTGAAATATAGACCTACTTATAATTTTTTTAAACCTACAATTGACAAAGAAAACCGATCACTCACACTTCTCTCGATTATTCCTCATACATAATCCTTTTCAAATGACAACTTAAAAAATCATACCTGAATGCTGAAATGGTATACAAAAATAATTGTAGATGAGCAAAAAACTGTGACCAGAATTATTATGGCATGCAAGGTGTGCTATTGTTATTGTTCAAATATGCATGGGTCTCGTATTTTTGTGCCCCATTGTTCAGTTTGAGGGCATTAGGGCAAAACTTGATACAGATTTGGTTAATTTTTTGTGCGCGCAGGCACGGTTCTGTCCGTCATGTTTTTTGGGTAATTTGGGTTTTTTGTGGATAGTTTTTTTTTTTAGATTTGGTATCGTACTGCTTTATCCGCAAAAAGAGTAGAAATGTAAGCCGATGATCTAAAACATTTCCTTATATTTTTAAATTACGTACAAGAAGTGGTGTAGAGAAAAAAAAAGTTATGATCCCTTGATACTCTTTAAAATTTAAATAAGGATAGGTAGGTACCTATCCTACACAGTAAGGATTTTTAATAAAAAAATGTATGACGTCTTGCATACATATTGAAGTTAATTGTATTCGTAACCATGGAAATATAGATATGCACCGACAAAATATTTATAAATAGCTTTGCGCTGCCCTATTTTTCTTCGTTTTTAATAGGGTAATCTATTAATAGTTTATAAAATTACTTTTCTTTATGTCTTTATCAGGACAACGAATAAACTAAATCCATTAGCAGCGATGTCGTTCACATCAAAATGAACACAGCCAAATTCTAATAAGAATCCAGTTAGCGCAGTTTTCCCGAACATTAAAACAATTCGCGCGGAAAACCTCATCACGCCTAGGCCAGCGTCGGGCCGTGATTGGCTCACCTCTGGCCAATAGTAACGCTTGTTTCGGCCCACGGGCGTTAAGCGCGCACGCCTTCCTAACTTCTATTTTTGAATTCAAATAGATTTCGTGGGAGCGTTCTAATTTCTAACCGTTATTCGACGATGAGTAGGAGAATTTGGCAACTGTTTGTTTAACTGCGCGGTTCTATTAGGCGTTGAAATTACAATTTGAATGATTTGAAAAGAGAACAAGAGGTTTTCTTATGTAAAGGTTTTGAAACATGTTTGTTAACAGTTTTTTTGTATGCAAAAGAACGTACCGTTTTAACACGCGATGAGTTACGACTATTTTGATTCGAACCACACAAACGGTAGTAAGACGTCTATTTCTAATAATACCGTGACGACGTTACACGATCGCTCATCTGAGTAATTAATTCACAAGATTGCAATAGCTCATAATCGATAACTCTAAAAAAAACTTTATTAAATTTAAATTTTATCCACAATCAAATCCCTAATCACAGTACATACTAAATAATCAAAATACCAATTTATACGTAACGATTAATTAACACATACACAGATAAGTGAACTGAAACGGAAATTAACATCACTGTGGCGATGTGTTATCGTCGGAACGATTCCGAAATCTTGATACACGCACATCCACGTCGTAAATCTTATTTTGTGATTAAACGTGATGTTCGTGACTGTACCTACTTCGTGTGTGTAGTGATGATATGAAATAATTTGATTTGGTGAAAATTGTGTTCGATCCTGGCCACCTCTGAGTTTTCGAAGGATGAAGGAAAAAAAACCGGAAAGGACTTTAAAAAAATAGGTTTATTTATTTAATTTAATTTAATTTTTATTTTATTTATTATTCAATTACATAATTTAGAATATGGGTTACATACATTTGCCCCACAAAACCGTGTTATCGGTTTGACTATGGGATCGAGTCTCCGTACATTAATCAAACTATAAAAATAAAAGAAAAAACAAAACATAAGTAACTCGCAGCTAACAAATAGCTTGACGACGCGTTTGGTGCAGTGGCTAAGCGATTGGCTTCTGCGCTACGGGTCGTGGGTTCAATTCCCACACGGAACAAAAAATTGTATGGCCTACAGATAGTTGTTTCGGGTCTGGGCGTTTGTGTATGTGAGATTTGTGTCTGTAAAAGCACCCACGATGCAAGAGAAATCTTAGAGTGGGTGCAATGATACTCAAAAAAAAAAAAATGATCAATCAAAAAGTACAAAGAAAAAAAACTCCAACCATTTTCTTAACTGAACGAGAGACCAATAAGAAAAAAAAAACAAACTAACTGTTATTACTTTAAAATATCACACGCCTAACACGTCCAATAACACCGGAAATTAGAATCAAACACACGAGACGATTGCTTATCGGAACGATGCTTTAATTTAGTCGAACATCAACAGAGTCGATTCGTGTTCACGTACAATTTATGTCAATTTAAATCCGGATATGATGTTGTTAGTGGTAAGGAGAACACGCGAGAACTCGACAAATATGGATGTGTTGAGTGGAACTATCTAAAAAGAGGTTCTTTGTCACGTAACATAATGAAAGTGGTAATAGTACATTGTTACCCTAGGGGTGAAAGTAACTTATTTAGTCGAGGGACTAAATAAGTCTTTAACCCGAGGTAAACACTGGGCTTTTCATTACGAATACAAGGAAAGTAAAAATAAAAACATGAATTAGCTAAAGAAAAAATGAGTGAAATTTATTTAACATAAATCAACAACTTTGGTGAGATATTTATTTAAAGTTTGTGGTAAAATTTTAACAATTAGTTACCTATAGTTAGTGAAAGGTTTTTTCCACTACTGCTTTAGCCTCTTCGCTTATGAAATTAGGCGTTAAATCCATATCTAAATCAGATGAACTCATCTCTGCTATATGGAAGAATAAACAAAATTCTACAACTCGAAAAAACAAATGAAGATCGAATTGCCGCTTTCCCGCCTATTTTGTTTTTTTTTTCTGTGGCCGGCCAGCTATTCATCCATTATTTATCATTTTCATCATTAAAAAAATGGTAAATATTTTGCCCAAATCTATGTTATTTTAAAGAAATAGTTGAAACTAAATTATAATAAAGTCATTTAAAAAATATATTCTTTAATTAATATCTACATAACTTTTTGTTATTACAATTTTACATCGCGCTGTAATTAAGTGGCTATACAGAAAGTTGGAACATGGTTCAATAGAAATGCGAAAATAGAACTAGTTTTTTTTTAATTTGACAGCTTTCAGTTGAAAACGATTCTTCCTAGGGTTGAAAAGTATTACTTTCAACCCGCTCCTCAGGCAACTTCAGACCTACTTTCCGAGTATGAGTAATGAAAAGTACTTTTTGGCCCTTTCATTCATTCATTCAGCCGAAAGACGTCTACTGCTGGCCTCTCCCAAGCATCGCCACATCGACCGGTTCTGTGCTTCTCGCATGCAACGTATTCCCGCGACTTGCACCAGCAGCCTTATTGTCTAACTTGAAATCCATTACCAGTGAACTTGAAGTCGATTACCAGTGGTCGACCCAGTCAGAATGTTATCGGTATTGTCTAAGGTATTCAACTGGTCTTCGGTTTCGGAATGAATGATCCGTGTGAATCCAATTTCCAAGTTTTTGCGTTTCGTTAATGCAAGTAGGACTACTAATAGTGCCATGGTACTATTTGCAAATTAGTTGTTTTAGTAGTTGCAAAAACGGTAATTATATTTATTATGCTGTAAAAACACAGCCTGTGCATTATTTTTGTCATTATTTGCAATTTAATCACGTATTTTGTCAGTAAGTTTACTAAAAAATAGTAACGAAACGCACGTCACTCACTGTTGGAGTTGTCTGTGTATAGTCTATGGTCAAAAGATCGCGGTTTATTTTGTAGTCGTTGGTGTTGTGTGAATTTTTTTGCTGAAGATTCGTTTCAAAATAAAAAGTTACTACCGATTTTATGCGTTACAAAAGTTGTTATGTTGTTACACAACAGTGCGATAATATAATAGTATGGCTATTTCAGAATGCCTGCAAGAAAAGCAGTTTCTTTGCCGAAATGAATGCACCTATCTACTCAATTATAGGTGTTCAGATGATTAATAATTACTTCTGAGATATTAGGTAGGAAGTTATTTCTTATTCTTCAAACGCTTCTAATACAATGTTCAACACAACAGTGCTAAGATAGTATGGCTATTTCAGAATGCCTGCAAGAAAAGTACCTACCTAGTTTCTTTGCCGAAATGAATGCACCTATCTACTAAAATAAGGGTGTTCAGATGATTAATAATAAAATTACTTCTGAGATATTAGGTAGGAATTTATTTCATATTCTTCTAATACAATGTTCACCACAATTTTCTTATTTTGATAAAAATTTGACCAAAACACTTCAAACAAGATTCGAATGAGCTCCCTGCTTCATTTGACATTTCACATGGGCTTGAATTTGCTACTGAAATTCATTTCGGTGTTACGTAATACCAAAATCAGCCATAATACGAAGTTCCATTCATTCACTGGGTTTGAATTTCGCTGGTAATGGTGTTGTATGTGACAGCTATTTACACAATACGAAAGTGACAATTGAAGTCCAGGCTAGGTTTCAAATGTCAAAAATGAAGTCCATGTCCATTACCAGTTGAGTTAGACAATAAGGCTGCAGGTCATCTGTCCACCTCGTGGGAGGCCTTTTCAGCCCTAGTAATATCTACAAAATTTATAAAAAATCATTTGATTTCGTTTAAGTTTTTCATAAAAGTTCCTGATTAACTACTTGTTTGTTAATATTACATAACATATGTGGCTCATCACTGCCCCACTGCTGGGCACAGACCTCTTCTCAGAATGAGAAGGGTTTAGTCCTTAGTCCACCACGCTGTACTGGTGCGGGCTGGCGGACTACACACACCAACGAGAAGTTTTCTTTTGTTGGTGTCCTCAGGAGTGTAGGTTTCCTCACGATGTTTTCCTTCACCGTTAACGCAAGAGATAATCATATTCTGGTCCGCACATGAATTCGAAAAGTCAGAGGTGTGGGCTGGGTTCGAACTCAGACCTCCTGTCAATATTGTTCTCACTCTGTAATATTACTCTGTACCCTGCTGAGCCTGGTTGGTAAACTGACTATCATAGATAGTTATTTACTAACCAAAAACTCGTTAAAGTCAAAGTTTTTTATTTCAAGTAGACCAAATTACAGGTGCTTTTAAAACGTCAAAACTAGGTCACGGTTCCAAAAGGTAAGGAGAAGAACCGACAAGAAACTCCATGGATACTCTTTTTAAATAATAAATAGATCATGACAATTTAAGTACAGTATCGTGAGAAAAATAGTATGAGAATAATGCAGGTTAATGTAAGAAATAAACTCGTAGAGTACCTAGCAAATAGAAAAATACGCCTTTTGGGATTGCCATAGCAGTTAAGAGCTGACGAGTCCCGATTCCCGAGTCCCGTTTACTCCTGGATACAACTTCCTCTGTAAGAGCTGCCTTCTTCCAACAGCTTACCGTTATCATTGCCAGGTTGTCTATTATGCTTTAGGGTAATTCAATTAATCATTCTTTGTCGATTTTTGCAACCGAAACTAGACTTATTCTTTGAAACCGAATGTTACCTATACAGGGTAACTTCAAATTAACTAAAAAAACTGGCTTTCATAGTTGATTAAATAAAAATTACGTGCGCGCTCTTCCCTACTCTAATAATTAGGTATCAAGACATAAAAACAAATGCGATTTTTTTTTAAAACATGAATGTTTTCGGTTACTTAAATAGAGATAATTATGTGACGTTTTCCCAGTTAATTTGAAGTAGGTAACCCTATTTATTTATAGTATGACTAGTTGGTTCTAAAAATAATCCGTCAAAAATCTGTGTTACTTTTTTTTCTGCAATTAGAATAGAATATTTTCCATTGTACTCACATTTACTTATACAGACAAAATGAATACACAAGTATGCAATTCCCAAGTCTTACTTGTCGAAAGATTTAATTCTGCAACAATAATATCTCATATTATTTTTAAAACAACCGTTCCGTGAAACCCGTGCTGAAGGTATAACAATCTCTTATTTGTTAAACAAAACGCCTTGGTTGGCCTTGTTTAAGGCAAATTCTCAATGTACCCAGTGAATTTTTTGAAACATATTCCATTGTTATGTATTTCTATACGCTCCTGAGATGAGGACCTAGTTCAAATAGCTTTTTGGGCAAAATTTATTGATCAAATCGCTTCGAATCAATGGCGAAAATCAATGGCACGAAAACTTTAAAATGAAGTACTTACTTACCTACTTGGTTTATGAATGTATTATGATGTCTGATAAATAATAACAAAGTTATTATTTTCATACAAATGTATTATTTTGAGGCTAAAATACTTATAATAAACGCAACATCAAGTTAAAAGCTCAAATTAAAACTGCTACCGCCATCTATGTGAAAATAACTGAACCAATTGTTTTGTGAAACTCCCACGAGCGCTGTTGTCGCCTGCTCTGTTTGATTGAACCCAGTTTTCACGCAGTAAAGAGTAACAGAAAATATCGATTTCACGACAAAATCGATGATTTTGATTGAATTTTGACAACGGTGCATATTTTAATAAGTCATGCTCGTGACTAGATGCGGTTGAATTAACCCTATTTGACATTATTCTTACACGATGCATAAAATTAAGAAAAAAAAACAGATTATTTTCTTCAAAATCTCCTAAACTATATATGATGCGTAAAATACCTACCAAAAGAAGAAAACTGCAAAGGAACCGACGTTTGCCGATAAACATCTTTGTATTTTACAAAACTCATAACTCTTTGCAAATTTCACTTTAACGTCATTGAAATCGATTTGTTATTAAACTTGCCGATTACAATAGCATAAAACCTTTCAATATTGCCCCTGAAATGTAAACAGCGCCCTCTGTCGCCAGAGCGTTGAAGGAGAGTCGGCCCGTGCTGAAATCGCCACGAGCCAAACTGATAATGCTGTCCTTTTTTACCAACAGCGTTATACTATTTGTGTCCCTTTCACTCAACAGCGTTAGAGCTCTTGTCGCGCGTCTCGCTCCTATCGCATCGATCATTGATCTTTGAAATTCGAATGCGGTAACTCGAGCGGCGCGCGCGCAGGCCTTCGGCCACCGAGTTCCGTCCCGCTCTCACGCGCGGGCCATCGTTACCGTTGTCTCGTGTTTCTTTTATTGCCGTTTTATTATTTCTTGTAGATGATCACGCGATTGTGAGCTGTCGCTTGGCGCGCACACGTCACATTCCCCGTCTCTCTCTTTCGCTAAGGCAGCTGGATATTTTATCTCGTTCTGACCGGCGCATGTCGGACTCGCTGCCGTGCGTCGATGTTTTGGGAAGTGCACCCGCCCGGCGTTCCCACGGTTCACCTTCGGCCGACTTCCTTACGAAAAAAACAAACAAGAGCACTTTGTTGAAGAAAATCGACGTCTGCCGGTCGCGCTGAATGATTAATACAATTATGATCGCGCACGCTGCTACCTACACGACTTGATGGTAATAATAGTTCTTTATACGGGACACGTGGTCCGCGGCTCGGACTTTTGAATTATTGTTGTACAGACTAATTTTTCGGTTGATACCGTACAATGAAATACATTTAATACTTGAAAATGTGTAACATGTTTTTAATTTTGAAGTAATTGGAATGTTTTTGGTCTACGCGCACTTGTAGCGATTTTTCGTAGCGTTTCGTAGCTTTTAGGGAAATTTGTTTTTGTTTAGTCATTACGTTTTTAAATTTTTATTGAAAGTTACGTAAAGTGTTCTGACCGACTATTTCTTTACATTTTCTGGGTTATTGAAATTCGCTCGTTTTTATTGTTTTGTTATAAAAAGAATGACTACGCTACGAGATGTTACGGTACATTTTTTGCTAGCGGTGCCTTATGAGTACTTTCAAATTTATTTTTGAAATTCGATTGCAGGTTTTTTGTTAAATAAAATCGTATTGTATGACGAAGTTATTTGGTAATTGTATGAAGATATATGTATTCAGCTGACACTGCTGAGCAAAAAACTTCTTTCCTCCATCACCGTACTTTTTGGTCTTGGCTTGCTGTCCTGGTGATTTTGGTAAGACTCATTGTTCTTTTCTTGGTGAAATCTCTTACCATGTTAACATCTTTCTAATAACTCGTGAAATTTTTGATTTTAGACACCCAAAACATAGTACAGATTTAATTATTTCTGTCTTTGACTTCTTCGCGATAAACTCTAGCCGCACCTGATGGTAAAGGTAAACAAGGTCTAAGATGGAGCACACGAATCCAAGTAACAGAGATATACAGGGATTCCCTATACCCCTATACACCTCTGGCTTGTACAATACGGCCGACGTATCTTGGCAAGTCTGAAGTTAGTTGTTTGGCTGCGCAATGAATCTTTTAGAAACGAAATTGTCTACTGCGCAGCAAATCATCTAACTTCAGACTTGCCAAGATACGTCGGCCGTATTGTACATACACACTATAAAAATTCCTAGTCGCACATTACGCTTATAAAAACTGCGTTCTTACTTTTTGTTTACATTTAATTCGTATGAAAGACATGTAGGTCACATAATTAGATCACATTACGGACAAAGAGATTTCTGTGCAAACACATGTTGTAAAAAATAAAATAATTAATCTAGACATCATAAAAAATAGTGCACACGTAATTATATTTCATTGATTTATCCTGTTTACGTTACTTATAAGTAATTTGGGCCAGTATGTTGTTCAAAGTTTTTGTATATATTGTATTAAGTATAGTACAGAGTATAGTGGTGTCGTGTTCTGTTTATGATTGAGTGCGGAGACGCGGCAGATGGCGAATCATCCTTTTATGCGGGACTTATTCAATCAGGCGGGAGTGACGATGGGAAGCAGTGGATGAGACATGTATTTTTGTAAGATAGATAGATTTGATTTAGGCTGAGACTATTACACACTGACTAGACATAAGCGATTGAAATAAATGTAGGTAATATAAATGTATAAATATTCATATGTGGTGGCTACACTACTATACACGACAGTGATTTTTGGTGTATAGTGTAAATTAAAACTAATAATACATTTTGCTCACTCTTAGTCTTGTATTTTCATAAAGCTGTAGTTTTTAATATTTAGATATAGACTAAACTGTATCGTTATTTTTTATATTAACTGGGCAAAAATTATTTAAATTCAAAGGAAAACTTAAATGTTGCTTTATTGAGTTACTTATTTAACTTCTCCACCTCCTGAATACT
Organism: Amphipyra tragopoginis; assembly: GCA_905220435.1. NCBI lineage: Eukaryota > Metazoa > Arthropoda > Insecta > Lepidoptera > Noctuidae > Amphipyra > Amphipyra tragopoginis. The sequence goes on from HG992009.1 coordinate 17,480,564, forward strand.
GTTGAAAATAGGTCTTCGTACCTATAGTATTATAGTAATGTCATTACTGAGCTTGAGCCGCCGTTTCTTTTCTGTTTCTTTCTTTACTTTTCTTGACTATGGAAGCATCATAGATCCACCGAAATATGAAGTAATGTCACGTAGCCAATTAGTGTTGTCCATATCCATATCCTGACAATTTAATTAACATAACGCAGTTTTGATGCAAGAAAAGAAAATGCAAAAGCTCATAAATCACAATATTGATTTAAAAACCTATACTCAATGTGTGCTAAGTGTATTTTAATAGTCTAAAATTATAAGGAAAAATGCGGGAGCATACATTTTGTATCCAGAAATATTTTATTTGTGTTTGTCAAATTTTAACCTATCACATGTCGTATCCACGTTAAGTTATACGCGTGGCTGGCATGTGCTCAAGAAACAATATCCCTACTTGTGTAAGATGTCCCGAGGGAGCGGTTCTCACGCTCGCTCGGCGCAGGCGCACACGTGGCACGTCGATATCACACCTAATTACTTTATGTACTACAGCATTATGTATAACAGCTAAATATAAACGTTACTATGGAGTGAAGAGTTTTTAATGTTATGCCTTCATATAAGTATGTGTAGTAAGTTACGAACTCTATTCAGTGCACTAATAATGACATCATATTGCAATGGGGCCGAACTCTGCTAACAAAATTGTTGCCAAATAGGGTATTTGAGTGAAAAAGTCCAATTAGGCCGTCAGTTAGATTATCAAAAAATATTTGACTCGTATTTTTTCTTTTGTTACGTAAACCAAAATTGACGTAGATACGACACTTTTAAAATTGGTAAAACGTCACAAGCAAGTACAATTTTTACTTGCTTCTGATGTCACAAGCCCCCACTCTCGAGTTTTGATGCGTTTTATCTTTCCAAATATTCATAGATTTAACAAAAGAAAAAATACGTGTCCATTATACTTCAGACTAATTAGATTTGCAATTTATTGATGCTGTCAACATGCCTATTGCAAACGTATCACAATCATCGTCAGTTGACAACAAAAACAATCCCAAACATTTTAACAAATATTTTCGTAAATGTTTTAATGAACGGTTTGGCCTCTGTTCGGTTGCAGTTCGATCAACATTTCTGTTAACAGAATTGGCCTTTATCCGATAGGTATGTACAACATACTGACCGAGGAAGTGAAGAAGGAAATTGCTCATTTAATTTTAAAGACTGTGTGAGTGGTGTTTATGGCTATATTTCCTCACGACTTTGTAGCGTGTTACCGAGCCAAGATGTTGCGAATAATGAATTATATATACACTGTTGTTATGATTGTTAGACTACTAGCGGCAGTAGAACACGTTTAAGACTTAGAAGAAGAAAGAAGTCGTTACTTCAGAACAGACCGAATTGAGGACTATTTGGCGGTTTTCACAATGAAAGTGGAATCAAAGTGCTTCGTTCGGGTTTTTGGTATATCAACCATGAACCGATGGCGCTTTTTCGTGCTTCTGGCCGTCCGATAGAATAATACCTTTGTACACACGGCTACACATCAAGCTATACATTTCCAGTTTACACTGACATCTCATGGTAAGGAAATCCTATACAATGCGAGATCAGCTTATGTTGGAAATGTATAGCTTGATCTGTAGCCGTGCGTACATACAAACATAACATCACGTCTATATTCTCCGAAGGGGTGGGCAGAGGTGTATAGTATGAATCCAGACTCCGGGCTGCTACTGAGAAATTCCAAACGAAAAAATCCAATAACACTTTGTCCAACCTGGGGATCGATCGCTGGCGACTTCTAGAACAAGGAGGCGGTCAAAATTATTAAAAAAATAATCGTAAAAAATTAAATACATTTTTTAAACGTCAATCCAAATTCAAATGCCTTTAATTAACTATTTAAAATGCTAAGTCAATTCAGCGTTTTAATACGTCTATCAATACATAAATGAAATTACTTGAAGTTATTAAAACGTTTTAACAAGTTCAGTCTAATTAGTGGCTGTAGGAAGTGTGAAGTGTGTTTGATAATATCGGTGTGTTTCAACTATGTTTCTTTATTTTTATTACATTAGGAAGACGAGATAACGGCTCTCTGGTAGCTATGATTTCAATCGGTTAGAAGTAGCTGCGTATTTTCAAAGTGATAATAGTAAGTTTTATGTTTTAAGAGTCTTGGTTTAGTTGTGTACTTAGATGGTGAGTTTATTAAGTTGATTAGAGTTTAAAAGTCGGTTTAAATGCAGTCATCTTTTATGAAGGGCCGTCTGCAGTTAAAATTCAAAAAGTTTTGATAGACTTTTAGTTGGCCGACAGTGTGATCGGTCAGGCAATTAGGAGTGGGCGAGTTCAATGAAATCGGGCTAGCAAATCATTCAAAAAATGGCACGGCCGTCAAGTCTTTTTACGATGCCCAAGAAAAGGCAACTTAAAAGTCGGTTTAAATGCAGTCATCTTTTATGAAGGGCCGTCTGCAGTTAAAATTCAAAAAGTTTTGATAGACTTTTAGTTGGCCGACAGTGTGATCGGTCAGGCAATTAGGAGTGGGCGAGTTCAATGAAATCGGGCTAGCAAATCATTCAAAAAATGGCACGGCCGTCAAGTCTTTTTACGATGCCCAAGAAAAGGCAACTTAAAAGTCGGTTTAAATGCAGTCATCTTTTATGAAGGGCCGTCTGCAGTTAAAATTCATAAAGTTTTGATAGACTTTTAGTTGGCCGACAGTGTGATCGGTCAGGCAATTAGGAGTGGGCGAGTTCAATGAAATCGGGCTAGCAAATCATTCAAAAAATGGCACGGCCGTCAAGTCTTTTTACGATGCCCAAGAAAAGGCAACAACAGGCTGAGGCCACTTCAAAAATTCCAAGTTCACGAGGATGAAAGTGCCATATCGTCAGTGAAGTTCTAACAGTGCGTAAGTCATTTTGTGACAAAACCAGACAGACAACACTGGGAAAGCCACAATTTTACTTGAAATGAAAAAGATTATTAAGATTTTCAAATGTTTAAATCATCAAAGAGTTCATTTGTGATGATCATTAAAAACAATATTGCGTTCAGCGTAGTTACGCTCCTCGTTTTAAATAGTTTTTTCTCTTGTAAAGTAGCCATTTTTGACTTCCGCACTGTTAGAACTTCACTGACGATATGTATTAGGATACATACCATTTCCCTTAACAATATCGCTCAGCATTTTCGCTAAAATTAGTTAACCATCTCAAATTGCGAGAAGCACAAGACCGGTTGATGTGGCGATGCTTCGTCTTTCGGCTGAATGACGATGATGATGATCTCAAATTTTAAAATTAGTGAGCCAGATAACTTGTTTTAGATAGGCACAAACTAACTTCAATGATCATCATCCCATACTTTGATGTCACACATATGGGGGCGGTAAATTTTAGGGGTTGTCGAACAATTAAGTGAATCTCAAGTAAACTTATTTTGAATTGGATGAAAAAATTATGATGTTTTGCGTGAATAGTGCCTTCATGAATAATGATTATAATGAATGACGTATTTATTTATATGATAGGTTGTTGTATTATTATAATGTAAATGTGTTATGTGTTTTATTAATAAAGTTATATTATATTGATATCTGTTGTTTCCTTTGTAGAACCTAAAGAAAGATAGTTAATTAAGGATACTTGTTTCCTTTACTTCATATTCAAATTCTTTTTTTGAATATATGTATAATTATTTTTTAATGTTAAAATACTCCGGTTATGCATACTGAAAAGTTTAAAAATAATCTTTTTCACTGTTATCGTTTGCTAAAAGTCATTTAAAATAGGGCATGTCTTTTCACGGCGCGGCGCGGCAGTAACACATTGTAGATGTTCAGGGCCCTGAAGACTGTAATATCATTAGTAAATATTTGAAGGCAAAAATAGGTGCAGCAGTTGTAGCTAAAAACATTCGTCAAAATGCAAAAGATTTTTATTTGAGACCATTTTGCATATCCTTCACCACAAATTACAGAATTTTCAGGAGTAGTAATTTTGAGGAGTACTCATTTTGAGAAGTGCTCATTTTGTATACTTCTATGTTATAACTAAAATCGTGTGCTCAAAAGAAAATCTCCAAAGAGGTTTTTATCAGCATTTATTAGGCTTTACGTAACCTAATACAGATTGTGCACTTTTTACAGTTTGGACAGATTTCAAGGCCGATGTGGAAGTGGTGAGGATATGATATTGTGAATTTTATACGGTTTCTTTCACACGCAAAAAGTTTGGAGAAAGGAAACGATATATTTGAAGGGGCTCCGTACGAACGGAATCACGTGGGCATTTAAGGACAAGACGAATGACGCAAAAAGTATATGTTTGAAACTTTTTCTCTCCACATTTATGAGAGTGAAAAATGTTAAAAAAGATAAAGATAGTTTATTTGTCCAAAACATGAGTATGCAGTACAAACAAGTTTGCAAAGCAAGATGTTATAATAAAAATACACGTTCTTACATGTTTTGCCCACAAGGGCGTACAAATTTCATTTTTTTAAATTTTTATTTATTCTACCTATGTTATTTAAAATTAAGAGCTCAGATGAAATGTATGAGGTAGGTATTAATTATTTAAGAAATCATGTAGATTATAAAACACTTTTCTATTAGATATTTTTTTAAATGAAGTTTGAATTTAGTAATGTTAGTTGTTTAATATATTTAGGTAGTTTGTTAATTATTATCGGTGCAAGACAGAAAACACTTTTGTGCATTAACGCAGTATTAGATTTTACAATACACAGTCTATCGTCGTCTCTACGATTGCGAAAAAAAAGTTGTTACTGAAAATGTTGTCTAGTGAAAACGTTGATTAGTTTTAATTTAAATAAATAAAGCGTTCCGTGTGGTGCTGGACGTAAAGAATAGCACTACCGTATCTCTTCCTATGGGTGTCGTAAAAGGCGAATTAACTAGAGGATGGGCAGCAGCGTTCTCTGAGTATTTTAACAACCATACTGCGATCGCCAACCCACCTGCCAAGCATGGCGATTGTGGCAAACCCCCCCTATTGGGGGAGGCCTATGTCCAGCCGTGGACATCTTTCGGCTGAATCAACAAATAAAATGTGAGGTAAAAAAAAAATTGTCTTTGTCTCCTACATCCATGTCTAATCTAACATGTAAGTACCTAAGAGCAGAATGAAAACCTACCATTAACGTAGAAACATGTCGACCTCGGGTCAGGGGGCTTACTATGCTGACCTGACGGCCGGCAGCATCGCTGTTCTGCGAAAGCCGCAGAGAGCGCTGGCCGTCAGAGTCATCAGGGGGTATCGCACGATCTCCTACGAGGCGGCTTGCGTACTGGCCGGATCTCCGCCTTGGGACCTCGAGGCGTTAGTACTCGCGTCACTATATCGGTGGCGCGAGGAAGCGAGAACGCGGGGCGAGCGGCCGATGCAGCGACAGTTGGAGTTGCGTCGGTCGCAGCTGCACGAGGCCCTGGTGGCGGAGTGGCGGGACAGGCTTTCACGCCCTACCGCCGGCCTCGCCACCGTCGGGGCGGTCCGGCCGGTGCTCGAGCGCTGGCTCGGGAGGAGGCACGGCTCCCTGTCGTTTCGGGCGACGCAGGTGCTCTCGGGGCACGGTTGCTTCGGGAAGTACCTGTGTCGCATAAACAGGGAGCCAGACGCCCGGTGTCACCACTGCGGCGATTGCCGGGAGGACACGGCGTGGCACACGCTGGCAGAGTGTGCCGCTTGGGAGGAGCCGCGCCGTGCCCTCATCTCAGGAGTAGGCGGTGACCTGTCGCTGTCGGCCGTGGTCGAGTCCATGGTCGACAGCGAGGAGTCCTGGGACGCGGTGGTGTCCTTCTGCGACACGGTCATGTCGCAGAAGGAGGATGCGGAAAGGGTGAGGGAGATCACCTCCACTCACCCGGCCCGCAGCAGACGCACCGGGCGTCGGCGGAGGGCGGACAACGCCCTCTTCCAGCCCCCCTAAATGGGTCCAGGGGCGACGGACTTGGGGAAGTCTGTCGCCCCCCACACATCAGGACCCGAGGCGGCGGCGCGAAGTGTTCCAAGCGCGCCCCTCTTAGACGGCGCGGGGGGAGTCTAACACCTCACTCCCCCCGCTAACCCGAGGAGGTCCGCTGCGGCGGGCCGGCACCAGCCGGGGGTTGCGGAAGTGTCGTAAGTTCCCGCGACCCTCGGCGCAGGTGTGAGATGGAACACCGGGGTGGTTTTAGTCAGTAAGAGTCTGACAGACCCCTCCGCCCACCCCAGGGCGGAGGACATCCATGAGGATTTCCACCCCGAAAAAAAAAAAAAAAAAAAAAAAAAAGGGGGCTTACTATGACCTCTTAAAGCAGGATAGAAGTTGCCTGGATGTTGAACTGCCCTGCTTTTTTGTACTATGACATCGTTAGAGCAGGCCGGCGGCATGCCTGCTACGTTGACGTTTACGAAATCCATTCACCTTACACTTACCTTCAGCATTACCGTTCAACTTGGTTCAATAGTCGTTCACCTTAGTACTGTCATGGTACGATTTTTAGCGATTCAGAAGCAGGCCTGCTTTTGAACGGAAGTTGACTTGCTGGCATTTGAACGTTTTCATAAGAGGTCATGGTAAGCCCCCAGTGCTCAAAAATGACCAAATGAAATGGAGACTAAAACGCGAAAAAGCGGCGGTATATGGCGGTGTGCCTTGGCGCGCGCTCTTGTGATGTATGTAAACTGAGGACACGTTTTTTCGTAAATTTTGTACTAGACCTGTGGTCTATGTGTGTCTCCGTCAATGTAACCCACGTATAATTAATCCTGTATACCAATCACTACCTGTATCCAACAAAAAAATAACACCTTCAAATTGAAGTAGGTACTATCTTCATTTCAATACTGTTTTATGACTGTATTGATACCTCATTGCACTTAGTCTTTCATTTGACTTGACTTCCACACAAACCATACGATCTTATCTCCAAACACATCCCACACGACATTCCACCATAAGTTGTAGACTTTAAAGTTTATTTTCATTTATAAAGTGTGTGTAATTAAGTGGTTTACGATAGTTTAGAGGCGATACGTGACAACACCTGTCCACTTTTCCCACAGGCGAACGGATGTCGGCTGTCAAGTTATCTGAAAACATATACGTACGTCGTGGAACACCTACGTTTGTGTTAAATGAAATGCAGTTAGTGTTGATAATTGTGTGATTTGTTAGACTATCTATAGCATGAGCCATGAAGTAATGGCACGCGAACTTGTAGAAGAGTGTACGGGGTGCGGTACTTTATCATTTTAGCACTTAGGTATTCTAATTGACTACGCTGCGGGTATTGAAGTTATTGAATTAGCATACGCATAAAGCTTAGCTTCAGCTAGGACCAACTTGCTGGCTAAAACCTCTCTGATTCGAGCAATTCACAACATCAATTACATTCATATTTATGATTAATTACGGTTTACTCACGTGCATTTTTCGGGATATACCCGACTAGTTTCGGACCCAAACGGAGCCCTTAATCATGAGCTGATCACACGACGAGGTCGCGAGTCGAACGAGGCCTTTACTCATGAGCTGATCACGCGGCGAGGTCATGATTAAGGGCTCCGTTTGGGTCCGAAACTAGTCGGGCAATCCCGAAAAATGCACGTGAGTAAACCGTAATTAATCATAAATATGAATGTGTCTCACGAAAGTTATAATACATCAATTACATTCATATCGCGAGAGTCGAAATTGATATATTTACATGTCACTGGGGTGAATTCGCAAAAGTACTATTATTTACACTGTGTTACAAACAATGATCTCGAGATTGTATTTGGTGGTTTAATTTTAATTTTGTTTGTGTGACTTGGCTATTGCATTAGGTTACAGACCTGTAATGATAGTTAAAGGCATTTAAATAAATAAACAGTCCATTAGTGTCCTATTGGTGGACACGATCCTCTTCTTACAATGAGAAGGGTTAAGGCCTTAGTCTACCACGCTGGCCTGCCGGGATCATTTTGTCGATGCATTAATTCTTGCCGAGACGAAATAAACCATACATTATCTCGCCTCGGCACGAGATAATTAGACGACAAAATACGACTAGATAGCGCGGGTTGGCGCACTACCCACACAATAGAGAACAACGGACTACACACACCATTGAATTATTGGCAAGTAATTTCGTTAATGGAAAAGTTATTTTTGGTGAAGTAGAGATAGCTATTTGGTATAGCTCCCGGCAAAAAATAGGCCATTCCTTCGTATCCTGTAAGTGTCGTAAGATGCGACTAAGGAATTTTGTCGAGAGGATGGGTAGCAGTGTCTTCGTGTTTACTAATAACAACAAACTCTGATCACCAATAGGTTTGACAAGTGTGGTGATTAGTGATTATAGTGATTTCACCCTTGATCGTTTATGGTAGCGGTGGTTACGCTGATTTGATTCATGCTGCGATAATCGTAAATGGGGTGCATGAAAAGAGCCTCCACGAGTGACGATACTTAAGTACGTCCGGTGCACCCTGGGCAGTCAGCCCCGCTACCAACCTTGCTAACTGGTTAATCTTTTCACCACAGCATGAGCTATTCTTGTATAGCTCGTGCCGATACGATAGAAGAAGATCGTAATTTACTTAATTATTGTTAATTAAGGCGCTCCAAATACTTATTCATTAGTACACATACACAAGATTTAAATATAAAGTTTTAGACAATTGTGAATTTGTCACCTACTGCATAGAACTTGCAGAAATATTTGTGTTATAGTAAGAAGCTTTTATTTTATTTTACTTTTATTTATTTCACAAAATAAGCCCAGAAGAGGACTTTTTTTAAGTATATGCATACAACGAAAGCATAAAAATAATGAACTGAAGAATGGATACAATTTTATAGAGATTGTAATTTAAAAAAAGGTTTTAGCAGTTACTTTTAATGTTTTATCAACGGTAGCCTTAATCCCACCATGGATTTATTTTGTAAAGTAAATAAATAGTTTTTTATACCATCTGTGTTTTTATTTTCCTTTTACTTATTGAAAACAGGTGTAATATTTTTTTCCTTGTAAAAAGATTTTCCTTAACAGAACATGTTTTGAATTATCCCCTCGCTAAGCTGACAACCAAACATTATAATCAATAAAAAATGATCCCTTGTAATGAGAACGAACTTGTTTTAAAAGTTCAACGCTCGTGTCTCTGGTCAATTAAACAAAGACCATTAATTATATTGTTTGAATTAATTAACGAGTAAAGTTTTGATTCGACTGTTATTCTTTTTTGGGCTTATTATTGGACCGGCATGTAAATATATGCATACGAAATCGAATTGAGATCGAGATTTTCTTATGCAACGTTCACATTTGGTCAACTAAGGCCAACGAACGACAACAAACGTTCGTCATTTGTTGAATTTGACCAAACTTTATATTGAAATCCCGTTTATTTCGGTTTTTAGCGGTATTGAGCACCGTTCATCGGTTAGGTGTGTACGCTGCATTAACGCTTAGATGGACAAAAAACGTCACAGAATTCAAAAAGGCATCCATTTCCAAGGGATGGGAAAAGGAGTAGAAAAAGAGAAAGAAAAAAAAGAGGACAACTTGAAACATATCGGTGACTAACACAAGACAGGAAAGGGTGATCTTTAGAGGAGGCCTATGCCACAAGACATGCTGATGTCGTATTGTAGGTACTCGTAAAATAGGCATGTTGACAGCATCAATAAATTGCAAATCTAATTATTCCGCCAGTTAGAATCATGAAAAATAATGGACACGTATTTTTTCTTTTCTTAAATCTATGAATTTTTGGAAAGATAAAACACATCAAAACTCGAGAGTAGGGGCTTGTGACGTCAGAAGCAAGTACCTAAAAATTGTACTTGCTTGTTACGCACATCTTGCTTGTGACGTTTTGCCTATTTTAAAAGTGTCGTATCTTCGTCAATTTTGGTTTACATAACAAAAGAAAAAATTCGGGTCAAATATTTTTTGTTATCTAACTGACGAACTAATTCGTTTTTTTCAGTCAAATACCCTATTGAAATCCAACATTATAACTGCAAATTCAATACAAAAAATGGATTCTTATAATCTATATTATTTTTCAAATTAAATTATTTTGTCATGCAATATTTTTTATAAATTATAATTTGCATTATTAGGAATAAAGGCTATATTATTATTATTAAACGCTGAGATTAAATACATAAAATTAAGTAATTGACAAAAGCAAAGAAGAACAGCCTCATTAATAAAAAAAAGTTTACATGATTCCTGCTGTTTCAGTAAGAAAAAATTGGCGTTAAAAACCACTTGTATATTAAAATGAATACTTACGCAGTTACGCACGTATTCTATCGTTATTTTTGGTTCGTCAGACCCTTAATTTTACTTATGAGTAGTTTAGAAACGAGCCTCTCTCAGAAGGCGGCGCCGCATCTTCAAACCGCCGCAGGGCTAAAATGTTCCGAATGTTCCGATGGTAAAATGCTTCACTGATTTGCTACCGTTGCCGTCCTATCATAGTATATGTAAATTCAAAAGAAACGCGTTTTTTCTTCATTACAATATAGGGTGACTGGTAATTAGTGACCGATACTTTAACACATGATTGTATACTCATGATAACAAAGAACTTTCCCAAAGAAACATTTTTAAAATTTTATTTTTTTCATTTAAAATTTATTAATAAACCGTTATGGAATGGACGCGGCTCGTATTAAGGAAATATTTTTTTTGGTTTTATAAATAATGTTTCTTTGGGAAAGTTTTTTGTTGTCATGAGTACGATCATGTGTTAAAGTATCGGTCACTAATTAAATAGTCAAACGAACTTACCTGTAAGTGAAGTTCGACTGTAATTATACGAAGTTGTTGTCTCGTCCGAATATGATGATAGAAAACAAGTGTAGTCCCGGTTCTCTAGTCACTAACGTCACATAATTTTAAAGAAATTAAAATGTCTGGAACGCACCCGCCTGTGCTGCCACCTGCCTCTGTAACTAGGATCATTAAGTTCATAGCGTTTTATTGGTTTTACAACATAGGGTCCATGCTCATGTCTTTACATAGTATGGAGTGTTTGGGTAGGGAGGGACTCATCATATTCGGACGAGACAACAACTTCGTATAATTACAGTCGAACTTCACTTACAGGTAAGTTCGTTTGACTATTTAATTATACTCGTTGTTGTCTCGTCCTCTATGATGATAGAAAACAAGTGTAGATGTTCAAAGATAAGTTGTAAAATCAATAAACATTTGTTAAAAAAGAAGACAATCAGGATTGTGCTTCTTAATTCAAATTAAATAATGTATATATAAACCCATTAGGGATTACTTTAGAAATGGTTTCTATAGTTGGAATCTGTATTCCACACGAACGCGCTGTAGAATGAGATAAACGTTTTATACCTCTTTAATTTAGTTGCATTGTTGCAATCTTATCATCTTTTAGAAAACTTATAAATTATGAAGTGATAAGGCGCTATTCTTCGTTTACTACTTACGAAATTTGATCGATCTGTCAATAATTGATGTTAGAGCCATCTATCGAAAATTGCATGTAACTAAGTGCAACTTACGTGCGAACTCACTGTTCGGTGGGTTCCACGCCTCGATTGATATTTAGCGGCGTGATAATTATTTCCGCTAAGATGCGCTCAAAGTAAACTTCCGAGTAATAAATAGTTAATAAAGTATTTAGGTATTCTATTATTGGAAATAGAAACTAACTTTGGTAAATGAACTCTTTTTGATAGCTTTCTACTAATAGCCACCACTGCTAACTTCAATAGCATCAAGTTCGAGTAAGGCTTAATAAACTTTTTGAAAAATTTACAACAAAACATAACTCCTAGTATATATAACATAACTTTGGTATTCCTGACGTGTACTACCTATACCCTTTTCATCCTAAACTGATATCTGACTTTTCTGTACTTACAAACGTTATCATGCAAGGAATACTTTATATGTAGGTACATATATTTTGTATTCAATCCTCATCATTATAATGTATCATTTTCTATGTAATATAGCTATTTTACGTTTTTGATGATGTCGTTTACGTTATTTCGATAGCAGTCTCTATACGACTATTAGATAATTTTCAAAATGACCGAGTTGTCAGGGCTACTCAGGACTCATTTTTGGGTGAACAGAGTATAATGTACGAGAAATTATTATGTAGTGTCATAATATTAGTATCATTGTATATCCCTGACTGCCTCATTGGTCTAGTGGTCGTCGCGACCGCTGATCCTCTTTTCAGCCTGGTTTTTTGAAATGAGGGTGTACTACGCGCCTCTATCCAGCGCTATGGGGAGTACATCTGTGATGTTATGTTATGTGTATCTAATAGATATTTTATACTTTCTTGTTAGTAGTAATTCAACATAGTGAATTCATTCTGAACATTATGTTTAGTTGTACTAAGACATTAATGTTTGTTTGTGATTAGTTATGGATTGCATCCAACATGCATGTGTGTGGCACAAATTAATATCAGCAATGTACCTAATACCCAAATGGGTTCCGGTAGTGTTTTCCAGGATCTTAGATTTTATTGATTTCAATAGGTACGACAATGCTAGTTGTTTTGATTAGCACTGACCTTCATTACTTTTGGATGAACATTTTTTTTTTTTTTTTTTTTTTTTTTTTTTTTTTTTTTATATTTGTTTCAATATTGTTTGTGTGTTAAATAACTATAAATAGAATTTTGTAGAAACAGCATGTGTAATATTTTGTAATTCTAATAGATAATTTAAGGAATTAAATATTTGTATCAACAATTCACATACAAAACGTTTTCTTTTTGACATACATAATCTTCTATATTTTTTAATTGTTTGAATACAATAAAAAATTGTATTGATCTACATGTTATGTGTAATACGTATAACACGTATTATCTTACCTTTACAATAATGTAAAGTAAAAAGCAAAATAATGCAATGTTATGATGTCCGCACAAAGAAAATTAATCACAGCACTCTGCACAAAGTGGTTTCACGACCTTAATTAAATATTTTACTTATTTTATTATTATACAAGGTTCTTAATTTCATAAATATTGAGCATGAAAAGCGTAGTATACCTAATTATGGTCAGATCAGACATCACTTTATTTATTTGAGCATAAATTATATTGAATATGGGCCTATTCTAGAACCTAATAAAAAATTCTGAACAGTTTGGCCCTTCTTGACCCAGTGATTAATTGTACTGAAGGTTACGGTCCCAGCCTTACAGGGTCTTTTTGTTAAAGCATAGAAATTCTAAATCTCAGATATTTTATGAATACTTAATAGGTAATTAATTGCATTTTTATCTGTAGGTTCTATTTTGTTGTTGAAGAGAGAAAATACTAGAAATGGTTGGCATCTACTTGCCCGCCAGGTTTTCATTACCCTGTCTTTCTCTATTTTTCAATGTTAATAACAAGCTCGTTTGAGCTCTTTGGCCTCTAGTTGCCATTAACACACATTAAAAAAGGCACCATCTTTTTGGTAACAATTTATAATCACTTGATGTGTGCCTGTTGTTATTTTTAACATCATTTTCAAAAAAACTAACTAAATAGGTACATCTCAAATATTCCAATATTTAGGTGTTGGAGGTCTTAATTTATAGAAACTTCCAATGAGTCTTTTGGTTCTGTTTTCTATACTGAAAAGTGATCCTATTTTATTGTTTATATAGCCATATAAAGTGGAGTAGATAATTGTATTTATTATACTCATACTAATATAGAGTAAATACAGTCACTGTTTAATTGGGCTGTAGATACCTATGTAACCAAAAGAATTATAGTTAAATAGAAGGCTATTTTCTTTGAAACAGAATCTTAGTTAGGTACTTTTCACTTTTCTTGTTGACATTGATCATATACATATAAATATGACTCTTTAAATTTAATAATACTAGAAAAATATTTTTCTGTTTGAGTTTACATACTGTGTATTTGGTGGTTTTCCCAACTTTTAACCGGTCACTGGTGGACCGGTTAACCGGTCAGGTCAGTTTTGACAAAAGTATGTAATTGAAGTAATGATTTATTATATCTTATTACAAGATAAAAAATGGGCAACCAAAGAGCTGATTGTCTTAAGCATTACAGACTTCTATAGCTTTTAATAGGATTAATTCATTAATTTCAGATGCTAGCTGCAAATTTTAAGTTTAGAAAATTAACCATTTAACTGAATGTTATTATGGTGTGATTTCCTTTTAAAAGTGGATTTTATATCCTATATCCTAATCAGTGATGATAGGTTATCTGGTAAGTTGTTCCAAATCATAAAAAATGAAATTGAAAGAACGGCCCACCTGTCAGGTTACTTCTGCCCTCACAGTGTTATCTTCTCCTCTTGATGACTCTGTTTTCACCTCTGGATGAAGGCCCCACCAGTTTAAAGCCTGACTTTTTTAAAGTTTTAGTCTAGACAACAAGGCATTCTTCACACACATTTGAAGATGTGAGCCCAGCACTGACACGGCTGTAGCGGGGTGTTGCTGTCTTATTATTTCATTAACTGCAGCATTTATTCTAGGATATAGCAATGCACATAGCATTATATCATAGTGTTGTACCATTTACTGAAAATTAAGTAAAAGATGGATTTTTCCTCACAAATTTTTCTTCCTTTAGCTAGGCCATTTTTTATTATTATTGGCCATCTTTCAGCAATCTGTTTACGTTCTCCTTGATTTGCACGTTGTGGAGAAGCAGCTAGTATCTCCATTAGGTTGTATTCTCACATTTCTTCCTGAGGGACTTCACCTCGGAATCAACCACCTCATTTAGCAAATCTGTGTTAATGCCAAAAAAAACTCTGGTTAAATACATTCAACCACCTTCAGAGGCTGATTCTCATTATTTTTATGCAATACAGATGAATTGTTCATGCTTCATGCTGTTAGGCTACAAGCATTGTAACGTTATTCTAACCATGTAAGTCCCCACAGAACTTCCCTTTAAGGTTATAACGAATGTCAACCACGTGCGTTCCCTCAGAACGCCCCAAAGGTTGCATGGATGCTCACAAGAGAGAGAGCGGTTTTAGACCATGTGCGCTCCCGCAGAACGCCCCTCAGGTCTATTGCATTGTTTTGACACAAAGTCAGAGAATCTTCACCTATGGCTTGGTGCGCCGTTAGGCTACAAACATTACATCCTTAATAATATAACCACGTAAGCCCCCGCAGGACTTCCCTTTAAGGTTATAAAGAATATCAACCACGTGCGTCCCTTCAGAACGCCCCACAGGTTGCATGGATGTTCACAACAGAGTAGTATTAGACCACGTGCGCTCCCGCAGAACGCCCCTCGGGTCCATTATGTTGTTTTGACACAGAGTAAGAGCACCTTCACTTGGGGTTGAAAAAACACTTGCACCAAGCCGCATGATAATCACACTCGATATTGCGATATATTTGTTATTCAATGCATTGAAAAATAGAAATAAACTGCATGCAGAGAAAAAAATAAATACAGTAAAAGCCACTCTTGAGTCATGGCGTTGAATTCTTTCTTCAGAATCACTTCGGAGCTAAAAATGTTTGATACGCTTTTACAGTTTACGTATCTTTTTTAATAGATCGGATTTATCTTGATCTTTTGATCTTCTTTTTCCTAGTTTTATGTTAATTTACGCGTTTTTTCACTAAGAATGAAGAAGAAACGATGTGACGTAAAGCTTGACATAAAACCGAATGATCCTAGTTACAGAGGCAGGTGGCAGCACAGGCGGGTGCGTTCCAGACATTTTAATTTCTTTAAAATTATGTGACGTTAGTGACTAGAGAACCGGGACTACACTTGTTTTCTATCATCATAGAGGACGAGACAACAACGAGTATAATTAGCAGTCACCCTATATACTATTCGTATGCCCGTCTTTGACCCTGTCTGAGCTACCATTAGGTGCGACTAGAGACAAACGCGACCAAGTCAAATAATAAATAAATAAACACTAGCTCAAATTTTCTTGATTTACAACAACTAGTCTTAAATATAGTTTCCGTTCCAAATCTCTAAATAAAAACTTGAAAAAGTATCCAATCTAATCTCTATCAAAATTAAATCTGCCGTCCCATCACATTTAATTAAATTCAGAAAAAAACGCTTTTTTTCAGATTTCAATATCATAAATCTATTAAAAAGTAAAGTCCTGACTGACTGATTGACTGACTCATCAACGCCCAGCCCAAACCCTTGGACCTAGAAAGTTGAATTTTTGCACAGAGGTTATACCTTTATAATGTAGACAAGGAACAAGGAAGGATTTTTCGAAATTTAACTTCTAAGGGAGTTAAATAGGGGATGAAAGTTTGTATGGAAAATCGTCACATAACGGGTTTAAAATTACATGCAAGCGAAGCGGGCAAAAGCTAGTTATTAAATATATCCACTAGCTCAGATTTTCTTGATTCACAGCATACTTAAATATAGCTTCCGTTCCAAATTTCTAAATAAAAACTTGAAAAAGCTTCCAATCTAATCTCAATCAAACGAAAATTAAAAACCAATAATTAATGAACAGTTACCTGATGACCGGTTGCACTCAAAACAATCAGAACCATTAACCAACAGGTGTTTGTATATTATTAATTGTTATTACAAAGTTTCTACTTACGACAGACCACCCAGCTATCGGCACTGATATAAATCATCAGAAGGAGATAGGAGGCTGTAAATATGTGACTATTAATTAAAATGGAAGCCATTTTGTGTTGACTTTTTATGATTAAGTGTTTCGATGTTGTTTTGATTGTGCGTGGGTTGGTAGCATTGCCGTGTTTTTAAACACCTAAAGGTGGGTACACACGAACGAATACGAACATCGAATACGAATCACTGTGAACGTGTTCGCCGAACACACTGTTTGGTAAAGCCGTGTACGCACGAGCGAACACGAGGCGTATTTGTTATTTAGGTAAAACTTCGAACATAAGTTCAGCTGTCCATGTACCTCGTGCACCATCGTTGTAAGCTGGGTACGCAAAAACGAACACGAACATGACACACAACAACGATGTTCACGTTGGAACACGTTGTTTGAATGTGCGTACTATCACCAAACAGTGTGGTCGACAAACACGTTCATAGTGATACGTGTTCAATGTTCGTGTTCGTTGTTTGCATGTGCGTACTATTAAGCCGACGCACGAATGAACACGAACATCGAACACGAATCACTATGAAAGTGTTCGCCGAACACACTGTTCGGTAGTGGTACGCACGTGCAAACAACGTGTTCGATATACGTGTTCGCGATGTTCGTGTTCGTTCATGCATACCCGGCTTATCAACGCAGGCGCATGAGTTAGATGAATAGCTGGAGTAATGTTTGAAGCTTTAGCTAAATAACAAATACGTTGTTTTTTTTATAATTCTTTTCGAGAAAATGTATGAAGGCTCTATGTGTGCCACAGACAATAATAGCAAAAGTAGAGCCGTAGAAGTAATATTAGCTCAGATTTTAAAGCGATGCAACTTAATCCCAGATTGCCAAATAGTTACTACACTTATGGCAAAATACATCAACGCTACTCAATTTTAAGTTGCTGTTAATTTCGTGCTGTCACTGTCACTCTGCCTTAAAATAACAGTGATAGCACGAGACTTAACGGCAATTTAAATTTGAGTTACGTTTGAGTATTTCGTCCGTGTGGTGCTGGACGTAAAGAATATCACTACCCCATCTCTGTCCGTGTGTGTCGTAAAAGGCGACTAAGGGATTCACTAGAGGATGGGCAGCAGCGTTCTCTGTGTACTTTAACAACCATACTGCGATCGCCAACCCGCCTGCCAAGCGTGGCGGTTATGGCAAAGCATCATGGATAATGGCAATGTTTGGGGAGGCCTATGTCCAGCAGTGGCCGTCTTTTTGCTGAATGATGATGATGATGGGTATTTGGCGAGTATGTCCTTATTCATGTCAGTATAAATTTGATGTAACCTAATCAGCCTTGTAACCCACTTTAAAATTTGTCTCTAACCGACTCAAGACGGTTCGTTCAGGAAATCTTTGGAAGAGAATCATGCCTGTGAAAGTCTTGAGGCTGGAATTTCACTGGATTTTCTAATTGCAACACCTGTTAGTTTTCATTCAACGCTTTGTTAAACCGAACGTCACTTTTCCACAAGGCCATAAGTATTTACTGCGATTGTAGATAACCTTCACTGCGCTTACAGAGTTCCTTACTAGCTTCTTAGCTTCGATTGAAGGAAACACAGTGATGGTAAATCCTAGCGGTTTACTTGCGTATTTTCATTGTCATAAATACACTCATTTACAAACGTATGATCTATTTTTCTTAGCTCGTGAACACCTGGTTTTATTAAAGGAAGTCCTTAGGAAAATTAGTTTTCACAATAAATGTTGTGACGAATAATGAGTCGTACTCACATTGCCAGTAACACAGACTTCCTTATGGTCGCAAGCGTGAATGCTGAGCGTGAGGTCCTGGGTTCGATCCCCAGGTCGGGCATTGCTATCGGGTTTTTGAGTATGGAATTTCTCTATAGCAGCCCGGAGTCTGGGGGACTCCCTAAGCACGAAGTCCGTGGTTTCGGCCTGAGTTACGAGCGTTTCCCTATCACCAACGGACATACGATTATTTCGGGGCCCGAACTGAGAATGAATGACAACACGATTTGACAGTTGTCCCTACTAAAGATATGTTTTTGCCCGTCCGAAAAGTTGAACTTGACGCTTGTTTTGTTCACTCCTACGTTTCGGGCTACTTTCGGACGGGCGACTAACTTCGTTGACGGATTTAGGGAGTAGGCCCCCTGGTTCGTGCTCGGTTGATGGAAATAGGCTCGCCCCCTATTAGAAGGGACTTAAACATAACAGCAAAATGTGGGTGTACAATACACATCTTCCGAACTCTTCGGGGAATAGAGCCGTGACGGTAGATATGTATTGCCATCGTAACAAACATATGACCAACTTCTTCACATTATCTGGTGAACACCTGAGGATTAATAATGTCACATTTGGTGAATGATATTTCGTTTCATATTCGTAATCGTGACCACAAGTGGACTGCACATCCTGTCACAACTGCAAACTATGCAACTGCCCAAATGCCGTTTGAAGGCAGTTAAAATGCAGTCAATGCAACTGCGTGACAACTGCTGATTGGTGCAGTACACTTGCAGTTATGATCATGTATATGAAACGAAATAGCATCATCTCTCTGCCTTTATCCTCCTTTAAGTGGGGTCGCACAAAACAACATGTATTCCTCTTCCATTCTCCTCTATCAGCCGTCATCTCAGTATTCAGAATATGAAAGAAAATATGATTCACCAAATGTAACGTTATTAGCCCCTTTGGTTTTCTTCAAGGAAATCCTTTAGAAAAACCGGGTTTTCACCGGTTATGACGAATAATTACTATTGTGTGGTTTAATTTTAATTTGTATCGTGCACCTTCATGGCTTTTCCACAAGACGGATGTTTGTGTGTTCTACCATAATTAATATTAATGAGTAGAAGATTTTCCTTTCATAATTATTTTTGTTAATTTTATTCCAAATATTAATGAGTCATCAATTTTATTTGATTATTTCCTATTAATATTAAAGATGCAGCTGTTTTGGTTATCTTATATCCGTTAAAACTGGATTTTAATCACTAACTATTCTCTAACACGTTGTAAACTCCCGGACTACCTGTATGGTGAGCTCTTTGACTTTATGGCGTAATATTGGTTTTAAATGAATATTATTACAATTTTGCTTTGCACTCCATCAAAATAACCGTACTTCTTACCTCTTTAAAAATAAGGGCTAATTTCCTTTAGCAATTTATTTAGATAAGGCAAAGTAAAAGTTGTGTTACTGTTGAAATAAATCGAACTTCCTCCCGACTCAATCCAATTTGTCTCTACTATGGAGATTAGGTTAATAAATTGTTTTAATTGATATAGGAAGCCCTTTCTTATCTTAAATTAATATAATTAGGCGGCTACATTAAGTATAAATTGTAATGTTGGTAGTGGGATAATGTCAACGTATTTTCCGAAACCGTAACATAGCATAATTAGCTCATTACTGTCCCACTGCTGGGCACGAGCCTCTTCTCAGAATAAGAAGGGTTTAGATCTTAGTCCACCAAGCTAGCCTGGGCTCCAATTCTCCTAAAATAAATTGTTGCCAAACGCAATCGAACCACAACCGTCAGTCAGTTTTTGTTTTCGAAAACTTTCAAAATGATTGATTTTGTTTTTTGTGTCAAACAATTTGATAGCTTTTGAAATTGAGAACTGTCTAAATGAACGGTTCGGCCTTGGTTCGGTTGTGATTTATCAAGATTTATTTTAGGAGAATTAGGCCCCAGGTGTGGGTACACACACCATCGAGAACTTTATGGAGCCCTCTCAAATGTGCAGGTTTCGTCACGATGTTTTCCTGCACCGTTAACGCAAGTGATAATCAAATTCGAAGTACAAAGTTACAAAGAAATATAGCTCTTAATCATTCGACATCTCAACAGGGAAGCCTTTGACCAGCAGTGGATGTTATAAGGCTAAAATAATGATAATTCTTAGCCCTGTATTATTAAACAACCCTCAACATGACGGCCTGGTAAATCCCAAAAGGCGCTGCCGTAGAGTAGAATTTCATACATTTGACACCTTTTTAGGGTTTCGTACCCAAAGGGTAAAACGGGACCCTATTACTAAGGCTCCGCTGTCCGTCTGTCGGTCTGTCTGTCCGTCCGTCACCAGGCTGTATCTCATGAACCGTGATAGTTAGACAGTTGAAATTTTCACAGATGATGTATTTCTGTTGCCGCTATAGCAGCAAATATTAAAAAACAGAATAAAATAAATATTTAAGGGGGCTCCCATACAACAAACGTGATTTTTTTCCGTTTTTATAGACAAGGGTACGGAACCCTCCGTGCGCGAGTCCGACTCGCACTTGGCCGGTTTTATTTTATCTACCTCTCAAATTATTTCAAAACGACGCTTAAGAGCTCTCAAATGGTAATCGTTTATTAATAGGCCATAATTGAAGTCTTTTTGTTTTTACCAATTCAATATAAATTTAAATTCAATGCCCTATATTTATTTAGTTTAGCTTAGTTCAGCTGCACGCATAGCTACAGTAGATGCTGAATAAGCAGTCCTTACAATGTTTATTTATCACACGTTATATACTGCTACATTTGCAGTAGGTAAGTCGCAGTTAGTCGCTACATTAGCGTGTACCGTCAATGTCTACATCGAACGTCGCCAACAATTTAATTGCAATTACAGTTTTGCTTCAATTGAGTCCGCAAATCATTGAATTATACCTCCTTCTTAGGGCTGCTAACGTTAATGCTCCAGTTTAAATCCACTGTGGCCTAGTTTAAATTCATGGTGGCCTAGTTTAAATCCATATTGTCCTAGTTTAATTCCATCGTGTCCTATTTTAAATGCATCGGCTATTCTATTCTTGTATAGCTCGTGCCGATACGATAGAAGAAGAAGAATGCATCTTTTCCTAGTTAAAATCCAGCGTGTCCAAGTTTAAATCTATCGTGTCTTAGTTTAAATCCATCGTGTCCTAGTTTAAATCCATCATGATCTAATTTTAATCCATTGTAGAAGAAATTAGTACAGATCAATAATTTAGCATTGGGACCGAAAAGCTGATGGTGAAATAAAGTCATGTGTGTCAGTTAACTGGTAAAAGAGAGCAAAAGATGTGAGGGATATGATTTCTGGAGGTCTTTCCCTACGAATGTCTACTGATATGTTTGTTATTCCGATAGAAATATAAAGTCTGACATTTTATCGGTAAGGAAAGGGCCAAATATCAATATTTTTGTGAAAATTAAGGCTTTTATCAATCAACTCTGCATAGGCCGCTCTCCCATTAAGGACTTACTATACTACCTACTCCTCAATATTTTAAAACCATTAAATTCTCATGTTTAAAATATGGCAAATCTTAAATACCAGGCTTATTAATTAGACAGATTTTTATAATGTTTAATTTAGAGAGCAGCAGCCCTATTCAGTTAGTCATCACCATCCTGCAATCACGACAATTGTCACACGATTGATGGTTGGTGCATTGAAACAAATGAAACGTCGTAAAACAAGCTGTTGTGCGATCGTTAAACCGACGATAATATTTAATGCGATAACTTGTGATAAGCTCTAGTAGGGATCCTTTGATCGCCACTCAGACAGAAGAAAGTACCAAGAATGTTTCATCTCTTTTTGGACCTATTTTGATGTTTTTCTTTTTATTACTACTAAGTTTGACTGGAAGAGAATGCCTTATGGCATTAAGTCCGCCTTATGTACCAATTTTTTCGTGTTTAAAACAAAAAAGTAAAAAAACTTTTTTAACGGTACCTTTTCTAGAATCTTTTCTCCTTGGTTCCTATATGTTGAGTATCACAGTAATTAAGTAGGTACCAACGAAACGTTTAGTAAAAAAATTATTACTTGTTGAGTTCCTGATAACATGTGACGTAATTTACTCATTGGGTGCCTAGAAATCATATCTTCAATAGCCAGTAACTGGGTTGCGGAGGTCTAATGGTAGTCGCTCCGTGTAGAATACTGGTATCAGTCGCATCTGGTTTTGACTGGAAGCAGATTAGCAGATCCCAGCATAGTTGGGAAAAGGCTAGGCGGAACAAGTGAGTTCCTAAAAATAGTGAATTTTATAGCTACAATGGCGTCTTCATTACTGTTTTAAAATTATACTCACGTCATAGCTATTGATTATTTATCGGTCTTACAGATTTTTGTGAATTCAGGAAATCTGTCTGTATAACTGGTATACTTTGTACCTTACATGTAATTATAGAAAGATTATTTTCGTAGGAACTAAGTTACGAGTATCGTTTGTAAATATTTTTTACCTAACAATAGAACTCTTACAACCTTGTTCTAAACGAGCTTCAGTGCAACAATCTCAATTCCCAATTCGTTACCACAAATCGTAAATACGAAGATATCCATGACAAAATCCAATATACATAATGACCACATTAACGTCACAAAAAAAATACTAATTCGAAGTGGTACTCACCTATTTGTTTGTAGGTAGATGTATGCAAAAACGCAATATGTTTCGCGACGAATTATGCACGGATACGCGTGGTCAGTTGGATTGACCACAATAAGTCACACGTCTGTAGGAACACCATGTGGAGGTGAGGTTCGGGATATATTTTGATCAGAGATGGGTTGCAGACGAAGTAGGTAAGAGATATCGACCTTACTCCCGTGATTGAACGATAGCTTTTGTTTCGTACTCGATTTAAATTGTAAATTTAAATCGCGCGCCGAATGCTGGGTTCATTGCTGGACGCCTGTGGCTGGTTGGTGTGTGTTCACGTCACGGCGTCCTAAGCCAATCGGAACGTATTTCCTCTTGGAAATACGATGCGTTGTCTCGCTCCCACCTTCGGCTTCGCATACGGACGCCGGCGATCGTCTCGCTCGCTGGCGCCACTAGTCGGTTGCGTTCTGTCACACACCTTACATTTAAAAGTGTCATCGTCTCTACATCGTCTTCTCTTCCAAATCGAAAACAAACACCTAATCGGAGAAAACATAATTAGTGTAACGGCGGCGGTGACCAGCAACATCGTCGGCTCCTATCGGACCAAACGAGGGTAATTGAGATCAGCGCATTATATTCCGACTGGTTTGGGGTGCTAAGCGAGTTCATCCATCGGCCAGCTAATACGGCGATCGGCAATAATTCAGCATTCTAGCGGATTGACCCATATGTTGTGGACAGCACAACATTTGAATCGGGTACGCAACATATTTTTGGAGGCCCCGGCGAGATATCTTATTCGTATCTCGTCACCATAAAGTCGATTCATTTCGTTCCCTAAACCTATTCATCTCCTAGCCTTCGTTATCGGAATAATTGTAGTAGTTGATTCCATCGTTCCCATTTATTTGGTTCTCATCAGCTATCTACAATTATTTATTCATCATCATAATCGTTCCGCCATTAGTTTCGTCGCCATACGTCTTACGTCATATTTCAAAATCGATAAATATTTTAACAATATTTAATTCACTCATATCCGTTTCCGCTCAAAAACCTAGTGTTGGGCACTGTATCATCAATAACTATCATCGATAACGTTTTGCATAACGAATTATAATTGAAATAACTGTTTTCAAATAGCTGTTTTAAAGTAAATTATTATTTCATTCGCGACGTACTAAAGTTATGCCATACGGTACAAGGCGAAGATACAGCTCATCGAAAAAGTCGAAAGTCGGTTCTAGTAAAATGGAGGCACCTACTACTCTAGATTTGCCTGCTTTAAGGCGTAAACGGACCCTTGCCTTCAATCGCTTGAAGCGGATGTGTGAGGTGGCTCAGGATGCCAGGGAAAACAGTGCGATGATGAATTCTTTTCTTGCTCATTTCTCAGAAATTGATAAATTACGTGATAATTTTGAGGAAGCTCATGAAGATATTTTGACAGTTGTAGACTTCTCGTCTGAAGAAAATGAAGACAAAATGCGTGTTAGTTTTGACGAGATGTATTTTGAAGTCAAGGCAATTCATCAAGATTTAACGTCACAGCTGTCAAGCTCGCGCTACGAATCGTTCCAATCAACCAAAGGCTCATCGCTTCAAGTGAAGCTTCCGAAAATAAATATCCCGACTTTTTCTGGTAATGTCAAGGCTTGGCCTGAGTTCTTCGATATTTTCAATTCGCTCATCCATGAAAATGGTAGTCTATCTGACACCGAACGAATGCATTATCTTGTGTCGAGTCTTAAGGGTGATGCACTGGGTCTTGTTAAAACGTTTCCCTTGCAAGGCTCTTTCTATCAAGAGGCCTTTAAAACATTAGTTTCACGCTATCGCGATAAACGTGATCTCGCTTTTACATGTTGGAAGGAGATGCTCAACGTTGTTATAAATACAAATTCTCCTATCGATTTTCGTAGGGTTTTAGACATGTTCCATGAAAACTTAACCATCCTGAAAGGAGTCGGGCTTCCAACCGATCAGTGGGACTTCATTCTGACTTATCTTCTTCTATCAAAGTTAGATTCTAAGACGCGATATGAGTATGAACAAGCCCATCCCTCCATTGAATTGCCTTGTTACTCAGAGTTAAAGAATTTCTTGTACTCCAAGTGCGAAGCATTATTGAGAGACTCTCACTTCGCTCACAAAGCTAATAATCGAGCTGCTGTGGATAAGCCTACTTCCTCTTCGCTTTTAAATACTCCAAAGAAAACTTCCTCGTTCGTGACTACGAAAAGTGACACTGTGAAGCGCAAGGATGTAAAGAAGCCTTTGGATGTTCAAAAACCTTCATTACCCGCGAATCCTGTTCACGCAACTCCGAAGTGTTCCTTTTGCGAACAGAGTCACTCGATAGCTCAATGTAAGGCTTTTATTGGAAAATCTGTCGATGATAGACTACAGCATGCTCGATCTCAGCATTGGTGTTTTAATTGCTTGCGACCCTCGCACAGTCTCAAAGACTGTAAGTCCATTTTCAGGTGTCGAGAATGTAATCTACGTCATCATACATTACTTCATCGTTCGTTACCGACTGATGACGTGCCGATGCCGAGTCAGACTCAAAACACTTCACTCCATGGAACATCTACTATTCCTGATCGTGCTCTAACCACTCTTCGAGAATGCTCCATGGTTCTTCTTTCGACCGCGAAAATACACATTCGGGACTCATCTGGTCAATTCCAACCGTTTCGCGCCTTGATCGATTCCGGGAGCCAAGCTCATTTCATAACTGACCGCGCTGTGGAGCGCTTAGGTTATAATCGGACGCGAGCTACTCGTCAAATTCATGGTCTCGGACAATCCGCGACATCCGTTTCAGGATCGGTAAAGATAGAGGTTGGTGTCAATGGGAAAACTCTTTTCAAGGTTGACGCTCTATCCTTACCCAACATCTGTGGTGACATGCCTTCTGTTCGTCTTAACCCAAACTCGTGGCGTCATCTACAACATCTAACACTCGCAGATCCTGACTGTCATAAGCCAGGCCCAATAGACGTTCTGTTGGGTGCTGAAGTCTTTTCTTCTCTCCTTCTTCCTGGCAATCTCAATGGTGATTCACACGAACCTTCTGCTATGAATTCAGTTTTCGGTTGGCTGCTCCTCGGCAACGTTAACTGTGGTAGCGAATGCTTCACGAGCTCGTTCTTTTCGATGGAAGATGACGTTCTTCATCGAGAAGTTCAAAACTTCTGGGAGTTAGAAAACATTCCAAAATTCTCTCGGCTAACTCCTGAAGAAGAATATTGTGAGCAAATCTTTGTTCAAACCGTTTCTCGTGATGCTACTGGACGTTACGTTGTGGCTCTGCCTTTCAAAGAAGGAGAGAATAATTATTCGTTTCCCGGTTCAAAAGAGAAAGCCTTGCGTAGATTCTACTCTTTAGAAAGAAAGCTTCGCAAGAATCCTGTTATTCGTGAACAGTACATAGAATTCATGGACGACTACTTGAGAAGTGGCCACATGAGTCGTGTACCTTTCAAGGAACTTAGCAATGGGAGTTATTACATTCCTCATCACTGCGTTCTCCGACCAGAAAGCGTAACAACTAAGCTTCGAGTCGTTTTCGACGCTTCGGCCAAAGATGACAACAATGTTTCATTGAACGACAAGTTATTAATTGGACCTAAGCTTCAAACTAATATTTCAGAATTACTTCTAAAGTTCCGCCTGCATTTCGTGGTTTTTACAGCAGATATGCGCCAAATGTACAGGCAATTGCTGATACGAGAACAAGATCGCGACCACCAGCGTATATTTTGGCGTTCAAACGAATCGGATCCTGTCCAGGAGTACCGTCTGAATACAGTTACGTACGGGGTTTTGTCTGCTCCATTCCTTGCTTGTCGGACCATCAAAAGGTTAATCGCTGATGAAGGTAGCGACTTGCCACGTGCGCGTCAAGCTCTTATGTCAGATATCTATATCGACGACATCGTGACAGGCGGTAGTAGTCTCGATGAAGTGCATAAAACGAAACAAGAAGTGATTGAACTTCTCAATCGCGGTCAGCTTGAACTTCGAAAATGGTCAAGTAACAAACCGGAACTGTTGTCAGACTTGCCACCAGATCACTGTCTCACTGACTTTCTTTCCATGGACATTGGGAGTACCATGGCAATTAAAGTTTTGGGATTAAAGTGGAATCCAGTTCGAGACGTTTTTACGTTTGAGGTTACTCCACGTGATGTTAAATGTAACAAACGTAACATGTTAAGAGAGCTGGCTCGAATTTTCGATCCATTAGGGTTTCTCGCTCCCTTGACATTCGTTGCTAAAGTTCTCATTCAGAAACTCTGGATTCTTGGGATTGACTGGGATGCTACTCCCCCTGAGGAAATTGTTGCTCGTTGGGAGAGTTACGTTAGGCAATTGCCTCACATAAAATTGCTTGAGATATCTCGCTGCGTTTCTGTTGCACATGCAAACCAGTTCCAACTTCATGGGTTTTCAGATGCCTCTGAAGCAGGATATGGAGCGGTCGTCTATTTGCGTGTCGAAGATGACAGTGGCCATGTGCAGGTTTTCTTCCTGTGCGCTAAATCACGCGTGGCTCCTGTCAAAAGAGTTTCACTGCCACGCCTCGAACTGTGTGCAGCAGTTTTATTATCAGATCTCATGCAATTCGTCAAACGGATATTCGTATCGTCACTTCCAGTTTCTGACATGTTTACATTGTCAGATTCTATGGTTGTTCTTTCGTGGCTTCGCTCGCATGCTTCTCGTTGGAAAACCTTTGTTTCTAATCGAGTTGGCCACATTCAAACCACCATTCCCGAAGCGCGTTGGAATCACGTTGCTTCTGCAGACAATCCGGCAGACATCGCTTCGCGTGGCATGGACCCTGAGGATCTTGTCAATAGCAAGCTATGGTGGGCGGGACCCTCTTGGCTCGTGCAGCCATCAGAGTGTTGGCTTTCAGTTACCATTCCCGAAAATTCAATTGAGATTCAATGCGAGGAGCGTGTTAAGACAGTACTTGTTACACAAGAGGACAATCACTTTATCAATGAACTTCTCGAAAAATTCTCATCTATTCGTAAAATTCAAAGAATCCTCGGCTATTGCCTTCGATTTATTCGTAATTCTCGTACTCGTGATTCACAATCTCGTAAAAGGGGTACATTCCTAACTAGATTAGAAATGTTTTCTGCGTTGATGAATATCGTCAAGCATGTTCAATCACAACATTTTCAAGAAGACATTAATCGGTTGGGTAAGGGCTTGCCTCTTTCAAAGCCTTTCCGCAAGCTAAATCCATTCCTTGATAATCAGGGTATTATAAGGGTGGGCGGCCGCTTATCGCGTTCCGGTCTCGAATTTGAACACAAACATCCTGCGTTCCTCCCACGCCAGTCAAAATTGACGAACATGATTATCGAGGCATTGCATCGGGAAAATTGTCATGCTGGTGTTAACACTATGCACTATCTCTTAAATCAGCAGTTCTGGATCCTGTCAGCAAAGCGTGCTATTCGGCATTGCTTATCGAAATGCGTTCAATGCTATCATTTGAATCCAACTCCTTTAGAACCTTTCATGAGCGATCTGCCAGCTGTTCGCGTCAACCAGGTTAAACCATTTTCAATCGTTGGTGTTGACTACGGTGGACCATTTTCGATCAAGTCAGGACGTCATCGAGGTGCTAAAATCACTAAGGCTTATCTCTGCTTGTTCGTTTGTTTCACCACGAAAGCTTTACACCTCGAAGTCGCTTCTGAGCTATCAATAGATGCTTTCGTTGCAGCTGTCCGTCGTTTCGTTGGACGTCGTGGTCGAGTTAACATCATTTATTCAGATCGGGGAACTAACTTTGTTGGAGCTAAGTCGCTTTTCGATTCGTACATGGCTGACGCCTCCCATACTGAGCAAATTGAGTGCCGCTTTAATCCACCATCGAGTCCGCATTTTGGTGGTGTATGGGAAATACAAATCAAGGTTGTTAAAACTCACTTATATCGTATCGTTGGCAATCAATGTCTTACTTTCGAGGAATTAACAACCTTGTTTGTCCAAATAGAGGCTATACTAAACTCGCGCCCTCTTTGTCCGATGAGTTCAGACCCTAACGACCTTTCCGTACTTTCGCCTGGCCCTTTTTTAACTCTGGAACCAATGACGGCTACACCAGATCAAGATTTGTCCAATATCAATATTACTCGGTTAGGCCGATGGCAACTGATCCAACGTTTTCAACAAGATTTTTGGAAACGCTGGAAGTCGGAATATCTTCACACGTTAACTCAGCGTGCAAAGTGGACTAGACACTCTAAACCGCTACTTGAGGGTTCTATAGTTATAATTAAAAATGATAACACAATGCCTTTGCACTGGCCTATGGGTCGTGTGCTCAAATTGCATCCAGGTCCTGATGGAATAGTCCGTGTTGCTACTGTGCGGACTGCCCACGGTACACTTACCCGACCTCTGACGAAACTTTGTCCATTGCCTCTGCAATGCGACTAACATCATCATTTTACGTCTCACTACCTAATATAACGCTCAATCATCGTTAAATATATCGTCTTCGCTTCGTTATGTTAGGTGTGAATCTTAGTTTTATTTTTTAACTTGCGTAATTTTGCATAAACTTCCACTTTACGTTCTTACATTTCGTTTCGTTATGCAAATTTAATATAACTATATCGTACTAATAACAGTTATTTCTTTACCGACTAATTAGCAATCGTTATTCTTTGCCCAACTCTAGCAAATCAAAGATGACTATATCATTTCCACAGATTAGTGATATATGTCACCGAATCATTTCGTTCATCATTCCATTCGTTCTTCATGTATCGACCTTATCGTTTCGAAACTTTTTCGTTTATCAATTCAACCGTTTTACATATTCAAAATTTTAGTCGGAAACACAAAATATTGTGTTTGGTGGCCGGCTATGTTTCGTACTCGATTTAAATTGTAAATTTAAATCGCGCGCCGAATGCTGGGTTCATTGCTGGACGCCTGTGGCTGGTTGGTGTGTGTTCACGTCACGGCGTCCTAAGCCAATCGGAACGTATTTCCTCTTGGAAATACGATGCGTTGTCTCGCTCCCACCTTCGGCTTCGCATACGGACGCCGGCGATCGTCTCGCTCGCTGGCGCCACTAGTCGGTTGCGTTCTGTCACACACCTTACATTTAAAAGTGTCATCGTCTCTACATCGTCTTCTCTTCCAAATCGAAAACAAACACCTAATCGGAGAAAACATAATTAGTGTAACGGCGGCGGTGACCAGCAACATCGTCGGCTCCTATCGGACCAAACGAGGGTAATTGAGATCAGCGCATTATATTCCGACTGGTTTGGGGTGCTAAGCGAGTTCATCCATCGGCCAGCTAATACGGCGATCGGCAATAATTCAGCATTCTAGCGGATTGACCCATATGTTGTGGACAGCACAACATTTGAATCGGGTACGCAACATATTTTTGGTCGGTTGCGTTCTGTCACACACGTTACATTTAAAAGGTGTCATCGTCTCTACATCGTCTTCTCTTCCAAATCGAAAACAAACACATAATCGGAGAAAACATAATTAGTGTAACGGCGGCGGTGACCAGCAACATCGTCGGCTCCTATCCGACCAAACGAGGGTAAGTGAGATCAGCGTATTGTATTCCGATTGGTTTGGGGTGCTAAGCGAGTTCATCCATCGGCCAGCTAATACGGCGATCGGCAATAACTCAGCACTCTAGCGGATTGAACCATATGTTGTGGACAGCACAACGTTTGAATCGGGTACGCAACATATTTTTGGAAAAGAACGAGCTCGTGGAGTCATCTACAACATCTAACACTCGCAGATCCTGAATATCATAAGCCAGGCCCAATAGACGTTCTGTTGGGTGCTGAAGTCTTCTCTTCCCTCCTTCTTCCTGGCAATCTCCACGGTGATTCACACGAACCTTCTGCTATGAATTCAGTTTTCGGTTGGCTGCTCCTCGGCAACGTTAACTGTGGTAGCGAATGCTTCACGAGCTCGTTCTTTTCGATAGAAGATGATGTTCTTCATCGAGAAGTTCAAAACTTCTGGGAGTTAGAAAACATTCCAAAATTTTCTCGGCTAACTCCTGAAGAAGAATATTGTGAGCAAATCTTTGTTAAAACAGTTTCTCGTGATGCTACTGGACGTTCCGTTGTGGTTCTGCCTTCCAAAGAAGGAGAGGACAATTATTCGTTTCCCAGTTCAAAAGTGAAGGCCTTGCGTAGATTCTACTCTTTAGAGAGAAAGCTTCGCAAGAATCCTGTTATTCGTGAACAGTACGTAGAATTCATGAACGACTACTTGAAAGGTGGACCATTTTCGATCAAGTCAGGACGTCATCGAGGTGCTAAAACCACTAAGGCTTATCTCTGCTTGTTCGTTTGTTTTACCACGAAAGCTTTACACCTCGAAGTCGCTTCTGAGCTATCAACAGATGCATTCGTTGCAGCTGTCCGTCGTTTTGTTGGACGTCGTGGTCGAGTTAACATCATTTATTCCGATCGAGGAACTAACTTTGTTGGAGCTAAGTCGCTTTTCGATTCGTATATGGCCGACGCCTCCCATACTGAACAAATTGAGTTCCGCTTTAATCCACCATTGAGTCCGCATTTTGGTGGTGTATGGGAGACACAAATCAGGGTTGTTAAAACTCACTTATATCGTATCGTTGGCAATCAATGTCTTACTTTCGAGGAATTAACAACCTTGTTTGTCCAAATAGAGGCTATACTAAACTCGCGCCCTCTTTGTCCGATGAGTTCAGACCCTAACGACCTTTCCGTACTTTCGCCTGGCCATTTTTTAACTCTGGAACCAATGACGGCTACACCAGATCAAGATTTGTCTAATATCAATATTACTCGGTTAGGCCGATGGCAACTGATCCAACGTTTTCAACAAGATTTTTGGAAACGCTGGAAGTCGGAATATCTTCATACGTTAACTCAGCGTGCAAAGTGGACTAGACACTCTAAACCGCTACTTGAAGGTTCTATAGTTATAATTAAAAATGATAACACAATGCCTTTGCACTGGCCTATGGGTCGTGTGCTCAAATTGTATCCAGGTCCTGATGGAATAGTCCGTGTTGCTACTGTGCGGACTGCCCACGGTACACTTACCCGACCTCTGACGAAACTTTGTCCATTGCCTCTGCAATGCGACTAACATCGTCATTTTACGTCTCACTACCTAATATAACGCTCAATCATCGTTAAATATATCGTCTTCGCTTCGTTATGTTAGGTGTGAATCTTAGTTTTATTTTTTAACTTGCGTAATTTTGCATAAACTTCCACTTTACGTTCTTACATTTCGTTTCGTTATGCAAATTTAATATAACTATATCGTACTAATAACAGTTATTTCTTTACCGACTAATTAGCAATCGTTATTCTTTGCCCAACTCTAGCAAATCAAAGATGACTATATCATTTCCACAGATTAGTGATATATGTCACCGAAACATTTCGTTCATCGTTCCATTCGTTCTTCATGTATCGACTTTATCGTTTCGAAACTTTTTCGTTTATTAATTCAACCGTTTTACATATTCAAAATTTTTGTCGGAAACACAAAATATTGTGTTTGGTGGCCGGCTATGTTTCGTACTCGATTTAAATTATTAATTTAAATCGCGCGCCGAATGCTGGGTTCATTGCTGGACGCCTGTGGCTGGTTGATGTGTGTTCACGTCACGGCGTCCTAAGCCAATCAGAACGTATTTCCTCTTGGAAATACGATGCGTTGTCTCGCTCCCACCTTCGGCTTCGTATACGGACGCCGGCGATCGTCTCGCTCGCTGGCGCCACTAGTCGGTTGCCTACTGTCACTCGTTACATTTAAAAGTGTCATCGTCTCTACATCGTCTTCTCTTCCAAATCGAAAACAAACACCTAATCGGAGAAAACATAATTAGTGTAACGGCGGCGGTGACCAGCAACATCGTCGGCTCCTATCCGACCAAACAAGGGTAAGTGAGATCAGCGTATTGTATTCCGATTGGTTTGGGGTGCTAAGCGAGTTCATCCATCGGCCAGCTAATACGGCGATCGGCAATAACTCAGCACTCTAGCGGATTGAACCATATGTTGTGGACAGCACAACGTTTGAATCGGGTACGCAACATATTTTTGGAGGCCCCGACGAGATTCTTAGAAATTGATAAATTACGTGATAATTTTGAGGAAGCTCATGAAGATATTTTGACAGTTGTAGACTTCTCGTCTGAAGAAAATGAAGACAAAATGCGTGTTAGTTTTGACGAGATGTATTTTGAAGTCAAGGCAATTCATCAAGATTTAACGTCACAGCTGTCAAGCTCGCGCTACGAATCGTTCCAATCAACCAAAGGCTCGTCGCTTCAAGTGAAGCTTCCGAAAATAAATATCCCAACCTTTTCTGGCAATGTCAAGGCTTGGCCTGAGTTCTTCGATATTTTCAATTCGCTCATCCATGAAAATGGTAGTCTATCTGACACCGAACGAATGCATTATCTTCTGTCGAGTCTCAAAGGTGATGCACTGGGTCTTGTTAAAACGTTTCCCTTGCAAGGCTCTTTCTATCAAGAGGCCTTTAAAACATTGGTTTCACGCTATCGCGATAAACGTGATCTCGCCTTTACATGTTGGAAGGAGATGCTCAACGTTGTTATAAATACAAATTCTCCTCTCGATTTTCGTAGGGTTTTAGACATGTTCCATGAAAACTTAACCATCCTTAAAGGAGTAGGGCTTCCCACCGATCAGTGGGACTTCATTTTGACTTATCTTCTTCTGTCAAAGTTAGATTCTAAGACGCGATATGAGTATGAACAAGCCCATCCCTCCATTGAATTGCCTCGTTACTCTGACTTAAAGAATTTCTTGTACTCCAAGTGCGAAGCATTATTGAGAGACTCTCACTTCGCTCACAAAGCTAATAATCGAACTGCGGTGGATAAATCTCTTTCTTTTTCGCTTTCAAATACTCCAAAGAAGGCTTCCTCTTTCGTGACCACGAAAAGTGGCATTGTGAAGCGCGAGGATGTAAAGAAGCCTTTGGATGTTCAAGACCCTTCATTACCCGCGAATCCTGTTCACGCAACTCCGAAGTGTTCCTTTTGCGAACAGAGTCACTCGGTAGCTCAATGTAAGGCTTTCGTTCAATACGGTCTACCGTTTGGTGGCCGGCTATGTTTCGTACTCGATTTAAATTGTAAATTTAAATCGCGCGCCGAATGCTGGGTTCATTGCTGGACGCCTGTGGCTGGTTGATGTGTGTTCACGTCACGGCGTCCTAAGCCAATCGGAACGTATTTCCTCTTGGAAATACGATGCGTTGTCTCGCTCCCACCTTCGGCTTCGCATACGGACGCCGGCGATCGTCTCGCTCGCTGGCGCCACTAGTCGGTTGCGTTCTGTCACACACGTTACATTTAAAAGGTGTCATCGTCTCTACATCGTCTTCTCTTCCAAATCGAAAACAAACACATAATCGGAGAAAACATAATTAGTGTAACGGCGGCGGTGACCAGCAACATCGTCGGCTCCTATCCGACCAAACGAGGGTAAGTGAGATCAGCGTATTGTATTCCGATTGGTTTGGGGTGCTAAGCGAGTTCATCCATCGGCCAGCTAATACGGCGATCGGCAATAACTCAGCACTCTAGCGGATTGAACCATATGTTGTGGACAGCACAACGTTTGAATCGGGTACGCAACATATTTTTGGAGGCCCCGGCGAGATATCTTATTCGTATCTCGTCACCATAAAGTCGATTCATTTCGTTCCCTAAACCTATCCATCTCCTACCCTTCGTTATCGTAATAATTGTAGTAGTTGATTCCATCGTTCCCATTTATTTGGTTCTCATCAGCTATCTACAATTATTTATTCATCATCATAATCGTTCCGCCATTAGTTTCGTCGCCATACGTCATACGTCATATTTCAAAATCGATAAATATTTTAACAATATTTAATTCACTCATATCCGTTTCCGCTCAAAAACCTAGTGTTGGGCACTGTATCATAAATAACTATCATCGATAACGTTTTTCGCATAACGAAATAACTGTTTTCAAATAGCTGTTTTAAAGTAAATTATTATTTCATTCGCGACGTACTAAAGTTATGCCATACGGTACAAGGCGAAGATACAGCTCATCGAAAAAGTCGAAAGTCGGTTCTAGTGAAATGGAGGCACCTACTACTCTAGATTTGCCTGCTTTAAGGCGTAAACGGACCCTTGCCTTCAATCGCTTGAAGCGGATGTATGAGGTGGCTCAGGATGCCAGGGAAAACAGTGCGATGATGAATTCTTTTCTTGCTCATTTCTCAGAAATTGATAAATTACGTGATAATTTTGAGGAAGCTCATGAAGATATTTTGACAGTTGTAGACTTCTCGTCTGAAGAAAATGAAGACAAAATGCGTGTTAGTTTTGACGAGATGTATTTTGAAGTCAAGGCAATTCATCAAGATTTAACGTCACAGCTGTCAAGCTCGCGCTACGAATCGTTCCAATCAACCAAAGGCTCATCGCTTCAAGTGAAGCTTCCGAAAATAAATATCCCAACCTTTTCTGGCAATGTCAAGGCTTGGCCTGAGTTCTTCGATATTTTCAATTCGCTCATCCATGAAAATGGTAGTCTATCTGACACCGAACGAATGCATTATCTTGTGTCGAGTCTTAAGGGTGATGCACTGGGTCTTGTTAAAACGTTTCCCTTGCAAGGCTCTTTCTATCAAGAGGCCTTTAAAACATTAGTTTCACGCTATCGCGATAAACGTGATCTCGCTTTTACTTGTTGGAAGGAGATGCTCAACGTTGTTATAAATACAAATTCTCCTATCGATTTTCGTAGGGTTTTAGACATGTTCCATGAAAACTTAACCATCCTGAAAGGAGTCGGGCTTCCAACCGATCAGTGGGACTTCATTTTGACTTATCTTCTTCTATCAAAGTTAGATTCTAAGACGCGATATGAGTATGAACAAGCCCATCCCTCCATTGAATTGCCTTGTTACTCAGAGTTAAAGAATTTCTTGTACTCCAAGTGCGAAGCATTATTGAGAGACTCTCACTTCGCTCACAAAGCTAATAATCGAGCTGCTGTGGATAAGCCTACTTCCTCTTCGCTTTTAAATACTCCAAAGAAAACTTCCTCTTTCGTGACTACGAAAAGTGACATTGTGAAGCGCGACGATATAAAGAAGCCTTTGGATGTTAAAAAACCTTCATTACCCGCGAATTCTGTTTACGCAACTCCGAAGTGTTCCTTTTGCGAACAGAGTCACTCGATAGCTCAATGTAAGGCTTTTATTGAAAAATCTGTCGATGATAGACTACAGCATGCTCGATCTCAGCACTGGTGTTTTAATTGCTTGCGACCATCGCACAGTCTCAAAGACTGTAAGTCCATTTTCAGGTGTCGAGAATGTAATCTACGTCATCATACATTACTTCATCGTTCGTTACCGACTGATGACGTGCCTAGTCATACTCAAAACACTTCACTCCATGGAACATCTAATATTCCTGATCGTGCTCTAACCACTCTTCGAGAATGCTCCATGGTTCTTCTTTCAACCGCGAAAATACACATCCGGGACTCATCTGGTCAATTCCAACCGTTTCGTGCCTTGATCGATTCCGGGAGCCAAGCTCATTTCATAACTGACCGCGCGGTGGAGCGCTTAGGTTATAATCGGACGCGAGCTACTCGTCAAATTCGTGGTCTCGGACAATCCGCGACATCCGTTTCAGGATCGGTACAGATAGAAGTTGGTGTCAATGGGAAAACTCTTTTCAAGATTGACACTCTTTCCTTACCCAACATTTGTGGTGACATGCCTTCTGTAAGTCTTAACCCAAACTTGTGGCGTCATCTACAACACCTAACACTCGCAGATCCTGACTATCATAAGCCAGGCCCAGTAGACGTTCTGTTGGGTGCTGAAGTCTTCTCTTCCCTCCTTCTTCCTGGCAATCTCCATGGTGATTCACACGAACCTTCTGCTATGAATTCAGTTTTCGGTTGGCTGCTCCTCGGCAACGTTAACTGTGGTAGAGAATGCTTCACGAGCTCGTTCTTTTCGATAGAAGATGACGTTCTTCATCGAGAAGTTCAAAACTTCTGGGAGTTAGAAAACATTCCAAAATTTTCTCGGCTAACTCCTGAAGAAGAATATTGTGAGCAAATCTTTGTTCAAACAGTTTCTCGTGATGCTACTGGACGTTCCATTGTGGCTCTGCCTTTCGAAGAAGGAGAGGATAATTATCCGTTTTCTGGTTCAAAGGAGAAAGCCTTCTACTCTTTAGAGAGAAAACTTCACAAGAATCCTGTTACTCGTGAACAGTACGTAGAATTCATGAACGGCTACTTAAAAGGTGGCCACATGAGTCGTGTACCTTTCAAGGAACTTAGCGATAGGATATACGTGTCTTCACTCACAGTTTCTGACATGTTTATATGGTCAGATTCTATGGTTGTTCGTTCTTGGCTTCGCTCGCATGCTTCTCTTTGGAAAACCTTTGTTTCTAATCAGGTTGGCCACATTCAAACCACCATTCCCAAAGCGCGTGGGAATCACATCGCGTCTCCAAACAATCCGGCAGACATCGCTTCGCGTGGCATGGACCCTGAGGATCTTGTCAATAGCAAGCTATGGTGGGCGGGACCCTCTTGGCTCGTGCAGCCATCAGAGTGTTGGCTTTCAGTTACCATTCCCGAAAATTCAATTGAGGTTCAATGCGAGGAGCGTGCTAAGATAGTACTTGTTACACAAGAGGACAATCACTTTATCAATGAACTTCTCGAAAAATTCTCATCTATTCATAAAATTCAAAGAATCCTCGGCTATTGCCTTCGATTTATTCGTAATTCTCGTACTCGTGATTCACAATCTCGTAAAAGGGGTACATTCCTAACTAGATTATAAATGTTTTCTGCGTTGATGAATATCGTCAAGCATGTTCAATCACAACATTTTCAAGAAGACATTAATCGGTTGGGTAAGGGCTTGCCTCTTTCAAAGCCTTTCCGCAAGCTAAATCCATTCCTTGATAATCAGGGTATTATAAGGGTGGGCGGCCGCTTATCGCGTTCCGGTCTCGAATTTGAACACAAACATCCTGCGTTCCTCCCACGCCAGTCAAAATTGACGAACATGATTATCGAGGCATTGCATCGGGAAAATTGTCATGCTGATGTTAACACTATGCACTATCTCTTAAATCAGCAGTTCTGGATCCTGTCAGCAAAGCGTGCTATTCGGCATTGCTTATCGAAATGCGTTCAATGCTATCATTTGAATCCAACTCCTTTAGAACCTTTCATGAGCGATCTGCCAGCTGTTCGCGTCAACCAGGTTAAACCATTTTCAATCGTTGGTGTTGACTACGGTGGACCATTTTCGATCAAGTGAGGACGTCATCGAGGTGCTAAAATCACTAAGGCTTATCTCTGCTTGTTCGTTTGTTTCACCACGAAAGCTTTACACCTCGAAGTCGCTTCTGAGCTATCAATAGATGCTTTCGTTGCAGCTGTCCGTCGTTTCGTTGGACGTCGTGGTCGAGTTAACATCATTTATTCAGATCGGGGAACTAACTTTGTTGGAGCTAAGTCGCTTTTCGATTCGTACATGGCTGACGCTTCCCATACTGAGCAAATTGAGTTCCGCTTTAATCCACCATCGAGTCCGCATTTTGGTGGTGTATGGGAAATACAAATCAAGGTTGTTAAAACTCACTTATATCGTATCGTTGGCAATCAATGTCTTACTTTCGAGGAATTAACAACCTTGTTTGTCCAAATAGAGGCTATACTAAACTCGCGCCCTCTTTGTCCGATGAGTTCAGACCCTAACGACCTTTCCGTACTTTCGCCTGGCCCTTTTTTAACTCTGGAACCAATGACGGCTACACCAGATCAAGATTTGTCTAATATCAATATTACTCGGTTAGGCCGATGGCAACTGATCCAACGTTTTCAACAAGATTTTTGGAAACGCTGGAAGTCGGAATATCTTCATACGTTAACTCAGCGTGCAAAGTGGACTAGACACTCTAAACCGCTACTTGAGGGTTCTATAGTTATAATTAAAAATGATAACACAATGCCTTTGCACTGGCCTATGGGTCGTGTGCTCAAATTGCATCCAGGTCCTGATGGAATAGTCCGTGTTGCTACTGTGCGGACTGCCCACGGTACACTTACCCGACCTCTGACGAAACTTTGTCCATTGCCTCTGCAATGCGACTAACATCATCATTTTACGTCTCACTACCTAATATGGTCAACGGTTAGAAGTTAAAAAAAAAATTATTTGTGAGAAAACCTTTCTCCATCAACAGTTTAAGCCGAGAAACTGGTATTAAATATATCTAAACCAAACTTAAATGAGAGTTTATTAAAACAACTGTTTGCATGTGTTAAATATGAATTTGGCTTATATTTGCACTTAGCGGGCGGAACATACAGTAGGCTTAGCTTTGAAATCATTCTGGAGCGTGTTATAAATCCTAACCTTCCCAACAGCTCAAGGCAATCAAAAAACAGTTGCAGCAGTTTGTGTACAGATTTTCTTTTAATTTTGATAATCATAGGATTTAACTTCAGTTGTCTTGTCTCCTTAATTGATTTCAAGTCATACTACCACTACTACAGCTTTGTACTTTTTGGTTGATTCACTTTTAACCAATTCCGATATTCCCTTTCTATTTGACTTAATAATCTGAATCATGAGTCCTGAACGTGTAAAATGCATGGTTACCCCACATGTAGATGATGTTTCTTGTCGCCCAATCGTTCCCATAGGTCGGCACAGGTGTCAAACAGCCCGGGGGCCAATTTAAATCGCATTATCATGATAACTCAATTGTACGCGGAATATGCCTTCAGAGCTATGAATCTGTAATTTTAATACAAGGATTTATGATAAAACTGATAGATGTTTTCTGCATATGTTTGCATAATACCAAAAGTAGGTCTGAAGAATAAACGTATGACCAACAAATTATTTTGATATCCACAGAGCAGTATGGGTTGACATTCGAGGAAGCAACACGGCTTACATGGCTTCTTTTTATCAAGAGAAGTAAAAGCAAATATTTTTCTGAAAAATTATATAGGCTTTATGATATTGTTTAAAAGCTAATTATCCTTCTATCCTACTTCCTAGTAATATTATAAATGTGAAAGTTTGGATATTTGTGATGTTTGTAAATCAATCACGCCTTATTAACGGCTGGACGGATTTGGATGAAATTTAGCACACAGGTAGAACATGACCTGGAATAGGACATAACACACTTTTTATCTGTGTACGTGAAGTAGTTCCTCTAGAATGTGAGTGAAACCGCGGCCAATTGGTAGTGTTGTATTAAAGCCCTAAAACCTCACTTTTACTAACACAAATAAATTCAAAATAATTCGGTAACGTTCGCAATCGTCTTTGTAAATTCTAGATCGAATAGTTTTATTTTCACAATCTTTCACAGCTGACCCAAGTGCCTCTGACACACACTGAGTCACTTATTTCTTTCAATACCGCATCTGTATCTTCATAACTCTTAACATGGGACATATTGGCATTACTTATGGAAATGGGTTCCATTAAGTCTGATTTAAATGTTAGTGCTGGTGCCCTGCCCCAGGCAATTTGTCCAATAAAGGGCTCGCCATTAGTATTGCAACAAATAATATTACGTAGTCTAGGATGTGATGTATGTAGGGAATTTCTTTGATGGTAATAGCAATGCAATGCTACTATTATAAAATAATCTTGATTATTAGGTGCTGTATTTTCTAGAGCGGGTATATTAATGTGAAACGATAAAAATTGGAAATAGTGTGTCAAAGTTCAAGTAAGATAATTACAATAAAGATAGTGAATTACGAGTAAGTACCTACTTTAATTTCTGGGAGGTTTCCTTAAAATTTCAAATTAGTTAGCAAGCTTCTTATGAAAACACTACCATGAAAAAATTACTCATAAACGGACCAAAAGAATTCAGTTTCTTTTTATTATGTAGCAATTTCATAACTTTAAGAGAGCTTTATTTTTCTATTCGACTGCTTATAGATGGTTCTTGAGGACCGTTTCTATTGTATTGTTATTGGCGTGACCTGAAGAGTCTCCTTTAAACGGTTGCGTACCGCCCGTCGTCCCAGGACGACACTTAATTGTCTTATATATTGTGTCTTTACCGTGCTTGAGGTTTGAGAGATGAGCTTATTTGACATTTTTATGATTAGTTACGTGCATTTTTTGGTATTGCCCAACTTGTTTCGGACCCAAACGGAGCCCTTAATCATGAGCTGAACACGCGGTGAGGTCGCGAGTTCGACTACAGTGAGTAAACCGTAATCCTAACTTCCTAACTAATATTATAAATGCGAAAGTAATTTTGTTTGTTTGTTACCTTTTCACGCCTAAATCACTGAACAGATCAATCATCCTGAAGTTTTACATATACATTGTCAGGTGTACAGAAACGGACTTAAAGTACCTTTCATCCCGAAAAAAGTACTGTTCCCGAGGAAAACAACAATAACGATAATAGATGGCGCTACGTGTCTTTCGAATCGTGATTGAATTATGTTATTATAGAAACTTTAGTAGTGTGTTAAGAGTTATTTAACGCGAGCGAAGCCGCGGGCAAAAGCTAGTTAATTATAAATATGAATGTGTCTCATGAAAGTTATAATATTATTGGACATTTATACTTTATAGATTCTCATAATCAAAATAATAAAGAAGTATTTTGTCAATGTTTAAATAGTAATAATAATAAATTAATTAATTAAATTATCAATGAAACTGCATGCAATTAAATAATTTATCTTCTAGCCCTTACCTTGATGTTACTTCAGAGTCTTGGCCTGGGATTTGGGTAGTCGCAGTTTTCGTCATACACATCTCTTAACACAAAATACACAAACGCTGATCACAACACACAATAACAAAACAATCATCGATTACTTAATGAGGTCAGGGACACCATTTTGAAATTACATATAACATTGCTTAATTATTACGTAAAATAGGCGGTCTATATTTGACAGTTGCGCGCACAGAGAAGGTAATGGTCATAGATAATAGATTAAAGTACGACTTATGCCTGCGTGAGCGACGATGTCGATGCAACAAAACGTTGCCATATTTAAAAATATTATATTTCACAGTCTATTTATTTATTTATTTTTTTCTTGTATTTAATTTATTTGTATTGCTGTATTGCTGCACAGGTGGACGTCATCACGTCAACGCCGGCTTTCGCTGAAAACCAGCGCTGTGGCTCCGTCTTGCACGAGTCATAGCATTATGCTGAGCGATGGCCGTTTTGCGTAGATGTGACGCATATTTTTCCCAAGTTTCATTGTGGTTTTGTTTATAGTTTTTTTTGTGTGTCATATCGGCGCAAATAAATATTTTTTCTTTCTTTCTTTCTTTCTAAGTAACCAAAGAGCGTTTACAGATTTAATCAGTAGCTATAAAAATAAACACTGCGTTGTAAGCCGATTACAATACGCTCAGTATGCACAATGTGTCCGTACCTTAACCACGTAAATAGTACTGTGTCGATAAGCATCGTTAGCGATTCTGGTTTATTTATTATTTTATTGTTCCCTTATGTTTTACGAGCGATATGTCGACTCGCTCAGGGCGCCAATTACACCTCACTTTTGTTTTTGATCTTGTAATTTTTTAAGTCTGTTTTGTCTTTGCTATAATTTTTACAGACATTCTTGTCCTGTGCCTTTAGGTACTTAGTTATTTTTATTCTCATTGCAACTTCAGCGATGACTAAATACTGGGACCCAATTCTCCTAAAATATATCTTGATAAATCACAACAGAACCAAAGCCGAACCGTTCATTGAGACAGTTCTCAATTTCAAAAGCTGTCAAATTGTTTGACACAAAAAACAAAATCAATCATTTTGAAAGTTTTCGAAAACAAAAACTGACTGACGGTTGTGGTTCGATTGCGTTTGGCAACAACTTATTTTAGGAGGATTGGGCCCCAGTACCCGTAATGGTAACTTGGATGACAAAAAAATGGACGAGCATTAGGTTTTTTTTATCTAAATTAGCTTTTGCCCGCAGCTTCGCTTGCGTGAAATCTTGAACCCGTGAAGTGACGATTTTCCATACAAACTTTCATCCCCTATTTAACTCCCTTAGGGGTTGAAATTCGAAAAGTCCTTCCTTATTCCTTGTCTACATTATAAAGAGAACCTCTGTGCAAAATTTCAGCTTTCTAGGTCCAAGGGTTTGGGCTGGGCGTTGATGAATCAGTCAATCAATCAGTCAGTCAGGACTTTTCTTTTTATTTATATAGATATCGTTGCCTCACTAGGATTTCTCCTGTACCATGGGTACGTTTACAGACACAAATTTTCATATGCACAAACACCCAGACCCGCAACAAGTATCTGAGTTTATCATATTTCTTGGTCATTAATTATTGTTTTTTATAGCATAGTCCGCCAACCCACACCATGCCAGCGTGGTGGACTAGGCTGGGCCCATGCCCAACGGTGGGACAATGGTTGGTTGATTACATATGTCATCATTCAGCCGAAAGACGTCCACTGCTGGACACAGGCCTCCCCCAAGCATCGCCACTATCCATGTTGCGGTTTGACATAATCGCCACGCTTGACACTCTTGGCAGGCGAGTTGGCGATCGCAGTATGGTTGTTAAAGTACTCAGAGAACGCTGCTGCCCATCCTCTAGTGAATCCCTTAGTCGCCTTTTACGACACCCATGGGAAGAGATGGGGTAGTGCTATTCTTTACGTACGTGGTGCCCCACACGAATGATTACATATGTATTCTATGTAGTTATATTGGTAACCACTTTTCAATTACCACAAATCTCAAAAGTAACCTACCTATTACATTTTTAAACAATATTCTCATTAAAGTAACTCCTATGTTTA
The DNA here is from genome assembly GCA_905220435.1 of Amphipyra tragopoginis. Lineage (NCBI taxonomy): Eukaryota > Metazoa > Arthropoda > Insecta > Lepidoptera > Noctuidae > Amphipyra > Amphipyra tragopoginis. Next base: position 17,524,495 of record HG992009.1, read on the forward strand.
CTTTATTCTTGACGCCTGCCAAGTACGACAGACACGTCAACAATAATTTTGAGCTGTCGACAGAATCTTTGAGAACGGATAGCGCACGCGCACGTCGCTTGCGCACCTCACTCAACGTTACCTATTTCCCTCGCGTTTGTAACTCACGGTGATTGTTACGGACGAACGGGTCATGTCTTATAATTACCTCTTTTATCATACGGTACTTGTATATTTTAACCGATTTAAAAAAAAGGCGGATGTTCTCAATTCGTCCGTACACACATCAAAAAAAGTTTGCGATCACTTTGAAAAATCGAAATCTTTTTTGTTACGGTAGATTATATTATGATTTATTCTTCTTTTTAGATTCTTTAGACACGAGTTTTCTTTATCAAGAAAACACACAAACAAAAAAACAAAGAATTTCTCTTGATGAAGTTCAATTTAAAAAATTATATCAGCTTTTGCTAGTGATCGCAAACTTTTTTTGATGTGTGTATATGTTTTTTTTTGTATGTCTGGGCATAATATGGTTCCATATCTAACATTGCAATTAAAAATGTTTTCGATATTATTTCATTAGGCTGTTTTACTTGTCCAGCACTAGACTATAGTGAGGTGTTGCTCAAACTGCTAATTCAATATCTCAAGGATAAAAAAGTGGAAAAACTTCTTTTCGTCACGGCAATATTTACTAGGAAGGAATGCCTCTTGGGCTTAAATCTGGATACATAGAAAAATATTCAATCTCACTAGTTTTTCACACGCCTGGAAGAGCTACTGGTCCATGAAAGAGCAATTCAAGGGCAGTTTGCCCATGTCACTAAAACTTAAGCTAATGGACATGTGCATTCTCCCCATCTTGACATATGGTGTACAGACTTGGTCTTTGACCAACATCCAGAAGTCCAAACTCAAGGTTTGCCAAAGGGCTATGGAGCGCAGTATACTTGGTGTTAAATTATTTAAATAACTTACAAATAGCACAAAATAAAGCAATTAAAACACTCTTTAAATACGATTACTTGACACTCACTACTGAACTTTACAGCAAAACTAATTTCTTCAACATTACTAAAATATACAAATATAAAACATGTATTCTCATCAAAAAAATTATAACAGACACAATTCATTCCGATATAAAATTTACTAAAAAGAATCACAGATACAATACAAGAAATAAGGGTAAACTAAATCTACCAATTCCAAGAACAAATTATGGTAAAAGAAATATAATGTATGAAGGGGCACAAATATTTAATAAACTACCTAGAAATATTGTAGATATCGCTTCGATTAATACATTTAAGAAAAAATTAAAAGAGTATCTCATAGTAAGAATACCCAACTGACTATCAACCGGTAGATTTATTTTATTTTCTTGTAAGCTGTGCGATGTCTGGTGGTCATTAACGGCTGACTTTTGTTTTGATTGCTTCTCTTTTTATACAAATGAGTATTTATAATACTATATGTATAGACTAAACTAACCTTAAGATCATCTACTAACCATCATTTTGTATTGCAATTTTTAAGTTTCTCATGTTTAAGTGAACTAAGTTCTTTGTGAGAATAAATGTCTTAAACCTTAAACCTTAAATTAACTGATCGACTTCGAAACACAATATTGCGCTCCAAAATTCGAATTGTCGACGTGGCTGAAAAGGCCGCCCAGCTGAAGTGGGACTGGAAAATGTCTGCCGTATGCCAAATGAGCTGTGGGCCCGTATAGCACAAGAGTGGAGCCCTGAGACAGCGAGACGGGGTCGCGGCAGACCGCGGAGAAGATGGCGGGACGAGTTGGATGCCTTTCTTGAGGTTTGGCATGAAGCTGCACAGAATCGCGACAAGTGGAAGGAACGGAGGGAGGCCTTTGCCCAGAATTGAAACAGTACCTACAGGCTAATAATAAATAAATAAAACTAGTTTTTATTACTAGTAGAGAACGATTGAACGATTGCCTTCCATGTAGGAGAGTCTAAGCTCAAACACGGCTCGCACCTCTGACTTTTCGAATTCATGTGCGGAACAAAATTTGACCATCTCACTTGCGTTAACAAAGTCGTGAGGAAACCTGTACACATGGGAGGGCTCCTTAATATGTACCTGGGTCTACTTTTATTTTCATTTGTCATTCGTCTGACAAGGACGCTTTGGGCATTACCTATTAGGGTCGGTAGAGAATAGGCATCCGTTCGAAACTATTTTTTTTATCTTCATTCCTTACGAATCACACAAATGTCATCGGATTGTGGAAGTGATATTATCCGAATTATATATAATTTTACATTCAGCATTGCCTAGAAAGTATCAGCAAAAACGTTTAACCCAGATAAAAATTGTTGAGTTGTGCTTTTCACGAGTAAACCAAATGGGCACGTGTCACAAACTTCAATTTATCAATTTACATGTGTGTATTAATTAAATAAAACATACTGGGTACACGTGTCTCGGTGTTGCCAAATAAGTACTGAGATATTCGTGTAACATGACACGAGATTGCGATAAAATGATAATATATTAAAACAATTTTAGCTGTGCCTGTAAGAGGACTGTTTTGGTGCATATTTTTTTTTTTTTTTTATCTCGTTTGTCCAAAGACTTTTTTTACTTTGGGTATATCCTCAAAGATAACCTTCACTCTGGGGAAGACGGGCCTATGGCCGGGATTCCGGGAATGTGCAGGAACCGTTAGTGCACATTTACAGCAAAGGTCCAAAGCTTTAGTAACTAGTGGTTTAGTAACCAAAATGTCTAGTTGGAAAGGAGCAACCCAAAAGGATATTAGAGTAGCCATCATTACTATAATATTTGTTCCACAACTTTTCCCAAACGTGAATAGTTTCGGAGAAAAAACTGTTCAAAGATTTCAACTACCCTAGAATTACGCTAAAACATCATTTGTGTTTACATTTTAGGTCAATTTTGGGGCCACAGATTTTATTAGGTCCATTTGTTTTAGTAAATAAATCAGGATTATCTAAAATATCATATTCAAAAGTTTTCTAAGATACAACTCGACCATCGTTTATGTCGGTGGTAAAAATCTGACTCTCTAGTATCTAACATCAAAAAATCTTTATAGAAATATTAAAACGAAACTGCATTTTTTGCCTATCTACGCTGAGGTTTATAAGCGATTCACGAACTTTCTTTTGAGCCAATCAATGCTCTGCGTTGTCGTTTTTTCGCCTTTTGACTATTTTGGGATTCAAGTCTTCCTTAGCGCAAAAAAACCACTCCCTTTAAATATTTTATGTAAAATCACGGGGAATATTTAATTTTTACCTTCCAACTGCATATTCGTACACATTAATATTTTCAACGGGCAATAAACCTATCGTTTGGGGTGACCACATAGGCATTCAAAACTACGATTTAGCACATATCAATTTAAAATTAGCATATCGATAAATTTCCGCAAAATCGCCACAAGCGGTACCGATCATTAATAAACAGGGACATAAATTCCGTTGTCTTCGATGTATTGACACTTCACATCACAGAGAATTAGCGAATGGAGTAACAATATGCGAGCGAATGCCACAATGCCGTAAAGATTTTCGGTAAAAAATTAGCTCCCTCTGGGTATCGTATAAGGTGAAATAGCCAATTCCTATAATTTACCGAGCGTTATTAGTTAAAATTAAAACTCTTTTATTAATGAAGCAAAGATCCTATAGCCTTGCATAGTAACACTCACAGGTAAAATTAGCTTACGAATCTATTTCTATCCCCAGTTTGGCACTAAAAAATGCTACCATTGCTAAGCAAAACTGTTAGTTTTTGGTCATAAGATGATTTGCCCGGTGCATTAGGGATCAACTCAAAAGAATCTGTAGCAGGTAGCAACATTATACTATGAGATGATAACAATGTACTGAAGTCACCAATCTGTGCACTAAACGTAGTGATTCTTGATTGCTTGCTTGATTAATAATATTCTGTCACAAGTCACAACCGTATATTCTGGGAATCTATGAAGAATCTTATCAGTAAGTCTATGAGGACGATAAATAAGCAGTGGACGCTTATGGGCTATTATGAAGAACAACGCAATAGATTGTCAAGTACAATTGAGAAAATAGTTCGTCTATAACACTCCAATTTAACACTACTCCGTGGCCCACACAAAAATCGCATGGCAATTTGTGTAGCTACCGTGTTTTAGCAAATCCGACAGCCGGACCCACAACCGGTTGGCGTGATGTTTTTTCTAACGTGTCCAATTTCACACGGACGTGATAAGTGAACGAACGCCAATAGCGTGAGAGCCGTATCCTGTATAGTATAAAATAATAACTATTGCAACTCGAATTTACATATAAACATAATTATAAAGCGACATTCGAGCAACCTGTTTTTGTAATTCGAACAGTGTCATTGATTATAAACATGAATTAAAATGATCTGTCGTATTTGTAGCGACAATAATGACGGTCTTAAACGTAATTGTGACGTCAGTGCACTATATGATAGGGCTAGGTTAAAGGTACACACGGCTACACATCAAGCTATATTTTTCCAGTTTACACTGACCTCTCACTGTAAGGAAATCCTATACAATGCGAGATCAGCTTATACTGGAAATGTGTAGCTTGATCTGTAGCCGTGCGTACAAGTCCGAGAGGAGCTGCAGACCGCAAACTGCAAAAGTAGTATCGCTTGCGGTGCGATCTGCGGCTGCGGTCTGCGGTTGCAGTTTTGCAGTCGCTGTCGGAATAGCATCTTTAAAGTGCACACCTTTAAGGCGCTATTCCGATGGCGACTTGCGGTCTGCCGTTGCAGTCTGCAGTTTGCAGTCCGTTTCGGACTTGTGCCTTTATGACAAAAGATAAAGATGCTACACTTTTTCATTCACGAACATACATTTTCAGCGACAAAAATAATATAGGAATTTTGAATTAAAATCGTTCTCAAAGTGTTTGAATAGTCAGTTTAGGGGTTTTATTTTCACTAAAAACACTAACAATAGATACTTTTTTGCTCTAAAAACACTTGTGACGACACGTTTGGTGCGGTGGCTGAGCGACTGGCTTCTGCGCTACGGGTCGTGGGTTCGATTTCCACACGAAACAAAAATTTGTATGGCCTACAGATAGTTATTTCGGGTCTGGGCGTTTGTGTATGTGAGATTTGTGTCTGTAAACGAACCCACGATACAGGAGAAATCCTAGAGAGGGCTAGTTTAAAAAAAAAACAAAACAAAAACAAACATATAGCCCTTTCTTCTCATTAACAGTGCACTAAAAACGTCAAAGTTTACGTTAAATAATTAAACGAAGATACCTAAGCCATAGAAAGTGACAACTCCGTCACTTTCCATGATACGATCTTCATCTTGACCCTTTTACGTAATGAACTGGTTTTTCCCATGTAGATCAACTGCTGGATATATTCTGTCTACCAATTAGACGCCTTTTTAAATGTTTACATAAAATACCTTAAAGGAGATATAAATATTCATAGTAAAAGAGATCTTAAAATATTCTTGGAATACGTAACATGTTTTGTAAAGGAAATGTTCCAAGATTACGAAACTAATTAATTATGGGCCCTTTTTATTATAATCAGAGAGCGAATAGGAATGTTTATTAGCATCGTCATCAAACTACACACATCAAAAGTGTCTAGGGATCAAGCATTTTTATGCGGATTTCTTGAGATTGAGATGTGGCTTTGTAATAAATTTATGATTTTATAAATTTATATGGATCCTTTTTGGTGCATTTCATAATTTGAATCAGGAACTGTGAATCAAATTCGAGTAAAAGATGAAAATCAGCTGTCAATATTTTCCCTATAAAAACATACAACGCATTGAAGACATTATTAGTGCTACTGTTTCCTTACTACTGATTAAAACCAACGTTATTATGGAGCGGCGACGTCATTTAAGCAGGGAAGAAATGCTCAGAGCCGTGGGAATGATAGAAGCTGGTTCCCGGCAACGTACTGTGGCTTTAGCTCTGAATACAAGTCAGAGTGTTATCAGTCGACTTTGGACACGTTACCGAAGCACTGGTACCGTGGCTGAGCGCCATGGAGGACGGTATCGCTGCACCACACGGAGACAAGACCGATACATTCAAATCTTAACTCGAAGAGCTCCAACAATAACCGCCATGATGTTAGCCGTGAGGCTTCATCACTCTTCAGGGAACTTAATTAGCGACCAAACAGTCAGAAACCGCTTGCATGAAGTGAACCTTCATTCCCGAAGACCGCTACGGGTACCACCTATAGCAATGCACAATCGTAGGATTCGATATCAATGGGCTCTTGGACACAGAAATTGGGCAGAAGAACAATGGCGTTTCGTGTGCTTTTCTGATGAGTCTCGTTTTGGTATGAGACCGGATACAAGACGTATACGACACTGGAGAACCCCTGGACGCCAACAGCGATTAAAATCCTGCCAGGAAGTCCATCCTTATAGTGGTGGAACCATCATGGTATGGGCGGGTATTTGGATCGGCGGAAGAACTGAGTTGATTTGGATCAGAGGCAACCTCAACGCTCAAATTTATGCTGAGACGATTGTATCAGACGTCATCGTTCCTCTACAAGCGCAAATCGGTCCCTTATTTCAGTTAATGCATGATAATGCACGACCGCACACCGCAAGAGTTGTAAGACAGACTCTCGCCGCAGCTAACATCAATGTCCTGCCCTGGCCTGCTCAGTCGCCAGACTTGAACCCGATTGAGCATGCATGGGATATGCTACAGAGAAGAGCTCTGCCGAATATGGAGGGTATCCAGTCGCAAGAAGACCTTTTTTTGTTGTTGCAACGAACATGGGCGGCCATTCCACAGCGTGATTTGGATGAACTCATTTTGAGTATGCCAAACCGATGTTCTTGTGTTGTTAGTGTTCGCGGTAGAAACACGGATTATTAATTGTTTAAGTTACCCAATAAAATTTTAAAGAAAACTGTTATTTCAGTCTTTTTTTTGAACTTTTGTGTTAGTGGTTCAAATGTCAAAAATCCCTTTATTAGGAAAATGGCAAATTTCTTTATTAATGCAAAGGTGACTTGGTTTATCGTTACTGTGACAAACGAAAACACTTTATTTGATGAATCCTTAAAGAAAATTTTAATTAATATCAATCAGGAGAAAAGTTATTGCAAAAATATATGTTGATCCCTAGACACTTTTGATGTGTGTATTTTCATAACCAGCCAGCAAATGCAAATAGCTTATGGCTTCTTTCACAAAACGCAACAAAAATTATGCTACGAAGTATTATTGCAATGATTTTAAAAACAAACACTGGCTGATCAAGTTTTTATGTGTATATGATTAGAGCTCGATGGACAAAAACCAGAAAAATAAACAATTTAAAACCGTAGCGTAGGACGCATTTGATTATGGAATGTTACAAATTATGATTTTATGACGCGATTGTCATTGACGAGCGATACTGGCCGATTACAAAATAGAATAACAAAGTTACCTATTCTAAATTCGACTATTCTATTTTTAAAATCTAAAGTGAGATAAAATCGACTAAACGTGGTAGTTTTAGGCACAGTTTACGAGTGCTAATATTAATTTTGTTCAGTAGAGTGTACTTAAAATCTTAAGTTACAGGCTGGGAACTGCGTAAGTGTCGTTTAAGAGCACGTTGGCAAAACTGACACCTGGTTTGTAGTAACTCGTAGGAAACGTGTGATAATTCACTAAGATACTATAAGTAATTAACTACTTGTTTATTTAAATTGCGTCACATGCAGCGAAGGTATAGACAATAATGCCTTATTGTTTTGACTGGCTGAATAAATTAAGTGGAATGATAACTGTATTTTTTAAACATAGAACAATGTTTTACTGTTTTACTTTATGTACTAATCACGCTTTTATTCCCAGAAGAGGTAGAATGAGGTATGTTAATTTATACGCATAGTTTACCATCACCAATGACCCAATAAAACTTTAACAACCCCCTTATTAGTATATATAGTTTGAACTTTAAATCAAAACAAAGGTAAACCCAGGTTTAAAACATACCCATCACTTTCTAAAGTCATATAACAAAAAGAAACGGGGCTATTTTAAAACCTAGGCCAGGTCCAAGGTCAGATTTCACCAAAGTCAGATAACCTTTATCTAAGGAATAAATTTTACATTTTAATAGTTTTTTTATACTCAAGCTTTATAGTATAAAAGTTATCTGTAGTTGGTACAATAAACCCTTAGGGCCTTAAGTAGGTACAAAGAAAATTTACTATTTTGCCGAATTCATACATTTAAAAAAACATTGATGAGTCGCTAATAGACTCTTTCTTTTAAATTGAGACTTTTATACATCTAAGAGCCCCCGCAAACCACAGACTTTCTATCGGCCGATAATTTGGTCGGTTTCTTAATCAAGATGTATCGAAGATGTATGCAAGTGCGCACATTATAATGATTCGGTATCGGCCGATATCGGCAGTATCTTATTTAAAAAACTTTGTCTTCATACTGATTAAGAAACCGACCAAACTATCGGCCGATAGAAAGTTTGTGGTCTGCGAGGGCTCTAAGGGCCCCTAATTTTTCAATCGCCAGATGACTTTTATCTGTCTGAGGGATAAATATTAAGCTTTGACAGCTTTTGTATAAGAAATCTGGCAAAACGTCAAAATTCGACGATTGAAAAATCAGCCCTTAGAGCCCCGGCAGACCACAGACTTTCTATCGGCTGATAGTTTGGTCGGTTTCTTAATCAGTACGAAGACAAACTTTTTTATCGGCCAATTCCGAATCGTTATAATGTGCGCACTTGCATACATCTTCATACTGATTAAGAAACCGACCAAACTATCGGCCGATAGAAAGTCTGTGGTCTGCGGGGGCTCTTAAATGTATAAAACTCTCAGTTGCAAAGAAAGAGCCTATTAGCGAATTATGAATGATTTTTTTAAATGTATGAATTCGGCAAAATAGTGAATTTGCTTTGTAGTTGCAATCAAGAATGATTTAGAATCGAAAATATTTTAATTTAATGATACTACAGAATAATTAATGCCATGTTTGTATGATAATTTGTTGATCACCTTCTCGAGGTTTGCGTCATGCAACCAGTTTTCTTTAAATAAAACGGCGATTGACGTACTTTCTTGGGAATATCGTAAAAATCCCTTATTTTACATGTTTAAAGAAATCTAGTATAAATTGAGAGGAAATTCCTAACAATATTTATATGGAAATATACCTTAGAACATGGTTAATCCTATTGGAATAAAATATCTCAAATACCGATTTTTTGGGTATTTCCTTAAATAAGTTCGAGCATATTTTATAATTGTAGGACTTTCCTAAAGAACTCTTCCAATTTATTAAGATCAAGTTCTCACCGATTTTTTGTGTATTCTCTAAAATAAGTTCAAGTATTTTTCTTTTAATTTTATTAAGTACTTTCCTAGATGTCTCTTCCATTCCAATTTATTTATATTATGTTCTCTCTCTTTAAGGCGCGATTCCATTAGGCAAGTTACTTGTATGCAAGTTGCAAATTGCATACAACTTGAACAGACCTGCATACAAGCTACAACTTGTATGAGGTAGTTTGAACTTGTAATTTTTTTATTCAGTGATGTGCAAATTGAACGCGCAAATGTTAGTTGGACTTTTCGAATTGCGAACGAGTGATGTGTACGGGCATGGTGTCTCTTGCTGTACAAATTATCGAAACATAATGGCTATTAGGTGGGGGCACGAGAAAATAATCATCTTTGTTGAGGAGTATCAAAATAATATCAATTGATGTCATGCTTGCATGCAAGACTTGCCTAATGGAATCGCGCCTTTACAAATATGCAAATCTTATACTTACTGTAGTAGTAGCACTATCGATAACATTTTGCGATATGCTTATCAAGCATCTATCATCGATAATCGTGATAAATAATTTATTTTTAAATCCCTCTAAATGTCGGCTGCATATTTCTATTGTTTTTATAGCATTGAACAGGATGTGTCCGAATTCGTGTAATTTCTTCTACGTCGTGATATTCTGTTCAACGAAAGATGAGTCCTGACAGTGGTAATTTCGTAAATTGTAGCCGTAAAGCTATGTCTACACCAGTGCGCTTTCATGTTCATCTTGCGTCTTCGTCTGAAGCATGCGTGAAGCGCCATAGCGCATGCCTTAAAACTAGTTCGACAAAAGCGCATGCCCTTAGCGCACGCTAACAATCAATATTGCATGCGCTTGACGCAAGAGGAATTGAAAGTTGAAAGCGCAAGATGAACATGAAAGCGCGCTGGTGTAGATATACCATAAGGAGACTGTTATCGAAAAAACGTAAAAGCAGTATCTTATTTAAAATAGTTTTACCTCAAATCACTATGAGGATATGAAAACTATATCGGGTGTAAAAAGACCCTTAACGATAACGAAAACCACATATTCTACCCATCATTGGGATCATTTTTTTCGAGCAAACCATACCTGGGAAATCATTGGTCTTGGAGATATTGAAGGTCAAAGTACACTTTTTTTTTTTTAGTTTTTTCCAAAAACGATTTCCAAGTCATAATACTAAACTTTCTTCCACACAAACAGTCAAAAATTTCAATTTTTCCTAACAAATTACGCATTTGAAGTTACAAAAACGCAATGAATATCAAACGCACAAGACCGCCTTAGCTCGGATGTGTGGTCGCTGCACGCATGCAAACGCGTGGCATCGCTACAACCACAATTTACGCGCTACAAAATAAAGCGTTTTTTGTCATGCCAAAAAATAAAAGTCGTTTCCCAGCAATTATTTTTGGTCAATCTAATTTAGTTTGATGTACAGAGTGCGTAGATTTCGGCTATGTGATGGGTCTTTTTACACCCTGTATAAACAAAACTTCAATTTTCTCGAAACTAGCTTTCCCTAAGATGCCGCTTTTGCGTTTAGCACGACATTATTAATAATAATAAAATGCCAAGTCCTCTACTGTTTAGGAGGCATTAATTCACTTAACTTATATTTTTTTCTCAAAAAATCTGCAAAATAAACTTCACTAGGTAAAAATGACATTAAAAATAAATGTGTGATCAATCCAGTGAGACCCCATACTCTGTGCTTGCCACCACTGAACACAGGCAAGACTATACTTTCATGGTTCACATAGCAAATATAGTAACCATGATTGTTACTATCACAGAATACTTTCACAGGAACAGTGAATACATCAGCTACTTCAGCTTCATTTGGTTTTAGTTTTTCCATATCAAAGTCCTTTAAAACACCTACAACAGGTGTGATCCGTAATTTAGCAACTCGACCATATAGTTCGCTCATTTTGGTCCATATTTCTATGTCTTCGGCGGGAAAGCCGATCTCTTCTTCGGTTTCACGAAGTGCTGTTTCGTATACAGTTTCGTTTTCATCCACTTTTCCACCAGGAAATGCAACCTGGCCCTTATGGAGTCTCAATTTCAGCGATCTTTTGGTATATAAGAGACATACTTCCCCGTTATTTACGCATATGTGTACCAAAACAGATGCATTGAGAAGCGTTTTTCTATTTTTTAAATGATACGTTGACGATTCGTTAATATTAGTAATACACCTTTCTCGAGACGCACTAGATAGAAGAGCGCCAGGAGTGAGACACATAACAACTTTTAAAACGGACGTCATTGATTCAATCAGATTTTTATGCTATGTATGTAATTCAACAAACATTGTGAATCTTAAACCTTTGCTTTCATAGAATTTGTTACTAGATAATTTGCTTTGTGAGAAATAGATAAACCAAAGATTAAAACAGTCTGAACTGAAATTTAACATGACATCTTGACAATATGACATTGACATCTATCAGCTGTGTGAGGTACAGAAGAATAACTTCTTATGAGGCGAGGCTTCACGGAGGTCTCTAAGTTGTCTGTGAAATAGCAGAATTTTGTAACTCATCACCACGGACTAGAAAAAAAGAAGGACTCCGCGCCACGCATATCAAAAGTGAAGCACCGTACCGACCTATGTGTGCGTGATTTGAGGGATACCAGATAAATGAAAATTTCCCCATTTTTTAAAAATATTTTGAAAGTTTCATTTCTTTAAATGAAGCCATAATAAGAAGTCCGCTTACATTATTTAATTGCAATTACAAACATATACTTAGTTAAAACTTAAAATTAAGTATTTATTTTGTATGAGTGACAAGAAAAACGTTTTCGACGGAATTCAATGTTCTTCATCTCTGCAGGCTCTTATTATTTTAATCCAATCATTATTCCATGGTTGATTTGCTGTAGGAAATCTATAAAAATAATCATATTCAATACTTGCAAAAAACTCACAAAGAACACAAAAAAATGGATTACCCAATCTCTCGGGAAAATTACCCATTTATTTTCCGACAGCACGTCTATGTCTTTTGAGGTTTTGTGTTCCAATAGTAATGATTTTACAATAAATCAACAGGTTAAATAAGTGTCTTACTTGTGAATGTTATTCCTTGACACTTTTTCTGAGATGTAGAATTATTTTTAAACCATTTCACAACACAAGAAGGCATTATTTTATTTTATTACTTGACGTAAACAGTACCTACAATGACGCCGCGGAGCCGCGTAATGGCGGCCAGTCGGCACCGTATGATGTAAATGTGTGCGTGAGGCATGTTTGTACAAACGGTCCGGCATACTTATAGTGCTTCACTTTCGATACACGTGGCGCGGAGTCCTTTTTTTTCTAGTCCGTGCTCATCACATTGACAGTTAAATTCAGTTGCCAACTTAGCAGATACCATTACCTTTGTATTTGAAAATAAAATAAAAGGTAATTTATAACTCCTTCTATGAAATTACTCGAAGATATTAATTCCATGTTTGAGGAATGGTTAGCAATTGAGATAAGACTTTAATCGTAAAATGTGTAAATGACAGTAGGAAAATAAACCATTTCAATAGCAACAATTGAATCGGATGCTTTAAATATAACAGGCATATGTACAATTTGTTAAAATAGAGGTATCTACTGTTTTCCATGTTATAAATTGTCGATTAACCTATTATTTTCCCTATACAGCGGTAATTTTAAGTAAACTGGCGCATGTAGGCGACAGTGAAGCTGTAAATCCATAATTTCAGAGCTTATGTACTGTATAACTATGGAGTCCCACTGAAACGAGTGGAGACGCCACTGCCTGCTAAATGTTGCCAGTTCACAACTACTTAAATGCTTTTTTGTTGTGTTTTGCTTGTTAGTTTTTCATAAACAAAGCAAATTACCGATAATAGTTTTTTTCTGTGTAACTACTTTTATTTAAAAACTGGCAACATTTTACGTTGGCACCTCACTCATTTCTGCACAAATAAATTGGTGGGTCTGTAAGGTCCGCCGCTGATTGTGATTTTTTGTCACGGTGACTTTTTGTTACCAAGTCGAATGCTATGAAGATATATTATGTTTCTATATGCGCTCACTATGGCGACGTGACATTACGGTGACAAACATATATTTTCATAGAATTCGACTTGGTAACAAAAAGTCACCGTGACAAAAAATCACAATGAGCGCCCGACCTAAATCGGTTAAATGTTTATAACCTCATTATAACTGATCAAAAACGTCTAGCAGGAATATGACAAAATGGATAAAAAATCCGCACAAGAATTCAAACAGTCAGAGGACCTCTGGCTTTTTGTATTCATGTGTGAGGGAACCTGTACACCTGAGAGGACTCCAAACAGTTCTCGATGGTGTGTGTAGACCGCCAACCCGCACCAGGGGGCCTACTCCCTAAGTCCGTCAACGAAGTTAGTCGCCCGTCCGAAAGTAGCCCGAAACGTAGGAGTGAACAAAACAAGTGTCAAGTTCAACTTTTCGGACGGGCAAAAACACATCGGTAGTAGGGACAGCTGTCAAATCGTGTTGTCATTCATCTTAGTTCAGGCCCCGAAATAATCGAATGTCCGTAGGCGATAGGGAGTAAGTAGGAAACGCCACGGACTTCGTGCTTAGGGAGTAGACCCCCAGGCTAGCGTGATAGACTAAGGCCTAAGCTAAGCCCTAACGTGCCTAAACCCTCCGCATTCGCCCGTGCCAAGCAGTGAGACAGTAATGGGCTGATTTTAAACTCTAAAATGAATGAAAAACTCCCAATTCAATCACTTAAAGTCAAACAGTAAAGCTGTAAAAATATTTTTTTTAAAACGAGTCGTTTGCCACTCAAGTGCGAGTGTGGGTGACGCGAACAATCAGAGGTATCTGTAAACAGTCGTCTTGTTTGAACAACTCGGTGCGCCTGCGCAGGCGTGGCGGTAGGCGGGTTGACACGTATGTAGTGTACTTTGTATGAGTGTGTGATTGTTGTATAAAAGTTAGGTACGATTTTATTGTATGTGCGGAGATTTGGCAAACAATTTTAGACATCAGTATACTCCCTAACGCATAAGGGGCGCTACTGCGCATATTGATCCTGTTTCCTCGGAAGGTCAAGTTGAACTGTAGGTTCCAGTTTTTATGCGAATATCTATGATAGTTGTCAACAGCAGTCAAAGCCCGATAGATCTACAACCGTTCTATGGAATATCGGTATTTTCTAATATTTTACCAACACTTATACACACTCACACATGCACTCACAAACATGCGTACACAAACACACACTAACACAATCACACACACACAGACACACACACACACATTCACCTCTGCCGTAGACAAGCACATTTAACATTTACGTTAAGGATATTGAAACGTGACATACAATTTTTATTTTTTATTTTTCCGCGTCTGTCTATTTCTTAAGGAAACTTGGACGCAAGACGGTAAGCGCCTGAGCAGACCGCAAGAACACGTGTTATTTTAGCAAATTAAAATGTTTCGCAATCTTTGAGTTTCTTTTACCCTACCTAAGTATAATGGGACGGAATCATCACGTTTTTGTGTAATAGGAAAACCTGTACCACATTATTTATCAATTTAGAAAATAAAACAGGAAATCGCATCTCTAACGCAAAGCAAAATCGATATACAAACAGGACATAACTTGTACAAGAATAGTAAGTAAATGAAGTGCGGACGCGCAGTATTTACTGTAAATATTTAGTATAGTTGATTACGAACAAGCCATGTCCGTCGGGAGGCGATTAACTTGTCTATTTGATTGTACGACCAACACTACGGTACTGGACAAGAAGATAAATACGAAACTGTGAGACATTTAAACCGATCTGTATGAACAAGTATTAATTTTGCTGTTTTTTGTGATTCTAATGCAGCGTACACACGACTACACATATCCAGTATAAGCTGATTTCGCATTGTATAGGCTTTCAGTACAATGAGAGGTCAACTTGTACTGGAAACGTATAGCTTGATATGTAGCCGAGTGTACACAGCTAACCAACGAAGACCAACGAACGTTCGTCAATTGTTGAATATGACCAAACTTTGTATAGAACCCTAGTGGGACTCGGACCTCGGCTTAGGGCGTTGCTGGCGGGGGCTTAGGAGGGGGAGGCAGCTTGATGAGGGCTGAATTATCGGTGTGAAGGTCGCCCTTAGTGCTGTTGTTGCAGGTAGTCATGATGTTAGTGTAGTACAAGTAGTTAGCTTAGGTTAAGTATTTTACTTTAACCCCATTGGCTCACTTCAGGTTTCGCCCGGTGACGTAGAAACGGTCCCCCAGGACAACCTACAGCGGTCCAATAGAAAAAAAAAAACACATCCTAAGTATCTGCATGCCATACAACTGTTGTAAGTGAAGAACAACTTTATGGAAAAGAAAAATTACTTTTCTTTTCAGTAAAGGCAAGCTTAAGCGTTAGACGAACCGCTTTAGACGCACTGAATAGCTCAAAATCCGTCAACATGTGAATAATAAATGAATGAATAAATACTATATCTCAAACTCAAACTATTTATTTGCACACTAAGGTAAAATCTTTCTGTAACACAAGTACCTCGGTAACTTCCCGGGGCTATCTGAATTTATGAATGATCACAATGTTGAGTTTTTTTTGTATTGTTTGTGATAAAAAATGGCACCTTCCAAATATAGCAGAGCGTCCTAATACAAATGACATCAATTTCAATAAGCCTCTATTTAAGTTTTGCTACTTTCGTCGCTTACGCAATGTTTAAGATTGTCAGTCGCGGTATTGCGTTGTCGTGGATAATATTATTATCTCAGTAATTCAGTAGCACCAATTTGTGAAAAATAGAGTAAAAATACGTAATCTATGTTGCTTCTGTTACGTGCTCAATGACTGATTTTGGGCACGCTTCGATCTTCATAGTTCGTTTCACGCCATTTTATTTTACAATGCTGTAATTTGCTTACATAACATAACATCACGCCTGTATTTGCCGAAGGGTTCGGCAGAGGTGTATAGCGCACCTTCGTTTCGCCGTTATGTTTAAGGGCGTTTTATACTGTCATGCGGGTTCTTGCCTGCGTGCGTGCGTCACCCGCGTGTGTGGCGCTCGCAGTTCACCTTTTCGTGCGTGTTCCACGTATCACAATAAATACATGTATGAAAAGGTGAAATTCAGGCACCACGGGTGCGGGTGACGCACGCATGCGGGTACAAACCTGCATGACAGTAAAAAGGCCCTAAGTCCCACGCAATAGTGGGCAAGCCTATTGCTCCGAACTGCCACTGAGAAATTCCACACGGAAAAACCCAATATAACTTTGCCCGATCTGGGGATCAAACCCAAGACATTACGCTCAGCAGTCGCGCTTGCGACCAATAAACCAATGAGGCAGTCACGTGTTTTTCTATTTTTTTATTGGAACTATGTAAGTAATACATAAAACTAAAGATGCGTTTTCATTTGGTAGAGTAAGACCCAATTTCACCATACAATGTTAGCTGTTAACGGTCTGTTAAGCTGTCAATGTCAATTTCAATGTACTGATAAATAGTCTGTTAAAATGTTTAACAGGACATTAATAACTAACAGAGTATGGTGAAATTGGCTCTAAGTAGTTTATTTAGAGTGCTCGCTTAATTCTAATAGCCCATCGCTTACATTATGTTAGAAATGGTATCGATGCTAAAACAACCAAAAAGGGATAACCACCAATTTACAAACTTTACAGGAGAGTGGTTTAAAATTCGTTTACGACGAAGAAATTACGCTAAGGACCTTAATATATATACCGCCTAAGCGACAAAAAGTATGTCGTAGAGACTTAGACCAGTCGATGCAGAAAAAAAGACGATTCCAACCATTGACTTAGAATAAGTATTCCAACGATATAAATAAGTCCATTTCACAAAAAATGGCGCTTTCCCCTTTTTGGCTGTTAGGCATCGTTTTTTTATTTAATTCTACCTCTCTTTTTAAATAGCTTTACCTATACCTAGAAACGCGGCCAGACATTCAGCAGAATTGTAAGAGGTAATATACAAATGCTATTTAGAGCATGTTTAACAGACGATACAAGGTAATGTTAGCAGGACAGCAAGTTGTCACAGCATGTTTTAAATCAGAAGGCAGCTTGCAGTCGTGATATTCCTAACCTATACTCGGGGGTAATAAATACGGATCACTAACATAAACCTTAATATCTCGGAAACTAAGGCCTGAATTACATAGAAACGGCACAAGGCGCAGGCATGGCGTAGCCGCGTCACTTTCATACATTTTCCGTGCAGCATGCCGCTTCAAATTTTTTTCGTACAAAATGTATGAAAGCAACGCGCCTGCGCCTTATGCCGTTTCTATGTAATTCACGCTTAAGAATGTTAGCTTATTCAAATAAAAGGAATTTAATTTATTTATTTATATTACTTTATTTAAAACGGTCTGAGACAAAATGATTAAATATTATTAACCGTTATGGCGGCAGGAAAACAGAATAATTTAATTTGCCCCGTTTTCTCAATGACTATTTGTTTTCTAAATCTGTGAATGTAAATATAAATTATTCCGAAAGTTAAGGGTGGTCTCTTAAGAACATTTTTCTGTAGCTACATTAAGGTAGCTGCCCTTCATGTCCCATCTCAAATTACCAGCATGCATAGTGGGGAATGACCCTATTTTGCAGAACACATCTGACATTCATAAAACCGTAGTAAACAATATCTAAATGCACAAAACTTTCTCGGATAAAGGAGATCAGACCATTCATTTTAGTTTCTTTAACCATTCCTAAATTGAAATCAATGCGCACGTCGATAGTTTAATAACAAAATATTCTGAAATAAGAGCAGGAAATAAAAAGTAGATCCGACCGTTAGTAATTGGAAATCTGAAAAGTCGTGCATAACAGAGATAAATAACTCAAAAGTTACAAAGCATTGAGCTTTTGTTTTGGGCAAACTGAAATACTTGGCATCAAATACTAAAATTGCAAAAAAGTCACAAATTCAAAAAAGTTATAGAACTATAGGTACTCTATTCACCTAAAGATGAGTCCTGTCAGTTCGGGCATTTCGAAAATTGTAGCCTTAAGGAGACTGCTATCGAAAAAACGTATCTTCTTCCGCTCTGGGTGGAGCGGAAGGGAGTGTCAGACTCTTACTGACTAAAACCCATCCGTGTTTCTCCCAGTGCCCTTTGCGTTCCAAGGCCGCGGTAATACTTTCAAAAACAGTCTGCAACCCTGGCAGACAACAAACTGCCTAAGACCGTAAAATATCAGAAATCCCATGTACCTATTCATTCAAAATAGCTCGAAAGAAACATAATTGTCTTTATAAAAATGAATTCTAAAATGATCATTACACACCCATGTTTTTACTTTTATTGTGTAAACGTCGCCAAATGTAACACTTACTAAAAAGTAATTTTATTCGAAATAAGATTTCTCTCATGTAATGCCTGGTTCCTATGGACAAAAACGAATCGTTTTGCTTACCACTAGTTGCATTTTTCATTGCCTAACTTAGCACATAATCGTAAGCTAATTTTACCTGTGATAACTAATTACTAACGTATCGGAGAGTCTAATATGCAAAGTTATGATGGTGTTTGCTTCATTACTAATAAAGATACAAAATAATTTTAACCAATAATGCTCAGTAAATCGTAGGAATCGCCCATAAGTGAATGAAATTGTTTTTGAGAAATAAAGCTCTTAAACCGTGAAGTATAAAGACGCATAACAGCCGAAAACGGATAAGCGCCATTTTTTGCGAAATGGACAATACAAGGTTAGTCGGAAAGGGGGCACTAATCCGAAAGGGTGTTAAAGTACCCATAATAATGAATAACTTTTGTTCTATAACTTTCCCCAAAAGTCAATAGTTTAAGAGAAATAGCTGTTCAAATATCTCAAAAAAATACGCTAAATTCTATATATCCTTAGCTATGATCAAGCGTGTTAGCATTTTAGGTCATATTTGGGGTCACAGGCCCATTTTCTAAATTCGTGTAAAGTAGGTATGAAGAATTTTTGAAAAAACTAAAATAATAATAATTTTGTATGGAAATAAAAACTGTCGAATTTTCAAATTTTAACCCTTGCGTTAAAATAGTCATCAGTGATACTTTAAGTGACTCACGGATTAGTACTCCCTTTCCGACTAACCTTGTATAAATTGTTTGAATAATCGTTTTTTTCTGCGTCGGCGTCGATTGGTCTAAGTCTCATGACTCTACGACATAATTTTTGTCTTTTAGGCTGTATGTAAATTAAAGTCCTTAGACTAATTTCTTCGTCGTAAACAAACTTTGAACCACTCTCCTGTAAAATTTGTAAACTAGCAGTTATCCCTTTTTGGCTGTTGGGCATCGATATCAGGGGCCTAATTCTCCTAAAATAAATCTTGATAAATCACAACCGAACCAAGGCCGAACCGTTCATTCAGACAGTTCTCAATTTCAAAAGCTATCAAATTGTTTGACACAAAAAATAAAATCAATCATTTTGAAAGTTTTCGAAAACAAAAACTGACTGACGGTTGTGGTTCGATTGCGTTTGGCAACAATTTATTTTAGGAGAATTAGGCCCCAGATACCCTTTGAAATAGCTTTTAGCAATACCAAGAAAAAATATACATGACGTAATACCGGCTCCACAAAACTGATTTGATACCCAGACTTGACATTAAACTTAGATAATGTGACTTCTAAGTGCCCTAAGTACACACCTGTTTACTTCAGAACCTTACGCTTACTGGCGATAACATATTTTCATATCAAGTGCTCCAAGTAAATATTGAATAAATTCTATGTTGATTTTTTATAGATTAAGCGGCGATATAGACCAGTAAGCCGTGTTATAAGGTCGATACTCCCGAAACTGAAAACAAATATTTAAGATCGATGCCGGGAATTATATATTTTTTATTCGATTCGATAATTTATTCTGTGAATAGTTCCTACTTTGACAAGTTATATTTGTTGGTTAAGTACGCCACACACGTCTAAAATTATATTTAAGTATACAAGGTTAGTCAGAAAGGGGGTACTAATCCGAAAGGTATTTAAAGTAGGTACCCATAATAATGAGTAACTTTTGTTCTACCACTTTTCCCAAAAGTCAATAGTTTGAGAGATATAGCTGTTCAAAAATTACATAAAAAGTACGCTAAAAGCTAAAATCTATCTATCCTCAGCTGTGATCAGCTGTGTTTACATCGTAGGTCTTATTTGGGGTCACGAATTAGAAGCTCTATTTTTTGAGTTCATTACTAAAGTAGGTAGGGAAGAAGAATTTTTGAAAAATTAAAATAAAAAAAAAATCACATGGGAATAAAAACTAAGTACCGAATTTTGTAATTTTAACAATTGCTTTATAACGCTCATCAGTGATACTTTAAGCGGCTTGCTGGCTTGCTATACAAGGTCAGTCGTTGGAAAAGGTTGCTAAGCTGTACCTACTCTAAGACCTGTATTATTTTACCTTAGTGTGCAAATAAATAGTTTGAGTTTGAATTAATCAGTAAACATAACAAAACCTAACTTTTCCAAAACTTATGGAACTTTAAAACTATAAACCAACATCAATTCCAGTAGCAAAGTTTCGTTTGCAAGTTATTGCACTGTGTTGTTCGCTTAGTTTGTAAAATTGACAGAAGTCTACTTGCCGCGGGTGTGTCCACAGGTTGAAAGTCATCTTGTGCGACAAACCTAGTGAATTTGGCGCTAAAAAGTCAAAATACACTTCGAGGCATACTTTTGCTTCCAACATTGAAAGACCTAAAGTTGGATCAAATGTTGGTCCAATCTACAGATTTTTTCAGTTAAAATATCTTGTAGATTCCCAACTATACTTGAAGCTGATGCTTTCTTTGGAGGAGGTTGATTGGGGGCGACATTGATTCCTCTATTGAGGGAGTCCGTGCCGGTGAAATTGTGGCGGTTACTTGATGTCGACATATTAGGAGGTACAAATGAGGTTCGTCTAAGTGAGTCACGAAAAGTGAAACAAAGCGTCGAAAAGAACTAAAAATAACTATTTATGAACGGTAGTCTGTGGTTGTGAATTAAGTTCACTATACTATCTTAAACAGAAGCTCCAATATTATAATAAAACTGAGCAAATCTAATCGTGAGGGGTGGCACGATTTAACCTTTCTAACGAGAATGTAGAGAATCTTACAGAAACATAGAAGTTAGAGTTATGTAGTGTGTTAAGTGAAATGCCTACAAATCTTATTCGTGGTTTATATTGTATGTAAATATAGTGACATTTTGGAAAGCGTTTGCAGAAGCGTCTTCAAGTGCACCTAGTACTAGCTTTTTAACACTTAACACATTTTAGAATCATTTACACATTAAAACAATTATATCTCTACTAAATTTTTGTGACTTGGAATTTTCCGTAGACTATTTACTTACATTAGCAGTTATTTGGAATGTGTATTATCGATACTACATGAACTGCACATATTTACTTACTTAGCGTTACTTGCACCGTGTATACTATGTTTTATGTATCTAGCTCAACAACGTGGGTGGAATTCTCGGTTTACTTTTCACACAAAAAACCCAACATTAGGGTGTATATCATCACCATATTACGTCGTCTCCGCGGAATTTATGGCTGTTGTCATAAAATAGATACGTGATAGAAAAAATAAGAGGACACCCGCGGGTGGTTCGTATCCTTGCTCCTTGCGTCACCGTATCAACAAAGCGGTGCCCACGCGCTAATGTATTCAACGCGGCGATTGATGAAGTATAAAATTTCTTAGTACCGTCTCACTCACAATGGAATTATGATAATTTATCGGTTGGCTTGTGCCGGCCGAGTGTGTGGGAACGCGCGCGGCACGGGCTTTCCCACGACGCCGCTCTGCGACGAAGAACGTCTCATTGGCTACGATCAGAAGCGTCGCTTACGCCGTTATCCGCTCGCGTGTCAAAGACCCCTCAGTGTCGACAGGTCGTAAGTACCAAGTGGCCCGCGCTGAGCGGCACGTTTCGCCTATTCCGAAGGCGGTGTTGACACATAGGACGTTTTGCCGTCTAGTGGCGTAAGACAGAATTGGAGTAAGTAGCGTCACGGCGGCTTCGACCGCACAATGGGTCGGTGTCGAGTCGACTAGCGGTGCTGGGAACAAACTCACACCTTTGCAAGGTGATAGTCAATGTTATTGTTTTGACTGACTAATTAGGATGATGTTTCATGTTACTCAAGGATTTTGTTTATGACGAATGATTATTTAATGTCGTGTTCTAGGATTAGAGTGTATAATTGCGTTATTAATTGCATATTTTGCAGAAACATCTGTTAAAAGCTCAATGGTTGTCAGAAAGAATTAATCATGTCATCTCTAATAAATATTGCCTCCGTGAAATATGATTTTGTTGGTAAATAACAGAAAAAAAGCTAGATAGGTAAGTCGGTAACAGAAATACTTTTAAAATACAACTCACATTGCTGGTGTACAAATAGAATTTGTCGTGAGCCGTGCAGGCAGTCACGGCAACATTTTCCGAAGTAGGCCACAAGGTACAAATAATAATTAATAACACACGTAAGCAGTAAAAAGTCGGTGCGACAGTAATAATTTCTATTCGTCACTCTGTCTGTATGACCGACGGAGGCGATAACGCGCCTCATGTCGCCGTAGAACTGCGCCCGCGCCGCCGGCATAGGGCTGCCAGACACAATTAAAATATGTATATTCATATTTCTTTTTTAGATTCGTGTATCGATTCGCACATCAATAAAAAGTCTGGTTTCGGACAAAGAATGTCCTTAGCCATTGTTAAAACGATTGACCATATAACATAACAATTAAAAATATGACTACAAAACTCGTAATAAGTCTTTAATACATGTGCAATTTTTTGTAACTAAAAAAGAATATCTTTTAAGGTGTCCTTTGACAGTTATTTAATTCATCGCCACGAGTCGCTTTCAAGATAATAGTCCCTGTGACGTCAACGCGTATTATTTGGCGCGCGAACCAAGGGGAGCGTCTTGCCGTGCGTGTGCGCAGGGTGACGTACAGAGGGTGCGCGTGGGAACCCGTGGTGGCCAGCTGGTAGGTATCAGCTAAGACCCTCAGCAGTTTTGGTGAACAGCTGTTTGATCTTACCGGCTTTGATTTAAATGAAATAATAGTAATGAAGTAACAGACATAAAGTTTTGACCAAAAATGAAACACTTGTGAAGTATATTAGAGTCTTAACATTAGTCTACAGTCTAGTATTATACAAAATAAGTATAAATACTCTAATAGGTTATGTATTTTTCTTAACATTTAACTTAGAAATAAATTTCAAACCTATTAAAGAATTTAAAGTTTCTCACATGTAAGTAGGTAGTGATAGTAAATTGTTAAATAACTAATAAAATATATTTTTAAAATTTATTATAGCTATTGAATAATTAGCATAGGTAATACCTATTAGTATTTACTCAACATTTTTTATTTCTCGTTATTTTTTTTCAGAAGTAAGTTTTATTTATTTGAAATCTATTCCAAGAACTAAATATAATAAAAAGTATGGAACTACATGCGTAGTCTTTTAAAATCATAAAATATCTAAGGAATCCACCATAATCCCGAAAGTGCCATCCCTACTTTTATCACGGGCGTTTTGCCACAATCGGTGTAGGGCGCATAAAAGCGGTGCGACGAGAGGCGCGCGCGCCATTCGCTCACAGACCGTCGCGCGCGCACCAATGATCCTACCCGCCCGTACTATGTCGCCGTCGCACGGCGCCTTCCACCCGCCCGCGCACGCGCAACCTGACGAGGAACCCGTCTCCCGCACATACCAATACAGAAAAGTCATGAAACCAATGCTAGAAAGAAAAAGAAGAGCACGCATCAACCGCTGCCTCGATGAACTGAAAGACCTCATGGTTACCGCCCTGCAAGCAGAAGGAGAAAACGTCTCCAAACTAGAAAAGGCTGATATCCTGGAACTCACCGTCCGACACCTCCACAGCCTCAAAAGACGGGGCCAGTTAGTGCTGAAACCAGAAATGTCCTATGCAGAACGCTTTCGTGCTGGATTTACTCAGTGTGCTACAGAAGTGTCACAGTTCATTGCAAACGCTACTTTAGCCGCTAACGCTATGCAGCGTCAAGGCCCCGTGGATCCTCAAGCTGGAGCGAGGCTCTTGCAGCACCTTAGTACCTGTATAAGGAGGTTGGAGAATCCTCAAGTGGTGCAGCCTCAGCCGATAGCCCCAAATGGTGTTGCGAGGCCGACGCCTCTGTCTGCCATTGCGCCGGCACCTCCTCAACAGCAGCCTGCAGTCCAGAGGACTTTGTTACCAGATCGAGGACTGAAGAGGCTGGCGGAGCCGATGGATTCGGAAGCGGCGCTCGCGAAGCGTGCGTACGCGCCGCCTTCACCGCCTCACAGCCCCGCCTCCGAGTCTGACTCCGCCCAGTCGATGTGGCGGCCGTGGTGACGCTGCTCCTCAACATCTCGCATGCCCAAGAACCGTGTGACAACGTGTGATAATCATTTATGTTGTTGTTTTGTTTCTAATAACGTTCCTAGAACTGTGTGTTAAAGAAGTATGGATTGTGCTCGCTTTGCTTGTTGAAGTTTTTTTTTATTAATTTAATAAATTAAGGTTTTTTTGTTCAGTAGTAGTTCTGTTATTTTTATATTCCTAACTTCAACGTCTTCCGCGTCGGTTAAAGCATTTACTTGTACGTTTAAGTACCATATAGTGTAGTTAGCACCTAAGTTTACTGTGATAAAGTTATCTTTGATAGAAGTTGTTAGGTTAGCGAATTCGTAGAGGATGTTTATTGTAGGCTAATTGAAATGATAAAAAAGATAATAAACAATGTTTGCAGCAATATTTGTTTTGTTTCGTTAGCCACCTTTGTACTAATACTTAGTGATAGTGATGCACCTGCATAAGTATTTTAATCTATAACTAACTTTTTATCTATTTTTATACTAACTCTATCTTATTCTTCAATTTTAACTAATATAATAATTATATTTATTAAGTTCGCATCAGTACTAATTCATACTCATATATTTCGCCTGGCCCTATTAACTACCATCTAATTAAAAATTACATACAACTGTATATTTCCTTATCATAACTTTTAATTCACATCTTAATTAGATGTTGCACTGCTTATAAAGTTCTCATTTCCTTACAATCTCCAGTTGCACGAGAAAAAAATCTTTCAGTTCAGGCTAAAATATTTCTTAATCCTTGTTACATAAAGTTTAGATTGCATTAACATGCACATTGCACATCTCCAGTCATAATGAAATGGAGTGCTGTTTTATTAAATATTCAAGTAAATTTCTTTGTATTGTAAGTGGGTGTTGTTCACACGCTGTCCAACGACCGTGCTTGATTTTATTGCCCAAGAACAACATCTATAAAATTGTTCTGTTTTAGACCAATGACCTGGATGGCAAATAACGCCACATTCGGTGACACATAGGATTTAGTCCCATCTCTTCCCCTTCCCATCTCTTCCCCTGTGCGTTTATAACTACAAAAAATTCCCATCTCTGAGGATTGTAATAGGGGAAGAGATGGAAAGGGGAAGAGATGGGACTATACCAAACATAGTTCGTTTCATATTCGTAATCATAATTGCAAGTTGGTTGCACATCTAGGCGGCAGTTGTCATCCAGTTGCACTGACTGCATCCTTATTGCTTTCAAGCTGCATTTGGTAGTTGCATAGTTTACTGTTGACTGGATGTGTAGTCTACTTGCAGTTGTGATTACGAATTTGAAACGAAATATGAATAGCCAAAATGTGACGTTATCACCTCCTGAGCTCTATAAAAGTTATATGTCAAGAATTCTCAAAAGAAAATTTACGTTAAACGTTATGATACATTTTATAAGATTTGACCCATTACACTTTGAATCCGCCGCACACTCCACCGTGTTATCCGCCGCGTATTGTCTTTACATACAACTACAACTCAAAACATACGCGCGAAAACCGCATCGCAACGCAAGCATATCCATAAACGCTCTAACACATCGTCATAATGTTTGATCTGTCGGCTTTACGCCCAGCATCACGCCCCGCGCTAATCTTCGCGTTTCCATACACCAGGTCTAAGAAAGAAAGTTCATAGACACACTAGGTTTTTGACCAAAAACGTTGATGTTAAACTGGCTTCAGTCGTCATAATCATAACGTATCAGTCCATAATATCTATTCGTGTTGGTAAAAGAAAGACAACTGTAAAACATAAGAGACACAATTCTAATAGGGCTTCGGTAGAGCTATACTATTGCTAATCACCACACTGGATAAACTGATTGGTGATCAAAGCAGTAGGTACGTTCAAATAAGCATAACGAATCTTAATGACATACAGATGAGCAGCTCCGCACTGGTCTAAAAAATAACAAGACAATTTAATGAATCACAATTTATTTTGAATAAAGAATGTAAACAATCGTCAAATGTCTTTCTTAGAATATAATATCGCGTGATTGAAATAAACGGTAAACAATGATTGTGTTACTTGATACTCCGGCTTGTGCTACTAAAAATGTAAAGACATAACTAATTCGATTAATGTTTACGTTAGACAAGGAACATCACTGGCTAAGAGTAAAGCGGTAGGTCAAAGTGACTTTAAATTCTTATGGCGAGAGGATGCAGCAGTATTTTAGCGCTAATAACAAACTGTGACTACCAATCCGACTAACAAGTTTTTTTTTTCTACGACTTCTGTAGATGGTCCTAGGGGACCGTTTCTACGTAACCGGGCAGTTTATGGCGAGACCTGAAGGGTCTCCAGCCAATGGGGGGGAAGTAAAATACTTAACCTAAGCTACTACTTGTACTGAACTAACATCATGACTACCTGCAACAACAGCACTAAGGGCGACCCCTAGTGGGACTCGGACCTCGGCTTTGGGCGTTGTTGGTGGTGATCCATCCAACAAGCTTGGTGATTACGATTTTATACTAACTACCAGCCTCGGATGTAGGGGGGTGGAGGTGTACCTGTGCCCCGGCGCCAATTCAATGGAGCGCCAAATTCATGTTACAAAAAAAAAACTTGTTTCTCTAACAAAAACTTCCACACAGTATATTTTTTTTTAATAATCTTTAAACTCAAATGCTAGAGGAAAGGGGCGCCAATATCAAGTTTTTGCCCCAGTTAGGAAAAATCATAGATCTGGGGCTGCAAACAACAATTGATGAATTGAATATGGCGTTATTAGGATTAGCAAGCTTATATTCTACAGCAGACGTCTTAATGTTAGGAGGCTGAATATTAGAAAAAAAACTTAACAAAAATCAAGAACATCATTTTCATCATCGCAAAGTTAAAAATGAATACTTTTAAAACTCTTATTATGATAATAAAAACCCAAACTATAGGTACTACTGTCATCGGCTATGAGATAAGAATAAAAACACAATCTGAAACAACAACATATTATTATTATATTAACAACAGGACTATAATGATTTGTGAAACAAATGAAAATAAACTTAATGTGAAATATGTTAAATAGTCTTTAACATGTGGATATTTGCATGCTACGCCTATAATTGGCTGATCATAGAGCACTTAAAACTGTAATAATACCTAACCAACTATTGTACCCATGTAAACAGATCCTGATTTTGATTCTGAAAGAAAAAAGGGAATTTAATTCAAATATTCACACAGGAACCCTAAATTATGTTTAGACTAAAGCATTTTCGCTGGACATCTCTAATTCCGCTATACAGTCAAATACCGTAAAACAAATCATAGACAGGAAATCTTTAATAACATTAGCACTAAGTAATAAAGCTTCTTCACAATCAAACAAACAGTATATTTAATTATCGTTGTGAGGTTGTGACCAAATCGAGCGCATCCAAAAAAGCCGTTCGTGTTACCAGGCCTTTAGAAGGAGCGATTACGGGCGGCGAGGCGGGGCACGCGCAGGGCAAGAAGATACAGAAGCTCAGGCTGTCAACAACAGACGATAAGGAATATATTAAACAGTCGCTACTGCAAAGATGAAACTGGATAGGGTTTGAGACCGATCGATCAAAGAACGATGCCGGAGTCAAATGTTGTCTGTGGGCTAATTCTTATTTTTTTTAAGCGTTAAATGGGATGATTTCCAAAATCAGCGTATTTGGTTGACCTCTCTGGTGGATTTTATACAAGGTTAGTCAGAAAGGGGGTACTAATCCGCAAGCCATTTAAAGTATCACTGATGACGGTTTTAAAGCAAGGGTTAAAATTTCAAAATTCGATCATTTTTATTTCAATATAAAATTATTTTTATTTCGTTTTTTTTTTATTCTTTATCCCTGATTTAGTTACGAATTAATAAAATAGAGCTTCTATTTCATGACCCCAAATATGACATAAAATATAAACACAAAAATACACTAAAATCTATCTAGCAGATCAGCTTGATCTGGTAGATAGATTTTAGTGTATTTTTTTATGTAATTTTTGAACAGCTATTTCTCTTAAACTATTGACTTTTAAGGAAAGTGATAGAACAAAAGTTATTCATTATTATGGGTACTGTAACACTTTTTTGGATTAGTACCCCCTTTCTGACTAACCTTGTATAGTATAGACATTAATTGTGTTCCATATTTTTATTTCGCAAAGAAGTTGTCTAAATAAGTCTATTTTTATATTGGCCTTGATTTTAACCAAGCAGTTTTGGAAATATTTAGGTTTGAAATTGTATTTTATTTTGGAGATTGAGCCTAATAGTTCTCGTCCGTTTAAAAAGGTTCTTGCAGTTTTAACTGTCAAATTGTTTGACAAAACCGAACATTTTGACAGTTTTCTTAAAGGTTTTTTTTTTAAAAAGACATTGCCCCACACTAAGATTTCTCTTGTATCGTGTACAATTGCACTATTAAAAAAAAAACTGCAAGCTTCCTTTATATTTCCCGCTTCGATAACACCAGAATTAGCCTATTGTTTGTTACACGTCACCACATCGACATTCCTCTGTGATTTTAAACGCACGTCATTGCGTATGTCTGTGGCAGTAGACATCGTCCATATTAAAACAAAATCAGAACCGGTATTTTCCACTAATTCATTAATTATAATATCAATTTAATTTTACCTCGTTATGATTAGTTCTGATGAGGGCCAACGATGGTGCTGCCATCTGCTTTCGTTTTGCCTACACACAGCTATCAATAAATTTCCAGTATAAACTGACCTCTTATTGTACGGAAAGCCTATACAATGCGAGATCAGCTTATACTGGACGTTGTAGCTTGATATGTACGTACGAGCTCCCATTGTAGAGGTCATAGTCATTCAGTCAAATAAATAGATCATCATTATAAGCAGCCCATTACTGTCCCACTGCTGGGCACGGGCCTCTTCTCAGAATGAGAACGGTCTAGGCCTTAGTCTAAAGCTGGCTTCCCACGGTGCGTAGTAGCGCGCACCGGTTGTGCGTGGTATCATCCGTAAAATCACGCACCGTGGGAAGCCACATTATGGGGGTGTGTAATGTGTGGAAGTGTGTGGATACGGCGGCGCACCGCTCTGCACGCGTCCGCGGTACCACGGACGAGTCTCTTCCCATGGTGCGTCGGTGCCAGCTCGTGCGTCGCGGTGCGCGCTATCACGCACCGTGGGAAGCCGGTATAAGACGTTAGTCTGGTTGGCGGACTACACACACCGTCGAGAACTTTATGGAGCTCTCTCAGGTATACAGGTTTCCTCACGATGTTTTCCTTCACCATTAACGCAAGTGATAATCAAATTCTGATCTGCACGTGAATTGGAAAAGTCAGAGGTGCAGGCCGGATTTGAACTCGGAACCTCTTGCATGGAAGAATGGTTCTTCAACCGTTAGGCTATCACTGCTATCTACTATTTATACTTAGATACTGGAAGCCAATTCAAACTTATTTTGGAGAGTTAATAGAAAAGACTCACCTTCTCGAATCAGTTGCAAATTAAACGCGCTTTAGCAATCTCTTTATAACTTCAGAATAAACCTTCTGCACCTATCCATTTGCCGCGCATGCGCAGGAATTAGTTCGGTACAGTCTAATTGGAACGCGCTTGCGTGCGCGCAACCGTGGGAAACGCCCGGTGAAAATACTATGGATCGCCGCAATTTGGGATTTAGTTACGGCAGTAAGCTTTTTTTGATACCAAAATGGTAAAGGAACGTAATTTTAATACCTACGCGAAGAATTGCTGATAGTTATTTTTTTAATTACTGAAAGTCTGAAATATCTTAGTGTTTTTCGCATATTTGTCCAACGATAGGTTATATACTTTTTTAAGGTGTAATTAAATTTTTTAAAGTTTATTTTTCGATTTTTATAATAAATCTAGAAAACACAGATATGTATTTTAAAATTCAAATTATTTATTTGAATTGATTAATTTATTTAAAAATATAATATTCTTCAGCTTGAGCTTTCCACTTGTCCATTTATATTCCACATGGCCCTTTTATGTTGCATTTAACACAGAATAAACAATAAGAAACCAATCTTTTTAAGCTCCCCTCAAAAGTACCGGTTGAATTTTACTACGGTTCTAGCTTTAAATTCTCCAAAGAAAGGAATATAAGCGTTGGGTTGGGGCAAATCCAGATAAAGGGTAATTTCAGTCAAATGTATTTACTGTAGAATGTGATGATATTTTTAATTTTGACAAGAATAGAGTGCGATTCCATTTTTCTGCCCCTCCCTTCAACCCGCGTCGTAATATTTTGACGACATATTCTGCGGCTAATTCATTTTGATCGAATTTACCCCAACCATATCTGGGATTACCCCAACAAACCTTATACACAATTACCCTAGTTGCATTATACTAATGCTACATTTACAGTAAATTTCATTAGTGTTTATCGCTTAGACTTGTTGCCTAGTAACTAAATAGGATCGGATTCTATTCACTCGCACTTAGGGTTACCATATGACAGGCGTTTGCCGCATTTGATAGGCATTTTAAGGTTTAGACAGGCGTGCGGCCGGCATTGGTCTGAGAAAGGCATTTTTAAATTTCCGTGACATTACAGAATTGATGAAAATCTGCCAGTTTGTGTGCTCTATTTTGGCACACAATGCGAATGTAGAACGTACGTTTTCTCTCGTCAACGCCCAGTGGAGTAAAGAAAGAAATCGGCTGACAATTGAATCAGTAAAAGCAATATTAATTACACAGGAAAATTACAAAACTGTATCTTTTGAAGATTTTTACGTTTATATTAGAAAAGAAAGAACTATTAAAAAAAATTATGTCCTCTGACAAATATCAGTAATAAATATCCTTCTTCATTATTATCTGTTGGCTTTTACTTATTACCTACAGCGTTTTGCATTAGACAGGCATTTTTCTGAAAAGTCAGGCATTTTAGGTACCATAGACAGGCATCCCTCTATTTACAAATGGTAACCCTACTCGCACTTGCAGTTTCACTAATACTACTTAAGCACAAAAATAGCACGTGTAACCACCTCATTGGAGTCGACTTCTTCGACCTGCCAGTATTCAAATGCGCGCGCTGATTATTCTCGCTGGGCGATTGACAGAGTGACTATCTGGTTCATTCTTTTTAGCCGACTACGGTGAAGCAAAAATGAGGGTTATGATTTTGACCGGTATGTATGTATGTTCATCTGTTCAAAAATCAAGTTTTTGAACTTAATTATTATTTCAGTCCTCTGTCATTTTCGATTTTATTAAAATTATTAAAAGGCCACTAAAGGTTTTTCTTTACACATGTTAAATAATGTTTAGTATGTAACACTAGAATCAAATTAGTGTAAGTTTTACTAACGATTTAATTAAAATGTAAGTTACAAAGCATTAGAAAGTAGTCTGTGGGTATATCATTGACAATAATTGCTACAAAAACGAACACAATCTTGATAGTCGTCGACAATTGCATTGTTAGCAGTCATTATCAATCAAGGTAGGCTCCCATAATATACGCCTACTGTTCAACGACTTTTAATTTATTTATTTAGTTCTCAAGTCGTTTTAAATTAAAATACTTTCACGCCTGTTATCTGGACAGGTTGGCAGAAGTATACCATGCAATAAAGAGTAAACCAACCCCTATTTATCGGCCATTATTCCGATCTCTGAGCAGAGAATAATAAATGCTACGAATGCGTCAAATACCTAGAAAAATGTGCTCCGCTCAAACGAAATTGAACTTTGGTGTTCGTCGCGACAGTTCCCATTCGACTGTGTTCGCGCTTTTATTACATTTTAGTTCGATCACTTTGTAATGTAGCAGACGACTAGGCTTGCCAACCGTCCCGCGAGAGCCGGGACGTCCCGTTTCTAGAGCTTTCGAGGATGCTTCCCGCGAAAGACGTGTGCGGGACGCCAATTGTCCCGTTTTATCGTACCTACGGCTAAACTTTCGGGCAGAAGCCGAAATTTAGTGAACGCACGTTTTGTTTAACGAGATCGCGACCGCAAGTCTCGCGTCGAACGAACACAATTACAAAGTAAAACATTCAACAAAATTATTTAAAATATTTTTTTATTGTATTTTTCGTCTCCATATACTTTGACACTTGGGTCCCGCTTTTTTTTGCCACGTCCCGCATTTTGATTACCAAAGTCCCGGTAAATTCATACATTGAGGTTGGCAAGCCTACAGACGGACCCAGGGTCTCCTGAGAATAGGTAGGAAACTTACTAATAACTCTTCCTTACAACTGGTGTGGCAGACGTGTCCTTAGGTTCTCAGAAGACCCTGGGGCTGTCTGCTAGATTACAGTTTTTTTTTTTGTTTTTGTGAATTATCTGATGTGGATGATGATAAAAAAGGTGATCCTACAACTTACTAATACTCGGTTCGGTTTGCAGAAAATTTCCTAATACTTCGCTTGGCTTCACCTGGAAATCGAACACAGAAGCTCACTTTCGAAAGGATTAATTCCACCAAGCCAATGAGGTGGTCTTTCAAGTTTAAAATTAGTTTAATTTATGTATTTAGAGGATATCCCAATGACGCGCAGCGTTAAAAGCTGGCCATCCCGGTTTTATATCGCAGGCGGAATTTCAAAATGTCAGGTCGTAGCGGTTGCTTGCGTCATACGGGTATACGTAACAAACTGAGTTTCTTAGGACTTACCGAGACTCGGCGGGGCTGTCGCTATCAACGCGGCGTCTTAATAGGTAGATAAAGGGCCTCGATAAGGACCCTCGAAGGCTGAATCACTTGCTGCGCCGGCCCCAGATGCTCTAACTACAGCCATGTGTTAAGGCTATGTGTGCTAAGGCTATTGTGTTAATATGTCGCTTTGACTTTTCCTTTCATTAAACCACTATTGAACATGAGCTAGCCTAAGAATGCCTTTCCACCAGAGATATGCTATGCAGCTATAGGTACTGCGAAAATACAAAAGCTAAGCTACAAAACTATGTGACCGTTTCCAGTGATGCTAAGCTATGTAGCGGAGCGAGTAAGATGTGCTATGAAATTGCGCTGTCGCAAGGGAGCTGTGCGAGGAAGATTTATTTATACTTTCGCACAAAATTTGTACAGAGGCGGACTTAAAGCGAAGATGCGCAGCCCGAGCCTACTTTCGGTGACAAACGCGCGCCTACTGTAGGTACATGCTCTACACATAGCTACACCACTCGTCCATAGCACGCATCCTTCCATATAAAAAACGTAGCTTAGTTGAATCAGTTTCCACCAGTGCTATGCTATGTGGACCAATGAATATGATTGGTGGATATCAAACGCATCCATAGCAACGTTGCATAGCACATTTCTGATGAAAAAGCAGCCTCACACACGTTTTAAATAAACAAAACATAGCATCACGCCTGTATTCCCTGAAGGGTTGGGCAGAGATGTATAGTACACCAACGTTTCGCCATTATGTTTAAGTCCCATGTAATAGGGGGCGAGCCTATTGCTATCAACCGGCCACTGTTCCAGACTTCGAGATGCTACAGAGAATGCCACACAGAAAACCCAATAATACTTTACCCGACCTGGGGATCGAACCCAAGACCTCACGCTCAGCAGTCGCGCTAGCGACTAGACCATTGAGGCAGTTATTAAATAAAATAAAACGTAAATCAAAGAAAGTACTGTAAATCTATATAAATAAAAAGAAAAGTACTGACTGACTGACTCATCAACGCCCAGCCCAAACCCTTGGACCTAGAAAGCTGAAATTTTGCTCAGAGGTTCCCTTTATAATATAGACAAGGAATTAGGAAGGATTTTTCGAAGTTTTTCGGGTTTTTGGTTGATATACCAAAAACCCGAACGAAGCGCTTTGATTCCACTTTCATTGTGAAAACCGCCAAACAGTGGAATGCGTTGCCCGAATAGGTGTTCCCCGACAGCTACAATCTGGGTGTCTTCAAGTCACGAGTGAATCGGTTTCTTCTGGGCAAGCGTGCTCCATCGTAGACCGCATCATCGCTTAACATCAGGCGAGATGGCGGCCAAAGGCAGGCCTAGTAATAAATAATAAAAAAAAAAACAACCCCTAAGGGAGATAAATAGGGGATGAAAGTTTGTATGGAAAATCGTCACTTAACGGGTTCAAAATTTCACGCAAGCGAAGCTGCGGGCAAAAGCTAGTGAGTAATAGAAATAACCTGTAAACGACGACAGCTTACTAATTGAAGAAATACTACTTACTTGGATAGACCTGTTTAATGAAGTCGAACGATACTCATTGATTTTTTTACACTGGGCATTGTTCATGATCCATAACGGTACTCTCCGAGACAGCATTGTTTTGCTTTTATTAAAAAAAACACTGATATCTGCATATTAAAGTATATGACAAGATCAACTGGTTTGCAACGGATTAATTTGCATTAAAGGTCACAAGGACGTACTAATATGGCTATAATAATAAGGCTTACACCAATAAAAAATATAAGACCCTTTTAATTTCACCAAATTGGATAGGTACTTCTCAAATAAGTCTGACTTAAAATAAATATTTTAAGCGCAGTTCAGACTACGCTATACTATTTCGCTATATAGTAAAGCATATTGCGTCTTAAGCTATAACTCTACAGGGCGTAAACGAATTTATGTAATTCCTTCTAACCACATGATCTATTAATGGTATAGATTAACCCCCCGCACGGGATTTAGATTGATTAAATATAAAAAAACTTTTTTTTTCCTAAATATTTTTTATGTGATGGAAAATTTCATGCGTAAATGAATGAAGAATAAAATTACTCAGATACAGAATTAAAGGGCTAAAATTTTTTTTTTAAATGTTGATTCTGAAAATAACCAATGCAGTGTCAATCAGTGTCACCAGTAGATCACGCGGTTTCAAGGAATTACACGAATTCGTTTACACCCTGTATAGCGTGACGTTCACACTATACGCTATATCGCAAGCTGGTCTACTATGTATAGCAAGCTATTTGACGGCGATCCGTCGGGCGACGAATGGGGTAGAAGTGAGACGGAGCCGGGACCGGAGAATCATGCGATATAGCTCTGAGAATCGCTCAAGTTTATCGCTTACAGCAAACCAATACGTATTTGCTATATGTTATGTATTATAATTTAAGTATAACGTAGTCTGAACGGCCCTTTAGTCTTTTTGTGCGATGCGTTGGATACCTGTCGCTACTTGTACGATCTTGTTAATGTACAGCAAGATTTTAACTTCAATTGGATGGTTTACTAATTGAACTTGAACACGTGCGAACTTGACCACGATAAATAGTTTATCAAAGCTACCGCGTGGATATAAAAACGAGGACTTTTTACCAGACATCCTGAGCGATGGACTTACTGCATTGCAAGAGGACACCAGAGGAAAAAAGATAAGTAGAGGGAGATAAAGAAACCAATAGAGAACGCTCACATTCAGTACCGTATCGTCCGTACCCTCTTATCACCACTGACTGTGTGTAGAACATAAACTTACAAAAAATCTAGTGGATGTTTTAAATCTGGTCTTCTCAAAATGTTCTTTATACTTTGGTCTTTAAGGTCTAAGATCTTTTCATTACTTTTTTCGTACTTTTCAAACTTTCAACAACAATCGCAATATATTATAACTTTCGTGAGACACAATCATATTTATGATTAGGTATTTACGGTTTACTCACGTGCATTTTTCAGGATTGCCTGACTAGTTTCGGACCCAAACGGAGCCCTTAATCTCATGATTAATGCTGAACACGCGGCGAGGTCGCGAGTCGAACTCAAAGGTTCGACTCACGACCTCGCCAGTCGGGCCTCGGGACCTCGGGCAATCCCGAAAAATGCACGTGAGTAAACCGAAAATAATCATAAATGGCAATATATGTAGTTTCAAAAAAAATTCTAAATCACACACACAACAACCACATAAACCATTAAAAGCGGAGAAGTGAAGAGAAGTGCCGGTAAGAAACTTTATGGAGCCGAGAAGGAACTCCATGGAGCCGGCAAGAAACTCCATGGTAAAAAGACAGTATCTCCAATAGGCAGAAGAGTATCAGAGTCAACACACTTAAAAGCGATGCGACCATGCGACACCGGACCGCATAATTCTAAAGCCAGAACTAAAGCAGTACCTACATCGTTCAACTGTGGGTCGCGGATTTTTACGTTGTTGTGACGATGCATCGCTTTTATGTGTGTCGACCCTTACGGCATGTCCACATCTCCACGTCACGACGTCGTCAACGTGGAACGGTATGGTAACGTGGCACGGTGCGTTGACGTAACGTGCAAATTTACGTCACCGTATCGTAAAAATGCACGTCAGGATCATTGTTAGGTTTATCGTTGAAGTTTTTTACTTACTTATCTCGGTGGCGGTTAATTTGATAATTAAACTAAATGTTATTTTGTATTCTCATGTAAGTGGCCTTATTGTCTTTTTGAGAATAATGATTTAAAACCAAAAAAAAATCGTTGACCATGTAGATCCTGAATTTTAATAAGAGAAACAGTAAGGTATGGTTTTAAAGCATAGGATCACATAGTCGGCGACTAACTCGCGGGCGTGGAGAGCGCGGGCGGAGCGCATATACGTGTGCGCTTGCGGCTAGAGACGGAACGTGTTACGATACGGTAACGTAAATTTGCAAGTTATTTCAACGCACCGTGCCGCGTTACCGCACCGTTCCACGTTGACGACATCGTGACATGGAGATGTGGACAGGCCATTAGATCGTTGGGCTAAAGAAGTTGTGAGTTTCATTGACGCGCTTCGTTTTTTTCTCTACTCAAGGGCAACCCATCACCAGGCTCCTTGATTGAGAGTAATTTAATAATAAAATTGATACTCCTGGTAATCTAATAAGTATAAATCTATACAGGAAACTATTGAGATAATTAATGCCAAACGCAGGAAGACGTGCAACATAGACGCCAAAAGCTAAGCTATTACAGCATCAAGAAACATAATATTATACGAGTAAACGGAAATAATATAGACTCTGATTAATCTTACCTGCTTGTATCCGTTGCTTGTATCTTTGACGATGAGCTTATCTTTGAGTTGTGTGTAAGTTTTATACAAGTTAGCGTGTGTTATACAAGCTTAGTTTTAGTATATACTAAACCTGAAACTAGTTTGTTCAGAATCACTAGGAGAATCGATTGACATATTTTTTACAGGACATATTTTTTTTAGAAATTTCAATTTTGTTTCAGTAGTTTTCTACCCATAACAAGTTAACGGGAATAGACACCTTGAGGCTTGAGATGGTCCGCTTGGTCAGTTTCCGTGTATTAGACAACCCCTGCATAGCACATCTCAGGCATTTCACACTTTACTAGGGAACTTAACGCGACATAAACTACGGTGTAACTTGGAGATATTAAAAAAAAACACATATTCAGGCGGTTCTGAAAATCTTGTTGGGGTGTCTCGGTTTTTGTATATACTAAAAATAACGTTGTCTAGTACACAAGGCTTCAAGCTGTACATTTTCCATAATATCGCATTGAGAATTTCCGTACGATACGTGCCTCACCATACGATGGAAGAATAGACAAACTGACATAAACATTGTGTATATCGTCGCCTGGGACTGAAAACCTCGGGAATGCAATTTGGTCATTTTTATTTTATCACGACGTATAGGTACCTACTATATCTTATAAGAGAGCCGCTTTATGTGAAACTAGCTTTTGCTCGCGGCTTCGCTCCCGTTAATTTACGGATCCCTAATTTTTTGATCCCAAAATATAGCCTATAGCACTCAGGGATAACGTAGCTTCCTATTGGTGAAAGAATTTTTGAAATCGGATGAGTAATTTCGGAGATTACCTCCTACAAACAAACAAACAAACAAATTCTACCTCTTTATAATATTAGTATAGATTAGTTTGTAGGCACTGAAATTAGCCTTTATTGGGTATATAACATCTATACATATAATTCGTAATAAATTTAATTGACTAGCTTTTGGCCGCGACTTCGTACGCGTGAAAGCCCACAGGAACCGCGCAATGACCAAATGCATTCCTGAGGTTTTCACTCCCGGGCCGTGTGTAATTTTTCGTCGACAAAGCCCGTATCTACATGTCATGCTACGCCTACAAGTGTACAGGGGTCTGCAGGGGCAATAACGTCACATTTGCTTAATCACATTTTGTTCATATCAGAAATCGATTTGTAAAAGCCCAGATAGACGGACTGGGGGCTTACTATGACCTCTTAAAGCAAGACAGAAGTTGCGTGGAAGTTGAACTGCCCTGCTTTTTTGTACTATGACATCGTTAGAGCAGGCCTGCTACGTTGATGTTTACGAAATCCGTTCACCTTTTTTTTTATAGACTTTTCGCACCATGAACAAGCTTATCCGTTCAACTTGGTTCAATAGTCGTTCACCTTTAGTACTGTCATGGTACGATTTTTAGCGATTCAGAAGCAGGCCTGCTTTTGAACGGAAGTTGACTGGCTGGCATTTGAGCGTTTTCATAAGAGGTCTTGGTAATAGCCCCCTGCATCCCGACCGCAACTGCAACTGTAATGTGGGGTATATCTGATGATGTGAAATGAGAAACGGACTTGGTTGTATACAGTCTAGCGTGCCGTCACTGACACGATAGAACTCCCTTTAATAGTCTTAATTACAAGTTTTTATACTAAGCTATACGTGTTACATTTATTATTATATTATTATGCTTACTGTCTATGATTATTCTTATCTTACAATCTAATCTTACATTCTAAACCCTACGTGATGTACGTGTGTACGTGCTACACACCACACCACCCATCATAAAGAAAAAAAAAAAAAAACCTTTTTTTTTTTTTTTAACTTTCTTTTTTTTTACTACTACAATATAACCTTGTTCTATTCTTATGTACTATATCTATTTTATCTTTACACTTTATTCTAACATTAGGAGATTCATCTCTCACAACCTGAAACGGTCCATTGTAAATACAATCCAACTTACTACCCGTTTCATTTTTAACTAAAACTAGATCTCCTTCTTTATACATTACTGGATTAAT
The DNA here is from genome assembly GCA_905220435.1 of Amphipyra tragopoginis. Taxonomy (NCBI): domain Eukaryota; kingdom Metazoa; phylum Arthropoda; class Insecta; order Lepidoptera; family Noctuidae; genus Amphipyra; species Amphipyra tragopoginis. Next base: position 17,564,250 of record HG992009.1, read on the forward strand.
GCTTTTATCATAACAATGTTTTCTTTCCATTTTCCTCAAAATCAAATTTTCCTTAGCATCAGCTTGAGCTCTCTGCAACCGATACTTAAACTCTAACGGATAATTATCAAAATTATACAAAGGTTCAATATTCCCATTTTTAAGATTACTCGGCAACCTACATGTCTTCCCGAAAACTAATTCATAAGGTGTATACTTAGTTACTGTATTAACAGTTGTATTATATGAAAAACACCAATATGGCAGCCACGCACTCCATGATGATGTATTATTATCCGTTTGTATCCTCAAATATGCACCTAAAGATTTATGAACGTTTTCTAATGACCCTATGCTTTCATGATGATATGCCGTTGATAATGTTTTATTGATGCTCAAAATATCACACAATTCCACCATTACTTTCGAAACAAATTCAGAACCCCTATCTGAAGCAATTCCCTGAGGGACCCCATATCTTAAAATAAAATTTTCCACCAATACCTTTGCTACCTCATTAGCAGACTTATTTTTCAATGGATAAGCCTCCACAAACTTTGTAAGCTCACATTGCAACGTCAATATGTAAACATTCCCATACTCATCTCTATCAAGCGGTCCCACTATATCCAAATAAACCTTCTCAAAAGCTGACGACGCGGTAGTTGTGATCGTCATCGGTTCTTTAGTATTTCTATGAAATTTTTGTTTTTGACATTTATCACATTTATGAACATAATCCACCACATCTTTTTCAATAGATGGCCAATAATAAAATTTCTTTATATTACTCACCATCCTTCGTATCCCCGCATGACCACTCGAGGGTAAAATATGGAAATCATTCATTATAATTCTCTTTTCATCCTTTTCTTCTATCCTTCGTACACCCTTCACTATACATACTTTAAAATCTGCACATAATGCATCCCCATTTTCTTTTAGATACCGTGCCATCTTCTTAATCAACTCAGTATTATAACAACTTTTTAATATCATAATCTCACTTATACCTTCTTCGATGCAAAGAGTAACTATGTCTTTCGACAACTCGTCTCGCGATGATGCCGATAAAGATTCATAGTTTATATAAATTCTCGAGCTTTCTGGTACATACATTATATTACCCGTCTCTGAAAATATCTTTATGTATTCCTTATTACGTAATATCTTTCCCCACTCATCTAAACACACCTGAAATACCTCAATACTACCCCTTTTCTCCTTAATAACCTCCACAATCCTAGGTTGAATAACCCTACCAACTCTTGAGTCTTCGCTACTACTATCATCATCTTCCGCATCCTTTAACTGTTTACTTTGCGCTCTTGTCATTACAGACACAATCTTTTCATGCATTGTCTTTAAATCACTACTTGAAATTATTATCCTGGACAATGCATCTGCTAACACATTCTCCTTCCCTTTTATATATTCAACCTCAAAATTGTACTCCTCTAAACACAGACGGAACTTAGTCAATCTACTTGACGGATCTGCCATGTTGAACAAATACAAAAGTGGTCGATGATCCGTTTTAACAACAAACTTCCTTCCGTACAAATATGGCCTAAAATATTTTACTGACCAAACTATAGCCAACAACTCCTTCTCGATGATGGGATAATTTAACTCACTTTTCCCTAAAGACCTACTAGCATATGCAACAGGTTTTCCATTCCCATTACACAAGACGCTACCTACAGCGAACCCCGAACTATCTGTTTGTAATACAAACGTGTTATCATCCGAAAAATCTGGAAAATCTAATACTGGAGGATTAACCAACACTTCTTTTAATAATGCAAATGATTTGTCACACTCGTCCGTCCAATCAAACACCACATCTCTTTTACACAATTTGTTCATAGGATACACTATTTCAGCGAAGTTAGGGATGAACTTCCTATAATAATTTGCAAACGCTACAAACCGCTTTACCTCATCACCAGTGGACGGACATGGATATTGTTTCATCACAGCTACTTTCTCTGGATCTGGTAAAATACCTTCAGACGAGATTACGTGACCCAAATAAAGTATCTGCTTTTTCAAAAATTCACACTTTGATGGATTCAGCTTCAAATTGACTTTTCTTAATCGCGAAAATATTGACATAAGATTACGGTTGTGATCGTCTAAATTCCGCCCAAAAATGATGAGATCATCTAAATAAATCAAGCATTTGTCATAATTTAGACCTGACATGGCCACAGTCATCATTCTACTAAAAGAACTGGGACTTATTTTTAACCCCATTGGTAACCGACACATCTGATACTGCCCCTTGTCGGTCGTAAAAGCTGTGTACTTCCTACTCTTTTCATCCAAAAAACATTGATAGTAACCTTGTGATAAATCGCAATGACTAAAGTACATAGCGCCCGATAATGAATCCAAAATATCATTTATATTAGGCAAAGGAAACTTGTCGTCCTGTATTTTTTCATTTAGCTGCCTATAGTCTACTACTACGCGCCATTTCTTCTCACCATTGCGATCAATCTTTTTGGGAACAATTAACACAGGACTAGACCACTCACTAATCGCCTCCTCAATAATATTATTTTTCAACATTTCCTGAACCTGTATATCAACCTCCTTTTTCTGCATATGAGGTATCCTATATTGCTTCCTATAACCTGGCGCCACATTCTCCTTTAACCTTATCGCCTGTTTGTATATATTTGTGACAGTTAACTTATCCCCTGGTATATGAAAAATGTCAGGATACTTTGCACATATCTGTTCAATTGTCAATCGTTCTTCACTATTTAAATAGTCTAAATTAAGCAAAGAAAAAATGTTTTTTACGCGCTCAACATTTATCTCCGTTTCCGCAAAGTGACAGTAATCATAATCACTTAACGGACTCACCTCTACATCCGACATACTGCAAATAACCTCCTCAGATGTTGTGTTTAATATCCTAATGGGTATCGTCCCATTCCTAGGTGTAGCTACTATATTAGCCAAAAAAACACCTTTACATAATTCTTTCCTGGACACTACACAATCCTCTGTTCCACGAACAGGTAAGTATTTAATTACCTCACAACGTGGAGAAATGGTCAATAAATTATTGTATGAGTTAAGTGACATTGAAACCATCTTCCCCTGTTGTCCCCTAAGAGACAACTTGTCTACTGCAAAATCTACTACCCCGTTATATTTTTGCAAAAAATCCTGCCCCAGTATACCTATTGATTTACATGGTAAACTATCAAAAACATAAAACTTATGTAAAAACGAACAATCTTTGTATATTAAGTTTAAATAAACGTGGCCTAAAGCTTGCAACCTACCACCTACACCATTAATTACAAGTCTATCCTTAATTATTTTACTAGACAAATTGCTAGTTCTCAAAAAATCATTTTTTATAGCTGATAAAGACGCACCTGTGTCGACTAACCATTCTGAATTAATACCATCCAACACAAAATTAACCCAGTTAATACTATCGCATGCTAATATATATTTAGTCTCGAAAAAACTGACCTACGTTCGGTTGATCAACCTCGTTACCATGTGACCTTGATATTGCACCTGAATCACGGTCGTGTGACGTATCTGCTGACTGATCCAAACACACATTTGCTGACTGATCAAAACACGCATCTGCTGACTGATCAAAACACGCTACGTGCTGTTGATTCTGCCGACTATGCCAACCGCGATAATTACCTCTCGTGCTACGATCGTACCTTGCACCTTTCTGCCACACGTTCGCATTATTGCCGTATTGATATGTGCGCCCTACAGCTGTTCCCTGATGCCCGTAATTATTCCGCACACCGCGCTCTCCATTTTGAACATAGGAACTTCCACGACCTCTATAGTACCTATCAAAGTGGCTTGCTCCAGGACGACGCTGAAAATACATGACCTGCTCCGATGAAGCACAATCCTCGTCTTCTGCTACTCTAATCGCGTCTTTTAACGAAGTCAAATTCCGTGCATTTACGATAGTACTAAGACGCTGACTACGGAGTCCATCCGCGAACCTTTTCACCGCGTACCTCTCATTTAACGGTCTTAACACTTTGTGAGCCTCCTGATCATCCCCAGCTTGTGAAATAGTCAAATCTACCATCATTCTCTCTATTTCCGCCCCAAACTGAGTGATAGACTTATCATTTTGTCTAACGCGAGTGAACCTAGCTTGTATCGCAACATCTGACTTCTTTGTTAAAAGATGTGTTTTCATGTCAGATAACAGACTAGCTACCGTTGTATAACCAGCGGACAAACGCAACCTAGCCCCCTGACTGAGTCGTGTTGTCAGAACAAATTTAATTAATAGCTCACTACCTGCTTCTCCTAACATAGAACTATATAAATCAATGGCGTTAATTAAATCCTGAGTCACTTGTTCATCCCCATTCATTTTTGGTAACAAGCTAACTGCCGTTTTTAAACAAAATTTTTCGGTATCCATCTTCGCGGTTTGTTCCTCCTTATCAAATTCAATTGTGTTTTGGTACAGGTTCTCTATTTTATGAATTAAATCAGTAAGTTCACCCGAAAAAGTAGAAGTTTTCCCAATAAACAATTTAAATTTGTCATAAAGAGCTCGCACTTCGCTAATTTTTTTCTTAAAATTATCCCCTTTTCTTCTAGCTGGTCCTAATTTTACAATTTGTTCCCTTAATATTTTGATCTGTATATAAATTGAGGTAATCTCCACTTCCATTACAATTTTAAGTTTAATTAGGAACTATATATAGTCAACAATATTACGACAAATACATGCACAAAAATATACTAACATAATTAAAATAAAATAAAAAAAACACACCTCCACACATACTGTTATTTCGCGATGCACCTCTCGCTTGTTGGCTTACTGCTTGATCCAACCTATGGCACCTTCTTTTCTGATAGCTTATGCTGCTATCACCCGCTGCACCTCTCGTTTGTTAACTTCTTGGTCGATCCAATTGATGTGGCATCTTCTATAAAAATATAAGGCCAGACCAACCACCATTAACCCGAAGCAGCATGCCATGAAGATCAACACCGTACTGATCGCCGATACTTGGGCTTGCATCACCGTCGCACCATTACTGCCACCAGAGGCCACTTGGGCAATAACAACTTCCTCTTTTGACGAGGATCCTCCCATGTCTTTGAATCCAAAAAAAAAAAACTTCTCTTTGAATCACTCCGTAAAAAAGAATTCCAACCTCGATGGCAAGGTCGCCATGTAATGTGGGGTATATCTGATGATGTGAAATGAGAAACGGACTTGGTTGTATACAGTCTAGCGTGCCGTCACTGACACGATAGAACTCCCTTTAATAGTCTTAATTACAAGTTTTTATACTAAGCTATACGTGTTACATTTATTATTATATTATTATGCTTACTGTCTATGATTATTCTTATCTTACAATCTAATCTTACATTCTAAACCCTACGTGATGTACGTGTGTACGTGCTACACACCACACAACTAGCAAATGCAGTTTAAAGGCAGTTAAGATGAATCGTCTTGACAACTGCTGACTGGATGTGCTTGTGCAGTTCACTTGCAGTTACAATGGTGTATCAAGGAGCGAAATATGAATCACCAAATGTGACATTGTTAGCCTCTCAGATATTACCAGACACATATTAATTTTAAAAGAAATTACACAACTACCAATACTACTGGAATCAATGATCGTTTACAGACAAACTTAAGATAACAAGAATTATTTGTAAAGGCATTAAAAGACACAAAACAACAGAATCTGATCGCGTGCCCGTCTCTTTACATCGCAACAATTTAATTACATAAAACAAAATAAGTTATTGAATGAATGACTTCCTATTCAATATAGCAGGCAAGTGCGAGTATACTTCGTCTGTGGAGTTCCGTACATTACACAATTTGCTGTAAAGCGATCATTGCTGCGTGTGAAATAACAAGTCTCTAGTATTGAACGGGTAAACTGTTGACTAAAAATTACGGATGTCAGAATCCACAGTTCTTAAGAGAATTAAGTTTTCACAGTTGATAACTATTACTGAATATGAAATTTTGCCTATTCACATCTGAAAAACCGATACCGGTCCCTTTGAAAATTGTAGCCAACCACTCCCACCAGGATAGGATAACCATCGAGCAATCACACTTATCACGCCCGGGAAACCCATTAAACCATCCCAGAATAACAACATACCGAAACACATAATTTTTCGGTAGCAAAAAATTTACCACTAAACCAAATCGTCCTTCTTCTTCGTCGTTCCTTTACTGTTGAGGATCGTGACTAAATACGTCGCGTCTCCAAGGTATATGGTCTTCCATAGCGTAGACCGCCTGGTACATGCTACCTCCGATAGCCTTCTTGATCGCAGCCGACCACCTTGCCGATGCTCTGTCATGAGCCGTTCTCAACAATGCCTAGGTGAACGCATAACATGTCCGAAAAAGTTGAGGGCATATTGCAGACAGCCACTTGATGATGTGGAGTTCATCCCGTAGACACATTTTAGTTTCAGTAAAGAGATTTATATCGAAAAAACGTAAAAGACATCATCAAAAGCCGTAAAATAGCCATGTTTTTTTTATATTTGATATTCTTTGTGTGGTAGGTAACGTTTTGTAGAAAAAACCCAGGATTCGCCTTACGTTGAAAGAAAATGAAAATGAAATACATATATAGTTCTCATGGCGATCCAAGGCGGTCTATGGCAACACAAAACAAATAAACAAACAAAATAAATTGCCCTATGGAACCCTAAAACCATTACCTATAAGTGCCGAGCCTCATACCGAAAGCGTAACTCAACAAAAGTAAAAGTGGTATTTTTTTTCATTGCGTTACTTTTGCTACGAATCTGCTTCTAGTTTTACGTAAGACCCTTTCGATTGGTCAGATAGCTCGATCAGATCGTCTATTTTGTGACTTTCCTTAGTTTCTATTGTTATTTTTGTAATAAATATAACAATTGAATACGGAAACATCACTAGCACAATGTGGTGATAAAAATATCAATTATTAAATTGTTGTTTTTTGTTATTTTTGTCGTTGATGGCGGAAGTTATAGTAAATAGAAGTTACATATAAATCAGTATCATATGCTATATCAGCTCGGATATTGTTGAGGTATTGACTATTGTATTTATTTTATTACTGCTATGATTTATGGGAAAAATCTGTGACGACATCTATCACTACACATGCGAACTGTCCTACATTGCGGTATCAAGATAAGAAGATAGTCCGCCAGCCATAGGTAAAACTCCGCCTGGTTGGAGGATCCTCCCTTTTCCTTGGAGGAACATGATTGTATTGTAAGGGATTTATGAAAGAGTTTATTAGAATTATTAGAATACTTTTAATTTTTTTATTTTCTTGCCCTTGTATTGTATGTATCGTCTTCTATTACTGTCTTTAATTGTTGTAATTGGTCTAATACAGTTTTAACTTAAGTAAATAAATAAATTAAAAAAAATGAAATACCTCGTTCCTCCACAAATCTACTCTTTCACAGAAAAATAGTAGATGTATGTACCTACGCAAAGAAAAACTTTATAAATATTACTAAGCTAAACTTTTAAGAATAGTTAAGTAATAATTAAAAACGTTCTTGTTTAATATCAGTAGTATCTAGTAGATCCGCGCCTCGGAGAGCACGTTAAACCGTCGGTCCCGGGTGTCATACGAATACCTATGACAGTCGTTACGGGTAGTTAGAAGCCCGAAAGTCTGACAACCGGTCCAACCTTAAGATATCGGCATTGCCCAGTAACTGGGTTGCGGAGGTCTGATGGCAGTCGCTCGTGTAAAATATTGGTATTCAGCCACATCTAGTTAGATTGGAAGTTGAGGGGCCTACTCCCTAAGTCCGTCAACGAAGTTAGTCGCCCGTCTGAAAGTAGCCCGAAACGTAGGAGTGAACAAAACAAGTGTCAAGTTTAACTTTTCGGACGGGCAAAAACACATCGGTAGTAGGGACAACTGGGAAATCGTGTTGTCATTCATTCTTAGTTCGGGCCCCGAAATAATCATATGTCCGTAGGTGATAGGGAGTAGGAAACTCTCGTAACTAAGGCCGAAACACCGGACTTCGTGCTTAGGGAGTAGACTCCCTAACCCGAACATAGTTCGGAAAAGGCTAGGCAGAAGTAACGGTTTAATTTCATCATTTAGTAAACTTTTTTTTCGAGACTTGAAATAATTCGTCTTCATTATCAAAATTCCATTTACCATCATCAATATTTCTTTCAATATATCAGTAAAAAAATCTTTCCACCAACTCAACCGTTCTGAATGTTACGCCAACAAAGACAAACTCATCTTAAAGAATTATCACCGCGGTATTTAACTCGTAGGCGTGTGTAGGAGGACTGAATTATGCATAGCTTATTAAGTATTTATCAAACTAATCGTGAGAATTGATTATTTTCTTCAAAACCGTCGATTTGTCATGCCCACATGACATGCTCGTCGTTCGTATGTTATGTTAGCTTTCACTTGTGGCGATATGGTTGAAGCGAGTATGTGATGAAGTTCATTAGTTACTCTATCTGACGACCAATACGTCATCTTAGTCACGGTGTTAGTACGTTGGGGTTGACTTCTAAAAATACTAGCAAAAGTATGTTATTACATAACGTCGCCTTACAGCGGTTATGCACTGCATCCGATCCGGATCCGTGAAAATAAGAATATAAAAAACTCGGACCGAATTCGGATACCTATTGCTTTGCGCACTGCATCCGATCCGAATATGTGAAAATACGAATCTAGAGTCTAAAAAACTCGGACCGAATTCGGATATCGCTTACGCACTTATCCGATCTCTGATCCAAATTCAAACAATTCAGGGGCCATCTTTGGCATTTCCATTTGGCGTCCGATTTGAATCCGAGGTAATGCGAAAGCGTTCATACAAACAGTACTACGGCTACTTCGGTCCGTCGATATTTCTTCCGAATTGGAAACTCACGGATCACGGAGAGAAATCGGATGACGGAAGTCGGATCTAGTGCGTTAACTACCATTCAAATAGTTCTATGACTACTTCGGAACGTATTTTCTCGGATTCGGATCGGATGCAGTGCGTAACAGCTCTTATGGTACGTGTTTGTAGCCGACTCCAGACAGCAGCAGCAGACGACGTGTCGCTACACTACTGGTTTCTATATATTTCTATGAAATACCTTCCGCATCTAGCGACACGTCGCCCGACTACACGTCGCACGATCGCAGACGTGTCGCCCGACCGCAGATCACTAGTGCCACCGACGCTAGAGCAACAACACGTCAGAGAGGTCAGACATCTTGTCTCATGGTACATTCAGAACTAACTGGAATATGGCGCTGCCGTCTGCTGCAGCCATTTGCAGTTGGGTTCGGAATCATGACTGCAGCGACATGTCGCAACGTCACGTCCTCAGCAGTGAAAACTTCGGGAATGCCATTTGGTCATTTTTATTTTATCACGACATTTATTTCTTTTATTCATAAGTATAAGAGAGTGTCTATGGGAACTTAGTTTATAGGTACTGAAATTAAACCTTTATTGGGTGTACAACATTTGTAATAAATATAATTGACTAGCTTTTACCCGCGATTATCAGCGTCTAGACCACAGGAACCGTGCAATGACCAAAATGCATTCGCGAGGTTTTCAATTTTGGAGCGACCGTAAGTGCTATTTATCTGTTTTCTTAACTGTTTTTATACTGTTCCTAGCGACCCGCCCTGGCTTCGCCCGGGTGAAATGCATTATACATACTTATTATAAACCTTCCTCTTGAATCACTCTATCTATTAAAAAAACCGCATCAAAATCCGTTGCGTAGTTTTAAAGATCTAAGCATACATAGGGACAGGCAGCGGGAAGCGACTTTGTTTTATACTATGTAGTGATTGGTGCTTAAAGTAATTTTAAGATAATTATAAAAGCTTTTTTTGCTAATTAACATCTCCACGAGTGCTGGTTTGAGATGGCACAGGAAAATAGTTCATGGAAGAACTTGGGAGGCCTTTGCCCAGCAGTGGGACAATACAGGCTGATAAAAAAAAACATCTCTGCATAAGACCTTATAGATGAAAAAAATGTTTTTGTGTTGTGAGTCACGGTAAATCATTATACCTATATTAATTATCATGAATCCGAAATTAGACTTATTATGATCTGCATTCCTATTGATAATTATTGTAATGTGTCAGGTCTATTGTACAAAATGTTTAATTATATTAATTACGTGCTCATTATCTCTGCCGGTCTGAGTATAGTTTCAATCAATTTAAGCATTAATTACGAGCAGTTTTGCGGGGCTAAAGATCACATCAGTCTAAAATTAGTGATAAAATTCTAGCTTGTAGTCTATAAACACTTAATGTATTATATGCATTCCTCTCAGTTACGTTAGTTTACTTAGCATGCGAAGGAACAACTTGCTGTTTTAATTTTCTTTAATTTTCAACCGCCTCTTTGGTCTAGTGGTCACAAGCGCATCTGTTGAGCTTGAGGTCCCGGGTTATTGGTTTCTTCCGTGTGGAATTTCTCAGTAGCAGTTCGGAGTCTGGATTTGTGGCCGGTTGATGGCAATAGATTCGCCTCCTATTACATGAGACATAACGGCGAAATGATGGTGCATAATACACCTTTGTCAAACCCTTCGGGGAATATAGGTGTAATATAATGTTATATTTAATTTTTAATTAATATATTTCTAGGTACAACTTCTGATTAGTTAGGTACTCTAGAGAGTACCTACACATATTACAAGACGAATGCAATTTTTTTACCTCACTTTTATTTCTCCTGTATCGTGGGTGCATTTACAGACCCATTTCTCCATATGCGCAAACACTCAGACCCGGAACAACTATCTGTAGGCTATACAAATATATGTTACGTACGGGAATCGAACCTACGACCCGTAGCGCAGAAATCAATCACCCAGCCACTGCACCAAACGTGGCGTCTATAAACGTGTCGTACGTAAGTGTAATATGAATATTTTCATATTACATACTGAAATGAGCTTCTTAAACTTAAATTCCCTACCATTCAACCTTCTCTGTGCTATACAAAGATACTATAGCTAAACTTCTACTATACTGACAAACCAATCACATTATAGCATATACAAAAGTCATGACACGAAAAAAATCAACACCAAACATTTCTTCACGGAAGCTTTTACTTCTTATTTCTTTCCCAACACCCGTCCATTCCATTTCTATTTGTCCATAGATAAGACATCTCAATTTCAATTATTGACATCATTGTCTGCAGTCGTGAAAACGCAATGTTGCACTCGCACTTAAAAATATAAAAAATAAAAAGTAATTAGAAACGTGACGACCTCTCGCTTCGAAGCAATAGAGTTAATTGATTGTTATAAAAAAACGCGCAAAACTTAGCTCCGATGGACTCTGATGGGTTTTTAGAGTTCCGTCTGGCCAGGGCTATCAAGCCGGGTCCGCAGCGGCAATTTTCTAACAAAACATGTTATCAAAACATGCTAGCAAAACAGCCAGTCCGCTGTGCCTTTATCAAAACAAGTTAGCAAAACATGTTAGCAAAACAATAAAGAATAAGCCGTGGTGCTCTTACAAAATCGGAAGTTTTGAGGAGGAATCCGGAACATCTGGAGACAATTACTAAAATCGGGAGATATCCCGGAAAATCGGGAGACCTGGCAATGGCGTCTTCCTTTAGTGAGCGCGAACACAAAATGCGTCACTTTACTTCCCCGCAGGCGAACGCGGGGGATGTTATCCATTCGTCTCGGCAAACATGTTATTGTGTTTTTGCTAACAAAACTGTTAGGCCTGCCTGTTGGGTTTTACGAGTGACGATACCTTACTACGTCCGGCACACCTAGGGGGTCTATTCCCTAAGCACGAAGTCCGTGGTTTCGGCCTTAGTTACGAGCCTTTCCTACTCCCTATCACCTACGGACGTACGATTATTTCCGGGCCCGAACTAAGAATGAATGACAACACGATTTGATAGTTGTCCGGTTGTCCCTACTACCGATGTGTTTTTGCCGAAAAATTTAACTTGACACTTGTTTTGTTCACTCCTACGTTTCGGGCTATTTTCGGACGCGTGACTAACTTCGTTGACGGACTTAGGGAGTAGGCCTCCTGGATGTGCCGGACGTAGTAAGGTATCGTCACTCGTAAAACCTCTTTTAATGCACTCCCACCGACTTAACCATTGACTAGGACATATCAGTCTGAAATCGCGCCAACACGCAGTGAGTGATGGCGATCAACGCTATTTCCTTCTCTGTATCAGAAGAGGCCTTTGTTGTGTAGTGGAACAATAGGCTGGTATCGCTACTAAATTATAAAAAGGGGTACATGTCATGAAATGATATGTCTCTGTGTATGGCCAATTTTTTTTTTATTATATTGTCCTTTAGAGCCCAAATACACGTCCGATACTTGCCACCGATAGTCTGATCAGACTATCTGAAGGCCTCCGCGTCATACATTTGTTGGAACATGAATTAGGTACACGTACGATTAGACTATAGGATCGGAAGTCAGAATCGTAAGCATCGCATCGTCCGGGCTCGTCGTCGCCCGGAAAAAATCTGACACGAGAATCGTACGTGTATTTCATGAATCCGTTCAGATAGTAGGATCTGGCTCCCGGAAACAACAAACGGAACAACGGAGCGGACGTGTATTTTGACCCTTATGAGAATAAACTACTTTAATTTTGATTTACTTATCTTCTAATCAACCTACATGTTGCAGAAACGTCGCACTCTCGTTTTCTTTCGCGGACCTGAGCTGCCACGCAGTATTGACACTGTGCACGCGTACGAATTCAAGGAACACAAGGATCGTAACATGCATACTCTAGAGCGTTTTACTTACTTTACTGATACAAACTCTTTATACTGCTATCGCTGGAAACTAGCGCTGTGGCTCTCCTTTGAGCTAGAGTATCGGGATATGTTCGGATGTGAGGAAAGCACATTTTCCAAAAAAAAAAAAATCATTCCTCTTATACTTTTTGTTATTTTTTGGTGGTTATATGCGTCACCTCAAGACGCAAAGAACTGTGTTTTCTTTTTTTCTTTCTTTCATTATTAACAGCTTACTAGCCCAATAAAACGAAAGTAACACAGGCTTTAGAAGTTTTTTTAATCTCACGTACAGTTAGTTCCAGGGAGCTGCGCACTCAAAAAAACATTCAGATCAAATATTTCTTATATTCCAAAATCTGAAAGTAAATTCTCGTAACACAGAAACCGTCAGCCCTGACAATAGGCTTCATGCAACAGTAGCGCAACTCCGTTGGGCAACGTAAATGCACTGGAGTTTGACAGATGGACCAAACATTTACATAAACGACAGCTCACTCAACTAGAACATGACAGAAATGCACCAACATGGCAAAAAGTGGTTCAATGTGCTGGCTGTCAGACGAAAAATACAAAATGTCTGAATTACACAAGAAAAGAAAGTATGAATGAGAACTGTTAATAAAAAGTAACACAAGAGGAAGTCTTGAAATTAATAAAAATTATTTGGTCTTACTCATTTATCGCTAAAAGGTTTATTATATAGGCTGTTTATATGTATAAAGTATCACTGATGACTTTTTTAAAGCAATTGTTAATACCTATGTCAAAATTCGATCAATTTCAATACAAAATTATTTTTAATTTGGTTTTTTCTAAAATTGTTCATCCCTGCTTTCGTTACGAATTCAGAAAATAAAGCTTTTAATCCATGTCCTCAAATACGACCTAAGTTGTAAACACAGCAGATCATAGCTAAGGATAAATAGATTTTAGCTTTTAGCGTATTTTTATTTAAATCTTTGATCAGCTATTTCTCTTTAACTATTGACTTTTGGGAAAAGTGGTAGAACAAAGTTTATTCACTATCATAGATACTTTAACACTCTTTCGGGTTATTACCCCCTTTCCGACCAATCTTATATTTCTCAACAGAAGCAAAAACGTATCTCGGAGAAAGGGATTTCACAGAAAACGAATGACACAGAAAAACACCACCTTAATTTTGCAATTCATAATACCTATACACAATTTCAAAACACATATACTTGCTTAATTGAATCCAAAAGTATAGGTATGTGCTGTTATTTATTTTGTATTAAAAGAACAAAAGTAAAGTGTTACGTTAGGCATTTGGCGCGGTTGCGTCGAAAAGTCGCACGTCAGAACAGTCGTGATTGCGGCGCGCGCCGACCGCCGTCACGCGCCTGTGGGTCGTGCACGAGCGCACAGAGACGAACTTGGCTTAGAATAACTAAGGTGAAATGAGTACTGGCCCCGAAGAAGTAATAAAAACAGGCGATATTAGCGTATGCTACTGTATACGGCCATAAGGTGGACAAATGACCTGGTGAAGGTCTCGGGAATCCGCTGGATGCAAGAAGCACAGGACCGGTCGATGTGGAGATGCTTGGGGGAGGCCTATGTCCAGCAGTGGACGTCTTTCAGCTGAATAATGATGATGATGACGGGATACTTCACAAGTATCTCGCGTTTCTAGTTTACTAGTTTGTTGTAGTCTACTAGTTTGCCTTCTGTGGTCAACGACAGGCTAGACTAGGGAGTTACTCCGGCTTAGGGTTTATTTATGTATTCAGAAATTCAGTGTTCCATTTCAGTGCCTAATATTTTTTATAAATCATAATTACATCAACTCATACACTTGTATTGCCTCCGTTGAACATAGGTCTTTATCATATGCTTCCTTCTATCTTGGAAATGTTGCTCTCGAAACCTCATACAGCTCTTACTTGTTAACTATTCCGACTTTAATGCCAAGAACTGACAACGTCTTTCCGCATAAAACTCAGCGTGTATATTTATCAACAAGTTAACATTATCTAAGTAGCTTCCCGCCATAACTTCCGTTCAATCATTAATCACTTAAAATACCAATCAAAAAGCCGTTAATCTAAATCCGCGCCTGCGCACAACTCGCCACAGGCGATAGTTTTCCCACGGTCGCGGGCGGCCTGCTTCGTGGCCAAGTATAGCTCTGCCATTTGCATACCCGCCCCTCACCGCCTACCGTATTACACGACCAACATACTAAGTTCACTTATAATACTATGCGAGGAACAAAATCACGACTCTTAAATCTGACAAGGTTATATTTGCGGTAACGACGTCCAATTCATTTCTTAATAGACCGAGACTGGCTAATGTATACTAGTTTAACTAGATTTGAATAGGTGATGTTCTTGTCGATCGTTATTTTGACAACATTGTCATTACAGGACGTAGACCTCGTGTGCATAATATTACGATTTATTAGCTTGCTTGGGTAGTATTGTGTGGTATTTTGACGTTTGATTACTGTATTTGTTTGGAGATGTTGGTCACATGCTTGTAATTTTAGGGCGTGAGGTGCAACTTCTATCATGTTCAGCCTTTTTGCTGGACACAGGTTTCTCAATATAATGACGTAACAACAGTAGTCAAATGGCTTATGCCAGGTTCCTATTTCTTTAAAAAGCAATAGCTTACTGTACTTACAATTACCTAACACGTACTGTAAGCTAAACACACACAAAGTAAGTTTTTATTATAATTTTAAACATTATTCTTATTTATTGGTTCAAGAACTCGAAACAGCAAACAACAAACTGTTTAATGTTGGCCAAAACGATTCGTTTTCCTTATCAAATGGTAGTATTTTTAGTGCTAAACTAGACCTTTAAATATACTTGTAAAGCTAATTTTATCTGTGATAGCTACTAACATACCGATAAAGATACAAGAGTTTTAATTTTAACCAATAATGTTCGGTAAATCATAGGTATCTTCAATTTGTGATTGTACACAATCCTCTCCGGTGACGCTACTGTGCTGGATTCCATAGAATAAAATATCCTGCTATAAATTTAGTAGGTACTTACAAGCTTTTACGCAGGTTCGCTTGCATGAAATTTTTAACCCGTTAAGTGACGATTTTCCATACAAACTTGCATCCCATAATTAACTCCCTTAGGAGTTGAATTTCGAAAAATCCTTCCTTATTCCTTGTCTACATTATAAAGGGAACCTCTGTGCAAAAGTTCAGCTTTTTAGGTCCAAGATTTTGGGCTGGGCGTTGATGAGTCAGTCAGTCAGTCAGTCAGGACTTTTCTTTTTATTTATACAGATAATCTTCTTCTTCTGCTGCTTGTTTATATCTCAAGTTACTTGTGGTCAGCGCAAAATGTGTTCTTCTTCCATTCTCCGCTATTAGCCGCCCCACTATCATTTACTCCTTTTTCATTCATATCATCTCTCACACAATCCATCCATCTTTTCTTTGGTCTCCCTCTTCCCTTCCATCCACCAACATTTATATTCATCACTCTCTTAGTCATATACTTTTCGTCCTTCCTCATTATGCCACAGTATACCTAGTACACATAAACATACATTTAAATAATCTCTGCATTTAAAGTACTTATTTTATTTACATCAGAGACAACAGTTGCAACATTTAACGTCTACACTTCCCTCAGAAGTAACGGAGTGGATTTCACTTTCACTGTTACCGTCCTAATGCCTTGGAAACCTTGAAAGGTGGACTGTGGAGTGTTACACCTCTTCTGTCTCAATCCAGCCGAACATAAGGAAACGGGATTAATTATCTCAGTCAAGTAATTGATACAGGTGTTGAGGAGTCTTTCTACTAATAATCTCTTAACACATTCGAGTCCACCACACTTTTTATAGAGCTCATACGCCATGCCGCCATACATATTGCTAGTGGACCTTCCAGGAGGGTCCTCGGCATTACGTTTGCGCTACCCAAAACGCAACTCTCGAGGAGTGTTCACTCTTAGCGCCGATGGCACGGATGGGCCGTCGGCTTGTTCGCTAACATATTAGGTACATTTAAAAAAAAACTTATTTGAAAGTCTTAAAAAAGTGCAGACTCATTTTCGACCAGGAACCATACAGCAAATCAGAGAAATAAATACCGCACGAACCACCATTACTGAACCAAAGTCACCATTAAAAGTAATCTTAAAAACGATTTTAACTCAACACTGATTTATGCTGAACTTGATTAGTCCGAGTAAAACGTCGGATTTCGTTCAAAGGGTATAATCTGTCTACTAAAGAAGCGGATAACCCTCACACCGGCACAGGCGCACACTATAATCAATGCCCCGTGCCGCCCATTTCAATCCTCCTTGAGCCGTAATAAGGGGCCATATAAAATTAAATTAGAGGTCAGTTAAAAGTTCATCAATTTTTAACGACTTTCAAAATTATCTCATTATAGAGCTTTTAAAAATAATACGATTTTGTTAATGTTGTTTTTTATGGATTTCGATATAGTAAGGTGCGTTTGAGTGGTTTTCTGTAATTCTTGATGTCACTTTAGAGGAATTTCTCGGTCATAAAACTAGTAAACATGAATTAACTAATTCATATGATAGGTTTTAAATTTCGTTAAGCAATAAGTATGTTAATATTGTCATACAATATAGCTGTCACGATTCATCTTGCTTATAGTGAAAACCTAAGCCGTGAATGGCCGTGATTGGATTTAGACATAATTATCTTTTTCTTCTATATTATTATCTCGTTTATTCATTCAACTTATTTAATACATTTTAAAACATTTCTATAAAAAACATTTTAAGATTAAAAATAGTAGCCCACCGGCATTGGGAACAGGGTCTAAGCTGCCGGTGGTGAGGGCCTCAGAGAGAGGAACCTCCAAACAATACGCGCCGTGTCCAGGAGTACCGCTTTCAAGCCCTTGATCCAGCTGTCTAACGAGAGCCTCTTTAGATATTGGTAGAGGCTCTTGGCCATTGGCCGTAACGACTATCAGCATAACGACTGCTGAGCCAATCAGTTATTATCTTATTAATACTTAGTTGGTTTAGTGACGGTTGAGCGTGAGGTCTTGGGTTCGATCCCTAAGTCGGGCAAAGTGATATTGGGGTTTTCTGTGCGGAATTTTTAAGTAGTAGCTCTGACTCTGGATTTGTGCCCAGATGATGGGAATAGGCTCGCCCCCATTACATGGGACTTAAACATAACGGCGTAATACGGGTGTACTGTACACCTCTGCCCAACCTTTCGGGGACTATAAGCGTGATGTTATGTTACATATCGTATTGTATAGTTGTCTCATTTTCCCAACTATGTGCAACAAAACATCTTTTATTGCAATGCAACGTTCCCAATTGAATTATAGTTCTTTAGACAATACTAAAGGAGGTCACCTTAATTTATTATCAACAATATTGACGCTGTCAATTCCGCCAACTGTATTCACAGAAATAGTCGTAGAATCTACAAGTACATGAACAATATCGTATAGGAGTACATGACCTAAACATTTGTTGAACATAAAAACTAAATGAGAGTAGCTCAGACGATCGACGCCGCGCCGCGTTCGCAAGGAATCGTCTAAAACCCAAATCGAATAAAAACCGTGCGGAAAAAAAAAACTAATTTCCATTCGTCCGATTCACGATTTGCGAATCGAATAAAAAATGTATCAAAATGAAAGAGTTATCTATATTTGTGATGGATATAGTTGTTTTTGAGAAAACCGATCGTCCCCGGTTCCCACGGCTTGCCTTCCGGCCGAGGCGAATTTTGACAGATAACTTCAGAATCAGTAACTATATTGGTACCGTTGGCATAAACGACGATGATAAATCGTTCGCAGTTGATTGATTTAGTTCTTTACTGTTGTTAAACTTCTTTGACAACTGTATTGTTGATGATTTTAATCAACTAATGATGTTTGCTTTTGAAAAAATACTTATGAAGTTTGTTGTATGGTTCGTTTGCGTTCTTGTCACACAAAATTGCTACCTATTTTCAGATAACGATTATGAAATGATTAATTATCTAAGTTGTGTTAATAAACGATATTGTCAGTGTACGTTTGTGTCGTCAAGTAAGGACAGTTAAGTAACAGATCCTCTTTCAATTAAGAATGAAGTAGTCAGCTAACTGTCTTCAAACTGCATTTGGCAGTTGCAGTTACGATCGGGATGCACTCCGTCTGTCTGGGCCTTTACAAACCCATTTCTGAAATGAACAAATGTTACGTTATTAGCCCCTCTGATTTAACACTAAAATGAAAGATTACATACTATTTAATACTAGCCGTGTGCCAGATAGGATTTCCCATACTTCAAAAATGACGAACTTCCAAACAAACTTTCACCCCCTATTTAATCCCCTTATGGGATGAATTCTCAAAAACCCTTTCTTAGTGCTCACCTACGGTATATAAGGAACTTTTGTGCAAAATTTCATGCTTTTAGACCCACAGGTTTATTGTCTGTCGGTTAGTGTTACAGTTTTACAAAGTAAATATTACAGTAAACTAGAGGCCGCTCACGACCTCGCCCGCGTGGACGTCATATTCCGTATTTTTCGGGATAAAAGTAGCCTATGTCCTCCTCCAGGTACCAGACTATCTCTGTACTGAGTTTCATTAAAATCGGTTCAGTGGTTTAGGCGTGAAAGCGTCACAGACATACAGGCAGAGTTACTCAAAACTCAAAAACTCAAACTATTTATTTGCACACTAAGGTAAAATAATGCAGGTCTTATTAAATAGAGTAGGTACAGCTTAGCAACCTTTTCCAGGTGTTGCAATATATATATACTTTCGCATTTATAATATTAGTAGGGTAGGGTTTAATTTAATTTTATCCATATCAGGTTGAAAAAGCTTTCTACATGAATGTTGATGTCTATCGGACGTTATTAGTGGAAAAAATATTTTAATTACCACGTTCGTCGGACGGATTAGTGGTTGAAGTGCGAAAGAATATTTTTTAATCTATAGAATGATGTTATTAATTCTTGCGACCGTAGATGGCTGGCTCCCGTTATTATAATTTTAAATCTCCTTTTATGACACAAGGAAAGTGATGGGGTGGCCATATAAGTATGTATAATTAAGACGACAATAATTATTGAGTTTTTATTTTTCAATTATTCTTAATTACTTTCACCGGTGATTTAAACGCGTTTATGCGTCAACTGTTAACCGAGTTCCATTTTTAAAACTATTAAATGTCCAGCTTCATGCGTGTTTAAAATAATTACTGTCATTTAGTGACAGCCCTGCGCGTCAAGATTGCTGCTATAAATTGACTTACATCGTGTTTCGTTTACTTCATAGGGTTTACGACTCGCTTCTTGCAATAATATATATTTTAGAAGGAAAGAAAAATAATATTACCTTTTATTATGGACATGTACTGTCAATTTTATTATAAATAAATACCAACCATACATATATTATTACTAGCTTTCGCTCGTGTTAAAAAACTCATAACACACTACTAAACATAATTATAATTCAATCGTGATTCGAAAGACATGTGGCGCCATCTATGAACGTTATTGTTGTTTTCCTCGAGAACAGTACTATTTTTCGGGATGAACGGTACCCTATGTCCGTTTCTGTACACCTGACAACGTATGTGCAAAATTTCAGGATGATCGGTTCAGTAGTTTATGCGTGAAAAGGTAACAAACAAACAAACTTACTTTCACATTTATAATATTAGTAAGGAAGTAAGGATAAGTTTTATGACATTTTGTTGTGTTCATTTACTAATATCTACAATTCACTCTCTCTTTCTTTTAACAGAATCCATAAAAGAGACGCAGAATACCGGGTATCAATACAATAATGTTTTAGCCAGAGCCGTGCGTTTCACTAAAGAAAGTGAACCAAAATCGCGCCGCTAGTATTTTTTGTATTGTTTGATGTTCTTTGAAACATTACACCGCACCGTCTTACGCTCCTTCCACGCTTTAAAACCGCCCCAGGGCGCGACGGTCGAAGTCTTTTGTGTGACGATTGAGGATACAATAGACTTCAAACTTTAGACCATTGTCTTCGAGGACGATTGCACCATTTCTCCCAAATGAATTGCTACTTCTTTTGTTTTGTTTTTGGAAGTTGTACATATTGTTATAACACGAATCTCCTGCCAAACTGCAGTACATTTTAACGGCAGTATTCTCGTGGACAGTTCTTGAATAATCCTATAGGCTACCTATATTTTTTCACAATTTTTTAATTACCTTAATTATCGACTTCAGTATAATCACTTATCTAAACATATAAGAAAATCGTATAGGAGCAAAATCAGTGCATTAAATATAATTGAAAAAAAAATGCTGCTTGTACTAGAGACGATACTGAAGCCGAAACAGAAGTTTTTAGACTTTCTGTCTGTTTATCTGTTTGTATGTCTGAGCTTCACGCCAATACTTTTGAACAGATTTAGTTAAAATTTGGCAAGCATGTCCGCTATAGAGCGGGTCAGGTTATAGGGCACAAATTATCACGCTATTGAGTGTGGTTGATGAGCAGTAACTTTATTTTTCCGTGGGAAAAACGCGGGTACAGCTAATTAATAATTACATAATATAACATCGCATTGGAGCTTACTTTTCATATGGAAAGATGACCTAATGAATGTCGTAGTGAGCCGGAGAATACAGGAGCCCTCAGCCGCCATTAGACAAGATGTTAATCTCCGATTACCAAAGAAGATAATTATGTTAATGAAATGTATCACGTGACCGTTTGACAGCTTATATCAATCGAGTAGATTTAATTGATTTTTTTATTCCTTTGCGACAAAATATTGATACCTAATGCCCGGTTCCAATTAACAAAAACGAATCGTTTTGCTTACCAATGGTGGTATTTTCTATTGCCAAACTGGGGATATAAATGGACTTGTAAGCTAATTTTACCTGTGATAGCTAATCTATGGGAAGGTCCACTAAAATGTCTTTGCTTCGTTATTGCTAAAGTAACAAGTCTTAATTTTAACCATTAACGCTCGGTAAATCATAGGAATCGACTATTAGAGTCTGAAGTGTATATGTAAGTTGAGGCCTATTCAAACTCTTCTAATCCTAATCCTAACTTAATATTATAAATAGGGAAGTAAGTTTGTTTGTTTGTTACCGCATACACTACTGAACCGATCATCCTGGAATTTTGCATATACTTTGTCAGGTGTATAGAAACGGACATAGGGTACCTTTCATCGCGAAAACAAGTACTGTTCCCGAGGAAAACAACAATAACGTTCATGGATAGATAAAGATAAAGATATATTTATTGCATAACTGTGTACATTAGTTATTATTAATAAACATTACATTTTTTGTTTCAACAGTCTACCCAAGTCGGATATGCAATAGTATTTTAATAAACTAGCTACTTACAAATATTATTTTTTTTCAAAAAACTCATGCAGGTTATAATATACATTTTCAATTAAATAGATTTTCAATTTATTTTTAAACATGTTTCCATTTAATTCTTTAATTGTTTGCGGTAACTTATTGAACACACGAATAGCAGTAACATAGGTACTTTTATAATACATCATATTGTTAATAACCGGTAAATTAATGTCATATTTATACTGCTTCCGAATGTTTCTTTTAGAATTTGATTTGAAATTAAAATATTGCATATTGTTCTTAACAAATAAACATAATTCCAGAATATAAATACCAGTCAGTGTCAGGAAACCCTCTGACCTGAAGACATCTCTTAATGACTCGGTGCTATACATGTTATATATAGTCTTAAGACATTTCTTCTGGAGAATGAATGTGGATTGTACGTTTGTCGAGTTCCCCCAATATATGACACCATAAGTTAACAGTGGGTACACATTTCCAAAATAAGCATTTCTAGTGACACTTGGATTTGTAGTTTCTGCCAGAACTGACAATGCGTAGCAAGCACTGGATATTTTTTTATTAATTTTTTCAATGTGTGCCTTCCAGTTTAAATGTTGATCTATTGTAACTCCTAAGAAATTTGTGTCTTTTACTTCCTCAATCGCTGTATCTGACATGGTTACGTTCAGTTTAGTAGGCTTACTTTTATAATTTCTAAATTGAATTAATTTGGTTTTTGAGACATTGACTTTTAAATTTATTGACTGCAACCAATCAGTTACTGTTATTAATGCTCTATTTATTTCACTTTCGTAAATAAGATCATTGGAATATTCACTAGAAATAAATATGGTTGCGTCATCAGCATACATTACGCAAAGATGGTTAATTATATTTGGAAGCTCGTTAACATACAATAGGAACAAGGGGGGTCCCAATATACTGCCTTGTGGTACGCCTAGTTTTACGGATTCGAATTTAGATTTCACTATCTCCACCATTTTTGTTCTTTCATTGTATACCTCAATGACAGTGCCCTGCATTCTATTGTCTAAATAATTCTCAATTAATTTTAGTGCTATACCTCTTATTCCTATCCCTTCTAATTTATCAAGCAAAATGTCATACTTTACACAGTCAAATGCTTTTGACATATCAATGAAAAGAGCAGCACATTTTTTTTTATCATTGATTTTATCCCAAATGGTATTGAATAATTTATATATTGCCAATGATGTAGTTTTATTCTTTTGAAATCCAAATTGGTTAACATTTAAAATATCATTTACATTTAAAAACTTTGTGATTCTAGCATAAATAACCTTTTCAAATATCTTCGAGAAACTTGGCAACAGTGCAATTGGTCTATAGTTATTTATGTCGTGCCGTGATCCTTTTTTGTATAATGGCTTTATGAGAGCTATCTTTCCGATAGCGCCACGAGTCTTTCGAATCACGATTGAATTACATTATTATAGAAACTTTAGTAGTGTGTTAGCGTTGATTGTCAAATTCTAAATTAACGCGAGCGATGCCGCGGGCAAAAGCTAGTAAAATAATAAACAAGAAATATAAAATATTTTTATTTTATCTCTGTCGATTATTTTGCTATCGCTTCCGCCAGGGAAGACTGTTTGTCAATTAGTTGCGCGGGCGCTGCGGACTAGTTTAGTAAACTGTTAAGGGCGCGTGCACACCGGCTCGGCTGATAACTTTGCTGATAAACGCTGACATTGAGGCAGGCTTCCGTCGGTCATCGGTAAGTGGGAAGTGGTCATTTATTTACCAACATTAGCTTTTAAATTAGGAAAAGGTTACTAGGGTTATCTTCCGTCGGTGATGTGAAAGACTTTCAGTATTCATTTATTTTTTGTTATTATGTCTAAAAACTAGTAAAGGGCAACCCAAAGATATTACGTCAGAAGGATAGATAGATTCACCAATCCATTTTTAAAATGTGATGATTATGAAACAACTCTCTCTAAACGCGGCCGCATATTAAAAGAAATTTCTGGCGCGCGCCCTGTGGCACTCTTTGCATACATTTTGTATTAAACCCCGCACACTATAAGATATTTGCCAGATCCGATAATTTGTGGGTCTAGTACAAAATGTAGGTATTCGCAGAGAGCA
Source organism: Amphipyra tragopoginis (assembly GCA_905220435.1). Classification (NCBI taxonomy): domain Eukaryota; kingdom Metazoa; phylum Arthropoda; class Insecta; order Lepidoptera; family Noctuidae; genus Amphipyra; species Amphipyra tragopoginis. Next base: position 17,588,533 of record HG992009.1, read on the forward strand.
TTTGCGCACGCATACAAATTTTTTTGACAGAAATTTCTTATAATGTGCATCCGGTCGTCAATGGCAATGGCCTAAGTATTAGGAGACCCTTGTTTAAAAGCTGAGGTACTATGGATTAATTTTGTAATTTACTAATGGGATTATCAAAGCTTCAAGAAAAAGACTTCTCATTGTAAAAACCGCCAAACAGAATGCGCTGCCCGAGTGGGTGTTCCCCGACAGCTACAATCTGGGTGTCTTCAAATCACGAGTGAATCGGTTTCTCCTGGGCAAGCGTGCTCCATCGTAGACCGCATCACATCATCGCTTGACATCAGGCGAGACGGGACGGCCAAACGTAGGAAAAGTGACAAATAAAAAATAAATAAAAAAAGACTGATGTGCCAACGCCAATAAGCAGCATACCGAAAAACTCGTATTCACGTTGTATTATTTTAATATTTATTAGCCAGATGACGATAATTGCTAAACAGCTTCCATTTAAAACAGCACGCTTTGCTTTAAAATAAATACAATTTTTTTAAACATATTCCATGGAAGCATAGACAAAGGCCACAAACATTGCCCTATACCTCGAAAAAAAAACTTAACGATTATTAGCCCAATTTATGTCGCCGACCGCACGTTCTGAAGGTTACAGAGAAACGAAAAAAAAGCTAGTCGGCAAAGGCCTTTACTGTCTTTCAAACGCTCCTAACTGTAATGAATTGTTATAACTCACACTGTGCAAAATTTTATTGACCATCTTTAGTTTATAGTTCCAGCCAATATCCTTAGATTGCTCGTGATTTTTTTTTCTTTGTAAATAACGGTATTTCGACGAAAAAACCTCTGTACGTAAATCGAATCGTTCAATTAAACACTCGATTTGAATTAAACAATCGTTACTAATTTCTTTTGTTATAATTTGGCGTTTCTTATGGCTTGTTGGTCTAGTTACAAATTGGGAGTGCAAAGCTTTTAAATGTAGAGTTTTTAGCTCAAAAAAATAAAAAGTGCTCGATGGTGTGTGTAGTTCGCCAACCAGCACCAGGACGGATATGGTGGACTAAGGCCTACAGCGTTGTCATTCTGAGAAGAGACCCGTGCCCAGCAGTGATATATATCACATATATATATAGTATAGTGTACATATATTTTACACGGAGCGACTGTCATTAGACTCCGAAAGACCAGTTGTCAGACTTGGCTGCTGTTTTTTTTTTTTTTCTATTTGACTTCTGTAGGTCGTCCTAGGGGACGGTTTCTACGTAACCGGGCAGTTATTGGCGTGACCTGAAGGGTCTCCAGCCAATGGGGGGGAACCTGGGGAACTTGGCTTCTGACCACCCGTAACGACTGTTATACAACGTTATTTTTAGTATATACAAAAACCGAGACATCCCAACAAGATTTTCATCAGAACTGCCTGAATATGTGTTTTTTTTAATAAATCTCCAAGTTACACCGTAGTTTAGGTCGCGATGTGCTATGCATGCAGGGATTGTCTAATACACGGAAACTGACCGAGCGGGCCATTTCAAGCCTCAAGGTCAAATTCCCGTCAACTGTTATGGGTAGAAACCTACTTAAACAAAACTGAAATTTACCTATGAAAAAAAAATGTGAAAAAAATATGTCAATCGATTCTCCTAATGATTCTGAACAAACTAGTTTCAGGTTTAGTATATACTAAAACTAAGCTTGTAGATATTTAAATGACAATAGAAACTGAAAGGACTCAACGTGTCACGAACGGTCATCCATCCGCCAACTGACCGCAGCAAGCACAGTTTAACCTTGGAGATCGTACGATCCGATTATTATCTAGCCGCGAGCCTTTATGAGAAATGAAGATCGAGCTCTGTGAAGTAAAACAATCTAGTTTGTTTGTATTACCGGTCTTTAACCCTAAACAAGATTCGCTTCTCAGGATAATGATGATTCATCATAACGAGCACTGCTATACATAATATATGACGTCAACAAAATGACCAGTAGGTATACTGGCATGCGCCGCAATCAGGATCGCATGATGGCTGAGCTAGTAGCTTTTGTGCTACGAACTAGGGATCGTTGGTTTAGTTCCCGCACAGGACAATTTTTTTAGGGTGATAATGATGTAGGGCAACATTAAAAAAAATAACGAATTTGATCATACTGAAATTCACATATTGATAATATTTGCGATAAACCCTTTTCACCGTAAGTTGATTCCTGACGTTTCTCTACAAAACGTTACCATACAAAGAATATCAAATATTTTTAAAAAACAAAACATGGTTAATGTATCTAGTTTACGGTTTTTGATGATGTCGTTTACGTTTTTTCGATAGCAGTCTCCTTACGGCTACAATTTATGAAATGACCGCTATGTCAGGAGTCAGGACTCATCTTTCCTTGAACAGAGTATAGTTCAGAATTGCTTCTTAATATTATACATATTTTTATTTTATTATTAGATTTATTTTATGTAGAAGTAAGTAAATGAAAAATTGCATTTTGCTCGGGTAATTTAAATTTATTTATTATTAATTTAAAACTTACACATATCGGCAGCACCCACAGCCGATAACGTAGCTGTCACGGGAAGAGAATATCTGGCGTTTTAGAATAATAAACAAAGCGCCTGGCGCAAAAAAAACCTGGCGTAAAACCTGGCGTAGCGTATAATTATATCATGGGTACTGGCTACCGTCCTTAGCAATGAAACTGGCGTAACTCTGAAATGTACTACAGATTATTCCCTCTCGTGAATGACTCAACGTTTTTTTACCATAATAAAACAATTACGGAATCTTCACACATCTTCGGCCCATCAGCTGGATGACGCACTTACTAACTTTAACTAGTGACGCGCGTGTGAAAGGTTATCGATTGTAGGAACTCGAATACGACTTTGGATACGTAGTATTGATTAATGTGCAACTTATTTTCTCAATATAATGGGAACTAAACAGTAGAATTAGATATAAACAAGCATATTAAGTAATATCTACTAAGTATTTCTTTATGTTATACAGTCATGCCTAAATAATATCGACAGGCTCGACAGCTTTAAAACGTGAGTCAAGTTCCAATTTTAAAATTATATTTGGAACTCAAAATCACACGCAAATAAAATCGATATCCGATCTTTCGGCTGTCAACCGCTTCACGTTCGCATCACTACAACTCATGTGGTAGGTATTTGTCCTCATGTGGGAACAGTTCGCCGTTCATTTCCCACGCGTGCCACAGATAAACAAAAACACCCACGCACAAGTTTCGGCTGTCCATAATGATAACGAAGTAATTATGTATCTATGGGATTTAGATAGAGATATTTGAATGCGCGAAATGACTGAGCTGAGTTTAATGTTACCTAAATGCCGTCTTCATCTGAAATAGGGCTAATAATTTACGTAATACACGATCTGGCTCGTGACAAAACAGTTAAGGACAAGACCGAACCAAAAAAAATATCAATATGAAAGATGACTGATGGTGATGACGTATCCGAACGGTCCGAGTGCTGAGAGCGATCTATGTTTTTACTGCCAATTTTGTTATTTATTATTGTACTTAATATTATTGCAATATTATTAACCAATTCACTAGAGCATAAAAATTGTATCTATTAAAAAAAGAATCGTTGAGATCGCATTGAATTAGCTAGAGAATTTAAGTAAATTAATTAAAGACGGCGCTTGCTTTTTTACAGCACTATTAATTATTGATATAAATAAAAATGTATAGTAAAAAACTTTAAAAACAAGCTTTTATTTAAATGTTCTAAATGAAGAAAATAAACTTTAAATTAAATCAAACCCAAATTTATTAATGCAATATGTGTTAAAACTCTTGTCGCGCGTGTTTTATGAAATTTTTTTTTCTTAGAATTATTTGTGTCAAGATCAAGTTACTGTATTCTTGTTTATTTACACAGGTAATCTTGTGACAAGCTGTTATATCATATAAATTGTACTTATACAAAAATTTGAAGTTAAATAAAAGCATCTAAAACTAATCAACATTTTCACTAGACAAAATACTTAACAACTTTTTTTTTTTCTCCCTCTTCATTTTGGAGGGAAAATGGAGAAAAGGGTACGGTATGGGTATGATGGAAATCACTTTACGTAAAGATAACTACTGTAATTTTTTTTACCCACATCTGTACTTTTGAGAAACAATTTAAAACGGGAAGGCTCATAATAATAATCACTAAAGATGACTTCACCATAAATGAATTAAAGTTCTCACACATTTTATACCTGACATAAATATAATTTAATACTCGAAGAGATCGGTACCTACTAATCTCTTGATGGCACATAAAACTGGCATTGATGGGTCAAAGGCCACAACGGTGCATAATTCTATAATCAATTCTAAAAGAATATAATGGATTACGGTCTCTACATGATGGCCCAACGTAATCCAATGTTGGAACTTGGACAATGTTCATTTTTAGATTATCTAGTTACTTCTTTGAGCAGACTACCTCGTTCGTGAGATCCTGGGTTTGATCCCCAGGTCAGACGAAGTATTATTGGGTTTTTCTCAAACGTGTGAAAGAACAATGCTCATGGATGTATGGAGTCCCGTACCATGCTGCATCAAAGTCAAACTTTGTTTTTTATAGACTACACTTATCTTATTAACTCCTACAAAAGTTTTTTTGTTAACAAAACGCGAGTTTCGGAGATTTTACAAATAATCTAAATTTAGATTATTTGTAAAATCTCCGAAACTCGCGTTTTGTTTCAGGTTATTTATAACCTGACAATGTGGACATGTGTCATACACGATTTATTATTGCTCTAAAAACAGTAATCCGCATCTATTGCATTCTACATCTCTATGACCGGCTGTGAACGGCCAATTAACCATAGATAAAAAAAGATAATCGTTTTAGTAAAAATTCTAATCTATTCTAGTTGTTTTTAATTAATGTAGAATCGGCAAAATATATTTTTTTTTACATGTTTTTGAAAGATGTGATCATGACGGTTTCAAAATTCAAGGTTATAGTAATCATAAATCATGTGAAACGGAACGTCATGTAAAGGGAATAAAACAATATAAATACTTTTTAAGTTTTAATTAAATTCCCTGTTCAAAAATTATATCCCCGACGCGTAAAGTCGTAAAAAAATATTAAAATAATTACTATAATATTTTAATCTTGATGCATGAGACTTTTTGGTGCCACTTTTGGTCATTCTCCTTTCTCAGTAGCAGCACCGAGGCTGGATTTGTGCCCGGTTGATGGCAATAGGCTCGTGCCCTATTACATGAGGGTGTACTATACAGCTCTTGCCAACCCTCGGCGTGATGATACTTTGTGTAGTTATTAGGATAATAAGTTAACAAGCATAGCATAATCGGCCCATTACTGTCTCACTGCCGTGCATACGTTTTAAACACAGTTTTTTGTCGTATTTATCCGACATGGGCGAAATGGACACTTTTTTTGTCGGGTTTGTCCGACTTGGGCGGTTAAAGGGTTATTTAACTATTACTAGTGACCCGTCTCGGCTTCATACGGGTGCAATGTATACATATAAACCTTCCTCTTGAATCACTCTATCTATTAAAAAAAACCGCCTCAAAATCCGTTGCGTAGTTTTAAAAATCTACGCATACATAGGGACAGACAGCGGTAAGCGACTTTGTTTTATATTAAGTAGTGATTTTCAAAAACAAATGCTATAACCGACAAAGTAAGGTTGCGATCAAGCTCTACATAAACAACATAGGTACACGCGGCTACACTTCAAGCTATGCAAAACCAGTATAAGCTGACCGTTACTTGTGCGAAAAGATTATACAAAGCGACGTCAAGATAAACTGGTTTTGTATAGCTTGATGTGTAGCCGTGTGTACTAAGGCATACTAAAAATTCGTGCCTCAATAAAAATCGTATCACAATCAAACTGAGTAGGCATGTCATTGTTTAGTCTCCCATACATCTGTGCTAGCATTTCTCAGTAGACCATAGATCAAATACTCGCTCAGGAAGTACCATCGATAAGGGTGACGTCACAACTGGAATATGAGTGGTATGTTATTATTGACAAGTGTAAACGTCGCGAGGGTGGGAAAGTTATGTTTTCGGGTCCCTTTATGTGATAAAGTTGTTATGGTAAGCGGTGGGTGTCAGTTTAATAGATGGTTTTTATAAACAGTTGGTCTTATAGCCGGTAAAAGATTAGCCGTTCCGTCTCTATTCATGGATGTCGTAAACGGCGACAAAAGGATTATGTAAAGATAGCGTACGTCGTACCGACGTAATACTATCACCAATTCCTCTCCCAAGCGTCGTGATTCTGGTAATTTAATGACCATTTTTGCGGTCAATGCAAGGCCCAGCAGTAAATTTTTAAGGGCAAATATGATGAAGATGTGTTACAGTAGCTTGTTTTGATAATTTTGTGCGTTTCAGTAGTTTTATAAATAATAGGGTCAAAGGTCAAAGGTTCGCCGTCGTTCAAATGCTAGATATTCCCATATGACTATAATCGTGCATGGCAATTGGAATCAATCTTATAATATTTGACCTTTAAGATATAGAAAAAAAATGATGAAGTTACATGAAATTAATCATATTGGAATAATAATACCAATGATTGCATTATTTAATTTTATACAATACTTGAAGAAATACCACACTGTAGTAGGTAAGTATTAATTTTTTTACGTTTGACTTTTTTTTAAACATATCATTCAGCATAATACGGTTGCGCGTATTTAATACAAACAAACTAAGTATAAATACTAAATCGCGATTACCAGCCATTGTAGCAACCATTGCTTTTTCCATAAAACAATTAACAAAAAACAAACGCAGGCAATCCATGCTTTTTTTAAGAGCACAAAACAAAAACTTCAAAAGGACTTAAAATCACCCGAATAACCTATAATTATATAGTTTTTAAACGGCAATTTTAACGACGGAAAGAATGACAAAAGAAACTAATCGCGGGATCCTTCGGCTCGCGCCTCTACCTGGCCGACGGCCGAAAAAATAAATACCGCAACCTCCTTTTAACTTGTACCTCCTTTGGACCGTGCCATTTATTACGTAGAACCTTTTTATACACCGCCCTTTGTCTACGTCATTTGCTTTTACTTCACTGAAAACGCCGCCAACCTAAGGTCGAAAGTCGGTAAGATCAAAAACCAAAGATAAATTCGTTAACAGTGTATTACTAATTACAATACGGTTTTAAAATTACATTACGGGTCATAAAATGTACTTATTGTGATGTTTGAAAATGTTTACACTGTGTTTTCTATAGACAATAGAGGATAAACTTTTATTGTGAAAAGTTACCGCTAGCGGGAATAGTTGCCGTGGGTGGTAAAAGATAACTTTGGAATTTCTTTTACCGATGTTTAATAAAGTGTTTTTAATATTACAGGAGTTAAGTTGTTTTAATTTGTTAAACAAGATCTGTATTTAATTATAAATTACGTTACGCATTAAAATTCATATCCTGCAATGCAGCATTTAAATCAAGATTAAAATTCCTGTTCAGCTTACCTGAGCACACAAAATGTTGCTCTACACGACATTCTTTGTAACGTTACTGAGAAAAAAATGGTTGCCACGTGCCTTTTGATTTACAGAGCCCACATGAAATACCTTATGAACTTAAACGCTGTTTATAACTCGACTGCGAGTTATTAAAATATTTCATACAAAAAACCAAAGTGTTCTCCAAGAATTCCCTGGGAAAGTATGTTACGCATGCTTGAAACTCGATCGTTGGGCCACACGTGCTCCCGCGCAGCGTATGAATGGGACAGGGCGGAGGGCGGGGAAGGGCCGCGGGGCGCGGGGGCGGGAAGAAGGCTTTTTTCAGGCAGTAGATGCCGAGGCGCGGGCGGCGACGCGCGTCCTGTGCTTATAAGTTACAAGCTCCCGTTTGTGTACTTTAAGTTAGTGTGTGTTAAGTGTTGACTTGGAGATCCTTTGAATATGTAAGTATGGAAGTTAATACTTTTATGTTATAGTCTATTTCTGTATAGATAGAGATTAATTGAACATTGTTTAGACTCCCTTCCTTTAGTATGTTAATCCGTGTGATTTAAGATCTTTTTTGCAAGATTCAGTGTTTTTGCAAGTTTAAGCAAAATTATCTCTAACTGTCCTTATTTTAATAAAGATGCTTTGTGATATAACTTGACCATAATACCCAAATAATTTATTCAATTTACATAACCAATCTAGGGCTAGTCAAAAAATATTACTTCAGGTTCAAAGTGATTAATTTAATGCATTATTTAACAGATACAAAAATGTCTTCGGACCCAGCCCCGCTGTCGAAGACGGCAAAGTACAAGAAGATCACAAAACCACTTTTGGAAAGAAAACGGCGCGCGCGCATCAACCGCTGTTTGGACGAGCTTAAAGATCTTATGGTTGGAGCTTTGGAGGTATGCAATGATTTACACTTTGTATGTTTCACTTATTGATTTTAACTTCAAATCATATCTTGTAAAAACTACTAAAACTCATTATGTCGCTAAGAGTAGGTACTTAAAAGTTATGAAATTATGGATAGATATAAAATTTTCAAAATTACTTAGTTCACTAGTTTACCTCAATAGTTGACCGACGGAAATGAGTAATAAACATATAATTCTCAGTAATCAACTAGTCACGTAATTATGTTTAATATTTCTATTTTTAGTTCAAGTGTTCTAAATAGTGCTATCAAAGATAAAAGATAATAATGTGTACTTAATAGATACTACATCATATTTTTAACTCATTAAATTAGCTACATGTTTGCATAAAAAGTACCATTATTTTTACTGTTCATCAAAATGCAATCCATCATTCATTCACTCACCATTTATTTTTAAAACGAACCGGTCGTCCTTCTGGTTATTACTGGTACTTAACATGAGCCGTACCGACAACAAACTGGAATATAAAAGTACAAGTTCCATTAATAAACAGGAGTTGCTTATTCATCTGTAGGTACAGTTATATTAATGTTACGTTTCGTAGCGTGAGAAACGCGGCGCGCACCTGCTCTTTACTCTACTCACTTTTGCCTTTTTTCTCACAGATCGATGACGACAACCTGAGCAAGTTGGAGAAGGCAGACATCCTTGAGTTAACGGTCAACCATCTCACAAAGTTGCACAGCCCTAGAGACCCGGTTTTGGAAACCAAGAAGTTTCAAGCGGGTTTTGGACAATGTGCGGCTGAAGCGTGTCGGTTTATTATGTCTGTACCCGACTTAGACGCGAATGTCAGCCAAAATTTAATCAGTCACCTATCAAGACTGATTACCGCTCAACCTCTCACGATTCAAGTACCAGAAAGGCCTAATTTCTCACCACCGACGTCACCATCTTCCGTCATCTCCGATAGGCAGCATTACTACAGCGATCAAGACAGATCTTCTTCAGATGCGGAAGACTCAGTTTACTCAGGCGATGGCCCAAAACAATGGGCATACAATAGACCTACTGTGAGGGTCGCCCATAAAGTACCACCTACCGGGCTGCTCACGACAGTCGACAATCTAAACCATCACAGCCCTACAGAACAAATAAATGTGCAGAGAAACGGGGCGTATTTCAAAAGAGTTCCGGCCGATGCGAAAGATGTAATACTGCAAAAAATTCGACAACACATAATGGATAAGCGTAGCAACGACAACGTTGACGTGAACATGAGCGCGGAGCCAGCGCCCGAACCAAAATATTTACAGAGAGACGAACCGTACAGAGGCGATTTCACGTATCAATATTCACCACCAAACACGAACAACGACACTCTTGATCTCCGAAAGATTAGATCACCAGCGAAGGCTAGCGAAGCGGCGTATTCGCCGAAAAAATCAGCCGCATGCTCCGGCGCTAATCAATTAGACGCGACTCCCCAGAGCAAAGTTGAGGTGACGGCTAGTCTTCCGGAACACTGCGAATCGCCGATGGATTACAGCAACTTACCGCCTAAAAAGAAAAGGAAATTGATTGAGTACCAAGAGTATAAAAAACAGGAGGCCGCTCGGCGTAAACTTGAGGCTTTGTACGATGAAAAAAAACAACGGCTTGGCGAGGGACCACCGGCGGACGAAGACAACAAATGGCGCCCTTGGTGACGAGTCCTCGAATCACTCGCTTATTGTGATATTAATAGTCCCTTCTTCCATAAAAAAGCTTTAATTTGTTTTAATTTATCTATGTTTAGTCAGTAGTGTTTAGTCTCTAAGTGCCTTATGTTTGCTTTAAAATTGTTTATGTGTAAGTACTGAACATTATTTATATGTGCCATTTATTTGATCTCGATGTCTTCCTAAAAAATTGTACCCATGTCGACATGCGTAGTCTTCCATGTACAATAACAATTGATGAACTTTACAATAATAAACGAAGTATGTATCGAATTTCGAGTTTGAAATCCCAAATTCCTTATCCTTTAGAAATACTTCACAGTATGAGACGATGAGCTGATGAGAGATGATGAGATATATAAATTTTTGATTGCAAAATGCAATAACCTAAAATTTGGTTTAGCTTAGAGGAAACATGAACAGATTCCCATTTTTTAGCCCATTATTATAAATATTGGGTATCGGATCAATTTTGAAAGTACGATTTACGTCAGGTAGGTAGTAGTTACCTACTCCTGAAAAAAAAGGCTTTGAAAAGTGTAAGTATTTAGGTAGGTACATATTAAAATAGCGGTATTATTATGAAGTATGTATGATTTAGATTAGGTATAATAAACTGGTTCCAAATTGCATGGGAAGTATTATGATTTAACAACCTTTTTTGTCCCAACCTTCTTCATTAGGGAGGTACGCTTGCTTATTGAATTAAAACGAAAAACGCAAAAAACAAACGCATGTTCTTAAAATTTTGCGTAAATATTGAAGAATGTTGGTAGGTAATATAGCTAATATATAGGTACGTATTATGCATTGCATTATTATTTTATTTTCATTTCGATAATAATGCAATGGGGCCTAATTAATTATGAGGCCGGGAAAAAAGACTGAACAGTATCAATAAAATTAAAAATTCGCGCAACTCATTACGTTCGAAGGTGAAGGTGATAATTCTTTGAATATTGTTACAACCAGTGACCTCTATGAGAAGATTGAGACAAGTAATAATGCCATCTGTTATAATTTTTGAGTAACAAACTTGAAGAATAAGAAAACCACGAGAAAATGTTTGAAATAATGCCATCTGTTATAATTTTTGAGTAACAAACTTGAAGAATAAAAAAACTAGAAGCAAAGATTTTAAATAATGCCATCTGTTTCTTTTAATAATAACTAGCTGCTTGGCTCGACAGTTTTACTAGATGGCGCTATTTATGCACGTATTCTACTGCCATCTATAACCAAAGCTGGTAAACTTTTATTTAATTCATAGATGGCAGCAGTTACTCGTTGATTTTATTTTCTATTCCCTAATAGAGGGCGCATCTTAAAACTTTAGGTTAGACAGTTTTTGAAAGAAAAATGATACAGGTTTTTATTTTTTTGGAACTTTTTAGTTTTTACCTTATAATTAATTTTATGCAGCATTTTTCCTAGTCTTTGTTAAAATTTTTAAGTAAACGATAGGTACTACTGTCGTCAAAATCATAGCCCCAATCTACCAAAATAAAAAAGCATTTTTTCTTGACAAAACATACTCATATAAATTTGAAACGTGAATATCAAGAGATAACATAAAATAACCGTGAAATAAGACAACATTTAATGAAAATCTAATAAACGTTTTGTCCATTTATTTTTCTACTCACCGCTAGATGGCAGATGCTCGTCCAATTCAAAGCGCTATTTTGCCTGCCTCTTGTAGTAGTAGTGGAGTACAGTGGGGCGTGGGGCGCGCGCAGCAAATCAACTCCATTCATTCATTGACACGCCGGCTGCCTTGTTGTCAGTCGAATACACAGTCGCCAGATGACAACTCGTCGAGAACGAACAACAAAATGCGCTGCGCGCAATTTGTAACGAACTATTTCGAAGTTTGAATTATTGAATACGAATTTGACAGTTATTGTTTTGACTTTAGAAAAATTGTAAATAAATAATTATTGGTGAAAACTGGACTGTTTACAGTGATTTTAGTGATGAATAATTGTTATTATGGTGTGGTGGAAAGTGTTATCATGTGCAATGTTGTCGTAAGGCGATGCTTGTAGGGGAACAATCGCCGGCACCACGGGTGGTGGCCGGACTAAGAAAACTTCGACCTGAATTGACTCCTGGACCTATTCCTACGCCTGTAGATCCTGATTTTAGGATATCAGGTTAGTAATTATTAGCAATTATAACTAGTATAGACCTACACATAAAATGTTGCAATCATGTCAATCATAATTTAACCGGGCCCAACTAGAATTTATAAGATACGTAAACCATTCATTATTATTCATAAAACACTAACGTACCTACTTCCCTATCTAAACTACCAGTTGAACTTTAGAAATACTTACGTTTAATAATAGGTACCTATTTGATAAAACAACAGACTCCCGACTCCCGCCTAGCTCGCAAGTTATTTTTTATACCAAACATCTGGCAAGTAGAAACTAATGGCAAAGCTAATAACTGAATACGATACGGGTCATACATCGGCCATTTGTAACAAAATCAGCTGTACGACACATGTTTCGCATAACTTGCAGACTTAATAACTGTCTGCTTTGCAAGTTGCGTTAGAATACCATAGATAAAATGCCTAAGAGCTGCATAGCTTGCACATCGCAACGAGGTTGCAAGTTGCAGTCAGTTGATATGAGGCTATAGGTAGATACATAGGCGATAGGTAAACATTGATTGGTAGTGATGTCCTAACAAAGTCTTAGATGCATCACAATTCACAGGTAGAAACATCTGGGGTGGAGCAGTTGAAAAAAAATTGAAACGTTTCGATACATCTAAAAATATTTCAGATAAGTAGGTACCTAGGTAGGTGTAGGACCTCCCTAGCATTTTCCTAGCAGTTTCAAACAGTAACGTAAACAGTTTATACCTAACTGTTTACGAATGATTGTAAACAATTTTTAAGAAAACATTTAAGTAGTAATATTTTTACAAAACAAAGCTGTTTGAAACTGTTTCCAACTTTTGTGAACACCGGTGTGAGAGCACCTTTTCTTATTTTCGAAACGTAGGTAGGTACCTACGTTTCGAACATGTTTCGTACATGGACAGATAGGATAGGCATTATAACGATGAAGGAAAACATCGTGTTAAAAGTTGCACAAATGAGAGGGCTACAAAAAAAAATTGCTGGTGTGTGTAGTCCAAAGAGAATAAATAGTCTTTGGTGTAGTCTATTCCCACACCAGGCCAGCTTGGTAGAAGTCCCACTTACTTACTAAATTGTGTTAAATCCTGTGGAGCTCCGTGTGGTGCTGGACGTAAAGAATAGAACAACTCCATCTCTTCCCGTTAGTGTCGTAAAAGGCGACTAAGCGATTCACTCGAGGATGGGCAGCAGCGTTCTCTGAGTAGTTTAACAACCATACTGCGATCGCCAACCCGCCTGCCAAGCGTGGCGATTATGGCAAACCCCCCCAACATGGCTTGGGGGAGGCCTATGTCCAGCAGTGGACGTCTTTCGGCTGAATAATGATGATTTAAATACTAAGTAGGTACCTATGTAGTATGTACCTATGTATCAGAGTTTGTCACGGTTAACGCTTTGGTGTCTTAAGTGGATTATTTTGGCATCTAAACATAAAACTAGGTAGGTACCTAACTACTTCGTACTTCCTTTATGTCAATCATAATAATAATCATCTACCTATTTTAAAAACCGTCGTCAGTGTATGCAAACGACGTGTAAAGTCAACAGTAGTATTACCTACCCAGTCGTAGTCTGCAGTTTGGTCTAGACAAGTAGCGATCGATAGTTTTGAGTCACTGTGTAAGTTTTAACAAGATTTTATAGTGTACAATACGGCCGACGTATCTTGGCGAGTCTGAAGTTAGTTGTTTGGCTGCGCAATGAATCTTTTAGACGCGAAATTGTCTACTGCGCAGCTAGAGCTAATCAGCTAACTTCAGATTCGCCAAGATAGGTAGGTACGTCGACCGCATTGTACCTCCTACCTAAAGTTCGTTTTTTAATGCTACACGGAACTGACAGGCCCAAATGTCAGACTTGACAATAAGTAATGCTCTATCAATTTTGGCATTTTGTGCCTCTGCTGTCAATTTTGTCTTCGGGATAAAAAAATGGACTATAGCAACTTTATTAAACCGATTAAAAAAACGATTAAAAAAGTAAAAATAATCTCAGGAGAACCTTTACTTACCCTAACAATACTGCACGAAGTGCACGAACTTACTTGTCTTGCATTGCTAAATGAACTGTAAATGAACTTTGAAGCACTAAGCCTGTACTAATAATTATGTTTACAAAAGTACCTATGTACTTAAACGTTCTGAAGAGCCGACAGCTACCTACTACATACCTAATTCTTAGCTAAATACCTACTTAAAGATATCCTAAAAAACTTATAGTAGGTACCCACCTATAATTTGTATTGTCATAATAAAGTTCCCATGACCCTAAGCTACCTGGATATGTCGCCATATTTTACAATCAAAACTTTAGCGGAATCGTGAAGTTTTTGTGTAAAAAAACAACAATAGGACGATCCATCAGCTGTTCCTATAGGTAGGTAGATAAAATCAGCTGTTTATAGCGTCGAGACGGCATACCTATCACAATCGTAGAGTTACAAGACTTACATATTTCTCAGAAATGTTGACGAATCACAATTTTTTGTCAACTGTTTAATAGGTAAGTACCTATCTGTACTCCATCTCATACCTATAACATTTGACAAAAGCGGCCCACAAGGCACGTACCTATATTTTTTAAACCATTTCTTCAAGTAGAGTAACAGCTCATCTTGGTAGACCGTTAAGGTTCATAAAAGCATAATACTGTGTTGAATCCGTGCTGAAAGCAAACATGTTGCTTACTTCTATATTTTCTTGCTAAAATAGGTCTTATTTGTCTAATGATATTAAATAGTATAGGTACAATCTTTCTTTTTTTGCGTTTATTGGCTGTTCAAAATAGGTTCCGTGACCTTTAAAAGTACCTACTTACTATGTATTTATCAGGCAACAGGGTAAAAAAAATACTCTTCAAGCTGCCCGATAGCAAATGTTTTGATAATCTGATTTAAAGGGATCAGTAAACCATTTTACCAATGTTATAAACTAAATTGTCCTTTGAAAAGATTCAAAGATACGAAGTACGTTTCCATTTATTAAGAAACTTAGCTATAAACTTCGGCTATCAGCTACAGACAGACTTTACGTACCTAACTACCTACTTACCTATATTCAGAGTTTATTAACATAGTGATAAAAATGATATCGATCGTTATCGGACATGTTATTGCATGTCAATGGAAAAATTACACTTTAACAACAGTCAGTAGACAGCCAGTTCAGTAGGTACCTACCTACTTTACTAAATTACAAAGATTTCAGTACCTAAGGTGATCCTTCACTCAACAGGCTTCAGTCCGAAGCCAGTCAAAACCATATTATGCCAAGGGCATATTTAATTCTTTCAAGTGTTATTGGATGATGCCTCTCGTCCATTATGGGTCATTGCCCCTATTCCTACAAGCAGAGATTATCGTGAACTATCCTTTTAAAGACCACCCGCTGCTTAACTTGTAACCTCAAAGAATTTTTCAATTTCACCCAAAATCCTAGACGATTTATGAACACAATAGAAAAACTATGAGTACAATCATGCACGCATTAATTTACTATCAAATGGAAGGAAGCCATACGAGATCGGTTCCCAAACTTTCATCCAATTATCCACGAATCATTGGTACTTAATCGATTATTTTAATTACAGCGCTAATCTTCCATGAACGTACAGTATTTATAGCACAATAGGAGAATCAAAAAGTTTTCTATATTACGGAGCTCGTGGCTAAATAATTACAGCCGCATTGACCGATCTTCCGGGTTAAGCCACGCTTGCCGAGGTTGGTCTGTGGATGGGTGACCATTTACCATAGCGAGTTTCCTCCGTGCCTCGGAAAGCACGTAGAGCCGTTGGTCCCGGCTGTCATTTGTAGATCTTTGACAGTCGTTACTGTTGGTCAGAAGCCAGAATGTCTGACAACCAGTCTTACCAAGAGTATCGTATTACCCAGTTACTGGGTTGTGGAGGTCTGATAGGCAGTCGCTCCATGTAAAATACTGATATTCAGCTGCATCCGGTTCGACTGGAAGCCGACCCCAACATACTTAGTTGGGAAAAGGCTAGGCAGATGATGATGCTTTGTTTGAAGCATGTGATGCGGAGGAATAAGGAACATGTCGTGAGGAAAGTGTTGAGTCATACTCAAATTTCTCACGACATGTGGATGGTTATAAGAGTAGAGGAAAACCAAAGAAACTATGGATGGATTATGTTAAAGATAATACTTAATGACTAGAAAGAAGGTGACTTCTGAGATGACGGCTAATAAAGATAGATGTACTTCAGTATGGAAGATAAACAAATTCTGCGCCGATCCCAAATAAGGGCGGGCCTTTTTCCTGTCATGCGGGTTCGTGCCCGCGTGCGTGCGTCACCCGCATGGGTGGCGCTCGCAGTTCACCTTTTCATGCGTGTTTCACGCATCACAATAAATACTTGTATGAAAAGGTGAAATTAAGGCGCCACAGGTGCGGGTGACGCACGCATGCGGGTACGAGCCCGAGTCACAGAAAAAGGCCCTATGCACTAGTCGGGCAATCCCGAAAAATGCACGTACCGTAAATAATCATAAATATGATCCCAAATAAGTTGGGATAAGGACATGAGGATGATGATGATGCTTTGTTTGAGCCTCAATTCTATCATATCAAATTAAATGAGAACTCTCTTGTGATATGCGTCGCTGCGGGACAAGATATTTTTAGTTCAAAAGATAGAAGAATCCAATCATATATTCTATGCATGACTTACAGCAATGCTGGTAAATTGAATTTGGGGAGATCCTACAAATTGGATTTTTCTGTTAGCAAAATTCTTGGAGCTCGGGATTCTTATTGTGTGCTAAAAATGGCAAAAAACTAATATCACGGGACGATAGACCTACCTAAATCAAAGACGAAATATTATGTGAGCAATATACTGCCTACTGCCTAGCCATGGAACTATAGATCCTTTTCACCGTAAGGTGAATCCTGACGTTTCTCTACAAAACGCTACCATACAAAGAATATCAAAAAATAAAAAAAAAACATGGATAAGTAATATAGCTATTTTACGATTTTGTAGATTTCGTTTACGATTTTTCGATATCAACCGATAGTACAATATTAGCCTCATGACTGGGTGATTCTACGATAAGAGGTAACTTGCGCGGCAATCAGTTTAAAATTGGTTTTTTATTCTAAACGTTGATGTTTTTTGCAATGAATCATATCATCTTAATGTAATTTATAAATAACATCACAATTAAATGCCCAATTAAAGCACATATTTCTGAAATTTGAAGCTGAAGCTTAAAAAAGTATCTACCCTGGCCTGTCCTCTTGTCGGTTTTAGTTCAACTTGCAGACAGTACATACCTTTTTTGTATCAGTTGCTAAACAAAGTATGTTTAACACGAAATTAAATAAATATACTTTAATATTATTAAGGAAAAAGACAGCAAAAGTTGTTTATTTTCAATAATTTTTAAGCTTAATTTTTGTCCTGCTTTTTTTGTGTATCTACCCTGGCAAATTTCGTTCCGTTAATATAAACGTAAATATAAGACGGCCATATTCTGAACTGCGCTCAAGGACATCTATCGACGTCAAGTTAGCAAAACTAAACACGCGAGCCGTTAGAGTGCCGCCATTTTTTTGTTGTGGCGGCATGACAGTGCGGAGTAGTGCTTTCGCAAGGTCATTGTGTCTCTCCACTGGTAAGTTATAAAAGTTGTAATATTCATTGAATGCATTTGCATTTAATGCCTTAATTTAATAATACTGTAACAGTTAAAGTAGATTATATAATTAAGCTCAAAAAACCTTACGTCAATTAAAACAATTGAATTTTTCATGAAAACGTATCTCCCCTGTCATATTTCCCCTGGGGAAAAACTGCCAGGGGAGAGATTCACTGACCAGGGGAGATAATATGTATCATAAATATGTTGTGCAAACTAACTCAGATGTAGCTAATTTCTATCAACTTGAAAAAAATTGAAGATTGTAGAAGTATATTAATGACCTGGGCTGCAGAAAGCAAAAAATACTAGCAATTTGAAGTCCCAATGTTGTGGAGACAACCGTCAAATCATGCTACGGACTGTTACTTTTACCTCACAAAAACTTTAGATTTTAACAACAAAAACAAGAAGCATTATAAAATAAACTGATATTGCGTCAGTCACAAAACCTGTGTTGTATTCTGACGGACCACCCATCATTGGATTACCCATCATTGCCCAGTTCAAGTAGAGAAAATGAACTATAGCAGATGGAGACTGAAACGGAAGAACCTATTTCGAGTCAGAACATCCCTTTTGATGATCTTGATGATGATGATTAAATCTATTGAAGAATTACCACAAAACGGAGTCAACATGTTTGTAAAAATCATTTACCCGTATGCTGTTAAGAGTAACTGACTCCAATCAGTATAAAAGTAGGAGTAATTTGTATCATTTAAAAAAATTTAAGCATTGATATTTGCAAAAATGTGTAATAGAGATTTAATAAATATTTTAAAAACTTGACATGCTAATTTTTTTTCCACTTCAGTATCCAACTTAGGGTTAATTATTCTACCGATACACATTGGTTTCATCTATGGGTAAAAACCGTTGTAAAGTTGTGTAATTAATATGTTAAGTCTGATAAAAATGATAGTCTGATTATAACTGTTAAGCACAATGTATAATAAAAGTTGATTTAATTAACTTTATTCATTATTTTATTGCATCAAATTCTCTCCCCTGCCCAATGTATTTACCCTGGCCTTCTAAAAAGTACCAAAATATTTATAAATTGACTTGCCCTTACATGAAAAGGTACATAAACGGGACAAAAATCGTAATATATGTATTTAATGAAAAAAAAACCATTTTGCTCCTTGGCCGTATCCTCTATGGACTTGAAACCTCTTATCGTAGAATCACCCGACTACAATTTACGAAATGACCACTTTGTCAGACAGGACTTATCTTTCGTTGAACAGAGTAGAGTGATCACAGGCATGAAAGAAATCTTAATATTAAAACTTTACCATCATCAGCAGCCAGGGGTTTCCCGGCGTCCAGTCAGTAAGATGCCTTGCCCAACTGGGCAATACCGATGTTTTTGAATTTCAGGCTGGGACTTCCCGTAATGTCTAATGTAATATTTATTTGTATAACAAAAACAATTTTCATTAATGTTATAAAATTATTAACTTAATACACATTAAGTATTATAAAACGCACGTAATAATGTTCTAACTTCTAACTTTATGAATAATCGCTTCAGAACGTCGACTCACCACAATTGCGGTCAGCACCCTTTCTGAACTGTTCTGAATTTGTGATAGCATTGTGACAAATACAATAATACTTAGCCTGACCTCATTCACGTAACCAGATTTATGAAAATAAATACATTGTTGTTTTAGTCATTATGAACTCAAAAATCTGCTTATTCTGAATTAAATTCTCACTAAGAGGTATTTGATAAACCTAAAAATGAACATTGTTTATTGGTAATCGGCGCTAAAATACTTAGGAATTGGCTTGGAGCTGTCTGTCCGAAAGATCTTTTCTATATTTTAAAAAGCAAGCTAAATAAAAGCTATTAAAACGAATTAATTCGCGCCCACTACAGCATAAACACTAGGAAGCGGTGAAGGGAGGGCTTTTTGTGGGCTGTCTATTGTTAATCTGACGTTCAAAAAGAACTAAGTACTTAAGTAATTCTAGTCTATTCTGAATAAATGAGTTTTGAGTTTGCCTATATTCGCATTCGGGTTCTAATTGAATGAAACATTCGAAACTTCCCAATTCTGCACCCCAACCCCAGAAGTTACCCGTACCGTAACCGTAGTTTGAGGGGTGCAGCCACACTTGTTTACTTACGAAGTTTGGCCGTGGTTTTGTGTTCCTAAGTCACGGCCACTGTTCTGGAGCGAGGTTCAATTTGATTAGAGGAGACCCTAACATTGTCTTTGCCCAAAACGCCAAAGAAATTAGCAAGTTCTATACATCAGAAAGTGCGTTACTAAAGGCAAAGGGAATCTCCCCGTCACGATAAAGATCGCACCACGCCATAAAAGCCACGTTGAACGGATGAACTTGACTTTGGAACTTGACACTTCGAGTACTGATATCACATTCATTCATGATATTAAATGTGCATGCTGCATGCTGTTATGTATGGATGGTAAATACGACATACGTTTACATACAAATTGATTATTCTTAGCACGCAAGGGATTTGGTACTCGTAACGTTTCGACCAGCAGCAAAGTTTAAGGCCGTAGCATTGTTCAATGTCAAAGCGGCATATTGATCACAATCACTGAATAAAACATCTTTTAGATTTTAATTAGACAGTTTCAACCACGAATTAGAAAAACAAGTGGAAGTGCCCCCTTAAGCGTGAATTACATAGAAACGGCATAAGGCGCAGGCGCGCAGCTTTCATACATTTTGTACGAAAAAAATTTGAAGCGGCACGAAAAATGTATGAAAGTGACGCGCATGCGCCGTGCCTGCGACTTATGCCGTGTCTAAGTAATTCAGGCCCTATACTTCCTTAGCACGGGCACCAGTATCGCCCAACTCACATACAATTACTTATATGAAAGATATCAAATCTATACCTATCTCTGTGAGATAATTTTTTTGTCCTGCTATCATATTTACACGTTAAAATTGCACAATAAGGCATGATTCTAACGTTTACCTATGAGGTAGTCTTTTTGCGGAGTTAATGCGGAGATCCGCATACGAAAAACACATGCACGATAGCTGCATGGGCACTTACATGTTTTTTATTCCGTAGTTTCAACAATTTCGAACTCTTCAAGCAACTGCAGTGAAACTTGGAATAAGTATAGTCAAAGATAAACTAGGTTGATATCGAAAGAACTACAACACGTGCATTCCGTCTATGTTAGTCAACTAATTGCTATTTAATCATTCGCTTCTAATACGCCAAATGCCAGTAATTAAACATGTCACATAAAAACCATTGATCAGCTCAATCACGGCTGAGCCTCGTGTGGTTACACCGTCATACACTATCCTATGTTATTAATTCCACCACTTTGGATTTTCGCGGCTCATCAACCCGTACATTGATGCCCGATTAGATACTTAATCCCCGTTAACCTGCACTGACAGTTGCATCAGAATAAATTGATCGAGAGGCTTATCGATGACACATCTTTCTAGGTAAAATTATGACATAACAGCGCTTGTGAGTGCGTATTTACAATAAGTCCGTTTCAAACAATGAATGTCCTTACTAAGAGCAAGGTTGGAAAATCTGTTTATTGGATTCTTTCGTTTGTTTTCATTTATTCAAGGTTAGTTTTCCTACAACAGACTGGTTAATAAAATCAGAATTAGTCTTAAACGTAATAAACCTTTACCATAGAGTACCTCTGCGTACAATGAAGCAGGTTTAATGCTTAGATTTAGATTCTCATGAACAGAGCCAGACTCCCTAGCTTTACTAACAAAACTATACTTGGGAGCAAATAAATCGAGCCACTTCTATTTTTCACTCGGGTATAATTGTTATTATTTTTGGTATTATGGAACAGATCAATTCTAAACATATACCGATATATATCTCCTCTGTATTCTTTGCTCCCAAGTGTATATAAAAATACAAAAAAAGACACCTGGAGGCCTACATCGAAAATCGTCAACAAAGTCACGGCTGTCGGAGCGCACGTCTTCCAACCACGAAAGTATTTTATTTTTCGTTCATCCTACTCCCAAATGTTAATTGACATCTAGTAGTTCGTTGTTTGAGAAAGATTTGATCATATAAGTAATTCATAAGTTCGCTGTTTCGTTTAGATCCGAAAACTTCGACGTTCGTTTTTCGGAGTAGGCGGTATTTTTTTTTTCGCATCTTTTACATTATTTAGGACAAAAACTAACCATTTTCTCTTCTTTCCCAGGCGTCCTCCGCCAGTATTACAATGATGACACAGAATCCTGGGCTTGGGTGCGGGCAGCCGTCCGTAGTGGTTGCCTGCTCGCCTGGAGGGACGGCACGTTGCCCCGTAGGGCAGCCGCGCGTCTGCCCCTCCGAGACCTGCACCTGCGCACTGCTCACACCTTGCCCAACGCCTTCCAGCTGTCCCGCCTTAGAGACGACTCTGCCGTCGCCACGTTTCAGGTGATTATTTAGTCCAAAACAATTCCTAAAACAGCTTCCAGTTCTTCTTTCCGTTTTCTTGAGCAGGAGCTTGAAGCTGTGTCCTTCAAGTGTATAAGTCTAGGGATAAGGGATTATCTGAAGTGAGCGCTTTCAAAATTCTAAATACGGTAACATTTAAGTTTTTGGAAATTATACTTTTAGGCGATTCGCACACTGCACCGCATCACGCAGCGTAGCGCGGGAGTGCGTGTTGTACACGCATAGTGCAACACACTGAAAACACTGCGCGTGAATGCGTTTTCAGTGTGTTGCACTATGCGTGTTTTCTATACAAATACAGATACTTACGTGCAAATAACATAAGAACACGCACTCCCGCGCTACGCTGCGTGATGCGGTGCAGTGTGCGAATCGCCTTACACGCGCGTTTCAAAAACTGAGCTCACTAGAAAAAGTCCAGTTACATTTGAAGCTAGTTAAAAGTCCGGTCTATTTTAGTTACTTATTATTTACTAGCTTCTGCCCGCGACTTCGTACGCGGGTACTGTTGCTTATGCCAGCGACAACGGGGTCGTCAAAATCGAAGATCTGAAACGTCTGATGTCGAATTCTAAGAGCCCGGGGACGGGAAAACAACGGGATGCGCGAGACGATTCGTAACGTTCCAGATCTTTCATTTTTGTAAGTCAACAGGAAATGCCCATCAGACTAAACAACTTATCACTCGTTTCAAAAGACCTGTTAGTGGATGTGCGAATACGCTGAGAACTCAAGCGTGATTCTGTATCGGTAAACGTTTCCGATACGCGAGACAATGCATATTGCTCACGATCAGCGGACAGTCGCGCATCACGTTCTCCACTTGTCTCTAGAGACCTAGAAGCAGATGCGTAGATACGCTTGGAACTCAAGCGCAATTCTCTATCCGTGAACGTCTCCGACTCGCGAGACAATGCGTGACGTTCACGATCAGCGGTCAGTCGCGCATCACGTTCCCCATTTGTCTCTAGAGACCTAGAAATCGATGCGTAGATACGCTTGGAACTCAAGCGCAATTCTCTATCCGTGAACTTCTCCGACTCGCGAGACAATGTGTGACGTTCACGATCAGCGGTCAGTCGCGCATCACGTTCCCCACTTGTCTCTAGAGACCTAGAAGTCGATGCGTAGATACGCTTGGAACTCAAGCGCAATTCTCTATCCGTGAACGTCTCCGACTCGCGAGACAATACGTGACGTTCACGATCAGCGGTCAGTCGCGCATCACGTTCCCTACTTGTCTCGAGAGACCTAGAAGTTGATGCGTAGATGCGCTTGGAACTCAAGCGTAATTCTCTATCCGTGAACGTCTCCGATTCGCGAGACAATGCATGACTTGCACGATCAGCGGTCAGTCGCGCATCACGTTCCGCACTTGTCTCTAGAGACCTTGAAGTCGATGTGTATATACGCTGAGAACTCAAGCGTAATTCTCTTTCCGTGAACGTCTCCGACTCGCGAGACAATGCATGACGTTCACGATGAGCGGTCAGTCGCGCATCATATTCTTCACTGGTTTCTAGAGACCTGGATGTAGATGCGTAAATACGCTGAGAACGCAGGCGTGCTTCGCGATCCGAAGAGGTTTCCATAGAGCGAGTTGCAACCTGATGTTCTCGAACAGCATCAAGTCTCTCCTGACGCTCTTTGATACATTCTTGGGATCTTATGATCCTCAATCTTTTAGCTCCTTTGGAACATTGGGAAAGATTTGACCTCTTTCTAGGCATGGTTATAGTTTTGTTGTGAAGATACCTGATCAATTAAAATCTAAGTGACTGCTCCGCTGCGTTACCGGGTAGGCTACCGTGTTACGAAGATAAATGAAAAAGGAAATTAAACACTTAAATAACATAAGCCCGAAGGCATATTTATTCGATATAATAAAAAAATAAATGGGAGTTTTGGCCAGTAGAGTCAAATTTTCAATGATATACCATCGTCATCGAAAATCAGTCCTAAATTGTTACCGCCTTCACCGCGTGGAGGTACTCCCAGCTTATGTTATTTTATAATTATACAGTGAAATTAGTGATAGCTTTGATTTCCACATCAGATAAGTATTTCTGATCTTCGATTTATATAAGTCAACAGGAAATGCCCATCAGACCGAACAACTTTTGCTAAGACGTCATTCCTATATGTGTTATGGTGTAGCTGGGCTCTTGGAGTTCCACAACAGGTACTCCAGATCTTTGATTTTTATTAGTTAACAGAGAGTGCTCATCAGATTGAACAACTTTTGCTAAAACGTCATTCCTATATATGTTATAGTGTAGCTGGGTGCTTGGAATTCCACAACAGGTGTTCCAGATCTTCAGTTTTTATACGTCAACAGAGAGTGCTCGTCAGGCTGAACAACTCTTGCTAAGACGTCATTCCTATATAGGTATGTTATAGTGTAGCTGGGATCTTGGAGTTCCACAATAGGTGCTCCAGATCTTTGATTTTTATTAGTTAACAGAGAGTGCTCATCAGATTGAACGACTTTTGCTAAAACGTCATTCCTATATATGATATAGTGTAGCTGGGTGCTTGGAATTCCACAACAGGTGTTCCAGATCTTCAGTTTTTATACGTCAACAGAGAGTGCTCGTCAGGCTGAACAACTCTTGCTAAGACGTCATTCCTATATAGGTATGTTATAGTGTAGCTGGGATCTTGGAGTTCCACAATAGGTGCTCCAGATCTTCGATTTTTTTAAGTCAACAGAGAGCGCTCATCAGATTGAATAACTTTTGCTAAAACGTCATTCCTATATAATATGTTATAGTGTAGCTGGGCGCTTGGAATTCCACAACAGGTGTTCCAGATCTTCAATTTTTATACGTCAACAGAGAGTGCTCATCAGGCTGAACAACTCTTGCTAAGACGTCATTCCTATATACATTATAGTGTAGCTGGGCTCTTGGAGTCCCACATCAGGTGTTCCAGATCTTCAAATTTATTCTCTCAGCAGAAAATGCTCATCACGTGGATCAATTTTTGCTATGGTAGCATTTTTGTATCTCTTATAGTTTAGCTGGTCTGTTGCGGTTTTGCATCAGGTGTTCAAGTTTCCACAATAAATTATAGCCTATATGTTGCCCAGACTTAATACCTATACAACAAAAAAATAATCATTCAAATCCGTCCAGTAGTTCCGAAGATTAGCGTGTACAAACAAACAGACAAACAGACACACAGACAAACAGACAAACAGACAGAATTTTTTTTTTGGATTCCTGCTCTATTACTGTTTCTAAACCCCCCTCAATTATTATTTTTGTAATATATTCAATGTACAGACACAGTTTTTTTACTGTTTTATTATATGTATAGATTTACTCCTGACTCCATTAATATTATTATGTTGCGGTTCAGGCTATAAAAGAGGAAGACACGAATACGGCATAAAAAAAACGATACCTATTAAAAAAATACCTACTAAAGCCCCAATTGTGCACAAAGATTTAATTTTCACTAGACTATGAATTTTATCCAATTACACACACTAGGCAACGTGTTTATAAAAATCGTTATTCAGTCATTTAGACTAGACGGAACTACCCAAAGTAGGAAACATTCACACTTGATAAACTGATAAAAATACACTTCCTTTAACAGTAGTCGATTAAGCTACAAAAAAGTGCGAAGTGGGCAATCACGTGAATAAACTGCGCTGATGCAAAAAGTCACGAGTTTTCATTTTGCAAGACTTTATATGTAATAAATCAATATAGATATTGTCAATCAAGTTGCTAGCAGATGATACGTCACTTCTCAGCTGGCTTTTAATTTAGCTATTCATAATCTTAGGAATACTTACTAAAGGATATCTTCAAGTCTGCCAGTATGATTCTATAGATTTAGTACCATCAGACTTCCAATTAAGGATCTATTCATTGCTTCATAACATGATTCAACGTGATTGATGTTTTTCAATAAATTCGTCTCAGAACTATTTGTCCTTATTTGCGTCTGTTATATTAAATTGAAAATAGCGATTCATCATGTATGCACGGCTATAGTTCCAGCAAGAGCTGATCTTGCATTGCATAAGGCTTGCGTAAAATGAGAGGTCATCTTATACTGGAAATGCTTGTATGGAGCCATAATGTACAGTTTATCCATCATTTACACGCAATAGTCGAGTGTCATTTGTCAACGCAATATCCTACATAATAGGTGTAATAACGCAAAATCCTAGAACTGGCGGGATCCTTGAAGACACGTGAGCCAAGTGTATTATTTCAACGTTCTAATATGACAGTTACAAGCATATATTGTGTCAACATATACCAACGTACGATACAATAGCAGAATGTAGTACAATATTTTTTGCTTCATCGGCTTACTTTTGAATTACTTATTATAGGCGCGGATCCAGCCTTCAAAGTAGGTTATGGTCACGGCTAGTCACGACAGATATACAGGGTGGTAATTTGAGATGGGGCATGAAGGGCAACTACCTTAACCATTGTAGCTATAGGAAAACGTTAAAACGTAGGGGTGGTCTTCTGAGAAGACCACCCCTAACTTTTGGGATAATTTAAATCGGCATTCACGGATTTTCAAAAAAAAAGTACAGTCAGCGAGAAAAAGGGCTGTTTTCACAAAACTTTTTTATGATGCCAATCGATCCCATATCCCATAAGGATCAAAAGACTCTTCCGGACCAACTGAGATTGGAGTACTAGAAAAGTCAGAAAACGCAAAAAACTTAATTGAGATGGGGTAGTAATAAGGGCAGCTACCTTAACCGTTGCGGCTAGAGAAAAATGTTCTTAAGAGACTGTCCATATTTTTTGAAAATATTTCGAACTGCATTCACAGATTTTGAAAATAAAATAAAAAAAAATTTCGGCTTATGCGTCTCTTTTCACAAAATATTGTTTTTCGTGATTTCTGACGTTTCTAGTACTTTAACCTCAGTAGGTCCAGAAGAGTATTTTGATTCTCATGGGAAATAGGATCGATTGGCATCATAAAAAAGTTTTGTGAGAACTGACCATTTTTTTGCCGACTGTACCATTTTTTTTTTCAATTTCTTTTTATGCATTTTGAAATAATGTTAATAATTATGGCCAGTTTGCTATCAACATTTTCCTGTAGCGACAACGATTAAGGTAGCTGCCCTTATAAATAACCCAGCTCAAATAGTTTTTTGTTATTTCTGACGTTTCTAGTACTCAAACCTCAGTTGGTCCGGAAGAGTCTTTTGATCCTTATGGGAAATGGGATCGATTGGCATCATAAAAAAGTTTTGTAAAAAAAGCCCTTTTTCTCGCTGACTGTACTTTTTTTTCAAAATCTGTGAGTGCCGATTGAAATTATCCCAAAAGTTAGGGGTGGTCTTCTCAGAACGTTTTCCTGTAGCTACAATGGTTAAGGTAGTTGCCCTTCATGCCCCATCTCAAATTACCACCCTGTATAAGGCAAATATATTATATAAAAAAACATGGAGAAAAAAAAACCTTTTTGTTGCAAATTTATTGAATATACACGCGCCAAGTAGAGCATACGCGGCAAACGTAGCTGGTGGTAAAGTCTTTATTTTTTAACCGACTTCAAAAAGGAGGAGGTTCTCAATTCGGTTGTTTTTTTTTTTTTTTTTTTGTTACCTCATATCTCCGTCATTTATGAACCGATTTGAAAAAATCTTTTTTTGTTCGAAAGGGTATACTTCCCGATTGGTCCCATTTAAATTTTGTTATGATTAGACCATGAACTTCAGAAATATGGAACGGAACTCCTCATCGGATCAAAGCAAAATTCTCAAATTACTAATATTGCTTTGTTTATATTTGTTGTTGGGAACTAACTACTTGAAAAGAGGAGGGGGTGCGTGTCCCCCCCCCCCCCTCCCCCCCTTTGGAATGTTTTCATTATATCGTGTAAGGTATCATTTGAAAGGACTTTTTATGCCCGACTACGTCAATGCCAAAAAGAAGGGTTATGAAGGAGGGGGTTAAAATTATGACACTAAAACGTATTAAATAAAAAACAAACTTTAAAAAAAAGTAAAAACCGACTTCAAAGAAATACTAAAAAGGAGTAAAATAATTACCGTAATATAAAATTAACAGTTTCAGAAGTCGGTGCAACTCTACACTGAAGCAAATAGAAGCCACCGACTTCTGAAACTGTTAATTTTATATTATGGTAATTATTTTACTCCTTTTTAGTATTTCTTTGAAGTCGGTTTTTACTTTTTTTTAAAGTTTGTTTTTTTTGGTACCTATACTAAAAGCTTATTATTTTTAAAATAACTTTGTAAAACTAAACTGGGTTTTGATCAAATAAGGATCTGCCCGATTTTTTCGACCAACGCGACGACCTCTGAGAAGTTTATAGTCATGACCATACTGACCATACATATACTTCTATCCGCCACGGACTAATATCTGCAAAATGCTTTCATTTCCTCGCTGCAATTGATTTTGCGATGTCCGGGAAACGTAGATCGATGTAAAAAGAATAACGGGTATTTTAGTATTATGATAGCGTGCGTGGTTGGCGGAATTTTTCACAGACTAGTTTCACTAAAACCAGAGCACATGTTACCATTACAATGAGAAGCCGTCTAAAGATGTGCTAGATAGACAGACGGCATTCTTTGTCTTAGGAACTGCATTTTCGAAACGCTCGTGTAAAAATCATTTCGCAAATGGTTTTGCGAGTGATTTTGTATGAATAAGTTTTGTAAAGAGAATTTATTTATGTATTTAATAATGTATTACACAGAACACTTAATACAAGATAAGTTAAACAGGACATAATACATAGGTACTGTTTATTTCTTAAAGAAATCTCTTCCAGCAAACCTGTGAAGGAGAATTTAGAAAAAAAAATATAGACAAAAGTTTGTAAAAGAGTTGTTGAAATAGATAAATATACAGACACAAAGAACCACATAAATACAAAAAGAATAAAAATATACAATCAACTACATAAGTAATAAAAAACAATAAAATATACAAATAAATACCTAAATAATAGGAAATAAAGAGTATTGCATTTTTTGCCGTTTGAGGGTAATCGAAACTGAAATAGACCTCCAAGAGCTGTACCTACAGTAAAATTAATTCACATACTTACTTCAATTACTTTAAATATTACGTCAATAAAATAAATTGTTATTTAATAACGTAATCGGTGTCTCACAGTATTTTCCCGCTATCAGCTCTGATCCTAAGACGTCAATTATTATTGACCACTGTCAATATTTTCCTGGTTACAAAGAGACGCCATTTTTTTGCAATAAACAATAATTACATCATGTCATCAGTTACATAATATCCAAGCATAATTAAATTAAAGTGTTAATTAATTAGTATTTATTGATGTTTCTAATGTTGTTGTGACCACAAAGTGCCACAAATTATCCAATAGTCTCATCGATAAGTAAAGGTAATAAATCACTGATTCGTGTTTACAAGCTAGGGTTGTCAGGCGTGTATGTTTGAAAATGTTTGGCTTTTTACTGTCGTGTCCGGCCAAATATTTACTCTTCCGGCCTGTCAGGCTTTTGTTAGGCTCTTGGTAAAGCAGTATTTGTTTAATAGCGATCGGCGTCCACGAGTCACGGCAACGCAGGGCGCAAGCGCGCGAGAATACTATTGAATAATAATTGAAAAATACCTAGATAACCGATTTGTTTTTATTAAAAACTAGCTGACCCTACAGACGTTGTCCTGTCACAAAAAGCCCATAGAAAAAAGAACTTACTTAGTTTTTTCCGAATTTGCCAACTTTCCGGGCAACTTTTCCAATTTTTCTTTCAATAAATACCTAATTCGGAATAGTAGGTTTTTTTTTACAAAGTACGTGTCCAAATCTGTCCAGCCGTTTTCAAGTGATGTGCTTACCAACGAACAGCATGTTTTTTTTAATTTATAAACCTTGTAGATCCGGCTTTAGGGCTAAATGTCAGACCAGAAGCAAAACCGAGCCAGGCTTTTAAATTTTTGGGCCTGGCAACCCTATTTACAACAAGATTAACATGAATCTGTATTGGTAGTATCGAGTCACGTACTCCGTACGCCACTGGTGACTGGTCATTGTCCACAAGACAATGCGTTCATAAATAATTATAATCATACTAATGTTACATAACTTTACTGATGGCTCTCCGACTACTAGCAAACTAAAGGTGAAGAAAAATATTTAGACTTAGCCCGCTTGTTTGAATTCGATTAGTGGGATGAGATCGGAATAGGTAGAGTATATTTACCTAAACTTCGAGGAAGGAAGTAACATAGAGTGGATAATACCTCCTCTAAAAGCCCGGAATATAATGAACTAGCTGTACCTTGCAATGCACTTTTTCCTACTAACTACCTACCTACTACCTACCTTCAGAAACAAAATCAAAATAGTACAAAGAGTTAAAACTATTTTCATGCATGCGGTAACCAAATGAAGAATAGGGACATAAGTACTGAGATAAATTCTTTTTTTTTTTATTATCAAAATTTTCTTTTATAAGAACCCTCTCCTGACAATTACGAGCACAACAAAAAAAGAATTAGCGAAATCGGTCCAGCCGCTCACGCGTGATGCCGTGACCAAGGGAAATAGGGATTCATTTTTATATTAAAGAAATTTTTTTTATATATTTATAGATTATAATGAAATATAAAAATCACGAATTATTTATTGGACTTCATATAACATTTTTAGGGTTACTAAAAGTATTAAATTAAAGAGCTTTGTTTTACATATTACATACATTGTTTTACATTTTACATACTTAGTACGGAACCATAAAAAATGTTATAATTATGATTTTTCAAATCAATAATTTGTAACTATAAATACCGTACTTAAAGTTCAATAAATAATTCGTGATTTTTAAATCCCGGGATTAAAACGTCATTATAATTATTGCGGGATTTTAGAGGAGGTATTATCCACTCTGTGCTACTTTCTTCCTCGAAGTTTAGGTAAATATACTCCACCTATTCCGATCTCTGGTTATTACACAAGTTAACTGGGTTGTAAAAGCATACATACAGTTTTTTATTATTTATAGTTGGGGAGCGCCATTTCTTCTTCACGGCGCGGTAAACACTAGCAGGAGGTGAAGGGCGGTCGTTTTTGGGGGCTATCTTTAGTAACGTTAACGTTCTATTTTGAATAAATGACTTTTGAAATTAAAACTGGATGGTATCAAATTGACATTGCCACAGAAAAATAAGAAATGTAAATAATATTCGCAAGCTACGAAACTGGCCAAAAAACATTTAGTAAATTCTATTTCTGCATAGCTAGACCATAAGGTTCGTCGTTCGTCTTACAAGACGTTCTATCCCCCTTCGAATAACGCCTTTCTCACGATTCGTACACTTTAATAGACCTCAATAAAGCGAAACAACCGTAAATCAAAGGCCTTTGTGCATTGCGACCTTTTGATGTAGCTATTTACCATAAGAAGGGCTAGAACGTGAAGGTGTTGACACGTAAAGGAAACACGTTTTAAGAAAACTCCGCTCCATAATACTCTCTTGCTAAAAAAACATCTATGAATGCAATGTGACCGTGACTAGTTATGTCCTTACGATCAGATGTTCCATTATTGTCACCCTACCATGCATGCTCCTCTTTACAGTCACGCGAAGGAATAGCTACTTCTTATAAAATATATTATGCAAATTGTAACGTCTCTTCAACAGATTAAGTCATAAATCTTGCATTTATAATATTACTCTTCGCAGCTGAATGTTTCAATTATGTTTATTGTTGCAGACTTGCAATGCAGCGGAATACGCGAGATGGGTGCGTGCGCTCTGCGTCGAGATTCTCGGTCAGACGCCGCTACCGCAAGTCCGATTTCTGGACGTGCTGCCCGCCGCGGACACCGCCTGTCGGGAACCAAAGAAAGAGGCTCCTCACCAGGAGACACCCTCTTGTCCGCCTAAACCGCCCCCGCGAGCTCGTCGAAGGTTAATGACCTCCACGGAGACGCAGCTAACGCGCAGGGACCACTCCCCCGCCGCCACGGATGAGGGCATCGTCGTCGAAGACGACGACTACGACTCATCGTCCGATCGCAGCCTAGACCTGACCCTCTCCCTCGACGCCTTGAAGACCACAGACGTGGTCGATGCGCCAGTACGGAAAGCAGAGGTCATCAAATGTGACAGCTGCAGCAAACTAAACGCGGGCACGCAACAACATCACACGCTGCCACGCGCCGCGCGATCCGAATCGGAGCAAGGTCGCCGCTACTTGAAGAGATGGGAGGGCACGGCGGGAGGCGCCGAGCGGGGCCGGTTCGCCATGGAGGCGGCTAGACGAAAAACTTCGTCGTTGGAGCATCGGGCGAGATCCTGCTCCCCGAATGTTCATGAAGCTATTGCGCAATACGTTCCAGTGCGAGAACGTCGCGCTTTGTTCGAGTCATTGTCGCGCACAGGTGGAGGGCTAGCTCGGAGTAGCGAGCAGCTGACTCGCATTGAGCGCTCTCCGGAGACGACGCCGCGGCGCGCCGCGTCGCTGCACGACCTTCAGGCGCCGCCGACGCGCTCGGTGTCGGACCTGCGCCGGTTCTTCGAGGCGGTGGCGCGCGGCGCGGGCGCGGCCGGTGCGTGCGGCGGTCAGCGGCACAGCGCACCGCACACCGCGCCGCGCGCCTTTACCTCGCTCACGTGTGCTTGACGCATACTCTGTTGTACATATTGTAGATAGATCCGGCGTTGACCGCTATCTCACTAAGTCGTTTGTTTTAAGACTGTTAAAAGTATTGTTAGAGAAGTACCTAATATAAATAAAATGAGATGTATTGTCTATTATATTCAGCGGTTTTATTCAGCCTGTGACCTTGTTTCTTGAAGAGCAGTAACAGTAACATGCGAGCGTCTTGCGAAAACTCAATCGAGTGTAATGATGTATGTAGCCTTGTTATGTCTTGAGGCATTGTTTTTATTAAAAATTTAATTTGTCACGAGAGAATTGGTGCGGTAAGTCATTAAATAACATTTGGTAGGTAATAGGCGGTGAAATGTCAGTTGGTAAGTAAGCGCGCAAAGGTCGCGAGTCATGGAGCTCCACTCGCGTCCTCCAAGTGTTACTTGATGTTGTAAGGAACATTAAGTTACGAAATGTTAAACAGCATTTAGCTATTGTTGTCGTGTGTTCACTTTTTTGCGGATTGTGACAAAACTGCAGCGCTCTGTGGTACACTTATTATACTCTGCTCTGTAAAATATAGAACAGAATTGCGTATTCTGATGTTATGCAAAGCGGTGTAAAGATAATAGGTAAACTAAACTATTGTACAAGTAGAACGTCTCCGGACGCACGCGTGATGTACTTTTGCACAATAGGTAGGTATGACTGCTATCTTTACTTTCAAGAACGTTCTTCGACATCGTGACGAGCATTGTTTCACATTTCCATTCTCATAAAATGAAAGTGGAATGCACGAACGCTAGAATTGATAAGATTCCAAAAATATTACGAAAGTAACTGAAAGACGCACTTAATGATAACTTATGAAGGTACCTACTGAGATAAACTACCTTTTGGAACTATCAATTACTTTTAAGTGTAAATGGAATTCTAAAGCATTTAGTGATGATCAAAGAGCAGGATATAAAATAAAACTCGTAAAAACAACGTTGCAATTTTTTAACGACTACACAACTAAAATCCTAGAACAGACGAGAAACAGACCTTAGTGTACTTTTTTTTTTCCGTGAAAATAATACTCTTAACAACTGCATCGCAGAACACACGACAGACTTAAAAGTATGTGTTTATTTCCCGGATAAAAAGTACGCCGAGTAGGTACTATTTTTTTAATAGGGTCCACTCTTGGCCTCTTTCTCGCTTGATGGAAAGCGATGGATGAAGTCTACGATGGAACGAGCGCACCCAGAAGATTCCTATTCACTCTTGCTTTAAAGAAGGGAACACTGACGCGGACAAGCAGTTTCACCCCTTGGCTGTGCGCGTAATGAAGGATGAGCACAAACTCTGAGTGCGACATGTCGGGATATCAACCGGGATGGTACCTGCAACAGCAACGGTTCTTCGTCTGCGCTGATGTTAAATAAAACTCAGGCAAGGTGCTTAGTTTCCACGATAAACAAAAAACAAAGTTGTTACTAAGTAGGAAAAACAAACAAAAAGTTACCGATATAAAAACGCTTGTCAACTGTTTTTGCAGCAATAATAAGACAAGTTGTAAACGGTTCGAGTCTCCGTCAACAAATTGTTGACGACAATTGACACGGGTTCACTGCTAAATGATGTAATTATTGCGTCAGTCTTAACAACGTTGTGGCCATTGTATTCATTATCGGACTAAGGAAATTGATGGCGCGAATTATTTACTGCACACCCTAGCTTTTTGTGCGAGTTTGAGACAGTTTTTCCTAATACATTTTTTGTTCTTATCACTAACCTAAATAAGCGTCCTTTTCGTAGATGCTGTAAGAGGCTACTATGGATTATTCCATTATCTGGATGGACAACAGAATTCATGAAACCTCACTTTACACCATCGTTCAGCCCAGTGCTAAAGGCTAGTCTAGATAGTTTGTATGGCTGATAGTTCGATTAGTCTCCTGTTAGGAATATTGTGGTAAGTATGGTATTACGTACCTGTCTGTGGGGGTCTACGAGATAACGGCAAAGAAGCAAATTCAATAATTCTACGCGCTACGTCAAAATCCCTTTTCCTTAACGCTTTAACCGTCCCAGTCGGATATATCCGACAATTTTATTTACCTTTATATGGATAGAAACGGATGAACACAACCGACGTGGGCAAAATGGACACGAAATTTTATGTCGGATTTATCCGACTGGGGCGGTTAAAGGGTTAAACGTCAACGCCTCCGGAAAGATCAAGTTGTATGGAAATGCATTTACTCGAGCGCAAGCGGGATTTTGTCTCAGGGGGCAGCTCTACAACGAATCTACAAGTCGAATCGACAGCTTGTGTCTCATCATCAAGAGAAAATGTGTTGAGTATAAGCACGAGTATAATTATCACTATCAAAAACAAAGTAGCGGCAGCGGTCGCATTCGAGCTACGAAAACCACAAACCTATTTGATTGCGTGCAAAAACTTGCGTGTCACGAGATAGCTGATACTTTTCTCTATTAGAGGTTCCAAATTTTTTTATTCTTAGTACTCTTTGTAATTAGAAATTAGTGAACCAACTTTGGCAACAGTTCAAGCGATAAGCCGATTGTGAATTTGGAGCGAATTCCGCATTCTGTTGTGGTATGCGCTTTGCCGATACATAAATTACTTCAGTTACGTAATACGGACAAAACAGCACGGCTTATTGAATAAAACAAATTATTCGTCATATCATGAACGAAGGATCAAGGAACTGATCGAGAGCTTGCTAATGAGCGCACGACCTGGCAATAAGCCGAGCGAATTGATCAATATGAGGACATGCTACAATGACGAATATTTTATTCATTCGTTCCTATCAATATCAATCGATCGAGTTTTTTTATTACTGTTTTTTTTTATTATTTGATTCTAGGCCTGCGTTTGACCGCCATCTCGCCTGATGTTAAGCGATGATGCGGTCTACGATTGAGCACGCTTGCTCAGAAGACACCGATTCACTCGTGACTTGAAGACACCCAAATTGTAGCTGTCGGGGAACACCCACTCGGGCAGCGCATGCCACTATTTTTCGGTTTTCACAATGAAAGTGGAATCAAAGCGCTTCGTCCTTAGTGGCACATGATGGTAAACGCAGACAGGGTCTAAGATAGAGAGCACACGAATCGAAATAGCAGAGATAAAGAGGGATTCCCCTATACTCCTCTGACTCTCACGTACACACGACGGAACACAGTAAACTGCTTGGCGCCGGACTTGTAATAGCTAGTCAAGCGGACCGTGTAGATCCTACCACCAACACCAAGCAAGAATATTATATGATTGCTGAATAGTCCTCTTCAACTAGGTACTTTATAGAATGGTTTAGAGCTAGCTAAGAGGGGAATATTGACATAAGAAATTACTCCAAAGATGCCTCTACAAGGTTAGTCGGAAAGGGGGTACTAATCCGCATGCCACTAAAAGTAGATATGACTGATGACGGTTTTAAAGCAAGTGCTAAAATTTCAAAATTTGATAATTTTTATTTCCATGTAAAATAATAATTATTATAGTTTTTTCAAAAATTCTTCGTCCCTACTTTAGTTACGAATTCAGAAAATGGAGCTTCTAATTCGTGACCCCAAATATGATCTAAAATGCAAACACAGCTGATCATAGCTGAGGATAGATAGATTTTGGCATATTTTTTTGAAATTTTTGAACAGCTATTTCTCTTAAACTATTGACTTTTGGGGAAAGTGGTAGAACAAAAGTTACTCTTTAATATGGGTACTTGAACACCCTTTCGGATTAGTACCCCCTTTCTGGCTAACCTTGTATAATTTAATCTTTGAAGTCTTTTTTTACAATACCTACCCACGGGATTATAAGGGTGTCCTCTTAATTCCCAGGAAGCATTTAACCAAAGTTCGCCAAGATACCTAAGTAAATGACGAATCATAAATCTAGTACGTATTGTCATATTTACATTTTAATGTCCCAAAGCTCAAACAGACTTCTAAGCATGGTACAATAAAAGCCATTATTCATTCAAGACTCCATCACCCACAAATAACAATCAAGTGCACGCCACGATCCATTATAAATATGATCCCCAAGATAGGAACTTCCATCTCTCTCTATCACAAAAAAAAATACCTTCATTCTTCTATGTTAGAAAAAGATAGATAAAGAATACGGGTGTTTCATTTAATACTACCAAATTAGCAGCCGGAATGCGGCCGGGTCGAATGTTGGCTGCAACCTCACAAACCCGTAATTTGATCTAAAAACACGACAATAGAAATATAAAAAGCACAAAGGGTGCCGAGGGATGAGACAGGTAGCGGATTATGACAGATATGGACATGTTAGGTTAGGTTAAAGGTTTTAACGGACATGTCATAAAATCACGGGTGTTCGACCTACTGGAATAAAACTGTAAAAGGAAATGGCATATCCCTGGATTGTATTAAACAATAGCCTTCTGCCAACCAACATACTCCATACAGGGTGTAAACGAATTCGTGTAATTCCTTCAAACCACATGATCTATTAATGGTATAGCCCGCACGTGAATTAGAATGATTAAAAATAAAAATAAACTTTTTTTTTTCCAAATATATTTTTTATGTGATCGAAAATTTCGATGGCCTGCAGAAATGTATGAAGGCACGGCGACACAGCTGACGGGCATGACTAACGCGATATCGCTCCACGCAGTCAGTTAACTTGAGACGCTAAAATTACTCAGATGTAGAATACCATGGTTCATTTTTTGAAAACTTTTTTTTTTGATTCTGAAAAAAACTATACAGGGTCAATCAGTGTCACCAGTAGATCACGCGGTTTAAAGGAATTACACGAATTCGTTAACAACCTGTATATAAAGAACATAGTTTATTTGCCCAGCAGAGGGACAACACAAGAAAACAAAAAAAAATACTAAGTATGGTCTTTCAGGTCTAGGATTTTTTCATTACTTTTTTCGTAAGTTTCAAGCTTTCGACAACAATCGCTGTAAGTTTCAGAACAATATCTAAAGAAAAAGTGTTTCCAATAGGAGGTTAAGTCACAGAATAAGTTAAGTCGAAAAGTACTTATTGATACAATTTATGACTGGAAGTCCGAGTTCGATGACGCGGCTCTAGCTTTTCGAATTCATGTGCTGATCATAATTTGATTAACACTTGCGTTAACAATGGAGGAAAACAATGTGAGAAAACCTGCATAGGTACCTGAGAGGGCTCCTTAATGTTCTCAATGATTGTAGTCCATTAACATGCACCAGGATAATGTGTTGGACTAAGGGACTAAAGGACTAAACCTCCTCATTCTGAGAAGTGGTCCGTGCCCAGAAACGGGACTGGGTGCCTACTCCCTAAGTCCGTCAACGAAGTTAGTCGCCCGTCCGAAAGTAGCCCGAAATGTAGGAGTGAACAAAACAAGTGTCAAGTTCAACTTTTCGGACGAGCAAAAACACATCGGTAGTACGGACAACTGTCAAATCGTGTTGTCATTCATTCTTAGTTCGGGCTCCGAAATAATCGTATGTCCGTAGGTGATAGGGAGTAGGAAATGCTCGTAACTAAGGCCGAAACTACGGACTTCGTGCTTAGGGAGTAGGCCCCCTGTAACGATAAATGATATTTATTTCTGTAAATAAATCTGTTACAGACTTTTACAAGTCAATGTAATGTTTTTTTTAAGACTAGATGGCGCCAGCATTTCCTATCTGACTAGCTCTGAGAAGAAAAGCCGAAACAAACTCAGAGGTCAGTCTCTTTTAAAGTCATTGTGTTTAAAACTATGCGAGTGTAACAATGTAGGGCAACGTCTCGAATGGCCTTTTGAGGCAAGAGCCATAGCAGGTTTGAGTTGACCTGTCCCAACTGATGGCACGCATGCATCAGTCATCGTGTACCTTATTTTAGGGAGCTCAACGACCCGACACACGACGCCACCAATCAGCCGGACATTTGCGTAGGTCACAAAAAATATTCAAACCGCCAATGGGCTGATGATCCTTAAGACAGAAAACTATATCAAGTTGGTCATAGATTGAGTAGCATTTTAAAACAACTACTAAATAAATTATTGTAATAAATCTCCCGAATAACTACTGTTTCTTAAAATCGAGTTTGGGCACATAGTAATTGTAAACCTACTTATAGTTTTCTCCTACTTTTGTGATAAGAGGTTTGTGCGATTGTAGACGTCATACAGCTGACATGATAATTGAAACAGTTTTAACTGTAAAAGATAGCGAAACGGTACTTCCAAGCCTCCGTTAAATTAATACAGCTAAAATGTCACATTTCATTTTCTTTAATTCTATTGCTATAAACACAGCAGGAGGTCTTCAAGAATTATACAAGAAGAGATCGACATTTTATATTTTTTTCCAAATTCAAATTCTGCGTGCAATGAATGGCACGCGCGTGCGCATGTTCCTATTTGTACCAAAAGTATACTAATATAAAGTATGTATAGTAAGTATATTTTAGGTTATGTATAGGATGTTAAAAAAATAAATCTACAAAGCAAAAAAAATCAAAAAAAATTGAACGGGAAGTAGTAAAAAAATACACGAATTACGAAAAGTTGTTTAATTTCCATACCGAACTACCCCACAAAACTCTCGGAGTTATTTTTTAGGGTTCCGTACCCAAAGGGTAAAACGGGTTTTTAATTTAGTAAGACTCCGCTATCCCTATTAGTAAGACTCCGCTGTCCGTCCGTCTGTCACCAGGCTGTATCTCATGAACCGTGATAGTTAGACAGTTGAAATTTTCACAGATGATGTATTTCTGTTGCCGCTATAACAACAAATACTAAAAAACAGAATAAATTAAATATTTAAGGGGGCTCCCATACAACAAACGTCATTTTTTTGGCGATTTTATAGATAAATGGTAAAAAACCCTTCGTGCACTCGGCTCGGCGGCTCGCACTTGTCCGGTTTTTTTTTTAACATTCCATATACGTGCTTATGATTAGTTACGGTTTACTCTCGTACATTTTTCGTGATTGCCCGAAAGTTTCGGACCCAAACGGAGCCCTTAATCATGAGCTGAACACGCAGCGAGATCGCGAGTTCGAATCGCGAGTTCAATGCGAAAAAATGCACGAGAGTAAACCGTAATCGTAGGTAACTAATCAAAAATATGAATGTATCTCACGAAAGTTATAATACATTCTGTATATGGTTTAGATTTTCAATTTACTATTTTATATAACAAGCTATTGTATTATTTGTCCAACAACTATTATCAGTACGATATCTCGGTCAGTGAATGCTCTGGCCTTGAACGTGACTGGCAGTACTGACCTACCTACAGTTTTTTGGTATAAAATCAAGTTACGGTTTTCATTTATTGAAATGGAACATCTTAGACGAGGATTTTCGTGAAGATGGATGGAGGTCAGATAGCAGTCGCTCCGTGAAATAGGCATATAGTATCTGGTAAAACTGGAAGCTGAACCTAATTTTGGTAAAATTTTGAAATAATTTTGATCGTAAATCAAATTAACTAAAGCCCTTTAATAAACCTTTCTCAAAATGGCGGCCTGACAGCAACATTCCCTGAGGAGCTATCAGAACGTAATCGTCATCTGAATTTCCATTGACAACTTTGTTTTCTTTATATTTATTTATAGCACAATGTAGTTGTTAGAGAACTTCTAAAATAGTTATCCCAAACATACATAGACTCTGTAAGGGTGTTGCAAGGCATACAATGATAGTAGGTACTTACATAAAAGGTATTAAATTATTAGGAAAATAAACATCACATTTTCATTATATCAGCGTCTCACTTGCTATCACAGCAGTACTTAAGAGGCAGCACTCAAATAAAAACTAATTAATACGGGCCTAAATTACCTTGTAAGAGGAACAAATCAAATTAAATAACATTTATTTTAACCCGACTGCTTCAGATGAACGGGTATTGTTTTAACAGCAGTTATCGGTTGCCCTACTTTTAGTACACAGTTCAAACCAAGTAATATTGACAAAAAAATAATAGACTAGAATGTTTCGACTGACAGCAACAGGTGCAAGGTTGCGTAGAATCAAATAAGGTTAGTTACGTCGTGATCGATACAATCGATTCGCCTGATGCACGCTCATATCCAACCATAAGACGTAGGGCTCAAAATTCCCTAGCAAAGTTTAAATGTCAGCGTTATAAAGCTGTTGTGAATAATGTAGAAAGACAAGACCATGAACTCACTGTTTAGAAGGGATTATAGTGTGCTTATTCGCGGTTACATGCTCACGATTAAGAGTTTTCAATCAACTATCGATTTATGGCGAGTTAATCGAATCGCAGTTTCTCTCGATTAACGATGTTTATTGAAGCTATGAATGAATGGTTGGGAGAATTAGAATGTGCTTCACATCCTGTGGCATTTTAGTGCCTTCTGTGGCAAATTCTCTTCTAACGCAGGACATTCCATTTAAATGGTGAAGTTTGGAATGTTGGTAATAAACTTTGCGAGAGCGGTTTGGTAGCTATGTATCAAGGTATGAAGCGGAGTTCAGACTACGCTATACTATATTGCTAAGGTTAGTCGGTAAGTGGGTACTAATCGGCGGGCCACTTAAAATATCACTGATGACTGTTTTAAAGCAAGTGTTCAAATTTCAACATTCGATAATATTTACTTACTTAAAGAAAAAAAAATATTAGTTTTTTCAAAAATTCTTCTTCCCTTTAGTTGCTAATTCAGAAAATGGAGCTTCTGATTCGTGACCCCAAATATGAGCTAAAATGTAAACAGCTGATCATAGCTAAGGATAGATAGATAAATAGATTTAACGTATTTTTTATGAATTCTTTGAACCGCTATTTCTCTTAAACTATTGACTTTTGGGGAAAGTTGTAGAACATAAGTTACTCATTATTATGGGTACTTTAACACCCTTTCGGATTAGTATCCCCTTTCTGACTAACCTTGTATAGTAAAGCATATTGCATCATAAGTTAACTAAGTATACCTACAGCATGACGTTCATGCTATACGCTATAACACAAGCCGGTATACTATGTATAGCAAGCTATTTGACGGCGATCCGTCGGGAGACGGACAGGGTAGTGAGTCGGGGCGGGGACCAGAGAATCGTACGATAAAGCTCTGAGAATCGCTCAAGTTTCTCGCGTACAGCAAGCCAATACTTTATAGCATAGCGTTGTGTGAACGAGTCCATATAAAATGTATGCTGAGCGATATCGTTGTGCTATACAATATTTGCTATAATCTATTATAGCGTAATCCGAACTC
Source organism: Amphipyra tragopoginis (assembly GCA_905220435.1). Taxonomy (NCBI): domain Eukaryota; kingdom Metazoa; phylum Arthropoda; class Insecta; order Lepidoptera; family Noctuidae; genus Amphipyra; species Amphipyra tragopoginis. The sequence goes on from HG992009.1 coordinate 17,630,755, forward strand.
CGCTTGAAATAGCATCCTGAGAAATAATTCTCGAATGAAAAGCGAACATGTATCTTGTGAAACATTTTGTCAGAAGTGATGGGTCCATTCTATAACTCATAATAGTCGAATGGTTACAGTAAATAGTGACCAGAAGCCGTTGACTTATTCTCAGCATGAAGATCTATGAATCCAATTAAATTCTTTTTTCAAAAACCTGTTTTATCTGTGGGAATCAAAATACTGTATTTACAAACCAGAAACTAGAGAAAGGACACTCTTTTGTTCGATGAGAACATGTCTAGTTGTGAGGATTAAGCAAAGTACAAGACACCAACAATTCGTAAAGGGGTGACCAGAAAGGGTTGAAAGGGAAGGAATAATCGAATTATTCCTTCGTCATTCTTTGTAAGGAACTTTTTGGGGCCGTCATCAAATAGGTCAGTAGTTTAGGGGACGGCACAATTAATCTTGTCCCAATCGTTATTGTCCATAATTAGGTGACCGATTTCAAAACGAAATATCTTTTTTTACTACTATTGCCGGCTAGTATCTACTACACACATTACATTTTTTAAATACTTATTCTACACGACTCCTTTATTCAAACTGCATTCAAGAAACAACATTTATACGTATTGTGTGATCACCGCTACTTTACTGATGTATAGCGGTTCCCTGACGTTGACATAATGAGGAGGTACCTATGAGGCTTCCATAGTCACAAAAAGTGAAATAATGCCTCGAAAAAAAGGCATAAAATTAGTAAGTTAAACGCCATTGCGTGGTTACATGTATCGAAGGGCAATTCGAGTCCCTGAATGGAAACCGTAATCAACGCTGCGGAACGCCCCCAAGTGCCCCAAGCCAGTTGGAGTGGCAATTTTCGTAACATAGCATCATAATGAATGTCCATATTGTTTTATATTCTAGCCGGTATCAATAACCCAGAATCATCCAAGCCGTTGTTTCATTAATGAGACGCATGACGAAAGCTTTCGTCATGCTTTCTATTAAGAATGAATTGGTTTAAATCGATTTTATATTATTATACTTTTAACATTTTTTACTGTTTTGTGTTGTAAACGAATTCGTGTAATTTCTGAAAACCACAAGATCTATTACTGGTATAGAGTACCCCAACACGTGATTTTGAAGGATTAAAAATAAAAAAAAATTATGTCTTGCTATAATGGTAAGTGATCGTATCTAAACCACATGGTAAGGCTAAAAAAAACTAAGTAAAATAAAATATCACATAAAAAAATGGTAGAACATTCGATTCTACGCATAAATGTACGGAGGCACGGCGACAGCTGGCGGATATGACTAGCGCGATATCGCTCCGCGCAGTCAGTTAACTCAGGGCACTAAAATGATTCAGGCTAAGTTCACCATACTTTATTTTTTTTGTTCAATCTGTTATAATTCCTTGTAGTCTCAATCTGTTTCATCAGCAGATCACTAGGTTTGAATGAATTACATGAATTCGATACATTCTGTAAGAAATAAAATAAAAATCTAAATATTCTTTTTTTGAAAAACATCGATAAACTATTACCTACGTCACAACATGGCACGTGATGCTTTGATTAAATCTTCATAATTTCAGCTGCGTAGTTATGCTAAAAATAAACATCAAAAACAAAACCTTGATTCCGATTGATTTTGTTCTAATATTAGATTGTCATAACACGCCAAGCCTACACGCAGTGTACACGCTACGACAAACAAAAACAATGTCCCATTTATCCTAATCAAACAGAATGTAAACAAACCTTTGTAAACGCCGCTTGTTTAGCTTTCTGGCAATCAATAAAGAAATAGGTCAGAAGACGTAATCCAATCAATTTATTATGTCATCAATTTTGGAATGCCGTTGCCGTCTTATAGTTTTTTATGGGACGACTGCTGTAGGTCTATTCACCTACTATTTTATAGGTTTTTATTATTTTTGGATTGTTTACAATGTTATTAGAGGAACTTGTGATGACTCTTTGGAAATTCCAAGGTATCAGGCTGGTAAAGAAGGCTTATTATAAATCGTTAAAATCAATTATTTGTGGGGAAAATTTCATAAAATGCTTTTGGCAGACGCATTTGTGACGTGGCCTGATGCTGGTGGCGGGTTAGGAGACCCGTCGCCCGATCATTAACAAGCCCGAGAAGGCGGCGCACCGTGTTCCGCGCGCGCCTCTCAGGAGGACTTGATTCAAGGTCCCACAGAAGGAGACGCCTGCCGAGATTGCGGTCCCGCGACCCCGGCCATAGGTCAGGAGAATGAACACCGTGGGTTTTTAGCCGGTAAAAGACCGGCATAACCTTTCGCCTTCCCCAAGCGGAGGGTATCTATGAGGATTTTCCCACGACAAAAAAAGGCACATTGGTGATAGAAAGTATTCTATTTTACTGCTATACCTATATACAATACGGCCGACGTATCTTGGCTAGTCTGAAGTTAGTTGTTTGGCTGCGCAATGAATCTTTTAGAAACGAAATTGTCTACTGCGCAGCTAATCAGCTAACTTCAGACTCGCCAAGATACGTCGGCCGTATTGTACTTTTAATTCCAAAATTTAGATTGCGTAAAACTAATAAGTCATTTTTAGGAAATGGCGTGCGTTTTTATAATAAGCTACCGAAATCTGTAACTGATCTTACTGAGGGAAAGTTTAAAGCCCATATTAAACGTGTCCTTATTCAAAAAGCATATTACAAGACTAAGGACTACGTTGACGACAAAGGTGTTTGGAAATAACTCCTTCTGCACATGTGGCTTCCCTGGTACCTCATTAACGTCGTATGTGTATGTCCATTAACTAACCTCATTACGATTAGCTTTTTTTTTTATTACTATCGTTACTCTCAAGATATCTTTATCTTACTATACAGTGATTTTCTTTGTAATGTGTTTTGATGACAATTAACCATGTCAGTTGTTTTATATAGTTTAGCGTCCTTTTACCTTTTGTAAATGTGAGAGCTTTGTAGACTTGCTAGATGCCTGGATACCTAGTTAATTTGTGACCATATTTTTCATTTTGTTTTTTGTGTGGTTCCTGCTCTTAAGTCTACTTTGTTCCCTCATATCTAAGTCATAACTGTACCCACTCAAATTGTTAAAGATATGGATTTTAAAAGAGTAACCATGGAGTTTCTTGCCGGCTCTTCTCCATAGGAAACGACTAATTGGAACCGTGCACCTAAATTAGACTTTTCATAAGCGCCTGTAATGGTTTATGTGAAATAAAAACTTTTGATTGTGTGATTTGATGAATAATTATTCAATTATTAATATGTTGATATTATTTTAATTTTATTTTATTTTTTTATTGTGAATGTGAGTACCGTGTAGGCTAGTATCCTACTCGAATTTCAAAAGTGTTTGGCGGTTTTGAGTGTTTTTTGTGACTTACGCAAATGTCTTGCTGATTGGTGGCGTCGTGCGTCGGGTCGTTGAGCTCCCTAAAATAAGGTTGAGCTACACGATGGCTGATGCATGCGTACCGTCAGTTTAGACAGGTCGACTCAAAGCTGTTTGGCTCTTTCCTCAAAAGGCCATTCCAGACGTTGCCCTACATTGTTACACTCGCATAGTTGTTGATACTTACTACAATGTCTGGACTTTAAAAGAGACGTTGACCTCTGAGTTTGTTTCGGCTTTTCTTCTCAGAGCGAGTCAGATAGGAAATGCCGGCTCCATCTAGTCTTAAAAAAACATATAAAATTTACTTGTAAAAGTGTCTGTAACAGATTTATTTACAGAAATAAATATCATTTATCATTTATCATTTTGAAAGTTGCTTAGTGTTTAAGTTTTGCTCTTGTTTGAGACAGAAAGGCTTGAATTAGTGGAACTGAATATCCGTATAACCGGAGCGGTACCATCTCAAATCCGAAATCTTGTAACTGATCAATCGGGCATGGCGATATTAAAGATAAGATAAGATAAGAAGCTAAGAACATAACTACTTAGTCACAGAGTAGATCCAAAATATTCTACACGTGTTCGCATATCATGGGCGGTAGATACAGTTATGATGACACAAGCAAAAAATCTGTAACAGCATAGTAGAGCACATTTTTGATACTTGCGGTATTTCAATGAGACAGCTATTTTGATACTTGTTTCTTTATTATTTTCGCCTACTATGTCGCTACTTGTGGTTTGAACGTGGATGTATTATGTGCTATTGGTAGCAGATTGAATAAGACTAATAAGTGCGATGATTGAATATTGACAGTAAACGTAATATGCTATCAGGTACAGTCGAGTTCATTAATATATTGGCCCTTCCAGGCTTCAAAAATATAGGTATGAACGTTAAAAAAGTTCATAATATTGTGACAACTCTAAGCACCATTAAATTGTGGTCAAGATTTAGATTCATTAGTATGTAACTGCTTTTTCTCAGTCTTGTGCCTTTGGCTATATGTATATGTTACTGAAAAAAAAGCAGTCACATATGAATGAATCTAAATCGTGACCACAATTTAATGATGCTTAGGGTTGTCACAATATTATGAACTTTTTTAACGTTCATATAGTTTTGAAGCCTGGAAGGGCCAATATATTAATGAACTCGACTGTACCACCGTTCTACCCACATTTAAATGAAACCAAAGAAGTAGTGAGTAATTCTTATAGAGAATACCCTAGAAGAACATTATCAACTAACACTGACCTTTCATTGGTGATGTTTTAAAATAGAGCTCGTCTCACATGCGCAGCTATAAGATTCTCTAGTGGAAACACGTTGCTGCGCCAGCGCTGCGATTGTAGAAATCCTCGTCGCAGCCCTGTCGCAGCGATGTTTTCTATTAGAGAATCATAGTGCAGTTACATACGGTACTGAAACGTGGTCGCTCACAATGGGCCTCATAAGAAGGCTCAAGGTCACCCAAAGGGCAATGGAGAGGGCTATGCTCGGAGTTACCCTGCGTGATCATATCAGAAATGATGAGATCCGCAGGAGAACCAAGGTAACCGACATAGCTCGAAGAATTGCCAAACTTAAGTGGCAGTGGGCGGGGCACATTGCTCGCAGAACGGATGGCCGATGGGGCCGAAAGATTCTGGAGTGGCGACGGCGTACCGGAAGACGCAGCGTGGGTAGGCCTCCCACAAGGTGGACCGATGATCTGGTGAAGATCGCGGGAAACCGCTGGATGCGAGAAGTACAGGACCGGTCGATGTGGCGATGCTTGGGGGAGGCCTATGTCCAGCAATGGACGTCTTTCGGCTGAATGATGATGATGATGACTGCAATACACTCTTCTTTAATCTGTGGCAGTACTTGTAACCAGCGCGCATGAAAGATGCACGAATGGGGAAGAAGCAAAGAAAATCTGCTTATGACATTTTGATTGCACTCCAATAAAAAAAGGTTAAATTGGGGGGGGGGGGGGGGGGCGTTAATTATACCCATATTGTAGTGTAACTGCTACAATATTTTTGTTTTTAACTGTTTTTTCTGGACTGTTTTAACCTTACCCAATTTTCTATCAAAATTACTGTTTTACTTTATGAACCAATAAATTATCATTATAAACGGTTATCATTCAATAATTTATCCTGATTTTAAAGGTTATTTAATGAACTTTTAAATGACATATTTTATAGAATTATATATAATTCATGAAACCAAAAATAATAATCAGGGGCCCAATTCTCCTAAAGTAAATTGTTGCCAAACGCAATCGAACCACAACCGTCAGTCAGTTTTTGTTTTCGAAAACTTTCATAATGATTGATTTTGTTTTTTGTGTCAAACAATTTGATAGCTTTTGAAATTGAGAACTGTCTGAATAAACGGTTCGGCCTTGGTTCGGTTGTGATTTATCAAGATTTATTTTAGGAGAATTAGGCCCTAGGACACGTGAAGGAAAGGAGTGGCTCGATTTATTTGCTCCCAAGTGTAGTATGGTCCGCCCATTGACACGTGCCACGATGATTGTATTCTTTCTGGTTCCCCGATATTCATTACTGCATCTTAGATCTCTGTAAAAACAATAAAAATGTAGTACATCATGCATAAAACTGAGTAATTGTAACACATAAAAAAGAAGTCAAGCGATTTCTCTGTCCAATGCGCGAGAGATTGTCGGATGTTCATTAATATTGCATGATAGCAATTTATATTTTTAATGCATCTGTAAAACTAGATGTTTTATGTTTGATTTTAATTACTGAGCTTTCAGAATAATTACTAGTTTATACGTATTTTGTAAACAAGGTTAGTTGGAAACAGGGTACTAATCCGCAGGTCACTTGAAGTATCACTGATGACTGTATTAAACTAAGTGTTAAAAGGATAATGCTCATGGATGTATGGAGTTGAGCAAACTTTGTTTTTATAAACTACTCTTATCATATTAACTCCTACAAAAGTTCTTTTTGTAAACAAAACGCGAGTTTCGGAAATTTTAGAAATAATCTAAATACAGGTTATTTAGATTATTTCTAAAATCTCCGAAACTCGCGTTTTGTTTCACAATGTGGACATGTGTCATACACGATTTATTATTGCTCTAAAAAACAGTAATCCGCGTCTATTGCATTCTACATCTCTAGGACCGGCTGTGAACGGAAAATTAACCATAGATAAAAAAATGATAATCGTTTAAATAAAAATTCTAATCAATTCTAGTTGTTTTTAATTAATGTAGAATTGGCATTTTTTTTACACGTTTTTGAAAGAGGTGATCATGACACTTTCAAAATTCAAAGATAAAGTAATCATAAATCATGTGAAACAGAACGTCATGTAAAGGGAATAAAACAATATCAACACTTTTTTAGTTCAAATTAAATTCCCTGTTCAAAAATCATATCCCCGACGCGTAATGTCGTAAAAAAATATGAAAATAATTACTGTAATATTTTGATCTTGATGCATGAGACTTTTTGGTACCACTTTTGGTCATTCTCCTTTCAAAATTCGATAATTTTTATTTCCATGAAAATTACGTTTAATTTAGTTTTTTTTTAATTCCTCATCCTTGCTTTAGTTACAAATTCAGAAAATGATGCTTCTAATCCGTGACCCCAAATATGATCTAAAATGCAAAAACAGCTGATTATAGCTGAGGATAGATAGATTTTAGCGTATTTTTATGAAATCTTTGAACAGCTGTTTCTCTTAAACTATTGACTTTTGGGGTAAGTTGTTGAAAGAAAAAAGTTATTCATTAATAAGTTCTTTAACATCTTTTCGGTTTAGTACCCCCCTTCCGACTAACCTTGTACAGTTATTGCTGTAGATTTATATCTTAGATATATTAGAATAAAAATTATAATAATGTGTAAGTACCTATTTAGGAATAAATTACTTGTTTTTTGATTAAAAATATGTATTTTAAACTTAACAAACGCGGAAACGAAACAGCAATTGAAGAATACAAGTTTTATTTAATTCAAATCAAAACTACTACGCAGCTTATGTTTTGTAACATAACATTACGGCTGTAATCCCCAAGTAGAGAGTAGAGATGTAAGTAAACCCTCATTTCGCCCTTATATTTAAGTCCCATGTAGTAGGGGGTGGGCCTTTGCCATCAACCGGGCACAAATCCAGATTCCGGGCTGCTACTGAGAAATTCCATACGGAAAAACCCACTAACACTTTGCCGTCCTAGGAATCGAACCCAGGATCTCACTCACACCGCCGCAACAGAAGGAGACGCCCCGGGCGTCGGAGGTCGCAGGGCGATTCCCGGCCACCGTAGGCGCGGGCCTGCGGACAGCGAGCGTTGGCTGGCTCGCCGTCCGATCAGAACCAGTCCCGGGTCGACGGCGCGTTGTGTTCCACGCGCGCCTCAAAGAGATGTCAGCATTGTAGACGCAGCCCGCTAGGGTCAGCGCTTGCCAGGGTTGCGGAATTTGAATTTGTTCGAAAGTGTTACCGCGGCCCTGGAACGCAAAGGAACACGGATGGGTTTTAGTCAGTAAGAGTCTGACACTCCCTTCCGCTCCACCCAGAGCGGAAGAAGAAGTCATTTGAAGATTTCCCATCCATAAAAAAAGGACCTCACTCACGCTCAGCAGTCGCGCTTGTGACCACTAGACCAGCGAACAGTGTGTTTTGTAATTGATTTATCATTAAAATATTACATTATTTGCATGCAACAAGGGCATGTAAAAAATGAATTTATCATGTAGCTGCACATTTATCTCCACAAAGGGTTATATCAGGCGAATGAGCAGCATACTGCAATGAACAATTTTGCTACCAAGCGGTATGATCATCTCCCTGATCCTTTGTGGAACAGAGAGGGCCCGTCCATGTTCAACTGTGCTTAAGTAGCTGTTGATGACCATTGTTATTAATCTTTATTATAGCATCCACTAAAATATTGAATAAATTAAGCACTGTAAAAACTTTTTTTTGATAAGCAACACACTATTTATACAACGTTATTTTTAGTATACTTATATACAAAAACCGAGACACCCCAACAAGATTTTCATCAGAACTGCCTGAATTTAAATGTTTTTTTAAATAAATCTCCAAGTTACACCGTAGTTTATGTCGCGTTATGTTCCCTAGTAAAGTGTGAAATGCCTGAGATGTGCTATGCAGGGGTTGTCTAATACACGGAAACTGACCGAGCGGACCATCTCAAGCCTCAAGTTGTCTATTCCCGTCAACTGTTATGGGTACAAACCTACTGAAACAAAATAGAAATTTATGAAAAAAAATATTATGTGGTGGAAAAAATATATCAATCGATTCTCCTAGTGATTCTGAACAAACTAGATTCAGGTTTAGTATATACTAAAACTAAGCTTGTATATTAGTTATTTAAAAAAAGTGACTACATAACATAACTTGTGGTACTACTAGTAACCAACTCAATAAGCTACCGGTAAACAAGCGGTTGGCTAATTTATAATCAAACTTTGAACGCTAGTTAGCACAATTCGGCCATATATGAAACTAGCTGCGCCCCGCGGTTTTACCCGCTTTTATCGGGATAAAAAGTAGCCTATGTGTTAATTCAGGATGTCAGCTACCCCATACGGCCCATACCAAATTTCATCAAAATTGGTCCATCCGTTTGAACGTGCAGAAGTAACAAACACACACAATCACAAACTTTCGCCTTTATAATATTACTACCTTTTGCCCGCGGCTTCGCTCGCGTTAATTTAGAATTTAACAAGCAATAAATAAAAAAAAAAAATTAACACACTATTAAATTTTCAATAATAATATAATTCAATCATGATTCGATAGACACGTGGCGCCATCTATTTACAATATCCTTGTTTTCCTCGGGAACAGTACTTTTTTCGGGATGAAAGGTACCCTATGTCCGTATCTGTACACCTGACAACGCATACGCAATCTTCTTCTCTCGTGTCAGCACGAGCTATACGAAAATAGCTCATGCTGTGGTGTAAAGATTAGCCAATCAGCAAGGTTGGTAGTGGGGCTGACTGCCCAGGGTGCGCTAGACGTACTTAAATATCGTCAATGCGCAATGTTTCAGGATGATCAGTTCAGTGGTTTAGGCGTGAAAAAGTAACAAACAAACAAACCTATTTTCGCATTTATAATATTAGTTAGGATTAAGATATTAATATTAAATTAATATTATTATAAGTGTGATTAGTGTGATTACTAAACTAGTTTCATTTTCCATTTTTCCAGTGTGAATTATTGTCCAAGCAGCAGTGATAACCTAGCGGGTTGAACCCTTACCATCCATGCAGGAGGGTCTGACTGAGTTCAATCCCCGGCCCACACCTCTGACTATTCGAATTCATGTGCGGATCAGAGTTTGATTATAGCTTGCGTTAAAAACATAGTGAAAAAACAGTACTTGATGGTGTGTGTCAACCCGCATCAGGCCAGCGTGGTGGACTAAGACCACCCTTCACATTCTGAGAAGAGGCCCATGCCCAGCAGTGGGACAGTACTGTTATGCTTATGTATTGTTCAAAGTGGCGATAACACCCCTCAACAGGGCGTTACAGCGGTTGTGTAGTCAATAGAACTAAGGGAATATTGTACAATTTTAACACAATGATATTATGCCCTATTTATATTGTGTGAACAACTAATGCGTTGCCCCGTTACATTTATCAAATTAATTGTACTAGTCTTTCAATAGCTGTAACAATTAAATATTTAGTCGTGAGTTCGTGACTGTTACGTCAGGGGGCGTATTGCGGAATTAATAGACTGGACACAGCCGGTTAACGAGACTGTGGACTGATATGTTCACTGTTAATGACAAACTGTTTGCGATCTGATTAATTGGTAGGTTTACATTGTGTTACCAACATAATTACAATTACTTACAATCAATCGCCGATGGGCTGATGTCACGACAGATATTCAAATTAGTCCTGTACGTACACTCAACAAAAGAGTTAAGTATACAAGCAAACTACGAACACAAACCTAATACGTGCGTATAATAGTGTGCGAAATAATAACTTTTTGTAGGAAATACATGCTCCGATAAGCTACGGCAAATACTTGGCAACAACACACGCACAACTTTGTTAAAATAATAGTGTTGTGTGTTTATATTTTTATTTTAAATCATACTAGGTAATTCCAATTTTAAAAATCATAAAGAACTTAAAATCTATCATTTATGAATACAAACAAAGAAAAATATATCCTAGTATGAAACTATAAACTTAAAAAGGGCATCAAAATATTCCTCCGCATCGCTGTCGACTGGAAGCGTGCCCAGAAGGCTGGCAGCGTTACCATGTTGAATGGCGAATGTAATTAGGCCTGTTTACTTTTTTCGTTTGTTCACAGTACCTCGCAATTAATCGAGAAAGTTAGTGCGCTGATCTACGCTTACCTATGCGTTTTCAATTCATAATCACAATCAACTACCTATAATAATCCAATACAGCAGTGCAATTCTGTAAGAATCTCACCTCGATCGCGATTGTCAATTAGACACTTGTCGTGACACAGCGTGGTTAACAAAACTACGCGTTATTGATTATACTGTCGATTATCTGTGTGTTATTTGCATCTATTATCTATCCATACTGTGACATTATGGATATCGAGTTAACCGTCGATATTGAGGTGAGTTTCTTACAGAGACACTACAGGTTTAATTCTACCAACAAAATTGTTGACAAATCGCTACTAATTCAAAACAAAACATTTGGTTTAGATGTTGATAGGTTGCGATTAGTCAAACATTTTGTTAACACAATTGGCCTGCAGGTCGATTGTAGTGAGCTAAGCTCACTGCTGATCTGTTTTACATGAGCCGCTAACTATGATCCATAGCCTACAGCCAAACGATTTGTTTGCATAACATTATACAAAACGACACGTGCATTGTGTTGACTAATTTCCATATAATTGGCTATCTGCTGCCATCTAATCTAGTTGAGCTTAGTGAGTCATTGCTTGGATTGCAACCATGCTTACAATTTTATCATAGTTATCTTGTATCTAAAGCTGTTATTACACCAGCAATTTAAATTATCGAATTAACACAACATCACGCGTGTATTCTCCGAAGGGTTGGGCAGAGGCACAGTATAAATAATGTATATTTAAGCTAAAGCAGTACTTTAACTGCCTATAGGTAATCGTCCGAATTGAAACACTCACACAGACCCGCACTGCAACAAGACGTCTAAGTTATCATCGGAATGCAGTCAGTCACGGTTTTCATATAGTACATGACAAAGTGTGCAGGTACTCTGTATGCAGTGTGTGTCTGTGTGAGTGTACCAATTCAAGAAGTTGAGGTACTGCTTTAGCTTATACATACCTATATCTACTGTAGCAGAGGTATCTAGTACACGCTTATTTGCCCGTTACGTTTAAATCCCATGTAATAGGGGGTGAGCCAATTGCGATCAACCGGGCACCAATCCAGACTCCTGGCTGCTACTGAGAAATTTCACACAGAAAAACCCAATAACACTTTGCCCGACCGGGAGTTTTATTCCAGTTCCTCACGCTCAGCAGTTGCGCTTGTGACAACTATACCAACGAGGCAGTCAAATTTCGAATAGTGGTCAACAACTGGGAAAGTTACCGTATGAAAACAATGAAGCAACAGAGGGTCAATTCAAATATCGCACCAGCAATAAGGAGCAACATATAGCAACTAGTTGCTAGTCTCTTTTCACTGTTTGTTGCCGGGCAATAAATTGCTCTAAAATTTGTTGTGACATATTATTAACATGTAGAAATCTATGGCGTTAATTGTCGTTTTAGGTACTTAGAGCAAACACGGTCGACGTCTCAGTCTGGAGTGGCCATAGCGTTCTCTTTCAATACAAAAAAGTCTGTCATTTTTTCCGGGGGTGGGGGGGGGGGTCTCACACATATGTGTAATAATAATAATCTTTATTACACAAGAAAGTAGTTACAGTATAGTGTGAAGTCCCTGAGTCCTGTGCTAGGTGATAGACCTATGTTACAGGAGCCAGTGCCCTCTCCCAAGAGGAGATATAACAGGATCTTATGCAATAAGATTAACAACATATGCATGCTACACTATGGCTACGACATTCACACATTAAAAATAAAACGAAATTAGACTCCATTTGACACGAACTGTCAAATGGGGCCTAAGCGAGTAAGTAGACAGAGGGGAAATCTTCCGTATGGCCACTCCCGACTACGTCAACCACGTTGCTCTAAGTCTCTTTATTATGAAATTGGTTTTGATTACTTATCGTGTATTGTTAATCTGTCAAAAGATACAATGTTATCTTTCAGATAAAGTTGATTATTGTTGTTATTTTTAGGAATGACTTCGTAAACAATTTCTATTGCTAACACATTAGTTATTTAGCTGTTTATTTACGAACACTAACATTACATTAAGATTATGTAGTTATGTACGTTAATTATAGTACAGAGGCCGATTGGAAGTTCCATGTCATGGGCCACTTAAAATGGATCCATATGAAGTGGGTAATAGTTAGATGTGCAAATCAAGCCCCCATCATTGGGGATCATTATCACAACAGGTGGCGAAATAGGAAAAATACCTACTGAATTAGACATAAAATATTGTTGGTTCTGGATTTGGCAACCAGCGCCACCATTAACTTTTTGACCGCAACGGACGTCTATGGACGTCAAATTTTTGAACTGTAACAAAGTGGTGTTTTCGACGTGCCATGCCGTCGGACGTAAAAAAAGTGGTGTTGATGAGTGATGCGTCGTGAGCACGTTTTAATTTGACGTCCATAGACGTCCGTGGCGGTCAAAAGGTTAACTAATAAAGGTACTGGACGCTCTGCTCTGTCCGCCAACCCACACCAGCGGTGCGAGCACGGATCTTTTTATGGAGTCGATTCGAGAAATGTATCTATTCTAAACGTCAAATTTGACATAAGGTAGGGATAAAACGACAACTGCTGTCGTTTTATCTACAAGGTTAGCAAGAAAGGGGGTACTAATCCGAAAGGGTGGTAGAATATCCATAATAATGAACAACTTTTGTTCTACAACTTTCCCCAAAAGCCAATAGTTCAAAGATTTCATAAAAAATACGCTAAATTCCATCTATCATCAGATATGATCAGCTGTGTTTACATTTTAGGTCATATTTAGGGTCACGGATTAGAGACTCCATTTTTTGAATTCGTAACTAAAGCAGGGATCTAGAATTTTTGAAAAAACTAAAATAAAATTCATTTTCCATGAAAATAAAAAATTTCCAATTTTGAATTTTTAACACAGATTATAAAACAGTCATTAGTGATACTATAAGTGGCCTTCGGATTAGTACCCCCTTTCCGACTAACCATGTATATCTTATGTCAAATTTGACGTTTAGAATAGATAAATTTCTCGAATCGACTTGATAAAAAGATCCGTGCTCGCGGGGCAGACCAGCATGGTAGACTAAGGGCTAAACCCTTCCCATTCTGAAAAGAGAAGATTAAGAACCTCTGCAACTAATTGCGCAATACGCTCATCATCGCCATGGCTTGGATTTTGTCAATACAACAATATTCACTGCGTAGTGCATAGTTGTGGAGAACTCGGATTGTTAATACATACGTTGCTATAGAAATTGTTATCTTATCAAAATCAAAGCCGATTACGAGTGTGTTGCGCAATTAGAATTCTGCACACAGTAACTTTGGACACACTTCAATGTTCAAAACCTTTTTTTTATATAAGGCGCTCTGTAAAAACAAAACAATACAAACCAACTTAATATAACACTAGTTACACAATCATTGAGTTAGTAAATTATCTATCTAAGGGTAGACAAGTTTAAATACCTAGGTCACTGGATCACCGAAGACCTTAAAGACAATTGTGACATTGAGAGGGAACGTAGGTCGCTGGCTGTTCGTTGTAACATGCTGGCCCGCAGGTTTGCGCGATGTACGAAGCCAGTAAAAGTAACGCTTTTCAGAGCTTACTGTCAGTCCTTCTACACGTGCAGCCTGTGGGTCAGTTTCACTCAGCGGGCATACAGCGACTTACGCGTCCATTATAATAAAGCACTGAGAGTACTGTTGAGGCTGCCGTGGCGTTGCAGTGCGTCAGGGATGTTTGCGGACACAAACATTGATGGTTTCGCCGCCATTATTAGAAAAAGGTATGCCTCTCTGATGACGCGTCTTCGCGGTAGTACCAACACTATTCTCAGTGTGTTCGCAGATCGGTGGGATTCTCCGATGATGCAGAGGTGGATGCAGCTCCACGCTCAAGTGTAGCTGTATGTTTTAGTTTTATTTTGTATGTACCTACTAACATTAGTTTAAGTAATTTGTTACTAACCCTATGGACTTTGTCTGAAATAAAAGTTAATTATTAAATTATTATTAAACAACACTTAACCATATGAAGAATCATTTTTGATTTATAGGAAGTCGGACAAGCTAAATAAGAATTACATAAGCCAATGGAACTATCACCAAAAAGTAGTCATCGCTCCCTCTCATTCTGGACACATTCCATCAAAATATGATATTATTATGCATCCTCATCTCGACCACACGTACTGCACAAAGGATAACTCACAAGAGGTTCATCAAAGTAATCGTAGATCCTTAAATGGTCATTGAACTGTCGCATCGTATACATTTTATTATGTACTTGACCCAGAAAGTACAGCCTACTCCTCATTGTAACTAGCTATAGAGGTCATAAAAAAACTTTAAAAGCATATTTCTACACATCAATTTTGGCAATGAATGGTTTTTTTGCTTGTGCAAGTAGGCCAACCGTTGTCGTCTTTCATCAACTTTGTAACATGTCAAGATGAAACAGTTATTTTCCCAGGCTATGTAATATAATACAATAGAGGATGACCCAAGTAAAGTAATAGCAAACGATCGGCCGCGACTCGCGGTCGCGACTTCGTAGTGACGGTCGTCCTGGTACAAAACGTCTCATTCAAAATTACGTTGAAAAAATCGACGACTGATCTTCCCCCCCGTCCGTCAACGAAGTTACTCGCCCGTCCGAAAGTAACCCGAAACGTAGAAGTGAACAAAACAAGTGTCAAGTTCAACTTTTCGGACGGGCAAAAACACATCGGTAGTAGGGACAACTGTCAAATCGTGTTGTCATTCATTCTTAGTTCGGGCTCCGATATAATGGTATGTCCGTAGATGATAGGGACTTCGTGCTTCGGGAGTAGATCCCCTGATCTTGTATCGAATTCAGAAAATGAAATTATTAATCCGTGACCTTTTCGGTTACCTTAGCGTATTTCATAATATGAAATCTTTGAACATCTCTTTCCATAAAACTATTTACGTTTGGGCAAAAAATTGCAGGACAAAAGTTATTGGTTCTTATGTACTTTTATTCCCTTTCGGATTAGTATCCCCTTTTCGGCTAATCTTGTATTATGTGTATTTTATATGTAATATTTTGTTACAAGAAGTACTGAATCACGTTTCCTATAGGTTCATTATTAAAGCTATGCTATGCAACTTACGAGTATTTCATGAGAATATTCTTCGATAATTCCAAGTCCGTAAACTTAGCCAACCAAACCCAATTTACATACTTACATAATTTATTGCAGTAACCTATTGTTTTAAAAAGACAAAAGTTCTCACATTTATCGCGAGTAACAGAAAAATAACATTGCTTAAATATATTTTTAATTATACGTGGCTTTAGAAATAATGACCTGCCTCATTGCTGGCATCGCTTCCTCTTTATAACGTGATCTTCGTTTGTTTATATTATGACATGAGACAAACCTCCGGTTTCTGAATTGAGAATTCGGGATAAGCAATACTTAAGTAGTATTTGAGTACGGAGATGTCAAAAAAATGCTTTATAATCCGTAATTTTTTGACAACTCCATACTCAAATGTTACTTAAGTACTGCATAACCTAGAAATCTCAATTCAGAAACCGGAGGCGAGTCGACTATCTGTCATGATTAATCCTGAATAGACTTTTAGACGGTTCTCTGTTGGAATATCGAAATATTATTAGACGATTCTCATCTGGCCGACAACCTTTCGCCACTTTTTCGATTAAAGTCCCTAATTATGTTTTGTAACTTTTTGTTACGCCGACTAGTCTGCTGGCCACTGTTTCATTAGTCAACTGTATTATTGTTCACTTTACACTTGTTAGATGGCTCATTTTCCCATCATGCAAGCAAGAAAGCAAGCAAGCATGCAAGTGTTTCTGGGTTTGCTTCGCCAGAAAACTCGCTTTGTCGCCCCTTCACTTCGCTCGCACACTCGACCAGCGCTACACTCGGGAGGTCACCGACTCGCTTCGCTCGCCACCTCCCCCCACTCGCTTCGCTTCGGGCTCGTGTACTCATTCCACTCAGGACCTCCTTCGCGAGCTTCGGGCTCCACGCTTTTAAATAACACTCTAGGGGTAGGACAGAGTCTGACCACATGTAATCGGGGTGCGCTGAGTCGGATTAACATTACATTCCGCTGTGTGAAAATAATGTTGTGCGAATACTTATTTAGCATATTAAACAATAGCCAAATAAGTATTCCACTAAAACTAAATTTCCGAATGATTTTTTGTCCAAATAATTATGGTGGCTAATAATCATTCGGCGAAATCAAATTAGGGTAAAAATTGCTTCGGCAAAGATTACGCCGGCCCATCGTTGTCGACGTAATGAAATTTGATATAAAATACTTCGGCAAAAACACTGGCACCCCTTTTAGACATATAAACTTATAATATGTTACATTCCCACTAAGTATATCATACATCTTCACATGGGGTTGCTTTGCATCTATTCTCAGTCAAGGATAGGGTTGCCAACTCTTCGTCGGTCAAAAACAGTAGTTGTACAATTATTACCCACAAAAATATAGCAGATAACGAAAGGATGAAAAAAATATAGAAGGTTCCAAAATAGGTAAGTACCTAAGTACTTTATTTCTTAAGAGTTTTTTTTATAAATTAACTTCAAAAGTAGGTAGTTACCAAAACAAACTCAAAAGCGCGAAAATCGAAATTGCCAATCTGTCAAACTCAAAGTGAATGTAAATGTCAATTTGACATACCAGAATCGTTCAGAAATAGATATTGACGTTTCGTAGTACGCTTACACGTTTTGAAACGAATATTATTGTTTTGAGTTTGATGCCTTTAAAATATAGTAGTTTCGCCTACTATATACTTTTTCACAAATATAGTAGTCGGGCCTCTAATATAGTAGGATACTATATTATATAGTAGGGTTGGCAACCCTAGTCAAGGACCACACGGCGATAATTTAATATCTTTCTTCCATTAGTCCGACTGTTCTTTTAAGTCACAGATAAAAATATCAAATTTTCATTTCTCAATAACTATAAAGGAAGAAATAATCGCTCCGAAAGCTTTCTCCCATTAATCTGTTAGTGTGTCTAACAATATCATACATTTATATTACACGTACTTAATAATATTGTAGAGTGGAACGCCGTTCGGAAACGGATGTTTGTTCTTTTTATTTACTTTTACCCTTATCTTTAATGTGATAGTTCGACGACATATTAATTGGTTCTCTATCACTTATAGGATAGAATTTGAAATATTTGATGTAATTTTAATATTGGAGATAAGAAATAAGGAATTATTCCCTACAAAGAATAGACTGTGGGGGTTGTAAACCTATGGTCATTAATGCATTCCTCCTTTGCTAACAAGGAATAACCAATGGACGATCACCAATCCGTCAGTCAAACGTGGCAATGTTATTTGTTTAACGGTCTTATGATGATGAGAATATGGTCCAGTCTGCTAAAAACAACATACTGGGGTCACTATTCCGACTGCCAAGCTCGGCTGTAGGAGTGAGGCGTATTTATCGTAACAGATACATAAAACAGGTATCATAAATGATATCAGACTGTAACTGTGACAAACAAACTGAAAAAGCAGTTCCTGTTCCACGAGCTAACAAAATCCCATAAGTGACAGTCACAAGCTTTTCTCTATTCATGCTTATGACAGTTACCTTAGTTAGAATAAGATAAAACATGTTACTGTTACTCTGTGACACCCTGTTACAGCCGTCACAAGCTCTTTCCTTTTCTCGCATAGGTTTAACACCTAAGTTAGAAAGAGAAGTCCTACTGTTACAGAAAACAGGTTAAACGTTGCTATCTGTGGTAACCCCCCCCCCCCCCCACATAGTATGAAATAACAGACTGTTATTTCGTAACAGGTTTTTGGAACTGCTACTTACGTGTAACAGGAACAGGCGTAACAGATACGTGATTTTACCTGTTACAACCCACTCCTACTCGGCTGTTATGGCAATGCCCCTATGATCGTTCATTGTAGTGGACATAGCAGTCATTGGATGCCATCTCATCAAGCCATCCATGCATAAATGCGTCTGCCAAACGTGGTGATCACGACCGATTCCAATACAAAATCTCTAGTTGATGTAGGTTTTGACAGAAATTCAATATAAGGATTGTTAATAACCTGTGTCAAACCATAGATTTTGTATTGGGATCGTTTATTAATATCGTCAATATCATTGGAATGCTCGCTGGTGGACGTTTATCATTTGGTGGTAGGATCTATACAGTCCGCCTGGCTAGCTACCATCCTCACATTAAAGTCCAGCGCCAAACATTTCACTGTGTTCCGTAGTGTGTAGGTTTGAGGGCTAGAGGGGTATAGGGGAATCTCTCTAAATCTCTGTTACTTGCGTTCGTGTGCTCCATCTAAAACAATGCCTTTTATTACCATTTAGTGCGACTACGGTCAAATGCGAACAAGTAAAACAATGAAAAAATATTAAGGGGGTATTTCACCAACTTATCATTAACTGTTCATTAGCTAATTCGGTCTCTTAACTTTTCAATCGCTAAAATTTGCTTTTCACCACATATCAATAGTGATAATGTCAAGACTATTGAACACATAAATCTCATATTTCTATGTCACATTTAGCATACCTGGTTAATAGTTACGGACTACATTATTGATATGTTGGTGAAATACCCCTAAATTAAATGAAATTTTAATATCGCTGATAGAACTTAAGGCATTAAAAAATATCTCTTCTTAATAATCTTAATAGATAAATTGTTAGGTAAGGTTATGGTGGAACAGCTTTCACGCCGCATCAATCCCATTATAGAATTAATGTCCGATGATACTTTAATGCGTATAACGGCAGTTTAAGTAGGGCTAGTGAATGCATGGCTTGCTTTAAAATATGTGAAGAATATAAGCCAAGGTTAGTGAGGTTTTTTATTTATTTATTAAGAGTTGAGTTAGTTTGTTTACACTATAGAGTTAAGTATATAGAGGGAGTAAACTAATTCGTGTAATTCCTTCAAACCTCGTGATCTACTGTTGATACATATTACTTACTTTTGCATAGGACTATTGCAGAAGAAAAACAAAAAAAAAGGAATAATTACTTGCACTGTTTCCGAGTCATTTTAACGCCCCGAGTTAACTGACTGCTCGGAGCGATATCGCGCTAGCCGTGCCCGCCAGTTGTGTCGCCGTGTTTTCATTCATTTATACGTGGCATCGGAATGATCTGTAACATAAAATATAAGTAATTTAAGAAAAAAATTGTCTGTTTTTTCATTGAAAACTAGGCGACTATTACTAGACTATTACTAGGCGGTTTAGATACGATTACTTACCCCTACGGCAAGAAAAAAAGTTTCACGTCATTTAAAGTAATTACACGAATTCGTTTACAACATTAAGTGACATTTATAATACTGTATTGTTGGCAACATTGGAAAAACGAGTACCACAGGTTAAAAAGAGCGGTACGCGCATGCGCTCTAGGGTAGTAAGTAAAATAACCGCCATTGAGGAACGTCCGACATTTTTGCTATTTTCCCTTATATGATTAAACTTTGTTGTGATAACTTAATAACTGATTGTGAATCAGTGTCTATGTTTTTAAAAAGTACCTTTAGTTCAAGGTATACAAGATTATAATATCCACATCCACATACACTAGGTACAACTGTAACTCATTCAAATGAATTCGTTACAACATAACCATCATCGCAATCCATTCTGATTACACTCATGTTAACTTCATTCCAATGAAATCAACTAACATGCTTATATAGTTACACACGAATACCGTAAAACGATGGCCTAACAACTGATGCAACCACACAGCAATTTTAATTGTCTAAAAATAACTACAATTAATCGCAAAAAAGCTGCGATTAAACGCAAAAACACATTCCCCGTTCTTCCAATTGCATCATGCAAGATAGCCCAGTCAAACGGAACAAACAATGACTTATAATTTGAGTCACGGATTCAACCAGCCCAATTTAAGAAAGAATATATTCAAGACAATGACTCAAGGGGTCGTGTAGACATAAATTAATCTCCTGCGACAGTCGATGGGCCAACAGGCGCCTCCTGATTACTCATTACGCTTCGTTGGGACCAAAATAATGTTTACGGACAAGTCGTTCACAAGAATATGAGTTTCTTAATGAAATTTGAGAATGGTTTATTATAGAAGTGACTATGTTCTTGGAAACTCTTAAAATGGTGACTTCTGTGAATTTAATTTAGACACATCCACATTGATGCTCTGCTTTTAGTCTAATCAAATGCGGCTGAAACCAGTACTTTACACGAAGCGACTGCCATCAGACCTCTGCAGCCCAGTTATACCGATATCATAAGGTTGGACCGATTGTCAGACTTGGGCTTCTGAGTACCCGTAACGTCTGTCGTACGGCCTGTCCACATCTCCACGTCACGACGTCGTCAACGTGGAACGGTGCGGGGACGTGTCACGATGCGTTGACGTAACGTGCAAAGAACAATGATCACTCGCCTAACATGCTTGGACTAGTAAAATCTAACAAAACGTAACTTGATGAAACATAATGTCGTTTCATTCGCCTACATAAATATAAATAAGTACAGCCTTCAACATATTTTTAAAAGGTGGGAGAGACAAGATATTTTGCCACTTCCATTAACAGATTCAAAACGTGATGCAATTCCAAGTCCATTAAACGAATGCCAAGTCAACAAGAGTAGAAGATCAATCGGAATCTGTAAGCAATGCAAAAATATAAAAAAAAGGGAAAATAATATAAAATCGCACAGAACACCAAAGAATATTGTAACAATAAGCGAGGAGAACACAGTCGTCGCCGAAACTACAACGACATGGTTACCATGGACACGGTCAGCGCAGAAAACCACAGATTAGTTAATAGTAGCTAGCTACAGAAAACCGTCAATTTATTTTTACTTGTCAAGAATAGGGAGGGACGTAATCAATCGGTTTATGACAGTATCGATTTTTAGATGTAAAATCATTAGTTTTTTATCTAATTCATGGCTTTATTAAAACAATTTACCACGAAGTAACATCAAATTCTATTACTGGCTAAGCTTAGTATAATATTGATGTGAGTTTATACGGTTGACATTGCCTGGGATTTTATTTCGATTTATGATATGAAATCATAATAGACTAGAAAAAGTATGGACTTCTCTAGTAACGTAAGTAATTACGGATGCGTTCGAAGTTAGATATTTTATACAGCGTTCTGATAAATAAAATAGTGTTTTTTAAATAAGATTATCTATATTTCCCCATCTTTTAAAAATAAACGAAGATATCCAATAAATACACTAACAATGCACTAATAAATTGGTGACAGTTTCATCTCGGGAACAATTTCTAGTCCAAAGTGACCATTGTTCTTTACGTTACCGTATCGTAAAAATGCACGTCAGGATCATTGTTACATTTATCGTTGACCATGTAGATCCTGAATCTTAATAAGAGAAACAGTAAGGTATGGTTTTAAAGCATTGGAGCACATAGACGGCGACTAACACGCGGTCGTGGAGAGCGCGGGCGGAGCGCATTACGTGTGCGCTTGCTGCTAGAAGCGGAACGTGTTACGATACGGTAACGTAAAGAACAACGGCAAACTCCCAAACAAACTATTGTTGTAATAATTTTTTGCGTCTGCTATTGAAACATATTTAAAAGTATAGATCTTGAATTCCTGAACAGATTTGTCTTAAGGCTTACTATTAAAGAGACTCTCGAATTCAAGATATTCTAGTTTGAAGTTTTGCTTAACTAGAAATAGAAAGAACAATGGCGAACTTTGATACATCACTTTATCTGTATAAATAAATTGTAACGTCTTCGTGTTATCCTAAGCTTTGTGTATTCGCAATTAATTTATTAATTCTTAATGAATTGAGCCATTTTTGATGAAATGAGCGATTCGCCACTTATCCCTATGATTTGAGAAAATAGCTCGGAAAGTATATTTAGGTTAAAATATTTATAATTATACGAAACAAATAGGTAATTCAATTCATTCTATCTTTCATCAGTGCAGCAGATCTCTCTATTAAAAATCCCATGAATACCACTTTGATAGTCTAGGTCTAGCGCCTAGGTTATGCCTGATGCCCTAACCAACAAAACATCATTCTAAAAAATGTTGTGAATTTAATGGAACCCATAAGGGTTTCAGTGAACACCCTAGCCTATGCAATCATTTGCGAGAGCACATCCCTCGGTTATAGTTTTGTATAAACAGCAGAGGTGTACGAGTTCAGCAAAAATTAAAAATCTACTTTGTAAGGTATAGGTAGGGTATAAATAAAAGATTTCGTGTTATTATATTTATTTGTCTTTTGCTCTTCTTAATAAGTAACACAGCAATTCTGCTGATGCTGCTTTATTTCTTTGATGCCTTGGTTCCTTTGTAACACACCAACGTCATGACAATGAACATTTTAGATAGGTACTTCCTCCATGATGACACGTACCATGATTTTATTCTCCGTCTTACTAAAGAAGTATTGCCACTCCCTCTGAGACTATACCTACTCAGACGAATTCACTTCGTCAATCACTAAATCACTACACAGAAAAATCCACAAAATCCATGCACCACTTTTCACTTCTCAACTCCAAATCGAGGAGTGAAATCGCACAACGAAACGTTAACGCAACGTAGAAGTTTTAAATATTTGTCAGAAGCCGAAGCACTATCACCGAATACAATATAATTATGTCCAACAATAAGGCGTAGCCGTGTAGCACTGACATATATTATAGAGGTCAGTGCCGTGTAGGCAGTAAAGTTAGGCCCCTTGCTGATAACTCTGTTTTAGGACCGTAGCTGCCGGCTACGCGCAGTTTCAAACCGAAGTAAGTCTGGATGTCGGATATGTATGGGACAGTATGGAGCTATTTTGACGACACCGTTGCTAACGATGGCCCAGCTTGCCGCCGTGATCGGTCACGACGTGGTTACCCTGTGCTCAGACGTGGTACGGTGGCCTATGTGCACTCCTTGCAGGCCGATTGTACGCACGGCGCATCCCATATAAGTGGCACTTAAGCCGGCTGGCTAGCGGGTACAAACCATATCATCTACGAGTTTGGCCGGGATTTACCCGGTGCCTCGATCTCGTCTACTAGGGGCTTAATAATATACTGATATTTGACAACTCTAGGATTGACAGTGACAGTTTTTGAAAGAAAGCATTGTCATGTCTGTGTTGCTATACTTTTTTTTCAATTACTTCCATTAGGTAAGCAGGATTATAGAAAATCTATTTCTTTCCTAATAGACGCCAAGATTTGCTGTCTTTATTTTTTGTATTTGTTTCATGAATTATTGAATAATAATTCATCAATCGAAATAAAACATGTTATTAAATAATTAATCATTAAATATATTAACATAGCTGGTAAAAAATCTTCGAAATTAATTATAAGGGTATCCCTCAAAGTGTTGCAAAATTAAAGAAGCATGGACAACAAATAAAAATTATTCGAATTAACGGGAATATCAGTAAAACTTTGAAATGTAATATAATTTTTTCAGAGAGTTCGTTTACAAATGTTAAAGCTACAATAATATCTAGAAAAAAATTAGGCTTTTTTTAATATACCTTTTATCATTAGACGCTTATTTTAAGTCTCAGCAATGATTTTGCCATTGTTCTTTGCACGTTACGTCAACGCACCGTGCCAAGTTACCGCACCGTTCCACGTTGACGACGTCGTGACGTGGAGATGTGGTCAGGGCCCGTAGGTATTTTATTTATATGACAACCGGAATCGATGGTTTAACGTGATCTCCGAGGCACGGAGGGGTTTCGATGTGTAACGAACGGTCACCCATCCACAGACTGACTGCGGCAAGCGCAGTTTAACTTCGCAAATCATATATTATGATCCGCGCGGTTGTTAATTAGCCACGAGCCCCACAGCACACCTGCGCTGATCTGAAATTAAAAGAGAAATAACAATTTATAATAACATAAGCCGAAGAAAAATAAATAATTAAAAACTTACTGGTTTGTGAGGAATAAGGTCCTGTGTCTGGAGATGGGAAAGCGCTTAAATATTCAAGTAGAAAATACTCGATAAATAATAAAAAGTGAGTAAATACTAAAAATTTTACTGCATCGTGTTTATGAATACCTACCTATTGTAGGTACCTAGAATGTTTGTGTTAAGTATGACAAAGTTTTAGTGCTTGGTGACTTTAATATGCCATCTACGACTGTGGAAATTCAAAGTTATTTGGAATATGTTATTGCTTACTGTGGATTTCGGCAGGTAAATAATGTAGTTAATATTAATAATCGCACGTTAGATTTGGTATTGTCAACGTTTGCGTTGAGTGACTTAGGGGTACAACTTTCTGAGGAACCTATAGTTAATATCGATACACAACATCCGCCGTTGGTTATCAGCGCCAAGGTTTCTCATCGGGACCCGGAACGTAAACGGGGGATTTTTCGGAATGATAGTGCCGATCCGTCGTTTAATATTAGACACAGGTGGAATTTTAATAAAGCCGATTTTCTAACGTTATATAATTCTTTTAAGTCATTAGATTGGGAGTTATTGTATGGCATTCAGAACTCAGAGGCGGCTTTAAATTACTTTTACAGCGTAGTGAATGAAGTTATTGACGAGTGTGTTCCAAGGAAAAATGTTAAAGGGAATAAGCGTGAGTCTAGATTTAATTATCCAGAATGGTACACATCTGACTTGATAAGTGATATTAAACATAAATGGCGATATCACAAATTATTTAAAAGAACTAATTCTCAGAGTGATTATGAAATGTTTTCTCGCTATAGAACTCAAGTCAAACTCAAGCTTGCGTCAGTCAATGAAGCCTACCAAAACAGACTTCAGAAAAACCTTAAAGTGGATCCGAAATCGTTCTGGAACTTTATTAGGGCTAAACAAGCTAGGCGCAATCCACCTTAAGTCACGAAGGGCGGCTTATTGTTAATAGTGTTTTCGGAACCGGTATTCTTTTTGAGAACCGGGAATTTCGGTACTTTTGTATAACGGAACCGGGATTTCCCGGTTCTTTCGGTATTTTCGGTTCTTGCTAGTTTTTGTTATCTATAGAAAACAAGTGATATGCTTCAAAAGTAAACTAAAATTTAGTATTCAATTATATTTAATTCGAAATTTTTTCTTCTATTCTCTATTCTCATACTTAGTAGTAGGTAATTATATATAAATCAGACCATAATCGGTCGCAGTGTTATTGTTAGGTACTTACGTAAGTATTTACTGTCAATAAAGAGTTAAAATAAGGCAGTCATCTTAGATTCCTTAACATTAAAATTATCTTAAACATTTTTAAAGAAAACAAAATTAAACTATTTTCTATTCTCACACCTAGTAGTAAGTAATTATACCTATATAAATCAGACTATAGTCAATCACAGCGTTATTGTTAGGTTCTTAAGTAAGTATTTACTATCAATAAAATGGTAAAAATTAGGCAGTCATCTTAGATCCCTTAAACATTAGAATTATCTTAAACATTTTCCAAAGGCAACAAAATTAAACTATTTTCTATTCTCATACCTAGTAGTAAATAATTATATATAAATCAGACTATAGTCAATCACAGTGATATTGTTAGGTTCCTAAGTAAGTGTTTACTGTTAATAAAATGGTAAAAATTAGGCAGTCACCTTAGATTCCTTAAACATTTAGAAATATCTTAAACATTTTTCAAAGACAACAAAATTAAACTTTTTAACAAAAAATATTTAAACATAATATCTCCTTCCGAGTATTCATAAAATATGGCGTAACCAAAGTTTAGCTTTTTAAGAGCTTTAAGCTCTCTCTTCTCTATAATAAAAACAACAGTGCATCTAGACTTTTGTCACTCAAACGAGATCTTATTTTGTTGCATAGCAAACCAGCCGAAGAGAAAACTCTTTCTGGCTCAACACTGGTTGGCGGAATCGTTAATAGATGGTCATATGCCTGATACAAGTAACGCCCACGATCTCCTCCATTCTCAAAGAGAGCCATTTCAATCCTAACATTCGTAAAGAGATCTTCATGAGCAGAAGATCTAACGCGTTTTTCACTAACAGCTTTTGCAAGCTCGGCATTTAACTCATCGCCTTTTGTCAAAGCAATGTTTTGAACTTCAAGCACATCAGAGTCAAATTCACGTTCTTCCGCCTGTTCACCTTGTGAAGTTTGTATTTGTAGGGGTTCAACTTGAGATACAGGAGTTGTTGAGGATTTGGTGCGACTTAGCAATGACACTATTGCGTTGCACATTTCACGCAATGCAATCCGAAAACTGAGTGAGTGAACGAGAGATCGCGGCGCGCGGGCGGGTCATGCGCGGCAGGCGCGCGGAAGCTCGACACCTCGTCGCAGTCGCGTTCCTACTTACTACTTTCCTTCCTATCCTAGCAACAGCGAGCGAGTGTAGGTAGTTATTAGTTATAGCGAGCGCACCATTAATTTCGCGCGTTATTTCTTTTAACGCTGATTTTTGCTTTTTTTTTGTTTTTAAATAGCTATATTATTCACGTTAGTTTTGAATGTTTGAATAGTAGAAAGTGTGGAAAAGTAAAGTAAGAGTAAATAAGTAAATAGTAGTGTGAACTAGTGTGAATCGCGTAATAAAATAAAATTCCCGAAAGTACCGAAAGAACCGGGAATCAAATTTGATTTCCCGGTTCCATTTTACTGATAAAAGAACCGGGAATTCCCGATATTTTCGAGACCGGGATTTACCGGTTCTGAACCCTAATTGTTAAAGGAAGAGGAGTGCGCGGAGAATTTTGCCACATATTTCCACTCAGTGTACAGCGACGTGCGGCCGGCGCTTGATCCGGTAGCTGCGGAGCGTGCGGGCGGCGGGTCAGCGGGTGCGGCTCGCGTGCATGTTGACCGTCTCAATGCGCGTGAAATACGCGCGGCGCTCCTGCGCCTCAAGCCCAAGCGCTCAGTAGGCCCTGACGGCATACCACCTTACATTGACAAAGATTGTCGAATGATCTTTGAGGAGCCTTTGTTGCACATCTTCAACTTGTGTTTGCAGGAGGGTCATTACCCGGATGAGTGGAAGATTACTCGAGTTATCCCGGTCCCTAAAGGAGGGGCAGGCACTGACGTAAGTGGATACCGACCGATAGCGGTACTGTCGGCGTTCGCTAAGGTGTTTGAATCAGTCTTGCATAAAAGTATTCATTCACAAGTGAGCTCGCAATTAACAGATGTTCAACATGGATTTCGGCCGGGTCACAGTACGGGAGGTAACTTGCTTTCATTTGTGAACTACCTGTCGCCGGTTATTGACGCCGGGGGGCAGGTGGACGCCGCTTATTTCGACTTCCGGAAAGCTTTCGATACCGTAGATAATGATGTACTTTTATGCAAGCTCTCTGCGATGGGGTTCACATTGCACTTATTAAAATTTTTTGCTAGCTACCTTGGGGAGCGCCGACAGTACGTGGAGTATGCTGGACATGAATCTAGACCATATTATACGTTCTCAGGGGTTAGTCAGGGTAGTAATATCGGGCCATTAGAATTTATCTTGATGATTAACGATCTGCCAACTGTAGTTTTAAAGAGGCGAAGTGTCTACTGTTTGCAGATGATTTGAAGTTATTTTTGTCAATAAAAGATGCAGGAGACTGTCACCGGCTCCAAGCTGACATTAATGAAATAATTAAGTGGAGTAAAAGCAACAAGTTGCAGTTTAATGTTAGCAAGTGTTGTGTGATGAGCTACAGTCGTGCGCGTTCACCTATACGGCACCAGTACGACATGGATACCGAGCTAATGCCGCGGGTCACACAGGTGCGAGACCTGGGTGTGCAGATGGTATCGGAGTTGACGTTCCGTAAACACATAGTTGAGGTGTGCGGCAGGGCTTTTAGAAATCTTGGTTTCGTTTTGAGACAATGTAAGGACTTTAGCGATACGGCAGCAGTTAAGGTTTTATATAATGCACTTGTTAGGAGCCACCTCGAGACAAGTGCAATGATATGGAATCCACATGAGGAAAAATACAGCCTCATGCTGGAAAAAATACAAAATAAATTTAACAGATTTTTGTACTTCAAACAGTACGGGGTTTACCCATTTTATCCCCTGATGTATCCGAGTCTGTTCGTCATGGGCATGGTTGGGTACACCAGGCTGGCAGTGAGGAGGGACGTCGCGCTTTTTAAGTACGTGGTGAGCGTACTGCGAGGGTTGCTGCATCACCCAGAGGTGCTGGAAGCACTACGGTTGCGTGTTCCGGATGGGTACGTAGGTGCACGTCGCCGCCCTGCTCTGTTGGATGTGCCAGTGGCTAGGACTAACCTGCTCAAGTTTACCCCTTTGTCACGCGCCGCACGACTGATAAATAATGTAGGTATGTCGGAGGATATTTTTGGAGAAAACCTGCCGAAATTATTCCAAGCTGTGCAACTAATTTTAGAGAGGCTATTATAGTATTTTAAGTGTTATTTATTTTATATAAGTACATATAAAATATAATATTGTTTTTAAAAATCTTTTTGTTTGTTATAATATTTTATAATGTAATTCTAATATGTTACATATAGCACCGCTTTGGTTTTTTACTGTTAAGGTGTTATAATTGTGTGTGTGTAAATAAATAAATAAATAAATAAAATAAATATTTACTCAACCTCGAGTGTTAATCCGAGTGAAAACTTAAATCCGAGTAAAAGAAATGTTTTTTTTATCAAAACTCTAAAATTGATTTTAACAGGTGTGTAATGTGTATGGTAGGATCTTCGCCTTATTCAATATGGATCATTGTAATGGATAATTGATTGATACATAGACAATATAACAAAATAGAATACCGGGCGGATTTGTAGGTACAGAGTGTAAACAAATCTGTGTAATTTCTTCAAAACTAAAACATGATGTATAGGCACTAAGCACAGAAATGAATTAATCATTAGTGTAGATATGGAAGGTAAATATAATAAATAAAGAAGATTAAAA
This sequence comes from Amphipyra tragopoginis, assembly GCA_905220435.1. Lineage (NCBI taxonomy): Eukaryota > Metazoa > Arthropoda > Insecta > Lepidoptera > Noctuidae > Amphipyra > Amphipyra tragopoginis. Next base: position 17,660,473 of record HG992009.1, read on the forward strand.
GTTTGATAACAATAAATTGTGTAGGTTTCAAAAAGTTTCGCAACAATGTCTACGCGGAAATGTTTTTACCATTTATCAAGCCTTGTGTAGGTGCATCGTAGCTGCTTTTAACGCACATAAACCCTTATACAGTTCAGGAACTAAAGAAGGAGTTCTTATGCGTCATGCAATTCAATTAATTTCAATAGTGATGTAATTTGTTTGCATTTTAGCGGGACAGCAGCGATCATTTTCCGGCGCGAAATCTGGAAAACATAAAAAGACATTTAAAATTTTGAATAACGAATGTTTATTTCAATAAAAAACCGAGAGAAGAACATCCACTGATTGTTTTGGATTTGCTACCGGGTCTGTGTTGAAATGACAGTAAAAAAAAAAAATATGGGTATCTATTCGTGAACATAAATAATGGTTTATGCTTCAAGATATAGACGCTTAAAAGGCAAAAATTACCAAGCGACATGTTGGCAACTTTACACTAGAGCATTTTAAAGTTCTTTTTTTTTTGGAAAAATAAATAAAAAAACTCGCCTATTTATCATAATTACTTAATTCCAACGAATTTTAAGTGCAGTTTAAAGGCTTATAATAAACTGGCATTTAAAGATTATGAACTTTAAAATGATTTTGTGTAAAATTGCTAACATGTTCCTTTGTTAATTTTTGCCTTTCAAGCGTCGGTATTTATTTCTCTAAAGAATACATTCAATTACTGAGAAAACAAATACTGCATCTATACTAATATTATAAAGAGGTAGAATTTGTTTGTTTGTTTGTATGTAGGAGGTAATCTCCGAAACTACTCATCCGATTTAAAAAATTATTTCACCTATAGGATGCTACGTTATCCCTGAGTGCTATAGGCTATATTTTATAATCAGTAAATTAGGGATCAATAACAAACATTCACGCGGACGAAGTTGCGGGCAAAGGCTAGTATAAACTAAAATAAGAACGTTAACAACAAAACATGCATGCTATATGTACACACATCAAAAGTGTCTAGGGATCAAGCATTTTTATGCGGATTTCTTGAGATTGAGATGTGGCTTTGTAATAAATTTATGATTTTATAAAGGACAATGGGACAAAATGTATGGACCGCGTCCCCACCCTTGTAGCACTATAGAGTGAGTTTGAATGAATGAACGAACGAATGAATAGTCGAGAATGAGTGAAGGAATGAATGAAATCGGTTTGAAATAAAATAAAAATAATATTTAATTTTTATTATTTCCTCATTTTAAATCAATTATTGGCTGAAAAATAAATGCTATACTGGCTTAAAGAAAGAGTCATTATATTCAAAATAAACCGTTTATAAAGTCAATGAATCAAAAACTCCTAAATGAAGAGTATTATAATTTGCCCGCACATGAGGATGGGACGGATGTGGGTGTGGGAATCACTGTATCTCTCGAAAAGAACGGCTGCGCTCTTTTCGGGATTCTCCTCTATTCTCCATTTCCGGAACCAGACCCCGACGGCGCTAGCTGCGGTTTGAAGGGTTCGAGTGATACTGCCGAGACTCCTACCGGAAAAGTAGATGGCTGTGTCGTCGGCGAAGAGAGCCAATTTGGCGAATCCACATTTGGGAATGTCGCTGGTATACAGCGTGAACAGCAGGGGCGATATCACTACACAACTCCGGCGCGGATAGGGCGAGGAGACGAGAAGGTGCCTTCTAGGCGATAGCGGAAGGAGCGATCCGACAGAAAGTCTCGAATGATGAGCACGAGACTGTACGAGTTTGTATAATAAACCGTTGTGCCAGTTCTTGTCGAAGGCTTTTGCTACGTCGAAGAATAGCATGCCCGTTTTGTACGAGCGCATGAAGCGGGAGCGACTATGCGGTGCAATTGTCGACTGCAACAGTACTTGGTTCGAAAACCGAACTGTTCGTCGGGGATGCAATTCTGAGTACGATGCGCAGCTAATGTAAACTCTGTCGGGTGATATTACGTTTGAAAATGGTAACCGCTGCCTAGGGCCGCGCGCCGCGTGTCGCCTCTGGACGCGTGCGCCTCTCGATATCTCTTTCCCACATTGAACTATTGTTACACTAGCTTTGGAGCTCTTCAAATAACCCCTTATCACTAACTAAAATAATTATATTCATATTGAAGTAATAATATGAGCATTTTTTAAAGGTAATTTTTGTTACTTTCATGCTAAGTAAATAACTATTAAACTATACATTTTACAGATGAGCTGTCATACAATAAAATTAAGAGAATAATAAGGTCTTTCATATACAATAGGTAAGAAAGTGCTACACTACTGGGGACGTTTTGTCCCATTGTCCTTTATATGGATCCTTTTTGGTGCATTTCATAATTTGAATCAGGAACTGTGAATCAAATTCGAGTAAAAGATGAAAATCAGCTGTCAATATTTTCCCTATAAAAACATACAACGCATTGAAGACATTATTAGTGCTACTGTTTCCCTACTACTGATTAAAACCAACGTTATTATGGAGCGGCGACGTCATTTAAGCAGGGAAGAAATGCTCAGAGCCGTGGGAATGATAGAAGCTGGTTCCCGGCAACGTACTGTGGCTTTAGCTCTGAATACAAGTCAGAGTGTTATCAGTCGACTTTGGACACGTTACCGAAGCACTGGTACCGTGGCTGAGCGCCATGGAGGACGGTATCGCTGCACCACATGGAGACAAGACCGATACATTCAAATCTTAACTCGAAGAGCTCCAACAATAACCGCCATGATGTTAGCCGTGAGGCTTCATCACTCTTCAGGGAACTTAATTAGCGACCAAACAGTCAGAAACCGCTTGCATGAAGTGAACCTTCATTCCCGAAGACCGCTACGGGTACCACCTATAGCAATGCACAATCGTAGGATTCGATATCAATGGGCTCTTGGACACAGAAATTGGGCAGAAGAACAATGGCGTTTCGTGTGCTTTTCTGATGAGTCTCGTTTTGGTATGAGACCGGATACAAGACGTATACGACACTGGAGAACCCCTGGACGCCAACAGCGATTAAAATCCTGCCAGGAAGTCCATCCTTATAGTGGTGGAACCATCATGGTATGGGCGGGTATTTGGATCGGCGGAAGAACTGAGTTGATTTGGATCAGAGGCAACCTCAACGCTCAAATTTATGCTGAGACGATTGTATCAGACGTCATCGTTCCTCTACAAGCGCAAATCGGTCCCTTATTTCAGTTAATGCATGATAATGCACGACCGCACACCGCAAGAGTTGTAAGACAGACTCTCGCCGCAGCTAACATCAATGTCCTGCCCTGGCCTGCTCAGTCGCCAGACTTGAACCCGATTGAGCATGCATGGGATATGCTACAGAGAAGAGCTCTGCCGAATATGGAGGGTATCCAGTCGCAAGAAGACCTTTTTTTGTTGTTGCAACGAACATGGGCGGCCATTCCACAGCGTGATTTGGATGAACTCATTTTGAGTATGCCAAACCGATGTTCTTGTGTTGTTAGTGTTCGCGGTAGAAACACGGATTATTAATTGTTTAAGTTACCCAATAAAATTTTAAAGAAAACTGTTATTTCAGTCTTTTTTTCGAACTTTTGTGTTAGTGGTTCAAATGTCAAAAATCCCTTTATTAGGAAAATGGCAAATTTCTTTATTAATGCCAAGGTGACTTGGTTTATCGTTACTGTGACAAACGAAAACACTTTATTTGATGAATCCTTAAAGAAATTTTTAATTAATATCAATCAGGAGAAAAGTTATTGCAAAAATATATGTTGATCCCTAGACACTTTTGATGTGTGTATTTGAAATATACAGTACTAGAGGTCGCCCGCAGCTTCGCCCGCGTGGATGTCGTTTATCGCGTATTTTTCGGGTTAAAAGTAGCCTATGTCCTTCTCCAGATCCCAGACTGCCTCTGTACCAAGTTTTATCGAAATCGGTTCAGCGATTTAGGCGTGAAAGCGTCACAGACAGACAGAGTTACTTTCGTATTTATAACTAGCTGTACCCGCATGCGTTGCAATGCACTTTTTCCTACTTACTACCTACCTACTACCTACCTACTACCTACCTACTACCTACCTACTACCTACCTACTACCTACCTACTACCTACCTACTACCTACCTACTACCTACCTACTACCTACCTACTACCTACCTACTACCTACCTACTACCTACCTACTACCTACCTACTACCTACCTACTACCTACCTACTACCTACCTACTACCTACCTACTACCTACCTACTACCTACCTACTACCTACCTACTACCTACCTACTACCTACCTACTACCTACCTACTACCTACCTACCTACTACCTACCTACTACCTACCTACTACCTACCTACTACCTACCTACTACCTACCTACTACCTACCTACTACCTACCTACTACCTACCTACTACCTACCTACTACCTACCTACTACCTACCTACTACCTACCTACTACCTACCTACCACCTACCTACCACCTACCTACCACCTACCTACCACCTACCTACTACCTACCTACCACCTACCTACTACCTACCTACTACCTACCTACTACCTACCTACTACCTACCTACTACCTACCTACTACCTACCTACTACCTACCTACTACCTACCTACCACCTACCTACCACCTACCTACCACCTACCTACCACCTACCTACTACCTACCTACCACCTACCTACTACTAATGTTGGGCGTAACTGATATATTTTCTTAATGCATTATACATTATATTATAATTTTCAAACTGTTGTTTTTAACTGTTGTAATATATATTATATTGTATTGTATTGAAGGAACACTAATTATCAATAGAGCAGAAGACTTGCAGTAATATGAAACTAAGTTTACACTAATATAATATAAAATTATTTTAACAATAATAAAAATTTGCTCTTGTTACTTGTGAGTTAAAGTTCATAATTGTGTGGCGCTTTAGTACGATGTAAAGTACGACGATATTATTTGCCCGTAATATGAAACAAGTTCACACTAATATTATATAAATATTTATGTTATTTTAACAGTGGTAAAAATTTGCTCTTGTTATTTGTGGGTTAAAGTTCATAATTGTGTGACGCTTTCGGCCGACTTAGCGACTCGACGCGAGTGGCGGGCGACTACTACCTATAGACAATAATATATATTATAACAGTCTTTGTTGCAAATAAATAATGGTTAGAATATTAGAAATGTATAATGAATTATATTAGCTGTTATATGTTATAACGCCCAACATTACCTACTACCTACCTACTACCTACCTACTACCTACCTACTACCTACCTACTACCTACCTACCTACTACCTACCTACTACCTACCTACTACCTACCTCCTACCTACCTACTACCTACCTACTACCTACCTACTACCTACCTACTACCTACCTACTACCTACCTACTACCTACCTACTACCTACCTACTACCTACCTACTACCTACCTACTACCTACCTACTACCTACCTACTACCTACCTACTACCTACCTACTACCTACCTACTACCTACCTACTACCTACCTACTACCTACCTACTACCTACCTACTACCTACCTACTACCTACCTACTACCTACCTACTACCTACCTACTACCTACCTACTACCTACCTACTACCTACCTACTACCTACCTACTACCTACCTACTACCTACCTACTACCTACCTACTACCTACCTACTACCTACCTACTACCTACCTACTACCTACCTACTACCTACCTACTACCTACCTACTACCTACCTACGTTAGGAACACACCTACATTGCTTAGACAACAGTGAGTGCTTGTAATTTAATATGAACTTTATACCATAGCAATAAAGCTCAAATTGACTACGTTTTAGTTAGAAATCATTTGTATGGGAAAAAGAAAAGGGCTATTTTTAGGGTTTTTCCAGCAATAATTCTAATTTTTCTCGCCGTAAAAACCATCCTTGAACTTCAACGAACATTTTAAAAAAAGATTTGGCCAAATTGGTCCAGGCGTTGTTGAGTTATGCGCTTACCAACACATTTTGCGATTCATTTTTATATATAAGAAGAAGAAGATATTAGTAGGGATTTGAATTAATAAGTTAAAATAATTTAGGCTCACCTATGGAGCGCAAACTTGGTCACTTACTAAACGTCAGAAGTCCGCACTTGGAGTATGCCAACGAGCTATGGAGCGAAGTAGGTATACTGGGTGTTAAACTTACGGACCGCATCAGAATCAGGAACTCCATACTTCGCCCCAAAACACAAATAGCCGATGTAGGCCTTACAACTGCTAGACTAAAGTGGAACTGGGCTGATCATGTCTGCCGCATGTCGGAGAAGCAATGGGCTAAAATAACCACTAAGTGGAGCCCAACTGGCAGAAAACCACGCGGCACGCGACCACGCAGCAGGCCCAGAAGCAGATGGCGGGATGAGCTAGACTTAGTTTTAAAGGATTGGCCTACTACCGCACTATAGGTATACTACCTACTGCGAAAGGTGAAAAGAAAGAGGGGAGGCCTTTACCCTGCAGTGGGACAACATGGGCTCAAATAAATAATAATAGTAATTATTATTTAAAGTCATCGAAGAAAACACAATTAATAAGATAGATAAAACCCAGTACAAAACTAGGTCTTGACTTGGGTCTTGCGACTTCACATCGCTGTATTGATGGATGTGTCTGTGCCCTTACCAAAGCGAATGAAATGTAAGTAGAGGCACAAGCGAGTTATATCAATTGCATCTATTAACATGTATACACATTACCATACATTTTATGTAAATCAGTCATCTATTACACGTTTGTTCTCAAGGCATCATACCGAGCGTGTCGGACCCAATGAAGCGCTCGTTTTCAAGGGAAAGTCTTCGCTACATTAACTAATCGGGTCATTCCGATGATATATAAACAAATTCTATGTAATTAGATACAGTAAGAAGCTAATTACAAATGTTAACAGCCGTGAAATGAACGTAGTTAACATACAAACATAAGTAAATGATAGGTACATAACTAGTTAGATAATACTGGTATTTAAAAAGGTTTATCTACTTTTATTTGTACTTCCTTAAGAGGTAAATAGAGATAATTTTGTTTGTGGGTCAACAGGGTGTTCTTGTGAACTGGTTTTGGAGTATTGGCTGTATTGATAAAGAATATTGTTCATAAATGTTGACTTTTCTGTAGTTTTTCAAATAAAGCGGCGCAGGGCGTGGCGCCACGTATTAAAACTACAAATAAAACCGACCAAGTGCGGTTCCGTACCATTATCTATTTTGTTTTTTTAGTATTTGTTGTTATAGCGGCAACAGAAATACATCATCTGTGAAAATTTCAACTGTCTAACTATCACGGTTCATGAGATACAGCCTGGTGACAGGCGGACAGACGGACGGACAGCGGAGTCTTAGTAATAGGGTCCCGTTTTACCCTTCGGGTACGAAACCCTAAAAAAGAGAAACTTTAATATTCTTGTTTATACTATAGGACGTAAACGAATTCGTGTAATTCCTTCAAACGGCGTGATCTACTGGTGTAACTGGTGACAGTGGTGACACAGATTGATATTCAAAGGGATTTTAAAAAATTAAAAAAAAAACATGTTCTCTTTCTGGGATATTTTAGCGCCCCGAAGGAACTGACTGCGCGAACTGGTTTCGCCATGCTGTCATTAATTTATGCAAAGCATCGAAATTATTCATATTGTGATATTTTTTTTCTTTTTGGTTAATTTTGGTACTCAAGACTTGGTATTACATTACTCACAGGTCTGTGTCCAAGACTATATTGTTCTCTCTTAACTATCTTAAATCAATACTGTATTTACCGAAGTTGTTAAAGATATCCTTTTTTTAAAAGAGTAACCATTGAGTTTCTTGCCGGCTCTTCTCCATAGGAAACGACTAATTGGAACCGTGCACCTAAATTCGACTATTCATAAGCGCCTGTATTGGTTTATGTGAAATAAAAAAAAAAAGATTTGATTTGAAATGTTTTAGCACATAAAATAATTTTATGCCAATTTTTGTATTTTATGGTTTAGAACGATCACTTACCCCTACCACAAGAAACCAAAGAAAGTCATTTTTTATTAATCTAAATACCGTGCCGGGTTAATCTATACCAGTAATAGATCAATGGTATGTCTATACCATTGATTGTACATGTTCATCTTGCGCTTTCAACTTTCAATTCCTCTTGCGTCAAGCTCATGCAATATTGATTGCCGTAAGACGCATGCAGCTTATCGTCTACACCGGTGCGCCTCGGTCAGTCGTCAGTCGACATACAATAGACGGATTAGCGTGCGCTACGGGCATGCGCTTTTTTGGAACTAGTATTAAGGCATGCGGTATTGCATGCGCTATGGCGCTTCACGCATGCTTCAGACGAAGACGCAAGATAAACGTGAAAGCGCACTGGTGTAGACATAGCTATTATGGTTTTAAGGAATTACCTACACGATTTCGTTTACAACCTGTATTATAGTTATGTTTTAAAAATGTATATCATAAAATTATATCTATCTCACGCAGAGTTGTTATTATAGTTTAGATTTATAGTAATTCATCATAAGAAAGTTTAATCTTGATTTGTTGGAGAACAGCACTATTTTTTAATAGACGATTTAAAATCTATACAGGGTGTTAACGAATTCGTGTAATTCCTTCAAACCACGTGATCTACTGGTGACACAGATTAACCCTAAATGGGAATTTTTGAAAATCAACTAAAAAAAAAATTAAAATAAAAAAACTTGATTTTCTATTTCTGACCCATTTTAAAGCCTTGAGTTATCTGACTGCAAAGAGCGATATCACGTTAGTCGTGCCTGCCAGCCGTGTCGCCGTGCTTTCATTAATTTATGCGTTGCATCGAAATTTTCACACAAATAAATCATTTTTTTTGCAAAAAAATAAATTCTTATTTTTTTACTGAATCCTTATTAGGTGGTTTAGATACGATCGGTAACAAAGCCGCATGAAAAAATAATAATTTTATTTTTTTATTTTTAATCAAGCTAAATCCCGTGCGGGGCCTGTCTACACCACTAGTAGATCATGTGGTTTTAAGGAATTACACGAATTCGTTAACACCCTGTATAAAAATGTTGATTACAGCAAATTGTACTTAATAAGCACAAGTCGTTTATAAAAACCAACCAAAATTCTAATCTTTAACCCTTTCGAAATAAATTGGTATAACTATGAAAGTAACAATATACAAAGAAAATCTAAGGGGATTTAAGAACCGCGATTTGCATTATTATACCAACCGAAACAAATAAGTAAAAAACATAATTATATGCATATTATTCATAAAATACGAGTATTTATTCAAGATCTCGATCAGATTTCATTTCCGTCGGTTCAGCCCAACAATGCCACAACAAGGGGTAATACAAAATGATTACATTACGATTACACACGAGACAAAGGACTACTACACAATCATTGAGATAATGTTGCCATACTTTAGTTAGGTACCTGATATTTCTATTTATCTGCGATATTTCTTCCATTAAGAATATTGGCCAGCACTTAGAAGGATCGGATTACCCATTGTTCGTAAAATTAGAGCTAGATTCAAAGATCGTACTTAGACTTTGCTAAGTAAGCGTTTCATACGAATATGAACATTATTTATATAAAGTTAATGTTCATATTCGTATGGAAAGCTTACTTTACTTAGCAAAGTTCTCGGTTTTAGTAAGAAAATAATATATTAATTTTATATGGAACAGAGACAAGATAGATTATTTATATATATTTCTTCTTTTACTTGATAATATGAGAAAATGTTAAAACAGTATTGGAGATATTGGAATTAAGGCACTTATTCTTTCACGCTAGGTACAGACGCCAGCACATAAAGCTACCACAATGTGTCAAATTTCTTTAATAGATTTTCATCTTTATCGCAACAGCATTAGGTTCAAGGTTCATTGGGAAAATTTGACAGTTTCGGGTAACTTGATGTGCTGGCACATCGGTCTGTACGTACTTACTTATTCCGAGCGTACATTTCTACCAATTTTGCAGCGGCAATTTCTACCGATTTTGCATTTCAAGGTTCGGCAACACTACTGCAAACAAACTTAAGGAAATTAAATGGCACTTGCACGGCTGCGCTTGCGCATATAATTCCGGTGCCTCACAATGACATTATAGATCCACCAGTTTAAAAAGAGCTCTCGAAACTCAGATTTGGTACCGAGATAAAGAATTTTAAGAACGACTTATAATAGGATAGAGGTCTATTCAGGTTGGATAAGAAGATAATGGTGGTTGAGTCACATTTTAATATGACCAGTTTAAATAACAGCTGTTTGCTTTGCAGACCTTTGCAGTGAAGCGCGTGGATATATCTTGATGTATTAACTACTATTCACACCTTTTTAAACGGGGGGTAAAGTTTCTAACGATATTCTGCGGTACGTAACCCATACTGTTATTTTAAAGAAAGCTCGATTGAGGTAGATATACTCGTTTATTTATTTATTTTACTTCAATTAAAACGATCTAAGACCAATTACAATAATGAATTAAATATAGGAAGAATAGAAGAAGATACATATAATAAAAACGAATGACAAAAAAAAAATGTTTATCAATAATACATTAATCTGTTTACGTTTCTTCAAAAGCTACATTAAAATAAAGAATTATCATAATAATATGGAGACATAAAAGGGAACATTTAACTCCACTAAGTCAAGCCTGCCTCGTGGAATTCTAAAGTTAATTAATAAATAAATATTTATAACAATTAGAGACACCTCTTTCATAAATTCCTCACAATTCTTCTGACAGTATATTCTTCCACTCATCCACAAACAGATCACAATGGGGATGAAGCAAAATTCTTGACCACAATTTTTTATTTTAGATTTTGAAAATATAGAGTAATCTAAGAAACCATTTTAAATATTTTTGTTATTTTCACTGTAATTATTTTTTTATCAATTATTTAAAATTCAATATCATTTCTGATCTATGACGTCATCAGTGGCATAAAATCTTTGGGCCTTTGCCTCAATCCATATTCTAAAAACTGTAACAGTGATGTCAAATGTCAATAGTGGCAACTGTCAAATCAATGAAATAATAACCTCAGATTACTAGGTATGTTCCTTGCCTTTAATTCATAACAAACAAAATACCACGTTACGCCGCTATTGCAATTAATCTCGATCGTACGCCCTTCATATTATTTACCGACCAACCAATCGCCATGAGTGATACTTTTATCAAAGCTGACTCGCGGAACCTTCCGAAAGTTGAGTTCCCGGACACGAACAAAAATTTTGTTTGGGCTATTTTTAGTGTCGTTCTTGCAGGAACAAAGCACTTCCTATATTCCATCGTTATTGCTTGACCGTCTCAATAAAACACTATAATAGTAAAAGTTGAATTTCTGTTGAGGATTGAGGTTATGTTTATTGTTTATTATTTATGACATTCACGTCAGGTGACCACGTCTATCATTTTTTTTTATTTACAATCGTAGGCAAAGGCATTACTGCCATACTGCCAGCAATGACGTCATTTGGAGGATAAATTAAGGTCATTCACATATAACCTGAAATACTAATAATCCATGATTATTTTCCATTTCTAAATAGTGAGAGGTGATCAGTAACCTTATTCCTCGAAATGGTTTTCATATCTTAACAGATTTAAAAAAAATGCACAATGCCCATTATACATTTCATGTATTTTAATCCAGTTTTCCTCTAAGAATTCAAGTAGAATTCAGCGCATTAAACTATAGACGACGCTCTCTACAATAATAAAACGAAGATTTCTCAGTTAACAAAGAAAGTTGGTCCCCACACAATTAATCATCTTTAGGTAGGTAGTGTAAGTACCCAAGAAAATTCACACAAGTGAAAATTCATTTTGAAACTGACAGTAAAAAACTCTCATACGTTAAAAACATAGTAAGCCCCATTGTACAACGTAGGTATACGTAATAGGAGAATCAATGAAAACTAATTCACATGGTTCAAAAAAGTAGCAACCAGCAATCATTGTGTAACCGAGTTAACAGTCGCAATTGTGATCACAGTTGTGTAAAAACGAAATAATAACAAGAACAATACCAGCTAAGGTAGCAATTAGTCATGGATTAGGGCTGCTCTTCCATAATCGATTTGAAAATCGATTTTACAGTCTTCACAACCGATTTAACGGTTATCGGAATTAATCTCATTAAATTATCGAAATGCAGCTAGTAAAATTTTAATCGAATCAAAAGAGAAAAGTTTCCGTCATAATGGAATTAAATGGAATAATATCATTGTGATGACTAAGCATAAAACATGTCTGTTTCAGTATTAATTGATTTCTATTCAATTATTAAGAGCCGCTCGTTAAAAAATAGTTAAAAAGAAATGCGATACAAAAGATAACCTAAAATATTGGCATCCTATTTATAAATCTGTAGAATAATGATTGTTTATCATGCTAAGAAATACATTAATAACCAAACCAAGGCATGGCGTAGTTACACACTTCGTACAATTTCGCACGTTTGGTAGCTACGGACTCCAATTGATTACAAATCGATATAACTCGGGAGAATTCGCAGCCCTACCGTAATTCGTGAAAGTGCAGCTTTTTCACGAGCGGCCGTCACGACATAGAGCGGAGCCAAACAAAGCGCACCGCAAACAATCGTGGTAGGCCCGCACAGACCAATGAACGTATAGATGAGAAATAATTAAGTGGTTATTAAGTACGTTGAAAGTAGTTTTGGGTTTTGTAAGCCCATTAAGTGAGTAGAAATATTTTATCTGAGAATATTTTATGCGTGACTAGCTGTACCCGGATGCGTTGCAATGCCACTTAGAGAAAATAACTGTGGCACTAATTTGCATTTTTAAAATCTAAATACGCGATAATCCGAATATTGTGGATATATGTTGTCGATTCGAAACCCATAATTAATACGAGCTTTAATTTGAGGGGACCCGAGTTAATGTAACATCTATTTAACTTGTGGAGTGCAATAAATGTATTGAGTGTTGAGTTTACCGTACTGACGGGACGAACATCAAATGTTTGACAGCTAGGAACAGTTTGTATGGAAAGATAAAATTGTTGTTTTTACTATTTTCCTCGCAACTTTTCCATATTTTCTCACCACTTAAACCTTCCCTGGACTTCCACAAATATTTCAAAACCAAAATTAGCCAAATCGGTCCAGCCGTTCTCGAGTTTTAGCGAGACTAACGAACAGCAATTCATTTTTGTATATATAGATAATAGTATGACTTATCTCGTCTCGGCACGAGATAAGTCATACTAGACAAAATTATGTCGCGCTGCGCATGTTAGTCCTGCTGCTGCTGCTGACTGTGCGATAAAATGCTTTGGCGTTGTTTGTCGCCATATCGCTCATATTATTTCGTTGATAAGCAGTTAAATTCTTGACGGTGCATAATCGTATTTTACCAAATTCAGAGATCAATGATAGAAACATACACTCACGCGTGTAATCCCCAAAGAGGTAAGCAAAGGTGTTGTCCTATTACACGTGTCTTAACACCCAGGGGCTGCAGTCTCGACATGAGATAGCGATCGGTAAGCATACGAAAAACGGTATTCATAGTGCAGTATTCTTACAGGGAAATGATGCCTATTGAAAAATCTCTCAAAATTTTAAGGAAGATTGGTAAAGATGATTTTATCCTATCCAACAAGTTACCCAAACAAAATATCTGGGAGTGATTATTGACCAACGTCTTTCCTGGTATCCTCAACTGGAACAAGTCATGAGTAGAGTACGAAAACTCATTTGGATATTCAAAGAGCTGAGATATGTTATACCAAGGAGAATAAATGTAAATAAAAATAATGACACCCAAAGAAATTTATTAAATGAAGTTTATATATCTTTGGTTCAGTCTGTTCTAGCGTATTGCATAACTGCATGGGGTGGAGCAGCGAAATCTAGTTTTCTAGAGTTAGAACGCACTCAAAGAGCGATACTTAAGGTGATGTACTTCAAAAAAAGGACATTCTCCACTGACAAGCTTTACGAATTATGTAATCTGCTGACAGTGAGAAAATTATATATCCTGCTTATCATCCTCAAAATGCACAAAGAGACACCATACGATCCTAAAATACTACAAAAAAGAAACAAACACCGCATAGTAAACGTTCCCGTAACTAAAACAGAATTTGCCAGCAGGCAATACAAAAAACGCTCAGCCTATTTATATAATAAAATCAATAAACTAATATATATTTATGATAAAAAAAAAAATGAATGTAAGAAAAAGTTAATAATTTGGCTGCAACATTTAAACTATAATGACACAGAGTTACTTTTACAAACTATGGTTTAATAATAAATAACTTAGAGTGATGTAGTTCACTTAGTCACACGTGTTCACTAAACATCTCTTTACACATACACACACACACACACACTCACGCACACATACTCACACATACAATTGATCGTAACTTTTTCTTGGTTTTTTGTACCTATTTAATTTTATATTATACGTTTAAAATGTAAGGGAAGTGCGGAGCCTTCAACTACAGGCATTTTCTATGCCTAAATGGAGACTCCTCGACAAGCAATGTAAACCAAACATAATATGAAAATAAATTTATTATTATTATTATTATTTGTATCTCGTCTGAATTCACGGCTCATCTTCCTTGCGGAAGATGTCCGGTCCTTTGGAAGGCATACACGGGGACACAGGTCCAACGCGCAGAGGCCCCTTTGAGAACTTTAATCTAAAATGGGATGGGGCACCAACCGGGGACTATCCACGGCTGCACTATTGGAGTACAGTCATGGACCGTCCCAAGTGGGTGCAAGACTATTGTAAAATGTGGTGAAAAATATCTGGTCTATGGGAAGGGGTGTTTAATGGATCTGTTAACCTCTATTGCCGGAAGAAAACGGCGTCTGCCTTTCAAGTTTAAATTTGAAATTTGTTGGCAGACGGTGACTCGCCAGCCCACTAGCTGGGCCCCCTGTAAAGCCGCCAGTACATAGGCGAAGAGGGCAACAAACGTGTGGGCGGCTAGGGGTGTAGAGAGGTGTGGCCCCGGTTTCGCCGTCGCGGGTCTAAAAGACCCGGAGTGGGTTTCCCCGCTATTACGCCTTTAGACACTTCCACCCCCGAGCATATAGCTCTGGCGGCCCCCCTCTGGCCGGCCAATAAAGGCAAGCCAGAGTTGAGAGTCCTGCGGGCACTCTTGGGGTTCCACTCCAGCCAGCCAATAAAGGCAAACTGGAGACGAGGCCCTGACCGACTCTCTGAGGCAATAAGGTACGCAGTGTCGCCACTCACCAACAGCTCGCCACAAGCTGCCCTGCGGTTTGTAAGCTTTTCAGTAGACCTCATCTTACATTTTTTATTATACGATGGGGTTGTAGAAAGCTAATCTAATGTACCCTCCGGTTTTACGTTAATCTCATGCTGAGGTAACGCCTTTCCCAGAGGGGTTTAAGGGGTTTATTATTATTTGTATCTCTTTGGACATCACGGCTCATCTTCCATGCGGAAGACGTCCGGTCCTTTGGAAGGCATACACGGGGACACAGGTCCAACGCGCAGAGGCCCCTTTGAGAGCTTTAATCTAAAATGGGGTGGGGCGCCAACCCGGGACTATCCACGGCTGCACTATTGGAGTACAGTCATGGACCGTCCCAGGTGGGCGCAAAACTATTGTGAAATATGGTAAAAATAAAACTGGTCTATGGGAGGGGGTGTTAAATGGACTGGATAACTTCTATTGCCGGAAGAAAACGGCGTCTGCCTTTCAAACTTAAATTTGAAATATATTGGCAGACGGTGACTCGCCAGCTCACTAGCTGGGCCCCCTGAAAAGCCGCCAATACATAGGCGAAGGGGGCAACAGACGTGTGAGCGGCTAGGGGTGTAGAGAGGTGTGGCCCCGGTTTCGCCGTCGCGGGTCTAAAAGACCCGGAGTGGGTTTCCCCGCTATTACGCCATTAGACACTTCCACCCCCGAGCATATAGCTCTGGCGGCCCCCCTCTGGCCGGCCGATAAAGGCAAGACAGAGTTGAGAATCCTGCGGGCACTCTTGGGGTTCCACCCCAGCCAGCCAATAAAGGCAAACTGGAGACGAGGCCCTGACCGACTCTCTGAGGCAATAAGGTACGCGGTGTCGCCACTCACCAACAGCTCGCCACAAGCTGCCCTGCGGTTTGTAAGCTTTTCAGTAGACCGCATCATACATTTTTTATTATATGATGGGGTTGTAGAAAGCTAGGCTAATGTTCCCTCCGGTTTTACGTTAATCTCATGATGAGGTAACGCCTTTCCCAGAAGGGTTATTATTATTATTATCTTTGTATCTCTTGATGATCACGGCTCATCTTCCGTGCGGAAGATGTCCGGTCCTTTGGAAGGCATACACGGGGACACAGGTCCAACGCGCAGAGGCCCCTTTGAGAACTTTAATCTAAAATGGGGTGGGGCACCAACCCGGGACTATCCACGGCTGCACTATTGGAGTACAGTCATGGACCGTCCCAGGTGGGCGCAAAACTATTGTGAAATATGGTAAAAATAAAACTGGTCTATGGGAGGGGGTGTTAAATGGACTGGATAACCTCTATTGCCGGAAGAAAACGGCGTCTGCCTTTCAAGTTTAAATTTGAAATATATTGGCAGACGGTGACTCGCCAGCTCACCAGCCAGCTTATTATTATTATTATTATCCTAATAAATATTTAAAAATATAAAAATATAAATAAATTACATAAAACTATAATTGCAACACCTATTTTACATTGAAATTATATTCCTTTATCGTTTGAAGTACAAAATACCTTATAAATGCACATAAAAGTTTCTTTCCTTGCAACACTAGCAAATGTCACAGTATTTGTCAATTGTCACTTTGTTGTTATTTGTTAAGTGTCATGTACTCTTTTTTGTGAATTTTAATTATTGAAAATTGTTATAGTTTAGTCAGTTATTAGACAAAATAGACAAAGGGTGATAGTCACTCCGACTCACGGCAGCACACGGGTGCGTTGTCGTAGAATGTAAGAAAGTAAGTGCAACCTGCAATGCAACACCTATTGTAGAGTCTAAGGGCGCTTTAAATTTAAACTGTTGGTGTCGGACTGCAGTCGTGCGGTGCAGTGGTGCGGACGGGCGGCTTGTGTTGTCTGTACCGTGCACGCACGGCGGCAGTACGGACTACGCACTGCTCTCACGTCTCGTCAACTGTATAAAAAACACAACCACCCGTCCGCAGCACGACATCCGCACCGCAGCGGCAAATGATATTATATACAAAAAAAATATCATTGGCTGCGGCACGGTTGCAGTCCGACACCAACCGTCTTTTAATTAAAGCGCCCTATAATTTCGTTTGTTGTACACTTTGTACCTTAATAATGTTTACGTTTGTATTCATGTTTTAGACGTAGACGTACAACACGTCCTTCAAGTAACCATATACATAGAAGCGTTGCTGGCTAAATAAGATGCTCGGCCGTTTTTAGCCAGAAGATGATTTACTGTTCATCAAGGAAAGGTGAATTTTGAGTTGGCGTGGAAGGAAGTTGCTGCAGAGCTGAACAATATTTGAAACGGCTCAATAAGATAAAATAAACAGAGGCACTGGCTTGTGATTTCGTGGAAAATCGTTGAAGAGATGGTCGTAGTTCATTTTGGTTGCTAATAAACGTTATTTCTTTATTTAATTTTTTATTTACGAGCTTGTTAAACATCTCCTTTGATACCCGATAAAGCCTGAGACTACTGCTACAACTACAACTACAACACCTTATAAGCAGTTAAACGCTTATTTTCAAATAAAAAATCTCTTGAACAACTTAACGATCGTAATGAATACTTTGCGGGCTTTCCAATTTGCTCGCAAAGTTATTCGCTAATATGACGTTAAATCGTAAACTTGACAGTTGAATTCGCTACGTTTCCGACAAAAATCAATAAAAAAATTGTCATTATGACTTAAATAGTGATGTGCCGAGTTGGCCATTTATGGTATTTGAATAAATTAGTACTCGTTAAAAAGAGAATCGATTCAAAACTCGAGTCACTGACTCGAATCTAGATGCGATTACTGCGTCGAGTACTCAAGTACTTCATAGGATTCTACTACTCTAATGTTTCTCACTTCCAAAAATACAAGCATAAATACAAAATATGGGTCATAAAATACAAATCAGTTTTATTGATAAGTCAATAAAAAGAAAAGTAAGAAAAGTTCTCAAAGGGGCCTCTACGCGTTGGACCTGTGTCTCCGTGTATGCCTTCCAAAAGACCGGACATCTTCCGCACGGAAGATGAGCCGTGAATAGAGATACAGAAAAGTAAACATTTTAAATAATTAGAAATCATATTCTTACTGTCTGAATATACTGTATAATCATAAACAAATTCTCTTTTTGATTTCTAGGGGCCAAAATTAAATCAATTCAATTAACTATTTAAAAAAGCAAATTTACGATACTTATTACCACTGTCCAACACTTAACAGATCAATCGCTTCGAAACGAATGTCACTTTAATGTTAATATACAAGGTTAGTTGGAAAGGGGATACTAATCCGCAAGCCACTTAAAGTATCACTAATGACGGTTTTAAAGCAAGTGTCAAAATTTCAAAATTCGATCATTTTGCATGGAAATGATTTTTTATTTTAGTTTTTTCAAAAATTCAACATTCCTGCTTCAGTTACGAAATCAGAAAAAAGAGCTTCTATTTGGTGACCCCAAATATGACTTAAAATGTTTCAATGTTATAACTGAGGATAGATAGATTTTAGCGTATTTTTGTGAAATTTTTGAACAGCTATTTCTCTTAAAGTATTTACTTTTAGGGAAATTGGTAGAACAAAAGTTATTCATTATTATGTGTACTTTAACACCCTTTCGGATTAGTAAGCACCAATAATTCTTAAAACGCAACTTGACAATCAAACTCTCGCGATCACACGAAAAACAAACAGGTACACAACAACAACCTGCATTTTTCGGAAGAGAGGGGTCCCCCCAACAACATAAGGTTGCGATTTAAGTACTCGGTTCAGTATTCGCGTACCTACTATGACTACTCGAAATCTTTACTCGAGTTGCGAGCATTCGAATACTTCAATTCTATAACTCGAGGACACAATCACCTATCTATAGTTTATCTGACTCGAAACATCACTATCACTTAACTACCGATTTCGGTCGATAAGTGATAGCGATACACGTCGAGACTGCTGCCCCAGGTCTCTTGTCGCATGGAATTGATGGAGAGTCATTTTTGGGTACAATTATGGTACCAGATTCTTCGCCTCTTACGACTCACTTGTACGGCGACGGAGGGGAATTGTATTTTTAATCCGTTCCCCACGAATCAATGATCATGCTTAAAACTAATATAGTAAGTAACCAGTATGTTGGACATAAGCTAATTATCAAACTACTTTATAATATCGCATCTATTCAGCAGTAAGAAAAAAAAAAATGTCTTAAACCACCCAACGCGTCATTATCTACCTACTCCTTATTTAAACCGTGTGGGTTTCCTTCACCGTTTCAAAGTAATTGATAAATTGTGTAGAAATTGCTATTTCTACAAACAAGGTTAGATTCAATTGAAAAATGTGTGTAACTGTGATCTTGATGGATACGACCATTAGGGGAAGACACCTCATTTGTTATTTGTTACGGGTTTTTTGTCGTGCGAATGTGATATCCACTTACTACTTTCTCTTTAATGGTCTTTTATCGCGTTTTATAACTTTATTGATCTAAAAGTAATGACCGTCGGCTTTGTACGCGTAATTTATGATATACTACTTTTCCAGAATGAGCTGAACTCTCATTGTAATAGTATGTTTACATCCGTGCGCTTTCATGTTCATCTTGCGTTTTCAACTTTCAATTCCTCTTGCGTCAAGCGCATGCAATATTTATTGCCATAAGACTCGAACATTAAGGCATGTGCTGTTGCACGCGCTATGGCGCTTCAGGCATGCGTCAGACGAAAGCGCAAGATGAACATGAAAGCGCACTGGTGTAGAGATACCATAAGGAAAGCATATACTATTATTTTGAAAAAAAAAAAAAGTATTGTTTGTGTTTCTTGCCGGCTCTTCTCCATGGAACCTACCTTTTGGGACCGTGCACCTAGTTTTGACGTTATAAAAGTGCTTGAAATCTGCTCTATCTACGTATACATATAAAAATGAATCCCTATTTCCCTTGCTCACGGCATCACGCGTGAGCGGCTGGACCGATTTCGCATTTTTTTTTCTTTATTTTCTGGAAGAAGTTCTTATGAAAGAAAATTTTAATATTACAAAAAAAACGAAATTAAGTATCTCAGTATGTCCATATTCTTCATTTGTTTACCGCATGCATGAAAATGGTTTTAACTTTTTGTTAATAAGTACTTTGATTCTGTTTCTGAAGGTAGGTTGTAGGTAAGTAGTAGATAGGTAGTAAGTTGGAATAAAAAGTGTATTGCATTGCATGCCGGGTACAGCTAGTTTGAAATAAAAAACTTTGACTTTGAATACGAGATCAGCTCATATTGGTAGTGTGTAGCTCGACATGTAGCCATGTGTACCGTCCGCGAGGCCTAAGCTGAGCTTTGCATCTGTGTGAGAATGAATGCAGACGCGTCCTTTGCTTGGTGTAAACCGGTTTATACTGCTTTTTGGCAATCGATTCTATGTGTACTCACACAAATACAAAACTCAGCTTACGCTTCGCCAGTTGTAAAATTATCTATTCTGTGTCCAGTTGGCGAATCTCATACCTAATCATAACTTTACTAATCACTTGGTAGATAGAAATGCTGACTATTGTCACAAGTAGTTACTTATGACATCGCCATAATTAGATACATAGGGACTAGGGACCAAGGTTTTATATGGATTTTAGGAAAAAACTTCATTCACACTAATTATCCAATCAGTCTACTGCTAATCACAATAATACATCTTTTAATTAATACTAAAAAAGGGTTTTTAATAAATTGTTTATAACAACAAATTAAAAACTTAGAGTGCAGTTTATAAAATTCACTTCTTGACATACTTAGGTCTACAATGCAGAAAGTGAGAGTGATGGGATGCGCTGGCGCATCGTTTGTGTCATGAATGGCGTCGATAATTACAAACGTTTAACAAGGCATGGCAGGTCAACTCATACTTTTACTTTCAAATCACTACTCATTGAGCTTGCTTCGGCTTCATTGAATTATATTAAGCTTTTTGTCAAGTTGGAATTGCTAATAATTGATTGCAGTCTTTAATTGTTTTAGTTTTTATATTTGTTTCTCACTTAGCGGCTAATTCTACCATATACACTTTTGAACGTAAGGTGAGTTCTAACGTTTTTGTACAAAACCATACAAAGAATAAAAAATATTGAAAAAAAAAAACTTGAGTTTTATGATGTCGTTTACATTTCTTCGATAGCAGGCTACAATTTACGAAATGACCGAGCTGTCAGGACTCATCTTTCGTTGAACAGAGTATAACAGAAACGTGGATCAATCGCAACCGAACCGAAGTCGAGCCGTTCATTCAGCCAGTTTTCGTGTACAAAAACTGTCAAAATCTTACAAAAACTGACAACTAAAACAAAACCAAATATTTTGACAGTTTTCGTAAACGAAAAATGACTGACGTTTGTGGTTCGCTTGCAGTTTGACAATATTTTTTTACTAAAATTAGCAACAACTTGTATTAATTAGCCCTTTTGTCAATAGGTACAGCGCCCCAAAAAAATGGTGTATCAGTCTAAAGTAGAATGTTTTTTGCACGTTGCAGATCAATAAAAACTATTTAGGCTTGAAAGTTATCATTATTTAAATGACATTGTCAACTTTAGCGACATTTTAATAGCAAAGGATAATTTGTCAAAAGTGGTAAACCACTTTCTTGGCTCACTGTACCGTATTGCTCCTGGCTTTGTCTGATCCAGAAACTACGTAAATTGTGTCAGTGTACGTATCGGTGTAGTAAAAGACACATCGACTTTACTTCTGAAGATTTGGCTCGGATATCGAACTATGAAGATTCCGCTGACGGATCGCACGTTTCCCAACCACGAAAGTATTTCGGATCCGAGGATTTTTGACACTTTGTCTTTTGTTCACCCTACTCCCAAATGTTAATTGACATCTAGTAGTTCGTTGTTTGACTATGCTTTGATCGTATATTTATAAGTTTTACGTTTGTCGTTGTTTCGTTTCGTTCGTTCTTTTTTCGGACGTTCGTTTTTCGGAGCCGTAGCATAATTTTTTCCTGGATATCATTTTATTTTTTATTTTTTAATCGGCCTTTGTTTGACCGCCATCTCGCCTGATGTTAAGCGATGATGCGGTCTACGATGGAGCACGCTTGCCCAGAAGAAACCGATTCACTCGTGACTTAAAGACACTCAGATTATAGATCTTCTTATGCATAGGCTATGGAGATAGAGATTCTTAAGAATTAAAACGAAGTTAATCCGTAAATTGTAAGACTCGTAGTCAGAACCAGATTAATCCTAAAATGAAACATTATTCAAGGTCATTCATTACTAGTAGACATAATAATAAAGAATAGGTAATAGAGCGCGAATTATTATTATTTTTATACAAAACGCTTCGCTGCCCATCAAACGAGTAACTTCTAAAGGAATGTTACGAAATATCTTTGTTAAAATAACATCACGGAATGTAGTGCTTTGTTAATAATTACCTGTTATTTTTACTTAATTGTTGCGTCAAAGAGTGCATTCATTAACAATGACTACTCACTAATGATAGTTGGTACACGCGTTTGTAACTTTAGATATAAGATCCCAAGTCAGGGTTGCCAACTATCTTTGGAAGTAATAAGGCATACATTTGATTTCGAGAGGGTAAACAAAGGGTACAGACAGACTCATAAAAAGTGTATTCTTTATTAAATTTTTTAAAACAGTATTTTTTTGTACTTTTTGCGGTAGGTAGTTACATATTTTTTTGGCAACTTTTTGCCAGAAAATTCAGTTAATGTAAATAGAGTACCTATTTTGGCGTACCTAGTTTATTAGTGTTATAGATTATAAAGTACCTACTTAACGTACACCTACCTGAAATAGAGCACAAAACTTTATTTTATAGTAACTTTAATAACCGCTTGCACAATCCATTTTTCCATCATGGTGTTTAAGAGTTTTCCTCTAGATTTCACGGCTCATCTTACGTACAGAAGAACTCCGTTTGGAAGGCATACGGGGCGACAGGTCCAACCCGCAGATACTCCTTTGGGAACACGAGCATTATTATGACTATTCTTTTTAGCGGTCAATTAGGAGGGCTATGTGGAGCTATCTGAGAGGCAAGACTTTTGTTTTAATTTTTTTTGTCTTGCGATTTTCCTCATTTTTCCCTCCGCCCGATGAAGGCGAAGGTTTATGACGGACTCATATCGGATAAAACCCACGGTGTTCCTTCTCCTGACATTTGGCCGGGTTCGCGGGATTCGCAGCTGCATGCACCGCAACCCCGGCAGACCTCGCTCCGCCAGCCCCTGGCGGACCTCTCTTTCCGTGGGGCCTTGCTCCACGTTCTCCTGAGAGGCACGCGCGGGACACTGCGCGCCGCCTTCTCTGGCCTGTTACTGGTCGGGCGACAGGTCCCCTAACCCGACGCCCGCAGGCCACACACTAGGATGGTCGGAGAACGTAGCGCGCCCTCTGGCGGCGCCCGGTGCTTCTGGCGTCAGTGGCAGTCGCCTTTCTCTCCCTCTCCGCTTCCTCCTAGATCGCCATCACCTCCTCGCGAAAGGAGGCGACGGCTTCCCACGCACTCTCGCTCTCGATCATGGACAGAACCACAGCCGGAAGCGAGAGGTTGCCTGGCAAGCCTATGACATTAGGAGAGACCCGAAAAAAAGTCTAGGAATTAAAAGTCATTTTCAAGTGGAAAGAAACATTTTATACCTATTAATCAGAAGAACGTCTTACACAGTTATCACACAGTGTATCGTATTACACAGTTACTGGGTTGTGGAGGTCTGATAGGCAGTCGCTCCATGTAAAATACTGATATTCAGCTGCATCCGGTTCGACTGGAAGCCGACCCCAATATAGTTGGGAAAAGGCTAGGCAGATGAGATGAATCAGAAGAACGTCTTAAATCTTAGAACACACTGTTATGTCTCCATCATAAAAACATTTTTTGTAAAATCATACCTTATATTCAACAACGCATGCGCATTTGCACATTAAAATAGTCGGTTGAAGCAATAACGCGCTTAAATTACCAAAACATCATAAATATTTCCGAAACTCAATCCTATACGGTTAAGTTCCGTATTGCAACACCGTTCACAGAATAATGGAATCTAACGCTGTAGATGGACAGATGTAAGGCCTAATGGACGTGTGTTGGAATAAAAATATGAGATACAGAAGGCCCACTCGTTCAATTGAACGTGAGTAGGTACATTATTGTACCTACTCACGTTGCTCAGGTATGGTCGCGGACTCGAAATGTTTATCAGCTTTCAAAGTCGATTCCTTCTCACACTGTGCGCAATAAGGTTTAAGATGTCATATCAACTTATGTCATATCGACCTTATGAAAAAGTAATGTGCAAGCAATTATAGACTTTAGGGTGGTAAACATTTCAAGTCCGCGACTGTAATTCTCGAACCACTGAGTTGTTGGAACTAATTTATGCTAAATCAAATTGTTTTCTTTCACTGTCTGCGATTGCACGTCCAGTCAACAATTCAAAAAATGTAGTTTTGAAATTTATTTTGAGGACAATGATTCTGCCCTGCCGGGCTAACATACTCAGCGCGAGATAGTTTTGTCGATGCATTATCTCGTGCTGAGACGAGATAAGCTATACACGAGATAAATCGACATCATATTATATCTCCCGCTTCGCATGTTAGGCTAGTTAGATAAGCAACACCTAAACCAGTTTTACTAATTCCTAATCGACGGTACCATTTTCATTAATTACTACCAACTAACACAAATTAAGAACAGCATTCAGAATTAAAAAAAAAAACTAATTGCAAAAACGCTTAGGACTGATATGATATAGTGATGGATTATGAAAGAGGTGTCTAATGTTATACATAGGTAAGTACTGTCCGCGAGGCCTATGCTGAGCTTTGCATTTGTGTGAGAATGAATGCAGATGCGTCCTTCGCTTGGTTTAAATTGGTTTATATTATTGGCAATCGATTCTATGTGCACTCACACAAATGCAAAGCTCAGCTTACGCCCCGCCAGTTGTATACATATTTAATTTATCTTTTTCGTTCCATTGTATTGAATGTATCTTCTTCTATTCCTCTTCTTTTTCCTATCTTTAATTATTGTAATTGGCCTAAAACCGTTTCAATTAAAGTACAATAAACAAATCTATACTAATATTATAAAGAGGTAGAATTTGTTTGTTTGTTTGTTTGTATGTAGGAGGTAATCTCCGAAACTACTCATCCGATTTCAAAAATTCTTTCACCAATAGGAAGCTACGTTATCCCTGAGTGCTATAGGCTATATTTTAGTGTTAAAAAAATATATTTTTATTATAAATTAACGCGAGCGAAGCCGCAGGCAAAAGCTAGTAAATTATAAACAAATCTTTTCCAACATTTCCAGCCCGAATTCAAGCAGCGATCTATGGGTCACAATTCGTGCTGTATGTGGTCCTGACCTTCTGCAGCTGCCTATTTACCGCACTCCCACACGGTTGTTGCTGTGTGATGAATGGGTGTGTGCCAGCTGGGACTTTCACTTGCATGGGACGGTTTACATGTCACTGTCTCGTTAGTACGAGTTACAGATGTATTGCTTCTGTTGGCTGTTATGAAATGACCGTTTTTGGAGGTACTTAGAGTATGTAATAAATATACATTTTGAAATAATATGGGTGACTGGCAAGAGTGGCTCGTGGCTAATTAACAACAGCACGGATCACACGATTTGCAAGGTCAAGCTACGCTTGCCGCGGTCAGTCCGTGGATGGGTGACCATTCGTTACGCATCGAGACCCCTCCGTGCCTCGGAGAGCACGTTAAGCCGTCGGTCCCCGGTGTCATACAAATATCTATGACAGTCATTACGGGTAGTCAGAAGCCCGAAAGTTTGACAACCGGCCTAACCTTAGGATATGGGCATTGCTCAATAACTGGGTTGCTGAGGTCTGATGGCAGTCGCTTCGTGTATGGTACTGGTATTTAGCCGCATCTGGTTCGACTGGAAGTTGACCACAACATAGTTGGGCAGGATATAGGTGACTGGCAAAGTCATGGGAAGGCTCTCCATTGTTGTCTATGGGGTTGGACTTTATGCCCAGTACTAGACGTCTTACGACTGAAATGATAATGAATACGAATGAAAGGACAATGCTCATGGATGTATGGAGTCCCGTATCATGCTGCATCAAAGTCAAACTTTGTTTTTTATAGACTACACTTATCCTAATAACTCCTACAAAAGTTCTTTTTGTAAACGCGAGTTTCGGAGATTTTAGAAATAATCTAAATAACCTGACAATGTGGACATGTCATACACGATTTAATAATGCTCTAAAAAACAGTAATCCGCATCTATTGCATTCTACATCTCTATGATCGGCTGTGAACGGCCAATTAACCATAGATAAAAAAATGATAATCGTTTAAATAAAAATTCTAATCTATTCAAGTTGTTTTTAATTAATGTAAAATAGGCAAAATATTTTTTTTACGTTTTTGAAAGTTATGATCATGACACTTTCAAAATTCAAGGTTATAGGGAATAAAACAATATCAACACTTTTTTTAGTTTAAATTAAATTCCCTGTTCAAAAATCATATCCCCGACTCGTAATGTCGTAAAAAATTATGAAAATAATTACTATAATATTTTGATCTTGATGCATGCGACTTTTTGGTACCACTTTTGGTCAGTCTCCAAAGAAACTCTTTTTATTAGTTACCTATATTTTGTACTGTTATGATAGTCGACTTCAACAATAATAAATTGAGCCATTGCATTCTTTACTCTTGAAGGCTCATTTCTTTATTAATGCTATCATAATGTCATCGGAAATGATCTAGATATCCGCTGTCATAGACTGAGTAACACAGTTAAATTGCACGCCTGGTATTTTATAAAGGTCAGTTATAAACAAGCCAACTTGCCAATAAACTCTTGATAGAGTAGTTTACGATGGCGAATGAAGAATTCATAAACAGCAATAAAAAAAACTTTTGTTTTTATTTACGTTACCCCACGCTAGGGTTTTTTCCTGTATCGTGGGTGCGTTTACAGACACAAAAATCTCACATACACAAACGCCCAGACCCGAAACAACTATCTGCAGGCCATACAAATTTTTGTTTTGTGCGGGAATCGGACCCACGACACGTAGCGCAGAGCCAGCCGTTCAGCCACTGCACCAAACGTGTAGTAATATGAAAATAAATATCGGCTGTATCCGAATTCGTGTAATTCCTTCAAACCTCTGTACAGTCCGCGAGGCCTAAGATGAGCTTTACATTTGTGTGAGAATGAATGCAGATGCGTCCTCTGCTTGGTTTAAACCGGTCTATACTGCTTTTTGGCAATCGATTCTATGTGCACTCACACAAATGCGAAGCTCAGCTTAGGCCTCGCAGACTGTATCTGTCACTAGTAGATCACGAGCTACTAGTGATAGATTTACCCTGCTAATCTAATGATTATAAGATTTGTAAACAAATTCATCAAAAAAATACTTTCAAAAATAAATCATGTTGTGTCCTAAGTAATTTTAGCGCCCCGAGGTAACTGACTGGTTCACCAACCGCGGAACGTTATCGCGCTAGTCGTACCCGCCAGCTATGTCGCCGTGCTTCATTCATTAACATATGTGTGGCATCGAAACGCTTAAAGTTTATTTTTATTTTTACTCATACTATTGGTACAGGGTGGTAATTTGAGATGGGGCATAAAGGGCAACTACCTTAACTATTGTAGCTACAGGAAAACGTTCTTAGAATACCACGCCTAACTTTTGGTATAATTTCAACCGGCATTCAAAGATTTTGAAAAAAAGTACAGTCAGCAAGAAAAGGGGCTGTTTTCACAAAACTTTTTTATGATGCCAACCGATCCTATTTCCCATAAAAATCGACTTTTCCGGACCAACTGAGGTTGGAGTACTAGAAAAGTCAGAAATCGCAATCCTCATTAGGTGCTTGAATTATTAGGTGGTGAAAAAAATAAAGATTTTTGTTTTTTTATTTTTAATCACGTTCAATCCCGTAAGGGGCCAATCTACACCCGTAGTAGATCACGTGGTTTTAAGGAATAATTACATGAATTCGTTTACAGCCTGTATATCTCGTTCTGGTTTAATCTATAGCGTTATCAGATTATGTGGTTTTAAATAATAATAGGAATTCGTTTACATTTTATTATATGTTTTAGACGCCTACACTGCCTATTCTATCAGATTAAGATTCGCCTGGACAGTAATAAGTCGTCAAAGAAATATTTTTATTTCTAAAAAATATGACGGATATCTTTGTGACGGATATGATTGCATTTATAAAAAATATCTATCCTCGTGCATCACAATAAGTGTTATCATTTCGATATAATGATAGTTTCGGCTTTTCTTCTCAGAGCTAGTCAGATACGATATAGTATAGACTTGTAAAAGTGTCTGTAACAGATTTATTTACAGAAATAAATATCATTTATTTATCATTGACCTCGGACCACTCTTTCCCATTTTGTGTAAACCGACTTTTTGGTGCGCAATTGTCATCCGACAGTTTCATAGAAACAGAGATTTCAGATAACTTATTGATAACTGATAGCATCATAGGGGTGAACAAATGCGGAGAATGTTGTGAAACGAAATAGCGGCTGACGATTTATGAGCATGACTCAAACGTAGAAATCTATGCTTGGGCAACGGTTCGACACATTCTGTGTCAAACAAACCATGTGTCGAACTATCCATAATGTGTGTGTACTAGATTATTCGTTACATTATACAGTATGTACACACGGCTACACTTCAATCAAGCTATGCATAACCAGTATAAGCTGACCGTTACTTGTGCGAAAAGATTATACAAAGCGACGCCAAGATAAACTGGTTTTGTATAGCTTGATGTGTAGCCGTGTGTACCTACGTGTAAAATAACTTTGCCCCTCTGAAGTTAGGAACAGAACGCTCAAAGCTTGTTTTTTTTTTGTTCTCTTGTACTGCTGTAGATGATCCTTGGGGAACCCTTCTACGTAGGTAACCGGGCAGTTATTGGCGAGAACTGATGGGTCTCCAATAGGGGGGGGGAGTAAAATACTGAAGAACCTAAGCTAACTACTTGTACTACACTAACATCATGACTACCTGCAACAACAGCACTAAGGGCGACCCCTAGTGGGACTCGGACCTCGGCTTAGGGCGTTGCTGGCGGGGGTTTAGGGGGTGGGAGACAGCTTGATGAGGGCTGAATTATCGGTGTGGCTTATAGCCCGTTTTTAAAGCGGAAAAGTTATTTTAAGAGTACCAAATAACTTGCCCCTCTGAAAGCCTAGTTCCAGAGAGGCAAAGTTATTTTACGCGGACTGTACGTTGCATAATTATTTCATATTTCGGAGATTAGGACTAGTTTTAAACTCAACCGGAGCTCATGGGGCGTGGTTGCGAGTAGTGGTTAAGAGCTGAATACTACTGCATGGTAACGAAACAGATGATTCTGTGTAAGTCCCGGCAATTCAAAGCCTTAGGCCTGGGTTTCAGCGCTAATTTTACTCACAAAATAGCACGTACGACTAGCCATGTATAATCTAAGTGACTGGCAACTAACTGGCAATCAGAGGACAAACAAAGGAATAAAAAAAAGTGCGAGTCGGACTTGCGCACGAAGAGTTCCGTACCGTTATCTATAAAACGGCAAAAAAATCACGTTTGTTGTATGGGAGCCCCTTAAATTTCAACTGTCTTACTATCACGGTTCACGAGATACAGCCTGGTCACAGACGTACGGACGGACAGCGGAGTCTTAGTAATAGGGCCCCGTTTTACCCTTTGGGTACGGAACTCTAAAAAGTGTCCGCTAAATGAGGATACAATGGAATACACACACATGGCTCTAAATGAACGCGGATGGCGGCGCTGCTCGTGAAGAAAGATGTCAAAAACCTGCCAAATCCAGTACATATCATGTTAGTTCTTAATTTCGCCGCATTTATTTAGATTCATGTCAGACAGTAGATAGATAGTCAAATATCTATTAACTCAACTATAATTACCACGATACATTGCAAAACCTTACTATCAACTCGGATATAAAAAACCGATAAAACGTAATAAAAAACCATGATTACAAAGGAAATAACTTCCTCAATCTATTATCTTTCTGGTAAACGATCTTTTGTATGACCGGCGAAGATTTAATTACCGTTGCTAATACCATGTTCATATAATAATGGTATATTGAGTCATTTAATTGTTAGCGGAACCCTAAACTGCGATTTCCGCAGAATATTTAATTGAATTGTTACGTTATAGGGAAGTATTCAATGGTTCAACGTAATCTATATCTTTCTATGCTATAATATAATTATTACCCATGAAAAGATCGTAAAGATACACCTGATTTGCAGTATTAGATAATATAATCATAACCAGCCCATTACCGTCCCACTGTTGGGCACGGACCACTTCTTAGAACATAGGTTCTCAAACTTATTTCGTCTACCGCCCCTTTTGAGAATCAATTATTTTCTAGCGCCCTCTATTTTATTCTTATTTTAGCACATTTTACCGCCCCCTCTAGTGCCCACAAGGGGGCGTTATCGTCCACTTTGAGAAAGACTGTCTTAGAATTACAGAGATTTAGGCCTTAGTCCAGCACGCTGGCTTGGTGCGGGTTGGTGGGTTTCATACACCATTGAATACTTAATGGAGTCTTCTCAGGTGTGCAGGTGCATGAAAAGAGCCTCCACTAGTGACTATACTTAAGTACGTCCGGCACACCCTGGGCAGTCAGCCCTGCTACCAACCTTGCTGACTGGCTAATCTTTTCATCACGGTATGACCTATTCTCGTATAGCTCGTGCCGACACGATAGAAGAAGGTGTGCAGATTTCTTCACGATGTTTTCCTTCACCCTCAACGCTAGTGATAGTTAATCAATTTGATTAATTTGTACAACTAATAGTCAACCTAAAATCTAAGGAAGTATTTGCAGATTTCAGGTACGAGTAGCATAGTACATTTTATCACTGTCAGTAGAGTGGATTCAAAGATAATCATTATCTCAAAATGCGATGATGTGAAATTATGTCGTTCCTATAAGCAAAGCCACAGGCTACAACAAGTATGATTATAGATTAATCGATAATTCTCTTGATTTCTCGATGTTTGATAAAAGGCCTATAGTATATTATATCCTATTCCGTTTGCATAAGCGGTAGTCAGTTCGAGATTAATCGATTAATATGGCTTCTAGATGATTGGCAGAGATTTTAGATCTTCCTTGATGGTGTTTCCAGTTAAGTTCTTGTGTCACCTGGGAAATCTAAACGGGAAAGTCCTGGGCACGGTTGAATTAATAATTCTCTCTTACGTAAGAAGATCGCAAGTA
This sequence comes from Amphipyra tragopoginis, assembly GCA_905220435.1. Taxonomy (NCBI): domain Eukaryota; kingdom Metazoa; phylum Arthropoda; class Insecta; order Lepidoptera; family Noctuidae; genus Amphipyra; species Amphipyra tragopoginis. The sequence goes on from HG992009.1 coordinate 17,692,037, forward strand.
TAGTTTAGAGATGCCGAATTGATCAATAAACGTATCTGAAATAAGGTACCAATTGTATGAAGATATGCTGCTTGTGATTTGAGTGATTTCATCCTAAATAATGGTTTATTTATACGGTCCTATGCCCTATTTCATTTTACATAAGAGCAAAGAAATGTATATAAATAAACAACTCGTTTGCTTCCAGCAGACATTCAACACAGTATAATGCTTTTATGATACTTAACGATCAATCAAGATGAGCTGAAACTCTATTTGAATAAATGGTTCAAAAGATATCCGTGCCTTGGTGGGTCACTTCTGACTTATGTGATATGACTTATAGTAAAGAAAAATTGAAACTTGGTTTCAATGCTTTTGTATCTTAATTTAATTGGTTCACTAATGTCATGCGTAACTGAAAGATTACAATCAACGATTACGAGAACAAATTAATGAATTTGTCTCAGTTGACTCTAACAAGACTTAACAATTTGCGTGGGATGGAGTCGATGTACTGAGCGAACAGTTTTGTTCCTTATAGTAATTAATCTGCATGGTATCTTTTAACATCATCATTTCACATAACCTCATTAATGAACCTCATCATTGGAGTAGCTATGTACTCCTGTATTAATTTCAAGCTTAATAGCTGAACAGCCTGTTAAGGACATGTTATGCGGAGGGAAGAAAGTCAGGTTATTAGAAGAGTGTTAAATATAATTGTGGATGGATACTAGTAGAGAGGTAGGCCAAAGAAAAGATGGATGGATTGTACGAAGGATAATATGGGTAAAAAAGGAGTGAGTACTGAGATGACGACTGATAGAGGAGAATGAAAGAGGAATACATGTAGTGCTGACCCCACACAATAAGTGGGATAAAGGCAGGGAGATGATGATGAGAAGCCGAACAGCAAAAACAGGACCAAACTGCTTTATGTCCATCCGGACCGATATGACCGTTTGTTCGTCCGTATGTTCGACGTCCTTCGACCATAGCCACTAAATAACTTTTACAACGAATACCTATATAAAAGATAGAATAATATTAAAACCTTAGAAAGACAGAGGTTAGATAAACAATTCTGTTTTTTTCTCAGGATTTGTCGTCATAATAGCAAAGGTATTTCATATTATAATGGAGTCCACTTTTAAACAGCCCACGCTTTGTGTGATCATTTGGCCGAACATTTACAAAACTAACAAATATTTAGTACAAACACACTGAATAATTGCCACATTATTCCGAATAATGTAAGCTAATGAAGTACATATCGATAAACGCTTCGTTACAAAACGGCACGTATTTACCTATACGACTCGTTACAAAACTACGAGTAGTTATTTGCCCAACAGTACCATTTAGACACGGTGGAACAGTCGTACTGTTTGGTAATCACTCATTACCGTTGTTTTCTATCATTAACAGTAGAGTAACTGAATGGTCAGTAACATTTGTAAAGACCAACAATTATTAGGTCTACAATTTAATGACGAGCTGAAAAAACTAATAGTTTCTAGAAAATTATACTACTTAATACAATAATATTAAACTTTGGCATGTTACTGTCAGATTTTGACTATCACTTGTGTTGACAATGAAGGAAAACATCGTGATGAACCGTGCATAGCTGAGAGAAATCCAAAAGTTCTTGATGGTTTGTGTAGTCCACCAACTCGCACCAGGCCAGCTTGGTGGACTAAGGCCTAAACCCTTCTCATTCTGGGAAGAGGCCTGTGCCCAGCAGTGGGACAGTAAAGGGTCTATTATGATGACGATATTATTAACTATTAAATCATTGCTTTTTGAGATGGTATCAAGTAAAAATCTTTGCTGAAGGGTTTAGATTAACTTAGAAAAGACAGATTTCGGATGCCATCTTGGTACAAGAATGTTTTTTCTCCCTTGGCTTAAAAGTGATATTAACAGCTGGAAGAAAGATATTAATTTTCATTTGAGATTTGATTAATCAACGATTGTAATGACAATTACATCATTAAGTCTTTCTTATTATTTAAGAATGTAAATCAATTTCGGGCCTATGATTAAAATTAGTAACAAATCACTTTCTAATCTAGAGACATTTATAACCTTGAAACCTTTCAACTGCTTCGTATCAACCATCTCTTCCATTAAGGCTAAGCGATAAAAAATTAAAATGATCTAACCTTCTCAACCAATTCAAAATTCTTAGAGTTATTTAAAAACCGGTTCTACCACTAACCACTAAATGACTTCCAACAATTACAACAATGGCAAATATTTCCGTTTCATTACCATTTTCTAAGCAACGACAATACTTATTTTATTCATCGTCAAACTCACTCATAGTACGGGTATAGTTGATGCAAATTCTCTATGGACTGCGATCATTCCCACGGGTTCAGAGTCGACTTTTGTTAGATGTCCCCTACCATGATTCAATTTTTTATCGTCACCATGTCGCTTTAATGACACCTTTACTTTCTTGTTTACTTTTGCACTTTTATCTATGTCATTGTAAATTTTTGGGGTGGTGTCTTTGGACAAGACATGAATGATATTTCTGTCGTTTTTTTCTTCTATTTGTTAAATAATTGATAGTTCAGATGCTCCTTTAACGGTCGTTTGCTGCTTATTGAGATGTGTCGGGAACAATAGTTGAATAATTTGTTTAACGTACTTTTTTTGAGAAGATAATTGTCCAGTGTTTGTTATTTTGGTACGTCATTAATCTTGAAAAGCCTCAATGATCCTTTTTTTCTGAATTTTTCATTGTCAACAATGTAAAATTAACCTTCTCTCATGCTATAAATTCACAAGAGCTGCGGAAACTAAATCGTTTTTTTATATTAAGTATTCGCGGAATTTTTATGCCCTGATATATTTCATCATAATTTTAAGTCTTCCGTGGTTATGTTAGGGCATGTAGTCTTACCAGTTGCATCTGAATATAATTCATCTAAAAATCAACCAAATCAACCCACACCATCGGATACTGTTTGACATTTCCCACTAATGTTCATTACTATGTATGCAAGCTCGAATAGATATAAACTTGTATGAATCAGGCCATTGATTCAGTTCATGTTAAGTACTGTTTATCGGGCAGCTTCCATCAGAATTCCCACATGTGCCGAGCAGCCGGTTCCCTTCATCGTACATACAAATATTATGTTACTTACTTCCTAGCATCCCGTGCTACATTTTGTACTGCTAAAGAATATAATTAATCTCTTTGTCTAACTCTGCTTTTTTCAAAAATTCTATGAACTCCAAAAGTTTTTAATGGTAAAATTGGAATCCAAACGTGATAGAGATTTTGATTGATGTAGAAAATCATTAATGAGCTTATAACGTCTTCAATAAATTTCATGTTAGGAAAGTAGAATCAACAAGAAACTTTATGATAAAGCATTTAATATCTGACAAGTTAAGTAGTTACTAGACAATTAATTTGCTAATAATTTTAAAACATCATTTAATTACGTAAGTTTGCATCTTATTTATCACAAGACCGTTTTCTAATTACAAAACTTTCTCCAGGCTATATGTATCGATTTTAATATCATATAGTAATAAAAAATACCTGACTTGGCATTTTGTTATGACTAACTACGCAGAAAGAAAGTTACTTCCACCTATTGGATCCAACTTTGGAGCCAGTAACGGTTGTTTAAGGAGAGTATCAATAAATATTGGCGCCATTGCATACCGATGTTGGTCAATTTTATATGCTTGGACAAAGAGTCTCTCTTATCAGTCTATGCTTTGGCGGAACATAAAAATCTTTGTCGCTTACATGTTATAATTATCTATTCATTGGCCGCCAATCCACTCGGAACGAAGCTCTGACTTAAGACGACGTGACTTTGTAAACCTATTTGTGGTAGGGCATGGTCCAATACAAGCCCATTTCTGGAATGTAAGTCGGTGACAATGCGTGGAACTAATTTCAGATAAATGAGATTTTTTGGTGACAAGTATTTTATGACTGTCCTGCGGAATAACTTAAATGCCGGGCATTCCGGGATTGAATGAATACCATCTTTAGTTCAAGATACAACTTTCCTAAATGAAAACCTCAGCTGCACGCGCTTCCTGCTACTGATCAAAGAGAGTATAGCAACCGGCAGATATTATAATACATTTGAAATTGCTAAAATATCTATGTCGGTTTTAGGGAGTACGGTAACTCTCTCAAGGACTGTCTTAACGATCACAATTTATCAACCTGCTTGCTTGTCCAGTATCATGTCTAGATGCATTAGTAATTAACCCTTCTATACCTTCCTTACCTAACATTATTCTGAAATTATTTTTTCGGCAATATTAATTTGTAATAAACACGAAAGAGCCTAGATCCCACAACACAGGGAATCCTATGTCTAATAAATATGTAACCAAGTGAGACAATAAATTGTATTATTTATTTATTTATTATTCTCTACGTTTTTGGGTTGCCTATGCTTAAGTCCAAGGAAGGACTGCATAAAGCTGCGATGATACAGAAACACGTCCTAAAGATATGAAAGTCAATTACAGTAAAATAGCAACATGCTCATAGTGCAAGTTGTGGCAGGATATGAGCTAACCGCCCAGAAACGTTTGATTTACCAATTTCCTTTGCAACCATTACAGCAACGGAGAAAGGTACACTGACATACTTCGTTCCTATATTACAAGACACAATTTGACAATCGATCAGTTTCAGAGCACAATTCAAATAATCAAGAACGAATAGTTCGTTCTTACTTTGTCAATCAATGCCACTAAATAGCATCCATTACACTTTTACTTCATACTTTGATGGATCATTTGTATACCTATGTAGCGACGGATATAATTCTACATTTATGATCCCGCGTCGCTGCATCAACAATGCAGAACGCGTCCGATTCCAAATCCGTCGTCAACGTCCCGTAATGTCCTGCATCAGTCAAGCCCCGCCTGCATTCCTAATCCAAACCAATTCTTCTTAAAGACGTACTATTATAGAGTAACCCGGCGTAACCCGACCCGTATTATCAGCTAATAGGACATTCGTATAATAGTTTCCCATTGTGTCTGGTTCCCGACGCACCTCGCCTGTCAACTGTTGAACCGATAACCGTGAAATCTGTTGATGCTGTAAGACCTACCACGATGTCTAATGGCGTTCGTAGATTAGTTAAAACAATATTGTTTTAAAATGTTTTCAAGTTTGAGAGGGTTAAAATTAAACAAATGACTACTTAGACAATGTTTTGTAAATGGAAGTGTGTTATCTATTTAAAAACAAAAGCTCATGAAATACCAGATTTAAGTGGCACGAGAGCATGTTTCAATGCTAATTATGAAATTGAAGACGTTGTTAGGACTAATCAATCGAAACGAATACAAAAAGTAGTAGATTTTTCTTTCAGACTTGAGATTGTAATGAATTACCAATTTCTCATTACAAGTGATTAACACCTGAATCTAAATAGGGGAAATCAATCCGAGAATTTCTTTCAAACCGTATCATGCAGTTAAATCATAGATCTAATGATCTGTGAAAAAAATCCCGGCCGGCGCGGGCGCAGCGCAACATGGAACTATAATTTTATAATCGCGTGTGTATGACTATAGTCGGTAAATCAAATATTTTCCCATAATTTTAGACAGTAACACTTTCTATACGGTGTGATATAAAAATAAAGATAATAGCTTTGGTGTATCAAATAAAGTTAAGATGTGTGACGATTTTACTCCGTGATACAATGAAAGTTGCTCGTTATTTTACTAGAAATTGCTCAGTGATTTGGCATAATTTGTTAGAAAAATCGTACTCTTGCTTACTTATTTCCACTTTTTATGACAATTATTTTTGTTTCTGTAGGTCGGTAAGCGGCTACGGTCTACTTGATGGAAAGAAGTTACCACCGCCTATAGCACCAAAAGCATTGCTGGTGCGTAATCAACAGTGTTGTCAAACGTCCCGCTTTTAGCGATCCCGCATTTCAGCCCTGAGCGAAACGCCAAAAATCCCGCTATCCCATCTAAGCACCCACACGAGAAGAGCGGGTGGCGAATAACGGGCAACTGCGGTTTCTAAGTCCAGATTTTTTCGTCCCGGACTCGCTTTTTTTCATGTAAGTCCCGGTATTTGGAGAAATGGATCTGGCAATACTAGTTGCCAACCTTAAGGCCTCTACGGCTTGTTTTGCGTCATGTTTGCTCGCTTAGTTCGGGTTAGTTGGCCGCAATAACCCGCCAGTAATAACCCGCCGGGTGAAACCGCCGAGCGCCGGCTTTGATGTGTAGAGGCTTTTAGGACAAAGTTAAAAAGTCTCGTGTGTCTATAATTTCGTTAATGATAATGATCGACTAGAATTGGCGTGTAGTAGTACCAGTTGGTCTGATAGCTAAAATGTTATCGACTTCCGTAGTTGCGCACGCGATTATGCAAAACAGTAGATAGTAATTACACACTATTCACGTTCTACTACAAGTAGGTACATAATGATGATCGTACGATAAGACGACAATTCCTGATCGCCAACGAACATGAATGATAGAAATGTTATTATTACAATAGATTGACGTAGAGCTTGTAGTATGGAAATAATTTATAAATGTAGTTCTTAGGTTTTATTGAAGTTTCTATTGGTGATTGGGAGTTGTCATCTTATAATATGATAATTTCTTGTATTATTAGTTTAATTACTTTTAAATTGTGCAGTAGTACACAACGGACTGTCCCCATAATCTATCTTTCTCGTCTTCCTAGTACATCCAAAGGTTGTCGGGAAGATATCGCTATTAGCGATAAGACCGCTATTGTACCTTTGTTTTTTTTTCAGTATACTTTAGCTGTAGTGTACATTATAGCATCCTAACTAATATTATAAATGCGAAAGTAAGTTTGTTTGTTTGTTACCTTTTCACGCCTAAACCACTGAACCGATCATCCTGAAATTTTACATATACTTACGTTGTCAGGTGTAAAGATACGGACATAGGATAGGTACCTTTCATCCCGAAAAAAAGTACTGTTCCCGAGGAAAACAACAATAACGATAATAAATGGCGCCACGTGTTTTTCGAATCATGATTGAATTATATTAGTATACAAACTTTAGTAGTGTGTTAGGAGTTTTTTTTAACGCGAGCGAAGATGCGGGCGTAAGCTATCTATACTAATATTATAAAGAGGTAGAATTTGTTTGTTTGTTTGTATGTAGGAGGTAATCTCCGAAACTACTCATCCGATTTCAAAATTTTTTTCACTAATAGGAAGCTACGTTATCCTTGAGTGCTATAGGATATATTTTAGGATTGTAGTAGTAGTAGTAGTTTTTTTTTAACGCGAGCGAAGCCGCGGGCGAAAGCTAGTTATTTTATATATCTGTCTACTATACTCTGTCTGGCCCGAATCATTTCGAAAAAAGGTAAACTTTAAATACCAGTTTTTTATATTTTCTTTTCAGACTTTAATAACTGGCATAGTTACGTGCGCAACAGAATTGTGATTGCTATCCTAACCCCTTACATGGAGCACATTACCGTTTCCTTTCTGCGAGCTCTTTCATTTAGTTAATGATACAACAGTAGTTTAACACTTACAACTTTAAAGAGCAAATCGATTGCGAGATTAATCGATAACTTCCCCTGCAACTTATCGATTCATTGACTGTAGAAGAAATGCCTTCCTTTAAAAGGAATAAATTACAAGGTACAGAATGCAATAGGCTATCTTTATTTTTGAATTTGTAAACCAGTGAAAGATAATTTTCTAAGAAATTTTATCGTAGCTGTCAAAAATCTTGTTTATCCTTATCTACCCTTGCATTATCAAATCATTCAATGATATCAGCGATTTGAATGTCAATGATAGCTGGTATAATGATTGATCCTGATGACGTCATATCAACGTAAGAAACTGTCACAATTCTGTTATCAAACATTTCGAAATTTCTTCCTTATGATAAAAGTCAAAATGAAAACAATGCAAAAGAAAGGCATAATGCATTAGTTGATAGTAATATAGCTATTAGAATAAAATTATTAAGGTAATAGACAAGTTGACAGCATCAATAAATTGCAAATCTAATTCGTCCGCCAGTAAGAGTTTTGAAAAATAATGGACCCGAATTTTTTCTTTTGTTAAATCTATGAATATTTGGAAAGATAAAACGCATCAAAACTCGAGAGTTTTGATGAGAAAAAAACGGGTCAAATATTTTAAAATAATCTGACGGGCTAATTAGATTTTTTCAGTCAAATAGGTACCCTATTATTGTTCTGACTTATAAAAGAGCAGGTCTGTTTTTAACAGCAATCATTTTTTGACGAGAGTATAATATTATTCATATATTATCAATATATTATATTATATAGAAATTATAATATATAGATAATTATAAAATCTATATATATTATTATTTATATAAATATATTTTAAGTAATTTATATTTATCTTAGGAATTCGTATTATAAGTATTCAGTTCAAAATTGTCAACTCTTTTTATTTTTTTGCTGTACCTATTTCGATGCTTTTCTTTTTAACCCAAAGGTTGACTGGTAGAGAATGCCATATGGAATTAAGTCCGCCTTATGTACCACCATAGTGCATAGAAGTATAAATAAATAAATAAATTATTCATCATAAAATCCTCTTCTTATACGACGATGACGATGTATGGACGGACGCAACGTTTAGTACACTCCTACTTACCTTTAGTGAAATGCATAAAAAGATCTTCCACAAGTACTTAAATTAAGTATGTCCGGCACACCTTGTGCAGTCATCCTCGCGACAGACTTTGTTCACTGGCATGAGCTATTCGCAAATAGCCGTCACGAGAGAAGAATTTGTGAAATTTTGGGTTGGGCGTACGGTCAGCATCAAAAGTAGCTGAACAGCAGAGTTTTTAAACTTGGCATTAATTAGAAAACGAATTGTTTTAAAACAAAAAGTTTAATAGATACCTAGAGCTGCTAGATATAGCTCTAAGTATGCCTTAAATTTTTTGCTTCCTATCAATTAGTTATCTAATTAATGCAAAGTTTAAAAACTCAAATGTTCAGCTACTCTTGATGCTGACTGTACCAGCAATGTTTCACACAAGATAGTACCTCGGACACCATATAAAATCTCACCTGTGTCTGTAGACAGGTGACAATCGATGATCGTCATAGAATAGATAAGCCAATTAAATGTTTGGAAATGACATAACAGATCGCTTGACCGGTTGAAAGCTTATGTCAATCCAGTACATCTCATTGTCGTTTCTATTCTCTAGCGTTCATCGATTGCTATTTGTCTCCAGCCACTGATGTGATTAAATATAGAGTTTTTAATCTCATCAAATCCCCTAAGGCCATAGTAAAGGAGAATGACCAAAAGTGGTACCAAAAAGTCTCATGCATCAAGATCAAAATATTATAGTAATTATTTTCATACATTTTTACGACATTACATGTCGGGAATATGATTTTTGAACAGGGAATTTAATTTAAACTAAAAAAGTGTTGATATTGTTTTATTCCCTTTACATGACGTTCCGTTTCACATGATTTATGATTACTATAACCTTGAATTTTGAAAGTATCATGATCACATCTTTCAAAAACATGTAAAAAAAATATATTTTGCCGATTCTACATTAATTAAAAACAACTAGAAATAGATTAGAATTTTTTTTTAAACGATTCATTTTTTATCTGTGGTTAATTGGCCGTTCACAGCTGGTTGTAAAGATGTAGAATGCAATCTTAGAGCATATACCTTGCAACAGATGCGGATTACTGTTTTTAGAGCAATAATCGTGTATGACATGTCCACATTGTCAGGTTATTTAGATTATTTCTAAAATCTCCGAAACTCGCGTTTTGTTTACAAAAAGAATTTTTGTAGGAGTTATTAAGATAAGTGTAGTCTATAAAAACAAAGTTTGACTTTGATGCAGCATGGTACGGGACTCCGTACATCCATGAGCATTGTCCTTTTATGATTGACTTGAAATCACAATAGATCAGTAGACCAAAGGGCTTGGGACCCTTCCTCTTTCCTCAAACCATACTAATAACGCTGATCGTTCGTTCTGCCTAGCCTTTTCTCAACTTTGTTAAGATGCGGCTGAATACCTGTATTTTATACGGAGCGACTGCCATCAGACCTCCGCAGCGCAGTAACTGGGCAATGCCGATATCCTGAGGTTAGATCAGTTGTCAGACTTTCAGGCTTCTCGATCCGTAACGGCTATGATAGGTGCTCTCCGAACCACGAAGAGGTCTCGATGAGACACGAATGGTCACCCATCCACAGACTGACCGCTGTAAGCGCCGCTTAACCTTGCAAATCCTTTGATCCGCGCTGTTGTTAATTAGCCACGAGCCCCTCGACTTAGGTGGCAACTCGTCCGCAAATTATTTCGCCCGCGGCTGAGTCGCCACCATTTTAAATTGTGAGGTGGCAACTCGTCCGGACGAGTTGCCACCTAAGTCTCCGATACTAACAATGCTGATATTACGTTTAACACCATTGACTTAGAATAAGTATGGACCTCGCGTCATCGCTCAAAAATGTCCGAACCGAAAGTGAGTTAAAACACGATGAATTAGAAAAGAGCTACAATTGCGCGCGTCATTCTTCATTTGGGCGAACAAGCAGCTACACCTCAATGTCACATGTCAACAATGCCGTTCTGTGTAGTGAGATCGTGTAAAAACTACTCAAAAAAGTGAAAAAAGTTGATGGTGTATCATATTTTCAGTAGGTATATTATTGTTTTAAAATTTTAAAGTATTATTTTGTTAAGGAACATTGTATTTTACTTAAAATTGAATTAATTGCAAGAGCAAAACACACAATAATCCAACTAAACAAAAAGTATCTTATTTTCCTTCCTTTGTTTGACCAATTATGTCAACTTCATTTGGTTGGATTACCATAAGAAACTTGACATATTTGTCAGACATTAGAACAAAGATTCCAAAGAGTCGTTATTTTTACGCGATGTTTTTTTGTATTGCGATTTTGAACCAATTGCAATTTGTTTTGTGCTATTTATTTAAACAAGTTATTTTTAAACTTGCATTGTATGCAAACATATTATGTACGAAAATATGTATGTTGTCCTTCCGTTTCAAAATTGTATTGGTTTTTCGGTCACTACCAAGTTTCCGATCGAGCTGAAATTTTGCAGGTAGGTATGTGCATTTTAGATCATTAAAATGTCATTGAACTAATTTGATGATGGAGCCGAAGATTAGGCAGGCACAGGAATAAATGGTAGGCTCGTCGAGTTTCAGCTCATGTATTTTGTCATTACAAGCACTTTTTATTACATAAATAATGACGTAGGTCCGATAGTAGAGCCGGAAAACGGGCTCTGGAACTTCCTAATGGCAAATTGTGGACACGTGACGTTTGGGCGCGTTTGTTTAGTTATCATAAACTCTTTTAAATACACATGACAAAAGATTGTTTCATTCAAAAAAAAAAAAATATGCCTCTGATTTATTTTCAGTTTTCCTCGAGATCAATTAGATGAAGATGATGATGATGCTGATGCTGATAGTGATACTTCAGCAAAGGAAGCGAAATCGCGTTTTTGAAAATGACGATGTTGTAATTTTGCAAGAAATGTTCTATGCTCTTTCGGTTAGATTAAATATTTAGCGATCGCAATAAATATAAATAATAATAAAATCTTTTAAAAATTAAGGTTGCTCTATTACTCCTATGTTCTCCAAATTTTCGTTTAACATTAGATGAAGTTTCGAAATTTGAAAAATTGAGCAGTGCCGTCATGTTTTCGTATGGTAAAAATTGTTGCAAGCAAAATTAGGCATTATGATAACGACATAGGATTTCGTCCTTCGTAAATGAGCTTGTTGGTATTTCTAAGTTTGTATTATGTCAATTCAGGACACTTTAATCGTGAATTTTGTACTACACTCGTTGTCCATACTTATTCTAAGTCAATGTTTAACACGTTCAATGCCGGGGGGCACCCGTGGAGGGTTCATTTTAAATGTAGATATTTCTTCGTAATACACCGTCATGAAACAAGTCACAAGACCCCGTGAAAACATTATTTCACTACGTAGTAGAGTGTTTTATGGTTTTAAGCCTAATGCTAAGAACCTCCTCGAGGGTTCACTCTTAGCGCAAACGTAATGCCGAGGAGGATGTTTTTTTCGTTCTTTGCAAAGTCCTCGTGGATGCCCGTCGCCCGGGGAAGGCGAAGGGGTATGCCGGACTCTTACTGGCTAAAAACCCACGGCCCACGGTGTTCCTTCTCCTGGCCGGGGTCGTGGGAATCGCAGCTGCATGCACCGCAACCCCGGCAAGTCTCGGTCCTATATGGGGCCTTGCCCCACGTTCTCCTGAGAGGCGCGCGCGGAACATTGCGCGCCGCCTTCTCGGGCCTGTTACTGGTCGGGCGACGGGTCCCCTAACCCACCGCGCGCAGGCCACACACTAGGGTGGCCGGAGATATTCGCGCGCCCTCCGGCGCCCCGTGCGTCTGGCGCGGGAAGGGAGAGTGGCAGCTGCCTCTCTTACCTCTCCGCTCACTCTTTGGTCGCCATCACCTCTTCGCAGAAGGAGGCGACGGCTTCCCACGCACTCTCGCTCCCGACCCTGGAGAGAACCACGGCCGGAAGCGAGAGGTCATGCCGAGGACCCTCCTGGAAGGTCCACTAACCATATGTATGGCGGGATGGCGTATGAATTCTATGAAAAGTGTGGTGAACTCGAATGTGTTAAATATGACTTCCCAGCAAGAATAGATGCTAGCCATCCTCCTTATAATATTACAATGTCTCAATCACAATATTGTATCAGTATCTATTCTTGCTGGAAAGTCACGGCGCGATCTATTTCAGAGACAACATAGTGACAATACAAACAAAGTAAGGAAACAGTCAGTGATGATGTGATCTTCTAATTACTATGCATATTGTTCCTTTACGTGTCTAACATTAGATATCACGAACTTGCATGACAGAAGCGCTTCACGTTTGAGCGACGACAAATGCGGACAATTATTATGCAGAATATATTAATTACATACCGATTCCTTCCTTCCCTATATTATCGATTCAACCGACAATTTTAATTGTGAAGGAACTAGCAACAGCATAATTATGAAAATGATAACCCACATTAGACATTGTTGCAATATTCATTAGATTAACTCGTGCTTCTAATTATGTGGGGTTTTTGAGTGGGAAATTGCTAGTGAGTGTATTTCCGATAAGTTTTTTGTGGTCTTGAACAAGGAATACTTTTTTCGAAATCTGTTTTTTTTTATTTGTCTTGGACACGTTTGAATCTAGTCGCATCTGATGGTAAGCGCAGACAGTCTAAGAGCCTATGCACACCACGTCTTATTAACGCGCCGTCGACGCGCGTTTCTGTCATACTTCATACTTAAAAAACGTTATTGTGATTTTTTATGTAGGTATGGAGTTTGACGGAAACGCTCGTCGACGGAGCGTTAAAATGATGTGGTGTGCATAGGCCCTAAGATGGAGCACACGAATCCAAGTTACAGATATAGAGGGATTCCTCTATATCACACACACGACGGAACATAGTTAACTGCTTGGCGCGGTACTTTATTAAGAGGATGGTACAGGGTTGGAAAAAAACAGTTTTTTTTTTAATTTTATAAAACAAACAGTTCAAATTGTTTTAAACAAGTGTTTTTTTGTTTTTTTTTTTGTCCTTTTTAGTTTAGGGCATTATTTCAAATTATTTCGACCTATAATGTTTCATTTCTAGACTAGATCTTTTCAAATTCGCCATAGTAAATTTAATATTTACAAAAAACGATCAATGGATAAACATTTATGTTGCTTATCTCAAAAAATACTGAATGCTTTACATTCACCCAGTAAGTTCTAACCTTCTAATTAATGTTGATTCTTAAATTGGGCGACATAGGGACTTACCTAGCGGGACTATACCGGCGGGGAGTTACCTATGAACTATGAATTCTATTTTTTAATAGAATTTAATTTTGAATATTCTAATGCATGTTTCAAAAATAAAATATAACATAGCAATAGCATAGCTAGACTCAACTGGTTTTATGTCAAGCTATTTAGACTCCTAAATATTAATTTATTTTCATTTTATATCCATTCATTCGCCATGAAAAGCAGTTTTAAAGCTTGTTTTTTCTTATTGTTTTGTACAATACTTAAAACTTGTTTCTTTGTTTTTAAACTTGTGATAAAAACACGGTTTAAATTCAAACTGTTTTAAATACTGTTTTAAACACGTGTTTTAAAACAACTTGTTTTAACCATACTAACCCTGTGATGGTAGCTAGCCAGGTGGACCGTGTAAATTCTACCACCAAGCGTGCTGGGTTTTATTGAATCTTACAACACGCGTCTACTCCCAGCGTGCGGTGACGAAGTTTTATATTCTAGCCCAACCCCAAACGAGGAATTCTAAAAATGAAAATTTGGCATACCAACTGCTTATTAACCTTCCCGAATAATTATTAGACCTCATATACACAGGGTAAGTAACTGACTCCAAACTCGAGACAAGTCAGTGCTGACCCGATACTTACCTAGTGTAGATTGATTGCGACAGCGCTGTACTGACTCCAAGACGACACGTTTGGTGCAGTGGCTAAGCGATTGGCTTCTGCGCTACGGGTCGTGAGTTCGATTCCCACATGGAACAAAAATTTGTATGGCCTACAGATGGTTGTTCCAGGTCTGGGCGTTTGTGTATGTGAGATTTGTGTCTGTAAACGCACCCACGATACAAGAGAAATCTTAGTGTGGCGCAGTTTTTTTTTAAAATCTATTTCCTCATCAATTTACACTAGGTAAGTATCGGGTCAGCACTGACTTGTCTCGAGTTTGGAGTCAGTTACTTACCCTGTGTATATGAGGCCTTATTTGTCAATCTAAATTCAAGATTATGCTTTACACAGATGCACAATCTTGGTACGTGGCACTTGAGAATGGTACGTGTGGCTTTGAATGTTTCTGTAACAAGAGAAGGCGTTCACGTAGGCAATCTATTTTACACAACACCGTTAACAACTAAAGCCACGCACATAATCAAGTTCTCATAATTAGCTTCAGATTACAGCTACAAATAAACGAATGAGCGAACAAAATGACTAATAACTACAATTATTGCCGAGCAACGTCGCGATCGACAATTATTATGTTGTTCAGTAGCGTTTGCGAAAGTCGTCCAACATGTACTTACGTGGCTCGCAACAATGCGATGTGATCGTGCAACTGTTTTAGTGAATCTTGCGACATTGGTGCACTAAAATGCTGCTGAATGGTGTATGGGTGTTTTTAGAGCAGCGGGAGTTCGGCGTCCTGTAGGTGTTTTGTTTTCTGAATGGGTATTGTGAATTGGGATTCTGTATAAATAAAAATGAGTTGAAGTATTTTATTTTAAGTTGTCGTTACATGAGTAAAGTTTTCGTTTTGAATGGATGAAGAAATCTTGACTTTAATGTCCAATTCAATTTGGTTTGACAGCAATTTTAAGTTTTAGTGAACTAATTTAAATTTAGTGTTAATCAAAATAACTAAGTAATTAAGATTTCACAAATTAGTTAGTACAAAAATCTGATTCAGTATTTGCGTTCAGTTGTGTGTCGTGGTGGGACAATCAATTCAAATAAAATTCTAGTGC
This sequence comes from Amphipyra tragopoginis, assembly GCA_905220435.1. Taxonomy (NCBI): domain Eukaryota; kingdom Metazoa; phylum Arthropoda; class Insecta; order Lepidoptera; family Noctuidae; genus Amphipyra; species Amphipyra tragopoginis. Next base: position 17,707,656 of record HG992009.1, read on the forward strand.
GACTCGAATTGAGGAATGTCTGATCAAAAGTGGCTATTAAAATTATAAACTATTTTTCCAAAAATGATCAATTATTTTTATGTTGTATTCATTTTTTGTAGCAAATACTAGCTTCCCAAGTAACAAAAGCTTCTATAACCAGGGTGTTATAACACCAAATAGTGATATAGTAGGCCTATAGTGGTAACCATTGTGCCAGCTTGTACTATAAAGGTTTTTAAAAGAGCGTTTTGGTTCTATAAGATTAAAGAGCATTTAAGTTCTATAATTTAGCTCTTAGAACGTTTACAGGACCATACAAAAGAATCTTTAAAGTGTTGCACTGTAATAGATATGAAAAAAGCGATTATGGTACTATTTAGTACTATAGACGACCTTTCTGACACTTTTATGTATCTATTTTGCACTATTAATGCGTAAAAATAACTTTTACAGTACTAGTATTGTAGAAGTATCGAAAACATTATTACAGTATCAATCTGCACTATAAAAGTACCTTGCACAACCATTACGTCACCTTTTAGCTCCTTAAATGCTCCCTCAACATCGCTATGGCGCTAGTTCTGTAAAAGTCATGAAAACTCTTATATAGTACTAAATAGCTCTATAAGTGAGTTTGTGTTACTACTACGGTACTAAATCGTGACATAAAAGCACTAAAATTAATAATTAATGGACTAATTCGTTTTCGGTGAAATATGGCTGCTGTTTTCTGCCATGATAGCACATTAGCAGCACGGCTGGAGCCAATGTGTACTATAGCAGCCATAGTTGGGACAAGTCCTTATTTTATTAATTAAAATTTAATTAAAACACGAAAATTATGAGGGCGCATTGTCAAATTTGAAATCAGCATAATTATTTTATCGATACAATTATTTTCGCAAGTGCAAGTTATGGCAGAATTACGATCCATGCATGTTTTGAAGTTGTCCTGAACAATTACCGATATATTTTCACAACACGAACAAAATGTGTGATAAAAAAGATCACTGGAATCGTTTACGGTGCAAAATAGCACTATAAAGATGTTTTGGTTACTTTTATAGTGCAAATTTGTGACATAAACGATGCAGAAACACTATTTTAGTACTAAAAAGCGTTTCTCGACACTTTTACTTTTCAACTATAGAGCTGATTTATCACCGTGAGAGCCTGTATGTAATGTTTATAGAATAAATCAGTGATAAAACTAGGGCCTATTTGGGGTTCTGTAAACGTTTACAACACCATTATAGTACTAATCATAAACACTAAATAGCACGCTCCAAAACGTTCTCAGGACTTTTATAGTATCAAATTTTGTTACTTGTTCTGACCAAAATTAAAATTTTTAGGGTACATTTTTATAGAGAAACAGACGTTGTAGTTTAGATGCAGTCTGAGATAGGAAAAGAAAACGATTAAAAAAAACTACACAGAAATAAAAAAAGTTTTTTTATGAACGTAGTTAGCGGCGTGTGATTTAACACTCCTCAATTATTCTTCATCAATTACTCAAAAATCTTCAAAAACATTTTCACTATTTAGCATTAGGTGCGTGACTCACCCCATAAGTAATATTTTACCATTCAAATAAACATAATGCATCCATCATTTTGGACTCAGCAGGAGCTCCGTACGGGAGAGTATTAATTTGTTAGTATAGAAGATTGAATAGGTAGTTACTGACGTTTCTTTCTTTCCTTTATTTTATTTTCATTCTTTTTTTTCTATTTTACATTATTAATCTTGAGTCAAAACGGTCATTCGTTTTCAGTTAAAATCCAATTGTGTACAATATAAAAAATAACAGTAGCAGCACGGAGTCTGGATTTGTGCCCGGTTAATGGCAATAAGCTCACCCTTATTACATGGGACTTAAACATAACGGCGAAATGTACTATACACGTCTGCCCAACCCTTCAAGGAATACAGGCATGATGTTATGTTGTATTATATTAAATTAAGTACTTTTTAAAACACCATATGAAGCGTTAGTGATATTTATAATGGTCTTGTTAAAATTGAGAACAGCATGCGTTCCCAATGGGGTTAATAAATAATCGTATCCCGGTGACCATCTGGGCTATGTTCCAGACTAGTCTATTGTGGTAGGTATATATTAAGTTCAATTTTCTTATCAATAAAAGTAATAACAGTTGTTTCATTGAAAACACGGAAATAAGTAGATAATATATTTTGCCTAGCCTTTTCCCAATTATTTTGGCTCAGTTTACAGTCTAACCAGATGCGGGTGAATACCAGTTTTTTTACACGGAGCGACTGCCACCATTCCCCGAGACCCAGTTATTGGGCAATGTCGATATCCTAAGGAAATAAGTATACATATTATTATGCTGAAATTAAATTTTTGAAATAAATTGTTATGATTTTTGATAGTTTTCGGATAAAAACAGCTAATAAATCGCCGTCTGGTGAGACAGACTTCCAAAATACACTACCGAAAATATCTCAAATGCAAATACGGTGACTACCGACACTCTTATCTTACCAATCTTCTGGAATTCCCATAGATCTCTGATAAAAACCAAATTTAATATTCAAAACATAATACTTAACACAATGGCCATAAAACATGGCAACATTTTGCAAGGGTGAAACAGTACAATGCACTGCGGTCGGTATTGCACAACCTGCGCCTGCGCCGATGTTATCAGCACATTCGCTAGAGATTAGCTAGATAAAGACGTTTGTGGTTAGCATAGACAGTAATAGTAGTAAATGTCTGGATACTGACAATATTATATTAACGACTGGATACGGATGTGTTTTCGTTCCTAAAGAAAGAAATACTGTAATGTCGGGGCCACAGGAACGTAAATTAACGTATTAACTGACAGGAATACAAAAGATTTGTGCAATTTATGCGTCAATTTATGGCGTTAGGTGTCAGTGTAGCCCCAATATAAGGCAGACCGCAAATGGCCACTAAGTTGCCCTAGCAAAGTAGATCGTTTTTTTTTTGTATCTGCAATTACTTTTGGTTTTTGGCCTGCAGCTAAAAACAAATTGCGATCGACTATGTCTCGAGCAACTTGGTAGGCCATGTGCAGTAAGCCTAAGATCTGAATTACATAGAAACGGCATAAGACGCAGGCACGGCGCAGGCGCGTCACTTTCATACATATTTCGTGCCGCTTCAATTTTTTTTCGCACAAAATGTATAACAGCGACGCGCCTGCGCCGTGCATGCGCCTTATGCCGTTTCTATGTAATTCACGCTTAAGGGGGCATCAAGAACTTTCGTACGTTCAGAGTTTAAAGTACTTAAGGATTTGTCACACAGGATGCGTTCTGCGTCCTCCGGTCCGGTCAAATCGAACGCAGCTCGCATTCTATGTTCACATTTGATGTTCACATCATTTGCGTTTTATAAATTTAATATTTCATGTAATTACGATCTGACTATGCGGGCACAAGCAAAGAACGTAGGAAACGCATCGGTCAGGCGGTCGCCCGTCCGCTACCCTCCCACCCGGGAGGGTAGCGGACGGGCTGCCTAGTTGAGGGCAGACGGGCTGCGGGCGGCGGGCGACGGGCGTCGATCCGGGCAGTTCATAGGGGTGATCGATGTTGCAAAAACATCAATGATGACATCGATAATGACATCAATAGCTGAACATCGATACTTGATGTTTACCGAACACAAAACATCGATACAAACACAACTACACGCAATCAAATATAAAATGGCCACTGTTTGCCCTGCCCGTCAGATCGCTGACCGTGCCCGGATGCCCTGACCGGATGCCCTGACCGGATGCCCTGACCGGATGCCCTGACCGGATGCCATGCCCGGATCGCTGACCGGTTGCCCTGACCATGATGTTCACATAGGATGCGGGCTGCGTTCGATTTGACCGGACCGGAGGACGCAGAACGCATCCTGTGTGACAAATCCTTTAGGATCTTGTAAAAGTAGTTTTCGTCCTTTGTTTTGTAGTTTCGCACCGTTAAAGGTAGTTAAATTGTTTCGCAATCTGACCAGTTTTGATAAAGACCTACCTTTAATTATTACAGTGTGAGATAATTAAAGATCATTAGGGTTTTGGGTGCATTAAAACAGCCTCCATGATTGATGATACTGAAGTCCTTCCGGCGCACCCTGAGGAGTCAGCTCCACTACCAACATTGCTGACTGGCTATAATCTTTTCACCACGGCAGGAGCTATTCTTGTATAGCTCGTGCTGACATGAGAGAGAGTGTGTGAGATTCCAGTGTTCTGTCTCGTTGACCATCCAGACTTCATTGCTCAGAGAGTCAAACTTTTTTGCAGCGCAGAAAAATAAACTGCTTATTAATTTTAAGTAAAGTCACGAATTCTCAAGGTTTATGCTGCATTATAATGCACAAATCCTAGAGAAATCTTTTTATTGCCTTCCTACATACTTGCTACTGTAATAAAAATAATTCAATGACAATTCTTAACATTTCACGTTTTACATAAAATCTGTCTTTTTGGCAAAATCTTGATAAGGATAACGAGTTTTATATTTATGTATTAACTTATTTAAGTAAGGCTATATTATGCACGGTAATATTATTCTTGTTAAAACGGTACTTGGGTTTGGTTTAAGAGCAAGTTACGGGAAACATTAACAACTTTTGTTTAATGTATATTAAAGTATGTTTAATCTTAATGTTCTAACTGGCATTGCCTTCTAACTTTAATTTAAATTTGACGAGGCCGCAATAAAAACGTGTACTTATAGTTTTGAGTAACATAAAACACTAATCTTGTAGAAACTTTTTGTATTAGAACAATCCCAGATTTAAGAATCGCGCGACTCATGAATTAGCATAATTATTGTTGACTAGCTGTCGGCATGCGTTGCAATGCACTATTTCCTACTTACTACCTACCTACTACTTACCGACTACCTATCTTCAGAAACAAAATCAAAATAGTAACAAAAACTTAAAACCATTTTCATGCATGCTGTAAACAAAGAAGAATATGGACATACTTACTGAGATAATTGCGTTTTTTTTTCTTTAAATATCAACATTTTTTTTCACCTTCTACTGACATTTTACGACCGAAACAAAACAAAATTTAGCGAAATCGGTCCAGCCGCTCACGCGTGTTGCCGTGATCAAGGGAAATAGGGATTCATTTTCATATACATAGATTAGTTGCAGAATATGCTCATATATTATTATAATAAAAACTTATTGAAATACAGAACACTAGCTGAATAGTGAATGTCCTGCCCAATGATGTGTAACTGTACTAATAGGATATTGATTACGGAGTAAGTAATAGAAAAGTGGATCAGATTTAGCCAGAATAAACCTAAACAACAACAAGTATAACCCCTTGTGAAAGAGTTCGTCGGAGGAACTACCTCCATACCTATTTCTGCCGCTAAGCAGTATTGCTGTATTCCGGTTTGAAGGGTATGGGTGCCGGTGAAAATACAGGCACATGTGACTCTCCAACTTTGTCTCTAAGGTTGGCAATGCATCAGCAAACCTTTTTTTCTATTGAACTGATGTAGATGTTCCTTTCCGTTACTACGTAGGTAATCGAGCAGTTATTGGCGAGACCTGAAGGGTTTCCAGACAATAGTGGGGAAGTATAATACGAGTACTTAACCTAAGCTAACTTTATACTGCACTAATACCATGACTACTAGCAACAACAGCACTAAGGGCCCTAGTGGGACTCGGACCTCGGCTTAGGGCGTTGCTGGTGGGGGGTTGGGAGGGAGACAGCTTGATGAGGGCTGTATTAGGGTTTTCGCGTTCCCGGCCTATTTGAGTTCCCGGGAATCGGGATTTTTTTCTCTCAATTCCCGGGAATTCCCGGGTACCCGGGAATTTTCATGTTTTTTGTATAAATATAGTTTTTCTCGTATATTTCAACATTAAACTTGTTTAAGTACTTTAAACATGATAAATTGTCTAACATACCAATCAACTTTTCATATCAAAATAAAAATTCTTACACTTATTTAAAAATTGAACTAGGAACAGTTACAGTAATTTATTGTGCGACGTCACGAGTTTCTTTAATGAAAAAAAAGTCTTCTCTTCATATAATATGGGAAAATATTACGGAATAACAATACGGTGAATGACTATAAAGGATGTTACCAAATTCGTGTAATACCTTAAAACCACATGATCACTGGTGTAGAATGACCGAGCACGGGATTTAGCTTGATTAAAAATAAAAATAAAGTTTTTTTTTCTTGCGGTAGCGATATGTGATCGAAAATTAACATAACATAACCAGCTAATAAAGTAAGTACAAATAAAAAAATTTATTGCTTAATAAAATTTTTATTCATTGGAACTTTTCGACGCCACTCATCAATGAATGAAAGCACGGTGATACAGCTGGCTAGCACGACTAGCACGAAATCGTTTTTTGGAGTCGGTTAACTCGGGGCGCAAAAAGGGCTCGAAAACAATTTTTTTTTTCGAAAATGGAACTATTTTGTATTAAAAAAAACATTTAGGGTTAATCTATGACCAGTAAGATCACGCTGTTTAAAGGAATTACAAGAATTCGTTTACAGCCTATATATTTTCATTATAAATCTCTAAATTACACAAAAATAAGCATTGTGAATAGATTCAACAAATGCAACATTTACAAAAAAAAAAACTCAAGCGTTTAGAATTTGTTTACTAGACAGAGACAACAGTACTGTGTGCTGACATCACGATACATTTACCCCATTCTGAGTTCATACCACGCAGTACAATGTCCGTTTCACGAGAGAGAGACAGAAAATGTTCTAAAATCTTTGGAAGCGTGCAGACCCTTCATTTTTCATCATCATTTCTTCATTTCAAATAATTCCCGGGTACCCGGGATTCCCGCCAACAAATTCCCGGGTCCTAAAATTCCCAAATTCCCGGGAATTCCCGGTTCCGGGTACCCGGGGCGAAAACCCTAGGATGTATTATCGATGTGAATCAGCAAACCTCTTGGTGTTGTAGGTGTATAAAGGCGGAGGTGATCCCGTACCATCACGGGCACGGGCTTGTTTTCCAACCTTTTAGGTACATAAAAAACTGAGATTAATGAATCTGTGAAGAAAAAGTTGGAAAACACATTGGTAACATGACGACATTACTTATTAGAAATGAATGCCAAGAGAGCATGGTGTCCCATAACCCCAATGCATCAAAATGTAAAAGTTATGCAAAAAAAAAAAACATTCAACATCCAAATGAAGCAATATTGACTTGTGAAAGAAGCCCTTATAGTTATTCAAGTAACGTATCTTCAAAATGATGTGGAAATTATTACTTCAACTTGTTAGTGAATTTCCTAACAGCATTTCTTAATTGATATGTCGTAACTGATATGAACATATTCCGGGTAACGCATTGCGTTTTTAATTAAAATTATTCGTAAATTAATTCGTATGTAGGTTGATATATTTGGTAAATTAGAACATTGCATGACATGGGCACACCTATAACCACTAAAACGAGGTGTGCTATCGAACAAACCGTAGCTGTTCTTCCACAGTTTCAAAACATTTTAAATTAGTTGCTTATTTTCATTTCATTTGATGTTATCCATAAATTGCCATAAAATAGAACAAGCGTGAGGGTGCTTTTCGACCAGAAATGTGCTATGCAACGTTGTTATGGATGCGTTTGATAACCACCAATCATATTCATTGGTCCACATAGCATAGCACTGGTGGAAACTGATTCAACTAAGCTACGTTTTTTATATGGAAGGATGCTTGCTGTGGATGCGTGCTATGGATGCGAGCTATGGATGCGTGCTATGGATGGTCGCGAGTGGTGTAGCTATGTGCAGACCAGTGTACCTACAGTAGGCGCGCGTTTCATAGCACATCTTCCTCGCTCCGCTACATAGTTTAGCATCAGTGGAAATGGTCACATAGTTTCGTAGCTTTTAAATTCTCGCAGCATAGCTACATAGCACATCTCTGGGGAAAGGCACCCTAAGACAGAGGGTTGTTGTGCAAGTTAGGAGAAGCCTATGCACTATATGTCGACGGTGACAGACTGACTTGAACAGAGGAATGGAAATAGCTACACCGACAAGAGCTTGGCTCTTGGGTCTTCAATTGCTGCAACGAAAAATCTTCTTGCTTCGTTGCTGGGCATTGCGTCGTCTAGGGCAGTGCAGCGCGTTTTAAAACAGTGCGTTACAGCGCAGTCGACGTGTTCTTTAAGATTTGCGTTGCGGTTCATTTCTGCCGTTGTCAAATCGCTAAAAACCAACTATACGTGCCGCGCTGTTAAATGTACTGATGACGTAAGCCACAGGTATAGAAGGTAAGTATAACTGTTGTTATTTTCGCAGCAATGACGAAGGGTTACATTTTACACCAAACAATAACTTGGGTCTTAAATTGACGATGAAAAAAATCGTATCGAAAGAATGTTTTTTATATTTCTCCAAGCTTGGTGACTCAAAAAGCTTTCCTTTGAGTCTAAATACTTCTAAAAATACCCGCAAGCACGCTTCATTAGATCTAATGGGTATTCTATCCCCTAAACTGTGATCGTACAAAGAATTCACTTCCGAACGATTGATCTTCAAATACGGATCTCACCAATGTTACGGTTAAACTTTGTAACTTGTGTCACATTTTTTTTAAAATATCTGTTCAATACATAAATTCTTATCCTATTGAATAGAAATATTGTTATTATATCAGGAGATCGCACCGCATATTGCATTTAGAAGAACCAAAGCTTTTTTCACTGCAAGTTATGACTTTCAAAGGAATAACTGGGCTGCAGGGACGTTTTAAGGCAACTATGAAGGTTTTTTTTAGGAACTACTCGATGGAAACAATCCTTGTCAACTAATTCATAAGAAAAGACACATAGAATACTACGACTGTGCCCGAACAATCTTTCTGTGTGTGTCTTTGGATTCATTCCGGAGGCGTCAGTTATTAAGTCGCATAATTTGTACAAATTCGGAAACACGAAGATGATGCCGAGGAGCATAACTTATGGCGTAGTATTTACTGTACATAATTTCAGTGCATTTCGTCGCCACAGGCCACAGCTCACTGATGCGTTCTTTGTCGCAAGCTTGCATCCATTCTTCTTTTTGACTCTGTAACCATCCACTGTCCACTGCTGGATCATTATTCGCTGCTTTCTCGTTATCAGTGCCATTGTCCTTTGTCCTCTCTTTCTCTGCATACTGTGACCAAATCACCTCATCATCTTGCGTTTGGCAAATTATTGATATATTCAGTTTACACACCGCCCGGCAGAAAGTAATCGCTAACTTAATTTGACAGCGTCATCGTATAATAAGACCCAATTTCACCCTACAATGTTAGTTGTTAATGTTCTGTTAAGCAGTCAATGTCAATTTCAATGTACTGTTAAACAGTCTGTTAAAATGTTTAACAAGACATTAACAACTAACATTGTATGGTGAAATTAGGTCTAAGTCATGTAAAAATTATGTGTGTTAAGCACCCGTGGTCTATTAACCCTTAAGTGCGTGAGTGACCGGTATGTCTTGGACGTTCATGGCGGCGCTGCTTGCAATCAACAATATGTCAAGTTCAGTACATTTCAATTTTGTTTCTTATTTCGCCGCGTGTCAAGATAAACTGGTTGCTCTGAACGTTGTTCTTCACTAGAGGGGTAGGGAAATAGTGACGTTCCCACGTCATTCATCCGGACTAGTGACGTGACGAATAGTCTGTCAGCGGGTGGTCCCAGTTGAACTATAAGTGGGTTCTGCCTCCTTGATTTAGTTAGGGCTCCTGTGTTATTGAATGGGTTTGTGAAGGAAGATTGTTAGCTGATGTGACGTGATTCAACGGTAAAATGTTTAATGCTTCAAGGTGCTGAGTTGCTGGCTTTTTTCTCTTTCATATTATATTGTGTAGAGTTTTGATTAAATAAACGCTGTTTTGTTGTGGCTTGCAACAGCGTCGACAACGTCCGATAGAAGTCTGAAACGGTTTCTTTTGATTTTGTGTAGACTGTTTTTAGAATTTAACTTGATTTATTATGCATCTCTTATATACTTTAATAGTATCGATGCTTATACGGTAATGAATTTGAAAGTCTAATGCGGGACATATTAATAAACTTCTCAGAACATGGCGGCGCGGCCTGAGCCTGATCCCACGTGTATCTGTCAAAATATAAACGTCATACATTTGGCAATTCGTGTTTTATTTGTTTATCAAATCAGCAACTCAAGCAACATCAAACCGTCAGTTAAGAGGCAGCACTTATTAATGCCTACGGTGTTACTGAGAGCTATTTATTAATACGGTGCTTAGTTTGTGAACAAATTAGTTCATCGCAAGGACCAATTCTACTAAGGCCGGCCATACACGGGCAGCTTGAAGCAGTCAGGATCGACTGCTTGAAGCTGCAACTGCATAGTAAACTACAGCCTTCTACGTACGTACATACACGGACAGCTCGACCAGTTGCAACTGCTTCGGGCGGTTGGCGGCACAGCGTGCGGTCAAGCAGGCCACTGACTGCTCGAGCTGTCCGTGTATGTTTATCACTGGCTAACTGCTCGAGCTGCCTGTGTATGGCCGGCCTTATAGAAACGTTGTAAAACCCCAACCGCACCGAAGCCGAACCGTTCATTCGTCAAATTGTTTATCAGCAAAAACACAACCAATCACAAAACTGACTGACGGTTGTGGTTCATTTACGATTTAGCAACAATTTTGTTAGTAGAATGGAATCCAGGATTTTTTCTGCAACCTGCAGAACGGCGCTACTGAGAACCGAGATAAAAAAGATACATCAAAAACTCACAAATTCCGTGCGATTTGCCGTCATAATAACAATCTGTAATTTTCACCTCGGTCAATGGTGGCGCCGCCCAGAAGATTTTCAGCCTCAAATTGGCCCCCAATAATAATTGCCGGTGTTGAACGATTGATGATGATTCTTAACTCTGTAATGACTTATACGAGTATCACATCGTATTCCGTCATCATACATATCAAGTAACTTCTCTTGTTGACATAATTTGCCAAATTACCACATAAGAACAAGCATTGTCATGCATTACATAAAATTAACCATAATTGATTGTTGACATAGGAATTGATAGGTGAATACGTGAATCGGATAAAGTTCACACATTGCAGTATACTGATCAAACAGAGCTTACATAATTATGTACTCACCTTTAACTGTTATAGAAATTATAACCTTCTTTCCTAACATTAAAGTTTATTTTTCAGTGAAGGAGATATTGCTCAAAATGGTAAAAGTGGGATGCTGTATTCAGCTTACATTAGACGAGTGGGCGACGAAAGAACTTAAAAGGTCACACGAGAGACGTAACACTTTCACGAACTGTATATTATGCAGCTGACATGTTTAATGTTGACGCCGCGGTGTGCGTCTGCGCAATGTATGGGCGGTTCTAGAGTTCCATATTTGAATTTTTAAATGTTACAGTTTATTGGGTAAGAATCTTCACCGTTTGTGATTTGTATGTATTCTGTGATGAGATATTGTATACATTGAAGGGTTGTCGCATTGAAGCCACATCATATTGATGTAATAGCTTTATTGTGTGTTAAGGTACACGGATTCGGATTCTCTTCTGAGGCACGTCTGAGGTGTGTGATTCGATTGCCATATCGAAAACGAGAGTAAGTATTTGAACTTCTTGTCAAAATCAAAATCTTTTTTTGTTATTTCACTTCAACTAATAAACGCGTATGAAAAGTCACATTTAGAGGTGCACGGTTCTAATTTGTCGTTCCCTATGGAGAAGAACCGAGCTTGTCCCAAGCTTCTCAAATTAAAATTATTTTTTTAATCAATTTTTTGTTGAGGATGTAGTGCACTTTTCGTGACTATGAAAGCCTCCTATATACCTCCTCACTTTATTTGAACTGTATTTAGCGATCAACGAATACTCATCCCTCTCGCATCAGAAGCCAGTCATACAAACTGAATGAAGTTATCATTCAGTTTGTATGACTGGCTTCTGATGCGAGAGCTTGAGAGACGCTTGGAGTACTGTAATAGTTAATTACAGTACTCCAAATGACTTAAATCCATCCCTTAGGAGAGGTGCTATGCTCATTGATCATTTTATTTATCTATCCTGTGGACATGGCGTTTCTATCGTCCTCGTAGTTTGACTACTGTATGTATGATCATAGATTAAGGGAGATATTACACTATCATATATCTAGGAATTCTAGGATCATAGATCTATGCGTCATATATATTTGACAATGTAATATAGACACATGAATCATTTCTTCATACAAAGATATGACTCTAAAGGTCATATAAGAGATATGATCCTATATTTGATCCTAGATATAATATATCATAGTGTAATATCCCCCTAACGCATTGTTTTATCACTCGATGTATTACTAAAAAAAGCACCTGAACCTGTATTGCCTAGCCTTTTCCTAAGTATGTTGGGGTTGGCTTCCAATCTGACCTGATGCGGCTGAATACCAGTGTTTTACACGGAGCGACTGCCATCACGCCTTCGCAACTCAGTTACTGGACAATGACGATATCCCAAGGCTAGATTAGTTCGGTTGTCAGAATTTCTGGCTTCTAACTAGCGGTATCAACTGTCATAAGTATTCGTATGACACCCGGGAGTGATGGTTTAACGTTCTCTCTGAGAAACGGAGAGACTCGATGTGTAAGCAACGAACGATCACCCATCCACGGGCTGACCCCGCGGGATCAGTCTATGGATACAAACGGAATTACACTCGCGTGCAAACAGAACTTAACCAAGTGACTAATGTAAGCATCCCCTCACCATCCGTATGACACGCCTTACATAAGATGGTCATTACTAAGTGAACCTGCGTGAGTCACACTGACCTCAGGGCACTAATGTGCATCTAACATTAGCATAATAAAATGGTTATCGCTATAATGTTTTTATTTACGAACCTGCTAGTATTTATGAATGATGTTATCGAACAAATTGATCAGTAGAAATTACGATGAATGGTTTGATTGTTAGATTCATAATATTTATGATTAGTTACGGTTTACTCACGTGCATTTTTCGGGATTGCCCGACCAGTTTTAATCATAAGCTGCACACGCAGCGAGTTCGACTCGGGACCTCGCCGCGTATTCATCTCATAATCACGGGCTCCGTTAGGGTCCGAAAGTAGTCGGGCAATCCCGAAAAATGCACGTGAGTAAACCGTAACTAATCATAGATTGTTAGATGTGACGTCAGTACTAATAATAACGAGTTATTTGCTATTGCTACGCATCACGTGATTCGTTGCTAATTTGCATCGGATCACGCGAAAGTTTCCTATCGGATCATGTGATTGGATGCGACTAAAAATTAAATTGTTGGTTCTGGGTAGTGTAAAATCAAGACAGACGAGATTCTTTTTAACGGAATTTAAATATTTTGTATACGTAGTTCAAAATTTAAGCGTTCGTCACACCAAACGCGGGGCGCGAGCGAGACGTGTCGTCAGCATATCCGTGTGAGTTGTATTCAAGGGATTACCATTTACCATGAAGCATGCCACACTAAATGTTGAAAATGACCTAAGCCTCTATTAAAGAACAAGAAGGCCTATAGATTAGTAACAATAATCATTATTCACACATACATACCATTCAATAAGCACCGAATTCTCCTGTAAGAAAAACCATGTGTCAAACCACCTATCAAAAATGTTGATGGATGGAGTGGAAGAGGGAGACCAAAGAAAAGATGAATGGATTGCATGAGAAATGATATGAATGAAAAGGGAGTAAATGATAGCGGGACGGATAATAGAATGGAAAAATAAAACATTTTGTGCTGACCCCAAGTCATCATCATCATCATTCAGCCGAAAGACGTCCACTGCTGGACGTAGGCCTCCCTCAAAAGGGGGGGTTTGCCGTAATCGCCACGCTTGGTAGGTGGGTTGGCGATCGCAGTATGGTTGTTAAAGTACTCAGAGAACGCTGCTGCCCATCCTCTAGTGAATCCCTTAGTCGCCTTTTACGACACCCACGGGAAGAGATGGGGTCGTGCTATTCTTTAATTTCGGCACTATACGAGACCCCAAGTAACTTGGGATAAAGGCAGGTAGAAGAAGTATCTACCTGAGTAACCTTCTAACATAAGCACTTATCACAAAGAAGATGTTTTCCACACAATTCCGTAAATAAAAACGTACCTTTATACATTAACATAATTCTAAATAAAAAAAAAACTAAACAAACAAACACTGATGAGTCACTAGAAATATTACGTAGTTACAAGGTAAGAGACATTTGTATGAGTTAATTCGGGTCTTTAAAGATAAAGTCAAGGACCTTTTGGAGAGCGGCCTGTGACTCAGTGCTAGCCTAGTTTGTTTAACTAAGAAAGGTGAACAACGACATTGGGAACCCTGAAATAGCTATTTTTGTGCAGGTCCAAAAAATGCCAAAGGCACAAAGTGTAGAAGAAAACCTGAATACTTTTATGCATTTAATACATATTATATAGGGGCTCGTGGTTAATAACGGTTTCAGGATGTTGATGGGGCTGCCCCGTTTCTGTAGTGCATCTGGTATGCTCACGCAGGCATACGTCGATGGCTTTCATGCCATCGTCAGATAGAGATCTGCCTCGTTGCTCTGCAGAGTGCGGGCCAGCTCCAACTCCATCCTATAGCAAGACTATAGCAGGGACGACTCTTCTTTGTTGAATGCCATTGTTCAAAGATGCATGCCGAACAATGAACTGGTAACGAAATATTAAGTTTTTTTTTTTTTTTACTAACGTTTAAGTTACTTTGTCTCTTTTTAAAAACAACTATGGATGTTACTTATCCGAATTGAAGATTATTTTATTTTATTTAATAATCCACCGCGCGGATCATAATTATGATTTGCAAGGTTAAGTTGCGCTTGCCGCGGTCAGACCGTGGATGGGTGACCGTGCCTCGGAGAGCACGTCATACCATCGGTCCCGAGAGTGTAATACGAATACCTTTGTCGTTACCGGTATTAAGAAGCTCGAAAGTCTGACAACCCGTCTAAACCTTGTTTTTTTTTCTTTTGAATTCCTCATGGATACCTTTATCTCGGGGAAGGCGAAGGGTTATGCCAGACTTCTACCGCCTAAAAACCCACGATGTTCCTTCTCTTGACTTTCGGCCGGGGTCGCGGGATTTGCAGCTGCATGCACTGCAACCCCGGCGGGCTGACGGAGCTCTTCTTCTGTGGGGCCTTGCCCCACGTCCTGAGAGGAGCGCGCCTTCCCGGGCCTGTTAATTGTCGGTCGACGGGTAACCGGTCTAACCCTAGGATATCGGCATTTGGGCACTGGGTTGCGGAGGTCTGATGGCAGTCGTTCCATGTAAAATACCGGTATTCAACCGCGTCTAGTTAGACTGGAAACTGACCCTAATATAGTTGGAAATAGGGTAAGAGGAAGAAGAAGATGAACTGGTCCAAAACATCAAATTATGTCTTTTTCCCCAAAAAATATATCATTCATTAGTGCATTATTTTTGCCATAACAACACTATTCCTGACATCCTGGATTTTGATCTCTGTGTCCTTCATAATCACGCACATCAATAATGTCCATTTCTCCGGCAGTTTCCTAGTCAACCCTTGCGACATCGATAGAAATTAATTAGGTGAACCTATTAGAAAGGTTATCATTCAATTACCACAATCTATTACCCTCCACAGCTGGAACTGGGTCTCCCACGTTGCACCACATCTTCCATCATCGTCTATTCCGCAATATGATATCAAATTGGAAGAACCAATTGGCTGATTGAAGGCTACTGACTTCAATGAGGTAAATAGATTCCCACCAGTGTGCTCCGTGATTGAATTGTGAAACCCATCATATTGTATTACACCATACAAATCAAAAATCTTGAGAATAAACGTGATTTTTGCTTTAGCCATAGCTAATGTATAAAGGAGTGTTTAGACGAGATGAACAGAGCGTTAGAACTTGAATTGTTGCGAAGATTCTTTTGTTTTTCGGTTGTATTAATAAAATCTTCATCACTAGTAAGTAATTAATAGCATGAAAGAAGACAATTTTGCTTGATTCTCGTAATACTGTAATTTTCTTTACAATGGCTACACGCTCAGTTTGATTTCAGTTCATGTCATGCATCTGAAATGAAACAATTGACTACAGTCTTATTGAAATCATCAAAATATTTTATATAGGGTAAAACTCGGTAATACGCCCCAAGTGACAAAACGCCCCACCACTCCAGCACTCACACTATCAAAGCTGCGCCGCTCACAACTAGACGCGCGGAGACCCACTAGTAGGCGAACAACATGGCCGACGTGTGCACGTAGTTTGTGATGTCCGTTTAAAAAATATTGCAAAATCTGTATTTATTGGAGTGAAATAATTTGCGGTAAGTTTCTAAGAAATTCATATATATTGATACTTTTAGATTTTGTGTTATAATGACCCACACTATCGTAAAATATATGAAATTACCTTTATACTTTTATTTTGTCGAACGTTATAACCTTGAATCTACTGCTTTGACCTCGGTGGGGCGTATTGAAAATCAAATTTGACAATATGCCCCTAAGTCAATTTACAAAACGCCCCAATATTTGAACTGTGTTAAAGTATTTTTTATCGCGTGTATTTCAGATTATGTCTCGGAAGTATCAAAGAACAACACTACGAGCATCATGGAGTGCAGACGACTTAGACAAAGCCATGCGCAGTGTACTCAGCAAAGAAATGAGTGTTAATGAGGCATCCAGAAGCTTTGGCATACCATCTCGAACCCTAAGAAGACACATTTTAATCGGGAAAATCAAAGGGCCCTCTAGGGCGCAAACCAGTATTTTCTGTAGAACACGAAAAAAAACTGGTTGCCCATATAAAGAAATTGGAGAAAGGTGGATTTGCCCCTGATAGAAAAGATGTTAAAGAAATGGCATTTCAACTTGCTAGGAAACTCAATATTAAAAATCCATTTTCATCAAGTTCAGCATCAGCTGTAAATGTCTGGTTTTCGGGATTCATGGCTCGCAACTCAGAATTAAGTCAGAGAAAATCAGAAGGCTTGTCAAGTGACAAGCCTTCTGATTTTCTCTGAGAAAAGGAAGGTAATTGCCGACAAAAAGAAGCCAGCAGCTGGAAAATTAAAGCAGACTAAGACCACAAAAATAACTAAACCTATCGAAGAAAAAGATGGTGATAAAAAGAAACAAGAAAAAGGAGGTAAAAAGAAGCCAAAGAAAGTGTCTGTCAAAAATAAGAAGAAGAAAAAAGTAAGCTATTCATCCTCTTCTGAAAGCAATGATGAAAATGAGGGCAGGGTAGATACTTCTGAAGAAGAAATCTCAGACGAACATGACGACATTATCAGATGCGTGGAATGCACGGAAGATTACTATAATACAAAATCCACAGAAGATTGGATTCAATGCCTGTCTTGTTTAGCGTGGTTACATGAGTTTTGTACCATGTTTATTTAAAAAGTCTGATTTAATAAAGAGACTGAGTAACTGCCTCTTAATATCCTAAGTTAAGATTGAGAGTTAATTTTTGTCAAAACAATTGTTGTTATAGTTTAAAATATGCAAAAATATATGATTAATACACTGGGGCATTTTATAATAAGAGTGAGTCGTATTAGCCAACGATCACACTACAAAACGCCCCACCTAAGGTTTTTTTTAAATAATAAATATTATTGTATCCTTAGTTCCTATTATCATTATTACTTGTGGTATTGTTGTTAAAATACTAAATATTGTTCCAAAATAAAAAGTTTGACTATATCTTGTAAGATTTTTTATTTATAACAATTTTAAAAAAAGTGGGGCGTTTTACCGAGTTTTACCCTACCGTACAATCAATCCATCATTCGAAGTCCGGACACAACTCCCGGATTCACAACTGAAGCCAAACCGGGAGTGTAAACAGTAGCATCTTACAATTAATGTTGTAGAATAAGGACCAAATCGAAAAAAAAACAATATGGAAAAAATCCGTCCGGACATCCGGACGGCCCGACTGCAGCGAGCAATCTTAATTTTTGCTGGCAATTTTTTTGTCTATTATTTATTGTGGTTCTTAGAATATTATTTTTTATAGCAGGATTACTTAATTGATTTAAATAAAAACTAATCAACGTTTTCACTAGACAAACAATGAAGTGCCAACTTTTTTTTTTGCTTACTTATTTGTGGAGGGAAAATGTTTCAAACATAGACTTTTTGCGTCGGTCTTGTCTTTTAGTGCTATTTTGCTCTATGCTCGTTTGATCTAAACACACCTCAACATAAAATGCATAAACAAAGCATTTATCTTAATTATTGATCAAACCGTAAATACAATTATATACGAATCATGTTTGTAACATTTGTTCACAACATGCACCTCGAGGTCGATCGTGAGTTGCATCTCTGAAAAATTTACAAATTGCAGTTCAAAGTTCTATGTCCAGAGAAACACGATTCTTTGATGATGTGCCAGATTTACAAAGTGATGATGTAATGATACTAAATGAGACCACGTATTCTATGATGCGTTTTACGACCAACAATGAATCAAGTACATTCAATATTTTACACACAGGCATTTCTTACGATTTAATAATTTACTTGATAATTATGTCAATATTATCCTCAAACTTTGTTTATCACAACAGTCTACGTGGGATATTCATTCAATAATATTGACAAATCAATATTTCGTCACAGCTTTAATTATGCCTAATTTTATTAAGGAAAATACAACAATGCTATACAACGTGGCAACGCTGCCAAGCCTTCTGGGCACGCTTCCAGTCGACAGCGATGCGGAGGAGTATTTGAGATATGAGAGTTATGTGCGGTAAATAATATCAAACATGCTAATAAAATAAAAATAAATAGAACATAATATGTCAAACTAGATTTAAGCCATTTTTGAATTAAAATTAGCATGTTTCATATTATTTACCGCAAATAGAATATGGCTTAGGCCACTTTTGCGCTGACGGCCTCATTTTCATGCACTCTTTTAGTTAGTATACTTATATTTTAGTCTAGGATATAATTTTTCTTAGTTTTCACTTTAGTTTTGTATGTATTGTATTCATTTAGGTTATGTTTTCTCTTTTTATTCTTATATTATATTAAAGAATACAATTTTGCCCTGATATTAATTAGAGTAAGTAATACAATTATGCAAATTGAGGATGATAAATAAAAATTAAGGTAAATAAACGTCCTTAATAATGACCATGATGACACATTATATTAGTAATAAACAAACGTGGGATTTCCCTACGTGTATCTTAAAAATAACAGCTACGTTAATACTTAAGGATCGAAGAACGAGTATGTAACTGACCTTAGAGGCAGTTTTAGGTGCCTAATTAATAAATCGTCATTGACATTAATATTTTTCGCATATTTAAACTTTGCTAAAATGTAAGTTGAGGACATCCTTGTTCTTTTGAGTCTTGTTGATACAAGATGTGACTTAGTACTCACTACCCTGGGCATATGTCGCGGGTCATTTTTCGTCCATGGAATGTCGACAGACATCGCTTGACGTCACGGCACTGGGGGCCTATTCTGAAAAACAAACGTTGAAGTTTCGGATCGAAACGAAACAACGAAGAACATTGAATTTATAAATATACGATCAACGTATTGCCAAACAAAGAGCTATTAGATGTTAATTAACATTTGTGAGTATGGTGAACCAAAACCAAAATCGCGTAAATCGAATCGATCGTCAGATCTAAAACACTTTCGTGATTAGAAAACGTCCAATCCGTAAACCGAAATTTCGTAGCTCGATTTTCGGAGTATAAGTGTGTGTCCTGAGTGACGGCGCACCGCGCAGGCGGAATGAACGGCGCATTAAATACCTAAATGTTCGAAAAGTTTGAATTTTAATATCGCATTATTAAAACCAAAGTAAAATAAACGAAACACTAATAACGTGCGTACGCGTCAACTTTCCCGCGTGCTCTAAGGACAGGTATCGACGGTAAAGCCGCTCCGCAAGCCACAATACGCCCGTGCGCCGTCACTCGGAACGCACACTAAGGCCTGCTGAAATCTGAAATCTGTTTTTGCGACATTTTAGTGCTATGCTATATTGTTGGACATGTCAGAATATCACGCGATTTCCGCCATCGTTGCGCGAAGTCCCCGGATGTTGCTGTTAGTACGTGCTGCGGAATATTTGTCTTCTAATGAATGCTCTACTTTACATTACCTGTGCTTTTATACAAGCTTTAAATGCCAGTCAATTGGCAGTCAGTTTTCAGCCTTAACCGGTCAATTAGCACAAAAAATTAAAACCTGTTTAGTGGTACTGACTGGTAACATCTTGACCATATCGTAAAAGGCTACAGACCTAACTCGTCATCTTATTTTGCCATCTAAACGTTCACCTTCAAACGTAGTCCTTGTCTATGTTTGTCTACGGTGGTTCTCGCTTGTCGTAAATATTATATTAAAGAAATAAACCATTTATGTGTGAAAAACATAAATACATATTGAAATACATAAATACTTATATAACTTACGTCAATAAGACAATTTTAATGTACAATATATATTAATATGTTCAGCGATTGAGGAAAATACGAGAGCATTTATTATCGCTTGTACAAAAATAATAATAATCTAATTAGAAATAAACGTAGGTACCTATTTAGTTATATAAAAAACCATTTATACTTACTATGTTTTCAGGGTTCCATACCCAAAGGGTAAAACGGGACCCTATTACTAAGACTCCGCTGTTCGTCCATTCGTCCGTCTGTCAGCAGGCTGTATCTCATGAACCGTGATAGTTAGACAGTTGAAATTTTCACAGATGATGTATTTCTGTTGCCGCTATACCAACAAATACTAAAAAACAGAATTAAATAAATATTTAAGGGGGCTCCCATACAAGAAACGTGATTTTTTTATAGATAATGGTACGGAACCCTTAGTGGCGAGTCCGACTCGCGCTTGGTCGGTTTTTTTTATTCATACAATCATGTTTGAGCGGTGCGGCGCGGCGACATTCATGCTTTATCGGGGACTGTAAGCTCATTGGCAAATGCTAAGAAATAGATCTTTTCCATACGTAAAGCTCACCAGACGATTGAACAAGCCTAAGCTTATGAGGATCAGTAGCGTCACCGGTGCGACTGACAAGGCGCCTGCTGCGCCTGGACAAGAGCAGCCTGCGAATGGTGACTGGAACGATAACCGGACACTGCTCACTAAACAAACACTTTCACACGATAGGCATAACGGACAGCCCTCTGTGCAGAGCATGTATGGGAGCCGAAGAGACGGTCGCACACGTGCTCCTGGAATGCACAGGGGTCACCCAAATACGAGAAACAACCCTTGGCGCACCGAAATCACTCGCAAATGTTCTGAGCGGACTGAGAGCCCTAATCTGCTTCTGGAAGGAGGTGGGCTGGCTGGAATGATGGCCGCCATGGCCCACGTACAATGGTCCACTTAAACGACTAAGTGCGGAAACCATATCTCCTAACATAGAACATAGGCACCGTTGCGAAAGGATACTTTGCCTTCAACTTGCCCAGCCTCGGTCTTTTGCCAAGCGTAAATCGTAATGCATTTAGGGCCTGTTTCACAGTCGTCGGATAACTTTTATCTGGGAAATAAATATGGCGGTTTAAACTGTCCTGCAACTAGGGCAGTTGCAGTACAGTTTCTCTTATAATCATCATGCCGAATTGACGATCACGCGGGCCCTTTTTAGCATTTTACACGGAGGGACTGCCAGACCTCTGCAACCCATTTACTGGGCAATGCCGATATTCTAAGGTAAGACCGGTTGTCAGACTTACGGGCATCTGGCCACACGTAACGACCGTCATAGGTATTCGTTTGACACCCGAGACCGACGATAAGTTTAGAAATTAAGTACCTACAATTCTATTTCATAATATTGATATATCGATGGGTCCTATGTACAAGGTTAGTCGGAAAGGGGGTACTAATCCGAAAGGGTGTTAAAGTACACATTATAATGAATAACTTTTGTTCTACAACTTTTCCCAAAAGTCAATAGTTTAAGAGAAACAGTTGTTCAAAACTCTCAAAAAAAAATCTCTAAAATCTGTCTATCTCCTGTTATGATCAGCTGTGTTTACATGTGTATCCTTAACCCCCATCGTACTATACCTAAATAGGTAACTACGGTACTTACTTTAATCATCTCTCATTTATACAGACTGACTTGCATCTTCAGCGTGAGTCACACGTTGATTCAGAAAATGCATCAGTGTTTACAAAGTATTGATCTGAGGACTCATTCATGTGCACCATAGGTTATCAAGCCATCACTACACTCTCACGACTCGACTTTAAGACATGGGGCGGGTTGCATCATGCGTCGCCGTACTTTAATTGACACATAGGCTGCAGACACACTGAGCGTATCCTGCGCGAGTCATGTTTCGTCGCATTACGCGTATGCATCGCGCTACAAAATTCTCCTGAGCTGCCTCACCACGCGTATTTCACACCGATAATTCAGCCCTCATCAAGCTGTCTGACCCCAAAACCTCGCCAGTGGCGCCCTAAGCCGAGGTCCAAGTCCCACTAGGGGTTGCCCTTAGTGCTGTTGTTGCTAGTAATCATGATTTTGGTGTAGTTTAAGTAGTTAGCTTAGGTTAAGTACTTTACTTCCCCACCATTGGCTGGAGAACCTTCAGGTCTCGCCAATAACTGCCCGGTTACGTGGAACGCAGAAATTCAATAAAGAAAACACCGCGCGTATTATTTATATGTCGTTACGCCGAGCGCAATAGGACCTAGAAGTTTTGCGTGCATCTTGCGTTTGATTGATGTTAACTATATTCGGCGTATTTTCAGCGGCTACAGCCACAGTGAAGCGTATCTTGCGTCGCGTATTTTGCGGAGTACGCGGTGTAAGATACGCTTAGTATGTTTTGGCTCTTAAATATGTGATCGGTAGCGTCGATGAACAGAAAGCATTGAAGAGGACCTGTCATTTATAATTTGTGAGTTACTGCACTGTTACATTTGACGACCGTAAATTATTAGCAAATATACCCGTAACCTCGCAAAAAGACATGAGTTTTGCATTTGTGTGAGTACACATGCGCCAAACTGTAATGTAACAGACGGCCCTAGGATCTCCTGAGCACGCCTGCTACACCAGTTGTAAAGAATGTGTAGAGCATTCAATACCTAATACATATATAACAATAATAAAATGCTTATAAAGTAAGAGGTAAGATAGCTTCATGTCCCTTGGGGTAGTCAACGAGTTCCTTCTCGCAGTTACGGCGTTCGCCAATGGGGTAGTCAGCGAAGTCCTTCTTGTAGTTACGGTGTTTGCCAATGGCCCACACAGCCATTTGATAGAAACTGGCGGCAGCAAACAGACCGGCTGTAGCACATTTAGTCATGACGGTAGTAGAGTATAGCCAGTCCGATTGCCGATCTCGTAAGTGTAGCAGGAGACGAAGTGTAAAAAAAGGAAGAAGGGGTTACCATCGGGCACCGGAATGCGTCTCAATTTGTACTTATGTGAGCTGTACAATTTTTTTTTTTTCTATTGGACTGCTGTAGGTCGTCCTAGGGGACGGTTTCTACGTAACCGGGCAGTTATTGGCGAGACCTGAAGGGTCTCCAGCCAATGGGGGGAAGTAAAATACTTAACCTAAGCTAACTACTTGTACTACACTAACATCATGACTACCTGCAACAACAGCACTAAGGGCGACCCCTAGTGGGACTCGGACCTCGGCTTAGGGCGTTGCTGGCGTGGACATAGGGGGGGGGAGACAGCTTGATGAGGGCTGAATTATCGGGGTGACTGCGGAGTCTGAAGAGACGACCGGCTCTACGACGGGAGAGCTCGGTGGATCGTGACCGGCGGCGGTGGGGCGTCGCGACGGGCCTCGTCGGCGAGGACGGTATGCCGGGCGGCGGCGTTTGTTGTGTAGTGTGCTGGTCGATTTACTCGCCTCCTGGAGGAGGGTAATTTCGTCATCGGGTTCTAAAAGTGTGTGCCTGGGACGGCGAACTTTACTTATGAGAGAGGGACTGTAGTCGGCCGCTGCGGCGACTAGGGGGTTCGGATGGCGGGGGGCAGAGTTGAAGTAACGCTTGGAAATGCGTTTGAGGTATTGCCTGATGGTTGGCATTTTTAGATCGAGATGGAGTTGGACGTTACGCATGAACCACGGGGCAGCCGCGGCTCTGCGCAACACTCGATTTTGGAGGGTTTGGAAGGATTTAAAGCGACAAGGTTTAACGTGTGCGAACACGACGCTAGCGTAAGTCAAGATGGGGCGGATGCACGTCACGTAGATTCTCAGCTTATTTCTAAGTGACAATTTACTGCGCGTTCTAAGGATGGGGTGGAGGCGACCGACAGCGAAAGCGGCGCGAGCGCGCACCGCTTTGATGTGGTCTCGGAAACTCAGATGGTGGTCGAGGATAACCCCCAGGTATCTGGCTTTCATCTCCCAAGGGATCTGTTTGCCGAACATGAGGACGGGACGGATGTGGGTGTGGGAATCACCGTGTCTCTCGAAAAGAACGGCTGCGCTCTTTTCGGGATTCACCTCTATTCTCCATTTCCGGAACCAGACCCCGAGGGCGTCGGCTGCGGTTTGAAGGGTTCGAGAGATGTTATCGAGACTCCTACCGGAATAGTAGATAGCCGTGTCGTCGGCGAAGAGAGCCAACTTGGCCAAGCCACGTTTGGGAATGTCGCTGGTGTACAGCGTGAACAGAAGGGGCGATAGCACGGAGCCCTGAGGGACTCCTGCGCGAATGGGGTGAGGGGACGAGAGGGTGCCTTCTAGGCGATAGCGGAAGGAGCGATCCGACAGAAAGTCTCGAATGATGAGCATGAGACGGTCCGGCACGTTGAATTGGTACAGTTTGTATAATAAACCGTTGTGCCAGACCTTGTCGAAGGCTTTCGCTACGTCGAAGAAGAGCATGCCCGTTTTGTACGAGCGCATAAAACGGGAGCTAATGTGTTCGACAATGCGGTGCAATTGTCGAATGCAACAGTGCTGGGTTCGAAAACCGAACTGTTCGTCGGGGATGAGTTTACGGGAGTCAGCGAAATCCTTTAAACGGATATAAATGAGACGCTCATCGATTTTCCCAATTACATTGAGAAGACTGATGGGGCGATAACTAGTGGGCTCACTCTTGGGTTTGCCGGGTTTGGGGATACCGATAACGGTGGCTTGTTTCCAAGCTTGCGGAAAGATGTTATTACTCAGAGCGCCATTGAAGATGGCGGTCATGAGAACTATGAGCGGGGCGGAAAAGTGTTTGATCACCTTATTGGTGATACCGTCTGAGCCGGGGGCTTTCCTAGGTTTGAGATTCCTCACTATCGTGTGGACCTCGTCTACGGTGATGGGGGGTAAGGGATCGTCGGGGTCTTCATCGGGAGGGTGAGCTGTACAACCTGAGCCTCCACATTTTATTGAAGAACCTGCGGCACTGTTTGACAGGATTTGATCAGTAGGCATTTTTTATTAATTTTTTATTTATTTATAACCTGCCTGCGTTTGGCCGCCATCTCGCCTGATGTTAAGCGATGATGCGGTCTACGATGGAGCACGCTTGCCCAGAAGAAACCGATAATATTCATGTAATTTCATGACGCGCCGATCAAGTTGCAGTGGCGCTGCAATTAAGTTCACGCGAGCGTATCTGGCAACGGTCGCCTATTAAGAGAATACGAAAAGCTTTGTTCTGATCGAAACCTAACTGCAACTACATTGAAACAGAACTTCTTTAGTTAGGTGAATCAGGCCTCTGTCAGGTTGAAAAGCGTCTGCGCAAGCTGACGTCGTCTTACCGTCCAGCGTAAACTCAAACAGATATTTTTTTCTTTATTTTTACTAAGGGGGTTTTTTCAACAGTGAAAATGTTACCCCCATTATTGTAAACAAACGGAAAAAAAAACAACAAGTTTAACTTACTCTAAACTAACTTACCCGCAACCTTAAGCCTATAATAATAATTTTAAACGACATCCTGGCCTCATCCGACAATGGACGGGACAGAATACTGTTTAAAAACCTACACTAATAATATGGTCTCCAAAGGTTGACCGTCTTTGTGGCTCCGTCCGAATACATTCTGATAAAATGTGATAGGCGTCTTCCATAACTCCACACACACTACAGTTAGGCGAGTCGACTTTACGCATCAGAAACCCAAAATTGTTGAGAGGAACATGACCAGATCGAAGTCTCAAAGCCGTCACGAGTTCTTGTCTTTGAATCTCACACTGCTCAAACAGATGCAATGTTCATGTCTCGTTGCGAGGACTTTGAAGCAATCCTAAAGTATCTCAAGAAGATAAACATTATTTATTTTCTCCATTTCCTCATATAAATGTATCATGTAATTCTACGTCAATGTGTAATTCTTAGAAATTATAAATAGTTTATTATGACTATGGACGCATTAATCGTCTTTAATATTAACTTTACGTTAATTGATCACTTAATTAAATCTGCATTACATAAATACGTTCACGTGTTGCCATGACGCCGGTAAAGATACAGCGTGTTCGAAATCGTGGAACTGGATTTTCGAGAAAAGTGATGAAAGCATATTGATTTGGACTTAAACTATGTTATTTATTTAAAATATTACAAATAGTAGTCCACTAGCATGCATCGGGAATAGGGTCCAAGCTGTCGGTCGTCAGGGCTCTAGAGAAAGGAACCTCCTCACTATGCGTGCCATGTTAAGGATTACTGATTTCTGTATCAAGCCTTTGATCCATCCACTCAACGAGAGCCTTACAAGGTGTTGATCGAGGCTCTTGGTTATTAGGCCATTCGCCGGAACGACTATAGGGACAGTAATTGCTGAGTTCACACTCCACATGCCGACAACCTCGTGTGCTAAATCAAGATATTTCATTTGTTTATCTTTCTCAGCTTTCATAGGTCTATCATAATCCTCTTTTGACAGGGTCCTACTCAAGTCAAGTAGTTGTACTTTTACCCGACTCCGCGACAGCAAAGATAGGGTCATGTTTTTTCCACAAAATCACGCTGTACAAAGTCAGCCGTGTTTGCAAGCACTTGCCACTCTCCTTGCAGAGGTTATCGCGGGGTCAGAGCATTGCTATAATTAGTCTCGCACTCAGCTGCACCCATTCATTCAGATAATGCACAACACTATAATGATTCAGCTACAATGTTTCTCTTAAGCAATTCTGTTACTAAGTTTCACAAAGGAGCTTTTGTAACAGATATAAGAAAGTGTTGCAACTTTCGTAGGATGCTTTTTATGTTTTTTCGAAATAGGAACACGATTGTTTTGGCATAAGAGAGATGCATTTGGAAAGGAATTGTTTTCGAATTTAGAATTTTGTGTTGTGAGTTGTGAATCTTGAAGAAACTAACCCTATTTTCTTTTTCGTGGAAGTAGTCAACGTAATTATTGTATTAATAATTAACTAATAGAAAAAGATATCGATACCTTTTATAGATAATTCGCACGTGTACGTTATATAGCTTAAAACCTTCCTCTTGAATCATTCATTCTATCTATTAAAAAAAAGCCGCATCAAAATCCGTTGCGTAGTTTTAAAGATCT
Organism: Amphipyra tragopoginis; assembly: GCA_905220435.1. Lineage (NCBI taxonomy): Eukaryota > Metazoa > Arthropoda > Insecta > Lepidoptera > Noctuidae > Amphipyra > Amphipyra tragopoginis. The sequence goes on from HG992009.1 coordinate 17,735,221, forward strand.
AAGGGATAGACAGACAGCGGGAAGCGACTTTCTTTTATACTATGTAGTGATGAAGGGGAAGTCTATCCGTAGTTTACCTTAACATTTGAATAAGTTTCATAGGTTCATCGAAAAATGTACCGAAAAATAGGTTATTCATAACAGTTTTTAGTAGTATGTACCTAGTAGTAGTAGTAGTTTAAAAACTTTCTTAACCAGCGATGTAAAAATAATGCTGCATACTATTTTATTTTTACATTAATGAATAATCAAAAAGGTCCGTTTCTATAAATTTGAGAATTTAAACACAACTGATCATTGCTGAGAATAGATACTTTTTAGGGATTTTTTTACGAAATCTTTGAACAGCAATCCTCCGGTTTCTGATTTGAGAATTCGGGATAAGCAAATACTTAAGTAATATTTGAGTATAGAGTTGTCAAAAAAAAACGCTTTAAAATAAGTAATTTTTTTGACAAATTCCATACTCAAATGTTACTTAAGTATTTGCTTATCCCGAATTCTCAAATCAGAAACCGGAGGTATTTCTCTTAAACTTTTCGAGAAAATTGTAGAACAAGTTATTCGTATTAGAATTTCATTTCCTTTCGGATTAGAGTCCCTTTTCCGACTAACCTTGTTATTATGTTTGTGCGAAGTTCTACAATAAGAAGATTACGACGCGATGAGTTTTTCATACCTACTCCACGCATAGATAATACCTATTCGTACAGATTTAGTCAAAGTCCTTGTCAGTACCTAGCCAGTCCAGCTGCGGTCATCCAAGGCCTCGTTACGTAACATTATGGTTAATTCATGTGTGCAGAACGCAAAGGAATGTAGTACTCATTCTATACTCTATGGCATAGTGCAGGAGCTAGGGCGCTAAATGCTGTCTTCATCTGTCATCGTACAGACGTGATTGGGTCAATAAATCAGTCTTAATCTTGACTGGTAACGGTGCGAGAATATTATTTATTACTTTTCTTAAAAAAAACGATGATTGACAGCAGTAAGGACGTTGCGGTCATACATTATTCAGTATAGAGAGAAAAATATGACGTGGTTAGGTAAGAAATAAGTTAGGTACTTTTTGATCAGTTTAGAAACCTTTCAATAAAGTTATGATTAACTTTTTTGGATTACCATTTTTTTTGGTACGTAGGTAGTATCACGGATGCAAATCTTATCAAAACATACCTGCATACATAGTACGTAAAACATGGTCTTAATGGTTATACATTAATAGCTAAACTACTTACACCCGCCTAATTTCCCACCTAATTATAGCCGCGCTTTGTCACTAATTCTCGTGAAGGAGAAAATTTTGAAATGGAGACAGTTGCACTGTTCATCCTCAATTCTCCCATATGTTGCCTTATAGATCCCAAAGAAGAATGCTTTAGGAGGCGAGCAAATCTAACGCACATAAAAAATTGTTGCAAAAGAAAGAAATCCTTTTCTTCTGTAAATATGGTGTGACGGTGGTAGTGGTGACGACTGGCGGGGTGCGCCTATAAAAGGCTCAGCACGCTGCACTTCGTCCTCTCTCTCGCTCCTCAGCAGCCGGTAGTTAAGTACTATATCTACACCTGAAGACCCTGGACTCCTCTTATCGTATTGTCTAAGAACCACGCCCTGTAAACTAGTCTAATCTTGTAACTATTTGTGAAATAAATACTGTATGGTTAAAACTGTTTTCCATAATATTCTTATGTAAGTACACTCCTGCTGCACTGCTTCTGCTTCTTGCTAGATTCTGATTTTATGTGCATATGCTCGTTAAGGGTTGACTCCTCAAGCCACCCTTAACCCGCTAAGCGTGACAATGGTGTAGATGTGGTAGGGCACCTTCAAGTATTAACATTCGTCGGACTAACACCAGATTTCTAAAAGGCTGATCAATGCAAAAATTTACTAATCAGCTGTCAAGTCTCATGTCAAATTGTGATTAGTTGTTAGTATTTTGCTTGACCAATCAGATTCGTTGACATGGATTTGACATTAAGTAGAAGCCTAGCCAGCCTAGAAACCTGGAGTTAATTTACTAATCAATTTGTCTTCCCATTTTACCATTTTGGTTTTCGATATCAGCTGTCTCCTAAACTAACCGCTCAGCGCTCACCATCGCCCATACAATTATCGTGTTGACAGTACCTACATACGTCGACGCAGGCTGTTTGCCATCACATCTTGATTGTTTATTGTGACCATACATATGTAATACGTATACAACTAATAATTATTCACTTGATGTCTATGGTCGGTATGCAGGAAATAAACTGAGTTATTGTTTGTCGTCTACATTGAATAAGTACCTACCTGTATTTTTACGCAATGCCTTGTTTTGACGCATTAGTTTGACGCGCAGTTTTGGTATTTTGTTGTGCTGTTTGTTTGGTGTTTTGATCCTTTTGCTAATAATAAGTAAACATATTTTCGTACTTAATCAACTAGGTACGTCAGTAACTTCCGAAGCGTCAAGCAGTGGTTTCCAGTCACAAACAATTTGCTGATGACATAATAAAGGACTTAATCAGATTATAGAATCAATTCGCAAAAAGCTGGATAGTTTTCGACACGCTTATTCACATTAATTACCAGTTGAATCTTGTGCTTTCGGCTGTTAAATCATTCTACAGCAGGCGTAAGCGTACTGATGCGTGCGAAAGCTGAATCGATACGAAAGCATGCTACGCAAGTTCATGAGTGAAGTTTTTCTCATTTTCTATGAATGAAATGCGTATTGGGGCAGATAAGTATGTTTAGTCTCTAAGGCGCCATGTGATGATGTGACAAGGAGGATAAAGACTTGAGATGAGAGTCTCGAATTTATAATTCCATTCTTCTTCTCTCGTGTCAGCAGGAGCTATACGAGAATAGCTCATGCCGTGGTGAAAAGATTAGCCAGTCAGCAAGGTTGGTAGCGGGGCTGACTGCCCAGAATGAGCTGGATGTACTTAAGTACCTTCACTTGTGGATTTCATGCATATTATTTAATAAACAATGGATATTATTTTTACGTCGAAACTGCGTAAAGTTCAAGTACGTACTCAAAAAGTTAAATTAGGATTACTTTCAGAAGTTTTTCAGCGTCATTTGAAGTTTTTAAGAGTGTCATGGAGTGCCGTCACATCAAAGACGACGAGATGGTATACCTAAATGAAATCAGCAACGTTGTCACCAATGGATAAGTAATCCTCTTTGACCACAATTATATTATTGTAAATCTTCTTTGTTCCTAGCTAGTGTAGAGACTGCAACAAAATATATATTTATTAAGTCTGCTTTTGTGTAACGGTCAAACGGTTTTCCCTGAAGAGTAAACAATGTGATACCGCGATAGGTTAGTGACTTAGCGACCTCGTATACGTGTATACTTACTCAAAGCTGTAAAGCATTCATAAATAGTAACAGTTCCTAAGCCTACAGCTTCGGGCTGCGGGCGACTACTTTTTAGTTAAATTTTTACAAAGAACTTGATATTTGAGCAAAAATTTGACCGCCGAGGACGCAAGACGAAACAAGTGAATGACAATTTAGGCATTAAAACAGTCTTCGACTTAGGATCGATGACTGGGGTAGCTATACATATTTTGATGTAGTAAAGGCTCGGCTCTACTGTGTCCAATTAGATTGCACGGTTGCCGTATGATACGTATAATACAGATTCAGGGTCAGCTTCCAGTCTAACCAGATACGGCTGAATACCAGTATTTCACACGGAGCGACTGCCATCAGACCTACTCAACCCAGTTACTGGGCAATGCCGATATCTTAAGGTTACACCAGTTGTCAGACTTTTGAACTGACTACCCGTAACGATACCGTCATAGATATTCGTATAACCCCCGGGACCGACAGCTTAACGTGCTGTTCGAGGCGCGGAGGGATCTGGATGTGTAACGAACGGTCTCCCATCCACGGAATGATCGCGGCAAGCGCAGCTTAACCTTGCAAATTGTATGATCCGCGTGGTTGTTAATTAGCCACAAGCTCCCAACTTATCGTCAGTGAAGTTGGGAGCGTCAGGGAAGTGCGGAAATCAAAAATGGCTACTTTACAAGAGAGTGAAAAAACTGTTTAAAACGAGCGTAATCTACGCTGAACCCAATATTGTTTTTAATTATCTTTACAAATGAACTTTTTGATAATTTATAAACCTTTGAAAATCCTAAATATTTTTCATTTTAAGTAATATTGTGACTTTCGCAGTGTTGTCTGTTTTTGTCACAAAATGACTTACGCACTGTTAGAACTTCACTGACGTTGTGTAACTAGGTATAATACATAAATGGTCAACTTACAATGTTTTTATATTTTTGCGGTAAACCTTTTGTCCATCTTTAGGCACTATTTAGGTAAATATAGTAATTTCCCCGAAGTACGTTGATCTTTGCACGTACGACCATAGGTAAAATACGCAAATTTAAACCGTTTTTCCTTGTTAAAAAGTCTATAATTGCGTGACTAAATTATTGCGGTTGAACGAGTTGTTAGTAAGTTGTTTGTCGGTTTTGCCAAGGATAAGTGATAGCTTCAATCCTAAAATGTTGTTTGCTCACACATTTTGTTGATCGGTTGCTTGTTTAATATTTATTTGCCAGACACTTGTAAGAATTATCACATATTTTTACACTTTGTATAACTTTCATCCCGTTATACTGTATTTTAAGTAACGGGGGATGTTCTAGGTCACTCGTGATCCGCAAAAGAGGAGGTGGCTCAACTTTAATTATCTATTACTTCTCGTGCCAATTTGCAAGATGAGCATTCCGACGGCTCCTACGTATATTAGTACAAGTGCAAAAACATAACTTCACAGAAAAGCGGTTCAAAGGTTCTAATCTAAAGCTTTTTCTTTCAACTACGCAGTAATGTTATCATTAATCGCTACAAAACCGATCACAAAATACGTATTTTCTGCTTAGAAGCAAAACAGTGCAGTAATGTTGTATGAAATCTCATTACTGCACTGCAAACAGTGCAGAAATGTTGTATGAAATTTCATTACTGCACTGTTTCTCATTAATGCAGTTTTTTATTTAGATACCTATAAATTTACCACAGAGGTTTAATGTCTCCCGTTAAGTTTAATATTAAATGTATGCATTCTTATTCATTAGATCAAAAAGATACTGGCTGAAAATAAAAATCGGCCGAATAAAACCGAATTGGTGAAAAAAAAAAACAAATGGCGCGCATTTTGTACCATTGTAAAACTTTGATACTTCTTATTTAGCAAGAAAAGTTTAAAAAAATGGAAATAAGTAGATAGCGATATGAATTCAAGTCCAGAAAGTATAAAAACAGCTGCAAATGATATTGTTAATAACCTTTTGCCGCAAAAGTCGCAGGATAACCTTGTTTTCATTAACTTGAGTTTTTATTTTGAGTAGGTATATTTTATCACGGTAGGTAAATTGGTAGTTGAAAGAAAAGTAGATTACGCACCTTGCTGAAGTGAGTGATTAATGCACTCGTGCTAATTTAGTGCCCTCGCTTGCGCTCGGGCACCAACATAACACTCGTGCATTAATGACTCACTTTGCGCTCGGTGCAACAATCTACTATTAACTTTGACATAAACCAATAGAAATTATAACATTTTGAATACGACCATAACCATTACCATTTCAAATATTTCTATTTTTTATGTCAAAGTTAAAAGCTTTAGAACCTTTAAACCGTTCTCCTGTAAAGTTGTGATTTTGCACTTGTACTAGTATACGTTGGAGCTGTCGAATTTCAATGTAGCTTTGTTCTTTATTCTGGACTAGCGTTCTGTTAGGAGGCACATGTGCGGAAGTGTTTTCTGACTGATGGAAAGAAATAAAGACATTATTTCAAAGTAAATAATAATGTAGGTACTACAGACCAAATTTCGGCCACGAGCGGTCAATTTTTCAACGAAGACTAGCCAACTACGCGGGAGACATTTTAGTGCAAAAATGTGTGCGCAGACACAGGTGTACTCTCTATTCCCTCACTCTTATAGTCCAATGGGACAGCAATCCAACACGACCAGGGAGGGATCAGGGTCTACTCCCTAAGCGCGAAGTCCGTGGTTTCGGCCTTAGTTACGAGCGTTTCCTACTCCCTATCACCTACAATTATTTCGGGGCCCGAACTAAGAATGAATGACAACACGATTTGACAGATGTCCCTACTACCGATGTGTTTTTGCCCGTCCGAAAAGTTGAACTTGACACTTGTTTTGTTCACTCTTACGGTTCGGGCTACTTTCAGACGGGCGACTAACTTCGTTGACGGACTTAGGGAGTAGGCCCCCAGGCGCAGGACCGTGTTAAGAAACCGGTCACCCATCCATGGAACTGACCGTGGCAAGTGCAGCTTATCCTCGCAGATCTATCGATCCGCGCGGCTGTTACTTAGCCCCTCACTAAAATGAATAAGCTTTTTTTGAAAGTCAACTACAAAAAACAGCACCTTATTCCACATTTCACATGACTGATATGAAAGTAATATTCATCATCATTATTCAGCCGAAAGACGTCCACTGCTGGACATAGACCTCCCCCAAGCATCACCACATCGACCGATCCTGTGCTTCGCACATCCAGCAGATTCCCGCGACTTTCATCAGATCATCGGTCCACCTTGTGGGAGGCCTACCCACGCTGCGTCTTCCAGTACGCGGTCGCCACTCCAGAACCTTTCGGCCCCATCGGCCATCCGTTCTGCGAGCAATGTGCGCTGAGCACATGAGCGTGAGAATGAGTACTGCGACTTAAGTTTGGCAATTCTTCGAGCTATGCCGGTTACCTAAGTTCTCCTGCGGATCTCACCTTTTCTGATATGATCACGGTAACTCCGAGCATAGCCTCTCGATCGCCCTTTGGGTGACCTTGAGCCGTCTTATGAGGCACGTTTCAGTGCCGTATGTAATCACTGGCAACACGCACTGATCAAAGACTTTCGTCTTGAGTATATACATAGTATTAGTATTAGATAATTAGATAGCAAAATTACTTTTAAATAATCAGAAGGTAACTATCTAGGGCACTATGTGCTATTACTTAAAGGAAGCATATAGTTGCGACAGCGCACTGTTGAAAGGTAAGGAGCGGTTGCGTGGCCAATATTTGCACATGTACCAAATGTTTGCGACGCCTATTGGGTGTTAAAAATAATAATGTGTTATGTGAATGTTATAAATAAGTTGCTGTAAACGCAATACTTGGATAATACATGATATTGTTTTTTTCACACTTTCTTACCTAAACCAAAACAAAAGAACAATCAATCAATGCTTGTATAACTAGATAATTTTCATCATCATCATAACCAGCCCATTACTGTCCCACTGCTGGGCATAGACCTCTTCTCAGAATGAGAAAGTTCTAGGCCTTACTACTCGCAGGTCTGGTGCGAGTTGTCGGACTACACACACCATTGAGAACTTTTGGAGTCCTCTCAGGTGTGCAGGTTTCCTCACGATGTTTTCCTTAACCGTTAACGTAAGTGATAATCAAATTCTGATCCGCACATGACTTCGAAAAGTCAGAGGTGCGGGTCGATGTCGAAGTCAGATCCTCCTGCATGGAAGGTAAGCGTTCAACCGCTAGGCTATCTAGACTTAGATAACTATAATTTACTAGCTTTTGCCCGCAGCTTCGCTTGCAAAATCTTGTGAAATTTTGAACCCATTAAGTGACGATTTTCCACCCAAACTTTCATCCCTTATTTATCTACCTTAGGGGTTGAATTTCGAAAAATCCTTCCTTATTCCTTGTCTACATTATAAAGGGAACCTTTGTGCAAAATTTCACCTTTCTAGGTCTAAGGGTTTAGGCTGGGCGTTGATAAGTCAGTCAGTCAGTCAGGACTTTTCTTTTTTAGATTTATAAAAAAAACTGATCATTTTTGCTCCTAAGAACGTACAAGAGAATGAATGAATCTAGATCCATCCACACACGATGGATTGATTAATATGCGAATGTAATCTAAGTTTTCCTAAGCAAATGAATGGACACTGACAATATTGGAGACGATGATACGAGTGACGACGAATAAATATTAGAACCCTATTTACTCTGCAACATTGTTTTAGACTAATGTATTTTATAGCATAAGTTATTAAAGGGCTATGCAACTTTTGCCATACATAGCTGGCATGTTTTTTTTTTTCTTTTCGCCAGAATTGAAACCTAGGTCATATGTTAGAGGACTGTATGACAAATCAATAGCAAAAAGAATTAGGTCTACTAACCGTAACAAAACCAAGTTAGAGAGTGTTTAGTAGATTGCTATTGTTTTTTATCAGGCGTTATTTTTCTTAAATAAAAATACTCCGTGTGATGTTTTAAGTTTCCCATTGTTAAATACTACCTACTCGGCAACTCTAATGAGTCATTCCGCGTCCTCCGCTTCCACATTATTATCTTAAATATTCTTTCTAGATCTTCTTGATAGAAGGGCTTAATGATGGCGTAGCAGCAATAAAAGGACATTACTGTTCCTGTATTTCTGGGAAGAGAACACATGGTTGTTGTAGCCACGTCATGTCTGTATTGTGGTATATGTCGTGGGGTAAACATCAACAAAACTTAGGTCCTCCAGCTCAATTTCTGGATTTCATAATAAGACATGATGTGGAAAGAGAGACGAGTACTGATTACGATTAATTAACTTTATTGCATGTAATTGTTCTATGATAAGGTAAAGCAAAGATTTTTGTAAAACCAGAAGTACCTACTAATTATTTAATAAATAGTTTTGGTTTCGGTTTTCATGGTTGTACTTATAATTTCTTTTTTGTAAGAATATTCCATAGTACAATTTAGAAAAGTAACCCAGAAGACCTATCCTATAGTGGATACGCGTTAAATAGTGTTGCAATAGCGATCATCGACTCCTGTCAACCACTGTACGCCCGTGATTGGGTTAGCGATACTTACTTATTGTGTGCAACGTTAAAAATTGCTATCGTAACACTAAGGGCGAGGGCCCACTAGTGCGTTGCGTTGCGTTGCGACGTTGCAGCGCTAGATTTGGACCAATGAGACGTCGCAGCGCTACATTTGGAATCTATAGATTGGTCCAAATAGATTGGTCCAAATCTAGCGCTGCGACGTCGCAACGCAGCGCAACGTGCTAGTGGGGCCTCGCCCTAACCGTGAAGCCACACTGCTCCGTTGCGTTGCGTTGCGACGTCGTAGCGCTAGATTTGGACCAACCTAGAGATTCCAAATGTTGCCCTGCGACGTCTCATTGGTCCAAATCTAGCGCTGCGACGTCGCAACGCAACGCAACGGAGCAGTGTGGCTTCACTGTTACGTATACCCACTAACGCGTATCGATTCGATACGTTTATCAGTTTTTTTGCTAGTTTTAGTGATAAAAAACTGCCAGTGCGAAAAAAATGTAACAGCAACAATCAACTTAATCTATTTTATCAGAGGAAACCTCATAATATCACGTATGATTGTATTTTCATTTAATTATAATATAAGAAAAATAGGTAACGCGGGTAACGCCTGACAAAAAGATACTAGCAATACTTCTCTGGTTATCTTCGTTCGGTTACGGTTGATAGACCTGGTTCTTTTTGCTATTGATTTCTCGTATTGTCCTCTAACATATAACCTAGGTTTCATTTCTGGCGAAAGGAAAAAAGTAAAACATGCCAATAGTTTGCATTGGCCTTTTATTACTTGTTTAATGAATAGCAAAATATCAATTAAAATGATAAAGGGGAATAATGCTTTCGCAAATACTTTAATGGTCAATCATTAAATTATCAATTGAAAGTATTAATATAGCAATAAGGTAAACCTAAGTTCAAAGGTTGTCATAAAGTTAATAGTTGGCGCCGATCAAGTAATTAGCCCGTCGTTTATATTATTATCTTCTTTATTCATTTAAAAATACAAAAAATAGACCACCGGCATCGGGAGCAGGGTCCAAGCTACCGAGCCTCAGAGATAGAGGAACCTGCTCACAATACGCTCCGAGGCGAGGACTGCTTTCTGTATCAGGCCCTTGCTCCAGCCACTTAACGGTAGATTTATTATCTTCCTGCAGAAAAGACCACCCACTCTTCTTCCCGAAGATATCGTAAAGATGACTAAGGGATTGTGGTAAGAGAACAGCCGACAGCATGTTTTTTCGACTGGATATCCTCATGAATACCCACAGTTTGGGGATGGCGGAGGGGTATGTCAGATTCTTAACGATAAAACCACCCCGATGGCCGTCATCTACAAAATTGAGGGGGGCTCTTGGATCTTCGGTGGAAGTTGAAACGAACCGGTGGCCTTCTTGTGCTACGCTTTTGTGTTGTTTCCCCAGACAACAACATCCTGCTATGCTCGCTCTCAAAACAGCATCTCCGGCTTCTGAAAAAGCATTCTACGATAATGAAAATAATTTCTACACCTCCCTATCTTTCAAAACATGCAATTTCAATCACCTGCGACGCAGAAAACGAACACAACATTTAAGAACTTTAAAATTCCTCACGTAATTTGCACATACCAACAATTTTATCACGAAGGTCGACCAAATCGAATGATAACTGCAGTACATTAACCTAATTCGTACATAACATACACAGTGAATCACCGACCTCAATTGAATTGCTAATAAATTAATTACTTTCGCACAATATGTGCATCAACATTAAAAGGACCTTCACATGAATATGAAACGGAAATATCGCCGGGGACCAATATAGATATCTTAAATAAACATCCTGTCGCAAATAGGAGATATTGGCTTTCTTTAAACAATTAAATGATAATGCAATTAATTGATAAATTAAGGAGGTATGATACTCGGTTTGTTTAATAATACAATCAATCAATTTTATGTGAACGTGACGCTAGTGTTCCAATTATAAACCCTAATTGATGGATAGTTAGGTCGGTAATGGAACTGATACGGAATTACGTTCATCGCCTTGTTATTACGATATTCTTCTCTCGTGTCAGCATGAGCTAAATGAGAATAGCTCATACTGCGGCTAAAAGATAAACCAGTCAGCAAGGTTGGTAGCGAGGCTGACTACCCAGGGTGCGCCGGACGTATTTAAGTATCTCTCGTCTGGGCTATTTTCATGCACTCCTTATTACGATAAACTTATACGAATGAAGACGAAGATTAATAATCAAGGAGCTGTCCAGCTAATGTGTAAAGACTAAACAGTTGTATTAAGGCACTCCCCCACCGGGAGCATTCGCGTATAATGTAACAAAGCAAGATTCTATTTTGAGCATTATCGCCAAGTACTAATGCTCAAAATTTAATCTTGCATTGTTACATTACACGCGAATGCTCGCGGCGAGGGAGCGCCTTTAGGATGTAGATATCGAATGTTTCGTTTTTTTTAAAATTTGTTAACCCAGTAATGCCTAGCGTGTCCATATGGACACGTAATTATTGGTACAGAGGATAACTCATTATGGCAACATAATCTATATTAAAAAAATAAAAGTTAATATCATTTGACTCTCTAAAGTGTCACTTGTCATTGTATGTCACTTTTGGCGCGAAATTTTTATGTTATCTTATAGAAATTTACGTTTATTTTTTTACAACTTGTAAATTCACAATAAAATGGATTCGAGAAGAGAGTGAGTATATTTTATACAATATTTATATGATATGTAATGATTGTTTGGGTTGTAAACTATTTAGTTGCTATTGAACTATGTTTTTATAGAGTGAAACAACAGATGAAACTTTTTTATCGTTACGTATTATCGCTTCCAACTTGATGTGTCCATATGGACACGCTAAGCACTTGTCATAGCTTTATACTATCTTTTCAGAATCTTTGATATCGATCAGTTAGGAGGCCGATGCACGCTAAATGATGTACTGGATATATTACTGGATGATGAAGAAGGTGATGAAAATCATTCATCACCCGAAGCCATTTCATAGCCCCTCCAGAAGCAGCTGTTTTGACGGATGAGGACTCAGGAGACGAGGATGATGGTGGGACAGTTGAAAATGGTTGGAGTATCCTCCCTCCCTTTGGTTGGAGAAACACCACACCAAGTTTCTCCACATTGGTGACACCGACTTGATCATCACAGACAGTGTTTCCACACTGGTGACGTCACACGCAACCCTCGCAGCCTCGGCAGCAACATCGTCACTCCCTCCGCTTAGCATTCAATCGAGCAGCAAGCAGCGAGTGACACAGCCAGCCAGCATCCTCGGCGCATATATACTGCACTTCGACCGGTCAACTAGAACTACTAGAAGGGGCATTTCTCTCCTGGTCGACGCAGTCCACAGCCACCACTCATCGCTCTCACAGTTCCGACTCACTGGAATGACGCGGTATCCGGTTTCGACTCAAAGGAACCCCTCACTGGCCCTGGCAAGCTCTCAAAACGCAACGACCGCTGCCTCATCAAGACAATCGACCTCCGGTCTCAGGGGGGGAGTGATGTGGCGGCATCTATCTCGCCACATGCGAACTATCCTACATCACGCAATCAAGATTTAACACGCAGATAGTATATATACAACCTCCCAACATCAACTGTTGGGCAGTAGCCCGCCAGGCACAAGACTCCGCCTAGTTGGAGGATCCTCCCTTTGGTTGGAGGAACACCACACCAAGTTTCTCCACAATCATTATATTCGAAAGACAACAAAAAAAAGAAGATGCGTGGGACCTTACTGCAAAGCCAAATCTTCTGCTGGTAGAACAGAATGTATGAAATGTAATGTGGGATTATGTGTTTCATGCTTTGCAGCATACCATATGAAGTAGTATTATTATTACCATAACGATTTATTTAGTGTTTAAAATTGGATTGTTTGCAGATTACATTTTCACCTATTACTTGTATTTTTTGATATCGCAAATGCTTAGCGTGTCCATATGGACACACAATTTTTTATATACTTTGAATACATTTCTAAAATATATTTTTCTTTTTATCATTTATGTACCCCATTACCAGTCATTTCATCGAAAAAAAACAAGGATTAGTAAAAAAAAAAAAAATGGGCATTTGGTGTGGTGGGCAAACAAGTTAACGGCTATTGGAAAGTGTTTACTGCCGCCTTACACCGACAACACCAAGAGGATTAACTAATGCGTAGCCAACCTTAGAGACAAAGTTGGAAAATCTCATGTGCCTGTAATTTCACCGGCACCCAAACCCTTTCAACCAAAACACAGTAATATTGGCGGCAGAAACAGGTATGGTGATAGTACTTCTCCGGACGAGCTCTTTTACAAGAAGCTCTACTACTACTAATGTATTCTTCTCTCGTGTCAGCAGAGCTATACAAAAATAGCTCATGCTGTGGTGAAAACATTAGCCAGTCAGCAAGGTTGGTAGCGGGGCTGACTGCCCAGGGTGCGCCGGGCGTACTGAAGTATCGTCACTCGTGGAGTCTTTTGTCATGCACCCCGATACTAATGTATAGGCAAATACAATAAGATTCTTCTGCGACTTTTTATAACACCAGGAACTGCGATAATTTGATCGGTTATTTTGTAAACCAAAATATAGTTTTTTGTTACAACTTTATCGAGTGTATATTCACCCCTGAAATATTCTCGATGGAATAAAAAGTAACCCAGTATAATTTTATTTTCAAAGTAAGTCAATATAATAACTTTGTTTGTCCTAGATGAATAATGTTACTTGTAACCCTTCCGGTTACAAGTTACATTGTTACTAGTCAGGTCAAAGACTAAAGGAGGTGACGAGGACGTGACCTTTTTTGTTTACGGAAAATGGTTAACCTATTGAAGGTATGTGATATTATTACTTAGTTTGTCGTGTGTTTGAAATTAATAGGTAAACCATTCCACAAATTATGTAGTTATTTTACTCAAATAACAGGTAAGTACATCGGAATTAGAATTTCTGTTCGAGAAATCAGGGCAAATTCGAGACGAGAAAAAATCTCGAGAAATGGAGAAGTGAAGAATTAAAAAAAAACTTTTATTTATAGTGGACTTAGCAGATTTTTTAAGGTTTAAAAAAAATCTCGAACGTCTCGCGAAACTCGAGACATCGGGCACGAGTTTTTTCAAAACTTGAGAAAAAAATACGACGAGAAATCAAAAACCCCGATCGGAATAAGCAGAGCTTGTAAAAGACAAAAAACGAATTAGTATAAATTAAATACGAGTGTATTTGTCTGTTGCTTCACTCTCACTACAGTTCAGCGATTTTATTGACATTTTAAATGCACCCAAGCAAGAAAACAATTAATATTATACGTTATACCTAGAGCCCAATTCTACTAACAGAAACGTTTATCAATTGCAACTTAATCGTTTATTCAGACAGTTTTCGTTTACAAAAACTATCAAATAGTTTGACAACAAAAACAAAACCAAACATTATGACAGTTTTCGTAAAAGAAAACTGCCTGAATGAACGATTAAGTTGACATTGATAAAAGTTTCTGTTAGTAGAATTGCCCCCCTGTTTAACTGTCAACATAAAAAAGGAATTTAACAGAAAATTCCTCTATAAAATGGCAAATAAGGCCACTCGAATTATAAACTAAACTTTAGTTGACAGTCAGTCTGAATCGTCCGAGGCGTCCCAAGACAATAGAGACATAAGTTTACATTATCGGCTGTTTATCAGCCGGGCCTCAATATGTCATGTCTTCATTATCGGTGTGAACCGACCTTTAGGTCCATCACAAATTGCGCGCTGCAATTGTTTTGATTAGCTGTTTTTTATTGTGCAAGAGTTTGTGTCGATTATTTTAATAGGAGGGCCCTGGCAAGGTGGAATAACACAAGAAAGACATTATCTAAGATTTATACAAGGCCGATATATACAATACAATGTGGGGTTGACATTACGACAATAAATGATACCACGGGTTCTATGATGTGTTCTACTCGTAGACAAAAAATCAGTTACTTCCAAACACATTTTTTGTCGCATGATTTGCCCACTTGTTATTGGCCCGTTATTTTAAGCCCGGAAAAATTCAAAAAAATGTAACCTGATGTTCTAGCATATGGAGTCTCGCCACAACGCGAATTTCAATTTAATTTTGGTGAGAGTGCCGACTGAACATTTGTCGAACTTCATGAAGGAGGAATTTTGGCCGAGAGGTGCTATAGCGTTCGGCGATTTCGATGCCGGCTACCGGACACCGCGCGACTTATGACGCCGACTCCTCGTAAATCCTCCTCCTCGTAAATTAGTGTTTATATTTTATTGTTTATGTATACTATTTTTATAAGTAAAGTAAAAAAAGTAAGTATAAGTATGAGTTTTATATTGTATTATTTTATTATCTCATGTTTATGTAGTAGTTTCGCCTAGCTTCCACTATACAAGAAATTGTAGTGTGGATGGAAGTTAGTGTCAAATGTAAGTTTATTTGTGCAATAAAGAAGAAAGAAGATTTGTCTGCTTGTACATGTTCCCTGCATACCGTTTCTACGTAACGGGCACTTATTGGCGAAGCCTGAAGGGTCTCCAGTCAAGAAAATTCAACCATTTGCTTTAGTTGTTTCGTGTAGTTTGACGTAGTATTAAATTCTGACGTCACGGGTTGTGTTCGAAAGGGGAATCCCAGGATAGAGGTATGAGCGTAAATGAAATGACTGTGAAGTCATCTCTAGAACTCTTTAAGCGATCACAATAAGTAATTCTGCGAATTAAATGAACATTATGTCATCTTCCTTCGTCAATTACGTTAGTTAAGGAAATTACTTTGTCAAATTATTGAAGGAAAATGGCTAAGGAATTGACATTGAAACATTGGCAATTAGTTTGGTTTTAACCTTAAGCCACATCATAGGCATGATTAGTGACCAGTGAACTAATCCTCTTGCTCCTCTATTTGTTGTAGAATGAGTACTCATTTGGTAAATCGTATCTATGGGGCTAGTATTGCAATCAAAACAACGGATTCCCAATTATCGATAAACTTGAACTAAGTTATCTGCGTTTTGTTTTTCTTGAAAGACATTCGTATGGTTACATTTCATAGAGAAATCCTAGGACGGTTCTCTGTTGGAATATAGAAATATTATTAGCCGATTCTTATCTGGCCGACAACCTTTCCCCACTTTTCATTTCGCCGAATGATTGAAACGCCGAATGATTAAGTCCCTAATTATGTTTTGCAATTTTTTGTTACGCCGACTAGTCTGCTAGCCACTGTTTCATTAGTCAACTGTATTATTGTTCACTTTACACTTGTTAGATGGCTCATTTTCCCATCATGCAAGCAAGAAAGCAAGCATGCGAGTGTTTCTGGGTTTGCTCCGCCAGAAGACTCGCTTTGTCGCCCCTTCGCGTAAAATGTTGATCGTTTACAAGCTTCTTAAGAAATTGGGACCGAGACCACATATTTTGACGTCCATTTGAATTAACCAAAATATAACCCTATATTTTCGTATAGAAAATACGTAGAAAGTTTGATAAGGAAAAAGTAATATCAATGTTTTTGGCACTCCAACGGAGTTATATGGACGGCTCTAGATAAGATTAGTTAACTAATCTCAAACTATAGATAGGGGGCTATCACTCAGCGTAGATTGACTACATTGAGTGATAGTTAGATATCTGAGAAATTGATATGTTCGTCAAAGTAGGTAGGTATCAGAATGAAAATATGTGCGTAAGCCAAAAATATTTGTATGTTTCTACTTTATTTGATTATTTTCAATTTTGGATTCCGCTCTATTGAACATTTCCTATTTCTTATTATCTGTCATTAGCTCATCAGTTATTAGAAGTGCGAAATCCTGTTTTAAACAACCGCCGCAAAAGGGATGTTATAAGTTTAAAGCTTTTTTTTTCTGTAGCATCGTAGCTCCCAAATGGACAAAACGATTTGAATGCGTTTTTTGCTATCTAAAAGCTGTTTTTAGTCAAGTTATTAAATGATTATGATGAATCGTTCGTCACTGTATGATATCACATTCAGACTTCAGTGCCGGGTGCCCTCGTGGAGAGCTCATTATAAATGCAGGTTTTTCTTGGAAAATTCACCGTCATGAAACAAGCAAACATCTATTTTACTACGTAGTAGGATATTTTTCAAGGTTTTAAACCTATTGCCAGGAACCCACCTCGAGGGTTCATTCTTAGCGCAAACGTAATGCCGAGGACCCTCCTGGAAAGTCCGCTAGCAATATGTATGGCGGGAGTATGAGCTCTATGAAAAGTGTGGTGGACTCGAATGTGATATAGGAATCGCTCAAGCTACATCGTTACACACATGTCTCCTTGCTTTTGCAACCAGTTAATCCAAGCATATTATTCATGGTGTTAATACCTTTACATGGCTGGAGAGTTTTCTAAAATGTTTGTAAATCGGATTTTTTACTTTCGTTGTTTAAAAGCGCCGACGAAGGACGGATTACTTTGACAAACATGCCCACATAGAAGTAATAAGTACACAGCAATACCATATAAGCTAGCTTTTTTATTTATTTATACTTTTTCACAAAACGTCAGAGGCGGACTTAATGCCTTAGGCCCGGCGCCCACTATCGGCATCGGCACGGCAAGATATTTATTAAATTCAAATAATTTTAAACCTTATTTTAATATCTTTAGCACTTGTATTTGCTTAGCGTACCGCGGGATGCTTCGTCGTGCCGCGGCATGCTGAAGCATATCGCGGTAGCCGGAAATAACGAGTTCTAAAGGGTATAAATAAGGTTCAAAATTGTTTGAGTTTAAAAAATCCCATGCCGTGCCGATGCCGATAGTGGGCGCCGGGCCTTAGGCATTTTCTACTAGTCAACCTTTTGGTGATGCAGCGTAACACATGGTAGCTGCACCAACAAAAGCTTATTCTAGAAACTAAGTCAGTTATTCTCAATTTTTTTGTACATCGTATCATTATCGTTGTGGTAAACATAAATTTACGACTCCTTTGAAAGTATAACAACCATTAAGAACTAAAATTTCACTTCTAAAAATGTTAGTACAAACCTGTTACGCTCCGGACATGTTTTTACGATGCGTGCCTTAGACGTAATTATTAATATTACGATTAACTGAACTAACGATTTAATTACAGCTATTAAAAACCTGTTTACATTGTTACACATGTATAACGCTAAAAGTATCTACTGTAAAGGAGAATCGGCAAAAATGTATGGAAGCTGGTCTGGGAACCAATAATGACCACACATACAGTGGTGGACATAATAATTAGAAACACCAAGTGTGACTTTTATTTTTAGTACAAATTAACGTGATAATTAATGTTTTACGTATCATAGAGGGCTTATACCTATTTATTTATAAAGTATCCACATCATGAAGTATAATTGTCAGTTTTGGAAATATCATATAACCGTTTATGTAAAAACTGGTATACTTTATAAAATAAAATGAAACAGCACAACATACTAAGGTGGACAACTAATTAGAAACAGAAAAAAAACATTAGCATAAATATGAACAAAATTAATGAAACAATAAATAATGAAGTTACATGGTACAAACGTTTTATAATAAACAATTAATATTAGGTTCGAAAGCCTCTGCTGTCCATTACAGCTCTACAACGACGTGGCATTGATTCTATCAATGTTTCATACATTTCCAGGGAATTTTTCTCCAAGCTTCTACAAATGCGTCTTAAAGTTGTTGTAGTATGATACTAGTAGTAGTACGATATTAGTGATATGTTTATTGGACAATGTTTTCTTTACAATGTACCACAAACTTAGATTTGATTCAAATCTGGACTATTTGCAGACCACTCTAACACCGACACTACAATAATCCAAACCAAAGAAACAACGTTAAAACATTTCTAAGAGACTAATTAGTATCGGTAAAAAAGTAAAAGCAAAGCAAAAATAAAAGTCACACTTGGTGTTTCTAATTATATGTCCACCACTGTATGTCATTAAATACGTATTTTAATATACTTCAATAACTACTATGGCGACTCATTTCAAATCGCTCTGTGAAAAAAGTTATGGCGATGTTTCGGAGGTTAGGTTACAGTTTTTTTATACTTTTCCGTAACTGTAAAAACAAGAAAAAAATTACCTAACCTATGAAACATCACCAAATTTTTTTTATTCACACAGCAATTTTAAATGAGCCTCTATGGTAGTTATTGCTGTAGGTATATTAACACTCTCACCGCCATACGGTCCGCCGGCGGGGCGTATCTTTTCGAGTGAGGCACGCCACCTACATGTTGCACTGAGCGATATCAGTTTCTGTAGCAGCAGGCCACGCACTACAAATTGAATATGAAATTGCGAGGTCGTGGCGGACCGCATGGCTATTAGCTATCAAAAACAAACAGTGAGCCCGCCAGCGGTCCGTACGGCCTGCTTCACTCGTTATAGATTTTCACCGCGGCCTGCACGGGTAGGCAAAGTTGCGGCCGCCGGCGGACCGCACGGCCTGCTGCACTGAAAAATTCTATATATGGGTGGCAGTGAGAGTGTTAAAACACCTTTCAGGACATATATATATTATGTGTAATTGTTATTGGTCATTTATGAAAACACAATACTCCATTCACACAGACCACATTTTGCAGTCCACGTCAACGCCTGTTTTTCATACATATTTGTATTCACCAACAATTTGTCCGATCCTCCTTTATTTTCACCTTCACCATACTCGATTTTGAGAACGTTAAGCCATAAACATTGACGCACTTGGCACTAAGTCGACGTCATAATATTCAGGCGATACGTTCATTGTATTAGAATCGTTCCTAGAAAGTGTTACCTTCTTTCCTTTTCACATCAGTGACGTGGTTTTGCCTTTTCATCCTAAGGTTTTTCCGGCTGTTGCGTATAGCCCGTTTGTAGAACTGGCCGTGATGACGAACGATTTTTAGAAAAGTTTTAATGTCACCTTCTTACCTGACTTTGTATAGAATTCCTGGACTTAATCGCAGTCTTCTTCTTCTTCTCTCGTGTCAGCACGAGCTATACGAAAATAGCTCATGCTGTGGTGAAAAGATTAGCCAGTCAGCAAGGTTGGTAGCGGGGCTGACTGCCCAGGGTGCGCCGGACGTACTTAAGTATCGTCACTCGTGGAGGCTCTTTTCATGCACCCCACTTAATCGCAGTAAAAGGTAGACATACTATCCTCAAAAAATGTTGATCGCCTGTTTTTTCTAGGGAATTAAAATTAAGTACAGTACAGATGTGAGCTCACAGAACGGATGGCCGATGGGGCCGAAAGGTTCTGGAGTGGCGACCGCGTACCGAATGGCGCAGCGTGGGAAGGCCTCCCACAAGGTGGACCGATGATCTGGTGAAGGTCGCAAGAATCCGCTGGATGCGAGAAGTACAGGACCGGGCGATGCTTGGGGGAGGCCTATGTCCAGCAGTGGACGTCTTTCAGCTGAATGATAATGATATATAGTCCTCATTGTCGGTTTCTATAACGGCGACCCTTTAAAACTATTTCCTAGCGTGTGCCCTAATATGACTCGCCAGACCAAAGGACATGGAACAAAACGTACCCACCTTGTAGCAAATTGAGACTAGTACCATTGGAAAGGTCTTTAAAAATACATATTTATATTATATGGCGACAACTCTGTATCTCACGGGAGAAAAAAGTTATTCAACGTTGAAATGTGCTGAAAACTCTTTGTTAATTCACCCCGCGCGCCATTCAATCATACCCTTGAACTAGCCCAATGTCCTGCTATGAGTCCCGTGCGGTGTATAGAATTACCCTTGAACGATATAATTGTCTATAAAGCATGGTTCACCGTTGAATGGTAATACACGTAAAAACGCTACAAAGAATGAATGATTGGCCGATACCAAGATTTGCCGATATCATGGTTTGTCGGAACACGCTTAAACAGGCGTCGATTAAATTGCATTAACCTCTACTAACATGCGTTTATCTTGACTCCATACCAAAGTCGCGAAAAGCAAATACACGACAAATGTTAGGGCGACAGTACGATATGTCGACCATCAGTGGTGCGACAGCACATCAGCTCGACGTACGTTAGCGCGACTGATTGTTTTCTCGAAAAACCATAGGACGATGGAACTTTTGATCGACGAACGTTAGCGCGACACAAGTTTCGCTCGACAAACTAAAGGCTCCTAAAAACATGCACGATATCGCTTAAAAGATTCTGGGGCCTAGGTCGACGGAGCCCCGCAGGGCGGGGCTCCTATTTCTGTCCGCAGGGTTTAAAGTAACCTAACACGAAGGGGATGACGGGAGCATCGTTCGTTCGCTTTGCTCGCTCACTTTAGCCCGCGTCATTCCCTCCGAACCTATTCTATCCGTGTCGGGGTGCTTAAAAGTCCCAAGCTCGCTTCGCTCGCTCTTAATGCATGTTAACAAAAAACACGCGGACGATATCGCGCCTGTTTTGTAGGAGCCTTTAGTTTGTCGAACGAAACTTGTGTCGCGCTAACGTTCGTCGATCAAAAGTTCCATCGTCCTATGGTTTTTCGAGAAAACAATCAGTCGCGCTAACGTACGTCGAGCTGATGTGCTGTCGCACCACTGATGGTCGACATATCGTACTGTCGCCCTAACATTTGTCGTGTATTTGCTTTTCGCAACTTTGGTATGGAGTCAAGATAAACGCATGTTAGTAGAGGTTAATGCAATTTAATCGACGCCTGTTCAAGCGTGTTCCGGCGAACCATGACATCGGCAAATCTTGGTATCGGCCAATCATTCATTCTTTGTAGTGTTTTTCGGCGAAACGTGCTGTCTGTAAATAATGGCATCGACTAATAGTTTTTCTCGTATTACCATTCAACGGTGAACCATGTTTTCTGTAGACAATTATATCGTTCAAGGGTAATTCTATATACCGTACGGGACTCTGTTTATTTTGTGTACCTTAATAAATAAAAAAACCGTACTTAATTGAATTGATGGCGTATTAATTAATATTTTCCGCAGCAAAAAGTAAACCTTAGGAAGCTTGGTCAGTCTCTCTCTATGAAACAGAACGACTGGTTATTCATTGGGCCTATAAAATAATTATTATAACACTACATAGATGATTGAAAATGCAAAATAGAAGTGATTATAACTTCGGTCTCCCATTCATTCATTCATTCGTTCATTCATTTTTGAGTTGTTCACTTAAGCCTCTTCTAAATGACACCTAGTCTAAAATGCTACAAGGTGGGTACGGCTTCCAAACAAAATTACCCATTGTTCTTTTGTTTTGAATACCCGGTCACAACTAATACAATAAAGTTGGCCTGCAGAGTTAAAAGTATACTCGTAGGTGTAGGAGGGTTTAGGTCTCTCTTTACGTATTTGGCGTTTTTCGTTTAGTGTATCGAGCCGTTTTTGTTCAAATGATTTGATATTTTTATATAATAGAGCGCCAAGACGACCTGTGCGAAGCGAACCTCTCCCAACCTTTAGGGTCAATAGCGCAAGCGTTTAGATGTCTTTTGAGCACATCTTTATAGCGCAGATGTTGACCACCATGCGTCCGTTTACCTTCTGCCATCTCAGAATAGAATACCGCTTTGGGTAAACGGTGGTTCTCCATGCGAAAGACGTGCCCACACCACCTGAGTTGACGCTGCATTAGTAGAGCTTCCATGCCATACATGTTGGAACGGCGCAGCACCTCCGTTGATGATGATACAGATGGATACTGTAGTATGGCAACTCTATTAGTTATCATTGCCTATTTTTGACATCCGTCACAGGAAGTAGGAAATATAGAAGGGTCACACCCTCTTCCTTCCGCTATCACCGAGATTAGAAATCTAAGAAAGTGTTACGAACGGTCACCCATCCATGGACTGGCCGCAGCAAGCACAGCTTAACTTTGCAAATCAAAGGTAAATCGCTTTAAATAAATCAGAAGATTTATTTAAAGTTATTTACCATTGACTATGCATATAATAAATTTAAATAAAAAATACACCACATAATATTAGCTAACCAAATGTGTCGTGATGTTGAAACAAGGTCTTCAAATATCAAGGCGTGATTCGCGTATTATCCGTTATACTCACAGAGACTTGGCATCTGACAGAAAAACATAAAGTCACGAGAAAAAAGTCGTGTATCAACCTTAAAAACATTTGTTGTATTTTCTAATAAGTACGAGTATATGACGCGGATGCATTTCTGTTTAGAGAACATTGAATGCTCTGAAAAGGTTGTCACGTGAATTGTCTTGAAAATATTGGTTGACGTCATTGGTAGGTAGACAATTTTCTTCTTATTTCATTCATTTTAGTTGCGTGCGATTTTGTTGGTTAAATAATAAATATTTCTTTCTTTCTTTTCTCTCATTAGGTAGAATGTATTTATTACATAACTTAGCATCACACCTGTATTCCCCGAAGAGTTGAGCAGAGGTGTAATATTACCCATGTAATAAGAGGCGAGCCTATTGCCATCAACCGGGCACAAATCCAGACTCCGGGCTGCTACTGAGAAATTTCACACGGAAAAACCCAATACCACTTTGCCCGACCTGGGGATCGAACCCAAGACCTCATGCTCAGCAGTCGCGTAAAATACATCAACAAATCCATGTTAGTAGATAATTAATTCAATAACTTTGTTTTAATGTTTTGCTTTGCCGTATGCTTTGGCTAGTCTACCGATGCGTCTACTGTATACAGTAGGTTTGGCTATTCTTACGCGAGGTCATTATGCGGTCACTTACCAATTATCACAGGAAAACACCAAACAAAGTTGACAAATAAAACTTGAAAACCTTACGACATTGCTATGAAATAAGTAAATAATATTCATCCGGCTTAAACTTGCATTTTGTCAGTACCACGGAGTGGTAAATAAATGGAGAGCTAACACGAAGCTTTTTCTAGAATCAATCACTGAATGCAACGTCTTTCTTGAGGACGGTCGACGCAGGCCCGTCTTGCTTTGTCTTTGTAGTTCTTGTTACGCATTAAGTAACAAGAAGACAAGGGATTTGTTCAAATTAATGCGTTAATTAATGGCGCTCGACGTTAGTGTGGCCCCAGCGTTAATGAAGAGAGCACCCAATCTCCTACCGTAGGTGTCCTAAAAACTGACCAAGAGATTATGTTAGAAGGATGGGCAGCAGTATCATCATGTCTACCAAAATCAACAAATTACGATTACCAATCCTTCTGCCAATTGTAGTACAACTTGCGAGGCGTAAGCTGAGATTTGTATTTGTGTGAGTGCACATAGAATCGATTGCCAAAAAGCAATATAAACCGATTCAAACTAAGCAAAGGACGCGTCTGCATTCATTCTCACACAAATGCAAAGCTCAGCTTAGGCCTCGCGGACGGTAATTATGGCAATTTTGCCTTTATAACAGCTTCTTGCGATTTTTGGGTGGCCCATTTTCAGTAGTGAACGTTTACAGGCTGTTTTTAGAACGATTGTACAAACCAAACAGTTCTAATTGTCTTTTTAATACTGTTCACTTTGCTTAGCTTCCGTAATCTGTCGTGTAATCTCTCTGTCATCTGCGAATGTATTGTATTGTATAAGTACTACGTTGAGATGTTCCGCTAAATACATCTGTAATTTCAGTTTCAATCCGGGCTTGTTTTACTTCAAACCCATCGTATATGATGATGTAACTGACCCGACGATTATGACACAGTGTATCTGCTGATGAATATCGCTCCATTCAGCCGCATATTGTCATTCCTTTCACTACTACTCTGTGTTGAGTACACACGAGTTAGCGACTGAGTGTATAAACATCTTAACGTGGATGTCGTAACATCATTATCACTGCACAAAGACTACACGCTTCGTAATTATTGCAACCACTCTATTGTATGTACGTAATTTATTCAGCATTTTTTTATAAGATAGCGCTTTTCATTTTCTTTGTCGGTTTTATAACAATAACTTATTCTTAAGCCTTCTGCTGCTGGAACTCTTCCACAAAGGGAGGAATTAACCCACCTTTTTTTTTTTTTCGTGGGAAAATCCTCATGGATACCCTTCGCCTGGGGGAGGCGAAGGGTGCACTGATTGTGTACTGCAGAGTAGCCCTTTCGAACCGTTTCCTCTTATCACCTGTTGATGTGCATGATGGGGTCCATAATAAAACATTTAATTGATTTTATTTACACGACCTATCGTAGGGGTCGTACTTCATTTCATAATAATCAACCCGCATGATATTTTGATTGCACTTTTGTACAGCAGCTGTCATCAAACGTATAATGAGTCCCTGCATACGTAGAATTACATTCATTAAATGCTATTAAAAAATAAGCTAACCATACTAAGTACGCTGTCTCAAATATCAACGGTGTATAATTTAGAAAGATTTGCCAAGTCTTGCTAGGCCAGTTCCAAATCATAAACTTTTTTGTCGAAAAACATAATTTCAAGAATCATCTTCTTCGTAAAAAGTTCAATAGTACTTCAATTGCTAACAATGACGAATCGTTTTCAACATTTTGATGACATTGACAAAAAACTTAAACACCTGCTACTAGAAGAACTTTGACTTGAATTGTCGCACAATAAAAATCAAGAATTTCATGTAAGGGCAGAAACACAACGTTGCGTTGCGTTTGTCGTAACGCAAAAGTATCGCCGCAAGTTAATGATTTAGGAAAATTATTTAAAAAAGAAAACTATGTCCATGAAACTCCATTTTTAGTCGAGTGTGCACTGTGTCGCACCGCAGCACAGGATCCCATCAGCGGGATTGTATGGTGATAGCGAGACAAAACCATTTAAGATTTGTATCGCACAACACACGTCTTTGTGTTACGGTGAGCGGTGCTTAGATTTTTGCGTTTCGTTGCCGCTCTACAGTGATGTGTTATCGCCTTAACATCGTACATCGAACTTCGGAAATTATCCTATCATAACTAATCATCAGGAGGCTATTAAACCATCTAAATTATTTACTATTATACCTAATGCTAGTGTACGGAAACGTCGCACAAATTGCTCTTTTTATTGGAAAATCTACTTCCTTTCAATAATTGCGACGGTGTAATGTTCTGTTCATTACTGAAATGATTGCTACTGCTGTGTCAAGATTGGAAAGTCGAAGGCTTTAATAGTTGCTTATTTTGATTTGATAAAATAAATGTAATTAATCGCATGGCAAAAGAAATGATAGGCTAGCGGTTGAACAATTGCCTTTCATGTAGGAGGGTTTAAGATCAATCCTAGCCCGCACCTGGGAGCCTACTCCCTAAGTCCGTCAACGAAGTTAGTCTCCCGTCCGAAAGTAACCCGAATCGTAAAAGTGAACAAAACAAGTGTTAAGTTCAACTTTTCAGACGGGCAAAAACACATCGGTAGTAGGGACAACTGTCAAATCGTGTTGTCATTCATTTTTAGTTCGGGCCCTGAAATAATCGTATGTCCGTAGGCGATAAGGAGAACGAAACGCTCGTAACTAAGGCCGAAACCACGGACTTCGTGCTTCAAAATCAAAATCAAAATCAAAAGTTTTTATTTCACATAAACCATTACAGGCGCTTATGAAAAGTCGAATTTAGGTGCACGGTTCCAATTAGTCGTTTCCTATGGAGAAGAGCCGGCAAGAAACTCCATGGTTACTCTTTTAAAATCCATATCTTTAACAATTTGAGTGGGTACAGTTATGACTTAGATATGAGAGAGCAAAGTAGACTTAAGAGCAGGAACCACACAAAAAAAACAAAATGAAAAATATGGTCAAAAATTAACTAGGTATCCAGGCATCTAGCAAGTCTACAAAGCTCTCACATTTACAAAAGGTAAAAGGACGCTAAACTATATAAAACAACTGACATTGTTAATTGTCATCAAAACACATTACAAAGAAAATCACTGTATAGTAAGATAAAGATATCTTGAGAGTAACGAAAGTAATATAAAAAAAAAAACAAAAAAAGCTAATCGTAATGAGGTTAGTTAATAGACATACCTACACATACGACGTTAATGAGGTACCAGGGAAGCCACATGTGCAGAAGGAGTTATTTCCAAACACCTTTGTCGTCAACGTAGTCCTTAGTCTTGTAATATGCTTTTTGAATAAGGACACGTTTAATATGGGCTTTAAACTTCCCCTCGGTAAGATCAGTTACAGATTTCGGTAGCTTATTATAAAAACGCACGCCATTTCCTAAAAATGACTTATTAGTTTTACTCAATCTAAATTTTGGAATCACAATTTTATGTTTATTACGTGTATTTTTATCATGAAAATCGCTTCTAACATTAAACGTATGCAAATTTTTCCGAACATACATAATATTTTCAAAGATATAGTGTGACGACAAGGTAAGTATATTAATATCTTTGAACACGTTTCTAAGGGATTCGCGGGAACCCATATTGTAGATTGCACGGATTGCTCTCTTTTGTAAAATAAAAACAGAATCTACGTCAGCTGCTGAGCCCCACAACAGAATGCCGTAGGACATAATGCTGTGGAAATATGCGAAGTATACTAACCTAGCTGTAGCTACATCAGTCAGCTGCCTAATTTTCCTAACTGCGTATGCAGCAGAACTTAACCTAGCCGACAGGGCAGTAATATGCGCACCCCACTGCAATTTTGAATCGAGAGTTATACCTAAAAATACAGTGTCATTAATTGTATTAAGATTATTGCCTTCAAGCATTAAATTTAAACCTACTTGGGGAACATTTGGTAGTGAAAACTTAAGGCATTTAGTTTTATTTGCATTTAGTAATAGATTATTGGCTGCAAACCATTTAGAAAGAACAGCAAGGCTCTCGTTAACATGTAAAACGTCCCTATATTTTCTATCTATTTTAAAAATAAGGGAAGTGTCATCGGCAAATAAAATTATGTCTGATAAGTCGGTCATCATATAGGGTAAATCATTTATATAGGTTAGAAACAGAAAAGGTCCAAGAATTGAGCCTTGAGGCACGCCCATCTTAACTAGAGACCCCGAAGAAATCGCACCGTTAGCACCAACTTTTTGCTGTCTATTAGATAAATAGGAGAAAACAAGGTCAGCAGCTCGGCCACGAATTCCGTAATG
Source organism: Amphipyra tragopoginis (assembly GCA_905220435.1). Classification (NCBI taxonomy): domain Eukaryota; kingdom Metazoa; phylum Arthropoda; class Insecta; order Lepidoptera; family Noctuidae; genus Amphipyra; species Amphipyra tragopoginis. The sequence continues at coordinate 17,763,131 of HG992009.1, forward strand.
GTGTAATTTACATATGAGGGTGTTGTGGTCAACGCAGTCAAAAGCCTTGGAGAGATCACAGAAGATGCCAATAGCATCCTGAGAGCTCTCCCAGGATTCCAAAATATGAGTGACTAGTTTCACTCCTGCGTCAGTAGTCGACCTACCTTTCGTGAAACCATACTGGCGACTATGCAATATCCCGTTCAGGTCAAAATGAGACATCATCTGATCAAGCATGATTTTCTCAAAGATTTTACTAAGTGCTGGAAGCACCGAAATGGGTCTGTAATTTGAGGGGTTATTCTTGCAACCTGATTTGAAGATTGGTATTACCTTACTATGCTTCATCAAATCAGGAAATGTACCGCTATCTATACATTGATTAAATATGTCTGTAAGTAAAGGGGTAATGGTGTTAATGATAGCTCCAAGAACCCTAACAGAAATGCCCCATAAGTCTTCAGTATTTTTTATATTTAGACTTTTAAAAGCTTTTATAATCGAGGTAGCAGAAATGTGCTTAAATTCAAAGATAGGTATATCTTTACAGAAATTCTGTTTAAGTAAGGATTCGGCTAGTATAGAGGACGAAGCAAGGGATTTCGTGACCTCTATCGGGATATTCGTGAAAAAGTTTTCGAGTGTCTGAGCGACTTCCGACTTATCTGTAATTAATTTATTATCTGATTTTAAAATTAGTTCGTTATCCCGTTTTTTTGTGTTTCCGGTTTCTTTATTTATTACCTGCCACACAGTTTTTATCTTATTATTAGAGGCACCTATTTTGTTACAAATTAATCTAGATTTAGCTAGAGTACAGACTCTCTTAAATATCTTTGAATAATTTCTTACATAATTATGAAAAGCTTGATCAGATGTCAATGATTTTTCATGATATAGACTATACAAAGTTTCTCTACTTTTCCTTATACCTAGGGTGGCCCATTCACTAAATTTTGATTTACAATTAATTTTACGTTTCTTGACTGGACATGTGTTGTTAAATTCTTGGCAGACTGTAGCGAACAATGTACAATAATTTATGTTGGGATCCCTTGAACTAGAGCAGGATGTAGGAAGATTACTTAATACATTATTATTAAATTTTTGCAAATTATTTTTAGTCAGTGGGCGTAATTCAATGATTTTGTCTAATTGAAGCTGCTTATTTAACTGAAAGGACACTAGTTGGCCTGTATGATCAGACCTAACGCCACTAATTAAAGAAGAGTCTTTTATTTGACAGTTTGTAAAAATATTGTCTATACATGAAGCTGAGGTAGCAGTTATTCTAGTTGCTTCATTAAAAATATACTTTAAATTAAAACATTTAAACAATGACACAAGTTTACATTTTTCCGGTGACTCAATTAAAAAATCTATATTCAGGTCACCACAAACAAAAATTAAGTTATTATTTCTAAAAAGTTTTCTCAATATGTCTTCCATTATGATCAAAAATGATGACAAGTTTGATGCGGGTGGCCTATAAACGCATAATATAGTGTGGCCCTCTACCTCTGCACATGCTACCTCACATAAGCGATCAACAGAACAGGCAGTGATATCTTTTCTTTCCTTATGTTTAAAACAACTATTACAAAGAATTAAAGTACCGCCCCCTAGCGAGGATCTGTTGAACGCACTGGCAACCGCAAAGTTATTAACATTGAACAACATTTTATGTGGTTTCAACCAAGTTTCACAAAAACATAAAATATCCATATGGTACTTATCTATTAACATTTCCACATCTAATATTTTGCCAGAGAAGCGATTAATATTTTGGTGATAAAGTAAAATATTATCACCATGCTTCTCTTTTGTCGGCACTAAAAGTTTAAACAGTCTATGACAGTATTATTAGAATAACTAGTTAATACTGATTCATCACTTAACCTAGTCTCAGTTAAATTACCAATAACTGCGTGTATATTATAAGCTATCAATGTAGCTAATAAATGTCGACATTTCTTCGACAGGAACATAGCTTCCTGAGTTAAAACAAAACCTCTAACAAACTTGTTAGTATCAAAATACAATAAATAGTCACTATGACGACATGTCAGCATGTGCATTAAATTATTTAAACTGTAGATATAGTTATTCTCTTGCTCAGACAGAGAGTCTGAATATGGCAAGGCACACAATATTAATTTACCTATCTTTAGGTTAAGAAGGGCACCGATACCATTAACTATGTCCTTTTTTCTAATGTTTAGGCTGTCACCTATTAGCAGAACCACAGTGCTATGCTCGTCCAGTTTTGAGTTTAATATTTTGTTTACAATTTCATTAAAATGTAGGTCATGGTAACAATGGTTAATTATGTTGTGGTTCAGACAATTATTTAACAATGATCCAAAGCCTATTCCTAATCTATCTGAGTATAATATCGTCCTACTTGGCTTGATGTTTACATTTTCTACTGGTTGAGGTACTACGGGTAAGGCTGAAGGTGCAACATACTGGGGCTGGGGAGGTGGTGGGGAGCGGGCACAAGTACAAGAGAGATTATTAGTTAAAGACTCATATCTTTCTGCATTGTACCTCACTAAATCCACCAGCTCACCAGCCGCCTGCAAGCGCTCACTTAACATTTGTTGGCTCAGTTCATACTTATTGTATACTTCCTTTAAAAAGTTTTCCCTGCGCAATAGCTCTTCCTGCAGGTTTACAGTGTCAACATCATACAATTGCCTACTTAGATCTAATTCCTTATTGCAGGACTTTAATTGTTTCAGCAAGTTAAAACGTTCTTTCCTGAGACTAATGTTACATTTGTACATATTATATTTTTGGAATAATTTCTTATATTTTCTAATAGATTTGTTTATCTTAATGTATCTCTTTATGTTGTTGTGACTAGATAGCAATGGACGTCTAGTTATGGTATCATCCCCAGTTAAGTCTATGGTTACCGAGGGCTTCACTGACCCCAGACCGGATTCACCGACAACTAGCTCCTCGTACATGCTGTGGGTGATAGCATCCTGCTCGCTGCATTTGAGTGCATCTGAGTGAGATATGATGTTGTGGGCCTCACTCAGTTCGTGTTCCAGTTCCGATATACGTCTCAATGCCAACTCGTGAGTGCCCATGCACTGTTGAAAGTCAGACACTACTTCACGGAGTTGTTGATGCTGGTTGAGTATATCCACGTGTTGGATGTGGAGTTCTGCCAATTCACGTTTGAGCTCGGTGTTTTTGTCGATTATTTCCTTCACTTCAACCTCGCTGTCATCTCGTTCTTGGAGCAGCTGATTGCAGAGATTTTTTGAGGACTCCAATTCCTTAAGCGTAGCCCTCAGTTTGTCCTCCATGTCACGAGATACAGCTCTGCGGGTCATCATCTTCAGAATTTGCCCCGCGTATCACCTGAAATGTGACAGGAAAACAGCTAAGTGTACGAAAGGAAAGTAAGTGGGTTGAGAACAGATTTCTGTTGTTGAGACACAGAAAGTTAGACAAACAGAAAAGATAGAATAATAGATAACAGTAGTACAGGGTAGAATAGAATAGACTTTATTGTACTAAAAATTGTAAAAGAGCTTGTATACAGAGTAGTATAAGGATATGAAAATGAGAAATAACATTAGATAGGTAAGTACAACTTAATTGGGACAAAACAGGTCATTAATTTAAAATATTAATAATTGACTTCTATTAATGGAATGGGAGGGTAATAATTTTATTAATTATCTTAATTGAAGTTAATATAATTCTATCTGGGTCCAGCTGTTTATGTTAAAGTGAAGTTAGTATTAGTACATAGGATAAGGTGGAGTAAGTATTGCAGTGTTTTATGCCTGGGCGAATGTTTTCGTCGTCGATTTTGCTTCCACAAATTGTCAAGCAAAAGGAGACATAAACCGAGCCGATATGTATGTAATTGACGTAGCTCAGAGGACTGAGCAGTGTTATGGGGTGTTGTACAGTATGTAATAATAAGTACTAGAATTAGATAATTAAAAGAAATACTCCCCCGGATTGACGATTTCAAATCCGTGATCCGTTTGTTGACAGCCGGTGTAAGATTCCTTTGTTAAACGCAGATTTTGCAACGAAGACACCGCTTATGCACTGGATACATCACTTATTATACAGTTCAGTTAGTTTTGATGATAATATATGAATTTAAACACTATTTATGCACTTAAAATAATTTTTAAAACTAATTAAACTACGAAGTCGTTTTTTGACGACCGGTGGCCAGTGTTGCCAGTCGTGTTCCCGTGCTTAGGGAGTAGACCCCCTGACTTCGAATTCAAGTGCGGTTCAGAATGTGATTATCACTTGGAAAACGGCGGGACTGAAACCTGCACAACTGAGAGTTCTAAAACAAGTTCTCGATGGTGTGTGTGGTTCACCAACCTGCACCAGGCCAGCGTGATGATCTAAGACCATCGGCCCTTCTCATTCTGAGAAGAGGCCGAGCAATGGGACAGAGATGATTATGAATCGCATAGAGATTGCACACCGCAAACGTAGAATAGAGTGCCTTCCAGACAGGGGACAAACTACTTGAAGATGAAAATAAGAAGATTGACCGAGAAATAATAATATATAATAATAATAATAAAAATTCTTTATTCACATAAAAGTAACACAATTGTAATGAAGTCCCTGATTCCTGAGCTAGGTACAAAGACCTGTGTTACAGAAATCAGTGTCTTCTCCCATTCTAGGCGCAAAATATACTTAGGCAAATAAAAGCAGATAAGTTAGACGTCTCTAAAGAAGAAAATGTGTTTGTGTCTGTGTATGTGGGCGTGTGCATGTAAGTGTGTGTGTGTGTGTGAGTGTTTGTGTGTGAGTGTTTGTGTGTGTGTGTGGGTATATGCGCGTGTACAGTGGGTGATGAACTACATAAAAGATAATAATTTGAAGCCTAGGAGACTGAAAGTAATAACAACTCAGTTTGATCATAGTCTAAACCTAGCAACCAGGATTTAATTTTAGTCAGAAATTATGTGAAGGAAGGATGTTTAGTGGCGGAAATTGGAAGACAACACGTATTATTTAAAAAAAACTGCTACACGGAAAGCCAAGGAAATAACAAAATATATTACAACTCGTTGCTATGCATAAACGAAATTCAAACATGGCAATCCAATTGGCTCTGATACAAATATACAATCCTTCAATTAAATCCCTAAAGAAAATTAAGTATCATCGCGCACAAAGCCCTTTTGTTTTAGAATTTTCGCGAAACGTTCTGCCTGAAATACCACTTCTGAAAACCGGATTGTATTGTCATCATGACAATGATGCGTGTATCGGTACATTTCGTTTCGGATCATGGTACAGTGCTGAACAAATCACGTCCATTGTTTTTGAGAGGAGCAGTGTCATCAAGTGACCGGTGAACCGAAATATTTGCTATTGAGAGGCCCTGATTACCGCAAAAAGTTTTTATAACTTAAATTCTAAATAAACCAACCAAAAAAAAAGTTATTTTGAGTGTTTAAGAATAGCGACTGTAGGTTTAAAGTATGTAGTTTGTAGCAACATAGCTAGAAAATACTTTTTAATTAATTTGAAAACAAAATTTTGATTAAATGTTTTCAAACTTACGCGATTCGTACACATAAAATGGCTGCTTTAGATGAATAATGACATAATTCAAAAAAGCTTATTTTAGAGGACGGCCTAATAAGATGACATGTTGAAAAAAACGGCGCCAAAATGCAAAAGCAATGGCAAATGACATTTTGTGATGCCATTTCGTAATTCTTGCCGATATGAATGTGAGTTTTATTCGCCAAAAATAGGGCTATTTTGGATTCCACTTTCTACTTATCTAGTTTAAACATTTTGGGATTGTGTGGTCATTCATGCAAAGCAGCGAAATACTGACGCGGGTTTAATTCAGTCGGTACTTACTTCAGTAATTCTGTCGAAACGACGGGATAACATAAAATATTAATTTAAATTTTAATAAAGTTTTATTATATTATACCAGTGAAACGCCCCGGCTTCGCACGGGTTCGCCTTTTCTCTACTATAATATGCATGTATTATACATATAAACCTTCCTCTTGAATCATTCTGTCTATTGATGAAAACCGCATCAAAATCCACTGCGTAGTTTAAAAGATCTAACGCAGCGTCTTAGGGCGAGGCCACAACACTGCGTTGCGGCGTCGCATCGTAAAAATCCAAATACAGCATGTATTGCTGTACGACGTCGTTTTTGCGATACGACGCCGCAACGCCGTGTTCTACGGTTCAAAGCGACGCGAATTGCGAAGCGATCCGATGCGGTGACTCGCGAATTCAATGCGATGCGGTGGCTTTGTCTTACGAGCTCGCGAACCGCCCGCTACGCGCCGCCTTCATTCAGTAGCACTGTATGGCACCGCATCCAGTTCGCGCGAAAATATCAAGCCAACTGATCGCGTCGCTTCGCTTCGCACCGCGCCGCACCGCACTCCACGTGCGTTTGGTCACGTAGGCCACTTCAATAGGTATCGACTGTTTGTTGTTTTCGCATCGCGCCGCGCCGCATCGCGTCGCTACTAGATCGCTCACGTAAGATACCGCGTAAGCGTACAGACGGCGGGAGGCGACTTTGTTTTATACTAAGTAGAGGTGTAAATATATTATATTAGTCTAGTCTTGTGGAATTTTTAAATATTAATTTAAATATTCCACGCGACTAGACCTAAGTTAGTATTTTAAAATGTTGATTGATGCTAACGAATTGCAAAATATTTTCAAGTTAACCTCAATAAATTATGTCAATGACATTTAAATTATTAAAAAACATTGTGTAAGTACATTTCCTCAAAACGATTTTACATGAATATTTTTTCACCTGATGCTGTTAATGCATACCATCACGATATTCAAATATGTTTGTGAAATAGATATTTGAATGACAAATAATATATTTCACAAAAACGGCATTTGAAATTATTTTAGTTTACACGTCTCATCAGATTCCGAGGCAAAAGCCTGTTAGGCTTATTACTATTAGGCCTATTGGCTGAATACGTAATAACTATAAACACGGCAAGATGCCATTAAAGACCACATAGATGTAGTCTCTGATGGCGTTTGCAATTTGGAGACTTGGGTTCATTTAAGGACAAGCTTCAAACTTCAAAACTCATTTATTTAAAAATAGACTACAATTACTATGTTCTTTTTGAACGTCAATGATACAAAAGACAGCCCCAAAAACGCCTGCCCTTAAAACCTGAATGCCTCCAATACATTTCTAAACGCAATGAAAAGAAATTGAATTCTAAATTAAATTAAATCCAAAATATAAACAAAGTATCAAAACAGAAAAAAAACTAAAATATTTTTTTTTTTTTTTTTTTTTTGTTTGTTTTATCTGCGATCAGTATTCATTACTTTCAGCAGATGAGCTGGAAGTATACATGGGCGGGAAGAGTGTGACTCCAGCGAGTCATCTACTCCGAATTCTTGTTAGTCACAAAAATTCAGTGGACTATATGATGTCTTTCCTTTTTAACCTCTTTGTGTAGCTTCTGGTTTTAAGCGCAGTAGCCAGGTCGTTAGGGTGCTTATTTAATCTCTCCTGGTACATTTTTGTATATTTTTGGATTTCCTCCGTGACAGTATCCATCATTAGCTCTTCATGGATTTCAGCGTTTGTGACGAACCACGGAACGCCACTAATTGAACGCAAGATAGCATTCTGCATTCTCTGTATTAGACTAATGTTGGAGTTACAAGCACTACCCCATAGTTGGATTCCGTAAAGCCACACTGGCTTTAGGATCACTTTATATATTAAAAGTTTGTTGTCGATGCTCAATATACTGTTTCGTGAGTTTCGTCCCATGATCCAGTGAAGATTCTTAAATCGGATATTAAGTTCATGTCTCTTGGTCTTAATGTGTTGTTTCCAGGTTAAACGGCGGTCAAGATGTAGCCCTAAGTATCTTACGTTGTCTTGGTGAGGTAGTGTAGCATTCTCAAGTTGGACAGGTGGGCAGTCACCTTTTCGCAGCGTGAATGTGACATGAACCGATTTACTTGCACTCGCTTTTATCCGCCACTTCTGTAGCCATGTGGTTATTTTATTTAGGCCTTCTTGCAGCATATGTGATGCCATAGCAGGATCTTTGTGGCTTGCCAGTATTGCGGTGTCATCAGCAAATGATGCTGTAGTGATCTCATCAACCTGTGGTAGGTCTGCGGTGTATATTGGAATAAAAATAATATGAAAAAAACAATAAAAAAATATATTAACTTTCTCTGACGTACGGCGGCATTATTGTGAGAAATAAACAAGATGGATGCGTGTGTTGTCAAATGACCGTGATCTTCGGGAGATGATCGATCGATCACTTTGGATCGATCATATTGGATTTTGCTTCGAACTGGCCAGGAGGCTTGTCTGACTGCCAGTTAATTTGATAGAATAAAAATTTAAAGGATTAAGTGTCGTATTAATATTTTTTTCTTCTAAAAGGAGGTGAAGACAGATATCATACAGATCAGCCAGCGTTTTAAACACGTAGACTCATTTATTCAACTTGGACTAAAAAAAATCTTTTGAACGTCAATATTACATAAAGACATCCCCAAAAACGCCCACTCTTCAACGCTTACTACACATAGCATCATTACTGTAGTCAAGGGTTTTGTCGACTGAAGAATAGACAAAATAAAATATTGCCATTGTGTATAATTATATCATGATTGTATTATGATATTCTTGTATAATTTGAACTAAAGGTACTTTTTAAAAACATAGACACTGAATCACAATCAGTTATTAAGTTATCACAACAAGAGTTAAACATAAAAAGGAAAATAACAAAAATATCGGACGTTCCTCAATGGCGGTTTTTTTTATTACTACCCTAATAGAGCGCATGCGCGTGACGCTTGTTTTAACCTGTGCTATACGTTTTTCCAATGTTGCCTAATTATTGTATAATTATACCATGGTGATCATGCTACGCATGCTGGTGTTTATGCTGAGAAGAAGAAACGGCGGTACCAACTCTCCAGCAAGACGTTCAATCAATTTTGCATCGCATCCAGCTTATACTCGTTCAACACCAGAGGAGTTTCTAGAGCGTTGCCGACCGTTGGTGCCGTCTCTAGAATACTGCTGCCGTTGCCATTTCTAAATAGATATGCCGAAGATAAACTATGATACTCAGGAGATTGTAGGTACTTATATTGTTGATAAAAAAATATGTGAAGAAACAACAATAACACAACACAAAAACAAAATAGGCGGTAGGTAGGTTTTTTAATTTTTTGTATGATCATTTTCATAATGATATTAACGATATTATTATTTTAATCATGCAAAAACTACGCACAATGGACTCAATGGTTTTTCTGTGCTTTGTGAGGCAAAGGTCAGAGCAATATTGCCACGTTATATAACATTTATCTTAATTATTTATATGTACTCCTATTTTTTTATCTATGTACAACTGATATTATAATTAATAATGTATATCAGCTGTTAAAAATGTATACAAAGAATGTGCTTTTAAAAGCACTATCCAATACAATTCATTATTGTCGACCGCTTAAAGTCACATTGTCTAGGGAGTAGATGCAACTGTTTACTAACGACTATGCAACTGAGATAGGTACACTTTAAATCACGACGCTTTCTGTTAGTGTCTATCGCTTACTTGAGTAAACACATTACTCATTGCGAAGCCGACACCACAAGTAACACAATGCGGGTAAACCGAACTCTTGTGGTCACTATTTTCTAATACTTAGCACATGACTACGCGACTGTATTAAAAGGAACATTAAAATTGAGCCCTATTTGAATTTAGAACGCGATTTATAGCTCTTAAAATATTAAATATTTTCTTTCAAAAATCGAATTCTAACCTCGGCTCCAAATTCCGAAGACATTAGTTTTAAAGCGGGAATCTCTTCCAATTTGTTTATTTTTTGTAGGATTAACTTTTTTTATTTTTGATGCAACAACAACACAAATACAAACAGCCTATTGATTATAATGAATGTTCAACTTTTACCATACTGAAGATGAACCAGTCTCTATTACGATAGATATTTTTAACTAACAGTGAACACCAATATATCGCCGTCAATCAAAGAGTTTAATAACAAAGAGAGTCATAAATAATATAGAAAAAGTGAAAGCTCACGGAAGCTAATTGGCCACGAAACTTAGGAACAGACAATAAATACAAAGTCGTAATTTATATTTGTATAGGTAATTCGTCAGTTTATAACATTATAGCATATTATATTTCTGAAGACGTCACAGGCAACTATGTTTGTATTACGTAAATTGAGTATTGCGTAAAGGAAACCATAATTTGTCGATTTTAATTAATTATACAACTTTTATTATCGAATCGACGAATGAATGAATTGATTTTAAATAAACATTTATGACTCGTTTCTTTATTCAAATGAATAGTTCTCGTAAAACTAACATCGTTTTAATGATAATTATTATTTGTTTCTTTATATTTTCTTTTTTCTAATTTGATTTGAGAAATTTTCAGCGTTGTTTGTACAATACATCTACTCACGATTACTTTGTTTTAGAGTTATTGTCTTGATCGTAAGTTTTGCTCTAATGATGCAATATACAAGGTTAGTCATAAAGAGTGTACTAATCCGCGGGCCACTTAAAGTATCACTGATGACCATTTTAAAGCAAGTGTCAAAATTTCAAAATTCGTCAATTTTTATTTCCACCCAAAATGATTTTTATTTAATTTTTTTCAAAATTTCATAATGTCTGCTTTAGTTACGAATTCAAAAAATGGAGTTTCCAATCCGTTACCCCGAATATGACCTAAAATGTAAACACAGCCGATCATAGGGCCTGTCCACATCTCCACGTCACGATGTCGTCAACGTGGAACGGTGCGGTAACGCGGCACGGTGCGTTGACATAACGTGCAAATTTACGTTACCGTATCGTAACACGTTCCGTCTCTAGCCGCAAGCGCACACGTATATGCGCTCCGCCCGCACTCTCCACGCCTGCGAGTTAGTCGCCGTCTATGTGCTCCGATGCTTTAAAACCATACCTTACTGTTTCTCTTATTAAAATTCAGGATCTACATGGTCAACGATAAATCTAACAATGATCCTGACGTGCATTTTACGATACGGTAACGTATATTTGCACGTTATTTCAACGCACCGTGCCGCGTTACCGCACCGTTCCACGTTGACGACGTCGTGACGTGGTGATGTGGATAGGCCCAAAGCTGAGGATAGATAGATTTTAGCGTATTTTTTATGAACTCTTTGAAAAGATATTTCTCTTAAATTACTGACTTTTGGAGAAAGTTGTAGAGCAACATTTTGTCATGTCACAATGTTTGTCATTGTCTTACTACGGGTATTTTAACATCTTTTCGGATTAGTACCCTCTTTCCGACTAACCTTGTATAAGGCGACAGCTCATGACAAGCCCAGCCCGCTGTGCAGTTAATTGCAGGTAACAGGTGCATCGGTAACCAAAAGTCTCAATTTGCAAAGCAACATGATATCAGGGGCTACCAATCTTTGATAAATCAATTTGAAAAAGCTGTACTGCCTAACATGCGTAGACGTATTAACGTGTCACCACTTTTTATCATTGCGATCATTAACCCTGATATCCGTGGCAAGATCAAGATAAACTTGAAATCAATCATGAAGAAATCAAACCATCAATCAATGTTAACAAATTGCAGTAGACACAGACATGAAAGGAATGACATAGGATAAAGATATTATAAAAGGTAATGTAATAAAGATAAAGGTTATTGATGATTATGTTTAGATTGCTTTAGATCTAGGTTTGGTTACGTGTGTAGAAACCCATTTTACTTTGTCTCCTTCTCTTCTACTTTCTTTCTTTACTGGTCATTCCGTACCGTAACAGACACAAATCTTTACATGCACAGTGCACAAACACACAGATCCGAAACATTTACCTGTCCGTCTTAAAAATACATGTTCTGTGCAAGAATCAAATCCACTCGCATCAACTTTAGGAATATACTAGAATGTAGTAGGAAATTGAAGGATGTTCCACACTTAAAACCGAAATTTATCTATCAAGTTTTTAATAAGATCTTCCATGATAGTCACATCACAACATTTTGATTTTCAAACCTTTTAAACTTTTTTCATTTCTTAGCATTCAGAATAACTTCTAGTCTTCATTTATAATCTAACACTTGTTGCTGCAGCAGACTTCCGGTATTAGTATTCGCAGCTTTAGAAATTTACGCAAATTTATCACTGACCCATACTACCCATTGACATCACTCGGAAGTCCTGTTCGTTCCATATATAAGGTACGCGACAACGCAACAAATTCCCAATAAAATCAATTTTCTTCAAACTCTTACGCATTCGACAAACACGTAGAAAGTACTATAACATTACTCACTTGCTCTATTTACATTGTACCACATTATAGGGAAAATACCCGCCGGAAACCGGTCAGCACCACAACAAAGGAAGTAATAGTAGATCTACTTCTAACAACGTGGCGATATTTGGGTACCTATTAGTTGCTATGATCTAGGTGAAAGAACCACGGCAGTTGCAGATTGCGCATGATCTTTTGTTTTCGTTCGGGCATCCATCTAAGGCCTCATTTACGGCGACGCGGGGCGTCGCGCGTCGCGTTGTGCAGCGCGGCCCGCACTGAATTCAAACATATGGCGTTGTATGAGAGCGTTTACGGAGAAGCGATTTTACACGCGTTTGCTTGAAATGCAGGCGGAGCCCGCGGATGGCATCGCCGCGTCGCACGCGACGTTTATCGCGGCGGCGCACGCAGCGTTGCGACCAGCTATTCTTGCAATTCTCCGTCCACTGTAAAACGTAGCGTCAACCGCGGCGGGGCCCGCGGCGTCGCACGCGCCGCGTCTTCATAAACAACATCGTACATTGCCATATGTTTGTGTTTGCGCGTGTGATGATGCGGGCTGCTGCACGCGCCGCCGCTCCGTAAACAGAAAAATCGTACGACGCGCCGCGAGACGCCACGCCGTACGCGACGCGCGACGCCCCGCGTCACCGTAAATGAGGCCTAAGGCATTTCTCAAGTGCAGAAGTGTGATATTCTAAGCAAACCGCAGCGATCCTGTCGCTGTTGCTGGAGCGAAATATTGGTTTCTTAATCATTAAATTACATGAAGCCTATACTTGCGCTATGTGACAAACAATTTGGCAATGGTTTGACTTGAATGTCGTGGTTAAGCCGACGTGGTTGTCGCCCGGAGGCTACAAGCTCGCTTGTTAAGCACTGGGTTGCGGATTTAATCACAGGCATGTACCAATGTGACTTTTCCAATGTCATTATGTACTTTCTTAGTTAATCTAAGACGCCACTAACGTACGGTGAATGAAAACATCGTGATTATTCCTGATAATGGTCTCAAATCGCCAGCCTGCAGTGAGCGTGGTGATCAATGCTCGTTCGCGCGCGACAGCTACAGGCTAATATTTATTTATTTATTGACTTTAGGTTTGACATTTCTCCAAACATTTTAAGCTCGATTGCTCTTGCGCACCTTTTCGCGCAGTGAAGTCTCAAAGATGTTTTAATTGCGAACTCATCTACGACCGCAGAGACGATGCAGCGGCGTGTTTCTACTAGGAAATCCTATAGCAGTTCTATTATTCAGCAATGATACCTTTAAATAAAGCGTGTTAGATATCAGAGCGAGATAGCGTAGTCAAACGTAAGTTATATAAATAATTATTGACGTGGGAGCGCTGGTCTATCAAATTTTGGCTCTGTAGGCCAGGATTCTGATCCTCTGATTACCAGAACCGTATCAACATGCAAGACTGAAAGATCCAATAGGCTTACATGTTCTGCAAGGATAATAAAGAAGTCTTTCTTCCCATGACAACAGTATCGTTATTCTGCTCGTAGGTCGAGCTATCTGTTGGTTAGTAAGCTGTAAGGCCATTTATCTAACCTCAAAGTGAACCTTCTGAATCAAGCCATTTAGTGTCATCAGTGTCATCGTATTGGCCAATGGGAACCAGTTGTTGTGTACATGTGCACGCGCAGGTGCGGCGCCGCGCTGTCTACCGGATGGACGGGTTGATGCAATTTTACTTTTATTTATGTAAATTAGTATGTTAGCGCGTTTTAATGTATTCCCGCTAGTAAGATTTTACGTGAATGGTTGATTTTACATAATATTGATTCAGTTGAGTAAGTTGCTGCATTTGTGATTTTTGTTATGTAATTATTACTTTTAATCATAAAGTTAGATTTAATGAACAGAAAATTAGTTTCGAATTTCTTAAATACTTTTACTGACAATTAAATCATCATCTGAGCTTTAATATCGTTATGTTAATACATTATTATGTAACTGACGAGTTTTTCTTTTATAATTATAGTTTCACTCCACCCTTTGCAAGGCTAAGCAGGCGGATTGATGAAGCGGTCAACATCAAACTCAAACTCAAAAGTCATTTATTCAAAATAGACTAGAATTACTTAGTTCTTTTTGAACGTCATAACAATAGACAGGCCCCCAAAAAATGCCTCCCTTTACCGCATCCTAGTGTTTATGCTGTGAAGAAAAAACGGCGCAACAAACTCCCCAACAACACAGATACGTCTGTCAAGTGAATAAATTAATTGACTCTATACAAAGAAAATCATAATATTTTTACAATAAGGCAGGGTTCCCACTACGCCGGACCGGCAGATCTGCCGGAAACCGGACACCGGACAGAGTGTTCACATTACATCGGATCCCGGAAGAAATTCAGACAGTCAAGTACTCACCTCAGTTGAATTTGGACCTGCGCGCACAATGGACGACGAAATTGTTGTGTTGTGGTGGTATCTTAATAGAAGGCAAAATAAAAGAAAACATTGGGTACACCCTATTTTAGGGGAAAAATTTTCACTTGGAACATTTGAAACATGGGTGAACTTAGAAGTGACGAATCAAAGTTCTTCAATTATTTTCGAATGACAGCAACCACTTTTGACGATTTACTGGGACGACTTTCAATAGACTTATGAGTACGAGATACAAGTTTCAGAGAATGTATTTGACCAGAACAAAGATTAGCCATATGTCTAAGGTAAGATTATTTTATGCACTAGATTGCGTAATAATATTTTTGACGTAGGTGCTAACTGCTGCTAACTTTAAGTTTTTGTCTTAAACAAGGTCTTTTTTTAACAGGTCTCTCTTTGATAAGCGTAATAAAGTTTCTTCTTGAATATCCATGCTAAACGTCTACTTTTACCAGAAAATGCGAGCCGAATGACGTGAGTGGAACACGGGCGGGGTGAGGGGAGCACGAGCGGGGCGAGCGAGGGACAGATACCGGCACAAACTCGTTCACATAACTCCGGGTCCGGTCGTTTTACCGGCACTTCGTGGTGACAAAGGCAGGGTTCCCACTATGCCGGACCGGCAGATCTGCCGGAAACCGGACACCGGACAGAGTGTTCACATTACATCGGATCCCGGAAGAAATTCAGACAGTCAAGTACTCACCTCAGTTGAATTTGGACCTGCGCGCACAATGCACGACGAAATTGTTGTGTTGTGGTGGTATCTTAATAGAAGGCAAAATAAAAGAAAACATTGGGTACACCCTATTTCACGGGAAAGATTTTCACTTGGAACATTTGAAACATTAATGGGTGAACTTAGAAGTGACGAATCAAAGTTCTTCAATTATTTTCGAATGACAGCAACCACTTTTGACGATTTACTGGGACGACTTTCAATAGACATAAGAGTACGAGATACAAGTTTCAGAGAATGTATTGGCCCAGGGGGCTTACCATGACCTCTTAAAGCAGGGCAGAAGTTGCCTGGAAGTTGAACTGCCCTGATTTTTTGTACTATGACATCGTTAGAGCAGGCCTGCGGCAGGCCTGCTACGTTGACGTTTACGAAATCCGTTCACCTGTTTTTTTTGTATAGACTTTTCGTACCATGAACAAGCTTATCCGTTCAACTTGGTTGAATAGTCGTTCACCTTTTTTACTGTCATGGTACGATTTTTAGCGATTCAGAAGCAGGCCTGCTTTTGAACGGATATTGACTGGCTGGCATTTGAACGTTTTCTTAAGACGTCATGGTAAGCCCCCTGAACAAAGATTAGCCATATGTCTAAGGTAAGATTATTTTATGCACTAGATTGCGTAATAATATTTTTGACGTAGGTGCTAACTGCTGCTAACTTTAAGTTTTTGTCTTTATAGACGTCTTCGGTCTTATCCCACAGAACAGGTCTCTCTTGGACAAACGTAATTAAAGTTTCTGCTTGAATATCCATGCTAAACGTCTACTTTTACCAGAAAATGCGAGCCGAATAACGTGAGTGGAACACGGGCGGGGCGAGGGGAGCACGAGCGGGGCGAGCGGGGGACAGATACCGGCACAAACTCGTTCACATAACTCCGGGTCCGGTCGTTTTACCGGCACTTCGTGGTGACAAAACGCTCGGTAAAAATGCCGGGCTCGGCAAAAATGCCGGACCCGGGATAATGTGAATAGCTTCATATAAATTGTACAGCCACTAGCCCTTCCGGCAGATTTACCGGCGCGGCAGAACTGCCGGTCCGGCGTAGTGGGAACCCTGCCAAAACGCTCGGTAAAAATGCCGGGCTCGGCAAAAATGCCGGACCCGGGATAATGTGAATAGCTTCATATAAATTGTACAGCCACTAGCCCTTCCGGCAGATTTACCGGCGCGGCAGATCTGCCGGTCCGGCGTAGTGGGAACCCTGCCTAATAAAATTATGCAATTAAAGGAAAAATAAATATAAAAAAGTAAATCCAAGCCAAGCATCGTGATTATGGCAGTATCCCCCATGACCGTCCTTAGTACCTATGATTAGGGGTCTATGTTCATCATCACATTTAAAACTACCGCTCATTGCAGTGCATTTTTTTCACCTCAAAGAAAATTGATAGTAGTAAATCCATCCGCGGTGAGTTATTCGCAGTGCGCACGCTTCCATGTGGTTTCATAGTAAGTACGCAGATTTATATTTATATATATGTCGTGGCCAGATCATAGAATTGATCACTTCATGATGTGGCCAGCCATTTCATGAAATGGTTGCATTTCATGAAATGGCCAATACCCGCTGCCCACATCATGAAATGGCCTGGCCAGATCAATGAATAAACAGCGTTTAACGATATGATCAGCTAAACGCACGGCCACTTCATGATATGGACAAACATTAGTGATCATATCGTAAAATAGTTACATTATTCACCGTTAGAGGCGCTGATATCGTTTTGTTTTTGTGATGCATCATGGCGGCGGACAATTATTCTGACAAAAAAGCTAATAATAATAAGTAAAGTAGGATGACCACGCAACGAAAATTAATGGACTATTATTGGATTTCAAAATATGACTTCATGGTAACTGCGGGTGAACTTTTCATAGAATTTTATTTGATCGATTATTTATCTGGTTAACCTGTGAAACTACAGCACAAAATATCGATGCACGTTACTGCAAATATTTACTATTTAGTATATTGAATCATTTGGGTTAGGTTAGGTTAGAACAGTGACCAATAACGCGCGAAGGCGAGCGAGCGAAGCGAGCGTGCCGCGGTAGCGGCCGCCGAGCGCCAGGTCCCCTTAATTGTTGGTGAATCAAGCTATTAAACTTTCGCGGTAACGTGCAACGATATTTTGTGGGTCGAAATTCCGTAGTCTACTCCTTTGCTTGCATGGTACGTGCTTCCTTTATTTGGATTTTTTATTAAACCTTTGATATCATGGAAACCCTACATTAATGATATGGCCAAACGTGGATGGCCATATCATTAAACGTTGACGTTTCAACGATATGGCCAATTTTAGTTGGCCATTTCATGAAATACAACCATTTCATGAAATGGCCGGCCACATCATGAAGTGATCAATTCTACGATATGGCCACGACATATACATATATTATTTGTATATTGAAATTGAAATGGAACGTACCGTTGGCTTAGGTAGGTATGCCCGGTTCCTATGAACAAAACGAGTAGTTTTGCTTACCAATGGTAGTATTTTTTATGGCTAAACTAGTCACAAAAATGGACTCGTAAGCTATTTTTACTTGTAGGTAGTAGCTAATTATGTATGGGAGTGTCTACTATGCATAGCTATGGGGTCTTTGCTTCAATTGGTAAAAGTACTAATTTTAAGTGGCTCGTTGGTCTAGTGGTCCCAAGCGCTACTAAGCCTGAGTTTGATTCCCAAGTCAGGCAAAGTATTATTGGAGTTTTCCGTGTGAAATTTCTGAGCAGCAGCCCGGAGTCTGGATTAGTGCCAGGTAGATGGCAATAGGCACGGCCCTATGACATGGGACTTAAAAAAACATAACGGCGAAATGAGGGTATACTCTGGCTCTGCCCACCCTTGGCAACCCTTGGCGGAATACAGGTGTGATGTTATGTCATGTTAATTTTAACCCAGAGGTTCCCAAAGTAGACCAGGTGGACCCCCAGGGATCCACGGGGGTCCACGGGAGACTCGACGGGGGTCTACATTGGCGTAACTAAAAGATCTAATCTTCACATATTATATGGTAACTAGCGACCAGCCCCGGCTTCGCACAGGTGCAATTTATACACATAAACCTTCCTCTTGAATCATTCTATCTATTAAAAAAAACCGCATCAAAATCCGTTGCGTAGTTTTAAAGATCTAAGCATACATAGAGACAGAAAGCGGGAAGCGACTTTGTTTTATACTATGTAGTGATGATATGGTAAATGAAAAATGTAGCTGCAGGAGGTCCACCGGAACCAGCAAAATTTTGAAAGTAGTCTATGTGAAAAAAGTCTGGGAACCACTGTTTTAACCAATAACGCTAGGTTAATCATACGAGTCTCTAACACAAAGTAGAGCCAAAGAATGAACAAGTTTAAACAACAAATTACATGCATGAATGTTCCAATGTCTATTGAAAGCCCACGCCTTGTCAGTCACGAGGAATATGAAGATCCTACTCAATTATGTGAATTGCCACATTCACATACAGTTCAACAATAGGCAATAACTCAAGGTGGACCTAACAATCGATGCGTAGGTAGGAAGTGATGGTACTTAACATATTACATGACCTATGTGTTATGTGTACTAAAATAAGTAGATAAGTATTCTTAGCTTTTTCCTAAAGTCACCACTGTCTACATACCGTCGCGTCGCCTTAAGGTCATGGCACCGCAACAGCACCGCTCTAACCCAGCAATTAACTTGTCATTCAAATTAGAGCATTAAATCGGGTGTCGTATAATACATTTCATAATATCAATATGAAAAAGCCAACGGCGGGCAGTCAGCGCGCTTGCCGCTACTACAACTCAACTCGTAGCCAGCGCGCTGCAAGCGAGCGAACCGCGTGCTTGTAGCGCGCCGACTGCGTGCTTACGGCGCGCCGGCTCCGTGCTTACGGCACGCCGACTCCGAGTCGCCAGCGAAACAACGTCGTGAAACACATTTTGAAAACGTGCAAGTCCTAAGCGTGTTCAATCAAAAATGCCATATAACAATTGTGTTCGCGGTGACAGCAAGCTTGCACCTCGCGGCCGGCGCGCGGACTGCGAGCTTGCACCTCGCGGACGACGCGTAGTTAGCGCGCTGGCGGCTAGCCGTAACCTAACTTCGAGGCGACGACGCCGTGCTGCAGCTATGCAGTTGCTGTGCCGGTATAATGTGCCATAACCTTTGAGTTAAAAACCTCGGGAGTGCATTTGGTTATTGCACGGTACCTGTGGGCTTTCACGCGAAAGAAGTCGATTACGCGAAGCGAATATTTATTACGAATGTTATACTCGTATACTCAATGTTATATACTCAATAAAGGCTACTTCAATGCCTACAAACTAATTTTGCTTAGAGCGGCTCTCTTCTAAGCACCGTTGTGATAAAATAAAAATGACCAAATTGCATTCCCGAGGTATTCACTATTAGGCGACGATACCTACGTATTATAAAGAGAATTGATATTCCAGAATTACTCATTACTATTAGCCTAGGTAGCATAATCAGGCCATTACTGTTCCGCTGCTGGGCACGGGCAACTTCTAAGAATGAGAATCGTTTCAGGCCTTAGTCCCCCACGATGGCCTGTTGCGTTCTGGGGACTATACTCACGAACGAGAACTTTTTTTGGGGCCGAATCCGCTGTGCCAGTTTCCTCACTACTGATCCGCACATGAATTCAAAAAGTCAGAGATGTGGGCCGAGATTAGACCATCCTGCATGGTAGGCAAGCATTCAACCGTCAGGCAATTACTGTTTTAGACCAATCATAATAGGAAGAATTGCAGGTATCAACAATTTAAAAGAGGATCTTTTTTTTAGGTTTGGGAAATCATCAAATGACTCCTTCCGCTCTGGGCGGAGTAGAAGGGAGTGTCAGACTCTTACTGACTAAAACCCATCCGTGTTCCTCTTAATGCTCTTTGCGTTCCAGGGGCCTACTCCCTAAGTCCGTCAACGAAGTTAGGCGCCCGTCCGAAAGAAGCCCGAAACGTAGGAGTGAGCAAAACAAGTGTCAAGTTCAACTTTTCGGATGGGCAAAAACACATCGGTAATAGAGACAACTGTCAAATCGTGTTGTCATTCATTCTTAGTTCGGGCCCCGAAGTAATCGTATGTCCGTAGGTGATAGGGAGTAAGAAACGCTCGTAATTAAGGCCGAAAGCACGGACTTCGTGCTAAGGGAGTAGACCCCCAGGGCCGCGGTAACTCTTTCGAACAAATTCCGCAACCCTGGCAGAAAAGTGGGGTCTACTCGTACAATTATAATTTTTTAGCGCTATATCCATTACGTCACTGTAAAGCTAGTATAGCTCTGAAGTTTGAATAAAGACAAATCAGCCATGATTGTAGGAAACTACCTATCTACTAGGAAAAATACCTAAGTACCTACTCATAGTTCTCCTAACAGGAACCTTCCTGTTATTGCTGCACCTACTTATCTAGCACTAAGTACTTGGGGAACATAACAAACAAGCTTGTATCAGTTGTATCCTTTCCATTGCGTAAGTTTCCACTGCGTTTATTGCCAGCTGTTAAACGGGATTGAGTAACAATTAATGCAAATTCCACTATAATTTTACTGATGATTCCGCCATCGAATATTATTACCATAAGCATAAAATGACTGTAATAAACTGCCTACTCTTATTTCCATTAACATAACTAAAGCTTAAACGTGATGTTAAGGCCCGTATTAATAAATCGCTTTCATGTAAGAGATAAATCTTATGTATGGTTTTTATAACTCATAAGATAAACTACTGCGTCATTGGTCCAGTGGTAGCAAGCGCGACTGCTGAGCGTGAGATCCTGGATTCGAGCCCCAGGTCGGGTTAAGTGTTATTGGAATTTTCCGTGTGGAATTTCTCACAGCCCGGAGTCTGGATTTTTGCCCAGTTGATGGCAATAGGCTCGCCCACTTTTACATGGGACTTAATCGTATCGGCGAAATGAGGGTGTAATGTACACCTCTGCTTAACCCTTCGGGGAACATAGGCGTGATGTTATCGTATCAACACGAGCTATATAAGAATAGCTCATGCCGTGGTGAAAAGATTAGCCAGTCAGCAAGGTTGGTAGCGGGGCTGACTGCCCAACAAGTGCGGGACGTAGGTTTCAAGTACTGAATTGATTGTAGTTTTATTTTATGTTGCATAATGTATAGGGATAATAATAAATAATCTTATTGTTTCACTCAAGTTACTGTCAGAACAGAAGAATCAAACTCAGAACTCATTTATTCAAAATAGACTAGAATTACTTAGTTCTTTTTGAACGTTAATGTTATACAATAGACAGTCCACAAAAAAACCCTCCCTTCACCGCTTCCTAGTGTTTATGCTGTGAAGAAGAAACGTCGCAACAAACTCCCCAGCAACACAGTTCTGTCTGTCAGGTGATAAATTAACTTTGTCTAAACAAAGAAAATCATAATATTTTTTACAATAATTAAATTATGCAAATACAGGAAAAGCAGTAATTAAAATTTACAAAAAATACATAATTCAATTCTATATGAATTGAGATAAATCATAATCGTATATAACTAATATAGATACATACATAAACCTACACATAAAAACTATTGGTTACAAGGGAAGCCATATTATGTGCAGAAAAGAACTAGCGCCACACGTCCCTATCGTCAACATAGTCGCTTAACTTTTAGTATGCCTTTTTAATGAGAACTGATTTAACGTAAGATTTAAATTTGCCATCGATGAGATCCGTAATTGGGAAGCTTGTTATAAAATCGAACACAGTTTCCTAGGAATAACTTATTCGTTTTGGATAATCTAAATTTAGGGACTACTAATTTATGTTTGTTCCTAGTATTTATATTATGAGTGATACAAAGAGCTACAAATACGTGCGAGCCTTAGTCTTTGACTTTAAACCTTAAATTTTGACTTCCGCGCCTATTCACAGCACAATTATCAGAGAACAGCACTATTTACCAGATAAAACTTTCTTGCAGATATTACAGAATATAAACAACTTTAGATAATCAATATACCAACAATTACTCGTCCTTATCTCATACATAACAGATAATAATAACATGTTGAGGAATGTACCGGAGTTCATTGACCGTGATCGGCACACATGTCTGATCGGTTTAATTGCCAATCAATAATATTAAGTATCGCCAATAGTTGTGTAGCGACAATGATACGAAGATGTGTGGGGTGAAGCGGCTTGTTACTGGCAATGAGTAGCAAGAATAGTTTTGTATTGTTCATCAGATATAATTTGAATTAAAAATAATCTATTTTATTATACTGTAGGCTGCTAAGTGGCATTTTAACTTGTAGTTTAACTGTGGACAAATGGAATAATTTTTCTGAGAAGGATTAACTCATTTATTTATTTTATCTTACTAATATTATAAATATGAGAGTTTGATGGATGTTTTACTCGGTCTTGCTACTTCATTACTTACTAATCTGTGCTCAAGACTACATTTTTCTCTCATAACTATCCTAAATCATAGTCCTGAATTAGTTGAAATTATTAAAGATTTTAAAAGAGTAACCATGGAGATTCTTGCCAGCTCTTCTCCATAGAAAGCTGTCGCTTGAATTGAATTGAAACTGTGCACGTAAATTCGACTTTTCATGAGCGATTGTAAAGGTTTGTGAAATAAAAAAACTCATTTTTGATTTTGATGCTGAATCACGCAAAATCAGCTGAATGGATTTTGGCACACAGACGGACAGTTTTGTTTTAACATATACCTATACTTTTTAAGCGGGTACTAGAAGTAGTTCCCCTAGGATACGAATAAAATACCCGGCAACAGATTTTGTTATTTTTTTGCTATATTTATTTGAATTAATTCTTATTAAAATAACTTATGTCAAACGATAACTTATGAATTTAACTTTGACATTGGTGCCGATTCTCTTGTTCACCAACTAAACTAAAATTAGAGAATTGCTATCTTTTACTAACAGATAGCGCGAGAAAAGGACGGTGATAGATAACAACTAAATTAGCGATGTCAAATTAGTTTACGCCTTAATCTTCGTCGTGTTTTTAGCCGACACGTTTTAAATGTCGTCTAAATTTGTTTGGAAATTTTAGTTCAACTAAATTTGACAGCTCTTATTTACGTTTGTCTTCCACGCCAGCAACGCCCTAAGCCGAGGTCCGAGTCCCACTAGGGGTCGCCCTTAGTGCTGTTGTTGCAGGTAGTCATGATGTTAGTGTAGTACAAGTAGTTAGCTTAGGTTAAGTATTTTACTTCCCCCCCATTGGCTGGAGACCCTTCAGGTCTCGCCAATAACTGCCCGGTTACGTAGAAACCGTCCCCTAGGACGACCTACAGCAGTCAAATAGGAAAAAAAAAATACTTTTGTCTCTTTCTTATTCTATCAGAGTGAAAAATATGACAATAGCATAAATTAAGTTAAGTTTGTGCAAACGAGAATCGGCACCATTTTGACGTATTTCAATGGTTCGATAGCATTAAATTAGAAATTCAGAGCACACTTTTCTTCTTACACCCCAAACCAATGTTTTTTGGATGGCCGACAATCACCCGCCTCACCACATTCGCCGATAGTTCCCAATCAATGACGCATTCCGCGGCACGCCTACAAAGACTTGCAGTTTTGATAATAAATTGATTCTGATGTGCAGTCTGAGCGACCTTACCATTCATATGGAGTTAGGATGAAGAAGGAATGGAGTGGGCGAAGCGTTTGGATGTTAGTGACTCATTTCAAGGTGGTTGCAATCATTGAGGTTATTTATTTTAATGATAAATGGCTTCATTATGTTAGTTATGTTTGTGATTGCCTTGTAGGATTGGCGGGATGCCTTTTGCGATTTGTTCGTTTAGTTAGATATTAACACGGTGGTAATTTGGGCATGCTGGTGATAGATACATATGATTACATAATATTAAGGATCGTACTTATTACAGATTTTATGTCATCATTCAGTCGAAACACGCTACGAAACGTCCTCTGCTGGACAATAGGCCTCCCCCAAGGGGGGGGGGGGTTGCACTACACGAGAGAGATATTTTATGTAAACGTACGCATCCATTTTAGTAGGATTATGATTTCTGGGCAAATCTACGCTGCAGTCATATTTTTATTTCATCGCAATTGAATTTTAAAAAGTTACAAATGAAAAATGATGTGCTATATATTCCATATAGCACATCATTTTTCATTTCTAGCTTTTAGTAACAAGTTTTTAATTTCTGAATAATTAAATTCCTCATCTTCTCTCGTATTACGAGAATACGAGCTATACGAGAATAGCTTTTGCCGTGATATAAAGAATAGCCGGACAGCAAGGTGGTAGCGGGGATGACTGCCCAGGGTGAACCGGACGTAACTACTTATCGTCGCTCATGGAAGGCTCTTTTAGCGCACCTGAAAATGATTCATGATGAGATCAATTATTTGTTTTGATTTACATTAAAACCGAATTAATTGCCTTCGCACTGTTTCATCGAGTTTTTCTGTTTCAATTTTGCTCTAGGAAATAATATCTATTGACCGTATATCTTTAATCGTGCTCGTTTATTGATTGCCACATAGGGCTATCACATCATGGTATTAGGACAGACGAGAAGCCGGCGAAAACCCCGATCTAATGACACGTCGAGTCAAAAGTTTTGTCCCGTGTGGGGACAAGCTAGAATATAAAACTTCCTCACCGCACACTGGCTGGGAATAGACGCATGTTTTAAGATTCAACAAAACCCAGCTCGCGATGTGGTAGGATCTATACCGTTTGCTTAGGTAGCTAACACCCTCATTAAAGTCCAGCGCCAAGCAGTTTTGAATGGAATTCCTCTTTATCTTTGTTACTTGGATTCGTGTGCTCCATCATTTGGTATGTCTACACCCGTGCGCTTTCATGTTCATCTTGCGCTTTCAACTTTCAATTCCTCTTGCGTCAATTGATTGCGACGCATGCAGCTTATCGTCTACACCGGTGCGCCTCGGTCAGTCGTCAGTCGACATACAATAGACGGATTAGCGTGCGCTAGGGGCATGCGCTTTTGTCGAAGTAGTATTAACTTATCAAGTACTGTAATTATAGACACAATAGATAAACAATGGCACTGACGATCCGGTTCGTCGGGCGGGCCGCTAGCGGTTAAGGCATGCGCTATTACATGAGCTATGGCGCTTCACGCATGCTTCAGACGAAGATGCAAGATGAACATTAAAGCGCAATGGTGTAGACATAGCTTTAGACTTTGTTTGCGTCAGGTGCGACTAGGGTCGCACTTTTTCTGTTCATGGCCCCATTGTGTCTAATTCTGTATTCGATTTCAGTCAAATTGGCCTGAAATGATTTACTGCGACAAACACAACTCACTAGTGCACAGTTTGTTCAGTGTGAGAAGTTGGTGGTTTCGATAAAAAAGGTACAATTTGTATGTCATTCTGTTTCTTGCTCCTTCTGTAAGAGTAAAATTTTGCGTAATTAGACTGCTTTGTTTGCTGGCTCCTCAAACAGTGATGTTTTAAGGGTGTAAATCATAGTTTCGAATCGAATTTCATTACCGCGATGCACGTTACCGCGAAAGTTTACCATCGCGACGTTCGTTGTTGCGAAAGTCGGAGTGACTAGGTTAGGGCACCCCGACCGTATAGGTTAGGTTAGGCTAGAACTGTGACCACCCACGCGTGAGCCGAGCGAGCGAAGCGCGCGTGCCGTGGCAGTGGCCGGCGAACGCTACATCCAAGTGACAACAACAGTGAAGATCTATCGCAGTAACGTGCATCGCAATTTTGTAGCATCGTATTAGCATTTATCGATATTTTAATAATTATGTTATTTTAACATTATATAACAATCATGTTTTAATAGTAAATAACAATAGCTTCAAAGATTAGGTACAATTATGTACAACATTATGTAAGTACGAAATTTTCCTATTATGAACTTACAAAGATCCATCATAGCCAATTAACTATAACATTTTAAACTGAGTCACGGGCATCGCAGTTAAAACATAAACGGAATGTAGAACAATTGCAAGTATACACGATTACAATACAACATACTCAATTACTGAGCATTTATTGTTGTTAGTTAACTTGAATTCCTTGCATATTGCCAATAAAATTATCCTATTAAAACTGTCAGTTAGCACTGAAACAAATGATTTTGGTACAAGCGCGGTCGGTTACATTCGGATTAGTTCGTTTATTTTCGCCTAAGGGCCTTTTAGTCCAGTTAGATTAGTTTAGTAGGCTAAAACTTGATCACATTTTTTTAAACATTTAATTAAACCTTCAAAAGTTGTGCCCCTACTCGTTCTCATGTCGGCCACAGTGCTTGGCAGGCATTATTTATTTATTTATTTTATTCTTTGTGTACAAAATTAGTACAGAGGCGGACTTAATGCCTTAGGCATTTTCTACCAGTCGACCTTGGGGTGATGCAGAGACAATACATAGTGGTTGCACATTTTTGTATGATACGATAATATGATTTCAAAAATAAGCGTTATTCACAAAAAGACAGGCTTACTGTAATGATCCATAACTAGCTTTCCGGCTTAATTTAGCTGATAAAGCCGGAAATTAAAAAAAGCTAGAATACAAATATACAAAATAAATTTAATTAAAAAAAAAATATACATTATGGGCTTTTTGTTTCCGACTATACCATTTCCCGATTAACGAAGCAATTGGAATTCTAAATTTAGCCTCGTCATGTAAACAAGTGAATTCAATTTAATAGCTCCAATGAAATAGGCCGTTATTCGCTATTGCAGTTTTTTATAACAGCCTGTAATACCGAAAGCTTATAGAACCAGTAGGCACACATAGATGTACACACGGCTACACATCAAGCTATACATTTCCAGTTTACACTGACCTCTCATTGTAAGGAAATCCGATACAATCAGCTTATACTGGAAATGTACAGCTTGATCTGTAGCTGTGTGTACTGTTAGCAGTAATAGCCTAGGCGGTTGAACGCTTGCCTTCCATGCAGGAGCATCTGAATTCGACCCTGGCCTGCATCTCTGACTTTTCAAATTCATGTGCGGATCAGAATTTGATTATCACTTACGTTAACGGTGAAGGAAGTCGCATCATGAGGTAACACACACCTGAGAGTACTTCGCCAACCCGCACCAGGCCAGCGTGGTGGACTAAGGACTAAACCCTTCTTATTCTGAGAAGTGGCCTGTGCCCAGCAGTGGGACAGTAATAAGCTGATTATGTTGGTGTTCTGTTATTCATGTACCGACAGTTCTCCAATTACGGCTTACAGTATGCTTAAAACAACTTGGCGATTTGAATTTAGTCTTTCAGCCTTCTGTTCCTCACTTCAGAGGTGCAAAGTTATTTATTACGCGTAAA
The DNA here is from genome assembly GCA_905220435.1 of Amphipyra tragopoginis. Lineage (NCBI taxonomy): Eukaryota > Metazoa > Arthropoda > Insecta > Lepidoptera > Noctuidae > Amphipyra > Amphipyra tragopoginis. The sequence continues at coordinate 17,790,975 of HG992009.1, forward strand.
ATAACTTTGTCGCTCTGAAACTAGGCTTTCAGCTTTCAGGGGGCCAATTCAACTGACAAAATTGTTGCCAAACCCAAACGAACCACAACTGTCAGTCAGTTCTTGTTTACGAAAACTTTCAAAATGATTGGTTTTGTTTTTTGTGTTCAATTTGACAACTTTTGAAATTGAAAACTGTCTGAATGAACGGTTCAGCCTTGGTTCGGTTCCGATTTATCAAGATGTCTTTTAGGAGAATTGGGCCCTTCCTGACTTCAGAAGGTTATTTTATTCGTACTGTACAAACCAATGGAAAACACTCTTAGCACCACGAAGCAAATACAAAGCTTAGCACCTACTACTTAATCACATACCCGTTTATTATTATAGTTAAACTGCGCGTGCGGCTGAGCGATGGCGTGAGAACGAGCCTCACGTGTATAACAAGGACAAGGTTGCGCTGAATCAAATCAATGATTTGAATAAAAGTATTTTGATCATACCGAATAAAAGACTTCACCTCTCCCTAACCACCTGTTGCTTATTTAAAAACTCTAATTAAGTATTAAGCACAGTGGAATACAATACTTTAACATTATTTTTGAATTATAACTTTCGTGGACACATTGATATTTATGATAAGTTACGGTTTACTTACGTGAATTTTTCGGGATTAAAGACGAATTCCACTCGCGATCTCGCCGTGTTCAGCTCATGATTAAAGGCTCCGTTTGGGGCCGAAACTAGTCGGTCAATTCCGAAAAATGCACGTGAGTAAACCGTAACTAATCTATACATATAATCATAAATATGAATGTGTCTCACGAAAGCTATAATACAAAAAAACTGCGATAGTACTTGTAGCTAAGATATACATCATGACTGGTTAGTCGCTCTCATCTATCAATCATTAATACTTTAACATTACTATAAAGAATATTTATGTCGCAGAATCAACACAGAAGCACAACTATTAGAATGACTATTGATTATTGTTAATGTAGTAGGACGCCATCTATTATCGTTTGTCGGAAACGTCAAGCAGTGTGTTTGGGAGAGGTCGGTGCGGGGCGTGGCATGTCTTGTTTGACGGTTGTCAGCAAGCTGTCAGCTGTCGGCTGTCAGCTGTCATTCTTTTTGACATTGGATGCATTTGATTTGAGTGAAGTTACTTTTGAGTGAGACACGAGGGCGAGAGGTCGTTTTGCCAGCCTGCACCGAACTTGCCGCGTTTCCGTACTTTAATCAGTTTCCATCGGTTTGATCATTAGAGATTTTATTATTTTGTTATCGAGAGTGAATAAATAGAGGACTATAATCAGTGTTGTAACTATTATTTCCTGCCTACACCAAGTCGAACTTGGACTCTGATGACGAGGTACCCCCAATGAGTGAACTACCCTCGTTATATATATAAATAAAGAACCCCCACGAGTGACAATACTTAACACGTTCAGTGCTGGGTGCCCTCCAGGAGGGCATTTGCGTTTTTTTAGAAAATACACTACGTAGAAGCGTGTTTTTTATTTATTTTTTATTTAGCAATATGCTCGCGTTCGGTTTTTATCTCGCCTGATGGTAAGCGATGATGTGGCCGACGGTGAAGCACGCTTCCACTCCTTAGCTGTGCGAACAATGAAATGTGTTTTATGGTTTTAAAGCTAATGCTAAGACCCCTCCTCGAGGGTTCACTCTTAGCGCAAACTTAATGCCAAGGACCATCCTGGAAGGTTCACTAACCATATATAGGCGTATGAGCTCCATGAAAAGTGTGGTGGACCCGAATGTGTAAAGTACGTCCGGCGCACCCTGGGCAGTCAGCCCCGCTAAAAATCTTACTAACTGGCTAATCTTGTCATCACGGCATGAGCTATCCTCATATAGCTCGTGCTGACACGAGACAAGAATGTCAGCCTAGCCTTTCCCAACGATGTGGTTGGCTGACCTCTACAATCCAATTAATGAGGGATACGGATATACTGACCGGCCGTCAGACTTACAACACTAAGTAAATACGCATGCACGTGGTTACAAGTGCGCGTGCGCTGTTATCGTGAGAACGATGTACACGTGCACAAGGTTGCGTGAATCAAATCAATTGTTTACCACTAACCACTCCTCCTGGAACGTATTTTTTTGATACATTCACAGATAAACTATATTTTTTTACGTAGAGATAATATCTATAGACACTACAACGCCCAAGTGGCTTGGTAACCGCATATCCAGTCTTCTAGCATCAGTACGGTGTTTCTTCTTCATGCTTCTCGTTACTAAGGGCCTTATACTCGTTCTAAGGAGCCGATATTATGTTTCTCCATACATCGCGGTTTTCAGGAGACTATACGTATAGCCTGCTTCCATTTCATATTTAAATAATTTGGCCCACCAAGACAGGAATATCTTTTGAAACATTTGTAAATTATTAAAATGTTATTACTACTCGTATTTTCATGTACCTAAGTGGCATTGTTTGTCTTTTTGAAAATAAATTCGTTAAACCTACCATTTCTTCAAATAGAGTTTCAACTCATCTTGATTGATCGTTAAGGTTCATAAAAGCGTAATTCTGTGTCGAATCCCTGCTACTGAGCATGTTGTTTATTTCTATACATTACATTTCCTTGCTAAACTGGGTATATTTGTCTAATCCTTACTGCGTTACTAATGTACTTAGTAACTCTGTCTGTCTGTTTGTTACTTCATTACGACTAAACCGATTTTGATGAAACTTGGTACAGAAACAGTCTGGAATTTGGAGAACGACATAGTCTACTATTATTTCGAAAAACGCTGAATAGGTACGCGATAAATAACATTCACGCAGACGAAGTTATTTATATGTATAAGTAGAGTATAGTTTTTGTGGTCTCATGCAAGAGTGCATGGAGCAAAAGTCAGGGTTGATATGAAAAAATCAGGATGTGTACCTCTTAGTAAATTGCAAACACTAGTATTACCTAGTTCTCCTAACGTTACCCGGAAAAAAATACTACGTGATGATTGAACAATTCTCCTTGGTTTAAATGGCGATCAGAACTAATCTTTATGGCCTATTAACTATAAAATAACTTACTATGTATGTTGTTTTTATAACACCCAACAATTTAACATGTAAAATAACAATACAGAAGCTATTTACTTGTTTAACATCCATTACAATAAATCATAACAATATTTTATGTGTTTTTTTAGTTTTATTTGTTATTTTACTACACTAGTTCTCCTCCAGTTTTTGTTTCTGTTCTTTGAAGTTTAGGTAAATTAGCTCACCCTTTTCCGATCACTGATCATGACAGTTGATGTGTCAAAAACAATATTCATTGCGTGGTACATAGCTGTAGAGAAGTCGGATTGTAATACATACGTTGCTATGGAAATTGTTGGCCTGTCAAAATCAAAGCCATAGCAGTTACGAGTGTGTTACGCAATTGGAATGCTGATCTCAGGACAATAGAATCAAAAAAAAGTATCAATTCAATATTCTTGGCTTTTAGTTGAACCTGCCAGTACATCTTATTCAAGAGTACAGCAGTATTTTCTATTGTTAAAAATTGTTTTGAATATATACATATACATACAACATAACATAGAGACGATCATTTTGCCATTTGTCACGGTCAAGCGACACCCGAGCAGTCTTAGCACAAGGTTAACGTAACCAGACACTGAGATATATCATTGTTTATACCTATATTATGTACTTATCACTAGTTATGTAATACTCGTAAAATTGCTGAGATTCTGTAGTATAATGCAACGGACCATCAACCTTACTAATACAAGGAAGGAGCCAAGTGGAATTCCTTCCTAGCGTCAGTGTTCCGCACTAACTAAACACCGTTGACCTTCAAAACAAGAGTGATTCTCTAGTATAATGCGACGGACCATCAAACTTACTAATACAAGGAAGGAGCCAAGTGGAACTCCTTCCCAGCGTCAGTGTTCCGCACTAACTAAACACCGTTGACCTTCAAAACAAGAGTGATTCTCTAGTATAATGCGACGGACCATCAAACTTACTAATACAAGATAGGAGCTAAGTGGAACTCCTTCCCAGCGTCAGTATTCCGCACTACCTATACTCCGTTGACCTTTAAAACAAGAGTGAATAGGCATCTTCTGGGTGCGCTCTTTTTATCGTAGACCTCATCCCTCGCTTTCCATCAGGCGAGATCGAGGTTAAGAACGAACCCTGTCATAAATAAATCCCTACTAATATTATAAATGCGAAAGTAACTCTGTCTGTCTGTGACGCTTTCACATCTAAACCGCTGAACCGATTTTGATGAAACTTGGTACAGAGATAGTCTGGAACCTGGAGAAGGACATAGGATACTTTAATCCCGAAAAATACGGAATACTCGTACGCGATAAACGATATCCAAACGAGGGAGGCCGCAAGCGACCTCTTGTAAAAAATAAATTGAGTTCCCTAAAAAATGGCAAAAGAAAACATGATAAAACTTGCAATCTTAAATACCTCAGATTAGTGATTTTCAGCGGTTTTGTATGGTTTCATATGTTATACGACAATTATTAACCCGGTTACGCAGTGCGGTGACTACAAGCAATGCCTCGATTGCCTCGGAAATCTTCGTATTTACGAATTTATACGAATTATGCGACCCGGTCAATCTTTCTTTGTGTTCATTTGTAATAATAATTTATAATTCCGACTTCGTGATCTTTGAATTTATTCCGGATGGGTCACTTAATTGGTCGCATAAATCATACAAATTCGGAAACACGAACATTGCCGAGACGCATAACTTATTTCGTAGTCCTGTACCATATTTTTAGGATGTTCACTGCGTCCAGTGGGCTATAGAAAACTATTCATGACGTTCATAATTTTCATAAATCCAGTGAACGTTTAGGCAGTTGTCCCACCGCACCGCGAGGAAGCGACTAACTATCGGCTATTTTCTCGCTCAAGAAACGTACAATAGATAAACATTCCATGTAAACAAAAGAGATGCATATATTAATAGTTGATCGCTGACTGTTTACACCGCCGGCGAGGACTCGCTCCAACAGTTTGTCGCCGAGCGACAAGAGCTATCAAAGATAATACTCGCTCAGCGATACTTGCTCAGCGATACTTGCTCAGCGATGCACGCTTGGCGGTTAGAACCCATGCCGAGAGACCAACCAGCGGTCATTTGCGAGTGGCGCGAATAATCGCCCGTCGAACTCGTACACTCGCTTATAGCTCAGCGACAAAACTAACGGAACTACACACTCGCTTCTCGCTGCTCGCCAACTCGTTTCTAGCTTCTAGCTCTACTCGCTGCTCGCTCATCGTTCGCGGTGGGACAAGTGCCTTAGAATAACTTGTTAAAATTCAGACTATAGATTCCGATTACGTCCGAATTTTGCTGAGAATCCCGAGTCACGTGAGTAAAAACGTGCATACAAGTAATAGGTTGTTATTTGTATGGGAAATAATACACATTGTTATGCACCCGGAAGATCACGCTACGTAATTAATTTCCGTTAGCGGACAATGTTGAATATGTTGATGTTTACGTACTCGGTACAATTTGCGTGCAACAGCAATATTTAATTTTAGGTTTGTATGAAACAATAATGTTTATCTCGTCTTTTTTCTTTTATTTATGAATTGGGTCTCCGAAAATTGATTGTTGTTTTATATAATTTGTTTCGCCCAATGTTTTCGGCTCTACATTTAATTATAACATACCAGTACGAGTAGAAGCGAGTTTATCTACTGTCTCTATTGTATCGAAAGAAACATCACAAGTCCTAACAATTTAATTTAGGTACCTTATAATTTGTAATCGGTGCTTAATTAATAAATGTATTACAAGTTAGCCACACATTTACTTTATGAAACACTATTTATTTATCTTCCTATAAGTAGTTCCATAATCCCCAGAGTTCAATTTTCATCATAATTATTTGACCTTAGAGTCGCTTATATTCACATAAATTGACATTATTCCATCAACATTGCCATTAAATATTACAAAATTGTTTATGGTAATTCGTGTAATTCCTTCAAACCACATGATCTGTTAATGGTATAGATTAACCCCGCACGGGATTTAGATTGATTAAAAATAAAAAAAGGGTCAATCAGTGTCACCAGTAGGTCACGCGGTTTGAAGGAATTACACGGATTCGTTAACACCCTGTATAATACATATTTACTTTTCTTTTTTTCTACTTTATCAAAGCTACAACATGTACACAAAAAGTACTTGCAAGCCTTGTAAATCAATTAATATTTCAATTTTGCGTCAATGAACATTTTTTTTAAAGAAAGTAATTCTAATTGGAACATTTTTTAAGTAGGTACTTGTTAATACCATACCTATAGTGGTTTTCCCACATTGCGCAACCATAAAGTAAGATAAAAACCCAAGGTTGTCTATGTATTCTTCCTGCTCACATCAAATCCTTGGTTCCGATTTTCCCTAGCACGCTTCCGGCATTTCGTTATGCATCGAATTTTCAAGGTTCATTGCAATTTCGCCTCTATAGTAAAGTAATAATAAATAATAATGTTAGATGAATAAAGGAAAAAATAATAATAATAAATGTTTATTTCAATAACTTACAATTATTTACATTTTCCTTTTAGGAATGTCCTTTTAAGCTAAATAAATGCTTGTGTTAGGACATTCCGCCCTTCCACTAGTTACAGTATTAGTTGTATTAGATTATTGAAATAAATAATAAGAATAAAGAATATTATAAATAATTGTAAATTGAAATAAAGAATAAAGTAAATTGAAACCTTGATAGAATTTCGCTTTGTTTCGTAACTATGCTTCAAAATATTAAATGATAAATGATTTTTATTTCTGTAAATAAATCTGTTACAAGTCAATGTAATGTTTTTTAAGACTCTGTGGCGACATCATTTTTAGGGTTCCGTACCCAAAGGGTAAAACGGGGCCATATAACTAAGGCTCCGCTGTCCGTCTGTCTGTCCGTCTGTCACCAGGCTGTATCTCATGAACCGGGTGACAGTTAGACAGTTGAAATTCACAGATGATGTATTTCTATTGCCGCTGTAACAAGAAATACTAAAAAACAGAATAAAATAAATATTTAAGGGGGCTCCCATACAACAAACGTCATTTTTTTGCTGTTGTCCGTCCGTCCGTCTGTCACCAGGCTGTATCTCATGAACCGTGATAGTTAGACAGTTGAAATTTTCACAGACGATGTATTTCTGTTGCCACTATAACAACAAATACTAAAAAACAGAATAAAATAAATATTTAAGGGGGCTCCCATACAACAAACGTGATTTTTTTACCGTTTTTATAGATAATGGTACGGAACTAAAATAAAAAACAGTTGCTTTCAATGTCAATCACCATAACATCTGTATTTCTTTTCTTTCTTTTTCAAAAAACGTTGCCCCACACTAAGATTTATCTTGTATCGTGGGTGCGTTTACAGACACAAATCTCACAAACAAACGCCCAGACCCGAAACAACCATCTGTAGGCCATACAAATTTTTGTTCCGTGTGGGAATCAAACCCACGACCCGTGGCGCAGAAGCCAATCGCTTAGCCACTGCACCAAACGTGTCGTCAAAATTTCGACACGTAATAAGAACTGTTCGATCTTCTTTACTTGTAACTTTTTAACCTACCTGCATAGTATTGTTTTCCTGCCAATGTAACTGAATTATTGTTAACTACCTACTATTTATTGCTAATTTGTTAATGCACGTACAAGAATTTAAAAATAAAATAAACTAGGACCTACCGTTCCTATACTCGTTCCATTAGAAAAATTACTTAAGAACCTACTGTTTCTCATTTTAAGTGAATTGTATTCTATGTATATTGAGAAATAAATGTCTTAAACCATGAACCCTTCATGCGCGAGTCCGACTCGCACTTGGCCGGTTTTATAGATAATGGTACGGAATCTTTCGTGTGCGAGTCAGACTCGCACTTGGCCGGTTTTATAGATAATGGTACGGAACCCTTCATGCGCGAGTCCGACTCGCACTTGGCCGGTTTTATAGATAATGGTACGGAATCTTTCGTGCGCGAGTCAGACTCGCACTTGGCCGGTTTTATAGATAATGGTACGGAACCCTTCATGCGCGAGTCCGACTCGCACTTGGCCGGTTTTATAGATAATGGTACGGAATCTTTCGTGCGCGAGTCCGACTCGCACTTGGCCGGTTTTATAGATAATGGTACGGAATCTTTCGTGCGCGAGTCAGACTCGTACTTGGCCGGTTTTATAGAAAATGGTACGGAACCCTTCGTGCGCGAGTTCGACTCGTACTTGGCCGGTTTTATAGAAAATGGTACGGAACCCTTCGTGCGCGAGTTCGACTCGTACTTGGCCGGTTTTATAGAAAATGGTACGGAACCCTTCGTGCACGAGTTCGACTCGTACTTGGCCGGTTTTATAGAAAATGGTACGGAACCCTTCGTGCGCGAGTTCGACTCGTACTTGGCCGGTTTTTTGAGACTCTGTGGCGACATCGTTGTTTTAAGGGATCGTGTCGGCTAATTGATAACCACACCGATCATAGCATTGGCGAAGTTAAGCTGCACTTGCCGTGGTCAGTCCGTGGATGGATGAGCGTTCGTTACACATCCAGACACCTCCGTGTCTTGGAGAGCACGTTAAGCCGTCAGTGCCGGGTGTCATAAGAATACCAGTGACTGTCGTTACGGGTAATCAGAAGCAAGTCTACAACCGGTCTAACCTTAAGATATCGGCCTTGCCCAGGAACTGGGTTGCGGAGGTCTGATGGCAGTCGCTCCGTGTAAAGTACTGGTATCATCGCATCTGGTTAGGCTGGAAGCTGACCCCAACATAGTTGGGAAAAGGCTAGGAGAAAGAAGATGGCGCCAACATTTCTTATCTGACTAGCTCTGAGAAGAAATGCCGAAAAAAACTCAAAGGTTATTGAAGATTATTTCCAATTTTATGTTACTGCACTAATAGAAGAAAAATTTTTCAACCAAAAATTCATAAAAGATTTATACAAATAATAATTGTAGGTAGTTGTTGGTCACATTCAATTGCATTTTTTTTCTATTGGACTGCTGCACGTGTTCCTAGGGGACCATTTCTACGCAAACGGGCTGTTATTGACGAGACCTGGGGCCTAATTCTCCTAAAATAAATCTTGCTAAATCACAACCGAACCAAGGCCGAACCGTTCATTCAGACAGTTCTCAATTTCGAAAGCTGTCAAATAGTTTGACACAAAAAACAAAATCAATCATTTTGAAAGTTTTCGTAAACAAAAACTGACTGACGGGTGTAGTTCGATTGCGTTTGGCAACAATTTATTTTAGGAGAATTGGGCCCCTGAAGGGTATCCAGCCAAATATTCAATTGCAGTTACTTACAAACTTTAAATACTTGCAGCAAAAATAGATCACACAGATGAGTTTCATAAATTGAATATCTCTGCACCCCGTCGCATCGCATCGCTCGTAATAATTTGAAAATGGAATTCCTCAAACCATTCATCAATTCAAAACAATGCTCTAGAATCTGGTGTCAATTTTGGCACCTCGATGTTCAAGCAACAAAAGAAAGCGCAAACTATTGTCTATACTTTCTGTTATTGCAATATTGGTCCACATGTTCACGATAAAAAAAAAAAACACGGCGCCAAACGTGAAAGGCGTCAGTCTGCTCGTGTACAAATATTTCTCTTTTTTCGTCAATCCATCAGTCGAGCTGAACATTATCGTGTTTCAGTCCATTTGGCTGTATTTAAAACAAAAGGGGTTTTTATCTTTGGTCGTTGGCGCCAGTCGGATACTCCGACATATTTGTCGGTGAATTATCACCATGTTGGAGGTCAATACAGTTTCCGTTGTAGCAAAGTAATACTGAGATTTTGTGAATGGAATGTGCAAATAATACAGCCGTAACCTATTAGTTATTGAAAGTGCGAAATAGGTGTGTACACAAGGACTGCAGCTGGTGTGTTTTAGTGCTTATTCTCTGAGGAAAATGGCGTGTTATTGTGTATTAGGATTCAAAAATAGAACTGCAGTACCTAAGTACTTCAATCATAGTTGTTCTTAATATTACGATTTCAGTTACACGCCAATCTAGAATTTTCCACGTCATTGCAAAATCATTTGCTGCTTAATGTTTCTTGATGAGATACGTTTATATCTGCCAAATCATGGAAGCTAATTAACCTGCTTGCTGTGCAGTCATTGTAGAAGCTGCTTATTGGAACTCGATTAAAACCTTCATGGTACAAAAGAAATGAATGAATCGTCCTTCCGACGGGTTTTTCATTAACTTATCATCAATGAAGTGTTAAATAGATTTTGGCAAGCCATTGTCCTATTCAAATGAATGAGACTACTGTTTAAGTGAATAACTAAGGTGTTTTTGTCAATTTGTTTTAAAAAGATCTTTTGTCAAATGCTAATAAGTAGTACATAGTTTTTTTTATTTTTTATTTACTGTGTATTTATTTAATAATTATTTTGGAACTTTATACATTACTAGACTATTTTATCTCATTATCCATACAATATTTACACAAACAATATTTACATAATTACAAATAAAAGTATATACAAATAAAGAAAAATATATCCTAATACAACTACAAACTAAAACAGGGCATCGAAATATTCCTCCGCATCGCTGTCGACTGGTAACGTGCCCAGAAGGCTGGCAGCATTGCCACGTTATATGGCAATGCTTATCCTTTGACCAAAGTAGAGGCCAGCCTTCGGGTCACGGGACGTGTCGACCAGCCGCCTTGAAATATCTTTGTTTTAATATTGGATAAACAAACTTAAAAATAAAAGGGATGGATCGTTGTGAGAGTCGTTCAAAGTATTATAGGATGATTTTTAAGTACCTTTTAGTGAAAACAATTACCTACCTATGTGATTGTGTGAGTACACTTTCTTCTTCAATAGACGAGAAACTATTTACTGAGGTCCTAAGAAATTTTATCACCGTATTATATTCCCTCTTGTTATTATTTATATAGGTGTAATTACCCTAAATATAAATTTTATTACACAGTAACTACCAATATTGCTGCATTAAAATAATAAAATCAACAACGGAAATCATTGTTATCAGCATCCGAATATAAATAACTTAAACCCAGTTTTCCATTTAAGTTAACGTATAAATATAATTTTACGATTTTAATTTTTATTTTGCACGCCATCTGGTTTTAAATTGTGTTAGGGCAACATTTAATTTGTTTAGCGGGTGGCAACATTTTATTACATTTTAACGTCCGTCCTTAAATTTTGAGTCGTAAAACTTTTAAAGGCTCACAAAGAGATGTTTATGACTAACTATATTTTATCCTATTATGATGATAATGCTTTGAACATAATTTATTTACCGAAAAATAAAAGTTAACTTGATTATGTTATGTAATTTAACGGTCGGAACAGGACGAGATAAATGACAATAGAATAATATTAATCGGACATTTTGTATTATAATTTATTCTGAACGATACGAGCTTGGAATATGAATGTGTTGCTAACGCGTGGAGTTATTCTTCAATGAGAGGAGAGGTACTACGAATGTACATACCTAAGTAGATATAAAAACCGGCCAAGTGCAAGTCAGATTCGCGCATTAAGGTTTCCGTGCCTTACGTTTTTTACAAAACTATTATAGTTTTCCTTTATTTTTATTATTTCTTGTTTAACTGGAGAGAATGCACTACAATCACACCAAGCTTCACACTTGTAGGTATTGCCGTTTTTAATATAGAGCAGGAACTAAAACGTTGAACAATGCATGTTTTTCGAAGTTTCTTATAAGGGGGTCACCATAAAAGATCGAAAAAATCCCGTTGGGTTTAGACCTGTTATTATTTTTAATATTTGCCATGACAGAGGCAAATATTAATTTTTTTCATAGAGCTACATACTCTATGAAAATTTCAACTGGCTACTTATTACGGCTTACTGTGTCGTGGTGGCCCGGAGGTTACAGACCCGCTTGTTAAGCACCGGGTTGCGGGTTCAAACCCAGGCATGTACCAATGTGACTTTTTCAATTTCATATGTACTTTCTTAGTTAATCTAAGACGCCACTGACATACGGTGAAGGAAAACATCGCGAGGAAACCTGGACTTTAATGGTCTGAAATTGCCAACCCGCAATGAGCAAGCGTGGCGATCAATACTCGTTCCTTCTCTTTACGAGAAGAGGCCTTTGCCCAGCAGTGGAAAAGTTACAGGCTAATATTTATTTTACTTATTACGGGGAAAAATATACAGCCTTGTGATTGACAAACGGACGGATAGATGGGCGGACGGACGGACAGACAACAGGGTCCTGTTGGTTGACAACCTTAGGGCACGGAACCCTAAAAAGCGTCTAACTTCGGCCGTTATGTCAAATTACATTAAAAAGGGAAAAAAAACTAACTGCAGATGGGGAGAATCCTAAAATACCAATCCGTCATCCGAACTTTGTATATTAATATCACGAAAGTAATCCATCTTTTTGACACCAGATAATGTTATTGATAAAAATCTATGTTGACATACGAGACTGGCTACCAACACGAGTCCTCTAAAAATAAAAACGAACCATAAATCATCCGTATTCTACAAAAAATGTAAATAAAAACTTCGATGCTAATCGATTGGTTGAGTTTCTTCGGCTACCTGTTTTCTATCCACTTTTTTTAGAAAAGGAACGTCCCTTTCTTATCGGATATCGATTTTCAAACTTAATTTTATTAAAATTGAATCACTGTGGGCCTGGATTAGCTTCGACAGGAATAATATTAAATTACTAAAGTTTTTTTTCCTTCTGTTTTCTAATGTGGGTTTTATAAAACGTAATCAAGGATTCTTCGTTTAGGCTAGTGCTACCAACCATTTATTTAAAATTCTAGTACGTTTTTAGAGTAAACAGTTGTTTTACCAGAGAATTAATAATGGTCACAAAGACTGAGATCTATAAGTCGTAATACTTAGGGCGATATTCACAGACTACCTACACCTTAGTTTGTTAAGTAAATTAAGCGTTTCATACGAATATAAACATTATTTGTACAAAGTTAATGTTCATATTCGTATGAAACGCGTTTTGACAGTCGCTTATACGAAAATGAACATTAGACTGCTAAAACTTGACTTACGTAAAATGGTCCATTATTTTTATTTGGCATACAGTCTAAGTTTTTGGTAAGTCGTCGATTTCGCGGAATTAGGCATTTGCTAAGCACGCACTCGGGCATTCGAAGATTGCCAGATAAATAACAACTTTGACTTAACTCGAAAGTAAAGTCTGAGCAAAGTCTAAGTACGCTTTATAGATTTCAGCCTAAGCGTAGTTTAGGCGATTTAAGGACTTACATTTATGTCTTAATAATTTCCATACTCAAAAAAAGGGTTGACCTCATAACATAACACTCATACACAACTATTTTCAGAAAGTATAAGCAGTACTATAATTAAAAGCTTCAATTAAAGCTTGTTATCGTTTAGCAGCTCTGTTCAGCAGCTGCATTCAATTTCAAGCAAGCAAACATAAAACGTTTCAAATTACATGCACATGTTTATTATAACAATGTAAGAACTGTGAAAAAATATATATTAAATAATCATTAGCGTTTCCTAGAACAGAGGCACTTGGTGAACTTCACACCTCCGCCAACATTAATCTTGCTAAACAAATAACCTTCTGATTTAGGTGGTTCCAAGAAAAAAATGTCGACCTGACATGTGACAGTTTGATATTTGCTGAACACTTTCTTAAAAGTTTAAACTCTAATTTGTTAGCACCAGAGTTGAATTTAGAACGGTAGTGCTTAATGGTGTTCCGTGCCTTTGAGTGGCAAGGTCCAAATATAAAAGTTATGTCCTTGGGAACGGTTCCCTTTTATAGTGAATTAAACACAATAAACTTATCCTAAAAATCGTCAGAATGTGGTTTTTTCGTGGGTCATAAAGTTTTCATCCCCTTTTGTAGAGCGTTCGGCTTTGTGTTACATTTTATCGGTTCTGTTATTTGTGACCTTTAAATCTTAAGTTATGTAACAAAGTTTAACGTTACATTTTTATGACAGCGATTTGTGTCTATTATTGGAAAATTCGTTGATCTGGTGTACTTTTTTATTGGTCTGAGATCTGGTGACCCTATGTGAATTGCACAATATGTACCTATTGATATAAGTTCGATAAAATCTAAGAGAAATGTGCATCTTTGCGTCACCTCTTTTAAATATTATAAGAAAGATAACCGACTTCAAAAATAATAAAACTTAATTTTAATAAGTAAGGTTTTACTATTTTCAGTTTTTTTAAGTTGTTTGTTTTTATAAGTAATTTTGTTTTTCTATTTCACGATTGCAGCAATCGCGAGTGATTTGCTGTTATCCATTGAAGAATTCCACTGTCTATCTCCGAAGGTCTTGATCAGATCTTCACCAAATGTAAATGGAACCACCTCGGGAGAATACTCTTTCAAACGAAAAAGAATCATTAAAATCGGTTCGCAGTTTGCGACGATATCGCTGAAAAAATATGCAAAAAAAACATTCACGTAGAACTGAGCATTCCTTTTTTTGGAAATCGGTAAAAAAATTAACACTAGCTACTTCTACTCAAATCTTTTTTACTATTTTTGGCTTAATTCTTTTAGGAATTGCCTTGACTCGAGTCATAACTAAAAAAGAATAACTTCTTTTAGGCATGTTCCTTTCCAAGCTCGAATTACTACAGATAAAGTTTTAAAATTCATCATCGAACTCCATCGAACATTTAAATGGTAACCAAATGTCCTCGAGACATTGAACGCGAGTTAGTCAGTCCAAAAATATTCATACATTTATTTTGATGTCTCCGGGACATATTAATCATTATGCGCCGAGCATCCAATGCTAAAGGGTTAACACTACAGCAACCGCAGCGTCTTATTTCAACACTGATGAATAACTTTGTACCATTCACAAATACTACACCATATTCTTCAAACACTCCAAATTTAAATACGCAACCTTTATGTCAAGGGGTTACAGTTTAAAATTCAATGAAAATCTGTTTGTTGAGAAAGGTTTTAAAGTTGTAAGATTTGTCCTTCAGTATACTAATACCAGTTGCTTATTCAGATGTGTCCCCTCCGTTAATAAATTAAGATTATAGTAGATTAAAGCGTAAGCTCTGAAAGCCATGCAGGTATTTGTTACACTAAGTGTGAGATATGGATATTATTTTTAATATAAAGAAACCAACATTATGTAACCAGCACTTACGCAATGTAAGGTCATCAAAATCATTTAAGTACCTACACCGAAGATTTTTGGGTTCTGAGCCGTGTTTACGTGTGTTGGTGTACTTTTAATATTTAGTAAAAAAATCATCTTCTTCTTCTACTTAGCGTGTCGATGACAATCTACACCGTGTCGGCCCAGAACTCAGCAATGAGTTTAGCACTATCCGTAGCGTCCATTAGTTCTTGTGGCGTACAGGTAACAGAGCAGGCGGGGCATGATGTTAAGTGCGCCAACGTTTGCGGAACGGCACCGCATTTACATTCCAGGTTTGAGTTATCCGCAAATCTCCACCTGAGCAGGTTTTCCTTGCTTCGACCAACCTGAGTCCGAAGTCCATTTAGAGACTTCCAGGTCAGCCAAGGCAACTCATGCGCTGGTGGGAGATGTTCGGAAGGGGCAACAAACGGAGTGGGTAGAGAAGCCTTGTCTCGCCACAGCTGAACTCTTGCCTGTGAACGCTCGCCAGTGAGTGGGAGGACACGCGACTTCATGAATGCTTGAGAGAAAATAGGTGGAAAATTGAAAAGTTCAAAATCGATACTTTATCAGCAAGCATCTATCATCAAAGCAGCAGAAAAGAATTGAGAAGAAGAGCGCAACACAGAGGACAATAAATTGCACGATCATAAGAAAGCAGAAAGCTACAAATGAAACAATTCTTCTTCTTTTCTTTCTTATCGGCATGAGCTTTACGAGAATAGTTCAAGCTCAGCTAACCTAACAAGCGCAGCGCGAGATAATTTTGAAAGAAAAGAAAGAAAGAAAGAAAATACTTTTATTTGCGGCAAACATGACGCAAAAAAGAAAATAAAACACAAAAACAAAAAATAAGCAAGTTGAGGGAAACATGCGTCACATCCACGCAAAACAGTTATCGCTCAGCATTATGCTGCGACCTTATGCAAGACAGAGCCACAGCGCTGATTTTCAGCGACAGACGGCGCCCGACGTAATGACGTCGTCGACGTAATTTTGTCGTCTAATTATCACGTGCTATGACGAGATAATGTGTGGGCTTATCTCATTTCGGCACGAGATAATGCGTCGACAAAATTATCTGGCACTGCGCAAGTTAGCCCGGCTGGTATAAAGATTAGCCAGTCAGCAAGGTTGGTAGTTTTGGCTGGAGACCCTTCAGGTCTCGCCAATAACTGCCTGGTTACGTAGAAGGGGTCCGCGAGGACCATATAAAGAAGTACAAGAGGAAAAAAAAAGTTTGGTGGTGAAGCTCAATGCTCAGAGTGCACAGGACGTAGTCAAGTATCCTCACTCGTGGAGCCTCTTTTAACTGAGCAATGCACCCGCAAAGGTAATAATAGATAGAAGAAGACACTTTTATGTTTTTCCTTAGTTGCATAATAAAAAAACAAAGGCATTTACGGAAACAAAGTACCCATTGAAAGTGACAACAGTCTTGCTAACCACACATAACATGGCACTTTCTCCCCATTAGGCACTTACAATGAGTTAAATTGTCAGTCCTTTGGTTCAAGGTACGCGAACTTAATAGTTTAAAAAGTTTGCCAAATGTCTTTTCGAACTTTTTAAGTTGTGAAATATTCTGAGGATTGTGTTGGAAAGCCTCTCAATTTGTCTTAGCTTCATATTACATTATTTCCTTTATTCATCCACAAGCATGTTTAGTAGGTACATTCGAAAAGAAAGAAATTAAAAAAAAAACTTACTTCATTATTAGTATGTCAGATCTAATTTTTATACCCGTATTCACCACATTCAAACAAACTAAAATGATTTGATTTGAAAGCCACTTAGATCAGCCTCCCAATTTAGAAACTTAGGATAAGTTAGTTGTCGAACGGTTCGATTTGCTATCTTGTTTCTAGTACACAAAACGAGATATCAAACTGAATTAATCGTCAACTGACTTTAGAACCTTTTCCGAAAATCGAACTAAGTACGATGTTTCGGCTGACGGATCGCAAGTTTTCCAACCACGAAAGTGTTTAGGATGCGACGATGGATTCGATTTTCGCGATTTGATATTTTGTCTTTCGTTCTTCCAAATGTTATTTGACATCTAGTAAGTAGTTCGTTGTTTGACAACGATCGTATATTCATAAGTTCGATATTTGTCGTTGTTTCGTTTCTATTCGAAACGTAGGTACCTATTGTTTGACAATAGTTTGATCGTAAGGTCTATCTATTCATACACGAAATATTTTAAGGGATACATCTATAGGTGGTAAAGAAGCCATATAAATAAAAAGTAAATAAAAACTAAAGTATGTTTTTTTTTAAGAATTTAAATTGTTTGATACACGTATCAAATACTAGCTCATTACTATTTTCTACGTCCATTACGCTAGTTTCTGCGTAGTATTTATTATCAATGAATAGGACAATTTTTTTTTCAACTTTATTCAAAATGTCTCAAGTATTATTACAATTATAATAATTACGTAATAGTAGATTGTTGCACCGAGCGCAAAGTGAGTCATTAATGCACGAGTGTTATGTTGGTGCCCGAGCGCAAGCGAGGGCACTAAATTAGCACGAGTGCATTAATCACTCACTTCAGCAAGGTGCGTAATCTACTTTTCTTTCAACTACCAATTTACCTACCGTGATAAAATATACCTACTCAAAATAAAAACTCAAGTTAATGAAAACAAGGTTATCCTGCGACTTTTGCGGCAAAAGGTTATTAACAATTTCATTTGCAGCTGTTTTTATACTTTCTGAACTTGAATTCATATCGCTATCTATTTCCATTTTTTAAAACTTTTCTTGAAAATTTTCATGGCCGCCATCTTGAATATAGATTTTGACCTCATTTTCGTCATCAGCATCCCCGAAAACCATGGAAATGACACCCATGATGGTTAAATTGAAATTTTAAAAGCTGCCATCTTGGAAATGGATTTTGACCTCATTTTCGGCATCAGTACCCCCGAAAACCATGGAAATGACACCCATGACCACTAATTTGACATTTTTATTGCCGCCATCTTGGAAATGGATTTTGACCTCATTTTCGGCATCAGTACCCCCGAAAACCATGGAAATGACACCCATGACCACTAATTTGACATTTTTACTGCCGCCATCTTGGATTTCGATTTTGACCTCATTTTCGGCATCAGTACCCCCGAAAACCATGGAAATGACACCCATGACCACTAATTTGACATTTTTTATTGCCGCCATCTTGGATTTCGATTTTGACCTCATTTTCGGCATCCGCACCCCAGAAAACCTTGGATTTGACACCCATGACGACTACTTTACTAATTTTCATGGCCGCCATGTTGGATTTGGATTTTGAAGTTATTTTCGGCATCAGTGACCCCGAAAACCATGAAATTAACACCCATGATTATTAGATGAAAATTTTCATGGCCGCCATCTTGGATTTGGTAATGATAATAAAAAAACTGCACTAATGAAAAACAGTGCAGTAATGAAATTTCATACAACATTTCTGCACTGTTTGCAGTGCAGTAATGAGATTTCATACAACATTTCTGCACTGTTTTGCTTCTAAGCAGAAAATACGTATTTTGTGATCGGTTTTGTAGCGATTAATGATGACATTACTACGTAGTTGAAAGAAAAATAATATAACTACCTATAAAAAAAAATCACTTGTATTTGGCTTCTTGACCACCTATAGATGTATTCCTTAAAATATTTCGTGTATGAATAGATAGACCTTATATTTGTAAGTTCGATGTGAAACTTCAACGTTCGATTTTCAAAGTAGGCCCACTGAACCACGGGTCTGCAACAATAAAAAACGTAACATAGATGAAAGATTAACCACTTGTGTGGTATCGTAAGTATGTATTTTTAACGGTATGGTGTATTAAGACAATTAGTAGCGGCATTTACCTGGTAATTACATCACACGTTGTTAAACATAGTGGTTATGGCTATCAGTAGCTCTAGCTAGTAGCTAAAATGTTTGTTTTAATTGAAAACTTTGATTAATTACCTATAGTACAATAGGCATGTTGACAGCATCAATAAATAGCAAATCTAATTAGTCCGCCAGTTTTGAAAAATATAGGACACATATTTTTTCTTTTGTTAAATATTTGGAAAGATAAATCGCATCAAAACTCGAGAGTGGGGGCTTGTGACATCAGAAGCAAGTAAAAATTGTACTTGCTTGTGATGTTTTGTCAATTTTAAAAATGTCGTATCTTCGTCAAATTTGGTTTACGTAACAAAAGAAAAAATACAGGTTAAACATTTTTTGATAATCTAACTGACGGACTAATTAGATTTTTTCTGTCAAATACCCTATACTAAAAATGTTTATAGTAACTTAGGTTTGTATTAAAAAACAGCTCTCATTTAAGAAATCCCTCTTTGTTTTGATATAAATTAAAATTCTTATCTGATGATGATGAGACTGCCTCGTTGGTCTAGTGATCGCAAGCGCGGCTACTGAGCGTGAAGTCCTGGGTTTGATCCCCAGGTCGGGTAAAATGTTATTGGGTTTTTCCGTGTGGAATTTCTTAGTAGCAGCCCAGAATCTGGATTTGTGCCCGGTCGATGGCAATAGGCACGCCCCCTATTACATGGGACTTGAAACATAACGCCGAAATGTGCGTATACTATACCCCTCTGCCCAACCCTTCAGGGATGTACAGGCGTGATGTTATGTAATGTTAAAAGTCTGATGTGATAAAAAAAAACTTATGAAAGGATGAGGTATAACGTTTACATTTTGACAGATTCACTTGGGACACTGGTCCCAGGCCATCTTGTTGAGGGAGAAGCCACACGATGCGGTGCGACTCCGGGGCCGCGTCTGAGCGGCGCCGTTGCGGCGTAATACGAGTACATACAAATTTCAATGGTATACCACACGGTGCGGTGCGGCGCCGCGCCACACGCTCGTCGGACCAAGACGAGGGGGGAGGGTGTATGCGCCAGAGCGGCACCGCTCCGGCGTCGAAGACCGCAGATGTGTTGACGGAAAGCCGATCCACACGGTGCGGTGCGGCGCCGCACCACCGCGTGACTCTTGCGACGTCGCGTACTGCACGCTGATGCGGCAACATGGTCGCCATGCGGCGGCGCACCGCACCGCACCGCACCGTGTGACTTCTCCCTAAGAGTGGTTTTATCATAAATATTATTTTACAACCTTATTATAATCATAGAAATAACATTATGTACCACGTATAAAGTCCTTGCTTTTAATTTAATTATGGATTTGATAAGACTTCGCTCTTGTCGGTGCAGTCTAGTACTGCACCGTCAAAAGCGAAGTCTTAAATTAAAGAAAGAGATCGACTAACTTAGTTTTTCTTTTCTAAGTAACTCATTAGCTCTGTCTTCTTCGGACGTGCTATCGGTCCCCGTAGTCAACGATTGAAATAATCATGTTTTCACCTTTGCCAATTTTATTACTCTATTGTCTGTTACTCCAATTACATTCTAAGGTACTATCGATCGCAAAGGTCAACGTTCTAGATCATAATTATTTTGTACTGTGGCCCAAACAACGCGTTGCCTGAAATTGTGGGCGTGGCATAAGTAGGTTAGCGTTACATTGTGACCATTATTCATTGGAAACTTCGGACTTTTACTATTAATCTCCGTCGATTAACAATGCCTTAAAAATAAAGCGCTGATTGATATTGTTAGAAACATATTTGGCACGTGCTTTGGGGTATGTGTCCCAAATACTGTAACATAATGGCTTCTTATTAATTGTAACTTTCAAATAGATTCAATATCAATCACACTTATTAATAGACTAACCTACATAATGTCGTAAGTATATCAAAACTACATCAAATTAAAGGAAAAAACAGTCCGCTCTTTTTATAAGTTCTGCCATGGCATGAACTACATCAGTTCCTATTGATAATGGCAGTAAAAAATTGTGGGATTACTATTTTTACATTAGACTTATTGGTAACTTCCATCAACCGTATAAGTAAATACTCAAACGTAACTAAATTTTTAGCTGCCATTAATTTCATGCTGTCACTGTCACTTTAATGTTACATAGGTATACACGGTGACTCTGACATTTGACACAATGCCATCGCGACACTGAAATTAAACCCGAGCTAATACGCAACTCAGTGTAACACCGATGTACACACTACAACACTCGGTGTCGACACTGAGTGTTGATCGTATACATCGCTATTACACTGAGTTGCGCATTAGCTCGGGTTTAATTTCAGTGTCGCGATTGCATTGTGTCGAATGTCAGTGTCACCGTGTGTGTATATTTATGTAACTTATGGCGCAGGGAAACTTAACGGCAACTTAAAATTGAGTAGCGTTTGAGTATTTGGCCATAAGAGTAGCGTTCATCAACATTAATTCTCCGGTGTCTTACTCGAAACATGTACTAGACTTTTAGGTAAACCGTTGTTTAACCAGAGAATTAATGTCGGTAAACACCAGTATTTTTTTTCTTGTTAAAATCCTCAAGGATAGCCTTCGCCTGAGGAAGGCGAAGGGTTATGCCGGACTCTTACCGGCTAAAAACCTACGGTGTTCCTCCTCCTGACCCTTGGCCGAGGTCGCGGGATTCGCAGCTGCATGCACCGCAACCCCGGCAGGCCTCGGTCCGCCAGCCCCTGGCGGACCTCTCCTTCTGTGGGTCCAGCCTAAAACAACACCATATTCAAGCTAACAAGAAGTTCACTTGACACGTGTTTGTCCTAGTTTATATTAGTGTTAGCCTTGATCGCCTTGTGTGTTGATTACATTACAAGAGACACTTTGTAATAT
Organism: Amphipyra tragopoginis; assembly: GCA_905220435.1. Taxonomy (NCBI): domain Eukaryota; kingdom Metazoa; phylum Arthropoda; class Insecta; order Lepidoptera; family Noctuidae; genus Amphipyra; species Amphipyra tragopoginis. The sequence continues at coordinate 17,812,947 of HG992009.1, forward strand.
GTCCTTGGACATGGTCAAATGCAGCAGTTACTTGAATGCTGATGCCCGTTGATGGATGAAAATGGAGTGAAAATATGATACAGAAGAATCCATTAAGAATAATTCACAAATCAAATCAAATCTTTTATTGTGGGCATAGGTTATATAGATGTTGATATAAATTACAGTACCATTACGTCCTGCCTAGTAGCATACAATAATTAATATTATAGCATGTAGTTTCAAACCATTGAATATTACATATAAAATTTTAACATTAAAATTCAATTCTATTTATTTAAAAAAATCTTGGTTTGTGTAGTAAGCTTTTTCAATTAAAAAAGTTACGTTTTCAATTAAAAAATTAAATCATTCCAATATAGGGGCCACGAATCGCCATCGTCAGTCAGTTTTCGTTTGCGAAAACTGTCAATATGTTTGGTTTTGTTATTGTTATCAGACTATTTGACAGTTTTTGTAAACGAAAATTGTCTGGATGGACAGGTCGGCTTCGGTTTCTGTTAGTAGAATTGGCCACAAGGCTAAAGTTTCCTTTTGGCAAATATGTAAAGCCACCCTGTTTGCCCATATTTCAGAAGCGATATCTACACTTCAAAGTTCAACGTGTTTTACCCAGACCCATACAATTTGTAACGCCTCATACACACGTACGTAATAAACATAAAATTTAACAACTTCTCACTTTCCCTCTTAACAAATAACAAGCGTCTCGCTAATAAACTTAAAGTGTTGTTACACCATTGTACTACTATCATAGTACGCGGTGTCTAGTTTAGTTTGACAGTTCAGGGTGGCGCTGCTTGCGTAGAAATATGTCAACAATATGTCAAACTCAATACATTTAAATTTAGTTCCTTATTTCGCCGCCTGTCAAGATACAATTGTAAAAGGTCGCCGGAGGGTGCGTACTCCACAAAGCGAAATTTTATTATTGCCAATTCATACTTTCGACATTGTGATATTGATACGATAAATCGCAAAAGAAAGTAGGAAAGGAAAGGCGGTCCGATATAAATAAATGTCATTTTATCTCGAGATTTTTATGCCAAAGGCAAAGGAAATTTTATATTAAGCCTTGGAGCGCTGGGAATATAAGTGGCAATCTGGTTTCTATTTATACAAGATGGAAAGGAAATTGAGAATCATTTTTATGCTAAGTGGCAGGATATTACAATACGCGTATTTTATCTTGGCTGCCCTGAACATGGGCTCTCCGAACTTTCGCGCATGTGTACTCAGAAAGGAAACAATTCCTGGAAAAGTATTAATAAACTTCGCATAACTAATGGTCCATCCTAAGGTGGTGTTAATTAAATGTTAATTAAAAAGCATTTTGTACCTGCTCAAAGCCAGGTTTCAGAAAAGCAAATTTATTTTACGCGTACTGTAGGTACGCTATGAACTGATAATATGGATATTAATAATTATAATGCAGTTACTACATTGTTGTATCAGTTTTACCTACGTTCACCTCATACGTATACCTCATTTTTAATCTTCATTCGTCCGAGATTAATATCATTGAAATGTCGGATTGAGAGACTATTAATACAATACAAAATGAGTACCTATTAAGTATTTACGACTAAGCCATAATGTAACTTGTTAGTAATTTTATGATTATTGATATCGATTCAGGCTCAGTTTAGTTAACTCAGGCAACACCGTACATATAATACCTAATGATTCAAAGTGCCCACAATACAAGCACTGATTGATTTCTGTAGGTACTCGAAACAACTTCTATAGCATTTTAAAGCTTTCGAACCAATAAACCGAATGATTGATTTATTACTATTGACCGTAAAAGTTTCGATTTGTTCAATGGTAAACAGTCAGAAATAAATCAGATGAATCATGTTTTATACGCAAAATAATCAATAAGAAAAGTGAACAAAACGATAATACAATCGATTTCACTAAAGAAAAGCAAAACACATAATTTATTTGAATCAAAGTTAAAATGGTTTTACATAATAAATAGGTAGCGTTTATCGAAAAGACCGCCGTTGTACCTTTAATTACCTACATAACTAATATTGTTACTTACTCTGTATTTATTAACTTTACAATGAAACAATGTTAACTAATACTATTTACGCAATTACATTTATATTTACGTAATAATAATTACGCAATTAAATACATATATAGAAACGATGTCCTTATAAAACTATAAATTGTAATAGGGCATTAAAATATTCCTCCGAATCGCCGTGCTGTCAACTGGTAACGTGCCCAGAAGATTGGCAGCATTACTGAGTTGTATGATTGTATGGCAATGCTAATCCTTTGGCCAAGTAGAGGCCAGCCTTCTGTAGTGTCATTCTGTAAGAAACCCACCTCCATATCGACGGTTAACTCGATATCCATAATGTCACAGTATGGATAATAGAAGCAAATAACACACAGGTAATCGACAGTATAATCAATAACGCGTAGTTTTGTTATCCACGCTTGTCACGACAAGTGTCTAATTTATTGACAGTCGCGATCGAGGTGAGTTTCTTACAGAATTGCACTGCTGGTCACAGGAGGTGTCGACCAGCCGCCTTGCAACACGATTCTTATGCTGTACAATAAAAATATTATATTATCTATAGAAGCTACCTACATTATTTTGTAGACTGATTTTTTTTTTTTTTTTTTTTCTATTGGACTGCAGTAGGTCGTCCTAGGGGACGGTTTCTACGTAACCGGGCAGTTATTGGCGAGACCTGAAGGGTCTCCAGCCAATGGGGGGAAGTAAAATACTTAACCTAAGCTAACTACTTGTACTACACTAACATCATGACTACCTGCAACAACAGCACTAAGGGCGACCCCTAGTGGGACTCGGACCTCGGCTTAGGGCGTTGCTGGCGTGGACATAGGGGGGGGGAGACAGCTTGATGAGAGCTGAATTATCGGGGTGACTGCGGAGTCTGAAGAGACGACCGGCTCTACGACGGGAGAGCTCGGTGGATCGTGACCGGCGGCGGTGGGGCGTCGCGACGGGCCTCGTCGGCGAGGACGGTATGCCGGGCGGCGGCGTTTATTGTGTAGTGTGCTGGTCGATTTACTCGCCTCCTGGAGGAGGGTAATTTCGTCATCGGGTTCTAAAAGTGTGTGCCTGGGACGGCGAACTTTACTTATGAGAGAGGGACTGTAGTCGGCCGCTGCGGCGACTAGGGGGTTCGGATGGCGGGGGGCAGAGTCGAAGTAACGCTTGGAAATGCGTTTGAGGTATTGCCTGATGGTTGGCATTTTTAGATCGAGATGGAGTTGGACGTTACGCATGAACCACGGGGCAGCCGCGGCTCTGCGCAATACTCGATTCTGGAGGGTTTGGAAGGATTTAAAGCGACAAGGCTTAACGTGTGCGAACACGACGCTAGCGTAAGTCAAGATGGGGCGGATGCACGTCACGTAGATTCTCAGCTTATTTCTAAGTGACAATTTACTGCGCGTTCTAAGGATGGGGTGGAGGCGACCGACAGCGAAAGCGGCGCGAGCGCGCACCGCTTTGATGTGGTCTCGGAAACTCAGATGGTGGTCGAGGATAACCCCCAGGTATTTGGCTTTCATCTCCCAAGGGATCTGTTTGCCGAACATGAGGACGGGACGGATGTGGGTGTGGGAATCACCGTGTCTCTCGAAAAGAACGGCTGCGCTCTTTTCGGGATTCACCTCTATTCTCCATTTCCGGAACCAGACCCCGAGGGCGTCGGCTGCGGTTTGAAGGGTTCGAGAGATGCTATCGAGACTCCTACCGGAATAGTAGATAGCCGTGTCGTCGGCGAAGAGAGCCAACTTGGCCAAGCCACGTTTGGGAATGTCGCTGGTGTACAGCGTGAACAGAAGGGGCGATAGCACGGAGCCCTGAGGGACTCCTGCGCGAATGGGGTGAGGGGTCGAGAGGGTGCCTTCTAGGCGATAGCGGAAGGAGCGATCCGACAGAAAGTCTCGAATGATGAGCACGAGACGGTCCGGCACGTTGAATTGGTACAGTTTGTATAATAAACCGTTGTGCCAGACCTTGTCGAAGGCTTTCGCTACGTCGAAGAAGAGCATGCCCGTTTTGTACGAGCGCATAAAACGGGAGCTAATGTGTTCGACAATGCGGTGCAATTGTCGAATGCAACAGTGCTGGGTTCGAAAACCGAACTGTTCGTCGGGGATGAGTTTACGGGAGTCAGCGAAATCCTTTAAACGGATATAAATGAGACGCTCATAGATTTTCCCAATTACATTGAGAAGACTAATGGGGCGATAACTAGTGGGCTCACTCTTGGGTTTGCCGGGTTTGGGGATACCGATAACGGTGGCTTGTTTCCAAGCTTGCGGAAAGATGTTATTACTCAGAGCGCCATTGAAGATGGCGGCCATGAGAACTATGAGTGGGGCGGAAAAGTGTTTGATCACCTTATTGGTGATACCGTCTGAGCCGGGGGCTTTCCTAGGTTTGAGATTCCTCACTATCGTGTGGACCTCGTCTACGGTGATGGGGGGTAAGGGATCGTCGGGGTCTTCATCGGGAGGGAGGGAGGCCCTACGTTCGACCTCGCGATCCACCTTGGAAAGATGGACCGGGTCTGCGGGTTGGGTGCTGGGAGTACATTGGGCTTCTAGACTGTCGGCTAGACATTCGGACTTTTCGTCATCTTCAAAGGCCGGCCTTTGGTTCGGACGATTGAGAGGGGGAGTTGAAGCTACACAATCGGATTTCAGATTACGTTGCAATTGCCAGAAGGCCAGATGGGATGGCTCTAAGTCGCTCAACATCTTGTCCCAGCGGGCATCCCGAACCTCCCGTACACGTTTCTTTACAGCACGCTGTAGAGAACGCATATGGGCGCGGTTAGCTTCGCAGGGAAAAGTGTCATAGGCACGGATGGATGCATTCTTCTCCGTCAGCAGTTCACGCACATCGACCGGCAGCTTCCAGCGGTGTTCGTCCACCGCTGGAACTTGCCGTGAACACTCGTTCACCACGGACTGTACGTGACTGGTAAGGGAGTCGATCGCGCCCAGCGTGTCGGCAATCGTAACGATATCGTCGGGGATGGAATCTAAGTGAACGGATGAGGAAGACTTGAGGCGCTCCTCTAGTTTACCCCAGTCCGTGACAGTTTTGGTCGGGGCGGGTTGACCAGGATCCGGGGGACCACCCCGGGGACCTAGGTGAAGGACTACGGGGCGGTGATCGGAGTCTAGCTCTTCATGCGTCTCTATAGAGCGTAGACCGAGGTTTACGTTCTTTAGGAGCGCTATGTCAAGGACATCGGGCTGATGGTCAGGGTTATGGGGGTAGTGAGTGGGACACATCGGGGCGATAACGTCGAATTCGAGCTCCGGGCTCAACTCTTCGAGGTTACGACCCGCGTGGTTGTTGGAGTTGCAGCTCCACGAGAGATGTTTGGCATTGAGGTCGCCCGCTATGATAACGGAACCTCCGCCGAGGTCAAAGAGGGCTTTAAGATCGCTCCGGAGTTGGATCTTATTACTGGAGGGAGGATTATACACCGAGACGATTGTGATCGGCTGGTGTCCTGTCATGCCTAGTCTGCATATGGAAGTTTCCAGGAATTGGAGACCAGGAGGAGGGTCTAAGGGAGTGCAGTACAGGGAACGTTTGTAGTAGATGAGAGTACCACCGCCCCTACTACGGGTCCTGTCGTTGCGAACTAATTTATAGTTAGCAATTCCAGGGTTCCTGTTGTGGGGCTTGAGAAACGTTTCCTGCACTAAGAAGATGTCAATTTGATGATCACGCAAAAAGATTGCGATCTCATCTCGTTGACCGTTAACGCTGTTAGCGTTGAAGAAGCCTAATTTAAGGGATCGGGGCTTAATTCTACAGCTTTCTGTATCCATTGGAATTTATTGGATGAGGAAAATGACTATGTCATCTAGTTCGCAGAGGACATTGATGCGAGCGATTGGATCGCCTTGAGAGGCGTTCCAAGCGGAGACTATGTTGATTGCCCACTGCGTATTGCAGGAGGAGAGGGTTTGGATAAGGCTGGGGATCGTGTCCCTAAGGAGCACTTTAGTGGACGAGAGGGAAGTGGAGGGAGCAACCGCTGTCGGCGCTGGCCTGGGAGCGAGTGCGGGGGCGGGTGCGGGGGTGGGTGCGGGGGGAGCCTGTGATGTTGTGGGACTACGTGCAGGCTGTGAAGCAGCTAGCACTATAGTGGGAGCGGGGATGGTGGAGCTCATCAGGGCGGGGATAGCCGGGATTGGGGGTCTTGTGGTTGGTTGCTGTTGCTGGGGCAACTGGGTAGTGGGCCTTAAGGCGGGGAACGCCTGCTGATGGTTCAGCGCATTCCATGGGGACGGCCTTTGGGGACTGAGTCGGGCGGGGGGTTGGGATGAGAGAGGGGGGGGAGCCGTGGAGGGACTCTCTCTTTCGTGACGGGCGGCTGAACGTTTAGCCAGCTTGGGGTTGCGCTGTTTTGGCGCTTTGGCACACCCGCGATAATTCGCCGGGTGACCAGACTCGCCGCATAGAACGCAACTAGGGGGCTCAAGGCATAGGGACCTATCTTTCGGGCGTTCGCAATCGCTAGTGCCATGGTCGCCCAGGCACTTGACGCACCTGGGTTTCGCATAGCAGTTACGCTGCGAGTGGCCATAAAGCTGGCAACGGTGACATTGACCAGGGGGACCGGACTTGTTGGGGCGCTCGACGCTTATGCCAGACAGGTGGCATAAGGTCTTTATATTATAGACGGCCTTAGACTCGTCTGAAGGTTCGCATACTGCGAGGACCATGTCGTAGGGGGTGCCACCGCGGCCGCGGTGCATGCGGTGGACTTCCAAGGCGGGGATGTTTTGCGACTTAAGGTCGCTGAGGATGGCGTCGGAGTCAATCTCCTTGGGGAGGCCGCGGATAACGACTCTGATAAGTCGCTCATCGGGAAGGGCAAAGGTGTGGAATGACACACTTTTTTCCCTTAGCATGCGCGTGAGATCGCGGAAGTCTTTTGAGGTGGGGACTAAGACTTTGATGCCCTGTTGGGTGGTGCGGGCGCTAAGGTAGTTGATCTTGCGATCAACACACAACTTGGACACATCGGTCCACCTCGCCTTGTCCTGAATGTACAGAGGCGGAGGAGCGGGCTCTTTCCTCGGAGCCGAGGTTTTCGAGCCGGTGACGGGGCGGGGGGAGGAAGGACGACTGGCCTGCGGGGAGGTAGTCGGTACGGGACTATGGCAGGCAACCGATGCGGGGGTCGCAACGGTTGTCTTGGGGGTTTTGGCCGGGACTTGGCTGGAGGAAGCCGCCTTGTTTTTGCGGGCACGCTTCTTTCCCTTTCCGACTACGGTAGTATAGCCTTCAGAGGATGAAGAAGCTGACGAATATGATTCGGACTCAATGTCGGAATCGGGGACTAGGGGCTCTGACGTGTCCATTGATGACGTCATCTCTGGAGCATGTCGGAGGGACGGGGAAGGGGTGTGAAAATTCGCGGAAGGCGCAGCTGCGGAGTGCAGGTGCGAAATTTCCATTGTTTCCGTAGACAATGGACCGGGAGAGAAAGGCGGTAGCGACATAAGGCTCGGAATGCCATTGTTCTCGTCGAACAATGGCTCTCCTTCGCCGAAATGATCGGTTTCGTTATCACAGGTGGGTGACAGGGGATTAGTAGTGTGCCTTATGGGCCCACTACTAGGAATTCGAGCGCCGTATTGGGCAATAAAATCGGGGTCTTTTAGAAGTTCCCGGAAGAACGCTAATATCGCAGCGTCAGACATCTCGGAAAAGATGCCTGAGCCGTGTGTAAAAAGGAGGATAAGCTTAATAAAAACGCGGCGCGCACATGTACGCGACTATTTTTAGTATCGGCCTATACGTCCTAACAATTTAATTTTAAAAACGCGATTCCCCGGGTGGATGGGCCCGGGGGTGTGTGAAAACCCTCCCTGTCGGGTATAGACAGGGAGGTTGTGTGCCTATTGGTGAGCCCTAAGCTAGTAATCCCTTCGCCAGTCTTATTGTGCGAACGGGTTCCTAAGTCTCTAGTGAGGTGCAATACTAGAGAGTGCTAGATGGGAGAGAACGGGGTTAGAGCTAGCGTCGACTAGGAGACCCCCCAAGGCCGGTGGTACTAGCTCCTTCCAATTTTCGCCTTGCCCTGAAGGGGCGCAGCTGGTGTATTGGGTCAACACCCTCTCGGTTTCGTTAACACTGCAAAGTATCAGCCGAGGACCACGAAACTGTGGATTTTCCCTGAAGGGGCACACGCGTTTGTCAAAGAAATAGACGTTCAGCCACCGCCTTGAAAAAGGCAGCTTTTGAACTTATAGTCGTGAAGTGGAGAACACTACGGCGGGGCGTAGCGATATTCGTGAGCGAGCACGTCGAGAAAGTACGCAGCGCGAGTTGCGGCACGTCCGTCCTCAGCGAGCGTCGGAGCGCGAATGATCTTGTAGACTGATTCAGCATATTTGATAGAAATAAAAGATCCTATTATTAAGAACATCTAAAATAATTTTATTACCCTTTAAAGCATCTTGGCTATAAGCAGGTAAGAAGAATAATACCGAAGATGAACAATTACCTAACGAAAGAATTCTAATAGATTGTAACATGATTTTTATTTTTAAAGTTATGTAATATTACACTTACCAATTATAAAACACATTAACGCATCCTTAAATCTTTAACAGATTCAATAAAGAAAATTAAAAACTTCGTTATCTGCGCGTCCCATCTACAGGATCATTGAATTAAAAAACTATTTCCCGGTTGATTGAATTTTATTGGCTACAAAGTTTATAATTAGTGATGATTATGATCTCATATACATAAATCTTTTTATTAAATGCGTGGGGATGGGCACAATGGATGTTTTATAATTTAAATAAGTACTCCACGCATTCATGAATCGTTGATCAGATTGTCGATAAGAAAAATAAATCGATAATGCTTAACGAATACTTTTTTTCAAATTTTGGTTCCTTTTTTGAATAACATTGTTTTTTTTTTTGTGAATAGGTTACGGTTTTATGTGGCGCCTATCTTTTTCGTTGAATAAAGAACAAACAAAGAGCATCCCTTATTGAATAACACAACAAACTAAATAAATAATTTATAAACGATTATTTTGAACCTAAGGAAATATTTATACGAATATCATCCGGTTACAACAGAAGCCGACCCTAATATACCTTGTAGAAAGGATAGAAATAGGATGATGATTGATATATAAAACTTCTTGGTTGTAATTTACGTATAAATACGTTAATTTGTACAAATTGACACAACATAAGCATTTCTTCCCATATATACATGCCTCGGTCGTATTACCCCTTCTAAGCGCTACCAAATACGACATCATACTACAATTCAGACATCTTGCCGTTATAGAGGAGAATTATATCCATCTGTCATTATTACAGTGCTTATAGGTGAGGGCTGGTCAACCTGTCAGCTCAGCTGATTACAATCTACACAGCATAATAATTGTACAAGACGTGACTTCATTAACTGCCTCACCTATGGGTGTTAAGTCACTATGTCAACTGCATTTAATCTATGGAATCGTGCGACAAAGTTCGAAGTTTGTTTTATGTGCTTATTATGAAAGTTTTCTTTCGTCCACTGTTTTGATAGGTAGGTGACTATTCATGGTTTATTGAATAAATATAAATTGCTTCTATTCCACTGCTTCAGATTGGCTTTTAATTAGAATAGAATAATATAAATTTGTATGAAACAGGGTAACATTTAAATGAACGGTGAATATATTTGATCGACGTGTTTCGCCATGAAAATGACAAACAAATCTGAATGGCGTACACTCATCATTAAATGAATTATTCAAAGACATAAATTAGACATTGTCATTAAAATTCTAACTTTAAAAGTATAAATAATAAATTGACCTTTTGCTACTAGCCATCATAACTTAGAAATTATCATGTCCTTCTAACTATAGACGGATAGCTTTGCTAGTAGGCTAATTAACGTAATTTCGTGATGTGACGATCAAGTAGGGGTGACGCTGTAGTTAAGTTCAGGCGAGCGTTTCTGACAGCGATCGCCGATTAAGAGAATACGAAAAGTGTAGTTTTGATCGAAATTTAAATGCAAATACAACGATATTATATGTGTGCACGTGCACGTGAGTAAACCGTAACTAATCGGTTTACTCACGTGCATTTTTCGGGATTGTTCGACTAGTTTCGGACCCAAACGGAGCCCTTAATCATGAGCTGATCACGCGGCGAGGTCGCGAGTCGAACTGCAGCGGGCAATCCTGAAAAATGCATGTGAGTAAACCATAACTAGTCATAAATATGAATTGTCTCACGTAATTTATAATACAAAAAAAACTGTAATGTAACTGAATTTCTTTAGTCAGGTGAATTGGCCTACAGGTGTTCCGATTTGCACGGGGCGTCCCGAGTTTCACACATTAACACTAATTAAACCATGCAAGCCAATCTAACAATTGCTTGGTGGTAGGATCTTTACGGTCCGCCTGGCTAGCTACCACCCTCACATTAAAGTCCGGCGCCAAGCAGTTTACTGTGTTCCGTCGTGCGTATGTGAGAGCCAGAAGGGTATAGGGAAATCACTCTATATCTCTGTTACTTGGATTCGTGTGCTCCATCTTAGACCCTGTCTGCGCTTACGACGCAATACAGTAACGGTGCGACGAGGGTCAAACGCGACCAAGTCACGTAATAAAAAAAAAAACCTATACTGTTTCCTTCTTAGCCACGCTAACATGAAATGAAATCAACAAAAAGTAATAAATGAACAGATTTCACAACAGTCCCCTCCTGTGAGAAAACATCGTGTGTGACACACATGCCATGTGCATGCGCAGAAATATTACAGATATTTGTAAATCTGCATTGTGAAAACCATACCAAACAACCCGACAGTCGGCTTGACTCACAGCATGACACATTTAGGCCACTGATACGAGCCAATACCGAAAAACAATGAACATGACACGTTATTTACCAAACGCTGGTTTTACAATGCTTGTTATGTTCGACGAGACGTACAGTGATTAGAACTAAACGGGTAATGGATATAGTATAGGAGCTTTGACAGCTTTGTCCTGGATTTCAAAGTCCAGCAACGTTGGGGAGGACAGACGGGGACGGTCCACGCGTAGACATATTTTTAGACGGCGTATCTTATGTTAGTCATTATTCTGTACCAGCGCCACTTGGTAAAGTTTAATCAATTTTGTCTATTTATTTTGTAATTTGAATTGGCTGCAAGTGGTTGTGAGTCACAAATGACAGTCACTGTAATTCCCAATACTGCATATGAATACCCTTCAATTCAATTAAATTATCTCTGCAGGAAAGTATCTTTAAGGATTGATAATAGTTAAAGGATAACTCAAGATTACATAATAAGCTCTTGAGTGCCTAAATGTTTTTTTTTTTTGGTTTGTTCAACGCGGTTTTCAATTACCAATTACTTGACTTTAACTAACGTTAAAATAAAACTTTTCTGTTTAACTTATACTAAGGGTCAATTTACCAATCGTCAGATAACTGTTAACTGAAGATTATTTATGACGTGTTGACAGTTTTTGTATAATTAGAAAATACATATTTATTTCTCAAATATAAGTTATTTGACTATTGAAAAATAGGCCATAAAATAAAGTTTTCTTTCTCTTAAAATTTAAATCTACATCGTTGTATTTTACAGATCTGAGAAATCAGAGCATGTTTGACAGTTTGTTTATGAACATAAATATTCTGAATACAACGTACGCCACATGTTTTTGCACTGTTACTTTCTCTGAAATTCAATAGTAAACATTTTCTAAGAATTTTAAAGATCAGGTAAAGATAATCAAAAACAAATCCCACTCAATAAGTCAGCTAACAAGAAAATCAAAACAAAATCGTATCTTCCACTTTTTATTGTGAAACTAATAAGCTCTTTCAGCTGTGAAATTATACTACAGAAATTACTGTTTCTCTCTTCTTCTCCAACCTGACGTCATCTAAAGCTGGATGAAGGTCTCTTCATAAGCAGGCCATTCTCAACGATTTTGGGCCTTTTTTACCAATCTTTTCCCGCCACCTTGTAAAGGTCGTCGGATCATCTTGCAAACCTGCAGCATGACGACATGACATCACGACATGAGGCAACCGCCTACCCACGTTTCTGCACCCAATTCTGGGTCTCCACTCTAAAACTTTGGGTCCTCACCTGTCCGTTCCCCGACAAACGTGTCCTGCCCATTTCCAATTCCTGCTCGCCATCACCCTGGTTATATTCGGTCAATTTGGTTCTAGCTGTGTGCTTGATTCAGCCTTGGAGGGATAATCCCAACATAGCCCGTTCCATGGCTCAAACAGTTAGTGTTTACTTGCTCATCAATTATGATTTACCTAAACGTAAAGGCAGATAACAGGCGTTTTTATAATCTACGTGTAGGTATCTATTGGTGGTTCCCTCTACTGGAGATAGAAATTTGATACTTCTATGTAGCTTATGTCGATCCGTCTCTAGTATTGCAAATTGCCGATGGATAGGTTATTGAAAACGGCTGTAAGTAGGCTAGTTATTACGCTAGTCACAGAAAAATGATCAAAAGTTTAATTTACTACTTCAGTGGCTTTACTTATACAAATTGATGCGTTTTATAATTTACATTTATTCTCAAATCAACTTTTAATAAAGTAAATGGACCGACCACTAAAATAATATTAAGTATAAACCTATGCCCCTGCAAAATTATTTTGAATATAATCCGCCAAGCCAACCTATAGAATACTACCGTCCTTAAATAGAAAGATCAGCCTCCCCATCAGTAATTAATCAAACGCAACGGACCATTTTAGTCTTGTTCTGTCTGGCCTGTATGTTTGTCTGTCACACCAATTGCGCAGGAGCAGACATGACTGTTAACCCCTTTGAAATGTCAAGTTAAACCAAGCCCCGGCGACACGTTAATTAAAAACTGTGTTTAATCTTGCTTTTGTTCGAATTTTAAAAGGATATACTTGTGAACAGGCAAAGGGGAGTTTTTTTGCGGCCTTTGTTAAGTGAGTTTCGGATTTGTTGGACAAAAGAGTTTGCATTAGCAGTTTAAAAAAAGAAAATTTATTCGTTTTTAATTACGCCTCTAGGTAATTGTCGCTGGAAAGTTTATTGTACCTACTTTGTGATGTAAGGTTAGGGTTTTTTTAGTTGTTTTTAGACTGGTTACTTAGGTAGCTTTTAATCGGATTATGTTGTTTGTTTGATCTTTTTCGCTTTATTTGTATTTAAAAGAGACAGTTCTGTGTTTAGTATCCTGTTCGAATCTATAACTGGATTGGGGAATCTTCGTAGGTATTCTTTACTCTCACGGATGAGACGGGACTGTTCCTATTAAAATTAATTTGGTTAGGAAGTTCATTCACTCTTTTGTATCAAAAAAAGACTTTCCTAAAATACGGATTAACGGAATTGATACTCAAACAAAATCGCTCATTTAGTTGATAGCTTTAGCGATATAGCTTGTAATATAGTAAAAAACAGAAAGCTTTAATGACAACTAATATCTATATGTATATTCTGCACTTTTCGCGGGTTCGATTACCGCATGGAACAAAAATTTCTATGGCCCACACATAGCTGTTTCAGGACGTGTCGCGGGTTAGATTCCCGCATGGAACAAATATTTAGGATGGCCTACAGATAGTTGATCTTTGTCTGAGTGTTTGTGTATGTGAGATTTGTGTCTGTAAACCCAGCTACGATACAGAAGAAATCCCAGTGTGGGGCAACGTTTTATTTCAATAAATATATTTGTATTGCCGGATTTGGATGAATTTTGGTAGATAAAGTAGTTTCCCTAGGACGCAAATAAAATCGCGGGCAGCAGCTAGTCTTGAATAAAAGTAACGACCTAGCATTGGCAATTCATGGCAACATGTTACGTAGAACTTGACCACGTACTCCATAGTCGTCAGATGACATTGCATGTACAATAGAAACGTATGGACAAGGTTAATGTTCAACCGTGAACCGTGAATGAGCTGAACAGTTACAAACATGGATCACTCGGTTTCATAATTTATTGCAGGTCATCACTTTATTAGTGTACAGTATGAGCGAAACTTATTGACCAGTCTTAAGTCGGGTAAATGGTTGCGCAGTAGCAAAGGAGATGTTTGATTTTGGGCCACCACTATGTACAGTATATAGAAAAATAGGAAAAAAATAGGGGATTACCATAAAAATACAAATAAATTAATTTGAAGAAGAGTACAATTGTACTGGAATTATTATTTGGGGACGTTTTTTAATATGTTAACCTTTTTTTCTGGTAGCCATGACAGTTTTATTTGACATTAACATGAATTTGACAACTTTGACAGTCCTAGGTTTCGTGATGTGTGTGTGACGCAATCGAGTACAACACCTGTAGTTCTATTTCATTATAATTATAACGAAATCCAAGTATTTTCGTCTATAAACAACGTAGATAGGTTATGTAAGTACACAAGAAATAAACACTATGGGGTCAATGACATGTCAACAGTTGTCAAAATGACATTTCACATAATTTCGATCCACCACATTTTTATGTTGTGTTGCTCTCCTTGACGAAGTTAACTTGAATGTACAATTAAACAAAGTAAAATTATAGAAAATGAACATTAAAAACGGTTACTTTATTGTATAGCTATATTTCCATATAGTGTACATGGTGCTGGCCCAGGCTCCATACATTTCTGAAACATCTCCTTTACTTAATTTTGCTTCTACACAACCGCTCGCCGAACTTCAGAGCGGTCAATAAGTTTGGCGCGTACTGTACCTATGTTTACGGGAACTAATTCACCTTAAGTACCTGAATGGCATCATTCAGGTACCTAAGTCTTAAAGGCATCTTTATAATAGGTCTGCCTGTATTATAATTCATTTGTAGTAATACATAACTATACTACAAGAGGCGACTATTTAAGGACAGCTCATACACGTAACGCATTGTATAGAATCCAACTGTATATGCAACATCTCCTTAATACGGGGCCTATGGATATTAACTCCCTTTTTTATCGTGGGAAAATCCTCATGGATACCCTTCGCCTGGGAAAGGCGAAAGGTTATGCCGGACTCTTACCGGCTAAAAACCCACGGTGTTCCTTCTCCTGACCCTTGGCCGGGGTCAAGGGATTCGCAGCTGCATGCACCGCGACCCCGGCAGGCCTCGGTCCGCCAGCCCCTGGCGGACCTCTCCTTCTGTGGGGCCTTGCCCCACGTCCTCCTGAGAGGCGCGCACGGAACACATGCGCGCCACCTTCTCGGGCCTGTTACTGGTCGGGCGACGGGGCCATGGATATTAACTCCCTACCAATTGTTTTACACTGTTAATAAGTTGCTATTGATGCACTGTGACGTCGCGAGCGGCGCAGCGCAAAGCACATGTTTGTATGTGGATATTAGCAATGGTTAAGAGTTGTTTATTTCCTTCAATAATTGTCACATCTATATCTTTATATCCCACACGTTGTTACTATAATAATACAACATAGGCTTGGAGATACAGAGAGCTTATTGCCATACGGCTTAAAGCTTGCAGAAAAACAAATCTAAAAATACGCGCCAAACTCGTTACTAATGTAATACGCATGTCTGCAATAAAAATTTAAAATTATAATACTTAATAAACAGAGACACCTCGAAATTGTCCTTGGGTCGCCTACGTACGTGATCTCGATTACAATGAGACAATCTTTTTTTTTTCGAAACGGTTGGACAAGGAATGCGGGGCAAAAACACCGGCAAAAACAGCCACACGTGTTTGTACTCTTTGGTTCGGAACTTCAGAGATGAAAGACATGGTGTTCGCTATTTAAAATTTTGAATGTTCTATTTTGTAATAATTAGCTTCTATTCTCCTTTTCTATTCAGACAGTTTAGTTCAATGAAATTGTGAGGTCAGATATGCATTGCCATTGTTTTTAATTGTTTTTTAGTGGTTACTGGTTTTTGGTCACGATCCCGTGACAGGGGTCTATTATAGGGAGAAGGACTAGTAAGGTAGTTTTTTTTTTTTAAATTATCATTTTTGAAGGGTGGTGTTGGCAGCTTTGACATAACATCTCGAAAATGGTTCACTTTTGCATAAAGCATTACTGGGTTATTAGATAGAGGATAACATGTCCTACATCCCTCCCACGGGATGTAACCAATAACCAGTAAGCCTATTTAGTGCGTTGAGGCAAGTCCGGTTATGGGGTAAATTCGGTCAAACGGATTTACCGTAGAATGTAATGATATTTTCAAATGTTGGGTAGAATAGAGTGCGACGTCATTTTTCTGCCCCTCACTTCAGTCCGTGTCGTAATATTTTGACGACACATTTTGCGCCAAAATTTGAACGAATTTACCCCTAATTCGGAATTACCTACCTCAACAAACTTATCGTCGCTTAAGTTCCAACACCGCGTATCTTAAAACAGTTAACTTTTTAGGACATCAAAAGATATATCTCTTTATGTTTCATATATTTTACTTTATTTACCAAGTCTTAAACAATATTTTGTTTGTTGGACCTATGGTCGTATTTTCCACAATTTTTTTTTTTCAAATGACGTGCCTTACTCGAAACTACTACATTTTGAGTTACGCGATGTTAGAACTTACGCGACGTTATAGCGATTTATAAGCCAGCGTCAGATTAACGTCACGACATGAACAAAGAGGCTACGGACAGCAAAGTTTTATCTTAGGTACCTACATTGATAGATTGATTAGTATTCCAATAACAACGCCTTGAAGACCTTGAGCGTTAGATGTGTTATCGTAAACAACAGAGTGATTCCCATATTTACCTGCTAGATAACAGATTCATACCACCTTTAAACTCTGTAAAGTAAGAGTGAATAGGTATCTTCTGGGTACGCTCGTTCCATTGCTTTCCATAAAGAAGAGGTCAAAAGCAGAAAGGATTATAAAAAAAATTGTTATGAGTACCTACTTAAAAACGTCATGGTGACCCGGAGGTTACAAGACCCGCTTGGTAAGCACCGAGTTGCGGGTTCAAACCCAGGCAAGTACCAATGCGACGTTTTCAATGTCATATGTACCTTCTTAGTTAATCTAAGACACCACTGACATACAATGAAGGAAAACATAGTGAGGAAGCCTCGACTTCAATGGCCTGAAATCGCCAACCCGCAGTGAGCAAGCGTGGTGATGAATGCTCGTTCCTTCTCTGTATGAGAAGAAGCCTTTGCTCTGCAGTGGGAATCATCATTATCAGGCCTCCCCCAAAAGGGGGGAGGGGTTGCCGTATTCACGACGCTTGGCAGGCGGGTTGGCAGTGGGACAGTTACAGGCTAATATTTTTTTTTATTTTTTAATATTTTCATTATGCGTACTTACCAAAAATATGCTGGACAATTTGCAGCATCTCTTGCGCATACCATAGTTACTGACAAATCAATTAAAGCTACTCGTATTATCACTAAACTTCGCTCAGCGGTTAGTGAGTCATGCCACATGGTGACCGAAATAAATGGCTTTCTATGTAAAATATAATTCTAAATATACATGCCCTCGTTAATTGTTGCAATCACTATCAAATGCGGTTGTATGAAATGACGAATATTTACAAGAAACTGATTAAGCTTCAACTAAATTAAAACAGCAACTAATCATTTGTCAATTCCAAGTAATAATTGTACCTTTTAAGTGCCGGAGGGTCTAAAAAGATGGTAAAGGTGGAAAATATCATATGTGGACTGGACCCACCTTCTCATTATGCTTGCTGATTTGTGTGGAAGGCGATGTTTAGCAGTAGACGACGACGCGTTATATAGTCCATTGTAAATTAAAACAAAAATCCCTATCGACAACGTGAAACTGTAGCTTAAATAGAAGAATAATTATGAAACAACATAAATATCTAGTTTAGTGTTTAGTAGTCTCGTTCAACAAAGTTGGATATCGCGAGCTTTACGTGGTAAATAGAACGGGGGTTAAGTCTTTATCTACTAGCGCTTTCTCTTCCTTTAATAAAAACTACTTTATCAGAGGCGCTGGCAATATATGCATAGGCATGAAATAGATAGTTAGACTGTGCTATTATTACACGTATATATTCAAACTTGGCAAGTTTACAAGGGTCTCAATATTGATCAGTTCTTTAATGACAACTTGCCAAGTTTGATCTTGGCAAAAATGGTCTTGGCAAAGAGCTTGGCATAATTTCTACATTTCAGTTTTTAAACAACAAAATAGTCCTGACTTGGCTGGCTTTTGGTAAGCCTGCTTTATTTGGTGTTTTTGGTGGGATAGAATTACACTAGGCAACTACGAGCTTGTGATTACCACATGCACGACAACACGAGCAATATTAACATACGTTTTCTTTTTAATATTTCCATACTCACCATTTTAGAAGTCTTCGTGCCTTACGCCCGTCAAAATACTTTCGCTTCAGAATAAATTGGTCTCTACAAACATATTTATACAGAGATTAACTAAGCTTACTATAAATGAAACTTATTATTACGAAAAAAGGTACTTGAAAGCGTAAGTTAGTGATATTGAACTTTCTCTCGCGACTTATGTCTGGAGCTTACTTAATCCGTGATCAATGCGAACTATGGATAAGGCTTGGGGCATAGAGACAGCGAAGAGCGGGATAGTGATTATAGCGTTTTACATGTGTTTGTACTTCTTCTCTCGTGTCGGTATGAGCTGTACGAGAATAGCTTAGCTTGGCTTGAAAAGGCCGGCAGCGAAGCTGTTTTTTTTTTTTGTTACTTACCAACAATTGTTTACACTGGTTATGTACATAAAAAACAAGCAAACACAAATAAACAATAGTGTACGATCACTTACAGGTAAACTCAGGATGAAAAACGAAAGTTGTACATACAATAGAAAAAAAAGAAAATTACCTAAAAATCTATCAACTATGATTATATAAATTATTATGATGAGCTGATTGCCGAGCCGAGGGTACGCCAGACGTACTTAAGTATTGTCAATCGCGGAGGCTCTTTTAGCGCACTCCTTTTATGCTACTAAGATAGCGTATTTAAATACACTGCCCCATTCAAAAACGAGAAAACAAAACTTTTACTGACCTCACTTACGATCATCCGTCGCTTTATTGGCCAAAGGTCAGATAGAGTAGAAGGTTCATATTTGAAAAAGCCGAGATCTGTGCACTTACACCCTCTTATCTCTTTTTGTGCTTCCAGGGCAAGAATGAGGAAACTTCTTATGGAATCTTAGTTACCTGACACAGAACGGCAACAGCAGCACAAAATTGCTTGTTTTTTTGTCACGCCCGCTGCGTTGATGGTCGTGACGCGTATTTATAATCGCCCTATTATTATCGCTTACGTTATAGCATTAGCCTTAGCGAAGTCATAATAAATGCTCTTCTGACTAGACTACTATTGAATTACAAGTACCTAAGAAATAGAAGAGCTAAACATTGATCAAATATACGATTATTTAGTCTGATAGTCTCGCTAGACAGTCACGAACAAAGAGTTTTTGCTGTCAGGTAATCTTTTTGCGGGGAGATTCTTCTAATGCTTAATACTTATACAAAGTAAGTTTGTAAAATACCATGTTTCTATGTAATCTTCATCTGTGTTCCCGTGTGGGGACGCGCTAGAATATAAAACTTTCCCAGCGCACGTTGGGAATAGACGCGTATTGCAACTAAACCCAGCACGCTGGTAGGATCTATACAGTCCGCCTGGCTAGCTACCACGCCAGGGGAATCACTCTTTATTTCTGTTACTTGGATTCGTGTGCGCCATCTTAGACCCTGTCTGCGGCTACCATCAGGTGCGACAAGGATGAAACGCGATCAAGCCAAGTAATAACAAAAACAATATCATAAATATTTGAGTATTACTACTAGTACTGGAGATGTATTGCTTGATATGTGTCCGTGCGTACAATGTAATGACGTCCTCTTCGCATTTTACGATTGCCATGGAAAGTGACTCAAGACCACACAGCGGATATCCACGCTTTCCGACATTTCAATACCCTGAGAACGACAGTAGAGAGTTACCTGTCACTATTGATATGAAATGCCGTAGCAATGTAAAGACATCCTTCCTGTCCAAATAGGTATAAGACATCATCATCTGGACCACCGTCCACTGTTGAACAGTGGCCTTCCAAAAGTCTGCTACAATAGGCAGAGGAAATACATTTAGTATAGGCGCTCAGGCTTAGATTTGAATAGTAAAAAAAGAAGTAACATGTTATTGATTTTATTTATTTAGATCAGGCATCAAGGCCCATATACATTTACATAAATAATGCAATAAGACACTAATTCACACGAGGAGTCGACGTCGGTGTCGCGCGATGTCCGGTAGCCGGCTTCGAATCGCCGAAACGCTACATCTCTTGGCCAAAATTCTTCCTTCGTGAAGATCGACAGATGTTCGGTCAGCACTTCCACCACACAGGCATTGAAATTCGCATTGTTGCGAGACTCTAACCGCTCGACCCTCAGAGTGGATTTGGTTTGGTTTAATAATGAACGCGACGATGGTTGCAACTGGATGAGAGAGACGGATTGAATTCAGTGGCGTGCAATTGCAGAGGCCTATGTTCAGTAGTAGACTGCTACAAGGCGATGATGATGATGCTCATGAAGATACGAGGAAGGAAGGAAATTCAATGGCTATAAGCTCTAAATTGGTACACCCGTCATTACGGGTGTACTAGACACCATTGTGTCTAGTAAATAAACCTTTTTTTCTTACTTTTATTTATGCTAGGCATAATTTGTGTTAGGCCGTAGTCTGTTACAAGCGCCGTAGGCCGCGTTAGACGCGGCGTCAGGCGTTTGAGAGACCGCTTAGTGCATTTCCATAATAAGCTTTCATCCAGACCACGCCCTTATAAAAATATCCCTGAAATTAAATGCATCGCAATATTAACAAAAGTCAAAGCCTTGGATAACAGCAAACAAGAAAACAAAAGACACACGATACGTAATTTACCAAAGAAAAAGTCACAGAAAATATTTCATGTAACATTACCTACATTTGAAACACAGTTACATAGTTCCTAGTTCACACAAAACAATACAACACTAGATCACAGATCGCCAGTATAACTTGACACTTCATGGCAGCGCTGCTTACGAAGCTAAATGTCAACAATATGTCAAACATAGTGCATTTAAACTTAATTCCCTATTTCACCTCGTGTCATGATAAAGTGGGCAAGGTTTGGTTGTGTGGTACTAATCTGCGGCCCAATTACATAGAATTACTGTCTCGAGCGACTCGAGCTCGACCGGTGTCGCTCCCCAAATCATCACGCGAAATGGTCTGTCTTGGAATGAACAAATGTGGAAGAGGCATAGCCGAAACGTAATTAGTTTTACGGTTTCTTTTTAGTTGGCTTCCTTCACAAGCCCAATCACTATAGCTTATAAGGATCAGGATCTATAAAGGTGAAATTGTTCGAACAATCATTACATAATGTATAAACCAGGCACCGAATAATCGTTGTCAATTTATTTTATCATTATCTTTAATATCTAAGGTATTAAGTCTGCCTCTACAGGGTGTAAACGAATTCGTGTAATTCCTTAAAACCACGTAATCGACTACTGGTGCAGACTGGACCTCGCACGGGATTTAGCTTGATAAAAAATAATTATTTTTTCTTGCCGTCGAGCTCTTTTCTAAACCACCTTATAAGGAATCAGTAAAAAAATAAGTTTTTTTTGTCAGCTTTTCTACCCTACGCCTAAATGAATGAAAGCACGGAGACACGGCTGTCGGGCACGACTATCGCGATATCGCTCTTTGCAGTCAGTTAACTCGAGGCTCTAAAATTACTCAGAAATAGAAAACCAAGATTATTTTTGAATTTTTTTTTGTTTGATTTTCCAAAATACCCATTTATGGTTAATCTGTGTCACCAGTAGATTACGCGATTTGAAGGAATTACACGAGTTCGTTTACAACCTGTACTACTTTTATGCATAAAGAATAAAATAAATAAATATCTTACCTGAAGTTTTTAAACAGGATATTCAAACTTAAAATCGTTCGGTAGCCGTGTTCCTTAGAGCCATTACGTACTGTCGACTGGTCGCCGGAGACTTGGTCTCTCGGCGACCAAAACATAAGCATAGTCGCCCAGGTGACCGGCGACCAAGTGCTTAAACACCTATTTCATCATCATCATTCAGCCTAAAGACGGCCACTGCTGGACATAAGCCTCCCCCAAAAGGGGATAGGGGGTTTGCCGTAATCACCACGCTTGGCAGGCGTGTTGGCGATCGCAGTATGGTTGTTAAAGTACTCAGAGAACGCTGCTGCCCATCCTCTAGAGAATCCCTTAGTCGCCTTTTACGACACCCACGGGAAGAGATGGGGTAGTGTTATTCTTTAAGTCCGGCACTACACGAACCACCTATTTAAACTATAGAAAGTCACAGTCGCCGTTGACCAAATCTCCGACGATCAGTCGACAGTGCGTATGGCTCTTAAAGTATTTAAAAGATAAAATTAATTAAGATAGTGCTTCCATTCCAAGCTCTATAAATCTAAGTATCGTCTGCCCCAACACCCAAGTTAGGGCAATTACACACGCGACGGCAACTCCACTGTTATTATGTCATTAAGGCCCCGTTACACTTGGCCGTTCGAAAACTGGAACTTGAAAATCATTATTGTGGTTTCCATAATACATAAGTTGAGCGAAATTCTTAGTATATCGGGCGTTTGATTGCGCGAGCGCGGTTAGGTCGTTAGGCGACTGTTCATTGAAATTAGGGCAGTGGCAGTGATCAGTTCAAGTATGACAATCTAACATTATAGCTAAGTATGTTATTACGGTGTTATTGTACACTTTATGTTTCATGTTGCCGACAAAGCAGAAACGGATTGTTTGTGTTTTCTCAGACGTTTTTTGTTCTTCTAGACCAGTCTTTCTCAAAGTGGGCGATAACGCCCCCTTGTGGGCGCTAGAGGCTTACAGGGGGGTGGCAAAAGTAATGGTTCTTATTGTGATTTGTAAGATGTGGTAACGTTAAACATTTTAGGGGGCGCTAGAAATTAATTGATTCTCAAAGTGAGCGGTAAGCGAAATAAGTTTGAGAACCTCTGTTCTAGACCAGCGTTTAGTACCGCATTACATGCGTAATGCTTATAAACTTTAGACACAGCCATAGCCATCATATTTGGTAATTCAGCTGTGTAACAGTGTTACCGCTAGTCCTCCACCTTTTCAGAACGTCCTCCTCACTCACGAGCTTTGCACTGCCTGAATACGACAATTTCGTTTCTAAAAGATTCATTGCGCAGCCAAACAACTAACTTCAGATTCGCCAAGATACGTCGGCCGTATTGTAATTAGACGGGGAAGTTGAATGGTTATCCAGCCAGCAAGGCAGAGCGTAGTCAGGCAGTGCAAAGCTCGTGAGTTCCACAGCTTCAAGACAGGTGACAGGCATCATATTTACAAAAAGATTAATTCTGTGTTCACCGATTGCGTTCACCAGTTCGATAGGCTGAGTGACCACTCACTGACCACGAACCTTCTACTTTTAAGGGTTACACCTAAAACTATAAATGTGTAGTAAGTTACTTTCGTGTCTTAAGTGTCGTGGTGGCCCGGAGGCTACAGACAGACACGCTTGTTAAGCACCGGGTTGCGGGTTTAAACCCAGACATGTACCAATGTGACTTTTTCAATTTCATATGTACTTTCTTAGTTAATCTAAGATGCCACTGACATATGGTGAAGGAAAACATCGTGAGGAAACCTGGACTATAATGGTCTCAAGTCGCCAACCCGCAGTGAGCAAGCGTGGTGATAAATGTTCGTTCCTTCTCTATTTGAGAAGAGGCCTTTGCCCAGCAGTGGGACAGTTACAGGCTAATATTTATTTTTATTAAGTTACTTTCTACCAAGATGTGCTAAAGCAACATTCTTACATATACTCACGCCTGTAATCCCCAAACGGATAAGCAGAGCTGTTGTCCTGTTACAGCAATCTGTAACTACACCCACGTTTTGCCTCTTGCATTAAGTCCCATGTAATAGGTGGCGAGCCTATTGCCATTTTAGCTAAAGTAACGATACCTAAATTATGATAATTGAGCTGTCAAACCGAGTTAAACAAACGTTTAAGTTAGGCAATATTATTGCTACAGCTTAACAAATAACTACGACGACGTGCTAAAATGTTATATTGAAGCCTAAAGACAAATATAAAATCTTCATCTGCCTAGCCTTTTCCTAACTATGCCGGGGTCAGCTTCCAGTCTAACCAGGGTGTCTAATCTCTAAGCACGAAGTCCATGGTTTCGGCCTTAGTTACGAGCGTTTCCTACTCCCTATCACCTATCGACATACGATTATTTCGGGGCCCGAACTAAGAATGAATGACAACACGATTTGACGGTTGTCCCTACCCTACTACCGATGTGTTTTTGCCCGTCCGAAAAGTTGAACTTGTCACTTGTTTTGTTCACTTCTACGTTTCGGGATACTTTCGGACGCGCGACTAACTTTGTTGACAGGACTAAGGGCCTTTTTAGTAAAAAGGCCGCAGTGGCGTGCCTTCCATACAAGCCGAAAAGCCCGGCTTTACATCAGGAATGCGCGATTAATAAAAAAAAAACAAAAAAAAAACTCATGTAAAGTTTAATTGAATCATCATGTCTCATAACAACTAATACCTACTGAAATAAATAAAAAATGTTTATACTCCGCGCGCAATACAGCGAGCCTTCGTGTGGCCTACGTTGCCAGGTTTACATTAACAATATTTTTCGCGTCGCGCCTCGGCCGGCCTTCGTAACGTAACGTTGCCAAACCGCCTGCAAGATCTTGCATTCCGGTCGCACGCGCTGGCTTCTTACGCGGCTTAAGACGTCTGTCTCTTTTCCTTCAATTTCATTGATAAATCGTGAATAGATCGATAGATAGATATAGGTATACCTAGCTAATTTGTATGAAGGGAAAAGCCGGGCTTATGACTCTGTTAGTTTGACGAAATTGAACATTACACTAGTGTGTTTACGAGTGCAATTTGTGTGGCATGCGTGTTTAGGCACATAGATGCCGCGACGTTTGTATTTCGATAGAAATGATACAATTTCAAATTAGTTCACATTTTGTTTTGAGCGATATTGAAGCATTTTTTTGACGCGATAAATTTTTTTTTAGTTTCTGTGATTTAAAGTAGGTATTGTGTAACTTTTATTAGTTTGTTTTAACGTTTGTGATTAAGTTTCTTTGTAATTTGCCTTATACGATGAATTCGGAAATAATTGTTCCTTGTGATGGATTAAAGTGTGTGCAATCGTTACTCGGGAAGGTAAATACTTTGAATTTTGCAGACAAATACCGTTTTATTACTTCACCTGAACCTACTCCTGATTTGAGTATTTCTAGTAAATCAAAGTCTTTAAAGAAATTAGTCACGATGATTTGAATAACTTATCTGGTGCCAGGAATAATTGCTCTAAACAAATAGAACGAAACAACAAACGGCTCTTATCAACGCCACCGAAGGTATGTGATTGCTGATATGTCTGTAAATCTATCTAGTGATACCATGCCTTCAGTGAGCTTTGTTGTTTGTCATCAGCAGTAATAAAGAAGCGAAGAATGAAGAGTTAACATGGCTGTTTACATCGAAAGTAATTATAAATTGTTTTTAAACTTTTGCGATTTGTACACATTATAAAAATATAGATCGGGTCTATTATAAATTAACAATATTTTTTTCAACATTATATATGTTACGGCTAATAGCCGAAGTGCGGCTACACCTAGTTTTAGCCGGGTACAACTAGGTACAGCCGGCCACATGCGGTTAAACTTAGATGTATCCTATTTATCCTCGGTTAGAACTAGGTTAAGCCTTCATCATAGCGGATAGAACTAGGTGCAGCCGCACACCGGTGATTAAGAGGAACCCCGACACGGATAGGTTAGGTTCGAAGGGGATGACGGGGGCTAGAGTGAGCGAGCGAAGCGAGCGAACGAAGCCCCCGTCATTCCCTTCGTGTTAGGTTACTTTAAACTCTGCAGACAGAAATAGGAGCCCCGCGCAGCGGGGCTCCGTCGACTTAAGCTACACCTAGTTCTAACCAACTGCTACTGGTTGCACCTAGTTGTATCCGGTTAAACCTAGGTGTAACCGCCATTCGGCTTATAGCCGTAACATATACATTGCGTAATTATGCTCATCAATTATTTCTGAGCCATCTATTGGCGGCGACGGGCGATTGTGGCATTTTTCCCGTCGAACTCGAAGAGCGCAAAAAAGCACCTGTAATGCTCATAGATGGCTCTTAAACCAAGTTGTACTTGATTCTGCAAAATCACACAATTGTATTATTTGCACCCTATTTATTATTCTTGTATCTCTTTGAGATTACGGCTCATCTTCCGTGCGGAAGATGTCCGGTCCTTTGGAAGGCATACACGGGGACACAGGTCCAACGCGCAGAGGCCCCTTTGAGAACTTTAATCTAAAATGGGATGGGGCACCAACCGGGGACTATCCACGGCTGCACTATTGGAGTACAGTCATGGACCGTCCCCGGCGGGTGCAAAACTATTGTAAAATATGCTAAAAATAAAATTGGTCTATGGGAGGGGGTGTTTAATGGACTGTTTAACTTCTATTGCCGGAAGAAAACGGCGTCTGCCTTTCAAGTTTGAGGTTGAATTTTGTTGGCAGACGGTGACTCGCCAGCTCACTAGCTGGGCCCCCTGAAAAGCCGCCAGTACATAGGCGAAGCACCCTATTTATTATTAGGGTGAAAATAATAGTTGTGTAATTTCGCAAAATAACGAATTTTGTCAAATTTTACAGGGTTTTTTTCCTAAAAATCTATCGGGCTTGCCCTAACTTTGAACCCTAGGCACGCCACTGCTTTTTACTGTCATGCGGGTTCGTACCCGTGTGCGTGCGTCACTCGCATGCGTGGCGCTCGCAGTTCACCTTTTCGTGCGTGTTTCACGCATCACAATAAATACATGTATCATCATCTGCCTAGCCTTTTCCCAACTATGTTGGGGTCGGCTTCCAGTCGAACCGGATGCAGCTGAATATCAGTATTTTACATGGAGCGACTGCCTATCAGACCTCCACAACCCAGTAACTGGGTAATACGATACTCTTGGTAAGACTGGTTGTCAGACTTTCTGGCTTCTGACCAACAGTAACGACTGTCAAAGATCTACAATTGACAGCCGGGACCCACGGCTTTACGTGCTTTCCGAGGCACGGAGGAAACTCGCTATGGTAAATGGTCACCCATCCACAGACCAACCTCGGCAAGCGTGGCTTAACCCGGAAGATCGGTCTATGCGGCTGTAATTATTTAGCCACGAGCTCCTCCTCATACAATAAATACATGTATGAAAAGGTGAAATTCAGGCACCACGGGTGCGGGTGACGCACGCATGCGGGCACGAGCCCGCGTCACAGAAAAAAGGCCCTTAGGGAGTAGGCCCCCAGATGCGGCTTAAGTATTTTACACGGAGCGATTGCCATCAGACCTTCGCAAGCCAGTTACTCGGCAATGCCGATACCTATCCCAAGTTCGACCGGTTGTCAAACTTTCGGGCTTCTGACTACCCTTAAGGACTGTCATAGATATTCCACCCGAGATCCAAATTGACAAAAATAAAATAATAAATTTAAATTATCTATTTTGAAATATCGCATATCATAATGAGATCGATTTCTAAAGAGCAAGGCCGTATTAAATATAGTTTTGATAGGTTTATCTTCTGTCAGATTATAATTTTAGTCAATTGAAGAATGTAGTTACAACAATATAAATCATTCGCCCAAGGTTATTTTAATATTCATAATTCCTGTCAGTTGCTTAAGGGTTATTCATACTTGGTCGTTGCAGTCAAACTTGAGTGGACAGCGTATTTGTCAATGTAGAGCAAGTTAGTTTTGTTGCGTAGCAATTGACATTTAAATGGTTAATTTTATTCGCAAAACGAGTATTGTTTGTTGTCTTACAGAGACGGCTGATAACTTAAATCCTAATTTCTCAGAACGCAAATTTAGCTATTCATTTGTGACAATCGTATAATCCTGTATTCCTATAGTAAGCGGCAGGTAGCGATTATCTAAACTGAAATGACACATACTATCGCGTTTTTTTTTTTATTTAGCCTTTTCGTATTATTTTATTTTGACTATACCTAAGCACTTCGCATATTATTCGCACTGAAGAACAAGAATCAAACGAATGGCAAAACTAAAAAAAAAACAGCTTATTAAAGTCAAGTTTCAATCAAACGGGTAAAACGCGCTTGTGAATGCAAGTTGTAACTTTGAATACTTAGAATTTATTACGCTAAATCGATGTCTTCTTCTTCTTCTATCGTATCGGCACGAGTATACAAGAATAGCTCATGCCGTGGTGAAAAGATTAGCCAGTCAGCAAGGTTGGTAGCTCAGGCTAGCTAGTCTCAGGGTGCGCCAGACGTACTGAAGTATCGTCAGTCGTGGAGGCTCTTTTTACGCACCCCTAAATCGACGTACAAATATAAGTGATCCCTAACCTAGCTATTAACGATTTAAATAATATTGCAGTAACTGCGCACCGTCAATAAATTCAGGTGACATTGTTTTGATTTGTTTATTACGTTTAATTTATAGCTGTAGTTATTAGTCTCTATGTCTATTAGACAGAGTGGCCATTGATAAGAACCACGCCCATCTTTGTGTCTTGTAATATAATCATATATTTTATAGTTATCTAAAGATTTATGAATAGGCTTGATATGATGTAATTTATTGTAATATTTATCATTGGGGTTTCTATTGAACAAGCTTTTGAACAGCTAACTTTGCTTTCTATGTAGTTAATAGACCTTTTAATATTATACTTACTGATACTGCAATCAAATATCAATGTACAGTATTTTATTTAAGTATCATATTTGAGTTAAATGACCTTTTGTAGCTTGGCTTTTAGTTCTCTTGAGTAAAAAAAAACCGGTCAAATGCGAGTCGGACTCGCTTACGAAGGGTTCCGTACCATTATCTATAAAAACGGCAAAAAAAATCACGTTTGTTGTATGGGAGCCCCCTTAAATATTTATTTTATTCTGTTTTTTATAGTTGTATTTGTAGTTATAGCGGCAATAGAAATACATCATCTGTGAAAATTTCAACTGTCTAACTATCACGGTTCATGAGATACAGCCTGGTGACAGACGGACAGCGGAGTCTTAGTAATAGGGTCCCGTTTTACCCTTTGGGTACGGAACCCTAAAAACCTAAACCCCTTATTACAAAAGAGATGATCTAAGAAAAACATAGGTTTTAAAATAGCCCTGTCTCTTTTTGTTATATGACATAAGAAAGTGATGGGTATATTTTAAACCTGGGTTTACTTTAGTCTTGGTTTAAACCATCTTTTGTAATAAAGAGGAAAGTGTTTTACAAATAAAATTCATAACGAGCATTAATTTAAGAAACGCTTAATTCTTTTCGGTTTTGTAATATATTATCAGAATGATAGAACTTAATTTACTTTTATTCATGGGGTGCATGAAAAGAGCCTCTACGGGTGACGATACTTAAGTACGTCCGGCGCACCCTGGGCAGTCAGTCCCGCTACCATCCTTGCTGACTGGACAATCTTTCACCACGGCATGAGCTATTCTTGTATAGCTCGTGCCGACACGATAGAAGAAGACTTTCATCCATCATCATTAGCAACAGCCGGTAGACACCTGAGCGTGGCGACAACCTACGTAAATGATCAGCAACTTTAGTAAGAAGTTTCAGGTTATTTTCATAATAATTTTATTTCACATAATATATTATTGATTTGATACTGAAGACTCAAGTATTTGTGCCTAAAAAGTTATTATTACCTACCTACTAGAAAGAATGTAGTTCCACTATTTTTCACAGCACGTCGCAAAAAGCCTATTTACAACAAAATATGTAAAAATCCATGTTTAAATTCAAGTGTAGTATTTTTCCTAGAAATAAGTTGGCCAGTTGGAGAGAACCGGGCGTCCTTGAAGGTCGTTGTGCCACGTGCACGCTCGTAAATAAACACACGCGGCCCTTACGACGCCATTGTCGTACCGGTTCTCAGCGTACATGCGCGTACTGAGACTGCGACGGTTACGTGTGAATATGCCTTAATGGATTTTGGAAATCCTTAGTGTCTGTTTATTGTTTTAATTATCTTGTTGTTATGGATAAAGAAAGCATTGTTTTTGGTAAAAAAAATACGTTTAAATATTTTCCTATTTTTTGGAAAGTCCATTTTTTTTCTGTAGGACTTCTGTAGATGTTCCTAGGGGACCGTTTCTACGTAACCGGGTAGTTATTGGCGAAACCCGAAGGGTCTCCAGCCAATGGGGGGAAGTAAAATACTTAACCTAAGCTAACTACTTGTACTACACTAACATCATGACTACCTGCAACAACAGCACTAAGGGCGACCCCTAGTGGGACTCGGACTTCGGCTTAGGGCGTTGCTGGCGTGGACTTAGGGGGGGAGACAGCTTGATGAGAGCTGAATTATCGGTGTGACTGCGGAGTCTGAAGAGACGACCGGTTCTACGACGGGAGAGCTCCGTGGATCGTGACCGGCAAATTGGGAAGTCCAGCCGTGGGTTTAATCTATGGTCTCAGACAACTTTATTTGTTTTTTTAAGTAACCCTATAACTGGACAGTAATACACTCACCGGCATTATTAGCGGAACGCAACAAAAAACCGTGTTTTTTCCTTAATTCTGTAGTGTACATTAATGTTTTTGTTTAAATATTTTATAATTAGGGTTAAATGCATTAAAAGGACAAATAATCAGTAATCATTTAATTGAATTTCGCAATTTAAATCTTTAATTTGCTAAAATATCCATTTTGTAACTTTCGGCGCATATTTTTTGGAATAATTAATTTGCTATTTATTTTACTTTTTTGTTTGTTTTATCACCGTTTCTATACTGCTAGGGTCCTTATCAGTATTATGACATGTTTTTCCATCCAATTCTTTAATCTTTTATCTTTTCTTAAGGCAAATTGTCCCCATACTCCCATGAAACAATTTTTAATCCTCTAATGTTTCTGGGTGGGTGGATTTTTTTCTCTAACCCTGTTTCCCGTCAAGGCCAAGTCATATTCTATTGGACTCATGTCCGGGGTCCACGTTAACCCACCCTGGTGGGTTATTACAACATCTTATTTGAAATTGCGGACCACGAATACACAGTCTGGCCACACATAATCGTGCATATTTTTTTTTTCTTGTCTGATAATTCGTCAAGTGGCATCGCATGAGGTTCTGGGATGTCTATCCTGCAAAAATAAGCAGCCATTAAGCCTCCTTCAATAATGCCTAACTCCGTGTGCGCTTCAAAACAAATGACACCCCAAACCATTATTGGAGCCTCCAGTATAAGGCACATTCCTGTAAAATTTGACTGTTCAAAGCGATTCCCTTGACGTATCCATATTCTATGCCTCTCATCCAAAAAATGTATATTAGAAAACAGCTTGCCCCTGAGAAAAAATCTCTTTCTAACTCCTTAGTCCGATCTCGGTGTTATTGAGCAAAACTTAATTTCAAGACGCGATGACGTACAGCACGTTTTGGACATTAAGCAGTCGCGTTAGATATCAGATTACCTTCAATGAGACGTCGTCTTTCTTTCCACACACTCACAAGCAAAATACGGACCACCTTCAGGATGCTACAGGTCCGAATAGCAGCATTGCGCCAATTTTTCAGAGCCTTAACCGGTTTGAACTGTCATAAACCAATCATCAGCGGCGCTTTTTCCTTGATTTCTGCATTATCCTCATCTTCTAACGAAACATTCTGTCTGCCTGTACCAATGGACATTGCGAGGAATGACTAATATCGACACACCCAGTGCTTAACTTACTGCACGATAGGTTTGACTTTCATCGATCACTGTAACATCCCTCGTAGCTTTTGTCACAGGTAAATTACTTCTTTCAGCCTCTATGCAATGTTTATTCTCCAAATGCAATGAATACACTAAGGCCAAACCACTAGTACTTAAATAAAACAAAGTTCAGATCAAAAACACAAAAGGGCAAAATCTTTGCAAAATCAAAACTGGACCTAATTTACCTCTAATCGCTTAGGAAAACCAAATTTTTCTTCAACATGCAAGTCCTTATTAAAGGTTCTTTTGAATAAAAAAATCGTCGTAGCAATAGCAGTACCATACTTATACTAAAAAAATGTAAAAAATGAAAACGTTCCGCTAATTATGCCGGTGAGTGTATTTATAAAGTTCATGCAATCAGGACGAAGGGCGGTCGTTTTTGGGGATTGTCTTTTGTAGCATTAACATTTAAAAAGAACTAAGTAATTCTAGTCTATTTTGAATACATAAGTTTTAAAGTTTGAGTCATTTAAATGAGCAAAATGATTTCACTCTGCATAAATTTACTAATTTCCTCATCAAATACTTAAATTATAAGCATAACTTTCACAAACTGCGACACATACATAATAAATCCTTAAACTTCCTCATAAAGGAGTTCTAGAGGACAGCATACAAATAAAGCACGCTATAAATAATAAACGTTACATAAATCTGTACGCGACTGTACGTAAATGGGCCGCGAAACATTGTCACAATGCACGTTCACAGAATCACAATTTATTTGCTTAGTATATGAGGTAAATTTTAACCTTCGTAAAGTTGTAAGTTTGTTGATTTTGTAGAACAAAACAACAATATAAAAAATCAAATACTGATTATTTTTGCATTGGTGAGACACGTTCATATTTATGATCAGTTACGGTTTACTCACGTGCATTTTTTGGGATTGTCCGACTAGTTTCGGACCCAAACGGAGCCCTTAATCATGAGCTGAACAAGCTGCGAGGTCGCGAGTCGAACTCCCCTAATCTACTAGTCGGGCAAGCGCAAAAAATGCACGCGAATGCACGTACGTACAATGGTCCACTTAAAGGACTAAGTGCGGAAACCACATCTCCTAACATAGAGCATGCACATGAATGAAAACCTTAACTAATCATAAATACTAATTCAATTATTATCTTCAACCGCCTACCGCAATGCACTTCTGAAGCATAGAAGACGGAAAGACTAAGTTTTTTGGGTAACAGAGATCTTTCTGAAAGAGTTTATTCACTACCCTGGATAAACTCTTCTAAAAGGATAGTATGATGGTAGTTCTACCACCATACCTATTTCTACTTCCAAGTAGCTGAAGCAGCATTCCCGTTTCGGTTTGAAGGGTATTATGTGCATTACAGGCTCATGAAACTAATTTTCAACTGTGTTTCTAAGCTAGGCAACTGCAATCCTAGTGGTCCGTCGCCTGCCTAATTGCCACGCTGTAACATAAAAAGCAGTCTTTGACTTCGATCTGTTCCAATTATGAAGTTTATAGTCACCAGGTGTCACCGCTGTCACCAGGTGTTTGTTTTTAATTTATGCTTTCTCAACAGCGCAAAGTTAATTATCTCAACACATCCTCCAAAAAGGTCGAAAGCTCTAATGTTAAAAAGCATTTATTAAATATTTAAAGCCAAAGAGGCATTACAGCGGTTACGCTCTGCATCAGATCCGAATCCGTGAAAATACCTAGTAAAAATCTCGGACCGAATTCGGATATCGCTTACGCACTTATCCGATCTCTGATCCAAATTCAAACAATTCAGGGGCCATCTTTTCCATTTGGCGTCCGATTTGAATCCGAGGTAGTGCGAAAGCGTTCATACAAACATTACTACGGCTACTTCGGTCCGTCAATATTTCTTCCGAATTGGAGACTCACGGATGACGGATAGAAATCGGATGACGAACGCCGGATGTAGTGCGTAAACTACCACACAAATAGTTCTATGGATACTTCGGAATGTATTTTCACGGATTCGGATCGGATGCAGTGCGTAACCGTAAAAGTACATTATGGTAATAGCCGTCATGAAATTCAAACTTCATAATCATGAGCTTTTTTAGCTTAGGTCATGGACACATAGGTGAACATCATAAAGATAAGCCCATTACTGTCTCACTGCTGGGCGGGCCTCTTCTCGGAATGAGAAGGGTTTTTAGGCTTATTCTACCATACCGGCCTGGTCGGTGGACTACACACATCGAGAACTCGCAGGTGTGCAAGTGATGGTCAAATTCTGAGGCGTCAAATCATAGGCGTAGCTGGAATTTAATTCCAGGGAGACTACGCACATCCGTCAGCGGTCTAACCTTAGGATTTCGGCACTGTCCAGTAACTGTGTTGCGGAGGTCAGATGGCAGTCGCGCCGTGTAAAATATTGGTACTCAGCCGCATCCGATTAGACTGGAAGCGGATCCCAACATAGTTGGGAAAAGGCTAAGAGGAAGATGGGATAGATCAACTTCCCTCCAAAGATCTATTTGAAGGTGGCGTCGTGCATCCGATCGTTGAGTTCCCTGCAACATGGTTGAGCTGAGCGATGCGGATGTGCACGTCATGCTCGTGAACGGGTGCCGTCTGTCGGGACTGGTCAGCTCATATATGAGTTTATTTCTTACATTAACCTGCATTATTCTCATACTATTTTTTCTTACGATACTGTAGTGAAATTGTCATGATCTATTTAAAAAGAGTATCCATGGAGTTTCTTGCCGGTTCTTCTCCATGAGACCTACCTTTTGGAACCGTGCACCTAGTTTTGACGTTTTAAAAGCACCTGTAATTTGGTCTACTTAAAATAAAAAACTTTGACTTTGAGACCAGTTGTCAAACATTCGGGTTTCTGACTACCCATAACGACTGTCATAGGTATTCTTAAGACTCCCGGGACCGATGGATTAACGTGCTCTCCAAGGCACGGAGGGGTCTCGATGTATAACGAACCGTCACCCATCCACGGACTGACTGCAGAAAGTGCTTCATAACCTCGCAAATCATATGATCGACGCGGTTGTTGAATTAACCACGAGCCGCTCCGAAGGAATTTTATCTACCAAATTGCTAATGCAATCATCATTGCAAAAATGCAATGATGATTACATAGAATTTTGGTTAGTGTGTATTTTTGAATTTCGGGATGAGCAGGATTTAATTCCGTCCTTTAGACTAATTCACGTAAAGTCATGACGCGCCGATCAAGTTACAGTAACGCTGAAGTTAAGTTCACGCGAACGTATCTGACAGCGATCTCTGATTAAAAGAATATGAAAAGCGTTGTTTTGATCGAAACTTAACTGCAACTGAACTTCTTTAGTCCAGATGAATCAAGGCCCTGGACTCTATAGCTAGAGTATAAGCACAGTGTACCTACTTACTACATACAGTGCGTCAACGCCCATACATTTGACAGGTCCTATGAAATGTCAAAATGATATAGGGGCGGAGGTTATGTCCCATGTATGCAGTATGGCTACTCGGGACATAACCTCCGCTCCTTCACCCCGCAACCCCCCGCACGATTGCTCTGCGACAATGTTCTACGTTGACCGACTGTAAGGAGTAAGATATAGGTAGACTCTGGTGTAAGTTCAGCTTAAGAAGCCATGGGTGGCTATGGCTTCTTAAGCTGAACTTTAGTAGCGTATTGACTCCTCCACTCATTTAATTGTACATAATAAGTTTCGCCAAGCATTGTAATTACAAAACACAGTTACTTCACGAACACCGTATAGTAAACGCACGAGCTTGTGCACTAGCAGGTGTAATGAAGTTGTAGTCATGTTACATTACTTTGTGAGCAGACGTGCCGCACCTGGGGTGATGGATGTGTGTTATTTACATTTATATTTAAACATTAACTGATCCGCTGTTGCGATGTATGGGAACAAGAATAAAGTAATTACTCAGCCAGTAATTATGCAGATTATGTACTTATTTTTGTGAAGAAGAGTTAAAAAAATAAAGCTTTTAATCGTGCAAGCGATTAGTGTACGATTTAGTATTTGGTTTTTATTTCAGTTTTAGTTACAAAGGTATTTGGTTCATTTGTAGAATAGAATAGAATATACTATATTGTACACCAAAATTGTAACACAGCTCTTAAACATTATCATATATTGAAGGGTACAATGGCGGTCTTATCGCTGATAGCGACATCTACCAGACAACCTTTGGATGAACAGGAAGACAGTGAATAAGATAGAGGGGGTAGTCCGTGGTGTACTGCTGCAAAATATACATATACTTGGGAGCAAATAAATCGAGCCACTTCTATTTTTCACGTATAATTGTTATTATATTTGGTACCTATTATGGAACAGATCAATTCGAAACAAGTTGCAATTGATAAAAGTTTCTGTTAGTAGAATTGGCCACCTGACATACAGATATTAGATATAACTATAATTATAGTTTCACTCTTACACGATTCTGTTAGCTTTCTATGACAATAATCTAACGCACATGCCTAATTATGAATCAGAATTAATATTGCTTTAGATTTCCGAAGTAAGTAGGTACTTCAAAAAACAAACCTCGTAATTTTAAACTTTATAATAATGAGGCTTTAGTAATCTTTACTTCAACTCCAAATCCCAAACTGCAATTACAAAACAGAAATGCTTAAAAACGATTTTTGCATCCAATCAACAGGCCAATTATCAGGGACTTATCAACAGCTTAAATAAAAGCTTCCGGAAATATGGAATCGTGCCAATCGTGATGCTAAAAGCACTCTTATGTCTATTGGAACTAAGCACTCTTTTATATTTCGATTTCACTATAATAATACCTCTCCAATAATACCTAAGTACCTACAGTTAATTATACACTCGGGAGCAATGAATCCTGGTCACCAACATAAACCTTAATATATCTGAAATTAAGAATGCTAGCTAATTCAAATAAAAAGTATTTTACATGGGACTTAAACATAACGGCGAAACGTGGGTGTACTATACACCTCTGCCAACCCTTCGGGGAATAAGGCGTGAAGTTATGTTAAGTATTTTATAGACTATTTAAGAAGTTTTATTAATTTTATTTGAGTTGTATTAAATAATCTACAATATACTTTGTATTTGAGTACGTTATTCATTCTTAAAGTGCTATTCCACCGGCGACTGCAAACTGCAGACTGCAACCGCAGACCGCAAGTCGCCATCGGAATAGCGCCTTTAAGGTGTGCACTTAAAGGTGCTATTCTGACAGCAACTGCAACCGCAGACCGCAGCCGCAGATCGCACCGCAAGTGATACTACTGTTGCAGTTTGCGGTCTGCAGCCCGTCTGGGACTTGTACCTTTAGTCTAAGAGCAACGCGGTCGCCGTCTACATCGGGAGTGGACACAAAAAAGTCTGTAATTTTTTGCGGGGAGAGGGTCTCACACCTATGCATTTTACCCTGTCGCTTCGACATTCACACATTAAAAATAAACTTAGGCTGCATTTGACACGAACTGTCAAATGGGGCCTAAGCAAGTTGACAGATGGGAAATGTTCCGCATGGCCACTCCTGGCTATGTCAACCGCGTTGCTTTAATGTACGATTTCCACCAAACGGGCCGCGCCGGAGCGCGTCGGAGCGCATTTCACACTGTGCTAAAGGAAATTCAGGCTTCTATACAATAGTTAAGTTTCATGTTTGCATGGAATTTACACTGCTTGGAACTCGGTTAGATCAGCGCGTATGCCATGGCAGCCGGTCGGCTGCTCGCGTACGTGGACGGCGGCGCTCGGCTGTCATCGAGTCCGGTCCGCTCCGCTCGGCAACACCCGCAGGTAGAAATTGACTGCGATAGCGGATACGCGAACACGCGCGCGCGTCGTGCGCATGCGCGCGCTTTTTCCAGCAGATTGTAGCCGTCGGGCGGACGCGGTCGGCTACGCGCGCAGGCTCGAGCATCCGCTGCGATGCTCTGCGCTACGCTCCTGCGTGGCCCGGTTGGTGGAAATCATTACATTACATTAGTTCTTAGTATCTGAGATATATCGGCGATCCAAATTCATTGCTCCCGGTTGTAGTTGAAAGGAAATTGCTTATTCCATGTATATTTCTATTATCCTATGCACATCGTGACTGGCCACACACAGGACGATGCAAATACCGGACGTAAGGCCCCGGACACACTGTTGACAAAGGAGCTTCCCAGAATCATATTATTGTTAACGAACGTGCTGTTCGTTTGCCGTGCACCTTTTATTTCCGATATTTGTTAGTTATAACTATTAATGGTTGGATAGTTGGCAAATGCGAGTTGGTTGCTGATAATAATCATTCAGAAGGGACTATACTCATACAAAGTGACCATGCTACTTATAAAAGACTAGCAGTTTTTTGAAAAATCTTTGAAAGTAAATATATGATTTGATTTGATTTGAAGGTGCCTGTGACCTTCTGGATACTACAGTCAATTTTAATTAAAGTTTTAAAACGATATGACATAAGCTGACTGCATTCTTACTTATAAATGCGAAAGTAACTCTGTCCGTCTGTTTGTTACCTCATACTCATCACGACTAAACTACTGAACC
Organism: Amphipyra tragopoginis; assembly: GCA_905220435.1. Taxonomy (NCBI): domain Eukaryota; kingdom Metazoa; phylum Arthropoda; class Insecta; order Lepidoptera; family Noctuidae; genus Amphipyra; species Amphipyra tragopoginis. Next base: position 17,851,382 of record HG992009.1, read on the forward strand.
AATTTTGATGAAACTTGGTACAGAAATAGTCTGAAGCCTTTAGAAGGACATGCGATAATTTTATCCCGAAAAAAGTGGAATACGAAATCGGCGGGCGACCTCTAGTTAAAAAATAAAATCCTAATATTATAGAAGCGAAAGTTTGTGAGTGTGTGTGTTTGTATGTTTGTTACTTCTTCACGGTCAAACGGATGGACCAATTTTAATAAAATTTGGTAAGGAGGTAGCTGACATCTTGGATTAACACATAGGCTACTTTAATCCCGAATAAACCGCGGGTAACACCGCGAGCCGCAACTAGATAAGTATAAGACCAGAGAAGAGTGTAACATAGAGGCAGAGAAAAGGAAACTCTAATCACAAAAATAAATACATCACTCGATTAGCCTTAATCTGAATCTAGAATTCTAGACCACACCCCACGCAAAAGTCAATCAAATACCCAGACACAAAAAGAAAACAAAAACGGTTAATTAATATTTCCTGCTTGTATGCACTGTCCTAGAAAGGCTAATTTAATCATTTCAATTTGATTAACACACTATACCTTTTTAAGTTGAGCAAGCCCACTTGCTTGCGTTACTCGACCGTGCCACTTTCCATTAAAATTGGCAGAGCACAAAAAGCTTAGATAATTACAAATTGGAGTATGTAATACATTGCGTGTCTTCTTTACTCAACTTCGACCATGATAGCTGACATTATGCTGCGGCTCTGCTTGCGAATAATATTTTTTAGTTATTAGGTATCTATGTAACATGGTCCCGCACAGCAGTACAGTTTTTTGGTCAGTTTAAATGACTTTTTGGATAAGCAAATATTAACGATAACTCAAAAAGCTGTATTATTACGAATGCCTCAAGTAAAAAATGATTTTTGTTCCGTAGCGTAAGGAGCAATGCAACCTACGTTTACCTCTGAAATTATCATATCATACCATTAAGTAACGTCTATAAAAAGCAAAGGGCAGAAAAAAATACATCTAATAATGTTATGAGAAACTTCGATTCAGTTGTGGCAATCGTTCATATTTACAAACAAATAAATATACCAACCGACAAAGCATTATCACTACACATACATAATTGGCAGTTCTCTTGTTACGATCGTACACATAATAACATATCTACAATTCAAATGATACGCACTGATATTATATGGAGGGATCTGAGAACTTTTTGCTCTGGTTTCCATAACACCTGGTTCGTACCGCGGGCGTTGTATCAAAGTACATAAACATAATTATAGAAAGTTTTCTTATCTCACGTGTAAAACCACAAACGTGGTTTTATAATTATGTTTGTTTATGAAACGTAGAAGACATTTGCCAATTAGATACTTTTTTAATAATTATAATGACACCTTAACGTTTTAAATTCATATTTTGTAATGATGACGGTAAGCAATCTTGTTGACAGACGACTTTGTCTAGCTAAGTAGACCATGCTAGGCTGTTGATGATTAAATGATAAGAATATCTTGTACGCATCGAGATGATATTGTAACAGGTAGGTGTATTGTAAATTTTCACTACTCTCTATGCTGTCAAGTATCTTTCTAGAACATAAGGTGCTGCTATTAAAACATAACAGTGGCAAATCCAATTTTCAATTTATATTTTAAGTTAATTAGTAAACAGCTTTGTGGGCTGCATTATTCCATATCCACTGTCTGTTGTTCCATTGAAATAAAAAATAAAATAAAACATAATTATTGTTTACAAAAGCAGCTATAAAAATCCCAGATCTGAATCCAAGCATAACCATAATTACAAATCGGTTGTTAAAATGCGATTAACAAATAACGTATGCAGTAATGCGAATATGCATAAAAACTTCAGAACGACTGCTTCTGTAATTACTGCAATTAGCTCTTGGTCACACCTGATAAACTGTACTTATTAATTAACTTGATTGCAAACAATGTATTCAACTCATAACAATGTTTATGAGTTTTATTATTTTACAAAAAAAAAAACAACTGAAAAGAGTAACATCATCATCTGCCTAGCCTTTTCCCAACTATGTTGGGGTCGGCTTCCAGTCGAACCGGATGCAGCTGAATATCAGTATTTTACATGGAGCGACTGCCTATCAGACCTCCACAACCCAGTAACTGGGTAATACGATACTCTTGGTAAGACTGGTTGTCAGACTTTCTGGCTTCTGACCAACAGTAACGACTGTCAAAGATCTACAAATGACAGCCGGGACCAACGGCTTTACGTGCTTTCCGAGGCACGGAGGAAACTCGCTATGGTAAATGGTCACCCATCCACAGACCCACCTCGGCAAGCGTGGCTTAACCCGGAAGATCGGTCTATGCGGCTGTAATTATTTAGGCACGAGCTCCTCGAAAAGAGTAACATAATTACCATAATATTATACATTTTCAAAAGTTTGTGCTAATCCACGCGGAACAAAATTGAAGGCAAACAAAAAAAACATTAAAATAGGTTCAAAAGGGGAGACAAGATCGCTAAACAAAAAAAAAATACACGTCGAATTAAGAACCTATTCCGTTTTTTTCGAAGTCGGTTAAAAATGATTTCTCCATAAGTTAACATTGAGAGGAAATTGCGCTCTCCTTTAATAACACTAAAACACCATAAACATAAAAACAAAACGACTTTCATCTCATCATAGTAATAAAATTGCAAAAAATGTAACACAAACATTTTTTTTAAATTACTTCGCCGACATTTACTAAGTAGGAATCATCAGTGAATATCAAAACAAGTGATTCTAAAGGAAGTGCTTTGAGAAAGTATGCCGTCACTAATGAGGCAAGCAAATGGCTATTTAGTACAATACTACTTGCCCACTACGCTTGACCACAGGTGAAAGGTGCTAGTCGTTCAAACGAAGCATAGCGCCGTGAAATGGATGAACTAGTTTTGATACCCTTACGTTTTTAATTTATTTTAGGGCGTGCTGTATTCTAACACATAACATAACATCATGCCTGTATTCCCCGAAGGGTTGGGCAGAGGTGTATGTGTATATTACACCCTCATTTCGCCGTATGTTTAAGTTCCATGTGAATGAGCGAGCCTATTGCCATCAACCGGGCACAAATCCAGACTCTGGGCTGCTACTGCGAAATTACACACGGAATAACCCAATAGCACCCAGGACCTCACGATCAGTAGTCGCGATGACTAAAAAATATATATTTAATATTGTTATACAGGGATAGGGGTCTACCAGGCCCGAGAAGGCGGCGCGCATGTGTTCCGTGTGCGCCTCTCAGGAGGACGTGGGGCAAGGCCCCACAGAAGAAGAGGTCGCCAGGGGCTTGCGGACCAAGGCCTGCCGGGGTTGCGGTGCATGCAGCTGCGAATCCCCCGACCCCGGCCAACGATCAGGAGAAGGAACACCGTGGGTTTTTAGCCGGTAAGAGTCCGGCATAACCCTTCGCCTTCCCCAGGAGAAGGGCATCGATAAGGATTCTAAAAAGAAAGAAACAAAAAAAAAACGGGATAGGTTTTTTTTTATTCCTTCACTTGGTCGCATTTGACCCTCGTCGCACCTGATGGTAAGCGCCTAAAGTAGGGTCTAAGATGAAGCACACAAATCCAAGTAACAGACATATTATAGAGGGATTACGCTATACCTCTCTGGCTCTCACATACACACGACGGAACACAGTTAACTGCTTGGCGCCGGACTTTAATGTGAGGGTGGTACCGTGGTAGCTATCCAGGCGGACCGTAAAGATCCTACCACCAAGCGAAAGGTTGTCACCGGATTGGCACCTCCCGGGGACCACGTGTGGGGTTTCGAACTAAGGGTGCCTTTCCACGGACGAGGGTGACTCAGCCCCGAAAATATAATAATAGGATCATTGATATATTATTTTTAATACATCAATGAATAGGATCGTTTAATCTAAATACCTACTTTATTCTGTGGGATGCTATATACTTAGTCTGAACTGTTGAAGTTTTCTTGTAGGTAAACAAATAAGTCATTTAATCTGAAAGTATCGTAAAGGCCTGACTGAAAATGATTAGTGTTGTGGCATTTGTTTCCGCTTAAAGTGTAGCGTGTAGCGACACGACGATAAATCAAGTTACCGCTTAACTTAGTCATAAAATATTAACTTAAATAATAATATGTAACAGTTTGGTAACTATTTGAGTTAACACGGTTATATTAAAAGTAAATGTAACGGACATTACTTAAGTACAACACACACGGTATGTTGTGCAAGAAAATTTAAATAAAGAATAACTTCTATCTTAGATAACTAGTAGGTACTAGTGATGGGTATCTCATCTATTTTAAACGAGTATGAGGGAGAACCTCATTTTACCTCGTGAGGTACTCACGAGGTACCCCTCATTTGAGGACAGGATAGATGAGAGAGACTGGTGAGCGGCGGGCTGGCTTGTGCGCTACCGCATGCCGCCACGCTGTGTGAGGGATGGAGGCAGAAAGGGCGCCGAGGTTGCGAACCCTTTTTTTTTCTATTGGACTGCTTGCTGTAGATGGTCCTAGGGGACTGTTTCTTTGTAACCGGGCAGTTATTGGCGAGACCTGAAGCCAATGGACAGCCAATGGGGGGGAAGTAAAATACTTAACGTAAGCTAACTATTTGTACTACACTAACATCATGACTACCTGCAACAACAGCACTAAAGGCGACCCCTAGTGGGACTCGGACCTCGGCTTAGGGCGTTGCTAGCGGGGGCTTAGGGGAGGAGACAGCTTGACGAGGGCTGAATTATCGGTGTGATTGTACGAACCAACGATCACTCCTCATCAAATATTTGCATCCCTATCACTTACACACTCACTCGCTCATCAGTCAGTAAATACTTGCGCGTATGTATGTGTATAAACATAATAAATTGAGGAATTAGATGAGGTGGTTCTAAGTTAAAATACAAGTACCTCACTCATTTTTCATTTTGAGGAACTCAAACGAGATAACTCGCGTGTGAGGGGCACATCACTACTAGTAGGTACCTACTTACCAGTACGTCCATAATTCTTGTAATACGGAAAAATGGCGGCAAGCATACATATTGCACTTGTTATGAACTTTAATTTATGCTAAATCAGTTTTTATTGCCGATAAATGTTTTATTACGAAATTAAATTCATGTTTTATGGTTTTTCTTGCTAATGAGAGTGTATAACAACTTTATGTAAGTACGAATGCCCTTTTCATAGAGTAATTAATTTTCCGTGTAATGATAATCACAATTAACACGGAAATTCTCGATCATAAATAATTGTTGGTCCGAGAAGAAGTCCACAAAAAACATACAAGTGTACCAGTTCTGTTTAAATGTTATGCTTTTTAAGATGTCCAATAACATCTTGAAGAAAGCAAATAAATCTACTAAATTTGTTTTTTTTAACGATGGCAAATCTTTATTTATTAAAAAAAAAAAATTTAAGAAAAAGCTCAAATCCCTACAAGACAATCGCGAACAGGTCCGTATGGACATCCTAGCGACGCACCATGACAATAAGTCCTTCAAGCAATTCTGGAAGCAGACCAATAAACTTAATCCGAGGCCGAGTCTCCCGGTGAGTGTGCAGGGCAAAGTAGAAGCAGTGGACATCGCCAACATATTCAGGGAGCACTTTCAGACAGAGCAGAGAGTACTAGTGCGGAAGGAAATGCCCCAGGCTACAGGTCCTACACGTGACGAGCCCGTTAGAATAACATCAAAGGACGTGTCGCGGGTTTTACATAACATGTGTAAGGGTAAGTCTCCTGGACACGACGGACTTAGCGTGGAGCATCTGAAGCATGGGGGTCCTCACCTGTGTAGGGTGTTGGCGATGCTTTACACTTTTTGTTTACGTCATGCATATTTGCCCGATGATATTATGAAGGCGGTTGTAGTACCAATTGTGAAAAATAAAACAGGGGATGTCAGTGACAAACACAATTACAGGCCTATTACATTGGCCACTATAGCTGCCAAGGTGCTTGACGGTGTGCTGAACGGTCATCTTTCTCAGTCTGTGGTACTCGAAGACGCCCAATTTGGGTTTAGGCCTGGCCTCTCTACTGAGAGTGCCATATTAGTCCTGAAGCACACCGTCAGGTACTACACTGACCGTAAGACGCCAGTATATGCTGCCTTTTTGGACCTCTCAAAGGCTTTTGATCTTGTGAACTATGATAGGCTGTGGGATAAACTTAGGGAGACCAAAGTGCCTGAGGGTGTTACTAATATATTTAAATATTGGTACCACCATCAGACGAATAATGTAAGGTGGTCAGGTTCCTTTTCAGATGCCTATCAGTTGGAGTGTGGTGTGAGGCAGGGGGGATTAAGCTCCCCTACGCTCTTTAACATTTACGTAAGGGAGCTGGTCCGTGAGCTCAACGGCACCAGGGTAGGCTGTTCTATAGATGGTCAAATTGTGAATAACATTAGCTACGCCGACGACATGGTGCTGTTGAGCCCGTCGATCGGCGCCCTGCGGAGATTGCTGAGTATCTGTGAGGAATATGCTAGGACGCACGGATTGACATATAATGTCAAGAAGAGCGAACTGCTGGTGTTTCGGGCGGGGCGCATGACGCCCTCTTGCGTACCGCCCGTGATGCTGGGTGGGGTGGCGCTAAACAGGGTCAGCCAGTTTGTGTACCTTGGCCATGTGGTAAACGAGGACCTGGCTGATGATCCGGATGTGGAAAGGGAACGCAGGGGGCTGGCGGTCCGGTGTAACATGCTGGCCCGCAGGTTTGCAAGGTGTAGTAAGGAGGTAAAAAAGACGTTATATAGGGCCTACTGCCAATCCTACTACACCTGTAGCCTGTGGGTCAGTAACACACAGCGGGTCGTCAGCGCCCTGCGGGTCCAATACAACAATGCTTTCAGGTTGCTGATGGGACTGCCTCGCTATTGCAGCGCCTCAGCGATGTTTGCTGACGCTCAAGTGGATGGCTTCCATGCCATAATTCGTAAGAGAGCGGCATCGCTGATGCGCAGGGTGAGGGACAGTTCCAACAGCTACCTGAGAGTAATTGCTTGTAAAATAGAAAGTCCTCTATGGAGGCAATGGATACGCATCCATGTAAAATAGTTTCCTCATGTATAAAGTACTAACATTTATTATTAAGTTCTGTTTATGTATTTACTAACACTATATGGACAAATCAGTCTGAAATAAACAAAATTGAATTGAATTGAAATCCTCATATGTCTTCTTCCACTCTGGGCGGAGCGGAAGGAAGTGTCAGACTCTTACTGACTTAAACCCATCCGTGTTCCTCCTAATTCCCTTTGCGTTCCAGGGCCGCGGTAACTCTTTCGAACAAATTCCGCAACCCTGGTACTTAATGTGCTACTGGCGCATATTTGAATTGAATCTGTGGGCTCTGTGGCCATTAACTAATAGAAGAGATATCATTAATACCGTTTATAAATACATAATTATACTATGCACTTATAAATTGTTTATTTTCAAACTGAATTCTTGTACGTATTTGGTACACATACTTCGTTTTTTCTTTAAGATTTAAATTGTAAATATTTTAGGATAAAATGTGTTTTTATAGTATAATTATAATGATATGATATTTAGATATACAGGGTGGTTCAAAAGTCGTGGATCAAACGAAACAGGGCGATAGTTGGGGTTATTTGCAGTAAAAAATATCCGTGTGGCAAAGCCCTAACTTGATCTCCTTAAAAGTTATGACACTAAGAGTGTTTCAAAATTTGTAATAAATAGGCAATTAAAGTAAAATGTATACCTATTTCAAAACAATAAATGGTGCTTAGTTGCTTGAAAGTGCTTTTATGACAGTGGGTACCATGATTTATGAGTATTGGCACTTTTTTCAATATCTTTTAAGTCTCATGAAAACATTTTTGTAACTTTAGAACCTTACTGTAAAAAAAAATGTTCTACCATAAAATGCTGCAAATAACCCCAACTATCGCCCCGTTTCGTTTGATCCACGACTTTTGAACCACCCTGTATATTGTGCCAAACAGATTATAAATACCGAATTACATTATTTTTTTTGATATTCCTAGCCTGATTGTGTACAGACCAAAAAATCCATTTGCAATACCTAGTGTAGTCTATTACGATTTACGAGTTTTTGATTACATTTTAAGCGCGTTTTTCTGTGATCTTTTTGATGACATTTATACATATTTGCTGATTTCAAAGATAAATGAGATGGGTCTGAATATGAACGAAATTATAAATGAATGTTTTTTGTGTGTATAAAGGTGGCGACTGACATGAATATTCGCTCGATGTGAGCACATTACAAGTCGAATACTCGGCATGTCAGTGCAGCGAGCTGAGCAGTAATCGCATGAGCATTTGCATAAAGGCGGTCCCTCACAATGCAAAACTCGATTTTGAGCATTATCGCCAAGTAGTAAAGTTCAAAATTTATCTTGCATTATTAGTTTATTACGTTACACGCGAATGCTCGCGGTGAGGGACCGCCTTAATGCGAATATTCACATCGAGCAAATGCTCATTTATTTATTTAAACAATTTAACTAGAACGGTCATAGACCAATTACACTAATTAAATAGAATTATAATCCCTCAAATAATTAACAATTTTCGCTAACTACTTACATTATTTATCATTACACAAAATTAATAAGTTAAAGTAATAGATTACATTTCATTTACATAAAATATCACAGACAACAAAAATTACGAATTAAAATTGAAACCGATCATACATCTCTCTCACACATCTTCAAGCAACCCGTCAACAGATTCGCCCATCCATCCTCAAACAAATCAGTGTCTGGGTATGAGTCCAGGAGACCGTTGAGTGCGGAAAGGGTGCGCGGTATTGGGGACTTGTCATGTCAGTCGCCATATTTAAGGTGGGTACTGACCGGCGTTACGGGGCGTAATGTAACGTGTCACACAGCGAGCGTTCGTGCAGTCAGTACGGGGAAACAAGGCGCTCGTAACGAACAACGAGCGGCTCGCTGCTCTCTGCGAGAGCTCCACCCCGGTGTCGGTTTTTTGGCGAATCCTTTGAGTGTTACGCGCTTCAGTCAGTACGTCGCAGCGAGTCGTCACGAGTGCATTGTTATTAACGACAAACTACCAGATACGTTTTTTTTTAAACAAGTTTGGTATCCAATAACGTTTCTTGTCTTCTTAATTCCAACACCATTTCGTCGTCCGACATCTTTACTACGAGTGGCAACGAATCTGGAGCACGGGTGAGCAAAGAGTTCAAAACGAGCATGTTATACTGAGTTCAGAACACGCCGCATCCTAACATGCTCGCTGCGAATGGTATATTACGGCCCGTAACACCGGTCAGTACCCACCTTTATGGTTTAAATTATGAAGATATTTGCATCGTTACTATGGCATGATTACTTTATAACCAAAAAGTTATTAATGCCCCTCTCTGGGATTGAGACCCATTGTTCTACAAATATACTGTGTGTCAATGTAAGTGATGTTTATAGCTACAATATTTGTAACGGTTTACAAATATTAAGTATACAAATGTTGGTTTGACTCACGTGTAACTTGCACGTGAGTAGCAGACTAGTTTTGGACCAAAAGACCCAAACACAGACAAGTTCGGACAGTTCGATTCGGGATTTCACCGTGTGATGTGAGCAGAGGGGCTAATAACGCCGCGTTTGGTAAAACACATTTCGTTTCATATTCGAAACCATAACTAAGCGATATATACGATACGCGATATATAAGCGATACGAGGAGCTCGTGGCTAAATAATTACAGCCGCATAGACCGATCTTCCGGGTTAAGCCACGCTTGCCGAGGTTGGTCTGTGGATGGGTGACCATTTACCATAGCGAGTTTCCTCCGTGCCTCGGAAAGCACGTAAAGCCGTTGGTCCCGGCTCTCATTTGTAGATCTTTGACAGTCGTTACTGTTGGTCAGAAGCCAGAAAGTCTGACAACCAGTCTTACCAAGAGTATCGTATTACCCAGTTCCTGGGTTGTGGAGGTCTGATAGGCAGTCGCTCCATGTAAAATACTGATATTCAGCTGCATCCGGTTCGACTGGAAGCCGACCCCAACATAGTTGGGAAAAGGCTAGGCAGATTGATTCGAAACCATAACTGCAAGTACCTACACAGCAATTACTGTGATGCAAGAAACCTTGTTAATTTTTTAAACAAATCTATACCACGGTAAACAAGTTGTCTAGTATCCTTATGCAGCGTGATTGCAAAGTCCGAAAAATATATTTTTAAATGAAATGCCAGACTTGGCTCTACATCAGGTCTAAGTATTTTTTACTTACTTCAAAATCGCCTTATTTTTCTATTCGGCTTCTGTAGATGGTACTTGCGGGCGTTTCCACGTAACCGGGAAGTTATTGGCGAGACCTGAAGGGTCTCCAGCCAGCCAAAACAACATCGCCGCCTCGCCGTCGCAATAGGTACATCAAAACAAAACACTATCTACAAGGTGTACCATAAATAACGCACAACCTCATAAGGGGTCACTGTACTCATCATTATGAACAACTTTTACTATGGGAACAAAGCTGAAATCGCGAAAAAAAATCAGCTTTGCCCTACATTTTGACGAGTTATGCGAACATAAATGTAGGGAACAGATGATTTTTTTTTTCGCGGTTTCATGTATTTCCTAGATCCTAAATCAATCTTTGTTACACGTTACAACACGATGGCATGAAATGTTGCAATTTGAACTCATATCAGTGAAAGTAGTGATAAGAGTACACGACACCCGTACAACCGGTTGAGCAACCAAGATTTATGAAAACCTGTTCATGATACTTTGGTAGATTTACGATTAGATACACGTCCTAAATAGGTAGGAATTAGAGACAAATTCAGGTGAACGCGTAAACTGTGCGTTTAGTTGTAGGAGTTAAGTAATGTAAATAGGTTAGTGTACTCGTAAAGTACTGAGTGACACGTGACAAACTATTATTAATGATATTGCTATTTTGCAAACAGTACAATCCGCGAGGCCTAAGCTGAGCTTTGCATTTGTGTGAGAATGAATACAGACGCGACCTTTGCTTGTTTTAAACCGGTTTACACTACTTTTTAACTGACTTCAAAAAGGAGGAGGTTCTCAATTCGGATGTTTGTATTTTTTTTTGTTCTGACATTTCTCCGTCATATATGGGCGGATTTGCAAAATTCTTTTTTTGTTTGAAAGAGTATTATCCCGAAATGGTCCCATTTAAAGATGAAGATCTCATGAAGACCTTCGGAGATTGACAATGGAACTCTTCAATGGATAACAGCAAATTAACCGGGATTGCTGTAATTGCATTTTTAAGTATTGTTTATACAACTAAAAATAGCAAAATAAAATAACTTAAAAAAAGTAAAAACAGACTTCAAAAAAAAACTAAAAAGAGTAAAATAAATACCATATTATAAAACTAACAGTTTCAGAAGTCGGTGCAATTTTACACTGAACCTAATTGAAGGCACCGACTTCTGAAACTGTTAGTTTTATAATATGGTAATTAATTTACTCTTTTTAGTTTTTTTTTAAGCCGGTTTTTACTTTTTTTTTAATTGGCAATCTATTCTGTGTGCACTCACACAAATGCAAAGCTCAGCTTAGGCCTCGGGGACGGTACCTATACAACTATGTGACTGGGCTTCGAGCAAAATAGGGGAATCAATTCAAATTATCCCTAAGCACTAGAAAAGTCCTCTTGAGCACAGTCAATACTAATGATTAAATTAGAAACAAAAATACTTTAGAAATGTAAACGACCTAATTATTCTACAAGTTTAGTCAGAAAGGGGGTACTGATTCGCGGGCCACTTAAAGTACCACTGATAACTGTTTTAAACTAAGTTTTAAAATTAAAAAATTCGCTAATAGGAATGTTGACAGCATCAATAAATTGTAAATCTAATTAGTCCGCCAGTTAGAATTTTCAAAGATAATGGACATATTGTGTGATTTGTTAAATCTATGAATATTTGGAAAAATAAAACGCATCAAAACTCGAGTGGGCTTGTGACGTCAGAAGCAAGTAAAAATTGTACTTGCTTGTGACGTAGTGTCGTATCTTCGTCAATTTTGTTTTACGTAACAAAAGAATAAATACGGGGCAAATATTTTTTGATAATCTAACTGACGGACTAATTAGATTTTTTCAGTCAAATACCCTATTGTTATTTCCATGCATAACCATTATATTTTTTTTCAAATTTTTTTATTCCTGCCTTAGTTACAAATTCAAAAATCAAGCTTCTAATTCGTGACCCCAAATATGACCTAAAATGTAAACACAGCTAAGACAAGATAGTTTTCAGCGTATTTTTAATGAAATCTTTGAACAGCAATTTTTCTTAAACTATTGACATTTGGGGAAAGTTGTAGAAGAAAAGTTATTCATTATTGTGGGTACTTTAACACCCTTTCGGATTAGTACCTTCTGTCCGACTAACCTTTTATAGCCTAGCGGTTGAACGTTTGCCTTCCATGTGGAAAAGTACGAGTTTGACTCCGGCTTGCGCCTCTGTTTATATTCGAATTTATGTACGGTTCATAATTTTTTTAGAGTCTGGCCAACGAAAGAAGCCACTCGAATTATTTGCAAACTTTTATATGGCAATGATTTTTCAACGAAAATATTTCGACGGCCGCAAAGAACAAAAAGACAACTGCATTTTTGCGAAATTCACTTTTTTACATAATTGAAATCAGAATTCTTTATTTCATCTAGTGATATTTTTTTTTCATAAAAAATCTCATTTTTTCCTTGTATTTTGTCGCGTATTTAAAGACAACTACACCTTTTTTTACAAAGTAACGAAGTACATACGCACATCTACAATTGTCCGTATGTGCGTCGTCAAATTCGGCGCGTTGCATGCCATAAACAAAGATATCAGTTACATGACCGTTTTATCACGGGCGGCGGGGCAGTTGACTTTTTTTAACTTGCATACTTAATTATTTCTACGACTTCAATTTTGTTAATCTACATTTCATAATACACACATCAAAAGTGTCTAGGGATAAAGCATATTTTAGCGAATTACTGCAAGTTCTTAAATTGTTTTTTTTGGACTCCTTATAGTTTCTTAGCTACCTTTTCATAATATAAAAAACAAAAGTTTTTGAATTTCGATTAAAAGTTTAAAAGTCGTTTTTCTACAAAATCCAGCAACGGTTTTGGAACAAAACCGGTACCATTTCTACCACACTTCTGAGTCAGATCAATATACATGAATGCTACTCATAATATGGATAGAAGACGTCACTTGAGTTGAGAAAAAACGATCAGAGCCGTAGGAATGTTGGAAGCTGGCTCACGGCAACGTACTGTGGCCATCGCTCTGGGCACTACGCAGAGTATAAGAAGTCACTTCTGGACACTACCGTATCACTGGCAGCGTAGCTGAGCGCCATGGAGGACGAACTCGCATTACCACAGGTAGACAAGATCTTTACATACAAATCACTGCTCGATAGAATCCTAAAATTAGTGCGATGATGTTAATTACGAGGGTTTATCGCTCTTCGTTCCACCTAGCCTTTTCCCAACTATGTTGGGGTCAGCTTTTAGTCTAACCAGTGTGGCTGAATACCAGTATTTTACACGGACTGACTGTCATCAGACCTCTGTAACCCAGTTGCTGGGCAATGCTGATATCCTAAGGTTAGACCGGTTGTCAGATTTTCGGACTTCTGACTACCCGTAACGACTATCACAAGTATTTGTATACACCCGGGACCGACGGCTAAACGTGCTCTGCGGGGCACGGAAACTAAAATAAGATAATAATAAGAAATGTATGCTTAAGCACCACGCGGCTACCGACAGCAAAAAGGATGGGGCGCGTCTTCGTGGACTACTGAACGCACAGTACAATAAAAAATAAAGACATGTAAATACATTATTCAATGAAATATAATTTTATTTTTCTCATGCTGTGCAAGATGAGTATTCAAAGGCTTCATCGCTCTTCAGGGTTGTTAATAAGCGATCAAACTATTAGAAATCGTTTGCATAAAGTTAATATCCGTTTCCGAAGGCCGCTACGAGTGCCACCAGTTGAGCCCTGCAATCGTAGGGCCCATTCACAATGGGCTCGTGAACACAGAAATTGGGCAGAAGAAAAGTGGCGTTATGTGTGCTTTTCTGATGAATTTCGCTTTGACGTGAGACCAGTACCCCAAGTGTGAGTTTTTTTCGTTAACTACTGTAGTTGCGTCACGACAAAAATGTATGAAAATTTAGGCTGCGTCTCTAGGCGCACCGTTCACTAACTAATATTCGCGCGTTAATTAAACGGTGCGCCTAGAGACGCAGCCTAAATTTTCATACATTTTTGGCATGACGCAACTACAGTAGTTAACGAAAAAACTCACACTTGGGGTACAGATACTAGATGTATACGGTATACGGTATTGGTGGCCCTCAGGATGCTAAAAACGTGGAACAATAATGATATGGCCGAGTATTTGAATCGGTGGAAGAACCGAACTGATTTAAATCAGAGGCAATCTCAATGCACAGATTTACGCTGAAATGATTGTTTCGGATATCGTCATTTCTTTGCGGACCCAGTTGTGTGCTTTATTTCAACTTATGCTTGATAAAGCACATCCAAATATAGCCAGAATCGTTAAATAACACTTGCTGAAGCTATCATCAACGTCCTACGGTAGAAAAACAGACTGCCGATTGATCATTTTATACGACAAAAACCTTTAATAACTTAGTTTGTAATTTGATTATTTCTTGAAGAAAAGATTACGAAGAAATTATTTTTTGTTTAGTAAGTTTGATTATTGTGATAAAATAAGCTTTACTTACGTGTATTAAACACGGGTTCAATTCCTTTGATCCTTTGCGTTGCTTTTGTGTGATTATAACTTGTATAAGATTTGATTATTTAACTGTTTTTGAAGATAGTAACTCCTTAGAAATGTTATTTTATCTGCAAATATTGCATTTTTGTTACTTTGTAATATGATTGCGATGATTAAAAAACAATCACTGACTAAGAATAACTTAATTCTTTTCTTGAACTCCAAAAGCTCATCATATTAATGGTAAGTTATCTGCAATATCAATATCTGAACCTTTAGAATTACGAAGTAATTTGAGACAACTACAATATTTTGGTGTCAATCATACATACCCTTTACTTATTGTCGTAGTTAGATATATATTATAAAATAGAATAGTAATATCTCCTCATATATGTAAAATTATTTGGGAATCAGGAATTACAAAGTCCTACGTAGAAGCGAACATATGGCAGTTGACTCAGTTAGTTATTTATTTTGTGCGAAGTAGAAAAAGACATATGCCGTATTTCGAAAAAGAAAAAAAAACAGTTAATTGACCTTCATTATTTTGTTCGAAATGCCGAATTAATTAACTATTGCAAATTTGAAGAAGCTAGCTTTGTTCTTGTAGAAGTTATTACATTTTCGCGTTAAAAACGCTCTCCTGAAAACTAGTGATTTTGTAGATAGCCGTTTCTTCTTTGCTGCCGTCGATTTATTTCTAAAGTGTTAAATTAAGTTATTTCATACAAATTGGGGTTGCTATGCAGAGATTTTTTTAAATTTGCCGCGCTTTCTCAGTGTCTTCTTTCGTTTGCCAGACTCTATCGCTTGCATTAACGGTGAAGGAAAACATCGTAAGGAAACCTGCATACCTGAGAGGGCTCCATAAAATTCTCAATGGTGTCTGTCGTCCGTCAACCCGCACCAGGGGGCCTACTCCCTAAGTCCATCAACGAAGTTAGTCGCCCGTCCGAAAGTAAACCGAAACGTAGAAGTGAACAAAACAAGTGTCAAATTCAACTTTTCGGACGGGAATAAACGCATCGGTAGTAGGGACAACTGTCAAATCGTTGTCATTCATTCTTAGTTCGGGCCTCGAAATAATCGTATGTCCGTAGGTGATAGTGAGTAGGATAGCTCGTAACTAAGGCCGAAACCACGGACTTCGTGCTTAGGGAGTAGACCCCCAGGCCAGCATGGTGGACAAAAGCCTAAACCTTTCTCATTTTGAGAAGATGCCCATGCCCAGCAGTGGGGCAATCACGGGCTGATTATGTTTATGCTATTCCAAAAGGCATCGATGTCTCGATTACAAACACGCTCGTGTTCAAATCATCACTCACACACTCGAATATTGCGTGGTTTTTTCGTATCATAATTCGGCAGTTACGAATGATGACTTGATGGTTTTAATACGAACAATCCTAAAATTGAGCTACTGACCTTAACCACCATACATTAGCGCTGATATTTACACTTGAACTTCAAAGCAAATGAGCACCTTGAAAGAAGTGATATTCTACTTCTCAGAATATAAATTATGAAACAATCAGAAGAAAATTATTGGTTTTAAAATTCCTCTGGTGATGGTACACCAATGCGGGCTTCCGTGAACGAATTCAAGGAACTACGGTATTCGTGATTAGAATCTCCGGATTTAATGGCAGCGGTATATTTATTAAAAAAAAAAAACTGTAGGTACCACTCTTGGGGATTTTTGATATAAAACTTTTCCGTGGCAATCTTTTTTTTTCGGTTGACAGATTTATGCATTATCAGCCAGTAAAGTTCCACTGGTGAATATGAGCCTGCCGAAGCGAAGGCATTATTGATTTTGAAGTGTTTACGTCATCGCCATTATGCTTTGATTGGCGATCGCAATTTAATGTTATCAATGCACGGATGGATGCTTTTTTTTCATTATCTGATAGTGTTATCTTTTGATTTTGACGACACCCACTGGAAGAGACAACACACACACATGCGTGCTAGGACTACAAACTTCTTCTCGCTTACTGCCGTGATTCTGACCATGGTCGGGAGCGAGAGTGCGTGGGAAGCCGTCGTCTCCTTGTGCGAGGAGGTGGTGGGTGACCAAAGAGGGAGTGGAGAGGGAGAGCGAGGCAGCTGCCTATCTTCCTTCGCGCGCTAGACGCACCGGGCGCCGGAGGGCGCGCGACTATCTCCGGCCACCGTAGTTTGTGGTCTGCGGGCAGTGGGTTACGGTTACGGGACCCGTCGCCCGAACAGTAACAGGGGGTCTACTCCCTAAGCACGAAGTCCGTGGTTTCGGCCTTATTAGTTACGAGCGTTTCCTACTCTCTGTCACCTACGCACATACGATCATTTCGGGATCCCAACTAAGAATGAATGATTACACGATTTGACAGTTATCCCTACTACCGACCGATGTGTTTTTGCCTGTCCGAAAAGTTGAACTTGACACTTGTTTTGTTCACTTCTACGTTTCGGGCTACTTTCGGACGAGCGAGTAACTTCGTTGACGGACTTAGGGAGTAGGCCCCAGGCCCGAGAAGGCGACGCGCAGTGTTCCGCGCATGCCTTTCAAGAGGACGTGGGCCAAGGCCTCACAGAAGGAGAGGTACGCCAGCCCCTGGCCTACCGGGGTCGCGGTGCATGCAGCTGCGAAGCCCGTGACCCCTGCCAAAGGTCAGGAGAAGGAACACCGTGGGTTTTTAGCCGGTAAGAGTATAACACTTCGCCTTCCCCAGGTGTAGGGTATCCAAAAGGAATTACCAACGATTAGAAAAAAAAGACTACAAACTTGACACATGTCATTAGTGTCACTACAGAAACTTAGACATAGAAATAATAATTATTGAGAACGTTGATCAGTCAACAGTTTAATTTATTAGTTACGCCCTTCTGATTTCGCCGTAGGCGTCAGTACCTATAACTTAGTACTTGACGTCATTGCAAAAACATGTTCATTTCGATATTACAGTAATCTCACCGTTCGTGTCGTTGGCGGTAAAATCAAGAGTTCTAGATATAAAATATTATCGCAAGTTTACGACTAATTTGCTAAGTCGGTTAAATGCCTTACGGTATAGTAATATCCATAGATCTATGGTTACGCCGCAAATGCACTTCAGACAGTGATATATGATGAAAAAACCGGTGAAGATCGTCTTGGAAGTGTACATGATAGTGTTCCGTATCTTAAAATATAAAAAAAAATTAGAAACAAAGTGGAGAAACAGTTTAAAAAAAGTATAAAAATGGTTCGTTAAAAAAAAAATTCAACGGATATAGCAAATCGCAGTCTGTGACTTAAATGTATCTAATTTGAAAAGCTAGATTGATTTCGATGGAAGAAAGTAATTCTTCATATTTCACCATATTCTCCGTGTAACACGATTATACACATAACATCACAACTGTACCTATTCCCCAAAGGGTAGGGCAGAGGTGAATAGTAGGTACACCTTCATTTCACCGCTATAATTGCTATCAACTGGGCACAAATCCAGACTCCGGGCTGCTACTGAGAAATTGCACACGTAAAAACTAACAACACTTTGCCCGACCTGGGGATCGAACCCAGGACCTCAAGCTCAGCTATCGCGCTGACACGGCTACTTATCTACAAAAATATTTAAAACCATCAATATAGGTCATACCTAAAAACCGTTATCTTAATAGGTGCCAACTTGAAAGGAAAATATAATCATGCCGCACGACCGCACCACAGAACCCTAACAATCAAACCACTATAAAAGTTATAATTGGAAAATTAATTCAAATAACTTGAAATATTTCTTACCACTAACAATAGATTAAAAACCCGCTAATATTAGCAAAAAGTATTGTATTCATTAACTAGCAAGTGGGCAGAGTAACAACCGGAGCAGGAAGCTGAGAGATTAGTGCGCGTGCGCCGTGAAGGCCGCAGATAAATGCTTCCTAACCACGTGCGATGACACCCGACGACCGCCGAACCTGCACTATGATTATCTGTAATTAATTATCTATTATTTATAATGGGTTCACAATTGCGGATTGAGTAAACCTGTCTTACGGGGGACAAGCTGGCTCTGCTAACCAACCCATTAGTTGAACGGCGTTTTCGGGAGAGGTCTTCGTTCAGTAAGGCTCTATAATACGCAGGTTAGGTAGTAACTATTATGTTAATCTGTAACGCAGGTTTGCCTATGCTCCTCTTGATCTTTTATTAGGGTTCCGTACCCAAAGGGTAAAACGGGACCCTATTACTAAGGGCCAATTTCACCGATCGTCTCCAAAACTCCGTTCAGTAAAACTGCGTTTACACTAACTGAGATTAGTATCAAGATTTGATCTCGCTTAAAATCAACTGCATTTCACAGAGCAAAACGGCCGTTCCGTTGATCGCGTTTACGAAAACCGAGATTATGGTATTTCAGAACGGCAACGTCGCGTTGCGTTTTGTCCTTGCATCGAAACTTGACAAAATGATAGCAATATTTGTGTAAAAATACGTGTAACAAAACGTATTTCTTTGGCTATCAATATTAATGTCATATTAACTTCGTAAAGTGAGGTTAATTATATTGTTCGTTTTGCGTGGCTGTATTTTTCTGATTTGCAGTGCACGTAATTTAGTGGAAATGAAAAAAATGAGTAAATTCTTTTTATTATATATCTCAAAATATTATGTGATTATGCATTGATGTGATAGTTTTTGGATATCAAAACCAATTTTTTGATATTTAATAGAAAAATATACGATTTTGCCGAAATATCCCTTTACTTGTTAATAGGAGACATCTGGCCTTTTCTAATAAACTGGTCAGGACGAATCTACCCATACACATTATAAAAAAAGGTCCGCAGGTCAGTTTTTTCATGTGCCAGATGTTCCTTAATCGCGTTTAAGATCGCTAAACGGTCAAAATTGGGCGTTCTGTGCAGTAACTGCGTTTAGCACTAAACTAGTTTAAATACTGTCGGTGAAACGCCAAAACAAATCTTAAACTTAGATTAGGTACCATTAAATCGCCGTTTATGCTCAGTTGATCGCGTTTTAGTTGGTCGGTGAAATTGGCCCTAAGACTCCGCTTTCCGTCCATCTGTCCGTCTGTCACCAGGCTGTATCTCATGAACCGTGATAGTTAGACAGTTGAAATTTTCACAGATGATGTATTTCTGTTGCCGCTATAACAACAAATATTAAAAAACAGAATAAACCACAACAAACGTGTTTTTTTTTTGCCGTTTTTATAGATATGGTACGGAATCCTTCGTGCGCGAGTCCGACTCGCACTTGGCCGTTTTTTATTTCCATGAGTCTTGATAGTTCAGAATTGGTCAAAACTCTCTACGATCACCGAAACCTTTGTTTATCATCCTCAATTTACATAATTTAATTAATGTAATTAATATTATCCTTTTCTGTGTGTAGACTCAATTAATTTATTCACTCGATAGACAGATCTGTTGCTGGGGAGTTTGTTGCGCCGTTTCTTCTTCACAGCATAAATACTAGGTTGCAGTGAAGGACGAGCGTTTTCTGGGGCTGTCTTTTGTAACATTGACTTTCAAAAAGAACTAAGTATTTCTAGTCTATTTTGAATCAAAGATTTTTGAAGTTTGATGAAATAAGGACATTGTAATTCGGCGCTCATAGAGTGCTTTTTCTCTGAAGAATATGAGTCACCTTAGTCTAACACCCCGTAAGACAGTTTTTTTTATGAATTTTTAGCTATTTCTTAGCTATTATCGCAGTGCTCACACGAGGCCTTTAGGGACCAATAATTAAATAGTCAAACGAACTTACCTGTAAGTGAAGTTCGACTGTAATTATACGAAGTTGTTGTCTCGTCCGAATATGATGATAGAAAACAAGTGTAGTCCCGGTTCTCTAGTCACTAACGTCACATAATTTTAAAGAAATTAAAATGTCTGGAACGCACTCGCCTGTGCTGCCACCTGCCTCTGTAACTAGGATCATTAAGTTCATAGCGTCTTATTGGTTTTACAACATAGGGTCCATGCTCATGTCTTTACATAGTATGGAGTGTTTGGGTAGGGAGGGACTCATCATATTCGGACGAGACAACAACTTCGTATAATTACAGTCGAACTTCACTTACAGGTAAGTTCGTTTGACTATTTAATTATACTCGTTGTTGTCTCGTCCTCTATGATGATAGAAAACAAGTGTAGATGTTCAAAGATAAGTTGTAAAATCAATAAACATTTGTTAAAAAAGAAGACAATCAGGATTGTGCTTCTTAATTCAAATTAAATAATGTATAATGTACATATAAACCCATTAGGGATTACTTTAGAAATGGTTTCTATAGTTGGAATCTGTATTCCACACGAACGCGCTGTAGAATGAGATAAACGTTTTATATCTCTTTAATTTAGTTGCATTGTTGCAATCTTATCATCTTTTAGAAAACTTATAAATTATGAAGTGGTATGGCGCTATTCTTCATTTACTACTTACGAAATTTGATCGATTTGTCAATAATTGATGTTAGAGCCATCTATCGAAAATTGCATGTAACTAAGTGCAACTTACGTGCGAACTCACTGTTCGCCGGGTTCCACGCCTCGATTGATATTTAGCGGCGTGATAATTATTTCCGCTAAGATGCGCTCAAAGTAAACTTCCGAGTAATAAATAGTTAATAAAGTATTTAGGTATTTTATTATTGGAAATAGAAACTAACTTTGGTAAATGAACTCTTTTTGATAGCTTTATACTAATAGCCACCACTGCTAACTTCAATAGGATCAAGTTCGAGTAAGGTTTAATAAACTTTTTGAAAAAATTTACAACAAAACATAACTCCTAGTATATATAACATAACTTTGGTATTCCTGACGTGTACTACCTATACCCTTTTCATCCTAAACTGATATCTGACTTTTCTGTACTTACAAACGTTATCATGCAAGGAATACTTTATATGTAGGTACATATATTATATTTTGTATTCAATCCTCATCATCATAATGTATCATTATCTATGTAATATAGCTATTTTACGTTTTTGATGATGTCGTTTAGGTACGTTATTTCGATAACAGTTTCTATACGACTATTAGATAATTTTCAAAATGACCGAGTTGTCAGGGCTACTCAGGACTCATTTTTGGGTGAACAGAGTATAATGTACGATAAATTATTATGTAGTGTCATAATATTAGTATCATTGTATATCCCTGACTGCCTCATTGGTCTAGTGGTCGTCGCGACCGCTGAGCGTGAGGTTCCGAGTTCGATTTCCAGGTTGGGCAAATGGTTTTTTGAAATGAGGGTGTACTACGCGCCTCTATCCAGCGCTATGGGGAGTACATGTGTGATGTTATGTTATGTGTATCTAATAGATATTTTATACTTTCATTGTTAGTAGTAATTCAACATAGTGGATTCATTCTGAACATTATGTTTAGTTGTACTAAGACATTAATGTTTGTTTGTGATTAGTTATGGATTGTATCCAACATGCATGTGTGTGGCACAAATATCAGCAATGTACCTAATACCCAAATGGGTTCCGGTAGTGTTTTCCAGGATCTTAGATTTTATT
Organism: Amphipyra tragopoginis; assembly: GCA_905220435.1. Taxonomy (NCBI): domain Eukaryota; kingdom Metazoa; phylum Arthropoda; class Insecta; order Lepidoptera; family Noctuidae; genus Amphipyra; species Amphipyra tragopoginis. Next base: position 17,873,693 of record HG992009.1, read on the forward strand.
GATTTCAATAGGTACGACAATGCTAGTTGTTTTGATTAGCACTGACCTTCATTATTTTTGGATGAACAAGAAACAGTTTTTTTTTTTTTTTTTTTTTTTATATTTGTTTCAATATTGTTTGTGTGTTAAGTAACTATAAATAGAATTTTGTAGAAACAGCATGTGTAATATTTTGTAATTCTAATAGATAATTTAAGGAATTAAATATTTGTATCGACAATTCACATACAAAACATTTTCTTTTTGACATACATAATCTTTTTCTATATTTTTTAATTGTTTGAATACAGTAAAAATTGTATTGATCTACATGTTATGTGTAATACGTATAACACATATTATCTTACCTTTACAATAATGTAAAGTAAAAAGCAAAATAATGCAATGTTATGATGTCCGCACAAAGAATATTAATCACAGCACTCTGCACAAAGTGGTTTCAAGACCTTAATTAAATATTTTACTTATTTTATTATTATACAAGGTTCTTAATTTCATAAATATTGAGCATGAAAAGCGTAGTATAATTATGGTCAGACATCACTTTATTTATTTGAGCATAAATTATATTGAATATGGGCCTATTCTAGAACCTACTAAAAAATTCTGAACAGTTTGGCCCTTCTTGACCCAGTGGTTAATTGTACTGAAGGTTACGGTCACAGCCTTACAGGGTCTTTTTGTTAAAGCATAGAAATTCTAAATCTCACAGATATTTTGTGAATACTTAATAGGTCATTAATTGCATTTTTATCTGTAGGGTTTATTTTGTTGTTGAAGAGAGAAAATACTATAAATGGTTGTCATCTACTTGCCCGCCAGGTTTTCATTACCTGGTCTTTCTCTATTTTTCAATGTTAATAACAAGCTCGTTTGAGCTCTTTGGCCTCTAGTTGCCATTAACACACATTAAAAAATCACCATCTTTTTGGTAACAATTTATAATCACTTGATGTGTGCCTGTTGTTATTTTTAACATCATTTTCAAAAAAACTAACTAAATACATCTCAAATATTCCAATATTTAGGTGTTGGAGGTCTTAATTTATAGAAACTTCCAATGAGTCTTTTGGTTCTGTTTTCTATACTGAAAAGTGATCCTATTTTATTGTTTAAGTATATAGCCATATAAAGCGGAGTAGATAATTGTATATACATATTATACTCATACTAATATAGAGTAAATACAGTCACTGTTTAATTGGGCTGTAGATACCTATGTAACCAAAAGAATTATAGTTAAATAGAAGGCTATTTTCTTTGAAACAGAATCTTAGTTAGGTACTTTTCACTTTTCTTGTTGACATTGATCATATACCTATAGATAAGACTCTTTAAATTTAATAATACTAGAAAAATATTTTTCTGTTTGAGTTTACATACTGTGTATTTGGTGGTTTTCCCAACTTTTAACCGGTCACTGGTGGACCGTTTAATCGGTCAGGTCAGTTTTGACAAAAGTATGTAATTGAAGTAATGATTTATTATATCTTATTACAAGATAAAAAATGGGCAACCAAAGAGCTGATTGTCTTAAGTATTACAGACTTCTATAGCTTTTAATAGGATTAATTCATTAATTTCAGATGCTATCTGCAAATTTTAAGTTTAGAAAATTAACCATTTAACTGAATGTTATTATGGTGTGATTTCCTTTTAAAAGTGGATTTTATATCCTATATCTTAATCAGTGATGATAGGTTATCTGGTAAGTTGTTCCAAATCTCAAAAAATGAAATTGAAAGAACGGCCCACCTGTCAGGTTACTTCTGCCCTCACAGTGTTATCTTCTCCTCTTGATGACCCTGTTTTCACCTCTGGATGAAAGGCCCCACCAGTTTAAAGCCTGACTTTTTAAAGTTTTAGTCTAGACAACAAGGCATTCTTCACACACATTTGAAGATATGAGCCCAGCACTGACACGGCTGTAGCGGGGTGTTGCTATCTTATTATTTCATTAACTGCAGCATTTATTCTAGGATATAGCAATGCACATAGCATTATATCATAGCGTTGTACCATTTACTGAAAATTAAGTAAAAGATGGATTTTTCCTCACAATTTTTTCTTCCTTAGCTAGGCCATTTTTTATTATTATTGGCCATCTTTCAGCAATCTGTTTACGTTCTCCTTGATTTGCATGTTGTGGGGAAGCAGCTAGTATCTCCATTAGGTTGTATTCTCACATTTCTTCCTGAGGGACTTCACCTCGGAATCAACCACCTCATTTAGCAAATCTGTGTTGTTAATGCCAAAAAACTCTGGTTAAATACATTCAACCACCTTCAGAGGCTGATTCTCATTATTTTTATGCAATACAGATGAATTGTTCATGCTTCATGCTGTTAGGCTACAAGCATTGCAACGTTATTCTAACCATGTAAGTCCCCGCAGAACTTCCCTTTAAGGTTATAACGAATGTCAACCGCGTGCGTCCCCTCAGAACGCCCCAAAGGTTGCATGAATGCTCACAAGAGAGAGAGCGGTTTTTGACCATGTGCGCTCCCGCAGAACGCCCCTCAGGTCTATTGCATTGTTTTGACACAAAGTCAGAGAATCTTCACCGATGGCTTGGTGCGCCGTTAGGCTACAAACATTACATCATTAATATAACCACGTAAGCCCCCGCAGGACTTCCCTTTAAGGTTATAAAGAATATCAACCACGTGCGTCCCTTCAGAACGCCCCACAGGTTGTATGGATGTTCACAACAGAGTAGTATTAGACCACGTGCGCTCCCGCAGAACGCCCCTCGGGTCCATTATGTTGTTTTGACACAAAGTAAGAGCACTTTCACTTGGGGTTGAAAAAACACTTGCACCAAGCCGCATGATAATCACACTCGATATTGCGATTTATTATTCAATGCATTGAAAAATAGAAATAAACTGCATGTAGAGGAAAAAATACAGTAAAAGCCACTCTTGTGTCATGGCGTTGAATTCTTTCTTCAGAATCGCTTCGGAGCTAAAAATGTTTGATACGCTTTTACAGTTTACGTATCTTTTTTAATAGATCGGATTTTTCTTGATCTTTTGATCTTCTTTTTCCTAGTTTTATGTTAATTTACGCGTTTTTTCACTAAGAATGAAGAAGAAACGATGTGACGTAAAAGTTGACATAAAACCGAATGATCCTAGTTACAGAGGCAGGTGGCAGCACAGGCGAGTGCGTTCCAGACATTTTAATTTCTTTAAAATTATGTGACGTTAGTGACTAGAGAACCGGGACTACACTTGTTTTCTATCATCATAGAGGACGAGACAACAACGAGTATAACTACTTTAATTAAAGATACAAGTCCGAGACGGGCTGCAGAACGCAAACTGCAACAGTAGTATCGCTTGAGATGCGATCTGCGGCACAGAATATATAATAAATAGTACAGGTATCTGCGGTTGCGGTCTGCGGTTGCAGTTTTGCAGTCGCTGTCGGAATAGCACCTTTTAAGTGCACACCTTAAAGGCGCTATTCCGATGGCGACTTGCGGTCTGCGGTTGCAGTCTGCAGTTTGCAGTCGCCGGTGGAATAGCACCTTTAAGGAACTCACACACTTAGATCTACATTATAGGTACCTAATATCATACCAAACTATTGTTGACGCAAACAGCATTAATCCCTGGAGTGCTAATATAACAATAGCTAGTACCTACAATACGCAACCTTATGCCACAACGGAAATAGACGTGTCGCTAAAAAAACAGATTTGTGTTACATTATGTAGTTATGTGTATTATCTAACATTTGAAGGTAAATCGCCGCGAAGTGTCAAGGTTCTGATACTGACATTAACCTTGTTATAGTACCAAATTATTATTGTGTGTTCAATATGGTTGAGTTCCATGTTGATTTGAAGTTATTGTTGGCATTTAATTGTGTTTTATGCACAGTGGAAGGTGATGGTAGATCAGCAGCCACGTGGACAATTTGAAGAATGAAGAGTTTGGCTGTAGTTGGTCTAATAAGTTTGTAAAGGGATGCATTAAAAAAGCCTCCACAAGTGACGATACTAAGTACGTCCGGCGCTCCCTGGGCAGTCAGCCTCGCTACCAACCTCGCTGAACTGACTAATCTTTTCACCACAGCAAGCTATTCTCAAATAGCTCGTGTCATCACGAGAGAAGAAGAAGTATTTAAATAAGAGAATAATTACCAAAACAAAAACCGAAAAAAAAACTTAGCCTCGTCAACTTCAGGAATATGTTAAGAGGAAGGCTACGGGCAGTTTGTCAAATATTCAATCCGCAATGGCTGTCCTAAAAAACACCTAACTATCAAACTTTAAACGGAACTTCATTAGTAGTTCGGCTATCCATCAAATGGAGCCTCTTTTTAGTTAAATTAAGAAAGAATTACCTTTCTGAATTAAATTAGGTACAGTACTCCTCAAAGAAATAATATATTTTCGTGTGTGATATGATTATTGACATTACATAGAAAGTTAATGATATGTAGGTAGTTAGGTACTTAACTCCATAATTTAGCAACAATTTTCTAAATTAGCTTTACAGTTAAAGCTTTTCGTAATTTCATCAAATAAAATGAGTTTCGGAAATCTACCGAATTACCCAAAATAATCTTTGAAATTAACATCAGCATATTTGTTGCAAATTAGCCTGAAAATAATACCCTGGTGAATTTAACCCTGAACGTGGTGATCATCACTAGGACAAAGGTCAATTTTCCACGGCTCACTACACGGCTCGACAAATTGTGGTTACGACTCGACCGACACGACACGATACTAATTTACTATCTTTACTCGATAATAGTTTAATAAAATACTAGGATATAATTACATTTATAATCACGACGCTATACAGAAAGTATTACCAGTTGACAAAAATGATATAAATAAATATATTCTTTTAGGGTTATTAATTCACAACACTTTTAAGCCCGGACTCTACCAAAGCGGAGATGTGCGGAGATGTCTCGATCAACCAATAGGATTGCGTTATTTTCAAATCTCTCCGCTTAGCTTCAACTCAAAACGGATTCCTATTGGTTGATTACGAGACATCTCCGCACATCTCCGCTTTGGTGGAGTCTGGGCCTTACTTATGAAATAGACGATGCATCTACTTAAACTTGTTTAAAAATTTGCATTTAGTTTATTTTTAAAATAATATTGTTATGACCCCATGCTAAACGAACCCCACTAATGATTATGCACGTTCAGCGTCATTAACCTTGATGGTTCCTTTAAACAAAGTAGGACAAAAACCACAAAAAAACTGTCTCACACACGACCACACATTTGTTTATTTTGTCCAAATGATTTACTGGCATTTGGATAAGCTTATGTTACAGACGACGCCGAATTGTCAACATGTGGGCCATCCTTGAAACAAAAGAACAACTCACCCATATAATTTCTGAAAAGATTAACGCCAATTTCTAGGAAGAAAAGAAATAAGAAGTTTCGTATTACTTTTAAAACCATCATTATTTATTTTTTTAATGGCCCTAATTATTCATAGAGAAAGAGCAATGTGACAAGAATGAAGAAACAGTATAAAAACTCCTTATTTCGATTTCTTTTTGACACCCTTGACCTCCAAATTGTTAGAAGTCGTTTATCTTTCAATCTTTATAATGTGTTTATGAGACGTACAAAAGTATCAAATTACTGAAAGCAAAACGTAAACGATTCTGGGAAGATGGTTATCAAAATAATTACTTTGAGACAAGTGAGATGCATTACGCTACTTTCCATAAAATTACTATAATTTCTCACAACTTAACATTTTGTACATGTAAACGACTTCAAAGAAAGTATGGAATTCTGAATGTATCGCCATTTTGTAAAAAAATAAATACTGTTCGCAATTCGAAAATTTAAAACTCTTTGGTTCACCAAAAAGGAACTGGCAGCTCACAATATTGTTGAGGCCCTATCATTGGCCTTACAGATGGTTTCCTTTGCTTATAACTTCTATGACATTTATGTCAAAACAGCATTACGCGGCAAATTACAAGCAATTTTGGTGTTAAATTACAGCAAATTAAAACATCTATTTAAACTCGGAACAAAGATGTAAGTGTTGCAATAATCATAAATATGCATTTAAACGAGCAAAGTCAGCGACTTGTATATTTTATTGTAGTATTTTTCTTATGATATTTGGCTGAATTTCTCGAGTTCAACGGCCAAGTAATTTTCTGCAATCCTACAGTTTTATGACCGCTATTCTTTGTTTTCAATTCTTTGATTTCGTACTTCCTTCTTATTTTCCCAAGGTTGAAGTTTGTAAAAAAGTTTACAAATCGTGTTTTTGTGATAACTGTTCTTTTTGGCGGTATTTCATGCAAACATTATGTCTTCTTTTTAACCGACTTCAAAAAGGAGGAGGTTCTCAATTCGTCTGAATGTTCTTTTTTTTTTTTTTTGTGTGTTTGTTACGCGATATCTCCGCCATTTATGAATGGATTTTGATGATTCTTTTTTTGTTTGGTAGGCCATACTTCAGAGGTGGTCCCATATAAATTTTATTGAAATTGATTCAGCACTTTTTGAAAAAGTCAACAAAAACAAAAAAAATACACAAATCGTATGTAGACGACGTTCTAGTTGTAGTGCTGGTCCGAGAATTTGTACACTATTGTAATTGTAATTTGTGGCACTAAAAAGTATGAAATAAAAAAACTTTAAAAAAGTAAAAACCGACTTCAAAAAAAACTAAACGGAGTAAAATAATTATTATCATTTAATAAAACTACCAGTTTCAGAAGTCGGTGTTCTACGCTGAAACAAATTGAATGCACCGACTTCTGAAACTGGTAGTTTTATTAAATGATAATTATTTTACTCCGTTTAGTTTTTTTTGAAGTCGGTTTTTACTTTTTTAAAGTTTTTTTTGTTTTAAAAGTTTTTTTTTGTGATATTTGGTTGCCGTTCATGTTCGAGGCTTTTTAGTTTTGGTAATTAAGTCTAACATGTGAGTAAAACTATAGTATAAACAGTACTAATTGTAGTCTACAATGATAAATTAAATACCTAATTACAACAACAGAATTTAGTTAACAAAACTTGTAACGCTATGCTCTGGAATTCGAAGAGTAGCGTCGTTTAAAAAACAGTTCAACGCACAGCATCCTAAGTTTTTTTTTTTAGATTATGTTAAAGGTGTCAATGCCAAATTGTGCTGAACAGTAATATTAATTACGCGTACATAAAACACGCGGAAGTGTAACTATAGTAAATATTTTGTTCAGTGTGCAATTACAGCGTTGTCTTTGTGCTTGTCGGCAGCCGACAGATCGGTGTTGTGTTCCGAACTTTATTGCGTAAACATCCAAAAATGTCACCAAAGCAATGTTGAGAATTTGACCTCTATACATGCGGCCAGATATCAAGCTATAATTTCCAGTATACGCTGACCTCTCATTGTACTAAAACCCTATACAATCCGAGATCTGCTCATACTGGAAATGTAGCCGTGTGTATATGCTCTCGCAATCTCTTCCTTATCCTCCTAACGTTTCAATGTTCATTACCAGGGTAGATTTTCAAAAGCTCACCGCATGCACTGTATCCAACAAGTACTATTTGTTTATGATATGATGAGGTTTTGATTTTAATCGGAGTGTTGCCTTCTTGCCTCCCCATAACGAACATATAGAGAGAGAGATCAAGAGAGATGAGAGAGAATCATTGTCAAAACCGCCACATTTAACAAAAGGATTGGTACTCGCATTGTGTCATTAAATATTATCAGATAGGATCCTTTTGCCAAATCTCTTCACTATAAATTCAGTTTAAAGTCTTGCGGACTACATACATACCAGCTAAAGATGATTCAAAGCTCAATAACTCTGTATGTAATTAAATATTTGTTTCAACCATAGAGTTTAGAGGTTAAAATGAGGTTCATTATGCTGTTACGGTGGCAATGACATGCCACAAGTGGTTGACCTCACTAAATAATGGGAGGTTTATGGTTCAACAAACCATCTTTGTGATCGCCATATCAACTGCAAACATCGTAAACTCGTTCAAGGCTTGCTTGCAATAACATGGTTGTTTAAGATCGTGTTTGTTAGGAGCTTAAGCTTTGAGTTAAAAGGTAACGTAAGGTTAGAAGAAACAAAGTATAAAAAATGCGATAATTACATACATATTTGGCTCCTCAATACAGCGGCGATCAGGAAAAACTAAAGGTTAATGTCAAAAAGATGGACAATCAGTACCCGCCAGTGTACTCTTACTTATCCTATACCCATCAGGCAAAGCAGTCAGAATAAAATCATGTTTAAAAGTTACATATTTTTTTTTTATTTTTTTTGTTTACCTTTTGAAAACTTAACGTTGCCCCACACTAAGATATCTCTTGTATCGTGTGTTTGTCCAGGAAAGTACCACCCCCCATACCTATTTCCGCCGCCAAGCTGTGTTCCGGTTTGAAGGGAACGGTTGCCGTTGAAATTACAGGCACATGAGACTTTCCAACTTGGTGTCTAAGATTGACAACGCATCAGCAATTTCCTTTGTGGTGTTGGCGGTAACTATCAGGCTTGTTCGTCAACCGATTACATAACAAAAAACAAAGGAAGTTCTATCATTTACCATACTGGCGTTGCAACAAGCATCGGTAAAATGTATCAAGATTAGAAGACACCAAAAATATCTTTGTCATACTTATTACTATCATGATACCTTAATACAACGCAAAATACGCGCTCAAACTTGGAGTTGCGGACACCAGCCCGTTATCTATACTAATATCTAATATTATAAAGAGGTAGAATTTGTTTGTTTGTTTGTTTGTATGTAGGAGTAATCTCCGAAATTACTTATCCGATTTCAAAAATTCTTTCACCAATGGGAAGCTACGTTATCCCTGAGTGCTATAGGCTATATTTTGGGATCAAAAAATTAGGGATCCGTAAATTAACGGGAGCGAAGCCGCGAGCAAAAGCTAGTACCTTATATACCTTAATACTATGAACGTGTCAAGCAAACGTATTTAATCACACAGAACTCGAAAAAGTTTTTTTTCTGTAATTGTTTAATAGAATACTGGGGCTCTAATAGACAAGACCTAAGCCTAACAGTGAGCATTATTTACAGTGCGGCTGATCAATTGCAAACGGTTTTTTTGTATGCAGTATACTTTTTTACTTATAAATTGACTACAAAGCCATTACGTGGCCATTGCCTAGCTATTTCAGGACGCAACAATACATAAGAAAAAATAAAAGAATGACGCATCTGGCCATATAGAAAGTGCAAACCTTGTACCATTGTTTCTTTAATTTATTATACAATATACAACTTCTACATGAACCTAACTCAGGTGTAATCAAGGCTAATTAAAAAGAATTCTAAAACTTACAAACAGGCATCTAGGATTAAAACAATAGGCCTTTAACTTGAATCGTTGAACTAACATAGATATGCTTTCAACTTAAGGAAAATCAAAGTATTTGTCGTGATAAAAATAAATATTGAACACCAGTTTTTGCCCGCAGCTTCGCTTGCGTGATATTTTGAACCCGTTAAGTGACGATTTTCCATACAAACTTTCATCCCTTATTTAACTCCCTTAAGGGTTGAACTTCGAAAAATCCTTCGTTATTCCTTTTCTACATTATAAAGGGAACCTCTGTGCAAAATTTCAGCTTTCTAGATCCAAGGGTTTGGGCTGGGCGTTGATGAGTCAGTCAATCAATCAGTCAGTCAGGACTTTTCTTTTTATTTATTTATATAAATATATACATATTTATTACCTACTTATACATTATTCTGTAAATAGGTTATCTACTTCACTAATCTAGTTGGTTCCGGTAAACGTTACATGTCCTCAAACGTAGTCTGCATGCGATGGACCCTGCCGTAGGCCCTGCGCGAAACTATCAACACACAGATAGCGAAAAAAACTATCTAACTTGCTAGCCAAGATTCCAGTTGGTAAGCAGCGTCAGTTTAAATATCTTTAAACTGTGGCAGGAGTTCTGCAGCATCGACAATCACTGAGGTCACTAACCCGCTAGCCTAGTATAATGGGGCATGGGACATACCTCTAACCGTGGACGTGATGATGATTGATAGATTCCCCATACATTGTTATCAGATGTAAAACTTTTTTTCTTTCAAGACAGCCACAGCACTCATTTATACAGCCTACTAAGATAGCCGTATACCAATTTAATCATATTGAGTCGTCAATTTCAAATTCTTAGCGGTCTTGGCATATCTTTTATTTCTACCATCTGAAGTCTTAGGTCATCGCTCTCCGTGGGACGACAGTACTGGCTAATTACATTCAGTATCATACATACATTCATACAAGTATCAAGCCAACACGTGGGTTGTATGATTGTATGAGTTTGTATTTAATGTACGATTAATCATCCGTTCTTTATGGTTTGTTTGGAGTGCAAGCTTTTAAAGTTAGATGGGTTAATTAATCGGAGTGGTCGTGGAGATATGAGAGTTTTAAAGTTTCAAGTGTTTGTTAATGTTGGCTATAGTTAGAACAAAGGAAAGAATGACATGTTATTAATTAGTTCAATTTGAGATTCATTTGTTTTTATGCCTGACTTGTGACTTAACACGTTCAGTGCCGGGTGCCCTCCACAAGGGCACCCTGTAGTCGCAATCGCCATGCTGGGTGCCCTCGTGGAGGGCTCATTTTAATGTAGGTTTTTCTTGGAAAATACACCGTCATGAAAGAAGCAAACACCTATTTTTCGCGTGGTAGCGTATTTTTATGGTTTTTAACCTAATGCCAGGAACCCTCCTCAAGGGTTCACTTTTAGTGCAAACGTAATGCCGTGGAACCTCCTGGAAGGTCCACTAGCAATATGTATGGCGGCATGGCATATGAGCTCTATGAAAAGTGTGGTGGACTCGAATGTATTAATGCAACATTTAGACCAAGACTAGGACGTTTTATAGACAAATAGCGACCAACCTGGCGTCGCTCGGATACGTTTTAAAGCTTAAAATCTTCTGGAAGAAATTACCTAAATAAGGATGAAAACTAGAAATAGTTTAGAAGAAGTAAGCGGACAAACACTCACGCAAAATGCGAGTCCATTTAGAGAATTCAATCAAGCTGCAGCAAGCAAGTTTCGCTCAAAAATATCCAAGATCAGTAAGGACAAGCCAGTCAGGCAGTCAGCATGACTGTCTCAGCTATTACAAAACCGACCTTATCTAGAAGAACACATAGTTTACAATACTTCCTCTTGATAAGTGTGAGAAAACTTAGAGGAAAAGAGGGGCTTGCTGCGGTCTGTCCGTGGATAGGTGACCTTCGTAACATATCGAGACCCCTCCGTGCCTAGGAGAGCACGTTAAACCGTCGGTACCGGGTGTCATACGAATACCAATGACAGTCGTTACGGTAGTCAGAAGCCCGAAACTCTGACAACCGGTCTAACCTTAGGATATCGGCATTGCCCAGTGGTTGCCGAGCTATCAGAGCTCCACCAACCTATCAATAAGTAGTCCGTAACTATTGACCAGATAAGCTAAATGTGACCTACAAATATGACATTTAAGTGTTCTTAAATATTGTCATTATCACTATTGATATGTGGTGAAGTGCAAATGTTAGCTATTGAAAAGTTTTGAGACCGAATTAGCTTTATCATCATCATCATCATTTAGCCGAAAGACGTCCACTACTGAACACAGGCCTCCCCCAAGCATGTTGGGGGGGTTCGCCATAATCGCCACGCTTGGCAAGCGGGTTGGCGATCGCAGTATGGTTGTTAATATACTCAGAGAACGCTGCTGCCCATCTTCTAGTGAATCCCTTAGTCGCCTTTTACGACACCTATAGGAAGAGATGGGGTTGTGCTATTCTTTACGGCCGGCACCACACGGACTGATCGCAGTTACTGCGTGTAAAAAACTGGTATTCAGCCACATCTGGTTAGACTGGAAGCTGATCCTAGCATAGTTGGGAAAAGGCTAGGAAGAAGAAGTGTGCGAACTCCGCGAACATCCAGTCATCTTCGACTAACTACGTCACTATGACATCCGATTCTCATAACCGTTAAAAGTACCCCTCGACAATTTATAGCGTGCTCTCTACTCCTAATTCATATATCCTGTTGCAAAGAGGGGATCTAATGTCATGCGGGATTGTACACGGAAGGGTTCTACGTCATATAAATAATACTTAACGCAGTTAACTCTGTGTGCTTAAAGTTTCGGTGTTAATCAATATTTTGCTAAGATTGCAACATAAAACTGTGCTCTATGTAGAATTTTAAAAACCTATAGCCTATATAGAGGGAGTTGGTTCCTCCAATCAGCAAAAGTTAGAATAAAAGAAGTTTTTTTGCTACTTTGTGGTATAATGCTTACACATGACAAAGAAAGTTTTTTACCCATTATAAGCTCATACTTGACCACTAACTCACCAGATGGTCAGTGAAGATGCTTTCGACGATGCTGCACGCTTGCCTAGAGGTAACCTATATTCACTCGAGATTTGAAATTTCCAAGCTATAGTGATAGCTATCGGGAAGCACAGATTCCAGACGAGAGTTCCACTCCAGTTTGTAAAGTAGTGAAATGAAATTGCTCGTATCCGTGCAAAAACGTATAAAAAACCCCTGAGGGAATTAATTACTTACTGAAATACCTAAGCCACGTAACTGGTTGCAAAAAAATAAAACTTATCGTTTATCTTTCGAAGGCAATATTTTTTGTTGTTTTTTTTTACAACAGACATTATTATTGTCACTTAACGCGATAGCTTTAATTAATTTACGTATGCTTACATAATTAAGTAGTTGTATAGATAAAATGATTGATCATCTGTCCCACTGATGATTAGCTGTAGTTTTTGTACCATGATCATCGATAGGACAGAATCATTAATTTCTATTTCATCGCTTTAATGAGTTTGCTGATTAAATTAATTAACCCTTTTCCTGTCCCATGAACCACATTTGAACAAGTGTATTGTTTAACTATTGTGTCTGCTGTCTGGACAGTGAAACTGTTAATCGGTTTCATTCCGAATCACTGAGTTGGAAATAGTTTATAAATTCTGATATTATATGAAGTGACTTTGGAATTTTATTTCCTTATGATTATATTATAAACAAGCGACCTGCCCCCTTGGCTTCGCACGTGTACGTTTTATAGCTTAAAACCGTCCTCTTGAATCGCTCTATCTATTAAAAAAAACCGCATCAAAATCCGTTGCGTAGTTTTAAAGATCTAAGCATACATAGGGACAAACAGACAGCGGGAAGCGACTTTGTTTTATACTATGTAGTGAAGTGTAGCTTTTCAAAAAAGTACCTACTCCGTTAAAAGCACAGTGAGGTAGATTAACATATACATACATAAACTCACGCCTTTTTCCCATGGGGGTAGGCTGAAACTATAGAACGCCACATGCTATGGTCATGACTCATGACATACTCCTTTCGCTTCGTCCACGTTCATACATCTTGTCATACACGCACGCCGGTTAAGAGTCCTCCGCACCTGTCCATGTTAATTTACAAGCAGGACCATGTTAATAAAACATAGTCGGTAATTTCCTGCATCAGAAACTTAGTAATTAGGGTAGAGCCATAATATACCGAACTTGTGATTACGCTTCCAATGCTTTTTAAATTACCCGCAATACACCAGGGCTTATTAATTACTTCACATTTGGTGAAACATATTTCGTTTCATATTCGTTATCATAGCTGCACGTTGACTGCACATTCAGTCAACAATTGCCACCTAGGCGCACTGACTGCATCTTAGTTGCATTTAAGCTGCATTTGGCAGTCGCATAGTTTGCAGTTGCGACTGTACGTGCAGTTTACTTGGATTTATGATTACGAATAAGTATATAAAACGAAATATGTTTCAAGAAATGTGACGTTATTAGCCTCCCAGGAAGAAATTAAGGAGTAACAGGCCGGTTTAAAAAAAAATGCAGGTATAATCACGGCGAAGTTCGGTCGCATAATACCGGCATGGTATGTCTCTACAATTACACTATGTTCAACGAAAGATCACTCCTAACATAACGGTCATTCCGTAAATTGTAGCCGTAAGAAGACTGCTATCGAAAAAACGTAAACGACATCATCAAAAACCGTAAAATAGCTATATTATCCAAGTTTTGTTTTTTAAAAATATTTGATATTCTTTATATAGTAACGTTTTATAGACAAACGTTACAAACTCACCTTACGTTGAAAACGATATAGCTATGGTTAAACTTTTTAAAAAATCAACGTCCCAAAATTATTTTAATTTAGGTTACTGCGATAAGCAACTAACCAAGCGTAGATATAACATCAAAACATCGAATGTTAATATACGGGGAAGTTTTATTTTTAGCAGACCACACTAAAATGCTGAAACATGCTAATAACAAGATGCCGTAAGAGTCTGGATGCTCCAAGCATGTGCTTGAACTTCCATGTCAAGTAATGTCAACCCCTAGTGGCTAGTCGATACAAAGTGCTCGGGTCGTGCCAAACAGCTCGCCTAAATGTCTGGCAGACTTCCAAGTCTATAGTACTTAAGTACTGTGCCAAGGGATAGGCGACGGTCCAGTTCCAGCTTGGCGATGTCAAAGCTAATGTTAGCGACACAATGCACCTTGCTCTTATTGATATTCTTATTTTTATTAAATTGTATGTTCACTTGCAAAAATTATGTTTAAGTATATTAATTCCTTGTAAAATGAACGGGTCGGTCGGATTCAAGTGCGCGCCCAGGTGTCAAAGGGGAACTTGCGGGAGGCAGGGTAACCGAGGTTATAAAAGGAACCAAAACAGCGTAGGCTATGTTTGGCTGGGTACTCTTCAGGTCTCGCCAATAACTGCCCGGTTACGTAGAAATGGCCACCTAGGACAAGCTACAGCAGAACAACAGAAAAAAAAAGTAGGCCATGAACCATTTTTCAGTGTACTGGGCGCACGTTTGTTTACCGGACGACCAAAAAATACAATAATTGCATCATTTCTCTTTCCTATGATCTACAGCTACACTTTATAGATTCTGGTGAGAACGGTTGTCGCCGAAAACCAGCGCTCTGGCAATGCTCTTTGCATGTGCCAAAGTAATATGGATGATTTGCTCGGATGTGACGCATATTTTCTCAAATTTATTTTTTTGTTATTGTTGTTGCTTTTATTTAATTTATACTCTTTGCCATTTTTGTAATTGTTTGCGGGTCATGTGCATCATTTGAAGACGCAAATAAATCCGATTTCTTTCTTTGTTCTAGTACAAGATGAGATTTGAACATAAGTCTCCTCATCGCTGCTGCAATGAACGTGACGTAAGGGAATAATGCCATAATAACCACACTTTGAAAATGGATTGGCGATCGCCATATCTTGTTATAAAATGCAAAGGAGTATCCTGACATAACTCTTGCAATTTGTACTTGAATATTTGTTTTTTGCAATGCAAATGTTTCATTTCCTCGAGAGATTTAAAAAAAATCGCTTTAGCAACCTCTTTGCAAGAATGCACGTATCACGCACCCTTATTGATGCTTGCTGAAATAAAAAATCTAATATCTAAATAAATCTTAATATTTTATACGCTTATCTTTAAGCGGAAGCTCGCCTCAAAACATTTAGAGTTCGTTGACTCTATTGTTCAACCATTTACGATCTGAATTGTATTGTAATATTAATATGTCGCGATAGCTACTGTTGCAAAAAATATGGCTTGCAATGAACTAGGAGAACCTTATTGAAGTAACTTGTAGACTGAACTTACTACCTACACAAATACTTGAACAATAAATAGTAGGTACGTACATACGGCTCCTACAACAAAAATTGACAATGTTAGTTTTTTTGCACATGGTAGTAAATTCGGATCTCACCATCGATTACGAACATTTATGTTTATGTACATGACTTGCATATAATGATCATGATATAGGAAATCATCATAAAAATTGGCAAATCAAAAATCACACCTGTATTCCCCAAAGGGTTGGGCAGACGTATTGTATGTTTAAGTCCCATGTAGTAGGGGGCGAGTGCATCCCACCGCCCGATCAGTAACAGGCCCGAGTAGGCGGCGCGACTCTCAACAGGACGTGGGGCTAGGTCCCACAAAGGAGAGGTCCGCCAGGGGCTGGCGGACCGAGACCTGCCGGGGTTGCGGTGCATGCTTTGCGAATCCCGCGACCCCGGCCCACGGTCAAGTGATGGAACATCGTGGTGGTTTTAGCCGGTAAGAGTCCGGCACATCCCCGTCTTCCCCAGACGGGGGAAAAAAAGGGGGCGGGTGCATTGCCATCGATCGGGCCCAAATCCAGACTCCGAGCTGCTGCTGAGAAATGTCACACGGCAAAACCAAATAACAGATTTGCCTGATCTAGGCATCAAACCCAAGACCTCATGTTCAGCAGTCGCGCTTGCGACCACTAGACCAACGAAGGAGTCCAAGTTCTCCAAGTTAGCAAATCAACTTTTTAATCGATTTTATCTTCAAGAAATCGTTCGTCACTTTAATATGACTTTCTGAAATAAAAACTATTGTGGCTCAAGCCAAGTTTTGATACACAATTAAAATCTAAATAATATTGTCTACAGCAGAAACCTCAATTTAATCAAAATCAATCACAATATTCAACTAAGGGCCGATTTTTCAATCGTCAGATGACTTTTACCTGAGGAATAAATATCACGCTTTGACAGCTTTTGTATAGAAAATCTGTCAAAACGTCAAAAATATTCATCGAATAAAAGTTATCTGACGATTGAAAAATCAGCCCTAAAACACACAAGATTGATTAAACTCCCAATAAAAATTACTTTCTACCACTTACCAAAGTAAATGTATTCTCCATTAGATCTCCCATCTCCGTATAAAAGACAAAATGCCGTAATTACTCATTGTCTAAGAAAGCTGTGTGATAATATCTAGTGAGTGGTGTGTGTCATTGACCGCACTTTCGTGACATTGGAGGCTGTGCAATAGTATCTACTAGTAATGGTAGTACCTACCATAAGTCTTACCAAATCGCTCTACTTAGCCTTTTCCCGACTATGATGGGGTCAGCTTCTATTCTAAATAGATGCGGTTGAACTGTTGAACACCAGTATTTTACACGGAGCGACTGCTATCAGACCTCCGCAACCCAGTTAGGTACTGGGCAATGTCAATATACTAAACTTAAGACGGATATAAAGGAAGCAGGTAACCAGCGCTGACCTACCAGCACTTATCGGTACTGGGGGTCTACTCCCTAAGCACGAAGTCCATGGTTTCGGCCTTAGTTACGAGCGTTTCCTACTCCCTATCACCTACGGACCTACGATCATTTAGGGCCCGAACTAAGAATGAATGACAACACGGTTTGACAGTTATCCCTACTACCGATGTGTTTTTGCCTGTCCGAAAAGTTGAACTTGACACTTGTTTTGTTCACTTCTACGTTTCGGGCTACTTTCGGACGAGCGAGTAACTTCGTTGACGGACTTAGGGAGTAGGCCCCCTGGTCCGTGCAGGTAACCGCTACATAAAGGAAGAGGGTAGAAGCAGGGGCTGGTATTTTTGAACAAAAATGCGCCTTGTTCCCTTGCAAATACAGCAAAAAATGACGGCCTACCAGCGCTGATCGGAGCAGGTCGGAACTTGTCGGTGACGTTCGGAGCTTGTCGACGCTGGTTCGCAACACAATATAGAGACTATCTGCGCCGACTAACTGCGCGGCCAGCAAAGACAAGCGCTGGCAGATCGGCGCCGGCAACCCTCTTTCTACGTGTATACGCACTAAGACTGGTTGTCCGATATTCGGGCTTTTTGCTACCCGTAATGACTGTCATAGGTATTCGTATGACACCCGGACTGACAGCTTATCGTGCTCTCCGAGGCACGGAGGGGTATCGATGTATAACGAATGGTCACCTATCCAGGGATTGACCACGGCAAGCGTAGGTTAACCTGGCAAATCGTGTGATCCAATCCAGCTCGCTTTTTGTAGGATCTATCGGTCCGCCTGGCTAGCTACCACCCTCACATTAAAGTCCGGCGCCAAGCAGTTTACTGTGTTCTATCGTACCTAGAAAGCGAGAGGCGTGTAGGGGAATCATCCCTCTACATATCTGCTACTTGGACCAACAGGTGGACCGACTTGGGTCAATGGTCCCACCAAGCCATATAACAGTAAGGGCCTTTTTCCTGTGACGCGGGCTCATGCCCGCATGCGTGCGTAGCACCCGTGGCGCTTGAATTTCACCTTTTCATACATATATTTATTGTGATGCGTGAAACACGCACGAAAAGAACTGCGAGCGCCACGTATGCGGGTGACGCACGCCCGCGGGCACGAACCCGCATGACAGTAAAAAGGCCCTAACGGTAAATTCAAACACCACCTTTTTTGCGTCGGGATTAAAAATAAAAGTCTCACGTGTTCACGTTTAAAATACATTCCGTTTATCATGAATTTATGACAACATTTCCATAAAATGCATTTCTATTTTATCTTATCCACCACACATCTGATAAAGATATTATAATCTATTATCATAGACATATGATTGACATATCCTCTGAAGTCATCCATCGAGTATTAAGGCTGTCACACACGGTGGTACTAAAATAATTCATATCTGCAGATTATTATCTTTATGTATATCGGGTGTAAAAATACCCTTAATGAAGCCGAGAGTCACATATTCTTCCCATCGAACGAAGATTATTATGCATTGGGCCAAACCTAGGAATCGACTGGATAAGAAGATATAAAGGTAAAAGACACTTTTTTGATATTTGTTACGAAATCTAAGTTTCGATGTTCTTCTAAACAAACATTATCAAAAAATGTCAAAGATATTTTGCTTTGCGCGCGCTACAGTTAACAGCTGTTATTAATAACTAGAAATAAAAATAATTTCCCAGCAATTATTTTTGCTCAATATTACTTAGTGTGATGTACAGTATGCGTAAACTTCAGCTTCGTTAAGGCAATTTTTACACCATTATACTTACATACCTGACAGAATCTATTGATGTCTGTTGATACATATCGATAAAATATATTTTATCTGCGCCGAGTGTTTCATGTCCATTGATTTCTATGAAGAGCTACATATATCGTAAGATATGCGCTCAAATAGAGATTTTTTAGTATCTGCACCGTGTGTGACTGTATTTAAACGTTCGCGCCTTTGTCTACGTATCAATCTAACAAGTTCCAAGTACTTACAACATCAATACATTAGTTAATAGTTTCTTTTGTTAGTTGTACCGACCTAAATATATTGTACCCGTGTGTTTCGTAAAGCACCTTGAAGCTTTTGTCTCTGTAAGCTTAAGGTCTATGGTAGTTGAAAGTTGATGTCAAAATAATGTGTATAAGTACAACATTATGCCTTTCACCCATAGAACTACTGACGCTCATGGACTATGCCGAAACTCTTGAACGCAAAGGTTGTGATTCCGATCTTTACAAGCAAGTTTTTTTTTCTTGTTTGTCTTACTTGCGGACCTTTTGTACTTAACCGGGCAGTTATTGGCGAGATCTGAAGGGTCTCCAGCCAATGGAGGGGAAGTATCATACTTAACCTAAGCTAATTACTTATAATACACTAACATCATGACTACTAGCAGCAATAGCACTAAGGGCAACCCATAGTGGGGCTCGGACCTCGGCTTAGGGCGTTGCTGGCAGGAGATTGGGAGGGAGATATCTTAATGAAGGCTGAATTATAGGTGTGACTGCGGAGTCTGAAGAGACGACGAGTAGACGGGAGAGCTGTGTGAATCGTAACCGGCGGTGGGACGTTGCGACGTAAGCCGGACGGCGGCGGACGCTGTGTAGTATGTTTTTACATATTATTTTTGGATTATTGTTTTTACACATTTTTCATAAATACTCGCGGAATGCGAGTACTTCGGAGTGTATATAGCGCCAAATCCACTAGCAAGTTTTACTAAAACAACAACAACAACTTTGTTGGTTGTTTGTTGCAACATTGTGGCAACATTAATAAAAATGTTATGTATACAGAATATCCCACCAAAATTCGAATCACATTCGATATTTAAATCAAGTACTGTCGCCAACAAACATTGTATCCCATCCATCCTAAAAAAATAACAATAGATTTAAATACCGCAAAAAGATAACTGCAAAACAGCTTTTTTAATTACCTAGACATTTAGACAGTTTTTCCTTCAGTTCGGCAGCCAGGAAGCACGGTCTAACCTTCACGGTTGGTGCTCCAATTGTCAATATAACAGTAAGAAAATGTTAACAGCTAGTTTTTCTGGAAAGCTCAATTCAATAGGATTGGATATTACATGGTCGGCCATTTTTCTTTTGTTGGTAGAATTGCCGTTATAATTTGAATATCAATTTAAATTATATGGTGATATCAGCACTCCCAAACTGAATTTCGACAAATCGTTCTTCAACAAGATTTTACTTCGATACTATGGAACTCCGACATTACTCTACTCCGACAATTATGGAACTTCGACACCTAATTTGGGGCACCCCGACACGGATAGGTTAGGTTCGAAGGGGATGACGGGGGCTTCGTTCGCTCGCTTTGCTCGCTCACTCTAGCCACCGTCATCCCCTTCGTGTTAGGTCGCTTTAAACCCCAGTGTCGAAGTTCCATAATTGTCGGAGTCAGTCCATGGATGAGTGACCATTCGTTACTCATCGAGACCCCTCCATGCCTCGGAGAGTACGTTAAACTGTCGGTCCTGGTCAATAAGAATGCCTGGCTTCTAGTCTCAAGTTTTTGGTAAGTCTTCGATTTCGTGGAACTAAGCATTTGTTGAGCACACACTCAGAGAGATGCAAAGATTGCTTTATAACTATATTAAATTAACTCAAAAACAAAGTCTGAGCAAAGTTTAAGTACGCTTTATAGTAACCTTCAAAGCTTGGTAAATAATACGAATCAGCCTTTACTCGTCTTTTCTGTAAACAAATCAAATATAATGATACCTTAGTGACACACGCACTTTCGCTTCAAATGAACAACATGAATGACGTCAATGCTAGTGCGTCGCATTTCACGAACGTGTACAATTATTATGATAAAACCTGACCATAGCAGAAGCTATGTATACCAGGAAGCTCCAGAGTTCACGGAAGGGAATCCTATCAATTTCGTAGTAAAACAAATTATCGAACATCTTTACCATCCGCAGCGGGCTTTGGTATAAGAACAACAAATAATGTTCGTATGTATTATTTATTATGCTAAACTAGCTCGTACTACAGTTACAAGACAATAATTATAATCTATCACAGATTTGTCTAATCGTACACGACATGTAACAGGAATAATGCAAACACTCAAACACCCTAATTAGAATATTCAGTTATAATCATTTATGTGCTAAAATATTGTTAATTAAAGAAAATAGTATTACTTTTCACTGTTAACTGCATTAAAAATTCAGACTTATATGATGACTTTTTTTACCATCTAGAAAAAAAATGGGTAGGTGAACGGAGTAGAGGCTTTGGTATTGATATTTCTTTGATTTTTTTTCGTAAAATTTTTACTCAAATCATACGCAGGTGTGTATGATTTGAATTTAGACATTATTTTATCAATTTATTTATTTCAAAATATCTGTTTTTATAAATTTAGTATGAAAATTTACTTCAAATTAGTAGTAGATTATATTTATTGATAGATAAATTTCATAACAGGCAGTTAAAAAAAGAAAAACTATGCCATGGGTTTCTACTCCGTTCACCTATTATACCCAATTTTTTTTTCCAGATGGTAAAAAATTCATCCGGTATATGTCAAATAAGGTGTCAATTTTCTTTATACCTATCAATTAAAAGAAAGATAGGTAAAAAGCGCGTTATAAAAAAAACACATTAAAAATGGCTAAAATTGATTCAATTGCTGATTCTTAACAATTTATTATGTTAAACGTTGTATACAACATTTCTTCTCACGGTAGAACGTGTTAACTGCTGCTCTATGTCGTCTAACAAATAATAAAATCCGTATCATCTTAAACTCACTACTATAAATAAAACAAGCCATCCTAAGATAAAATCCTTTTAAGTCCAGACGTTCATACGTCACGAAGCTAATAAAAATTGTGGACTTTAGTACGTCTCAGTTGGGGCAGGACGGACGAACGGACATAAAAACAAAAGCATACAGGACGCATCGTAAAAGTTGCATTAGAAAGTGCTCACTAAACGTAAACAGTATAGTTGAGCACACAAGTGTATTGGATGTGAAAAGTTTAGGCTGATGATGTGTATTCATCCTTATTTCGCGTGCTAGATATATTGCGCGACACACGACGCCGACTCCTCGTGTAAATTAGTGTTTATATTCTATTGTTTATTTATAGTATTTTTATGTTAGTTGTAAGTTTTATATTGTACTAGCTTTTGCTCGCGGCTTCGCTCCCGTTAATTTACGGATCCCTAATTTTTTTGATCCCAAAATATAGCCTATAGCACTCAGGGATAACGTAGCTTCCTATTGGTGAAAGAATTTTTGAAATCGGATGAGTAATTTCGGAGATTACCTCCTACATACAAACAAACAAACAAACAAACAAATTCTACCTCTTTATAATATTAGTATAGATTATCTTATTGTATTTTCTTAGTTGTATATTTTATGTAGTGGTTTCGCCTTGCTTCTACGACACAGGGAATCCTAGTGTGGAAGCTAGTGCTTAATGTAAGTTTATTTGTACAGTAAAGATTATTATTATATCCGGTCACACGTTTGTTGCCCCCTTCGCCTATGTACTGGCGGCTTTCAGGGAGCCCAGCTAGTGAGCTGGCGAGTCACCGTCTGCCAACACATATTATTATTTATTTGTACAGTAAAGATTATTATTATTATTTCGCCAAACAAGCCGACGGTTTACCTGGTAAGTGGTTACCGCTGCTTAATACACCTACTACACCAAGAAAGAACATTGCTGATGCATTGGCAACCCTAAAGACAAAGTAAAAAAATCTCATGTGCCTGTTATTTCACTGGTACTCCTTCAATCTGGAACAGCAATGCCGCTTGACGGTAGAAATAGGTACCTACGGTGGTAATACTTCTCCGGATAAACTCATTCACTAGGAGCTCTACTGCTACTGTTAGTTACGGCCATTAAGTCTCCATACAACTAATTATTTTTTATGACATATACCAAATCCCAGTTTTCTTGATCTGCCTTGAGGGCCGTGGTCCGCGCGTGCCTCTTAGGAGGATGTCGGGCAAGGCTCTCCAGAACGAGAGATCCGACAGTGGCTGGTAGACCGAGGCCTGCCGGGGTCTGCCGGGGTTGCGGTGCATGCAGCTGCAAATCCTGCGACCTCGGCCATAGGTCAGGAGAAGGACCACGGTGGGTTTTTAGCCGATAAGAGTCAGGCATAATCCTGTGCCTTCCCCGGGCGAACGGCACCCATGAGGATTTCCGAACTGTTTCTTGTAAGTATATCCATCGAGCAAATCTACGTTGTATTTTTTCAATAATTAGAGCATATTTTTCCTCATAAGGATTCCAAATTACAGCACGATACTCGAGTATACTGCGCCCATAAGCAATAGTACCCCCTTTTCGACTAACCTTGTATAATCATAAATTGTCGAGACTCTTGTCTCGAGTATATTATACTCGATTAACCAAGCAACTGAATACAAAATTATCATTATGCCCATTAAAGGTGTGATATACTGGTTAAATACTTAGATACTCAATAGAACACTCATTATTGCATGCCATCTGAGCATTAACTAGGAACTGCCTCTTAGGGATCATAAATATAACACTGATTGAGCTGTTAATATTTACATAATAATGCTAGATCTAGGATTATGTTCATTATCAACTGTGTTGACTTATACTAGTCAGTCATTTTGAATTTAATAGGTAGATACAGTACGATACAACGAAGAAGTTACATCGATGTACCCGATCGAACAACCAATGGCAGTCGCTCTATTTTGCGACATTTTGCTCTATTGTACTAGGCTTGCGTTAGACCGCCATCTCGCCTGATGTTAAGCGATCGATGATGCGGTCTACGATAGAGCACGCTTGCCCAGAAGAAACCGATTCACTCGTGAGTTGAAGACACCCAGATTATAGCTGTCGGGATCACCCACTCGGGCAGCGCATTCCACTGTTTGGCGGTTTTCACAATGAAAATGGAACCAAAGCGCTTCGTCCCACTTACACTTATTGAGTCAGAATAACGTTTTTTTTAAAGCAGTCATCATCATTATCATTAGCCGAAAGACATCCACTGCTGGACATAGGCCTCTCTCAAGCATCGCTATCCATGTTGGGGGAGTTTGCCATAATCGCCACGCTTGGCAGGCGGGTTGACGATCGCAGTATGGTTGTTAAAGTACTCAGAGAACGCTGTTGTCCATCCCCTAGTGAATCCCTTAGTCGTCTTTTACGGCAGCCATAGGAAGAGATGGGGTAATGCTATTCTTTACGTCCAGCACCACACAGACACAGTTATTGCAGTACTATTAAACATTCTTCGTCTTTAAGTCGCACTCAGTTCCGTTTTACGAAATTTTCCGATGCGACTTCTTTGTTGTGTCGTACTGTACCTACTTGTAAAGTTTGCGAAATAATGCCAATGGAATATAACCTAAACACTATTCTATTTCAAGCAGTCAAATTAAATTGCAGTTTATCCTTATCCTATTAATGTATTTGGGTACATAATGTAGAAGTATTAGCACTTAGCAGAGACTGCGAAAACAAGAAAGGATGAACGTGGGCCACATAATTTAAAATTCTAAAAACATCTTCAAACGAAAATATTTTAAGACCCCACAGTGTATCCCAACACCCTTAAACCCATGTGTTAATTTGACCGTAAGCAAGGGACGGGCCCTTCAGTTTTTTTTTTAGAATTAAAATTTGCAAGAGAATCACTACATAGTGTAAAACAAAGTTGCTTCCCGCTGTCTGTCCCTATGTATGCTTAGATCTTTAAAACTACGCAACGGATTTTGTTGCTGTTTTTTTTAATAGATAGAGTGATTCAAGAGGAAGGTTTATATGTATAATGCATGCATATTATAGTAGAGAAAAACGCAGAATACGCGATAAACAACATCCACGCGGGCGAAGCCGCTGGCGACCTCTACCCCCTTATTACAAAAGATGGTTTAAACCAAGACTAAGGTAAACCCAGGTTTAAAATATACCCATCACTTTCTTATGTGATATAACAAAAAGAGACGGGGCTATTTTAAAACCTAGGTTTTTCTTAGACCATATTTTGTATTATGGGGGCTAGTGTTTTACAAAACTCGAAGTACTCAAACACTTTTATCGGCGTCTTTACTTTCATTCAAAATCAAAAACTATCTCAAGTGCATTAAAGATCGAATACTCTAGTGATGAAACCTCCGTGTTCAGAAACTTTATAGTTATTAAATCTATTGTACTTTAACGTCTTGAACCATAAAATAAATATTTAAAAACCCTCATGAAAAGATAAAGATACGAGAAAAAAAATGTGTGTGTCCTTTATCGATATTTGAAGCTTTTTAAATGTTTGCAAAGACACTGATTATTTATGAGTCAACAATACAATAGGTATAGATAAAATAGTTGCTGGCGCCATAGAGGAATGCTTTTACTTTTTAGGGTTCCGTACCCAAAGGTTAAAACGGGACCCTACTACCACAATGTACCTATTTACTACACACAGTGGGTCAACGCTCATACATTTGACAGGTCCTATGAAATGTCAAAATTATGTAAGGGCGGAGGTTATGTCCCAAGTATGCAGTATGGCTACTCAGGACATAACCTCCGCTCCTTTACCCCGCAACCCCCCGCATGATTGCTCTGCGACAATGTTCTACGTTGACCGACTGTAAGGAGTAAGATATAGGTAGACTGTGCTATTACTAAGATTCCGCTGTCCGTCCGTCTGTCCGTCCGTCACCAGGCTGTACCTCATGAACCGTGATAGTTAGACAGTTGAAATTTTCACAGATGATGTATTTCTGTTGCCGCTATAACAACAAATAGGTACCTAGTAAAAAACAGAATAAAATAATAAATATTTAAGGGGGCTCCTATTCAAGAAACGTGATTTTCTTGCCGTTTTTATAAATAATGGCACGGAACCCTTCGTGCGTGAGTCTGACTCGCACTTGGCCGGTTTTTTTTATTATGTTATGAGTAATAGTAACCTTTGTAAATTGTTCATGTCGTGGTTGGTGATGCACAATTAGATAAATTTACGATATGCCATTCCGATTCTATGCATAATACAATGCTATCTGAATACATATAGTGACAAGAGTCTAGACACATAAAAAGCGAATGGAGGTTCAGTGCCCAATACAGATGCGTCAACTGTTTTATTCCCGGTTCCCGTTCCCCAAAACGAGTCGTTTTTCTTACCAATGGTAGCATGTTTTATTGCAACTCTGGGCGTATAAATAAATAAACTCTTATAGTGGGTACACACGTACGTACATGCTCGATAAACTTGCTCGATCTCGAGCAAGTACGAACGTGTGTACCATGCAAGTCTCAAGACAAATACTCGAAACCAACCAAAATGTTCAAACGTCCATAATTCTTGCTCGATGCTCGAAGCAAACATGGTACCTACGTGTAGCCGCGACGTCGAGCATGTTAGTCGTGATTGATATTTTTATGAAGAGGGTGTGAGTGCGCAGCTAAAATGTCGGACTTTCGTTCATTTTCTCGGGATTTTGTGGAACAATTTATAAATATGTATCGGGAAGAAGAGTACTTGTGGAAAATTATGTTAAAAGAATATAGTGATAAGGGTAAAAGAATCGCAGCTTATGAACGTTTAATTTAACGAATCGGCCATTGCTCGAAGAGTTTTAACGCACACTAAACATGTTCTTCGAGCAAGCTTCTTACGTGTAGACGCAGGGTCGAGCATGTTTGTAGATAGCCATGCTCGGATGAAACATGCTCATCGAGCATGTAGCTGCGTGGAGACCCACCATTAAGCTTAATTAGCTTATGAGTTTATTTACCTGTTTTGTTTATTTTTTTCGCCTATGATACTCAATGAATGGTTTAGCACGGCGACACAGCTGGCGGGCACGACTAGCGCGATATCGCTCCGTGCAGTCAGTTAACTAGGGCCGCTAAAATACCTCGGGTACCATGTACCATTTTTTTTAAATTTAATCTGAAAAATCCCATGCAGTGTTAATCTATGCCGCTACATAGCTACCTATTTTTACATTCTTTGACCCCCATGAATCATTTTTTTACATCCACGCGGTTTCGGAATTCAGATTCACCCTGAAGATAGTTGTTCCGGGTTTGGATGTTGTATGAGATTTGTGTCTGTCACGTAAATCACGTGCTTTAAACTAGGGCCCTATTCTAGATGGGGCCCATTTCTCCCGTACCAAGGGCTTTATCTAGAATAGGGCCCTAATTCAAAGCAAGTGGATTTGCGTGACAGACACAATCTCATACAACATCCAAACCCAGAACAACTATCTACAGGGTGCATCCGAATTCCGAAACCGCGTGGTTGTAAAAAATGATTCATAGGGGTCAAAGAACGTAACAATAGGTAGCTAAATACATGTACATTACATATCTGCAATTCTAAACACACATATTATGTATAACAATTATTTATACACAAATAAATCAATTATAACAAGGAACAAACACAAACATTTACATTCTTTTTACTGTTCCTTCGTTATCGTTTGTTTATTCATCGGCGCGTGCGCAACTTAGCTTCGACGCAATCACGTACGCACTTCGCCTTCTAGGAAACATCAGAAACGCATGGTTCGTATCGAATGACAGCAAACTATCGAATGAGTATCGAGATTACCGATAAAGAATAATGAAGTAATGTGGCATTGATAACATTATTCGATTATCAATTTACCTAGTACCCTGATAGGCTTTTGTAATTTTCGTCTAATGACATATCTCTAAAAAATTTAAAATTCCCCTTTCTTGGTAGCGATTATTTAATGCAGTGGAAAGTGCTTGCCATAAAGAGTCGTGAGAGCTCAAACACGATGCGACTACAACTAGTCATTGCGGAGGACCGATCACCACCCTGAGTCACCTTCAAAGTACTTCTTACCAAAATAAGTCAAAGGTAAAATCGATGGGTCTGCCTGATTATTAGCTATTTTAAAGTAGTGTTAACAACTTTCTGATCCAAACTCTCAATCAGATCAGCTCAACGGTAGGTTTGGGGTACCTCCATGAAAAGAGCCTCCACCAGTGACGATACTTAAGTACGTCCGGCGCACCCTGGGCAGTCAGCCCCGCTACCAACCTTGCTGACTGGCTAATATTTACACCACACCATGAGCTATTTTCGTACCTATAGCTCGTGCCGACACGAGAGAAGAAGAACGGTAGGTACCCTATATTGTTAGTAGGTTTGCGTCAGTTTGCGTATATGTTAGAAATTTCAAGTCATTTCGTAAGAGAAATAAATACCCATCGTTTGGCTGGAATCCCCTGGGACAACAACATCACATTTGATGAATATTTCGTTCACATATCAGCAATGGATTTGTAAGGGCCTAGTAGGCTAATTCACCTAACTAAAGAAGTTCAGTTGCAGTTAAGTTTCGATCAACACAACGCTTTTCATATTCCCTTAATAGACGATCGCAGTCCTACTCCTTACGTCCGTCAATGAAGTTAGTCGCCCGTCCGAAAGTAGCCCGAAACGTAGGAGTGAACAAAAGAAGTGTCAAGTTCATCTTTTCGGACGGGCAAAAACATATCGGTAGTACCTATGTACATCTGTCAAATCCTTTTGTCATTCATTCTTAGTTCGGGCCCCGAAATAATCGTATGTCCGTAGGTGACAGGGAGTAGGAAACGCTCGTAACTAAGGCCGAAACCACGGACTTCGTGCTTAGGGAGTAGACCCCCAGATACGCTCGCGTGAACTTGACTGCAGCGTCCCTGCAACGCTTACCCAGAAGAAGCCTGTTCACTCTAACTTTGAAGAGATTCCGGTTGTAAACGTTCGGGAACACAGACGTGACAGACACAGTAGTGAGTTCCACTCTTTTGCCGTGCGCATTAAGAAGGATGTTTGGAAGCGAAAAGTGCGAATTGTATAATTCACCATAAGTGACATTATTACGTCACCCTCCGCGCTAACTGTCGTAACTAGGAATTGATAATTTTTCAAAAAAAATCTCACAGTGACGTATCTGCTTCAAATGAATAGAAATAAATAAATAGATACCTTAGGGCTTTAGGGCAACTACTAACCAAGCCAAGAGCAAAATAAAAAGTTATTAATTCATTAATAAAGCCACAGCTAACGCAACTACTAAAAAGTTTTCAATTGCTAGATCCGACAGTTAGCGCAGAGGGTGACGATTAGTCCCCCAGGATCATCACAATAGGAGTAGCCTACACTAGATACATAACTTTAATTGTTTCTAAATCCCTATAGACCTCTACTACCAACAAATGGCCACCCAATGACACAAACTCAACCTTCACCACACTACTTCTGTAAGCTAATCACACGAACGATCCCCGCGCACCTGCGCGTGCGCATCCCCGTGAGGTATTGCGGTTAAGCAGCGCCCGCGCAGTATCACTTATCGTAGTTACACGAGATACCGTGACAACCGCAATCACGTTGGAGGAGACGTGGACAGCGTCGGTAGTGTGTTTGTCGCAGTAACATGGATCCTATTCCTAGCGATATGATCATACACCGGAAGATTTAAACCCTTTATTTTGCCACACACACAAGATATTATATAAAACAATAATGAAACACATTTAAAAGATATACCTAATCGGTGTGTGTCAAGGAATCCAGCTCAATATTCGCTGTGCGTACAGCACAGCACTGATTTTCAGTTGGTCCCTGCCATTTTTGTATCAACATAGATGGTTATAAGAAAGCAATATATAAGCATCTAATTTTTTTTCATTTTACTTTAATAAAACTATCTAGGACTAATTACAATATTAAAGATACATGCAATTGAAAGAAGAAACGAAAATAAGAATAAATAATATAATTTTATGTCATAGAACGTTTCGATGCCACGCATAAATGAATGAAAGCACGGCGACACAGCTGGCGGAGCGATTAGCGCGATATCGCTCCGTGCAGTCAGTTAACTCGAGGCGCTAAAATGACTCTGAAACAGAAAACCAGGTTTTTTTTTAGGGTTCCGTCCCCAAAGGTTAAAACGGTACCCTATTACTAAGACTCCGCTGTCCGTCCGTCCGTTCGTCTGTCACCAGGCTGTTCCTCATGAACCGTGACAGTTAGACAGTTGAAATTTTCAGAGACGATGTATTTCTGTTGCCGCTATAACAACAAATACTGAAAAATAGACTAAAATAAATATTTAGGGGAGCTCCCATACAACAAACGTGATTTTTTTGCCGTTTTCATAGATGGATAGATGCCGTACGGAACCCCTCGTGCGCGAGTCCAACTCGCAGATGGCCGGTTTTATTTGCTGACCTTTTTGAAGCCAGTGCTTGCTCCATCTGTGCCACCAGTAGATCACGCGGTTTGAAGGAATTACACGAATTCGTTTACAGCCTGTAGGTACGAGTACATGTATTCCCCTAGTTGTTACGCGGCATCCTACGTGAGCGATCTAGAAGCGACGCGAAGCGAAAACAACAAACAATCGATACCTATTGAAGTGGCCTACGTGACCAAACGCAGGCGGAGAGCGGTGCGGCGCGGCGCGAAGCGAAGCGAACGCGATCAGTCGGCTTGACATTATCGCGCGAACTGGATAAGGTGCCGTACAGAGTTATTGAATGACGGTGGCGAGCGGCGGGCGGTTCGCGAGCTTGTAGGACAAAGCCGCCGCTTTGCACCGCATCGCATTGAATTCGCGTGTCACCGCATCGGATCGCTTCGCAATTCGCGTCGCTTTGAACAGCCTACGTAAGACGCCGCGTTATAGTTACTGAAACTTTCAAAGAGAAAAGGTTAGCTTGTTACACTTCCACGGGCGTAATTGAGGGCTCCACTAAAGCGGACAACTGTCCCGGAATCCGGTAGACTTCTAATTAGTCCCTTACAAGACTGAACAAAGAAAAGGATACCACTCGGGGTACAAACCTGTGTGAAATCTAGTTTAACCAGTAATAAATTAAAATTACTGCAGTACAGTAGGACAAGTTGTTAGTCTGTCGTCCATTGTCATTTATGATTTATTTATTAGAATAATTTATAGAATACCGCTAATGAACGCAACGACAACACGAACTGTTGGAGTGTATGCAGCTGCCCCCTTTTAGACGCGATGATAATCTTTTATCGTCATGAAATTGAAACGTCCGGTTACTTGACTGTATGTCATAGGTTCGATAAACAAGTGCACGAGATGTCAGAATTATCTGTAAAAGTTCTTGGGTTTTGGTGCGGTAAAAAGCAGAATTGTTCTAGTGTTAAAGTATGTAAAAAGTATTGAAACGACTGCACAATACACTTCCGCTTCCTTTTCCATTCACCCAATATCCTTCGTACATTCAATCTATCAATCACTCTCTCTCATTCGTTCCAACAACCCAAAAGGGCGGCCTTTTACCGGCTCCGAACAAAAACTCAATAAAACATAGTGAAGTGTCTGTTTTTGAGTGTAAATAACACAGAAAGGGACGTCCCAAGACTGTAGGTGCACCTACTACGGCTGACAACGACGGCAGGAACCGTGTGAGTACCCTTCCTTAACCTAACCGTTTTTCCGTATTGTGCATTTACTTAATTCATAGTAAAACCTGTGGTAACAGTCAACATTCGAAGGTTTTAAACTCATAACAACCACCAACATTTCTGGTCCTTCGAGCCGGATTCCTATATATGAACCTCAAATTTACTATTCTTAATACGTCTGGCGTCCATATTTATCAATTATCATAAAGTTAAAACACTCAAAACACGATACAAATATCATCATACATCATCATATTTACGTATAATTACAAGTTTATATCATCATTTCATCATATCAAAAAGTTTTTCAAACTTCGAATTTGAAACTTGAACAAGTTTTTACCAGTTTGAGTTAAGTACCTATTTTTCGTTCGTCCGGTACAGGCGTCATTACACCCGTGTTCCGATTGCAGGGTGATTCTTAACATTTTATCATATTTTGAATGAGTTTGGTCATTTTCAAGCATTGTTTTAAGTGTAACATACAGCACTAAGACATAATATCATTAGCACAAAATAATATCATAGTTTAAGCGTAACTTATAGCGTTTTCACTTTTATCAAACATTATCATAACATTGTTAACGTAACATAAAGCGTTGCAATAGTTGATCAAAATAATAGTCTTTTGTTTTATTTATATTTAGTCGTAACATATAGCGCTAAATAAACACTACACTTGCATAACATAAACATATTAAAACTTCGTTGTAACATATAACAACATTAACAAACACAAATTCATTTATTTCACAATATTATAAACATATCATAATTTCGTTGTAACATATAACAACATTAAACAAACATCAAACAATTCATTTATTTCATAATATTCCTACAACTTGTTTCATCATCGAAACAAATACGGTCCTTCGAATTATTATTATCATAATATTGCAGAATTTACGACATAGGTAGGTACTTTCCCGTAAAGTGAAGCTACAAACGTCGATTTGCTTCAAATTATCATTCAATTCACGTTAAATTATCATTCCATTTATTTTCTGTGGTTTACGTCACTTCACTCATTCAATTTTAGGGATAACAGCTCTAAAATAATACCATCCTAGGAAAATTCCTACTATTTGGTAGATTTATTGGTAATATTTGGGGAAAATTTTCTACCATTACTAAATAATTAAATAATATTATTTTGCATTGCCAAACGATATTTTAAACATTAACATTTGCTACCAATTAGTTTTATATCACTACAACAATAACATAAAGTTGTAATAATCGAGATTGCTACTTTATATCAATCAAAAATTCATTATTTCTTGTAGTGTTGTATCATAATCAGTCATCATGAGTGAAGCAATGGCAGCTCACTATGAATCAAAACGTAACATAGCTTATAAAAGATTATCGGATGCAGTTATCTGTGCTCGTAAATGTACAAAAGATTCAAGTCTTCTCCCGCGTTTCGAAACATGGTGTTCGCGGTTAGAAGACCTTATGGAATCATTTAACGATGCTCACGTAAAGCTCTTAAGTGAATATAAAAACCTTAAACTTGGTGAAGAATGCATTTTAAAAGAAACACATTACCAAGAGCAAGCAGATGACATGTACTTTGAAGTCTTAGAAACAAAACGTAAACTCTTACCTGAACATAAAGCACAGATGAAAGCTTCTACAGTGCCATCTGAAAATATAAAACGTACCAAACTTCCACCGATGAAGTTGCCTAGTTTCTCAGGTCAATTTAAAGATTTTCCTGGATATATTGATTTGTTCAACACGTTAGTTCATGTTAGGACAGATTTATCAAATGTTGAGAAGTTTCAATATCTTATTTCTTCCCTTTCGGGGGAACCAGTAAATCTTATCAGAGCGTTTCCTATTTCGGAAGCCAATTATATCAGCGCATATGAAGCACTTGTAGATAGATACAGCAACAAGAGGTTTCTTGCATTTTTATGTTGGGAGCAAATCTGTAATTTAAAACAAATGAACACAGGTTCAGTGCAAAACCTGCGTAACCTTTTAGACACCTTTTCAGAAAATATTTCTATGTTAAATTCATTGGGTTTGCCCACATCAAATTGGGATTTTGTTTTATTTCATTCTCTTTTAACAAAGTTGGATAAAAAATCTCGCGAAGCTTTTGAACTTTCGTGTAATGGTTGTGATTTCCCACAGTTTGATCAACTAAAATCATTTTTATTAGAACGATGCAGTGCATTAGAGCGCTCATCTCTTACAAGTATTCAACCTGTAGCCACTACTAATAACAGTAATTTAAATAATTCAAATAGAAATAACAATATCAACAAAAGAGACAATCATTCAATTAATTATAATCCCAACAAGTCTTCAACAAATAAAACATCAACCATGCTTTTGGCTCAAACGCCTAGCGCATTAAATTGCATCATTTGTAAAGAAAATCATTCTCTGTTTGCGTGTAACAATTTTCTGTCTAAATCACCTCAAGAGCGTGCTCAAATTGCAAGACAACATAAACTTTGTTTAAATTGTTTGCGTTCGAATCATAACACAAATCAATGTCTCTCAACATATACATGTAAAACATGTAATCAGCGTCATAACAGTTTGTTACATTTCACTAGGAAAGCCTCATCTAATCAGAACAATCAAAAACAATCACAAACTCATGTTACTGCCAATTCATCATCAAATCAGGCTAGTGCGACTAGTACTGAAGAACCGGTTATCACACCAATAACTACATTGTCAAACATATCTAGAGGTTTATCTCCCTCTTTTGTTCTTCTTGCCACGGTGCAAGTCGAAGTTAAGGATGGTCGAGATATTTACCAAAAGGTTCGTGCTTTGCTGGATCCAGGAAGTCAAAGTCACATCATTACCAATTCTTGCGCGCGTCGGCTCGGTCTGACCCGTGTCAAGTTTAACACACCAATGTCTGGAGTAGGCGAAGTTCCTGCACAGTCGTCTAGCAAAGTTTTCTTAAAAATTCGTCCTTTAGGTAAATCCGAAACAACATTCACAACAGAGGCAGTAACATTGGATAAAATTTGCGGCGATATGCCTTCACATGCAGTTAATGTTAACGATTTTCAACATATAGCAAATCTCAAGCTTGCAGATCCAGATTTTCATAAGTCTCGTCCTATCGATATCTTGATCGGAGGAGAGATCTTTCCGCAAATTTTGTTACCAGGTAAAATTGATGGCGGTAGTCATGTAGCGTCAGCAATCAACACAGTGTTTGGATACATTCTCATGGGTAGGACGAAAGCAGCCTCTCCCAGTGTTGAGTCTATTCCAGTTTCAATCAATCATTTATCAATCGATGCTAGTTTAGACATCGCGGTCCAAAAGTTTTGGGACACAGATAACATACCATCAAAATCAAATCAAGCAGCCTCTGCAGACGACGTTCGTTGCGAGGACATTTATCAATCAACACATCAACGTGATGCTGACGGTCGTTACACTGTGCAGCTACCATTTCGTGAGTCATCAGCTCCAACATTCAATGATTCTTATTCAATTGCGCTTCGGCGATTCAAGCAGCTTGAGAAACGTCTTCTTCAGAATCCATCATTTGGGGAAGAGTACAAAACACATATCATGGAATATTTATCAAGTGGCCAGATGGAACGCGTTCCATCTGACGAGTGTCAGTCTCCTACTGCGTATTACATACCACATCATGCGGTGATTAAGCCTAGCAGCGTCTCCACTCGATTGAGAGTTGTGTATGACGCCTCGGCGAAAGATAAGAATGGAAAATCACTCAATGACACTCTTTTAACAGGCACTAAGTTGCAAGCAGATATCACCAACGTCCTTTTACGTTTTCGACTCCATGCAGTTGTTTTAACAGCCGACGTACGTCAAATGTACCGGCAAATCATCATTACCAAGGAACATCGGGACTATCAACGTATCTTGTTTAGATCGTCACCCGAAAAACCAATTGAAGAATACAGAATCAATCGCGTCACATTCGGAGTGTCGTCTGCGCCTTTTCTGGCCATCCGTACCATGCATCAACTGGCTCAAGACGAAGAGGAGTCCTTTCCCGCTGCGGCTACAGTGCTGCGCGAGGATCTGTACGTAGATGACGTAGTTACCGGCTGTGAAAATATTGAACAAGCAATCAACATACAACAGCAATTAAATAAAATCATGGCGGCCGGTGGTTTTGAGCTCAGGAAGTGGTCTAGCAATCATGCGGCTGTTCTACAAAACATACCTGAAGAGCACAGGATGGTACCAGATTTGACGTTCGACAGTGACACCAACTTTATAAAAGTTCTCGGGCTCGCCTGGAACGCCAATCAAGATGTTTTTAATTACCAAGTAAATCAGATTCAGCGCGATTGTACCAAACGAACAATGCTATCAGAGCTTGCTCGCATCTATGACCCCATTGGTTTACTTACACCATTAACTTTTTTAGCAAAATTTCTCATTCAGCGTCTGTGGTTACTGGGAACGTCGTGGGATGAACCAGTGCCCGATGACATACATCAAACTTGGACGAAGTATACTCATCAATTATCTCACCTATCACAGCTTCGTATTCCGAGGCGTATCACACATAATCATGCTGCAAGTTACCAAATTCATGGTTTCTGCGATGCCAGCGAGGCTGGGTATGCGGCAGTGGTGTATCTTCGTTCCAACTTCAACAAAAATCAATATCAAGTCCGCCTTGTGAGCGCAAGATCACGTGTTGCTCCTACCAAGCGCAGAACGCTACCTAGGCTCGAGCTATGCGGTGCATCATTGCTCGCAAATCTTATGAGCTACATCATTGACACGTTTTCAAAAAACATAAACATTGACGGCGTGTTCGCATGGTCTGATTCCATGATAGTTCTTGCATGGATCAAGTCCAATTCAAATAATTTCAAAGCGTATGTGGGTAATCGCATCGCAAACATACAAAGAAAAGTACCAACTGCTACCTGGAAACATGTGCCAGGCAAGCATAATCCAGCTGATTGCGCAAGTCGTGGCTTACTACCAGATGAGCTCATCAGTCACGCCCTCTGGTGGACAGGACCGGAGTGGTTATCATTACATCAAGATCGTTGGCCCAACGAAAAAATACAAACAGATACGCCATGCGACACTGACGTAACTTGCGAAAAGCGTAAAACAGTTTTAAATATTCACGTAACTAACGTTCATCCCGTCGATAATCTTATCGACAAGTATTCATCACTTCGCAAAATTCAACGTATTTTAGCATATTGTAACAGATTCATCAATGCCTTACGCAAAAATAAACAAACTGATCATTTTACAGAAGTTGAACTTCACAAAGCCCTTATGGTACTTGTTAAACACGTGCAACAATTAGAATTCAAGGATGAAATCAAACAATTATCAGCAGGAAAAGTTTTGCCTAAATCGTTTAGGAAACTTAACCCCTTTTTGGATCAGTCCGGTGTTTTGCGGGTGGGGGGAAGGCTCTCTCGCTCCGATCTAGATTTCGAAGTCAAGCATCCAGCATTACTGCCTCGCAAACATCGTTTAACTCAACTCATAATTCAATCAGTTCATAACGAAAACTTTCATCCAGGTTTACAAACCTTACAGTTCTTACTGCTTCAAAACTTTTGGATTTTATCTCCTAGGCGAGCAATTCAGCATGTTTTATCAAATTGTTACCGTTGTTTCCGCGTAAAACCAACAACACTTGAGCCTAAAATGGCAGATTTACCAAAATCACGTATAACACAATTAAAAGCATTTCAATCAGTTGGCTGCGACTACGCAGGGCCATTTAACATAACAATACATAGAAATCGCGGAGCACGTACTACCAAAGCATATTTATGTCTTTTTGTGTGCTTTGCCACAAAAGCACTGCATTTGGAGTTAGCTTCTGATATGTCATCCGAAGCATTTTTAGCTGCGCTGCGCAGATTCATTGCCCGTCGCGGCAGGTGCAATACCATCCACTCCGATTGTGGAACAAATTTTAAAGGTGCTCAGTCACAATTATCAAATATCATGCGGTCAGCCTGTGAGGCTGAGCGTATATCATTTAAATTCAATCCTCCCGGGGCCCCACATTTTGGCGGCCTTTGGGAAGCGGGCGTCAAGTCCGTCAAGACTCATCTTTATCGTGTCATTGGCACCCAAATCTTGACGTACGAGGAACTTAACACATTGCTCGTTCAGGTCGAATCGCTTCTGAATTCGAGGCCATTATGCTCACTAAGCACTGATCCAAATGACTTAGCGGTGCTCACACCTGGACATTTTTTAACATTAGCCCCATTAACATCATTACCAACACCAGATTATACAAGCATAAAAATTAACAGGCTTACTCGTTGGCAACTCTTGCAACGCATGCATCAAGATTTTTGGTCTCGATGGCATAACGAATATCTTACTAGCTTATCACAACGCTTGAAATGGACCAAGTCCTCGCGTGATGTTCGTATAAATCAACTAGTTATTATCAAAGACGAATTGTATTCACCATTGCGATGGCGGTTTGGTAGAATCATTAAGTTATATCCAGGTCGCGACGGTATTCCTCGTTCAGCAACGGTTAAAACTGCTCAAGGAATCATTGATCGACCTTTAGTAAAGTTGTGTCCCATCCCAGATGGACAGGACTAATTTTTCATTATTAACAACAAAACATTTATCATAAATATATTCCATAGTCTTTGTATTTGTAATATACTCACTACACATTAAACACAATAAATTAATCAATCACATCATAACTTCACACCACACTTGATTTATATGGACAACAGGTTTTTATCATTCTGTACCTTTGAGTACTTCTGTCTCAATAAATTTCGCCATCGGGGGGGAAGAATGTTAAAGTATGTAAAAAGTATTGAAACGACTGCACAATACACTTCCGCTTCCTTTTCCATTCACCCAATATCCTTCGTACATTCAATCTATCAATCACTCTCTCTCATTCGTTCCAACAACCCAAAAGGGCGGCCTTTTACCGGCTCCGAACAAAAACTCAATAAAACATAGTGAAGTGTCTGTTTTTGAGTGTAAATAACACAGAAAGGGACGTCCCAAGACTGTAGGTGCACCTACTACGGCTGACAACGACGGCAGGAACCGTGTGAGTACCCTTCCTTAACCTAACCGTTTTTCCGTATTGTGCATTTACTTAATTCATAGTAAAACCTGTGGTAACAGTCAACATTCGAAGGTTTTAAACTCATAACAACCACCAACATCTAGGTACCTACTTATACAAGGTTAGTCGGAAAGGGGGTACTAATCCAAAAGGGTGTTAAAGTACCCGTAATAATGAATAACTTTTGTTCTACCACTTTCCCCAAAAGTCAATAGTTTAAGAGAAATAGCTGTTCAACGATTTCATAAAAATACGCAAAATGTTATCTATCCTTAGATATAATCAGGGGCCTAATTCTCCTAAAATAAATCTTGATAAATCACAACCGAACCAAGGCCGAACCGTTCATTCAGACAGTTCTCAATTTCAAAAGCTATCAAATTGATTGACACAAAAAACAAAATCAATCATTTTGAAAGTTTTCGAAAACAAAAACTGACTGACGGTTGTGGTTCGATTGCGTTTGGCAACAATTTATTTTAGGAGAATTGGGCCCCAGCTGTGTTTACATTTTAGATCATATTTGGGGTTAGCAAAAACGGCGCAAAAAACTCCCCAGCAACACAGTTCTGTCTGTCAAGTGAATAAAATTGTTACGAATTTAGAAAATGGAGCTTGTCATCCGTGACCCCAAATATGACGTAAAATGTAAATACAGCTGATGATAGCTGAGGATGGACAAATTTTAGCGTATTTTTTATGAAATCTTTGAACCGCTATTTCTCATAAACTATTGACTTTTGGGGAAAGTTGTAGAACAAAAGTTATTCAAAATGAGTTCTTTATCACCCTTTCCGATTAGTAGTACCCCCTTTCTGACTAACCTTGTATGGCCTAGTAGTTGAACGTTTGCCTTCAATGTGGAAGAATACGAGTTCGATTCCGGCCCGCACCTCTGGAGGCCAATTCTGCTAACAGAAACTTTTATCAATTGCAATTGAATCGTTAATTCAGACACATTTCGTTTACGAAATGTTTGGTTTTGTTTTTTTTGTGAAACAATTGGATAGTTTTCGTAAAAGAAAACTGTTTGATTGAACTATTCAATTGCAATTGATAAAAGTTTCTGTTAGTAGAATTTTCCCCCATATTCGAATTTATTTACGGTTCATAATTTGATCATCACTTCACACTTGTTTATAAAAATAGAGCGTAAACAGTGCTAAGCCATCATTGTATGCACAGCGACAGTAAGTCACAAATCGCATAATTAGAGAAAAGAAATGTGCGCGATGAAGCGCGTCGGATTCCATGGAATTGTTCCACTACTTTTACATTCTTCGGCCATTCATACGCAATACGTTGTTTACACGATTTTAAAACGATATTCTTAGCAAAAAACTGGACAAACCGGCTTGGTAAGCTGTTGTATAATAATAGCGAGGTAAACGAAAAGATTGTCTAACATCAATTTATTCAAGGATCTATGATTTGTAGTCTTACATTTTTGTTCATTATGGATTATGATTAAAGTGTAAAGTCCCGCTTCGAACAGCATAGTCCCGCTTTTGAGCTACGTCGTTACCCTCCGCGCTAACTGTCGTAACTAGCAATTGATAATTTTTCAGTGAAATTCTCACAGAATGACGTATCTGCTTCAAATGAATAGAAATAAATAAATAGATACCTTAGGGCTTTAGGGCAACTACTAACCAAGCCAAGAGTAAGCCAAGATCAATATAAAAAAGTTATTAATCATTAATAAAGCCACAGCTAACGCAACTACTGAAAAATTATCAATTGCTAGATACGACAGTTAGCGCGGAGGGGGACGACGACGTGTTCCCATTGTCCCCAAACTAATCACGTCAGAAAACATTTTGA
Organism: Amphipyra tragopoginis; assembly: GCA_905220435.1. NCBI lineage: Eukaryota > Metazoa > Arthropoda > Insecta > Lepidoptera > Noctuidae > Amphipyra > Amphipyra tragopoginis. Next base: position 17,914,235 of record HG992009.1, read on the forward strand.
TAACCAAGGATAACATTAACAAGTCATGCAAACACATTCATAAGTATCTAAATACCAAACCTGATCATTATTTAAATCAAATTGCTTATCCGAAAAATATTGTACCTACGAGCCCGGGTCTCTGTTGGAATATCGAAATATTATTATTCGATTTTATCTGGCCGACAGCCTTTCGCCACTTGTCATTTCGCCGAATAATTAAAACTCCGAATGATTAAAGTCCCTAATTATGTTTTGTAATTTTTTGTTACGCCGACTAGTCTGCTAGCCACTGTTTCATTAGTCAACTGTATTATTGGCCACTTTACACTTGTTAGATGGCTCATTTTCCCATCACGCACACAAGAAAGCAAGCAAGCATACAAGTGTTTCTGGGTTTGCTCTGCCAGAAGACTCGCTTTGTCGCCCCTTCGTACATTTCTCACATCACATCTACTTACTTAAATGCGACACTCTAGGCCGGTATAAATAAACCCAGCCTGCAGAGCAGCATCCCAGGTGGAAGTTCCTACACTCTGTTCAACGACAGACGACTCCTGACATTGCGATGATTTCGTAAATTGTAGCCTGTAGGAGAAGAAAACGTAAATGACATCATCAGAAACCGTAAAATAGCTATATTATCCATGTTTTGTTTATAAAAAATATTTGATATTCTTTGTATGGTAACGTTAACTAGGACTCACCTTACGTTAAAAAGGGTATTTATGGTCCATCTATTCATACTCGAAATATTTTAAGGGATACATCTACCTATAGGAGGTAAAGAAGCAAAAGTAAGAGAATTTTTTTTTTTTTCAAATTTATTTTTTTACGTAATTATTATAATTGTTATAATACTTGAGAAATTTTGCATAAATTTGAAAAAAAAAATGCCTACTTCAATGTCAATAAATACTACGTATAAACTAGCGTAATGGATGTTGAAAATAGTAATGAGCCAGTATTTGTTCTGTGTATTAAGTTTTAAAGTATTTAATAAAAAAAAAAACATTTTTTTTTAATTTATATTGCTTCTTTACCACCTGTAGATGTATCCCTTAAAATATTTCATGTATGAATAGATGGGCCTTAAGTTGATCCTATTTATGATCATGAGCTGAACATTGTGATATGAGTCGGACTCTTCGACTCGATTCGTCGAGTCGGTCGAGTTCAACTCGCGACCTCGCCGCGTGTTCAGCTCACGATTGAGGGCTCCGTTTAGGTCCGAAACTAGTCGGGCAATCCCGAAAAATGCACGTTAGTAAACCGTAAATAATCACAAATGAATGTGTCTCACGTAAGTTGCTCCTACAAAATAATGATTACTGTTTTTTAACCAAATAATTAAACTTCCTTCACACCTACTTACATTAACCAATTATTCAGTCATAGTTTACACAATATTAAGAAGACTTCCAGCTCGCTGAGTCATCAGTAATTAATAAACCTACACAAATTCCATTACGTATATTTATTTATTCAAACATCTCTCAAAAGACTTTTTGTAAGTTTACAATCCAATTGGTAATTACGGAGCAGTCTTCAACTGATGCCAATCTTTCAAGGAAATAACATTTAAGCGCAGTTCAGTCAGACTGCGCTATAATAGGTATAGCTTATAGCAAATATTAAATAGCACAGCGATATCGCTCAGCATACATTTTATATGGACACGTTCACACAACGCTATGCTACAAATTATTTGCTTGTTGTACGCGATAAACTTGAGCGATTCGCAGAGCTATATCGCACGATTCTCCGGTCCCCGCCCCGCTTCTCTTCTACCCCGTCTGCTGTCCGATGGATCGCCGCCAAATAACTTGCTATACATAGCAGACCGGCTTGCGATATACCGTATAGGGTGAACATCAAGCTATACAACGTGTTATAGACTAGCGATATTCTAGGTACTTATATAGCAACTATTCTAGTATACAAATATACTACACACTAGGGTCCAATCCACTTCCCCGTTATTTGGTAGCCAATTTGCTTTTTTGTTGAGATATTCTCTATCTTAAAGTTATGAAAATGTGAACCCATTGTATCGTAATGTAAACGATTGACAATATTGTTGCCCTCCGAATAAGCCTAGTTTTATCTCAGTAGGACAAAAACTTTGAGTGACTTTTTTTGTACACACGTTCAGAATATCTCAATAAAAAAATGGAAGTGAATTGGACCCTAGTGTACCTATAGTGTTATTGTGTATTAGAATAGTTCTTATATAAGTACCTAGAATATCGCTAGTCCATGACCGGACACACTGTATAGTTATAGCTTATGACGTAATATGCTTTACTATATAGCGAAATAGTATAGCGTAGTCTGAACTGTGCTTTAATCTGGATATAAAATATACCGAGAACAAAAAAAAAAACAATACGAATGGCAAATTCTTTTGTTTCAAGTTTAGGAAGTTATATGCATGATTATATGTATAACTCTTATTGTTAAGTGATTAGGGTATAATTTATTTAATCGGTCTCTTATTATGAATCATCGTATAAGTGTTGTGCCGAAGCATTGACTGACAAAATACATGAAACGGTTTGATAATGATCTCCTTTGTTTTAATTGTTATAAATAAAAACTAAAACTTGTGGGTTCATCATTGTTTTGTATAATGTATCTGTATCTTTATTTTTCCATAATACTATTTTGAAAGTATTACTAGACAAAAAATAAAAATTCACGTCCTAACGGTCGAGGAGTCAATCCTGAGGATGCCCCGTGCAGGGGCGAAACACGTGTCGTGTATTGGTTTGGTTGCATGTTGCATTGTTTTTTCACTCTTTCTGCATGTGCATAATATACTCCTGGGCGGAAGGGTGGTGCTGCATACTGCATCCAAACTAGCGATCTTGTTCAGCGGAATTAAAGCTAGATATTCTATTTGCATATTTTTATATTACTAGATAAACAATAAAAAAACCCTGGGGATAAAACCATTTATGGTCGAAAAACTCTGGCTGGTCGACAGTTCCCGTGACGCGAAGACTGGCGTCTACTTTGGTCAAAGGATTAGCATTGCCATACAACATGGCAATGCTGCCAGTCTTCTAGGCACGTTACTAGTCGACAGCGAAGCGAAGGAATATTTTGATGCCGCCCTATTTTGGTTTATATTTTTATTAGGACTGCCTCGTTGGTCTAGCGGTCGCAAGCGCGACTACTGAGCGTGAGGTCCTGGGTTCGATCCCCAGGTCGGGCAAAATGTTATTGGGTCTTTCCGTGTGAAATTTCTCAGTAGCAGCCCAGAGTCTGGATTTGTGCCCGGTCGATGGCAATAGGCTCGTCCGCTATTACATGGGACGTAAACATAACGGCAAAATGTGGGTGTACTATACATCTCTGCCAACCCTTCGGGGAATATAGGCGTGAGTTTATGTATTTTTATTAGGATATCTGTTCTTTATTTGTGTATTTATAATTATCCTTGTGACTTTAATTAATATCCTCATTATTATTTTAAATGCCTTATTGCCATCCATGTATTTAATGCATCAACGTATCTAAAGCTAAAATAAAACTACAATTTATTTATAACATAAAACAGAACAACATCAATTACCCAGAGCAATTGATTCAATTATCGATGGCAGCCGGCAAATTGCTAGAAAAGTAAAGAAAACAACCAAACCGACGCACTGGGCTAATAATAATATCGTTCTCCATATAAGTCGTACCGTATCGTAGCGAGTCATCGTTTACTATGATACTATCGGTGGCTGATCTAAAAACGTTATGAAAGTGCACCTGACAAGCGGAGTGATAGGGCTGTCTACTCATTGTGCAAAAATCCGGGAGAATTTTGAAAAGATTGTTCTTTGCAGCACGATAATCATTTATTTATTTATTTACTTATTAAAACGGTCTTAGACCAATTACAATAATTAAAGATAGAAATAGAGGACGATACATACAAAAAAATTGAAATAATTCTAATAAACTCTTTCATAAATCCCTTACAATGCTTCTGACAGTATATTCTTACACTCATTCATGATACATTCCTCTCGCAGTACTCCAGACATTCCGACTAAATCACCCTCGATTCATCCGCAAACATATCAAAATTCGGTCTGGCATCCAGGAGGGCATTGAGCGCGGTGAGACTTCGCGGTATATAGGTGATCATGAACGAGCCACATTACGACATGTCGGAACAGCAAACAGCTTATGTTTTCTGCTCCGGCGGTAATTATTGGGAACAAATAAGATCAGGGGCATCTACTTTAATCATGAGAGAGGAATGCCCGAATACTCAAATGCTACTCAATTTTGTTTTGCCGTTAATTTCGTTCTGTCACTGTCATTTCGCCTTAGTGTGACAACGAAAGCACGAGACTTACAGCATCTTAAAATTGAGTAGCGTTTCAATATTTGGCCATGAGCGATTTGTTTGACATTGGACAATTTTAGAAATTGCTGTGACAGCCCGTCAGCCCATATTCAATAAAGGGTCGATAAGTTTAATTAATTAATATAATTTTCGAACGATTTGGTTTGTTAGGTTATCTCTTTTTCTCTCGTTACGAGAATCGTAAACAAAACGAGATAACCAACCGATCCGGTCGACAACTGCTTATCGAAAATGTTCTGAATCGTTGTACTTAAATTTTAAGGAGAAATTTTTTCTCTAGGAACATAGGTTTTAAGCTGTAACGTGTCAAGTACTTACCTAACGTGGTTACGTTAGATACTTGACACGTTACAGCTTAAGAGGGCTATCGCATTTTGTCTCCTGCCTCGCTCGCACAGGACCATATTTTTAAGAATGTTAAATTAAAAGATGCATTTTTTAATAATGTATTCAATGGGCTCCCTTTAAAATAATATTAATTTGATAGGTAATTATTAAAAATACATTACTATCGTGTTCCCTAATAAACTCAGCTCAATAATTATTATGATCCGTTTTTGAGATAAGTTTAACCCGGCGTCATGGGGATTGGGTCTGTGCGACCCGTCACATTTTATTGCGCTTGTAGTTCGGTTACTATGCGTGCAAAGTTGCCGTCCTTCTCAATAGCTGGAACTGTTGAGTTGTTCTATGCGTCTCAAGCAGGGTTGCCAACTGTACGAGGTTCCTCGTACAAATACGAGATTTGTGGTCTTCCGTACGAGGTACGAGAACACTATCAACCTCGTACAATTATGTACGAGATTTTGATAATAAGGCAATACGAACATTTTGCATCACCATTAGATAAATAGTAAAAACTAGTGCCATCTATCAGAACTTGTAGGAACTTCTTACACCAAAAATTTAATTGCCGTATTTACGCGATGATTATTTATGGTACCTAGCTATTCTAGCTATCCCGTCAACCGGAAATCCCCTGCCTAGTAAAACATTTCGTTCTTCGCAAGTCGTCTCTGTCACACAGCGGAAATTTCTTCTTTCTCTGTTCCTTAGGTGTTCCATTCGTTGCATGCCGGCTGTGTATTTTGCAGTAGGTACGTTAGTACGTGTACACACGGCTACACATCAAGCTATACATTTTCAGTTTACACTGACCTCTCAATGTAAGGAAATCCTATATAATGCGAGATCAGCTTATACTGGAAATGTATAGCTTGATCTGTAGCCGTGTGTACATGAAGTTATTGTAAAAAAGAAGATTTTTATTGTTAAATACCTAGTATTTTCGTTGTTTCGTCAATTGTTTAGTGGTGTACTTAATAGAAGTATCGTTATCAGTGATAACGACGAAAACAATGACTGTTTTTTTTGTGATTTTACTTGAGTAACAATAAAAAAAAATTGAAATACAACCCAAACTGAAGTTTTATTTAGTAGGAAACTTGCAATAGTTTATTTCTTTGAGTAAAAATGCCTAAATCCAGTAGTTCAATATACCTTTATTTTGTTTTTAGCACGTTTTCGATGCATCATAAATGTACGAGGTTTGAAAGTCAAAATACGAGATTTTTAGCTGCATATGTACGAGGGATTTTTTTTTACGGTTGGCAACCCTGGTCTCAAGCAACATGTTAGTGGTGGCACAGCCGCAGTGGGAGTTACACGTGCACGAAATTGAATAAGGTATGTGAGACCCATCCCCGAAGTCAGTTTTGTGCTGACTGTACCAAAGATATGAAGTGTTTTTTTTTTTCTTAAGTTATTTTAGTTTTCTACAAAAAAGTGCCATTAAAATATTAAGACTGATTGTTAAATTAATAATGTAATTACATTTAAATAGAAGAGAATTTTTTTGTTGACATTTGTCGTTATTTTTTTGAAATTTCATTTATGTGATTAAAACATAAATATAATACCTATGATATTTGTGTTTCATTTATTTACTTAGATACCTAAAAACTTAACATGAATAATAATAACTTTATTATTTGTACAGTATTGGAATAATTCTGACATTAATAAACGGGTCGGTGAGACCCACCCCAACGTCCGTGTAACACTTTTCCACCCCCATGACGCCGGGTTAATAAATGTCACAATAAAAATGTTTTTAATAATTATACCTATTAAATTAATATTATTTTAAAGGGAGCCCATTGAATACATTATTAAAAAATGCATCTTTTAATTTAACATTCTTAAAAAATATGGTCCTGTGCGAGCGAGAGAGGTGAGAAAATGCGATAGCCCTCTTAAAACGATTTCTGGAATTCTGAAAAAGATAGGATATAAATTATCCTCTTAAAATTGTGACCTCCTAGATCGGAAGGTTTGGAAATCATGGAGAGAGATTTTTGTCAATTAAAATGAAATTAATATCGTGTATTCCAATTAGCCATTTTCTAGAATATGCAAATGGAGAGGACTATGTCCAGCTGTTTATAGGATGTTGATGATAGTTTAATGCAAGATCCTCGCTAGAACCGGTGGTTTGGTAACCCTAGCAAGCGCCTATATTTAGTAGTTAAAGAAGTGTTAATTACGGCGCGTGTTCACAGACAACTGTTTCTACTTTCCTGCAAGCTTCCATAAACGACTTTTGTCTTGCTTCGAACAGATGACCACCGTGCGGTTTCTAAAGTGAGAGGTGAAGTTTGTTTACAACTTACAATACATATTCTATTTGATGATTGAGACGCTTCTCATAAAAGGGAAATAAAAAATGACAACTGCAAATAAAAAATATGAAAATACTTGCCCGATAGTGATATTTACTTTACGAGGTACAAATACATGAAATATATTTTATCAGCATTATTTATTAAATAAGAAAAGTTTTATTGATACACAAGCATGTGATTATGATCTTAGAAAGTAATATTTTTATGTATACGGTAATACACTACGAACCACCAACTTTTTAAACGTACACCGTAGAATTATATTGTTACATTGCAAATGTTTAGAGCGACTAGCGACATCTGTTGTCGAATAGTTGGACTTGACAAGAAATTCTCAAATAGCGCCATCTAGTATCGAATAGTAAAACTACTTCATTAGAACTTGATGTACAATTGTTGTTTTAAAATACGAGATGGCGTTAACTATTTCATGTACAAGTTCCATTTCTTTCGATTGTTCCTAACGGTATTTGTATTCAAAACTACAATTTTGATAAAGAGAACATTCACCTTTATTCTTATAAGTTAACATTAATTCTTTATAAAATTGTAAACATTTGCTTTATTTGTTTAATTTCTGTTATAATCTACCCGTTATGGCCATATTTTTACAAAAAAGAAGACAATTATATCATAATAGTGATTCCAGTGTATGTGATTATTACTATTTTCTTGTAAAATATTTAGGCATATTGACTAAAGAACCCTTCCATTGCTGTTGAAGTGTTAAGAATAACTTTTTCAATACACAGACATTATTGTAAGCTCTCCATATGAGCCCATAAAACGATGAGTTATTTCGAACCTTTTTCTATGAGCTGCGGTGTCCGAGTGGTTAAGGAGATGGACTTGAAATCCATTGGGTTCTACCCGCACAGGTTCGAATCCTGTCCGCAGCGTACTCTTTTGGTGGCAATAAAAAATTGCAAAACGATAATTAGATTTCGGATATTGAAAATAAACTTGGTATTTTTAAATCTAGAAATGTCTGATAATATTCCAGATGTAATTATGGATGTGCATTGTAATTTTTTGTTAAAAAAAATCCGTTGATTTTTTTATTAATTTAAATAATAAACAAGCGGCATTTTAACGTTATTATTATAAGGTATATTTTTTTTGGATTACAAAAAGAACTCCTTCGAGCCGGATTTGAACCAGCGACCTATGGATATCAACGATTTAAACTCTACAGTCCACCGCTCTACCAACTGAGCTATCGAAGGTTGAAATTTGAGTTTGAAATGGTAGAATACATTCTATAATGTTAACAAATATTGTAATTTGATATAATAATTATGTAATTTATAATATTTACTGACAATGTTGACATGTAATTGCTTTCCCCTCTGAGCAATAAAGTACGCATTCTCCAAACTTGATGCTTTTGATATACGGCCATGAAAAATGTACCCGCTATTCACTATTATGGGACTAGATGTCTAACAAATTCTCTGCTATCTTTATATTTTGTAATATTTACAGGCGTGTTTTCCTTACGTTAGATATTAAATAATCAATATCACATATTTATTTAATAAATAATCTACATAGCAATAGTATTGCTACAATAAATTTCTAACAGATAGCAAACTTTGCAATAACTTTGTTATATCTATGCCATTTCCTGCATTTTATATTTATGGCATTTATCACATCGACTGTGGTGGAGGTTCCTAGTTTATATCAGATGTACTTAATTTATATGATTAACTATACCTTCTATAAATTAAAAAAAACCTATTTAATTGCATATTAACAAAATACATTAGTATAATAATAACTATACTGAATTCAATTATTTAATAAGTTCACGCGATGTGTGCCTGTACAGATTACATTACAATATTTGCTGTTTGAAAACTTTGCTCTCATATTTTATCAGGCGCTCCTAATCACAATACCCCTACTTGTATATTTAGGTAATATTACTTTCTAACCTATTTTTATATTTAAACCTTATACGTATCTTACAATTAGTAATGCCATTTTGTAGATAAATAATTAAAAGCTGTACCTATATGGCTAAATTTTCAAGCTTTTGGAAGCTATACCTAACAGAATTTATGTTTAATTTCGTTTATTTTGAAATTGAAACCACTCTCCAGTAAAGTTTGTAAATGGGCGGTTGTTCCTTTTTAGTTGTGAGGCATCGATATGTATCTAGGTACTCTACTTCTACGTAGGTACAGAACTGTTAACGCAAAGACGATTCCTGATAGCTCGGTCATTTAGTAAATTGTAGCCGTAAGGAGAATGCTATCAAAAAAACGTAAAAGACATCATCAAAAACCATAAAATATCAATGTTTTTTTATTTTAATATTTGGTATTCTTTGTATGGTTACGTTTTCTAGAGAAACGTCAGGAATCAACTAAAAATAGGAACATATTCGTGATCAATGTTCGGCTTTGAAAGTGCGTAGATATTCGAACAAAATAACCCCATTCGACACCTACACATTGTGATTCACACGAAACTTACCAAAACATTAGATCAGTGAACTCTCAAACTTTACAATAGTACGTTTAGATCAATACGTTCTATTTCCATGTTCGCCGTATACGAGTCGGATACGGCTCGGTTCAAGAACACTGGACGCGTATTTATATGCAAAATAAACAAACTGAAATAGATCACAAGACTCCTTTTGTACTATGAACGAGTGTAGAAGTTTGAAGTGTTGATTGGATTCTAAGTTTGTTGTTTATGATACTTTGTGACTTTTTCTAAAGCGCCGAATACACTAGTAGCAACTTAAATTGCGCAAGTTATCGAAGCAGTCATCAGATCATATCAGAAATGATGAGATCCGCAGGAGAACCAGGGTAACCAACATAGCTCGAAGAATTGCCAAACTTAAGTGGCAGTGGGCGGGGCACATTGCTCGCAGAACGGATGGCCGATGGGGCCGAAAGGTTCCGGAGTGACGACCGCGTACCGGAAGACGCAGCGTGGATAGGCCTCCCGCAAAGTGGACCGATGATCTGGTGAAGGTCGCGGGAATCCGCTGGATGACAGATGCACAGGATCGGTCGATGTGGCGATGCTTGGGGGAGGTCTATGTCCAGCAGTGGACGTCTTTCGGCTGAATGATGATTGAAGCAGTGTTCACTTAGTTCGTAAAACTTGCAGCAGTCGACTTCCTGCGAATTTATCCACAGTTTGAAAGTCAGTTACAGAAGTCAACTTTCGCCACTTAATTTGCTATTGGATTTGGCACGGTATTTTCGCTTTTTGGGTTGAGAGAAAGAAAAGTTAGCTTAGCCTTTGCAGTGCCGGATCCAGCCTTTAGAGTGAAGTCAATGCTAACCACCAAGCCAGTGGGCTCGGTGCCTAGCATTGCTTCACTTAGTGGCTGTTTCTTTTCGCATTTTTTATAATAGTGGCGCGGGTTATTTTATTGGGTGCTAGTTTAGGGCGGTGGTCATGTTCCACCCTGCTGGATACGCCACGGAGCCTATGGAGAGCTTAAGAAGGATTTAAAAGAAAGCAAGAGACACGACTCATCGTGTCAAACTCACAAAGTCAATTCAACTTCTTTAAAAAATTACAGGTCTTACCTATAGAAACATAGCGTAAGCACAGATTACTTAAAAGTTACTACGTAAGCGTAAGCAGGAAACTGAAGTATCATCATCATCATCATCTGCCTAGCCTTTTCCCAACTATGTTGGGGTCGGCTTCCAGTCGAACCGGATGCAGCTGAATATCAGTATTTTACATGGAGCGACTGCCTATCAGACCTCCACAACCCAGTAACTGGGTAATACGATACTCTTGGTAAGACTGGTTGTCAGACTTTCTGGCTTCTGACCAACAGTAACGACTGTCAAAGATCTACAAATGACAGCCGGGACCAACGGCTTTACGTGCTTTCCGAGACACGGAGGAAACTCGCTATGGTAAATGGTCACCCATCCACAGACCAACCTCGGCAAGCGTAGCTTAACCCGGAAGATCAGTCTATGCGGCTGTAATTATTTAGCCACGAGCTCCTCCTCAAGCAGGAAACTGAAGTATCTAGTGTTCTATTAAATAACTGGAGGGGCTAACTACTAATCGATCCTAAAGCGTCAAATCCACAAGCAAGTTTTATTGTACACACTCGCACACATTTTATGGACACACTTACAGCAAGTCGTCTTCTGCTAGTTTTATGAACAAAGCGAGCAATGGAGTGCAATAGAACTTGCTATTGGATTTGACGCTTTGGTCTAGTGGCTGCAAGCGCGACTGCTGAGCATGAGATCCTGAGTTCGATCGCCAGGCAGTGTCATTAGGATTTTCCGTGTGTAATTTTTCAGAAGCAGCCCGGTGTCTGGGTTTGTGCCCGGTTTATGTCAATAGGCTCTCCCTCCATTACATGGGACTTAAACATAACGACGAAATGAAGGTGTACATACATCTGCCCAACCCTTCGGGGAGTATAGGCGTGATGTTATGTTTATGTGTCCAAATATGGTGCTAGCGCACGCGTCCATCATACATTATGAACCAGTGCATGAAAGGGCCACTTAGCTAGTGCTAGGGGGCGACAAAGCACGCGCGAATTTCTTTACAGTGGAGTCTGCTTATGACGACGACGAAAGGGCATGCGATATTTAGTCGTACTAAGCGGTCATCGCTATAAGCATCAGTAGATTTTCAAATACCGAGTAACTAATCATTTATATGAAAACATTTTTCACCACATGTCTACAAATTGAATGATAATCGCCATTTATAACACCGATTTAAACGTAAGTAATGCCTTGAAGTGAACCAGAAGAATATCCCTATTTTCACTTGAAATTACGACGCTTAAAGCAGTTGGGCGCTATATCCAGATAATCCAGAGTCGTTTGGTCGTTTTATACGGCCTTTTCTCTTAACAATTTCAATGAAAATCAAACTAAATGATGTTCGTAAGTCGCTATAAGCGATTCGTCACGAAGCGAAGTCGTAATAACGGATTCCACTGTATTTGTAAGTACTTAATTATTTCTTTTGTTTTATAGCCTTTAAAGCTAGCGTTTCAAAGTTCGCATCACGCCAAAAATAGCACCAAACCACCTTGTTCTTCGAAACTGCTAATTACAATAGCTATTTTTATTCCACAACAACAAAACTCAGTTTACAAAAGTTCCGTCATTGCGGGAGCACATAGTGGGTGGCACTAACAAACCACGTTACATTTGCCGGTGAATATCAACAAAGTTCAGACGGTATTTGAGGATGATTCATAGGGCACCGGTTAAACGTCAGAAGTCAGAAAACAGAGCTGCCTACGCTTTTCAAATTAGTATGCTCAGGACTCAGGTGACTGAGTGATGAAATATAATATCAACTTCAAAGTTTAATTTTGAAGGCGTAGGTGTACCTTATATTTTAACTTCAGCTGAATGTAACTCTGTGGGCTCGTGACTAATTAAAAACTAAGTATGCGAGGCGAAACTGCGCTTGCCGCGGCCAGCTCGTGGATGGGTAGCCATTCTCTACACATCGAGACCTCTCCGTGCCTCGGAGTACGTTTAACTATCAGTTCCGGGTGTCATATGAATATGGCAGTTGTTTACGGGTAGTCAGAATGTCGAAAGTCTGACAACCGGTCTAACCTTAGGAGTATTGCCCAGTAATTGGGTTGCGGAGATCTGACGGCAGTCGTTTAGTGTAAAATACTAGATAGTAATCAGCCGCATCTATTAGACAGGAAGTACATGTTTTGCCTAGACAAGGCTAGGCAAAACATCTGCGGCAAAGACAGCTCCACCCGTAGGAGGGCGAGTAGCGAATTGTAAGAGGATCGGCAATAAATAACGTGTGCCTATGAACAGATAACGACATATTGCGATCACCCATCCGCCTGACAAGGTTATCTACTGATTGTACCAGTAAAGTAAGTAAGTATTCATATAATTGCGTGCCAATTGCCAGGCCTCGAACGTATTTCGGACATATTGTTAAAACACTTCCTTTTAAAAATGCTTAAAAATATTTATTACTTTAGCTGCCAATCAGGGTTGGCATGATTAAAACAAGTTGTTTTAAAACACATGTTTAAAACAGTGTTTATATCAGTTTGAATTTAAACCGTGTTTTTTATCACAAGTTTAAAAACAAACATTAAAACAAGTTTTAAGTAAGTATTGTACAAAACAATAAGAAAAAACAAGCTTTAAAACACGGACTAGAAAAAAAAGAAGGACTCCGCGCCACGTGTATCGAAAGTGAAGCACCATAAGTATGCCGGACCGTTTGTTTTTTTTTTTTTTTTTTCTATTGGACTGCAGTAGGTCGTCCTAGGGGACGGTTTCTACGTAACCGGGCAGTTATTGGCGAGACCTGAAGGGTCTCCAGCCAAACCGGACCGTTTGTACAAACCAAGGACCGTAGTACTTATTACTTCTATGGTACAAACATGCCTCACGCACACATTTACATCATAAGGTGCCGACTGGCCGCCATTACGCGGCACGGCGGCGTCATTGTAGGTACTGTTTACGTCAAGTAATAAAATAAAATAATGCCTTCTTGTGTTGTGAAATGGTTTACTTAAAAATAATTCTACATTCCAGAAAAAGTGTCAAGGAATAACATTCACAAGTAAGACACTTATTTAACTTGTTGATTTATTGTATTTTTGACATTTTAAAAACATTACTATTGGAACACAAAACCTCAAAACACGTATACTTAAGTCACAGTGTACCTACTTACTACATACAGTGGGTCAACGCCCATACATTTGACAGGTCCTATGAAATGTCAAAATTGGTAACACTTGTCAAAGGGTTGTCACATAAAATAAATTACACAAACTTTGTCAAACAAACGTCCAAATTAAATAACGTTTTATAGAAACAGTGACACGCATAAAGAAAACCACGCAAGCGTAATTTTGACGATTGACAAAATAATGCAAAGGTGTGTACTTGTAGCAGCAGTTTCGCCATCTTATCCTGGAATATTCTAACATATTTAAAACTACAAATTTTGTCGAGGCTACAGTCGCAGTGACTAACGCTTGCGGGGGTAGGTAAGAGTCATAAATTATTCGCAAGTCTACGATGGAGTCATAGAAAATTACTTATTATTCATGGGTATTACTTCTATGGTTTTCGTGAGTGCTGATGCCGGAAATAAAGCCTAAGTATTCCTCGATAATACAAGGCGGTCAAAAAAATTTACCAGTTAAATGAGGTTTGCCAGTAAAACGTGGTCCCTATCTTGGTGTTTGAGAATTGATCTTGTTTTTGTAATCAGCGTCCCTGAAAATCATGGATTTGACACCCATGACGGCTAATTTGAATTTATTTATGGCCGCCATCTTGCATATAGATTTTGACCTCATTTTCGGCATCAGCATCCCCGAAAACCATGGAAATGACACCCATGATGGTTAAATTGAAATTTTAATAGCCGCCATCTTGGAAATGGATTTTCACCTCATTTTCGGCATCAGCATCCCCGAAAACCATGGAAATGACACCCATGATGGTTAAATTGAAATTTTAATAGCCGCCATCTTGGAAATGGATTTTGACCTCATTTTCGGCATCAGCATCCCCGAAAACCATGGAAATGACACCCATGATGGTTAAATTGAAATTTTACTAGCCGCCATCTTGGAAATGGATTTTGACCTCAATTTCGGCATCAGTACCCCCGAAAACCATAGAAATGACACCCGTGACGACGAATTTGACATTTTTGTAGCCGCCATCTTGGATTTAGATTTTGACCTCATTTTCGGCATCCGCACCCCAGAAAACCTTGGATTTGACATCCATGACGACTAATTTACTAATTTTCATGGCCGCCATCTTGGATTTGGATTTTGACGTTATTTTCGGCATCAGTGACCCCGAAAACCATGAAATTAACACCCATGATGATTACATGAAAATGTTGATGGCCACCATCTTGGATTTGGATTTTGACGTTATTTTCGGCATCAGTGACCCCGAAAACCATGAAATTAACACCCATGATGATTAGATGAAAATGTTGATGGCCACCATCTTGGATTTGGATTTTGACGTCATTTTCGGCATCAGTGACCCCGAAAACCGTGGAAATGACTTCCCACGAACAATCATTTGAAAATGGATGTATGCCGCCATCTTGGCTTAGTAAACAGACTTTACAATAAAATTCTCGTAATAGGTACACATAATATCAATAATAAATTACTTAATATAATTTCTACGAACGATGTCAATCAAATTTGAAATCAAAAAGTGCGAGCCCTGGAATTTATGTCCCGAGTAGCAGTATGGCTACTCGGGACATAACCTCTGCCCCTTCACCCCGCAACCCCCCGCACGATTGCTCTGTGACAATGTTCTACGTTGACCGACTGTAAGGAGTAAGATATAGGTAGACTGTGCTTAAGTGTTGTCGGAAAATAAATGGGTAATTTTCCCGAGAGATTAGATAATCCATTTTTTGTGGTCTTTCTTTTTATAAATTTCCTACAGCAAATCAACCGTGGAATAATGATTGAATTAAAATAATAAGAACTGCAGCGATGAAGAACATTGGATTACATCGAAAACGTTTTTCTTGTCACTCATACAAAATAAATACTTTATTTTAAGTTTTAACTAAGTATATGTTTGTAATTTCAATTAAATAATGTAAGTGGACTTCTTATATCGCTTCACTTAAATAAATAAATTAATTGTCAAAACATTAAAAAAATGGGGAAATTTTCATTTAACTGGTATCCCTCAAATCACGCACACATAGATCGGTACGGTGCTTCACTTTCGATATGCGTGGCGTGGAGTCCTTCTTTTTTTTCTAGTCCGTGCTTTAAAACTACTTTTCATGGCGAATGAACGGATATAAAATGAAAATAAATTATTACTTAGGAGTCTAAATAGCTTGACATAAAACCAGTTGAGTCTATGCTATTGCGTTATATTTTATTTTTGAAACATGCATTAGAATATTCAACAATTTCAAATCAAAATAATAGAATTCATAGTTCATAGGTAATTCCCCGCCAGTCCCGCTAGGTAAGTCCCTATGTCGCCCAATTTAAAAATCAACAAGTTAGAAGGTTGGAACATACAGGATGAATGTAAAGCGTTCATATTATTAGAGATACCTACGTAACATAAATTATCCATTGATCGTTTTTTGTAAATATTTAATTTACTATGGCGAATTTGAAAAGATCTAGTCTAGAAATTAAACATTATAGGTCGAATTAATTTGAAATAATGCCCTAAACTAAAAGAACAAAAAAAAACAAAAAAGAAACACTTGTTTAAAACAATTTGAAATGTGTTTTATAAAAAAAAACAGTTTTTTTTCCAACCCTACTGCCAATTAAAATTACTATACCCTTTTCAATGTAAGATGAGTCCTGGGGTTTTTCTACAAAACGTTACTTATCAAATCATACAAAGAATATCAAATATTAAAAAAAAAACATATCTATTTTATGGTTTTTGATGATGTCGTTTGCGTTTTATCGATAGCAGTCTCATTAAACAATTTACGAAATGGCCGCTATGTCAGGAATCTTTCGTTGAACAGAATAAACGAAATAAATTAATTATCACAGCTTTTTACGATCATACATCCATCGAACTAAGTTTTTCCGATATACATGACCAATATCAGTTCATACTCGTACCTACACTGGTACACAAACACAGCCTACGAGGCTTGTTAGTCCAAGTTTGCAAACCTAACGTAACGTACAACCGGACAGACGGAATACTATCGTATATCAGAATCTCTTTGTTCGTACTCACTAGTAAGTATGCTTCAGAATATTGGCAGCCACAAACGTGAATATTTTTGTGACGTAGGCCACGTCAGACAGCGTGTATCTAAAATAATTCGTGTAATTCCTTACAATTACAGTTATGATTTATTTACCTACTGGTATAGATTTAGCTTGATTAAAAAAACACTTAAGTGGTCGTACATAACCCAACGAATAAGGATAAAAAAAAATTTTTTAGTTAGTTTCAATGCCTCCACGCATTCGTTTAATGAAAGCACGGTGACACGGTTAGAAGGCACGACTAGCGCGATATTGCTTCGCGCAGTCAGTTAAGGGGCGCTAAAATGACTCAGGGATAGAACACCATGATTTCTTTTTGTTTTTTTTTATTGTTGAATCTATAAAAAAATCCCCTGTAGGAAACATTCTGTACACGAATTTGAGAGGTCCGGGAGGCATTTGCCCTTTAAAACGAACTCTTCAACACTCCTTAGATGACTTGGTAGGTAGTTCAAAGGATTCTTTCATCGTTTAACCGCTTATTGTAGCCCATCACTGTCCTAGAGCTCCACAGATGAGCACGGCGGCACGGCAGACTACATACACCATCGAGAACATTTTTTAACATTTTTACAGTTAAATGTACCTAATAAATAACAAGTCTAACTGCTTCCCATTAATTAGTACTGACAGAATGCTGCCCCATCGCAATCGGACACCGTTAATTTATTATTTAACCCTTCGAAGTCACTTGAATCATGACACCAAATAAATGGCTGATCCATGCAATTTTACATTGCATGGAAAACGGGAAACGCTCTGAAGAAATTAAAACAGAATATTTAAATGGAAAAAGCTTATTCCAATTCCAAATGCAAATTACCGTCATTTTTTTCTCTCTCGGTCGCTTTGACGGTAGATCGCTCGCAAACTCTCGCAAAACGGCTTCCACGCGAACGCTCCCGACTGAGCGTTTGGAACATTGACGTCATCAGGAGAGCACAGCCGCCGGAGCCTCGATACTATTGTCAAACACATATTTAATTACCATCGTGTGCAGTGCGGCACACGCAACAACCTATTCAGAACGGAACAACGGCGAAATTCTGATCAATCGAAAGTGAACGTTGAGCTTTAAGTATAAAGTACATTTTTGGCTGTCGGGAAAAAGGTAGTTTAACCGTTCCATGGAGGTGTGTAAGGGTGAATTTCGGCCGATCCTGCGTTGTACTACGCCTGCGCTAAAAACAGTTCGCGAGCGCGTATTTCAGTTAAAGTAAGGCGGCGCGCCGGCTAGCGCGCTCGCCTGCCGGTCGCCCGGGAACCCTTAGCGGTCGCCGAATACCATTTTCATCAATAAAAATAATGTCCTAAAGTGTTAAAATCGTGTGTGTTGTCCTAACCTGTCAATTTAGCTGTTACTGTGTGTGTTGCGGTAATGTTAGCTGTCCGTAGTGTCTTCCCTTAGAATACAGACGTGATTGACTGTTAAAAATGTCGTTGTTTTGATAAGGTGAGTTCTTGGTTTAAGGTCGAAGGTTGCCCTTGGTAATGGCAAGTACACACGTATGTACCACATATTGTGGCGAAATTTGCCGAAATATTTGCGTGACTCAGTTGAAGTGAAATCTTTCAGAAAATTGCTGCTACATTCTTCTGAAGGTTTCTTCGTACCTGCAGAGATTTGATATGATAAACGGTGCAATAACTAACAATAAAATTGTTTTTTTTTTTTTTTTTTTTTTTTTTAAAACATTGCCCCACACTAAGATTTCTCTTGTATCGTGGGTGCATTTACAGACACAAATCTCACAAACAAACGCCCAGACCCGAAACAACCATCTGTAGGCCATACAAATTTTTGTTCCGTGTGGGAATCGAACCCACGACCCGTAGCGCAGAAGCCAATCGTTTAGCCACTGCACCAAACGTGTCGTCAATTGTGATGATGTCAGTATATAAATTGGTAGAATGATGTGACAGCTACTGGGTAATGAACCTTGGCAATCGTGCTCGTAGACGCAAGAATAAAATTATGAGTCATGAAACAGCATGCAATCAAACAATCGTAAACAAAATATAAAATCTATAATCTCGTAACGATGATGTAGTCAATTCTAATACTACAGGCACAACACTAGTCAACACTAGTCAAGGAGAACAAAAGACGAACTCCTCAAAATAAAGAAATTCGGGCGATTACATAAAATAGCAACGTGTCATAACCGTCATTCTATCATCCTTGAAATCCGAAGGGTTAAACTAGAGATGTTCGATCGTAGACCCGATGACGGATTAAGGTCCAATTTAACAAAAAGCAAGCCTTTACCTTCCGCCATTTGCGAGGTACAATTTTTGCCCTGACCCTGGCTTAACTGCCTAAGAAAATCTCAATCGCTCTGACCGTGATACGAATCAAAGCCATGCTATTAAGGTACGGGAACTACACTGGCCACCGCTAATGGTTGAGATGGGACTAAACCGAATAAATGCGATGTTTCTTTTAACAATGCTTGTAATTTGCAATCAAATACTATTGTTCCTATTAGCCCTTATGATCCAACTGTTGTGCAAAAGCTTCCTTCCCTCCAGACCTTTCAATCAAAGCCAGAGAGGACTATGTTCATTTGTTTACTCCAACTTCATCCCACCCTGGCTTTTGACGTGGGTATTAGGGCTCTGGTCTACTCCCTAAGCACGAAGTCCATAGTTTCGGCCTTAGTTACGAGCGTTTCCTACTTCCTATCACCTACGGACATACGATTATTTCGGGGCCCGAACTAAGAATGAATGACAACACGATTTGACAGTTGTCCCTACTACCGATGTGTTTTTGCCCGTCCGAAAAGTTGAACTTGACACTTGTTATGTTCACTTCTACGTTTCGGGCTACTTTCGGACGGGTGACTAACTTCGGTGACGAACTTAGGGAGTAGGCCCCTTGCTTAGTGGTGACATTGACTCACGTCTCATCAGCCCTGCCTTTTTACCTTATGACCTAAGAACATCTATCTACGTGATGATATCATTATTACGTGGGAGTACTTCAATTTATTGGGTGTTTGACCGGCTGTTAGATAGTCAAATAGATCACCTTTAGGTGTTTCAATGTTAGTTCAATGATTCTCGTAAGCTATTTTGAGGTAGGTACATCAACTAACAATGATTAAAACAAAGTTTGTGAAGTTTTGGAGCGCATCCCAATGTACGTACGTCTTTGATTCTTTAATGACTCGAACCTTGTAAACAGCCTATTTAGTAATTAGATAGTGGGTAGCAGTGGCGAAGGGTGAATTTTCTTAAAAGGGAAGCCGGACCAAAAAATGTTTACTTTGCTCAAGTGTGATGCGTGAATTCCAGTAACTACTCGTTTCGAAAGGGAAGCCGACAGGAATTGAGTTGTATGGAGCCTTCGCCACTGGTGGGTAGTGGAATGGTTGTGTGCGCAACGTTTCGCAGTTCACTGTTTGACATAAGCTTCCATGCTTTCTACTAAGAGGGGTCATAGTCTAGTTTTTACGGTGCAGATGGAGAGCATGACCCTACGATATACCGTAAGACAGGGTTGAGCTACACGATGGCTGCGTTTAATGGGACAGGTCCACTCAAACTGCTCTGAAACATTCCTCAAAAGGCCAGTCCAGGGCTCTGCATTGTCCTCACATACATTTTTGCTCCATGCAATGTCTGGACTTTAAAAGAGACCTTGACTCCTGGGTTTGTTTCGATCTTTCTTATCAGAGGTAGTCCGATAGGAAACGCCGACGCTATCTAGCTTTAAAAAACAAACCGACATGTAAAAGTGATTTTTAAATATCCAATTTGCAGAATAAATAATTTCAGTTCATTTCATGACACTTATCCAGATCTCTTGCACAGGTAACGTGCATTAAAAGACCCTCCTCAAGTGATGATACTTAAGTATGTCCGGCGCACCCTGGGTAGTCACTCCCGCTATCAACCTTGCTGACTGGCTAATCTTTTCACCGTCATCTTTTCAATCGTTATCATCATCTGTAGGCTGAATGAACTCACTGTTAAGTATGCCTATGCGTAAACCGTGTAGATACTTTGTTGAAAGCTTTAGTAATCGGAATGAATTTGGATAAACAGACTGATCAAAATCGATTAGACTAGGTACTTACATAGAATTTCAAATTGAAGCAATCTCGATTATTACTGAAGTTGCCCGATGCGGTGTAGATTAACTCCTGCGGAGAAACTGGGATACGGTCGATATAGAAATTAGCTCTTATTGCTAGTTTCAATTTCTTTGAATATTGAATTCGTTGTTATGTTAAAATAGAGTTCAGCCGTACTTGTCGAGAGTAATGCATCCGAACGAAAGATATCAATATCAAATTGCAGTTATTATTGCCCGTGGCTCCTGAATCTGAAATTGCCTCCATTCAAAAGTAAATGCAGTAGGTTTTATATTGAAGCTTCGATTGAGTCCAAGTGATATTTTTAGAGCAAAACTAGAATCGAACGAAGAAAACATGTTAGATCAGATAAGTAGCTCTCAGTACTTCAAATTCTTTGTCGAGGGCCGGGGGTTTAACACCGTATGAATCGCATTTTATGTTCCCAGTAAAGCAATACTTCAATAGAAGTGAAATACCAACGCTGGGCAATGAAAACGCCTGAACCGTGTACAGCATAATAGATTATCGCAATGACACGAACATTGTATGTTGTATAGCTGTCGTTCCAACCTGCATTATGTACGAACACAAAAGAGATGGACAATCGCTCTATTTCCCAATTTGCCAGTGTTTGCTATTGTTTAGATGACCTAAAGTAATAAAATTAGGATGCCGTCATTTGTCGAAATTTGCTTTGATTATACCCTTTTCACTATAAGTTGATTTCTGACGTTTCTCTACAAAACGTTACCATACAAAGAAAATCAAATATTTTTTTAACACAAAACATGGATATTATAGCAATTTTACGGTATTTGATGATGTAGTTTACGTTTTTTCGATAGCAGTCTCGTTACGGCTACAATTTACGAAATGACCGAGCTGTCAGGACTCATCTTATGGTGAAAAGAATATAAGGATCTCAAATTATCGATCCCGATCCCATGGTCATCAGGAGCTTGTTACATACTCATTTTAAAGTCATATCTTAATTCAACAATCCTTTGTGGGCCTTTCAGATTCTAGATCTGTAGATATTATTTATGAAACTTGCATGTTTATTTGTTTTTTAGTAATAATTTACTTGGTCGCGTTTGACCCCAGTCAAACGCCCTTAGATAAGCCTTCGTGTGTTCTATCTTAGCCCTTATGGTAAGCGCAGGCAAGGTCTAAGATGGAGCACACGAATCCAAGTACTTAACAAAGATATCCAGGGATTCTCCTAAACCCCTCTCCCCAAAACGGTACGCAGTTAACTGCTTGGCGTCGGACTTTAATGTGAGAGTGGTAGCTAGCCAGGTGGACTGTATAGATCCTACCACCAAGCGTGCTGGGTTTTGTTGAATCTTAAAACACGCGTCTATTACCAGCTTGCGGTGAGGAAGTTTTATATCCCCAAACTCGTATGACTCTTCACAACTCATCACAAACTGCCCAGAGATTGTGTTCAATATTACTAGATCAATACCATTTAACGGTCGATTTACGTGAACATAGACAACAAATCATGCTATTCAGTCATTTCAAAATATCAAATTAGCGAAATTACACTTTTAAGGTTTGTCATTTAGAAGATTTATGTAAAAGTTTGGTTAATAATTTTATTGATCGTCATGAACGAATATCAAAAATCGAGTAAATGTATAATAGTGTACTGATCAAGAAATAGGAGCAAATCTGTAAGAGCCTTCAATTGCCATGGACTAAATTAATAATATAATAATCTTTATTAGAGCTAAAACAAGTTTACAATTTATTGATGTCCATAATAGCTACATTACTGAGATGCTGTAGGTATCGCAGTTATTAACGCCCACCTTCATGAGGGAGAAGACGTCTGCGTTCCAGAAGTTAGTTATCTATATACCTATCTACACATTACATATAATAAAATCGTAACGAAGCAAAAACTGTACATAGTTTATTGAAAAAATATAATGGCTATGTATACTAGAAACGATACTGATGCCGAAACAGTTTTTTTTCGAATTTCTGTCTGTTTATATGTTTGAGCTTCACGCCAATACTACTGAACACATTTAGTTGAAATTTGGCAAAAAAGTCCGTTAAAGAGCGGGTCAGGTTACACGGTACAAATTATCATGCTATTGAATGTGGGTGATGAGCAGTAACCTTATGTTTCCGTAGGCAAAACCGCGGGTACAGCTAGTAAGGTAATAATTATAAGATGAATGAACAAACGTTGTTCAACACAACATAAAAACCAATTATGAGAATGCACTACTGTTGCTTGACCACTGCAATCAATGTTAGTTTACGTAACACCGCCAATCTACCATGTTCCACTGTCTTCACTTATTCATGGTGTTACTTCCAATATTTATGTTGACGTAACTGCAATTAAGTGCAGGAAGCAACTGATTTTATTATTTATCGTTTCAATCGCTTAAACTTTCAAAAGTTTGAATTTTCATAAAGCTTTCAAGCTTTATGGCTTATGCAACTTAATTTTTAATTCAGCACTTCACTTAGGTTTCTGGACAGCAGCTTGGCTTGTTAGTTTACTGAAAACTAATGGAATTTTCAAAGGGAGGTTGCTTCCTGCTCTCATCCCATTTAACTTGGGTTCGGAGTCTACTACTCCCTTCTACTCTCCACTTATATCTTTTAACAGTCATTCTAGTTGTCACTTTCTTCTAAAGCCGGGAATTCACATGCCGGTAGCATACAAAATGGCATGCAAAGAGCTTGCACTGAGCTACAGGCATGCCATAGGCTATTAAAGGCTGTGCCATTAAAAGGCATGCCATTTCACTTGAAAATGTATCAATGTGCCATTTACTGGCATGTGCCATTTTTTGGCATGCAAGTCCTATTTTGCCAGATGTTCAATCCCTATTTTACTAGCATGTATATTCCCGACTTAAGTAGTGTGTTGCTCACAATCTTTGCTCTTTCTCAAAGTTCTTTTCTGATTTGAAATGGACTTAATTATAGTACATGACGTCGTGGCGAAACAAAGTATTGAGCATCTGGCGTAACAAAATCGTCAATTTCTTCTTTAGCCACCTTGGGAAATTGTAATTATGCAGCATTTGTCCTCTTACTTATAAAAGCTTGTAATTTTTAAACACTGATTAAAGTCCCCATTGGCTGGAGACCCTTCAAGTCTCGTCAATATCTGCCCGGTTACGTAGAAAAGGTCCGCAAGGATCAAACCAGGTACAGCAATCAAAGAGGAAAAAAAACACTGATTAAATTATACCTGTCTTTATTATTTGTTTTCTAATGAATAGAGATGGCAATAGACTTAAAAGCTATTTTAGTTAAACAACCTTTAACCATAATTTATAAGTAAGGGTGCATAACTGATAATTAGTCATCGCTTTCTTTGCGACAGAGCAAGTTTACTTACTTTTAAGCATTTTTACATAATATAGCATTGATTCACTCTGGTCACACCACTAACAAAGGCAACTTACACATAAAAAATCCACAACACACGTCTGACTAATTCACACCTGTAATTGTAATATAATCACTGTTATACAAAAACATATATACGTCCATTATTTGATGAATGAATGATAGCAACGAATCGGTGCCGAACAAAGGAATAGTTTTAAATGATTGTAATGCTCAGTTAAAAAATTGTTTGCGGGCGAACAAAAAGTTCAAATGAGGTCAATTGATGAACTAAGATTTGTTTTTGGAGATGTCAGTAATCTTGAAGAACGTTAAATCCACGTTATCATACGAATTATCAAATTATGAAGGTCTTTTTTTAATTATTTTTTTTGTCGAGGACGGTTGTGCACTTTTCATGACTATGGAAGTCTCATAGGTACCTCCTAATTTGTCGATATCAGGGAACAGCTATACAGTTCTCCCGGCATGGACTCCCACAACAGAGAATTAATCTCACTCCCAATCAACTTCCAGCAATCAGAAGACCGAAAGTCAAACTCATAAAAGGAGCCGTTCTATGCGGAAAGCTGAAAAAAGGCCAGGATCTCTATCTTAGTTGCCAGCCTCAAGAGTCTTAACTCTAGAGTTTAAATGAGAAATGTCTCAGGTCCCCAAATGTGTGCACGTGGTGCACCTTACCGCTTAACACCAATTAGGTTTAGGCAACTGACACTGACAATTGAAATGTCAGGTTTACAATCCAAATTGCCTGTCCTACAGCGTCACTGGGTGACGGGACCGGCTCTGTGGTAACCAATTCCAAGTGGGTAGTGACTACGACCAGAACTGGTCTTTCTGAGGGTTATAATTATGTTCGATACTGTCTACTGCTGTACATACATATATTATGCAGAATCTACATTACTCTGCCCTTTTTTTTAACGTGTGGTACCTAATCCTTATGGATATCGTCTGCCCCGAGACGACGAAGGATTATGTCGAACTCTTACCGACTAAAACCACCAGTGTTCTTCCTTCTGTCATAGAGAGCTAATATAGTGCAGGAGTGATCTATCTTTACAGTTATAGCGTATATTTCTATGTCAGGTACAATACGGGCATGGTCAATATAATAAATGAAACCAACATAGACTCTCCACCACTGAGAGTAGGTACTTATATTTGGGTAAGTGGTTAGTTACATGAGCTAGGTCACAATAAATATATTAATTCACACAAGATCAGGAAATAAGAAGGGCAAGCTAATCAGATTAAAAATACTTCGGCTGATCGACACAGAAAACCAGCTCCGTTGAATGACAATACCTTTTTTTAACATCGGGAGCGTTAATCCATTACGACGAATTCTTTATCTTCTAAATGTTGCCCAGTGTTGCCAGCTACCGACACTACTTTGGCCAGGGGCGAGGGAACTACATTACCCTACCCTGACAATTTTAAAGGACTTGACAACACAAGACCAGAACTTAATAACAAACAACAGTTTACAAATGTATTGTAAGCGGCTTATTCCGATCCACCTCCGTTATGAAGGGTTGACGTCAACTAAAAGGATTTGCCAAAAGGAATGATTAATGAGAAAGCGAGGACTGACAGGGCTTTGCAACCCTTTGTGTCAAATGAAGAATGGTTAGATATATTTCTTTGTGGTTATTTTTATGTGGAATGGAATTCTGGTTCAGAGCAACGACTGGCCGCGTTGCTCTATGGAATTCTGGACTGGATTAGGATAGTTAATGTTTAATTGTTGTGATGTCAGCCGGGTCTCATTTCAGAGTTTCAAAGTATAACTTTCGTGTTAAAACAAATTATTCCTTCCTGTTTATTCCGTTTCACAAGTGTAGGGCAATGCTCCAAATACATGTCTTGCTGAGTTTTTTTCCGAATTTTATGGACCCTCACGCAAAGAGACCGAGAAAGGTTTAGAAATGTGGTGCTGGCGTCGGCTGGAAAGAGTATAAAGAACAGAAAAAGTAACCTCTAGTTCTGAGAAGAAATTCTAAGTAGAGTCAAAGAGAAAAAGCAAATAGAACCATAGAAAGAAGAGGAAAAATGGTATTTAATACTGCGACACGACTGATTTACAACCAACATCATACACGGTAAATTAGAGGCAAAGAGGAAATGAAGAAAGTACACAGACCAATTGAAGGAAAAGACGGAAGCGACATAAAGAGAAGTGAAAGAATTGGCTCTGGATAGAGAAAGGTGGAGATTGCTACACCGACAAGTGACCAGCACATGTTTATCCCGCGTGAAAACTCCAAGAAATGTGTTTCAAACCGATTTCTAACATTTACCGACTCATCTTGATATCTTAGAATTACCTGAAATATCTTATAATTTGCAATTGATCGGGATTTTTGAGTAACATAATACAAATAATTGACTTTGCCTTTAAGTTAGGTACTAATGCAACTTTGGCATGCAATTTATGGAAGTCAGTTACCTTTTGAAAGGTTAGCAACCTTAGTTTCTAAACCCAGTTCTTTGTGTCGATACTACATTATCAAGTAGTAATATTATCAATTGCTGATCCTGGATCGACCGGTCGGCGACTGATCTTAAGAAAGAAATGGTCCTATCCCTAGGATCTTTCAGGGGTCCATAGGGGGTATCCTTAGGAGTCTCCATCCAAAATTTAAGTGCTGGGCTCTTGTCGGTGTAGCAATCTCCATCTCTCTCTATCCAGAGCCAATTCCTTCACTTCTCTGTATGTTATCACTTCCGTCTTTTCCTTCAATTGGTTTATGTACTTTCTTCGTTTTCTCTTTGCCTCTAATATACCTTCTATGATGTTGGTTATAAAGCTGACGTATCGCAATAAGTGACCAATCATTTTCTACCTTCTCGTTTTTTTTCTCTTAGGTTCTCTTAACCTACCTAGACCAAAATCTCCAATAGGCGTGTTGACAGCATCAATAAATCGCAAATCTAATTAGTCCGCCAGAGTTTTGAAAAATAATGGACACGTATTTTTTCTTTCGTCAAATCTATAAATATTTGGAAAGATAAAACGCATCAAAACTCGAGAGTGGGGGCTTGTGACGTCACAAGCAATTATAATTGTACTTGCTTGTCACGTTTTGCCAATTTTAAAAGTGTCGTATCTTCATCATTTTTGGTTTGCGTACCTAACAAAAGAAAAAATACGGGTCAAATATTGTTTGATAATCTAAGTGACGGACTAAGTAATTCGTTTTTTTCAGTCAAATACTCTATTTGGGCAAATTATTCGACTACGAACTATGTTTAATATGAAACCTCGATCGATGGAATATTGCTTTAATCATCACATCTATGTAAAACATGGCTCATATGTGTTATTTATATGAATATCCCGAAAGGCATTTCCAGCAAAGGATACACAGCTAAACTAACAGTTAATTAAACAGTAGCTTAATAGTTTACTAAACTAACAATTTGTCTCCACACCACAGTGTCACAGAAAATATAGTTTATCTGTGGCAATCTAAAACTTTGTCTAACGCAATCTCCAAACTTACAACACAATAGGGTTGTCCCACATTTGTCCCCGGAACTCAAACTAAAACAGAGCGACCGCCGCACACGGTTAATATACCCAATTAAGTGTTGCATCTAGTTCAGACTCCACGTCGAATACTGAACGTTATTTGAAAATCTATTTACAAGTTTGTATATGCCTACAATTTACCACCAGCCCTTCTATAGATAATACGATTTTAGCCCCAAATACGTGTTCGTAGAGCCTAGAATGGCCTACACAGATTGATTGCTTGCCTTTTTCATGCGATGTTGTACAGGAGTCGGTTTAATCAGAGCTGGAAGTTGTTTTAGTTTCAACTGTTGCGAGCAGTTGTTTTTTTTAGTTTTAGTTTTAACTTCGAGTGGAGTTTGATTATAGGTTTTATAGGGCAAGTTGTAAATCTAATTTTTAGTTGGAAATGTTGCAATACTGTAAAACAAAGTTGTGACTGAGTCTGTCTGTTTGTATAGTTAGTTAGTACTGAAAAAAAACTGGGTAGTTAGATATAGGTGGGCGTGTACCACCCCTGAAACGTTTTATTAAGATAATGCCTTTGTAATTATTTAAAAAAAACCATATTATTGAAAAAATTACACGAATTTATGAAGTACCTATTACACAATTGATCAATTGTTCTTGTTCTTGATAAAGCCAATCATAAGTTTAAATAATTCAAAACACTATACTTATTATACTAAAGCAATTAAAAGAGTATAAAACTGTTTCTGTCACGGCAAAAAATAGTTAAGAAAATTCTGTTTTCTTAAGATAAAGATGCATTTATTTGTATAAAACATGTGTTACTTACATTTTTACATGTGGTGTTAAAATATGAATAATGGTATCAACATGTCCTGCCGTATTAATAAGAAATGCCGTATTAATAATAAGAAATGCGTTCTCTATTAATAAAGATTATGTGTGTCTTTCCATAAACTAAGGAAATATGCATGATTTTTTGCCTTTGAACGTAGTTCTCTGATATCGGTGATTGCTGTTGTTGATCATCTTCATCATTAGCTTTTAGGCCTATCATCTATCAGCTGATTAAGGTGAAGATATAAAAAGCTTGCAATGTGTAGTAATCGCTACTCACACCGATAATTCAGCCCTCATCAAGCTGTCTCCCCCCCCCTATGTCCACGCCAGCAACGCCCTAAGCCGAGGTCCGAGTCCCACTAGGGGTCGCCCTTAGTGCTGTTGTTGCAGGTAGTCATGATGTTAGTGTAGTACAAGTAGTTAGCTTAGGTTAAGTATTTTACTTCTCTCCCCCCCCCCCCCCCCCCATTGGCTGGAGACCCTTCAGGTCTCGTCAATAACTGCCCGGTTACGTAGAAACCGTCCCCTAGGACGACCTACAGCAGTCAAACACAGAATAAATTTTTCAGTAATCAGTATCTTTATTTGAGTGAATATGGTAGTTGTTACATTAAAAATAGGTCTTAAATATATTAATTGTGCACATATTGTGCCATATAGAGCGTTCAAATTAATTTTAAAATTAGTAAAAGCTGAGCACGATAAAAAAATAACAAATGATAGTTGTAAATATGGGATGAAAATTTTCAAAGATTTTCATAAAATGATAGTTGTAATTATGGGATACAATATAAACATTAAATAACGCCTGTATTCCCCGATGGGTTGTGCAGAGGTGTATAGTACACCCTAATTTTGCCGTTAAGTTTAAGTCCCATGTAATAGGGGGCATAAGCCTATTGCTATCAACCGGGCTGCTACTGAGAAATTCCACAGGGGAAAACCCAATAACACTTTGATTGTCCTGGGGATCGACCCCAGGATCCCACGCTCAGCAGTTGCGCTTGCGACCACTAGACCAACGAGGAGTGAAACAGAACAGGGAAATAAACAAAAAAAAACGTAAACAATTAAAAACTCGTATAAATAAAACAGTTCGCGAGCCGACCGACTGATCCACATGCCATAATGGTCTAGCACATTTTTTGTGGCTTTGAATAATCCGAAAGAGGCATAATACGCTTATTATGAAGCCATAGCCCCTGAAAAACATGACATAAATTATATTATTATTTTCTTTCAACTACGTAGTAATGTTATCATTAATCACTATTCACTACAAAACCGATCACAAAGGACGTATTTTTTGCTTAGAACCAAAACAGTGCAGAAATGTGTTCATTATTGCACTGTTTTACATTAATGCACTGTTTTTTTATTTTTTATTTAAATAAATTTACCACAGATGTTTAATGTATCCCATTAAGTTTAATATAAAATGTATGCATTAGATCAAAAAGATACTGGCTGAAAATAAAAATCAGCTAATTAAAAAAGACTTGGTGAAAAAAAAAACAAATGGCGTGCATTGTAAAATTTTAATACTTCATGTTTAGCAAGAAAAGTTCAAAAAAATGTTTTATGGATATTTTATCACGGTAGGTAGATTGGTAGTTGAAAGAAAAGTAGATTACGCACCTTGCTTAAGTGAGTAATTAATGCACTCGTGTTAATTTAGTGCCCTCGCATGCGCTTGGGCACCAACATAACACTCGTGCATTAATAACTCACTTTGCGCTCGGTGCAACAATCTACTATTAATATTAATTAATTTATCTTAAACACAACGACGAAATGAGGTTGTACTATACACCTCTGCCCAGCCCTTTTGGGAAATACAGGCGTGATATTATTTAATTGTAATTTTCTTACGAATATTCAAGTTTAAAAAAAACATTAAAAAATATAAAAATAGTAGTAGCCCACCGGCCATAATTATAATATCATTAGAAAAATAAAAAGAAAATTACCAGTACTTTCAAACACCGAAGGTCTTAATCGTTATAAATAGCATCAGCTACAATACTAGGCCTTAGGTGAAGGAAACGTGACGTAGTGTACCGGCACCATAGATGAAATATTCAGAACTACCCGCCGTAACTGTGTCACAGCTATGACCTGCCACGTGACGACTGACGTAAGATATAACAATTAAATAAAAGCAACATAACATGTGACGTCATGATCTGTTTGAAGATTAACCTGTATTTTTTTAAACGTAGTCTATGATTGCTAGTTTTCTAGTATACTCATCTTCTTATATACGGCAAGGATACAGTTCAACACCTTGTATATACCTGATAATTGGATTCATGTGCTCCATCTTAGACCCTGCTGCGCTTACCATCAGGTGTGACTAGGGTCAAAAGCGATAAAGAAAAATGAAAATTGACGAACTGCATCCCGACCGCAACTGCAACTGTCAAATACAGTTTGAAGGCAGTTAAGATGCAGAAAGATGTTCAGTACAACAGAACTGCTGACTGCATATGCAATCCACTTGCAGTTACGATACCAATAAAGGAATAATGATTCACCAAATATGACATTATTGTCTCGGGCCGATTTTCAATCGTCACACAAAAAGATTCCTTCTAAAGTTTTACTTGAAACTACTTAAGTCAAAATGCTTCTAAATTATTCCAATAATTCCTAAACATTTGGACAGGTAAGTAAAGATAATTTTCAAAACAGGCTTTATTCTATTAAGATTAAGTTAACAGAATAAAGCCTGTACGCAGAGTCCACTATGTATTATCCTTTCACATCGAAATAAACCTGAATGGGCTCTATAAAGTTCTCGATGGTGTGTGTAGGCCGCTAACCCGGACCAGGCTTGCGAGGGCTGAACCCTTCTCATTCTGAGAAGAGGCCCGAGGCCCAGCAGTGGGACAGTAATGGGCTGGTTATTATATATGTCTTGAAATAAATAGCATTCTGAATATCACGGATAACAGCAACTTCCAAAAGACTTGTTCCGAAAACGTTGCTGACGTCAAAGGTCAATGGTTCCCTAAGAGAAACGTCCTTTCATGGATGAAGGAACTTCATACTGAATGAAAGCTCTCATAAACAAAACAAGCTCCAGCAAAAAGCCTGGGAAGTAGGTACTATAATAATAAGAAGGAGTAAGGGATAAGAAGTAAGGTTTCTTACGTTTCAGTTTTGACGAATATTCGTGCTATCGCGGTAGCTCCAGTATTGAAGCGACATGGTCAAATCCAGTTTGAAGTCCAATCACCTGATCACTGTTTATGTATAGAATCAGTATTTGAGCATCGGTCTTATTCCAGAACGGTAATTGAACTATACTCAGCTGAATCGAGACTCAAATCGAGCTTAAAGCAGAGACGAACTGTCAAAAGTCAAACTGTTCGACGTAAATTGACCAGGGAATATGTGCTCAAGCGTGGTCTCGACCATGCTTGTGTGATTACAGCTCAAATCTCTGCTTGAGTTCTCAAAGCCAAAATCAGCTGAACTATGATCGATGAATCTATCCTTGAGGAACGTTCTAGAATTCAAACTCGACTTAAAACTAGTATCACACAAAGATCAACGCTTGAGTTACTTTCTGTAATAAGAACCTTACCTCCGGTTTTGAATTGAGAATTCTAGGTTATGTAGTAAAATTTGAGTACGGAGTTGTCGAAAAAATGACAGATTTTAAAGCATGTTTTTGACAACTCCGTACTCAAATAGTACCTACTTGAGTATTATCTTGAATTCTCAATTCAGAAACCGGAGGTTAGTCTTTTTAGAAAAGATTTTTAAAAAGTTAGAAATTTTCTCAATATTTGTCATTTATGGATGGGCCATACATTACAACAAAACGATTTTAGTTTTTTTTTTGTTTGTTAATGGGCCTGCGTTTGGCCGCCATCTCGCCTAATGTTAAGCGATGATGCGGTCTACGATGAAGCACGCTTGCCCAGAAGAAACCGATTCACTCGTGACTTGAAGACACCCAGATTGTAGCTGTCGGGGAACACCCACTCGGGCAGCGCATTTCACTGTTTGGCGGTTTTCACAATGAAAGAATTATCTTCAAAAGCCCACAATATGGCCTCGTGAATATGAAATCACTAGGAATAAATACCTACTGGTTTCAATTCACCCAAGTTCGTTTGACATAACAGCATCATCATAATCAGCCTATTCCTGTCCCACTGTTGAGCACGAAACTCACATAACAGAATACTTAAACATAATTCTTTTAAACAAAGCATTTTAATATATGTAGCAAAATAGGCAAAGCATTCGTAGGCTTGAGTTTATCTATGTAAATTAAAGTATGCAAAATATTGCACAATTTAGCACATTAACATGTTCCTTGTAGAAAAGAAAGCTCCTTTTTCACGAATGTAGCAGTGAGCACGTTCACAGCATAGATACACGACTTTTTTGTATGCACTCGAGGCTCAGGGTTGAATCGATCGGTAGCTGGGGAGGATAGCTAATTGCACAATTATATCTTTCTTCGATATCCTTACTAATATTATAAATGCGAAAGTAACTCTGTCTGTTACCTAATCACGACTAAACAACTGAACCGATTTTGGTAAACTTGGTACAGATGTAGTCTGGAACCCGGAGAAGGATATAGGCTACTTTTACCAAGGAAAACGCGGAATACTCGATAAACGACATCCACACAGTCGAAGTAGCGAGCGACCCCTATTTCATGTGTGCGTGGTTTTTCTTTTATCATAATACGCGTTCAAATTGCACGGCCATTTGCAAATGCTTCTAATCAAAATATGGACGTGTTCTAGCTCCTTTTATTTTGATTTATAAATTTCCTGTAGCATTAGCTGCCTATATTTTTAATGTCGTTCCCTGAATTCCAACGGCTAATGGATAACATTGATGAGTTGGACATAAACAACCTTTTTTTATCGCGGTAAAATCCTCATGAATACCTCCGGCTGGGGAAGGCGAAGGGTTATACCGGAGGGTTTTACCGGCACAAAACCCACGGTGTCCCTTCTCTTGACCTATGACTGGGGTCGCGGGATTCGCTGCTACATGCACCACAGCTGGACACTAACGCCAGGGCGTTAGTGTCCAGCTGTGGTGCATGTAGTATATAGTAGTATGTAGTAGTATGTAGTATATGTATAATTATGATGTTAGTGCAGGCACTAACATCATAATTATACCTCAAAAGTCTAGGGCGGGAATGATTTACATCAAAATCCGATGATTAAAAGATCGAAGAATATTTATTGTTGCGATCTATTCGAGCCATGTGGGGCCCAATTCTCATAAAAAAAATCTTGATAATCGCAACCGAACCAAGGCCGAACCGTTCATTCAGACAGTTTTCAATTTCAGAAGCTGTCAAATTGTTTGACACAAAAACGAAACCAATCATTTTGACAGTTTTCGTAAACAAAAACTGACTGACAAATTCACAAATTGGCCCCCTTTGCGGTTACTGCTGATATTTAAAATAATTACTAGAACTTCCCAACTCCTTTTTTTCAAAATGATACACCACCTAATGCCTACACAAAAACATGCAATTATCTGTAAGCTCAGTAATAAATCTCGGAACAAAGCTACTCGTGGTAAACATGACAAGTGACGTTGAATAGACGACGTGTGACGTGACGTCACTTTTAACCAGGGACCGTACAACCCCGAATATAAGTTAATTCTTTCGAAAGTGTTACAGATTGTGCGCCTACAGTAACGGAAAATGTTACCTCTTGGTAGTGGTAGCCCTTTCATAACACTAACGTTAGGGTAACCCTATCAATAAGTTAACTAGTACAAGATGTTACCCGCTCTTGTATGATTTCCAATTGAAGAAGATACCCCTTTGAAAGGGTTTGTCGGGGTAATAAAAGGGTTTTAAATCAAATCATTTTAAATTACGTTGTAGTGGAGGAATAGGTATTGACCTTGGAAGTTTGGAATCATATAGAATCGTTCATTAGTGTTTCTTATTCGGTTTGATAGGACGATGCTTTCTTTTTTAAGTTATAAATAACATCTGAATATTGAAGATGAACAAAGGTAAGTCAGTGTATTTTAATTAAATATCACATATAATAAAACTGTAAATAACCTGTGTCTGTACATTGAATATTTATTTTAAAACTTTTAATGGGGGTGTAATAATCTATACCTATAATAAAACTGTAAATAACCTGTTTCCGTACATTGAATATATTTTAAACTTTTAATGGGGGTGTAATAAGTAATCAACATAGATACCAAATCACCAATTTTTGAACATTTTATTTGTCTGTAAGTATGTTTGTGCACCCATCACGCAAAAAGTATGCGACGAATTTTGATTAAATTTGGTATGGTGATAGCTGAATATCCTGGTGAACATTTAAGGTAACTTTTACTGCAGGAAAATGTTTAATACCGACGACAAATCAATACGCCACGCGAACGGGCACAGCTATTTTTAATAAATATAGAGACAGACAGACCAAAATTCTAAACAAAATTTTTGTTTTGACGTGGATTAGTTACAGATTTTGTCTAATAATATGAGAAATCGAAAAGTGACTATTTTACATCTATTAATTTATATGCTTATTTGCCCTAGATGGTATATGTATATTTTTCTTTTAATGATACACCAGGGACTACCTACAGTATTGTTTTCCTTCTTCGTTAAATCCATCCTAAGGTTGCCTTGAAAATATCGCTGTAAGTGATAAGGCCACCCATTATGTCACCCTATTTTATTAGTTCTACTTTAAGCTTATCTAATTTTATGGTGTACATAATAAAGTATATTCTATCTATCTATTCTATCTACCTAATTATATAGACAAAATCTGTCTTGTCTGTATTTGTCCAATAAAATTGTTATAGGTCTAGGAGGAGGAGGAGGACAGGGACTAGGACTAGGAGCAATAAAAGCCACAATGTAGTTTAATAAATTTGTATATCTGACTCTAAATTGTTTTATAACCCTGACAATATGCCACTAAATTGTTTATTACTAGTTTTATAATAATAATAATTCTTATTTTTTTAGAGCACATATATATTTCAGACAGCGACAAAAGCTCAGACGAAAGTGAATCAATATATTTTGAGGAATTAAGGACAACCGATGCTTCATGCGTGTCAATGCCGACATTGCAACCGACATTAGATGATAATGCGTCTACTCCCGATTTGTCTTTTGAAAATGACCCTAAAGAAATGGAAGATAAGGCTATAAATACTGATAACTCAGACAATAGCAAGGAAGATGATATTCATGAGTGTTATTCTTTTTCTTTATTAATTGCAAAATATCTAAGCAAGTTAGAAGAAGGACGACGTAACAAATGTATGCATCAAATAGTTCATATGGTCATGCAAAGTGTTCAAGAACAACAATCAAAACAAAAGCAGTAATATTGAAAAATAGTGTTTTTTAATAATAAATAAGTACCATGTTTTATTTTAAGATTTTTATTTATTCAATAACGTTAACATTATTTAAAATTATAAAGTAAGAGGATCAAATAGTAGGCGCCGTTACTGCCAGAATTATTACACAAGAAATCAACAATTAACGAAATTATGGCTCGATTTAAAAAAAAATACAATTGGCTCAAAAAGCATTTAAAACGTAAAAATTATAATGTAAGTACATATTTATTGAACGTTGGAAGACCGCTAAGTATAACAAAGGTGAAACAGCAAAAAAAAAAAGATTTCTTGCTCGTTTCGCTCGCTCTTACATCCTAAGTTCCGGTCGAATAACTGAAAAAAAATCTCGCTATTTCGACGGTCGAACTAATGAATCGAACTAGTGAGAGCAAACCATATTTTTTAACTGTTTCACCTTTAATATACTTAGTGGTCTCCCAACGTTAAAAATAGGTACCTACTTACATTTTATTTTTACTTTTGAAACTAGTGAGAACAAAGGAAAATTATTACTTAGCGGGCCCCCGACAATAAATAAGTAGGTACATATTATTTTTCACATTTTAAAAGTATTTCTCTCATTCTAATAAATCTTGATTTGAACGGATCAACATTATATCCTGTAACAAACTTCCACCCATATTATTTCTTAGAGGGTTTAATATAAATTTTACTGATGAAAATAACCGCTCCACTGATACCTGCGTTGCAGGAGCTGCAAACACTACATTAACTACTTTCATTAGAGAGGGATCAATTGATGCTCCTTTGTTCGCCCAGTGGGCTAATATATTGGTATTCAAGGGTAGTCTGGGTTCAAATCTTAATTTACTTAACATTCCATCAAATGTATTTAATGACGACCTCTCAGCTAACCCACGAGTTGCCTCAGTTTCTTTTAAATAATTTTCTAATGGTAACGTTGTTTGAACATGCTGCCTGGTGCTAGAGTCATCTGGTAATTCAGAAATTTCCGTGGGAGACTCAGATAATGTGAGAGATTGCAACTGCTGGAAAGTCTGCGCTATTAATGTTTTTGCCTTCTCACATTCTTGATCAGACAAAATTACGTTGAGGCGACCATCTAAATATAAATTTTCTATGACTAAATCATTATTTAATAAATCAGTTTCTCTACCTTTCATGGCTTTAACTAAGTCCTCTGCAAATGAGGTTCTAATAGCTTCCAACTTTATTTTGCAATTAAGCCATTCTGTAAAAAAGTCACCAATCGTGAGCTGTTCACGTTGTAATGCTACTGTTGCCTCATAAACAGGTTTAAGGCAAGAAATTAAATTTTGGATTTCCATCCAGAAACTATCTGAAAAAATACTCGTAAGATCAGAGTCTTGAACATCTTTTAATGAATACAACCGTACCAACATTTGATAGGTAGACGTCCACCTCGTTGGACAGTCAATTATCGGTTTATTTAAATTGGAGGCCCTTAAAATATTTTTTATATTTGGTCGGCGTAAGATTTTAACAGCTCTTCGTGCAGTTTGTGTGGTAATTTTTGCATCCAAATTTTCATTAAAGGCGTCTTTTACAGCAAGTTGTAAAGTATGTGCAGCGCAAAACATTGCACGTGGCTTGAATGAGTCATTGCTCCCACTGTTGATAAAACTGTATAGGTCCATGTTTTCATTGAGTTCATACCTGTCAGATATTTGTTCATCATCATTATCATCATAATCATTTACCTCATTTTCCTCGTACTCACCGCTGGCCTCACTATCGAAATCGGGGTTATTTTCAGTTTGAGCAGTTGTGTAGCAAAATTCAGTCAATAACTTTGTCATTTTTTTAAAATTACTGCCGTTATCTGTGGTTATTGAGTAAATTTGTGCATGTGAAATCATAAACTCATTTAAAACTTCCAAAAGCTTTTCCTTTAGAAATTCTCCGGTTTGTCTCTCCAACACTTCTAATACAGCTAGATTTCTAATTATAATCTGACCGTTTTTCAAATACTGCAAGTTGATACCCAAAAAATTCCTGTCAACGTAAGATGCCGAATCCAATTTTAAACTTATCATAATGTTTTTAACTTCTAATGAAATTTTTCTTTTTATTTGGTATGCCTTTTGAGGTATCATTCCTTTAATAACATTTAAATTTATACTTTTTGTTTTAGAATTGGATGGGACTGCAATATTAATGATTTCTTGAAATGCAGCATCTTGTAGTATCGCAAATGGTCGTCCATGAGTTGTTACTAATCTTACACACAAGTTTTTTACTTTTTCCGAGTTAGAAGTATCTTTAGACGTACTTGGTTGATTTACATTTTCTTTATTTATATTAGTTACCAGTAAATATTCTTCCGGATGTTTTATAGATATGTGGTTTTTCAAGTTGGTGGTATGTTTTCCCTAAAACAAAAAAAAAATTATAAATCTGGTTTGTTCAAGCATCGGCGACACCGAATTCGAGTTCCTGTGAATGCTTTAGTAACAATAAAAGCAGGCAGCAAGAACTGAAAGTAAAAGAGGAACATAAAGGGGAAGTAAAAAGAAGGTGGATAGGATGTTTGATGATGATTAGAGTTTAGAAGATTAGAAATATTGTGAAAAGCAGTATGGTGAAAGTGGCCACTAAATACCTATGTGGTCTTGCGCAGAGGAAATGTAGTAGTACAACGAATGACACTTGGATAGATGGCGAAGTTAATGAGGTTGTGAGAAAGAAAAAAACCGGCCTAGTGCGAATCGGACTCGCGCACGTAGAGTTCCGTACCATTATTTATAAAAACGGCAACAACATCATGTCTGTTGTATGAGAGCCTCCTTAAATATTTATTTAATTCTGTTTGTTATTATTGTTGTTATAGCGGCAACAGAAATACATCATTTGTAAAAATTTTAACTGTCTGACTATCAAGGTTCATGAGATACAGCCTGGTGACAGACAGACAAACAGACGGACGGACAGCGGAGTGTAGGTAATAGGGTCCCGTTTTACCCTTCGGGTACGGAACCCTAAAAAAGAGGCTTGGCTAAATGATGAGCCTGAAAGACGCAAAAAAGGGTGAATGAGGCAACGAATATGACGGATGATCTAGAAAAGAGCTTTGAGGCGAGATATACCGAAATTAAAGCGAAAATGGAAGAAATAGTAAAAATGAAGAAGGATGAATTAGAAGAAAGTAGAATAGGAAGTTCTCTCATAGTTTTAGGGCCAATGTTAGAGGTAAGGTGTTCTGGAAACTGGATTTTACATGTAGGTACGACTAAATTAAATAATCTCGCGAAGCGTCGTGCGTAACACACTCATAAACCCAAAGCCGAATTTAAATTACGAAAATAGTGGCATGAAAGTAGTTCCGTGACATTAATTTCATCAACAATTTCACGTGTCAAGTTTTACAGTTTCGTGTCGCGCGCGATTTTTGTATAAAACTCACTAGTTTTATACAAAAATCGCGCGCGCAATCATGCAACTAATGTCATCGTATAAACGCGACGCGAAACTAGTGTCACCAAAGCGCCTGCGCTGATAGGATGTGTTTTTTTTAGTCGGTAGTCGTGCTAAGGGCCGATTAGTCGAAAAAAATAATTTAATTTCAAACCAACGTTGGACAGCTGATAAAAATATAAAATTTATCAATGAATACCAGCGAATAAAAAGAATAATGCTTTGATGTTGGCGGAGCCATGAACACAGACATACCTACTGTGGATTTCACGACACTATTATTTTTAATGAAACTATGTAGTTTCACAGGTACTGAAAGTAGTGTCATGAAATTAATTTCATCACGCATGAAACTTGTTTCGTAATGTAAATTCGGCATAAACTCAACTTTTAGACGAGAACCCAAACTGGTATCTGCTAGATTAGAAGATTGGGAAAATCACATCATAATAATAATGATCACCTTACCTTTATACGATTTCCACACAAATTGCATTTGCTGCTCTGAGTAGGTGCATCGTATTCATAATATCTATGTACGGCATCTCGCCTCGGTTGTGGCATTTTTAAATCTTACAGTTTGACGCGGCTCCTTTCCGTTCGGGCACTAAATGATGAGTGAGACGATCGAATGACATTTATGATTCCGTAAAAAAGACAAGATTATACATGAAACAATCCCGACTAATCTAGAAAAAAAATACATTGAACTTTAAAATCACTGCATTAATAACTATAATCATATGTGTATGGAGTCGGTAGGGCCTAGACTGCGTGTTGCGACTTGACGCATACCCGGCATACCTGCCGAATGCATGTAGTTTAGTACTTTAAAGTAAAGGCACGAGAGATAAAATTACAATACTTGTAGTCCGAATGGGTAACTCTGTTACAGTCGTTGAAGGGGTAACCCGTTCGAAACGCCTTACCATTAAAAAGTATAACCCACCAAGAATGGATTTTTGAATATACAGGTAATCAAATCGAAAGGGTTTGGAAGAGGTTATCCATGGATGAGGGTTTTCGTAAAAGAGTGTAATAAATATGAAATTGGTTTTAAAACAACACTTTGTCAAAACCCTATCAAAAACCCTTTCAATGGGTAACCAAAATGGTCCCTGCTTTTAACAGATGCATCATCTGAAAGAGCTCGTGTTTTCATTTACGGATTGTTTAAATGTTTAGCTTTATGTGCTTCTGAGTAATCCTCCGTTTGCTTAAAAATGGTATTTGATTTATTGGATGAAATGTACAACATTAGTCGGAAAGGGGGTACTGGGACCTAATTCTCCTAAAATAAATCTTGGTAAATCACAACCGAACCAAGGCCGAACCGTTTATTCAGACAGTTCTCAATTTCAAAAGCTGTCGAATTGTTTGACACAAAAAACAAAATAAATTTTCATTTTGAAAGTTTTCGAAAACAAAAACTGACTGACGGTTGTGGTTCGATTGCGTTTGGCAACAATTCATTTTAGGAGAATTAGGCCCTCCGTGGGCCACTTAAAGTATCACTGATGACTGTTTTAGGTAGGTTTTAGGTTTTAGGGTTAAAATTGCAAAATCCAATCATCTTTATTTGGTATTGGTATTGATATAACGGGCTGGTATCCGCAACTCCACGTCTGAGCGCGTATTTTGCGTGCAATCATTTTTATTTTCATGCAAAATGATTTTTATTTTATATTTTTCAATAATTCTACACCCGTGCTTCAGTTACGAATTCAGAAAATGGAGCTTCTAATCCGTGACCACAACTATGACCTACGTAAACACAGTTCAAAGCTGAGTTTAGCTACAAGTTTATGTATTTTTTATGAAATCTTTGAACACCTATTTCTCTTGCTAAGCTATTGACTTTAGGGGAAAGTTGTAGAACAAAAGTTCGTCATTATTATGGGTGTTATAACAGTTTTAGGGTGCCTTTCCACCAGAGATGTGCTATGCAGCTATGCTGCGAGAATGTAAAATCTAAGCTACGAAACTATGTGACCGTTTCCACTGATGCTAAGCTATGTAGCGGAGCGAGTAAGATGCGCCGCCGCAAGGTAGCTGTGCGAGGAAAATGCGCAGCTCGAGCCATGCGACGTATCAACAATAGAGAAGGCACGGGGAGCGGCGGCGCAGTGCTCTGCACATAGCTACACCAC
This sequence comes from Amphipyra tragopoginis, assembly GCA_905220435.1. Lineage (NCBI taxonomy): Eukaryota > Metazoa > Arthropoda > Insecta > Lepidoptera > Noctuidae > Amphipyra > Amphipyra tragopoginis. Next base: position 17,955,821 of record HG992009.1, read on the forward strand.
TCGCGACCATCCATAGCACGCATCCATAGCACGCATCCACAGCACGCATCCTTCCATATAAAAAACGTAGCTTAGTTGAATAAGTTTCCACCAGTGCTATGCTATGTGGGCCAATGAATATGATTGATGGATACCAAACGCATCCATAGCAACGTTGCATAGCACATCTCTTGTGAAAAAGCAACCTAACACTCTTTCGGATTAGTATCCCCTTTCCGACCTAACTTTTATTTACAAAGAAATTAAATAGTAAGATATAAAGTAACTTTGATACAATACAACTGAGATGGTGGATTTTAGGTTGATTACATACTTACTTATCTAATAGGTACTTGAAAAGTTGAAAGGGAAGCGATTATCTTGGTATGGGCATGTGATGAGGAGGAACGAAAAGCATGTGACTAAGAGAGTGATGAATGTAAATGTTGATGGATGGAGGGGAAGAGGGAGATCAAAGAGAAGATAGATGGATTGTATGAGAGATGATACGGATGAAAAGGGGGTAAATGATAGCGGGACGGATAATTGGGAAAAATGGGAGAGAAAAACATTTTGCGCCGTCCCCAAGTAACTTGGGATAAGAGCAGGTAGAAGAAAACATACTTACTTAATACAGTTATTACAAACAAAGCTACTGGTACTAAACATGCCAAGTGACTTGTTTGAAGAGACGTCGCAGTAACAGATGCATTATCCGAACGGGATGGCATTTTAATTATTTATGTGTAGTCGTATTATCTTGTTTTTTATTTGAATCTAAATGCTAGTGGGTTATGTTTTCCTTGTATATTTTGTGAACGAGTAAGATTTGTTTACGCATCATGGTTTGAACGAGAGCATAAATAACCAAAAGTCATGCATCATTTTAGACACATTTACATAAGAAAGAATGTATAGGAGAAGGGATCAATAAATATGGGAAGCTATTACTCGAACATATTTACGACTCAGAGTTAAATGTAACAAGCGGGCTACACGCACTTCCGGGATTCCATTATGTTACGGATTTAGTGGTACAACCAGAACTTGACGAATTTTAATGTTTATTATTCAAATAAATAAACTTACATTTGACACTAGCTTCCTTACTAGGATTCTCTGTAAGAAGAATCTAGGCGAACCTACTACACTCATAGATAAATAAATCCATGAGTGATAAAAATATAAAACAATAAACAGTAAAGTTGGAATTCGGTTTCGGTCTCGCTCCCATGTAGCAACGGAATCCAAGTCCTGCGGCCTAAAAGTGTGAGCTGAAGCAAATGGACTTATGTATCGCAGGAAGTAGGACTTGTCATTTCGCTGCATGGTAGGATTTTGAATTCGCTGGAGAAAAAAGACAGGTCCTATCCTATTGTTATTTAACAGTAGTGCATTGTTGTTTGACATTATTGCATTGTTGTTTGACATTTGCACCTGTCAGTTTAGTCTAGAGAATTAATAATCCTACTATAGTGAGGTATTCCTCGAAGCGCACCAACTTTGAGCCGCACCAAAAGCACGCCAAAAGTATTCCTCGAAACGCACCAGTCAGGTGCGCTTACAAAATCAAATTTTAAATATTATAATTTAATTCCTCGAAACGCACCAACGATGAAACATAGAGAAGAGCATGAAGGTTTCGTAATAAATGATATCGATAGACGTTTTAAAATTTTCAACTGTATGTTTATTTATTAAAAATACCAGGAAAGCAGAAATGAACTGGAACTAGGTGCTTAACCCTTTGGCTCGACGAGATTTTGACATTTGTCATACCCGCTGACTCGGGGAGTTGTCGCGTCAATTAATTGAATTAAGTCACCAAATGCAGGAATTTGCACGCAAGTTTTAAGTATGAATTTAATGTGAAAAATATTTTATTTCATTAATATTGTACCTAATATGTCTAGTAAATTTCTTTCAAAAATGTGCTGTTTACGTGAAGCTACGTCAACATAATGCGAAATTAGAATAAAATAGATATTTAATATACCTATATCCAAATATTAGTTGAGATAGATTAGCTCAAAAACAATAATTAACGTACCTAGTTACGTGTTGAAACGCTGAAGGGACAAGCTAAACATAGTTTCTTTTTCTTTTCATTTTCACTTTTACCATTATTCAAATACAAAAACGGATAAAAAAACACAATTCAATTCAGTAAAAATTGTACGTCGACTTAATTCGAATCTAGTGCTGACCATCAATCCAAAATTGTTAATACAATACAAATGTTGCATTCAGCCAAATCGATACTCATTCAGCCTAATCGAAACTCATTCATCCTAATCGAAAAATAATCATTAAATAAATAAAATCGCTCGAAAGTTAATTAATGACATTTATTTATTTTCGGCATAGCTACAAATAAATAATTTCACGTGAATATAAATTATTTTTCAAAAACCTAAAGTATTGGCACAGATTAGATATTAGTACAAGTAGAATGAACACGAAGATATTTTAAGTATCTAATAGACATAATTAGAATGTATTACCACATTCTCTCCTATATTACTACATGCAGTCGGTCAACGCGGTACATTGTCGCAGAGCATTCGTGCTAGGGTTTGCTGAAGAAAGCGAGCAGCAGAGAGGCGGAGCTTATGTCCTAATCTGCCATACCGCAGCTCGGGACATAAATTCCTGGGCCTTTGCTTCCTGATTTCAAATAAAAGTGAAATAGTTCATAAGATAGAGGACGTACTACTATAATCAGGTTTTAATAATGTTAGAGGACATAAGGTCGGTTCACAAAACAAAGATGGCTAAGATCGATTTCTAAATCTAAGATAGCGGCTACGAAAACTTACTACTTATTCATCATGGGTGATATTTCCATGGTTTTCATGGCTCCTGTTGCAGAAAATGAGGTCAAAACATGAAAAGTTCACTAGTCGTCATGGGTGTCAATTCTGTAGTTTTCGGTGGCGCTGAGGCCGAAAATGGGGACAAAATGAAATTCCAAGATAGCGGCTACAAAAATTTGCAAATTAGTCGTCATGGGTTTCAAAATCGTGATTTTCGGGGGTGTTAATGCCGAAAATGAGATTAAAATCCAAATCCAAGATGGCGGTTACGCAAATTGGCTAGCTGTCATGGGTGTCAATCCCATGACATAAGGGCTAGTAAATTTCATTTAACTAGGTAGTGAACTTTCGTGACGGCTATCTTGGATTTAGGAGTAGAATTTATTTTCGGCTTCAGCACCCCCGAAATCTATGGTAATAATATAATTATGAAATAATAAGTAAATTTTCAAGGCCGCCATCTTGAATTTAAGAATAACTTATGTCTATCTACTGCTGCAAGGCTTATCCGCTGCGACTATCAGCTCGACAAAATGTTAAGGTCTAAAAAATGTTGTAAAAGTGCCAAGTAAAGATGGCTGAACTACTGTTGCCTTTGCACCCCTGTCCAAATAAAACGAGCAAAATTTCATAAAGCGTTTAAAATCGATCTCGAAATAAAATCCTACTTCAAAACCCAGAGGTGCCTAGTCTGAGGTGAAACATTTAAGAGTTCGTGTAATGTTACAATTATTCGCCATTTTCACATAACAGCATGTTCATTGCTCGTTTAACGTTCTAACTTATTCGAATTCTAACTACCTACTACATTATTAGTAAATGCTTCCGGTCAGCATCCGACTTAAGATGGCCCAAGGCCTCATCAGTGTCTCGCATCGAGAATGCCAAAAGCTTTCCGCCATTAATAATATAATAATAAATCATTTATTTCGGAATAAATCCATATTGGCTTAAAAAATATTGGGTACATAGGTTAGAAACATAGAAACGGTAATCTAAGAAAATAATTCTATGTAAACCTATTTCGAGACATTGAAGAGTGGTCTCACATGCATCACTGTCCAATGTCTCAGGATCTGGCTGTCGACCCTCTCTGCCACAGTGGCCAGGAGGCTGTTGGCGCTGCCGCGCACCCGCTGCATCAGGGAAGCCACTCGCTTGCGTATGATGGCATGAAAGCCATCCATCTGTGCCTCCGCGAACATTCCTGATGCGCTACAATGCCGCGGCAGCCCCATCAGCGCCCTGTACGCATTATTATATTGCACTCGTAGGGCGTTATAAGTTTTTTGAGTAAAGTTGATCCATAGGCTGCAGGTGTAAAATGATTGGCAGTATGCCCTAAACAGGGTTTGTTTGACACCTTTGGAACATTTTGCAAACCTACGAATCAACATATTACTCCTCACTGCTAGCGCCCTACGTTCTCTTTCGACGTCCACATCATCTTTCTGCGACGCGGTGACCCAGTGCCCCAGGTACTTAAATTCTGTAACTATTTTTAGCGGAATGCCCTTAAGTGTGATCGGTGGCACAGATGAATAGTGCTTAGTCCCTGCCTTAAATAATAAAAGTTCACTTTTATTAGAATTATACCTGAGGCCATGGGCCTCCGCATAGCGCTCACAAATCACAAGCATTTTCCTTAGTGCGCTGATTGACGGGCTCAACAGCACCATATCGTCTGCATAACTCAAATTATTAACAAATTTACCATCTATGGAGCAGCCAACCATGGCACCATTGAGCTCCTCAATCAGCCGATCTACATACAAGCTGAACAGTCTAGGTGACGACAGCCCCCCTTGTCTTACTCCACATTCCAACCTGTACGGATCGGAAAGCGAGCCTGCCCATCTAACCATATTACTCTGGTGGCCATACCAGTATTTAAACATTTCAACTAGCTCACCAGGTAAAGTTGTGTCGTCGTATAACTTCTTCCACAGTACATCATAAGACACCAGATCAAAGGCCTTCGACAGATCAAGAAAACACGCGTAAACGGGTGTTTTCCTGTCTGTGTAGTACCGAACAGTGTGCTTGAGACAAAGAACAGCTGTCTCAGTGGACAGTCCAGCTTTAAAACCGAATTGCGCGTCATTCAGGGTTATATGTTTGTCTAACTGTTTGTCCAGCACACTGTCCAACACCTTAGCTACAATAGTGGCCAATGAAATGGGTCTGTAGTTATTAACGTCAGAGGCGTCTCCCGTCCGATTCTTAATAATTGGCACCACTAATGTCTTCATTAGATTATCAGGTAAGTATGTGTGTCCAACACAGAAAGTGAAAAACATGGCAAGTACTCTGGGAAGGTGAACACCTGCATATTGCAGATGTTCAATGCTAAGGGAGTCATGTCCAGGGGATTTTCCTCGAGTCATGTTTTTCACTACTGTAGTGATCTCCTTGGCAGTGAACCTAATATAAGACTCTTTACTAGCTATCGTTCTTCGGGTGGTTAACACCCCTGACGATGTTAAGGACGACGCAACTTTAAAATGTTTTCTAAAAAGCTCTGCAATATTTGCGGGCTCGCTAACACCCTCTACACTCACAGGTAAGCTTGGCCTGGGGTTCAGTTTACTGGTCTGCTTCCAAAATTTCCCAAAGTTTTTATTTTTATAATTTTTTTTCATTAAATCTTCCCCGAAATCAAATACTCACTACGCCTATGTCAGATATACTGGGCACCCTATACCATCTACGCCTTCAAAAAATAAAGTCTATAATGTATGACCTCTTCACCCTCTTCACCTCTCTTCTGTTTTTTTTTCGCTTATTCACAACCGTCAACCATCCTGGACATAATAAAATTAATATTCTATGTAGGTACCTATGCAATTTAAAATTAGTACATGAAGGCGTAGGCGAGGTACCTAGATTTCGCACTATTAAGATCCCGTTTAACAATTTTAAACCTTATTACAAGGAACGTTTCGTACATAATTATTATTTTACTGCCGATATTGCGTCAAATTAGAATTTATTTTTTGAATTTTGAATAAAGAATATCAGTCTACGGATGCATTGGATTCCACGGTGAAGTTTCGGTACGAATATTTATTGATGTAGCCACAGAGGATTATGATTTATGATGAATCTAAATCTATTTTATTTTATTTAAATGTTCCTACTGACTTATTACGATATTTAAAAAAAAGTATCTTTGATTGATTGATTATAATTTTAACATAGATAGAATGTTAAATTACATCAAACATGTAAAATATTTACTATAGTTAAAAAATCGATTTTTGGTGTTACTTATTTTTTATTAAATCGATTCGAACAAAATCACAACGAAATAATCGATTCACATAATCACTTTCTCACATCATTAACCATAAAAAAGTAATATGGCGGCTGATTCCGAATCCCAAATTGAGTAGTGATAACAAAGATTTCGTGATATTTTACGTACGTTTACGTTTTACGTTAAAACATGGGCTTTTTCTAGTAGTATATCGCATTTGTCTATAGATGATGGATTGTTTTTAACCACGCCTACTGTGTAATTTGTGATATTAGTGATAAATGAACAACAACAAAAGTTCAACTGGCGGGAAGCTTTTACTTTGGATATAAAAAACTTTGTTATCACTACTAAAATTACCAAAACTATGGATGATTTCCTCGAGTTAATAAATGATTTACTCATTTTGTGATGATTGGTAGTCCAGAATCCATTCTTTTTATGATTTTTAGCGTCCACCACGACTGTCATCAAATGGCGGTTATCGCATTTATACATTCAGTTTTGTAAAGGTAAATATTAAAACTCGTGCGCTAAATAGGATTGATTCAATGGTACTCAAACTTGAGCTTTTTATTTAGTTCTTATAAATTTCATCCAATAACAAGATCCGATAAGTAGATAATTAAATGTTTACATTATTAATTAGGATGTCGTATGACCTAATTCTGGGCCCCGATCGGGGTCGAAAACGAGTTTACGGTAGTTCTTGTGTTCGTCCCCTTTCGGGGCCCGCTACGGACTATACGGTTAAGCGACTTACTACTTAGCTCAATAATGGTAAAAATATAGGTTTTGAAATTGAATCATTTGTTGTTTTGCAGAAATGAACAGAAAATAGACGATTCAACTGCACTTGCAATGTTTGTATGTTAGTTTGTTAAGGTCAAATCTTGCAACTGAATTTTAAAACAGTCATTCTATTGAGCTGAAATTTTGCATACACGTTTAGTTTTCATGACAATGCATGGTTGGCTAAGTGACGTCATTCTAAATCTAATATAGTGGACTCCCAAAGATTGCGGACTAGTTATTTTTTATGCACCCCCATGTTATGGGTATCATAAAGATAATACTCGCGACAAGCTTTTATATCATACAGTTGTATAATATAATAAATTGTGGGTTTGATTTTATTCAAAGTTAATTTTCTTCTTTTTAGCATTTAAATGCTTGTTTTAAAAAATGTTTGTTGCCATTAATTTACACACCTCGACAGTATCAGACTAATAAATTATAAAGGCGAAAGTTTGTGAGTTTGTGTGTTTGTATGTTTGTTACTTCTTCACGCTCAAACAGATGGACCAATTTTGATAAAATTTGATATGGAGGTAGCTGGATTAACACATAGGCTACTTTTTATCCCGAAAAAAGCAGGTAACACCGCGGGGCGCAGCTAGTAAGTAATAAAATGATGTCTTTTAATTCAGTCCAAGGTCCATTTCATCTCAACAAATTGCAACGCCGACCGTATTACTTCACGCTGCAATTTACTCCCGAGATCTTATTACCAAAGTGCATTTACTGGGACCACAGACTAATGCCGGGTTCCTATATCTCACCAACCGTTATTGATTAGAACTACGACTCGTGTAACTGTTGCACTTCTTTTATCGGAGGCTCTTTGATTGTAAGACGACTGTTTTTGGTAGGAACCATGCATTTGAACTAAAACTATCTTTATAACTTCTTCTTCTCTGCTTACTGCCTCGTTGGTCAAGAGGTTGCAAGCGCGACTGGGTCCTGGGTTCGATCCCCAGGTCGATCAGTGTTATTGGGTTTTTCCGTGTGAAATTTCTCAGTAGCAGCCCGGAGTCATGATTTGTGCTCGGTTGATGGCAATAGGCTCGCCCATTACGTATTATGGTACTTAAACATAACGGCCTAATGAGATTGTACTGTACACCTCTGCCCAACCCTTCGGGGAATAAAGGCTTTTTTTTCTGTTGGACTGCTGTAGGTCGTCCTAGGGGACCGTTTCTACGTAACCGGGCAGTTATTGGCGAGACCTGAAGGTTGTCCAGCCAATGGGGGGGAAGTAAAATACTTAACCTAAGCTAACTACTTGTACACACAGCTACACATCAAGCTATACATAACTAGTTTATCTTGGCGTCGCTTTGTATAATCTTTTCGCCCAAGTAACGGTCGGCTTATACTGGTTTTGCGTAGCTTGAAGTGTAGCCGTGTGTACTACACTAACATCATGACCACCTGCAACAACAGCACTAAGGGCGACTCCTAGGGGGACTCGGACCTCGGCTTAGGGCGTTGCTGGCGGAGGCTTGGGCGACAGCTTAATGAAGGCTGAATTATCGGTGTGAGGAATACAGCCGTGGTGAAAAGATTAGCCAATCAGCAAGGTTGGTAGCGGGGCTGACTGCTCAGGGTGCGCCGTCGTCCTTACTTAAGTATCGTCACTCGTGAAGGCTATTTTACAACTCCAAAATGCCAAAATAATCAAAAACATATCCATCTTCTTGAAATTAAAATCTGTTGCGTGTGCAAAGTTTGTTGCCATTCATGAATAACGAACACGAAAACGTAGTATTAGGAAGTGCGAACATATTGTATAGAACCTAAATCGTAATAGAGGTTGCCAAATTGCAGGTTTTTGTGTTATATCTAATTTATTATGTAATTTTGCATGCCCACTGGTAGATGGCTAGAACTGTTTTTTTTTCTTTTATATGACCATGTACTGTAACCATATTTGCAAAATAAAATATCTTTTATGTTACCTTTATCATCAGATGATATTCCTAAATAAGTACCTAGAGTGCTTCAAATCATCCTCATTTGCACAATTAAGTATAGTATTCGTCCTGACACATGTCGTGAATACTCATTTGAAAATAAAGAACCAATGATCTATTGAAGCAATATGAACCATTACTCATACTTTATTTTAACAGCTTCCATGGTTTAATTATTAGAATAATTATTGCAATGCATTTCTTTCACCCAGGTTCTTTGTACTAGCCCAGGTAAGCCAAAAAAATAAATCTTGATAAATCACAACCGAACCAAGGCCGAACCGTTCATTCAGACAGTTCTCAATTTCAAAAGCTGTCGAATTGTTTGACACAAAAAACAAAATCAATCATTTTGAAAGTTTTCGAAAACAAAAACTGACTGACGGTTGTGGTTCGATTGCGTTTGGCAACAATTTATTTTAGGAGAATTAGGCCCCAGAACTCGCCCTGCGCCAGTGCGGTTTAGGCTAGACAAATAGCGACAAATGAAACGGCTCTAAAAGGTCGTATAACAACGTTCAGGGTCTGACAATACAATAATTTGTGGCGGACAGTTGGAATGTCCGCGCTGTTTGGCGCGCTGCGGCATGGCCGGCGGATGCGGTCGTGACGTCATCGCTTCCTCGCCCCTTGGCCGCTGTACAGCCCAAACACTAGGCGGGGTAAAGAGTCCGCATTGTCTCTTATTGCGTAAAGTAATAAATTATATGTGTGACAGAGATAAATATATATTTATTGCTTGTGTTTAATCATGAAATATGGCAAAGTAAAAGTACTTAGGTATTCATAGGTATGATTAACAGCAGTTATGTTTTAACATGAAAATTGTACATGAAAGACAGTTTTTTTCTTATTTAATTCACTTTACCCCTTCTTGGATTTCTCCTGTATCGTGGGTGCGTTTACAGACATAAATCTTCACATGCACAAACACTCAGTCCCGGAACAACTATCTGTAGGCCATACAAATATTTGTTCCGTGCGGGAATCGAACCCACGACCCGTAGCGCAGACGCCAATCGCTCACCAAACGTGTCGACAGATTTTATTAGGAGCCCCTAACATTAAACATGAAAAAAGAAAAGTTGACGAAGTAAATAAATATCTGTAGACAAAAGCCGAACGACCATAAATATGTCGTTCTATACACACATTTCCGAACGTCAACCACACCGCCCCAATACCAAATACATCGAAAATTCTAACTGCCAAACTTATTTGTTGTAACGAAATTCCTTTCAAAGTCTACCTCGTTATGTAAAGCTTTTGTATCAAAGAAATTCACGCACGTCAATTTGATACACGTTACTGCACACGTTCCACAGATATTTAATATTTTGTTTATGGAACAAGATGGCGGCTCACGAAATTTCCGTTTCGTTGAGTTCACGTCAAAATAAAAGTGTTCAAAATATGAGAGCGAGGAACAAAAGACTTTCAAGAATCTTGGAGACAGACCGACAATGAACATTAGGCTTTCAGACCACGTCAACAGCTTTGGTACTTGTGTAATGACGACAGTTTTATGCTGTAACCAAATATTGAACTATCGGCCGGCCCTCACTAACAGGACGGCACGGTTTTTTTTTCCATTATATACCTTATTTTAGTAAGCTAGCCCTCGTATTTGGTTATGCACACCGCAGGATGCTTCGCCGTGCCGCGGCATGCCTAAGCATCCCGTAGTATGGTAAATACAAGTCTTAAAGGTAGCAAAGTAAAATTATTTGAGCTTTAAAAATCTTTTGCCGTGCCGTACTGTTAGTGAGCGCGGTAAATCGTTAATACATGAAAATAAAGAAGCCAAAAACGGTGTCCTTCATTCAGAACGATTTTTATTGAAAAGAAGTTCAATATTTTTTTGCTAAAGGCATCCTAAAAGTCTTATTTATCATCGCAATTTTTTTGTTGCCCTTTTTTTTCTCAGTCTTACAACAAAGACTTCTTACAAAATTTCCGTTTCGTTGAATTCCCGTCATAATAAAAGTGTTCAAGATATGAGAGGGAGGAACAAAAGAGTTTTGGAGTCTACAATGAAACAAGTAAGGCTCGCAGACTACGTGAACAGTTTTGATACTTTAGCGCCAGTATTTATTTATTTTTATACCTGTTTTTTAGGCCCGTCGGCTTCCGTTTTGCTTTTTCTTCTTCGTGTTATCGGTAGCGGGTAGCACTGGGCAATGTTGACAGAAGAAGGTAGTCGTCAATATGGATCAACGCACCCGAGGTTATAAAGGCGGCGGTCATTCGACGAAGTGAGAGCATTCGGTGCTGAACAGCTGAAGAAGTCTGACCTTTTATATTTGACTAGCTTGTCCTTATTTTATGATCTTGTAATAATTGTGTAAAGTATTATATTGTGATCTAGTTCGTGTTACTAACACTAACCCAAATACAAGTTCTCTCAGTGGTGGAGAGTCTATGTTGGTTTTATTTACTACATTAACCTTGCTCGCAATCCTGACATACCGATATTGGCTAGAACTGTAATGATGGAATCACTCCTTAACGATTACGTTATTGTGTCTTTTACATTCGTGCGACTAGTCTAGGATGAAAGTCTACTTTGCTGAAAGTCAAGTCTTCTCGCCACAATTTCAAATACTTATTCTAATATACATCTCGGTACATTGCTCTCTCATAACTATACCAAATCATAACTGTATTTACTCCAACTGTTAAAGATATTGTTTTTGAAAGAGTAACCATGGAGTTTCTTGCCGGCTCTTCTCCATAGGAAACGACTAATTAGAACCGTGTATCTAAATTCGACTTTTCATAAACGCCTGTAATGGTTTATCTCTACATAGTATAGTATCAAACAAAGTCGCTTCCCGCCGTCTATACGCTTACGCGTCATTCTACGTGAGCGATCTACAAGCGACGCGAAGTGGCGCGGCGCGACGCGAAAACAACAAACAGTCGATACCTATTGAAGTGGCCTACGTGACCAAACGCACGTGAAGTGCGGTGCGGCGCGCGGCGCGGCGCGAAGTGAACGCTGTCAGTTGGCTTGATATTTTCACGCGCCGTACAGTGCTACTGAATGTCGGCGGCGCGCGGCGAGCGGTCCGCGAGCTCGTAGGACAAAGCCGCCGCTTCGCACCGCATCGCGTGTCACCGCATCGCATCGCTTCGCAATTCGCGTCGCTTTAAACCGCCTACGTAAGACGTCGCGTTAGATCTTTTAAATTACGCAACGGATTTTGATGCGGTTTTCATCAATATACCTACAGAATGATTCAAGAGGAAGGTACTTACTTAGGTAAATACGACAAACACGCTGGCGAAGCCGCGAACGACCTCTAATCACTATACAGTATAAAACAAAGTCGGTTCCCGCTGTCTGTCCCTATGTATGCTTAGATCTTTAAAACTACGCAACGGATTTTGATGCGGTTTTTTTAATAGATAGAGTGATTCAAGAGGAAGGTTTTAAGCTATAAAAAATAAACTTTAAAAAAAAGTAAAAACAGTTTCAGAAGTCGGTGGCTTCTATTTGTTTCAGTGTAGAGTTGCACCGACTTCTGAAACTGTTAATTTTATAATATGGTAATTATTTTACTCCTTTTAGTTTTTCTTTGGAGTCAGTTTTTACTTTTTTTTAATTTTATTTTTTATTAAATACGTTTTAGTGTCATAAATTTAACCCCCTCCTCTTCATAACCCTTCTTTTTGGCTTTGACGTAGTCGGGCATAAAAAGCCCTTTCAAATGATACCTTACACGATATAATGAAAACATTCCAAAGGGGGCGGGGGGGACACGCACCCCCTCCTCTTTTCCAGTAGTCAGTTCCCAACAACAAATATAAACAAAGCAATATTAGTAATTTGAGAATTTTGCTTTGATCCGATGAGGAGTTCCGTTCCATATCTCTGAAGTTCATGGTCTAATCGTAACAAAATTTATATGGAATCAATCGGGAAGTATATATACCCTTTCGAACAAAAAAATATTTTTTCAAATCGGTTCATAAATGACGGAGATATGAGGTAACAAACATAAAAAAAAAAATACAACCGAATTAAGAACCTCCTCCTTTTTGAACCGGGCGGTTCGCTAGTGTGAAATAAACACTACCAACTGTTCATCTAACATCGGTATGTGTCAACTAAAGAAAGCGAGCCATAGCCGTGTTGTCAGCTCCCGCTTTCACATTATCCTACTTCAAACAATAACATGTTTACTATCTAAGGGCAGCGTGTAATAGTATCTAGTTTCTCTTTCAATATCTTGTGTACCAATAATGGGGGATAACATTACAAGATAATGGAGGATGTTGTACTTACGTAAGTAGTAAGTATAACCAGTGGCGTGCACAGAGATTTCAGACAGGGTATGCACAAAAAAAAAGCTGGGTTCGTCATGACCACGGAATGCTAATTCAGATTTACCTAGAAAACAAACTACATCAATCAACCGTTTGAAGATGTTTCTATTTCTGTCGTCTTTCGCGTTGTGCCCTTCAATATCTAACTTTAACTGGCTATTCAAACTAGTCTCTATTCTACCTTTATCAAAAGTTTGGAACTTTTAAGCAGGATTCTAGATGTTTTTCTGAAGAATCATGCTTAGCAGCCGCTTTGTGAAAATTATTTAAATCTGAGTATCCGCTAGGTCCAAACATTATTTTTAACTTGATTTATAAACAAAATGCAAGGGAAACAATCCAATGTATTTGTGTGTACACAACGAATTAGCCAGTAGGTAATAGTCAGCATAAAACATTTTATGAAAATAACGAGTAGTATTTAATACCTTTTCTTTGAGTTAAATCCAACCCGGGTACACGCCTTCCCTTTGCAATCAATTTAACTGTTTCCTCAAAAGATAACGTGAAAACGCGGCCGATTTTAATTTATTTAAACACATTTCGCCAGCACAGGTCTCACAGGTATAATTTTCCATTTTTACAATAAACTTACTAAATAATTACTCGACAGTCAATCACTTGCGCCAAAAAAAACAATAAGGCGAAAAAACTTTGCAATTTATTACGTTACGAACTAATTAATACGAACGAATGAATCATTTGGTTAATCCGTCTAAAATAAGTCGACTCTCTGCAATCAACAATTAAACGGTGCATTTACGGGTTCTCAATTTGGACGGTTTGCAATGTAAGCTATGCCTCCAAAACTCCAACACACGCACACATTTTCACGCACACAGTCACTCTTTTGCTGTGTACTACACGAGATGCGTTGTATGAAGAATAAGCCAGGCGTAGTACAGCTTATGCTCACGGGAGGCGCTGCAATGCGCGGTCGCGGCGGCATGCGGCGGGTATTCCCCGCTCCGAGTTAGTTCCAAAAAAAGCAATAGATGGCGTGAAAACTAAATTACCATGATTTCTTTTATTTACAGTTATTTATCACTTAGAGGGGCATGTATGGAACTGCAGGGTATGCAGAGCTTATTTGCATGTATGGAGTGCACGCCACTGAGTATAACATATAAGATGTAAAGTTGTTAACGTTGTCCAAGTATTTAAATAACTAAAGAAGTGAGTTGCGTAAGAATATTTTACTTCATCTATATAATTAAAAATGAATCGCCGAAATGTATGTAGGTACGCGCATAACTTCCGAACGACGCGACTGCACCAAATTGGATAATTCTTTTTTTTGTGTTCGTTATTGCCAGGACAAGGTTTGTAAAAGAAAATTTCAAAAAAATCGAACGGTTTTTTTTTAAATCTCGTAATATGAAAAGTGAGTGCGGAATGAGACAGAAAACAGTGAGAGATCTTCAATATATTGACAAACAGGATTTTCGATAATATTCAGGACAAAAAAATGGCGGTACGAAGTCAGCTCGAAGTCAATCGGGTCAGCTAGTTTACTATAAAATAATCTGAGAGGCTAATAACACCGCGTTTGGTGAAACATATTTCGTTTCATATTCGTAATCATAACTGCAAGTACACTGCACATCCAGTCGCAACTGTAAACTATGCAACTGTCAAATGCTGTTTGAAGGCAATTACGATGTAGTCAGCACAACTGCCGACTGGATGTGCAATTGCAAATGAAACGAAATATGTTTCACCAAACGCGGCGTTATTAATAGCCCCCCAGTAATCATCAATATAATTAATCCTAACCTTGCCAAGTCACCAATGAAATATACAAGGTTAGTCGGAAAGGGGGTACGAATCCGCGGGCCACTTAAAGTATCACTGATAACGGTTCTAAAGTAAGTGTTAAAATTTCAAAATTCGATAATTTTTATTTCTATGTTAAACAACGTGTTACATAATTCCCCTTAAAAAAGAAAATGTCATAAAATCATCACTGAAAAGCAATCCTGAAAACACAAAACTAAAGAGTAGACTACCTAGAAAGTTATTTACATTCTTACCTAATTTCCTCAGAGAGGTAAATGACAACAACCGACTACTTGATTAATATTTTCTTTTTTAAGGGGAATTATGTAACACGTTGTATAATTATTATTTTGGTTTTTTCAAAAATTCTTCGTCTCTACTTTAGTCATTTAGTTACAAATTCAAAAAATGGAGCTTCTAATTCGGAACCCCAAATATGACCTAAAATGTAAACACAGCTGATCATAGCTGAGGATAGATATGTAGATTTTAGCATGTTTTTTATGTAATTTTTGAACAGCAATTTCTCAAATAGGGGAAGGTGGGGGGACACCGGATAGTTAAGAAGACACAATAAAAAAATTATTATGTTATTTATTGAGGTAACGTAAACCCACCGAATACCGACCTCCTAAGGACCATCATTTTTGTTTTATTCAGACATAGCGACTGATAAGGGAAACTCTGGTGCTGTAGGTCTCATATTAAAGCAAAATTCATATATGTATATAAATCTAGCAAGGAATATAAAATTCACATTTAATTGGTTTTGATATGAAGTAAAAAGTGACAAGTAGTTTCAAATCTGCTGCCCGCCTTAATTCCGTCCGGGAAATAACTGTCAGCCGTAATCCGACCACTGACATACCTAATACCGTCCACCAAATTTGCCCTTTGCAAACTTGCTGAAACCAGGGTCTCACTTCTCGATCTCGATACCCTTAACAGCTCACAGTGGTATAGCCAGCTTTTGCCTGTTTGCCCAGCTAGCGAGTTAGTGGGCCACAGTCTGCCTAACCAATTTTCTACCAGAAAAAGAAGTTGGACTTGTCCATTAAACACCCGTATCAATAGACCAATAATTTAAGGTTCTATATTTTGCAATACACATTATTGTGCTTGTCTTACATCCCCCGGGGATCCATCCATCCTTGATTGCACTCTCATAGAGCACCAGTGGGCAGTCCCCGGTTGATGCCCCATTAAATTTTAGATTAAAGTAAAAAAACGGTGTGTGTACTTATGTATGCGCGGTAGAAGTTCACTTCGACTTTCTACCAGAGCGCTTATTGTTAGTGACACCCCCATTTTTCGTACTCTTTTTTGCAGAGCTTTAGACACCTTGTAGGTCTATGTAAACAACTAACTTCATGGTGTCATAGAAAAGAGGTTTTTTTTTATATAGTACAGAAACGTTACATTAATTAAGATCAAAGCCCCACAAAACCATTTCCACGAAAATGTGGACAAAACCAAAGTCCAAAATGGCGGCTACAAAAATTGTAAATTATTCATCATGGGTGTCAAATCCATGGTTTTCGGGGCTGCTGATGCTAAAAATGTGGGCAAAACCAAAATCCAAAATGGCGGCTACAAAAATTATAAATTATTCATCATTGGTGTCAAATCCATGGTTTTCGGGGCTGCTGATGCCAAAAATGTGGGCAAAACCAAAATCCAAAATGGCGGCTACAAAAATTATAAATTATTCATCATGGGTGTCAAATCCATGGTTTTCGGGGCTGCTGATGCCGAAAATGTGGGCAAAATCAAAATCCAAAATGGCGGCTATAAAAATTGTAAATTATTCATCATGGGTGTCAAGTCCATGGTTTTCGGGGCTGCTGATGCCAAAAATGTGGAAAAACGCAGAGTCCAAGATGGCAGCCACGAAAAGGGGAATGCCAAGATTTCTTTTACGACTCGGCCAGATAGAACAAGGATGAAAAATATCTTATTAAAAAGGGCAAATACTGTAGAATATACTACAATAACAACATTTCCGCTGGAAGTGCACCAAGAAAAGTTATAGGTCGATAAAGTTGACCTTAATAGTAGATTTTTAACCTGGGGAAGTATGGTAATTCGAAAATCGAACTAACATTTTCTTTATACTCCGTCGACATTTTCATGAATAATTTTTTTAATCCTTGTATTGGTAGACCTTCAATATTTTTGTAAAAATCTTAATATTATTGTTTGATTAAAGCATTCAATTATCTATGTAAATAACAAAACTAAACCATCTTTGGTCAGAATAATACTTAAATAACCAAACCAAAACCAAAGCAAAATAAATCTTTTATTATTTGGAATTTGTCGTAAATTGACGTTGCCATGGCAACGATGATAAAACATGAATGTCATAATACCAAATAACATTAAAATCATACTTTTACTAAACAAAGTATTTTATTTTACAAAAATCTATAATATTGTATTCACGATAGGAATATTATACATAATATGGTTAGGTACTTACTTCGATACAGATACCTACTTATTTTTGGCAATAATCGTAAGAAAAAAGTGGAAGCCATTTTAATTGTGACAAAGGTGTTGTCGCCATTAAAATAAAATTATAACAATATTCGATTTTAAATGTAATCGATTATCAAGTATGTATAAAATCGAATGAAATATAAAATAAAAAATATACTTATTTCGCAAAATAAATAGTTAATAGTAATATCGACGGGTCCTACGTATACTAGTATAAGTGCAAAAATCAAAATTTACAGAAGAGCAGTTTAAAAGTTCGAAAACTTTTAAATTTGACGTAAATCAAAAGAAATATTTGAAATTTTCAAATGGTGTGGTATGGACCATTCTAAAATTTCAAATACTTCTACTGATTTGTGTCAAATTTAAAAGCTTTCGAACTTTTAAACTGCTCTTCTGAAGAGTTTGATTTTTGCACTTATACTAGTATACGTAGGACCCGTCGATATATAGTAATAATAGCTTTGTAAGTAAATTATTTCATAATATTACAAAACATTAATTTAAAATTAGTATAAATCAAAGAGATTAATTAAATATGTTAACTAACACTATTGAATGCCTTTGGTACCTATACATACTCAGCTTAATAAAATATTATGTTATTTATTGTGTTTCGTATAAGAAAAGTAGCCCTAAGTTAAATCACAAGAATAGTGACAAACCTGTTGTGTTATAGTGATTACTAGGATTATTCGCAATAGCTTATTACTAATAAAGCTTAGTACTATAATTTGTAGCTATTAATGGAAGAGCACAATTCACATACCACATTTCTCAAACAAGAAAACGTGAATAAAAAATAAATACTTATTTACCTAAATAACATGATATTATTATGATATAATTATTTACAATTACATATTGTTTCATGGTTGTAATCGATATAAAAATGTAATTTTAGTATCGGTATAATTATATTTTTATACTGTGCAACATTTCTATTTACAGTTGTAGATAAAAAAAAGCGTTGAAACTTACTAACAAAAACAATAAAATACCATTTAAAATGACTATCCGACGGTGTACTTCCCCAGACTTTATTTATATTGCATAAATCTTACAAAAAATAAACGCGAATTATCAAAATTACAGCATGTCTGTTCTTACTACTTTGTACTGGCCGGATCTTGGCATTCCCCTTTAAAAGTTAGTCGTCATGGTGTTAATTCCATGGCATTCGGGTGTGCTGATGAAGAAAACGAGGGCAACTCCAAAATCCAAGATGGTCGCCATAAAAATTTGGAAATGATTCGTCATGGGTGACAATTCCATAATTTTCGGCGGTGCTGATGCCGTGGATGAGTCAAAATTCAAAAAGTTATTTTCATGAGTATAGTTTTTTTTTGGTTTCTTGTCTATGGTTTTTGGGTATGACAATTCTGGAAATGAGGTCGGAATCCAAATACAACATGACTGTCACAGAAAAAATCCGTCTACTCCACAATGTATTAATGTAAGCCCTTCGAGTAGTTTTGTTTTATCAATGGTTTCGGCTCGTTTGATTTGTCTCGATGGGCACTCTTTTCCTAGTTGATTGATATCCAAGGTCAGATAAAGGAGCCGAAACGTACTAACATAAAGTCTACAATGTAGTCATAAAAACTTTAAGTTTCAGCTAAAAATTTAAGCTCTTTAAATAAGTACAAATCACGATAAGCTTTGAAGGTGGACGGTATTATGAAATGATGTAAAACGGTTACCTAACAACCGACCGCTTTTCAACTACTTCAATTATTGAAAAGTTTAATATTTTTAGAGAAATAAACAATGTCGATAGATGGTAAACATGTTTTAGAAATAAATTACATTAGAATAAAACCAATAACAAGTACAGTTAATTGAAAATCATGTAAGTATTATACTGCTTTTCTCCATAAACGACGGTGCTAATAATGAATTTTCATGAAATTAAAATACAGTTAACGAAATAAATAAACAATTTATAGTAGGTCGTATTTCGGTCACAAGATTCTTTATCAAACAGGTAAATAATAAAAAATATTTCTAGGTTTGATTTATTATAACTCAAATATAATTTTATCAGTTAAAGTGAACACGGTAATTGCTCCTATACCGACCTCCGGTCGGTATTCGATCAGTACTGTAGTGTTACTAGCTATAATACCGTCCACTTTATTTTGATAAGTTTTGCATACTAATTATAAACTAAATCACCTATTACCTACTTGTAACTCAAGTCTATCAATTATACTATACCACAAAAACTTTATACTTACTAAATTCAGTTTAAATCTTTACAGAACTCTCTAATTGTCTCATGTCTGGTTTTGACGTTTTGACTATTAAAAACACGCATAATGCACCGTTTCGTTATGAATTGTAATATTATCGCGAAACAAAACAAATATCTATAAAATCTCTTTTAGTGGTAAACAAAGTTAAAAGTGTAGTTTCAAATTCCAATAAGACCTAGCTTAATAATACACTGTATTAATAAAAAAATGCAGTAAAAATTTGTGGTCGGATTATGGTGGGCGGACCAATTTGGGTAGGTTTACGTTAATCAATGTAATAAATGTCTATTGACTTTTGGGGAAAGTTGTAGAACAAAAGTTATTCATTATTATGAGTAGTAAGGTACTTTAACACCCTTTCGGATTTGTACCCCCTTTCTGACTAACCTTGTATTCAATACTATGTACTGAATTCGAAAGCGTATTTCTAGTTTTAACTCGAGACAAAAGTCACTCTTATTCGAGCTGAGCTAATCTTTTCAGTTCCGTGCGGCGATTTCAGAGTGGTGATAGTCTGATGGAATTCCCGCGAGACACTCGCCCGATAGTCCCAAGTTTTGTATCTAACGTGGAAAATATTTAGCAATGAAATAAAGAAATGATTTAACAAACAAGATTTAGTATTATTTTTCTGTTCTACAAAAAATTATAAAACAACACTAAGGGCCTTTTCACTGTCATGCGGGTTCGTACCGCGTGCGTGCGTCACCCGCATGCGTGGCGCTCGCAGTTCACCTTTTCGTGTGTGTTTCACGCATCACAATAAATACATCTTTGAAAAGGTAAAATTCAGGCACCACGGGTGCGGGTGACACACGCATGCGGGCACAAACCCGCATGACAGTGAAAAGGCCCTAAGGGGGTATTTCACCAACCTATCATTAAGTAGTCCGTAACTATTGACCAGATAAGCTAAATGTGACCTACAAATATGACATTCATGTGTTCAATAATTTTGTCATTATCACTATTGATATGGTGGTGAAATGCAAATGTTAGCTATTGAAAAGTTTAGAGACCGAATTAGCGTAATGAACAGTTAACACGTTCAATGCCGGGTGCCCTCCAGAAGAGCACCCTGTAGTCGCATTTGCCATGCCGGATGCCCTCGTGGAGGGCTCATTTTAAATGCAGGTTTTTCTTGGAAAATTCACCGTCATAAAACAAGCAAACACCTATTTTACTACGTAGGTAGTAGCGTATTTTTCACGGTTTTTAACCTAATGCCAGCAACCCTCGTCAAGGGTTCACTCTTAGGGCAAATGTAATGCCGAGGACCCTCCTGGAAGGTCCACTAGCAATATGTATGGCGGCGTGGCGTATGAGCTCTATAAAAAGTGTGGTGGACTCGAATGTGTTAATGATAGGTTCGTGAAATACCCCCTAAAGCAAAATTCTAATCTCATAAACAATGTCAGAAATCCAACTAACCTAAAAAAACTAAACGCGTTTGAAATAACAAAAGAAAGAAGAAATCTTTTAAAAGGAAAGTAGAATATTAAAAGTTGACGGCGCGATGCAAACCGGCCTTGCAGACTGCCAGTCATTTTCCGCATGAGGGCGCCACTAGGAACCTCACTACTTTGAGGAAACCACGTCACGTTTCTTTGTGATACCCATTCCACGTTGGGGCTATGAATGTGGGAACGGTCCAGAAAATAAATGGAAAGTTAAGACGGATAGTACCTACTGAAGTAGTCATAGCGTATGTAGTTTCAGACGAAAATGGGTTCGGTGTTGGTGAAAATATAGTCATCGTTTTCGGCTGGAGGCATTAAATATCGTAGTGGGGTTGAAATGTTGTTAGAAATGAACCTCATGATGCATTGCCAAACTCTAGTATTTGAAAGTGCGGTACGGATAGTGAGGTCCTGGGTTTAATCTATCATGAAATTATGAATAAGTTCTTCTTTTAGGGTGTAAACGAATTTGTGTAATTCCTTCAAACCGCGTGATTTACTTATGACACTGATTCATCCTGCATAAGTTTTTTACAGGAAAAAAAAAAAACAAAAAAAGAACATGATTTTCTGCTTTTAAATCATTTTAGCGCCCCGAGGTAACTGACTACGCGGAGCGTTATCGCGCTAGGCATACCCGCCAACTGTTTCGCCGTGCTTTCATTTATTTATGAGTGGCATCGAAATGTTTAATAACATTTTAGCACATTTTTTTTTGCTTTTTTTATTAAAACATGAGGTGGCTTAGATACGAGCACTTACCCGTAAAGCACGAAAAAAAGTTTTTTTTTTTTAGTCAAGCTGAGTCCCGTACAATGTTAATCAGTAATAGATCATATAGTTTTAAAGAATTACACGAATTCGTTTACACCCGTATAAATAAGCTCAGTATAACCTGTATAGCCGAGAATTGCAATAGGGTTGGGTGGGATTTAATTCAACTCTGTAGGAACCTACTAGGTTTTCAACGATCTACATATTTTCAATATGTAATACACTTCCATTTCTCCTTTCAGAGATCACACTCACTATGGTAATCTTCTTTATATATTAAAATGAATTGCTGTTCGTTAGTCTCGCTAAAACTCGAGAACGGCTGGACCGATTTGGCTAATTTTGGTTTTGAAATATTTGTGGAAGTCCAGAGAAGGTTTAAGCGGTGAGAAAATACGGAAAAGTTGCGAGGAAAATAGTAAAAACCACCATTTTATTTTCCCATACAAACTGTTCCTAGCTGTCAAACATTTGATGTTTGTCCCGTCAGTACGGTAAACTCGAGTCCCCTCAAATTAAAGCACGTATTAATTATGAGTTTCGAATCGACAATTATATCCACAATATTCGGATTATCGCATTTAGATTTTAAAAATGCAAATTAGTGTCACACTTATTTTCTCTAAGTGGCTTTGCAACGCATGCCGGCCGGTACAGCTAGCTCTTTATAAAAGAGGACAAAGTCACTTGTTTACGCAGATAATCTCAAAATCTTTGTCTCCTCCTAAGTTTGTTTGCACTACGTTCCATTTGCAAATCACACATGACATGTTACGTCACAAGACACTGTTTTCCTAGAATCTGCTTGGGCGTTCAGTCGACAAACAAGTACGAACTTGCTCTAATGTCATTTGGCTTCTATTCAGGTCTGCAGTCAAAGGCTGCCGAGTAGCTTTTAAGCTGATTAGCCTTTTGAAGAATCCGCGTGTTTTTCAGAGCTACAGACCGCTACCCTTTCATCAGCTTAGCTTTGAGAATTGGGATTTGGTATGTATTATACAGGGTGTAAAAAGACCCATCACATACCTAGCCGAAATCTACGCACTCTGTACATCAAACTAAATTCCATTGACCAAAAATAATTGCTGTTTTTTTGTAGCGCGCAATGTAATGCACGTAACCGACTGTGCCTGTGTGTGTCGTGTAGCAGCTACACAGCTGAGCCAAGGTGGTCGTGTGCGTTTGATATTCATTGCGTTTTTGTAACTTCAAATGCGTAATTTGTTAGGAAAAATTGAAAATTTTGATAATGTTTCGTTGGAAGAAAGTTTAGTATTAGCACATACTTAGAATTCGTTTTTGGAAAAAACTAAAAAAAAAATGTATACTTTGACCTTCAATATCTCCAGAACCAATGATTTCCCAGGTATGGTCTAGAAGAAAAAAATTGTCCCAATGATGGGTAGAATACGTGGTTTTCGTTATCGTTAAGGGTCTTTTTACACCCGATATGTATTCTGTTATTGCTGTACCTAATATCTGTCGTGTCAACCAGCACTGTAGCTCTGTCTCGCACGTGGGTCACAGCATTATGCTAAGCGATGAACGTTTTACGTGGATGTGACTCATATTTTTCTCAATCTCTCACTAATCCGGCACTTCAATAGACCGATACGTCCAATAATCCGGCACCCTTCATTTTCAATTAATTGTGAGAATTTAAGTAATTGTGTTACAGTTTTAAATGAATTTTATCAGTTACTACGATTTTATCTATACAATCTAGTAATCCGAACATTCCAATAATCCGGCACCCTCTGGTTTTTAATAGTGCCGCCGGATTAGTGAGATTCTACTGTAGTTTGTTTTATTTTATTTTTGTGCGTCATGTTGACGCGAATAAAGATTTTTTCTTTCTTTTTTTCTGGTCGGCCTTGCAAGATTTTGTGAATTTATTTTTCTACCACATAAAAATTTAATTAGGTAAAAAAGTTTTTTTTATTTTTAATCAATTTAAATACCGTGCGGGGTTAATCTATGCCATTAACAGATCATGTAGTTCGAAGGAATTACACGAATTCGTTTACACCCTGTATAAATAAATACTTATGTAGGTACTCATAAAATATAGGTACACACGGCTACACTTCAAGCTATGCAAAACCAGTATAAGCTGACCGTTACTTGTGCGAAAACATTATACAAAGCGACGCCAAGATAAACTGGTTTTGTATAGCTTGATGTGTAGCCGTGTGTACAGTGATACATAAACCATATGTTTTATAAAACAACATACCTCAATTTTGTAAAATACATACACATATCAAGTTTCTGAAGTGTTTGGAGCACACCAGGATGTCGGGATACGGGTCCAGGAATAAAACAGCTGATCACGGTTACAAGTATATTCCGACTGACACAATGAATAATAGCGCTCAGCTATATTTTGGCCCCTACCCACATATTCTTAATACAGTTATTAATACTAATTATATCTACCTTATACTAATACATCACACCTCACCACTTAATCCCTGAGTTATTAAATTTAACATACCAATTTATAACAGCGTTGGGTTACATAACTATTACAGTTTCTTTAAAATAATATTATGTTACTCTAAATCTAATTACGGGTTTACGAGTACGTTTGGGTCGATCCTCCGGCGGTGATGTTGGTGGAAGTCCGGGCTTTGATACAACTTCCGAATCACATTCGGTATCTAGCCTCTCTTTTTCACCCTCACTAACCAGATTCGGCTCATTTTCTTCCCCTAGACCATCAGGTATCGGAACCACATCATCCGCCTGTGAGTTTTGAGTTGGTAAGAGTGGCAAACTTTCTGAGACTGTACTATCAGAACCCATGAAGTCAGATAAACGAGACCTACGTTTTACCTGATCTATATGTTTTCTAGTTATTCGTCCGTCACCGTTATTTACGATATATTCGCGCGACCCTGCTCTACTTTGGATTGTACCTTTCAACCATTTATCCCCTAAAGCCCCGTTTCTCGTCCATACCTCGTCTTGTGAAGCTAAATCTCGCAAAACGCCTCCAGAATTTTGTACCTGTCGTTGTTGTGCTGCTCGCACCCGATCGTCAAGTGCGCGGTCTGCGCGCAACAAATCTAAGCGAGAACGTAATGGCCGTCGCTGTAACAACATCGCTGGTGTATCTCCGGTTGTACTTTGGACTGTGTTCCTATAACTGAGTAGAAATGCTTGTAAAGCGGCATCTATTTCTTTGTTCTCCCTATAGGCTTTTTTAATAGCAGATTTGCATAATTTTACTGAAATATTCCCCTCCATGTACACGGGCTAACAAATCTTCTACTCGCGGTAAGGGATAACGATCGACTTCCAAAACCTTGTTTAAGGTAATTTTATAATCAGCACAAATTCTGATAGTACCGTCTTTTTTTACCACTGGTACGATCGGCGTGGCCCAATCTGACCGGTCCACAGGCGTGAGGATGCCGTCCCGCACGAGCTGGTCCAGCGCGCGTTCCACCGGCTCGCGCAGCGCGTACGCCAGCGGGCGCGCGCGCATGTACACCGGCCGCGCTCCCGGGCGCACGTGGATGCTTACCGGGCCCCCGGTGAATCGACCCAAACCGTCCTCAAACACCTCACAATATCTGGAACTAAATTCGGACATGTCAAAATTTTTGTTCTGTAAACTATTAACAGATACTACCCCGTCAGTGAGGCCAGCAAATAATTGTATTTTCAATTCGGCCATCCACTGTCGACCGATTAATATAGTCTTTCCACCTTTGATTACATACAAATCCAAATGTTTACACTCGTTTTTATACCTAACTTCCGGCTTAATAACCCCCACAGGATAAACCATTTCCCCTGTATAGTATCTTAGCTTCAGGTTACAGGAATCGATCCGTAAATCGCTAAACAAACTTTTGTATGTTTCATAATTAATACATGATATGGCACTACCCGTGTCACACTCCATCTTTAAATTTGTACCGTGCACTTTCAATAATAAATATATTGGCGGACACTGAGCTATGGATAAATTATTTATGTTGACAGTCTTTACCTCGTCGCTTCGCTCGTCTTCCGACCAGCTATTTGCATCTTCAACTTCATGCAGATGATGCTGTCCCACTTCTAGTGGACATACACGCCGAAGATGTCCTTGCTTGTTGCATACTCGACAAACGTATCGCGTAAATTTACACCATGTAGAATCATGCAGTCCTCCACATGCATTGCATTGTTGGTCTCGCCGAGCTCGCTCCACCGGTACGGACGCTGTCGGTGACCCTTCCACGTGACGCGGCTTGCGCGCACCGCCGCTGCCGCCGCCGCGCCGCTGTCCGTTCCACGCGGTCCGGCGCCTGTCACCGTCACCGACCGCGCCAATTGCCGCCGGTCTATACTGCGCCGCCGCGCGAACTCCACCCCGACTAGTAGTCGCCGTCGCTAGACAATCACTCACTGTGTTCGTCTTTTCCTTATACTTAGCACCGCCGTCAACCACTGCTGCATTTTTTTCGGCTGCTTCCATACTCATGGCCATACTATACGCTTTTGTATAGTCTAATTTATCCTCGGCGAATAAACGCTGTCTTATTATCTCACTACTTATCCCGCACACGAACTGATCCCGAATACTTTCTTCCAGCCATGTTCCAAACTCACAAGATTTTGACATTTTTTTTAGAACAGCCATGTATTCTGCTATACTTTCGTTCACGTTTTGTTTCCGTTGGTGAAATTTAAATCTCTCGGCTAACACACTCGGCTTTGGCTGCAGGTGTTTTTCCATGATAGCCGTCACATATTCAAATGTCTTTGTGCTCGGTTTATGCGGCGTGCACAAATTTACCAACAATTCGTAACTTTCTGCTCCCATTACCGTTATCAACGTCGCCACACGTAAATCATCCTTGATATTGTTGACCACAAAATAATTTTCAAGACGCTCCACGTACAATTTCCAGTCATCCGATTGTACTTTGAACTCTGCGATTTTGCCGATAGTCATTTTAATAGTTTGTGCTAACACGCTCACAACAAACAACACACACGAAGGTTTTTTAAAGTCCTCGTCGCCACTGAAGTGTTTGGAGCACACCAGGATGTCGGGATACGGGTCCAGGAATAAAACAGCTGATCACGGTTACAAGTATATTCCGACTGACACAATGAATAATAGCGCTCAGCTATATTTTGGCCCCTACCCACATATTCTTAATACAGTTATTAATACTAATTATATCTACCTTATACTAATACATCACAGTTTCCAGCCATTAAAAGTATTTTGCAATACCACAAGCAACTTCACGAATTTGTATCTCTTTTAGCATTTTCCTAACTTCAAAGCGGCTAAGTCAAATACATAGAACCGAGTTGAATATTAAGTAAGCCAATATGTTATATCAGTCGATGTGGCGGCATTGAACATTTTGCTATATGAGTTTTACCGTGAGATACATACAAGGATATCGTCTATCATTAACATAATTATGCCAGTTGAATATGCTATGTTCAACAATTCCAAATTCAAATTCTTTTTTTTTTCTTTAGCATAGGCACAGTCGACAATTTAGTTGCACGTTTCCAAAAAGTAGGTGCTATGGAGAAGAGTCAGCATGAGACTCTATGGATACTTTTTTTAAATAATTTAATGTTTAAGTAATTTTATTTCGTTTGTATCTGGTCGGCAACTGGTCTAACTTTAGGATGTTGGTACTGTCCGCGAGGCCTAAGCTGAACTTTGCATTTGTGTGAGAATGAATGCAGACCTTGCTTAGTTTATAGCGCTTATTACACTTGGCTGAATTCAGTCTTCTAAATTCAGAAGCAACTTTACATTCTGACTGGCTAGTTAGGATCCTAACCGTCCTAACTCTTATTACACTTTCCTAAATCCTAATTAGGATTCCTAAATTCAGCCAAGTGTAATAAGCGCTTAAACCGGTTTAAACTGCTTTTTGGCAATCGATTCTATGTGCACTCACACAAATGCAAAGCTCAGCTTACGCCTCGCCAGTTGTATTTTCCAGTAACTGGGTTGGGGATTGTAGGGTCCAATATCAGTCGCTCCGTGTGAAATACTGATATTCAACCACATCAGCCGGACTAACAGGGCAGCGCGAGATAATTTTGTCGACAATCTCGTGCCGAGACGAGATAAGCCGTACATTATCTCATCTCTGCACGGGATAATTACCTAGACGACAAGATTATCCCGCGCTGTGCATGTTAGGCTAGCTGATTAGACTGGAAGCCGATCCCAATATACAGGGTGAAAACGAATTCATGTAATTCTTTCGAACCACATGATCTATTAATGGTAGGTATAGATTAACCCCGCACGGGATTCAGATTGATTAAAAATAAACTTTTTTTTCCCAATTTTTTTTTATGTGCTGTATATTTCGATGCAGAACGATGCAGGCGAACAGTTAACTCGGGACGCTAAAATTACTCAGATACGGAATAGGTACCAAGGTTCATTCTTTTTATTTCTTTTTTGTTAATTCTGAAAAAAACCTATGCAGGGTCAATCAGTGTCACCAGTAGATCACGCGGTTTGAAGAAATTACACGAATTCGTTTACAGCCTGTAGTTGGAAAAAAGGCTATAAGGAAGAATAGATATTATCAACACTAGCTTTAACAATCCTGTGACAGTCTAGGTTTTATTTGTGTAGCAGCGCATGGAACAGCCCAAAATTCTTCGATTATAATATTAAGCCCGGCTGCACATTTTCAGAAACTTTTAGAAAATTTGCGCGACTCTACTCATACATTTTGTGCTAGAACCCGCTTAAAGACAGAATTTCCCTTGCCTGAATTGCCTGCTGGCTCTAGTACAAAATGTACGCACAAAGGATTTTTGCGCACGCGTTAGAAATTGACAGAAATCTATGTATATAAAAATGAATCCCTATTTCCCTTGGTCACGGCATCAACCGTGAGCGGCTGAACCGATTTCGCTAAATTTTTTGTTGTTGTGTTCGTAATTGTCAGGAGAAGGTTCTCATGAAAGAAAATTTCGATATTAAAAAAAAAAAAAAATTATCTCAGTATGTCCATATTCTTCATTTGTTTACCGTGTGCATGAATATGGTTTTAACTTTTTGTTACTACGTGTTTTGTTTGATTTTGTTTCTGTAGGTAGTAAGTAGGAAAAAGTGCATTGAGTGGCTGGAAACGGTAGCGCGAGACAGTGAGGGAGACATGGAAAGGTCTGCATCAAGGAATAAATAGTTACAGGCTAAAAAAAAGTAGAAGATCAGACTATTTAGGCTAAAAGTACTAGTTCAATGAACTCACACCTTTAAAAAATTAAAGCTCGCGTCCAAACATCGCATGTTTTCAGTATCACAATTAAATTAACAAAATAAAGAAAAATATAATACAATTTCTATCAACATTAAATCAAAATAAAAAGTCATTAACCGTTATAATACATTAATTTAATGTTGTAATTATAATTATTGGTAATAAACCCAAAGTTTAACCCACAGACCTAAATACTGAAGCATGAAATACTGTTTCTATGATTAAGAATGCCATTTACATATTAATAGGTACTTTATTACGTAAAAATCTCGTTTCAGTCGCTTTTGCACTCATTAGGGATTTATGGATCGCGTTAATCGTGTGAGTTTTTGATTAACAGCTCTTGTGCCTATACATGTCGCTAAACCCGTGATTAAAGTTGAAAAGTGCGTTTGTGTAACCGTACCTTTATTGAACACGATGTACGTTTTGCTTAAGGTCGTATTAAAAAGTTAAGTTTCTTTTGTTGGTTTATTTTGCTGCTACGATCGTTTATAAGATTTGAAATGAAACTTTATTCCATAGACAATTTATAATATTATGGAATAAAGTTTCATTTTGTGTTTGTTTATATCAAAGTGTATATTGAATATACAGGTGTAAACCAATTCATGTTGTTACTTAAAACCACATGATGGTTTTAAGTCATGATCTATTACTAATATAAATTAAGCCACCATAGGACTTAAATGTCGTTAAAAATATTTTTCTTTTTGGTAACTAAAATGATCGTTTCCGAACCAACTAATAAAAAAAATTTTTTTTACTCGTTCCAAACCACGCGTAAATGAATGAAAGCACGGCGACACAGCTGGAGGGCCCGACTAGCGTGTTATAGCTCTGCGCAGTCAGTTAACTGTGGGCGCTAAAATGACCCTGAAACAGAACATTCTTTTTCAACGAGGTTTAAAGGAATTTAACAAAATTCGGATACACCTGTATACTTGTACCTAGTTCATTGTTCGAATCCTACGCTGAAAAAAAACGGTAAGTATAGGACAACAAAGGTATTTTACAAAAGTCAAGATAACAGCCTAATAATGCCACATAATTCCACCAAAAACCCTCTGAAATTGGATGTCTAAATTCTCAAATAAAACACATCCAACGAAGAATTAAGGCCAATTTCACACAGTAGATATATAGAGGCTGCATAAAACAGTCGGCGGTGGTGTTCTTAGCTTAAGCTTGTTATACGGTTGTTATCCCGCTGTTCAATCAGCTGTAAGCTATATCTCGACGTCTGTCGCCGTGTCGGGTCGTTTGAGGCTCACACTGGAACAGTGTGATTGCGTGAACAGTACTAGGAGCACAGATCTGTGAGTGATGTTGTAGTTCTTATGATTGTTGAATTCGAAATTGGAATTCAGTTTTCGCTGTTTTAAAAAGAGAATTGGGTTTTAGATCTGTGAATGAGGTTTATTATGTTGTAGTTCCTATTAAGAGTTCCTATGATTGTTGAATTCGAAATTATAATTTAGTTGCCGCTGTTTAAAAAAGAAAATTGGGTTTTAGATCTGTGAAAGAGGTTTGTGTTGTAGTTCTTATGATTGTTGAATTCGAAATTGGAATTAAGATTTCGCAGTTTTAAAAATGGAATTGGGTTTTTTTAATGATGGAATCGAAAAACAGATATTTTATGAATAGGGGAAGTTTTATAGAGGGGCTTGTGGATAATTATCGCGATAATTAACGCGTGGATCATATGATTTGTAAAATAAAGCTGCGCTTGTCGCGGTCAGTCTGTGGATGGGTGACCATTCGTTACACATCGAGACCCCTCCATGCCTCGGAGAGCACGTTAAACCGTCGGCACAGTATTATGTATAAGCTTAAGTAGTAACTACTTCAACCACCTACAATCGTCCGAATTGACACACTCACACAAACACGCACTTCAACAAGACTTCTAAGGTACCTATTATCGGAATACAGTCACATACAAAGAGTGCATTATACTCAGTACACAGTGCATGTCTGTGTGAGTGTGTCAATTCAGGCGATTATAGTAAGTTGAGGTACTGCTTTAGCTTATATGTCTACTGTGCTGTCGGTCCCGGGTGTCATACGAATACCTGACAGTCGTTACGGGTAGTCAGAATACCGAAAGTCTGACAACCGATCTATCCTTAGGATATCGGCATTGCCCAGTAACTGGGTTGCGGAGTTCTGATGGCAGTCGCTCCGTTACTGGTATTCAACTGCATCTGGGTAGACTGAAGCTTACCCTAACATAGTTTAGAAAAGACTAGACAGAACAGAACAGGGGAACTTATATAAAAACGAACATCGTTTGTATACTTATGGTGCTCCCACACTGCTGTTAAAAATGTTTACAAACATTTTCTAACACTAACAAATGTTAGGAAAAGATAAAAATATCAGATAATAATGAATCTAATTAGTCTAATATAGATTATTAGATAATGTTTCAATAGATTTTTGCAGATATTTTTTTATTTATGTTTGTTTAGAAAATGTTAACTAATGTTTGTAAACATTTTTAACACCGGTGTGGGAGCACCTTTACTGAGGAAAGACAAATGAATACGCAAATATTTGATGAAGAATATTTTTAGATGCGTTATTCGATTGGCAACTTTCATGGAAGTAAATACAATCCCTAATGCATTAACAAGCTCATTGTAAATCAAGAACATCCCCTACACTTCGATCCCTAATGCATTGGCATGCTTCTATCTTCAAATTTCGAAAACACTCCTTACATTCTAGAGTTCTAGATCCCAACCTACAAAGAGAAACTATTCGACTAAAGTACAAATTAATAATCTACAAAGTCGGAAGTCTGAACCAAGTCAATGTTACAAAGAAGGTAGTATTGGGAAGCGCACAGAATATTCCGAGCTCATTATGATAATAGGAAAGATGGCGACTGATCACGTCTTATATTATCCGTTTTACGGATTTATTGTAATTACTTTAGGTAACTATTCGAAATGCTTTCCCGGTATACGGATTACGTGATCGTTTGTAGTCAAGGTTGTTTAGGCTGAATATCGAATGATTATCTGATTTGTTTGTGATAGGATAGAACCCAATGTATAATACTTATGTGTGTGTGTGTTGCAAGCATATAATCTGCTTGGTGCAGTCTGGTGTAGCAGATTTAGGCGAGCATCCACCAGAGCTGTGTTAAGCTGCGTAGCGAGGAATGTGTTTTGTAAGCACCAATAGAATCGCTTTCTAGCTTCGCTCTGCGCAGCTCTGGTGGATATGGGCTTAGCGGTGCGAGGTTTTTGTTCATACAAAACAAGCAAGAAATGCGAGCGAGGGATGTGTTGCGAGGAATGTGTTGCGAGGAATGCGTTGCGAGGAATATGTTCAAACTCAAACTCAAAACTCATTTATTCAAAATAGACTAGAACTACATAGTTCTTTTTGAACGTCATAACAATAGACAGGCCCCCAAAAAATCCCTCCCTTCACCGCTTCCTAGTGTTTATGCTGTGAAGAAGAAACGGCGCAAAAAACTCCCCAGCAACACAGATCTGTCTGTCAGGTGAATAAATTATGTGACTCTGTACAAAGCAAATGATAATAATACAATAATAAGATTATGCATATAAAGGAAAAGTAATAATTAAAAATTAAAAAAGTATATAAATCAATTCTATATGAATTGAGCTAAATCAAAATCGTACCTAAATAATATAGATACATACATGCATAAACCTACACATAAAAAACTAATGGTTTCCAGGGAAGCCACATGTGCAGAAAAGAACTAGCGCCACACGTCCCTATCGTCAACATAGTCGTTTATCTTATAGTATGCCTTTTTCAATGAGAACTGATTTAACGTATGATTTAAATTTGCCATCGGTGAGATCCGTAATTGTTTTGGGAAGCTTGTGTTGCTAGGAATGTGTATCTCCCTCATATTCGAAAAGAGTCCTCTACCTGTCCTCGCACCGCTCATTTGTACACATTAACACATTACACATTCCTCGCACAACTCTGGATAGGGTCACACCATTTCACATCATCGCTACACATTTTCACACCGCACATTTTCCTCGCAAAGGCCACAGCTCTGGTGCTCAACCTTATAGTCAATCAATTACACGAAAGATAGACATCTAAGAGTAGTAGAGCTCCTTGTGAAAGAGTGCGTCTGGGGACCTTCATACCTATTTCTGCCGCTACGCAGCATTGCTGTATTCCAGTTTGAAAGGTATGGGTGCCGGTAAAATTACAGGCAGATGAGACTTTCCACCTTTTTTTCTAAGGTTGGCAATGCATCAGCAATCCTCTTGGTGTTGTAGGTTCATATAGGCAGAGCTAATAACCACTCACCATTAGGTGGGTCGTCGGCGTGTTTGCCAAACTATTACACAAAAAAAACATGCTCATTATATTACGACGTAATCATCTAGTGCTGATCATGAGCCGCCCAATAGTAAGATGGCCATGGAGTTTCTTGCCGGCTCTTCTCCACAGGACCTTCTACTTGGAACCGACACCTAGTGTTGACCTTTTGAAAGCACCAGTAATCTGGTCTACTTGAAATGAAAACTATTTGACTTTGTATAACCACGTTTGGCAGACGGATTGGTGATCACAGTGTAGTATAAATTAGTAAATAGGAGGACACTGCTACCCATCCTCATAGCCATATAATTAATTTGTTGGCTCGACTGATGTGAATAGGGAGACCTTTTAATACCCCTTCTTCTTCTCTAATGTCGACACGAGCTATTTGACAGTAGCTCACGCTGTGGTGAAAAGATTAGCCAGTCAGCAAAGTTGGTAGCGAGGCTGACTGCTCAGGGTGCGTCGACTATCGTCATACATGGAGGCTCCTACGATGTACCCCATATTCATACCCTCAAACAGCGTTGCACCGGGCCTTGATGGCATTATGACTTTAAAGATGCACCGCCCATCTAGGATCAGCGCATGACACCTTCATGTCAACCAACAAACTAAATGTGAATAACAAACAAATAGCCAAGAACTTTAGGAAGTTCTTATTTGAACGACATATTTTTTTATGCAAAAAGTTCCAATTAGTTACAAGTTATTTAAAAGAGGAGAATTTGCATCTATCTTTTGCGGGCCCCCCTAGGTTTACCTGGTAGTAAGATTGGAGGGACCGCATAGGCAAGGGCCCAGGTGGCAAACGCCACCCTGACTATATGGCCAGTCCGACACTGCCCTGAAACTACACCAAAGCATTGATAAAAGAAATCAAAATGAAGTGTTTTTCCTTTCCAAATAGTTTTCAATACTCCAACAAAAGCACGTATATTCATTGAGTACAAAGCCAAGATGTCGTGGTTGTCGATCAAAGTGATTCGTGCGCTGTCGTTCTGTTACTATCGCATCAATACCGAGCCTGGCACCGGCTTATACCGATACTATGAATCTTAAGAGTCGCTCGATACTTTCGATTGTGTTGTGACGTAACTGATCAATGCTGAGGGACAGGGCGAAAGGGTATCGCCATTTTATTCGTACGCATCAATTTGGGAGAAGTAAAAGGATGGGTCGTGGCGTTCTGTAGCTTTGCCAACTTTTTCTCCGGAGATCATAATAAAAAGATATTATGTATGGGTTCGATTCAATGACGGGATATTTCTATGGTGACCTTAATAAAACCCATCGACAGTGTTGAAGACATTCGATTTCACATGAGGAGCCATCCATTAATTACGTCACACGAATTTCATGATTTTTTTAACCCCCCCCCCCCCTTCCTTGCCATGGTTGGTCACATTTGTGATACTCCCCACCCCCCGAGTGTGACGTTATATATTTTGCAATTTTACGTCTACAAAATTATTAAATTAAAACAGCAAATCCGAAATTAGTTTTATTGCCATTTAATTCTTAGATATATTCGATTTTGAAATGTGACGTCACGAAATTTAGGACTTATCCCACCCCTGGTCACACAATGTTACACTTTCGATCCCCTCCTCCCCCCTTAACGTGGTACGTAATTTATGGATGGCAACTGATATGTGTTTTTAATATAATTATCTGAATGACTGCCTGACTTGGTCGCGTTTGACCCTAGTCGCACCTGATGGTAAGCGCAGACAGGGTCTAAGATGGAGCACACGAATACAAGTAACAGAGATATAGAGGGTTTCCCCTTCACCCCTCTGGCTCTCACATAAACACGACGGAACGCAGCGCAGTGAACTTGGCTTTGACTTTAATGTGAGGGTGGTAGCTAGCCAGTTGAACCTACTACCAAGCGTGCTAGTTTTTGTTGAATCTTACAACACGCGTCTGTTCCGAGCGTGCGGTGATGAAGTTTTATATTCTAATCCGTACCCATACGGGATATACTATGAGTATTATCCATGCAAAATCGATTTTATTTCGTTATAATCTTATTGGATGACCATAGGAACTTTTAGGCCGTCATAGTTTATTTAGTTTGTGTCATACGACTTACTTGAATACAATCTGTGAGCACCCAAGACATTATCTGTGTATGAGGAATGAGATCGGGAATGTTCGGACGTATTCGGATAACTCAATGACGGACATCCGAGGAGTCCAAATTCGTCTGGCATGTTCCTCGATTCAAGATGAAACGCCGCAAATATTTCAATCTGGATTCTAACAAGATTCTTGGAGATAGTCGTTAGTAGTTTGTGAACTACTGAATGGAAAAGTGTTCTTGCAAAAGATCCACATAATGTGTTAAAATATTAGCAAATAATTAATTAAGTTAAGAATTAATTCTTCTTATGTACCTATCCATAAGAATCTACTTTCTGTAGTCACCGGTAGAAAGAAGTGTTTAATTAATAATAATAATAATATTTTTGGGACATTTTTCTACACAGCACCATCTAGTCCCAAACTAAGCAGAGCTTGTACTATGGGTACTAGACAATGGATATAATACTTATATACTTTTTTTTTGTAAATACATACTTATAATACATAAGAAACACCCAGACCAACACAAACACTTATGTTCATCACATACATATTTGTGTCCTGTGGGAATCGAACCCACGACATCGTGATCAGCAGTCCGATACTCGAACCACTAGACCACAGACGTCGTCGTAATTAATTGAACATTATACAAGGTTAGTCGGAAAGGGGGTACTAATCCGCAGGCCACTTAAAGTATCACTGATAGTGGTTTTAAAGCGAGTGTTATAATTTCAAAATTCGATAATATTTATTTCCATGTAAAATAATTTTTTATTTTAGTTTTTTTCAGAAACTTGTAAGTATTCAGAAAATAGAGCTTCTAATTCGTGACCCCAAATATGACGTAAAATGTAAACACAGCTGATGATAGCTGAGGCTAGATAGATATTGGCGTATTTTTTAGAAAATCTTTGAACAGCTATTTCTCTGAAACTATTGACTTTTGGGGAAAGTTGTAGAACAAAAGTTATTCATTATTATGGGTACTTTAACACCCTTTCTTGTTAATACCCCCTTTCCGACCAACCTTGTATAATAATATTATTTCAAAGAATGGAAATGCCTGTAGAGGACGCCGTAGAGTAACATACATCGATATTATTGATGATGTTCTTCAAAAAGGACAGGTGCGTACTACTCATAACCAGCGTGCGTGTATTGAGATGTAGGTATGAACGTGGACGATGCGAAAGGAGTATTTAAGGACCGTAGCATGTGTCGTTCTACAGTTTCTGCCTACCCCTATGGAAAAAAGGCGTAAGTTTATCAATGTATGTTCTAAGAATGAGGGAAATGGAAATAATAATGTCCGTTAAAGACACTG
The DNA here is from genome assembly GCA_905220435.1 of Amphipyra tragopoginis. Taxonomy (NCBI): domain Eukaryota; kingdom Metazoa; phylum Arthropoda; class Insecta; order Lepidoptera; family Noctuidae; genus Amphipyra; species Amphipyra tragopoginis. Next base: position 17,992,748 of record HG992009.1, read on the forward strand.
GACCACAAAATAAAATGACTGTAAAATACGATGTTGCTAAACGTACCGATTATATTTATGTTCTTTCTTTATTATACCAGTATTGTGCTACGCTACTAAAAGCTTCAATACTAGACTATATATCTAGTGCTAGACTGCTAGTGTACTTATTACATAAAGGGGACAAGCAATAAACATTTATGTCTACTCCCAGAGGACTGAGGAAGACGCAGCCAAATACTAAATAGTACTACTTCGTTTTTATGAAGACATTCTTTTTATAAAATTCTTACAATAAAGGGTGTTAAAAAAATAGAATATTGTGGGGTTGCCCGCTTTCGGGAATTGAACAACTATCGTATAACAAATTTTTGAAATTTGCGTATTTTTTCGTTACATTGCATACAAATCAAAAAATATTTTAAGAAAAAACATACGGTAGAAATGTAAAAAAAACACAACTTTAGAAAAGTTGTTAAACCAAAGTTGTTCATTTTCCAATATCGAGTAACGTCACAAAATTCTTAAAGTAAATTTTTTAACAGTCTTTAAAACCCATAATTAGTTTCTCCATATTCTTTATCCCTGCCATAATCTTGCAGAAATCGTCTAATCTTTTTAGATTGGCCACATCGGATCTCTATTGCACACATCGTAGGGGCTGAGGGGGGAGAAAACTGAACGCTCCTCCAATGTGTTCACACTCACATGCAAAGTAGGTGTATAGACGCAATACACACAAATTGGTCTTCTTCATTAGGCTGGAGACCCTTCAGGTCTCGCCAATGCCCGGTTACGTAGAAACGGTCCACAAGGACAATCTACAAGCATTACAATAGAAAAAAAAACACTAATGAAGGATTTACACGGGTCGATTTTAGCCGTGCGGCAAGTCACCAGTCGCATCGCTTGTAAAAATCGAATCGCCACCCCACTTACACCGGTCGACAAAAATCGCATGCGACTTGTTCATTTCTAGCGGAACAATACAGCGCAAAATACACCTCATGCGGCGGGCGATCGCCTGCAACTGACCATTTACACGTCGATTTTAGTTACCCGCCGCATGCGGCTTGTCGCCGCACGGCAAAAGTCGGATGGCACCCATCTTTGGGGCTTGCGATTTTAGTCACTTGCGGCCTAGTCGAATTGTCATTTAGACGGTCGATTTTCGCCGTGCGGCCTAGCTGTGCGGCAAAAATCGACCCGTGTAAATCCCCTATAATATCTAAGACCCATGATACTGGTGGGTAGGGAGTCAGAGTAAAGAAATCCAATGGACCTTAAGGACCTATTATTACATACGTAACGAATAACTTATTAATGTTTTCATATTCATGTCAATCTCGATAATGAATTAATCTATAGGGAATTCCGATACAACAGCGCCTGGGGGCCTTTCATCGTCGGCATTTCGGCAATTCCAGTAATTAATTAATACAATAAACCGTGGTCATTTTGAACTTTATTTCTCGTGGCATAGAGTTTGTGATTGTTAGAATATATTAGACTAATTGAGTTTAGTCGCTGTATTAGCGTTTGCACAATTTGAAAACGTTGGGCCTGTAATGTCTGAAAGCTAATGTTTAGAGTCTGATGAACATATTTTATCTACGTACTAATTCATATACAAGGTTAGTCGGAAAGAGGGTACTAATCTGAAAGAATATTGAAGAACCCATGATAATGAATAACTTTTGTTTTACCACTTTCCCCAAAAGTCAATAGTTTAAGAGATATCCGTTCAAATATAAATAAATACATAAAAGGTTTATATTGCAGAAACTCGTTCAAATTTTTACAGTAAATTTTACATAGGCCCTTAACTAAGATCCTTTATATAGGTACCTGTGCTAGGAGGCCCCGCTCTTCAATGTTAAATTATAAAATGGCAAAAGAAATCATAAGAAAAATATAAAATTAAACAAGATAAGAAAAAAAACTTAGAGATAATATCCTAAATTAGAGTGAGTGAGTGTGTGTGTGCATGTGTGATTGTTTCATAAAAAAATATGCTAAAATCTATCTATCCTAAGCTATGATCAGCCGTGTTTACATTTTAGGTCATTTACGGTCACGGATAAGAAGATTAATTTTCTGAATTAGTAACTAAGCAGGGATGAAGACTTTTTGGAAAAACTAAAATAAACTTACTTTTCATGAAAATAAAAATTATCGAATTTTAAGGGTGCATGAAAAGAGCCTCCACGAGTGACGATACGGTGCTTCCGGCGCAGTCAGCCCCGCTACCAATCTTGCTGACTGGCTAATCTTTTCACCACAGCATGAGCTATTTTCGTAAACTCATATCGTTCATAGCTCGTGCTGACACGATAGAAGAAGATCGAATTTTAAAATTTTAACACTTGCTTTGAAACATTCATCAGTGATACAAGTGGCCCCCGGATTAGTACCCCCATTCCGACTAACCTTGGATAAGTACTTATGACTGAAATCAACGGCTGAATGAAAGCGCATTTGTGGAAAGTTTTCGTGCTACAAAGCCGTATCCAACACGACTCAACAGGGTGTCAAACTGAGACGGAAGTGAGAGTGAGAAAATGGAGGCCTAATAATACGTTGTAAGCAGTTATTTATTATAATCACTGTAAAAATGTAGGTTACTGATTACTGAAAATTGGTCAGCTAAAAGCGAAACGATAAATGATTTTGCTGTTGTGGAATTGGGTCAAATATAAACGAATATCATCAAAAACATTTTGTGTTTGGCTTTTGCTATGTGCAATTTATATTAAAAGGAAAAAACGAGTATGTACAGTTATTTCAACTATACAGGCTGTAAACGAATTCGTGTAATTTCTCAAAATCACGTGATCTATTAGATACTGATATAGATTGATCTCGAATATAAATAAAAGCCAGCCAAGTGCGAGTCGGACTCGCGCACGAAGGGTTCCGTACTATTAGGAATCTATAAAAACGGAAAAAAACACGTTTTTTGTATGGGAGCGCCCTTTAATATTTGTTGTTATAGCGGCAACAGAAATGCATCATCTGTGAAAACTTCAACTGTCTAACTATCACGGTTCATGAGATACAACCTGGTGACAGACGGACGGACGGACAGCGGAGTCTTAGTTGGGTACGGAACCCTAAAAAGGGATAAAGGTTGATGAAAGTTAACTTTTTTTTCTTGCTTTAGGTTTAAGTTATCGTATCTAAACTAAACCAACTAATAAGGTTACAAAAAAAATGTGCAAAGAAAATAGGCAATAAAAAAATGTGCTCGAACATTTCGATGCCACGCCATGAATTGATTAATGAAAGCACGGCGACACAGCTGGCGGCTACGACTAGCACGATATCGGTCCGTGCAGTCAGTTAACTCGGATCGCCGAAATTACACAGAAGCAGAAAATTTAACTATTTGACGTTTTTTTTAATACCCTTGTTTAGTCAATTTCTGTCACTAGTAGATCACGCGATTTGAAGGTGTTACACGAATTCGTTTACACCCTGTATAGGCTTTTCAATTCAGCATTCAATTGCAACAATTCTGTAACAACTTTTATTGCATTTTTCGCTGTAGTAATAAAAAACATAGCCAGCAAGTTTATTAGCCTCCTGACGTCGACAGACGAGTTAGTTCTATATGAAATTCTGAAAGTTTACTACGAAAGTTCTTTTATTAATGAATCACAGACGTAGAAATGTACAGACGAAGACAAAATCATTTATTTATGACAAAACATAAGAATCGGTTGAAAACCGAGTTGAAATTACGGAATATTTTAATTTTGATGGAGATAATACAAGAACTATATCATCATTCAGCCGAAAGATGTCCACTGCTGGACATAGGTCTCCGTCAATAAGGTTGGGTTTGCCATAATCGCCACGCTTGGCAGGCGGGTTGGCGATCGTAGTATGGTTGTTAAAGTACTCAGAGAACGCTGCTGCCCATTCTCTAGTGAATCCCTCAGTCGCCTTTTACGACACCCACGGGAAGAGATGGGGTAATGCTACAACTTTACGTCCGGCACCACACGGACGAAAGACGCAAGAACTATAACTTTAAAGATATTATAATTATGTAGTTACCTCGAATAACCTCGAATTTGGGGTGCATGAAAAAAGCCTCCACGAGTGACGATGCTTAAGTATGTCCGGCGCACCCTGGGCAGTCAGCCCCGCTACCAACCTTGCTGACTGGCTAATCTTTTCACCACAGTATCAGCTATTTTCGTATAGCTCGTGCTGACACGAGAGACGAAGACCTCGAATAAGACATTCCATTTAGCGCACCAATTTGAAGAGTTCCAATTCGAATCATACCAATAGTACCTACTAATAGAAATATTATTGGTGTGATTCGAATCGGGTGGGTGTTTGACTGAAAAAATCTAATTAGTCCGTCAGTTCGATTAAGTATCAAAAAATATTTGACCCATATTTTTTCTTTTGTTACGTAAACCAAAATTGACGAAGATACGACACTTTTAAAATTGGCAAAACGTCACAAGCAAACTACAATTTTTACTTGCTTCTGACGTCACAAGCCCCCACTCTCGAGTTTTAATGCGTTTTATCTTTCCAAATATTCATAGATTTAACAAAAGAAAAAATACGTGTCCATTATTTTTCAAAACTCTAACTGGCGGACTAATAAGATTTGCAATTTATTGATGCTGTCAACATGCCTATTGGTACTCTTCAAAGTGGTGCGCTAAATGGAATGCTTTCCTCGAATAACTACTAGTTTTAGTTTAGGTCTTTCAAAAAATCATTATTGGTTACGAATCCCTACTTTAGTTACGAATTCAGAAAACGGAGCTTCTAATCCATGACTCCAAATATGACCTAAAATTTAAACACAGCTGGTCATAGCTGAGAATTTAGCGATTTTTTTATAAAGTCTTTGAATAGCTTTTAAACTATTGACTTTTGTACAAGTTTTAGAACAAAAGTTAGTCAGTTTTATGGGTACTTTAACACCCTTTTGGATTAGTACTCCTCTTCCTTGTATAAAAGACTGATTATTAAGAGAAGTCGTTTTCGCGATAGTAATCGTTATGTTCTTGATATCGAATAAATTCCCAGAAGACAGACAAATCGTAATTGGGTTTGTCTTTTAGAAAATCTGAGTTGCTGTGTTAGGGTTTGAACTGTACTTAGTAATTGACCTATCTTCCTGCTGCCCAGTGTACTATGTGTAGAACATAAACCTATTTATACTTTGATAATATAATAAAAACCGGCCAAGTGCGTGTCGGGCCATACGCGGTAATAAGGTTCCGTAGTTGCACAATAATGCGGACTAAGAAGAGGGCTTAGTAATTTTTCAATGGAATTTGTACGGAATTTTACTTTTCCGGTTGGTCGACTATTACTCGTAAACTTGTAAAGCCTACTTAGCTGTGATAGTTTTCCTTTTAACTTCGTTGTGTATACTACTACCGTGAATTTTTTCACATATCCAAAACTAGCCGTTTAGCTGGCAGGGGGGGGGACACTTGACCCTAACAAAAATTAGCACTTTAAAGTTTAATATTTCAGAAACGGATCTCTTAAACAAACCCATAATATTTTTGAAAGACCAATCCAACAACACCCCACACGATGGGGTAAACGAGAACAAAAAAGCCAAATTATAGCTTTCTAGTACTAAGAGTCTCTGAGCTAAGCTGCGGACGGACGGACGGACATGGCGATACTATAAGAGTTCCTTGTTGACTACGGAACCCTAAAAATGAGGGAGGACTTTCAGGTCTAGGATTTTTTCACATTATGATTATTAATTTATGATTAGCACTAGGGTTTCTGCTCGAGAATTCTCGAGTCGAGAAATGTCGAGAAATCATGCAAACTTCGAGACGAGAAAAAATACCTCGAGAATTCGAGAACTCGAGAAATCAAAGATTAATTCTTTTATTACTGTAAAATTGGTTTAAAAGTTACGTAATCTTTGCATTCTGGATTCTGATCGTTCTCCTTACGAGACACGAGTAAGCGAGGCAAGCAAACAGACACATAATATAGCTACAACTCCAAGTACTCACTCTTATTATAATGTGACAAAAATCGTCAAATAAAAATTAACTGTAAGATAAACTCCGTTCATCTATTGTTGGGTTTCTGAAATCGACGACTAGATAACTATTCAAACAATAAGTAAGTTTGTAAATTGACCACTAGATGGGGTCTCTTTTTAAAGCCCAGCTAAATATACTTTTCTCGCCTTAAACTTTACATCTATTTGCAGTTAAGCCCCAAGTTTAAATGAAAATCTCCTCTGGTTTTAAAAACGTTCGTTTAAAAATCATATGCAATGATTTTTAAACGAACCATTACATACATAAAATATAATATTTAAATCACAATATTTTCTCGTTGTTATTTTTAATCATGGCAACAACACAATAAAACTATTAAAACAAAATAAGTAGATTTTTAACTTTTTATTATAATTTATAATATTGGGCAGTAAAGTTCAATAATCTGAAAAAAAAAATCTAGACTATTTGTGGTAAAAAAAATTAATAGGTTCTAGGGCAGGATTGGTTATTTCACAAAGGTATAATTATGTATATCATAGTGCCCTTGTTAAAATTATATCTCTTTTTAAACTCTTCATACGTGAACATTTCGGATGGATTTTTCGATGCCTTTTTTTTGGTACTGATATATTTGAAATAGCCTCCAGCACTTCCAAATTAGACTCCGATGAACTACTCAAGTCCATTTCGCTGGGAGTCCAAAACTCACTATCCAAAATAAAATACTAATAATAAAACTCCAAATACTCTTGTTGTATTATGATATAAAACGACAAATAAAGTTCTGGAACCGATCAACACCCCAAATTGGTCAGTCAAGTTAACTGAAGTTTCAGCTAAGTAAGATCATCTTCTGACTGGGGTGTCCAGAAACGCAATGTGTCAGTTTATCGAACCGATAGCGGTAGAATACATAAACTGCGGTTAGGAGTACCTCAGAAACCGGAAAAATAAGTTATTTGAAGTTTGAACTAGGATTATCTTTCGTGGGGTGTCCAGAAACGCAATGAGTCAATTTATCGAAATAATAGCGCTATTGAACAGATAAATTACGTTCAAAAGTACCCCAGAAAACGGGCGTAGGCTGATTTTATAAGGTTTTTAAAAATTTCTCGAAAGACCCGAGAAACCCGAGAAATCGGGCTCGAGAATTCTCGAAACCCGAGAAAAAAAATATGTCGAGAAAACAGAAACCCTAATTAGCACATACACAGACACGTTCTAGCACAAAAACACACACAAAAACACTTATTTTTTCACAAAATTAACACGACACAACTTAACACGAATATTTACGGCGACAAAAAAATGGCGGACTAACGCGGCACCTTTTTTATTTTTCTTATTACTTGTCAACCGTACATTTTAAAGCTTTGACACATGGGCTTTTTATATTGCCTGATATTCTAGTTGCATCCGAAAAAATTTTAGCGTGTCAAACACAACTTTACTTTGCCAAATTTGGTAAGGAACACGACGCGCCTAAATTGGTCACGTCGTGACCAAACTCACACTTCGCGAATTTTTTTTAGGTCATGACATGATATTTAAACCTCAAAGGGATCGTAAGTTTTAAGGTTTCAACAAGAATCGCTGTAAGTTTCAAATCAACACCTAAAAAAAGTGTTCCAAGTTCCCAGGCTATAGCCGTATTTTTATGGCTCACAGCACAATACGACAAAATGTTGTGACGACTCCCAGCGCCATATATTTCTTTGAACCGTAAAAGACGCTAGTGTCATAGAGGTAAAATGGCCTAAGGCTCGTAGACTATATCGAACAACTTTAAATGTGTATGTACCGTAGTCCACTTAAGCTTACCCTTTCACGGATTACACACGTGACAGATATGACAGAATACATACATACAAACATAAAAACTACTAACGGTTGAAACAGGAACAATACTCACTAAACGCGTACATTCCCCTCAATGTGCCATTTCCAACATCAACACCCCATCTATCGCCAATTTTTCTCCGATTAAACCAATAGCTATTAAATACCGTATTACGAACATTTATAGCCATCGATACGGGGAAAATAACCTATTACATTGGCCACATTGCTCCCTAGAGGAAGCTATCAATCGGCTCATTGGCGTCCCACGCTTATTAGCTGTGTTTCGGGGTAGCAGCATCGGTTTCGCAATATTATCGACTTTGCTGCCACGTAATTTATGATCGCCTGGTACATTGGTGGCGGTAATAGAAAACTGTTTAGTATTTGTGGCATTATGGAAGCCATAATGGGGTAATTTTGGCCTTTGTGGTCATTACTTAATGGAAAATGATGGAATAGAGAAACTGCATGTTTCTTGAATTAAGTGTGTGAGATGATTGCATTAGATATTGTAGTTCTGGTAGGGATTGAAGGAGGGTATTCTGTATCTTAGAACCTAGAAAACCAATCGTCTCGAAAATGAAATCGGCTAAAGTTCTAATGGCTCGTGTAGACTATTTACCGTAGACTGGGGTAACTTTGATTAATTTCAAAGTTTCAGAGAGTTTATAATTTAGTAATGAAAACGAAATGAAACGTTATAAAAATCTTATAACCGGTTTTTATAATACTATAATAATTACGAAAACTATGGGGGTGCATGAAAAGAGCCTCCACGTGTGACGATATTTAAGTACGTCCGGCGCACCCTGGGCAGTCAGCCCCGCTACCAACCTTGCTGACTGGGTAATCTTTTCACCACAGCATGAGCTATTCTTGTATAGCTCGTGCCGACACGATAGAAGAAGATGAAAACTAAACCTTTCTCGTGTGTGGGAAGCACATAAGCACATTTTACAGGTGTCAGAGCAGCCAACAAAAAAAAAACATCCGAAAATTACGCTCCATTACCAAGCAAATTGCACTTTAGTCTAGAAGTTTTGTTTTTATCAATGTCACCACCTGCACCTCAATTTAAAGTAACTCCAGTTTACCGTATACTGGTAAACTGGCATAATCGGACTTGGGACCAACCACCACGTACCGCTGTTCACTCCTAGATAAAACCTTCACGAAGAATCAAGGTCTTTTTAGATACAATGCTAATCAAGAGCTGAGCCTGTCCTCTACATGGTGTAAACGAAATCGTGTAATTATTTCAAACCACATGATCTATTAATGGTATAGATTAACCCCGCATGTGATTTAGTTTGATTAAAAAAAACTTTTTTTTTCACCGTTATTTCGTTTATTTGATAGATTTCGATGCTATACATAAATGAATGAAGGCACGGTGACACAGCTGACGGGCACGAGTAGCACAATATCGCTCCACGCAGTCAGTTTACTTGGGACGCTAAAATTACTCAGATACAGAATACCATGGTTAATTTTTTGAAAACTTTTTTTTTTTTATTCTGAGAAATACCTATGCTGAGTCAATCAATGTCACCAGTAGATCACGCAGTTTGAAGGAATTACACGAATTTGTTAACACCCTGTATACTTGACTGTAATTTCAACGATTAAAACAACATCCATCATCGATCTCAAGCATAACATGCATAATATTCATTGTTCTACATATTATTCACATACTTGGTAAGATGTATTCATGTGATGGTTTTAATTAGTAAAACAGTATGCAGGCACGCGGAAGGCCGTCGCAAACTAATTCGTATGCACATAAGTTTGTTCTCGCTCTTTTTACGTGGACTGAAATATGTGATGCCATTAAATGTTTACATAATATACCTACATACATAACATAATCAGCCCATTACTGTCTCACTGCTGGGCACGGGCATCATCTCATGGGGGTTTAGGCCTTAGTCCACCACTCTGGCCTAATGTGGGTTGGTAGACTAGGTACACACACCATCGATACCTTTATGGAACCCTCTTAGGTGTGCAGATTTCCTCGTGATGTTTTTCTTTAACATTGGAAAAATCAACTTTTCATATATGGAGTTCGTTGTTTGACAATACTTTGATCGTATATTTATAAGTTCGATGTTCATAGTTGTTTCGTTTTGATCCAGAGTGTCTACGCCCTAAGCACGAAGTCCGTGGTTTCAGCTTAGTTACGAGTGTTTCCCACTCCCTATCACCTACAGACATACGATTATTTCGGGGCCCGAACTAAGAATGAATGACAACACGATCTGACAGTTGTCCCTACTACCGATGTGTTTTGTGTTTTTCGAGAAAAGTTGAACTTGACACTTGTTTTGTTCACTCCTACGTTTCGGGCTACTTTCGGACGGGCGACTAACGTCGCTGACGGACTTAGGGAGTAGGCCCCCAGAACTTCGACGTTCGTTTTTCGGAGTAGGTCTCCTGAATCGGGGAGCTGATCGATAATAGATAGAACCGTGTTAAGTAATAGGCAGAACCGAATAAAACACATATTTGTTTTTCCTTCTTGTGTTAACCTGGTGTAATGTACAATAAAAAGTATATAAATAATTAAATAATAAACACAGTACTTCCACTGGTTATGTAATTAACATCTGTGTGGTAACAAATGTCTTCGTCTGCTTACTCCTTACATTCAAATGTGTAATCAATATGAAATCGACGGCAGCAAAGAACAAACGGCTATCTACAAAATCACTAGTTTTCAGGAGAGCGTTTTTAACGCAAAAATGTAATAACTTCTACAAGAACAAAGCTAGCTTCTTCAAATTTGCAATAGTTAATTAATTCGGCATTTTGAATAAAATAGTGAAGGGGAATTAATTGTTTTTTTTTTCTTTTTCGAAATACGGTATATGTCTTTTTCTACTTCGCACAAAATAAATAACTAACTGAGTCAACTGCCATATGTTCGCTTCTACTTAGGACTTTGTAATTCCTGATTCCCAAATAATTTTACTTATAAAAGGAGATATTGCTATTCTCTTTTATAATATATATCTAACTACGACAATAAATAAAGGGTAACTATGATTGACACCAAAATATTGTAGTTGTCTCAAATTACTTCGTAATTCTAAAGGTTCAGATATTGATATTGCAGATAATATACTATTAATATGATGAGTTTTTGGAGTTCAAGTAAAGAATTAAGTTATTCTTAGTAAGTGATTCTTTTTTAATCATCGTAATCATATTACAAAGTAATAAAAATGCAATATTTGGAGAGAAAATAACATTTCTAAGGAGTTACTATCTTCAAAAACAATTAAATAATCAAATTTTGTACAAGCTATAATCACACAAAAGCAAAGCAAAGGATCAAAGGAATTGAACCCGGGTTAATTACACGTAAGTAAAGCTTATTTTATCACAATAATCAAACTTACTAAACAAAAAATAATTTCTTCCTAATCTTTTATTCAAGAAATAATAATAATCTAATTCCAAACTAAGTTATTGAAGGTTTTTATTGTGTAAAATGAACAATCGGAAGTCTGTTTTTCTACCGTAGGACGTTGTTGATAGCTTCGGCAAGTGTCATTTATTGATTCTGGCGGTGTTTGGATGTGCTTTATCACGCATAAGCTGAAATAAAGCACCCAACTGGGTCCGCAAAGAAATGACAACATCCGAAACAATCATTTCAGCGTAAATCTGTGCATTAAGATTGCCTCTGATTTAAATCAGTTCGGTTCTTCCACCGATTCAAATACTCGGCCATATCATTATTGTTCCATGTTTTTAGCATCCTGAGGTCCGCCAATACCGTATACCGTATACATCTAGTATCTGGTCATTTCAAAGCGAAATTCATCAGAAAAGCACACATAACGCCACTTTTCTTCTGTCCAATTTCTGTGTTCACGAGCCCATTGTGAACGGGCCCTACGATTGCAGGGCTCAATTGGTGGCACTCGAAGCGGCCTTTGGAAACGGAGATTAACTTCGTGCAAACGATTTCTAATGGTTTGATCGCTTATTACGAACCCTGAAGAACGAGGAAGCCTTTGAATACTCATCTTGCACAGCATGATTTAAATAAAATTATATTTCATTAAATAATGTATTTACATGTTTTTATTTTTTATTGTACTGTGCGTTCAATCCATGAAAACGTGCCCCACTCCTTTTCGTTGTCGGTAGCCGCGTAGTGCTTAAGCATACACTTCTTATTTTAGTTTCCGTGCCCCAGAGAGCACGTTAAGCCGTCGGTCCCGGATGTCATACTAATACTTGTGATATTCGTTACGGGTAGTCAGAAGTCCGAAAGTCTGACAACCGGTTTAACCTTAGGATATCGGCATTGCCCAGCAACTGGTTGCGGAGATCTGATGACAGTCGCTCCGTGAAAAATACTGGTATTCAGCCACACTGGTTAGACTAAAAGCTGACCCCAACGTAGTTGGGAAAAAGCTAGGCGGAACAAAGAGCGACGAAGCCTCGTAATTAACATCATCGCACTCATTTTAGGATTCCATCGAGCAGTGATTTGTATGTAAAGATCTTCAGTCTGCCTGTGGTGATACGAGTTCGTCCTCCATGGCGCTCAGCTAGGCTGCCAGTGATACAGTAGTGTATCCAGAAGTGACTTATTATACTCTGCGTAGTGCCCAGAGCGATGGCCACAGTACGTTGCCGAGAGCCAGCTTCCAACATTCCTACGGCTCTGATCGTTTTTTCTCAACTCAAGTGGCGTCTTCTATCCATAATAACGTTCGTGTATTTTGATCTGATTCTGAAGTGTGGTTGAAATGGTAACGATTTTGCCTCAAAACGGTTGCAGGATTTTATAGGAAAACGACTTGAAAGAATATTTTCAAGTTTTAATCGAAATTCAAAAACTTTTATTTTTTTATATTATAAAGAGATAGCTAAGAAACTATGAGGAGTCCAAAAAATCAATTTAAGAACTTGCAGTAATTCGCTAAAATGTGCTTTTTCCCTAGATACTTTTGATGTGTGTATTATGAAACGTAAATTAACAAAATTGAGGTTGTAGAAATAATTAAATAGTATAGTAATAATAGTTTAAAAAAAGTCAACTGCCCCGCCGCCCATGACAAAACGGTCATGTAACTGATATCTTTGTTTATGGCATGCGACGCGCCGAATCGTACGACGTACACACGGACAATTGTAGATGTCCGTGTGTACTTCGTTACTTTGTAAAAAAAGGTGTAGTTGTCTTTATATACGCGACAAAATACAAAGAAAAACAGATATTTTGTATGAAAAAAAAATATCACTAGGTAAAATAAGGAATTCTGAATTCAATTATGTAAAAAAGTGACTTTCGCAAAAATGCAGTTGTCTTTTTGTTCTTTGCTGCCGTCGAAATGTATCTTATTAATCCGGAAAAGATATAACTTACATAAATGTGCATCAGATCTATATAAAATAAATGTATTTCCGGAAAAATTCAACAAAAACGTTACTTATCATATCTAACTCATGTCCTACGATATTATCTCTACAAAATTCGTACACAAAAACAATTTACTAACGTTGTATCCATTTGTTTCAGAATCGTAACCATGCCGGGAACGTCCTAGAACATCGCTGTGTAAATAAATAGGTCTATTACTAAAGCAATAAGCCGTTTTAAAAACGTAGAAACCCCGTAGTGACGCTATAAAAAGTGCTTAAAAGCAATAGTTTTAGTGTTACTAATAAAATTAAATCTTCCATATTAAAATATAACTTAGTCTAAAATGTGGCGTGACTGTAACTGTTAATACAACAATCAAAATGATCTTTAATACAGAAGTCATAAAGTTTCAATTACATCAAGAGTTTTCATGCCTTATCGCTTCGCAGCGTACAATCGCCGCCGGAAGTGCATAGCTGTGTAATAAATAAAATAATGTTAATAAGAAGATGCCGCAACGCGCGCCGACGTCATCAAACTTGATGCGACCGTTCGTGGTGTTGGCCCTGCCCGGAATGTATTTGCTGTATAAGTACAACCAGTACCGTCAGCAGCAAATGGAGACCGCGCGGCGCCGAGTCACCGAGCGCGAGCTTATGCACCTTAACACCAAAATCGTAAGTAATTTATTCAATAATAATTATTATTTTCTGATGTAAGCCGTGGTAAACCATAATATGAACACCACAGGGAGATAATTGGCTCCCGAATAACGGACATTCTTAATTTAAAAGCCTGGTAATTGTCAAGACCGTGTGCAACATTTTGTGTTACGTGTGCTTTGTAAAAATTAGGTAACCAAAAAGACAACAATGTTATCAGTATTTTAACATTGATTGAACAAAACCAGAAGCTACTTAATTGATTGTATTAGTCATGCCGTTAATAAATCTCGGTTACTAAATCAGTACAACGCAGGCGATGAAAACCATACTATGCCAAACGTCGGCGCGTGATGTATTTTTATGGCTGAATCGTGAAGAGGCGAGAGCATCATAAAAAAACATAAAATAACAGGTAGCTAACGGATTGGGTGAGTAAATGCACTGCCTTTTGGATTCCAGTTATTTTTACTGCCATTAAGTAAACGTACTTCGATGTCGTAAAAATTCTTTTACCAGTGTTGTACACATGTTTATTACAATACTTAATATTACTTTATTAAGTCAATTAAAAACATAATGCGCGTTTTATTGAATGGAGCCGTTTAAAAGAAAAAATATGATTTTAAAGGTAGGCACTTTGTCGCTGACTGTCCCTTATTTAGTCGACTTTTTGTTTTGTATACGAATTTTTTGCGGTGACATTTTAGTAATAGCGACAATGAAACAAGCTTTACACTAACTAAGTTAATGTAAACGTAAACGTTTCTTGCTGTTTTAGATGTTTAAGGTAAGAAAGTCTAAAATAGTGATCAAAGAAAAACAAATTGTAATTATTAAGAACTTCTCGGTTCTTCAAACTTTTGCGGCATTGACTAGTTTACTATATTGAAATGTTGGAGGTGATAAAAAAAGAGTTAAGGTACGCGTCCATTGGCCCCCGCCGGACGCACTGCACTCACAGCACGCAACAGATTTTAGTTTATTTTGTATGATTTCACATAGCGCTGCGTCCACTATCCGTGCCGGCCGCACTGAACGCATTTGTGAACGCAAAACTAAAATCCGTTGCGTGCCGTGCGTGCGGTGCGTCCGGGCGGCGAGGGCCTATATATAGACGCGTACCTTTATTTGTATGTTACAGAGGTGGATGTTATTGCCTATATCTCTTTCTTAAATCCTTGCTCTATTACGCCCAAGGCCGTATTTAATAGGCTTCATAGGCTGCAGCTTAAAGCAAGCACCATAAAGGAGACCGCGCCATAAAAGTATTATACTTATGTTAACTAGCACTACGTTAGTGTAAAATTACAATATCTATGTTATTTTCATGATTGAAATATATTTTTTTTGCGAATTTACGAATTTAACCGATTACCTATAATATGGCCACTACCACAAGATAGCCTAGGGCCCTACAAAGCCATAATGCGGCCCTGCTGACGTCATTGATGAAGAATAATTAAATCAAAAGAAATAAGCAAAGTAAAAGTTAGTTTACTTATCTTGCTACTTAATGCTACCGCGGCAGAGCTCTTAAAAGGAGACTCTTCTCTTAAAACACAGCAGTTAAAAGTTTCAAGATTAAAGCACTTAGTTTCTTAAGTAGAGACTGCTTGTTAACCCATCGTGTACAAGAATCTTAGCTGTTCTGAATGATGGGAACTGAAACTCAATATAAGATTTCCTCATGTTTATCAGAACACTTCATATTAATAAAACCATGGTAATATAATGAAGGCACGTTCTCGATTCATACGCGTTTGAAACTGTATAATTTCAATTGGTTATTTGACGGCAAAATTATGCCGGTATTAATAGTGCACATTGCAATAATAGGCTCATCAAATTAGCTAAACCTGGACATAATTCGATAACTAGTTGTTTTTATTATTTTATGGGATGTTGATATTAAGTATCAAATAATAATTACAAATATGATGTAAAAAATCCAGGGTGGAATCCGTTTTTTAAAAAATGATGAGATTTCATACACTACCTACCTAACTTTTTCCAAAAAGCAAAAAAGGTAACCAAATCCTCGTTAGTATAATTTTGAGGCGCATTCAAACGCTATCACCTAATTGTAAAATTAATAAACTGAAACCAAATTCGTAAATATGTTTTTTTTTTTCAAAGTATTTATCTGATCTCAATATATATATATGTTACCGGCCAAACCCGATTTCAGGACAAACTAGTTTTGCCTAGACTAAACTAGTTCGTCCTATACACGATCGGATGAACTGGTATAGCCTAGGCCAAACTAGTTCATCCTAAGACCAATAGGATAAATCAGTTTAGGCTAGGCCAAACTAGTTCATCCTAATATAAGAACGCACACACCCAGGATAAACTAGTTTGGCCTAGTCTAAACTAATTTTGCCAAGTCGAAAGTAATTGAGCGAACATGTCAGAACTTGTACATGCGGGAATTCGCCAGTTTCGCCCGGCGCCGCTCTTCGCTCGCCCGTACGTCGCTTTAAACACTCATTTTGCTTCTAGGTGCCAGCCGTGCGTAACGTATTTAGTGATTTTTATGATTAGTTTAGTGGCTGCAGTTTAAAAATAAAGGTCTACGTCTTAAAGTACATTGCAAGTTTATTTCTTTTTCACTATGGATGAACCTACTTCAAGTCGACAAGCAGATCAAAAACAATGGAGGGCAAAGTTTTTGACGGAAGTTTTACAAAGTGAAAATAAAAAGTCATCTCACTATAATGTGTTATCATCAGACCAATATTTGGAACTCGTTGAACAAGTTGAAGATGCAGAAAAATGTGAAAAGAAGACACCATTACAACGAAGAAGATTGAAACGATTTGCTGTGCTAAAAATCGGGGATGTGAAAAAATTGATTGCGCGAACTGAAGGTAATATAAAATATTATCTTTCATCCGATGAACTTTATGATGTTATTGACGCAGCTCATGTGGCTGTCGGCCACGGTGGCCGTGACAGAATGTTAGCCGAGACATCAAAAAAATATGCCAATATTACAAAAGAAATGATAAACCTCTATTTATCTATGTGTAGTATCTGTCATCAAAAGAAAACAAAGAAGAAAAGGGGATTAGTTTCTAAGCCTATTCAACGATCGGAAATGAATAGTAGGTGCCAAGTGGATCTGATCGATATTCAGACACAACCAGATGGAAATTTTAAATTTATTATGGTTTACCAAGACCATCTAACGAAATTTGTTTTGCTACGCGCATTACAATCTAAGAGAGCGACAGAGGTAGCCTACCAGTTGAATGATATATTCCTAACTGTAGGAGCGCCATGCATTCTACAATCTGACAATGGTAGGGAATTTGTCAATAATGTCATAAGTGAGCTAGCTAGTCTTTGGCCAGAACTCAAAATTGTGCACGGAAAACCAAGGCACAGTCAAAGTCAGGGATCCGTTGAACGTGCAAATCAAGATATTGAGAATATGATAGGTTCTTGGATGAAAGACAACGTTTCAACGAAATGGTCAGAAGGCTTGAGATATGTCCAATTCATGAAAAACCGTGCCTACCATTCAGGGATAAAACAATCGCCTTACAAAGCATTATTTGGAATAGAACCCAGAGTGGGACTTTCGACTTCCTCTTTGCCGGAAGAAATCATAAAAGATATTCAGGATGAAGAAGACTTGAAAAAGGTAATCGAAGAAGATTGCAATATTAATCTGACAGAAGACAGTGATGATAACGTTGAAGAAGTAAGTAACCAAGACGAAGTTTGTTCATCTGAAAATGAAATTCAGAAAGCTAGAAAAACTGCAGCAGAAAATCTTGTTAAACTAGCAAAGAAAATGAAAGCTACTTCTGAAAAGTCTCATCCACCTGCCAACATTGGAGATAATGTGACTATACCGATTCCAGATGTTGACAAAGGCAAAGGTGATCTGAGAAACATCATTGGAGTTATTCTTCAGACAAATGACGAACGTTTTTACAAAGTTGGCACCAAATATGGTGTAAGTACTTGAGAAACTATAGTGCAGGTTTTGTTTTTTCTTACTAAATTATTTATCTTTCTTTTTGGAGCATTCATATTCTAAAGTAATATGTTTTCTTTCAGATCAGAATTCGACGTTTGCAATCAAGCTTTTTTAGAAGTTGCAGATGTGAACCAAGGCTCTGAAATATCATTAAGGACTGCAGCTACGAGACATTCAGTTGGATCAGGTCAAGGTTTTGTGAGATGCAGTTGCAACAAAAACTGTTCCACGAACAGATGCAAATGCAAGAAAGCAATGATACTTTGCAATTCTAAGTGCCACCAAAGCAAACCGTGTAAAAATAAATAATTGAGGTACATAAAAATTTTGACAACTCGAAGTGTGGTTATAATAATCGATTCTATGATTGTTTGTATTACCAATTATCCATTAGTTTTAAGGTTAAATCTTAATCATTTTAATAAGTATGATTATTTTTTCAATTACGGAGTATTTTTTGTTCAGTTTACTTGATTCCAATTAGTACATTAAGATTTTGACAGCTCGAAGTGAAGTAATAATAATCGATACTGTAATTGTTTGTATTAGGTACCATAATTGTTAGTACCATTAGTTTTAACGACAAAATATTATATTTTAATAAATAAGATTATTTTCCAATTACGGAGTATCTTATTTTACCAATCATAATTAAAATTTAATAAAATACCAATTTATTTTGCCTTTCCAGGTATTCTAAAATGTTTAGACAAGGCCATACCAGTTTATCCTGGGTGTGTGCGTGCTTATATTAGGATGAACTAGTTTGGCCTAGCCTAAATTGATTTGTCCTATTGGTCTTAGGATGAACTAGTTTGGCCTAGGCTATACCAGTTCATCCGATCGTGTATAGGACGAACTAGTTTAGCCTAGGCAAAACTAGTTTGTCCTGAAATCGGGTTTGGCCGGTAACATATATAAGCCAAAATGGTAACTGTGGTGGTTGTATCTGCTTAAGCTATATTTCGTCTTTTTAGACATTTATGACAAAAATTAAACGTTTTACGTTTTAATAATAATGTTTTTCTCAGTAGTTATAAATCGAAACTGTGAAATTTACAAACTGCACCTATACTTAAAGTACAAGAAAGGAAATATCAAACCCAACTTCTCTAACCTCTAAATAGTATGAATTGAGTTCGCTTACAGCGTCTGTCTATTTGTCCACTTACTTCTTAAATATTTAATGTATTTTGATGCGGTTTATATCTTAATTTAGGTAATTTCTTCCGAAAAGTTTTAACCCTTAATTTGGCAAGACTAAAAAAGTTGTAGTAGGAAGATGCCGTTAATATATTGTGTTCATATGCATTCAAAACAAACGGGAAAAATAAAATAAAAAATAATGCCTGAAGGATTTCCTGAAAACACAACGTTAAGTATACTCAACAAAATGCGATGATTAAAGAAATAAGGTATACTATAACTGTTGTGTATACTTAACAAATCCAGCTTACCAACACTTTTAAATTGAACAAAATGTAGGTACATTAAAAAGAAATATTTATTGAAAAACACGTTTACATGCAGTAAGTGTGGTTAAATAAGGTGATAATTGAAGTGACAATTTCTTTCTTTAACAAAACATAGCCTAACGTTACATTTTAGACAAAAAATGTAGTAAACCCTTTTTTACAGTAAGCGCATCGACCATATTCCTTACTATGCTCAGGGAAATGGTCGATATTGTTATATTTGTAAAACGACACAACAACATAATCGTTTAGGAGTGATTTATCATTACAGTAATAGGTAATATCGGTATGTCAGGATTGCGAGCAAGGTAAATGTAGTAAATAAAACCAACATAAGACTCTCCATTACTGAGAGCACTTGTATTTGGGTTAGTATTAGTAACATGAACTAGATCACAATATAATAATTTACACAATTATACAAGATCAGAAAATAAGGGCAAGCTAGTCAGATATAAAAGGTCAGACTGCTTCAGCTGATCAACACAGAATGCTCCGCTTCGTCGAATGACCACCGCCTTTATAACATCGGATAGGTTGATCCATATTGACGACTACCTTCCTTTGTCAACATTGCCCAGTGCTACTACCCGCTAACGATAACACATTTTATGTCATGTACATGTACAGGCCTGGGACGTTTAGGTTTTTTTCAGGGTTCAAATCTTGGATTGTAGTTTTATCTACATTCCTTCCTTCGTGAATGCAATGCTCTATAAATTTCCTGATATGCCTTGATCTTGAATTCTGAAAATAATTTAGATATTTGCAGGCACCCAAGCACGGAACAAACAAAAATAACACGACGCATACGAATAAATTACGTGCAAAAAAACGGTTAGAATAATACGCTAATGCGTGAAAGGTGTGAAAATTATGCATTTGATATATTTTTGCATTGATACCACACAAAAAAAAACAGCTAAGTTTAGTTCGAAATGAAAAAAACCTATTGGAAAGGTCATGAAAATATTTACATATTAATGGAAACTGAACTTTATCGTAAGGTGATAAAGTCGATTTTTCAAAACCATGTAAAAAATCGACATGATATAATTTGATTTCAAAATAAGATACATGTCATGCCTTTAAGCTAAACCGAAACTTGATTTTCATTCCGAAAAACCATTCCCACAAAAAAGCTGATCAAGCCGATATGAAGCCCTTGAACCATTGTTTCAATAAATCTCACCATGTAGATTTGTTGAGTATACTCTACATACTGTATTCACACAAGATTACTCACCACCGGATTTTGTTGAGTATACTTAACAATCATGGTTACTGCCTTGTCGTGTTCTCATCCGGGTGAGAAACGGATTGCAAATAATTTTATCGTATTGATTACACATTATATAAATAGAAATAAGTAACGTATGTATCAAAATTCGCCCGAAAACCAACAAAAAAAAATATTTACCTGTAAAGGTCACAGAGCATGTTGTCTCGTTGCCATTTTTGCTAGCTAATGTCAAGTAAAATGTTGCGAGGCGGGCAGAATACTTTTTCCTATCAAATTAAACTAATATTGAAGTGTTCTTAGCCTACAAAATTCAAACTGCAGAAGAAAATTTGACGTCTAGATTTTTTTATTTGTAACGTTGAGTATACTCAACGAGACCAAATTAAGGGTTAAGCTATAAAATGTTAAAGCTCAGGTAGAGCAACGCCGGGGCGGGTCACTAATCAAAGTTATAAAGTAACTTATATAATTGATGCTGCAGTATATTTCGGCTGATCAACTTTGAGCTTCCTTCTTTGTTTTTAAATTAAATTAAAATTTTACCTGACGCTGAGCAAATACACATATCTAAACTTGATTTTTATTGTATGCCTATTGAGGCCCAACATAGTTGATCTGTTGAAATTATATGGTTACACCTCCTGAACTTATGAGATTCACAATAAATAATATTATGATTGATAGATTGATTGAGAATACTCCTACTCAAAACTACCTCGACTTCCCATGACCTCAACTTATGAAAAAGTCTGTCAAACCAATGGAATCCATCAGCCTAGCTTATAAATCAAGTCGTTCAGCAAAGGTCAGTTGTACAAAAAAGGCAAAGCGTCGGGTGTCGACATACGGCAGACTGGGTGTGGTGGAACCACACGCGATATGACGACCACAATGGCTTTCCCATGACTCAACTATTCCCAGGAAATTCACAGTACTCACGTAGACCGTTGTATACTATAGTAATTTGCAGTAGCGAACTGTTTGCGCCTGTTAAACGTAGTTTCATAGACGTTTAATTTTCCTCAATTTATTTTCCTATATTTTATCAGAAAGAATAAACACTTTATTCCGTATAAGACACAGACAGCACAAAGAAAAAAACAAAAAAATAGAGACAACCAATTAAAATGTGCTGTCGGCATTCCCATACCGAATGGGTTGCAACTCTGGATTTGCTGGGCATTGAAACACCCAGCGTTGATTTTCACATTATTACTATTGTTCCTATAGCCAAAAGTGAATCGTTTTGCTTACCAATAGCAGCATTTTTTGTTGTCAAACTGGGCCTTTTATACTCGTAGGCTCGCATAGTTTACCTGTAATAGCTACTTAATGTATTGGAGGGTCTACTATGCAACCTTATGGGGCCATTATATCATTATTGGTAAAGATACAAGAGTTTTAATTTTCAACAATAACGCTTGGTAAATTGTCGTAATCGGCCATAGGTTGAATTTTTAAAAGATTTATATTTGGGACTCCGTTTTAAGCTCTCCATTAGTTGAATAATAATCCTCTTCATCATGTTAAGTTCTGGGTAATTTCTATGAAGTACTGATATGTATTAAAATATCCAACAGTCTAGCTTCATATTAAATGCTATACAACAGTAAACAGTAACAGTATCTCTCTCAACAATAGGTATGTTACACAATATCTGAATATAAAGGTAATTTCAAAAGTAGGTAAACAATTCAAAGGATGTCACTTGATGACACTATCTACCATCGCCAAATGCACATAACAAGGTTTCAGAATTTTAATTAGGATATCTCTACGCATATCTATCATTACCTTGAACTCCTATGTCGCTTGATACATTTACATATATTTACATTCAGGCCCACAGTACAGTAGGTTCGTTAATTTTCAAACAAATAATGGCCCAAAAAAGCTTTCAGTGACGTAGTACTGCGGACAAAAAAATCACTAGCCCGCATGTCAAAAAAAGAAAACTTTAAAAAATACCTGTCGACAAAATAAAAGCTACAAATCTATGCTTTTTATGCTGAACGAACTAACAAACCCGTATGGCCTGAAACTATTTTCGGAATTATTGTAGCAAAAAAATTTACGTATGTGTTCCATTTGGATGCATATTTCTGATATGAAATACAAAGATACGTGAAATAAATATTATGCAACAATTCCTGTGTGCAGACGGGCTAGAATATAAAATTCCTTACCGCACGCTGGAAATAGGCGCGTGTTGTTAAGATTCAACAAAAACCAGCACCCTTGTCTCGTGTAGTGCCGGACTTAAAGAATAGCACTAGGTACCAAGCTCTTCAAGTGGGTGTCGTAAAAGGCTTCTCTAGAGGATAGGCAGCAGCGTTCTCTGAGTACTTTAAGAACCATACTGAAATCGCCAACCCGCCTGCCAAGCGTGGCGATTACGGCAAACCCAGGGGAGGTTGGGGGAGGCCTATGTCCAGCAGTGGACGTCTTTCGGCTGAATGATGATGATGATGGTGGTAGAATCTATCTTATATCCTGTCTGCGTTTACCATCAGATGCAACTTGGATCAAAGGCGAATAAGAAATAATCACTACATAGTATAAAACAAAGTCGCTTCCCGCTGTCTGTCTGTCCCTATGTATGCTTAGATCTTTAAAACTACGCAACGGATTTTGATGCGGTTTTTTTTTAATAGATAGAGTGATTCAAGAGGTTTTAAGTTATAAACACGTGTACACGTGCGAAGCCGGGGTGGGTCGCTAGTAATAAAAAAATAACATTTGGACGTATATTTCATCCTGAAATATCTACATCAATTCAACAAACGACATTTGCCAGAATCTACCAGATCAATCTTCTCCACTTTGCCGCTGATAATGGAATTCAGGATATTATACTAAATCAGAAGACAGTTTTCTTCTTGCCCCAAACTAGGTCATTTTTTTTCCTTTAAAAGAGTAAAAGATAAAAACAATTCAGAACACAAGCTAGACATTAAAGATTTTATTACATTCAGAAGCAACATAAATACAGAATCGCCTAACGTAGCAACAATGCCAAATATACGAGTCTCCACAAACAAAGAAATAGACGAAAAACAAGTAAATACGTACACAGATTTTGTAAATGTTCCTTTAAAAGGTCAAGAGCCTTAAAAAGACCTAGTTTATGAGTCTACTAAACAGGCGGTCAGCTATTAATACTTATAATCACGAACGTGGTTCGGTGACCACGGGCTTACGGATGTCACGCTATTTCCTTGGTCATGACTGATCACCTCACACTTCGATTAGTGCCCTTATTAAACGAAATTCGGCGATTTGATTCGCTTTAGCAGATATTTTTAGGAAGTATTCTTCATTTAAAATTGCATTTTGTAATGATGCGATGGTCAAATTTTATTCTTACTTTTTTGCAGCACAGTTATCGATTTTTAACCTTACATTCATTTAGTATTCTTTAAGGGCGGTCAGTTGCTGAATAGTTTCGTAATTAGTATCTGAACTTCTTAATGCTTGTATTTATCTCTGCATTTCCTTTGTTTCATTGTTCATTCCCTTTTTTGAAAACATCTTTATAAAGTTCTTGAATAAAATAAGATAATAAAGTGTAGTTTGATATAATAAGTAATCTTACTACTAGTGCATGAAAGGAACAGATACCCCACCCTTTCCTCGATTTCCTATCAACATGCAAGCAATCCGTCGTAAAGAATAGCACTACCCCATCTCTTCCCATGGGCGTCATAAAAGGCGACTAAGCGATTCACTAGAGGATGGGCAGCAGCGTTTTCTGAGTACTTTAACAACCATACTGCGATCGCCAACCCGCCTGCCGAGCGTGGCGATTATGGCAAACTCCCCCAACATGGCTTGGGAGAGGCCTATGTCCAGTAGTGGACGTCTTGCGGCTGAATGAAGATGCAAGCAATGCTTATTACATAACAATGTTCTCCCTAGCCGTTTACTATGTTAAGGTCAGCTTCCAGTCAAACTAGATGCGGCTGAATACCAGTATTTTACAAGGAGCGATTGCCATCAGACCTCCGCAAATCAGCACTGTAGTAGTACTGGGCAATGTCGATATCCTAAGGTTAGACCGGTTGTCAGACTTTCGGGCTTTGGAATACCCGTAACGACTGTCATAGGTATTCGTAAGGCACCCGGAACCGATGGTTTGACGTGAGGGGTCTCGAATTCTCGATGTATAACGAACGGTCATCCAAGACATTACATAACAATGAATAAAATAACACCGGGGCTGATTTACGTCACTTTTATCTGAGAAATAAATTTGGCGTTTTAATAGCTTTAGTACAGAAATTCTGTCAAAAAGTGTAACTTATTTCTTTTAGAAGCTACTTAACGTCAAGAATCTCAGTATTAGTAATGTAATTCGTCACGTCTGAGGGTTTTTTTTTTAAGGTTGGCAAATCGTCAGATCACTTCTTCTGCTCTGGGCGTAGCGGAAGGGAGTGTCAGACTCTTACTGACTAAGACCCATCCGTGTTCCTCCTAATGCCCTTTGCTTTTCAGGGCCGCGGTAACTCTTTCGAACGAAGTCCGCAACCCTGGCAGCTCGTAGGGCAGCCTGGTGATCTGTAACACAGGTTTTACCTATCTCAGACACCAGTCTCTCTTTACGATGTTATTTATTTATTGTTATTTTGTTACTCTATGATGTGAAATGTCTTAAGTTGTGCTAACTACACTGATTTCTAAAATATTGAAATCAAACTGCAATAAGTTCAAGAAACAATTTACTCCATCAAATTAATGTCCCAATTACGAGGAAGCACTCCAGAATGCAATACAAATTCCATGTTATCAGATTATATGAGCGAGGTCGGTGCTGCCTGTTCAGCTAAATTCTATAATTGGTTCCTCGATTACGCCAACCAAACTTCGTCTTAGTCAGCTGTTTTTTGTACACGGACGAAACTTTTTAATTCGCTGTAAAATTGACCCTCGGTGTTCGAAGGTTAATTTATTATGATTGTATTGGTAAGCAGAATGAAGTATACAAGGTGTAAACGAATTCGTGTAATTCCTTCGAACCATACCATCAATCAATGGTATAGATTAAGCCCGCAAGGGATTTAGTTCGATTAAAAATAAAAAAAACTTTTTTTTCTTGCGGTAGTGGTCTGTGATCGTATCTAAACCAAACAAGGTTTAGAAAAAGAAGAAGCAAAAAAAAATTGTAAAAACGTAAGAATATTGTTACAGTGAACAGTGTTAGAACACGTGGGTAGGCCTCCCACACGGTGGACCGATGATCTGGTGAAGGTCGCGGGAAACCGCTGGATGCGAGAAGCACAGGACCGGTCGATGTGGCGATGCTTGTGGGAGGCCTATGTCCAGCAGTGGACGTCTTTCGGCTGAATGATGATGATGATGACGGCGACGCAGCAGGCGGGCAACACTAGCACGATATTGCTCCGCGCAGTCACTTAACTCGGGATGCTAAAATTACTCAGATACAGAATACCTTATCTTTTTTTTAATTTCTTGTTTCTGAAAAACCCCATGCAGTGTCATCAGTAGATCAATCGGTTTGAAGGAATTACGCGAGTTCGTTTACACCCTGTATACAGAGATGTACCATTACACAGAGTATTAATTAAATTTCTTACAAAATAATCTTGCTATAGATCACTCCTTAAGCTTCCGTTTCAAACTCAAACAAGACAAGGCTAATTTAAATACCCGATAACTAGACCGTTTTTGTTTGTACAATACTGATTAAAGTAACTGCTTCGACTTTAATTGGACTTTTAATTCTTTAGTTGTCTTCTTCTTTCTTGTGTTTTTCCAAGTCCTTCCCTAAGGTTTATTTTTCTTCACAGCTTTATCTTGTTCAGTTTTTTTTACACTCTCTTTGGCTGCAAGCTAAATCCTCGTCATTCTTTTTACCGCAGTCTACTACTGGCGAGTGCATGGCGTAAATTGAAGGACGCTAAAGTAGAGACGGCCATAGTCCGAGTTAAGAGACTTGAGTCTACTGCCAGCTTGAGATTTTAGTCTATTGATCTCTTGAGTCTACTGCCAGCTTGAGATTTGAGTCTATTGATCTCTTGAGTCTACTGCCAGCTTGAGTTTTGAGTCTATTGATCTCTTGAGTCTACTGCCAGCTTGAGATTTAAGTCTATTGATCCCTTGAGTCTACTGCTGGATTAAGACTTGAGTCTACCTCTCTTAACTTGTATAATAAATTAACAATATCCAATAGCCATGAGGCACACAAATATGATCTTTATTGTACTCACGTAAGTTTTAATTTGCTTAAACCGTTCCTTTGTGCTATTGCCAAATAAACATTATGCTTTCTTTCTTTCCTTTAGTGAAGTGCGACGTCAAATTCTACTAAATACGTTTAACGAGCATGGTACGTGCGTCCTTTTGAAGCTGTAATAAAAAAACTCATCAACGCGCGGATTCATTAAAAAACACATCTCAACCAAAACAAAGCGAAGGTAAACAAAGGTGCACTGATTGAATGAGACTATTTTAGAAACGCTAGGGAGGAAATAGGCCAATAACAGCCGAGAGTAGACTATAAATACAGCAGTGTCAAGGCAGACCGTTGACGCCGCTTTCCCTCTCGACGAGCTGGACTATAAATATGTTGGAGGCTTTATATTGGACGATGTTTTTTTAATTAACGAGCTGTGAATGGACTGAGATGTGATTGTGATTATGAATGGAATGATTGATTTTATTGGCGAAGTGGATTGAATGGTTAATTACTTTCTGATTTTACGTGATTATGGATTGATTAATGGAATTTGGAATGTGATTTAACCCTTTAAAGCAGTGAACGGTTGTCTTTTATGCATGAAGACCTGTCTTTCGAATTCTCTCGAAGTCGTCATTTGCGTTAACTGTGAAGGAAAAACATCATGACGAAACCCACACCTGAAAGGGCTTCAAAAAGCTCTTAATAGTGTGTGTAGTCCGCCAACCCACACCAGGCCAGGGTAGTGGACTAAGGCCAAACGGATGTCTTACTCTAAGAAGAGGCTCAGTACTGAGGCAGTAATGGGGTATCCTATCTCGTGTCGACACGAGCATAGCTCATGCCGTGGTGTAAAGATTAGCCAGTCAGCAAGGTTGGCAGTGTGGCTGACTGCCCAGGTTGCGCTGGACGTACTTAAGTATCGTCACTCGTGGAGGCTCTTTTAATGCACCCTAGTTGTTGATTGTTTAGTATGAAAATAAAGTGATGTTAGCTTATCAGAAGTATTGACAAGCAATAATGACGCTGCAAGTATGAAATGTAAGCTGACCACAGCAGGGACACTTTATGTTGTTCCAAACACTGTTGATCACTATTTGTTTTTAGTTGCAGCAACCGTTTAGTGTCTGCAGTCACCTCCTTGATCGCTCGTGCGACCGTTTTAATCGCTCGTGCGACCGTCTTGATCGCTCGAGCGTCCGTCCTGTGGCTCGTACATAAAGTGTCACGGCCACTTACTCGCCCGTGTGCAGTCAACCTAAGTCCTATGAGTTACTCATTATTCCTACAAAATATACCTACATGCTTATTCTACATAAAACTGTAATCTTTGATTATTTTCATGTTTATAATAATCTTCTCTCAATACAAACCGTAGTGAAACTCCTTTGACTTAAAAATTGTAACCAAAAATTCTGTCATATTTTCAACAAAAGAATAAAACTAACGTCACACATTTCAAAATCTAAATTTCACAACAGCAACAAGAAGCACCCAAATGCTTATTTATTTAAAAAAAGTAACAAAAAAAATAAAAACATAATTCCATTAAAAATGATGTCCAAGAATCGGGGATTCTGGTCGAATCTCACAGGTTTCTCAAAAAAATTTAACCAAAGGCCAGACTGGACGCTCCTCCGAAATTTTCCGAAGAGAGCCAAGAGTGACTGTAGTCGAGCTCATGTAGACATCCCACCTGACCCGGATCCGATTTGTCCTCAGCCTTGTGAGAGGAGAGAAACGAAAAAGAAAGGAATCCTACACAGGATCAAACTAAAGGTGATTGAGGGAGGAACGAACTTTGGAAGTAAGTTGTTCTGGAAATCTAGAAGCTACGTTACTACTGTAATTAAACTGCAGTAGAGCTCCTTGTGAAAAATTCGTTCAGGGAGGTACTACCACAATACCTACCTAAATTTCGTACCTAATTATCGTGTGAGTGGATAAGAAACTTCTCAGTTCACAACCCTCCCCGACAAATAAAACATACGGCGAGTGGGGTATGGTATGACAAAAATCGCAACGCCGCGTTCATAGGACTTGTTACCACAGAAATTTTTCGAGTTGTCAATTTCCGTAAATAATGAATATTACGAATATTAAGCTTTATTCAACAAACTACATCCTAGCTTTTCTTCTCCAATTAGGCATCGGAATCGAAGGTTAAAATCTTTCGGGTACCTTGGGCCCACGGTGCCGGTGTATACGCACGGATGTATCTTAATATTTATTCTTTGACTAGCTTCTGCCCGCGACTTCGTACGCGGATCCTGTTGCTTATGCCAACGACAACGGGGTCATCAAAATCGAAGATCTGAAACGTCTGATGTCTCTAGAGACCTAGAAGCAGATGCGTAGATACGCTGAGAACTCAAGTGCAATTCTTTATCCGTGAACATCTCCGACTCGCAAGACAATGCGTGACGTTCACGATCAGCGATCAGTCGCGCATCACGTTCCCCACTTGTCTCTAGAGACCTAGAAGTCAATGCGTAGATACGCTTGGAACTCAAGCGCAATTCTCTATCCGTGAACGTCTCCGACTCGCGAGACAATGCGTGACGTTCACGATCAGCGGTCAGTCGCGCATCACGTTCCCCATTTGTCTCTAGAGACCTAGAAGTCGATGCGTAGATACTCTTGTAACTCAAGCGTATTTCTCTGTGCGTGAACGTCTCCGATTCGCGAGACAATGCATGACTTGCACGATCAGCGGTCAGTCGCGCATCACGTCCCACATTGTCTCTAGAGACCTCGAAATCGATGTGTATATACGCTGAGAACTCAAACGTAATTCTCTATCCGTGAACATCTTCCACTCGCGAGACAATGCGTGACGTTCACGATCAGCGGTCAGTCGCGTATCATATTCTTCACTGGTCTCTAGAGACCTGAATGTAGATGCGTAAATACGCTGAGAACGCCGGCGTGCTTCGCGATCCGAAGAGTTTTCCACGGAGCGAGTTGCAGCCTGATGTTTTCGAACAGCATCAAGTCTCTCCGGACGCTCTTCGGTACATTCTTGGGAGCTTATGATCCTCAATCTTTTAGCTCTTTTGGAACATTGGGAAAGATTTGACCTCTTTCTAGGCATGGTTATAGTTTTATTGTGAAGATACCCGATCAATTAAAATCTAAGTGACTGCTCCCCTGCGTTACCGGGTAGGCTACCGTGTCACGAAGATAAATGGAAAAGGAAATTAAACACTCATACAAATTAAGCCCGAAGACATATTTATTCGATAAAATAAAAAAATAAATGGGAGTTTTGACCAGTAGAGTCAAATTTTCAATGATATACCATCGTCATCGAAAATCAGTCCTAAACTGTTACCGCCTTCACCGCGTGGAGGAACTCCCAGCTTATGTTATTTTATAATTATACAGTGAAATTAGTGATAGCTTTGATTTCCACATCAGATGTTTCTGATCTTCGATTTTCATAAGTCAATAGGAAATGCCCATCAGACCGAACAACTTTTGCTAAAACGTCATTCCTATATGTGTTATGGTGTAGCTGGGCTCTTGGAGTTGCACAACAGGTGTTCCAGATCTTCGATTTTTATAAATCAACAGAGAGTGCTCATCAGATTGAACAACTTTTGCTAAAACGTCATTCCTATATAAGTTATAGTGTAGCTGGGCGCTTGGAATTCCACAACAGGTGTTCCAGATCTTCAATTTTTATACGTCAACAGAGAGTGCTCATCAGGTTGAACAACTATTGCTAAGACGTCATTCCTACATATGTTATAGTGTAGCTAGGCTCTTGGAGTTCCACATCAGGAGTTCCAGATCTTCAAATTTATTCTCTCAACAGAAAATGCTCATCACGTGGAACAATTTTTGCTATGGTACCATTTTAGTATCTCTTATAGTTTAGCTGGTCTGTTGCGGTTCTGCATCAGGTGTTCAAGTTTCCAAGATAAATTATAGCCTATATGTTGCCCAGACTTAAGAACTATGCAACAAAAAAAAAACATTCAATTCCGTCCAGTAGTTCCGAAGATTAGCGTGTACAAACAAACAGACAAACAGACACACAGACAAACAGACAGATATTTTTTTTTGGATTCGTGCTCTATTACTGCTTCCGAACCCCCCTCAATTTTTTTTTTAAATATATTTAATGTACAGACACCGTTTTTTTACTGTTTCATTATATGTATATTAGATATGTATCGAAGATATTGATTATTTGCATATCTTTTGATTGCGTGAACCGATTGCGATGAAACAAAAAAAAAAATTTACTTTGAGGTAAGCACAATATTTGTTTATAAAAGTCAACAGCATTGGGTCAGCTCTTTTTACGGGATGCTTGCATAAACATGCAAACATATGTTTAATCTTTACTTCCCTAGATGGCGTTGGCGTCGAATTAGATCGCGCTATGGTTTCGTTACCGTGCGATTTATAAGTTCTAGACGAAATATTCTACGTTACTCCTGAAACACGATTTTATTATATGTATAGATAATCATTTAGTTTGTAAACTACAATGTACGTGTATTTTATGATTATCCTGTACCTATACAATACTCCTTGTCTACCAAATAGCACCATTTCGCCGCGTCGGGTACCAAAAACCAATTTGTCATCCGGAGAAGGTTGTGCAAAAGGCGCTGCCACCACCGGAAAAGAAAGTGTCTCCGATGCCGGCGCCTCGGCCTGGTGTCCAGGTATCAGTGCTTGGAGCGGACACTGCCATCGGGCAGTACGTCGCCCTGCTTCTGAAGCAATGCTCCTGTATTAAAAAGTGAGTTTTAATGTTTTAACTTTTGCGTAAGGTCCAAATTGCAGAGAACTTTATAGAGTTGTCCCGTCCATCAGCGGAATTTCAAGACGCGATTTTATAGGGTTTAAATTTCCAACATTTCGGCCTGATAGTTTCGCTAAACTATAAGAGGAGGAGCTCGTGGCTAAATAATTACAGCCGCATAGACCGATCTTCCGGGTTAAGCCACGCTTGCCGAGGTTGGTCTGTGGATGGGTGACCATTTACCATAGCGAGTTTCCTCCGTGCCTCGGAAAGCACGTAAAGCCGTTGGTCCCGGCTGTCATTTGTAGATCTTTGACAGTCGTTACTGTTGGTCAGAAGCCAGAAAGTCTAACAACCAGTCTTACCAAGAGTATTGTATTACCCAGTTACTGGGTTGTGGAGGTCTGATAGGCAGTCGCTCCATGTAAAATACTGATATTCAGCTGCATCCGGTTCGACTGGAAGCCGACCCCAACATAGTTGGGAAAAGGCTAGGCAGATGATGGAGTTTCGCTAAACTATAGAAAATAGTAGAACGTGTACCTTATACCTTAGGATATCGATTGCCTACTTATGGTACTGAGTTGCAGAGGTCTGATTGCAGTCACGTAAAATATTGGTGTATACATCCGCATCCGGTTAGATTGGATACCGTCACGCTATATTATAGTTGGTAAAAGGCTAGGCAGAAGGCAAAACAAGATTTAAATAATTAGATTTTTGGTCTTTAGTGGGTTAGCTCGTGGTGAAGTGTCGTGGTGGCCCCGAAGGTTACAGACCCGCTTGTTAAGCACCGGGTTACGAGTTCAAACCCAAGCATGTACCAATGTGACTTTTTCAATTTCATATATACTTTCTTAGTTGATCTAAGACGCCACTGACATACAGTGAAGGAAAACATCGTGAGGAAACCTGGACTTTAATGGTCTGAAATCGCCAACCCGCAGTGAGCAAGCGTGGCGATTAATGCTCGTGCCTTCTCTGTACAAGAAGAGGCGTTTGCCCAGCAGTGGGACAGTTACAGGCTAATATTAGTGGGCTAGCTTATGAAACAATTTTCAAAATATTAATAAAACGAGTATGAATGTAAACACAAAATATTGCAATAGGCTTTTGTGCATGACCGTAAAATTACAAACTATAGTATAATCATGGCGTTACGTAATCCCATTACGTAACAAGGTAGGATCCAAGAAAAATGTGCATTACGACAAAAAATCGTCAGCATCGATAGGAACACAAGAATTGTGACTTTTTAAACTCACTTTTTGTACCAAACCTTTGGTCAGTAGTTACTTAGGAGGGTTACATGATCACCATCCTATTATGTCGGCGCGAACTATAAAGGCCGATTTACACGAGGATGGTTTCTCGAAGCGAGATTCGTTCTGTCGTTGTCTTTCTCTACGATGAAAACAGAGATAGCATGAGACTCGCTTCGAGAAACTATCTCCGTCTAAATGAGCCTTAAGAGAATAGCTCATGAAAAGATTAGCCAGTCAGCAAGGTTGGTAGCGGGGCTGACTGCTCACGGTGCGCTGGACATACTTAAGTATCGTCACTCGTGGAGGCTCTTTTCATGCACCCATGATCACCATGATAAACAGCCTCTGCTGAACTTGATGCTTTTCATTTCACATAACTAAAATGATGACAAAATGTTTCAATCAAGCGTAGAGTCACCGCATTTAGCTGTGGAGTCATTTGCCACTATCCTCGATTTAACAAGTACACACATCAAAAAAAGTTTGCGATCACTAGCATAATTATGTGAAGATTCCGAATTCAAAGTCCAACTGAAATCTGATTTATATTTATCTAGATAACTATCAATCTACAGTTATTTAGTATCGCATTGAATCCCGATTAGAAAATTTGGCTTCAAAAGGGCTACATAATTTTTCAAAGTGATCGTAAACTTTTTTTGATGTGTGTATGTATATTATTTCATAAAAGCAGTGATAGCCTTTTGCGAGCGACCGAGCGACCTTATGAAAAAGTAATATGCAAGCAATTATAGACCTTAGGGTGGTAAACATTTAAAGTCCACGACCGTACAACATACATTCTACTTTAAACAACTACAAACTATTGCTTCCCATTTCTCTGTGACCTAATTGAACATTCCCAACAAACAGGTCTCCAGCAAATGACCTTTCCACTTCTATTTAGTTAATGTTGTATTAAAAGGGATGCCTAATTAAGTTTTTTAGGTCATTTCTCTTTAACCCTGTTTTTGTCGGCCTAGTTTCGTATCGCAATTTTATTATTATGTAAAATAATGGTTCAGTCTACTTACTTGACGCCTTTTACAACCTTGAAGCGACAATTGCCCGCCGTTTAATAGGACTTTGACTGGGGTCGGAGTTTAGAGTTGAAATCTAGCTCGTTGTTGGAGCCTTCTTCTTTGTTCTTTATTACTATTGTTCATGTCTCAAGGGCCGACAGTGCTTTCTCCACACATCTCAACAATAGTTATAGATATTTATTTAAATCCGTCCGTGTGGTGCCGGACGTAAAGTATAGCACTACCCCATCTCTTCCCGTGGGTGTCGTAAAAGGCGACTAAGGGATTCACTAGAGGCACCACTCTCTGAGTACTTCTTCTTCTTCTATCGTGTCGACACGAGCTATACATGAATAGCTTATGCCGTGGTGAAAAGATTAGCTAGTCAGCAAGGTTGGCAGCGGGGCTGACTGCCCAGGGTGCGCCGGACGTACTTAAGTATCGTCACTCGTGGAGGCTCTTTTCATGCACCTCCTTTTTGAGTACTTTAACAACCATACTGCGATCGCCAACCCGCCTGCCAAGCGTGGCGATTATGGCAACCCCCAGGCCTATGTACAGGGGGCCTACTCCCTAAGTCCGTCAACGAAGTTAGTCCCCGTCCGAAAGTACCCCGAAACGTAGGAGTGAACAAGTGTCAAGTTCAACTCTTCGGACGGCCAAAAATACATCGGTAGTAGGGGCAACTGTCAAATCGTGTTATCATTCATTGTTGGTTCGGGCCCTGAAATAATCGTATGTCCGTAGGTGATAAGGAGTAGGAAACGCTCGTAACTAACGCCGAAACCACGGACTTCGTGCTTAGGGAGTAAACCCCCAGCAGTGGACGTCTTTCGGCTGAATGATGATGATGATGACGATTTATTTAAATCACACATTGCTACTAGTACTTAGCTAAGCTTGTCGGTTCTTTATCTACAAGGTTTAGTCTGAAAGGGGTACTAATCCGAAAGGGTCTTAAAGTACCCATAATAATGAGTAACTTTTGTTCTACCACTTTCCCCAAAAGTCAATAGTTTAAGAGAAATTAGCTGTTCAAAAATTACATTACATAATAAATATGCTAAAATCTATCTATTCTCAGCTATGATCAGCTGCGTTTACATTTTGGTCATATTTGGGATCAAGAATTAGAAGCTCCATTTTCCGAATTCGTAGCTTAAATAGGGACGAAGAATTTTTGAAAAAACTTATTTAAAAATTATTATACATGGAAATAAAAATTATCGAATATTGAAATTTTAATACTTGCTTTAAAACTGTCATCAGTGATACTTTACGTGGCCTGCGGATTAGTACCCCCTTTTCGTCTAACCTTGTATCACAGTCTACCTATATCTTACTCCTTACAGTCGGTCAACGTAGAACATTGTCGCAGAGCAATCGTGCGGGGGGTTGCGGGTGAAGGAGCGGAGGTTATGTCCCGAGTAGCCATACTGCATACTTGGGACACAACCTCCGCCCCTACATAATTTTGACATTACATAGGACCTGTCAAATGTATGGGAGTTGACCTACTGTATGTAGTAAGTAGGTAAGCACAGTGCTTGAATACATTTTGTCCTAACATCAAACTATGGCTATTTGTTCTTTTGGTTCTCTTTCTCAATTAAGTGTATAATAAGTTCTTGCCAATTACAAAGGACACTAAACTTTCAAAACCTTTTCGATAAGCAGTTGTCGACGGATTCGGTTTATTATCTCGTTCCCTCTACGATTCTCGTAAGGAGAGGAAAAGAGATAGCTTACCGAATCGACAACTGACTAATCGAATCATTCTGAATCAGAGGGCAGAGATTATATTTGAAATACAGCTACCCATTGATTAAAGCCAATTCTACATAATTTGTTCGTCAGACAATTCAAACTTCAATCAGCTAACTCGGTCATCGGTCAATCAAAACGCCCGTTTTCATAGAATAAATCGAATCAAACCTCTGGAGTTTATAGCCGGACTCTAACAGATACAAAACAGTTTATAGACGATCCGCTGGCCAGCCGGCTATGACGTCAGTAACCCTCAAGACATGAACCACATTATAAATTGGTACAGAAGGCTCTTAGTAACAAGGTCACGCAATAAACAATGGTAGGTAGCAGCAAAGAATTCGCTAGAGTGCGTGCAATTTACATCTGTTGTGGTTCTGATAGCTTCTACTCACTGATTCTTACAAATAATTTCCTTCAACGTTACCCTCACTTGCAACTGTTCGATGACAGGGTTTTTAGGGTATCCATGTAAAATCCTCATGGGTATCCTCCGCCCTGGGGAAGCCTAAGGGTCATGCCGGACTCTTACCCTATTGCCGGGGTCACGGGATTCGCTATAATATGCACCGCAACCCCGGCAGGTCCGATGACACCCTGCCGAAAGTTGACAGCTGACTGAAGTCGGGATGAGCATCCAAATAGCCACCCTAATTTCCGAGGCAGTTGCCGAATAACAGTGTTCTGGTGCATGAAGAGTGGCTCTGTGGTTACTGGTTAGTGCTTATCCAGTGATGTGACTACATAATAGTAGTAGTAGCCTCCACAAGTGACGATACTTAAGTACGTCCGCCGTACCCTGGGCAGTCAGTCCCGCTACCAACCTAGCTGACTGGCTAATCTTTTCACCACAGCATGAGCTATGTTCGTATAGCTCGTGCTGACACGAGAGAAGGAGAAGTAGAAGTAGTAGAGCACCTTGTGAAAGAGTTTGTCCGGAGAAGTACTACCACCATACCTATTTCTACCGCCAAGCAGCATTGCTGTATTCTGGTTTGAATGGTACGGGTGTCGGACTTTCCAACTTCGTCTCTAAAGTTGCCAACGCATCAGCAATCCAAGAGGATTATTATTATATATTATATTATTATCGCCCCTAAAACACCAAGAGGTGTTTTAGGGGCGATAACCACTTTCCATCAGGGGGGCCGTCCCCGCATAGGTTTTTTTGCTAAAACATTATTTAAAAAATGATTGCTAGAGGTATATGCAGTGAACTGAGTAGAAACGACTATAATGCGAATTTCTATCTCAAGTTTTTAACAGTTGGACTTCTGTATGTGTCATTTTATGCCCACACGGCTCATGAAATCCGGCCCTGAGGGACCGTTCGTCTCGCCGATGTCACAACACTACTGTATACGCAACGGTTCGCCCGCACCGCACCGTTTAAATTTATCACTCGCTCGGTATCAGAATCCGTTTCTGACGTTAATATCGTGGACATGTGGATGGATTTCCAATGAGGGACCGATCGGAATTAGATGATGGTATGAATTTAATGTATTGTCAGTTTGAGCTGGGCGTAAGTTTCTATTTTAGGGCAACAGGGGCTTCATTCCTGGGCCCCACAAGAGAAGGGCCCCGACAATAGGAGATTTTGTTTTTTTTTTTGATAACAAAAAAAATTACACTCGATCTGACAGAGAAAAAAGTTCACATTCACGAGGTACTTTTTTAAAACATTTGAACTGGCCTTCTTCGGTGCCCCAGTGCCTCCAAACCTTTAAGTTTGGCCCTGTATATTGTCAACGGTTTGACGCTTTTTCTCCTCGTGTCAGCACCAGCTATACGAGAGTAACTCAAGTCGTGGTAAAAAGATTAGCCAGTCAGCAGATTGGTAGCGGGACTGTCTGCCCAGGGTGCCCTGAACGTACTTAAGTATCACATGTCGTGGTCTGTTTCTTTTAAGGCCCCTAAAGTTAGGTTTGACACTAGAAGCATGATTCTTTATTCTATGGATGTTGTATCGTGAAGTTTTTTAAAGTGAATCCACTAAATCTTGATTACATTTAGAAGCCTTGTTTAGTGTCTTACCTTTATCGTCAATTTTAAGTTTCCCTTGTACCTTATATAAAACTTAACAATTCTACTGCAATTGTCTTCTTTGTTAAATATAAAAAGCTGATTTTATAATTTTTTTATTTTGTGATTTTTCTATACAAAATCTATCAGCTAAACTATGATTATTGTTTTCTCTCTCTTTGTACAAAAATAATGCTGTAACTGAAATGTACGACTGAACCGTGGTATAAAAAAATACAGGTAGTTTTTTTCCTGTGACGACTAGATGACGTCACTGTCCTATACTACGTCATAGCTACTGACCGTGCTACTGATGAACTAATAAGCTTCGATTTCTGTTGTCAAACTTTGTTGTTATTGGTGGGAAAATATCGTCACCCTCCCCACTAACTGTCATAACTAGCAATTGATAATTTTTCAGAGAAATTCTCAGAGAGTGACGTATCTGCTTCAAATGAATAAAAATAAATAAATAGATGCCTTAGGGCTTTAGGGCAACTACTAACTTAAAAGAGTAAGCCAAGAGCAATATAAAAAAGTTATTAATTTATTAATAAAGCCACAGCTAACGCAACTACTGAAAAATTATCAATTGCTAGTTACGATAGTTAGCGGGGAGGGTGACGATATCACTAATCGTGACGTTATACGGGTCATCGCCGGAAGAGAATAACAATATTATTGTACCATTGAACTACAAAACTATGCATGTCCATTCTTCTACAGGGTGTTAACGAATTCGTGTAATTCCTTAAAACCATATGATCTACTACTGTTGTAGACAGGCCCCGCACGGGATTTAGCTTGATTAAAAATGAAAATAAAAAAATCTTTTTTTTTTCATGCGGCTTTGTTACCGATCGTATCTAAACCACCTAATAAGGATTCAGTAAAAAAAAAGTTTTTTTTTTTTTGCAAAAAAATTATTTTATTTGTGTGAACATTTCGATGCCACGCATAAATTAATGAAAGTACGGCGACACGGCTGGCAGGAACGACTAACGCGATATCGCTCTTTGCAGTCAGATAACTCAAGGCTCTAAAAACTCTCAGAAATTGAAAACCAAAATTTTTTTTTTAATTTTTTTTTTGTTCGATTTCGAAAATTCCCATTTAGGGTTAATCTGTGTCACCAGTAGATCACGCGGTTTGAAGGAATTACACGATTTCGTTAACACCCTGTATACACATTTAAATTTATTTTTCATTAAAAGAAAAACATCTCTTGGCTATTTCTGTTCTCGTGTTTAATAGCGCTTGGCTCGTAAAATAAGTACAACGCAGAACTGGCCGTAAGGCACGGCTCATGAATCTAGTCCTATGGGAGTCGCCCCTTGATGTCTGGACAGTATCGTTTTATTACCCAAACGATACTGGCACAGCTTTTGATGCCAATAAATATTAAGTGTAGTTGAATAAATTATTGTTTCCGCTACTAAATCTGATGACGTTGAAACTGCAAATACTGAAGAGTACATACTTCAGCCTATTAACGTCCAGTGCTAATCAAAAACAAGAACGAAACAAATAAAAACAATATGGAATATGACACATTAGAATGGCCCGAGTCCGCTTTTGCTGCAATTTGTTATTTGTTGATTTGCTTTATTTTGTTATCAAATTCACTAAAGCATAATAAAACTTTTGTTTTGAAAAAAGAATCGTCGAAATCGCATTAAATTATCTTGAGAGAATTTAATTAAATACATGCAATTTTTTTTTGTAGCCTTTGTTTTT
The DNA here is from genome assembly GCA_905220435.1 of Amphipyra tragopoginis. Classification (NCBI taxonomy): domain Eukaryota; kingdom Metazoa; phylum Arthropoda; class Insecta; order Lepidoptera; family Noctuidae; genus Amphipyra; species Amphipyra tragopoginis. Next base: position 18,032,123 of record HG992009.1, read on the forward strand.
GTTTTAAATAAAAACTAATTCACTTGGCAAAGAATGAAGAAGTCAATTTTTTCTTTCTTACGCTTGGAAAACTGTTTGATGATTGCATAGCATGAGCATATTGAGGCCTTTGCTGTCCCCTGTTTTAGCCTCTTCTCAGACTGAGAAGAGTTCAGGCGCTAATCCACTAAGCTGGCCTGCTCCCTGATTTAGAAAGATTCGATAAGTCAGCTGTCGAAAACGAGTTAGCAAACCGAAACGTTCGGCAGGTGACTTACGAAACGTTCTGAATCAGGTGGCTGGTGCGGGTTGACGGACTACACACACCATAGAGATTTTTATTTACCCTCCCATATTTACGGATTTTCTCACGATGTTTTCCTTCACCGTTAACGCAAGTTTTCCTAAAAAGAAAATCTCTAATCCCTCCCGGAAAAACCACAATAAATTGATCACTGTCCAATGACCACGACATGCCCTTACAACACCCATAAAAATGCACTCAGTTTCATAGCAAAACCATCATACATCCCGCCACAGCCTAGAAATGTGGGAGGCATTCAGAAAGAACACATCAAAGTTTTAGTAAGGCCTTAGACATGCCATTATATGGATCATTCAGCCAAGTAATAAGGAGCAAGATTTTACGATGCGGCCGTGCTATCGCGCTTCGGAATCTTTATCACGAGATTTTTATTGCTAGAAAACTGAGTTTGTACTTTCATTTTAGTCTTAATAGGTTTTGTTTTGATTAATGCTTCATTGTAATCATAAAAGTGTATTGAAAATTTGGACGCAATTGATTTGGAGTCGAACTTCGCCATTTTGATAATTAAAAGTTTAAGAAGAGAGAGAAAGAGAAGAGTAGTAAATAACGAAGGAACGTTTGACTTGTTGCAAATATTATTATATCATTTATTTCAGGCAACTTGGCCCATAGAAAACGAATCCATAAAAATAAAAAACAATACCTACATTATCTAATAAATAATACAAGTTTAGTTTTAGTATGCACTAAACCTGAAACGAATTTGTTCAGAATCACCAGGAGAATCGATTGACATAGTTTTTACACCACATTATATTTTTCCTCTTTTTTTTCATAAATTTCAGTTCTCTTTCAATAGGTTTCTACGCATGCATAACATAGTGGACGGGAATAGACACCTTGAGGCTTGAGACGGTCCGCTCGGTCAGTTTCCGTGTATTACACATCTCCTGCATAGCACATCTCAGGCATTTCACACTTTACTAGGGAACTTAACGCGACATAAACTAAAGTGTAACTTGGAGATTTATTAAAAAATAACACACAGTCACGCGGTTCTGATGAAAATCTTGTTGGGGTGTCTCGGTTTTTGTATATGTTACGGGTAAAAGCCGAATGGCGGTTACACCTAGGTTTAGACGGGTACAACTAGGTGCAACCAGTAGCAGTTGGTTAGAACTAGGTGTAGCTTAAGTCGACGGAGCCCCGCAGAGCGGGGCTCCTATTTCTGTCTGCAGGGTTTAAAGTAACCTAACACGAAGGGGATGACGGGGGCTTCGTTCGCTCGCTCACTCTAGCCCCCGTCATCCCCTTCGAACCTAACCTATCCGTGTCGGGGTTCCCCTTAACCAGCGGTGTGCGGCTGCACCTAGCTCTACCCGCTATGATGAAGGGTAAACCTAGTTCTACCCGAGGATAAGTAGGATACATCTAAGTTTAACCGCATGTGGCCGGCTGCACCTAGTTGTACCCGGCTAAAACTAGGTGTAGCCACACTTCGGCTATTAGCCGTAACATATATACTAAAAGTGGTATATAAAACTACTGTACACAAAGTGACGGCGTCGTGTTGCGCTGCGTGGTACATATACAATATGATAAACCCAGTACATAATACGGTGTGTCCCTGGATAAATATGCACGGACGAAAATGGTTGAAACTAGAACACAATTTACGGTCAAAATAAAATGAAAACTCGCTAAAAAAATTGTTTTGCTTTTTTAGATGACACTATATTTTTTTTTATTATTGAATGCTTTTTTATAAATCAAATCTACAATAATGGCTATAACAATTGATGTTGCATAGCAAATAAAAAGCAACCCTAAAAAACCAGTCACCAAGTTAAAAAAACCGGCCAAGTGCCAGTCGGACTTGCGCACGAAGGGTTCCTTTATCTATAAAAATGGCAAAAAAATCACGTTTGTTGTGTGGGAGCCCCCTTGAATATTCATTTTATTCTGTTTTTTAGTATTTTTTGTTAAGTATAGCGGCAACAGAAATACATCATCTGTGAAAATTTCATCTATCTAACTATCACGGTTCATGAGATACAGCCTGGTGACAGACGGACAGCGGAGTCTTAGTAATAGGGTCCAGTTTTACCCTTTGGGTACGGAACCCTAAAAAGCATTCCTTAAGGTGAAAGATACGGGCTGTTCCCAGCACTTTTCCCGCTAGATGGCGCTGAAATCATTATTTTGAGTTTATTTCGTTTTATGTGAAATCTGAGCATTACAAAGTTGTAGAAGTAGTGTTCGCGACACCTGGTCATTACCTTTTAATGAACTTGATCATAACAATGCCTCAAAATCCACCCAATTTGACACAGAATCCCATAATAACATCTGTCATTGAATTTACACACTTTTACACACACATAGACGTATTCCCTACGTTTACAAAGTTTACCACTAGATGGCGTGCATTTAAAAAAGGGCTAAAATATTTTGTAGAAATACTCTCAATAGGGGTAGGCAGAACGACACCTACGATAAATTAAAACTAGTACTATTTTAGGAAAATAAAAGTTATATTTTAAGGCGTAAAACATTTAATTGATTAATAAAAAAAGGAAATAAATAATGTCAAATATACACAGTAAAATATAGTTTTATTTTATTACCTAAGTTTTTAGTAAAACAAAAATCTAAATCTTTATTGAGTTCAATAAGGTATTATTTCACCTTTTATAGTAAATACAAATTAAAAGCTTTATACAATGATTATGTAGATTCTAAACAAACTACTACAAAAAAATTTCAATTGAACAAAAATTATTTCTTCTTGTCTTGAAACCACTGCTTCACAGGTGCTACAAAGAAAAATAACTTTACTTAGTATATTTGTAAAAAATAACTTTACTTAGTATATTAGTACCAGCGTCACCATCATTGATTTTTAACCGACTTCAAAAAGGAGGAGGTTCTCAATTCGTCTGAATGTTTTTGTTTTTTTTTTTTTTTTTGAAGTTAGATTTCGGTGAGGTTGGCGGTGTTCGATTTAGCGGCAAATTGGGCGTTCAAATGCACCAAAAGCAAAATAAAGCAACAATGAATGCGGATTTTTCTTTAATTAAGCAATGTTGCAGGCAGCAATTTGTGCAAGTATTAATTATAATATTTCAGAAATTTCTCCAATTTTTTCGTAAAAAAATCTCAGATTTTTCTGGTATTTTAGCAGCATAATAAAAAACATTCCAAAAAGTAATGTGTTTTGCGGAGGTTTGAACTTGATACTCACACGATCACGTTCACTTACAGTCCGGCCCATGTGTCATCGGACCAAGTCGTCGTTACTAAGAGAGTTGAAAATAGCGTTCTATTTAATAAAAATAGGTACTGTAGCTGCAGGTGTAAAGCTTGTCCTTGCATTCACTTTCAAGGACACTTGGCCCGGCGCACGCTAACACGATTTTTTATAACAACTTGTCTTGATTTGCTGTTGATAATTTTGATAATATTGTTAATTGTGTGTTGTAATTGTTTCAATATTTTATCACTGAGATGGTAATCACTAATTAATTGATCGTTTCACTGATAGTTTACACAATATTTTGCAATTTAAACAAATTTTTTTGAATTTAAAACACGGAACGTTCAAAAATACGTCTGCTCGCGACGGCGTCTCGGCGGGGGGCTATATGCATACAAAGTATTCTTTACCTGGTAAAAACATACCCCAAGATTGCTTTTTCACGAAATTTAATGTTGTGGTTACTTTGGTGACTTACTGAATAATTTAATTCATGGTTGACCATAAAATATACATAATGACAACATCGACACGTAGGTACGTAGGTAATTAGTATTGTAACGAGATTGCAGCGTCTAAAACCCAACTCACGGGCCAACTTGCTGTTTCTAATACTTACCGTCGAAATATACCTAGGTAATTTTATTTTACAATAAAATTGCGTATTTTGAATCTATACATATAATAAAACAGTAAAAAAACTGTGTCTGTACATTGAATATATTACAAAAATAATAATTGAGGGGGGTTTAGAAACAGTAATAGAGCACGAATCCAAAAAAAAAATTCTGTCTGTTTGTCTGTTTGTCTGTGTGTCTGTTTGTCTGTTTGTTTGTACACGCTAATCTTCGGAACTACTGGACGGATTTTAATGATTATTTTTTTGTTGTATAGATATTAAGTCTGGGCAACATATAGGCTATAATTCATCGTGGAAACTTGAACACCTGATGCAAAACCGCAACAGACCAGCTAAACTATAAGAGATACAAAAATGGTACCATAGCAAAAATTAATCCACGTGATGAGCATTTTCTGCTGAAAGAATAAATTTGAAGATCTGGAACACCTGATGTGGAACTCCAATAGCCCAACTACACTATAACGTATATAGGAATGACGTCTTAGCAAAAGTTGTTCAACCTGATGAGCACTCTCTGTTGACGTATAAAAATTGAAGATCTGGAACACCTGTTGTGGAATTCCAAGCGCCCAGCTACACTATAACTTATATAGGAATTACGTTTTAGCAAAAGTTATTCAATCTGATGAGCACTCTCTGTTGACTTAAAAAATCGAAGATCTGGAGCACCTATTGTGGAACTCCAAGAGCCCAGCTATACTATAACATACCTATATAGGAATGACGTCTTAGCAAGAGTTGTTCAGCCCGACGAGCACTCTCTGTTGACGTATAAAAACTGAAGATCTGGAACACCTGTTGTGGAATTCCAAGCACCCAGCTACACTATAACATATATAGGAATGACGTTTTAGCAAAAGTTGTTCAATCTGATGAGCACTCTCTGTTGACTAATAAAAATCGAAGATCTGGAACACCTGTTGTGGAACTTCAAGAGCCCAGCTACACCATAACACAATATAGGAATGACGTCTTAGCAAAAGTTGTTCGGTCTGATGGGCATTTCCTGTTGACTTATATAAATCGAAGATCAGAAACATCTGATGTGGAAATCAAAGCTATCACTAATTTCACTGTATAATTATAAAATAACATAAGCTGGGAGTACCTCCACGCAGTGAAGGCGGTAACAGTTTAGGACTGATTTTCGATGACGATGGTATATCATTGAAAATTTGACTCTACTGGCCAAAACTCCAATTTTTTTTTTATTTTATCGAATAAATATGCCTTCGGGCTTATGTTATTTGAGTGTTTAATTTCCTTTTCCATTTATTTTTGTAACACGGTAGCCTACCCGGTAACGCAGGGGAGCAGTCACTTAGATTTTAATTGATCAGGCATCTTCACAATAAAACTATAACCATGCCTAGAAAGAGGTAAAATTTTTCCCAATGTTCCAAAGGAGCTAAAAGATTGAGGATCATAAGATCCCAAGAATGTACCAAAGAGCGTCAGGAGAGGCTTGATGCTGTACGAGAACATCAGGTTGCAACTCGCTCTGTGGAAATCTCTTCGGATCGCGAAGCACGCCTGCGTTCTCAGCGTATTTACGCATCTACATCCAGGTCTCTAGAAACCAGTGAAGAATATGATGCGCGACTGACCGCTGATCGTGAACGTCACGCATTGTCTCGCGAGTCGGAGACGTTCACGGATAGAAAATTGCGCTTGAGTTCCAAGCGTATCTACGCATCGACTTCTAGGTCTCTAGAGACAAATGGGGAACGTGATGCGCGACTGACCGCCGATCGTGAACGTCACGCATTGTCTCGCGAGTCGGAGACGTTCACTGATAGAGAATTGCGCTTGAGTTCTCAGCGTATCTACGCATCTGCTTCTAGGTCTCTAGAGACAAGTGGAGAACGTGATGCGCGACTGTCCGCTGATCGTGAGCGATATGCATTGTCTCGCGAATCGGAAACATTTACCGATACAGAATCACGCTTGAGTTCTCAGCGTATTCGCACATCTACTAACAGGTCTTTTGAAATGAGTGATAAGTTGTTTAGTCTGATGGGCATTTCCTATTGACATACAAAAATGAAAGATCTGGAACGTCTCGAATCGTCTCGCGCATCCCGATGTTGTCCCGTCCTCGGGCTCTTAGAATTTGACATCAGAGGTTTCAGATCTTTGATTTTGACGACCCCGTTGTCGCTGGCATAAGCAACAGTATCCGCGTACGAAGTCGCGGGCAGAAGCTAGTAATTAATAAAATTATTTACCTACCAATAATAAATTGCAATAATTATATTCAATTGAAATCAATTACATAAGTACCTACTAGACATATTGCAATTTGAATAAATTAAAATAGCATACAAAATATAACACGCAACAAATTCCGCGCGCAAATCCTAGTGCATCAACATTACGTTCAACAAATTGAAAATGTACATGCATTCGAATCATAGTCAAATTAGCTGGCAACGCAGCCGCCGTCAAGGTTACAGAAGACCGGCAACGCTGCATATTTTAATATCTATTTACAATATCGCCTGCACGCCATCTATCGCTTACAATTTTAAACTATAACAAACATGGCGCTTAGTTTGCTTGTCAAAACAAACCCACACATGTAAAGAAGTGTCAAATTTTGTCTGAATTTCATGATTGTTTTTCTCAGTAATTAGTGTAAGTTATTTCCTAAAGAGTGAATTCGCGAGCACATTTGATTGTAGAAAAGTGATAAAATGATTCGTTTTAAACAAAGAGTGTCTATTTTTAGCGTATAATCCCTACAAACATTGTATGGACGGTCCATCGGTACATGCACCTTAAGAAATTAGGAAAATGTAGAGAGGTTACAGTAAATTTTTTTTTAACTTTTTTTTTGTTTTACCTGTTTACGTGTGTGCACATTATCTAAGGCAACCACTGTTTAAAAGGGACAAGAAAAAAAACACAAATACCAATGAAAAAGTAACTAGGTACGCACAAAGAATCTGTAAGAACCAAGAACCAATCAAATTCACAGTCACATTTTCGTCATATTTTTTCGGCTCCAACAGAAGTCGATTTCCTCGACCTTCTAAGAACGCGAAAAGCGTAACATAATCTAATCTCTATCGAAAACAAAATATAAAAGCTTTTGTCTCTGATCCAATCATGTCTTGGAAATAATACGGGCAATACATAAATCGTATTGTATTACTGATGGGAAATGTCAGTTGGTTCTGTAAAGAATATATTTTTCCTTCAGAATTAAATTCCATATTACGTATTGTTTTAATAGGAATCGGATACTTGACTTGTATTGATTATTTCTCTGAAATTAATTGGTATCCATTTCACCAAGTGTTGTCCCGTGTGGGGACGGGTTAGAATACAAAACTTCCTCACCGCACGCTGGGAATATACGCATGCAACAAACAAAAAAAAGAAAGGATATAGATATCAATAATGAAAACTGATGTAATTATTTAAATAGTCCTACTATTTCTGAACAAAACTCAGTTTTCAAGGCAAAAAAAACGTGACTTCAAGTACTTAAAAACTCCTCACACTGTTTGTTGAGCAAACTCAAAATACATGACCATTTCAGAAGTACCCAAGCACTCTTAACTGCACGAGTGTGTGCTTTATACTGCAATTTTAAAGAGATGAGAAGATTCAGGTCACTTCTTTGCTGTAAAGTAAACCGGCTCTCGTCGGCTTATACGTTCTTTGCTTGTATTTCGGCACTGACCACAAAATAGACGGATGGAAGTAACCGACAAGAGCTAATATGCTTAGGGTTGGTCCGATACGAATAGTTTTTGCTCGATAGTTTTCAGTCGATGCGAGTGAAATTGTTTATCGATACCAATTTTACGGTTCAAATAAATAAGTATCAAATCAAATAGTATTGTCAGAGTACTTTCATTACGATGGGTTACATTACAATATTATTGTAACATCAGTTAAACAACATAGTAGATTAAATGGTATCGAATGTAATGTACGTATCGCTACATTGAATTCGATGCTAAATGTGTATCGATACCGTGATTTCAGTAATGTTATCGATTCGTCAGTGGTATGCAATTTATCCTCAACATGCTACAACGTCTTTACGATTCCACAAAGTGTGTTCTGCAAAGCCTTTTCCCAAGTATTTTGCGGTCAGCTTCCTGTCTTATCAGCAGCGGCTGAATACCAGTATTTTAGACGGAGTGACTGCCATCAGACCTCCGCAATCCAATAACTGGGTAATGCCAATATCCTGAGGTTAGACCCGTTGTCAGACTTTTTATACACGTCCGTATACATCCGATTCTCGCGTCCGTGTTTTTTTGGTCTCATTCGTTGCGTGCGAATCCGATAATCGGATGGGAAGCGATCGGATGTGTGCGGACTGTTCAAACAAATGTAGGACGCGGAGGCCTTCCGATAGCCTGATCAGACTAAGGTATACGGTATAACGGGCTGGTGTTCGCAACTCCACGTCTGAGCGCGTATTTTGCGTGACGGGTGGTAATTCTAATCACTCGAACCACCCTAACTCCTCGAAAAAGGCCAGCACACCCTTGATGTTGCTGGTGATCTCTCGGAGAGTACCTGGGTTTCCAAAGTACTGGGCCCTGTATGTGGCGACCTCAGGGCAGTTTGGTAGCACGTGAGCTGCCCTCTCGTCCGCCTCCAGGCATGCTCTGCACAGTGGGCTGTCTGATCAGACTATCGGACACAAGTATCGGACGTCTACTGCCGCGCTTAGGCTGATGTTTATTCTAGCACAATTCTTGATTAAACGATTGTTTAACATAAGAAAAAATGTTGGTGAACACCACCCTTAGTACTACTTAGTATTGTTCCTTTTCCTAATCCGATTTCAGGTTACGTCTGTATGAGGCAAAGGACTCTCAGGGCTGCAACAGGGACTTATGCTCGGTCGTTCAGGACCTACAGCATATAAACACAAACTGTGTCGTGCAGGCGTTTAGCTGTGCTTCTTGTGACCTCGCACGGTGCTTACAGGTTATTGATATTGAATTTTATTTGTTGTGCTGTACGGTTAGTTTTTGTTGTATATGAAGTAGAGTATCGTAACATAACATCACGCCTGTATTCCCCGAAGGGTTGGGCAGAGGTGTATAGTACACCCACATTTTGCCGATATGTTACAAGTCCCATGTAATAGGAGGCGAGCCTATTGCCATCAACCGGGCACAAATCCAGACTACGGGCTACTACTGAAAAATTCCACACGGAAAAATCCAATAACTCTTTGCTCAACCTGGGGATTGAACCCAAGACCTCACGCCCAGCAGTCAAGCTTCCTACCACTAGATCAACAAATAGAGTAGCAGTCTTTAGAGTATCGTAATTTAGAGAAATACTATAATAACTAATACGTTGCATCCTTCGTAAATAAATACACCGTAATTAGGAGTAATTTATTCAAACTATACTTTATTCAATATAACATTAAACAAATAAGACCCATTTCAACAAGGAAATGTATAAAAATAAGCAACATGTTTTTCTTCCAGCGGAGATTTTAAACTGTATTATACTTTTATGAACCTTAACGGCCGATCAAGATAAGCTGAAACTCTACTTGAAGAAATGGTTCAAAACATATTCGTGCCTTGGTGGGCCACTTTTGTCTAATGTTATACAAAATGGAGTATAGCTATGTTCACGTTCACGCACGTAGACCGGCATCACATTGTTAAGAAATTGTCAGTCAGAAAATTTCTGACGCTCACCGAAAGGCACTCTTCGCATACATTTTGAACTTGACCGCTACACTATCAGAAAGAATCATGGCGAGTCCCATACTTTGATATGTACAGAAAAATAAAGAATTTTAGAGAAGTTGGAATGTCGTTATAATTAATCTTTGGTGCCAAAAGAGTATCTTTAGGTATTTAAAATATTTTTATAACCCCGCAATAAAAATATAATTTATTTTATGATTCCTAACTTATCATTGGGCTAATTTCTGAACGCGGCAACATTGACAGGTGATTAGTATGACACGTTCAGAAATTAACTCAATTTCAAAAGATTTTGTTTGGAATATTATATTTTATTCCGGGGTTCTAAAATTATTTTAAATGCTGAAAGATATTCTTTAGGGAGCAAGGATCAATGGTAAAACTAATCCAACTTCTTTAAAAATCTTTATTTTTTGTACAAATTCTGCCATGATTCTTTGTCGGATCCGACAGTCTGCAGGTCTAGTACAAAATATACTTATCGTCACCTTACAGTGAAAACCTCGGGAATTCATTTTGGCCATTGCGCGGCCATCCTGTGGGCTTAGACGCGGATAAGTCGCAGGCAAAAGCCAGTCACTTATATTTACTACAAATGTTATATACCCAATAAAGGCTTAATTTCAGTGCCTAAAAACTAGTTCGAATAGACTCTCTCTAATAATTATAGTACACCTATACGTCGCCATAAAATAAAAATGACCAAATTGCATTCCCGAGGTTTTTACTGTAAGGCGACGTTATATGCAACGTGCATTCACGCATGCGTCAGAAATTTTCTGGCAGTTTCTTACGCTTCTGGCGGTTTTATATAATTGTCAACGGTAACGGTTAGGTGCACACCAAACATCCCTATATTTTGACAGTCATTAGAACGAAGTAGGCTCTAATCTCAGCCAAGAACCACACTAAATACAATGAGATCTTACAACCAACATTCGTCACAATCACTCCAAATACAAGTGCAATAAATAGGCCACAGTCTAAAATTATCTAATTGGCAACTAGTTCTGCCAGCATGGCTGACACTGGCATATTCGCGCAGCTCAAGCGATCAGCCTACAGTCAAATGATACAGAATTACTACATCAGTCTAACAAACTTTGGCATTTATCACTCTAAATGCAAGTGCAATAGGTCACAGTCTAACAAAATCAAGTTGGCAAATTGTTCTGTCAGTAGAATGACATTAGCATATCGTTCAGCGCAGGCGTCCTCAACTCTAATGTCAAACTGGGAGGGAACTTTGTCTATTTTGTAACTAAGTTCCTATTTCAAATTTGCGAGCTTAACGTTCATTTGCCTAAAGACAACATTGAATTGTTTGTTGTGCGTCTATGTCTGCGAGGCTGTTTGGAAAATATGAAAATAGAAAATATTTTTTGTAGATTATTGGTAGTTACTTAATATGTGTAACCGCTTCTTAGAATTATTTGTACATCGGCGTTATAAGATTGTATTAAGTCGAAGTTGCCCTGAAGAGTTTAACTTCGAACAAAGAGATTGATTATGAGCCATTGACATGACAATGTTTAACATGTTTGAACATTCACAATCATTGTTATTAGTAGATTATATTGCACTTTCCTTTGGTCATCAAAAGATAAATAATTTAATCTATTCTTCATATTGCCTTTTTTCGTAAAAAGTATCCAAAGAAAATAATAAAACATAACATGATCGTAAAAGTAGTAATAAATATTGACGTAGTGGTTCGTGTAAATAGACAAAAAACCGCGCCTAAGTTCAGACTGTGAAGGCTAAATTAAAATTATCATGCAAAATACATAGAGCGTGTTTCCACACTTTTTTGCAGCCAAAATGACTGGTTACTTCTTTTTATTAGGTTTTTTTACCTCATCTTTTCTATAAAATTAGGTCTTCTCAATTCCACACTTCACCCTCATATCAGCTACTACACTACTTAACATGGATCACTTCTTCTCTTGTGTCAGCACGAGCTATACGAAAATAGCTCATACTGTGATGAAAAGATTAGCCAGTCAGCAAGGTTGGTAGCGGGGCTGACTGCCCAGGTTGCGCCGGACGTACTTAAGTATCGTCACTCGTGGAGGCTCTTTTCGTGCACCCCACCTTTTCACCCTCTTTTCATGGACCATTGACCGCGACAATGACGGGTGAAAAAGGCAATGGCCAAATTCATCACTCTTGCCAGACGGTTTGGTTATCGCAGTTTGTTGTTATAAGCACACAGAAAGGGGCTGCTATCCAATCTCTTGAGCTAAAACACACTCAGCGTATCTTGCGCCGCGTACTGCGTAAGATTCGCGTCGCAAAATACGCTTAAGTGTGGCCGCTGAATATACGTCGAATATAGTTAAGTTGACATCGATCGATAAGTTACTTCTATTACGCTTGACGCAACAAGGTATAATAAGCGTGATGAGGCCGCGTAAATGAATGTAACGCGATGCATACGCGTAACGCGACGAAACATAAGCCGCGTAAAGCTATGTCCACATTTGTAGCATTTTGGCGTATCGTATCTCCGTCGCGTGGCACCGACGTGTATCATGATCGCTGGTTAGGATAAACACACATACAAATGTGGACGTAAGGATAAACACACATACAAATTTATGTGGACGTACCTTAACCAGCGATCATGATACACGTCAGTGCCACGCGACGGAGATACGATACGCCAAAATGTTACAAATGTGGACATACCTTTAGATACGCTCAATGTCTCTGCAGCCTTAAGGTCCGGCCAAATCTAGCGGAGGATACGTCAATTATTACACTCAACGCACTAACGGATCATTGGTCAAGTATGTTATGGTTCGCCGTTCTATTGCGGCGGTACGCGACAGACATTGATATATTAAAATTAGTATATCAATGACGACAGACGATACGCGACGTGTCTTCCATCAGATTTGGCCCAACCCTTAACATAATGGACCACCCATTATTTGTGCAGACCACACGCAACCACTCCACATTTAAATGTAATTTATTCCAATTTCAAATAGCAAAAGAAACAAAAACAAGATTTAATTAAGAGTAGGCATGTTCAACTTTTAATTACAGTTTGTTTCACGAAGTCAGACTAGGCGCAAGTTCTCACCGGACTTCTGGCCTGGAGGGGCCTCCGGTGGCTACGAAGCGAGTCGAGCAAATAAACTTTTGTGTTTATAAGAAATTCGCTCTCGTATTTTCTCTGGTATGGTGAAGGAAAAGATATGATGTTGCTGCTACGTGTAGTATTTTCATGTATTTTATAAACTAAATAAATTTTAGCTCGGCCGCACATGAGAAAATTTCTGAGGCGCGCGTGAAGGCCCTCTGCGCTTATATTTTGTACTAATGCCCGTAGACTACAAAGTCCTATCGTCACACATCGTTGCCTACAACATATATTTTAAATTTTGTCACATTTTGTCGGGTTTGGGGGTCCTTCTATCGCTAATAAGAACTGGGGGCCAATGCCCAATTCTACTAACAGAAACTTTTATCAATTGCAACTGAATCTTTCATTCAGGCAGTTCTCGTTTATGACAACTGTAAAAACGTTTGGTTTTGTTTTTGTTGGCAAACAATTTGATAGTTTTTGTAAACGAAAACTGTCTGAATAAGCGATTAAATTACAATTGATAAACGTTTCTGTTAGTAGAATTGGGCTCCTGGTTGTGTACTATCAATAAACATAGATAAGATAAAAAATTGCCTTAAAAAAATTGAAAAACAATATAATGACCACATAATAAAATTTTCATTTCTGAAGTCGATACTAAGCCAATCTGTAACGAAGAACCAAAACAAGTGCAATATGGGACCAGCTTTATAGTATACTCCATAAAAAATACGTCAAAAACGGTTTATGAACAACAAAGTTGTGCGGGAACAACACTAAAAAATATACAGACCAATTAAAAACTTCCTGCTTTAGAAGTCGGTAAAAAAACCACATTCAACACAGCGAAACCCCCTACACACCGGTCACAAACTATTAAAGAAATCATCCCATCCACAGTATAAAAATAAACGAACCAATCTAAACCAATAGTAGCGGTTGAATCAATGGAACAAGGGGTATTTTTTATTCCATTTCTTTCGCCACCCATGCATGGTATTCGCGACTGGGACCGGCGAGGGTGGCGTTGACCTCACCTTGCCAATCAATAGCATTCGACCCACTACACCGATTTTACTGTTCTTTAGACTGGTCCGTATAGGCATTTTTTTAAATATTAATTATGGACTGGATGGTTCTGTGCAACTATTACTTTTATTTTGGAGATATGGTATCGGGTTGTTACAGGGTTGGTGTCAATTTTAAAATAAGAGTTCATAGCTTAGTCGCCAGGTAGGTAGTTTTGCCCTGAAAACGATTGGGTAGTTTCTACATTTTTGGACAAGTGTTGTGTTTAAGTGTTATTATGAAAATTTCAAATTGTCCACCTTGGGTGACCTCCGCGCACTCCGCCATCTTGGATTAAAGACCCTAAAAATTAGCTCTTATTAAATAGCTCTTTATCTATGGCTTTTACTGGCTTTTACGCCAAAAATAGTTCTGATCGAAAACACCTAAACATAACACAATACATTACTACCCAAAATTCAGAACTGCCCGACCTTTTGAAAGGTATACCCCTTTTTTGCGACCTGACGCGAAACATTTTCAGCCAGCTAATAAAAATTACAATATCAAATAATGGGTAGTTTTTTTTTTTTTTTAAATGTGTAGTTATAAAGTATGTATCCTTATTAAAACAAAAACATAATTTGAAAACACAAATACATTTTCAAAAATACAGCTAAAGTAATGCCGTTTTAGATTATATTTTATTACAAAAGATTTGCGCCTCATTAATTTTTCAATTGAATTTATTAACCAGTTCAATAAATGTTCCGATTTCAAATAAAAGTCCGCCATCAATCCGTGCCAAACATTTGCAAACACGGATCTAAAATGTATGAAAATGTGAACAGACATTCCGAGCTCGTATAAGCAAGATAATATATTAAAACGACGCTCGACAAACAACGTAAATATTTTTTCCACGTCCTTCCTTTACGCATTCCTTAGAAGGAGAAAAGACGGCATATATTTTGACTGCCTCCATCCTCGTTCAGAAATGTCGAGTTTAGATTAAAGAGACAATAAAGTTCTTCTAGGTTGATCGATAAAACTCAACTGAGGAAAGTTGAGTTTTAGAAAGTGTACGGGAATGATGTCCAGTCGCGGATTTGAAATGTTTACCACCCTAAGGTCTATAATTGCTTGCACACTTTTTCATAGGGTCGCTCGGTCGCTCGCACAGAATTGACAGGGCAAAGATATTTTTTTCTTAATTGACATAATAAGATTTAAAGAGGCTTTAGGCTAGGTAGTATAATAGAAAAAGAAATCAACCGATTTAGTAAATTCAATCAAATTCGCTATATCGTCGGCTAAAAGTGATAAACTGATAACTCCATTTGAACGATTTTACAGGTAATGAATAAAATTTAATAAATTCTAGGTGGTTAGTTAATTATTTATTTTGCAAAAGAAGAGCTTTCTGTTTAATATTAGACTACTATCGATAAACGTGATTTTTGTTTTAATTCAATATGTAATTTATTGAAAAAAAGCAGTTTCATGAATTGTCTGTGAAATCATACTGAAATGGAGTTATCAGTTTATCACTTTTAACCGACGATATACAACTTTTGACTAGACACACATACCTAAAACGGAGTTCATAACAGCAAAAAGTGGTTTGGTCTTTTTGCTAGAATCGACGCTTCACAAATTTCAAAAACGAATACTTATGTATTGCTGATATGACATCTTGAGCCTTATTGCACACAGTGTGTCAAGGAATCGAATTTGAAACCTGATAAACATTTCGATTCCGCGGCTGTACGACATTCAGCTGTTATTTTTTGATGTAGAGTGTAACCTATGTGAAAACAAAGTCTTCCTATGAGGCTTCGAAACAAGAATTTTTCACAAATAATATGAAAGAACGACCCTTAAGAACATTTAAAAAACACTTAACAGCATTATTATTAGAAAAATCTTATTATTCTGTGAAAGAGTTCTTAGTCGATAAGTTATTGTAAATTTTTGTTTTGTGTAATTTGCATGCTATTTAAGGCAGAATGTACAAGGATTTGCCAACAAAATGTAACACCTGATTTTTATACCTACATTCATTTCAAATAAATTTATCTATTCTATTCTATTCTATTCACAAAGAAGACCAATTCACCAGATCTAAAATGACCCACCGTCCACTTGTTCACACAAGCTCATCCTGTATCAAGTATTTTCAGTCCATACAAAGGTAGAATCGAATAGAACAAATTCGAGATATTTTTAAATTTCGTTTAGGACTGAGGAATATCAATTTACAAGTACATTACCAGACTCTGAGGCGCCTCACTGAGTGCCCAGTCAGCCTTGCCAGACCCATAATATACAGGGTGTGTCGTAAATAGTGGTCCAACGTTTAGGGGCTCGATACGCGAAATATTCAGCTATCACATACCACAATTAGATTATTTTTTTTACCTTAGGTCTCAGTATAAAACATTTTGTTTTCGAAAAGTTTTACTAAATATTAAAAATTACTTGCACATGTATTCAGCAGTTATAAACAAAAAACAAAATAGGAAAATAATGTATTGGGTTGAAATTACAGCTAAATAAGTAAAACGAGGAGTTAATTTTAAAAAAAAACTGAGACTTATGGTAAAAAATGATTCAAATTGTGATATGTGATAGCTGAATATACGGTGTGTCGACCCCTTAAAGTTGGACCACTATTTACGCCACACCCTGTATAGACTTCACTTAAGTTCTATGCTAATCACTTTTAACTAACAAATTACTTTCGCTGAATAGTGCCTCTTCATGAAATAAATTACTATCACTATCATTTGTCACTGTTACATTTTCATTTATCACACTAACTAATAATTTAGCACATAACAAGGATATTTAAATAATAACACACGCTATGTGATTTGCACCAATATGTGAATCTACATAAATAATTACACACGCCACGCTCCGCGCTAACTGTCGTAACTAGCAATTGATAATTTTTCAGAGAAATTCTCACAGAGTGACGTATCTGCTTCAGATGAATAGAAATAAATAAATAGATACCTTAGGGCTTTAGGGCAACTACTAACTTAAAGAGGAAGCCAAGAGCAACATAAAAAGTTATATTAATTCATTAATAAAGCCACAGCTAACGCAACTACTGAAAAATTATTAACTGCTAGTTATGACAGTTAGCTCGGAGGGTGACGATATAATATACCCTGGCTTATATAATCTGCAACACTAGGAAGAAATACATATACAAGCAACTCTCTTTTCTGCATACAATTTTGATTATTTGAGAAAAATGAACTAGGTAATCTAGCTTGATAGTAGCTAGATGTAAATCCAATCTTAGTTTTCATTCTTAGCTTGGAACATCAGTTATTCTTCAGTAGAATAGAAGTATGCTGTATAAAACATACGAATGTAATGTATTTTAACATACGAATATTATGTGTCACTGCAGGGGTACCAACTGAAAATCAGCGCTGGGTGTCTGACGCCCAGCATATATGCTGAGTTGGTGACCCTTTCGGCATGGGCATGCTCGACAGCATAAAATATGAGTGTCTCTTTTATGTTTTTGTTTTTATTCTTTATTGTTTATGCTGTTATTGTGTCCTAAGCTGAATAAATTTGTTTTCTTCTTTCTTCTTCTATTTTCCTGTAGAAAAGAGGCATGTTAATTATCATCATCATCATCATTCAGCCGAAAGACGTCCACTGCTGGATATAGGCCTCCCCCAAAAGGGGGGAAGGGATTTGCCGTAATCGCCACGCTTGGCAGGCGTGTTGCGATCGCAATATGGTTGTTAAAGTACTCAGAGGACGCTGCAGCCCATCCTCTAGAGAATCCCTTAGTCGCCTTTTACGACACCAACGAGAAAGAGATGGGCTATTCTTTAAGTCCGTCACTACACGAGACTGTTTGCGAGTTTCTTAATTATTCTTCTTTAAATTCATTCTTTTTGCTAGTACTCACTTCCCTTCCAACTTATCTTAATCCTGTTCCCTGTTTTCTTTTCCTTCCTACAGAACACAGATATAGTCCTAATGCTGGAAAGCGGCTACCTGAACGTGGACATGCCTTTCGAAAAGAGGTTCCAGTACCAAGCGCCGATAGTAAAGTGCTATGCTGATACCATCGCCCATGAGTGTCCAAAGGCTTTTATCATAGTGTGTGCTACGCCTATAGATTGCATGGTGCCTTTAATTGCTGAGGTATGGCAATCAATTATATAATCAATTACCATAGATATTGATATAATTAATTTCATTTCATAAACCTAATGCATAAGGAGATAATTGAATTCACAATGCATCGCTTAGTATTGTATCTATTGATCCTACTAAATTAGTGTAAGTGCGTGCACGAATTTGTTGAAAATCCTAACATAGTACTTCCAACAACACTCGTAAAAGTAGTTGTAAATAAATAGCTACTTCTACCCACTCTAGCTAATGCAAGTTTATAAAACCATGGGAATACACCCGGAAAATGCAACGATAAACATGAAAATTTGTTTATGTTTACATTTCGTCGCTGTTAAGCACATACTCCAAAAATATGGTTTATTTCCAGGGAAGATTAATGTTTCTGCCATATGTGGCCTCTGTCTGCGGTATTATGGAACCATTTAGTTCACAAATTTTAATGATAGAATGTAGAATATTGCTGAGTAATTCAATACGGCCATTGGAAAAGTTTATCTAGTCCAAATTTTGAAAATTTAAATAAACTAAAAAAAACTTATTTAAATGTGTGCATCGTTTTTGATAGTAGAATAGTCTTCATAAATATCATTCATCACATACTTCATCATCATAAATTATTAAATTTTCTATCTTCCTCAATAATCTTGGACTACTTTTGTGAAAACATTCGTCAAATATTTGACAATTTTTTTCTTATCCAAGCGAATGTTGACGAATTTCAACCAAAAATAGAAAAACAAACATCCTATTCAGAACATGGATGAAAAAGGACACATTAACCATAACCCGTTTGTCCCAATAGCCACAGGGCTGTATAAGAAAATACATTTTTCCTTGACCGAACTAGGACAAAATGATAATGTACAAATACTTAGAAAACATTTTACGTAGGAAGATACGTAATTCGTATTATTATACAGTTCCTAGAAGACTATAAACAACACGAATTGGAACATATTTTCGCTACAATAGCACCTGAATAGCTAAAGAGATAATAATCGCGCATGTTTTAGCAATAGACATTAATGCCTACTGGTCAAAATGTGAAATCAATATCCTCAATTTTTTTCTTGACCTTCCCGTTACTTTTTCTAAAGAAACGTGTATTATATTATGTCTGGCAAATTACAAAATGTAGAGAAAGCATTACAATGTTTTCTAAATGCCTTTCCATAACTGACACTTAAATCCTTTAGGTTCTTAATGCTGTTCGTGAGCATTTAAGTTTCTGATAAAAAAAGCTTGGTATGGCGAACTTTAAGCCTGCAACACCTTTTTTCCACCTTTCATCATGTTTGCTATGTTATGAACAATATCATGTTCATGACCCATTTAATTGGTCATGAAATAACTCTTCTTCCGTTTTGTATAAATCAAGTAATTAATTCACATTCACATTAACTTCAGCTCAATTATTTACTTTACTCACTTACCTCACCTGTAAACTTTTGTTGTCTCGCGTTGGCACATTTTGACATCCAATAACAAATTACTAATTTCTTTAACAGACAAAATGAACGATGGATGTTGAAATATAAATGCACTAATTGCCGTGCACTTCTGTAAATGACAAATTCCCCATTTCTAGAAACTTTATATGTATATTTAAATCTTACGTTACAATAAATAAATGATAAATTTATTAAAAGAAACCGAGATTGCAAAAGACATTCACCTGTTTTCCAATATTCGTCAACTTCGACAGGCAAATAAACTAGGCCAAGTATGAAATATCGAACAATATTCCTTCAAAGTTAAACCTTGTCCGTTTAGCTTCAAAATAAATTCACACAATCACCAGGAGCCGAGTGATAAATATTGTACACGGTACATCCCCCGAGGGCGAACATTCTCAATCTCGAGTTGAATTGCGTTGTTCTTTCAAATCCCATTTATAACAAAAGAGGAATTTGTCCAAAGGAACATTGGAACTGTTGTGTTTGTTGATCCTTGTAAACTGCAGCGATAATATGACAAAAGTTTAGTGATTGTTCTAGAATCGGTTTTTGGTGGTGTTACTTTCCCGGTAGGTTTGGAAAGAGAAATCGATTTTTGCCTCGACGAAGTCTAGATTGTTTTGAGATCCTTCGGCGTCCCATTTTTTAGGAATTTGAAGCTATTCTTTTTCTTTCAAGTAATATTTATTATAAATTCTTCGACGACCTGATTTTTTTTAGGGATTCTAGACTTTTTTTTTCGAGGATTATATTTACGTATTAATTCTGAATTGGCTAATAGGAAGAGGAACAGGAAAATATAATAAGTTTCCAAAATAATTGGAGTACCGAAATATATCACTGGTGAATATCAAGAGAGGTCATATCCAACTTCGGAGATAATTCCAACGTCAAGTTTCAGATAAGCCAACGCCAACCCAATCGTTAGCAGACATCTTTTTACTAATGTGGGTCTTATCTCAATCCAAGCTTTTGATGATAATAGAACAATTGTTATAATAAACCAAACTGTTACTCCCTTCAACATAACAACTACATTTCGACTATTTGTCTTTCTCAGTAATTATGGCAAGTCAATATTTATCGAGCACAATAACTGTTTCGCCAAATACATTGTTGTGTTTTCCGTGTTTCGCTAAAGCCATCAAATACACGTTCGAATTATCAGTATTTGCTTCGAAATCATGTGTGTTGTATTTAATTCAATTTGTCGTTGTATTTCGTTGACGTTGAAATTCATCAAACATGTCAATGTTCTAGTGGAATTATCATACATAAAGCATAAATTAATTATAAGTACCGTCCGCGAGGCCTAAGCTGAGCTTTGCATTTGTGTGAGAATGAATGCAGACGCGTCCTTTGCTTGGTTTAAACCGGTTTATACTGCTTTTTGGCAATCGATTCTACGTGCACTCACACAAATGCAAAGCTCAGCTTACGCCTCGCCAGTTGTGCATTTTTATGTACTTGTTCATACTTCCACTCGGCAAATACGTTAAAATACCAAACAAAAGCTAAAACTTCAATATTAGTAGATTAGTTTTTTGTTTACATCTCGTCTGCACGAGTCTCGTAGCAAGGGCGCAGCTCCCTAAGAAATTAACTGTTGTTTTTGTTCATCCATTTCTGACGTAACAGGGCCTTGCGGTAAAAAAGCAAGGTTTTTTGCCATCTTGGCTTAGAATCGTTTGCTCTGGAAACTCTAAGAAAAACTTTCGGATATTGAAACTTATTCTGCGAATTCTATTACTTTTGTTTCCCCACAATATCTTAGCATGTTTTGTTGCTTCACTGTTGCCTTTTCTGTGTTTCTTTGTAACAGTCGTGAGTGGCTTATTAAGCAAATAATGAGCAAGCACGGTTTTGTCACGCAACTTTATACATTTTATCGTTAATCTAAATTCTCGCTTATCTTCAGTTCGGTCATGTTCGGTTTTTGGGTCAAACAACATTGATTTTGTGAATTCTCAACTATGAAAATTTTACACAATGTGGTAACCCATATTATAAATTTACAATTTATAAGCAATACGGAGAATATTGGGAGCTCGTTTGGGGGAATATGCATTATTAATATTTTCAATATTATTATTAAAATCAGTTTTTTATTATTTAGTTCTCGTTATTATTACATTACTGTTACAAAAAAAAACTGGGCTGGTTTTTCTGTTCTGTTCTTAAAAGCGATTGAGTATACTTAGTTACGATTTTCAAAAGATTTTGGTGCAATGATTACATTCTTCATGAGTTGGTCAAAGTGGCTCAATACACAAACGAAGGCTCAATATACAAACAATAGCTCAAATCACACAACCCGATAACCATTTCCTATCCACATTAGATTTCTCCTTCCTTTTCCCCACAGACGTTAAAAGAAACAGGCTGGTACGATCCGAACAAGCTGCTCGGCTCGCTAGCTGTGCCAGAGATGCGCGCGAGCACGCTGGCCGCGCGTGCGTTGTGCCTCGAACCGCGGTATACGCGAGTGCCATGCGTCGGAGGTACGGAGGGCGAGGCTCTCGTGCCTTTGTTCTCAAAGGCTGTTGAGTACTTCGATTTTGCTAAGGTAAAATGCTAGATCTTCATAAACAATGTTCTGATGCTCAGCATTTTTAAAACCATTATTCAGAATCAAAATTCTACTCCGTAATTCAGTAATTAAAATGCCGATTCAGACGAAACACAGATTTTATTTACACCAATCAAATTGTACTTTCTATACTAAATCCGATTTATAAGTCAACGAGAATCCCTACAGCGCTGATCAACATTCTACCATCCTAACTTGAATAAATCCGATAAGCCCACGGATTAGCTTTAAGTCCCTTAATCCATTAAATCCCGATATGTTTCCTTGCCTTTCTCAGAACAATGCTATGATGATGACGGATGCAGTGCGATATGCTCCAAAAGCCGTGACGAGGTGTGATGGACCTTGTTCAAGAGCTGGGGATCTTAGTGAGGCTCATGCTCTCGCCGGCTTGGTGACGACGGTAGCGCACGCCCTCCTGTGCCACGATATACCAAGAGTCACGGGTTACGTTGAAACTGATCTCGGACATGTGTTATCCCCTGCCAGGTTATTATCGAAATCACTTTTATTCTCTGATTAGATTTCTATTCAGATTTGGCCCATGGTACACCTATACATTTGACGACACGTTTGGTGCAGTGGCTAAGCGATTGGCTTCTGCGCTGCGGGTCGTGGGTTCGATTCCCACACGGAACAAAAATTTGTATGGCCTACAGATGGTTGTTTCGGGTCTGGGCGTTTGTTTGTGAGATTTGTGTCTGTAAACGCACCCACGATACAAGAGAAATCTTAATGTGGGGCAACGTTTTTTAAAAAAAATACACCGTAGGCCCGTGATACCCGAAAGATTTTAACCTTCGATTCTGATGCCTAATTTTAGAAGAAAAGCTAGGATATAGTTTGTTGAATAAAGCTTAATTTTCGAAATATTATTATTCATTATTTACAGAAATTCACAAATCGAAAAATATCTATGGTAACAAGTCCTATGAACGCGGCGTTGCAACTTTTGTCATACCATACCCCCCTCTCGCCGTGTGTCTTATTTGTCGGGGAGGGCTGTGAAGTGAGAAGTTTCTTATCCACTCACACGATAATTTATAAATGTTGCCAGTTCAACCTAAGGTATTGTTTACAAGGAAGTACTAAAGTTAATTGATTCATTAAGAAAGGAAAAAAAAGAACTGAGTTTGATTTTTGTTGATATAACATTTGACTCAAAATATCATCGGAAAGGCGTGGTTAATTAATTTTTCGGGTACCTGGGGCCCACGGTGTATAGTTATTAATTTCCAGTATGAGCTGATCTCTCATTGTACGGAAAGCCTATACAATGCGAGATCAGCTCATACTGGTAATGTATAGCTTGTGTAGCCGTGTGCTGCCATGCCATGTGGCGTAGTTTCTTCCCGTGACGGGTAGTTCACATGACTGATCTAAAACAACATCATAGGGCCAAATGAAACGATGGGCCGCGACTCTGTCGAACTTTGTTGTTATTTGGAAGATACGACCACCATACAGGGTTATTGGAAAAACATTAACAACCTCTAAAGAGGTCATTGTACTCATCATTATGAACAACTTTTACTATGGGACCAAACCTGAAATCGATAAAAAAAATCGTCTGTTCCCTACATTTTGACGAGATATGCGAACATAAATGTAAGGAATAGCTGATTTTTTTTCGCGATTTCTTGTTTGTTGAATGAAATTATTAATATTTTTGTTTTTTTCAAAAATTCTTCATTCCTACTTTAGTTACAAATTCAGAAAACGGTGCTTCTAATTCATGACCCCAAATATGACCTAAAATGTAAACACAGCTGATCATAACTGTCCGCCTCTGTACTAATTGTGTGCGAAAGAATAAATAAATAACTGGGGGTAGATAGATTTCAGCGTTTTTTTTTTGAGATTTAAGTTCCCCTATTTCTCTTAAACTATTGACTTTGGAATAAGTTGTACAACAAAAGTTAATAAATTATGTTGTGTACTTTACCATATGAAGCACCCTTTCGGATTAGTACCCCCTTTCCGACTAACGTTGTATATAGAAGCTTCCAGCAGGGATTCAACAGAGTATTATGTATATATGATTATGTATTTATGGACCTTAATAGTCAAACAAGATAAACTGAAACTCTACTACTTTCAAAAGATATTCATGCTGGCCACTTTTGTCTAACGTTTTATGAAATGGAGGTTAAGTCCATGACCTTCATACCTTTGTTACCCATATTATGGAAAGCGCTATATCATAAAAAAATGAAAAGTACAAGATTTCGCAACGTAAGTTACGTAACTAGAATGTAGCAACCCAACACCATAATCCCAATAGTAAGGGCAGTGGTGACTTGATTGATTGACTCATTTATTAACGTCAAACCCAAAAGGTTGAGGTTAGAAATGATTTCGTGTAATGCTACTAAGGGAGAAGCCACACGGTGCGGTACGGTGCGGCACCTGAGCGGTACTGCTGCGGCGTAACGGCCTGTCCACATCTCCACGTCACGACGTCGTCAACGTGGAACATTGCGGTGACGGCACGGTGCGTTGACGTAACGTGCAAATTTACGTTACCGTATCGTAACACGTTCCGCCTCAAGCCGCAAGCTCACAAGTATATGCGCTCCGCCCGCGCTCTCCACGCCCGCGTGTTAGTCGCCGTCTATGTGCTCCGATGCTTTAAAACCATACCTTACTGTTTATGTTATTAAAATTCGGGATCTACATGGTCAACGATAAATCTAACAATGATCCTGACGTGCATTTTTACGATACGGTAACGTAAATTTGCACGTTACGTCAACGCACCGTGCCACGTTACCGCACCGTGCCACGTCACCGCACCGTTCCACGTTGACGACGTGGAGATGTGGACAGGCCGTATTGCATACAAACCAGGCCTACCACACCGTGCGGTGTGGCGCCGCGCCCCATGCTCGCCGGACCACGACGAAGGGGGAGGGTTTATGCGTCGCAGACCGCAGATGTGTTGACGGAGAGCCGTCCTCCGGTTCTCTCGGCTCTTGCGATGCCGCGTACTACGTGTGGACGCTGATGCGGCAAATTGGTCACCGTGCGGTGGCGCACCGCACCGCATCGCACCGTGTGGCTTCTCCCTAAGGCGGTTTCGTAAAATTCAAAATATAAAACCATAAAAACGCCGAGTAAATAAATACTACATTTTTATTTGAATGAGCAAAATCGACGACAATCAAACCCTAAAAATGTTGCTGCACTCGGTTGCATGTTCAACTCGCATTGTATAAATCGTATTCGTGTATGCTCGTAAATTTTTTACATCTTAGCTCTTCTAGTATATTACGGTCACCATAAAATTTTATTACAATATCAATATACTACGTTCCGTAGCTTCCAAAACACGGCCATTTAGTAGAACCCTGGAATTCTATTCAGTGTTATTGGGAACTGAAGAATACATGAAGGTCTTCTGCCTCCAGATTCATCGCTAACCGTGTGGACATTTCCGGAAGTGGCATCATAAGGAACCTCGGGCTGCCGAAGATGACTGAATTAGAAACCACTTCGGTGAATCTAGCTTTGTCTGAACTGTCTTACAAACATAGGCTCGTTGAAGATTGGTATTATAAATACTGCTGCTCCTCGCCCCGTCTCGACTCCTGCCAGTTTAAGTTCTTCCAACCTAAGTCTTATGAGAGATTCGACGACTGCGCGTACGCTAATATGTGACCTATTTATGTATTTGTGGGTGTCTTCTTACAAAAATGTTTTGGTGTTATCGAAATAAATTTGAAAAATGTTACGAGTGTTGAATTCCTGTCATTTTTATAAATAAAATGTTATTTTCCTATTTTGTTCATTTACTACTTTTGACGTTTTTAATTAGAATTTTGTTCTGAACAATTGATGCAGGATTTAATAAAAGCACTTCTTGACTGCCTCATTGGTTTAGTGATGGCGAGTGCGACTGCTAGGTCCTGGGTTCGATCCCCAGATCGGGCAAAGTGTTATTGGGTTTTTTCATGTGGAATTTCTCAGTAGCACCGGAGTCTGGATTTGTGACCAGTTGATGGCAATAGGCTCGCCCTCTTCTATATGGGATTTAAATATGGCGGCGAAATGAGGATGTACGGTCACGAACTCGAAATGTTTATCAGATATCAAATTCCATTACTTATCATACTCTGCGCAATAAGGTTGAAGATGTCATATCAACTTTGTCATATTGACCTTTTGAAAAAGTAATGTGCAAGCAATTATAGACCTTAAGGCTCATTTACACGAAGATATTTCCTCGAAGCGAGACTCGTTCTTACTTTGTCTTTCTCAGCGGTGAAAACTGAGACAACATGAAACTCGCTTCGAGAAACTATCCTCGTGTAAATCAGCCTTAAGGGTGGTAAACATTTCAAGTCCCCGACTGTCCCTACTATACATCTCTGCCCAACCCTTCGGGGAATACAGGTGTGATGTTATGTTAATAAAAGCAGTAGGTTCGTATTTTTGTTGAACTGTTATTCACCAAACTTCTCTAATGTTCAAAGTTGTCAAAGTTCTACTAGTTATTTGTTTTTTCTTTCATCCTAACGATACAGATTTATCGCAACGGACGTGCTTCTAAACCATGAAGGAGTTTGCAAGAAGTTCGACTTTCCCTGCAAGCTGAACAATACCGAACTGGAGTTGCTGGACTCGGCTTTATGTGAAGTGAATTCCAACATTAATATGGTATTGGAATGGTATGCCTCATACATAAAGGAGGAAATCGTAACAGGCCAAATGACAATGAAGAAAGACTTTCAGGAACCAAGGCATTATGATCACTTGGATGAGTGTGCGAGGCATTTGGTAAAATAAATAATAATTAATATAATGAGAAGACCTAAAATGGAAGAGCAGAGCCTGTTGTTGGTCTATAAATGGAATAAACCCGTTTTCAAAGTCAAATATTAACGTTGTACAACACTGAGTTTGTTGTTGCTGTCTGTGAAAAGTTGTATTGTATTCAAGTTTCAAAAAAAAAATTAAATTTAAAAAAATAGTAAAGTTGAGGTAAAATATAAAGACTTCATAAATACTTAATGGTTTTAATTTATCACTGGTTGCTTATTAACACTAAATTATCTAGGGTCCATTTCTTGCAAACGGTGGACTGGCATTTGTTTTGAAATACATTTTTCCGGCCATCCTGAAAAAAAACGAAATATTTTTCAATTATTTCTTGAACCAAAAAAGGTATAGTACGGGCTCATTAACACGGGTTCCGTCATTGACGATTCGTCATAAAACACGATACGTCATGACGGATGCCCGTTCACATTGCATACGGAATCGTGTTTTATCACGATTCGGCAAAATATCCGAATTGATGTTCACATTCGTTTCGTGATTCTTAGTCTTGGATGAACTATCGAACACGATGGATCCGTCACAAAAAAATCACGATTCGTGTTTTTTGACGAACGTGTTTTTTAAAAGATTGTGATTTACGACGTAGCCGACATTTTTCACGATTCGTGACACGTGTGAACACGGGCATTTAAAAAGAATCGTGAAAAAAGACGATACGTCAAAAAAAACGAATCGTCTTCGTGTGAACGAGCACTAAGATACAACTAATAAGTTACATTGATGTAACTGATCAAACAATCAATGGCAGCCGCTCATTTTCACGCCACTCACTTATTTCGTCAACTTACGGATCATTTTGAAGTCGCACTCAGTTCGGAAATGATCGGTTTTACGAAGTTTGCCGATGCGACTCCTTAGTTATGTCGTACTGTACTCACGTTCCATATTTCAAGAGAAAGATTAAGCCTGGAAAAGCCCAGGAAAAACATAATAAGTCTTCGTTCTCCGCGCAAGCCACAAAAAATGCAATAATATGCTAATTCCGTTGATCCAGTGACATGAAAACGAATCTTCACATAGGCCACAATATATACGAGGAAACCTTGTTATTGGACTCGTAATTCGGCATGACTATACGTAGTTAGATTCAAACGACAGACGTGCTTTGTACACGGTAGCCATAAAACGGCCTCAAACAGTATTTGAGGCCGTTCTAAGAGGTCAGCCAGTGTTGAGATCCCTCGCCGGTTTCAATCACTGGAACCAGTCAATCGTAACCAAAAGGGCTAAAAGGTCTATATCGGGTCTTGTCTGGATGTAGTTCAGAACTTAAGGTCAAGTTGGGCAAGCATGTTTATGCTTCGCTTGGAACATATAATACGTAACTATTACGCATGCGCAAAAGAAATTTATCCAGTCTACAGTTGGCAGTTGGATTTGACAGCTGTCAAAATAGATGTGTAGTGTCAACCCTGGAATAAATAGAATTACTCAAATTACTGTAATGCGCGGCGTTTAGTTACAATTTAGCATCGATGCGCCTTGTTTTTGTAAATAACATCTTCTGTACTTTTTTTTGTCCCTTTCCCATTCCCAGTGTCGAGGAATAACAAATATCACGAGTCTGATAAAAAAATGTAGCTAGCGACCTGAAGACTGCAGTCGTGGTGTTGAAGAGCATTGCGACGAACCCTCTAGTGTTGTTCTGAGTAAAGAATAATAAAGCATTCGTTTAGAAACTTACGGTGCAGCAGCTGCAATCCCCATGTAGCCATGGACCTGGAAACTGCACGGTCGTGTCGCAGACGTCCAGTCTGCACACAACGTGGCGGGAAACCCTTGAGGATTGCTCAGAGACTCCGAGTAGAGACGCCACGCGCGGACGTGGCTACAACCATCTGGGGAGAAATGTCTGTTTCAATAATTCAGTAGATACAAGTAATCTCAGTTCCCCTGCCTATGCCAATAATTGAATCTAATATCCCTAGGGTTACGTGTCCTCTTTTTTCTCTTTACTGCGAAACGCTAATCCAACGATTTTCTGAGTTTTGCATACTTATAGAAATTTATTCCATTTCTTCACTTTGACTGATCCTAAACTACCGCTTGTACAACGACTAATACAGATTAGCGTTACACGTAATTAAAACATGATTGTTTTTTTATCAATCAATCACTCCGACATGTTTTATACGGAGGGAAGAAAGTCATGTTACCAGAATTAAATATGGATGGATATACAAGTAGAGGTAGGCCAAAGATGGATTGTGTGAAAGATGATATGGGTAAGAAAGAAGTGAGTACTGAGATGATGGCTGATGGAGGAGAATGGAAGTGGAATACATGTTGTGCCGACACTACCTAGAGTAAATTAATTTAATAATAATTAGTAGAAACAACCCTAGCCGCTCACACGTTTGTTGCCCTCTTCGCCTATGTACTGGCGGCTTTTCAGGGGGCCCAGCTAGTGAGCTGGCGAGTCACCGACGTCACCGTCTGCCAACACTTTTCAATTTTAAATGTTGAAAGGCAGACGCCGTTTTCTTCCGGCAATAGAAGTTATCTAGTCCACCTAACACCCCTTCCCATAGACCAGATATTTTTCACCATATTTTACAATACTAGTCGCGCGCAGAAGGTTTGCCGATGAATGCGCCTCCCACTTCACCGACCGCTACCCGCGCTCGTCTGAATCGTACCGACCATCGACGCGTGACGTCATGAGGCCATCGGCAAACCTTCTCCGCGCGACTTATAGTTTTGCACCCACTTGGGACGGTCCATGACTGTACTCCAATAGTGCAGCCGTGGATAGTCCCCGGTTGGTGCCCCACCCCATTTTAGATTAAAGTTCTCAAAGGGGCCTCTGCGCGTTGGACCTGTGTCCCCGTGTATGCCTTCCTTAAGACCGGACATCTTCCGCACGGAAGATGAACCGTGATTTAAAGAGAGATTAGTAGAAAAATAATTTGGCTTTTTTTTATGAATAATTAAAACTAGTAAAAAAAAGTTTATTTTCGTTTTTATTAACGTAAAAAAATATTGAAAAAAAAATTAATATTGAAAAATAAAAATATAACGAGGAGGCTGTCACGACATCTCCCAAAAAAGTTGATGGCAAATAAATCAGACAAAGCCATACCCTTTGCCTGATTAAGGGTTAATACAGCTAAAATTGCAAAACAACTCTCGCGTTTAGAAACAAGAAAAGTTATCTGATAAAACATTGTGTTTTGAACTTGTTATCGCACTGTCTCACAAGTACCATTAAACACCCACACCGTCAGTTAATTCTTGAGTCCCACACGACAAGACGAACAACTGGTAATGGTTGTAGAGGTCGGGGTGAAGCAGTTCAGTTAAAAGAGTTTTTCGGTATATGATTTATATGTATTTAATATAAATGTGGGTAAATCACTGACAAAACTGAGCTAAGGAAGCGCGTAGCGTGCGGCGAGTAGCGAATGTGACTGACTTGACCATAAAAAGTGGGCCGAAACCCCTTCCCCTTCAGTTCGCCCTCACCCCGCACGCTTCCTCTTACAATATTATAAAATTATTTGTTAGATCTACGTACGTTTGTTTATATTATTCGACTCGGGTTCGCGTCGCTAACACGCCCCACCCTAGTGCTGCATCAGCAGCACTCATTATCAATTGGTATTCGAGCGACGCGTGTAACTGATCTAGTAAGAATTCCAGATCTAGTTTTTATTTTAACCATTCTTACTCGATTATCTCTGCCTGGGATGACTTCTTGTATTAAACCTTTGAGCCATAGATTGCGTGGACCATCTGGATCTACCACAAGTACAAAATCGCCTACTTGTATGTTTCGCTGCTCATCCTGCCATTTCGTACGGGGCAACATGTCCGGTAGTATTTCCTTGACCCATCTGCGCCAGTACATGTCCGCTAATCTTTGCGAAATTCGCCATTGTTTCCGCAGATACATGTCGGAATCATCAAAGTTTCCAATTTGAGGTAAGCTAGACGACGACCCCACCAGAAAATGATTAGGGGTTAAAGTTTCGGGGTTATTTGGGTCCACAGATACATGTGTCAGTGGACGGCTATTTACAATATTTTCTATTTCAGCCAGCAGCGTGTTTAGAGTCTCATCTTTCGGAGCACGTTCATTCAGAACAATTTTCAGGCTAGTCTTCACGCTTCTGATGAGCCGTTCCCAGGCTCCACCCCAGTGGGGACTCGCGGGCGGTATAAAAGTCCATTTTGTTCCATGATTTAAGGCCTCATTTTTCAGGACCTCTTCATTTAGACCTTGAATAGATTTTTTCAATTCTGTATTTGCACCTCTTAGATTGGTACCGTTGTCGGAAAATAAGTATTGTGGCCACCCACGTCTCGCGGCCATCCTTCGTAATGCCATTATGAATGAGTCCGAGGTAAGTGAAGCAACAACTTCCAGGTGTATGGCTCGTACAGTCATACATGTAAAGAGAACACCGTACCTCTTTTCTCGGCGCCTTCCGACAGTGACGTCCATGGGACCAAAAAGATCCACGCCACAGAATGTGAAGGGACGCTGGTGGTGGGCCATTCGTGCGCCAGGTAAGTCTCCCATTCTTGGTACTTCAGGTTTGCTCTTTCTTATTCTGCACGACATACATTTAGATGTTACAGCCTTAACGACAGGTCTCAGCCTTGTGATCCAGTATCTTTGTTTAACTTCATTGACTACTGTCTCTTGATTGCCGTGAGCGTAGTAGTAGTGATAATATCTCACGATCAATCTGGCTATGTAACTTTTCCCATCTAATAGTATAGGGTTTTTTGTTTCAGGTAGCACACCAGCAGCAGCACCGATGCGGCCACCGACGCGCATGACTCCTTGCTCGTCAAGGTAAGGTGACAAAGTAAGTATTTTACTTGTTTTTGATACACATCTTTTGTTTCTTAGTTCAACTATCTCCTTTGCAAACGTCTGTGCTTGGGACTGTTTTAATAATAGTATTTCAGCTTGCTCCATAGTGGTGTCGAATTCGTAAGTAAGTTTCTTACATTTGTTGATAAATTTCAGTACTAAAGAAGCCGCTCGACGTAAGCGAAGCCAAGAAGAAAATTTGTTAGCATCGGGTACCGGTAAGTTTACTTCGCTTGTTGTTGTTTGTATATAATTAATGCATTCTACTTCTAATTGTGTTTCTGTTCTTTCAGGTTCAACAAGCATAAAATCACGAGGCCATTGTTTTTCTTCGCTACGTAGAAAGGTAGGTCCGTACATCCATTCTTTTCCCAATACAGTACAGTCATATGTCTCTCTAGTAGCGATATCGGCTACATTGAGCTTCGTTGGTACGTATCTCCACTCATCTGTATTAGTAAGTTCGTCTATTTCGCCCAACCGATGTGCTACGTACTGTTTATAATTACGTGCGTCATTACGTATCCATGTCAGTACAGTACTTGAGTCTGACCAAAGAATTTTCGTTCCGGTTTCATGTTATGTTCTTTTGTTATAGTTTCAGCTAGTCTTGCGGCCAACACAGCTGCCTGTAGTTCCAAGCGCGGCACTGATACCGGCTTAACGGGTGCAACACGGCATCGACTAGTTATAAATGCTATATGTACACAATCATTGTATTGCCAACGCCAATACGCCACCGCGCACATCGCTTTCATTGATGCGTCGCAAAATATATGTAACTGTAGACAGGTATAAACAGTAATTAACGTAGATTCAATTACAGTACATGCATTCTGCGCGGGAGCTCCGCGCTGTGCCTGCGGCGACGACTTTCTGGGGACCGATATTCCTTCCGTCTCGCTTGCGCTCGCGCATGCTGTCGCCATTGGATAGTATCTAGGCAGGCGTACGTGACGTAACGAATGCAACAGTGTCATCCATTTGGACCATTTATCAAATACGGCATCTGTGACGTAATCATCCCAGCTGATCTTTAATTTCCAGGTTTCTTGAAGTATAATTTTTCCGTTGATGGTGACTGGTGACAGCAAGCCGTAGACATCAAAAATAGACATTACTACCCGTAACATCTCCCTCTTGGTAGGCCTTTGTGTGCCATTAGTTATATGTTCGGGAATTCGCTTAAACGATACGTCGAATCTTAGTGTATCGTCGCTTGGATACCAAATCAAGCCAAGCGTGCGTTCGCCCTCATACTGTTGTCCAATCTTGAACTTAACAGCTGCGTCTCCCAGTGTATCTTTAGGTAAGCTGTCTAGTACCTCTTTACTATTGCTAGTCCAGTTACGTATCTCAAACCCTCCTTGTTTGTGAATGGACATGACGTCATGAACCAGTTTTATTGCGGTTCTTTCATCGGGTAAACTGTCAATGTAATCATCCATATAATGACTTGTATATATAGCAGCGACTGCAGCGGGCATAGATGATTCATATCGCTGAGCGTTTTTGTTTTTTACAAATTGGGCTATAAACGGCGAGCAATTGGCACCGAAGATCAACGATGTCATAGCGTAAGTATTCAGGGGCCCTTCAGGTTCCTCTCTGTAAAGAAATCGGAAGGCGTCCTGGTCTTCTGGCCTTATTTTCACCCTCAGAAACATGTCTTTTATGTCGCCGGACACGGCTATTCGATTTTCTCTGAAACGCAGCATAATGCCGAATAATGATGTAAGTAGGTCCGGCCCTTTTATTAAATAATCGTTTAAAGACAAGCCGTTCGTTTTTGCCGCTGCGTCAAATACTAAACGCAACTTCTTCTTGTTCGGGTTATCGACGCCGAAGTGAGGTAAATACCGAGTCTTTGGTGTAACGTCTAAGTTACTTAGTTTTATAGCGTAATCGTTTTCAAATAAATGTTGAATACGCTCTTTATACCTTTGTGCGTATTCTTTATTTTTCTTCATCTTCTGTTCGACTCCCTTGAGTCTAGATAAAGCAGACGGAAATGAATCTGGTGTCATACACTTCTCGTCCCGCCAAGGTAAGCCAACATGCCATTTACCATCA
Organism: Amphipyra tragopoginis; assembly: GCA_905220435.1. Taxonomy (NCBI): domain Eukaryota; kingdom Metazoa; phylum Arthropoda; class Insecta; order Lepidoptera; family Noctuidae; genus Amphipyra; species Amphipyra tragopoginis. Next base: position 18,066,042 of record HG992009.1, read on the forward strand.
ATAAGTGTAGAAGTTCGTTCTAAAATACTTTCAGCGCGTAAATCTTCAGAGTTCTGCCTAGGCTTAGCAGATACGCCCATAGACTCAATAGAGAACGACCTTCGTACTTCCTCTTGGATCTCTCGCAGTATATTTTCTGCTTCCGTGACGTCACTGGTAACAAGCAGCGTGGAGTGACGTGCAGTTTCAGGTGAGCAGGCAGGCACCCTTCCATGCAGGCACCAACCCAGAGGAGTCCGGGTGGCACAGGGTTCATTGGGTCTGCCCATCTTCGTTTCCAAAGGTAAGAGAAGATGGTAGTTGTCTTGGCCAATTAATACTTGCGGTTTTAGTTGTTCCGTACATAGGTTGTGGCTAATTTTATTTAAGTGTTTAAAGTTTTTACAATTTATAGTAGTTAAGTTCTGTTTGGGAAGATTTAATTCGTCAACAATTCGTACGTTCATTGTAAACAATTTGTTTTCGCCACCGCTCAGAGTCAGATTTGTCAGCTGAGTCTCGCACACTAGCTCGGCATTGTTCCATGCGCCACGCACACGAAGAGACTCCCGGCGGCCGCGCAGCCCCACCTTCTCGGCGAGTGGGGCGCTTATCAACGACACTGTGGAGCCGTCGTCGAGCAGAGCAGTCGCACTAATGATTCCGTTTGGTCCGTGAATGTTTATAGGGATGACTTTTAGTAACACGGAACTATTAATGTTTATGTGAGTCACTGTTTCGGACGGTGTTTCAGTTTCTACCACTGGCACGGATACACTATTGTCCTGACGCGGCACATAATGCAGTAAGCGGTGATGAGCTAGTCCACAATTGTTTATATCACAGCTAGGAGCGGGACACGTTTCCCTGCGATGGTTTGCTAGTAAACACTTATAACAAATGCCGTATCGCTTAACGTGCAGCCATCTGTCCTTACGCAGCGATTTTTTAAACTTTTTGCACTCTATTAGTTTGTGATTCGAAGTACGACAATAACGACACTTTTCTTCACTTTGTCTGTCTTGCACTAAAACCGTTTGTATATTGTTCACTTTATCGTATTGTTTATGTTTTAAATTGTCCGTTCTAGAGTGTAATAAACTAGCACTACATGTAGATATTTTCACAGCTTCTTCGGTGAGGAAATCTGACATCACATCTAGTCGAGGTTTAGGTGATTCGGCGGTAATAAATGGGTAACTATAGTCTGTCCACTTGGAGAGAAGAGTAGTAGGTAGCTTGGATAATACGATATTAGCTACTTCCATTCCTTGTAGGTACTCCTTACGACCAAGGGCTCGTACTGCCGCCACGTAGTTCTTCACTTTTATAGAAAATGGCACTATTTCTCGATAGTAATCTGCAGATAGGTTGCCCATCTTCTTTATGTCTGTCATTATGCGTGATAAGATAACGTCAGCGTTTCCGAATTGTAGCTTTAATGTTGACATTACGTCTGCAGGTGAAGTAGCACTCATAAGTAGGGCTGCTACAGCTTCATGAGCGGCACCACGTAGACATTTTCGTAGTCGCCAGAGATTTTCTTTATCAGTAAATTTGCAGACTTCAGTGGATTCTTCATACGCCTGTTTAAATTGAAGCCACTCTTTTGGATCTCCGTTGAAAACAGGTAATTCTTTTGGCGTGCTTAAACGGCTAAGCAACTTGGAGTTTTGCTGGATGGTAGAAGAGGTGACCAAATCTTTGAGGGCACTTGCTAGCTGCTGCACTGTTCCATCTGTGTCGGTAGGACCCGACGTGTGCGGCTTGTTCTTGTCGTTTTCAAGAATTGTGCCATGCTGCAGCTCCTGTTGACTGCGTTCCATCCACCTCTCAATATCACTACCAGCACCATGATTCGGCTCCGATGTTTCCGATGGTGGACTGTATTCTTCATCTAGTTGAGCCAAGTCCGCCGCTAATTGCTTATCTATAAGATCGATTTCTAGGCGTGCCTTTGCCTTTGCTGCTTCTAGTTCCAGCTTCTTTTTCTGGGCTTGTATTGACAGAGACGATGAGGGTTTCTTAGACTTGATAGAGGGACGTGAAACATGTGAAGGCGGATTTTTGTTTACAGATCGTTCCGATTTCACTACACTCCCGGCACAAGAACTTTCCATTTTGTGCTCATCATCCTTGTTTCTTGTTGCAGGCGTCGGCGGTGGCATTTCCTGTGCTCTGGTTACTTCTTGTAGCTTTGTCTGAAGCTCTTTTTCCTTCTCCCTTTCTAGCTGTTTGCTAGCAGTACTGCGGGTGTTCACCATTGTTTTCTTTGGTGGCGGAGTCGTAAACATGAAGATCCGGCTCGAAGGACCACTTGTAGAGGTCGGGGTGAAGCAGTTCAGTTAAAAGAGTTTTTCGGTATATGATTTATATGTATTTAATATAAATGTGGGTAAATCACTGACAAAACTGAGCTAAGGAAGCGCGTAGCGTGCGGCGAGTAGCGAATGTGACTGACTTGACCATAAAAAGTGGGCCGAAACCCCTTCCCCTTCAGTTCGCCCTCACCCCGCACGCTTCCTCTTACAATATTATAAAATTATTTGTTAGATCTACGTACGTTTGTTTATATTATTCGACTCGGGTTCGCGTCGCTAACAATGGTTGTAAAACACACTTATTTTTTATCTCTTTCCTTTTGTTTTTCTTTCGGAGATCAGCACTGAGACAGAACGACGTTCCGTTTATCACGCCTGTTTGCCCTAGAGGGTTAGGTAAAGGACGGTGTACTTTTGTCCACCCACATTTCTTGTGGTATTTAGTCCGTTAGTAGGCGACGAGCTTGTTGTCCGGTCCAGCGGCCTGTTGTTTGGAACACTAGCTCACAGTACACAACACCAGACCGCTACTGAGAATTTTTCTACACAATGTATTTACTTTGCCCGACCTCAGAATTGAACTTAGAGTTTTATGCTTGGCAACCGCACTTACGACAACTAGAACAAATTGCCACAAAAGCAGTTTAAACAAAAACATGCAATTAACGTTGACCGGGTTTCGATTATATACAGGATAGTTGAAAAAAATCCCGAAATCTCTTAGTTCTAACTTCGTATCATGATCCTGAACAACGTTTATTCTACGACTTTCATAAGAAATAAAAAGGTAAGCCTTTTAACGTGTGTAAAACTTGCTTATACTATAGCACGCGAAACCACAAAATCGCTATTAGGTAGGTAGGTGCTAACGTACCTACTCGCGACCCCGGCCTCGTCGGCTGTCTCGGTTAGAATATGCAAACTGCAGAGTATTTTCATATTTATGTAAGTACGAAAAAAAGTTTCGAATTATGAAAAGTGGTAGAACAATCGTTTTTCTGGGTCATAATACAAAGTTAGTGCTAAGAGGTTTCAGGTATTTTTTCAATTACTCTGTATATTTTCAATTATTCTGTATATTTTCAATTCACTGGTCATTGTGGCGCTGTTCGAAAGGCCATTTTACAATAATAATACAAGATTCGGATTTTATTCCGCAAAATGGCCTCTCCCTTACACTATACGTGCTCATTCATCGTTCACAAAAGTTGGAAACAGTTTTGTTTTGTAGCAAAAGGTTACCAAATGTCTTGTTAAGAAATTTTCACAATTAAAAATGGTTTACGTTACTGTTTCAAACTGCTAGGAAAATGCTAGGGATTGTATCTGTTTTTTTAGATATATCAACAACACATTTAGAAACGTTTCAATACATTTCTTTCAACGGCTCGCACACCGAATGTTGCTAAATGTTGACAAACGTTTATGGTCACCGGTGTGGGATTGCTGCCGCCGGTTTCTATCAAATGGCTGTGTGGGTCATCGGCAAACACCGTAACTACAAGAAGGAATTAGCTGACTACCCCAAGGGACGTAAAGTTATCTTGCCTCTTATTCTATAAGCATTTTGTTATTGTTATGTATATGTATTAGGTATTGAATGCTCAATGTGATTCTTTGTAACTGGTGTAGCAGACTGGTGTACCTAACTCAAGAGAACCTGGGGCCGTCTGCTACATTACAGTTTGGGAGCACCTTTTGATGTGTCATGGTACTCATAGTAAATAAGGCCCAAAGGTCGTGTTCGATAATTTTGTACTGATGCTACCAGGGTCCATTATTATTATTTAACACGCCTAAACACACATTCGTGGATTAACCTACATATTTCGCTTGAGTCGCAACCTAGTAGCATTTAATACCTTTGTATATTTTGTAAGGGGAGGTCGGAGTACGGGCTGCCTATAACTAATCTGCTATTGACATTTTGCTTAACGATCAATCTTTGGACCAAAGCCAAGTAGTGTCGTACCTACGACGACGGCAAGATAAAATATGAGGTTATCGAATTCTAGGGTTGAACGAACTAAATTGATAGATAAGCCATTCGATATTTTTGTGAAATTTTGCTCTAGTACGTTAAAATTTACAATAAATATGATTTTGGAATAGAAAATAAATATAGTGAGTTACGGGCAGGCTTGCCCTGCCGGGCTAACATGCGCAGCACGAGAAAATTTTGTCGACGCAATTCCTATCTCATGTCTTGCAAAATTTCGCAATTTGCAAAATTAAAGAGTTAGTTATTTTAGCCTAGTCGCCACGTCGCAAAAACGGGGATTCACTTGCAAAAGGTTGGAAGGATTGCCTCGTTGGTCTCATTTTTAAGGTCCAAGTTGACAGAGCGCGCGGACGTCGCTCAAGGTCGAAAATTTGAAAATTTCATAAGAACACCTAAACATAACACTTATCTAAATTGAGAACTAACCGACGTTATGTAAGGTAAAACTACCTGGTGACTGGGCTATTACTTCCTCATAAATTCTTCACGCCAAAAAATATGCTGAGCTTCTATTAAAATGCAGAATGCAAAATGCCTCGACAAATCTCTCCGAAATTGTGTTCCGTTCTCTTTACTTTAACTGTTCAGTTTTATCAGACAGGGAGAACCGTAACTATTTTTATTTATTTCTCTTTAGATGGAACTAGAAGGAGATAAATAAAAAAATGCAAGCATAAACGTTTATGCGCGTTTATTTATATGCATGTCCACTAAGGGCCTATTCAAGGACTTTATATAGTACTTAATACTTCTATGGGCCTATTTTACCCACATTTGTCTGAGGAACAAGATGTTTTGACAGAATTTCTATACAAAAGCTGTCAAAATGACAATTTAATTCCTCAGATAAAAGTCTTTAGAGAAAATCCAAATACCATCCTGTCTGACCTGATAGTGGCAATAAAACCTCATGCATGGTTGTATTCACGACCAATAAGTCACAAGCAATCGGCGATTTAATTGGCGTAAGGGATAAGGACTTGAATGTCTCTTACGTCAATTGAAAGGGCGTCGATATTTTGATGTTCTACAACCAAATTTAAAAGCTTTCCCCACTTCACAATTTACAGAATTATACGAACCATTTCATATCAAAAGTAGAGGTTTACGAGTGGCCCATATAATTTCGCATTATCACTCCAAATTAACGTTCTTTTATAGCAGCATAAAGGCCGAATATACGCGTGGTAGCGCTATGGCGTGGTTTGCAGCATTCCATTGTACGGGCCTCGTTTCGATTTTTTATAACGAACAGCACTTGTTACGGCCTGTAAACGCGGTTTGATGTTGTGAGCCGTACACGCACTTAATTATTATTGTGAATCGTACAAACGGCTTTGAGGAGCGAGATTAAAAATTCGAGTGATGTAGATACGAACGTGTGTTACTCGAAATTAGAAATATTTTGAATAAATAATTTTATTTTCAAGAAACATGGTTTTACAAAGATGGTCATCATATAAAACTCAATATCTATCTGTTCCGCTATCCTACATACCGAACCCTTCGTGACCTTTACGCCGTTCTTTCCTATTTTTCCTGAATTTAACTACTTCTCCAAAGAGCACAAGGGCGGCAACGAACTCAACACACATTCACTAAACATTATAGGGCAAAACCTCCACAAAGTATATGAATCTCTAGAAGGAGATCGCAAAGCCACGGTGTACAAGCACCTGTTAAGTAAGGCTCAAACGTACAAGTAACTCTTTATCGCTAGTAGATTCTTACGGCTTCACCTACTTGGAGTCCTACGAGCTAAGTCCTATACAAGTGTCTAGGGCAACACGACTTAGTCTTGTTTGTAGTATAAACATATTTTGTCTGTGAATGGAACAACAACAAAACAATACATGGAAACAATGTAAGTAATACCAATGGGAATTGGGTTTTTTTGGGGTAAATTGAAGGTGTTACTTGAAGCGTAAATCCGTGACTGGCGTGAATATGTTGACATCTCGATTTACATGCTTTTTTTTCTATTTATTTATACGCTTCCCACGCCTATGGTTTTATAGGAAAAAAGAGATTTATGCATAAGTTTTAGAGGTTTCTCTAGAACTATCCATAAATGGAGTTGTAATTCTTTTTCCTATGAAAATGGGAAGCGTATACATATAAATAAAAAAAATGTGTGAAGTATTCTTGCTTTATTTAGTTTTAATTTTTTCATTTTGATAAGACTTACAACTAATAATGTTCAGTAAACAAAGCGCAATATAAATAAATGCGATAACTTCTTACATTAGACAGCAAAAATGTCTGCTCCATCAACAATTTTAAATCAAAGCAGCCTAACAATGTATTATGTATAAACGTACAGCGGCAAAAGCGGGGATGACGTTAAGCTGATAACCCAAAATTATAGGGGGACGGTCTGAAGTGACAGGCGGATAAAAATGGCGAAAAAAAATACCTTGTAATTTAATTTCACCAGAAAACACGAACGCTAATAATAGCTTTTTGAAAGGCAAATAATCGGGGTTGGCGTACTAGTTACGCCACCCCCTCACCTCGTCCTTCGTCGCCCCACCCCGCAGCATCCGCGTGTGACGTCAGAGCATCGATCGCACCCTCCCGCCGAAATGTGCGGTTGTTAGGGTTGCAGCATCATACTATCATCAGCTAACGCGCCAAATTTGACGGGAAATTGGTTTAGTGCCGAGTAAATTGTTTATTGCGGGTTCGTTTATTCACAATCTACCTATGTGTATCACTGAATTGTAGCCTTTTGCTATAGCACGCCAATTGTCAATTAAATAGAGATTTTGTAAAGCAGCGACAGAAATAAATACTGTATTACACACCTGGACGACTGTGCGATCTTTTTCGCAAAAACATTTATCAACCCTGTAAAGGTCAGTGCCGAAAAATCCCTTTCTAAGTAAAAAGGTTACGTAACGGAGCACTTATGTTTCTTTAGTAAACGGTCTTTGAAGAGAAGGTTCATGAAGTGAACGCATCTTTTCAAATGTCGAACGGATTGTTTTTTTCACAGATAATTTATGCAATCCGTCCATTTAGCTGCGAGTGTCAAAGAGCGAAATAAATACGAAACGCGCCACTCGTTTTCACGAATTGACACAGCAATCCTTCATTTTAATCTTTTCATCGAAGCGTTGATTTTACACTTTACACTTAAATTAATGAGTGTCATTTCCACGGAGAATATAATCACAACATTTTTGTCATTTCTTTATTTAACGGCCTTTTTGGGTACTTTGATTGGCGTATAAAATATCGTTTACCTTTTAATAATTTATCATACTTGTGTGCTCTCTTATCTGTTAATTAATAGCCACTGCAAACACCTATTACAAGCCAAGCGTGGTGATTGTGGGAATTATCTCTTATGATGTTCGTTTTAGCGGTCATTGGGAGACCTATTGTTCAGCAGTATACCTACGGGTTCTTCTTCTCCTCTCGTGTCGTCACGACTTAAATGAGAATAGCTCATGCCGTGGTGAAAAGATTAGTCAGTCAGCAAGGTTGGTAGCGGGGCTGACTGCGCAGGATGCGCCAGACGTATTTAAGTATCATCACTCGTCGAGGCTCTTTTTATGCACCTACGTGTTGATATCTAAAGTTTTTTTTTGTCTATTTATGGGTTATAGCGTTCCCTTCTATCTTTCATCTAAACAGACCTTTTATTTTTAAAACATTACAAACACTTCGACATCCAACGATGTATGGATTGCCCGCACGAACTCATAAGATTGATGATGCGTTCAATGGTGCCATGTTTTCTATTAAACGGCATAAACCTGAACACAAAACTTTTAACATCTTTTAGAAGGTGAACCAGTAAACGCCATCTGCAGTAAACTAGACCAAAAATAACTACTATAACAGCAACAGGATGCAATTTTTCCTTTTGGATGAGTCTGTGCAGATATGCTATCTTTATTAATGTACTTTTGCCTACCGTTGTACCTACACATTTCTTAACTGCAGTGCTCTCAAAGCCCTGTTCTTTGCTTTAGTCAATAAAATTCGATTCCTACACATACAAAGCACGTCCGGCAAACCCTGGGCAGTCAACTCTGCTACCTTGCTGACTGGCTAATCTTTTCACCATGACATAAGCTTTTCTCATTTAGCTCGTGCCGACATGAGAGAGAGAAATACTTTAAAGGCACAGTTTAGCATTACGGCCATTATAAATACTAGACTAGGTAGGTAAGCAAAAAAAATCATAGCTATATGGTTATACGAACCGGGACTAGCCCAGGTACCTTCGACAATGACTTAAAATAACTACTGACATACTCTTATTTATTTTTTCACTTTTTCTCGTTTGGACATGTCGCTCCTGGCGGTAAGCGCAGACAGGGCCCCTTTACCCCTCTGGCTCTCACAGATACACGATGGAACACAGTAAACTGCTTGGCGTCGGACTTTAATATGAGGGTTGTAGCTAGCCAGGCGGACGGTATAGATCCTTACCACCAAGCGTGCTGGGTTCTGTTGAATCTTACAACACGCGTCTATTCGCAGCGTGCGGTGAGGAAATTTTATAATCTAGCCTGACCACACACGGGGGAAAATGAAAAAAATGAACAAAGTGTGACAAAAATAGGTACTCACAAACAAATCTGAACTCTCGGTTTTTGATCAGCTCATCTACCCAGCAACCCGGCTGGATCCAACTGCCGGGGTTGGCATAGAAGTCAACGTCACCAATCGGCCGAAGAAACCCGAAGATCCCAGGGTTCGTGTGCAACACGTCCACGAAGGATGCATCGCCTTTGGCGAGGTGACCGTTGGTATCCGACAAACTGTAACCAGGGTAGGCTGGGTCTAAGCCTGGAATGTAGAAATATTAATATTAAGACTGATTTCTCGAAGTGACGCGGCGTCTTGCGTAGGCGGTTCAAAGCGACGCGAATTGCGAAGCGATCCGATGCGGTGACACGCTAATTCAATGCGATGCGGCGGCTTTGTCCTGCGAGCTCGCGAGCCGCCCGCCGCGCGCCGCCGTCATTCAGTAACACTGTACGGCACCACATCCAGTTCGCGCGAAAATATCAAGCCAACTGATTGCGTTCGCTTCGCTTCGCGCCGCGACGCACCGCACTCCACGTGCGTTTGGTCACGTAGGCCACTTCGATAGGTATCGACTGTTTGTTGTTTTCGCGTCGGGCCGCGCCGCTTCGCGTCGTTTCTAGATCGCTCACGTAAGATGCCGCGTGAGAGTCGTTCTGATTTTCTCTTTCTCGACAAGAAAAACAGAGATAACATGAGACTTGCTTCAAGAAACTCTCCTCGTGTAAATCGGCGTTTAAGATCAAAATGAATGATGGAAGTGAGATTGGCAGCGGGTCAAACCCTAGAATATTGGTAACACTACGATCTCCTTTCTAAAGTTCGCGTGGAAGTGCTAATCATCGCCTGAGGTTTAAGAACCACAGGAAGGCAGTTTGCTTTGTCTTGTCTACCACGCGCACCCTGCTGCTCCTGTACCTCAGGCGGTGACTTGCACTTGCCCGCAGACTACATTCAGGGACTAGGAAATAACTTTATGGAATTAATAACAAAAAGAAAACTCAAGAAGTCACGTGATCAAATCAGTAGTGCGAGCAGGTTATCGAACACTGACTCCCGCATGCGTTTAACATAGCCTAGCGGTTAAAATGATTTACTATAGCATTTTAAAACACTAATCCTGACTGCAGCAGTCACAAATTCCAACATTCCCCCAATACCTCGTTTTAATAGCTTCATATCTCACCGGTAATCCTGCCGACCAGCAAGCCTCGTGACCGCAAGTTCTTGCCAGCGAACCCTGCGGCTTCAGCGCCCAATGAGAAGCCGACCACGTGGATAGACGAGGCGGGAACCCCGATAGAGTCCAGGAATTGGATGAAGTCAGCTAGCCTTCTGCCCATGTATCGCGTGTTTCGTACTGCTGATATGTACCTGCGTAATTAGAGGTATAACACTAATAGTCCAGCCATTTAAATATTGTTTAAAAAGTAAACGAACTGAAACTGAAAAGGCATGTTGACAGTATCAATACATTGCAAATCCAATTAGTCCGCCAGTTAGAGTTTTGAAAAATAATGGACACGTATTTTTTCTTTTGTTAAATCTATGAATATTTGGAAAGATAAAACGCATCAAAACTCGAGAGTGGGGGCTTGTGACGTCAGAAGCAAGTAAAAATTTTACTTGCTTGTGACATTTTGCCAATTTTAAAAGTGTCGTATCTTCGTCAATTTTGGTTTAGGTACGTAACAAAAGAAAAAATACGGGTTAAATATTTTTTGATAATCTAACTGACGGACTAATTAGATTTTTTCAATCAAATACCCTTTTACCGAAAAGATAGACAAAATAGATATAAACAGTGGAAGCACGCGGCGTTGGTTTAAACCACAGAATAGAACTTGTTTTTTTTCTAATTCGTGGTTTAAAGGCACACATTATTAGAAAACTAAAATTATTGAAAAATACATTTTTTATTATTTGGAGTCTAAAAAAAACGGAATGTTTTACGATTACAGCTTTGTTTACCTTTTATACAAAATTTGAATGGCTGGACTATGGCAGATGTGCTGCAGTGGACTTCAATAGACTGAGTCAATTGAATCATTGATTAAAGGAGTATTTCGTCGTATTAATTAGTATTAGTACGACGTCTTATCAGGAAGAAACACAAACATCGAATGGTTTGGTTTTTTAAATTGTATAAAGATTTATTACATTTCCCCTGCTTTCCTGTAACTTTTCCAATTGAATAATTAACGGGAAAAGACTAAAATTAATTACTCGACAAACAAAAACGAGAAAGAAAAACTGAACGGACCATTTTGTGCCTTCAGATGTGGGAACACAACATAAATCTAGTCAAACGCTGTTGGCTAGTAGCCATTGCGTAATAAATAAGAGACCTATAACGTTTTACTTCAGAGTAGGGTTACCAGGCGTCAGGATTTGTCCTACCGGCAGGACTTTTAGGCACTGGGCAGGATTCTGGGCGGTCTTTGAAAATGTCGGGATGCTTTATTTTTTCTTGAAATACCGTTTAATTATAATTTTTTTCTGCTCGTTGCCTTGACTCGTTGCTGACTGCCTCATCGGTCTAGTTTTCAGTAGAAGCAAATCTTAAATCGGCCATTTTTAATCCTATTCATTATATAATCATGTTGCATAAAGCTGCCTTGACGATCTAGTGGTCGCAAGCGCAACTGCAGAGCGTGATGTTCCGAGTTCTTTCCCCAGGTCGGGCAAAGTGTTATTGGATTTTTCCGTGTAGAATTTCTCAACAGCAACCCGGAGTGTAGGTTTTTGCCCGGTCGATGGCAATAGGCTCGCCCCCTACGAGGGACTTAAACATAACAGCGAAAAGGGTGTTCTACACACCTCTGCCCAACCCTTTGGGGAGTACATGCGTGATGTTATGTTATGTATTTTATCGAAGTCGGGAGTCTCTGGTCTGGCGGCCATCACACAAAAGATACTAAACCTACATTACGCGTGCTCGCGGTAATAATATTATGTCTATTGTGTATATTGGGCAATAAAGTCGTAATCGCTATGGCTTTGATTTTGACAGGTCAACAATTTCCATAGCAACGTATAACACGTTCAGTGTTAGTAGTACTGTACTGTAGTCGCATTCGCCATGCCGGGTGCCCTCGTGGAGGGCTCGTTTTAAATGTAGGTTTATCTTGGAAAATACACCATCATGAAACAAGCAAACACCTATTTTACTACGTAGTAGCGTATTTTACACGTTTTTTAACCTAATGCCAGGAACCCTCCTCGAGGGTTCACTCTTAGCGCAAGTGTAATGCAGAGGACCCTCCTAGAAGGTCCACTAGCAATATGTATGGCGGCATGGCGTATGAGCTCTATGAAAAGTGTGGTGGACTCGAACGTGTTATCAATTCGACTGTTCTACAACTATGTACCACGCAATGAATATTATTTTTGACACATCAACTGCCATGAATGATGTTGGTTACATTACGCGATTGCCCTGCGGGACATTGTTACAGCAATCAGGCTTGATGTCAGGACTTTTCAGTTTAACTGGTAACCCTACTCCAGGGACTGTATTCGGTCGTATTAACCCTCCGTATGCGGAATCATAATGTTTCAGTAACATGTTAAGCGCTGTAACAACTGGATTTCGCTTATGTATGGACCCGGTTTATTCGACCACAATAATTTGTTGGTACTGTGTCGCAGTATTTAGGTTCTCTGTGGTTGGATATAGGTATTGAAACAGTATTTTCGTGGGTACCGTGACAATTGGTTAGTGTTTTTTTTTTTCTTAAATAATGTTGATTCACCAGAATTTTGTCTATATCATGACTGTATTGACCGACACAAATCTTATTTGATCAAACACCCGGATCAGGATCTATTGGACACACGTGAATCGAACCCAGCTCATAAAACCTACAGCTCTACGTCAAGATTAGAAATGATTTTTTTTACGTGCGGTTAGCCTCATAGATATCCTCTATACTTTGGCTTGGATCGCGAGATTAACTAGTGCATTCACTACAAACCCGGCAGACCCATCTGTGACCTATTGTAACACACTGCGCTAATCTGCTCTCCAACCGCTAATAAAAGTTCCTGATAGCAGTCTATTCTTAGTGTAGTATTAGGCCCCCAGCTGATTGTGAGTTTTTGTCACGGTGACTTTTTGTAACCAAGTCGAATGCTATGAAGATTTATATGGGAGTGCGCTCACTATGGTGACGTGACGTTACGGTGACAAATATATATTTTCATAGCATTAGACTTGGTAACAAAAAGTCACCGTGACAAAAAATCATAATCAGCAGGGGGCCTTAGTTTAGTAAAGTAGTACTAGTAAAGCTCCTTGTGAAAAAACTCGCCCGGGGACGTAGTACCTATATGTACAGATGTACAATGTGTAAATAGATATTTCAGCCGCTCTTCAAACCGGAACACAGCAATGCTGCATTCCAGCACGAATAAGGGTTAAATTACAAGTATCCAACACTATTTTTAGTATACACAAAAACCGAGACATCCCAAAAAAATTGTAATCAGAATTACCGGAGTATGTATTTTTTTAATAAATCTCCGAGTTACACCTTAGTTTGTGTTGCGTTAAGTTCCCCAGTAGTGTGAAATGCTGGGGTTGCCTAATACGCGGAAACTGACCGAGTGGACCGTCTCAAGCCTCAAGCAGTCTAGAGTCCCGTCCACTGTTATGCATAGAAACCTATTGAAACAAAACCGAAATTTATGAAAAAAATGCAAGATTTAACATGGTATAAAAACTATGCCAATCGATTCTCCTAATGATTCTGAACAAACTAGTTTCAGGTTTAGTGTATACTAAAACTAAACTTGTATCATTTTTCTACTTTTTCTCTAAGGCAACGCCGCATCTGCTCTTAAGGCTCTTGGTGTTGTAGGTGTATATAGGAGGCGATGACCACTTTCCATCAGGTAGGCCGTGGGAAAGATAGTCAGAAAATTAACCCTTAATAGGGCATAAGAATTTAAGAAACAGTAAATAACAAATAATTTGGTAATTTTTAAAAATAAAAAAAAAAAACTTGATTTTTAGCGTTTTTTTTTGTTATCATTGAAAATAGTTAAAAATTGTGATGTTGCCAGGTTTAAAAATAAAAATATAACAAAGAGGTTTTTGCGACATCATCCAAAAAAGTTGGTGGTAAACATATTCCCTTTGCCTAACTAGTTACTTTTAAAAACAAATAAGAAGAAAATGGCATAAAATGATTGTAAATAAGTATAACAATCATATTATCATCATATTACCCGTAAGACAATCATATTTAAATGTGTTAAATTACCAAGGAAAAACGACGAGTCGTGACCAATCAACTGCGATGAAATTATAGTTGCCTGCTGATAAGTGCGCTGAAAACAAAAACAAAACGTTTTTTAAATTTATCATATGTTTCCCGTCATGTACACCTGAAAATACGTTGTAATACAAGTTGTAACAAATTGTTTAAAGCTCTTTTTATTTTAATAGTAGGTACTTTTTTTTAACAAGTAATGAATATGTATAAAATATTAAAAGCAAGTTATTTATACAGGGCGAAATTGTAAACACTCGACAAACCGAAATGGGAGATTGTACTCATTACTATGAACACCTTTTACTATGTGACCAAACCTGAAATCGCGAAAAAAAAACAGCTGTTCCCTACATTTTGACGAGTTATGCGAACATAATGTAGGGAACACAGCAATTAATTATTTTTTCGAAAAATTTCTTCGCTGTATGTAGAATACGTGTTTTATTACCTAAGTGTAAACGAGGGGTTAAGAACCTGCTTATACAATGTTAGTCGTAAAGGGGTTACTAATCTAAAAGGGCATTAAAGTACCCATAATAATGAATAACTTTGGTGCTACTTTCCCAAAAGTCAGTAGTTTAAGAGAAATAGTTGTTCAAAGATTTCAATCATTAACTATCATCAGCTGTGTTTGCATTTTAGGTCATATTTAGAGTCATAGATTACAGCCCCATTTTCTAAAATCATAACTAAATCAAGGTTTTCAATTTTTTATAAATAAAAAAAAATATTTTTGTATAGAAATAAAAATTAAAGCATTTTTTTACTTTTGCGTATTTTTTAAACAGTCATCAGTGATACTTTATTTAATCAGCGGATTAGTACCTCCTTTTCGACTAACCTTGTGTATCATCATCATAGGGTCCTTTTTATTTGCTACATCGAAATGTCAATGCATAAAAATAATTTCACGCGTTTGCAAGCATGTCTGATGCGCGAAAACCTCACCACAACAAAACGACATCTGCATGTTGCGCTGTATTCTATCGCCCAACCTTAAAGCACTAAGAATCCATCGCAAGAGCTCCAATAACCTACCGACCTACCCACTTCCACCATAGAGATCCATAGCAAAAGGGTTTCTGCATACTTGTATGCATAACTTTAATTGGCATTACCATTTCCAAATGCATTAGCTCTCCGACTAAAACAAGCTACGGACCGCCCATCTCTTGTCGTGAATGTCGTACAATGCGACCAATGAATCAAGAGAAGAGGACATAGGATTGCGGAGGTCAAATACGAGTAGAACATGGAAGTCGTCCCATGTAAAATAATTATTTTCTAAAAATATTGAATTTTAGTGAGACTTCTTCTTCAGCTATATTGAGGTCACCTTCCAGCCTAATTACATGGGACTAAATACCAGTTTTTTACACGGAGCGACTACCATAAGACCTCCGCAACCCAGTAATGCCGGTATCCTGATATTATATCAGTTGTCAGATTTTCGGGCTTCGGACTACCCGTAACGACTGTCATAGGTATTCGTATGACACCCGGGCGAGGCACGGATTGGTCTCGATGTGTAACGAACGGTCACCCATCCATGGTCTGACCACGACAAGCGCTGCTTAACCTCGCAAATTGTATGATCGGCGCGGTGATTAATTAGCCACGAGCCCCTGCCTTCTCCTCTCTAATATTTACGTTTAGGGAAAATATAACAAAAAAAAGATTAATTACTAGCTGGACCGGCGAACTGCGAACCGCTGTTTTTTTTTTGTGTTTTTTTTAATTTTCTTTTATGCAAACCTTGTCCTGACAGTAACAAACACACAAAAAAAAGAATTATCCAATTTGGTGCAGTCGTTCGGAAGTTATACGCGTAAATGCATTTCGGCGATTCATTTTTAGATTATGGGTACTTTAATACCCTTTGAGGTTAAAATAGATAAGTACCCTTAATAATTTTATGGGTCTTTGCCTATTTACACCCTTTCCGGCGTCCAAGCTAAAAAAAGGGCGAAGAACGCCTACAAACTTTCGTTATTTGTTGAATTTGAGCAAACTTTGTATGGAACGAATCCGGTTTCATTCGGAACTAACCGGTATCGAAGCCCGTTCGTTGGTCTTCGTTGGCGTTCCTTGGCTTGGTGTATATGTACAGTAACAGGATTTAATTAGTTTTTGTTCGTTTACTGAAGCCAACTTCAACATTGTTCGCAAAATGGTAAGCAAGACGCAGCCGTAATTTTCTTTCAGTACGCTGAAATCTCATAATCATAAAAGTATAGACGACTGCATTAATTGAGTACCCCGCTAATAACATTGGAGGCTCTTATAATGTGCCCTGGCATTTGTGGTTTTATGAATTTAATAGGGGTTAATGTAGGTTTCTATACAAGATTAGTTGGGAAGGGAGTATTAGGGTGTTTTTAGAGTCATGCGGATTTCGTCACGCACGCGGGTTTGACCCGCATGCGTGGCACCTGAATTTCGCCTCTCCATACACGTGTTTATTATGATGCGTGGTCCACGCACGAAAAGGTGAATTGTGACCGGCACGCATGCGGGTCAAACCCGCGTCTTTGACGAAATACGCATGACACTAAAAACACCCTGTACTAATTCGCAGAAGAGCTATTTCTCTTAAAATATAGACTTTTAGGGAAAGTTGTAGAACAAAAGTTATTCTTTGTTATGGGTTCTTTAACACCCCTTTCGGATTTGTACTCCCTTTTCGATTAACCTTGTATAAATACGTACACTATTTTTTTATATAATAGAAGTTCTAGAGTGCATTAAAAGAGCTTCCACAAGTTAGCAGACGAGTTACCAATTGATGCAGCTGTGTGTACCTAAGCTGTGTGTACTAAAGCAACAACATTATATCGTCCTTTCACCCTTCCCTATTTACAATCGCAATAACTCCATAGAACGACCACTAACAATTTTAACATTGGCCATAAAGATAGTGGTGTCGTATGACGATAAAATCATTTTTATTACTACATTGCCACCATATTTGGTTTCCATAAATATTTAATTATCGGGCATGCATCAATGAACGTGTGCTCTATCCATTAGTACTGATTAACTGTGTTATTATATGGACTAAGGTTGTCCAGTTGTTGATGTCTTATTGCCAATATTGAAAACGTGAAAATTTAACGTATTATTTGACTTGTTCGCGTTTAACCCTAGTCGCACCTGGCAAACGCAGACAGGGTCTAAGATGGTGCACAAGAATTCAAGTAACAGAGATATAAAGGGGTTCCCCTATACCCTCTCGCTCTCACATACACACGACGGAACACAGTAAACTGCTTGGCACTGGACTTTAATGTGAGGGTGGTAGCTAGCCAGCGGACCGTATAGACCCTACCTTCAAGCGTTCAAGGGTTTTGTCGAATCTTAAAACACGCGTTTATTCCCAGCGTACGGTGAGGAAATTTTATTTTCTAGCTCGATCCTACTCCTCTGACTTTTCAAATTTATGTACGCACCAGAATCTGACTATCACGCGTTAACGGTGAAGAAAAACATCGTGAGGCAACCTGCACATCTGAAGGGCTTCCCGATTGCGTGCGTACTAAGCGTGGTGGACTAAGGTCTAAACCCTTCTGAGAGTGGGACAATAATAGAAATATGTTATCAATAAGGTACTTATGCATTGTACAAGGTTTAACGGATTAGCGTACAACATCTAACCTAACCGAACGTCAGCTACATCTGTAAGAGATATCTCTTCTGATGACGGGATAACCAAAAGATATAACTAAGAAACCGGGTAAGTCCGGGTAACGGCATCGTGGGTACAAGAGGGCTGACTCAGCGTTCATCAATCCGAATACTCATGGTCACAACGGGCATGAGGTACCAGTATTAGGCATAGTCCGTCCATTTTTTTATAAAAGATAATCAAAACTATGATCGTGCAACACTCATTTTGCTTTAAAAACGCACATTTTTAAACGATTGAAGAATAAAGTGTTAAGGTTTTCTAAAAAGATGTATGTTTAAAGAATTCTGAAAGCAAAATTAATTTTTCCCACTCAAATATTTGATTACCTTTTATAAAAAAACGAAAATGGGAGAACACTACATTCAATACAAAACTGAAACTTAGAAGAAATGAGAAAGCCACGCGTTTTATAAAAAACCATACAAAGATAAACTTTATTTCTCTGATCATAAATTCCGAAGTATTTTAAAATTTTATTTTTTCCCTCTTAGTTGTGTGAACCATACATCGATATGACACGTTTTCAATGTTCACAATGTCACCTATTAGCACACGATAGTTATAAATGCAGCACTAATTGACTCCGCCGATGCATTCGTATGGAATCGATTAAACTGCGGCATTATTTAAATTAATTTTAAAAATAGATTCTGTTATCATTGTTTGCGTTTTATTTTAGGCATGCAATACTGACGTCATTATAATTGTTTTAAATAAAATAACCTCGCATATAAAATAAACATACAGATATGTAACACGCCATATGTATCCGAACACTTATTGCAATTACTTACTGGTTTAAATTAAATGAATTTTATCGGAAAAAAAACTTTTTTTTCCCTACAATAATATCGATGTCTAACAGCCAAAAAGGGATAACAGCCAATTTACAAACTTTACAGGAGAGTGGTTTAAAGTTCGGTAACGACGAAGAATTTAGGCTAAGAACATTAATTTACATACAGCCTAGGCGTTAAAAAGTATGTAGTAGAGTCGAGACTCTACGACATACTTTTCATTATGATTTTCAGTCATGAGACCAATCGATGCAAAAAAAAGAGGATTCCAACGAATACAAGTCCATTTCGCAAAAAATGCTGCTTATCCCTTTTTGGCTGTTAGGCATCGAATTATGTATATCTATAGTATCACCACACCTAGTAGTCATATGACTACTAGGTGTAATAATTTATATAAATTAAGAATGACTGACTAAAAAGTATAGCCAGGGGGCCAATTCTACTAACAGAAACTTTTATCAATTGAAATTGAATCGTTCATTCAGACTGTTTTCGTTTACGATAACTGTCAAAATGTTTGGTTTTGGTTTTGTTGTCAAACAATTTGATAGATTTTGTAAACGAAAACTGTCTGAATGGACGATTCAGTTGCAATTGATAAAAGTTTCTGTTAATAGAATTGGGCTCCAGTTATATTGAAAATGTAAAATGTAGCAAGAAGCTATTAACACGTGAGATTTGCTACGCCGTAGACGCCTCGTTATCGTTGGCTACGGGCCTACGAGAAGTGGTTACGGCATGTAGGTGTAAACAACTATTCAGAGTACTGTTAATTTGGAAAACAAAGAGTTGATCTGTTTTATTTCTATTTTATTTCTTTTAGTGTACAATAAAGTATATCTATCTATAGATTGCTTATCGTCAACTCGCCTACTGCTGAACGGAGATACTATATAAAATGGACCAAGAAAGTTAAAAAAAACTGTTTATTTTTCTTTGAACTTTCGAGCGTTAAGAAGTGATTTTCGCAAAATAAACAGAGTTTTACAATATTTATTTTTCCCAACGAACGTAATCTTTTCTTCGGTCCAACAAAATGTATGTTAAATAAGAAACTAATAATTATGCGTTAAGTATTTTTTTTCACCCGGAACACCATATTTATATCTACCGAGCATATACAATAGTAAGAAAATTCAGTTTCCTAACAGCCCCGCAAATAGCAAGAGTCTGAAGAAATCATGTTGAAAGAGCTTAGCAGATGACAAACTACTATTTGTGTATAACAACCTTTAAACCCGGTACCTGGCACACGTAACACGAACCGATAGAGCGTACCGATTCATTCCTTCGGGAATTTGATGACCTCTACGAAGCAGAAAATGTACCGATTTTATTTAGAATTTCATCTCGGCGGATAGATTGAAACCGTGACGACAGCAACATCCATCTTACTACATTAAAAAAAGATGTTATTATATCGTGTTGTTGACCTTGAACTGAACCAATTAACATACATGCAGATTTTGTAGGGTAACCCCAAAAGCACAATAGATATACATCTTAGAATAAGTACTAAAGCATAGAAGCCGCCTCGGTACTTGAAAAACGTACAAGGGCATCTGTCAAATATGGGCAATTTCGAGATTTTGAGCCAAAGCCACGCTACCAAATTAAATAGCCCGCCACTAGTACCGCCTGTCAAACGGCAACGACATTTTAAATTTTGTCGTATAATACTTGTGTCAGTGGCGCGGTGATTTGAAAAAATATTTTAGTCTAGAATTAGAATTTATATTTAATTAATTGTGTTTTGTATATGTGCACATTGTTCTTATAAATAAGAGTGTGCGCTACGTCCTGAATAGTAAAAAAATGTAAATCTCGCAAGGGATGTACAAAAAATCAAAGTGAAAATATCAGTTTCCACAAGTACGTAGTATTTTTATGTTTATTCATAGATTTTCCTTTAAATATATTTCATTATACATTAAATAAGTAAAAGTAAGACATTACCTTTTAGAAGAAGTAAAATAAATAAGTATAAACTATCTAAATCTTATCTATTTATCAATATGAATATTCGCCGAAGAAATTATTAAAGAGGTGCGAAAATTTTATCGATAAATCTATCGACAACGTGATTTTTGTGTTAGGTTTAATTAATTAGCTATTTATACATATTTTTTTTCATTCAGGTTACCCTGTGACGGATATTTTCGAAATAAATGGATTGCCGTGGTAGCTCACGAAATTGGTTGGTTTCCAAGAAAGCACCACAGAATTTGCTCCAGCCATTTCACTTTATCTTCTTTTACTCGTTCTGGCAAATGGCGAAGACTAAAGGGGGACTCTATACCAACATTATACCTTCAATCTAAATTTAAAAGCCTAAATTCTTATTGAATTGCATGTCTACAGGAAGTAAAAGAATTCGTGTAATTTCTTAAAAAAAAATTGGTACAGATAAAAAATAAGTATCTTTTTTTCTTGCAACGTTACGTTAGACATCTTCTTTCGGCCATTCATACAATAGACTATTTCAGATAATATTTCATTGTCTTGTTTATCTTTCAAATAAATGTTGTTTATACAGTCGTAATCTTCAAGCCTGATACATAAAATAATTAGGAGAACAGTGAATCTAAACAAAATTAACGTATGAAATAAACGATGATTAACTTACTTCTCAATCAGTTTGCATTTGGTGCCACAAACTTTTACTCCTCTTTACCGTAATTATCTTTATAAATCTTATATTTTTAGGGATGAGGTTTTTTTTAATAGATAGAGTTTTTCAAGAGGAAGGTTTTAAGCTATAAAACGTACACGTGCGAAGCCGGGGCGGGTCGCTAGTTATTATATATAAAACAATCATTATTTTGTTTTAAATTTCCAGCGCCTCGAAATTGACAACTTACCTGAGACCACGTGGCGCCGTTCTAGTGACAGAGAAAAACGTGCATGTCCAAGTACATTAAAGGCTGATTTTTCAATCGTCAGATAACTTTTATCTGGGGAATAAGTTTGACGTTTTGATAGCTTCTCTATAGAAAATATGTCAAACCGTCATATTTATTCCTCGAATAAAATTTATCTGACGATTGAAAAATCGGCCCTAACAGGAATACTCAATAATAATGTATTTAACTTTTGTGAAGCTTTTAATAATTACAAATTAAATAATAGACATTTATACTTAAACGATGACTTTATTTATTGATAGCGATAATAACAGGACCAGTCGAAGTGATGATGCTCGGGAGCAGGGTTGTTGCGAACATCAGCATCAGCATCAGCATCCGCTGATCTTCAGCATCTTTTTCAACATCAGCATCAGCATCCGCATTGATCGATGCTGATATTAATGCTGATGTTCGAGTCGAGTTGTGACAAGACCACACAGGGATGTAAGCCCCGCCGGCTTACATCCCGTGTAGTTTTTGCTTGCGAGTTTTGATCAATCCAAGGGCAGGCCGGGATTGCGTTTGCAAACAAATACAAACTTGTCTCATTCATTACGTTATACTTAATACGTAACTCCGCGTGAAAATTTTTTTTATCGTAAACTTTTGAGTTTGATAAATAATGCCGACCCCGTTGAAAAGTGGATTAGGTACCTTTGATTAAATTCCAATACCTATTAATTAAACGAAAGATTGGTAGCAGGTTATGCACTAGGTAGTCTAGGTACTTAATTACTAATCTAGTACTATACTAATTATTACTAAACTACTAAGTTTGATTATATTCTTATTAAAATCCCAAAAATTTTGAGACAATCGTTTATTTCAGTACCAAGGAAAACTGTGCAACTTTTAGATATACAGGGTATAAAAAGACTCATCACATAGCCGAAATCTACGCACTCTGTACATCAAACTAAACTACATTGACCAAAAATAATTGCTGGGAAACGAATTTTATTTTTTGCCATAAAAAAAAAAACGCTTTTTTTTGTAGCGGGCATTGTGTGGTTGTGGCGATGCCGCACGTTTGCATGCGTACAGCGGCCACACAGCTGAGCCAAGGCGGTCGTGTGCGTTTGATATTCGTTGCGTTTTGTAACTTCAAATGCGTAATTCATGAGGAAAAATTGAAAATTTTGATAAGGTTGTTTGAAAGAAAGTTTAGTATTATCGCTTAGAATACGTTTTTGGGAAAAACAAAAAAAATATGTATACTTTGACCTTCAATATCTCCAAAACCAATGGTTTCCCAGGTATGGTCTGGTAGAAAAAAATGACCCCAATGATGGGTAGAATATGTGGTTTTCGTTATCGTTAAGGGTCTTTTTACACCCGATATATTCAAAATGGTTTTTGATTGTTGATGTTTTGGTTTTTGAAGTTGAGTATCCCACCCTTTTCCCGGGTGGGATACTCAACTTCAAAAACCAAAACGTCAACAATCGAAATATCAACACCATATAATCAACAGTTTAATTGTTCAATGAATCAGAATACCATTGGCTTAAAATATAAACGGTTCAAAATAGTAACACTTCAGATGAGCAACGAATCTGAATATCACTGATTTATAACGTAAATTGTTCACTTGATCAACACTTTGCATTGCATTACACAAATTACATTCATAATTAAACAATAGTTAATTAATATTTTAGGTTTATTTCCTTGTACTCGTATGTGCATCCCACAACAATATAAATATGATTTCTTGTTCCAGAGACGTTTAGACAGCTATTAAACTATTTGCTTATGATTGCAGCATTTAACAATGTCTGCGACGAGTATTATGTTATGACTGAATATTTCACGATATTTTGTTAAACATCGATTTTGTGAAGTGTTGATTCAGTGAACAATTTACGTTATAAATCAGTGATATTCAGATTCGTTGCTCATCTGAAGTGTTGACATTTTGAACCGTTTATGTTTTAAGCTAATGTTATTCTGATTCATTGAAAAATTAAACTGTTGATTATATGGTGTTGATATTTTGATTGTTGATGTTTTGGTTTTTGAAGTTGAGTATCCCACCCACTTTTCCCTGCTTTTTTAAGAAAATAATAAGAATCAGCATCAGCATCCGCTGATGTCAATGGTAAAACATCAGCATCAGCATCCGCTGATGTGAAAAAAATATGCATCAGCAACAACCCTGCTCGGGAGAGGCCTATGTCCAGCAGTAGGCATCTTTCGGCTGAATAATAATGATATTATAACTTTACTTTTGTCATTATAACTTTCTAAGTAAGTATTTATATGATTGTACTATGGCAATATCCGGCATGGCTGTTATTTGGTTAACACAATCATAGTCACCTTCTTTCGGCCTTACAATACTACTTCAGATATTTCGTAATATACATCATACGATGACTTTATTTTATCGATAGCTATAGTCTAATAGTGTGAATACCCTCATCCCTAGTCTCTTTACAAAAGGTTACAAAATTATTTTTTACGGCCCGTCAAAAGTTTATCTTTCCCGCTCTGACAACAGCGAGTCCGCCATATGAGTAAATAGTATGGCTATATTTTGATTCGTTTATGCTAAGTAGCGCTCCTTCTATGCTTTACCTAGTACTTATTCTAAGATATACTTAAAAGCTAAAGTAGTACCTCAACTTACTATATTCGCCTGAATTGACACACTCACACAGACATACACTGTATACTGAGTATAATGTATAATGCTGCGTAGTGAAGCTCACTTAGAAGTCTTGTTGCAGTGCGTGTCTGTGTGAGTCAATTCAAGCGATTATAGGTAGTTGAGGTGGGGCCGAACCAAACGAACCAACCGAACCAAGGCCGAACCGTTCATTGAGACAGTTCTCAATTTCAAAAGCTATCAAATTGTTTCACACAAAAAACAAAATCAATCATTTTGAAAGTTTTCGAAAACAAAAACTGACTGACGGTTGTAGTTCGATTGCGTTTGGCAACAATTTATTTTAGGAGAATTAGGCCCCTGTTTTAGCTTATACAAGGTGTAACATAAATAACGCACAACCCTTTAAGGGGTCACTGTACTCATCATTATGAACAACTTTTTATTATGGGACACAAGCTGAAATCTTGAAAAAAAAATTGCTGTTCCTTACATTTTGACGAGTTATGCGAACATAAATGTAGGGAACAGCTGTTTTTTTTCGCCATTTCATGTTTGTCCAATAGTAAAAGTTGTTCATAATGATGAGTACAGTGACCCCTTAAGAGGTTGTGCGTTATTTATGTTGCACCTTGTATATCTATTGAGCCAAAAGTAACAACAACCTTGCAACATTTTTAAACAGAATAAATTCATGTCTTTTTCGGAAGTTTCTAAAACAGACTTAAAAAAAAAACTTTAATTCAGAATAATAGTCAATTGATATTGGGTCACAAAATAATAATCGCACGGATCGTACGATCTGCGAGGTTAAGCTGCGCTTGCCGCGGTTAGTCCTTGGATGGGTGTCCGTTCGTTACACAACAAGACCCCTCCGTGTCTCGGAGAGCACCACAGAAATCTAAGAGAGCACGTAAAACTGGCGATTCTGGTTATCATACGAATATCTATGGCAGTTGTTACGGGTAGTCAGAAGCCCGAAAGTGTATCAACTGGTAATAGATAAAGATAAAAAGATAAAAGATGATTTATTTTGCAAATATGGGTACAAAATGGAGTTACACATAGTAAAGTTCAGCCATATTTTACCAATCGGCATGCAAAAAATATAAATGAGAAAGCATCACATCAAACACATTAAATTAATTTAAAGAGAGAAAGATAACTTAAACTTACATGATTCACCTACTTATTATTCTTAACTATATTAGCAGTCGGAAGAGAAAAGTCCTTTTCATTTAAAAAATCTAAAATATTATAATATACTTTATATACTAAAAAAATTCGTAGCTTATTTTTAAAAAGTGACAAGGGCAGTTCTCTCCAACTTTTAGGCAATTTATTAAATATGATAGGAGCCATACAGAAGACACTTTGCGCATAAGGGTTGTTCGCGCAGTATGAAGGCATATCCTGCTGTTGTCGCGCCTATTACGTGGGACTACTTCATCTAATCGTTCGAATCGATGGGGATTTGTTTTAACAAAAACAGCTATTTCTAAAATATAGAGACATGGCAAAGTTAGAATTTTATATTTTTTAAAGTAGGGCACACAACTATCAGTAGGTTTCATTTTAAACATTGAGCGTACGCATCTCTTTTGAGCCTTGAACACCGTGTCTTTTTCTGTCGAGTTACCCCAAAAAATGACACCATAGCGTAGATGGGATTCAGCTAAACCATAGTAGGCTGTGAGTAACGCCTCCACACCTATTATAGATGACAAAGTGTGCAGTGCGTAAGCAGATTTACTTATTTTCTTGCACAAGATTTCGATATGGGGTTTCCAATTCAGTTTTTTGTCTATGTGGAGCCCTAAAAATTTTGTTGTTTCTACCTCTTCTATAGGTTGGTCATCGTACCGTATATTTAGAATACTCTTAGCATTGATCCGTTGACTAAAGTGTATTAATTTAGTTTTAGTCAGGTTAATTTTCAGGTTATTGTCATCTAGCCACTTTATCATTAGATTTATAGCATCATTTATATCACTTTCATAGGTATCAGCATTTTTACAGGGTATTGTTATAGTGCTATCGTCGGCAAATAGTGTTAGAGGTTGAGGGATGCCTTTCGGTAGATCATTAATATATAATATAAATAAAAGAGGACCCAGAACACTCCCCTGTGGCACACCACATGAAACTATACGTTCTGTGGATTGAAAATTAATTTCGTGTTTACTTTTCATATTAATTTGGTTTATATTTGTTGTTTGAGTTCTGTTATACAAGTAAGATTTAATGAGATTGTTGACATTCCCTCTAATGCCATAAGCTTCAAGTTTGTTTAGGAGTGTACCATAATGCACATAGTCAAAGGCTTGAGTCATGTCACAAAATACGCCACAGACCTGTTTCCTCTTATCCACGTTACATGTAACATTATATAAAAAATCATAAATGGCCATATTAATTGTTTTACCTATTCTAAATCCTTTCTGTTCCTCGCATATAATATTATGTTTTTCACTAAATGAATTAAGTTCCTTGTACAAGTATTTCTCAAATATTTTAGAAATTATAGGAATTAGTGATATAGGGCGATAATATTCCATTAGCTCCCTATCTTCCTTTTTAAATAGTGGCTTGACGATAGATACTTTTAGAGCATCAGGGTACACGCCTGCGCTAATGCTAAGATTAATGATATGACTCAAGTGACCGCAAATTTCATCCGAAACATGTTTTAGTATTATAGTAGCAATACCGTCATATCCCACACTGCTTGTATTATTTAAAGACATTATGATCTTCTTAATGTCGTCCGGTATACTAGGGGCCATGAACATTGATTTGTTATTGAAATCTAATGTGCACGTCCCAGGTCTGCAGTTGATATCTAGTTTTGGCTGTATTTTATCAATAAAAAAATCATTAAATGCATCTGCAATATTCTTGGGATGAGTTAAGACGTGGTTACCTATTTTAATTTTATTTATGTTACATTTAGGTACGTTAAACTTTGTACGATTGATAATTTGCCACGCGGTTTTCGATTTGTTTTTTGATATTTTTATATTGTAGTTGTTTTGTGCTTTTTGTGTTAAGTGAATAATTTTTTTGTACATTTTAGAATAATTAGAGAACATGGTTTTATTATTTTTGCTACGGTTAAGTCTAAACTGCCATAGGAGTTTCCTTTTCTTTTTACTGCATAGTTTGATCCCTTTTGATAACCATTTAGTTTTTCTTATTGTATTTATTTTAACCGCTTTCAATGGAAAACACTGATCGTATAATAACTTGAAAATCTCAATGAAATAATTATAAGCTACATTTGGCTCATCCGTGTCATATAGTTCTGAAAAGGAAAGACTCATTAGATGGTTTTTGAATTTTAGTATATTCTCCGTACTATAGTCCCTTCTCGTTGCGTACCAATACTTAATACAACATATTTTTTGTGTTGGACATTGAAATAGCTGTGCTGTATGATCCGACAGTGCAAACTCTAATACCTCCGTCTTACATGCGTTAACATTATGCGCAAAGTTGTCAATGCATGACAAACTGGCCATGCGAGTTGGTTGTTTCAATGCAAGTTTCAGATTGTAACTCATTAAAAGACATTCAAAGGCATTAGTTGCACTATTTTGCTTTAGTACATCTATGTTAAAATCTCCGCAAAGAACAATTTTCTTACCGCGTGTACGTAAAATTTCTTGCAAGAGCATTTCAAGTTTATCAAAGCAATAATTTAAATTATTTGTGTTCGGAATTCTATATATACATACAATTATTATCTTATAACTAGTCAGTTCCACGCCACAGCACTCAAATATGCCTGGAGTTGATAACTTTGCTATTTTTGGCAATTCTTTCCTTTGTAGCCCATTCTTAACGAGGATACATGCACCACCTCTTTTTTGTTCTTTTCTACAATAATAAGCAGCCAAATTATAGTTAGGTATATACAATAAATTTTGATACCCTTCCATGATAAAGTGCTCAGTAATACACAAGATATCAATATTCCTCTTTTTTTTAGATAGTTCTTCTAGACATACCAACAGATCATCTGCTTTATTTATTAAACCTGCTATATTTTGATGCAATATGTTGATATATCTATTAGAGAAAAAACTGTTCATTCTCATCAGTAACAGTGCATGAAACAGAGTGTGGCAAAGACACTTTATCAGGAAAGTTACACGAATCTAAGTCACCATATTGTGTAAATTCATTTATCATTAAACTTATATTACGGAATATATTGGCCATACCGCGATTATTTACAGAACCATTACTCTTTGCAAACATAGTAAAATCATAATTAAGATAATAATTAGAATCAAATAAGTAGGCAAAATTATATGTACACGCATCTAGATAGACTAAACTGTTAAAGGTTTCTATTCTCGAATTAAACATTGTAGAGTACTCATTTAGTTTAAATGTGGGAGCACATAATATGATATTTGTGTGTTGTAATTTTGACAGCGTTTCACGTATGCTGATAGTCAGTTCGATATAGTTCTTGGTGTGACGAAAGTCTTCTTCCCCGATGAATATCAAGCAGTAGTCATTCATCGTGTAGCCCTTTAATTTACGATCCAAATTAAAGATAAGATTCTTTATACCAC
This sequence comes from Amphipyra tragopoginis, assembly GCA_905220435.1. Lineage (NCBI taxonomy): Eukaryota > Metazoa > Arthropoda > Insecta > Lepidoptera > Noctuidae > Amphipyra > Amphipyra tragopoginis. Next base: position 18,094,759 of record HG992009.1, read on the forward strand.
AGTTGGGTGTCAGATAGTGGCAAATTCCATAATTAGAGAATATATCTTCTGCGATTTCTAGCATTTTATTATTTTTATTGCTACTTATAATACTTAATTTACTCTTTCTAGTTTTGTTACTGTTATAACTTAGTTTAGAATGTTGTATTTCGTTTTTTTTTTCTTTATTGCCATTATTGTGGATAGCGCCATCTGTGATCGATTTATCCAACTGTTGATGATCTAGATCACTGGTTGGTGATGTAGATTTTTTAGCTCTTGCGGTAAATCCCTCACATTCACTAGACCTTTCTGTGTTTTTTTTCACAGTCTGGTTAACTTTTGCTGATTTTTTCTTAATTTTTGGTGTTTGTGGCTTTAATTTAGCAGGAGAGCATGCCACTTTTTTGTACAGTGCATTCTGTTTCTGTAACTCCTGGTTAAGGCGATTGAGGTTCGTATTTTCTACAGTTAAGGATTCTATTTCGTTGTGGGCACTATTGAGTTCCAGTGTTAATTGTTCTAAATGAAGTTTTAACTTGGTAATTTGGTCCTCTTCATCATCTGAAATATCAGGTAAACTGGTTGTGGTGCCATCTATCGGAGAGTTCGTTAATAAAGTGTCTTCATTTCCATCATCGGTATTTGTTTCAGACTTTGAACGGTTGCGTCTAAACGTGATGTTCTCTAAGAAGTTCATTTTTTTTTTATAAATATCTTAGATATAATTTAGAAATAATTCAAAAATGGAAAAAGACCATTCGATATTGCGGGTCTCGAACTCGCCTCTACAGGTGTTCACTGCGTTATGCCAACGCGTATAACGCTCGACCAGCGAATCTTTAAGTTTTGTTTCCAAATTACGGTTCCATAGGCGCACAGTAGTAACTGTTTCCGTTGTGAGAATATTTGTATTTTAAAATTGACGGTTAATTGAAAATTTTGTTTTTATTTTTCTATAAATAGATTTAAACACTGAATTGGTATAGAATTATTGTTAATGTAGTTAAATTGTCACTGAATGCTAATATTTGTCAATAATTCACCAGAACAACACAGTTTTCGGCCTATTTAGATCGGCACAGAACATAGAACGACACTTGATTTTTACAGTTTTTCACTTATTAAATCATGTATGTAGTCATTAGATAGCAATGTCACTTATTTATTATAGTCCACTTTCACTAAATTATCCATCAAAACATGTTAATTGCTGCTATAAATAATTTTAAAGATTTAAATACGACGGAGCTATTGTTATTGTGGCAACAGCGCCATCTACATTTTAGAATGTATAGTAACTGTGATCTTTAAATAATGATAAATGTAATCTTTTAGAATGTGTAGTAACTGGGTGTAATGGTAGTCGTTTCGTGTAAAATACTGATATTGAGCGTCGTCTGGTTAGACTGGAAGTTGACCCCAACATAATAGGGAATATGCATGTAATTCAAAACTCTTTCATTATTTAAATATACGTTGTACAGGAGTCAAGACATTATGTACATTTTTTTTTTACTTTTTTTAACGCATCACTTATTTTACAATTTTTTTTTTTTATTTTCTTTTGTGTATCTAAATTCAATCTCGAAACCCGTCGTCTTCGAAAATGCCGGAACTGACATCAAAATCCACGTGAATAAATCTTTAAATAATCTTTTCTTAGCAAACTGTTTGATTTCTCACTGAGGTAAGTTAGTAAGTGCGATTTCTGCTTGAATAAAGCTCAAGAAATAATTTAATTTACATGATTTGTGGCCAAAAAAGAAATGCAAACAAAACAGAATCGTGGATTAAGACGTCGCAATAAAGGATGTTAGAAAAGTAGAAAAAAAATTTGAAGTTTAATAATTGTTTTGAGCAACAAACAATAGTAACATTTGACTTTTAATACTTTTCTTGGGTTTATATTAATATGCTTTATTGATGAAGAGAAAAAAAAAATGCATGCGTATTCCCTATTGGGAAAAGGCTAGGAAAAAGGAAGGAAGGCCTAAGGTCGTACAATAGATCATGATAGTCAAAATAAAAACATTACCCCTTCACCATAAAACATTAATTTCCTCACCATCTCTAACAGTAGTAGTGCCTACTCCTCCAGTCGACTCCGAAAACCCCATCAAATAAATGACAGTTGGATTTGAGAAGTCAAACGCAGTCGCACGCAACCCATTGACATCATTAGGTGGTATAGTCTGAAACGTCGTAGGATTTGACCTGTAAACAAAAATATAAAGTTACTCAATTGTGTTATTAGAATAAGGAAAGAGTTTGTAAAAAGTTTGAAGGCCAGATTGCTGTTAGATTATAAACTTTTTTTTAATCAAAACTTTTTTGTTTTGTTTACCTGTCATGATAATTGAAAATCACGCTTGACAGTGAATTGTGATAGGCTAAAGACCGAGTTGATTGATTGGCCCCCATAGAAGTAATAAGTACTTCAATAAAGTCCTTGTTGGCCCCTGACAAGTAAATAATGACGCAATGATACGGTATATCTTCAGGCATATACTCATGTGTATGAATATTAATTCCTATTGGGATATAAATAAATGAACTTTATAAATAATTAGCGACCCGCCCCGGCTTCGCCCGGGTGCAATGTATAATACATATAAACCATCCTCTTGAATCACTCTATCTATTAAAAACAAACCGCATCAAAATCCGTTGCGGAGTTTTAAAGATCTAAGCACAAATAGGGACAGACAGCGGGAAGCGACTTTGTTTTATACTATGTAGTGAGAACTATCCCACTTTTAAAGGCTTTAAAATTAAGTTGACACTTTAATCTTAATAATTCTAACTTTAAAAGTTCTCTTTACAAATAATACTTGGCACTATAATTTTAATACAGCTAACTTCAAAGTCCCACGCAATTCTTACTAATATTATAAAAGCGAAAGTAACTCTGTCTGTATAACTGTGACTTCTTCACAACTAAACTACTGAACCGATTTTAATGAAACTTGGTAGAGAGATAGTCTGGAACCAGGAGAAGGATATAGGCTACTTTTATCCCGAAAAATACGGAATACGCTACAAACGACATTCACTCGGGCGAAGACGCGAGCTACCTCTAGTAAGACATAAAATGACAAATACAATACGGCCGACGTAACTTCGCAAGTCTGAAGTTACCTGATTAGCTGCGCAGTAGACAATTTCGTTTCTAAAAGATTCATTGCGCAGCCAAACAACTAACTTCAGACTCGCCAAGATACGTCGGCCGTATTGTAGCTAGCTGTGAGGTAAGTTAGGTCATGTTAGAACTGTGACCACTCAACAGAAACGATTCGCTTCGCCGATCGCTTTCCACCATTCCTTTAATGGGTGCTTTGAGAAACAAATAGTTTTTGATTGATAGATACAGTCTGTTTTTTAATCTCGGAGACTAAATTGACAGGTACAAATGCCAAACATGTTAAATATTCGAGCATTATTTTCAAATTTGACATTTCGTGCCTGTCAATTCAGTCTCCGAGATTAAAAAACGAACTTTAGTATGAACCGTTAATTTAGTAGTGGATACCATTATTTTTAAAATGTGCCTTTTAGATTTTTTGTTATTTCGATTAATTTTAAAGTGCTTTTAAAATACATCCCTTATTCATTCCTATGCTAAACATTGGTTTAAACCAAGACCACAAAATAACCACATAAGTCTGTATGTGGTTTGTTTTACAATAATTACAATTACTGATTTAACAATTAATTACGCCACTGGTAATCCCATTTCCGGGATATACATATTATATCAAAGAGTGTTGCTGTTACAAGCATCCGAACCACATAGCGAAAAAACCTCAACTTTGAGCCCAAACATACATTTTGTAACACACACTTGACACGACTCATACATTATCAGCGCGTAAACAACTCTTGTGTTCTATTGTGCTTCCCATTTCTTTGCCAAATTCTAGACTCATTGCCTTTTACGAAATCCGCGGTAGAAATATGTTTCATGTCCATATTAGTAGCCTGTAAGAAATCACTATGAGCGATAAAGCCACCTATCATTCTCCCGCCCTTACCCCAATTTATTTGGGGTTGAAGCAGCATGACTTTTTCTTCCATACTTCTATTATCAATCATCTCAGTGTTCAATTCCTTCCTAGCCATATCATCCTTCACATCCTTTCTTTGTTTTACCTCTTTTCTGAAAGCCATCCACATTTATACTTATAACTTTTCTCGTAACATTCTCCTTATTCCTCTGCAACAATCGATTGCTTCTCAGCCTTTCTGTTATCAATGCCACTTCCAAACTCTCTCCTACATATTCATTCCTTACCCTATCCATTCTCGTCACACCGGACATCTTAACATTTTCATCTCAGCTGTTTATCCATCTCTTTTGTGGCCCAATATTCCAATCCATACAAGACAGCAGGTCTGATCATGGTCTTGTAAATTTTCCCCAGTTTCCCCTTGAGTTTAAGGGGAATTCGGCAGTCGCAACATGCGATAAAGCCGCCCATTGTTAATTTATTATAACAATACAAAATTCTCTTAAAATAAAGGGTAAATAAAATAGGAGCGAGCGTGTCGATTACTTTACCACTCTTTAAAATGTTGTCATTTCAAATAAGTTTCATTTTTATATTATCTATTCTTCATACAAGGACATATCATAGAGTAAAACTGTCACGAACATGACGTCATACCCAAACCCTCATTTTGTTCAGTCCAGCCATTTCCTAATAGCGAGGCACGGTCATGAAACGTGCCTATTACCCGTGTTACCCTGATGTTGGCCTAAGCAAAGGTTATAGCAATTACGTTGCACGTCAACTGAATAAATGCTTGCATGCGCTGCCTTGCGATTGAACCTGCGCGGTCATATGATACCCTGGTCGTTTGGTTTTATTGTAGGTAAAGCGTATCAGAGTAAACTTTTTATGTTTTTTTTTTGTCGTGGGAAAATCCTCATGGATACCTGATGGAATCAGGCGTTACTTTGCGGAAATTCAGGACATACAAATATGCAAATACAATATCTAACTTTAATTCCGCTGAACAAGATCGCTAGTTTGGATGCAGTAGGTATGCGACGCGATAGGCGTCCTAGCGGTCGAGGAGCCAACATATACTGAGGATGTCCCGTGCAGGGGCGAAACACGTGTCGTACTGGTTCGGTTGCATGTTGCATTATTTTTTCACTCCTTCTGCATGTTGCATATACTTGTGGGCGAGAGGGTGGTGTTGCATACTGCATCCAAACTAGCGATCTTGTTTGGCGGAATTAAAGCTAGATATTGTATTTGCATATTTCGATGCCTCCCAATATAAAAGTGTCTAATAAGTGTCTAAGTTATTTTATTATAGTTATAGTTTATTTGACTGAAAAAATCTAATTAGTCCGTCAGTTAGATTATCAAAAAACGGTCGGGGAAAAAGTCTTTTCGCATTATAGTATGTATGAACTTGTAATAAAATCTCTTTGGCTATACTATTTGTATCTGGCTGGTTTTGGTATCATTGAAAGTTTAAATTTTAAAGAACATAATTCCAAATTCAAATTAGGAAAATGTGTGATTTTCATTTGTTTTTCGTACCGTCAAGATGAGTGAATCTAATGAAGAAATTAGAAATTTTAACATTTTACTACAAAAAAGGTAAAAATGCAAAGCAGGCCGCGAAAAAAATTTGCGATGTTTATGGACCTAGTGCAGTGTCTGTGAGAGTAGCACAAAGGACAATGGGACAAAACGTCCCCAGTAGTGTAGCACTTTTTCACCTATTGTATATGAAAGACCTTATTAATCTCTTAATTTTATTGTATGACAGCTCATCTGTAAAATGTATAGTATAAAAGTTATTTAATATGAAAGTAACATAAAAATTACCTTAAAAAAATTCTTACATCATTACTTCAATATGAATATAATTATTTTAGTTAGTGATATGGGGTTATTTGAAGAGCTCCAAAGCTAGTCAGGTCAGGCGAGTGTCGACAATTCATCGACACCCACCCTCCGAACCCCCTAGTCGCCGCAGCGGCCGACTACAGTCTCTCTCTCATAAGTAAAGTTCACCGCCCAGGCACACACTTTAAGAGCCCGATGACGAAATTACGCTCCTCCAGGAAGCGAGTAAATCGACCAGCACAATACACAGCGTCCGCCGCCGTCCGGCTTACCGTCCTCGCTGACGAGGCCCGTCGCGACGTCCCACCGCTGCCGGTCATGATCCACCGAGCTCTTCCGTCGGAGAGCCGGTCGCCTCTTCAGACTCCGCAGACACACCGATAATTCAGCCCTCATCAAGCTGCCCCCCCCCCCCTTTCCAAGCCTCCGCAACGCCCTAAGCCGAGGCCCGAATCCCACTAAGGGTTGTCCTTAGTGCTGTTGTTGCAGGTAGTCTCATGATGTTAGTGTAGTACAAGTACTTAGCTTAGGTTAAGTATTTTACTTCCCCACCATTGGCTGGAGACTCTTCAGGTCTCGCCAATGACTGCCCGGTTACGTAGAAGGGTTCCGCAAGGACCATCTACAGCAGTCCAAAAAAAGTACCCACATTTGCACATGTTTGCTCGTTGCGTGGCGTCAGTACCTGTTCGGAACTGCCTGAGTGAGCACGTATTTATTAATAAAAACAAACGAGCAGAGCCTAAACGCCATCCAAGCGGACTATTGTTCCTGCCTGAATGGGATGAGGACAGTTAGTGCATGCGCACATGTTCTAAGCATACTACGGTACCTCGGTGTCAGGAAGCACTTAGCGAATTCCGTTGGGCCAGCAAGTGCCTGGGATGAAATAATAATCGAAAGTGAAAATGCAGTATAGAAAATAAACAGATTTTTATTTATAATTAAATGTATTTTTAATTTTAACCTTCTCCAGAAAAATAAAGAATCATCATTCTTCAAATCACTCTTCATTTAGGTATTTTTGATTCATTGATTTTATAAACCGTTCATTTTGATTATAATGACTCATTCTTTAAGTCAGTATACTATTTATTTTTCAGCCAATAATTGATTTAAAATGAGGAAATAATAAAAAAATCAATATCATTTTTATTTTTTTTCAAACCGGTTTCATTCATTCCTTCACTCATTCTCGACTATTCATTCGTTCGTTCATTCAATCAAACTCACTCTATAGTGCTACAAGGGTGGGGACGGGGTCCATACATTTTGTCCCATTGTCCTTTGGTTTAAGCGTTTTCAATCCGGAAATTTTGATGTCAAAGATGCACGTCGCTCTGGTCGCCCGATTACGGATAAAATGGATGCCATTTTTAAAAAAGTGGAGCAAGATCGGCATATCAGTAGTTACGACTTAGCTGAAGAACTGGGAATTGACCACAAAACACATTTGGCGCATTTGAAAAAAACTGGGTACACAAAAAAGCTCGATATTTGAGTACCTCACAAGCTCACTGAAAGAAACCTAATGAACCGTGTACTCATTTGTGATTCTTTATTACGACGTAATGAAACCGAACCATTTTTGAAGAAGCTGATAACTGGTGATGAAAAGTGGATCACGTACGACAAAAACGTGCGAAAAAGGTCGTGGTCAAAGGCCGGTCAGGCTTCACAGACTGTGGCGAAACCCGGGTTAACTCGTAACAAGGTGATACCGTGTGTGTGGTGGGATTGGAAGGGCATTATTCATTATGAGCTGTTACCACCAGGCAGGACCATCGATTCTGAACTCTACTGCGAACAACTGATGAGATTAAAGCAAGAAGTTGAGAGAAAGCGGCCGGAATTAACCAACAGAAGAGGTGTGGTTTTTCATCATGATAACGCTAGACCTCACACATCTTTAACAACTCAGCAAAAATTAAGAGAGTTTGGCTGGGAGGTGTTAATGCATCCGCCGTATAGTCCTGACCTTGCACCTTCAGATTTCCACCTGTTTCGGTCTTTTCAGAATTCTTTAAGCAGTGTCAGGTTAACATTACGAGAGGACTGCCAAAACCACTTGTCGCGGTATTTTGATCAGAAGTCCCAAAATTTCTATAGCATTGGGATCATGTCCCTACCTACAAGATGGCAAAAAGTTATTGAACAAAATGGTACCTACATACTTTAGTTAAATGTAAATAAACTATATTAAAAAAGGTTTTGAATTTTCTTAAAAAATGCGAAGAAACTTTTTCCCCAACCTATTATTTGACCCGTATTTTTTCTTTTGTTACGTAAACCAAAATTGACGAAGATACGACACTTTTAAAATTGGCAAAACGTCACAAGCAAGTACAATTTTTACTTGCTTCTGACGTTACAAGCCCCCACTCTAGTTTTGATGCGTTTTATCTTTCCAAATATTCATAGATTTAACAAAAGAAAAAATATGTGTCCATTATTTTTCAAAACTCTAACTGGCGGACTAATTAGATTTGCAATTTATTGATGCTGTCAACATGCCTATTATAATGAAGGTACTATTATCGGTTCATTAGACACTTTTACGTGAAAACACAAAAATGCAATTTGTGGCTTACAACAACTTACGTGGGAGGCATCGATTTGTATCTCATGGATACCCTTCGCCCGGGGAAGGCTTATGCCGAACTCTTACCGGCTAACAACCCACGGTGTTCCTTCTCCTGACCTTTGACCGGGGTCGCGGGATTCGGAACTGCATGCACCGCAACCCCGGCAGATAAGGGTTTCCTTTGAACTAATCTTCCTTTCAAACAGAGCTGTTTTATTTTATTTAGTAGACTTGATTTTTATTATTGTGTTATAACTTTCGTGGGACACATTCATATTAGTTACGATTTACTCTGTTCGACTTGCGACTTTGCCACGTGTTCAGCTCATAATTAAGAGCTTCGTGAGTCCGAAACTAGTCGGACAATCCCGAAAATGCACGTGAGTAAACCGTAACTAAACATAAAATTGATTTTCATTATTCTAAATAGGTAATGTTTTAATCACACTCTAATCATCCATCATGAATACAGTTTTTAGCGGGTACTTCACCAAAGGACTAACTTTTTGGAACTCTGCAAGAAAATTCTTGGCTTCTCATAATTATTAATTCACTAAATCAAAATTCCTAGTTCCACTGCTAGGAACTACCTAGCAGTGGATATTTCGAGATTCTCCTTCCAACAAAGTCTTTAGACTTTGTCTAATTCTAATGTGACTCTTGTTTCCAAATACCCTTTTGACATTACATGCATGACGTCATAAATAACCATAATAAACTATTGCAATAAACATCAAACGCTTTGGGTGTGAATATCGTTATAAACACAAATCTGTACAAATACACGTAACACACATTTGCAGACTACACAAAATGTTGGTCCCAGAGCGGAAATTGAGCTCGCGACCCTGAGCTCAAAAAGCGGACGACGTTGCGTCATTTCAGCCGTCAAAATGGGTTACTACAAAACTACGGGCTAGTTCCTTATCTGTGTATTATGAAACCATCTTGTTTTTCAACATATTTGTTTGTTAACATAAAATATTCTTTGAATATATTATACAGGGTTAGGTATTGGTCCGGATCCTGTGGCAGGATTTCAGGACATGTTTTCCATTATGCTTTGTGCAAAAGTGACCCATTTTCGATATATTATTTTAAATTTACCAACTCCTCCCTTTAAGAATATTAAGTAATAAAAAAACATATTTCGAAAATGATTCACTTTTATAAAAACACTAGCTTTTGCCCACGGCTTCGCTCGCATTAATTAAGCTCAAAAAAACTCTTAACACACTACTAAAGTTTCTACAATAATATAATTCGATCGTGATTCGAAAGACACGTGGCGCCACCTATGAACGTTATTGTTGTTTTCCTCAGGAACAATACTTTATTTCGGGATAAAAGATACCCTATGTTCGTTTCTGTACACCTGATAACGTATATGCAAAATTTCAGGATGATCAGTTCAGTGATTTAGGCGTGAAAAGGTAACAAACAAACAAACTTACTTTCGCGTTTATAATATTAGTAAAAACAAGTAAAAACATTATTGGGTTATTAGATAGTAGATAACACGTCATAACCCTGCCACTGGATCGTGACCACCAGTAATCCAATATATTTTATTATTTGACTGGTCGCGTTTAAGTTAAGTTAGTCACACCAGCAGGCTTACTCCCGACAGGATCGAGTTTTGAATCGAGTCGACTTAGTGTCAATTCCTTCTCTTGAAATCGACAAAAGCGCACAATTGTGCACCGGCTCGAATAAAAATTAACGACTGTTTTGATATTTGTTAGTTTTAAATCAAACCTCAGCATGGTCGTGCAGTTTTGTCGATTTCAAGAGTAAGAATTGACACTAAGTCGACTCGATTCAAAACTCGATGCTGTCGGGAGTAAGCCTGCTGATGGTAAGCACAGACGGGGTCTATGATAGAGTACACGAGTCCAAGTAACACGGATATAAAAGGGATTATCCTATACCCCTCTGGCTCTCACATACACAAAATGGGACACAGTAAACTGCTTGGCGCCGGACTTTAATTTGAGGGTGGTAACTAGCCACGCGGACCGTATAGATCCTATCACCAAGCGTGCTGAGTTTTGTTGAATCTTACGAAACGCGTCTATTCCCAATGTGAGGTAGTTATGTATAACTACCTTACATTGGGAATAGACGCGGATCCTGTAGGATTACGGGGAAAGTCGTATTGAATATTAAAGGACGTTATTTTTCAGGTAATTTCTGATGGATTTGATTCCGTAATTTGGTATCAGAAACTTGACCGTTATGGAGATACTGAATTTCAAAGATATTTTTTATGTTGTGTAGTACAAGTACAACACTTTGGCCTATTCAAAAAACATTTTTTTAAGATTTTATGAACATACCTAGTAGATGTTATACCTTTTTGAATAGCTAAAGAGACGTAGAAGTTTTCAAAATTATTTTCAGAATAAGTTTCACACATTTTTGTATGTTAAAAACACTTAGTGAAAATTCTTTAATTCTAACCGTTGTCGAGCAGTCTTTTTAAGCTGTTAGTAGTAGATTCAGTTTTTGTTAATCATTTTTATTAATTGACATCTCTAACAAGATACAAAAAACGGACCGTAGGAGCTCTAATTCCAAAAAAATATATTTATAAAATTCAATATCTTCAGAACGGTTAAGTTTCGGACACCATATTACAGAATCAAATCCATCAGAAATGACTTGAATAATAACGTCCTTTAATATTTAGTACGACTTTCCCTGTAACCCTGTATATTCTAGCCCACACACATATTGATTCTGTAACTGTACAATAGTTTGGATTATTTTTATAACATTATTAATACGGTTATAGATGACTGCGTTCCCAAAAAAAGGCGAAGTCGTGTAAACTCGGAGTACAATTACCCTGAGTGGTACACGTTAGAAATTATTCGCAACATAAAATTAAAAGCTCAACTTCATAAGCAGTACAAAGTTAGTGGCTCAGGCACAGACTACGAGGCGTTTGCTAATTGTAGGACGGATATAAAAAATATGATATCGTTAGCGCACGAACAGTATAAACACCGAGTACAAAGTGAACTTATTGAGAATCCAAAGTCCTTCTGGGCTTATGTGAACTCTAAAAAAGGCAGTAGAGGTCCGCAAAAGATTTTAAAAGGGGGTGAGGTATTAACTGGGGAACAATGCGTAAATGAGTTTGCACAGTATTTTTATTCTGTTTATAGCCAAAAGAGACCCGAGTTGAAGGTGGAAGAGGCAATAATAGAAGCTAGTGGAGAAAATGGAGCGGCACTAATACATCTAGAACAGCTGGAGCTTGATGATGTACAAAAAGCTCTGCAGCAACTAAAGCCGAAAAAGTCAGCGGGACCTGACGGTATTCCGCCTTACATATTTAAAGACTGTCGATCAGTACTTAGTAGGCCACTTCTGTACATTTTCAATCAATGCCTGAAGACGGCAGTCTTTCCTTGGAGATGGAAAACAACTAGAGTCGTTCCAGTACCGAAAGGAAAGTCAAGTTCAAAGGTGGAGGAATACAGACCTGTTGCAGTGCTCTCAACTCCGGCAAAAGTATTAGAGGCTGCTGTGCATAAAAGCATATTTAATCAGGTGAGCGCACAGCTTAGTGACGCTCAGCACGGATTTAGGCCGGCAAGAAGCACAACCAGTAACCTCATGAACTATATGAGTGGTATCACATCGGCAGTTGACAGTGGGGGGCAGGCAGATACGGCTTACTTCGACTACAAAAAAGCATTCGACCTAGTCGATAATGACATATTGCTCAAAAAGTTAGCGGAATTCGGTTTTACCACCCACTTACTCACCTTCTTTGCCGGTTACATGAGAGATAGGCAGCAGTATGTAGAATTTGCGGGTCATAGGTCAAAAAATTATTTTACGAGGTCCGGAGTTAGCCAGGGCAGTAACCTAGGCCCGTTAGAGTTCATACTAATGATAAACGATCTCCCCAAAGTCGTCAAGGATGCTAAATGTTTGTTATTTGCTGATGACCTAAAACTTTATATCGCCGTAGCAAATACAGAGGATTGTGAAAAATTACAAAAAGATATTGACAGAGTGGTGACCTGGAGTAAACGCAATCTTTTACAATTTAACGTTTCGAAGTGCGCAACAATGACGTTCAGCCGCGCGCACACTCCAGTCACATATAATTATCAAATTGATGGAGTCCCGATTAAAAGAGTCACAGAGGTGAGAGATTTGGGGGTTCAGTTCACATCCAAATTAGAGTTTCGTGAACACATTATTAATATTTGTAAAAAAGCCTACAGGAACCTAGGGTTTATGCTTCGGGTGGCTAGAGGTTTCACAAATATTAAAGCTGTTGTCGCATTATATAGCGCTTTAGTGCGGAGCCATTTAGAATTTAATGCAGTCATCTGGGCTCCACACGAAACTAAATATAGTCTCATGTTGGAGCGAGTGCAAAACAAATTTATTAGATATTTATATAAGCAAAAATATGGAGTATACCCGTTTTACCCTAATAAGTATCCTACTTTATTCATTCTAGGTATGGTGGGGTATAATGAACTTAGGGTTAGAAGAGAATTAGCACTAGTCTCATACGTGTTTAAAGTACTGAGGGGAAAGGTACACAACATGGAAGTATTGGGGCGGGTAGGTCTATGCGTTCCGGACAGATATGTGTGGCGGCGGCGGCCACCGCGACTGCTGGCGGTGCCGCGAGGCCGCACTAAGCTGGTGGATGAAGCGCCGCTCACGCGCGCGCTCCGCATTCTTAACCTTATCGCAGAGGAGTTGGATCTATTCTGTTGTGTTCTGGGTGAATTCACAATTAGAGCCCTTTTTGTTGTCTGTTACAGTAAAACAGTACTTAATATCTAGTTGTTAGATTTAGTAATAAGTACTACAAAATCGCATTGGGGACATTCCTGTAATGATATTTGTAAGTTTGGTTGAAATAAATAAATAAATAAATAAAAAAACTCTAAGAACAGATCGCTGTAATAGCTAAGTCTCTGGAACAGCTCATGTTCAACCTTTTCGATTTATACCACAGTATTACTTGAAAATATAATAATTATCAAATTGAAAAGCATCCATACCTAGTAAATAACTTATATTGTATATCAACCGCGTCATCTCTTGGGCAGCAATAGTTGCACTGGCCAACGGGCGCCGTCATGAAACATATTTCTGCAATACCTGAAACAAGATTGATTGTATTGGTAGAAATAGCTACATCATGCTCGCAGAAAATAAACTACCTCATCACTGGCCTGGTATTGTATGAGGCGAGTAACGTATTGTATCGGAGAGGTAACCACGGGGCTTCCAGACAGCTTCGAGTTCTGAATCAATCGAGTTTGATTCGAATTAGTGTCAATTCGTAATCTTGAAATCGCGTGCGTTTTTGCACGAATCGTGCGGAGACTCGAATTAAAAGTAACTAAATATGAAAAAACAGTCGTTAATATCAATTTCTGCGAAAGGTGTATCGATGTGATAATGCCCGTTTTCTATGAGTGAAATGGGTATTGATGATGATATCATGATATACGGGGCGCTGCAACTACAAATTCGTTTTAATTAATTAAAAAATCACCTGCATGAAAAGCGAATTAAAAAAGATGTAAACAAAGACGTACTTCTAATCATAACATACTTACATAACATAACGTCAAATTTACGTAGGTTTTCAAAAATCATGCTATCATATCGTCACATGCAGTCGGAGGCTACGTATGTTTTTTTGGTCAGTCAGTTTGTGAATTACATAAGTCATATGTAGCCTCCGACTGCATGTGACGATTTGATAGCATGATTTCGCAGTCGGGTAAAAAAGCAATAAAAATAAGGTAAAAACACATGATCTATCTTCAATTCTTTGCGGTCAATTGGCGTGTTTTTTCATGTAAATATGAATTTAAATACTTGTGAAATCTGCTTATAAAAAAACGATTAAAAATATTGATTGGTTGCTTCTACTACCTAAGTTGGCATCATTTACACTAATGGATAGACATTATACCTAATAAAAAAGTTAGTAGGCTTAAAAAAAATCAAGAGGCCCTTTTAAATTTTTCCTACATTTAGTTCAAAAATTCACGCGAATTCTGGGCTCATGTCATGAACGGAAAGCGGTTAGTTAGCACAGTACATACATCTATAGGTATATAAATAAAAAGAAAAGTCCTCACTGATTGACTGACTCATCAACGCCCAGCCCAAACCCTTGGACCTAGAAAGCTGAAATTTTGCACAGATGTTCCCTTTATAATGTAGACAAGGAATAAGGAAGGATTTTTCGAAATACAACCCCGTAGGGAGTTAAATAGGGGATGAAAGTTTGTATGGAAAATCGTCACTTAACGGGTTCTAAGTTTCATGCAAGCGAAGCTGCGGGCAAAAGCTAGTACCTAATAAAAAAATTAGTAGGTGAAAAAAAAATCAAGGGGCCCTTTTAAATTTTTCCTGCATTTAGTTCATAAATCCACGTGAATTCTGGGCTCATGTCATAAGCGGAGAGCGGTTAGTTAGCACAGTACATAACAACAATAAAAAAAAAAAAAACCTACAGTCTAGTTGAGAACCTCCTCCTTTTTGAAGTCGGTTAAAAAAGGGGAACATTTGGTTCCTCAAGATCATTGTGTCAGGTTAACGCCTTATTATTTAATTTATTTGTGTCGTTATTGCCCGTGGCATCACTATGGTCCTATCAGAAAACCAGCGTTGCAGCATTTTGTTTTTTTAAATGTCGCAGCGTTATGCTGAGATAGGAGTCTTTTTGGCCTCGCGCAGGTAGTTAAAAGTATCGTTTGTTTTTTTTTTTTTTAATAACTATTTTGTTTTTATTCTATAACTGCCTGTGTGAGTCCAAAATAAATCATTTTTCTTTCTTTCTTTCTTTAATAAACACGCAATGCAAAAATCATGACCATCTCTCATCATGAAATCCTCTTAAATTCTTAAAAGATAAACAAACGTAATAAGTTTTCCATGATTTAGCACAAGGTCGAAAAATATTACATGCCTTTATTATTTAATTACACCTATGTTCTTTCATGTAACACCATAACATAATTAAGTCACATTAGCTTGGATTATAATAATGCTAATTAATTACATAAGCATAGTTATGTATGAGCAACGTTTTGTTTGTTTGTCAGGATTTATAAACAACGGCTTATTTTTTTTCTCATAGGCTTCTAGGTATGGAAACCAAATTACACAATATAAAAAAACAGCTGTTCCATACAAAATAATCAATGCTGTTTAACAAAATGTATGAAACAGCTAACTTTTTTCACGGATTCCGAGTTTGTCCCATATTAAAAGTTGTACAGAAAGATGGGCAGAATTCGTGGTTTTCGGATGTAAACCGACAATCATGCTGTATAAGTTTTTAAACTGTCATGGTCACAGATAAACTATTACCCCTTTATTACAAAAGATGGTCTAAGAAAAACCTAGGTTTTAAAATAGCCCCGTCTCTTTTTGTTATATGACATAAGAATGGGTATATTTTAAACCTGGGTTTACCTTAGTCTTGGTTTAAACCATCTTTTGTAATAAGGGGGTTCCTGTTTACCCGTGAATATGGCGCTTGCAACAGTGTCGAAACACAACACAATTAAAAAGCATGGTAAATATACCGTTTTAAATGCAAAGCAAAATGAAGAAAGCCAAATGAAGTTTGCAGTCCTCAATTTTGAAGTAGTTGTTTTACACCTTCAATTGGCTAGTTACAGCACAGATTAAGTTATAGTCTTAGGTCTAACCAGGTCTAACTATTGTATTGGGAGGCCAGCCAAGGGCCAGCCACAGTTTATTTCTCAGATAAATGTTACCCGACGTTGATAAAATTGGACCCTTCTTTCAAACAAATATGACCTTTGCGCAACACACTCGTAATCGCTATGCCTTTGATTTTGACAGGTTACCAATTTCCATAGCAACGTATGTATTCAAAATCCGACTTCTCCACAACTATGTACCACGTAATGAACGTTGTTGTATTGGTAAAATCAAAACCATAGCGATGACGAGTGTGTTGCGCAATTAAGATTTGGATAAATCGAGGATAGTAGGTAGCGAGTGTGGCTCAACGTTGAAATCTGGAGACCATAAATAAATTACAGCAAGAAAAAAAACATTGCTGTTGCAAAAAAACACTTCTGATAAATAACCAAACAAATCAGTCCGCAGGTAAAGACTAGCTATGTTTATTATTGTTTATAGCTAGTATAATTACGTAGGTCATGTCAGGGCATTAGTTGCACGAACACACATGCTGCAATAAATTGCGATCATTCCTATTGTCGTCACATTGCTCTTGCAAATTGAACAGGCAAATTGAATAATTTGATTATTATTGCTTCAATGATTGTTCGAGATCACTACTTAAGGTTACTTATATTTTTTTCAAGGTTTCTTCACAATATGATATGACTAGAAAGAGGGTGACTACTGAGATGACGGTTAACAGGGACGGCGGCAAAAGGAGATGTTTCAGAAATGTATGGAACCTGGGCTAGCACCATGTACACTATATGTAAATATAGCTTTACAATAAAGTAACCGTTTTTTAATGTTAATTTTCTATAATTTTACTTCGTTTAATTGTACATTCAAGTTATCTTGGTCAAGGAGAGCAACACAACACATAAAAATATGGCGGATCGAAATTATGTGAACTGTCATTTTGACAACTGTTGACATGTCAATGACCCCATAGTGTTTATTTCTTGTGTACTGAAATAACGTATGTACGTTGTTTATAGACGAAAATACTTTAATTACGTTATAATAATAAAATAGAACTACAGGAACGACGTACACGAAATCTAGGACTGTCAAAGTGGTCAAAGTCATGTCAATGTCAATCAGAACTGTCATGGCTACTAGAAAAAAAGGGATAACAGATTGAAAAACGTCGCCAAATAATAATTCCAGTACAAGAGTACTCTTCTTCAAATTAACTTATCTGTATTTTTATGGTAATCTCCTATTTTTTTCCTATTTTTCTATATACTGTACATAGTGGTGGCCCAAAATCAAACATCTCCTTAGGGAGCGGCAAAACGTGGTAAGTTTTTTTTAGTAGTCGCTCCTTCTGTAAGCCTATCCGCCAATTCAAACTCAATAAACACAACTCAAATGTAAACAGGACAGGTTGAACACTCTGGCTATCCTCTGCATCGAATCACAGTTGCTACGGTCTTTGGATTGTGATGATTTGATAAACTGCTGTTCAGAAAGCCAGACAAAAGACAATTTGTCATTCATTGTTACTTACAAATAGAAATGGTAGGCATCAGTATTTTGAAACACTAATTGACATAATTTTATCATTTACTGACTTTCGTTGTTTTTTATTTTAATTTAATTCCTTTATTTTAATTTAGTTCATTTAATTTTTCGTGATTTACAGCGAGTAGGTGGCGGCAATATTTCATAGGCCTAGGGCAGCCTACGTATCAAATCCGCCCCTAACGGTTAATAGAAGATATATGGAAGAAAAATACATGCTGTGCCGACCACAAATAAATTGGGATAAGGGCAGGAGAGTGATGAAGATGATGTTTGTTTACAATTTCTACTCGCATCTTGGTATAAATCAATCCTAGTTTACGCCCGTCATAAAATAGACTTCGGGGAAAAGTTGCTCCTAAAGATACTAAAATATCAGCAATGGATTAACCACCTACTCCGTACCTTATATTTATTCCTTCATATTTTTATGGCGAACGGATGTCGATAGGAACTTTATCTAAGTTTCGAGGTTTAGTTGTGTTCCCGGGGTTGTTACAGTTGTAAAGGCTGCGACTAACCTGTATCATATTCGGGTGATGTAACATGTTACAAAGCGAACATTACGACAATCAGTAGGTACCTACAAATGATAACATTAGCTACATATTCTCAGTATAAACTGATCTCGCATTGTAATTGTAATAAATAGTGTGTACAGTACACTAGGTACAGCGAGCATAGAGTTCGAAACGAACATTATATCAAGCGGCGTAACACAACAAGTTCGCTCCGAATGTTTTATTACGATCGAATGCTTAGATCAGTTGCCGCCTTAAGAATTATTTCAACAGGTTCAAGAACAACGGCAGTAAATTAATTTTAGAATGACAATAATTATGGAATGGGTCATAAAATAATTATTTAATCAATGTAATTAATATTACCTTTTTTTGTGTACAGACTCATTAATTTATTCACTTGACAGACTGAACTGTGTTGCCGGGGAGTTTGTTTTTGTTGCGCCGTTTCTTCTTCACAGCATAAACACTAGGAACCGGTGAAACTTGGGCGCTTTTGGGGGCAGTCTTAGGTAAAATTGACGTTCAAAAAGAACTAAGTAATTCTAGTCTATTTTGAATAAACGAGCTTCGAGTTTGAATTTAAGTTACAATCAAAAATCTAACTAAGTGTAATGGAGTTACGATTTCTAATCCAGAAGCACGTTCGTTCTAAATTTAAAATGGCTGGAATATAGTAACTCCTTGAGCGGCCGATATTAATAATCGATCCCAATCAGAAATCTATGGATTGATGTAGGTTTCTGACATTGCTTGTATTGAATTTCTGTCAAAAACCTACTATCAATCCAGAGACTGTATGGATATCGGTTATTATTATCGGCCGTAAATAAACTTCGCGATCACCAATCCGTGAGACAATCGTAGTGATCATGGTTAAAGCAAAATTCTTACACGACCGTTTGTTTTAAAGTTCGTTTCAAAATCCCTGAGACTGAATTGACATGCGCGAAACGTCTAATTTGAACAATATGTTCCTAAAATTTACAAGTTTCACATTTGCGCCTGTCAATTTTGTCTCAGGGATTTTGAAACGTTGAAACGAACTATAGGAGTTTATTGAAAGTCCTACGTTTAGGAAATGGACGTTCACGGGCTGTAATGATGACTTTAACAAATATCTAAGCAAGATTATTGTGAACTACTTGTACCTAAGTAGTTATATGGATTTTCATCATATGCCCATTCTTCATCGCAGAGACAATGCTGTGCTCTCAAATTAATTCAACGTGTATGTTTCACGCGCGCAATCTTTATATTCTTTGCATTAAACATTAATTTCGTATAGTTTTAATAGGTATGTACATTTGTTAATAGGTACCACACAATAGACTTCCGTCGCCTTCTGTAAAAATTAAAATTTTCTGATTTTTTAAAGTTATCTACATACATTTCGTAGGTTTTATAAAAGGCGAAGGAATTTATAAAAAAAAACCCACATGTTTCTGTTTGAATCACGATAATTCGCCGTACAAAATGTTACTATTAATATTTTTTCCGTAAGTTTGGTGATGGACGTAGAGGTCAATTCTACGAAGAAAATTGTTTAAAATCGCAATCGTATCGCAGCTGAACCACGGCTGTTTGTCTTTTATTCTTATAAAGTTATAGGTCGAACGGCCGTAGAGCAGCTGCGGTTCAATTACGATTTAAACAATTTTCTTAGTATTTCTTGTTTAGAAAAAATATTTAAAAACTTTTTGCACTGTAGTATGGCACTAGTGAATGACATATTACAAGGTCTAAGAAATAAAGTGAACTTTGTAAAGTAAACACTTAATAATTGATAGAACAGCATACAATGCTATTTTAATAGAAAAATAACTTGCTTATGAAATACCACTTTTCCAATAGAAATAGCGAAAAATTAATGAGTTCAACATTGAATAATTAAAGCAGACGTACAGACACAGTGTAATGTAACAATAGCCTATCAGAGAATGACTTGCAGTTGTCGTAAACACGAAGTGGAGCAGAGAACGACAGATAACAACATTATGTCACCTAATGGCTTCTGCACAATGACAGGTGTTGCCAATCCGTTGATGGATTTAACCACAGAAATCTAAATAATTTTATGATACTGCAAACCTGCAGTAGCTTCCTATTAGCGTTCACTAAACCGTCCAAATTGGGTCAACGAAAGCTAGTGAAACCCGGTGGCGTCCGGTCTATTGGAATTATTGACGATGGTGTGTCCGGGCGGTTCTTCGGAATACCAAAAACGTCAACAATTCTTTCTATTACAGTGACATGGTTGGGAATTTCATAACCCCAACTAGGTTATTATTCAATAATTAAATATTCTAATGCCTTGTGTGTTTTATGTACGAGTACCATTGGGGGCACCTACTCCGAAAATCGAGCTACGAAGTTTCGGCTGGCGGATCGCACGTTTTCCAACCACGAAAGTGTTTCGGATCCGATGATAGATTGGGTTTTCGCGATTTGACATTTTGTCTTTCGTTCACTGTACTCCCAAATGTTTATTGATATACGAATTCATTGTTTGACAATACTTTGATCGTATATATGTTACGGTTAAAAGCCAAATAGCGGTTACACCTAGGTTTAGCCGGGTACAACTAGGTGCAACCAGTAGCAGTTGGTTCTTGGCCCTTCGAACCTAACCTATCCGTGTCGGGGTTACCCTTAACCATCGGTGTGCGGCTGCACCTAGTTCTAGCCGCTATGATGAAGGCTAAACCTAGTTCTAACCGAAGATAAGTAGGATAGATTTAAGTTTAACCGCATGTGGCCGGCTGCACCTAGTTGTACCCGGCTAAAACTAGGTGTAGCCGCACTTCGGCTATTAGCCGTAACATATATATAAAACGCTATCGCTAAATAAAAAAAAGAAATACAAATTCGATATTTGTCGTTGTTTAGTTTCGAACCGGAACTTCGACGTTCGTTTTTCGGAGTAGGCCGCTGTTACTTATCAAATTCAAGATTTTTTGTGTAAACATCCAACTAACAGCGAGCTTCATACAAACCATAAGAAGTAAGAGCACGAAAGCACTTATAGACATTTTTAAAAATTGCGACACTGCTTACCTGCCTGTATTACTGCGACAATTACGTACAGTGCATTTAGAACACTGGGTAAAGTGCTTGAGTGCATTTCAAAACTAAAGTGGATTATAGAATATGAGCATTTAAGTTAAAAACAAAATAGCTAAATAAATTTAAAATTATATTTTTTTTAACTTACGGCACAGATTACCTAATACTACGCAACTTCCTGTACGTCTACTTATGGACGATGTTTTATAAAAATAGGTAACTAGGTAAAAATTAAAATCAAAAACTAGTTCCCATGTGAACAATGCGCACTTAGAATAATATATATCATTAGTAGTTTTACTTTTAATTATTCATCTTTTCTCATGTAATTGTTTCATCTTGATCTCCAAAATGCAATTAATGATTCTATTGCTCTTAAGATTATTATGTGAATGTAATAAAAAATTTGGGATATATTTTATTATACTTACATACCTATGTATTAATTAGTTTTGAACAACAGGTATATCATCACAACATATTATAAAACAAAGTCGCTTCCCGCTGCCTGTCCCTATGTATGCTTAGATCTTTAAAACTACGCAACGGATTTTGATGCGTTTTTTTTAATAGATAGAGTGATTCAAGAGGAAGGTTTTAAGCTATAAAACGTACACGTGCAAAGCCGGGGCGGGTCGCTAGTAACCAATAATTATTACGTTACATTAGGATAATATCACGTAATACCCTTATAGCGAAAAGATGTATATTTAGTTAATTTAAAATCAAATTATTTACTCCTGTTCAACCGAAACGCAAGCACAAATCAATAGACATTCTAGCAGTTCGATGCTCGAAACCAAAACAAGACCAAAGTATGCTTACTTAAGGAGTTTTCATAGTATTGCTATACTATGACAGAAACTCACTTCAATTACACTGCGTGCTCCTCCACAAGATCATAGGATAGCTTCCATTACGACCTACTAACTACTCTGTAGGTTAGATTGTATAGTTGCTCTAGTTACAGAACCCCGGTCCAACTACGAAACAATATTAGCTTATTTCCTGTAGTTAACTCTTGTAACTTATACGGTACTGTTCCGCCGAAACATGCTGTTTTCTTTTCATTTTCAAAAGAGTCAATTAAAAAGGTGTGGCTTGTATGTGATGTACCTATGAACACCAATCCTTACTCTGGGTTGTGACAGCGGGAAGTTCCTGCCTTTTTTTGGAAGACACAGTATAGGAAGTACCATTACGTGGAGTGAATGCAAAGAGCCTCCACGAGTGACGATACTTAAGTTCGTCTGGCGCACCCTTGAGTAATCTTTGCGACCAATCTTCTCCTTCAACCCAACGCCATACAATATTGGATGAAGGTCTCTTCATAAGCATTCTCACTCTAAACGATCTTGGGCCTTTGACATCTAATCCTTTCCCGCCACCTTGGTCGGGTCGTCGGTCCATCTTTCAAGTAGCCTACCCACATTTCTGCGCCCAGTTCGAGGTTTCCACTCTAAAACTTTGGGTCTCCACCGCTTCGTTCCCGACAAAATGCCGCGCCCACTTCCACTTCCTGCTCGATATCACCCCGACTATGTCGGTAACTTTGGTTCGACCAACCTTGTTGACTGGCTAATCTTTTCACCACGGCATGAGCTATTCTCATATAGCTCGTGCTGACACATGAGAAGTAGTATGCACCTACTTCTTAGTACATCCTAGCATTTTCCCAACTATGTTAAGGTCAACTTCCAATCTAATCAGTGCCTGTAGACAAATGGCAGACGATGATCGCTAGAGAATAGAAACGTCAATTAAATGTATGGAAATGATATAACAGATCACTTGACCGGTCGAAAGCTTATGTCTATCCAGTACATCTTTCTATTCTCGAGCGATCATCGATTGCCATTTGTCTACAGGCACAGGCCCTTTAGTCTCTATGACATTTGAGAAAAACAAGCAAGGAATGTGTCCAAGTTTCAATTGAATTGTAATAGGTATTGTGACAATTGAATTGTTATTCACTATGACACATCAAAAGGTAACACGCAATTAACACGGTCGTATTACTATCCGAATGTGCAATCGAAAAAAAGGGTAAATATTAATTTTAAATATACTGTTAATTTGACATATTGTTGTCCAATTTTAAATATACTGTTAATTTGACATATTGTTGTCCAAGGCAGCATGAATTGCAAAAATATAATTGTAAGGTTGAGCATCCGCCAGAGCTGTGCGAGGAAAATGTGCGGTGCGAAAATGTATAGCGAGGATGTGAAACGGTGTGACCCTATCCACCAGAGCGGTGCGAGGAATGTGTAATGTGTACAAATGAGCGGTGCGAGGATAGGTAGCGAACTGTTTTCGAATATGAGGGAGAACAATACACATTCCTAGCAACACATTCCTCGAAACACATTCCTCGCGACACATTCCTCGCAACACATCCCTCGTTCGCATTTCTTGCTTGTTTTGTATGAACAAAAACCTCGCACCGCTAAGCCCATATCCACCAGAGCTGCGCAGAGCGAAGCTAGGTAAATGAAGTGATTCTATTGGTGCTTACAAAACACATTCCTCGCTACGCAGCTTAGCACAGCTCTGGCTCAGCCTAACGCGGTCGCGTTTCTTGCCTGTTTTTCTTAAATGTCAAACCAGCCCCCTGAGATAAAATCCATTTCCCTAAACGTTACCGCCTGAGGAAAGATCAAAATGTACGAAAAGAATAAAGTATTTTAAAGAATTAAAGAATTTTATTTGCAAGAAACATGGAAAAGACATTTGCTCGAGTTTAAGCAAATGTCATTTCAATAAAAATAAAAGGTGATTTGTCTCAAGGCCCAGATGCGGCTGAATTTCATTATTGCACTCAAAGCACTGCAGTTGTGCTCAGGTTGGACCGGTTTTTAGAACTTTGGGCTTCCGAATGCCCGCAATGACTCTCATTGATATTTTCAACCATTTTTCGTGCACAATCAGGATCAAATTATTCACTACAGAAATGAATCTATTTACGCATTTAATCGTGAATGATGCACTTTGCACGACGTACAAATACTAAGGAGTAGGTATATGATTAATTCTAGGCGTAGTGCTAATTACTAGGAAGTGAACACATCTGACGAAGGTACTCTATCATCAAAATGGATAGATGTAGTATAACCATGACCTGGTATTTATAAACGGGTTTTTCTCTCAATACATTTATCGTTTAAAGTTCATTATCAGTTTTTTCTGCAAGTCATGCATATTGATAGATGCAGAGATAAATCTATCATTTATAGATAGTTTTTTTTATCTCACAAAGACACGTGAATCACTGCAATATGAACCTTATGTCTTTGAACTATTATTAAAATATTATTAAAAAAAATATGTTTGTCTGACACATTTTGATTGTATAACACACAATGTTCACGGGAGAACTATTATCTTATTAATGGTTAAAGGAAAAACTATCAAATTGTTTGACAACAAAAACAAAACCAAACATTTTGACAGTTTACGTCAACGAAAACTGTCTGAATGAACGATTCAATTGCCATTGATAAAAGTTTCTGTTAGTAGAATTGACCCCCTGGGGAAGGACACAGCTTCCTAACACAAACAAACTTTTTGCTTATAGGGGTGCTCCCCATTGTAACTAGAATATGTTATTTAAGTTGATGCAATAAACTTTTTATTTTTTTATTTAATTTTTATCTTTGGTTGTTTGACCGCCTTTAGCCTATGGGCACAGTAGTAACCAGCTAGCTAATATCGTCACATTTAGCGAAACATAAACTCACGCCTGTATTCCACGAAGGGTTGGCAGATGTGTATAGTACACCCACATTTCGCCGTTATGTTTTACGTCCCATTAAATAGAGGGCGAGCCTATTGCCATCGACCGGGCACAAATCCAGACTCCGGGCTGCTACTGAGAAATTCCTTACGGAAAAACCCAATAACACTTTGCCCGACCTGGGGATCGAACCCGGGACCTCACGCTCAGCAGTCGCGCTTGCGACCGCTAGACCAACGAGACAGTCTAAAATATGTTTACCGAAACATATTTCGTTAAACCGGTTGCGTACCGCCCGTCGTCCCAGGACGACACTTAATTGTCTTATCTATTGTGTCTATAATTACCGTGCTCGGGGTTTTAATATTCATAATCATAACTACAAGTGCGCTGCACATCCAGTCTGCAGTTGTCCCACAGTTGCATTGACTAGGTACATTCTAATTGCCTTCAAACTGCATTTCGCAGTTGCATAGTTTGCAGTTGCAACTAGATGTGCAGTAAATTTGCAGTTATGATTGCGAAAACCTATCAAACGAAATGTGATTCATCAAATACGACGTTATTATTAGTCCCCCTGTTTTTCTCATTTAAACATTTCTTCTAGCCCGAGAAAACAACCCGCTTACTCATCATGTTTTTGTTAAAATGCCGTCAAAATATATTTTTCATTCTAAAATTACTTTGCCTTTTTCAGCGAAACAAGAAACAAAAACAGCGGATTAATTTTATATTTTCGCAACTTTCGGAACGAATTTAATCATTATTTTTCACAACAATAGATATCTACAATAATAAATCAATGTTTTACACGGAACGGCACTGTCCGGCGAAGATCGTATGAAATTTAAACTATGTATGTTATGTAACATATTAGGCTAAGATAAGAAAACTTACCAATGAAAAACGAAGCCAACTGACACGACGAAGCATTCACCACCATATTCCGGTCACAGTAATTTTACAACAATAACGATTAAAAACACACTTCAGTGCTGAAAACCGTCATCTCAGAACACGAAGCATTTTTCCGCAGCGAGCACGGAGACGGGAATTCACAGCACAATAGACCCCATACAATGCTTTGCAACTCGTTATAAAACCTTTTTTCCAACCGGAGAACTTCCCGATTAACAGTACAGAACCGGAGCTTATTAGGTTTTACCGGCTACTGTAATAATACACGGAAATACTCTCGCATATATGTGCGCATTTTTTTTAAACTAGACGAAGATCGTACTCGCATTCAGCCAACTGCAAATCTTTTTACAGCGTTATGCAAAGAGGTCGCGATTTGAATTTAGAACTGTCTGCACCGAGGGTTATTTGCTAACTGTTTAGTTGTTTTACTTAAATTCGACCGCGGTGATACCAATGGCAGCCATGCTTACGCAACCGATTCTGTAAGATAAAAACGCGACGAAACTATCAGGCCGATCGAATTGATTTCACTCAGCAGATTTTCTATAAACCCAATAGATAATCAATTTAAAAACTAAGTGTGTTCTAAATAACTTAAGTAGAACTTAATCTCATTTTAAATTTCGTAATGTATGGATTTGGGCAATTTCTTAGACAAATATATTTTTGAGAATAATCAAAATGTTCAAGTTGCAGCTTCAGAGGCAGGTTGCTAAAATAGGAAATGTTAATTGCAGTAGCATCTAGACAACTTTGGCCTTATATTTTTCTCACTATCAGAGCCACGTGCAAGTAAGTTAGGTAATGGAACGTTTCTTTTTTTATTTTCTCGCTGAAATTTAGCCGGTAGCGCTCAAACAAATTAGGGACGACCGGACCAAATGGGGTGCACATTTTTTAAACAAAAACCAAAACAAAATGGGCATAGATAGTACTTGCTTTGTGTTAGACTAACTTTACCATAAAATTTATTTTAAAATAAATTACATAAATAGAATATGCTTTATTAATAATAGCAAAAAAACAAAAAACAGAAACAATGTAAGCAAAGGATACAATGGTGGTCTTATCGCTAATAGCGATATCTTCCAGATAACCTTTGGATTGCACAAGGAAAACGTAAAAGATATAACGTTAAAAATAACTAAATAGCAAAAATAAGGCAGTTTATTTATGAATATTCAGAAAAAAAAAGTTGAATCGTTTTCGATTTTCAAAGTTACCATGAATAAAATTTTATCCCATAATAAACGTCATTTTAAAAAAAGAATACAACGGTAAAAAAAACTTGTTCGTCATTTAATGCTCTATCATTTGTTCCCGACTTGACGTTGAGTTTCGGAACACCCTGTAAACATATTTATGTGCATTATAATGTTATTACTTAATTCGTGACTAATTTAAGTTACTTCATATATAAATGTATAATATTTATGTTTTATACTGTAAACAACAACAACAAGCAAAGTAAGCCTGTGACAAGAATAGAAATGTGAACATCTTGAAGAATCATGTTTTATTTATTAACATTTATTACATAGGAAGTTTATAATCATAGCTATTAATGTGCCAATCACATCACATTAGTTAATTGCATTGTTTATTTGCCTAGCGACGAAGCAACTGATAGACTTCGTCAAAAAGCCAGGTAGGTAGAAAAAGCTTGGAAAAACAATATCTAAGTGCCTTGTCCTGTCCTGAGGACATTTTATTAGTGTCTGTCACACAGTCTATAATAGTCTGGCCTTAGAGCAACGCGCCCATCGATGCTCCAAGTCATCGATGGCCGCGTTGCTCTAGGATAGCACAGGTGCACTGGCCGTCGAGGAGGCCCGCTGCGGCGGGCCGGCACCATCCGGGGGTTGCGGAACTGTCGTAAGTTCCCGCGACCCTCGGCGCAGGTGTGAGATGGAACACCGGGGTGGTTTTAGTCAGTAAGAGTCTGACAGGCCCCTCCGCCCACCCCAGGGCGGAGGACATCCATGAGGATGATTTCAACCCCGAAAAAAAAAAAAAAGGTGCACTGGCCGTCAGAGTCATCAGGGGATATCGCACGATCTCCTACGAGGCGGCTTGCGTACTGGCTGGATCTCCGCCTTGGGACCTCGAGGTGTTAGTACTCGCGTCACTTAATCGGTGGCGCGAGGAAACGAGGACGCGGGGCGAGCGGCCGATGCAGCGACACTTGGAGCTGCGTCGGTCGCAGCTGCACGAGTCCCTGGTGGCGGAGTGACGGGACAGGCTTTCACGCCCTACCGCCGGCCTCGCCACCGTCGGGGCGATCCGGCCGGTGCTCGAGCGCTGGCTCGGGAGGAGGCACGGCTCCCTGTCGTTTCGGGCAACGCAGGTGCTCTCGGGGCACGGTTGCTTCGGTAAGTACCTGTGTTGCATAAACAGGGAGCCGGACGCCCGGTGTCACCACTGCGGCGATTGCCGGGAGGACACGGCGTAGCACACGCTGGCAGAGTGTGCCGCTTGGGAGGAGCCGCGCCGTGCCCTCATCTCAGGAGTAGGCGGTGACCTGTCGCTGTCTGCCGTGATCGAGTCCATGGTCGACAGCGAGGAGTCCTGGGACGCGGTGGTGTCCTTCTGCGACACGGTCATGTCGCAGAAGGAGGATGCGGAAAGGTTGAGGGAGATCACCTCCACTCAACCGGCCCACAGCAGACGCACCGGGCGGGGGCTGGAAGAGGGCGGACAACGCCCTCGTCCAGCCCCCCTAAATGGGACAAGGGGCGACGGACTCGGGGAAGTCTGTCGCCCCCCACACATCAGGACCCGAGGCGGCGGCACGAAGTGTTCCAAGCACGCCCCTCTTAGACGGCGCGGGGGGAGTCTAACACCTCACTCCCCCCGCTAACCTGAGGAGGCCTGCAGTGACGGGCCGGCACTAGCCGGGGGTTGCGGAAGTATCGTTAGTTCCCGTGACCCCCAGCGCAGGTGTGAGATGGAACACCGGGGTGGTTTTAGTCAGTAAGAGTCTGACAGACCCCTCCGCCCACCCCAGGGAGGAGGACATCCAAGAGGATGTCCGTCCCGAAAAAAAAAAAAAAAGCAGGTCCCGTCGTTAACTCAACCTTTAAAATGGCAATTTTAGACAATTTGTGGTGCCCGCAGTTGATAAAAGCGTTTTTTTTCTATAGGTACTAGCCTTAAGGCGCTCCCTCACCTGGAGCATTCCCGTGCAATGCAACAACGCAAGATTCTATTATGAGCTTCATCGCCAAGTAGTAATGCTCAAAAATTAATCTTGCATTATAACATAACACGTGAATGCTCCCGTTGAAGCATTCGTAACAATGCAAGATTAAATTTTGAGCGCTCCGAGTCATCGGTGACCGCGTTGCTCTATGATACTATCACAGGCACAAAAGGCACCGTTATTAACTCTCTCTTTGAAAGGTTTTTAAAAAGCAATTGTAAGTACATATTGTTTGTTTAAGATAGACAACTTGTAGCCACTGTTGATAATTGTTTTTTTTATTAGTTATAACAACAAGGCCACCGAGCGACGGCGACGCTCCGAGTCATTGGTGGCCGCGTTGCTCTATGAACACAGGCACTGTTATCAACTCTATCTTTGAAAGGTTTTTAAAAGAAAATTGTACGTTTAAGATAGACAACTTATAACCTCTTTTGCTATTTTATTTTTATTTAAGCCAATTTTTTTTTTCTGGATCACCCTATCGTCGACTGGTAGAAAATGTCTATGGCATTAATTAAGTCCGCTTCTGTACTAATGTTGTGCATAAAGAATAAAATAAATAAATAAACCACTACATATTTTTAATGATGCCTCCTTCTTAGAATTCTTCTTTAACGTGGTGCATCCAGTATTCAACCCACCTCCTCCATTAAATTGTTTGCAGGCGATCTACCTAAGAGTTAATTAAACGGCGGTTGGATCCATTCAAGCTAAGCTGACGGTGGGTTCATTAAGACGGCTTCTTGCTCAAACTATGTTGCAGATATTAAATAAAGCACAGATATTAAACAGTAATCTTTTTAATTCTGGCTTTTAGCGTCTACAAGATATAATAATAAATGTTGCCGTAACTCTCCCGTTATTTGGCTATGTTTAAAACAACCCATATCATCCTTAGTAACGCGTTTTTTAAACAGGCAACTGCATTGCTACATGGGTCGCTTGTCACATTTGCAACGAGTGAAAGATCCAATGAAATTATATTGATTCAGCATCGCTTGTGCACCGATGCAAACGCGCGTCTGTATCGGTGACATCGGGGGAAGGAAGGGTAAGCGCAGAAGTTCAACGCGGACCGCGTATAATCAGACTACACTACTATAGTACCGAGACAAACTCGTAACTGCGTGTTAAGGTGCACAGCCAGAAATAACATCGTGTTAGTATGGCAGCCGTCTTGCGACTGTACCACTACAGTATCGCTGCAAAAAGCCGTGGTGCGCTATCACCCTATGATATGTCTATACCAGTGCGCTTTCATGTTCATCTTGCGCTTTCAACTTTCAATTCCTCTTGCGTCAAGCGCATGCAATATTGATTGCCATAAGACGCATGCAGCTTATCGTCTACACCGGTGCGCCTCGGTCAGTGTCAGTCGACATACAATAGACGGATTAGCGTGCGCTACGGGCAAGCGCTTTTGTCGACTAGTATTAAGGCATGCGCTATAGCGCTTCACGCATGCTTCAGACGAAGACGCAAGATGAACATGAAAGAGCACTGATGTACACATAGCTTTAGGTGTCGGAGCAGGTGAATACATAATGGTATTGTGATTTTAACAAAAACAGTGATACCATTATACTGCTAACTCTGGTCTTCATTACGAATTCCATCAGGCACCGCTAGGTGTGCGGATTAGAGGGGTTATATGGAAAAATATATTTGCGAAATAAATATATTTTGTATCCTTGCTGTGCTGTATTTGCCCCATTAGCTGGAGACCCTTCAGGTCTCGCCAACAACTGCCCGTTTACGTAGAAAAGGTTCCCAAGGACCCTATCTCCATCAAGGACTCTTATCAATCAACAAAAATACAAAATGCTGTGTCATTGATCTAGCAAGTAATACTCGTAATAATAGTAATAGATCGTGAACCTTTGATTGCCAGATCGGGAAAAAATCCTTTTGGGACTTTCCTGTTTAAAGAAAATCAGTCCCGTCCATTATTAGAATTAAATCATGTAGCTGAAGGCATTAGATTCGCCCGTATCACATTGCGGCCTAACACAATCATGGAAAGACAAATTGATTGAACAAAAATAGCACTTCTTACGTGTTTTCAAAACAGTAGCCTTTTTCCAACTTCATAAGTTGGGTCCAACTTCCAGTCTACCACATGCAGCCGAATTCCAGTATTTTACTCGGAGCGGCTGCCGTCAGACCCCCGCAACCCAGTTATTGAGCAATACCGATATCCCAAGATTAAAACGGTTGTCAGACTTTCGGGCTTCTGACTACCTGTAACGACTGTCATAGGTATTCGTATGACACCCGGGACCGACGGCTTAACGCGTTTTTCGATACACGGAGGTGTCTCAATGTGTAATGAATGGTCACCCATCCAACGCGGCAAGCGCAGCTTATGGCTGAAGCCAGACGAGCGTAATTTACGCGGCTCAAAATGAGTCTGAGTAATTTTTTAGAAGGATTTAGTAAGTAAATCCGTCTAAAAAATTACGCCGAGCCAGACGAGCGTAATTTACAGGACGCAAAATGAGTCTGCGTAATTTTTTTGTAGGATTTACTTACTAAATCCTTCTAAAAAATTACGCCGAGCCAGACGAGCGTAATTTACAGGACGCAAAATGAGTCTGCGTAATTTTTAGATGGATTTAGTAAGTAAATCCTTCTAAAAATTACGCCGAGCCAGACGAGCGTAATTTACAGGACGCAAAATGAGTCTGCGTAATTTTTAGATGGATTTAGTAAGTAAATCCTTCTAAAAAATTACACAGACTCATTTTGAGCCGCGTAAATTACGCTCGTCTGGCTTCAGCCTATAAGTAACGTTTCATATTAATCAAAAGTTGTTATTGCTGATCTAAGATAGTAACAGTACTTACATAGTCATCATCAGTAATTGTATCATCACCAAGAAGTATTTATATCTCTGATCGATTCCATTTACGTGATCAACATTAAAACGAACGTGGATTATGGAAGCCTCACCGTGCCTCAGTTGCACGACGAATAATAAATTCTTACTGCAATTAAAACTAGCAAGAGTAAGTTGAGCGCGAAAGGAATATTAATTTTAATATATCTCCTAATGGCTTTGAACTGGAGCCAAGTTATTAAGGGCTCGTGTAGTTTTCAACAATTTGTTATCACCATCCCAATTTTAGACGGGAATTTTGTAGTCATGTTTGATGTGACTACATGTAAAAAAAGTAGTTAGGGCAATCTATAATTCGGAGTCTACTAGGCCGCTGCAAGATTCCGCGTGGAGCTAGCCAACCAAGATTTGTCGGAATTGCGGTAAATGCCATGACCCAAGCTATAGGTCCTCGTAGGAACACTGTGTTGGTTTTAGCCGGTAAGAATCCCACATAAGCCTTCCTTCTTCCCTGTAACCTCATTAACGTCGTATGTGTATGTCTATTAACTAACCTCATTACGATTAGCTTTCTTTTTCATTACTATCGTTACTCTCAAGATAGGTACTCGTATCTTTATCTTAATAAACAGTGATTTTCTTTGTAATGTGTTTTGATGACAATTAACCATGCCAGTTGTTGTATATAGTTTAGCGTCCTTTTACCTTTTGTAAATGTGAGAGCTTTGTAGACTTGCTACACGCCTGGATAACTATTTAATTTGTGACCATATTTTTCATTTTGTTTTTTTTGTGTGGTTCCTGCTCTTAAGTCTACTTTGCTCTCTCATAACTATTCTAAGTCATAACTGTACCCACTCAAATTGTTAAAGATATGGATTTTAAAAGAGTAACCATGGAGTTTCTTGCCGGCTCTTCTCCATAGGAAACGACTAATTGGAACCGTGCTCCTAAATTCGACTTTTCATAAGCGCCTATAATGGTTCATGTGAAATAAAAACTTTTGATTTTGATTTTCTCCAGGATGGAGGAAACCCATGAGGATATCACGTATGAATAACAGGATCACACGTAAAAAAAAAGTCCACTACATAGTTCAGTAAGGCAGATTTATTTGACTGACAGTGGATGTTTGCGAGCTCATCATGAAAAATATATATTTTACTGTCATTTAACAACTACAATGACTTTTCATATGGTATGGTATAGATGGATGGATTACCAATTTACCACAAACAACTTTTGTCGTAAGTGACGTAAGATACGTCTTACAATTCGGTTTGCCAAGGGTAATGATTTATTAAATATCATAAGTCCAGCAAGATCGTCGGTTTTCAGTAGTCTACGTTTACCATATATGGCAAATTATTAGGTAAGAACGTACGTACTTTTGGTTAAAGTACAAATGCTCAAAAAATTTCATAATATTTAGTAAATTCTTGAATAATTATAGGTATTACTTTCTTTGTGTTGTCTATTATAGAAAAAACAGATATTTATCCACACTCCACACTTTTTTTTTTTTATTTCTTGTCTTGTTCGCGTATGACCCTCGTCGCACCTGATAGTAAGCGCAGACACGGCCTAAGATGGAGCACACGAATCCAAGTAACAGAGATATAGAGGGATTCCCCTATGGGTCCCCCTCTGGCTCTCACATACACACTACGGAACACAGTAAACTGCTTGGCGCCGGACTTTAATGTGAGGGTGGTAGCTAACCAGGCGGACCGTATAGACCACCAAGCAAAGCAAGCTGTACAGAAGGTATCTTCAAATTTGTGTTTAAAACCATAGCAATTTTTATAAACTACCTCTTATGTAATCTCATTATATCTGCAAGTAAATTAATCGAAGATACTTGACATTCCTTTCACAAGATCAAGATGATCATGGCCGTGAATGTAATTAATGAATAATTGTTTATTTAACTATTACATTAGCTGTACCTCAAACAACATAATAATAAGTACGTGGTCACCTTGGCAGTAATAAATGATGAAATAAATCGCTGGTCTTGAACAGCATTCCTACATTTTTAGGGTAGTTCAGTAATGTACATGAGGCATTTTAATTTAAAATACTTGTACGCACATAATATCATGCTACTTTCTTTAAAGGTTAGCTGAAAAAACATAACTCCACGTGTAACGAGCATTACAGAAGGAACAATTCTTTTTTTGAATGGAACTTCATTTGTTTTCGGCAGCAGGCGTTTTTGGGAACTGTTAACGTGCAATAAATATTAATCAAAGTCTATTTCGAATAAATGAGTGTTCGATTTTTGAGGTTTTATTTAGTTTTGAACTGTTCTTCGAAAATATAAGTAAGTTATTCTTCATCATCATATTAGCCTGTAAACCTGTAAGCCTCCCATTGACCGCTAAAGTGAACGATCATATCCCCCCCCCCCCCCCACACATTACGCTTAACTCCGTTCATCGCCGCAGTTTGTACTTGCAGACAAAAGGACGCAGCTGTCTAACCTCCATTCCTTATATTCCTTACGAAAATTCAATTAGCCTTGTATGGTACACATGGGTAAGTTGAGGGTGGCCTTTACTTTGCCACATATACCATATGGTTACCAGAGATGTAAATTATTTGAAATACTTGTATTTAAAATACAAATACAAAATGCAAAATACCTATTTTTATTTTGCATTTGAAATACTTTTTTTCAAAATGTATTTTCTATTTTATTTGAAATACTTTTTAAAAACATTTAATATTTGTAAAATGCAAAATGGTTTTGTTAATTTTTTAATTCATGTTTCATGTTTTTCATTCTTAAATTCTTGTTATTTACTTTAAAGAGTGTTTGTGCTAAGTTTCAAGTTTATAAATACTGGAAATAAGATTTTTCAAATAAACTTTATCACCCCTTTTCACTCCCTTAGAGTGCGCTTTCGCTATAAAAAAAAAACTACTCTCCATATTTCAAGTTTCTACCTTTAGCGGTTTAGGCTGTACGAGAATCTTACTGGACTTGTTCTTTAAATGCATGTATGTTTAAACAGATGATTTTTCCAATCTTTAAATCGCTATATCTCATGAATGATGATTCGCAGATTCAACATGAAAGAGGAACTCTTTGATCATATACTAGTGTTTAATACTAGTATTTGATCAAAGATCAGTGAAAAAAGGTATTTTATTTGAAAAACCTATTTTGATAATACGTATTTTGCATTTTGTATTTAAATACTTTCATTGAAAACCATTTTGTATTTTTCTTTGAAATAAAAATATAACCAAGCATTTGCATTTTGAATTTAAATACTTTTAATATACTATTTTGCACATCTCTGATGGTTACAAGTTATTCTTTTAACAAGATTTCTCATATACCTATATTAGCATACCTATGCTAATAAGCGGCTGCAATCAATCAACCAGCTTATGCCAGAGGCCTGTGTCCGCCTCGGTACAGGCCTCTCCTCTTCCAAGTTACGCTATCTCCAGCGCTCTGCATCCAATCCGACCCAGCCGTTTCCGGAAGCCTATCGTCTCCGGAAACCAGATTAACGATTACGAGAAACTAAAATAAACGATACAAATTAACGCGGTTGATTTACAGAGTGTTATTGGATAAAATTTAGACTTTTGTATCTTTAAAATGAAGCTACAGTATGCGTAAAATAAATTTGCCTCTCTGAATCCAGTCTTTATGCGTTCTGTTCTCCATTACAGAGAAACAAAGTTATTTTAGGCGTACCTACTGTAAGATCCTATAGCTTTTTTAGTGGACCTTTCCACACGTTACTAGCCAAAGCCATCACGGGGAAAATTAGCTTACGAGTCCTTTAATACGGTTTGGCAAAAAAAACGCTACGATTGGTAAAGAAAAGGTTAGTTTTTTGCCATAGGAACCGGGGCTTAGATCACCTTCCATAGAAAGTATACAAATGACGCAGATAACATGCATGAAGTGTTTTAAATTGTTGTTATTAACATAAGTAAACAATTTAGAGTTATCGTTGAGTTTTATTTCCATTTATTAGTAAATATCTGTCGTATGTAAAGGACATTCACAAACAATGTTCAAGACATCAAATTTTCCTGCAAGAACAAGTCGATAGATATATCATGCAAAGTGCTACCCACTCATGTGTTTATGGTTCTTGATCTTAAGTGTACTTTACGAAGTTTAAGCTCGTACTTACGTTCTTGCGTAAACATATTTAACCAGAAATCGCATCTGGCTTTATACCTCATCTCTCGGTTCTTCATCTTAACGGCTCGTTTCCATGGCAACATCCTTTTTAACAGGACTCCATCTAGTGGCGGAAGTGTTTCTAATACTAATACTAGCGTTCATACGAGCATCCTATTAACAAGATCCTGCGGAAAGCTGGTCTAGTCGAACTTTGCTATTTGTTTTTGTCATCGCATGCTGGATCCCGCCATCCTACAAAAAGCAGGATCCAGTCATAGTGACATATACAAGTTGTAACATAATTAACGCACATCACTGCACACATAATTATGAACAACTTTTACTATGGGACGAAAAATGAAATCGCGAAAAAAAAAAACAGCTGTTCCCAATGATTTGACGAGTTATGTTATAACATAAATGTAGGGAACAGCTGATTTTTTTCGGGCTAAATCCCTACTAATCACTACATAGTATAAAACAAAGTCGCTTCCCGCTGTCTGTCCCTATGTATGCTTAGATCTTCAAAACTATGCAACGGATTTTGATGCGGGTTGTTTTTAATAGATAGAGTGATTCAAGCGGAAGGTTTTAAGCTATAAAACGTACGCGTGCGAAGCCGGGGCGGGTCGTTAGTAATATTATAAATGCGAAAGTAACTCTGTCTGTCTGTGACGCTTTCACACCTAAACCGCTGAACCGATTTTAATGAAACTTGGTACAGAGATAGTCTGGAACCTGGAGAAGGACATAGGCTACTTTTATCCAGAAAAATACGGAATACGCGTTAAATGACATAAATGCGGGTGAGACCGCGAGCGACCGTTTTTTTTTATATTTTTAAGTGTTTTTTTAAACTTAAATAGAAATATTGACAAACGTAATTTATACACGGTTAGTCAGAGAGGGGGTACTAATACGAAAGGGTATACAGTACCTACCCATAATAATGAATAACTTTTGTTGCACCACTTTCCCCAAAAGTCAATAATTTAAGAGAAATAACTGTTCAAAAATTACAAAAAAAATATGGTAAAATGTATCTGTCTTCAGCTATAAGCAGCTGTGTTTACATTTTAGCTCATATTTGGGGTCACGAATTAGAAGCTCCATTTTCTGAATTCGTAACTAAAGCAGGGATGAAGAATTTTTGAAAAAACAAAAATAAATAAAAAACATGGAAATAAAAATTATCGAATTTTGAAATTTTAACACTTGCTTTAAAACCGTCATCAGTGATTCTTTAAGTGGCCTGCGGATTAGTACCCCCTTTCCGACTAACCTTGTATTTATTTATTTATTTATTTGGGACTAACAAACAGTTACACATTAGATCTTAAGAGCTAACTTACAAAACAAA
The DNA here is from genome assembly GCA_905220435.1 of Amphipyra tragopoginis. Classification (NCBI taxonomy): domain Eukaryota; kingdom Metazoa; phylum Arthropoda; class Insecta; order Lepidoptera; family Noctuidae; genus Amphipyra; species Amphipyra tragopoginis. Next base: position 18,132,251 of record HG992009.1, read on the forward strand.
TACATGATACAAATTTGCAACTCACACCGTTATCCACAAAATACAAAACAGAATATTTGTATGTGCATTCAATTCGTCACTAATATTTTGAAAAACGCTGCAATGAAATATAGTTAGCGAAACAATATTGTATTCAAGTTTCTAGGAAGCGCAATCAATAAATGTCTGAATACCTACCGTCTACTTAACTACTTGTTGATTTTATTAATTATGCATCAATTAACTGAAGTATTAAGTTGCCTACCGCTACAAGAACAACTATAAAATAAAACAACGCGTAAAGTAGATGTTTTTTATGCTCTTTGCGTTTTAAAGAAAACATCAAACAAAAGTTTTAAGGGATATACATATTTTATGAAGGAGGCGTAGTTTTAAAAGCCCATCTCTCTTGTTACAGGACAAATTGCTCAATAAGCTGGAAGAAAATGAACCGGAACTCGCCTCTTCGCCCGATGAGGAAGTAAGTGGAATACGAAGTTATAAGTAATTTACAAAGTGGAGTACTGTAAGTGGCCCAAATAGCCTACTCCTCTCCACCCCTGAGTGTCGTAAAGGGCGACTAATGGCCGAAACCAATAACCAATGTCAACTTAAAATCTCTGGATTGCATGACAACTTTATTTACATAAATACATAATACGTATACAAATAAAGAAAAATATATCCTAGTTTAAACTAAAAGCGGGCATATAAATATTCCTCCGCGTCCGCGTCGCTATTAACTGGTAATGTACACCGAAGACTGGCAGCATTGCAAGCCTTCAGGTCACGGTAAGTGTCGACCAGCCGCCTTGCAACTACTCTGTGTAGGTGTTGAACACTAGGACCCCACAACCCGAGTGTTTCGACCCCAAATGGCTTAAATATATAATCTATGCTATTAACCGCTAGCGGCCCGACCGACGATCCGGTTCGTCAGTGCCATTGTTTATCTATTGTGTCTATAATTACAGTACTCGATAAGTTAATAAAACTCAAAGTGCACTTTGTCTGTACATTAAATATTTTTTCAAAATTTCGATTGGTGGGTATGAAATCAACGCCGTGGTTTATTTAATAAGTAAATATTAACAGTTTATTTTTTATCTATTTAAATGTAGGTATACAACGTGTACGTTCACGATAAATATCAATATACAATTATAATCCATTTTAGTAAGGAAATGTATAGAATTAAGCAATACGTGTGCTTCCAGTAGGGATTCAACGCAGTATTATGATTTTATGTACCTTAACGGTCAATCAAGATGAGCTGAAACTCTACTTGAAGAAATTGTTCAAAAGATATTAGTGCCCTGGTGAGCCACTTTTTTCTATATGTACTCAATTTATTATATAATATGTTATAATAAATTGAGTACATATACATTATTTAGTTGCTGCGACACAACGTTGTTTTCTGACTTCCACGCGGACGGAGTCGCGGGCACAGATAGTACTAATAAAGTTATCATATTTTAGCCACATTACTTCTATTTTAATGTGATATGATCATTACAATAGAAGACTGCCTCATTGGTCTAGCGGTCGCAAGCGCGACTGCTGAGCGTGAGGTCCTGGGTTCGATCCCCAGGTCGGGCAGTGTTATTGGGTTTTTCCGTGTGGAATTTCTCAGTACCAGCCCGGAGTCTGGATTTGTGCCCGGTCGATGGCAATAGGCTCGCGGGATCCCTTCTTTTCGCATAATGTTCATTGTCCTAATATACTTCGGCATAACGATTTTGGCACAATTTGTTTTGGCATAATAATACTTCAGCATAATTTTTTTAGGCATACATTTTATGTTGGCATAATCATCTTAAAGACTAATTTGTTTTGGCATAAATTTGATTCGCATAACGTTAGTAGGCCTAATGATTATTAGCATAACGTTAGTTATGATATCAGAAATGTTTTTACCATTGTCTAATAATCTAGTCGCAGGCGCACCCCGACACGGATAGGTTAGGTTCGAAGGGGATGATGGGGGCTAGAGTGAGCGAGCGAAGCGAGCGAACGAAGCCCCCGTCATCCCCTTCGTGTTAGGTTACTTTAAACCCTGCAGACAGAAATAGAAGCCCCGCGCAGCGGGGCTCCGTCGACTCTGCTTTGGAGCCTCAACCTTACAAACATCCCCTTAAGTTTTTATTGTGTAAATGAAAGTAGGTGACGAATAATCGTCTACCGTATAGGTACCTATAAAAACATGTTTTAATATCAGTATGCGTAAATAAATTTATGTTTTAGGATATTATGCTTAAAAAAGTTATGCTTTAGAACTTTATGCTTAATCATTATTATGGTTAGAGAAATTATGCTTAAAAAAATTATGCGTAAGCTGTTATGCGTAATTATACTATGCGAAAATATAATTATGCCAAACAAAATTATGCTAAGTTATATTAGGTCTTAACATTTTATGCAAATGGATAGGGAACCTAGGCTCGCCCCCTATTACATGGGACGTAAACATAACGGCGAAATGTGGGTATACTATATATACATCTCTGCCAACCCTTCGGGGAACACAGGAATGAGGTTATGTGTGTGTGTCTATTGTATTTCTGTCAAAAATCTACATCAATCCAAAGACCGGATTGAGATCGGTTATTGGTTTCGGCCGTAAAGATTATCTCAATCGGAATGGGCAGGAATGTCCTCTTGCCTGTCTGATAATAACAGCATGGTATACCATCAATCCGATTACCAAGCGTAGTTATTTTGCCAATCATAAGGTAGCATAACCATAAAACTTGCCTTGTTTTCCAAGTTATGACTGTTTGTTGAAGCGGTTATTGTAGAGAGGCCAGGAGCAGTGGTTCAGCTATAGACGTGTAAACGTCCAGGCTTTAGTAAAATCCCTATAAGTACAAACAAAGCAAACAACAGGAATTCCAGCTAGATATAACGAAAAAAGTACTTAATCAACTCTCTAATTCCACGGGAATGAAGTTCATTAATGCAGCAAGATTAAACCTTAATTCGTTCCATTTTTGGGTTTCATTATCTTTTTAATTCCATAGTGTTGGTTTTTCTGCAGCGTTCCATTTTTATATTTTTGTTTACGCAGCTTACAGCTTCCCCCGGCACACATACTATATTGCAATGCGCCAGTCTGGATAAAAATATAGACATATTTTCCAGCAGATACAGCAGAACAGCAGGTACAGCCGCGGACTCGAAATGTTTATCAGATTGCAGATTCGATTCCTTCTCACACTGTGTGCAATAAGGTTCAAGATGTCATATCAACTTACATACATATATCGATCCCTTAGTTCACAATCGTACTAATTACGGGAAAAAGGTGGTGTAATTAGGACGATAGTGCACAGATCATAACGTTACAATTTCATTGACAACAAAAATGTAATTAATGTGATTGTGAACTAGGGTATCGATATATTAGTTTTTCAAAATGTGAAGCGTCGATTCTAGCAAAAAGGCTATTAACCACTTTTTGATGTTATGAACTCCTTTTTAGGTATGTGTGTCTAGTCAAAAGTTAATTAGTCTGTAACTGGTGATGTCGAACTTTTGTAATTTTAATTATGAATAGTATTGTTCTCAAGTAAGTGACATGTTATGTTTTCATTGAGAATAAAGTTTCTTTAAACCTAAAGTTGTATAGAACGTATTTGATTGAATTTACTAAATGTATTGATTTCTTTTTCTGTGCTACCTGGTATATATCCTCTCAATTAAGAAAAAAAAATCTTTATCCTGTCAATTCTTTGTGAGCGACTGAGCGACCATAGGAAAAAGTAATGTGCACGTAATTGTAGACCTTAGGGTGGTAAACATTTCAAGTCCTCGACTGTACCAGTCATACGAATTTGTTCGTGTTTATAAACGATATCACGACATTTAGATTGTATTCTGTATCGTGGGTACCCACAGACACAAATCTCAAAGGCACTAAAACCCAGAGTAGAATCAGAATCAGATTCTTTTTATTTGTGATTCTTCGGTACAGTATTTGTTTAGGTAATACATGTTACAGTTTTATGTGATCTATGATGAGCCAATTCTAGGCATATAAAAAATTGCATACAAACATGATGAAGACTATCTAACATATTTCACTTTACATTATTTAATTATTTTCATGCAATAGGCATGTTGACAGCATCAATAAATTGCAAATTTAATTAATCCGCCAGTTAGAGTTTTCCAAAATAAAGGACACGTAGTTTTTCTTTTGTTATAGGTATCTATGAATATTTGGAAAGTTAAAACGTATTAAAACTCGAGCGTGAGGGCTTGTGACATCAGAAGCAAGAACAAATTGTACTTGCTTGTGACGTTTTGCCAATTTTAAAAGTGTCGTATCTTCGTCAATTTTGGTTTACGTAATAAAAGAAAAAATACGGTTCAAATATTTTTTTATAATCTAACTGACGGACTAATTAGATTTTTTAGTCAAATACCCAATTGGAGTGCATGAAAAGAGCCTCCACGAGTGACGATACTTAAGTACGTCCGGCGCACCCTGGCAGTCAGCCCCGCTACCAACCTTGCTGACTGGCTAATATTTTCACCACAGCATGAGCTTTTTTTGAGCATTTTCGTACCTATAGCTCGTGCTGACACGAGAGAAGAAATGCAATTAAAGTCACGGATTATAATTATTAATACAATGAATAATAATAGAACCACACACTTCCGGACATTTGGACTCTACGCCATTTAGATCGTAATTAAATAACGATTCCGCCTTCTTCTTATCTCGTCTCACCTTGCGAGAATAGCTCATGCCGTGGTGAAAAGATTAGCCAGTCAGCAAGATTGGTATCGAGGCTGACTACCCAGACTGCGCCGAACGTATTACCACAAAACAACAGAATCTTAGCTATTCGTATTTAATCGGAATTAAAGTGAAAGCTAAAAACGGTTAACAATGTCTTATTCCGGCGCGAACAGCTGATGGCCGACCTTGACGCGGATCAAGGCTTTTGTAGCACAATTAACTTGTCTAATCGAGTAATTTTGTTTTAATTAAATTCAATTAACGAAAATAATTTGTTTTAGATACAATATATAATTCTAGTTAGCTACAGATAATTGTTACGGATCTGAGTGTTTGTGCATGTGAAAATTTGTGTCTGAGTATTCTAAAATTGACTCGGTAATTGGTAATAGGCTCGCTCCTTAATAGCCTAGGTGCATAGGACTTTATATGGCCTAATACCGCCGTCACCGTCGTAGCCTACCACTTCGGCGAATAGGGTCCAGAAGATTTTTTATTAACAAACAAATTGTCACGTATAAACTTATTTAATTTCAATCAAATCTAGTGTAGATTCCTTAATAACTAGACATCCTTGATTTAATAATACAATTCTTAATGTACATTCACTTTCCGATAAGTATATTTTTATGACATTGTCATTGTTTGTATTGACAATGTCATAAAAATACACATAGTCGACTAACATTTCACTGTAATTTGTACCCGACTTCAAAAAGTCAAGTCAAAGTATTTAAGATGAATCTACATAGTAGGTGTAGGTACCTATGGTATTCTCCAACATACATAGGTAGGTATTATTAAAGTTAATGTATCAAGTGCTTTTTAATGGGGGGACCTCTTTAGGAATTTAATTATGCGCAGGATATTCGCTGATACCTATATGAATAATATAGTACGAATAGGGTTCCATAGCCTGAAGTATAAAGACAGAAACGGCACCCTTATTGTTTCCTCATGTCCATATTTCATACTCACGGGGATGTGCAAGCCTTAAAGACCGACAACTCGTCTCATCACCATCATCATTTTAATCAGCCCATTACTGTCCCACTGCTGGGCACGAGCCTCTATTATGTATGGGAAGGGTTTCGGCTTCAGTCCACCACGCGAGCTTAGTGCGGGTTAGCGAACTACATACATCATCGGGACCTTTTGGAGTCCTCGCAGATGTGCAGGTTTCCTCACGGTGTTTTTCCTTCACTGTAAACGGAAGTGATAATCAATTTTTTTATCGGGACACGCCTTACGACGCAGATTAACTAAAATTGTTGATTTGCGTAAATCACAAATCGCTCTCCAAAGAAAAAATGTTAAATCGACACCGTAAGTTAGAAAGTATACCTACTTGGGAGCAAATGAATCGAGCCACTTCAATTTTTCACGTAGGTATAATTATTATTATTTTTGTTACCATGGAACAGATCAATTCTAAACATATATCGCCTAAAAGGTTATTGGATAACTTTTACAATGAGGGTAGTTTTGTGCATTTTGAATATAATTCATGAAGCCATAATAAACAAGACACGTGAAAAAAGTAACAACAACAAGACACGTGAAAATATACCGCATTTTATTAATAATTTTTATTTTGTCCTTTCCAGTGTGTAATATGTGTGAACGCGAAGGCGACTATGCAAACGTCGCCATGCGGGCACCGAGTAGTATGTCGGCGGTGCTTCGTGAAGACCATCCAGATGGCGGTCAGCCAGCGCCTGCTGCCGCTGCGGTGCGTGATCTGCCGCGCCAAGATCCTGCGGCTGCGACAAGCGCCACGTCTCGTCACCAGCAAGAGCTGGCAGGTAAGGCGTTTGTCATCTGAATATAAGCTGACTATTACAACAAACCATAAGTGGTCAAAAGAGTAGTATACAGTGGAGTCTGCTTATAACGACGGCGAAGGGACATGCGATATTTGGTCGTATTAAGCGGTCGTCGTTATAAGCATCAATAAGTGTTCAAATATCTTGCAACTAATAATTTATATTAAAATATTTTTGATTATATCTGCAAATTGAATGACGTTGATTTAAACGTAAGTAATGCCTTGAAATGATGTTCATTTACCAGATTTACCATTAACCAGAAGAAAATTCTTATTTTTCCCTTGAAATTACGTCGCCAAAAGCGGTTAGTCGCTATATCCGGAGTCGTATGGTCGTTATAAACGGCCTTTACTCTTAACAATTTCAATGAAAACCAAACTAGATGGAGTTCGGAAGTCGCTATAAGCGGTTCGTCGCTTTAAGCGAAGTCGTAATAAACAGACTTCACTGTACCCATTTAATTAAGTACCCTGGCTGATGAAGGACTCATGGCTAATTAACAACCGCGCGGATCATATGACTGGCAAGGTTAAGCTGCACTTGTCGCAGTCAGTCACACATCAAAACCCCTCCGTGCCTTGGAGAGCACGTTAAACCATCAGACCCGGGTGTCGTACAAATACCTATGATAGTCGTTACGGGTAGTAAGAAGTCCGAGAGTCTGATAACCGATCTAACCTTAGGATATCGGCATTGCCCAGGAACTGGGTTGCGGAGGTCTGATGGCAGTCGCTCCGTGGAAAATACTGGTATTCGGCCGCATTTGGTTAGACTGAAAGCTACTATAGCTACTATGTTGGGGCCGCGTTTGAGACCCCATTTGAGAGTTGAGAAAAGACTAGGCAGAACTAACTTAATTAAGTACCTAAAGAAGGCCTTGAAAATCCAGATTGTCACGGTGAAAACCAAAGCTACACATAACTGCTATGGCGATGAGTTGTGATTAGCAGGTACCTACTTTACTACCCATAAGTGCTTTCTTATCGTCTGCGTCTAAACTATAAGGTTCACATTATAATAGTTATTTACTTTGACTTTCAGGTGTCAAGCGGTAGCGCGAAGTCATGGGGCGTGCCGGGCTCTGTGTCCAGCTACTCGGTGGGCGCGCGCTCTGTACCCGCCTCGGCCTCGCTCTACTCCGTCACCAGCGGCGAGTCGTCCCTCTCTGGTAAATACATTATTATAATACATTATACACATTAACGTATACAAAGGAGACGGGTCACGGCCCATACAAAATTTACCCAGGCCCGGCGGAAAAAAAAATATCTCACATTTTAGTATATTTTTAGTATATTAATAATTAGTAGTCACCATTACCCAAAATAGTGGCTATCATTGTAATATTTTCAAATTACCACCCTGTAGGGTGGTAATTTGAAATGGGGCATGAAGGGCAACTACCTTAACCATTGTAGCTACAGGAAAACGTTCTTAGAAGACCACCCCTAACTTTTGGGATAATTTCAATCGGCATTCACAGATTTTGAAAAAAAAGTACAGTCAGCGAGAAAAAGGGCTGTTTTCACAAAACTTTTTTATGATGCCAATCGATCTCATTTTCCATACGGATCAAAAGACTCTTCCGGACCAACTGAGGTTGGAGTACTAGAAAAGTCAGACATTGCAAAAAACTTACTGGAGATGGGGTAGTTATAAGGGCAGCTACCTTAATCGCTGTGGCTAGAGGAAAATGTTTTTAAGAGACTGTCCATAATTTTTGAAAATATTTCAAACTGCATTCACAGATTTTAAAAATAAAATAAAAACATTTTTCAGCGTAAACGTAACTTTTAACAAAATGTTTTTCGTGATTTCTGACGTTTCTAATACTCTAACCACAGTAGGTCCAGAGAGTATTTTGATCATTATGGGAAATAGGATCGATTAAAAAATATTTGAAAAAAAAAAGTTTATTTTTTGTTTAATCAATCTAAATCCCGTGCGGGGTTAATCTATGCCATTAATTGATCGAGAGAGATAGAGGTTTGAAGGGTTTGAAGGAATTACACGAATTCGTTTACACCCTGTATATGTTTTCCTGATCTGAAATGCGTAGCAATATCACATTTATTCACTAATAGCTAAATCTAAACATATAAGTATTTATTAGCAACATTAAACGAAAAAATGTTTTGGATACCCTTAAAAAGAAATAGAGATATTTACATGATAGGCATCGAAATAAAAAAAAAAAATATGCAGTTATTTTTTACTCATGATAATGCATAAACTGAGACACATTTCTTTAGCGCCGGGCGTTATGAAAATTTTGGGTCAATTTTGACCAGTCTCCTTTAGTCAGAAAGAAGGTACTAATCTGAAAGGATGTTAAAGTACCCATAATAATGAATAACTTTTGATCTACATAAGTTTCCCCAAGAGTCAATAGTTTAAAAGAAATAGCCGTCCAAAAATTTCATAAAAAATACGCTAAAATCTATCAGCTGTGTTTACGTTTTAGGTCATATTTGGGGTCACGGATTACAAGCACCATTTTCTGGATTCCTAACTAAAGAGGGGACGAAGAATTTTTGAAAAAAATAAACATAAAATGAGCGAATTTTGATATTTTAACACTTGATTTAAAACAGTCATCAGCAGTGATCGGAAAAGGGTGAGCTAATTTACCTAAACTTCAAAGAACAGAGAGAAAAACTGGAGACTTCCTTACGACAACATTTTTTTTCGGGAGAATTTTCTCGGAGATTGTCTTTCGTTTGTTTTCAAACAAATAAAAGACAATCTCCTTTTTTGAAAACAATAAACAATCTCTTTTTAAAAACAATGAAAAATGTGTCATCTGGTTTTGTGACAATTTTGGGAAACAAAAATAGGAAACGAATTTAATTGTTTTCTGTACTATTAACATTAATATTAAATGTACTTTAGTGATGTCCATAAACCCGGAACAATTTTCACGAAAAAAAATGTTGTCGTTAGGAAGTCTCCAGTTTTTGTCTCTGTTCTTTGAAGTTTAGCTCACCTTTTTCCGATCACTGGTCATCAGTGATACTTTAAGTCGCCCACGTATTATTACCCCCTTTCCGACTAACCTTTTAAACACGTGGACCTCAGCTCCGCGCTCAAAATGTCCTAACCGAAAGTAGAGTAAAACGAAAAAATGAAGACTAGTTTACGTCAACGGGTGAAGTTGAATCTTTGTATGGTGAAAAGCTAAATTAGGCATTGTGATGACGGCATAGGATTTAAATTAGTTTGTTGGTAATTTCTTAGTTAATGTGGCGGTGTGCCTTGGCGCGCGCTCTGGTGGTGTAATGTAAACTCAGGACACTGTTTTCGTGAATTTTTGTACTAGACCCTTGGCCTCCATGTGGTTCTTCGTCAGTGTTTCTCAAAGTGGGCGATAACGCCCCCTTGTAAGCGCTAGAGGCCGACAGGGCGGGGGGCGATAAAGGGCGGTAAAAGTAATGATTTCAATTGTGATATTATAGGATGTAATAAAGTTAAAATTATTAAGGTGGCGCTAGAAAATAATTGATACTCAAAGTGGGCGGTAAACGAAATAAGTTTGAGAACCTCTGTTCTACGTCAATGATTATACATGACGAAAGTCGTGAGGCGTGCTAGGCTCTGTGTCCAGTTTCTGTGTGGGTGGATGCGTTCTCCATTCCCGCCTCGGCCACGCTCTCCATCACTAGCAGCGAATCTTTCTTCACGGTACATGTCCACGTTGTTAATAAGTTACATACACACATGACACAAGTCGTTGAGTGCGCCTTGCTCTGCTCTATGTCCAGCTACTTCGTGAGTGCCCTATATAACAACCACTTAACTGAACGGTCATAAGATAAGATAAATATATTTCATCATAGATAACATTACTTAAGATATAAACTAGACAATGATCATATAGTGCAACAATGTTTTGTAAGCTGCTAGCACCCCCCGACCTACAAAGAAACTGTATACCAGGCACCAACAGCCTACCATCATTTTACCAAATTCATATCCAGAGTAAGTTGTGCTAGCTATGAGATTAGTGAATGGTTATTGAACAATAAAATTAATTGAAACAAATAAAACGTGCATGTGGTACTAGTGTAAGAATACAAATTTTAATGTGTGGGATTGGTTTTGTGTGTGTGAAAAGGCGAGCAGAGCAGAACGTTTTATCCCGTGTGGGGACGGACTAGAATATACAACTTCCTCACCGCACGCTGGTAATAGACGCGTGTTGTAAGATTCAACAAAACCCAGCACGCTTGGTGGTAAGATCTATTCGGTCTACCTGGCTAGCTACCAGTCTCACAAAAAAGTCCGACACGAAACAGTTTACTGTGTTTCGTCGTGTGTATGCGACAGCCAGAGGGGTGTATGGGAATCCCTCTTTATCTCTATTACTTGGATTCGTTTGCTCCATCTTAGACCGTTCGCGCTTACCATTACAACTATAATAGGGTCAAACGCAATCAAATAATAAAAAATTTAAAACGTTTATCATTTCTTAACGTCAACCTACCTGCACAACATCATTTAACTTGCAATAGTAAATACCTACCAGCCACAGATCGGCTGGACTTAATCTGCATGTGTATGCAGATTAGGTATATTATATTATATGCTGTTGGTATCAACGAAGGGTCAAAATACATGTCCGATAGTTGGTTTCGGGAGCCGGATCCGACTATCTGATCGGATTCATGAAATACACGTAGGTACGATTCTCGTGTCCGATTTTTTCAGGACGACGTCGACGCCCGGATGATGCTTACGATTCTGACATCCGATCCGATAGTCTGATCGTACGTGTAATTCATGTTCAAATAAATGTATGACGCGAGGGCCTTCAGATAGTCTGATCAGACTATCGGAGCCGACTATCGGAGGCAAGTATCTTACGTGTATTTGGGCTCTAACTTGCATGCCCAGCGTAGTAACTGGACTGGACATTACCTACCTACTTACTTCTCATCTTCCAAAAGGCCTGTCTGGCAATAGATGACGCGATAGACTGTCAATAGATTAACCGCTACTTATAAATTTGGTAGCTAGGTACAAATAGGTCCAGAGTAAATACCCGCTACAATGTCTTAGGGCTTTTTTTCTGCCACGCGGGTTTGTGCCCGGTGCGTGCCTCACCCGCATGCGTGGCGCCACTCCCTAACTGAATTTCGACAAATCGTTCTACGACAAGATTTTACTTCGATACTATGGAACTCTGACATTACGCTACTCCGACAATTATGGAACTTCGACACCTAATTTGGGGCACCCCGACACGGATAGGTTAGGTTCGAAGGGGGATGACGGGGGCTAGAGTAAGCGAGCAAGTCGAGCGAACGAAGCCCCCGTCATCCCCTTCGTGTTAGGTTACTTTAAACCCCAGTGTCGAAGTTCCATAATTGTCGGAGTAGCGTAATGTCGCAGTTCCATAGTGTCGAAGTAAAATCTTGTCGTAGAACGTTTTGTCGAAATTCAGTTTGGTAGGCGCGTGGCGCTCGCAATTCTCAGTCTCGTGCGTGTTTCACGCATCATAATAAACACGTGTGTGAAGAGGTGAAGTTCAGGTGCCACGGATGCGGGTGAGGCACGCACGCGGGCACGAACTCGCGTGACAGGAAAAGAGCCCTTAGTTGCATCTTACGATAACCACAAAAAAGAAGCGCTTTTTTCACCTACCTGCCAGTAACCACGTCATTTCTACTATTTCTGTGATAATTATCAAACTTCTCTCTTAAATTCCAGGAGTGTCTTCCGTGTCATCGAACAGCGGGGGCAACGTCGCCAACAGTTGTTCGACGAAGCTATGCGGCGGCGCCAAGTGCGGCGGCGCATGTCTGGGGGCCGTACCGAGGGCGTCCGTGCCGCCGCGCCCACGGCAACCTGCCTCCAACTCGCTGAGACGCTCACAACATCATAGTATGAAGGTGGGGTATAAATGCAACAAAAGAAATATGGGAATACAACATCCCAAAACGTCTAACATTAATAGCAAGGGTACCTAAACCTATCCCTTATAAATCAATCAAGCTGTAGCAAAAGCTTCGTTCCAAGTTTTCATACATTTTCCTTCTGCATAATGTAAATCTAACTATAAATCTTTTTGAACAGGCCAGGTTACAAGATTACCAAGTCCATAGCTACACGGGAGGCCCGGCGGCGGGTGAGCCTTCAGGTCGCCTGCCTCCAATCAGGGAGTTCCAGAGGGAATTCCGCGAGGGACGAAGAGAGAGTGCCGCAGCTGCCTCCGCCTCTACTAGAATAAGGTAAATTCTCCGCAGAAACTATAATAAGACTATTTGTATGGTTAATAAAACCTTTAAGCAAAATAGAGATATACAATAGCCCTGATATAGCCAAAGAGGGTGAAACCCTCAACTTAGAAAAATAAAGTAACTCCAGAACAGCAACAGCCACACAATTATCCTCAACGACCAAAATGAACAGGATGATATTGAATGATTCGGTATCTCTAAATCTGAGGCTTGCATATGTAAAGACTTTATTAAAAACATCTCGGATGGTTATTAAAACTATGTCCTTATTTACAGATGTGCCCAGAAAATTGTAACGCAACTAGAAACGTCGCCACAAAAGGACAAGCAACACTTCTTCCGGCCACTAAAACCTTCAAATAAAGACGACCCGCCCGATTCTAGAGATCACAGCAAAGAGACTGAAGCGAAAAAAGATAACCCCAAATCAAAACCAAAAAAAGAAGACAAAAAGAAAAAAGATGACGAAAACTCAAAACAGGAGGACAAAAGCAAAAAGGATGAAAGTAATGACAACAGAAAAAATGAAATAGCTGAAAGAAAGAAGGAAGAAAAGATGAGACTTAAGGCGGAAAAGGAGGCGAAGAAAGAAGCTAAGCTCCAAGCGAAGGAAGAAGAGAGACAGGCTAAACTATTAGCGAAGGAGGAAGAGAAACAAGCCAAACTAAAAGCGAAGGAAGAAAAGAAAAAAGCCAAAAAGGAAGCAAAACTCGCGGCGCAAGCTGAGAAAGAAAAAAGCAAATAGAGTAATAACGTTTAAATTTTACATTGTAGAAACTCGTAGCCGTCTTAAATTTTAGATTTGAAAATTGTTATCATTGAGAAATCGTAAAAACAATTTTAAATAGCGTATATCTCTATTGTAGTCCATATTACTTACTTACGGTAAATTAGATACTGTTAGTTTAAATTTTATTTTTTTACTTCGATCGGATGTGATGATTGTGTTTACGCTTTGATACTGATTTATACAATTTTGTTATAATTATCTAGCTTAGTTGCAATTTCTAATCGAAATTGTTATTTAACTTAGGAATGTTGTAAATATTTTTAAAGTCAAAAAAATGTTATAATGAGAAGCAATCTAAGTACATAGTTGTTGGGTCATAGTTGGAACTCTACAAACTGCGAAGACTGAAAGAACGGGATAATGAAATCATATCGTTTTGTAATTTAATTGTGTAACAGTATAGTTAAGAGCTTCGTGCATACAGCACCGCCGAAGAATTTATTTATTATGTAGATTTCGTCGTTCTTAGTTTGTCTGTAGATGAAGCTTATATTAGAGTTGATTACTTATTTGAGAATGAGTTACATTAATAACACTAAAATTAAAATGTAATAAATACATTCTAATAAAGATTTGATTTTCTTAAAACTAAGCTATCTTGCATGGTTCTAAATCTTCATGAATCATGATTCAAAATAACTAATCCCATCTATTCTGAAACCTAAAATATTTTTCCTAAATAGAGATAAATACTTTCTATTTCTACAGAATCCATATGACCACAGTACCTAACATTATTAAAATAATATTTTAAACTGCATTAAAATTAAATAAGTAGCATCATATCAGGCATTTAGCATACTGCTAGGTAAGTGTTGACATTAATTTTGTAAGGGTTCCAGAAGTCGGAATTTATTATTGTCAATCGTTAGAAATTTCCTGTAAAATAAATAACAATGTTACCATAAGCCTTATTCTTTTATTTATACCCAAAATATCTTACATACAATTCAGTTATACTAATATTAGAAAGACATTCTTGGGTGCAAAAAATGTAGGTAACTAAATAAATAACAACAAAATCTCTTACAAAACGTGACATAGATTGTATTGCAGCACTACTGGGTTGCCACACGTAATAATTCTAATTGTTTTAAATAAAATTGTTGTAAAACAATTTATAGTTTATTTATCTACATTGAAATATGTAACAATTCACTCGATTACTATATATATTCTACAGTCAGCATAAACTTTCAAAATAGTTTTAATCCTTGTAGTCATCACCCACACGGTCGTAAATTTCTTCACCCGTCTTCTTGTTGATACGCAGATATTTGTTGACCATAGGTTTGTAGTAATAGGCCTGGTAATCGCTGCGTTCAGCCATCTTCTTAATTATCTCCGACTCCAGCTTACGCAGTTTCTGCTTCTGCTTTTCTTCATCAAGGAAGTGCAAGAACTTTTCATAGTCCTGTAACAAATAACATAAACTTAAACTCTGAATGAAGAAAAAGAGAGCAAAGGACTGTAGCCATCAATACCGTTCATCGTTAACAACACCACCAAACGATACCCCTAGGGTTGTGGTTGCCAAAAAGGATTTGTTAATGACACCACCGTAATGTTGGGATGCCATATAATATTCAAGTTAGTTTATGCGCTTATTACACTTGGCTGAATTTAGTGGTCTTAATTCAGTCGATGTCGATACTGAATTTAGTCAAGTATAATCGCAATTAGCAAGCTAGCATCCTAAATTCAGAAACAAAATTAGCTTGCTAATTGCGATTATACTTGACTAAATTCAATATCGACTGCTAAATTCAGCCAAGTGTAATAAGCGCTATACCCATGAATACATAAATATAATATTCATCTCTTTGGTATAATTCCCGACTTTGTCTATTGCACTGGCTGTTATGGTAATTAAATAGGATAGTTAAATAAAAATTATAAGTTTTGAAGTTCTTTTTACTTTAATATTTAGGTATACTCGTATCGTATACAGGGTGTAAACGAATTCGCGTAATTCCTTCAAACCACATGATCTATTAATGGTATAGATTAACCCCGCATGGGATTTAGATTGATTAAAAATTAAAAAAAACTTTTTTTTCCCAAATATTTTTTGTCATAGAAAAGATGATGTCCAAAAAATGACCCAGAATCGACAGAAATGAACTGTGTACCAATGGATTGGCATTTAAATATAATATAATGTTGCCAAAGCGGCAACCCTGAAATCGTTGTTGTATAGGAGCTAAGAGCAAAATAAAATAAGTAAAAAATTCTTTTTTTTTATGTTTTTTTATTTTTATTTGGCCCATAGATACTACAATCGTTATAGTACTGTGTGTATTATTGGTAATTCTGTAGCTAAGGATTGCAAATAAAAAAATACACAGTTGCTACTGGCTATTATGCGCGGGCGCGGCGTGGCGGACGGGGTGACGTGGGGGGCGGGGCGGTGTGGCAGGCAGGTAACGACTAACGACCATATCCCGTCGCAGCAGTGTTGCCATATATACAGATTTCTCCGTATTTATACAGATTTTCGATGTGTGATACAGATTAGCACTGGATACAGATTTTTATACAGAATTTTCTAACTCTTTTCTTTCTTTCTTTTCTAACTGAATTGCCATATTCAACATAAAACAGAACTTAGCAAAATAAATGACTTAATACCGCGTTACACACACCATTGTATGATTCTATTCTATAAGGTTATTTTTTTTTTCACAAACAACGTTAATTTTGAGTCTAGCAGCATTGGAAGTTTCACTCGCTCTGCTCGGGAAATCCCCCAGAGATTTTTCGCTCTCGCATTCGTCGTGTCGTACGTACGTAAAACACGTCAATAATTAATAATAATAACATACAGGTACAAACTTTTATTTAATTTAATATTAATATTGACTGTGTTTTTGTGAACCAATATAGCATCTAAAAAACCATTAATATTCTATTTTGGTTTATTTGAC
The DNA here is from genome assembly GCA_905220435.1 of Amphipyra tragopoginis. Lineage (NCBI taxonomy): Eukaryota > Metazoa > Arthropoda > Insecta > Lepidoptera > Noctuidae > Amphipyra > Amphipyra tragopoginis. The sequence continues at coordinate 18,148,765 of HG992009.1, forward strand.
TATACAGATTTTAAGTTTAAAATAGCATACAGATTTAATACAGATTTTAGCAGTTTTTACTACAGATAAAAGGCTCAAGGCATCTGGCAACACTGCGTCGCAGTCCTTCGTTTGTTTTCGTTGTGATCTGTGTGCTTAGTTTTACTTCGTGGATTTTAACTTGACCTCTGCTTTTGTATACTGGACACTGATTTTTCTTGTTGATTCGAAACTGTGACGCGTTAAACCGGACTTCGATTTTCTTTGCGACTGGATATTGTTTAAAATGGATGAACGTAACCGTTGTGTGACTTGTGTTGTATACATGGGCGTCGCAATTTAGGTAGTTGTGCCCATATTATAAGTATCATATATTATCTTGCATGGGCGAGGAACGAAGGTGATTTGACTCAACCTGCGGGATTTTTAGACTTAGCATGTTTGGACATAGAAAATAATTAATAAATAAAAGAGATTACTGTTACAATTACAACAAAACTGCGTACATGTTTTTAGTTCGTGTAAGTATAGTTTGTGTATAGTTCCAAACTGTATTTTCTTTGATTATTTGGGCAGTAAAGTTTTTATGATAATAATTGTTGTTTTTTTTTTTATCCAAAGCAACATAATTACCAATAACACACAATACGTTGATTGTAGTATCTATGAGCGAACAAAAATAAGTATAAAAGTTAGAGTATTTCTTTTGCTTGTACATTCATGTGTAACACAAGTTATTGTGGATTAGAATGTCGTTGTTGTTATAGGAAATATCATTAGAACTTATCACAATAAGACTTACATTATGAAAATAAATGATTAACAACGATATTCTCACCCACATCATGGCTCTTAGCTCCTATACTATACCAATTATTTTTATATTTGCAATCTTTAGCCACAGAATTACCAATAATACACACAGTACTGTAATGATTGTAGTACTTATCTATGGGCCAAAAGAAATAAAAATATACAAAAAACAGAGTGTGTGTTATGTTGTGATTTAATATGATGTTGTTATTATGTTGCTGTTGCTTGTGAAATGTGTTGATGATAATTATCACAAGTGATACAACATTAAAACAACGTCATATTAAGCCACAACATGACGTAAAACAAGAATTCCTCAAGTCCTACGACGTAGACCTTACCCAGATAGACTTCACGCATTGCGCCTCACAACCCTTGAGGAACGACGTCTCCGGGGCGACCTCATCGAAACATACAAAATCATTTCTTCGAAGTACAACCTTCCTGACATTCACTGCATCTTTGAATCGGTGAACGCCCCGAGAGCAAGGAGAAACCACGACAAACAACTGTGTCGTATACTAGCGAAAACAAACACTGCACATCACACCCTCAACAATAGGGTGGTCCACAACTGGAACAAACTTCCTAAAGATGTTGTAACTGCCACCTCTATAAATTCGTTTAAAAACAGACTCGACAACTGGCTACGAACTAATAAACTTTCGTCAAAAAACTGTGAACAATAAAACTGTGAACTATAAACAATAAACTATGAACGTTCAACACTGTGTGAAATAGACATATCAGCAATGTTGCTGCTCGTCTATAATTAAATAAATAAAAATAAATAAAATAAACTTATTTTATTATTGTTTTAAACGATTTTTTTTTCTTATTTTATTTTGCTCCTAGCTCCTATACTATAACGATTTCAGGGTTGCCCCCTTGGTAACATTATATTATATTTCAATGTCAATTCACTGGTATACATTTCATTCCTGTCGATTCTGGGTGTTTGGTCCATACATTTTTGGACATGTCCTTTCGATGCGATGCATAAATGAACGAAGGCACGGCGACACAGCTGACGGGCACGACTAGCGCCATATCGCTCCCCGCAGTTAGTTAACTTGGGACGCTAAAATTACTCCGATACAGAATACCATGGTTCTTTTTTTGAAAACTTTTTTTGTTGATTCTGAGAAAAACCTATGCAGGGTCAATCAGTGTCACCAGTAGATCACGCGGTTTGCAGGAATTACATGAATTCGTTAACATCCTCACACATACTCGTTGTTGCCTTACAGGGCAACAACACTATTCATTAATGGTGTCATTAACAAATCCTTTTCGGCAACCACAGCCCTGGGCGTATCGTTTGATGGTTTTGTTAACAAGGAAGAATCAATACTGAATGCATTGTAACCCCGAAAATAGTATAATTAATATACAAAATATGTATAATATCTGCAGGAATACAGGAAATCATTGTAGTGCAGGTGTTTAGTTAAATCAATTCTATAATAGTACTTTTATAAAGTGGGTAAGAACTTCCAAAGGTCAGTTGGACAAACAGTTCTGTTTATAACAATGTCAAATCCAATCTGTTGACCAATAAGTTGCCAAATAATACATAACTTGACTGCTTTGTTGGTCTAGTAGTCGCAAGCGCGACTACTGAGCATGTGGTCCTAGGTTCGATAGCCAGGTCAGGCTGTGTTATTGGGTTTTGAGTGTGGAGTTTCTCAGTAGCAGCCTGGAGCCTGGATTCATGCCCGGTTGATGGCAATAGGCTCGCCCCCTGTTACACGGATCTTAAACATAACGGTGAAATGAGGGTGCACTGTACACATCTACCCAACCCTTCGGGGAATACATGGTGATGTTATGTTATGTAGTACATAACTGGGTGTGTACTCAGGACATCTGTACTGCACATGTTAATGGTTATTTTTCCCTGCAGATTCTAGGCAAACCTTGTGACAGTTTTAACCCTGAATGAAGCTGAATGAAATAATAGTTAGTCTGTGGACAACAAGACATCCTTGTTTGCACATGAGCCTCTTAAAAGACTGCTACACTGAACTGATAAGAGATATTGCCATAGTAAATGCTTGACATATGAATTGATGATCAAATTATATTATTATTAACGCTCAAGAAGATGGCAGTCTTAGTCAACTTTTACAACATATACAAGCAGGTCCGCACCATCAACTCTAAACTGTAAACATTCAGGCGATGAAACCTGGGGGCCAATTATATTAACAGAAACTTTTAGCAATTGCAACTGAATCGTTTATTCAGACTGGTACAGATTGGTAGTTTTCGTTTACAAAAACTACCAAATTCTTCGACAACAAAAACAAAATCAAACATTTTGACAGTTTTCGTAAATGCAAACTGTCTGAATGAACGATTCAGTTGCATTTGAGAAAAGTTTCTGTTAGTAGAATTGGCCCCCTGAAGCCCACCAACCAAGCAGGTTCTTACCTGCTTAGGGAAGCCAACTCACACTAACACTACGACCAGAGAACAATAATTGACCTTACAAAATCTTTTTGGGTCAGATCTAGTCTGGCGTCTTTACTTAATAAATTCATGCGCAGATTCGAATTTGATAATTGCTTGCCTTAACGGTGAAAGAATACATCATAATGAAAGCTGCACACCTAAGAAGGCTCCTAAAAGTTCTTATTGGTGCATGTAGTTGGCTAAAGCTATGTAGATATCAGTGCGCTTTCATATTCATCTTGCGTCTTTGTCTGAAGCATACGTGAAACGCCATAGCGCATGCCTTGATACTAGTTCGACAAAAGTGCATGCCCCTAGCACACGCTAATCCGTCTATTGTATGTTGACTGACGACTGACCGACGCGTACCGGTGTAGACGATAAGCTGCATGCATCTTACGGCAATCAATATTGCATGCGCTTGATGCAAGAGGAATTGATAGTTTAAAGCGCAAGATAAACATGAAAGCGTACTGGTGTAAACATAACATAACCTGCACTACGTCATTTTGGTGGACTCAGGTCTAAATACATATACATTCACATTATCATAAGAGGCCTGTTCCCGGCAATGGGACAATAATGGGCTGATTATACAGACAGCCCACGTGCTACTAAACTGCCCTGAGGTTGCCACATACAGGGCCAAGTACTTTGGAAACCCAGGTACTCTCCGGGAGACCGTCAGCAACATCAAGGGTGCGCTGACCCTTTTCGAGGAGTTAAGGTGCATTGAGTGATTACACTTACCACCCGTCACGCAAAATACGGGATCAGACGTGGAGTTGCGGACACCAGCCGGTTATACCTTATTAGACTTAATTATTATTATAACAAGGAGATTACTAATAGAGCTGTTTCTATGAATCAGATGAGGTTTTAACATCTATAAAACATATCTCATCATCTCCCTGTGCCCTTATCCCATTCTAGGTGGGGTCAGCACAACATGTATTCTTCTTCCATTCTCCTCTATCAGCCGTCATCTCAATACTCACTCCTTTGTGGCCCATACCATCGTTTACATAATCCATCCATCTTTTCTTCAAAAAACTTAACTGAAACTTCTAAATGTAAGAGTATAAATAGGAATAAATACCTGTTGGGGAGGATTACGAACGTATCGGGCCATGAATCTCGTGATAGGATGGCGGTAGTACTCCCAGTGTTTAGGGGTGTATCCCTCAGGGATGGGAGTCAGCTGGGCCGGTCCGATGAACACGTTGGTGTAGAAGATAATGGCACCAACCGGTATCAGGCCCAGCATGGTGTAGAAGTGGAACATATCCTTGAACTTGTGCCATTGCCATCTGCCAACAATGAAAAGTTTAGGTTAGGAACAAAATTATGATTAATAAAACTAGGTACCAATCTACCAAATAAATGCCTATTTGTATTTTCCTGAACATATACTTTAATACTATTACACTATATTATTAAAATAACAAACAAAAACACAAAAAATCGGTTAGGTAATCACTGTCAATCGATGTTACCTGGAAGGTTGTAACACAAAAGTACTGTGTCCATGGGATCCATTCAACGTTTTACTTGTTGAAAAAGCAACGTTTTGGGTTATACACGGAGTTTTAAGGTTGTTTTTCAGCAAGTTTATGCCGAAAGATCGGCCTAAACCACTCCAAGATACCATTTTTAGCAAGACTATTTTGACAAATGCTGTCAAGTCAAATGTCAAGTCAATGAAGTAGGCATGGGTACGCTTTTACACTATATCAAATCGTATCTATGTATCGGTTTAGAATATCGGATATCGCATCTATATATTTCAATAACTATATATTGGCTGAATCAGTGTGGAACTCGAAATCGGTACTGTGATATTTAGGTTTCGGTTTTGTTCGATTCATGTACATCATTGTAACTACATCAATCCACCGTACTACCACAGTGTACCTACTTACTACATACAGTGGGTCAACGCCCATACATTTGACAGGTCCAATGAAATGTCAAAATTGGTAACACTTGTCAAAGGGTTGTCACATAAAATAAATTACACACACTTTATCAAACAAACGTCCAAATTAATTAACGTTTTATAGAAACAGTGACACGCAAAAAAAAACCACGCATGCGTAATTTTGACGATTGACAAAATAGTGCAAAGGTATGTAGCAGCAGTTTCGCCATCTTATCCTGGAATATTCTTACAATATTTAAAACTACAAATTTCGTCGAGGTTACAGTCGCAGTGGCTAACGCTTGCGGGGGTAGGTAAGAGTCATAAATTATTCGCAAGTCCACGATGGAGTCATAGAAAATTACTTATTATTCATGGTTATACTTCTATGGTTTTCTGGTGCTGGTTTTTATGGTGGTGGGTGCTGATGCCGGAAATAAAGCCTAAGTATTCCTCGATAACAAAACGGCGGTCAAAAAAATTTACCAGTTAAATGAGATTTGCCAAGTAAAACGTGGTCCCTATCTTGGTGTGTGAGAATTGATTTTGTTTTTGTAATCATCGTCCCCGAAAATCATGGATTTGCATCCATGACGGCTAATTTGAATTTTTTATGGCCGCCATCTTGCATATAGATTTTGACCTCATTTTCGGCATCAGCATCCCCGAAAACCATGGAAATGACACCCATGATGGTTAAATTGAAACTTTAAATAGCCGCCATCTTGGAAATGGATTTTGACCTCATTTTCGGCATCAGCATCCCCGAAAACCATGGAAATGACACCCATGATGGTTAAATTGAAACTTTAATAGCCGCCATCTTGGAAATGGATTTTGACCTCATTTTCGGCATCAGCATCCCCGAAAACCATGGAAATGACACCCATGATGGTTAAATTGAAATTTTAATAGCCGCCATCTTGGAAATGGATTTTGACCTCAATTTCGGCATCAGTACCCCCCGAATACCATGGAAATGACACCCGTGACAACGAATTTGACATTTTTATAGCCGCCATCTTGGATTTCGATTTTGACTTCATTTTCGGCATTGCACCCCAGAAAACCTTGGATTTGACATCCATGACGACTAATTTACTAATTTTCATGGCCGCCATCTTGGATTTGGATTTTGACGTTATTTTCGGCATCAGTGACCCCGAAAACCACGAAATTAACACCCATGATGATTAGATGAAAATGTTGATGGCCGCCATCTTGTATTTGGATTTTGACGTCATTTTCGTCATCAGTGACCCCGAAAACTATGAAATTGACACCCATGATGATTAGATGAAAATGTTGATGGCCGCCATCTTGGATTTGGATTTTGACGTCATTTTCGGCATCAATGACCCCAAAAACTGTAGAAATGACTTCCCACGAACAATCATTTGAAAATGTATGTATGCCGCCATCTTGGATCAGTAAACAAAGTTTATAATAAAATTCTCGTAATAGGTACACCACATACATAATTATCAATAATAAATTAATATAATTTCTATAAACGATATCAATCAAATTTGAAATCAAAAAGTGCGAGCCCTGGAATTTATGTCCCGAGTAGCAGTATGGCTACTCGGGACATAACCTCCGCCCCTTCACCCCGCAACCCCCCGCACGATTGCTCTGTGACAATGTTCTACGTTGACCGACTGTAAGGAGTAAGATATAGGTAGACTGTGGTACTACTGTACCCGAATCAGTTTGAACCGAATATCATTGATCATGCAATTCAATATCGGTATAGTGTCTTGTTCTGTCACTCGTCGCGCTTTATTCGGTATAGGTACGCGGATACCTGTTATATAGATTCAGTGCCGTCCGATATATAGGTATTGGATATTGTGCCGATATATAGATATTGTATCTATATACGATTTGTATCGCCCACTCCTACAATGAAGTCAAGTCAAGGGTGCGGTCCGAAACGCGATATCAGTTCTGGCGATACTGACGTCTGTAATCGCTGGGCCGAAACTAAAGTGCGCTCACTGCGATTTCAACGTGATTATCAACCGGACCACTTTTTTGTCATAACTTAACAACAAGAACATAACCCGAATTCGCTCGTTCAATGTATTGTGGCGTCAAATGAAGTGTGAACTGGGGGCTTACTATGACCTAAGAAAACGTTCAAATACCAGCCAGTCAACTTCCTTTCTCTGAATCGCTAAAAATCGTACCATGACAGTAATATGTATAACGTGAACGAGTATTGAATAAAGTATAAAGTTGAACGGTAATGCTTGTCTGTGGTCTGCTGTGACGTCAATGTCTTTTTAATAGAAAACGTTCAAAAACCTAGATCAATTCCATTAGCAATTTACCGGTTTTTTTAAAATGATAAAAACATGAATTTCTTGGATAAGTACACGTTGTATCGAAGATTATGTATAACCACTGACTATGATATATTATTTAAAAACTCTAAAAAGCAAAAGTTTCAAATTCAAAAAACCTTTGTGACTCTAATAATAAAAGACACAACATGATGTTATGAACGTACCTACGTAGATTAGTTTTGTCAACTTTTAGCGCGTAAATTTAAAAAACATCTTGTTTTGTTTTGTTCCCCTCTTGACATCGATAGACATCGATATTTAAAAGAAATACTTTAATTAATGCAGTTCTATGTGTTTTTTTAGGTAAGTTTATTTCCGCAGCGTGATATTCTGATTTCACAGTTAGTCGAAGTTGTCAATTGTAAAATAGCATTTCGTTGTGATTAGGTACTTAATGTGAATCCTGTAATCCTGTTTCAACAATGTCGTACGTTTATTTACTTACCTTTATCAAAATATCGTATTAAAACTAGGCACATAGTCTCAGATTTTATACCTAATTAAAATGTCGCATATAAAATGTGATGCTTTTATTTTTAATGAAACACAAACAAGACGTCGCGTCGCCGTCGTTTTAATATGATCCAACTGCTTCACCTGTGGGAATTTTTAAATAATCTTAAATAAATAGCATATTTATTATTGCAATACCTATAATGGTTCATAGATTCCCTTTCATTAATTTCGAATGGGTTATATATTTCCCTAATGCGACGCCGCGCGCCGTCGGTTTTTTTTCTCCATACGGTAGGTATTCACTCTCTAAATATTCAAATATCTCGTACTCGTCACACATTTACAAAAACAGAAAAAGTGTGATCTAAGTAATAAACACTTGTCATTTTCATACAAAGTATCGACTTTAGAAAGTCTTATCGACCAAATTTTAAGTGGGTCCTCACAACAGCTTACCTCGATTATCAGTTTAGATAACAAACAATGTTGAATAAGCTCGTAAATAAGTAGTAACTTTTTCAAGATCGCTTATTTTGACAGTACAGCCGCTCAATAGACGCTCACACGTCATGGTATGAAAACTGTATACAAAAAAAAGGTGAACGGATTTCGTAAACGTCAACGTTTGCTACAGGCCTGCTATAACGATGTCACAGTACAAAAAAGCAGGGCAGTTCAACTTCCAGGCAACTTTTGTCCTGCTTTATGAGGTCATAGTAAGCCCCCTGATTCGGAACGCATCTTTGAGCGATAATATCGCTTTTGACGTAATCCGAACCGCAGCTGCTCAGCCTAAATATCGTTTATTCATTCTAAATAAATAGAAATGTATTTTTTTGTTATAATTAAAAAAAACTCCATTAAAAATATAAAAAAAATTGTAGACCACCACACATTGGATTAAACTCCACACTCATAAATAAATTAATGTGCCTACCTTTGTACTAACACTAGTTATTAAGTTAAAATTGTTACTAACACTATGGGTTACCCGAAATAAATACTTATTATTAGTATTCCCTATAATCACTTAAAGACATATAAAATTAAATTTTTAAATATTTCCATAGAAAAAAAAAACAAAAACATTTAAAAATATAAAAATATAGTAGCCCACCGGCATCGGGAACAGGATCCAAGCTACCGGATGGTCAGGGCAGGTCAGGGCGTCAGAGAGGAACTTCCTAACAATACGCGCCCGTGTCCAAAAGTACCGCTTTCTTTTTCAGGCCCTTGATCCAACCGTCTAACACGAAAGCCTACTCAGATGTTGGTCGATGCTCTTCGCTATTGGCCATTGGCCATAACGACTATCAGCAATTTGGCACAATAACTTCTTTATCAACATCCCACATGTCGACAACCTGATTATTAAGCTAAAATCGAAAATCTAAGATATAAGGAGCCAATACTGAAATTCGAATTGGAAAATTACATTTTTCAATTGCCAGTTAAGTATACTGTCTGAGGAATAATTTTGACGTTTTGACAGGTTTTGTATCGAAAATATATTAAACCGCCATAATTTATTCCTCAGACTGCCTCGTTGGTCTAGCGGTCGCAAGCGCGACTGCTGATGCTGAGCATGAGGTCGTGGGTTCGATCCCCAGGTTGGGCAAAGTGTTATTGGGTTTTTCGTGTGGAATTTCTCAGTAGCAGCCCGGAGTCTGGATTTGTGCCCGGTCGATGGCAATAGGCTCGACCCCTATTACATGGGACGTAAAACATAACGGTGAAATGTGGGTGTACTATACACCTCTGCCAACCCTTCGGGGAATGCAGGCGTGAGTTTATGTTTATGTATTTATTCCTCAGATAAAATTAATTTGACGATTGAAAATTGAGCCCTAAATCATATAATTTCTTCCAACAAATAAATAAAACATATGTATACGTTACTATGAGTACATATTTTTTTTATAATTTATAGAAATGAACTTCATAACGACTGGTTTGTTTATTTCAAGTAGGTATAAAAACAATAACCGTAATTATAATTTTGTAATAGCATATCTCAGTTTGGAGAGCGACTCTCCTCGTCTCAAGGACACTGCCCAATCAGCATGAGATCAGTAGGAATTTGGGTTAGCAAATTGTATGATTCGTTGGTCAGTAGCAAGATGAAGTAATTAACGTCTAGGAAAATAAATGCAAGACGAATGGACTTATTACTTATATTTTATGTAAACAGAAGTTCATTAGATTTAAGTTTAATAAATAATTATTACATTAACTACTCAAAAAGAACAATGATGTAGTTATTATTGATAACTAATTATTTATTACCTAGGCTGTACCTAACTAACAGTGATAAAATATTCCTACTAAGACCATTTGTACATTAAAGAACAAAACTAGAATACTTTGTTTAAATCTCAAAGGTCTTTTAAAATACTTTTTAAAGAATATATATAAGTACTTCATAATCTAATAAAACATGATTAAGTAAAAAGGCGACTTGCATACCAATCAACCACCTGTTGACAAAGTTTTTTCGCAAACATTACGTCGTTCGGGAGTATTGATTTTCCGTACTGAGCATGCTCTGTCGCTGTGCTTACGTAGCTACAACTTAGATAAGATACACTTCCACCCACTCAAATTTCGTTGTTTCGCAGTTATTCATGTTTTACTAAACATTTAACAGTTTCAGTACTGTTCGTCGCAAAGTTTGATTAGTTTGGAAAGAATGTAAATCAATTGTGTGTAGTAAATGTAGAGAAGTGAGTCACCGTCATATGTTTCGTTTATACTAAAATGGAGGAGCTTCTCCAGGACATATTTAAAGAAGCATCGGGAGTGAAGTTCACGGCTCTCAGGAAATCATGTCAGGATGCATTAGGTAAATCTTTAATTAAGACTTTTTTGAGATAACTTTCGTGGTGCATTGCTTCGCTATATACAAAATATATACTTCGTACAGTATGGAGTTGAAGTACTAATCGATACTTGCAATAATGACCGCCATCGCCACTGCACCGGGATCACAAGAGCACTATCTGCACTTTTAGTTTATAAACGTATTTCGCTAGGTATTAGGAAAAACTTCTCTGTAAAGTAGGATGTTTATTTCAATCACCATATGGAACGTAATGGAAACATAAAAGGACATCTACCATTTCAAGAGTACGAGTATTGCATTAATTTAAATAAGGTCACATAATATAATTATGATGATATACAGAATCGTATAAAATTATATTTATTAATAAATCATGGGTCGAAACGTAAACGTGGTTACTATCAGAATTTTTTTGCGCCAAAACAGTCTGCTCTCCGCCGCCTTCATCTCGTCAACTTAGAATTCTGCTCTACATTTGCCTATTTACATTCTTGCAGCCATCGTTACCTCCAATCCTCTACTAACTTTACTCAACATTCCAACTAAAATATCTCTTCGAGCTATGTCAGCGACTACAATAATTGTTTTAAAATAGCTGTTGTAAACTAATTTGGTTTTTAAAGTTATTCATGTTTCGTTAATAATAAATGCATAACCTTCGCCAAGACAAATTATTTAAATAGGAAAATAGGGAACGGGAATTAAGTTCTCGATTCTTAAGAGATACTGTCAGGATGCAGGAAGTATTTTTTAGTAAAATACAGCATTTGTTTAATTTGCCCGCAATATTTTTTTCCTGAGATGTCGCATAGCGATATATCTATGTGTAAGTACTATACTTTGCGAAACTTGCAGGTGAACTATTTAATCAATACTTGCAATTCTGCACTGTGCTGTGCAGTGACCGCCCCACAGTTTTATTATTATGGAAAGTGTTTACTAAATAAACATGAAGCCACTTGGTTTAAAACACAGCTTTTTGAACTTTTTCTATTAGGTATAATAATAATTCAGAAATCCGCAATGTAAAATATGTAGAACCGGACCTAAGATACTCCCTTGAGGTACTCCAGCTCCATTTACTTTAATTCGGAATCTTCTTGTGTTACCCCTCTGAAATACTCTATTAGATAATTAGAATTCGGGTATATCTTCAAACTATTATGGGTAGCAACATTCTGTGTTTTGTATAAAGTCTTCATACCAAACTTTATCTAAAGCTTTAGCTACGTCAAGACATACCATAAAAAAATTATCCCATTCTATGTGGTTCTTTCTAACTACTTAGTTGCTTCTGGCTAAATAAATTTCATTTGTACCTACAACAGCGCAAGTTTAGTCTTAAGTGGAACATGAAAGCATGTCTCACATGTGCAACTGCATTGGTATAACAGCAACAGCGATTTTTCTGACGGAGATGTATTTTTGTGTAGAATTACTGTGCATGCAAGAGAGCAACGGGCGTCGTGCGTCGTACGAACTCCGGCGCGCGTGCCTGCTGCCTCTGCAAACAGCGCTCGAGACCAAGCGCCCGCGCCTTGTCACCTACGCGCTACAGGGCTTCCATGTAAGTACCTTCTCACACTCCATGATACAAGATATGCAGTAATTACCCACACAACTATGATTCCGATCAGACAATCCCGGAATGCTGTGAACATTAGATGGTCAACCTTGACCAGCATGTTGGACTTCGAAACAAACGGAGTTGTAAAACGACACCGTGAGTTCCGAAAATGTCAGCACTCTAAAATTTTGTATCTATTGTTCGTTATTTCTTATAGAACAGCTTTTTCTTCTACAGAAAATACTCCGTGATGACAGGTTCCACCGAGGCATTGAGCCCGAAGATGACTCACTGTGGATGCCTTCGCAACTGCTCTGCGCCACCGCTTCCGTCATGTACCACTTACCTGATACACAGGTAAAATACATACCAACACCTATTTAACTAAATACATTACAGATACATACAGAACTGATGTCCATTCATACGTCGGGATAGAGATTCTCGAGTGGAGATCGCGAATCGACAAACGTAGTGTCATGGCACGCCCTCAGGCTAAGTTGAGCAATATCTTCGCAGAAACCGCAACAAGATGTTCGACGTGTAGATGCTACATGTAGTGCTATCAGCTTTGCCTTAATCATTGAATCAATGTATCGTATGATGACTGATTCTCATTATAAGATTGATACAATTTCAATATAAACAAGTACGTATTATTTTTACGAAATATTTGGAGAATGAGCAAAAGTCTCTACCAATATAATTCCACAATTATCTCCATTTTCGAACTGTGAGTGAATACGAGAACATCTCTCAAGGAGGTCTGGTCTGGTCTTCCATCAATAATCTTATCGTTATACACGGCAATACGGCTAAGATGTTATGCCTAGAGTTTTCATTGTCCAGGTGCAAATCTTCCGGATGTATCTATCCCTGGCGCTATCTCCGCGACGTACGCTGAACGGTCGCTTGTGCGTGTGGGCTTGTGGCCGCTGCGGAGAAGCTGCGGCAGCACCACCTCACGTCGCTGCAGCGGCTAGGGCCGCGGCTGCTCAAGCACTTAGAGCATACTGCGCACAATTAGGTTAGTAGTTTAAACTAAAAGTCGAGCACTTAGGAGGAAATGCGATAAAAAAAATTCAAGTAACAAGTTAAAAAGATATTGTGAATTTTCTTAAATCTACTGCGTTTTCTTGCATTAGTCCCGTGATGTGTATGACCTTACCAAACAGAAATCTTATCGTTTTGTAGCAGTTAAGTGAAGAGAGGCGACAAGCACTTGACTGGAACAAAAACTGTAGGCACTTGTCCCACCGCGAACGATGAGCGAGCAGCGAGTAGAGCTAGAAGCTAGAAACGAGTTGGCGAGCAGCGAAAAGCGAGTGTGTAGTTCCGATAGTTTTGTCGCAGGGCTATAAGCGAGTATACGAGTGCGACGGGCGATTACTCGCACCACTCACAAATGACTGCTGGTTGGTCTCTCGGCGTGAGTTCTGACCGCCAAGCGAGCATCGCTGAGCGAGTATTATCCTTGATAGCTCTTGTCGCTCAGCGACAAACTAGTGGAGCGAGTCCTCGCCGGCATGGGCAGTGTGAACAGTCAGCGATGAACTATTAATATATGCATCTCTTTTATTTACACGGAATGTATATCTATTGTATGTTTCTTGAGCGAGAAAATAGCCGATAGTTAGTTGCTTCCTCGCCTCGTCGGTGGGACGACTGCCTTGGCCGATTTTCTACAAAATTCAATACATGCGTCGTACCTACATCTTGCAACCTTACCATAAAATCAACCAATAAACACAGACAGATGATAAAATTCTGAACCTAATCTTTTGCGAGCGTTGTAATGTTTGAGATGGGTTTGTTTGAGGAACTCCTTACGTTTTACTATTCCTTGGCATAAAATGATTAAATTCTCAATAGCTGAACTTTATTTTCTTAGCTCTGCGTGAGTCTTAATAAATCAAAATATGATCTAATATGGGTTATCAAAAACTTTTGAATTATGCCTCCATAATAAACAGGCTTTGTTTTGTTAAGATGAAGAGTGCCAAGAGCTTCTGTCAGAGGGTTCCCCTCTCGGCAGGAATCACATCGTGGCCGTGGGCTGCTACAGCGAAGTGATACCCGTCATACAATATCTGTGTAGCCGACTCTCTGAAACGCAATTGTAAGTTAAATGTTTTATGCATTCATTTCATTATTAATAGCTATTTTCAAGTAACTTGAAAACATTGCAGTATCTATTTACTCCTTTGTCATTATTTTAAAACTAAGATATGTAAAAAGGCACAAAAGCCAACTAATAATTAGCAGAGTATAATTAAAGGTACGAGTTCGTAGCCGACTGCATACAGCAGTAGCAGACGACGTGTCGTTGCGACATGTCGTAGCGACACGTCGGAGCGTTATTTTTTGAGAAAGATTCAACGTGTCGTCGCTGCAGCGTCTTTGGCAATACTGATCTGCGGTCGGACGACACGTCGTCTGCGGTCGTGCGACGTGTAGTCGAGCGACGTGTCGCTAGCTGCGGAAGGTATTTCATAGAAATACATAGTAACCATTAGTGTCGGAGCGACACGTCGTCTGCTGCTGCTGTATGCAGTCGGCTTCGAACTCGTACCTTAATAGTTAGGCTGCGAATGATTATATCTGAGTAATATGAGTTCGTATATTTACTTTATTAACATATTTATTTTCTAAACCCATAGGACACCCAAACAGAACCCTCTGGCGTTATTCTTCCTAGACTGCCTGCTGACTCTCATGTCTAGTCTGTCGGAGCGAGTGAGTGGCAACTCGCACTTTACTACGTTTCTCTGGCAGAAGTTCTGTCCCTCGCTCATATCGTTCCTGGGGACCCCACGAGTGGATAAGAATATTAAATCAAGGTATGGTACACACATTTTCTATTTAATGTAGCTTGTCTCCTGGTCTCTTGAACTAGAACTGAGGTTAAATAGTTACTGTGTTTTTTTCTTAAATTATAAAGGTAACTCAAATTATTACCATACGAAAGGAGTTTCCATTAACCAGCAATAATATAGCCCTACATACTAAAAAAATATCACAAAAAATAATGAATGGATAACGGATTCGAATTATTTCTTACGTGTTGGCTCTAAGACCAGCATTTTTGTACCTTCTAAACTAATGTACTATTTTGTGTATCATTTCAGAGAGCACGAGGGTCATTTGGTAGATGACTCCGGCAGAGGATCTGGCGCTTTAAACTCTGCGCCTAGCTTTAACAGCAAACAAGCTAAAGCTATTTACAGGTACAATTTAAAATAAACAATAACGTAAAATAAAAATGTACTATTAATGACATAGGACGCTGAGTTGTATTCATAGATCGGCACCATACGACGAATTACAAATATTCAAAATAGACAAAATGCTGAAAATTTGTTTCAATTCAAATAATATGTATATTATAATGTCTCTAGTCTCATCTTTCGTAGAAAACACCATATCATAAAAGGCGCACTATCCTTATTACGAAGCGTGTGTTTAAAACACGCTTGATAATAAGGATAACGTGCCTTTTGAAGACAAAACTTTTTAAATAGATAGACTCGATAGAAATTCACGACACGAAAGAATTAACCCAACTTTTAATATTTTGGACTCTATATAAAAATTCCTGCTCAACATTTCAGCATAGCAAACCAGCTGGTCCGCCTGGTAGGATCCACCTCAAACCTTCGACCAGTCCTCGAAGCTTTATACCACAGGATGCTTCTCTACCCGCCCGTGTCACACCGAGTGGAACCACTGAGAAGTACTAGGGAGTTGCTGCAGAACCCAAAGAGACTATGCCAACTGGTGCTGCTGAAGAAAGTCGACCATCATGAAAGACATAGCGATGACATGGCGATTGTGAGATTGTAAGTATTTTGGAAATTGTGCTATAACCAAGTATAATTGAAAACGGCTTTTGTTTGAAAGTTAAACATAAAAGTGCCATAACGTTATTATATTTAGATTACTATAGTATTAACTGTCCGAAATAAGTTAGTTATAATCAGTCCGTAAGGACCACTGCTGTTTAAGGGCTTCCAAATGAATGGTCAAAGACGAAATCACCTTAAACACGGATTGATGATCACAGTAGATGTTGCATATTATTGAATGCTTGTACATGACTTTTATTGAATGGGGCAAAGTTCTATAGAGTTTCTGGCATTGTCCTCTTCATTATCATCATCATCATCATTCAGCCGAAAGACGTCTACTGCTGGACATAGGCCTCCCCCAATTCTCCCTTTTCATTAGCAGACAGGAAACTGCTGCTTGTTACTTAACATTTACCTTAGTAGTTAGTCATCTTTTACGGCACCCATTTGTGGCAAAAGATGACCTAGTCTTTGCCGGGAGCTACACGGTAGACTAACTGTCCCATGTTCAATCACTGTTCAATTATTAACACTAAATAAAAATCTACGTTATCTTTACAGAATAATGGACGGCATAGAAGAATGTGGGAGAAGCGGTAACCCAGAAGTGGTAGCGGCAGCAGTTGAATGTGTGGTCTCATTGCTGGATGCATTGGAGAAGTTATGTTCCGGCTCTACGGAGTATATATCGCCTGATATAGCGACGCTCATGCTGGGACATTGGCCAAAGCTACATGATGCAGATTACACGGGACCTTTGACGTATCAGACGTTAGCTAGACTACCTAGCCCGTACAGGTAAGAATAAAATTATATTGCTTCGATCAGTTCAAGTAAAGAATGTATGTCCCTATAAAAGGTCAAGAATGCATCACAAACACCTCGAGCATTACAGATATTGATCGACGGTGATCTTCGCTTTCTATTGGGCGACACGCAAGCTTTTTTGATAATACGTCAATTGTAAAAAAAGACAATAATTTTTTACCTATTGAATAAATTGTCTAGCAATATAACTTCTCTATTTGAGTGTTGGTAACACGATCTGTGATTTTGTTTCAGAGACGTGGTGGCTGTATTGCAAAGTACTGAAACTAAAGAACATGACTCGTCAGGTACAGGTACACTTTTTCTTAATCCATTGAGTTTGTATAACCATTTTTCAATGTATCTGCACAGGAACATATTTTTTCAACTTTTACTCTGAACTCTGGCAATTTTACTTTTGCCAAGCAATGATGCTTTGTGAAATTTAATCGTAAAACAGTGTCAAAATATGTTCAAACAATCATTTTAAAACACACACTGCTAAGATCTAAACAAAATATTTCCAAGAATCAACTACATTAACTAAAACTCAAAAAACATAACGCATATTCCTTGTTCAGATACATCTGGCCCAGAGAACATAAGTTCTGGCAGCGACGGTGAAGCAGATTCCGACGCTGACAACGTATTCCTACCATCACGCGCAAGTAACCCCACATCAAACGATAATGATAAGAATACTGTTCATGACAAACCCAAGGCTGTACCGAAGACATTAAACCTTGGCAGGTAAGGTTGATATGCTCTAACAGAACCTGAAATACTTGACAACACTATTGTACTATATTAAATTACTTTATTACAATTGCTTTATTAGTATTTCAATTTCTTTAGCTCTTGTTTTTAATTTTGGAATTGAAACTAATGTCAGCTTTAAAATGTTAACAACAGATTGCTTCAATAAAGTGTTTTCATGCCCTTTGACTCAAGTTTAAGTCGTTTGGGGTCCAGAAACCATCCTTTGAAAAGATAACATACGATAAATATACTCATAATTAAATGATTTTTTTGGTAAAGGTTTGTCTAAACCAAATATTTCTCTTTTAGATGCACTATAACAGAGTGCAACGTGGATTTGGAAAGACATAACGCGCGACAGTTTATCAAAACCCTGCAGAATTCTCTTCTCCCAAAGCTAATGAATCTCCGAACTTGTATAGAGGTATATATTTTAAACAATGCGTATTTCAATATACAAATAAAGCCTGTGTAAATCATGTCATATTGGTAAAGAAAAAACTCTAAATATTTAGAAAGCCTTCGCCAAACATTTTAGAAAGACGTCCTTTTCACTTTACCCCTTGAAATATTCTGGTTTATCAAATTCTACAACAATTTGTTTTTTTACTTCTTTAAATTCGTTAATTGGATTACATCCAGATACAATCACCCAAGAATTTAATGTACCTAATTGCTATCGTTCTATCATTTAGGTGGACGAAGCGATGCAAGAGTTTGCTTCAAAATGCTGCCAGCACAACGCCGCTCAACCGCCCGCTACAGCATGTATCATGAACGCAGACGGCGTATACTTAGCTACTTACGCTGCCTTGCTGCTGACCCTTAAACAACGGAGAACTAATTACTATAATCAACCCAGTGTGAGTATCTGGTTGGATTCTTTCTATGTATTAAATTTTAGAATACAGTAGGAACGTTTGCTAAAAAAACGCATAAGTCGATATGAGTCACATCATGAAAACTATCAGCTTCTACAGTACAAATATCAGCAGAGAAAAGTTCACAGCAAATCACAGCATTAATATAATTTTATAATAATCTTCTAAACAATCAAAATGAAGAGAAAAGTATAACTTTTTTTTGAAAATGTAATTGATCTTACTTTATTCACATTATTAAATATTTTAACTAACTGGTAATATCAAGTTAAGAAATAATTTTATCTCTTTTACCACAGAAGGTCCAAGTATCGCTAACAGAAGACGAGTTTGTAGAGGAAGTGCAAGGCAGTGGTGTTCTTGTGTATTTATCGGCGACATGGCTCAGAGAATTGTATCAACAAGTGCTTACCACTGATCTACTGAAAGAAGTTCCTACAACTGACCACCCTCTTATACATTTACTGTCAGGTAAAACATATTTTTTGCCTTTACATAAGTATTATTTGATTTTATGAATTTAAGAAAAAAACATTAATTAAAAAACGTAGAGACTTTGCAAAGTAACTTAGATTTATTTGCCGAACCCTTGATATGATTATAGGTTTTTACCAAGTTTAAATGTTCCATACAATACTAACATACTTTAAATAGTGCCTACATTTATATTGCCAAAATGTATTTTATAGACTTATAATAATATTATTATAAAAAAATAAAGAGTAATTGAATAAAAGCAGAAATACTCACGGAACTTTTGATTTTCACTTCACAAAGTGTCTTACCTCGATGATACTATTTTACAATTTCTTTACAAAACAGATCTTGGCGGATTGGATCAAAGTCCAGTTATGTCAGACTGGCAGAAATTGAAGGAAGTGTCCTGTTTGTATAATAACACCATCGATTCTCCGCAGCATGACGCTAGCTTACGTTGGGCTAGACGGTAAAATAATCACTAATATTGATATTAATCCGTTACTGTCTTTTCTGAATTTTCTGTAGAAATTTTCGTTTTATTACAGGATACTAACCTGTATTTGGGATTCAATGGTAACAGTCTTAAGTGTACCTCTGATAGGATACAGAAACAAGAAACATAAACTGCACGGAATAATAACAAAGAAAATAAATACTTTCGGAAAAAGGAAGCGGATTGCTTGGGAGGGGTTAACGATACAATGCCTTGAAGGACTCCATAAGGTAATTTAATTTAACTGCTTTATTTCTATAGCATCATCACCATCATAATTAGGAATCATTAAATTGCTTCTACTTACTTAAGATTATTGTCAAAGAAAAACTGCTGTTTATAATGCTTAACTTTTTTTTTCACTTTTTTTTACATTTCAGGCTGCACGAGTAAGCAATACTCTGAGCTTACAAAATCGTTGCAGTAGTATTTTGGCCCTGTTGGCAAACTCCGCAATCTCACAGCCACCCAACGGCAAGATATTATCCACACATGCTTTGTCTTTGGACATATTAATCACAGGTAAATTAACTTTAAGGCTACTTATTTCCAATTTGTAATCTTTAAATGACCTATAATGTCAGCCTGAAAACTTCTACAACTGTTTATTTTCCGGATAAGCAGTGTACGCTTAAAAAATACTACGCGATCAACGATTGGGTGAAGGAATATTGCGATATAGATTGGTGATCGTAGTACGCTGTTATTAAGTCAGGGGGATGCTGCAGCTCATTTTAGCAAAGCCACTGGACTCATTTCTGTCTTGAAACAATAATAATTACATAACAATAACATTTTGTAATTAGATTTACAGGTCCCACAGTGGGTGGCAATAGTTTAATGGCACCCAACGTGGGATAAATAAATGTGTGGTTCTTTCGGTTTCAAGACACATGCTTAAACTTTATTTTAATCTATTTAACACATAAATAAGGATACATTTGCCTTTTATATTTCCATACAGGTGGATTAGAACTCGGTTCTAAGGCTCCAGAGTGCTGGGAGCACATTTTCGCAGCGTGCCAATACGTATCCAGTTTCGAACATTCGTTATTCGGACATCAAGGAAATAATGCTACTCCTATAGTGACCATGCAAACTGGCAGAAATAAAACTGTGTCCATACTACAGGCAGATGCCAAATTGGGATTAGACGGCAAAGATGATGAAACTTGGTACGTTGAAAAAACTTAAATGTAACTTATTGATTTAAATTCTTCGAAGCTTTGCTTGATAGATAAAATATGTTTGAAATAAGAAGTAATTATAGTAAGAAGTTCAATTAATAGCCACAATAACTGCTGATGAAATAAAAAACATCATGCAATGAATATTTTTATGTTCAATCTTTGATTAATATTTTTTCTTCAGTGTGGACGTCTTCAACTTTTTGCAGCCCGTCTTTGAAAACAATATAAACAATGATATGTCAGTTGCGAAGATCGTAGAAACGTGCAGACAAGAAGTAAGTTGAAACGCCTTTAAACTTACGTTCTTTAGTAAATTGATGATTTGTAATGAACGTTTGTGAGGAAATGTTGCCGTAATCAAAAGAACACGTTTATTTGGCAACAGTACATAAGAGAACACGATATAACCAAATATTAAACTTGTGTTAGTAAAATACAGATCTTATGTGCTTCATGGCTGCGCGAAATAATCACCACCATTGGCAAACGGTTTGATGATCGCAGTAAGTTTATTGTTTAAAAATAAATTAAGGATTTTAGAACACCATTCTCCTGACATAATTATCTGGCGATACCACCACGAGATAAGTAAGGTTGTTCTATTCTTTGCCGACCGCCGACTACCGACCTGGGGGCTTACCATGGCCTCTTATGAAAACGCTCAAATGCCAGCCAGTCAACTTCCGTTCAAAAGCAGGCCTGCTTCTGAATCGCCAGTAATCATACCATGACAGTATTAAAGGTGAACGACTATTGAACCAAGTTGAACGGATATGCATGTTCATGGTACGAAAAGTCTATACAAAAAAAAAGTTGAACGGATTTCGTAAACGTCAACGTAGCAGGCCTGCCGCAGGCCTGCTCTAACAATTTCATAGTACAAAAAAGCAGGGCAGTTCAACTTCCAGGCAACTTCTGTCCTGCTTTAAGAGGTCATAGTAAGCCCAATCTCAACCATCGAATAAAAAGATATTCCACTTCTATTTTGAATAAAAGAAAAAATAAAGAAAGATGCTTTTATTTCTTTAAGATGTTTTTCTTTCTACCCAGGGGGGCAACGTTATATCCGGTTCGGGAGCGGCACGTGTCTGCTGCGCGCTGACTGCAGCGGCAGATACGCTGTTCACGCGTCTAGCGGCCACCACCACGCTGCCCACGCTGAAGGCAGCGCTGCAACGGCTGGTGTCGCATCAACATCGATTAGTAAATATTTATATTTTATGTATCGTATTTCGGCAATTAGCTTTATATTATAGTTATACTCCTTAAAGGTACTAATTATAAAACATTATGATTTGCTTTCCAAAGAATTGTCCAGACGAAAGGTTTTTTTTCCAAACTGCTAACAGAATTTTCCATTCGGCAGCTAATCTATATATATAAAAGGAGAAGCTGACTGACTGACTGACTGATCTATCAACGCACAGCCTAAACCGCTGGGGTTAGAGACTTGAATTTTTTACAGTAGGTTCCTTTTGTAACGTAGGCATCCACTAAGAAAGGATTTTTGAAAATTCTACCCCTAAGGGGGTGAAATAGGCGATTGAAGTTTGTATGAAAAATCGTCACGTAACGGGTTCAAAATTTCACGCAAGCGAAGCTGCGGGCGAAAGCTAGTAATATTATAAGTTAGTTCTAGGTTTACGTGTGTATTATGGCTAGTCAAATCAAGTTTTACTTTTTCTGAGTCAATAAGATAAAAATTGACCACTCGTTTGGATAAAATAATGTTGTATACGTTACAATAACAGTAACAAAATCCTGCCAGAGACTATTACAGTACGCGAAAAATAACTTTACCGCTCTGAAACCAGGCTTTCAGCGTTCTGTTCCTCACTTCAGAGGGGCAAAGTTATTTTACGCGTATTGTACGTACTACACAATCTACACGTACTGTTGTTGTTCCCCCAGTTGTTCTGCACGTGGGAGCAAGACGTGTCCAACAACAACGTGTGGTGGTGGCGACGCGGGTCGGCGGGGGGCGCCAGGAGCGCGGGGGGCGAGGCGGCGCGGGCGCTGTGTCGCGCCGGTGACGTAGCGCTGCGATGTCTGAGGGCAGCCAGACCACTGGCGCATCGCATGGCTATATGGACAGTCGTTGGACCGCACTTTATGCAGGTATGTATGATACAAGCTTTTCCACGATATAGATCATGTCGGGGTTCTGTTTTTGGCTTTCAATTTTACTTAAAAGGTTCTCCGCTGCAGGATAACAAAGATCCCATGTCACAATAAACTTCATTGTACCGAATTAATAGGTAAATTAAGAAACCCGAACTATGTTATAACTCAATTTAAATTCACCACACTTTTCCTTAACCTCACAGGCGGCCTGCCACAAAGACATCCAAATCGCAAGCTTAGCAATCCAGTGTCTGCATGACTGTGCAACTGCACTACTCAACCAACAAGTAGAATTACCACACTTCCACTTTAACGAGGCGCTGCTCAAACCCTTCGAGAACCTTCTGTGCTTAGAACTATGTGATGACGATATACAGGTAACTATTAAATACAAACCTTCTTTTTAAAAAGAAGCTGAGTATTGCCTCTAAGCAGAATTTACTTAATTGTCGTTTGTCTTCAGGAACAAATCATATCCTGCATCTGCGAATTCGTGGAAACAAACAGAATGGAAATCAGATCAGGCTGGCGACCACTGTTTAATACATTGCGAGCCGCGAACAATTCCAACCAATACTCCGCCATTTTAGAAATATTCAAAGTATTTCTTAGCACAGACAACACGCTCGTCTTCGCAAACGCTGCTCTTGATTGTATACTGTGCCTTTTAAGTCATATCAAAGGACTGCACTACGATGAAGTACAGGCAACTGAAGTAAAACCAAAGAAAGCCACCACTCCAACACAACCTAAACCTAGTCTTAGTCTCAAATTCTCAAAGAACAGCAAATTCATCCCCCTCAGTGAAGAAAAGTCAGAAAAAGTCATAGTAGATATGTGTAGAGAGGCGTTATACCACTTAGAAAGTTGCGCAGATATTTTAACAATGATGTACAACATGCCTAAATGTCCTATTTTCAATACTGGTAACAGAATCAAAGGAGATATGCCGTTGTGTGTCGTAGACCCTATAATACCCAGCGCTTCTCTAGATATCACAAAGTTCATTTCTAACGAACATTACGAAGAAGATCTCATTTCATACAGAAAATTATCTACAAGTCTTCCTCCTACAAATACAACGAATAACTGCCTTCTGAAACTTGATAAGCCAAGTAACATACTTAAAGTATGGTATGTTCTTATTGAAGGTTTGATCTCAGCTACTGTCGTTTGTTCAAAGAAGAATCAACCGGCCGCTATGGAAACCTTGTTTAAACTGTTAAGGAATACAGTTGAAGTACCAGGTACACATTTTGGTCTTCACTGCATAAACCACCTTCTTCTGCCAACAGTACAAAACTGGCTTCGTCAAATTGCCAATGTTAATACTCACTGGGACAGCGTAATGCCTAACTTCAAACAATGCTGTGGTATGACGACAGATACTATTGTCGTGTACTTGCATCACTTACAACAAATAAACATTGAACGATCAACGGTTGATGAGAAAAATGATGGAGCAGAAATAGAACCCATTGAGAGCGTAGAAGCAACTTTCGCCTTGAAGCAAATCATGCTAATTCTAGTTGAATGTATCGCTCAACCACAAGAACCGATCGCTAGATTAGGAGCGTCATGCATAAGACATATAATTTTGACATCGGGACATCTTTTAACTGACAATCAATGGCAAATTGTTTGTACAAGTCTTCACAGAGCCTGCAATGTTAGCTTGACGCCTCTAAAACAACTAACCTACGCTTTCAAAGAAAACTCAAATAGTTTTTACGGAGATTTAGCTATAGTAAAAGTTGCTGCAAGACGGGATTGTTCGGTAAATGATAATGTAAGACTGCATGCGATGGCGCAACAAGTGTTCCTAACTGAACAATTAAAAGGCGATGGACATGTCAAAATAACCCCTAAAAATTCATCCCAAAACTTAATGTTGATTGATGATCGGAGTTACATATTCCTTATCTATCTCCAAGAGTCAGTTAATTCTTTAAATCCAGAGCTATACACTGTAAGAATCCCTCATAGAGGACTAGTCGTTGGGCTGTTGGCACATCAAATACTGATTCAGATAATTGCTACCGTGCTCATTCAAGCATCGTCAGATGTATTTCAAGGTATTAATAGTATATTACTGGACAGTCTTAAAACGGGTTCCAATGTTTGCAATTACAAATTCTTCCTAAACAGTGACAACACAGATTTATTACTAAGAAGTTTGGAACTATCATTTACGAGAGCCATGCAATTTGATTCAAGGCCAGGTTTGAAGTTTCTCGTTCAAAAAGTATCGAACTTGGATCACGCCGCCAATCTTTACAAACAAACCACCTCGTCGTGGCTCATCAAAATCATTGCTTTAACTGAAATATTCTTCAATGGCATTCACAAGTTTAAACTAAAATCAACAGATATATCTATTATATTGCACAATTATACAACTACATTGAATTTGACTCTGGAATATGATCAATTTGTGACTAAAATATTTGATCTAAAACATACGTGGGAGTTACTATGTCACAACTATGTGAAACATCTGATAAATATATCAGACTTCGATGATCATGATATTAAAGACAGAATGTCTTGTAGTTCATTAGAAAGTGATAATTCATCAAATCATTACGATCAGTACTATGCACAAGAACCGACTGAAAATCCTGATGAACCGCCTGTTATTAACAAAGAATACAGTATCACCCCAGAAGAGGGTATTGAAAAACCAAGACCATTCACATTCGCTGATTTCAAAGCTAATAGTCAAGGATCAATAACTGTAGAGATTCACACGGAAAATATACCATCGAGTAACAAAATCGAGGAAAGCACGGTAGTTCCTGAAATTGATGGAATAAATGACCAAAGCTCCGATACTCATGATGACAAACCTTTGAATGGACATTTGTCACAAGAAATAGAAATAAACAAAGAGACTCCAATAAAGGAAAAGAAAGGAAGTGTGCCGGATATAATTGAAAATCATAATATAGACGCACGTAAAGTGAATATTACAATATGTGATGCACCTGCCTATGAAAAGATCAAAGTAGTAGAACCAATACTACCACCACAACCCGTGCCGCCTGAAATAGAACAGCAACGGGCTTTAAGTATTAGCAAGGTAAAAAATATGTTTTACTTTATTAATAGCTGAGCCCCATGTTCAGGTAGTGTAAAATATATCACATATTTATCCTATTTGTCTTTTCCAGGATACTGAAGTGCAACGAAATTGCTTCCAAAATATTTTAATGGCATATCTGGAATTGGTCCTGACTTTTTCGCTGGAAAGGTTCCAATTGATCCACCCTGTACTGCAAAGCGGGTTCGTACAACTCGCCAAAACGGTCACCGACCCACAACTACTTGATAGAATCAATATATTTTTCGATAAAAAAGACTTATCTGAACTAAACTATAAGTGATCAATTAATTGTGATATATAAAATTCACAGTATAATATTATATTCCTCGATTGTTCGGTGTTATGTGAAAAATAAAATCATATTATAATTGTGATTTTTATTTTAATAATCTTAAAACTTGTGAACAATAAAAAATACTAAGAAAGAAAATTATGGAATTATGAATACTTTACATTTGTCGAAGAAGAAACATTATAACTTGATTCGTCGACAAGACCACGAACCGACGCCATTGAAAGTTTTTTGACAAACTAATCAGGGTGGTCAAGCGCAGCGAGCTAACGCGCGCCTAAATTTGAAACGTATAAACGGCAATACTGCCTTGTCCCGGTTTTATCCCCATACCCGGTTTTAGACTAATCTCCCCTAGTAGTCTACTATTATCACCACACTGGGTTCATCTGCGGATTAATATCCAAATATGGACCTAGGGTGTTGACCACAGGCGGGCACTACCTCCCTTTTTGAAAGCAGCCTATATTCAACAGCAAATGACAGGTTTATTACTTAATATACAATTGACTTACCAAATACTTTCCTTTAACTATTTTCCGTATTCGATTCGAAAATCTATGTTGCAACATTCAAAATTATTTGGAACACCCTGTACTTCGCGCATGTGCAGTTGTGTAATAATCGAAAACTGCGGAATGACTGCCCTCTGAGGTGTCCGCGTAATCGCTTATTAATAAACGCACCCTCTTCTAACATAACTTCTAAGATGTTAGTTAACATGAAAAGTGACTTGTGTAATACGTGACTATGTTAAATTATTGTATTTATTGGTGTAAATTGAGAACATAACCTGCCGCATATTTAAAGAGGCGATCTCGGGAGATTATTTATATCATGGGCGTAGCCAGGGTAGGGAACTGACAGGTCAGGGTCCCCTAAAATAATATCCTGGCTACACCTATGACATATGCAACAGCCATGTTATATCAACATAAATAGTACATACTTTACGCAAGGCGCAGTAGAACCAATCAATACTTGCAATAATGGCCGCGCCGGGTTCAGAAGTGCAAACTGCATCTATCTTTAAAATAATCTGTGATAGAAATAAGGGTTCATTTAATACCCGTGTGAATTCGCGTTTTGTGTTCAATATACTACGTTATTAAACTACGAGTATTTGTACCCGAGCGTCGTCGCGTTCACACTGTGAGTATTGGACTGATATACACATGGCACTGGAACCCAGTGCTGATCGCACACAGCACTAGGTTCCAGTGCCAACTGTGTACCAGCCTTTTGTTTTTCGTCAAGATTGAAGACATCAAGAGTCAACATTTTCTCAAGATGAGTAAGTTGAAGAATGGACCTGAAGAAAAGATAGAATCAGCGATATACGAGTAACTTTTTTTAGTAGATAAAATATAATAGGATAACTTAGGCTAAGGTCTTCAGGATCAAGTCGTTGTCGTCGCCAGACCCACGCTGCGAATGTAGAACTTGTGCACAAACAGCACTGTTTCTTCATGTCTTTCCGTCAGGTAGTTTGCCAGTTAGACATGCAATAAAACTTTGAGTTGT
Organism: Amphipyra tragopoginis; assembly: GCA_905220435.1. Classification (NCBI taxonomy): domain Eukaryota; kingdom Metazoa; phylum Arthropoda; class Insecta; order Lepidoptera; family Noctuidae; genus Amphipyra; species Amphipyra tragopoginis. The sequence continues at coordinate 18,176,655 of HG992009.1, forward strand.
GTGCACACGTCTTATGTTTGCAATTCATCAGTGAAGACATCATCAACAGTTAAGATGAGTAAATTGAAGAATTACTCACTATATGAAATTGAATAACTTAGTGTAGTGTGTGTTTTAAAATTTAATTCTCTGTGTGTAACAAATTATTCTGTCTACCCACTATGATCTGCAGTAGGCTAAGGCAGTAGAAAGTTGGAAATTAGATGAGTAATTAGTTAAGAGTTTTCTCCCATTTTCGATTACTGGTGGACGTCAGCTACATCAAGCAATCGCCGCAATGTGAATGTGTGACTGGTACATACACACACAACACTGGCTACCAGTGCTATGTGTGCACCTGTCTTATGTTTGCTGTTCATCAGTGAAGACAATAAAGACAGGCAAATTGTTTTCAAGATGAGTAAGTTTCATGAATAAATAAAAGTTTAAAGCATTATGTTATAGCGAGCACTGCGAACACACAATCATCTTTATTCACTAGGTCGACCACAAGAGTTTGCATCAAAATGCAAGCACAACATGAATCAAGAACGCTGATGGCTCTGTATACTTACCTGTTTACGCTGCATCACTATCGAATTTGAAACAAAGACAATATTATTGCTACAATCAACCCAGGAAATGTCTAGAAATAACAATTGTTTTTTTTTTATTTTCAATATCACTGAAAGGTCAAATCTCTGTCACAAAGGGTTTCTTCTCTTCTAGATTATCCACTTGTACGTTTATCTTAAGGTATTTTTTTTAAACAATGCATATTAACAATACAAAAAATCTTTCGTAATATGCATTGATTAAAAACAAATTAATACATAACATCAATGTATTAAGGCTAACATTTTTTGTATAAAGGCTTAACTATGAATTGTAAATCTGGATTTGGACATTGGTTTTTATCAAGTTGACTTAGACCTTAATATTTGTCAATTTACGTATCTACGCTATCTCATAATAAATGGTTTCTTTTTAATAGGTTTATTGAAAAATGAGAAAACTTTCACAAAATTGAAATCTCAAAAACTTTATTTAGTCATAGTTAACAATCATCAATTCATCTACTTTGACGATATTTTAATATAACATAGCCGCGATGTAACATCATGGTTTAGGTTTAGGGCTCCAGAATGTTTTAAGCAGTTTCACAGCATGCTAATACGTATTTACTGTGGATTTCTTTTATTGCTTTGATGACGTACATCTGTTACCCTGTTCTTTTTAGATCATGCTTTGTAAATCACTCTATGTTTCGAAAAGACAACGAATAAGACTTGTTTTAAACTTTTATCTAAACAAGTGGTCAATTAATTGTATTATTTACATAATATTGTATTGTTAATTACAATAAAATATTATAACAATATCCTTGGTTTTAAGATGTGTCGGAAAATAAAACATTGTTATAATGGTGATTTTTATTTAAATAACCTTTAAGCTCGTAAACAATATACATATTTTCAAAATAGCTAAACATCTAAAAATTAATAACAAATTAATAATTGTAATACATATTTGGTTTAGGGACTACTTTATAAAAATGTCTTTTGTAAAAATGTTATAAAAATGCTTGTTGCAGTCTATCGTGCATTATTTGTATAAGTCAAAGACATAAAAATCTCATTACAACTACGATGGCGCAACGAACTCACGTATTTAACATGACTAAATAATTTGCGCCTGATTTTAAAGCAAACCAAAGCATAATCTCTGAATTCTTTGTATACGTTTCTGACGATGGCACTAAATTACTATTTATAACATTCAATATTTACAACTACTGTACAAATTTACATCACTATAACGCTATTTTTAATTTCTACCTTAAAACGTAGATACTTAAACTTGCTAATAAAGCACCTATGGATAGACTTATACTATTTGCACCTTGTGTGGGATACGTATGAACTGTCAACGCATACGATAATGAACTTAAACCTAAATCACTAGTAATCAACACACTCTCTCTGTTAATCATATCTGCGATCTTTTCAGCTTCTAGAATACAAACATTCAGTTGTAATTCTGTTGGGTTATCTAACATTGTTTCAACTGTGACGAATATTTCCATTTCAATAGTGAGGTATCCTCTGAGAGCGCATTCGGCTATCTTGACATGTCTTTCAAGAGCTTTCAAAATATTATTTAGATTTATGACTGTGGCGGAAATATTCGTCCCGTATAGCGCTCTATCGATTTGTTTCTTTGAATACAGGATTCTCAAGGCTCCTCCACATTTTGGGCAGCAAGCTCCCGGTGCAGTGAATCCGAGGCAGTTTAATTTCTTCAGTGGTGGGCATATGATTCTATCGAAACTGCACTTTGGTTCCATGAGGTCTGATATGGGCCCTACGGCGAGGCAGGGGCCCGCGTAGTCCACGCTAACGTATTCTGACCACGCGGCGCACTCTGAGATGTAAGAGACGCCGTTTACGCCGCAAACTGGACCAGCCTGAAATACAATATGAATTTGAGGTCACTGATTCTCTAGTAAAAATATAAGCATACACTAGTAATTATCATGCATTAGTATTATGAACCAATTAAAATTTGCGTACAGTACAACACAACTAAATGACAGTCAAACATTTTTGCGCCACTCACAATTACTGCGCCAGCGTAAAGATCATTTTTACTACAGTGCTAATAAACATTCGAGATCTTGCCGTCCCACTCAGTTCGGAAATGTTCGGTTTTACGAAGTTTGCCAATGCGACTTCTTAGTTACGTCGTACTGTACTACTTTTTTTATATGATACCCTCATTCTCTAGGATTTCTAGGATATCATGAGCGCGTTCACAGACACAAATCTTCGCATGCACTACTGAGCAGACTTTTCTCTCGTATCGACGTCGGACCTAGAGGCTACTGGCCTAATAGCCTAATCTCATGAAACGGCCTGTCATCAACAGATACTTACAGCAGAGCACCCTTCTAGACAGACTCCCCAGTAGGCGAACTTCCGTCCGCTCATGACGAGGTGACAGGGGTTAGCGTGCGTGCGTCCGTCTGTGTCGCACACCGGCTGGCCCGGCTGAGCGTTGCAGTTCACTGTGCTAACTGAACAACAGACATGATCAATTTTAAACTTATTTTAAAATAATTAAGGAGAAAATATGGTATAAAGGTACGGCCCTCAGGCGGAGCAGAACAGTGCAGCCCGTTTTTGAAAAAGGTAAATTAAGAGGGTTCGTCGCAGGAGAAAGTAGTGATTGGACAAAATTTGGGTAGAAAAAGTGTTTTCTAATTAGTAGAGAGAGGCATTTTTTGACCATGTCACGCGAAATGGGCATTGTATGGAGTTACAATAACATTAGTGTGTGATGACGTCAGCGCACAATAGCGATGTATAGTCTAGTAAACAATTTTAAAACACTTATAACTTAGGCATTATTTTAATGACCAATAATTTTTACACTCCTTTTTCCACATTTTTGTTTTGTAGTGTTTCTTGGTCTTACTCGTATATAAAAATTAAGTTCAAAAGTCTGTATAAAAGCATAGATAGAAACATACCACAGTAATGCTGTGGACATGAAGTCTGCAGTCTCGACAGACACACGTTGGGAGCCGGCATGCAGATGTGTCGCCGACCACATGTCGCACTCGCGCAAGGGGAGCCCGCGCCGAACTCTATCTCACCGTCAGACGCGCCTGCGCATCTGGAATAATGGTAGAGTGGTGTTATTGTAGTAGAATAAGGGAAGGACTTACGTTTACTTATGTTTTTTGTTATTGACTACAAATTCGTGAGTGAGTAAAACAAGAAGCCGGTAGTAGTATGGTATACTAACTTGGCCAGACAAGCGTTGGGGTAAGGCGTGTGCCTTGCCCGCACAGGCAGGTGGTGCGGCGGGCAGTAGCAGGGCAGCGCGGCGCCGCGTGCGCATGCGCGGCGCGCACACACGCGCTCTCCGCCGCGACACGCGCACGCTTTACACTCCATGTAGTACTTATAGGTAGAACTACAAGTGTATAGTATTGTATACTAACTTGGCCAGACAAGCGTTGGGGTAAGGCGTGTGCCTTGCCCGCACAGGCAGGTGGTGCGGCGGGCAGTAGCAGGGCAGCGCGGCGCCGCGTGCGCATGCGCGGCGCGCACACACGCGCTCTCCGCCGCGACACGCGCACGCGTTACACTCCATGTAGTACTTATAGGTAGAACTACAAGTGTATAGTATTGTATACTAACTTGGCCAGACAAGCGTTGGGGTAAGGCGTGTGCCTTGCCCGCACAGGCAGGTGGTGCGGCGGGCAGTAGCAGGGCAGCGCGGCGCCGCGTGCGCATGCGCGGCGCGCACACACGCGCTCTCCGCCGCGACACGCGCACGCGTTACACTCCATGTAGTACTTATAGGTAGAACTACAAGTGTATAGTATTGTATACTAACTTGGCCAGACAAGCGTTGGGGTAAGGCGTGTGCCTTGCCCGCACAGGCAGGTGGTGCGGCGGGCAGTAGCAGGGCAGCGCGGCGCCGCGTGCGCATGCGCGGCGCGCACACACGCGCTCTCCGCCGCGACACGCGCACGCGTTACACTCCATGTAGTACTTATAGGTAGAACTACAAGTGTATAGTATTGTATACTAACTTGGCCAGACAAGCGTTGGGGTAAGGCGTGTGCCTTGCCCGCACAGGCAGGTGGTGCGGCGGGCAGTAGCAGGGCAGCGCGGCGCCGCGTGCGCATGCGCGGCGCGCACACACGCGCTCTCCGCCGCGACACGCGCACGCGTTACACTCCATGTAGTACTTATAGGTAGAACTACAAGTGTATAGTATTGTATACTAACTTGGCCAGACAAGCGTTGGGGTAAGGCGTGTGCCTTGCCCGCACAGGCAGGTGGTGCGGCGGGCAGTAGCAGGGCAGCGCGGCGCCGCGTGCGCATGCGCGGCGCGCACACACGCGCTCTCCGCCGCGACACGCGCACGCGTTACACTCCATGTAGTACTTATAGGTAGAACTACAAGTGTATAGTATTGTATACTAACTTGGCCAGACAAGCGTTGGGGTAAGGCGTGTGCCTTGCCCGCACAGGCAGGTGGTGCGGCGGGCAGTAGCAGGGCAGCGCGGCGCCGCGTGCGCATGCGCGGCGCGCACACACGCGCTCTCCGCCGCGACACGCGCACGCGTTACACTCCATGTAGTACTTATAGGTAGAACTACAAGTGTATAGTATTGTATACTAACTTGGCCAGACAAGCGTTGGGGTAAGGCGTGTGCCTTGCCCGCACAGGCAGGTGGTGCGGCGGGCAGTAGCAGGGCAGCGCGGCGCCGCGTGCGCATGCGCGGCGCGCACACACGCGCTCTCCGCCGCGACACGCGCACGCGTTACACTCCATGTAGTACTTATAGGTAGAACTACAAGTGTATAGTATTGTATACTAACTTGGCCAGACAAGCGTTGGGGTAAGGCGTGTGCCTTGCCCGCACAGGCAGGTGGTGCGGCGGGCAGTAGCAGGGCAGCGCGGCGCCGCGTGCGCATGCGCGGCGCGCACACACGCGCTCTCCGCCGCGACACGCGCACGCGTTACACTCCATGTAGTACTTATAGGTAGAACTACAAGTGTATAGTATTGTATACTAACTTGGCCAGACAAGCGTTGGGGTAAGGCGTGTGCCTTGCCCGCACAGGCAGGTGGTGCGGCGGGCAGTAGCAGGGCAGCGCGGCGCCGCGTGCGCATGCGCGGCGCGCACACACGCGCTCTCCGCCGCGACACGCGCACGCGTTACACTCCATGTAGTACTTATAGGTAGAACTACAAGTGTATAGTATTGTATACTAACTTGGCCAGACAAGCGTTGGGGTAAGGCGTGTGCCTTGCCCGCACAGGCAGGTGGTGCGGCGGGCAGTAGCAGGGCAGCGCGGCGCCGCGTGCGCATGCGCGGCGCGCACACACGCGCTCTCCGCCGCGACACGCGCACGCGTTACACTCCATGTAGTACTTATAGGTAGAACTACAAGTGTATAGTATTGTATACTAACTTGGCCAGACAAGCGTTGGGGTAAGGCGTGTGCCTTGCCCGCACAGGCAGGTGGTGCGGCGGGCAGTAGCAGGGCAGCGCGGCGCCGCGTGCGCATGCGCGGCGCGCACACACGCGCTCTCCGCCGCGACACGCGCACGCGTTACACTCCATGTAGTACTTATAGGTAGAACTACAAGTGTATAGTATTGTATACTAACTTGGCCAGACAAGCGTTGGGGTAAGGCGTGTGCCTTGCCCGCACAGGCAGGTGGTGCGGCGGGCAGTAGCAGGGCAGCGCGGCGCCGCGTGCGCATGCGCGGCGCGCACACACGCGCTCTCCGCCGCGACACGCGCACGCGTTACACTCCATGTAGTACTTATAGGTAGAACTACAAGTGTATAGTATTGTATACTAACTTGGCCAGACAAGCGTTGGGGTAAGGCGTGTGCCTTGCCCGCACAGGCAGGTGGTGCGGCGGGCAGTAGCAGGGCAGCGCGGCGCCGCGTGCGCATGCGCGGCGCGCACACACGCGCTCTCCGCCGCGACACGCGCACGCGTTACACTCCATGTAGTACTTATAGGTAGAACTACAAGTGTATAGTATTGTATACTAACTTGGCCAGACAAGCGTTGGGGTAAGGCGTGTGCCTTGCCCGCACAGGCAGGTGGTGCGGCGGGCAGTAGCAGGGCAGCGCGGCGCCGCGTGCGCATGCGCGGCGCGCACACACGCGCTCTCCGCCGCGACACGCGCACGCGTTACACTCCATGTAGTACTTATAGGTAGAACTACAAGTGTATAGTATTGTATACTAACTTGGCCAGACAAGCGTTGGGGTAAGGCGTGTGCCTTGCCCGCACAGGCAGGTGGTGCGGCGGGCAGTAGCAGGGCAGCGCGGCGCCGCGTGCGCATGCGCGGCGCGCACACACGCGCTCTCCGCCGCGACACGCGCACGCGTTACACTCCATGTAGTACTTATAGGTAGAACTACAAGTGTATAGTATTGTATACTAACTTGGCCAGACAAGCGTTGGGGTAAGGCGTGTGCCTTGCCCGCACAGGCAGGTGGTGCGGCGGGCAGTAGCAGGGCAGCGCGGCGCCGCGTGCGCATGCGCGGCGCGCACACACGCGCTCTCCGCCGCGACACGCGCACGCGTTACACTCCATGTAGTACTTATAGGTAGAACTACAAGTGTATAGTATTGTATACTAACTTGGCCAGACAAGCGTTGGGGTAAGGCGTGTGCCTTGCCCGCACAGGCAGGTGGTGCGGCGGGCAGTAGCAGGGCAGCGCGGCGCCGCGTGCGCATGCGCGGCGCGCACACACGCGCTCTCCGCCGCGACACGCGCACGCGTTACACTCCATGTAGTACTTATAGGTAGAACTACAAGTGTATAGTATTGTATACTAACTTGGCCAGACAAGCGTTGGGGTAAGGCGTGTGCCTTGCCCGCACAGGCAGGTGGTGCGGCGGGCAGTAGCAGGGCAGCGCGGCGCCGCGTGCGCATGCGCGGCGCGCACACACGCGCTCTCCGCCGCGACACGCGCACGCGTTACACTCCATGTAGTACTTCTCGCCTGCACACACACAATATAGGGATTTAAATAAACAAAAGCCTTTGATCCATGTTGAACAATAAATATTCATATAAAACATGATGTTGAAGGAATTTCTTACCCTGCATTACTTCTCTGTCATGTAGCTGGCAGTTCTCCAACTCAACGCAGGGCAACGGCTGGCAGTCAGTGAGTCCTTTGTTGCCACACCTGCAGATCTTGAAGCACGCCTTGTGAAGGGAGGACGCCATTGGTATTCGCACCCAAGAACCAACTGGTACTATTTGTGAGGAACTGTCTCCTGTGGAAGAAAAGTTTCAATTAAGTTTGATGCAAATAAAATCATTTGGTCTACTTAACAATCCGATACATCTAGTTTGAAGGTAATTATTGAAGCAATGGCCAAGATTTGATCTCATCTCATTTCTTCTGCAACATTGCTCTCAGCCTTTGCTACCTTAGGAGGTGTGAGCGCTGTATGAGAGAGGCCATGCAGAGTGGGGTACATCTGGAGCGTCCCATATGGATACTTCCAGCATTAGACGTAAGACAACTCACACGACTCGAGTTGTCTTCTCAGATCATGGTGACGTCACTCCACCAACTCTTTCTATATCCTTACCAAGCGGACATCCATCGACGCAGTAGTACCGCGGACAGGCGCCGCCGTGCAGACAGTTCCTGTTGATGACGCACGTCTGTGGAGAGTTGCAAGGCGACCCTGAACACGGTGACGTCACTACCTCCTTTGCAGACAGCAGTGGGGCTTCCGTACCTAAAAGGCAATAGATAAAATTAAACATGATGACTTTGACGACGGACGACGACGTTAATAAATTTTAAAAACGCCAATCCCACATGGGACAACCGACACATTCCATCGTAATGTATTTATTTAACTTTCTAATCTTGTCCAGAAACAGCATATAGCAGCATCATAGGAGCTAGATGCAGTACCCCAAGTACGAGTTTGCAAATGACGAAAACAGCATTTACGAGGAGGGAGCTGAATATGAGCTTGTGGAGGAACGGGGTGTGGTGGTCCTCCAACCAAAGGGAGGATCCTCCAACAAGGCGGAGTCTTGTGCCTGGCGGGCTCCTGCCCAACAGTTGATGTTGGAAGGTAGTATTTATACTATCTGCGTGTTAAATCTTGATATCGCGATGTAGGCTTGAATAGTTCACATGTGGCGTGATAGATGCCGCCACAAGCTCTTTCGCCAGAAAGTTGCATACAAGAGGATTGCTTGTTACTGGCAATTTGATTTTTATATTAAGGCTCTAAGACTTTGATCTGCAAAAGACTGTTACTGTTGAGGAGTCTACTTACTAGGCGACATAAACTGGTGCAGAGGTACACACGGTGCGTTTGTATCAGGCGGGGTCAGTCTAGCGCATAGTGCTCGCGCAGTCAATGTGTGAGGTGCTCTTGACCATTCGACGCATGAAGAGACCAGACGTGCACATTCTTCAGCGCATAGAAGACTGCTGTGACCCTGTAACGAATAAGTATTATGAAACGGGTAACCCGGAATCCTTTAAGAAGTGTTTAAGTTTAGTGCAACAGTCTTGTTCTATTTTGGGATCGAACTTTAATTTTCCCTCCATAAAAAATCCTTTGGTCTCTTCCATCGGACATGAGCGGTTTCTTTACCGTCAGGTTTATTATCGTCAAGATGCAACTTAAAGCGTTTTTATAATAGATAGGCTTTCATGCTATCAACTTGAACCCCAATAGGGTCATTCATTAATAAAGCCCCGCAAACCCCGACGCAAAAAGAGGGGTGTTATAAGTTTGACCGCTATGTGTGTCTGTGTGCCTGTCTGTCTGTGGCACCATAACTCTTAAACGGGTGAACCGATTTAGGTGCGGTTTTTTTTATTTAAAATCCCGTTTTCTTGCAGTGGTTTTTAGACATGTTTTATCAAAATCGGTTCAGCCGTTTCAGGGTCATCAGCTGTTTTGTTATTTGGGTTGGGGGTTTTTTTAAAAAAAATATTTATTTATATTTTATTTACAATCTTCGTATTTAATATTTATTTTTTCGTGTCACATATATAAATATATATGTAAATACTCACCTTTGCCGTGCAGGGTTTGACGTGTAACGCGCAGGCGACGCTTTTCCAAATATCAATGGGGCACTGAGTCGAGTTCTTCAGAGGCAACTCCATACCGGATATGATCAAAACTCTGTTACAAGTAAAATACATTTTATTATTTCCTTGCAAGCGTCTTCAGCATTCTAGCGCTAACGTATCGTGCATGACGTTGACGAACTATTAAAAATGAAAGCTATGGTTATTGTGACTGACACAGCTGCAAGTCTTTTGGTAAGATTAGTCTTCGAATGATATCTTCTGCAGTCAGCTAGCTATACAATTTTACGATTGCTCAAGCAATTCACAAACGTGGCCAAGCGGTGTAAAGGAGGGCATGTGCCCTCCCCCGCCCCAGTAGGTCCTCGACGACCGTATGCAAACACAAATGAGAACAACTTGCCAGCCTGGCCCTTGGGCCATTCCTCCCCCTTAATCTGTATCCGCCCCTGTACATGGCAGTGTAAAGGACTATGAAAGCCAGATGATGAATCTTACCCACTTCCCTTCTGCTCAGCGACCGCTAGATGTGCCTCAAGGTCTGCCTGCGTGTTGCACGATCTGAACAGCGTCGTGGGCCGACTGTTCAGTTGACTACAGTACGTCAGACCCCCACAACCGAGAGTGCATGGTGCATCCACTGAAATATTGCAAGACCTTGTCAAACTTACGTTAAAAGGTCACAAGAAAAACTTAAGCATATAACTTGAATAGGCTTAAATAGGCGTGGTGTTGTAAATTAATATTACAACACGCCTTTTTCCCTTGGAGGTAACGCAAAAACTACAGAATGTTATTATCATTATACATTATACTTCTTCTTCTCTCATAGCTCATGTTGTGTCAGATTAGCCAGTCAGCAAGGTTGGTAGCAGGGCTGACTGCTCAGCGTGCGCCGGACGTACTTAAGTATCGTCACTCGTGGATGGTCTTTTCATGTCCCCTAAAGGGGTATAGGGTAATGGTAATTTGAGATGGGGTATGAAGTGCAGCTACCTTAACCACTGTAGCTACAGGAAAACGTTCTTAGAAGACCACCACTAACTTTTGGAATCATTTCTATCAGCACTCACAGATTTTGAAAAAAAACTAGTCAGCGAGAAAAATAATTCACGATACATTTTTACGATGCCTATCGATCCTATTCCTCATAGGGATCAAAAGACTCTTACGAACCAACTAAGGTTGGAGTAATACAAATGTCAGAAATGGCAAAAAAAAATGAGATGGGGTAGTAATAACGGCAGTTACCATAATCGTTGTGGTTACATGAAAAAATTCTTAGGAGACTATCCATAAAATTTTAAAATATTTCGAAAGGCATTCAAATGAACAATGAACAATACCACCCTGATCCGGATCAACTATCTGTAGGCCATACAAATATTGGTTCCGTGCGGGTATCGAACGCACGACCCATAGCGCAGAACCCAATCGCTCATCCACCGCAACAAACGTGTCGTCAAAATGCCTTTAAACCTCATAAAACGTTGCAATTATCACACCGTTCACTTAACCACAATGTATGAGAAAGTATCCTTCGATGGACATTTACGAGCTGGTGATGCCATTTTAAGAATACATAACATTCTTAGATCATTGCCGTTTAAAATACAAAGAAAACTACCGACTACTAAGGTAATTTGAATGGCATATTCTAGTCAGATGTTCTAATCTGCATGGTCGACGCATCGTCTCATCAGGCTCGAGAATTCCACATAAATATGTATGTAGCTTAGCATGTTTTCCTAACTGCATGTGTATGAATAAGTACGTGGAAAACGTTAAAGGATGGATCGGAATGGAATGTCGGATTTTTTGAGATCATATTAAACTCATATTTACGTATGTCAAGTTCGAAGATCAACAATATAGACTCATTGAACAGTTCAGAAAAGTTCTGGACGTTGTGAAAAAATGATACAACGTTTCCTGGGTGATTAATGTGCATGATGAATTATTTTAGATAATCAAGAAGATTTACCGAAGATTTTCCGGCCGAATAACGACATAACAGGGGTCATACGAAGATACCCATGACAGTCGTTACAGGTAGTCAGAAGCCCGAAAGTCTGACAACCAGTCCAATCTTAGGATATCAGCAATACCCAGTAACTGGGTTGCGAAAGTTTGATGGCAGTCGCTCCGTGTAAAATAATGGTATTCAGCCGCATCTGGTTGGATTGGAATCCGACCCCAATATTAATGGGAAAACGCTATGCAGAACAACGACATACTGCGATCACAAGTCCAAGCCAAGCCAAACGTGGTGAATATGGCAATATGACCCCTATCACCGCTGCAGTGAACACTATAGCGGTGATTGAGAAGCCTAGGTTCATAAATGATATTTATTTCTGTAAATAAATCTGTTACAGACACTTTTACAAGTCAATGTAATGTTTTTTTAAGACTAGATGGCGCCGGCATTTCCTATCTGACTAGCTCTGAGAAGAAAAGCCGAAACAAACTCAGAGGTCAACGTCTCTTTTAAAATCCAGACATTGTGGTATAAAACTATGCAAGTAACAATGTAGGGCAACGTCTGGAGTGGCCTTTTGAGGAAAGAGCCATAGCAGGTTTGAGTTGACCTGTCCCAACTGACGGTACGCATGCATCAGCCATCGTGTAGCTCAACCTTATTATAGGGAGCTCAACGACCCGACGCACGACGTTACCAATCAGCCGGACATTTGCGTAAGTCACAAAAAATACTTAAACTGCCAAATAGTTTTACGAAATTAGTATACAAATAAAGCTAGCCTACATGGTACTCACATTCATAAGTTCGGCAGAAGACGTTCATAGAATGATGACATGAACGCGTTGTCATCGTTATATTATAGGAATACTCGGTCTTTCGGTACATACCCGTATTGCAAGCTCTTATTAAAGAGATCCCTCTAAAATGTAGTTTTAAAATGGCTTGATAAGTATTATTTTTAAAGACGTCGTATTTTATTCTACTTTATACGAGTAGTAGCTGCTGTTGGAAGATCTCTCAAATGAGAACTGTCTATTAATACGGACCTAAAAGATACTGCAAAGGTATATTGTATGTAATTTAAAGTCGGCAAAAACACAAATCAAACGTACCATCGTCCATACACTCGGATAGAGTGATCTCCTGTGGATCGCCCAAACACTCGGAGTAGAACTTCTGCCAATTAGTCTGCCATCCAGAGTTGAACGTCTCAAAACATAGTCTCCGACAGTTTATTGTCACTGCCTGCAACAAAGTTTGGACCGTGTGACTTTGGGAAATACTTTGTTAGCACATACTACAGTTCGTTTGGTGAAGAAATCAACAACACAACTTTGTTACAGAATTTGGGAAGAGCGAAGTAACTTTGATCCCCTAGTGATTATCTACGACAAGCGTTTCATACTCTATATACACACATACAGGGTGGCAATGAATTCGTGTAAATGCTTGATTATAAATAAAAGCCTTTTTTTGCGATAGTGATAAGTGATCGTATCTCAACCACGTAAAATATAAGAAAAAAAAATTGCAACATCTCATTTTATTTGAAGGAACATTTAATGACATGCAGGAATGAAAGTATGGCGACACAGCTAGCAGGTACGACTAACGCGACATCGCTCCGCGCAGTCAGTTAATTCGGGGCGCTAAAATTTCAGAAAAAGAAAACCATGTTTATTTTTATTTTTGTTGATACTGAAAAAATCTCATGCAGTGTCAATCTGTGTCACCAGTACGTTCACGCTGTCCACTTTGCCCCACCAGTGGAGCGGCTTGGTGGGGCAAAGTGGAAGAATTCGTTTGGATCAATTACATGAATTCGGGTACACCCTGAATACGAAAACAAATTCTGTCCATATGGACTCTCTTACTCTAACATCCCGCTTATATAATAGGATTACATGAAACCCAGCCAGTGCCAGCGTGGACTCCGATAGGTCGAGTTGATATGATAGGCTAGCTAGGATAGCTAGCAAACAATTGACCTGTAACTAAAGATAAGGATGTGACCTCACCTTTTGACAGCAATGCAGTTTCGAAATATCATGAGGGATCAGATCCTTCGGTTCAGGCGGGGCGTCTTTCTTCAGGAAGCATTGCCAGAAGCCGTCGAGTATGCCGGGCGCTCCGCAGTCGTCCTCCAGCGCCTCCACGATCTCCTGCAACACGCCCGTGCTCCGGAGCACTCGCTCGCAAGTCGGCTGGCATTCTTGGCGGTTTGATTCGCGGCAGCACGACAAATCTGGATGAAAGCAATACATACTGTAGCCTCCATGCGATTTGAGCACTCGGAACAAAAGAACTGCTTAAAGTTCAGAAAATAAATTCCTAAAAGAATGGTGCCTACCATTGCAAGCATTTTGACAATATTCTGTGTCTGTTCAACATTAAGACAATGTTGCAAACATTTTGACACTATTTTGCAAATGTCTATAGATAGCTATGAACTCGCAAGCATGCAATGTGTACAAAGGTATCTCAAAGACTCGTTGAACTTACGACACATTGACAATCTTGTAAATCGCGAGTAGCACTGACGTCATATGACGTCATCTGACCCGATTCGCGTACATCCATTTAAAAGAATCAGTAAAAACGACAGATTCTGGGAGGTCTTACCTACAGACAGACAGATTCTTGAAACGCATTTTGGTTCTACCTTGCAGATCGAGACTGGTCTAGAAGACACATCGTTTTCTTAAACTCATGATACATATACTTACATTTAAAAGTATCCGTCGAAACTACAGAGTCTGTAAGGTCTCGAAGACATCTCGTTAAATCAGGTGACTCCTCACACGATTGTAACGCTGTTGCTCTGGCTTGCAAGTCAACGCGGGATTGACCGAGACGCCATAAAGCTTTCTGGCACTCTTCGTGACACGTCATGGATTGTGTCTGCGCTGCGAAAATACGTCAGGAAACATTTGGTTTCTTAAGGTACGGTAGGTATCTAAGAAATCAGGAAGCAGCAGAACTTCTACGACAAAAAAGTCATTTAGGGCTCTTGGTTTGACCATCTGATGAAAATTTTCTTATGAAATCATTAGTACTTTAGAGATAACAAAAAAATAATTAACTTCTCTATTTGGAACTGTCTTGTGCTTACCTCGAAATGAGTGACTTACTGCAACCTTTTTCCATTTTAACCCTTTATAGGGCAGATTTTACGTTAAGACACATATGATCACTGGCGATCATGTTGGCTAACTTCATGTTAGTGGTCGCGTTTATTGTGCGCTGTGCCCGTTTAAGGTCGATGCGTTTTAAACATAAGGGTGATCATTCAGACAATAGTTTCGATAATGTCGACATTAAAGTCAGACTAGTGAGGTGGTTACAAGCGCTGTACAAATTTCGTTTCTACCCTATAAAGGGTTAAACCACACACATACTCACAACAGCAATGCTGCGCCTCCTCCTGCCGTTGCACACAATCGAAGAAAGCAATCTCATCAGATCTACGGCATGCGCCTGCGCCGACCAGCGCGCTTTCGTTGGCAGCCATCGCACATGCGTGCCGGCATGTCGTCAGCCGACCCAGAGAGCAACATGCGCGTCCCCACCAACCGGAGCCTGACACCACTTCTGCTTGAAATTGGAATTAGAAATTATAATGGGATGTCAATCAACTGGAGTCAGATGTCGTAGCTGCAAAAGATTTGGAGGTAACAAAGATAGGGCTTTGAACCGTGGCTATAGATAGATAATGGAGGAATTCGCTTTTAAGCATATTATTATGACGGTAATGCATTAACATGGGAGCTAGTAAATATCTCATTACGTGATAAAACACAGATTGACTGTTGTTAGAGAGTTTAGAAACACAACATAACATATAACATCACGCCTGTATTCGCCGAAGGGATGGGCAGAGGTGCATAGTACACGCTCATTTCGCCGTTATGTTTAAGTCCCATGTAATAGGGGAGAGCCTATTACCATAAATCGGGCACAAATCTAGACTCCGAGCTATCGGATCGAACCCAAGATAGCACGCTCAGCAGTCGCGCTTGTGACCACTAGACCAACGAAGCAGACTTTACAAAATGCTGCCTAAATCTTTTGGAAAATGTATTTTAACTTTTCATAATTTATTTAAAAGCAAATAAAGAAATATTACCTTGAATCGTCTTGTTCATGCATATCCAAAACTCAATCTGGAACAAAAATAGTTCATAAGACAGAAATTACGAGTACAGCACATAGGTACTATACCACCTATCATTTGTAAATCAAATTACGTCTTTTATCTTTCCTTTTCTCGTCTGCCATTGTTTGAAGTAACCTTATACATCGGGTTCAGCTTTGTGAGGGCAGGAAACACTATACCAACCCCAATTACAATACAATACTGATAGGCGGTTTATTGACAAAAATGAATGAAGATTTATTTCAGAGCGCACGCTCAATAGAGGTCTAAACTGTGATTGTCTGAATGGATCGTATCGCCTTACCGCCTACGATCGGGCACTTGATGCTCCGTTTATTCATGGACTATAATGTTTCTGGTAAGTAGTTTGAAGTGGTTTGGCGTCATCTCGTAGTTATTGGTGAAATAGTAGCAAAGGACTGGTGTTGAAGAGGTCTGTTGCATTGGTAATTACATTTAAATGTCAGATGTACATTTCAAATTCTCTGTGTAGTAACTAAACTGCTAAAGAGTAGCCATGGAGTTTCTTGCCGGCTCTTCTCCTTAGGAAAAGACTAATTGGAACCTTGCACCTAAATTCGACTTTTCATAAGCGCCTGTAAAGGTTTATGTGTCTTTTTTTTTAAACTGTTTTCACCTACATTAGTTCTCTGGTTATACCTACAACCGGTTACTAAAAATGTACTAGAATTTTAACTAACGTTTGTTTAATGAGAGTTTTTAATCAGACCAAACTCTTTTTACTTTGCATACTTACTAAACGTGGTGTACAAAATCTGTAGATGTTCGGTACCCATTGTTCAAAGGTAGACGCATTTGACGCTATCTCCACTAAAGACATCTGAAACAAACATAACAATGCAATTCTTATAAAAATAATATAAATATCTCAAGAGGCTCTCGTTGGGCAGCTGGATCAAGGGCCTGGTGCAGAAAGCGATTCTTCTGGACACGGCGCGTATTGTTAGGAGGTTCCTCTCTCTGAGGCCCTGACCACCGGTAGCTTGAACCCTGTGCCCGATGCCGGTGGGCTACTATATTTTGAAATATTTTTGTGTTTTTTTTGTATGGAAATATTTAAAAATGTAATTTTATATGTGTTTAAATGAATAAAGGGAATATAAATATAAGGTATAATGGCGTATAAATTGTAATAGCCTAGCGGTTGAACAGTTTCTTTCCATGCAGGAGGGTCATGGATCAGAATTTGATTATCACTTGCATTAACGGTGAAGGAAAACATCGTGAGGAAACCTGCACCAAGCCAGCGTGGTGGGCTAAGGCTTAAACCCTTCTCATTCTGAGAAGAGGCCAGTGCCCAACAGTGAGACAGTAATGGGCTGATTATGTTATGCATATGCACATGCGAATACAATATTTAAACAACCAAAGTCGTTTCCCAAATGGTTAAATCCATTTTTTTGTACGTATTCGTTGATAAATAAATAAAATTCATAAATTGTGCAACATTTATTACAATCTGAACTCTTGACTAGACATCTGCTGCCCTCGCCAGCAAGAAAATCATAAACATAGTATTGCGCAAAATATATCCACATCCTCCGTAATTACAACATTGAATGCTAGCACCCGAATAAGATGTAATAAAAGTTGCGCAACTGCCGGGGAACATGTTAGTGGTAAATAAACACGTGTTCCCTACGGTTAGGACGCATCGCCACAAAATAAGAAGACACAGAAAACCTAATCTGAATGTGCTCTAATGATTTCGGACGTAAACCCTATTTTATCTGTAAGAATCGAATTGAAACGAATGTTAATTAATGGCTGATAGAAACTCAAAAATAAATGCCGAAATTCTAAAATCGAAGTGTCTTGAACTGCAGTTGCTGATGGCACACGTTTTGTTATATTTTTGTTTCAGTACAGTGCAACCAATCTAAGAAATACCTTTTGATGTTTCAAATTCGACCACTGGTGTCTAAACGGAATCTCGCAGAGCAATCTGATTGGCTAGTGGTCAAATTCGGCGGCCAAACGCGGCACCGAAGACATGCCAAATCCAATAAATCTGACAGTTGCAAAAAAGTATTTCTTAATTTCTTCACTGTCTTCTCGTAGCCATAGAAGTAATTTGTACCACGTAAAATCCTTTAGCAAATTAAACATTCAACTTGCCAGCTCAAATGCCCAAAGCCTGTGATGGGAAGCAGACTAACGAGATTGTGATGTCCTAGCTCTGTGGTATAAAACTAGGTCACACGGCGCGATAGCGCCTTTTCTTAATTCCTAAAGTAGGAGAATCAAAAGAGATCGAAATAATGCCCATTGGATGCATTACTTTACTGGTTTACTCCACCTTTGTTTAGAAATGCAATTCGATTTGCTAAATTAACGAATAGAGCTGCGCCTGTAATTCCGAAAAGTATGAAGTGGATTTCAAAGTATGAAGTGGATTCCGAAAAGTGTGAAGTGGATTTACTGTACATATCTGTACTGTAATAGGACGCATTACACCCGCTTAATGATATTAATTGATGTCCGGACACATCGCTACACGTTGCACAACACTAACGACTGTCGTACGACGTCCCTTTTAAAATATCCAGTTACCTTATCAGTTAGATGTCTCGAGTTACTTTAATTAATTCAGAATTTGGGCTACGAGCAATAAATTTGTTTCATTGCATTTTGTCTGATTAAAGTTGAAGTTCATTGAGTATGTTGAAATGTTTTAATTTAAATCAATAATTGTTGCAACTTTTTTTTCTTCCCGATAACATTTATTTGTTGTTGTTTGAATTCAACCTTTATTTTTGTAGGTGACTATGACAGATATGTGTTAAAAACATTGAGGTTATTTTCGTTTTAAAATTAGTTGTAAGATGTTACGACATTATTGCTTTCATAAATAATCTTCACGAATAGTTACAATATGTGGGTTTAAATTATGTTCCATTCCGTTATGCCATCAATTCCCAATTTTGACACATCAACAAACAGCACTATTCGTCCACTTAATTCGAAGAAGACCTTTCAAAAGTTATGACAAAATTTATGGAAGCAATCACATTTATTAGATAACCCTATGGCGCTTACGAAATCACAATAATATGCATAAATAACTGAGATGTGCATCTGGTGGGCCGCGTTATCTGGTAGACGGCGCTACAGGGTTATCAGTAGTCGCTATAGAGGTGAGCTGAGCATACATTACACAAACACACACGATGACTGGCTGCTGATAGCGACTGTTTAATTATTTTTTACTAATAAAGAAACTTCCACGTACTGGGACGAGTTCATGAAAGGTCAATGTGACGAGATTGTTAAAAGTTAAAAACTTGTGCAAACTTTAAATGCAACACAATATAAATTCATGTTATGAATAAAATTACATGGGTCTTGTTTTAAAATAGGAATAAAATATGGGCCTAGACCACAA
This sequence comes from Amphipyra tragopoginis, assembly GCA_905220435.1. Lineage (NCBI taxonomy): Eukaryota > Metazoa > Arthropoda > Insecta > Lepidoptera > Noctuidae > Amphipyra > Amphipyra tragopoginis. The sequence goes on from HG992009.1 coordinate 18,195,817, forward strand.
TATTATAAGATATTAAAAAAAATGCAACTTTACCCTTTTCATGTGTGAGTCCTGACGTTTCTTTATAAAACGTTACCATACAAAGAACATCAAATATTAATAACTAAAAAAAACAGGGATAATATAGCTGTTTGACGGTTATTGATGATGTCGTTTACATTTTTTCGATAGCAGTCGTCCTTACACTACAATTTACGAAATAAGCGCTATGTCAGAATTCATCATTCGTTGAACAGAGTATAATACCTAAACCTACTTAGAAAACAATTTTGTTAATAACTACGATATTTTTTAAAGATTATAGTCATAAAGAACGTTAGAGATATAATAACAATAATTATAATGCCACACAATTCTGCAAAAAAAACACCCCATCATTTAGAATTTAATCGTCTACGCTGACATTTTCGAGAGCATAATTTACGATATTTTCTTTAGTGACGAAAGGCAAAGGCGAGAGTGTTTAAAAATACGAACACGAAGACACGACCATAAAATAAAAACGGTATGCATAATTTTTTCTTGGCTATTAAGCTGTCACAATAAGATCAAAAGTAAATATTAAGTTGTGATAGTATAACATTACCTTGGAGCTCAAAGGGCGTAAAGCACATTAACGCTAATGTCTCTTACGCCCTTCGACCGGTAACATATCGAATAATGTCATCGATTAACCTATGGGCTCCGAGTCTCGCACGTGAAGTGTCGGAACAATGATCATTGTATACAAATCAGATGGTGCCAACAAGACTAATTCAACCCACACAATCTGCAATCACGGTTTATACTACGACAATCGACGAATTGCAAATTGATATTCAACTTCAAGTTGCATATTAATGTCATGTTTTATTGTAAACTAAATATCATCAATACAAACTACGTAGTTCTCGTTTTAGCAGAAAGGATTGCACAGCTTTATTAATTAATTCAAGTTCTAACTCATTACTATGCCAATGCAAAAGTGTCTTTTCTTCTTGGCGTCAGCGATTTCATAATTTAACGCCCACTCAAGAATGAGCTTTTACGAGATTTATCAAGTTTTTTTTCTTTTCAAGCAACTAATGTGATAACAGATCGAGCTTGACATATCCTGAACCTTGCCAAATTTTGTTCCAATATATGTGATTATCGTTAGCGTGCCTAAATAGTAAGTGTCTAAATAGTTTTGTCCGGTATGAGTCACGCACGCTACAGTCGGCAGACAACTTCTAACCGACATACTATGTGTGTTGGCAGCATTCACCGCCGTACTCCGATATAACTTCCTAATGCGACAGACACAATTAAACACACGTAGAATAGACCTGAGAAGATATCATTAGTTTTCATTTGTACTATAATTAAAGGTGCAGCAAAGATCTATACCTATGGCGCAGGTATAGATTTGCTCTTAGCAAAAACAACAGATAAAATAAATCCAATTTAATTTCTAAGTTCCATGTTTTTATTGAACTAATCAAAGACAAAGCTTCTAGAGTTCCATTTACAAAATAATCCACGAAGTGTCAGTTCAATTACAACTACAATTGAACTTGATCGATCACACAGTCATCAACGACAAATTCAAGTCACTGTAAGCCAGATAAATTACAGTCCACAATGGCATGCCAAAAGCAAACATCACAAATTAAGAGAATTAATCGCAGAATGACGTCACACGACAATAATTAAATGCCGAGCTGCCGAATAACAGACTTCAAAATATGGCTACGGAAATGCAGACGACAGACAAACGAATGATCCACCAAAATAAACATTAAATCGAATAAATTCTACCAAAAAAATACTTTAATATTCAATCCGCGCCAAACATATTTTGTCAATGGTGGCAGAGAATAAAAAGTACCCGTTTGTATCACAATGATACGAAGGTGGTCTCCCGTGGTATTAGCATGGAGACAATCGGATGTGGTTGACATCATTGCGCTGGCATTGACGCCATGACAGTTGACACGTCCTGTACTATACGTGGTCGGAATGTTAGTTTTATGCAAGTATTCAATCAACACTTATACTTCCTGGATATATTTACTTTATCACTAAAAGTTAGACGTGATTCATTTGATATGCAGCTGAAATAGATTCGTTGAACTTTGTTACATTCATTTGCTATTAGTATTTTATGATAATTCATGTGATGTTATTAAATTCATATGTATAAAAACGTATATTGCTATCTTAGTCATGTTTCCTTTGACGTGATCGTTCATAGCGTGATTAATTTGTGACCAAAAATCTGTCACCCAAGCGTAAAAGCGATTTAGTTTGTATATTGTATTCTAAGCTCATAAAAGAAGACAGCAAACACAAGTCATCGGTATCTCGGGGGCATGATACCGTTGCATCAGAGCATAAATCAAAGAATATCTTGTAAACAGGAGGAGTTGTCACCTTTCACTTCACAGTGTACTAGCAGATGTTAAACTAAAAAGTCCTGACAAAAAGTTTCTATAAAAAATGTCCTGCCATTATAGTCGCGAGTGCGCGCAATGCAGGTTTATTGTGGGTACCGGCCGCCAGCTAGGGGACTTTCGACTTACTTCGATAAAATATATAGTTAGTCAGCATAGCATTAAATAATAAGGAATCCTGTCATTTTCAAAGTCCGGCCGGAAACCTAACAAGTGCCTAAAAATTCTAACAAGTCAAGACAAATTCAGATGTCTGGTAGCCCTAACTTTGAGGCTCTCAGTTTGTTCACTCTACACAAATATCTAACACTCAACATTCATATGAAGTCCGGTAGCCTGTTCCACATGATTACCGATGAAGTAGTGATAACAGGGAGGTCCTCGACCTATGTTTTGTGACAAATAGCACCATTCAAGGAACCGCGAAGACAATGAATCTATTAGAATTCGGAACGCACGCACGGGGACCATTCTGCATATACAACGTAATAATATTAGCTCTAATAAAATTTAACTGCTCTTTGGTGCATTTTGCGGTGAAATTGCGCATTACCCTGGTCGTTTACAATTGGCCTGTGTCGATGATCTGGCGGTTTATGCATTGATTATCGTTGCCGCACTTATTAATCATTTCCGTATCAGCATGATGTCGCAAGATTGCTGTAGAATATGAGTTTGCCTTGAAATCTGAACTATAAATGTGTATAATAAAAAGGGAGTAAATGAAAGCGGGACGGCTAATAGGGAAGAATTGAAGAAGAAAACATTTTGCGCTTACACTTAACACGCGTAACTTGCGATAAGGGCACTCAGTAGAAGAAGAAATTAACTATCTTCTCTTGCCTATTTGACCAAGAGCGCTAATGTGTATTCAATACACTCATTGGTTTTTAAAAGGCCCAGACCTTTTCACAGGAGAAATAGAAATGTTTTCACGATTTACATAATATTATTCCGAAAATAATAATAAATAGCTTCAAGCGACACTCAACACAATCTTTTTTCTATACAAATCTTTAATTAATCCGCAATGTTCCACTGGAAGTTTTCTAAGAACAAAACCATTTAAAAGAAGTTGGAGAATCGACTTTATCAATCGACTTATTTGGTTGATAAGCAGGGAAAACTTCTTAAAACCGTTAAACCATTTTAGTGTGAAATTAAGTCTCCTACCTGATGGGATTTCGTGGGAAACATCGTAAGGAAATGCATAATAAAATGTATCGCGTGTAATGTCTTGAGAACGGCGGTAGGTAAAGCCACCTGTGATGTGTCATGTAAATTACCTTACCGGCGCAACGCAGGTAAACACCGGGTGTCAAGCATACATCACTGTGATTGAGCCTTGATTGTATTAGCAAACGTACATAAAGCTGGATATGTTATACCTGCCTGATATAAATGAAAACAAGAGCAGTGGAGCGGTTAATCAAATAATACGATATCTTTGAAGAGACAAGTAGAAATAACAATAAATAAAGGGGTTCTGCGAGATCACTCGCCGCTATATAAATAAATGAGAATAGCTTATTGAAACATCAATAGATCAATTTTATATGCCAATAAATCAACTACCAGCTAATGACATCTTAAAACACCGCAACACCTAATAAAGATCTCGAGTACCATTTCGGGGCTAATTAAAACACAAAGGGTTTTCAGTTGACATAATAAAACGACGCACGCAGTGTATACTGAACGACGCCCTAAATAGTTTAGCAACTACCCGCCTGTAATTATTGCCACGGGGAAGCCGACGGCGCGTGGCGACCGGCTACCGACGTGCCTCAGGGCTGTCAGAAATGCAATTGCCACGACATGTATGTATGTTTCAATTGCTCAGCCATGTTCATCATGAACAAACCCGTTCAGAGTATTCCGAACATTTTTGTTTCGTATTGTTCCAATTTATCAGCGTCACACTACAACAAACAGCACTAAAATAGCAAACCCGGGACAAACTCGGCCAGCAATCAAAGGACGGAATCAAAACGGCGGCACCGTTACAGCTTTGATGTTTCTTTGTAAATTTGTTTTGATGCCATTCCTATGGGTTGATTTACATACAAACCTACACGGTTCCTTTAGAAATAACTGACTTTGAATTGAGTATTTCAAACGCGCCAACTATCAGTGGTTTTCCACCAAGACAGTTTGTAAACATAATATTCGAAGTGAAGAATTTTCGAACTTCAGAAGAATTTTCTGTTTGTTATTAAAATATCCAAGCAAGGCGAAGACGTAGAACGTAATGTGGATGTTTTATTTGTGAATTCTTATTTTAAAACAGTGGGGACATTTACGAGGTAGGGACGTGTGTCTTTTTCACTAAACTCTTTTGTCGGAGAAGCAATAAAGTCTGGTCAAAATGTTGGAGACGTCACGAGAGCGGTGAGTGCGGCGACAGAGCAGTGATTAACGAGCTGGTGACATTCCCCTTCCTCTCCCAGCCCACTCTCCCCCTGAGATGTTCTTATCTGATACGATAATAATGTAGTAGGTTTTATTTTCACAGACAATTTTCTCAGAATTTCCAGTAAGTTTGTGCAGGAGGTTCAAAAAAACTGAGGAAGTCAATTGCTTCGCGTAACAAATATTATGAACAATATATTTACACTGATGGCACTAATTTCTTCCCTGTCAGTCGTGTCAGGCGGTTAATAGATTTCAAAATGGAAATGTCGCAGAAAATAACTTGCCTTGTTTTCATAGTTTTAATTGGAAAACCGGCCGTGAACTAAATAATATATTTGCAGGTACAGGTCCCGGCGAACTTTGAAGTTATGATTTCGGAGAGAATTTCATTAAAATAGAGAATAAGTTTTTCGTCAAGAAACATAAAGTGGGTTTAATTGCTAGTGCTGACTGACTGTAGGTCTCTTTAGCGGCTTAAATGTAAGTGTCAATTTTAATAAGATATTACGTATCGTGTTCCAAGAGTCGTGGTGTCGCGGACGTGGGATGGACGGACAGACATGAAAGGATTTCAGACGAGTCTATTTTCACCCGCTTTGAACCATCGGACTTATTTGTTTGTTTGTATTCGCAACTTTCAAGTTGAAGGGGAATGCGCGACGGATTATGATATTACTTTAGAACATATTTATTTCGTAATTTATTGCATGTCATCATTTTTAGGTTGGTAGTTAAGCGCTGAAGTTTACGACTGTAGTCGGTAACTAATTCTGGAAACTTCTTTAGTCATACGGGCATGTTAATTGTTAATAAAAAATAATTGGAGATGATTTAGGAAGTAAGTGATCATACACTTTAGTGTGTTTTCCTGTCGTTTGTTATGAGAATTTGGCGTAGGTTTTATCACCGTATTTACAAAGATACAATTCATTTATTTGGACATCGGTTACAAATTATTCGAGCGGACAGCCAACGTGAATGTTGGGTAAACGCCACTAAAGTTGGGGGTACGTGCTCGGCATCCAATAGATTCGGCGTCGGCCTCGGCATCCCGATCACGCTTAACAAATTCCCGATACGGCGGGACCACGGCGTGATTGTCACGGTTGACGATTCCTGTAACGAAATGTCACGTGCATCCCAATCCCTGTACACCATGTAAATGTGTGGATGAGTTGACTACGACATGAGTTATCGTGAAAACTTATATATAAAAGCTATGTGGAATATCTATTATCACTTGAGAACGGCTGGACCGATGTGTTTTTTTTAAATGTTCCTTATATTTCGGATTAGGTTTTTGTGGAAAGAAAAATTGGAAAAGTCGCCCGGAAAATTGGCAAATTTGGAATAAACTGAAAGTTCACAGGACAACGACTGTCGGGCTAGTTAGTTGTAAATAAATAAAACTATAAAACTTAAAACTAATATTATAAAAGTTTGCATATTTATGTGTTTGAATGTTTGCTAATCAATCACGCCGTAACTTCTGAACGGATTTGGATGAAATTTGGCACATAGGTAGACCATTACCTGGATTAGGACATAGGGCACTTTATCCGGGTACACGAAGTAGTTCCCCTAGGATGCCAGTGAAACCGCAGGCAACAGCTGGTTTATCATAATTTCACAGTAGATAGACATCGCCTTCTACCAGGGATGAAAACAGACATTAACTCTTAAATCTAAATCAAAAAACATTAAAAAAACCTCGGAAAAAAAAAATAGGACAGTGTGAGAACAACATATCCCAGCCATTAAAGACTTTTTTTATTTGCCGGTTGTCTACCTCCATATGGCCTTACCATCAATTCACATTGACGTAATCCAGGAACGACAACTTGCTGACAGTTTTAACGTCGGTGATAAATTATTTTTCCGTTTCATTTTCGCGCATGTCGTCAAAATATTTATGGTGTACAAAAACACATTTAAAAACGCGCGTGACAACCTGGGTCATTCGCAGCGCGAATCAAAGACACCGCTGTCTTTGATCTAGTCGCCTGAAACAGTTCTACGCATAGCTATTTACAGCTGAAAATATTTATAAAAATGTATTTTTCATTCGGTCAATGGTCATACTGTACAGAGCGAGGGCAATAAACAACATCGGTTTCAATGAATACTAACAGTAACAAGTACAAGATTGCGCATCGTGTATCTAATAAATTCGCTTGTTCACTAGTTGAGTAAACCATTACGCTGATAGGGTTGTCAGACCCTAACAATAAGTGTAAAGTTATAGTTTTAGCTAAAAGAAAGCTTTTTAGATAGCAACAAATAAAATATTCAACGGGGCTTTGAACAGAAACTTAATTTAGTATAAAAAATTCGGTAGGTAGGTATGTAAAGTTCTTTTTTAGTATTTTTGTTTATATTTTTTTCTTAAAGATTAAGTAGGTTATTTTAAGAAACTAAGTAATTTGAATATTTTTGTTTACTACGCGGTAGTTATTTTTTAAACTTTTGCTAGTGATGACGTCACGGAGTAGGGTAAAGAGTTTTAATGTTGATTTCTTCTACAACATTATCGACTTAGGCCCGGTATCCACCAAAGCGGAGATGAGAGAAGATGTCTCGATGAACCAATAGGATTGCGTTATTTACAAATCTCTCCGCTTAGCTTCAACTCAAAACGAAATCCTATTGGTTGTTTACGAGACATCTCCTCTCCTCTCCGCTTTTATGGATACTGGGCCTTAGAGAGTTAGTTTTTATCCTTTGGGGCAAAAAAATTGACACATTGATTAAAATTGACATTCATAAACTTTTTTTAATTGAAGACTCTGATCCGAACGTATCAGAACGTATTTAGCCCATTCTGCCTAATCTGTAACGAAATTTAGAGGTACGGAATTATCAATTTGCTATATCACTTTATTATTGTTTACTTTAATGCTACATGTCGCCTGACCCGCTTTAATATAATATGTAGAACTGTTTGTCTGATAACACAGGAATTTGGTTATAATTTTAGCGTGCAGTATGTTTTTCTCAGCTCAATGCCCGTCATATATGTGGAGTAGGTACACAAGCTCGCTAGATTCATCACTGGCTCGCTATAAATTCCTCAACAAGTTATGAGATTGTTACATCTTAATAAACACTGCAGATGTTCTGACATACAAGTCATACAACGCAATCAACAACGTAATAAAATTCGTGTGAATAATTTGTTTTATATCTCTCTTAATAGTTATATCCTGTAGACACCGGATGAAGTGTCGCCATAAATAATTTTGAGGATTCTAAAATACATTACTCTTCTTAGAGTACCTTGTTTCCTTCATTCTTAGAGATTTCTGAAGAATCCATTGGTATTTCAAACTAACATGAAAAGAATGACCCGACACTATTTCAAGATATAGTTTAGAATGCCTCTATAAATTTCGTTAACTTCTTTGCAGCTAATAAAATCCCTTTCGTTGTCACCAGATAGCCGCGCTATTTACATAAAAGTTTATAGGATCATAACATTAACGTTAAATGTGTTCACTGTTTCAGGGAAAAACCCCATGAAATACTGCATAGCTTTTATTACGGCTACTTTTTGATGTCATTACCCTGTCCACCCCGACAGTAAAATGGCTGGCGACGCTATTAAGCTATTACACCGGATAGCCCAGCACTGTCATCTACTACCAATTACACTCATATACGAGGTTAACAATAACATTTCCATGTACCTCAAATTACAGACTACCGTCTGTTTGTCCTTTAATCATTTTTCTATTCATAGAAAGCATATCGTTTCATATCTGTTCAATTAATAGTCAAAGGGTCTTTACAAGGGGTTAAGTACGTTTAATAGCTGGTTTAACGAGGATCCACTTTATTTAGATTGTCTCCGTCTCGACCCCGCTGAGTTGTGACGTTCGAAATCACCGGATGAATTAGAGCTGTAGCGTCATTATCGTATCGATTATCAACGACGATAAGAAAACTGTTGATGGAACTTTTTTTATGGAATCGTGGAAATGCGTCATTAGAAACTTTATGGTATCTTAAACTACGAATAAAGTTAATGTTACAAAGTAATGTTATGTGCATGTTTAAGTATCTATTACACTATCATATTGAATATCTTAAGAGTGCATGTCATAATAAAAGTTTATCGACTGCGTTTATGAATGTAACAAAGTATCGATGGTAGCACGTAACTTATTCAAACAGTGTCGCGGGGAGGAAGCGACCGTCACGCGGTGTTCCCTAACAAGACGGAATTAAATACGAATGTATTAGTCTACGGCGTTCGTCTCTTCTTACGCGTTTTAATCATTTAACTTTTATTCACTTGACGCGCTTTCTCGGAACGGACCGCGCTGTGACGCGATTCTTGATTAGGATCGACGCGGCGACTCGAATAATTTCCTTAGCATAATATTTCAATAACGCAGGAAGACACGCCAGTGGGGAAATCATAGACGATTTTGTAGATGTCAACCAACGTATTCTTTATTTGTTTCAGATGAAACGTTACATCAAAGACGCGGACGGACTTTATAAAAGGAATTCAAAGATTTCAAAGACTCGCGTTGCTTTTGTGGTTTCTGTACGAAGCCATTATGTTGAACAAAATATTGAATGACCTCGGCGGACGCGGATAAAAATATACGACGAACGAAAACTTTTGGGGAAGCAATAAATCTACTTAATTAGTCAATTTAGCTTTCCACTGAAAACTTTGATTGGAAATCTTTGTAGATTAAGATCAAGCTGTTGAAGACTGTAGTTAGCCTCGGAATGTTAGTGTTCGTGCTAACGAAGGATTCCTACATACTTAAGCGAAACGTGCCTGATATGACACGGTCAGCGTCGCACATGGGAAAATGCGATCGATTAGATCGGAGCTTTAACATGCAGCTGTACGACACTGGAAAATGCGGTCAAGTGATGTTGATCACCTACCTTGTCACATACACTGCGACACGTCCCCTCGGCTTTGTCACAGCAAGCTGTTATGTCTGGAACAAAATTAGAAACATTAATACGGAATGTTTTATAGCATCCAACTTATTTGTATAGTGGGGGATCAGTCGGCTGGAGCACAACAGCTGGTGCCAGACCACAATAAAGTAGCTGTGACAGTAACAGATGACGGTACAAAGCTTTTGATCTATTTCCTCTAACGATCGCTTTTATTCATATCACTCCCAGTTATTGCACGATTTAGATATCGAGATGAATACCAACTACAAAGTAATATATGTTCTTGACCTAAAAATTCTGACTCTCATAATGATTAAAATATATTGCTATTAAATGTTTTGGCGTAACATATTGTTATGACTGGTCATACATCATTTATTTAATTTTTATAGTAATTACATATTATATACAAGATGACATTAATCATATAAATAAATTATTTGCACAAATCCTCAGAACCCATACAGAATCAACACAACAAAGAGATTGGACATTAATTTCATCATAGTTTATTTTCTATTGAACATTTGTCAACGCTGTTATGATAAAAAATACACGTTTCTTTTTTGTTCGACACTATTTATATTTCTTCTTTTCTCTAACAACATTTCAACCGATCCCTACAATATAATAACTACGATAAATAAAGTAACTTATTTTAATTTAATCCAAAATTATAATGCAATAGACTATATTTTGCTTGATAAGAACGTAATTACTTTCAATAACACGGGAGAAAGCAGAAGTAGGTACCTTGATGTTAACAAAGTTGTCGGCGAACCAGTTTAATAAGCCAATCCCCTAGAGCCCGATTTTGTTAGAACCAAATTATAGGAAGTATACTAGATCTAGCGTAGAACCACCTACAGCTAGGCTAGATCTACACTATCGCTCTCTCAACTCGGAGCTACTAACACAAATATTTGAACGGACTGTAATCAAATTTGATTCGGACGTCTCTATTCTGCTTTATGTGTTTGGGAACTGACTTCTGTAACGATGTGTTTGATTGAAAAATATTTATATCCTACATTGAACTGTTAACGTTGACTGTAACTAAGGTAAAGGATCTTAACTGAAGTTAAAAAATCTCAATTTCAAAAGCGGTTTAAAAATGATTGGGGATTTCGATGAATAAAATGTCATCTAAGTTATTCAATAAGGGCTGAATGGACTTGATAATTTTGCACAGAGGTAGAATGTATCCTGGATTGTGCTTATCGAGGTTGTATTCAGCACTCAGAAGTTTATTAACGCCTTTAAAACCGCGTAGTTGTAAAAAGTTTTGATTTTTCTCTTACTGCATTCTATGTGTAGACAGAACTAAATCTTTGATTAATGGGTGTTTCCCTGTCGCTTCCCAGAGACCAAGAGTTATCAAAACCCAAGCTAAACGATAGTGTACACAGACCGTTATGGCAGGATAGTTCAAACCCATCATTACACTGTCGCTAAACCGGATAATCGCATCATATTCTATAAAGCCATATCTTTACTATAACCTACATCGCTAACAGCTTATAACGTGGTAGTGCCACTCCATGCAAAATATAGTTGTGAAGGGCTATTAATAATTTCCTCTTCATACCAGAAACGCGATAAGGATATTTACTGATCGAATTCCAAGTGAGACGCTTGAAATTACGAGAAAAGTTGAATCTGGTGGGAGTTAGTGCAGTGAATAGTGTAGTTTGGCGCCACTTTTCCGCCGCGCTTATGTCATTTCAATGTGACGTAATTTATACGTAAGTTTAAAAAGAAATTCTGCTCTATTGAAATAAATCCTCCTTTTTAAATGTTCGTTTTTCAGTCTGTATTTCAATGAGACTTATTTTTTACCTACAATATTATTTCTGTAGCTTCTGAGAATTCAGTTCAGGCAGTTTTAAGTAGATGTTATCGCTTCACAGTAAAAATTTTGAAGTTATAGTTCTTTTGGCGCATTGAGGGTAAAATTTTCATTATTACGAAAGTTACGCACGCAACTGTAGCGGAAATGCGACAACATGAAGTAAGTTGTTGACATAAACCTCTTTTCTATGGTAAAACCATGAAATTAGTTGTTGATAAAATCTCTTTTCCTTTTCTATCTCAGTCGAAGTATAACTTCTACCGCGCGTCCATGAGTACAAGCCCATTTTTATATAAAAAAAACTGTATTCTAGTAATTTAAAATAATTCATTTTATGCAATTCCTGTTTCTTTAGAGTCAGCCAAGTTCCTAGTCCTTACATAGATTAAACTGGTATTCATGGGCGTACCATGGGCGTGCCCAGTATTTGACTGAGAGAAGGTTTTTCAATATGTTTTTGAAATCAAAAGAATTTCAGCTGGTTAATTCAGTTCATTCGAAGCTGTAGTTAGTATTTAGAATGCCAAGGAGGCTACGTCGATCTTACTCTACGTAGAGCGAAGGCAAAAGATAATACCTTTTTCTACATTTATATTAAACAAACAAGAGGTCTATAGGTATAAAATTAGGGAAAAAAAGACTAATACCTATCCTATACTAATTAATATTATAAATGCCAAAGTAAGTTTGTTTGTTTGTTACGTTTTCACGCCTAAACCAAACCACTGAACTGATCATCCTGAAATTTTGCTTTTCTGTCAGGTGTACAGAAAAGGACATAGGGTACCTTTCATCCCAAAAAAAAGTACTGTTCCCGAGGAAAACAACAATAACGTTCATAGATGGCGCCACGTGTCTTTCGAATCACGATTGAATTATATTATTATAGAAACTTTAGTACCTAGTGTGTTAAGAGTTTTTTTAAGCTTAATTAACGCGAGCGAAGCCGCGGGCAAAAGCTAGTAAGAAATAAAAATATCAAGATATTAGTTTTCTAATAAACAACATTTGCCAGAAACAATAACAATACACAGTTAAATAGATTGTAACTCAATCTTTTTGGACTAGAACAAAGATAGACATAAAACAATACAAAGACATCTTAAGTAGTAATGGAGCTCTTTGTCAAAGAGCTCGTCCGAAGAAGTTCTACCACCATACATTTTTCTGCCGCCAAGCAGCATTGCTGTGTTCTAGTTTGAAGGATATGGGTGCCGGTGAAATTACAGGCACATGAGACTTTCCAACTTTGTCTCTAAGGTTGACAACGCATCAGCAATCCTCTTGGTGTTGTAGGATTATACAAGGTGTTAAAAAATCAACTCTAAGAATTTTATAGGGTTACTCGGAATCGGAAATTGAACAACTTTTGTTCTACAACTTTTCGAAATTCGCGTATTTTTTTATAACTTTCCATACAAAACAAAAAAATAAAATAATTGACAGGCATAAAAAAAATTGGCGAATTTCGAAAAGTTGTAGAACGAAAGTTGTTCAATTTTCGATACCGAGTAACCCCACAAAATTCTTAGAGTTGATTTTTTAACACCTTATATAGGCGGCAGTTACCACTTTCCATCAAGTGAGCCGTCGGTTTGTTTGATAACTTAATACGTAAAAATGCTTACCTTGTGAGTTCACACAAGCCAGTGTTACTACGACGAATATTAGACTAGATTTCAGCATATCTGCGTGCCTACTTCGATATCTGCTACAACTTTTAATGGCCTCCATATTTTCAGATATCAACGTTACAATCTTCTGCTACATCTGCAAAACAAAAATGTACACGTTTCAGCTCACTTTTCGGGGAAAATAACGAATCAGCTATATCATTGTTTTTAAGAATAAATTGTTAGTTTACATAAAATAACATCACGCCAGTATTCCCCGAAGGGTTGTGCAGAGGTGTATAGTACACCCTCATTTTGCCGTTATTTTTAAGTCCCATATATTAGAAGGCGAGCCTATTGCCATCAACCACAAATCCAGACTCCGGGCTGCTATTGAGAAATTCCACACAGAAAACACTTTGCCCGACCTGCGGATCGAACCCCAGACCACAAGCTCAGCAGTCGCGCTTGCGACCACAAGAGCACGAGGCAGCCGTCAGTTTACTTTACATCTTCAACAAACTTCCTTTAACAAGATACTTTGCAAATAGGTACTACTAACTAAATCCTACATTGAGTTATCGCCGATCGATACGCCAATAAAATCAATAACATCAATAAATCAAGCAATCCCTCCATGATTGATGCTCGATTAAGAACACTCATGCACTAAGCACTACGTACAATGCTTTATTTTTATTATTATATTTAAAACACGAACACTCGACAACAAAAGTGTATCATGTCATTACGCAATCAAAATCAACATGATAATAATTAACCCTTCAGTTTTTGTAGGCCGTTAACAAATCATATTAGTGTCTAAACATAGTATTTTATGAGCCCTACCAGCGTGTAACATAAGCTTTTGATATCAAAGTCGGTGTGAGGAACAGTCGTTAATTTATCACATTACCGCCTTTATCGCCGTGTTGGGACTAATTAGAGCGCGTTCTCGTTTACAAGTACGACACGACTGAAACTCGTACGTTGCTCTTGATTAAATGTAATAGAGAACAGAGATATTCGGCAGTTTACATTCGACACGCGTAATTGAATATTTTATGAATCTGTAAACGTTGTGTAGAGTGATGCCAACTCTGTAAGTGGTTTCTCGAGTAATTATCAAATCTAATTGAATAAGTTTAATTTTAGAATTAACAAGTCCATTAAATATCTACCGAAATAATTTGTTTCCTTTCCTGTATTCAGTTTCAGTGGCTAAAGCTTAGGTGTTACAAAAGGCCGGAAGAAAGCAGCAGACCGTAAATGACATCAAGGACCAAACCGGATAACGGAATCATTAGTAAATTAATGAACACCGACGGAAAAATATTTTCATTTTCCCGTCGTCAGCGTCGAAAAAAGAACACGGGCGTTAATAACTGCCGCGATTTTTACATTTTTTTTCTTTTTCATTTAAAATTCGTGTTCCAATTAATCAGCCAGCTATGCCTACGAATGCGACCTACATTTCAAATGTTAATTAAATTGTCGGCGTATCAAACATTCGTATGACTGTAACAAATGAACAAGAACACATGTAAGCGGCCACAATAACATGTGCTCACATTAATGTGTGGTACGTGCAACATTTGCGTTCACATTCGTCCGCCGAACTTTTCGCACAAATCAAAGCAAAGCCGGCGGACCGTGAGAATCCACCAAACTAAAATAAAAATGCTTTATCGCTCTACGCGGACTCAACTTCAACTAAACTTAGGCTTTTACGCCGTAAAGTGTTGTCTAGAAGTTTGTCTTTGAGAATGTTATAGCAACCTCCGTAAATATTAGAAGGAATTTAAACTTGGATTTCCCTAATGCAAATTAAAAAGTTTATAGCTGTGACTGGTTAGAATTGTACTTAAGTAGACTTAGGCATGCGTTATGCATAATATAGTTCACAAATTAAAACTGTAGGGGTACGGGAGAGTATTTTGACAATAAAATTTAAAGCACTAACATAAGCTGGATTTCGCCAACGCTAAATCTAAACAACCGTCTAATTCCAGTACATTTTTCGGGTAAACGGTTGTTTAACCAGATAATTATTGTTCGTGAAGACTAGCCTAAAAACGACTTGCCCAACGTCGTCATTTAGCCTGTGATTTAGCCCAGCTAGCCAGGGCAAACAAAATATCCCTGTCACTGCCATTCAAATTGCACTAGCCCAGGCTAAGCTAACTAAACAAAGAAGTAAATGTTGCGCAAATGGAAGTTTAGTTCCTTAACCCTTCTAAGGGCCAACGTAAAAAGCGCTTTTTATAATGAAGATAGAAAATAAAATAGCGTGTCACTAAACTTGTAAGCTAACGTGATATGATACCTGCCTTCCGACCTTTTGTAATAAACATATTATTACTTTAGATATCGTAGATAATGGATAAACTATCCTCAGCTCGCACATTATAGCTATCAAATTCAACTTTTTACAGCTCCCTAAGAACCAACTACTAGTACGTTTGCCTCCATAAAAGAAATAAACGTGAAGATAAGCGTGTTAATGACTAAAGTTAAAAAGAAAATTGAAAACCCTCTGGAATTTAAGTTGACGGTAAAAGTACGCTAGATAAAGAAAAAGTTATGTAGCAGAAGGAATGGAGAGAAAATAATGAAAGTACATTTAATAGGTAGCTAGAGGTTCAATAAAATAAACTGAAGTGATTGATGATTTTTGTGATATATTTATCCATTACTAGCTGTACCCGGCATGCGTTGCAATGCAGTTTTTCCTACTTACTACCTACCTACTACTTACCTACTATCTACATGGGCATACTGAGATAATTTCGTTTTTTTTTAAATATCAAAATTTTCTTTCATAAGAACCTTCTCCGGACAATTGCGAACACAACAAAAAAAAATCGCGAAATCGGTCCAGCCGCTCACGCGTGATGCCGTGACCAAGGGAAATAGGGATTCATTTTTATATATAGAATATACTACATCTAAAAAATGTAGATACAAGAGGAGAAAAGAAACAAACGAACAATAATATTGTTTTACTTACATACATAAACTCACGCCTTTTTCCCATGGGGGTAGGCAGAAACTGTAGAACGCCACATGCTACGACCATTACGCGTCGTCCACGGTCATACATCTTGTCATACACGCACGCCGGTTGAAAGTGCTACGCACCTGTCCTTTTTGAAGAACATCACCAATAACATCAATGTATGTCCTTCTAGGGCGTCCTCTACTAGCGTTTCCACTGACATTCACCTTATAAATTCCTTTTGTTAATCGCCGTTCACTCAATCTTTCAACATGCCCAAACCACTGAAGCATACTCCTTTCAATTTTTGTCACTACATCATCTTTTAAAAACCGCAACTTTCTCTTATCACATCATTCTTCAATCTATAATTTAAAGTTACACCGCACATACTTCGCAAGGCACGCATTTCCACGGCATTTAGTCTACCTTTCATGATTCTTCTTCCAAGACCAACATTCACTTCCATACATAAGCGTAACTATTGTTTTGTTATTGTAAATATATGATAAACTTTATCACCGTTTTTATTAGTTAACAAAATACCTAGACCGTAACTAACGTTGGTAATTTTTTCAGTGACTGATATGTAGCTGGACATTGAGTTTTTAAAATTGGCATTAATTGGAGAACTACTTTTTTGAAGTAATCATTTAGCTCTTTTCACTTAAACAACTTACGTGGCTGATTGTACCTATCAAGCGAAGTCCGGATTTTCTTTTAAATTGACTCAGTTGTCTCATTAAAAAGGCTGAAATAACATCAGTGATACGATATAAACCTATATTTCCTTAATACGCGTAGTTAATTCAGAAATCTTAGATCTTACATCTGTTAGTGTGATTTATATATAAATTTTTGTCATTAAAAACTTCAAAGCAAAATTTTCTTTGGGAAATTAGATCATAGATAGGCGAAGTGTGCTGGAGTACTTTTTTATTTTGTTTATTAATATTTATGAACGTGTACAGTTAGCTCAAAGGTTGTGGCAATTTTTAGTTTCCTTTGATTTAAATAAATGTAATAATAAAATTTGTTAGTTACATGATGAAACGGAATTAAAAGTATCTTAAATACCTACTGATATTAGCCTAGTGTTGTTATTTCGGCTATGTTCAGGTTATTTTCAGCTCGTTTCATCTCACATGTCTTCAAAGCGTAGTCCCGGACATGTCTTATCTCTATTGTAAGTTCCTAATCTTTCTTCTGCATTAGGGATACTCTAAAAAATATTCATCACCACACAACACTAATTTCACGCCAACAATTTAACCATTGACAAAAAAATACCATAAACAAAACGAGAAAAGTTTTTTTTATTTCACTTTTTAATTTTCACAATCACTATACACGATGATAAAATTCGCGCGCTTTTCGTTATGTTTCCAGTGTAAACCTCCCTCACAACCTTTCTCGCGCCAAATTGACGCGTTACTAAATAGACCGGCATAAATTCATTCAACTCCAGCTTCTACACACTCCGTCTTTGTCCCTCGGAGGATGAAGTGTATGTAGCTATCTCTTTCTCACGCTTCCGCCTGATGAACCCTATTGAGCTTGTTAGTCATTAATTAATTCTGCATAAGAAAATTACTTTTAATTTAAACACTGCACAGATGTGACCAATTTTGTTCAGTTACAGAGCTTAGTAATAAACTGTTTTGCGGCTTTTAAACTTAAATTATGTGATTTATGATTTTGTGCGTCAAAAACGAATTGATAAAATAGATTGCGTTATACTTATGCGTTTTAATACCTAAGGTAATAAATTCAAAATAAAGTCTGGTATTAAAAAAATACAGTGATAAATCTCAAGATATTCAACATCTTTAAAAAGAAAATATTTTTGAGGTAAATAATAATTAATTCAATTTCTATTTTCTGTTTTTCTACTCAGTAAAATTAATCCTTTAGAAAAATGTTCAGCTCTTTAAATTAAAAAACAATATTTTCAATTTTTTTCAAACAATTTATTGAACAGCAATAATCTATGTAACTATAGTTGTGTTCTTCTTTTAAATATTCTCATCAATATAAAGAAACATTTTGAAGAATGTCTACAATCCTTGTTAGCATCGGGCGGCTACCTGCTGGAAGTCAAGTGCTAGGAACGTGGGACAAACGGACAGAACGACTCCACTTGAGTCAGTGGAGTGGCGCCAGGCAATACGCCTGTAATTATACAAATGCACCCGCTTCTCTTGTTACACCGAACTGAAATTAATTTTAGAAATGAGTTGTTTTTTTATTCTGTGCAGTCTTAGCTTTAATTAAAATCTCTTTCGTTAAATCTTATTACTTACATAAGTACGTAGAATTTGAAAAAGGAGTTAGTGTTGATTCGTTAAAAAAATGTAATATTGTATTTGTGATTAAAGAGCCATCGAAAATTATTTTAACAATATTAATGGTGCCGAGTTCATAAATAAAATTGACAATAATAAAGCACAAAACACATAAATTGGCACACTCCATGTTTGACTAAAACATGTGTGTTCATGTTCATACATTAATACATGATGTACAAGACATTTTTTTCTATTTTTATTACGAAGATCTGTATCAATGCATAGGAACACACTTTCATGAATAAATTTACATGCAAGTCACGCAGACGTATCTCACGGCTTTCCGATAAAGCTCACACTGGAGGCAGCGACTACATAAGCTTAGGTGCCGCCCGTCTACTGCGTTTCCAAACGTAAAACTAATAAGTCGTCTAGAAATGTTTATTTATCTGTCGTATAGGTTAAAGTTGTCACAAGACGAAATAATAATAAACTGATGATCTCTAATTTGGTATGTGGAGTTTTAACCAATGCCATAGCGTACCTAACTACTACTACTACTATGGGTGACGTAGGTACACATGGTTGCATATATCAAGCTAAACATTACAGTATAAGCTGACTTCTCATTGTACGGACAGCCTATACAATACGAGATCAGCTCATACTGGAAATCTATAGCTTCAGTAGTACTTAAGCTATATCTACACCAGTGCGCTTTCATGTTCATCTTGCGGCTTCGTCTGAAGCATGCGTGAAGCGCCATAGCGCATGCCTTAATACTAGTTCGACGTCTGCGCATGCCCCTAGCTCACGCTAATCCGCCTACTGTATGTCGACTGACGACGACTAACCGAGGTGCACCGGTGTAGACGATAAGCTGCATGTGTCTTATGCCAATCAATATTGCATGCGCTTGACGCAAGAGGGATTGAAAGTTGAAAGCGCAAGATGAACATGAAAGCGCACTGGTGTAGACATACCATTAAGGTACAAGTCCGAGACGGGCTGCAAACTGCAGACTGCAACCGCAAGTCCCCTATAGGTTCAAAAGTCTTATACTTAAGGATATCTTTTGAGTGTCACAGTATAAGTTAGAAAAAAAAAAAAAAAATAAAAAAAAAAAAAAAATTCTTGTTACCCTAGCGATTATTTTCATTATATTCACTGTAATCTATTCTTTAGTTAATCTGTGTACAGCGTTGTGGGCTGCAATATTGTCTATATGTTTTGTGTATTTCTTGTTCCTGTTTTTTATATTGTAGCTGTTTGTTGTACCTATTGAATAAAAATAAAAATAAAAAAAAAAAAAAAAGTCGCCATCGGAATAGCGGCATTAAGGTGTGCACTTTAAAGGTGCTATTCCGACAGCGACTGCAACCGCAGACCGAAGCCGCAGATCGAACCGCAAGCGATACTACTTTTGCAGTTTGCGGTCTGCAGCCCGTCTCGGACTTGTATATTACAGTTTTCAAAAATATGAAAGAGTATGAAGGTCGCCACTGCCAACTTAGACAGTCAACCGGGAATAATAAAAATTGTAATTTTATAATTAGAACTACATTAATAAATTAATTATTTAAATAAAACAAATTAAAATATTCACATCAGACTGTCTGGCTCTGGATGGCAAGCGTACCTATATTTACTTACATTACGTTTTTTTTCTACGTTGTGTAATAGGTCATATTCGGTATGGCTGGAGCCTCACCTCCAGGCTATGGCGAATATTCATGTAATCGCGATAACCCATAACAAGAGATGTATGCGAATTTATTGACTGTCACCTCGATCTACTGGTCAGCGAGACTGTTAAGCGTGAGGTTTGGGTAAGAAAGTGTTATTGGGTTTTTGGATGCTAATAAGAAAGAAAAAAGGAAAGATTTATTTGCAAGAAACAAGGTTAGTACAGGTTCTTAGCATGCAAATTATAGTTTAGTCTACAGCTTTATTTAAACAATTTTATTATATGAATTAATTAAACGAATGTAATAGGCTAGGCTAGGTCCCATGTAATAGGCTCGCCCCCTATTACATGGGACTTAAACATAACGGCAAAATGAGGGTGAACTCACCTCTGCCCAACCGTTCGGGGCCTAGAGGCGTGATGTTATGTTAAAGCTTGTCCCGTAAGCATGTTTTAGGAGGTCAGTCTGAACTGTAAGATAGCTTATCGCCTTCGAACATTTAAGTGGCTCTTCAAGCTTGCGAGAAATAATAAGTTTCAATGGGCGCTATGCTTTCTATCAACCCCAAATTAAATAAAGCATCTGGTTAGACTACAATTCGACCACATCAACATAGTTGGAAAAGCTAATGATGATGATGTCCGAAAGACCAACAAATGATACATACCACGATTAATGGCGTTTAGTGACCTTTATTTCTTACTAGCTTTAGCCCGCGGCTTCGTTCGCGTTTATTTAGAATTTCACACACTACTAAAGTTTCTACAATAATATAATTCAATCATAATTCGAAAGACACGTCGCGCCATCTATTATCATAAGAACGTTTTGCCTCGGGAACAGAACTTTTTTTCGGGATGAAAGGTACCCTATGTCCATACGTTTCTGTACACCTGACAACATATTATGTATGTAAAATTTCAGGATGATCGGTTCAGTGGTTTAGGCGTGAAAAGGTAACAAACAAACAAACTTATGTTCGCATTTATAATATTATATATAGATATATAATATAAGTTAGGAAGTTAGGATAGTTAGGATTAGGATAGGATTAGTATTAGGATGTGAAGTAATTTAAATAATAGGTATCTAATTTAAAACATGACAAATCAAAAGGGAATATTCACATTACTTAATCACTTTTGATTTCGATCAAAAATCATGAGTGTTCAATCATTCCAATTTATAGTTCGAAAAAATGAGCAAAATTCTTTGAAAATAGAATTACTTTAATAAGGACTGTTAATCATTATAATCAGCTAGGAATTAAATCAATGGCAATAGCAATTGTTAGCACTAAAACCGATCTTGAGTTCCTCTGAGTACAAACATACACAACTCAGTAGGAATTGTGGCGCTCAATTGAATTTGTATTTCACTTCTATTCACATTCCTATTTCAAAAGCAATGGGTTCTAGACGTGTTTTCAAATAAGAGGTGTGTGCACCTGACGGATTTGAAATCCTTAAAGTTTATTTTATGAAAATCTTATTTGTTACGGCTTCTATCCGCCTTCTTCTGTTTGGTGCTGCCAGCGTCCGTCTTATGTTCATCCATATCGGCATTCCAATGTCCTGTTCAAAATTCTTCAACTGAATCATGAATGACTTTTACCAGAATTAACGAATCACCTACCTTGATAGGCGAATTGATATTAGTGTTTTATTTTTAATCCGACTTCAAAAAGGAGGAGGTTCTCAATAGGCATGTTGACAGCATCAATAAATTGCAAATCCGTCAGTTAAAGTTTTGAAAAAAAATGGAAACGTATTTTTTCATTTGTTAAATCTATGAATATTTGGAAAGATAAAACGCATCAAAACTCGAGCTTATAACGTCAGAAACAAGTAAAAATTGTACTTGCTTGTGACGTTTTGCCAATTTTAAAAGTGTCGTATCTTCGTCAATGTTGGTTTACGTAACAAACGAAAAAATACGGGTCAAATATTTTTTGATAGTCTAACTAACGGACTAATTAGATTTTTAGATACTTACCCTATTCGGATGTTTATTTTTTTTATTTATGTTCGGGCATAACTCCGTCATTTATGGACGGATTTGAAAAATTCATTTTTTGTTTGAAAGAGTATTCTCCCGAGGTGGTCCCATTTAAATTTTGTGAAGATCTGATGAAGACCCTCGGAGATTGACAACGGAACTCTTCAATGGATAACAATAAATTACCCGGGATTGCTGTAATAGCATGTTTGTGCATTGTTTATGCCACTTAAAATAGAAAAATAAAATAACTTTAATTAAAAAGTAAAGACCGACTTCAAAAAAAACTGAAAAGAGTAAAATAATTACCATACCTATTATAAAACTAACAGTTTCAGAAGTCGGTGCAATTTTACACTGAACCAAATTGAAGGCACCGATTTCTGAAACTGTTAGTTTTATAAATGGGAAGTAATTATTTTACTCTTTTTAGTTTTTTTTTTGAAGTCGGTTTTTACTTTTTTTTTATATCTGTGAGCAGTCCCGGGGTGCTAATAACGACATTTTTGGTGAATCATATTTAATTTAATATTCGTAATCATAACTGAAAGTGGAGTTCATATCCAGTCGGCAGTTGTCACGCAGTTGTGCAGTTATGATTAGGAATACGAAACGAAATACGTTTCACCAAACGTGACGCTATTAGCCCCCGTGTGCAGTATGCCCCCCCCCCCCCCTTCCCCTGTATAATCCTGTGCAGTATGCATGAAGGTTTTTGTAGACGCTGCTGCATCTCATAGCGTTAAATCTACTAGCAAGTTTTAGTGCGCAAGTTATTGCAGCAAGTGCTCGCTTAGTTCGTAAAGCTTGCACAAGTCTTTGAAAACGGGTTGACTTGACGCTATAACTACAATATTTTTACGACATCCACGGCAAGTACGGAGGTGGTCTCATTCGTAACCAAGACCACACATCAACCGCCAACTTGATACTCACTTTTTTATAAGCATACATATTATTTTCCTAAGCAATGCAATTGAAATAGATGGCCGGGTGTGGTACCAGGCATGCATAAAAACTTTGGACAGTTACAAAGTGGGCAAAGCTCACATGTGTCGGAATCGCGAGGGGCGAGCGTTTTGTTTATTTGTCGTCTATTTGTCCCACTCGTCTCGACGCGTTTCCACGATCGCGTTGAAAGATATCGACACGTGTATACCGCCTTTATGACTCGTCTGGATGTAAAGAGACGATAGAACACACATAATATGAAATTTTGGGATTGAGATTGGTTCGTGTGCCTGCCTATGTATGGATGACTCTTGCATCACATTAAATACAAATCGGCTGTCCCATTTCAAAATCTAGTAAGGGACACTTTTTGCATAATCTTGCTAACCTGGTAAGTCCCTACCGAATACAAAAACACCAGCGTTGAAAACTCAAATAATAAGCAGATAGATTTAAGCATCGATACCTAGGTGCCATTCCCTGCCTCTGATCATTTTAAAACCTAGTAAGTCACTTTAACCACATGGTTTCACCTAACATAAATACTTTTCAAAGGCTGACCGATTTAACGTTTATGCGCTCTCTTGTAAAATTTCGTTTTAAGCCCTTACTAGGTTTTGAAATGGGACAGCCGAAATAATCACGTTCATAGATCCACGTCAAACTCTGAATACTTCAGATCACCAAAGATCCTAAACCCAATCACTGTAAAACCATCAATAATAATCTGTGGCCGATTTTACTATTTACCATGTAGGTAAGTTACCGTTAAAATAAACATAAACGTTAAGCTAACTTAATTTATGCTCCTTTAACTTAACCATTAAATGTTAACTACCAATACTGCCATCCGTTTTCTAAAAGGCCCTTAAGTGAGTAAACCAAAGCACAAACGTGGAAGATGTTGTCCCGGGAACTCTGAAGACATACCGATGTTTTTGTTATACCAAATTGGGCTACTTTTAAGCTCAAGGACTTGTCACACAGGATGCGTTCTGCATCCTCCGGTCCGGTCAAATCGAACGCAGCCCGCATCCTATGTGAACTTCATGGTCAGGGCAACCGGTCAGCGATCCGGGCACGGCATCCGGTCAGGGCATCCGGTCAGCGATCTGACGGGCAGGGCAAACAGCGGCCATTTTATATTTGATTGATGTCATTATCGATGTGATCATTGATGTTTTTACAACATCGATTACCCCTATGAACTGCCCGGACCGGCGCCCGTCGCCCGCTGCCCGCTTGCCCGCAACCGGGCAGCCCGTCCGCTACCTTCCCACCCCGACCGGGACCGCCTGAGCGGTGCGTTCCCTACGTTCTTTGCTTGTGCTCGCATAGTCAGATCGTAATTACATAAATTATATATATCACGCAAATGATGTTCACATAGGATGCGGGCTGCGTTCGATTGGACCGGACCGTAGGACGCAGAACACATCCTACTGTGTGACAAGTCCTTTTGTATAACTTTTAATGAGTTACCGGACTAATATTGTTTTTAAAATTAATGTTACTGTTTTTTAGTCATGCTTTTCTGCACTGAAATGTGATCATCTACAATATTAATGTCTCTGTAAAAATCTCTGGATCGCGTAACTGACAATAATGATAAAAAAATACGGACCAGACTAGTCGATAGAGACAAAGTTGCACTTTTACATAACATAACATCCCGCCTTGTATTTCCCGAAGGGTTGGGCAGAGGTGTATAGTACACCCACGTTTCGCAGTTATGTTTAAGTCCCACGCAATAGGGGGCGAGCCTATTGCCATCAACCGGGCACAAATCCAGACGCCGAGCTGTTACTGAGAAATTACACACGAATAAACCCAATAACACTTTGCCCGACCTGGGGATCGAAACTATGACCTCACGCTCAGCAGTCGCGCTTGTGCGACCACTAGACCAACGAGGCAGTCTTGCGCTTGCACTTTTACTTAGCATCTAAAACACAATTTCACTTAACCGGCTTTTAAAAATCGGACGGCAGAATAAGGACGAAAGAAGAAAGAAGAAAAACAGCGTGTACATAGATTCTTACATCTTATTCACATTTCGCGAGTATCCAAGGACTCTCGGAACAATTTATCATTTCCACAGCATTTCCTAGTGCTGTGTAAGTTATTTTTATGCAAAAATATACTGCAAACAACGTTGTGGGGTGACAGTGACGAATGAGACCAACACGGTGGCTCAAATGGCGCCCGTCCACCGCCTCGCTCAATTTCCTATCCCAGTCCATGGTGTGGCGGTTATTTAATCTAATTAACGCTATCCGGCTTGAAATAAAACTTGGTATAAAAGAGCTAAATGTTAACCGAAATAACCACATGAAGGACTCGTGTTCATTTGATGTCGACCTAAATGAGACCGTGGTTTGTCTGTATGTTTGATGTACCAATGTATTCTACGTGCACCTACGGTCTGTAACTTTTTATGAGATCAACGAAACTAAGAGCGAAATATAGAAAGAGCGATGCTTGGAATAACAGAATAGAAATAACAGAGGAGCTCGTGGCTAAATAATTACAGCCGCATAGACCGATCTTCCGGGTTAAGCCACGCTTGCCGAGGTTGGTCTGTGGATGGGTGACCATTTACCATAGCGAGTTTCCTCCGTGCCTCGGAAAGCATGTAAAGCCGTTGGTCCCGGCAGTCATTTGTTGATCTTTGACAGTCGTTACTGTTGGTCAGAAGCCAGAAAGTCTGACAACCAGTCTTACCAAAGAGTATCTTATTACCCAGTTACTGGGTTGTGGAGGTTTGATAGGCAGCCGCTCCTTGTAAAATACTGATATTCAGCTGCATCCGATTCGACTGGAAGCCGACCCCAACATAGTGGGAAAAGGCTAGGCAGATGATGATGCTTGGAATAACAGAAATCTAAATGTATGTCTGTGCATTGGAAATACTATAAAGAAAATAACGCGGGCTTCAAGGATAACCAATAGAATCCATTTTGATCATTTTTGGAATATTTGTCTGTTTATCTGTGTGTCGGTTTGTTTGTGCTCGCATCACGTAAAAAGTACAGATTCAATGCGGTTGACTTTTATAGACAAACTGGCGAACCACCCCGGCTTTACACGTGTACGTTTTATAGCTTAAAACCTTCCTCTTGAATCACTCTATCTATTTAAAAAAACCGCATCAAAATCCGTTGCGTAGTTTTAAAGATCTAAGCATACATAGGGACAGACAGCGGGAAGCGACTTGTTTTAGGTATACTATGTAGTGATATTGTGCGTATCTCGGAGTAACTTAGTTATTGTTTCATAGTAATCGGTTCGCTCAATCAAAAGATATTAGAATTTAAAATTATAAAGAAGTTTGCAATAACTAATATTGCGACACAATATTGGTTTCCGTTTTCCACGCGAACGGAGTCGCGGGTTCAACTAGTCTATAATATACCAAAAAATATTTATACGTATCAACTGGCGAACAGCCACCACAGTCACTATAAAATATATCAGTTTCCCGAACAGATAGCCACAAAATATGTCCTGCGGGAGAACCGCATTGTCATCGTAACGACTACACTTTGCAGGCTGATTGACCACTTGATTAAAGGTAGGTGTTGCTGATGTAATAAATATTTACTTTAACTCCCACGGGAAATAACCGGATGGTACATTTGTAGCTGAGACCACAAAGAATATTGCAGTATATGAGGTCAATGCATGCAGGATCCAAGTCAGTGTTTATTTGACCTAAGCGGTCGGTATATCGCAGACAACACAATTCATTTCTTAGAACTTGGTCAGTGATAAGTGGCTAAGAATTTATGTTATAGACAGTGAATAATGAAATTATCAAATACATTTCGAAACGACGCCACATATGGTTGATCCTCCTCCATCTGGAAAACTCCCAACATCGTGATGAGTCTTATAAATTTTACCACGATTCCGGTGCTGAGTGTTCAGTAATAAAAGAAAGTTCAGCTACTGAATTTGGCGGAAAGAGTTATAATAACGTTGTTTCTGTAACTGGTATGGTACTGGTACTCTATTTAGTATAATATAAAACAAATACGACACATTTAAGGCAAGGAAATATATATATATAGAAATAAGCAACATGTTTGCTTCCAGCAGGGATCCACGTACGTATATAATACGTACGTATATAATAAAAACGTAACGATGCTAAAACTGTACATTAAATTCATACTAGGAACGATATTCTTGCAAAAATGTATCTAGTTTTTAGTTTTTTTTTTTATGTTTTGAGCATCACGCCAGTTTCACTGGACAGATCCAGTTGATATTTAGCAGCTGTCGTATCCGTTACTAAGCGGGTCAGGTTATAGGGTACAAATTTTCACGTTATTGAGTGTGGGTGATGAGTAGTATATGTTACCGTAGGCAAAGCCGCGGGTACAGGTAGTGCTTTTATAAACCTTATCGGTCAATCAAGTCAAAGTTTTTTATTTCAAGTCAAGTAGACCAAATCACAGGAGCTTTTAAAACGTCAAAACTAGGTGCATGGTTCCAAAAGGTAGGTCTCATGGAGAAAAACCGGCAAGAAACTCCATGGATACTCTTTTTAAATAATGATTCAAGATGACTTGAAACTCTACATAAAGAAATGATTCAAAAGGTATTCGTGCCTTAGTGGGCCACTGTTGTCTAATATTATATGAAATGGCGAACATCTATATTTAAAAATTTGTTTAACAAAACAATGCGTAGCTTCATAGATTTAAAAAAAATAACACATAAGAATGCACTTTTATAAAATATACCATACAGAAGATCCAAACATGATAATTCTTCATAGAAGCGAATGGAACAGATTAAAAAAACAAGCAGGTCCTCTGGAAGAACCTGCACAACCGAAGAGCGAATACTTAAAAGCTTTGATAGAGAAATCACAGGGATGGATCAAGACTTGGCCGGATACTATACAAGTATGTACTAATTACCATGTAAAATGATTATATTAGGTATATCACCAATTATATACCAATCGGATGAAG
Source organism: Amphipyra tragopoginis (assembly GCA_905220435.1). Classification (NCBI taxonomy): domain Eukaryota; kingdom Metazoa; phylum Arthropoda; class Insecta; order Lepidoptera; family Noctuidae; genus Amphipyra; species Amphipyra tragopoginis. The sequence goes on from HG992009.1 coordinate 18,223,948, forward strand.
TCTGATCCAAGAAAGTGGAAACATCAGAGTTTATAGAACGACGTCATAATTCAATATTTTTCGATACTGAGATTCATACCGTTATGACTACAGTAAATCATCATTGTCATTATAGATTCCTTTTCCAAGAATATTGGAGCTTCTGCAACTTCCACTCCTCCTTTCACTTTCATCATAATAAAATATTGAAAAAATACTAGCAACCTAAAAATACAAATATTTGTTCTATGACATTAGGAACGACGTAAAAAAAATCTTATCTCGACAAGCTCATAGTTAATTTTGTATACTATGATGTTTTTTTTCATATCTCTTTAAAAGATTAATCTGAAAGGGGGTATTAATCCGAAAGGGTGTTAAAATACCCTTAATAATGAATAAGTTTTGTTCTACAACTTTCTCCAAAAGTCAATAGTTTAAGAGAATGCGTTCAAAATTTTCATAAAAATACGCTAACATTTATCTATCCTCAGCTATGATCAGCTGTGTTAACATTTTAGTGTCTAAACATACTATGCCGAAGATACGCGACCGAAGTTCGGCATGATTACGCCTGCAATGCTTTTTAAATTACCCGCGACACACCATTACGTCGCGTTTTACTTAAATAAAAAACAGACGCCCAACTTCGGTCGCGTATCTTCGGCATATTCCCCCTTATTACAAAACATGGTTTAAACCAAGACTAAGGTAAACCCAGGTTTAAAATATACCCATCACTTTCTTATGTCATATAACAAAAAGAGACGGGGCTATTTTAAAACCTAGGTTTTTCTTAGACCATCTTTTGTAATAAGGGGGAGTGTGTTTAGACACTTAGGTCATATTTGGAGTCACGGATTAGAAACTTCATTTTCTGAATTCGTAACTCTTTGTAGTTTCGAGAGGGACAAAGAATTTTTGAAAAAACTAAAAAAAGATTTTTACATTGAAATAAAAATTATCTAAGTAATTACTTAATTTTTTAATTTTAACACTTGGTTTAAAACAGTCATCAATTATAATACAAGGTTAGTTTTAGTATATGCGAAACCTGAAACTAGTTTGTTCAGAATCACTAGGAGAATCGATTGACATATTTTTTACACCACATTTTTTTTTGTTTTTTTTTTCATAAATTACAATTTTTTTTTCAGTAGGTTTCTACCCATAACAATTGACGGGAATAGACACCTTGAGGCTTGAAATGGTCCGCTCGGTCAGTTTCCGTGTATTAGACAACTCTTGCATAGCACATCTCAGGCATTTCACACTTTTTTAGCGAACTTAACGCGACATAAACTAAGGTGTAACTTGGACATTTACTAAAAAAAAACACATATTCAGGCAGTTCTGATGAAAATCTTGTTGGGGTGTCTCGGTTTTCGTATAAAGTAAAAATAACGTTGTATATGTAGCCCGCTGATTAGTACCCACTTTCCGACTAACTTTGTAAAGTATACCTAAATTGAAGTCGCTTTCCGCGTCTATCTGTTTGTCCGCTTACTTCTTCTGAACTACTTAATGGATTTTGATGCAGTTTTCATCTTGATTTAGGTAATTTCCTCCGAAAGCTATATATAAAACAGACCCGAGCGTCTCACTCGGGTGAGGCGCTATCGCTTGTATCTGTCAAGCTCGAACTCGGTAAATCCTAAGATGACCAGTAAAACCTAAGATTTACCACGTCTTAATGGTAAAAGTTCGAACTGTTCTTTGAAAATCGTTAATTTCGGGCTTTTACCAGCATTCACTCGGTAAATCTTACGTTTTACGTCAGAGACACGGTAAATGTTGAAAAATTGGCATGTCTAGACAATTAATAAACCAAATGATAAGAACAATTAATGAATGATTAGCGTAGCCGGCGAAGGTGTTATGTTGGTCAGAAGATAATTTTACTTTTTATTCAGGGTTACGTAGCGCTTGTACAACAAGAAAAAGAAAAACACCGCGCTGAACAAATCGCTGAAGTAAAAGCTTTTGCTAAGAAGAAAGTCAATAAAATCACTCCTGAAGCCATACAACAGGCGAAACAAAAGATCTTTGATGAAAGCTGTTATGGCATTAAACTTGTAAGGTAATATAAAAACGTATTTACTGAAATCAAAGCATTATTAATAAAGCGACAACAACAGAACTTATGGGCGTTCATCCACAATCAAAGTTTAGAAGTTGTGAATTTGAACACCAAATATATTTGAACTAGGAGTGCTCCTATTAGTACCTATACCTTTTTTTTGGATTGTTAATCATCATAATGTTATGACTCCTTCCGCTCTGGGCGGAGCGGAAAAGTCCTATAAGTATACCTAGTAGTTAATTCACCAGAAATACAGAGGGATTTAAGGTAATTCGTTTTTTTAAGTTGTAAATGTAACATAAACATACATCGATGTTATTGGTGATGTTTTTCAAATCAACCGGCGTGCGTGTATGACAAGATGTGTCAACATATACGAAGCGAAAGGAGTATGTAAGAATCGTAGCAGTTCTACAGTTTCTGCCTCTGGGAGAAAGGCGTAATTTTATGTAGTATCAGTATTACTTACTGACTGTACTTAGATGGAAAAGGTCTTAATATTCTGGTAGAATTTAAAGGAAGTCAAATGAGTGAAAATCTTTTGGGAGCACTATATCCAACAGTCATCTTATGTCTAAGATACTGGAGAAAGCAAGAAATCATCCATATACCCTACTTTCACATATAACCTATTACAGCGCCCTCCGCGAATCCAAGGCACTGGAAGAAAGAGATTTACAAATCGAATTCATGAAAAAATTTAAAGAAAAAGAAGCTGAAGAAGAAAGACAGCAACGAAAAACCGTGACTTTTGGTACATTCGATTTGGATAAAAAATCAACCACCTTAGAGGACCAACATAAATTAAAAACAATTCAAAATTCAATAGAGAATAAAGAAATGTAAGAATGTGGAAAACATTTAATTTAGACATCATACGAGCCCTCGAGCACTCAAGCATGTTCAAAAATATCGTCTCATCCACGGCAAACTTAAGAATCTTATGATGAGGCTCAATAGTTTACAAGGATCAGGGAGTCTACTCCCTAAGTCCGTCAACGAAGTTAGTCGCCCGTCCGAAAGTAGCCCGAAACGTAGGAGTGAACAAAACAAGTGTCAAGTTCAACTTTTCAGACGGGCAAAAACACATCGGTAGTAGGGACAACTTTCAAATCGTGTTGTCATTCACTCTTAGTTCTGACCCCGAAATAATCGTATGTCTGTAGGGGATAGTGAGTAGGAAACGCTCCTAACTAAGGCCGAAACCACGGACTTCGTGCTTAGGGAGTAGACCCCCAGTAACGTTCGTAACGTTACGAACGTTATACTGATCCTTATAAAGTATTGAGTATCTATTGATTACGTATATCTTGAAAAGGATACATTTTGAAAACCAAATGTACCACAATACCTTCATACAAATTACTTATAATATTCTTTTTTTTTGCTTCTAATCTCTCCCTTGCCATCTTTTGCAGATTTGCAAATTCATAAATTTACCGTGGATGTGAAGTAAAAACAATCTTCCGAATGTCAATTCGGTACTTAAAATTTCACCAACCGATCATTAACTCTTCATTAAGCTAATTCGGTCTCTAAACTTTTCAATAGCTAACATCTGCATTTCACCACCACATCAATAGTGATAATGACTAGATTATTGAACACTTAAATTACATATTTGTAGGTCACATTTAGCTTATGTGGTCAATAGTTACGGACTACTTATTGATATGTTGGTTAAATACCCCTTTAATGTTTAAGAATTAATTATTATTGTCTCAACAACAAAATAATAATAGAGCAAGGCGGTCGACGAAGGAGTCCTGTGGCCACGTTGCTCTATACAACAAACAAATGAACAACATCAATCACGCTGTGTATAATCTATGATCACTGTTGCTTCGTTGACAGTTTCGCAGAATATGCTAATATTATTCGTATTACAGAAATCTAAATAATAACCCCAATAAGCCAATATCATTTCTATGTTATTACTTACGGACTACTTGAAAATCCTTAAGTCTCAAACTTAATCAGTTCTACAAACATTTGTTTAGATGTGATGTTGCAACGTTCTAGGTTTAAGAAGAAAAAAGAAGATATAGCTAAAGCAAAGGAACAAGAAAGGCTGGCAACTCTTGAGGATACAAAGCTGATAAAACGTCTTCTCGACCGTGAGCTGGAGGCCGAGGTAAAACAATGCGAATGATATGGCAGGATTCCAGGTCAAGTTGCTTAATGAACTTTGTAACGCTGTCTGTCTTTGTTGAGCGGTTCACAGCTAAAAACATCCGAGCCCCATTCATCCCGCGTGTCGTACCTTAAACCTGATTAAGGAAATATAGGCAACAGCATCTATAGGCAACAGCATCCTCCTATGAACTATAATAACATACTTCGATCACTAATCCGCCGCGGTTGCTAAATCGTCATTTCTCGATCAGCTGAGTGACCTATTTAGTTGGCCCTTACATCAAAGGAGCGGCGATGCAAACTATGACACCTAAAAAATCTATAATATCACTATTTTCTGGATCCATCTGACCGGTAAAATTTTCTAAACCAGTAACCTTATAAATATTCATAAGGATGCAGTTGACATTCACAAACAGTTCAATAGTGATTATTAAAAAGAAACTAATATAATTAATACATTTTTTTATCCTGCAGAACGCGATTAAGCTGTTAGAAAAGGAAGCCATAGAGCAATGTGCAGCTGAATATCGAAAGACAAAAAAAGAACGAGCAAAATGGGAAGCAGAATACAATGCTAAAATAGAGAAATGTAGGAAAGAGCAAGACGAATTAAATCGTCAAATTAAAAAAGTCCATCAACTTGTAAGTAAAATTAGATAAAGTTGGCGCAACATTAAGTAGTAGAGCTCCTTGTGAAAGAGTTCGTCTCAGGAAGTACCTATTACCTGCTTATCTATTTCTACCGCTAAGCAGCGTTGCTGTGTTCTGGTTTCAAGGGTATGGATGTCGGTGAAATTACAGGCACATGAGACTTTCCAACTTTGTCTCTAAGGTTGGCAACACATCAGCAATCCTCTTGGTGTTATGGGTCTGGGGATTTACCGTTAGGTGGGGCAATGGCTTGGTTGTCAACCTACTACATAAAAAAAAAACTAATATTGATAACTTTACAATACTCTGTTTATCGAAAGACAAGTCCTGACGAAGCAGTAATTTCGTAAATTGTAGCCGCAATGAAACTGCTATCGAAAAAACGTAAACAACATCATCAAAAACCGTAAAACTTTATTTAAGCTAATATTATAAAGAGGTAGAATTTGTTTGTTTGTTTGTATGTAGGAAGTAATCTCCGAAACTACGCATCCGATTTCAAAAATTCTTTCACCATTAGGAAGCTACGTTATCACTGAGTGCTATAGGCTATATTTTAGTATCATAAAATTAGGGACCCGTAAATAAATTATCGCGAGCGAAGCCGCGGGCAAAAGCTAGTTTAGTTTTGTAGAAAAACCCTAGGACTCACCATACGTTGAAAAGAAAACCCCTTTAATTTTTGCGCATATATTTTCAAATACTCTTTGTCTGACTATTCTTATTTTTTATATAGTACCTATTATTCTTCAGTAAATCTTTCACCGTACCAATCTAATTTTTTACTAATGATCTGACACCATCGCCGCAGTTTGGGTTGCATTCGCTATCATGATTCTTTAGATCTAATACTTAGTTACTCGAAAGTGATTTAAGTAGAATTTGTGAAACAACGCCACATTATGTTAAATCTCACCAAATCTTTCATTTTATATTTTATTGTTCAATGAAACGTCAGCTTATATTTGAAAATGATAACTTTTAAGTAGCCGCGCGTATATAGGGTAACTGGTAATTAGTGACCAATACTTTAACACATGATTGTACTCATGATAACAAACAACTTTTCCAAAGAAACAATACTTGTGTAACAAAAAAAATATATTTTCATATTACGAGCCGCGTCCATTCCGTAACGGTTTATTAATAAATTTTAAATGAAAAAAATAAAATAAAAATAATGTTTCTTTGGGAAAGTTGTTTGTTATCATGAGTACAATCATGTGATAAAGTATCGGTCACTAATTACCAGTCACCCTGTATAATAAGATTCCAAGCCTTAATGTTTTGGTACAGATATACAATAGAACACAAGATTCAGCTCTAATGAAAAGTAATTACGAAACAGTCAAAACATTTCAAGATGAAGAAAAGAAACGTTACGATAACTTTATTGAAAAAATATGTAAGAGAGGAGAAGAAAGGTAAAGAAACGTTATAAACTGCTTATGACGACGAAAGGCATAGCACGGCAGACTAATAACTGTTTTAAAGATAGTGTTAAAATGTCAAGTATGACCTAAAATGTAAACACAGCTCATTAGCTGTGGATAGATAATTTTTTGCGATTTTTTATGAAATCTATTGACAACAATTTTTCTTAAACCATTGACTTTTAGGAAAAGTTGTAGAACAAAAGTTATTCATTATTAAGTGTAGGTACTTACTTTTAAACCCTTTCGGATTAGTACCCTCTACCTACCCGCTTTCTGAGTAACCTTCTAAAAGGTAAACAAACCTTTGATCGTGAAACATTAATTATCCTTTAATAATCGATTAAAATACACCTTTTTACGATTGAAAAATGAGTAACAAGGTATTTTTTTAATTTCTAAAAATTTGTATGTTTTGTAGATTCTGAAAGCAGAATGAATGATTCACGATCAAAGGTTTGTTTAGCTATTATACAACATTTAAATGATCGGACTATATTATGTATCTATACCTATTCACCTCTTGAATCGTAAGAAGAAAATTAAGCAGTTATTTCCAAGAGTCTTTACAAGCAAGGTAATAATACAAGCTAAACAAAAGAAACTTAATAAAAAATGCAACCTTGCAACCCGGTTGGTCCGATAACATCATGAAGCTGGCTGGAAATGGCCGGACACAGAAAGAGCAAAGAGGCTCAACTGTGGGTGGATTAAAGTTAAAATGATGAGCAGATTTAGTACAAAAAACTGTAGTATATAAACAACACCTATTACCTACCTACCTTTTTTAGAGCTGCGACGAAAGAGCGGAACGCTAAGGAAAAAGAAATACAAGACCACAACAAGAGAGTGTCAATAGCAGAGATTAACAAAACGTTAGCTGAATATGTTCGCCAAATAGAGTACAACAACAAATGCTTCTGTGACCGACAATGTCTTATAACAAAGTGTGGTAAAGAGCGGAATCTGAAAATGAGAAAGGACAAACTTGATACTGAATCTAAAGGTAAGTACGGGTCAATGCAGGTCTCATATTTGTGAGGCGAGGGCCCCCGCGCTGAGATATCGTCAGCGCGAGGAGGCGCCTGAGCAGAGCGAGCTCCGCCAGTCGGGAGCGAGAGTGCGTGGGAAGCTGTCGCCTCCTTCTGCGAGGAGGTGATGGCGACCAAGGAGGGAGCGGAGAGGGAGAGAGAGGCAGTTGCCACTCTCCCTTCCCGTGCAAGACGCACCGGGCGCCGGAGGGCGCGCGACGATCTCCGGCCACCGTAGTGTGTGGCCTGCGGGCGGCGGGTTAGGGGACCCGTCGCCCGACCAGTAACAGGCCCGAGAAGGCGGCGCGCTGTGTTCCGTGCGCGCCTCTCAGGAGGACGTGGGGCAAGGCCCCACAGAGGAAGAGGTCTGCCAGGGGCTGGCGGACCGAGGCCTGCCGGGGTCGCGGTGCATGCAGCTGCGAATCCCGCGACCTCGGCCAAGGGTCAAGAAGGAACACCGTGGGTTTTTAGCCGGTAAGAGTCCGGCATACCCCTTCGCCTTCCCCGGACGAAGGGTATCCATGAGGATTTTCGCAAGAAAAAAAAAAGGTCTCGTATTTCTAGCATCATACCTCTTGCTTCCGGCCGTGGTTCTGTCCATGGTCGGGAGCTAGAGTGCGTGGGAAGCCGTCGTATCCTTTTGCAAGGAGGAGCGGAGAAGGAGAGACAGGCGACTGCCACTCTCGCTACTCGCGCCAGACGCTCCAGGCCTGCTGGGGTTGCGGTGCATGCAGCTGCGAATCCCGCGACCCAGGCCATAGGTCAGGATAAGGAACACCGTGGGTTTTTAGACACGTATAGGTAACTATCCGCCTTCCCCGGGCGAAGGGCTTCCATGAGGATTTACCACGATAAAAAACCCATAGCGTCATAGGTGTAAGCAGGATTTTATCTAGGGTGTGGCTAAGCATCTCAGTTAAACAGTATTATAAGTATTTATCTTTTCATTAAATCTGGAAATGCAGAATGGGGTAATGGGGAAATTTTTACCATAACCCACCCACCTTTTTGAGGCCCATAACGCAGGCTTTGGTTTGCGTATTTTCACATGGGCGTTGAGTGAATCTAGACAATTAACCAATTGTCCTCTGTGCTAGTGTGTGGCAAGCGCCCCATCCGCCACACCCTGGTTTCGTCCATGCATAGCATTCCATATTAAAGCAATATTTGATATAATTATTTAGCTTTTGCCAGCTTCCTTCCTCCTTTCGTTGCTCCGTTTAGCTCTTTTATTTCGAAAAAAAGTATCTTCCACTATACTCCGGATTCTTAAAATTACACAAGTGATTTTTGCAAGATACGAGTACTTACATACAGACAGAATTTGAGGAGTGTTAATTCAAAAAACCTACCTATAATAACTTACATAAATATTGCAAGAAAAAGTCAGTTAGACTCGAATATTAATCGCATACAGTTCTCAATACTTCAACAGAAGTACCTCCACCGTCCTTCGGTCCCTGCAACAAACTGGTGGCAGCACTGAGGCGGCGCGAGAAGGAGCCAACTCCATGGACCGGCGCGAGCGCAGCACATGAGCTTTTTGTAAAGAACGCAGACCAAACGCTAAGGGAATGCAAGTACAAGTTGCCGGCGAGGAAAGTTGTTGATGTTGGTAACAAAGAGTATAATCAGTATATCATATAAAGCAGTAGGTATAATCAAAAGCGCCATAACGTGCCAAAATCACGCACTGAACTTCGGGAGCTATAATTTTTATATCGGCAAGACGGGATGTAATTATTTCAACCTCCCAAGACAAAATCCCTTTTCCTTAAACGTCAACGCCTGCAGAAAGATCAAGTTGTAAAATGACATTTGCAGTAGCAGTACCTGGCTCTCGCCCCCCCCCCCCTCCCCCACTCCCCCATTCCATGGAACTTAAACGTAACAGTGAAATGAGGGTGGTGAATGAGGGTGGGAATGTTGGTCTAGGTTTATTGGGTTATAACTAACACTCAGATATCGTCGCCATTTTGAAGCGTAAGTCTTCATAGTTCAGCCGAGAAGACCCTGTATAAGCGTTTACAGGGTATATTTCCTTCACGATCTCTTCAAAAGACTAGGCCCACTATTCAAAACTCTTTCGATAACCAGTTGTCGACTGATTCGGTTTATTATTTCGTTTTGTCTATGATTCTCGTAACAAGAAATAAGGAGACAACAAACCGAATCATAATCGTTCTGAATCAGCCCCCTTATCGAATGCTACGATTGATAAGCAAATGAATCCGTATTCGGACAAAGTAACCGGGCATAAATTTTAAACTTCATTTATTCAAAATAGACTAGAATCGCCTCCGGTTTCTGAATTGCGAATTCTAGGATAAACAGCACTTAAGAAACATTTAAGTACGGAGTTGTTAAAAAAATTATGGATTATCCTCCGGTTTCTGAATTGAGAATTCTAGGATGAGCAGTACATAAGTAACATTTGAGTACGGAGTTGTCAAAAAAATGACGGATTTTAAAGCAGTTTTTTGACAACTCAAATATTACTCAAGTATTGCTTATCTCGAATTCTCAAATCAGAAACCGGAGGTAAAGCATTTTTTTGACAACTCCGTACTCAAATATTACTTATCCTACAATTTAACTCAGAAACCGGAGGTTAGTCGTTAAAACACAATTACTAATCGCTAGCTAAGCTAATTCGTTATTCCTTATTGCAGGAATACAGGAAATGCAACGGATTGGATCACACTACTTTACCTGTCCTCAATTACTGATTGATACTTTACTATATTTTGAAATTTTGGTATTTTTAAGAATCCAGAAACTAAAACGAATTCGACAATCATTCGCTTTATACCTACTACAAACCTACAAACCATTCAAGTTACGATCGGTTCAACTACTTCAATCCATTTGGTTGTATGTACCAAAAGGAGACGTAATAGAGGAGACAGAGGAGTGTCAAAGGAGCCTATCACAGATCACTGATGTATGTCTAGGACATAGAAGTATTAAGCACTATGTACACATACGAGTCCTCGAGTTTAAAATCAGTCACGTAAATACTATTATGTGATACGGGTACAGCCAGATGGAGTTTAAAAGCAGTGTTAGTTCAAATAACACACTGATAGCTACAAAGCTCCACATCCCATAATTATAACGCCAGTAATTTCACCCATACTGTTTCCAATATACCATTCTACAACAGACAGAGAGTACCTACACATTACTTCGTTCCGCAATAAGTTGATGGCAGAATGAGACGCGCGAGCTATTGAATAACTATTCTAATTTACTCTTTTGATATTTTGGTATTGAAATAAAAAAACAAATTCGACAATCATTATACTACGTTTTATTTTATACTACAAACATTACTATTTACAAACTTTTTCCTTACATTCAAGTTACAATCGGTTCCACTTCTTCAATCCATTTACTATTGATTACCATGAATAATTTAATATATTTGAAATTGAGAATATTTGCTGTTACTACATATAATATTTGTTGTTATGCTTATCTATTAAATAACAAAATAAATAGCTACAAAATCACATGCGCATGTACATGCGCAGTCGAACGTATTCTTGCCATTAAATATTACATTGATTGAGGTACAGAGGTAACGTGGACATTCGACCACGCACTGCATTTCTGTAGTATTTTCTTCGTAAAAATGATTGCAGAAAAGCAAAATATAAATTTTATAATTATCCTAAAAACAACCTTATACGCTTGAGTTTTCTGCACTAACACAGCCAAACAAATGTAAAGTCTTTTATCTAAACAATACCCATATCAAAAACGCAGTTTGTGCTCAAAACTCAAGCGACAAAAGCTGGGAATATATCTTTAAGAATTAATATAATGTACAACACACAAATTCCCTGAATACCGAAATTTTAAGCATATAAAGTACGTATTTGTATGTGAATAAGGTGATAACCGGAATAATACAGAGGAGATATTACCCTCATATTTTAAAAATTGTTTTTATTTAAGAATTCGTGTGTCATACTTCTAATTTGTTCGTCATCTAGTACTTGGACTGCTTTTGTTTAAGCACGGCCTGTACACACTTGGCCATGGTGGGCGACGCGCGGCTGATCGTGTCGGTCATAAAGTAGTCCTCTAATTTCTTCAGCTGCACGTCTATCTTGCTTGATACTGGCTTTTGAGAAGCCTGGAAATTAAATCGATATAATTAGAAGTCTGTTGAGAATGTTCAGAGCCATCGCGACTTTTATTTTGACCGGTTAAGTAGAGTTGTATTGTCGTACTACAATTTTAACAGAGCGTCACATGCTATATATGAGAATATATACATACTCTGTACTAACTACAGAGATTTGGTTGCATCGGTGTCGACCTCGGTGGAAAAATTATTGGCAGTGAACTATATTGTATAGTCAGCGTCAAATATATCGACGAACAAACTGAGTTTTATTTTTTTGTTTATATAATTACTAGCGACCCGCCCCGGCTTCACACGTGTACCTTTTATAGCTTAAAACCTTCCTCTTGAATCACTCTATCTATTAAAAGAAACCGCATCAAAATCCGTTGCGTAGTTTTAAAGATCTAAGCATACATAGGAACAGACAGCAGGAAGCGACTTTGTTTTATACTATGTAGTGATAGTGATGAACAAAGTTTGTTCGTCGATATATTTGACGCTGGCTATACAATATAGTTCACTGCCAATAATTTATTTTTTTGTTTATATAATTATGAACAATCTCTATGGGATAAGTTTCTTGTCAGAAATATACACTTCTCATCAAAAAAATCGAAACACTTCCGAAATTATCTTTGTGGCGACAATTAAACAAAAAACAAGCATTAATTCATTTAAAAAAAACATAATTTAGTAGCTGGAAGTTTGGAAGTTTTACAATGGTGTACGAAACTTCCAAAAATTTGTTTTTTTTTTTCAATTTTTATCCTTTAAATGAATGGAACATTGTTTTGAGATAAACGTGTGTTTAGAGTTGGAGTACATTTGTCGTGCAAAAAACGAAAAATAACGCATTACTTTAAAATTTTCTGTTTGTAATTTGTTGATTAGGCTCTGTGACGTCTGATTAAAAGTTTTTTTTCTAACACACATGCATACTTCACCCGCAGCAGCCGCCCAAGTAGTGGCATTGCTGGATTCTGGGACTAGTCAGCGTGTTGTGGCTGCAATCTTGCATCTAAGCCACTTGTCTGTTCAAAAAGTGTACCAACGCTATCGGGAGACTGGTTTATTTACGCGCCATCCAGGATCTGATAGGAATCGGGTCACTTTTGAGTGAGACGGCCGATTTATTGCAACCGTTTGTTTGCAAAATCGACGTCTTCGCGCTTCTCAACTGCAGCAGCAGCTCCTTGTTGTTTGTAGGGTTACTGTAAGTGACTCTACGATTTGAAGAAGATTGAAGGAGCGTAGACTGGTACCACAAAAGCCAGCTAATGGGGCGAAATTAACAACAGACCATCGAAGAGCGCGCCTTAACTTTGCACTTGTGCACTTAAATTGTTCAAATCTACAAATGAGCAAGGTTCTCTTTTCTGACGAGAGTAAAATTATGGAACATCAACATAAGGAATTCTAAACCTTATGCTACCTACTATTAAAAGGCATTTAGTATTTATTTAAAAAAAAAAAACATGTTTTTCTAATAATCCATTCAAAACAAAAACTTGCGAGGTGTTTCGATTTTTTTTGGTGAGCTGTTCGATGGTCTGTTGTTAATTTTGACCCATTAGCTGGCTTGTGTGGTACCAGTCTAAGTTCCTTCAATCTTCTTCAAATCGTAGAGTCACTTACAGTCACCCTTCGAACAACAAGGAGCTGCTGCTGCAGTTGAAAAGCGCGAAGGCGTCGATTTTGCAAACAAACGGTTGCAATAAATCGGCCATCTCACTCAAAAGTGACCCGATTCCTATCAGATCCTGGATGGCGCGTAAATAAACCGGTCTCCCGATAGCGTTGGTACACTCTTTGAACAGACAAGTGGCTTAGATGCAAGATTGCAGCCACAACACGCTGACTAGTCCCAGAATCCAGCAATGCCACTACTTGGGCGGCTGCTGCGGGTGAAGTATGCATGTGTGTTAGAAAAAAAACTTTTTATCAGACGTCACAGAGCCTAATCAACAAATTACACACAGAAAATTTTAAAGTAATGCGTTATTTTTCGTTTTTTGCACGACAAATGTACTCTAACTCTAAACACACGTTTATCTCAAAACAATGTTCCATTCATTTAAAGGATAAAAATTAAAAAAAAAAAACAAATTTTTGGAAGTTTCGTACACCATTGTAAAGGCCAAACTTCCAGCTACTAAATTATGTTTTTTCTATAATGAATTAATGCTTGTTTTTTGTTTAATTGTCGCCACAAAGATAATTTCGGAAGTGTTTCGATTTTTTTGATGAGAAGTGTAGTTTAATTTTCTTAGCTGCTAATCATTTTGAACAGTCTGTTGGTCCCGATATATTTGATGCTGACTGTATACTGTACATTCAATATAAATACCTACAATTAGTTCACTATGGAATGGTTTTTAAACCATATTTTTTACGTCAGTACTATTTATTAAATTGAACATTGTAAAAGTGTATTTAGACAATTACACTACATTACATACCTGTGCTAGAGCCCTGGCCTGCGCAAAGTAGTTGTTTTCTTGAACATCTCCATAAGTCACTAGAGCTGGACTGATCTGACTGAGACGATCGCGAACCTGATCCAAATCGTCGTAGGGGAGACGCTCGCCAATTACTTCTGATAGTGCTCTGCGAAGAAGAGAGAAATGGAATCAGTTACTACTCGCCCACGCATATACAATAATCAATAACTTAGTAAGGTCACTTGTTTTTGTAACTACCTGCCACGCTTGAACTACTCATTTTTACAGCTGAATCCTGATTAAGCGAAGTAGTAATAAAGTAATGTTTAAATAACCAAACAGGTATGTTTTTAAAGTCCATTAGATCTGTTCATCCATTTGCAAAAGTTGGACACCAGACCAGTGGGTACTAATAATCGAGCTTTGAACATACTTTCAGTCGTAGATTATGGCAAAGAACAAATAAAGATTTCAAACGAAAAAAACTCGTGCGTAGAGAGGGTGGTCACTACTTTGGACTTACAATCGTGACGTGAAAGTCCAATTCGGGAATATGAAGCTCCACAGCTGCTTTATGGTATTAGGCCATATTTAACTATACGTATTTACACAAATATCAACTTTAAGAACAAGCGAACTAAGCTAATTTTAGAATGGAAAAACTATGAAAAACTTGCAATAGAAATTAAACTATGTACAATGGAATTAAGGTTTAATTTTCCGAAGCAAGTTAATTCTAAATTTAAAAAGGCTGCAATATAGTTATATTTTATACCTGATGATCTTCCAGTCCTCGCGCGCCTTGCCGGGCGGTGTGACTGCCACTAAGGTCTGCTGCGCGCGTCCCTCTGCGTTGACGTACGTCGCGCGCTTCTCTGTGTAGGCCGCGCCCGGCAACACTATGTCAGCCATCGCCGCGCCCACGTCGCCGTGGTGACCTGCACAAACAAAACATATACTAAAGTAAATCACAGAAAAATATAACACAATTCATTACTGTGTACAGTACATACACATGTACGGAATAGATGATGATAGGATAGGCATCGTTTATAGAGATGCGCAATCCGCGCGCACTCCATCGCGTACTGGCATATATACAACTACAACTCAAAGAACAGGCGCGGAAGACAAGTCTCCAAAAACAGTGTAATAAATCGTCAGAATGTTTGATGCCCCACATCACGCTCGGAGCTAAGCTCTGCTTCTCGATAAGCAACGCCTGGTGTTTTCCATCTAGCTCCCCCAAATTTCAAAACGCGTGTAGCGCGCCTCGATACTCTGACGGCCGTCTGATGGTGAAATAACCACCCAAGTATTTACCATAAACCGAGAACAGGCACCAGATCACCAATGAGAGAGCTGGCTCTGAAGTCATAAACCCGCATGTGGTAATTACGGGAATTCCTTCGTCTTTTAGGCCTGTGTCCAGCAATGACAAAGGACGTGGATAGCCCAAGTAAAAGATTCCTCATTTCTTTTTATCCCCTGTCGCAAAAAGAGTGGTGTTATAAGTTTGACCCTCTGATCTGGCTGTGCGTGGAGGTATGTGTGTAGCTCCTAAATGGATGAACCAATTTCAATGCGGTTTGACACCTGGTTTAATCGGGATGGTTCTTAGCTATGTCTAATGGTAATCACTTCAGCATTTTCAATATCTGGGGTTTTTTTTGTATTTAATTCAGTTTTACTCCCCTAAATATCTGTATTTATGTTTACTACCTTGATAGATGACAACAGCTCCTTTAGGTAGCTGGTCCCGTGTCACTACTCCG
The DNA here is from genome assembly GCA_905220435.1 of Amphipyra tragopoginis. NCBI lineage: Eukaryota > Metazoa > Arthropoda > Insecta > Lepidoptera > Noctuidae > Amphipyra > Amphipyra tragopoginis. The sequence goes on from HG992009.1 coordinate 18,239,618, forward strand.
CTGTCAGCTCCTAACAGATACACCACTTTGGCTCCTTCTTTCAAGGCCTTGCCCACTCCGGGCTGGTAGCCAATATCCAAGGCAGCCACTTGTGACGCAGTGCGTTGCAGCACGTTTAACACCTGCAAATGTGATTTAAATGTTTAGAACGCCCCAGGGTCTAGAGATTTCAAATACAGTAAAGAAATACGGCAGACAGCCCTCATATAAGTAGGTTCAGTTGCTTTTAGCAAGCGAACTCTGTCAAAACGCTAAGAGAAAGAAGTTTGGATAGACGGTATTTACGGCGGCATCATCGGGTTTATCTTCTGCTGTCGAAGAGCCTGCCCTTAATTAATATCACACAGTAATCATCATCAACTCAACCTATCGCAATCCACTGCTGGATATAGTTAAGACCCGTGACTTTCCACTGATCTTCGATTGAACTGTTATTCAACTGCCATTGAACTATTTGCTATTCTGTACTTCAATAGTAAACATTGAAGTTTTAGCAGATGATGTCACAATCGTAATGGAATCTCAATAATGTGTTGCTGGGATGGCAATTGTATATCAATTAAATTAATTAATTATTGTAAATAGGCCTCTAGCAATCTCAAATTTTTAATAAAAATACAAAAGGGTGACAAATTTCTTAAAGCCCTGCAATAAACATAAAGATGGGGTGCATGAAAAGAGCCTCCACGAGTGACGATACTTAAGTACGTCCGGCGCACCCTGGGCAGTCAGCCCTGCTACCAACCTTACTGACTGGCTAATCTTTTCACCACAGCATGAGCTATTTCCGTATACCTCGTGCTGACACGAGAGAAGAAGAAGAACATAACGATTTTATTTAATACTTCGTAGAACAACATACCTTCCAGCTCTTATCCTGCAGTTTGTCCTGCAGGCGAAGCGCGAGCTCCTGCGTGTATGCTAAGATAGCTGCGCCCTCAGGCGTCTTGAGCTGATCGGCTCCCAAGATCACAACGGGACGCTGAGCAGACTCCAGACGCTTCATAACTTCGTGCGATGATGAACCGGTGGCCAGGTCTTTTACGGCGGATGCTGAGTCACCTACGTGCTGGATGATAAATAAATATTACAGCGAAATAACTGACGTTTTAGTGGATGGCAAACAGCACCCGCCTATGATATCATAAAAGTATATTGCGATTTTTTAAAATTTTAAACCGATTATTTCCGCGATCGATCAATAGGCTGATAGGGTGTAAATGTTAAATGGTATTTACTTCTGTACAGTTCTTACAGAGACTTACAAATCAATTTTATAAGGTTTTTTAAGACTAGATGTTGTTGGTATTTCCTATTTGACTATACCGGAGAAGAAATGCCGAAACAAATACAGAGGTTACAGACACTTTTATAAGTCATTTATACAACGTTATTTTTAGTATATACAAAAACCGAGACACCCCAACAAGATTATCATCAGAACTGCCTGAATATGTGTTTTTTTTTTAATAAATCTCCAAGTTACACCGTAGTTTATGTCGCGTTAAGTTCCCTAGTAAAGTGTGAAATGCCTGAGATGTGCTATGCAGGGGTTGCCTAATACAACGAAACTGACCGAGCGGACCATCTCAAGCCTCAAGGTGTCTATTCCCGTCCACTGTTATGTGTAAAAAGCTACTGAAACAAAATTGAAATTTATGAAAAAAAATGGGGTGTAAAAAATATGTCAATCGATTCTCCTAGTGATTCTGAACAAACTAGTATCACGTTTAGTATACTTATACTAAAACTAAGCTTGTATATGTTTTTTTTTTTTATAACTAGATTACGCCGGCTTTTTACTCCGTCTATCTCCAAGAAGAGATGCCGGAACACACTCAGAGGTCAAGGTCTCTTAAAGGCCAGACAATGTGGTAAAATAAAATAAAGTGTCACATTTAAAGTACCAACAGCATCACTGGTGCAAGAAAACTGCCTCTGTGATTACTATTCCAGTGTGGCGATCAAGGCCCGGGACCTACCTTTTAAAGGACAATGCTGCGGCCTATGAATGTCATAGACTGTTGATTAATTAAGATAATCAAAACAAATTCTTTTAGCAAAGATTGAGTGTTCCAAAGAGAGATGCTGGGAACTAAATGTTACGTTACACACTTAGAATAATAACGCCTAGAAGGATAGTCTCATACACGCTCCCTACAAAAAACTGAAGCAACATTTGTAATTATATGTGAGTGAGCGGCATGTAATTACGGAGACTGACACGCACACAGACGTAAAAAAAATGTTGCTCGAAAATATAATTTCCCCTAAATTGGGGGAAAATTGTATGTATTTATTTGGGCCTTAGCATAGATTGCATATAAAAAATGTTACGTATGTAACTTAAGTAATGAATCTATTTTTTTTAACTAATAAAAATTCTGTCAGAAGTACATACGTATCGTAATACTATATAAAAGTTTTATTGTTGCTTTTAACTAAACTCGTAATTATACTTAGAATAATTTATTAATTTGCGACTCTATGTCGCGTATCTATTTAAACTAGTTTAATGTATACGCGACAAACCTTCGCAAATTATGATAACTTTTTAAATATTTCAAAATCGTCACCCTATAATTTTAAGCCGGGTCTGCTGTGACCATGTGTTTGTTATTTTTAACATAAAATCACGTTTTTCTACAGTAAAATGGGCATCAAATACAGTAGACTCCAAGTGTTAGTGTCTACTGTATTATGGGTAATTTTTCTTTACAACTGGCAACACTTCGTTGTAATAAATTAGGTTAAGAAAATTTTGATTTGGAGATCGATTTACGTAAAAATAATGGATTTAATGTTAGTATCAATGTGTGAAATGCAATTTTATGTATTTTTTATGTTTTCCGGATGTGCTATAGCATCTTTATACTCCACAAATTGTCGTTTTGAATTATTTCTTGGGAGCTGTGTTCAACTGAGCGTGACATTGAGCACTGACGGCTCGATTCGCTAACTTTGCCGTATCCGGCATAGTTTGAGTTGCTTCACTTTTGGTGCTCGTACTAGGTTTCTAGGCGTTATTATTCTAAGGTTACACACCATGCCGAATATTGGGTGAATAAAAGTAACCAGAAAAAAAATCGTATGTGCTAGGGATGCACGATACTTGCGTTTGTATCGATACTGCGTATCGATCCGGATCGCAACTATGCGATACGATTCTAGGATCGTATCGAATGGTTTCGATCCGATCCTCGAAATATCGAATCGTATCGTACTAACCTACTTCTACGAGCAGGGCCGTTTTAGTTACGGCGTTATTTAATAAACAACAACAATATATTAAATATACCGATCATACAATCAACATAACATGATAAGATCCATTCATTCTGATACAGGTACTTTTTTTGTATCAATCCAGGAATGTATCGTATTCGTTTGTATCGATCCAAAATATCAAAGTATCGTATCATCTATCGATACCGTAAAGTATCGGATCGTGCATCACTAGTATGTGTTTTCCTTACCATGTAGTCATAGGTGAGGTCAACTTTGGGTCCGATGAGCGCGATATCGGTGTCCTTGTGCACGAACGCCTTGCGTATGCGCGCGTTCAGCAGCGGCGCCTCGAACCGCGTGTTGGTGCCGATCAGAAGAATGAAGTCCGCGTCTTCCACGTCTATAGAGGTTATGTCATGTCAAATAGTGGTTCATACAGGTACCCGTAGTTTTCCAAAAAGGCGACTGCGGGATTACGTCATTGTGGTAAGTATACAGATAAAAGTTTAAGCCCAGTTGAAAATAAAGAATTCATTTTGTCTAAAACACACAACCCACATCCACCAAAGGAAGGAGCTAACTCACGCAGCCTGACTGAAAGCCTCAACATTATAGAAAGTTTTTTTAAAGGCAAACACGAATCGGGAAGCATTGCGTAAAACGGCCCGCGAACAGATACATAGACAAATAATCTCGTGAACGTCGTCGTTCATTGTAGAGTTCTATAAGTGAGGACTATGTGTACACAAGAAGGCAAAAGTTTGACATGATGATAGGCAAACCAAATAAGTGAAATCCCGCAGGCGACATGTGTGCAGAGGGAAGAGACGAGGGGGGGATAAGGGATGCGCCTAATCTGTCGCTAAGTTCCAAACAGCCAGGATATACATAGCTTTGGCGGCGTGATATGGAGTTACGGAAACCTGCCCGTTTAGGCAGGTTTCTGCAAATCCACGTCAAAGCGCGTATTTTGCGTGAGGAGCCAAGATATATCGACATTTAATAGGAGATCACACGCAAAACGGAAGCAGATGGCAGCACCACCTCATCACAATCAATCAGAACGAGTGAAATTGTCATTTGTAATAATACCAAACCAATTTTCACCAATCAAATTTCTTTGGTACCAGTGATAGCGGCATCATTAGTTCCCAGTTTCCTTTGTAGATAATATAACATGGTTACTCACTCGCGATCTTAGTGTTGAAGACGTACGAGGAGCGCAGATCGATACCAGCGCCCTCTAGCGGGAAGCTGTGCTCGGTGCACAAGTTCTCCGAGCCTAGTTTGTTCACCAGGTCCTTCAGCGCCACCAAGGATTCTGCATCAGCCAAGTCACCGGCAACAGCCAACAACTGGGAACAATGAAAAATAATATGAGCTGATTGAACTGAAAGCTGACATTTCCAGAAACTTCAGCATCGTGTAGCTGCGGTCCGAGGTTGTAGTTAGGAGTACCGATAATGGCAGCTGGTAAGAGAGAATCTAGACATCAATAGGGTAGTTGACTACTTTAAAAACTAACCAAAAATTTAATATTATTTCAAAGACGACATAGAAAGCAGGGCCGCATTTAGGATCTGTAGACCCCTAGGCTAACTTGTGGTGCAGGCCCTACTTGTGGGCCCACAATGCAGTGGGGAGGGGGGTTAAACTATCCTTTTTTTTGCGTGGGGAAATCCTCATGGACTATCCCCCTTCTGGGAAAGACGGGGGGGTGTGCCGGACTCTTACCGGCTAAAACCACCACGATGTTCCATCACTTGACCGTGGGCCGGGGTCGCGGGATTCACAAAGCATGCACCGCAACCCCGGCGGGGTTAAACTATCCTGCGAATTTCGTTTATAGAGCTATTCTCTAATTTAAAGGCTATTGCAGTCCACTGGACATAGGCCTCCCAAGTAGCACCACATTACTGGGTCCTCCGCCTTACGCATCCAGTCCAACCGAGCTACCTTACTATTTTTATTTTTTTTGTTCCGGGCCCCTTATCTGCCGACTATGTAGGTATCATATGCTTAAATATGGCTCTGATGTAAACACGATTAATCAAAATCATCGATAAAAAAATAGTAGTTACACGCTTTTAAAGTTTTTGAATGGAGCATTTTGCGCCCTCTTCACGCAAAACAGACATTGTACAGAGATATGAAATTATTATGAAGTTCACAGGGTATGAAGTTATTGCCTGGTAGTGCTGTGTTTATCTTCGTTTATCTTCGTTTATAACTTGGGTATTTAATTAAATATTTCATGTCATCATCGTAACTTGTATATAGTTATAGTATTACCTGGGCAGGCGGGCAGTCTCCGATCGCTCTGGCAGCAGCCACCATGGCGTCCTCCCACTCTACCGGCGTGAGGTTACCGCGGCTGTCCGTCATCATTGTAACTTATATCTTGTATATAGTTATAGTATTACCTGGGCAGGCGGGCAGTCTCCGATCGCTCTGGCAGCAGCCACCATGGCGTCCTCCCACTCTACCGGCGTGAGGTTACCGCGGCTGTCCGTCATCATTGTAACTTATATCTTGTATATAGTTATAGTATTACCTGGGCAGGCGGGCAGTCTCCGATCGCTCTGGCAGCAGCCACCATGGCGTCCTCCCACTCTACCGGCGTGAGGTTACCGCGGCTGTCCGTCATCATTGTAACTTATATCTTGTATATAGTTATAGTATTACCTGGGCAGGCGGGCAGTCTCCGATCGCTCTGGCAGCAGCCACCATGGCGTCCTCCCACTCTACCGGCGTGAGGTTACCGCGGCTGTCCGTCATCATTGTAACTTATATCTTGTATATAGTTATAGTATTACCTGGGCAGGCGGGCAGTCTCCGATCGCTCTGGCAGCAGCCACCATGGCGTCCTCCCACTCTACCGGCGTCAGGTTACCGCGGCTGTCCGTCATCATTGTAACTTATATCTTGTATATAGTTATAGTATTACCTGGGCAGGCGGGCAGTCTCCGATCGCTCTGGCAGCAGCCACCATGGCGTCCTCCCACTCTACCGGCGTGAGGTTACCGCGGCTGTCCGTCATCATTGTAACTTATATCTTGTATATAGTTATAGTATTACCTGGGCAGGCGGGCAGTCTCCGATCGCTCTGGCAGCAGCCACCATGGCGTCCTCCCACTCTACCGGCGTGAGGTTACCGCGGCTGTCCGTCATCATTGTAACTTATATCTTGTATATAGTTATAGTATTACCTGGGCAGGCGGGCAGTCTCCGATCGCTCTGGCAGCAGCCACCATGGCGTCCTCCCACTCTACCGGCGTGAGGTTACCGCGGCTGTCCGTCATCATTGTAACTTATATCTTGTATATAGTTATAGTATTACCTGGGCAGGCGGGCAGTCTCCGATCGCTCTGGCAGCAGCCACCATGGCGTCCTCCCACTCTACCGGCGTCAGGTTACCGCGGCTGTCCGTCATCATTGTAACTTATATCTTGTATATAGTTATAGTATTACCTGGGCAGGCGGGCAGTCTCCGATCGCTCTGGCAGCAGCCACCATGGCGTCCTCCCACTCTACCGGCGTGAGGTTACCGCGGCTGTCCGTCATCATTGTAACTTATATCTTGTATATAGTTATAGTATTACCTGGGCAGGCGGGCAGTCTCCGATCGCTCTGGCAGCAGCCACCATGGCGTCCTCCCACTCTACCGGCGTGAGGTTACCGCGGCTGTCCGTCATCATTGTAACTTATATCTTGTATATAGTTATAGTATTACCTGGGCAGGCGGGCAGTCTCCGATCGCTCTGGCAGCAGCCACCATGGCGTCCTCCCACTCTACCGGCGTGAGGTTACCGCGGCTATCCGTCATCATTGGAGTCACCAGACGTTGCCGCTTCAAGCCGTCGCAGGCAAAGCGAGACTTGTCCGATAACCATTCCTCGTTGATCTCCTGCAATTACAAAATATATCAATAACCCCATTCACAAAAGGAGACTACAAATAAATATATAAAAATAAATATTTGTTCAAAATTACTCAATGTCTCATTCTCAATAAAATTATTTAGCAAACGGAGCACTGATAGCCTAGCGGTTAAACAATTGCCGTCCATGCAGAAGAGTCCGAGTTCAATCCTGGCCCGCACCTCACACTTATCAAATTCATGTATGGATTTGTATTTGATCATCATTTGCGTTAACGGTAAAGGAAAACATCGTGAGGAAAAAAAAAGGAAGGCTCCAAAAAAAAAAACTATCGATGGTCTGTGTACTCCGCTAACCCGAACCAGGCCAGCGTAATGGACAAACTGATATCCTTTAAATTCTGAGTCTTCGAAGAAGATGCCCAGCAGGTTAACTGATTATTATTTGCATGAATTAATATACTGAAATACTTTAGTCACCTCCTGCCACATTCCTGGGATCAAATAAGGGTATATACATATGTATAAATTTAGCGGAGATGCTTCAAGTGAAATTAATTTCTATAAACACACAGAAATAAAAATCTTACTTCATTGGTTCTCGGAAGAATACGCAGCACTTCATTTGTACGCGTTGTAACCACGATGTTACTACCCAGAGGGTCTAATACGTCTACGGAGTCGATCTGAAACAAAATATAATCTCACATAAATGTAATCTCACATAAATCAGTTATTAAAATAATAATAACCTCCACAAGGCCTGGCCAGAATCCCGACTAATCCTTTAAGAGTAAGGGCAGTGCAGTGATGAATGCAATTCTTTAATCCTTCGCCCGTATTAGCTAGCCCATTAAACAGTGATTTTTGCGTCTTTGGAGCAATGTGTGATGGGTTTGTTAAATAGCTTACCTTCCTGGTCTCCCAGGGTCGAGCAGCAAAGCTGTAGGGCTTGGAAGTGAGGGCGCCTACCGGACACAAGTCAATGATGTTGCCAGATAGCTCAGAAAGGAACATCTTCTCGACGTATGTTCCAACCTGGAAAAATTAAAAAAATTCGTATTAAATTAGGATTAAAATTTTAAGTAGCAATACTAAACATTACCTACAAGTACAAGTTATCAGATAAGGTCGAAAACTAGGATAATAATTTATTATCCTAGCTTATGTACAATAGTAATAGCACAGTGTACCTACTTACTACATACAGTGGGTCAACGCCCATACATTTGACAGGTCCAATGAAATGTCAAAATTGGTAACACTTGTCACAGGGTTGTCACATAAAATAAATTACACAAACTTTATCAAACAAACGTCCAAATTAATTAACGTTTTATAGAAACAGTGACACGCTAAAAGAAAACCACGCATGCGTAATTTTGACAATAATTGACAAAATAATGCAAAGGTATGTAGCAGCAGTTTCGCCATCTTATCCTGGAATATTCTAACAATATTTAAAACTACACATTTTGTCGAGGTTACAGTCGCAGTGGCTAACGCTTGCGGGGGTAGGTAAGAGTCATAAATTATTCGCAAGTCTATGATGGAGTCATAGAAAATTACTTATTATTCATGGTCATTACTTCAATGGTTTTCGTGGGTGCTGATGCCGGAAATAAAGCTTAAGTATTCCTCGATAATAAAAGGCGGTCAAAAACATTTACCAGTTAAATGAGATTTGCCAGGTAAAACGTGGTCCCTATCTTGGTGTTTGAGAATTGATCTTGTTTTTGTAATCAGCGTCCCTGAAAATCATGGATTTGACACCCATGACGGCTAATTTGAATTTTTTTATGGCCGCCATCTTGCATATAGATTTTGACCTCATTTTCGGCATCAGCATCCCCGAAAACCATGGAAATGACACCCATGATGGTTAAATTGAAATTTTAATAGCCGCCATCTTGGAAATGGATTTGGACCTCATTTTCGGCATCAGCATCCCCGAAAACCATGGAAATGACACCCATGATGGTTAAATTGAAATTTTAATAGCCGCCATCTTGGAAATGGATTTTGACGTCATTTTCGGCATCAGCATCCCCGAAAACCATGGAAATGACACCCATGATGGTTCAATTGAAATTTTAATAGCCGCCATCTTGGAAATAGATTTTGACGTCATTTTCGGCATCAGCATCCCCGAAAACCATGGAAATGACACCCATGATGGTTAAATTGAAATTTTAATAGCCGCCATCTTGGAAATGGATTTTGACGTCATTTTCGGCATCAGCATCCCCGAAAACCATGGAAATGACACCCATGATGGTTAAATTGAAATTTTAATAGCCGCCATCTTGGAAATGGATTTGGACCTCATTTTCGGCATCAGCATCCCCGAAAACCATGGAAATGACACCCATGATGGTGAAGTGTATGTAATAATTGTGGAAGGTTCTTAAGTTGAATTAACCTATTGTGTACGCTCCTTTACATTGATACTTAATATTATGCTTACTGAGCACTTTACCTTATATGCGCATTTCTTTTATAATATTGTATGACACTTAATAAATGACGTCCGACCTAGGAGGTTGTTTCCTTTCTACCACCTCTTAGGAACCCCAACATTACATGGCGACCCTGCCTATAAGGTCTGCCAAGGGGCTTTAACAAAAGTAAAGATTCTTTATTTAATTTTGTGACTGCGGCATACCAGCTGAGAAATATGTGTCGATCAACTGTGGAGAAGGAGGAAGTGTTCCTGAGCCAGAACGCGGCCGGTGCAAGCAATGACGCCTCTCTCAAGGACATTGGAGGACACATGGAGCGCCTAAGCATGATGACTGTCATTATCCTCGCTGTGATAGTTGTCCTCGCAATTTACTTTCTTCTGAAGTTTTATAAAAGTTGCCATCGCCGTTGGATGCAAGAAGAAATTGGACTTAACAGTATGCAGCGCATCAGAGCATCGCTACGAGGACGTGTGGAAAGTACTCCGACCAATTAGCTGATGCAAGATCAATCGTGAGTCAGTGGATTCCTAGCATTCAGACTATTAATATCAGTGACTGGTTCATATAATAATTATTTTATAATGTGAAAACTTAAATGCGCTAGAATTATGCACGGACACTCAGCGAATATGATATCGCGCGGCGAAATCTGCAGCGTCGGACATTCTTCATGGTGTTTCGCAGTAATTTAACTTGATTCCTTTGTTTTTTACATCAAATGATGTTTTGATGTGTTAATTTTAGATTATGATTGATAGTTTAATAGAAAATTACAATATCTTGGTAGATATTCGTAAATATTTGATTAAAAAGGGACAAACTAGGTATAGAGGCAAGGTTATTGAGACTAAGCTAGGCGAAGCAAAATATAGCTTTGACAAATGTAGCCAATTATTTTTATTGTTGGAACAGAGCAAGGATGTTAAGATATCGACAGCTATAGATATTTTTCAAAATATTAAAAGCACTTATGAGGAAATAAATAAATTGTGTATTTTCCCCGATAAACCAGCTCTAGGAAAAATGGAGTTTGACCTAAAAGTGGCGTGTAGTTTGATTCCAGTTATGGACGGTGTCGAGACTACAACCAAACGTTTGATAGACTCCGCCGAAATGTACGCCGACATGATTGATGATAAAGGTAAGACTTTGCTTATTACATTTATTTTAAAAAGTCGACTTTCTGAAATCGCAAAGTTGCGCATTTCGAGTTCTTACAAGACCATTGAAGAATTAATTGCAGATTTAAGACGCCATCTGTTACCTAAAAAATCGTATATTGCGATACAGTCACGATTACAAAACATGCAACAGGGTTCAATGTCTATTGAGGATTATGGCACCGAGATAGAAAATATGTTCACTGAGTTGACCATATCCCAAGCTGACGGTAATTCTGAAACGTTTGGAGTTTTAAAGCCTTTAAATGAAAAGTTTGCAATCAATCGATTTTCAGATGGTCTGCGTAGCTCAAAACTCGGCACAATTATCTCCGCCAGGAACTACAGTAGCCTGAAAGATGCTATCCAAGCCGCAAAGGATGAAGAGACAACATCCTTTCAAACGCAATCAGGTAACATTTTGCATCTGTCTAATAATGGACGTGGTTCACAAAACCCACGACGATCGCAGGGTTATCAGTTTCAAAGGGGTTTCTACAATAATCGTGGTCAATATAATAACAATCACAATCGTGATCACCAGTATGATACGTTTTACAATGGCGGACAAGAGCGCGATAATTTCAGGGGAAGAAATTACACGCATAGACGTAACTCCCGTTCATCATGGAATGGTAGAGGTGCTAGGTACTTCAGAAACCAGGGGCGAGGCCAAAATATGCTTTCAGCTGAGCAAGCTGATGATGATACACAACATGATGACAAGCAACCTGAGAACGATGTAGACACTCCAAACCAGTTTTTTCGATCTTAACCACTTTATATTGTCGTGTCAGGGTAATTCGAAATACATTTATTTTTACATCGATAAAATTAAATATTATTGGCTTATTGATACCGGAGCTACATTATCAATCATTAAAAATGAATCATTACCGAAAACATTTGTAGTACATAAAGATGACACTTTAATTAATGGAATTGGTGGTCAGCGACGTTCTCAAGGTTCTGTAAGTTTAATTTTGGAACATGATAAAGAATCTTTTTTGCATAACTTTCTTGTTTTTGATTCTTTACCATTAAAAGCAGACGGAATTATTGGTTTAGATTTTTTAAATAAATTTCAAGCGAATATTGACCTTAATTCAAATACTTTAACGCTGACCAATCATGGAAAACAGTACTGTTTCGATTTTATGGATGAGCAAAATAGGCGAAGAGATGTACTGACTATTCCAGCGCGTTCAGAGTCAATACATTATATTTTTGTAAATAAATTTATGAATGGTGACGTTGTAGTATGCGGGAGACAGTTAGCGAAGGATGTATTTTTAGCAAATGCGATTGTGAACGTGAAAAATAATAGGATACCCGTTACGATACTTAATGTTAGTGAGAAAGAAATAACGCTGCCTTCTTTTATCCCTGATTTACAGAGATTAACTGATTACAATGTTTGTCAATTCAGTAACAGTAATGATAATGTGACAAGAGTTAAAACATTATTGTCTGAATTAAAATTAAATTATTTAAATGACGAAGAGAAACAATCAATAGAGTCAATTTGTGCTAAGTATTCTGACGTTTTTTATATAAACGGGGACAAATTAACAACAACAAATATCTGTGAACAATCTATTGTTGTTAAACCTAATATTACTCCTATATATGTAAAGCCGTATAGGTTACCACAAGCGTTGAAACCTGAAATAGCTAAGCAAATTAATAAAATGTTAGAAGATGACATTATAGAACAATCCAATAGTGAATGGTCAAGTCCAATTTTATTAGTGCCAAAAAGAAATAACGAAGGAAGCGAAAAGAAATGGCGTTTAGTAGTAGATTATAGAAAATTGAATGAAATGATTTGTGACGATAAATTCCCTTTGCCCAACATAAACGAAATTCTTGATTCTCTTTCTGGTGCTGTTTATTTTTCTCACCTTGACCTTCACCAAGGGTATTATCAAGTGACCTTGGAGTCTAGCAGTCGTAAATTAACAGCATTTACTACCAATACTGGCCAATATCAGATGAAACGCTTACCAATGGGACTTAAAACAAGCCCTAGTGCCTTTAGCCGTATGATGTCTATAGCAATGTCTGGTCTCACTTACGAAAAATGTCTTGTCTATCAAGATGATCTCATTATTTTTGGAAGAAATCTGACCACGCATAATCAAAATTTAATTAATGTTATGAACAGATTAAGAAAAGTAAATTTAAAATTAAATCCTCAAAAGTGTAAATTTTTAAAGAAAGAGATTCTCTATTTAGGGCATATTGTTTCAGAAAAAGGAGTTTTACCCGATCCAGAAAAAACTAAGATTTTGAGAAATTACCCTACTCCTAAAAATTCAGATGAAGTTAAACGCTTTGTAGCCTTTTGTAATTATTATCGTAAATTTATAAAATCTTTTTCAAATATAGCGTTGCCTCTAAATAAGTTGTGTAGAAAAAATGAGCCTTTTATCTGGACTGATGACTGCAAAAATGCTTTTGAATTTTTTAAAAATGCTTTAATATCTTCACCCATTTTACAATATCCAGATTTTTCCGAAAATAACGAATTTGTACTACAGACCGATGCTTCTGGTTAAATTGAAATTTTAATAGCCGCCATCTTGGAAATGGATTTTGACGTCATTTTCGGCATCAGCATCCCCGAAAACCATGGAAATGACACCCATGATGGTTCAATTGAAATTTTAATAGCCGCCATCTTGGAAATAGATTTTGACGTCATTTTCGGCATCAGCATCCCCGAAAACCATGGAAATGACACCCATGATGGTTAAATTGAAATTTTAATAGCCGCCATCTTGGAAATGGATTTTGACGTCATTTTCGGCATCAGCATCCCCGAAAACCATGGAAATGACACCCATGATGGTTAAATTGAAATTTTAATAGCCGCCATCTTGGAAATGGATTTTGACGTCATTTTCAGCATCAGTGACCCCGAAAACCGTGGAAATGACTTCCCACGAACAATCATTTGAAAATGTATGTATGCCGCCATCTTGGATTAGTAAACAGACTTTATAATAAAATTCTCGTAATAGGTACACATACATATCAATAATAAATTAATATAATTTCTATGAACGATATCAATCAAATCCGAAATCAAAAAGTGCGAGCCCTGGAATTTATGTCCCGAGTAGCAGTATGGCTACTCGGGACATAACCTCCGCCCCTTCACCCCGCAACCCCCCGCACGATTGCTCTGTGACAATGTTCTACGTTGACCGACTGTAAGGAGTAAGATATAGGTAGACTGTGGTAATAGTAAGTGCGAAAATGATGTACTGCGTGTACGGACTCATTTAAGCTGGCTAACTATAATAGGCATGTTGACAGCATCAATAAATTGCAAATCTAATTAGTCCGCCAGTTAGAGTTTTGGAAAATAATGGACACGTATTTTTCTTTTGTTAAATCTATATTCGGAACGATAACGCATCAAAACTCGAGTGTGGGGGCTTGTGACGTTAGAAGCAAGTAAAAGTTGTACTTGCTTGTGACGTTTTACCAATTTTAAAAGTGTTGTATCTTCGTCAATTTTGGTTTACGTAACAAAAGAAAAAATACAGGTCAAATATTTTTTAATATTCTAGCTGACGGACTAATTACCTAGATTTTTTCAGTCAAATACCCTATTGGAGCAAAACCAGTACTTTTATTTATTCAGTGCTTTAACACTCCATTAGCACTTTAATAAGTCACATCAATTAGAAAAAAACACTTGCCTGCATGTCAGTGCCTCTGCCAGTGGTACCAAAGTCGTCAACACCGGCAACTTCAGATGCGAACCGAATGCATCGCGTGCAATGGATGCAACGGGTCATTATGGTCTTGATCAGAGGACCCACATCTTTGTCCTCAACAGCACTGTGGCAAGTAAAAAATAAAACAATGAAAAATAAAGAAATTGTGTTTTTTTTTCGTAAAATCAATGATAATGTTTCTTTTATCATATTAAGATTATGAGATTTGAAACCCAATGAAGTAATTAAAACTTTTTCTACTAAACGTCTTAAATTAATTGACTGCATCTTGGTCCAGCGGCCGCAAACGCGACTACTGAGCTGTGGGTTTGATCCCCAGGTCGGGTGAAAAGTGTTATTGGGCTTTTCCGGGTGGAATTTCTCAGTACCTGCTCTTAGTCTGGATTTGTGCCCGGTTGATGGCAATTGGCCTGCCCCTATTACATGCGACTTAAACGTAATGGCGAAATGAGGGTGTAGGTACTATAATACACCTCTGCCCAACCCTTCAGAAATACAGGCGTGTTGTTATGTTATCTTCAACTCTAAAATATAAATTAACCCTTACCGCTTTCCAGAGAAGTGAATGTCAGTGAAACGACTCCTGTCAGACCCAAACGCCATTGACTGATCTTGCAAGTCACATTCACCACCTTGATCACAGATGGGACAATCCAAGGGGTGATTCACAAGGAGGAACTCCATCACACCCTCGCGGGCTTTCCTGGTCAGATCCGAATTGGTCTTAATCCTCATTCCCTTCATTACGGGCATAGCACAGGCAGCGGCTGGCTTAGGGGACTTCTCAACTTCAACGAGACACATACGGCAGTTACCAGCAACAGCGAGGCGCTCATGATAGCAGAAACGGGGGATTTCTACTCCTACTAGTGCAGCTGCCTGTTTAGGAAGTAAAAATAAATAATACATATCAATATGAAAACTCATTCTTCAAAAAGGACAGGTGCGTAGTACTCTCAACCGACGTGCCTTTATGACAAGATGTATAGACATAGTCGAAGAGAAAGGAGTATTAAGGATCATAGCATCTATTATATTAGCGTTCTGCAGTTCCTGCCTACCCCAAAAGGGAAAACTTGTGAGTTTATTTAAGTAAGTATGTTTGGTAATTTGATACAGTTCCAATTGATTGATTTCAAAACATAATTCTGATAAAAGTGGTTTGAATTATATTACACAACCTTTAAGATGTAACTGCTCATAATACACATTACTTTTACCTATGGCTTCATTCCTAAGGGTACTTATGGCTTCATTTTCTAGTAACTGTTATACCTAAAAGAACTATAAATTACTACTACACTCAGGGCTTAACCAAATAAAAAACCAGTCAAGTGCAAGTCAGACTTGTGCACCAAGGATTCTGTACAAAGTTATACATATTTAAAAAAATGCATTTCCTTCTCAGTTTCTTATACTACCAGTTCAGGTCCTGTTGGGGTTAGACTTTTTCTAATTTTTAATGATAGGGGCCATAGTAACACATATTCTGTGAAAATTTCAACTGGCTACCTATTATGGTTTAGCAGATACAGCCCTATGACAGACGGGTGAATGGACAGACGGCGTAGGCTTAGTAATAGGATCCTGTTAATACCCAGAGGTACGAAACCCTAAAAACAAGTTAGGGTTCCACACCAATCAAACCATCCTTGATTGATGCCATCAAACGACATCGGTTGATGTTTAGTCAATCAATAGGTGTAGTAGAAACTACTGATTGGCGTAGACTAATCCATTCTACCATTGATCAATCGATTGGTGTGATAACACCCTAATACTTCATTAAATTCCACTTATATTCAAACTACATCATGTTATCTATTATGATTCTATGATAAACAAGTATTTTAAACAACTCTTCAAGTCCATTATTTTCATCACAGTTGGAAAACTTCAAAGTCTGTAGGAATATAAAAAACCCACATGGTATTAAAATATGAGTAGTTGTTATATTTTCCAAGACAGCTGTGAAAGCAAAAGAGATTGATAAATATAAAAACTTTCTTGATTTAATTGATAACGAAATTTGAAATAGAATTTATTATAGGCTACTTAAAGAAACTATATAAATACATAATAGAAGACTGACGTTTAAAATAATAATATAGCTCAATCAAGATTTTTTTGATAAAGATATTTTATCAATTTACTGACTTGTAAGATAGTGGTGCCAGGTAAAACATGGACAGGTTTGTCATCAACGAAGACTTCGATTTTGTCGGGCGGAGGCTGCACTTGTGCGTAAGAACGAGCCGCCAGCGGCGCTGCACGCACCGGCGAGCCCAGCGTAAGCGCCCTGGTTAGCGGCTGGCGCAGCATTTTCTGCAGCAAACACCAATTCGTTTACAACCAATGTCACACAAAATATATAACTTTTCACAGACTTACACACTCGATATCTATTTTATAAGTATCATGTTATGGTTTTAACTACAATATGAAGAGTAAAATGATATAAAACACATCAAATATAAGCAATTCTTCTGTTATTATTACATAAGAATGAACACCTAACCTAAATAAATATAATGAATACTGGGAACTTATCTACTCTCTTTCGAATAAATACACGTTTATAAACTCTTAAAAATAATTACTTAATGCAATTTACGTCGTATTTTCGATAAATTCGTACCTACAAATATGTTTCGAAAATCTTTAGATAGGTGACAGATACAAGAACTGTCAATAATCAATAAAGCAAAGTACTCACTTGCACCTTTTCGGTTTTGTCTATGAAAATAATCTTAGTCGATTATCTGTTTGTATCTGGGTTTTTTTAGATTCCTTCCTGTCTGTTGCAGCTAGCAGCGTTTGGCAAACGCTGCCCTTGGTTACATAGCTACGCCACTGCGTTTGCCTTCCTTCGGTAGTTTGAACTGTTGCCAGAAAAAAATAACAACTGTCAAATTGACATCCTTTCTTTTTCTCCCTTCTCTTTCCTTCTCGCTCACATTGTGCCGGGGCGTGTCGTTGTTGCTCGAAAAAATAAAGTTTTTTATTTAAAAATGGCAGTAGGAGACGTTAAAACCGCACAAGGCCTCAATGAGCTGAACACCTACTTGGCCGAAAGGAGTTATGTATCCGGGTAAGTTGTTATAGATGGTAAAAATTGTTACCACGTCAACCTGACACAGATTGTAAGAAACTCCTTATAACCTCAAAATGTACATACAGCTGAAATAAATTGCATATTATCCAACAATTCGTGGAATAAAAATAGTATACCTTAAATAATTATCCTTCAAAATTGTCCTTAACGATCATGACCTTGAAAACCAGCTGTAAGTTGTCAAATCACCATAGTCATTGATTTCTTGCTTATTTTTAGATACACACCAACTCAAGCCGATGTTCAGGTGTTTGAACAAGTCGGCAAGGCCCCAAGCGCCAACTTGGCCCACGCTCTCCGGTGGTACAATCAAATCGCTTCCTACGCTCCCGGCGAGCGCAAGTCTTGGGCTGCGGGAGCTAGCCCACTAACCGCTGGCGGCAAGACCACCACGGCACCCGCACCTGCCGCTAAGGACGACGACGATGATGACGTCGACCTATTCGGCTCTGGTGACGAGGAAGAGGTCAGTATCCTATGACTCTTACAGTTCAATACTTCTGCCTGCCCCTATCCCAAGCTACTTGGGGTCAGCCCAAAACGTTTTCTTCTCTATTATCTGTCCTGCTTTCATTTACTTCAACAGTAAATAAACTATTTAGAACTGTAGTTAAAAAAACTTCTTGTTTTACAGGATGCGGAAGCAGCCAGAATTCGTGAGGAACGTCTCCAAGCCTATGCTGCCAAGAAATCCAAGAAACCTGCCCTTATTGCTAAGTCATCTATACTCCTAGACGTTAAGCCATGGGATGATGAAACAGACATGAAGGAAATGGAAAAACTTGTCCGCACCATCGAAATGGATGGTCTCCTCTGGGGTGCCTCCAAACTTGTGCCTGTTGGCTACGGTATCCACAAACTGCAGATCATGTGTGTCATTGAAGATGACAAGGTCTCTGTTGACCTTTTAACAGAAAAGATCCAGGAGAATGAAGAGTTCGTCCAGTCTGTAGATATTGCCGCATTCAACAAAATCTAAAATGTGAAGCCACTTTATTTTTTAAGTTTACTTTTGAATAAAATCACATTTTTTTCCACATTATTTACTTTTATTACACATTTAAAAAAGCTATTTACATAGACAATCTAAATAACATTAGTCAGTCAAATAAACTGAGTGCAGCCATTGTGATGCATTTTATTAACAGTTAAGAATTCCTAATTTGTTCATTCCTTACTACTTAGTGTCTTTCGAAGTATTTGAAATACATTTAGTAAAAAAATATCACAATTCTTGAACCATTAAAATGTTATTGCACTCCTTATAGACAATCACACAATATATTGAGATTAGGGTAGCTACTTGGAAAATGTCACGATATATGGCGCGTTTACATTAATTCGGTCATCGAATGCGGCGACCGCATTCGGTTTAACCGAATTGATTCATCGAATTGGACTGTTTACATTAAGTCGGTCACCGAATACGGCGACCGTATTCGTTTAAGTTGTCGGTTTACCGGATTCGGCGACCGCATTCAGCCGAACTGTGTACACTCGTGTTGATAGCATCATCACGGATAGACATAATTATTGTGTTACGACAAGGAATTTTAACTCAAATCAGCCATGTTCAGTCACCAAAACGGTCTGCGGCCGAATACGGCTAACCGAAAACCTGTTTACACTAGTCGGTGACCGAATACGGGCTGTGGTCGAATTCGGCTAACCGAAAACCCGTTTACACTAGTCAGTAACCGAATACGGGCTGCAACCGAATCGTTCAAAACGACCTAATGTAAATGAGCCAATACTCGTAGTATGTAAATACGCAGTACACCCAGAGCAATGTATGTAAGAGATGCATATTCAAATTCAAACCAGTTATTCTTTACCCTAGCATCTGTACCTTACTTTGAGAAACTATGTGTACTGTACTTGCTAATAGAAAAGCATTTCATATTTAATAAACAAAAAGTTATAGCAGTTTGTAATAAACTGACGTCATGAAATAGTGATGTGAAAGTTTCTTTTGTAAAGAAGCTCCTGCTAGTACTTTCTCTTATCCTTTGACCAACACAAAAAGTCATTTCGATTTATCACTTATGCAGTCTTACTGGCTCATCGCCCCTATTCCGTGACTAGCAGGTTATTCAAAGTAATTAACACTCATTCAACTTTGACACCCTTAGGTATAGGAACACTGTCACCAACTGTAGCTTGCAGGAACATGTTGGGGATATCACTGCCGAAATATATCTTATTGTTTAGTGCTAGAGCCTCGTATCTCTTGAGCTCTAAATATTCTCTTGTTAATAGTAGTTTGTTGGCTTCCGCCTGTTTCTTCAGATGATAGTAGTCTGCCTCTGCTTTGGTTTGCTGTTTGGCTTTGTGAATAGTGTCTTCAATGACTTCAATCTTCTGTAAAGATTCTTTCTCCATGATTTTCTGTTCATATTGGATTTTCGCGACCTGTGCCTCTTTTTCGGCTTCGATGATGGCCTTACGCCTTGCTGTTTCGGCTTCCTTCTCAACAACCTGTAGACAGAAATTTGAAATTAGAGCTTCATATAAATAACGTAATTCATAAAGGCTCCAACTTATTGCTAACTTAAAGTCTCACCTTTTGATGCTGTGCAGCAATAAGGAGTTTTGACTTCTCTGCTTCCATAAGCTCATAATTCTTGCGGATTGTCTCTGGTATCTTTGGTTTAGTTACTCTGACTGCTTGCACCCTCAGTCCAGGGGCCATTTCATTCAAATCTTTTTGTAATGCCTGTGAAAATATTAACTATTAATAATGATTTTAACTCTAATCTAAATGGATATTTCCAGAGAGATTGGCCCTGTGGCTTAGGAACCCCAGTCATTATTTTCGATTGTAAAAGAGATATACTCACTGTTCTTAAATTCTCGTCTATTTGATCAAATAGATCAATATAAACTTCGTGCAGCGTGTGAGCACTGCAGAACTGGTTCAGTTCATGATGCACCTTGTTGAATATGAGTGTCTTGTCATAGTCAGCTGTGAAGTTACGCACCATGTCTAGCACTGCAAAACAAACAGTATTTAAAGTATTTCTTTCTTCTGGATTCTGACTGAAAGATTCCTAAATCTTTTAAATGGGTCTAACTCTTTTAATACTTTACACAAAATGATATTTCGTAAAATATTATTAGAAGGCTTCAGAATCTTTTAAAGTGTGCAAAGAACACCTTCTGAAACGCACATTGAAGCTTAAAAAAGTCTACCATCTAGAAAGGGCAATGTACAAAGAGGACCTCTAAAGTGACCATAAAAGATGTACAATGTACCTAAATACCTACCACTGACTGGCTCCAACTTGTTCACAACTTCAATCCGCTCAAAGTATATCATAACACCGCCACTTGTGCCACATGGAACATTCTTCACCTCATCAGTTTGAAGTGTTGTCTGGAAAACAAAAATATAGCAACTTAAAGGCTTATAGAAGTGTGTATTGAGCTTACAATTTATGTCACCATCGCAAACTAATTTACTTCCTTATCTTAGAAATGCAATAATTACGTGCATGTACCATAAATATGCAGTTAAAATTTTTATTGGCTTTTAATTCTGTTGTAAAGAAAGATAAAGAAAAATATCTATACTGTTGTCTACATTTTTATCAATTTTTCGAATTAGAATATCAAATATTTAAAAAAAACAAAACATGGCTAATGAAGCTATTTTTGATGATGTCATTTACGTTTTTTCGATAGCAGTCTGTCTCCTTACGGTTACGATTTACGAAATGACCGAGCTGTCAGGAGTCAGGACTCATCTTAGAGTCAAAAGAGTATAAAATCTTAGTAAACTTCTAGAATAATCCTTCACTATTCTGGGTCACAGGAACAGTTTAAGTAGTCATTGCCAGAAATTATCTCTAATTGATTACCTATTAATAAATTAACCTTACTTAACCCACATTACTCAATTGAGTCCTACAATTGATAAGCCACTGTTGCTGTTTTGTTAGACTTTTTTTTATTAATAACTAGCTTTTGCCCGCAGCTTCGCTTGCGTGAAATTTTGAACCAACGTTAAGCCTCTTTTTAGTGTAGTTATAAAATTCAAAAAGTCTACTCTTTATTATTTACTTTGAAGAGTGTTTATGCCAAATTTCAAGTCAATAACCCCATAGAATAAGGATTTCCATATGAAAGTTAACAACCCATTTCACCCGTTTAGAGGTGTAATTTCCAAAAACCCTTCCTTAATGTATGCCTACGTTATTAGAGGTACTTACTACCTATCAAAATTTCAAGTTTCTAACCTGGGGTAAGAAACTTGAAATTTTTAATTTTTCGTTTTTTTTTCGGTTTAGGCTCTGCGTTTATAGATCAGTCACCCAGTCAGTCAGTTTCTTACTTCAAAGTACCAGATTTTTCATACAAACTTTCAACCCTTATCATTTCACCGCCAGTGTCGGATTAAGACAGCGCGGGGCCCGTAGCAAATATGAAAGGGGGCCCTTGAGTTACATTACTTATTAATTTTACTGTTATAAAACAGTAGTATTACACTGATTTTGTATTAGTTCAAAGGGGTAAGTAAAATATGATATAATTACAAAATCTCTAATATTTAGAAGATATAACAACTGAATCAATAATTTTATTTGATATAACGATCACTAAATATAATAAACTTTAGATATAATTTTAAAATAACTAATTTTTATAAGCATAACATACATTGAATATAAAATGTTTCGGTATATCACTCAAATGACATAAAATTTATTTAGCCTATTAGGAGCAAATATATAAAATCAACAAAATCAGTTCCTTCTAACCTAACCCAAGCTAATCCATTTCGTCGGGGTGCCCTAACCTAGTAATTGGAACCAACTTGGATGTAGCGCTCGCCGGCCGCTGCCGCGGCACGCTCGCTCGCTCGCTCGGCTCGCGCGTTGGTGGTCACAGTTCTAACCTAACCTAACCCATTGATCGGGGTACCCTAATCTAGTCACTCCGTCCTACTTGCATGTAAACATGCAATGAGTACGCGTTAGTTCAAAAGAGTTTTATATTAAATGATTTTCGATCAGATGAACGTTATATTTAATAATATTAGACGAAATGAGTATTCAAGTATATAAATGTAAGGAGATTATATCAACAGTTGGTATAACTCACGTTTAATAAATCTTGTGAACGTTATTGAAATGAAAATATACCAAATACCTTTATATGACATGAGACGTACCCAGTTCAAAGCGATCGGGCGATCGTCAAAACATAAATAACAACACAAAAGCACGTAAAAACTAAGAAACTAACACGAAATAAAAAGGCCGTAATACACGCCTGAAAAGTGTAAATTAGCATTTTAAGCGTGTTTTTTTAATCATTACTTTTTCATTGCTATTTAAGTTTTGAGGCTTAATTTCTTAAATAAATAAATGTAATGAAATGGTTTGTTTGAATATACAAAAGAAAATAATCGCACAAAGCGTAACAGCAGTGCGAGCGAAGCGAGCGCGAATTTTTTTCGCGTTTTGGCGAAAGCATGATGTCATTCTAAGTGCATTTATGGCTTTTGGCTAAATTCACAAATGCTCAATTTTAAGTTGCCGATAAGTCTAGTGCTGTCACTTTCGTTGGACTCTCGTGATAAGTTTCATTCAAAAAATTACGCTCAGGCAGAGATGAGTGGGTTTAAATATGCGGGGCCCCCTTTCGCGCGGGGCCCGTAGCAATTGCTACTCTTGCTACGTGGTTAATCCGGCACTGTTCACCGCCTTAATGGTTGAATTTACAAAACCGTTCAAACACGTGTACATATATTTCTAACCAAAAACCCTATTATTTGATTTCATGCTTTTATTTTCGAAAAAACTTTCATCTCCTATTTCACCCCCTAGGGGTAGAATTTCCAAAAACCCACAAACAACTCAAACTTACTTCAAAAGTACCAAATTTTCTCATACAAACTTTCAACATTTATTTCACCCCCTTAAGGGCTGAATTTCCAAAAACGCTTAAATACATGTAATTTTGTTTCTAACCAGTAACTATATCATTTGATTTCATGCTTTTAAGTTTAAAAAATCTTTCATCCCTATTTCATCCCTTAGGGGTAGAATTTCCAAAAACCCTTAAACACGTATATGTTTATTTCACACTTAAAGCCTACATTTTTAAATCCATGTTTCTATCTTCATAACTACCAGATTTCTCATACAAACTTTCAACACTTATTTCACCCCCTTAGGGGTTAAATTTCCAAAAACGCTGAAACACCTTCATTTATTTCTAACCAGAAACTCAAGCTATTTACTTGGATAAGGATTAATATCATGATAAGAATGTCTTCAATTTTCGATTCTATCCGTGTTTTGATCGACTAATTTGAACAAAAAACGGTTGATATGTCTTAACTATAATAGTTAGACATATACCCACTCGGACTTTTTTTTGGATAATATAGTGTACTATAAACATGTCGTACATTATTTTTATGTTATCAATAGTTTTCGCAGCGCACGCCAAATAATAACTTTTATAAACAAATTTTTGATACCTTGGGTTACATTATTGTATTTTTCTTACGGATCCCTAATTTTTTGATAATTAAATATAGCCTATAGCACTCAGGGATAACGTAGCTTTCTATTGGTGAAAGAATTTTTGAAATCGGATGAGTAGTTTCGGAGATTACCCCCTACATACAAACAAACAAACAAACAAACAAACAAATTTTACCTCTTTATAATATTAGTATAGATTGACTCATGAAATTAATGTACCTGTATTGCTTTATATGATGTTAGTAGCGGAATCATCATGTGGAAGCCGGGCTGGCTGGTCACCGGGAGCAGCGCCCCTCCCTGCAAACAACAAAAAATAAACAATCATATTATTACACAGCATCAGTACCCCAAGTGTGAGTTTTTTTCGTTAACTACTGTAGTTGCGTCACGACAAAAATGTATGAAAATTTAGGCGGTGGCTCTGGGCGCCCCGTTCAATTTACGCGCGAATATTAGTATTGACCGGGGCGCCCACAGCCACCGCCTAAATTTTCATACATTTTTGTCGTGACGCAACTACAGTAGTTAACGAAAAAAACTCACACTTGGGGTACAGATCTGTATTCCCCAAAGGGCAGAGGTGTATAGTACACCCTCATTCCACCGTAATGTTTAACCTTTAGACCGCCACGGACATCTATGGACGTGAAATTAAAAAGTGCTCACGACGCCTCCGACAGCACGGCACATCGAAAATACCACTTTTACAGTTCTAAATAAACATACAACAGTATAATATCGATGTTTTATCTTGATTTTGTATGAAAGAAGGAATTTGTCACTTGGCGTAGAGAACACAGATTTTCGTTATTGACATGGCGGTCAAAAGGTTAAGTCCCATGTAAAAGAGGGCAAGCCTATTCCTGTAGACCGGGCACAAATCCAGACTCTGGGCTGCTACTGAGAAATTCCACATGGGTAAACCCAATAACACTTTGCCCGGCCTAGGGATTGAACCCAGAGCCTCACACTCATCAATTACGCTTGTGAACACTAGACCAACGAGGCAGCTATCATATTATTATTAGGTATATTACAGCTTTATGCCCTGAATCATGAGCTCCTTGTTCTCTAGGTCAATCTACACCATACTAGACATACCTGAAATATACACATAAGTAAAGCTGTGTAAACCAACACAAAGTTAAGTTACTGTTGCTTATGTGTGTGTACTTTAGGCTACAATAACAAAACATAATTAGTGTAGATTAGTCAGCAACAAACATTGGCTTATTTTTATCTATTGGCAATTATCCTTATCCTCATAATGTAATGTTTTGTTGTCAACTGCTTTACCTCATGTAGAGTACAATAGAGCCTCCTCAATAGAAATAATGACTGCTGATTGTTTGTTTCTAGGTTTAATTCCACAGTTGGGTTTATTGGGTTTTTCTGTTAGGCTATTTTAGTAGCAGCCTGGAGTTTGGAAATATGCTTGATAAATTGCAATAGGCTTGATGTGTGTGAGAGTGAGAACTGGGTGTACTATTATAGAGTAGAGGGTAGAGTTGTACTGCAATATTTATCAGGGAATACAGCAAGGCCGTAGCAAGTGGCTCTAAGGTCATGGGACAGTAAGTTTTTGAGGGGCCTTTTGGGTTTAGGAGGGCCCTGGAGTACTGTTCTGGTGGCTGCCAGGTGGTAGCTAAGGGCCTGAAATAGAGGCTTGATGTAATATTTAAAGAATCTGACTTTACTGTCTTGCCTGGAGCTGGCGCAATGCCAAATTCACTTTCTAAATTCTGTCCACCTACCCTGAAGACAATGTGGTTTAATTTTACAAACTCATACATAATTATAACAGCTACTTACACGGTAATACACGCCGACATGACCCTCCTCCACTTTGTGCAATGAGAAGTGCACTGTAACCCCCACTGCCAGTATAACCAAAGCCAAAACAGACGACTGATCCGCCATAACCGGACTGCGGAAATAACACGGTTTATTAGAATAATTCCATATTAGTAACCGCAACTATACAATAATCACGGACAATAATTCACCTCCACAAATCCAAGTGAACACTCACGATTAGCGGTATGATGAATGAATAATAATATTTTATGGTAAATACAAGATTGGATAGCTTTATTTACTTAGTTTTTATGCGTGCCCTTCGATAAATATCAGCTAAAATAATGTAAATCCTTAGATCGACGATAATTCGGTTTCGCACAAATAGCATCATTCGATGACATTTCGTTTGACAGCTATTCTTCAGTTTAGAAACATTCTGTAATCTACATATTCATCAGTAACTTTTGAATACTATTTTCTCAATTCACCCAATGTTAAGTTTATTGTTATTATTTGTAAACAATATTCAATACATTTTTTATTACAGTATACATTTAGTTTTAGTGTATTATTAATTCTTGAACATTCTTTCAATTTTGGGTACCAGCACGTTTTTGAACGGATATTCTATGAACGTCGGTTACATAATGGAGTACTAGGAATGTAGGATAGGCAGGGAATGCGGTCATAGTCACAGTACGACAATACATAAAGAAACAAAGGAAAATCGTTTGTAAAAATAGTACTTTTATTGTTGTTTGGAGCCATTTCCTTCTGCGGCACAAACATATGATTTTCCATCAGCATGTATAGCATCTAGCACACTGCTCATAGTGGTCTTCAAAGCTCTGTACTCTTCAAGTGCCTTAGCGCACAGTTCTCCTTCTGGGGAGTTACCTGGCTCTATAAATAGCATTTCCAAAGATCTTTTTAAATATTTCTCGGCGGTCGTTAATTCATCCTGTAAACAAGCGTATTTTTAGTTTACACGAGGTTTACGTCTCGTATCTAATATTATCTACACACCTAGTTACGTTACTTTATTGCATTCTTACCATATAGGCAGACCCTGTAATTTCACGTCCATCAAATAGCTTTTTTGCTAACTGGACCATTGCAGCATGCAATTCATAGAGTGTGATTGCTGTAACAGTAAGATTTTTAATAAACTTATCAAATTGTTAAAATAAGTGATTTAAAAATGTTGCTTCAAAATTTCAGCTAATTATTACTTTATTAACATAATATTATTTACCGTGATCACATAGCGGAGATGATAATGTTGAGATGGACGTGTAATTAGTAAATTAGAGCGAGTTTGAACGTGGCGTCAGTGGCAGAAAAGTTGAAAGGAATTCGTTTGTCTTGGTATGGGCATGTAATGAGGAGGGATGAAACGCATGACTAAAAGAATAAATATGAATGTTGATGGATGGAGGGGGAGAAGGAGACCAAAGAAAAGATGGATGGATTGTGTGAGGAAGAATATGAAGGAAAAATGAGTAAATGGCTGGTAGGGAAGAATGGAAGACAAAATCATATTGTAGCGACCACAAGTAACTTTACAAGGCAGAAAGATGATAAATTTCTCAAACACACCTTTAGTTCTAGATATTCCAGGACAAAGTGTTTCAAGCACAGGAAGTATTTCCTTGCACAAATCCATTTTGCGTCTCATCAACTTCTTGGTGGGGCGAGGCTCCCTGTTGATGGTGTCTCTCAGAACTCCTGCCAGGCGTTGTTTGGCCTCTAGCAGCAAGTAATGGTTAGGAGCGAGCACCAGTGATACGTTTCTGATGTATTCTTCTAGTTCTTTTTCGTCTTTTTTGTCTGTAACGAAATAATTTATTAACAGAGGCACAATAGCTTCCTAATCATATTAGACCCTGGCTGAAATGGATTTTACGACCGTGGATATATAAGGGATTATTCAATCAAGTGTTTGTGCTTTATGCGATCGCAGCCAATTACCGCCTTTCTGTTAGCCTCCACGAGTGATGATACTTAAGTACGTTTTGCGCGCCCTGAGCAATCAGCCCCGCTACCAATCTTGCTGACTAGCTAATTTTTTCACCACGGCATGAGCTATTCTCATATAACTCGTGCCGACACGAAAGAATAAGGCCGTTTAGCTATCACGTGGATATCACATTATGTTCCAAGATAGAACTCACAAAACATAGGAGTTTTTTCTAGTAGGTAATCTATAATCTTCTGTGGTAGGTACGATTCGGGCAGTATATAGGTATTTAGCACTGGGTCTTTACAGACTTTGATGTTATGGAAATACACACATCAAAAGTGTCTAGGGATCAAGCATTTTTATGCGGATTTCTTGAGATTGAGATGTGGCTTTGTAATAAATTTATGATTTTATAAATTTATATGGATCCTTTTTGGTGCATTTCATAATTTGAATCAGGAACTGTGAATCAAATTCGAGTAAAAGATGAAAATCAGCTGTCAATATTTTCCCTATAAAAACATACAACGCATTGAAGACATTATTAGTGCTACTGTTTCCCTACTACTGATTAAAACCAACGTTATTATGGAGCGGCGACGTCATTTAAGCAGGGAAGAAATGCTCAGAGCCGTGGGAATGATAGAAGCTGGTTCCCGGCAACGTACTGTGGCTTTAGCTCTGAATACAAGTCAGAGTGTTATCAGTCGACTTTGGACACGTTACCGAAGCACTGGTACCGTGGCTGAGCGCCATGGAGGACGGTATCGCTGCACCACACGGAGACAAGACCGATACATTCAAATCTTAACTCGAAGAGCTCCAACAATAACCGCCATGATGTTAGCCGTGAGGCTTCATCACTCTTCAGGGAACTTAATTAGCGACCAAACAGTCAGAAACCGCTTGCATGAAGTGAACCTTCATTCCCGAAGACCGCTACGGGTACCACCTATAGCAATGCACAATCGTAGGATTCGATATCAATGGGCTCTTGGACACAGAAATTGGGCAGAAGAACAATGGCGTTTCGTGTGCTTTTCTGATGAGTCTCGTTTTGGTATGAGACCGGATACAAGACGTATACGACACTGGAGAACCCCTGGACGCCAACAGCGATTAAAATCCTGCCAGGAAGTCCATCCTTATAGTGGTGGAACCATCATGGTATGGGCGGGTATTTGGATCGGCGGAAGAACTGAGTTGATTTGGATCAGAGGCAACCTCAACGCTCAAATTTATGCTGAGACGATTGTATCAGACGTCATCGTTCCTCTACAAGCGCAAATCGGTCCCTTATTTCAGTTAATGCATGATAATGCACGACCGCACACCGCAAGAGTTGTAAGACAGACTCTCGCCGCAGCTAACATCAATGTCCTGCCCTGGCCTGCTCAGTCGCCAGACTTGAACCCGATTGAGCATGCATGGGATATGCTACAGAGAAGAGCTCTGCCGAATATGGAGGGTATCCAGTCGCAAGAAGACCTTTTTTTGCTGTTGCAACGAACATGGGCGGCCATTCCACAGCGTGATTTGGATGAACTCATTTTGAGTATGCCAAACCGATGTTCTTGTGTTGTTAGTGTTCGCGGTAGAAACACGGATTATTAATTGTTTAAGTTACCCAATAAAATTTTAAAGAAAACTGTTATTTCAGTCTTTTTTTCGAACTTTTGTGTTAGTGGTTCAAATGTCAAAAATCCCTTTATTAGGAAAATGGCAAATTTCTTTATTAATGCAAAGGTGACTTGGTTTATCGTTACTGTGACAAACGAAAACACTTTATTTGATGAATCCTTAAAGAAAATTTTAATTAATATCAATCAGGAGAAGTTATTGCAAAAATATATGTTGATCCCTAGACACTTTTGATGTGTGTATAATAGCTGACTTGGTTTTTGTTTTGTTTACTTACTTATGACGCTGAACTTATCCATACAACATTGAACCTTATGTCCAATATTCATTTCCGGAAATGTTTTGTTACAATTATTGCACGTCCACTCTTCAGAGCTAGTTTGAGAGACATAGCCAGTCTTACAGTCGGGACAAATAGCTGAACTCATGTAAGTGCCTATCTCTGTGATGTCCGAACATCTGTTGCAGGTGCATTTGAAGTATTTTCCGATCATTAAATGCTGCTGGCGTATAGAAGTACCCTAAAAAAAGAGAAAATTTGCTAAATCAAATAAGTTAGACAAGTTGCAGTATCTAAGTAGGTACTCGTACAGTGTCATTATTATACTGCTACGATTAATAATCCACCTATCAAGCCTGGTGGTGGCGTTATCACTTTATAACCATCTATAGATGGTTATGTAACCTACATATATCTATACAACCAAGTCCGAGCCGGGTCTCCTGTCAACCTGGGGCCCATTTGATTAAACTACTCTGCAAGTCTGGACTCCATACTTTGGTACATTAATTCAGCTGAGCAGATCAAAATATGGAGTACAGACTTGCAGAGTAGGTAGTTTCACTAAATGGGCTCCAGGTCCATCAATTTGCCCTTGCGAAGACACGACGAAGGCTCAGTGTGTCACAGAAAACTCATCTGTTTGTCTAGCTGATTACCGCCGACTTACCTTCAAAGGATCCGTATAATTATAATAAATAGGTTCTCCCTTTTTGATATTAATACTGGCATGACAGACCAGTAGATTATTGTCGTTAATTGACATGTGCGTATTTCCTACGCAGTCGTGAGCTAACAAAGCCGCCTTCAAGTACACTCCGCGCAAAACTTCAGCGCAGCCAATAGCAGGGACGGCTGGGCCACGGACCTCAAAACTGTTCACGTCGATAGCTGCACAAATCTTTTGGATCAAATCTGCGTCAGGTATGTCGTCGATGATACTCAATGATTGGATGAACTGGAATACCACATTTTCAAAAATATAGAATACAATAGCAACATTTAGGTACTTGGCACAAAACACACAGACAGAAACAAAAAATAATCTTAAAAAAAATATAATTGCTGTGCGCCTAGCCGATGTACCAAATGGCCATATATTATGGCTCAACGGCTGAGCTTGACTGGCAATAGAGATGAGAGTCTATAATGAGATATTCACCTTCACAGTGTTTTCTGAAAATTCCCAAACACTGGTTCCCTTCCTTTCCTCTAAATGAGTTTCCAAATTCATGAACTCTTCCCAAGCCTGGGTATCCACTGTCCTCTTCATTAAAGCTCTAAGAGCTAGTAAGGATCCTACGTTTTGGACCATCGTCATAGGATGTAGACCATTGGTCAGTTTGACACTCCTGAAGAAGTCGCATTCGCTTTCAGTGTGCCATTCTGAAAAAGAAGCGTGATGACTCGTTACAATGTTTTGCCTATTAAGATATTTTACATAATTTAGCTCATGCATGGATTAGATAACTCTCCACCACGTTAACATTCAGGAGTTCATCAGGGTTAATTGAAAAACACCAACAACCTCTTAAGGGGTCATTGTACTCATCATTATGAACAACTTTTACTATGGGAGCAAATCTGAAATCGCGAAAAAAAACAGCTGTTCCCTACATTTTGACGAGATAAGCGAACATAAAATGTAGGGAACAGCTGTTTTTTTCTTCGCGATTTCAGATTTGTTCCCATATTAAAAGTTGTTCATTCATAATGATGAGTACAATGACCCCTTAAGTGGTTGTTGGTGTTTTTCAATTAACCCTTTATAACCGGTAACCCGAAGAATTTATCACAACTTGAAAAATATCAATTTCCAATAAGTATCAGCTAATTGGATTTGAAAATATTTCTACTTGTGCATTTCTACACAAAAACCTATTGTATAGGCACAATTTGCTACTTACTCTTGTGTAAATGTTCTGGGCACCCCTCCCCGGGGCATATTGGAGCCACCGCACATTTCTTACACACGACAAATTTGCTCATCAAAGGCAGATAGCAGTTGAAACATACGAGCGTAGTTTCGCTGTTTGGACCCAGAACGAAAGGCTCATCGGTGAGAATTGTTTCTCCCGCCTTCAGATCTTTAGCGGCTACTAGGTATCTAAAAGATATTTTTTAAGTGTTAGTATAGAAATGGTACATAAATACTACGTAGGTGCTCTGAATCATCTCACGTAGTGTGGCATTGTATAAAATGTGTGTGAGCAGGTTCGCTGCACGCGCCGCTAGCGCATTCATAAAGGGTGATTAAGGCTGGACATCTACCAGAGTTGAGCGAGGAAAATGTGCGGTGCGAAAACGTTTAGTGAGGATGTGAAACGATGTGACCCTTTCCACTAGAGCTGTGTGAGGAATGTGTAATGTATTAATGTGTAAGAATTATTATCTACCTCTTCCAAACACCATCTATGCGCATGTTTTCAAATCCTCGCACATTCCTAGCAACACATCCCTCGCTCGCATTTCTTGCTTGTTTTGTATAAACAAATACCTCGGTCCGCTAAGTCCATATCCACCAAAGCTGCGCAAAGCGAAGCTAAGTAAATGAAGTGATTCTATTGGTGCTTACAAAACTCATTCCTCGCTACGCAGCTTAGCACAGCTTTGGTGGATGCTAAGCCTTATGCTACACCGTGCCGGGCCCTGGCAGAGTTCGAATCGCTCGAAATACAAAGAACGCGACTCGTACCAGATGCTGACTGGACTCGGTGTAATATGAACTAGTCAATATAAAATATACGAAGTACATCTGGTCTATGCCTCGGCCACGGTGTAACATAAATCGCCCGTACGCGGCTTAACACACAATATAGGTCTCATGACTTTACTGGCCAGGGCTAGGCAGTACATACAGATCGCCACGTGCTACAATCCTTACGTACAAACTTACTTATTGATTCTTTTACACTTCTGCACCATTTCATGCACGCGTACACTCGTACGCAAGTTCCATCTCTACTTACCAAGTTATCATGCATGTAGTAACAAGCATACATACTTTAGTTTTTTTCCGCATATAAAATACAAAAAACACAACATTATTCTTTTACAACTATCTATTGTTATGTCATAGAGCGTATAGTGGCCTAAATAAATCGCAACTTCCATCTTGCTACGACTTCCGGGTTAGGTCAGTGTGCGGTCAAATATCAGGGACAATTTTTCATCACAAACCCCCATTTGAGTCTTCACTTAGAATAATTATGTATTTAGTTTCTCATAAATTAAAATACACAATAACAATGTGAGTAATTGTCACGTCCTACTAAGTCCATTTAAGGGTCTAACACACCTGCCGAGTTTGTCAGAGGTCTGCACTTCATATCTTGCGGTATTCGGTGCGGTCATGTTGCTCAGTACAGACAATGTAACCACAGGTGAACCGACCGGTAACCGCACACGAACGCGAGTTACTGAACACTCCCCGTATTTATAGCCGTTGTGAGCTATTTATAGGGCCATAACTCTTCCACAGCGCGAAATTCTGACAGCCGATGCTTTGATACAGTAGAGTTGCTATTGTTTTACGTTCGACCAATTACGTGTTAATTACTCGTGTAATGTTTTGTGTATATTTGTCTTGAATTGCTTGCAGATGCAGTGAATTTAATTTGTCATAAATGAAAGTCATTTGTAGAAAGTAACATTGCATTTATTATTGCTATTTACAGTAATGTTTACCTTATTTCAAAGGTATTCTTATGACTAGTAAAATATTTTATTTACAACAACATTATGTACATGTCTAT
The DNA here is from genome assembly GCA_905220435.1 of Amphipyra tragopoginis. Classification (NCBI taxonomy): domain Eukaryota; kingdom Metazoa; phylum Arthropoda; class Insecta; order Lepidoptera; family Noctuidae; genus Amphipyra; species Amphipyra tragopoginis. The sequence goes on from HG992009.1 coordinate 18,273,157, forward strand.
AAAAACAATTTATAAAAATCTGAAAATCACTAAAATTAAAGTACAGTTTTTATTAAACCATTCTTTAAAATGGGTTATATAAACGTGCATAATTTTTTTATGAATAAATCGCTAATTTTATATTTACAACAGTCTTCTCAAAGCGATACATGGCCTACTTAGTTATTTAACATCATAACAACTATGTATTGCTGTATTGTATTCATCACATGAATGTAAGTAAAATCGTTGTTACAAAATGGAATCATACCATCTTCTTGTCACAGAGTCATTGAGATTTGCCATCCTATAATTTAAAATCACTTGCGTTTAATGGCAATACGTACAGTCAATCATATGCTATGCTGGTCCCTGAAATAAAAGAAAAAAACAATGTTACAACACTTACAACTATACCATCTAAAGCCAGAAGGAGAAAAAAAGCCCCGGATTTTCAAAATCGTGCAGGTAAAGGAGAGTGACGAGATGTATGTAATTTGAGATCCAGTCTTAGACCCCGTTTAAACAACCTTTGTTCGACAAAAATGTAGCAAAGTAAGTCGTTTTAAAAGGTAAATCAATACACACATCGCTCATTTGGAGCGACAGTGACATAACTGCAAAAAAATGCGAAGCTGAGAGATAATTACACCAAAATTATCTCCATAACCATCTATGTCTAAGGAGTAAAAACGCCACATTTGTTAGTTCAAAAAACGCGCGCTAGAGGGCAAAAAGACTTCTTTATTCTTCTTCATTAGTGTTATGAAAAAATCTTAAAACTGGCGTAGTGTAAAATTTACAGCATTTATGTCACTGTCGCTCCAAATGACCGCATAAATACAATAAAATATTAGATTAAATAATATAATTACTACATCAAGATGTATTTTACGTTAAATATGACTCAATAAAATTAAATTTCACAAGTCGTCTGAAAGAAATGTAGAAATAGTAGAACAAAATAAAACTAACAAAACAGCAAATTTCTTTTGACTTCTACAAGTTGGGTGAAAAAATAACATAAATCCAACGTAGCCGTTAGATACGAAAATTTGTATAAGGGCCAGTTTAAACGCGGCAGGAACCTGGCCGATCAATTGCCTGTATTTATTTATATTGGAATCCCTATTTTCGTCCAGACTGCTTTGTTTGGTCCTATAGGCTGCGCGTCACGACCGCCGGACGAACGCTGTATAGTATATGATGCACCCTACACTAAGCTATTTGGAAATAATGTTAGGTAGATTAAAATGAATTTGCTGCGAATATATTTGACGATGTCTAGTCTAGTGACTAGACATCGTCAAATATGCAGAGACACACTAGTGTCTCTGCATAATACGGGGAAAAGGATAGACTATAAGTTAAAGTGATAAGAAAATACACCTCATGAAGAATCTAGGTCATTGTTCAGTGTTTGCGTTTAGGGCACGTATGACGTATTACAGAACACATATAGGTACATACGTCATCGAGCACAGAGAGCGAGGTGGACTGGTGCGAGGCGCTGATGATGTCCTGCAGACAGCGCGCGAACTCGTCGATGACGTCACGCATGGGGTCCGGCTCACTGTCGGGGGGCGGCCCGCTCTCCACGGCCGCCGCCAGCAGGCACTGCACTGCACTGCACTGCACTGCACTGCACTGCACTAGGTACATACCTCATCGAGCACAGAGAGCGAGGTGGACTGGTGCGAGGCGCTGATGATGTCCTGCAGACAGCGCGCGAACTCGTCGATGACGTCACGCATGGGGTCCGGCTCACTGTCGGGGGGCGGCCCGCTCTCCACGGCCGCCGCCAGCAGGCACTGCACTGCACTGCACTGCACTGCACTGCACTAGGTACATACCTCATCGAGCACAGAGAGCGAGGTGGACTGGTGCGAGGCGCTGATGATGTCCTGCAGACAGCGCGCGAACTCGTCGATGACGTCACGCATGGGGTCTGGCTCACTGTCGGGGGGCGGCCCGCTCTCCACGGCCGCCGCCAGCAGGCACTGCACTGCACTGCACTGCACTAGGTACATACCTCATCGAGCACAGAGAGCGAGGTGGACTGGTGCGAGGCGCTGATGATGTCCTGCAGACAGCGCGCGAACTCGTCGATGACGTCACGCATGGGGTCTGGCTCACTGTCGGGGGGCGGCCCGCTCTCCACGGCCGCCGCCAGCAGGCACTGCACTGCACTGCACTGCACTAGGTACATACCTCATCGAGCACAGAGAGCGAGGTGGACTGGTGCGAGGCGCTGATGATGTCCTGCAGACAGCGCGCGAACTCGTCGATGACGTCACGCATGGGGTCCGGCTCACTGTCGGGGGGCGGCCCGCTCTCCACGGCCGCCGCCAGCAGGCACTGCACTGCACTGCACTGCACTGCACTAGGTACATACCTCATCGAGCACAGAGAGCGAGGTGGACTGGTGCGAGGCGCTGATGATGTCCTGCAGACAGCGCGCGAACTCGTCGATGACGTCACGCATGGGGTCCGGCTCACTGTCGGGGGGCGGCCCGCTCTCCACGGCCGCCGCCAGCAGGCACTGCACTGCACTGCACTGCACTGCACTAGGTACATACCTCATCGAGCACAGAGAGCGAGGTGGACTGGTGCGAGGCGCTGATGATGTCCTGCAGACAGCGCGCGAACTCGTCGATGACGTCACGCATGGGGTCTGGCTCACTGTCGGGGGGCGGCCCGCTCTCCACGGCCGCCGCCAGCAGGCACTGCACTGCACTGCACTGCACTGCACTAGGTACATACCTCATCGAGCACAGAGAGCGAGGTGGACTGGTGCGAGGCGCTGATGATGTCCTGCAGACAGCGCGCGAACTCGTCGATGACGTCACGCATGGGGTCTGGCTCACTGTCGGGGGGCGGCCCGCTCTCCACGGCCGCCGCCAGCAGGCACTGCACTGCACTGCACTGCACTGCACTAGGTACATACCTCATCGAGCACAGAGAGCGAGGTGGACTGGTGCGAGGCGCTGATGATGTCCTGCAGACAGCGCGAACTCGTCGATGACGTCACGCATGGGGTCTGGCTCACTGTCGGGGGGCGGCCCGCTCTCCACGGCCGCCGCCAGCAGGCACTGCACTGCACTGCACTGCACTGCACTAGGTACATACCTCATCGAGCACAGAGAGCGAGGTGGACTGGTGCGAGGCGCTGATGATGTCCTGCAGACAGCGCGCGAACTCGTCGATGACGTCACGCATGGGGTCCGGCTCACTGTCGGGGGGCGGCCCGCTCTCCACGGCCGCCGCCAGCAGGCACTGCACTGCACTGCACTGCACTGCACTAGGTACATACCTCATCGAGCACAGAGAGCGAGGTGGACTGGTGCGAGGCGCTGATGATGTCCTGCAGACAGCGCGCGAACTCGTCGATGACGTCACGCATGGGGTCTGGCTCACTGTCGGGGGGCGGCCCGCTCTCCACGGCCGCCGCCAGCAGGCACTGCACTGCACTGCACTGCACTGCACTAGGTACATACCTCATCGAGCACAGAGAGCGAGGTGGACTGGTGCGAGGCGCTGATGATGTCCTGCAGACAGCGCGCGAACTCGTCGATGACGTCACGCATGGGGTCTGGCTCACTGTCGGGGGGCGGCCCGCTCTCCACGGCCGCCGCCAGCAGGCACTGCACTGCACTGCACTGCACTGCACTAGGTACATACCTCATCGAGCACAGAGAGCGAGGTGGACTGGTGCGAGGCGCTGATGATGTCCTGCAGACAGCGCGCGAACTCGTCGATGACGTCACGCATGGGGTCTGGCTCACTGTCGGGGGGCGGCCCGCTCTCCACGGCCGCCGCCAGCAGGCACTGCACTGCACTGCACTGCACTGCACTGCACTAGGTACATACCTCATCGAGCACAGAGAGCGAGGTGGACTGGTGCGAGGCGCTGATGATGTCCTGCAGACAGCGCGCGAACTCGTCGATGACGTCACGCATGGGGTCTGGCTCACTGTCGGGGGGCGGCCCGCTCTCCACGGCCGCCGCCAGCAGGCACTGCACTGCACTGCACTGCACTGCACTAGGTACATACCTCATCGAGCACAGAGAGCGAGGTGGACTGGTGCGAGGCGCTGATGATGTCCTGCAGACAGCGCGCGAGCTCGTCGATGACGTCACGCATGGGGTCCGGCTCACTGTCGGGGGGCGGCCCGCTCTCCACGGCCGCCGCCAGCAGGCACTGCACTGCACTGCACTGCACTGCACTAGGTACATACCTCATCGAGCACAGAGAGCGAGGTGGACTGGTGCGAGGCGCTGATGATGTCCTGCAGACAGCGCGCGAACTCGTCGATGACGTCACGCATGGGGTCTGGCTCACTGTCGGGGGGCGGCCCGCTCTCCACGGCCGCCGCCAGCAGGCACTGCACTGCACTGCACTGCACTGCACTAGGTACATACCTCATCGAGCACAGAGAGCGAGGTGGACTGGTGCGAGGCGCTGATGATGTCCTGCAGACAGCGCGCGAACTCGTCGATGACGTCACGCATGGGGTCTGGCTCACTGTCGGGGGGCGGCCCGCTCTCCACGGCCGCCGCCAGCAGGCACTGCACTGCACTGCACTGCACTATGTACATACCTCATCGAGCACAGAGAGCGAGGTGGACTGGTGCGAGGCGCTGATGATGTCCTGCAGACAGCGCGCGAACTCGTCGATGACGTCACGCATGGGGTCTGGCTCACTGTCGGGGGGCGGCCCGCTCTCCACGGCCGCCGCCAGCAGGCACTGCACTGCACTGCACTGCACTGCACTAGGTACATACCTCATCGAGCACAGAGAGCGAGGTGGACTGGTGCGAGGCGCTGATGATGTCCTGCAGACAGCGCGCGAACTCGTCGATGACGTCACGCATGGGGTCTGGCTCACTGTCGGGGGGCGGCCCGCTCTCCACGGCCGCCGCCAGCAGGCACTGCACTGCACTGCACTGCACTGCACTAGGTACATACCTCATCGAGCACAGAGAGCGAGGTGGACTGGTGCGAGGCGCTGATGATGTCCTGCAGACAGCGCGCGAACTCGTCGATGACGTCACGCATGGGGTCTGGCTCACTGTCGGGGGGCGGCCCGCTCTCCACGGCCGCCGCCAGCAGGCACTGCACTGCACTGCACTGCACTGCACTGCACTAGGTACATACCTCATCGAGCACAGAGAGCGAGGTGGACTGGTGCGAGGCGCTGATGATGTCCTGCAGACAGCGCGCGAACTCGTCGATGACGTCACGCATGGGGTCTGGCTCACTGTCGGGGGGCGGCCCGCTCTCCACGGCCGCCGCCAGCAGGCACTGCACTGCACTGCACTGCACTAGGTACATACCTCATCGAGCACAGAGAGCGAGGTGGACTGGTGCGAGGCGCTGATGATGTCCTGCAGACAGCGCGCGAACTCGTCGATGACGTCACGCATGGGGTCTGGCTCACTGTCGGGGGGCGGCCCGCTCTCCACGGCCGCCGCCAGCAGGCACTGCACTGCACTGCACTGCACTAGGTACATACCTCATCGAGCACAGAGAGCGAGGTGGACTGGTGCGAGGCGCTGATGATGTCCTGCAGACAGCGCGCGAACTCGTCGATGACGTCACGCATGGGGTCTGGCTCACTGTCGGGGGGCGGCCCGCTCTCCACGGCCGCCGCCAGCAGGCACTGCACTGCACTGCACTGCACTGCACTAGGTACATACCTCATCGAGCACAGAGAGCGAGGTGGACTGGTGCGAGGCGCTGATGATGTCCTGCAGACAGCGCGCGAACTCGTCGATGACGTCACGCATGGGGTCTGGCTCACTGTCGGGGGGCGGCCCGCTCTCCACGGCCGCCGCCAGCAGGCACTGCACTGCACTGCACTGCACTGCACTAGGTACATACCTCATCGAGCACAGAGAGCGAGGTGGACTGGTGCGAGGCGCTGATGATGTCCTGCAGACAGCGCGCGAACTCGTCGATGACGTCACGCATGGGGTCCGGCTCACTGTCGGGGGGCGGCCCGCTCTCCACGGCCGCCGCCAGCAGGCACTGCACTGCACTGCACTGCACTGCACTAGGTACATACCTCATCGAGCACAGAGAGCGAGGTGGACTGGTGCGAGGCGCTGATGATGTCCTGCAGACAGCGCGCGAACTCGTCGATGACGTCACGCATGGGGTCCGGCTCACTGTCGGGGGGCGGCCCGCTCTCCACGGCCGCCGCCAGCAGGCACTGGCACACCGCCTCGATCACCTCCGACGTCATGAAGCTGCACGGTTGTCTGCAAATAACATTACATCACATCACGCCTGTATTCTCAAAGGGCTGGACAGAGGTGTTCAGTACACCCTCATTTCGCCGTTATAAGTACCATGTAATAGGGAGCAAACCTATTGCCATCAACTGGGCACAGAGCCAGAATACGGACTGCTACTAAGTAATTCTAATCGGAAAAACCCGGTAACACTTTTCCCGACCTAGGGATCGAGCACTAGACCATCTAAGTTCAACTAGAGCTAGACGCTATCTCGCCGGCCGCTCTGAAATAGTCGGATATCTCTGCGCAGTAACAAATATTAGTAGTAGAAAGTTATAAGGTGATTTATTTTTCAAAAAATGTTGACTTCTCACAATCCTATTTTTCAGTAGTCACATACAGCTGAATAACAAAAGGTTCCACACACGGACTGCTCGCACACTCGCTATAAAAACGAATTCATTAGCAACATTATTTTAAGGAATACTTGAATACGTACTTGACTTGTCCAACAGGTGGTGGTCGGAACGTGGGGTCAGTCAGTTTGTTACGTAATCGCATGGCGTCACGACGTCTCTCTAACGTCTCCTCCACGTTACGACAGCCTACACACTTACACATAGATGTACACGCTATTTTAGCCTGTAGAAAGAAAACAAATTTTAGAACAATATTCATGAAATTCGCGGTTATGCTGGCTGGTGTCGTGAGAATCATTAATATTAAAATTGAAGGGAAGCATCCACCAAGGAGTTGATTACGTCATGCTGGAACGATTGAAACTCGTCAAAAAGTTATAATACAGCATCAAACTTACAATTTGTCGAGTACAATTTTGTAGTTACCTCATAACATTCACAGTAGTTTTTGAGACAGCCACTCCTTTTACAATTACAGCCTTTATTATGCCTTCTAATTATGTCTGGACCCCCACTTTTCGCTTTACCTATCTTCGGCCTGTAAACACAAAACATTTAGATTTATTTGTAGTTTTCCAACTGAATTTTGACCAACAGAAAGAAAAATTGATTTGAAGTCATATTTTAAAATCCAACATATTCGTAAGTATCATGTATCATTCACATTATCAATCGCAGGAGGGCGAGTTCGAGGCCGGCTAGCACCTCTGACTTATCGAATGCATAAACGAGTAACAATTCGGTGTGTAAAGTTTTTTTGGTACTTTGTTTTTTCTTTAAGCTTAGTCTATTTATGGAAACTGGTTTGAAAATGTTTGTTTTCTACACGGTAGTTATTTTTTATTATATTTTTTAAGTTTTCCTAGTGATGACGTCACGCGATAGGAGGGGTTACCATAGATAACGAAACCAATTCTTTGTCTACGCCAAGTATAATACCATAGAATTTTCATACGTCACGAAAAAGGAAGATAGTCACTTAGAGGTCAAATAGATGTCAAGTGAATTCATGCATTTCTGCTAAAATAAACACCATCTTATAATTTTAAGAGCTAAAATTGCAAAATAAGGTTTACCAAACTAAAACCACGGAACGGTTTTGGAATCAGCATAGGTAACTTTTACTTTACATACCGAATTATCACTTGCGTTAATGGTGAAGAAAAACATCGTGAGGAAACCTGCACACCTGTGAGACCTCCAAATAGTTCTCGATGGTGTGTATTCCGCCAACTCGCATCAGGCCAACGCGGTGGATAAATCTAAACCCTTCAAGGCTCGTGCCCAGCAGAGGGACCATAATGTGCGGATTATATGCACCACAGTAAGTTTTTGGCAGTTATTGAATGTATTAATAATGTCAACCATAATTACCTGAAAGCATTCGGGTTTCTATCGAGACACGCCCTGATAGCCTTCTGCCTCAGCTCCTCGTTCTCCAGATTGTTGTGACAATTGTTACAGTTGCAACGGTTACAGAACTCTCCGTTCGCGAAGCAGTCGCAGTACAACTTGAGGCACTGTGACTTCGTACAATTGCACGCCTTGCGAGGTCTGAGGCCTAGGTCGCCGGATACTAAATCTGGACACAAAAATACATTCATAAGACCATTTATTTGATATACTTTTATGAAAATTACCATAGCCTGCTCGCAGTCCAGACATGAATCCTATAGAAAATGCTTGTGACATGCTCAAAAGCACATCGCAACCCACCAGGTACCCTGAGTGTATATTTGCTGTTAGCAGGATACACAGTTTTAATACAAGAAATGACTAATTTTTATATTTTATAAACATATCATATAATGGATGTTAGAGTAGGCTTTGTAAACAGACTACAAAAATATAACAAGATAATTAATAGAGCACAAATTATTGCTTACCACTTTCGGAAAGCGCTTGCGACGCTTTTGGTGAAAGGTATGGCAAGCCTTCTTGTTCCATATTAGAATAACTACTATCATCCTGAAAAAAAATAAGAGTTGTTGAAAAGAATTATATTTGGTTCTCGTCAGAGTGCAACTGTACGCCAACGAACGGGGCTCGATACCGCTCGCGCTAGAAAGCGGATTCCTTCTATACGATTTCCTCAAATTCAACAAATGACGAACGTTCGTTGGCCTTCGTTGGCTTGGTGTGTACGCACTACATTAGTAGTTTAGTGGTTTCAACAAGCTGAGCTTGAAGCTACCCTCTTCTATCGCATTAGACTTAGTACAATCATTTGTGAATCGTGGGTATCTTCTTCTTCTTTCGTGTCGACACTAGCTATATGAGAATAGCTTATGCCGTAGTAAAAAGACGACTTGGCTTATGATCAGCAAGGTTGGTAGCGATGTTGACTGCCTACGGTGCGCCGGACGTACTAAAGTACCGTCACTCGTGGATGCTGTTTTCATGCACCCCAACAAACACTATTTATTATGTGCCTTTATTATGTGGCATTATTATGTTCTGCAAGGGCCGTGTATATTAATATTACGATAACTAAAGGACTTGCGGATCCGCCATCAATCCAGCCTAACTTTAGGATGATGGTAGTAAATTTCTCAACTGTTCAAGGATAATGAGCCCATTATTATCCCACTGTTGGGCACAGACCTCTTCTTAGACTGAGAGGAGTTTAGGGCTTAGTGGGGCTAAAGCTTCGGGTTGGCGAACTATACACAAAGGCTCGTACGTAGTACATTTTAATGACTTACCCTCATCTGGTTCTGTTGTTTCCCGAAGCTGGAAGGTATGACAATGAGCGGGTGTTCATCCGATCTGTTGCTATTGTCGTGTTGATCCATACTGTTCGTGTTCTCGTCTTCCACTGGAGTCTGGCAATGATACATAAATCATATTCAATATGTCAACTCGCTTTAGAAAGCCTTTGTCTTTAAAATCACGCGGCAGCTCGCGTGTTTGCGGAGAATGCATCTGGAGTTTTCAATGATTACTAAGGCAAAACGCGAAAACTCTCAGGCAGTCTAAGTTTTAATTTGAAACAAGACTGATGATACTAGTTCTAAACAAACTGGGTAAAAGTCTTGTTTTTTATTTAAAATTTTCGTTTATCCGTCGATCCCGGGTGCCATACGAATACCTAATGACAGTCGTTACGGCCAGTCAGAAGCCCGAAAGTCTGGCAATCGGTCTAACGTTAGGATATCGGCTTTGCCCAGTAACTTTACTGGGTCGCTGAGGTCTGATGGCAGTCGCTCCGTGTAAAAAACTGGTATTCAGCCGCATCTGGTTAGACTGGAAGCTGATCCCAACATAGTTGGGAAAAGGCTAGGCAGAACATTTGAATTTTTAGTTTTTTGCGATAAATTCTTTTCTTTCTTACACAAAAATCGATTAAAAAAGACGAATGAACAAGTTAGTGCTACACGAATAATGTTAACAAAGAAATATTGATTCACATACCCCTTGTCTCTCAAAGTCGACCTCGACCTCGTGCATGCCGTGCATGGGGTCCTGCTCGTCGTCGGCCACGGTGTCCGCTATGAGCGCCCGCAGCGCGGCCTTGGCCTCCCGATCGTAGTCGTCCTGCTCCGCCCCACGCTCCGGTTCCCGCTCACTCACATTCACCGTCACTTCCGTGTCCTCGTGCTGCATACTGTGACTTTCTAGGAGGTCTGACACTTCTTCCAAGTTGGTTTCTCCCATTGGTGATAAGGGTGCGAGTAAACTTTGTGATGAACGGGCTATTTGTTGTTGTTGCTGCTGCTGTTAATAAAAGAAAGTTTTTTATCTTACATGTCATGATCACCTGCAAAAAGGGGGTTTTTAGAGTCATGTTGGTGTCGAAATTCCCTTAACACGTTCACTGGGGAAAAATACAGACGGTACGTTTCTGCACACACCGTGTGTTTGCATACTTTTTGTATGTGCGCAAAGGCGCTGTACTGGCTGATAAAAAAATGTATGTGCAGTTATCAAAGTGTTAAGTGCTAGCGTGGTGGACTCAGGCCTATACTCTTCTCATTCTGAGAAGAGGCCCGTGTCCTGCATGCTATATTATGGTTTAAGAGTTTTATTTTTTCATTAAGAATTAACAACAATTCACTTACGACACAATGAACAACTTGAACTTAAACAATGATTACAAAATAAACTTATAATGAGCCTACAGATACTACGTTAAATATTACTTTTGTATTATACATTGTTCGGTTGTTCCGTGTCCCGATTGTACTCCCGGTGTAGGCAAATGCATTGTTGTACACACAATGCACTGATAACGGTAGACAGTTGGATGTAGGACTCCGTAGGAGACGTCCGTCATGCAATTTATCAGACACAGTTCCAAACAGAAAATTTAAGTGATAATTTCCTAAAAGTAGACTACAATAACACAGAATTCATAATCTGGGAATCGAACATTAGATCTCAGGCACAGCAGCCGAACAGCAACGTATAAAGTGGGTAGCACATGCACACGTACTTAATTAAAGGTACACTTACACACATCAGGCATGTCGCCGTCAAGTCGCCGATCAGTCACGTCAACTTTAATGGACGTAACGTGGAGTACTTTTATTTTATTTATTAAAGCTCGCGGTTTTTAAGTTTGCCGAACTTACTGGGCTCGCGTTGGTAACCAATTGACAAGCTATAGTCCGACAAGTTCTTACGCGACCATCCTATGGGGTGATAGACGTTTGGGAGACGCCGTAGCAACTTGTAGCTTGTGGTGCAGCTCGCGTTTTAGTTCCCCGCTGTACCACCCCCGTTAACGTTAGAATACTGTGTCCCCCAACGTCGCTCCGTAGCACGTTCGCGCGCGAACTTGTCAGAATATAGTAAAATGTCACACCGTTTGAATAGCTGCCGACCTTAGTCCGTGGTTGCATACTTTGGCTGACACATGCGTGAAAAAGGTCGTTGTGCCATAAGTACGCGAGTGTACTCGCGTTTGTCTGTCAGCTACTTTTGTGTCGATTGAAAGTATCTTTGCGCCGGGGGATATACTTAATCAGTAGGGCCAAAACACACAAACACAACCCTCTGACCGTAATTTGAAATTCAATAAATATTTTGTGTTGGATTGAGGGCGCTTTTGCGCTTTGAAGTTCAAGTAATTTCATTTCAACGATAAATACACGACCTATATCACGGTAATTTATCATTGGAAGCTAATAACATTATTTCAGTTCAAAGTTCTGACTAAATACATGTTACTAGTTTATGAGATTCGTTATACGCACGGTTTTTATAATGAAAACTGGAAAGGTAATTCATAAAGTTAATATTGAACTGTAAATTCACTTTCACAGAGTTTTTTGCACGACACAGTATAAATCTAGATTGATTTGATCAGTTTCGTAAAGCAGTCAGTGCTCCCACTTACCTGTACAGGTTGCGAAGGTTTCATGGCCACGGGCGCTATTCGCACTAACTTTTTCTGAGGCTTCGTGGTCACTGTACAACAAACACAATTTTATATCAGCTCTTTACTATTTAGCAAACGACGCCAACTTATACTGACAACTGACTTCTATAATTTAAAATTATTCCAAAGCAAGTTCCATGTTTAATATTTTCAAATTAGTTTCAAATAGAGAAACATTTCGTAATTAGAGTTGTGTGTCAATATTATTTGAATGTTCTGTTTTCCATTTTCTAAAATTAATATTTTTTAAAGTGTCACACTGTGAAAAAGTTAAGTGGGGAATTAGTTAATTTACTAGAGACCAATGCGGGGTTCTCACACACCTACCGCAGGGGCAATCTAGGGTGTAAAAGTGGGGATGACCCTTAATTGCCACCTTAATTGTGATGTGTATAGGCAAGTAGGGGCAATTTCAATGTGTGTAGAGACAATTCCGATATTCCCGCGACCGCCGTGCGCCCTAGATAGCCCCTGCGGCAGGTGTGTGAGTAGCCCACTTTATAGTAACCTATTACAAATAAATTGTGTTATTTGTACACACAACATTATAAAATGATGTTTATCTTACTTTTAGTGGCTGTATTTCCAGTAATTACCAATGGAGGTGGTTGTCCACTCATCATTTTCTCTGCTGTCATCTGAATTAGATTACCTGGAACATATACAAGCTTCATATAGATACGAAACGTGTTCTAAAAATAGTAATAAAACTACCTTTCTCGTTATTAAGCCCTTTCCTCACAGACTGAGAACCGCAAGAATGTGGCGAGGTTGGTAAGGGTAACTATCGCTAAAGGAGTTTTTGAACTAGCACAGCAAGTAATATGCTTTCTGTTCGACGTAATGAAACAGTTCGCTGCACTTTTGATTCGCAGTTTATGGGGCTTTAGAGTTTTTTTACACTTTTGCAAACTCATTGAATAGGTAAATAAAATGAACGTTACCTTTATTGTCAGTCAAAACGAAACTTTTAGAAGGCACGGCCAACGGAGGAGCTTTAGCCACCAGTTTCTGCGGCGCGGGAGTCGGGTTTGTTATCAGTCTGATGTATTGGATCTACAAGAAAAAAATAGAGTACTTATATAGAGTGAAAAAAAAATGGTAATGATAGCATTAATTAATCATTATTGACAGTGACAGTATGGAACTAAAGCTAAAAGTCATTTTGAGATAATGAATGTAAACAAACTACTCTCCTCTTTTCAGATAACTTCTTTGCTAGGGCAAGTTAAAATTACTTAATTTATGTAGTAGTTTAGTTGCATTTTTTAAATACTTAATTACGGTATTCACCTGCGTAATGTAACGTTATTGTTTCAAGTGGCAAAAATCATAAATCACCACTTTTATTTTTTATGTGATATGTTGGCAAATAAGTCGAGGGCCCACATGATGGAAAGTGGTCACCGCCGCCTTTATGCAACGACAACACCTAGAGGATTGCTGATGCATTGCCAACCGTAGAGACAAAATTGTAAAGTCTCAGATATACATAAAATAGCGCCTTTTTCCCATGGTGTAGGCAGAAACTATAGAACGCCACATGCTACGATCCCTACATACTCCTTTCGCTTCGCCCACGTTCATACATAGTTTCATGTGCAATTTCACCAGCACCCATACCCTTCAAACTGAATCACAGCAATGGTGCTCGACTGAGTTTTCTTTACTACATGCTAAAATTTTAGGCATATGTTTTACTTTTTCCACAGTCATGCACCTCCACCTCTTTCTATCTAGTTTTTAGATAGTGTTGTCATACTTACGCCTTTGCCCGGTACGTTTATTTGATGTAGTTGCGACCGTTGTCCTTGTATCAGCACATTTCCATCCTTAGTTAGCTGATACAAAACGAAGATAGTTTTAATTAAATGAGTATAGAGCATTGTATAAAATGGGTGCCAAAATCAGGACACGAAGAGCGAGTCCGCTCTTCATTCTGATTTGTCGAAATCCTGTTAAACTGCGCATGCGGCAGTGCACTCACTCAAGCGCAAACCTTATGGTCGTAGAAGAAGTGTATTAAGTATTATTTTGATTTAAATTATATTTTTAGTGAAGGTTGGTGCATACCTGTGCCGTTTTAGGAGGGGCCGTCGTCTTCAATATGACGTTTTGACTTGGATTTGCAGTTATTACCACCTTTTTGGTAGTTGTACCTGCAACAGTCAAAATGTATTCAGCATTTTTTTTTTATATCTTGTGTCTTTTAATCGGGTAGTTATACTATTTCAATCCGCTTACCTTGTGACGTCGCTGGCATTAACTTCGGTGTAGGCGATTTTATCGCTATTATTTGCTTTTTGGTGAACTTCACTCCTTGTTTTGTTGGAGATGCTAGTAACACCTAGAACAATGTTATTTTTTTAAATATTGGTGTAAATTAGGTTAGCCTCACATTACTGCTTACATGAGGTTTATTGTTTCTCCTTTATACACAAACAAAGGGAATATTAAGTGAATCACCAACAATGATATTACAAAATTCCTTAAAGTGTACAAAATTATCTTGGCATATAGCCAACATTCACGTGTCAATAAACTTTCATACAAGTGCATAAATGCGCAATTAAAGCTTTTATGCGTTTCATGTTAATTGTGACACGATTACGCGTGTTAATGGATATGGACAATCGGACATCTACCTTTTTACTTATAATCATCATTCACACAATATCCCACGGCTGGGTTTAATAGGCCTTCCTTGAATTATGCCCTTCGCCTCCGTCCCGTGTCAATCGCATCCAAATTTAACCTGGCACTGTTGCTTATTTCCCTTTCCGTGTCCAACTGGCGACACCGGTCTCGCGAAATCCGCACGCTTTTGTATTACTACGTAATTCTACTAGCCCGTGTTCAATTCGCGTCAACTGCGCACGCCTTTGTGATCAAGTGGCGCTGGGGGAGGTTTTTACAAAATAGTGTGCAGTTGAACTGTACACTTTTTTGACTTGATTCTTGACTGTACGAGTCTTCAGAAGCGTGTTGAATCGGCGACGGTATTAATTGAGGTACTGCTTTCATTGCTGATACTTGTTTTCCAACTGACTAATTTGAAGACCGAGCGAAGCGAGCTCTGGAATTTGGGGCACCCCGACACTGATAGGTTAGGTTCGAAGGGCATGACGGGGGTTAAAGTGAGCGAGCGAACCGAGCGAACGAAACCCCCGTCATGCCCTTCTTGTTAGGTTACTTTAAACCCTGGAGACAGAAATAGGAGCACCGCGCAGCGGGGCTCCGTCGACTCTTTCATTTCAAAATCTTTGGTAAATTCACTGAAAATCCTTTTAAACTCATCCATTAACGCACGGGCGCCCCTGTGGCGGCTCCCGCCTGCTTCGGCCCGCACGATTTATTCCGAACATTTACGGATGCACTCAATCAGCACGGATTTGCTTTGAACAGATCAATTAAAAAATTCAATGGCACACTGTTTTGTAACACCTCTTTTAATGTTGCTTGATCGCAAAAACGTGCTCAGTTGACGCGAGCTGAGCACGGATTGGTTGAATTGTGTAGCCAGTTGGACACGGAAAGGGAAATACGCGACACTATTATAATATTGTCGGCCACGAAACACCTTTAGGTTAGATCACGAAAAACATTTTCGAACTTACAATATCGGTAACAAGGAGGATTACATCATGATGAGAGTCAAGATTCAGCACTTCCACCATACCTATTCCTGCCGCCTAGCAGCATTTAGGTTTGAAGGTTATGGGTGCCAGTAAAATTACTGAGACTATACAACTTTGTCTCTAAGGTTGGCAACGCATCAGTAATTCTCTTGGTGACCTTATAAATCTTGTTTGGAATGATAATAAAGGCGGATACAGACTATGCGAGGCATGCGCCGCGAACGGCGCACAACGAATGCCTCGCAAAGTGTACCGTCATATTTGTGGCGAGGCATGTGCTACGCACGTGCGAGGGCGAGCCAACGTATGTCGGCAAACGCTTCAAGATCAAAGCGCCTCAGTTCGAGCATTACATTAGTTGTGGACGTAGTCGCGCATACACGTTCGAAGTGTGCGCCGCGTACGATATTCTCCCACGCTTCTACTGAGAAAATGAAACTGCGCCTGTGCGTAGTACATGCCTCGCCACAAACATGAAGACAGACAAACGAGGCATTTGCTTCGCACGCGATGGCTCGACCCGAGCATATGTTGGTATATTTTTTCGACACGCACGCCTCATTCAGAAGCATTCGTTGTGCACCGTTCGCGGCGCGCACCTTTACAAAATTATCCACCTTTACAAGTATACAGCTCACCTTATTAGATCCTATGGAGATGGGCACAGTTTTCTGTTGCATGACGTACCGCGTCTGCGGTGCCGTGCAACCCGACGTTGACACTAGCTTAGTTATGACTGCCGGTTGGCCGAGCGGGTCTAAGCTAGACTGACCTGAGCACAAACAAATTTACTTATTATACAGGGTGGTAATTTGTGAGTAAGGGCAGCTACCTTAAATGTGCGTCCTAAGTGACAGCGCACGGGCGTATTGCGGATTGCAGAGCGACTTTATCGTCGATACTGTCCTTAGTGCACGCGGGAAACTTGACGCGTACGCGCGTGTGCACGTGTTTCGTTTATTTTACTTTGGTTTTAATAATGTCCACATCAAAATTGAAACGTTTCGAACATTTATTTAATGCGCCGTTCATTCCGCCTGCGTAGTGCGCCGTCACTCAGGACGCACACTAACCGTGTAGCTACAAGCAAAACGTTCTTAGGAGACTGTCCATATTTTTTGGAAATTCCTCAGCATACACAGATTTTGAAAAAAAAATACAGTCAGCGAAAACAGGCAATTTCCACAAAACATTTTTATGATGCCAATCAATCTTATTTCCTGTAAAGATCAAAAGAATTTGTTTCTTTTTTGTGTTCGTCTTCTATGCGTTCGCGTATCGTTCATCCAATTCAGTTGAAACTTTGTACAGCTGTTGTTGGGACTTGCGCGAAGGTTACGGACATAATAACATCAACGTACAATATGGCGCACGAGTTGTATCGGATTATATGCAGGGGGAGTTAAATTTATATGAAAAAAATCTTCTTACGCGAGCGGAGCCGCTAGGGTAAAACTAGTAGATATTAAAAACAATGTACAGACCGCACAAAACTTCCTAGCCGCTTTGAATTTAGTGCAGAATTAGGCCTGATTTCCGCCAAAGCGGAGAGGAGAGGAGACGAGAGATGTGTTTTGAATAATCAATCAGATTTCTTTATTTCCACATGTCACTGCTTAGCTTCGGTGGAAATGGATCAAGCGGAGAGGAGAGTCTCATTTTTCTATAGAATTTAGTGCCGCGAGGGAGCAACGCACGGGCACGGAAGAGCGGAGACGTGTGTAGTCGGGCGGCCGGGCGGTACCTCCGCTCCCCGCTGCCTTCTCCCCGCGCCTCGCACACCCGAACTGACTGATTTCGAGCTCTCACAGCTCACATCTCCGCTACGCACTAGAGTTGGGCATTGTCGTTCCATTAGTGGAACTCGTTCCTCAAATCTCGTTCCGGGAAGTGAGCAGTTCCGCTAAATCGTTCCACAGTTCCATTCGCTCCGGTATCAGTAGTACTATAATAATGGCAAAGAAATCTTTTTCTATCGAGTCCGGAGTTGGGACTTGTAACTTCCGGAGTCGGTATATCGCTATTCGTTCGTGAACTAAACAAAGTTATATAATAACGTAAACAAAGTTGCTTAAATTACAGTGTTAATCTAAAATGAACTTATTAGTCTACGATATAAAGACTAAAATAGTTTACGTCTCCAGAATGTCAAATTTAACTAAAGAAAAAGAAAGCGATATAAAATAGTCCGTGTGTATGAATGAGACGATGCTTGCATTGATGCAGTGGGAGTCGGATGGATGAGCCGGAACTGTGGAACGAAAATACCGCACAGTAGTGAACGAGTTCAATTCGTTCACTGAGTGTGAGCAGTTCATCGGAACGAATCACTCCGGAGTTACTCAACTCTACTACGCACAGCTCACATTTGGTGCTTTGGTGGAAATAACCTGCCAGCTTCGCAGCACATCTCTCGTCTCCTCTCCTCTCCGCTTTGGTGGATACCGGGCCTTACGAGTCTAAGTAACCTGCACGCACGATGCGCATACACACGCAACACGTGTAATGAGCAATCGTCTGCTCAAGATACACATCGATGTCGTCCTGCCGCAGAAAATTCGCAACTGCTTGGAATAAGCATCGTGCTCAGAGCAGACAAGGAGTTTGATGGTCAATCACTACATAGTATAAAACAAAATCGCTTCCCCCTGTCTGTCCCTATGTATGCATGTATGTATCTTTAAAACTACGCAACGGATTTTGATGCGGTTTTTTTTGATAGTGATTCAAGAGGAAGGTTTATAGTACATGCATAATATAGTAGATAAAAGCACGCGGGCGAAGCCGCGAGCGACCTCTAGTTCAATATAAATAATTATGTTCTAATTACCTTGCATAATAACTTTTGCTAGTACAGGCTTCTGTGAATTGCAGCTGCCAACATTTTTAATTAGTTCTGCCTGCAAACATACAAATCTATGTAAAATTATATTTATTGAACATACAGATTGTCCCAAAACTCAACGTCCGGTAACAAATGATAGGGCAATTCATGACGGTACAGTTTTTTTTTTTTCATTTTATTACATTTTTCTAGTTTCGATATCACCATGAATAAAATTTTATCTCAAAAATCTAATTGTATTAAATGTGTTTTAAAAAAAACACACTTTATATACAAAATGTCCCGAAACTCAACATCAAGCTAGGAACAAAAGATAGGGGAGTAAGTTTATACGGATTTCGAGTTTCAAAGTTACCATGAATAAAACTTTACTTCATAAATATTTTTCTGAACAATCATAAACTATCATATATCATATCATATCATTCCTTTCCGGCTTGACATTAAGTTTTGGCACACCCTGTATAGCCATTGAAATTCTGTTCTGTAGTAGTTCTATTACCTGTTCACTATTTGGTCGTACATATTGCACTGATGACATCCCAGAACTGGATGTAACTAGTTTAATCTTCTGTCCGCTACCAGCTGGCATCATAACAAGTTGTTTTCCTATTTGAGCTGAAATTTATAGTTTTTTACATCATTATAATATAAAGATAATTGCAACATGGTGATGATTAATTTTTATTGTATGTAAACTTATGTAAAGGTGCAATTAACAATTTATTATAATTTATTATCAATTGTTACTTGTTACATTGTGGAACGTAATAAAAAATCGAGTATTAAGCATTGAATACATGTAAAGTACAAATGACATAAAAATATTGCATTTGAAACTACAGAGTTTTTATTGTAATTGTCAATATTTAGTACTTCTACACATTCACGTAGAAATATATGTACAAAAGGTCTAATACAAAATTCACCAAAAAAATATTCTTGAGTTTACATACACCACCAGAGGACACGTCAAGTCACACCGCCATATAAACTTTTGACAATCTTATGTCGTCATGGAGCACAAAGGTTCCAGACGAAAACCAGCGTCAAGTACAAAAAGTGCTTGACATTTAGCAGATCTGGACACCTTTTTGGTTCAGCCGTGAGACACATACCCAAGACTTTTTTTTATTTTATTTATATCACATTTTTCACATGTTGTGTCTCTTTGTGCTGTGTCCAAATAAATGAATCTTTATCTTTATCATCACAATGCCTAATTTAACTTACAACCATTTTTCATCATACGAAGATTCAACTGCACCCATTGACTTAAATTAGTCAACTTTTACGCGTTAGAGCGGTTACGCACTGCATCCGATCCGAATCCGAGAAAATACGTTCCGAAGTAGTCATAGAACTGTTGTATGGTAGTTTACGCACTAGATCCGACTTCCGTAATCCGATTTCTCTCCGTGATCCGTGAGTTTCCAATTCGGAAGAAATATTCACGGACCGAAGTAGCCGTAGTACTGTTTGTATGAACGCTTTCGCACTACCTCGGATTCAAATCGGACGCCAAATGGATATGCCAAGGATGGCCCCTGAATTATTTGAATTTGGATCAGAGATCGGATAAGTGCGTAAGCGATATCCGAATTTGGTCCGAGTTTTTTATATTCTTATTTTCACGGATCTGGATCGGATGCAGGGCGTAATCGCTGTTATAGTCTACACTCAATTCGGACATTTTTGAGTGCTGACTGAGCTCCATGTTTTGCTGCGTCAATGCTTCTCTACACATAATTTCTGTAATACTTTGGCTGGACCTTAATTATCTGGCTACAATCAAACAGAAACAAACTTACTCAACAAGGTATTTCCAGCTTTCGTGCCGCTCTGCAAAACGCTTGCCAGGGACATCTTCTTCACCAGGCTAGCGGTTTTAGTGGTGACCAACGCGACTGGTTTGGGCGCTATCGCGTACTGCTTGCCCGCCGAGAAACTAGCAGACCCAGTGGGCACCAACTTCGGTGGTTTGGGAGCTATTGCCACTTGCCGCGGAGGAAGACTTGTCACTATAGTTTCATTCTTTTTGCGCGGTGGCATTGCAGCCTGAAAAAAATGTTTTAATGTAATATTGCGTATTTCGTTGTTTTTAGGGTTCCGTACCCAAAGGGTAAAACGGGACCCTGTTACTAAGGCTCCGCTGTCCGTCTGTCACCAGGCTGTATCTCATGAACCGTGATAGTTAGACAGTTGAAATCTTCACAGATGATGTATTTCTGTTGCCGCTATAACAACATTTATACTAAAAAAACAATTAAATAAATATTTAAGGGGGCTCCCATACAACAAACGTGATTTTTTTGCTCGTTTTTGCTCGATATTGATAACGGCAACAGATAGACGCTTGAAATATTCACAGAATATTTAGTTACATATTCCCTTTAAAAATAAATAATTAAATTAAAATAAAACAAATATTTAAGGGGGCTCCCATACAACAGACATGATTTTTTTGCCGTTTTTATAGATACTGGTACGGAACCCTTCGTGCGCGAGTCCGACTCGCACTTGGCCGGTTTTTTTGCCTAGCCTTTTCCCAACTATGTTGTGGTGAGCTTCCAGTCTAACCAAATGTGGTTAAATACCAGTATTGTATACGGATCGACTGCCATCAGACCTCCGCAACCCAGTTACTGGGCAATGCCGATATCCTAAGGTTAGATCGGTTGTCAGACTTTCGTGCTTCTGAGTGACCCTTAACGACTGCCATACTGCCGCCCTAACGAAGAATACAATAACTAGATTTTGCCGCTTCCGAAAAAAACGCGCTCAACGCACTCTAAGTTTCGAATTGTTTTAGTTATTACATTCTTGCTTACTGAAAAACCGAGTTCCTGAAGGATTCCAAAAAGTTATGGAGAGATTTAATAGATTTCGATTGGCTGATTCCGAATATACAAGGTGTAACATAAATAAGTGTACAACCTCTTAAGGAGTCACTGTACTCATCATTATGAACAACTTTTACAATGGGACCAAATCTGAAATTGCGAAAAAAATATCTGCTGTTCCCTACATTTTGACGAGTTATGCGAACATAAATGTAGAGAATAGCTGTTTTTTTTTCGCGATTTCAGGTTTGGTCCGGTCCAGTGAGCAGTGTCCGGTTATCGTTCCAGTCACCATTCGCAGGCTGCTCCTGTCCAGGCTTGTATAACTAAAATTTGTCCATAATCGAGTTATTGTACTCTTTGTTAACGCGGCAGCATAGGTATTCGTATAACACCTGGAACCGTCAGTTTAAAGTGCTCTCCGAGACACGGAGAGTCCACAACGCACCAGTAATGCCTAAAACATCAATAATTATTAACTAACCTTGACCGCAATATATTTAGGTTGTGTGGTAACCTCTTGAGTTATACTATGAGGTATATCAGAATCAAACTGCAAGTCTATCATCGACTCGCCTTGTGTTGACAATACATTTAGTTCCTGTAAACAAAAATAAATCATAAGCATTATGTTTTTAACTCTACATTGCAATAAATAGAAGTTTATTTTTGGAATAGTTAAGGATTGTTTACATACATTTGCCTCGTCCAATCCACTTGTTTCTGGTACAGATTCATCTTGAACAGAATATTCTTGTAATGTGTACTGGTCATTCATGAAGTCCGAAACTAAAGAAAAGTGCACAGTTAATTATATTTTTTAAACTGCAGTTGCATTTACTCTGTGGGACCAGGGAAATCAGTATGGAAATAATTTAGGGTTACACACAATACATAAATTACAATATTTTGATGGAACTTGGAGCAGCACTTTTTACCCTTAACACCCTACCATTTAGCTCTAGTTTTTTTTTTCTTTTATTATAGTCTTTTTTTTCTGTATTTTCTACCAGTATACACAATGCCTTTACTATTAAATAATTTAATTGCTCAAGTCAACATAATGCTTCTAAGGAAGCAGATTTGACTAATATGCATAATGTCTTACATCATCATATATGTTGGGATCTATTTAAAGTTCCAAGGTTAAATTACTAATACTTCTGTATGTCGGAAGCAAGATGTCAAGCAAGTATTTTTTGTTCATGTAATATCACACAAATTACACAAATATTATAGTAAATGTAACTTTATGAGTTTGGATATTTTTTTACTTAATCATGCATAAACAGCTGAACGGAATTGGATGAAATTTAGCACGGAGATGGTTAAACTTTAGAAATAAGTTACCTTGATAGAGGGTGCGTGAGAGGGAAGGAGGGTAAGTGAGAATTTCTCGACACCCTTGTGCCACCCCCACATGTCAGGAACCTACCCTGACCTATTCTAACTTTTGTTGTAAATTTAGTATCATAGATCTAGTTTTTAAAGCCAAATTATTAATAGTTATCTAAATATTGCGTTTCATTTCAGTAAAATTCTGGTACGCACGGCTACAGATCAAGCTATGCATTTCCAGTATAAGCTGATTTCGCATTGTATAGGATTTCCTTACAGTGAGAGGTCAGTGTAAACTGGAGATGTATAGCTTGATGTGTAGCCGTGTGTACATTGTATGTTTCAAAAAGTATTAGGTTTTTTTTTTTTAATTCCTCTCCTTCTCTGTTTTTTTGGAGTAAACTGGGAGTGAGAGTTTTTGGGAGTAAACCCTCCTCCATGCCCCAGAATCGTCAAACCTTATTCAGGTAACTTGTTTCTTATGTAAACCCGTAATTCCCCTAGGATGCGACTGAAGCTGCGGGAAACAACTAGTTTTATACAAACCGAACAAAGGAAGAACTGAAATAAGCTTTAACTAATGTAATATGGAGAAGTAATGAAAATTTATAAAAATCGAATTACCAATAATCTCTTCGCTACCAGTGTCCATGAGCATTTGCTGCTCCTCAATGTTTTCAAATTCCATTGGTATATCAGGTTCATGGCCCGTTGTCTGCAGAGAGATGTCCTCTTGACTTACCACCACACCCGAATGATCAAAGTCCATCTGCAAATTCACCATTGCAAAAATAAAGGAATAGAAAAAAAATAGTTTTTTTTTTTTTTACTTATAGTCACAAAATTTCACATGAGGTGTTTAGGTGGTGTGTCATTCCTGGCAAAGTAATAATATTTTTAAGTAGATGCTATTTAGCCGTTGGCTTACAGAAAGAGGTTTTTTTTTCTATTCATAGGTCTGATTGCACTAGTTTGTAAGCACAGATAGGGTCTAAATTGGAACACAAAAATCCAAATAAGTCAAAAGATATAGAGGGATTCTCTTCTGGCACTCACACATAATGGATCACAGTAAACTGCTCGGCGACAGACTTTAATATGAGGATGTTAGCTAGCAAGATGGATCTTATATGTAGATCCTACCACCAAGCGTGCGGGGTTTTTATAAAATTGTGTGCAGTGAGGATGTATTATATTCTAGCCGGGCTGGAAAAAAATGCTTAACAATCTGTTGCAAACTTATTGACTATATCAATATTTGTAGAAATAGTCTAGAAGCAGGTCTAATTTAAATCGTCAATGGTTCTGGGCTAAAATATAAATAATAATACAGGCAAAGTTTTAGTTTGGTTTGACTTCGGGCCATTCCATCTGTCGGCTGTAGTAGGTAGTTGTGGTATTTATTAATTTGTGGTTATATTAAGTTATTGTAACTAATATTCTGAAAATTATATATAAAATTAAAACAACAACAAAAATTATAATAAAGCAATTTATCACCTTTGCCCCATTCAGGTATGCAAAGTTGATGATTTGACATTTTGTTTTAAATATGATGTTATTTACAATTGGTTAGTCTATTAACACTGACACTGTTTTATCATAGGAAAATTGTTTGCAAACAACTAATCCATACTTAAATAGTAATAGAAAATAGTGAGTCTGTATACCAAGAAGTATCATCATCAAAGAAAACACCACAAATTATAATGTAGCCACCAGAAATTGTATTCAGAACTTGGAAGTTAAATTATAGTTGAGTTTGAGTTTAGTGCAAAAGGAAAAATGCTATTAACAACAGAAAACTGAAGGAATAAAGGTAATCCAAAGGAAATCTTTATTCATTACTTACACTCCCCATAGCACTTTCTAAGTTGAGAGAGTCTTCCAAATTGTGTTCCATAGTGAAGTTTTCAACTTGAAGATTTCACACAATAATTTATACGCACAGTATACAGTTCAAAGTACTACACTGGGATTAATCAAAAACATTTTTGAGTTCAAAAGAGGCCGCCATTTTAAGTTGTCAAATTCCTCCGACAAGCACCCCGAAGTCTCTCAAGTCGCCACGGTTGAAAACAAATCGACACAAACATAAAACAATAATATACGACAAAACTCTTCCACACACTGAGTAACTATCACTTATAAACAAAAAACATCCAATATTCTTCAGTTTGTAATGCATGAAATGTAAATAAAACAAGCAATTTGCTTAGAAAATGCATTAAAAGTGAGAAAAATTCCAATGGCGCTTCTTTCAATTTTTTGATGTCACAAGTAGCCAACATAAGAAATCAAATTAATCTCTATTCCATTTTTAATCGATTTAATAATTACTAAATTATTTAGTAATATTTTAATTAATTAGGATACATGTCATCATGTGTCAGTAGATGTTAGTGTTTAATAGATTTTTCTAACAGTGAGACATAATTTAATATTTAATTTAGAACCAAAAAGACACGGGTCTCCTACGCATAGACTATGTACTATGTAGTAACGCGCCAAATCCACTTTATCGTATTCGGAACAATAGCTTCAGTTAATTGTCTTAAACACTGTATACGTACCTATTCAAGGAATGAAGAAACTAAATTTAAACAATCTTACCATGTCTTTTTTTAGTTAAATACAAAACTAGCCAATGAATAACTCAAAACTTACTACAGAAAAAAGTGTTTCAAGTAAATTAACATTGTAACATTTGCTTTTATTAGAAATTAATGTTTTAAAATGTTTGTTATTGTTTGAACCCTTTTATAAAATTCACTGGAAATTACACCGTTTTCGAAGAAAACTAAAAATCTTCACACTCGCTCTGCTCGCTCTTCTATTCACCGCTCACTTGGGGTGTTAGAGTGCACGCAAGATAAGTCTGCGCGCGGCCGAAATCGGAACTAATCATGATCCACCAAAGTGTGTGACGTTTTATTAATTTTGATAGTAGAACTACCTGATTGTAGGAATGTTTAACGGGAAAAATATGTTTAGCGATAAGAAAGTTAAACTTAAAAAGCGGTAATTTGAACTTTTGCGATCATGGCAACGTGTAGCACGCCCTCAGTCGCGCGCAGAGTTATCTTGCGCGCACTCTAATGTCCTCTGTGTAACTCTTCTGTCACATTCATATTACTAAAATTACACTCACACCATAGATTAACTGTAACAAAATATATTGCATGCAGTCAACAAGTTAAGAAGAAAAAAAAAACGAATAGCTTGGTTCCACACTACATAAAGGCGCCATAATTATTTAGATCTCGTTCCATTTAAAATCTAGCATCGGACCCATATCTACTAATTATTCTTGAATCCCGAGATAACCCATGACGTTGCGAAAATAATCTCTAAGTTTTCCAGATAGAAGACTTCCTTTTCGTATAATAGATACTGGTACAGTTGGCCCTGAACCGCAGTTGACCCAAGTTGACCCCCTCGCCAAATCTTAGGCTACGACCGCACTTGCTTACAGTTTAATCCTAGTATTTACTGAGCGATTATTCTAACTACTTTAAAGGAATAAAAGAAGATAGCCTGGGCGCCCTGTTGTAGACTAGACTGTAGTTTCTTATTCCCCAATTATGGCAGCACCGTTTAATTTTTCTTGAATCGACTAATTTGTAAAAAAATTGAATATTTATTTGCGACTATTGCGTTTAAAAGACTAGAGGTTACGGAAATAGAAAAATAAGCCATTCATAGACATTTCATGAACCTCTTTGTCTTTTCCGCTGTCATCCATCTGTCACATTACTGTCAGTCACATTCAGAAAAAAATATTTTCATTTCGTGTTTGGAAGAAAAACTTCGAAGCTTTTCAATTCAACATGCCTTTGAATTTACAAGGCGTACGTCAGTATCTTAGTGAATTAAGAAATTCTGGAGGCTTGCATAAAGATCAAGCTGAAAAGTAAGTATTAGCAGTTTTTTTAAAAGCATTATAAAAAGAACATTTCAAGACACTTTATTTTGAGAAGGTTAAGAAAATGAACTAACTTAATATCTTCATAATGAAATACCTACTAAAGACTTTCTTCCCTAGGTACCGCAATGTTCTCATGGAAATACTGAAAAGTACTGAAACAGAGTTGGCTGAATCCCTAAAAGCTTTTGTGGAAGCAAGTACGTATACATCTATAATGCTGTTTATTTGCTATGTAAAGCTTGTAATTAGAAATAAATATCATGTCATTCATAATAGAAAAGCTCAAGGATTTAATTCTAAAGTACACAAAGGACTCGCCAATCTTCTTGGACGCTCTTAAGTTCGAAAAGAGGTTACACAGTAGCAAAATATAAAAGTAGCTACTGTGCAACCATTTGCCTAACTTCTGAGCAGCCTTAATGTTGGGAAAGTACTGTATCAATATGTTTTTTTTAATCAAAATAACACATGGTTACATAGTATTCACTTTAGACAGCCATTATTATACTAAGAGGATAATATTATCTATAATATGATTAATTATTTACCCATATACCTAAGTAATAGAATTTTAATGTAATTGCCAATCTAACCTTATTTTAATGTGATTTCCTAATAATTGAATAACTTATAAGTACTATTATTGTATGCCTTGCATACATAAAACCCTTACAGGGTCTATGTATGTTTGGTATAACTATTTTACAAGTTTTCTGTAAACTACATTGTGCAGTAAATAAATAATTATTTTTTCAGTTGTGAATGAGAATGTGAGCCTAGTGATATCTCGGCAGTTGCTAACAGATGTAAGCACCCACTTGGCTCTGTTGCCCGACCTTGTTTCACAGGAGGTGTCACACTTTGCACTGGATGTTATACAACCTAGAGTCATTTCTTTTGAAGAACAGGTAATTACACAGCATAACTAACAAGTTTACTCAATTTATGTCATTGTAAAACATGTTACTATACCCTTTTCAATATAAGGTGAGTCCTAAAATTCCTCTACATAACATTACCATACAAAGAATCCTAACTTCCTAACTAATATTATAAATGCGAAAGTAAGTTTGTTACCTTTTCACGCCTAAACCACTGAACCAATCATCCTGAAATATTGCAAATATAATTGTCAGGTGTACAGAAACGGACATAGATGGCGCCACGCGTCTTTCGAATCATGATTGAATTATATTATTATAGAAACTTTAGTAGTGTGTTAAGGGTTTTTTAACGCGAGCGAAGCCGCGGGCAAAAGCTAGTATCAAATATTTTTAAAAGCAAAACATGGATAATATAGCTACTTTATGGTTTTTGATGATGTTGTTTACGTTTTTCAGGACTCATCTTTCATTGAACAGAGTGTAACCATTCTTGTCAACTATATGAAAGAAAAAAAAAGAAAACCTTTTTTTCAGATACATTGTCCTAAATTCTTAAATTCTTTAGGCGAAAATGGAAATATGATTTCAATAACTTTAATTTTTATTACAAGACTTTTATAGCACCTGATAGGTTTTGAGTGTCAAGTCGAAATGCTACATTGTAATACTAAACTACAAAAAATATTAATGATTGTAAATTTCATTATCTCTAGGTGGCCAGTATCAGACAGCACTTAGCAGATATTTATGAGAGGAATCAAAATTGGAAAGAAGCTGCCAATGTGCTTGTTGGAATACCACTGGAAACTGGACAGAAGTATGTAACTTACTAAAACTAACACAGTTTCTAAGTAATATAACATCTTAGTAGTTCAAATTGATTCATTGTACAATCGGGGACTTGAAATGTTTACCACCCTAAGGTCTATAATTGCTTGCACATTACTTTTTCATAAGGTCGATATGACTTAAGTTAATATGACATCTTAAACCTTATTGCGCACAGTGTGATAAGGAATCGACTTTGAAATCTGATAAACATTTCGAGTCTGCGACCGTACATGACACACTACTCATGTCTAAGAAAATCTTAGCTTTACAAGTGTGTCATAATTTTCTTAATGAAGCTTATCCTCTAATATTTTAAAGAAAACATGAAAAAGATGTCTCATTTCTAAATAACCTTTCCACTTCTATTACTTCTACTACTCAGTCCATCCGCAGAATTAGATGTCTCCCAAAAACGGAAATAATATTCTGATAATAAGAACCAAGAAAAACGAATAATAAAAAAATATAATTAACCCTGAAATCATAACACCCCTGTTTTAGGCAGTTGTGTAAAAAGAGCATGCTTGTTGACACGCAAGCAGTGTCAACAAATTTTATAACAGTTGGCCTTCTCAAGACTCAGACTGCCCGTCACCAAGCCAGGTTCAAGAAAGCGGCTGTATGTTATAAGTCAATTGAAAGGAGAACCAGGGCCTTCTTAGGCCATGCAGGGGCCCTTGGGCACACAGAGTTTGGGGCCCTTTTAGAAAGCCAAAAAAACGTGAATGAAAGAATGTACTTTTGTGCAGTGACTTTATTGGTTATTAGATTGACACCAACTTGCAGTTGTATTCGTATCATAGTAAAAAGTTGAAGAGTCTGAAGTTGGTAGCAATTTTTTTTTTTTTTTTAATAATTTTCAAAATTCAAAATTTGTCTCAAATTAAAGGAAAATTCTGCTGAGCAACCGTGCCTATCTGAATTGCGTTGAACTAAGAAACCTATATGTGCTTTTCTAAATTGATTTATTGCATAAAAACACATAGGCACTGGGTTTCGGCATTTCGGGGGCCCCATCAGCCCGGGGGCCCTGGGCTCGTGCCCCACGTGCCCTTATAGTAAAAACGGAACTGATGAGAACTCTGTCTTAGATTCTAGAATAAAGAAATGCTAGTATTGGACAAATAAAGATGATTTCCAAAGTTATTAATCAAATATTTTTTTCAGGCAATACTCTGTAGATTATAAATTAGAAACCTATCTGAAGATCGCACGCCTGTACTTGGAGGTTGATGACCCAGTGCAGGCTGAAGCTTTCGTGAACAGAGCTTCACTTCTACAGGCTGAGACTACTAATGAACAGTTGCAGATCTACTACAAAGTCTGCTATGCCAGAGTTTTGGATTATAGAAGGTATTCTAATTAATATTCACTTAATTAAAGTTACACGCACATTCTTCCGTGCAAAACGCAAAAGTGGTATCTCAGGGATAGCTAGTTTCGAGAAAATTTAAGTTTTGTAAATATAGTTTTCAACTTTACGTTTTTTTTTGAGAAAAGTCGCAAAGCTGATATCCTAAGGTTGGACCGGTTGTCAGACTTTCGGGCTTCTGACTACCGTAACGACTGTTATCGGTATTCGTATGACACCCGGGACCGACGGTTTAACGTGCTCTCAGAGACACGGGTGGTATCGATATGTAACGAATGGTCACCCATCCACGGACTAAACCGCGGCAAGCGCATCTTAACCTTGCAAATGATACGCATGGTAACGGGGTGTCCTTTTTTTTATCGTGTTAAAATCCTCATGGATACCCTTCGCCCGGGGAAGGCGAAGGGTTATGCCGGACTCTTACCGGCTAAAAACCCACGGTGTTCCTTCTCCTGACCCTTGGCTGGGGTCGCGGGATTCGCAGCTGCATGCACCGCGACCCTGGCAGGTAACGAGGTGTCCTACGTAAGCGACAAACGCGACGCCAGGTGACACGACGCGATGAAAATACACGTAAGGTCGCGTCTCGCCGCAGACTGCTACATAGGTCGCCAGTAGAGAATGCCATTGTTTTGATCGCGTTCGCAGCATCGCGTTTATCACTTACGCAGGACACCCCGTAATGCATTTGCCGCTTAACCAAATGTGCGCGCAATTTAGTTGTTTAAAAGCAATGCTGTATATCAATTAAACAAACAGTTGTGATGTATCCATTGTCTTATTTGTTTATATAGGAAATTCATAGAAGCAGCTCAGAGATACAATGAACTGTCTTATCGTAACATTATACATGAAGATGAAAGAATGACGTGTCTCAGGAATGCTCTCATCTGCACTGTGCTGGCGTCAGCAGGTAATGTGTCTTCATATACATATTTATTTGTAAAAGACAATCAGCCCCCTGATTTAGAACAATTCGATACGTCAGTTGTCGAAGGCTTCGGTTCGGTTTGCTATCTCTTTTTCTCACGTAACGAAAATCGTAAACGAAACGAGATAGCAAACCGAATCGGTCGACAGCTGCTCAGGGGCGGATTTGGTACATTGGCTGCCCTAGGCCTACGAAATATTGTCGCCCCTCGACTCGCTGTAAATCACGAAAAATTATATGAACTATAGGTATAGGAATTAAATTAAAATAAAAAACAACGAAAGTCAGTAAATGATAGAATTATCTCAATCAGTGTTTCAAATACTGATGCTTACCATTTCTATTTGTAAGTAACAATGAATTGTTATTCACAAATTGTCTTTTGTCTGGTTTGCGAGATGCTATGGACACATTTTTGAGTTTTTACACTCGAGTTTTTACATTTGAATTGAGTTTAGAGTTTGAGTTGGCGGATAGGCTCACAGAAGACGCAACTACTAAAACTTTTGCCGTCCTAGGCCCGGGCTTACAGGGAAATCCGCCCCTGCAGCTGCTTCTCGAAAAGGTTCTGAATTGAGGTGCTGGAGGAATAAGCTCTTATGGAAAAATTATACTGAAATGTCACATATTCCCTTCCAGGTCAACAACGATCAAGAATGTTAGCAACTCTATTCAAAGACGAAAGATGTCAACAGTTACCCGCATATTCAATCTTAGAAAAAATGTACTTAGATCGTATCATTAGGCGATCAGAATTACATGAATTTGAGGCACTGATGCAGACTCACCAGAAGGCAACTTGTCATATTTATCATTCGGTACAGCAGATTAAGTAGGAACGAGCGGATCATGGAGTTCGAGAAACAGTACACTTAACTAGTTACCGGCATCGCGTTTTAATAATTTTTATAAATTATCTTCTAATAATTTTCTTAAGAAGACAAACTAAATGCCACATGTCACGATTCTTATATACCTACCCGTTTTACTTTTTCCTTATTCACACAACATATTAAGCTGGGTGCGTGTATTACGCACCTGATTAACCCAATAATTTTATTTATCCTCTCCTCTTAACCAAACCATCAAACCCATTGATTCGAAAAAGCCTGGATCTAGCTTGACGTACTTTATGGCCCGCAGTTTAATGTAATATTTAGTTTTTGATTTTATTAATTTACTGTAGTACTAATAAACATTTTTTACCTTAGGCTACTACATCGGATGGAACTACGATTCTGGATCGCGCAGTTTTCGAACATAACCTGCTATCAGCTAGCAAACTATACAATAATATAACATTTGAAGAGTTGGGCGCCTTGCTTGAGACTCCGCCGGCCAAAGCGGAGAGGATTGCCAGTCATATGATCAGTGAAGGACGGATGAATGGATACATTGACCAGATCAGCTCCGTCGTACACTTTGAAAGTAAGTACAGTACGACACAACTTAGAAGTCGCAAACTTCGTATAACCGATTACTTCCGGAGTTCAATTCAAGACCACAGAAGTTTATTGCTGCAGTAAAAAAATATCTTTACGCGGACGCAATAACTGTGAGTGGCGCGATAATGAGCGGCTCGCGCCCATTCGTTGTTCGATCAGGTACATCGATGTTGGTATATCCGACAGCAATTTGATAGGCTGAGCTGACTGAATGTTTCTGATTCATACACTCATCCCCGATTTATTGTCAAATAACATGTAATTAGGATTTGATAAAACATGCACATGCTTTTAGAAACCTCCAGAAGTCTCTAGGATACATTCTATGTGTCAATTCACACAAAAATCACATTCTATCAACATCTAGTCATACAGTTAACTAACGAAAGACGTTCCCGTTAACCAGCAATACTACAGCGTCCGTACATACCAAAAAATATTCCCAACGAAAAGAAAAAAAAGAAAAAAATTGATACGTAAAGCAACGCTTACTGTACATGCGCACTTGTCTATCAATTTAGAAAACACGGCAACATCGCATTTAACCTACCTACGCTACTATTTTGGTCTTAAACAAGCCGTACCGAATTGTTGATTTTATTTAAAAAAAAAATTGTTTTTTTTTTTAATTTTAATGTATTAATGATGTAGATAAACGGGTTTAAGGGAACGCCCTTTATTATTTAACATACTGTCTAATGTTTTTGCTCGACCTTGAGCATTAGAAGCGTCCGCGTTTCTTCGTCACCATCATTCATCAAATCGTCAACACCCTTCAAGTGTCTCCATTACGGAAGCGACCGCCATTGAAACCCGCCAAAACGGAACGTGGGCGAGTATTGCCTCAATTTGTTCAGTTTGACTAGCGGATTGGTAACTGTAGTATGTGGTTAGTACCCAGGTAAATGCTGTGTTGGGCCGAGATAATAAACCACTAGTTTGGCTCAGTTTCCTGTACGTTTTCAAGCAGTGTGATAACTTCGGCGCAATCGTTGTTGCTCAATAGAGGCTACCGCGACGTAGTATATTCCCGATCTTCCACCATTCTACCCTATTAATATTATAAACGTGAAACTTTGAATGTTTGTCAATCAATCATGCCTCAACAGTTGAACCGATTTGGATAAAATTTGGCACACAGGTAGAACATTACCTGGATTAGGAGATAGGATACTTTTTATCCGCGTACATGAAGTACTTACCCAAGGATGCAAGTTAAACCGCAAGTAATAGCTAGTAGCATAATACTGTCTGTTTCGCCTAATCTAATTTGTGCGTCACGTCTTAATTGCGTAACGCGAATATAAAGCGATTGAGAGTTTAACGTAATTAGGCAGCTGGTCGGTATATTAAGTACGATAACAAAAAACAACGAAGAGTGTGTGCGGGCTCATAAGTAGGGCCCGCACCACAAGATAGCCTAGGTCTACCAGTGGCGAAGGCTCCATACAACTCGATTCCTATCGGCTTCCCTTTCGAAACGAGTAGTTACTGGAATTCACGCATCACACTTGAGCAAAGTAAGCATTTTTTGGTAAGGCTTCCCTTTTAAGAAAATTCACCCTTCGCCACTGAGATCGACATAATTCTAAATAAATAAATAATAAATTCTAAATGCGGCCCTGGCTTGTTGACTTCTAGGTCTTTAACCGGTCAATCTACATTGACAACTCTAATCTATTTATCAGTCTTGATTAGATTAATCTAAAGAAAAAAACATAATGCATAATACGATACAACTAAATAATCGATCAAAATCAATCAACGCATAGGCATAACGTAAATACACGCCCGATAAGTTTCCACTTGAATGATAATAGTAAACACTAAACAAGTATTCTTAAGATCCATTGAGACTGTTGATAAGACAGAAACAGCAAGAACATAAGACTTAATGATTACATTAAACAAGGTAGTAGTTAAATAGCATAACACTTAAAGTAATGAGATATCATATTACTATGTGAACATAGAAAATTGTCATACTTTTTTTGAGTACCTATATTATTTATAAAAAATATCTAAAATATAATACCCCCGGCATTGCATTAGGGCTGTCGTTCCTTGTTAGCGATTATTAATGTGAGTAGAAAGTGCTTTCCATGATGAGCCATACGAGCATAAACACGATGGACCTACAACTAGGCATTGCAGAGTACCGTTTGCTACCCCAAGCCACCTTCCAAGTCTTCCTTGCCTTGTCAATGGGTTTGCCTGATTATTAATACCAGCTATTTTGGAGTAGTGTTAACAACCTCCCGATACAAACCCTTAATCAGATGAGCTCAGTGGTACCATACTGTATTGTCACTAGGATTGCAAATGGTGCCGATTCTCTGTTTCACCAACTAAACTAAAATTGCTATCTTTTACTAACAGATAGCACGAGAAAAGGACGGTGATAGACAACAACTAAGTTAGAGATGTCAAATTAGTTTACGCCTTGAACTTCGCTGTGTTTTTAGTCGACACGTTTTAAATGGCGTCTAAATTTGTATGGAAATTTTAGTTCAACTAAATTTGATAGCTCTTATTTACGTCTGTCTCTTTCTTATTCTATCAGAGTGAAAAAGATGGCAATAGCCTAAATTAAGTTTAGTTTGTGCTTAAGAGAATCGGCACCAGTATGTTACAAACAGGTAAATCGGACGAGCGGAAGTGGAATAAATAGGTACCCATTGTTTAGCTAATAATTTTGAAAAGGCTGAATTTCATCAAACAGTCTATAACCATCCCGATTAAACCGGCTTTCAAAAAATAAGGTATTGGAATAAGTTCATCCGTTTTGGCGTTACGATGTCACAGACGGACATAGGCTCCAAACTTATAACAACCTCTCTTTTTCGTCGGGGGTTAAAAAAGAGGAGAATGAAACTGGTATCATTCGAATTTCGAGCACAAGCGATACTTGTCTTTGTTAATATAGCAAGCGTCTCATCAATCACTTCACTACCACTATCAACTAATAATAACTGTTTGCAAGAATATATCTTGACTCGGCTCACGAGGTCGTCGACATGTGGGTCGCGGTCTCAGTAGTCATTGTGCCGTTAGTCGTTACGGCCAATAGCCAAAAGCGTCGATCAATACCTCTAGAGGCTCTCGTTAGACAGCTACATCAAAGGCACAAAGGCAAATCCTTGACACGGCACTCATTGTGAGGTTCCTTTTTCTGAGGCCCTGACCTTAGCTTAGACCCTGTTGTTGGATACCGGAGGGCTACAATATTTATTTAATATTTAAAAAAAAAAGGGAATTATTTGCCGGCAAAAAGCTGATGCCGCATTAAAGCCCGCTACACACCTTCTGTTTTAACTGTACAGATAAATCGTTAGGTGTGTAGAAGGCGAGTACAAACTGTTTGTTCTACACATCTAACAATTTCTCTGTATAGTTAAATCGCAGTTAAAACTCAATGGTGTGTAGCGCACTTAAGGCGCCCACACCCCACACAAATTATAGCACCAGCTTTGCTAGATACTCTCCGGACGTAGTCTCTGTAGGAGCCTTTATGCGAGAAGAGTTCTAAGAGTCCTTTCATTTGAGACTGGACCCTAGTTTTTACGGCATCGCAATCGTCGTATTCTGAAGGTCAAGGTTTTGTGAGCATCCCGTAATTTAAACGAACTCTTTCATAGCGGGTCTGTACTATGATAAGTTTCTGACTATATTTCAGAATTATATTGTTTGTTTCAGCTCGTGAGATTCTACCTCAATGGGACAAACAGATCCAAAGCCTGTGCTACCAGGTAAACAGCTTGATAGAGAAGATAGCGGCTGCCGAGCCAGAGTGGATGGCCAAGCTGATGGAGGAAGAAATGATACAGTAGTACTCTAGTTGTAATACCCAAATGAAACTGTTCTTACTAATATAATCCTTTTGAGTATTTTTTTTTTATTATTTGTCTTGATCTGTTTGATCCTAGTCGCACCTAATGGTAAGCATAGACAGGGTCTAAGATGGAGCACACGATACCTAGTAACAGAGGAGGGATTCCCCTATACCCCATCTTGACTCTCACATATTCACGATGGAACATGCTTGGCGACGGACTTTAATGTGAAGGTGGTAGCTCGCCAAGTGGTTTTTTTTCAACATGCCTACGAATTATACTAGGAAAGTTGAAATTTAATATAAATCCTACATTTCAAATACTTCGTATGATTTATAAACATTTAATAGAAAAGAGCTTTGAAAAATGCTTCGTTTAATTAACA
The DNA here is from genome assembly GCA_905220435.1 of Amphipyra tragopoginis. Classification (NCBI taxonomy): domain Eukaryota; kingdom Metazoa; phylum Arthropoda; class Insecta; order Lepidoptera; family Noctuidae; genus Amphipyra; species Amphipyra tragopoginis. Next base: position 18,309,454 of record HG992009.1, read on the forward strand.
ACTTCAAAAAAATTAATTAAATTAAATATAAAGACAGTATAATCGGTAAAAATAAGTAAAGAAATATTATTCCTATCCACTCCAATAACCACAGTTACTGGAACGATATAGCGGACTTACAAAAGGAAATGAAATTATACGAAACAACAGTCAGGTAGGCCTAGGTCTAATAAAACAAATACCCGCCGATTCCAACAGACTATTCATTTTTATTACCATTCAATCAATAGGATAATACACCATAGGTGCTTATTTACAAGACAAGTGGCGTGGGTGACGTAATGTAGGTTCATTATTATATAGCAAACAGGGATACTTATACGCCGCGTGCTAATACATAATACATTAAGAACTCTAATAATAACATTTCGAGGAAATAAGCGCGACCGCCGTCTTGTAATAGAAATTATAGTATTGACTGACGGCGCTAACTCGCATTTGCGACAAAGACGAAGTAATTAGGTATATGACAATTTTATTGTTGCGTTTTGAACGCTCAAATACACTATACAGAGAACACTTGAAGATACTGTTTAATAAATTGATTTTTCTAGTTACGCTTCCTTTTCTGTTATTATTATATAACAGTCAATGTGGCATTATGTATTATCTACAAGACTAGAAGCCGAAACGCCTCAAAATGCTTAGGGCTCGAGCTCGAGGGCGACGCCTACTTTGTGTCCGCCAGCGTTGAAGTTCTGGCCGTCGATGGCCGCCGACAGCGTAAGAACCACGCCTGCAAATAATGATAATTATATTATGTAATAAAATCTGAACACTTACACGATTCGCAAAACTATTTGTGATAAGAAAGAGATAACACATGTCACGCACGAAAGAAAACGGGGCAATGATTGTAGATCATATGATCTAACATAACAGGACAATGAGTTTTCAATCTGTTGTTTCATTATTCATTATTGGATGGCAATGCATTGAATAAATTAACTGAAATAATGGTCAATTAAAAGTAGTACACGGTACTACTGCACAATTCATTACTACTTGAAATTGATGCTATCAAGTCAATAAAAGTTTATGAATGTAAAGTACAGCTTATGTATTTGTTGAAACATTGAGAGATGTTGGAAGTTACTCAGCATTATTTTAGTCTTACCTGGGCGAAGTTTCTGTTGGTATCCAAGACCAATGAGAGATTTGTTGTTGATCTTCGCGTGCAGCGACGCGTCCGCGTCTAGCGCGAACTTGGCGCCAACTCCGAACAGCGTGTCAGCAGAGCCCGCGGTCCACTTCATGCTGATACCGCAGTCGATCTTTTCCGATACCTTCTGGTATATGGAACCTCCGAATTCCTTTCCATTGTCACTACATAAAACAATACAATATCCTTTATTGTAAACAATTAAAATAGTATATAGGACATTAAATCGAGTATATGTGATTTGCACGATGGTTGATCTTATCGCTAACGGCGATCGACAAGTCATAAGAAATGAATAATAGTCCATGGTGTACACATAGATATAATATGTAATAATATCTTTAAACACATAATTGTTGGTGCATCTGTTAGTGATTGTATGATTCCAAACGACTTGACCAATTGACGTCATCTTTACACATATTTGTTTTGTCGAGACATCATAGCTATGCTAAGATCCGATAAGCTATAGCTAAATTATTTACGCCGACAAAGCCGCTGGAGAACAGTTAGTACGCAATATAGTAATAATAGCTTAACAACATTGTAATGCAATGTTATAACAAATTGTTTCACTATAAGTCGCTAACAGGATGCTTAAATGTAAACTGGCATGCAAAATATAGACGTAGCAAAACACAAGAACAATAATTCAATTTACTAACGGTCTGTGCTACAGAAAAGTATGAGAACAGTTACAAATATTACTAGATTTCTTTTAATGACTAAGAAACAAGTGAATTTACTTTTGTGCCAATGCCACTGTAATTAGCATGGATTAACTGGTTTACATAACAAGAGATGACATCCTTGCTAACCCTCAACTAGAGCATGTGTTATGCAATCATATAAAATCAATAGCAGTGACTCATGCTGTAGTTATAAAGTGCCCTACTAGAGACCTAGATTCAACTTACATCACGTGTTTTATCGATTTTTCTATATGGACATTTTAGATAAAGGGAAAGTGAAAATCAACATGGATATGCTTTTTCAGTTGATAATAACTAACAGATGGGACAATTATTACACATAATTGAAGTACGTTTTACTTACATTATACATGAATTATGAATGATTTTTTGACAATTTAAGAAAAAAATACTTACACATTGGTATGTAGGTTGAAGTCCTTTGACTGGTAACCAAGAGCAAAGTTGTTCTTGGAGAACTTGCTCTTCTGTGAGTCAAACTGTCCGAGCACACCAGCGAGCCAGCCCTGGTAGTTGAGGACAGCAGCGATGTCCACAATAGGACCAGCCAGGTCCAAGTCCAAGTTGGTGTTTACGGCAACAGTGTCATTGGCATATGAGGTCTTCAGTTTACCAGTCTTGCTCCTGCAAATGAAAACATTTTAGTTTTTCTATTGTTCTGCTTGTAGATGGTCCTTGCGGACAGTTTCTACATAACCAAGCAGTTATTGGCAAGACCGGAAGTGTCTCCAGCTAATGGCAACAAACATTTAGAAGGCGACTTTAATAGCTGTAATGTAACCGAGAATAATGTTCAAAAGTCATGTATTTGTTATCAGTATGAAAAAATTACACAAGACAGTAGAAAAAAAGGGTTTAACTGGGGAAAAGCTTACCCTGTCTGTGGTGCAAAGGTTCCTTCGAGTGTAATTTTAAGTCCAGCCGCAATTTTGTCCTGGATGGTAATGTCAGTGGCAAGTGTGTTGTCTGTGTTCCATTTCTCAGTGAATGTGAGGCCATAATCCTTCACTGCGTATTTGGATGAAAGGCTACCAAACACCTGAAATGAGCGATAGTTAAGAAATGATGTCATTCTTTACATTACAACATGGGGATATTTTTGCATTTTATTATAGTATGGAATTAAAATTAATGTATTATTTTTAGGTTTACATCTATGATAAATCTTTGACAGATTTTTTTTCTGATTCTCTAGACAATCAAATTTGATTTTGAAGTGTTTTTTCTGCTTTAGATTTTAATTATGATAATGCTAATTTAACTTTACATACAGTACTTACTTAGAAATTTCTGTATGTATTAGGAAATTTTCAATTTCATAGACAAAGTTTACTTACACTACAATTATTACAAAAATACTTAATTTACGTTAAAGTGCAATTTTCTTCAGACAGTTATTAGTATGAACAATGATTGTGACATGGTAGCTATGTTGGCTAGCTCATTGTATAATTCTAATGAGTCTAGCTACAGAATCTTTCATGTTCCACATTGTTACCTTACTTACCTTTCCACTTTCTTGGTTGGAGGTGATTCCACTGGAGAATTCAACTCCAGATTCACTCTTGGTCTTCAGGTCAAGTTTGATCACGCCAAAGTGGTAGCCTTTGCTGAAGACATCATTGGCCTTCTTTCCAAGATCAGCATAGTATGGGGGAGCCATTCCCTACAAAACATTTTATTTATCATAGGCAAATTTATGAGGTACCTACAAAACGCTACGTGACTGGCGGGTTCAATAACCTTAAAATAGTAACAATATTAGAAAATCCATCCGTAGACCCTTATCACATGACCCAAGGTGAAGCTTAACACGTTTAGCAAAGTCGCGAAATTACAATCAGTGCCAGCTGTGTCAGGGTCGAAATCGGCTTAGTGACTTATTTACAAGCCACTTCTACACAAGGTATTACATAACATCAATGCATTATGACTAAAGGTGTATTACTAAAATGTTCCAACACTGTAAATGACCATGAACATGAATACCACCGATAAAGTATATTTGTAAGACCGTAAACTTGACCTTACAGAAAAGGGGCGAGTTGGAGCTCGAATGTTGAAATCACATGCGTCAATTAACTGTACCCCCCGCTGACGTTTCAGTTCAGCAAATAGGGAGACATTACGTACTTTTACATGGAAAAAGTAAATAGCTTGACCTACCAGTGGTTGTAAAACCCTTTTCAATTGAAGGAGATTGTGAAAATTAGATAAAATTGGAATATGACGTCGATACTTCCCGTTATACCCGGCTCAGCCCGCAAATTGTAACCTAAATATGAAGCTTTGAATTTCTTTCTATTTCCACTGAAAACTTAATAAAATACTAAGGGCTTGAAGAATACTTACTGCGGGTTGAATTTATTTACAAATTGAAACTATTTCACTGTGAATTCCAGGCAATTTGCCGAGAACAAGACGTGCTACACTACCAACTACCACACCACAAGACAATTTCAATTATCTCAAAAAGTCGACAGAGGGCGTGAATTCCGGAACTGGCGTTATTGATGTTAAATTCATTTAAAATTTTGGAGTTGAATAATAAACTAGATTGTATAATTTTTATAATACTTACATTTAATTATATATTTTATTATTTATTACAATACAGTAATCAGTATTTTGGTTTTAAACGATATTCAATATTAATAGTAACGCATTGACTCAGAATGCTTTCAGTGACATAGAATGAATAGGGACAGGTGTGTGAATCGAAATCCTATTTATTATTATTTTCAATTTAATGGTCAATTCTTTAATTTTAAAACATGTAGAAAACGTTTTATGAATTAATTTAGTTATTTTACATTGTTTACGTGATTGTTAGTAGATCCTTTATGACATCACACATTGTACCGAAAAATACGCGCGATTGTTTGAAATGGGTTGCGCATCACACTAAAATTATAAATGTAAAAGTCTGTGAGTTAAGTTTATTGGATGTTTGTTACTCAAACACGCATAAACGGCTGAACGGATTTGGATGAAATTTGGCACAAAGATATACCGTGTCCTTATTAACACATAGAATATACTCTTAACCCGGTAATGCGTTCCTGTGGGGTAACACACACAATGTTCTTTCCCATTGATAGATATTGTAGTCAAAGGTTCTTTCCATAATAACAACTGTTTAGTTCTGAACTTTGTCAATAGATGGCGCTACCACAAAATCCGAAGTCCACAGTCCACACGGTCCACACAGATGAAGTCGCGGGAACAAGATAGTTTTCTCGTAAAATGTGGCAGTAGAAAGATTTTTATAATTTTAAAGATACCAATACAATTAATTTTAAACTTAAAGGCAGACGCCGTTTTCTTCCGGCAATAGAAGTTAAACCAGATATTTTTTACCATATTTTACAATAGTCTTGCACCCACCTGTGACGGTCCATGACTGTGCTCAAAGGGCCTTATTACAAAAGATGGTTTAAACCAAAACTAAGGTAAACCCAGGTTTAAAATATACCCATCGCACTTTCTTATGTCATATAAAAAAAAGAGATGGGGCTATTTTAAAACCTAGGTTTTTCTTAGACCATCTTTTGTAATACGGGGGCAATAGTACAGCCTTGGATAGTCCCCGGTTGGTGCCCCATCCCTTAGATTAAAGTTCTCAAAGGGGCCTCTGCGCGTTGGACCTGTGTCCCCCGTATCCAAAGGACCGAACATCTTCCGCACGGAAGATGAGCCGTGATTTGAAAGACATAGATAGGTAACTACTACTTATTATTTAATTTCAAAATAAAAAACTGGTCAACTGCGAGTTGGTCTTGCTTGCTGCGGGATCGCTCGATCGGTATGAGCGCGGCAGATAGCCAGATGGACAAAAAAGTGATCAAAAAGGGTTCCGCCTTTTCATTGTGAGATATGGAACTCCAAAAATGTATTTAAAAGCAACCAATATTAATGTTGTTCCTACGTACCTCTCCAAATCCTTCTATAAAGCACATGAAACCACATGACTTTTCTTCTTCTGTATCGTCCATACCAGGGAAATCTACTTTTTTTCCATTTTTATCTGTACAGACTACCTTTTCACTCAATGAACCATCCTAAATAATAACAAAACACACTTATAGTTTTCAATAAAATATTAAACAAATTCAGAATCAATCATTAGTTGGCAGACCTAGTTCTTGACTATTTTATTTAGGAGCAAAGAACCTATTTAAGGCTATTTTTCGTAGGTATTCAAATTATGAAGGTCGAATAATATTATACCAATATTCTGGAAGTTGAAGGATTACGAATGTCCTGCAACTAATTGCATGAATAATTTAATGATGAAACTACTTACGTCTAACGTGCATGGTGTTTTTTCTCGAAAAATTGATGCGCTTACTATTGGAAATTTAACGTTAAATATGCTACCATATGCTAAATCAAATATATACTCAAAAATTGTCATAATTAAGAAAAATCATTAATTACAATAATATTATAATGAAAAATATAGGTATGACAAGAGAGGACGACTAGATCGTTAGGAATTTTAAATAAAATAAATCTACTAGGCCGTAAAATTAACATCATCATACGAGCCCATCAAAGCTTCTACTGCTGTACACAAGCCCCAATGATCTCGTTAGACCACTCCAGTAGGAATGTTGCAGTAAGGCCTCTACACAACAACGCAGCCGCGCCGCGTCGACCCGGCGGCTTTAGTTGGCCGCAATAACCCGCCGGCTTATCCCGCCGGGTAAAGCCGCCGGGCCGGCTTTGGTGTGTAGAGGCCTGTAGGTACCTAATCAACTCGCTCATCGTGCGAATTACCTACCGATATGCAGATCACAGAGTAGTTACATTATTTGATGCAGATAGAGGCCGGAGCCGGAGCTCGTCCGGGCCACACTAACGCCATTAATTAGTGACAAGGATACAAGGGATTTGTGCCAATTAATGCATTCCCCCATCTTCTCTATAAATAGCTCATGCCGTGGTGAAAAGATTAGCCAGTCAGCAAGATTGGTAGGTGTGCCGAACATTTTTAGGTATCGTCACTCGTGAAGGCTTAATAATGCGATAACTAATGGCGTTAGAAGTTAGTGTGGCTCCGGCATTAGTAGGGTCAAAGGAAGAGATGGGGTTGCAGATAGGTGGGTAACCGGAGAGGCATAAGCATAGAGAGATGATGAGACATGTCTATTGATGATGTTTACGGAAAGAGAGGCGAAAATACATAGTTACCTATAGGAGAATTAAAAATTACACGATTGTTTTACGAATTCATTCAAAAATGGTGATGTTCGTATTAAAAGCATCATATTAAATACCCAAGGCTGATGGGCTCACAGCGCGGGTCATACGATTTGCAATGTGAAACTGCTCTTGCCGCGCTCAGTCCGTTGATGGGTGACCGTTAGTTATACATCGATCCTTGTCTCGGAGACCACTTAAGTCTCGTCGGTCCCGGGTGTCATACGAATACCTATGACAGTCGTAACGGGTAGTTAGAAGCCCGAGAGTCTCACAACCGGCCTTTCCTAGGATATCGGCTTCGGCCAGTAGGTACCTACCTAATTGGGTGGCGGAGGTCTAATGGCAGTCACTTCGTGTAAAATACTGGTATTTAGCCACATCTGGTTAGACTGCAAGCTGACCCCGACATAGTTGGAAAAGGCTAGGCATAGTAAAGATCGATGTATCAAGTATCATAAGTAGGTACCTATAGCTTGTTATTCAGGGGTAGAGAAACACGTCATGTGTGAATGACCTGGACGTGGATCACCTTTCCGTGTGTTAGTCTTCAGACGGAATACCTATCTTATTGGCATTGCTCCATAGATGCGTCGTTAGATCTAACATCTGTTGAGTGTCTACACTTTACAGGGATTGCTTATAGCACCGTTATAGCTTCCTATCTACCTATGGAATAGTTGATAAAGAATATCTTTACCCTCAGTATTATCGATATAGGTATTGACAACGGTGGGTACAAAATGCTATACCTACTGTATCGAATAGGTAGACTATGAAATAGCTACCGATACTTAATTTCCCTCCGTCATCAAAAATCTTTGCATTTCCGGCGGCCGTCAATTCGCGCCCGTCCGCTCAATTTTGAACTGACTTGGATGCCAGATATTTTTAGTAGAAGACGTAGTCACTTTATATACTATAAATAGAGAAGACAATAGGTATTTAGTGAATGTAAACTTATATCTTATCATATGGAATCGTTTCGAAAGTTCGAGCGGCCCAATTCTCGAATGGACCGAAGTTTATTTTAGACGCTCATCTTGTTCAGTCGGCCTTACAGTTTCGGACGCTTCAATCTGTACCCGATCAATTCAAGGAGCACTTGTGTACAGCCGCAATGGTTGAAGACGTGTGTCATTACGATATACAACAAAACGATAAATATGGACGGTATTTGATAGCAAATAAGGATTTTGTGGGCGGTGATTTAATTTTTACTGATACACCCTTCTCTGTTGGACCCAAACCAGGCAAGTCTTTGTGAAGAACGAACTTTTAACTCCCTTTTAATTGCAATTTGCAGTGTTAGTGTAAACTTTTCCCCACGATATTTCCCACAATTCAAGAGTAACATTTTAATTTAGGAAGTGTCTTTATGGTGCTTGCATATTGCATCCTCGAGGAAGCTGTTGCCTACATAGCAGCCGTTGCAGCTTTTATACTACCTACTGCCTGCAATTGTGTGCTTCATCACGTCCATAGACTGAGTGAACCCTTAGTACGGAACTCGTTATGACGTTAATTAATGTGGCATGCATATAGACCGTAGTATCATTTAATTTTGGTACTTGCCTCTCTAGCTAACGCACAAGCAATGAAGAATGCGGCAGTTAAAACAAGTAATGCATCTGACAGTTTTTTTTTTTAATGTTGGATCATTCATTGGAATTGTTAATGTAAATAGTTGGTTGTAAATATGCAACACACATTTAGTTAATTAATTACGTACTACGAATAAAGCTAAAAAAACCTAACCCCGCACGTAGCGTCAGCACAGCACGCAAGGTGTCACGCAATGAGTCTGAAATTCATTCATAATATTCTGTGTGTTAATAGTTATTACGATAACGATTGTTGCCTGACACTATTTTGTATACCTACATAGGTACCTATCTATTATCCTAACTAATAATGATGAAGATGAAAGTCACCAGACGCGGAAGGTGACCTCAGATACTAAGGCTTGAGCACACAGAGTTTGGGGCCCCTTTAAAATGCCAAAAAAACGTGAATGAAAACATCAGAATGTACTTTTTGTTTCAATGTCTTAATTAGTTATCAGATTGGCATCAACTTGTATTTCAAGCTGTATTCATATAGCAGTGAAAAATTAGATAGTTTGAAGTTCTCAAATTAAAGGAAACTTCTGCTGAGCAACCCTGTCTATCTTGGGTGCTTGGGTGTCTTATCTATGGGTGCTTTGAACTAAAAAATGATGCGTTGAACTAAGAAACCAATGTGTTGTATTAAATTGATTTATTGGACGATGAAAATTACAAAGGCTTACCGGGTTTTGGCATTTCGGGCGGGGCCCCTATCAGGCCGGGGGCCCTAGGCCCTTGCCCCCCGTGCCCTTATGTAAAGACGGAACTGAAGGCTAGGTTGATGCAGATAATGACGATATTTTGCGTATCGTATGTGTGCAGACACTCCACCTCTATGTCTGGGCTGCTACTGCCCGGTGGAGAACAACTTATGTTCTTCATGCGGCTGGCCGGTCTGCAGCGAAGAATGCGGGAAGTCGCCCACACATGCTGGTGAATGCGGTGTCTTTTCCGCCGCGAGGGTGCGGTTCCAAGCTGTGGAAGACTGGACTGTTAGCGCACCTCAGCTTGATTGCATTACACCGTTAAGGTACATACCTAGTTATTTTGTCTATCATCGTAGGCATCTTAGCCCATAAACGCACTAGCGGCCGGCCGCGATGCCGCACATCGATTTTTACATGAAACCGCATGATATCGACGTACTGATTTGCGGCCAGCCGTCAACCGCTCTGGTTGTTTTGGGGATGCCGCGCGGCAAGCCGCATTGCGGCTGGCCGTTAATGCATTTTAAGCCTTACTGTTATAACTGATCGACACGGAATAGGCTTAAGACGTTCGCTTCGGCTCGGATGGCCGCGCCGAACCGAGGCTAACGACGTCGTCAGTTACACCCTTATGGCTGGGCCTAAGCCGCTTCCGCTTTGAAGTGTGGGCATCTTAGACCAACGCGGTCGACTGACGTCGACGCCGTCCTCGACCGCGTTGCTCTGCAGAGTGTAAACGAAATCGTGTAATTCCTTCAAACCAGATGATCTATTAATGGTATAGTCCGTATAGTTAATGTTCTATTAATGATACTTTTTTTTTATCCTCAAAAAAACCCATGCCGTCACCAGTAGATCACGCTGTTTAAAGGAATTATCCGAATTCGTTTAGGTACATTCTGTATAGTGTGAGGAGGGGGCCTACTCCCTAAGTCCGTCAACGAAAAAAGTCGCCCGTCCGAAAGTAGCCCGAAACGTAGAAGTGAACAAAACAAGTGTCAAGTTCAATTTTTCGGACGGGCAAAAACATATTGGTAGTAGGGACAACTGTCAAATCTTGTTGACATATTCATTCTTAGTTCGGGCCCCGAAATAATCGTATGTCCGTAGGTGATAGGGAGTAGGAAACGCTCTAAGGCTGAAACCACGGACTTCGTGCTTAGGGAGTAGACCCCGAGACATGAAGGCACAGTTCGCTATACATATACCTATAACAGTCATGTTATAAGTAGGTTATAGAGTAGGTATGTATTTGAACACCTAATAAGACCTAATTTAATCTACCTAGTGAATGTTTTAATTTGCTATAGAGTACTCCTGGCCAAGGAGAAAGATCCAGACCGATGGCAACGAGAGGTCGAAGTGATGGAGACGCACACGGAGTCGCGGAAGCAGAGACCCAACTGGGGCGCAGATCAGGTCAACATCGCTGACTTCCTCGTAGACCACTGCAAACTTGGCAACAGATTTGATAAGGAATTAGTGCAAAAAGTTAGTGGCATTCTTGAGGTGAGTGGGACTTGAATACTTTGTTGTAAGAAGACTAGTACGCTAGGTATCCCATTATCAGGTATTTTTTTCTTTAACTGGCAAATAGTCAGCTTTATCATTCTGTATCTGTTTGCTGTATCAATTTTGAGCCAGTTCCCTTACCCAAACAGGCTAAAATCCGGCATTACACGTTTAGACGAGGCATTCTGATGACGATACTTAGATAATAATTTTCCATCGATTAATTAAAATTAATAAACAGTTTTTTGGATAGACCGCAGGACCTAGGTAATCCGAAAAGAAAAGTCGTGAACGGGGTCGATTTTGCAGAACATTAAAATGTAATGTTTTTTTTAAGCAGTTGTTTATATGCTGTAAATCGAACCCAATTTTCTGTCAAAGTAACTGTCCAATAGTTTAAACTGACCGTCCCCAAAACTCTTGATTTTCTATGTGTTCATAATTATAAACTTATAATCGTTATGCGTAGGTGAATTCAGTGGAGATTCCATCTCGAGGTGGCTTTAGCATACGAGCCCTTTACCCTCGGTTAGCCATCGCTGCTCACAGCTGTGTCCCTAACATCGTTCACACAATACTGCAAAACGAATACCAGTAAGTGAGACAACCATTCTATGTAAATATAAAACAAAAGATTTACGTAACTTTAATTAATTGATTTTCTCCCTTTCTTTTCTTACCTACTCTACTTAGTAATTTAACGCCCAAACTTATCTTGCAGCAGCAATTACTCACTAACAAGCATTGACTGCTCGATCTTTAAATCGTAAATACAAAACCCAAAGCATTTACAACTCCTCATAAATTCATTTTTACAGCGTGCAAGTAAGAGCAGCAGTCCCTATAAAAACTGGCGACACCCTCTACCTTTGCTATACGCACTCTCTATCCCCCACGCTGGTTCGACGTGATTTCCTGGCGGAGTCCAAGTTCTTCCAATGCGACTGTCAACGCTGCGCCGACCCTACAGAACTCGGCACGCACCTCAGCACACTCAAGTGCAGTAAATGTGATAATGGTGTTATACTGGCAACCGATCCTCTAGGTGAGTGAAGTAGGTATAAGCACTTATCAGCAATGTCACGCATCTCAACCCTTTTAAGTGCGTTGGTACTAACTAGGTATGGCACGGTCCAGTGAACGTGAATAAATGTACTTAGGCCTCGTGTAGTGCCGGACTTAAAGAATGGCACTACCCCATCTCTTCCCGTGGGTGTCGTAAAAGGCGACTAAGGGATTCTCTAGAGGATGGGCAGCAGCGTTCTCTGAGTACTTTAACAACCATACTGCGATCGCCTGCCAAGCGTGGCGATTACGGAAAACCCCCCCTTTTGGGGAAGGCCTGTGTCCAGCAGTGGACGTCTTTCGGCTGAATGATGAATAAATGCACTTACGGTACCTAGTATTCGCTGAATCTCATTCGATATTCAGTCGGCGTTCGCTACCATCCAAATATTGATAAAAATGCAATTGTATCTGGCGAAAACAATCCCTTGGCCCGGCCCTATTACCCTGTAGGAGCTGAGAGGTAGGCTATCTGCAATCGAGTGGAGCGCCGTAATCCGACGACTGAACCTTCACTTTCTGTGCAGATTCAAACATATCTCGTAATTTCACGGTTACCAACACGGAAAATTGGAAAATAAACGAAAGGCAGTTATTATCTTGCAAATGACTGAAGATTTCGTATTTTTGTCGTGAATATTTGAAACCGTTTTGTAAACTAAATATACAAAAAGCGATTTTAGTCTTGTCAAAATAGTCAGATGGACCTGATTTATGGGTTGTATTGTTTACTGAGATTGAGTAGGTAGGTACGTTGACGTCTTTGACCCAATTACTATTTTAGAATAAGCGGAGATTATATAACACTGTCACGGTCATTAATTACAACAATTTACGACAGACAGCAGTTCATCAAAAGTAACCTACTTTTGAAGAATTAGGTATCTGTCGTAAATAGTACATAGCCCAGACTCGCCGGTTACGAATACTGCGGTCACCAGTGGTAATAATTAATCATATTTCTGTGGCGATCACTATCTGCAGCTGATGTTCTGTAATGTCTAAGTAGGTGCTACCTACTGACGTTTTCGTATAAGGCTTCTCATTTCTTTTCAGACAACGATGCACCCTGGACGTGTACGGACAAAAACTGTGGATTCAAGACTTCAGGAGCAGCGATGCGTAAAATGCTGGCAGTAGTACAGGCAGAGATCGAGCAGCTCGACGCGCTGGAGCCAGGACCTGCCGCTATCGAGCAGAGAGAGGCTATTATTAATAAGGTGCGATATCTACGTACCTCAATTTAAGCAGTTATCCGAAAAACCGTTTCGCCTGATTTGCCGAAGGAACAGGAATAATTCGCCGACGCGAGCAGAGTTTATACCTGTTTTTTTTCGCGATGTCTGGTTTGGTCCCTTAGTAAAAGTTGTTCATAATGATGATGATGAGTAGGTACAATGACCCCCTAAGAGGTTGTTAGTGTTTTACCAATCACCCTGTATAGGTACTAACGCTGACCTGGGGGGCTAATAACGCCGCCGCCGCGTTTGGCGAAACATATTTCTCATATTCGTCTGCAGCTGATATCCAGTCTGCAGTTGTCACGCTGTTGCACTGACTACATCCTAAGTGCCTTCAAGCTGCATTTGGCAGCTGCATAGTTAACCTTTTAACGATTAATTATCGAAGTTAACATTTTGAGTAGCGAACTAAAGGCTGGTTTTACAGTGCCGTTTAACCGCGCTGGCGAAAGCGGCACTGTAAAACCAGCCTACCGATTAACTTCTGGTTTAATTTTGCCCACCTCTGGTTATTAGGCCCCTGGTAGGGGACCAAACCCAACACGCTATATACACTCGACAGCAGTGCAGCGGTTGTGACCAATACCTAAGGCGAACTTAGCACTATCTTCAGTTTTGTACTACGACAAACTATACATAAAGGTCTGACGTCACATGTTATTTCTTAGAACTTCAACATTTCTGTTACAGTACAAATCAGTATTCCACCCTCGACATTCACTACTCCTGTCAGTGAAGCACTCGTTGGCGCAGTTGTACGGACGGGTCGAAGGCTATGGTATCGATGAACTACCTGATCTGATGCTGGAGAGGAAGGCAGAGTTCTGCCGGCTCGTCCTCAAGACACTCGATGTTATCACGCCTGGAGAGACCCGGATGAGAGGTGATTATTTTAAGCTTAGGTACACGTAATATCTATCTTTTTGAGTCCTCTGTGTGACTACTTAGTTTTTTTTTCATTTATCGAAGATTTTGGTTATCTCTGTGTTTGATCACTACTAACTGCATAATTTGACGACATCATGATTGGCGCAGTGGCCGAGCGCTTGGCAGCTGCACAACGATCGGTTACATCGATGTAACTTCTTAGTTATGTCGTACTGTAGTTGTATCTTCACTTTTCTTCCAGGTATGATGTTATACGAGTTACATGCACCACTGATGTTCTTAGCAAGAAATGAGTTTGGAGCCGGCCTTATAACTCCAGAAAAGTTGAAAGAAAAGTTGCAAGAACCCATTCAATGTTTAGCAGACGCCGCGCGAATATTAATGAGGGAAGATCCACAGAGCCCCGAAGGAATAACTCGACAAATAGCACAGCAGTCTATGGAACAACTTAAAGCTAGCGTTGAAAGCTTATAAATTCTAGTCTATAGCGCAGTTCAGACTAGGCTATAATAAATAGAATATAGCAAATATTGTAGAGCACAACGATATCGCTCAGCATACATTTTATATGGACACGTTCACACAACGCTATGCTATATAGTATTGGCTTGCTGTACGGGATAAACTTGAGCGATTCTCAGAGCTATATCGTACGATTCTCCTCCGGTCCCCGCCCCGCCTCACTTACTCCGTCTGTTGCCCGACGGATCGCTGTCAAATAACTTGCTATACATAGTGGACTGGCTTGCGATATAGCGTATAGTGTGAACGTCATGCTATATAGTTATAGCTTATGACGCAATATGCTTTACTGATATAGCGAAATAGTATAGCGTGGTTTAAACTGCCCTTCAAACAGTATTTTATAGTATATTTTTAATTTCCAAGTTACATTTATCTTCCTTGAAATGTTTTGATCTTTAGCATCAAATGCTAGTCAGCCTAACCCCCGATTCAGAACGTTTACGATAAGCAGTTGTGGACTCGGTTTTGTTATCTCGTTTCGCCTACGATTCTCGTAACGAGAGAGAAAGGGATAACAAACCGAATCTTTCGACAACCGACTTATCGAATTCTGAATGAGGGTGCACGATGTAGATGTAGCATACTCAAATACCTATAAGATATCTCGAGATTTAGTAATATGTATGTTTGTGTTGTATATTATTCTAACATTTCTTGCAAAAAGCTATGAAAAGACAAAATAACAATGATCTCTCACATTTCTGGTTTATGAATTTCTTTATATTTCTTTCAATAATAAAACTGTAGTAAATATCTGATGATAGTTTTATTTCATAATCATTATAATATTACAGTTTCTATATACATGCTAAAATTTTATTTTTTTGGGTTTTTTACTTGACTCTGCTGGTTTAAATTGATTATTTAGCTGTCCTACATCTTCAATGTTTTCTGAACTGTCTAATGTGTGAAGTTTTACTGAAGAGTCTTCCTTCTTATCCATCACCTGGAAAAATATATTAAACAGTTAAAGATACTTTTTTTATGAAATTAACTGGTAAGTCTATATTGTTTGCTTCTGTACTGAGTACCAGTCTCTTTTGCTTTACCCCAACAGCTAGATAACTAATAATACTACAGCAGGAGTACGTCACCACTGTCAACAGGGGTTTTGTAGACAAAAACGATAGATTGTCAATATGTCATTTTGTTTATTCTTCCACTAACAAAATCCGTGTCTTTGGTGGTCATGCTATTCCTGCAGATCATACTAACTTTGCTAAAGGTACTCACAGTTGGGCAATCTTTCCTCAAATGTGTGACATCACCACAAAGTTTGCAGGCTCCACCATTGGGGTATAAACCTTTAGGATTATCAGGACACTGCCTAGCTATATGACCCTGGAATCAAAAATGTATGATCAATTATTATTTTAAAAGAATTAGAAATCAAATTAGTTGATAAAATACTGCTGCTTTGGATAAATACTGACACAATTCAAAAAAGCTTATTTTAGAGGAGAGCCTTTTAAGATTACATTGATGAAGAAAAATGGCACCAAAAATCAAGCTGTGGCAATGTCATTTTGTGATGACAGTTCAAAATTCTTGCCGATATGAATGTGAGTTTTATTCACAAAAAAATAAGAGCTATTTTGGATTCCACTATCTCCTTATCTAGTTTCAACATTTTGGATTGTGGTTATTCATTCAAAGCAACAATATGTATAAATACTTACAGGCTCCTTACAAATAAAGCATGTAGCAAATCTGAACTCCTTATCTCTCTGTACTTTACATTCAAACTGCCTGTGTTCTGTAGAGCCACACTTAAAACAAACTCCTTCTGCAACATCAGCCCCTGGTATCTTAGACTTCAACTCTGGACAGTCGGACAACACATGACCTCCTTTCCTGCAGTTATAGCACACTTCCCTCTTCATCCTGGCCAATGCTTTCTCAGCCCTTCTTCGTTCCAATTTCATTGTTCTTTGCACCTCACTCTTTGGTATCCCTTTCTTAATCATGTTAGTCTTCAACTCTTGCAGTCTTTCTGCATCTTTTTTCATGACTGGGAAACCATCAAATCTGACCAGTTCTATTTCTTTACCATGGACAATAAGCTGGAAACTATTGTCATTTATCTCCTTCCTGCGAACAGGTTTGCCATCTATTAATTTTTTATTCTTTTTATTTTTAGCATTTGTTTCATTGTTTCTAGGTTTAGGAGTGTTAAAGTTACTTTCATGACTCTCTGTTGTAGAATTTTCAATCTTAGGTTTAGGGACCTCTGAAGAAGATTCATTAGACTTGAAATTTTGTTTATTTTTATTCTTCTTCTTTTTATTACTTGGAGTAATTTCTTTCGTATCTGTAGAATTATTTTCACTCTGTGGCTCTGTTGATAACTGAGAATTTTTCTTCTTATTCTTAGGTTTTTTCCCTGAACCCTCTGTGTTATCAGAAACTTGGTTTTGTTGATTGGTTTCACTGTTAGTTGGTTCAGACTGCTCTGGTCCACTAGCAACCTTCTTTTTATTTTTTTTCTTACTTTTGACTGGTGGCCCATTTGTATCTTGTGCATTGGTGCCTTTCTTTTTGTTTTCAGTCTCTGGAAAATCACACCAAGTTGCTTTTCTTTTTTGGACTTTGTGTTCTTTGAGGAACTTCTCATAGTTTTCTATGCGTTTGTCTTCAGCCTAGAATAAGAAAGTTGAATATAAATTTAGTAGTTGCTCATTTAAACCATGGTAGTTAATACACAGTGTATAACAGGAAATGGATCGAGAAACTCCAATGGGGCTGGGCTGGACACATTGCTAAGCGTAATGATGGTAGGTGATGTAGAGCTATGACCCAGAGGAGCAAAACAATCCATTGGTTGACCAGTTGTCAGGACAGATGGGTCGACGATATTACAGCGGTCGTAGGGAAGACCTGGATGCTATCTTCGCAGACCAGAGAAGGGTCAGAGGGTCGTCTTAAGGGCGGATCACAAGAGAGAGGAGGTATATACCCAACAGAGGGGTCGATACAGGCTGAAGATGATAATTCTGATATAATGGGAAGTATTGCCTTGCTTATGATTTTTCTGTTTATATAAGAAACATTGAACACCATGCATACATACTTCTTTCCTCTTTTTGGATTCATCATTTTCCTTCTTAGCATGCAACAACTGTTCTTTCATAACCTCCCATGGAGTACTGTCCTCAGGGGCCCTTTCGTTTGATGATTTAGAACCTTTAGCTCTTGCAAATCTTGTCATGTTGATAAATTGTAATGTTAATTCTCTTTAAATTACTGTAATATAATAATTTAGTTTAAAAGTTGCACGTGCAAAACATTACGAAGGAGGTCTATTCTATTCTATTTTTCTTATATGGCGTGACAAGTCGATGTCGACTATTCTGCCAGTGTCAAAAGTGACTTGGAAAAACAAGTGTGCATTAGTGTGCTATCACAGCTATCAAAAAAAAAAAAATTAAAAAACTTCGATTGATTCAGTTGAAACACATCCTGTTGTGTTAGTATAGGACTGAAACAAACAAAAAAATAAAATAATTATATACATTGATATTATTGTTAGAACATTAAAAAAACACGTATACCACAGCCATGACGGATTATAATTTGATGTTATTGTGGCGGATGAAGATCATCAACGCCAGGAGCAGTTCTGGGGAGGAATATGTTAGTAAAGAGGAGATGTTAATTGGGAGAGGGATCTTGTATTTGGGGAGACGGCTATATAAATCCAAAGGTGGGAGGTTGTTTGAGCATTCGAAGAAAATGTGATCCAGAGTGCCTTCTTCCAAACCACACTCGCAGAGAGATGAGTCACGGACACGGATTTTACGCAGGAAAACCGGAGTACAACAAAAACCTAGTCGGATTCGGCAGAGGACAGAAATAACCGTTTTGGAAACTTTTTTATATCCAAAGAACCAAGGTTTAGGTTTTATGACTGGTTGAACCGCATAATAAAACCTTCCCTTTTGTCCTCCAGTGATGTTCCATTGTTCCTGCCATGTAGATTGAAGACTACCTTTTGGTAGGTTTAGCAGGTCATACCCCTGATGGATATTGTAAGTGAGGTCAGCTGCAACAGATGAGCAGGCTTCTCTGGCCAAAGCATCAGCGCACTCATTTCCCTTGATGCCACAATGACTAGGTATCCAAACTAATTGAACCTCCTTTTGACTACGAGCACAAGAAAATAAGGACTTTTTAATTTTAAGAACAAGAGAACTGTGCAATTTACTTTTGAAGGGATTTTGATTTAGGGCTTGCAGACAGCTAAGAGAGTCTGTGAAAATAACGGCTTTGTCAATGTTGTGGTGTGAATCTATAAAGAGGCAGGCTTCCAATAAAGCCACACACTCGCCAGTGAACACAGAAGACTCCTTAGGGCATCTGTATTGCAAAATAATTCTAGAGTTTTGGTAATAAACTGCAGCGCCAGTGTTTTCAATATCACTAAATTTTGATGCATCTGTAAAGAACCTTTGGAAACCAGTCCATCGTTCTCCCACAGCCACATTGAAAGCTGAATCCGCTGAAGGGGACTTTTTGGAGATGCCAATGTCAAAGAGAATTTTTGGAATAAAACATAAGACATCATAGGAAAAGTTAAAAAGGGGTAATGTGGGATGCTGGTCTATGGGACATTCTAAATTTTGAGTTTGACGAAATGCTTTAATGATAAGAGGGAGTTCTTTGTTTTTCCAATAATTTGAGTTTGTGCATAAGGCATCTAGCTCATTCAGTCTTACTAAAAGGGGATGAGAGGATCTAGGTATTACCCTAGCCAGGAAACGGGAAGACAAATACTGCCGTCTTATGTCCAGGGGGGGTTCAGCACATTCAACCTGCAATGCATTAATGGGAGAACACTTCATACAACCAGTGATGATACGAAGGCATTTTGACTGGACCCTATCCAGTCCAGCCAAAGCACCCTTGTTGCAAGGAACTAAATGGAACGTACCATAATCTAAAATACTACGGATTAAGGCGTTGTATACCAGTTTCATAGTGTAAGGGTGAGCACCCCACCAGACACCCGCAAGGACCTTTAAAATCGAAACCAGTCTTTCACATTTTTTAATTAATGAATTTATATGCTCATTACCTTTTAATTTTGAGTCAAGAAAAACGCCTAAAAATTTAACTTTACTGACTAACGGAATATTATGACCTGAAATGTCCACTGATATAACCGGGATCAATCTTTTACGAGAGAAAATTACTGCCGAACTTTTTGGTGCCGATAATGACAGGCCGTGGCTTAAAAGCCAGTGATTCAAAGAGTCCAAAGAGAGACAGAGAGATGACGCAGCGTCTATGATCGAGGGATCTGTCACATACAAAACTAAGTCGTCCGCGTATTGTAGAATGTGACAGTTGTTGTTAAGGCATGTGCCAATGTCTACTGTGTATAGATTGTAGAGAAGAGGACTGAGGACGGACCCCTGCGGTAAACCCTTCCAAGTCTGCCTCTTATCGAAGTGCTCTCCCTGAACTCTCAGAACCAAAGACCGTGACATAAGAAGTCCACATATGCATTCGATTATCTTGACCGGAAGCCTCAGCTGATGCAGTTTCTGCCTGAGTACGGGAAGAAGGACGTTGTCATATGCAGATGAGATGTCGAGGAAAGCGGCAACAACAGATTCGTTTTTTGAGAACGCAAGGCGAATATCCGCGACTAAAACGCCGACACTATCCATTGTGCCTAGCCCTTTCCTAAAACCAAATTGGTAGTTCGGCAGTAAATTTCTCGATTCGACTACCCATTCAAGTCGATTTTTAATCAGGTGTTCCATTAGTTTGACTAAGACTGAGGATAGAGCGATTGGTCTAAAGCCGTTCGGATCATCTACATGTTTGCCTGGCTTCAGTAATGGAATGTTAATTTGAAGCTTCCACTGATCTGGAACCCATCCATGAGTGAAACAAAAATTAATGATACCAAGGAAGTACAGTTTAGCCTTGTCTCCAGAACGAGCAACAAATGAATATGGTACTCCATCACTTCCAGGGGCTGAGTCCCGGACATGCCGGAGCACCACATTCAGTTCTCCCAAAGTAAATGGCACATCCAAAGCCTCCTCTGAAGTGCTTTGCAGGGAAGTATAGAAACATTCAGAAGAGAGAGGAACATACGGAGGAGCAATTCTGTCAAAAAAAAGTTCAGCTGTTTCCCTAGTGATTGGTGAGGAGACTGATGGGGAGCACCCTCGTCTGTACCTATTGATGCTTTTCCAGACTAATGAGGCTGGAGTAGCGGGGGATAAAGAGGTACAGAATTTAACCCAACCCATGCGTTTCTTCTTACGAAGGAGACGTTTTGTCTTAGCATTAATCTGCAGAAATGTGAGAAGGTTTTCAGTGCTCATATCACTATTGTAGCGCTGCTCGGCCTCTTTCCTATCTTTGATTGCAGAAGTGCACTCTGGATCCCACCACGGGGGCGAGGGTATTTTATTGCGGGCACTGTTCTTCAGAGGGAAGCAGGCATCCGCACTGGAGGTGATGGCTGTAACAAATTCCTCATAACAGATCTTGGCATGGGGGTGATCAGAAGAATCTAAAAAATTTGAGTTTATATTTGGAAGTACATCAATCTTATCCTCCAATAATGAAGCAAATTTTGTCCAATCTGGATTGGACAGGTTATACTTCAGAAGTGGAGGGGAAGTTTTCTCTAAATATGTCTTATTGACCAACGATATAATAATAGGGTAATGATCACTACCATGCGTCAAGGACGTACATTCCCAATTGGTTGAAGATGCTAACTCAACCGAACAAAAAGTTAGATCAACACAACTCTTTTGTTGACCGGGAGAAGATCTGCGGGTTGGACAACCATTATTGAGGATGCATAGGTCCAGATCATCCAAGATATCAACCAAAGCTACACCAAAGGCATCACAGCGCTCAGATCCCCATCTGTAGTGGTGACAGTTGAAGTCACCCATGACCAGAATTGGTCCATCAATATTGGAAAGCATGTTTTTTAAAAAAGTCAAATAATCATGCTTAGGGTGTGCGATGTATACTGAAAACACTGTAATGCCTTCGAGCCTTCCTGCTACAATACTCATGTCACCTGTGAGCGAAGGTAAAGGGAATGGAGAAAGAGGGACCCGATTATTGACTAGGAGAGCCGAACCTCCATAGCCATCAGATCTGTCACATCTGAGAATATTAAAGTGTGGCATACGGAAACTAAGACTTGGGGTTAGCCAAGTCTCAGCTATAGAACAAGCCAATGGCTTGTACTTATTTAATAAGAATATGAGGTCGTGCTTTTTATGCCACACGCTCCTCACATTCCATTGTAGGAATATTAGGCGAGACGCCATTTTTAATACTTAGTAGAAGAGATACAATTTGTTCGGCAACGTTGGACGGTAATTGACTGTTTGAATTAAAAGAAGAGATAATAATAGGTATGAATTTAACAAGTAAATCAATAATAGAAAGATTATTATTGGAGGATAGATAATTATTATTAAGAGAACAGCCATTAGGTTGTGTGGATTGGGGAGAACTAACTATCTGCTCATGAGCAGCTTTATCATAAGATGGGGAGAGGGGGGCATGGGTCTTAGGTTTGAGTGTCACGGTTTTGCGATATGACTGAGAGATTGGTGTTTTTGCTATGTTAGCATAGTTGCGGGAGACTGATGGAATAGCCTTGTTAGCTTCAGCATAGGGAATGTTTTTCTCAGCCATAACGGTTTTAATAGCTCTCTGCCTACCATATTCGGGGCATGTCTTGCTATTTGCATGGTGGTTTCCCGAACACAGTACACAGAAAGCCTCACCCTCAGGAACACTGCAACCATCACCTGGGTGATCATGACCACACTTATTGCAGCGAGGTTTAGATCGGCACACATTAGCTACATGGCCAAATCTGCAGCACTTGCGACATTGGATTGTCGGGTATATGTATTGCTCGACAGGGAGAGAGGTGTAACAGCAGTAAATCCGTTTAGGCAGAACTTGTCCATCAAATGTCAGGACACATGTTTCAGATGGTTTCCACTCATTAGTACCGTCTCTTTGTGTTTTCCTATTAATACGGCGGACTTTAAGTATTTGCCCGCAGCCTGAGGGTACAGATAAGTAGGTTAGTGCTTCTTCTTCTGAGATATCTGTGGGAACACCAGTAACAACACCCATCCTTGTAATGTTGAATGTCGGAATTGATGCTGTGTAACTGTGTTTCGACAACAGGCTATTGGCCAAGAAAGAGTTAGCATCCTGAGGGGAAACAAACTCTACTGACACGCGGTTTCTGCCAACTTTGTTAACACCCCCGCGAACAACGTTCGCGATGTTGTTCATAAGCAAAAATTTACCGAAAATTACTGGATGAAGGGTGGTACCAGCATTTGGTTGATTCTCTATACGAGAAACGTGCACAACATAAGGAGCCTTATCAAGCACTGAGTACTTAGAACGACCTATTTGGCTTTTAGGTTGTTTACAGGGAAGGGATACTGACAAAATTTCTTCATCTCTAAGACGTTTGCGAGAAGTTTGCGATTCAGTTAAATCCATCTGTGTAACGCTACAAACAACATCCGCGAATTGAGTTAGCGGATTCGGAGACAAAGGAGTTGACGGACCTGGGATATCTGGGGGATCGGGATCAGGAGGTTTGTTTCTATCCATCTTGGATAGAACGAGACTTACTAGTTACACAAACACAATACGAACCTGTTTACGAACACAAGGACAACAAAACAAGTCACAGAAGTATCAACAATCACACAAAATCGCTCAAAAACAACAAGAAATTCTAAACACACGTGTTAGCCAAGAACTCGACGGTCAGAATCCCCACGCGTCATAAGAAGGAGGTCGGTCACTTTCAATTTCAATTCAACTGTGACAGTTATGTGACTTTGACAGTGACAAATTTGACATATATTGTACATGACGTTTTTGGTCACGTCAAATCATTGAGATGGAAAAATTTATATGTTTATGCGTCAAATCATGCCCTTTCTCTTAGAATATGATTAAGCCCTTTCTTCATAGAGGCGCGGAAAGCGCCACTGGCCGTAAGCTGTAACTCTGACATTGGCATTTTAGGGACAATCAGCATCATTGTTAAATGAAAAAGGGTAAGAAAGAGAGAGATCTTATTTTTATTTTAAGCGCATATTACACTTGGCTGAGTTTAGTCGTCTTAATTCAGTCGTTAATGAATTTAGTCAAGTATAATCGCAATTAGCAAGCTAGCATCCTAACTTCAGAAACAAAATTAGCTTGCTAATTGCGATTATACTTGACTAAATTCAGTATCGACTGAATTAAGACAACTAAATTCAGCCAAGTGTAATAAGCGCTTTATCAATGATCAGGGGGCTTACTATGACCTCTTAAAGCAGGGCAGAAGTTGCCTGGAAGTTGAACTGCCCTGCTTTTTTGTACTATGACATCGTTATAGCAGGCCTGCTAAGTTGACGTTTACGAAATCCGTTCACCTGTTTTTTTTGTATAGACTTTTCGTACCATGAACAAGCTTATCCGTTCAACTTGGTTGAATAGTCGTTCACCTTTTGTACTGTCATGGTACGATTTTTAGCGATTCAGAAGCAGGCCTGCTTTTGAACGGATATTGACTGGCTGGCATTTGAACGTTTTCTTAAGACGTCATGGTAAGCCCCCAGCATCGTGAGTTTTGTACAATACCTATGACAGTCTTTACGGGGTAGCCAGATGCCCGAATGTCTGCCTGAAATTGACCATTAACGGGTTGTGGAGGTCTGATGGATTTTCGTATAACCATATTCTTCTAAATTACAAAAATGCACAAAGATCTTCCTAAAAAGGTACAAGAATGTTTAGGAGCTTTTCTATCTTGTTCCTCGCAGTTTTTTGAACCTCATAACTTTTCTCCCCCATATAATTGGATTAAAATAAATACATTCCGTGAAATGTTAACCCTAAACCTTCAAAACAAACCATATTTCATTAATGGACGCGTACTTTTGAGATACCGGGTCAAAAATGCCCAATGACCTTTTAATCTTTGTCAGTGCTGGCTGCGTCAGTACTTTAGTGTAGCCAAGATTTTGTTTAGAGTGGGGCAAAGCAGCTCAGTTAAACAGTAAATATTAATCTTTTCACTAAATCTGTGTAAATGCCGATTGAGGTTATAGGGCAATTTTGCTCATGCCCCTTTTTAAGGCCCAAATAAGTATGTATCCGGGCATTGGTCTGCTATTAGTAGTCATGGGTGTCAAGTTGATATGGTAAAAACATTTACCTAAGTATACTTCCCTGTGCCGTGCGTGGTTTGGCAAGCGCCCATCCGCCTAAAGCGCTTATTACACTTGGCTGAATTTAGTCGTCTTAATTCAGTCGATGTCGATACTGAATTTAGTCAAGTATAGGTAATCGGAATTAGCAAGCTAATTTTGTTTCTGACTTTAGGATGCTAGCTTGCTGATTGCGATTATACTTGACTAAATTCAGTAACGACTGAATTAAGACGACTAAATTCAGCCAAGTGTAATAAGCCCATAAGCCCTCCGCCCATACCCGGCTATGCCATGCCATGTGCTATGCTATGTGTCAATGTTTTACCAGGTGATAAGAGTAATAAGACGCTTAACTTGATTTAACAAGACGAAGACTATCCTTTGTAATATTTTATCGGTTTTTGTGAACAGTTGCAGAATTTTAGTTGATTTTTAATATTTACGGTTCTCCTTCTGACACGTCACGTCTCTAGTGAAAGATTGCAAAACCTTAGTGCGTCCGTACTTATTGTAAAGTTTTGAGGTTAGAAAAAGTCTAAAAAACCTGTTGGTAAACAATTCAACACTTTAGATTTATTTTGTTAAAATCCCCTAGTGTGTAAGAACATTCAACGTTGGAGGCAATAAAACATTTGCAGATTTCAATTAAACATAAATTAAACACTTGCAAGAAAGAAGTTCA
The DNA here is from genome assembly GCA_905220435.1 of Amphipyra tragopoginis. NCBI lineage: Eukaryota > Metazoa > Arthropoda > Insecta > Lepidoptera > Noctuidae > Amphipyra > Amphipyra tragopoginis. The sequence continues at coordinate 18,334,993 of HG992009.1, forward strand.
TCAGGTAGGCAATGGTAAAATTTCATTAATTTGAGATAGCTACACCCAATACTAGCTCTACCTTTGAACTCAGTATTTGTATGAAATCTCAGATACAGCAGGTATATCATTTATAAATTACACTTATTTCTCTAACCAAAAATAGTAGGTATTGCTAAAGTGACTAATTAAACTACCTAGTTATCCTCTTATTTTGTTTTGAGTTAGATTTATACGGTGTAAACAATGTGTTATAGCCAGCTATCACGGTTTTCATAGAAATGCGTAGGTACCAATCTATGACAAACGTGCGTCTAAAAATAGGTCTAAGGACAATTTCTGGTACCGAATGGTAACAAAATTATGAACATTCATTTTATAAATAGGTATTTTAATAGTAACATGATTAAATACAAAACTTAAAATAAATAATTTGGAACACTTAGATTGACAAACAACGAAACAATCTATTTTAATTAGAGAGTACATGTTGGCTAGGTTTCCAAATTTACTTTTACATAAAAATACATAAAGGATGATTGATGGTTCTAATTACGGATGCACATAAACGTAATTAGCTAACAAGTGCGACAAAATTTAATGAAATGGAATGATCTGTATTATAAAATATCAAAATATAATAGTCTTGAACCAGCGATTTTCTATAATGTTTATGTAATGTATGATAACTTCCAACCATTTTGAAATATTGAGTTTAAAGAATAAGATAATCTAAAAATTGTGCGCATAATCTAAATCTTAAATCCTAAGTGCCCTTTCTTACTCCTTATCACGGCTTAAGTCATGGTCTAACGTTACTTCCACTTTGCCTTCCAACAAAGTGTAATGCACATAAAGGTAGATTAATTATAACAAATAATACACAGAACGAGAATAATACAACATTAAAAACTTATATAATTGCAATAGCAGCGCCCTTAGCGGCGTCTCCTCCTGATGTGAATTCTAATGGTAAACTGTAATAATGCTCCACAGCTCTTTGCAATACAGCATTTCTAGACAATCCAGAACCATTTCCCACAATTCTTTTTACATTTGCGCCACGTAATATTTCTTTAGGCATCATCTGGTGTAAGTTTTCTATTAAACTATCACAGAGAGATTTAAATACGCTACCCAGTTGTATGTTAGAGAGATCAATGTTTTCTACTGAAGCTTTGGCTGTTGGCGAATGCCTTTCACCTAATAAATGAGGAGTTATTTTCATATTTGATGTTGTTTTTGCTTCTAAACCCAAAGCAATCAGCTTTTCCCATACTTTAGCCTGTGGAGTAGGGAATCCTAGTTCAAGCATCCATTGTTGGAGCATTTTCACAAACGTGGCCAGAACATTGCCTCCATTCAAGGATGCAGCAACAACTAAGTATGTGTTATCAAAATATGGCAGATGTTCGACTGTTTTACAGCCTAGATCTGACATGTTATTCACCACAAATGCAAGTTGAGCTGAAGTTGATATGTTTAATACAGCGTCCTGTTGACTTTCGAGTGTAGCAATGATAGAACATTGCAAATCGCCCATAGCAACGCTTACTGGCGTTCCCTCAGGAATCCCATTCCAGGCAGCATTTAATTTTCCGGCGAATTGTCCGCTTTTATTAATTTTGGGTAAGAGATTCACTGGAAAATCAACAGATTTCAGAATATCGATATTCCATTCATTCTTTTCAGTATTGAAATAGCCCCAACTTGTAGCATTTTGGTCAGACATTACAGGCATCTCCAAATCGCAGAGCATAGTAACAATAAAATCTTGTACTGTTCCAGAGTATTGAAAATTTTTCAGTTTTTCAGGCTTATGCTTAAGCATCCATAAAAGTGTCGCACATCCGTAACCAGAGTAACAGTTAAGATGTGAATCAGGTTTTGGCAATGTGTCTAAAAATTCTGGTTTGCATCTTACATCTTGCCAGGTATACAAAGCCGACATATTTTCTCTTTTCGCCTCAAATCGCATCACCACTCCATCTTTTTCCACCTTTTCCCAAGCCCTAAAACAACGGCAAAAATGCATTAATCACGAGAAACTTATATTACGTGTTCAGACTATGAAAATTCGGTCCTAGTTTAAATGCAAAAAATATTATAAGTTTCAAACAATAAATAAAATATGCTCGTTGGTATACATTTTATAATGCAGTTACGTACCCTTTTTTCCAAAGCAAAACTCCGTGCATTTGTCCACACACCCCAATTTTTGTGACATTTCGCAATACATCTTTCGGAAGACGGGAGATGCAATAATGAACAGCTGACACTATTTTTGGCACATCTTGCTTGTTACCTTCAATACCCTGGTCACTTGGTATATTTGCTGCTGTATCCTTATTTTGTTTAGCCACAATTTCTTTCGCATTAGGATCGTAAACACAAACTTTTACTGAAGTCGTTCCAATGTCCATACCCAAAATGTAACTCTTCTCAGTCATTGCGAACTATGAAATAAAAAAAGTTTAGTTAAAAAATAACACACTAGATAACACAGTGACACGACACAACCCGCTCGGCAATTTGTTTCGATTGCTCGATCTCGGCAGTCCGCATGAGAAGTGGGTGGCGGCGGCGGGGTCTCGTCTGGTGGCAATGCGCCCGCATCGACCTCGTGTTAGCTATTACGTAAAGGTAGTGTTTGTATTCCTTATCTCATTGAGTAGCCGATGTGTTTATCATACACTTCAACGATTCACTGACTTACAGCCAATAAATAACTTCAGTTGATATTAGTTTTACGATAACAGGTCCAAATTGTTTCTGTTTTTTGCTATCAATGTAAAGATTTGTGCACGTAGGTATGATTTTTTTTTTATATTGCCCAATGTTTTTACAATTTGTTAAGAATTTAACCGTGAGGAAACACAGAACAGAAAGATAGCAGACTGCGGTATTGGGTGAATATTCCAAAAATTAAGAACATCCCAAAGTTAAGAATGCAGATGTTTAAAACTTCAATTATTATTATGATAATGAAGACTCAAACTATACCGCTACAGTCTAGCTATAAGACAAGAATAAAAGCAATCTGAAACTACTAAAATGTTAACAATCCAGGAGAACAATGATTTGTTAACAACATGTTAAGGTAATTCGAATATTCATCTTATTACTGTAGTATTTGAAGCGGAGTCTAAACTGCGTGAAGTAATCTAATTCGGGCTATAATCGGAATTCTGTGATGTGTCAAATTAATTGCTCGACTTCTACAACAAAAATGCTACATGGAATGTGTAGGCAATAAATATTATGTGCTAATACCTAGAATTAATTACGTAGCTGAACTGTTTTTTAGGCACTTTGTTTGCCAACTTTGTAAAAATGGTGCAATAGGACTGTGGACAGGACTGGACAGACGTCAATAAAATCAACATAATGCGGTGTTAGAATGATGAATGTCTTAGTAATTTAATATTGACGGTGCACGCAACGATGCGATGCGACACCTACTTCTAAATGTTTTTTTAAGATTATTTAATCCATTACTGTGTTTAAGTTTTAATCTAATCAAAACGAGGCCCGAATTTCGTAAAAAGAACTGAACATAGACTTTTTAAATGCTCAATTTTAATAAAATTTAATTAAACAAATAATTTCTGTTCTTTTCAGAATAATGGGGAAAAGAAGCAAATTAGTTAGCACCGCTAATGAAGACTTGATTGTTAATAGCAAACGAGTTAGGAATAAAAAGATAAAGTTCGAAGATAATGATACAAACGATGAATCTAAACCTGATGAATCAATTACAACTCTCGTGGATAAACAAGTTAAAATAAAAAAGAAAAAGAAATCTCAGACAAACACACATGATGATAAACAGAAAAAAGAAAAACTAATAGTTAACGATGAAGACGAGCCTGTAGAAGAGGAAAGCGAAACAATTAAACGTAAAAGAACTAATGAAGAAAAGTTACCTCAAGAAAATGAAGAAGATATAAAAGACGAGGATATTGACAAGTTCTGTGATGAATTAAACGAGGAAGATAACGAACAGTACGAGAGCTGGGTTAAATTAATAGAAGCTAAACTTAATTCAAATAAAAAGAAAACAAAATAATTGCGGGTCCTTTTATTATATGCAAACAACAGAATTAATTCATTTCAATTCTATTTCTTGGAGCAAAATAAAGTCTGTGTTTCGTCCTGCATCAACTGAAATAGCTCGAAGTGGTTAAAAGTAAAAAAATAGTGACTCATCTTGCCACCTGATATTCAGCACGAAGTCGTTTGTTTTTTGACGTAAATTAACATAAAATACATAGAAACACATCCGGGCGTGAAATGTAAGACATTTGTCAACAAAAAAATTAACATATCGAGGCCCCATAAAATTTTATATCCTTCGTAAATACACAGAAGAAAATTAGGAAGCGACCTATTAAAGAACCCTCGCTCTGACATTGTCTTATGAATGATGTCGTGACAGTTCAAATTATTTGCCAACCTTGTGAGCTCGTGAGTCGTTGTGTGAAATAAATAATCACAAGTAATATGTACTACAAACAACGAAATAATACACAGCTTCCGTTATTGTTTTAACGATTGAATGGTAATCTAACCCAAAAGGTTAAAATTTGATCTATCGCGTGTAACTTGAGTTTCGAGTAAATCTTGATGGATTGATTGTTAAATCGGAAAATATATCGTAATTTAATTTTTGTGTAGTAGAATATTTAATAAAGCTTTATGAACAAAATGCGCAAGCCGACTTAGAATTAGAAACACATTTGGACTAGTCAAAATATAAATACACCCTTTTTGTCATAATACCTACCTAACTTTGAAAATTCAAATTGATGTTCAACTTACCCTACCTACTTTCCCCCATAGCGTTTTTTATTGTTATTAATTTAAGGGATCTAATCCTCGCTTCTCCTCTTTACGAGTTCAGTAATGAAAAAAGACATGTTTGTTTCTATTACCCGAATCATAACAAATAAGTTGCATTTTGTATCATGTTGGCTTAATTACCGCTATAAAAAGAGCTGAGTAAGCGGATTTTAATTCTACCACTCAGTTATTTTAATCTATACTTTAACAGAGTAGTGAGTTTGAGTTATCATAATTATTCTGACTTGCACAATATAGCACAATTATTATCTTTATGGTAAAACATTCATAAAATATTATAAAATTTGAAATTATACTTGCAATTTGGAATTGGTTATTCTCTCCTAGTCTGAACCAGTCAAACGCTTGAAAGGAATGTAATTTTAGCGCAATCAAAGTGATACAGATGCTGTGTAAATTGCTATGTATAGATCTTATTACCAATCCTAGTTCACCAATGACCTTAACCGGATTTTTTTACAAAAAATCGATTCATAAAAATGGTGCAACACTAGGAGCAGCACTGTATTGACACCTTGCTGTCGGTTATCTAATGTCAAATCACTGTCAAATTGACATATTAACTTCGGAACTCTGAACTGAAGGTTTAGAATTTTATTTTATGATTTCTCTTTGGATACCGGTCATCACCGGTACAGTAAATAACGGGATAGTGTGCAAACAGTTTTATCTAACTTTAGTTTGGTGATGACTATACCGACAAGGAATCTCATTTTTAAAACAATGTTATAAAAGTGTTCAAGTTTAGTGAAGAGCGCGTAATTTCAACATAAAAAATGGATAATACAAAGAAAGGTGAAGATATGGAGGTCCCGACTGTCGAAGGAAACCTTTTACAGCAACCAAAAGAGGAAACATTGACAACTCGTAATCCGCTTATGAAAGTGCGGACCTATGTGCTTGCGTTGCGTCCATGGTCATTGAGCGCAAGCTTGCTGCCGACGCTGCTGGGGGCCGCGCTCGCGTACCGACTGCCCGGCGACAGTGGCTTCAGCTGGTGCACCTTGTTATTGACACTATGTACAATAATTCCTGTTCACGGTGCAGGCAATGTTGTAAACACATACTTTGATTTTGTTAAAGGGATAGATAACCGTAAATCTGACGACAGAACTCTTGTTGATCATATTCTGAGCATAGATGAAGTGGTGTCCCTGGGTGCTATATTATATCTAGCTGGATGTGCCTCATTTGTTCCACTTGTAATTTTATCTCCAGCTCGTATGGAGCATTTGGCTCTTGTATATTTCGGTGGATTGTCATCATCGTTTTTGTACACTGGTGGAATAGGACTAAAGTATATAGCTCTTGGTGATATATTAGTTTTAGTTATATTTGGACCAGTATCTGTTGTTTTCGCCTTCTTAGCTCAGACTGGTAGGGTAGACTGGCCAATAATTTACTATGCCATACCGCTTGCTCTAAATACAGAGGCTATTTTACATAGTAATAACACAAGAGACCTTGAGACAGATAGCAAAGCAGAAATTGTGACATTAGCAATATTGATTGGGAGAACTGCTTCGTACTTGTTGTATGCATTTTTACTATTTACTCCTTATATAATGTTTGTGGTTGCATCTGTGCGCTGTTCATTGTGGTTTTTAATTCCAGTGCTGACTTTGCCAAGAGCTTTTGAAATAGAAAGAAGATTCAGAAGCCCTGAGACAATGAGATATGTACCAAGACAAACAGCCAGGCTCAATTTTTATTTTGGCATGTTGTACATGATCTCATGTTTGTTTGCTTATCGTCTTCCGTTCCTTCTCCGATGAAATATATGCTATTTGGAATCAATTACAAATTTTTAAAGATCATTTTCATACTCTTTAGAGCTTATGATTAATGTACAAGAATGGCCTTTTGAATGTTTGTTGCTTTGTAATAGGATCAGGGCTGTAGCTTCCGATGGGGTAGCCAGGGCAAACCTAGGGCCCCACAATCACTTGCAGCCCCGAGAGCCTGTAGCTACTGACTACTGACTCGTATCAGACTGACAAGTGTTGTAAGTCATGATATTGGAAATTGTATATTTTTGTATTTTAAGAGAATTAACTAAATGATAATTGAGTATTATCATCTATGTATTTTAAGGGTAGTATTACTATAGGCTATTTGGGTTAATATGATAAATATCTTAGTTGTAATCTGATGATGTCCAGCTGAACAACATATCCATCAAAAGCGACATGGTATGGTCTTGGTTCTAGGTTACATTAAGAGTCGCAATATAGAAGAATTTGTACTACTCTTAACATAATTGTAAATATTTATGTATCATTGATTTTGTTATATATTTTTATCTAACTAGTAACTAGCTTTGCAATGCTATCATAAGATAGGTTTTAGGGATCTGTACCCAAAGGGTGTCCACGGGACCCTATTACTAAGCCTTCGCTGTGTGTCCCTCTGTCACAAGGGTGTATATCTTGGCAGCCATAAGAGATAGCCAGCAAAAATTTGACAAAGATTGTGTGAAACTTGAAAAAATTGTAACAAAATAAAAAAAACTAATTCCAAGACTCCCCAGAGTTTTATAACCTGTAGATTGTTTTTTTTCCTTATAATGTGAACGGAAGTAGAGTCAGCTAAGTACCAAGGTCTACATATTATTATTTTCTTAATTTTTTATCATAAAGGAACATATACTTGTTGGCTTTGTTATGCAAGCCTCACAACAGTTTGCTCATGTTTATAATTTATGGGATAGGTTGCTGACAATGAACCTTCTTTCATACAAATGCTAAATTGTACTGGTTATGAATACAAAAGTGGCATTACCCTATTGGCTTTAACCTATTATTGTACATACATTACGATGAAGTCTGAATTTGAATGATGGATGTCTTCAAACAAGAAATGTATTGATCATTTTTCATCTACCTACTGCTTTTATGGCCTTGATATAGTTTTATGTATGTTACATATACACTATTTTAAAATATTATCTACCTCTTGTAATGTTTAGATCTATTGATGTTTAACAATATTTTTAAGTAAAGAATTTATGGTTGTAGTAATTTTGTAATTTTAATACAATGAAATCTCTTATTTGTGAATTGACAATAATTTATTTATTTAGCTAGATAAAGAATAAAATTTAGTCAAATATAATTTATGAGAATGTGAATACTTTTTTTTATTATTGTGATGACAAAAACAATTATTTCCATTTATTTAATTTTATTGATATAATCAACGTAGGAGACCTCTATAATATAGTAGAATCTTTATAATATAATGATAAATTACAAGTCAAATTATCATACAAGTGAGACCATGTAATTTAAAGAAATGGATTTCATTCAGGAATGCCTGTTCTAAAAACTACATTGAATATATTGGCAGTGACTGGAGAAATATGATTAACATACTATATTCTGATACAGCGACGCCTTGTTAGTGGTCTGCTGGTCCAACACTTGAACTCATTATCCAGATCTTTTCAAACATTTAAATTCATTTCGTTGTTTCAAGTGTCACATCACACAGATACTTAAGCCTGATGGACATAACATCAGCAAGAGTTCCTTATCTTGACAGGCAGTTACTGATTTTAATTATACTATTCATTGAATTATGCTAATGATATAACGAATGCTATTCCCTAATTCTCAAGTGAAAATCCATTTCAAATCATAACTAAAGTTATAAAGGAACAAATCACAATGTATTAAATGATAATACAAAAATCATGTTTGCTAACAAAGACTAAACATAATATCACTATAATCAAATAGTAATCAAATCCATAATATAATTAAATACATTTTTCTAATTTTCATTTTGCACAAAAACAAGAAGTCTTCAACATTCCATACAATTCCTATAAGTTTTATATATTTATATCCTAATGTATAACCATTAGTTAAACTAATGCAGGACTATCCAATCTAAAATCGAAATTACTTGCACACAATTTTCGTAACAGAGATTTCATATAAAATGCACGAAAACGCCCAGCTTACATGTTTCACACTAAATACTCTATGTTGTGCTCATATTTCATAGTTATTAAGTTTTGGGGTCGAGACAAAAGCACCTATCTTACTCAGGAAATGTCATGTCGATTGTCATCTTAGAATTTAGGCCTTTATATCTACATGTGATGTTAACTTCAATAAAACATATGTATTTAGCGTTCCACAACGCCAAACTTCATAGGTTAAATGATACAGATGTTAATTTAAAGTTTTATTATTAGTTTTTAATTAATTTCATTTGGTGATAGAAAATTTCGAGACTCATGTGCATTGTTTGTGTTAAAGCTAAAAATAGATGCCAAGTTACTCCGTGAAGACATTAAAGCTTTAATTTAGCTATAAAATGTATAAATCTGGTGTTGATTGAGATAAAATTTGGTTCTTGTCACAATGGGTAATACTAATGGAAGAATTTTGTGACAATTCTAAAACAATGTAATGATTAAATTAACACCTGTATGTAAATTGTAAATGATCCGTTCGGTCGGAAACGTTACAATTACTCGTAGTTTCAACTTCACGAAACATTCGCACTGAATAACATACATGGAATAATCTCACATTCATGCATAAGGACAATAGTCCATCAAAGGCGGAAAAATCCGTCCGGTAGTCTTTATATATGGGTTACGTTATATACATCAGACTTTAGTGTTGGCTTCGGACGATTATGACGTCGACGCTTTCTTTTCGCGCTGCCATTGGTCGATCTTCTCTTTGAGCTCAGTGGCTGAAACGTAACAAATTACGGTTAGTTACAAGAACAGCAGAAAAAGAAAGCGCTGTGCATGTTTTAAACAAACAAGTTTCTGCTAACCTGGACGCAGTTGATCCTCGGAAAGAGGTTGTCGGTTGAAGGGATCGGTGGCACTGTTCAGTAAGTGACGCAGGATTACCGACCTGTCCATTATCTGAAAATAAGTTTACAGGTTAATTTAGAAGTAACTTGCTATTTACAGTACTCGCCAAACTTTGTCACCGTTTCGTATTTCGTGGAGTGGTTGCGCAGTAGCAAAATATATAGGCACATTTGCTTCTGCGCATCCATTCGCCTGACTTCAGAGCCACATTTTTTTACGAGTACCAGTACTCGTAAGACTCGGTAGTCTACTGATAAGATTTTACGATAGTAATATACCTACTCGTTCTATTATAATGTTCTCAAAGGAGAAACTATAAAAAACAGCATAGTTAATTCAGATGTTAGAACACGACTCACCTTCCCAGAAGGTAATAAAACTGGGTCAGTCATCAGTGTGTCCATAAGCGGGTCTCTGAACTCCTCAGGAGCGTCAGCAAATTCATCGCTTTTCTGTTGATTGGATACTGAAACAAATAATAAGATGTCGTAATGCATACTCATTCAAAAGTAGTAAATCGTTTTACGAGCAATAATAATGGTCAATAATAGAAGCTAATGGTGCCAATTCTATTGTTCCAATTAAACTAAAATTAGAGAATTGCTATCTTTTAGTAACAGACAGGACGAGAACAGGACGGTGATAGATAAGAACTAAGTTAGAAATGTCACACTAGTTTACGCCTTGAACTTAAACGTGTTTTTAGTCGACACGTTCTGACCTGTCGTCTTTGTATGGTAGTTTTCATCATCATCATTCAGCCGAAAGACGTCCACTGCTGGACATAGGCCTTCCCCAAGCATCTCCATGTTGGGGGGGTTTCCCATAATCGCCACGCTTGGCAGGCGGGTTGACGATCGCAGTATTGTTGTAAAAGTACTCAGAGAACGCTGCTGCCCATCCTCCAGTGAATCCCTTAGTCGCCTTTTACGACACCCATGGGAAGAGATGGGGTAGTGCTATTCTTTACGTCCGGCACCACACGGCACATGGAAGTTTTAGTTCAACTAAATTTGACAGCTCTTATTTACGTCCGTCTCTTTTTTGTTTTATGAGAGTGAAAAAGATGGCAACAGTCTAAATTAAGTTTAGTTTGTGCACAATAGAATCGGTACCACTGTTTTTATATAAATTATAATCCAAAATGGAACATACTTGCAATTTGATATGCATTGTCTGCGAGCGACTTGAAGCGCTCTATTTCCGTGGGCGTCTTGATGCACGACTTAGCGAGTCTCACAGCTGCCTCCTCAAATAACTCTTTGCGGAATGATCTCTGGAAATCAAGAAATAAGATTTTATACATCTCGGTCTTTTCGTAAGATGGCCATGCATCAAAGTACAGTACGCGTAAAATAATTTCGCCTCTCCGAAGTGAGGACCAGAACGCTCAAAGCCTAGTTTCAGCGAGGCAAACTTATTTTACGAGTACCGAATAACTTTGCTTTTCTGAAGTGAGGAACAGAACGGTCAGACTGGTTTCGAGAGGCAAACTTGTTTTACGCGTACTATAGTTAGCTACCCATCAATCAACCAACGCCGTCATTATGAACAGGCAAATAGAACAAAGTGTATTGAAGGAAATTAAAGGCGCGGGACAGACGGAGCATTGTCATTGGACTGTCGCCCCTGCTTTCATAACGTTTGCTACTGCATTTTGAGTTTACACTCATTTTGTATCATGATAATAGAATGGGGTGCATGAAAAGAGCCTCCACGAGTGACGATACGAGTACTTCAGTACGTCTGGCGTACGCTGGGCAGTCAGCCCCGCTACCAACCTTGCTGACACGAGAGAAGAAAAGTAGAAAAGTCAGCTTACTGTGCTAGGAAAACTCTTTTTAAAGTAATGTGTTACCTCATCTGCAGCCAGCGCGGCGTGGAACTGCGGCGAGTCGAGATGCAGGTAGATGTCCACCAATTGACTTAGCAGTCTGCGAGGCTCCCAGCCATATTTCTCAGGCCGACGGACCTAGAAACGTCAAATTAGTAGAATACATACAAGAACTTAATTGGATAGTATAGGGACGTGCGAATAATAATTTTGCTGTAGATGTATACATTTTTGGACGGAATATTTGGAGTCGAGGAATAAGCAATACCTTGAGGTTTTTGCACTTGGGTCCGCAGAGCTGCTGCAGGTTGAAGTTAAGCATGGAGGCGAGCCGGTCTACCAGCTCTGCACGAAGGAATGGCTCCTTGATCTCCACCGTCAGGTACTCCAACATGTCCACGGTTTCCCTGCACAATTCACGAATTCATGTTAATATTTAAAGCTTGTTGCCCCTGTACAATGTTGGGTACAATACTATCGATGTTTCTGTGTGTTCACGTAAGCAGCGTGAGCACGAGGATGCTCTGCGATCCATCAAGAGCATTGCCGAGGGTTCGGAAGGTTTTTCTGTCTCGTGACTGTTGTAAAAAAACAAACTGCGTAACTTTAATAATATACGTACGTTTTAAATATTATGGTTATAAAATCATAGTACAACTCTATTTCCTATTTTTCGGTAAGTTAATATTATTTATTCGTTTACCGAGCAATCAACATGATTCGGCCGTTGATTGTAGTGGTTACAGTTACCGTTAGTATGGCAGCCCATGTTGTACAGAGCACACTGCACGTTGACTAAACGTGATAGTGCCGCTCGTCCTGCGCGAGCGCACGTGCGCGCGCCTCTCCGGTGGCGCTCCCGCTCCCGCTCCCGCTGGCCGCGCCCTCCTGTGCTTCGTTGTGCAGTGCAGTGCAGTGCACTGAACGTGATAGTTACCTAGCGAGCGTGAGGTAAGAGCGACACTGCCGCTCGTCCTGCGCGAGCGCACGTGCGCGCGCCTCTCCGGTGGCGCTCCCGCTCCCGCTCCCGCTGGCCGCGCCCTCCTGTGCTTCGTTGTGCAGTGCAGTGCAGTGCACTGAACGTGATAGTTACCTAGCGAGCGTGAGGTAAGAGCGACACTGCCGCTCGTCCTGCGCGAGCGCACGTGCGCGCGCCTCTCCGGTGGCGCTCCCGCTCCCGCTCCCGCTGGCCGCGCCCTCCTGTGCTTCGTTGTGCAGTGCAGTGCAGTGCACTGAACGTGATAGTTACCTAGCGAGCGTGAGGTAAGAGCGACACTGCCGCTCGTCCTGCGCGAGCGCACGTGCGCGCGCCTCTCCGGTGGCGCTCCCGCTCCCGCTCCCGCTGGCCGCGCCCTCCTGTGCTTCGTTGTGCAGTGCAGTGCAGTGCACTGAACGTGATAGTTACCTAGCGAGCGTGAGGTAAGAGCGACACTGCCGCTCGTCCTGCGCGAGCGCACGTGCGCGCGCCTCTCCGGTGGCGCTCCCGCTCCCGCTCCCGCTGGCCGCGCCCTCCTGTGCTTCGTTGTGCAGTGCAGTGCAGTGCACTGAACGTGATAGTTACCTAGCGAGCGTGAGGTAAGAGCGACACTGCCGCTCGTCCTGCGCGAGCGCACGTGCGCGCGCCTCTCCGGTGGCGCTCCCGCTCCCGCTGGCCGCGCCCTCCTGTGCTTCGTTGTGCAGTGCAGTGCAGTGCACTGAACGTGATAGTTACCTAGCGGGCGTGAGGTAAGAGCGACACTGCCGCTCGTCCTGCGCGAGCGCACGTGCGCGCGCCTCTCCGGTGGCGCTCCCGCTCCCGCTCCCGCTGGCCGCGCCCTCCTGTGCTTCGTTGTGCACTGCACTGCAGTGCACTGAACGTGATAGTTACCTAGCGAGCGTGAGGTAAGAGCGACACTGCCGCTCGTCCTGCGCGAGCGCACGTGCGCGCGCCTCTCCGGTGGCGCTCCCGCTCCCGCTGGCCGCGCCCTCCTGTGCTTCGTTGTGCAGTGCAGTGCAGTGCACTGAACGTGATAGTTACCTAGCGAGCGTGAGGTAAGAGCGACACTGCCGCTCGTCCTGCGCGAGCGCACGTGCGCGCGCCTCTCCGGTGGCGCTCCCGCTCCCGCTCCCGCTGGCCGCGCCCTCCTGTGCTTCGTTGTGCAGTGCAGTGCAGTGCACTGAACGTGATAGTTACCTAGCGAGCGTGAGGTAAGAGCGACACTGCCGCTCGTCCTGCGCGAGCGCACGTGCGCGCGCCTCTCCGGTGGCGCTCCCGCTCCCGCTCCCGCTGGCCGCGCCCTCCTGTGCTTCGTTGTGCAGTGCAGTGCAGTGCACTGAACGTGATAGTTACCTAGCGAGCGTGAGGTAAGAGCGACACTGCCGCTCGTCCTGCGCGAGCGCACGTGCGCGCGCCTCTCCGGTGGCGCTCCCGCTCCCGCTCCCGCTGGCCGCGCCCTCCTGTGCTTCGTTGTGCAGTGCAGTGCAGTGCACTGAACGTGATAGTTACCTAGCGAGCGTGAGGTAAGAGCGACACTGCCGCTCGTCCTGCGCGAGCGCACGTGCGCGCGCCTCTCCGGTGGCGCTCCCGCTCCCGCTCCCGCTGGCCGCGCCCTCCTGTGCTTCGTTGTGCAGTGCAGTGCAGTGCACTGAACGTGATAGTTACCTAGCGAGCGTGAGGTATGAGCGACACTGCCGCTCGTCCTGCGCAAGCGCACGTGCCCGCGCCTCTCCAGTGGCGCTTCCGCTAGCCGCGCCCTCTTGTGCTTCGTGGATGCGCTTCAGGTACTAAAAAACAATATTATTTATTAGCATGTTATCATTGTGGGAGTATATTGGGTTAGACTATAATTTATCCAGAAGCTGCGTGGCAAAGTGTGGCGAATTTCGAAGAATCTCTCTGTTTGTATTACCATAAAACAAAAACTTCTTGTCGAATTCTAATGGGGGTCTCAAGCAAATATACACCGTTGGCCCGAGGTACCCGAAAGATTTTAACCACGCCTTTGTGATGGTATTATTAGTCAATAAATAAATAAATAATGATATATCAACATAAGTCCAATTCCGTCAATTTAACTATTTTATTTTTCGGAACAAATAAATCAATTAACTTTAGTACTTCCTTGCAAACACTATCTTGGTTGAACTGGCAACGTTTATAATTATCGTGTGAGCGGATAAGGAACTTCTCACTTCACGAACCTCCCCGACAAAATACGACATACGGCGATTGGGGTATGGTAGGACAAAAGTCGGAACGCTGTATTCTTAGGCTGAGATCTATAGATCCAACTTGGACTTAGCTTAGACTTTGCTCAGACTTTACTCACGCAATACTTTGCTAAGTGTATGCTTAGCATAATCTTAGATTTGGAATTTATAGACGTATCACGTTGAGACTATGCTGAGCTTATGCTAAGCATACGCTAAGACGGTCGATGTCAAAATACAAGTTATTGTTTCGTTCCAAGCATTACATTCTTGATTTTTCTTTATAAATGTTTAACAATAATAACATGTAAATAATCTAGAACTACGCTCATATTTCTTCTATGTATTATTATTATAAGAATAAGCAGAAATTGGCATGCTTATAAGTGTTTTTTTTTTTTTTATAAACGAACACAATATTATATTCATTGAAACGGATCGCATCGTTTTGACATCTGCAATTTGTCGAAAAAAAGTAACTTTTAATTCATTTTTATACATTTTAAACTTAGAAAAACTTGTTTTAAGTGATGTTATACTACCTAATTGTTTTTATCTTAACTAATACAGAATTAGTTATCAACATCAAGGAAATCTTCCCTAATCTGGTATTACTGAGTTGAGTCTGGTCACTTTATAATACTAAAAAATTAAAAAGTTGTGTAAATATAATGATGGTAAAGTAAATTACGGACCATTATTTTTTGTTAGGATAATAGTAACCTAAGTATTTGCTAAGTCGTCGATTTTGTGAACTTAGACTTTGCTAAGCATTTGCTAAGCACGCACTCAGATGAATTCAAAGACGGCTCTATAAATACTGACTTTGTCATAAGTCTAAAGTAAAGTCTGAGCAAAGTCCAAGTTGGGTCTATAGATCTCAGCCTTAGGGCTTGTTATTTGTTACCCTAGAGATTTTTCGAGTTGTGAATTTCCGTAAATAATGAATATCTCGAAGATTAAGCTTTATCCACAAACTATATCCTAGCTTTTCTTCTCCAATTAGGCATTGGAATCGATCGTTAAAATCTTTCGGGTACCTCGGGCTCATGGTGACATACGCAAAACTTTGCTAAGTGTATTCTAAGCATAATCTTTGATTTGATATTTTTAGTTTCTTAATGTTGAAATTAAGCTGAGCATAAGCTAAGACAGACGAATGTCTTTGTATTTCAATGCTGCGGTTTCCCTCCAAGTCATATCTAGAATTCCCCAAAAAATGCTTTTTAAACACAAATAAAAACACTTAAATACATTAGGCATGTTGACAGCATCAATAAATTGCAAATCTAATTAGTCCGCCAGTTAGAGTTTTGAAAAATAATGGACACGTATTTTTTCTTTTGTTAAAATCCATGAATATTTGGAAAGATAAAACGCATCAAAACTCGAGAGTGGGGCTTGTGACGTCAGAAGCAAGTAAATATTGTACTTGCTTGTGACGTTTTGCCAATTTTAAGTGTCGTACAATACGGCCGACGTATCTTGGCGAGTCTGAAGTTAGTTGTTTGGTTGCGCAATTAATCTTTTAGAAACGAAATTGTCTACTGCGCAGCTAATCAGCTAACTTCAGACTCGCCAAGATACGTCGGCCGTATTGTATCTTAGTCAATTTTGGTTTACGTAACAAAAGAAAAAATACGGGTCAAATATTTTAACTGACGGACTAATTCGATTTTTTCAGTCAAATACCCTATAATAATGTCTATTTTAATTATAATGTATTTATGTGATTTATCAATATCACTGTAGCCTGTAGCATTCTTTTGAATACAAATTCCGTGGTTCCCAAATTCTACGGAAACCCTATACAAAGTGGCATCATCGTCACTTTGACAATACGAAAAAAAAAAACATGTAGAAGTTATGATGGTTAATATGTTTTGGACCATTATTTTTGTTTGGCATATTGTCTAAGTTTTTGGTAAGTCATGCAAGCATTTGCTAAGCACGCACTCGAGAGGGATTCGAAGACTGATATACATATAAATATTGACATGACTTATCTCGAAAGTAAAGTCTGAGCCAAATCTAAGGCTGAGATCTATAGATCCAACTTGGACTTAGCTTAGACTTTGCTCAGACTTTACTTACGTAATACTTTGCTAAGTGTATGCTTAGCATAATCTTAGATTTGGAATTTATAGACGTATCACGTTGAGACAATGCTGAGCTTAGGCTAAGCATTCGCTAAGACGGCCGATGTCAAAATACAAGTTAATGTTTCGTTTCAAGCATTACATTCTTGATTTTTCTTTATAAATGTTTAACAATAATAACATGTAAATAATCTAGAACTATGCTCATATTTCTTCTATGTATTATTATTATAAGAATAAGCAGAAATTGGCATGCTTATAAGTGTTTTTTGTTTTTTTATAAGCGAACACAATATTATATTCATTGAAACGGATCGCATCGTTTTTACATCTGCAATTTGTCGAAAAAAAGTAGGTAACTTTTAATTCATTTTTATACATTTTAAACTTAGAAAAACATTTATAAGTGATGTAATAATACCTAATTGTTTTTATCTTAACTAATTCAGAATTAGTAATCAACATCAAGGAAATCTTTTCAAATCTGGTATTACCGAGTTGAGTCTAGTCACTTGATAATACTAAAAAATTAAAAAGTTGTGTAAATATAATGATGGTAAAGTAAAGTTTGTACCATTATTTTTTGTTAGGATAATAATAGCCTAAGTATTTGCTAAGTCGTCGATTTTGTGAACTTAGGCTGAGATCTATAGATCCAACTTGGACTTAGCTTAGACTTTGCTCAGACTTTACTTACGTAATACTTTGCTAAGTGTATGCTTAGCATAATCTTAGATTTGGAATTTATAGACGTATCACGTTGAGACAATGCTGAGCTTAGGCTAAGCATTCGCTAAGACGGCCGATGTCAAAATACAAGTTAATGTTTCGTTTCAAGCATTACATTCTTGATTTTTCTTTATAAATGTTTAACAATAATAACATGTAAATAATCTAGAACTATGCTCATATTTCTTCTATGTATTATTATTATAAGAATACGCAGAAATTGGCATGCTTATAAGTGTTTTATGTTTTTTTTATAAACGAACACAATATTATATTCATTGAAACGGATCGCATCGTTTTGACATCTGCAATTTGTCGAAAAAAAGTAACTTTTAATTCATTTTTATACATTTTAAACTTAGAAAAACTTTTTTATGTGATGTTATAATACAAGTATAATACCTAATTGTTTTTATCTTAACTAATTCAGAATTAGTAATCAACATCAAGGAAATCTTTTCAAATCTGGTATTACCGAGTTGAGTCTAGTCACTTGATAATACTAAAAAATTAAAAAGTTGTGTAAATATAATGATGGTAAAGTAAAGTTTGTACCATTATTTTTTGTTAGGATAATAATAGCCTAAGTATTTGCTAAGTCGTCGATTTTGTGAACTTAGGCTGAGATCTATAGATCCAACTTGGACTTAGCTTAGACTTTGCTCAGACTTTACTTACGTAATACTTTGCTAAGTGTATGCTTAGCATAATCTTAGATTTGGAATTTATAGACGTATCACGTTGAGACAATGCTGAGCTTAGGCTAAGCATTCGCTAAGACGGCCGATGTCAAAATACAAGTTAATGTTTCGTTTCAAGCATTACATTCTTGATTTTTCTTTATAAATGTTTAACAATAATAACATGTAAATAATCTAGAACTATGCTCATATTTCTTCTATGTATTATTATTATAAGAATAAGCAGAAATTGGCATGCTTATAAGTGTTTTTTGTTTTTTTATAAGCGAACACAATATTATATTCATTGAAACGGATCGCATCGTTTTTACATCTGCAATTTGTCGAAAAAAAGTAGGTAACTTTTAATTCATTTTTATACATTTTAAACTTAGAAAAACATTTATAAGTGATGTAATAATACCTAATTGTTTTTATCTTAACTAATTCAGAATTAGTAATCAACATCAAGGAAATCTTTTCAAATCTGGTATTACCGAGTTGAGTCTAGTCACTTGATAATACTAAAAAATTAAAAAGTTGTGTAAATATAATGATGGTAAAGTAAAGTTTGTACCATTATTTTTTGTTAGGATAATAATAGCCTAAGTATTTGCTAAGTCGTCGATTTTGTGAACTTAGGCTGAGATCTATAGATCCAACTTGGACTTAGCTTAGACTTTGCTCAGACTTTACTTACGTAATACTTTGCTAAGTGTATGCTTAGCATAATCTTAGATTTGGAATTTATAGACGTATCACGTTGAGACAATGCTGAGCTTAGGCTAAGCATTCGCTAAGACGGCCGATGTCAAAATACAAGTTAATGTTTCGTTTCAAGCATTACATTCTTGATTTTTCTTTATAAATGTTTAACAATAATAACATGTAAATAATCTAGAACTATGCTCATATTTCTTCTATGTATTATTATTATAAGAATACGCAGAAATTGGCATGCTTATAAGTGTTTTATGTTTTTTTTATAAACGAACACAATATTATATTCATTGAAACGGATCGCATCGTTTTGACATCTGCAATTTGTCGAAAAAAAGTAACTTTTAATTCATTTTTATACATTTTAAACTTAGAAAAACTTTTTTATGTGATGTTATAATACAAGTATAATACCTAATTGTTTTTATCTTAACTAATTCAGAATTAGTTATCAACATCAAGGAAATCTTTTCAAATCTGGTATTACCGAGTTGAGTCTAGTCACTTGATAATACTAAAAAATTAAAAAGTTGTGTAAATATAATGATGGTAAAGTAAAGTTTGTACCATTATTTTTTGTTAGGATAATAATAGCCTAAGTATTTGCTAAGTCGTCGATTTTGTGAACTTAGGCTGAGATCTATAGATCCAACTTGGACTTAGCTTAGACTTTGCTCAGACTTTACTTACGTAATACTTTGCTAAGTGTATGCTTAGCATAATCTTAGATTTGGAATTTATAGACGTATCACGTTGAGACAATGCTGAGCTTAGGCTAAGCATTCGCTAAGACGGCCGATGTCAAAATACAAGTTAATGTTTCGTTTCAAGCATTACATTCTTGATTTTTCTTTATAAATGTTTAACAATAATAACATGTAAATAATCTAGAACTATGCTCATATTTCTTCTATGTATTATTATTATAAGAATAAGCAGAAATTGGCATGCTTATAAGTGTTTTTTGTTTTTTTATAAGCGAACACAATATTATATTCATTGAAACGGATCGCATCGTTTTTACATCTGCAATTTGTCGAAAAAAAGTAGGTAACTTTTAATTCATTTTTATACATTTTAAACTTAGAAAAACATTTATAAGTGATGTAATAATACCTAATTGTTTTTATCTTAACTAATTCAGAATTAGTAATCAACATCAAGGAAATCTTTTCAAATCTGGTATTACCGAGTTGAGTCTAGTCACTTGATAATACTAAAAAATTAAAAAGTTGTGTAAATATAATGATGGTAAAGTAAAGTTTGTACCATTATTTTTTGTTAGGATAATAATAGCCTAAGTATTTGCTAAGTCGTCGATTTTGTGAACTTAGGCTGAGATCTATAGATCCAACTTGGACTTAGCTTAGACTTTGCTCAGACTTTACTTACGTAATACTTTGCTAAGTGTATGCTTAGCATAATCTTAGATTTGGAATTTATAGACGTATCACGTTGAGACAATGCTGAGCTTAGGCTAAGCATTCGCTAAGACGGCCGATGTCAAAATACAAGTTAATGTTTCGTTTCAAGCATTACATTCTTGATTTTTCTTTATAAATGTTTAACAATAATAACATGTAAATAATCTAGAACTATGCTCATATTTCTTCTATGTATTATTATTATAAGAATACGCAGAAATTGGCATGCTTATAAGTGTTTTATGTTTTTTTTATAAACGAACACAATATTATATTCATTGAAACGGATCGCATCGTTTTGACATCTGCAATTTGTCGAAAAAAAGTAACTTTTAATTCATTTTTATACATTTTAAACTTAGAAAAACTTTTTTATGTGATGTTATAATACAAGTATAATACCTAATTGTTTTTATCTTAACTAATTCAGAATTAGTTATCAACATCAAGGAAATCTTTTCTACTCTGGTATTACTGAGTTGAGTCTGGTCACTTGATAATACTAAAAAATTAAAAAGTTGCGTAAATATAATGATGGTAAATTAAAGTTTGGACCATTATTTTTTGTTAGGATAATAGTGACCTAAGTATTTGCTAAGTCGTCGATTTTGTGAACTTAGACTTTGCTAAGCATTTGCTAAGCACCCACTCAGATGAATTCAAAGACGGGTTTATAAATACTGACTTTGTCATAAGTCTAAAGTAAAGTCTGAGCAAAGTCCAAGTTGGGTCTATAGATCTCAGCCTTAGACCTTGCTAAGCATTTGCTAAGCACGCACTCAGATGAATTCAAAAACGGCTCTATAAATACTGACTTTGAAATAAGTCTAAAGTAAAGTCTGAGCAAAGTCCAAGTTGGGTCTATAGATCTCAGCCTAAGTACGCTTAATAGATCTGAAAAGTACTGTCCCGAGGAAAACAACAATAACGCTCATAGATGGCGCCACGTGTCTTTCGAATCACGATTGAATTATGTTATTATAGAAACTTTAGTAGTGCGTTAAGAGTTTTTTTGAGCTTAAATAACGCACGGGCAAAAGTTAGTAATATTTAAAGGCTTGTGTTTAAACACCGCCCAAAAAAGTACCTATTTCGCAACCAAAAAAACGGTTACCAAAATGGATTAATGGTCACCAAATAACGTTTCCTAAAATATTATGAAATAAATCCATTTTTTCCTATTATTGTCTGTCATAAAAATATATGGACGCGTAAAGGAGCGTCGACGGAGCCCCGCTGCGCGGGACTCCTATTTCTGTCTGCAGGGTTTAAAGTAACCTAACACGAAGTGGATGACGGGGGCTTCGTTCGCTCGCTTCGCTCGCTCACTCTAGCCCCCGTCATCAACCTATCCGTGTCGGGGTAAAGAATTTGGTGACCGTTGATCCATTTTAGGAACCAAAAATAATATTTGTGCAAGGTTTGTGATTTTTCTGATGTTATTTCATTTATTTTGGATCAAAATATTATATAGTTTAGGGCCCTCATAATAAAGTCAATTGATTTTTTTTGGAGTTGTTTATTTTATTTGGTGCCTAGGCTTAGAGTCTTAAAAATATTTTTGGTGGCCGTCTAAATTATACCCATATTTAAAACGCACATTCGGTTTGATCTCAAGATCTTAATTTTAAATTTTGGCTGGTCATTGAAAACTAACCCTGTATATGCGTACCTATCAAAAGTACTTCGATAGGTACGCGTATATAAAATACGATCAAAGCTTCTCGTATAAGAGCGGCTACGCACTGCATCTGATCAAAATCCGTGAAAATACGTTCCGAAGTAGTCATGGAACTATTTGTATGGTAGTTTACGCACTACATCCGAGTTCCGTCATCCGTGACTCTCCAATTCGGAAGAAATATTGATAGACCGAAGTAGGCGTAGTACTGTTTTATGAACGCTTTCGCATTACCTCAGATTCAAATCGGACATATGCCAAAGATGGCCTCTGAATTGCTTGGATTTGGATCAGAGATCAGATTAGTGCGTAAGCAATATCCGCATTCGGTCCGAGATTTTTAGACTATATCCGTATTTTCACGAATTTGGATCGGATGCAGTGCGAAAAGCAATATCCGAATTCGGTCAGAGTTTTTTATATTCGTGTTTTCACGGATCCGGATCGGATGCAGTGCGTAACCGCTCTAAGTGATTTTTGCCCTGATAAATAACTTATTGTTAACATACGGACTTTTTGATAGTAAGTAAATTTCACATAAATTAGTTGATGACGCTACTCAATAGAGCATTTTGTATTCGCGATGCGACAATATAGCCGTTAAAAAGAGAGTACTAACCGTGAGACACTCGTCGAGAAGGAATGTAGTGTCGTTCATAAGCATGTTGATGAATTTGACGAACTGACGACCCGACCGCGACTCCTTCACTATAGCCTGGGGACAAAAATACACGAATATTTTAATATCATATTTTTCACTACTACAATGAACGATCGTAAGTGTTCCATAATCATCAAAACTAAGAATCAGGTTCATCGTATTAAGTTGTTATTAACGAAACAAATAATTTTGCATAATTATGCTCTTTGCATACAGGGTGGTAATTTGAGATAGGGCAGTAAAGGCAGCTATTTTATTTTCAATATCTTTGAATGCAGTTGGAAATAATGTCAAAAATTATGGACAGTCTCTGTTGAATTATACATTTCATTTATGCAAAAATTAATTTATAATTAAGTATAAATTATTTAGTTTATTTTCCATCAACAAATTATATTATCGAATGTAAAACAGTTTAAAAAGTAAATCAATACGCAACCAATTTGACAGTCTATAAAACAATAGGGTAACTCACGAGTCAATGGACAGTTAAGCGAATTTAAACTTTTCTTTTTTTTTTACTCCAGTATTACAAAAATGCAGGACATACCATAAAAATAAATCAATAGTTGGAAAGTGGATCTCTCTATTTCATGTTGTTATAACACAATATTATAACGTACAATATATTTAAAATAATATTTTTTTAAAAGTGCCAAAAAACACAGTTATTGGACAGCATTTGCAGTCAATTGGACATTTATTTGAGTCATTGGACAGAATTTACGATGGCGTTAATTGATTTTAAAATGCTCTTTTACTAACTAAAAACAAATCTAAATTAGGTTTTTGTCACTAGACAACTTTAAAAATAATAAACTGAACTAAAGTCAAGTGTTTTATACAGGATTATTGGAAAAACACTAACAACCTCTTACTCTCTGTACTCATCATTATGAACAACTTTTACTATGGGACCAAACCTGAAATCGTGAAAAAAAAACAGCTGTCCCCTACATTTTGACGAGTTATGCGAACATAGTGTTCAGGATGTTTTATTTTAAAATGAAGAGTGGATTTAGGAATACTTCCTTACTATGTACTTAGTACTGTACTATGTACTTAGGTACTTCCGCGCAATTTCACGAATTTTTCCGCCATTTCGAACTTCCTGCAAAGCTTTACGTAAGCTCTCAGAACTGTAAGGTTCTTTTTTTTTAATTTTAGGCATCTTGTCTTGTCTATCTATTTCTGCAACCAATCATTGGACATACATTAGACAGTCCTTGGACAGTAGCGTCCAATGACTGAATATAAACGTAAATGATAGTCATTGGACAGTGTCCAATAACTGCTAAATAAGCTAGCAGAAGAGTAAGATTTTTTTATATTTTTTTTATAACTTAAACACACACGAAGAAAGCATAAAATTGAAAAAAAAAAGTTTCTTTCAATACTAGTAATTGGACAAGATGTCCAATCACTAAATCACTAAATATATTCACTTACAGTCCTTGGACATGGGATAATATAATCTCAAATTACAAAACATTAAGATTACGTTTTGAAATAACGTGTAAAACAATCTAAGCTACCATATATTTAATGCAATTTGTCCCAAACAATCAAAAAACAAGATTTTTTTACTATTTTGTCAGTCCTTGTCCTTAACAAATTTATTTATTTTTGATGAGAATTTGACACTGCGTCGCGACCACTACATTAATATTTTTTAACTGCCAATTTCGGCATCTATTGGTTATTTCAAATATTAAGATCGACTTTGGAGACACGTAAGATAAATAACACTTGCTTGAATGCTTCAAACATCGCTTGTAGGTCTTATAAAATCCGTAAAAGAGCGAAGTGTCCATTCACTAGTCGCGTCCAATAACTAGTGAACTACCCTACTATTTCGTAATCTGTCATCGTCGTCACTCTGTCTCTGACTAGTATATAGTTATCTGTGCTCTGTCTACCGAACTCGTAGCAAACAGACGTATATCAGATTCCTAGTGTAATTATAATAAACGTTATTATAATTCAAAGTTTGTTTCTATTTTAGTCCTTAACATCTAATAGGTTATGTGCCCAGTGCCGCGATATTAAAATCAGTGTTTGAAATTGTAACTTCAGTGTCGAGTAACCTTGTGTGTTGTCGTTGTTGAAATTTCGTAATGGAACATTTAAAACAAAAACGGAATATTCTGCCTTTACGGCGATAAATATAGCAGCTGGAAATATAAGTATCAAAGTTCTGCATGTGGAAAATAAAACGGAAATTAATTACAAACGAAAATTTGATACTGGAAATTCAACATACCCGCATCAAAATAAAAAATAAAAAATGAAGGACACAAAAATTCAAATTTTACAAAATGCTATCATTGTGGACGCAAGGGACATATTATTAAGGATTGCTTTTATTTTAAACGATCGAACAAACAGAAGAATACGTCTGACAAAACGAGAACAGTTCAAGCTGTCGAACTATTGCAAGCATCGAAATCCGACGACTTTTCAGGATACGCATTTATGACTGGAGATTACCAGCAAGAAGATAATGCAGAGATTTTGTTGGATTCTGGAGCATCCGACCACATAATTAACAGGGACTATATTTTTCATTACATACGAACATTTAATTACACCAATAAGAATTTCTGTTGCTAAAAATGGTTTAATTATTTCAGCTACAAAGAGGTTCAATTAATGAAGTGAGCAACAACGACGTTCCAGGCGTTTTGGAGAATGAGCTGTACTACCGTGAGGTACCGTACAATTTATTATCTGTCTCAAAGATGCAGCAGGCTGGTCTGAAGATAATTTTTGATCAGTGTGGCACTCACATTATGAAAGAAGGTAAAACAATCATGAAAGGTAAAATTTCACACATTTAGTTACTTTTGATTTTAAAATACCTACCTATAAAAATAAGTCAGTTTGTTTCCCAAGTATGCAAAGGAATATTTATAAATTATGGAATCAATGCCTAGGCCATATTATTCGCAAGAGTAAATTCTTTGAATTGAAATGTTATAATATGATTGAAGACATACAACAAATTGAAACAATAATTGCAACTAATGATTTATACGAAGCTTGCATAATGGTAAACAGACTCGCTGCCTTTTTAATAAGTCTAAAGATAAAAAAGAATACATAAAACGACCAGTATATATCATGCACTCGGATGTATGTGGCCCTATTACTCCTTCATCGGTTGACAATAAGAATGACTACTTACGTTTTGAAAGAAGATTAGTTCACACATTATTTGGTTGTGTTGGATAAGTGTTTTTGGGTTGAAGCGGTTTTAACCGTTGTTCACTTAATAAATATTATGCCAATCAAAGCCATGAAACAATCTGAAACTCCTTATGAATTGTGGCATGATAGAAAACCGAGTATTAAACCTCTTAGGGTGTTTGGTTCAACTGTGTATGTCCATAATAAAACCAATTAAGCTAAATTTGATGATAAGTCATAGAAATAAATATTAGTGGGCTATAGTTCAAATGGTTATAAGGTATGGAACACAGAATGCGAAAAATATGTAACTGTCAGGGTTGTTATAGTAGATGAGACTAATTTTCTGGTATCCAGGCCTTTACTTAAAGCCTGAAGAGAATAATGTTGAATATTCTCAAGACAAAACTGATAGTGACCAAGTGTTTAAATCAGTGTCTACTGAGTCCAGGCCTTTACTTAAAGCCTGAAGAGAATAATGTTGAATATTCTCAAAACAAAACTTATAGTGACCAGGTGTTTAAATCAGTGTCTATTAAGTCTCAAATTATAAGTATCCCTAAATCAGATAAATCTAAATCTGATGAATAAGACAGTCTAAGGAAAATTCGCAAAATAGTTAAAGATGTACGATATGAACCTGTGATAAAATCTCATACTTCCAAAACTGATGGAACTAAATCCAATGATTCAAATTGGATGGTTCAAAAATCAGTGGAATTAAAATCAGATAGTTCAATAGTAAATGATTACTAAATCAGATAAATCTAAATCTGATGAACAAGACAGTCCAAGTAAAATTCAAAAACATTTAAAGATATACAATATGAACCTGAGATAAAATCTGATACCTACTAAAATTGGATGGTTCAAAATCAGTGGAATTAAAATCAGATAGTTCAATAGTACATGATTACAAGTCAGATAATCCAAAATCTGATGAATTGGTTTGTTGTAGTAAAACTCGGAAGTTAAATGACTAATAACATACTGAATAAAGCCCAATGTTGATAATCAACAAAGTTCTAATAAAAGTTGTTGCACTGACAAAAAATATCGATAATTCTTGTCAGTTAAAAAGGAGTTAAAGGCTCAAAGGTCGTCCCCCTATTTCCTATAAAGAAATTGATGATGATTAATTGTTTATTGCTCAATCATTTACTTGTACAATTTGTACAATACCTAAATCATTTCATAAAAAGAATCACTAAATGATCGGTCTTACTGGCAGCAAGCTATAAAAGATGAACTAGATTCCCATAGAATTAATAATACATGGACTCTAGTGCCAAAACAAAGAATAAAAAAATAGATTAAAATGGATTTTTACTAATAAAAATGACGAGTTTGGAAAATCTTTAAGATATAGGACACGTTTTATTGCAAGAGGTTTCAGTGAAAAATATCTTACTGATTATAATGAAACATTTGCACCTGTCGCTAAAATAGCCAGTTTTAGATTAATAATAAGTTTTGCAAATCAACATAATTTATTAATTCATGATGAATTAATAAATTAATTTAATTATAATAATTTGAAGACTGCATTTTTAAATGTATTTTTAATACATCCTGCATTTTTAATGTATATAGGAAGAAATATATATAAAAATTCCTGAAGGTGTTCTATGTAAATATAATAATTATGTATGTAAACTAAATAAAACCTTATACGGGCTGAAACAGGCTGCAATATGTTGGTTTGAAGTATTTGAGCGATCTCTTGTGGATAAAGGTTTTCAAAATTCGCTGATTGATGATATATACATCTTTTAGACAAAGGAAATATTATGAAAAACATTTATGTTGTACATGTTGATGACATAGTTATAACATGTGCTGACGTTCAGACAATGAATGTTTTTAAAAATTGAATGAGCAAATTTGAAATAATTGATCTAAAATAAAATTCTTTCTTGGCATGAAAATAAGTAGATACTTAC
This sequence comes from Amphipyra tragopoginis, assembly GCA_905220435.1. NCBI lineage: Eukaryota > Metazoa > Arthropoda > Insecta > Lepidoptera > Noctuidae > Amphipyra > Amphipyra tragopoginis. The sequence goes on from HG992009.1 coordinate 18,362,827, forward strand.
TTTGACACAATTACATTAGATCAAGGTGCTTATATTCAAGCAATTTTAAATAAGTTTAACATGATTGACTGTACTCCTATAAGTACATACACCTACTGAAGTTAAACTAAATTATGAAGCGTTAAGTTTAGAAAATACATATGATGCACCATGTTGTGGTCTCATAGGGTGTTTAATGTATATTATGATATGTACTCACCCTGATTTAAGTACATCCGTAAATATATTGAGTCATTAAACAAATAATGAAGAATTATGGCAATGTTTAAAACGGGTATTATGGTATCTTAAAGGTACTATGGATCTAAAATTAACCTAAAAAGATTTAAGAGTTGATTATATGTGGATTTGTAGATTCCAACTGGGTGATCATGATCACTGTGATAGAAAAAGTACTACTGGTTATTTATTTAAACTGTTTGAGCAGTGTACAATAACTTGGAGTACAAAGAGACAAACTTCAGTGGCAGCTTCATTTACTGAAACTGTACTCAGCTTCAGTAAATGAAGAGGCTGTGTACTCATGGCCTTGTATGAGGCTGTCAAAGAAGCTTTGTGGCTTAAGTCTTTTGCAGAAAGTATACACATAAAAATGAATAAACCTATTGTTATATTTGAAAATAATAACGGCTGTATTAGCATAGCTAATAAGCCAACTAATCATAAAGGTCAAAACATATTGACATAAAATATATTTTTTCAGGGGAACTATGTAATTGAGAAAAATATAATAAAGTTAAATTATATTCCCACAGATTCCCAGAGGTCAACAACTGGCATATGTTTTGGCAAAGCCGGTACCAGAAGTTTCTTTTGAAGAAATGTGATGTAAAATAGGTTTAGAGTAAGAAATAAGATTTTTATGTGCACTTCAGTTTATTTGGTTAATTAAGCCTGTTGATAATTAAATCAAATGGTCTGATTAGGTTTTACTGGGTTTCCCTAATCCTAGCAACAAATGTTGGACCATAATTGTATTTACATACTCCCAGCAAACACTTGGAGGTGATATACGTTCTGTTGAATTATTATAGGAAATTATAAATGTAAAAGTATTGTTTTAAATGATGATTAATTTTTGAGGGGGCGTGTTGAATTATACATTTCATTTATGCAAAAATTAATTTATAATTAAGTATAAATTATTTAGTTTATTTTCCATCAACAAATTATATTATCGAATGTAAAACAGTTTAAAAAGTAAATCAATACGCAACCAATTTGACAGTCTATAAAACAATACTATTTCGTAATCTGTCATCGTCGTCACTCTGTCTCTGACTAGTATATAGTTATCTGTGCTCTGTCTACCGAACTCGTAGCAAACAGACGTATATCAGATTCCTAGTGTAATTATAATAAACGTTATTATAATTCAAAGTTTGTTTCTATTTTAGTCCTTAACATCTAATAGGTTATGTGCCCAGTGCCGCGATATTAAAATCAGTGTTTGAAATTGTAACTTCAGTGTCGAGTAACCTTGTGTGTTGTCGTTGTTGAAATTTCGTAATGGAACATTTAAAACAAAAACGGAATATTCTGCCTTTACGGCGATAAATATAGCAGCTGGAAATATAAGTATCAAAGTTCTGCATGTGGAAAATAAAACGGAAATTAATTACAAACGAAAATTTGATACTGGAAATTCAACATACCCGCATCAAAATAAAAAATAAAAAATGAAGGACACAAAAATTCAAATTTTACAAAATGCTATCATTGTGGACGCAAGGGACATATTATTAAGGATTGCTTTTATTTTAAACGATCGAACAAACAGAAGAATACGTCTGACAAAACGAGAACAGTTCAAGCTGTCGAACTATTGCAAGCATCGAAATCCGACGACTTTTCAGGATACGCATTTATGACTGGAGATTACCAGCAAGAAGATAATGCAGAGATTTTGTTGGATTCTGGAGCATCCGACCACATAATTAACAGGGACTATATTTTTCATTACATACGAACATTTAATTACACCAATAAGAATTTCTGTTGCTAAAAATGGTTTAATTATTTCAGCTACAAAGAGGTTCAATTAATGAAGTGAGCAACAACGACGTTCCAGGCGTTTTGGAGAATGAGCTGTACTACCGTGAGGTACCGTACAATTTATTATCTGTCTCAAAGATGCAGCAGGCTGGTCTGAAGATAATTTTTGATCAGTGTGGCACTCACATTATGAAAGAAGGTAAAACAATCATGAAAGGTAAAATTTCACACATTTAGTTACTTTTGATTTTAAAATACCTACCTATAAAAATAAGTCAGTTTGTTTCCCAAGTATGCAAAGGAATATTTATAAATTATGGAATCAATGCCTAGGCCATATTATTCGCAAGAGTAAATTCTTTGAATTGAAATGTTATAATATGATTGAAGACATACAACAAATTGAAACAATAATTGCAACTAATGATTTATACGAAGCTTGCATAATGGTAAACAGACTCGCTGCCTTTTTAATAAGTCTAAAGATAAAAAAGAATACATAAAACGACCAGTATATATCATGCACTCGGATGTATGTGGCCCTATTACTCCTTCATCGGTTGACAATAAGAATGACTACTTACGTTTTGAAAGAAGATTAGTTCACACATTATTTGGTTGTGTTGGATAAGTGTTTTTGGGTTGAAGCGGTTTTAACCGTTGTTCACTTAATAAATATTATGCCAATCAAAGCCATGAAACAATCTGAAACTCCTTATGAATTGTGGCATGATAGAAAACCGAGTATTAAACCTCTTAGGGTGTTTGGTTCAACTGTGTATGTCCATAATAAAACCAATTAAGCTAAATTTGATGATAAGTCATAGAAATAAATATTAGTGGGCTATAGTTCAAATGGTTATAAGGTATGGAACACAGAATGCGAAAAATATGTAACTGTCAGGGTTGTTATAGTAGATGAGACTAATTTTCTGGTATCCAGGCCTTTACTTAAAGCCTGAAGAGAATAATGTTGAATATTCTCAAGACAAAACTGATAGTGACCAAGTGTTTAAATCAGTGTCTACTGAGTCCAGGCCTTTACTTAAAGCCTGAAGAGAATAATGTTGAATATTCTCAAAACAAAACTTATAGTGACCAGGTGTTTAAATCAGTGTCTATTAAGTCTCAAATTATAAGTATCCCTAAATCAGATAAATCTAAATCTGATGAATAAGACAGTCTAAGGAAAATTCGCAAAATAGTTAAAGATGTACGATATGAACCTGTGATAAAATCTCATACTTCCAAAACTGATGGAACTAAATCCAATGATTCAAATTGGATGGTTCAAAAATCAGTGGAATTAAAATCAGATAGTTCAATAGTAAATGATTACTAAATCAGATAAATCTAAATCTGATGAACAAGACAGTCCAAGTAAAATTCAAAAACATTTAAAGATATACAATATGAACCTGAGATAAAATCTGATACCTACTAAAATTGGATGGTTCAAAATCAGTGGAATTAAAATCAGATAGTTCAATAGTACATGATTACAAGTCAGATAATCCAAAATCTGATGAATTGGTTTGTTGTAGTAAAACTCGGAAGTTAAATGACTAATAACATACTGAATAAAGCCCAATGTTGATAATCAACAAAGTTCTAATAAAAGTTGTTGCACTGACAAAAAATATCGATAATTCTTGTCAGTTAAAAAGGAGTTAAAGGCTCAAAGGTCGTCCCCCTATTTCCTATAAAGAAATTGATGATGATTAATTGTTTATTGCTCAATCATTTACTTGTACAATTTGTACAATACCTAAATCATTTCATAAAAAGAATCACTAAATGATCGGTCTTACTGGCAGCAAGCTATAAAAGATGAACTAGATTCCCATAGAATTAATAATACATGGACTCTAGTGCCAAAACAAAGAATAAAAAAATAGATTAAAATGGATTTTTACTAATAAAAATGACGAGTTTGGAAAATCTTTAAGATATAGGACACGTTTTATTGCAAGAGGTTTCAGTGAAAAATATCTTACTGATTATAATGAAACATTTGCACCTGTCGCTAAAATAGCCAGTTTTAGATTAATAATAAGTTTTGCAAATCAACATAATTTATTAATTCATGATGAATTAATAAATTAATTTAATTATAATAATTTGAAGACTGCATTTTTAAATGTATTTTTAATACATCCTGCATTTTTAATGTATATAGGAAGAAATATATATAAAAATTCCTGAAGGTGTTCTATGTAAATATAATAATTATGTATGTAAACTAAATAAAACCTTATACGGGCTGAAACAGGCTGCAATATGTTGGTTTGAAGTATTTGAGCGATCTCTTGTGGATAAAGGTTTTCAAAATTCGCTGATTGATGATATATACATCTTTTAGACAAAGGAAATATTATGAAAAACATTTATGTTGTACATGTTGATGACATAGTTATAACATGTGCTGACGTTCAGACAATGAATGTTTTTAAAAATTGAATGAGCAAATTTGAAATAATTGATCTAAAATAAAATTCTTTCTTGGCATGAAAATAAGTAGATACTTACTTTGACACAATTACATTAGATCAAGGTGCTTATATTCAAGCAATTTTAAATAAGTTTAACATGATTGACTGTACTCCTATAAGTACATACACCTACTGAAGTTAAACTAAATTATGAAGCGTTAAGTTTAGAAAATACATATGATGCACCATGTTGTGGTCTCATAGGGTGTTTAATGTATATTATGATATGTACTCACCCTGATTTAAGTACATCCGTAAATATATTGAGTCATTAAACAAATAATGAAGAATTATGGCAATGTTTAAAACGGGTATTATGGTATCTTAAAGGTACTATGGATCTAAAATTAACCTAAAAAGATTTAAGAGTTGATTATATGTGGATTTGTAGATTCCAACTGGGTGATCATGATCACTGTGATAGAAAAAGTACTACTGGTTATTTATTTAAACTGTTTGAGCAGTGTACAATAACTTGGAGTACAAAGAGACAAACTTCAGTGGCAGCTTCATTTACTGAAACTGTACTCAGCTTCAGTAAATGAAGAGGCTGTGTACTCATGGCCTTGTATGAGGCTGTCAAAGAAGCTTTGTGGCTTAAGTCTTTTGCAGAAAGTATACACATAAAAATGAATAAACCTATTGTTATATTTGAAAATAATAACGGCTGTATTAGCATAGCTAATAAGCCAACTAATCATAAAGGTCAAAACATATTGACATAAAATATATTTTTTCAGGGGAACTATGTAATTGAGAAAAATATAATAAAGTTAAATTATATTCCCACAGATTCCCAGAGGTCAACAACTGGCATATGTTTTGGCAAAGCCGGTACCAGAAGTTTCTTTTGAAGAAATGTGATGTAAAATAGGTTTAGAGTAAGAAATAAGATTTTTATGTGCACTTCAGTTTATTTGGTTAATTAAGCCTGTTGATAATTAAATCAAATGGTCTGATTAGGTTTTACTGGGTTTCCCTAATCCTAGCAACAAATGTTGGACCATAATTGTATTTACATACTCCCAGCAAACACTTGGAGGTGATATACGTTCTGTTGAATTATTATAGGAAATTATAAATGTAAAAGTATTGTTTTAAATGATGATTAATTTTTGAGGGGGCGTGTTGAATTATACATTTCATTTATGCAAAAATTAATTTATAATTAAGTATAAATTATTTAGTTTATTTTCCATCAACAAATTATATTATCGAATGTAAAACAGTTTAAAAAGTAAATCAATACGCAACCAATTTGACAGTCTATAAAACAATACTATTTCGTAATCTGTCATCGTCGTCACTCTGTCTCTGACTAGTATATAGTTATCTGTGCTCTGTCTACCGAACTCGTAGCAAACAGACGTATATCAGATTCCTAGTGTAATTATAATAAACGTTATTATAATTCAAAGTTTGTTTCTATTTTAGTCCTTAACATCTAATAGTCTCTTAAGAACATTTTCCTGTAACCACATCGATTAAGGTGACTGCCCTTATTACTACCCCATCTCAAATAAGTTTTTTTGCGATTTCTGACGTTACGAGTACTCTAATCTCAGTTGGTCCGGAAGTCTTTTAATCTTTATGAGAAATAGAAACGATTGGCATCACAAAATGATTTGTAAAAACTGCCCTTTTTCTAACTTATTGTAATTTTTTTTCAAAACCTGTAAATGCAGAGAAAAGTATCTTCGAAAAATATGGCCCGTCTCCTAAAACATTTTTCGGTGGCTACAATAGTTTAGGTAGTTGCCTTTACTGCCACATCTCAAATAATAATACAAAAATATACAGGACATGTAATATTTTTTTACGAAATCCTCGACAAAAGAGGAGTGGGCCTATTTTATGCCATAAAGCTCACAACAAAACCTTTGGTTTTCAGAAGAAGTTTGAGTGGTATACAGAAAAGTTAAAATAATAATTTTCTAAATCTCACCTGTTTATGAATAGGTCTCTCCCACATGCCTTTCAGTATAATGCTGATATGGAATCGAATCGTAAACTTGTCGTAGAACTCAGTGCTCTGTCCAGTAGTTTCTATATCCGTGTAGAACTTCATCAGGGCACTCGGCAGAGCCGTCTGTGACATCGGATGGTCCATGAACTTCTCGTATACATTCTTCAGTTTCAGTGGTACTGATAGGTTTATCACGAAGAGTACTTCCACGATTTTGGCGACGAGATACGGGTTTTTGAATAGACGGGAGTGGCATATCGCGCTTAGGAGCCAGGTTATGATCGGGTCTTCTATGTAGTCGGCTACGATTTGTGGGACGTATCTGAAAGTAAATCATGTCATTGGGAAATTATCTATTCAATGATTGCAACAAATGATCAAAATGTATAAATAATATTGCTATTTAATTTTGAATTAAAGCATACACCGGTTGCGTACCGCCCGTCGTCCCAGGACGACACTTAATTGTCTTATCTATTGTGTCTATAATTATCGTGCTTGAGGTTTTAATTTCTACATCTTTCCAGGCAAACCTCATTTAAACTTATTGCACCCTGCTACTGTTTGATATGACTGCCATATCGTGACTATCCATCCTTACGACTAGCCAGCTAGGTTTGAACTGGTCTGGATTATTTCTACTCCAAACCATTCATGGGCACCAGCGTCACCGGTGCGTGTAAGCTGACTTCGTTGTCGTCTTTCATTGCAGTTAGACTAGAGATACGAAAATGATACTCACTGCACAGCAAACAGCATGAACTCAGCGATGTCCTCGACGTACCACTCGGGCGTGGCGCAGAAGGCGTCGGCCAGCGAGCCGCCGCCCTCGCGCGCCGCGTCCAGCTGCTGCGTGAGCAGTGCGCACACCGACGCGTAGAACTGCAGGCTGCGGCGCATCAGCTCGCCCTCTAGCAGCGCTGTCTCTGCGCATTGCTTCGACCTAACGTACAAAACGTACCAATTAAATATCACTATTATCGAATGCTGCACAGTAACTCCGTACTCTTACGATTTTAAAAGTAACAAATGCTCGCTTCGTTACGATGTTTCTTCGGCGGAAACTACTTATCTATTTAAACGAGTGGCAAAACAGTTTCTAAAAATATCATTGAGGAAAAGATTGGAAAATCCGACGTTCCTGTGTAATTCAACAATTTATAAGCGCCACAATATTTTGTACAGCATTTTGCTGCGTTGATATTTAAAATTGTTGTAATCGTATTACCTGTGTAGCCTCTTTATCTGCCGGCGCCACCTGCGCAACAGTTCACGGTTGCGCAACGCGGAGAAACTGTTGCGCCACTGTGGCTCAGCCGCCATCAACTCTTCTATTACTTTTTGTAGATCACGGAAGGCCCTGAAACAAAAATAAATCTAAATTAAAAAATGTTGCTTGTTGATTTATAAGCAATACCAATTGCATCAATCAGTTTATCGCATTTAAAATAAGCGTATAGGAACGCACTGCGGAGTATATGTATAGGCCTCTGCAAAAAGATCGTTTATACCCTATGTACTACAATAAGTACGTCACTCACCGAATCCGTCGCTGATGCGTGTGTAGAGCTGGGATGAGCGCCACGTGATGCATGTGCAGTGTTAAGAACCAGCACACAGTCTGGAACTTCGCCTCGGGCCACTTATGACTCGGCTCCTTGTCTAAAAGTGGTAAAAAAAACGTTTTTTGGAGTTTCATGTTTGTACGGGAAATCTTGCTCAACATGTTCCGCTACATTACCAGATGACGCGGAACAAGATGCTGAAAGAATTGGTACGTATGAGTTTGTTGCACGTTGTCGCTCAACAGTTGAACAACATGTAGCTCATCAATTGTTGCCTAGTGAATTCGAGGCTTGAGGTAATTCAAAATGTTTATCCAAATCCTCGCAAAGAACAATTACGCCTAGAAGATCGATAAACATAATGTCATTGAGATAGTTCGTATTAGTCATGAACTTGTGTCTATGAGCCTTTATTAAACATTAAATTGTCCATGATTATGTGGTCCCAAATGCTGACTTTTGGGGTCAATGTGGGTCATTGAGCTTGCAAATAGGTCTACGGTCATTATCGTGTATGTTTAGCCAGTATACTGTTATGATTAGATGACGAAAGGTTGACCAGCGTATGTTTGGAACAATACAGACTGTTCATAAGGCGTTGTCATAACAACACGTGCATTATAAACGTGTGTTAACAAAACATCTTAGCAAATAATGCTCAAATTTAACCAAATAAAAAAGACGGATTTAAATTGGGTCAAATTAAAAAAAAAAACATGTTTAATTTTGAGTCGAAGTCTGAATGATCTGTTTAGGTAAACATCATTTCAAACCAAGAATACATTTTGAACAGAAATAATAGTGGTGGGCAAATGTCGCAAGCTTGTTGAGTGTACTTACTAAGGGAGTCGAGCCAGTCCTGCGCCTCCTGCGTGGTGAAGTACAACCGAGTCTCGTCTCGGACATTGACCCACGAGTCCGGCTGGAACGTGTACAGCGGGTACACACGCTCCAACTTGATCCGGACAGACAGCAGTTGTAATACTGAACACACATTGAGCATGAACCCGTCACCTGGAAGAATACATTATGCCGTCACTTCTTTCAGTCTATCGCAGTTGCGTGCGCCATTGGCCTCTTCAAAACGGAAGGTAATATCTCGTAGTCATGACCCTGACCGAGTGGGTAGTTGAATACAAATTGCAGCCCGTCACGTTATGGAATATGAAATGGCAAGTTCAATTCTTTTTCAGAGACATCGATTGACGATGACGTTTGGAGAAGAACAATGCTGGTCGCGAGTTAACAAAATCGACAGCCCTGATGTTATTAAGAATACAGAAAATGAAGCTACTAACCCGTAACTCCACACATTTATGACCTAAACTGTGAACACAGCTACTTTGCAGCGTACATTTACGAAATTTTTGAACATCTCTTAAATGATTGACTTTTGGGGAAAGTTGCAGAACAAAAATTATTCATTATTATGGGTACTTTAATTTCATACCATTTCAGCTTAGTGCTCCTTTCTGAATAACATTGTAGAAGTTTGTTTCAGTGAAACACTCGTCGTGTCGCTGTCGCCTTACCATGCGGCCTAGGCCTAAGTGCCGATCTTTCAATCGTCAGATAACTTTTATCTGAGGAATAAATATGGCGTTTTGGTATATTTTCTACACAGAAGCTGTAAAACTGCCATATTTATTCCTCAGACAAAAGTTATGTGATGGTTGAAAAATCGGCCCTTACAAAGCCACCGTCGCGCCGTGGAACCGCGTATCACAAACATAAAGAAACCAATTTTCGCGGTGTTTTAACAGCATATTAGCATACAGCTAGATGCTGTATATGCAACGGGTATTATCCCTTGATTATCCCTCGACTTTGTTATAATGGGATGTTATGGTGTGCTGGCAGGGTCTATTTTTGGTTGTTTTGACCATACAGTATGTCACATGTCTTATGCGATTAATTCTATTTGTGATCGAGATTCATATGAGCCACGGAAAGACACGACTTATTTATGTCATTACAAAAACTAGAATATATTTGTTGTGAGTAACCTGTTCATAGAATTCATGTAATTAATTAAAAGCTGAGTTTTCCTTGTTTTTCGTATAAGTATTTGTTTTCTGCGATATTTTTTTTATTACAAATACATTTGTAAAAAAACAGGTGTTATTAGCAGTAATGTCTACCAGAATGTATAGTTGATTTCTATCGCAATCTGAATCGCTGTATCAGTGTTTTGTTTTGTCAATATCAAGGTCTAGAAGTGTGCGAGTAACTGATACAAATACATATAACAATAACAGTCATAATATTATAATTGCGTCTTGTTTGTGACCGAAATCTGTTTGTCTCGAACACCTGACAACATTGCAAACATAAATATTTACCGAAAATCGTCAACAAGTAGCGCTTAATGATTCGATCCGAATCTTGGAAAGTAAATTATTTGGATGAGTGCCAATACAAATTCGTCTAATAGACAAGACGAGGTGAGCGACATTTGAACGAAATATGTGGTCTATTTTCGCAAGTCATTACAAACAGGGACCAACTACGCACATAACTCCTCAATTTATTATCGTTGTCAGTGTTCTGATAAACTTGCAGTAACGTCTTTATCAATTAGTTATAAGGAGACGCAGCCGACCCGCTCGTATCAACGAGGTCTTGGCATAAATTTATAAATAAAAGAACAAAGTAATTTTAAACGCGAAATGTGTATGCAGTTGTTGTACCAAAATACACAAATGAATGTACGCAACCATGAACAAAATTTCGTACAATATACTTCGGATGCTTTCTGCGTATTGTCTTGTTTATTGACTACCGATCAAAAGATTTGTGCAATATAAAGTGATTTATTATTTCATGATAATACATGCGCCTCTAAGATTATTTTAACCAATAAAATATGTAAATTATTTTCATTATTGTTTCAATACAGTTCTGTGTTGTACCCATCCTCGTTATTTTATGACAGAAGTTTTGTTTATACAAAAGAGATTCTCCTGACAACATGCTGTATAAAACATGTGTGGAAACGATGTTACACAATCGCTAGTTCAATAGCACTTATAAAGTGCACATTTGAGTCATTCAAGGCATATTAAGTGGGTTTGCATTTATTTTGTAAATACTAAGTAGACTTGCATTTGATCACTATTTCACCTGATGTTCACTTCATATTAAATATTCAACAGAATCTGATTGGACTGGATGCTGACCGCAACATACTAGAAAATGATTAGAAGGAACAATGAACTGTGCATTCAACTCACCGGCTAGAGATCTCTCATCAGTTTGTAGTTGCGCTCTCCTTTCATTCCTCTGCAACAGCGCAGCGAAGTAGTTAAGTAGTGGTTCCCTGGCATCAGGGCACAGGAGTATGTTGTGACAGATGTTGTGCAACGTGTTGCGGCTCGCTTCTACCTCGCGTTGCAACGCGAACGCTAGGCTGCGGTCGCCTGACCCCGTCGCGAACAGTCGCTCTGCTAAGCGTGGGTTCTCTTCGGCGAACAGTGATATCTGTAGAAAATTTGTTTTCTTATATGGTCCATATTTCATTTGAATGTGTTTAGGTTCATTGTTATCTTATTTGTAGCACTGGACTGTTAGAATGGTCGGGTAATAGTTAACATTGTATCTTCGTAAAATTTAATTGATCGTAAATTATTTATAAGTAAAAGACATACACAAAGAGCGAAATATACCATTGATTTTGATTGATTTTATGGTAATACTGAAAGAAAATTCTGATAATAAATATTGTTTCGTCAACTCATTCCATTTATAAAGGAGTTTATTTATAAGATTTTTATTTGGAGCTTGCTTCAAGGCTGAATTAGCTCTCAATGCTCAATGCTCGGTCCAGATTTTCAACTAAACCAAATAATTTCTTGTTTGTTTTGTGTACAATAAAGAGTATTGTATTTCTTTGTCTTTAAGTTTAAATTAATTAATTTGGCTAAAATCGCACCCACGAGGCTTTGTCAATGACATCTCCAAGAAAGTTGAATATGTATTGTAGCACCAAGTAGATAAAATAAAGCTTTTATAAGGATGAAACTAGATGGATGATCGCCTTCGCAGTATTCGGAATAGATATTGATATTGGCGGTTTTACGTGGCTACTGTGCTTAGCAGATTCGTACGTCGCGTCGTCTAGTGTCTCTCTTTTATTGTCCTACTCCTTAAAACTTTGAAGTGAATAACTAACCGCAAAGAAGGGTCCTAAGAAACTGACGCGCGCGATCTCTCTCCCGGGCGCAGTGGTGACCGGGTCGGGGCACAGGCTGGGCAGGCGCGCCAGCAGCTCGGCCAGCGGGCGCCGCGCGTGTCGGGGCCCCGCGCGCAGCTCGCACAGTGCGCGCAGAGCACGCAGTGCACCGCCGCCGCCGCACGCGCCGCGCCCGCCCAGCGGTGACACCGCGCGCCGCATCTCCTCGCGGATGCCCATCACTAGCGGGATGAACACCTGCACACATAAACACTCAATCATACTCAACACGTTACGAACCCAGACTAGACTGTCATTACGACACGGATATAATCTAATCAAAAACATAAATAAAAACAGAGTTAATAAACAGTTAATTAACATTAAGATAGACAGTTAACAAACAAAATATGGATCTATTCATAGACAATTCGCACTCACCTCTTCGAAGACTTCCTTATCATTATAGGTAGCAAGTAACAGCTCAGGTATGAGACCAGTCGGCGGAGACACCACCAACATGTACGGCAGCAGAGCCGACTTCCTACACTTCTCCAAATCGAACTTGCCCTGAAGCACTAGCACTAAGTGGTTCACTAGTAATGTTCTTAAACTTTGTAGCAAGTCGCTCAATGGCGGCTCTGAACTCTTCTTCGCGTGTTCCCTTTCATATGAGTTGATATTCGTGTAGAATCTTACTATGTAGCTAACAGCTAGACCTTGTGTGGGTATTGTCTTAGGTAGGGGCAGTGAAGGTGCAGGACAATCTGCTTTGTCAGCTTCTGTCTCTGAACCAATTTGTCCACTCGTCAACATGTCGTCCCCACAATCTTCACTAGGCCTTTTTGTAGTTTCCGTAATTGCAATTAGTTTCTGGTTTAGTGGATCTGAGCCATCCGCTATTTGGGTAATAACGTCAATCAAAGCCTCTGATGCCAGTTCATCTAAACTTAGTTTGGGGTTATCAAGAAGTGATGCAGCGACTGACGGTACGAAAATTCCACCTGCAATAAATAGTTTCATGGAAGATTGAACTAACATTATGTAACTTTACGGAACCTTTAACAGCTTTGCTTTAGACTTGAGGGCTAAACTAAGCAACTTTTAACAGAAAGGCAGTAATCGGGAATCCTATTTTGATAAGAATAACTATGTAACATTATTCTAAAACAATATAGTACATTTCGACGGGTCCTACGTATACTAGTATAAGTGCAAAAATCAAACTTTACAGAAGAGCAGTTTAAAAGTTCGAAAGCTTTTAAATTTGACGTAAATCAAAAGAAATATTTGAAATTTTCAAATGGTGTGGTATGGTCCATTCCAAAATTTCAAATACTTCTACTGATTTATGTCAAATTTAAAAGCTTTCGAACTTTTAAACTGCTCTTCTGTAAAGTTTGATTTTTGCACTTATACTAGTATACGTAGGACCCGTCGATTTGATATAACAAAATCACGTATGAATAGAATTGATTATGATTCCAGCTGTCCCGAAAATATTTACAGACGTGTCTTAAAGCGGCGTGATAACTGCGTGTACACAGCATGACAGTGAACATTTTCTATGCAATGTCATGCTGCACTCCACGTGGTATATGACGCCTCAGATTCTCTATTAGATGTTTAACAAACCTGCACTGTCTTCTGACCATGACACCTGAAGGATCTTAGCGACGATATTCCTCAGTTGCTCCTCAGTCAGTTCTGTGCAGCTCACTGTACGCGACCGGTGTATCTTGCGAGCCGGCGATGCCGTAGGATTGTCATTGTCGTCCACCTAGCACAAAGTAGTCATTGATTAAATACAGCTTTTCAAATCTTCCTAGAAATTGGTAGAGACTGATGCTCACTTTAATGAGAATATATATTAATTGATGCAAAAGTGTGTCCCTCTGTCTGTTTGTTAAGTCTTCATGGCTAAACTGCTGAACCAAGTTGATAAAATTTTACAAAGTAACTTTGTACACAAGACACTTTTTGTGGTTGGTGGTCACCACCAGTGTTAATATAATTTAACCATACTTAAGCAAAATCAAAGTAAATATGAAAGGATTTGTAAGCTTTTCATGTTTTCGAATGTCTGTCCTTTTGCCTCTGCAGACTAGATCACTTTTCCATAATCCTATGTTATCCCAAAGCATGGAGCTGGGCAAATCTGTTGTTTCCTATTAACATTCAAACTTCTCTATAGATTGCCATCACCTGTAAATTTTTGTAAAAGTCGTCAAAGTCGCCGCGCCTGCGCTTCATAGGCCTGCCTCGGCGACGACGGTCATCCTCAGGCGGACACTGTGTTTCGATTTTATTTAGATCTTATTGCATTGAATTATACATAGGGTTAAGTATTCAGAAATATTCTGAATGTGAGACAGTCAATATTATATATTGTGCCCCTGATAACAATAGATTATCATTTCAGGTAATAGACGTCCATTGCTGACTATGGGCCTCCACACAGACTGTTGTTAACTATTTGCAGGGCCATCTCAACCTTTGTTGATGCTTTTGGGTAAACCTGTACAGCTCCCCTCTGTCTCTCCTATTATATGTACCTACAGGGGTGCTTTGAACCTAGAACTTGGTGCCTGTGTTTGCTGGCACATCGTCTATATGGACAAAGGGCCTATATGGATGTGTGAAAAACTATGTTTCATAACATCCTTATGGAATAAAAATGCCTCAAAACCCATGGCTACACTTCATGAAGAACAAATTTCTTCTCAAAGTAGCAATTATAAATATATAATCAACTGTGGATACTGAAGAGTTATTCATAATTGTATACCTGCTATGAATTTTCTATACATAAAGGAGATTCATTCTAGTCATTATTTGTAATACACTTAGTAATAACTGAATTAAACACTCAATTCAATGGTCACAGAGGCAGGCTGCTAACCATGAGATCCTGGATTATCCTGGATTGTGGTTTTATATGTATCAGGAAATGGGGATACATTCATCTTCTGCCAAATACCATAGTTCACTTCACAGTTGTGACTAACATCAACTATTGTATTTTTTATAAGCTGCTATAAGAAATAAATGAGTGCTGGTCAGTTCTAGTGTGATACCAATTACAGGTAATATAGAATTCTATTAAACAGTAAAGTTTTTTTTAACTAAGAGAAGAACAGGATATCATGAAACTAATACACATTGTTTAAAGCGCAACTAATGTCACCTAGTGTAGATTGTATCATTATGTAAGTAACTAACCTCCATTGGTTCCTGCTGTTGTTCTGATTGTGAATTTCTCTCTGACACATCATCAACCTCCATGGAGAGTGACCGTCGAGAGCAACTGGGAGAAGCATTACTGGGTCGTGGCCGCACTGGCGATGGCTCTGCAAACTGTGCTGGGGATATTGACCGTGATGTGCTGTCTTCTCTTGTTGAAGCCCCTTCTGAACCAACCACTGTAGACTGTGGAAGGCTGGCCACTCTCACTGATCCACAACTCAACAATGTATCATCACCCATTGAGTCAAAACTGTTGTACTGTCTCGTTTGTGACAGATCTGTCATTTTGGTATCAGGCATTTCATCTAATAGATTATTATCTGTCTTTTCAGTTACAATTAACCCATCAGCTGGTATCTTTGTCTGATCATCTACTTCACTTTTAACTCCATCTGGATAGTTTGGTTCTTTGTTGGTGTTGGCGACATCAGGGGTGGAGGGTTCTGTTGAGCCACGCGGAATTGGTGCGGGGGAGAAATGAGCTTGTGAAGAGGTCTGCAAATCTGGCGAGGGCATCGAAGCGCCTGGTGTGACTGGAGGGCTGGCTGGCGATGGCGCCGAGCCTGCGCCACTGAGCGCGGCGAGGCGCGCCAGACGACGTCTCCGTATCTGCAACCAACCAACATGAGGTCCTGCAGCACGTGTGTGAACCCTATGCGCGCGCCAACGTCAAACACCAACGCTTTGTTTTGTTACGAAATTAGATTGGCCATACGCATTACGCCAAGGTTCGTTTACAAAACAAATTTCCTACTTACCTCTTCTTGACTCAGCTCACTCATGATGGAAGATTACTAATCTGCACGTTAAGCAATAACTATTGAAACCACTATTCCTTTGAATTTAGTTTCAAAATTTTGGATAAGAAAGAAGAGCAAGCCACACAACGGCGAGTCAGTCACCTCGCTCAGCTGTTTGACGTTTGTGGTTGGTACAATGACGAGAAAGTATTGAAAATACACGCGTCATCCTTGTCCGAACTCCAGCCCCAACAAAAGCCTAATTTTTTCTATCTCTTTCTGTCAGCGTTAGTTTATGCGGGAGTGAAAGAGATGGCGTATGCTGCAGGTTTCAATTTATATCTATGTATACTGCTTAATCTGCATATAGACATGTTTATTATGTATACTAAAGCGTATTCGATTTTACGTTCTTTTTTCTAGTCTATTATTTTTAGTAATTATATAATAGTTTTAATTTTAGAGCTTATTAAATTAATTTCAGTTGCGTTATGTCGTTGTTCCTAATACAACAAATTAAGTAGAATTGGAATGTTTTCTGATTGGAAATAAAACGAAATTAAAAAATGTTCGTTCAAAAACTTTGGTGACGTCTATTTTGTTTTGAAATAAAATTGCAAATGAATACATGTCGGTGCAATCAACCGGTGCAATTAATCAAAAATTAGGAATAATATTGCGAATGATTAGTTTTTAAATCCTTTTCTTTATAACATTAAAAATAACAGTACATAAATGAAAGATCCTCAATATTACCATTTTAGAACGAAAGTTATGTGGTCAATGGCCGCATGTATTGTTAATTTGTTTACGTTTGGATTGTTATAAAATTGCTGTAATACTATTTGCATTTTTTATGAATAGTTAATAAAAACGTAAATTAATTATATCTTAATGTTAAGTACTAAAGATGAAAGAAATAACATTGATTTAATAATGTGAAGTGCATTTTATGTCTGTCAAGAATGTAATTTAAGATAGAAATATCTTGTTATTTCGTTGGTGGATTGAATTTGTGCAAAGAATATACTACTACACAAGATGACAAGTTTTCAAGTGTCCGATCTAGTGGCGGGGCTGAAGTCTCGCCATGCGGAGACCAGACATAAGGCCATTCGAGAGTTGTTACACTTCACCAAAACAGACCTTCGGGAGATGTCCCAAGAGACTCTCACGCAAGTTCTCGATGACTTTAACCAACAGATACATGCGCTCACCTCCAGCTATGACAACAATGAGAAGAAAGCAGGAATTCTAACGATAGGTGTGTACTTTATAGGTTATACTATTTTGATTTACATCATTATCAATCATTCTCAAAACAAGGATATTACAATGTTGTCCTTGTGTTGCTATCACGTAAACAGTTATTTTAAATTTGGTTAAACTATGCACTACAATCTAATGGAAGTTTTAATTAGTTGTTGTTCCACTTATGTACTCAATTCAAAACAATTTTTTTGATAATTCTGAAACTTGAATCTACAAGTTTAATTCAAAATTATAATTTTTTGTTGTAGTCTGCCTGATTGGTGGAGACACAGAAACAACGAAAACGAGGAACATTCGCTATGCATACTACCTCAGAAATGTCTTCCCTTCAACTGATTTGAATGTCTTGGAATTAGGAGCCAAGACTATGGGTAGACTTGCTGTCACACTTGGCATAAAGAGAGGAGAATATGTGGAATCTGAAATTAAGAGGTCTTATGAATGGCTGGCAGATGAAAGAAATGAGGGTAAAAGGCTATCAGCCGTGTTGATACTCAGAGAATTAGCTATATCTATGCCTTCATATTTCTTCCAACATGTGAATGGCTTCTTTAACCATATCATGATACCTCTACGGGATCCAAAAGAGCAGATTAGGGAAGCTGCAGCGAAGGCAGTCAGAGCAGCTTTAGTTATAACTTCCCAAAGAGAAATACCTGAACAGAGTAACAAAGCCCACTGGTACATACAGTGCTATGAACAGTCTATGTTATCATTTGCTGAACAACCAGGAAGAGAGAGGGGTTTAAGTAGAGATGATCATGTTCATGGAGCCCTGTTAATACTTAATGAACTTCTGAGATGTTCAAATGCCACTTGGGAGAAGAAATATACTACATTAATGCAGAAACTGGATTCAGAGCAAGATATATCAGATGAGATGACATCGCTCAACTCAAAAGTACAGAACTCCTGGACAGCTCAGAACTTTCCTGATGATAAAAGTCAACATGCAGTTGTTTATGAATCGAGTATTTGTAAAAAGCTGATTGCAGAGAACTATGAAAAGATTTGCTCAGGTAAGTGGTCATAAAATAATTTAGTCTCATTTATAAACTGGCAAAACAGTTTGCTCATAGAACCACCTGTGTGTCCAGCTCTGTGTCTATCATAGGCATTTTTCATTCGGTTTTGCCGGACTCTGACCCTAGAAACTAAAAGATATGTAGAATACTATTAATTTATTAAATAGATGGTACATTTTGTAGACTGAATAAAAATTATCAAGATCACCTCACATCACCTTGAGATTGTTCTTACATTTTACATTCCTATAAAATCTAGAGATGGGCCGAATGTGGGTTACACCACAGCCAAACTTTGGTTCAATTATATTTACACTAGAATTGTGTCAGTGCTTGTTTACGCTGCGCTTGCCATTTCTCCTGTGTGCCATCTGCTCACTTCCCCCTCGGCCCCATAGGTATCCTAACACACAAACTTTTTAAAGTTCCTATTTTTGTGTCCTGTATGTTTAAAGACTTTAAAGCATGATAGAAGTATCAGTGATTTGTACTATTTTCATCAGTTTGTTTCTTTTATGTTGCATAGTAATATGTTTATTGCACCAATTTTGTTTTGACTTTGTCAACATTAAGCTACGTCCAGATTTGTAGCATTTTGGCGTATCGTATCTCCGTCGCGTGGCACCGACGTGTAGCATGATTGCTGGTTAGGACAAACACACATACAAATGTGGACATACCTTAACCAGCAATCATGATACACGTCAATGCCACGCGACGGAGATACGATACGTCAAAATGCTACAAATGTGGATGTAGCTTTAAGTAAACACCAAAGTTTTGATGAAATTCGGTTCGAATTACCAAAAATGAAACAAACTTCGACTTCGGCCGAAAGTCGGTAAAACGAATTTCGGTTTATAAAATCTTAAACACAAAAGATATGCTAAATAATATCTCTTTATTTACAGATGTGATGGCTCAACAGATATCAAGAGCACATAATGTTCACCAAATGCTTCTGTTAATGATACCAAGGCTGGCTGCATTTAACAGAGATGCATTTGCCAAAAAGCACCTTAAGTCCACCATCAATCATTTAATAACCTTCTTGCGTGGACGAGAAAAAGAGAAAGCTATGGCATTCACCACTTTAGGCCTTATTTGTGTAGCAGTAGAGTCTGATGTCCAGCAGTACTTGGGCAGAATAATAGAAATAATTAAATTGACTTTACCACTTAAAGACACTCCCAAAAAGCGTAACGGTTCCGACACGCCGTTGTTTAATTGCGTAACGTTATTAGGTTTTGCTATGAAAGAAGATGTTGCTAATGAAGTGAAAGAACTGCTGGACCCAATGTGCGCAACTGGGTTGAGTCCACAGCTCACCACATGCTTCAAAGAACTCAGTCAGAACCTACCATCTTTAAAGAAAGAAATAACAGATAGGTTACTGAATATGCTATCATTAATATTGCGGAAAAAACCCTATGCTCCGAGTAATGGGGAGAATCAAATGGTTCACATGTTCACAACAGCCTTGTTGGTGGAGCCGCATGACGCTACGAAGTTAGTTCTAGCGTTACGCACGCTGGGCTCGTTTGACTTTGAATGGAACAATACACTCATGTCGTTCATAAGGAGATGTACAGACCATTACCTCTTAAGTGAACAGCATGATATAAGAATAGAAGCTGTAAAGACAGCGTCGAAATTGCTAATAAAAGCGGTGGAAAGATGCGCTCAGACTAATTCGCGGACTTTGAACGTAATCGTTGATGAGTCTCTCGGCAAACTATTATCTGTCGGTCGGTCCGACTTTGATCATGAAGTTCGATACAGAGTTCTTGAAATATTCACCAATCCTATCTTTGATAGATATTTAGCTGTAGAAGAACATCTGAACTGTCTTTTTGTAGCAATTAATGACTCTAATAATGATGTGAGTGAGTTAGCACTGTGCTTAGTTGGAAGACTGAGCAACATAAACCCTAGTTACACCATACCGACACTACGTCAGCTATTTGTGCAAGTGCTAATGGAACTGCAACATTCAGAATCCACGCGTAATAAAGAACTAGCGCTTAGAATGGTGAATAATATTATTTCACACGCGCCAAGAATTACACGTCAGTTTGTGGATACCATACTGAATGTTTTGGTTCCGAAATTAAAAGCAGAAGCCGACAATCCCACAATGGTTTCTACAATATTGAAGGCAATTGGCGATTTAGCCGAAGTAAATGGAGGTGGGACAGCTCTCAATCAATGGTTGCCGGAACTCATGTCCATTCAGATCGACATCCTTTCCGACCCCAACCAACCTGAAAAGAGAAGCGTAGCTCTCTGGTCGTTTGGTCAAGTAGTCAGCGCTACTGGTCACGTCGTTGCCCCCTACATGGAATACCCGCATCTAATGGACATGATGCTGAACTTTTTGAAGACAGAACAGCAGCCAAGAGAAAGGCGAGAAACTATTCGCGTCTTAGGATTGCTAGGAGCTCTTGATCCATACAAACACAAGGTTAATCAGGGTTTGATCGACTTTCAAACGGTGTCCACTTTGATTCCCGTCTCTGACACTACCAATGAAAATATTGACTTGAATATCAGTGATATGGTTGTGAATATGTCACCGCTTATTCTTGATGAATTTTATCCGGCCATTGTTCTCACTTCATTGATGAGAATGCTCCGCGACCCAATGTTGACACAACATCACACAAGCGTTGTGCATTCAGTCACATTCATTTTCCAATCTCTTGGCATCAAGTGTGTACCCTACATATCTCGAGTAACGCCGAGCCTTTTATTTGTGATACGAACAACAGACAATAGCATCTTTCGCGAGTTTCTGTTAACTCAATTGGCGCAACTTATTTCCGTAGTCAAAATACAAATACGAAATTATTTGGAAGATATATTTGATATTATCAAAGAATACTGGACACCAAATAGTCAATTGCAACCAACACTCATAATGTTGGTCGAACACATTACTGTTGCCATCGGACCAGAATTTAAAGTGTATCTTCGGAAAATTCTGCCTAATATTCTAAGGGTACTTAAGTACGACAATAGCAAGGATAAAGTTTTGACTGAAAAGCTGTTGCTGACCATACAGAAGTTTGAAAATAATTTGGATGACGTGCTACTGTCCATAGTGCCTGCTGTAACCGGACTATTTGAAGGCAGACATATTCCGATGTCTATATCGAAGCTTGCAATGGAAACTATGGAGCACTTGTCCATGTATTTGTACTTCAGGCCATTTTCGGCGGTTATTATACAAGCTCTCGCCAAAGTTTTGGACAACAATCCAGCGTTGCGGCAAACGGCTATGAATACACTTTGCGCGCTGATTGTTCAACTGGGTCGTGAATACATTGACTACATACCGTCTGTGGACAGAATACTGATAAAGTATAAAATACAATGTCCAAACTATATCGTTTTGGTGACGAGGTTGCAAGCTATCTCTACGTTAGCGTCGGACGATGATTATTTAGATGAAACTCGACTTCGATTGAGGAATCAAAAGACTGACGTAAGTGCCTTTGCTTAAAATTGATTAATCTACATTTTCAATCGTAAGCTAAGTGTTCTTTTTTTTATTATGTTCAGGTGGTAGGTCCAGGTGACATCCAAACGATACAAAAGTTATCATTGAATGTGTCCAATCTACGGAAATGTTGGTCGGTCAAAAATATAGTCTCTAAAGAAGATTGGATGGAATGGCTGAGACAGTTGAGCGTCGGCTTCTTGACTGAGTCGAATAGCCCTGCTATAAGGTAAGCAAACTTTTTGAATTAGGCTTAGTTATCAGTAGATCTGATTTCTTAGGACCACACATTGCATCGCACTTCTATTGATGAATCGTGTGTAGAAAACAGGTCTTAAAGCGGCGTGCGGAGCTTACCGATGTTTAATATGTGGGTAATTAACTTGTCAATTGGATGCTAAGTGCGACTAGGGCTGGCCAAACCCATTTTTTAAACACTTGACAGTAGAGACAGTATCAATTTACGTTCCAAATTAAACTAGATATTTATTTCACTAAATACGTGCTATTCATTCTTATTCTTCTTTTTCAGAGCATGTTCGACTCTAGCACAAAACTACCCACAGTTAGCGAGTGAGTTGTTCAACGCCGCGTTCATGTCGTGTTGGACGGAACTCGACGACAAGTCCCGGAAGGAACTGGTCCTAGCTTTAGAACACGCTCTCACAGTACCTGATACTCCGGAGTTGGCACTGGCAGTCCTTAACCTGGCTGAGTTCTTGGAACATTGTGAGAAGGGCGCCTTGCCTATACCGATTAAGTTACTCGGCGATACAGCTATCAACTGCAGAGCCTATGCCAAAGCGTTATATTATAAGGTAGCTGTAGTATAATTATCAAGTGTACTTTGATGCATTGACTGGATAGATGTTTGAATAAAACGATGTCTTACGTTTTACAGGAACAAGAGTACAAAAGGAACCCCTCTAAACAGGTAATTGAGGCACTCATACATATAAATAACAAACTCCAAAGAAAGGAAGCTAGTAATGGTCTACTTGAGAAAGTAATCATGCAAAAGAAAAACGGAGACACCTCCCTAAATGTTCACGTAAGGTGGTATGAGAAACTCCATAACTGGGACCAAGCCTTGGAACTATACAATAAGAAGTTAGAAGTAGAGCCACAAGACGAAGAATCTCGACTAGGAATGATGAGGTGCTTAGAGGCTTTAGGGGAATGGAGGAAAATATACAACCTTACCTCCGAGCAGTGGGACAATGTATCTGAGGACGTTCGGAAAAAATCTGCTAAAATAGCCGCAGCAGCATCTTGGGGCTTGCAGGAATGGGATTCTATGCGAAAATATGTGGAGTGCATCTCAGAGGATAGCCAAGAAGGCGCCTTTTATAGAGCCATACTGGCTATCCATGAAGGACACTGGTCGGAATCGAGGCATTACATTGATTCCGCCAGAAGTCTGTTAGACGTCGAGTTAACAGCTGTGGTTGGCGAAAGCTACCAACGAGCCTACGGAGCTCTTGTAAACGCTCAACTTTTGACGGAATTAGAAGAAGTTGTGACTTACAAACTGGTAGAAGAACGAAGAAATCCTATTCGCAAATGTTGGTGGCTGAGACTGCAAGGCGGACAAAGACTGGTCGAAGATTGGAGAATAATGCTACAGATACGTAGCTTAGTTATGTCACCACGTGAAGACTTCCAGACTTGGCTGAAGTTCGCCTCCTTATGTAGAAAGACCGGCGCTATCAACCAAGCTCACAAAATAGTACTTTCGATATTAGGATGCGATCCAATCACTAACCCTGACGTGCTGCTACGAATGCAAGACCCCAGAATCGTGTTAGCTTATAGTAAAAACTTGTGGGATGCAGGGAACAAACGGTACGCATACGACGTGTTACAAAGATTCGTGGATAATTCGGAATCGGACAATGATGAACATTGCAGGCTATTAGCACGTTGTCATCTAAAGCTAGGGTCTTGGTGCGAATCCCTTCAAGAAATCAACGAGTTATCGATTCCAGAAATACTAAGAAACTACGCTGCTGCGACGATTCTCGCGTCGGATTGGTATAAAGCGTGCCACGCGTGGGCTTGTATGAACTTCGAAACGGTTCTGTTCTATAAGCAACAAGACAATATTTCCGAGAGTAGTCTAGCAGGGGGTTCTGGAGAGAAGAAAGTCTCTAGAGCAGACTTTATCAATACTCATACTATACCAGCTATAGAAGGATTCTTCAAATCTATAAGCTTGTCCAATGGTAGTGCGCTGCAAGATACGTTAAGACTTCTAACATTGTGGTTCGACCATGGCCATCATCCTGTGATATATGACGCGTTGTTTGAGGGTATAAGACAAATCGATGTGAAGATATGGTTGCAAGTGATACCGCAACTTATAGCTCGCATTGATTCTCCAAGGAGTTTAGTAGCAAAACTAGTACATATACTACTTATAGACATAGGAAAGTTGCACCCACAAGCGTTGGTTTATCCTTTGACAGTGGCGACAAAGTCCTCATTTGTGACAAGAAAGAATGCTGCTCATTATATTTTGAAAACGATGTGCGCCCATTCGCAGAACCTTGTGAATGAAGCAGCTATAATATCTGAAGAACTGATAAAGGTTGCCATTTTATGGCATGATCAAGTATTTATTGCGCTAGATGAGGCTTCTAGGTAAATATTCTTAGTTCTATCTTTCTCTGATACATCTTTGGTCGGACACCGCATGGTTGATGACATTAGTGACTGTTTTTTAGTACTAAGTAAAATATTTTGATGTTTTTCAGATTATATTTCAGTGAAAAGGATTACCGAGGGATGTTCAAGACGCTAGATAAAATGCACGCGATGCTCGACCGGCCTCCGGAGACGTTGAAAGAAGTGTCGTTCTTGCAAATGTATGGGAGGGACTTACAAGAGGCACATCGGTGGTTAGAACTTTACAAAGTAAGCCTTCTTGATTTATAATGTAAAGATTATTGATTATTTTGAAAATTAATCAAGTTTTAGGCTCATTAAAAAATGTATAAGAACTTCCTAAAGTACGAATTATTACAGATTTTTATGCGCTCGTAAAGGTTCCGCCAGATTTTTTCTGATCGGTTAAACATCTTATACAGGGTGAAATTGTAAATAGTCGACAAACCGAAATGGGAGATTGTACTCATCACTATGAACAACTTTTACTATGAGAACAAACCTGAAATCGCGATTTGTTCATAGTGATGAGTACAATCTCCCATTTCGGTTTGTCGACTGTTTACAATTTTACCCTGTATAATTTTATAATCAGCTTAATACTGTCCCACAACTGGGCACGGAACTTTTCTCAGAATGAGAAAGGTTAAGGCTTTAGTCCACCGCGCTTTGAAATTGGAAAGAAAGATCTCATATTTATTTATTTCCTGGACGTGCCTGCTCTGTTCTGTATCTAGGAAAAATTCTGAATTGCAGTTTACGTGTTTCCATGTTTCGAGCACTGTACAATGTTTATGCAGCTCATTCTCTCTTCTGTTACAGGAGACTGGTGAAAACAGGTACTTGAACGAGGCGTGGGACCTGTACTACCACGTGGTGCGTCGCATCGCGTCACAGTTCCGCTCGCTGACGTCACTGGAGCTTCAGTACGTTAGCAAGAGACTGCACACGTGTAAAGACTACGAGTTAGCTGTACCCGGCTCCTATGTGCCTAATGAGAAGGTCATCAGGATATCGCATATACATAGCCATTTACAAGTCAGTAGTTTTTCTTTTATCGAAAAATAATTCGAAACCAAAAAGGGATATGCGCCATATTTTGCGTAATGGACTTATACTTATATATCGTTGGAATCGTCTTTTTTTCTACGCCGATTAGTCTAAGTCTCATGACTCTACGACATACTTTTTGTCGCTTAGGTGTTACGTAAATTAAGGCCCTTAGCCTAATTTCTCCTGTAAAGTTTGTAAATTGGCGGTTATTCCTTTTTAGATTTTAGGCTTCGATTATTTACCTTTTATCAGATCTAGATCCCTGTCTTTTCTGCTAATAATATCTTAAGCTAAAGACCCCCGGTTCTATTCGGAGCGCCCGTAGCTACGGTTACCTCAATGGCTTATTACATTACCCGATTTTTAGGGTATCTAACTCTTACTAATTCAGTGTAGTATAATAACAGTTAGGGCGCCCAATCTTTTCGGTTTTCTGTGGGGACTCTTTCAACTGAGCCCTAAAAATCGGGTAGTGTAATAAACGCTTTAGAGCATGGTCTCTCCTCTTTAGTCTTTGAGATCTCCTAGTTATGTAGAGAGTTATCTGCTTAAAGATTCTTTATTATCCTCCAGTTGTGGACACACATTGCTATGTTAGCTAATTGTGATTATGAGAGGGGTATTGAACACAGTAGCTAAGTTCTTTTGTATATTGCTTAGTTATTTATGTAGAACATAGGCAGTTAATTTCTCACTTCTTTTCAGGTAATCAAATCAAAACAGCGACCCCGCCGCCTTACAATCCAAGGGTCCGACGGAAAACAATACATGTTCCTCCTCAAAGGTCACGAGGACTTGCGACAAGACGAACGAGTCATGCAACTGTTCGGTCTCGTCAACACTCTCCTACAAGCCGACACCAACACTTACCGACATGACTTGGCCATACAA
The DNA here is from genome assembly GCA_905220435.1 of Amphipyra tragopoginis. Classification (NCBI taxonomy): domain Eukaryota; kingdom Metazoa; phylum Arthropoda; class Insecta; order Lepidoptera; family Noctuidae; genus Amphipyra; species Amphipyra tragopoginis. The sequence goes on from HG992009.1 coordinate 18,389,412, forward strand.
CGGTATGCCGTAATACCGCTGTCGCCTAACTCCGGCCTCATAGGCTGGGTGCCGCAGTGTGACACGTTGTACAACCTCATTAGTGATTATAGAGATAAGAAATCTAATAAAATGGCTCTCAATACTGAGCAGCAGATTATGCTGCGGATGGCGTCTGATTATCAGAAGCTGATGTTGAAACATAAGGTAAGACTTGTTTATTGCGTAGCAATATTTCCTTTTTTTTTAATTTTTGCTCACAGCACCCGTAAAAGTTTAAGACTGAATCTTATTGGGCTAGGCTCCTGATTCGTTAATTAGGTACAGTTTCAAAAACTTTTTATCGACTTTTTCTATCTATGGCTCTCAAACTTGCCTATGTTCCGAAGTTTAATTGTTTTCACTAACTAGGCATAGCGATGCGCGATGGTCGAATTATAAGTGCCATTCAGTCTGATAACTTGTTGGCATTGTTCTCGGTTTATCGTATCATGTAGTGCCGGACTTAAAGAATAGCGCTACTCCATCTCTTCCCGTGGGTGTCTAAAAGGTGACCAAGGGATTCTCTAGAGGATGGGCAGCAGCGTTCTCTGAGTACTTAAACAACCATACTGCGATCGCCAACCCGCCTGCCAAGCGTGGCGATTACGGCAACCCCCCCCCCCCTTTTGGGGGAGGCCCATATCCAGCAGTGGACGTCTTTCGGCTGAATGATGATGATGATGATTGTTCTCGGTTTTGGGTAGCATAATTTTAGAAGAAGCCAGTTTCAATTATAATATTGACACATTATACAACATAATAATATCAACTGATTTGCTTTGTAGGTGGAAGTGTTCGAGTATACCCTATCACAAACGCCCGGCAATGACTTATCTCGCCTCCTCTGGCTGAAGAGTCCGTCAGCGGAGGCGTGGTTTGAGCGGCGCACTAACTACACGCGGTCGCTGGCCGTCATGAGCATGGTGGGGTACATCCTGGGACTCGGAGACCGACACCCCTCCAATATAATGCTGCATAGAGTCACCGGAAAAGTCCTACATATAGATTTTGGAGACTGCTTCGAAGTAACGCAGTCCAGGGATAAGTTTCCGGAGAAGATACCTTTCAGATTGACGAGGATGCTCATCAGTGCTATGGAGGTAGGATATGATTTTGTTTGACCTTGATATCATTTTATTTTCAATTGACTATGAAACAGAGTATGATATTACAATGTACAAAATAGTGAACAAGCCAAAAATTCTAGTTGAATTTAAAAGTAAGGAATAATAATATCTTTTATATTACTACTTACTGCTAAAGAGCAACAGCGGCAAATTCATTGATATGATGAATTAACCTTCTAATGACCTGATAATTGTGAAATTAAAGTCTTGATATTAGGATAATCCATACTTAACAATGATAATATCATGTTATCTAATAATAAGATAACGTCATTGTTATTGTTTTTTATGATAATGGATGCAATGCAAATCCTTAACCTAAATTAACCGTTACGCTTTCGGTTTTCCGGATTCTTACCAGATACTCGCGTATACATAATAGGAACAGGTTTTCCAATTATTTGTTGCCTAATCATAATAACTTGTTCCGTGTGGTGCCGGACGTAAAGAATAGCACTACCCCATCTCTTCCCATGGGTGTCGTAAAAGGCGACTAGGCGATTCTCTAGAGGATGGGCAGCAGCGTTCTCTGAGTACTTTAACAACTATACTGCAATCCCCAACCCGCCCGCCAAGCGTGGCGATTATGGCAAACCCCCACCCAACATGGCTTGGGGGAGGCCTATGTCCAGCAGTGGACATCTTTCGGCTGAGTGATGATAATACCTTGCGAAAGCAATAAAGAGGCTGACATATAATTTAAAAAAGTTTTTGGTCATATTTAGCCCATCGTACACATTTTCTTCATAACTGAATTTCGAGACTCGTAACATACCTCCGATTATTTGAATCATGATAGCAATTTTCATTTAGTAAATCGCAATTTCATGTAACTACTACTACAGTCAAGGAGGGATAATTAAAGCGTGGCAGAATAATGGCAACTGCGTCGTTCACTAAATCCATTTGATCCCGCCGACCTCGAGTTTAGTGCAAATGGGCAGTACACACTCTGGACTAATTAATTAACTGTTTTTTTGTAAGTGACTACTGCATTGAGTGGAAACGTAAACATAACTTCAGAAAATATAAGCTATAATGCGCTAATTTAATTGTGAGTGCCATTAACCAAAAGTCACATACTTTTAGTCGATGATCTGGAACGGAAGTTGATCTCTACGATAGCGGACAGTTAAACTATTATGGCTGTTGCTCACCAACATTAATTCTCTGTTTAAACAACCGTTTACTCGAAAAATGCAACAGAATTTTAGGTAAACCATTGTTTAATCAGAGAATTCATGTTGGTGAACACTATCCTAAGTTTTTCAATCTTTGATCTGAAATGGTATTGCAACAGCAAACTCTATGAGTATTTTGGTATTACGAAATTATACTAGCTTCATTTTAGTATACACTAAACCTGAAACTAGTTTGTTCAGAATTGAAAACTCAAAAATAAATAAATCTCAAAAATAAGTTCATCCTTCAACTTTGATTCAAAAGGTAGACATATCAGTGGACCGCGACCAGAGGCGTCTCGGTTTTTGAGTATACTAGAATAGCATTGTGTATTGTAGGAATCTATCATATTTCTTTTAACAATAAACTAATTTATTTTAAAGTTTTCATAAACAAAACAATTGGAATTTTTAACAATCGTCAATGACTTTGACATGGCTTTGAATTATCAGCGAAGTATTTCAAACGATATACTTACACGCTCTTATAAAATTATTGATATTCATATGCAAAGAAATAGATGTCTGTTTAGTGGAAAGAATGCATAAGCCACGTGCTGAATGTAATTCCCCTTCGGCATATAGTATTATAAAGTGTTTATGAATTATGTTTAATTGTGTTATTACCAGATAATGAAGTAAAAGGCTATTATTGTGTTATGTGTGGAACAATAGATAAAACCATAGCATATTCAATCTAAGCGACTTTCGCTTCAATTCTCTCGAAAACAAAATCATCGACAACTACTATAATTTATTTATCTAAAAACGCGTTTTTAAACCAATGCTTGTCGCAGGTGACGGGCATCGAAGGCACGTACCGCTCGACGTGCGAGTCGGTGATGCACGTACTACACAAACATCGCGACAGCGTGATGGCCGTGCTGGAGGCCTTCGTATACGACCCGCTGCTCAACTGGCGGCTCGTCGACAACGACCACCACTCGCTCACCGAGTCCTCCTTCTCCTCCGACATCGACTCCTCCTACACGCTACCGAGCCGCTCCCGAAACCATCTGCACTACGAATCTCTTGAAATACCCCCCGAAGCTAACCTCAACAAACGAGCACTCTCCATCCTGAACAGGATACGAGACAAGCTGACTGGTAGAGACTTCCCACACGTAGAGGCAGTCGTGAGCGTTCCCAAACAAGTAGACTTGCTGATCAAACAAGCGACGAACAATGAAAACCTTTGTCAGTGTTACATCGGCTGGTGTCCTTATTGGTAACTGTGAGTTGAACATTAAGTATTTATTTAACGTATTATTTTGAAAACGCTAAAAGCGTTTAAGAGTGATTCAACAAAGTCGCCATTTAATGTAAATACATTTGTTATGTCAGGTGTAAACATAGTTTTATTACTACGACGTTTTATCTCTTTGCACCTTATTATATAACCGTGTTTATAATGTAAAAATATAGTCACTTAAATAAGACTAATTATAGTTATGATATTAGTATTTATTAAGTAAATTAAGTAATAAGTTTGTTATACTTTGTTTATGTTAATTATGAGTTAGTATTACGCGAAATGTGCTTTGTCAATTAGACCACGATTCATATAATTAAAACTATGCACTTATCTCGATAGATAGTGTCAAATTAATATGATTTGATCTACACATAATCCTATATAATACATACATTAAATTTTATAGCGTTTACTCGTCGACTCCAGCATTTTATTATCTTTACAACCGAATTATACCTAGCGCAAAAGACAAGGGTACGCGTGTCATCAACTACGGGTATTAACTGGGTCATCCACGTTTTAAATTTAGACGGTTAACCGGATCGAAGTTTAATAAAAATATTGTTCCGAATATTTGCACAATTGTCAATCAAAATAAAACGTCCGAGGCGTTTACAGCGCTCATGTTTGCAGCTTGTGGTCACAAGTGTTGTACCTAAATAGCCAGTTCGCACGGTAGTTAAGACTAAACGCTCATCAAAATTCGCAGCACCGCCTCGCATCTAAATAGAGCACTGAAAATAGACTTTAATACAGTACATTTAACGTTTAGGTTAAAATTGCGGACGGTATCCAGTCAATCAATTATCGTCGGATCAGCTATGCAAAATGTACTCTACGGAGCACACCGTAAAGTCTATTTCTCAACGCTCCATATTGAGGCGAGGCGATCCTGTGGCGATGAATAAGCGACGAGCTTAAAGCTCTATTCGCGTTACAACGGGCTTTGCAGGGACTGCTAGAGAACAGAATACGAGAGCATGTTGACGACGGGCGACTGACCGCTTGGACTGATTGGCCGGCCGGTCCATCCACACGCTGTTGTATTTTAATCTCTACCAGCACCTAAATAAGTGTTATTTTACGTTGAACTCGCTGCGCCCGCCCCTGCACGTTGTAATGTGAATACAGCTTAAACGTTTTTTTTCGCACTGTTATTTCGCCGCTTTGTCTTGATATAAATTGAGGCGTTTGCGACCTATAGCTGACCCTCGTGTAGACATTCAAAGGGCTGCAAAAGCTAACTAAAAATAAAACGACAATACACTTTATTGTTTCGGCATTTCGTTTTAAACTATTATTGCATTTGTTATTATCCGAAGCGAATAATCGTTGTTGGTTCTATTATTGTAAATACCCTATAATTTAGTATAACTTAATGCTTCACGTTAAACGCGTTGCCATTACGCTGTGTATATTGGACCCATACTATTAGCTGTTATAAGTTTTGTAAATACAATGCGCAATAAAACTGTTAAAGCTTTACGTGATTTTTATTTTACTTTTCATTTAGTTCTCAGCGCCCAATGCAATAGAGTCGCCGAAATATAGATATATCACTGTTACTCGAAAGAGAATACAACGTTACGTTATAATATTATCTTTCTTATAGCTCACGAATGACAGAGGCAACAGTTGTGATAACTTTGTGGACAGTACTTTGTCGGATGCAGGTTTGCCGAGGAATACTGTAATATCTCCATCTGAACCGCAGAATTCACTGAGCGTCTGTCTACAGACTCCGCACGGGGCAGTGTAGTTTTGTTGGTGCGCCACGACGGCCACTGTCTTGAACTTCAAGTATCCGTCGTAAACGGTCTTCCCGATGGCCGTGCGCTCGGCGCATATCGACGGCGATAGGGTCGAGTTTTCTATGTTACATCCTGTGTAAACTTTACCATCCTCTTCAGTTAATATTGCACATCCTACAGCGAAGTTGGAATACGGACAGTATGCTCTCTTCCTTGCTTCCCTCGCTGCTCTCAATAAATTTTGTTCAGATTCACCTGCAAACCGATTAAAACAAATTAATCCTTATTATGTAATTATTATCGGGTTAAACAGCGCCGAAAAGAAAGTGGACTTGGGTCGTTTTATTGCAAATATAAACATTTATTTGCTAATAATACGTATTATGTTTACTGTTGAGTCTCATCTACGAATAGATCTTGTTTAAAGAGTGTAAACGGATTCGTGTACCTAATTCCTTCAAACCTTGTAGGCTACTACGGTGACACAGATTGACAAGGCAAGGGAAGTTTTTAGTTAAAAAACCGGCCAAGTGCGAGTCGGACTCGCGCACGAAGGGTTCCGCACCATTATCTATAAAAACGGCAAAAAAATCACGTTTGTTGTATGGGAGCCCCCTTGAATATTTATTTTATTCAATTTTTAGTATTTGTTGTTATAGCGGCAACAGAAATACATTATCTGTGAAAATTTCAACTGTCTAACTATCACGGTTCATGAGATACAGCCTGGTGACAGACGAACAGCGGAGTCTTAGTAATAGGGTCCCGTTTTACCCTTTGGGTACGGAACCCTAAAAAAATACAACATTTTGTTTTTAACGTGAGTCAGTTTAGCGTTCCGAGTTTGCTTACTGTTCGGAGCGATATCAAGCTAGTCGTGCCTGCCAGCTGTGTCGCCGGGCTCCCATTCATTTATCATCATTGAAATGATCTATCACAATATTTGTAAAAGCAATTAAAAAAAAAGATTTCTTCAATAGGTCATGATGTGGTTTTAAGGAATTACATGATACGTTCATATCCCGTAGGTATACGCTTTCAGGATTAATGTAGCTATTGACGGAGAGGCTAAAATTTGTTTGTTTTTGTTTTCTTATGCATTGGCCCACACTATTCTTTGTCCTGTATTGTTTCTGCGGTAACAGACAATTTTCACAGCATGCACGTTTGTGCCCAGCGGAACAATTATTGATTCGGTGCGGGAGTCGAACCCGCAACCAATAGGTGCGCCAATCAAGTCGTCAATTTTGTTTATTGCTTTGATGATGAATTATTGTTTATTGCAGTCACGAGTCACGATTGTTACGTTAGCGTGAATGGAAACATATGGAAAGTGTAGGTACGCAAAGAAAAGTAGGTACCAGTGGCGAAAAGTAAATTTTCTTAAAAGGGAAGCCGGACCAAAAAATGTTTACCTTGCTCAAGTGTGATGCGTGAATTCCAGTAACTACTCGTTTCGAAAGGGAAGTCGATAGGAATCGAGTTGTATGGAGCCTTCGCCACTGGTAGGTACCTATATTTAATTACTTAGTTGTGTACACACGTATAGCTATGCATGTTAATTAATATGCAGTACATCTGCATGTAATGTTTCATGGCTCATCAAACACACTTTACTAACTAGATATGCTGAATTCCAGATAAAAACTAAGTTTAGATTTGTGAGTAACAAAAATGTTTTTTGTTACATAACGTCATACAGTATAAAAACAAGATGTATATCTATCGTTTTGAAATTTTAGATTTCTCTTACTGTTATTAGTTATTATCAGCTAAAACAGTCCGCTTCCTGAAAAGTAGATAAAACCCACATAAGGGTTTTGGCAAGCGCTCCGAGTCTCCGACGATATATCGCTGTTATTATTTTAATCAATAATTGATTACAATTCTATGCTAAAGAATTATTCAATGAAGATAACGACTCTATCACTAACAGTTGTGTTTTACACTAATTGTTTATCTCTGTTATAATTTAAATAAACAAGGAAATACTTAGTGAGTCTTTCCGTATTTATCTAACATTGACTGCTCGTAGACTTGAGGCTATTCGAAGGGTAACAAGTACGCTGTCGCAATTCTATCATTGCTAAGTCTGTGAAATATTTGTTTTGGTCTTCGTAGCTATTTAGTGAATCTAGGCCATCGGACGTATTATTAGGAAGTCAAAAAAGCGAACTGGCTGATTCAAGACACTATTTCAAAGACGTAAACATTAGACTATTGTTTTAGAAAGAAGTTGAGCAAAATAAATATATAACAAAAAACTAAATAAAAATTGTATGTTTTGTAATAAATATTACAACACTCACTCAAAGAGCTGAAGTCAACAATTTCGAAATTATCCATGTGCGCGCGTTCACGTGGTAAATCGTACGAGGCAGTGAAATGGGCGTCCAGCGCTCTCTGCGGTCACCGGCCAACTGATTAAGTCAAACGATCGTTGATTAGATAGTGCTTTATGATTGAATATCCCTTGTGACAAACAGCGTGGTGTTTCTGTTTGAAATGACTGGCGCGCACTGGAAACAATTTGCTTTCTTCACGACTGCTACGGGCATTGCGTTAGTAGGTAGGTAGGACCTATTGCTGAAATGTGAGGTCTCAGTCTCACTCGGTAAATGTGAATCACGTATTCGATTCCTGTAAATATTCTGAGTCAGGTTTGCCTAATATACCTACCTACTTATTGATTGAAGAGCGCAGGAAAACCGTTTAAATTAGGATTGGAGGAAGGATTTACTTACCTATATGGATGGAATGTTCAATAATTTACCATCGTCCCAATTTGTTACCTAACTATAAATTATATTAGTAAACATCATAGGTACCTACCATGTTCCGCAGCGCAGATATACCTAACTACATTCTCCTGTATCATCTGTGAGTCGTTACACATTCACAACAAGTTTAGTGGCAGTAGGTAGGAACCTAACTAACTCCTGCTCCTGCATATAGCCATTGTGTATTATGCCATTTTGTCCATTCTTTTGCCGACAAAACCCTTGTCTACGGTGGTCATACTACGCCAACTGGGGGGCTAATTACGTCACATTAAAGGTACTATTCCGAACCGAGCTGCCAACTGCAACTGCCGACAGCACGTGCAGCGGCTAGAGGTGACGCTGGTGTGGCGAGTGTCGTGCGTGGTGCGAATTCATGCAGTCGCTGAACGTGCTGTCGGCAGTTGCCGTTGGCAGCTCAGTTCGGAATAGTATCTACCTTTAGTGAATCATATCAGAAAGTGATTTGTAAGGGCCCAGACAGACGGAATGCATCCCCAATTCCCCACAGCAATTGTCAAATGCTGTTGCTGTTTGAAGGCAGTTAAGATGCAGTCAACTGCATGACAACTACCAACTGGATGTGCAGTCCACTTGCAGTAACAATGCGGTATGAATATGAACGAAATATAATAATATCAGCCTGTAACTGTCCTACCGCAGGGCAAAGGCCTCTTCTCATACAGAGAAGGAACTGACATTATTAGCCCCCCTGGGCATTATTCATTAACACATTCTCGTTCACCACACTTTTCATAGAGCTCATATGCCATCCCGCCATACATATTGCTAGTGGACCTTCCAGGAGGGTACCTACTCGGCATTACGTTTGCGCTAAAAGTAAACCCTCGAGGAGGGTTCCTGGCATAAGGTTAAAAACCGTGAAAAATAAGCTACTACGTCGAAAAATTGGTGTTTGCTTGTTTCATGGCGGTGAATTTTCCAAGAAAAACCTACATTTAAAATGAGCCCTCCACGAGGGCACCCGGCATGGCAAATGCGGCTACAGAGTGCCCTTCTGGAGAGCACTCGGCACTGAACGTGAACGCAATTTAAAACTGAAATAAAATCACACGATAATAGGTAGGTACCTATTGAATTAATTATAAGGATTTAGTAAAGCAACAAGTTTTCTGTGTCATTGTCGCCGGCACAATGCTAACATGACGAAACTCATTAATTTTCAATAATAAATAGGTTTATTGTTTACTTGGTCTAGGTTATCCTACTGTCTACTGCTGAAGTTGGACCTACTATTTAAAATAAATAATTTCTTAAAAAAAAAACATTGCCCCACACTGGGATATCTCCTGAATCGTGGGTGCGTTTACAGACACAAATGTTCACATGCACAAACACCTAGACCCGGAATAACTTCCTGTAAGCCAAACGTATAGGTACCTACTTGTTCCGTGCGGGAATTGAACTCGAGACCCGTAGTGCAGAAAGCCAGTCGCTTAGCCACTGCGTCAAACGTGTTGTGGGGAAGTCCGTAATGGATACCCTCCACCAGGGGAATTTAAGACAAAGGGTTATGTAGGTCTCCTACCGACTAAAACCACCGAGATGGCTGTCTTCAGCACATTACATAAAAGGAGCAGGAAAGCACCGGTGCCGCTCCTGTGAACTTGGACCTACCTAATAGACGGATAATACTTAAATAAACGATTATACAGGATGGTAATTTGAGATGGAGCATGAAAGGTAGCTAGCTACCTTAACCATTGTAGCGGTGTAGCCACAGGAAAACATTCTTAGGAGACCACCCTTAACTTTTGGAATAATTTCTATCTGCATTCACAGATTATAAAAAAGTACAGTCAGCGATAAACAGGGCAGTTTTCACAAAACATTTTTATGATGCCAATCGATCCGGATCAAAAGACTCTTCCGGACATTGTATCCCTATCTAGTCTGTGTTCCGGACCAACTGAGGTTGGAGTAGGTACTAGAATTAACATTGCAAAAGTTATTTGTGATGAAGCTGGGCAGCTACTTTAATTGTTGTGGCTACAGGAAAATGTTCTTAAGAAACTGTCGATATTTTTTTTTACAATTTTGAGCTGCATTGTTTGCATCGTTATCTGTTACTGCATCATGCGGTTTTAAGGAATTATACGTTTCCACCCTGTTTAAATATCATTGTATCAACTTCTAGGTATTACAGTACAGCAACTAATAGGTACCTTTATTCTGCAAGCGAAAGTATTCGCACGTGTAGTTATCGCGAGGGCATTTTCAATGCCATTATCTTTATTACCCAATAGACTTTACGTTGCAACTGCAATGAGCGATAACTACAATAAAGACTTGACTGCAGTTTACAACCATGAATAGTTAGTGTACTTTTATAGGCATACAATCAGTGGCGTAGCTGTGTAACCAAGGGCCCCGGGGCAAAAATGAAATTGGGGCCCCATTTAAAAACTAAACACTTTGAAGGTGCAAAACTACTTCATCATCAGCTCCTTATCATCCACTGCAGGGCATGATAAAGCAAAGCTATATAATAGTAAGCATTATGTATAACACAGCAGATAATTATTTAATCGTAATTCCTAATAATATAATACCTAAATGTGAAAGTTTGTTTGTTTGTCACGCTTTCACGTAAAAATCGTTGGTTAGGTATAGACCAAAAAGTTACAGTCAAAAATTCTTTATTCAACTACTTATACAATAAAGTATATCTATCTATCTATCTAGTAGATGTTTGGAAGACAAAAGGGGAGGCCTTTGCTCAGCAGTGGGACAGTAAATAGGCTAGTAAAAAAAAAAAAAAAAACAATCTATCTATCTACTTAGGATATTATACAACCTTATTTTTACTTTATACGAAAACCGAGACACCCCAACAAGATTTCCATAAGAACTGCCTGAATATGTGTTGTTTTTAGTAAATCTCCAAGTTACACTTTAGTTTCTGTCGCGTTAAGTTCCCTAAAAAAGTGTGAAATGCCTGAGATGTGCTATGCAGGGGTTGTCTAATACACGGAAACTGACCGAGAGGACCGTCTCAAGCCTCAAGGTGTCTTTTCCCGTCAATCGTTATGGGTAGAACTAGAAACCTACTGAAACAAAATTTAAAATTATGAAAAAAAAATACTGCTTTAAAAAATTGTCAATCGATTCTCCTAGTGATTCTGAACAAACTAGTTTCAGGTTTAGTATATACTAAAACTAAGCTTGTATAACTTTTTCGACGTCGTTCATGGAGGCTGAGGGGCCCCTCGAGCTTGGGGTACCTACACTGCGGCCTAGCCATACGGTAAACTCAAACTGCCACTGGTTGGTAATATGTAGCTTGAGCAGCTTTCATTTTGGAGGTGCTGGAAAGTGTGCCTTTTTACACAGCCCAACTGTTTTCGTTCCTTTGTCAGTCATCAATGTAATTGAAAAGCAATAGTAAAAAAAATACAATCAAATAACAACAAATCGTTTATTAAGTGAAAAACAAATTTTATGACATAATAAACATATTTACAAGTGGCATGTTTTCTTTTCCATCACTATGAAAATGATGTTACTGTTATCACAATATAGGCACAATTTTTACATTTCCTATAAAATAACGTTTAAATCCCATTTTGTTAGTGTAATTACACAAACTTAACTATAAAATGTTGTCTTATCCATATACAAAGTCACCCTTATTATCTTGACCTAATGTCAGTATGTCGTCGGATATAGGAGTCAAAGTTAAGCTGTGGTGTCCTAATCCTGAGATGTCTTAAGAGAGCGGTGCCTAGTGCTATTTAGCAGACGCGGGACTTTGTGATGCGGTTGACCTAAGGACGATTCTGAGTGGTCAGCAGTTATGTCTTAGCGTTATACTCTGCTCACCCAAGGGATAAGTCCTGACAGCTCGGTCATTTAGTAAATTGTAGCCGTAAGGAGACTGCCATCGAAAAAACGTAAACAACACCATCAAAAACCGTAAAATAGCAGTATGATGAATGTTTTTTTTTTTTTTTAATATTTCATTTTCTCTGTATTGTAGTCTTTTGTAGAGAAACGTAGGAATCAACTTACGGTGAAAAGAGTATAGGTTGACATATCTGTACCTACCTCTAGTATGTGTTTAAACGGTTGCAGTTTTCGTAATTCACTAACTGGTACTAGGGGTATTGATCATCTTTTAAAAAGCCATTTTTCTTAAGAAACTTACGGCATGTATTTGCTATGGCTCACCTTTACCATTGCTGTGATCAATATGCAGCTAATGAGCCGCTCACTTGCTATTATGCGTGAAGTTTACTTATTAGTGTGAACATTACCTTTAAAAACAGTTTCCGCTAATTGTGAATCATATCTGGACACGGCCTTACCTTTTTGGCTAGGCTTACGCGACGGCGCGTGCACCGTATAGAATGAGGCATTGTATAGGACGAGGTGAACATGTGCATACATTTTTTATACACCGCTATGGCTGTATGCGCCACTGTCACTTAATTCTAGCCACAGATTTTGCTAGCCTTAGCTGAACAGCACATTGTGTTGACTGACATTGACATTGATACATAGGTACTGTCTTGCACATTGTCTTGTACTGACGACAAACTGTGGGCTAAACTCCGGTTTCTGAATTGAGAATTCTAGGATAAGCAGTACTTAAGTAACATTTGAGTACCTACGTTTATTGACTTGTAAAAGTGTCTGTAACAGATTTATTTACAGAAATAAATATCATTTATTATCATTTACGACTCCGTGTCAAAAATATTACGGATTTTAAAGCATTTTTTTGACAACTGCGTACTCAAATACTACTTAAGTATTGCTTATCCCGAATTCTCAATTCAGAAACCGGAGGTATTTCACCTAACTAAAGAAGTTCAGTTGCAGTGTAGCTGCAGATGATTTTCGATCAAAGCAACGCTTTTCGTAATCTCTTAATCGGCGATTGCTGTCAGATACGCTCGCGTGATCTTGACTGCAGCGTCACTGCAACTTTATAGGCGCGTCATCAAATTACGTGAATTAGCCTCTGTCTGCAGTTTGGCAGGAGATTTGTGTTATCCGGCTTTATACAGTCGCTCTTTCGCGCGTAAAACTATTTTTTTGTTATAGATATTTACGAACGACCGTCTTTTAAGAAAAAAATAGTTTCACACGCGATAGAGCGAGTGTGTAAAGCCAGCAAGTAAGATATACAAAATCAAAGAATTAAAAATGTGTTGTCTCTCTCAGAAATAACGTCAAATGACCTATGTTGGACACAAATACGTGGTGATCATATATTTACACGGTACAATGCTGTTCCTCGCGATACGGCGCGATTTAACGCAATATACTCACAGTAATTTACTTTGCTAAATATACACTTATTTCTGTAAATGAGTAATGGCTAAATGCTGCAGTGCAGTTACATAAATGCATTACAGTAGTATACAGTGAATATAATATGTGACACGTTAACATAGTCACGGTAAACATAGTGCTTACGTTAGTTAATTATTGCCCAACTGTATATACGACGATCCGGTTCGATCATAGAGTAGTAAGTAAATAGATTTCCCATACTTAATTAGTGAAGAGTACGGAAGGGACGAAGTCTCGGATATTGGACAATCAATGCCGTGCATAAGACATTGTGTCGTGGGCGACATACGCAGTGTATTTGCATGGCATCTGAATCACATTTCCGCTAGAACGTTAGCGTTCTATCTATTTACTACTCTGTGAATCTTTTCTACACTATGATTTCAACCCTTTTTTCCGACCAGAATCTTTTGTCAACTGATTCGGTTTGTTATCTCGTTTCATCTGCGATTCTCGTAATGTGAGAAAGAGATAAAAAACTGGACCATTCTGAATCAGCCCCCTGAATGTTCCAAATTTCGTCATCAGCTTTAAAACACCCTCTACGACATTGTTACTTTTAGCTGCCATCTGCACGGGGAAATATTTTTGTGCATTTACGTCCTCAAATACACTGACACAATTACATATTATTATACGTGCTTCAATAACAAAAGTATCACTAAATATACACACTAAGCTCATCAGTCTATGCTTGACGAATTTACTGTTATACAAGGTGTCCCAAAAATAGTGTCAAGCGGAAGTCCAGAGGTAGAGCACCCTTCTGTACGACTAGCTTTCGCCCGCAGCTTCGCTTGCGTGAAATTTTGAACCCGTTAAGTGACGATTTTCCATACAAACTTTCATCCCCTATTTAACTCCCTTAGGGGTTGAATTTCGAAAAATCCCTTCTTAGTGGATGCCTACGTTACAAAAGGAACCTATTGTCAAAATTTCAACTTTCTAACCCCAGCGGTTTAGGCTGTGCGTTGATAGACCAGTCAGTCAGTCAGTCAGCTTCTCCTTTTATATGTATAGATTTCCACCAAACGGGCCGCGCCGAAGCGCATTTCACACTGTGCTAAAGGAGATTCAGGCTTCTATACGATAGTTAAGTTACATGTTTGTTACGATAGTCAAGTTGTACGATAGGAATTTACACTGCTTGGAACTCGATTAGATCTGCGCGTATGCCGCGGCAGCGCTCGATCAAAAATATCATGCTATGAAAAAAAATATAACTCTAAAACTATAAAAAATCGCGATGCATACATGGGGGTGATTCGGGTATCTCTAAGGGTGCTCTACTTCTGGATTTCCGCTTGAAACTACTTTTTGGGACAATCTCTTTTTAAAACTAAGTATAAAAAATTGTGTCTTTACATTATCCTTTGGTATTTACCAGAACGGGCACCAGCCCACGTAGCACTGGCACAGATTCTCATTGCTGGTAGCTTGTTGTATGAGCAGATCTACTTGCTTCTGTACCGACACTATCTCATCAATATGCGGGAAGTCGCGGCCAGTCAACTTGTCTCTCACACGATTCACGATAGCTAACGCTCGCTTGTTCAGATTCGTCTCCGCTGGTTGATCGAGAGCGTCGTTTAATCCTATATGAATCCTGCTTCGGCTCGGCTGTGGTGAAGACGCTGGGTCTGACGTGGAACAGATTTCAGCGTCAGCTCGGGATCGGCGACCAGCGTCTATGAGCCTCCAGTTGAGTAGAGGGTCGTATACAAACGCTTCTAGTACTGCCATTACGCTGTCCTTGTGACGGTGTAAAACTTCCATCACTGATTCGCAAGTGCGGCGGTATGTGCCTTCGATGCCGGTTACCTAGAAAATGTATATGCATGTTAATAGGGAGTTTACCGAGAGAAGCCAGGAACCAATATTGTAACTCCCTACGCCACCTTACGCATCGTTATTGATGAGAGTGTGGTTAGGCGCTATAAAATGTAGCCAAATAAAACGCGTCATATGTATTGCGTGTCGTATTTTTAAGACTTGGACTGTTATCTGTCTGGGTATTCCCGGTTTTGTCATTTTGAGGCCGTTCAAGAAGCGTTCGGACGGGCGGGTTTTTATAAAGCATTTGGGTTCTACGGATTGTAGGAAACGTTTAGAAAGAAATGGTCCGCTACTTTCGGCGCAAGATAAAAACTCGCATTGAACCTGTTTTAATAACTTTGCAGATGGCAGCCCTTTACAAGAATGATAAAATGACTAGCCGAAAAGCTTCTACCGGTCAAAATAGTCCTAAGATAGAAGATAGGAAGAAAATAAACATGAAAGATACACCGCATTGTAATTTGCACCTATACAGAGTTCAATCAATAATTTCAGCAACCTTCATAAAGGTTATCTGCGTTATCTAGAAATGTAGTGATGACGCTTTATCGATTTTGACAATCGATACAACCTTGTCGATTTCACTATTACATGCTAATCCCGGATAATTCTTTGTGAAAAATAATTTTATAGAATAATAAAGTTATTAAAGATAAATCTAGATTTAATTTATTACAATTAGTAACTCCTAATAATCTTACCTCCATAGCATTGATAAGCATTCTCGTCAATCTGAACGGAATCTTTTCAGGGAACTTGTCTCTTGTGACTGCTACTTCGAAACAGTCACCGAAGTCAATATGTAGGAACTTTCCGGTGACCCTATCCAACATGATATTGGAGGGGTGTCGGTCCCCAAGTCCCAGGATGTACCCCACCATGCTCATAACGGCCAGCGACCGCGTGTAGTTAGTGCGCCGCTCAAACCAAACCTCCGAAGACGGACTCTTCAACCAAAGGAGCTTGGCAAGGTCATCGCCTGCTGTGTGCTCTAGTGCATGTTCGAAGACTTCAACCTACGAAAATTTGCAAACATTTAGACACAAGTCTGTTTTGAAAGGTCACCTGTAAACAATATTTGATACAAGTTGCCAACAGTTTCTGAAACATCACGTAAATGTAGCTAGAAACAATGTTACGGAGCTTTTGCCATTCAAAACGGATAGTAGTGTTTACCGCAACATGATTCCATGTTTCTTGCGTAGATTCTTGTTTCCGAAACATCGTTTACAAACAAATGTTTACTAGTGAATACTTGGATTTAGTATTTAACCATCAACAGCTCAAGGCAGCAAAATGGCCAGTAGGTCGTTGCTGCCGATTTATCATCATCAACGGCCTTTCGTAGACGGCCGGTATTGATGATTATTGAGAATGAGAGACGAGTTCCACTAATAGATTTTAGTGCCTTCAAGTTGGTAACTTCAGAAGTGGCCCTCTTAAGTTCGGTGACGCGATCTCTTGTTACTTTGCTTTTTTACATCAAGCCAAGTGATGTTATTAGCAATAGTGCCCAGCCACAATCCGGATACATATATTCTGGCAGCTAAAAATTAAAAACATTACAAACCTTTTGCATCAACATAAGCTTATCCAAATCAGACGCCATCCTCTGCATGATCCTGTGTTCAATATTCAACAAACACTTCCTCTTCTCTCTATAATCCCTTATCAGCGAATGTAGGGTATCACAATGAGGTACCCATCCAATCAGTCCAGAGTTCGTAGATAAGGGAATGACAGCGTATCTTTGTATGGCCAGATCTCTTCGGAAAGTGTCTGGGTCGGCTTGAAGCAAAGTGTTGACTAGACCGAACAGTTGCATGACTCTCTCGTCTTGACGCAAGTCTTCGTGGCCTTTGAGGAGGAAGATGTAGTCTTTGCCGTTGGAGCCGCGAATGCAAAGGCGGCGTGGTCGCTGCTTTGAGGTGATTACCTGTGGATGATGTTTAACGTGGTTAGTAAACAGGTAGTACTGAACGCGGTTGTTGTCCCGAGCTGCAGTATGGCAGCTTGGGATTTAAAAGCCCGTTTCATGAACGCGACATCCGTCATTGTACATTTTTATTTTATACGCGGGCGTTTTAAGCAGTTAAAACTTAAGTTCGTTTTAAGGAATTATTTGTTTCATGTAGCAATGAGGTCAGTTGAGCAGGCGCGGGGATTTACTGCATCCGGTGTGACATCACTGCAGCTAGTCTAACAATGTGTAGTATACCTGCAGACTGCTCTGTATATGCGCGATGCGGATGAGGTCCTGGTCGGGCACGTAGGAGCCGGGCACCGCGAGCTCGAGGTCGCGACAGTTGAGCAGGCGCGGGCTCACGTACTGCAGCTCTAGTGACGTTAGCTGTGGCAGCTGTCGGCTGATGCGTCGGAATACGTGGTAGTACAGGTCCCATGCCTGGTTTAAGTCACGTACTAGACCCGATTCCTGGGGAAACAAATGCGAGATTATTGAACAAGTGATTTCAAAAAAGAGGTCGCCAATTTGATCACATAATTTATTTGAATTTGAAGCTTATAATAATAATAATAAGTAATTTATCAATTTACTATTATATTTTAAAAGATAATTCACCAAAAAAAAAAACAATTATATTTGAACCAAAAAAACGTACCTTGTATCGGTTGCACCATTCTTGTGCTTCATTCAAGTCTCTTCCATACGCTTGACTGAACGACACTTCCTTCAGTGTCTGTGGGCCACGCTCCAACATCGCGTGTAACGGTTCCAAGGTCTTGAACATCGCATTGACGTCATTCTCGCTAAAATATAACCTTGACGCCTCTTCTAAAGCTTCATGCCATTGTTCGTGCCAAAGAATGGCCACTCTGATCAGCTCTTCAGAAATCATCGCAGCCTGGTTGACTAAGTTGCTTGAATGCGTACACATTGACTTCAGAATTTGATTAGCAGCATTCTTCCGAGCTATAAATGATGACTTTGAAGCCACCGTCAAAGGATAAACCAAGGCTTGAGGATGAGATTTTCCAATATCGATTAGTAGAGAATGAATCAACTTGCCGACGAGAGCTCTCGGCGTGTCGATTCTAGCTATGAGCTGTGGTATAACTTGAAGCCAAACGTTGATTTCAATAGTTCTGATGCCTTCAACGAGTGCTTCGTGGACAGCTGGATAATGTCCGTAGTCAAACCATAGAGTTAGCAACCTAAGAGTATCCTGAAGCGAACTCCCATGAGACAGCTTAATAGATTTGAAGAACCCTTCGACTGCTGGTACCGTATGCTGTTGAATACATTCAGGCGAAGGCCGCCTTTCTGCTGGCACTCCAGTAAGGTTTGTATCCTGGTGTTTGTAGAACAGAACAGTTTCAAAGTTCATGTAAGCCCATGCGTGCCAAGCTTTGTACCAATCAGAAGACAAGTCCGTAGCGGCTGCGTAGTTCCGAAGAATTTCGGGGATAGAGAGCTCGTTTATTCCGAGTAGAGACTCGCACCATGATCCTAGTTTTAAGTGACAACGGGCTAGCAACCTACAATGTTCGGCATCACCAGTTTCAGTCGTGTCGACGTATCGTTGGAGTTGATCGTACGCCAACTGTTTGTCACCAGCTACCCACAAATGTTTGGCATACGCTAACGTAAGCCTTGGCTCGTGAGTTGGCAGTGGCATGTCTCTGTTCTGACTGGGATCTGTTCCCAACAACATTACCAATGTCTTATGAGCTTGTCGCGGCGCACCGCTCTTTCTACAGAGAGAAGCGAACTTGAGCCATGTGGCCATGTCTTCTTGGGGCGTTAACACCAGGCTTCGGACCTGAAGTATCCTACGCCAGTCTTCTACCAATCTTTGCCCACCTTGCAGTCTCGTCCACCACGCTTGTCTGATACATTCTCTCCTCTCCATCACTGATTTGTAAGTAATGACTTCTTCCAATTCCGCCAACAGCTGTGCGTTTACTAAGGCGCCGTATGCTCTCTGATAGCTTTCACCGGCTACGGCAGTCAGTTCAGAGTCTAACAAAGTTCGCGCTTGATCTATAAATTGTTTCGACAGATCAAATTCTCCATTGTGGATATTAAGAACTGCTCTATAGAATGCACCGTCCTGTGTATTCTCTGGGAGGAACCTGACGTATTTTGCCATGGAGTCCCATTCGCTGAGGCCCCAAGCCGCAGCAGCGGCAAGTCTCGCCGCTTTGAATCTCTCTTCATTGGTCATCTTGACCCACTTCTGGGACACTGTGTTATATAGTTCGACCCACTCTCCTAGAGCTTCGAAACAGCGCAATTCGCCTAGGTATGAGTCGATATCGCTCACGTCTACGTTTAACTTCTCACCGTAGAGATCGAGCGCTTTCTCCCAGTTGTGAAGTTTCTCGTACCATCTAATTTGAACCTTCAGGTTAGCGTCGCCGGCTTCACGCTGTGCCATGACTCTTTCGAGGAGGCCTTCCGCTGCCTCTTTCTGTTGCAGCTTGTTGTTAATGTGGATCAGAGCTTCCACAACTTGAGATGTCGCACCATTTCGGAATTCTTCCTCCTATGGAAAAAATAACATTGTAATAAAAATAAATTGTACAAAAGAACAATATCGAACTAAAGAATGAAAGGAACCCATACCTTATAATGCAGGGCTTTGGCGTAAGCTCTGCAGTGCATAGCCCTCTCGCCCAACAGATGCGTGGATATCGGTATGGTGCCTCCTTCACAATGCTCCATAAACTCAGCCAGGTTTAGTACAGTGTGAGCCAGTTCCGGTGCATCAGGGGCAGTGAGAGCTTGTTCTAAAGCATTCGATAGCTCAGTACGCGATGTGTTGTCCAGTTCAGTCCAACATGATACGAACGCAGCATTGAACAAGTCCCGAAGAAGTTGGGAGTAGTTATGTGCTAATGCCAGACACGCCCTGTAAATGTAATCAAGTTAAACTCAGTTATTTTAGTTAGATTCAAATCACATACATTTAAACCTTCCTCGTGAATAATTCTGTTTATTTATGATAACCGCATCAAAATCCGTTGCGTAGTTTAAAATATCTAAGCGTACAGACGGCGGGAAGCGACTGTGTTTTATACTATGTAGAAATAGTCGTTTTACTTCTAATTAATAGTGCCTTTTTCCCCACAGCTGAATCCCCTAAAGTCAGCAGAAGATACTTCAAGCTAATCGCCTAAGTATCGGAAGGTTAGTACCTTCCCTTACGTAGGCGATTAAAAGATGTTGGTTACAGAGTGAAAGTCTTAGTTTCGGGAGCCATTTAATGCCCTCGATGAAATCGAATCGTAAATCGCTCCTTAAACAACGATGGCACTAAAAAACAGCACTACGTACATAACATAAGGAATAAGTAAGTTTACTCACCTAAGAGCAGGACTATGAGACTCAGTCAGCAAGCCAATGCTGAACCTCCTCAGCCACTCAAGCCAGTCGTCCTTAGACACGCGGCTGCTGACCGTCCACGCTAGCTTCAAGTTGTGCGCGTTCACACACAGCTTACGAATCGACTGGGAAGTGTCCGAGTTATATCCAATGCGAGCCTGTCGAAAACAACGTTTGTAAAGGATTGCTGGGTCAATTTCAATTCTGTAGTTGAATAAAGTACAATATTATTACCTCTTGATTGTTGTTCCTTGGCCTACGCCTCGTACTTTGTAGAAACTCATCCATAGCCAAAGTTTGACTAGATTGCATTCGAGATAGCAACAGTTCGTAATTTTGATGCTGGATTCTATGTTTGACCACAACTTTTTGAACCAGTGGTATGAAATCTGTGAATTTACGACCCAGCTGAACGATCAAGGCGCACAGCGTGTCCATTGCAGTAGGACGCAATGCCGCACAGGTATCCAAACTTCTAACTAAAGGATGGATTATTCTAGAAACCAGTTCACTGTAGTTCAAAGAGTCGGAGAGATAATCGACTGTCTCCATGGCTACTTTTGCCACATTGATTGGACAATCCGATGCGTCAAACAGCTTGACGATCGAGGGTATCACCAAGTGCATGTAGTCATCTAAATTGTCTTCGAACTTTTGTAGGGCAAAGAGCAGTTTTTCTGTAACCATTCTTTCCTTACTCGCGTCGTGAGCTAAAACACGCAAAATTTGCGGCATCAGCTGGGGCAAGTACACTTTGAACTCGGATCCAAGAGCCACAGCGATGTACTCCACCAGCAAAATTAAAGTTGGTTGGAAAGGGCTGTTTGGTGTCCAAAACTCTCTGATCAAGTCGAATATTTTGTCCAAATAGTTACGTATGTGCTGTTTCACGATAGCAATTAGCCTTGCTAGTTGTGTGAACAGAAATTCTCTGAAATTGTTATTGTCAGTAGCTCTTGCCACGTAAAGAAGACTTGGAGTAACGCGAGAGATGTATGGCACGCATTTAATTCCCAAAGACTGGAAGATGAAGGTGACGGCTTGGACCACACTCGTATGATGTTGCTGCAGCGTAGGGTCTCTCAATATCCTCATAAGTGTGGATATAACTATGGCGGGGTAGTATTCGTCCAGGACAGGAGACGACATGTTGACTAGCATCTCACTCGTCGTCATATCGAAGTTGTTCTCCTCTGCTTTGCTATCAGCTACAGGAACTAAACTAGAGTCAGGTTGCTCGCCAATCAGACCTCTTGTAATCTTATGTTTGTAGGGATCTAAAGCTCCTAGCAGTCCCAAAACACGAATGGTTTCCCTCCTGTCTTTTGGTTGTTGTTCAGTTTTTAGGAAGTTCAAGAGCACATCCATTAAGGTTGGATACTCAGTGTAAGGAGCAACGACGTATCCCGTAGCGCTAACCAACTGGCCAAACGCCCAGAGAGCAATACTCCTCTTATCTGTCGCACTTGCATCAGATAAGAGTTCTAAAAGAATGCTAAGTAGTTCTGGTAACCATTTCTTGAGTCCACTGTTATCGCCGTGTACGTCGGCCAAATCACCAACAGCTTTCAAAACGCTGATGACTACTCCAGGATTTGAATCTGACTCTCTTAGTTTTGGCACAAGAACATTGAGAATTGTCTCCATATAGGGCTTCACAAGCTTCGGAGCATGAAGTATGAGGTTATCCAACATCCTGGCTGCCTGCTCTTTATTCCTACTCATTCCAGAATGTTCTAATTCAGTCAAGAACTGTATCAATGTCTTCCTAAGCCCCGGCATGACGTAAGCAGGATTGACTACACTCAAACGACCGACAGTGCATATGGCCAATTCTCTGATAGCCAAGTGTTCGTCATTCATGGCCATGAAAAGGAAACTTAAGTTTTCAATTTGGGCCAAATGGGTATCAAATATGTTGTATAGCGATTCTAGGACCCAGTAACGAACTTCGTAATCTGGATCGGTGACGGTAACAACTAGCAACTTGCCAATTACTTCTGCAGTCAGAAGAGTAAGAGTCCTTGAAGGGGTTTTCATAGTTCGGACGGTAGAATCAGCTAGTAATTTTGCAGCAGTTTTCACAGCCTCTAATCTGATTTCCTGTTGTTCACTTTGCAAGAAGTGATCGGCGCAACGCCTAACAAACGTGAGCAAACTGTGTTGACCCTCAAAATTAAATGTTCCAAGAGTTCTCAAAGCTAGTACAATGCTGGCAGTGTCTTGTGGTTCTATTACCAAGCTCATATTACTCATTTGCTGTTCCAAACTTCTTGGAACACCGGGGTGTAAAAATGGTTTATTTCTTAATACGAGGGACAGCATATTCAGAAGTCCTTCTGATATTTCAGTTCTTAGAGATGGTAGGTTGTGACTTAACTCTCTCATGCAAATAGTCAGGGATGGACTTAGGCCTGTCGCAAACATGGCGTCTAGTAATTCCTTTATATCAGCGATAACAAGATCTTTAACAGCACTCCCTAGTAATGTGATGCAAGCAAAAATTGAAGGATCTATCCAAACTCTCTTTTTAGTTTGTGTATCTCTTATAGGCAGTGTTTGTTTAATGACATCCATAATGCTGGGGATATAGTTTTTGATGTCGTTTTCGATGGCAGCGGCCATAAGGCCTAGTGTTGTGAATGCCATGTTCCTATCCTTCTCTCTGCTACGCAGGCAGGAGAGCAAGTAACTCATTGTAGATGTAAGATATTTCTTTAAGAAAAACTCTTTATTGAAAGCAGCTAGTCTGGGGATTATGACCAGAAGAATTTGTGGCACTCCTTGTGTCTTGAGTATACGCTGGCTCATTACATCTGGAATAAAAATATTAGAAGTTAAAATAATGTGTGAATGTAAGTGAAAAGTTTACCATTTTGACTTATTTATTAACAAAAAAAAACCTAATTTCTGTCTGCATTATTCAGAATGAAATGGCACAGTGGCACGTATTGACCAATCTGAGGTTAAGATATATTTGCCTCTGAGCTTTGAAGGCCAACCTTCATTGAGCCATTCATTACGGTAATATGCAAAGATACAACCCATGTGTAATACATGCATGCATGTCCATACAGTACAGGTCTATACTGTTGATAGCCTGATATCAGGCAATTAAGTAGGTAATTAAGTAGTAGGTCTACTTAATTATTATAGATAGCTACAATGACTTATTAATAAATGAATACTTGGCTTCTCCAATTCCTGCATGGACAAAGTATTTGTATGGCCTACGATTTTTTCCAGATCTGCATAATATATGAGTTCTGCAAATGCACCCACAATACAGGAGCAACAAAAGAGGAGGCAAAGGGTCTTAAAAAAAGTAAGAGCAGTGAGGAAATATTTATTGTCATAATTTCTCTTCTCTTTGTAAACAGATTGGTGTTGAATTAGTCATTGAACAAGGCTAGGATGATATAGACGCATGACGATGCTTGGAAAGCTTATAGCTCAAGTTGGGCCTAAAATCTACCTCCATGATTGTAAATCCCATTAACCCAGTGTAGTGATAAATATGACGTTTACAACTCAAAAGATAATAGTCATAGACGAAAATAGGTTGGCCTTTGACCATGAAACAGTAATGTAGGCACATTGATAATTATGTTTTAGTTTTGGTTGCTTGCTCAATCAGCATCTATTAACTGATTGACTAATGAAAACAGACACAATAGATAAACAATAGATACCGCCATTGATCCACGGAGCTGGGACATTAGCGGTTAAGCACCAAATTACTAGCAAGTTTTGTTGCATAAGTTGATTTCTGCAATTGACTTTCAAACTATGGACACACCTGCAACAAGCCAATTTCTGCAAGTTTCACGAATTAAGCAAGTACTTGCTTCAATTACTTGCGCAAGTAAATTGATAATAGTCTTGGTACTTTCAGTAAAAGTATTTGTACACTAGAGGTTGTTAGCGGTTTCACCCGCATGTATGTTGTTTATCGCATATTCGGCTTTTATCAGGATAAAGGTAGCCTATGTCCTTCTCCTCCAGGTTCCAGACTATCTCTGTACCAAGTTTCATCAAAATTGGTTCAGTAGTTTAGTTGTGATAAGGTAACAGACAGATAGACATACCTAGTTACTTTCACATTTATAATACACTAGCTTTCACCCGCAGCTTCGCTTGCGTGAAATTTTGAACTCGTTAAGTGACGATTTTCCATAGAAACTTTCATCCCCTATTTAACTCCTTTAGGGGTTGAATTTCGAAAAATCCCTTCTTAGTGGATGCCTACGTTACAAAAGGAACCTACTGTCAAAATTTCAACTTTCTAACCCCAGCGGTTTAGGCTGTGCGTTGATAGATCAGTCAGTCAGTCAGTCAGCTTCTCCTTTTATATGTATAGATATTAGATAGGATTATTCATGTAACTTACCTTTACAAATTCTTTCAAATTTCTCAGTCAGTAATGTACGACAGACTTCAGATTCATAAATAGGAACTGGGTATGTAACATTTTCAGTCTTGAACCCATCACAGAGGTACCCTCTCTTTAGTGATGGACTGTGCAATTTGGTGCTTATAAAAATAATATCATCAGATACTATTATATCTTTCTGTGTGTCTAAACTTTGCATTAGGTAAGAATATTTCTTCTCCCATACAGCATTTGAGCATCTCAGCAACTCATTTAAGATCAATAGACCTCCATGTACTCTATCCTCCTTGGACATTCCCTTTTCCTTCAAAGGAATTTCTTCAAATGACAGCATAGCTTCTTCATAACATTGGATGTACCACTGAGGTTTAGCAGTTGACTGTTTAGCTGTTTCTCTTTGAGCTGTGACTACTAATCCAGCTCTTAGGGCTTTAGCGGCAGCCTCACGAATTTGTGGCTTAGGATCCTTCAAGGCTACAAGAATATGATCAAAGAATCCTGATACTTGTTGATAGAAGTATGTAGGCATGGCTATAGCTAATTCCTTCAGTAGTAGCACTGCTGAATGTCTTCTGCCTTCATTCCGCTCTTCAGACAACCACTCAAATGCTCTCTTGACTTCAAACTCGACATATTCAGCTCGTTTGACGCCTGACACTGTGGCTAGCCGACCAACAGTTTTAGCGGCCAGTTCCATCACCCCCGCATCAGATGAAGGTAGCAGGTTGCGAAGGTAGTTAGCAAATCTTGTGATTCGCGTTTTAGTGGTATCACAATCACCACCAATGAGACATACTGAAAAGGGAAACAGTATATAAATTAATAACATTATCGTCTTTAAAATATTGTGGAAAAATACAAGCTAATCATGAATATTATTGTTTTTACCTATTGCTAGAACACCTCCCTTCTTTTCATGGACATCGTTACTGGAGACCATTTCAAAGATCTGGTGATTGAATTCATCGAGGAACTGTGTGAGTTCCTCCTGCGGGACCTCTCGGAGCTCCGTCTTAGCAAAGCGATAGAGCTCCCGAGCCGTCTTGATTTGGACATCCACGTTCCGGGACTTCAGCCCCGCAACAAATGCACCTACTTGATTAGACATCTTGGTTTTGTTTTATTTCATCGTGAACGTGCGATTCAATATGTCGCGTTGTTTCACAGGGGTTTTTTTCAATTTTCACTATAAAAATAAACAAAGTGGTATTATTTTTCCACACCGCTGAGAATTCGACCATAGACTAAAAATTTGCTTTTAATTTTTTTATTGTTATTACTTTAGGGATGTAGTTTTAGTAAGTTACGGTTTTCTTTACGGGTTTTAGTATGTAATCTGTAGATTAATTTATCGTGTCAAAATTGAAGTTTTAACTTCCAAAGTCTAATTAAAATGTTAATTGAAGATACTTAACATTTTATACTTGTACACAGATTAATTAATTGTTTTCTAGTGTGTACTACAGTTAATAAAATAAATGATGCTCTATGGTTACATGGCCGATATTTCATTCATTTGGAGCTTCCTTTTCTTTCTGTCGTTTATGGATATCTATATACGGGCGGTCATCGTTGAAGATTTCCGTATAAATTATTAAATGAAGGTGCTATAGGCGTTGATTTTATGAAAAAGCTGTAGGTTATAAATTGTTAAATAATGATCTTACTCGAGATCAATAATAGAATTATAGAAGATACTTTAACAGTTAAATATAAAAATGCACTGGCGCGGTGAGTACGTTACGCTTAGAAAGTGTACTGTTTTTTCATATTTGTGATGTGTTTAACAAGCATGCAGTCCATATACATGAGATTTGCAATACGGTTGCTCCAGCGGAACTATCTACGAGGGGGTGATTCTGGCCATAACCCTCTTTCGGAAGGAACTTGACAAGTGTCAAATTCCTGGGGTGGGCCCACGTTGGCCGCCGCATCACAGCAGGTTCATATAAATGTATAGAAACAGGTCCTATAGTGATTTGATTGGTATTATGTCATGTAGTGAATATGACGTGATAGTGGCTATCTCAGCATGGATGAGTCATATCAGTTGTTTATTGGTGCTTACTTGTGTGCGTGCGGATACGTCCCATAATGTTTTTGGATTCCAGAGGTGGTAAACAATGTACTGAATCTGATATGTGATACTGTATCCATTTGTGAAAGAATACCAAGATAATAATGCTGTGACATGCCCCAGGATATGAGTAATTTGATGTTGATTTGTCATCCCACAATCATTTATTTATTGATGTTGTTGTTTCCAGCTTAAAGCCAGAGTCAATAGATGTGAAAGTTGCAGATTTTGATGGAGTACTCTTTCATATATCCAATGTGAATGGAGATAAAACCAAAGTTAGGGTATGTGAATAACAAACAAATTAAGATTTGTATTTCATTAATATTGTACACAGTTCATATTCATAATATGAATAATGATGGCTACCGTTCCCCCCCAATGTTCTACAATTATAAAACTAATTACCTTAGCCAAGACATTCAATTAAATCATTCCTGTGACATACTTATACAGTTACTCATTCAATTTGTTTACTAGTGCACTGTAAACAAGTATTCAGAGGTATTCATAATGATTCTGAATGAGCCAATGATTATTCTCATCTTAGGATGTAGACTAACTATGATGATACTCAAGGGACTGCATGATACCTTAAGTTCCTTAAGTTCTAAAGTCCCTTAAGTTCTGGACATAAGGAATGGATAAATAGACCAATGATTCAAGTCATACTGTCATTACAAACTATTTTTAATTTAAAGTCTTGTAATAATACATTATTTTTCCTGTAAATATTGTATATGAAAAACTATGACTCTAGTATAAAAATTGTTTGCAGGTTAGTATATCACTGAAGTTCTACAAGCAGTTAGAAGAACATGGAGCAGATGAACTGCTCAAAAGAGTATATGGGCCACTCCTCACTGAGGCAGAGTCAGGTAAGAAATAACATTTGCATTTACAAATACCTGCATGAAATAACAGGAATGTAGGTTGGCTTTAAGAAAAATAATGTAGATAACATGTAATGTAATACTAACATTTGTGTGCCTACACTCCTATTTAAAATTGAGGAAAAATAGAAATCCTTATTAAGTATACCCTTGCTTAAAGTTAACCCATAAAATACACCCATCATTTTTGATTTCATTGTTTGTTCTGTATAATGTATTTTATTTTCACCAATAATCAGTAGATTGTATTTGATACTCAAATAAAGAAAATTGTTAAATCATTTTCACAATAGTATATTTGGGGAATGTTTCAATAAATCACAAATCTAAGCAATGTGCACAATTTCCAATGTTGCACAAAAACTAGTTCTTCAACAGTTGCATAAAAATGAAAGCGAGTATGTGAGCCTGTTTTTATACATTGCATAATTACTAGTGCTCACTGGAGCAGGCATTGTTCCAGTTCATACAATACTAATATTAGTTGTTTCCTGTAGCGTTTAAGGAAAATTTATTTCTGATCACAGGCAGGTCACCAATGTTCAATGACTTCCTTGTATTGAGTCATAATTTTGATAAAAAAATTAGCTAATAATAAATGAATATTAGTTGTTGTGTCAATGTTAATTTAAAGTCAACCATATAATCCTAGTTTTCTGCAGCAATTTGAAGAACAAAATAACATGTTTACATTTCAAATATTTTGTCAATCCTCTATGAGAAAAAGTGCAGTTCATTTCTACACCAAAATACAGTTTCTGCTTATCTCATATCAATATATTTGATAAGCCATCTACTATTATAACATAAAGTTGATTTCATGCTTATTCTTTTCAAGTAGCAGGTTCCATACATGACTAATATTTATTTATAAAGCATTTATTTCTATTGAGAACAATACCTCCATAAAGATACATTAGTATAGACCAGTCACTTGGACCTATTCATTTCTAGGTCATCAAGTAATCTCAATGAGATAGATATAAGGGCAAATAATTCTTAAGTGCACTTAATTAACATTGTATTTGTCATTGTAGTGTGGACATCAATAACTAAATGATATGTTATTATAACAAAAATATGAATGCTTATTTATATGCATACATGTTGTAAACATCATTTGATAAGATTGAAGCATTGGCAAGTATGGAACATGAAATTGATAAGATATAATGGTTTTAATTTAAAACTTGTAGCTTATCTTATGGCTGTATTTTTGTTTCAATTCGAATTTCGCTTTTAGAATTTTTTATAACTGGTTATTTGCTTTAAATCCGAAAACCATGAACTCTGCTCATCGTTATGTACAACTTTAAACTATGGGATAAACTCCAAATTCGTGTAAAAAACAAATAATGAATGTTGCTCAACAAAATGCATGGAATATCTGTTTTTTTTTTCACTAATTCAGAGTTTGGCCTATAGTAAAAGTGTAAGTTGTCTCGTGTAGTGCCAGACTTAAAGAATAGCACTACCCCATCTCTTCCCGTGGGTGTCGTAAAAGGCGACTAAGGGATTCTTTAGAGGATGGGCAGCAGCGTTCTCTGAGTACTTTAACAACCATACTGCGATCGCCAACCCGCCTGCCAAGCGTGGCGATTACGGCAAACCCCCCCTTTTGGGAGAGGCCTATGTCCAGCAGTGGACGTCTTTCGGTTGAATGATGATGATGAAAAGTTGTACATAATTATGAGTAGAGTTCATGGTATTCGGACATAAAGCGACAACAAGTCAATTATGTTATCTACTAGTATGCAGAATTATTGAAAAAATATTTAGCTCATGAAACACGATTGTTTTTAACTTGTAGTGTTATTCTTTCAGTGACCTACAATACTGCTTGAATATTTTATCTGGTCAAATCAATCTTCATTGTTATTTAGCCGGTCCCCTTTGTAATAACAATTTGTCAACATAAAACATTCACTGACCAATGATTTATAGTACTTTGAACTCGCGCATCGATTAGTCACATACCGACACACCTATACTATAAACATCATAGTAACTGTGTCTCTAGGGAAAAGGTTCAATTAATGCAAAAACATTGACTTGCTAGAATACTACAAATATGGAGTATCCGTATATGTTACGTCAGGATGTTATTTGACTATGGTAATGGGAAGTGCATTTTTTAGTACCGGATTCCCGCGTCGGTACAGAGATGGATATAGTTTACACAAATGTTTTATTGAATATTGTACAGGTATTCAGAATGAAATAATCCTAGTGTTGTGGTTCTGGGTTTGGAAATATCAGTACTATCGTACTGAAGCATTCTCGTTCTTGACGTCGCATTGCATTCCAGACAGTTCTCTCCCGCGGAAATGACGAGGTGTGACATATGCAGATTCTAAAGGTCAGGATACACGGTGACACTTTACACTAGACACTCAGTGTCGATACCGAGTGTCGTAGTGCGTAAATCAACGTTACACTAAGTTGCGCATGGTTTCGTGTTTAATTTCAGTGTCGCGACTGCCTTGTGTCGAATGTCAGTGTCACCGTCTATACGTACTTTAAACATTTGCATATTGCAAAATATTTAAAATGCAAAGAAATAATAGACAAGAATTACTAAGTTATTTTTAAACTTTCGTGTTACAAAACGCAGCCCCCAAAAAGCCCACCCTTCACTGCTTTCTAGTGTTTATGTTGGTAAGAAAAAACTTCCCAGAATTACATCCACAAACAATTTCCACAGGCTACAACATTTCGTTACTGCTCGACTTGGAAAACATTCCCGAAGACTGGGAGGACGTCGTGAAGAAGGTTGGCCTTCTGAAGAGGAACTGCTTCGCGTCAGTGTTCGAGCGCTACTTCCGACTGCAAGAGGATGGTGACGTCAGCCACAAACGCGCCGTCATCAACTACCGGCAGGATGAGACGCTGTCAGTATTCATATTATTGTCTTATATTTTCCATTTCATTCATCGTTCGATTTTATAAAACAACATCCCCGATTCAGGGGGCCTACTCTGAAAATCGAACTTCGAAGTTTCGTATCCAAACGAAACAACGTCGAACCTGTAAATATACGATTAAAGTATTGTCTAACAACGAACTATTAGATGTCAATTAACATTTGGCAGTAGGGTGACCGAAAGACAAAATGACAAATCGCGGAAATCGGATCGATCGTTGGATCCGAAACATTTTCGTGGTTGGAAAACGTGCGATCCGTCAGCCGAAATTTCGTAATTAAATTTTCGGAGTACGCACCCTGAACCTTTCCGATAAGTCGGTTGTCGACCGTTTGGGTTTGTTGTCTCGTTTATGTACCAGAAAAACAAGATAACAAACCGAATCGCTCCACAACTCGCTTATCGAAACAGTTTTAAATCGCGCCGGTAGGATCTTCCGGCGTTGTTATTTCCGGACTGGACTCGAAAATTAAAATCGCCGACGAAGAACATACTTGCCAGCTACTGCACCTTGATCAACCTGTAGTGTTTTCAAGTTTTGACGGGCGCTTTAGGATCTTTATAAAGGACAATAATCTGTTTTTATAGCTATGTATCCTGGCCATTTCTGTAAGCATGAACTCATCTTTAACTCTCGCATTTAGTCGACCACATTCAAAGGGAACAAAGATTTCGCTGTATCTGCAGCCTTTAATCTTTTTGAATTGCCAACAGACATAGGGTTTCTTGGCAAAGTGGGCTAGATATAATCGTTTAGTCCTACGACAGCTAAACAAAGGTACATATTAAGCCGTCATTGATCAGAGAACCTGTGCGCCTATTATTAATTTCCAAGACATTCCTCGTATTCTGCACAATTTCGTAAAATCTCCGGCATCTCAAATCATGGTGTGGTGTTTCAGATACGTGGAAGCGCAAGAGGACCGCGTGACGGTGGTGTTCTCCACGGTGTTCCGCCACGAAGACGACATGGTCATCGGCAAGGTGTTCATGCAGGAGCTCAAAGAGGGGCGAAGAGCCTCGCACACCGCGCCACAAGTAAGCTCTACCAACAATTCTTTATCATTACGATTAGCAAGCGTCTACATTTCGAAATCGTCTAAATGTTTTCAAGTCGTGAAGGGCTTATCTGCTCGTAATCTATCTGTACCACGTAAACCGAACACAACTGTTCATACAAAGCGAACACCGACATATAACGCGATCTTACTGAATTATTATTAACTACCTTATTAATTGAATACTTACGTTAAATTAGTCATGAATTCAGTTCTCCAAAAATGATCTTATATTATTTTTATCATAGAACATTTGGCAGAGTCATCTTCAATTTGTTAGTAATGTAATGAAGTTCATCTAATTATTCACTTATATTCGAGAATCTGTTTAGGCCATTGCGAGTTATTGCGACCCTTAATTGTTGTAGATAATTTATTTAATGTATTATTTTTATTTTCAGGTATTGTTTTCACACAAGGAACCACCGTTAGAACTAATGGACACGGACGCCAGAGTAGGCGACAATATCAGTTATGTTACGTTTGGTAAGTAATGAGATTACATTTATATTTAAGGAAAATAGCTGATTGGTCGAAAAGAGGCATGGCAGTGTACAAACAAGTTTTTTATTATTTAATTTTGATCCCAGAGAGTAGTATTAAAGCCTATAGCTATTTACCCGTTACACTACCTACAAGAAAACTCAATGAAACTGCTGGGAATCGAGCCCAGAATCTTACTCTCGGCAGCCGCGCTTACAGGCAGTTTTGACATATTAATGTAATAGTATATTGTTCCAGTGTTATTCCCGCGGCACACGTGCTCGGCGGCGCGCGACAACACGATCGACCTGCTGCACATGTTCCGCGACTACCTGCACTACCACATCAAGTGCTCCAAGGTGTACGTGCACTCTCGCATGCGCGCTAAGGCCGGCGACCTGCTCAAGGTGCTCAACAGAGCGCGTCCGCAGAACACCTCCCGCCCCACCGAGCGGAAGACTATCACGTAACTATTATATATATATTATATTTTATTTGTAGTCTGTAATCCTAGAGATACAGCACGATCTAAGCATATCTGATCTGACGACCTTGTGACTTTGTCAATAGGGTATATGACTACTAATAAAAATGTACAACAATTTGGTATTATTTTAAAGAAAGTATAGAAAGAACACGATAAGTGAAAAAAAAACCATGAATAAATAGAGGAGATACACGCTTTCGTAGTTTGTGGAAGGGGCATTTTCTGTTATATGAAACGGATATTATGCAGTTATGTCAAGTCACTATGAAGCTTTTAAGGTGTGACGTCATTTTTAGGGTTCCATACCCAAAGGGTAAAACGGGACCCTACTACTAAGACTCCGCTGTCCGTTTGTCACCAGGCTGTATCTCATGAACCGTGATAGTTAAACACGATTGAAATTTTCACAGAGTATGTATTTCTGTTGCCGCTGTAACAACAAATACTAAAAAATCTGAATAAAATAAATATTTAAGGGAGCTCTCATATAACAAACGTGATTTTTTTGCCGTTTTTGTAGATGGTACGGAACCTTCGTGCGCGAGTCCGACTCGCACTTGGCCGGTTTTTTAAGTACCGTTGTCTCTGTCTCGTGAACAATTCAAAATTGTTTATAATTTGGGCATTTTATTAAATATTTCATTGGTTTTTTCACTGTTGCTTAATACTTTTGTAATACTTTCGAGATGTGTTAAAAAAATACTAGTCAAATATCCTATTGATCTCCACATAAACCGCTCAACGAATAATAAATTTGATTTGTTTATTTCATGTTTGTGCAGGGGAAGAACATTTGTGAGGCGAGATTGAGTGTTGCGTGCCGGCGGGACGTAGGCGCCGACCACAGCTCAGCTGTCACCTGTTACGTTACGTTACGTTCTCTAGCTAACGCCGCCACTCCGGTAACATCTCCCCATCAGCAATAACACTACACGGGAGAATCCACTTCAGTCATTACATACCACCCACAGTTCACTTCCAAGTCGAACATTAATTGTAAGTTTATAACCTGTGTCACTCAGGATACTCAGAGATTTTATTTGAGTGGACGCGTTATCCACGAAGAAACTCCGACAATGTGCGTATTTCATATATCCAAGTTTAAATGAAATGACATATACGATATAATTATTTATTAAAATACATTGTTTGTGTTTCATTCAAACGTCACAAAGTACTTATTCTTAAAATCATCTCGATGCCATTTCTAATAAAAATAAAATTGCCAAATATCACAGTTATGCTCAACGTTTTGTCAACTGCCCATCGACGTTTTATATTACCAAAAGAAATGTGCACATTGTATTTATCATAAATATTTATTGTCAACTCTTCAAGCATAGCGTTAAAGTCAATAAATAATGTTGCCGTAGTACTTGTTGATAACAAAATTATGCTTTATTATTATGAGAGTTCTATTTATAGCGGTGGCACTGCGACATCCAAAACTTGGGTTCCTAAAATGTTTAGTATACACCCTCATTACAATGTTACGCGTTAGATAAACGTAGTGTCCATCGGGAGCGAACTTTTCTCGTAGCTTACGTAATTTTGTTGTAAGTTATGCAATTACCAATCCTCATGTAGGGTAAAGTGTATTATAAAACCTAGCCTATACTTACCGTTTCGGTTTACAAAGTTGTAAAAATGTAAATCACTGAAATATCGAGACAGGTATCATGCACAAAACTCGTACGAATTATATTCAATTATTAATTTTTACGCCGCTCCTATGTTTAGTTTAATAATGCTACGCAATATATACGAACAATAATTTTATTAAGAGTTTCACCCTTACGTTTTAGGTAGGTCCGATTCAATTATAATGTAAGTGAAAATGTATAGTATTTCTCAATAGATTCTTCCATAGTCAAAAGGAACTCGATGAATAAATCATAATGGCCTTATTTATGATGGAGATGAAGATTGAGTTCAGTTTGCTCTGTTATGGAGTCGTCGGGACTTCGGTTCTATAGAGTCGCTAGTTTAGAACACGATACACTATGTATCTAACGTTTAAGTGCAATTCAATTGATTACACACCACATTATTTTATTCCAAATTGCATTTTTAGTTTTAGACAGAGAATAAAAACTCTATAAAATACATTCTAGCAAAAATTTATTTCACATTTTGAGACTATTTTTAATGTAGTTAGTTTCGTCCCGTAGCTACTAAACACTTCTCATTCGACGCAAGAATTTATTGCGTTCGTGTCAAATTTGCACCAAAAATCAATAAATTGCTCAAAGTATTGCGAACACCAAGGAGCTAGGATATCAGAGGGAAACGATAGAACAACGTACATTATGGAGTCGATGCGATGTCTAGTGTATAAGATACGATAAATAAATTATTACCTGTGTTTGGATGGGTTTGTGGTAAAAGTTATATTGAGTCATGGACTGAGAGGTTAGGTTGTCTAAAGTGTGTCGAGTCAGTGGGTAAACAATAAAATTTTAATATAATTCACTAAGTCAAATAAATGGAAAGTTAGTGACATTCAACCTGAAATTAACATGAAGGTTCTCAAAGCAACATTGAATATATGGTTAAGATGGAACGTAATACAAGTATGTAGAACGATTTAACTATTTAATAAAAAAAACTTAGCTAACTTGAATTTATGTAATTTTTATTTGCAAGATGTATTATTTATGTATTATAAAGTGTAAGTTAAATGTTGCTTTAAAGTTATCGCTTACATTCGAAGATTGTTTTTACTGTCAGTTTTAATGCGAGATTATGTAAACAGCGCAGAATACCGAAGTTATTTGTGAATATGTAATTATTCTTGTGATTTAAAATCCGTTTATACTGTATTTTTTATTTTCTAGATTAAAGAAAACTTACTGCATTTTAAATTTTATTTTATTTATTGACATTATTTAAAACTATTAACATTCATAATATATTTTTGACACAGCTATCTATAAAAGTTAAAGAACCACCATTATTATTATAAAATTAGTACATTTATGCGTCCAATATCAATTTAGAAATCCATCTTGTTCCCGGAGGGTGTGGGCGATGTCGGTGACTTTGGTTGTCCTAGTTTGGAGAGCGTGGCCACTTTGGACGCAAACTTGACAAAGCTAAGGCCTGAAGCTTGTTGCTCCGGCTTCTGACCACCTTCGGGCTGGAATGATGCATCTAAGGAACCTGCAGGAAAATTAATAGCAATGTTTAACCCTTTAACCGCCTCAGTCGGATAAATCCGACAAAAAAATCGTCTCTATTCTATTTCGACCTTATCGGATATACCTGTGTCCGTTACTATCCATAAGAGGTTAATACAATTGTCGGATATATCCGATCGGGGCGGTTAAAGGGTTCTATTACGTTATACTTATTTTTTTAATAGTAGAGACTTGGTGGTGCTCTTTCGTGCAACCAAAACACAAAAAGAAAGTTACAGATTTAAGAAATTGGATAGTCGCACTGCGATTGTTTTTGTCTCACAACAGTAGTCTAGAAAAAATACGAATTCTGCCCGATTACGGTAGCAGATAATATCATCTATTTATTGAGAATCTCTACAGCAAAGTCGCTTCCCACCGTCTGTACGCTACGCAACGGATTTTGATGCAGTTTTCATCTTAATTTAGGTAATTTCTACCGGAAGTTTTTTTTTATAAAACGTGCCCGAGCGATGCCGGGATGGGTCGCTAGTAATGAATAAAAGCTGGCGTCCACTAGGCTCGCCGAGTCTACTATAAAACTGCGTCGATCAGCGACGAGCCGAGACGCGTCGAGTCGCATAACTCGCGCGCATCGCTTGTCACGCGAATTTCTGTTTTAACGTCTTGCTATTACTGACCGTTTCGCCTCACACGGAACAAATGCGACTCCACTCGATTCGATGCGTTTCGGCTGTAGTCGACGCCAGGCTTAACTAACATAATTTTTTTAACTCCCGTGATACTTTATCCAATCTGGTAATCGAACCCAATATTGCTTCTGTCTCGACTGTCGAAATGAGTGAATGAATGTTTTTCAATGCTAAGGAAGTTCATGTGTAACTAAACACGGCTCCTGTCGGTGTGGCGGACAATGACCGACAGTCTTAAAACCCTGATATCGAACTTCTGGTCTCCACAGTCTATGTAAGAGTAATAGAGTAGTAGAGCTCCTTGTGGAAGAGTTCTTCCGGGGAAGTACTGCCTACATACCTATTTCTGCTGCTAAGCAGCGTTGTTGTGCTCCGGTGGAAAGGGTACATATAGGTGCCGATGAAATTATAGGCACATAAGACTTCAACTTTCTCTCTAAGGTTGGCAACGCATCAGCAATCCTCTTGGTGTTGTAAGTGCGTACAGGCGGCGGTAACCACTTAACCATCTGGCTCATTGGAATGATCTCATCATCATCTGCCTAGCCTTTTCCCAACTATGTTGGGGTCGGCTTCCAGTCGAACCGGATGCAGCTGAATATCAGTATTTTACATGGAGCGACTGCCTATCAGACCTCCACAACCCAGTAACTGGGTAATACGATACTCTTGGTAAGACTGGTTGTCAGACTTTCTGACTTCTGACCAACAGTAACGACTGTCAAAGATCTACAAATGACAGCCGGGACCAACGGCTTTACGTGCTTTCCAAGGCACGGAGGAAACTCGCTATGGTAAATGGTCACCCATCCACAGACCAACCTCGGCAAGCGTGGCTTAACCCGGAAGATCGGTCTATGCGGCTGTAATTATTTAGCCACGAGCTCCTCGGAATGATCTCAAATATCACATTAAAAAAAAGTGCCGCCTTGCATGACTGACATTCTACCTAGGGGGCTTACTATGACCTCTTAAAGCAGGGCAGAAGTTGCCTGGAAGTTGGACTGCCCTACTTTTTTGGGCCTGTAGCAGTCCTGCTACGTTGACGTTTACGAAATCCGTTCACCTTTTTTTTTTGTATAGACTTCGTACCATGAACAAGCTTTACCTACCGTTCAACTTGGTTCAATAGTCGTTCAACTTTAGTACTGTCATGGCTCGATTTTTAGCGATTCAGAAGCAAGCCTGCTTTTGAACGGAAGTTGACTGGCTGGCACTTGAACGTTTTCATAAGAGGTCATAGTAAGCCCCCTGTTGGAACCTACTTA
Source organism: Amphipyra tragopoginis (assembly GCA_905220435.1). Lineage (NCBI taxonomy): Eukaryota > Metazoa > Arthropoda > Insecta > Lepidoptera > Noctuidae > Amphipyra > Amphipyra tragopoginis. The sequence goes on from HG992009.1 coordinate 18,427,447, forward strand.
TTTAATTAATTTAGTTATTGTTACGTTCTCAGTGGCAATATCAGTGGGCCTTACTTATAAAGCCTCGTCTTCATTATGCATGTACGTGCTCACAAGCTGCATGCAGATGCTTGCATGTAGATTAAACGTCATAACTGCGAGTACGCTACTTGCATAATGATAACGCGGCTTAAAGACCTACTGATAATGCCCGGGCTATAGCCCGCACAAAAGTGTTAGTGACTGCCTGAGGTATGGGAGAGAGTTTTACTGCTAAGTTTTAGCACGCCATTGCTCCTTAGTTCTAAAACTTGCAGAAGCTTATTTGCTGCGGGTATGTCCACTTGTGAGTATAACTTGCAAGTGAATTTTGCGCTAAATATTGCACCTATTGTTTTGCACCCCTTTCCTGTCGCTCTCTTGCTTCAAGAGATTGAAGACTGAGGTTGGATTTCACCAACATAAATCTCATTTTAAACAACCGTTGATTCGAAAAACATACTAGAATTTTAAATAAACCGGTTGTTTAACCGGATAATTAATGTTGGTGTAGGTACACCAACCTAAGATTTGTGTATGGACCACAGAGTACTTACTTTTATAAATAGCGAGGACTATAAAGCACACACAACTACTGAACTATTCCTAATTCACTATTAAATGCCTATCCATCAGGAATTTGCTTGTAGCAACATGTAAGTTAATATAAATAAAATAATAGTTTGGAATAACTAATTGAAAAAATAAATAAACACATTTTAAAAAATCAACATACTCTGTTGCGGTGACATGATGGAGCTGGGTTGTGATCCTTGCTGGTTTTCTCCCTCCATTTGAATATTTGTCTGCTCGTGAAGTAGATCCAAAGCTGCAACGTGTTACGACAATAAAAGCAAATGTGTGAATATATTTATTATCTTATCTCTAGATGATTTTCAATGCAAATAACGATAGTGCTCTGGTTCATTTAATTTTGTATCACTGTCGCATAACTAACTGGGTGATTTGCTTACTTCTTGGTAGGGGTTAAAAAAAGAATTACTCTTTTGTTTGTTTCTTGATTATTTAATTGTACAAATATTATTTTTGTTAGTTTTAATTCCAAGCATAACTAATATAAGTATAGTTATGGAAAGTCAAGTAGACCATCAATCAGATGTTTTTATGTAGCTATAGGTCGATAGTAGCTAATAGTTTTGCCCGGACTCCACCAAAGCGCAGATGTCCGAAGCGGAGACGAGAAGAGAATATTTTTCAGCTAGGGTGTATCCACCGAAACTGGTTACTGGTTAGCGCTAGTCAGCACACATCTCCGCTACAGTTAGCGGAGATGTGTGATGACGAGTGAACTCTAAATTATAATATGTAAGTAACTGTTTAATAAATTGATGGTTTATTTTATGAGTATCGGTAATATGCATACAACCAAAATACCGTCTTTTAGCGACATCGCATCCATCTTAGCGTCCTGTATAGTCTCCAACTTCGCACGGAACTTCGTGGTGATCTTCCGCCTCTGATAGTCTGCTTCGATTTGTTGCTTCGTTCGAGGAATACGGAACCGGAAACAGCAGCATACTATCACAACTGAAAAATAATGTTAGTATACCAATTCTAAGCTATCATAATGGATACCACCTAGAGGGGCTCGTGGCTAATTAGAAACCACGCGGATCTTATGATTAGTAAGGTTAAGCTACGGTTGCCGGTCAGTCCGTGGATGGGTGGCCGTTCCTTACACATCGAGACCCAGCCGTGCCTCTGAGATCACGTTAAGAGCGTTTACGCCGTTCGGCATTTCATACAAATTTTCAAGTTCTTATTTTTCGTTATGACTGAAACGATTTTAATGAAACTTCATATCCATCAGCAGGATACATAGGACTAAAAAGTTAGTACAAAACATTTTTGAAAATAGTGTTACAGTTAAATTAGACCGATTTTAAATTTTCCATACAAACAGAAATCTCCAATTATCTTTTTTTAGTAACACATTTCGAAAAAAAAATCTACTACATTTTTAGACCTAAGTATCCTGCTTATGTGTGTGAAGTTTCATCAAAATCGGTTCCGTCATTACGAAAAACAAAGACTTGAAAATTTTTATGAAACAAGCGTGTACGGCGTACACGCTCTTAAGCCGTCGGTCCCGGGTGGCAAACGAATACATAATATGACAGTCATTACGGGTAGTCAGAAGCCCGTAATTCTGACAACCGGTCTTGCCTTAGGATATCGGCATTGCCCAGTAACTGGGTTGCGAAGGTCTGGTGGCGGTCGCTCCGTGTAAAATACTGGTATTCAGTCGCATCTGGTTAGGCTGGAAGCTGACCTCAACATAAAAAAAGCTAGATAGAATAGAACAGATGATGGATGCTTGATAATGTCATATCTGACTATAGGTTTGTAAACAACTACATCAACATAAACCGTAACTTACTCAGAGAAGCAAGACTAGCCAAACACAGAAACACAAGTTGCCAAAGCCTCAGATCGCCCACTACTCGTTTTTCGAGCCACTCAGGTTCTTCAGAATTGTTTATAATATCCATAATCGGATCCATAGTGATTGTCTAATTGTACAACTGTCTCAAATGAGGGAAAAATATTAAGAACACGTCCGGAATGAATCCGATTGAGGTGAGAACTAATTGTTTCAATTCCAAGGAGTGGTTGCATGCCACACCTAGAACTATCACCCCTCGGCACTCCCATAGCATCATAATTGCCCGCTCTGTTTATAGTGTTATTTTATTTGCCTCTAGGTTTCATAAACAGAACTTGTTTAGAAAATTAGGATATAGTGAAACAATATTTTTTTCGTAAGCAATTGTTTATTATTGGTAGGTTGATCCTATGTTTAAAAAGGGATATACAGGTTGTGTGCGAATTCGTGTAATTCCTTTACACCTCGTGATCTACTAGTGACACAGATTGCAAGGGATTCACAAAAACAGTTTTTTATTATTCTTTGTTTACCTTACCTACCTGAGTCATTTTAGCGCCCCAAGTTACCTGACTGCGCGATGCAATATCACGCTAGTCGTGCCGGCTAGGTGTCGCCGTGATTCCATTAATTTATGCGTGGCATCAAAATGTTCTAAGTACCTTATCAAATACATTTTTTTTTAATTCTTTACAGGTGGTTTAGATACTATCACTGATCAGTGATCAATGTGATCATTGTCGTAAGACAAAAAATCTATTTTATTTTTAATCAAGCAAAATCCCGTGTGGTTCATCTATAGGTAATAGAACCAGTATGTGATTTTAAGGAATCACCCTAATTCATTTTACACCACGTGTATACAGGATGTCCTGAAACTCAACGTCAAGCGGGCACCGGGCGAGAGGCCAGGTTATACCAGTTCTGGCAAAAATCTTAAAAAAAAGTTTCCGACAGGAGTTTCCAGACACCCTGTTTAAATGAACTTAAAATAATAGCTCCCATTTCAAAAGGCATTAAAATTAATAGTTTGCTCTTTAATTTATCTCTAACTTTACAAGTCTCCTTTAGAATAATAGTTTGCACTTTAATAAAATTTTAATGCTTCTAACTTCGAAGTTCACTAAGAAATAAAATGACGGAAAAATTAAGCTATGTTAGATAGTTATTTTGAACTGTGAAAACCGAGCCGAGCGAGCAAAATGAGCGATACCGCAAAACCAGATAAAATTATAACCGGTTTTCATTTTCCGTCTCGAGTAGTTCTTCGATTAATAAACCGGTTTTTAGCTTTCGAATGATTTTTTGCTGATTATAAAAAAAATATTTTTAAACTGCTCTTTTGTTTTGTAAAAACCGTTTTTTGTTGTAGGATGACTACCGAAAATCCCGTTTCCGGTGAAACCAAAATGTATTCCCTAGTGTACCGCGGCAGTCGACCGACAGTGGCCGACGAGTACCAGGGGTCTACTCCGCAAAACAAACGCTGAAGTTTCGGATCGAAACGATACAACGACGAACATCGAACTTAAATACGGTCTTAAAAAAATAACTCCAAGAATTTTATAGGGATATACATATTTCCGATACCGAGTAACCCCACAAAACTCCTAGAGTGATTTTTTTAACATTCTATAATTATTGTCAAACAACGAACTACTAGATGTCAATTTACATTTGGGAGTAGAGTGGACGAAAGACAAAATGTCAAATCGCGAATATCGAATCAATAGACGGATCCGAAACATTTTTGTGGTTGGAAAACGTGCGATCAGTCAGCCGAAACTTCGTACTTCGATTTTCAGAGTCTTTCACTTTCCATCAGAAACAAATGGTTTTTGATTATTTATATTGCTAACAATTGATTTTGTTATGGAAAGCATCATTTTTGAAGTGTGCCAATAAACTTGTTTTGTTGTTATTTTTACTGAAGTGCGTTTTATACATCTCTTTTAAACATCCCGCCCTTTGAAGTGTGTAGTGATGAATGTTGCTATATTTACAAAAAATATCTTTCGTCATTGCGGCAAAATTATTGTTACTAAAATGACGTTATAATAATTATCGAATAAATAAAACATCTAACTTAATTTGAACTTTATTAATTTCAAGTCCAATATATGCAATAATTGTTTTACATGTTAAGTGATTTCAAAAAATATCTTCGGTAACACACAGTGAAATCGATAGTAATATAAAAACCATAACATAAAAAAAAAAGCGTTGGTTCACGAGTTGCTGAAGATTTTTACCTAAATCTAAATTAAAAAAACTATTTAGTTTTTATTTTTTCAAGTCGCCATTGCAGTCTTCATTATTTTATGAATGAAATCCATGGTGGTTATATTTTTTACATTGACAACATTTAATTCGTTTTTCTCTTTCGTTTGAAGACTATTTCACTTTCCCGCAGAAAATAGGGTGTCGAATCTGTCCTATAACCTCCGTTATATTTATTACTATTTAAAGATCGAAGATGAATCTTTTATGATAATTGTGGATTAATTCATGTAAAGCTTGTTCTAAGTGATGTTGTGTAAGATCGTTTGTGTTCTTGCGGTCACTCTGTAGCGTTTTAAAAAATTAAACATGGCCTCGAACCGAGGAATTCAGATCGGATCCGCGTGGTTTCAACGGAAGCTGAACTTGAGGCCGCAGCACCGGGGCGTGCACCTCGTCACTGAGGAGATCCTCAAGCAGGTGCCGGAGCTCTCGCAGTTTGCTGTCGGCCTCTGCCATATCCAGAGTGAGTATCCGCTGCCCTGACAGCGTTCTTGTCTTGCCGCCGATGCTGCATCCTTGCCGACTGTCATATTTACCCTACATAATAATCTGGCGCTATTTTATAGCGCGTACATAGTGAAGTGATATGAGCAAGTGTTGTGAAATCCTATCAACGTGCTAGACGCGCTGTAGACAGCTGATCAATGGATGTTGTTTCCAGTAATGCACACATCGGCGAGTCTCGCGCTCAATGAGAGCTGGGACCCTGACGTCAGAGACGATATGGAGATGATGCTCAACAAAATAGTGCCAGAGGGCTTGCCTTACCGACACTCGTGCGAAGGTCCCGACGACATGGTGAGTGTTTGTTGTACTAATCACTAGTATCATTAATTTTGATCCACGACATGACACTGCAACATGTCTAATTTGAATTTGGATTGTTCTTATTCATTTGTTTGTGTGTGATGTTATTTTCGAATTGAACCTCAAAACAAATGAAGCTCTGCTGTTAGTGTAGTGTGTATTGTGAAGTGTAGTTCACCTTAATTGCCAATATCTTAGCAGAATTTATGATGTATTCAAATGAAACATTTAATTGGCAATAAACAATGTTTTGAATGCCGCTGTTAGGTCATATTTACATAGTATTGTAATTATCATTTGTTAACCAATAAAGTTAATTGTGATTTACTGTTTATAAGGGTGCAGGTATACATACTGGACAATGTATCTTGTATTCTAATTAAACATCTTATATGGCTTGAAGTATAAATTAAATAATCACATACGTGCTAAAGATGTGATGTTAAAGGCTAATTAATATGCAACAATAACCTTGCACTGTCTTATTTACTGATAAGAGGGGTTAAAATAGTATATTTGTGGTTTGTTTATATTACTTGAGGCTTATTATCAGACATGCGAAGAGATTGCCATTAGTTCATTAGGTATATAAATAAAAAATTAACTCATACTTATGATGTTATGGTAAACTAGAAAATTAAATTTTTGATGTTATTGTCACAGCCGGCGCATGTTAAGGCATGCTTCCTCGGGTCCTCACTGACAATCCCCATCACAGACGGCAAGCTCAATCTGGGCACCTGGCAAGGGGTTTGGCTCTGCGAGCATAGGAATCACGCTGGCAGCCGAAAGGTGATACTAATTTGTACAACTTTCAGTTATAAATTTATTGTTTTTCAGGTAGTATTATCAATGTAAACAAGATCATAAGAAGAACAATGCATCTATTTTAGATATTTATTATAAAATTATCATCATCAAGCATTTCTTAGGTGCTATTCTATAAGAAAAATTATTAATTACTCATGATAACCACAATAATGATTTAGGCAGACTGTAAGAGGTTGCTTAAAATTCATATGAGCTAGTGATGTGATTTGTATGAGCCAACATTAGCAAGAGCAAATACCATCATATTAGCCTTCATATCAAGTAAACAGTTTGTTCGTTGCTGGTCTTAGAGCTACCATTCAACACAAGCAACTGGTCAATCTTAGGTATTTTAAACAGCCCGCTACCTTATGGTTATCATAACACCATAATATAGATTTGTTGGCATGTTTTGTCTCCATTTGGAAAACCTTGGTGTTGTCTTGTGGCGATGCTTGGGAGAGGCCTATGTCAAGCAGTAGACGTCTTTCGGCTGAATGATGATGATGATGGTGTCTTGTACCTGTTTTATTTATAAATATGTTTGTTTTGCTAATAGTGTGTTTTGTATCCAGGTGGTAGTGACGCTGTCGGGGTGTCCGCGCGATTCACCACTGTCGCCTGTATCGGCCGCGTCGTGTTCCAGTTAGGAGCGGGGGGGGGGCGCGACCCCCCACACTCACTCCCACTCGCGCCCCTCCTCCAAAAGCACGCGGAGGTAAACCCCGCGCCGACACCTTTTATATCCCGCACTTAATATAGACATAGTTCTTACTCTTATCTTCGAACGACAATATGTACATAAGATTAATATTTTGTAACGCTTCGCGAGCAACCTCGCGCGGGACACCTCACTTTAGCCCCGATCGGCCGTTTGTCGAGCGGGGCCGAGCTCCTATTTGTAATATAGCGTTATAGGAATTGAAGGCGCTCTGACGTCGAGTAGCTCGTATACCCGTGTCCCGAGGCGAGGAGCCGCGCGATCACTGAAACCTAATAATGTTACGTTCAGTCAAAAATACTGAACCCGTTGAACTTGTACATAAAGATTATGTGCGATGGTTTTAAAGTATACATAAAGTAATTGTTGTTTTGTTATTGCAACTTGTCAATATAATGTACATAGATCACGCGTGGACGTTGTGACATTCTGCTTTGTAGGTTCGGTTCGGTCGTTGAAGAGGTTCATGTGGCACCTACTTTTCATTATTAATCATACACTACGTTAGGGCAAAGTATGAGATAAGGAGTAATGATTTGAATGGATTGAATATTTTCACTACTGCACTCGTTCAAATTTTTTCAACGTACACTGGGAGACACTATATTTTTTAACATGGCAGCACGTTAGACATTTTTATGGATTCGGACACTCATTTTACTACACCAATTTTGTATGTAATCGCACTGGTTAACGGTCAGTTCGTGTAAGTTTTAAGAGCTGAATGTAGGTTTATATAGTTAAGTACTTTGTACGTGTACGATAGCTCCCTTCTCTCTCCGTGTTAGGTTAGACTTTATTAACGATTAGTACGTGGAACATGTCCATAGCTTTAATTGTGTCACACCCGTTGTATCAACGGGTCGTTCGCGGGATGACAATGAGCTAACATTTGGTACCACTAGTTAGTAGTTGTATATCATTACTCTTAAGATCATGTAAGTGCCTCGGATTTATGGGGTGGTCATGTATGATTTGCAGACTCGATTCCGAGACTTGGTATGTGAGTCGTGTCAGACAGACTGAACCACAGCTGCCGGCGGCGTGTCTCGCGCCGCACCCTAACCTAACGCTCCTAGGTGTTCCGTTTCCACTCATCTGTTGCAACGTTTACGTATTTATTACGTGGTTTATATTACAACAAATGCAATAATTTCCTTAATTACAAAATGTACTACAAAATAGGTTAAAACAAATTAATTTCGCGATGTCTATAAAGGCGTATGTGTATAGTTGTATGTCTTCCTATGTAAGTTCCATCACATAAGAACAACTTTAGCGTAACCTCGGAATAATGTAACAATGTGAACGGTATTAGGGTATACAAACATCACCTTTATATCCGGCCACATCTATATAAATTAGATAATGTAATGAAATTATCGCGATAGGGGCTCCAAATTAAATCTAAATTTGAGCATAGTCATTAATATACATAGTTATCAGGTGGAGTAATCAGTAGCGGGTGTTTTATAAGATACGAGTCGTAGTGGAAATTACATAATGTAATTCATTCACTAATTTTTACAGGGTTGAGAACCTTGTCGTTTTACAGGAATTTATAATATTCATTCCATGTTCGACATTCCATCAACAGCGGAACTTAGTAGACGTCACCTCGGGCGATCGTGTCGCCCGCGGCGCGCTTGCGACCGTTTCGTTGCGTTCGGCTTTAGATGTCCCATCGAGATCGCTTGTGTGGCACAATTTTACACTTGAAACTTAGTTAGGAGTTAATAAATTATAAATAGTAGGGTACAGTTGCGTTAAGTAAATATAAAGCGGTGTTGACATGGCACGCGACACGCGACCGTGTCACGCCGCGCACACGTTGTTTTGATACCGCATGTACAAAGTGTAGATGTCTCACATTGGTGGTACGGTTCATCTCATGGACAACTTAGACTTACTTCACTTAGGGAGCTTGTTGTACGTTCATATTCGGGCTTTTGATAGATTCACGTTAAACTTTACGATTTTTTAAGTTTTTTTGATCATATAGACATAGGAAATGTTTTTGGAATTATCTTAACAGCTTTATAAAGCTTAATTATGCTTCTATTGAATATATTGTTTATTAGTTATCAATATAAAACTTTATCTACTATGCATGATCAATGTACTTTGTAACAGTTTAATAAATTTGCGTGTTATATTGTTTGTTCTTATTGCTTATATATAATTATTTATTGCTTTATATAACTTTTTTGGGTTGTACTCAGGGGTGTGTGCGAAGGGTTGGATATTAAGTGCTTTTTAACACATAATTAATTAAGGAAATGTAAATATTTTTTGCATTAATATAGTGTACATGTACATTTATCCATGTACATATTGATTCATAATGTAAAAATGTTCAAGTGCTATTCGTGTATGGGTGTTATGTATGCCACTGCCATGAAAATTTGCCTATTTGTTACGTTAGTTTAAATGTTCGATTTAAAGTTTTCTTTTTAATATCATAATATAAAATTAATAAAGTGCATACATACAATACATTTATAGTAAACCGAAAAAAGTCCTACTTAGTAGATAAGTTTCCAAAGACATGAAAGCGACTGGTTCGCCTAGTAATAACTAACATTCCTTTTGTTTATGGTTAAGCATTACCTGTCCCGGGACATGTTTTGTTGTACCGTGATAACGTAGGTTAGAGATGTCCCAAGTTAGGCTGTTCACTAACAACGAATGTGTCTAGTGTTTTACCTTTAAGTGGACTCCCAACTCGCCATTTCGAGTCGTATGATATACAGTAAATATGTACAACCCAACTGTACATAAACAGCACCAAATTGTACCAATACGTAACCGCAGTTATCAGACACAATTAGCAGAGTTAAGACTCAAAATAATATCAAATGTTTATTTGTTCTCTGATGTATAATGTTTTCACAGTTCATGTTATATAATGTAACACTTCAATAAATAAGGGCACGGTTTTTATCAAATTATTTACGTATTTAGCAAATCAATAAGCGTCATTCATTTGTTACATTTAATATTAATTGCACATAGGAAAATGAGGTTGTATTCAGGATTAATAAAAATAACCAAAAAGGAAGACAAATAATTTGTGTGTATATTATTTAAGATCAGTAATAAATATTATATCAATATTATGATTGTACAGTTGATTGATTCACGTTTTTCTTAGAGGACCCTCGTCAGTTGTATATTGTTGGTTTTATGCGTTCACTTGTATGTGACGTTGGGATATCTGTCACGATAAAATTTGATTGTATCATATAACTTGTACAATATAAATATATAGATCCACAATTATAAAAGAGATTAAATATTTGCAAAAGTTAATATCGTACGAGTTTTATTTTATTTTCATACAAAACACCTTACATCAGTCGACTTACGATTAATCTTTATGCGGTAAGAACTTATCTTTAATTGTTAATTAACTATGTCTATGTTATTTGGTATCAGTTATTTATGTTGTTTTCTCTTCGCTCGCAATCTTGTGAGGTCCAGGGCCGGCGTCTGGAAATAGGGTTTATTGAAGTCTTATTAACGTGCAATCGTAGTTTTATTAGGGTATACTTCATTCATCATCATTAATTAATAATTACGGGACTTTGAATGCACGTGTAAACAAAATATACGTGTACTTCGTTCATAGGTCATTAATCATTGATCTAATTATGGTAATTATCTACCTTCAATCATAGGCACAGCGGTGGCGTTCTTATTAGCATTATCTAAAGCCTTCGACAGTCCGGTAGCCATGTGTCTGAACTCCTGGGTGACGACCGACAGTTGTCCGAGCACGTAGTTCAGGTTTTCTCCTAACTCCACGATGCGTGTCGTTATGCCGGTCACCTGGGAACGTGAACAATTGGTTTAATTAAACTAACACAACGCTCATTGCAATGCTGTGGAGGTCGTTAGCTTACCTCGTTTTTCACTTTGTCCATTGTGGTAGTACTGCTATTAACGTATTGCTCGGAGGATTCCTGTGAACGTAAGTAATAATTATAACAGACTAGGGTTTTATTCCAATTGACTATTAAGTTTATGCAATGCGTGACACTTTTTTGAACGATGTAGTTACAGAAATGGTATCCAGAGCGACTTACTAGAAAATAACTACATATAACACGCAGCCGTACCTCTGAGACACATAAAATGTTGAGCCTGGTTTACATTTACATTGTAACATTAATTGGCTTGTGTTCACCAACGTTAACTCTCGGGTTAAACAATCGTTTACTCGAAAAAGTTGCCAGAATTTTATCTAAAAGGTTGTTTTGCCAGAGGATTAATGTTAGTGAACACCAGCCTTAAGCTGCTTTTCCACCAGAAATCTGTGCTACAGATGTGTGTCAAATCCATCAATAGGATCGCTGGATTTTTGAAACATGTGTCAAGGTTAGTAAAATAAAGCGATGTTATTGGCTGGTTTGAAACAACCGTAGCACGCATTTCTGGTGGTAAAGCAGCCTTAAGCATTTTGCGGCTTGTGTCATTTATCAACCCATGTGTCCCTGCCGCTATAAACTCCATGTTGTAGAATTTTCTGTCGCGTTTCAAAAATTACAAGTTGCAAAAGCAATGTGTGGAGTCCTCATTGGTGGAGTGGTAGTAAACATGGATGAAGAATAACAACCTTGGAACTGGATTCGATTCTCATTTCGGGTAAAAACAAATATAAGTCACGAAGTAATTTACAGGACTCGGGACTTTGGCGAGTTATGCGAACAAAAATGTAGGGAACAGCTGTTTTTTTTCGCGATTTCAGGTTTGGTCCCATAGTAAAAGTTGTTCATAGTGATGAGTACAATCTCTCATTTCGGTTTGTCGAGTGTTTACAATTTCACCCTGCAGTAGTTATTCTTAGGGATGGCCGAGAAAAGATTGCTCTCTTTTGCGCTTAGCTGTCATAACTAACGATGTCTCATTCTATCATTCCAAACATGTCATCACTGCAGATTGGTCTGATAGGTATACTCACAGATAGTTTGTTCAAAGCCTGCTGGCTCATCATGATCTGCTGGTGCATGATGCCGATCTGCCGCCACACTTGGGACATCTCCGCCTCGATCTTAGCGCCTAGGGCATTTAGTGCGGTGGTCTGGTTATTCGTTATTGCGGTCTCGATGTTGTCCAGTCTAAAATAGTGAAATATTTATTTGAGTCCAAAAATAAACTAATTCATGATTTTCAGATCAGGGCTCGGATACCGGTATATTTTTCGAAACGGTTTCGTCTTAAATACCTAAGAAACAGTTTGTTTCGGTTACGTTCGAACGGAACGTTATAAAAAATGTTTTTGAAAAAGAACAAAATTTGAATTGTTCTCGGTTAATAAAACGTTTTTAACCGTTTTTTTTCCATTTTTTTTGGGTTGTTCGTTCGAAACAACGAAGCTTCGAAACAAAACTACGAATATTACGAATTTAATTCAGTTGGTATTTGACTGCCGTTCGTCGTTTCGTTAAAGCTTAAAGTAGACCCTATTATCACTGTGAATATTATTCTGTGAGTACGAGTATAGTGTGTGTTAAAACTTGGACAAAAAAATATCTTTGACATGCACATTTTATGCATTATTAAAAAAAAATTTTTTAGGTTTTGAAACATTTTTCCATCCCACTTGCGACACACCCGACTTGCGACCCACCAATGCCCCTCAAGTTAAAGGAGAAAATCTTCAAGTCCGTGATAAGACCTATCGTACTGTATGGAACGGAATGTTGGGCCGTAAAGAAGACGCATGAAACAAGATTGCATTTCGTGGAGATGAGAATGTTGAGATAGATGTGTGGAGTGACCAGAATGGATAAGGTCAGGAATGAGTATATTAGAGGAAGTTTGAAAGTGGCGCCAGTGACAGAAAAGTTGAAAGGGAATCGTTTGTCTTGGTATGGGCATGTGAAGAGGAGGGATGAAACGCAAGTGACTAAAAGAGTTATGATTATAAATGTGGATGGATGGAGCGGGAAAGAAATGTCAAAGGAAAGATGGATCTAATAGATTGTGTGAAGAATTATATGGAAGAGAAGGGGAGGCAGTGTTAGCATGACGGTTGATAGGACGGAATGGAAGAGGAAAACATCTTGCGCCGACCCCAAGTAACAAGGGCAAGGGCAGGAAGATGATGCAAGATTCTTTCTGTAAGTTGGCTGGAGTAGGTACAGTGGTGATTTGAAGTTGTATTTGGAAGGCACTGCGCTATCATCGGGTGCCTCTCTACCTCCGCCACGTCGTTGGGGCTTATCTGTCGGAGAGGTGTGACACCTACATGGGACGCGATGGCAGTTACCAGCACCAAGTGACGTGCGGTGTTCCACAGAGCTTGGTCCTGGGCCTCCTCCTGTGGAACATCGGATACGACTGGGTGCTAAGGGGCGAGCTCAGATCGGGGGTAGACCTGACGTCTTATGCGGACGACACGCTGGTCACTGCCCGCGGGAGCTCGCACAGGGAGGCAGCGTTGCCGGCGACAGCTGCGGTCTCTTAGGTGGTGGACCGCATACGTCGCCTAGGCCTGGAGGTGGCTCTCAGCAAGTCGGAGGTCATGATGTCTCACGGCCCCCGGTGGGCGCCGCCACCCGGCTCGCACATCGTGGTTGGGGGGGCTCGGATCGCTGTCGAGTCTACCATGAAGTACCTGGGATTGGTGCTCGACAGCCGGTGGGACTTCGGGCCCCACTTCCGACGTCTGGCGCCCAAGTTGCTGGATGAGGCTGGCGCGCTCACAACGCTGCTTCCCAATTTGAGGGGCCCGAGTACCGCCTGCAAGCAGCTGTGTGTGGGGATCGTGCGATCGCTGGCCCTGTATGGGGCCCCGATATGGGCGGCTGACCTGACGGCCAGCAGCATCAGCATTCTGCGGAAGCCGCAGTGGGCGATGGCTGTCAGAGTCATAAGGGGTTATCGCACGATCTACGAGGCGGCCTGCGTACTGGCTGGATCTCTGCCCTGGGACATGGAGGCGAAGATATTCGCGTCACTCTACCAGTGGCGCGATGAATCGCGGGCGCGAGGCGAGCGGCCGATGCAGCGCCAGTTTGAGCTGTGACGGCTATAGCTTCGCGAGGTCCAGGTGGTGAAATGGCGGGACAGGCTTTCACGCCCTACCGCCGACGTCATCACCAATCTACGCGATCCGGCCGGTACTGGCGGACTGGCTCTGGAGAAGGCACGGCTCCCTGACGTTTCACGCGACGCAGGTGCTCTCGGAGCATAGCTGCTTCTTTTTAAATTAGGTTTTTTAATTTTTTCTCTTGCGTCTCATTTTGTGATCAAAATAGGACCAATAACTAACCACTCGCAAGTCGCAACACAAACCGCAAAAAGGAGTCGTTTCGACCAAACTCCTAGTTTTCGGCATATGTCTGTTCCTATAACTGACCGGCTCGAGCTCCTCGGCATGGAGTTTACAGTCAGTCTCAACTTCGGCACCCCCATTGAGCACAAAGTCTAAACCAGCCAAAAAACTGGGCATCCTAAATAGAGTGAAGCGATACTTTTCGCCTGAACATTTGTTGACTTTTATAAAGTGCAAGTCCGATTCTGCATGGAGTATTGCAGCCACCTTTGGGATGGCCCAGCAAAATACCAACTTGCCGCGCTTGACTCAGTGGAATGCAGAGTTAAGAGACTCATTGGCGACGTAAAACTGGTGGATGCCAAGCTTCACAGCTTGGCTCATCGCCGCAAGGTTGCCTGCTTGTCGGTCTTCTATAGACTGTAATTCAGTGAGTGTGCTCAAGAACTCCACAACCTCATCCCACCGGCCCCCTTCTACCATCGAACATCCAGACGCACTGCAAGTTACCATCCATACCTAGTTGCTATTCCACCAATTCGCACTAAACACGACGCACGGCAAAAGAATGGAACTCACTGACTGCGTCTGTGTTCCACGCTTACGACCCGAATATCTTGAAAGTTACAATGAACAAGCTTCTTCTGGGTAAACTCGTTCCATCGCAGACTTTGTCTTTATCACCTCTGACCTTGACAAAAGTCAAGAGAAAACCCATCTTCAGTTCAGTTGCACACATCAAATCAAACGAAGATTGTAAACTCCTCCAAGGGGATATTAATGCCATCTACGAGTGGAGCGTTGTGAACAAGCTGTTCTTCAACAAAAACAAATGCAATGCCATGACATACGGTCGAGGATTGCGACCAATCCATTTTGAATACAGTTTGGGTGGTGAAATAGTTACTCGAGTCACCAACGTTAAGGACTTGGGAGTGACCTTCGACCGCTGTCTGACGTTTAAAGATCACGTATCCACTCTGGCGAAGGAATCTTTCAGGCGCTTGGGATTTGTCTTGCGTAATGCTCGTGACTTTCGCAACCCAAATGTTATTAAGCTGTTATACACCACACTGGTTCGCAGTAAACTTGAGTCCAGTGCCTGTGTCTGGCACCCCCATACTGCGACCCAAACACTGATGCTGGAAAAGGTACAGAAAACTTTCTTGAGATATTTTTTCAATAGGTCGTACAATTTCTATTCCTACATGTACCCCACCAACTATCTCTTAGGAATGTTGGGCTTTAACTCGTTGGAAGTAAGAAGAGGCCATGATCAGCTGATAGTAGCCTATAAAACCCTTAGGGGTCGTATCGACTGCCCTGAGCTCCATGGCCTTTTCTGTCGACTATTTGTGCCCGACAAATACATCGGACACCGTCAAAGCCGTCGGCACAATCTATTCGCGCAACCTTCAGCCAGAACTGTCGCCAGAGCTGAATCCCCTGTGTGTCGTACTCTAAGGATACTCAATGCCCTCCTGGCTGCCAACCCTGAATGTGATGTGTTCGCGGATAAATGGAGTGAAATTGTGCGTGTATGTCTGATGTTCTGTGAGAGACAGTATGACAGTATGCGAGGGTGTCCACTATCCCATGTTAGTCTTAAGTATTTTGTGTATGACACAATTGTCGACATTACATACCTGTATTTTTCTACCTTCCATGTTACTTGTTTCTATGTTAATTATTGTAATTGGTGTTCACCGTTTTAATTAACTATAAATAAATAAATCTCAAATAAAGTAAAAACTATGCTCGACTATGCTCCGAACCAGGGTTGTTGCGAACATCAGCATCAGCATCCGCTGATCTTCAGCATCTTTTTCAACATCAGCATCAGCATCCGCATTGATCGATGCTGATATTAATGCTGATGTTCGAGTCGTGACATGACCGCAGAGGGGGCGGGGCTTATATCCCGTGAAGTTTTTGGTTGCGAGTTTTGATCAATCCAAGGGCAGACCGGGATTGCGTTTACAAACAAAACAAACTTGTCTCATTCATTACGTTATACTTAATACGTATCTGCGCGTGAAAGTTTTTTTTCGTAAACTTTTGAGTTTGATAAATAATGCCGACCCCATTGAAAAGTGGATTATGTACCTTTGATTAAATTCCAATACCTATTAATTAAACGAAAGATTGGTAGCAGGTTATGCACTAGGTAGTCTAGGTACTTAATTACTAATCTAGTACTATACTAATTATTACTAATCTACTAAGTTTGATTTTATTTTTTACTAAAATCCCAAAATTTTTGAGACAATCGTTTATTTCAGTACCACGGAAAACTGTGCAACTTTTAGATATTATTCAAAATGGTCACTACTTTTTCCGTTTTTTTAAGAAAATCATGAGAATCAGCATCAGCATCCGCTGATGTCAATGGTAAAACATCAGCATCAGCTAGGGTTGCCAACATTTTTTTGTCTGAATATAGTATTTTTTTTAAAAAGCCATAAAAAAATATAGTACGCTTCAAAAAAATATAGTATTTTAGTAGGGAAGAATAAAAAAGACATAAGTTATATATTTTTTCAAACTCAAACTCAAATTCTTTATTGCATTCATGTGTACATAGATGTTACAGAAGTAAATAATAAATTCTGTCGAACGAAAGACGCGTTCGAAAATTGCAGGAAGTTTTTTTTTATTTTACTAACTTTAGTATTACATTGAGCTATTGTACTGAATATAGTATTTTCGCGTACTATATATTTCTTCAACAGGATATAGTACGGAGACCCTAAATACAGTACAATACTATATATTATAGTACGGTTGGCAACCCTAGCATCAGCATCCGCTGATTTGAAAAAAATATTCATCAGCAACAACCCTGCTCCGAACTATGCTCGGAATGAATGATGTATTGAAATGAAAACATATCCTACGGAACTTAACAAGTCCATGCTTGTTGCCGCACACTATGTGCGGCTCCGTCCTGCGGAATAAACCGGTTTTTGAAAACTAGCTTTTTGTTCTCTTTTCGTTTTCGTTCCGAACAAAATGTTGTACAAAGAACTGTTAGAAACGTTTTAAAAACGTTATTTTAAATAACGTTTCCGAGCCCTGTTTCAGATACATTTCTGAGGTTAAACAGCGAAATGGGGTTACATAGAGACTGGATACAATGTTGGTACCCACGTGCGAAAGTTGTTGATCAAAGTTAAACTTTTCTTGAACATTTGTTCCCAAAAATGGTAGAAAATTATTGAGAAGTAGGGTAACATCGGTGTTGAGAATAGTTTGGAAAGATTTTTTGTTGAGAACTCGATACGGAGCATCGGCGTGGAAGACCTTTACTATAGTTTATCGAATTTGAAAATGATTCTAAATTAAAAGTTATTTTCATTACTAACTTGATGCTGACAGTTTTGTTCATATTCTTGTTCTGAATCTTGATGAGTTCTCCGACTTCCATCAGTATCTGGTGCACGCCGTACTCTATGCGTTTCTTAGTAGCCACCACGTTATCAGCGATCTCCAGGATCACTTGCTCGCTCTTTGATAGCAGTTGAACCTGCCGATTTTAAGGATTGTGTAGGTTAGGTACTTACGTATTTTTTCTAAACTCAAGGAAATGTATAAATTTCAAGATTGACTGCTAAAGAAACAGGTCTGGGGGTGAAGTCTCTAGTGCAGGTAACCGCCGTGCTTGGCATGTGGTTTAGTGATCCCGATATAGGTGGACCTACCCTCCTCAAATCACTCTAACCCCCATAGGTACGGCAAAGTGAAGTTACTTTAGCTGAGGCTAAAGGCCATTATAATGGCTCAAATATGGACTAAATATAGCCAATTTATCACCTCAGTGCGCAACGTTTCATAGCTCCTCGATATGTCGTTGTAGGCGCGTTCTGTCATGGTGTTACTTTGCGTCAGGCTTCGCTGAATGTCCTCGTTGGTCGCCACCAGGCGGTCACCCATCTCACGCAGTTTTGATACTATCTTACTCACAGCTGAAATAAAAATATCAGTTTAAAAATCGTTCTCCTAGCCTTATCACAGGTATCTATGGTGGGGGTCGGTTTTCAGTCTACCCTGATGTAGCTGAACTTATATAACATTTGACTTCCGTAATGCATTATGGAGTAAGGTTAGATACCGGTGTCCAACTATTACATTAGAAATATGCTGCCTAAATACGTTAATCGGCAATATTTTATTGATACGGCGGATGCACGCTCCAATTTTCGTCATCTAAGGAAGTGGTCTTCGATAATTGCATCTTACATAATTATTGCTAGCAATTACCATTAAAATTATTACGAAAAACACTTCGGTAACATCAAGGTAGGTAAATCAAGTTTATAAAACTGATTGATTGAAATAGATAAATCGTAATTGCTATACGTACTACCTACCTTCGATCAACAATTAGTTACTTATCAACCGTCCCTACACGCTTAAAATATTTCGGACAAACTTCAACGTTCGAATGCACAAGGGCGGTAAGTCCATGGCCAAATAATATTAACCGAATAAAATTACCCATAGTCGTTACTACGATGTTAGATATTATTATTGTGACGACCTACATCAAAACAAGTAGGTACAGACGCCAGCAGGTCAAGCTACCCGAAACTGTCAAATTTTCCCAATCAACCTTGAACCGAATGCTTTCGCGATAAAAATGAAAATTTATTAAAGAAATTTGACAGATTGTAGTAGCTTGATGTGCTGGCGTCTGTACATAATTGATGAATGGGTGTGTTCCTCTGTGGCCGGACCACAGTTTAGTACTCAGATGCTATAGTTCGAAATAATACCTACCTAAAGTCTACTTTCATCGGAATATATACATATTTTTAGTACCTCAAGAGATATTTTTTTAATTAACAATTTATGTGGTCCGGCCGCCAGGCAGTGCTCTCTGGCCGCGCCATCTCAAATTAAATAAAGTATAATGAACTATTAATAAATCAATATCCCGAAAAAAACTACCTAAAGAGTACCTTGCATACGACAGATATGGTCCAATAAACCCCTTTAGTTAAGGAGTTATTGGTCGTAGGGTGTGGTCCGGCTGGAAGGTATACTCTGCAGCAAGTCAATTTTGCAATATTTAATATTAACTATCCATAAATCAATTTATATAGTAGTACCTTTTCTCTACTCTTCGTGGATACTTTTTTCTCTCAAGAAACTATTCATTTTGATTAAAGATAAAGATAAAAGATATTTTATTTTGCAAATATGGGTACAGTGAATGGTCTTAGAAAAAAAAAATATGTTCGGCCATATTTTACCCGTAGGCATGCAAAAATTACACTAAAAGATTCTAATTAAAACTATCTAACATAATAAAAACAACAAAAAACAGAAACTTTACATTAAATCATCAATTCTTTTTCAGATAAGAACTCGCTTATGCTATAGTACGCTTTGTCTGCTAAAAAGTTACGAAGTCTTTTTTTAAATAATGGTAGAGGCAATTCTTTCCAACACTTAGGTAATTTATTATATACAAAAGGAGCCATGCAGAAAACACTTTTGCGCATGAGTGTTGTATTAGCTGTGTGAAGACACAGTCTACTATTATCCCGTCTATTACGTGGAACAACATCGGCTAGACGTTTAAAACGATTTGGATTAGACTTTACAAACACAGCTACTTCTAGAATGTACAGACAAGGCAATGTTAATATCTTATGCTGTCTAAAGTAAGGCATGCAGCTATCTGTAGTTTTAAGCTTAAACATCGACCGTATATATACCGTATATATTAATTAATCTTTAAAGTATGTGGCGCGGCTAGGGAGGATTACTTTCAGCAAATATAACGAAATATGCTTTATTTCTTTATGCCAACGAAAACTGCTTAATAAGTACTTTATAAAAAGACCTGGACTTCATCTATAAACTTTTATTTTTATTACCAACAATGATTTTGAAAAAGGTGCACTTTTTGGTTTTTGTTTACCTATCTACCTAAGAATAGGTAGTTAATTTGACGAAGAAAGTGAAAATTTTGGTTTAAAATAAACAATAAGTAGGTATACGAAAAACAAATATATATTTTCATAATCAAATATAAACAATAAAAAATTGTTAATATAATGGGTTTCACACATTGCGGAACTTAGTATAAATTTAAACGCCTTCCAATATTTTGTAAGCAATTTGTATTACAAGTTAATATGTTCATTGTATTTTATACGCAAAATTGTAAATTATAACTAATTTTTATCAAAATGTTTATTTTTAATTTAGGCCTTGCATTTTAAAGTTGGAAAATAACTTCAAAACTCCTTTATTTGTAATACTCATTGACTATACAGGGTGTAAAAAGACCCATCACATAGCCGAAATCTACGCACTCTGTACATCAAACTAAACTACATTGACCAAAAATAATTGCTGGGAAACGACTTTTATTTTTTGGCATAAAAAAACGCTATTTTTGTAGTTCGCAATTTGTGGTTGTGGCGATGCCGCGCGTTTGCATGCGTGCAGCGGCCACACAGCTGAGCCAAGGCGGTCGTGTGCGTTTCATATTCGTTGCGTTTTTGTAACTTCAAATGCGTAATTTGTGAGGAAAAATTGAAAATTTTGATAAGGTTGTTGAGAAGAAAGTTTAGTATTACCACTTAGAATACGTTTTTGGAAAAAACTAAAAAAAATATGTATACTTTGACCTTCAATATCTCGAAAATCAATGGTTTCCCAGGTATGGTCCGCTAGAAAAAAATGATCCCAATGATGGGTAGAATATGTGGTTTTCGTTATCGTTAAGGGTCTTTTTACACCCGATATTTTTAATACGCGGTTTTGGTACACTCTTTTTCTCTTTGTTATTTCTTGTTATATATAACTTGACTTGTTATATAAAACACTTTTCCGTCATTTACAATACCTTGTATTAACAATTGTTAATATTTGATTTAAAACCAAAATTTTCACTTACTTCGTCAAATTATTCTTAGGTAGATAGGTAAACAAAAACCAAAAAGTGCACCTTTTTCAAAATCATTGTTGGTAATAAAAATAAAAGTTTATAGATGAAGTCCAGGTCTTTTTATAAAGTACTTATTAAGCAGTTTTCGTTGGCATAAAGAAATAAAGCATATTTCGTTATATTTGCTGAAAGTAATCCTCCCTAGCCGCGCCACATACTTTAAAGATTAATTAATCAAAATGAATAGTTTCTTGAGAGAAAAAAGTATCAACGAAGAGTAGAGAAAAGGTACTACTATATAAATTGATTTATGGATAGTTAATATTAAATATTGCAAAATTGACTTGCTGCAGAGTATACCTTCCAGCCGGACCACACCCTACGACCAATAACTCCTTAACTAAAGGGGTTTATTGGACCATATCTGTCGTATGCAAGGTACTCTTTAGGTAGTTTTTTTCGGGATATTGATTTATTAATAGTTCATTATACTTTATTTAATTTGAGATGGCGCGGCCAGAGAGCACTGCCTGGCGGCCGGACCACATAAATTGTTAATTAAAAAAATATCTCTTGAGGTACTAAAAATATGTATATATTCCGATGAAAGTAGACTTTAGGTAGGTATTATTTCGAACTATAGCATCTGAGTACTAAACTGTGGTCCGGCCACAGAGGAACACACGATGAATGGACGTGTAAACGTAAATTTAAAGTTAGGTTCAGTTAGGTTGATACATTTAAAAAGCAGTGATAGCCTAGAGGTTGAACGGTTGCCTTCTATGCAAGAGAGCCCGAGTTCGAAACCAGCCCGCACCTCTTACTTTTTGAATTCATGAGCGGATCAGAATTTGATTATCACTTGCGTTATCGGTGAAGAAAAACATCGTGAGGAAACCTGCACACCTGAGAGGGCTCCATAAAGTTCTCGATGATGTGTAGTCAGCCAACCCGCACCACGCCAGCGTGGTGGACTAAGGCTAAAATTCTCCTTATTTTGAGAAGCGGCCCGTGCCCAACAGTGGGACAGTAATGGCCTGATTATATGATGTTATGTTTGATAAAAATGAATCCCTATTTCCCTTGGTCACGGCATCACGCGTGAGCGGCTGGGATGGACCGATTTCGCAAAATATTTTTTTGTTATGTTCGTAATTGTCAGGGGAATTCTAATGAGAGAAAATTTTGATATTTAAAAAAAACGAAATTATCTGAGTATGTCCATATTCTTTATTTGTTTACCGCATGCATGGAAATGGTTTTAACTTTTTGTTACTATTTTGATTTTGTTTCTGAAGGTAGGTAGCACTGCGGCCGGCGTATCTTGGCGAGTCTGAAGTTAGCTGATTAGCTGCGCAGTAGACAATTTTGTTTCTAAAAGCGTCATTGCGCAGCCAAAAACTAACTTCAGACTCGTCAAGATACGTCGGCCGTATTGTAGGTAGGTGTAAGTAGGAAAAAGTGCATTGCAACCAACGTATGCCACGTACGTATGTTATGTAATGTAAATTCTAAATAACCCCGTGTTTTTACAACGAAGCGGTACCAAAGTAATAACTTACCCATTTCATTGTTAATGAGCATGGCTTCGGTAGCATTAGAGACAGTTTCTATCGTCTGATTGGTGGAGCGGTGAAGATCCGCGAGCCTCGGCAGATCCTTCCACATGCTCTCGGCGTCAGACAGTAACTGCTGGATCTTCTTTATTTCTTTCTCCTGGCGCTCCATGACTGGAAAATAAATAACATATAGGTACATCGAAACGTATTCATTAAGGTAATGGCAAGGGATTTATGCATGATGGCTAGCATAAATTATGCAAAAGCAATTAAAATCTCGGGTCTTGCAAGTTGTCTAGGGTTTTTTCAAAGTTCAATGCTGTTTAGCGTGTTGTGATTCCTGACCCGACCACGACATGGAACGGAGATTTTACTATGGCACAAAATGGTTATTTCAATTGTGTTTTATTGTGCCACTTATCCCAGGAATTTGTGCCTAGTATTTTTCGAGTAATAAGAGTACGATTGTGGTCGGGCTGGGGATCACGGTTCCTGACCCGACCACAACCAGATCTAATAAAATATTAATAGTGGGAAATTACTAATTATGCCAAAAATATGTGTCAAATTGTGCCTATGGCACACGAAATTCTTTTACTATTCATATCACAGAATATATTTTAATTTGGATTGAATAATCAAGAAATAAAGTGTGTCAATTAGAGTTGCCGCGAATACTCGCTATTATTCGGTATTCGGCATTACTCGTCATTTTTTTGATATTCGTCGAATACCGAATAATAGCTAGTATTATTCGACATTCGGCGAATAGTCGTCGAAAATAAACTTTTAACGAACAAAAGAACTAATGAGTTAAAAATAATCATTTTTTAATTATTTTCCTTAATAAAACAATACACAATATCAATTATTATCTGTAATATGTGCCTGTGCCTATCATATTCATGAAATTAAATTAGTAAGGCTTTTTAATTAATATTTAAAATCCAACAGAGGCAGATTGTGGTGCAAAAAAACAATTTTTTCTGCACGTTCTGGAGCAAGTCGGTTTCGTTTTTCCTCGTAAATTAAACCTGCCTCGGAAAATAGTCTTTCTGAATAAACAGAGCTTGCTGGTGTGATTAAGTATCGTTTAGCAAGCTTACTTAAAATAGGAAATCTATTCTTATTGGTACTCAAAGCCCACCATTCATATGGGTTTATTTTTCTGTCAGCCTTTGCTAATGCGATGTAGTTGGCGATTTCTTCAGCAGTGGCATTCTTGGGTTGCTCTTCAGTAGGTTGCTTTATAGATGATTCTTCAAAACATGCCCAAAATAGTTTATGAGTTTCCGAATCATGCTCACTTTCATTGTCTAAACGAGACTTTTTGGATGCCGTTTCTGGATTCGAATCATCATTTTCGTCATCTAAAGAAAGCCTAAGACCTTCTCTGAGCGCAGCTCTACGGATCCGTTGAACTTGGGTAGCGTCAAAGTAAAAGTTCTTGTAGCGGGGGTCTAAAAATGTCGACAAGTAATATGTCTTCGTAAAGCATAGATCATCCAAGTTAAAACGGGCTTCCATATTTTCTATCAACGCCTTTCTAAAATCATCAACGTGTACAGTTTGTTGAATCAGCGCATCTTTCATTAGGTATCTGATTTATGAAACAGTGCTAGGTATCACATCTGATATAGGTGCATATGTGGAACTCGTGATTTTTGTTATCTCTTTGAAAGGTTTTAAGAGCTTTAACAGATGTTCTATAACCTCCCACTGATCACTGGTCAAATTTTCAAAATTCACGCTCCTTGATTCTGAAATATACACCGAAATTGCTCTTTTTTGTTCAGATAGACGCTCCAGTAAGTAATATGTTGAGTTCCAGCGAGTTTGAATATCTTGAATCAGTTTATGGTTAGGAAGTCCGAGCTCAGATTGAATACTTTCAAGTTTTGTATATCCTGAATGATTAAAATGTGTCACTATGCGGCGGGCACTAGTAAGAATTTCTTTTATCGGAGAACTGTTATCTAATGCATTATTTATCACCAGCTGGAGGGTATGTATGAAGCAACGCTGTGAAGGAAGTAGAGTTTCCTTAACTCCTTTAACCATATTCGCCCCATTATCGTGAACAATCGCTTGAATTTTAGTGATGGGTATGTCCCATTTCGTTACACACTGTAACAGTTCTCTTTTGATATTTTCTGATGTGTGTGATTCAGGAAAATGCGCCATGTTTAGAACGGCATGATTCAGTTTAAAGTTTTCTGATATCCAGTGTCCGGTGAAACTCAGAAATGCAGCATTATTTACAGAAGAAGTCCAAAGATCGCTAGTGAATGCTATAGCTTCAGCCCTTTCTAACTCGTTTTTTAGTTTGCTAACTACTCTCTCATACATGTCTGGAATTCTTGATGAATTTCTTGCCCCTTGCGGACACAACCACTTGAAAACTAACTTTATTTTTCTTTATTTTCTTTTATTAATTGTAAAGGTACATACATATACAGCAAGATTGTTAGTCTTGTAAGTCTAAATTTATGTTTACACAGGGAGAGCGAGGTTTTCCCAACACAAGTATCATTTGATTACTTTCTGGGAAGCCCCGGCAACTTACTTGTAAAGATTTACTGAAATAAAAACCTTTTTATTTTTTTATTTTATTTTTAAAATTATTTTCTCGGTAAAATATGTCCTGCCAGGAATGGCGTATTGCGGCAAAGCATTATTAATAAGACGTTTAAAGCCCACATGCATGATGATCGACGATGGAAAGTGGCTCGTTGTCAACAGCGATCATTTCACCAATCAAGTAGTGATATCTGGTTGCTCGGCTATCGTTGATGTCCCAAAGCTTTTTTTTTCAAGTAGTTGTTGCAGTGACTGTTGCACCAAAGGCTGACTGGGCAACTGGGTGGATGAGGAGGTACTTGAAGATGATTCTGCGGGAGCATTATGTTGAGCATGACTACTTGAGCTTCCATAAATTTTACAATACTCATCTGCGAACAAAGAAAAGAACCTTTAATCAGGAACGTAGGTAGCGGCAATTATTTAAATAATGTGCTACAAAACTCACAATAGTACAATTATATACTTCATAAATGAAAATAACTTTTGAAACAAATATAACGTTCGTTATATAACGTTCTTATTTTATTATTACTTAGTAACGGTAAAATAAATAATATAGGTAAAAAAAACTAACCTGGGTGTTTGAATTTCAAATGATTCTGCAAAGCCGTTGTTCCTGCTTTTTTTGCTGCTCTACTTATTTTTACACCACACAAAACACATTTTGCACTGTTCTCTTCCTCTTCAAAATGTAGCCAAACATGAGATTTTTTTCCTGGGTTTGGCATGATTGTTCTTCTTTTTAAGTAACATTTTAACTAATTAAGTATTCATCAAGTCTTTAATTCAATAGCAATTTTCAAAAAGTATAGAAATAAAAAATAAAAAAACGTCAACCGATGTCGAAAATCAATTAACAAATGCGTGCCGCCTATCCTAAACACAAGTGTATTGATTGAGCGGGAAATCCCCTACAATTATAATCGCTGGGTTATACAAAACGGGGTATTCCCCGTAAACTAAAGAGAAAGACTTGTACAAGAAAAGGGTTGCCAGCATTTAAAACTGGAAAATTAAATTTACTACATATATGTAGGTATGTATAACATGAAACAGATTTCTTTAACTTTATTGTTTTCTTTTCTCACAACCTTAGAAGAAATTAGAAATATTTTTAATGTGTTTAATGTTTTTTTTTATGTCGAATAGTAATGTCGAGTTATTCGACTATTCGCCAAAGTGAATGGCGATTAATCGGTATTCGACTATTCGCTATAAACACTATTCGCGGCAACTCTAGTGTCAATCACACGCTATGCAATTTTACTACGACTTTGCAAGCAGTTTTATTTTGTGATTATGTTATATATAAAGCACTTTATTATTTTATTTTACTGGATGTGTTCACGACTTCGTACCTACGCGTATAAATGTATTTATAAAAAAAAAAATACAACACTATATTTTTTATCATTATACAGGAAGACTTTGAATTCGTTGGCAATATTTTAGTCCAAGAATCTAATTGAGGAACAAATAATAACTAAAGCTAGTAAAGTGTTCAAAAATAATAACCCAGAGTTTTCCCAAAATGAACAAAAAAATAAAAAAGGTCAAATTGTGATTGCGCGCTATTTAAAATGTACGGGTGCCGTGTGTGAGTGTGTGTGACACGTACGCACACACGCGCCATCACCGTCGACGCGAGCCATTCATTTTTTGCGCGGGACGGAGCGCGGGCGGCGCGCCGGCGTCGCTTTGATTGCGGTCGCGAACTCGCGGATCGCGATGCAGCTTCGATATTCCTACGGAACTAACGTGTAACTCGTACCTACTTAAATTAAATTATTTAGTTAGGTCCGAAAGAAATTAAAATCATGACAGAAAGCCCTGAAGCACAATAGCGCCCGTTTGTCTAAGCCACAAACACGAGAAAGCAAATTAAAAATGGGGGCCACTTCTACGCACCAATCAATGAAATAATTATGGCAGCTTGCACATGACATCATAATAAGTTATGCTACGTAATAATTGTCAGCACTGTTGGCAAAGTGGCTGAGTGTGTGGCTGCTGCGTTACGTGTCGCGAATTCGATTTCCGCATAGAAAGATGTACGTGTTGAGTTTGTAAACGCACCCAGCACATTACCTACAAAAGTAATTAAGTACAAGCGCTGGGAATGTTTTAAAAAAAGACAGAGGAAGAATTGGAAAATTGGAAGTGATTTAAACTTTTACTTCGGTGTTCAGAGTAAAACTTAATCTTAGCAAAAGTTTCAAATTACATGTGCAATGACTGTAATATCATTAAAAATGAATTGAATGAAACAGCTGATTAGAGTTATTTAGAAAAGTACCTACAGCGTTGCAGCGCGTGAACTTTGGTGAAACAGCTGATTGGGACTACGCGGCCGGCGTGCGCGTTTGTGTTGTACCTACTGCGTCGACCGCGTGTGAACTTTGGTGAAACAGCTGATTGGGACTACGTGGCCGGCGTGCGCGTGTGTTTGTAATTATTTAGTACAGTACCTTAACTACTACGTTTTAGTTTAGTACTTAGGAGGTACTTACCTACGTGTACTTTAAGAGGTGCTCGAAGTGTTCACTTGTTCTTTGTACACACAGCTCAGCACGGCGCCTATGGCTTCTTTTCACGTTTTGCAAAACAAATGTACGCGATTTAACAATTATTATTTCGAATGCCGTAACAATCCTTTCGCTTAACTGTTCGCGACTTTCACTTTATTGCTCGTGCACTAGTCTTTTAAATTAACCCCACAAAAAAAAAACTAAGGGCGTCAGGTCAGGCGACCGCGGATGCCAAGGTACAGGCCCGCCGCGTCCTATCCAACGCTTGCCGAAGCTTCGGTCGAGGAACGTGCGAACATCCCGCTGGTAGTGTCATGTTGGTAGTACAGCTCGGACTGATAGCTTTCAGGCACGTTCTGCAGCTGCTCTTCCACGGAGGTCTCTTGGCACTTGGGCATACGTTATTACGTGGAATGATGCAAAATCCAGTAAGTTTTGAGTTGACCTCAAGATTCGGTCTCTTGATTCATCGGGATAGAACATCAGACGGGTTCGCGGAAAACTGTGCGTTCGGTCGTAAAACAAGACCATATCCAGGTATTGCTGGTTCGTGTACACTGTTCTACGTGGTCGTGGCATGTTACTTACGGTTTACGGTTCACAGAATCTTTCGCGAATTACACGTCATGCACTTGACCTATTAAACGCGTGACTGGAGCGGCGCAGGCGACGCCGCGCATGCATTTCTTTGCTCGAGAGGGGGCGGCCGCACCCCGCGGCCCCGCAGATGAGCGCGGGGATCGATCGAGAGGCCCGATGTAGGTAACTTTGTTCATGCCGAATATTGTTTGGCGGCATTTCTTTTCAAGGACATGCCTACTGAATGAGAGCTCGTACTCGTACCTACATTGTAGCGTAAGTAATAAGACCGCGTAGTAAACTGGTATACTATCATTACTAGCGGACGCATCTTGATACTTTAAATTTATTAAAGTTTTAATTATCATTTTTACTATTTATTTTTTTATCGTGTTTATTAATTTTGGACTTTATGTAGGTAAATGACAAGATATATCACGTTTTTAAAATTAATAATTTGACAATTTTAATACACGATATTATGGGCTTAAATACATTAGTATCATGGGTAGAATACGGGGTTAAAATATTGCCAATGAATTAAAAGTCACGCTGTATTAGTGTGTTAGGCTTGTATAAAAACCGGTCAAATGCGAGTCGGGTTCGTATCCTGAGGGTTCCGTAACCCACATCATGACGATAAGTTGAAATTTAAACATAAATTATCTCGTTTAAACAGTACCAGTACAAGCTGATCTCTTGCTGCATACTTTTATTATTAATATAGGGGTCAAGAAGTTAATAGTTAAGAATTAATCTTTTAAAATATGAAAAACATAGTTTTCAGACTTTTTCCTTTACTTGTTTTGATTCCCGAGCGATTTCCATAGTTTTTTTTAATTTTTTTTGTGTAAAAATTCAATAAATTTAATAATAAGAAAGCAGATATATAAACTCCATTTTTTTTTTACTCTGTATGGCCAGTTTTGTTACGACAACAGTTCAGTTAAATCATAACTAACAGAATTCAAATGTTTAATTGCAGACTAAATTATACATAGAGTGTGACTACTTGACTTAATGCGTTGTGTGTGCCATAGGCACAATTTGACACATATTTTTGGCATAATCAGTAACTTCCGACTATTGATATTTTATTAGATCTGGTTGTGGTCGGGTTAGGAACCGTGATCCCCAGCCCGACCACAATCGTACTCTTATTACTCGAAAAATACTAGGCACAAATTCCTGGGATAAGTGGCACAATAAAACACAATTAAAATAACCATTTTGTGCCATAGTAAAATCTCCGTTCCATGTCGTGGTCGGGTCAGGAATCACAACACTGTTTAGCGAGCTTTTTAGCATAGTTATAAATAGTTATACAAAAAAAAAAAACAGACGAGTTGAGAACCTCCTTTTTTTTGAAGTCGGTTAAAAATATAATAAATAGTAAATAGTAACCTAAATAAATATTTAGGTTACTATTTACAGAACAACATCCTCGTTGGCTTAGCAGTCGCAAGCGCTGAGCGCGAGGTCCTAGATGTTTTTCCGCGTAGAATTTCTCAGTAGCAGCCCGGATTCTGGATTTGTGCCCGATTGAGGGCAATAGCCTCCCCCCTATTACGTGCGACTTAAACATAACGGCGAAATGAGGGTGTACTATAGATCTCTGCCAAACCCTTCAAGCAATACAGGCGTGATGTTATAACAAACCTAATACAAATTGGTATTGAATCTATTTCTTAAGTCAGGTACCTATATCATTGACGACATGACCAGAAAATATGATCCACGTATATTATTTTTGGTACGAATACCTACAGTTTGGTACCCACACCCTTAGGGTGCTTTTACACCAGAGATGTGCTATGCAACGTTGCTATGGATGCGTCTGATATCCACCAATCATATTCATTGGTCCACATAGCATAGCACTGGTGGAAACTGATTCAACTAAGCTACGATTTTTATATTGAAGGATGCGTGTTGTGGATGCGTACCTACTATGGATGGTCGCGAATAGTGTAGCTAATCTATGTGCAGAGCAGTGCACCTACAGTAGGCACATATATCACATCTTACTCGCTCCACTACATAGCTTAGCGTCACTGGAAACGGTCACATACTTTCGTAGCTTAGCTTTTACATTCTCGCAGCATAGCTGCATAGCACATCTCTGGTAGAAAGGCACTTACAGTAATACCTCAACGCTGGCTCACACATAAAATAGAAATTGAACCCATCAATGAATACTATAAAACAAATAGAAAGTAGGTAAGTAAAATCATACCTTCACTCATCTTGCTGTGCCACGCCTCATCAGCCAGCGACACCTCATTCAGAGGCACGAAGTCGGTCTGCACTTTAGTTCCGTTGTACTCATTCAGCTTCAGTTCGTACTTATTGAGCAGTTTCTCTGCTTCTGTTATGTGCTTCTCAAATGGATTCATTTCTGAAGCTACGTCTAAGCACATGGAGCGGAGTAACTCCTAAAAACATGGAGATTTGAGACAACTATTTCCAGGTAGGTACTCATCGTAAGGCACTGTTGTAACTTTTTATTTATTTATTTAGGTACTTATAATAAGTTCCGCTATTGACCTCGATCTCGTCTGAACGAAAGCGATGGATGAGGTCTACGATGAAATGAGCGTACTCAGAAGATGCTTATTCACTCTTGTTTCAAAGGTAAATAGGTAAAGTAAAAAGGTAATACTCGTATAGAGTTAGTGGGAAACACGGACGCTGGCAAGGAATTCTACACCTTGGCTGTGCGTACATTGAAAGTAACGACGAGAAGCGCTAAGTACGACATGTCGGAATATCAACTAAGAGCGGATGGTAGCTTGCAGTACGCCTGGAACCCCGCTAGTAGAAGGGAAATGGCGAGATTAGTTCGTGAAGCTC
Source organism: Amphipyra tragopoginis (assembly GCA_905220435.1). Classification (NCBI taxonomy): domain Eukaryota; kingdom Metazoa; phylum Arthropoda; class Insecta; order Lepidoptera; family Noctuidae; genus Amphipyra; species Amphipyra tragopoginis. The sequence continues at coordinate 18,458,781 of HG992009.1, forward strand.
CCGCGCACACTCCCTGACGTACAGGTTTTACTTGTTACTTTGTATTTAACTACATTAAGTGTAGCACCACACCATGCCGAAATTAAGCGACCGAATTTCGGCGTCTTTGTTTTTTATATGGGTAAGACGTGACGTAATTTCAACCTGGTGTGTCGCTGGTAATTTGAAAAGCATTGTACGCGTAATCATGCCGAACTTCGGTCGCGTATTTTCGGCATGTAGGCCCTCGATACAGTGCGTTCCATCCACGAAGACGCGCTTCTCTCCTTTTTGTGAGAGGTAGCCGCGTGGTGCGTATGCAAACATTTCTTATTATTGTAGTGTGAGTATGCCGGACCTCGGAACTATTGTGTGGCGATAGAACTATCACAACAGCAATTTATAATGCACACTTTTACACTGTAGTGATTTAGACAAAGAGTGGGGGGGGCGCTTCTTCGTGGATTGAATTATCTATACCCTACTTTTGAAATAACGTCAGCATAGTAGGATACAAAAGCCGCTCTCGTGTAAAAAGTAAAACGAAGTTCGAAGGGTAACGATAGGAGAAGCTTGGCCAAAGGCCTAACAAAGGATGTAAAAATGTTTTGTCCACGGACTTACCGGACTTAAGCTACTCTTCAGACTTTTAATTTCCTTCTTAACAGCGTCAATTTTAGCATCAGTAGCGTCCAGCCTCCTCTGCAAGGCGTCATCAGTTGCTGATAGGTTATTATCCAAATCTGCAGGGGGAGGTAGAGCTGGCGTCAATGACACCAGAGCTTTTTGTATACTTTCAAGTGCCTCATTTATTTTGGTTTGAGATGATTTTTCTCGTTCTTCTTTCTGCAAATAAAGACAAATCAATAAGAAATTGGAAAACTGCTTTTGTTTCTTGTCAGATTTTATGAAGAAAAAAGTTTTGAAATATTGCTTTCAGCGACCCCGGCCTAGTGAATGCATTAGCGACCGCGCGGCCATAAGTTCTCGAAAGAACAACGTGGCAGTTTTAGTTGTCTCCTCTGGAGGGGAGGATTTGTTAGAATTTTCCCATGTTCGAGTCATTCATTAGTTCAGTTTTTGAGACTATTGAATCCTCATAGGTACCTCCTAATAAGTCGACATCAGGGAACCGTACCGCAATTCCACCGGCACGGACTCCTACAACAGAGGAATCAGTATCGCTCCCAAGCAACCTCCTCTAAGAAGGGCCGACCTTCACAAAAACGCACATCTCACAAACTCATAAACAGTTATCGTTTCCCTCGAAAGAAGCCAACTGAGAACAACACCAATTCTCCCATTATAAAAATCCGCACCAGTGAAACAACTCGAATTTAGCAAAATTTAAGAAATTCCAGTCCCTTATTTTAATTAACAATCTTCCAAAAAGCTTAAACAAACCTGTAACAGTATTGTTTCAACATTCGACAGCCGCTCATCAAGCCTTGAGATCATGCCTTTCAACGGTTCTAAAGCTCTATGTTTCTTGTCAAGACCGTTGAGCATTTTCTTGACTTGTTCACCCAGTGCCTTTTCTCTGAACTCGTGCCTCTCCAGCTTGTCTTCTGACATCCGGATCATGTGGACTAGCGACAGCATTGCTTCTCTGATGTCTTCGTGTCTAAAAATATTTTGACCAAAATAGAATGAATTAAAATGCCGACATAATTGAAATGAACATCATTTCCCGTATAGTTAGGCAGCCATAATGAAAATAAAAAATAAAAAGGTTTTTATTTCAGTAAATCTTTACAAGTAAGTTGCCGGGGCTTCCCAGAAAGTAATCAAATGATACTTGTGTTGGGAAAACCTCGCTCTCCCTGTGTAAACACAAATTTAGACTTACAAGACTAACAATCTTGCTGTATATGTATGTACCTTTACAATTAATAAAAGAAAATAAAGTTAATTTTCAAGTGGTTGTGTCCGCAAGGGGCAATGCTGCAAAAAGAGGAGCTCGTGGCTAAATAATTACAGCCGCATAGACCGATCTTCCGGGTTAAGCCACGCTTGCCGAGGTTGGTCTGTGGATGGGTGACCATTTACCATAGCGAGTTTCCTCCGTGCCTCGGAAAGCACGTAAAGCCGTTGGTCCCGGCTGTCATTTGTAGATCTTTGACAGTCGTTACTGTTGGTCAGAAGTCAGAAAGTCTGACAACCAGTCTTACCAAGAGTATCGTATTACCCATGGGTTGTGGAGGTCTGATAGGCAGTCGCTCCATGTAAAATACTGATATTCAGCTGCATCCGGTTCGACTGGAAGCCGACCCCAACATAGTTGGGAAAAGGCTAGGCAGATGATGATGTGTCCGCAAGGGGCAAGTAGCTAGCAAGTGTGAAGTGCGTGCATGCATGTGTTTGAGTGTGTGTTTGTTGTGTTTGTGTGTGTGTGTTTGTTGTGTTTGTGTATGTGTGTGTGTATGTGTGTGTTTTCGTGTGTTTGTTTGCGCATGAGCGCGCGTGTGAACGTGTGTGTATGTTTGTGTGTGGGTGGTTGTTTGAATGGGCCACATATCCCTATTAATTTATTGTGTGTCTGTGTGAACACATAAAGCATGTATCAAATTCAAGCTAATGTAAGCAGGATGTCCTCCACGTCTTCATAATTAAGAGTAAGGAGCCATTCAGTCAGATTTTTCTTACACTCGTACAGTTGCACGGGGTATATATTACGGATACGATTAATTTTATTATAAGCGCGGGGGGCCTGAGTTACATTTTGCCGACTAGCAAAGACTGTACGAGCTGTGTATGTAGGGGCTACTATATCACACCGTCTTTTTCTAAGTTTGGCACGGTCGTAAGGTAACGCTTTGTGATATCTAAGTATCATATGTGAGATATAAAGTTTTCTGACGGAGAGAAGCTTAGAAATAGCATATAAGGATTCAGTAGAAAACCTAAAAGGCTTACAGTACATAACTTTAATCAAGGATCTTTGCGCCCGCTCTAGATCTATAAAGTATGACTTAGCTGCACCTCCCCATACCGAGATACAGTATATAATTACTGATTGGGCTAGAGCAATATATATTTTATTCAATAGCTCGGTACTCATAACGTGTCTTAGAGATTTGAAAACCCATATAAGCTTTCTTACCCTCCCTATGGTTAGTTCAAGGTGTGGGTACCAGCTTAACCTTTGATCCACAATAATTCCGAGGTACTTAGCAGAGCTAACTTTCTGAATTGTCGGACAACTGTAAGTACAAGTGAAAGGAGTACGACAGGAATGAATTTTAATTTCAAAGTCAGGCGAGGGCTGCGAATTTAAGTACGGAGCGAAGCATACATAGTTTGTTTTTTGGGTGTTTAACGTGAGAAGATTCTCACTAAGCCAGTGACTAACTCCAGCCAGACCCTTCTCAGCGCCCGTCCTAATCTTCTCCCATGTCTTGGCAGTAAAAATAATAGCGGTGTCGTCAGCATAGGATAGAATCCTCCCCCCGACGCTTCTAAGGTTGCAGAGATCATGATATATATCAAAAAGAGCGTCGGGCCGAGAACACTGCCCTGCGGGACACCATACGTTACGTTTTCTTCATCGCTAAGAAAATTGACAATTTTTACCACCTGCTTTCTGTTTTGAAGGTAACTGCTGAGAAGGGAGAGAGCAGAGCCGCGGAATCCTATCCTCTCCAGCTTGCGTATAAGTATTGGGATAGAAACGGTGTCAAAGGCTTTCTTGAGGTCAAGAAAGACTACTAGACATTTGTTACCCCTATCTATTTCTTTTGTTATTGTGGATGCAAGATCAATGGTAGCATCCTGGGTTGACATTCCCTTCCTAAAACCATACTGAGAGGTAGATAAGATGTTATACTTAGCCAAGTAATTTACTATTCTAGAGTTCAGGAGTTTCTCAATGATTTTAGAAACGGAGGCCAGCACAGAGATAGGCCGATAGTTGTTAGCGTCGTCGCTAACTCCCCCCTTATACACAGGGGTAACAACGGAGCGCTTAAGAAGATAGGGGAAGATTCCGGAGTTAAAGCATAGGTTGGCAAGGCCACTGATCAGAGGGACTAAGATCTCCTTGGGTTGTTTTAAGAAAAGGGTAGGGATTCCGTCCCAACCTGGTGCACTCCCAGAGTCTAGGGACATCAAGGTATCCTCTACTTCCATCTCGGAGGTGTCTAATAAAACAAAAGAGGACAGATTATAAGTGTCTGTGTTACTTGATTCCAGAGGTACGAAGCTATTCGAGATGTTTTGAGCTAGAGTTTGTCCAATGTTAATAAAATGTTTATTTACATGGTTGATTGAGGCTTGAGGACATGATTTTACCTTAAGTAGGTCACTATTTGAGCTCTTGGGTGGCTTGTAATGTGTGATTTCGTTAATGGTTGACCAGAGAAAAAAAAAAAAAAAAAAAAAAAAATGTTTATTTCATCAACTTAAAAGTGGTACAATTGCTGGGTTTGGAATCACCTTTTAAGCAAATATTTGCTTGTGTTAGGTGATTCCGCTCTTCCAAGTTACTTTAACAATGCTTAAGTAAGTGAGATAAACAATAATTTTGAAATTAACCTAAGCATGCAAATAATTAGTTAAGAATATGCACTTTGATACATTTACAATGCGCACAAGGAGTTTAGTGACAAAGTATGAAGGACATCAGCATGCTTATTCTCAACCATCGGAAACTGCCCTTTCCGAATCCGATCGGAAAGTATCCGACAGTGCCCTCTAAACTCTATTCACAAATCCGAAATCGAAAACTTTTGACAGTTCTATTCGGAATGAAGACGCCAATTCACGGAAACTAATCCGAGAGCTATTTGTTGTCGGAAAGCACTCGATTTTAAATAAAACAATACAATTTCTGCTGGGATGAATTAAAAACTGTTTAATAACAATATTATAAGGACTGTTAATCATTTTAAGCTATATTTGAGCTAGGTTTGCCTATTTTATAACAAGTTTTAAGAATGTTTTGGCCGCCGCTTTTAAATGCTCGATGTATCAAAGTATACTTAATTTTAGGTGGTTACTTGGACACACGTAAGCAATAATGAGTTTGTGTTAATCCATTTCTACAAAATCGAATTATACTCAACAACATTTTACATAAGTATCAAAAATTTAAATAACAAGGAATTATACGACACTGATAACATTTTTACATTCATTTTTCTGGACCATCACACACTAGAGTTTTGTTCGGTGATCACACTGAACTTCACACGTTTTCGGTTGATAATTTGATTGAATATTTATCAATAATTAAATGAGTGTGTATTTGTTTATTATGTGTTTACTTAAAAACACACAGCGTCGATATGAAGATGATTTTGTGAACGTACTTATTAATCCCTGCTCTATGGTATTATACCTGTTTGTCACCGGCGAGGGGCCAATACTTTTTCATATTTTTATGAGGTATGTATGGCAACCCTTTTGAACTGTCATAGCGTTTTGTGAAATTCCCGCTCACCGGTCGAAAACTTTTTTCGCTTCGGCAAAAGTGAATTTTCGTAAGTTTTCCCGTACGTATCGACGTAATTTTGGAGTGCGGAAGTGCAAAGTTACGGATATGTTAGTAAAATAAGTGAAAATGCGACGATTCGTGACTTCGAATCGTATTCTCACGGAGAGAAGTAAAGTCCCGATACATTAGATCAGGTCAATGGAGAGGCAAACTTTACAGTCAGGACCTCAGGTGGTAAGTAAGCCGTTCCCGCCCAGCTAGAGGATAAGAAAAAACCACAATAGGACATATTTGACTCACGAATAGTAAGTCAAACCACCAAGTAAGTCAGATTTCAAATTATTTGCAATATTCTGTCCCATAAAATTATGCAAACCAAATCTCACTTAATATCTGAGTGGACATCCACTCTGACCGTTCCTTATAAGGCGGTACCGTCATGCTCCACGGCGGAGTTTTTAGTCAATCCTAGCTCTGGGCAACTAGACTAAGAAAACCACGAGATGGTGACCGATACTGCAAAGATAATCAAAAGTGTAACTCCAAGCACTGTTCAGACACTTTTTACACAGAAAGTCAGTGTAGCAGAGCTCTGAGTTCTCTAGTTAATGGTCAGTGGACAGCGGTCTAGTGTTGAAATCTTTATTTTAAAATTTTAAATACTTATGATTGGATGGAACTAAAATGTTCAAAAGTGTGGACTTAATAGACAGATTTCAAAGATCTGAAGTTAAACAAAGAGTTTTGTCTTCTCAATTGGGGAAAGGACTATTTAATTGGAATCTTAAAAATGGTAAATTGAGCCAACAACTCACTTGGCAAATTAATGTAAAGAAATTTATTTTACAAATGAATAAATAATAAGTTTGTTTGGCTTTGATCAGCTTTTACAATTAGTTTAGTAGTTTGTGGATGTACCGAATACATAGGTAACTTCTAAGGTATGAGAAGAGTTCTAACTGTAGAACATCTCTTTGATTGCATTGTGATTTGGCACATTTTGTACATTAACATCAGTTATACAATCCTTGGGGGTACAAGTACCTAACTCAATATGACTACTTACTGAAAGAAAGTAAACAATATAAAGTCTTTAACGGAGAACAAGCCTACCCCACCTACATCAATGCAACTCAGATAGGATAACCTATAGACCGATAAAACAAGACTCCATAGGAGATTCCTAAAGGAAACCAGACTTAATAATAAGAATAATAGTCCTTTCCTTCCAATAAGAAATTACTGTCAGTATTTAGATATTAAGGGGAAGAAAAACAGCATGTATAGTTCTAGGAACAGACTGCTTTATAATTATAATTTTTCCCTGGTTCTTACATTCAATTCTTGAATGAACCCTCTGATAATAATATATCCTTCCACAAGTATAATAAGGTGATACAGTACCAAAGTCACACCGGAAATGACACAGATAATAAAATACTTGAAGGAGTAACAGGTGCACACCCGCACAGACAGGCATCAGAAAATAAAAAACTGGCAAGCCTATGCTTCCTGTTGAAAATGTTTTAGTACCATAGAGCAGCGGTGGCCTCCGCCCTGTTTTCGACCTCCGTGTACTGAACATGTATGTTCATTCATACCAAGAATTTCTGACTAATTTTTCATGCCGTAATATCAGAGGTTTGGCAGGCATAAGTTTGCATAGTGGAATTGGATATTTCCAATGCATATTATTTACATGCCAAGAGCAAAATGCCCTTGTTAACACATGGTATTATTTTGCCAGGGTGAGTTACTACAAATTTTATCTCTCCCTTTTGGGCGATGAATTGGTACGTATTGCTCATAAGAAAATTCATGCCAATTTGCCATTAATCTTTAGTCTATCTAAAAGATTTCTCCTTGGTCCATCAGGACTAGTCCAAATTGATCTGTCAGACTGCGGAAGTCTTCAGACTCTTGGAGTGGACCAGTGCAAGTTGATCTGTCAGACTGTGGAAGTCTTCAGACTCTTGGAATGAACCAGTGCAAGTTGATCTGTCAGACTGTGGAAGTCTTCAGACTCTTAGTATGAACCAGTGCAAGTTGATCTGTCAGACTGTGGAAGTCTTCAGACTCTCGGAATGACTGGGAAGGCAACTAAAGTACCCAAAATTGATACTGAAACTAGTACATCAAATGGAATACCAGAATAAACCAAATAGCATTTCCCGAAGAAAAAATATGGAAAGATAGGGCTTATTAGGCGATACTCTGAAGAGAATTTATGCGAAAGTAAATAAAAATTTACTAATTCAATTGAATTTCGCCGTTTTTGGTCCTCAAGGGGCTGACTACACTGTCAGTACCTTAAAATTTTTCCTGGAATGCTTCAAGCGAGATGCTTATTCCGCAACCATAGAATGAGTCGAGTGTTGGCACCAAAGGTGTTAAACAATTTTAGGCCGCCAAGACCACGACGGTTTTACACCAACGGCCATGCCTTCTCTTCTTGACAAACGTCGCAGCGGACGCGGGTTTGGGACGCCCAGTTGATCGATACTCAGATGTCAGGCATCTGAATGGGAGAACAGGGTAAATAGCCTTTTTAATTGGAAAGAGCTCTTAGCAGTGTATGTGTCGATTCGGAATCGATCACATGGTCTGTAATGTTTATTTTTTGTTTGATTATTATAACCTTTTAGTCCAGTCTGATATTCGGACAGTGTGGATCGAAGGTGGAATACGATCCCTGAGTTTTCTCAATATAAATCGCAAGTTGCTGAAGTTGACAAGGAAATCAGATTTCTATCAGCTCATTACCTCTCGGAGGGGTACAACTGCACAGCCGATTGCCTCTCAAGACAACGGCTATTTAAGTGGAGTCTGTTTCCCACTGCAACAAACCGATTATTACATCGTTGGGGCACTTCAGACGCAGATCTCTTCTCGTCTGCAGAAACAACCGTGTCCAACAGATACGTCTTGCTAGATTGCAGACATCACTTAACATGAATTTTGAATTCGCGAATTCCGTCATTCATAATTGGAAATTTCGCCTAGGGGAGATATTTCCTCCCCCCGATTTCACTCCTCGAGTTATAGCGCAACTAAACAATGCCAGAGACCAATATATTACTACCATCACACCACTGTGGGAAAAAACCTATTGGTTAGCGTAGCGGATATAAAGTCACGAAAGCCTAGCCCTAGAGCCGCCAGTGACCATAGAAAGACTTTCGGAGAGTCCAATAGATCCAGCATCAGGCTTACCTCCAGCTCATAGCTTATGTACACCAACTGACCCCTCAGGCTAGGTTAGTTGGAGGTGGGGAGAATAAAACCACTGTTGGTCAGAGATAGATAAACAGCTGTTAAATACCAGATGGAGGCATGGATAATTGACACCTACTATCCAGCCATTAGAAGTTGGTGATTTGATGTGTTGATGATGAAGTCAATACTCAAAGAGTCACAGATACAACAGATAGCTAGATTTCTTGCCTATTTACATGTACAGATCTTGCCTACAGCACAATGTTAGCTACACATGTACCTATAATTCAGTTGGCATCACATAAATCGTCATTTTTTTTTTTTTTACATTTTGTCAAATGAAACAAGAACAAGCAGAAGATCATACACTTCTGAAGCAAGTAGTGCTATATAATAATAAGGCACAGCACAACTACTGAACCTGAAGCCACCAGTATGGCATCCTCAAGTTGTCTTCAATGTAGCTTTTCTTGTTTTAGTATTTAAAAGACAAGTGTATGGTCTCACCTTACTTGAAAAACATGAGAATTCTATATTTCTTTCAGCAAATAATATAATCCTAAGGCTAGTATTAGCTTCTAGGACTAGCTCGGTTTTGCATAGCCAATCAGGATGGCTATTGCTAACACCCAATACAACAGGTTTACCCAGTTAAATGTATCAAACATCTAATTTTCCTATCAGGAGAAATGAAAAGCCAAGAAGACAGATTACAGTACGACTTATATATTACAATAATTGGTGAATTAGTCTCTACTTCATAAACTGTTGTGAGGGATTGGTAAAGACCTGTTTTGAGTGATATAGGAGTAGCAGCTACCTTAGGATCATTCAGGTCTACAGTAGCCTCAACCGGATAGAGTCTGGATAGAGACTCGTCCTATGCATGATATGCTGTCTATATGTCTTATGTGTAGGAGAAACTGGAAGTTAACATATTTTCAGGAAATCCTATTGTAAAGAAATAAGAATGACTACAAAGGAACCTTATTGCTCTTTGAGAATCTTCAGCTTTCTCATATTCTGAAGGATTAATTGATGTAATGTCATGTGTTGATTTTATTATGAAGAAGTTAAATTGTTTTTGATTTATGATATTATAATTATTACAAGACATTTCTGTTAAGAAATTGTAGAGATTTATTCTCTCTAAGACTGATTGAACATCAACAGTGAGATCACTTTAATATAAGTAATTCTCTTGTGCTTCTTTAAACATTTATTATTCTATCACATAGCGTTTTGTGTTTGTCACCAGCAGATATCAAACAAGTCTTCATATCGACGCTGTGTGTTTTTAAGTAAACACATAATAGAATATTTTGAATTAGAACAAAATTATTATTATGTGTTGAAAGAAAAACACACAGCGTCGCAGGAATATCTTCCTGGTGAAGAGACTATGACAGTTCAAAAGGGTTGCCATACATACCTCATAAAAATATGAAAAAGTATTGGCCCCTCGCCGGTGACAAACAGGTATAATACCATAGAGCAGGGATTAATAAGTACGTTCACAAAATCATCTTCATATCGACGCTGTGTGTTTTTCTTTCAACACATAATAATAATTTTGTTCTAATTCAAAATATTCTATTTACATTGTCTATTTCCCCGTTTGGTTTGACAGATCATAAAAATTTGTTGTTTTACAAAGCATGTTTTGAAATAAGGAAACGATCGCATAAATTATACATTATTTTATAAAAAAAAATGATGACATTCATGTATTAACGTATATTGTATAGTTGCACATAAGATTATTTGCGAAATACATAGTAATAATATTATATTTACTACGTTAACATTTTCTACCACAATAATCGATTTTCTACCATTGCGTAGCATACTCCGTAAACACACCTACCAAAAACAATTTAACGGATTCGGAAACTCCCTTCCGATAGGAACTGTGAATAAAGATTTGTAATCCATCGGATCGGGAATCAATCCGTCGGATACTTTCCGTTCGGATACGGAAACTCATCCGATGGTTGAGAATAAGCATGCAGGAGTGACTGATATAAGCCAATGATTAAGTAAGAAGGTGAGCGCGTATGTGAGTGTGTGTGTGTGTGTGTGTGAGTGTGTGTGTGTGTGTGTGTGTGTGTGTGGGGGTGTGAATGAGTGTGGGAGAATGTAGCTTAATGCGCCATTTGGGTCAGCCCTACGACTATGTCTTGGGATCGGAAGATACTGCATAACAACATCTTCCGCTGACAAATAGTATGTAAGTAGTAATTATTTGATCCTTTGTAGCATGGACTCGACTTCTTCGTAGTTTAGGGAGGCTAACCATTGTGTGAGGGTCTTTTTACAGTCGTGATAAGTCAGGGGGTAGATGGTACGTTCTTTGTTCAGTGTGTTGTATATGTGAGAAGATTGCTTTGTATATTGTCTTGCGGCAAATAAGGTTTTGACTATAATTTGTGGTGCTACGTTGATCTTCCTCCTAGTTTTTGTCTTAGAAGGGACAAAGGAGAGGGATTTGTGTTTTTTTAGTGCTATCAGAAGAACATATAATTTCCTGACAGTCAACAGGTTAGAAGTTAAATAAAGGTCTTCTGTGGGGAATCGGAGTGGTTTAAAGAACATGACTTTTAATAGTGCTCGTTGGGCCCGCTCTAGTTCTAAAAATTTCATTTTTGTAGCAGAGTGCCCTAGGGTTTTTAACAGATGCTGTAATCTTATCTTTATTGTATTTATTTTTTAGTTTTCTTATAAGGTCCGATAACGTTTATATGTTATTATTAAAATTTGGTTTTGGGGGTTTGATTTGAGTTTTAGGTAAATTGTATTTCTTAGTCTAATACACCGCAAAGCAACTGTGGTTATCCAGGGCTTTATGGTTCTATTGCTATTCGTGATAATTAAATTTTTGGTGTTGGAGAGTATAGCTGACTTGACCACTTCTATCAGTGCAAAGGCGTAAGTATCAGGATCTTTAAAGACATTGAAGAAGGAGGTATCAATATTTATTAAACTGTTATGAGCATTTTCATAGTTGATTATAATGGGTTTAATAATATCAGTAATTTCCTATTGTACACAAGGTGTAACATAAATAACGCACAACCTCTTATGGGGTCACTGTACTCATCATTATGAACAAACAACTTTTACTATTGGACCAAACCTGAAATCGCGAAAAAAAAACAGCTGTTCCCTACATTTATGTTCGCATAAGGCCCGGACTCCACCAAAGCGGAGATGTGCGGAGATGTCTCGTAAACAACCAACAGGAATTCGTTTTGAGTTGAAGCTAAACGGAGAGATTTGAAAATAACGCAATCCTATTGGTTGATCGAGACGTCTCCGCACATCTCCGCTTTGGTGGAGTCCGGGCCTAACTCTTCAAAATGTAGGCAACAGCTGATTTTTTTTTCGCAATTTCGGATTTGGTCCCATACCTACTAAAAATTGTTCATAATGATGAGTATAGTGATCCCTTAAGAGGTTGTGCGTTATTTATGTTACACCTTGTTTATCCTAACTGAAAGGCAGTGAAGTCTAGAAATATAGTATCTTGGCATTAAGTTGGTATATTGGTATGCAGAAGATTAGCTAACCCAACATGAGTTGCATTGTTAACAATGAAGTACATTTTTAAGTAAGGCAAGCAAGAATTCTGCACAGCATCAAAACAAACAGCGAAGACAATACTGAACATTTGCACAATGCACCGTAGTAATGAACGCACTAATGCCCGGCACTTATGCCCAAAAAAAACAAATCGTTTTGCTTACCAATAGCAGCATTTTTCATTGTTAAACTTAGCTTAAAGACTCGTAAGTATGAACTAACTTATGGTAGGGTCTACTATGCAAAAGTCTTTGCTTTATTATTGGTAAAGATACAAGTCTTAATTTTAAACGATAACGCTCGGTAATTCATAGGAATCGGTCATTAGACTTAGCTAAGTAAAGTAAGCGTTTCATACTAATATTTTATACAAATGATGTTCACATTCGTATAAGCAAATGTAAATAAGCGTTTCATATATAGGGTGTAAACGAATTCGTGTAATTCCTTCAAACCACATGATCTATTAATGGTATAGATTAACCCCTCACGGGATTTAGATTAATCAAAAAAAACTTCCCAAAATTTTTTTTTATGTCTGAAAATTTTGATGCCATGCTTAAATGAATGAAGGTACACACAGCCGTCGACACAGCTGACGGGGACGACTAGCGCGATATCGCTCCACACAGTCATTTAACTTGCGACGCTAAAATTACTCATATACAGAATACCATGGTTCATTTTTTGAAAACTTTTTGATGTTGATTCTGACAAAACCCTATGCAAGGTCAATCAGTGTCACCAGTAGATCACGTGGTTTGAAGGAATTACACGAATTCGTTAACACCCTGTATACAACGTTATTTTTAGTATATACAAAAACCGAGACACCCCAACAAGATTTTCATCAGAACTGCCTGAATAATGTGTTTTTTTTTATAAATCTCCAAGTTACACCGTAGTTTACGTCGCGTTAAGTTCCCTAGTAAAGTGTGAAATGCCTGAGATGTGCTATGCAGGGGTTGTCTATACACGGAAACTGACCGAGCGGACCATCTCAAGCCTCAAGGTGTCTATTCCCGTCAACTGTTATGGGTAGAAACCTACTGAAACAAAATTGAAACATAAGAAAAAAAAATGTGGTGTAAAATATTTGTCAATCGATTCTCCTAGTGATTCTGAACAAACTGGTGTCAGGTTTAGTAAGTATATACTAAAACTAAGCTTTGTAACTAAAATTCGTATAAAACGCTAAGTTTACTTAGCAAAGTAAAGTCATTACACCCGTAATAAGTACGGTCTGTCAATTTCGCCCTAAGTATAATAATAATAATCGAAATCGTGTACTTTACTTAGTGATTTGTCCAATTCTCGGAGAAGTTCTAGTTAGCTCCAGTAATGCAGTAACCGATTTCCGGCGAGCCCTTACTGTGAGCTAAACGGTAATTATGTAACTAAGTACATATAACTTACAAATCGATTTCGGATTCTAAGAACATTTATTATTTATAAATACAGCTACTGTTCCAGTAATAGAGAGTAAATACAACGATTGGAATCACCGATTTGCCTAATTGTACTACTTGCAATCGGTACTGGTTCTTACTTAGTTCGATTCTCAGTTTGCAAGTGCGATTAGGATTAAGAAATGTTTAGAAAATTCTTAGCAATGTCCTCGGAGCTGTATCCTTTTAAATGCTAAAAGGTTTGCGCTTTCTTATTCTTAAGATCAATCTATGTATATCTATCTAGGTACATATCTATACATATAATAAATCTGTAGACATGGCGTGTCTGTACATAGCAAATATTTTGAAAAAACCTGGTTGGGGAGTTAAACGATAACCAATAGAACCCATTTTTAACATTTTTGGAATTTTTGTCTGTTTATCTGTTTGTCTGTTTATCTGTTTGTCTGTTTGTCTGTTTATCTGTTTATCTGTTTATCTGTTTGTTTGTTCAAGCATCACGTAAAAACAACTGATCCAATGTTATTGACTTTTATAAATAAATATTGTGCTTATCTCCAAGTAACATATGTTTTTTGTTTCATCGCAATCGGTTCTCGCAATCAAAAGTTATGCGAATTTTAAGTTTTCTAGAAGAAGAACTTAGCATGTATTTGTGTATACCATTTATTTTCAATAGATGGGGTTACGTGTATCAAATCACGTTGTGAGGAAATATATTACAACGAATATATTACTATTCTCAGTCTACGGAAGGTCTGTTGAAATGCTATCCGAAGAAGGTACTAACTAAGCTTTTATAAAAAAACGAAGATATCGTTATTTAAAATTTATTAGGTACTAATCTATCTGAATGGCGGTGGAAGAGAAATACACTCAATTTCATAAGTGAGTGTAGGTATTCTAAATTGTTAATTGTGCAAGGCAATACGATAGACTAATTTGAAATACTCATATATTTAATTGTTAATACTTAAATAAATACTTATATATACTTATATATACGTATTTATAAATCTATATACTATTAATAGAATTCAAAGTGCACTTTGTCTGTAATTAAATATTTTCTCAAAATTTCGATTGGGGGTACTATACTATCGATACAGAAACCTAAACATTTTTTTTTGAATTATTGTCTGTCTGTCTTTCCGTCCGGGCGTCACGTAAAATCCCGTGGATGGATTTTGATAGGACTTTCGCTGATGTGTTGCCTAAAGGGCGACAATTTTGCTTTTACATATACTGTTACGCTATTGTTCATAGGAGCCGAGCAGCGGAACATTATTTCTACATACTGCGACGTATAAAGCTTAATATTTGGATCGTAAACTCGCGTGAATCGATTTTGATGGGCCTGTGCTTATGCTGGTATATAAACTATCACGCTATTGCTCATAATGCCGAGCAACGGAACATTATTTCCACATAGTGCGAAGTGTAAGCTGTAGACAGAAACAAGTGCTGCAGTGAACGGTAAAAAATAAACATTTTGTAAAAATTTTGGAATGTTTTATATATTTTATTTTGTTCATTGTTGTCAGAACTATACAAAGCCTGTCATCGCCCTTTTATTAAGTTTATTTAAGCCTTAGGTAATGCCCCAAAACATATGGCCATGAAGGGAAAGTACTTTAATATTAAAAATTGCAAATTTCACTCAAAGGAGACTTCATTTTATTTTTAAAAGTAAGAAATATTGCCTTTACTTACTGATTTTTTTGCCTGAACCGGGAATCAAACTGACAAAGCTATACCATCTGGTGGCACCTGTTGATGATATCTTTATGGTCAATAATCAGGATCAAATCTCTCCAACAAACACACTGTCTTAAATTGAACGAGGTGGAAAAAATAAGAACTAAGTACTTAACAACAATTAATAAGTGCTTGAATTTAAATGTACCTAAGTTAGTCAATTTTCGTTTTATGGTCTTCCATCAATTTCAGACACAATGTTTATTGGAGCGATTTAATCCGTATTATTGATCCTATCGATTGGTGAAATAAAAATACAGATGATATTTTTTCGCATTTGGGTTGGTTCGATTTCCAGATCAAACTTTTTGAAATCTTTGAAAGCAGTACCTATTTCTAACTTATAAAAATAAAATGAAGTCTTCTATAGGTGAAATTTTTATGTATTTAAAGTACTTTCCTATTCCACACCTCGAATGAAATCATTTTAAACACTGCACTGCGTAAAATGATTTGATTTAGTTCGCCGATTGTAACTACATAGATGGCGTTGTAGCCATTTTTGTATCGCGATAAGGTTTCGTTACATTATCACAATAAATATCAATATTCAATTATAATCCATATTAGCAAGGAAATGTATGGAAATAAGCAACACGTTTTTAGTATTATGGTTTTATGAACCTTTACGGTCAATCAAGAAGAGCTGAAACTCTACCTAAAGAAATTATTTAAAAGATACAAGCGCTTTGGTGGGACACCTTTGTTTATTATTATAATAAATGGAATACTATACATTATTTAGTTGCTGCGACACAATGTTTTTTTCCGAGTTCCACGCGGACGGAGTCGCGGGCACAGCTAGTTCATAAAATAAATCTGTAGACTTGGAGGGCTTTATTACAAAACATGGTCTAAGAAAAACCCAGGTTTTAAAATAGCCCCGTCTCTTTTTGTTATTTAACTTAAGTGATGGGTATATTTTAAACCTGGGTTTACCATAGTCTTGGTTTAAACCATCTTTTGTAATAAGGGGGGAGTGTCTGTCAAATGGAAATATTTCAAAAAATAAGCGGGCGGGTTAAGGATAACCAATAGAATCTATTTCGTTATTTTTTGGTATTAATGTCTGTTTGTCTGTTTGTTTGTGCACGCATCACGTAAAAAGTACTGACTCAATGCTGTTGACTCATATACAAGGTGTAACATAAATAACGCACAACCTCTTAAGTCACTACTCATCATTATGAACAACTTTTACTATGGGAAAAACCTGAAATCGCGAAAAAAAAACAGCTTTTCACTACATTTTGACGAGTCATGCGAAAATAAATGTAGGGAAAGGCAGATTTTTTTTTTCGCCATTCCATATTTGATCCCATAAGAGGTTGAGTTAAGAGGTTGTGCGTTATTTATCGTACACCTTGTAGACACATATTGTTGGTATCTCGGAGTAGCATATAGTTTTTGTTTCATCGTAATAGGTACGCTCAAATAAAAGATATTACAATTTAAAGTTATCAATAAGGAAGTAGTAATACGCGACACAATATTTGTTTCCGACTTCTACGCGGACGGAGTCGCGGGCACAGCTAGTATCTACTCTAGCTATTATTTATTACTAGCGAAAATTGTGTATTTAACATCCTACCTACTCCTTTCTACTCTAGAAGCGTGATGCTACGCAAGCAGAGGTAGACGAACTGTTATTTGACGATGATGAGTCAAACAAAGAGGTTCTAATTTTATCATTAAACATCTTGTCAAAGTAATAAATGTGGTTAGCGTAGGTAGACTCCTTATTCACAGCAAGACGTGAAATATGGTGTCCACTCAGGATTGAAACACCGCTACGATTAGATATTTTTACGATGTTTAAGTACCTACACTTCAAAGTTAAGTTTGGTAAGACATGACTAATCGAAGACTAGTTAGTTTATGGGCATCACGATGGCCTAAAAGATTGTTTTATTGCCTAGATTCTAGATGTATTTGGATTTGGTTGTCTAGATGATTTTATCGTGCATATTTATTTCTAAGTTTGGAAAATAGACCGTATTTAATGTGTAGCTAACGTTTCGAAATCGTCCTGATTACGCTCTAGCGTTTAGATGTGGGCGTTGATAAATGTCTGTAGGCAATATTAATCTTCGGTGCATAAAAGATGATACCTTTACTCTGTTCAACGAAAGATGAGTCCTGACATAGCAGTCATTTTGTAAATTGTAGCCGTAAAGAGACTGCTATCGAAAAAACGTAAACGACATCATCGAAAACCGTAAAATAGCAATAATATCCGATTTTTTTAAAATACCTTTTTGATATAGGTACAATGTGTAACATAAATAACACACAACCTCTTAAGGGATCACTGTACTCATCATTATGAAAAACTTTTACTATGGGACCAAACCTGAAATCACGAAAAAAAATCATCTGTTCCCTACATGTTGACGAGTAATGCGAACATAAATGTAGGGAACAGCTGATTTTTTTTCGCTATTTCAGGTTTGGTTCCATAGTAAAAGTTGTTCATAATGATGAGTGCAGTGATCTCTTAAGAGGTTGTGCGTTATTTATTTTACACCTTGTATATTCTTTGTAAGGTAACGTTTTGCAGAGGAACGTCAGGATTCACGTTACGCAGAAAAGGGTAAAGATTGAAAATTCGAAGAGATTGTGTCGTTTACTCAATGTCTCATCTACAAGAAATTGTCGCAGTGTCTTTTTTCCTATATTAATCGAAAACTTCGGAGGGATCGCTATGTTCAGCATTAAACTGTGAGACGCGAATTGATTACTTACTACATACAACAAATGACAAGACACTTTCTACATCAAAGAATTAATTAGCCACTCGTATTACACGTGTCTTTTGTCACAGGACATAAAACGCATGTCGAGAGTATCGAAGCTATTTTAAGGCAGGTAACCGTACGCCTAAAATACAACGAAATGCAGAAAACAGAACTGGCTCAGTGTATTATTTATAGCTCAAGTTCTAGTTACTAAACTGCACTGTAGAATAATGCATTCCAGCTGGCAGTACAATATGCACTGCTGTAGGCATGTAATAGTTTGCACATCAAAGAATAGGATGAACGACCGAACTGTTGCTGCCTTGAAATATAAAATAATAAATAAAACTTACAAATTCAAATTCTAAAAATAACAAAATATTGTTTTGCGATTTTTATTAAATGTAATTTACGCCATAAAAGTGTTTTGTTCAAGTTTATTACGAAAATTCGCGCAAAACAAAAAAAGATTGGTTAATTTACATGTTTTGATATTGAATGACTATAAAACACCACAACATCGTAAAAAGATCAATGCACGCACGTCCACTAAATAAATAAAGTTTTAATTTAGTTTCTATTCATAGAACATCAATCAGTACCTAAATAGAAACGGTTTTATGTTATGGTCTCCTCCTAGTGAACCGTTTAATGAAGATTTATGGGTTTCCATGCATTATCTGACGATGCACTTCAGTTAGAGATAGATATAAATATTATTTGAAGATTTATGTCCGTCGTTATTGGTTTACATCAACCGTATACGAATTTTAAAAGAACGCAAGTTGCCATATGAAAATAATCTTTTTGATATTTTTATGCTGTTCATCCGGCTTCTTGAGATAACTAGTTAGAAAATGAACACATCACAGATGCTGAAACGTTGTCTAGTCATAAAAAGGACCTTAGAAAATTCTTTCATCTGTCTGGTCAATCGTATCCTTTTCATTATTTTTAATACATAACATCACGCCTATCCCGAAGGGATGCATGCATGTACCTAAGTTAATAGAAGGGGGCGAGCCTATTGCCATAAACCGGGCACCAATTATGACTTCGGACTGCTACTGAGAAATCCCACCCGGAAATACCCAATATCACTTTGCCCGACCTGGGGATCGAACCCAGGACATCACGCTTAGCAGTCGCGCTTGCGATCACTAGACCAAAGTATTAATAAAAATAGTTACTGTCTAGTACCTAACTCTTTTTATTAGTCCAGAAGACTTAACCGTAAAAATAAGAAGGGCTTATAGAAATCTATGGTCAGTAGCTAATTGTTTCATAATCCGGTGACCGTTCTCAGCTGTGAGTAGTAGTTATTATTAGTTTTAACTACGAACCGTCAGATTTACGCCCAATACCAATTATTGCCTCGTAAACAGTTTCGCGTTTGTTTATTACACTGAACGACTAATTTTATAATATTTACGGCCTGTAAAATTTTGAAAACGTTTCTACTTAAGTATAGAAAACGTACAGTTACAAAAAGAAAATATTTTTGGACAGACATTGATATCTGTCTCAAGGTATGAGTCCGTAGGTGACTGCAGACAGCAGCAGACGACGTGACGTTGCGACATGTCGCAGCGACACGTCGCAGCGTCATGTCGCTGCAGTCATGATTCCGAACCCAACTGCAGATGACTGCAGCAGACGGCAGCGTCGTATTTCAGTTAGTTCTGAATGTTCCGTGAGACAAGATGTCTGTTTGGGATTAGCGATCCCGATTTACTTTTGTATCTTTTGCTTTTGTGAGATGCATCGTAAGGATATTGGGCCACCTGGTTATCAGTTTTTCTTCCTAGGAATTGGAAAAACTCAGTTTATGAGAAAGTTTCAATGCGTTGTCGCTCCAGCGTCAGTGGCACTACTGATCTGCGGTCAGGCGACACGTTGTCTGCGGTCGTGCGACGTGTAGTCGGGCGACACGTGTCGCTAGCTACGAAATGTATTTCATAGAAATACATAGAAACCAGTAGTGTCGCAACGACACGTCGTCTGCTGATGCTGTCTGTAGTCGGCTACGAACTAGTACCTTTAACTTCCATAATTGTCTGATCAGAAGTCTTCCAACAAACTTTTTTATCTCGTATAGTTTTTTCTGTCCATTTCCGATCCCAGAATGCACTAAAAGTGTCAAAAAGGTTCCTAAAATTCTTAATTTTGGTCAAAACAAGCTGTTTAATATAAAAAAGTAATAGTTAGATATTATTTAAAAGTTTTTGGTCATTTCTGAAAAACAGTTAATGACATAAATATCCACTTTTGATCAGACAAACACTCCTCATTAATCCTTTGTGTAAAGCTCCTTTTCCTGACTATTTGAATTTTGGAGACATTTTCCTGCATTTCTTTACCTAACTGTGTATTTCCTGAGTAGGTATAAGGGTTTGATATTAAATAATTCAGTAACCCTGCAATGCGACTGCCACCTCGCATGAATACTGCATTCAATACGCGAGCTCCATTGAAGCTTTGTGGCGATTCAAATAGAAATGGTAACAAAGCTAAACACAACTACTTAAGAAATAGCGTACTTACGTGAATTCCCGGCAGTGTGTGTGTGGTGTCCACAACAGTAGCGCCACGGCGACCCACCATAGTCTCTGGGGACAAGCGCCAACTTTAATATCTAACATAATATTAACTATGTCTAAACTTAGTCGTGACTTCGTGAGCTATGATGAGCTCACATCGTATGGTGTTTTATTCATGTGCTGATCGGACAACTCAATGATTTATAATTTATAGCGCCAGGTCTCATGTTTCATTGTGAGTAACTAATAAGTACGCTGAAGGAATGATTGATTTAATTATTTTTGATTGCAGACTAGCTTTTGCCCGCAGCTTCGCTTGCGTGAAATTTTGAACCCGATAAGTGACGATTTTCCATACAAACTTTCATCTCCTATTTAACTCCCTTAGAAATTCAACCCAATTTCGAAAAATCCTTCCTTATTCCTTGTCTACATTATAAAGGGAACCTCTGTGCAAAATTTCAGCTTTCTAGTTCCAAGGGTTTGGGCTGGGCGTTGATGAGTCAGTTAGTCAGGACTTTTCTTTTTATTGATATAGGTATGTACATGTATATTAAGTTGAAATGATTAAGCTGAAATATGTTAAACAACCCTTTAGAATGCGTGGGAGAAACCTATGTCCAGCCGTGAACTCATATTTGGGATTGGGATTTAAATTATGAAGTGAATTAGTTAACTTAGAATTTGTATTTTTAATCATCGGACAGTTTTGTCTACAAATCCGTGCGTCGGAGAGCACGTTAAGACGTCGCCGTCGGTCCCGGGTGTCATACGAATACCTATGACAGTCGTTACGGTTAGTCAGAAGCCCGAAAGTCTGACAACCAGTCTAGCCTTATGATATCGGTATTGCCCAGAAACTGGGTTGCAGAGGTCTGATGGCAGTCGATCCGTGTAAAATACTGGTATTCGGCCGCATCTGGGGGTCTACTCCCTAAGCACGAAGTCTATGGTTTCGGCCTTAGTTACGAGCGTTTCCTACTCCCTATCACCTACAGACATGCGATTATTTCGGGGCCCGAACTAAGAATGAATGACAACACGATTTGACAGTTGTCCCTACTACCGATGTGTTTTTGCCCGTCCGAAAAGTTGAACTTGACACTTGTTTTGTTCACTTCTACGTTTCGGGCTATTTTAGAACGGACGACTAACTTCGTTGACGGACTTAGGGAGTAGGCCCCCTGATTAGATTGGAAGCTGACCCCAACATAGTTGGGAAAAGGCTAGGCAGAACCAGTTTCATCTACAAATACCTATTGGTAATGATTAATATATTATATTTAGTTTAAATACAATTACATTTAAAGCTAGATCGTTAGTCAGCTTGAGTGCATTAGATGACATTATCAGAACACATAAATTGCAAGACTGACAGTACAAATGCACCGACCTTACGTTAAGATAGACGGACCTTTAAGCTAAAGACATATGTATATCTTTAATATTATAATAGGTATATAAATATAAAGCATGGCCACCTACATAGCTATGTCCTGCTTATATTTAGTTTAAATATAATTATATTTAAAACTAGATCGTTAGTCAGCTCGAGTGCATTAGATGACATTATCAGAGCATATAAATTGCAAGACTGGCAGTACAAATGCACAGACCTTACATTAAGATAGACGGACATTTAAGTTAAAGTCATATCTCTTATATTCTAGTATATATAAATATAAAGCATGGCCACCTACATAGCTGTATCCTGCATCCGGATGAAGCTCGAGGTATTTAATTTATTCATTAAAGTTAGGGGCTTATCTCATCTATTTTGTAATAAAGGCGGGCTTTGATGTTATTTTTTACGGGACAGTTGTTAACTCCACAATAATGCGAGTATAATACGTATTAATAATTCGTTTCTTCCTTCTTAATGTAACTCAGTGTGGTTTTTTATGAATGGTTATTCAAAACTTTTATTCAAGTATTTTAATAATGTTACATCAGCTCTACGTATTCTTCATTACCATTCTGACGTAATGGATACATGTATGTTGCTCCTAGAATATCCTTTGTTTGCTGGAATTGGGAATACAGAGTTCTTGGATTATGTGGGGTAAACAGGGGCGCGATGTGGTGCAACGGCCTGACTAGTCAGGTAATTGTAAGTCTGCTTAACTTAATATAGAGGGCGAGAGAAAAGCTTTTAAAAAAGAAAAGGCTTTTTGCAAGGAGATCTATATCCAGCAATGGACTGCGATAGACTGATTTGATTAGGCAAGTAATTGATGGAGAGGTTCTTATCATATTGTTTAGTCTAGAGGGTTAACTAGATGCGGAGAGCAGAGAACCGAGTTCTTGCAGAGAGCGGAGAACCGAGTGTTGAGGCACAAAGTGAGACAGTCCCATTTTCGTCACGTGACTGCCTGACTGCCATAGGCTGAGTTGATTGATTCATTGAATAAGTCTTTGCCTTCACGCAGTCGGGTAATAAGAGATTGGTTGGGTAATCTTTGCACACTTGTACCGCATGCTCATTGAAAGATTGTCGGAATGTAGCTTTACGAAAAGAAATGTGGCCAAAGAGCACGCTTGTTTCACGTCGTGATGTGTCCCTGGCCTTAGTCTGGTTATAAGCTATCCTGGTTGTTAGCCAGGACCGTCCTATTTCACGGTCACGTTACAAGTCTGATTACGTAATAACCGTGTCGGAGTGTAAAATATGATTTAGTAGTGAATAATTGAGCGTGAGGTCGCGATAATGTGACCCATTAACGTGTCGTCAGAGCTATCGCCGCGGAATCGTCGTGTTTACTTAGTTTCATAGACTTTATCTATGAGTATTTGCCTTTGCTAGCTTAGTTTTAAATATCGTCTCGTATTAAAGCGCAAATGCAACTGTAATTGAAATTCGAATAAACGGATGTCAGACAACCAATCGAAAATCTTGTGATAAATTCGTAATAAGAATAATTATAATTGACTCAATAGACTGATTTGTTACATTAAATCACTAGATAAACAGACTGACTGACAGATCTATCAATGCACAGCCTAAACTGTGGGTTTTAGAAACATTAGAAGCAGTGCCCTCAAATCACTTAGGCATCCACCAAGGAACGGTTTTTGGAAATTTCACCCGTAATAGGGTGAAATGGTGTTTTAACGTTTGTATGAAAATCCTTATTCCATGGGGTTATTAACTTAAAGTAAGTAGATAATGAAAGACGGACTTTTTGGTTTTTAAAACTACCTCTAAAATGGGGGATTAACGAATGTTTGTAGGGGAGAATTTAAAAGGTCTTAATTTTTGGTTTACGAACTGTCACTACGGGCAAAAGCTAGTGTAGACAGAATTAACCATATGCAAGTATCGGTGAATCGTGAGAGCACATTCAAACCATATCAAACACCCAAATTTTTGTTTCTACGAACTAAGCTTGGTTACGTAGGAGGTATCGAAGAAATCCGAGTCCCGAGCAGTTAAATATGGAGGTGTGAATACGTGAATTCACTTTCTAGCGGTTTCAAGAGGCGTATGCTAAACTGTTACCGCACCATAAACTGTTCAGCTGAATATTTATGTTGGATGTCAACACATGTTTAATAAAACCATTAGTAGCTACCTACCTGTAGGAAGCACGTTGTCAGATCTGTGGGGGGGTTAATAATGACGTTATTAGCCCCCGAGATCTCATAAGACATTTGGTGAGTCATATTTCGTTTCATATTCCTAATTATAGCTGCAAGTGGGTTTCACATCGATTCAGCAGTAGTAACTGTCTTCAAGATGCATCATTGGCAGTTGCATATACCTATGTGATCAAATATCAGGGGAGTTAATAATGTCATATTTGTTGAATCATATTTCGTTCATTGATACCGAATAACTGCAAATGGACTGCACCACATCCAGTCAGCAATTGTCTTGACTGCATCTAAGCTGCCTTCGAAGTTGCAATTGCAGTTGTGGTCGAGGTGCAGTCCGTCTGTCTCGGCTCTACCTAACAAATCTATTTCTGATATGAACAAATTATGGTTCACCAAATGTGACGTTATTAGCCCCCCAGACGAATTTTGTCGTTTTACTCCGCAGCAAAATATCAACGGTAGGTACCTACACTGAATACCAGGGAGATCTCCATGAGTCTACGATGGGTTGTTGTGTAGTTTTACACAAATAGGTCGCTAGTAAAACCTCCTGGCTGCATTGATGAGAATATCCTAACTTCATAAGTCTTCATAAACCAATCACATTGGGAATTAAAATCGGACATAGCAGAACCCCGTTTTAGGCCACTATACCGTTGCTTAAGCTCATGACTGTCCCACCGGGCCGCACGGGCCTTTTCTGTTATAAAAAAAATAAATAATCTTTATTTCGGATAAGTAACATCCATAGTTGGATATTAAAAAAGAGAGAAAGAAAGTTATATGTTAGTAAAAAAAACTTAACATTTAGATACCAGTTCATTGTTCGTTATGCATCTTTGAACAATGGCATTCAACAAAGAAGAGTCGTATCTCCCTGCTATGGTTTCCAGGATGGCAAACAGGCTGGCAGACTACACACTAACTGCAGGTTGGTGGACTATATATATACCATCGAGAACTTTTTGACCCTTTGATGGCTTTCGTCAATCCTACACCTAATATTGACTTCATGCGTTAAAGATCACAACATGCGACTCTCTCCAGACACACTGCACGTGCTAAAAATATCAATGCTTTGCATCTCTTGAATGAACACACGGCGTTAGTTGATAAGTTCCGGCAGTGTCCTGCAGAGTTAATGTTCGAGAGAACAAATAGCGGGTTTGAAAGGACTTATTAAAACCAGAGAACCGTTTCTATTTATATGATGAGGTATAAATATCTAATTGGATGCAGTGGAAAAATGCATATTGTCCAACTTCCTCAAACATCTACCTCATTTTAGACGGTGATGCACGTCACTGCTCATCGAAACTAAGAATACATGGTGAACTGATACCATACACTTGTTTACCTTCCAACCATAATATGCGCGCGTACTTATGCTAACTATCCCATTTTTAAAAATGAGTCATGGGTCACCCGGTCGTGAGCGCCGCTACCTCAGAGCACATGACCGGCCAGCCCATCCCCCTGGATCCACCACTGCGACTAGGGGATGGGCAGCATCGACTTCGTCTGCTAACATACACTGCGATCGCCAATCCTTCTGCCGAGGGTGATTATTATCGCCTATGAGACGATCAAACAGCTATTATTGGCCCCATGTATGAATAAATTAGCCTGTAACCGTCGCACTGAAGGGCAAAGGCCTCTTTTCATATACAGAAGGAACGAGCATTGATCACCACGCTGGCTCACTGAGGGTTGGCGATTTTGGACCATGATATTAAGTCCAGGTTTCCTCACGATGTTTTCCTTTACATTTCTTGTATAGCAATGGGCAACTTAACATTTGCGAGTTGAGGAGATACGTCTCCTCAACTCGTAACTTCTCATAACAGAGATATAATCACAGCGTATTGAAAGTCCATCTGTCCGTTCAAGTTATACCTAAGAATATAATGTGGAACCAAGCAGCGACGTGTTGCATTTTATTGCCTATAATAAATTGTTAACGAGCTTTTCGAGATTCTTGTAAACGTAGTATTTACAATTAATATTCATGCATATAATAGAAATACTTTACTTAATGAGCAATAAATATTTAACAGTTGGAACTTAATGTTAATAGTATACCTGGTAATACAAGCGATCTTTATCTCAGGTCTTATGTTACATACTTACCTAAGATGATGCTACGAAGTAACTCCGTCTACAAAAGGTGTGTTTAACATAACTTGCAGTGCATTTACGCACTTATTAGTTGCCTAGAACATGATTGAATTATTTACATGTGATGTGATGACTTGATGTGTGATATAACATTAAATAAGTACGAACATATTACTTACGGGACCATTAATTGCCAGCCTCTATGAGTCGATTCTTACGACAGCTATAACTTTCGTTCATACATAGGAACTAACTCTTCAAGAGCCAGGCTATTAAATTAAGAGAAGAATGGACGGAAATGAATTCTTGAGCACGTATTCACTAACGAGACTGCTTCACTAACTCCAGGCGAAAGTTGAGTTTAACTGCCTAATTTGAATAAATAAAGCGTTAATTTTTCATTTAACCTTTTGATCGCCACGGACGCCTATGGACGTCAAATTAAAACGTGCTCACGACGCCTCTGACGGCATGGCACGTCGAAAACACCACTTTTTTACAGTTCAAAAGTTGACGTCCATAGACGAATAGACGTCCGTGACGGTCAAAAGGTTAAAAAACGCGGTAAATAGTTACTTTATTTTCTGATCGATTGCTTTCTATGAACGATTAGGCTTTTCCAGAGAAGTAGACCTTACAAGAAAACATTAGATGATGAAGTTTCGTGTTACCTTTATTGCTACGTTCCTACCGACTTCTAATTCCCACGGGAAAATAAAATAACAGCAAGCAGTACCGCGAAACGACGTTAGCGAGAGATAAATCGACGCAGTCAACACATTCATTCAACATCATCCATCTACTGAGCAAATAGGTTTTGTTTAGCATTAACTTGACCCAATAAGGGTACAATATTGTGCCGTATCTGTCTATTACATTTCAATGAGTAGGTACATTCGAAGCGTGGACTCAATATGGACCTGTTGTGGGGCATAAAGATTAGGGACAACTGTTACGAGCTTATGATTGAAGGTCCAATTATTTTAGACCTTCGATTTGATACCGTTAATTCGTTATGGGGGCTCTAATAGTTGTGGTCCTGGTCATAGATCTTCAATCATGTCAATGCAACTGCGGGATGTTGTAACCGACTAATAAAATAGCAATTTTTCATCGTTCAAGTGCACTTTGGTGGTATGATGTATTGATGTGATGAGAGCCATGAGGCAATTGTTTTATGTAACCAGTGAAAGTTATAGATTGCCATCGATTTTGATTATTAAACAGTTTTGACATAGAGATGAATGTACTAGTCATATTAGAATTTATTGCTCATTAATTGCAGGGCCAAGCATTCGGGTTAACGATTGGCTCGTCTGCTACCACATGGTCGTGTGACCACTGTTATTAGGGAACCATTATAGTACAATAGGAAATCCCTACCTACCCTTAGTAAAATATGGACGGGACGATTACCTATTTTAAATGACGAAAGAAGGGGGTGTTTTAAGTTTGAAGCCTATTTATGTAGGTATGTCTGTCAGTGGCATCGTAGCCCCCAAACGGATTAACCGATTTCAATATACGGTTTTTTTTTGTTTGAAAGCTAATTTAATTGAGAAAGGTAATAGGCTATGTTTTAATAGCAATCGGTTCAGCCGCTTCAAAATGATCAACTAATTTCAGTTAGTGTAGGGATTTTAGCCGAACAATACCCGATATAAAATATTACACCTCCGCTCGTCCGATTGACTTTACTATCTTATGCAAACCTAGTGACAATACAACATTAGGTTATAATTGAGTTGATCTTACTGAGGGTTTGAGTCGGAAGGTTGTTAACACTACTTACTTCAAAATAGCTAATAATCAGGCAGATCCATCGATTTTGCCTCAAGTCTTATTTTAACAAGAAGGACTTTGTAGGTGACTCAGGGTGGTGATCATCCCTCAGCAATGACTAATTGTAGACCCATCGAGTTCGAGCTCGTATGACTCGTTATGGAAAGCACTTTTTCACCGCATCCTAATTAATATAATATATGTATAATAGTTCCTATTAGGGTTTTCGCCCCGGGTACCCGGAACCGGGAATTCCCGGGAATTTGGGGATTTTAGGACCCGGGAATTATTTGGCGGGAATCCCGGGTACCCGGGAATTATTTGAAATGAAGAAATGATGATGAAAAATGAAGGGTCTGCACGCTTCCGAAGATTTTAGAGCGTCTTCTGTCTCTCTCGCGTGAAACTGACATTGTACTGCGTGGTGTGAACTTAGAATGGGGTATATGTATCGTGATGCCAGCACACAGTACTGGTTGGTGTATCTGTCTAGTAAACAAATTCTAAACGCTTGATTTTTTTTTTGTAAATGTTTCATTTGTAGAAACTTTTCACAATGCTTATCTTTTGTGTAATTTCGAGATTTATAATGAAAATATACAGGGTGTAAACGAATTCGTGTAATTCCTTCAAACAGCGTGATCTACTGGTCACAGATTAACCCTAAATGGTTTTTATTTTA
Organism: Amphipyra tragopoginis; assembly: GCA_905220435.1. Classification (NCBI taxonomy): domain Eukaryota; kingdom Metazoa; phylum Arthropoda; class Insecta; order Lepidoptera; family Noctuidae; genus Amphipyra; species Amphipyra tragopoginis. The sequence continues at coordinate 18,487,619 of HG992009.1, forward strand.
AATACAAAATAGTTTTTTTTTCAAAAAAAAAGTTCTGTTTTCGAGCCCTTTTTGCGCTCCGAGTAAACCGACTGCAAAGAACGATTTCGTATAGTTGCATCGTAATGTTCCAACGAATAAAATTTTAATTCAGCAATTTTAATTTTTTTATTTGTACCTTATTAGTTAGTTATGTTTCGATCACATATCGCTACAGCAAGAAAAAATTTTTTTTTATTTTTAATCAAGCTAAATCCCGTGCTCGGTCATCCTACACCAGTAGTAGATCATGTGGTTTTAAAGTATTACACGAATTTGATAACACCCTTTATAGACATTCACCCTACTGTTATTCCGTAATATTTTTCCATATTATATGAAGGGAAGACTTTTTTTCATAAAAGAAACTCGCGACGTCGCTCGCATAATAAATGACTGTGACTGTTCCTAGTTCAATTTTTAAATTAGTGTAAGATTTTTTATTTTGATAAGAAAAGTCGATTGGTAATAAGTACCAATAACTAACAATCTAACATACCAATTTGGTATGTTAGACAATTTATCATGTTTAAAGTACGTACACAAGTTTAATGTTGAAATATACGAGAAAAACTATATTTATACAAAAAACATGAAAATTCCCGGGTACCCGGGAATTCCCGGGAATTATGAGAAAAAATTCCCGATTCCCGGGAACTCAAATAGGCCGGGAATGCGAAAACCCTAGTTCCTATCCTAACTTCCTAACTTTAATATTATAAATGCGAAAGTAGGTAAGTTTGTTTCCTTTTCACGCCTAAACCACTGAACCGATCATCCTGAAATTTTGCATATACGTTGTTAGGTGTACAGAAACGGACATAGGGTACCTTTAACCACGAAAAAAACTACTGTTCGCGAGGAAAACAATAATAACGTTCATAGATGGCGCCACGTGTCTTTCGAATCACGATTGAATCATATTATTATATAAACTTTAGTAGTGTGATAAGAGTTTTTTTTGAGCTTAATTAACGCGAGCGAAGCCGCGGGCAAAAGCTAATCAATAATAATCGCTAAAGCTGGTATTCCACTTAACAAATATATTTGTCCAATGTTCGTTTGATCAAAGAAATTGTGCATTTGATAAAAGAAATTGGATGATTTTAATTAAGAATTTACTTTTATCAAATATTGGATATCGATATTGGACAAAGATATATTATTTGATAAGTGGAATACCAGCTTAACAAGGATTCACATTACAATGTCTAGGATATTTTTAAATTCATCAAACAGGTTATGTTGCATGTGTAGGTAACGAATGGGTCATGCTACATTGTTGACTAATAACACCTACCTTCCTATAGACAAGATGAATGCTCCATCACCCCTGTAATATCTTGATAAAAGATAACCTACTTGTTATGCAGACGCAAGAGCATTATCAGGTCTTAATCACAGTTGAATAAGTACGTAATGCAATTAGCCATGGTTAGATATAAACATGCCTTGACATCAGCCGGTTAGCGGAGTTTATTGCTCATAATTGCTTCGCATGTACTTAATGGCGTAACCCTCAATCTTCAAACTTTTCTCCCTTCCGGTATGAGCAGAATTTCATGTTTTATTAGTTTATCTACTCAATTAAACTTGTCGTGACCCTGATAGTAGGCCGAGAAAATAATCGGATTGAGACGATAATATTATGACCCGATGATTAACACGCGTGATTATAGTAATTTTAGCGGTAGTGTGGAATTGATTAAGGGAGAATTCAAATGTACCACAACTACACCACATCGCAGTGACAAAATGTGGTCAAGCAGTGGTTAAGTGTGAATAGTGTCGCTGCAGCTTTGGCGACAAAATGTGGTCCGTGTGAATTAACCTTTTGATCGCTTGGTTTTGTATCAGTTGCCGTGCTCCTAGCGCCCAGCTCATAAATCGACAAAATTATAACTACTATGAAAAGAGTGTTAGAAACATGTTATGGTAATACATTTTAAACACAGTTTTTTTGTCGTATTTATCCGACATGGGCGAAATGGACACTTTTTTTTTGTCGGATATATCCGACTTAGGCGGTCAAATGGTTAAACTATTTACTTTCATACAAATTATTGCCCGCCCACGTGTTATTGTTGTGGTTAGCGATGGGCGATTATTACTAAAACTAATCGACTTAATCGATCTTTCAGTCCAGTCGATAAAAGTCGATAACAATTGATGTTAGTCGATTGTTATCGACTAACAGCGCGCAGCAGGCGACAATTACTGATACGGTTACCGTATCAACTTTAACTAGTACTAATTTGTATTGAATTGTGGCGCAGCGCACGTATTACTATACTCGTACCACTAAATAAGTAATTAGTAAAAGGTGGTGCGTGCGCTGCCGCTGCGCCACAATTCAATAGTTAAAAGTCCGTGCGCCACTCCACTACTTACAAGTATAACTGCAGTTATTATGCGATTGGCGTTAATAGATTATTTAATTGTCCTCTACTGTCTCAGTGTACATTTAGTAGTTCGTCGATTGTTATTCGAATAATTATGGTGAGGAACTACTAAATCGACAATCGAATGCGCAACAGCACAATTTTCGATTCAGTCGATTGTTTTTTTTTTGCAACAATCGCCCATCGCTAGTTGTGTTAGTGGTACATGTGAAACAAGCCTAAGACTTTGATAGACATGTTATTTTGTCAAAACTTACAAACTAATTATTATCAACAGTCTATGAGGGGCTCGTGGCTGAACCGCGCGGATGGGTGACCATTCGTTGCACATCGAGACCCTTCCGTGCCTCGGAGAGGACGTTAAACCGTCAGTCCCGGGTGTCATACTAATACCTATTATAATCGTTACGGGAAGTCAGAAGGCCGGAAGTCTGACAACGCGGTCTAACCTTAGGATATTGGCATTACCCAGTAACTGGGTTGCGGAGGTCTGATTGAGAGATGATATAATGTAAATGCAGATCCACCTCCTTGGAAATAATCCTGACGGGGCCCATGCATGGTTATTTATGCCATATATGTAGAACACAGCTTAAAGACATAGTTATCTTAGAAGCTGACTGACTGATCTATCAACGCACAGCCTAAACCGCTGGGGTTAGAAACTTGAAATTTTGACAGTAGGTTCCTTTTGTAACGTAGGCATCCACTAAGAAGGGATTTTTCGAAATTCAACCCCTAAGGGAGTTAAATAGGGGATGAAAGTTTGTATGGAAAATCGTCACATATCGGGTTCAAAATTTCACGCAAGCGAAGCTGCGGGCGAAAGCTAGTTAGACCCATGTAAAAGAAATATTGTAAATGTGTGTGACCAAATACTAAGAAAAGTGTTATCTTGTCTGGTGATCTCGTCAACACATCGCGGCGTGAATACCGCTGTTATTTACTTTTATAAACAGTAGCCGATACGATATTGTTGTCTTTCGTCGAATTTATTATTTTCTCAATCCTTTAATACTAAATTTTTGCGTGGTGTCATCATCGAACGAAACTAAGTATTCTGTATAGGTAGCGTTTATCTGGTGCTTTTGCTAATAAGCCTGTTTTGTAAACCCTACAACTCCTCGATAGACGATATAAAGAAAATCTTATGACGAATACGTTGGATAGGAAACAACACTTCTCTTCCAAAATATGGAATACAATCATCTGGCTACCGTTAAATATCTCTTCTATTGCCGTAAAACAAATATCCTGAAAAGAAGCTTTTAGACACTTCTATCAAGTCTCGTTTAAGCGTTTATTACACTACCCCATTTTTAGGACCCGGTTGAAAGAGTCCCGACCGATTACCGAAGAGACCGGGCACCCTAAGAGCGGTTAAGCACTGCATCCGATCCGAATCCGTGAAAATACGTTCCGCAGTAGTCATAGAACTATTTGTATGATAGTTTACGCACTCTCCGTCATCAGTGAGTCTCCAATTCGGAAGAAATATTGACGGACCGAAGTAGGCGTAGTACTGTTTGTACATGAACGCTTTCGCATTACCTCGGATTCAAATCGCATTCAATTCAAATATGCTAAAGATGGCCCCTGAATTGCTTGGATTTGGATCAGAGATCGGATTAGTGCGTAAGCAATATATAGGTATCCGAATTCGGTCCGAGATTTTTAGACTCTAGATCCGATTTTCACGAATTCGGATCGGATGCAGTGCGAAAAGCACTATCCGAATTCGGTCCGAGTTTTTTACATTCTTATTTTCACGGATCCGGATCGGATGCAGTGCGTAACCGCTGTAACTGCTATTGTACTACACTGAATAAGAGCTAGAGACCCTAAAATCGGTTAATGTAATAAGTCCTCGAAGATCAAGCTCTGGATATTTAGTAACCTAAGAAGTTAGGTAGGTGTAAAGTATCCCACTTAAAAATCCCAGTTAGAAACGCTAGTAGTAATGAATTAAAATTACACGTCAATTTAGAGATTCACTTTTAAATTTCATGACTCGTCAGTTTCACATTAATTTTACGGCTATCAGTACAATTAAGCTCACTTTTTATAAGAACCCTTTGGGATTCGTTTCTCCTGGATGCTATCCTTAATTATTCTTTTTTTAAATACCAAGGGTTATCAGATAGTGATTAAAGGTTTCTTAGCTGTTGCTGTAAACCTTGACAAAGTAGCAAAGAAAGCTCTCCTTTAGTTTATGTTGTAACACTAGCTGTGCCCACGACTTAGTCCGCGTGGCAGTCAAAAACCAATATTGTGTCGTAATAATTAATCTTTCTTCTGGATAATTTTAAATTCTTATATTTTGATCGGGGGAACCGATAACGATGAAACAAAAACTAAATGTTACACCAAAATACGCACAATAAGTCCATAAAAGTCAATCGCATTGAGTTAGTACTTTTTACGTGATGCGTGCACAAACAAACCGACAACAGATAAACAGACAAATATTCCAAAAATAATGGAGATGGTTTACGCACCCTCTATTTTATTTAAATATTTCAAATATAGGGTGACTGGTAATTAGTGACCGATACTTTAACACATGATTGTACTCATGATAACAAGCAACTTTCCCAAAGAAACATTATTTTGATTTAATTTTTTCATTTAAAGTTTATTAATAAACTGTTACGGAATGGACGCGGCTCGCAATTTGGAAATAAAATTGTTTTGTTTATAAATAATGTTTCTTTGGGAAAGTTGTTTGTTATCATGAGTACAATCATGTGTTCAAGTATCGGTCACTAATTACCAGTCACCCTATACAGGGTGTTAACGAATTCGTGTAATTCCTTCAAACCGCGTGATCTACTGGTGACACTGATTAACCCTAAAAGGAAAGTTTTGAAAATCGTCTGAAAAAAATATTTAAAATAAAATCTTAGTTTTCTATTTCTGAGTCATTTTAGAGCCCCGAGTTAACTTACTGCAACGAACGATATCGCTTTAGTCTTGCCCACCAGCCGCGTCGCCGTGCTTTCATTCATTTAAGCGTGGCATCGAAATGTTCAAGCGCATGAAATTATTTGTTTTGCAAAAAAATAAAAACTAATTTTTTCACTGAATCCGTATTAGGTGGTCTAGATACGATCGCTTACTGCTACCGCATGAAAAAAAAGACTTTTATTTTTTTATTTTTATTCAGGCTAATTCCCGTGCGGGGCCAATCTTTATCAGTAGTAGATCATGTGGTTTTAAGGAATTACACGAATTCGTTAACACCCTGTATACAGGGGATCGCCAAGTCTACAGATTTATTAGATGTAATGTAGATTACTGTCTCGTTAGCCTAACGGTCGCAAGCGCGACTACTGAGCGTGAGGTCCTGGGATCGATCCCCAGGTCGGGCAGTGTTATTGGGTTTTTTCGTGTGGAATTTCTCAGTAGCAGCCCGGAGTCTGGATTTGTGCCCGGTCGATGGCAATAGGCTCGCCCCCTATTACATGGGACGTAAAACATAACGGCGAAATGTGGGTGTACTATACACCTCTGCCAACCCTTCGGGGAATACAGCGGCGTGAGTTTATGTAGATTAATTAGATTATCTACCTATGGAGAGACCAGGTTACACAGAAAAAATCTCTTAACTGTATTTTAAATTATAGTTGATCATAGAGTCAAAGCTTAGACTACAGAAACTCTTGTCTTCATGTAATTGTACCAAAGGACCAGGTTCCTCTTTATGGTGGAATTTAATTTAAAGCCGTGTTTATCAACAATCGACCAACAAGGGTATCAAAGTGCTTCTGCCAAATATATTTCGAATATTGGATTTAAATACGAACCTAACGTCAAGAGGTTATTATTCTGGGCACACAGTAGCCTCTACGTAATCCTATTTTAATGTAAACGTGTCACAAAGCGAAAGGAGTCTAAGCTCTGAAACGGCGTGTGGAGACCTTGGCCGGGATCCAGGCAAGTCATGCTGACAAAAGCTCTTTATGAACTAGGTATGTTATTCATTAGCCGACTGGCTGTCTAACACGCGACGTGACAAAACATAACTATAAGTTTAGAATTTAGTAGGTACGAAATTCGACAAAATCGGCGACAGACGTCACTTTTTGTGTAATATACATAGATCTGCTGTTGTGTATATTGTTTTCACGATAAGAAGATTAAAATGACACATGTCAATAGGAGTTGCTAGACATGTGACTGTAGTCGATTCAACTATCGATAAAATTTGTAAAATTTCAGCGAGAATTTGACAAATTATTGTAATGTGATTTTATGTACATTTCAAATACTTGTGATTTAAGTAATTAGGATTAAATCAATTAGCATGCATATCTTCAACAATAGACGATTACTTGCTGATGTGATAATGAATCCAGCAGGTATGGGATGAGTGAACATAAATGTTTATTTATCACCAATAATAAGCCCAGTAGCCGGGTCGCGAAAAAGAGGTTTATTTTTCGTTGTGTTCGGTAGGTTCGTCGGTCCTGAATTTTGGATGTGTTATGTTAGCTGTTTTTATGATAAGCCCACAAACAGACACACAGACAGAGAGAGAAAAAGACAGCCAAACAGAAAGACAGACATGGGCTTCAAACCTATAAAATACCTCTGATTTTGAGTCGGGAATGAAAAATAAGAATTTAATTTTCTACAAAATTGATGTGAATAATTTTTGGCATAAAACCCATAAGGAGTTATTTAATAGAAACTAATTTTTGGATTCTTATTCCAAGATGGCAGAGCGCGCCGAGGTCACTCAAGGTACAAAATTTGTAATTTTTATAAGAATACATATCCAGAACACGTATCCAAAATTTAGGACTGACCGACCTTTTGCAAGGCAACTGGGCTATAATGAGCCTTATTTATTATTCAATCAACTGAGCCTATCGTCTATAATTATTACGATAGTCAAAATATTCATTCTGTTAATATAAATTTATCGAAATTATTTTATCGATACGCACGTCTCTGGCAACTGGTACCATCTGACGCAAGTTTGAAAACGCGTCGGGGTTTTTTCAAAATCATTTATGTAATATATAATTATGGCGTTAAACACATATAACTATATTGTTTCTATGTTTCTGATTTTAAAACAACCTTTTGGGTAACGCTTTATTAATATTTTAAATTGATTTAATACTTGTTGAATTAAATTGTCATACACAAGCGCCATTACAATTTATTTTCATGTCATGAACTGACATCTGCCAAATTAATCAACTTATCGTGAAAGCAATATAGCAATTTCCGCGGTCAAGCTTTGTTTAATTAAGGGCCGATTTTTCATTCGTTAGATTACTTTTATCTGTGGAGTCTAAATATGGCGGTTTGACATATTTTCTAGCTGTCAAAACGTCAAATTATTCCTCAGATAGAAGTAGAAGTTAGCTGACCATTGACGAAAAATCGGCCCTTTGGAAATTTCAGTCTTCCCAAATTTAACTACTCGGTGATTGGAATTTTGTTCCACGGTAGTTTGACGTTTGATAGGGAACTGGGTACCTAGGTACCTACTATGGTTAGTTTATTTTTGTGAAAAATATGGTAATAGAAGTAAACAATATTAGGCTTTAATCTTTAGGATTAAATTTTAAATATTTTTCGACTCAATTTCAATGCTTATGAGTTCATGGTTTTCCACTTACACTGTAGTGTTTATTAAGTAGGTAAGTATAGGTACCGGGGTTGCGGTGCATGCAGCTGCGAATCCCGTGACCCCGGCCAAGGGTCAGGAGTAGGAACACCGTGGGTTTTTAGCCGGTAAGAGTCCGGCATAACCCTTCGCCTTCCCCAGGCGAAGGGTATCCATGAGGATTTTCCCACGATAAAAAAAAAAAAAAAAAAGGTAAGTATAGGTACCTAGATATTATAAGCAAATGTAATTATTTTTACGTTACATACAACTCTTGACCGATTTATACTGTTATATTATTGACAAAAGCTTTATCTAAACAAAAACAACTGTCGTAAACAGCGCACTTTAAATTATAGGTATTTATTGCTAAACAAGGTTCACAAACAAACGGCACAGTAACCAATGAAGAAATTCTAAAAGCAACAAAATACCATATTTGGAGCAATTATCGTCGCAAAACAAACTAAGTAGTCGTTAAATATGCGCGTGCGCAAAACGTGCTTCAGAAGGTGCGAAAAGCACGCGTTAATGCAACACCTTAGGGCAATAAACTTTCGTATTGATGGCTACTGGACAATAATGTCACAAGTGTTTTGGTACAACCAATCTTGCGCAGTTAATTCTCAATACAAAGTAGTATTATTAATCTTAGTGTTACGCCTACTTTGTTGTTTTTCTTAGTTATAAAATTGATAAGTTTATGTGCGCTAATATTGTTTGACTAGATTCCATTGACCTGAATAGTAATTCTGATAGATTTAAATCAATCAGCATATCATCTTAATTTTTGGTCGGGATGATTTGCATCTGTTTTCTGGTGAATGAAGAATTCTTATAAACTTCAGGCCGTTTTATTCAATTGTGTTTATACGTCCTATAGGTCAAGCTCCCATTTTACTTCCTTACGTAATGTTACCAATTAATTTAGACAGCGGGACATTTATAAATAAAATTTTCAGTCTCTATTAGGAATAAATCAGAGTTTTAAGACCGGCGGATATCTTGAATATAATGTATCAAATATGTATATCACCACGGAGAGTAGGAAGTTTAAAAAATAATTCCCAAACTTTTATGTTCGGGAATATTTAAAGATTGTACTTAATTAACAGATGTCTATGAAACATTATCTCGTACCTATGACATTTTATTACAACATCTCATTTAAAATGGTAATCTTATGCGACACATTCGTATAAGTAGTTATTACAATCTCATCTCGGCTATAAAGACGAAAAAAAAAAACAAAAAAAAAACTTACCGGACTATATATCGCCATGTCGGCCTTTTAATTCTAAATTAAACTAGGAAGCACCCTTTGTTCGTTTTAGTGTAGCACTGGGACGTGCGCGGCGATGATTCTAAATTAGCTAGAGTGCGAGACTGCGTCCGCGCGCGCTGTCCGCTGCGAACTGACGATGAACTTTATAGAGCTGCGCCGGCGCCGGTGCAGGGCCGTCAATGCGCCTGCTTATAATCACTTATTGACGTATATTTCGATCAACATTCCAAGGGTTGAGAGGCTTGTATTTTTGGACACTATCGGTCAATCAACGCACTGTTTGTTAATCCCCTATTAAAGGATGAACTGCTCACACATGCCGGTCACGTTAAAGTTATTTACAAACAATGTTTCGTTGTTCTTTAAGGTTAAACCATGTCTGTTGATGGGATTGTAGAATGCATTAGCAGCATCAATCATCGCAAAGACCAGGTTATTATCCTAGGACGTTGCTCTCATAATTTCGGTTAAGTCAACATAAGTGTTGGCGCCTGGCGCTATCTTTGAAGCATGCGGTTATATTTTTTTAGCCCAGTTAGATGCTGCAAAACTGCCTCGAAAAATTCATATCATACGTGTACTGTAATTTACGTACTTAGCTCGTAAATAAGCGTAATTATAACTAGAAAATACTAACGATTTAGCTTCGCGTATCTGAGAAATTAAGAAATGATAACGAGTGAGCAATATTTCCGATAAAAGGTCGAAAGATCAAATCAAACGAGCAAGTCCGCTTCCCATAAATTTATTGAACTTTTTTAACATTTCTATGTACAATTCTCTTATGTCTACTAACACACCCGGCCGTTCTGAACGTTTTACCACACTCTGGACAAGTAAAGGGTCTTTCATCTGTGTGTGTTCGATAATGAACCCTTAAAATGTCCAAAGTATTGAACCGTTTACCACATGTCTCACACGCATGTTTTCTTTCGTTAGCGTGATAGACGAAATGCCGTCTATACTGCGCTAATATATGGAACGTCTTCCCACAAACTTCACAAGTCTTCCTCGGCGTGGGATCGTGCACCGCTTTATGTATAATCAAACCACTTTTGAATTTAAACTTTTTGTCGCATACATCACAAGAATATAGCTTGTCAGTAGAGTGTGTGTCTAAGTGACTCACGAGATTTCGTGTATGCTTGCCACACACTTCGCAAATTTTCCAATAGTCGTATTTTAATTTGCGGATTTTTTTTCTATTTTTTGTGACTTTCTCTGCCTTCACTTCGGGTTTTGTATCGTTTTTTTGACTTACGTTGGTTATTTCACTGGTGTCGGGTTCAAAAGTGACATCAATGTCGTCTGCGTCGTGAATATCATGCTCTTCCTTAGTGTGATCTTGTACTTCATTGTGTTCATGTTTTTCGACTAATTCGATTTTGATATGGCGCGGTGAACCACGGAGCTGTTTGTCGACTTCCTGGCATTTCCGTCTGAATTTGTAAGCATTCTCTAATTCTTGGAGGCAATTTAAACATATCTGTGAAGATAAATTGTCTTCTTTTTCCACCTACAACAAACACACAATTGTAACTTGGAAGCATTTCCATATCTTATTGTCACGTTTTTTTAAACAGTAAAAGAGACGTCTTTTTTATTAATATCTTACCTCAATCCCACCAATAAGTTTAAGTTTGTAAGCCACGTCTAAACCATCGCCATCTTTTTGTTCGAATATATCGACGCAAGCATCCAAATTGGAGCACGACCTGCATCGATCTGAATCATTTACTTCAAATTTAGGTTTCACTTGAAGCTGCAATCTTTGCTTCAGATCTAATAACTTCATATCATCTTCGTAATCGTCATCGTTTGTGACGTCAGCGTAATGATCCTGAATGTCATGTATCTTTTGTTTTTTGATCGCATGCTTCTCTTGTATTTCTGAATATCGGGCCATAGCCTCGAAGTAAGGCCATTGTTCGTTCAGTATTCCTTTGTTCGCGAATTTTGTTTTCCACTACAAATCAATACAAATATTTAATATTTCAAGATAGAGCAATTTGGTGTATATTTTATTGTTCAATATAAAACGTATTTTTAAATGTAATTTCTAAAAGCAAGAACCTTTCAAAACAAGGTTATCGTACTGACTGAATGTTGTGCAATAAAGATTAATAAATATTACCCTAAATGTTTTTAACAGATGTATCCAGATTTCCTGCAAGTCTAACAAACTGTGGTCCAGTGGTATGCCGATACTTCTTAATCTCTTCTCAACTTCACTAAATAAAATAAACATAAATATTTAATTATGGACGTAAATAAAAACCATTTTGTAATGATGACTGATTTTATGTTACATACCGCCATCCACCACGTGGATCCTTAAACGTTTTAAACAGTTGTTCCAGATCTGTTCGGGCGCTGATCAAGTTGAAGACCCATTCTTCTTGCCCTGTATCGAAACAAATAATATTTTGGTCTTACTATACAACACTATTTTTAGCATAGACAAAAACTGAGACACCCCAACAAGATTTTAATCAGAATCACAGGAATATGTATTTTTTTTACTAAATCTCCAAGTTACACCTTAGTTTATGTTGCGTTAAGTTCCCCAGTAGAGTGTGAAATGTGTGAGATGTGCTATGCAGGGGTTGTCTAATACACGGAAACTGACCGAGCGGACCGTCTCAAGCCTCAAGGTGTCTATTCCCGTCCGCTATTATGCATAGAAACATATTGAAACAAAACTGAAATTTATGAAGAAAAAAAAATACTTAATTAAGATTTAACGTGGTATAAAAACTATGCCAATCGATTCTCCTAGTGATTCTGAACAAACTAGTTTCAGATTTAGTGTATACTAAAACTAAACTTGTATAATTATAATCTCTTGTTGCAAGTCAGCCTAAGCAATGCTACTAAATTGCTCTACTAGTTTACTCCACGATACTTGAGTGGAATCGTGGATGGCCTGCGAGCGCAGAGCAGCGGCACCAGTTATATTATTGGTACAGTTCGATTTCAAAACGAAAAACGAATTACCAGAACCAGTGAGCGTCATTTAGAGTTCTGTGTCCTGAATTTTGAACAAAAAGTTTAAAATAATTAGAGAAAGTTTATACTTACAATCAACAAGAGGATTTAAGCTTAAAGTGGATGATTCACCCAAATACAGCTCAAATAAGTTATGGTACACCCAGGTTTTATTGTTCGTCGCCTTCGCTTTTTGATATTCCTATTAAAAATAACCAAATATTACGGGAACTGCTTACAGCATCGAAACTTAGAAGAAAAAGCTTGTTAATAGAAGATCACTTACGGAAAACGTCGCCGCCCATTTCCTTCCCAATTCCCTTGATGTCAACGTTTTAGGAAATCCATACTCCTCGACCATGATCTTCGACATCTCGCTGTATAAAGAAAAACGTTTTTTTTACATACATAATGATACTATACTTAGTATAACTTATAGATCTAGAGACCTATTATTTATGCCGTAGAACTGTTTTCGAGCACGGGTCAGGGAAATGAAACGACCTTTCGCACAATGAGCCTCGTCGCCCAAGACGGTATGATCAAAGAAAGAAAGAAAAAAAAACTTTATTTTAATTTATTACAAATAATGGAGGATTTTAGGAGTGTTGCAATTTTGCCGTTTGACGTACGACCGATCCGGTGGAGGTGATACTAAAGCACTCAGAAAAGTATGCAACTTCTTAGTACCTATCGGGCGTCCGATACCACCAGCACAATCAAAGCAGCACTAAGACGTCTGATTTCGGATGTCTTTCTCAAAGTGGAATACTTTTCTTTGATGTGTCGAAAGCCTTTGACAAAGTCTAACACCTACTTCGCCTCTTTTCGGTTTATTAACATTATCACAGGAGTGCCGGACAGACTCATGCTCATCTTTCGAGAGTTTATATTTAACTGTTAGAAGTTCCACAGTCGCATCGAGGGTGTGCTTTCGTCCTATCACGCTTTTCTAACGGAGTACCTCAAGGCTCCATTCTATCGCCAATATTTTTCATGGTGTGTAGTTGCGTATGTATTAAAAAGTACTGTACAAGTAGTCACTTATTCATCAATAAATCATTCAATGAGTCTATTGCTGCCGCACTAAATTGAAAATAAATGACAAGTAAGATTGATAGATTTTTTATCGATGTGTTTATGATATTAATGATGGGTAGAGTATAAATTATAATGAATAATCTTACTTCCAAGCCCATTTCTTCTGTCTAAACAACCAGTCGTGCTGCAACCTGATCTGTATGAATGTTTCTGTGATATCCTTAGACCCTATAGGGACAAATTTTGAGAATTAATTTACATTATTAGTTGACTTAGTATAGTAATGGATTTGGTTTGTATTAGATTAGAATAATATTGTAAGATAAGAGTTAAGATAGGTCAAGATGACAAGGAAAAAGTATGCTGATGGATAACCGATTCGATTCCCGTCCAGCATTTTATAACAAAATCAATAAATATGTATGTAAATACAAACTACATTTTTATCCTAACATCATGATGTTTAGTTTGAAGTTTTCCGATTATTTCATAATTACATAGAGGAGTTTAAAGATATTTATTTTTATACAGGCTGTAAGGGTAAACACCGTTATCCTTGAAACCATGGGTAGTTGACTTAAACATAAAAATATAGGACCGAGTAAAAAAATAATAAAAAATATATGCGCGAGAAATGAGCGGCGCGGCGGCGCTACGACGCGGCGTACACACACTCGCTAACGAGACAGCTGACTGACTGGGGTAGCAAAATGTGCGGGGCCGTGCATCGGGCCACGTGGCGAGTTCCCCGCGCCCCCTCCCGTAGCTTGTTGCCCCTGCGCATAGGGTAACTGCTTTTGAGGAAAAATGAAAATTTTATAAAAAAAAAGTTTGTTATTTTTCATTGATTTTACGTTCTATAAATGAAACCAAACCACTGGTTTCAAGGATAACGGTGTTTACCCTTACAGCCTGTATATGATCAAGTACAACTGGCGAAGCGTAAGCTGAGCTTTGCATTTGTGTGAGTGCACATAGAATCGATTGCCAAAAAGCAGTACAAACCGGTTTAAACCGAGCAAAGGACGCGTCTGCATTCATTCTCACACAAATTCAAAGCTCAGCTTAGGCCTCGTGGACCGTAAGTGATTTATATTTACGAGGAAATCGATGAATAGAGGTTAGTTATGAGGGGGGCCTTTGCCCAGCAGTGGGTAGATACGGGCTAAAAGTAACAGATAAGTGATTAATGGAGGTCAATCAAACAAGACTATAGTAATAGATATAAATGCAATGAAAAGTATTATGTACAGTCAACAAGAGAGATAAGTGTACAGGTAACTAAATTGAAATTCTGCGTTTGTTGAGTCCTCAAGACTTGGCCATCGCTTGTCTAAGAGTGTGTAAAAAGTTATAAAGTACTCAATAATAGTGACATTTGCCAGTGCAGTGCATTGATATTCGTTGTTTGCCTGTATAGGTACCAATCTCTTTTATTTGTGGACTGTATCAACATCTATTATACTTACATTGGAACTCATTTTCATTTTCGTTCTTATCAATATTATTTTTACTATGCTTGGAGTATCTTGAGGGGTTCTTGAGAATGGTGAGGAAGCCACACGGCGGTGGTGCCTCTAAGTTGGCCAAGCAATCGGGTTCGAACTTCTCGTAATACGTATACATAGCGTCGTATAGCGGCCACTCGCTTTGTTCGGAACCCCTCTTTATTTTTATTCGATGTTTTCTCTAAAACAAGAAAAAAGAATACTATTAATAAAGAAACCTCTAGGTAGGCCTAGAGTCTAGGTAACCTTTGAGGCCAACAGGAATTTAATCAAAATAAATTCGTTTTTTAAATCAAAGCGCGTGTCCATCATTAAACTCATGGCTCAGTGCTACACTTGGTGAAGAAAATACGTCAAATATTATTTTGTTCAGCCAGGCAATATGATAATCATAAAACAGTCCGATTTAAAAATCGATTTATGCCAAAATCCTGAAGAAGGCAACTGCGGCAGAAGAAATGCAGGAGACTGCCCTATGTTTACTGTGATGAGCTACTTTGACATAAATAAACGACAATCCTAATATCTAGAAATAATTTAAACTAACTTACATTAAAAGTAGTTCTAATGTGATGCCACAACCCTGCCATGTCTTGTACACAGCAGTCTAAGGGCAGGTCCTGACACCGCATGGCTCTTTCAACTGTCCTGCAATAGATGTTCTGTGATAAAACAACCATGCCAATATCCCTTTCATTGGATACTAAAACAAAGTTATTGCAGATGTAAGTATTAGGCATCGTCCTAATAATAGAACGCGAATGCGGGATCATCGCAAGTTCGCGCGAACTTAGTTCGTACGAACGCGCGATCAAACATATTAATGTCGAACAGGTGTCCTAATCGACGTTCGTGCGATGATCTCGGGTCGTCCACTGAGAGCAGGACACCCGCACGTCTTGCCGGCCGGCCGCCATTTTAGGAATGTGTTTTGAAGACGACCACGACGCAGCGCACGCTACTTTTTTTGCTGCCGCTCGCATCGTTTATTCGCGCGATGATCGCGTATTCGCTTTCTATTATGACATCCAGTTTTTGTGATCGCGCGAGCACGCGATGGTCGCATCGCTAACTCGCGCGATGATTGCATATTCGCGTTCTATTAGGACGACGCCTTAGGTGTCGTCCTAGTTGGCTACGATCGTTGATAGGTTTGATCGTGCGATCGTGCAATCAAAGCTACAGATCTCTTTTAAGTGTCCTAGTCACGTGTCATCGCGCGAGCACAGCAACACGACGGCATCTCACAGTCGGAAACGCGCGATGAGCATCGCGCCACCCGTTTAACCATCGCACGATCATTTTCATCGCGCGACGAAATCGCATCGTTTGCTCGTACGATCGTAGTTAGTACGACGCCTTAGCATAGCATTATGATATTTTAAACTTACCTCCACAGGGTGAGAATATCAAGTTTCATCTCTTTGGCCTCTGTTACACATATGATTAACTTTAATCGCCATTCATCACTCCCTGCAAGAAAACCATGAAATTAACACATTAGCTGCAGTCAATATGCCATCAATTCTAGTCATTTTCCTGCTAATATTTTCCATACTGTTGTCTGGCAGAAATCGGCTAGAGCTATAAGACAAGCGATTGTATGGGTCTTTTGTTTGTTTTAATGTTTTTTTAATTGTTTGACACGTTTAGTGCAGTGGCTAAGCGATTGGCTTCTGCGCTACAGGTCTCAGGTTCGATTCCCACATGGAACAAATATTTGTATGGCCTACAGATGGTTGTTTCGGGTCTGGGCGTTTGTGTATGCGAGATTTGTGTCTGTAAACGCACCCACGATACAAGAGAAATCTTAGTGTGGAGCAAGGATTTTAAAAAAAGAAAAAAAAAATGATGTATCCGGCTTGTTTTTGTGTACCTACAATTAAGATTTCCTGGTCTTTTAAGACTGGAGAATTTGAATTAATTAGAAGTTAAGTAGAATTTATTATGAATAGGATACCAATTGTTTACTCTGACAGTTACATTCAAATTGGAATAAGTAATTTACTTACATGATTCATATTTGTCCAATATTTCATTTTTGCCAAAATGTTTGTCAAACACTTTGTAATACTTCCAACTTTTGTTATTTGTTTTCTTTGCTATTTTATACATCTGCAATAATTTCAGTGATCTTTAATAATATTTTACAGTGTCAGAAATAAAACATAATGATCCATTTTAATATAATACATTAAATTAAAGTTCATAGAAATAAATTTAGAGCATATTATAGTAGCATCCTATAAACATACTGAAACATACACCCCTTAACACACACTTTGACACAGTGCATGGTTGACAACAATCTCTCTCAAAGTGGGTGATAACGCCCCCTTGTAGGCGCTAGAGGCTTACAGGGCGGTAAAGGCAATGATTGCGATTGTGATTTATAAGATGTGGTAAAGTTAACACGTTCAATGCCACCGACACGCCTAGCGTGTTCTTGCGAATTTCTATAACTACGCCTCGAACACGCCAGGCGTGTTCTGTTTGTTTGTCGTCCTTAGGGCGGCATCGCTATGAACTTCAAGAAAATTGTGGTGGCATTGAATGTATTAACAAATTTAGGGGGCGTTAGACAATAATGGATTCTCAAAGTATAAGTCTCAAGGTAGACAAAATAAGTTTGAGAAGCTCTGGTTTACAATCTAATCTAGGAAGAACTGTTTGGTCTAGCAAGAAACAGAGAGAAGTATGCAGAGCTATCAGGTAACATTCAGTAGTAGAGAGGCATAGAGAAGAAGAATAATTTAATTAATGTTTGTAAACTTTGGTGACTTGTACACATTATAATGATACTGACTTGGGTCTAATCACATAGTAAACAGCCGTGGTAATTAAACCGAAACGTTGGGATAAAAAAAGGTAATTGTGCCTTTATAAATTTCTATGCAAATTGCAATTAGACTCCAGTCAGTATTGTTATAATAATGTAATTAATCATACTTTTGCCGAGAGCTGTCAATCACAGCAGTGTTACAATTAGGAATTAAACAACACAATATGTAGTTTAGCTACTGTGCCAGTATAGTTCTAAATTAAATTAATTTAACCTCGAATGACCACTGCGTGTTTGCCATGACTTCCACTGTTTATATACTATCTTATTTCTGGTAATTGATTAGGATAAAATAAACTTACATCATATGTGTAAGACCATTTCTTCCTGACATGGTCAATAGTCATTTCAATAGGGAATCCGTCATTGATTAGTAATTTGTGAAACTCTCTGTAAAGATAATAATTAATAGATGTTTAAAAATATTGTGACACTTAATGGTTCCATATTTTTTGACTCTACATTTGTTCACATCTTAAACAGAAATTGTTAATATTCTATCCCATGTATTCATACGAAAATTTAGGGTTTAAAGCTGTGCTCAAATAAATGTAAGTTTGGTCGCCTATCATGGTAGAGTCAATGAACAAACCACTACACTTGTAAGTATTACAAATTGAATCACATCACAACATAAATGGGCAAGATATTATCCTTCTAATCCTATATTTAACTGCCAATTCTCACTCTTATTAAATTCAGTTTTCAACACTACAGAACTCTACATAAAGCTTACAGGGAAAACATTTACTCACCCCCATGGTTGTTTTTTAGTTTTAAATAGCCAGTCATTTTCGAAACGAAGTCGAAACAGTCTTGTAGTGAGTTCAGACGTCCCTAAAACATATTAAATACACAAAATAATTATATCCTTGGTTAAATAATGGATATGATTTTTCTACTTCACACTACTACTCACACACGAAAGTTTTATCCTCCATATCAATAATTTAGATTTGTAATAAATTCTAATAATGTAGTTAGTTAATGTAAAATATTCAGATTAAAAGTTTTTCTCTTAATAATTTTAATTTATTTGTTAATAAAAAAATATGACAAGTTGGCGAATTGTTTATTTGATATTTTTTTTATTTTTATGTGACAATTATTTGTATCAGGTAACATTTAACAGGTGTTGGCATAGAAGTAATAAGTAAGTCCTTGGGTGTTGGTTTGAATGGATTCGACTAAACACTAATGAAGCGAATGCTTCACCAAGGTATTCGATTGATTTATGTTCGGATTTGACATAAGTTCGGTTTATTTACGGACCACTGGCTGGACATCTCTAGAATATTATTTGGGTTCTGCGATTCGTCCCATTATTTTCACGTGGTTTTACACATTTCGGCATGTTTTACACAATTAGATTGTATTTTTGAATTAAATTGGCGATAATGCATCGACTTGCTTCTGCCAGGAATTTATATCAGAGTTCTTTCCATGGAGTTTCGCTGCCTCCGAATAATTCACCTAAAAGTGCGTTAAATACAGAAATAAAATGTTCCTTTTGCCGAAGGATTTTATTAGGCCGTCTCGGCGCAGGTAATTTAATTGTATAAGACTATAAATACTCCAATTTGAACTCCATATATCACACAAATTATATACCTGGACTATATTTAGGTTATCGAGTTGCATAACATTTCTATAGCTTTTAATTTTTGTAGAAAACTTGTACACTGCGAGACATCAATCCACGAAAACGGCTAACTTACTCAGTTCGTTGAGAAAAAAATCTAAACATAAGAGCTATAAAAAATATGGAGAATTACTAGAAGGTATGTTTGTTTACATTTTTAACACAGGCCTATTCACATAAACAAATGCCAAAATACATCGTATTTAAATTTTTTCCAGTTGGTGATCAGGCAATGACTGAAACCAAGGTGTCGATAAGCAAATTACGTGCTGTGCATCTTTCAAAATTAGCTTCTAGTCCTGTCTCCCTTGGCCAGTTACATCAGCTCACCACAAAGCCTGTCAAACACTTTAAAGTAGCTGAGGTAGACCCTGAATTACTACAAACTGTCAGGGACAAAATATTAAAGAAAACCTCAAAGAAATCCTCAAAATCAGTCACTGGAAAGTCGAACCTGTCAGAAATAATATTAGAAGATGACAAATGTGCACTCATATACACTAGCCATGCACTATCGAACATAGAAGACAAATTGAAGACAAAACAATACATAGATATGATAAAGGAAAGTTATTATGATTTTCGAAAAGCTACACTATATGATCAAAAATTGCAAGACTTGAAGTTTGCAATCAATGAAGGCTTGACTCAGGAGTTTAATCTTAATGAGACAAGTTCCAGCAAAAGTGACCTGATGTCTGAGGAGCACTTTCATCCTATACCAAAGGGAGCACACGCAGTATTCAGGGAATTGTTTATAGATAATCAGTTAGATAGCTATGATCAGGAACTTATGAGCCATTTATCAAATATGCAGTAAGTTTTTATATTATTATTTTTTGTAGCAATAAGTGCTCATTCACACGAAGACGATTAGTTTTTTTGACGTATCGTCTTTTTTCACGATTCGTTTTTTTTTTGACGGCGGATTTTCTTTTTAAATTCCCGTGTTCACACGCATCACGAATCGTGAAAAATGTCGAACACGTCTTAAATCACGTATCATCTTTTAAAAAACACTATCGTCCAAAAACACGAATCGTGATTTTTTTGTGACGGATCCATCGTGTTCCATAGTTCATCCAAGACGAAACGAATGTGAACATCAATTCAGATGTTTTGCCGAATCGTGATAAAACACGATTCCATATGATTTTACGACGAATCGTCAATGACGGAACCCGTGTGAATGAGCCCTAAGAATATCGAAAAAGTCCGAAGAGTTTGACCCACATTAGCAAATGGGTCAGTAACCTTCAGGCCATCGTAACATTCATTCAAAAAGTAATTGCTCTGCAGTAATTTAAAAATTAATTGAATAAACTTGTTATTTTAGATTTGCACAAGGACTTGCACATCCAGCTATAGAGGACATCTATGATGACCCATCTCTGCACCATGAAATGCCTGACATCAGGGAAGAACAAGATTTGGATCATGTGTTACCTACTCCTGCCAAGAGTTTGAAAATCAAACAGGCGTAAGTTGTTTTTTTTAAAGAAACAAATTTTATTTTAAGAGTTGTAGAGCGCCTTTTGAAAGAGTTTTTCTGAGGAAGTACTACCTCCCTACCTATTTCTGCTGCTAAGCAGCATTGCCGTGTTCCAGCAAATAAAAAATAAAATATAATTCATTCCTGGTCGCCGATTTTTTTTTATCCCAAATCATCGAACAAAATGGGTGATTAGAAACAGGATACTTATTTTACATCAAAATCTTGTATTTAACAAACTGTATTGAGAAGGAAAGATCCTTCCTGTCCTTTTTCTCCTTGAGAAAATGCCACTATTTCTAAATAATGTATTATAGGGGTATAATTGTTTTGCTTAGCAGGCAAAAAGCAATACGAGACAAGAACAGGGCGAAACGTGACAAGCGTCGAGCCAAGCAAGAGTTGAGCATGAAGCAAGACATTAGAGAAGTGGAGCGGCGCGGCAAGCAAGAGTCCTTGCATCGAGTTTTAACAGCACATCTGCAGCTACTCTGTTCACTTAACATGATACAAGAGGTGAGATACTTTTTCGAGCAGGCACGAACAGAACAAAGACAAAACTGCTGCCGTTATTCTAATGAATATTAGTTGCAATAGAAACTGAACTATAAACTAAAGGCACTAAAGTTCATAATCGCAATTTCATTTTCTAGGTAAAGTATGTTTTTTTGGAGTCAATCTTTTAGGCCTAGTGCAGACGACCGACTATAATCGGTCTGACAAAAGCCGGTTAATTTAGAACACAAGTGATGAATTACATTAACGCAAATGTCCCACAAAAAATCGGTTCTACTGAAATTGGAGCATATATGACCGACTCTTATCAACCCCATCTGTTTTTTGTTAGCGATATGTCAAAGAGAAAGATAGAACATACGTGCTAACGCAGATGAAAGAGATTAGTCAGCGGCTAGCGCCTCCGTAGACGCGGGAATCTGTATCACGAATTTGAATGCGCAAGTGCAGACAAGACTTACATTATTATGATACATCGACAGATGAGTATCATGACCATATCTTAAAACAGAAACTGTAGGCAGGTGTACGATATGTGTGTTGAGTTGGTTGAAAATCGATCACCTGTCGTCACCGACAATAGTCGGCAGTCGACAGACACAAATCGGTGACCGATTTAACCTTTCGACCGCTTGATTTTTTAACAGTTGCCGTGCCCCTAGCGCCCAGCTCATAAATCGGAAAAATAATAACGACTATGAAAAGAATATTATAAATATGTTGTGTCAATAAATAAATAAATACATTTTAGACACAGGTTTTTTGTCGTAATTATCCGACATGGGCGAAATGAACACAATTTTTTTGTCGGATATATCCTACTTGGGCGGTTATGGGTTAAAGAAATCGTCTGCTTTCGGCCTTAATGCATTGTACTCAGCGGTCGTCAACAGGGAGATTCCGTGTCAATTAGCATACTTACAACGTGTACTTATAACGACAGTATGCAGGTCGGTTAAAAGTCCCGAATAAATAAAGAGAAAAAAAAAAAGTGTGCAGGTCAAGTCTATTTGTCTTGGTTATTCACTGTTTAAGAATATGAGGAGTTTTCTGTAATATATTTTCATCTTTAGTGGCATGATTTTATAAGTAAAAGAAAACACTTAGTTACGAAATTCATACTGTTACGGCTTTCTATTAGAGAACTTTTTTACCCGTGGTTTTGGACAGGCTGATTAACACAAAAAATTACGAATCATTTACCACTATTTTGGCAAACTAATCACACCTGTAGGTACTTCTAGTACCTACAAGTTTACAAATTACGAAAACGGCAATCGTTATTGTGAGTTCGCTATACTGTGGTCAATCAGACTGCACTAGCGGGTGCGGGGGCGGGCGCAGGCTCTTGGGTCTTGGCGTCTGCGTGTTCACAGTAGTGCCGAACGAGGTATCATACGACGCTTCGGCGGGTGAATCAAAATGGTTTAGAACCACACACGCAGTCACCTAACAGACGATATATCACTGTGAACGATAAGGGCGAACTTATAATTACTTAACTCTTTGGGGCGGACTGAGCCATTAGTAACACCCGCGCCATCCGCGCCCGCGCCCGCCTCATACAGACGCGCGGCTCGCGGGAGCACTGTGAATGCAACTGGCGTCTACATATATTTTGATTTACACGCGCCCGCGGTAGCACCCGTGCCCGCCTCCACTCTGAAAGAGTACTTACATACCCCCAAGAAAAAGAGACAAGTATACATATAATCCAGTTTAGCAAACTACAAAAATTAATGCTGTTTTCTTAATTTGCAAAGTCGTATCAGGGGTACTGTTAACAAGAGATTTGACAACTAATTAGTTATTTTTTTCGGTGATCAGCGGGGCTAATAGCGCCGTCTTTAGTGACACATATTTCGTTTCTTATTCGAAATCCTAACTGCAAACGAGCTGTACTTCCAGGCGGCAGTCGGCACGCAGTTGCATTGAATACATCCTCATTGCCTTCACGATGCATTTGGCAGGTGTATACAGTTCTGTCAGGGTTGCGGAATTTGTTCGAAAGAGTTACCGCGGCCCTGGGGGCCTACTCCCTAAGTCCGTCAACGAAGTTAGTCGCCCGTCCGAAAGTAGCCCGAAACGTAGGAGTGAACAAAACAAGTGTCAAGTTCAACTTTTCGGACGGGCAAAAACACATCGGTAGTAGGGACAACTGTTAAATCGTGTTGTCATTCATTCTTAGTTCGGGCCCCGGAACAATCTTATGTCCGTAGGTGATAGGGAGTAGGAAACGCTCGTAACTAAGGCCGAAACCACTGACTTCGTGCTTAGAGAGTAGACCCCCTGGAATACAAAGGGCATTAGGAGGAACACGGATGAGTTTTAGTCAGTAAGAGTCTGACACTCCCTTCCGCTCCGCCCAGAGGGGAAGAAGCCAATTGAAGAATAAAGATCATTAAAAAAAATGTGCATGTGCACTTACCTCCGGTTTCTGAATTGAGAATTCTAGGTTAAGTAGTACTTAAGTAAAATTTGAGTACGGAGTTGTCAAAAAAATGACGGATTTTAAAGCATTTTTTTGACAACTCCGTACTCAAATACTACTTAAGTATTGCGTAACCCGAATTCTCAATTCAGAAACCGGAGGTTAGTCTACTAAAGTCCCAGCTTTTGAGAAACCGGAATTTGATCTTTATTCGCTATTCTATAAGTAATTCCAATAGCAGTGCTAACTCTGATGCTACAATGTTTTTGTTATGTTAACGAGCTTGCTCCATATTAACATGATTATTTACATAACATTCAAATTGAAATGATTCACTCTCTAATGAAGTAAAACAACCGCAGTCGTTATTAGCAGTTACAAATATTTACGCATCAAAACAACTTGCTTATTAACCTAGTTATTATGCCAAATCTCAGTTATCTTATCAGTGAAGTCGGTGACCGCGACAGGCGCTTAAAGATAAGCTGATAACATTCTCTACTTAACCAAATGTGAGAATCTGATCACGAATGTGTGTCCCAAATGTTATGTTTGATCCCGAAATCATATTTATATGTTTTATAATTTATTTATGGGTTCTAAATTTCCATTTGAACCTGCAAAAGCATTACAGGGGAAATATCTCAATTGTTTTTAAGGTTTCGTACCCAAAGGGTAAAATGGGACCCTATTTCCACAGTCTACCTATATCTTACTCCTTACAGTCGGTCAACGTAGAACATTGTCGCAGAGCAATCAGTCCCGAGTAGCCATACTGCATACTTGGGACATAACCTCCGCCCCT
Source organism: Amphipyra tragopoginis (assembly GCA_905220435.1). Taxonomy (NCBI): domain Eukaryota; kingdom Metazoa; phylum Arthropoda; class Insecta; order Lepidoptera; family Noctuidae; genus Amphipyra; species Amphipyra tragopoginis. The sequence continues at coordinate 18,512,212 of HG992009.1, forward strand.
ACATAATTTTGACATTTCATAGGACCTGTCAAATGTATGGGCGTTGACCCACTGTATGTAGTAAGTAGGTACACTGTGCTATTACTAAGACTCCGCTGTCCGTCCGTCCGTCCGTCTCTCACCAGGCTGTATCTCCTAAACCGTGATAGTTAGATAGTTGAAATTTTCACTGATGATGTATTTTTGTTGCCGTTATAACAACAAATACTAAAAAACAGAATAAAGTAAATATTTAAGGGGCTCGTACACAACAAATGTGATTTTTTTGCTTCGTGCGCTAGTCCGACTCGCACTTCGCTGGTTTTTTATTTCGCGCAATGTAAATTCTACAACTCGATTGACGTTGACCTCTTTTAATTTATTTGAGCAATACGCGGCTCAATATACTTCTTTTTTAAATTCTTTGACTTCGAGTGCGTTTACCGTAGTCGAACCTAAGTAAGCGCAGACAGGATCTAAGATCGAGCACTCGAATCCAAGTAACAGAGATATATGTAGAGGCTTCCCCTATACCCCTCGGCTCTCAAATATACACACGACGGAACACTTCGATGTGGGGGTGGTGTGGTAGCTAGCGAGGCGGATCGTATAGATGACACTACCAAGCGTGCTGGGTTTTGTTGAATCTTACAACACGCGTCTATTCCCAGCGTGCGGTGAGAAAGTTTTATATTCTAGCCCGTTAAAACACGGGATGAAAAAGCGTCTTCAAACTGTTTAAACAAATAAATACCTTTTTCTGGAGAATAAATCAGTTACACATTTTTACTTTGTTACAGGCCCATCAAGTGTTACAGTATTATAGACAAAGAGGCACAAGGGTCTCCAGTCATCCCAAACTTAATGACGTCAGAGTGTACAACACGCTTTTACATGGATATGCACATACCGTATGTATACTATTTCCTACCAGTCTAACCTCCACAAGTCAGTAGGGGGATGGATTAATAATGTAATTCCCCTCCGTCGTGGGGCAAGCATGTCGTAAGAGGCAATAAAACTGACACATAAGTTTGCCCGAAAAATACCAATAGGCTCGCCACCTATTTCATACGACATAATACCAGAGGCGAAACGTGGGTGTACAGACTCCTGTAATAGGAGAACACTCCTGCTTACCCCTTTGGGGATTACAGGCGTATTTGTATGTATGTACGACTTGCACAGCTTTGATGCTGGAGAGACACGTACAGGTCTTCTGCTGATATTTGTTTTATTGAAAAAGCTAGATTATAAGAAAAGTATGCGATATTTGACAAATGTGCTGAAGCTTTATAAGTGAAGCTAAGACTAAGGTAATTGTATTCTAACGCCTTGATTTAACGCTTTGAGAGCAGCAGTGATAGCCTAGCGGTTGAACGCTTGCCTTTCATGCAGGAGGGTCTGAGTTCAAGCCCGACTCGCACCTCCGACTTTTCGAATTTCAATCACTTGCATTAACGGTGAAGAAAAACATCGTGAGGAAACCAGCACACCTAAGAGGGCTCCATAAAGAGTTATTTATTGTGTTTAGTCCACTAACTAACTAATGCCTTACACCTTCTCATTCTGAGAAGACGGTCGTACCCGTAATGGGCTGATTGTGCTGCTATACTGCTCGTGAGATACCTAAGACATAATTGGCCTTTTTTGCCTGAAAATTTTACTTTCAAGGAATTGATTTTCTATCTAAATTCTGAACTTTTACCAGGGAATGTTGAGCAGTACAAAACAACTACTAACGGATATGTCCGAAGATGGTGTGGAGGCAAACCCACAGACTTTTGCGGCCGTGTTCGAGTGTATAGAGAGAAGTAATGTGGAGGACAAGTTGGCGCTAATTGAACATTATAAAGAGCAGATGGATCAAAAGGTTAGTGTTGTCTCACTTATTTCGATAGCAAGGGTGTAGCCAAGGAGGGGCGGATGGGGCATTTGCCCCACACTGGCACAGGGAAAACTGGGTAAATAGTCTAGATTCAGTCAACTCGACACCCATGTTTACTAAAATAGGCGGACCAATGCCCGGCTATACTTCACCAGACCTCAAAAAGGTGGGCATGGGCAAAATTGCCCTATAACCCCATTTTGCACTTCCAGAACTCATGAAAAATATTTACTGTTTGACTGAGCTGCTTTGCCTCACCCTGGACGTAATCCTAGTTACGCCCTTGCTTGACAGTGTTTCTTCTTCTGTGTCTTGCATTAACTGCAAGTTGCAACTGTAGGCCTACTTTAAGTATCATTTATTTGACTGGATAAAGCTCTTCAAGATGAATCTTTGTGATAGTGTGACTACAAGTACTTGCTGGTAATAAAAAAGACAGATAACCTGTCGAAATATTTCAATTATTTTAATCAACATAAACTTATTATTATTGCCATAATTAAAATTTATACATATACTTACTACTAATGTTGCCATCTGAATCTTGTTGATTTTTAATCATATTGTTATATGATCACAAATCACGCAATTTTAAGGCCTCTACACATCAAAGCCGCTGCCGGTCCGGCTTCACCCGGCGGGTTGTTGCCAGCGGGTTATTGCGGCCAACTAAGCAAGCGAACATGACGCAAAACGAGCCTGGCGGACCTCACTAATTGTTTTCCGTCATGTTCGCTCGCTTAGTTGGTCGCAATAACCCGCCGGGTGAAGCGCCTTTGGTGTGTAGAGGCCTTTACTACCACGACCGTTTATTTATGTGACAACAAAATAGAGTTTCAAATTCTATTCTTCCAGAATATATCACTAAACGACTTATTAGATAAGACTAAATTCCTCTACGATCAACGTGAAGTAGTTCTACAAGCGATCCATAGGCTACAGCCAGACTTCGAACCTCAATACACGCCTCCAGTACTTGACTACAACTGTCCTTTACTAGACAAGATTACTCTTAATAATGTAGAGAGTAGGCAAGGGCTGGCGACGTCACCGGCAGATGGCCTACTATCGTTAGAGGAGATGATTCAGAAGGGGAAAGAACAGTTAGAGATTGAGATCAAAGGGGAAGTTGAAATACAGAATATTGCAGTCAAAGATGAGCAGTCGGAATCTGTGAAGTTCTGTGTAAGTATTGTTTGTAATTGTTTGAATTCTGATATCTCTGAGATCGATTTAAAACATCACTATAGGTTCAGAGAGTCAAAATTTAATGTAAACTTACTTTTTCGTAAGGCCTTGTATCACAACTTGTGATACAAGGCCTTACGAAAAAGTAAGTTCACACACAGCACAAATTAGTGTGAGTGTGTTTGTCGACAATTAAATCAAGTTCTGTTCATAATATTGTGTTTTGTTTTGATAATGTCCAAAGTCAAAATATGTAAAGTATTTTGTTTTTACAAAAAACTAATGTGTTTAGGCGGTAAAGGTTTAAAGACCGATTCTAGTTGACATACGGATAGGGGGGCCCACAGGCGTGGATTGCTTAGGGCATCAAGTAGTCTTAATCCGTCACTGATCACAAGTATTTCGTAAATGACAACTCCTAATGAATGTCACTTACGCGGATATGTACTCAGTAACACGAAAATTACTCACAATAATTATTGTTTAAAAAATGTGCTAAATGCTATAGGCGATTTTCACAGACATAAATGCGGAGTACCGCTTAGCTTAGCTTACTTTACTTAGCAAAGTAATACTTTAATTTGCTAAGCAAAGTAAGCGTTTCGTACGTATATGTGCCTTATTGTGATACACATAAGGTTCATATTCGTACAAGCGAATGGGAAATAGGAACATTAATTTTATACCAATAATGTTCATATTCGTATGAAACGGTTATTTAGCAAAGTAAATTGCAAGTGCAGTCTGTGAATCTCGCCCTAAAATACAGATTATCCAGGACAGTTAGAGTTCCGGATGTCACCACTGCGTCGACTGCCCTGAGGACACGGCGCTGCACACGCTGCAGGCGTGCCCTGCGTGGGCGACGCAGCGCCGCGAACTAGTCGCGGCAGTCGGTGGTGACCTCGCTTCCGGCCGTGGTTCTGTCCATGGTCGGGAGCGAGCGTGCGTGGGAAGCCGTCACCTCCTTTGGCGAGGTGGTGATGGCGACCAAGGAGGGAGCGGAGAGGGAGAGAGAGGCGACGGCCACTCTCCCTTCCCGCGCCAGACGCACCGGGCGCCGCCGGAGGGCGCGCGACGATCTCCGGCCACCCTAGTGTGTGGCCTGCGGGCGGCGGGTTAGGGGACCCGTCGCCCGACCAGTAACAGGCCCGAGAAGGCGGCGCGCAATGTTCCGTGCGCGCCTCTCAGGAGGACGTGGGGCAAGGCCCCACAAAAGAAGAGGTCTGCCAGGGGCTGGCGGACCGAGGCCTGCCGGGGTCGCGGTGCATGCAGCTGCGAATCCCGCGACCCCAGCCAAGGGTCAGGAGAAGGAACACCGTGGGTTTTTAGAGTCCGGCATAACCCTTCGCCATTCCCGGGCGAAGGGTATCCATGAGGATTTTCCCACGATAAAAAAAAGGACAGTTAGAGTTGCTGAAGAAAATTTTGTCTGTAGACAGTGACAGATATAATTTATACGTCTTATCTCTGTTCTGTTTATGTATCTTGCAAATGTTCACAAGTAATATTCATGGTGTTGTTGTCTCTCAGAGAAAGAAGCTGAAAGAAACGGAGGATGAATGGCGCGGCGTGATTCGTGAATCGTTCGTGCGCAACCTTGGCACACTGAAGTCACAGAGTACTGCCTCACATTCAGCTATCACGCTGTACCCATATCTTACAGTTTTAGAGGTATGTATTCTTTCATTCTACTGTGTTGATTACAGAGTCGAAAAAGGTAGTAGATTGTTTTTATTAGGTATCTCCAAACTTCTAGAAAAAAACATAGGCAGCAGTGAAAAAACTAATGAAATACCTCTCAACAAAATGCTTAAGTTATAAGTGATTTATGGTTCATAAGTTTACTAGATAGAGACAGTACTACGAGGCGATGACGTCAAACCCTGTGAACTTCATAGTAACTTCACATACAATCAATGTCTGTTTAGCGCAAAAAGTACAAAAAATCCCCATTTAAAAACTTTAAAATCAGGTATCTCTTCCATTTTTTGATGGACCTCCTACAAAATAATGTTAAATTCTTGGTCATTTTTAAAGTAGTCGACTACCCTTTTGTCAGTATTTGCTTTGCGAGTGTTAAATTGGCCGAAATTGCTTGTGCACCTTTTAGCGCGTCTAATTCCTTCATTATCTGATATAAGTATGGTTATATCAAGATGAGGCAAAGTCCTTTGGGAAGCTTTAAATTAGGTGTAGAAGCTGTACCCAGCGGAAAAGTTTTGTGTGGGTGACAAGTGAATGTATGCCTTATGTTCTTCTCTATAGAGTACATTAAAGTCAATAAAAATTTGCTAGCGTACTATTTTCGTAACCTTTGACAAATAGGTAATTGATAAACGAAATCGGAAAAACGCAAAGGCACGATTACTGCAAATATTTAAATTGGTATCATGGTTCAGTTCTGGATGTATTTTGTTATAGGTAGATCAATTTGTAGAGCTAATAATGGGCGAATTAAGCAAGCTGGTTGACGGCAGTGAAACATACAGCCCTACGCTCAAACTACTGCAGAGAGATCTAGGAACGCAAGTATATCAAAAGTAAGTCTACAATATTTTCAGGCGAGTGACTAAACTTATGTTTATTTTCCCATGCAAACACATTTATTTTGAAAACTTCAAACTCACTTCAAACTAGCTATTTCTAGTTGCCAAATCTAAATAAGTAACACTTTGTAAACATATCCTAAGAGTTTTTTCGGACCATTGACTGGGTCTGTTTTGAAAGGTAGATATCAAACACGGAAACAGTTTTTAAAAATGTGTGTTGACTTCCATTCATGCTTCAAAATAAAGAGGGAATCACAATGCATATTTTTTTGTTTGCTAATTCAATCTTGTACTCTACGGATAGTTAGATAGTCCCTGTATTAAACGAAGAAGTTTTTAATCTGAAGCGCCAAATACACCTGCAAGTTCGTTGCGCACATTGAGTTCTGCAACCGTTTTTCAAGCTGTGGACACACCCGTAGCCAGTGACTTCTGCACGTTTTACGAACTAAGCGAGCACTTGCCTGCAATAACTTGAGCAATAAAATTTGCTAGTGGATTTGGAGCTTTTGCCCCTTTTGTATAAGGTTCGTTTAAATGGCTCAAGTAGATTCTAATTACGAATCGATTAGTACAAGGATAACTTTTAGCAGTTGTAAGATCACTGAACTATACAGTTACAATTGATTCCTTCGCCAGGTATCAAATCGAGCAATACCGTCGTAACGGCACGCTACAAAAGATAGAGCGTATCTACGAGAAGTACTGCTCGTGGTACGTGAGGCGACAGTCAGTCGATGGTAGCGGCTTACCGTTCAATGGACGACAGGCGTGGCAAGCGCTCGTGCATATGAACAGAGGTGGAGCCAGTCTGGTAAGTTTATTTTATTATTGTGATACATCAGTGACGTCACAAAGAAGCCGACACTAAAGGCTGATTTACACGACGCCAGTTTCTTGAAGTAAGAATCGTTCTGTCTTTGTCTTTCTCAGCGAAAAAACAAGGATAGCATGAGATTTGCTTCATGAAACTGGCGTCGTGTAAATCAGCCTTAATGGTCGTATTTGCAAAGGTTGATGATTTTAAAATGTTCTTTGTTTTGTTCAGGATATCGAAGAAGCGCCGTGGCCAATGGAAATGCGACAGAACGTTGGAAAGTTCCTCTATAATATAATAATAAATGATGTGAAGATCGACGTCAACATGTTCAAGAGTAAAGCTGCTAAAGAGTAAGTTGATGGTTTTGTACTTCATATATCATTTAGTAATATTATAAATGCGAAAGTAATTCTTTATGTCTGTTTGTTATCTTCACGAGTAAACTATTGAATGATTCTGATGAAACTTGGTACAGGGATAGTCTGGAATCCGCAGCAGGATATACGCTACTTTTATCCCAAGAAATGTGGAATACGCGATAAACTATATACATGCGGGGGAAGCCGCGGGCAACCTCTATTTTTAAATAAAAGTTTATTATTTAAAAGTCTTCATGAGTGACGATACTTAAGTACGTCTGGCGCACCCTAGGTGGTCCCGCTATCAATATTTCTGACTGGCAAATTTTTTAACCACGGTATGAGGTATAGTTCGTGCCGGAATGACGAGAGAGACAGAGAGTATATTTTATTGTAAATCAAAGGGAAAGCTAGAAAAATACATACAAACATCAGCATGCTTATTCTCAGCCATCGGAAACTGCCCTTTCCGAATCCGATCGGAAAGTATCCGACAGTGCCCTCTAAACTCTATTCACAAATCCGAAATCGAAAACTTTTGACAGTTCTATTCGGAATGAAGACGCCAATTCACGGAAACTAATCCGAGAGCTATTTGTTGTCGGAAAGCACTCGATTTTAAATAAAACAATACAATTTCTGCTGGAATGAATTAAAAACTGTTTAATAACTATATCATAAGGAATGTTAATCATTTTAAGCTATATTTGAGCTAAGTTTACCTATTTTATAACAAGTTTTAAGAATGTTTTGGCCGCCGCTTTTATATGCTCGATGTATCAAAGTATACTTAATTCTAGGTGGTTACTTAGACACACGTAAGTAATAATGAGTTTGTGTTAACCCATTTCTACAAAATCGAATTATACTCAACTACGTTTTACATATCAAAAAATTTAATAACAAGAAATTATACGACAGATAACATTTTTACATTCATTTTTCTGGACCATCACACGCTAGAGTTTTGTTCGGTGATCACACTGAACTTCACACGTTTTCGGTTGATAATTTGATTGAATATTTATCAATAATTAAATGAATACGGCATTTTTGTTTATTTACATTGTCTATTTCCCCGTTTGGTTTGACAGATTATAAAAGTTGTTTTTTTACAAAGCATGTTTTGAAATAAGGAAACGATCGCATAAATTAGACATTATTTTACAAAAAAAATGATGATATTTATGTATTAATGTATATTGTATAGTTGCACATAAGATTACTTGCGAAATACATAATAATAGTATTATATTTACTACGTTAACATTTTCTACCACAGTAATCTATTTTCTACCATTGCGTAGCATACACCGTAAACACACCTTCCAAAAACCATTCACGGATTCGGAAACTCCCTTCCGATAGGAACTGTGAATAAAGTTTTGTAATCCATCGGATCGGGAATCAATCCGTCGGATACTTTCCGTTCGGATACGGAAACTCATCCGATGGTTGAGAATAAGCATGCAGAACAGTATAACGGAAAATCAATGGAGGTCTAATCTTTGCCTGAACAACATGAAAGCCTCCCTTTATAAGTATGAAATAACCTGCATGTAAAACTTTGTGTCCAGGAAGAAGCTCCCAGCAGTATACAAGGTGCACCGTCCGTGGGGCCGCATGGTGCGGCTGGAGCTCAAGCCGCACCCCGTGCTGGCGCGCGTGTGGGCCGGCGCCGCCGCGCGCGCACTGCGCATGCGCGCCGCGCTCACACCCACCGCGGCGCCGCCCGCGCCCTGGTCCAATACTGCCAAGGGAGCATATCTTATCACGCCTACGCCGCTGGTTAGGTCAGTCTAACTACACTAATGCGGGAGTAAAAACGATAATTAATACGCTAAAAACGCTAAATAATAATCGGAATAGGTAGAGTATATTTACCTAAACTTCGACGAAGGAAGTAACATAGAGTGGATAACACCTCCTCTAATATCCCGGAATAATTAAAATGACGTTTTAATCCCGGGATTTAACAATCACGAATTATTTATTGGACTTTATTTATAGTTACAAATTATTGATTTGAAAAATCATACAACATTTTTTTAGAGTTCCGTACTATGTAAAACAATGTATGTAATATGTAAAACAAAGCTCTTTAATTCAATACTTTTAGTACGGAACCCTAAAAAATGTAACATGATTCTTCAAATAAATAATTTGTAACTATAAATAAAATCCAATAAATAATTCATAATTTTTAAATCCCGGGATTAAAACGTCATTATAATTATTCCGGGATTTTAGAGTAAGCGTTATCCACTCTATATTACTTCCTTCCTCGAAGTTTAGGTAAATATACTCTACCTATTCCGATCTTCTACCTAGAGTTTAGGAAAGGGTAATGTACTGTATGTGCAAAACATGTTCCTTTTCTATACTTTTTACTGTTTTTCTAATTTTCTATAGGCCTCTTTTAATTGGTGCCGCAACTCGGACCTCCAACTTCCGCAACCAGTCGTATGTTCCTCTAACTTGATTGATTGATTTATACTTTACCATTCATCATCATCATACCAACTCGTAAAAATTTACTGCTAATCCAAATCTAAACTGATATCTGCAAAAAAAAAAACAATAATTCCTTATTTGATAAACCAGGATGCCATTTTACGTGATGAGTCAATGGAAGCGCCTGGAATCAGCACCAGCAGAGTCTCTGTACCCTGTACTGGACAGTCTTAACCAACTGGGAGAGGTGCCGTGGATCATCAACCGACGAATACTGGACCTGCAGATACAGATCTTCAGGTAAGGCCCAACGTTCGATTTTAATCTATAACTATTTTGTGTCTGTCAACTGCCCACCATATTCGACAACGGTCATCATCATCTGCCTAGCCTTTTCCCAACTATGTTGGAGTCGGCTTCCAGTCGAACCGGATGCAGCTGAATATCAGTATTTTACATGGAGCGACTGCCTATCAGACCTCCACAACCCAGTAACTGGGTAATACGATACTCTTGGTAAGACTGGTTGTCAGACTTTCTGGCTTCTGACCAGTAACGACTGTCAAAGATCTACAAATGACAGCCGGGACCAACGGCTTTACGTGCTTTCCGAGGCACGGAGGAAACTCGCTATGGTAAATGGTCACCCATCCACAGACCAACCTGGGAAGCGTGGCTTAACCCGGAAGATCGGTCTATGCGGCTGTAATTATTTAGCCACGAGCTCCTCCACAACCGTTGTCTTCGACAACGGTCACTGTTCGAATTTTACGGGAATCCACGCAAACTCGTCCCGCATCAGCCGTCTTATCCAATAACAGTCGGTGAGAACCAGCAAGGATTGGCTAGACACGGGTAGACCTTTTTGTGGGACCGATTTTTGTGTGATGTATGCGTTGAATGAGCATTAGTCATTTACACTCTGTTATTACCGATAATAATCGGTTGTTTCCGTATTTAATACACAGATTTTCTGTGCACTGTTAGATATAGAGGCTTTTGCTAAAGGAAGGTTAAATGAGTCAAATCTCACAGTTCCGGTTTAAGGTACAAGTCCGAGATGGGCTGCAAACTGCAGACTGCACGCAAGTCGCCATCGGAATAGCGCCTTTAAGGTGTGCACTTTAAAGGTGCTATTCCGACAGCGACTGCAAAACTGCAACCGCAGACCGCAACCGCAGATCGCACCGCAAGCGATACTACTTTTGCAGTTTGCGGTCTACAGCCCATCTCGGACTTGTACCTTTAGGTATATTATTCTGCAGTAACAGTTTCCCATCTGAATAAACGTTATTTTATGTCTTTTCTTTCTACAGTGATTTAGTACAGTTCAGACTTGTACGCGAACAGAACATCAGTTCATAATTTGTCGGCAAAATAACTACGGGTTGTGCTGAATGCTTTGGGCGGCAAACAGAGTTGATTGACCAAGTTTAACATCGCATTTCTCCAACAGGGATGGCGGTAATAAGAAGCTGGACATTCCACCACCATCTTCGAAGCTAGACACGTCACAGTTCGAAAGTGGGACGGACCCGGCCGCTGTGTTCAAGCGACGCGTCGCTATCAACCGCGCCAGAGCCGAAATGCACTCCTTGTGGTGCGACTCGCTGTATAAACTGTCGCTCGCTAATCATTATAGGTAGGTAGTAGTTTGGTACAATAATACAGGCTGTTAGGGTAAACACCGTTATCCTTGAAACCAGTGGTTTGGTTTCATTTATAGAACGTAAAATCAATGAAAAATAACAAACTTTTTTTTTTATAAAATTTTCATTTTTCCACGAAAACATTTCACCCTACGCACGGGGGCAACAAGCTACGGGAGGGAACGCGGGGAACTCGCCGCGTGGCCCGACGCACGGCCCCGCACAGTTCGCTACCCCAGTCAGTCAGCTGTCTCGCTAGCGAGTGCGTGTACGCCGCGTCGTAGCGCCGCCGCGCCGCTCATTTCTCGCGCGTGTACACTATTTTTTTTTTACTCGTTCCTATGTTTTTGTGTTCACGTCAACTACCCATGGTTTGAGTGATAACGATGTTTACCCTTACAGGCTGTATTAGATATTTTATGAGGTATGTATTTCTTTCTTGAGACAGCTCAAGGTACGAGACAAGTGGCCTAAGACTAATTCAAAAGTCACAGATGAATTGTTAGGTTTCGACGGTTCTGTGTTGAATTGTTAATCTTTGTAGTTATTGATGAAATAATATAATTTTAATACACCTATCTAAAACATGACGTAAAAACGTCATCGAAAACCCCTCGGTCATACACGCTTATTCAAACATTACAAAGGCGTTTTTAAAAAAATACGGTTTTCGGACTTAAGACGTTTTTATCGCAAATGAGCGATTATAGATTTTACTTATCAAGAGTCTGGAGTCATGTACAACGTAAAATAAAAGATTCAGACTTACATTTTGAACAAACCACATATTCTATTTTCGTAGGGAGTCAATATTCTGGCTGCCTCACAACCTGGACTTCCGCGGTCGCGTGTACGCGTGCGGACCGCACGTGTCCGCCTTAGGCGCTGATGCACAACGAGCCTTGCTAACCTTCGCTAGGAAACACCCGCTAGGGCCCCGCGGCCTGCGCTGGCTCAAGCTACACGCCATCAATCTCACCGGTACTATGAAGAAGAGTACTGTTGACGAGAGGTAAGCTCCCGTAAAATACTTTGTACATAAATTAAAGGTAATAGTCGAACTGCGTAGTCGAAGTTAAGATCGGGGCGAAGTGGAGCTATAAAACAAGGAAAGCTGACCACACAACCACGTGGGACAGGCTGAGGAGGGACAGAGCATAGTCTTAACACTAGTACATCGCCTAAAATAAGTATATAAAGTATGGTGGTATTGATGGATCTTTAGAAAGGTCAAAAGGTCGCAACTGCATTTGTAATCAGACCAAATACGGTATGTCACGTCCCAAGCTGCAGTACAGCAGCTCGGGACTCGGGTATTTCATTAATAGGGATTAAAATGAGATCTTGGTTGTTTGTATGAAGAAGTACTAAGAAATTAGACCGTCCGGCAATGAATAACCGTCGTTGTAACTCATACGAAAGTCGGCTGAAATATTTTTTTCCCTCAGATTGGAATACGCGGACAGTATATTAGACAAAATCTTGGACTCAGCGGATCGGCCATTGGATGGTGAACGTTGGTGGGCAGAGTCGGAAGAACCCTGGCAAACATTAGCCTGCTGTATGGAGATCGCTAACGCGGTGCGATCACCCAACCATGAAGGTAAATAAGTCAAGTGTCGTTATACTTTATACAAAAAAAAAACTCTTAATCGTTAAAGTACGTTCAATCCACGAAGACGCGCCTACTCCTTTTTGTGAGAGGTAGCCGCGTGGTGCGTATGCATCATATTATATTATTGTGCGTATACAACGTGTTACAAAAATACCCCTAAAGGCGAAAGGGGATTAAAAGGTCCCTTGTAAAGCCTATTGGCAATATTTTAAAAGAAAAGTAAGACCCAAAAAAATGGACAAATCATAAAATAAAATCATCACTGAAACGGAACCCTGAAAACATAAAAGAAAAGAGTAGACTACCCAGGAAGTTATTCACATTCTTACCTAATTTCCTCTGAGAGGTAAATGACAATAACCATAAAAGACTACTTGATTAATATTTCAATTTTTAAATAGAATTATGTAACACGTTGTATATCTAACTATTGTGTGGCGGTAGAACTAACACAACAGCAATTTATAATAAACACTTATGCACTTCGTCTTCGTCGATTGAAAGCACTATACGCCTTTGCTACATGAAAGCGAGTCGATGTTCAAGTGAGACTCGTAATATAAACGACAGCGACACCACAAAGTTTTTATCCTTCTCATAGCCCCTTACGATGGCAAATGCAAATTTCTAGTTAGTATGAAATCGCAGACTTATTCACAGTGGGGCCGTATTTGCATTGTAAATGAGCTATTGGTTTGGTAGAATTAGCGTTAAACAAATATATTTAAATTAGTAAATTTAAAAAAATCGGCGGTTTAACGCTTGCCTTCCATGTATGAGGATCTGTGTTCGGTTTTAGCCCACGCCTCTGACTTTTCGAATTCATGTGCGGATCAGAACTTGATAATTACGTGTTTGATAATCAAAGGTGAAGGAAAACATCTGGAAACCTGCATACCAGACAGTTAAAAAAGTTCTCGACGGAGTGTGTAATCTACCAACCCGCACCAAGCCAGCCTGGTGGACTAGGCCTAACTCTTCTCATTCTAAGAAGAGTCCAGAAGTGGTCCAGTAATGGGCTGAGTATATAATGTATAGTATGTTTGTCGTCCAGAGTACTTGTGCGGTTTCCCGGTGCACCAGGACGGGTCGTGTAACGGTCTGCAGCACTACGCGGCGCTGGGCGGCGACGCGGCCGGAGCCGCTGCCGTCAACTTGGCGCCGCTCGACAGACCGCAAGACGTATACAGTGCTGTAGCTGCGTTGGTAAGCACATGCCATTACCATCTATGATTTACTGAGCGTTATTGGTTAAAATTAAGACTCTTGTTTCTTTACCAACAATGAAGCAAAGAAGACACTCCCATACGTTATGGTGATATTACACGGTTCAACCTAATTGATTCACTTTGGTTGAAAGATGCAAAAATTAAAGCATTCTATTGATCAATGATATTGATTGATTCACCTTTATGTTTGCATGGTTCAATTTGATTGCTTCATCCAAATTGAAAGGCAGAAGTGAATTGTGTAATATCACCATTAGTAGCTACCATAGGTAAAATTAGCTTACGAGTCTATTTACATGCCCAGTTTGACAATAAACAATACTACTATTGGTAAATAATAGAATCAGCGTTACTTCGCGGAATTCCATGACATACAAATATGCAATTACAATATTTAGTGTTAATTTCGCAAAACTAGTTCGGCGAAACAGTCCGAGCGGGTAGACCAGTCAACATCTCCCGAGGATGCCCCGTGGAGGCGCAAAACCTGTGTTGTATCGGTTTGGGTTGCATGTTGCATTATATTAATCAGACCTTCTGCATGCGCATATATTTGCCGGCAGGAGGGGCGGTGCTGCATACTGCATCCAAGCTAGCGACCAATTTTGATGGAATTAACACTAAATATTGTTATTGCATAATTGTATCTACTACTGGTAAACAAACCGAACGGTTTTTGGCCATAGGAACCGGGCATGCGTCGAGCCGCATGTTTAAATGCCATAATAAACCTTACCGATTGTAAACAATGAAACAGGTGGAAGAGATGCGAGTACGTGACGCAGCGGCCGGAGTACCCGCGGCGATCATACTGGAGAACTTTGTGCGACGGAAGGTCATCAAACAGACAGTCATGACCACCGTGTATGGAGTCACCAAGTTTGGAGCGAGGCTGCAGATCGCTAAACAGTTGAAAGGTAAATGAGTGCAAAGTATTCCTGTGGCCTTAATATGAATTTTGGGGTTGCAAAAATTGACTCGATTTGCTATCGACTCGCGAAAAAGATTTCTTGTGAATTTGTGCAAGATCAAATAAAATATTTTTCTTTTCTTTATTACCATTTAGTTGCCAGCATCAAGCTGTTATTCTACATGCAAAATGATAGATTTCAACTGGCAATAAGAACTTTCTTGTATAGACTCTTGTAACTACTGTTTTAATAAGCAGTGCATAAAACTGTAAGACGTTATCCTAATTAACTAAATATAAATCTGTTCACTTCAGATTTCGATCATGGTTGTCCAGTGTTCAAAAGTGGCTAGTGCAGCAACTAAATAAGTGATGAAATTATTGTTGATCATCAAAAATAAGCGAATTTGTAGTAGACCTTTATATTTTCAGAATCAATTGTCGTTCAAAGTTGCTCATGTTCAAACATTCATCAAGTATTTCTATGTTTACCTCAACAGACATTGACGACTTTCCGAAAGAGCACGTTTGGTCTTGCTCGCAGTACCTAACCACTAAAACGTTCGACAGTCTGCGAGAGATGTTCACCTCCACCAAACTCATACAAGACTGGTTCACCGACTGTGCCAAGTGAGTACTATTTATTAGTTACTGAAAGAAGTATTAAAACAGATTTGGTGTCATTTTTACAATGATCTACCAACTAGTCCACTTCTGGACATGTTGCGAAAAGGAATTTGCCAGTAGTCACCGCACGGTGAGCACTACATTGGATACAGCAGAACTGCGTCATCAATCTAGGCTGTCAAGTTGGATGGTTGTCTCGACATCGCATTGGTCGCCTAAGCCTAGTCTTGTCGCTTATGGCAGTAGTACTTTCCAAATTAATTATCCTCACATCTTGTCTAGTTTCTGTTTTGTGCCATCTTCGACTTTCGTCAAAAGTTTTACCATTTTAAGTAAAGGCTGTGGTCTTTGCCGAAGTTAGTTATAAAGTCGTCCCAACATGGAGGCCTGGGCGCAGCATCCGAAGAGGAGCTGTCAAAATGAACTGACATCTGAATTTTATGGATTAAAGAAGAGAAGGAACTCTCAGAGAGAGCAATTGATTAATACAGGCTTGAAACATGAACTTTTTTTAATGTTGTTCAGGTTGATATCAGCCGTATGCGGTGAGAGTGTGGAATGGGTGACTCCTCTAGGGCTGCCCGTAGTGCAGCCTTACTACCGACGCTCCGGACCAACCACCGGACAGTACCGACCAGCCTTAGATCAGCATCAGTAAGTACAAACAATTTAACCATTATCGCTTCTGGTTATAGGCGCTATAACACCCGGTTTCGGCCCTGACCGGGAGTACGTGTAGACCCCGAAAGTCGAACTATGAAGTTTCGGTTGACGGATTGCACGTTTTCCAACCACGAAAGCGTTTCGGACCCGGCGATCGATTCGTTTTCGTGACTTGACATTTTGTCTCTTGTTCTCCCAAATATTGTAATACAATACTTGAATCGTACATTTACAAGTTTTTGTTGTTTGTCGTTGTTTCGACGTTCATTTTTCGGAGTAGGCTCCCAGTTTTTGCAACGAAGTAAACCTGCTAACGTATTGTCTAAACTGCGCCACCTTAGTCCCCTACGTGCCTTCTTCAGGCCATTGGTAAGTGTAGGCTCACGAAGCACATGACATTGTGACATTACAGCTGGGATGTGGTTACCATGGTTACCGATTTGCGGTCGCCACTCAAAACTCGTCTTCGTCAACCTACATTGGCCCCTTTACAAACATGTTATCATCTGTCCAACTTCTGGTATCACCATAATCCATGTCATTGATTACAGTCTTTTTCTAATAAGCTCGTTGCTGCTTTTAACCTTTAAGGTACATGTCCGAGAAGGGCTGCAAAGTGCAGACTGCAACTGCATCGCCACCGGAATAGCGCCTTTAAGGTGTGCACTTTAAAGGTGCTATTCCGACAGCGACTGCAAAACTGCAACCGCAGATCGCAGCCGCAGATCGCAGCCGCAGATCGCACCGCAAGCGATACTACTTTTGCAGTTTGCGGTCTGCAGACCGTCTCGGACTTGTACCTTTACAGCGGTTACGCACTGCATCCGATTCGAATCCGTGAAAATACGTTCCGAAGTAGCCATAGAACTATTTGTGTGGTAGTTTACGCACTACATCCGACATCCGTCATCCGATTTCTATCCGTCATCCGTGAGTTTCTAATTCGGAAGAACAATTGACGGACGGAAGTAGCCGTAGTACTGTTTGTATGAACGCTTTCGCATTACCTCGGATTCAAATCGAACGCCAAATGGATATGCCAAAATGGCCCCTGAATTGTTTGAATTTGGATCAGAGATGGGACAAGTGCGTAAGCGATACTATCCGAATTCGGTCCGAGATTTTTACTCTAGATCGGTATTTTCCCGGATTCGGATCGGATGCAGTGCGTAAAGCAATATCCGAATTCGGTCCGAGTTTTTTATGATGCAGTGCGTAATCGCTCTTAAGGAAACCTTTCTGATAGCAGAGAGCTACCATCAGGATTATATTCTCTTACCAACTTTATGGACTAGTTTATACTATGCAATAATTAGGGGTTGCTCAGTTGCTCGGTAATAATTTTTTTGGGAGATTAGCTATTTTCCATATTTAACTACAATATTATTTAACAGGCGGCCCTGCACAATGAAGCAACGCAACGCATTCCCTCCGAACTTCATCCACTCACTAGACTCGTCGCACATGATGCTGACGGGGCTACACTGCGAGGCGAGCGCCGTCACCTTCGTGTCAGTACACGACTGCTTCTGGACTCACCCGCACACCGTCGATCAAATGAACAAGGTACATTAACATCCGATTATAGTCCTCAGTCAATCCTTACGTAGGTACCAGTGACACCAGTCATTATCCTGGGGTGTTTTGACTGTAACGTGGATAGTTACTATGCTATCTGTCGGTTGTCATACCCTATTCAGTCAGCAGCGGGATGCAGAGAATGTAGATCAAGAAAGAGCTAGCTTTGGTGCAATTCCTCTATTCTGTTTGATGCTCAAAAACATTGAGGAAAATAAAGGCAATAAGATATCAGCAACACTGAGTTAACCTTAGATCATAATTTGTTTCAGATCTGTCGCGAACAGTTCGTCGCCCTGCACTCGCAGCCGATACTAGAGGATTTATCAGAGTTTCTCTTAAAACGATATAGTTATAATGAAAGGTGAGTTTTTAATTACATACAACAATTACGAACCCTCCATAAGCCCGGCTGCACATTACCAGAAAATTTCTGACGCGCTGCTCTGCTAAAACATTTTGTACTGGTACATTTTTTTATACTGGTGCCGGTTCCAGCAAATTCTGACAGTGTGCGGGGTATAAAATGTATGAGCAGAGTCACGCGTTAGAAATTTTCTGACAGAGATTTCTAATAATGTACGGCCGCGCTAAAAGTTTCCAATGAAATAGAATAGAACTTAAAAAAAAAGAAATGTACTGAAACAAACTTTGAATTAGATAATATGTAAGGTCCTTTTTACCTTCACAAATAAGATGATAATTTACTACATCAACTGTACTATTCCAGTGAGCTGGAGGACAGAAGCGTAGGCGCAGCGAACAAGAAACGCGTCAACAACTTACTACAGAGAGTGCCTAGTAAAGGAGACTTCGACCTAAACAGCGTACTTAGATCTATCTACTTCTTCAGTTAGGCAACACAGGGAATTATATCTTTTGTTGATTGGTTTAAGTGGCGATTATTTCGAGAAAACGAACATTTATCACATTATTGACCAAATGACGAAACATATGTTAGGGTCTACCTCATCATAATATAAGTCTTATCTGTAACGCTAAATATTATTTAAGGACTTAAGTTTCTATGGATAACTCGAAATACGGATTTGAGTCTGAATTGTAAAAATAGTATTCAAAAAAATACTTAGGCGATTCGCACACTGCACCGCATCACGCAGCGTAGTGCGGCAGTGCGTGTTCTTATGTTGTTTGCAAGTATCTGTATTTGTATAGAAAACACGCATAGTGCAACACACTGAAAACGCATTCACGCGCAGTGTTTTCAGTGTGTTGCACTATGCGTGTTTTCTATACAAACACAGGTGCTTGCAAACAACGTAAGAACTCGCACTCCCGCGCTACGCTGCGTGATGCGGTGCAGTGTGTGAATCGCCTTAATATCAGATAAGACATTAGCTTGCAGGAACATTATATTGTTTGCCTGACTTGGTAGAAGGATACGATAGTAGTCTCAAAGAATAAAAAGACAAAAACTTTGAAGAATTGAACAGATATATTTGTTCTAGGTATAATGAATTCTTCTTCTTCTTCTTGCCATTCATCTCAGGTTTTAAGTCATGGTACGATTTGCAGCTGTACGATGTAGCGTATATCTAAACTGCATGGATTTTAAAGGATTTGCTAATAGTGAATAATTGGTAAAGAAATAGAGTCATCAATGGCATTCCTGGAGTGGCTTAAACCCTTGAAATAAGATTTCTTTAAATTGACATCTTAAAAAAATACAAAATATTGCCATTTAATAGATAGACTGAAGTTAACGTGTGATGATTGTTTGCATATTGTATCCCTTTTGTAATTTTGTTATAATTAATACTACTGGCAACACTGCTAAAAGTTTTGTACATTCTTATATTTTTCGTTCCATCGACTTACTGAGACTGGCATCGTGTTTAGTATAGTACGTTTTATTGTCTCAAACTTGTATAATGTAGTTACGAATCTAGATATTTGTACGAAAATCTTATTTTAAGAGTCAATAAGGACCATTTTTCGATATCATTGCCATATAATATGTTAGTACACTGCCGAGGCTTTATATAGCAAATAGTCCAACTTAATACGATCTCAACCGAAATTTTAACATACTAAACCATATTATTTAAACATTTTAATTTGTTAAGGTATAGCGCTTGTTAAAACTGCCATAGATACCTAATACTAAGATTCTGCTTATCACAATGGTAATAGAAAAAAGTATGAATGTTAATCTAACTTACTTTGTCTCATACTCTATAAACCGAAAACAACGTATATAAGTCGCACGGAGAAGGTTTGCCGATAGCCTCATGACGTCACGCGTCGATGGTCGGTACGATTAGTAGGCAGGCCAGGCGAGCGCGGGTAGCGGTCGGTGAAGTGGGAGGGGCAGTCATCGGCAAACCTTCTGCGCGCGACTAGTACATTGAATACACTACTACAGTGTGTTCGATTGAACACTACGTGGTACTAGTGGATTCACTACGACGCGCCCCACTCCTTTTTGTGGTCGGTAGCCGCGTGGTGCGTATGCTCACATGTCTTATTATTATCTTATATTAGTGTGCGTGTGCACACATCTAACTATTGTGTGGCGATACAACTAACACAATAGCAATTTATAATGTACACTTTTGTACTGTAGCGATTTAGGCAAAGAGAGGGGCGCGTCTTTGTGGATTGAATTGTCTGTATAAACGTGTAATAACTTTTCTGTTCAAAACTTCTGACTATTTAATTGGATTGCGTACAAATAACTAGAATTATATTCTTTTAGTTTACTCTTATAGAGTACAAAAAATTTGCTGTGTTAGTATTAATAAACTATATTTGGTTGAAATAAAGGACACTAAATGCTCGACCATTCGTCCAGTGTATTTGTTTGATACAAATAAATTATAAGAACCAAATATTAGGAAAATCGATGAGATTCGATTTTGTCTTGTTATCTAGTTGCGGTAATGTGCAATGCAACACAACAAACTGTGATTGAGTAGTTGAACAATAAATTAAGTTGAATTGTACTTAAATGTTTTATTAATATAATTATACAGGGTGTTAACGAATTCGTGTAATTCCTTCAAACCGCGTGATGTAACTGGTGATCACGCGGTGAACTAAACGGGAATTTTTGAAAATCAATAAAAAAAAAACAAAAAAAAGTTGATTTTCTATTTCTGAGTCATTTTAGAGCCTTGAGTTATCTGACTGCAAAGAGCGATATCGCGTTAGTCGTGCCTGCCAGCCGTGTCGCCGTGCTTTCATTAATTTATGCGTGGCATCGAAATGTTCACACAAATAAAACATTTTTTTTTGCAAAAAAAAATTCTTATTTTTTTACTGAATCCTTATTAGGTGGTTTAGATACGATCGGTAACAAAGCCGCATGAAAAAATGATAATTTTATTGTTTTATTTTTAATCAAGCTAAATCCCGTACGGGGCCTGTCTACATCAGTAGTAGCTCATGTGGTTTTAAGGAATTACACGAATTCGTTAACACCCTGTGGTGTCTTGAATAACGTGTTTTAAAAATAGAACTGTCAATCATTTCTTAGAACGGTGGCATTACGTTACTTTTCGATCAATCAGTCAAAAGCTTATGCTAAAGACATTATAGTGTCATTATCTAGGCGGTAGGGTACCTACACACACCTTTACTAATAAATGATAGTCATTTTTAAACACTAGGTACTTCAATTAAATATGTCCTTGTCATTTGTATGCCAATCAATAAAGATGACAATAGACTTAAAAGCCATTTTAGTTAAATAACCGTTATCCATCGTTTATAAGTAAGGGTGACAGTGTTCAGGTAAAATAATGACTGGCGTGTTTGGAAGCTTGATGTACGCGTCCCACTTAAACAAAGCACATACACTGGCACTTAAAAATGAAATAAAACATCCGAAATAAAAATTATCATTTTATTTGTGGTACAAAAATTCACGTCATACAGAGTCAGGTGTACAGTAGAACCACTTAATTTTTTGCGCCTCGGCAATCTTCGGAAATACGAAGGCGCGAAGATGGTATCCAATAAAGAGCTGTTACGACATCACTGACACTTTTGACTTTGACGAGTCTCTTGATTGGTCGCATAATTGACGGAGATTCCCGAGGCGCATACGTTATATCGTAGTACTAATTACAACAATTTTAGACTAGCAACATCACAGACTTACGGGGCATTACTAACATTGGACGGACACAATATTTTATGTTACGACCTTACATCTCAAACAATTTTAATACTACATCTAAGCATTTTAATTTTTACGGTTTTTATAAATATTGAGGTACAACAAGTAAATGTGAATATAAACAATGAGTAAAAAATATTTTGGCGAGTGCACAGTCTACGAAATTACTACATGCCTGCATTTCCTATTAATAACTAATAAATTCTCAATGAAATCAAGTGCTCAAGTGGTTAATCTACTTTTCAAATATATTCCATCTTATCCTAAACCGTCAATAGTTATTAAAATTTTCAAGTATCGTCTAGCACATTTAGAAAATAGATATGCAATCTACGCCTTTACCCAAATCTTATAAGTAATATATCCTAAAATGGGGCAAATTCGTTGTATCTTATTTTAAAATAGTTTTGTTTCATGTCGTTATATTATGTTTTCACTAGTAGGTTTATAAAAACTGTTTAAGAAACAAGTAATTACGTTGATACATGCTGCGTCTGCAAAACTTCCCAAACATCGTTTCTAGAAACATTTACGAGATGTTCCAGAAATTGCTGGCAACTTGTATCCGAGACATTGTTTGTTAGCGAAGACATAGCTTTAGTTGAAAAGCGATCGTAACTAGTGGCAATGCCTGTCTGTCAAAATCATGCATTAGATAATAGTCTCTATTGCTAAGAGAGTAAAGTAAATATTAAGTAAAACATATGTGCACGGGAATTTGACAGAGAGTACGAGAGAAGCCACGGGACAGCATGTTCATTATTGTCTGTGTTTGTGGAACACGTGCACGCTGGTGTGCGGCCGCGCGGTCGGGTCAGCTGACTCGCTGGAGCCGCTCGTCGTCGTGCGCTGACTTAAGTCCGATGAACTGAAAGGAAAAGGGTTTACTTTCATCCCAGCTACAAAATTGTAAGAGATTAAAAACGAACAGAGGTGGCAATGAAAGGGCAGATGAAACTACTCATAATAATTTAAGTTTACTCACGAAGGCGTCAATGTGTCGACGTCCAAGTTCTGCAAGCAGAACCACTGAGGTTCGAGGTTTTCATCATTTTTGGCACAGTCCAAAGTTCCGTTGTACAGCAACAGGTCATCCATTAAAACCTAAACGAACGATAGAGATAAGTGACTGTTTTAATATCTTTCCATTCGTTTACAGGTTTGAGTCATATAAATACGTGGTTCAAATAAATACGTGGGCAGTAGATCCAGTCCGGTCGGACGTATTGGTGAAGTTGCTGTTTGTCTCTCTCCTCCATTGGCCGTTCAGAAGCCAGGCGTTCGGGCCTAGTCGAGGTGCTCTTTATCACAATTCTAATTGGTTAGAAGTTAAAATATGAACTTAGGCAACTTACTCCGAACTCCTTGACACCTCTCTTTGGAGTTTTCCCGTAGTTCCATATCTTCATACCGTACACGGACACGGGGACATCGAATACAAAGAACACCCTGGAACATATAATGAAATGAAGTCATTCTTTCCGGCTTTGTGCCTTGTTCTTCGTATTGTCACATTAAAACAAACTTATAATCTTGGCTTTTTGGAAGAATGTTCCTGTTAAAACCTTCCAAAAGAGTCCTTCCTTCTCTGTATCTGTATTTTTTCTACATAAGATAGATTCTTGACTTTATTTTTGGTATTTGGTTGGAACAAATAAGCTAGATACACTGTAGCTGTACCTACTTGTACACTATTATAAACTTGTCTGTCAAGATTCAGAAGAAACTTTTTAAGTCTTTGATACACAGTCGATACAGACCTGTTAAGCGTGTGTGGTAGCACGGGTGTGAGCCACGAGTGCGCGGCATCGCCCACGCACGCGTTGTGTCCGTCGATGAGCTTGTCAGGCGTGCGCACGTCCTGCGCACGCGGGTCCAGTACGTTTACGCTCGCAGGATGTGCGCACACATCTGCTCGAACAATCAAATAAATTAACATGGCGAAGTTTACTGGTGGATTATATTTACTGTCAATCGGAGGAACGAGGGAAATGTTCGTAATCACTACTTTGGGCCAGCTCCTTGGTAGGGTAAAATAAAGCAGTGTGTTGCAGCACCACAGCGCAAAAATAACTTCGCATTTGCAAGTGCGCGGAATAGCAGACTTGCAATGTAGAAGGTAGGGTTGCCATATTTTCCCGAGACTCCATCGAGACACTTTAGCAAAGGATGATTTCTATACGAAAAAAACAACCAAAAACTATTAGAAAAGCACAACGCTCAAAACGCGAAGACCCCAAACCCAACATCAATCACAATGAAACATATACCAATTTAATCAGCATTAATGTGTTATTTTATTATACTGCGTAAAAACTTAATAATCAAATGTATGCGGTATGAGAGATATAAAACACTTTGCAAAATGTAGTTTTAACCAAGTCATAGATACCTACTAAAATATTAACTATACTTACTCATCTTTTTACTAAACGTACTACCTATTTTATAGTAATTTGAAATGACCTACCCTACCTATAGGAATTTAACATGACCAGTAACCAGAAACTCTAGAATCATAATATCCGTAAAAACGATTTTACGTAGGTACCTACCGTAAAACCTGGGTTACTTTGATCAGTTTTGGAGCTTCATGTGTTTGCATTTTATTTATTTTTGCTTTTAACGGCTACAACAAAAATCTTTTATACATATACTTGGAGAAAGGGAACTAATAACATAGGTGTAAGTGCGGTGGCTATATGTTATTGTCATACTTTGTATACTCCATTTTTTGTCTACAGGTACCTCATATTTATCTCATCGGTTTGGCCAGTGTAACCCCGAATAGCTTAGTTATTAGGTATCTATAAGCTATAATTTGGCATACGTTTCATTTTAATCGTTAGATATCAGTTGTCTGGATCTTTCTGGGCATTGTCCTTTAGGACAAAGGTCATTCATTACAGTACAAGTTATATTAAGTATACAGGGTGTAAACGAATTCGTGTAATTCTTTAAAACCACATGATCTACTACTGGTGTAGATTGGCCCCGCACGGGATTTAGCTTGTTTTTTTTTTTCATTCTGTCCTCGTAACTGACTAAACCGCTTATTAAGAAATAAGTAAGAAGTAAGAAAAAAAAATAGCATTTTTTTTTAATTATAATTGAGTGAACTTTTCGATGCCACGCATAAATTAATGAACACACGGCGACAGGGCTGGCAGGTACGACTAACGTGATATCGCTCTTTTCAGTCAGTTAACTCGGGGCTCTAAAATGACTCAGATATAGAAAACCAAGTTTTTTTTTGAATTTTTATTTCAGTTTATTTTCACCAATATCTCATTTAGGGCTAATCTGTATCACCAGTACCTAGATCACGCGGTTTGAAGGAATGACACGAATTCGTTTACACACTGTATACCTAGCTAGCTGGTTGGAACGGACTATACAATTATTCCATTTGGAGTTCCGTAGTCAAACTAGGAACCCTTCAACAACCCTTAGCTTCGCCATGTTTGTCCGTATGTGACAGCTATTTTACTCACAGGTTATTAGTGCTTTAAAGCTGTTTGGCATTGCAATACATACCAGGTATAAGGGACGGTGTACCGAAAACTGAAACAGTGAATTCAGCCTATTATCATTTATATTATTCTGAATTGAAAATAAGTCGAAATTTTGGTCGGAATTTTCAGACTTTTCTTTTCACAAATTTTACATTTTTCAGCTGTAAAATAAGCAATCCTATTAGGACACACAGCACGTTGCAAAAATAAAATGTATTTTTTTATAAATCGGAAAATTCGAAAGATTTCGTTGATATTTTCCAAGGATTTTCAATTCAAAATAATGAACTAAATTCACTGTGTCAATTTTTGGTAACCTGTCCTTTACACTCAGTTTATTTACCTGCCGAAACACTTATTGAAATACAATAAAACATGGGCAAATTAGCAATTTCCAGGAAATTCGGAAAATTCCGAGAGAAAAAACCACTTATTTTCGATTCAGAATAATGGGCTGAATTCACTGTTTCAGTTTTCGGTACACCGTCCCTTAAACCCAGTATATATAACGCCTAAAAAGTTATGCCATGAAATCGTTCAAGTCTTTTTTTATTCTAGCTTCTTACATTTGAAGTATGGTACACCGTCACGAAACATGAAACCCGAATAACTGCATCTCGAAAGCACGCCATCACGGATGTAATTGACGTGTAATTAAGAGCTCTTACACACCACGTTTTTTTCAGGCGCCGTGGACGCGCGTTTCGCTATCACGCGTTGTCGGCGCTGCTAAACTTGAAATAGGCAGATTACTTGCGATTGCATCGCTGCAAACTCACGAGAAACGCGCTACAGACGCGCGTGAGCAACTCTCCTTGCAAAGTAAAACGCGTATAGCACGCGCGCGAAGAAGCGTGTATCGCGCTACAGACGCACGTGCGCAACTCCGACCGATTAAAATGCGCTGTACGTATGTGTTTGCAGCTTACAGCCGCGCTGTGCCAGCGCGTCTGTATCGATGTAACTCCGCGCGACGAACGCGTCGACAGCTCGCGAAAAAGTCGTCATCTGCATACTACAATTTTATGAACGTGTGAATAGGTAAATTGGTTGCGATAACATCGCGTTTGCAGCGCGTTATAGTTGCGTGCGACGCGCGTCGACAGCGCCTGAAAAAAACGTGGTGGGTAAGAGCCCTAACACGAATAAATTTTACCCGAATCGCTCCACCACGAAATCAAGCCTCCACGAATCGCTCCACCATGAAATCATTCCACCACGAGTCGATACATCACTAAATCACGCTACCACGGATTGGTACATTATGAAATCAAGGCACTTGGGGCCCACGAATCACTAACTGGATTTCACCGACAATATCGCCTACACGAGTGACGATACTTTAGTCCGGCGCACCCTGGGCCGTTAGCACCGTAACCTCACTAGCTGGCAATTTTTTTACCATACAACATGAGCTATTCTCATATAGCTCGTGGCGACATGAGAGAAGAGAAGAAGATCGACAATATGAAGCAACAGTGCCTGGAATCTGATGATTGTTACAACTCACAGATTTTATGACAGTTAAGATCAGGAATAATATCATCACGACTAGCGGACTGGCTATTACCAGACGACATGGTCTGTTATGCCTCATGATGACAAACAAAAACACAGACAAAATTAAATTAAATAATTAGAATCATGATCTTCTTCGTCTCTCGTGTTTTTTTTTTTTTTTTTTTATTTATTTATTCAAGAAAAATTACACAGAAAAGAAATTACCCATATCTTCTGCCAAACTGCTGTACAGTTTGTCGGCAGTGTTCTCGTGGGTCAATCGTGGATACAGTTTTGTGATATCTTACTTAATAGTGTCAGCACGAGCTATACGAAAATAGTTCAAGCTGTGGTGAAAAGATTAGCCAGTCAGCAAGGTTGGTAGTTGGTAGCGGAGCTGACTGCCCAGGGTGCGCCGGACGTATTTACTTAATTATTGACACTCGTGAAGGCTCTTTTCATGCACCCCATGAAATGAAACCCCATGAATCATGATGATATAGGTGCACACGGCCGAAAAAGTGGTTTTCCGCCCTAAGATTGAAATTCGTTTGCACGTCATAAAACAATAAAGTCACTTTTCACTTGCAACAATTATCTGACAACAACCTTAGCGATATTTTCATTTGATAGGAACTGTTGTCAAAACTGGTAAACCACTTATTTAGCCGACCGTATAAACACATACCTACTCTTATTCATCATCTGCCTAGCCTTTTCCCAACTATGTTGGGGTCGGCTTCCAGTCGAACCGGATGCAGCTGAATATCAGTATTTTACATGGAGCGACTGCCTATCAGACCTCCACAACCCAGTAATACGATACTCTTGCCACATACCTACTCTTATTAAGATATTAAAATAAATGGATTCTTTATTTTTAGGTTTATTGTTTGTTTATTGTACGTCGACATGTTACAACCCGTCCATCGAGTCGTGGTTGCATCAACTTCAACTAGGTAGACCAGCAGACGCCCGGTTGTCACCACTGCGTCGACTGCCCCGAGGACACGGCGCTGCACACGCTGCAGGCATGTCCTACGTGGGCGACGCAACGCCGCGAACTATTCGCGGCGGTCGGTGGTGACCTCTCGCTTCCGGCCGTGGTTCTGTCCATGGTCGGGAGCGAGAGTGCGTGGGAAGCCGTCGCCTCCTTCTGCGAGGAGGTGATGGCGACCAAGGAGGGAGCGGAGAGGGAGAGAGTGGCAGCTGCCACTCTCCCTTCCCGCGCTAGACGCACCGGGCGCCGGAGGGCGCGCGACGATCTCCGGCCACCGTAGTGTGTGGCCTGCGGGCGGCGGGTTAGGGGACCCGTCGCCCGACCAGTAACAGGCCCGAGAAGGCGGCGCGCTGTGTTCCGTGCGCGCCTCTCAGGAGGACGTGGGGCAAGGCCCCACAGAAGAAGAGGTCCGCCAGGGGTTGGCGGACCGAGGCCTGCCGGGGTCGCGGTGCATGCAGCTGCGAATCTCGCGACCTCGGCCAAGGGTCAGGAGAAGGAACACCGTGGGTTTTTAGCCGGTAAGAGTCCGGCATACCCTTCCGCCTTCCCAGGGCGAAGGGCATCCAAGAGGATTTTCACACGAAAAAAAAAAAAAAAAAAAAAGGTAGACCTCAGAACGCGTCAGGCTTTACTTCATTGCCCCAACATGTGGTCGAATATTATAAAAGTCACGACACGAATTTCGCTATGTGGTCTGTCTGTGTTTGCCACAACGCGTCATGGTCGTTTTTATAAGTGCCGTAACAAGAATTTCGCGATGTGGATGTGAAACCACAACACGTTGTGAGCTGCTTGTTTGTGTCAACCAACTTATGACATGTTGAATCGGTAAAAAATCATAGAAACTATTAGTCCGGTCAAGTTAGCTCAAAAAATAGGGGCAGGTTAACAGAAATTCGCATAGAGCTGAAAATTGGTACGAATGTTCGGAACACCATTATAAATCAAATGTAAAAAGTCCCAATCGATCCCACATTTGCAAAAAAAAAAAAAATTTGAGGTCAAAGTTTGCAAATATGGGTTTTTTGCGTTTTTTAGTCAAACGGTAAGTTTTATGATAAAAATAGATCAGACAAAGATTGTAGATAATGCAATTATCTATAAGAATTGACTACAATTTTTCTCCTAAACGTCACCGTTTTTGAGATATAGAGGTTGAAAAAGTTGTATTCTTCATAATATGCGTTTCCACGCCACCTGGAAGGTAGTGTACTTGGCTCGTTTTTTTAACGTGGTTTCCCCAATAGGCCTATCCCACAATCTATTGTGATCCTGTTTAATTTTATTTCAAAATATGTAAAAACTGGTACTATTGGAAATGATGAAAGCCGTGCGAATTCTAAAAAAATTGGTTAAATTATCCGTCTCAATTATAATCATCTCATAATTCTGCTTCCTCTTCTTCTTGTTCGTCTTCTTGTACTTCTTCCTCTGCTTGTTCTTCTTCTTCCTGCTGGGTGTAAGTAAATTGTTCTAACAGCGATGCATCAGATTTCTCCTCACTAATATTGTATGAATCCTCTTCTGATGGTGATTCAACATTGGAGCACGACTGACCTTCTCATCTGGTACATGTTAATCGCCATCAGAAGAGGATTCGTACGATATCAGTAAAGAGACATCTGATGCATCGCTTTTAGAACAATTTACTTACACCCAGCAAGAAGAAGAAGAACAAGCAAAAAAGAAGTACAAGAAGACGAACAAGAAGAAGAGGAAGCATTATCAGATGATTATGATTGAGACGGATAATTTAACCAATTTTTTTTAGAATTCACACGGCTTTCATCATTTCCAATAGTACCAGTTTTTACATATTTTGAAATAGTATTGAATTAAACAGGATCACAATAGATTGTGGGATAGGCCTATTGGGGAAACCACGTTAAAAAAACGCGCCAAGTACACTAGCTTCCAGGTGGCGTGGAAACGCATATTATGAAGAATACAGCTTTTTCAACCACTATAACTCAGAAACGGTGACGTTTAGGAGAAAAATTGTGGACCATTCTTGTAGATAATTGCATAATCTACAATTTTTGTTTCACCTATTTTTATCATAAAACTTACCGTTTGACTAAAAAACGCAAAAAACCCATATTTGCGAACTTTGACCTTGAATATTTTTTTTTGCAAGTGTGGGATCGATGGGGACTTTTTACATTTGATTTATAATGGTGTTCCGAACATACGTACCAATTTTCAGCTCTATGCGAATTTATGCACTTTGAAACGTCTAATTTGACCGGACTATATAGTCCGTTTTTTAATTAACCGGCACGAATGTCAGTAAATAGGAACATTATTTTCAAATTTGACCTTTCGTGCTTATCAATTCAGTTTCCGAGATAAAAAACGAACTTTACATACAAAATGATTTAAAACCAATACAAAAATCACTTTGTGTTTTAAAATGTGTATTTATCTTTTAACCTGAGTTATTTACGATACTTACATTACGTTTTACTAAGACATCTTATAGTCATACTGACTACGGAACCCCGTATTTGCGATAAGCACTTGGCCGGTTTTTATTAGTTCCATCCATTACATAAAGAATTAAGTTTTCATATCGTGATAACATGTCCATCGATTAGATATAAGATTAAGAAGACACAAACAGAAACAAAAATATTCGTTATTCGAGCCTTGGAAAGCCACATAATATGGAGTGTATAAAAACAAAGAAAACTTTTAATATTGCTCGCAGAAGAAGTTATCGTGTGGAAGTCCTATTGGACAACATAGTTGACAAAGATGTACAGTCATTGCTACTGCCTTTGAACATATTGCAACATATTACGTTCTGTCCCAAATACCGCATCAGAGACAATTTTATAACTCCCAATAGCCTCATTTGTAATTTAGTTTCATTACTTGGCACAATGATATTCATTTCTGCTTTCTTATTTCGCATTTATTCCCATTCCATGGATACATTCTACCGGGAACAAAATACCAGTTTTATTGATATCGCACTTTACCATCACTTCATCTTAACTTGTATCGGATTTGTTATAAATTACATCGTCTGCGTTGTCCAAACAAATGAAAGTATTTCGTTCGTCCTTACTTTTCAACACATCCATAGATATCTTAATAATGAGATTTATTTTAAGCGTTCTGTCTTCTGGAATTGGATATCTGTCCTCATGTTCATTAGTTTCTATGTCTTTTATGTCGTTTATTTTAGCATCATGCTAAACCTATCCAGCAGTTACACGTGCTGTATTTTATTTTTTATTTGTTTTGATTTAAATCAGATTTATGCTATCAGATTAGTTAAGCTTTTAAAAGACAAAGTGACTCTATGGAATATTCAAGCTCTGAATTCTGAAAATGTCAAAGATGCAGATGAAAAGGCTTATTGTAAAAGAATGTTTGAAGCTTACATAAATATACTGAAATGTTTTGATATTTATAGAATATCGTTTCAGCCTTCGGTAAGCACCTTCATAGGTCAAGTAAAAACGATTGCAAAAAGAAATGATTACAGAACCCTTTCTTTTTTAGATACTTCATCATACATTACAATCTTTTACTCATTCATTAGTTTACGTGGAGCTTATAATACAATTACTGAAAGTGGTGATGGTAAATAAGGAGTTGTTCGTAAGTATGAAAATTTATTTTTGATCGAAGATTAGGTACACAGTAAACAGTCAGAAATTCAAACTTTCTTTGAGACAAGTTACTGAGAGAACAACGAGTAAGGTTGATAAAAAAGGGAGTGCCTCCGCTGCCGGCGCCGGCACCCAAAAATAACGCCATTAGGAACTCACACTACATTACTGCCGGCAGTCGAGATTAAAAACATCGGCTGCCAGCACCCAAAATGGACTCCGGCGGAAGTAATAATCATCCCCTTCGTGTTAGGTAACTTTAAACCCTGAAGATAGAAATAGGAGCCCCGCACACGTCGACTCTGCTTTGGAAACCCAAACAACCTTACAAACATTCCCTTAAGTTTTTCATTTGATTTTATTGTGAAAATGAAAGTGGGTGACGAATAATCGTCTCATGAAGATTTTGAAGAGGCTTTGTTAGTAGTAGTTTGAGAGGCAGTGTTTATGGTCGACGCGGCGCCGGCAGCCAGTTTGGTAACCGGCGCCGGCACTCGTAATGGCAACCGGCGCCGGCAGCGGAGGCACGCCCGGAAAAAAACATAAAGTCTTATAAAAAGTTACTCATTAAAATACTGCACTGAAATGTACCTATTTGTTATGGTTTGATATATTTTTTTGCATTTTATGCAAATTTTATTAAAATATGATTATATCTTTTTAGAATTTATTATCAGTTTCACTACAATCTGTTTTCATTATGACGACGAAATATTTTATGCTTCAAATAATATTATGTCAGCAATGTGAGAAGTTCTATAAAGCGATGAATGGTGTTCAAGACTCATGTGCCCTCCTTTTGGGTTCAAATTGTACAGGTATTTATAATAAAAACATATTCTTTGCAATAGATAATTTTCTTTCTTTCAACTTCTACAAAAATGATTAAATAACAGAATGACGGTTAATGGTTAAGTTACATGATGGAAAATACTAATTTTGTTTACAGATGAAGAGAAAAAGCTATGCAAGAACATACAGCGCTTACATCAAGCTGCATTCAGCAAGTTAAGTGCGTGTGGAATGTTCTACATAGATGCAAAATTACCATTAAATGTAATTGGAATTTATCTTCACTATACTATAGTACTGCTGCAGTTCGCTTTTCTATAATCTTGGTTTCATTAAATTCATATTAACAGATCCTTCTGTGTTTCAATCAAATGTATTTAACATTATAAAAATCTTATAAGTTTTGGAGCATGCTGGCACCGTCTAACTTCATACAGTCGGACATTCGGACCATGTCAATCAAGCAAAAGGTGATTCCTTTAGCGAAAAAAAACAACCAACAAAAACTGTTGGACAATTTAGGACCAAACTTATTCATTAAAATTTAAGTTATAGGTATATTAATGATGTAGGTAGATGGTAGGAACGTACCAATACAATTATTATTTTTTAGAGTTCCGTAGTCAAACTGGGAACCCATAAAGCTTCGCCATGTCCGTCTGTATGTCACAGTTATTTTTATCACACGTGTGTTTTAATACCTAGTTATGTGCAGTTTCTTACTACTTTAGGTAAATTAAAGACCAAATTTGAAACAAAAACAATAATGGCGCCCAAACCCAGTAGCCCACCGGAATGCGTGGGAAGCAGCAAAAAAAAATTCCTTGCTCTCTCCGAAGTGTACTTTAATAGAAAAAAAGTTATTTTAAAGCATCATTTTGTTAAGTGAACTGTCAGCAAATTAATCAAACTTTTTAAGCGCTTTTGTATGGGCTGCGTCCCCAGTGCTGTACCTATTAAGTTATGTTAAACGATACGTCATTTTAGAGGTCGTAATCATAGCTTTATTTTGTTGTATGACACCGACAGTCAGACACGTGCAGGGAAAGAACTATGAATATTTTTCTTTTAGTAAATATTATCTTCCCTTCAATGTATACATTTATATAATTACGTCTCTCTTTAAATTCATGGCTCATCTTCCGTGCGGAAGATGTCCGGTCCTTTGGAAGGCATACGGGGGACACAGGTCCAACGCGCGGAGACCACTTTGAGAACTTTAATCTAAATTGGGATGGGGCACCAACCGGGGACTATCCACGGCTGCACTATTGGAATACTGTCATGGACCGTCCCAGGTAAGACTATTGTAAAATATGCTAAAAAATATCTGGTCTATGGGAAGGGGTGTTTAGTGGACTGGTTAACTTCTATTGCCGGAAGAAAACGGCGTCTGCCTTTCAAGCTTATAATTGAAATACGTTGGCAGACAGTGACTCGCCAGCTCACTAGCTCGGCCCTCTAAAAATCCGCTAGTACTTACATAGGCGAAGGGGGCAATAAGGCGTGAGCGGTTAGAGGTGTAGAGAGGTGTGGCCCCGGTTTCACCGTCGCGGATCTAAAAGACCCGGAGCGGGTTTTCCCGCTATTACGCCATTAGACACTTCCACCCCGAGCTCTGGCGGCCCCCTCTGGCCTAATTAATTCTTTCTCTAATTATGTTATATACTTGTATTCCTAAATGATCCAGCACATCATTCTGCAAACCCAGGTCCTGCTTGTAAGACTTCTCTTGTGAGATGATGGCGTTCCCGCTGGCGTGCTAAAGAACAGCCACATGTAACACAATGGTTTAGGTATACGTTCCATCTTACTCAAAGGAACCAAATCGCTTGCACTCCAGCCTATTCGTACTAGCCAAAATCAAAGTGAGAATCTTTATTCGCCTAATTTTTGCATACCTCCATAGAAATGTCAAGAAATGTCACAGTCACTGTAAGAAAAGTATAATATCTAAAAATATCATTTTTTTTCTAAGAATTATTGAAAAGATTCTTAGCTCCTTCCCTGCACATGCCTGACTGTTGGTGTCATACAATAAAATAAAGTTATTAAGTATTATGACCTTTAAAATGGCATATACCTACCACAACATGATACAGCAAAACGCTCATTCTCCTTTATTAAAGATGCACGTGAATAAAGCATGTTATTATGATACTATTTTTGAGTTCATAATTGGAACTTTACGACATACTCATGTACACTCGTAGATAGACGGTTTTTCAATACAGGGATCCGTTTACGAAATATTAAGCTTTAAAGTGGAAATATTAAGCTTTTGTTAAATTACGTTTCCCCACCCATGTAAACTAAACCACTAGTCTGAATACCTATCTGAAAAATATTCACAACAGTAGTATGATAACGATATTACAAGGGAAACTATCACAGCTAAGTAGGTTTTACTAGTTAACGAGTAATAGTCGACTAACTTAGGACGTTGCATAATAGGGTTTATCAGGTAAATCTGTAAAAAGTTCATAGAAACTCCATACAAAATGACTTATTTTTAAATCAACTGCAAAAATCACTTTGTATTATAAAACGTGTATTTATCTTTTACCCTGAATTGTTTACCGAACATTACGCTTTCTTGACTAAGACATCTTATAGCCATACTGATTACGGAACCCCACACTGTGAGTGGTTGGTTCAACAACCACTTGGTCGATTTTTATTGGTTCCATCCATTACGTAATTAATTAAGTTTTACGTAATTAATTAAATTCGTGTTGACATATCCATCGATTAGTTAAAAGATTAAGAATTCATAAATATTCGTCATTCGAGTCTTGGTACTTCACTTAATATGGAGTGTATAAAAACAAAGAATTGTTTTAATATTGCTTGCAAAAGAAGTTGTCGTGTGCAAGTCCTTTTGGAAAACACAGTTGACAAAGATGTACAGTCATTGCTACTGCCTTTAAACATATTGCAACATATTACTTTCTGTCCCAAATACCGCATCAGAGACAATTTTATAACTCCCAATAGCCTCATTTGTAATTTAGTTTCATTACTTGGCACAATGTTATTCATTTCTCTATTCTTATTTCGCATTTATATACTTTCCATGGACACTTTCGGCAAGAAATATAATTTAGCAGTTTATTATCTCTTCATCTTATTTTGTATCGGATTTGTTATAAATTACATAGTCTGCGTTGTCCAAAAAAATAAAAGTATTTCGTTCGTCCTCACTTTTCAAGACGTCCATAGATATCTGAACAATAAGATTCATTTTAAGCGTTCTGTCTTCTGGAATTGGATATCTGTTCTCATGATCATGAGTTTCTATATCATTGATGTCTCTTGCTTTAGCATCACACTAAACAAACACGTCAGTTACACGTGCTGTTCTTTACTTTTAATTTGTTTAGATGTAAATCAGATTTATGCTATCAGATTCATTAATATTTTGAAAGACAAAGTGAATCTATGGAATATTCAAGCGCTGAATTCTGAAAACGTCAAAGAT
The DNA here is from genome assembly GCA_905220435.1 of Amphipyra tragopoginis. Classification (NCBI taxonomy): domain Eukaryota; kingdom Metazoa; phylum Arthropoda; class Insecta; order Lepidoptera; family Noctuidae; genus Amphipyra; species Amphipyra tragopoginis. Next base: position 18,547,778 of record HG992009.1, read on the forward strand.
GCAGATGAAAAGGCTTATTGTAAAAGAATGTTTGAAGCTTACATAAATATACTGAAATGTTATGATATTTATAGAATATCGTTTCAGCCATCGGTAAGCATGAGTCCTGAGATATACCATAAGTTCTTAAGTATGGTTTAAATGTTTTCAAAAAAATAATAATGCCAAACCCTTTCTTTTTTAGATAATTCATTATACAACACTATCTTTTACTCATTCCTTAATTCACGTGCAGGTTATAATACAGATACTGAAAACAGTGACGATGAATAAGCAGTTTGTAAGTATGAAACAATTTTTTTACCGAAGATTACCGTAACGGTCAGAAATTGAAACGTTCTTTGAATATCAAGTTACTGAAAGGACAACTTGTGAGGTGGATAAAATACATAAAAAAAACATACATAAAAAATGCTTCAGTGAATATGTATTTGTCATGGTTTGATACATTTTATGCGGGCTAAAGATGCAAAGTTTATTAAAAAATATGTATATCTTTTTAGAATTTGTTATCAGCTTCGCTACAAGCTGTTTTAATTTTGACAACGAAATATTTTATGCTTCAAATAATATTATGTCAGCAATGTGAGAAGTTCTATAAAGCTATGAACGATGTTCAAGATTCATGTGCGATAATTTTGGGATCAAATTGTACAGGTATTTATGCAAAAATAGATTCTTTGCAATTAGAACTCTCCTACATTTGCCGTGCCTGACAAGGCCCACACATGTTTCTTATATTATATTAATGTACTTAACATCTATTTAACTTGTGGAGTGCAATAAATGTATTGAGTATTGAGATAATTTTCTTTCTTTCTTACTTCTACAAAAATGACAGAATGACGGCTAATGGTTAGGTTACATGATGGAAAATACAAATTTTCTTTGCAGATGAAGAGAAAAAGCTGTGTAAGAACATACAGCGCTTACATCAAGCATCATTCAGCAAGTTAAGTGCGTGTGGGGTGTTCTACGTAGATGCAAAATTACCATTAAATGTAATTGGACTTTATCTTCACTATACTATAGTACTGCTGCAGTTTGCTTTTCTATAATCTTGGTTTCATGAAAATCATATTATCAAATCCTTGTGTTTTAATAATTGGTATTTAGCATTGTAAAAGTCTTGTAAGTATTGGAGCAAGTTGGCACCGTCTAACTTCACACAGTTGGACATTGTGAGCATGTGAAGAGCAATCAAGCAAAAGGCGATTTCTATAGGGGAGAAAACAACCAACGAAAACTGTTAGACAATTTAGGACAAAACTTATTCATTACTTCAGAACTTATACATGTATCTAGGTAGGAACATACCTATACAATTATCCTTTTTTAAGGTTCCTTATCCAACTGGGAACACTTATTGGTTCGCCTTAACTGTCTGTTCATCTATATGTCAGAGCTATTTTACTCGCAGATTATTAGTGCTATAAAGATGAAATATAGTATGGCGATACCTAACACCTAAAAATATAAGTAATAAAATCTTTAAGTGTTATTAGTTTAACTTCTCTACATCCTAAGTAATAGGAACACAATATATTCTATAGCAGCTGACTTGTGGCTTACATAGATACCATGTATAAATCTGTTGTTTGATAGAAGTATAGTCGGCTATGCTGCTGTTACTGCTATAGTGTACTTCTATAATGTCATACTCATTTCAACGTAAGGAGTTCCTGGTTTTTCTACAAGACGTTACCATGCAAAGAATATCAAATATTTTTAAAAACAAACCATGTATGATGTAGCTATTTTACGGTTTTTGATGATGTCGTTTACGTTTTTTCGATAGCAGTCTCCTTACGGCTACAATTTACGAAATGACGGCTATGTCAAGACACATCTTTCGTTGAACAGAATATAATTTGGGCAATTTAATAGCCTTAAGTTCACTTTAACGTGTTATATAGCATTACTATAGAATTATAATACAGTTATAAAGGGTAACTAGGGATTACTAGAGCCGTATGAATGCTTTTTAAGAGGGTACGAATTACCTGTTATTACCATACTGAGGGGGTATTTCACTAACCTATCATTAAACTGTTCATTAAGCTAATTCGGTCTCTGAACTTTTCAATAGCTAAAATTTGCATTTCACCAACATATCAGTAGTGAAGACAGAGCGCTGTCAACAGTGACGTGAGGCCGGTTTCGTAAACATGTGTGCACTTAGTGAGATGTAGTTTGATTGTAGGTTGGTTGAAAAATGTTGTAAATGTGTGCGTGTGTGCGTGTATGCACAGAGCGGAGGTGTAGTTTTGGCATGCTTCACTGTATTGTTCGCAGCGTTCCGTCTTGGTTCTTTATTTGGTCTGAGAGTGATAATGACAAGATTATTGAACACATAAATGTCATATTTCGAGGTCACATTTAGCTTATCTGGTCAATAGTTACGGATTACATGTTGGTGAAATACCCCCTAAGACCCCTAAGTGATGTAAAGGACCCTTTTTACACTTCTCAAAAATACTTAGTTTACGAGTAGGTAGTACACAATTCGTCTCATTTAATGTTTTAATTCGTTTGTATAGTTATATTCCATAATGGTGTTGGTATAATATACTTTGTGAGTTGTGGTCTGTGAACATTGCGCGTCATCGTTATAATTATCTTGGGTAAATAAAGTGTTTTCTACTATATTGTGTCAAGTTTTACTGGAAACGCTGTTTTACTGACATATCCATATTCTGAAGAAAACTTTCATTACACATTACTTACGCGGAAATAATGATCAGTGAAAGAAAAAACAAGGTACAATCTCCAAAATAAAAAAATCTGTGTCTTGGTGGAGAAGTCCCCCCTATACTATTAACTTTTAATGAGAGTGTTTTTTATTCTTCGTTATCCTGTTAGCTATCTAGGACAGTCAGATTACAGCTCACAAGCTGTAAGTATAATAGATCCCATCAAAAATATTCATGTAAAAAAAGCCACGACTCGCGACTCTTTTGCCGTAAGATCTAATGTAAAGCCAAGGCGCCCCTCCTTCATGTACCGAAGTATAATAAATTTTTTTGGACTTGGCAGTCACGCAGCATTAGACTATACTAGACTACTTGTTTACCGTGGCACAGATTTGTTTATAAAATTAACAAGGTATCTTGCATCACAGTAATACTCATGCTTCTGTAACATAATTTTCAAACTTTCGCTCTCATCCGTTACAAAGATTTAGGGGGCTTTAAAATGGACTTGAGTTGCTTCGATAGAAAGGTGTACGGTCGTGCTTGCTCGACGTTGGCGGGGGCTCTGCTGTGTCTCCTGATACAGTAGAAAATGTTTTGGGTCAACACAAGATCTTAAAACACTAATTATGGTGTCGATGCGCCCCATTTATGTGTTTTAATGCAGCTTTGAAAATTGGGTTAAAAAGGCTGATTAGCATGACTAAATGTACTGATATGCTTCTACGTGGGACACACTGAAAGTTCTTAGAAAATAAAATACTGAATGAAGCATTAAGTTGCTAATACCTTTACTGTTTTTCTAAATATTCTCCATTCCTTTCTTAGCAACGTCGCATTCGATGGAACCACTGAGAGAAGTAGTGGGCCCGCCCACTCTTCTTTAGGGATCTCTTCCACGGCCATTTCGAATGCAGTCACTGCATCTTCAGGGTTCGCAAAGCGAATACCTCGAAGTTTATCTTTGATTTTTGAAATAAATAAGAGTCGCAAAGTGCCAGATCGTCATTCACCATAAAGTCTATGATGATGAAAACTCAAACTCTACCACTGCCGTCAAGCAATAAGATAAGAATAAAAACAATCTGAAACTACTATAATGTTAAAAAACCAGGGAGAATAATGATTTGTAAAAAAAAATTAAGAGAATTCGAATATTCACACACCTACTGTGCGGATTATCTTGTTTCGGGTTCGTAACAATACAACGTTATTTTTAGTATATAATATAATACGGTTAAAAGCCGAATGGCGGTTACACCTAGGTTTAGCCGGGTACAACTAGGTGCAACCAGTAGCAGTTGGTTAGAACTAGGTGGAGCTTAAGTCGACGGAGCCCCGCTGTGCGGCGCTCCTATTTCTGTCTGCAGGGTTTAAAGTAACCTAACACGAAGGGGATGACGGGGGCTTCGTTCGCTCCCTTCGCTCGCTCACTCTAGCCCCCGTCATCCCATTCGAACCTAACCTATCCGTGTCGGGGTTACCCTTAACCATCGGTGTGCGGCTGCACCTAGTTCTAGCCGCTATGATGAAGGCTAAACCTAGTTCTAACCGAAGATAAGTAGGATAGATTTAAGTTTAACCGCATGTGGTCGGCTGCACCTAGTTGTACCCGGCTAAAACTAGGTGTAGCCGCACTTCGGCTATTAGCCGTAATATATACAAAAACCGAGACACCCCAACAAGATTTTCATCAGAACTGCCTGAATATGTGTTTTTTTTAATAAATCTCCAAGTTACACCGTAGTTTATGTCGCGTTAAGTTCCCTAGTAAAGTGTGAAATGCCTGAGATGTGCTATGCAGGGGTTGTCTAATACAACGAAACTGACCGAGCGGACCATCTAAAGCCTCAAGGTGTCTATTCCCGTCAACTGTTATGGGTAGAAACCTACAGAAACAAAATAGAAATTTATGAAAAAAAAAAGTTGTTAAAAAATATGTCAACCGATTCTCCTAGTGATTTTGAACAAACTAGTTTCAGGTTTAGTATATACTAAAACTAAGCTTGTATATCCAAGTTTCATCACCCCTGACGATGTCAAACACAGCATTCGAGGCACCGCCGTTGTACTTTTCTAGCATTTCGCGGCACCAATCTACGCGACGTCGATTTTGGTCTTCGGTCAAATTATGGGGTATCCATCTAGTACATAGCTTACTGAGGCTTAAATGCTCATATAAGATTTTTCTGCACCTGACTCATACCGATACCGATAACATAAGCTTGCCCGAATCTATTGGTAGATCACTCTCTTATCAGCCTCTATCAGGCGCCGCACAGAACGTCAGTTGTCGCCGTTGCAGGACGTCCCTCAAGCAGGTCATCAGTAACATTCCTACGACCACGTTTAAACTCATTGAACTACAAAAACATGGCACGTGATGGGACTTCAACATGAAAGGCTAATCAAAGCCTATCATAACTTTGTTGTTGACTATCCTCCGGCTTCTGATTTTAGAATTTAGGATAAGCAAATAGGTACTTAAGTAACATTTGAGTATTGATTTGTCAAAAAAATTACGGATTTTAAAACATTTTTGACAACTTTAAGTGTTTACAAATGCTTGAAGTTCACCTGTATACCAAAAGTGAACAACTAATTAGAATTTTGTGTTACTTGGTATGTAACGTGGGTGTGATTTTCTTTTATTTGCGTGGATGTTGTGGTTGAATAGGTCTTTCAAAAATATTCGGGTAGGTATGTCATAAACAGTTTTATTTACACTCATGTCAAGCTCGAATTATGAACTCAAAAATAGTACCATCATGATAATTATGCTCTATGCACGTGCATCTCTAATAAATTTTAAAACTTTTACCAACGTACAGTTCTCTTAGGGCTGATTTTTCAACCGTCAGATAACTTTTATCTGGGGAATAAGTTTGACGTTTTGACAGCTTTTGTATAGAAAATATTTCAAACCGTCTTAATTATTCCTTGAATAAAATTTATCTGACGATTGAAAAATCGGCCCTTAACAAAATAATGCTTAAAAATAACTTTTTATCAAGTATACTTCGGACTAGAGATGGGATTCTACTGGGTAAATTCCTGAGTAAATTCAAATTTAGGTAAAAATCGGGTAGGTATTTACCCGGGTAAATACCCAGACGGTGGTTATTTATTTTTAAAAGAATGAAGTTGTTGAAACATATTCGTAATAACTTCATATGATGATGAGGGCAGCAAAGCGGGCAAATTTCAAAATATTGGTCCTTATTACGTTGTACCGCGGTAATATTTGTTAGTTAATTGTACGGTCAGCATCAAAAGTAGCTGAACAGTAGAGTTTTTAAACTTGGCATTAATTAGAAAACGAAATGTTTTAAAACAAAAATTTTAATAGATACCTAGAGCTGCTAGATATAGCTCTAAGTATGCCTTAAATTTTTTGCTTCCTATCAATTAGTTATCTAATTAATGCAAAGTCAAAAAACTCAAATGTTCAGCTACTTTTGATGCTGACTGTACCAATTCGCAAATTAGCCGTCGGCGTCGCCAGGTCGCAAAAAAAGGGTTTGACTTGCTTAACGTCGGTCACTTCTGAATTTTGGGAGTGTTATGTTTAGGTGTTCTTATGAAAATTTGAAATTTTCGACCTTGAGTGACCTCGGCGCGCCCTTAAATACCATTTTATCCCGACGTTTCGGCCGAATTACACCGGCCGTGGTCACGGGTAGACTGAAGTGCCGCAGCAGTTGTCATCTTTGTGAAGCAAGAGTATTTTCATCTACCCTCACTCGATCTTGATTTTTATTTTATTTTATTAAGTTATCGTCGATACTTCGACACACTACCCTAACGACGTACATTAAGGTATCTGTGTTTGTCGGTTTTCGTTATAAAGTGTGTCCTAGGGTACCATCATGTCTCACCTTTACCTATATACAACGAGAAAAGCTAACGACCTGTCTGTTTCCATTTCAAAAGTTTTTATTCGTTCCATCCATTACATAAATAATTACGTTTTAATTTCGTGATGATGTCCATCGATAAGATATAAGATAAGATAAAGAAGACTCAAAAAGAAACAAAAATATTCGTCATTCGAGCCTTGATAATTCACCTAATATGGAGTGTATAAAAACAAAGAAAAAATGTAATATTGCTCGCAGAAGAAGTTATCGTGTGGAAGTCCTATTGGACAACATAGTTGACAAAGATGTACAGTCATTGCTACTGCCTTTGAACATATTGCAACATATTACGTTCTGTCCCAAATACCGCATCAGAGACAATTTTATAACTCCCAATAGCCTCATTTGTAATTTAGTTTCATTACTTGGCACAATGATATTCATTTCTGTATTCTTATTTCGCATTTATTTAAATTCCAAGGATATTTTCGACAGGGAACAAAATATCAGTTTCATTGATATTGTACTTTACCATCACTTCATCTTCACTTGTATCGGATTTGTTATAAATTACATCGTCTGCGTTGTCCAAACAAATAAAAGTATTTCGTTCGTCCTTACTTTTCAAGACATCCATAGATATCTTAATAATAAGATTCATTTTAAACGTTCTATCTTCTGGAATTGGATATCTGTCCTCATGATTATGAGTTTCTATATAATTGATGTCTCTTATTTTAGCATCATGCTAAACATGCCCGCCAGTTACACGTTCTGTTATTTAATATTAATTTATTTTGATATAAATCAGATTTATGCTATCAGGTTAATTAAGCTTTTGAAAGACAAAGTAACTTTATGGAATATTCAAGCTCTCAATTCAGAAAATGTCAAAGATGCAGATGAAAAGGCGTATTGTAAAAGAATGTTTGAGGCTTACATAAATATATTGAAATGTTATGATATTTATAGAATATCGTTTCAGCCATCGGTAAGCACCTTCATATGTCAGGTAAAAACATTTTGAAAAAGAAATTAAATCAAAACCCTTTCTTTTTCAGATACTTCACCAAACATTACTATCTTTCACTCATTCCTTAATTAATGTGCAGGTTATAACACAGATACTGAAAATCGTAATGATAAATAAGCAGTTTGTAAGTATGAGACTCAATTTTTTATCGAAAATTACTGTTGTACAACGTCATTAAAACGTTGTTTGAATATCAAGTTACTGAAAGGACAACGTGTGAGGTGGATAAAATTTATAAAAAGATACCTACTTCTAAAAAATACTACATTTTATGAGGGCTAAAGATGCAACGTTTATTAAAAATATGTTTATTTTTACAGATGTTTTTATCAATTTGGCTACAGTCTGTTTTCATTTTGACAACGAAATATTTTTTGCTTCAAATAATATTATGTCAGCAATGCGAGAAGTTCTATAAAGCGATGAATGGTGTTCAAGACTCATGTGCGATACTTTTGGGTTCAAATTGTACAGGTATTTATAATAAAAACATGTTTTGCAATAGATAATTTTCCTTCTTTCTCCTACTAAAATGATTAAATGACAGAATGTCTATTAATGGTTGGGTTACATGATGAAAAATACAAATTTTCTTTGCAGATGAAGAGAAAAAGCTGTGTAAGAACATACAGCGCTTACATCAAGCATTATTCAGCAAGTTAAGTGCGTGTGGAATGTTCTACGTAGATGCAAAATTACCATTACATGTAATTGGACTTTATCTTCACTATACTATAGTACTGCTGCAGTTCGCTTTTCTATAATCTTGGTTTCATTAAATTCATATTAACAGATCTTTCTGTGTTGCAATCATTTGTATGTTATCATTATAAAAATCTTATAAGTTTTGGAGCAAGTTGGCACCGTCTAACTTCATACAGTTGGACATCGTGAGCATGTAAAGATCAATCAAGCAAAAGGTGATTTCTATAGAGAAGAAAACAACCAAAAAAAACTGTTGGACAATTTAGGACAAAACTTATTCATTACATTACAAGTTATATATTATGTACGTAGCTGGTAGGAACATACGAATACAACTATTCTTTTATAGGGTTCCGTAGTCAAACTGGGAACCCTTATTGGTTCGCCATATCCGTCTGTCCATCTGTATGTCACAGTTTTTTTACTATCAAATTATTAGTGCTAGGTATAAAGCTGAAATTTAGCATCGCTCGCGGTCTTTCAAAAATATTGAGGGATGTTAGAAACAGTTTTTCAATATAGGGATCCATTTACGAAATATTACGCTTTATAATAGTCATTTGTTAGACTTACGTTTCCCCACGCCCTGCGAGCTAAAATCACTTCTGAATATCTGTAAAATATTCACATGAGTAGATCAAAACTGGGCCTAATTTACCTCTAATCGCTTAGGAAAACCAAATTTTTCTTCAACATGCAAGTCCTAATTGAAGGTTATTTTGAATAAAATAATCGTCATAGCAATAGCAGTACCATATAATAAAAAAATGTAAAAAATAAAAACGTTCCGCTAATTATCGGGTGAGTGTAGTCGGCCAACTTATGGCGTATTGTTGGATCTGTAAAAAGTTCATAGAAACTCCATACAAAATGACTGAAATCAACTGCAAAAGTAACTTTGTATTTTATAATGAGTATTTGTCTTTTACCCTGAATTGTTTACCATACATTATGCTTGACTACGGAACCCCGCCCCACACTATGAGTGGTCCAACAAGCACTTGGTCCGTTTTTATTGGTTCCATCAATTACATAAATAATTACGTTTTAATTTCGTGATAATGTGTCCATCGACTAGATATAAGATAAGAAGACTTAGAAACAAAAATATTCGTCATTTGAACCTTGTTAATTCACATAATATGGAGTGTATAAAAACAAAGAAAAAAATTAATATTGCTCACAGAAGAAGTTATCGTGTGGAAGTCCTATTGGACAACATAGTTGACAAAGATGTACAGTCATTGCTACTGCCTTTAAACATATTGCAACATATTACGTTCTGTCCCAAATACCGCATCAGAGACAATTTTATAACTCCCAATAGCCTCATTTGTAATTTAGTTTCATTACTTGGCACAATGATATTCATTTCTGTATTCTTACTTCGCATTTATTTAAATTCCAAGGATATTTTTGACAGCGAACAAAATATCAGTTTCGTTGATATTGTACTTTACCATCACTTAATCTTCACTTGTGTCGGATTTGTTATAAATTACACAGTCTGCGTTGTCCAAACAAATGAAAGTATTTCGTTCGTCCTTACTTTTCAAGACGTCCATAGATATCTTAATAATAAGATTCATTTTAAACGTTCTATATTCTGGAATTGGATATCTGTCCTCATGATCATGAGTTTCTATATCATTGATGTCTCTTATTTTAGCATCATGCTAAACACGCCCGCCAATTACACGTTATGTTATTTAATATTAATTTGTTTTGATGTAAATCAGATCTATGCTATCAGGTTAATTAACCTTTTGAAAGACAAAGTGATTCTATGGAATATTCAAGCTCTAAATTCAGAAAATGACAAAGAAGCAGATGAAAAGGCTTATTGTAAAAGAATGTTTGAGGCTTACATAAACATATTGAAATGTTATGATATTTATAGAATATCGTTTCAGCCATCGGTAAGCACCTTCATAAGTCAGGTAAAAACATTTTGAAAAAGAAATTAAGTAATTCAAAACCCTTTCTTTTTTAGATACTTCTCCAAACATTACTATCTTTCACTCATTCCTTAATTAACGTGCAGGTTCTAATACAGATACTGAAAATCGTAATGATGAATAAGCAGTTTGTAAGTATGAGACTCATTTCTTTTATCGAAAATTACTGTTCAAGAGTAAGAAATTAAAACGTTCTTTGAATATCGAGTTACTGAAAGGACAACGTGTGAGGTGGATAAAATGTATAAAAAGATGCCTACTTCTAAAAAATACTGCATTTTATGAGGGCTAAACATGCAAATTTAAATAAAAAATATGTACTTATATCTTTTTAGAATTTCTTTTCAGTTTGGCTACAAGGTGTTTTAATTTTGACAACGAAATATTTTATGCTTCAAATAATATTATGTCAGCAATGTGAGAAGTTCTATAAAGCGATGAATGATGTTCAAGACTCATGTGCACTCCTTTTGGGTTCAAATTGTACAGGTATTTATAATAAAAACATGCTTTGCAATAGATACTTTTCTTTCTTCTTTGCTTTCTTCTACAAAAATGATTAAATCACAGAATGTCGGTTAATGATTAGGTTACATGATGAAAAATACAAATTTTCTTTGCAGATGAAGAGAAAAAGCTGTATAAGAACGTACAGCGCTTACATCAAGCTGCATTCAGCAAGTTAAGTGCGTGTGGAATGTTCTACGTAGATGCAAAATTACCATTACATGTAATTGGACTTTATCTTCACTATACTATAGTACTGCTGCAGTTCGCTTTTCTATAATCTTGGTTTCATTAAATTCATATTAACAGATACTTCTGTGTTGCAATCATTGTTATTTAACATTATAAAAATCTTCTAAGTTTTGGAGCAAGTTGGCACCGTCTAACTTCATACAGTTGGACATCGTGAGCATGTAAAGATCAATCAAGCAAAAGGTGATTTCTGTAAGGGCTTGTACACAAAACTGCGATGCGATGTCGCGTCGCAAAAATCTGCGAGCTACATAGAACCATACCACCATATTTTGCTGCCATGCGGCTTTGTTTCGCATCGCATCGCAGTTCTGTGTACAAGCCCTAAAGACGAAAACAACCAACAAAAACTGTTGGACAATTTAGGACAAAACTTATTCATTACATTACAAGTTATATATTATGTACGTAGCTGGTAGGAACATACGAATACAACTATTCTTTTATAGGGTTCCGTAGTCAAACTGGGAACCCTTATTGGTTCGCCATATCCGTCTGTCCATCTGTATGTCACAGCTTTTTTACTCACAGATTGTTAGTGCTATAAAGCTGAAATTTAGCATCGCTCGCGGTCTTTCAAAAATAGTGAGGGATGTTTTAAACAGTTTTTCAATAAAGGGATCCATTTACGGAATGTACCTAATGCTTTATAATAGTCATTTTTGTTAGACTTACGTTTCCCCACGCCCTGCAAGCTAAAATCACTTCTGAATATCTGTAAAATATTCACAAGAGTAGTATACATAACGTAATCAAGGGAAACTATCACAGCTGAGTAGATTCTGTAAAGTTTACGAGTACCTACTTAATAGTCGGCCAAATTATGGCGTATTGTTGGATCTGTAAAAAGTTCATAGAAACTCCATACAAAATGACTTAAATCAACTGCAAAAGTAACTTTGTATTTTAAAAATGAATACCTATTTTTATTTTACCCTGAATTGTTTATCATACATTATGCTTGACTACGGAACCCCGCCCCACACTGTGAGTGGTCCAACAAGCACTTGGTCCGTTTTTATTGGTTCCATCAATTACATAAATACTTACGTTTTAATTTCGTGATAATGTGTCCATCGACTAGATATAAGATAAGATTAAGAAGACTTAGAAACAAAAATATTCGTCATTTGAGCCTTGTTAATTCACATAATATGGAGTGTATAAAAACAAAGAAAAAATTTAATATTGCTCGTAGAAGAAGTTATCGTGTGGAAGTCCTGTTAGACAACATAGTTGACAAAGATATCCAGTCATTGCTACTGCCTTTGAACATATTACAACATATTACTTTCTGTCCCAAATACCGCATCAGAGACAATTTTATAATTCCCAATAGCCTCATTGGTAATTTAGTTTCATTACTTGGCACAATGATATTCATTTCTGCTTTCATAATTCGCTGTTATTTACTTTCCATGGACACTTATGGCACGGAATATAATAAAAGTGGCATGAATCTTGCAGTTTATCATCACTTCATCTTCACTTGTATCGGATTTGCTATAAATTACACCGTCTGCGTTATCCAAACAAATAAAAGTATTTCGTTCGTCCTTACTTTTCAAAACGTCCATAGATATCTTAATAATAAGATTCTTTTTAAGCGTTCTGTCTTCTGGAATTGGATATCTGTCCTCATGATCATGAGTTTCTACGTCATTGATGTCTCTTACTTTAGCATCATGCTAAACATACCCAGCAGTTACATGTTCTGTTATTTACTTATAATTTGTTTGGATGTAAATCAGATTTATGCTATCCGATTAATTAAGCTTTTGAAAGACAAAGTCACTCTATGGAATATTCAAGCTCTTAATTCAGAAAATGTCAAAGATGCAGATGAAAAGGCGTATTGTAAAAGAATGTTTGAGGCTTACATAAATATATTGAAATGTTACGATATTTATAGAATATCGTTTCAGCCATCGGTAAGCACCTTCATAAGTCAGGTAAAAACATTTTGAAAAAGAAATTAAGTACTTAATTCAAAACCCTTTCTTTTTTAGATACTTCATCAAACATTACTATCTTTTACTCATTCCTTAATGTACGTCCAGCTTATGATACAAGTAGTGAAATTAGTGATGATGAATAAGCAGTTTGTAAGTATGAGACTCATTTTTTTTATCGAAGGTTACAAGTTAACAGTCAGAAATTAAAACGTTCTTTTAGTATCAAGTTACTGAAAGGACAACATGTGAGGTGGATAAAATACATTAAAAATACTGCACTGATTATGTATTTGTTATGGTTTGATACATTTTATGAGGGCTAAAGATGCAAAGTTTATTAAAAATATGTTTATTTTTACAGATGTTTTTATCAATTTGGCTACAGTCTGTTTTCATTTTGACAACGAAATATTTTATGCTTAATATAATATTATGTCAGCAATGCGAGAAGTTCTATAAAGCGATGAATGATGTTCAAGACTCATGTGCGATCATTTTGGGTTCAAATTGTACAGGTATTTATAATAAAAACATATTCTTTGCAATAGATAATTTTCTTTCTTCTTTGCTTTCTTCTACAAAAATTATTAAATGACAGAATAACGGTTAATGGTTTGATTACATGATGGAAAATACAAATTTTCTTTGCAGATGAAGAGAAACAGCTGTGTAAGAACATACAGCGCTTACATCAAGCATCATTCAGCAAGTTAAGTGCGTGTGGAATGTTCTACGTAGATGCAAAATTTCCATTACATGTAATTGGACTTTATCTTCACTATACTATAGTACTGCTGCAGTTCGCTTTTCTATAATCTTGGTTTCATTAAATTCATGTTAATAGATCCTTCTGTTTTTTATATTCTAATTCATTTGACATGTGTACATGTGCAACTTAATTTAATATTTGCATGCCTATATTACTGGTGAAATATGTCTTGGTCTATTTTTTATGTAACAACTTGTGTACCATATTTCAAGGAAATAAATAAATAAATTAAATAAAATTATTATAAGTTTTGGAGCTTGTCTAACTTCACAGAGTCAGCCATCTCGCCATCGTAAGCATGTGAAGATCAAACAAGCGAAAGGTGATTTTTGTAGGGAAAAAAAACAACAAACAAAAACTTTTGGATAATTTAGGACACAACTTATTCATTACATTATAAGTTAGGTATTTATTATATGTAGGTACTTAACACAGCTAAAAGCAGGAAAGTAGTAGTTGTGTGAAATAATATACAGCATGTAAGGGTAAACATCGTTATCACTCAAACCATGGTAGTTGACTTAAACATAAAAATATAGGAAAAGTAAAAAAAAAAAAATATATACGCGCGAGAAATGAGCGGCGCTGCAGCGCTACGACGCGGCGTATACACAATACACACTCGCTAACGAGACAGCTGACTGACTGGGGTAGCAAACTGTACGGGGCCGTGAGTAGGGCTACGCGGGGAGTTCCCCGCGCCCTCTCCCGTAGCTTGTTGCCCCCGCGCATCGGGTGAAATGCTTTTGAGGAAAAACGAAAATTTTATAAAAAAAATAGTTTGTTATTTTTCATTGATTTTACGTTCTATAAATGAAACCAAACCACTGGTTTCAAGGGTAACGGTGTTTACCCTTACAGCTTGTGTATAAAATATAATATACACTTCTCATCAAAAAAATCGAAACACTTCCGAAATTATCTTTGTGGCGACAATTAAACAAAAAAACAAGCATTAATTCATTATAGAAAAAACATAATTTAGTAGCTGGAAGTTTGGCCTTTACAATGGTGTACGAAACTTCCAAAAATTTGTTTTTTTTTTCAATTTTTATCCTTTAAATGAATGGAACATTGTTTTGATTTAAACGTGTGTTTAGAGTTGGAGTACATTTGTCGTGCAAAAAACGCAAAATAACGCATTACTTTAAAATTTTCTGTTTGTAATTTGTTGATTAGGCTCTGTGACGTCTGTTAAAAAGTTTTTTTTCTAACACACATGCATACTTCACCCGCAGCAGCCGCCCAAGAAGTGGCATTGCTGGATTCTGGGACTAGTCAGCGTGTTGTGGCTGCAATCTTGCATCTAAGCCTCTTGTCTGTTCTTAGAGTGTACCAACGCTATCGGGAGACTGGCTTATTTACGCGCCATCCAGGATCTGGTAGGAATCGGGTCAGTTCTGCGTGAGACGGCCGGTTTATTGCAACCGTTTGTTTGCGAAATCGACGCCTTCGCGCTTTTCAACTGCAGCAGCAGTTCCGAGTAGTTCGAAGGGTGACTGTAAGTGGCTCTACGATTTGAAAAAGATTGAAGGAATGTAGACTGGTACCACACAAGCCAGCTAATGGGTCAAAATTAACAACAGACCATCGAAGAGCTCACCAAAAAAAATCGAAACACCTCGCAAGTTTTTGTTTTGAATGGATTATTAGAAAAACATGTTTTTTTTTAAAAATAAATTCTAAGTGCCATTTAACAGTAGGTAGCATAAGGTTTAGAATTCCTTATGTTGATGTTCCATAATTTTACTCTCGTCAGAAAAGAGATCCTTGCTCATTTGTAGGTTTGAACAATTTAAGTGCACAAGTGCAAAGTTAAGGCGCGCTCTTCGATGGTCTGTTGTTAATTTCGGCCCATTAGCTGGCTTGTGTGGTACCAGTCTACGTTCCTTCAATCTTCTTCAAATCGTAGAGCCACTTACAGTCGCCCTTCGAACTACTCGGAACTGCTGCTGCAGTTGAAAAGCGCGAAGGCGTCGATTTCGCAAACAAACGGTTGCAATAAACCGGCCGTCTCACGCAGAAGAGACCCGATTCCTACCAGATCCTGGATGGCGCGTAAATAAGCCAGTCTCCCGATAGCGTTGGTACACTCTAAGAACAGACAAGAGGCTTAGATGCAAGATTGCAGCCACAACACGCTGACTAGTCCCAGAATCCAGCAATGCCACTTCTTGGGCGGCTGCTGCGGGTGAAGTATGCATGTGTGTTAGAAAAAAAACTTTTTAACAGACGTCACAGAGCCTAATCAACAAATTACAAACAGAAAATTTTAAAGTAATGCGTTATTTTGCGTTTTTTGCACGACAAATGTACTCCAACTCTAAACACACGTTTAAATCAAAACAATGTTCCATTCATTTAAAGGATAAAAATTGAAAAAAAAAACAAATTTTTGGAAGTTTCGTACACCATTGTAAAGGCCAAACTTCCAGCTACTAAATTATGTTTTTTCTATAATGAATTAATGCTTGTTTTTTTGTTTAATTGTCGCCACAAAGATAATTTCGGAAGTGTTTCGATTTTTTTGATGAGAAGTGTATAATGATGATATAAGGTGAACGCAAATACAATTATTAAGTTAAAACCATTAAATTCTTGAACTCGTGAATGAATGTACAGTAGAAAATGTTTTGGGTCTACTCAAGATCTTAAAACATATCAATAATGGTGTCTATGCGCCCCATTTATGTGCTTTAATGCACCTTTGAAAATTGGGTTAATAATGCTGACTAGCATGACTAAAATGTACTGATATGCTTTTATATGCATTACAGGACTCCCAACCCAACATACACGCTCTCATACACGCTCTTACCTTTACAGATGTTCACAGCGCCTCTAAAGTTTAAAAGTTTTAGCACTATACTGATAATAAGCTTGTTTTTTAATGCAGCAATAATAGTAGATTGTTGGTAAAGTGAGTCATTAATGCACGAGTGTTATGTTGGTGCCCGAGCGCAAGCGAGGGCACTAAATTAGCACGAGTGCATTAATCACTCACTTCAGCAAGGTGCGTAATCTGCTTTTCTTTCAACTACCAATTTACCTACCGTGATAAAATATACCTACTCAAAATAAAAACTCAAGTTAATGAAAACAAGGTTATCCTGCGACTTTTGCGGCAAAAGGTTATTAACAATTTCATTTGCAGCTGTTTGTATACTTTCTGGACTTGAATTCATATCGCTATCTATTTCCATTTTTTAAAACTTTTCTTGCTAAATAAGAAGTATCAAAGTTTTACAATGGTACAAAATGCGCGCCATTTGTTTTTTTTTTCACCAAGTCGGTTTTATTCAGCCGATTTTTATTTTCAGCCAGTATCTTTTTGATCGAGTGCATAAGAATGCATACATTTAATATTAAACTTAACGGGATACATTAAATCTCTGTGGTAAATTTATGTATATCTAAATAAAAAACTGCATTAATGAAAAACAGTGCAGTAATGAAATTTCATACAACATTTCTGCACTGTTTTGCAGTGCAGTAATGAGATTTCATAAAACATTTCTGCACTGTTTTGCAGTGCAGTAATGAGATTTCATACAACATTTCTGCACTGTTTTGCTTCTAAGCAGAAAATACGTATTTTGTGATCGGTTTTGTAGCGATTCATGATAACATTACTACGTAGTTGAAAGAAACCGTAATTTTCTCCACTTAAATGCTCTTATGGTGCTCTTATGGGAGGGTATCCAAAATCAGCGAATTTATTTGACCTCTCTGGTGCATTTTAATAAATTTTTATATTTTAATTATTTATTGACATAAATTGTGTTCTGTACTTATTTTTATTTCGAAAAGAAGGTGTCTGAATAAGCCAATTTTTATATTGGCCTTGATTTTAACCAAGCAGTTTTGGACTTATAGGTTTGAAATTTTCAAGACCAGAGCGATCAATATCAGAGGATCTGCTCTTATTTTAGCCATCCTATGTCGCTTAGCCAACTTCTTTTTCTTCTCGCGTTTCTTCTAATGTTTATTTCTTTGGAGGCATTGTTTTGTTCTGATTCTGACACCAATCAACCGATTTGTTATTTCTTCATCAATTTCTATGTAATTAATTTGTTAGTCTATTTCGCGCGACACATGACTAGTGACTTTAAAAACGCATTGTTTTTTTTTGTAATATTTTATCGAGTTTAACATGTAAAAAAATGCAATTATTTGATCGATAAAAAAAAGTTACTTAATCATCGATTATGCAGAGATTTAAAACAATCGAAAGCTTATCATTCCAACACAATAAGTGTATCACTAAAACGGTTCTAATTATTGAATTGAAGCATCAACAGTTTTTATTTGTAATTATGTAAATGTAGTTTGCGTAATATGTAAAATAATAAACAGTAAGTAATAAAAACAAGGTTCTCATCTAGACATGTGTAAGTAATGCGAGTGATGTATCACGCGTAATATCACCCAAGCGCGTACTGTAACATCACATATTACTCGACTAAAATAAGCATCACACCATTACACTAAACATCACGCGCGCGGTAGCAGCGCAGTAGCTCTAGCTCGCGACATGACTTGCAGTCAATCAACTTTGTATAATTTGTTTTAAATCATAGTGAGTAAATCACACTATTGCTCATTTCATTTCTTTCATGTAATTATAAATCATCATAATGACACGCGGACAACATCGTATTGCTCGCTGCTATGTTACTATACTATTTCAATAACATGTTCTATTACACTAGAACATTGCATTACATTCGAACGCGCGATGGTGTGCTATCGCATGGGGCTACATCATAACATCACGCGTGTTGTTTGAAGTGATGGTGTAATGTAATATTACTCGGCAGGAAATGTAATGACATATAATATCACTTCGTGGTGCACTGTTTTGCACATGTCTATTCTCATCAACAAAGTGAATAACAAATGATAAATTTGTACCATAGTGATCAAACATTTAGAATTCCAAAGCCAGAGTAATCAATAATTTACCTCTGTAAATCGGCAGCTTGGCAAAGCAGGGTATGCTCCAGTGGCGAAGGCTCCATACAACTCGATTCCTATCGGCTTCCCTTTCGAAATTTGGCAAATACTAGTATCTATTATTTTCAATTATCATTTAAACAAATAATTGGTCCGGCTTCTCTTTTAAGAAAATTCACCCTTCGCCACTGGTATGCTCGTCCCTCTCAGTAGAAGGAGCATAGCTGATGAAAGCGCGCATGGCGAAAACTGGTCGGCTAAAGCGTGAGCTAGGGATTCAGAACACAAATTCGTGTCGTTCCAGAGCGATCAATGAAAAGCCTTGGACACAATTATTTTTTTGAATTGAAGCGAAACTATACATTAATTGGTATAATCTAATTAAGTTCTACTAAAAGAAACCTTTTATTATGTTAGATGAATAAAGAAGACGTCGTAATGTTTAGATACAAAAAGCCTACAAACTATTTTCTGAACCAAGCGGGAATCAGGACAACCCAGAGCGATACATTTTTCGAGGTTTCAGATTTTTTTTAATACATTTTGTGATAACATTGGATATATAATTATGACTGTTCTAGGTAGCTAGGTAACAGGCCAAACTACTGAACAAAAAATATTTTCATTAAAAATTAATAATACCTAAGGCGGACTTCTCCACCAAGACACTGTTTTTTTTTATTTTGGAGATTGAGCCATAAAATGAAAGCTGTATACTGAAACTGACTGAAATACTCAACTATACTCTGTTTAGCCAAAGATGAGCTCTGACAGCTCGGTCATTTCGTAAATTGTAGCCGTAAAGGCCTCTACACACCAAAGCCGCCGGCCCGGCGGCTTCACCCGGCAGGTTATTGCCAGCGGGTTATTGCGTCCAACTAAGCGAGCGAACATGACGCAAAACAATTAGTGAGGTCCGCCAGGCTTGTTTTGCATCATGTTCGCTCTCTTAGTTGACCGCAATAACCCGCTGGCAATAACCTGCCGGGTGAAGCCGCCGGGCCGGCGGCTTTGGTGTGTAGAGGCCTTAAGAGACAGCTATCGAAAAAACGTAAACGACATCACCAAAAACCGTAAAGTAGCTATATTATCCGAGCTTTTTTTCTTTTAAATGTTTGACGTTCTTTGTATGGTGACGTTTTGTAGAGAAACTTCACTAATCAACTTACGATAAAAGGGTATGCCAAGAGTGTAACAATATGATCTACTTTTATACTGCCACTGTACAAACTAAAGGTACTTTTTATGCAGCTGTAGAATCACTACTGAACCTTAATAAATGTTTAAAAATGCGTGAAATTCACCTGTATACCAAAAGTGAACAACTAATTAGCAATTTGTGTTACTTGGGATGTAACGTGGTTGTGATTTTTTTTTATTGCGTACTTTTTCGTGGAGGTTGTGGTTGAATAGGTCTTTCAAAAATATTGGGGGATATATAAACGGTTTTTTCATACGGAGATACGTTTGCGAAATATTAAGCTATAAAGTGGTAATTTTTGTTAGAGTTACGTTTCACACCCAGCAAGCTTAACCACTTCTGAATATCTATAAAATATTCGCGTAAGTACGAAACGAACGAACGTAACGAAATTATAAGGGAAACTATCACAGCTAAGTAGGTTCTACTAGTTAACGAGTAATACCTCCGGTTTCCGAATTGAGAATTCGGGATACGCAATACTTCAGTAATATTTGAGTACGAAGTTGTCAAAAAAATGCTTTAAAATCCGTAATTTTTTTGACAACTCCGTACTCAAATGTTATTCTCAATTCAGAAACCGGAGGATAGAATTCTTAATTCAGAAACCGGAGGATAGTCGTCCAACTTATGACATGTTGTTGGATCTGTAAAAAGTTTATAGAAAATCCATGAAAAATTACTTTATCAACTGCAAAAATTACTTTGTATTTTAAAATGTGCATTTAATTTTTACCCTGAATTGTTAACCGTACAGAACCCCACACTGTGAGGGGTCCAACAAACACTTGGCCGTTTTTATTCGTTTCATCCATTACACAAAGAATTAAGTTTTCATTTCCTGATGACGTGTCCATCGATTAGATATAAGATTAAAAAGACATAAATAGAAACAAAAATATTCATCATTCGAGCCTTGGAAAGCCACATAACATGGAGTGTTTAAAAAGAAAGAAAACTTTAAATATTGTTCGCAGAAGAAGTTATCGTGTGGAAGTCCTATTGGACAACATAGTTGACAAAGATGTACAGTCATTGCTACTGCCTTTGAACATATTGCAACATATTACGTTCTGTCCCAAATACCGCATCAGAGACAATTTTATTACTCCCAATAGCCTCATTTGTAATTTAGTTTCATTAATTGGCACAATGATATTCATTTTTGCTTTCTTTTTTCGTATTTATATACTTTCCATGAAAAATTTCGACAAGGCACATAATGACAGTGTCTTGAATCTAGCAGTTTATTATCTCTTTGTCTTAACTTGTATCGGATTTATTATCAATTTCACCGTATGCGTTGTCCAAACGAATAAAAGTATTTCGTTCGTCCTTATTTTTCAAGACGTCCATAGATATCTTAATAATAAGATTCATTTTAAACGTTCTATCTTCTGGAATTGGATATCTGTCCTCATGATCATGAGTTTCTATATCATAGATGTCTCTTACTTTAGCATCATGCTAAACACGGACGGCAATGGCATGTTCTGTCATTTACTTTTAATTTGTTTTGATATAAATCAGATTAATGCTATCAGATTAATTAAGCTTTTGAAAGATAAAGTGATTCTATGGAATATTCAAGCTCTCAATTCAGAAAATGTCAAAGATGCAGATGAAAAGGCGTATTGTAAAAGAATGTTTGAGGCTTACATAAATATATTGAAATGTTATGATATTTATAGAATATCGTTTCAGCCATCGGTAAGCACCTTCTTCTGTCAGGTAAAAAAAAACGTTTACAAAAACAAACAAATGCAAAACCCTTTCTTTTTTAGATACTTCATCAAATATTACAATCTTTTACTCATTCCTTAATTCACGTGCAGCTTATAATACAATTACAGAAAATAGCGACGATAAATAAGCAGTTTGTAAGTATGAGACTCATGTTTTTTATCGAAGATTACAAGTTAACAGTCAGAAATTAAAACGTTCTTTGAGTATTAAGTTACTGAAAGGACAACATTTGAGGTGGATAAAGATACCCACTCATAAAAAATACTGCACTGAATATGTATTTTTTATGGTTTGATACATTTTATGAGGGATAAAGATGCAAAGTTTATTAAAAAATATGTATATCTTTTTAGAATTTCTTATTCGTTTGGCTACAATCTGCTTTCGTTATGGCGACGAAATATTTTGTGCTTCAAATAATATTATGTCAGCAATGTGAGAAGTTCTATAAAGCGATGAATGGTGTTCAAGACTCATGTGCACTCCTTTTGGGTTCAAATTGTACAGGTATTTATATTCTTTGCACTAGATAATTTTCTTTCCTTCTTCTACAAAAATGATGAAATATCAGAATGACGATTAATGGTTAGGTCACATGACGGAAAATAAAAATTTTCTTTGCAGATGAAGAGAAAAAGCTTTGTAAGAACATCCAGCGCTTACATCAAGCAGCATTCAGCAAGTTAAGTGCGTGTGGAATGTTCTACATAGATGCAAAATTACCATTAAATGTAATTGGAATTTATCTTCACTATACTATAGTACTGCTGCAGTTCGCTTTTCTATAATCTTGGTTTCATTAAATTCATATTAACAGATCCTTGTGTGTTTCAATCATTGGTATTTAGCATTATAAAAATCTAATAAGTTTTGGAGCATGTTGGCATCGTCTAACTTCACACAGTCGGACATTCGTGAGCATGTGAAGATCAATCAAGCAAAAGGTGATTTCTATATGGGAAAAAAACAACCAACAAAAACTGTTGTCCAGTTTAGGACAAAACTTATTCATTACTTTACTAGTTATACAGGGAGTAAACGAATTCGTGTAATTCCTTCAAACCACGAGATCTACTGGTGACACAGATTAACCCTAAATGGGAATATAAGAAAATCAACTAAAAAAAATCAATATAAAATCTTGGTTTTCTATTTCTGAGTCATTTTAGAGCCCCGAGCTAACTGACTGCAAAGAGCGATATTGCGTTAGTCATGCCCGCCAGCCGTGTTGCCGTACTTTCATCCGTTTATGTGTGGCATCGAAATGTTCACTCATATAAAAAGTTTTTTTTTTTTTAAAAAAAAACTTATTTTTTACTTAATCCTTATTAGGTGGTTTAGATACGATCACTTACCCATATCGCATGTTTTTTTTTTATTCTATCTACGTCCCGTGCGGGGCCTTTCTCCACCAGTAGTAGATCATATTATGGTTTTAAGGAATTACACGAATTCGTTTACACCCTGTAGGTATTCTACTCTGTCAAGAAAGTACCGGGAATTGTTAGTTAATCATCTAAATTTATTTTATCGCCTTCAAAGTATGCTCGCCAGAAGGGGATCGAGCATGGATGCGGTGGGTCCCGAACCCATAGTACCTCTCCCCTTCGGATACCTACGCTCCCTGGTAAGGAAATGCACCAGTGACCAACACAACGAGTTATGGATGGCGAGTGCAGGCAGGCCAAGGAGGCGCTTCCCGCCATTGACGGTCGTCTCACTAAACAAGCCTTCCGTCTGTCAAAGTAACAACTGCGTACAGTCACAGCACCCATCACTGGCCATGGTTCATTTAACAAACATCTCCTTGTCATTGGAGTTACAGACAGTCCACTGTGCAGAGCATGCATGGAGGAGGACGAGACGGCAGCCCACGTGCTACTAAACTGCCCTGAGGTCGCCACATCCAGGGCCAAATACTTCGGAAACCCAGGTACTCTCCGAGAGATCACCAGCAACATCAAGGGCGTGCTGGCCTTTTTCGAGGAGTTAGGGTGGATCGAGTAACTATACTTGTCACCCATCACGTAAAATACGCGCTTAGACGTGGAGTTGCGGACACCAGCCCGTTATACCTTATAACCTTATAAGTATGCTCCTTCAGAAACGATACACTTACGCCAATGAATAATCCAATCATCAAAACATTTTTTAAACGCATTTTCCGGAATTCAGTTCAGTTCTCGCCGCGAATTCTCTTTTATGTCTTCTACTGTATGAAAACGGGTGCCACGAAGTGGTAATTTGAGTTTAGGAAAAAGAAAGAAGTCGGCTGGCGCCATATCTGGTGAATAAGGTGGTTGCTCGATGGTATTTGTTGAGTTTTCGGCCAAAAATTCGTTCATGATGATGGCCTTGTGCGAAGGCGCATTATCGTGATGCAAAATCCAAGAATTTTCTATGTACAAATCTGGCCCTTTTCGTCGAATTTGCTCTCTTAAACGCCGCATAACGCTCAAATAATATTCTTTATTTACCGTTTGACCTTCCGGCAAGAATTCTGAGTGCACAACACCGCGATAGGCAAAGAAAACAGTCAACATGACTTTGACTTTTGATCGACTTTGGCGTGGTTTTTTCGGTTTCGGTTCAGTTGGAAGGCGCCACTCCGAAGCTTGTTGACTAGTTTGCATGTCAAACTCGTAAACCCACGTCTCGTCACCAGTAACAATGCGTTTCATGAATGTTGGGTCGGAATTGAATCGTTCTAGCATGTCCTCAGCGACTCTTAGGTATGCGATTGAGTTTTTGGAGAAAATTCAGGTCTTTTGGGACTAGCCAAGCGGCAACATGTTATAAACCCAAGTGATTATTTAAAATAGTACGGATCGACTCGTGAGACACAGAAAGTTCAGCGGCTATCTCTCTCAAACTTGAATGAGGATTTTCAGTCACTATTTCCTTCACTTTTGCAATGTTAACTTCAGTTGAAAACGTTGATGACCTACCAGAGCGAGACAAATCTTCCATCACATCTCGACCGCTTTTGAACGCTTTGTACACCACTCACAAGTACGTGTTTTTGATAAATTCGATTCACCGTAAGCCTTCTGTAACATTTTCAGTGACTCTGAACACGAAATTCCATTGGCGATGCAAAATTTAAGATAAACTCTTTGTTCAATGTATTTGTCCATTATGAAATTCGCAATACACACTAGATATGATCTACTAAAAACAGCACTGAATTTAATCTAAATAACAGATGTAATTCAAACTCCGCGCCAAAATGGAAAACAGTTGTGCCTATCTAACAAAAAAAAAATGATTGGAATTTGGAACCATATACATACAAATCATCCATTCCCGATACTTTTTTGACAGAATGTATTATGTAGGTCTTCTTCTATCGTGTCGGCACGAACTATACGAGAATAGCTCATATCGTGGTGAAAAGATTAGCCAGTCAGCAAGGATGGTAGCGGGGCTGACTGCCCAGGTTGCGCCGGACGTACTTAAGTATCGTCACTCATGGAGGCTCTTTTCACGCACACCATTATGTAGGTAGCTGCTAGGAAAATGCGAATACAATTATTCTTTTTAAGGTTTCATAGTCAAACTGAGAACCCCTATAGGTTCGCCATCTGTCCATCTGCATGTCACAGCTATTTTACTCGCAGATTTTAGTGCTATAAAGCTGAAATTTAACATGACGATACATATTTACTATAACGCCTAAACAGTTATGTAATAAAATCTTTCAAAACAATGTTTTAGGGTAACTTCCCTACATATAGTCGCGCTTCGTAATGGTGTTAGTATAATATTCTTTGTGAGTTGTGGTCTGTGAACTTTGCGCATCATCGTAATAGTGTTTTCTACGATATTGGGTGAAGTTTTACTGGCAAACCAGTTTTACTAACTGACATTGTAGGTATCCAAATTCAGAATAAAACTGTCATGCGCCTCGCGATAAACGCATTTTTAACTTCAAATTTCGCGGAAATAATGAACAGTGAAAAAAACTTATACATTGTTTGTTATGGGTACATAAAGATAGAATATAGTTTATACTTTTTGAAGGACTTTGAATTCTAAGCTTTGTTTCGTGCCTTTCGTGCATGCTAATAAAGCCACTGTGAATCATTTTCATCCATATTTGATTTTGTGTGTTGTACTAAAGACACAGCTAAAAGCAGGAAAGTAGTAAGTAGTTGTATGAAATATTATACACCGCGTCCCAGAAAGTAGTGTCAAGCCGAAGTCCAGAGGTAGAGCACCCTTAGAGGTACCCGAAATGCCCCCATGTATGTTCCGCGATTTTTTGTAGTTTTCGAGTTATGACTTCTTTTCATGTCTTTAGTGACAAACAACAAAACTCTGACTTTAATGATATTTTTGATCATAGTGTCATGAAAACATTATAAAAACGCGTGTTCTATTCATCTAGTTTGGCAAAAATAACTATTCACGTCGCTATGATCAAAAATGTTATTAAAGTCTGATTTTGGTTAAGACATGAAAATAATTCATAACTCGAAAACTACGAAAAATCGCGGAACATACATGGGGATGATTCGGGTACCTGTAAGGGTGCTCTACTTCTGGACTTCCGCTTGACATAACTTTCTGGGGCACGGTGTATATAAATACTATAATATGTATAATATAGATAATGATGATATAAGGTGAACGCAAGTACAATTATTAAGTTAAAACCATTAAATTCGTAAACCAGTGAACGAATGTACAGTAGAAAGTGTTTTGGGTCTACACAAGATCTTAAAACATACCAATAGCGGTGTCGATGCGCCCCATTTATGTGCTTTAATGCACCTTTGAAAATTGGGTTACTAAGGCTGATTAGCATGACTAAATGTTCTGATATGCTTTTATATGCATTACAGAACTCCCAACATACGCGCTCTAACCATTTGGGATTTACACGGGTCGATTTTCGCCGCACGGCTAGGCCGCACGGTGAAAATCGACCGTCTAAATGACAATTCGACTAGGCCGCAAGTGACTATATAAAATCACAAGCCCAAAGTTGGGTGCCATCCGACTTTTGCTGTGCGGCGACAAGCCGCATGCAGCGGGTGACTAAAATCGACCTTGTAAATGGTCAGTTTGCGATCGCCCGCCGCATGATGATGAGATGTGTTTTGCGCTGTATTGTTCCGCTAGAAATGAACAAATCGCATGCGATTTTTGTCGACAGGTTTAAATGGGGCGGCGATTCGATTTTTACAAGCGATGCGACTGGTGACTTGCCGTACGGCTAAAATCGACCTGTGTAAATCCCCCATTATGGATGATCACAGCGCCTCTAAAAATTTTAGCACTATAGGTACTTATAATAAGCTTGTTTCCTAATGCAGCAATAAACGTAATTTTCCTCCACTTAAATGCTCTTACGGTGCTCATAAAATGAAAGCTGCGTAGCAGCATAGTCGAAATATTCAATTAATGCCTATAGTGTTACAATACGATCTTCTACTTTTAAACTACCACTGTATAGATTAAGGTATTTTTATGCAGCTTTATGATCACGACTGAACCTTAATAAGTGTTTACAAATGCTTGAAGGTCGCCTGTATATGTATAAAAAGTGAACAACTAATTAGCAATTTGTGTTACTTGTCATGTAACGTGGGTGTGATTTTTTTATTTGCGTACCTTGTAGTGTAGGTTGAGGTTGAATAGGTCTTTCAAGAATATTCGGGGATGTTATAAACGGTTATTTATACAGGAATCGATTTGGAAATATTAAGCTTTAAAGTGGTCATTTTTGTTAGGGTTACGTTTCCCCACCCCCTGCAAGCTAAACCACTACTTCTGAATATCTGAAAAATATTCGCAACAGAAATTACAAGGGAAACTATCACAGTTCTACTAGTTTACGAGCAATAGTCGAACAACTTATGACATGTTGTTGGATCTGTAAAAGTTCATAGAAACTCCATACAAAATCTAATATATACTAATAACTAAACTAATACTTAAATCACCTATAAAAATAACTCTGTGTATTCAAAAAAAAAAAAAAAACTCAAATCTTATAGCCATACTGACTACGGAACCCCACTCTGTGAGTGGTCCAACAAGCACTTGGCCGGTTTTTATTGGTTCCATCCAATAAATAAAGAATGTGATGATGTCCATCGATTAGATATAAGATTAAGAAGACATAAATAGAAACTAAAATATTCGTCATTCGAGTCTAGGTAATTCACATAATATGGAGTGTTTAAAAACAAATAAAAACTTGAACATTGCTCGCAAAAGAAGTTATCGCGTGGAAGTCCTATTAGACAACGTAGTTGACAAAGATGTCCAGTCATTGCTACTTCCTTTAAACATATTGCAATATATTACGTTCTGTCCCAAATACCGCATCAAAGACAATTTTATAACTCCCAATAGCCTCATTTGTAATTTAGTTTCATTACTTGGCACAACGATATTCATTTCTGCTTTCTTATTTCGCATTTATATACTTTCCATGGACACTTATCACAAGACCTCTAATAGCAGTGTCATGAATCTCGCAGTTTATCTTTACATAATCTTCACTTGTCTCGGATTTGTTATAAATTACACCGTCTGCGTTGTCCAATCAAATAAAAGTATTTCGTTCGTCCTTACTTTTCAAGACGTCCATAGATATCTTAATAATAAGATTCATTTTAAACGTTCTATCTTCTGGAATCGGATATCTGTTCTCATGATCATGAGTTTCTATATCATTGATGTCTCTTACTTTAGCGTCATGCTAAACACGGACGGCAATTACATGTTCTGTTATTTACTATTAATTTGTTTTGATGTAAATCAGATTTATGCTATCAGGTTAATTAATCTTTTGAAAGACAAAGTGACTCTATGGAATATTCAAGCTCTAAATTCAGAAAATGTCAAAGATGCAGATGAAAAGGCTTATTGTAAAAGAATGTTTGAAGCTTACATAAATATATTGAAATGTTATGATATTTATAGAATATCGTTTCAGCCATCGGTAAGCACCTTCTTCTGTCAGGTAAAAAAAAACGTTTGCAAAAACAAATAAATGCAAAACCCTTTCTTTTTTAGATACTTCATCAAACATTACAATCTTTTACTCATAAATTAATTTATGTGCGGGTTATAATACAAGTACTGAAATTAGTGATGATGAATAAGCAGTTTGTAAGTATGGAACTGAATTTTTATCAAAGATTACAGCTAAAGAGTAAGAAATTAAAACGTTCTTTGAGTGTTAAGTTATTGAAAGGACAACGTGTGACGTAGATAAAATACATAAAAAGATACCTACTCATAAAAATACTGCACTGAACATGTATTTGTTATGGTTTGATATATTTTATGAGGGCTAAAGATGCAAGTTTATTAAAAATAAGTATATCTTTTTAGAATGTCTTATTAGTTTGGCTACAAGCTGTTTTCATTATGACGACCAAATTCTTTATGCTTCAAATAATATTATGTCACCAATGCGAGAAGTTCTATAAAGCGATGAATGGTGTTCAGGACTCATGTGCCCTCCTTTTGGGCTCAAATTGTACAGGTATTTATAATAAAAACATATTCTTTGCAATAGATAATTTTCTTTCTTTCTTGATTTCTTCTACAAAAATTATTAAATGACAGAATGCCGGTTAATGGTCAGGTTACGTGATGGATAATACAAATTTTCTTTGCAGATGAAGAGAAAAAGCTGTGTAAGAACATACAGCGCTTACATCAAGCATCATTCAGCAAGTTAAGTGCGTGTGGGGTGTTCTGCGTAGATGCAAAATTACCATTACATGTAATTGGACTTTATCTTCACTATACTGTTGTATTGCTGCAGTTCGCTTTTCTATAATCTTGCTTTCATTAAAATCATATTATTAACAGATACTATTCTGTTTAAATAATTGGCATTTAGCGTTATAAAAATCTTCTAAGTTTTGAAGCACGTTGTCAGTTGTCACCGTAACTTCACACAGTCGGCTATCATGAGCATGTGAAGAGCAATCAAGCTGGGGACTGATAGTGTGTTTTTATTTTCAACGCTGATCACAGACAGGGCCTGATTGGTTCGAGCCGCTCCTAGGCTAATATAAGCTTTTAAAAATATTTAATTATTAATATTTATATTGTTTAACTGATTTAATGTCTGTGGCATCAAAGAAAGCCGCCGAGCTCGTAGGCTATTTAGCGAAATAAAGATGTACCTACTTGTAAAATCAGTTAATGTAAACATTTTTTTGAATGTGTTGATTTTAATAGTTATTTGATTTTGACCTCTCGACTAGCCAATGCTTAATTTTTTTAAATTATAATTTCATCAATGTTGTGCAGGTAAATGTATGTATGCGTCCCTAAAAGGAACAACGGGGTTTTTGTTACATATTGTATATTATAATGTCTATATATTTTATTATTTGTATTTATGTATTTTATGGAAATTATATTTATTTTATGAATTCGTACTAAGATATATTCAGTTGGAAATTGTCTACTCATTTTTATTTATTTTTTGCTGTATCTATTTTGATACTTTTCTTTTTAACCCAAAGGTTGACTGGTAGAGAATGCCTTATGGCATTAAGTCCGCCTAATATACCACCATAGTGCATAGAAGTATAAATAAATAAACAGTTGGTCAAATAAAATGGACTAGCAAGGCATAACGGGCGTCAGTCGTCCAACCCTTCTCATGGCGCCCCCTAGAGCCTCACGCCCCTAGGCTTCAGCCTATGTAGCCTGTAAGGATAATCAGGCCCTGAGCACCAGCACAATACTCTGTTAAGGACTACAGCATTATATCGATTAGCTGTCTTAAAAAACTTCTTTGGCATATTTAGGAGTTGTACATACTGTCTTTGGCATATTCGCGGGACTAGTTTTGAACTGAACCGGAGTCCTTAACCATGGGCTACGCAGTGGCGGCGTAAAGAGGGGGCGATGGGGGAGGTCCGCCCCGTATACCAAGCTCCAAGGGGTGATAGTCCGCGCCCGCAGAGAACTACTGTCAGGCACTTTGACTAAGGAAACTAGGAAATCGTCCGCAGCGCAGCATAGAAAAATAGGTACTTGCTCAGCCACGAGTACGCGCGGTACCTAAGTGGGTCGCGTAAGCACGTCGAGTATTTGTTGTCTTATTTAGGGTGGTCCTCAATACAAACCGGAGTGCCGCCCCGGCTGGCAACCCATGCTACATCGTCACTGGAGCTACGGCCAAGTCGCGGACAGTACCTACCCCTAGAACAAGCTTGTAAATTACGAAAATGGCAATAGTTTTCTTGAGCTCACTAAACTCTATCTCTCTTACACACCCGCAAAAAAAAAAGAGACGCATATAGTTTAGTGAGCTCACGAAAACTGTTGCCGTTGATTTGCAAACTCGTACTAAAGTCTAGTTTTCACAGGCCCAGTAGCTGGCGGACAGTGAAGGACAGTTACTGTCTGGCAGCTACTGGGTCCGTGAAAACAAAGTTGCGCCAGTACTGACCGGTAAGTTGCTGTCGGTCAGCTACTTCAAAAATTTTTGTTTCTACTGTCCACTGACCTTCCCCCACTCCCACAAGGACAGCTACTGGGTCGTCACTCGCTCCATACGAACGCAACTAGATGGGTCAGAAACACCAGGCCAGAACTAGTAACACAGTAGCTGTGTGTGTAGTGTGTACTGCTGTCTCCTATGCAGACCCAGTAGAGGCTTCTTTACCCATTCCGTTTGTTGCCCCTTCCGAGGATCTCCCACCTGGGCATGAGTTGCCTTGGCTGACCTGGAAGTCTCTAAATAGACTTCGGACTCAGGTTGGTCGAAGCAAGGAAAACCTGCTCAGGTGGAAATTTGCGGGTAACTCAAACCTTGAGTGTAAATGTGGTGCCGTTCCCCAAACTATGGCGCACTTAACATCATGCCCCGCCTGCCCTGCTACCTGTACGCCACAAGAACTAATGGACGCTACGGATAGTGCTAAACTCATTGCTGAGTTCTGGGCCGACACGGTGTAGATTGTCATCGACACGCTAAGAAGAAGAAGAAGAGTAGTGAGAACACGTCGGGAAAGTGGCAGTACTGTATAGACAGCAGAATGTACAGATGCCGACTACTGGGTGGTCAGAAACTGGGCCTGTAAAACTCAGGCCTAAGAGCTGATAGCCGTTTAGTATAGTAACGTATTTTTTCATTTTTAGGGTTCCGTAGTCAACAAGGAACCCTTATGGTTAGTTTTAGTATATGCGAAACCTGAAACTAGTTTGTTCAGAATCACTAGGAGAATCGATTGACATATTTTTTACACCACATTTTTTTTTGTTTTTTTTTTTCATAAATTTCATTTTTGTTTCAGTAGGTTTCTACCCATAACAATTGACGGGAATAGACACCTTGAGGCTTGAAATGGTCCGCTCGGTCAGTTTCCGTGTATTAGACAACTCCTGCATAGCACATCTCAGGCATTTCACACTTTTTTAGCGAACTTAACGCGACATAAACTAAGGTGTAACTTGGAGATTTACTAAAAAAAACACATATTCAGGCAGTTCTGATGAAAATCTTGTTGGGGTGTCTCGGTTTTCGCACAAAGTAAAAATAACGTTGTAGTTTCGCCATGTCCGTTCGTCCGTCCGCAGCTTAGCTCAGAGACTCTTAGTACTAGAAAGCTATAATTTGGCACGGATATACAGGGTGTTAACGAAATCCTGTAATTCCTTAAAATCACATGATCTACTACTGATGTAGACAGGCCCCGCATGGGATTTAGCTTGATTAAAAATAAAAAATAAAATTGTTATTTTTTTCATGCCGCTTTGTTACCGATCGTATCTAAACCACCTAATAAGGATTCAGTAAAAAAAATAAGAATGTTTTTTTTTGCAGTTTTATTTGTCTGAATATTTCGATGCCACGCATTTTAAATTAATGAAAGCACGGCGACACGGCTGGCAGGCACGACTAACGCGATATCGCTCTTGGCAGTCAGATAACTCAAGGCTCTAAAATGACTCGGAAATAGAAAATCAAGTTTTTATTTTGAATTTTTTTTAGTTGGTTTTCAATAATTCCCATTTAGGGTTAATCTGTGTCACCAGTAGATCACGTGGTTTGAAGGAATTACACGAATTCGTTAACATCCTGTACATGTAAATCACGCCGACAAAGTGGTAAAATAAAATCATGAAAAATATTTTTTTGAGGGTGCCTTCTGTACATCTAAACTGGGGATGTTTTTTTTTCCTCGTCTACCATGGGGTAGTGTTGTTGGATAGGTCTTTCAAAAATATGGTGAGTTTGTGAAAACAATAGGCAGACGCGCTAGGATGTGTGTTATATGTATGGTGTGGAGGTGAATGTGTGTTTGTGTGGAGTAGGTATGAGTAAGTGTGTTATCATCAAACTACAGAAACATCTTTGGTATAAAAGAGGTTTATTTCAGTCAATGTTTTCTATTACTAACATAGATCTATCATGTCTCCCTTTTGTTTATAGACTTAGGTACTTATTTTATCGTTATTTGGCGTGCAGCCCTAATCGATTCTAATTAGGTATATGGCCACGACTGTCTATACCTATTAATCAAATAAATGTGGAAAGGTGTAACAATTACTTCTAAGGAATATCTAGCCGTAATAATATATTATTGTTATGGTCTAGCCTTGACTGTTATCGTGTCATCTTTTAATATTTTCTGTTCAAAAAATCAATATCATGCGCACTCGAAATTTTTTGTGAAATCATAAAGTCGCAAATTGTAGGTATTGCTAGACGATTAGCGCTGTAACACGTTCATATATGAGCCCGATACCGAATACCTACGTCATTTTTTTAATGATATTTTTTCGGATTCCGTAGGCAAAAGGAACCCTAAAAAACCTTATAGTTTCGCAATGTCCGTCCGTCTGTCCGTCCGTCCGCTGAGCTTAGCTCAGAGACTATTAGTACTAGAAAGCTATAATTTAGCTTGGATATACATACAGGCTGTAAAAAGACCCATCACATAGCCGAAATCTACGCACTCTGTACATCAAACTAAACTGCATTCACCAAAAATAATTGCTGGAAAACGACTTTTATTTTTTGGCATAAAAACGCTTTTTTTTGTAGCGCGCAATGTGTGGTTGTGGCGATGCCGCGCGTTTGCATGCGTGCAGCGGCCACACAGCTGAGCCAAAGCGGTCGTGTGCGTTTCATATTCTGTGCGGTAACTTCAAATGCGTAATTTGTGAGGAAAAATTGAAAATGTTGATAAGGTTGTTTGGAAGAAAGTTTAGTATTATCACTCAGAATACGTTTATGGAAAAAACTAAAAAAATATATGTATACTTTGACCTTCAATATCTCCAAAACCAATGGTTTCCCAGGTATGGTCTGGTAGAAAAAAATGATACCAATGATGGGTAGAATATGTGGTTTTCGTAATCGTTAAGGGTCTTTTTACACCCGATATTAGTCGGCATGACTAACCATGCATGACTACCTAAAGACGTGGTCAAGGGTGCCGATTTTCAAAAATATGCCTATTATCACTTAACTAAGTGACAAGGATTTTTTTTCACATTTTTGCCAGAACTGGTATAACCTGGCCTCTCGCCCAGTAGGTACCCGCTTGACGTTGAGTTTCCGACACGCTGCCTGTATACAACGAAGTCAAAAGGAAAACTATCACAGCTATAGACGTTACAAGTTTACGAGTAATACTCGACCAACTTATAAAATGTACTTGGAATTTTCCATTGAAAAATTACTAAACCCTCTTCTTAGTCCGCATTATTGTGCAACTACGGAACTCTATTACTGCGCGTGGCCCGACACGCACTTGGCCGGGTTTAGTTATTCGTTAGATGGTATCCCTGGGACAATAATTGTGGATTTCCTTTATCGAATTTATAAACATTTTCACGATTCGCAGTGTTCTTTAGGTTAGGTTAGATAATAGGGTTGAAACGAATTTATCGGGATTTATAGCTCGTTGAGACGTCGGGATACCACTTTTAATTTCGGAGACGTGTCCTGAAGTATCAGGATGAATGGCAACCCTACCGTAAAGCAGGCCTGCGCACTGCGCAGTGCAAATGCCAGAAGCGGCATCAATGATTTCAGCAAATCGCAAAGAGGTCTCTCTAGGCTTGCCAAATGTATGAATTTACCGGGAATTTGGCAATCAAAATGCGGGACGTGGCAAAAAAGCGGGACCCAACTGTCAAAGTATTGGAGGCGAAAAATACTATTAGAAATTACTTTAAATAGTTAAATTCCGACTTCTGCCCGAATGTTTTGCCAGGGGCCTACTCCCTAAGTCCGTCAACGAAGTTAGTCGCCCGTCCGAAAGTAGCCCGACACGTGTAGGAGTGAACAAAACAAGTGTCAAGTTCAACTTTTCGGATGGGCAAAAACACAATGGTAGTAGGGACAACTGTCAAATCGTGTTGTCATTCATTCTTAGTTCGGGCCCCGAAATAATCGTATGTCCGTAGGTGATAGGGAGTAGGAAACGCTCGTAACTAAGGCCGAAACAACGGACTTCGTGCTTAGGGAGTAGACCCCCAGGTACGATAAAACGGGACAATTGACGTCCCGCACACGTCTTTCGCGGGACGCATCCTCTACAGGGTGTTAACGAATTCGTGTAATTCCTTAAAACCACATGATCTACTACTGGTGTAGACAGGCCCCGCACGGGATTTAGATTGATTAAAAATAAAAAAATTAAATAATTATTTTTTCATGCGGCTTTGTTACCGATCGTATCTAAACCCCCTAATAAAGATTCAGTAAAAAAATAAGAATTTATTTTTTTGCAAAAAAAATGTTTTATTTGTGTGAACATTTCGATGCCACGCATAAATTAATGAAAGCACGGCGACACGGCTGGCAGGCACAACTAACGCGATATCGCTCTTTGCTGTCAGATAACTCAAGGCTCTAAAATGACTCAGAAATAGAAAATCAACATTTTTTTTTTGTTTTTTTTTTAGTTGGTTTTCAAAAATTCCCATTTAGGGTTAATCTATGTCACCAGTAGATCACGTAGTTTGAAGGAATTACACGAATTCGTTAACACCCTGTATAGCTCTAGAAACGGGACGCCTCGGCTCTCGCGGGACGGTTGGCAAGCGTAGGCCTCTCCCAACTTGCTCCTCAACTCACGGTCCAGGTGCTCTGCTCTTTATGACGTTAGTTCATCTGGTAGAAAATGTCTTACACCGTGTCTGCCAACTTGCCAATTAATGGACTCTCTTTACACGCTGTCGTGTTGGCACAACGAAGGTGCGCTATTGGTGCCGATTCTGTTATGGACAAACTAAACTTAATTTAGGCTATTCTTCATCTTTTTCACTCTAATAAAATAAGAAAGAGATAAATATATGTAAATAAGAGCTGTCAAATTTATTTCAACTAAAAGTTCCATACAAATTTAGACGACATTTAAAACGTGTCGACTAAAACACGGTGAAGATCAAGGCGTAAACTAATTTGACATCTCTAACTTAGTTGTTGTCTATCACCGTCCTTTTCTCGCGCTATCTGTTGGTAAAAGTTGGCAATTCTCTAATTTTAGTTTAGTTGGTGAACAAGAGAATCGGCACCATTATTTTTAATTTAGTTACAGATAATAAAATAGCTACATACTTGTCTCAGTAAGCGGAATCATGTTCCCGTGTGGATCATACAGCTCCACCCCGGTCAGGCCGACGTAGTAGGGGTCTCCCCAGGTGGAGAATATGTTGAGTTGCAGCACGAAGCCCGTGGGCGCTCCCATGTCCAGATTAGTGCCGTATATTAAGCAGTCCATGTGGAAACTGTCTGAATCCTTCGCGTCTTCTAACCTAAGAGAGAAAATCATATATAGAGATGTAAGAGCTTGTATAAAATCAATTTCAGCTCGCCATGTGAGGAACGGGTGCCCGTGTTTTTCCCGAAGTATTTTATATCGAATTTCAACGACAACGATTCGCCGACGTAATCTTTGCCGAAGCAATTTTTACCCTAATTTGATTTCGCCGAATGATTATTAGCCACCATAATTATATGGCCAAAAAATCATTCAGTAATTTTGATTTAGTCGAATACTTATTTGGCTATTGTTTAATTTGCTAAATAAGTATTTGCACAACATTATTTTTACACAGCGGAATGTAGTGTTAATTCGACTCAGCACACCCCGACTACACGTGGTCAGACTCTGTCCTACCCCTAGAGTTTTATTTAAAAGCGTGGAGCCAGAAGCTCGGCGACCTCCCGAGCGTAGCGCTGGTCGAGTGTGTGAGCGAAGCGAAGGAGCGACAAAGCGAGTCTTCTGGCGGAGCAAACCCAGAAGCATGCTTGCTTGCTTTCTTGCTTGCATGATGGAAAAATGAGCAATCTAACAAGTGTAAAGTGGCCAATAATACGGTTGACTAATGAAACAGTGGCCAGAAGACTAGTCGGCGTAACAAAAAGTTACAAAACATAATTAGGGGCTGTAATCATTCGGCGTTTTAATTATTAGGCGAAATGAAAAGTGGCGAAAGGTTGTCGGCCAGATAAGAATCGGCTAATAATATTTCGATATTCCAACAGAGAACTCATGGCTACGGTCGAATTTAAAGCAGTAGTTGTTACCTGTCATCTATAGCGAGCAGGTCGATCTGCTGCACGTAGTCGTAGCAGGTGTCGCCCGGAGCCCTGCGCAGTAACAGCGGCCGGTAGTGCAGCGCCGCGCCGTCCAGAGACACGCGAGCATGCTTCACGCCGATGTACGACAGCTCCATGTTCGCGTTGTAGTTCCACACGCGGATACCTGGACGAACAATTTTACTTAAGAAACTGTTATATGTAAAGAAACGAAAGGCATATTTTGTGTTTCTAAAATGACACAAAGCCACACAAGACTTTGCAATAAGAGTTTGGCAGGAGTTTGAATTTGAAATTACAAAAGCGGCAATGCTTTCGTGAGCTCGCTAAACTGAATAATTATATTTGTCCCTTTATCTTGCGGGTGTGTTAAAAATATATATAGAGTTTAACAAGCTCAAGAATACATTGACATTTTTGTAATTTGCACTCGTACCTACCCGTAGAGGTAACAGTTTACCGAGCTCATGAAAACGATTACTTACTGCTTTCGTGATTTGTAAACTTGTACTGTTGTACTAGGGGTACTGAGCGCATACTTAGAAAACCTGCTTTCTTTGAGGGTTATGGATTGCGAAAATTGGAGCGCGCGAAAACAGATCCCAGGGCGAAAGCGTTAAATTTTGCGTTCCGATTGGTGAGAACAAAGTTTTGATAGGAATAGAATTAATGTGTTCGCAGAACTTCGGAGCGCGTTTTAATTGCGGGTATGGATAATACTCTCCACGTCGTAAATGTCATGAATGATATTCTCCTAAATTAATAAACAACGTCAAACGTGAACTTATACTGTAATGAAACCGAAAATGGATCGAAAGTTGATGGGAGCCAAAATGGTATTTGAATGAAAATAATCTGAACTATCACCGATAAAAAAATGCTATTCTCGTCTTTAAACGTTAAAACTGAAATCGAAATGAGTCTGAATTGAGTTCATATGTATTTTCATCGGACTGAAGTTTAAGATGAGCAGGACACCGAATCTTAGTCAATTCGTGCATAATTTAATCTCAGTTCAGTCATCTTTTAGTCATACCTAGTCTGAATGAATTACGAGAATTGACCTTTTGACGGCAGAAGAAAGAGATAAGGGAAAATAAAGAAGGGACACTTTTGCCCAGCAGTGGGACGATATAGGCTAATAACATATGAGTGTGACCATTAACCATCGTAGATCCTGTTGGAAGGAGGAGGAGCTCGTGGCTAAATAATTACAGCCGCATAGACCGATCTTCCGGGTTAAGCCACGCTTGCCGAGGTTGGTCTGTGGATGGGTGACCATTTACCATAGCGAGTTTCCTCCGTGCCTCGGAAAGCACGTAAAGCCGTTGGTCCCGGCTGTCATTTCAAAGATCTCTTTGACAGTCGTTACTGTTGGTCAGAAGCCAGAAAGTCTGACAACCAGTCTTACCAAGAGTATCGTATTACCCAGTTACTGGGTTGTGGAGGTCTGATAGGCAGTCGCTCCATGTAAAATACTGATATACAGCTGCATCCGGTTCGACTGGAAGCCGACCCCAACATAGTTGGAAAAAGGCTAGGCAGATGATGAGATCCTGTTGGAAGGCTATAAAATTACGTTTTTCCACTTACTGGTAATTTCAGTAGGCTCAAACAGCTCCATAACAATATGGCAGAACTTGGTGCCGCTCGCGAAGTTTGTGCACCACATGTCTTCGAAGTCAGTCGTGATGTTCCTGCCATTGAACAAATTCTTGCACTCTATGATGCTGTTGTGTTCAGGAGCTTCGTCCTCGTGTATGAAGGTTGTCTCGGCGTACGCGCGATGGACCTTGATGGGATCGTTGTAGCAAAGGAGTTCTATGCCTGTTGGAGCAAAATTAAACAGTAAATTATGTTTTAGGAGTTTCTTGTTAAAACCCAAAATACAATTGTACCTTATTTTGTCAAGTCGAACGAATATTGTTTCCAGAGAATTTATGCGGATTCATTTATTTGTGGAGTAGATATTAAAAAGTCATTATATGATCCGATTTAATCTAGGGTTCACGATGTTCACAATCTATTAGACAGTGTGTCCGGTCTTGGGCTAGCGATATTCTAGTTACTTATGTAGCAACTATTCTAGTACACAAATACACTACACACTAGGGTCCAATCCACTTCCCCGCTATTTGGCAGCCATTTTGCTTTAACTACAACTGTATGTTTTTATGTGAACCCATTGTATCGTAATGTAAACGATAGACAATATTGTTGCCCTCCGAATAAGCCTACTTTTATCTTAGTAGGACCAAAACTTTGAGAGATATGACTTTTTTTGTACACACGTACAGAAACAGAATATCTCAAAAAAAAAACAAGTGGATTGGACCCTAGTGTATAATGTATTTGTGTACTAGAATAGTTGTTATATAAGTACCTAGAATATCGCTCGTCCATGACCGGACACATTGTATAATAGTTAATGTTTGTTCGTGTGCAGTTCGTCTTCTTTGCGTTCGCGCATCGTTCATTTCGATTGAGTTGAAATGTACAATTGTTGTTCAGAAACCTTCATATATATAGAGTACCATCAACGCACAATAAGTGGCGCGCGAGTTGTATCGGATAAAATGCAGAGGGGAGTACAATTTATTCGGCAAAACTAAAAAAACTCCCAAAAGGACGCTTATTTAACTATTCTTACCTGTAAGTCCAATTAAATGCCTCTGTGCCCAATTAGACATGAGCGTCAACTTGACTTTCTTGGCCACATACTTGATCTCCTTCTCCTCAATATCCAGGGTTTCTAACAGCGCCGTCGGGCTCATGTTATGGTTGCTGTCGTTGGCGGTCGCAGGGCGTTTGTCGATAATGTTGGGGTAGTCGTTCACAGGCTCATTGACCTTGAGTAACGCTTGGAAGTTCTTGTCATTTAGCATTATGGACTCCAGGATCGCTGGGTCTTTAGTGAAGAGGATTGTCTGGAAAGTTTTAACTGAGTTGTAGATACTACGTATTCATCAGTGGCGACGGGTGAATTTTCTTAAAAGGGAAGCCGGACCAATTATTTGTTTAAATGATAATTGAAAATAATAGATACTAGTATTTGCCATATTTCGAAAGGGAAGCCGATAGGAATCGAGTTGTATGGAGCCTTCGCCACTGGTATTCATAGTGAGGGGAGTAGGTATTTGCCTGAGCAAAAAATAAGCGATCTTCTTTTAGAGATTACAACTTCTTCCAATTGTTTATTTTAGTGCCTACAGATAGTTCAATCCACGATGACGCGCCCCACTATATTTTTAAATCACTACAGTAGTTACTTAGTGTACTATTGCCACAAAATAATTAGACGAGTGCATACGCTACCTCTCACAAAAGGATGATTTTTATAATATGATTTACTATCTTATTATTTTCAAGGTAACGGAACACGGAATAATAAACATCATAACAACACCTGTTCGATACCAACACCTAATTGCATGGTGCACTGATAGTTCTAGGAATTGTTATCGATTTTCAGATGTGTGAGAATTTATTTAAGAAAACGAGGTAGGTATAGTAGGGAATCTAGTAGGTAGGTATCTATGTCATTTGCGTAAAAGACATGACTATAATTCTGGATATATTATGTATTGCACGCTATACTTCTAGCCAGGCTCGGATTTAAAGGTTTGGAGGCCCTGGAGCAACGAAGAAGTGGATCGTTACCTAATATGTTTTTAAAAAGTACCTCGTAAATGTAAACTTTTTTTCTTAGGCATAATGGGAGTCATTTATTATCTTATCTAAAAAACAAATAGTTACTCATTGTGGAGGCCCGAGACTAAAGAGCCTGTTGCCCTCCCCTAAGTCCAGCCGTGCTTCTATCCCACTAGAAGCACGGCTGGACTAAATTCCACTATTCTATTTATACTTAGTATCTATTTTCTCAATGCAGTTGTTTAACAGCTCACGTGCAAGGTTTTTTGGTTGGTCCTTGCGGGCTGTTTTTACGTAACGGGGCAGTTATTGGCGAGACCTAAACTCCCTTATTACAAAAGATGGTCTAAGAAAAACCTAGGTTTTAAAATAGCCCCGTCTCTTTTTGTCATATGACATAAGAAAGTGATGGGTATATTTTAAACCGTGGTTTACCTTAGTCTTGGTTTAAACCATCTTTTGTAATAAGGCCCAAAGGGTCTCCAGCCAATGGGGAGAACGTAAAATACTTAAATAGGTCTACTTAAACTACACTAACATGACTACTAGCCACAACAGCATTAAGGCTGACCCCTAGTGGGACTCGGACCTCGGCTTAGGGCGTTGCTGGCGGAAGATTGGGAGGGAGACAGCTTGATGAGGGCTGAATTATCGGTGTGTCGCGTGCAGGCGGTGCACTGGCTGATAAAGTGATTCCTGTGATTTGCTCGTTTTAATTGGCTCGCAGATCCTTAGATTTAGAGGCATTACCCACTGGTCTACCAGGGTTGCGGACTTTGTTCGAAA
Organism: Amphipyra tragopoginis; assembly: GCA_905220435.1. Taxonomy (NCBI): domain Eukaryota; kingdom Metazoa; phylum Arthropoda; class Insecta; order Lepidoptera; family Noctuidae; genus Amphipyra; species Amphipyra tragopoginis. Next base: position 18,589,400 of record HG992009.1, read on the forward strand.
GAGTTATCGCGGCCCCGGGGGTCTACTCCCTAAGCACGAAGTCCGTGGTTTCGGCCTTATTTACGAGCGTTTCCTACTCCCTATCACCTACGGACATACGATTATTTCGGGGCCCGAACTAAGAACAACTAAGAATGAATGACAACACGATTTGACAGTTGTCCCTACTACCGATGTGTTTTTGCCCGTCCGAAAAGTTGAACTTGACACTTGTTTTGTTCACTCCTACGTTTCGGCCTATTTTCGGACGGGCGACTAATTTAGTTGACGGACTTAGTGAGTAGGCCCCCTGGAACGCAAAGGGCATTAGGAGGAACAGGGATGGGCTTTAGTCAGTAAGAGTCTGACACTACCTTCCGCTCCGCCCAGAGCGGAAGAAGCCATTTGATGATTTACCAAACTTAAAAAAAAATCCCCTGGTGACTAGTTGCTGGCGACCAAGTCTACAGTGCGAAATAACGAATTTAGATACATAATAATGATACTCACATCGCCAAACGAAGACAGTGGTCCTTTCAACTCTCCACTAGACCGCGCTATCTCTCCGTGGAATATAATTTGGTCATCCAGTTTGATTTGAACCAATCTGACGCCACGTGCGGAATATATGCGCGACTTGTTGTAATTCTGTAAAAATGATAACGTAACATAGTTGTTACCCTATCGTAATGGTCATTAGAAGGCCCGTGTTCAATAGTGCATGAAAGGACTGACTGATGTGATGATGAACTGTCACCCACATGATCCGACAGCCCCTTAGGTGTATAACAGTGGTGTATAGTACGATACAACTAAGAAATCGCATCGGCAAACTTCGTAAAACCGATCACTTCCAACCTAAGACTTCAAGACCACGAATGTTTATTAGTACTGGAGTAAAAACGATCTTCTGCAATAAGTGTAAGGCCCGGTATCCACCAAAGCGGAGAGGAGAGGAGATGTCTCGATCAACCAATAGGATTGCGTTATTTTCAAATCTCTCCGCTTAGCTTCAACTCATAACGAAATTGGTAGTTTACGAGACATCTCCTCTCCTCTCCGCTTTGGTGGATACCGGACCTAAGTGGCACGAAAATGAGCGACTGCCATTAGTTGTTTGATCAGGCACACCCATGTAAGTACCTAGACTCTTACCTCCGGTTTCTGAATTGAGAATTCTAGGATAAGCAGTAGGTAGGTACTTAATTAAGATTTGAGTACGGACTACGGAGTTGTCAAAAAATAACGGATTTTAAAGCATTTTTTTGCCAACTCCGCACTCAAATACTACTTAAGCATTGCTTAACCCGAATTCTCAATTCAGAAACCGGAGGTTAGTTGTCTCGAACTGAAATCTATTAAACGCAAATTTCGTGCTATATCAAATTTAAATATACTTGTTCATTATCTGGCTCAACTTACCCATATCCTCATCAGCGCCAACCTGGCGCTTCCAGCCAGCAACACAGACAACGCTATAGGGCTGCCGCGCGGTGCCGGCACGGTCCACGCGTGCCGTTCGTCGCGCGTGCGCACGATGCCGTCTATTATGTTCTCTGCGCGACCATGCTTTGACTGGTCCCCTGTGTCTGAGTCGGTCCATACCTAACAGATAATATTAAGTAAATTATTGAAATAGTTTGTAACTGTCTTCTTTGCTTGCTTCCTTTGACGTACCTACTATTAGGATTATTTTACCGTTTGGTCGTAGCAGCAAGCGCTTGCCAAGTGTGACCTCCGCAACCAATAGAATCACTTGCAACATGATGTATAGTTGTATGGTTACTATTGCCGATCTCTCTGGTATAATCCCTAACGGCCGGGGGCCTGCTCCGAAAATCAAACTACGAAGTATCGGCCGATGGATCACACGTTTTCCAACCACGAAAGTGTTTCGGATCCGAAGCTCTTTTTGATTTTCGCGATTTGACATTTTGTCTTTCGTTCACCCTACTCCCAAATGTTAATTGACATGTACATAATTAGTTCGTTGTTTGACAATACTTTGATAGTATATTTATAAGTTTGATGCTCTTCGTTCTTTCGTTTCGATCCGAAACTGCCGAAACTTCGACGTTCGTTTTTCGAGTTGGCTCCAAGTTCCTATGGCCAAAAACGAATCACTTATCAATGGTAGCATTTCGTATGGCCAAACTGCACACTTATCACAAAATTATACCTGTGATAGCTATCAACGTTTGGACGGATCTACTTAGGTCTTTGCTTCATTATTAGCAAAGATAGGTACCTACAAGGGATTTAATTTTCACCGACATCGCTCGGTAAATTATAGGAATCGGATATGACGGTGTTAATCAGTATTGACGCGGATTGGGCTTAACAAGTTAAAAAAACCTTACGTCAATGAGACAAAAGCGTAAACTGGTCTGTAAGCATGACTAAACATCAAGCTATACATCTCCAGTATGAGCTGATCTCGCATTGTTATTGATTTTCCGCACAATGAGAGGTCAGCTTATACTGGATAGTTTGTGCCGCATCAGCTCTACGTCAGACTGACTTTTAGGACGATTCGCCTATCCTTAGCTGGCCATCCGGGGAATACCTAATAAAATAAATATAATAAGCCCAATACTACCCCACTGCTGGTCACGGGCCTCTTCTTAGAATGAGAAGGGTTTAGGCCTTAGTACACCACGCTGACATGGTGCGGGTTGGCAGACTACACACATCATCGAGAACTTTATGGAGCCCTCTCAGGTGTGCAGGTTTCCTCACGATGTTTTCTTTCACCGTTAATGCAAGTGATAATCACTTTTCTGATCCGTACATTAATTCGAAAAGTCGGAAGTGCGGCCCGATTATTACTTTTTTTTTTGTAGTAGTGTCCTCATGGATGCCCTTCTCCCGTGGAAGGCAAAGGGGTATGCCGGACTCTTACCGGCTAAAAACCCAAGGTGTTCCTTCACATGACCCTTGGCCGGAGTCGCGGGATTCGCAGCTGCATGCACCGCAACCCCGAAAGGCCTCGGTCCGCCAAGCCCTGGCGGACCTCTCCTTCTGTGGGGCTTTGCCCCACGTCGTTACTGGTCGGGCGACGGGTCCCCTAACCCGCCGCCCACAGGCCACACACTACGGTAGCCGGAGATCGTCGCGCGTCCTCCGGCGACCGGTGCGTCTGACGCGGGAAGGGAGAGTGGCAGCTGCCTCTCTCTCCCTCTCCGCTCCCTCTTTGGTCGCCATTACCTGGGAAGCCGTCGCCTCCTGCGAGTGCAGGAGGCGACGGCTTCCCACGCACTCCCGCTCCCGACCATGTACAGAACCACGGCCGGAAGCGAGAGCGACTGCCGCGACTAGTTCGCGGGGCCCGTTTTGTACCTACTCGGAACCTCCTGCATGGAAGGCAACCGTACAACCGCTAATCTATTAACGCAATTTAACCTATTATATGTTATTATTTTGTGCTGAATAAATTATTTTTCTTTCTTTCTTTCTTTCTTTCTTATTATAGTTCATTTAATGAATGAATTTTCAGTTCTGAACACACCTTTTCAACAATAACAGCATTGCCATCCGAATCGAAGAGTTCAAGCCCGTTCAGGCCAACCAAATACTTATCTCCCCAATTCGAGTATATCTTCAGTTCTAACAGCCGTCCTTCAGGCAACTCAGGTATAATGAACTCGTGTTTAACTTTATCTTTTTGTCCATACTTAGATGGAACCGAACTCAATGATGCTGGTTTCTTTGTTGGATTCTTTGGACCAGTTCTTTTAAAAGAATTACTTTGTTGTAAATGAATGGAGCCTTCTTTCGAGATGAGTTTTTTACGGTTTTTAAGCTCTTGCGGTCCTAAAACAGAAAAGTTTTTACTATCATGTCGCTTCACAAACTTACAAGGTATTTATATTAATGATTAGTTACGGTTTACGCACGCGCATTTTTCGGGATTGCCAGACTAGTTCGACTCGCGACCTTGCTGCGTGTTCAGCTCATGATTAAGGGTTCCGTTTGGTTCCGGAACTAGTCGGGCAATCCCGAAAAATGCACGTGAGTACACCGAAACTAATCATAAATATGAATGTGTCTCATAAAAATTATAATACAAAAATTACAAGGTATTTGTCCAAAGTCCAAACAATGGATGTGTTGACATTTATGTACTTACTCGGACCCAAAATGACGTCATGAAAGTCGTCGTCCACTACGTTATTAGCGCGTCTGTGTCGAGGAGTGACGTAATGTGGCAGTAAGTCTGTTAGGAAGTCATTTGAGGATGCGTTTGACGAGTCACCCCAGTCTAATTTACTCCTAACGTTGTATAAACGCCGCCCGTGTTGACTGTGAACTAAAACATGCATTTTTAATGTTGGTATCGTGGTCTGATAAAATTTGATTTTATCATAATTAATAGATAATATAAAATTAAATATTTTAATTATAATTTCGCCAGGTATTCTTTTCCCGCGATTTCCTCATCTACGTCACGATTTGCGATATTTTCTCACCAATAACAACAAAGTTAGACAACAGAAGCCGAAGCAATGAATCGTAATAGGTACGCACGGCCATATATCGGCAATACACTTCCACATGGCCGGATTTAGGGGAGGGCAACCGGGGCGACAGCCCCGGGGCCTCCACAAAAGAGGGGCCCCCACAATAGAGACCTCGGAAAAAAAAAATCTTTCAAATTCCGACTAGTAAACATCTTTTCCTTTGATGTTTTTTTTTTCGCTGTTTTTCCTTTTCCTACAGTACCTACTTTGTACAAATCTACTTGGTTTCACAATTAATTATTTATTGAAAAACTTGACTAAAAAAAAATTATCATTTTATTTGGAAAATTATTTGGGGCCAGGGGGCCTCCATTCCTTTGTTGCCTGGAGGCCTCCAGACCTCTAAATCCGGCCCTGCATTTCCAATATGAGCTGATCTCGCATTGTACCTATAGGCTTTCCGCACTCGAATTTGCAGGACAATTTATCTCTTATCATATCTACCCTAAGCCCAAGCAGGGCCGTAGTTAGTGTTCTTGGGGCCCTTGCAGCAAGTGATCAAGGGGTGCTTATCTATTTGTTAAGGGACCCTTTAGGCTCGGGGTAATTTCACGACACGCCGAACAAGTTGCAGAGACGCTGCAGTTAATTTCACGCGAGCGTATCTGACAGCGATCGCCTTTATGAGAATACGAAAAGCGTTGTTTTGGTCGAAACTTAACGGCAACTACACTGCTACTGAACTTCTTTAGTTAGGTGAATCAGGCCGTCTGCCCCGATAGTAACTGCGACCCTGCGAGCTGTGTGTACCCCCAGGGTCAGATAATACTAGGATTTCTGCTCAGCCATCGAGGGGATATTATTTTAAGCTTGGAAATATTTATAAAATCAAAAATGAATTTACCTTTTGTTTGACGCAAGGTACCAGCGGAATGCGCTATTGCCTCCACTTGTGGTTTCATTATCAAATCCATTGTTGTATCCAATGATGTTCTGCGTGGTAACCTACGAAGAAAACGAATATACCTAACGTAAAAGATGTTGCATAAAAAATATAATATCTACAGTTTTATTGAGGAAAGGAGATTGATGAGAGCCATGGTTTGGATAAGTTCTTAGTAGGAATTTACTCGCACTGTGCAGTCGCATAGCGTAGATTAATCGAGACGTGGACGAATTCGCGTCAGCGAGGCCCGTTTCTTTCAGTAAGTACCTAAAATTACAGTAGAGTATTATTTGGCGTTGTTCAACGAGGCCCCCAAGAGTGCGAGGCCGTAGGCGAAGGGCCGCTTCGCCCACGCTTATCTACGCAACTGGCACTGTGGTCCTTAAGCGCCAAATCCACTTCTAAACGTCTTTCAAACTTTGAACAGACCGGCAGCACTTCTGCAAGTTTTATAAACTAAGCGAGCACTTGCGTGCAATAACTTGCGAAATCAAACTAGCTAGGTACTGAATTTGACACTGCATAGCCTTACCTGCGTCCCTCCAATTTAGAATTTTCTAATTTATATATTTTTGTATCTTCCACACTTGGAGACGATTCCCTACTGCTGTTTCGAATGTGTGTCTCTTTCATCTCCCTGAAAAAAACTAACTGTTTAACGTAGGCGAACCTAGACATTGTTTGTTCAAGTATTGAGTTGGCCCAGCCTTGACACGGAAGTAGGGTGCATTGTACCAAGAATTTCCGTATTGACGTCTTACCTTCGAGTTCATTAATCATTCTGCGTGCTAATAGAAAAAAAATAACTCACTTGGTAAGGTTTTCGAGCCAGTATGGCAGGTCCCTGTCCTTATTTGTATAGTCAAGCCCATTTTCCTGATGTGCCATCCTTGAGCCATGAGATTATTGTTATCTTTGAAGAGAATTTAAGAATCTATTGAATTTTAAACTCATGATTTCATCCACTTATGACGGTAAGTGGTATTGAAATAATTTCTAGAAAAACAATAATTAATTTATTAGAACGCTTTATATTACTAATATTGATAATCTTCATTCACACTACACTTGCCTCTTTGAAACATATTTTTGCCGCTGTTTGTTTGACCTTGGTTGCTATGGTTACAAAGGTTTCCTTTTGTGCGATGGTTTCTTACATTGTTTCGTTTCGATCGATTACAAGGGCAAGAATGCAAAAACCATAGAAGTAATAAGTACTACGTTCTATATAAAGTCCTTGGCAAAAACACATTTACCAATAGAAATTTAATTTTGGTTCGATCCCGGAGTTTGTCAATTAATTCGTAAGATCTGAGTTGTAACCGGAGTCCAGTCACTAAAATCATAATTTCCAAACGAAATACTTTATGTCAATGTCAAAACTTGAATGATGAAAGAAATCAAATTGTGACATGTCAAGTCAATTGTCAATGTGTTTGTAGCGGTGGCAAATAACCTAAAATCAGATTCTATTTATATCAAGTTTTAAGTGAAATACATCAAAACAGAACTAAAACTTTATCTGAAATACATACCCGCATCCCAAGGGTCATTCTATTGGCAAGATGGCTGATCAAGATCAGAGGAAGTTGGAAGAACGGACGATCCAGGCGGAGAGGGAAGCAAAAGTGATTGAAGAGGAGCTGGACAAGATCTCAAAAGGCGATCTCAGTTATATCGGTGACCCACGGCTAGAGAAACTGTTAAATGAAAACGAGAAGCTTAATCATCGCCTAGCTATTTTAGAAAATGCGATCAAAGCCGAAAGCTCCGGAACCAAGTCGACAGCTGTTAAGAAGGAACCTAAGAAACGTTCTATCTTGATCACTGACGTCAATTCTGTTGAAGGCAACATATGTGTAATGGATGAACTGAAAAATATTTTTGAACATGCCATTTCATCTGCATATCCTGACTTAGAGGATCCACCAGTTGTCATAACTCTGTCGGGCAACAATCCTAAGTTCGGAGACTATCAGTGCAACTCAGCAATGGCCATCTCACAGCTGCTGAAAGCCAAAAACGTAAAGACGAACCCCCGAGAAGTAGCTAACAACATCTTAAACAAAACTCCAACATCACCTTTCATTGAGAGGATGGAAGTAGCTGGTGCTGGATTTTTAAACATTTACATCAACAAAATGATGGCTGAACATATTCTAAACTGTATACTACGATTTGGAGTCAAACCTCCTCCAGTAAAAAAGGAAAGAGTTATTGTTGATTTTTCTGCACCTAATATTGCCAAGGAGATGCATGTGGGACATTTGAGGTCCACTATCATTGGAGACAGCATTTCCCGTGTACTAGAATACTTGGGCCACGATGTCTTAAGGTTGAATCATCTAGGAGACTGGGGCACACAGTTTGGAATGTTGATTGCACATTTGCAGGACAAATTCCCCAATTTTAAAACAGAATCTCCTCCCATCTCCGATCTGCAAGCATTCTATAAAGAGTCCAAGAAAAGGTTTGATGAAGACGAAGAGTTCAAGAAACGAGCTTACGCATGTGTGGTGCAGTTGCAGTCACATCACCCAGATTACATTGCAGCCTGGACACTGATCTGTGATGTATCTCGAAGGGAGTTCCGGAAAATATATGAACGTCTTAACATTAACATCATTGATCGAGGTGAGTCCTTCTATCAGGATAGAATGGATGCTGTAGTTAAGCAGCTCAAAGATGGTGGCTATTTAGAAGAGGATGAAGGCAGGTTGATCATGTGGGGTAGCCCTGAGAAAACTGGGATACCCCTAACAGTTGTCAAGTCTGATGGCGGTTACACCTATGATACTTCTGATATGGCAGCGATAAAACAGAGGGTTGAGGAAGAAAAGGCAAACCGCTTTGTGTACGTTGTAGATGCTGGTCAAGCAACACATTTTGTAACCATAGATGCTTGTGCCCGTAGAGCTGGTATTCTTAAGAACACACAGAAGATAGAATTTGTTGGCTTCGGTGTTGTCCTAGGAGAAGATAAGAAGAAGTTCAAGACACGGTCTGGTGACACCATTAAACTTATTGAATTGCTAGATGAAGGGCTGAAGAGGTCACTGGATAAATTGGTCGAGAAGGGACGAGACAAAGTCCTGACACCAGAAGAATTGAAACTGGCTCAGGAAGCAGTTGCATACGGTTGTATCAAGTATGCTGATCTCTCTCATAACAGGGTCAACGATTATGTGTTCTCTTTTGATAAAATGTTAGATGACAAAGGTAACACCGCAGTCTACCTCTTGTATGCTTTGACTCGTATCCGCTCAATAGCAAGGACAGCACAGATCTCTCAGGAACAACTATTAGCAGAAGTTGAAAAATCTGCCTTCAAGTTTGGCCATGAAGCTGAATGGAAACTTGGTAAGGTACTGCTCAGGTTCCCAGAAATTATACTGAAAGTATCTAATGATCTCTACCTGCACAGTTTGTGTGAGTATTTATATGAAATATCATCAGCATTCACAGAGTTCTATGACAAATGTTATTGTGTTGAAAAGGATAAAGAAGGAAAGATAGTAAAGATAATATATGAAAGATTGATGCTCTGTGAAGTCACTGCCAGGGTCATGGAGAAATGCTTAGAAATTTTAGGAATCAAAACAGTATCTAAAATGTAACTACTTATTGTAGGTACTTACTAGTTTTAGGCACATCACAGTTTTAATTTATACCTACCAGTAATAATTTATATATTGCCTAAAGGTTTGTACATTAAATAATAAGACAAAAGCATGTTTGTAAATTTTTTATTTATTGAGTTCCCAAAAACCTCTACAAAACTATACCAGGGTCCGATATCAAAGGTAACATTCATGTTCATAACACTATTTTTATCTGTTAGAAAAATTATATATAATTGTCACTGGGTTTTACTTTTAAGGCAGGTAGCGTATTAGGCATCCAGGTTACGCAGCCTAATCTGATATACCTACCAGTAATAATTTATATATTGCCTAAAGGTTTGTACATTAAATAATAAGACAAAAGCATGTTTGTAAATTTTTTATTTATTGAGTTCCCAAAAACCTCTACAAAACTATACCAGGGTCCGATATCAAAGGTAACATTCATGTTCATAACACTATTTTTATCTGTTAGAAAAATTATATATAATTGTCACTGGGTTTTACTTTTAAGGCAGGTAGCGTATTAGGCATCCAGGTTACGTAGCCTAATCTGAAAGACTTTAGCTGCCAGAGCATAGTGTAAATGTGCCTACAGATTTGGTCGTTTTGTCAATCAACAAATAAAACAATATCGAATAAATATATAGAACGCATGAACAACAAAATATACAAGTCTTCTTGAAGGCTTAGGGCGAGATTCACAGACTGAGACTTTACTTTGCTAAGTAAAGTAAGCATTTCATACAAATATGAATATTATTCATATAAAGTTAATGTTCATATTCTTATGAAACGCTTATTTACATTCTTTTATACGAATATGAACATTATTTGCATAAAAATAAGGTTCATATTCGTATAAAACGTTTACTTAGCTAAGTAAAGTCTGAAATGGTCTGTAAATCCCGCCCTTGGACAAAACAAGCGACAGCAATATCGACAAATTCGAGCATATCTGTAGACACTTTTAACATACTAGGCTCATAAACTTAGTTACACCTTATGCGTTACCTGCCTCACGTTATCTGATGCTTGTATTATCTTACCATCTACAACAATACACGTAACATCACATTAACATCGTACAGACAACAAGTTATTACCTCCGCACAAGCATCCATTTATACAATTCCAAGTTATTGATACGCTAATCCACTGTCGAGATCAATCAAATAGCAATGCTTTAAAATAATGGCGTTGAGTACTTATGTTGAAGGAATGCACATTATGAAGCATTGTTCTTGTACATTTACTTTAGTCAGTGACGGATTTAGCTTTTAGCTCAGCAGGTGGTTATAAAGGCTGGCCACCACGGCCACCTTTTTTTTAATTTTTGCATTTTTTTTTTTTTTGTAAATGAGGCACTGTTCATAATCTTGAGCTTAGGGGGTGGTCATAATCCACATGACCACCCCTCTGAATCCGCCACTGACCTCAGTATTCGATTATTTAATACATAGATAAAACCGCTGGACACTCCCGCGAAGTATTAATAACAGAATGATTATTTCCACTAACAATACATTACAATCTAGTATTTGATATATTGACGTCACTGTTCCTGAATAAGTGAATATAATATGGGCACAATTTTCTTACAGTGGAAGATTATCAATAAAAGGCCAATAGTAGCGGCAATTATAATTTTACATTCTTTTAAAGTATAATTTTTCCTTATTAAAAAACCACAGTAGAGATTTCCTTTAAATATGCGTAAGATATATTTTATTAACGTCAATTTACTGAATTTTGAAAATAGAGGAGTTTGCGACTCGAGGTGGTTGAAAAATAAAAAAGATACGCCAAAGGAAGACGACCGTAAGAAAGTTTAATTACTTTCAAAAGTATGGAATAAGTTAGGAATGTTAATTTGATTCAGAAGACCTACCAATGGCATCTCTGGAAGACTTGAGATACGCAATTGCTTTAGCAATATCAACGTTTATAGCAACATTTAACAATCGGAATAGGAGAATATTATAACATGCATTTGGCTAGATATAATCAAAGCGACGAGTATTTCATACCGGTACTGTCGGTTCCACAAGTTTATACTATATTATGTGACTACAGAAAATTGTCTCCATCGTACGTATTTTAATAATAGGACCCTAATAATATCAGAAACATTACAGTTTAAACGCGATCTGACGCTACCCTTGCCTACTTACGAATACTTTGCACTTTAGAGGAATTTTCATCTATTATGATATAAGAATTAACCGGTATCGTTGCAATTTCACCAGATACCGTTTCATACTCTAAAAAAAATACCACTTCCGCTTTTTAAAAATAAATTTGATGTTATTTCAACTAATCATAGTGAGTTAATTACGTTAAATAAATTTATAATTTTAGTTCTTGTGCATTCATGTAATATTTGATTATTACCCTGTGATAACCTTGGCTAACCGGTTTTCATGATTCTACTCTCAATCAATTTACTAAAAATGTTATAAGCCGCGTATATATATTGCAATTAGCCTAAATGTAAACCGCTACAGTGAATGAGCTGGTTTTTGATCTTCAAACTACGCGTTCGTATGTACACTGCATAAAATTAATTTACGTTTACTACATTTAAATGTTTGTAGCAATTACAATGACTAGAATTATTATAAAATCAAAATATAGCACTTAATTCATGTGACATAAAATAAAAACATCGATTGGGCATTCCATTGAAAGGTAATTACAAAGCATTTTAAAATTATACTAATGCTATCGCTTGTAGACTAATAGGTTAAAGGTCTGAAGTATATTTCGTTTCCCTCTGTCCATTGTGCAAGCTCGCAACTGTCTAAGTATGGCCGAGCGCTGTCGTCCCAGTTTTCAAACAGAGTCGATTGTTTAGCTATCTAGCTATTTGTAACTCGAGCACAGTGAACAATGACGGGCGGGTGCCATCGTGATAACTATATCGGTGTCATCTCCACACCTCACTATTCAAAGACGTCTAAGACTTCAATTTACTACCACCAACAGTGTCGCTATAAAAGTGAGATTCTAGTGAAAGGTTTGGAAGTCTGGCAAAATATTACCTAGTCACACGAACGATTGAGCAATCCTTAAAAAATCTAAATTGGGGACATATAAATAAATAATTTAAAATTAAATAAATATTCTTGAAGGTTAAAATTTAAAATCCTATTCCATAGACACGAGATGGTATATACATTCAACTATCTACACTATAACGTACTAATACTAAGGAAAAAGTCACATTGAGGTGTATAAAAGATTTCGCTGAAAAAACTGGATTTCATATAAGTATAATAAGTTAATAGGTATAAATGTTTCTAAAAACCCTCAATACGATTTTTTTAAATAGTTACTCTAAAAAGGGTTGGATTGGTCTCGAGATTCTGAGATACGACTACAAACACTACAACAATAGTACAATAAGTTCAACAATATTTTACAAAATATACACACATTTACCATTATTTTGTAGTAAGTTTGGCCGAACGTGGTTCATGCTGCTAATGCTTTACATCTAATAAATACTCGCATCTATAGTGCTTGCGCTAGGAAACCGATCAACGAACGAACGCACCATACTGCACATACGAGGTACAGTCATATGCAAAAGTTAAGGCTATCTTCATATGAGAAGCGGTTGTTGCGTGTTTTCACCTATAGAAACGGATTGCAAGGCGATCATATTACAACTCACGTCAAATACAGGCAACGTACACTGGCGACACGCGCTTGTCATGTGAAATCTTAGTGTAAGTTGTATATAGGGTGACTGGTAATTAGTGACCGATACTTTAACACATGTTTGTATTCATGATAACAAACAACTTTCCCAAAGAAACATTATTTATAAAACAAAAAAATAATATTTCCATATTACGAGCCGCGTCCATTCCATAACGGTTTACTAATAAATATTAAATGAAAAAAATATAATTAAAATAATGTTTCTTTGGGAAAGTTGTTTGTTATCATGAGTACAATCATGTGTTAAAGGATCGGTCACTAATTACCAGTCACCCTATATAGGGTATCCCGAAAGTCAAAGTCAAGTCGGGAACAAATAATAGGACAGTTTATGAATGCTCAGAAAAAAAAAGTTTTCGAGTTTTAAAGTTATCATGAATAAAATATTATTACCTCATAGGTACATAATTATAAAGAAAAAAATGTGCTTTTTAAAAAAAGAACAATATACTGAACATCATAAATAAAACTGTTCATTTGTTCCCGGCTTAACGTTGGGTTTCGGGACAACCTGTATGTAGGCGTTTTTTAATTGATTAATAAAAATACCTAAAACGCAGTACTAGCGTACCTATTCAACTTACTGTAGAGCCTCTGAACTTTACCCAAGGCTTCATACAAAATACTCGATATATTATTTCACAGTAAATCTATCAAACGGATAAAAGTAACACAAACAAATTCTAAGTCTGGAAACTGCGAAGGCGTACCTAATTTAAATTGATGAACTGCCCTTCTCAAACTTAAATTGCTTTCTATTTCGAAGAAACTCCTACCTGTATTTATCGCTTTGTGATAGAACAACAACGGTCATTCCGGACAAGCATTTGTCTATAAATAATATACAAGAATAGAATCGAGTTGTGAACCGATTGAAAAGTTTTCAGAAGTTAGTATCGCGTTGCGGCCTACGCCGTCCTCTAGTAAATGACTTTAACGGGCCGTCCATTGCGGTGCTCAGAATGTGGGCGTGTGGTAACGCGATAAACTTCCTTCGCAATTTCAAACCGAAATTAACGACCGATTACTCGATTAACTGATGTGTGAACAGCCCTACACAACACACATGCAAAAGCTACCGAAAAAGACGTTATTTTTAAATTAGGAACTTAATAATTTAAATTAGAAACACAGCACTGCTTTTGTTTGTGTAGAACTCTGGGGCCCGTAAAAATAAATCGATCCTAGAATTGATATTCGTTTGACGTCTTGTTAAGTTCACACACGTAAAGTTACGTTTGTTATTCAAATCTTCATTTATAAGATCGATCTTAAACGAGAGAGGTTTATAAATACTGGCCCTATCGTAGTTGTAACGTAACCAGTATAGATACTGCTTTGTGTAACCTTGATATGACAATATTGATTGCAGTACCTATGGCGCGTGGAGAGACCGGAAGCTCACGTAACTGTATACGGTGGGGCATTACATCCGAGCGAATCGAGCACTCTTATACAAGTATGATAATTTACTTGCATAAGAAATTACTTAGGCGACATTACGTCTCCCCAGCCCCTATGGAAAAATGTTATCAAATCCGGAAAGGTTCCGAAAACGCAAATAGAAGAATTTCATTTGATAAAATTTCATCAACAAATGGGTTCAGTGTTGAATCACTCGCTGGGAACCTAATGGATTAAACCTAATGCTAGTGTTTCATAACATAATATGAGGTAACCCAAACTTATGGTAACCAAAAAACTTTCATTATAATAACTTCAATTAGGGTGTTCACCCTACCGAAAAAAAAATCGCGTCATGTGCTATTATATGTCGCTTACGGCCGTCTATGTCATCAGACAAACAGGTATACATTTACGATCGGTTCCGGCTAACAGCATAGAATGTACTATAGTCTTATTTTAGTCTATTCCAAATCACTACATAAAAGATTCACACACACATTACGAAGTTAGTGACCTAACAACGCCACAGTGATCGCAGCTGCAATAGCCTCAATCGTCCGATGTTCAGGCGATTGTCGGCAGAATTATTTAATCTGCGGCCTTGTTGTCGAGTTAGGATACAAAAATAGCTATAGAGAGCTCTAATAATGGAGATTCAATAGGTTAAACGGGCAGTCTTCAATGAGATTTAAGTTCTGGGAAGAGATGGCGCAGGATGGCCATGTAGTGTACGGTGGCGGCCAGCGCGACGAAGATGTGCCAGATGGCGTGGGCGAAGGGGATGCGCCCGTCTGACTTGAAGAAGAACACACCGGTCAGGTACAGGATGCCGCCCAGCTTCAGGTCGTACATCGCCGGGAACTGGTGCTGGAAATGAAAAAGTTCAGGTTAAAACTAATACTATATCTATCATTGAAGTCAAAAGCAGCAGTGAGGTAGCTAAATCCGTTGTACAGCTCCCAGATTTAGGGGGCGTACGTACTCCGAAAATCGAACCTTTTTAGTCCAGCCGTGAGACACATACCCAAGACTTTTTTTTATAACACTTTTTATCTGTTTTGTCTCTTTGTGCTGTGTCCAAATAAATGACTCTTTATCTAATTATGGAGTTTCGGTGGATGGATCTCACGTTTTCCAACCACGAAAGTGTTCGTTGTTTTTCGGAGTAGACAGACCCCTAGAACATTTTCGATAAGTCACTTGTCGACCGATTCGGTTTATAATCTCGTTTTTTTTTCGTACACAAAATGAACAACAAACTGAATCGGTCGACAAATGCTTATCGAAAACGTTCTGAATCGGGGAGCTGGTACGATTCAGCTAAATCACTAGGGTTTTAAAAAAAGTATAGCATTGGCTATCTTACTGCAACACATCATACATTAAAGGTGCAAAAAGGCCTCAACATTTCATGCTAGATCAGAGGTGTGCAAACTACGGCCCGCGAATGGTTTTAATCTGGCCCTCCAACCCTCCCTTCAGAGCAAGAGTGTATGGACATAACAAATAGCCGTAATTATATTTGAGCCCAAAATCTTAGTTTTTGCAGAAACAAATGCATTTTTTTGGAATTCTGACCCCCTGCAATATTGCTTGCGCTTATCTGGGGCCTGGGCCCCGGTGAAAAAAGTTTGCCCACACCTGTGCTAGACAAATGAATTACATGCAATAATAACCCATACAACCAAAATTTGCCAAGTATAATAAAACTTCCACAATCAGTCTAAAATCAACAAACCACGAAATATTTAGAAGAATGGAACAAAGTTCGACATACGTAACTACAAATAATTTTCGTATAGGTAAAGCAAATATTTACATATAAAAAAGCCCTGACATTGACAATGTAAGTACCTATATTTAGCTAACGAAAACAACTAAATGAACAAAAAGTTATGAATAATGATATTAATATATTCATTCATTATTTACGAAGAACAAAACGTGATATTGGCAAGAGCTCTAAAATACAATTAAGAATGTTACGTTGACGGAACACGTGGACTTGAATTGTGCCAAACGTTTAGTGACGGTATTAAGACAAGGAGTGCTGTCCATCTCGTGAACGAAATCAGGCGTGAAATATGTTTAGAAATATAGCGTAGTCAGGCTATTACTGTCCCTTTTCTGGGCCTCTCAGAATGAGTGTTTAAGGCCCGTATTTTATTTATTTATTTAGGATATCCAACAAAAGATATACACAAATCATGATAAACTACTGATACCGATCCGACAATGAATTAGAAAAGTTAGAGGTGATCGAACTCGCGTTCAACCGTTAAGCTATCACTGCTTCCTTATCAATATATACAGGGTGTTAACGAATTCGTGTAATTCCTTCAAACCACGTGATCTACTGATAACACAGAATAACCCTAAATGGGAATTTTCGAAAATCAACTAAAAAAAATTCAAAAAAATAATCTTTGTTTTCTATTTCTGAGTCATTTTAGAGTCTTGGGTTATCTGACTGCAAAGAGCGATATCGCGTTAGTCGTGCCTGTCAGCCGTGTCACCGTGCTTTCATTAATTTATGCGTGGCATCGAAATGTTCACAAAAATAAAACATTTTTTTTTGCAAAATAAATATTTCTTATTTTTTTACTGAATCCTTATTAGGTGGTTTAGATACGATCGGTAACAAAGCCGCATGAAAAAATAATAATTTTATTTTTTTATTTTTAATCAAGCTAAATCCCGTGCGGGGCCTCTCTACATCAGTAGTAGATCATGTGGTTTTAAGGAATTACACGAATTCGTTAACACCCTGTATATATAGAGAGAGAGATACTGCATCCGTGGAACATGGGGCATGGGTGGGACCTATGTATGTCCAACAAGAACTCGGATAAACTGAGTTGTAAGTAGGCTTGCCATAACTTTCAGGGACCAACCAATACGGAACGTTTCAAACAAATCAAATAAAAAAGTCGAAATCAATGTTTTATTCGAATAGTAGGTAGGTAGTAGGTACTTATAGCCGGCGGCCCGCTCGCGCCACTCACGGCCAGTTCGGGCCATTTCCGAATTTTGTCACGACGGACGTGTAGCAATACGGGACGCAATGGTGAAATACGGGACGCATGGCAACCGTAGTTGTAAGCTGTGTACAAATCTAGGGTTAAATGAAGTAATTATGATCCGTGGTTTTCAGATAATATACTTTGGTGTGTAACATTTTATGGCGGAGGAGACGAATGAAGTTGTGGTAAAAATGGACTAATAGGATAGTTAATATTTATAACTCACAGGATCTTAGGATCTTCTCCGTACATCGAAGTAATATGATGATAAAAGCATTCTCTAGCAATAAGACCCGATAAATAGACATCCAAGCATGGTTAAGTGTGTGACGAGCTTACACTCAATTTCAGGAGAAACTAATTTCACTGTCCAAAAATATCATACATCAACCGCATGCATTAAATATCTCGACCTCGGAAAAATAATTACACAAACCGCTACACGATATCGTTCCATATAAAGGTTCATCAATACACAATAATATGTGTACGTATACGTACACAAATACAATTAAAACACGACTAATGAAAAACACGAAAGTTTTTATAAAAAGCTTGCTATAATTATCCATGCTGACATTCTATATATTATTAACAAACGCAAATAGTAATCTAAAAATAACTATAAAGTATACAAACAGTAGAAACTAACTATAAACTTCATAGACGTAGCTGTAATATAATATTAATATAAATTATAGCAAGACAACGATATATTTGCGATGATAATGTTTGAGCGACACACGCAGCTGTAATATATTTTTCAAACTATACTATAGCGCAATACATTTTGGCATAATATTATAAAAACATACCTATATTAGCTACGTCTATGAAGGGCTTAGCTAAGGCTTAGGCTGCAGCTACATTAAAATATTTAATTATTTATTACTTAATTGGGTTACTGAAAACTAATGTATTCTGAAACGATTACGATTTTACTTATTTATTCTTGAATTGTTTTAAAGTAGGTCAAATGTGTATACAACTATTGATACATTATAATGAAAGAAAAGCTATTTAATTCACTATTTATAAATTAACCGACGACGCGAATTGTAATTATAGCAAACAGTAATTGTGATTGTGAACGATTCGTAAAGATTAAGCCAATGTTGCGTTCGTTTTTTTTTTTCAACAAACATTAAATAATAAGCAAACGATAATTTATAAATTATTACGTATTTGTGAATCGTTTAATATTTTCTATAGAATGGTACACAAGAGTAGTGCTTTAAGTTGAACAATGTGAACATAATAATGTACGAGTAATATTGTAGCGTTCCGAGTCTCCTCCGGGAATGTGACCGAGTTAACTACGTTTCAATCTCCCGACGACACGAGGCCGCGAGGTTCTAAATGTAATTTATATAAAGCGAAATAAAGCGTTCCTTAGGGTAGACCCTGACACGACAACAGATAAAAAGCAATGTGGTAGAATGGAGTTTTAACACGGTACGAAAATAAAAAGTTTAAAAATGAATCGCGTCAGGCACACGAGACTCCTCAACTTCGTCTCTAGGGTTGGCAACGCATCAGCAATTCTCTCTCTCTCTGGGGTGCATGAAAAGAGCCTCCACGAGCGACGATACTTAAGTACGACCGGCGCATCCTGGTCAGTCAGCCTCGCTACCAACCTTGCTGACTGGCTAATCTTTTCACCACAGCATGAGCTATTTTCGTATAGCTCGTGCTGACACGAGAGAAGAAGAAGCAATCCTCTCAGCAAACCAGCAACCACTCGGCATGACTGGTAAGTCACTTTACGTCCGAAAACCATGAACTCTGCTCATCTGGGGGGTTACCATGATCTGTTAGAGCAGGAATGTTTTAATATTATTCCGAGAGTGGGAATGTGACAGCGCTAGACAGCTCTCTAGCGCCATCTCTTACCCACTCTCGTAATAATATTAAAACATTCCTGCTCTAAAAGATCATGGTAACCCCCCTGATTTCTGTACAACTATTTCTAGACAAAATGTGGATTCTAGAGAGAAAAAAAAATGGTTTTTCCACACATTTTGTGACCATTGATCAACTGCCTTATTTTCACGAATTTACAGTTTGTCCCATAGTAAAAGTTGTACAAAATGATGAACAGAATTCATGGTTTTCGGATGTAAAGCGACTAATATGCTGTATTTTTACCATTAAGAGGGCCGTCGGCCTGGAATCTATGTAGTGTAACCGCCATTTTACATTTTGATAAGCTTCGGCTACATAGATACCTACAACAGGATTTTTGATGACCTGCATGGCGCAGACTTACAGAGGCACTTGCATGGCACTTAACCATTTCACCCACATAGCACTTCTGTTATGTGAAGTGACACGTGGCAGAATTTTCCGACCTTTGTGCTTTATAGCTAAAGCACATACTCAAATTTACGGTCTCCGGATAGACAAAGTTTCGTACCAAGAATAACAACCCTTACTTATAAACGGTGGTTAAAGGTTGTTTAACTAAAATGGCTTTTAAGTCTATTGCCATCTCTATTTATTGGCATACAAATGACAAGGACAGGTATAATTTAATCAGTGTTTAAAAATGACGAACTTTTATAGTTATAGGGGTACTTGTTTGTGCGTTGCTTTGACACTAAAAGAATCTTTGAATATTAAAAATCTTATTATCAGTGTGAATGGTTAATACTGGTTTTCGTAGCAAGAAGAATATATTTTTCATGATTTCAGTAGAATACGGATGGTGTACTGTGTATAAACAAACATAGCCTTGACAGAGAGCCCCGTCCGGAGATGGGTTGGTTTAATTAATACAATGAGTCAGCACTTAGCAGTAACATAATAAACACTGCTGGCTAAGACTATCCATCTAACAAATCCTCAGTTGATCTTTATAATTTACGATTAGTTACAGTTTATTCCTGTGGATTTTTCGGGATTACCCGACTTGTTTTATAGGATCCAAACGGAGCTTTTAATCATGAGCTGAGCGGCGAGGTCGCGAATCGAACTCTAAAGCTGGCTTCCCACGGTGCGTAGCAGCGCGCACCGGCTGTGCGTGGTATTATCCGTAAAATCACGCACCGTGGGAAGCCACATTATGAGGATGTGTGATGTGGATACGGCGCACCGCTCCGCACGCGTGCGCGTTACCACGGACGAGTCTCTTCCCATGGTGCGTCGGTGCGAGCTCGTGCGTCGCTGTGCGCGCTATCACGCACCGTGGGAAGCCGGTGTAAGAGAATTAAATTTAAAGATTAGTATGAAAACTAGTCGGGCAATCCCGAAAAATGCACGTGAGTAAACCGTAACTACTCATTAATATGAATGTGTCTAATGAAAGTTATAATACAAAAAAAGATCTACTTATAGCATTTTACTTTGTAGGTTAAGCTCCAATTGTTTTAAATCAACTACAAAAACTCCGCGCTATTTTTTACAGTATTTGTGATATCGTTTATTTATTCGCCTTATGTACTCGTAACTTTATAGCCGACCTGTTTTCTTTTGTGTATAGGAATAGATTCGCTTTGATTTATTTACTGTTTCTATTTCTTGTAGTTTCACTGTACAAAGTTCATTTAATGAAAGAACACTGCGTGTCAGAGGCTAGCTAACACGGATGAAGGCATATAATTATTGTATACTAGCTTTTGCCTGCGGCTTCGCTCGCATTAATTAAAACCTCAAGCACGGTAATTATAGACACAATAGATAAGACAATTAAGTGTCGTCCTAGGACGACGGGCGGTACGCAACCGGTTAATCTCAAACAAACTCTTAACACACTACTAAAGTTTCTATAATAATACATAATTCAATCGTGATTCAAAAGACACGTGGCGCCATCTATGAACATTATTGTTGTTTTCCTTGGGAACAGTACTTTTTTTCGGGACGAAAGGTCCATGTCCGTTTCTGTACACCTGACAATGTATATGCAAAATTTCAGTATGATCGGTTCAGTGGTTTAGGCGTGAAAAGGTAACAAACAAACAAACTTACTTTCGCATTTATAATATTATAGTTAGGATTATTGTATTAATTAACTTGTAACTGGATATTCATAAATACACTTAGGTAGATAAGTCGCAGTGATCAAAGGAATAGAACATTCTGCAATCTAAATAAATAACCTATATTCTGTTATACTAAGTAATTTTTTCTTCGCTTTTTTTATTGCTATAATCATAGCTACTGCCAGTAACTGTTTTTGCCATTTAAAATCGTCAGTAATCAACGATACTAAACTGCGTTTAAGTTTACTTATTCCATTGTTAATCATGATTGGATTTAACGCAAAGACAATAGTGGCGTTAGATACAAAACTAATTACATTTTTTTTTTAAATTAATATATCAAAGTTCAATACACTTTAAATGGCACTGCACTGAGTGATATCACATTGCTTGTAACTTTGCTTTTTAAGGTGAGTCAAGGCAAACCGCAAAGAAAATATTTTGCGTTCTAATAGCTACGAACCTAAGTCAAACTAATCGTCTAACCCGAGGCAGGAGGTTAAGGATTAAAATTTAATTAAGTCGTTTGTAATTATTTATGTGCAAATGTAATAACACAATCTAATTACCATACAATGTTTTATGTCTTTGGGGCCTTCCAAAATTATAACAAATTCATGTAAGTACAAATATTAGTCAAGTCAATTACAAGTCGCATATGATGGTAAGCTCAGACAGAGCCTAAGATGGAACATACGAATTCAAGTAGCAAAGATACAGTAGGACTCCGATATACCCCTCTGGCTCTCACATACACACGACGGAACACAGTACACAGTTTGGCGCCGGACTTTAATGTGAGGGTAGTAGCTAGCTAGTCGGACCGTAAAGGCCATACCACCAAGCTTAACTAAATATTTATATTAGCCATTTAAAACGATTTCAAATTGAAAAACGTTTGCAATAAATTCTAAATCGGAATGCACCAGTCTAAAACGTTGTCCCGAGCTGCATAGAGGCAAATCGGGAAATCGGCTTTTTCATCTTAAACTAAAAAAATGCTCTATCATAGACAAACACGTGTTGTTTATATTATAGATAAATTATGTTAATAATATTGACGTGTCAAACAAGTAATAGTTATGTACCAAGGTCAAGTTAAGTTATAAACATCTTTAATACCAGTTTACGCAAAAAATCTGTCTTTGTAATTTAGCACGTTATCGTCATATTCCGGTCGGAACGTAAGAAAAATCTCAATCTTAGCGGTTATAACGATGTTGAATTGAAAATTCTGATTAGAGCTAATTAATTGGTTTATAATTGCTTCATTAAATTCCATATGTTCGAATAGTAAGTTTTGTTTGAATAAAATTCTGTTCTTAATTGAAATAACTACGCACTGAAAGTTTAGGAAATGGTGAAGGGCGGGCGTTTTTGGGGGGTGTCTTTTTTAACATTGGCGTTCAAAAATAACTTAATGCTAGTCTATTTTGAGTTTTGAAGTTGAAAGTACGACCAAAAAGGTGTACATATTTTTTTTAAGAATTGTTGTTTTTATGTATTTCATTGTAGAACAATGTACTATTCATGTGTGTATTGTACCTAAGCTCTACATAGAATAAGTAATATGTAGACCAGTCATTCTTTACAATTTACGCATAACATAAGTAGACGGACTAGAGGTGTGGCACAGGTGAATAGCCCGGTTCCATTATAACTTGACCCTATTGTATGTGGACTAGTTGGTCACGCAACATCATTGTCCGATAACTGCCTAGGTATATCAAACGTGAAATATTATTTTATTCTGTGATCAATCTGCAGAATAGGTATGTGCGATTGTTACACATTGTACACATTGCATAATAATTACGTGTTGTACTATGCATTCTTTATTCATAAGTACTTGGACGCGGACATTGTACTTACGCTAGTTAAGAAAACACTTATTTTATTAATACCTCGGTTGCGACATGTGCGGTTGACTGGGAAAACCTTTTTTTTATTTTTTAACTTTATCTATACAAGGTTAGTCGGAAAGGGGGTACTAACCCGCAGGCCACTTAAAGTATCACTGATGGCTGTTTTAAAGCAAGTGTTAAAATTTCAAAATTCGATATTTTTTATTTCCACAAAAAATATTTTTATTTTAGTTTTTTCAAAAATTCTTCTTCCCTACTTTAGTTACAAATTCAGAAAATGGAGCTTCTGATTCGTGACCCCAAATATGACCTAAAATGTAAACACAGCTGATCATAGCTAAGGATAGATAGATTTTAGCGTATTTTTTATGAAATCTTTAACAGCTATTTCTCTTAAACTATTGACTTTTGGGGAAAGTTGAGAGAACAAAAGTTACTCATTATTATAGGTACATTAACACCCTTTCGGATTAGTACCCCCTTTCCGACTAACCTTGTATAATTATTATTATTATAATTATATGAATCTCTATTTCCCTTGGTCACGACATCACGCGTGACCGGCTGGACCGATTTCGCTATTTTATTTTTATTGTGTTTGTAACTATCTGGAGAAGGTTCATATGAAAGAAAATTATGATATTTAAAAAAA
The DNA here is from genome assembly GCA_905220435.1 of Amphipyra tragopoginis. Classification (NCBI taxonomy): domain Eukaryota; kingdom Metazoa; phylum Arthropoda; class Insecta; order Lepidoptera; family Noctuidae; genus Amphipyra; species Amphipyra tragopoginis. The sequence continues at coordinate 18,613,067 of HG992009.1, forward strand.
AACGTAATTATCTCAGTATGTCCATATTCTTCATTTGTTTACCGCATGCATGAAAATGGCTTTATCTTTTTGTTACTAGGTATGTACTTATTTTGATTTTGTTTCTGAAGGTAGGTAGTAAGTAGGAAAAAGTGCATTGCAACGCATGCTGAGTACAGCTAGTTATGGAATAAAAAAAAAAAATGTGCCAGAAGCTTGAATCAACACGTAGGTATAATAAAATTGTAACGGAGCAAAAACTGTATACACTGTTTTTCTGTATGTTTGAGCTTCACGCCAATATTACTGAACAGATTTAGTGTAAATTTGGCAAAAAAAAACTGTTAAAGGTAACCTTACCCAGGTTATAGAGTACAAATTATCACGCTATTGAATGTGGGTGATGAGCAGTAACCTTATATTTCCGTTGGCCAAGCCACGAGTACAGCTTGTGGAAAATAATTCCATAGTAATTAGAACGCACTTAGAATAGCCGATGTCAAACCAACGTATGTATTAATTAATGCACTGGGTTTAATTTAATATTGCTCTGCAACAGTTGACAGATTACTAGACTGTCCCAGATGCACTAAGAGCCAGCAATCTCTCCGCTGACATTTACATATGATGTAGGTAATAGATACAATCAATGCTCTCGTTCAGTTTCGGCTCAGCATATAAACAATGACTATTTATAATTCACACATACCTAGTGACATACGAATTTATAAATAGTTCGGCCAACGGCTCTGTACGCGTAATTGATTACTTTATCGATTAAGTTTACGGAATGAAAAACCCTTTTCTTGGTTTCCCGAAAATAAATGAAAAGAGATCACCCACTTTTCATAAATTAAAATTCCTGTTTTGTTTATTTACTGTCCACCAATGAACCTTGCTTTGTCATTTATAAACTTTGTATGATCTTGATTGGGGTGCATGAAAAGAGCCTCCAAGAGTGACGATACTTAAAAGTACGTCCGGCGCATCCTGGGCAGTCAGCCCCGCTACCAATCTGGCAAACTTTTTCACCACGGCATGACCTATTCTCGTAGAGCTCGTGCCGACACGATAGAAGAAGAAGATCTTGGTTCCAACATAATGTTAGCTCAATGAGCGAATTAGAGCACTTATGAAGACCTACCCCTTGATGATTAGTCAGTTTTCGAATGATTCGGTAATCTATCTCTTTTTCTCTCGTTACGAGAATCGTAGACGGAACGAGATAACAAACCGAATCCGTCGACAACTGCTTCTAGAAAAGGTTCTGGGGGTCTAGGTACTCCCTAAGCACGAAGTCCGTGGTTTCGGCGTTAGTTACGAGCGTTTCCAACTCCCTATCACCTACGGACATACGATTATTTCGGGGCTCGAACTAAGAATGAATGACAACACGATTTGACAGTTGTCCCTACTACCGATGTGTTCTTGCCCGTCCGAAAAGTTGAACTTGACACTTGTTTTGTTCACTCCTACGTTTCCGGCTACTTTCGGACGGGCAACTAACTTCGTTGACGGACTTAGGGAGTAGGCCCCCTGAATTGGGGAGCAGTCCCGTAAACTATGTTTCATTAGCCCCAAAGAAAAAAAAGCCAATAAAGAAACGGGCAATAATGATCACATTTGGTTTGGGTTGACCGTGAAATCGTAACAGACAGATAGGAATCAATTTCCCATTGAAATAATGATTACTAGAGACTGCCATTGTGTGCAAGAAATAACTCATTAGAAAGCATACAAACATAATTGCTGCGCCAGTATAAAAAGTTGTCAAAAACTAACAATTCATGTGCATATTTTCGAGAAAAGGTCGTTTTAATATATTCCAACGCTGACATTATTCAAAGAGGTTTTGCACATCACTCATACATACTAACAGATAAGAGTTCCCAAACAACGCGACAGTGAATAATGCTTGATAACTTGTTGAATAGGTACATTACTTATGTGACATCTACGTGCCCTAGGTCTGTGGGTTTTGCGATAACGTGTTGCCGTGAACTTTATACCTCGTAACACACTATAAAAGAAAGTGATTACGTAAAACCGTTATAGTGCAGGACTAAAGTGCAAACCCACCTTTTCATGTCATATAATGGAATTTCTTTACGACCACGCTAGTCCAGGGATGGTAACTTATGGAAGGTATTATCCCGGTTTTTTGAGAAATGCCTGTCCATCAGTATATCTGTATGGCGAAAGGCCGTATTCGAAGAATGCAAAGCTTAGAGGAAATGGTTGTAATAACTGATTTTCAACCTAATACAAGGTAAGGTGTCCCGAAAACTACAAAAATCGCGGAACATAATATATGGAGGTGATTTGGGTAACTCTAAGGCTGAGATCTATAAACCCAGCTTGGACTTTGCTCAGACTTTACTTTAGACTTATGACAAAGTCAGTATTTATAGAGCCGTCTTTGAATTCATCTGAGTGCGTGCATAGCAAATGCTTAGCAAAGTCTAAGTTCACAAAATCGACGACTTAGCAAATACTTAGGCTACTATTATCCTAACAAAAAATAATGGTACAAATTTTACTTTACCATCATTATATTTACACAACTTTTTAATTTTTTAGTATTATCAAGTGACCAGACTCAACTCAGTAATACCAGATTAGAAAAGATTTCCTTAATGTTGATAACTAATTCTGAATTAGATATGATAAAAACAATTAGGTATTATAACATCACATAAAAAAGTTTTTCTAAGTTTAAAATGTATAAAAATGAATTAAAAGTTACTTTTTTTCGACAAATTGCAGATGTCAAAATGATGCGATCCGTTTCAATGAATATAATATTGTGTTCGTTTATAAAAAAACACTTATAAGCATGCCAATTTCTGCTTATTCTTATAATAATAATACATAGAAGAAATATGAGCATAGTTCTAGATTATTTACATGTTATTATTGTTAAACATTTATAAAGAAAAATCAAGAATGTAATGCTTGAAACGAAACATTAACTTGTATTTTGACATCGGCCGTCTTAGCGAATGCTTAGCATAAGCTCAGCATTGTCTCAACGTGATACGTCTATAAATTCCAAATCTAAGATTATGCTAAGCATACACTTAGCAAAGTATTACGTAAGTAAAGTCTGAGCAAAGTCTAAGCTAAGTCCAAGTTGGATCTATAGATCTCAGCCTAAGTGTGCGTCCTGAGTGACGGCGCACGGGCGTATTGCGGATTGCGGAGCGGCTTTACCGTCGATACCTGTCCTTAGTGCACGCGGGAAAGTTGACGCGTACGCGCGTGTTTAGTGTTTCGTTTATTTTACTTTGGTTTTAAAAATGTCGATATCAAAAAATTCAAACGTTTCGAGTATTTATTTAATGCGCCGTTTATTCCGCCTGCGCGGTGCGCCGTTACTCAGGACGCACACTAAGGTTGCTCCATCTTTGGAATTCCGCTTGACACTACTTTTTGGGATATCCTGTATAATTGTAATTAGATAAACCTTTTTATTAAGAGCAATACCTAATCTAAGCTGACTCGGTCAAGGTTTAACATAATAGCTTTTCAGCAACCCTAACATGCGCAGCGTGACATATTTCTGTCGTTGCATTACCTCATGCCGAGACGGTAACCTATATTATATCTCTTTCTCTTTTTCTTTCTCTTTTTTAAAAACGTTTCCCCACACTAAGATTTCTCTTGTATCGTGGGTGCGTTTACAGACACAAATCTCACAAACAAACGCCCAGACCCGAAACAACCATCTGTAGGCCATACAAATTTTTGTTCCGTGTGGGAATCGAACCCACGTCCCGTAGCGCAGAAGCCAATCGCTTAGCCACTGCACCAAACGTGTCGTCTCGACATACTGCGACGGCAAAATTATGTCGCGCTGCACATGTTAGGCCTGCAGGTGTCCGTAGTCTGTAACGAAAACGTAAGCTTTACCAGTATTCAAGTCAATGCATACTGCATAATTTTTCCTACTTTGCTAACGGAAAAAAGAAATAATAACTCCTTAAGTCTCTAATCGAAACCATTTCAGAACGATTTGTTTGGAGCTTACGCTACCATTGCGTTTAAGTTCCATCAATACAAGAACAATAGAGGAAACGCGAACGTTAACGTAGTTACCAACAAAACTTACGCCAAACCTGCTCGTAACCTTATAAACAGTACTTTAAACAAATTGCTACTATAAACAAGCCACAATAAAGACAATTACGCAATAACATTACTTCAATCTACTAAATACTACAAAACATGAACCGTAATATTACGTCACCGCAAGCAAGCAAACATACACGTGCAAAAAGCGTAGAGCTAGGAGCGCGCAGACAGACTGCGCATGTTAGAAATATTGTGCGTTCTTGCTTCATACTGCGTTCTGTGTTATTTAGGTAGCTCTCTACAGCTGACAGTATAATCTTAATGGTAATTTGAGATGGAACATAAAGGGCAGCTACCTTAACTATTGTAGCCCTAACTTCTGGAATAATATCTATCAGCAGTTACATATTTTGAAAAAAAATGTGCAGTAAGCGAGAAAAGGGAACATTTCAGAAAACATTTTTTTTCTCTCGCTGATTTAACATTTTTTTCAAAATCTGTGGATGCAGATAGGAATTATTCCAAAAATTAGGGGTGGTCTTCTACAAACGTTTTCCTGTAACTACAATGGTTAAAGTAGCTCATGCCCCATCTCAAATTACCATCCAGTATATAGCATTCCGAAACAGCCACAAAAGTGGTTTATTTAAAAAAAAACTTTAACGATTAATATTTGGAACAACAATGGAGAGCATAATTGTTCGCTGTAACCGCATGAACAGTCTGTCTGCGCGAGCCCTAAGCATACTACAAAGCGTGTAAACAGACAGGCCTTAATCGCACGTGATATTTTCAACACTGCAACTGCACTTTATATTATGTCACGTGTATTCGCAACGCACTACGATACACAGACAGCTGACCACTAACGATAAGAGATCGCGATTTCACGGTCACGGATTTCTGAACACTTCTGCAAAATTACTCGGCGTTAACGTTTAGGTATCGTATATGAAACTGCAGTTGTCGGAAAATCGGATATACAAGGTTAGTCGAAAAGGGGGTACTAATCCGCAGGTCACTTAAAGTATCACTGATAACGGTTTTAAAGCAAGTGTTAAAATTTCAAAAATATATCAGTTTTATTTCAATGAAAAAAAAAACTTTATCCCTGTTTTAGTATGAATTTAGAAAATGGAGCCTCTAAACCGTGACCCCAACAATGACCTAAAATGTAAACACAGCTGATCATAATAGATTTTAGCGTATTTTTTATGAAATCATGGAACAGCTATTTCTCTTAAAATATTGACTTTCGGGGAAAGTTGTAGAACAAAAGTTATTCACTATCATAGGTTCTTTAACTCGCTTTCGGATTAGTACCCCCTTTCCGACTAACCTTGTATAATCAGAATTATTTCATTGTACCAATTTTATGCGATTGTCTATTCACCGCAAAACAGGGAATAATTAGGAAACAAATATGCCTTTGTTTGCAAATTTATCCTTAAAACAGTTGCTGTGCCGAAAACATCATGTTATTAAGCCGAGGACGTACATTAGACGTGACAATGATGGCCGCTGGACCTAGCCCCATGACCAGATAGAGTAGCAGCTCCAACATCTTGTATCTCTCGTGGAAGATCTGCTGGTACGTGATGCCGAGGACTGCCAGCAGCCAGATCACCCACCGCAGTTCTCTGAGCATCCAACAGGAGAGCGTGCCGACCGTCAGCCACGGGAAGTAGGAACTCGCGATGAATATGTAAATCATTGCGCGGTCGCAACGGTGCAGGAAGTGTTTCATTTTACTGTGAAATTTAGTTTGCATTTAGCACAAATATTTTAGTACAAAATAAACATTAGTAGAGATACGCTAGATTTTACGCTACAACAAGCTAATCGATTAATTGCTTAGTGGATTATGCGTGCATGAGTAGAGATGAGCATTAAGATATTAACACTAAAGTTGCAAATAGGGAGACTTTCCGAATATTGCGTTGACAAATATGAAACACTGATCGTTTGTCCAGCTTAACGAGTCGACTTTGTCGAATACATTAGAATATTTTGCGTAATAATGTCCTTTCAGAATATCTTTAAGTCGCAAATTCGGTTGACCTTTGGCCAAGGTTGTTTACTGTTTTGCAATCAGTTAAAGTAAAATTATTCATTAATGCGCTTTGAAGCGATTATTTTATTTTAGCCAACAATGCTAACTAACGCCAGAGAGCCTTAAATCTTCGAATAAGAATAAGCCTACTTATCTCTTCCGAAGAGTGCAAAAGCAAAACTTAACATAGTAACACAAACCATCACACTGCTAAAACCCGAATTGCTTGTGCCGGAGACCAATGCTACTAACAAAATTGTTTAAAATCGCAATTGAATCGCAGCTTAACCACGGCCGTTGGACTGTTAGGTATCTTTATAAGAAAAAAAGTCAAATAGCCGTGATGGTGGTGATTTTTAACTATTTTGTTAGTAGAATTTGCCTCCTGGTTGCTTGTTAATATCCGAAAAATTTGCAAAGCAGACCCTAGTTTCAGTTCGAGAAAGGCTAGAATGAAAGAGACAATACATCAATATTTTTGGTGATTATGTACATCTATCCAAAATTTAAGTGCTGGGCACTTGTCGGTGTAGCAATCTCCATCTCTCTCTATCCAGAGCCAATTCCTTTATTTCTCTGTATGTTATAATTTCTGTCTTTTCCTTCAATTGTACAAATGGTACAGTCCGCGAGGCCTAACCTGAGCTTTGCATTTGTGTGAGAATGAATGCAGACGCGTCCTTTGCTTGGTTTAAACCGGTTTATAAGTACTGCTTTTTGGCAATCGATTCTATGTGCACTCACACAAATACAAAGTTCAGCTTAGGCCTCGCGAACTGTACATATTTATAGAGTCTAGAAACAAACATGTTTAAGTTTTTATAATTTTTTCTCTGACAGTTTAACTGCAGGAAGTGTATTGTTAGGTATAGTACATAAGACAAAATGCCGTGATTCTTAGTGTCTGTTTATTGGTAATAATTGGTTGAATTAACCTTAATATCCCCATTAGCTGACAGCAAACGAGCTACCTACTTATTGCTTAAGGGATTATTGTGACTTGTTTGCTAACTAGTAATAGCAGTTTTAGCGCGATACTTTATAGAAGGCCGTATAAGTGGCCTTGAAGGCGGTTCAAGACAATAATGAGCACTATATAGGCTTCCGCAAAAACAAGAGATTATCATCTATAATCTTCATTTGTTTTTTTTTTACTAATAGCATGAAGGTTAAAAAGATAAAGAGAAAAGATCGGGGATCTTCTTTAATTAAAATTAGAGCTAAGTTCACGCTTGAAAGCTTTTATTGTCGAGCGTTTATTAATGCTTCAGTGATAGCCAAAGGCGTTTGTTGTTCAAATTATCATCTGACTACGGTAGTAGATACGGAAATAGAAACCTAAAAGTTGCTGAAAGCCCTCTTTTACTACTAAAAATAAGTTGTAAACAGATTGTGTAAAGGTATTTTTATACAAGGTTAGTTGGAAAGGGGGTACTAATCTGAAAGGTTACACATAATAAGGAATAACTTTTGTTCTACAACTTTCCCCAAAAGTGAATAGTTTAAGAGAAATAGCTACTCAAAAATTTCATAAAAAATACGCTAAAATCTATCTATCCACAGCTATAATCAGCTGTGTTTATATTTTAGGTCATATTTGGGGTTAAGGATTAGCTCTATTTTCTGAATTCTTAACTAAAGAAAGGATGAGAATTTTTGAAAAAATGAAAATAATTTTATAAGGTAACGAGTCAAACTCTCAAACGACTCGCGACCTTGCCGCTCATGAATAAGGGCTCCGTTTGGGTCCGAAACTAGTCGGGCAATCCCGAAAAATGCACGTGAGCAAACCGTAATTAATCGTAAATATGCTATATGACCACAACAACGCGTTATGGCCATGAAGAAATAGGCTCTTTGAGCGTAACATACCTATACACATACAAACATGTACGCGCGGCTACATATTATCAAGCATTAATTTCAGTCATTCCAGTATGAGCTGATCTCGCAATGTATAACCTTTGCGTACAATAAGAGGTCAGCTTATACTGGGAATATTTAGCTTGATATTTAGCCGTGTGTACTCACGCCTATAATCCTCGAAGGGGTAAGCAGACGGGTTCTCCTATTACAGTAATCTGTACACCTACGTATTGCCTCTAGTATTAATTCCCCTGTAGGTGGCGAGCCTATTGCCATTTTTCGGGGACAATTATGGTGTCAAGTTCATCGCTCCCTACGACTCGCTTGCCCGACGTCTGAGGGGAAATATATCGTTAATCCGTCCCTCCGCGGACTTAGGTAAGGTCTTTTTATATAGTAGTTATTTGTTATTAGCTCGTAATGATAGTTTTTTTATAGATCTACTCATACACGTTTGCTTCTTAAGCTGCATTTTTTTCTGATATAATTGTTTGGTTCCTTAAGAATACATGTTTTACACCTATTTGAAAACGAGTGGTTAGTATTCGGTTGTATGGAGATAACGTAATACTAAAATGGAATGAAAAACTTAAGGTATTTCTATTATATTCAAATGTACACGGTAGCACCAGTGGACCTAGCAGGAATGTTTTGACGTATAGTAACATAAACATGACGTTAATATGAGGGAATATTGAATCGAAAATACAATTATCCATGGTATTTTGGTTTAAATTTATGCGACAAGCGCAATTTGTATTGTATTGTAATTGAATTAATTGAGTCGTCTAAAATCAATTGTGGCAATCTCACTTCTAGCAAACGAAAAAATTAAAAATTAAGCAACTCTGACCAAATCAACCAATTGTCATTTGTCATCTTTGGAACTAAATCAAGCTTTTGTGTCGATTTAGCAATTTTATATCTGCGGTATTTAAATTGTCGTGTAAAAATATTGACGATTATTACGACTTTGTCCAGCAGTGGGCCGAACGACATCAAACCAACTATTTGTATAACTAACGCATACTGTATAAATTAACTGTATTTAACAGCATTTTTTTTTGTAATCATTTAATTGTTAAAAGGAAATAAAACCCTTTTCTATTTTAGTAATATTCCTCTGCAATCTATAAATGAACCGCAACTATACTAGCAATAAAATATTTAAACGAATGCATATTTAAAGACAACAATGGTCGTTTGAGTAGGTTGTGTAATCTATCTTCGGTCTCGTTGACCCTCTGCTAACAATCGACCCACATTATAAACTCATTTACCGGAAGGGTTAGAAACAATATTCAGGAACGGCGTTCCGAAATTCTTAAAAAATCGGACCCGCGTTATTGGCAGATAAAGACCGATCGATTGACCTCATTTCTCAAGTTTGCTGTGTCAATAAGTGATATTCAAAGGTCACGAAAAAACGTAAAGTCAAATAGTTTGGGCTCGAATTTGGATGCTTGGGTTCTTCAAATATGAATAAGGTCTGGGTCTGGACAGGGCCGGATTTAGGGGAGGGCAACCGGGGGGACAGCCCCGGGGCCTCCACAAAAGAGGGGTCCCCACAATAGAGATTTCGGAAAAAAATCTTTCAAATTCCGACTCGTAAACACTAATAAACATCTTTTCCTTAGAATTTTTTTTCGCTTTTTTCCTTTACCTACAGTCCTTTGTACAAACATGATTATATTGTTCTTAAATATGAACAGAAATCATTGATCTATATTTGTCCAGGGGTGATATATTTGGCCAGGAAGCCTCCACTCCTTTGTTTCCCCGAGGCCTCCAACCTCTAAATCCGGCCCTGGGTCTGGATCTGGACTATTCCATCTCTCTTCGCAATGGTTTCGTAGCCTAGATTAGGGTGGTGGTGCCAGCGACCATTTTGTGTTTTAGAGGATTTGTCAAAATTAAATAAAGGACCACAGAGGTAATAAGGGACATTGTGTTGTTTTCAATAAAATGCCCTGTTATGGTATTAGTAGCGACATTTATTAATAAAAAGAACTATTTTAATACGCAACGTATCATAGTCGTTAATTGAAGCTAATACCTCCGGTTTCTGAATTGAGAATTCGGGATAAGCAATACTTAAGTAGTATTTGAGTAAGGAGTTGTCAAAAAATGCTTTGAAATCCGTCATTTTTTTGACAACTCCGTACTCATTTATGTTATTTAAGTAGGTACTGCTTATCCTAGAATTCTCAATTCAGGAACCGGAGGTTAGTTATTTAACAACTGTCCTGTATTCTTGATTTCAAAATAGGGGACAAGATCAAATCTGTTTTTAGAGCTGAAAGTGGGGTGACGTCTGGCAACTCTAGTCTAGATATATCGAACCTTAAGCTTAACTCAAACAATAGTTCTGCTTAGCCTTTTCCCAACTATGTTGGGGTGAGCTTCCAGCCTAACCAGATGCGGCTGAATAACAGTATTTTACAAGGAGCGACTGCCATCAGACCTCCGCAACCCAGTTACTGGGCAATGCCAATTGGATCGCGACCAAAGGTTAGAAAGTGTGTCAGATTTTCGGGCTTCTGACTACCCGTAACGACTGCCATAGGTATTCGTATGACACCCGGGACCGACGGCTAAACGTGCTATCCGAGGCACGGAGGGGTCTCGTTGTGTAACGAACGGTCACCCATCCACGGACTGACCGCGGCAAGCGCAGCTTAACCTTGCAAATCGTTTGATCTGCGCGTTTGTTAATTAGCCACTCCTTAACTCAAGCAATTAGCACGTCAAATAATTATCTCCCTTGTTCACTAGAACAACATACTGACTGCGAGCGCTAAAGAATGCTAAGCGTAGTAATTATTGCAATATCACAAAGGTTTATTGTAATATCCGTAATATTCTATTCCTATAAAGAGTAGTGGAAGTTTAGAGGTGGACGTATAGGTTTGTATTCACCGCCTTCTAAGCAGTTTTCCAATTAATCATCTATTGTTTGGCAAACAAGATGACGGGCCTTGGTGGTAAGTGGTTACCGCCGCCTATATACAGCTACAACACCAAGACGATTGCTTATGCGTTGCCAACCTTAAGTGACTAAAGGCGCCATCTCCACGAGTGAGTGAATCGCGGCGATATTCTCGCCGCGCCGTGCCATCAAATTCAATACCAACTACCGCCGCGATAACATCGCCGTGTGTAGACACGTTCTAAGAGAGTGTATAGAAATACGTGGCACAACGATAATATCGTCGCTATATGCCTGTAATTTCACCGTCATCCATACCCTTCAAACCGGAACACAGCAATGCTGCTTAGCGACAGGAATAAGTACGAAGGTAGTACTTCCTCGGACGAACTCTTTCACAAGGACCTCTACTAGTCTTAGCCTATAGCAGTTCACTGCTGGACAAAGGCATCTCCAACTGCACGCCACTGAGCTCGATCCTAAGTTCCCTCATCCAGCTACTACCATCCACCTACCAAAGATTGTCCACCTAATAGCCTGAGGGCGTCCCATTAAAACTTTGACCTTCTAAAATTACCAATTTCAAATCCCGAGCAGAAAACTTAAGCCCAATTTTGGTAAACAGAATTTGCCTACACAACACCCACACGAAACGTTAATTTAAATCCGCACGTAATTCGGTCGTACCATGTCTCAATAGCCTAAACGGTCAAACGTGGTCTTAAACGTAACGAACTACTTCCTGCGCCTGACCTTGCTTCTCGTGCGCAAACATGAAGCCTTACCAGTACTACTTATATAAGGATTGTTGCTATTTATATAAACCACCCCTCATGGAACTCTGTACTTTGTCGGCTTTTGTTTAACTTTCTAAGGTTGGTACCTTGTTGTTCTGCATACGTAACAGTGACGTCAGGGACAGTAATCAATTCGTCGATAATGTAATGACGTGCCAGTGAAGTAGGGACAAGTCTATTTTTAGTTACCCGGGGAAATTATCTTCTGGGAATGGAACACAGAATCTTGAATTGGTGACAATTTGCTGCAACCTGGGAGCCTACTCCCTAAGTCCGTCAACGATGTTAGTGTTAGTCGTCCGTCCGAAAGTAGCCCGACACGTAGGAGTGAACAAAAAAAGTGTCAAGTTCAACTTTTTGGGCGGGCAAAAACACATCGGTATTAGGGACTAGGGACAACTGTCAAATCGTGTTGTCATTCATTCTTAGTTCGGGCCTCGAAATAATCGTATGTACGTAGGTGATATGGAGTAGGAAACGCTCGTAACTAAGGTCGAAACCACGGACTTCGTGCTTAGGGAGTAGACCCCCTGAGTAGGTCCCTATAAAGTTAGTAGTAATGTGAGATTTAATGGCTAAGAAGTTAAATGACAGGATAACAGGTATTGATTTAAAATTCTATGAGGTAATCCGTGATAATCAGTGATCGGAAAAAGGTGAGCTAATTTACCTAAACTTCAAAGAACAGACACAAAAACTGGATACTTCCTTACGACAACATTTTTTTTCGTGAAAATTATTCCGGGTTTCGGGACATCACTAAAATACTTTTAATATTAATGTTATTATTACAGAAAACAATTAAATTCGTTTCCTATTTTTGTTTCCCAAAATTGTCACAAAACCAGATGACACGTTTTTCATTGTTTTTAAAAAAGAGATTGTTTATTGTTTTCAAAAAAGGAGATTGTCTTTTATTTTTTGAAAACAAATGAATGAATGAAACAATGTCTCAGAGAAAATTCTCCCGACAAAAAATGTTGTCGTAAGGAAGTCTCCAGTTTTTATCTCTGTTCTTTGAAGTTTAGGTAAATTAGCTCATCCTTTTCCGATCACTGGTGATAATATTAAAGCATACAATTTCGTAAGCTACTGTCCCACTGAAAGCTAACAGACTAAAATTGACGGTGAAAGCTCTCGATGCAAAATATACAACAAAAGATAACCTATCGAACGAGATTATGATCCATTTACATCTCGAAACTTATCAACACAAAACACTAATGGCCCTTCATGATATTTTTTGCACTTTATACACTTACAGACGTGCGTTCTTATATCGATGTTACGTCAACTTGATGCTAAAACTCGGAGTTCCAGCGTCTGCCAAAAAGGCGCAAAGGGCGCAGCAAAATCGACGGTGTTAAAGAAAGGTCCACAGACAATAATTGTAAATCAATATCCACATGCTATAGTATTTTAAAGAGTTCTTGATAAGTAGTATATTAAATTATTTATATTTTATTTTCAATTTAATGCTGTCAATGAAGGACAGTCATATACATCGCGAATCGCGATCGGCGAACTATCATCAACGGTAAAATTAATTGCTATATCGTTAATCAGAAATTCAGTAAACAATTTGGCTCATTACCTTTTTCCTGCGATCCATGCCACCATCTAACAGACGTTAATATGTCAATGAATGTTTAAGTCAAATTATTGTTTATACAGTTCGACAACAAATTATCATCGTAAGCAATAAAAAGTAAAATGAGGAGGCCAATGACATTATTATTGAATTCATATCATTAGTCACCGGGGACAATGTAGCTCGTCGACAAAATTGTGTCGTTTACTAAACTATCGGCGTCGTTCATTGAAATTACACTGTAATTTATCATTCAATATGAATGTCTGACATTTGTAAACTTTCCGAAGGAAATTGTGAACGGTGTATTTTCTTTTATTTATACAATTTAAGAAAGGAGTTACTGTTTTCAGAATTGAATTGAGAATTGCTGAATAGACTTCAATGAGGGATTTGACTACTATTAAAAATGTATGACAACTTAGTATCATCTTATAGAAAGTCACGGTATGTGAAAAAAATTATAAAATCGCTGAAAAAATGGATGAGCTACACGCTTTCGAAGTTTGTTGAGGAAGCATTTCCTGTCTTTTTCACGCGAAACGGATCTTGTACAGAATGATGTCAAAATTAAATCGGTTCGAGATTTCTAATAAAAAAATACGCCTTTTATTTTATCTATAAATGCGGCGCAGTGATCCAAAATTAGCAAGACCTTCTTCGTAAACAGATACTATAGATAGATCACTGGGTTTACACAAGACCCGGTCCCTTATATCTTTACCATCTGTACAGTCTATACCCAGGATTAATCTCTTTGAGGCGTCCCCGAGGCAAATGCAACCCTTTTGGTCCGTTGCACGTCCCCTCTCGCTCACTGGGTGTGAAAGGCCGTCTGCGCCTGACAACAGTTCTGAATTGACAGATAAAGGAATGAACTCTTATAAGAAATAGCATCGAATGATATCAACGAGGAAAAACTCTTATGTAAGTGTCGTGTAGTTTTAACTATGTTTAAACTTCATCATGGTCATTCTTGGCTTTGACCCAATTACTATGTCGGAGTCGTTTTCAAGTCTAACCATACTGCTGGATATCAATATTTTGTACGCCGTGTTTCTTCTCCTAACCTCCGAAACCCGACTAGCAGGAGATGGAAGAAACCTTCATAAAGATCCATAAATAATGAGGTTATTGCAAATTGGTCGTAATACCTGAGTAAAGTTAGGTTCAAAAACAGAATGCAATAATAGACCCATTGTGCCAAGACCCAGAGTAGAAACTAATAAATAATTAATTCGCTGAAACAATTCGTAAAGGCGTGTCAAGTGGAAAAGCATTTGTGATAATTGCAGCACGTACGTGCTAATGAAATAGCCTGTTGTTTTCGTTACTAGGTGAAGGTCTATTCCAAAAGAAATTGCGTGTTTATTAGGTCTTTCTAACAATTAGAGCGGGTGTTTGCTTTTTACGTGTACTAAGCTTTAAATTAATGTGTGAATACAATGAGTCTTCTAAAATCTAAGTTTAGCGATCTTTTGGTTGGATGAGCATGGTTTGTAATTTGTTTTTCCAATTCGCTCTGCCTTAGACATTATCGAATGAGAGCTGTCGATTTCTTTATACTTATAAGATGACGATTCTAATTTAAGTCTGTTTATGCGAAAGACAATCGTTACATCGCTCCTTAACCCTGTTTTAGACAGCTCTAAGGGTTCCTATGTTCGTCTTTTGTCTGATGCACGACCAAGATAGTATCTTTTGTACTTACTTCTATAATTCAATAAACGTTGTCCCTATTCTGTGCTAAAGTCTGGTTTATAGTAAATTTTAAAAGTATTCCCAAAGTCCCCACTTCTCGCTACAAATGTCAAAATAAGCCTCCAAGATGCCTCTACGACTAGCTACACCCAAGGGGCTTACCGTGTAATTCTTCCCCGTCTAAGTGGAATTCATATTAAATTATAGTTTAACTAGTTTGAAGCAACTACTAACTAACGATTTCACACTATTTCCGCGCAGCCTTGGCTGAACTGTTTTCAGTTCACGTGAAATAAATTAATGAAACGCTTTAATAAATAGAAGTTAACGTCGAAATTTTCTTATGACCATAATGCTTTCGACTCTCTCGAAATAATTCAATCTCTTTTAAAAAAAAGCGTTCACACAAAAATATCTTACTTATACATGGTGTAAACAGTGTCAATAATACGCCGTATCTTCTCGAAGAGTCGAGAAAAAATACATGCGTAATCGTATTACGCATTCATGAATACATAGAGGAAATTGGCGAAATAACCAGCGCTCCTGTTGATAGAAGACGGGCTATTTTTTAATCTAGTCAGCTGTCACGAGGAGTAACAAGGGAACGTGTAAAGTGGCAATAAATCAGTTTCACGTCTAGCGGAGACCGACATCCGTATACAAGAGGCGACTTGTCATTGTGATGTTTTGAATAACACGTACAACATACATATAGCAACCTCTGATGAATATATAGACCTCATATAAATCGCAACACCGAATCTTGCGGTGATATTAATGATCGCGGTAAGATGTTAATAGTATAGATGGACGATAACCCACAGCTGGTGGGATAACATCTTAATTGGCAGCCTTCCAAACATAACCCTCGTTTTTAGAAGAGGCTTAGGCCAACAGTATAGACTGATATAAGCTCAGTATGTGGTTAGATCGCCTTTGACGATATTCGCAACAAAAAATAGCACCCATCTATAACAAAATTAGTGACTACTTTCATTTAGATATTAATGTGAGTAATGTAGGTATCATTTTCAGAAGGGCAAATATGCTATTAATTTTGTTTATCCTTTGAACTGTAATGTTAAATACGATATTTTACGAATCGGTTTATTGAACTAATTTGATTGGTCCTCAACGAAATGTTATTCTAATCGGAAAGTTTACAACCTTATTGAATTTATTTCAAAAGCACAATATGTTTACTCATTCGTATTTATTCTTTGAATAGTCGTTCAAGTTATTAGGTAGAAAATTTGTACAACTGGCGAGGCGTAGGCTGAGCTTTACATTTGTGTGAGTGCACATACAATCGTTTGCCAAAAAGCAGTATAAACCGGTTTAAACCAAGCAAAGGACGCGTCTGCATTCATTCTCACACAAATGCAAAGCTCAGCGCGAGGCTTCGCGGACGGTACAATATGTACAGCAGCCCCCCGATTCAAGAATCTATTTGATAAGCTGAGGTATATTAATCAGTTCAAAATATCTAAAACTTGAGAATTTCAGATTCGGTTCGTACAATAACCCTAAAAACACTTACTTGGACTCAAATTGATACCTTGTATTAACATAGATCAAGTCCTGAGGGTCACTCTTTAACTCCCTCTACTGCTCTTTTTCCACTATAAAAAATCTAGCCTTCATTGAAACTAAACAAGTATCCCACCTACCCCGCGGTTCAGGGGGTCTACTCCCTGCCGGGGTTGCGGTGCATGCAGCTGCGAATCCCGTGACCCCGGCCAAGGGTCAGGAGTAGGAACGCCGTGGGTTTTTAGCCGGTAAGAGTCCGGCATAACCCTTCGCCTTCCCCAGGCGAAGGGTATCCATGAGGATTTTCCCACGATATACTCCCTAAGCACGAAGTCCGTGGTTTCGGCCTTAGTTACGAGCGTTTCCTACTCCCTATCACCTAGGTACGGACATACGATTATTTCGGGGCCCGAACTAAGAATGAATGACAGCACGATTTGACAGTTGTCCCTACTACCGATGTGTTTTTGCCCGTCCGAAAAGTTGAACTTGACACTCGTTTTGTTCAATTCTACGTTTCGGGCTACTTTCGGTCGGACGACTAACTTCCTTGACGGACTTAGGGAGTAGGCCCCCAGAGCCCTTTCGTTAAACAATTGTCGACTGATTCGGTTTGTTATCTCGTTCGGTCTAAGAGTCTCGTAACAAGAGCAAAGAGCTTACCGAATCTTTCGACAACCGACTGATCGAATCGTTTTGAATCAGGGGTAGGTTGTTTAAAATCCACCTAGTTTTCTGCTTTAAAACTTTCTTTCCACGTACAATATCTAAGGACGTCTCTAAGGCCTCGTTAAGGAGACGCGGAGCTCAGCACGGATCGTGATGCGGGACGTAAAGCAGACATTTCAAACATAACTAAGTCCTGCTCCGACTACACTTTTCCCAACTATGTTGGAGTCAACTTCTAGTCTTAACTAGATACGGTTGAAAACCAGTATTTTACACGGAGCGGCTGCCATAAAGCTGGCTTCCCACGGTGCGTGGTAGCGCGCACCGGCAGTGCGTGGTATCATCCGTAAAATCACGCACCGTGGGAAGCCACGTTATGCGGGTGCGTGATTCGAAGCTATTTTTGCCTACTAAAATACCAAGTGAAAGAGAACTCGCACCGCACCTTTGAAGTTACTAACTCGCGGCGGATACGGAGCACCGCTCCGCACGCGTCCGCGCTACCACGGACGAGTCTCTTCCCATGATGCGTCGGTGCGAGCTCGTGCGTCGCGGTGCGCGATATCACGCACCGTGGGAAACAAGTATTAGACCTCCGCAACCCAGTTACTGGGCAATGCTGATATCCTAAAGATAGACCGGTTGTCAGACTTTCGGGCTTCTGACTACCCATAACGACTGTTATAGGCATTCGTATGACACCCAGTATCGACGGCTAAACGTGCTCTCCGAGGCAAGGAAGGGTCTCGATGTGTAACGAACGGTCACCCATCCATGGACTGACCGCGGCAAGCGCAGCTCAACCTCGCAAATTGGCGCGGTTTTTTATTAGCCACGAGCCCCTCCCTCGTCAAACATCACCATGTATTAGAGAGTTTATGGAGTCGCGTTTTTCCGCGCGCATTATTTAAGTGGTAGTTGTATTATGACTAGAGATCTTAACTTGAGATGTTGGCTGATTTTGAATGCGCTTTTATGTCGAAAAATCCCGCGGTTCCGGGACAATTATTTTAATTTATCCTTTTTTGTTTGGTTTATCTAACACACACCAACCATTCTTCATCTTACACTCTACATACACACATATTTGCATCGGGGGTTAAACATTAATTTTAAATAATTATGCAATCCAAGAATCCCGGAGTTTTTTTTTTTAATAAATCAGTTTAAGACGTCGCTTCCATACTATACGCCAGACTAGTTATGCATTCCCGGTGTTCCTGGCACCCCGGTTTTTTTACATAAAATGTATTTTAAGAAGCCGTTTCGATATTTTCATAGCTAAAAAAATAACTTTAGGTAAATATGCATACGAATATCTGATCCCTAATTATGACAGTACGCGAACGAAAACGCGGAGGACTGCGCTGCGGACGTTTCCATAAACGGGGCCTAAATGGGCCTAAAGGGTCCGCCAAAGAGATCCAATTACGGCTATTTTTTACTTCAGTTGTCTTCCCGGATAACAGCTAAAAATCTTTTACTAAAATCTTTCAAAGGCAAAACACAGCAGCAACAACGCCACAAACAGTAATGATGTCATTCAACACTCGTTTGTTATTTCAAAGGGCTTTGCCAAAATGTAGCGCTTGACTTATTAAAGGCTAATTAAGTTAATTAGTTCACAAAGTTCACAAGGGTTTTATTTCAAAGATTTTATAGCGTAAATACCATCATTCCGCTGATTACCGACGGGGGAATTGTGACTGCGAATGTTGGAGCGTTCCATGCATTCTGATGTGACCTTGCCCTAATTAATGTCACCACATCCATCCCTACCCGATACGCTCGGGGAATTTATGGCTCAATAAATAGGAAATTTGTAGTGGCTATCCATCGGTATTGGCCAATCTAGGTAATCTATGGCATCTACCTCGTAGTTAGTGGTTTTGCCGATGCTTAGTAGGGTCTATTGCAAATCAGAACATGGTTAACTGGGTTTTCTGCTGGAAAACTCTATAACGTCGCTCGGGAGTGAAAACCTCGGGAATGCAATTTGGTGATTTTTATTTTATCACGACTGTAAATGACACAACAATATAATCGTTCAAGGGTGATTCTATCATTACAGTTTTAGCTAATATCGGTATGTCAGGATTGCGAGCAAGGTAAACACAGTAAATAAAACCAACATAGACTCTCCACCACTGAGAGTACTTGTATTTGGGTTAATATTAGTAACATAAACTAGATCACAGTATATTACTTTACACAATTATTACAAGATCATAAAATAAGGACAAGCTAATCAGATATAAAAGGTCAGACTTCTTCAGCTGTTCAACACGGAATGCTCTCGCTTCGTCGAATGACCACCGCCTTTATAACCTCGGGTGGGCCGATCCATATCGACGACTACCCTCTCTTGTCAACATTGCCCAGTGCTACCCGCTACCGATAACACGGCCCTCCTGCAAAACACACGTCCTCGTGTGTTGGTGGTTGGTGGTTGACGCACCATCAACCCCATCGTCAAGATTGTACATCAAGGCCTGACTTCAGTGACACCTTCGGACCTTAAACAGAAACAAATAATACAGTACACATCTCGGCCACACCTGATCACTCATCTTTGACCTCGTCATGTTACTCATGTCTTTGACCAAAGTAAAATGAAGAGCATCCAAAGAATGTTTGAATCGATTAGAGCTTGTTATCCCATCGACGGCCAACAAGCTCATCACCCATGACTTAAACTAGTTGATATTCATTCAGTATCAACCTAGTTCTATATTCGTTCATAACTTCTCGTATCAACATCTTACAAACATCCACACATTAGATTTCCAACATTTTCACATTTTCATAAAATACTATCTCAGATGCCTATTAGACAGTTCTACTTTGGTTAAACATCAAATTTTAGTTATTCAATCAATCATAATAGGTACATAAACACACAATCTCATCATACACAAATTCATAAAATCATTTAAATACATTTACAATATTTTTCAGGGCTAAATATCTCATTATAGTTTTTCACAAATTCATAATACACACTTAAAATATTTCTTGGTTAAATATTTCAACGATTCACAAAGCCATAATACATAAACACTTAAAATATTTCATTCGTAAAAATCTCATAATTATTCACAAAATCAGAACATAATATCTCAATAATTTACAAACTCATAGTACATTAACACTTAAAATATTCCATGATTATATATCTCAATTATTCACAATTCATTGTACCAGCATATAAACACTTCAAACTCATAGTATGTTAAACACTTAAAATATTTCAAGATTAAATATCTCATTATTCATAAACTCATAGTACATAACAACGATTAAAATAATTCACGATTCATTATCTCATTATTATTTACAAAATCCTACATTCTTAAATATCTCAATTCTTCACAAAATCAGAAAACAAACATCCTAAATGTTTCATGGTTAAATATCTTTAAATCTTTAATCATTATTCACAGTATCATAGTACATAATTATAAACACTTAAAATATTATCTCAATTATTCCCAAAATCATAATACTTAAGTATCAACCTTTAAAACTTTTCAGGATCAAAATAATATCTCAATTATTCACAAACTCATATTACAAAACTGACATGATGTTGTAAACATAATATTTCTATAATGCGCTAATAATACAACCTTTTTACAACAGTACAATACATATTATACACTTCCTTAACGAAAATAAGTCAAATTATTTCTTATTTAAAAATGAATTTGACAAATTAATCTTTAACGGAAGCCGTCATAATAATTATCGTCAATAATAAATACAATTTCCTGTTTTCGTCTACAAAAATACATTTTAAACCATAAGTAATAATAACAAACTACTTTTTAATTTCAATAAACTATTTTGTACCATTCTACAACAAGAATTATAACAAAACGAATAAAAAACAAATATCAATATTTTCAAAACTTTTTCAAAACATTAATTCAAAACAGAATCTCATTTTCACTGCATTTTCATTTATCAATTAATAGCATCACCCGCCTTGGATTTAGCCAACTCATTTGGCATCACCCGCCTGGGATCCTGCTTTATCAACATGGCATCACCCGCCTTGGATCTAGCCATATCATGGCATATCCCGCCTTGGTTCCAGCCCTATAACAATTGCTTCGCCACGTTAGAGTTTCAGTTTTCCCCAGGCGAAGCCTTTGGCCAACCCCGGCTGGCCAAACCGGGCGGTGCCAAAGATCAACCCTGGTTGCATCTCACCACAAACTCTAATACGACTTGCAATGTATTTTCCTACACGAATAAATACAGATGCCGTATTTATTTTCCACGAATAAATACAGATACCATCATATTTATTTTATACTAATAAACACAGATATCATCTCATTTATTTTACACGGATAAATACAGATAACATCTCTTTTATTTTACATGAATAAGCAAAGATATCATTTAATATTTATTTTACACGAATAAATAACCTCTCATATTATATTTCCTTCATCAAAATTCCTTCACACATAATAAAATGGTTGTGACTCACCGGATTTATCACATTTTCTCATTCTCACACTTCTCACCATTGTAATATCAGTCGAATAATTTTTGTCAGTCCGTCTACAGGGGATTTTTACAAAAAAATATTTACATGTGGGTATACAATCATAATGTGGACTGGTTTTTTTCTTGTTCCACTTCTGATGTAAATGACACAACAATATAATCGTTCAAGGGTGATTCTATCATTACAGTTTTAGCTAATATCGGTATGTCAGGATTGCGAGCAAGGTAAACACAGTAAATAAAACCAACATAGACTCTCCACCACTGAGAGTACTTGTATTTGGGTTAATATTAGTAACATAAACTAGATCACAGTATATTACTTTACACAATTATTACAAGATCATAAAATAAGGACAAGCTAATCAGATATAAAAGGTCAGACTTCTTCAGCTGTTCAACACGGAATGCTCTCGCTTCGTCGAATGACCACCGCCTTTATAACCTCGGGTGGGCCGATCCATATCGACGACTACCCTCTCTTGTCAACATTGCCCAGTGCTACCCGCTACCGATAACACGACTTATAGGGACTATATCTTATAAGAGAGCCGCTCTATGTGAAATTATTTTAACAGTAACAAGCGTCACAAAAATAAATTAATCCTCCCAGTACCCAGAATAGAAATGTTTAGAAATAGTCCAAAGTATCGATCCATCTTAATATTTAATAAATTACCAGATTGTATAAAAAACACAAAAACGATAAACATATTTAAAGTGAAGCTAAAGCGCATGTTGTTAGAAAAATGCTATTATACTATTAAAGAATTTATGGAAGATAAATTCTAAAAATACCTACCTACTATGTATGCCAATAAATAAAAATAAAAAACATCGTCTAACTATGTTCCTATGTCTAGAATAATGTTCCTATTACACCTAAGTAATATAATATAATGTGTAATCGCCAATGTAACCTAATTTTAATTTTAATGTGATGTTTATTTTTATAATAATTTAATAACTTACAAATAAATAGGTACTATTATTGTATGCCTTGCAACACCCTTACAGGGTCTATGTATGTTTGAGATAACTATTCTATAAGTTCTCTGTAAACTACATTGTGCAATAAATAAATAAATAAATAAATAAATTAGTTTGTAGGCTCTGAAACTAGTCTTTATTGGGTATATAAAATTCGAAATAAATATAATTGATTAGCTTTTGCCTGCGACTTATTCCGCGAGAAAGCCCACAGGAACCGTGCAAATACCAAATGCATTCCCGAGGTTTTTACTCCCGGGCGACAATAAGCACCAGCTTAGGGTTTAGAATTACTGTCGCTAAATAGGGAATAACCTCGCCTCCTATCATTTGGGACCTAATAACACTCATCAACGAACTGTGAGTGCAACAACTCCACGTCTGCCTTACCTTTCAAAAATTATAGGCGTAATAATATTTTTGTATCTATCTATACATATAAAAGAAGAAGCTGACTGACTGACTGACTGATCTATCAACGCACAGCCTAAACCGCTGGGGTTAGCAAGTTGAAATTTTGACAGTAGGTTCCTTTTGTAACGTAGGCATCCACTAAGAAGGGATTTTTCGAAATTCAACCCCTAAGGGAGTTAAATAGGGGATGAAAGTTTGTATGGAAAATCGTCACTTAACGGGTTCAAATCTTCACGCAAGCGAAGCTGCGGGCGAAAGTTAGTCATTACATATGTACGTACGTACATACAATGATAAATAAATATCGTTACGCCTGGCTTAAATAGTTTCGCCAAATTATCATACAAGACAACACTTTTATGTATTCATGTATGTATTTTTTCTGCCTGATTATTCCCTCGTCGTGATATTCGGGGTGGAAAAATACGTTCGATCGCTTATAATCGAGGCCAGTCCCACATTACTGCGTAAAATGGGGTGGGTCATTGCAAAGATATGTAATGAGGCCAAGCTGTTGCTTAGCGTAGAACATCTGCTGTTCCGCTTCAAAAAACTTGAGGGCAACGGCCAAAGTTTGTGCAAAACTGCCAATTTTAAATAGCACTTTCGATAAGTGATTGAAAGCATCGAGTTAGCCAAGTTTTGAGGAATTTTAGAACGTTAGGACGTTAAGAACCCTTAAAATCCCGAAGAAATAGGATTTAACGAGTCCCTTAAGTAGCGTACCAGTCAATTAATTGAGATACAAAATGGGGATCAATTAGGAGATTAAAAAATCATCTTGAGAAATACATTTCAAAATCTTATCAGAAAAATGTTAGTTTGGCTAGGTTGTACGCACGGCTACATATCAAGCTATTCATTTCCAATATAAGCTGACCTCTCATTGTGAGGAAAGCCTATACAACGTGAGATCAGCTCATACTGTGTGTACACGGCGCGCGCATGTGGGACAGCTTAAGGTGGATCCAGACTTTGCGAAGCATGCGCCACGAACGGCGCACAACGAATGCCTCGGAGTGAGACGTGCTTGTCGAAAAAATATACCAACGTATGCTCGGGTCGAGCCATCGCGTGCGAAGCAAATGTTTCGTTTGTCTGTCGTCATGTTTGTGGCGAGGCAATTGTTGCACACAGGCTGAGCATGTGCGAGGCGAGCCAGCGTGTGTCGGTAGGGATACGCATGCGTTGTGCGCCGTTCGCGGCGCATGCCTCGCAATGTCTGGATCCACCTTTAGAAGCATGTTATGTAAAAGAATTTAGGTAAAAGGAATCTTCCTATCTCGATCTCGTGTTAGTTTGCAACTTCAGTGTTAACATAGTTATCAGGACATTTTTATTTCTTTGTCTTAGCTAGACAGCGCGTCGCGTTGTTACACAATTTGTAATCACGTTATCTTTTAAAAGATCGCAGTACTCGTTTAGACTTATCGCAACGCGCTGCTCAGCTAAAGCGCCAAACCCACTGCGCAAGTTGCTTTGCGCAACCGACTTTAAAAATTGTGAACACACCTGCCTCAAGTCGAGCTCTGCAAGTTTTATGAACTAAGTGAGCATTGGATGGCAATAACTTGCGCAGTACAACCTTCTAGTGGATTGGCGCTAAGAGAGCTAGAGCAAAATGAAAGCAGTAAGGCACAAAATACTTATGATGCTACTTCAACTCACGTATCAGACCTGCAGCAGCAAACAGAGTGGAACGTCGTGGAGACTGCGAACAGCAAGCAAAGTGCTAGCCCGTAGACGACGGCGGCGATGGCTTGCGGCGCGTTGATGGAGCGCGTGAGCAGCTCCCGCGCGCCCAGCGACGCAGGCGCAACGCATAGCGCGTGCGTGCATACATTCGCTACATTCTCGACCTGGAGACAAAAAGAGAGCTTATTGAGAAATAACATTCAATTCGATTCATTTATTTACGAACTATTTACATTGTGTTTGAAATTCAGGTCAAACATTAATATCACTAATTAGTAACTACTACCTACTATTTCTCTATCGAGTCCACTACTGGACACCTCTCTCTATATTCGATAGCTTTCTGGTACCCTAGCGGCTAGCTTCGAGTCAATGTTCAATAATCTATCAATCGGCGGTTTGCACTAATATAGCTAGCAATTTGACATTACTTCTGTGGACTTTATGTCAAATTTCGTTCTCTAGTGGGAAAAACCGTCGAGGATAGAAACGCTTAGCACCTGTTACCGACCTAGTGTATTTGAACTGGCGAATTGGATTGAATTTTTATCTCCATAGCTTCGGTTCCCGTTGACCGAAGTCTCCCAGTTTCTTCTATCACCCTAATAAAATCTAGAATTTTAGGTATTGGCCATACCAACTTACCAACGTATCCTACTTCCTACTAATATTACGAAAGTTCGGATGTTTGTGAATTTGGATGTTTGTAAATAGAACACGCCTTAACTGCTGAACGGATTTGCATGAAAATTGGCACACAGATAGACCATGACCTGTGTTAGTACATAGGATACTTTTTATCAGGGTACTACGTTCCCTTGGTATAATTATTCAATTAGTACTAAACTTTGGCAATAGATGACGCTAATTTTAAATCTGCAGTCCACGCAGACGAAGTCGCGTTCACACCGATAATTCAACCCTCATCAAGCTGTCTCCCTCTCAATCCCTCGCCAGCAACGTCCTAAGCCGAGGTCCGGGTACCACTAGGGGTCGCCTTTAATGCTGTTATTGCTAGCAGGCATGATGTTTCTTTTTTTTTTAAATCTATTAGGGGGTTTTTATCCACCAGTATACGTCAACCTAATTGTACCTTCAACAATATAACATGCGCTACACAATATGTAAACTAAAAATCAAAATATAAAGAGATACTTAAGAAGTATGGAAAATTATGGATTCACGACTACTGCCATGATAATGTTAGTGTAGTATAAGTAGTTAGCTTAGGTTAAATATTTTACTTCCCTACCATTGGCTGGAGAACTTTCAGGTCTCGCCAATAACTGCCCGGTTACGTAGAAACCGCAAGGACCATGTACAAGCAGTCCAAAAAATAAAGACGAAGTCATGAGCGTTAGCTAGTAAGTGATATTACCTACATATCATAACATCACGCCTTATTCCCCGCAGGGTTGGCAAAGGTGTATAGTACGTCATTTCGCCGTCATGTTTAAGTCCTACGTAATAGGGCCCAAATCCAGACTCCGGGCTGCTACTGAGAAATTGCACACGGAAAAACCTAATAACACTTTGCCCGACCTGGGTATCGAACCCCGCGGACCTCACGCTCAGCAATCGCGCTTGCGACCGCTACACCAACGAGGCAGTAAGTAATATTTTCTGTTATAAATTGTTGTGTGTTGTAACGCTAAGAAGCCGTCGCGTGCTAGTAACAGGCAGCTCACAGAATTCCCTCAAGATTGTGAACCAGTCGTATACATCCTATGTATGTATCTCTAGAAAAAAATCCTAGAAATGTTCTGTCTTTAAGTTCCGAAGCAATATCACTGTAATTTACGCACTAGTTAGTTTTCCCTGGAGACTAGAGGTTTTTTTTTCCTTTCTTGGTCGCTTTTTACCCTCGTCGCACCTGATGGTAAGCGCAGACAGGGTCTAAAATGAAGCACACGAATCCAAGTAACAGAGATATAAAGAGATTCCCCTATACCCCTCTGGCTCTCACATACACACGACGGAACACAGTAAACTGCTTGGCGCCTGACTTTAATGTGAGGGTAGTAGCTAGCCAGGCGGACCGTAAAGATTCTACCACCAAGCGAAAGGTTGTCACCTGATTGGCACCACCCGGGGACCACGTGTGGGGTTTTGAACTAAGGGTGCCTTCCCACGGACGAGGGTGAGTCAGCCCCCTAAAAGGTGAAGAGACCGTCAATATAAGAATAAGTTTTTCTATCCGATTCAAAGTACGTACGTAAGAGTTAAACTACTAAGTCACCGAGTTATTGAATGTTATAACAACATTGGTTTTTAAAACGCAAAAATAAACTACATCGAATGGCATCTGACTAGCTCGTAGCAGTACCTAAGTTGCTATGTAGTCAAACTAATAGCATTTTTTTAATATTATTTGTAGTAATTGCTTAGCCTTACATAAGTTTCTAAAAGTCTTCTTTACTTTGCTGAATAAAGATTACCATACCATAATAGTAGATAATGGACTACTCTTCAAATTGGATCAAGTGAACTAGTAAGCGTGTCCATCACTAACTGGCTTACTGAGAACTAGCGTTTCGCTGTAACTGCGCTAGTTTTATAAAATTTTATTAAAAACTCTTCTGCTCCTCTATAATATAATTTGCAAGAAAATGTTACACGAGTTTGTAAAGAATTACAACTTGTTTTTATTTAAAACATTGGAGAAAAGAAGCTGGAGTATTATCTCATTGAAATCGACAAAAAAATGTTCTTCAGCTCACCGTCTAAACTAATGAATTACCATAGAATGAATAAATTATACTAACGCTGGTGTTCATCAACATTAATTCTCTGGTTAAACAACCGTTTTCGCGAAAAATTTACAAGAATTTTAGATAAACGATTGTTTTATCAAAGAATTAACGTTCGTGGACATCAGCCTTAGTATCTATCTACTGTCAAATATGGAATTCTGGTATGCACTGTTACAGATAATCTCGCAGCTGAGAGAAAGCTATCGCATGTGCAGTTTATTTTCGGTATTCAGTTCTGTTTTCAGGAATCGGAAATAAATGGTGTTGGATGGAATGTAACCACGAGCTGCACGAACTGGTCTAAGAGCCAAGTTTCATTAGGACTACAAAAATCGATTAGCTAGCTTCCCACGGTGCGTGGTAGCGCGCACCGGCAGTGCGTGGTATCATCCGTAAAATCACGCACCGTGGGAAGCCACATTATGAAAGTGCGTGATTCGAAGCTATTTTGTCATTCCAAAATACCAAGTGAAAGAGAACTCGCACCGCGAATTTGATTTTACCGACTCGCGGCGGATACGGCGCACCGCTCCGCACGCTTCCGCGTTACCACGGACGAGTCTATTCCCATGGTGCGTCGGTGCGAGCTCGTGCGTCGCGGTGCGCGAATACACGCACCGTGGGAAACAAGCATAAGAAGAGCATATCCTTTCGGGCGGCTTTGGACTCCCACAAACGACTTCTCGAAGGTATACGTCATTGAGAATGTTCATCATTCCGATGTACGGGACTCCGAAAGTTT
Source organism: Amphipyra tragopoginis (assembly GCA_905220435.1). NCBI lineage: Eukaryota > Metazoa > Arthropoda > Insecta > Lepidoptera > Noctuidae > Amphipyra > Amphipyra tragopoginis. The sequence goes on from HG992009.1 coordinate 18,641,374, forward strand.
ACTATTACGAATTACGTCATTGAGAATGTTCATCATTCCGATGTACGGGACTCCGAAAGTTTACTATTACGAATTACGTCATTAAGAATGTTCATCATCGCGATGTACGGAACTCCGAAAGCTTACTATTGCGAATTACTATTTTTCGAATGTTCAACATCGAGATTCTGAGAGAGTATTTCGCTTTTATGTATATAGATGTAAGGATAACTTAATTAAAATTTAAGTTCAGTTCATGTTAATTTTGTGTAACTAGCTAGGTACTAACTTGCCAGGGTTGCGGACTTTGTTCTAAAGTTACCGCGGCCTTGGAACGCAAAGGGCATTAGGAGGAACACGGATGGGTTTTAGTCAGTAAGAGTCTGACACTCCCTTCCGCTCCTTCCGTAAGAAGTCAATTCACGATTTAACAACGTTAAAAAAAAGTAAAGCTATACCTACAACTATACAATTTTATAATTACAAATGAACTATAACAGTGTATGGCTACAGAAATTAAAAATCTTAATCGAAATAGGTAGGTAATAGTAGTTTAATAAATTTTAAATATGCCAAAGTACCTAAATACTTTCTCCGAATGTCCATGATGAACATTCGAAATTTAGTAATTCGTAATAGTAAGCTTTCGGAGTTCCGTACATCGCGATGATGAACATTCTTAATGACGTAATTCGTAATAGTAAACTTTCGGAGTCCCGTACATCGGAATGATGAACATTCTCAATGACGTAATTCGTAGTGGTAAACTTTCGGAGTAACGTACATCGGAATGATGAACATTCTGAATAAAGTAATTCGTAATAGCGTACCTTCTAACTCACGTAATTCGTACTTTTAAACTTTATGAATACAGTACATCGGTATTTTAAACTTCGAAGTTCAGTAATACAGTCATTTCTATGACACCCGGGACCAACTCGACTGTCTCATATCAAAATCTAGTAAGGGCTTAAAAAGAAAATTTACAAGAGAGCGCATAAACGTTAAATCGGTCAGCCTTTGATAAGTATTTATGTTAGGTAAAACCATGTGGTTAAAGTGACTTACTAGGTTTTAAAATGATCAGAGGCAGTAAATCGCTCTTACTAAGTATCGATGCTTAAATATATCTGCTTATTATGAGAGTTTTCAACGTTGGTGTTTTTGTATTTGGTAGAGACTTTCTAGGTTAGCAAGATTATGCAATAAAACGATTTTTGTAAAAAGTAACCCTTACTAGGTTTTGAAATGGGACAGCCGGACTGTTTAACGTGCTTTCGGAGGCACGGAGCGGTCTCAATGTGTGAAGAAGGGTCCCATCAACAGACTGACCGCAGCAAGCATAGCTTAACCTCGCCATCGTATAATCCGCGCTGTAGTTAATTAGTCACGAGCCTCTCAATAATTAAGCCCAAAAATAATTAGCAAAAGAATTAGCAGTATTCTGTAGGGAGTGCCTCCGCTGCCGGCGCCGTCACCCAAAAATAACGCCGTTGGGAACCGGCGGTACATTACTGCCGGCAGCCGAGATTAAAATGAAAGTGGGTGACTAATAATCGTCTCATGAAGAGTTTGAAGAGGTCTTGACGGTGTATAAAAACAGTGTATGTAGTCGGCGCGGCGCCGGCAGCCAGTTTGGCAACCGGCGCCGGCACTCGTAATAGCAACCGGCGCCGGCAGCGGAGGAACTCCCGTATTCTGTACTCGTCCATAGTAGTCATCCATAGATTGAATCTATTCGTTACTCTGCAGATAAAACGTCTCATAAACCCAATAATTAGATACTCATGGGTATGACAGCCATCTTGTCTCGCCCCTATCTATCTAGTGCAGTATATGCCTCTCTGTTGGGGTCACTTTCCCGGTCACCCGTTAATCGGCGCCACATGTGACCTGTAATATTTCTAATGTCGTCGACCGTTCGTTTATAGGCCTCCCACGCCTTCATTGTTGACTGTACACACCTACCCACTCAATATTGTAGCGAGGAAAGTTTTCTGTTTGTATACTGAGGGTCGGGCACGAAAATGGCAAACGATAGATGTGAACCTTTATGGTACAGCTTAATTTAGCGTCCCGACCGTCGTGAGTCATTCCGTACGAAATTAAGTCCCTTGGGGACTCTAATTACAAAATAATGTACTCAATAATGCTTTGACCTCGCATGAACTTCCGTCAATCATTTAGAAACAATTAAAATTGAAATACAAATCAAGGAGGCCCTGTTCTTCATTTTTCTTTAAAGTACAGTACAGACTATGCTCCGGTTTCTGAATTGAGAATTCTAGGATAAGCAGTACTTAAGTAACATTTTAGTACGGAGTTGTCAAAAAATGACGGATTTCAAAGCATTTTTTTGACAACTCCTTACTCAAATATTACTTAAGTATTGCTTATCCCGAATTCTCTATTCAGAAACCGGAGGTATGCTATACTATTTCGCTTTACGCTAAACCTATTGCGTCATAAGCTATACCGATATAGCATGACGTTCACACTATACGCTATATCGCAAGCCGGTCTACTATGTATAGCAAGTTATTTGACGGCGATCCGTCGGGCGAACGGACGGTAGAAGTGAGGCGGTGCCGGGACCGGGGAGTCGTACGATATAGCTCTGAGAACGGCACAAGTTTATCGCATATAGCAAGTCAATACTTTCAGCGTAGCGTTGTGTGAACGTGTTCATATAAAATGCATGCTGAGCGATATCGTTGTGCTATACAATGTTTGCTGTGTATTATAGCGTAGTCTGAACTGCGGTTAAAACAACTTAGTATTCTCTAAATTATAAGATTGTAGAATCATTTATGGAAACTAAACAAATATTAAGAGTCACTAGTATTCTATACTTAGGTACCTTCAAGGCTAGACAACTTACTAGTATTTGCCGTGACTTAGGCTAAAGCAATTATGTGGTTACTATGAATAAATTGTTACATGCGTATACTAATTATAGTAATTGGGGCACTTAGGTGTATTTCATGTTTTAGTTACAACGGAGTATAATGCTACATACACAATTCCTTATTCTAGGTTTCAGTGAATCTGGGTCTCAAATATGAGGGCCATTCTGAATATTTAAAATCTATTCAACTCGATGGCTTTGATTTCGACAATGTCCATTGCACCGTAAGTTTTAAGAATCCGTTTTCCAGACCACGCAATGAATATTGCTGTATTGTCAAAATGAAAAACATTGCGATGGCGAGTGTTTTGTGCAATTAGCGTGCAGGTCACAAGACCCTTGAATTGAAATCACATTACACAAACCCCCATAATACAAAAGATGGTCTAAGAAAAACCTAAGTTTTAAAATGGCCCCCGTCTCTTTTTGTTATATGACATAAGAAAGTGATGGGTATATTTTAAAGCTCGGTTTGCCTTAGTCTTGGTTTAAACCATATTTTGTAATAAGGGGGTACTTACGTGACTTTGGCGAGAGACGAATGAAGATTCCCATGATAAGATCACCATCCTCAGTGGTGAAAGGGACTTAGGAGAAGAGTTATTAGCGACAAGATTCGAAAAGTTTTTATTACGTAGAAGTTGTAATAATAATGCCTCTCGCTTTTCAAGGAAACTGGAGCAAGCGAAATAAAAACCTTTTAAAATAAAAAAAACGAAAGCATATTGTTATGACGCGACGTTCTAGGAGAATGATTTTTTAATGTTTATTCTTTACGACCGCTATTTTCCCGAGAACAGCATAAACACAGCTTTAAAACAAAACAAAAGCTTTAAAAAAGGTGACAGGCAAGATCCTAGTAACTACAGACCTATTGCATTAATTCCAGTCTTTTCTAAAATATTTGAAAAAATATTACATAAAAGTATATATTCTTTCTTAGAAACCAACAAAATCTTAATCAGTGAACAATATGGTTTCAGGAAAAATAAAAGCATTAATTCCGCTATGTACGCGCTTGTTGAACACGTTCTCACAAATATCGACAATAGAACTCCTGTGGTTGCATTATTTATGGACATGACTAAGGCTTTTGACTATGTCAGCCATAAAATACTCCTAAACAAATTGGAAAAATGTGGCATCAGAGGCAATATCCTTGAACTTATTAAATCATACCTTGCTAATCGAGAACAATTTATATCCATTAAGAAAATCTGCCCATATACCAAAACAGAAATTATATATACATCTGAATATCGCAAATGCTTATTTGGAGTACCACAGGGCGGTGTCCTTGCACCATTATTGTTCATAGTATATATCAATGACATGCCTGAAATTGTTACTAATCCTATGATCTTATTCGCAGATGATAGCACAATATTATTTAAAAGTAAAAATGATGAGACATTCGAAAAAGAGATAAACGATAACCTAAATGACATAATAACCTGGCTAACCAAAAATAACCTAAAAATAAATTTAGAAAAAACAACTTTCATTTCGTTTGAACAAAGAGCAAAAAATAAAAAACTAGATGTCCGATATGGTGACAAACCTATTCGGGACACGGATCACACTAAATTCTTAGGTATCTGGATTGATAAAAACCTGAATTGGAAAATACATATTGAAAATGTTTGCAAAAAAATTTGCCAGTGTTCCTATGCCCTTTATAACTTAAGAAAAGTAGCAAACCAGGCAACACTGTTAACAGCGTACCACGGATATGTCTCATCAACATTACGCTACGGACTTATGTTTTGGGGGAACTCGCCAGATAGAGAAATGGCGTTCAAAGCACAAAAGAAATGCATAAGGGCAATATGTGGCATACAAAGCACAGATAGTTGTAAACCACATTTTCAAAACCTTCAGCTGCTTACACTTCCGTGTCTTTACATATACGAAATAGCTAGCTATGTTAAAGCAAATCTACATTTATATAACCACCTAAAGAACGAACGCCATAAAAATAAAATATGCATAACACAGCATAAAAAAGCTATTTTTAGTAAAAATATTTTAGGAATGGCACCCAAAATATACAATAAACTGCCTAAACATATCATAGAAATTAAGATTATAGATTTATTTAAAAAATGTTTACACGAATTTTTAGTTGCGAAATGTTATTATACAATTAATGATTATTTGAATGAAAGATGCTAAACCTGCTTCATCCGATTTATTTTGATCTGTGTTTAATTTATATTATTATAATAAGGTTCTTACCCCATAATTGAGATATGACCTGTACTAATCATAATACTTAAATTGTTTTATTTAATTTCTTATCATTTTGACATTACATTTTATAAAATTGGTATTGACTAAGCATGACGATTTATTATAAGCATTGTATTGCACCCACTTGAATTTGTATGGTTCAACGCAAAACATAGATAGACTCGCTATATTGTACTTGTACCTAAATTTCATTCATTACTGTTACTCTGATTGAGATAATTATGTTATTATGGTTGACATACTATTATTCTCTCTATTCTTTTATTGTATTGTAGTTTCAATGATTTTAATCTATTTTATGTTTGTTATGTTTACTATTTGCATACCCATATGACGGTAAAATATGGAGAACTATTTTTTAAGAAAAACATCTATGTATCTTTTACCCATGTTTGCAAAGAAATAAATGAAATGAAATGAAATGAAATGAAACATTGTTTGATGAAAACTCAACCAATCCATTCCAGCAATTTTCGAGATTTACACGAACATAAAGATAAATCAGACATTGAGACCACACGAGTACCACTAAAGATTGAATGACGACTCACATGAATGAACAATACAGAACATGGAATCGGAAAAAGACAACCGACTGTTGATGTATTTATGACAAAACCGGTGTATATGCAGGGCTGCATTTAGAATCTGTATACTTCTAGGCTAACTTGTGGTGTTGGCCGTACTTACTGGGGAAGAGAGAAGGGGGGTCAAGTTCATAAATTGATGAGATATCTAATAAAATTGATTAAAGCCCGTTAGACACTAACCCCCTTATTACATAATAAGATGGTTTAAACCAAGACTAAGGTACCTAAACCCAGGTTTAAAATATACCTATCACTTTCTTAATGTCATATAACAAAAAGAGACGGGGCTATTTTAAAACCAGGGGTTTTTTTAGACCATCGTTTGTAATAAGGGGGCTTCAGCTTTATATGTGAGATAAATCGTTAGGTGTGTAGAAGGTGAGTACAAACTTTTTGTTCTACAGATCTAACAATTTATCTGTACAGTCCGACTGTATAGTTAAATCGCACAGTTAAAACTGAATAGCCTGTAGCACACTTAAGATTCATGGGCAATAACCATTGACTTAGAATAAGTATGGACAACGAGTGTAGTACAAAATTCACGATAAAAGTGTCCTGAATTGACATAATATAAACTTTCAAATACCAACAAGCTCATTTACGATGTACGAAATCCTATGTCGTTATCATAATGCCTAATTTTGCTTGCAACAATTTTTACCATACGAAAACATGACAGCACTGCTCAATTTTTCAAATTTCGAAACTTCATCTAATGTTAAACGAAAATTTGGAGAACATAGGAGTAATAGAGCAGCCTTAATTTTTAAAAGATTTTATTATTAGTTATATTTATTGCGATCGCTAAATAATGGGTGATTCATTTGGAGGTACTTTTTCAAAACTGAAAAAAATTGTAAAAAAACAAATTTATTGGGTTATCTTTATTATCATACAAAAGAACCATTCTTGACATTTATTTTTTAAAGATTATTTCTTTCAAATGTTGTCCGTAACGTTTCGATGACGCGTCCGAGCATTTCGAGTCGTATTTGGCGAATAACGCGAGTAATGTTGGCGTCCAGTTGCTTAATCGTACGCGGCTTATCCATATAGACTTTGGACTTTATATAGCCCCAAAAGAAAAAGTCTAGGGGTGTGTGTATCACAAGATCTAGGCGGCCAACTGACTGGTCCGAAGCGCGAAATTAACTTTTCAGCAAATTGTTCTTGCAATAGAGCCATGGTTTCACGTGCTGCGTGGCAAGTGGCGCCGTCCTGTTTGTACCAAATGTTCTGGAGATCACAAGCTTTAATTTCAGGAAAAAAATAGTCCGTTATCATGGCACGATAATTAAACGAAAATACGTCATCGAAAATTGAAACTACAGAATGGAGCATGTTATCCGCAGTTACGGACAACATTTGAAAGAAATAATCTTTAAAAAATAAATGTCAAGAATGGTTCTTTTGTATGATAATAAAGATAACCTAATAAATTTGTTTTTTTTTATAAAAAAACCAGTTTTGAAAAAAGTACCTCCAAATGAATCACCCGTTATTTAATCCAACTGAAAGAGCATAGAACATTTCTTGCAAAATTACAACATCGTCATTTTCAAAAACGCGATTTCTCTTCCTTTGCTGAAGTATCACCCTCAGCATCATCATCATCTTCATCTAATTGATCTCGAGGAAAACTGAAATGAAATAAGAGGCATTTTTTTTTTAAAGAAACAATCTTTTGTCATGTGTATTTAAAAGAGTTCATGATAACTAAACAAACGAGCCCAAACGTCACGTGTCCACTATTTGCCATTAGGAAGTTCTAGAGCCCGTTTTACGGCTCTATCATCGGACCTACGTCATTATTTATCTAATGAAAAGTGCTTATAATGACAAAATACATGAGCTGAAACTCGACGAGCCTACCATTTGTTCCTGTGCCTGCCTAATCTTCGGCTTCATCATCAAATTAGTTCAATGACATTTTAATGATCTAATATGCACATACCTACCTGCAAAATTTCAGCTCGATCGGAAACTTGGTAGTGACCGAAAAACCAATACAATTTTGAAACGGAAGGACAACATACATATTTTCGTACATAATATGTTTGCATACAATGCAAGTTTAAAAATAACTTGTTTAAATGAATAGAACAAAACAAATTGCAATTGGTTCAAAATCGCAATACAAAAAAACATCGCGTAAAAATAACGACTCTTTGGAATCTTTGTTCTAAATTCTGTCAAATATGTCAAGTTTCTTATGGTAATCCAACCAAATGAAGTTGACATAATTGGTCAAACAAAGGAAGGAAATTAAGATACTTTTTGTTTAGTTGGATTATTGTGTGTTTTGCTCTTGCAATTAATTCAATTTTAAGTAAAATACAATGTTCCTTAACAAAATAATACTTTAAAATTGTAAAACAATAATATACCTACTGAAAATATGATACACCATCAACTTTTTTCACTTTTTTGAGTAGTTTTTACACGATCTCACCACACAAAACGGCATTGTTGACATGTGACATTGAGGTGTAGCTGCTTGTTCACCCAAATGAAGAATGACGCGCGCAATTGTAGCTCTTTTCAAATTTATCGTGTTTTAACCGACTTTCGGTTCGGACATTTTTGAGCGATGACCCGAGGTCCATACTTATTCTAAGTCAATGGCAATAACTGTTTTTTTTTACAAAAATCTGTATTTTAATTATGGAAATACCATAAAGTAATTTTACACATAATTTTTTTGTGGAGCGGGCCCCTTGTCTGTAGGTTATGTAGTCTATGCTTAAATACGGCCCTGTATATATGATCGACGATCGTAAAATAATAATCGTGTGTTGTAACATCCCCTCATCGCGTGACTCGTGTTCCGTGATTGTGCGCTCATACTTCATATCAATGAGACAGTTACCAACACAGTTAATTTTGTATGTAAACATGCGTTACATAATATATTTTTACGCTACTTTTCTTTGCTCACGAGTGTGTTGAGTAAATAATTTGTCTTCTTAGACAATTTTAGTGTGCAATAAAGATATAACGAAGATGAAAAATTTTGTGTATGACGGACATTCCAGACCCAGATGAGGTTTTTCATTAGCAAGTTTAAGGGGGTCCTCTGATCGCTTATTACAGACATTGCTGTCTGGACATAGACCTCTCCCAATCTGCACCACAACACCCTAACTACGTCCTCCGCATCTGATATGGGGGGCCTTGGTGTTATGATTATCTGGTCGCACGTTTTGAGCGATTACGCACTGTCGACTTGTCGCCTGCGACTAAATCAACTGTGCGAAATGGCTCCAATTAGCGAATGCGCGACCGAACCCTTCATGAATGATGGAAAGATTCTAGTTTTAATCTGAATCCATTTGAACTTCTCTGCTATGGGTCAGATGGCAGGGAATGAGTTTTCACAGTCCGATACTGTTATCAATATACTGATGATGCTGTTGTCTATTTGATACGAGTATAATCTATTATTCGTTTTTTACGCCACGGATGACATCGTAAGAAATATTCTTGTCGGAAACTCTTACAAAGCGAGGCAACTGGTTTTTATATTATCATTACATGAACCCAGGGCCCCATTTAAGATCTGTAGACCCCTAGGCTAACTTGTGGTGCGGGCCCTACTTACGAGGGGGGTTCATTATCCTGCGAAATTCGTTTATAGAGCAATTTTTTAATGCAAAGGCTATCGCAGTCCACTGGACATAGGCCTCCCAAGTTGCGTTACATTACTCGGTCCTCCGTCCGCCTTTCGCAATCAGTCCAATCCAGTTCCATTTTTAATTTTAAACTACTTATTTTGAGGTCTGTGTCTTCTAGGCTGCAGCCTATGTAGCCTATGCTTCAATACAGCCCTGTATGGACTAGTTACGTCCGCTGCTACACTACACATGGGCCTTTATTGGATAATCTCAGTAAATTATAAGTTTCCATACTGTTGTCTATCCCCTGACATAGTCCATAAATCGTCATTTAAGACATGGGGGTAGGACTATACGACGCGACGCCGACGCGTAGGGCGAGGTCGGCTCTCGCTCGTTCCCATATAAATTGAAGCAACTTTATTTGCCGTACGAGAAAATTTCGGAGTGCTAATTTAGCATAAGGATATATTTATGTTTCGTATCAGCAGCAGGATACAGTTAATTTTGTATGTAAACACATGTTATACAATCGGGGTTAGTTATCTTTTACGAATTTGAAGTGTTTGTTGATGAATTACCTCTTATCAAGAAACTTAACATTGCCGCTATTTTATTTACTTTGATTTCTAATGTCATTAGCAGTGTTATTAACAATTTTAGGCGTAGTTTTAAGACGGATTAAAGTGGACGTGGAAGCGATCTGTCGGCTCGCGAAATTCATGACGAAAGCAACCACCTTAGTAAAAGTTTCGTACGTACGGACGTTTCCGATGGATGAGTAAGTAAATCAGTAGATGTCTCATGTTAAGCTGTCGTTTTTTGGGCCCTAAAACTAGAGCTGCATGCATAGTTTAATATATGGGCATGTGTATCAAAATGACTCATTCATGAGATGAGCAGTGGTGTTGACTTTGACATCAAAAACCAACCAATTTTCTAAAAAAACAAAAAACCTCTATCCCTAAGCCACTTGGAGTTTCTAATGGGCCGAAAAGAATAATAAAACAGTCTAATACAACAAGAGTAGACCTTACAATAGATACTATTTCATAGCCAATTCCAGGAAAATCTATGCAGGGTTATAAATTTAGAGCTAGGTAATTAAGATGTTATCAAAATAATTAATAGTAAAGTGTAGTAACCTAGTTATAGTGTTGTGACACAGCTTTAGTTACGGCAACATGGTTTATCATGTGTACTATGTAGACTTCATTAATGTATTACGAAATTAATTTGGTATTCATTATGAATATAGCTCAAGTAAGTATATTAATAAGTATTGCATTGTGTGATTGTTGAATTTTAATGAATTAAAAATTAAACACATATTATGTAAATTGCTTGTTTACAATTTATATTGAACTTGTACCTACATTATATTTACATGTCTTATTATATTCATAAACAGCTCCGTGATCTGTGACTGACTGACAGACTACGGACAGTCTATACTGATGTAGGTATTATACATGATTTGAAAGATATATTTCGAAGAGTGTATAAAGGAGAGTAAAGTTAAGAAAGGATTTTTCAGAAATCGAGTGAAATGGGGTGTAAATATGTGCATGGAAAATGATATTCCCAGCAAGAATCAATTTTAAACTTGGTGTAAAGAAATACACTTCCACAAAAGTAATAAAAAGCATTGGTACTTTTTCAAAACTGGCTGAGACTTGCTATAATGCAGTCTTTCTCAAAGTGGGCGATAACAAAGGCCTACAGGGGGGCAGTAAAAGGTAGTAAAAGTAATGGTTGCGGTTGTAATTTTTAAAATGTGGTAAAGTTACAAAGTTTAGGGGGCACTAGAAAATAATTGATTTTCAAATTGGGCAGACGAAATAAGTTTGAGAACCTCTGCTTTAATGAATAAAATACAAATGGAAAAAAATATTCCAAAATCACAAATTACATCACAAAAACCCAGAGACTGAAAACGGTTGCTTACCTTTATTCTATAGACATTCTAGAGAAAAACCAGTATTAATACTGGTATTTCTATAGAATATAGGTTTTTGTTTCTACTTAGACCAATACCATCATCTCCCTGCCCTTATCCCACTACAGTGGGGTCAGCACAACATGAATTCCTCTTCCATTCTCCTCTATCAGCTGACATCTCATTACTCACTCCTTTCTTACCAATATTATCATATGTTTTATTTCAACAACTTATTTTGAAAGTTTGCAGCCTGGTTATCCATTTTAAGTTTAGATTAAAAATCATGTTTTCTGGCTTAAATAGTGGCAAGAATTAAATACATTATGATAGCAGTATGTACATTAAGTTTGTACAGAAATAAGGCATGTTTTTCCTATTAATTTCACAGCATGGCATAGGTTATTATTTATTTGTTTTAGGGGTAACATTCTTGGTAGCTACTGATGCTAAAGAATTGAAATCCAAAAAAGCAGAAAACGGTAGGTAATCAAAATTATAAATTCCTATTAAGTATTGTGGGTTGGATCTAGTATTGTTTAGTACCTACACTTATTTGTTTACACGTTTACTGATTTTTTAAAATTATTATTTAAAATACTGATTCAAAAATTTAACATTTTATGAGAAATAAAAACTATATTATATGAATATTCAAACACTAGAAAATAGCCCTCCGTTTATTAATTTCCCACGAACAATAGCAACAATCGAGGGCTTCCGGATCACTTACAATAAAATATTTTGTTGTTTTGCTATTAATAGCCAAAGCGAAACACTACTCACCGTGGTGGGCACATAGGCCCTGTTCGAGGTGGCCTTCTGATTCATCCACTTCACCGTCTTCAGCTTCTCCCACGGAAGATCATAGTGAAAATAAATCTTACTTTCATTGAACTTAGATTTAAATTTCATTATTATCACAGAAAATAAGCTTAGAACGTCACCCATTTATACGTTATTTCTGTATGGCAGCTGAATGTTAAATGGTCATGAGACCAACAACTGCACGCTTAATCTTATAAAGATGCTATCATTCATGTTAGTAATTCAATTTACATTTTTCTAGATTTAAAACACATTTTTCTCTTTTTAATTTTACAACCACCTCGGTCGATGCGATATGACGGAATGAGTGACAACTTATTGCTGTCAAACTGACGGTCAAACGCGCATGACAGCGAGTGAGGGTGGCAATTGTAAATTATTCATAAAGCTTTGAATACACTTTGGAATTAAATAAACGCTTGTCTGAGTTTTACAAAATTCTTTGTCATTAATTAAGAATTCTGTCAAACTATATAAAAACTCATAAAACAATTATTTTTTAATATTATTTGAGAAAGACGACTACAGAAAGTTCTGGGCACAAAGAAAGTAAAAAAAAAATGTCTGGCCCTGAAGTAAGTAGAAAAATGAGAAAATGTGTTTTACTTTTCCATGTATACGGACAGAAACGGAGTAGTAAATATCTGGGGGCTTACCATGACCTCTTATGAAAACGCTCAAATGCCAGCCAGTCAACTTCCGTTCAAAAGCAGGGGGCTTACCATGGCCTCCTAAAGCAGGGCAGAAGTTGCCTGGAAGTTGAACTGCCCTGCCTTTTTGTACTATGACATCGTTAGAGCAGGCCCGCGGCAGGCCTGCTACGTTGACGTTTACGAAATCCGTTCACCTGTTTTTTTGTATAGAATTTTCGTAGGTACCATGACGTTTACGAAATCCGTTTCGTACCATTAACAAGCATATCCGTTCAACTTGGTTGAATAGTCGTTCACCTTTTGATGTCATGGTACGATTTTTAGCGATTCAGAAGCAGGCCTGCTTTTGAACGGATATTGACTGGCTGGCATTTCAACGTTTTCTTAAGACGTCATGGTAAGCCCCCAGGCCTGCTTCTGAATCGCTAAAAATCGTACCATGACAGTACAAAAGGTGAACGACTATTGAACCAAGTTGAACGGATATGCTTGTTAATGGTACGAAACGGATTTCGTAAACGTCAACGTAGCAGGTGGCTTACCATCACCTCTTAAAGCAGGGCAGAAGTTGCCTGGAAGTTGAACTGCCCTGCTTTTTTGTACTATGACATCGTTAGAGTAGGCCTGCTACGTTGACGTTTACAATATTCGTTCACCTTTTTTTTTTGTATAGACTTTTCGTACCATGAACAAGCATAACCGTTCAACTTGGTTGAATAGTCGTTCACCTTTAGTACTGACATGGTACGATTTTTAGCGATTCATAAGCAGGCCTGCTTTGGAACGGAAGTTGACTGGCTGGCATTTGAACGTTTTCATAAGAGGTGATGGTAAGCCCCTTGGCCTGCCGCAGGCCTGCTCTAACGATGACATAGTACAAAAAAGCAGGGCAGTTCAACTTCCAGGCAACTTCTGTCCTGCTTTAAGAGGTCATAGTAAGCCCCATGTAATAAATAAAAAGAAACAATTTGTCGTCTTTATAAAATGGTAAGAGTTGTTTTATTTTACTATATGCATTCTTAGCCATATAATTTGAATTTTTATGCAACACAGATGACATTTACTATTTCGTTCAGAAACTTCTAATTATTCAATGACTAATTCTTTCATACGATAATGTATTTGAACTTATTTATTTATCTTCTTTCTATAAGTATGTAGGTATCTAGAATTACTTTTCTATCTTCCAAATAGTGTGCGTTCGCGCAGCGGAATGTTGTTGAATTTAAAGATTTTAATTATGCAGATATTTAGTGTATGACGTCGTATAATTGTGTATGGTAAGAAAAAATTTGTGCACGCAGCCATTGTGGAGAAATTCACCAAAAACTGATTCCGCTGGGCGAACGTTGTCCTGGCGGAACTTTTTTTAATCCATAGACTTTAGAAGAAAGGAGATGTGTCCAAAAATTTGTGTGTATTTGTGTGTAATTGTGTATGTATGAATAAAATTAGTGCATGCATAAACTTCGGAGAAATTCAAGTTTCCGCTACGCGAACGTTTGGCCATTAGCTAGTTTTCATATAAAGCGCTTACATAGAGAGCTGTAGATTTTTACATACGTTGTTTTGAATTTGTTTATATTTGTTTAAAAAACAGATTTAGAAAAAATCGTAGGGCTTAAAAGATAAAAATATTAACGTAAAATACGCTTATTAGGTCTTAGTTCTTAAAGTATGCACTTTGGGGTCTAGATTTTCACGTTTATACAAACCTTGTAAGTGTCTGCAACATGTTGCCAAGTATCAATAATGTTCCGTTAGTAATTAAAGAGTTATAGGACAATTTACCATGAATAGATCACTGTTTACAAAGCAGTCAAATATCACGACGTTCTAAAGGAATTACATGGTAAAATGTATGCCAATAATTAGTGTATTCATTCAACTATTCACATGCAAAATTTCATGTCATTAAATTCAGTAATTAAAGAAAAACAATTATAATACTGACGAAGCATCGAAAACCTACATAACCCGACCAAGTTCGGATAGCTACAAAAAAGCGGCCGTGCAATATATTTAGGTAGCATCCCAAAATTTACAGTATAATACCGGTATTGAATTGGTATAGGTGATAACACAATTGTTGTTTCGATATAATTTATAGGTCATTTATTTTTGTACACCTACTTTTTTAAATGTATTTGACTATGACAGAAAGTAGGTACTATTTACTTAGGTACTTTATTTAAGTATGCGCTTGAGACTTGAGATATAATCTAGATATATTATTTAAAACAAATAAAATTCATACAGCTAGTCTATTGAAGATTTCACGGATCAAGATTCTAACTACCTATAGGGTTTTAGTTAGATTACAATGTATTAGGGTCTATAGTTAGAATCCTGATCCGTGAAATCTTCAATAGACATTAGCTGTATGAATTTTATTTTTCTTAAATAATATATCTAGATTATATCTCAAGTCTCAAGCGCATACTTAAATGAAGTACCTACTTTCTGTCATAGTCAAATACATTTAAAAAAGTAGGTGTACAAAAATAAATGACCTATAAATTATATCGAAACAACAATTGTGTTATCACCTATACCAATTCAATACCGGTATTATACTGTAAATTTTGGGATGCTACCTAAATATATTGCACGGCCGCTTTTTTGTAGCTATCCGAACTTGGTCGGGTTATGTAGGTTTTCGATGCTTCGTCAGTATTATAATTGTTTTTCTTTAATTACTGAATATAATGACATGAAATTTTGCATGTGAATAGTTGAATGAATACACTAATTATTGGCATACATTTTACCATGTAATTCCTTTAGAACGTCGTGATATTTGACTGCTTTGTAAACAGTGATCTATTCATGGTAAATTGTCCTATAACTCTTTAATTACTAACGGAACATTATTGATACTTGGCAACATGTTGCAGACACTTACAAGGTTTGTATAAACGTGAAAATCTAGACCCCAAAGTGCATACTTTAAGAACTAAGACCTAATAAGCGTATTTTACGTTAATATTTTTATCTTTTAAGCCCTACGATTTTTTCTAAATCTGTTTTTTAAACAAATATAAACAAATTCAAAACAACGTATGTAAAAATCTACAGCTCTCTATGTAAGCGCTTTATATGAAAACTAGCTAATGGCCAAACGTTCGCGTAGCGGAAACTTGAATTTCTCCGAAGTTTATGCATGCACTAATTTTATTCATACATACACAATTACACACAAATACACACAAATTTTTGGACACATCTCCTTTCTTCTAAAGTCTATGGATTAAAAAAAGTTCCGCCAGGACAACGTTCGCCCAGCGGAATCAGTTTTTGGTGAATTTCTCCACAATGGCTGCGTGCACAAATTTTTTTTTACCATACCTACACAATTATACGACGTCATACACTAAATATCTGCATAGTTAAAATCTTTAAATTCAACAACATTCCGCTGCGCGAACGAACACTTCCAAATATCTGTATTCAAATACCTATATTTATATAGGTACTTGACTCGCGCGTGAATGGGCGTGGCTGGGAACTGGGAATCAAAATGTTCAAATATTTTATCACAGTACGCAAAAAGCTTATAAATATTGCTTAGGTTTCTCATTGTGAGAAGGCTGTTTTATTTTAATAAGTTTGTAGGTTCCTCTATCACAGATAACTCTCTGTATAAATCCTATTTGATGACGGGCCATGATTCTGATTACTTTTTAGCTTAGGTATTTAAATAAAAGAGATTTTAATGTAAACCTTATATTTTTATTTAAATACTTACATAATACACATTAAACATAGCTAGATGACTAGCTTTTACCTAGAATTTATCCTCAAAAAGTTGAAGGAGTCTCTTTATTTCTGCTATTCTTGCCGCTTGTGCTTGCACAGGGATCATTGCTTGAGAGACTTCTTCGCCCTTCGCTAGAATTGTGTACATACTCTTAATATTATTATCCATTGCATCACACGTTTTGCCGACTGCATCTTTATACACTTCCATATTCTCTGCAGTTAATGAAGAATTTGAATGCAATATACTAGATAAGTTCTCAATTAAATTATCTACTGATTGTGCAATCCTCTGTGCTTCGTATTCTAGATCATGTAATACTGTTATGTCTATCTGTCCAATCTGAGGTGCCAATATTTGTTTATATAATTTTCCTGAAGGTGTACTAGAGCGTGATGCACTGGAACTACCAAAAACAGGTGTTTCACCCCTTTTAGTGATTGGGCTTGATAGTTTTATTTTGAATTCTAAGTCATCTGCTACATAGTGTGTCATATCCCCTTCATATCTGACATGTCCATCCAAATCCAAAGGAAACTTTTCTTGTTTACGGTTTTCTGATGGTAAGTCATAAGGTCTGGATGGGCCTGGGGCTCTCTCCTGTTCTTCAGGTTGGCTCTGGTCAGAGTGAAATGATATCTCGCTATATGATGCCGTCATTCTTGCTGATATTTCTTCATCCAGATCAATCTCGCCTTCATTTTTGCTTGACGAATCATTTAATAACCTATTCTGTTCCCCTGATGGAGAAATTCGCCCTGTATTTTCTGCCATTATGGAATCTGAAATATTGATTTTACAAATTTGATAAATTACCGGTATTATTTCGAGAGGCGTTAACAGTTTCAATGTTCTCGACGGAGATATTCCTTTCACATAATATGTAGCAACTTACAATTTTAATTAGTAACGGATACAGATATCAGCGTTGTTATTATTTATCACTTTATCAACTAAACATCATTTCTAGTAGATATTTGTGTTCCAATACGAATACGTAAGTCAAAAACATTAAACGAAAACGGGAAAAGTACACAAAACACAATTCGTTTGTTTGAGTAATTTGACGTTTAGTGATGTTTGTTTCCCGGAGTAAATAGCGATCTATAGCGATACCGATGCGCGAAAGCGAGATATTAAAAGTCGATTATTTAGATTTTTCAAACATTGATTATCGATTGTTTTCTCACAGATTCCAGTCGATGCAATCACGAATAACGCTCATGCGAAGCCGAGCGCATTGGAACTCGGATTCGGATTTGTCGAAACAAATAATAGTCATCGGTCGTCGAGGACAAACGAGAATCAATAGTAGATTCACGCGTAGTGAAACAAATAGAAAACATCTTGATTGTTTTGACTGAAAATTTAGACTATTGCAATTGTTTCAATTGTTGAAACTTTTCAGAATCAACGTCGCTAGGAGTAATTGTGTAATATCTGTGTGTGCTGTTGATTGACCTCTAGCTATTTGAGATAGTATCGATAGTTAATTTCTTCTTGCACGGAGTTGAGACCTAAAGTTTAAACAGTCAGTCTCGCCAGTCCCAAACTGTCATTTTGCATACAAAATTCTAGTTGCGACCAGCAACTGACTCTTATTTAGCTCACATTTTGGCTCTAGTAGCGGGGCTAATATGCGTAGCGCGAGATAATTTTGTCGATGCATTTTCAAGTGTCAAGACGAGATAAACCATAAATATTATTATTAACTCTTCTCGGCACGAGACGACAATATTATCTCGCGTTGCGCATGTTATGCTGACACTTCACATCGCTATTCGTATTCGCGTATTTGTCTTATTCGCCCAAACACGACGATCTGAAGTGGCTCTATTCGTCTATATTTGCCTATTCTCACGAACAAGACGAATACGCGAATACACGAATACCCGTATCCGCCTACTTGTCGGTATTTTGCAACATATCAAAGGATTGCGAATATTTCGAATATGTTCGTTTACCGTCCATACATCGCTTGCTGAGTAGTGTGCGGTGCGCGACAGCGGCGGACGTGTTTACTTAGTTTGTAAGCTCGATCGCGCCAAAATGGATTGAACAAATGACCTTGTCATGCGATTTTTGGAATACTATCAAATGCATCCCTGCATATGGGACCAGCAACATGCATCTCATAAAAACAGAAGCAAAGTTATTGACGTATGGAATAGTATTGAGAATAGCCTGGAATATACGGGTAGAATAAAAAAGCTTAAAAAAGCGAGATACTTTACTTTTAACGACTTTGTTTTTATGTACAGTATCGGTCAAAAGTCCAGTAGCAATCTCACAAAGCTATTGATTATCAAAACCAGTCGCACTTATGACCTTCTTCTATAAAGACATTTCAAACACATACACACACACACACACCCGTATGTCGCACTCTTTCATCATGAGTCAATCAGAAAGAGCGCGGTATATAATAATTTGTTTTAAGTAGTTGGCTGGCGTGTGGATACTGGATTTGAAACAAAATGAATCTTAATATATGAAAAATATCACAAAAGATGAGGGTAGATTTGAAACAAAATGAATTTGCTGGATTGAATAAAATAGTATGACGTTGTTGGTCGGTGAACTTAATTACGAGTGTTTGTGTTATTGCTATTAGTGGTTTTTTGTTTGAATATCTTAATTCAAAATGCAAGCAAATATAAGTATTGAAGTCAGGGCAAACACTGTCGCCTTGCATAGAAATGGATTTAATATATCTCAAATTTCCAATGAAACCGGCTTATGTGTAAGTTATTGTTTAAATATTATGTGAGGATAGTTGTGAACGGTGTATGATTTTCTTGTTAATAAATCGGTAGTTACAAGTGTGTAATAAATTGTTATTTTTGTTTTAGAGAAATACTGTGAGGCGTTGGGTGAAGAGATCTGAGGAAGAAGGTAGTCTGAAGAGTAGTGTAAGAAGTGGAACGCCGCCGCTTATTAACCACTCTCAGCGACGTTTTATAGTGGAAGAATATGAAACGAATGGTTTCACACCATAGACGCTTTGCAGAACAATTTGATGCGTCATTGCGCACTGTTCGCCGCGCATTCCATGCCGAAGGTTTGCATCACCGAAAACCGGCAAAAAAACCGTTTTTGACGACAGCTCCAATTACGTCGAAGTCTTGAACGACATAATGTTACCTACTGTGCGTAATATTTACCCATCACAAGACTGAACGGAAATTAGTTTTGTTCAAGATAATTGTCCAATACACCGTGCCAGTATTGTTCGTGAATGGTTTAGTAAGCATTCGGATATTAAAGTTATTCCGTGGCCAGCACGATCCCCTGATTTAAACCCCATTGAAAATATACCTATGTGGTTTAATGGTGCAAAGGTGGGAAGCACGAGACGAGAAATGTCCTGAGCATCTCAAGTCCCACTGCATGCAATTGTAGGATAATTTACGTGGCACAGATATATGTGCAAATATTGTGGGCTCCATGCGTCGACGTCTTTTAAGCTGCATTGATAATAATGGAGGCCACACTAAATATTAATCTCTCAATCACCGTAAACATAGACACAATAGATAAACAATAGCGACGGTAGAACGGCGTGCCACCTGATACGATGACAGTTAGTTAAACAACTTAGATTATTTATTTTTTACAATGAATGTGTTGGCTGTAATAGTATTAAGTTAGTTTATGATTGTATAAGATTGAGGTTAAGTTTCAATCTTCTTTTCGTCAAGAAAACGAACACTTAAACTATAATCTCAAAACACACATAGATCAATTTAATGTAGCGGTTTATTCATTTTGTTTGTAATATTATAAGCGTCGTAAATAAATATTGTTGTTTTATTACCACACCGAGCACCCTTAATTGCTATAGATACTTAATAATGCTAAATAAAAAACGGTAAAATAATCAGGTGATTATTTCACTGTTCTTAATAAGTATTTATTTTATTCCTATTTTCAATACCATTAATATTTAACTAAGGGCCGATTTTTCAATCGTCAGACAAATCTTATCTGAGCTTTTGTATTGGAAATCTGTCAAAACATAAAAATTATTCTTCAGATAAAAGTTATCCAACGATTGAAAAATCAGCCGTTAGTTAAATATAATTCCTACTGTTGCAATAATAAAAAAAAAACATTGTAAGAAGAGAATCTTTTCTTGGGGATCGACCCCACTGCTTGTGTTTATCAGTCTGTTGCCTGGGTTTTCCTTCTGACGAGGCTTGTTATATTTGCGCGAATTTTAACAATATACTGAACCGGCCAATATCACGCGGTTACTGCCTGTCAAAAGATGACGATACGACGACGATGGACTATATGTGTGTGTGGTGAGGTGTCATTAGTAATAAGGTTGAGTGCGTCACTCACACAAACAGACGTACGCACGCTACGTTCATAGGAATATGATCATTAAGGTGTTGCTGCACTTATGACCGCTGACTGTACGCATAACATGTGGTGACTAGCACAATGGAAATAATATGCCGCTGCTGCAGTCAACATGTCCATGTTTGCGTTCGATGCGTTCGATACTATAGCAAAAGTATTCGTAAATGTTCGGCATATTCGCTGTTCATGAACGATGTGTAGACGGTGTATTCGTGTTAATCGGACATCAACACGAATATAGCGAACAAAGCCGGAAAAAAACGCGAACACCGAATAGCGATGTGAAGCGCCACCATTAGGTTAGTTGGACGTTGTATGTAAAACAAGAAAGATAGCTCAATACGGACTAATCACGCGAGAGTCGTGGAAGACCGTGAACAGCACCTTCGAATTGATTGCACCAACCACCACGATCAAGCATGACTAGCAATTCAAATTTCAAAGCAGACAAAAAATCTAATCGATTACTTGTCGGCTTTAATATGGTAAAGAAAAGAATCAATTACGTATCAATCGATTTAAATAACAATCATTTACATAAAAGTCGATTTCTAAATAGGGAAGGGAACAGTTTATAACACTGACGAAGAAAGTCAATAATACTTGAGGATTGGTCCACTTATATTTTATAGATTATCTCAGTTGTTGATCTTTTTTCTACTATGGATTATGCACATTTATGATGTTTTAATTCTTTAATAAAATAGTTAAAAAATACGGGGGATCTTTACAGGTGGTTTTTTAAGAAATAAGTTTCGGAAATCTTGTTGTACCAAAATAATTTTCTAATAAAAACATTGCTTCACAAGAATCAATCAACATCAGAATAAGAAAGAATAAGGCTATCGTTTAGGAATACCTAAACCTTAGCCTTATTCTTAACCTTAGCATTCAATCACATCACATAAATTATTATTTTAATAACAAAACGCCAATTTTCACTCAGTGGACTCCACCAAGAATTAATGAATTCAGGTTTCTACTATGTTCAATATTTAGCATGAAAACCAGAAGAATTACGCAATGTGATTCTTTGCACGTTGAAAGAGTACGTACGAACCAAAATGCTTACAACACCATTTACTCCTAACAATTTGAAAAATGACAAATTTGCGGGAATTTTTGACAGTTGTCAATAAAAACATCGTGAGTTGTGGATTTCATTTCGTATCAGTTAAATTCATTGATTTTTCATGGTTTTCGTTAATGAAATAGTTTATTATTTTTATCAAAAGTGTATTAGAGAAAACGGTGCGTTCGATTGGTGAGTTAACAATTGTAAAAGTCGCTGGGAACAGAAGTACATTGTTCATTTAACATGGCGCTGTGTAACGACATGTGCGGGTGATAACGCTCGTCCTTTGTCGTTCTAGTTTTCTATTTTGAGTGTAAAACATTTGTGTTGTTAATGATTTACGAGTTGCGTGTGTTTGTAACGTCTTACGGCTGTTACATAACGGATTTCGGGTCTTGTATGTAAAGTTACGACACAGCTACTGCAATGGTGAAAACCCGTCGCAGTAATGGAGAAAACGGGGAGGTTGACGATGGGAATTACACTATGAACGACGTGGGCATCGTGTCCGATGAGAAGGTGACGTTGTATAAGCCATTAGTTTGTTGTGCAGTGGTTTGGTATCGAGGCTTTGTGTAGTACACTTTGAACGCGAACTTCCTGTCCCTGTTTCCTTGTAGGTACATGAGTGTCGCGAGTGCACGTCGATGCATGCGCTTTTAGTGCTTAATGTTAGAAATATATTGTTGTTATGAATAAAGTTGGGGTTTGTAAGTGCCTTCAGTTATTCTCCTCTAGGGTTAGATAGCCTACTTCAAGCTACTATGATGTGAAATAGTTATCTATGCTTTTGTATAGACATGATGTCAGATCTCTAATGTATGTTATATAAATAATGAATATTACACATGAATATCAAAATACAAGATATACATAGTTAATTTACACATTCTGTGTCAATAGTGATGCAACTTGATGTTATTTCAATACTGACAACTGTGTGAAGTAGTCATGAATAAGAATTGAAGTATAATAAATATGTATTTATTATACATAAATATGTATTTGTATTAATTCCTTTATATTGGAAAGGATTATATGTTACACACCTGATAATATAAAGTTATTAGCCTAGCCCACTCCCAACTATGCTATGTTTGGCTTCTAGTCCAGCTAAAAGTAGCTAAATCGGTATTTTATGTGTACACTTGATATCATCATCTGCCTAGCCTTTTCCCAACTATGTTGGGGTCGGCTTCCAGTCGAACCGGATGCAGCTGAATATCAGTATTTTACATGTGTACACTTGATATATTATAATGAAATATATCAATATAAATAGTTCATCAGTTCAATTTACATTCAAATTAATTAAGTAACTTGCTACACTCTGTTTCATACCAAATTCCACTTTATTATTTAACCTCCATTTAAGTATCAAATAATTTCCAAATAATTGTTTACTAATAATGGCGAAATGTACTATACATCTTTGCCCAACCGTTTGGGAAATACAGGCGTCATGTTATGTTATTTGTTCACTATTTTTGACAATAATAATTGTTTACAATGTTAATGTAAAATCTCTAAACTGTAAATGTTATTATAGTTATATTTATTACTCTTTAAACATTTTTCATATTGGTCATGATATCAATAAACTTCTATTAATATTTTATTTGTACACAAAAATCAATTGCAGTCTGGTGTCATCTTACACCTCTGCAAAAGTCTACCACCACTGTATCAGCAGTACTAATGATAGCTCATTACTAATGAGTATTTAAATTGGATCATTCCTTTCAAAATAACTGTATACCAGTAAAGAAAAACAAATATTATACATATAAAGTGAAAAGATTTATTCTTAAGTCCCAGGACTGAGGAATTAGAAAAGATTGCTGTCTTCTCTTGTGAAATTGGGTTGGATCAAATAACTAATTATTCCCACCCGCACGCAAAATGTGGACTTTGACATCAAGTTGCAGAAACTTGCCTGCGGT
Source organism: Amphipyra tragopoginis (assembly GCA_905220435.1). Lineage (NCBI taxonomy): Eukaryota > Metazoa > Arthropoda > Insecta > Lepidoptera > Noctuidae > Amphipyra > Amphipyra tragopoginis. Next base: position 18,665,287 of record HG992009.1, read on the forward strand.
GTGATCTATTCTAAATGTCAAATTTGACTTTTAGAATAGATAAGTTTCTCGAATGGACTCGATAAAAGATCCGTACTCGCACCGCTGTTTCACTAAAACTAAAGAAAATTCCAGCAGTACAGTCAGCATCAGAAGTAGATGAACAACTCAGGTGTCCAAATAATTAAACACATTCGAGACACCAAAAACATCTATGCAACAACTGTTCAAATTGTTTTGAGCATCATAAACTCCAAATATATCTGAGCAGTCACAATGTCAAATATTTATTTACAAACTAAAGGTCTATGGTAAGTAAACAAGCTAAACATTCAAAGGTAACTAAGCAACACGTTATTCAGAAAGTCAGGATAGCAACGTAAAATGAATTGTATTTGATTGTACTTAGAGTCATAAATTAAAAGTTCAAAAATAGATACAATGTGTACTATTGTGTCAATACAGCATTTTTTCTTTTTCTTCATATAGCTATATCCCTTTCATTTCGTGCGTGACGTCATTGACGTGTCTTTTGTTTATAATATAATCTGATAGTCAAGTTATAGGAAAACATCGTAAGGAAATTGAAACGAGTATTTATTCCACGCGAAAGCCATTAAATTCGAAACAATTAATTTGAATGAAACTGACATTTTTATTTGCTGCATTTTCTAGTATATCATCAGGAATTGAAATCGTAATAAATACCTACCAAATACCTCGGTTCATTTTAACCATGTTTCGGATTGATAACAATGCTCAAAAAAGTACAAAATCTGTTAAACGTCAATTTAATTACTCGGTTAAAAGATATCTAACGATGTAAAATCAGCCCGACTAAGCACGCACTGAGTTTCTATATGATTTTACACATGCGGTTTCAAATGCTTCTTTTTCTATCGTGTCGGCACGAGCTATACAAGAATAGCTCATGCCGTGGTGAAAAGATTAGCCAGTCAGCAAGGATGGTAGCGAGGCTGACTGCCCAGGGTGCGCCGGACGTACTGAAGTATCGTCACTCGTGGAGACTCTTTTCATGCACCCCTTTTTTTTCAAATGATAAAAGCACCATACAGCTTATCTATGAACATGCACTGTAGCCTGATTTTAGTAGTCAGTTATCATCGAATCGCATCGAATATACCTTTACCCAAAATCTAGCACGATACGTTTTAAAAGTCATTTTAAAAAGAACCGCTAGTGCGTGCGCTGGTATAGAAAGCCATACGCGTTACATTTTTTAGTGGTTCACCGCCTGCCTTTAATTGCAATGCCTGCATTTTAATCTTAATAATGTCGCAGGACACTGTACACCTTACAGCGATAACACACTGGTATGGCGCGGCGGTCGAATCCATATTGCAACAGAGAGACCCACTGGCAGTGCGAACAGTAGCATATACGTGCGTTCGGTTTTTTTGAAGCGCGAAATGTAACGCGCTTTAATGCGCGCATGCAAAAACTTAAAAAAAAAGTAAAAACCGACTACAAAAAACATAAAATCAACAGTTTCAGAAGTCGGTGGCTACAATTTTTTTCAGTGTAGAATTGCACCGTCTTCTGAAACTGTTAATTTTATCTTATGGTAATTATTTTACTCCATATAGTTTTTTTTGAAGTCGGTTTTTACTTTTTTATAAGTTTATTTTTTATTAAATACGTTTTAGTGCCATAAATTAAACTCTCTCTCCTCCATACTCTCTCCCTCTCTCTTCATAATCCTTATTTTTGACTTTGCCGTAGTCGGGTATAATAAGCCCTTTCATGCCTACCTTACACGACATAATTCAAAGATTCCGGAAAGTGGGGGGCGGGGGAAGAGTTCCGTTCCATATCTCTGAAGTTCATGGTCTAATCATAACAACATTTATAAGGGACTAAACGGAAAGTACCTATACCCTCTCAAACAAAAAAGAATTTTTCAAATCGGTTCATAAATGACGGAGTTCTGAGGTAAGAAATATAAAAAAAAAAATTACAACCGAGTTGAGAACCTCCTCCTTTTTGAAGTCGGTTAAAAACGAGCATAAAACACCAAGGTCTGTAACCGCCCTAAAACGGCTAGGTTTGTAACAGGCCTTAGTATCACTGAGCAATGTATTGAGAAATGGTTATTGTTTACATATTTTTGAACACTTTGGTTGCTTAGTTACATTTGACTACCTCAGTTGACAAGATGATTTGTTTGCATAGAAATATTTGAATTGCGAGTGTTCAGATGATTTTGATACATTGGATGCTAACAATAATTTGAACGCTATTGTTGTGCAGATGTTATTGTGTTTTTGAGAGTGTAGAATTATTTGAGTATCTGAATTGCTTCTATATATCTGATGGTGACTGTACACTTGGATTCTTAATACGTTTGAATGAGTTCCTTGATCAGATTCTATTCCTACCAAAGCGGTATAGATATTTGTTCAAGCTTGAATGAAGCGGAGCTGTACATTGTACAAGTTTAGAATGGAGAGATGAAAGCAAGCTTGTGCATGTGAATGAATGGTTTTTTAAGTTTATTTTAAAATTAGATTGGTTATTTTGTCTTGGTATTTCAGTTAATTTTGAAAATATGGTATTGGAATGATTAAACAACAATATTTTGTTTTGATTTACAATAGAAGAATATGCAATTATACCCTTGTCATGAATCTGACGAATGAGGAATCTGATGAACTAGGCTGGGATTGATTAGACTGCAAGAAGACATTGCTACAATTTTGTTTTCTTATTTAAATTGCCACACTCAGATGTTTGACAATTACTACAGTGGCTCCTCCATATAGATTTACAAAGGAAATCTATATTCTTCTTCTATCGTGTCGGCACAAGCTATACAAGAATAGCTCATGCCGTGGTGAAAAGATTAGCCAGTCAGCAAGGTTGGTAGTGGGCCTGAGCTGACTTAAGTATTGTCACTTGTGGAGGCTCTTTTCATACAACCCTCATTCATTTCATGCACCAATCTATATTAAGGAATGACTTAAGTAACTTTCTCTGAGTGTGGCAGAAAGTGTTATAATAGATAAATAAAATAAAAAAATGCTCATGTGTTTTTATTAAACCTGAAAAGCAACAAACAACCTTTTTAAAATAGTCAACCAAAGTCATATGAAATGACTATATGGTTACGTATACACGGTGACACTGACATTCGAAACAATGCAATCGCGACACTGAAATTAAACCCGAGCTAATGCGCAACTCAGTGTAACAGCGATGTACACACTACGACACTCAGTGTCGACTCTGAGTGTCGACACTGAGTGTCGAGTGTAATGTGTCGCCGAGTATCCTTACCTTAAGAATCTGCTTAAATAATTAATTTTATATTCTTTGTCGAGCAAGATTAGTTTAGATATTTATATTTGGCTTTAATATAACCACACCCACAGTTTTTAACTTTTTACACAAACCCTTGGAATATTCCCACACTTAGTATATGCATACTATTATTCCCTAACATGTTACTAAGTTTCCTTAAAATGTGATAATCTTATACTTAAGGATTAATGACACATATTTAATTAACTGTCCGCATGGGGTGTATGTGGTTCAGATATTATGTTATTATTGAATTATATTTATAAACACATTTTACATTAGTAATTTAATAAAAAACACTTATGTTATACATAATAATATAAGATATTTGGGGCTAATCTAAATTAAAGCTATGTTTTAGCCTGGTCGCACATGATAAGAAAAACAAAGAAGAACGGTCATTTGTGACCCAGACCCGACACGAAAGAGACATATCTCAATTATTAGTTTATCTTAAGCATAGCTAAAGTATATATTTTTTATATTCGAAATCAATGGCTAACACCAAAATATTGCCTTATGTTTTTGTTCAGGCGATATACATTTTTTTAATACCTTTTACCTACAAAAACATAATGACGATACAATAATTATGGAATTATCCAGGTGACCTGGTGATGGAGCTGGATTATGTAATTTTTAAACTTCTAGTATAACAATCGAGTTAGGGTTCATTAAAATCGTCTTAATCGGTGATTCATTGCAGATTAGAGATTACGGTATTATTAAGAAGCTGGCTAGATAGTGGAATATTTTGGTAGCTACCTACTAAACACACCGAGTTTGAGCTTATCAATATTAACTCTATTTCAGTGCCGTTTGTTAAACAAAAATAAATTGTTACTGATACTCGTTAAAAAAAAAATTGTCTGAACAAATGCCAATATATAGGTGTTAGCCACTGATATTCAGAATAGTGTTAATTTATTTCTGTTATATTTAATACTAGCTGTACCCGCATGCGTTGCAATGCACTTTTTCCTACTTACTACTTACCTACCTACTACCTACCTACTACCTACCTACTACCTACCTACTACCTACCTACTACCTACCTACTACCTACCTACTACCTACCTACTACCTACCTACTACCTACCTACTACCTACCTACTACCTACCTACTACCTACCTACTACCTACCTACTACCTACCTACTACCTACCTACTACCTACCTACTACCTAACTACTACCTACCTACTACCTACCTACTACCTACCTACTACCTACCTACTACCTACCTACTACCTACCTACTACCTACCTACTACCTACCTACTACCTACCTACTACCTACCTACTACCTACCTACTACCTACCTACTACCTACCTACTACCTACCTACTACCTACCTACTACCTACCTACTACCTACCTACTACCTACCTACTACCTACCTACTACCTACCTACTACCTACCTACTACCTACCTACTACCTACCTACTACCTACCTACTACCTACCTACTACCTACCTACTACCTACCTACTACCTACCTACTACCTACCTACTACCTACCTACTACCTACCTACTACCTACCTACTACCTACCTACTACCTACCTACTACCTACCTACTACCTACCTACTACCTACCTACTACCTACCTACTACCTACCTACTACCTACCTACTACCTACCTACTACCTACCTACTACCTACCTACTACCTACCTACTACCTACCTACTACCTACCTACTACCTACCTACTACCTACCTACTACCTACCTACTACCTACCTACTACCTACCTACTACCTACCTACTACCTACCTACTACCTACCTACTACCTACCTACTACCTACCTACTACCTACCTACTACCTACCTACTACCTACCTACTACCTACCTACTACCTACCTACTACCTACCTACTACCTACCGATATTTTTTTTTTTTTTTTATCAAAATTTTTTTTCATAAGAACCTTCTCCTGACAATTACGAACAAAACAAAAAAAAAAATAGGGAAATTGGTCCAGGCGTTGTTGAGTTATGCGCTTACCAACACATTTTGCGATTCATTTTTATATATAAGAAGATAACAAAATAACTGAGATAAGTTCCTTTTGTGTCGGGCCTGGGTAAATTTCCTATGGGCCGTGACCCTTCTTCTTTGTGACGTGTGCGCGAAGAGCCTCTGCGTGCATATATTTTAAGCCCGCAGGCTACCGGATCCAGCAAATTCTGACAGTGTGCAGGGTCTGGTACAAAATGTATGAGCAGAGTGCTTTCTGGTGCGTTTCAGAAATGTTGTAATACTGCCGTCCTATTTCTAAGAGACCGTAAAGTGACATTTTGTCAAATTTTAGTTTTATAAACTACCTAAAAGCGCAACATTTTCTCTATCGACCAGTCTGGTCGGTATTTTTCTATCATTTGTCAATTACGAGATCCAGAGACTTTTACTGACACATTACCATATAATACCATACCATACTATATTGTAGATGGTTAAATTTGAGTAGGTACAAAAAAAGCATGACATAAAAACAAAAACTTTAATTTTAAAAATTGTATTATTCCTGTAACTCATTAAAAGTTATACAATGAGCTTAACTAGCCCAATAATTTGGTATAATCAAAAACATCTGTATGTCTTAAGAATTTCTAGAGACAACACTCGACGTTTTTGCTCATAAGTCAAAATTAGGTTTAGTCACTTAACGGCCTTTTAGAAATAAGACGGCAGAATAGAAGTTCTATTAAATTGACAGTTGGGCTTAATAAAAAAATAATTTTATCATACAAAGATATAATATTTTTGGATTATTCCCATCTTCCCCCGAATGTCTGCCCCCGAATGGGGGAAAATGGGAATTTTCGTGGCATCTTCCCCCGAACTTGTAATCGGGGGAAGATGGGAAGTAAAAGTTTCAGTTGTCCCCGAAATATTTTTAATAAAAAATAATTTGTGCCACCGCACCCAATTATGGTTTGAATGAAATAGACATGATTTTTAATAAGAATTAATAAAAGAAAATTATGACTACCAACTTTTTATAAAACAAATATTATAGCATTTTTTCGTTTTACAATCAGTAAGTAATACATAAAATATAGGTACTACTATATCTAGCAGTTTCTCTAATTTAAAATTATCAATCTAACAATCAAATATTAATAATATTCATCTAAAGGGTGTTAACGAATTCGTGTTATTCCTTAAAACCACATGATCTAGGTACTACTGGTATAGACTGGCCCCGCACGGGATTTAGCTTGATTAAAAATAAAAAAATAAAATTCTTTTTTTTTTTCATGCGGCTTTGTTAACGATCATATCTAAACCACTAAATAAGGATTCAGTAAAAAAGACATAAATGACACAGATTAACACTAGATGGGAATTTTCGAAAATGAACAGAAAAAAAATTTGGTTTTCAATATCTGATTCTTTTTAGAGCCTTGAGTTATCTGACTGCAAAGAGCGATATCGCGTTAATTGTTCCTGCCAGCCGTGTCACCATAGTTTTATTAATTTATGCGTGACATCGCAATGTTCACGAAAATATTTTTTTTTTGCAAAAAAAAAAAACTTATTTTTTTACTGAATCCCTATTAGATGGTTTAGATATGATCGTTAACAAAGCCGCATGAAAAAAAAAAATATTTTTTTATTTTTATTCAAGCTAAATCCCGTGCGGGGCCAGTCTATACCAGTAGTAGATCATGTGATTTTAAGGAATTACACGAATTCGTTAACACCCTGTAGATGAATATTATTAATATTTGATTGTTTGTTAGATTGATAATTTTAAATTAGAGAAACTGCTAGATATAGTAGTACCTATATTTTATGTATTACTGATTGTAAAACGAAAAAATGCTGTAATATTTGTTTTATAAAAAGTTGGTAGTCATCATTTTGTTTTATTAATTCCTATAAAAAATCATGTCTATTTCATTCAAACCAAAACTGGGTGCGGTGGCACAAAAAAAATATTAAAAATATTTCGGGGACAAATGACACTTTTATTTCCTATCTTCCCCCGATTACAATTTCGGGGGAAGATGCCACGAAAATTCCCATTTTCCCCCATTCGGGGGCAGACATTCGGGGGAAGATGGGAATAATCCATATTTTTCTTTATTGGTCACATTTACCCAGGACCAGCTCACCGTGAGATGGTGGAGTTCATCCAGGTGATTCTCAGAATTGGCCTATTCAGTTTGAATAAATCCTGAATATAGTTTGGTATTGAATTTGCCTTTGGTATGCACTAGACTTGCCCCCTATTTCCTGTGACCTACTACTGTCACTTGTTTCAGTTCAGTTCCCTTTGGGGGCCCCGAAAGGCATAAAGTTTATAATATTTAAACATTTTGTTAGTCCTTAATTATTTATAAAAAGTTTAGTGATGTCATAAAAGTAATAAAAATTTCACAATTTTAGGCAAGTAAGCCCTCTAATTGGACACCACGGGAGTTGAGGAGTAGCCAGTATAAAGTAACTAGGAAAATACAACGCTGGCCTACTAAATGTGAGTATAGAATCTACTATTAGATCTGTAGAAATATGTGTACTACACCCTGTATATACACCTAAACCCTTTACATTCTGAGAAGCTGCCCAGCAGTGGGACAGTAAAGGGCTGATTATGTTAAGCCGTGTACGTACGAACGAACACGAACATCGAACACGAATCACTATGAAGGTGTTCGCCGAACACACTGTTCGGTGTTGGTACGCACGTGCAAACAATGTGTTCGATATTCGTGTTCGCGATTTTCGTGTTCGCTCGTGCGTACACGGCTTTATGTGATCTATTATTGATACCAAATAACTGTGAGGTTTTGCCAGTGAATTTGAAGTTATCCTATATACCTATCATGTGTTTTAAAACCAATCTGTAGCATTGCATCAACATAGGTCCAGAAGTTTGTCTATAAAGTTCTCCCCAGTTCCAGTATATCCCAGTTCCCTCGCCAGCAACGCCCTAAGCCGAGGTCCGAGTCCCACTAGGGGTCGCCCTTAGTGCTGTTGTTGCAGGTAGTCATGATGTGACGTGTACTATAAGTAGTTAGCTTCGGTTAAGTATTTTACTTCCCCACCATCGGCGGGACCCTTCAAGTCTCGCCAATAACAGCCCGGATACATAGAAACGTACGCATCTACAGCAGTAAGAGAGAAAAAAAAAAATACATCTCATATATCTTTGTTAGGCTTAGAGCTTAGGTTGTCAACTTTTCTTTGAAACCAATAAAGAGTTCAGTCTTCAGGAAATTATGTTATCATAACAGCTTCTAACAATAGATTATGACACAGCACAAGACTAAGTACATTGTTGTAAAGTAGAATTATTAAGATAATCAGAGAGTACTTGAGGCATTGAAACACCTTGAAATTACCTATTGCATTAACATAAAATAACAGTTCAAGTAATATAGACAGATCAAGTGAAACTTTCTATAGCTAGGTTATTCTCGCATTTAAAAAAAAACTCTTTTGGCAAAGCTTAGTTATGATTGCCTCGTTGGTCTAGTGGACGTAAGCGCGACTGCTGAGCGTGAGGTCCTGGGTTCGATCCCCAGGTCGGGCAAAGTGTTATTAAGCCGCGTACAGACATCGCGAGGCGTGCGTCGCGAATGGTTCGTCACGCATGCCTCGGGACGTGTGTGCTCAATGTGAGCATTCGCCTCATACGATCGTTGCGAACACCGCCTCAGTGCGAGCCGTGCTCTCCGTGTGGACGGACGGGTGTTATTTGCGTTGCGTGCTCATGAACACCGTGCGTGGTTGTTTGCGTGCTCAGCTTGAGCATGTGTCGTTCGGGACGCATGCATACATGTACCGTCGTATGCCTCAGCTTGAAGCATACGTGACGAACCATTCGCGATGCACGCCTCTCGATGTCTGTACGCGGCTTTGTGTTTTTCCGTGTGGAATTTCTCAGTAGTGGCCCGGAGTCTGGGTTTGTGCCTGGTTGATGGCAATAGGCTCGCCCCCTATTACGTGGGACACCTCTGGCCAACCCTTCTGGAAATACAGGCGTGATGTTATGTGGGGAGTACGTTTACTTGAATAATTAGTTTGTCAACAATTTAGTATTCTTTAATTAGATGGTATGTTTACATTGTTTAGAAGTTTAATATTTTAGTGACATTGCAGATAGCCGCCGTCTTCGGACTATCAAGATGCCTCGGATTGTGTTCCCCGAAAGTGATACAGAACCGGAAAAATATTCTAGACGGTAAGTTTTATTCTTACTGTACAACATAGGGCTAAATGAACATGGATAGCGGCGCTGCTTGTGAGGGAAGATGTTCAAAAACTTCTCAAATCCAGTACATTTCATGTTAGTTCTCTATTTCGCCATGTTCATTTAGATCCGTCAGACTATCATAAAATACATGCCCTTTCATTTCTCGTTATGTTAAGGCCAGTCAGATCATTATTTTATAGGATTTCCACGAGAGTTTCTCGAAGCGAGCCGAGAAGTCGAGAAGCCCACAAGTATATGCACATGCAGAAAGAGTGAAAAAATAATGCAACATGCAACCAAACCAATACACACTGGTTGCATGTTGCATTATTTTTTTCACTCTTTCTGCATGTGCATATACTTGTGGGCGGGAGGGTGGTGCTGCATACTGCATCCAAACTAGCGATCTTGTTCAGCGGAATTAAAGCTAGATATTCTATTTGCATATTTGTATTTTATAGACTACTAGCTGTACCCGCATGCGTTGCAATGCACTTTTTCCTACTTACTACCTACCTACTACCTACCTACTACCTACCTACTACCTACCTACTACCTACCTACTACCTACCTACTACCTACCTACTACCTACCTACTACCTACCTACTACCTACCTACTACCTACCTACTACCTACCTACTACCTACCTACTACCTACCTACTACCTACCTACTACCTACCTACTACCTACCTACTACCTACCTACTACCTACCTACTACCTACCTACTACCTACCTACTACCTACCTACTACCTACCTACTACCTACCTACTACCTACCTACTACCTACCTACTACCTACCTACTACCTACCTACTACCTACCTACTACCTACCTACTACCTACCTACTACCTACCTACTACCTACCTACTACCTACCTACTACCTACCTACTACCTACCTACTACCTACCTACTACCTACCTACTACCTACCTACTACCTACCTACTACCTACCTACTACCTACCTACTACCTACCTACTACCTACCTACTACCTACCTACTACCTACCTACTACCTACCTACTACCTACCTACTACCTACCTACTACCTACCTACTACCTACCTACTACCTACCTACTACCTACCTACTACCTACCTACTACCTACCTACTACCTACCTACTACCTACCTACTACCTACCTACTACCTACCTACTACCTACCTACTACCTACCTACTACCTACCTACTACCTACCTACTACCTACCTACTACCTACCTACTACCTACCTACTACCTACCTACTACCTACCTACTACCTACCTACTACCTACCTACTACCTACCTACTACCTACCTACTACCTACCTACTACCTACCTACTACCTACCTACTACCTACCTACTACCTACCTACTACCTACCTACTACCTACCTACATGATGTCGAACGGGATAAAAAGTATCCTATGTCCTTCTCCTGGCTCTAAACTACCTCCCTGCCAATTTTCAGCTAAATCGGTTCAGCCGTTCTTGAGTTATAAGTGAAGTAACTAACACGACTTTCTTTTATATATATAGATTTAAGAAGTTTTATCAATTTTATTTGAGTAGTATTATTATTGGTGACCCGGATTCATTGCGCACGAGTGCAGTTGGGAAACGCCTTTGATGTCGGGTGATGCCACGGTTGCCCAACTGTATGGATTGTAAAACTGTGACAACTGTGTTGCCTGTGCGGCCTGCGCCCCCGTATAACGTAGGCTAAGGACCGACTTTTATCTGCGGTTTGACATATTTTCTATGCATACGATGTGAAACCGAAACTTATTTCTCAGATAAAATTTATCTGACGTTAAAAAATCCGGCCCTGAATCAGCTTTACACAGTATTAGATTTTATTTTGTTTAGGGCTGTATTTTAGGGTTCCGTACCCAAACGGTAAAACGGGACTCTGTTACTAAGACTCCTCTGTCCGTCTGTCACCAGGCTGTATCTCATGAACCGCGATAGTTAGACAGTTGAAATTTTCACAGATGATGTATTTCTGTTGCCGCTATAACAAAAAATACTAAAAAACAGAATAGAATAAATATTTAAGGGGGCTCCCATACAACAAACGTGATTTTTTGTCATTTTTTTTATAGATAATGGTACGGAATCCTTCGTGCGCGTGAGATTTTGTCTGTAGTTTTGTCTAGTAGTATATGGTCTATTCGAGGTAAACACTTCATTGTTTTTTCTGATATATTCTTATAGATCCAGACAAGTGCGGGTGTTCTTCGCTGATGGCAATGATTCCACCAATAGGAGCGTGAAGATACGGCGCAGTCGCGGGCCCAGGAAGAACTATATGGAAGATAGCGAGGACAAACCTATACAGGAGAGTAAGTACCCAGCAGGCCCTTTGATTTGCACTATTTCCATAACATTGCAAGTAGCTTGCCCAAAAGCCCAGATTTCTTGTTACTGCCAGTTCTCAAATGCAAAATAAACTCGGTTTTGTAGTATATAAAGTATATTTATAAGTTCTTCGTTTTATTTGTGCAAGTATTGCACTCTTAAAAGTGAGCTAAATAAATACTTGGAGATGCCAACACTGAACAACAATCAATAGCTTTGCTCGAAATCTACTGAACACTGATGGAAAAATTGAGCGCTTTAAAAGATGGCGTATCTTACACCTTGACCAAAGACACTGAGTAATTAGTAGGTAATGATTCTCAACGGAGAAACAGCCGTCCAAATTTATACTACAAAACATCTGATAAAATATGCCTAAGTGGATGATTGCAAATAGTACGAAAGAAGATATTAATGAAAAGCATAAAACTTTAAATCATCAATTTACGTAATTTTGACTTAAGTAAATTCGAGTTGCCATTGACAATAAAATTAGGCTCGTATATTTTCTCGACACAGGCCATACCCCTAAGCTGTTCCAAAACACTGAGTTTTACGACTTTTCAGATAAGATCGATACTACCGACCGTCTTAAGACATAATTATGTTCATTCATGCTATTTATACCTTTTTATAGATGTTCGAAGAAGCTGTCGCAAGCGCAAGCTCCTGCACCATAACTTCAATGAGAGCTGGATCACTAACGAACTCAAAGTCAAGGGCTATCCCGACCTATATGGGTTTCCCGGTTCTAGCTCGTCAGACGAATTCTCTTCGGCTGACGAGGCCAGAGTCGCCAGTAAGAAGCTGGTAAGCCATTTTTTTTTATTATAAACTTATATTTTAATTGTTTAATTCTGTCTCAAGCTGTATCAAATGTATGATCGGAAATGTAAAAAGTATTTTTTAACAAATTAACAAACTATTACTGATAGTTCAATCCACGAAGACGTGCCCCACTCTTTGTCTAAATCGCTGCAGTGCAAAAGTGTGCATTATAAATTGCCATTGTGTTAGTTCTATCACCACACAATAGTTAGATGTGTGTATACGCACACTAATATAAGATAATAATAAGAGTTGTATGCATACGCACCAGGCAGCTACCTCTCACAAAAAGGAGTGGGGCGCGTCATCGTGGATTGAACGCACTGTAATTTGATCCTTGTCGATTAATCGAAGTCGCCGTTGCGACTTCGGTTCTGGCAGATTTAATCCTTACCATACGATTTTAAAATGCTTTTGTGGCGGCATCTATCTCGCCACATGCGAACTATCCTACATCGCGCAATCAAGATTTAACACGCAGATAGTATATATACAACCTCCCAACATTAACCGTTGGGCAGTAGCCCGCCAGGCGCAAGACTCCGCCTGGTTGGAGGATCCTCCCTTTGGTTGGAGGAACACCACACCTAGTTCCTCCACACTTTCAAGAAAGAGATATTCGCTCTTTGTAAATGCGTCCTGAATTACACATCGTAAAATATATTTTGTTTTGTCGCAGACCCGTAGTCACCCCCCTACCAACACCGACGAAGACACTCAACTGTCTCGACAGAGAAGAACATCTGCCAGATTCAACAACAAAAAAACGAATGTAAGTCCTAGTTCTCAAATATAATAGTTTGTGGCGGGTCAATATTTTATAATTATTATAATGAATAAGTACTACTACTATACTAAATCTGAATAAATAATATTTCCAAAGAACGGCCGCACCTAGATGTAACTGGCTCGATAAAGTATATTTACGATTGCAATGTTTACGTGTTAGACAGTTCTTATTTCCCTGTTGCAAGCATTTGCTGTACTTAAACTAACTTCGCTTACTAAATTCTTACAAAACTAATCTATTATAAAAAAATATGTTTGTGTGTCCGTCTTTTATGCGTCCGCGCATCGTTCATCCGATTGAGTTGAAACTTTGTGCAGTTGGTGGGACTTGCGTGAAGGTTTCTGACATAGTACCATTAACGTACAATACGTGGCGCGCGAGGCGTATTGAATAATATGCAGGGGGAGTAAAATTTGAATGGAGAAAAATTTCATACGTAGGCGGAGCCTCGAAGGCACAGCTAGTAATATAATATGAAAAACCTCATGTTGTAGTTAACTCAACCCTAAAACAACAATATCGTCGCTTAAGTTCTAACACCGCGTAACTCAAAACAGTGGTTTAGAGTCAGGAAAGTCATTTGAAAAAAATATTTTTTTTTGTAGAAAATACGACCATAGATCCAACAAACAAAATCGATGGGTCTTATGTATAAGGGCCAAAGTGGCATTTTAGTAATTTCCGATTTGAACCTTTTAACTGTAGATATATTTAGTTCACATTAGAAATGACAAAAATGCCACTTTAGCCCATATACATAGGACCCATCGAAATATTGTTAAAGTCTTGTTAAATAAAAATAGTATATGAAACAATAATATCATTATGTGATACAGAAAAAGATATATCTTTTGCTGTCCTAAAAAGTTAACTGTTTTGAGATACGCGGTGTTAGAACTTAAGCGACGATATCCAATTGTAGGATAAAAAATTAAAGATATTTTTAATACACTACAAAAATCTAAATCTAAAATAGTTAGAAAATAAAAAAAAAAACATCTAAGAACATTGTTTCTATCACAATATCCAGGGTGCAACGGAATCAGATTCGGAAGACGATAACAACCAGACGGTCATCGAGAAGAAACCGGCATCGGAGAATAAAAAAGAAGATGACAAGATGGAGGTAGAAGTTCCAGCCAAAGAGAAAGAAGGTGACAACAAAGAAGTTAAGACAGAACGTGACCAGCCAGTACAGGGACAGGACAGCGAAAGGTAAGTCAACCTACCACTAACCCCATACCCTTGCCTCTCCCTAATCGTCTGGAAATGTGAGGGACTCGCGCACGCGCTTCCTCCGCTTTCGACACCGGTTAGCAACCGCACCATCCTTACAGCGGTTACGCACTGCATCCGATTCGAATCCGTGAAAATACGTTCCGAAGTAGCCATAGAACTATTTGTATGGTAGTTTACGCACTACATCCGGCATCCGTCATCCGATTTCTATCCGTCATCCGTGAGTCTCCAATTCGGAAGAAATATTGACGGACCGAAGTAGCCGTAGTAATGTTTGTACGCTTTCGCACTACCTCGGATTCAAATCGGACGCCAAATGGATATGCCAAAGATGGCCCCTGAATTGTTTGAATTTGAATCAGAGATCGGAATAGTGCGTAAGCAACATCCGAATTCGGTCCGAGATTTTTACTCTAGATTGGTATTTTCACGGATTCGGATCGGATGCAGTGCGTAAAGCAATATCCGAATTCGGTCCGAGTTTTTTATATCCGTATTTTCACGGATTCGGATCGGATGAAGTGCATAATCGCTCTTAGTGTGCGTCCTGAGTGACGGCGCACCGCGCAGACGGAATGAACGACGCATTAAACAAATGTTCGAAACGTTTGAATTTTGATATCGACATTATTAAAACCAAAGTAAAAAAATAAAACGCAACACTAAACACGCGCGTACGTGTTAACGCGTCTAAAGTGCACTAAGGACAGGTATCGACGGTAAAGCCGCTCCGCAATTCGCAATACGCTCGTGCGCCGTCTCTCAGGACGCACACTTAGGATAGGTCTAATTATATGAAGTTTAGATTACAGTAAACTATTTTAGCATATCAACAATAAACGTTTACTATGAACTAATTTTATTTTACGATGGCCCACCATATTGCATTTAGTTACTGCCCACGGAGAAAATACAAAGACGATGCGTTACATTTCACGGGGCGAGGAGAGTGTTACACCTCACCTACTTCTATAGTTTCTATCTAGCGGTGAATAGGAAAAACTAAAAGCTTCGGATTTATAGATAACTAACTCGTGGTTTAGCCATATTACGCTTGATGTCTGTAGTGTGATAGTGTCACAATTGTAAAAAAAATACGTATAAAATTATAAGTGAAATGTGATGCCATCCATGGCATCAGAACGTTTATCCGAGTAGCTTTTGCAAGATAGCACACAACACTTTTTCTTTCAAATAACAAGAAAAACAATAACTCCGATCGCATATCGGAGCGCGAACGTAGTGTGCACGGGACGAGTGCCGACAAACTGACAAAGGCCACGTCCACGGTGGTGACGTTAGGACCTAGACACAGTGCACAGTTGCTTAGGCCAACAGTTGGCCTAAGCAACTGTGCACTGAGGAGTTACTCCTCTTTGCATTTGCTTCGTGGTACTGCGCTCTACAGGGTGGTAATTTGAGCTGGGGCATGAAGGGTAACTACCTTAACCATTGTAGCTACAGGAAAACGTTCTGAGAAGACCACCCCTAACTTTTGGGATAATTTAAATCGGCATTCACAGATTTTGAAAAAAAAGTACAGTCAGCGAGAAAAAGGCTGTTTTCACAAAACTTTTTTATGATGCCAATCGATTCCATTTCCCATATGGATCAAAAGACTCTTCCGGACCAACTGAGGTTGGAGTACTAAAAAAGTCAGAAAACGCAAAAAACTTATTTGAGATGGGGTAGTAATAAGGGCAGCTACCTTAATCGTTGTGGTTAGAGGAAAATGTTCTTAAAAGACTGTCCATATTTTTTAAAAATATTTCGAATTGTATTCACAGATTTTGAAAATAAAATATATTTTTTTCGGCATTAGCGTCACTTTTCACAAAATGTGTTTCGTGATTCCTGACGTTTCTAGTTCTTTAACCTCAGTAGGTCCAGAAGAGTATTTTGATCCTCATGGGAAATAGGATCGATTGGTATCATAAAAAAGTTTTGTGAGAATTGACCATTTTTTTGCTGACTGTACCAATTTTTTTTTTTCAATTTCTTTTTTGCATTTCGAAATAATGACAAAAATTATGGCCAGTCTCCTATCAACAATTTCCTGTAGTGACAACGATTAAGGTGGCTGCCCTTATAAATAATTAACCCATCCCAAATAGTTTTTTGTTATTTCTGACGTTTCTAGTACTCAAACCTCAGTTGGTCCCACAGAGTTTTTTGATCCTTATGGGAAATGGGATCGATTGGCATCATAAAAAAGTTTTGTGAAAACAGCCTTTTTCTCGCTGACTGTACTTTTTTTTCAAAATCTGTGAATGCCGATTTATATTATCTCAAAACTTAGGGGTGGTCTTCTAAGAACGTTTTCCTGTAGCTACAATGGTTAAGGCAGTTGCCCTTCATGCCCCATCTCAAATTACCACCCTGTATACAGGGTTATTGGAAAAACACTAACGACCTCTTAAGAGGTCACTGCACTCATCATTATGAACAACTTTTACTATGGGATAAAAGAGGAAATCGCGAAAAAAACAGCTGTTCCCTACATTTTGACGAGTTATGCGAACATAAATGTAGGGAACAGCTGTTTTTTTTTTGCGATTTCGTGTTTGGTCCCTTAGTAAAAGTTGTTCATAATGATAAGTACAATGACCCCTTAAGAGGTTGTTAGTGTTTTACCAATAACCCCGTATACATCTAGAACAGCAAGAGGATTGCTGATGCGTTACCAACTCTGGAGAAAAACTCATGAAGTCATGAAGTCTCATGTGCCTGTAACTTCGCCGGCACCCATACCTTTCAGACCGGTACACAGCAATGCTGCTTGCCGGTAGAAATAGGTATGGTGGTAGTAATTCTGCAGACGAACTGATTTACAGTGAGCTCTTCTACTACTTAAATATAGTATATTTTTTTCTAGTAATCAAGCTCTTACAAGAAGTAGAAGAAAGGCGGCTCGAGGTAGACCGAAAAAAGAGGACAGTCAACAGGAAACAGGTAAGTCGCAAATAATTCCTTGGCAATTATTTTATGCTCTTGTTATTATTGTATTTCATATGTTCTATTTTCAGGGTCGCATTTAAGATCTGTACACCCCTAGGCTAACTAGTGGTTGGGGAGAGGGGTGGAGTGTAATTTTGCGATTTGATATGATAATAAAATGTATGGAATTCAAATTCATAGCAAATAATATAGTAACATGATAACAGAAAGATGCAAAAATTTATTTAATGAAAACAACATTGCAATTTTACATTAAAAACGATTTTAGCTCGTTTACAGATTTCCTTATTCCTGATCTGGAAATCGTTCACGTAGTTTCAATAAAATTTGTTAATCAGCAATGATCGTATGATGCCGTACCGTGACATACTTAGATATTGTCCGCTGGAGGCTCTTATTCATCCATTACTCCACAAATGCTACTGGGAATGTGTAACCGAAGAGTAGGTGCGACGTCACCAGATTTCACAACTAGTCATTCCATGAAAAAGTCACGGGAACGTCGAATGACGTCGCAGATGACTAATAATATCCCTTAGTGAATACGCAGTTTAAGTCAAGCAATTTAAAATGATAGATATGTTCTGACAGAGTCATCATCATCGGAGTCGGGCAGCGAGTTGACGCTGAGTCGGCAGCCGCGCCGCTCCAAGCGCACGCGCAAGCCCAAACAGGCCTTTGTGCAGATCGCGCAGGACGAGACGCGCTCCAGAGGTGAGTAGGCGTTCTTATAGTTTTTTCCGTCAATTTAAAAGTTAAGGGAACGCATTAAAAAGGTTGGATGTAATCAAAATGTTTGGGGACTTTTTATAAAACTGAAAATTTGCAATTTTTTCTCTGTGTGTACACAACGTGTTCCTAGTTTTCAGTCAATCAAATCAGACAATAGTAGTAGTAATCGTAGTAGAGTTCTCTAAAATTGAGGAATGATATTCGTTTCTGCGGCTTTCTGATAAATCAAATGGAACAATTTATTTTCAGCAAAAACGTTTACAATTAGGAAGAAACCGTACTGTCTGAGAGAGAGGAAGCCAAAAATATTGCGTAGAAAGACAATCAGATGTGAGTCTTATAGCCTTTACTATAAAGTTGTTATTTCATTGGCATTTGATATGGAAATACATGGATATTACTCTTTGCAGCACAATCGCCGTCCAGTTCTACCAGCAGCAGCACATCTAGTTCAGATACTGAAGAGGATCTTAATGTTTCTATGAAAAATAAAACAAAGGGCAGGTGAGTTATTACAAAATCACTCGAGTCACTATCTTCATTACCGCCACCGATGACCGCCAAACACGAGTTACTGACAGCTACAACGAACAGCGGTGGAGAAACAATTCCCAGCGCTTGGCCAATTAAATGATGTACAGTAGTTACTATGACGTAAGTTATGCGTCTCGGCAATCTTCGTGTTTCCGAATTTGTATGAATTATACTACCAACTACAGTTACACGGCCGTAAGTTTGGCCCTCCCGATGATCTGCGGGATGCGGGATGGGACGGGAATGATTCGACTAATAAGCCAGACCGCTGTTATCTATGATATCTAATACTGCTGGCAGCCAACAAGCGATTGGCTATTCGTTTCTATAAGCTTAGGTTAGGCCTACCTATAAGTGACCTATCCGTAATTGATCTAAAGACGAAGCCAGAATTATACAATTTTATAAAGACGCAAAGAAAGATTGATCGGGTTGTATAATTCATAAGAAATCGGAAAAACGAGGATTACTAATAAGGCGCATAACTTAGGTCGTAGTAGGTACTATTATGTTGTTTACGCGTAGACAAGCCACACAAGCGAAGGTTTCTACTTAGGGGAGTCCCCGCCCAACGGAAGGGATTGGGCGAAGTGTAGTGTATCCAAAATATTTATATCGGTACATATTGAATTATTTTTATACAGTTCTGTTTGTTGGTAGACAAAAGTCAAAATCGATGGATGATAAGAAAACGGACAGAGCACTGAGAGACATACAACCAGTTGAAGTCGATGGTAGCGTCAGATTTTCTTCGGTGAGTACATATTAAAACAGATTATAATTTGTAATCCACTCTGATATTATAAATGCGGAAGTAAGTCGAGTCACGCTAAGTTTTCACGTCTAAACTTGGGTGCACGAAAAGAGCCTCCACGAGTGACGATACTTAAGTACGTCAGGTGCACTCTGGGCAGTCAGCCTCGCTACCAACCTTGCTGACTGGCTAATCTTTTCACCGCAGCATGAGCTATTTTCGTATAGCTCGTGCTGATACGAGAGAAGAAGAAGAACGTCTAAACTAAGGACCCGAAGATGATTTAGAAAGAAATATTTGTATTGCATAAAAGCTATGTATCGATTAATTAACGCGGCTTCCGACCACAACAAGGAGTGGGGCGCGTGTTCGTAGATTGAACGCACTGTATCTTCTTAAATATTCTACTTTAATAATTATTTTATTTCAGGTCGGCGGCCTAGAAGAACACATAAAATGTCTACGAGAAATGGTCCTCTTTCCTCTCATGTATCCAGATTTATTTAAAAAATTCAAGACGCGACCTGCTAAGGGTGTTTTGTTTCACGGCCCGCCTGGAACGGGCAAAACATTGCTAGCCAGAGCTTTAGCGAACGAATGTACCTTAGTGGGAGGGAGGAAAGTGGCCTTCTTCATGAGAAAGGGGGCTGATTGTCTGAAAAAGTGGGTTGGAGAGAGCGAGAGGCATCTGAAGCTGCTTTTCCAACAGGTGATTTGATGTTAGATTTTTTTGTTTTATTTAAGCTTGTTTGTCGTGCCGTTTTTAGTAAAGGTACAAATCCGAGACGGGCTGCAAACTGCAGACTGCAACCGCAGACAGCCAGTCGCCATCGGAATAGCGCCTTTAAGGTGTGCACTTTAAAGGTGCTATTCCGACAGCGTCTGCAAAACTGCAACCGCAGACCGCAGCCGCAGATCGCACCGCAAGCGATACTACTTTTGCAGTTTGCGGTCTGCAGCCCGTCTCGGACTTGTACTTGGGTTACATTCAGAATTAATGGTTACGTTATGTGGGCCTTTTTCAAAAGATAATGGGATTACAACATTTTTCATACATAATCCAACCTACAATTTTGTTGTCAAACTGAAGCCTTATTCTTTTTTGTTAAAAAAAATCTCAGTCGTAAAAAACTAAATAATTAATCATCATCATCATTCAGCCAAAAGACGTCCACTTCTGGACATAGGCCTCCCCCACAAAATAATTAATAAAAACTTTTAATTATCCAGGCAAACAAAATGAAGCCATCAATAATATTCTTTGATGAGATCGATGCGCTGGCGCCGGTGCGAAGCGTAAGACAAGAGCAAGTACACACCAGCGTTGTTGGCACGTTACTAGCTGAGATGGATGGACTGTGTGATAGGTATGTATTGTGTACTTAGCTTATAACTATGTGTGTTCTAATCTAAAGATCAAAATTGGATAGTGATGAAAGAGATAGATAGATAGGGCGATAGATCCATTCCACGCAAACATTTAAAGTAGATTTTTTCAGATAGCAATGCACCCTCTTACTTTTTACAAGAAGAATTCCAAAATTAAAAATATTATCAGTGCCAGCGTCTACAAAAGCATAGGTTTCTTGGCTGGTTAAAACCTTATTCGAAATCTAGATAATCTTATTAACGTCTATTAATGCATTAGAGTGAAGCCACTTTGCTCCGTTGCGTTGCGTTGGGACGTCGCAGCGCTAGATTTGTATCAATCTATAGATTGTATGATTTGATTGGTTGTGAAATGTAGCGTTTCGACGTCTTATTGGTCCAAATCTAGCGCTGCGACGTCGCAACGCAACGGAGCAGTGTGGCTTCACGTTTATTGCTCGACTTGACCATTTCCTTAACACATCAAACTTGCCACTCAAAACCCACCTCTATTCGCAGAGGCGAAGTGGTGATAATCGGTGCGACCAATCGTCTCGACGCCGTGGACCCAGCGTTACGTCGCGCGGGTCGCTTCGACCGGGAGCTTCACTTCCCGCCGCCTCACGCGCAAGCTAGACGGGATATATTAGAGATTTATACCAGGGATTGGCAACCTGGGCCTTCTGAGGATACCTTGGATTATCTTGCTGAAGTCACTGGCGGGTATGGAGGTAAGAATTTGTAACATTTTATGCTTTATCGTTGACTTTTAGGATTCTTCTTCTTCTCACATGTTAGCACGAGCTGTGTGACAACAGGTCACGTCATTATACAAGATTAGCCAGTCAGCAAGGTTGGTAGTGAGGCTGACTGCCTAGGGTGCGCCAGACGTACAAAGTATCGTCACTCGTGGAGGCTCTTTTAATGTACTTTCCAGGCTAAACATTGGTTACTGAAAGAGCTGTTCGTCAGACCAGGTTTTGTCAATAGTGATCAGCAAAAGATCAGTTCCTTTGTCTCTGATATGGTTATACGCTGGCACAATAGTGCTCAAGTTGCGCAACATTAAGTAAAATCAAATTTTGACATCAGAAAATAAAGTTGTCCCATACTATGATTTCTTTTGTATCGTGTGCGTACATCTCAATGTACAATCACATGCACAAACACCGCCGAAAAACTATTTGTAGGTCATACAAATATTTTTGCCCGCATCGTGCAGAAGCCGATCGCTCAGCCACTGCGCCGATCGAGCCGTCATAAATATGTGCACTATGGGCGTTTGTGCACTACAAGGAATTTTACTGTCCGGCAGTCCGATTTTTTACGGTCTGATATGACACGCCATAAATGTTTATACTAGTTTGTGCACTGTACGTAATTTTACCGTCCGACATTTTACTTTTCTCCATTCCGGACCGTATTTCCGGTCCGAGATGACAGTAATGAAAAATGTGTTTATGTTTGTGCACTGCGTCCGCGATCAGCATTATTAATGAGCGAGCGGGGCGTGTAGTTTCAAAGAGAGCTACCCTAAACTGCGCCGCACCGATCCGAGTAAAGACAGTCAAGTGCAGAAGCCAATCATCCGTTTTTTTCATGCCACATCGGACCGTAAAAATCGGACCGCCAGCAGTAAAATTCCTTGTAGTGCACAAATGTCCTATCGCTGTCCTATTATTCCCCATGCCACAGAATAGTAACAGAAGCAACACTTCGCGCAACAATTAATAGAAATAGCGACTCTTGCTACAAAGCAACAAAGTGCAATTCAGCTCGCATAAGCGCTCAGTACCTAACGCTATATTCACCTAAACGTTGCCGCTCTCTTCTAACGCGCAACTCTGTCGCTGTCTGGCGCGGAGTGACGCGCTAGCTGTGGCGCTAGGGTTTTCGGCTTGCCGCTGCTACTATACGTCTATCTACCTACTTGACCTCGGAATCTATCTTTATGTTTGATGCGTATGATTACACGGTCAATTAGGTAGATATACAATGAATATTAAAGTTCGTCATTTGTAATTTGCAAATAACCTTCAATCTTTAGGCTACCTCTTTGTTTAACATTCCTCATTAACTTACATTAATAATATTTTCATATTCTGCAATAATTAAAATGTTCGTAGAACAAAAACATCAAAAATTCTGGTTGTTTACATTTTCACTATACTAATTCTTAATTATCTCCTAAACGCGTGGACCGATTTGCATGATTCAAACGGATATAATGGTTCTAGACCTCGATCTTTCATTTGAAACCAAAATCGTTAAGATATCTCAACAAATAAAAAATCACATTTTCAAGTTGCGCTCGTAATTATGTAAATCAATGTAATCAAACAATAAACGTTAAAACTACGGTTCTATATGACTGTACCTACTTGTTACCTAATTAACTTGTAGATGGGGTTTAGTTGCCGACATAATGCACATGAAAATGAAGTTTTATCATCGTTTTTAAATTAATTTGAACTTATTTTTCCTCATCTGCAGGTAATGAAAAAAATGACACTCTGTCGTCTCCGTATTTCGACACACATCCATCAAATGAGCAATGTTTTAGACCAGCCATTCTTGTTGCTCACTAAACTTATTTAAAATAATAGGTACACACGCGCGCGCGCGAGTGTTGACAGCCCACTGGCGAGGTGGCGGCGTCTCCACGCGAAATTGTAGGCACTTATCGCTGTAGGTACGGCCGAGTGGTGGAGGCCTGCCCATGCCCTATGCCATATACACATACACTATTGATATGTTATATGAATAGTGTAATGATTTTGTTTTGTTTTTAGGTTCCGATCTAAAGGCGCTATGTTCAGAAGCAGTACTGAAAGCGCTGCGACGAGTATACCCACAAGTTTACGAAAGTGAACACGCGTTGATGATTGATGCTAAAAACGTAAGTCCGATATATTGGTGATAAACTCTTCCAGAATGAACCTTATTCGCATAGGAAATATTTTGTAATAAATGATTTCCTTTTTAAGAACTGTCGATGCTTGTAAGTGGTATCTGCGTCTTAATAAAAATACCTTGTAGTACTCAACTGTATTTTAGCTATTTTAAGTTTAGAATTAACATGTTTTGGGATTAGAAACCTTAATTACATTACACATACTTCAATTTCTATGGCAGTTTAAAGTTATGACCTTTCCCATCGTTTTTGTTATTCTGAAATCAACGTAGTTCACTTGCTCTTAAAGCTGATATTTGTGTAAATAAGAATAAAATTTAATTAAAAAAATGTATTGGTTAAAATCACAGGTAGAAGTAACTAGAAGCGATCTCCTCGAGGCAATGCATTCGCTAGTAGCAGCCGGAGCCCGGACCAGTCCTCTGGCGGCCAAACGATTACCTTCACATTGTGTACCGTTACTACAAGCGCAAGTACAAGCCGCCTACAGCACGTTACAGAATGTGTTCCCACTACATTCTGTCACTGAGAAGAGGTAAAATATAACCACACTACGTAATCTATTTATTTATTTATTTGTGTCATTATTGCCCGTGGCATCACTATGGTCCTATCTGAAAACCAGCGTTGCGACATTATGTTCTTTTTAAATGTCGCAGCATTATCCTGAGATAGGAGCCTTTTTTGGCCTCGTGCAGATAGTTTTATTTTTTAATCCTTTTTTGTATATTGTTTTTGTAACTACCTGTGTAAGACCGAAATAAATATTTTTTCTTTCTTTCTTTCATTCACTAACGGGGTATTTCACCACCCTATCATTAACTGTTCATTAAGCTAATTCAGTCTCTAAACTTTTCAATAGCTAACATTTGCATTAAACCACATATCAATAGTGATAATGACAAGATTATTGAACACATAAATTTCATATTTCTAGGTAATTTAAAACTTATGTAGTGAATAATTGCGTACTACGTTATTAATGTGTTGGTGAAATATCCCCTATATTTATTGAACTCCATTTAGTAGCTCATCGCGAGCATTATAGCAGAGGGAAATTTCGTGGGGTCTAAAGGACGTAAGGCAATCGCGACACTGATATTAAACCCGAACTCATGCATAACTTGGTGTAACGGCGATGTTCTTACCAAGACACTCGGTGTCGACACTGAGTGTCGAGTCTAAAGTGTCGCTGTGTATCCTTACCTTTCGTTTTATCAACACAGAATCGGTTTTAGTCAGCCAAAAATCTTGCCCACCAACGCAAAGCACGATGACGTCGTTTACGCTATTAACTCCTTTTTTTTTTGTGAGTGTTTTTGACCGATTCCGCGTCGATAAGTTTGAGAACACCTTCCCCCTTATTACAAAAGATGGTCTAAGAAAAACCTAGGTTTTAAAATAGTGCCGTCTCTTTTTGTTATATGACATAAGAAAGTGATGGGTATATTTTAAACCTGGGTTTACCTTAGTCTTGGTTTAAATCATCTTTTGTAATAAGGGGGCTTAAGTCTTGTCCTCTGACCAAACAGCTGTTGTCAACATAACGTACCTTTATTACCACGAATTGTAATAAATTTTTGTCTTCGTCCAGGATCTGCGACCCGTCCCTATCACAAAGCGTGCTCCTTATCACAGGAGAATGTTCTGAGACACACGTAGCGCCCGCTCTGCTGGCCCAGCTGGAGCATTGTACCGTGAAGGAGCTCAGCATGTCTACCCTACACTCTGCCCACACATTCACACAGGAGCAGGCGCTTATATCGGTCAGTATGAACAATACTTACTGCTGAGACAAACATCGTTCAACCACATTGTACCTACTTACTACATACAGTGGGTCAACGCCCATACATTTGACAGGTCCCATGAAATGTCAAAATTATGTAGGGGCGGAGGTTATGTCACAAGTATGCAGTATGGCTACTCGGGACATAACCTTCGCCCCTTCACCCCGCACGATTGCTCTGCGACGATGTTCTACGTTGACCGACTGTAAGGAGTAAGATATAGGTAGACTGTGGTTCAACTATGTCATTTCACCGTGAAGAAATTCGTCATGGGTACCGCTGCCCCGCTCGAGCTTGTGACGCTGCTGCCCTTGTGTGGTCTTCTTAGTAATAATAAATCGAGACGCTCGTCGTAATGTGTGTTTCGGTGAGGCGATAGTACTTACCAGTGCTTCATATTGTATGCTACTATGGTTTAAAACAACGAGAAATAAAGTAAGCCAGCTAACGGGAGCCGTTTTGCATGACGACCTGTTGACATCTTTTGTATGGTGATTAGCGCATGAATTGAGGAAACGAAATTGAGGCCCAAATATCCATCGATGTTTGTCATGTGTCAATTGTTTATATATTTTCTATCTAATATGATAAAGTAATTTTGTCCATTGTACAGGTATTCTCCGAGTGTCGTCGCGCGGATCGCGGCTGTGTTTTATTCATTCGCGACGTGCTGTTAGTTTGGAACGTTCTGTCAACGTTACTGCGACAACTATGTCGAGCGAGAGCTGCCGGAGAGAACACGCTACTGCTAGCTACCGCTGACTGCCGTCACGATCAGCTGCCGCCTGAGGTAAGTACATTAATCAGTTTAAAATATCTCATCATTCAGCTGAAATACGTCCACTGCTGGACATAGGCCTCCCCCAAGCATCTATACATGTTGGGTGCGTTTGCCATAATCGCCACGCTTGACGCCTAGGCGGGTTGGCGATCGCAGTATGGTTATTAAAATATTCAGAGAATGCTGCTGCCCATCCTCTAGAGAATCCCTTAGTCGCCTTTTACGACACCCATGGGAAGAGGTGGGGTAGTGCTATTCTTTACGTCTGGCACCACACGGACTATTTAAAATATCTAAACCTTGAGAATCTCGGATGTACGCACGGCTACAGATCAAGCTATAATTTCCAGTATAAGCTGATATCGCATTGTATAGGATTTCCTTACAGTGAGAGGTCAGTGTAAACTGGAAATGTATAGCTTGATGTGTAGCCGTGTGTACAAAAAACTCTACAGAGACTTACTTAGAATCAAATTGATACCCTGTATTAAGTCCTAAGGGTCGATCACTGACTCTCTCTGCTCCTCTTTTTAACGTCTCTCCAATGTCACAAAAGCCAGAATCCATTATAAAAAATCTAGCCTACATTGAAGCTAAACAAGTATCCAACCTACCCCGCGATTCAGAACCTTTTCGATAAGCAGTCGATCGATTCAGCTTATTATCTCGTTCCGTCTACGGTTCTCGTAAAGAGAGAAAAAGAGATAGCTGTCCGACTCGTTCGACAACCGACTAATCGAATCGTTCTGAATTAGGGGGTTGGTTGTTCCATTACCATTAGGGCATTATTTTCTACCAATAGTTTATCATTAAAATATTCTCTTCTGTTTCAGTTGCAGGACTTATTTCCAGTATACAAAGATTGCGTTTACAAAGTGCGGGAGCCGAGTGCGTCGGAAGTGATCAGCTTCTTAAAGCCGGTGCTTGCTGACGCGTTGTTAGACCCGCCGCCTATTGAGAGCAACGAACCGCCACCTCCGTTACCTAGAGGTAAGTTACTCAGGATATCGGAAGTTAACAAAGTTCATCATCATCATCATTCAGCCGAAAGTTACAAAGTTAAAGTTATTAAAATTAGGTTTGTACTCAAATCCTTACTCCAATGAAAATTGTCAAACTATTTTTTTGAAAAGAGTATCCATGGAATCCCTTGTCGGCTCTTCTCTTAAGTCCTATTCGGAATCGTGCACCTATTGTTGACATTTGGAAAGAACCTGTAATTTGAAATAATTGAAAAAAAAAAGCTTTGACATCTAGTAATATTTAAGCCAGTGCAGTGGCCTTGCTGCGAAGCGTTCTACGCGTCGGATTTTGGTTTATGATCTCTCTGAGATGAGAAATAGCTAATGCCATGGTAAAAAGTTTAGCCAGTCAGCAAGGTTGGAAGCAGGGCCGACTGCCCAGGGACACTTACAGTACACTTAACTATCGTCACTCATGGAGGCTCTTTTTAATGCACTCAAGTGATTCCCCTTATATACTCGTTTATTCCAACGTCTTATCAGCTATTGATCAAACATATTTTTATTGAATTCACGCAATTTTTTTTGTCTGAGCCTCTCTCTTCATCATTTTTTTAAACAGTGGCGTCCTCTGCTTCCATCGTTGTCTTCCAACGTACAAAACTTCCCTTTATCTACCATTCTTCCTCTCGCCCGTTTAATCAAACTTGGGTGCGTCAGCATATCTTTAACACAAGACATATTCCGTAGCTCCGCCGCCCCCGCCGCCGCGTGAGACGGCCGAGGAGGTGACGCGTCGCAAACGTAAGGAGGACTACAAGTTGCGCGAACTGAGGATATTCCTGCGAGATATCTGTCGCAAGCTAGCGTCTAACCGGAGGTTCTACAAGTTCACTAAGCCTGTGGATCTGGAGGAGGTAGTGTTTTATTTTTCCGTTTTATTGTTTGTAGTGCTTTTTGAGTTCAATATGTATATCTGAACGTTAAAATCTTGGAGAACAGATTGTCTCAACCTTTAGAGATTTTGCTGGTTTGCAAGGTTCCTTATCTTTATCGTGGGTGTTATTCGAGAAAATTGGGAATGGGTGTAGATCGCGACGAAAGATGAGACTTATAGATTTACCCCCCTTATTTATAAGCGATTGACATTTTCATACACTGATTGAATTATACCTGGCCTTGTCATTTGTCTGCCAGTGAAAGGAGATGGCAATAGACCTAAAAGCCACTTTAGGTAAACAACCTTTAACCATAGTTTATAAGTGAAGGTGTTAATGTGTAACTCCAGAAAAGTAACATGTAACCATGTCAAGATTTTCTTATTTATTTTATGAGCAGCATCAAAACCTTCTGAATTCAGTCAGGGAAAAGTAAAATCCTTTCGCGTAATAAAACCGTTCTGCCTCCTGATTCAGATCGTTCGGATAAGTCAGTTGTCAACTAATTTGATTTGTTATCTCGTTTTGTCTACGATTCTCGTAGTTAGAGAAAACGAGATAGCAAACCTTTTTTTCAACAACTTACTTATCGAAACGTTCTGAATTACTGCTGATATACTTAAGGCGCGGTGAGAAGCAAATTTTTAGGTAATTGAGGGGGTGAAGCAGGGGCACATAGCTCCGCCCACTGCGGGGCGCCCGCCGCCCGCGTTTATGATAGCACGCACGGCCCTATTCTAGCGCCATCCATATTCTGACGGTGAGTGCTAAGATGCCGCAGCAGCCTCTCGAGAGCCGATGAGCGCTAATATGTACATATTAAAGTTCAAAATAAAAAGATAATGTCGTAAATATCTGTTCCGATGAAAAATGCTATTTTCCAGTCAAGTACAGAGAAGCTGAGGGTTATCAGTGTAGTAACCCTAAGACCTTAGACTTCGGTTTTCCTGTAATATAAGTAAAAAAGTCGCTGAAAATACTCCTTTATTTTTATCAAAATTTTGCCTCAGTAGGGGGGAGGGGAATGGTCATTTTTTTATCTATTTAATCTATAAGTAAAGTAGACAATTTCTGTATTTTTTAAAACTATTTATTTCAAAATTATAAACGAATATTTATGGATATTTAAGATCTCAATCAATCAATCTAATGTTAACGCAAATTTGGCTGCGGTAACAGGAATCACTTCTGCTGGTATCGGCTATTCGCAGTTTCAAGAAATTACAGCATGCATGGATATACCAATTTTTTCAGACATAACTTATTGTAAAATTCAAGACATCGTTAACGAAAAACGGGAAGAAACAGCTCTAGAATCAATGGGAAAAGCTGCTATGCGTGAGCGTGATGCCGCTATAAGTAAAGAGAAATTTAGTAACGACGATATACCTGTAGTAGCCGGTAATAATAACTATAAGGCATTGTCAGGTGCCGCAGCGATTGTAGGCCGCAAATTTGGTGAAGTCCTATATACAAGGTTAGTCGGAAAGGGGTTACTAGTCCGCAGGCCACGTAAAGTATCACTGATGGCCGTTTTAAAGCAAGTGTTAAAATTTTAAAATTCGATAGTTTTTGTTTCCGTAAAAGATGATTCTTATTTTAGTTTTTTCAAAAATACTTCGTTCCTACTTTAGATACGAATTCAGAAAATAGTGCTTCCCATTAATGACCCCAAATATAACCTAAAATGTAATCACAGCTGATCATAGCTGAGTCTAGATAGATTTTAGCATATTTTTCATGTATTTTTTGAACAGCTATTTCTCTTGAAATATTGACTTTTGGGGAAAGTGGTAAAACAAAAGTTATTCATTATTATGGGTACTTTAATAGCCTTTCAGATTAGTACCCCCTTTCTGACTAACCTTGTATAGAACTTCACCAAATTTGCGGCCAACAATCGCTGCGGCACCAGACAATGCCTTATAGTTATTACCGTACGAACGTGATGACCAAACGCCATCTGCATACACATCTAATATAGGTATATTATCTTTACTAAATTTCCCTTCACTTATAGCGGCATCACGCTCACGCATAGCAGCTTTTTCCATTGATTCTAGGGCTGTTTCTTCCCATTTTTCATAAACGATGTCTTGAATTTTAGAATAAGTTATTTCTGAAAAAATTGGTATATCCATGCGTGCTGTAATTTCTTGAAACTGCGAATAGCCGATACCAGCAGAAGTTATTCCTGTTACCGCAGCCAAATTTGCGTTAACATTAGATATGTTTGCTGGATCCTCACTTGTAATTACAAAATTTTCTTTACACATATTACATTTAAATTTATATTTAGAGATCAAATCATTTCTTCTTTCTCCTATCAATGACATGTATTTTAAATTGCTATTGAACAAAGAACTATGGCTTGATATTTTTTGAAGCTGCTGGATAAAGTACATCATAATTATGTATAATCCTTCGACCATGTATTGGTAGGTTCGCATCTTCTTGAGAAACGGTTTCTACAAGGAGCGAATCGTTTATGGTGGATTCTCTGAAAAAATAAATAATGTGTTAGTGTTTTTAAGAAAAAAATCAATGTGATAGTATGTTGTTTGTCAATCATGCTGAAACGACTGAGCTGATTCGGATAAAAATAGACACGTTTTTCCATGTGAGATTTTCACTCAAAATGAGACTATTTATTGACCTCTCAAGTCGCGAATCAGATGATTAATTGTTTTATACCAATAAGGTTGCAATCAAGCATATGTCAGCCTGATTGTAAGCAGTTACGTGTGTGTGGGTGTTTAGGTCACAAAAATGTGTAGGTGTAGGTACCCAACTTAATTGGTCCAGAACATTCGAAGCAAATTGGCTGTGACAGACGTACAGATAGACAAACAGACACATGAGTGGTCCTATAAGGGTATAGTTTTTACTAAAGGAACCCTAGCAAACAACTTTGATTTTTAAATTACATTTTTAGTGTTATTAACATTAGTATACATAGGAAATTACCCATAATCTGCTCCTTGAACAGTACCTATATCTGTTGAGGTTGGAGTAACTGCAGTCAGACGTGTGAGTGATGTTGGAGGATTATTACACTGATAACCCTTAGCTTCTCTGTAATTGAATAGAAAACAATCTTTTCATCGGAACAGATATTCATAACACTCTTTTTATTTTGAACATTTTATTATATGTATGTGCATATTAGCGCTCATCGGCTTTCGAGAGGTGGTTACGGCATCTTAGCGCTCACCGGCTACCGACGCGACGGTCGAGGCGGCAGAGCGAAAGTTGTGATTATTATAAATTATTTTGCGATCTATGCAAATATTGTGAACCTATTTCAGATATTGAAAACAATTAAGAAACTTTGTGGGTGTAATACAATAATAAAGCGTGACACCTACAAAAGTAACAATTAGTACTTACTGAGATACTAGAGGATTTTTATTTTTATTACGTCGCTTTCTTGTACAAATCCGTTGTAGTACTTTGTTTCTTTTATTGCCCATTGTTGTTTTTCTAATCTTAAAAATGAATTTTTGTAATCAACACAGAGCAACACGAATAATGAAAAAATACCTACGGACGTATACAAATGCGTCAATAATCACAAAAAAAATAGTACCTATCTATTTGAAAACTGAAGCTAATATAAGTCAATATTTATAAAATAACTTATTATCTATACCTAATAATAAACTAGTGTACGTAAAAGGTTAGAGCGAATTCGAAACGTGACCTCTCTCCACAACAGCTCGCAGCCGACTGACATGTCACAGACGAACGAACGACATTAGCACATCGCGGCAACAAATAAGGTTCAAATCAGTGATGCATTTGATGTTAGTTGAATCGAACGACCGCCAATATAAAAGTAATTTTGCAGTTTTAATTAAATTAAAAAATAAATACACGGCTCAGTGAAATAATTTTTAGGTAATTCTTTAGTTGATTATATTCCCTATATTATCATTACATAAAATATGCCAGTTTACGCTCAAAATTTTGAGAACTATGCGACGAAAAATATTTTTTGAGCTCTATTTCATGATTTTTTTATCATGATCCTATTTTATTTTTATGAAATATTTTCAAATAAGTCTTTTCTTTGAACATTTGACAATGCACTCAATTTTTTTCTGGCTTGTAATAAGTACCAATACGCCTAACTGTGCGACAAAAAACTGAGCGTTTTACGGCGTCCTACGTTTGGGCAGCGCCTTAAGAAAGAGGAGGTAATTAACAACCACCGGATCATTCAATTTGCAAGGTTAAGCTGCGCTTGTCGCGGTCATTCTATTGATGGGTGACCGTTCGTTACACATCAAGACCACTCCGTGCCTCCGAGAGCACGTTAGGCCGTCGGTCCCGGGTGTCATACGAATACCTTTGACAGTTGCTACGGGTAGTCTGACAACCGATCTAACCTTAAGATATCGACATTGCCCAGTAACTGGGTTGTGTAGGTCCGATGATAGTCGCTCCGTGTAAAATACTGGTATTCAGCCGCATCTGGTTGCACTGGAAGCTGATACTAACATATACTTGAGAGCAAATAAATCGAGCCACTTCTATTTTTCACGTAGGTATAATTGTTATTATTTTTAGTATTACGGAACAGATCAATTCTAAACATATATTGCCTAAAAGGTTATTTGATAACCTTTACAATGAGGGTAGTCTTTTGTTTTTTGAATAATATAATTCATGAAACCAAAACTAATAACTGGACACGTGAAAAAAGGAGTGGCTCGATTTCTTTGCTCCCAAGTGTAGTTGGAAAGGCAAAGCAGAACATACCTAAGATACAGTCTAGCTGATGAGTTCAATTGCGCGTCTTAGAGGAAGGCGTTATTCCTCAAGTAGGTTGCTAGCTATAACCTAAGATCTTAGAATCAAATGCCTCAAACATGCTTATTTTCCAGGTGACAGACTACCTAGAAATTATAAAACAGCCAATGGACCTAGAAACAATGATGACTAAAGTGGACATGCACAAATACAACTGCGCTAAAGAGTTTCTAGATGACATCGATCTTATATGCGCAAACGCATTGGAATATAACCCGGACAGGTAACGTGTTGTAACGTCATTGACGACAAATGGTGTATTTCTAAAAGTTTTCAAAATTGTTACTTTACGTATTATTGCGTAAATTTATTAAAAATAAGGTGAAACATCAAAATTTCCCGTAGCGTAAGAGATATTCAGTAAAAGTGAATATAAGATAACTAAATACTTGATATTGACAGGTGTAAATATACTTAATAAAATAATTTTATGTAACGGGAGAAATTTTTTCGATGGCAACATTCTATCGAACGGCACAGCTGCCAAAATTGATCAACTAAAAAAAAAATGGGCAAATATTGTTTTAACATTGGATTTTTTTAGACAGTAAATCCTTGTAGCATTCTATCCTCAACTTTCGCAGCTATACCTTACTCGAGAGTGGCGCCATCTAGAAATATATTAGCTCCCATTACAAAAAGTATTTCAAATAAATGATTTCTTCACAATTCGATGCAAACAAAGATGATTTCATGCCCTTTGATTCACTTATTTTCTCACTGTAATTTTTATTTGCCCCCATATGACATCACTAATCCAATCACCTTATGGTTCCTTACATAATGGCGTACGTAAAGCTTTCTGTTACTAAGAGAGCGGTGCCGCTATCTAGCGTCTGTAAAAATGGGGCCTGGTGATAGGTCAAAGTCGACCCGTGCACACGGGCCACCAAATGCCAAAAACATTTGTGTACTACTAGGATGGCTCGAGTAATCAGGACGGTCGCTCGAGCGATTCAGACGGTGTACTAAGTCACAGGACGGTCGCTCGAGCGATCAAGATGTTGGCTGCACACATAAAAAAACGGTCGCAGTAGCTACAAATAATTTATTTTTTCATAATTATTTAACTTGGCCGCGTTTCACCCAAGTCACACCTGATGGTAAGCGCAGGCAGAGTCTAAAGGCTGATTTACACGAGGAGAGTTTCTCGAAGCAAGTCTCATGTTATCTCTCTTTTCCTCGCCGAGAAAGACAAAGTCTGAAAGAATCTCGCTTCGAGAAAACGTCTTCGTCTAGATCAGTCTTAAGATGGAACCCATGGAGCACACGAATCCAAGTAATAGAGATATTATAGCAATTAATGTGTCTGAATTTCTGAAGGGACTTGTAGCCTGTTTGCGTTAAACCTTAGTTAATTATCTCCGGTCACCGTTTAGAAGGTCGTCTCTTACGCCAGCCACATCACCATTTTTTGAGGTCGATACATACCGGTACCGCTCTCGTTGGAAACCGAAGCATTAGCCTCATTTCAACATACATTCGTAAACTTCAAGTCGTAAATAAACACTATCAATAGAATGACAAGGAGAAGTCAGAGTAAGCCCCAATCCGAACTTCAAACCCGCTTGGAGTTTACAAACGTACAGTCCGCGAGGCGTAAGCTGAGCTTTGCATTTGTGTGAGTGCACATAGAATCGATTGCCAAAAAGCAGTATAAACCGGTTTAAACCATTCAAAGGACGCGTCTGCATTCATTCTCACACAAATGCAAAGCTCAGCTTAGGCCTCGCGGACTGTGTCACTTTGCGGGCGTCACAGCCTGGAGGCTAATTCTACTAACAAAATTGATTTAAACGCAATCGAACCGCAGCTCAACCATGACCGATCGAGAGTTATCTTTATAAGGAAAAATAAGTCAAATAGCTGTTGCGTCGTTGAGCTACGGTTCAATTTTAAACAATTTGTTAGAAAAAAATGGCTTCCTCTATTTCGGCGGGAGTTGACATGCTGTCCAGCGTCGTCGGCTGTTGTTGACTGCAGTCGACAATACTCGACGACGTTGGCGGCTGTCGTTGTCGGCAATCTCTTGTCGTACTCATCTGTCAATGCTTGTTGAAAACAGGCTACCTTACGCCATTGTGTACACGCTATTACATTATAATTTATTTTAACGTGTTTTCTTTCCACATTCCCCCGGCGCCAATCAAAGGGCTAGAGGGATGTATAGGTATGAGCAAAACAAACGCTTTGTAAATAACATAATTATTATTAATAGCACATTATTACAATAGTTCATATTATTATTCATTTAAGTATATTGCTGATATAATATTATTATGGTATATAAACATACACCCAGAGTTTGAGTGGTTTTATAGAAGTGACGTGTTGATTCCATTAAAGTAATTGACCTTATAATTTTAATCTTTTTCACACCAAGGATTAGTTACTTTTCATTTCTAATACTAATGTTTAAGAACTAAAGTTTTCTTATAAACTCAAGAAAAAAAACTATTCGCAACATCAGTTGGATTTCATGACTTATTTTATAAAACTAAAAGATATCAATAATTTATTTACATACATGCCTTTGGTTAGCGTAACAGTTTCCCAATTCACTTACTTAAGGCCTAGATATTTAAAAAGCACCTTTAAACTTAATTTTAACTAAAACAAACTAATAATTACACTTATAAATTTCCTCTAACTCAATTGCCGCTTTATGGAAATTGCCTCAGCGTCCATTGTAGGTACACTTGTGTATTGTTATAATACTTATCTCATACACTATTTGTGTCGCAACTATAAAATCTTTTAAACTTGTGTGTGTATAGTACAACCTCTAACCTTTTGTCCGCTAATTATAATATTTCGGACAATCTGCATGTAGTTCAATAGCATGTATGTAGTTTAGACAGCGATTAACTTATTTATAGATTAGCAATAAGTATACATAAGCTTAGATTTATATTTAGTTATTATTTGTCAATAAGTCACGGCCACTTACGGCTGAATGGAACTAATTTTACGGATAATCTTATTACCAAGAATTGAGCAATTGTGTGTTGTATTGTCAAGTCCTTTTCATATGGTTCGATAGACATTATGTTATGTGTAAAGCCGATCTTCACAGTAACTAACAATATTGAGCAAACCTGTGTACATTTTGCATTCGGGATGTCAAGTCATCCTAGCCATCCAAGGGTATCATACGAATAGCTACGACAGTCGTTGCGGGCACGCCCGGAAGTCTGACAACCGGTCTAAGTTTAGCATATCGGCATTGCCTAGTAACTGCGTTGTGGAGGTCTGATGGCAGTCGCTCTGTATACAATACTGGTATTAAGCCACATCTGGTTACACTGGAAACTGACTTCAAACATGGTTGGGGAAAGGCTAGGCAGAACATGTCATTTCAAGCTCGGAATTACCCACTGCTGGGTGTAGGCTTTCTTTCGTTTTTGCCAGCTTCCTCGATCTTATGCGTCCAGGTGTTTGATGATGTCATCAACCCAACGCGCTTTCGGACGGTCCAGATTTCTTCAACCTGACCTTGACCACCATTCGGTCAAACTTTGTTTCATCGGCCGTTACCACGTTTAGCCAGATGTCCTGCCCAACTCCACTTAAAGTTAATCGCCCTGTTACAGGCACTGTAAACTTTCGTCCGTCGACGGATTTCAGTGTTGCGAACTCGGTCGAAAATATTCGTGCCGAGCAGGGCTAAGATTTTTCTTCTTTATTTTTACCCTTTTCTGTCCTGCTTCTGGGCAAAGGCGCCTCCTTTCCTCCCATCTGTCGCGATTCTGTGCAACTTCGAGCTATTTGTTAAGGATGGCATCCAACTCGTCCCGCCATCTTCTCCGCGATTTGCCGCGACCCCGTCTCGCTGTCTCGGGGCTCCAAGCTTGTGCTATGCGTGCCCACAGCTCATTCGACGTATGGCAGACATGCCCTGGCCGAGCCCCTCTTCAGCATGGCTAGTATTGTTGACTAACTTAACCCAGATATTTAAAACTTCAAAAAGTCCACCAGTAACTTTTTATTTTTTCGTGTCAGTACAACCTATATTATTTTGCCTGACAAGAAAGCTACCTTCAATTGCTCATTCTGTGTGCAGATGTCTCGTAAAATTAGTTTCAGTTTATCGAATAGTTTTGAGTATTAAACATTATTGAAGTTAGAAAGAGCAACGCAAAAAGCGCCATAATAAAATTACAGCGAATAGTGCGTAGTTACTAATATTTATCTCCCAATAATAACTACATTGCTCTGCTCATAGAACGTGCTACGATTGTACTGTAGTGCTGTATTTTGTTTTAATATTTAGTAACAGACATAAAAAAGTATGAAGCAAAATATATGAATTGCACGCCGTTCATCGGAGTACGTTCTAAGCCGAATAGTCTTGAGTTCAGTTGTTAAAACTATAACATTACCCACTTTTGTACTAAAGACTACTAATACTTTGCTAAAAGAATATTAAAAGCATTGAACAAGACTTCCTAAACTCAATTCGAGACTACCAAACCTGCAAACTAATCGGTAAACTCAAAACCAATAAAAACCATTCATTTTTCAAATATAGAACGTCATCAGACAAACAGATACGTCACGAGGCGTGTTCATTACGCGACCACGCGCACGCGCTCATCGACGTCGAGATGGACAGCGACTTTGAGCTCGAATGTCAGGAGATCGCCAAGAGACGGCAAGAGGAAGGCAACATGGCGGACAACGATCTGCCAGACTTTATTTATACGGCTTCTAACTTACGTAAGTCTTCATCATACTTGTGTTACTTATAGTTGTTTCATTTTGACTTTTATGACACTGGAACAAGGTTCAAATTGGAATGATTCGTCAGTGTCGTGCAATAGAAACGACAGTACACTTGTACCTACTCCTTTGAAACTGACAGATAAGTATCTAAACTGCTTCTTTTATAAATTTTGTGCTAGCACTTTCCTAAGCATGTTGAGGGCGGCTTTCAGTATTACAGAAAGCAGATAAGCATGAATCAGATGGAGGACAAGAAGTCGACATTTGTCCCTGTAATCCCAATTTGTCCCTATGTGCATCACTGCAACACTTAGAAGACCTTTAAACTTTTAAACTATGAGACGTGGTTCTTTCAGTTCAGCAGGTACTGCGTTGCGAGAAAAATATTCAACGCAGTATTAGAATTATTTTTCACTTACAGATCACTTCGACTCACTAGTGAGTGACAAGTCGCGGACTCCTCAAAACGGTGACAAAAGTGACCCGCACTCTGCCAAGCGCAAGCGCAGGCGAATGAACGCTTGGTCTAAAGGACTGGTTGTCAAACGACCGAGAACGTCGAAGGTAACTTGTGAATGTATACGACGTATGTTTATTCTTATAGAGTACTATGTTGTCTGTTTACATTAATGTCTATTTGTCATCTGCGATAGGCCTTAAGCTGAGATCGACATGATTCAAAGCGGAATTTAACATTTTCACACTGATTCTCCAACTTTCATGTGTTTAGAACAGCTTTGCACGGTAGCTTTGCAATGTTGATACCTACAATTGTATAAGTCTGAGGCCAGACGAGCGTAATTTAAGCCACGCAAATTAAGTCGCTCAAAGTAAGTCGCGTAAAGTAACTAAGTCACACAAATTCGGTTATTTATGAACATAACCGAAATTGCGCGACAAACGTGATTCGTGCCACACAACGACGCAAAACGAATCCCTTAAATCCTTCCAAAAAGTTTCGCCGGCTCATTTTACGCGGCGTGAATTACTCTTGCCTGGGCTCAGCCTAACAGTCTTGGAATCCGTAATGCAATTAATAAGAAGAGAAAACAACCTTAATTCATGTTCATGATTATAAATAAAACCTTCACAGACCTTCAAAGACTCCAGTATAGCGATAACAGATGAGGAATCCAAAGAGAACAAGCCTATCACTTCGACCCCCCTTCCCAACGGCGAAGTGACGTCATCATCAGCTTCAGACGATGACGCGCCGCTGCGAAGGCCACAAGACTCCAATGATACGATGTTCAATATCACGGCGCAGACTGTGGTCAATAACCATGTGCTAGAGAGGTGAGTTACAACTATGCATGACGTAGGCGTAGCCAGGATTTGAGAAATTATAGTTCCAAGAATGGAGAGGGGTTGCAAATAAGTACAGCACTACGACTCGCCTCGCGCCTCGGTAATCTTTGATTCCGGATTTATGCGAATTATGCGACCAATTGACACCCGGTTTATGAAACGCTGATCAACACAAAAATATAGACCAATTGCGAGTCGGACTCGCACACTAAGGGTGCCGTACCACATCTCTGTAAAATAACTCTGTTTTTTTTAAGAAAGCGTTGCTCTACACAGATTTCTCCTGTATCGTGGGTGCGTTTACAGACACAAATCTCACATACACAAACGCCCAGACCCGAAACAACTATCTGTAGGCCATACAAATTTTCATTGCAGCAGTCAATCGCTTAGCCACTGCACCAAACGTGTCGTCAATTAACTAAACAGTGCTGCGATTGGTTATTAGTATTCTTGGTCTACGTATTTCCCGCTCCCCTGGCTTAAGCCCTTCGACCGTTACGCCAAAATTTAATTTTTAAATTATTCTTATTTGCAGTCCCACCAAATCGTCAGAAAAAACGCCGTCAAAGACATCACCAAAAAAGAGGAATTCAGGGCACGACAATTCTATTGGAGGTGTGTATTTATTTGATTTTATTAATATCTCTATACCAGCTTATTCCTAGCTCATAGACACTGTTTTTCACGGAAGGCTCGGCTCCGTATATGTGTGGTCAGCTCTTTACTCACCTGCTTGTTGTCATATTGTGAGATAAAATGATGAGATAGCACATGGAGATCATGAAAGCACAGTTCGGTAGAACCCATTGTTCTACCGAACTGTGCTTTCATGATCTTTTTATCAACTATAGAGTCCTAAAAGAATATTTCTATCCATTCCAGACACAGAGAAAGTACTGATAAACAAGACTGAGTTAGATAACGTTGTATATAAGAACGCGAAGGCACTACGGACGATCGGGCTTCAAGCGATCCTAGATCTACACGCCCAACTCACTCATATAGTCCACACATACTCCAAGAGATACGACAGAACAAAGCTACCGCAAGAACTTAACGCCACAGTATCAAGGTACTTGCAGCACGCCAAGAAATGAACATGCAAAATGGTCGTTCAGACTATTGTCACGTGAGTAAATACACACAGAGACAAAGCTTCGTACAATCGCGTAACGATAGGTTTAATACTACAAAACACGGCGATGTGTGCGTAACGTCTTACCGACGAGTTTGCGTACACGCCGCCGTTGACTAAACCGGTTTAGTTCGGCTCCTTTTCGCTACTTTTGTGTTTGATCCACTTTCATTGTTCAAATAACAGTGTTTGCTGTACAAGATATGACTATTTGCTGTATTGTGTGTATGAATAATATCAGAAAGAATAAACAAATAATATATCTAATTTAAAATATTAATGCAAAGATTCGTTATTCAGTCACTACAAGGATTTTAATGACGGTAATGTGTACTCTGGTTTTCTTATACCTAAATACGTCTGAATAATTTTATTATATTCGTCAAATTGGTAACCTCACCAAAAGAAATAATAAATGATTCAAAAATAGGAACAATAAAAAAATATTGTAAGTAATTTGTAATAGTAGGTAGATAAGTAATTCTAAAGCCTTACGTCGACTACAACCGACACGCGTCGAATCGAGTCGAGTCGCATTAGTTCCGTGTGAAGACGAGTCGAGGCGAAACGGTCAGTAATCACAAGTCGTTAAAACAGAAATTCGCGTGACAACCAATGCGCGCGAGTGATGAGACTCGTCGCGTCTCGACTCGTTGCTGATCGACGCAGTTTTATAGTAAATGTATAGGATGCGAATTATTGCGATTCTATTCGACTCGACTCGGCGAGCCTAGTGGACGATATCCTTAATATTTCTAGTTACCTACTCGTACATAATAAAGAAAATGAGATAAACAAATAATTCATTTATTTATCCTCATGTGATAACCTTACAGTGCGTTTAATGCACGAAGACGCGCCCCACTCCTTTTTGTGGTCGGTAGTCGTGTGGTGTGTATGCACACACTTCTCATTATTATCTTGTATTAGTGTGCGTGTGCACACAACTAACTATTGTGTGGCGATACAACTAACACAATAGCAATTTAAATGCACTCTTTTGTACTGTAGTGATTTAGACAAAGAGTGGGGCGCTTCTTCGTGGATTTAAATGTCTGTAACAAAATAGACATACATTTTGTGCGCTCCTTAGGAACTTTGTCTCTGTGAGTTATTACTCGTGTGCTATTGTTGTGAAATTATAAGGTAAAAGTTACGTTTGTCGTTACAAATTTGTGGTAAGGGTAAGCCTGGTTAAATGTACAAATGGGTAGTTCTGAGTTGAATAGTATGGATAATGTAAGATTCTTTTATTCGAACGGAGATTGAATAATTTAAAAAAAGAATATGGTTATGACGTCGTGTTAGTTTTTTGTTTTAAAATGTGACGTAAATAAACGGAGGTTGCGTTCTGATGAGGAACTTGCAGGGATATAGCGAATTGTAAACGAATAGTATCCGAGCGAGTTTCATTTATTAATTATGAATATAAAATGTAAACTGGATAAAACTAGTGTGCGAAGCTTTAGGGCCATGACGTGTAAACAAATGTAAGTTAACAAAGTATCATGCGCCTTAAAATGCTTCATGAATTGGAATGTATTCGAGAAGACATTAATTTAAAAAGTATGACGTAACAAGGTTGTTTTCTACAACATCGAAGTGGATATCGGTATCGATAAATTCTCATCGATATCTCGGAATAAAATCGATTAATTAGTCGGTAGTGTTTCAGGTATCGATTTACCAATAGTATTAACTGCCATCAGTATAGAGGTAAATGAAAATTGGAATATATCACATTCCATGTTTAAACGAATCCGACCATATCTAAAGGTGAAGTCAGACGATCTGTATTTGGTCTTAAAGTGAGCTGTAAAACTGCATTTTACCAGCACTTGGCGTGCTTGCAGCCCAATTGCAGTTCGTATGTGCTCATCTTAACTTCGATACTTTAAAATGACTAGTGTTGTGGTCCATTATAAGGACGTGTACCGATCACTGCCTACAAGGCTTGCGATAATTATAATGAATAAGTGTGTTTGATGAGTCGATGTAAACCTGACAAAGAACTATTCCAAGTCAAATGATAATAAACTTTGTGCCCTTGACATAAGGTTGACAATTT
The DNA here is from genome assembly GCA_905220435.1 of Amphipyra tragopoginis. Lineage (NCBI taxonomy): Eukaryota > Metazoa > Arthropoda > Insecta > Lepidoptera > Noctuidae > Amphipyra > Amphipyra tragopoginis. The sequence goes on from HG992009.1 coordinate 18,707,773, forward strand.
CTGGGAACAATTGTACGGGAATGCGCGTTCTGTGTAAATCTTCGACCTTAGTTCAATAGGAAGAGAGTTGATTATGTTTTGTTAATTGAAATCGTTGTATATCAGGTTTGCGCTGACCTAATAGTAGTCGAATATTAACCATTCCTAATGAGCCAAATTGTGAGTGAGATTACCAATATTTAATGTGTGATTGAAATGCTATTGGTGACGTACAGTTTGAAATAGCTACGATGTATTAGGTAGATCAACTTCGCAGTGAGTTAACACCGTCGCTAGCGGAAAGCGTGTCAATGAAATTACATTGCAAAATGACCTTTATTACCAATGCTGTAGTTCCAACTTTGTCCCCCAACACAGCTAACTTGGTGGAGCTCTAGGTGATGTGTCTAGCGCCAGTTGCATTTGCTTGGCGGGATATTGTACTGTATGCTTTAAGTCTGTCATACATTTCTCAGCACCGTACGCGCCGCATGTCACGAATTTGCTGAAGGACTCACGAACCTATCCGACCCAAACACACCGATCTAGTGACGTCATCAGCACCGTACCACATTCACGATGGAATTGAACGTGTGCTATGGAACTTGCGACCAATTCAGTCGACAGAATACGCCACGATTCCTATAACCTTGTGTATACTGCACATAAAACGATGGTATACAGTGCTATCTGTCTAGTAGAACATAAAACAGTATTAATTGCTAGTTATCATATTATTATTTAGTCGCAATTTGTGGCAACATCTAGAACAATTCTTAATTCCTACATTATAATTTATTACCTCTATAACACTGCCATATAATTAGTACTAAAACGTCATGTTTCTAACTATTGGACAAGAGATGGCGCTGTTCTCAAAACACCCTACACAGATATCCATAACAAACGGTTTTGAGCTCTCTGGTTCTCGTTTGAACAGTTGTTCCTGAAAGCAAGAAAACTTATTTATTGCCACCATAAAAAAAACATGGAATTTTTTTAGTGTGGCAAAGGGAATGGACTCTGCTAATGTTGTTTGAGTACAGGTTGAGTTGCACGTTATACAACCCCGGTTTTCAGTACGCCCGTTTAATCTCACCAATAAGCTCTTCGCATTCCTTGTGACCTGAAGTCCTCTGGTCATCTATTTGTGTGCTCCCACTTCACCGATTTCTGCTTTTGTCCGCGATTCGAGAACCATTCTCCTCCACCGGTTCTTCGATCCATACGTTCCCTCTGCAGCCACATTAGCAATATTAAATATTATACTAAACTAGCGACCCGCCCTGACTTTGTACGTACAGTAAGCGGCCATAAGTGCAGTAGCACGCTAAGGTTAGTATTGCTGTGAACGCGGGGTACAGGCCGTACCTGCATCTGTGTGTATAAGTGATGTATGAACACAGAACGCACACCTCAGTGTGCGTCCTGGGTGACGGCGCATCGCGCAGGCGGAATGAACGGCGCATTAAATAAATGTTCGAAACGTTTCAATTTTGTCATCGACATTATTAAAACCAAAGTAAAATAAACGAAACACCAAACACGCGCGTACGCGTCAACTTTGCCGCGTGCACTAAGGACAGGTATCGACGGTAAAGCCGCTCCGCAATCCGCAATACGGCCGTGCGCCGTCACTCAGGACGCACACTCAGAATTCATGTGCTGGCGTCGAACGCACACACGCAGAGTACGTAATTACGTATGACCTTGGTTGGTTCAAGTTAGTCCATTAAGTTGTTTGAAGTTTTTTAGTCCACTTGGCAACTCGGGTCCATTATGTTTGTCGGTTTTGTTGGCATTGGTGTCTTTGGAACATGACCAACATTTAGACTGTAGCACTCGCCTTGTATCAATTCGCCTCGCGTTGGCTGAAACTTGGCCAGCTTTTCATTACACGAAATGGCCGCCTTTATGTATACCTAATATAATAATAAATTCTGTATTTCCAATAGCATTCCAATCAGACTCCTAGGTTAGGTTTAAATCTATAAACAAGTAAAAGCCCGCTGGTCTGTGATATGTACAGAAGGTTTATATTACATGTATATACGTCACTATTCGCTTCGTGTCTCGTAGATGCGCGCTTGCTCTTAGCTTTAGGCACATCGGCCCATTTGATTGGTCGCGAACAAAAAGTATTGCTATATTAATAAAGTATAAAGAAATAGCTTAATTAAAGGTTATGTATTTAAAAGTAAGTTAATATAATGCAATTGACTGGAAATTAGGGCTCACGTTAAGCCCCGAGATATTAAATATGTGTGTGTGTATGAAAAAATAGTCTTATAAGAAAACTCTTTTGTTTTATTATACAAATCGCCAACCAAATAGGTCATATGCCTAAGTGTATTCGTACTAAAATTAACTATTGAGAATAAATTCATAGTCCGTTAGTACCAAAATTATAAACAATTTGGCTTTTTAGGCGTGACAAAAAAAAAGAATTTTTATGCACTGATTTGCGTTTTCTAATAGATTTTACCAAATAAGCTGAACTAACGTCTTGCTTACTTTAGAATAAGGTTGTACTAACATTAACGTAACATTTAGATACATTTTTCATTCATGTTTAATTATTTGATATTTAAATTATTATACGTTTTTCTGTGACGTTATTAGGGAATTGTGTCCATCCGAATTTAAGGGTCGATTTTGGTGGGAAAATTAAATATAATCATTGGAATATTGATGTTGTTTAGATAGGAAATGTTTAAGATGTGAATGTTATCGATGATTTATAGCCTGAAGACTGTAATGACGTCATCAATACATATAGTAAAAGATTGTTTCAAAGGGCTAAAAAGTGAACACGTATATGAACTGTCTCCAATTGTAATGAACATTAACTAATTAAACAATGGCAAATAGGTAAAGTAAAGTTAAATAAAAAGTGTAGTAAATTGTGGCAGCTTGTGATTTGTATACTATGCAATTTAGATCGAATATTGTGTGCATGACGTTTACGGTGAACAACGCTTTTTGATTCATCCGAAACACGCCGTACCTGGCGGTCTACTCCCTAAGCACGAAGTCCGTAGTTTCGGCCTTAGTTACGAGCGTTTATCACCAACGGACATACGATTATTTCGGGGCCCGAACGAAGAATCTAAGATATAAGAATCATAATATAAAAATGATTATGATTGTTTAATCACAAATTTTGTTTAATACTTTTCTTTTTGCACCAACAATTATAACGGATCATGCTTAGAATAATAACGCCTAGAAACCTAGTACGAGCACCAAAAGTGAAGCAACTCAAACTATGCCGGATACGGCAAAGTTAGCGAATCGAGCCGTCAGTGCTCAATGTCACGCTCTGTTGAACACAGCTCCCAAGAAATAATTCAAAACGACAATTTGTTGAGTATAAAGATGCTTAGCACATCCGGAAAACATAAAAAATTACATAACATTGCATTTCACAAATTGATACTAATATTAAATCCATTATTTTTACGTGAATCGATCTCCAAATCAAAATTTTCTTAACCTAATTTATTACAATGAAGTGTTGCCAGTTGTAAAGAAAAATTACCCATAATACAGTAGACACTAGACTAACACTTGGAGTCTACTGTATTTGATGCCCATTTTATTGTAGAAAAACGTGTTTATATGTTAGAAATAACAAACACATTGTCACAGCAGACCCGGCTTAAAATTGTAGGGTGACGATTTTGAAATATTTAAAAAACTACCATAATTTGCGAAGGTTTGTCGCATATACATTAAACTAGTTTAAATAGATACGCGACATAGACTCGCAAATTAATAAATTATTCTAAGTATAATTACGAGTTTAGTTAAAAACAACACTAAAACTTTTATAAAGTATTACGATAAGTATGTACTTGTGACAGTATTTTTTATTAATGAAAGAAATAGATTCATTACTTAAGTTACGTACGTAACATTTTTTATATGCAATCTATGCTATGGCCCAACTACATACAATTTTTCCCCGAATTTAGGGGAAATTATATTTTTGAGCAACATTTTTTTTACGTCTGTGTGCGTGTCAGTCTCCGTAATTACATGCCGCTCACTCACACATAATTACGAATGTTGCTTCAGTTTTTTGTAGGGAGCGTGTATGAGACTATCCTTCTAGGCGTTATTATTCTAAAGGCCTCTACACACCAAAGCCGCCGGCACGGCGGCTTTAGCCGGCGGGTTATGCCGCCGGGCTTGTTTTGCGTCATGTTCGCTCGCTTAGTTCGCGTTAGTTGGCCGCCGGCATAACCCGGCGGGTAAAGCCGCCGGGTCGGCGGCTTTGGTGTGTAGAAGCCTTAAGGGATCATGTTTATGAATAAATTTATATTAAAATAAGGGCAAGTTATAAACCTTATATGCACCGCAATAGGATTCAAAATTGAGTGTACAAATTAAATTCTGCCAATGAGACAGGGAAATGCTTAAAAAATCTTAGATTAAAAATGTAATGTATCGATCATATTGTATGAGTTATAAATGAATGTTTCTGATATGAATCTGGATCGAATCGGGTATTTATTAAAATGAATTTTATTTCCATCGTATTAGGTGTTAAAATGACAATTTTAATTCTTCCTGTTAACGTGTGACGTAACTAGCACTTATTCAACAGTTTTTTTTTAATATTGACAAGCCCACCAAATCTAGGCAAAACAGCGGCGTATAAAATTATAACTGTTATTTTAGACCTATTACGAAATTAACATAATTCTCCTTACTTATAAAATAAAGTAGCTTCATGAAATTAGAAAGATTTTTTTATTTTAGACTCGATCAGGCAGTTACATAAGTTGACGTTATACAAAAAAAAAAGACAAGAAAAATTTCAACAACCTGCACGAGGCCAAAAAAAGTTTTCCTATGTCAGAATAATGCGACAATTAAAAAAAAAAGTGCCGCTGCGTTTTACATAGTTAATAACAAAGTTATAAGAAGCTCAATAACAAATGACGTAACTTAAATGCTTATTAGGAACGAACACTCGTTTCAATTTTGCTAGTTTGATATATTATTTGCTGGTATTTATAATCTTGGTAAATACAAATGCTTTTTCAAAAACCTAAAAATGCTGATATAGTTTTCTTGAAAATAGAGCTCACGACTATTGTGTACCTATGCCTAAAGGTAAGGATACACGGCGACACTTTACACTCGACACTCAGTGTCGACACCGAGTGCCGTAGTGTGTACATCGCCGTTACACTGAGTTCCGCACGAGTTTAGCTTTAATTTCAGTGTCGCGATTGCCGTGTGTCGAATGTCAGTGTAAGCGTGTATACGTACCTTAATAGGTTTTGGTCCTGCAGTCCTATCTTATAAACTCAGTGTATATCCAAACTAATAATCGACTATTAGGTACAGACGTTCCTTTTTGTCCAAACAACTCCGCAAGCCGAGCCTCGATTCCAACTTTGGAGCGCCCCTTGCTTTTACTTGGTATTTTTTAAATCGATTAAAAGCCGCCTTACTTGCTTGCCCGCTAACGGCCGATATTAAAAACCGATCTTAGGGTGTATACATAAAGTAAGCAGGTAACCAGCGCCGACCTACCAGCGCTTATCGGTACTGGTCCGTGCAGGTAACCGCTACATAAAGAAAGCGGGTAGAAGCAGGGGTTGGCATTTTTAACAAAAATACTCATTGTTCCCTCGCAAATACAGCAACAAATGACGGTTTACCAGCACTGATCGGAGCAGGTTGGAACTTGTCAGCGAAGTTTGGAGCTTGTCGGCGAATTTCGAAGCTTGTCGGCGAAGTTCGAAGCTTGTCGGCGAAGTTCGGAGCTTGTCGGCGCTGGTTCGCCACACAGTATAAAGACTACTTGCGCCGACTAACTGCACGGACCAGCACCGACAAGCGCTGGCAGATCGGCGCCGGCAACCCGCTTTCTACGTGTATACGCACTTAATTAAAAATGTCTGGGTTGATGTAGGTTTCTGACATTACTTCTTTTGAATTTCTGTCAATAACCTACATTAATACAGAGATTTTGGATTGAGGTCGGTTATTAATATCGGTCGTAAAGCAGTAAAGTCAATCTCACACCGATAATTCAGCCCTCATCAAGCTGTCTCCCCCCCCTAAGCCCCCGCAAGCAACGCCCTAAGCCGAGGTCCGAGTCCCACTAGGGGTCGCCCTTAGTGCTGTTGTTGCAGGTAGTCATGATGTTAGTGTAGTACAAGTAGTTAGCTTAGGTTAAGTATTTTACTCTCCCCCCATTGGCTGGAGATCCTTCAGGTCTCGCCAATAACTGCCCGGTTACGTAGAAATGGTCCCCTAGGACCACCTACAGCAGTCCAATTGAAAAAAAAAACCTAAAGTCAATCGCCAAGGAAAATTAGAAAAAAACATACATTCGTCACATACATTCGCCAATGTTATATGTACTGCTTATGGAGTTTAAAAATGCACTGAAAACTACCGAACTTATAAGTAAGGAGGAAAACATTAAAATTGGTTTATTAGTACTTAATGTATTCATATGATAACTTATACCTAACCTTTCTAAAATAATGTGTATATAATAAAATTAAAATATTTATCGAATAATTGATACAAAGCCGTGTGATATTGATGGAATAAACTCAACATTTAGCCGATATGTTAAACAAAATAGTTACCTCAAAACTTCCTCTAGCCCATTTACTTACGTTAACTTGGAGCTCAAAAAACGTAAGGGACGTTAGCCTTAATGTCCGTTACGCCGTTTTAGCACCAAGGTATCGATTTGCAATTTTTTTTACTGGTCGGTATAGATTTTATATTATGGAGTATGTAAGTGAATAAGTGAAGGGTTTTTATTTTTAACCTGTGAACTAACGTTGTCTTTTCTAAAATATTTTGGAGTTTAATTCTAAGCAAATGAATGCTACTAAAATAATGTGTTGTCAAAATGAACTCATTCTTACGGTCGAAATATCGTGGCCGCCCTGAACTTCGTGCAGGTGGTTGCGCAATCGGTTTTTAGAGACCCAATGGTTGTTCACGTCATCTTTGGACTGGTAACGTTTTTGAACAAAATTTATTTCATCGTTTTGACAGTAACTGTTTTTTTCCCCGACTTCTAGGAGGGTAATGTTTGTTCCTGAGTATTCACGCGCGAAAGTTCGGCCCTATTTTCAGGGCAGCCAAGATGTTTCAACAGTACATACTTTAAGCAATGTTTTGCGAACTTGGAGTTAGTATTCTAAATGACACTGTAAGGATGCGTCCACAATTGGTTAATACGCATATTCGAGAAGGGCACGATGAGCGCCAGATTATTTAGTTTGTTTTTTTTTTTCAAATTGGTAATGTCAAAAAATAAAAGACTCGAATAAATTAAAATACGCTTCAATTTATCTCTTCTCATTTAGATCACAGGTTAAAACACATTCGATATTAATTTCAATAGTTAAAAATATAAATTTGTAAGACAGGTTATAAAAATGTATGTGAAACTAAAAACTGCGTGCATTTGCTCAATTTGGAGTATCTACGATATTTGTAAGCGCTCACAGTATCCACCGTTCGACTAGTGTATAATTTTGTATTTATAAAATCATATTTAATGAAACTGAAAATAAAAGGGTATGATTTCATGTGATATCGAATATTTTGTTTTATTTCCTTCTAAAGTTTAACCGAAAATAAAGGTCAGCTTCTAACCAGCCGATTAGAAACCAACCCTCGATTCAGAACTTTTTCGATAAGCAGTTGTCGACAGATTCGGTTTTTTATCTCGTTCCTTCTACGATTCTCGTAACGGGAGAAAGAGAGACAGCTTACGGAATCGTTCGAAAACAGACTAATCAAATTGGTCTGAATCAGGGGGGTTTTCCTTAATTTAGTTGTCAAGCTATTCGGTATGCTATCTCATTTTGTATACGGGAAAAACAAGATCACACAATCCGAATCGGTCGACAACTGACATTTCGGAAAGGTTCTAAATCGGGGGGTAGTTTTCTTAATTAAAAAGGCAATCTCCAAACGCCAAGGGATAGAACCGTCACCTCTCGCTTCCGGCCGTGGCTCTGTCCATGGTCGCGAGCGACAGTGCGTGGGAAGCCGTCACCTCCTTTTGCGAGGTGGTGATGGCAACCAAGGAGGGAGTGGAGAGGGAGAGAGAGGCGACGGCCGCTCTCCCGGGGATCCGTCGCCCGTCCAGTAACAGCCCGAGAAGGCGGCGCGCAGTTTTCCGTGCGCGCCTCAGGAGGATGTGGAGCAAGGCCCCACAGAAAGAGAGATCCGCCAGGGATTGGCGGACCGAGGTCTGCCGGGGTCGCGGTGCATGCAGCTGCGAATCCCGTGACCCCAGCCAAGGATCAGGAGAAAGAACACCGTGGGTTTTTAGCCGGTAAGAGTCCGGCATAACCCTTCGCCTTCCCCAGGCGAAGGGTATCCATGAGGAATTTCCGACGATAAAAAAAGGGATAGAACCGTCGGACTGCACCTTGCAAGCTTCGATTAAGTAAGTCTACAACAAAGTGCATTCTGTTTTAACCAAACCAACCTTAGATCAGTGAAAAGTCCTCTAATTGTTCATGAGAAGATTAACAATTATATGAAAGCCGACGGCTTTACTGTAACTTTGATTCGGTGATACTTGCTTACTGCTTCGGTGTTCTTTGGTGACCACATTTATTGTGACTACCCTCAGTGTAGAGTGTGAGGTAACTGTTGCTTGCCATAATACACAAAACATCCTCCACATATTAAGTGTATTTTACATAGTACAGCTAATGTAGTACAGTAATGCGTTCAGAGCAGTATTAAGGCTGCCCCGCTTCTCCAGTGCTTCGGGCATATTTGCAGAGGCGCGCACCTACTGGTTCCACACCACCATGCGCAAGCGTTGCGCGTCCTTTGTGCGCAGTGTGCGGGCCAGCTTCAATGCTGTCCTCATAAGGGTCAAAATACACGTCCGATACTTGCTTCCGGGAGCCGGATCCGACTATCTGATTGGATTCATGAAATACACGTACGATTCTCGTGTCCGATTTTTTCTGGACGACGACGACGACACCCGGACGATGCTTACGATTTTGACATCCGATCCGATAGTCTGATCGTACGTGTAATTCATGTTCAAACAAATGTATGGCGCGGAGGCCTTCAGATACCTAGTCTGATTAGACTATCGGAGGCAAGTATCGGACGTGTATTTGGGCTCTAATGATTTCTGGGCGGTTTGATTGTCAAAGGCATAGCTGTGGCAGACATGTTGCCTAAAATACCTACCCTCAAATTTTTAATTATTGGCATTTTATAGTGTGTGTTTTACCTGAAATAAAAGCATTTTTTTATAGTTAATAATAATAATAATAATATACTCGGGGGTGGAAGTGTCTAATGGCGTAATAACGGGGAAACCCACTCCGGGTCTTTTAGACCCGCGACGGCGAAACCGGGGCCACACCTCTCTACACCCCTAGCCGCTCACACGTTTGTTGCCCCCTTCGCCTATGACCTGGCGGCTTTCAGGGGGCCCAGCTAGTGAGCTGGCGAGTCACCGTCTGCCAACGCATTTCAAATTTAAACTTGAAAGGCAGACGCCGTTTTCTTCCGGCAATAGAGGTTAACTCCACTAAACACCCCCTCCCATAAACAAGATATTTTTTTACCATAGTTTACAATAGTTTTGCACCCACTTGGGATTGTCCATGACTGTACTTCAATAGTGCAGCCGTGGATAGTCCCCGGTTGGTGCCCCACCCCATTTTAGATTAAAGTTCTCAAAGGGGCCTCTGCGCGTTGGACCTGTGTCCCCGTGTATGCTTTCCAAAAGACCGGACATCTTCCGCACGGAAGATGAGCCGTGAACAGAGATACATAATAATAATAAACTCATTTATTTTCAGGCTACTTTGGCCCTTTTATCTATACATACCTTACAAACTAACATATTATATATGTTAAATAATATAGTTTATGTTAGTAATAAAACTTAAGCCTATGTTAGTAAACACACTTCACTTGCGACTATTTCATCCGCTGTGCGATCGTGTGGCACTTGTCCGCGGAAGCGACGGAATACCACTCCCTGCGGCCAAAAGTCCTCTTCCATGACGAGGTGCAGAAGACAAGTTGGTACTCGCACCACGAATGCCCTGAAGTTGACATTGCGGCGCGATTCCAGCAGCTGCACTCTCGCCGTGTAGGTACTTGGTCCTTTGGCGCACGTACTCCTCGATGTCCTCCGCCTTAGTGGTGTAGTGTAGGCGGGAGGTGTACACCGGAGTGTTCGGCTTCGCGGCACGTATAATTAAGTTGGACTCCACAGGAGCCGTGCCGCAGTGGTTCTTGAGGGCCCTCTGCCGGCGCTTCCTCCCTTGCACCGTCACAAAACCATCATCATCATTAATAAACCGATCTATGTGATAGGTTTTCTATATAATTATTTTACCAAAAAATTTATCTCTTAGTTTGCTTACAGGGATTCGCAAATGGTTCTTCCATATAGCAGCAAACACGACTGCGGCTTCGATGCTCCTTAATTCGAATAGATTCGTGTAGATACCTACTCCTGTATGTAATCGACAATAGAATTACGGACGTGGATTTTGCAAGGCATGTGTCAGTTTTTTATGAAAACCTCAACAATTTTAATGTGTTAGGTTGGCTAACAAGTCTACGGCTCACCTTATGGAAAGTGGTTACCGCCGCCTACACCACCAAGAGGATTACTGAAACGATGCCAACCGTAGACACAAACTTGTAGTCCCATGTCCCTGTAAAATGGAATACAGCAATGCTGCTGGGCACCAAAAATAGGTATGGCGGTAGTAGGTATGTACTTCTCCGGACAAACTCTTTCACGGGGTGCATAAGTAGAGTAGTACTATTACTACTCTACTTATGCACCCCGTGAAAGAGTTGACGGTATGACAGACATAAGTAGAGTAGTAACTATTTACTACTCTACTTATGTCTGTCATACCGTTCACAACATAACATCACGCCTGTATTCCCCGAAAGGTTGGGCAGAGGTGTATAGTACATCCTCATTTCGCCGTTGTTTAAGGTGCTCCCGCACAGCTGTTACAAAAGTTTACAAAGTTTAGTAAACATTTTCTAAAAAAACAAACGATTTTTTTTAATTACCAAATATCTATTAAAATGTTATTTAGATTTATTATTATCTGATATTTTATCTTTCCCTAACATTTGTTAGTAAATGTATTAGTGTTAGAAAATGTTTGTAAACATTTTTAACAGCAGTGTGGGAGCACCATTAAGTCCCATGTTGCGATGTCCCATGGGTGAGCCTATTGCCATCAACCGTACCCCAAGTGTGAGTTTTTTTACGTTACTACTGTAGTTGCGTCACGCCAAAAATGTATGAAAATTTAGACAGAGCCTCTAGCGGCGAATAGCGTGACTAAAAACTTGTTTGACATTTTTGGCGTGACGCAATTACAGTAGTTACGTAAAAAACTCACACTTGGGGTACTGGGCACAAATCCAGACTCCGGACTGCTACTGAGTAATGCTACACGGAAAAACCCAATAGGTAACACTTTGCCTTACGCTCAGCAGTCGCGCTGGCGACCACTAGACCAACGGGAGGTTCGTGGTTTTGTGAGACCACCCGTTAGTAAGGCGTAATTACGCTTGGTATTGAAATTAGAACATCCTATTTCCTTTAGGGCACTACTCGGTGAGGTTAGGGTGGTATTATGACTTCGCTCCTTCTTGGCACACAGGGCTACTTTACGATGGCCAGAACATTTGTGGGCGGGTATTTAGTGAGTGGACTCCACCATTTTTGTTTGTAAACAAATGATAGACCAGTGCAAAAAAAGAGTTCTCGATGGTGATAGTCCGCCAACTCTCGCCAGGCCAGCGTGGTGGACTAAGGCCTAAACCATTCTCAATCTGAGAAGAAGCCTGTGCCCAGTGGGGCAGTAATGGGCTGATTATGCCGCCAGTCCTATTTTTTATAGCTATTATGTTGATATGCCATGCATTGGGTAGGCAAATTGTCAAGTGAGTGTTCATGTAAAGTCACTTTCATGGTAAAGCTATATTTATGATAACCTGTAGTGTCATTCTGTGAGAAACCCACCTCACATTCGACGGTTAGCTCGATATCCACAATGTGGATAATAGAAGGAAATAACACACATATAATCGACGGTAGGTATAAATCAATAACGCGTAGTTTTGTTATCCACGCTGTGTCACGGCAAGTGTTTAATTGACAGTCGCGATCGAGGTGAGATTCTTACAGAATTGCCTACTGGTGCCTAGATGATGTGATCTGCTTTCTTCATAAATATTCATCTTATTTTTTTTATTGGCTTCTTCTTTGACCGTTTCTGATGGAAAGCGTAGACGAGGTCATAGAGCACACGAATCCAAGTAACAGAGATATAGAGGGGTTCCCCTATACCCCTCTGGCTCTCACATACACACGACGGAACACAGTAAACTGTTTGGAGCCGGACTTTAATCTGAGGGTGGATGGTTAGCCAACCAAGCATGCTGGGTTTTTATGTCCTTAGATAATTGTCTGGAGTTTCCACGTGAAGAAAATTAAAAGTAAGATGTAATACAATACGTGAACCAATTAGATCTCGTGAGTTGTGACGTAAATTACAATATAAAATGAAACGACAAATTGGTATTTCATATTTTTATTTTTTACACTTTACGTCGGTGACCGTAAACGAATTTTACTACAACGCTCCATCTTTCGATTTCAATTACACGTTAGAATGATACTAGAACATAAATATTTTTTCGTATTTTATTTAAGATCAAATAGATAATCTTTTTTACACCCTAATGTAACGATATCATTTAATTTAATTTGTCATTATATTAAGCAAAATACAACAAATTAAATTACAAAAAATAAAACTTACAATTAATTATACTCTTTATCGGAGAGAACAATTATCTAAAAGCTAAAAATCATTGCAATTACAATTTATAAATACTCGTAACAAAAACTGAAGGAACTAAATATTTTGAATTTTTACTAAAATTAATACAATCACATTTTATCAACTAAAAATAAGTACTCAATGTCGTACAATATATTATCTATTAATTCTTTACGTTATTACATTTGGCTCCTGATGTCACCTATGCTTAATGAGAACAGTGCTGAAAAGCTGAACGTAGTTTTATAAGAACGTGTCTAGCGGCGTAGAGAAGTCAAGAATAAACCAGAATTTACTATATAACGAAGTGTTAAAGCAATAAGGTAAACCACAGAACCATAAATATATAGACATATACAAAACATATTCCGTTTGAACTTTGTAAAACATTTTCTTATCATAACCATTTCGTCAATCGAAGGACCTACACATTAACAAATAACAAAACTTAATTACAAAAAAAAAACTTCTCAATTAAAACTTTAACAAAATCACTCTAATACTGCTGAATTTGTACGAATTAGGTAAATATTGAACGTAATCTATGGTCACACGTCACAACACAAGCTCAGTGAGAACATTGTAAGTATCAGTAAAATAACGCCAACTTTGCTCGTGAAATTATTTCATTACAATTTTTGGCACATGTATTTACGTTTCATACAGACAATTGTTTATTTATTCAATACATGACCTTATTTTATTATCTACATGTGAATCCGTTACGTTTAAATACAAAAGTGCGCGGTTTTTGCATTCTTTAATGTTGCCAGCGTAAACGGAATGAGAAAAAAGCAATATAAAATCTGTTAAAACTATTACAATATTTTAATCATATTTAATCGTTTAATATATAAAATCCCTGTAATGATAATATTGTTATTATGAAGTGACACTATGTGTAACTACTGTATGTAGGTATGAGGATTCCATTGTTGCTGTACTGTTGTATGAAATGTACAATATTTTTTATAAAATAGAATCGTAAATAGTGTTCAGTCTTCTGTTGAGAGATTTTCATGTTCCGTCGACTATAGTTAATTAATTTGGATGAAAATATCAAATATTCCGAGTAAAACACGCGGGAAATTTGACGTTTAAAGGAATCCAACTGTCATAGAACATAAATACTGTTAGATTTGGGTATAGCGTATAAAGAAAACGATTTATTCAACAGATAATAGTTCATTATAATACAAATAATATTTACAACAGGTAAAATGTATTCTAACTAACCACACGGTATCTCTAGTGATCACTGTATACATTTATCTAAAGCCAGATAGTATTGAACGTTTTATTCTAACTTTCATTATTTACTAAAATCTTGAAAGCTCCTTTTTATTTGAACATTGAGTGCAGATACATTATTTGTCTAAACGTGGCGCGCACTGTCATTTTCTTATATGGAAATTCTTTGAAACTGTTCTTCAAGAGTTCAAGAGCCTGGCAATTATTAGCTACTTTTAATACGTTTAAAAAGTTTTTTATCATTAGAAGGATTGTAAAACTCAGAGTTATAAGAATCTTGTGAGATTTGGTATCAATCAACGGTTAGAGGCTAATATTTGCAGCTCTATCATTACCCCCATATCATTTTTAAACAAAACTTAATTGAAATTAAATTCCTTTTTTTATTTTTGGACATTCGTTCTTGTATTGCGCCAGGGAGCGCCAGTTTTTGCTGTATTTTGGATAGTCTGTTGAATTTTGTAACTTTGAGTTTCGAACGCTATTTTTAAGTTTGGAACGTTTTGTGAGTGGATTGTGTGTGTGACTAGTGCGTCGCGGCCCCCCTGTGACGTCAGCGTCCCCCCACTCGGCCCAGCTCACTGATTCACATCACTAACACTACAACAATTACAAATACACTACTATTTACCATTTTAGACACATATAAATGTCCACCTTATTTACTGGTTAATTCAAAAATTTATATCCCATTAATTTTTTATCAATAACTATTTACAATTAAAAATTGTTTATCATCGAATTATAACTATTATTACGAAATATTTTACAAACTTTGGTGAAATGCAGAAGTGAATTCGCACGTATAACGTATTATATCTACAAAGGTTCACTATCATGAAGAAATCAATGTATTATATTCAATAAAAATAGTAAGAAATTATAGTACATTATCTAAAAATAGGGAATGTAACGGAATGTGTTAACAATAATGAAATTCGGAATGTCTTAACGATAACAATCACAACACCATTCATACTTATTGCACTCCTTCAAAATAAATTATCGCCTATCACTTAGTACGCGATATTAATATACATTTACAATATTAACACATCTTTTAAATATAAATTTAACTAATTTTAATGTGGACGTCGCCGGCCGCGATTCCCGGAGATTTCACAAATACTTCCTAATACATATTACTTTATCCGTAAAACTGAAACCTTTCTAGTGTATTCATAGTAAGATCCAATTTAGTATTGCACATTTAAAAACAATAGCAATTATACACGGCTTAGCTACCGTCGAAGTTATTTAAGCGAGTTTTAAGTTCCAATCGAAATATTACACTATGTGGCCGTCCCGCCAGATTCTTATTGATTTTCTCGCGAGTGATACCTCTACAAAAGTAATAACAATAAATAGTTTACATCGCAGAAATCCGAAAAATGTCTTCACTCGTTAACGGTTACCGTACTCCATTTTTCATAATTCTGTGACTTACACCAATTTTAAATAACGTGTCACCTCACCATTTTTCTTGGCGGTATTAAAAAGTTGTTAAAAGTTTCACTAAGTACCACTAAGCACACCAACTCCAAGTTCTGTCGCTAGTGATCGACCACAAGATATAAAATTAATTCCTAAAACACGTAATTAAGATTTGTTACGAGACTTATTAATACACTAACTAAATTCCAGTTTTAGTCCGTCAACAGATACAATAAGCGAGTTCCTTGAGATGTCAGGCTGCAACAGCAGCTTGGAACATCGGAGCCCGCTCATAAATACACTTAATCGTTTCTAACAGTTGAAGGTACAGTGCATATCGAAGACATGACGATGGAAGATGAGGACTTAGTCCTGTCCGTTGTGATGAAGAAGCGTGCGGTTGTCGGGTGGATGCGGCGGGTGTGAGGGCGCGCGGTACGAGTCTCCTTCCTCATCGGCTGAGTTCTCCTTTGACCTGTCGCTCTTACAATCCTCCTCTTTCGTTACTCCTGACAGCGAGTCCAGAGCCATCGGCATCGACTGATACAGTTCCCTTGCTTTGTCGTTCGGCGGGAGTAGATGCAGCATATTGAGCGGCATCGGGAATCCTGGCGGGAACTCTGGGTAGAACCCTTGCTGGAATGGATTGAACATAGGATTTGAGCCGATGTCTGGCTCGGAGCTCGCTGGTCGTTGTCCTGAATTTCCGTGGTCATCTTTGTCGTGGTGTTTGCTTGAAGGTTGATTGTTGTTGTTGTTGCCGGAGTTGAGATTTAGTACGTCCAGCGGTCCGCCGATACAGTCTTTCCTGAGCTGCTCTAGCTTTAGGCTTTTCCCGTACTTCCCGCGTACGTACATCAGCAGCGAGTTGTAAGGGATACCGAAAATTCTGGAGGCTTGGCTTGTCGTCATTTTTTTGTTCCACACGTGCTGCAGCGCCTCCGTGAGCTCGGCGTTCGTCCACGATCGAGGTGGACCGCCGCGCGGCGCGCTGTGTTGACCCTTCGGTCTCCCTGCGGAAGACAGATAACATTATTAATGCGGTTTGAGGTTTCGTGTCAACGAAACAGAAATGTTTAGCTAACTAATTACATAACGAAACAACCGCGAGCGCGGAGTTCTGTGATTTACGAGCGGCGAAGTGCAGGCTCCGCGGCACGACATGTGCCGTGTGCCGCGCCACCGCGACGGCATTACGCGAATGCACCATTATCTAATAACCATGTTTCGGCTGAGCAATAACTGTGTACGGAGCGAGCGAGCGAAATGAGCGGGTTGCGGCGACATTTTGTTGGCGGCGATTTGTCATTAATTCGATGCGAGCACGCGACTATTACGGCGGTTTGTCAAAAAGAAACGCGGACATGCATACGCCGGCGACGTCGCCCCTAACTTTATAGTTTTATAATTTCAACGGAGCACGTTAACTCGATTCCGATCAGATAATTCGAGGAACATTTTGGAACGTCGGAGAAATGATATTTTATTATGGAAATTAGTTTTTCTTTTAATAGTCGTCGGGGGTCACGCGAGGTTTGAAAATTAAAAAGGATGTTTTCTATTTGTAGCTCGTTAGCGGGGGAGCAGCGGTACACCGGTACACGTGTGCCTGTCTCGAGCGATGGGCGCTAATCGATCGCCGACTATTGTATGCCGGTCGGTAGAACCGCCGGCGACCAGCTTCGGAGCGCATTGAAAGCATACGTTAGACTCGGCGTCTGTTCCCCTATGAGATACGCTATCAGATCGTCTTAATAAACATTTGCTCAGAAACAATGGGCGTTTAACATTCGCGCGGCGAGATTGCGGGACCACTCGATGTGTGACGGGGACGCGAGGATGCAGTTTGTGCATTATTGCGCTTCGATCCTTTGTTGTAGTACTGGCACGCGTCTACTATTCGTGATATGAGTATACTTCCATTGTTTCCAGATAAATTGAATACGTATGTGAGCCTTTCAAAGATTATTTGCAATAAGATTTTGTTGTGGCGTAGTACAGAATCCTGTGGTTTACATTCTTGATTTTCAATCACAACAGAAGGTTAAGTGAAATGTGGGTTACAGTCGCACTTAAGAAGAGTACCAGTAAAGTAGGGCTATTTGGGTACCACGGAGCTAATTGGTATGAACATAGTAAAGAGGTTTTTTTGATATATTTTTAAAGTAGCTACAATTTAAAATATTGAATTATACTCTTTTCACCCAAAGATGATTTCTGACAGCTCGGTCATTCCGTAAATTGTAGCTGTAAGGAGACTGCTATCGAAAAAACGTAAACGACATCATCAAAAGCCGTAGAATAGCTATATTATATATGTTTTGTTTTTTAAAAAAAAATTGATATTCTTTGTATGGTAACGTAGAGAAACGTCAGGAATCAACTTATAGTGAAAAGGGTATAAATAGGGTAGAAACGTTAATTTTCAGCAGGCGATTATTTTGTTACTTTTACAGATATTGAAAAGCTTTTAGCTGATATCCAAACTAGCTTGGCTACGGAATCAGATGACATAAACATTTTTACGAAATTAAATGTATAATGACTTTGAAATCGTAAATACATAGCACCTGTGGCTGTAATGCTTTAAGAAGCAACTTCAACAAGTTCCTTAACTGATTTCCAAATAGCCCCGTCGTTTTTAAATAGCCCCATTTTACGGTAATTAATTAATAAATCTAACAACACTTAAGGGCTTTCTTAGCAACTTCGACTCGCGACCTCGCCGCGTGCTCAACTCATGATTAAGGGCACCGTTTGGGTCCGAAACTAGTCGTGCAATCCCGAAAAATGCACGTGAGTAAACCGTAACTAATCATAAATATATTTAAGAGCGGCCAGTGATATAAAAAGTATGCTATTATAAGCTTCGTACATTGCAGATAACTTAGATTGAGCAATGGATCAGGTTGGAGCAAACAAAGGAGGCTTAGTATTCTGTGGTAGTGCGGTGGCATGAGATAGCTGAATAGATGTATGGTTTAAAAGAAATAATAAAGATAGGAGATTAAAGGTAGAAACAAACTGATCCCACGTATGCAACGTATGCGTTGCATTATGACATCTGGGCAACTGACAATACAAACATTTTCTATGAAAATAAATGATTTAGAAACACTCTTGTCATAAGCAATGCAACAAGTCTTTTTCTTACCTCAGTACCCCAAGTGTGAGTTTTTTAAGTTACTACTGTAGTTGCGTCACGCCAAAAATGTCAAACACATTTTTAGTCACGCTACTCGCCGCTAGAGGCGCTGCCTAAATTTTCATACATTTTTCGCGTGATGCAACTACAGTAGTAACGTAAAAAAACTCACACTTGGGGTACCGGTTTCTGAATTGAGAATTCGAGATGAGCAATACTTGAGTAGTATTTGAGTACGGAGTTGTCAAAAAAATGCTTTAAAATCCGTAATTTTTTTGACAACTCCATACTCAAATGTTACTTAAGTACTGCTTATCCTAGAACTTTCAATCCAGAAAACGGAGGTAAGTCATGTACTTTCATAGAAGATGTTTGCTTTGTCAGTTGCCCAGATGTAATATGCATCGCATACGTGGGATCAGGGGCCTAATTTTCCTAAAATAAATCTTTATAAATCACAACCGAACCAAGGCCGAACCGTTCATTCAGACAGTTCTCAATTTCAAAAGCTATCAAATTGTTTGACACAAAAAACAAAATCAATCATTTTGAAAGTTTTCGAAAACAAAAACTGACTGACAGTTGTGATTCGATTGCGTTTGGCAACAATTTATTTTAGGAGAATTAGGCCCCTGTTTGTTGTTGTTGCTAGCTTCATAGTACGCACTCCGCAGTCAACGCAATAATCTGTCATCAAGATGAAGGGAGTGCGCACAGCTAAACAAATAACAACAAAATGAATCACTCGATAAAGAATCTGTATAATTGCGATGGCTTTGAATGGATTGTAAAGATAGGCTTTAACTCCTAGAAAAATTACTGTTTATTGTTATTGTCAGGGTAAAATTTATCGTAACTTAGTAACGTGTTGCATCAGCACAGTTTTAATTATTTTTATTGGTTGTTTTTCATAGCCTTTTCCCAACTATATTGGGATCAGCTTCCAGTATAATCAGATGCGGCTGAATTTTACACGGAGCGACTGCCATCAGGGGGTTTTCTCCCTAAGCACGAAGTCCGTGGTTTCAGCCTTAGTTACGAGCGTTTCCTACTCCCTCCCTATCACCTACGGACATACGATTATTTCGAGGCCCGAACTAAGAATGAATGACAACACGATTTGACAGTAGTCCCTACTACCGATGTGTTTTTGCCCGTCCGAAAAGTTGAACTTGACACTTGTTTTGGTCACTCCTACGTTTCGGGCTACTTTCGGACGGACGACTAACTTCGTTGACGAACTTAGAAAGTAGGCCCCCAGACCTCCGCAACTCAGTTACTGGGTAATGCCGATATCCTAAGGTTAGACCGGCTATTGTTTATTATTTGTTAAGTTTTAAATATAAGGGCTTGTTGCGCAATCGTTGGATAAATAATTTGGGAATAAATATAGTCGTTTGACAGATTTTGTTTAAAGAAACTTTCAAACCGTTACACTTATCTCAGTTCGGAGTTAACCGTAGATTGAGAAACCTTAATTTAAAACTTTTATTACATTTAATTATATGTAGAGTTAAAAAAAAAGATTATAATTGCTGCACCTAAAGGGACGCGGAGCTTAGAGCGAAGTGTATTGCGGGGCGTAAAGCGGTATTTTTTTTATATTTTATTATTAGATTTGGTCGCGTTTCACCCTAGTCACGCCTGATGGTAAGCCCAGAAAGGGTCTAAGATGGAGCACACGAATCCAAGTAGGTAACAGAGATTCCCCTATACCCCTCTGGTTCTCACATACAAACGACGGAACTCAGTAAACTGCTTGGCGCCGGACTTTAATGTAAGCGACCACACTCACATTAAAGTCCGGCGTCCAGCTAGCCAGGCGGACCATAAAGATCCTACCACCAAGCGTGCTGGATGTTGTCGAACAACACGCGTCTATTCCCAGCGTGCGGTGAGGAAGTTTTATATTCTAGCCCGTCCTCGCACGGGGGAAATGTAAACATAATATATATATGACGATGTATTAGAGCATTTATGGAGACGCGTTCTTTTGCGCGTAGTTTTTGAGTTGTAGTCTGTTGTAGAAAGTACGCGGTAGAAAACGCGGCGGAGTACGCGGCAGAAAACGCGGCGGAGTACGCGTCCAAAAACGGGTATGACAAAAATAAATACAAACTTACATTTCTTTTTAACATTGGTAAATAGCTGTGCGTCAAGCGGCGCGCGGTGTTCCACGTCCATCATGGGGTACATCTTGTGCTCCATGCCCGGCGGAAACAGACCCAAAGGAGAGTCCATACCGAACACTGTAACAAACAGACAGAAATGTTAGCAAATGAAATACACAACAAAGGAAGAATCATTTTTTTTGTGGATCGCTGATCCCAGCTTAGAAATGCACCTCTGGGTAACGTAAAAGGCGACTTAACTATGACAATAAAGAAAGAAAGAAAACTATTTGCGTCTTGAGGTGACGCACATAACCACCAAAATAAACTTCTAATTCTTCTTCCTGTCCTGTACCCTAAATGTGAGTTTTTTACGTTACTACTGTGGTTGCGTTACGCCAAAAATGACAAACATTTTTTTTGTCACGCTATTCGCCGCTAGAGGCTCTGCCTAAATTTTCATACATTTTTGGCGTGACGCAACTACAGTAGTAACGTAAAAAATCTCACACTTGGTATCCCAAGTGACAGTAACTTGGGAACAGTATCCTGTTCCCAAGTTACTGTCAGCCCTCACCTCATCATTACTCCCTTTTTCCTCATGTCCACCTTAACACTAACACCACCAAAAATAAACAATAAGTAAAAACAAAAACGATAGCAATTACACAGCACGCAGGTGATTCACACCTGGGGGTCTACTCCCTAAGCACGAAGTCTGTGGTTTCGGCCTTAGTTACGAGCGTTTCCTACTCCCTATCACCGACGGACATACGATTATTTCGGGGCCCGAACTAAGAATAAATGACAACACGATTTGACAGTTGTCCCTACTACCGATGTGTTTTTGCCCGTCC
The DNA here is from genome assembly GCA_905220435.1 of Amphipyra tragopoginis. Classification (NCBI taxonomy): domain Eukaryota; kingdom Metazoa; phylum Arthropoda; class Insecta; order Lepidoptera; family Noctuidae; genus Amphipyra; species Amphipyra tragopoginis. Next base: position 18,729,419 of record HG992009.1, read on the forward strand.
AAAAAGTTGAACTTGACACTTATTTTGTTAAATGATACAAAAATGCAAATAGAATATCTAGCTTTAATTCCGCTGAACAAGATCGCTAGTTTGGATGCAGTATGCGATTTTTTTTATAACTTTCCATACAAATCAAAAAAATATTTTAATTATTGTATAGGCATAAAAAAAATGGCGAATTTCGAAAAGTTTAGAATGAAAGTTGTACAATTTTCGATACCGAGTAACCCCACAAAATTCTTAAGAGTTGATTTTTAACACCTTATTTAACGAAAGTGTGAATTAAAGGATTAAAAAAAAACATCCTCTAACTTGGTTAAATAGGGGATGAAAGTTTATATGGAAGTTCGTCATATTTTAATTTAGAATTACGGAAATTGGTATCGGGCACAGGGCTAGTTATAGATACATTTCAATTCCCTTGATTGCACTGTAAATTACGGTTTCATCCGCTTCTTCGCCAGGTGTGAACATAAGAATTACGGCAACAGGATGGTCCAGCTGTCAATGTGGTGTGGTGGTTATGGCAATTTATTCTTCAACTTTTGATTGTAACGGTCAAAAAAAGCGCGTGTACGTACAACAGTGAACGTTTTCGGGTTGATATGCTTATTGACGCTTGCTAGTTGCCTCGGATTCCCTTTGCTTTTTAAGATCTTAAAAAACTAGCAAATATACCTTAGAAATATTAAAATAAAATTCTATTGCTCACTCTGTAAGTGAAGCGCGGTGACCTATAGAATATGAAAAAGTTTTAGGTAGCTATTTATTCATGTTACGTACACTTGGGTGCTTTTAATAAGTTGTAAGTACTTAAATGGAAATGGAAAGGCACATTTTTCCAGTAGTGGGGAGAAAAACTAAAAATAACAGCAGAATAGATTTTTTCTAAAAGGTCTAATGTAATAAAGTTCGAAAACAAACACATAACACCAAAACAAAAAGTTCGTCCTATATTCGTGACTTGTATAAGGAATACTCAATAAACTTTAAATTTATTAGTAACAAAAATATTTAAATAACTAGATAAGCTACGAATAAATTTTATTTTCAAATCGCAATGAAAGTCTTTGCAAGCCGCTTGTAACGGCGAGTTGTGCGTCTACTCGACGCTAGATGGCGCTAGCAGTGTATTAAACACGGCAACTTAAACATTGAATCTAACTCAAATTGTTAGTTTAGTTTGTTTGCCAGATAAAATAATACTACTTAATTAAGTTTACAAAATATGTTTGTGTCCATGTTTGTAGTTCATATTTATATTTTAATTAGAAACTTATTGCAACAAATATATCGACCTGAAACTTCTCTAAGAAGTTTCAAACATATTATTATTGTCCGTACTTAAATACAGAAAATATTAAGTGAAATGTCTCGTGTGATACGCTGCCAGAGGACACAGGATAAGAGCAATAAATTGTTTTTAATTACATTCGTGCTATTTACTTTAATTCTATCAATTAAATTTAGTTTTATCTATTCAATCTTCATCACGTTGTCATAAATTTAGGGCACTAGAAATATTGCTAATATTCATCTATAATTAAATCATGGCTTAGGTAAATAATGACAATTAATTTATTGAAACAAAAACCGATCTCTATGACGCCTCTACGAAACGTCACTAATTACAATTATTTCATACCATCCACAGAGCGGATGGAGTTAAAGTGGATGGTAACAAGACTGTAAGATGTAAATAACATCTCGCCTAGTGTCGTCGCCCGCTAATCGAATGCGACAAATCGATCGCGTTCCCTTTATTGCGAATCTTTTGTTCTGTACTGCCTTGCGTTTATGTGCGCCTAGTACTTTTAGTTATGATTTTGTCTTCTCGTCTAAGAAATGTGTGGGTTTAAAAGTCTGATTGGTACATAAAATCAATGCGGTACTCGTAGAACAGAGATAACCGTGATGTAAAATGATCAAAGTTGCAGAGCTGGTAAGATTTAGGTATGTGCAGAAGTACTTTTTATACCATATAGACTTGCCTTTGATCTGATAAGTTGTTAATGTCACAACTGTTGTCAATCGTTTTCGAGCGCTTTTTTCCGAGTTTTCTTGCTGCCTATTATCGTTATTTCCCTATGTTACAAAAAGTTGTTTTTCTTTTACACCATCGTCAACAATAATCGGTAAATTTTATGTTACCTTGTGATCTAGGGCAAGCTTTCAATACATTATGATAAACTATTTTAATACGAAGCAGACTGCTGCAATTTTTTAAGTCCCTTACGATATTGACTGGTTGCAAGAATCATCAAATATTATACAAAGAAAGTAAGTCTGTTTGGATTATTACATCACGGGTGACGGTGACACGAGGTTTCAAAAACCTGGTGCAAATAAGTAAATGAGGATTCTTAAACAAAGACTTCAATTGTTTTAACAATATTTTTCTAATGTTTTTAGTGGAAAATGCAGAAATTAAATGTAGATTTGATAATAAATGGAGAATTGCATTGCAATTGATTCAGAGGCCCGCGCCCAACAGTAGGACAGTCTTGGCTGATTATGCATTATTATGGGGTGCATGAAAAGAGCCTCCACGAGCGACGATACTTAAGTACGTCTGGCGCACCCTGGGCTGTCAGCCCCGCTGCCAACCTTGCTGACGGGCTAATCTTTTCACCACAGCATGAACTATTTTCGTATAGCTCGTGCTGACACGAGAGAAGAAGAAGAAGATGCATTATTATGAATATGCTATGCGATTAATTCTAGAAGCTTCTATGTATTGTACATTTATTAATATAAATTATTATGAAGAACTGCATTTAGTCCTCTGTGCCCGATAAGATGCGACTCGAGGAGTTACGTATTCGTGTTGTGCGACGAATCGATATCGTTCGCGCTGTTTTACTGTGAGACACCTCTGGCTTAGCTTGTTATGTAGACGTACCTACAGTACTTCAAGATTATTGTACGTAATATTGTATGAGTTCATGCCTTTTAGAAGAGATATCATAATAAAGGGGTGGAGTGGATGCAGAAGGCGGAAGACCAGGTGTTATGCAACTTAGTAGAGGCTTATTATGTCCAGCAGTGGGCAGAGTTACGCGAATTTAAGTTTTTATTAACATTCTACATCAATCGATCTTTATATAGTCTGCCAAACTGCATAACGCAGTTTGTCGGCAGTTCTCATTTGACATTGTTAAAATATTGTTTTTTACTTTACTGCTAATTAAATATTTATTCGATGTGACGTAGCATATTAAGTTTACAGTACAATACATCTGTTAACATTTTACATACTTTTTTTTTAATTAGTACACAATACTTGTTCACAGCTTTCAAGATTCAAAACAAGATCGAAAAAGCTCTTTTCTAAAAAACATCTACATTGTTACTATGGATTTCAGCTTGTCATTTAGATCACAAATCAAGGATCAGTAACAAAAATTTATAGAACAATTGTGAAGGTACAGAACTACTTCTGGACTTTCACACTAATCCGTTTATTATTAAAGGGTTAAATTAATAAACTTCCTCGTTGGTCTAGTGGTCGCAAGCGCGACTGCTGAGCGTGAGATCTAGGGTTCAATCCCCAGGTCGGGAAAAGTATTATTGTGTTTTTCCGTGTGGAATTTCTCAATAGCAGCCTTCAGTCTGGATTTTTGGCCCCTTGTTACATGGGACTTAAACAGAACGGCGAAATGAGCATGTACTATACACCTCTGCCCAACCCTTCAGGGAATACAGGCGTGATGTTGTGTGTGTGTGTGTGTGGTTAATTTAATCCCTCGTTTGCATTGCAAGATACACAGAGACTAACATCGAAGTTATTATATCAATAACATCTATTTATGGCTCTTCATGTTATTGTGATATTCAATAACATCTACTCAATTATGAATAGGCTGAATGCATGTATTTTATGTCCCGGACAAGCGCATCTCTAGTTGACATTCACTCATATGGAAATCCAATCAAGCCAGTGAAGCTTTTGAATCTAAAAGCAACTTTCTTCACAGTTATATGTAACTGTTCATTTATGCCATAATCCCGTGTTATCTCCCTCGTATTACCACACTAAACGTCGGTGAGTCTAATTAGGTAAACTGCAGATAGGTGCATTACGACGATATGTGTGCACACAGACAGCACTTTTAGTACCCACTATAATGTGTACGGTCAGAATCATCCACAGACTATAAAATCTCAGAATTACGTCGATATTTTAAACTATATTCCAAATTTAAATGTTTATTCGATATTTGATAGTCGATTCCGTATAAACTTATGGTGTGTTGAATTAATTCAGTTTTCCGCACGCAGTGTCTTTGTAACGTCGGCTTTAACTTTTACTGCTGACGGTCCTAACGAACCGTTAATACACGTCACTAGTTAGAGCAGCGAGCCAGTCCGCGACTCGTTATTTTGCATAATTACCGACAATCAATAAGCCCACATTCGAATCGGGTGGAAGACTTAAAAATAAATGATCAAGTGCATGTGTTGATGTGGAATGTTGGTTCTGCAGACCATAGCGGCTCTGTATTTTATTTGCGTATGAAGTAATGTCCTAATGCAGTTAATTGCGGTTTATATCTTTTGGAATTATTGGTTTACAGTAGTTTGTATAATTCGATTACGAACGCATAAAACGTGGAGGTTGTAATCGCAGTCATGAGAATGGTTTACTGTCTATAGGTATAGACATTAGGTACTTAAAAAATGTTTGTTAAAAATTCTGTTGGGCGGTGTACAATTTTTCTGATGGGTCCACCCAACAATTGTTTAGCAACCTGCACCATCATTCAGCTGAAAGACGTCTACTGCAAGACATAGACCTCCCAGAGCATCCTGGGGGTCCTGGGGGTCTACTCCCTAAGCACGAAGTCCGTGGTTTCGGCCTTAGTTACGAGCGTTTCATACTCCCTATCACCTACGGACATACGATTATTTTGGGGCCCGAACTAAGAATGAATGACAATACGATTTGACAGTTGTCCCTACTACCGATGTGTTTTTGCCCGTCCGAAAAGTTGAACTTGACACTTGTTTTGTTCACTTCTACGTTTCGGGCTACTTTCGGATGGGCGACTAACTTCGTTGACGGACTTAGAGAGTAGGCTCCCTGTGCTTTTCGCATCCAGCGGATTCCCGCAACTTTCACCAGGTCATCGGTCCATCGATCAGTACATTAAATGATTTATTGTTTTAAACTCAACCATCATTATCAGTTTTATCATTTTAGGAAATAAATCTCTGTAAACGTAATTGAAAGCCTTTTTCACTCTCTCTTTTGTAGCATGCTTCCCTGGACTGTGCTGTTCCAATCCAGGTGTTTCCACGATCATTTTGTCACACACTTCGTCTGCCGTCTCTCGGCAACAATTTTGTTAGAGTTCTACTCCACTTGCCGTCACCACGTCCTGCCAAAGTCCTGTCCGCTGCTATTTTGAGCAATTATAATGTCGTCCGACATTTTGGAATTTAGTCATACATTAGATCTCTGTATTTTGGACTCCGTCTCTTAATGATATGCCTAACATGGCACGCTCCATAGCCCTTTTAAACTTATCAGAGTAATCTTAGATTAAACCGTCGATACTTAAATTGTTGGTTACAAAATATTTTAACGTTAGATTTATTTAATCTGCAAAGGAAGGACATACAAACTTTTTGAGATCTTATGAACTATAATTATATTGATCTAATTGATCGCAGTAAATGTTTTTATTATTTAATTGACAACATTTCATATTTTTAACCTGCATGTATTATTGCGTTAAATAAAAGTAAATCCAAATCCAAGGTACCCATATTCTTCCGTTTTTCGAAATTATGTACTTTTCATTCATAATTTCAACTTTGAAATTCGGCGTATTCTGAAAAGATGTAAGCGCCAAATGACGTCATACATACGCTGGAATGGCGATCTAACCTTTGTTTACTGTGAGCCGTCAAAAAAACTGTTAGTTAGATGTCACTGTCATCTAACACTTGTCTTGTTTATTTTCATAAGTGACATTGACATGTCTTGTTTGACATTAAATGTTTTCATCTGTTTAAGCAACGGCAACTCTTCATTCCACCGTTTATATGACGTCATCACATGTTTTTTGATTTTCATTTCTTTTTTCTCAGAAAAGCAGAAATAAAAAAAAAAAATAAAAATATATTTGAACTCAGGATACGAAAATAAAGAAACGGTATTTTTGTTTTAAGGTCGTGTCAGTTTTGAAATGTTGTCAATTGCGGTACCCTAATAAAGGTAGGCAAATCTAGATCGAGGCGCAAATGGCGGGTAGTTTTAATTGGTAGCTTTTTATAGTCTGTGTCGGTGTGAAATATAAAAATAAAGTGTTGGATACAATTAATCAATTACCTATTATATTAATAGACACTTATTGTTTTATTTTATGACGCATGTACGAGGTTAGTGTCTTAGGAAACATGTGTTGTACAGTTAGTTTAATAAGTTTAGTGTAAAACGCAATTTAGAATATTTTTATGTTAGGTGTGACATTATAAGAATCGTATATACTTTGTAAAAACGGTTCGGTAATTTAGCAGACAATTTTGTAAGGAAGTATAGATTTTTTGTTATCATAATATCTTCCACATTTTAACTCCAATTCAAATCTATTTCAGATTATACGCGTTCCAAATATAATCTGAAATCAATTCAACTGTCGAATTATAATGATTCCGAAATAGGACCGAGTTAACGCGAAAGTTGCAAAATTTTAAACTAATTTAACGTCAGATTTAAAAATGAAATTGTCAAAAGTATGATACTTATCTATTTATATTTTATCTGCTTTGAGTTGTTAAACCGGTTATGACGGTATTCAAAATAAACTTCCTTTTAGTCTAAGTAGGTATAACAGGTAATGCCATTTTCAGTATTATTATATTACGTCACAATTTCTAGCAGAATCGCGTAAACCTTGCGGTCAATTAGTCGTAGCGGAGTCGGCGCGCTTGACGCTTTCTAATTCCGGTCTCTCGGACCCCTTCAGAGAACTATTCGACCATAAACAATGATTTACGAAACACACCCGATAACCAGACGTCGACGCAATACGTTAGCACGACGATTCGATCCGTCATTTTTTCCACGAATTTTCACAACGTATTTTTAACAGACTTTTCGCAACATATCGTGGTGTTTAGTAAAGTTCTTCGCGAGTCTATTAATCTGATTTAAACGAAATACCCACTGAACCCAGTGAACTTATCCATAACAAAGTTTACGATCGATCGACGTTCGCCCCATATGCAACACGCGTCGAAATCGAAAGCGTTCACAAACTTAGTTCGCAACTCGGCTCAACCCTTTCGCGGCCATGTGTACACAACTTGTCAAACTTCACCCCGTTCATTCAAGACAAAAGTTGACGCACCCTCTCTCTCGCGCGTGGGTCACGCACATGTGTTGTTTCGTCTGTCTCGTCACACATGCGTGCGTTTTCCCTAAAGCCCGACGGGGTGAAAAAGCCCCTGTGGCGCGTTGAGGGGTACCTGTAAGGGTGTATTTCGCTCGGGTCGGGTTATAAGCGCATGAAGCCACGTGACGTGATGTTTACGGTTCGGGAAGGGTCCCATTCACGCTTCCTCCGCACACACGGCGCGCGGGCGGAGGGAGCGCTGACGTATCGAGGTGTGTGTGGGAGTCTCCGCGTGTTGTCTACGGTCAGGCAGGCGCGCGTGCTCGCCGTTTATTTTGCAACGAGATTTACAACTATAACTGTAAATTAACTTTATCGAGCGGGCCCGAATCTAGGTCGTATGGAATCAGCATTAATTATCGCTTTAATCTAATACCGATGTCGACTGTACGTACAATAGATCACATGATAGATAGCCGCTCACGCCAAGGATACGAAAGCAATAATATCGCGGGACGAGAAACGCCATAACTATTATAGAACATGCCGCAACTGGGTTAATCTATTGTTTCAGTGAAATATACGTTATAATCGATGTGAGGAACAATTAAAGTGGAAAGAAGTCTAGGTCGACTGTGATGGGCATCGTCTCCTTGCATTGTTCGAGAAGATCGCGTGTCCAATATAAGTCCCCATTACATAAATAATATGGGGTGTAAATACCGAATGCTCATAAAGGCAACTTAATATTTATAAGACTGGTAGACCTTGGGTACCGTTTGATTATCACTGATAAAACAATGGCCGCTTACTTGTAACATTATTTTATGTAATCTCTTGTTTATAAAATGGAATTAGTTCATAATTTATAACAAAAATTTCGTGAACATTTGTTCATGCATGTGTGAATCGTAATTAAGCTTCACAATGACAGAACGGTTTCAAAACGAAGCGCAATAGGTGTTATAACAAGAACACATTAGTGTGATCACACACGGTCACACGACGCCTGGGAGAGTTCATACAAATGAATTACGGCTAACGCGATAATTTCGTAAGCCCACTCATCCAATTTTGCTTTTAGCTATTGAAATGTATTTTCGTTAACTTTCCACTGGTTGCGCGTCCCGTGTGAAGTTGTAGGAGGCCCGCTTTCTATTGTTTCCGAACGAGCTTCCAAAATGAGTCGCTCATTGTCTATGCGCACGGAATACCATAGATGAGGCTTTAATACCAGACATCTCATTTTTCTATGCTCGATTTGTACTTGTAGACCACACAGCATTCACACTAGAACGTGAAATTGGCCATTGTTGCATTGAAATTGGCCCAGTCATCTAATTACATGTGTGATTGATTTTGAAGGGAAATTATTTCATTTGGAACTTTACCTCGTTTTTTTATCGATTCAATCCAGTCAATGCATTTTAAAGAACAAAACCAACTGAATAAACAAAACGTTAATACAAAGACTATTAAATATTTTTTTAAAACAGAACATGGATACTATCTATAGCTTTTTACGGTTTTTGATGATTTTTACGGCTACAATTTACGAAATGAACACTATGTCAGGACTCATCTCTCTTTGAACAGAGTAGAGTGAAACTTTAAAGTCGTTAAAATTCCTTATAAAACAAAACAAACACGTTAAAGTTCCTTATAAAACAAAACAAACACGAGATTTTTGTTTATTGCCAATTTTGTTCTTTTTATAAAGAAAGCACAAAGTGTAGGAGATCATGAGATGAAAACTTTATTATCGTAATTTACTTAAAGTAGTTTTTAAAGGCAGAGTTATAAAATGCACTTGTTTAAAATGCGATTTATGTTTACTGCGAGCCATGAATAAATAATGCGGTTAACAGCTAAATCTTAAAATACTTTCACCGTACGTTATGTTTAAGTACACTATAACTTTCAGTCCTTTCAAAGTTCCGTGTTATATTCATGTGCAGGTTCTAGATATGTATTCTAGTATCATATTTCACTTTTGAAGAGATTTGCGACTTATATCTATGTCAACGAGAAATAAATGTGCACTTTTGGTACTAAATACCAAAATGAATCAGTCGAAGGGTTAATTTTTTATTGAGGTTATGAATCATAAAATTATTGTTATAGGCAAAAGTAATTCGTCATACAGCCTTCACTGTCATACTCATTATTTTTCTGCCACAGATTAAATAAAGCAGTTAAAACTAGTTTACGTTGCACAATATAATAAGTTAATTATTAATATTTGTTTGCTCTTTGCAAATGAAGGTCTGTTCTCTATAATATGTTTTGCGGTCACTATTCGCTTCCGTTGCGTATGTAATCTAATCTACCATGTGGAATAATATCCAAAACGATTGCGGTTGTTCGAGAGAATCGATTCACAGTGGCTAAAACGATACGAGTAAATAAAACATCGATACGGTTTATAATCAAGTGTTAGCGACTTTCTCTGTGAACTTAACAAAAAGTGCATTGTAATTTGTATAAAATTAGATTGTTACGTCATTTTTCAATTAGATATTAATAGAATGTACTGTTAATAGAATGTAATGTAAATGTTCATTCTATTAGGTTTATTAACAGAAAATTAAAACAAAATTACTGTTTTGTTTGGTTTACGTTGCTGACGATCTTTTCTTGTAACGTGGGACGTAAATAAATTGAGCCATGTTATATGGATTAGAACATTGAAGTTAGATTAAAGTAAAGTACTGGTGGAAGGCTACAATAAACTTGTTTTATTATGATCGAATTTCGATTGCTGCTCTAAATTGCTGAGTTCGTGATTGATAGTTTATTAATTTTTAATCATCATTTTGTGAACTTGTGATAGCCATATTTGTAGGATAAAAACGTCAAGCTGTTTTGTATTTTATTCAAAATAGACTAAAATTACATTTTTTTTATCCTATAATGTACAACATAAATCTAAACTAGTATACAGATCTAAAGTAAAAACCTATACAAGCTTAGTTTTAGTATATACTAAACCTGAAACTAGTTTGTTCAGAATCACTAGGAGAATCGATTGACATATTTTTTACAACACATTTTTTATATTTTTTTTTCATAAATTTCAATTTTCTTTCAGTAGGTTTCTACCCATAACAATTGACGGGAATAGACACCTTGAGGCTTGAAATGGTCCGCTCGGTCAGTTTCCGTGTATTAGACAACTCCTGCATAGCACATCTCAGGCATTTCACACTTTTTTAGCGAACTTAACGCGACATAAACTACGGTGTAACTTGCGAGATTTATTGAAAAAAACACATATCCAAGCAGTTCTGATGAAAATCTTGTTGGGGTGTCTCGGTTTTTGTATATACTAAAAATAACGTTGTAGATAAAAAATACTGTGAAACTAGATTTAAACGAGCAAATACTAGAAGTGTAATCCCAACAAAAAATATGCCTGATTAATTAGCCTACTATTGTTATTTGTCATGCATACACGTAAATTGAAAAGATGCGAGCTTACGCAAAATCATAGTGCGTCAGTCGTCCATCTAAAAACGAAAACAAATCGACTTGACTACACAGCTACGCAGTGCGTACTACTTTTGACGTATATTAGTACGATCATGTTACGGGTTACGGAACATGACCAGCTTGAGAAAACAGGGTTACTTTATTTTGGATGCGATTGAAGACGAGGAAAATAGATAGTGATGATATCACTTCTAAACATCCATCACTGTGCGTGAATCTTGACTGCAAAAAGCTATTGAATGAAATACATGAACGATCATGGTTTAGAGCAGGTCTGTGCAACCATGGCCTGCGAATCATATTTCATCACCCTCCCCGCTAACTGTCGTAACTAGCAATTGATAATTTTTCAGAGAAATTCTCAGAGAGTGATGTATCTGCTTGAAATGAATAGAAATAAATAAATAGATACCTTAGGGCAACTACTAAGCAAGCCAAGAGTAAGCCAAAAGCAATATAAAAAGTTATTAATTCATTAATAAAGCCACAGCTAACGCAACTGCTGAACAATTATCAATTGCTAGTTACGATAGCGGGGAGGGTGACGATTTGTGCGACCCACGAAGCGATTTCTAATCTTTTGGAGTATTTTTATTATTTTTCTGTTTTTGTTTCTTTTTGGGGTATATTAAAAGAGTCTCCACGACTGATGATACTTAACTCGTACATACAGTGCACCCTGGGCAGGCAGTCTCGCTACCAACGTTGCTGACTGGCTAATCTCTTCATCACGGCATGATCTGAATGCCAATTCTCGTAATTAAAAATGTTCAAAATATAGTTTCGATCTAGTCTCAGTGTAGTCTCAATCTCATAAATATGACAAATGGTTCGTTAACAAACAACGTCAAACGTGAGATTATATTGAAATGAGATTAAAAGTTGACTGAAGCCAAAAAGGTATTCTGGTTACATTATGTATTGAGCCATTTTGACAAGTTGGAATCCTCATTTATTTCTAGAATTTTAGTCTATGACTGTAGATATCGGTATGCTATCGGTAATAGATTTTAAGTTGACTGAATTGACATTATATCGAGATAGACTGAGATGATACTGAAACTGGACCGAACTTTAAGTGTACCAGAATACCATTTTTTATTCAATTCATAATTTAATCTCAGTTCGGTCAACCTTTAGTCTTACTTCAAATTAATTACGAGAATTGGGCTTCTGATTCACGCGACTGTCGACATAAGAAAAGTTTTTTTTTTCTGAAATGTAGACTGATAACGTTTATTTCCAAAGCCGCAATGCCATGTCTTCTGGCCTGGACAGCACTGCAAGGTTCCTAGACACCTTGATGGTTCATTGGAGTTACCTTTCGCGAGAGAACAGATTTAGCCAACCGTAGACGGTTGGTTGAGTTCCCACCGTAATATTATAACAGAATCCGATGCAGCTGCCCGTTCTCTTTTAGAGAAGCTTTTTCTTAGCCTAAATGTAACCTAACATAGATTACATCTAGTTAGGTAGTCAATTTTAAACAGCAAAAAAAATCTATCTAGAAACTTCACACAATTCAATCAAGATAATCCGAAATCCATTATCTATGCGGGGCATGTTCGTGTTTTTCATTACAAATAAAGTGTCAAATTATTTCTTTTACAAAGCAAATGTTACATAAATTATGTTGGCGTAATGGAAAGTGGCTGCAATTATAAATTAAGTACCTTTTGTTATGTTAGTAACGCAACGAATGATGTTATACAAAAGAGTGAATGTGTTATTCGTATTGGGATATCAAAATGACGTATATGCATTAGGAAAATGATTTTAGTAATAATAATTGTTAGTACGGTCCGCGAGGCCTAAGCTGAGCTTTGGATTTGTGTGAGAATGAATGCAGACGTGTCCTTTGCTTGGTTTAAACCGGTTTATACTGCTTTTTGGCAATCGATTCTATGTGCACTCACACAAATGCAAAGCTCAGCTTACGCCTCGCCAGTTGTATGTATTGCGTTATTGATTTGTTTTTATGTTAACAGCGTCATTTTGCGTCAGCAGGAAAGTGGCATCATTACAGGGAAACACTCACGTCTAATTACTGTTATTCTGCAAGCAAGTTGATATACATTGCTTCATTTGTTTACAAGAGATCCACTAAAGTATTTCGGCACCCTTCCATGGACATAAAACGTTTGTTAAATATTAATCATTATTTATGGCAGCTTTCAGATGATTGCAGTATGTAGTAACTACGCCTGTTTTTTTTTAATGAACGATTAAATGAAACACAAAAATCATTCATTCATACAACGACAACCATTTCAAAATGAATGAAGTTTTTTTTCGAGCCATTTGCTTTCCCATTCATTATAAGTTAGCATTAGCATGTATAGAATGAAAGTAAGTATATTGATATTGAAGCTATAGAAAAAGTTTAGATTGATTTTAAAATTGCTATTTACAAGTGTGGTTGACCGCGCAAATGATTTGTTGCAACCTGGGTTACCAGTTAAGAAATCAAAACTCCTTGTTAGTAATCCCTGACAAGAAATCATCATCGCTAATTTTTGTACACCTCTTTTAGCTGAAAATTGCTACTGGTATGTAACTAGGTTACAATCTTTGTAACAAATAATTGGAAAGTAACTATTTATAAATTCATTTATTTTCCACTTAAACAGAAGGCTAAAAGCGGAGTGGTTATGCCTAGTTAACATTCAACTCCTACTCTACACATAATAATCACCTACAAGCAATCCCTTTCAAAACAGCCAACCGTTTATCCCACAAACATACTCGAGCAATCATTCAAAGTCCCCTAAAATGGGCAAATCCTCTGCGTCTGGCAACACAGGTAACCGGCGCTTGCGCCGCCATTATTACTCACATGAGTGACTCACTCGTGCGCAGATAAATAAACCTGTATAATTTGTAATTAAATTACTGGGAATAATACAATGACATCCATTATTTCTTAGTAAAGTTTTTAACTAATGTCAACTAATGTGTTATGAAATAAATTAAATTTCAAATATGTCAATAAGGCGTAATTCGTGTTTGTGAAACATACACATGTTAATTGTTTATTAATTAATGTTTAGTAGTTTGTAGTAACAAATTGTTTTTGTGTGATTCATTCACAGTTGTACTGTATAATTGAGACCAAACCAAAGCTGTTATTGGTTGGATCTCATTAATGTGCCGAAAATAACGAAGGAATAACAATTTTGAATTTTTTTACATCCTTATTGACCGTCCCACTTCTGAGCAAAGACCTCCCATTTTGCCTTTCAAACATCTCTATTGTATGCCGTTTCTGACCATGTCAGCCCCGCAAACATTCACAATACTACTACAAAATTCACGAATGATTTAAGAAATATAATTCGTGCAACATGATAAATGACAACATGACCCGCAAACATGTCTAACGACATACCAAGTTCTGCGGTAAAAGTTTCTCTTTGAAACTGCTGAACCCAAAACGGCGCGGAAACTGTTTTCCAATCGCTTTTTTGTCATCATTCTCAATCTCGGAAGTCACGTCCGAAGTAACACGTACGTACTAACGTATCTCCATAATGTATGGTCGTGTGGTCACAACCAAATTGTGGTTACCGTCCCTTTGTGCGCGGCCGAAACTTTATAATCGCAGGATCCGTAATCTGATTTCGATTTCATACCGACCTTTTTGTGGCGTAAAAAAGTAAAGTCCACTTCGGCCTCTAAGTAGTTCCCTTTTGTATCGTCTTTCTAAAGTAAAAGGTACACAAAGTTTAAGAGTTGTTTGCAAAGGTATTTTCCTTGAATTAGGGCCGAATAATACTTGTGGCGCCATAGTAAAAATCTTTAAAACGTTAACAGTTATTCGTCGCTGTCTATTTAAAGTAACCAATTGCGCCGTGAACTAGACGAGATCATTCTTAGATTTTCTTTTTCCTGTCTACTTTATGTCTCGTTATCGGTGTACGTTGTACGTTTTTTGTCAAAATCAAAATCATTCAGTTCGTAGAATTATTAGGCATCGTGCATCGCGGCGGTTGAGCGCGAAGCATCTAAAAGATTCGTGCACAAACTGCGACGTGTTCGCCGATTTCATGTGTCGATCGCACTTTTTGGTTGCGTTCCTTTCGTGGACACAGATTTTAATTGCTTTCTAAAGTCCATTCGTCGCTCGATTCCCATGACGGTCGCTGTGAAATTGACTAGCACACGTAGATGCATGACATGTAGTTTTTTCGTTACGTTTTTTATGTTTATCAAGAGAGAGATCTGGCTATGTGCGCCGCGGTCATTGTGCCGCTCAGTGAGAGGTTCGCCGAGACTCGTCAGCGTTTCCGAACGCACTACACTCGTGATCTTATTTCGGTTCTCATTCAGCGAGGGCTCATTCAAATTTCGAATTTAACGGACAGAATCAATTACGGATGTGTGACGATTACATACTGCTACCGGTGGAGGGCGCAAGCGCGAGCGGGACCTCTCGCAGGAGGCGCGGTGAAAGGAGTCGCCGCGTAATGTAGGGATGAATGGATTATGGAATATTAATTATTACCGCGGCGCTCACAGCGGGCAGATACGATCATGCATGAGCATCAATCTTGCTCCGAATTGTACGTCGGCACCTCTTTATCGGCAACAAAAAAATCGAGCAGTGCTTTTTTCTCATGGTCACGGAGCACACAATGGACGAGCGCGCATCTCACTTGTTATTAAATTCGTATAAAATTAAATCTAATGTGTGATTTCAGTTCCGGTTTCGTGATGGGAACCCGAATAACAGTTCTCTATGAGATTTTCTAACAAACAAATCTGTGTTTTAAAATGGCAATGATTTACATATAATTTTGTTGCTCCCGTATTTACGGAGATAGTTATCTACATTTCTATAATTATTATTAAACGTAGGTTAAGCATTTGATTATCTTAATGACGTTGTTTTACTAAGTAATTATAGGTTATTATTGTTTTAGATTGTTTTGAATGTGCTGCAAAACAGTACACATTACCGTACGTAATTGTTCTGTATCAAGCGGGTTTTCCCAACCAAAAGCTAAGTAAGCTGTGCGTCTTACGCAGCTGAGGGCATAACAAAACTCGTCACTGAATCGTATCGGCTGAGCGAATGACGCAGCAATATTACCTATGTGTATTAGAGTCGACGTAGATCCCATGGTATGGCGTTAGTCACTGCACAGCCAGACGAGCGGAAATAAGGAAAATAAAATATTCCTGGCCATTCATGATTGTTACCGCTGTCTATGACGAGTGAAAAATATCACTGTCACAATTTAAGACGTCACTGCTTCATTATGGAATTGACAAGATTTTTTAAACATTAAGATGGTTATTGAAATTAGGTAAAAAGTCAGGTATTTTTTACTTTTTCGAAATGTGGTCGATTTATATTACATTTTTACTTTAAAAAAAAAACAGACGTAAACGCGATGACGTTATTTTTACGGCCGAATGGCGATATATCTTTGCTTTGTCCGTTCAAAACAGCTGTTAGTTGTCAGAGTTGTCAATCTGGCGTCAATGTTAGATTTTGATTTTTACTTTTTATGACACTTTCTATTACTTTGACATAACATTCGTAATTATCATCTTAAAACAATGATGAGCTTAAGCAAAGATATCTTACCTAATCAGCCGTATAAGTGACGTAATAGAATGTTTTTCAGTTTTTAAATTTAAAGTAAGAAATAAAAAAAAAAAAACTATCTCAGGATAGGAAAATAAAGAAATGCTATTTTTGTTTTACTAGCTTATTAATTATGAAATGTTGTCAAAGAAAAAAAGGCTACTTTAACTAGAGCAGTTGGCAAGTACAGTCACACCGACAATTTCTCGACCATACCACCTAGAAACTAGAGAAATGACATACGAAGCGGATATGAGAATATAACTGAACCGATCAAAAAGCGAACATATAAAACGGAACAGCTTTCAATACAAGGGTTATTGATAACAGTGCGTCGTCGTAAAGCGCGTTATTTACTGCGCGGACAGCGGCGAGTGCGCGTTTTCATCCAATTAACTGCAAGTATTTGTCAATGCACGTGACTAACGACTCGGTATTGACTGGAGGCGCCCGCGCAAGCACTGCATCTAATCTTCAGAGGATTTCAAAGTTTTGGTCGCTTTAATGAGTTATTTCTTAATTATTATCATATCTAAGAACAGAAGCATTCTATTCTAACCAGACGCGGCTGAGTAAAAGTATTTAATTTTGAACAAACAGAATTACAAATAAACTGGCGAAACTTCACAGGGTTACTAGGTAATAAATAGAACACATTCAAATAAAAACAATTACTTTAGTTAATCATTTAACAAGGTGTCTAACTAAAATATTAGCGAAGAGTGCATACATAGTAGATGTCTTGACTCTTGATATGTAATTAACTAAAGCTTAGATTTTATTTGAATGTATTCTATCTATGATACCTAACCCTGACAGGTTTCGCTAATTAATTTGAAGTATGTAATCTTATACAGTGTGTCCGGCCATGGACTAGCGATATTCTAGGTACTTATATAGCAACTGTTCTAGTACACAAATACACTACACACTAGGGTCCAATCCACTTCCCTGCTATTTGGTAGCCATTTTGCGTTTTTGTTGAGATATTGTCTACAACTGTATATATTTATGTGAACCCATTGTATCGTAATGTAAAGGATATACAATATTGTTGGCCTCCGAATAAGCCTACTTTTACTTCAGTAGGACCAAAACTTTGAGAGATATGACTTTTTTTGTTCACACATACAGAATATCTCAACAAAAAAATGGAAGTTGATTAGACCCTAGTGTATAGTGTATTTGTGTACTAGAATAGTTGTTATATAGGTACCTAGAATATCGCTAGTAACTGATCGGACACATTGTTTACCGTGATGGTGTGACTTCGGGATATTTACCCGGATAATGTTAAACCGATGGGTAGTACTATTGTGCAATACTGCGATTACTACTCGTTAGCCAAACGCGGTGACTATTATTATACCAGTAACGCTTATTTTATAGGAGATCCATGTTTGATAGCGGGCATTTATGAGCCAATACGATGGGTTAATAGTAATAATATCTGTGCGAATAAGATAGTTGTATAACAATTTTAACAAGGAAAAGGAAAGGCGATAATAGTTTCCTACTGCAAACGAGGATATTGTACTATAATTATTGATTGTTGACCCTCCAAATTAATATTA
Source organism: Amphipyra tragopoginis (assembly GCA_905220435.1). Classification (NCBI taxonomy): domain Eukaryota; kingdom Metazoa; phylum Arthropoda; class Insecta; order Lepidoptera; family Noctuidae; genus Amphipyra; species Amphipyra tragopoginis. The sequence goes on from HG992009.1 coordinate 18,747,421, forward strand.
TTAACGATATTTTATTGCAGGAAACAATTAAGTATCGTGCTCGTAAATCCATAATCCTAAACGTTTAAGTGCATGCCCTTGATTGCTTCTTTTAATCTCAAGTACCTAGTTAGCCAGACGTCTCAAACCTTTCCAATTATGAGAAAAATGCTTTGTATTATTTTTGCTATAGACTGGTTACTACAGCTTAAACACTAGGAAGCGGTGAAGGGTTTTTTTGGGTTTTGACGCTTGTAATCTTAACGTTCTAAAAATTTGTTAGTTTTTTAGTCTTCTTTAAATAAAATTGTTTTGATATCGATTACTTGTCTGCTTTTCCAAATTTCTGTTTATTTTTAATTTTGGGGTCCGAAACAGTTAAGTATATTTATAAGTTACCGCACGTCATTAAAATTGTATCACGGATCTATTCTTCTGAAAGTATACTTTATGTCTTAGAGTTGTTCAAGTCTGTTCATTTCTTTCCAGTTTCTCTTATTTTTACTTCTTATTAATTTTGTTGCGAGGTTCCAATATAGTTCCTTGGGGGACGCCGAGCGCTATCGGTCGGATTTTCGTCGATGACTATTGAAAATTATGGCTTACTGGAGTCACAATGGTGGTATCTAACTCCTATAAAGACAAATCATTAAATTACAAGTCTGATTTTGACTAATTCTTCGTTTTATGAATGCTGCATAGTGTCATTAGCCGTACTTGAAGCTTTTCTCGTTCTTTTCATAACTCATATAAGACAGATATTCCTTGACGTAATATCAAACTGTGGTTTAGTTATAGGGACTATTTATGCGTAATGAAGCTTGACGTCAATGTGTGCGCAGGTATTATGTAATAGTACAGTATTACAATAAATATCTATATTCTCAAGTCACGCATTGGATAACTTTCGTTTTGAAAGAGAGTTGAGGGCAATTATTAAAATCCTTGTTGTGATGTTGGACATAGATGATTTTTTTAAAACATAGTAAACATCATGTTATTTTGTATCATTTGATAGTTGAATACTGGTATGTTGGCGGAGATTCAGTGTCTTACAAAAAAAAAGAAAAATTAAAGTTCACAATTGTTATTGAAGAATAAAAATAACCTGATAAATTGTTATGAGCTGAAATAAATGCGTTTTTGCAAAATAAGCATCAATTACTGTTTTACAATATTTGTTATGTAAACAAACAAGTGGCGGGACTACATTTTCTATGAAAGAACAATTTTTCCTAGAATTTACGCTTGTATTATGGAAAAATCAAACAAAGTCTATGAAAGCTTGCTGACCAGTAAAATGTATAATTATTCAAAGGAAATTTTTTACAATTTTCTTGAAGGTATTTTCAATTTCCCAGAAAAATATTAAAGCTGAGAACAACTGGACGCCACGTGTAAGTTCATAAACAATAAACAATTTAATTTTAATTTATGCTTAATTTCGCACGTCTGACAATTGTAATATGCGTAAACAATAGACGGTGTTCGCATAATATTTTCTTAAAAAAACGTTTAGTGATTTACGAGTGAACCGTTTTTCGTATTTACGGACCACCATAAACTGTTTGTTTTGCTTCTGCTAGTTAGTTTATGGAGATCTAATGTGTGCGATGAGTTTAATCGCTACTTTGACTTTTATGATAGGTATGCAAGAGTAATATATGAGTCGTTAAAATGATAGGGAAATGAATGTGCCATCATACATGCTTCTTAAGGCTGTCACGTGTGGTGCAAATACTATAATATTTTATCTGAGAGTATCTGCGCATTAAAAGTTATAGTATCTGAAGGTATCACACACGGAAAAGATACGATAGTATAAGAAAACCGTCAGTTAATACAGTTTGTATCTGCAGATATTTTCTTAAAGTATCTTTTGTGTCTATTAGAATATTTTGGTATCGGTCAGAATCTTACAGGTAGTTAACGATAAAATATGCAGTACTATCTTCTCTGTGTGTTAGTCCTTTGATTTCTATGAAGAGCGATATCGTATAGCATCGGCACTGCTTGTGGCAGCCTTTAAAAGGGTGCAGCGCATAAACTGGTTAAATAAGTTAATAAAATATAAATGTATTTTATAAAGTATTATACAATATTTAAGTATAAATAATATTTTCCTGCTTCGCCGCTTAATTACTATTTGTCACTAAACATTCTTATCCATATAATGTAGGTAAACAGTTAGTTCTTCATACGAATTAACGTCATTTGTGTTCATACGAGTACTAAAAGTATTGTAGTTTTTTATCGTAATCTAGTATATCTACTCCCTTTTATGTTTTTAAATTCGTTTATTTTCATAGTTTCTACAGGAATATAAACACATTAGACGTACGACGACAATACGTCTATTTCGTTACCTGCCTGTAATTTCATTACCAAGTCTATATCATTTGTCTTTTTTCGATTAATCAACCTAACCATGGGCACTGGGAGGAGGCCCGGAGGGTGCAAGAGGCGTACTTGCATCCCGGTCATGGAAGAAAATACTCGTACAAAGAAGAAAAAAAAGAAAAAAAAAAAGAATTTGACATTAATTTATTTGACATGACTTAAATGCCTAACTTGATTTATCTACCTATAATTATACGGATGCACTTACTAGTTAATAGTATAATGAATCGTTGCAGGTGTACCTCCCTGAAAGTAATCCTGGTGGCGCTTATGAACCCAACAGTACGTGATAATCAATTAATAAAGGAATGTGTAAGTATTTCGCTTAAATTGATACATCAAATTTTAATCTGGTCCTCATGAGCTTTTAATCGGTTTTATTAGTAATAAAGTGTACGGTTCATATTATCTTTAGCATTAAATTAGTTGTGATATAGTGCGGCTTTATACTAGGGTAGGAAGAATGTAGGATACCTAACGTTGTATTTATAAGGCGTAACTGTTTTGCGGACCCGGTTTGATATATTTTTACTTCAGACTGTTTTGTATTTGACGGACATTGTGTGGACGCGAAATGTTTCTTGTGTGATTCTCGTAAGCTGAGATAAAAAGGGATTCCCTTTTGTGTATAGTACTGGTCCGTAGGACCAAAAGAAGATTAGAGCTTCCTTTTTTGGTCTTATGAGTCGGAGGACCAGTGTGTAGTAGGATTTAAAAGTACAACACAACAAGTCAACAGTACTTTGATTATTTGTCATTTCAATTTTATGATTTCGTTATCTGTCAAAAAGGTATTTTTGTATCTTTCTCTAATGTAGTCATTATTTATTTTATAATTTATGTACGCACAACAATAATGTTCCGTGTGGTGCCGGCCGTAAAGAATAGCACTACCCCTTTTCTTCCCGTGGGTATCGTAAAAGGCGACTAAGTGATCCACTAGAGGATAGGCAGCAGCGTTCTCTGACTACTTTAACAACCATACTGCGATCGCCAACCCGCCTGCCAAGCGTGGCGATTATAACAAACCCAACCTGGCTTGGAGGAGACCTATCTCCAGCAGTGGATGTATTTCGGCTGAATGAATGATCATCATGAGATGATGACACACAACAATAATGTACAAGACAAAAACAATAAACAATGATGAGTACAAAGGTACTGCTAATTTCAATAGAAATTTCTTTAGATATTTCGTCTATCTTCACCTATTTTTCGCGAATCTAGAGCGCGCTAGTAAAACAGCCTTTACATGTAAACGTGAATTGAAATTCGCGATATCGCTTATTCAAGTCGGTCGTGTGCCCGTGTGTCGTTGCGACAACTCTCACCTTTCACGACATGGTCACCTGCTGAATAAATTGTGCCTGATAGATACGTACACTTAAATTATTGGCTGAGTGTACTTTTATGCGATGTGGTGTAGTTGCTTATTGTGTAGATGGTATTTTTTAGGGTTGTAGCTTGTAAACTGTTTTTATGCTAAGCGGGAAGACTGGAATTGGAAAATACTTATACTAGGTTGGTCAAAAAGGAGGTACTAATCCGAAAGGGTTTTATAGTACCCATAATGATGAGTAACTTTTGTTGTACCACTTTCCCCAACTGTCAATAGGTTCAGAGAAATATCTATTCAAAGATGACATTAAAAAATACGCTGAAATCTGTCAATCCTCAGCTATGATCAGCTGTGTTTACAATTTAGGTCATAGTTGGGGTCGGGTGATTATTCGAAAAATGTTTGTAAAAAAATAAGAACGTCATTATAATCATCCCAAAGTTCTAAATGCAGATGTTTCAAACTTCAATTATAATAATGAAAAATCAAACTATACCACTGTCGTCAAGCAATAAGACAAGAATAAAAACAATCTGAAACTAATATTAATGTTAACAACGAACGAGAACAATGATTTGCTAATTTTTTTTAAGGATGTTTCGAATATTCACCCGGTCACGAGTTAGAAGCTCCATTTTCTGAATTCGTAACTAAAGCCGGGATGAAGAATTTTTGAAAAAACCAAAATAAAAATAGTTTTAAATGGAAATAAAAATTATCGAATTTTGAAATTTTAACACTTGTTTTAAAACCGTCATCAGTGATACTTTAAGTGGCCTACGGATTAGAACCCCCTTTCCGACTAACTTTGTAGATATTGGTTTGTAAGATCAGAGAACAAAGAATAGGACGCTTGTAATTTTAAATGTTGATATTGTATGACAACAACATTTCTTGGATAAGCCTTCTCTGTATAAGAAAATGCCTTTACCCTGCAGTGGGACAGTTACAAGCTGATTTATTTTTATTTTTAAGGATAAATCTACAAATATGCAATTACAATATTTAGTTGTAATTGCATATGTGTTGTCATGGATTTCCGCAAAGTAACGCCTGATTCCATTATTTAACTTAAGGATAAATAATAAAAATAAATATAATTATCATTTGCATGAATGGTAAAGAATAAACCATCATTAGGATACATCACACCTGAAAGGAGTTCAATAAATTTTCTATGGTGTATGTAGTCTGCTAACCCGGACTGGGGTCTACTCCCTAAGCACGAAGTCCGTTGTTTCCGCCTTAGTTACGAGCGTTTCCTACTCCCTATCACCTACGGACATACGATTATTTCGGGGCCCGAACTAAGAATGAATGACAACACGATTTGACAGTTGTTCCTACTACCGATGTGTTTTTGTCCATACGAAAAGTTGGACTTGACACTTGTTTTGTTCACTCCTACGTTTCGGGCTGCTTTCGGACGAGCAACTAACTTCGTTGACGGACTTAGGGAGTAGGCATCCAGGCCAGCGTGGTGGACTAAGGCCTAAACCTTTCTGTTGTTACGTTATTGTAACATGTTACGTTATGAAACAATAAAACTTTTATTATTTTTCATTCTGAGAAGAGGTCAATGCCTAGCAGTGCAAAATACATCTTCAAGCAGGCCTATTAGCTTAACTCAAATAGCACTTTTAAGGAACTTTTGTTCTAAGAGTTTTCTTCATTAAAAGAAAGAGTTTAATGTACCAAACATTGTTTGGCACCCAATTTACTTTCGTTTCAAGTAAACAAAAGATGCATGAACTTGGAATAAGACGATGCAGTGGAAATCTCGAAACCTTTGTCTCAGTGTAAGAACTAAGAAATTTCTTTTAGTATGCTATATCGGAAGTAAAACACTAGTAGCAAATGACGTCATACCTTAAAAATTTCATAGTGACTTGAAATCACTCTGTACAAGATAATTTTTGTATTTTTGATTTAGCGATATGCTCGCGTTTGACCACTATCTCGCCTGATGGTAAGCGATGATGTGGTCGACGGTGAAGCACGCTTTCCTAGAAGTAACCTAATCACTCTTGACTTCAAGACCCCAAGGTTGTAACTATCAGGAAACACAGACTCCGGCAGGGAATTCCACTCCTTAGCTGTGCGAACAATGAATATGTTCGCAAAACGCTTTGTACGTATGGGTGGGATGTCCACCATGTACCGAGATGGCGCATTGCCGTAAGTCTGATAGTCCGATGATGGAAAGGGTCAGGCGGAATTAAATTGTATAATATTCGTTTCGCGCGACACGTACAAAAATGCCTCCTCAACAAACTTCGAAAACGTGTATCTCTTCTTTTTTCATCCTTTTTATTTACATTCTGTGTTCTTTCTATATTTTCTATATAATACTACTAAATTGTTGTACATTTTTAATAGTAATCAACTATTACTTTTAATTGTTATTCCATAATAGGTAGATATACCATTCTATATTTGCTTACTTTCCTGTAGTGTTTTCTTTCTGACTTTATGTCCAGTACTCCGCTCTAATTTAATATTATATTGTTATGGTTATCTCGCTCTATAGGTCTAAGTTTGCGTGAAGATTGATTTTTAATACGTTAGCAAAATCATGGTATTAAAGGAAAGAGTATTGCTGTATTTTTTTTTTCAAAAGCATCTTATAATTAGAAATTTTACGCGCAATTGTCCATGCATGTGACGTCGTTTTTATTTTTTTTATTTGAATATGGAATATACTGAAAATATAATTTTAAATGTTCCAAATTCTGATTTCGAACAATGCAGGGACTATACTGGCTTGCATCACATTTATCTTTGGAATATAAATATACGTTTCGATATGTTTTGTATATACTTAAATTCTGTCATAACGTCTAACTCAGATAAAACTTATCCAACGTTGATATAATCGGCCCTAAGGCAGATACATGCTTACAGTTTTGGACAACTTTTTAATATGCCAACAAAAACAAAAAAACATTACAAAAATGTTTAACTACTGATTAGTAAACATCTCTAACTAAGAAGGCTGGTGTTCAAATTCAGTTTTTTATTTAGAATAGGCACAGTTCACGCACTTAGGAAAAGTCTCGACAATTTAGTTGCACGGTTCCAAAAACTAGGTAACTACTATGGAGAAGAGCTGGCAAGAAACTACACGGATACTCTTTTAAAATAATTTCAATTACAATCGGACATTGTTATGCTGTAGTGCTTAAAATTATGCGAGAATAATGCAGGTACAAAAATATACTAATAATAATCTACATTTTGATAGGGATAAATGTATCACCAACATTCTCTGGTTAAACAATTGCTTACCAAAAATTGTAGTGCATTTTTTTAAGTAACCGAAGAAATAGAGAAATCGAGAATACCGACCTAAGTATCTAGCCGAAAATAAATGCTGCCTTTTTAAAAGTTACATCACGATTCTTGAAAAATAAATAATTTCTTTTTAAATCAAATTAACCCACAAAATTCAATTCAACAGTAGCTTGTAGCGTTTGTATGTTCTACATATCAACAAACTATTAATTAAACACGTGTATCAACACGGCGAGGCTTGGAAGTGGCGCCGCAAAAAACTACATTAGGCCAAGCAAATTAGCTAAACCTGGACATAATTCGATAACTGTAATTTTCTTTTTCTATGACATAAAGTATTGTTAATTATAGTTAAAATAAATAGAATTAAAAATTTTAAAGCTCCGCGTCAGTGTAAAAAAAATTAAAAACTAAATTATCAACACATTTTGATTTCGTAAGTACAGCATAATAAATAACTTTGTAAAAGTACCTTTATTATGATATGACGCTTGTATTCCAGTAAAAAACGTCTAAATTAAACTAATTAATCTTTCGGGACTATCATTAATGAAGAAGGTTCAGTAAGTTACAGATTTTGTGGATTATCTTACCAGAAATTATAGATAACTATAATTCAACAGTTTATTCTGCATAGTTTAACATGTGTGTTAATAAATTATTAAAAATTAAACAGATTCTCTTTGCGGAAATATAAAGTCACAAATATTTGTAATTTTTGTAATGCCGAAATACATAACTACTTCAAAAGTGTTTAATTCATGCCTTCAAAATATGTTTAGTACCTTAGTAAACAAATTAAACAATAAATGTTCACGATTATTCATTTATTGATATTTTTTCTTTGTTACATTTCAATATAAACGTTATTCCTTGTAGCTTAAGGTCGTAATTTCTTTGTGTCCCATTTCCCGACCGTGCTATCGCGAGTAACGAGCGATTTTTGTATCTCACTATTTATTACTAGTTTTTGCCCGCTACTTCGACCGCGTGAATGTCGGTTATTATCACGGATGCTGACGAAGTCACGAATTAAAAATTTGCCTTTGTCCTTCCCTAGGGGTCGAGCTATCTTCTTCTTAATTATATAAAGGGTGTCCCTGGAAGTATGGATCAAATCGAATAGGGGCGTGGGCAATGTCATTTCCAAACTTTGTAACCCTGAGAATGTCGGTGCAATTTTTTACGATTCAGAAGTTATGACCAATAATTGTTTTTTTTTTTCAATCACTTTGCATAGAAAAAATCATAAAAAAAACTATCAGAGCTATCATTTTTTTTAGGACTTTGGCGAACAGTATGCCTTTCTTGTTGTAGTACTTTTACGCAGCTAGAAAACATGTGTTAAATAAGAAAAAACATTTAATGCAAAGGCTTTTTTGGTCTGGCAATTTTACTCAAGTTTTACTACTACAAGTTTTGAAATGACCTTGCCCACGCCTCTATTTGATTTGATCCATACTTCCAGGGACAACCTATAAAGATTATAAACTACTATTCAATTGTTTCCACTTTACAAAAAATAAAATGTGTAGTTAACTAATAGACTAAACGTTGGGCAGTTCGCTCACACCGCGGCATTTTTCTTATTTTTAGCACTTCTAAACGAAAGGTCCGATTCGAACACGAAGCGTATTTGCTTCGTGGATTCGAATAATTTAAAGAGCATTTTACATGTACATAATCAACCTTGATTATGAAGCTATTTACTTGGATAAGGATTAATATCATGATAGGAATGTCTCTTCATCTTTCGATTTTACTCGTGTTTTGATCGACTCATTTGAACAAAAAAACGGTTGATGTGACTTAACTATAATAATTAGACATATACCCTCATGGACTTTTTTGTGGATAATGAAGAGTGCTATAAACATGTAGTACAATATTTTTATGTATCGTCATTAGTTTTCGCAGCGTACGCCAAATAATATTTTTTTAAGCAAATTTTTGATACCTTGGGTTACATTATTGTAATTTTCTTACGGATCCCTAATTTTTTGATAATAAGATATAGCCTATGGCACTCACGGATAACGTAGCTTAGCTAGCCTATTGGTGAAAGAATTTTTGAAATTGGATGAGTAGTTTCGGAGATTACCTCCAATACAAACAAACTTTACCTCTTTATAATATTATATACCTAGTAAGAATTCGATAGGCTATATAGTCAATGATTGTCAAACTTTTATGAACACGTGGCACCGCGGATCGACTAGGGCCGAAATTTATTGAAATATTGTGTTCATTAGATCGATAATAACTAAATTATTCAGGATGAGGTATTATGATGATTTTACTGTTTTGTGATAGGTACCGTTTTCCAATTTTTTTGTAAATTTTGGTAGACCAGGTATATGTATCATCATCATCATCATTCAGCCGAAAGACGTCCACTGCTGGACATAGGCCTCCCCCAAGCATCGCCACATCGACCGGTCCTGTGTTTCTCGCATCCAGCGGTTTCCCGCGACCTTCACCAGATCATCGGTCCACCTTGTGGGAGGCCTAACCACGCTGCGTCTTCCGGTACGCGGTCGCCACTCCAGAACCTTTCGGCCCCATCGGCCATCCGTTCTGCGAGCAATGTGCCCCGCCCACTGCCACTTAAGTTTGGCAATTCTTCGAGCTATGTCGGTTACCTTGGTTCTCCTGCGAATCTCATCATTTCTGATATGATCACGCAGGGTAACTCCGAGCATAGCCCTCTTCATGCCCTTTGGGTGACCTTGAGCCTTCTTATGAGGCCCATTGTGAGCGACCACGTTTCAGTACCGTATGTAATCACTGGCAACACGCACTGGTCAAAGACTTTCGTCTTGAGACTCCGCGGTAGTTGGGACGAAAAGATTCTACACAGCTTCCCGAACGCTGCCCAGCCGAGTCGGATTCGACGATTAACCTCTTTCTCGAAGTTGGACCTACCTAACTGGACAGTTTGCCCTAGGTAAACATAATCGTCGACAACTTCGAGTGTAGAGTCTCCGATCTTCATGGGAGTGGGTGTTACATGCATATTTGACATGATCTTTGTCTTATCCATGTTCATTTTAAGACCCACTCTTTCGGAAGCTCTACTAAGGTCATCGAGCATTGTACTGAGGTCCTCCATGGTTTCAGACATGATGACTGATGACTATGTCGTCGGCAAACCGAAGATGAGTGATGTACTCGCCGTTAATGTTGATGCCTAGCCCTTTCCAATCCAGAACCTTGAAGACATTCTCCAGTGCAGCGGCGAACAGTTTCGGAGAGATGACGTCTCCCTGCCTCACACCTCGCTGCAGAAGGATAGGTTTCAAGGTCTGATCCTGTAATCGGACTGACATAGTGGCGTTTTCATATAAACACTTCAGCACTTCGATGTACCGATAGTCAATCTGGCACCATTGAAGAGACTGCAGTACAAGCCCAGGTCTCGATCGAATCGAAAGCTTTCTCGTAGTCCACAAACGCTAAGCAAAGAGGCAGGTTATATTCTTCGGTCTTCTGTATAACCTGCCGCAGCGTATGTATGTGATCTACGGTGCTAAAGCCTTTTCGGAATCCGGCTTGTTCGGGAGGCTGGAAGTCGTCAAAACGGTTCGGGATGACTCTTGAAAACAGCTTGTAGACATGACTCAGAAGTGAGATGGGCCTGTAGTTCTTCAATAGGGTATTATCACCCTTTTTGAAGAAAAGTATCACCACACCTCTGTTCCATGCCTGTGGCGTTTTCCCCTCGAGTATGACGGAATTAAACAGCTTCTGAAGGGCCTTATGGACCGGTTTTCCACCCGCCTTCAGAAGTTCGGCCGTAATTCCGTCATCGCCGGCGCCTTGTTCTTTTTAAGGTACTTCAGAGCCATCCTAATCTCGTACAGGCTGACGTCCGGGATGTCTTCGGTATAGCGTCGGATCAATCTAGCTCTTGGGTCGTTTGCCAGATTCGCAACGGGTTCGCTTGTTGAAGTGTACAACTGTCCATAGAACTTCTCGACCTCTCTCAAAAGCTCTAGTTTGGCGGATACGATTCTGCCGTCATCGGTCTTCAGTTTCATAAGCTGACTCTGCCCAATAGACAAATCTCTTGCAAAAACTTTGGAGCCCTTGTTCCGCTCAATCGACTCCTTAAAACGCTCTGTATTAAATCGGCGTAGATCGCACTTCAAGGACTTAGAGATCCGTCTATTGAGCTGCCGGTACATAAGCGCGTCATCTGGAGACTGCAGAATCATCTCGTGGCTTGCGTCCATGAGCTTAAGAGTAGGGTCAGAGAGCTTTTCGGTTCTATTTCTACGACGGGTCTTGAAGATCTTAGACCCGACAGTATGGATAGTTTCCACAAACCCATCGTTGTAATCGTCCACGGAGCTCCCTAGGCATTCGAAACGATTCTGAAGTTCTATCTGAAAGCTCTTGGGGTTATGGACCTGGATCGGTGCAGGACGGAGCGTAGACTTCATCAGTCGAGATCTTTCCAGCTTGATATTTAGACTCAATGTGCCTCTTACCATGCGGTGATCGCTTCCGGTTTTCACCGCGTTGATCACAGAGACATCTTTGAATATTTGCTTCCTCGTCGACATAATGAAGTCAATCTCATTTTTAGTTGCACCATCAGGGTTCAGCCAGGTCCATTTCCTATGCTCACGCTTTCTGAAGAAGGAGTTCATCATAAAGAGCCCCTCCTTTTCCACAAAGCTGGTGACAAAAGTGAAGTGAGTTTTAGAGCCATGCATGGCTCTGGAGATATCCTCATACATGGTCTCCACCTCATCGTCGGAGTGTGCCGAGGTCGCGGCGTATACCTGTACGACCTTCAACGAATACCCTTTGGATATTCTGAGTATAAGGTACGCCACTCTGGTCGACACACTCTCGATCTTCACCACGTTGTTCACAAGGGACTTGTGGACGATAAACCCGACACCACCCTGGGACTGTCTATCGCCCTCCCGGAAATAGAGCAAGTTACCGGATTTGAGGATTATCGAGTCCGGGATTCTCTTCGGATTTCAGATAACCCTATAATATCCCAGCGTAACCTGCTCAATTCTTCCTCGAGTTCGGTAATCTTCTCGTCGGTCCGTAGTGTACGCGTGTTGTACGTTGCCAGGTCCAGTCGTCGTTGTTTGTGGTAACCGGATCTCTACCGGGGATTCTTAGCACCCTACGCCCTGCCGTTACCTAGGCCGCTACCTTGACCAGGGCTAGCAGTGCCGCCGGGGACTAGGGGACGTTTCTTCTTTGTGCTATCCATGGTGGGGGGGTTTGCCATAATCGCCACGCTTGGCAGGCGGGTTGGCGATCGCAGTATGGTACGGTATATGTATAACAGCAAATAAAACTCATTATACAAGGTTAGTCGTAAAGGGGGTAGGCACTAAAATATTAAAGTACCAATAATAATGAATAACTTTTGTTCTACAACTTTCCCCAAAAGTCAATAGTTTAAGAGGAATAGCTCTTCAAAGATTTCTTAAAAAATACGCTAAAGTCTATCTATACTCAGTTATAGCAGCTCAGCAAGCTGGTTTTAATCAGCATCATTATAAGTTTGATGGAAATCGGTTCAGCCGTTGCGTAACTATCAGCTGTTTTCTCAGTTAGGTTATGTAGGTGTGCATTGTACGGCGTTGCAGCTATTGTAAGATCATGGAAGTAAATTTGCTACTTAACTTAACTGAGAAAACAGCCAGGCCCACGTTGTATAAAATATCAAGTATCGAAAATGTATCAAATACGATTTATTTTCAATAGCAAGTTTCCTAGTCAGGTCATACGAATAGTAATAGTGAAATATTTATTGAACTAGACTCGTAAAAACAAACACAATAGAATATCATAACCACATATTTTTTTGAAAATTTCAGCGATGTATCGATTGTTCTTTTCGATGTATCGAGTTTGAAATTAATATATTTTTTTTAAATATTAATTTGATTTATATCGATACTTTTTGGGACTTCCTGCATCCCTAAGTGAGGCCGCACACCGGCATCACACGCTACGCGCAACATACATTTAGGGCGCCACAATTATTGCGATAAAATTTACGCGGCGACAAATGTATCGTGTATGCGCACATCGGAAACACAGTTGTAACGTGGCACTAGCAACAGAATGTCGACATCATCGTCTGACGACGACGATTTTTTGATGTGGCGATTAATGAGAAAAAATAGACGTTATTGGGTTCATCCGTTTAATCAAAATTGTATAGGTTAGGTATAGGTAGGTACTTCCTTTGATTAGATTTTTCGCCGATCTTAGTCCTTATCATTTCTGAAATCCATCTGTTGCTATACACAGTGAGCGTGTGATTATATAAAATAGGGTTTTTCAACCTCTGCAATAAACTCAACGTAAAATTCAATGTTGTCTTTCATTTTTGTAAAGCGCGGCAAACGTCTCACCACAAACTGCACCTACTACAACTGTGTCCTTGATGTGCGGGTTTACATACAAATATACGGGGGCGATAAAATGTGTCGCGGTTCAAATGTGGCGCTACAATTATTGTAACACAAATGAATCTCTGGTGTGCGGCCTCACTAACTCGATAAGACATCTTGCCGCTGACGCCGCGCCCCGCCCCGCACCCACCGCATGCATCCCGCTCCAATACTTTTTCGCGCGTATCATCAATAATATTTTCAATTTTAAAAGCGTAACATTAACATGTTTAATTTTGATGAAAACATGATTGTAATACACAAAAACCTATTATTAAACAAAAATTTCACAGTTTCGATTTTTAACTACTGAGAAAAACATTATTATTAAAACGTAAGAAATAAATGTTTAATTTTTGTCTTAAATGTCTAAAAAGACGCACTAAAGCTTAATCAGATACAACCACCATAGTTACCATTTTTGCTTATCTAGATATTGAGAACAGATGAATACTTTGAAGAAAAACATACATACGAATTTGGTTTCAGTTTAATTTTGCTATTAGGTGATAGCATTTGAATGCCCCTCAAAATTATACTAACAAGGTATTTGGTTACCTATTTTGCTTTTAGAAAAAAGCTAAGTAGTGTACGAAATCTCATTTTTTTTTAAATAAACGGTTATCACCGCGGGTTTTTTACATCATATATCTAATTAATATTTGATACTTAATATCAATATCCCATAAAATAATAAAAACAACGAGTTATCGAATTATGTCCAGGTTTAGCTAATTTGCTTGGCCTACATGGATTTTAGGGTTCTGCGTCGAAATAACAATTAGAAAGAAAAACAATTTATTCAGCAAGCAAATTACATGTTTTTGTAATGTAAGATTGTTCGGAATTCGATCATCACTTGCGTTAATGGTGAAGGAAAATATTGTGAGGAAATCTGCACACATGAGATTTGCACCGTAAAGTTTTCAATCTTGTGTTTCAATATTATATACCTACAAAAAGAAGTAGATATGTCATTGACGCGCCAAAAATAACTATTCAAAATTACACCAAGTGTTGTAATTGGAAATAGCTATCTCTTTCACTCTCATATTTATTTAGTATCTTCATCTTACTCATTAGAGATACTAGTGAAAATAATGCAGGGTCGAATTTTAAACGCCATGTTCTATGAACGTAACATATCTACTTCTTTTTGTATATGTATAAATAATATCATTGGCCAACTAGCGCGGAAACCGTGGTGGACTAAGATCTAAACCCTTCTCATTTAGAGAAGAGGCCCAGAAGTGGCACAGTAATGGGCTGATATGTATGTAATATAAGAATTATTATGATTTAATTTTCTTAGCACAGTTTAAAAATAGCAATTGGATTATTTGATGATACAAGAATTATATTTCGTTCCTTCAAACCTTTGCCCTACAGTGGGACAATTAAAAAGCTGGTATTTGTATTATTTAGTTATTTTATTCCATTTTTAAAATGCTTTTCTTTAAAAAACACACAAATATATGCGAAACCCTACCACACAATCCACACTCACGCTTGCTCGCTTTTTTTGCTCGCTTAGCTCAAGTAATACAATGCTTGATTAGAATGTTAATTGCGCATGCGCTCGCGACACGCAGATATGTTACGTGGCTCATAATTGACGGATTAGTAATGTGTGTCTGTTTTACTACTAGTTTTTATGGCCAGCATAATTGGTTACCACTAAGCAAATGTTTATAGGAATAATTAAATCATTATAATGAATTATTTTGATGGAAATTATTATTTTAAGTGGTCTAGGTCAGGCGTGGCCAAACTATTTTCATAAGGGGCCAGAAAACAGAAATAAATTATGCAGGGGGCCAGACTTTTGAAAAAAGCTTTTTGTTCTGCCAAAACTATCATTTTTGGCGCAAATAATTACCACGGCTATTTGTTATGGCCACATTCTTGCTTTAAAGGCGAGGGTTGGAGGGCCGTCAGTTTGCCCAACTCTGGTCTAGGTCAATAAAAGCGTAAGTATGTGTTTTTCTTTAGTATGTAACAGTAGGATAGGCAGCCGATCACTGGCTGTCTAAATATTTAGTGGTAGATCGCCGACTCTGTAAGTCTGAGCACTCCTGTATTGTTTTATACATATTTTTTTGATAATGAGATAAACAACTTCTTTGTTGTTTTGATTTATTTTTGTAGTGCCGAAATTAAGTTAATATGTTACCTACATTACTTTATTTATATAAAAGGGTATCGAGAGGGCTTATTGCTAGTTATTTTTTGATAGAACCAACAATTTGAAGCTGTGCAACTGCTGTATCAGTCTTAACAATTCTTAAGTGCCTGTAAATGGTCGATTTGATTTATTTATAAAATTGAATATTCATGAAAAGGAACGTGCATTGAAGTGCAGTATAAAAATACTGGCAATTATGTATCAGCATTAACTGTTCCTTATTCAAATTGAAACTTAATTCAATACAGATTAAAAAAATGTTAATGGCTCAAGCATTCTTCCGGCTGTAGTAGGTACTGCAAAATGTTTTTTTTTAGAAAACCGGTTTTTATTTTGGCCATTTAGTTGTGTTAGGTCAGTGCCAGGCGTTGCAGACGGGCAGGTGTTGCCATGCCCTACCCAGACGGCCTGACTGTCTGTTACTTAGAATCCCCTCGGGCTATATTCGAGTTTTGATCTTAGTCTTTTTGTAGACACTATTTTTTGGTACTCATTTCTAAAGAGTTGATTTTTGTTGTATTATTTTTCAAACAGAGTTTCTATAGAGCATGTGAAAGAAGCTGTCTTTTAAAACATGTTTAAAAGATCATGCATGTATTATTTTGGTTTTATTTTAAATTCATAATGTTTCTTTTTGTTGGGGATGTGGGAAATTAGGGCGCGCACGAGCGAGATTTGCAAAAATTGCAGATGTTTTTTGAGAGTTGCACAGTTGCATTTTTATTTGCTATTAAATTGTATTTTTATTGACTATAAAGTGTGATATGAAGTCAGAAAAAAATGTAGAATCTTTTCTATGTGCCTTTGTTATAAATAATTGTATTAAAAACACTGTTAATCTTTATAAGATCAAAAAAATGGTACATCATTTCGAGCAAAATGTTTTTCTTCGGTTTACAATTTTCTTTTTAAAATTTATTTCCCTGAATCGTAATGTACAAGTAGGTCACCGGGCAGACGCGGTGTCGATTGAATGTAAATGCGCAAGCGCTGTCCGCGCATCGCGCTCTCATCCTTCTGTAGGTTGCGCACCCTTTGGTTATAAACAGGACAGATTTGAGTTTTGCCTTTGTTTTTGCTGAGAGAAAGCAGAGTTATTGTTGTTATTGCGATACACAGTAACGAAAGCTATACAACTTTTTTATGTTTATTTCTTCAGCCGGGTCCCATTTGACTCTTGTTGGACTTGATGGTGAGCGCAGATAAGGTCTAATATGAGGGTCTAAGATGGAGCACATGAATCTAAATAGCAAAGACATAAAGGGACTCCACTATACCCCTCTGGCTCTCACATACACACGACGGAACACAGTACACTGCTTGGCGCCGGGATTTAATGGGTGATAGCTAGCCAGTCGGACCGTAAAGATCCTACCACCAAGCGTGATGGGTTTTGTTGAATCTTACAAAACGCGCCTATTCACAGAGTGCGGTGAGAAAAAATTTAGCCCGTCCCAATCTCGGAAGAATGTGTTAGACGTCACCTATAATATCATATGTCGTACATAAATTCTAGTGACAAGAAAAGTAAGGGGTAAATATGCTGAAATTGAAACCAAGTTTTTTTGCAACAAGCGCCAATGTCAGACTACTATCGATTCATAAATAATCATACCTAATTACAACAATGATCTGTCAACAAACTTGAATTTTGATTGACACCCATTTACAACTAAAGTAGTTCATTCCAATTATGATTACTAATTATTTTGTGTACATTCTACAATGTGTCAACAGTCATTTATTGGAACGTAATATAAAATAATTGGAATAGACAGGATGACTAATTAGAAACTGACCCATAGTTCTTACTAATGACTGCGTAATCTTTTGGTCGCTCATATGGTAGTAAATATTACGTATTTAATATAGTCATAAATTATGACGTCGTTATACGGCGGTCATAAGTTCAACTGCACTTATGCAGATTATATTTACTTTCTCTTATTGAGTAAATATCAACAATGCTCTATTTGGACATACATTTAAAGATGTGGAACAGTTATAATGCCGTCCCTGACATTTATATCAACAAAGGAATCTGTAACTGATCTGTCATCTACAGAGTAACTCATCTCCTCAATTGGGCTTTACTTGTGCGGAAAGTTAAGCTTTAAACCTAAACCAAAAACTCATTCAGAAAAAGTTTTTCGAATAAAAAAACAACTTTGAAACGTTATTTATTACTCAGTGAGACTGACAAATAACGTCTAAGTACGAATGACACAAACAGTAGATTGTCCCGTACCGCAGTGACGCATAGCGACAGTAGCCGCCCTTGCGTGCGCGCACGGTATCTAGCGCTTCGTGCCAATGTCGTCGTTTGCGCAGTTTTTTCTCTCTTTTTTTTGCCACCCTTGAAGGTCGTGTACCTGATGTAAAACCTCGCGTGTCAGGTGATGAATTAATGTGAACAAATTACTACTCACAATGTGGATATTTGAAGTAAAAATTATATTGTGAGAGATATTTTATCAATAATTTTCAATTTTATTGGATTTTTTTGGAGGTATGATACTTTTCTTCGTATTAAAAATACCTATATATACAGCTCGTATATATATTTTTAACACGAAGAAAAGTCTGTTTTATCAACTTCATAATAGGAACTTTTATGTGTTATTATTATATTTTATTAAAATTGTAATTGGGTTAGCGTGATAAAAACACCTGAGTTATAAATGAGACATTTTCAAACCGGTTCAGTTTGTATCTTGAACAATGGAAGTCAATAATAATATATGAAGGTACGCGTATAATATGATGTGCATGTGATGTCTACTAGATAATATTTTTCACATCTTAACATTATAAAGTTTTTAATCTTATAGGAGCAAGAATTTTCAATGAAACTAATGAAACCAGAGCGCTATTTGAGATTTTCGCCACAAATAGATTAAATGTTGTCAAAACAGGTAAATATAGTGACAATTTACAGCCCGTTGTCTATTTACAGTACAGTAGTTGCAAAAAAGATATGACAAGCATATCTCTTTCAAAAATTTCAAAAGTTAAAAAGAAAGAACCCTTCAAATTTTGAGGGGTGTTTACTCTTTTAATGTCAACTTTCTGTGATTTCCAAATTAGTGTTGAAGCAATTTCTTCCTTTCCGACATTGTATTTTACAAATATGGTAAGTTTTATATGATATTGAGTACAGTTTGTTGTGGATATTGATTTATAAATTAGAATAACATGAAATTTTCTTTCTGTTCAAAAATTCTTCCTCATTTTTCTGCATAGAGAAATTCAATCAGTATCCTCGAGTGTTTCTAAAACACAAAGAATAAGAACATTTTTGGCGCAATTTACTAACAACAGATCTTTTAAATCGAATATTATACTGCGTAAAATTAAACCATTTACAACATAATAATACAAATAATATAACAGTAAAAAAGGTAATGAAAGAATAAGCGAGGAAATTTGGATTTGCTCGACTCCAATCAGGAAGCCTCGCCGACGCTCTGTGATTGCCAGCAGTCCCCGCCAACCCCTCATTACATTTACGCACCACCATTAACTGTAATCAAGCTCATCACACACGGAGATGGATACAATAAAATGTACATTTGTAATAACCCGCCACAGAAGCTGATCAACCAAAGACAACCTGAACAAAAAACCTTTCATTGCTAAACTTGGCAACTCAAAAAAAATAAAGAATATAAAAAAAAGTATCGTCTACCGAACGTTCGAGTTGCCAAATACGAAAATGTAAACACGAATAAACATTTTAAGTTGGGGCAATTTAAAATTTGATTTTCGAAATGGAATGACAAGTGCGGAAACGTTCAAACTCCCCTCGTGTTTAGTATCCCCACGCACGTCGGCGGCGAGAGGCGAGTGCGTGCAACCCTTCATTACAACCTACGACTATTATGGCGCAATCAAGCACTCGGCACATACGCGAAACTGAGGAAACAATAAAACAAAATTGACGTATAAAACCACTCCTTGGACTAATTCCAACCTGAGCCTCTAAGGTCTGTTGTGTGAAATATATTAGAACTGTAATTTATGAGTGCGCTTTCAAATTGATTGGGTGCTCAACTTTAATTGACCAAATTGATGTCTCCTCTACATAGAATAAAGTTAAACTGCTCTGAAAATATACCTCAAACTTTGCAATTCACCTAAGATTTTGATAGGTTGGTCAAAAACATTAACCATCGAAATCTTTACAACTCAGCGATTTTTAACCCCTTTATTTTATTCGTTAGATATAAAATCGATAACAGCAATAAAGAGAACTAATCAGACGTGATTACGATTCCTAAATTAGATTATGACAATCAGAGAATTTCCACCATAAACACGTTTAGAAATCGAAAAGAGCTCGTAAAACAAGATGACTGCTGGAATTGCTTCCTCTTTCATACACATAAGGAGACGCACAAGCAATAATTATTGAGGTGTAAAATTTACACTGACACACCTTTATGGGAACCATACGCGATCAGTGACTCGAACACCACCGTCCATTTATAATGATATTTTACGGCGAATGTTTGCGACATGCTCACTTAATGGACTTTATAAAGTTAAAACCTTTCACGCGATCTTAGAGATAATGCACCCGACGTATGAATAGGTGATCTTAATTTATCTGTGAACCGTTCCGGTTAACACTCGGTATCGGTCGCTAATCGAATCACCGGTAACCTGTATGCGATTTATGAAATCGATAACGCTTCAACGATAACGGATCCTTTGATGATTCGAGTTTAATTAGACTTTTAGATTTATTCACATCGGCCGCTCCGTTTAAGCGTTTGTAATATAGATCACATCTCATTGGATTCTAATTAGAAAATATTTTATGAATATTATTTGGGAGCACTTTAATAACAGATTTGACCATAGAATTGATAATATCATTTTAGTTAAAAGTTTTTAGGTCGATTGCATATACTTGATATGGTAAAAATAGGCGTGCAAAAACATCATAAGATTGGTTTTGGAGATGTTGACAATGGATCAAGGTCAGTTTTTACCACTAATTATTTGTTTACTTAGTAATTGTTCGTCCATAACGGCATTGATATGATCGGCCTTTGTTTTTTAACATGTCGATGATTTAGTACAACTACCCACTTGTTACTTATGCATTTTTTATGATTTGTTTTTGCTATACTTTGGCATTGCGAATGAATTTTCTTGACCACTTTGAAAATAAATCTTACCAAATTCTAAAAACAATGTCACCCTAATCGGAAAAATAAAACTTGTATCCATCAACACTTAGAAAAATATGTTGAATGTTGTGAAAATTTGTACTTACTGTGCGGTGGTGTTAATGATAGCGCGGAGACAGCAGCGGGTGGTACTGGTGGGAACATATCCTGGTGTGGCGCGAACATACGTGGCGGCGGCGGCACATCCGCCTCTGGCTCCTCCTGTTCCTGCTTCGGTGGTGAGCGAGGCCTCGACAGACGTACTGCCTTTAACCCTCCACTCGGAGAACGACGCATTGACAAGTTCTCTGGCGTATCTGACTCTCCTGAGCGGCGACGAGGCCGAGCCTGTTTTCGTCGTGGCTGAGGGCTCGCTGGGCTCACTGGCGGTGAAGGCGCCGGCGGTGTCGTTTGCACTGGGCTCCGGGCCAACGGCGTTGGTGGCGGGGACCTCGCATGTTCCTCACGGTCCTGATCAGCCAATCCCCGAACCTGGAGCGACTCTCCAGCGCGTATCACAGTCCCGAGCTGTTCTTGTGCCACAGACACCTCTCCACGATACATAAAGTCTACAACTGCTTGAACCTCCCATCCTTGGAAGTCCTTCAACACGATCACCGGGTGTTTGCACGGGTTCTCGCTAAATATCCGGCGAAA
Organism: Amphipyra tragopoginis; assembly: GCA_905220435.1. Taxonomy (NCBI): domain Eukaryota; kingdom Metazoa; phylum Arthropoda; class Insecta; order Lepidoptera; family Noctuidae; genus Amphipyra; species Amphipyra tragopoginis. The sequence continues at coordinate 18,768,889 of HG992009.1, forward strand.
CAGTGGACTGCAAGCGCCCAGCAGCACCTTGTGAGCACGTACGCGGCGCTCCGCGCACACAAGCGTCACGTCCACTAGGGTCTCAGCATGCAGCAGCGCTTCGAATGAGCGAAGAAGATGCGCCTGGTGATTATTCCAGCGCAGACTGTAATGTTCTTCGCCGCCGCCGACGGCGGTCGTCTTGTCGTCCATCGCGCGCGCCGGTGTCAACGCGTGTGTCGGAGCCGCGGTGCGGTCCAGCAGCGGGCGCGTGCGCGGCTTCGCGCCGCCCTCCGCCCGCTTCGCACCCCGCACTCCCCAACCCTTTCGTCGCTCAAAGAATCGCCTTCCCGCCGGACCGCAATCTTCGCATTGCACTATTCCGTTCGAGTTCACACAGATTTTTTTTTCAATAACAGTTATGTCCGAAAGCACTGAGTCACCGAAAAGTTTGGTAGCACTGCACGGTTCGCGTCGCTGGGACTGCGCGCTATCGTCGAGGGTGGCGACGGGAGCGAGGACGGCACGTACGTGTGTCGCGGGTGGCTCGCGAGCGCGAAGTGAGCTGACGAGACGAGCGCGCGGTACGGCGATGTCGCGCGAATGCCGAATATCGGCTCGGCGTGCGGTCGGCGGGCACTGGCCGCCCGCGCCGGTGTGGGGCCCGCCCCCGGCCCCGCCCCGGCCACACACACACACGTACGGGCGCAACGCGAGCACGCCTCCCCCCGCGAGCCCGCTCCCGCCGCCACACATGTGTCACATTACTCGAATACCTACACACATGTGACGCCTCCTTCACAATATGTACTTTTCGGATACCTACACTCTATTTATTTGTCCGTTCTGAAGTTTTACTAAAGAAAATTTTGCTGTAAGTTTTTCTGCAACTTTTTTAAGAGTAGCAAAAATGTTACGCTGAGATAGCAGTTACTGGCCATTCGGGTGCCTTCGTTATTTAAATGAAGAATTTAAGGTCGTAACTTTTTTGCATCCGAAATGCGGTGTTGTCGCGCGCCCCCAGTCGAGCCGAGGTCGAGCGAAAATTAGGACATGTCCGAGATAACGCGGACGGGTGGTAATACTACACAAATCACGAACAAATAAATTATTACAGAGATTTTATTTTGAGGAAGTAATTGGGATAAGGATAGATTTAACGTGATATAAATGTATACTGTAAGTAATCAAATTGTTATTTTTAGTTCACAATATTTAGCGATTTAATTGTAAGTAAAATGGTTTGTCTTTAAATGCTCAATACATAAATCATGCCATATTCACGTGACACTAAACAAACAATTTAGCCGTATCCCAGGTGAATGGAGTCCACGGTAAATATAAAAATATACCTGACAATTGTATAGTGACCGTTACAGGCTGGTTGTAAAATTGGGTTCATTGTATTTACGTAGATTTTGTTTCTCAAAATTACATCTTTAAATTCACTTATCTGTAAATAACGAAGCACGTGAGTTTGTTTTAAAAACCATGAATCATTATTATTCTTTAACAGCTTTTGAATAAATCTGATCAACGCAATAATTAATTATCAGCTGTCAAATCTTATGTCAAATAATGTGATTGGTTGTGTTTTGTTGACAACACATTTGTTGACAAGAAATTTGACAGCAAATGAAATTGAACATCCTTTCAAAAACCGAGTTTAGACTCCAATATTTTCAGATTCAGTAAAGATTTTGTTTTAATAGGTACTCACCTGAAGTGAATATACCTAACTCAAAAAATAACCGACAATAACACGGAGTGCCAATCTATCTTGGCCGGTGGCAAAATATTAAACTAAATTCAAATGTACTGAATTTGACGTATTATTGACATTTGCCTTTGCAAGAAGCGCCGCCATGAAGTGTCAAATTATACTGGGCACCTGTATAGCGACAGTCATTAGTTGTAAATGCTTTGTTATAAAAGGAGGTAGAGGTTTATGAGTGTGTTTATGGGCTTAAAAAATAATTCCATTTTGTGGAAAGAGTAACGCGTAGTGCAGTACTTGGAATCGTTTTGCCGACTTATAAGCTGATCGGGATGTTACCTGCTAAATGTTAATGTACCTAATCCAAGGTCCTAGTATATACAGCGTGTTAACGAATTCGTGAAATTCCTTCAAACGCGTGATCTACTGGTGACACTGATTGACCCTGCATAGGTTTTTTTCAGAATCAACAAAAAAAACGTTTTCAAAAAATGAACCATGGTATTCTGCATCTGAGTAATTTTAGCGTCCCAAGTTAACAGACTGCGTGGAGCGATATTGCGCTAGTCGTGCCCGTCAACTATGGCCTCGACATTTTCTATCACATAAAAATTTCATTTGGAAAAAAAAAAGTTTTTTTTTATTTCATTTTAATTTGGGGTTAATTTATAACATTAAGTAATAGATCATGTGGTTTGAAGGAATTACACGAATACGTTTACACCCTGTATAGTAAGTACCTATACAAGGTTAGTCGGAAAGGGGGTACTAATCCGTGGGCCACTTAAAGTATCACTGTTATAAAGTACCTACCTAAGTGTTAAAATTTCAAAATGCAATAATTGTATTTTGATGCAAATTATTTTGTTTGTTTTTTCAAAAAAAATCATCCCTACTTTAGTTACGAATACAAAAAATCCATTTTCTGAATTCGTTTGCTTCTAATTCGTGACTCTAAAATGTAAACACAGCTGACCATAGCTGAGGGTAAATAGATTTTAGCGTATTTTTGATGAAATCTTCGAACAGCTATTTCTCTTAAACTGTTGACTTTTGGGGAAAGTTGTAGAACAAAAGTTATTCATTAGTATGAATGGGTACTTAAACATCATTTCGGATTAGTATCCTCTTTCCGACTAAATTTATATTTATGTGTCACCGTTATCTTCTGAAAGGAAAGGAGAAACTGAGTCTTTTTGAGACTTTAGTGAGGATATATATGGGTCTATCACGAAAATACCCTTTTAGAGAATAAATTAAATCTGAATTAAACAGGGACAACAATATGTGATTCTATGTTTGTTGCAATATACAAGCTTAGTTTTAGTATATACTAAACCTCAAACTAGTTTGTTCAGAATCACTAGGAGAATCGATTGACATATTTTTTACACCACATTATTTTCATTTAAATCAATTTTGTTTCAGTAGGTTTCTACCCATAACAGTTGACGGGAATAGACACCTTAAGGCTTGAGATGGTCCGCTCGGTCAGTTTCCGTGTAATAGACAACCCCTGCATAGCACATCTCAGGCATTTCACACTTTACTAGGAAACTTAACGCTACATAAACTACGGTGTAACTTGGAGATTTATTAAAAAAAAAAACACATTCAGGCAGTTCTGATGAAAATCTTGTTGGGGTGTCTCGGTTTTTGTATATACTAAAAATAACGTTGTATAAACAACGTAGGTATATGATATTGTTATATTCAATGCTAATGGTTGTTCTTCTGTTCTAGTTCTTGTATTATGATAGTGATCCATCCATCTAAAATGTTTGTGCTAGGCTTTTGTCGATGTAACAGTCTCTATCTTTCTCCGTACAATGCTAACTCCCTGCAATATGGTTGAGCTAAGCGATACGGATGTGCACGTCATGCTCGTGAACGGATGCTGTCTGTCGGGACTGGTCAGCCCTTAACTGCTATGGCAATCCTAGAAGGCAAATTTTTCTATTTGTTACTCTTATGTGAGTTTATTTCTTACATTAACCTGCATTATTCTCATTCTATTTCTCACACTACTGTAATAGAACTGTCATGAACTAAGTATTATTTTGAAAAGAGTATTTATGGAGTTTCTTGCCGGCTCTTCTCCATAGAACCTACCTTTTGGAACCGTGCACCTAGTTTTGACGTTTTAAAAGTGCCTGTAATCTGGTCTATTTGAAATAAAAAAACTTTGACTTTGACTCTTTAATTTCTTTGTATGTTTTACTTCTGTGTTTTCCTATAATTATATCTAAGTAATATTTTGTACGATACGTACTTGTACACCAGAACTGCCCGTTATCTCTTTCCGTTCTTCCAATCCATACTAAGGTTGTCTGGAAGAGATCGCCTTGTGCGATAAGACCGCCCATTGTACATATATTGTGTAAATGTTTGTACTTTTTTTTTTACCGGTGTATTATGTACAATAAAGAGTAAAATAAATAAATATAATTACTCTGTGTACTTTGTTGTTTATCTACCTCGCTTCCTCTTTGACTTGCCTTTAAATTGTTCTGTCTAACCTTCTCTCAATTATGTCCGAGTCAGTTTCTAGTCTAACCAGGGGGCCTACTCCCTAAGTCCGTCAACGAAGTTAGTCGCCCGTCCGAAAGTATCCCGAAACATAGAAGTGAACAAAACAAGTGTTAAGTTCAACTTTTCGGACGGGCAAAAACACATCGGTAGTAGGGACAGCTGTCAAATCGTGTTGTCATTCATTCTTAGTTCGGGCCCCGAAATAATCGTATGTCCGTAGGTGATAGGGAGTAGGAAACGCTCGTAACTAAGGCCGCAACCACGGACTTTGTGCTTAGGGAGTAGACCCCCAGTTGCGGCTGAATCTCCGTAACTTGTTATTGGGTAATGCCGATATCCGTTGCCTTTGCATTATGATATAAATAAATAAATAAATATTAGCCTGTAACTGTCCCACTGCTGGGCAAAGGCCTCTTCTCATACAGAGAAAGAACGAGCATTGATCGCCACGCTTGCTCATTGCGGGTTGGCGATTTCAGACCATAAGTCCAGATTTCCTCACGATGTTTTCCTTCACCGTTTGTCAGTGGTGTCTTAGATTAACTAAGAAAGTACATATGAAATTGAAAAAGTCACATTGGTACTTGCCTGGATTTGAACCAGCAACCCGGTGCTTAACAAGCGGGGCTGTAACCTCCGGGCCACCACGACACTATGATATAAAGAAATTAAAAGACATTCCCTATAATTTCTCAATTTTAATTCAAGTGTATGAAAATCTACACACAGTTAACAGAGATAGTGATAAACACAGTAATTTCACGAACAAAAACATAGGTGTGGTACTTCGTCGTCACAGGCGGACAGGTAAAGTTTTAGAAACAATGGGCGCCTGACCTATTGTTTCAAAGTGTCCTTCCTTATACCTGTAGGTACTTACGTGTAAAATGTTACCTGTGTTATGAGCGTAAGGTGCAGCCACGTGTAATAATATGTAGGTGTACCTAGCAAACTTAGTTTGTAATTAATACATTCGAGTCCACCATAGTTTTCATAGAGTTCCTACGCCATGCCGCCATACATAATGGTTAGTGGACCTTCCAGGGGGGCCCCTGCATTACGTTTGCGGTAAGAGTGAACCCTCGAAGAGGGTTCTTGGCATTAGGTTTAAAACCATAAAACACGCTACTACGTAGTGCAATACGGCCGACGTATCTTGGCGAGTGTGAAGTTAGCTGATTAGCTGCGCAGTATACAATTTTGTTTATAAAAGATTCTTTGCGCAGCCAAACAACTGGCTTCTTTAAACGACTGACTTACGTCGGCCGTATTGTAAGAGTGTTTTCAGGGATCTTGTTGTTTGTTTTATGACGGTGTATTTTTTAAGAAAAACCTACACTTAAAATGAGCCCTCCACGAGGCACATGAACGTTTTAAGAAATATTCAAAACCATAATTCACGAATTATGGTTTAGTTTGTGTTGGTATATGTTTGTAAAAACTAAGTGTGTAATATTACATAGATCTAATAGATAGCTTAGAAGAAAACCGCTTTTGAATTTCGCTTGCATACATATTATTACACGTGACTGTATTTATTGTTATAGGGTGTAGAGTGCCTAATTTAATGTCATTTTTTTTATTGCTTATGGTGTGATTTATTGTGATGATCATGGAATAGAAAGAACACGTGGAAGAGCCCACGACGCTATTGCGCGTGTGTCATAATTATGCGGAGATCCGCAAGTCAAGGGAAACCCAACTGAACAATATAACAAAACTATTATTGTTGCCTTAGCTTCATTGGTAGGTGAAGATCACCGTTCCAGGGATATTCATCTCCCAAAGATTCAGTTCGCTCTTAAACGTGCAACAGCTCCTAACATTATTCAACTTCTTGAAAACTATGTTTTTCTTGTCCAGGATATTCCCGAGGGAGTTAGATCCCAGAAGCGAAACAAAAAACAAAGAAAAAAAATTAAAATGATCGTTAAGCGATTTAAAAAACTCCGAGTGGTTAGCCCATGGCTCACGCGATTAGCTGCTTTCTGTGACACGACGTCTAGACTTTTATTACCATTATAACAATTCCATAGTTTACCTGAATCCGGTTATAGACTAGATAGGTACCCTTTAATTTAAAGGTAATAATGTTCCGAGATTAAAAGCTTTTTAAGATAAGTGGCAGCCCTTTCTCATCATGAAAAAAAGTTAATCAAGACAAAAAATATTTTTAAGCTATGACGTACGATACGATCAATACTTTAATTATTTAATATGCCATTCGTTATTTTGTCGATTCAAACGAATTGTCGTTATACGATACCTACTAATGATTTATAATCCGCCGATTTAGGGGATTATCGGATTAAAATGCGATAATATCGCATTATAAAACACTTTTTTATCATATTATAATTATTATAAAATACTTACGTGGTAACGCGTTGCAAATGCCACATTTTTTGTTTAATGTTTTTTAATCCCTAAAATTAGTGGAAATAAACCTTACGTCTCTATCAAATAACAGATTATATTTTTTGTAATTAATTAATGTGTACCTTGTTTTTATTGTTTAGTTTTTAATGCAACTCACAGTAGATTATGTTATCGAAGTCCACGGGCCTAATTCTCCTAAAATAAATTGTTGCCAAACGCAATCGAACCACAACCGTCAGTCAGTTTTTGTTTTCAAAAACTTTCAAAATGATTGATTTTGTTTTTTGTGTCAAACAATAAGACAGCTTTTGAAATTGAGAACAGTCGGAATGAACGGTTCGGCCTTGGTTCGGTTGTGATTTTTCAAGATTTATTTTAGGAGAATTGGGCCCCTGTTAAATTCTCATAATGGGCCGGAGTTTCGAATTAGCTTAGTAAGCGCAAATAACCTTACCCACTGCAGAACATGGGACTCTCAACCCAATTATCGCTACATTGAACGGTTAAAGAAGAAAATGCCATAATCACCACAAATGACAGACGGATTGGTGATTATAAATTGTTGTTATTAGCAGACAGGAGGATGCTACTCGTACATTATCTATTAGTCACCTTTCATGAAACCCACGATAGACTTGTATCATTGAAATGTGGGTACGGTAAACCCAGTACAATAAATACTACGATGTAAGTTGTGTGCGTCTGCAATCTTCGTGTTTCAGAATTTGTACGAATTATGCGACCAGTTTAGTAACATATCCGGAATTGATCCAAAGAGGACGAAGCCGGAGTTATGTATTAACAAGACGCACAAAGAAAAATCGACCGGGTCACATAATTCGTACAAATTCGGTAACACGAAGATTGCCGAGGTGCAAACTAATTTATTAATTTATTCAGTAACTGAATTTGACTGTCGAACTTATCTTCAGGATATCATATTCAGGATGCCGTTGCTGTTTTCACGCATTCTGCTGAGCAGTGAGTCTGTCTTTTTGCGCATAACTTAAGTCAAAGTACTGTAGGTCTCTACAAGCCCTTTCAGAATAACAGTCGCGATATTACACATACAATTCTGAATCCACAATTAAAACATTAATTCCCATTAGGAACTTTCTAGTGTTTTAATTAAGTTCATATTAAAGTCATATTAATATACATTTGGTACTAAGTTAATCAGCGGATCGCGTGGCAATGTATATGGAATGAAATAAACATTTATTTAGAACATATTCGTAAGTGGGCAGTTACTTTACGATTTGTTTTGATGATAACCATCTTTTGAAAAGTTCATTGAATTATATAGCGTTTTTTCCCCCTTTTTGTGAATTGTTTTCAGATATCGATAGGTGAATATTTTTATCGTGAATGTCCTATGATACTTAGATGTTTTGTGTCATTTTTCTTTATTCTTTTCACGATTTTTGTATATAATTTATTCAAACTAGAGGTCGTCCGTGACTTCGTCCGTGACTTCGTCCGCGACTTCGTCCGCGTGGGTGTCGTTTATCGCGTATGAGTGTCATTTTTTTCAGAATAAAGGTAAACCTGCCTTCTTTACAGGTTTCAGATAATCTTTGTACCAAGTTTCATCAAAATCGGTTCATTAGTTTAGTCGTAATGAGGGAACAAGCAGACAGACAGACTAACAGACAGATAGATAGTTACTTTCGCATTTATAATATTAGTAAAGATTCTTTTACAATTTGCAGGAAATGCAACTCTCGTCTAAAAAAGATTTGTTGTTAGATTTTTATGGGAACATTTAAATGTGTAACCTATATATATTAAAGAAAAACAATAAACGAAAGTCCGCGGGGGTTGGATTACAATTACAATTCACCTCATCTGACTTGGCACCGTAATTGTGGCCGAAATACAGCAATAGGCTCGCCATCACATGGGCGTTAATACAAGAGCCGAAACGTGGGTGTAGTACAGACTCCTGTAATAGGAGAACACCTCTACTTACCCATTCGTGTATGTAAATAAACAAAATAAACCGTTGCATAATGGTTACCAAAACGATGTTATTGACTGACACGGTTTCGGCAAATTATACTCCACTTTTTTATTAGACCAAGCATTTGAATAAAACTAGTCTAAAAATACTGATAAATATTTAGTAGCAATCTTCAATTGCCTAACCTTCGAATAGTTCGAACCTCGAAAAATGTCAAGGGCAAGCTCCCATACATTTTCGTATCATTATTATTTCCCTATAACCGTTCTATGGCAACCGTACCTATATCATAATTTACCTTCTTCTTCTGCTTAGCCTTTGCCCAACTATGTTAGGGTCAGCTTCGAGTCTAACTGGATAGGACTAATACCAGTATTTTACACGGAGCGACTTCCATCAGACCTTAGCAACAATACTGGGTAATGCCGATATCCTAAGGTTAGACCGGTTGTCAGATTTACGGGCTTCTGACTACCCGTAACGATTGTCATAGGTACTCGTATGACACCCGGAAGCGATGGTTTAACATGCTCTCCGAGACACGGAGGAATCTCGATGTGTAACGAATGGTCACCCATCCACGGACTGACCGCGGCAAGCGTAGCTTAACCTTGCAAATAATATCAGCGTGGTTGATATTTAGCTACGAGCCCCTCCATATATCTTAATTTGCCGTAAGATTTAATAATCGTGGGACTGAAATAGTTGGATAAATGAGTAAAAAGGTTTCATTGAGAAATGGATTGGGCGTGAAAGCATCCGTCAGTTTCCCGGTTGTTCAACCCACCTTTACGTTGAAGGTAAAAAAGCGATGGATTTGTGAATGGCCGACGCGGATATGGGAAGCTTATTTTCTGATCCAAGATGACGGAATATTTTGTTTTTATAGAATAATTGGTTGATGCAATGTTATAGGAGGTTTTTTAGGGAATTACTTGTTTTTGTTCCATTTCATTGTAGTTTTCATAAAGTCAAAATTTTATTTGAAATAGATTGATTCAACCGTGCACCTAAATCGAATTTTCATGAGCGCCTGTAATGGCTCATGTGTTTTTTTTTGATTGATTGATCTATTGGTCACTGTTTTTTATTTCTTTTTATTTGATGGGGCTGGTCTATCTGCTATAAGTATAAGCGCGTGATTAAGTTCGTTCGTCTTATACCTAAGCAAATTCAGATTTTTATTTTCATCTCATGAAAAAAGATCCCCACGTAAAAGATCAACACCACACGTAGAATATTTTTACTGGATATTCTTAACTGGGACTACATGATAGTCAATTTCGTCTCAACTTGTCTCAGCAACACTTCTTTGCTAGCTGCTATGCCTATTTGGGCTATCGTAGTCTACCGCTGGGTAGGGCCTCTACTAGTAAAGAATGATAACGAGCGAAGTTACTATATCACCATGCTGGGCGCGAACTGGTGGCCGTAGAGCTTGTACTCTGGTACCGCTGGAACAGCTGCCCATCACCAGCTTAAGATATCTCTACTGGTCAATAAGAAGGATAATTTCTGGGTTCTGGATCATAAAATCCTAGTTAATGGACCTAACCAGGGTGGGGCGGATGGGGCGCTTGACCCACCTTGGAACGATAGTTTAATAGTCTAGATTCAGTTAACTCGACACCGCTACTAAAATAGGCAGTCTAATGCCCGGCTATATTTTTTTAAACACCAAAAAAGTGGGCATGTGCAAAATTGCCCCATAACCCCAATGTACACCTCCAGATTTAGTAAAAAAATAAATATTTACTGTTTGACTGAGTAGTTTTGCCCCACGTTGGACAGAATCCTGGCTATGCCCATGTCTAGATCAGCAGCTAGAGATAGGAGAGGCTGCCATTTAGGAAAGTGTTGCCTTATACCACAGTAGATATACAATGTGTCCGGTCATGGACTAGCGATATTCTAGGTACTTGTATAACAACTATTCTAGTACACAAATAGACACACTAGGGTCCAATTCGTATCCATTTTTTTGTTGAGATATTCTGTACGTGTGTACAAAAAAAGTCATATCTCTCAAAGTTTTGGTCCTACTGAGATAAAAGTAGGCTTATTCGGAGGGCAACAATATTGTCTATCGTTTACATTACGATACATTGGGTTCACATTTTCGTAACTTTAATATAGAGAATATCTCAACAATAAAAAATAAACTTTAAAAAAAAGTAAAAACCGACTTCAAAGAAATACTAAAAGGAGTAAAATAATTTCCATAATATAAAATTAACAGTTTCAGAAGTCGGTGGCTTCTATTTGCTTCAGTGTAGAGTTGCACCGACTTCTGAAACTGTTAATTTTATATTATGGAAATTATTTTACTCCTTTTAGTATTTCTTTGAAGTCGGTTTTTACTTTTTTTTAAAGTTTATTTTTTATTAAATACGTTTTAGTGCCATAATTTTAACCCCCTCCTTCATAACCCTTCTTTTTGGCTTTGACGTAGTCGGGCATAAAAAGTCTTTTCAAATGATACCTTACACGATATAATGATAAAATTCCAAAGGGGGGAGGGGGGGGGACACGCACCCCCTCCTCTTTTCAAGTAGTCAGTTCCCAACAACAAATATAAATAAAGCAATATTAGTAATTTGAGAATTTTGCTTTGATCCGATGAGGAGTTCCGTTCCATATCTCTGAAGTTCATGGTCTAATCATAACAAAATTTAAATGGGACCAATCGGAAAGTATACCCTTTCGAACAAAAAAAGAATTTTTCAAATCGGTTCATAAATGACGGAGATATGAGGTAACACACATAAAAAATAAAAAAAATAAAAAAAAAAATACAACCCAATTGAGAACCTCCTCCTTTTTGAAGTCGGTTAAAAAAGCAAAATGGCTGCAAAATAGCGGGGAAGTGGATTGGACCCTAGTGTGTAGTGTATTTGTGTATTAGAATAGTTGTTATATAGGTACCTAGAATATCGCTAGTCCATGACCGGACACACTGTATATGTATAATCTAAAGCAGTACCTCGACTATTTATAATCGCCTGAATTGACACACTCACACAGATACGCACTATACGAGTATACTGAGTATAATATACTCTTTGTAATGTACTCTATGACAGCCGTGACTGACTGCACTGTGAAGCTCTAGAAGATGTCTTATTGCAATGCGTGTCGGAGTGAGTGTATCAATTCAAGCGATATTATGTAGTTGAGGTACTGCTTTAGCTTACTACTGTGCGTATACTGTATGATATACTTAATTATATCGCTAGGTGTACCACTTAACCCAAAAAAACTAAAAAAAACAAAACAACAACCAATACATGCACACACGCGCCCATTAACACACCTTACAACCAATTTCCAACGCAAGAAGTCACGAAACCCTGAAGTCAACCCTCCCGTGCGTGCCCATACATCAGAATTACCATTACGTGTGTAACGTGTAACCAGCATGTGTGCCGATAGCATCTGACCTCACTTCATAAAGGGAACATGCTATTGCGAACGGCTTTCTTAATAATTTTGTGTGATTTATTGGGCTAAATATGGGTTATGAGTTTCATGGTTTGAATGTTGGGGGTTACGTCGTATGGGGGTGTTACGATAGCCTGTTTTGTAAGTTTGAAAAAAGCGTTGGATTGTTGTTGTGAATAAGTTGAGGGTTCGGGCTTTTTGTCGTGACCGGTCACGTCTCGCGTATTGTTTATCTATTGTTTCTATAATTACGGTGATTGAGAGGTAAGGGCAGTGAAAAGAGGCCAGAAGAGGACTTCTAGAGACTGAGTAGATACGATCAGGGCCTGTGTAGGGTTAGGCGGTTCGCTCACGGTGACGCAGAACGGTTTTAGCATCGCTCTGAATTGTATGGATGCGCACAGCGCAGCGCTCACGGCTGACGTATTGACGCACATCACTGTGGTATGCACACGGTTGTTGTCGCTTCAAAAGGAGACAAAGGGGAGGAAGCGCCTCAAAAAAATCCGATCTAAGTTCAATTGAAGAGTTATTTACAAAAACAGCATAACTGGAATTTTCATCCTTTTTATTCTAAGTGTTCTTATGAATAGTTTACAGTAATGTGAAGCATTTAAGATTAAAATAATACATAATTTAATTTATAACATATTCAACATTAACATAAATTAATTTCAAGTTTTTATCTTTAGCATTGACAATGTTATGAAGCTTTTTGCCTGTGTTGAAAAATTTTACGAAAAAAAAGTTATGCTGTTTTTGTAAATAATCCTTCAATTCCGATTCCAAAAAATATCAAGAACCTATGCGTACTCTTGAATGAAATTATACATACAGCGTGTCCCAGAAAGTAGTGTCAAGCGGAAGTCCAGAGGTAGAACATCCTTTGAGGTACCCAAATCACCCCCATGTATGTTCCGCGATTTTTTGCTGTTTTCGAGTTGTGAATGTTTTTCATGTTTTTTAATCAAACTCTGACTATAACGACATTTTTGATCAAAGTGACGTGAATAGTTGAGATACATGAGTAATATTTTTTTCTAATTTAGCTGATTAGTGACCCTTTCGAATGCATAAACATTTGTAACCATAGATGTAACGAATGCGTTCCAAAAAAATATTGAATTCTCATAAAGTTAAAATCCTGCATGTTTCACTTGACTTCAATGATATTGATGACATGTGACAAGAAGGAGGTCATTACAACTTATCATAAACTTAAAGAATCAATAGGCACACAATACCTCTACTGTAAGTTGGGTATCATGCTGTTTCAGATGATGCTTGAGTATCAGGTCAAGGTTACTATGTTATTGTAATATCATTGAAGTCACAGGATAGTAAATTTCGAATCGATCAGACCAGTAGAAGTTGCTCGTATCCCTTCGACAACCAGAAAAGAGCTGATGATCTTCAAACGGCTGAACAAATTTTCTTGAATCATAGCTAAGAACACTCTCGATAAAGTCACCTTTCAAACAAAAGAAAAAAATAAATCAAAATCCGTTTAGGAGCTACGATGCCACAGACAGACACACAGACACACACATTAAACTTATAACACCCCTCTTTTTACGTCGAGGGTTACTAAAAAGACGTTATTAGTTAGTTTTAATCAACTTTTCATTCACCCTTTTACAACTGGAATTTTCGATATTGTATGCTTTGAATGAAATTTTTATTGTGATGTCGTAGAGATAGCTCGATGAAATTTACAGGATAAATAGCTGATAAAATGGATAAGTTTTTAAAATACATCTGACGAAAAAAGTTTAGGGAGATTTATTTTTAAATCACCCACAAAGATTTAGGAAACATGCAGGATTTTAACTTTATGAGAATTCAATATTTTTTTGTAACGCATTCGTTACATCTATGGTTACAAATGTTTATGCATTTGAAAGGGTCACTAATCAGCTAAATGAGAAAAAAAAATTACTCATGTATCTCAACTATTCACGTCACTATGATCAAAAATGTCGTTATAGTTAGAGTTTGATTAAAAAACATGAATAACATTCATAACTCGAAAACAACAAAAAATCGCGGAACATACATGGGGGTGATTTGGGTACCTTAAAGGATGTTCTACCTCTGGACTTCCGCTTGACACTACTTTCTGGGACACGCTGTATAATACACATATTCAATTCTAATTTTGATTAATTCATTTCATATTAATCAATATTAAACCTTTTTGGCGCCGATTTTGTATTAAAAAGTAGAAATAGTATTTGGTCTTGAAATCAATCGAGACAAAAGAAAAAAAATGTATTTTGAACTTAGATACTAGACTAATTTTTTTACTCAATCATCAAAGGGCGTTTTAGATCCATCATTGACTATCAGTCACCATCTCGCACCTCCACATCAAACAATAGTCAAGGTGATTACAGGCGTATGAAATTTTCCTAATACCGTTCATAGTCTGATGGTTCTGCGACATCTTAAAAGGCTAGACCACTCCATTCTTCATACCCAAGACCTCATACTTCAAAACTCAAGTAAGTAAGACATATATGACGATAACAAGGTGTACTAGTTCCGTATAAATCAGAGTGCAAGCTCGAGCGTTCAAGCGAGCGGCGGCGAGGCGGAAGAAATGAATATTTTGGCAGCACGTACCTTTCAGACGTCTTCGAAGGCTTTGCACAGAGCAGTGTAGTGCAGAGCCTGCAGGTTTATTGTTATTACAGGTGTCCAAAAAGTAGGGTCAAGCGGAAGTCCAGATGTAAAGCACCTTTAGAGGTATGACACTGATCTAAAATGTCATTTAAGTCAGAGTTTGGTTAAAATACGAAAAGAGATAATAACTCGTAAACTAAAAATAATCGCGGGACATACATGGAGGTGATTTGGCTACCTCTTAGGGTTTTCTAAGGGTTTTCCACCGCTGCCGTCACCGAGAACGAGATGACGTTGCCGAAGTATATTACCATGGCTGCGTGTCCACCGCACGTCCGTCACCCGAGCACTGTCATCTCGGCCGCCGAGATTGTGAGTACGAGTAGTTCGGCGTTACCGCTAGAACTCCGCCGAGATCGTGACGGTCCGAAATGCCGGCAATACAAAACGCGTCTGCTCTTGTCCACTACATCCGAGATTGACGGCGCCGGTGCACGGACTTTTTCTTATGTTGGAAACCACCGATATCGGTAGCGGTGGACACACGATCACCGTCACGTCGTTCTGAAATCGGTCCGAAATAATCTCGTTTCTCGGTGACGGCGGCGGTGGACAAACACTCTAAGGATGCTCTACCTCTGGATTTCCGCTTGACACTACTTATGGGACACCTTGTATAGATCATATCATATAACGAGGGGCTCGTAGCTAACAACCACGCGGATCGTATAATTTGCAAGGTTAAGCTGCGGTTGCCGCGATCAGACCGTGGATGGGTGACCGTTTGTTACACATCGAGAACCCTCCGTGCCTCGGACAGCACGTTAAGCCGTCGGTTTCGGGTGTCATACGGATACCTATGACAATCGTTACGGGTAGATGGCTGATCCTATAATTTAGACATTGGCCCACTCAGTAACTCATAGCAGACTGGCGACAAGTTGATTTGGCATAATACAAACCTACATGCATAGTTGCATACATACCGGATAAGGCTGAGTGTTCAATACTCACATCCTGACTAATCTATGTATATAAATAAAAATAAATCGCCGAAATGTATGTATGCGCATAACTCAGCTAGTATTTTATATTACAAAGTAAAAATGATTGCCTTCTGTGAATGCAATTTGGTTCATCGGTTTATCGGTGACGGGTAATCAGAAGCCCGAAATTCTGACAACCTGTTTAACCTTTGCATATTGGCATTGCCCAGTAACTGGGTTGCGGAGGTCTGATGAAAGTCTCGCTCCGTGTAAAAAACTGGTTGGTATAAAGCTGCATCTGGTTAGACGACTGGAAGCTAACCCTAACATAGTTGAGAAGAAGGAAAAAAAGACTCTATTTCATATAACATTAAACAAAAGTGTCCCACTAAGGCACGAATATCTCTCTCATCTTCATTTACTGTTAAGTTTCAACATGTTGCTTACTTCCATAATTTCGTTCATTTCTTTGCTAAAATGGGTCTTATTTGTTTTATGTTATATTAAATACAGAAGTGTTTTTATGGAACTGGTCTTTGGCTTCAGAAATGTGTAGGCAATGTTTTTTTGTCATTTAGTTTCCTACTCATGCAGTTTCAAGAAGGTGGTAATTCGGATAGTTATTTAAAAAAAATGTCAAAGGCGTTTCCACGAAAATCTGCTTTTTCCTATGTTGTGGTAAGTTGGAATTTTAAAACAGTGTAGTTTTGAAAAATATTTGTAACATTTGCAGGACGTAATTGCTATCATTTTCGAAAGCCTTTGCGCACAGAACAGTTTATATAATAAAGAGAAGTGGTTTTTATCTATTTTTATTGCGGTTTTCCGTGTAAATTACAAAATGGGTGAAAATAGAATTAAGTTTTATTTGTTTGCTGTCTTCTTTGGAAAGTTGGTAATGATTGTGTCTATTTAATTTTGTTACTATTTTTAAAATATGATTAACAGAATTGTCTGTGTCATCAGTGAAATTATGCAAAAACATTCCGATTTAGAACAAAAACATTCATCTACTTTTTTTAAAAATTTCTTTACATAGTTACATCAACTCACGCCCTTTTCGACAACGCCACATGCTACGATCCTAACATACTCCTTTCGCTTCGTCCACGGTCATACATCTTGTCATACACGCACACCTGTTGAAAGTACCTAACCTGTCCTTTTTGAAGCACATCACCAATAACATCGATGTATGTCCTTCTAGGGCGTCCTCTACTGGCTTTTCCACTGACATTTGCCTTATCCTTTTGTTAAATGATATTTATTTCTGTAAATAAATCTGTTACAGACACGTTTACAAGTCAATTGTTAATCGCCGGTAACTCATTCTTTCAACATTTTAATTTACCTATATTTTTTTACTCAAGTAGAGAATCAAATCCATCACCCGAGAACTGAAGCGATGTCCTACGAACTACAACATCAAAGAAAAAAACAGTTTCTATACCAGTCACGATAACTCTCGAAAACGCTGTTACTTTTTTCTCTGTTCGTAACCTACTCTGTGGCTCCTCCATGCATGCGATGCTCATATCACTCGGAGCAGTTGGCTGAAGGGTGAAAACTAAAAAAAAACATGGCCCGTCCACGTCGGCACTTGTCTGCCAACTTGTACTCGCCACTTAGATTAGTTTCCAACTTGTTCTGTAGTTCTAGTCGTGCTCACTTTGCTAACTTAGGTGGGTTTTTTTTCATGTTTTATTGGAAGTTAGGCGGTATGGTTTATGTCTGATATGTACTTTAGTAGTGCAGTGTGACATCATATTTACGTCAGAATTTGATAGTCAAATTCTTTATTTAGATACAGGAAAGGATGTGCGTCATTTGGGACCTTTATTTATATAATGTATTTATTATTCCTACTATCAAATGTTGCATTTTCCTTCTCGATATGACGGTCAAGGACACGCATACATTAAAATAAATTATGCAGGTATTTTAATATCTACTGTACTGCCCAATACAGTGGCTACTATTGTCTTTATTTTCATTGTCCACTGACAAATTGCAATCTACTTTGAAATACCTTTTGTACACGAATACAGTAATGAATGTTAAAATGCAAATATGAGTGCGATTCATACAACATTTGAAGGATAGCAAAATATGAAAAAGAAACTATTTTAAAAAGGCAACGGGTCACCCTTATGGTAACCATAGAATAGTGTTTGCTATTCTGGGCAGGCAGCGGTCTGCCGAGCTTTGGTAGAGAGATATAAATATTTTGAGAAAAAAAAAACAAAAATAAAACATACAAAAGACATTCAACAACTCCATTACACGAGTATCAAGTACAGCTAATGTTGATCTTTCAATTGCTAACGGTCAAACCGAGGTTATCGTTCTAAAAATAGTAAAACAAAATTAATTTGTTGTGGCACAGCGCTAATTCCGTCGTGTCGTCTGCTCCGACCCTAACTGTTTTGTTGTTGAGAAAAAATATCAAACAGTGATTTTTTTGATGATTCACACGGCTTGATTATTTGGTTCCTTGCAAAAGAAGCTTGTTTCAAATTCGTGTGGTTTGCGAAGTGTTTTGTTTTTTTAGTTTGAACTTGTAATGTAAAAGATCATTGCCCGTGACATAATATCTAGTCATATACTAGTCGCGCGCAGAAGGTTTGCCGATGACTGCCCCTCCCACTTCACCGACCGCTACCCGCGCTCGTCTGGCCTACCTACTAATCGTACCGACCATCGACGTGTGACGTCATGAGGCTATCGGCAAACCTTCTCCGCGCGACTTATACCTATTATTGAAGAGGTAATATGACCTTCTATTCCACATTTTATTTTCGACCCCTCGGCCCTGGACACTGTATATCTGTATGAAGTCGTCCGTGTGTATGTTATCGTCAAAACTACTTTTGACAATAACATTAAATACAGGGAGCTTTTGACTTGGAGCACATCAACTCAGTTAGTTTGGGTTTAAAACTAATTTTGACTAAAGGCTCAAATATTATGATCAAAAGTGCTTTTGACAGATCAATTAATGTTGTATCGTCATCGCCACTTTGTATATGAAGCTATAAATCCCAGTATAAGCTGACCTCTCATTGTACGGAAAGCCTATACAATGCGAGACCAGCTCATACTGGATATGTAGCCGTGCTTACTTTTTTCAGGAAGTTGTTTAAAAAGCAGGTATATATATGTACTTAGTTAATTTTATAATCTATGCTTCAGGAGATATGTGTCATAATTCGTTAAATTGTTTTAAGTCAAAGCATTTTTTTGTCGAAACTTAGTTTCCTTCCTGGTTTTATCAGTATAAATCAGTGTGTCAAACAGATATGATTCATAGGATACGGAATGTCATTGTTAACGAGCGCTTCCGCACTTTCACATGTCACTGCCATCATCGGCTTGCAAATGATGATGTAATTACCACGAGATAATGATCATGAACTAGTTTATTTTTTTAATTTAAGTACTACAAATGTTAGAGGGGCCGGATCATACGTTTTGCAAGGTTAAGCAACGCTTGTCGCGGTCAGTCGGTGGATGGGTAAAAAAAAAGTTTGGTAATGAAAAATGCTAACTATTGGTAAGCAAAACGATTGGTTTATGACCATAGAAACCGGGTATTAGTAACGTGACCATTATTTTTTCCTTCAGAGCGGGACGCCTGAAAATTTTTATAATTTTTATAAGAATGAAACATATATTTAAGGAAGACGTAGGTTTATTTATAAAAAAAATATGAAAATAGGAGCTAATGTTATGTAGTCTGGTTGGCTTGATCTATATTTTTGGACTAGCTTTCGCCCGCAGCTTCGCTTGCGTGAAATTTTGAACCCGTTAAGTGACGATCTTCCATACAAACTTTCATCCCCTATTTAACTCCCTTAGCAGTTGAATTTCGAAAAATCCCTTCTTAGTGGATGCCTACGTTACAAAAGGAACCTACTGTCAAAATTTCAACTTTCTAACCCCAGCGGTTTAGGCTGTGCGTGGATAGATCAGTCAGTCAGTCAGCTTCTCCTTTTATATGTATAGATGACCAATTTGCTTCAAAGAAAAAGTTTGGTTTTATGATGTGAATGTGTCACTTGTTGATGTTATTCGTTTTTCGCGCTCGTTTTATATAGGCAGAATTCATTGCCACGGATTTCCTTTTTTTCAAAACGTGACTTTTATGTGTTTTTAGGGACAGCGGGACGCATAGCTCAAAAGCGGGACGTATGGTCACGTTAGGTATTAGTCAAATTTGAGTGTCTACATTACCTTTGGTAGGACAACATAGTATTGTGAATCCCATTTGACTCATTAATGATTATAAAATCTGCAAGCCTGAACCTTAAACTTCCGCATCTAAATCAAAGGCTAAGCTTACGTGTACAGTTAACTCTGTATAGACAGTGTAGCTGGTAATGAATCAGATGTGTATCGGCCGACGTGTGAGAACACACGGCCGAAATAACGGCCGTAAATACTGGCTCGCGTGCGCTTTCAAACTATGCACGTGCGGGATAGAGGTGGCAGGGGAAAAATAGATTTGTATATTTACACAAAAAATATTTTTATCATTCATCATCTGCCTAGCCTTTTCCCAACTATGTTGGGGTCGGCTTCCAGTCGAACCGGATGCAGCTGAATATCAGTATTTTACATGGAGCGACTGCCTATCAGACCTCCACAACACAGTTACTGGGTAATACGATACTCTTGGTAAGACTGGTTGTCAGACTTTCTGGCTTCTGACCAACAGTAACGACTGTCAAAGATCTACAAATGACAGCCGGGACCAACGGCTTTACGTGCTTTCCGAGGCACGGAGGAAACTCGCTATGGTAAATGGTCACCCATCCACAGACCAACCTCGGCAAGCGTGGCTTAACCCGGAAGATCGGTCTATGCGGCTGTAATTATTTAGCCACGAGCTCCTCAAAAAAAAATATTTTTATCATTACAAATACAAATATGTATACACCGTGATACCCGAAAGATTTTAACCTTTGATTCCGATGCCTAATCGGAGACGAAAAGCTAGGATACAGTTTGTTGAATAAAGCTTAATTTTCTAAATATTCATTATTTACGGAAGTTCACAAATCGAAAAATATCTATGGTAACAAGTCCTATGAACGCGGCGTTGCGACTTTTGTCATACCATACCCCTCTTGCCGTATGTCTTATTTGTCGGGGAGGGTTGTGAAGTGAGAAGTTTTTTGTCCACTCACACGATAATATATAAATGTTGCCAGTTCAACCTAAGGTGTTGTTTACAAGGAAGTACTAAAGTTAATTGATTTATTAAGTAGAGAAAAAAATAACTTACTTACTATGAAAAAAATTACTGAATTGGACTTTCGTTGATATAACATTTGACTCATAATACCATTAGAAAAGCGTGCTTAAAATCTTTCGGGCCCACGGTGTATTCAAAAAAAGAATAAAATATCCTAATGAAACTACTTGTAAAATAAAATATAGCAGCAAAATATTCCTCCGCATCGCATTCGACTAGACTGCCCGCATTGCCACGTTATATGGCAGTGCTGATCCTTTGGCTAAAGGATTAGCATTGTCATTGTTTTGTTTTAAATTTTGGTTTATGGTTAAGTTTTTGTAAGAGAGCGGTGACGGTATCGGGTGGTCGTAAAAATTTTGTCATCTTAAGGCCCGAAGCACAGATCGACTGGTGAACAGTTGCGTCTCAAGCGGTGTTCGCCCGAATACGTGCAGTTGATAGCCTCGTATAGCTCCATAAGGGTGCTAATTAAACAGACTTCTTTTTAATAGCATTATTCGCCTCTAAAAATCTACATAGGCTTCTAAATTACCAAGTCAGCCACAACTAACGAGCGTCTGAATGATACTATCTTAGCCACTAGTTATCTTCTATATAAGCCACTGTTCGTCACCCACTTTCATTTTCACAATAAAAACAAATGAAAAACAAAAAGCAGAGTCGACGGAGCCCCGCTGCGCACGGCTCCTATTTCTGTCTGCAGGGTTTAAAGTAACCTAACACGAAGGGGATGACGGGGGCTTCGTTCGCTCGCTTTGCTCGCTCACTCTACCCTCCGTCATCCCCTTCGAACCTAACCTATCCGTGTCGGGGTGCCCAAAAATTTAGTTGGCGTTGTAAAAAAGTCGAATTAGTTTATTAGAGGTTATCTCATTTTCCCGTTGCTTAGTTATAAAATGAGAAGTTTGGTCACGTGGCCAATAAATAAATTTGTGGCTTGATTTATTATTTCTCGCTCCATAATCATTTCATACATCTTAAGGCCTGTAACAGATGACGCGGGTTTTCAAAACATTTTTTTTGCACGTGAAAATGGACGACATTAAATTGTATGAAGCATCGCATATGCCGTGTAAAAAGAACGACACACGGAGTATAGTAAAAAAGAATGTCAAGGAAACGCTTCGTTCTTAATCGCGCATAAGTCGTCTGTTAGAAGCCTTAAACGCATGCACTTGACAAGCTACCATCTCCGATCTAGAGGGCCTACTCCCTAAGTCCGTCAATGAAGTTAGTCGCCCATCCGAAAGTAGCCCGAAACGTAGGAGTGAACAAAACAAGTGTCAAGTTCAACTTTTCGGACGGGCAAAAACACATCGGTAGTAAGGACAACTGTCAAATCGTGTTGTCATTCATTCTTAGTTCGGGCCCTGAAATAATCGTATGTCCGTAATGTGATAGGGAGTAGGAAACGCTCGTAACTAAGGCCGAAACCACGGACTTCGTGCTTAGGGAGTAGATCCCCAGCTGTGCTGCGGCACTAACGAAATCTACTGAACCAACCAGAGACGTCTACTTTGGTCACCAGACAATGTCGTTCTTAGTCCAATTGAGGTACATCACGAACAAATTGCCATTTAATAAGAAACATCAATTAATTTTCGTGTTCACACAACAAACTTCAATTAAGTGTTGTTGACGAGAAACTAAAAATCAAACAATTTATCAAGAAGTTAAATCACAAGGATGACTTTAGTCAATGTTTTAATTGTAAAATAAACTTTAATAAGCACTTATAACAGGCCCAGAATAAAGGTGAAAATATCATAAAACGTCCAATCTATTCCCTACAAAGGTCTGTAAACAATTCGTGCACACACGGAGCGAGCCTCGGGCGCCAAAAATAAAAGTTAGCACGCCGCCCGGCTGATAAGCGCCGAAATTTTCAATGTTTTCCCTACAGTTTTAACGGTTAGCTTTCCGTGTACCTGCATAGCACACGTGTTTATAACTTTCAGTAGTAAGAATTTAGATGGATATGGTATAATAGATACAAAATTAAATGGAGTATAGTTATGCCGCCATTTTGGGTTATTTCTAGTAAATAACACTGGCTTCGTGTTGGAATTTGTACGAAAATTCAAAATGCTCGCTGCCATAGCTTTATACTTAGGTAGTTTTATTCTGGTGCGAAAGAATTGAGTATGTTTATAGAAACAAGATCCGTATCAAGATAAGGACGTTTCTTTAATGTCAAATACTACACATAAATTTCTACATTATCTTTTCAGAGTTAAAGAGAGAGTCTAAAAGGTCTAGAGGTACAGAGTCTAAAACGGTAAATTTTGGTTTTAGGGTCGTGCTCTTATTAGCTTTCAAGCATTCGATTTGGTCTATCGTTAGTGAAACATTAAGTTAGTTCTTGTTTTAAGAGGAGCAACTATCGCCCGATTTCCAAAATCAGAAATTTTATTTCAGATATTATCCATAAATGAAAACCAGCGCTACAGCATTTCGATATAGCAGCTTAGATACATTTATAAATTAATTTTGATTTTTGTCTTTTATCTATAACGTTATATTTGTTACGTTTCATATCTTTTTTCTTTATTTCAGATATTTTCAATGTGATTACACCGCGCTTCTTAAATGAATGTTCTAACAAGGCATAGCTGGTTGAAGCTCGCTCGCCCTACACGTGGGTTTTGCTTATTTTTCGCCATTACTGTTACGTAGTTAGTCCAATGTCTGCTTCGTTTTGTGTTCCTAGTCGACTTCAACGAGTTATTAAACTTACTTGTGTTTACGGTACTGGTTTTATAGGAAGTAGAATGAGTATAAAAATGTTGCTTTTTGTTTCCTTTTGGAAGGGAATGTGAACTACACATTTGTTGGGTATATTAACGGAATAGGGGTGTAATAGTGAGTACAAACTTGTAATAAAATCATTTGTGTTTTGTTTACAACATTGTGTGTTGCATAGTTCTGTATCCATCCAAATTGTAGACTATTATATATTATTATTATTTACTACACTAACATCATGACTACCTTCTTCTTCTCTCGTGTCAGCACGTGCTATACGAAAATAGCTCATGCTGTGGTGAAAAGATTAGCCAGTCAGCGAGGTTGGTAGCAGGGCTGACTGCCCAGGGTGCGCCGGACGTACTTAAGTATCGTCACTCGTGGAGGCTCTTTTCATGCACTCCCAATAACCGCACTAAGGGCGACCCCTAGTGAGACTCTGACCTCGGCTTAGGACGTTGCTGGTGGGGGCTTAGGGGGGGGGGGGCGGAGACAGCTTTATGAGGGTTATCGGTGTGAAAAAGCGCCGCCCGGAGCTCGAATTCGACGTTATCGCCCCGATGTGTCCTACTCACTACCCCCAAAACCCTAACCATCAGCCCGATGTCCTTGACATAGCGCTTCTAAAGAATGTAAACCTCGGTCTACGCTCTATAGAGACGCATGAAGAGCTAGACTCCGATCACCGCCCCGTAGTCCTTCACCTAGGTCCCCGGGGTGGTCCCCCGGATCCTGGTCAACCCGCCCCGACCAAAACTGTCACGGACTGGGGAAAACTAGAGGAGCGCCTCAAGTCTTCCTCATCCGTTCACTTAGATTCCATCCCCGACGATATCGTTACGATCGCCGACACGCTGGGCGCGATCGACTCCCTCACCAGTCACGTACAGTCCGTGGTGAACGAATGTTCACGGCAGGTTCCAGCGGTGGACGAACACCGCTGGAAGCTGCCGGACGATGTGCGTGAACTGCTGACGGAGAAGAACGCGTCCATCCGTGCCTACGACTCTTTTCCCTGCGAAGCTAACCGCGCCCATATGCGTTCTCTACAGCGTGCTGTAAAGAAACGTGTACGGGAGGTTCGGGAAGCTCGCTGGGACAAGATGTTGAGCGACTTAGAGCCATCCCATCTGGCCTTTTGGCAATTACAACGAAATCTAAAATCCGATTGTGTAGCTTCAACTCCCCCTCTCAATCGTCCAAACCAAAGGCCGGCCTTTGAAGACGACGAAAAGTCCGAATGTCTAGCCGACAGTCTAGAAGCCCAATGTACTCCCAGCACCCAACCCGTAGACCCGGTCCATCTTTCTAAGGTGGATCGCGAGGTCGAACGTAGGGCCACCCTCCCTCCCGATGAAGACCCTGACGACCCCTTACCCCCCATCACCGTAGACGAGGTCCACACGATAGTGAGGAAACTCAAACCTAGGAAAGCCCCCGGCTCAGACGGTATCACCAATAAGGTGATCAAACACTTTTCCGCCCCGCTCATAGTTCTCATGACCGCCATCTTCAATGGCGCTCTGAGTAATAACATCTTTCCGCAAGCTTGGAAACAAGCCACCGTTATCGGTATCCCCAAACCCGGCAAACCCAAGAGTGAGCCCACTAGTTACCGCCCCATCAGCCTTCTCAATGTATTTGGGAAAATCTATGAGCGTCTCATTTATATCCGTTTAAAGGATTTCGCTGACTCCCGTAAACTCATCCCCGACGAACAGTTCGGTTTTCGAACCCAGCACTGTTGCATTCGACAATTGCACCGCATAGTCGAACACATTAGCTCCCGTTTTATGCGCTCGTACAAAACGGGCATGCTCTTCTTCGACGTAGCGAAAGCCTTCGACAAGGTCTGGCACAACGGTTTATTATACAAACTGTACCAATTCAACGTGCCGGACCGTCTCGTGCTCATCATTCGAGACTTTCTGTCGGATCGCTCCTTCCGCTATCGCCTAGAAGGCACCCTCTCGTCCCCTCACCCCATTCGCGCCGGCGTCCCTCAGGGCTCCGTGCTATCGCCCCTTCTGTTCACGCTGTACACCAGCGACCATCCCAAACGTGGCTTGGCCAAGTTGGCTCTCTTCGCCGACGACACGGCTATCTACTATTCCGGTAGGAGTCTCGATAGCATCTCTCGAACCCTTCAAACCGCAGCCAACACCCTCGGGGTCTGGTTCCGGAAATGGAGAATAGAGGTGAATCCCGAAAAGAGCGCAGCCGTTCTTTTCGAGAGACACGGTGATTCCCACACCCACATCCGTCCTGTCCTCATGTTCGGCAAACAGATCCCTTGGGAGATGAAAGCCAAATACCTGGGGGTTATCCTCGACCACCATCTGAGTTTCCGAGACCATATCAAAGCGGTGCGCGCTCGCGCCGCTTTCGCTGTCGGTCGCCTCCACCCCATCCTTAGAGCGCGCAGTAAATTGTCACTTAGAAATAAGCTGAGAATCTACGTGACGTGCATCCGCCCCATCTTGACTTACGCTAGCGTCGTGTTCGCACACGTTAAGCCTTGTCGCTTCAAATCCTTCCAAACCCTCCAGAATCGAGTGTTGCGCAGAGCCGCGGCTGCCCCGTGGTTCATGCGTAACGTCCAACTCCATCTCGATCTAAAAATGCCAACCATCAGGCAATACCTCAAACGCATTTCCAAGCGTTACTTCGACAATGCCCCCCGCCATCCGAACCCCCTAGTCGCCGCAGCGGCCGACTACAGTCCCTCTCTCATAAGTAAAGTTCGCCGTCCCAGGCACACACTTTTAGAACCCGACGACGAAATAACCCTCCTCCAGGAGGCGAGTAAATCGACCAGCACACTACACAACGTCCGCCGCCGTCCGGCATACCGTCCTCGCCGACGAGGCCCGTCGCGACGTCCCACCGCCGCCGGTCACGATCCACCGAGCTCTCCCGTCGTAGAGCCGGTCGTCTCTTCAGACTCCGCAGTCACACCGATAATTCAGCCCTCATCAAGCTGTCTCCCCCCCCCCATGTCCACGCCAGCAACGCCCTAAGCCGAGGTCCGAGTCCCACTAGGGGTCGCCCTTAGTGCTGTTGTTGCAGGTAGTCATGATGTTAGTGTAGTACAAGTAGTTAGCTTAGGTTAAGTATTTTACTTCCCCCCCATTGGCTGGAAACCCTTCAGGTCTCGCCAATAACTGCCCGGTTACGTAGAAACCGTCCCCTAGGACGACCTACAGCAGTCCAATAGAAAAAAAAAAAAAAAAGTGAAAAAGCGCCTCCACGAGTGATGATACTTAAGTACGTCCGGCGCATCCTGGGAAGTCAGCCCCGCTACCAATCTTGCTGACTGGCTAATCTTTTCACCACGGCATAAGCTATTGGCATATAAGGAAATGTGGAAAGTGATCGGCAAAGCGAATCGTTGAGTGGTCACTGTTCTTACATATCCTAACCTACCTTTCAGTTAACTGTTTGTCATTTTATTTCTTGTTGCGGGGGACTTTGAGGTATTCAGTCCCCCCGAAGGCGAAACGTACTAAAATTATAATGGGAACTATTATTTTTTAAAAAGAAGACTTTTTTTAGTTAGAAGTAGTAAAATGGAAACTAAGTATTAATTTTAAAGCTAAGAAGCGTTTTCCCGTTTTCCGTGTGGTGCCGGACGTAAAGAATAGCACTACCTTATCTCTTTCCGTGGGTGTCGTAAAAGGCTATTAAGGGATCACTAGAGGATGGGCAGCAGCGTTCTCTGAGTACTTTAACAGCCATACTGCGGGCGATCGCAGTAACCCGCCTGTCAAACGTGGTGATTATGGCAACCCACCCCTCCCCCCTCCCCCAACAATGTTTGGGTGAGGCCTATGAGATGAGATGAAGCGTTTTTAAAGTGGGAACTATTATTTTTGAAGTTCATTTGTACATTTTTTTTTGTTTGGTGAAAATATGAAAAGAAATCACAACTCGAAAACTACAAAAAATCACGGAACATACACGGGGGTGATTCGGGTACCTCTAAGGGTGCTCTACTTTTGGACTTCCGCTTGACACTACTTTCTGGGACACGGTGTATACGGGGTGTAAACGAATTCGTGTAATTCCTTCAAACCATGTGATCTACTGTTGACAAAGATTAAACCTAAATGTTTTTTTATATATCGACAAAAAAACAATTTCCAAAAAAAACTTGGTTGGCTATTTATGATTCATTTTAGAATCCCCAGTTAACTGACTGAAAAGAGCGCTATCTAAAAATTTTGTTTTTTTTCGTTCTCATTATTTGGTTTAGATATGATCATCACATACCCCTGTCGCAAGAAAAAAAGTTATTTTTTTATTTTTCGTCAATCTAAATCCTTTCTGGGGTTAATCTACATCAGTAAGTAACGAATTCGTGTAATTCCTTAAAACTACATGATCTGCCATGTAGTTTTAAGGAATTACACGAATTCGTTTACACCCTGTATATCCCGTTCATAATTGTGTGGATCTTAGCACATTCTAGAACTTTTCCATGTATATCTAAATATATTTCAAAGAAAGTTTCGATAATCTCGCAAGTTGTCTATTGAAACTTGACTACTAAGTACAATGACTATAATTATAAATTACTGTCTTACTTCGTTTAGTTTAACTTTTTTTAAACCACCACTTCTTTGTAACACATACTTAGAATCAACAACGGAAAATGGTAATCCTACTAATAACACTAACAATGGGTTATATGACTAGTTCAACTTTTTTTTCTAAATATGTGAAAACAATGCATCTACCTGACTCCCTTCACACATAGTTAAGTTCGTTCCAAGAACTGATAGTGTTCGGGAATACCCACAAAGGAATTTTAACAGCACATGCATAATACTTTAGTTTCGGAGAATTTTATGAGTTTTAACGGGACTTTTTGTTGGTATATGTGATTTTATATGGGGAGGATTACTTTAGTATACAATTGACAACATTTCGTATTTTAACCTGCATGTATTATTACGTTATATAAAAGTAAATCCAAATCCAGGGCACCCGTATTTTTCCGTTTTTCGAAATTATATACTTTTCATTCATAATTTTAATTTTGAAATTCGGCGTATTCTAAAAAGACGTATGCGCCAAATGACGTCATACATACGGTGGAATAGCGATCTAACCTTTGCTGTACCGTGAGCCGTCAAAAATGTCACTGTCATTTAACCCTTCAATTCAAATTTAATTTTATGGTTCCATCGATATTCGATGATTCCGCCAACGTCAAGGTTTGAAAAGACACTGTGATAAGTACGTAATGTATTACATTAAACAAAGCATTTAACACTTGTCTTGTTTAACTTCATAAGTGACACTGACATGTCTTGTTTGACATTAAATGTTTTCATCTAAAACATTGGAATGCATAGGCAAAGGTAACTCCTTATTCCACCGTTTATGTGACGTCATCACATGTTTTTTGATTTTCATTTTTTTTTTCTCAGAAATGAAGAAATATAAAAAAAAAAACTGAACTCAGGATACGAAAATAAAGAAACGGTATTTTTGTTTTAAGGTCGTGTCAGTTTTGAAATGTTGTCAATTATGTGAATAGTAAGTACCTACTATACATCAGCCACTTTAAAGTGATAATGAACGTGCTTTGGGATTATGAACCTTAATTCAATGATTAATAGTTCAGTTTCCATCACATTCAAATTACTTTTAAGCCCTTTTCGGTAATTTTTGTCATTCTAAAATTAACTTAAAAACATGTTGTCAAAGTTGATGATTGCGTAATTAGTAATAACGTTTATGACTAATTACGCAATTATGCTTTCCATATTGGCTTTAGTATACATTTCATATTACATTGGACGTAACGTGTGGTGCCGGACGTAAAGACAGGCACTACCCCATCTCTTCTCATGGGTGTCGTAAAAGGCGACTAAGGGATTCACTAGAGGATGGGCAGCAGCGTTCTCTGAGTACTTTAACAACCATACTGCGATCGCCATCCCGCCTACCAAGCGTGGCGATTATGGCAAACTCCCCCAACATGGAGTACAGGACCGGTGGATGTGGTGATGCTTGGGGGAGGCCTATGTCCAGCAGTAGACGTCTTTCGGCTGAATGATGATGATGATGATCGTAATGCCTCGTTGGTCTAGCGGTCACAAGCGCGACTGCTGAGCGTGAGTGTCCTGGGTTCGATCCCCAGGTCGGGCAATGTGTTATTGAGTATTTCCGGAGTCTAGATTTGTGCCCGGTCGATGGCAATAGGCTCGCCCACTATTACATGGGACGTAAAACATAACGGCGAAATGTGGGTGTATTATACACCTCTGCCAACCCTTCGGGGAATACAGGCGTAAGTTTATGTTACGTTCATATTACATTAGACGAAAGTGGTCAACTAAGGTATCAGTGAGGATTCTTTAAACCTAGAAAGATAATCATATTTAGACTAGCTTTTGCCCGCGGCTTCGCTTGCGTTAATTTAGAATTTGACAATCAACTCTTAACACACTACTAAAGTTTCTATAATAATATAATTCAATCATGATTCGAAAGACACGTGGCGCCATCTATTTTCGGGATAAAAAGTACCTTATGTCCGTTTCTGTACACCTGACAACGTATATGCAAAATTTCAAGATTATCGGTTCAGTGGTTTAGGCGTGAAAAGGTAACAAACAAACAAACTTACTTTCGCATTTACAAGGTTAGTCGGAAAGGGGGTACTAATCCGCAAGCCACTTATAGTATCACTGATGACTGTCTTAAAGCAAGTGTTAAAATTTCAAAATTCGGCAATTTTTTTTTCAATGCAAACTGATTTTAATTTTAGTTTTTTCAAAAACTCTTCTTCCCTTCTTTAGTTACAAATTCAGAAAATGGTGCTTCTAATTCATGACCCCAAATAGGACCTAAAATGTAAACACAGCTGATCATATCTGGGGATAGATAGATTTTAGAGATTTTTTTTTGAGATCTTTGATCGCCTATTTCTCTTAAACTATTGACTTTTGGAAAAAGTTGTAGAACGAAAGTTATTCATTATCATGGGTACTTTAACCCCCTTTCGGATTAGTACCCCCTTTCTGACTAACCTTGTATAATTAGTTACGATGTTCATAAAAGATAATCATACGTCAATTTGACATACGCGGTTGTAATATTTCTAAATTGGTGAGACTTACGTATCTCAGTCGCACTTGCATCTTGCAGAAGCTCCGTGCAACTAAGGAGGTGTCTGAAACGCACAACGCGTGATTCGTAATATTGAGAAAAGGAGAACAATATTTTGCTCACGCATACGTCATTTTTACGCGGACTATCTTTCTAGGACTATGATGGTTAAGTTAGCTAATATGGCGGTTTGACAGTTTCTCTATCGAAAATCTGTCAAACAGCCATATTTATTTCCAGATAAGAGTTGTTAAACGATTATGAAACAGTTCTTAAAACATGTACCCTACATTTTCGTTAAAACCTCTGCAAAGATACACTTAGTCCCAACAAACTTGCTGTGTCATGTCTTGCGTCAATAAAGGCCACACACTTTCCTCAAAGAAACACACGAATTCGGAAGTCCAGATAAGAACATTAATGGATTGGCTGACATAAATGTGACGTCACAACACATATTTCAAACGTCGCATGCTCGCAACACCCAGTGTAACAAGACCTGCTAACTCATTTACAATCTCCCCTCGTCTATTTTGAAATGTTTGAATTTAGAGAGGGTGGGGAGGTCGTGTTGAACTAGTGGCAATCTAAGGGTGTTATCAGATAGTTCAAGGGTTACATTTAGTCAAGTATGCGTGGTCCGGCTCACGCGTTAAGGTCGCGATTAGGATCGGAAGCATTAGCATTTTTCGATAGCATGTTGGTCGTGTGTCTTTGAGGTCATGTGTTAATGTTGGGTGGTCACACGCAAGTTTTTATAAGGATTTAAGGATATTTTTTCGTCATGTGTAAGGAATAAAGTTAGTTAGACGAATATTTTTCTAGGTGACCCATTTATTTTTATTAAATGGTTGTATTGTGCGGTCAATCCACTTAAACGCGCCCTACTCCTTTTTGAGAGCCGTGGTGCGTATTCACTATTATCATAAATATATGTACATATGATAATAATATGACACATACATTGTGTTTGTCCGCCTCGGGCTATCGGGCTTCATATGTAATAATTATATTTAGCTGGAATGCACCGAACCTGTGTTTACTCCTCCTATAGAATAAACATGGGTTTCAGATATTTGCATGTGTGTAGTACTAACGATTGAAAGGTAATGTAGGGCCAATTTAATAGATCATATTTGACATCTGTCAGTTTTAGCTTCATAGTGAGGTGACCTGCTTAAAAGCATCGATTAGAGTGAATGAATCGTTACGGACTTCAAACATATGTAAATCGGATTCAGTACATAATCATTGCATTCGAATCTACTTATCAACATTAGATTTTTTTGGGTAACGTCCCTAGTGTTTAAAAAGAAAAAGGGTTCACTGACGCAACATTGTAACGACGTTGAGTTCTCTTTAGAACAGAAATTGTTTTTATGTTTAGAACGGTTTATTAGTGAAAGTAAATCGTAAAATTACCTTCTTTTGTCATTATTACAATAAATAAAAATCGTAATTGAAAAAAAAAAGCAATTGCAGTATTAACTTCGAAAAAAAAAATATGCCCGCCGTTACAAGGTTACGTTGTTAAATTTTGGTGAAGTGTCAAATGTGATCTATTAAATTGGCCCTACTATAACATACTTGTACAGTACGACACAACTAATGTCGAATCGGCAAACTTCGTAAAACAAATCACTTGCGAACTGAGTAATCTTTATCGTGATGCATTAAGTGTAAGTGTATTATATTATCTTATGTGATAATATGTATATGTATGCATTATTATCTTGTATTAGTGTCCATATATCCGTATCCGGAGGAGCTCGTGGCTAAGTAATTACAGCCGCATAGACCGATCTTCCGGGTTAAGCCACGCTTGCCGAGGTTGGTCTGTGGATGTGTGACCATTTACCATAGCGAGTTTCCTCCGTGCCTCGGAAAGCACGTAAAGCCGTTGGTCCCGGCTGTCATTTGTAGGTCTTTGACAGTCGTTACTGTTGGTCAGAAGCCAGAAAGTGACAACCAGTCTTACCAAGAGTACCTATCGTATTACCCAGTTACTGGGTTGTGGAGGTCTGATAGGCAGTCGCTCCATGTAAAATACTGATATTCAGCTGCATCCGGTTCGACTGGAAGCCGACCCCAACATAGTTGGGAAAAGGCTAAGCAGATGATGATTAGTGTCCGTATGCACATTTCTAACTATTGTGTGGCAATAGAACTAACACAATAGCAATTTATAATGCACAGTTTTGCACTGTAGCGATTTAGACAAATAATGGGGCACGTCTCCGTGGACTGAACTACCTGTTCTTGGGGCTTACTCCCTAAGTCCGTCAACGTAGTTAGTCGCCCGTCCGAAAGTAAACCGAAACGTAGGAGTGAACAAAATAAGTGTCAATTTCAACTTTTCGGACGGGCAAAAACACATCGGTAGTAGGGACAACTGTCAAATCGTGTTGTCATTCATTCTCAGTTTGGGCCCCGAAATAATCGTATGTCCGTAGGTGATAGGGAGTAGGAAACGCTCGTAACTAAGGCCGAAACCACGGACTTCGTGCTTAGGGAGTAGACCCCCAGCTTAGAGACAGGGCCCGGTTTTCTGGTAGTCTTATAATCTGCTGAAGCATATCGCGATTTTTAATTTGATTTTAAGTGACCAGTCTCTTACCAGGTTTAGGTATATGAGTTTCATATCAAGCTATACATATCCAGTATGAGCTGATCTTGTATGGTATAGGCTTTACGTACAATGAGAGGTCAGCTTATACTGGAAATTAAATAGCTTGATAATATGTAGTACATGCAAACCTGTCACCCTTTCCAGCACTTTTTACCTCAAACCTAACACTCAAACTAACCCACAACTTCTTTATCAGAGCACCATCAATTAATCACGAGGGGCCAACCAATTACTGGCAACATTAACCGGGGGTTAACTATAGCTAACCGTACTTAACCGTAGTTTGGACGATAGTTTAATCGTTGCGTATAACTCGTCTGATGTTTATGATAGTTGAGTGTTGTGGAGGCCAACGATTAATTTTGGTTTTTGATTAGACAAGATGTATAAGGGTTACAAATGTTGTTTCTGGAAGTGCTGTGAATGAGAGAATGAGGAGTGCTGAAATTTGCTCTTTGCTTAATAGAAGGTCGACCTCATACGTATAGAAAAACAGACATCATCTAAAATATGTAAGAGCTAGAGGGGTATAGGAAAATACGTGTGCTCCTACTACCATTAATTTGTCAAATTATGTACGGTCAACAGCAAAAGTTTTTTTTTTTTATTTAATGAAAGGCTTTGTCGCTTAGCGACCATATCGCCCAATGAAAACATTACTAATAGATGATAACAATTTACCTTATAACTAACTTATACAAAAGTTTAGCTTTGTCTGACAATGGAAAAGCTAGGATCGAATTACAAATACCAATGTCATACATTTTGTTTCGGCCAAACATACTAATTCTAACGTTTTCATTTCGGACACATTCCATTAGGATATGAAACAGCAAAAGTTGATGACTTTTTTGAAATTTAGAATTCAAGTAGGGCCTTTTTTCTGTCATGCGGGTTCGTGCCCGCGTGCGTGCGTCACCCGCATGCGTGGCGCTCGCAGTTCACCTTTTCGTGCGTGCGCACAATAAATACATGAATGAAAAGGTGAAATTCAGGCGCCATGGGTGCGGGTGATGCACGCATGCGGGCACGAACCCGCATTACAGTAAAAAAGCCCGTAGATATCACTAGTATTTAGTGTTGTCTATTTTATTATTTTGTACATATGTAAAATAATATTAAAAAACAAGTTTAGATTCATAAAAACTTTGGAAACTTTGTACAATCATCATTTAGTTTTGATGTTGACTTTACGATATTCGTAACTGAAGAAGGCATGGGGGACAGCTTGCACCGCTAGTTGAAAAGACATGAGAAAAAGAATACTCGGAACTGCTTCACATGATGAACCGATGTTGGTTATTCATACCATAACATAGGTGTCTGAGTGGCTTGTGGATAATTAATAACCACACCGATCATACGTTGCTAGGTTAAGCTACGCTTGCCGCGGTCAGTCCGTGGATGGGTGACCGTCCGTTACACATCGAGACCTCTCCGTTCCTCTTAATATATTAAACCGTCGGCCCCGGTTGTCATAAGACAGTCGTTACGGGTAGACAGAAGCCCGAAAGTCTGACAACCTAGATCGGTTGTCAGCATTGCCCAGTAACTGGGTTGCGGAGGTCTGATGGCAGTCGCTCCGTGTAAATTACTGGTACTCAGCTGCATCTGGTAAGACTGGAATCTGACTCCGACGTAGTTGGAAAAAGGCTAGGAGGAAGATAGGTGTTCAAGACCTATATATTTTTGTGGTGTTGCTGACCTTTTTGTCTGTCTACTTACACTATACTGCAACCTCAATAATTGAAAACATTTAATATTTTTAACCTGCATGTATTATTACGTTAAATAAAAGTAAATCCAAATCCAGGGCATCCGTATTTTTCTGTTTTGCGAAATGATGTACTTTTCATTCATAATTTCAACTTTGAAATTCGGCGTATTCTAAAAAGATGTAAGCGCCAAATGACGTCATACATATGGTGGAATGGCGATCTAACCTTTGTTTTACTGTGAACCGTCAATAAAACTGTTAGTTAGATATCACTGTTATCTAACACTTGTCTTGTTTAATTTCTAAGATCAAGTATTGTCTAAGTTTAATTTCATAAGTGACATGTCTTGTTTGACATTAAATGTTTTCATCTTAAACATTGGAATGCATAGGCAAATTTAACTCTTCCTTCCACCGTTTATGTGACGTCATCACATGTTTGTTGATTTTATTTTTTTTTCTCAGAAAAGAAGAAATAAAAAAAAGAAATTGAACTCAGGATACGAAAATAAAGAAACTGTATTTTTGTTTTAAGGTCGTGTCAGTTTTGAAATGTTGTCAGTGGCCCCAATCAGAAGCCTATTGCAGGCAACAAACGCAACTACGCTCTGCAGACTCCCCTCAAATACAAAACTCTTCAAAAAGACTACGGTATCCGATATCCTCAAGGCCTATCCAATTTTACCTTACAACAAAATTACAAAAAACATTTACTTACAAAAAACTTTGTTCACCTATTTTTAAAATCACCTGAAATAGCCCGAAATAGCCCGTTATTTGTCACGAGAGTGGGCGTACAGTCGGTACCAAAAACATGTTCATTTTATATTAACAAGAGATTGGCGGCCTGTTGTAATTAACGTGAGTAACCGCTCTATCGACTTGTTTATTACGTGTTTATTTATGTTATTTTTACTTGGAAACTTTTTCTGAATCATATTAGGAGTTTTTGTGTTTTAAATATAGAAGTTTCGTTCGGTAAAGGATGTTATGTTGAGGAATTTGTGTAGAAACGTGATCACAAGTTTTATAAAAGATTTTTTGTTGTTTTTTTTATACGTTACGTTCTGCTGACGTATGTTACAGGAACATAATCACGTCCAAGTCTGATCATTATGTATAATTATAGGATTTATTGCGATGGTAATAAGAATGGTGGCTATTAAAAATTTTCGTAGGTACAGAAAAGTTATAAATAAATAACTTGTATAATTTTTTCGTTTGTTTGGGGGCTATACAAGGTTAGTCGGAAAGGGCGTACTAATCCGGAAGGGTGTTAAAGTACCCGTAATGATGAATATCTTTTGTTCTAAAAGTTTCCCTAAAAGTCAATAGTTATAGTAGGTAGAGAAATAACTTCCAAGATGTTATAAAAATACGCTAAAATCTATCTAACCTCAGCTGTGGTCAGCTGATTACATTTTAGGTCATATTTGTGTTCACGAATTAGAAGTTCCAGATTTGAATTCGTAACTAAAGTAGGAATTAAGCATCTTTTAAAAATTTTAATTACAATTATTTACAGGAAAATAAAAATCTATAATTATCTAATTTTGAAATTTTTACTCTTGCTTTAAAACCAAATCAGTGATACTTCGACTGGCCCGTAGATTAATACCACCTTAACAATTAAAAGTTGCGTTCACCTTTTCTGGAATTGCTAGGGTCCGTTTTACTTATTGAAAAAACATGGGCTCAATAGCACTGCATACATAATGTGACCACTATTTTTTTCCCTCAGAGCGGGACGCCTGTATTAATATTTTTTTATAAGAATAAAATAATATTTATTACGAAAATTTACAAAAAAAAGCTGGTCGTATCGTGGGCTGGTCCGATATTTTCCAGAAGAGCAATTTGCTTTAAAATAATTACTTAACAGCTTTAGTTTACACAATGAATGTGATTAAGTCATAATGTTAGTATGGCTTGTTGATGTTACTTGGTTAGCAAAATGTTTTCAGATGCAATAAAATTAAATACGCGCCCGTTTTATATTGAATTCATTTCCACGGATTGCTTTTTTTCAAAGCGGGACATTTACGTGTTTTTGGGGACAGCGGGACACAAGTCAAAAGCGGGACTGTCTTGCTCATAGCGGGACGCATGGTCACGTTATGCATACATCAATATCAAGGTTAGTTAGTATTTCGTGGAAAAATTATCGTCTGACTCATGTAATCCTCAGGAAGAATAGGTTTTAGTTGTTCTTTAATGAAACTGGTGTACCATTAACGACTTCCTTTAAAAAATCATGGGAAGAGATGACGTAGCCGTGCACCACGCGGTTTTTTGCGCCAAAGTGTTTAAAGAAACACATTTACTATCTATATGATAAAAAAGGTCCCATAAAACATGAATTCTAAAACCAAAAAACTTTAAAATTGTTTCGGAACACAATTTTTTACACCATGCATGTACGACGTGATTTTTCTTTTGTAGCGAGCAATATAATTTTTTCCTTCACTATCCCTGTGAAATTCTATAAAAGTTTATTGTTTAAAATAA
This sequence comes from Amphipyra tragopoginis, assembly GCA_905220435.1. Classification (NCBI taxonomy): domain Eukaryota; kingdom Metazoa; phylum Arthropoda; class Insecta; order Lepidoptera; family Noctuidae; genus Amphipyra; species Amphipyra tragopoginis. Next base: position 18,806,492 of record HG992009.1, read on the forward strand.
ATACGTTATCGGGAACGCCCGGTAACATGTTTTGTATAAACGTGCCGACAGACAGACGAACAATGTACACGTAAGCAATGTTTATTGCCGACTGTACCTGTACAAACAATTGACTCGAAAGGGACTCGTGAGTAACAGTGTAAATTGTTTTAAATGCTCTTCTGAAAGTATTCCATGTGAATTTGTCACGGGAAAGTGACTTTGGGTTGCCTGTAAGTCCATAATTATTGTTGTATGGTAATTTATTTAACACCCTTGAACATGTCCGAACTTGCAGGTAGGGATAGAATTCTTATGAATTGTTAAATAGTACAGTAATTGTTTAAACTTATGTGATGGTTTGACTACTTAACTGTTTAAATAACCACGCTACCTATAGTTCGGCCAACGTAATAGGTCAGATTTGACGTTTTCATAAAAGCACAAAATAAATGATACAGAAGCTGCATCCTTTGATTTTAAAGAAAGTCAAAGTAGCCTTTTTATTTACCTAAATATCACGCACCCATTTTAATAATGAAACTAAACGCCATGCATTGGAGTAATTATTACTAGGATTGACATTACTCCTAGTATTTTGACAGGTGTCAAAACCGACCTATTAAGCGTGAATTACACAGAAAAGGCATAAGGCCTATGGCGCGTCGCTTTCATACGTTTTGTCGTGCCGCTTGAAATCTTTTTCGCAAAAAATTCACGAAAGCGACGCGCCTTATGCCTTTTCTGTGTAATTCACGCTTTAGATTGACACAACTGTAGTTTGTCGGAAGTCACAATTATAGCCTTCTGCTTTTGAGTGGCTATTGCTAAATTATCTAGATATTCACATACCGAGTCTTAGCGTATAGTCTCGAACGAGCCCAATTATTTTATAAATAAGTTCCATACTACAAACATTCTACTAAGTAAAACCCTTAACCCTTCCGAATTCGCAAACTTTACGATCAACCAAACTTCCATACGACGGAACGCTCAATACAAATCACTCACAAATGGCCATATTCCGTCCAAAAGTGTCATATATCATGTCAATATCATAGCAGGTACCAAACCAGGTACCAGGCATGTTATCGATCACACAATTCGTATTAATGAGCGAGTTGCCCAACTGTTTCGGGGGTTGTGATTCATTAAGGGCGATACATCGTCGGCTCATACAGTTCTACAATCGGTTTTTGGGTATAGATTAAGTTTGGTTAGGTAGACTGGTCACCTTTTATTTTTTACCTAATTAATTTTCTTTAGAAACAGAGATATTCCGTGATTCAAGGGATATCGGTGAAAAAGTTAATGAAAATTAATATAATGAAGTATTAAATCAATGAGTGCTTTTTGAACATCAAACAATAAATGACAGTTCCTAAAAACTTTTCACAAAACATCTTATAGATAAATATAGACTACAAACTGAAGAAAGTTACAAAACACAACAGAACACCACGCCTGTATTCCCAAGAGGGTTAGGCAGAGATATTGTAATGTAGCAGACGGCCCTAGGATCTCCTGAGCTAGGTCTGCCATACCAGTTATAAAGAAGAGTGAATATTAAGGGATCCTACCTACCCCGGACCCCGGACAAACAAGGAAAACACTTAAAAGAAGACAAATTTATAACACGGATAAAAAAACAACACTTATAATCCCTAACAGCACACGTTAAAATGTTTGAATGGTTACACACGAAACTTCTGTGAAAATAGCACACGTAAAAATTAATGGATACACAAAACTTCTTTTGGGTAACCGGAAGCTCAGTAGTATAGTGACTAGGCGGAGTGCTGGAACGTCAGCAGTGCGGCGACTCCCTCCAGTAAGTCGGAGTGCTGGTAGGACAGTAGTGCAGTCTCCTTCAAATTAACCAGTCTGCTCACTTTCCTGGTCGTCTCCAGAATGGCCCGCAAAAGCAACCTTGCTTGTTTTTCGAGAGCTTTTCTTTGAATAATAGTGTGTTCGAAAAAGATGTGTGGCCTGTGATAAAAAAAGGCATAACATATATAGAAAGCAGGTGAAATGCCGTATGAGGATGATGATGAAAAAAGTGATATTACAGTATACATCTCTGCTACCTTCATTTCGCAATTATGTTTAAGTCCCATATAATAGGGGCTTAGCCTATTGCCATCAACCGGGCACGAATCCAGACTCCACGCTGCTACTGAGAAATTCCACACGGAAAAACCCAATACCACTTTGCACTATTATAAAAACGTACACCAATCCCTACCGCAAAGCGTGGTAATTATGGAAATGTATTATTTAGTGTTAATGGTTTATCGCCGTACTAACTTTATAATAATATTTAAATAAATTTCAATTTGAAAATGAGCGACTGCCTTTGGTTGTTCGATCAGGTGATAATAGTAATAATCTTTATTCATGAACTAGCTTTCGCCCGCAGCTTCGCTTGCGTGAAATTTTGAACCCGTTAAGTGACGATTTTCCATACAAACTTTCATCCCCTATTTAACTCCCTTAGGGGTTGAATTTCGAAAAATCACTTCCTAGTGGATGCCTACGTTACAAAAGGAACCTACTGTCAAAATTTCAACTTTCTAATACCAACGGTTTAGGCTGTGCGTTGATAGATCAGTCAGTCAGTCAGTCAGCTTCTCCTTTTATATGTATAGATATGAGACAACCATACAGAGTAACTTAATAATAAACCCAGGATAGAAAAAATCGTTAAAAGTTATTTTGACAATAAAATTTAGGCAGGTCAACAGTTGGAGAGTGTGAAATGATAGATTGTACAAATTGTTTGGTTGTCTTTGGACTGATTCGCCCTATCTCTTCGTACTAGTATAAAACTGTATCACGAACGGATAGTCTTCCTCAACCTTAGAACAACAGGTTCTCACAAGGTTCCAGTTACAAGTCACATAGTTTAGCAGATTGATTAAAACATACTGTTTAAGTTATAAATCACAATTCAGTTATATTAATTAAGTAACATGATTGGTATTGTCTGTGTTGTTTTGTGTCTGAGTATAGGTATAAGTGTATATGTTTTATGTATGTTTCTGTATGTGTACACTTATGTGTGCTTCATTATTTATGTGCCTTGTTTATACAAATTTTCTTAGTAGATTTTCAGTGCTGCTGTAGTTTAGTGTTTTCAAATATTTATCCATAGTTTTTTTACATGTATGGCTATCAAGATTCTTTAATTTTAGATCTTTACTTACTTTGTTGCAAAGGTACATCGTTGTAACTTCTTAGTTGCAAGCAAGCAGTGATCGGAAAAGGGTGAGCTAATTTACCTAAACTTCAAAGAACAGAGACAAAAACTGGAGACTTCCTTACGACAACATTTTTATTTCGGGAGAATTTTCTCTGAGATTGTCTTTCATTTGTTTTCAAAAAATAAAAGTCCATCTCCTTTTTTGAAAACAATATACAGTATCTTTTTTAAAAACAATGAAAAACGTACCATCTGATTTTGTGACAATTTTGGGAAACAAAAATAGGAAACGAATTTAATTGTTTTCTGTACTATTAACATTAATATTAATTAATGTACTTTAGTGATGTCCCGAAACCCGGAATAATTTTCACGAAAAAAAAAATTGTCGTAAGGAAGTCTCCAGTTTTTGTCTCTGTTCTTTGAAGTTTAATTAAATTAGCTCACCTTTTTCCGATCACTGGTTATAAGGCTGTTTATTTTAGTGGTTTATCAGGCACAAGTTCTAGAGTGTATGTTGACATTATTAAACAAAATTACAAGCACACATATCGTAGCTGCTATGCAAACAACCGTTTGTCATAATCATACCATTAACATCACCAATGCAAAGTGAAGAGGTTATCAAATTACGTCATAAATACTGTATTATACCTACTTCTCAGTCTACACAACATACTCAGTATCGTATATACAGGATGTACGTGCAATATTCGTTTTTCATAATACATCGGCGGCACGCGAGCCGCCACACGTGCTCGCCACGACAAATGCAAATGAATAAGCTTTCATATTAACTCGTTATAGGGTGATTGCAATTATACGGGCATTTGTAATTAATGGCACAGTTTATTGTGGATTTGTTAGTGTTGAGTATTACTCGTAAATGGGTAATTTGTTGAGTGTAAATTGTGAAAATGAGGATTGAGTGTTTAATTATTTTTTTGCTTTTAGAGTCACTTGCAGTTATTTTGTTTTGTGAATGTTTGAAAATTATGTCGGTTTAGCACGTATAGTAGGTACCATATAGATCTATTTTAATAGGACTAGAGAAAATCTTTGCGAATCTGTAATGGAAGTTCTATCAAGATGATTAAATTAAATAAGCCAACCAAAAATGCATAAAAGTAGTTTTATCGTTAAAAATATTTTCTAATTTATTATCACGAAATTAAAACACGCTGTGTAAAGTGTAAACGGCGCAAATTCGGGCAGTTCGGTGCCAGGCCGCGCTCTACCCACCTTGTATAATTGCCTGCTGTCTTCACGTGTGCCTGTATGTCTGCTAATGTTTGCCCAAAACAAAGTAATGATACTTTTCGTAGGAAAAAGAACCTTATTGACTGTTCTAAGTATGTATGAAGATACGTACGTAGATTAACAGGATTTTAAAGTACATTTTGGAGTTTGTCATTAAAGTCATATTGCCTATAATGATTATTCAGGAATGCCACGTATGAAAAAGTTTTGATTTTTATTGCAATACTTTTTACTACGACTGAAACTTAGTTTTACGATGTTCCACTTATTAGGGCTGACAGTTACTAGGAGTTTAGATTAATAGGTGTTTAATGTTAGTTTATTTATGTAAATAATTTGTAGAAAGTTTGTAGTGGATTACAGAAATTTTCGTTCGGTTTCAAGTTACAAGGGTTTTATTTAATACGACTGTAGTCAAATATTCTGATTATTGAAATTAGCTTTTAGATTATCGTCAACGATTAAACGGATACCATGAAATTCGGTATGTTAAGTTTTTTTTGGTATTTTTAATATTTTTATTTTTAAATATTAGACTACTTTAAGAAACAAATTTGAATATTTTTGTTTTCTACGCGGTAGTTATTTTTTAATACATTTTTAAAGTTTTACTAGTGATGACGTCACGCGATAGCAGTAAGAGTTCGATTCCTTTGCAGGATACGATAGACAAAGAAACCAATTCTTTGTCTACGCTAAGTACAGAAAAAGTAAAAGAATATGTACCATAAATGACGTTTTATATACAAACAAACACCAACGACCATTCGTAACTATTTCGTGATACGTCACGAAATAGGAAGAGAGGTCAAATAGATGTCAAGTGAATTCATGCATTTTTAAAATAAACAATTTTAAGAGCTAAAAATTGCAAAATAAGGTTTACCAAACTAAAACCTCGAAATGGTTTTGGAATCAACGTAGGGTAATTTTTACTTTACATAGGTACCGAATTGTCTGTGTGTGTGTGTGTGTGTAACAGGTCAATAAATCTCTTTTTTTTCTTTTGAGATATTTGGATTGAAGATGCACCCTTTATTTTGCACCGTACAAGTTTTAGGACCGACAAATTTTTATCTTGCTCATTTATAAATTGTATCTACGCTTTGTTATTAAAATATACTTTCGTAGGTTTCAGTGATTTCTTTCACCGCTAGTGAATTTTTCAGGTCGCTTTAATTAGTAAAGTCATTTTAAAATGTTTGGAACTGATAACGATATCGAAACGATTAGAAATGCACTAGTTTTTCTTTTCACGACTTGCTGAAATCTGAGACCACTGTGAGAAATAGACGTTGTTGCAACGTTGTTGACTTATAAGTTTTTAATCCAATGAAATATATCAAACAAAAAACATTCTGCAACTGTAGTGTCTTTGGAAATTTTCATAGTGTGTGGCAATTTTTAATAGTCCTTCAAATACGATTTTACACTCGATTATTTCGTAGTCGCACGACAGGTCGACACGGTGCAGTCACACAGGTCGCTGTGTCGCACAGTGCCGCCTTGAAGCATTGTCGCACACAGCCCGACCGTGGGACAGTCCACTGCGTAAACGGAACGCAACTGTGACGAATCGATTATCAAGAATCGATTTTTCAAAATAACGGTAGCAATAAGCGATTTACATCTTGATAGTTACGTAGCAATTTGTGAGCGTGATCGATGAAATTTCCTTTTGCGGGTAAACGTCTGCGCATTGAAGCTTCAACTGTCATTTCATAAGGCACGGCGACGCAACGGCACGAATGCGGCACACAATAACGCGTCCAGCTATCGATGACCCCTAGTGGTGTTTGCAACCCTCGTTTTGTCACCTGTCCGTGAAACAGTTGTAGGGGCAGGGCGGGTCTCGATGAATTGGCAAAGTGACACATTGTCACCGGTCGCACGATTTCACTGTCCGGCGAGACGTGACGAGTTACGCGTGGTCGCCGTTTTTATTTCTGCCAATGACGGGTGTCGAGGCGTGGTGTGGCCAGTGCGAATCTGCAATCGTAACTGTTCATGCATTGTGACTCTTATTATGTTGGATAAAGAGTTGATTTTTATCATCATTAGCGCTACGTTAAAATTGTTGTTGTGTAACCGGTCGGAGTGGGAGTGATATGTTTTTTTCATCGCCTACACACGCCCACCGTTTGAGACGAAATCGTCAATCGAACAGTCTCGATTGCGTCGCGCGATTTCTAAATTGATTTTCGTTTAGTCTTAATATCGTCACCGGGAATGTTTACGTTTCGTAAGGATAGCTTCACGTAAGTTAAAACGTTAATGTATTGTCGTTCGATCGGTTTGAAGTTCATTACTCGGCTTCGTCGAGTTAACAGTAACATAATTGTAGTTAAAATTTGTAACGTAATCCTGTCGAGATATCTCATAGATTTGATTTGGCTTTGTATTTTATCCGCCATTATGATTATGAAGTGACTGGCACATCTGTCTGTCCGTCGCACGCGCCGCTCCGGAGGTCAACGAACACGTTTTGTCTGTCGCATTGTAGGATAAAATCTTTTTTTGTGGTAGCGAGCGATCTGTTTACTTTGTTTCTGGTAGTTTTGTGCTTCGTTGTTACTAGCGATTTTTAATTGAGGCTTCTGTTTTGTGTCCATTTTTGTTATGGTTTTTCTGGTTAGTGAAATCGGAGTCGAAAGCTTGACTTGACTTCTATTTTTGAAAATCTTGACATTTGTTTGTTCGTTCATCAACATCTTTCCAAAGACTTGAAGCCCGTCGTTCATAAACCAAATATTGGCATACACTTAAAGATTTAAAAAAAGAACAATCGCACTAATTTCGGCTCATACACTTCACAAAAGAGTATCGATCGATTTAATCGGTCTCATTTCGGTTCCCAAGGTATTTTTACGTGCTCGTAATGGTCAAGCTATCGACATGAACACATCTCGATATTATCGATAGCATTCACACGTAGCACACGCTCTAGCCGTCCTGTCAATAGAGATGGGCTGGCGGGTGCTTTGTTACACTATCGACTATCGACATCGTTTTTCTACGGCGGCGGCGGTCCTGTCACTCAAACTTTTCGGAGTTTTTGTGTGCCCGTCGATATATCGATATGTTGTAGGTGAAGTTGGAATAACTATAGTTTTTGGAATGGCCAGACACCTTGTGTTACATCTAAATATTTTTCTAGTAAGATTCAGATAAGTTGTTTTAAATTAATTTTCTTTTTCAGACAAAGGATTTTCCATACTTTTACAGTTATTGTTTTACGTTTTTTGGAATTCAGTTCGGTTTTGGTCAGTACCCGTCATCGCCATTGTGGATTCTGAATGATGACGCTTAAAAAATACTATATTTTTCTTACTAGAATGTACAAGGTTAGGTTTCAATCCTATAAGGAACTGTGGTGGAATTGAGTCTTATGAGGATTGAAATATTTTTTGTAGTGACATTGCTGTTTACAACCATATATTTTCTGGGTTTTTTTCAGTTACAAGTAGGGTTGCCAACTGTTTGTCGGTCAAAAATAGTAGTTCTAAAATGATTACTCACAAAAATATAGTAGACTAGCTTTTGCTCGCGGCTTCGCTCGCGTTAATTTAAGGATCCCTAATTTTTTGATCCCAAAATATAGCCTATAGCACTCAAGGATAACGTAGCTTCCTATTGGTGAAAGAATTTTTGAAATCGGATGAGTAGTTTCGGAGATTACCCCCTACATACAAACAAACAAACAAACAAACAAACAAATTCTACCTCTTTATAATATTAGTATAGATAGTATAGATAACGAAAGGATGAAAAAACATATAGTAGGTTCCAGAATAGGTAAGTATTTTATTTCTTAAAAGAATATTTTTCATAAATTAACTTCAAAAGTAGGTAGTTACAAAAACACATACTCGAGAGCGCGAAAATCAAAATTGCCAATCTGTCAAAGTCAACGTAACTGTCAACTTGACATACCAGAATCGTTCAGAAATAGATTTTGAGGTTTCGTTTTACGCTTACACATTTTGAAACGAATATTATTGCTTTGAGTTTGATGCCTTTAAAATATATAGTAGTTTCGCCTACTATATACTTTTTTTAGAAATATAGTAGTAGTCTTATTCACAATGTAACCAAATTTTTGTAAATATTTGATGAAAAAGAGTAACCATGGAGTTTATTGCCCGTTCTTCTCCATAGGAATCTACACTTTGGAACGCGGCAGTAACTTCTTTTTTTTTGGCTCGACAATTCAAAAGTGCCTGTAAATGGTCTAATTGAAATAAATGTTTTGACTTTGATTTTACCAACCTGAAAATCGGTAACTCCCCAAAACGTCCGCCAACAAAACTTGTAGTTTACCTACAACAGATGGTAATATATCGATAGTATTGGTGATATAAAGTTGTGTAAGATGACAGATATCGCGGCTCTCATCTCGACCGATCATAACGAATGGCCGATACTGTGTGTTTTGTACACGGTTTTAACACTACTAATCAACTTGTTTAATGTTAAGATTAACTTAATTAAGTCTTCTATTCGACCTGACATTGTTTATCTAGGCTTTTGGCATGTCGGAGATTCGCGGCATCCATAATGAGACATCAAGACTAGTTTGCGATACATTAATATCTTATTATAGGAAAACGTTAACGAATTAATCGTCGAAATATGGGTACGTTAAACCCTGTACAGTACTAAGACATAGGTCATGCACCTCGGCAATTTTCGTGTTTCCGAATATGTACGAATTATGCGACCAGTTAAGTAACGTGTCCGGAATTGATCCAAAGTGAACGAAGATGGAGTTATGTATTAAAAGACACAAAGAAAGATTGATTGACTACCTCGTTGGTCTGGTCGCAAGCGCGACTGCTGAGCATGAGGTCCTCGGTTTCATTCCCAGGTTGGGCAAAGTATTATTGGGTATTCTTCGGGGCAAACAGGCACGATTTTATGTTATGATTCAGTTTACTTTAGAGTGATAACAACTTTTTATTATTCTTAACAATTATTTCCATCCAATGGTTGATAAGATATTTTTATATTTGCATAAATGTGGTTACACAGGTCTTACAGATATACATTTTTGTCCAGCACATATTTTGTCATATAATTTTTTATGACATACAAATTTTAGTTAGGAAGACAATTTTAAATACAAGCAGGGCAATAGCCAGTCAACAAAATACAACACATCCACACAATTTTACAGTTTAATACTTATATTTTAAATATTCATCTGTGCAGTAGAAGCAACGTTCACATCACCTGAAAAGTTTTTTTTTTTAAATTTATTTGTAGGCAGATTTCTAACGCCTTGAGACAGGTGACTAGGAAGAAGTTGCTTTAAGCGATTAGACAGCCTTTTGTACCTTTTGTTCTTAATTATTTTGTATTCCTTCTGTTTTTTTCTTTAGTGTACAACAGAGTATATAAATATCTATCTATCACAGTTGAAAAACGCATATTTCCCTGGTTTTGAACTAACATGTGTCATGCATGATTAAGTTTAAAATAATGGTAAATATTAATTAAAAGTTGCAAAAAGATGTTTTGAAATCATAATAGTATCCAAATTAAAATACATTTGAAGTCGCCGGTAGATTATAATGATCGTTAGATAATTAAACATGCCGCCAAAGAACTAATTCTCATTTTTTAATGTACAAATAATCCAGTGTAATTAGGTACACTTATGATTTATTTTGAATGTCATTGTCATAATGAGTAAGACTCATTTAACCTGGGTAAGACTTATATAAGTATACTCATACTTTTGTGCAACATATTTTGAATACAATTTTCTTTCTGATCTTATCCTCATCTTCAGCCCATTACTGTCCCACTGCTGGGCACAAGCCTCTTCTCAGAATGAGAAGAAATAGGGCCTTAGTGCGTATACACGTAGAAAGCGGGTTGCCGGCGCCGATCTGCCAGCGCTTGTCGGTGCTGGATTGCGCAGTTAGTCGCAGGTAGTCTCTATACTGTGTGGCGAACCAACGCCGACAAGCTCCGAACTTCGCCGACAAGTTCCGACCTGCAGGCTTACTCCCGACAGGATCGAGTTTTGAATCGAGTCGACTTGGTGTCAATTCTTACTCTTGAAATCGACAAAACTGCACGACCGTGCTGAGGTTTGATTTAAAACTAACAAATATCAAAAACAGTCGTTAATTTTTATTCGAGCCGGTGCACAATTGTGCGCTTTTGTCGATTTCAAGAGTAAGAATTGACACTAAGTCGACTCGATTCAAAACTCGATGCTGTCGGGAGTAAGCATGCTGCTCCGATCAGCGCTGGTAAGCCGTCATTTGTTGCTGTATTTGCAAGGGGACAAGGCGTATTTTTGTTAAAAAATGCCAGCCCCTGCTTCTACCCGCTTCCTTTATGTAGCGGTTACCTGCACGGACCAGTACCGATAAGCGCTGGTAGGTCGGCGCTGGTACCTGCTTTCTTTACGAATACGCCCTCAGTCCTCCACGCTGGTCTGTTGCGGGTTGGCGGAGTACACAGAACATCGAGAACTGTTTGGCGCCTCTAGGTGTGCAGGTTTCCTCAAGATGTTTTCCTTCACCGTGTGACGGTGCAGCGGTGGCGACTAGCGAGGTGCGCCTATAAAAGGGCCGGCACGCTGCACTTCGTCCTCTCTCGCGCCTCAGCAGCCGCTAGTTCTAGTACTACACCTACACCTGAAGACCCTGGACTCCTCGTATCGTATTGTCTAAAGAACCACGCTCTGTAAACTAGTCTAATTTTGTAACTATTATAAAATATACATACTATTGTATGGTTAAAAGTGTTTTCCTTAACATTCATACGTAAGTAAACTCCTGCTAAACTGCTTCTGCTTCTTGCTAGATTCTGATTTTATGTGCACATGCTCGTTAAGGGTTGACTCCTCAAGCCACCCTTAACCCGCTAAGCGTGACAACCGTTAACGCGAGTGATAATCAAATAATGACCCGCACGTGGACTCGAAAAGTCAGAGGTACGATGCCAGGGGGTCTACTCCCTAAGCACGAAGTTCATGGTTTCGGCCTTAGTTACGAGCGTTTCCTACTCTCTATCACCAACGGACATATGATTATTTCGGGGCCCGAACTAAGAATGAATGACAACACGATTTGACAGTTGTCCTTACTACCGATGTGTTTTTGACCGTCCGAAAAGTTGAACTTGACACTTGTTTTGTTCACTCCTACGTTTCGGGCTACTTTTGGACGGGCGACTAACTTCGTTGACGGACTTACCGCCATTTTCAACATCCTATCTATCGGCGGTTTGCCTTACTACAGATAGAAATTTGACATTACTTCTATGGAGCATATGTCAAATTTCTATCTCTAGTAGGCGAAACCGCCGATAGATAGGTTATTGAAAACGCCCGTTAGGGAGTACCTAAGCCCCCTGGATCAAACTCAGATCCTCCTACATAGAAGGCCAGCGTTCAACCGCTAGGCTATCACTGCTTTCTGATTTGTTGTGTGAATAAAAATCAATAAAAAACGCCTAAATCATTAAAAACTTGACTAACTTTAAACACAAACAAAAAATAAATTACGTAATACTGTCAATATTCTAAACGGCCAATTAAAAACAAAACAAGATTCGTAAAAAAGGCAACATTACAAAACGGTTTACGTAATAGGCCGCACTGGCCATTCGGTTCGTCGACCCCGCCATATTAAAAAGTTACGGACAATGGAAAAAAGTAGGTAAATTTGAAAACAGAATGTCAATAGCCGGCGGCCGGCCGAACCTGCCCCACGCGCCCTTGACTTGCGGAGATAAAAAGGGGGAGATGACCGGCACCCCCTACCCCCCGTCACCCTCGACACCCCCTCGCTGCCCTCTGCCCACGCTCGTGGTTTATTGCTACTTTTATCGAGTCCCTAAACTTTGGATGCAACTGGTAGTTTCAAGTTGCCAATGTTAAAAAGTTTGGAAGTTTGATCGTTATGATTTAGGAATATTTGGCTTGGTTTTTGATAGCGCTTACATAATTTATTGGTAATTATTTATGTAACAGTTTTAGTTTACATAAATAGCTGCACTTGCGTATCAATATTGTCGTTCTGAGGGCTTTCAGGCCCCTATAGTCTATCGTGTGCTTCGCAAAGTTATTAATTGTGTCATTTCGTTTTACTGATATGACAAAACTACAGATAATACCTATAAAAATAAAAAAGCTATGTAATGCAAACAATTAACTAAACATAAAAAAATATAAAACTACTCCTGACGCAACGGTCACCGTTCTAATTCTAAATATAAATCCGCACAGATTAAAAAACGCGGCAAAAATATTATAACAGAATATCAGCTGATCGTGAAGTGTCCCCTCGCGGGCGGTGACCTTGAGCGCGACCCCACTATTGAAATTAAAGGAGCACCGAGGTTACTGGCACTTTGCACTTTTAAAATAGAACCGCCGAATCCTGGACAATATTATTAAAATAAAAAAATCTTTGTGACGTTTCACGTTTTTGAAATAAGAACTTTATGCTTTGTTCCAACAACCTAGCTACTTTTAACATTTGTTTGGGTTAGGGTTATAAAAACGGTCAGTTTCGCATTCGATATTTGATAAAACATTTGTATGATTGCCTCAATGGTCGCGCGATCGCTTGCCAGACAGGACGACGCCTCATACCCATAAAAACCAAGCATAACCTATTCGTATTTAATAGTCATCAATTCAACGGGTTAATTGTTATACAGCGAGTAGTGTGCACACCGATATCTATTATTATTCTTCTCTCTTTCTTTCTTTCCAAGTTTGTCAGTTTATCTGTAACTGCACGGCTAAACCACAGTGTAAATACACCACGGGCCCGAGGTACCCGAAAGATTTTAACCATCGATTCCGATGCCTAATTGGAGAAGAAAAGCTAGGATATAGTTTGTTGAATAAAGCTTAATTTTCGAAATATTCATTATTTACGGAAATTCACAAATCGAAAAATATCTATGATAACAAATCCTATGAACGCGGCGACTTTTGTCACACCATACCCCTCTCGCCGTATGTCTTATGTGTCGGGGAGGGCTGTGAACTGAGAAGTTTATTATCCACTCACACGATAATTTATAAATGTTGCCAGTTCAACCTAAGGTATTGTTTAGTACAAGAAAGTACTAAAGTTAATTTATTCATTAGGAAAAGAAAATCAAAAACTTTACTTTTTTGAACTTTTGTTGATATAACATTTGACACTTAATAGCATCAGAAAGGAGTGGTTAAAGTCTTTCGGGTACCTCGGGCCCACGGTGTATAAGCTAAAGCAGTACCTACTTCAACTACCTACAATCGTCCGATTTGACACACTCACACAGCCACGCACTGCAACAAGGCAAATAAGGTAAGTTCGGAATTCGGAATACAGTCACATATAAAGAGTGCATTATACTCAGTATACAGTGCGTGTTTGTGTGAGTGTGTCAATTCAGGTGATTATAGTAAGTTGAGGTACTTCTTGAGCTTATACAATGTGTCCGGTCATAGACTAGCGATATTCTAGGTACTTATTCAACTATTCTAGTACACAAATACACTATACACTACGGTCCAATCCACTTCCACTTTTTTGTTGAGATATTCTGTACGCGTGTACAAAAAAAGTCATATTTCTCAAAGTTTTGGTCCTACTGAGATAAAAGTAAGCTTATTCGGAGGGCAAAAATATTGTCTATAGTATACATTACGATAAAATGTGTTCACATTTTCATAACTTTAAGATAGAGAATATCTTAACAAAAAAGCAAAACGGCTGCCAAATAGCGGGGAAGTGGATTGGACCCTAGTGTGTAGTGTAATTATGTGTACTAGAATAGTTGCTATATAAGTACCTAGAATATCGCTAGTCCATAACCGGACACACTGTATGTCTACTGTGGCTAAATTGTCGAAGCGAATTTGATAAAATTCGATATTGGACATTGAATACCTTTCACCTCGGAAAAATAAAACTTTGCACGGATTAACCAGCGGGCACAGGGTAGACGATCTAGCAGTAGTCACTTTAAAAATATTGGATCTTAAAGTCTAGTACTTACTAGTAAGCAATGTTTCGGATACAAATTGCTAGAAGTTTCTGAAACACCACGTTAACCCTTACAAAGCGCACAAGTTTTTGAAGAAAAGTAAATAACAAACAATTTGGCATTTTTTTAAAGACTACAAAAAACGAAAAAAAAAAATGTATTTCTTTTGTTTTCCATTAAACAACATAGTAAAAAAAAAAATTAGTTTTAACATAAATATATAACAAGCAGGCTTTCATAACATCGTCCGAAAAAGTAGGTGGAAAAATATTCCCTTTCGGTTAATTTTTCTAGAAATAATATTTGGAACATTTGCCGTCGCCGTAACACTACCAAAGTTAAGAAATTTTTTCAAACCGGTTCTCACATCAAACTCCATTTACAAAAAAGGTGTTTAAGCGATTTTGTAGCAAGGCAGGTACTGCTTTATCGCAATATTTATTATTTTTATCGTTTCAGAAACATTATATAACGTGTGTTTTTGAAACAGTGTTGATAAACAATTGTTTACTAGTAAAAACATGGCTACGGAGGATGGCCGGCCGTCGTCACTAACAGAATGATACAATCTGTTTTTCTTAAAATCTCAGGCCGGCACGGATGTAAGGATTATGAAAGTATCAATAGAAGCCTATTACGGTCGATTTTCGTCTCCAAAAGTAGAAGTTTCAATTCACCGGCATTGACTAACAAGAGGTGGGCATGAAGGTAGCGTTTTAAGTTTTTATTATTTTGATTTTTTCTCTTTTTTATTGATTGTAGGCTCACGTTTGACCACTATCTCACATAGTAAGTGAAGATGCAGTCGACGATGGTGCACGCTTGCCTCTGAACTTTTTTGATTTTAATTTTAGCGGTAGTTCTTCGTAGCTATGTACTTCTTTTTTCTCAGCTTTGCTTCACCCAATGTTGAGTGTAGGTTGGTCTTGCGTAGCATAATCTGTGGGTTACAAGGGGTTTTTAAGTATACAAATTGCCATTGATAGTTTAGTAAGTGCTTTGATAAATCTTTCCCTTTTACAGTTAGACGGAATATTTTCCCCACCAACTTTTTTGGAAGATGTCGCGAAAACCTCCATGTTCTATTTTTATTTTTAAACCTGACAATATAATTTTTTTTACTAATTTCTTTATTAGAAAATAAAAAAAAACTTTTTTATATTATTTATATTATATTATATTTGTTATTATTTTTTCTTAAAGCCATATAACCGTTAAAGGGTTAATGAATGAAGCGAAGGACGTACAAGGTAAGGGTCATAAATTGTATCCAATCATAACACAATTCGTCTCAAAATTGTCTCTAGTTACATTTGTCTCAAAATCGCGAAATTAACAATGCAAAAGACTATGCTAATTGTATGTATATTGAAATGTAAGACCAATTTCATCTGCCTTTATCAACTACCGTTACATAAGGCAGACTCATTCAAGTCAGCACCCCGCTGGTTTTGTGGACAAAATCCAAATACAATCGCCAGGCCAATGTCCACTGCGTCCATTGATTCGACTTTCTTCAAGAAATCACGTCTGACGCCGGAAGACGATTCGACTCGCGACACGCAGACCAGAACGATGTCTTTAAATACACTGACCATTCTTCACACTTACATACCAAATACCATCCGAAAATCAACCTTATTTTCCATACAATAGCACTGAAATTCAAACAGCAACAAACTCCTACTGTTTGCTGGTAAGTCAACACAATTTTGCACTCTGTGCTCTTAACTTTAAGGTGTAAATTCCTTTGTAGGGATAGAAAGTAGTGTTAAACCATTTCCAATCTCGGTCGTTCCTTCACGCGCGACTGCTGGGGGGTAGACTGAACAGCAACGTCATCGCACAGATGCGTTCCGCCCGGATAGGTGATCCGACATACAGGATTAGTTACGACACGAAGTAAGTGAAGAAATGTATGATGTTCAGTGTATGGAACTTTAAATAATCTTTCGGTGAAGGGAAATCTTTATTTTTTGTTGTTTCACAGTCGCGTTTGACCTTAGTAAGCGTAGACAGGATGGATCACACAAATCCCAGTAACAAAAATACCTCTAGTCTCAGTAGTTCGGTTGTTTTGTTCTGGGCCGGACTACTGAGACTAATTTTGTCTCATTAGTTCGGTTATGACGTCAAAACGAACTGTTGAGACTCTGTTGTGTTGTGTTCTGTAGTTCGGTTAATGATTTCAGTATTATCCGGTCAGTATTCTTATGAAAGTACCTATTAATTAATAACTACCTAACTATGATTTCAGAGAATACTTATGTTTGATTCTTTTATTTATAATAAAATCATTTTATGTTTATATCCTTAATCGGACTACTGACACTAATTTTGTCTCATTAGTTAGGTTTGACGTCATAACCGAACAAATGAGACAAAATTAGTCTCTGTAGTTCGGACTCGAACAAAACAACCGAACTACTGAAACTAGAGGCAAAAATATTGAGGGATTGCCCTATATCTCTCTGGCTCTCATATACACACGACAAAACATAGGAAGTTGCTTGACGACTTTAATGTGAGGATGTACTGAAAAAACTTTTTTGTAATAAGTTGCACAATATTAGTCTATTATTTACTTAAATGACTACATAACTTGTGCTACTAGTAACCAACTCAATAAGCTGCCAGTAAACAAGCGGTTTGTTAATTATAATCAAACTTTGTTTGCTAGTAAGCACAATTTGGCAATATATGAAATTCCGCGTGTTCAGCTCATGATTAAGAGCTCCGTTTGGGTCCGAAACTAGTCGGGCAATCCCGAAAAATGCACGTGAGTACACCGTAAATAATCATAAATAAATGAAATTACTAAACTAGTTTTGCTGTCCATTTTTAGGGTCCCGTACCCAAAGGGTCCGTCTGTCCATCTGTCACCAGGCTGTCTCTCATGAACCGTGATAGTTAGACAGTTGAAATTTTCACAGATGATGTATTTCTGTTGACGCTTTAACAACAAATACTAAAAAACAGAATATATAATGGTACGGAACCCTTCGTGCGCAAGTCCGACTCGCACTTGGCCGGTTTTCTATTTTTTTCAGTATGGTAGCTAGCCAGGCGGACCGTATAGATCCTATCACCAAGCGTGCTTGGTTTTATTGAATCTTACAACACGCGTCTATTTTCAGTATGCGGTGAGGAAGTTTTATATTCTAGCCCAACCTCACAAGGAATCTTGAACAATGCTGTGATCTAGACACACGGCAGTGTGTCAATCCAAGTTCGGAATAATACCTACCCTCTATGGGACTGGTGTGGGTGTGGGACTGGGTGGCTTAATGGAATTAAGGTGATATTTTTTGTCATTTTACGCTGTCAATCGATACTGACTAAATGCACCTACTCCTGTACAGCATAAATTGTATATAGTGATAACCTAGCTGTTGAACCTCTGACTTTTCGAGTTTCACGTGTGGATCATAATTATAATAATAAAAGTTTTATTTTCATAACTTTGCTACATTTTTCTGGTTCTATCTTTACAGACAAACATACATTTTAAATAGTTTTTTAAGTAAAAAACTACAAAATGCAATATTACTCCTCCCCCATAGTAAATAGCGTGATAATTTATACCCTATAACCTGACCCAATCTACAACAAATATGTTTTCCAAATATCAACAAAATCTGTCTGTACAGATTTTGTTGATATTGCTAACTGAAACTACTGGTAGTTTCGGCGTGAAACTCAAACATAGAAACAGACAAACAGACAGACCAAAAATTCTAAAAACTCTCTTTTTGACATCTGTAGCGTTTTTCCAACAATTTGCACTTATATTTTCTGAAAAATATTCAATGTACAGATTTTACTTTGTTACGATTTTATTATATGTATAGATGTATAATGCAGAATTGTATTATTATTTCCATTAACGGTGAAGGAAAACATTGTGAGGAAACCTGTACACCTGAGAGGGCTCCAAAAAGTTCTCAGTAGTGTCTTGTAGTCTGTTATCCTGCCCCAGGCCCCAGCCTAAGGCCTAACCTTTCTCATTCTGTGAAGAGGCTTGTGCCCAGTAGTGGGCCAGTAATTGGCTGGTTATGCTGAGTCAATTTTTAAGATATACTAACGAATAGTGGTGGCATAATTATCCTTTGCCGGAAAGATAAGTTACTTTAGTACCTTACAACACCTATGAGAAATAATGGTCATATTCATAGTCCATCTCAGCCTTTTTTATGCATAGTAAACAGAATTTTAATGATAAATTAAGGAACGAACGCGATCTTAAATTTAATTTTTACTTTGTAAAGGCTTGAAGGGCTTCATTTTGGAAGGCGCGTCCTAAAGTTAAAACTAAATTATGCTTTCATTATGAACTTTCTTACAAGGAACAAAGTTTTACTTATGTATTTTATATGTATATTCGATTCAACGTAATGATGGACAGGCCTATATTTTGGTTGGAAAAGTTAAGTAATAATTAAAAGTGAAAAGTTTCATGTAACTCCACCGTGTCATAACCCATTTCTGTCCTATATTATACAAGGTTAGTCGGAAAGGGGGTACCAGTCCGCAGGCCACTTAAACTATCACTGATAACGGTTTTAAAGCAAGTGTTAAAATTTCAAAATTCGATAACTTTCATTTCCAAGCAATATTATTTTTATTTTAGTTTTTTTCAAAAATTCTTCATCCCTGCTTCAGTTGCGGATTCAGAAAATGGAGCTTCTAATCATTGACCCCAAATATGACCTAGAATGTAAACACATCTGATCATAGCTGATGATTATAGATTTAGCATATTTCTTACTAGCGACCTGCCCCGGCTTCGCACGTGCACGTTTTATAGCTTAAAACCTTCCTCTTGAATCAGTCTATCTATTAAAAAAAACCGCATCAAAATCCGTTGCGTAGTTTTAAAGATCTAAGCATACCTACATAGGGACAGACAGCGGGAAGCGACTTTGTTTTATACTATGTAGTGATGATGAAATCTTTGATCAGCTATTTCTCTTAAACTATTGAGTCTTGGGGAAAATTGTAGAACAAAAGTTATTCATTATTATGGGTACTATTTTTCCCTTTCGGATTAGTACCCCCTTTCCAACTAACCTTGTATAAACAAAAATTATACTTATAAATCTTTCTGTACGAATAAAAACATCGTTCACCTTTCGTAGCACGTAC
Source organism: Amphipyra tragopoginis (assembly GCA_905220435.1). Classification (NCBI taxonomy): domain Eukaryota; kingdom Metazoa; phylum Arthropoda; class Insecta; order Lepidoptera; family Noctuidae; genus Amphipyra; species Amphipyra tragopoginis. The sequence continues at coordinate 18,826,086 of HG992009.1, forward strand.
GAGTATGTGCGTTGAATTCTTCTACACACGTGTAGCCGCCTACGCATGCGTGTAGCATGTAGCAGCGTGTGCGCACCTACGCGGCTACGAAATACTACACATTTATATTTTTTATAAGATTCTAATGCTGTTGTCTGTATTTCTAATGTTGTAAATAATATGATGTATTTCGAATTAGGGTTTTATTAGGTTGGAGGGTATGTTGTGTGTCTGTTTATATAGGGAGATAATTAGATGATAAATGAGCTAATTCTAATAACTTCCTTAAAAGGTTAATATATACATTCAACATAAATATTACCTTTGTTGGTAAAATCAGTCACAGTGTTAAGTAGAAACGGTAAAATATAGGAATTATTAAACTGAGACTCCGCCATTCACAATTAAAAGAATCATTCCAATAAAAAAAGCTCGCTAACTAACGCTTCGAAAAACCTTTTACGCTTCCCCATTCCCCAGCGGGTTCATTACACATCAACATCGCACACCAATCAAGCTTTCATTAGTCGGCAACGAAACAATCAATATTCATATCCCATGCGAAATCTTACAACGCGCCGTGTGGAGGCACAGAGAGAAATAAAAAAACCTTGATAGATGATCCCGACTGCGCTCGCATTCGCAACGAAATTAAAAAGAACAAGGCATATCACTTAGCGCACACAGAAGCGCGGTTTTTATTAAAAAATTCTACATATCTCGCGTCTTCACCGCTTTATCTTAACCCCCCGCCGCAAAAGAGACGGACAACAAAAAAATTCAACGCAAGAAAGGGACATGAATACGAAAATTATAATTGCCAACTGTAAATTAACACCAATTCGGTTGTTGCCGTCCTTGTCTGTTTCATTCTTTACACCTACGTGTGAGGGAGATAGAGTATATTTGTGTGTGCGGATCGAATGATTTACATACGTGGTGAGCTCACAAACACAATAATGGACAGAGGCGCGGAAAATCGAAGGAAGCGATCGGTTTTCCGATTTGCTTTATGCGGCGGACTGCATCGGGAAAGCTCCTGCATAATGGGCAGGGTTGGAGCGAAAACAATCCGCTCCCACGGATTGGAATGGAAATATGAATACATTATACTGCGAGCCAAATGTACGAGCATACGTACTTTTTTATTACTCGTTCTTAGTTCTGTAACTGCAGCCAGACTATTTACATAAAACATTGAAAAAATAAAACCCATTATAGCAAGGAAATGTATAGAAATGAGCAATATGTTTGCTTCCAACAAGTTCAACACAGTAGTGTTGAACGCTATATAAGCTTTTATGAACCTAAACGATCAATCAAGTTGAGCTGAAACTCAGCTTGAAGAAATGGTTCAAAAGATATTTTGTGCCATGGTCAGCCACTTTTTTCTATTGTCATATGAAATGGAATAATGTTGACTCAACATAGAACTTCAGTTATAGATGTTATAATGCTTGGTTATTTAGTTTGAGGATATCTAACAAAATAACAATATGTATTGTTTAGAAAGTCTACTGAAGCCCAGAAAAACATGTTCGAAAAATAAAAATGTGTCAGTCGGCTGTGTTTTGTTCACGTAGTTTTTGGTAAACAAAACTATTTCTTACGGCTAATATTTCAGAAGAAAATTCGTGAGGGCCGTGTATTTTTCTTTGTTAATTATATACATTCTTACTGCCTCGTTGTAAGTGGTCGTGAGGTCCTGGGTTCGATGCCAGGATGGGCAAAGTGTTGTAGGGTTTTTAAGTGTGTAATTTCTCAATAGCAGCCCGGAATCTGGATTTGTACCCGATTGATGACAATAGGCTCGCCCCCTATTACATGCGACTTAAATATATCGGCAAAATGAATATGTACTAATACACTTCTGCCCAATCCTTCGGGGAATACAGGTGTGATGTTTATGTTATACATTTATTACTACATCGTTATAAATGGTCATAGCTTATCATGTAGATAGATTCTCATCGATGCATATGAATAGCATGTGTATAAAATTATCCATAATGATTTTATCATCAAAGAAAGTGTCTTTCGGATGTCGAATAGGTGACTAATGGCTGACACTTATGATTGATCGAGCGTTATTGTTTAAATTTAAGACTCTTGTATCTTTACCAATAATGAAGCAAAGACACCATGGCTTTCCATAGTAGACCCTCACATATGTTAGTAGCTATTACAGGTAAAATTTGTTTACGAATCTTTTTTTGTGGTCCATTTCGCAATAAAAATATCTAGCATTAGTAACATTGACATAGAAACACATGGATCTCGGGTCAGCGCTCAAAAATGTCCAATCAAATGTAGGCTAAAACGCGAAAAAGTTGACTAATTTACGCCAATGAGTGCAGTCGAATCTCCGAATTGTGAAAAGTGAAATTAGTCATTGTGGTGACGCCATAGGATTTAAATTAGTTTGTTGGTATTTCTAAGTTTATATGGCGGTGTGCCTTGGCTCTGGTAGTATATGTAAACTCAGGACACTTTTTTCGTGAATTTTGTACTAGACCCTTTGTGTGTAGTATGTGTTTCTACTATTAAAACTATTTGTTTTTGGCCAAAGGAACTCATAAAGGATTAAGGGAAGAATATGGAATAGTAACAATTTATTGCGATATTTGCCAAGCGAACTGATTTAATGTTCCCTTAAAGATATCTAAAGTACTGCTATTAAAAAAGTTCTCAAACTAAAATGTTATGTTCAGTACTATAACTCTGTAATGGAAACAATGATAGCCTGATAAGACTTTATTAATAGTTCTAAGAATAAAGACATATCGACGATCAAACCTGTTCTAGTTAGAATACTGTATGTATGCGATCTTATTAGTATCTATATTTGAACTATTTTTGTTTGAGAACTGAATCCGAATTGCGTATCACATTCGCAATTTCAATAGCTTTTATTTTGACAATACAACAATATTCATTGCGTGGTACATAGTTGTGGAGAAATCGGATTGTTTATGCATATGTTGCTATGGAAATTGTTGACCTGTCAAAATAAAAGCCATGTAAATGTCATATGAGAACTGCTATGCGATTTGGCGATGCTTGGGGGAGGCCTATGTCCAGCAGTGGACCTCTTTCGGCTGAATGATGATGATGATGATATGAGAACTGACATCCACTCGCCGAAAAACTTCTACATAATGTGGAACACATTCGAACTCCAACTCGACATTGATTTTGTTTGCTTTAAGATATTTTTTTGTTAGTAACATATGTAGGCTTAAGTGATTTAATGGATTCTGTACCGCGACATGGCGCGTCAAAGCGTAAATATCATCGACATACTAATACCAAGGCTTTTTAAAATCCTGAAATGTTCTGTCTTATTCGTGAACTTAATTTCGAATTTTAAAAATCCCTTAAATTAATCCTTGTTTAATTTATACTTGATTATAGCAGCTCCTTCTTGCCTCAACTCAAAATAGCTTCTGTTTTTCTTCCATTACCCAAATGCAATATAAAGTATATTCATGTACAAAACTCTTTACCCCACTTTGTATTTAAGAAACCGGTGAACAAAATGTATAGATAGCGCTTAGAAAGTACAGTCGCACGCACAAAACAATGGCAAGGCGACGGTTGACCTCGCGGCCGCGCCTCCCCATGTCTTGCCACCCGCCGGTAGCGCCGCGTGCAATTAATATGCCGAGGCGGCCGCGTGTACCTCGACGAAGTTGACTTGATACTTGACAATTTTTTTTGGGAAAAGTTGTGAAATTTGTATGAAGCGAATGTTCGTATTTAATGGATTGAGCAAGAATGGGTATTTGAGTGAGTAAGAGGGTTGAAAACTCAGTCATTATCGCCAATTCTAAACGTGGCGGGTTTTTATCAATAGAACTTGAAATTATCAAATGGACTGATGGGTTCGAAAAAGAAACATTGACGAACCCTCATATTATACACTAATCGAATGCTTGAAATAAGTCAGCTAGTAGCCATATTATTTCTACGCACGAAAAGTTATAGAGTCGGGGTAACTTTTGAATATCGGTATTCAAAAGTTACAACCCGTCTAACTATAATTCTTTATAGAAGTAAATCTTTGCTATGTTACATTTGATTGAGACACGAGAATTTCCATCAGATTTTTAAGAAACGTCTTTGTTTTGATGGCGAGAAATTGGTTTTGTTATAGCTTACCTATGTATAGTCTTCAGTCTCAAACAAATTGATATAATAAATGTGGTACCCAAGTTGTGAAGTTGGCTGCAGTTAAAAGAAAAAATAAAATAAAATAATTAAAATATCTAATTACAAATATCAAACTATACCGGTTCACACATAACCCGTCCAAGTTTTCTTTTGCGAAAGAAGAGAGAGAATTTTTGATCAATAATTGTCACTGGGCGTCCCCCTCTCCCCGGCGCGGGGGTGGGATGGGGATTCGCGGGATGGGGGGAAGTCGCGGGGAGGGGGTAATTACGAGTGCGTTTTGTTACCGAGATGATAGGCGCGAAAAATGGCTTGCGCGTGCTTTTACGTGTCTCCTCTAGTTTTGAATATTCAGAGTCGGCCTCTCGGCCTGATGAAATATTGAATAGACGGAGTAATTTATTCCCCGAGGAGAGTTTCCGAACGGTCCACGTTCCGTTCGGATATTGAAATTAGGCGCTGCTTTGCTTAAGAAAAGCGTTTGTTTGACGGGCGTCCTATAACGGCCTTTATACGGCGAGATATTTTTTCTTTGATTTTCATCTTCTTCTAAATGACGCGCGTCTCGCGTTTATTAAAGTTTATTACAAACTTCAGGTAATAAGAACGAAAGTATGGCGTGCTATGAAAAGATGAAGTGAAATTGGCAGAGCTAAAGCTGCTACAAACAAAAGGAATCATGAAGCTATTGTTAGCCTACCTAACTTAACTGTTATGAAACTACAACAAAATCTACTAGATATCCTGTGCTGTTCAGAAGGAGAGATCTAAACACTCAAATGAGAACCACATACGTTGATATGGCAATATGTGGATAACTCCACCATTTGCTAAAATTAATTTAATATTTAGGTAGAATTTTAATGTTGTTAAAATTTAGGTTAGGTTATGATGGGACTGACATGCCTTAAAAGGATAAAATTCCCTAATAAAACAAAGATAAAAAAACTTAGCTGTTATGAAACTATAACAAAAACGCTCAAATGAGAACCACTTATGTCAATACAACTTGTCAATATCAGCGTTCTAAACCAAGAATCTCTAAATAACTTCGTGTTTTCGTATTTTTAAGAGTCTGATTCTGATGAGATTAATCTGAAAATTCAAATAAACAATCTATGAAACCTTAAATGTTATTAAAACTACGTTCATCAGTTGTTTATCATCAACAAAGGAAAATAATTGGTAAGGGTCTCTTTGGAACGCCTTCGTAGTAGCTAACTGTGTGGGTTTGTAATTCATATTTACATAGATTTCGCATTATTAATATTGTCATATTTTAGTTGAAGGCTCAGAAACATTTTAAATACCATGTCATCATAAATGTCAACTGTGGCCAGCATCCTAATTGCGAAATACACTCGTAATCGCTATGGCTTTGATTTTGACAGGTCAACAATTTCCATAGCAACGTATGTTTTAACAATCCGAATTCTCCACAACTATGTACCACGCAATGAATATTGTTGTATTGTCAAATTTAAAGTAAAGAATGTGACACGCAACTGGGATCTGGTAGGGCGCAACAAATATTTTCTTCCTTTTTTTCACACAAATGAGGACGAGGTCACTCAAAGACTGTTACGCAAAAAGATACAGGGGAAAACACCCATACTTAACAATAGGTCAACACCAGCTTAAGAAAAAATAAAAACTCGTCGCGTCACCTCGGCTGTTCGTACCTACAGAAAGGCACAACAACATTGTCGTCGACTGTACACGAAACGTCTTAACAAAACATTTGTTTACTCCGAACAAATCGAAAAACGGTATTAATTAAGGAATCGTCGAACGTTAGATGGAAGAATGTATGAAGTACGTACAAACAAGCTATTGCACTTAGTAAGCGAGCAAATATGCAAATTCATGCTTTAGTACGCCGGCGAGTGTGCGCCGTATGCAGAGATGGAACTGCAATGGCGGTGGAGACGGTGTTGCACTTGGAAATAATTTTGGGCATAAAAGTACTATTTTTATTTCATTGCTGTGTATTTTTAATCATCCCTGCTAATATTATAAATGCGAAAGTAACTCTGTGTATCTGTTACGCTTTCACGCCTAAACCGCTGAATCGATTTTGATAAAACTTGGTACATAGATAGTCTGGAACCCGGAGAAGGACATAGGCTACTTTTATTCGGAAAAACGTGGAGTACGCGATAAACTACATCCACGCGGGCAAAGTCGCAAGTGACCTCTAGTTTATTATATTTTGGTACTTGTACAGTATGAAAAATATTGAAATATAAAAAAAAAACAGACTAAAATTAAAGAACAAATAGGTACAATTATAATATAGCTCACAAATTAAGATCACCAATATTTATTTTACTCTTTAATAAGTCTGTTTCTCCTATATGGCCTATATTCGTTTTTTTGCACGCATTTCTGTTACAATACTATTTTAATAATGAGCTGACGGCCATTTCAAACTTAAAGTAAATTTATTTTTAAAGTAAATAATGTTTATGATAAGTACATTCGTACACAAACCTAAATGCTTCTTTTATATTTTTACATGATCGCAGCCGAAAAATTATAACAAAGATTTTTTTCGTCTCCAAATATTTCTCTATTCCTCAGGGACATCAGCCTAAGAAGAGAGGGTGGTTAATGAATAAAAAAATTCCCATTTTTTTCTCTCCACAGCTCAGTGATTAGTTACCCTTATAATGAGTAGTGTGTGTACGTGAGTGTGTGCGTGTGTGCATGTGTGAGGGAGGGTTACTTAAGTTTGTGACAAGTTGATAAGGGATGGAGATTAGGGAGTTTTTTGGGTATTGATCGTGGCACTCTTGCCGAATTTTTATGAGCCTTTTAATTAGATTTTGTTTTGGCTTCGCATCTTTGTGATGAAACAAAAATGTGTGACGAGCAAGTGTGATTGTGATTACTTTGTATTGTTTTCTAGTTTTAATTAGGTGTTATTGATTGCATAACATTTTGTTTGGTTTCCAAAATAACTAAAACTATGCGTGCCCCACCAAAGGATTTTACCTAGTTACCACTAATTATAATTCATAATAATATGTAGGTACTTTAATATAAATGAATACATTTTAATCTGTCAGATAAATGAGGAATGTAATGTGTAGGCATTAAATGGTTGGATTAGTGGAATTATTCTCCAAAATGCACAATGCTGATTGAATTCGTTGATTTGGATTATTCGAAAAAGCAATTACACATAATTCATTCTTCCGGATTACAGCAACCCCCAATTTAATAATCTTAATTTGGAAAAATCAGATACATTTTTTTGCTCGTGTAGAATAATTAATATAGTGATAAATGGCATAATTTTATTTAAAAGACATTATACAGAAGCTTATGTTTCTTCATTGAATAAAACTTCCTCATCTTATTTAACCGTCAACCGCATACTTCGAAAACTGGAGAAAAAGAAAAAAATACAGATAATAAATAGCCCAGTTTTCCTTCTTCGTATAAGTTACCGCAAACGGCGTGTTAAGGTGAGCCCCGAACAGAATCGGCCAAGTATCACACACATATAACGCCCTGTATTGCCTTAAGAAATGGGGGACTTGCTTACTTTTTGCCTCCCTATTCGTGTCACGCGTCCAACATAACTTGGCATTTACGATTCCCTTTAAACTCTCCTCTGACATCTATAATGGGGAATAGCAACGGGGCGGGGAGAGGTCTTACGTTAATTGTTACTTCAAGTAGGGATGTAAGAGTGACTCAAGTTAAATTAAGAATATGGAGTTTTTTTTTTTACTTTGTTTGTTGATGGAGACTTTTTTGACATTGTGGACTTTGTGCGCCCTCGAGTTTTCTTTTTTTTTAATTCTTGAGGCGTCCGCGTGTAGGTACCTTTATTACACCTCCGTATGTAGGCCCCTTTTCCGTATTAAGGGATTTCGGGAGGTTTATTTTTTGGATTAGGGCCTCTTTGATGTCGCAGGGTTTGGCATGTATGTTTGTTTGTTTTGGTGAAGTATCATACTTGAGAGTATATTGTGTGTACTGTTTTTATGCAAAGTTTGTAATTTTAATATAATTTTCTGAAAAGTTTTTGCATTTTTGTATTGTAACTTTCGTGAGACACATTCATATTTATGATTATTTACGGTTTACTCACGTGCATTTTTTTTTCGGGATTGCCCATCTTGTTCTAATAATACTACTACTACTACTACTATTAGTGGTTCGACTCGCGACCTCGCCGCGTGATCAGCTCATGAATAAGGGCTCCGTTTGGGTCCGAAACTAGTCGGGAAAAAAGTTTTTGCATTTTCTTTTTTTTTTTTGTCACTCATCATCATCATCTGCCTAGCCTTTTCCCAACTATGTTGGGGTCGGTTTCCAGTCGAACCGGATTCAGCTGAATATCAGTATTTTACATGGAGCGACTGCCTGTCAGACCTCCACAACCCAGTAACTGGGTAATACGATACTCTTGGTAAGACTGGTTGTCAGACTTTCTGGCTTCTGACCAACAGTAACGACTGTCAAAGATCTACAAATGACAGCCGGGACCAACGGCTTTACGTGCTTTCCGAGGCACGGAGGAAACTCGCTATGGTAAATGGTCACCCATCCACATACCAACCTCGGCAAGCGTGGCTTAACCCGGAAGATCGGTCTATGCGGCTGTAATTATTTAGCCACGAGCTCCTCTTTTTCTTGAGAATTTTTGAGATTTTTTCTTGTCACTCGTGTCGCTATAATTAGATTTTCCTTTTGTTTCGATTAGTGCCATTAAACCCTGTCTGATGCGTGGTCACTATTCGCTCTGATAGTTATTCTATGAATTAACAGTTGTCAATTATAGTTCGTGTCATTAACCTGGTTACAGTTTCTATGAAAACATAGATTGCTGACCGTAGCAAAAAGCGGGCAATTAATTAAAGAAATATCAACGCAGTCTCCAAAAACACAAACGATTATAAATCGTATTGTGTTGTAATAAAACTCATTTATTGGTAGAGACAACCCAACCGTATCGGTCTCGATACAAGAATAAAACTGTTGAAATACAGTGACAACATACGTAGCTATAAGAGCCTATGCACACGACGTCTTTTTAACGCGCCGTCGACGCGTTCTGTCATACTTCGTACTTAAAAAACGTCATTGTGATTTTTTATGTATGGAGTTTGGCGGAAACGCGCGTCGACGGCGCGTAGAAAAGACGCCGTGTGCATAGGACTTAAGTAGCATGTAATAGATCGGTTATTCAAATTGTGAGTGCATAGTTAGGAAACCTAAATGATTAGTAATCGTTTGACTTTCAACTGTGTGATTGCTTTATCATTGAATTTTTCAGCATTAAATGTATGTCGACATATTCTAGCCAATCGGATGGACTTTTTTGTCAATTGTGAAGAAATTGCAATTGACAAGAAAGTCTAATAAAATATCCATACAGGGTGTAAACGAATTCATGTAATTTCTTCAAACCGCGTGATCTACTAGTGACACAGATTGACCAAGCACTCGTGTTTTTCAGTGACAGCAAAAATATTTTTTCATAAAATTAACCTCATTTTCTGTTTTCGAGTCATTTTAGCGCCCCAAGTTAACTGACTGCACGGAGCGATATCGCGCTAGTCGTGCCTGCCAGCTATGTCGCCGTGCTTTCATTCATTTATGCGTGGCATAGAAATGTATCACATAAAATTATTTTTTTGCTAAAAACATTTTTGTTTTTTTTTATTGAAACCTTATTAAGTGGTTTAGATAAGATGACTTAATACAATCGCAAGAAAAAAAAAAATTGCAATTTTGTATTTTTAATCAATCTAAATCCTATGCGGGGTTAATTTATATCATTAATAGATCATGTGGTTTGAAGGAATTACACGAATTCGTTTACATCCTGTATAAGATATCTTCTAAGTAGTGTTGAGAAATAATCTATTCTGAGATTGAATGAGTTTCGGCCGATTAACGGTTTTGTTAATGCTTAAAATGATGCATTTAAGATTGAATTTACTGAACTGTCAATTTTACGTAAGAAACGTTTCTTTTTTTCTATTTTTCTTCTGACAGCATGGATGTTTAGTTATGTCACGTAATTGATGATAGGTTTACATTTAAAACCTTTATGACTAACGGCCGATTGCAGTAACAAATCGATCTATACAAGGTGTAACATAAATAACGCACAACCTCTTAAAGGGACACTGTACTCATCATTATGAACTACTTTTACTATAGGACCAAACCTGGAATCGCGAAAGAATTTCAAGAATAAAATTTCATTAGGTAATTTATTATAAACTAGCTTTTGCTCGCGGCTTCGCTCCCGTTAATTTACGGATCCCTAATTTTTTGATCCCAAAATATAGCCTATAGCACTCAGGGATAACGTAGCTTCCTATTGGTGAAAGAATTTTTGAAATCGGATGTGTAGTTTCGGAGATTACCTCCTACATACAAACAAACAAACAAACAAACAAACAAATTCTACCTCTTTATAATATTAGTATAGATTTGTTTTGTCATACAGTAAACATTATGCGAAAATTGTTTGATTCTTTGTTGGGGTACTCATGATTTATGGATATTTCGACTTTTCCTTATTACAATTGTAAACATTATCAACTAAAATCGAGCTTAAACTTAGTTTTGCTGGAACTTAACCCGACCGCGTGTTAATCTAATAATAATCTAGAAAATTCCATCTAAAAAGTTTTACTCATAGTACTTAAAATAAAAAAACATACCTAACATTTACCTAAACGCCTTTAAACCTCAGAAGAAAAAGCAGCGCATTTAAAATTGGAATAAAAATTGCACATGGTTGGCTGCATTGTGCAGATGTAAAAATTTGTACAAATACCGGCGAAGGAAACATGCTTTCTGCCAGTTATGTCGCCGGCACTACTACGGGATTTTGTCTTGGTTTTTTGTATTGTTTTTGCTTACTCAGTAGAGAAATAATGAAGGAAGGAAGATAGTGTTTTTCTTATGCACGTATATTTATATGACAAAAAAATAATCGTTTAAGTCGGGTTTTTTTAAAGGTTTGTTTAATTATGTCTGCCAAAGACAGTTTCTATTTTTAAATTAAGAACTCTGACTCGTTGAAGGCTGTCAACAATTTAGAAAAAAAAACGATTGTCGTCATATTATTATGATCTAATTATGCCTTAGTATTTGCAGCTGTAGTCTGATAAACTCTAATTTGTTACGACTCTATTTCAACACAAGTTAAAATAATATTGTTCACGATTTATCAAATAATAAAGGAGTTCAGACTCGATTTTAGGTAACCATCAATTAATCTTGCTTTTACCGAGTTACTAGACCAATTAAAAAGTAAACATTGGATCATTATTGTACTCATTACATAAACTAAAAAAAATCTTCAGCAATGAACTAGATAAAAAAACTGTAACGAAAAAGAAACTGCAATGTCGCCTTTCCTTTCAAAAGTAAATGACGCAAGTAATTAACTACAAAATAAAATAACAAAAAAAAAACTTGATTCTTTATATAAAATGTTAAAAAATAAAAAATATTCCGTTGACGCTTAGTAGGGGTTCGGTAAAGCACCGAAACGCATGAAAAACTTTCTTAGCACCAGATTTGGGTAAATTTCTCGGCTATCTAGATTCGTTTCAGGTATTCCGTTAGACCATTTTAGGCTTTCACGAGCTCTAGACTAAAATAAAAAGAGTTCAAGAATTTTTAGTGTACTACACTGACTCGTTTTAGCGAAGTTTTAAGCGAGGAAAAGTATAGTTTTGGAATTTATGTATTGAAATCTACCCGTATTAAACATGTGTCAAATGAGTCAGTCTGTCTGTCTGGTTGCTTTGTTTGTACGGCTAAACTGCCTAACCGATTTTGATGATATTTATCAGAGAGTTAACTTATTTATTCATTTCATTAAAAAACCATTGCCCGTCTCTAGTGTTTCTCCATTGTCTGGCTGCATTTACAGTCACAAATATCAGATGCACAAAACCCCCAGACTTGGAACAACTATTTGTGGGACCTTTTTATTACCTTAGTAAGGACATGGAATATAATATCATCTCAGAAAATTAGGAACTTACACGCGAAGGGAGCTGCGGGCACATATAGTTATTGTAGGTATAGGTCATTATTTTCTTGCATGTCTGTGTAAAAAATCAAAGAGAAATACTAGTTCTTTTATTGAGCGAATACCCAGAAAGGATTTGGATGTTAAACGTTAAAATGAAAGAGAAAAAATGACACAAATATCGAAAGAGATTATTCAGGATTTTATTTCCTAATATGTTCTGCGTAGCCTTTTCCCAACTATGTTGAGGTCAACTTTCAGTGTAACCAGTACCCCAAGTGTGAGTTTTTTTACGTTACTACTGTAGTTGCGTCACGCCAAAAATGTATGAAAATTTAAGCAGCGCCTCTAGCGGCGAATAGCGTGACTAAACATTTGTTTGACATTTTTGGCGTGACGCAACTACAGTAGTAACGTAAAAAACTCACACTTGGGGTACTGATGCGGCTGAGTATTTTACACAAAGCGACTGCCATCAGACCTCCGCAACCGAGTTATTGGGAAATATCCTAAGGTTAGAACAATTGTCAGACTTTCGAGCTTCTGATTACCTGTAACGATTGTCATAGGTATTCGCATGACACTCGGGACCGACGGAAAAACGTTCTCTCCGAGACACGGAGGGATCTCGATGTGTAACGAACGGTCACTCAGCCACGGACTGATCGCAGCAAGTGCAGCTTAACCTTGCAATTCATATTAGCCACGAGCCCCTCGACTTCTAGATATTGTACCTACAACTAATTATTTGTTATATGGATCTTTGTGTGAAAAGTCAAAGAGAAGCACTATTTCTTTTTTTGAGCCCAGTCATAATTTGGAAGTTAACGTTAACATGAAAGAGAAAAAACCGGCCAAGTGCGAGTCGAACTCGCGCACGAAGGGTTCCGTTCCATTATCTATAAAAACGGCAAAAAAATCACGTTTGATGTATGGGTGCCCCCTTAAATATTTATTTTATTCTATTTTTTTAGTATTTGTTGTTATAGCGGCAACAGAAATACATCATCTGTGAAAATTTCAACTGTCTAACTATCACGGTTCATGAGATACAGCCTGGTGACAGACTGACGGACGGACAGCGGAGTCTTAGTAATAGGGTCTCGTTTTAACGGAACCCTAAAAAGGCCACAATGATTCGGAAGTGATCGCTCAGGATTTTATTTCCTAATAAATAGATCTAAAAAAATATTCCTTCTTCTAAAAATCAAAAATGTCCACCGCATTATGTAAGTCCCCCCACCAAGTAGGTACGGTCCACTTAATACCCTCATCATGATCACCTCTATCCATTCTATTAATTAATTAACGACAGTCCTCGGAGACGCCAAAAAACGTTGTCTGCGTTGGAAGGTAATTTTCCACAATGGTCCACCGTGTGGACAAAAAATGGGTGGCCGTAGTTTATGTTGAGTGTGGCCAATCGGCCGATACCCTGCCTGTTGTTTTAGGCCAGTCACATCGACTGTCATAGTCAGGTGTCTGTGGTCTTGTTGCATCATAGTTTAATTTATTTTCTCGCTTTCCCATTAAGTGATTTTGAAGCTGATCTTACGCTGGTTACGAGTACATTATTTTATTTCAGTTCGAATAGTTTAGCGTTTTATTAATAATTAGAAGCCTACAGTTTTCTGTCTTGAGTTTGGCCCAATGCTCGACTATGCAACGTTAGTCGGAAAGGGAGTGCAGTTCTGATGACAATCTTGTTGGGGTGTCTCGGTTTTCGTATAAAGTAAAAATAAGGTTGTATAATCCGCACATGAACTCAAACAGTAAGAGGTGCGGGCCGGGATCAAACTTAGACCTTCTTGCATAGATGGCAAGCGCTCAACCTCTAAGCTATCACTGCTTCATTCACTTTTGATTACCCTTAACTTATAGCGATATGCAAATCGCAGTTAAACCTCCACAAAAATACCCAATAACTCCGATCACATTATAAGACCGAACCAATAAACACACACAAGTACAAAACAGATACATAAATACGTTTCTTGAAGCCACAATAAGCAGGTGTGTGGAGCGGAGCGTGATTCCTGCAATCATGGCGGAAGCTGCAGGAAATTTGCGGTCGGACGGGGAATACGCCTCCGTTTGTGCTTTCATTCGCTTGTTTGGACACTATGAATATTAAGATTTAGGTGTATTTAGAAAGTAGAACAGACCCTGACAAGAGGCTGGAGGAACGGAAGGAGATGAAAACCAAGCATCCAATAATATTTTAAATTATTTTACTTTGTATGTATACTGTATAACAAGCTACCAATTGATTTAAGGGAATGTGACAGTATGAATGTTTTTAAAGCTACATTAAAAAATATGTAAGCACACAATAATATTAATAACTAGCTGTGCCCGCGACTCCGTCCGCGTGGAACTCGGAAAACAACATTGTGTCGCAGCAACTAAATAGTGTATATGTATTCCATTTATTATAATAATAGACAAAGGGGTCCCACCAAGGCACTTATATCTTTTAAACCATTTCTTTAGGTAGAGTTTCAGCTCTTCTTGATTGACCGTAAAGGTTCATATAACCATAATACTAAAAACGCGTTGCTTATTTCCATACATTTCCTTGCTAAAATGGATTATAATTGAATATTGATATTTATTGTGATAATGTAACGAAACCTTATCGCGATACAAAAATGGCTACAACGCCATCTAGTCACAATCGGCGAACTAAATCAAAATATTTTACGCAGTGCAGTCTATAAAATGATTTCATTCGAGGTGTGGAACAGGAAAGTACTTTAAATATATAAAAATTTCACCTATAGAAGACTTCATTTTATTTTAGAAATAGGTACTGCTTTCAAAGATTTCAAAAAGTTTGATCTGGAAATCGAACCAACCCAAATGCGAAAAAATATCATCTGTATTTTTATTTCACCAATCGATAGGATCAATAATACGGATCAAATCGCTCCAATAAACATTGTGTCTGAAATTGATGGAAGACCATAAAACGAAAATTGACTAACTTAGGTACATTTAAATTCAAGCACTTATTAATTGTTGTTATGTAGTTCTTATTTTTTCCACTTCGTTCAATTTAAGACAGTGTGTTTGTTGGAGAGATTTGATCCTGATTATTGACCATAAATATATTATCAACAGGTGCCACCGGATGGTATAGCTTTGTCAGTTTGATTCCCGGTTCAGGCAAAAAAATCAGTACAGGCAATATTTCTTACTTTTAAAAATAAAATGAAGTCACCTTTGAGTGAAATTTGCAATCTATACTAATATTATAAAGAGGTAGAATTTGTTTGTTTGTTTGTTTGTATGTAGGAGGTAATCTCCGGAACTACACATCCGATTTCAAAAATTCTTTCACCAATAGGAAGCAACGTTATCCCTGAGCGCTATAGGCTATATTTTGGGATCAAAAAATTATAAATTAACGCGAGCGAAGCCGCGAGCAAAAGCTAGTGTTTAATATTTAAAGTACTTTCCCTTCATGGCTATGTGTTTTGGGACATTACCTAAGACTTAAATAAACTTAATAAGACGGCGATGACGGGCTTTGAATAGGTAGTTCTGACCACATCGAACAAAATAAAATATATAAAAACATTCCAAAAAAAAAATACAAAAAGTGTATTTTTTAAAGTGAGGTTTTAACGCAGGACACTGAGCCAGCGACCGTTCACTGCAGCACTTACTTCTGTCTACAGCTTATACTACGCAGTATATGGAAATAATGTTCCGTTGCTCGGCATCTATGAGCCATAGCGTGATAGTTTATATACCAGCATAAGCGCAGGTCCATCAAAATCGATTCACGCGATTTTACGATCCGTATATTAAGCTTATACTTCGCAGTATGTGGAAATAATGTTCCGCTGCTCGGCTCCTATGAATAATAGCGTAATGATATACGTACCAGCAAAATTGTCGCTCTTTACGAAACACATCAGCGAAAGTCCCATCAAAATCCATCCACGGGATTTTACGGGATGTCCGGACGGAAAGACAAACAGACACAATAATTCTAAAAAAAAATGTTATGGTTTCTGTATCGATAGTATAGTACCACCGAATCGAAATTTTGGAAAAATATTTAATTACAGACAAAGTGCACTTTGAATTTTATTAATAGTAAATAGATTTATAAATACGTATTTAAGTATTCATAATAAAATATATGAGTATTTCAAATTAATGTATCGTATTATTGCCTTGCAGAATTAAAAATTTAGAATACCTACACTCGCTTATGAAATTGAATGTATTTCTCTTCCACTGCCATTCAGATAGATAGGTACCTAATAAATTTTAAATAACATTATCTTCGTTTTTTTAATAAAAGCTTAGTTAGTACCTTCTTCGGATAGCATTTCAATAGACCTTCCGTAGACTGAGAATAGTAATATATTCGTTGATTATATTTCCTCACAACGTGATTTGATACACGTAACGCCATCTATTGAAAAGAAATGGTAAGTATACACAAATACATGCTAAGTTCTTCTAGAAAACTTAAAATTCGCATAACTTTTGATTGCGTGAACTGATTGCGATGAAACAAAAAACATATGTTACTTGGAGATAAGCACAATATTTATTAATAAAAGTCAACAACATTGGACCAGTTGTTTTTACGTGATGCTTGAACAAACAAACAGATAAACAGACAAACAGATAAACAGACATACAGACAAAAATTCCAAAAATGTTAAAAATGGGTTCTATTGGTTAAAGTTTAACATCCCAACCAGGTTATTTCAAAATATTTGCTATGTACAGACACGCCATGTCTACAGATTTATTATATGTATAGATGTACCTGTATGTAATTCATCATATAATTTATAGACTATATAAATGATACAATGTAATTTATATAGCATAATTAATTCTAATATATTTGTTGATTATTAGATTCTACTAACACCACATGCCAGATGTATATGCCAAAATGTTTTATTGTATTGTAATGTTGCAAATCTTATTTTAAGCAAACTGTATAGTTTTTATAAGAAAATAAATTCTTTAATCCGACTTTATACTGTGATAATGTACTGTTTGCACAAAATTTTCTTTGTAAAAATAATAATAAATACTGAGGCCCGCTTGCAAAACGACTCGTTTAATACAATTAGTGTTAAACATATTTATAATGTCATTATAATTTAGACAATTGTTTGAAATTGTGAGACGGAATAAAATTTTAAATACGTTTAGCACTAAATGTATTTAGCTAGTCCTCGTACAAGCGAGTCTAAGTGTGTAGTGTAAACTGTCATTAATTGAGTTTTAATCTCAAGTTTAGAGTCGGTAATATGGTAAATGTGTGTCTAAATCGGGTGTGTAATGTATGATATAATAACAAATGCTCTAATTTCACTTGAAATAACGTTCATATAATATAATTTTCATATGCTATAAAATCATATAACCTAATTTCATATGACCTAATGTTTCATATGACATAATTTTCATTTAATATAAAACATTTAGTATAACGTTCATTTTATGTAATTTTCAATATGTATAATATTCTTTTTATATAACATTCATTTGACCTAATGTTCTTTTGACCTAATTGTCATATTTAATGGTCACAGTTCTATCCTAACTCAAATGGCACCTAACCAAATCTTAAAATATTCAATGCATGGTTGAGGGTGGGCTTGGTCGACGGAGCCCCGCTTCGCGGGGCTCCTACTTCTGGATGGTTTATAAAAAAATAACCACGAAGGGGATGGCGGGGTCTATTCGCTCGCTTCGCTCGCTCACACGACCCCGCCATCCCTTCTAACCTAACCTGTCCGAGTCGGGGTGCCCTAAAGTCCAGATTGCATCCAATTTCTACTGGTTACAATAGTTGAGGGTGGTAGATGTATAGGGTATAAAGCGAAGAAAAAAAAAACAGTACAATATTTTTTTAATCATAACATAGCATCACATAAATATTACATCTTATTTCAGTTTTAAGTTAGAGGCCAAAGCCCGAAGGAATTCAATTTCAGTGTATTCCTTTTTTTTAAGAATATTATCGATTCGTTCCTTTTTCTTTAAACAATACTTCGGCTTTTTTTGTGGTGATTGTCCATTAAAAAGACAAATTATATTAAAAGTTATTAGAGATTATGAATATTATAGTAAATGAATAATATACTACATGGATATTATGTCAAATGTGCATTATAGGAAATGTTTATTATATCATAAGAAATTAGATAAAATGAAATTATATCAACAATTCATTATCTCAACTGATCGTTATATTAAACAAAAGTATATTAACTGAAATTAGGTCAAGTGAACGTTAGATTTTTTGTTATTATATCAACCGTTACACACCTGTCTAAATCAACGTTGAAGCAATGATATCAGATACGGAAAATATACGATAAAAATACATAATATTATGTGCACCGTGTGTCCATTGACTTTTATAAAAAGTGATATCGCTAAGCTATGCGCTCAGATGCAGATATCTTAGAGTATCTGCACTGTGTGTGACTGGCTTTAAAGTCGGCTAAAGAAAATCTCTTTAACAGTAAATTACTCTACTGGATTTAATCTCCATCATTATTCATAGAAATTTTTAATTCTATCTCTCAATATTATCGTGTTAGCAAAATTATCTTACCTATACTTTAAGCAAATACTGCAAACTGAGTAACAAACAGAGTCTGCTCGCCGCAAAAACCTGCCATACCACTAATAAACCATAAAAAAAAAAACATTCGAAACGAAACAGAAGCAGTTCTAAGTAAAATTTCAAAGAAACAATAATATCAGCTGCGGTCGCACATTGACACAGAGCTGCAAGTAAATGGAGTAATAACTTGAACGCGAACGTTGAGAGGAGGTCATTCTCCAAAGCAAAGAGGAGATGTCTTGAATTAAGATTGTATGAATAGGAAATGTATATGTGGTCATTAATTACATGAACAATAAATACATGACTATTGATTGTTTGACTATTTTTACATCTCTCAGCTTGGCTTCAATGAAATCTTGTATCTAACGCAATCTTTTTTGTTATTTACGGAAAATCTACTCTCTGTTATAATGGATAACTATCCTAAACGTTGTATTCTAGTGGTATCTTTATAAGTAGTATCATTGATATTTAAGGTCAAATTACTAAATGAAGTAGGTATAAAAGTTCGTTGTAGTAAAATTTGCGAGTAAAATATAATGTTACTTCCACAAAAAACAACTTGAATGGCCTTGACTGTCTCTAATAGGAAATTACTTTATCACGCGACAAAGTCGATCATCCAATGACGTAAGCTTCTTTTTCACGACGCTAATTATAATTTCGATGAGTGGGCTTCGTTATAAAAATATGTGTATAAGTACTCCATTTACTACCTACTCCTTGCACATTGGAGTACGTGTGAAACTCTGCCACTTTGATACCAATCACTAAGTATATTGAAACCGCAAATATCGAAGACATGAGGATCGGATCGATTGAAGCCGATGGGGTTTTTGTTGCCTCGATATTTTTATAGAAATATGAAAAATTGTTGGCTTGATGCTTTGTGCGTGTGGATAGAATAATTTTAATGTTCAACGCTGTTTTTAGTATACACAAAAACCGAGACACCCCAAAAATATTTTCATCAGATCTGCCTGAATGTATGGTATTGTTTTTATTAATCTCCAAGTTACATGTTAGTTTATGCTGCGTTAATTTCCCCAGTAGAGTACGAAATGCGTGAGGTGTGCCACGCAGGGGTTGTCTAGTACGTGAAAACTTACCAAACCGACCGTGTCAAGCCTCAAAGTTTTATTCGCGGTCCACTAATGTGGAAAATGTGGATGTAGAACTATACCAATCGATTCTTCCGGTGACTTTTTAGGTTTAGTGTGTACTAATTTTAGTTATTTTTAAATAACTCTATGTATAGCAACAGTCACAGCAGCCATCAGCCATGGTTCATTTAACAAACACCTCTTTGTCATTGGAGTTGCAGACAGCCCACTGTGCAGAGTGTGCATGGAGGAGGACGAGACGGTAGCCCACGTGCTACTAAACTGCTCTGAGGTCGCCACATACAGGGCCAAGTACTTCGGAAACCCAGGTGTTCTCCGAGAGATCACCAGCAACATCAAGGGTGTGCTGGCCTTTTTCGAGGAGTTAGGGTGGATCGAGTAACTATACTTACCACCCATCACGCAAAATACGCGCTTAGACGTGGAGTTGCGGATACCAGCCCGTTATACCTTATACCTTATGTATAGTTAATTTCTGTATTATTGTAGCATCGGTAATTATGTAGTAACATCCGCTACTTTCCGCATCTAGTCTAGTTACAATCTGAATTTGGTCTGATCTCTATTTATTTGGGAGGTGTCCCTTATTGGGTTGGCCCCTTCATGGTCTTCATCGAGCATTTTGACTGTTTTAGCCATCGCTACTTCAAAACAGTCGGCCAGCCCTTTTACCTACAAGTTTTCGTCGTTGCCTAAAGTTTTTTCTAGCCGTTTTCTCCAACTGCGGTGTTAAAAATTACCTCCATTACAAAAATATTAATTCTAGCCAAAACACCAATTTATAATTTCTAGATCAGCTTCAAAGATAAAAAAATAAAGTTGTAATGTACAATTGTATACAAAATAAACACGAAAACTTTCCACAGATGGCGTTTTGTCAACTGTGTTTCAGAACGAAACGCGTCAAGCTATCGGTGCTATTAATCTTTAATTTCAGGACGTGTGAACACGACGGTCACTGTTCGTTGTAACCTATTAACTTAGTCTGGAAATGCTGTAACCTTTGTCCATAATGAGAGACTTCGTTACAAAGTCGTTCCATATTTTATTTCCATGTTCCATATTATGACGACACGTTTGGTGCAGTGGCTGAGCGATTGCTTTCTGCGCTACGTGTCGTGGGTCTCTCATGGAACAAATATTTGTATGGCCTACAGACAGTTGTTTCGGGTCTGGGCGTTTGTGCATGTGAGATTTGTGTCTGTAAACGCACCCACGATACAGCAGAAATCCTAGTGATAAAGAATGTAATTATGAAAAGAAAAAAAAAAAGATATTTAGGAAGGC
This sequence comes from Amphipyra tragopoginis, assembly GCA_905220435.1. Lineage (NCBI taxonomy): Eukaryota > Metazoa > Arthropoda > Insecta > Lepidoptera > Noctuidae > Amphipyra > Amphipyra tragopoginis. The sequence continues at coordinate 18,847,291 of HG992009.1, forward strand.
AATTTCTAATTGATTTTTTCGTTCAAGTCTACAGCGTCATGTGCGTCAATGAACCTTCATTACTGAACGGATCGTAAGCTTGACAAATTGTTAGAAATACTCGTAACAATCTTTCTTCTTCTCTCTAGTCTTTTCCCAACTATGTTGGTCCATCAACTCAGCATTTTGATAGGTAGTAGTACAATTACTTTCTACCTAACGCTGCAGCTTCGCTTCAGCTGCGACCCATGGTTCCATACGTATTTGTATGACACCCGGGACCGACTGCTTCACGTGTTCTCCGAGACACGTAGGAGTCTCGATATGTAACGAATGGTCACCCATTCAAGGACTAACCGTGGCAATCATATATGATTTGCGGTTGATAATTAGCCTTAAGCCCTTGTATCCTAATATGTACAACCAAAAAATCGGTGTGCGTGTCGACCCAAAGACTTAACTAAAAGATGGTATCGTATGGTTTCGTTATTAATTACAGCCGAATAACGCTAGTGGAAGGGTTTTCGTATTAACTAGTATAATTTATCGTCCACACGCATACGATACGTGCTGATACGTATTTTGGTAATGCGCAGCCGAGGTTTACGAGGTGGAGCACGCGAGGTTTGGCATCAGCGAGGTTTCTTTAAGATGGTTAGCGGTGATAGTTTAGAACTGAATTGTTTTGGGTGTGTTGTAGCTCGTTTTAATTGAATACTTAAAATAGGAAAAAATCTATAATGCATTCCATACCAGTAGAGATCAGCCCCGGCGTTGCTTGATAACGTCTAAAAATAGGAAGAATTCTATAATGCATTCCGTATACCACTAGAGACCCGCCCCGGCGTCATTTAGTTACGTTTTATAGCTTAAAACCTGCCGGAAGAAATTACCAAAATTAAGATGAAAACTGCATCAAAATCCATTGAGCAGTTTAAAAGAAGTAATTGGACAAATTGCATCGGAAGGTGCAGCGTGGGTAAGCCTCCCCCACCAGGTGGACCGATGATCTGGTGAAGATCGCGGGAGTCCTCTGGTTGCGAGAAGCATAGGACCAGTCGATGTGGCGATGCTTGGGGGAGGCCTATGTCCAGCAACGGATGTTTTTCGGCTGGATGATTATGATGATAAAGTGGACAAACAGATAGATGCGAAAAGCGACTTCAATTTATACTATTTAGATAAACAAGTGGCCCACCAAGACATGAATATCTTTTGAACCATTTCATCAAGTAGAGTCATCATCTTGATTGACCGTTAAGGTTCATAAAAGCATAATACTGTGTTAAATCCCTGCTGGATGGAACATGTTGCTAATTTCTAAACATTTCTTTGCTGAAATAGGTTTTATTTGTCTAATGTAAATTACACGTTGTACCAAAAAGTAGTGTCAAGCGGAAGTCCAGAGATAGAGCACCCTAGAAGTACCCGAATCACACCCATGTATGTTCCGCGACTTTTAGTAGTTTTCGAGTTATAATTTATTTTTATATTTTAACCAATCTCTGAATTTTATGACATTTTTGAACATAGTGGCGTAGATAGTCTTTTTTTTCTAAATTAGACAAATAGAGAACCTAAATTTAAAGAAAACGCGCATTTTTCCCAACTGTTCATGACACTATATCAAAAAAATAATGTTATGAAAAAAATTATAACTCTAAAACTATAAATACATCGCGGAACATACATGGGGCTGATTCGGGAACCTTTAAAGGATGCTCTACAACTGGATTTCCTCTTGACACTATTTTTTGGGACACCTTTGTACAGAGTATAAGTACGAAGAACCAAAATATTTTCATGATCACATTTAAACATTCATAACATCACGCCTGTATTCCCCAAAGGGTTGGGCAGAAGTGCACCCTCATTTCGCCGTTATGTTTAAATCCCATAATAGGAGGCGAGCCTATTGCCATCAACCGGGCACAAATCCAGACTCCGGGCTGCTACTAACAAATCGTACACGGAAAAACCCAATAACACTGCCCGATCTGGGGATTGAAACTCAGAACCTCACGCTCCGGAGTCGCGCTTGCGACCACTAGATCGACGCTTTCATGATCAATTTATCTTTTTTAGTAATTAAAAAGAAACAGCTAAGTTTACATAAAGTCTATAGTCTACAGATTAGACTCGCTGTCGGCAGCTTCGATGCGAAAGGAATTATGCGGCCATTTTAAATTTGTACAAAACATAAACAAATCTGTATCCTAAAACGTTCATTTGGCTTTAAGAATTGTTTAAAAAAATCATGTATCAAGTATGTAGCGCGTCTCATGTCTCGTCGCGTTACGCATATATTCGCGCTATATACGCAACATGCGTTTTTACGTCGTTACGCCCCGAGCGTAATAGGGCCTAGAAGTTCCGTGCGCGTGTTTTACTACGCTGAGTGTGTTTTGGCCCTAACCGTCAACTTTAAATCATCATAAATATCTTGACAATTTAAAATAAAAGCCAGGCCTAAAATTAAAGCTCAAATAAACAAGATATAGTGCCATCGTTTCAAATAGAAATACTCTTATTACGAGGTTATTAGAATTCAATTAGAAATCGTAGCCGGCGAGGTAATGATACGATGAAATTCGCTAATTGCCCCAAAAGGTTAAGACTTGATTTAAGATCTTAATAACTTTCAGCTTATTTAATTTCGTTGGAGAATTTGGGGGTGATTGGGTGTGTGTATACAGGGTTTTAGGACGCTTTCTAAGCACATCTGCAGTATTTTAAAATGGCTACAAAACGAACCAACACTGCGTCTTCAGAGTATAGAAATACTAGTAGTACTACTTTTACTATTGCCCGGTTCCTATGGCCAAAAACGGCTCGTTTTGCTTACTAATGGTAGCATTTTTCATTGAAAAACTGGATATATAAATAGATTCGTAAGCTAATTTTACTTGTGATAACTACTAACGTATTGGAGGGTATACTATGCAAAGCGATGGGGTCTTTGCTTCATTGCAGAAGTTAACATATGAAGAAACCGAGAATCTTATTGCAATTGTCTCTTAAAATAACTAAATACCTACTGTATTTAATATGAAGGCATTGTTTGTTGAATTTATGTGTTGTATCGATAAGTACTTGCATGACGCTTTAAACCAGTTGTATGCCATTATATTTGGAGGAAACTTGACTCCTAAAACACAGGCTTTTGGCCTAGTTTTGGAGTCATCAGTTCGCCCTTTAAGTGACTAGTCAGTCAGTTAGGACAGGTTAACTCAAACCTGCTATGGCTCTTTCCTCAAAAGGCCATTCCAGACGTTGCCCTACATTACACTCACATAATTTTATACTACAAAGTCTGGACTTTAAAAGAGACCTTGACCTCTGAGTTTGTTTCGGCTTTTCTTCTCAGAGCTAGTCAGATAGGAAATGCCGGTGCCATCTAGTCTTAAAAAAAAAACATTACATTGACTTGTAAAAGTGTCTGTAACAGATTTATTTACAGAAATAAATACCATTACATTTCAACATTTCTTTTACTCATTTTATGTCTTATTTAGAGAATTTATTGATTCGTAAGTGGGCTTCGCCTATAGCCGGCGAGAGCGCTCATAGAGTATTTACAGGCGCATGCACTTTAGCGCGTGTTAACTTTGAAATGCGCAAACGAATCAACATAAAAAATAACTGATCAAACTTAACTGCCCTATCATTTGTTCGCTTGACGTTTAAATCCGGTGTTCATCTCCCGTATACACTACACCACTAAAGCGGAGGACATCGTGGAGTACGTATGCCAAAAGGTCAAGTCCACGGTGAGAGTGTAGCTGCTGGAATCACGCCGTAACGCCAACTTCAAGAGTTCGTGGTGCGAGTACCAAAGCGTCTTCTGCACCTTGTCATGGAAGAGAACTTTTGGCCGGAGGGAGTGGTGTTCCGTCGCTTCCGCGGACAAGTGCCACACGATCGCACAATGACATAATGCTTAAGTGAAGTTTTACTAACATATGCTTAAGTTTCTATACCAATACAAATGTATTATTATAATATATCGGGTGTAAAAAGACCCTTAACGATAACAAAAACCACATATTCTACCCATCATTGGGATCATTTTTTCCTACCAAACCATACCTGGGAAACCATTGGTTTTGGAGATATTGAAGGTCAAAGTATGCATTTTTTTTTTAGTTTTTTCCAAAAACGTATTCTAATTGATAATACTAAACTTTCTTCCAAACAACCTTATCAAAATTTTAAATTTTTCTCCACAAATTACGCATTAGAGTTACAAAAACGCAACGAATATCAAACGCACACGACCGCCTTGGCTCAGCTGTGTGGCCGCTGCACGCATGCAAACGCGCGGCATCGCCACAACCAAACATTGCGCGCTACAAAAAAAAGCGTTTTTTTTTATGCCAAAAAATAAAAGTCGTTTCCCAGCAATTATTTTTGGTCAATGTAGTTTAGTTTGATGTACAGAGTGCGTAGATTTCGGCTATGTGATGGGTCTTTCTACACCCTGTATATCGGCCTAAGTAGCCTGGGGCTGCATTTTATTTGTAATTATTTAACCAGCAATTTTATTTCTGAAACTCTTTTGAAAAGAGTTAAAATATGAGGCATAATTTTAGCAGATTACGACACTTTAGCATGTTCTAAGCCAGTGACTGCACGAAGCAAACTACTCTCGTCTGAAAAAGAAAAAAAAGTTCGAAGATAATGCAAGTAATAGCAAATTGTTTGTCACGCACTGTCCTTTCTAAAATAATAAAATGTCCATTTGCTTCACAAATAGCAAAACTAAAAGTTTATTGTCAACACTTATCTACGTGACCGAAAGTGTACTGTTTTCAATCTATTCTAACTGTGAAAACTGTGATTTCAATATTTTGAAATTATTTTGTAGCGTGACACTGGATTATCAGATTAGAATATTAAGATTTTTGAGGCAAAGTTGATTTTTCCTTGTTTTCAATTTAATGATATAAAATAGTTTGAATGTGAGGGTGGTAGATGTTGGAGATGAATTCATTTTCTTTCATCATCATCATCATTTAGCCGAAAGACGTCCAATGCTGGACATAGGCCTCCCCCAAACATTGCGACATCGACCGGTCCAGAGGGTCTACTCCCTAAGCACGAAGTCCATGCTTTCGGCCTTAGTTACGACCGTTTCCTACTCCCTATCACCTACGGACATACGATTATTTCGGGGCCCGAACTAAGAATGAATGACAATACGATTTGACAATTGTCCCTACTACCGATATGTTTTTGCCCGTCCGAAAAGTTGAACTTGACACTTGTTTTGTTCACTTTTACGTTTCGAGCTACTTTCGGACGGGCGACTAACTTCGTTGACGGACTTAGGGAGTAGGCCAGCTGTGCTTCTTGCTTAATTTTCATTGATTACATCTTATTAAACAGTCGAGTCTATAAGTATGGTGATGCCGTTAAGATTTATTAAAACAATTATCTACGTCAATTAGGACCGGAACAATGTCATTTTTTTTTATATTTTGCTTTGTCGCGATTGACCCTTAGACAGGGTCTAAGATGGAGCACACGAATCCAAGATACAGAGGGATTTCCCTATAATTCTCTGGCTCTCACATACACACGTCGGAACACAGTAAACTGCTTGGCGGCGGACTTTAGTGTGAGGGTGGTAGCTAGCCAGGCGGACCGTATAGATCCTACCACTAAGCGTGCTGGTTTTTTTTTAATCTTATAACACGCGTCCATTCACAACGTGCGATGAGGAAGTTTTATTTTCCAGTCTGTCCATACTCTATAATAGCCGAAGTAATCATAAAGGTACTTTAGCAGGTGACTGCAGACAGCAGCAGCTGACGACGTGACGTTGCGACATGTCGCAGCGCAACCGAACTGCAGATGGCTGCAGCAGACGGCAGCGTCGTATTCCAGTTAGTTCTGAATGTTCCGTGAGATAAGATGTCTGACCTGTTTGGGATTAGCGATCGCGATTTACTTTTGTATCTTTTGTTAGAAGAGGAAGAAGACGACGATGACTTGTTTTTATTATACAAGTATAGAGAGAAAAAACGACAAGTCACACGTCCAATGCTTTTGTTAGATGCATCGTACAGTGGGCCACCTGGTTTATCAGATTTTCTTCCTCGGAATTGGAAAAACACATTTTTTGAGAAAGATTTTACGTATTGTCGCTCCAGCGTCGGTGGCACTACTGATCTGCGGTCGGGCGACACGTCGTCTGCGATCGTGCGACGTGTAGTCGGGCGACGTGTCGCGAGCTGCGGAAGGTATATCATAGAAATACATAGAAACCAGTAGTGTCGCAGCGACACGTCGTCTGCTGCCGCTGTCTGCAGTCGACTACGAACTCGTTCCTTTGAACACCCCAAGCGGGAACAATAAAATCTAAACTGTCAGCTTTATTATTCTTTGTCACCACGTGCAGGACCTAAAATATACGCCAAATATTATGTACTAACCAAGTGGGTATGTAAATCAGGTGTCCCGTAACATTCGAATCAAACACGTGTCACCCTTCAAGCTGGCTGCCGGTGATAAAATATTGTTATTTTAGTGAAAGTAGTACCAATAAATCATGTTTTGTGCCATAATTTACTTTAACATAGGTTTATTTGATAAGTTTGGTGATTTGAGTAGTAGAGATTTTGAGTGTCCGGCTGGCCATAATGTTTTTACTGTCGTACAAATCAAGACAATATCATTATCTCTCTGCCCTTACTCTAGGTACGGTCGGCACAACATGTATTCCTCTTCCATTCTCCTCTTTCAGTCGTCATCTCCGTACTCACTTCATTATCAAGACACAATATATCGTGGGGTGACAAGAAAGACTCAAGACTCAAAAACTGTACTTAGTGAGTTTTTAGGGTTCCGTACCCAAAGGGTAAAACGGGACCCTATTACTTAGGCTCCGCTATCCGTCTGTCTGTCCGTCTGTCACCAGGCTGTACCTCATGAACCGTGATAGTTAGACAGTTGAAATTTTCACACATGATGTATTTCTGTTGCCGCTATAACAACAAATACTAAAAAACAGAATAAAATAAATATTTAAGGGGGCTCCCATACAACAAACGTGATTTTTTTGCTCGTTTTTGCTCGATATTGATAACGGCAACAGGTAGACGCTTCAAATATTCACAGAATATTTAGTTATATATTCACTTTAAAAATAAATAAGTAATTAAATTAAAATAAAACAAATATTTAAGGGGGGCTCCCATACAACAGACATGCTTTTTTTTGCCGTTTTTATAGATAATGGTATGGCTTCGTGCGCGAGTTCGATTCGCACTTGGCCGGTTTTTCTTGTCACCCCACGATATGATCCTTTATATCGCTGCGTCAGTGAACTTGCTAAAAGTAGAATGTGCATTTTCATAAAATTTACCATTTCTTTTTTTAACGATTACAAAATGTTCCTCCTGTTGCCCTTTGAGTTCCAGGGGGTCTACTCCCTAAGCACGAAATCCGTGGTTTCTGCCTTAGTTACGAGCGTTTCCTACTCCCTATCACCTACGGACATACGATTATTTCGGGGCCCGAACTAAAAATGAATGACAACACGATTTGACAGTTGTTCCTACTACCATTGTGTTTTTGCCCGTCCGAAAAGTAGAACTTGACACTTGTTTTGTTCACTCCTACGTTTCGGGCTACTTTCGGACGGGTGACTAAATTCGTTGACGGACTTAGGGAGTGGGCCACTAGGGCCGTGGTAACTATTTCGAACAAAGTCCGCAACCCTGGATAAACTTGACTTAGGACCACGAAATTAATAATCGTAGTCGTAGTTTAAAGTGAAATATACATGAACTGCAAATCCATTACCAATGAACCCAAAATGTACTTCGGTCACAGAAAAATAAAGACATTTCGTACTATTAACACGCAATAATATCCATAATTTACAATTGAAATGAATATGAAAAAAACCGACCAAGAGCGAGTCGGACTCTCGCACGAAGGGTTCCGTACCATTATCTATTCTGTTTTTTAGTATTTGTTGTTATAACAGAAATACATCATCTGCGGAAATTTCTAACTATCACGGTTCATGAGATACAGCCTGGTGACAGACGGACGGACGAACTGACAGAGGAGTCTTAGTAATACGGTCCCGTTTTACCCTTTGGGTACGGAACCCTAAAACAGATCATTTAAACAAACCTGTATATTGCCAACGTTCTAAACTCATGTGAATTGAACCGCAACGGTACTGTACCAAATAAATCATAATGTCAAAGTGTTTATGTTAAAAAATATTAAAAAACCTTCAGACAGACAGATTAATTTATCATTGTCGTCTAACGTCTGCAAGTTAACCAAGACTTGTTTATTTTAAAGTTTAAGGTAAACCCCATATGAAAAAAACAGCTATTATATTAGCCTACGATCGGTTAAGATACACGGCGATACATTACATTCGACACTCAGTGTGGACACCGAGTGTCGTGTGTGTTACATCGCCATTACATTGAGTTCCGCATTAGCTCGGGTTTAATTTCAGTGTCGCGATTGCATTGTGTCGAATGTCAGTGTCACCGTGTATACGTAACTTCGGCTGCTGTTCATTTTCTCAAATGATTTTGTGTTCAAAATTTCTGACAAGAAAAAAAAAATCATAAAGATAACTATCCGTCGATCTCCTACATGATACTCTATGCCCTATGGTATAGAATATTAATTGCTAGCTCGGTATCTCCGGTTAGTGTTCCCCACAGTTAAAGTCTAATTATCATCATCATAGGAACTAATAGACGTCCACATAAGTAAACGTAGAATATATTTAGTAGTCTTATTTATGGGGGTGCATGAAAAGAGCCTTCACGAGTGACGATACTTAAGTATGTCCGGCGCACCCTGGGCAGTCAGCGCCGCTACTAACTTTGCTGACTGGTTAATCTTTTCACCACAGCATGAGCTATATCCGTATAGCTCGTGCTGACACGAGAAAAAAAAAGTCTTCTTTATGTTATTGGTTGGGAAACAAGCTGACGCATAAATTAATTAAAGCACGGTAAGGCAGCTAGCGGGCACGACTAACGCTTCGCGCAGTCAGTTAACTCGGGGTGATAAAAGACAAAAAGTATTCTTAAAAAAAAAAAAGGTCTTTCTTTGAAAGTCCAATGCAGGCTCAATTTTTATCACCAGTAGATCACGCGGTTTGTAGAAATTACATGAATTCGCTTACACCATGTATACACTTGCAATCCCAAGAGGATTTCTGATGCGTTGCCAACTCTAAGACAAAGTTGAAGAGTCTCGTGTACCAGTAATTTCACCTACATCCATATCCTTTAAAACGGAACACAGTAATGCTACTTTGGCGGTAGGAATAGGTATAGTGGTAGTAGTTCTCCGGACGGACTCTTCACAAGAAGCTCTGCTTATACTCAAACTAACACAACATCACGCTTGTATTCCCCAAAAGGTTGGGCAGAGATGTACAAGGTTAGTCAGAAAGGGGGTACTAATCCGAAAGGGTGTTAAAGTACCCATAATAAATAATGAGTAACTTCTGTTCTACCACTTTCCCCAAAAGTCAATAGTTTAAGAGAAATAGCTGTTCAAAAATTACAAAAAAAAAATACGCTATAATCTATTTGTCTTCCATCTATGAGCAGCTGATGAGGGTCACGAATTAGAAGCTCCATTTTCTGAATTCGTAACTAAAGCAGGGATGAATAATTTTTGAAAAAACTAAAATAAAAATTATTTTACATGGAAATGAAAATTATCGAATTTTGAAATTTTAACACTTGCTTCAAAACCGTCATCAGTGATACTTTAAGTGGCCTGCGGATTAGTACCTCCTTTCTGACTAACCTTGTATACAGGTTGTAAACGTATTCGTGTAATTCCTTCAAACTGCGTGATCTACTGGTGACACTGATTGACCCTACATAGGTTTTTATCAGAATCAACAAAAAAAGTTTTGAAAAAATGAACCATGTTATTCTGTATCCGAGTAATTTTAGCGTCCCAAGTTAACTGACTGCGTGGAGCGATATCGCGCTAGTCGTGCCCGACAACTGTGTCGCCCTACCTTCATTAATTTATGCATGGCATCGAAATTTTCTATTACATAAAAAAAAATTGGGAAAAAAAAGTTTATTTTTAATCAAGCTAAATCCCGTGCGGGGTTAACCTATACCATTAATAGTTCACGTGGTTTGAAGGAATTACACGAATTCGTTTACACCCTGTAGTGTACACCCTCATTTAGCCGTTGTGTTTAAGTCCCTACATGGGACTAGCCGATATATATATGGGGCGAGCCGATTGCCATCAACCGGGCATAAATCCAGTTTTCGGGCTGCTACTGAGAAGTTCCACACGGAAAACCCAATAACATTTTGTCCGACCTGGTTATCGAACCTAGGATGATTGCGACCATTGTGCATTCTATATCTACTTAACTTATCAAGTACTGTAATTATAGACACATTAGACAAACAATGGTACTGGCGATCCGGATCGTCGCGCGGGACGATACCGGTTAAACTAATTCTCTTTAAAACGGGTTCTTCAGTCACAAGAAGATAATATTAACCAGTTACTGTTAGTAGCATCATAATTCTACTACCAACTGTGTGTACGCCGTCTAGAATAGAAAAACTGTGTTGGTCCGATCGCGAAATTCACTTAAAGGCATCGAACGCCTTCTGAATAATTTAACCAATAACAATCCGTCGGCTAATTTTAGCGGCGAATGGAAAAAACGTGATGCTTGTACACTGCAAGTGTGGTGGGGTTCCGTGAACTGTAAAAATAGCTTTCAATACTATTTTACGTATTTACGCATAAAGCGTAGTTCAGATATAATTATAGCTTATAGCAAATATTTTATAGTACAGCGACATATGCAAATAAAATATCTAGCTTTAATTCCGCTGAACAAGATCGCTAGTTTGGATGCAGTATGCAGCACCACCCTCCCGCCCACAAGTTTATGCACATGCAGAAAGAGTGAAAAAATAATGCAACATGCAACCAAACCAATACACGACACGTGTTTCGCCCCTGCACGGGGCATCCTCAGGATGTGTTGACTCCTCGACCGCTAGGACGCGAATGTGTATATATGTTGAATGACCAAACGAATGTCGTGCCATCTCCATTATTACGCATCTTTGCGGGCACTTCGACGTAGACGTCACAAACGTCAATGTCACAAACGTCACAAACGTCAAATCGTGACGATATATAGAGGGGCGCGCGCTTCACAGCCCCATTCGCGTCCTAGCAGTCGAGGAGTCAACATATCCAGATGATGCCCCGTGCAGGGGCGAAACACGTGTCGTGTATTGGTTTGGTTGCATGTTGCATTATTCTTTCACTCTTTCTGCATGTGCATGAACTTGTGGGCGGGAGGGTGGTGCTGCATACTGCATCCAAACTAGCGATCTTGTTCAGCGGAATTAAAGCTAGATATTCTATTTGCATTTCTGTATGTCATGGATTTCCGCAAAGTAACGCCTGATTCCATCATTTAGTACAACGACATCGCTCTGCATACATTTTTTATGGACACGTTCACACTACGCTATGCTATAAAGTACGGGATTGCTCAATATGCTAAACTATACATATAGCGAAATAGTATAGCGTAGTCTGAACTGCCCTTAATGCCTTAAAGCTTAACTGCCTCGTTGGTCTAGTAGAGACAAGCGCAACTGGTGAGCGTAAGGTCCTGGGTTCGATGCCCAAGTCGAGTAAAGTGTGGTTTTTCCGTGTGCAATTTCTCAGTAGCAGCCCGGAGTCTGAATTTGTGCCCGGTTGATGGCAACACGGTCGCCATTATTACATGGGACTTAATTAACATAACGGCCAAATGAGGGTGTACTATCCACCTCTGCCCAACCCTTTAAGAAATACAGGCGTGATGTTATGTTATGATTTAAAGCGTTTACCTCACCAAACACCAGATCCCGCTGTCAATATGACCCGCTTGGTCCCCGCAATCGTTTTTGGTGTGACATGCTTCATAGTAATCCCTTGAATACAACTCACGCGGGCAATACAACAATACGCCCTGCTCGTGCCCTGCGTTTGGTGTGGCGAATGCTTGAAATAAAAGCACAGTGTGTCATTAATTGTTTGGCTTTCTGCGTCAGTCATAAATATCAATCGAGAAATATATGTTGTCATGCTAGCATACCTTAAGCTAGTAACAAGGGGAAAGATTGAAGGCAGCGCCAGCGAGGCCATGCTGGTACCCGTCTTATAGATAGATATACTTTATTGTACACTAAAAGAAATAAAACAGAAGGAATACAGGTAATCAAGAACAGTACAAATGGCGGTCTTATCGCATAAAGCAATTTCTTCCAGACAACCATTGGATGGAAAGAATTGTTAAGAAAAATATAAAGGGCAATTTGCAGCGTACAAATTTATAATCTAATGAAAAATCGGGAATCAACATTTTATATGTCTTGTAGAAGAAAGTCGAATGTTACAAACCGATTCCTTAGATCAATAATCAGCCCATTACTCCCCATTACAGAGCACGAGTCTCTCCTCAGAATGAAACTGGTCTAGGCCTTAGTTCATCAAACTGGCCTGGTGCAGGTTGGCGGACTCCATACACCATCAAGTTTTTGTTTTTAGTTCTCCGTTTTTCAGAGTTTCTGATGATGATTTCCTTTACCGCTAACCAGGGCTGCCAGATGTGCGATTTAAATCGTACTCCTACGATTATTTTTCTTTTTTAACCATGTACGATCGCATGAATAAGATCGTACAGCAAACATACGACTTTTTAAGACAATTTGAATTCGAGAAAAAAGTCAAAGTTTTGCAACATTTTTGCGCGTTATGTTCCTATATGGTTATGTTGGCACCCTGAAAATTAACAGCGGCCCTATCAGGTGGCGTATCACGTTCAAGGCCCTTATGTGATAGGTATATTGTTCATTTTTTCTAGGGGAACTAATACAATATAACGGCATAGGAACTAAAACATGAAACCACCCATAGAAGTAATATTGTACTAAGTACAACAAAGTCCTTGCATGAAACAGATTTTAATTTCTCCATGCCCTATGTGGTCAAGTTCGTACGATTTATTCACCATGATACTTATTTACAGAACGTTAATTGTTAAAATTAAATATCTCTTACTCTTAAACATTCCCATAGTAAATAATTGTTACAAACGTACGATTTTTTTAAAAATATTTTCCCAATATATGACTTTTTAGAGCTGGTAGTACGATCGCGCCTTTTTTTACATCTGGCAGCACTGCCGCTAACCCAAGTTCTTAGATCGCTCCAGCTTATCACAATGCGTTGCACAATTGAAGCCGTTTTGTGTATACTACTTGCAATGATGATGTATTTCATATTTCACTGGATCGTCATCATCATCATTCAGCCGAAAGACGTCCACCTGTACATAGGCCTCCCCCAAGCATCGCCACATCGACCGGTCCTGTACTTCTCGCATCCAGCGGATTCCCGCGACCTTCACCATGTCATTTCACTGCATACCGACTGTTAATAAGAATATGGTAACAATAGTAAATTAGTCGTTGTTAGTATATAAACTTCTATATTATTTGCATATTTTGTTTTTCCCATAACGGTTATTAATGTAAAAGGATTTCTCACAAGCTCCTCGGTACCCTAAAACTTTCCAGCGTCAAGGCGGGCGCGAGCGTTCAGTAAAGCAATTTGCGCGGCAAAGTGACGGAGGCTGCGTGCGGTAACCGTCAGAGACGTACCTACAGTACCTACTGTATAGATTAGCTGACGAACAGTTTATTAAAATATATATAGCATAAAGATCTTGTAAAAAAATAAAGATAATGTATCAGCTCTTTATCTTAAGCCCGTCACACATGTAACTAAAACATAATGTACCAAAATATATCACTTTCTTAATACAGGTTTAAACAATATACAAGGTTAGTCAGAAAGGGGGTACTAATCCGAATGGGTGTTAAAGTACACATAATAATGAATAACTTTTGTTGTACAAATTTTCCCAAAAGTCAATAGTTTAAGAGAAATAGCTGTTCAAAAATCTCAAAAAAAAAAAAAACTCTGAAATCTATCTATCCCCAGTTATGATCAGCTGTGTTTACATTTTAGGTCATATTTGGGGTCATTAATTAGAAGCACCATTTTCTGAATTTGTAACTAAAGCAGGGATGAAGAATTTTTGAAAAAACTAAAATAAGAATCATTTTATTTGGAAAAAAAAATATATCGAATTTTGAAATTTTAACACTTGCTTTCAAACAGTCATCAGTGATACTATAAGTGGGCTTCGGATTAGTACCCCCTTTCCGACTAACCTTGTATACATTATACAAGGCGTAACATAAATAACGCACAACCTCTTAAGGGGTAACTGTACTCATCATTATGAACAACTTTTACTATGGGACCAAATCTGAAATCGCGATAAAAAAATCAGCACCATTTTCGAAAAACAGTGTTACAGTTAAATTAGACCGATTTTAAATTTCCATAGAAACAGCAATTTCCAATCACCTTTTTTTAAGTAAGACATATCGAAAATGTTTTCAACTAACTTTTTAGACCTAAGTATCCTGCATATGTGTGTGAAGTTTCATCAAAATCGGTTCCGTCATTACGAAAAACAAAGACTTGAAAATTTGTATGAAATGCCGTACGTCGTACACGCTCTTAACGAGTTCAGCCCATCACACACATAACTATAATATAATATAATAATGGCAAAGGAAACACATGTGAAATAAATAACGGATGCCCGGTCCTTGTGATCATAAATTATCTTTTTGCTTTCAAATTGTAGTATTGTTTATTGATAAACTGGACCTATAAAAAGACTCGTAAACTATTTTTACCCGTGATAGCTATACGTATAGGAGGGTCCTGTGGTCTTTACTTTATTCATCAATGTTTTAAAGTTGAAATACCTAACTCGGGTCGGCTGCCAAAACGCGGTATGAAATGTCGAGGCATAAAGAAAGAAAAAGTTTATTTTAGGAAGAGGCAGTGCCTATTATGTATTTACTAGCTTTCACCCGCGGCTTTGCTCGCGTTAAAAAAACTCTTAACACACTACTAAAGTTTCCATAATAATATAATTCAATCATGATTCGAAAGACACGTGGCGCCATCTATTGTCGTTATTGTTGTTTTCCTCGGGAACAGTACCTTTTTTCGGGATGAAAGGTGTCTTATGTCCGTTTCTGTACACCTGACAACGTATATGCAAAATTTTAGGATGATCGGTTCGGTGGTTTAGGCGTGAAAAGGTAACAAACAAACGAACTTACTTTCACATTTATAATATTAGTTAGGAAGTTAGGATAGGATTTTTGACCTTCATAGTTAAAAATTCATTGACGCATATAAGTACAATGTGTTTTTTTTGATATCCCATAACTCTAAGGTATGATTGAGACCATATCAAAGAACCAGCTGGCATATGAATTATTCTTCAATCATCATTTATTTTTGTTTTTATTTTTCATACAAAATAATTCGACAAAGTCAAGATTATTAATGTAAAACACCCTTACGTGAAATACGACAACGTCGCATTTTCTTAGCTTTAAATATGAATGATTGGTTTGAATAAAAATGAGTAACTCATAATTATCAATGAAACTTATATACCTATACTTTAATTATGATTGATTATATCTTCGAAACTATGCATTTTTGGACCACCTATTCTAGGAGATTTTGTGTTCTTTTTACTTAAATAATATAACCCTAGAGTTATGGGATATCAAAAAACACACGTTGTATATGCTTTGCAGTTGCAAAACTCTTCTCAAGTAGGTTCGTCTCGGCCTGATAAAATAAATGATAAAAAATCCTATTTAGATTAAAACCGTGACCGTTATCTACATATCAGTCCAGCCACTAATTAAGAAGTGTCGTGGCATGATGTAGGAGACAGCTTAATGCAGGCTATGTGCCTTTAATTTACTACGTCCGCCGCGAATCGAAAGTGTCACTCGGTGGAAACTAGTCAATGTTATATCGCTAAGTGCTGCTTTTTGGAGGGCTAAGTGTACTAGTTGTGCGTTATGTTATTGATTAGATAACAAGACTACTTGCTAATGCAGTCGCGAAAAGCGCGTAAGTAGCTTAGGCTAAAGTTAGTGTAGTTTAATGTTTAGGGATTTTTTGTTTAAAAGAAAGAATAGAAAGAAAATATGTTTACGCGGGTCAACAAGACGCACAAAAAATAAACCGGCCAAGTGCGAGTCGGACTCGTTTCGTACCATTATCCATAAAAACGGCAAATAAATCACGTTTGTTGTATGGGAGCCCCCTTAAATATTTATTGTATTCTGTTTTTTAGTACCTATTTGTTGTTATAGCGGCAACAGAAATACATCATCTGTGAAAATTTCAACTGTCTAACTATCACGGTTCATGAGACAGACTGGTGACAGACGGACGGACAGCAGAGTCTTAGTAAGTGTCCCGTTTTACCCTTTGGGTACGGAACTCTAAAAACATACCATTACACCTGTATTCCGCGAAGGGTTGAGCAGAGGTGTATAATACACCCTCATTTCGCCGTTATGTTTCCATGTTATAGGAGGCGAGTCTAATGCCATCAACACTTTGCCCGACCTGGTGATCGAACAAAGGACCTCACGTTCAGCATTCGGGCTTGCGACCACTAGACCGCCGAGGCAGACAATGTAATATGGAGGAATTCAAAACAAAAAAAAAACAAATGGAAAAAACGTAAAACGGCCATCGCTCAGTGTAGGTAATGCTGGTGACACACGTGTGAAACAGAGCCACAGCAGCACCGGTTTTCAGCGAAAGGCGATAAATGTACTCGATAGATGTGCTAGTCACCCGTGAGGAAGCGTGGTGATTAATGCTCGTTCTTTCTCTGTATGAGAAGAGGCCTTTGCCCAAAAGTGAGACAGTTACAGGCTAATATTATTAACCCTATATAATAAATTAATAATTGACACCTCAATTTGTCCATGGATGTTAAGTTTCGTTCAAAATTACATACACACATCAAAAAAAGTTTGCGATCACTAGCATAAGCTGATATAATTTTTTAAATTGAACTTTTTCAATAAAAATTCTTTGTTGTGTGTTTTCTTGATAAAGAAAACTCGTGTCTAAAAAGAAGAAGATATTATAATATAATCTACCGTAGCAAAAAAGATTTCGATTTTTCAAAGTGATCGCAAACTTTTTTTGATGTGTGTACATATACATACCCAGCCTATTACTGTCCCACTGCTAGTAACGGACCTCTTCTCAGAATGAGAAGGATTTACGCCTTAGTCCACCACGCTGGCCTGGTGCGGATTGGCGGACTACACACACCATCGAGAACATTATGGAGCCCTCTCAGGTGTGCAGGTTTCCGTAAGATGTTTTCCTTCACCGTTAATGCAAGTGATAATCAAATTCTGATCCGCATACGAATTCGAAAAGTCAGAGGTGCGGGCCGGATTTGGACTCAGACCCTCCTACATGGGAGGCAATAGTTCAACCGCTAAGGCGCCATCTCCACGAAAGAGTGAATCGCGGCGATATTCTCGCCGTGCCATCAAATTCAATACCAACTATCGCCGCGATACCATCGCCGTGTGTAGACACGTTCTAAGAGAGTGTATAGAAATACGTGGCACGACGATAATATCGCCGCGATTCTATCGCTCGTGGAGACGGCCCCTAAGCGTTCAAAATTAACTTCTCTCTAAATTACCCTACTATAACACTCATGTATGCTTCATACTTCATACAGTCGACATCGTAAATTGACTTAATCTGTTATACGAAGCTAATCGACCAGTTTACAAACTGTACTTAATAATCATCTCTCGGATTACAGGCAAATGATTTCATACGCCATAAGTGACGCAGGCGCAGTAATCCCAACTTATCTGATAATATTGCCACTATTTACCATACGTCAGTGCTGGAGCCGATTACAGTCAAAGGGATATAGAATGTATAAGTATTTAGAACAGGATCTATTAAAAAATACAATGTCAAAGTCAAAATCAAAGGTTTTTATTTCAAATAGACCAGGTTTATGGCAATTTTAAAACGTTAAAACTAGGAGTACGGGTCCAAAAGGTAAGTTCTATGGAGAAGAGCCGCATGAAACTCTATGAATACTATTTTTAAAATAGTGGATTTTGACAATTCCAATACAATAGTGTGAGAAATAGTACGAGAATAATGCAGGTTAATGTAAGAAATAAACTCATTAAGAGCTGACGGACGGGACCTGTTCATAAGCATGACGTGTACATTCTTAATGTTTAGAACCCCGAAAGTCTGATAATCGGTCTAACCTTAGGATATCGCCATTGCCTTGTAACTGGGTTGCGAAGGTCCTAAGGCAGTCGCTCTGTGTAAAATACTGGTTATCGACCGCATCTGGTTAGTCTGGGAGGCGATCCCAACATAATTGGGAAAAAGTCTAAGCAGAACTATTATTTAAATAACACTATATCTAAGGGAGGACCCTGATATTATGCTGATGTTTTTTAGGTGCGAAGTCGGAATTTGGTAGAAAGTTATGTACAGCAGTGGGCTGTGGTATTCCATGTAGATTGGTTGAATGCTTACTACAAAAACTAGAAGAACGGTGAAGGAAAATGTGGTGAAAAATTATTCTACAGTTCGGACAACGTAGTAGGCCCGATTTGACGTTTGCATTAAAGCACAAAATAAACGTGTACAGAAGTTGTACGCCTTCGAGTTTAAAGAAGCCTTTTTATTTATCTGAACATAGCGCACCCATGATAAAATTAAACTAAACGCCACGCATTGTAGTAATTATTATTATTGTTGACATTACTCATTGTATTTTGACAGGTGTCAAATCGGGCTTCATAAGCGTGAATTACATAGAAACGGCATAAGGCGCAGGCGCGTCGCTTTCAAACATATTGTGCGAAAAATAATTGAAGCGGCACGAAAAATGTATGAAAGTGACGCGCCTGCGCCTTATGCCGTTTCTATGTAATTCAGGCCTTAGATTGTCACGAGTGTAATTATAAAAAATATTAACTTCTAAAAAGGCAAAAATAAAAACTTAAAAAAAAAATACATTCAGTCGACCTCCATAGATCTCTAAGTCTACAAGAGTCGCCGTCGCGACATGTCAGTTGAATGGACGCCCGTATTCCAACTATTTACATATTTAATGACGTAAAACGTCCGTCGCCGAGCGTTCCCTTAATGAGATACACTATCAAGTTGTTAGCGAAAGCACTGCACTGTGTTCTGTGTTGCTTTAGTTTCCAGGATAATGACACCATGTAAGGGTAAAGTGTTTTTGGTATTGTTGAAGTCTTTATTTAATTAATGATGAGAGCGCAAGATGTTTTACTTTCATTTTAACAGATTTTCTTTTAAGACTTCGAGTTTTTTTTCACCAGTTTTTGAATAAGCTTGCATTTCCGTTGGTAGGAACATATAATTTCTTATTGATGTATGTCAATTTCAACATTTTTTTATTCGTCTTGGTTTTTTTTTGCTAAGGCTTTTTCATGCTAGTTATGCTATTACTGAGTAAACTCCAATTATTCCCATAAATTAAACCTAAGTCCTAAAATGAACTCTAACATAAATAAATTTTGACATCAATGCACGCTGAAGCTTTGTGCTTAGACATAATAGACATACCGTTAGATTTGCAGAATAAACGAAAATATGTAGGTCAAGACAGAAATATTTCATTGGAGTTGGAACAAACATGTTAGTCCATGTAGAATTTAAAAAATACTTTTTTATATTTTTTTGACTCGATTCTTTATAATTTATTTAATTTTCTCCTATAAATAAATGCATCTAAACCATAAAGGAAACAACACTTTTTTTACAACATATCCATCAAAATGTATCAATAAGCACTTTATCGAAAATTTATTTACAACTCTGTATAAGAAATATAAATTAATGTTGTTATTATTTATTGGGAGTAAAGAGAAAGCGCGTGAAAAAAAAAATCTTTTGTACTTTTTTACAACATAATTTCAACACGTCGTTTAACATTTTGATCACCGTAATATTTTTATAAACATAATTCGTATATCCTATCTAATTTCGCAACAATAGCAACCATACTGCGTTAATTACTCCCATATTTAAAACAACAAAACATTATTTGACTTTCATAAAGACATAAATTCAAAGCCTAACAATCCAATCTTCATTTTGCAAATAAAATTTATTATACAGACCATTCACTATTGAAAATACGCCGTATTCATATCCATAATTTCAAAAGGCAAGTCAAGTCACACATGGACCATAATGAGGGCACCGCGGGATCGCGCGATTGTCATTGGTGCTCTATTGTTTACTTTATATGGTGGCGCTACTGTGCGCATTTGGACGTGTCTAAATAAGCATAGATCTATGCTTGCGGCTTTGCTTTTACCACCAACCAATATCGCTTGACCTATCCTTAAATCTAAAATCAAAACTTCTAGTTCAGGTTTAGAGGATCTTAATAATTTGGTTATCGTTTGAACTGTTACGTATGTTGAACATTGTCAAAGTTAAAGCTTTCTTCTTGGTTGTTGACTTAATTAGTAAGTTGGATATGTGAATGGCAGTGCAATGCGGCCGTGTTCTACGCTAGAACATCGTTATATTGGAAATATGGGTGGCGTCGGCATTAAGTCTCCCGAGATTTGTAAAAGACATTTGTTTGCTTTTGTTTCTTTGGGTGCGGGTTATTTATGCTCTTGACTTGTTACGAGATTTTGAATATTCATTCGTAATGTATCGAAGATATCTTAATACTTATTTTGTATTGAAATTGGATTGCGCCAATATTAAAAATTAAATATCAAAAGAGGATACACACGCAGTAGGTAGGACTGGTCAGTCTCCTCGTCGAAAATGCTCCAAGAAACGCTATTATGATGCTTTAACCTCTCTTACCTATAAATTCAGCACAGGACGAACAAGAAAGAAGAAGAAAACCGATAAAGGATTCACTGAAGATAATGTCAAGGGTTTCATTACCAAATATAATGTACCTACCTAGTGTTCCAGAACACGTTGTCACGGAGGGAAAGTATTTAAATTAAATACTGTAGAACGCCACATCCTACAATCCTTACATACTCCTTTCTCTTCGTCCACGTTCATGCATCATGTCAGACACGCACGCCGGTTGAGAGTACTACGCACCTGTCCTTTTTGAAGAACATTTCCAATAACATCGATGTATGTCCTTCTAGGGCGTTTTCTACCGGCGTATCCACTGATATCCGTTTTATAAATTCCTTTTGTTAATCGTCGTTCACTCATTATCTCAACATGACCAAACCACCTTAGCATACTTTTTTTAATTATTGTCACTCCATCAACTTTTAAACTGCAACTTTTAATTGAAATAAATATGTCTTATTTACAAAACTACAATTAAGTCTCCTTTCAGTAAGATATATATGCTATTTTTAATATTTAAAGTACTTTCCCTTTGTGAACACGTATTTTGGAATATTCGTGGTAAAAGAAGAAAAAAAAAAGTTTTATCGTTCGAAGTCTTATGAAATCTTTTGCATGTATGTAGTACGACCACTAAAAGCATATCTATTGCGATATAGTACCTACCGTTATAATAGGAATTCCTTATATGCCTCAGATTTATCTAACACGGCGCTAAATGGTTTCCATCCGAAGTATTTTATGGTATTGTTAGTTATACATGGCAGCTATAACATTTATTGAAGAGTATGCAATGAATTTAAATTTAAATGGGTCGTATAATAATTTTCTTTTTTTCGTCTTAGGCCAAAAATCTGCCCTGAGACGAACAAAAGATAACTACACTGACAATTGTCAGATAACTGCTATCTGAAGCATAAAAATGACGGTTTGACATATTATCTATACAAAAGCTGTCAAACCGCCATATTTATTCCTCAGATAAAAGTTATCTCAAGATTAAAAAATCGAACCTTAGTCCGATAGTATTTCGTCGGCTAAAAGTGATAAACTGATAACTCCATTTGAACGATTTTACAGGTAATGAATAAAATTTAATAATTTCTAGGTAGTTCGTTAATTATTTATTTTGCAAAAGAAGAGTTTTCTGAGTGATATTAGACTACTATCATTTAAAGTGATTTTTGTTTTAATTCAATATGTATATTTATTGAAAAAGGCAGTTTTTGAATTGTCTGTGAAATCATATTGAAATGGAGTTATCAGTTTTTCACTTTTAGCCGACGATTTATGTCACTACTCGCCTATATTTCTGTGAGTAAACCAATTGTAGCGATTTCAATGAAAAACTACCACCGAATCGAACCAGCCACCCATCCCACTTGAGTCCGGGCAACATACAAGCTTAGTTTTAGTATATACTAAACCTGAAACTAGTTTGTTCAGAATCACTAGGAGAATCGATTGACATAGTTTTTCAACAATTTCAATTTTGTTTCAGTAGTTTTCTACCCAAAGTACCCATAACAGTTGACGGGAATAGACACCTTGAGCACGGTAATGGAGGCTTGAGACGATCCTCTCGGTCAGTTTCGGTGTATTAGACAACCCCTGCATAGGACATCTCAGGCATTTCACACTTTTTTAGGGAACTTAACGCGATATAAACTAAGGTGTAACTTGGAGATTTACTAAAAAAAAAAACACATATTTAGGCAGTTCTGATGAAAATCTTGTTGGGGTGTCTCGGTTTTCGTATAAAGTAAAAATAAGGTTGTACTGAGTATTGCCCGGACTTATGTGGGATCTAAAGCCGTATTCACACGTCTCCAGTCTTAAGCATCGTCGTTCGTGTGATGCCGGATGTAAAGAATAACACTACCCCATCTCTTTCCACGGGTGTCGTAAAAGGCGACTAAGGGATTCACTAGAGGATGGGCAGCAGCGTTCTCTGAGTACTTTACCAATCAAACTGCGATCGCCAGCCCGTCTGCCAAGTGTGGCGATTATGGCACCCCCCCGTTTTGGGGGAGGCGTATATCTAGCAGTGGATGTCTTTCGGCTGAATGATGATGATGATGAGTCTTAAGCAGA
The DNA here is from genome assembly GCA_905220435.1 of Amphipyra tragopoginis. Classification (NCBI taxonomy): domain Eukaryota; kingdom Metazoa; phylum Arthropoda; class Insecta; order Lepidoptera; family Noctuidae; genus Amphipyra; species Amphipyra tragopoginis. The sequence continues at coordinate 18,870,259 of HG992009.1, forward strand.
GTGCGTATCTATCGGAGTTTTAAAGATGTCAATTTAAGGATTCATACTTTAATTTTCTCAGCACGATTTCTGACGCTATAAAATTACAAACCATCTTTTTCTAGCTTATAAAAGAGTATCATGTTCAGGGAGATCAAGATGACATTTTCAAGCTTGTTGCATGTACTTTGGGGACGGACACACTAACTGATGACGTCGATTAGTCAATGTCGGCTTGTAACACGAACTTCTGCTAATAACTAGGATGCTACAAGACGATGCGATGACGTTACAAAACGCAGTGGTTTATGCATTTTTGTTGATGTATCCTTATCTTTACTTATGATAGGTGTATTTTTTTATTGGGAACTGTAATCCCGTGTGGGGAGGGGCTAGAATATAAAACTTCCTCACTGCACGCTGAGAATAGACGCGCGTCTATTCTCAGCGTGCTGCGCGCTGCAAAAGCGTGCTGGGTTTTGTTGAAGAGCGTAAGATTCAACAAAACCTAGCACGCTTGATGGCTATCTATACGCATCGCCCGTCTAGGCACCAGTTTACTGTGTTCCGTTGTGTGTATGTGAGAGCTAGAGAGGTATAGTGGAATCCCACTAAATCTTTGTTAGAGTGTTTTTAGAGTCATGCGGATTTCGTCACGCACGCGGGTTTGACCCGCATGCGTGGCGCTTGCAATTCACCTTTTCGTGCGTGTATCACGCATCATAATCAGTGATCGGAAAAGGGTGAGCTAATTTACCTAAACTTCAAAGAACAGAGACAAAAACTGGAGACTTCCTTACGACAACATTTTTTTTCGTGAAAATTATTCCGGGTTTTGGGACATCACTAAAGTACATTTAATATTAATGTTGTACATTGTTTAGAAAGGTAACCTCAGCCCATGTAACAATCTTATATACAATGGTGCATACAACTAGAATAAGATCTTTTTTGTATGTTTTGTGTTATCTTATGAAAATAAAGACATTTAAAAATCAAAAAATCAAATATTAATGTTAATAGTACAGAAAACAATTAAATTCGTTTCCGATTTTTGTTTCCCAAAATTGTCACAAAACCAGATGACACGTTTTTCATTGCTTTTAAAAAAGAGATTGTTTATTGTTTTCAAAACAGGACATTGTCTTTTATTTTTTGAAAAGAAATGAAAGACAATCTCCGAGAAAATTCTCCCAAAATAAAAAATGTTGTCATAAGGAAGTCTCCAGTTTTTGTCTCTGTTCTTTGAAGTTTAGGTAAATTTGCTCACCCTTTTCCGATCACTGATCATAATAAACACATGTATGAAAAAGCGAAATTCCGGCGCCATGCATGCGAGTCAAACCCGCATGCGTGACGAAATCCGCATGACATTAAAAACACCCTTACTTAGATTTGTATACTCCATCATAGAGCTTGTCTGCGCTAATCATCTGATGCGACTAGGGTGAAGCGCGACCAATTCACATTTTTGTTTTAAAAACCTGCTCCTTATCTTGAATGTTCAAAAAGCACAAGAAGCGATAAAAAAATCGATAGTCAAATCGATACGTCTCTTTGTTTTTCGAGAAGAGGATTACAAGAAAATATTTAGTTTCTACCTACATTTAGGGTACCTACATTACTAGTACATAATATTGCTAAATGATGTATGCTACTATATAGGGTGTTAACGAATTCGTGTAATTACTTAAAACCACATGATCTACTACTGGTGTAGGCAGGCCCCGCACGGGATATAGGTTTATTAAAAAATAAAAAATAAAACTTTTTTTTTCATGTGGATTTCTTACCGATCGTATTTAAACCACCTTATAAGGATTCAATAAAAAAATAAGGTTTTTTTTTTAATTTTATTTGTGTGAACATTTCGATGCCACGCATAAATTAATGAAAGTACGACGACACGGCTGGCAGGAACGACTAACGCGATATCGCTCTTTGTAGTCAAATAACTCAAGGCTCTAAAAAGATTCAGAAACGGAAAACCATAAAAAAAAATGAATTTTTTTTTTGGTTGATTTTCGAAAATTCCCATTTAGTGTTAATCTGTGTCACCAGTAGATCACGTGGTTTGAAGGAATTCCACGATTTCGTTAACACCCTGTATTTAGTTTCTAGGGTACCTAAATTACTAGTACATAATATTGCTAAATGATGTGCTACTATATATTCTCATAGGAAAGTACGGTGGAAATATAAATCGTTAATGCAATAAAAACAACTGTATGTAAAGTCATTGACAGGTCGCTACTAACCGATATATTTCATGAAACTAAACCAGTATGATAAACAACTGGAACTTTCACTTTTTCTTACTTTCCTAGATCTTTAAGGAGCTTAGACTATATCAAACTTATTATTATATTTGGATGTTATTAATTTTGGATATAAAATTATAAAGAGTGTAAATGAATTCGTGTGATTGCTTAAAACCACATGATCTATTAATGGTATAGATTAACCCCGTACGGGATTTAGATTGATTAAAAATAAATACAAAAGATTTATTTCCCAAAAAAAATATATTGAAAATTTCGATGCCATGCATCAATTAATGAAGGCACGGCGACACAGCTGACGGGTAGAACTAGCGCGATATCGCTCCACGCAGTCAGTTAACTTGGAACGTTAAAATTATTCTGGTACAGAATGTGATGGTTTATTCTTTGACACCAGTAAATCACGCGGTTTGAAGGAATTACACGAATTCGTTAACACCCTGTAGAGTGTAAGTGAATTCATGGAAATTGCTTAAACCACTTGGTCTTTTACTGGTATAGCTTCACCGAGAACGGGATTTTCTTTTTCAAAAAAATATATCGTTTTCTGTTTCCGTGTCATTTTTGTGCCCCGAGTTAACTGACTGCGAGGAGCGATATCACACTAGTCGTGCCTGTTAGGTGTTTCAGTGTGTTTCATTCATTTATTCGTAGCATCGAAAGCTATAACAAAAAAAAAAGACTTATTTTTGTTTCTTTTTTTAATGAAATCATATTATTTTGATAAGTTAAGATCACTTACCTCTACCGCAAGAAAAAAAAGAATATTTAATGTATAATATTAACAGTTTCAGAAGTCGATGCAATTCTACACTGAAACAAAGAAGTCACCGACTTCTGACACTTTTAATTTTATATTATGGTAATTATTTGACTCCTTTTAATTTTTTTTGAAGTCGGTTTTTACTTTTATTTAAAGTTTTTTATTCATTTTTTGTATGCTCAAAAGTTTCTAAAACTGAGATTGCCACCTTTGATTTTACAAAATTCAAGTAATATTTTCTTGTAAACATTACTTAGCACTTGAAGGAGTATCACGTGTAGTGGTGGAAACCTATCGAGCTAAATATATGTATGAGTTTAGTTACATTGTACTAATTTACATATACCTACCCAGTTCTCCTTCCACAACTGTAATATTAAAACCCAACTTGTTATAAGCTAGTTAAAACATATTCTAAAACAAACCAGTCTTATATTTCAATCCACCTAATCGTACAGATTTGCATGCATCTGTTTGTACGAACATTTAGCTTACAGTCTATGTTTCGATCTAGGTTTTAATTAATAGCCTAGTTTTATGCTAAAATTAAGTGGGTGTTACGGTTTAGATCTGATTATATTTATGACAGAATTAATTAATTTAAATATAATTGTATGATAATTGGACCGTTCACTTGATTGAGGGAGCTTGGAGCGGTCGGTATAAGCTAGGAATGGAAAAAGTCAAGAGATGCTTGTTCATAGAAATTCCAAAAGTATAACGCTTTTAGCCAGAGGAACCAATGACTAGATAAAAGTTTTAGGGGCTGGGTAAGCCGGGTAGTTTTTTTGAAGATAGGAATAGTACAATATCTGTTGCAAAATTTAATCATGCCAATCGTCACATTAAATCGATTTAAGGTTTAACTTCCGTGTGGGCAAAAACAATTAGCGTGTAATTTAATTAATTTCTTAATGTATTTATGGGAAAAAAATATTACGACTCGATTTTTGCATAGGTTCTAGAGTAACATCTAGAACTTATTTTTTTCCCGTAAAACCATTGGCGTGGGAAGTATAAATAAAAGAAAAAAAATGTATATCGAGATGTCAACACATTCACGCCAGCCACGAATTTATTGTATTTCTTAATTACAATTTTGCCAATTATACAAGGTTAGTCGGAAAGGGGGTACTACTCGTAATCCGCGGGCCACATAAAGTATCACTGCTGACGGTTTTAAAGCAAGTATTAAAATTTCAAAATCGATCACTATTACTTCCATAAAAAAATATTTATATTTTAGATTTAAAAAAAAAAACATACCTGCTTGAGTTACGAATTCAGAAAGTAGATTTTCTGATTCGTGACCTCAAATATGACCTAAAATGTAAACACAACTGATCGCAGCTAGATTTTAGCGTATTTTTTATGAAATCTTTGAACAGATATTTCTCTTAAATGATTGACTTTTGGGGAAAGTTGTAGAACAAAAGTTACTCATTATTATGGGTACTTTAACACCATTTCGGATTAGTACCCCCTTTCCGACTAACCTTGTATATTTAATTTTAAGTTGCTGTTAAGTCTCGTGCTGTTACTGTCACTAGGCGAAGTGACGGAGACAGCACGAAATTAGCGGTATCTTAAAATTGAGTAGCGTTTGACTACTTGGCCATATGTTTTTGCTTCATTATTTACATTTTCATTGAAGCAAGGCTCTTTTTATTGCCTGAACACGTAATATTATTAACAGACATAACAAACAAATTATTTACGGTTATTCAAAATATATATGTCCATGTCGTGATAACACGTAATAATCAAACTAAAAATAATTGCACCCGACACCCTTATATTAATTAAAAGACATACAAAACTTGCGTGCGCATAGACAATACGGGAGTATTTACGTAATAAAGAATCAATAAGGCTAAAACCATGTTAAATCAACATTGGGCGAAGCAAGCAAAGACAAGAAACGAATCCGGCAATTTATGGTACCGCTCGCGAAGACTTCAGAACGAGTAGACAGCGCAAATGACTGAGAATTTTTCTTTGTCAGTGAACAGACGTTGGTGTAAATTGTTCTTTAGATAGTGATGTTTGTTGAAGTGTGTAGTATATAAGGCTGGATTGAGATAGTATCAGAGTATAAACATGAGGGTTTTGAGATGGTTTATTTATCTAAAAGGTTTATTTTACTATTTTGTGAAAATATTTTTGAGTACCTATACGGGGTGTAAACGAATTCGTGTAATTCCTTCACACCGCGTGGCCGACTGGTGACACTGATTGACCCTGCATAGGTGTTTTTAAGAAACAACAAAAAACATTTTTCAAAAAATTAACCGTGATATTCTGTATCTAAGAAATTTTAGCGTCCTAAGTTAACTGACTGCGTGGAGCGATATCGCGAAGTCGTGCCTGTCAGCTGCGTCGCCGTGCCTTCATTAATTTATGCAAAGCATCGACATTTTCTATCACATAAAAAAATTATTTGGGAAGAAAAAAACTTTAATTTTATTTTTAATCAATCTAAATCCCGTGCGGGGGTTAATCTATACTATTAATAGATCATGTGGTTTGAAGGAATTACACGAATTCGTTAACACCCTGTATTTGTATTGTATGATGAATACAAATAAGAGTTTTGAACTAATAAAACAAAACATACACGTCGAATTGAGAACCTCCGCCTTCTTTTGGAAGTCAGTTAAAATTTTATAATGTAAAATAAATTAACTTTTCTGGTATCTGCTGTGCTGAGCTGGGCACAGCTTGGTGTTTGCGTGCATTACCTTCTTCTTTTTCTCTCTTATTTTTTGTAAGATCTATTACATCTAGCAACGTGATGACAGTGAATTTTATCAGGGACATTCTGGCAAGTTCCCATCTTCTCCGATGGAAAGGAGAATGCCAAGATTTCCTTTACGACTCGGCCAGAACGAACAAGGATGAAATATATCTTATTAAAAAGGGCAAATATTGTAGATATTGTATTTGCAGTTATAGATAAAAAAAACGTTGAAACTTACTACCCAAAACATTAAAATACTATTGAAAATGACTATCCGACAGTGTACTTCCCCTGACTTTATTTATATTGCAGAAATCTTACAAAAAATAAACGCGAATTATCAAAATTAAGGCATGTCTGTTCATACTACTTTGTACTGGCCGGATCTTGGCATTCCTCTTTTAAATACTATTCGAATACACCGTCTTTCTATGTACACACAATAATTACAATCATAAAACATCTACTGATTCGTTGGTCTACATTCCCGAGCCTAATTTTATTAGGAACACGCCCGCACCCGAAAAAGGCGCGAAACACACGCGATATAAAAAATGGCGCCGCGCGATTTGAATGCGTGAATTATTGTCTTTGGACCAGAAATAATACACCTTCGGAAAATAATATGGCAACACCAGCGAAATGTAATCGTGATAAATGGTAGTTGAAAGCTTTTGTATAATAGGATCTGTGTTTTGTTTTCAAATATGTGTAGATAGGCAGGTATTGCGTGTGTGATTGCGTGTTTGACGATTTTATTTTACTTTTTTTGTATTTGGAAATAATGACAAGTTGTCTAAAACATAGCGGTAGCCCAGTGAAGTTGGTATGGCTTGATGAGCTTGACGTTCGAAAATCAGCATTCAGCATTTTTGACAACAAAACCAAACATTTTGATAGTTTTCGTTAAACCCCACCATTGGCTGGAGACCTTTCAGGTCTTGCTAATAACGGCCTGATTACGTAGAAACCGTCCGCAAGGACCATCTAAAGCAATCCAAGAGAAAAAAAAGGATTCTTTCGTACTTAAATAAAAATTTTGTGACAGGCATGGTTCGTCTGCAGTTACGCAACAATTTTGTTAGCAGAATTGGCACACAGGCTTGACACATAATAAGTGAAGATAATATCGTCAGAAAACTCGACATTACATTTCTATCTTACCTCCGGTTTCTGAGTTACGAATTCTAGGATAAGCAGTACTTAAGTAACATTTGAGTACGGAGTTGTCAAAAAAATGATGGATTACAAGGCATTTATTTGACAACTCCGTACTCAAATATTACTTAAATATTGCTAATCCTAGAATTCCTAACTCAGGCTGAGATCTATAGACCCAACTTGGACTTTGCTCAGACTTTACTTTAGACTTATGACAAAGTCAGTATTTATAGAGCCGTCTTTGAATTCATCTGAGTGCGTGCTTAGCAAATGCTTAGCAAAGTCTAAGGCTGAGATCTATAGACCCAACTTGGACTTTGCTCAGACTTTACTTTAGACTCATGACAAAGTCAGTATTTATAAACCCGTCTTTGAATTCATCTGAGTGTGTGCTTAGCAAATGCTTAGCAAAGTCTAAGGCTGAGATCTATAGATCCAACTTGGACTTAGCTTAGACTTTGCTCAGACTCTACTTACGTAATACTTTGCTAAGTGTATGCTTAGCATAATCTTAGATTTGGAATTTATAGACGTATCACGTTGAGACTATGCTGAGCTTAGGCTAAGCATTCGCTAAGGCTGAGATCTATAGACCCAACTTGGACTTTGCTCAGACTTTACTTTAGACTTTTGACAAAGTCAGTATTTATAGAGCCGTCTTTGAATTCATCTGAGTGCGTGCTTAGCAAATGCTTAGCAAAGTCTAAGGCTGAGATCTATAGATCAAACTTGGACTTAGCTTAGGCTGAGATCTATAGACCCAACTTGGACTTTGCTCAGACTTTACTTTAGACTTTTGACAAAGTCAGTATTTATAGAGCCGTCTTTGAATTCATCTGAGTGCGTGCTTAGCAAATGCTTAGCAAAGTCTAAGTTCACAAAATCGACGACTTAGCAAATACTTAGGTTACTATTATCCTAACAAAAAATAATGGTCCAAACTTTACTTTACCATCATTATATTTACACAACTTTTTAATTTTTTAGTATTATCAAGTGACCAGACTCAACTCAGTAATACCAGATTAGAAAAGATTTCCTTGATGTTGATAACTAATTCTGAATTAGTTAAGATAAAAACAATTAGGTATTATAACATCACATCAAAAAGTTTTTCTAAGTTTAAAATGTATAAAAATGAATAAAAAGTAACTTTTTTTCGACCAATTGCAGATGTCAAAACGATGCGATCCGTTTCAATGAATATAATATTGTGTTCGTTTATAAAAAAACAAAAAACACTTATAAGCATGCCAATTTCTGCTTATTCTTATAATAATAATACATAGAAGAAATATGAGCATAGTTCTAGATTATTTACATGTTATTATTGTTAAACATTTATAAAGAAAAATCAAGAATGTAATGCTTGAAACGAAACATTAGCTTGTATTTTGACATCGGCCGTCTTAGCGAATGCTTAGCCTAAGCTCAGCATTGTCTCAACGTGATACGTCTATAAATTCCAAATCTAAGATTATGCTAAGCATACACTTAGCAAAGTATTACGTAAGTAAAGTCTGAGCAAAGTCTAAGCTAAGTCCAAGTTGGATCTATAGATCTCAGCCTCAGAAACCGGAGGTCGGTCTTCAGGATTATATCATTCAAGCCATGACGGATACAACGTACTTACCTACGTACGACAACAACCTACATAATCTGTAACAAAAAACTCTTGTTAGCTTTTTGCATATCCTTGGCGGTCTCAGATCATTGGCTGGTTTGATGACGCCTCATTATCTGTTGTAGTCATTACAATAATGACCAATGAGCTACAGGAAGATTGCATTGTTAGCTGACTAGAGCAGGCATTAATTTTGATGTGAGTATAAAAAGTATAGGAAGTTGAGTAGGAAATTAGGTCTTAGTTAATGATTTTGTATAAATAGGGGTTTAACTTAGTACAATTGAATGCAAATCTATACATATAAAAGGAGAAGCTGACTGACTGACTGATCTATCAACGCACAGCCTAAACCGCTGGGGTTAGAAAGTTGACATTTTGACACTAGGTTCCTTTTGTAACGTAGGCATTCACTAAGAAGGGATTTTTCGAAATTCAACCCCTAAGGGAGTTAAATAGGAGATGAAAGTTTGTATGGAAAATCGTCACTTAACGGATCCAAAATTTCACGCAAGCGAAGCTGCGGGCGAAAGCTAGTGAGTAATTAAATAAAAAAAAACTGGCCAAGTGCGAGTCAGAGTCGTGCACGAAGGTTCCGTACCATTATCTATAAAAACGGCAAAAAAATCACGTTTGTTGTATGGGAGCCCCCTTAAACATTTATTTTATTCTGTTTTTTAGTATTTGTTGTTATAGCGGCAACAGAAATACATCATCTGTGAAAATTTCAACTGTCTAACTGTCACGGTTCATGAGATACAGTCTGGTGACAGACGGACGGACGGACGGCGGAGCCTTAGTAATAGGGTCCCGTTTTACTCTTTGGGTACGCAACCCTAAAAATTACACAGTCGGATAAGTACATATTTTGGCCTACTTTGACTGAATACAAGGGTCGTTTAAGATATATAAGGTCTATCTACTCATACACGAAATATTTTAAGGGATACATCTATAGGTGGTCAAGAAGCCAAAGAAAAGTGAAAAAAATATTTTTTGATTTGTTTATTATTTTACGTAATTATTATAATTGTAATTATGCTTGAGACATTTTAAATAAATTTGAAAAAAAAAATGCCCGCTTCATTGACAATAAATACTACGTAGAAACTAACGTAATGGATATTGAAAATAGTAATGAGCCACTAATTGATACGTGTATCAAGTAAATTTAAATTATTTAATAAAAAAAAATGTACTTACTTTTTCATTTTTAAAATTTATATGGCTTCTTTACCACCTAAAGATTTATCCCTTAAAATATTTCGTGTATGAATAGATAGACCTTATTTAAGTATTATGTTACGGCTAAAAGCCGTAGTGCGATTACACCTAGGTTTAGCCGGCTACAACTAGGTGCGTCCGGCTGCAGGTGGTTCGAATTAGGTGTAACTAGGGATTGCAATCTCGCAAAACGGGATCACGCATTCCCGCGGGATCCCCCTGCTTTTATTAATCTGCTGGATCCAGCACCTTCCAAGCGCGGACCCGCGGATCCCTCAAATAAAAAATTTGGTGCTAAAACTTTCGCGTAAATCGCCATTTGCTTCTTAAGAGCGTATTTTCAAAAGCTATCACCATATGTTGATGTCATAGTAATAACAGTCAATCAGTAGTCTTGCCTGCGCAGTCCAAAACAAACTGCGCAGTCTTGACTGTACAAAAAGACAGAATACCGTGCAGTGGCCACCCGTGCAGGTAAGATTGTGCAAACTGGACTGTGCAAAGCTCATAGTGTTTTGAGAGCTCGTCACGTCACGATGTGCGACTTCTTACATCACTCATTGTGTCGTCGAAAATCATTTTTCCGGACTGAAGCGCGGCTTGAATGACCGGCCACACGCTGCAAGCCAAAACTGCGCAGTCCAAGACTGCATCTACATTGGATCTAAATTTCATAGATTTGTAATCGAGTTTCTTCAGATTCCGATCGGAAGCAGTGCACAAGCAATCTTAGGGTTGATTAATTAACCTATAAATAAAATGAACTCACACAACTCGCCAGGGTTGAAAAACAGCTACACTATGCTTGTCATCACGATCGCCAGATCAGCCAGTAAAATAAATTACCAGTTTTTAAAATAGAGGGACGCAATTAAAGTTGCCATTTGATAAATGTGACCCATTAACGATGTTGCCATATAAGACTTAGGTCTTATACACAACTGATTTCATGAAATTGATTCTGATATGGAAAATAGCTGGAAAGAAAAAAGAAAGAAAATCGATTTATTCAGCACGCAAATCGTCACGTTATATACTACGAGTATAATGCCACAGGTGTAACAGATCCTTAATCCCGCCAGCAACGCCCTAAGCCGAGGTCTGAGTCTGTAGTACAAGTAGTTAGTTTAGGTTAAGTATTTTACTTCCCCACCATTGGCTGAAGACCCTTCAGGTCTCGCCAATAACTGCCCGGTTAAGTAGAAATGGTCCCGTGTGACCATTTACAGCAGAACAATAGAAAAAAAAACATATCCTTAATAAAAATACTTTACAGGCACCATGTTGAGATTGGAAGACAAGGATGACCAAGACAGGAATTGCATGCGAGGATTGTCAGCTTCCTTCTACTAATTATTTTGTACATGGTATAATAATTATATAAACCAACCACTCTCTTCTCACGATGACTACGTCACGATATTACGATTGTGATATTTTTCCACCAATAAGAACAAAGTTTGAAAATAGAAGTCGAAGCTTATTGGTTCATCAGTAGTTATGACGTAGATACGGTCAGTCACGTGATCTGGCTGTCACGGAAAGAGACTATCTTTAGGCTAATTCAGGTTGTTTTTTAAGCTGGAAATTTTCAGGGATCTTGCAGGTTACCCGTCACCCGAGCAGTAACAGGCCCGAGAAGGCGGCGCCGTGTTCTGCGTGCGCCTCTCATGAGGGCGTGCGACAAGGCCTCGCAGAAGGAGAGGTCTGCCAGGGACTGGCGGGCCGAGGCCTGCCGGGGTTGCGTTGCATGCAGCTGCAAATCCCACGACCCAGGCCATAGGTAAGGAGAAGGAACACCGTGGGTATTTAGCCGGTAAGAGTCTCGTGTGGTGCCGGACTTAAAGAATAGCACTACCCCATCTCTTCCCGTGAGTGTCGTAAAAGGCGACTAAGGGATTCTCTAGAGGAAAGGCAGCAGCGTTCTCTGAGTATTTTAACAACCATACTGCGATCGCCAACCCGCCTGCCAAGCGTGGTGATTACGGCAAACCCCCCCTTTTGGGGGAGGCCTATGTCCAGCACTGGACGTCTTTCCACTTTTTTTTATGAAGAATCCGGCATAACCCTCTTTCTTCCACAGGCGGAGGGTATCCATGAGGATAAAAAGAAGATAAAAAAAAACTTTTCTTGTAGGTTTCTTTAATAGTACACTTTTCGTTTGGGAAAACTGTCAAAATGTTTTTTGTAAAGGAAAACTGTACTATTAAATAAACCTGTACTTTTTGTGCTTCAAAAATATACTTGAATTAGGCTGCTATACCTATTGTTACCTACACCATGATTCAGTATAGGTTTTTATGGAAGAAATTATTTTTAACGAAGATTATACCACAGATGATGCTTGATGCTTCACACGGTTCCATCGTCGGTGTGCATAAGCCTTAGACGTTTCCTTATTTGGTGAAGGCGTGTTCACATCTGCATATGTCCATATCTCTTTATTGATCAATCGCTTAACGGGTCGTTCTAATCATTTTGCGTTTCCAATCTTAATGAATATCCGTGTGATGGGGCTGCCAACTCGCGGTCGTTAATGTGTTTTGAGCCTTAGATACTGATTGCGAGAAAGTTTCAATGGGGGGATAATTTGTGTGTGGTTGTACATCACACATTAAATTGATTTTGGTTTAACGTATGAAGGTGATATCAGTTTAAACATTTATTGATGTTTGCTTGCGGTGTTTTTGTAATTAGAATGTCACATTCTATGATCGAAATAGACTTTTATCTCTTCTTCTCGGAAAATGTAAAAAAATGTTTCGTTAAAAGCAAACGCAAGTTCGTTTTGCCTAGTCTTTTCCCAACTATGTTGGGGTCAGCTTCCAGTCTAACCAGATGCGGCTGTATACCAGTATTTTACACGGAGCGACTGCCATTAGACCTCCGCAACCCAGTTACTGGGCAATGTTGATGTCCTAAGGTTGGACCGGTTGTGAGACACCCAGGACCAGGATTTTAACGTGCTCTCCGAGGCACGAGGGGTCTCGATATGTATCGAACGGTCACCCATCCACAGACTGACCGCGGCAAGTGCAGCTTACCCTTGCAAATCGTATGATCCGCGCGGTTGTTAATTAGCCACAAGCCCCTTAAAACAAATGCAAGTGCAAAAAACAATAGTTCTTAATTTATGATACATTGTGTTTTTGGTTTCACGTGGAGCGAGTTACCTATATGACCCGTATTTGACAATATCCTATCATCCGATATTTTCTAATGATCTATTCCGATGGATATTACGATATTGTTTACTCAAGTGCATTTTTCGGGATTGCCCGTCGACTTTCGGACCAAAACAGAGCCCATGCACACCGCACCGCGTGTCAATAATTAATATGAATGTGTCGCACAAAAGTTATAATAATTTGATGCTTTGATTCTGATCTGATAGAATAATATAGAATAGTCTAAGCCTGGAACCACAAGAAAATTTTCCTTGTGGTAAGTAGTTACTTATACTGATATAAAATAAGTAGCAACAACATTACGAAATAAAACAATCACACCTACTCTAAAACATAAACATGAAATATACACTACATTGAAATAACTTTATCTAGCATAGATTTTAAACGGTTTATCTCGAACGACAACTAGGAATTCTTCCTACGTTCAGAATTTACTTGGCTGTACGAAATAAACTCAGTAGTACATTACTATAACTTGAGTGTCCCATTCATATGACAATCCTAAGATAATAGGCATTCTGAGGCGAAACAAAATTTCCATACATACTGTACTCAAGCACACTTTGTAATAAGTAAAATGATAATTTCCCTATAAATTTTACAATAAAAGCAAAATATCTAACATGCAAATGAGACTATATGCGTAATAATCCGGCGAAAACGGTCGATTTGTACGACAAATATAATTATGAAACTCGCGGCTTATTACGTCAAGCGAGTTTATGTAGCCAATAACGCTGTATCGGTAGGTAATACTAGCATTCTATTAAATGTGCTATCGCCAATAATATCTATGTGATAGAATGAAATGGTGCGCTCGATGTTGGTCCTCTTATGAGGCTACAATATCGCTTTCGCATATCAGAATTGCTAATAAATGGAGGGAATGTGTGCCAGGCGGGTGCGCGGGCTATGCTTATTAGTGAGACGACGGTGGCGCCCTCGAGACAATCGCGGCGTGGCTGTGAACTAGATTGGATATGGGCCGACGGTTGACGATCGCTTTGTTTGCACCTGTTGTTATGGGCTTTGGTTTTAGAGATTGTTGATTACATTTTGTACATAAATTGAAATGTTATTTTTGTTTTGATCCGATGCTTTTTCATTTCAGACTTTTTTCTCATTAATTGTTTTATCAACATTTTGACGGTGTCCGAAGAAAAGTTATTCCCTAGCAGTATAAGACGAGCTCATTCATTAATGATTATCGTGCCTTTGTCGTTTCATACTACAAAATGTCAGTCGTTGTGCTGTGCGTGGTTAGTGCAGGCATATGTCCTGCGTGGTAAGACTTATTTCCGTTAATGCTGTTGCTCGATACTAGATTAGACTAGTACCTTAAATGGCCAACTCATCATTCATCATCTCTAGGTTATCAAAGTCTGGTCAGTCTGGGACAAAGTGCATTGTGTCCGTGTGTCCACTTTTCTCTGAAAATATTAGGTGTGCCTCATTAATTATTAGAAGGGTGTCTCCCTTCTAATAATTGATGAGGCAGACCTAACGTACTGCAATAAAAATAATAATCCCAATAAAAATGTTCACCACACCTGCTAGGAAGCTACGTCACGATATAGGTTACGGATACACGGTAGCCAGCCAGTGTGCCCAGCGCATCTTGCATGCATCCAGTTTATAGATAAATGATAGAGATACAACGAGATTTAAGAATATGCGATAGCGGGCCCCGGGGAGTTCATTCGTATGTATCTAGCCTTAAATCGCTAATAGCAGTAGGCCTGTTAATTTATAAGTTCACGCTTGCTTCCTTTTTTGGGTAGGTAGGGCCTAAAGCAATGGTAATGTAAGGGTAATTTGTTTTAGTATGATGTGGTTGTTAGGAACTCAAAGGTGTGGCAACCATATATTAGGTCTTAAATAAGGGGTGGCTGTTATTACGTCATCGCCTTCTTGGTCTTATCTGAACTATGTATGGATTGGCTTCCAGCAATGTATGATGAGGCTGATATCAGTATATTGAACTGGGTAAGTGCCATTTGGCCTACGTTAGCTGACTAGTAGGAGACGCATCTCAAGGTAACACAAGGTATCAGATTGTAGGTAAGACGGATTTACCAGCTAAATATGTTGACATGGAAAGATCTTCATATGGACATCGCGATTGCAAAGAAAGGCTTCATTGCGCAGTTTTTGTCCCATGTTGCAAGAATATAAAATTTCTTCACCGCACGCTGGCAATAGATGCGAGTTGTAAGATTCAAGAAAACCCAGCACGCTTGGTGGTAGTTCTTGCTGTCCGTCTTACTACCCAACACCCTTACATTAAAGTCTAGCACCAAGCAGTTGACTGTATTCCGTCGGGTGTATGTGAGAGCCAGAGGGTATAGGGGAGTCCCTCTATATCTTTGCTACTTAGATTTGTGTGCTCCATCTTAGGCCCTGTTTGCGCATTTACAAACGTTAAAGAATAAAAAACACAAAAGGTGTGGTTCTAAGCAAATAATAAGTCTTCCTTTGTTCTTCCAGTGATTTTTTATAGTATTTAGATAAGATATTCGTATCCGCAAAAACGATGGTATGACCAGAAATGGCACAAAATAGAGATATTTAGAAGGCCTTTGCTCATCAGTGGGTCAGTTAAAAGGCTACTAAAAAAATCACTAGAGGATCAGCAGCAGCGTTCTCTAAGTACTTTAACAACCATACTGCGATCGCCAACCCGCCTGCCAAGCATGGCTATTATGGCAAACCCCCCTTTTGGGGGAGGCCTATTTCCAATAGCGGACGTCTTTCAGCTGAGTGATGATGTTGAAAAAAAAACCGTTTGTCACACACTTTTATTATGGCAATTCCTTAATTGGTCTATAAGCCGAGGTTCTTCAAAGCTCTGAGTCCTTTAAATATCAATCTTTGGAACATCACGGTAGCGTGCACTACACTCAAACTCATTCAAGATTCGTCAAAATGGCTCATGTCATACCCACCACCGGGATAAGACATGTGTCACGAGTTTCATGTAGACCATCAGTCCATTCATTTTCCCATGTCTTGATAACATTCTACCTCCATATTTGTACACATGCTGCATCGTTATCTTACACGTCCCTATCATTCTAATTAAGAGCACGCCGCTACCACTTCATTAGTTTGACGTCGCTGATTAGACTCGTTATCAGTTCCTGCATGGCAGCCAGTATGTGTAGGTAGATAACATCGTAATTGTTGTATCGTTTATTGATGTAATCTGTGATTATGTTGACGGGACCGCAGCTACCGGTTGAGGTCTGGAGTCCTGTTACGTCGGCTGTGTGTGTGATGTTTTGCAAGTGATCAGCTATAATATAATTATTCTTACCTTGACGGGCTAGAAGATAAAAGTTCCTCACCGCACGCTGAGAATAAACGCGTGTTGTAATTTTCGACAAAACACAGCACGCTTGGTGGTAGGATCTATACGGTCCGCCTGGCCAGCTACCACGCTCACATTAAAGTCCAGTGCCAAGCGGTGGTTAATCTCGGAACTATCTAATTAGTGAAAATATTATACTAATATTAACACGGTGCTATGCTTGATATATTGCATGATGTTGTATTTCTAGAATACTAGTTGTTCATGATTATCTTTTAAGTTAATAATTCTTTGTTCTTTTCGACAATTAAGTAATCCAGTAATCCAGCTGTGGAGGCTTATAATTAGCACCAATTTTATTTCATTTTTGGTAACTACTATTACATTAGTCGGTAAGCCTTCTTAAAAGTTAATAAAAAAAAAAAAAACTGAACATTGATAGGAAACCATGTTTTTGAAGTTTTAGAGCGACTTCACACTAGCGTTTGTCCAGCGTAGGCGTTCGATAAACGCATGCGCAGCGCAGACGCCGCGACAACGCGGCGCAGGCGGCGTTTCCTCTAGAGGAACTCTGCGCAGACGTCACACAATTGCGTTGTCGTTTCGGAAATATACTGGTGCACAGAGGCGCGCGGCTGCGGGTGGCGGGAAGAGGTCGAATGTGAACAGGATTGTACATGACTCCGCAGTAACGCGCCGCATGCGTCGCGCACCTGCGGCGCTAACGCAGCGTATTCATTTACGCTTGCACTGACTCCGCGACAACGCGACGCCTGCGCCGCTGCTGACGCTGCGCATACGTTTATCGAACGCCTACGCTGGACAAACGCTAGTGTGAAGGCGCTCTTAATAGTAAGCTGGCGGATGCACACGTTCGGGGAAAACTCAGCTTCCGTTACGTTCGGATTAGCTGCGAATGAGAGCCGCCTCCGGTGATTCGGACACGTCATGGGCGGTCTGAAGAAGCAAAGTGGTGGGAGATACCTTGACATATCCAAGGAGCAAGATCGTGAAGTTGAGTACGTTAAAGACCCCGTTAAGACCTTCGCTAAAACTGAGTTTAATAACGCCAGACCACGTTAAATTCGCAAATAAACTTATTTTCTTTCCTTCTTTCTTTGCGACGTAAGAAAAATAAGTACATATGGATGCTGTTAATCAAAGACTTTTCACTGTAAGTGAAGAGATAAGGAGGTTATGATTACTCTTCTTGTAGGTTATGCAATTACACATCTTTAATTAAAGTAATTACAAATTTATATAAAACCAATGTTATAATAACACGTATTACGTATACACAAAACACAGAATGTTTCGCACGTTAGTACTGGCGACATTTTGTAAGCTCGGTACAATTGCAATTACTGCGCGGGCGCCGGCTACAGACAATTTGTTTTGTAATGCTCCCTTTACCGCAATTAATGTATGTATGTGTGTGGAGCGGTTTCCTAACAGTATGCGTAAGCTAGGAGTATAATTATCTTGGTAATTAATATTTTGTTCTAAGTATAGCAGCAAGCGGCTGTGAATTGTGGGGTTTTGAGTTAGATCATGTTTGAAACAGTTATTTGTTTGTAAAAAACCCTGAGCTATTTGTTGTACGGGGTTGGTAATGTCCACTGCTTCACCCTACAAAATCCCTGATCCGCCCCTCAGAACCTTGCGAACAGACCTACAGAAATCGTAAACTGATTTATTATAAGATTGTGATTCGGAGACCACTACGATCGCTTCAGCCTCTCCTGGCCCACCTAGGGCCAGGAAAGGCTGGGTTAGAAAAGAGTTTGACTCAAAAAGAAATATATTGTCAGTAGTCATCAGTGTCGTAGCTACATGATCGCCTAGGGCAATGATCAAATATTGCTCCTCCCAAACAAATGCTAAATAATAAAAGCATTTGTTAAAAATGAAGGTAGTAACGACTTTATCTGATATTTGTAGCTCTCAATCTCCAGACTTAGGTAATTCATTTGCATTTAAATCAACATCATAATTATTTTAACGCGAGATATGCTGTGGTTTTTTTCCGTTATATATGTATTAAGGCCCCAGCTTATTAGAGCCACTCGGCATCCGACCGATATCGCCTCGTCAATCGGCGTCCACTCGTTACCAGCAGGTGGTTCACGGGTTGACGCCGCATTATCACCAGTAAACGTAGCGTGGTTAACCAGAGGAGTCGTCGGAGGAGTCCACTCGATGGCAGCGCGCGGTTCAATCGGGACTTGTCCGTTGGAAATGCGCAGCAACGCAAGGCCAGCATGCGAGCAGCGAGTTGTCACCGAGTGGTCAACTCGTCGTCCGCGCGTGGACGGCATACGCCCGAGGCGATCCGGTGACGCTACGGAGTTGATGTAGTGAGCGCACATCCATACAAGTTCAAATAAAGAATACTAACCACACGAGGCGAAGTGATACGGGTGAACGGGTCGGATGCCGGGTGGCTCTAATGAGCTGTGTTACCTTTAAGCGGCCTAATTTGAGCCCTCCTAGGTCCTGCACCCCTGACAGCCGTCCCTATAGCCAGTCTCTAGATACGACACTGGTAGTCATTACGCTGCGCACTGCTCACCAATGGCAGTACAGACTAGACTTCAGACTCTCGATCGTGGATATTTGGGCAGGATTTTGCTGCACTTTACACTGCATGTAAAGCTTAAGCTTTGGAAAGTTGGATACCCACATACAGCCCACGATACGTCGAGGTTATTACAAAAGTCTATAACGAGCATTAGTTTAGTTATCATCATTGGAGCTGTAGGAACACTAACTAGGCTGTTTAGTGCAGTTATTTGCGTAGGAGGAGAACGAGCTGCGATTCCTCTCACACTCAGAATGCTAAAGGTAATTTAACATACCTATATGAAAATATTACTTAATTACTTCATACTGACTATCTTGTTGGTCTTGTGGTCGCAAGCGCGACTGCTGAGCGTGAGGTCTTGGGCACAGATGTCCTGGGTTTGATCCCTAGGTCGGGCAAAGAGTTATTAGGTTTTTCCCAGGGTATTTCACTGAAAAAATCTAATTAGTCCGTCAGTTAGATTATCAAAAAATATTTGACCCGTATTTTTTCTTTTGTTACGTAAACCAAAATTGACGAAGATACGACACTTATAAAATTGGCAAAACGTCACAAGCAAGTGCAATTTTTACTTGCTTCTGTCGTCACAAGCCCCCCACTTTTAAGTTTTGATGCGTTATATTTTTCCAAATATACATAGATTTAATAAAAAAAAATATGTGTCCATTATTTTTCAAAACTCTAACTGGCGGACTAATTAGATTTGCAATTTATTGATGCTGTCAACATGCCTATTTCTCAATAGCAGCCTGGAGTCGGCATAGACTCGCCCCTATTACCTGGGACGTAAACATAACGGCGAAATGAGGCTGTACTATACACCTCTGCCAACCCTTCGGGGAATACAGGTGTAATACTATTTATGACTTCATAAAATGACGATAATTAAGAACCACGAAGGTAATAAAATTGAAACCGATTAGCTACACTGCTGGTTTGGCACAGCTATGATTTGTAATAACATAATTAGGTACCTACATCGCGGCATTCCATTTAGCTCACCAATTTTAATAGCACAATTCAAATTATACCGATGTCCTATTCCTATTACTAGTTCTTCTCTCTGGGACCGCCGGTAGCTTGGACCCTGTTCCCGATGCCGGTTGGCTAGTATTTTTAAATTTTAAAATGTTTTTGGGGACAGTTATGGGCTGACTATACACCGTGGGCCCGAGACACCCGAAAGATTAACCACGCCTTTCTGATGGTATTATAAGTCAAATGTTATAATATCAACGAAAGTCCAACAAAGTTTTTTTTTTTTTTTGTTTTTTTTTTCGATACTTAATAAATCAGTTAACTTTATTACTTTCTTGTAAACAATACCTTAGGTTGAACTGGCAACATTTATAAATTATCGTGTGAGTGGATAAGAAAATTCTCACTTCACAAACCCCCCCTCCCCGACAAATTTTAATAAGACATACGGCTAGAGGGGTATGGTATGACAAAAGTCGCAACGCCGAGTTCATAGGATTTGTTACCATAGATATTTTTCGATTTGTGAATTTCCGTAAATAATGAATATTTGAAAAATTAAGCTTTATTCAACAAACTATATACTAGCCTTTCTTCTCCAATTAGGCATCAGAATCGATGGTTAAAATCTTTCGAGTACGTCAGGCCCACGGTGTATATATGTGTACACCATAGTTCTTAAATCAGTTTAAGTGAATATCGAAAATAGATGTATAAAAATACGTAAAATTTCGATTGTATTCATTATAAAAGGAGGGGAATAAAACTTATATCATTCGAAAGGTATGTACTATGCCATAGATGTACACAATAAAACAAATACCTCAAAAACAACCATAAACACATAAACGTTTACCATATCATTATAATTAAACTTAACTTCAACATGAATGAAAATCAAGATAAGGGGGGGTCCACACAACACGTACGACAGTCGTGAGTTAGGGTTGCATAACGTTGGTTAAATGTCGGATAATAAAAGTTTAACGCGAAAGTAACAATCGACCGATCTCGCGTCGTGACCGTTACAGATAAGTGGACATGTGGACTTGCATAAGGATATACGGCTATTGTCACATTGGTAACGGTATAGTGGGAATTTTGTTAGAAACAAATGCAGTTTTCCCATCTTGAAAGGTTTGAGCTTGAAAGGTTTCTTGGAAAGGAACATTGATAAGGTCTACCAGCTGGTAAATATTCATATGAATAAGAGCCCGAGCAGTCCGTTAAATCCTAGGATGGTGTAAAGATTTTGCCTGGTAATAATATTAGCCCCCATCGGACTTTGATTCTCAAATGCGTTAACGATAAAGAAAACATCGTGAAAAAACCTACACAAATGAGAGGGAACTAAAAAAATTGTTCTCGATAGTGTGTGTAGGACGCCAACCCGAACCAACCAGTTCAAAGTGGTTCAGAACCAGTTCAAAGTGGTGGACTAAGGTCTAACGCGACGTCTTACGTAGGCGGTTTAAAGCGACGCAAATTGCGAAGCGATGCGATGCGGTGACAGGGTGACACGCGATGCGGTGCGAAGCGGCGGCTTTGTCCTACGAGCTCGCGAACCGCTCGCCGCGCGCCGCCGTCATTCAGTAGCACTGTATGGCACCGCATCCAGTTCGCGTGAAAATATCAAGCCAACTGACAGCGTTCGCTTCGCGCCGCGCCACGCCGCACCGCACTTCACGTGCGTTTGGTCACGTAGGACACTTCAATAGGTATCGACTGTTTGTTGTTTTCGCGTCGCACCGCGCCGCTTCGCGTCGCTTGTAGATCGCTCACGTAGGATGACGCGTTAATCCTTATCATTATAAGAAGAGGCCGGTACCCAGTAGTGGGACAGTAATTTCTGATTATGCTAAGACACCCCAGAATCGCCTGGAGAACTCCAAATGAGATAATTATTCCCTTTTTGTTTTCTGCGAGATATATGGTAAAGACGATTCTGCAGATCTCAAGGACATCTTAAATCTTACTAAAATGGATGCACTTAGCATTCTGAGGTTCTTGTTAGATGTAAATCCCAAAGAAGTTCCTGGTTGCTTTCGTGGTTGTTTGGTCAAAGGAGACTTAAAAGAAAACGATTTAAATTAATACAAACTTTAGTTAGAACACTTACTAACCCTGCTATATTATACTTTGCAAAGAAGTTGGAAGTAGGTGAAATTATTAGAAATTTCCCACAAATGTAGACCCGACCTAACTCCCTCACATCATTACGGTGACATGCAACTACACGTTTATATGCGCTAGCGCCATACCTTACGTTACGACCGACCGTCCGCATTCAAACAATTGTTACGGGCGGTTGTACGTAATACCGAGTTTATTGTAATTGCTCGTATCGATATAGGCCAATGCGGTCGTTTTAGTACTAGGTCGTTAGATGCTTGTAATTGTTGGACAGTAAGGAAGTTAGGTTGGTGTGGATCTGAATCTTAATGTCTGCGAAGATTAGGACCAGGTGGATGTTGCAATAAATGGGACTTAGTGGTAAGTTGAAATAGTATAGAACTTTATAGTAAGAAAAACGAATGAAACGAAATAGAAATGTCGAAAGAAGGATGAAGGTATGCACTAATTAAAGAAGGGTAAAAATTATAATTAGGGTAGTTCTTCAAAAAGTATTCTCCGCGTAACTTTCGTGGCGAATTTTTTTTTAGAGGAATCGTTTTGTAAATGGCATAGGTACTTTTATAACGCTGCAAAAATAATAAGTACAATTTTTATTACATGTAAATCGGTGCATAAACGACAGAGATATTATATTTTGAAATTTCGGTGCCCACGAAAGTTACGAAAGATGCCGAGAAAGTTACAGACGTATTTTCTACAAGCAAAATATGATTTAAAATCTCTATTTTTTCTCAAATTTGAGAAAATATACAAATAGAAACACACTTAATACGAGTGGTTACAAGAAATAAACTGAAACACATACATGAATAAATACTTATACAAATACATAACCTTTCTTTTGAGCTTCGCGACAATCGAGTAAATGCATCATGAAAAATCTAAAGTTATTATTTAACGGAGATACATAAGTTTCTCCGTTAAATAATAACTTTCGTGGACAAATGACCATGAAAGTTATGCCACGAAAGTTATGAAAATTTCACATTTTTGAGAATTACGATTAAAATTATAGGTAAATTAACAAACAAAATACTTGGGAATAATTTCGAAGATCTATCTTATTTCTTAATTCAAAATGAGTTAGACAATTATAAACATTACTCTTCAAAATATGCGCATAAAAGTTTCTTGACAGAGGCTACTTGAAAATATTCGAAGAATAACTTGCCTGTAATTTTTTGTGTAAAAGCGATGAACATGTGTGTCTCCCCCACTGACACCGGGACACTAAGGAGCTACCGTGCAGCCAAAATTTGTAGCGATAAGTTGGCTCTCTTGGCAGATAGGTGCAGTTTTGTTGCGCGCTCGCGAAACTAGCAAAATCGTGTGACCGAGACATAATGCCTATTAACTATTGTAACTTAAGAGCTACAATTAATGTTTATTGGTAATTATAATGCATAGTTAAACACGATTAATTTGATGTATTACACTATATGCTTATGAATTTAATACAAAAGTTATCAAAGTTTGCCGTGAGCGCCAACAGAGTGTGACGCGCGAAGAACACCGATTTTGCTCCCGTTTTCGACATTCGATATTTTTTTATTTAAACCTTATAAATAATGTTAAATGTTTAATGTTGAAATTATACACATATATAAATAGAGAATAATCTGTATTTGGTCCTAAGACTGAATGTTTAATAGGTTAGGAATTAAGACCGTGTGACCGCGTTTTAAGGGTCCTCGAAGAACTACCCATTAACATAAGATGCTGAAAGAAGTTTTTAGTGGACGACGTCAGTACACTTCTAGAAGAATTGAGATACGAAGTTAAAGGCCAATGCGGTCGTTTTAGTACTAGGTCGTTAGATGCTTGTAATTGTTGGACAGTAAGGAAGTTAGGTTGGTGTGGGTCTGAATCTTAATGTCTGCGAAGATTAGGACCAGGTGGATGTTGCAATAAATGGGACTTAGTGGCAAGTTGAAATAATGTAGAACTTTATTGTAAGAAAAAGGAATGAAACGAAATAGAAATATCGAAAGAAGGATGAAGGTAAATGCACTAATTAAAGAAGGGAAAAAAATATAGTTTACATAAGAAGCTGAAAGAAATTTTTAGTGGACGACGTAAGTACACTTCTAGAAGAATTGAGATCCGAAGAAGTTGAAAAGCAGACAAAGACGAAAGAAGTGAGGAGAAAAGTGACTACAGTGAATAACATTAATTAAAAAAGAGAAGCGATGAATCGGGTTACAAAGAAGACTGAAGAAGTTTAAACAGAAGATGATTAGAAAGTACGCTTATTGAAGAGGAGAGGAGATGAACTGTGTTAAAATGAGTACATGAATATAAGAGCCACATGGCATTTAGTAAAAAATATTACAAAATTAAAGAAATTAGGATTACCGAAATTTTTTTAGTCCTATCATCAATTTGCTTGCCACGTGCGGTGAATAGATCTAAAACTTCGTTACAGAACCTTATTTCTTGTGCTAATCTAAATACAGAAAAGCAGCATATTAAGCAGACAACAAGCTCTATTGTAATAACTACTATTGTAATTTCACACTCGGCTGAGCATACAAACTTTTATAATCATTAGCAGATTATTAAACAATTATATGATCATAGAACTGTGTGTAATTGAATTTTATTGCAGTAGATACTCGTTAAATTTATGTACTGCGTAAATAAAGGCATTGTAACCAAGGCCAATGCAATGTGATGTAATAGGTAGAATGTATGCAGAAACAGGCGCAGTAAAACCCCAAACCTACTCTGACTTAGTAAGTTGAAGTTTTATAGAAATAAGAAGAAGATAATAAGAATGATTGATGACGTTAAGGGTGGAGAAGAGAACGATGGAGATGTTGTTTATGCACATCTTCTTAAAGCTTTATTTTTCTTTTCTATATCCAGGGTCTGTTTCTGTTTCTTCAGCCACGCTAAGGCGAATTCCTGGTTTAATAGTGAGCAAGTGATGATGATGAATTTCCTGCGAAGGCATCCGGGAGGACTCGGGTGTACTGTAGCACGTTGGCTGGAGAAGTGTGCTTGCTGGTGACTGATTCATCCGTTTATGGCTAAACAGGTGCTATTGTAACGTAAGCAATTATAGCAGTATTGAATTGAATAGAAAATGTTGCTGCTTCATTGTTTACTTCTGGTGGGCTTACAGACGTGAGGTGGTCTTTTCTTAGACCATCATATGACATTATAAATGCCTAAGTTACGATACCCTCAACAAAAGAAAGGGGACTCGATTCTTTGCGCAAAACTGCGTAAAATTCAAAAATGTATTCGTTAATTAATTGCAAATCCCACAATACCTACTTGAATTCTAAGTAACAACACAAATGAAGCGAGTGTTAGTGTAACATTGTGCAGGTCCGTACAATGCGAGCAGATAATCAGGTGTTACCCAGTACCCTATAAAACGCGGAATGGAAACGCCACGGGACTATACTCATACAGGGTGATTTGAACGCAAATTTATTTAATTGCGTCCGGAAATGTATTTGAATTGAATTTGTGTATAGACAGGTAATAACAACCTGTGGTTCAATCGATTAGCTTCAAAGGTATTTCGTAACCAGGACTTAAGACATTTTTACTAGCAAGTCTTAAATTTTGTTTGCTCTCTTCAAATACGTTTGCTCTTGTTTCATACAGATCTATCAGTATCTGTTTGTTTATACACGTCTCACTATCTGCAAAAAAGGACACATTATCTATAAAAGTTTTGGCAAATAATCTGCAACCTAGTCAAAACTTTTAAGGTCTCCAAAATGTCTTGCTCTGTGTCTTTCTTTAGGAATACTTGTGTCAGTTGTAGTAGGTTATGATTAAAACCCATGGTTAGTGAGTGATGGGTTATAATGGTTTTTTTCAGAAATGTTATTGCTAAAAATCCCTATAAAAGGTCAAGAAGTAGTAGAAGTAGTAGTAGTATTTTTCTATACCAAATATTTTGTCATATCTACGACCAAAAGTACACTTCTCATCAAAAAAATCGAAACACTTCCGAAATTATCTTTGTGGCGACAATCAAACAAAAAACAAGCATTAATTCATTATAGAAAAAACATTATTTAGTAGCTGGAAGTTTGGCCTTTACAATGGTGTACGAAACTTCCAAAAATTTGTTTTTTTTTTCAATTTTTATCCTATAAATGAATGGAACATTGTTTTGCGATAAACGTGTGTTTAGAGTTGGAGTACATTTGTCGTGCAAAAAACGCAAAAAAGCGCATGACTTTAAAATTTTCTGTTTGTAATTTGTTGATTAGGCTCTGTGACGTCTGTTAAAAAGTTTTTTTCTGACACACATGCATACTTCACCCGCAGCAGCCGCCCAAGAAGTGGCATTGCTGGATTCTGGGACTAGTCAGCGTGTTGTGGCTGCAATCTTGCATCTAAGCCTCTTGTCTGTTCATAGAGTGTACCAACGCTATCGGGAGACTGGTTTATTTACGCGCCATCCAGGATCTGGTAGGAATCGGGTCACTTCTGCGTGAGACGGCCAGTTTATTGCAACCGTTTGTTTGCGAAATCGACGCCTTCGCGCTTTTCAACTGCAGCAGCAGTTCCGAGTAGTTCGAAGGGTGACTGTAAGTGGCTCTACGATTTGAAGAAGATTGAAGGAACGTAGACTGGTACCACACAAGCCAGCTAATGGGCCGAAATTAATAACAGACCATCGAAGAGCGCGCCTTAACTTTGCACTTGTGCACTTAAATTGTTCAAACCTACAAATGAGCAAGGTTCTCTTTTCTGACGAGAGTAAAATTATGGAACATCAACATAAGAAATTCTAAACCTTATGCTACCTACTATTAAATGGCATTTAGTATTTATTTAAAAAAAACAAAACATGTTTTTCTAATAATCCATTCTAAACAAAAACTTGCGAGGTGTTTCGATTTTTTTTTGGTGAGCTCTTCGATGGTCTGTTGTTAATTTTGACCCATTAGCTGGCTTGTGTGGTACCAGTCTACGTTCCTTCAATCTTCTTCAAATCGTAGAGCCACTTACAGTCACCCTTCGAACTACTCGGAACTGCTGCTGCAGTTGAAAAGCGCGAAGGCGTCGATTTCGCAAACAAACGGTTGCAATAAACCGGCCGTCTCAAGCAGAAGTGACCCGATTCCTACCAGATCCTGGATGGCGCGTAAATAAACCAGTCTCCCGATAGCGTTGGTACACTCTATGAACAGACAAGAGGCTTAGATGCAAGATTGCAGCCACAACACGCTGACTAGTCCCAGAATCCAGCAATGCCACTTCTTGGGCGGCTGCTGCGGGTGAAGTATGCATGTGTGTTAGAAAAAAACTTTTTAACAGACGTCACAGAGCCTAATCAACAAATTACAAACAGAAAATTTTAAAGTCATGCGCTTTTTTGCGTTTTTTGCACGACAAATGTACTCCAACTCTAAACACACGTTTATCGCAAAACAATGTTCCATTCATTTATAGGATAAAAATTGAAAAAAAAAAAAAATTTTTGGAAGTTTCGTAACACCATTGTAAAGGCCAAACTTCCAGCTACTAAATAATGTTTTTTCTATAATGAATTAATGCTTGTTTTTTGTTTAATTGTCGCCACAAAGATAATTTCGGAAGTGTTTCGATTTTTTTGATGAGAAGTGTAGTTAGTAAAATTAATTGTAAAACAATCTCGCGCTGTATAATATGTTTCTCTTACGGTACATTGTCCTTCGATATCGTGGGTGCTACCGCTCGCCCACGGGCGCGGACGCGGCGCGCGCGCAGCACACATACATACATAGCTCAGGGCTACCACACATATTCATGAGAGCTTAGGGTGCCATACCAAAAGTACAAAATACTGTGTTAGGTTTTTTAGATGTGATTTGTCCGAGTACCAGATGGATGTTGCGTTTATTCTTTACGTTATTTATTGTACATTGGATTGTAGGTCAATGGCATGAAAATAATGGCGTGTCTGGATTTCAGGTAAATGATATTGTACCGACATGATGTACTCTAATTGCGTAACAACAATAGTTTTCGTTTTGACCAAACAACAATATTGATTGCTTGGTTAGTAGTTGTGGATAAGTCGGATTGTTAATACATAAATTGTTATGGAAATTGTTGACTTGTCATAATTAAAGCTTTTGCGATTGTGAATGTGTAATGCAACCTACACACCTAGCCAACGAATATGGCTTGATACCGCAAAAATCGTTTGAAACTGTATTCGCTCTATATAGTTTGGTCAAATCTAACAAATGACGAATGTTCATGGGTTAGGAATGTACGCTGCATTATGCCGTTCGGTGCAAGGTCTCACTCAGTCACTTTTTTTTTGTATTTTATGGAATACATTCCGTTTGTTGGTTTAGCCCCCACACGATTATGAATGCAACGCTGCAATACTACAATACTTTAAAAAGAGGAACAAACAATTTTCGCAAGTATCATGTATTAGTGTAGGTGGCAACCCTATTATGTTACAGTTAGAAGGTGCCTAAGCTTTATCATTTTAATATTATAATGATATTAAACAAACTTTATGCCCCGTAACGGTTTTGTGCATTGGATTATTATTCAATTTTAGTTATGAGCTTTTAAGATTTTTGATTTAGTATCAATATTAATGTTAGTTTTAGTGCAATAATAACTTTGACTGCTTTTGCAGGAAGAGTGCAAAAGTGAACAGTACCCCAAGTATTAGTTTTTTACGTTACTACTGTAGTTGCGTGACGCCAAAAATGTCAAACAAATTTTTAGTCACGCTATTCGCCGCTAGAGGCTCTGCCTAAATTTTCATACATTTTTGGCGTGACGCAACTACAGTAGTAGCACTTAAACAGTAAAGTTACTTAATGATTATTGTGCTTTGCCAGTTTACATAATCAGCCAATTATAGTTCCACTGCTGGGCGTGGGCCTCTTCTTAGAATGAGAAGGGGTTAGGCCTTAATCTGCCACGCTCTGGCTTGGTACAGGTTGGCGGACTAAACACACAATCGAGAACTTATTTGTCGATCGTCAGAGGTTCGATGGTTAGTAGCAGAGAACACACGTTGGTGACTTTGACTATTGAGGAACTTTAATGTTGTGTGCTTACTTTTACCTTCAGTGCATATAACAGAATTGCTTAGTATTCTGGCAGCAAAGGACCAAATATTTTTTATTGTAATTTAATTATTGTAATACACTAAATAATTTAATCGTTAGTACATGTCTTTACCGCCTAGATCCAGTTTCTAGCCTATATGTAATTTGTAGCTATGTTGTCAACAAGGTTTCAGAGAGAAATTAAGATTATAATAGTCATTACAGTCTGTTTTCTAATCTCGGAGACTAAATTGACAAGTACAAATGTCAAACTTGTAAAATTTTGGAACATTATTTTCATGTTTGATATTTCGTGCCTGTCAATCCAGTCTCCGAGATTAAAAAAACGAACTTTAGTAGGTTGCAGTGGCGAAGGTTCCATACAACTCGATTCCTATTGGCTTCCCTTTCGAAACGAATAGTTACTGGAATTCACGCATCACACTTGAGCAAGGTAAGCATTTTTTGGTCCGGCTTCCCTTTTAAGAAAATTCACCCTACGCCACTGGTAGGTTGATAAAAAGCAATGAGGCAGTTAGGCCCAAAATAAAACTATACTGTTATAGGTACATAGAAAGTCGAAGGCCTAGTTGTCAACTTATCTTCGTATGAAAACGAGACTCGTTAGACAAACTCCCACACTTGAAACAAAAACTGAAAGTCATACCATACCTACCCGTCTCCTGCAGTGCATAACTGCTTGTAAATATCCACTGCCGACTCTACAATGAGCTTCCATTTTATTTTTTATTTGCCAATTTTTTTTATGCTTGTCCATACAAATCAATTAAAAATATTTTTGATTTGTATGGAAGTTATAGAAAGTTATAAAAAAATACGCTAATTTCGAAAAGTTGTAGAACAAAAGTTGTTCAGTTTCCGATACCGAGTAACCCCATGAAATTCTTCGAGTTGACTTTTTAACATCTTGTATAACTTGGTAGTATTTGACACCTGAAGGTAAGCGCAGAGAAGGTTTAAGATGGAGCATACAAATCCAAGTATTAGAGGTATAGAGGGATTCTCCTATACCCCTCTGGTCCTCACATACACACGATGGAACACAGTAAACTGCTTGGCGCCGGACTTTAAAATGAGGGTGGTAGCTAGCCAGGTGGACCGTATAGATCCTACCACCAAGCGTACTGGGTTTTGTTGAATCTTACAACAGGCGTCTATTCCGAACGTGCCAATGTGCGAGCGGTCGCCGACAGTCATCGGTCAACGCGTTGCTTTATGCCGTTAGTAGAACCGAATGCAGATGCATTATAAAAGCCGCTGCTTTAAAACGGACAAGTCAAAGTCAAAGTTTTTTATTTCAAGTAGACCAAATTACAGGTGCTTTTAAAACGTCAGAACTAGGTGCACGGAGATCCGATATAACCATGATCATTCTGCCAAGAGTGCACGATTAAGAAGAAGATACCCACTTGATATTTTCCGGCTGTCTTTCCCGCTTCACCTTGCCCAATTGATCCACAGCAGTTTTTTTTTTTAATTTTGGTAAATCATCAAATGTCTTCTTCCGCTCTGGGCGGAGCGGAAGGGAGTGTCAGACTCTTACTGACTAAAACCCATCCGTGTTCCTCCTAATGCGCTTTGCGTTCCACGGCCGCGGTAACTCTTTCGAACAAATTCCGTAACTGGCAGGCACTGGCCCTAGCGGGCTCCATCTACTATGCTGACATATCTTTGAAGCGCGCGTGGAACACAACGCGCTGTCGTCCCGGGCCTGGAGGCCTACTCCCTAAGTCCGTCAACGAAATTAGTCGCCCGTCCGAAAGTAGCCCGAAACGTAGGAGTGAACAAAACATGTATCAAGTTCACCTTTTCGGACGGGCAAAAACACATCGGCAGTACGGACAACTGTCAAATCGTGTTGTCATTCATTCTTAGTTCGAGCCCCGAAATAATAGTATGTCCATAGGTGATAGGGAAACGCTCGTAACTAAGGCCGAAACCACGGACTTCGTACTTAGGGACGACGGACTTCGTACGTAAGCTTAGGGAGTAGACCCACTGGTTCTGATCGGACGGCGAGCCACCCAACGCTCGCCGACCGCAGGCCCTCGTCTACGGTGGCCGGGAATCGCCCTGCGGCTCCCGAATCCACAGCAGTCTGCGTTTATGTTTATCATCTTTCAGCCGGACGAAGTCCCCTGCTGGACATAGGGCATCGCCACGTCGACCAGTCCTGTGTTTCTTGCATTCAGCGGATTTCCGCGACCTTCACCAGGTCATCGGTCCACCCTGTGAGGGGGCTGCCCACGCTGCGCCTTCCGGTAAAAGGTCGCCACTCCAGAACCTTTTAGCCCCATCGTTTATGTTCAATCTTACAATATTCAATTTTCAGTTAGCTTAACGAAAATCTTTGATCTATATAAATAAAAACAAAAGTCCTGACTGACTGACTGACTCATCAACGCCCAGCCCAAACCCTTGGACCTAGAAAGCTGAAATTTTGCACAGAGGTTCCTTTTACAATGTAAACATGGAATAAGGAAGATTTTTTCGAAATTCAACCCCTAAGAGAGTTAAATAGGGGATGAAAGTTTGTATGGAAAATCATCACTTAACGGGTTCAAAATTTCACGCAAGCGATGCTGCGGGCAAAAGCTAGTATTAAATAATAACGTAACAGTTAATCCCATCACATTTGCGTCATAAGTTTGTATAACTTACCATCCCATCGTCATGCAAAGCCGTGTGTGCGCGCATGTTTGTTACGAATTCATCTTATTTATGAAGAGCAAACTCCTTTGAAATGCTGATGTCGACTGAAGGTTGAAATATGGTGCTGCTAAGCATATGGCAGATGAAATATTGGAGAGCTGTTCACTGTTAGGTTATGTAAAGTGATCGTGCTATATAGGGGAAGACGAACATGGATTCAAACTGTATTATCGATAGCGGTTTGATGACGATAGTTTCGCATAATTTTGAAAATACACGGTGCTTTTTAATCGGCTAGGGAGCTTCCGCAGAAATGGCGTACATGCAATGTAAATAACACGTATTGTTTCGTAACGGAAAAAAAAATACATGCGTGTCAATAATTTAAGACGGCTCGGTTTGTTTAGGGATGTTGTATCAACTCAAAACGTTTAACGTGAAAAAAATTTGATTGCAAAAAAAAAGAAAAAGATTTCGCTGTTTAGTATTTGGTATGTATATCACTATCATGGCAGCTCCCTAACCAATAAAAAAGCACCGTGTATATGGGTACGATACTTAAATCGAAACTTTATATACAAGTTCTTATTGATCGGGTTGAATTCAAACTGTACTGTCGACAAAGATATACTTTCGCATAATTTTGAAAATAGAATTTTATCGATACGATTCTCAAATCGACACCCGATATAAAATTCTTTTTTTCTTGTATCGGCACGAGCTACATGAGAAATCATAGCTCATGCCGTATTGACTGCCCACGATTTTTTTTCTTTTCCTCTCCTTGTTGATGGTCCTCGCGGACCGTTTCTACGTAACTGGGCAGTTATTGGCTCCAGCTAGTGAGGGTCTCTGCCCAGAGTTCGTCGAACAAACCTTATGTATTGTCACTCGCATTAAACCTTTTTGATGGGGTTAATGCAAAACATCATTAAAAGAGTGCAGCATCAACATACATCATGGATGCTGATAATAAACGTAAGTGAATGACAGGTATGAAATAAATTAATTATCTTAAGTATCGTCATTCGTGCAGGCTCTTCATACACCCCAATTATAATTCTAAAAACAAGAATGGTCCATCAATCACCGATAAAAAATTGTTAAATAAAAGATGGATTTCAAATTCTCCTTAACAGTTTGTAAGTTATGGAATCATTTTCCTACATACGATGTTATCACAAAAGTAGTGCACATTGTTAATTTATACAAAATTCCCGAAACACAATGGACACCTGGTCAATCCCTAACAAATGCAAATTTTTTGTCCATAAATCATTTCAAGTCAAACCATACCCACTTCATTTGCACTTTGCTTAACAATAGCTCAGTCTAAAGTTTACTTAAGCCTCGTTTACACAAGGCGAGTGAGTGGCGCAAGTCACTCGTACACGGACCACTCGATGGATTATCATAACATTATGAGTAACGGCCCTACCACTGGTTTACGATACCGACAGCTAACGTGTCGTATGCAAAACTGATTGGCGACTGCGAATAAATTTCTAGAGATAAAGAACTCGCTTAGACATTAGTAGTGGTGAATAAACTCGGTTTAGGAAAGAAAATAAGGTAGGCGAGCGATGTGTACCAGAGATAAGTGTTGTACTATGCTAAATCGTTATTAACCTAACTAATCTTGATATTCTATTGTAACATAACATTGCGAAAATTATGATTGCTAACAATGAGTACAACGAGATCAATTCTGCTAGCAAAATTGTTGTTGTAACCATAACTGTCATATTTTGACAGTTTGCAAAAACTGTCAAAATGTTTGGTTTTGTTTTTGTTGCCAAAACTTTTGACAGTTGAACGGTTCGGTTGAGATTGATTTACTTTTCTGTTACTACAATTGGTCCTCATTAAACGGTATAAGCTTTTAGAAAACCCAATATCAACCAGTAATTATATTTCTCAAGAAAATATCAAATCAAATCTCTTTGCTTAAACGATCAATATTTCACTGGTTCAACCAATCCACCTGCGGTATGCAAGGATTAGCAAATAATCATATCACATTCAAACAATGGCATGTTAAAGGTTAGACCTTTTGTCACGATAGTGTCGCATATTGGCAACTTTTGACACTTGACACAATCGAACGGCAGATATGTCAAACAAATATCAGAGACAGTCACACGGAATAGTTAAAGTGTAGTCCGACATGATACTAAATGAACGTGGAAGGCGGCGCTGCTTGTGAAGGAAGATGTCAAAAACCTGTGAAATTCGTTTCATGTTAGTTCTTTATTTCGCCACATTAATTTTTTAGGTTATATCCATAATTATCAGTATGTACATTCTAAAAGGAGTCAAAAGAAATTCTCTAAATTGATACACAAATCTTACAACAATATAAATTTTGGCAAAAAACATAAAAACGTACCTAATATTTAATACAAATGAACCAGTAATTGTTACCACACCAAAAATCTTAATACTTATTATTTTAGTATTTTCTCCGTCAGTAAGTAGTCACAGGTGTCAGAAATTATAAACTATTACGAAAAAAATGATTATACTAATATTAGTGAAAGTCAAACAAAAATAAACTAAAACAACAATAAAGATTACATTTCTAAAACAACGTGTTGTTGGACAGATGTCAGAAAAAATACACTATTACGAAAAATTTAAGTGGCAGTCAGACAAAAAAAAAACAAACTACAACAACAATAAATATAACATTTCTAAAACAACGTGTTATATTTAGCGAGAGTGTCAGACACCGAGCGCTGGACACAATCGAGCACACATCGTGTGTCTCGAGTGTAGCGCTTGATTTGTGGACACCGCTGTATCAACATCAACACTGCTCGTTTGCGCAGATTGTTATTTACCGCGCTGTTGGGTGTAGTTCACACTTGCGGGCTCAATAGTACTCGTATTAATGAAGGAATGCGCACGTAATTTGAAATTGCTATTTTAGTTAACTATTATTAAATTAAACTCTACATTCGTGGAGAACCTTCTCTAAATGATAGGTTACTTCAATAAGCACCTAATAAGTACAGGGCATTTTTCTAAAATTACTGAGTCTTTGAGAAGAAGATGAGTCTTCTTCTCTGGTGTCAGTACGAGCTATATGAGAATAGCTCATGCTGTGGTTAAAAAGATTAGCCAGTCGGCAATATTGGTAGCGGGTCTGACTGTCCAGGGTGGGCCGTACGTACTTAAGTGATGATAAGTTTTATAGAAGGTAGCTTAGGTGAAGTGAACGAGGAAGTCGGAGTGAAGTCTGGTGGCATGGCACATCTTTGGACGGACCACCAGATCCGGATCCACCAGAGGACTCTGATAGGCTAATTGAAATGATCCTTTGAACAGTGATTGTTGTATGCTGTGTATTCTAAGATCCGCAAGCCGCAGTTTGCAATAAGCAAATAAGACGCCATAGAACATAATCACACTTTTGACAAATTTTGCTGATTTGAAAATCGATCCCTTGAGAAAAACGCAGGGTGCATATTACAAGGGAGTTCTTTGTGCTTCACTCACACCCTTGCTTTTGAAGACGCTATTTAGACCACCTGCGGTGAGCAGTATTTGAATATTTTTCACGCATGCACGCTACGGTTACATATTTTGCCATTCCATGTTTTCATTCGTAATAGGCTTGGTAATCATTCACTTCATATCAAACAACGAAGCTCGTTCCTGTTATTGTCTGTGTATTTTTTGGATAAAAATTTAATCATCATGAGCCTAGCCTCGCTTCCAGATGGGGCTGAATCATTTTCCGAAATCTTAAATACTTGGGGATTCTAACACCCTATGGTTAGACTGTTTGTCAGGCTTCTTCGGGACTTTGCTTATTGCCCATAACGACCTCAGGCTATGTAGTATTAGGATGCAGTTGGAAAAAAATAATGCATAGTTGCGGCTGATGTTTTCTTTGTAGGAGGTTGATTGGGAGCGACATTTATTCCTGTGTTGTGGGAGTCCGTACCGGTGGAAATGTGGAGCGGTTCCCTGATATCGACATATTAGGAGGTACCTATGAGGCTTCAATTGCCACAATGTAGAACTAATGCCACGAAAAATAAATGGAAAAAGAAAACATTCTGGCACTTATCAGTAAAAAAGTTGAAACTGAATTCAATCACTTGGGATAACCCTAAATCGTGGGTTTTGAAATCAACAGAGAGAAATGTAATTGCATCTTTATTCAAAAACCACACAACATAAGATGGGCAATAAAACTGCATTCGATACTTACAATGTCGTATACATTGTAACCACTCTATTAAATACCATTACGTAAGTACAATCAGCATGTATTTAACGGAATTGTATGGCGTCTGCTCCATATTGAGCGAGTTGCGGGCGATAGTGGTCCGACCTTGATTCCTTCTTAAGGAGTTGCCTGAAGTGGCATGAGACTAAATAACGGCGATATTGTGGCAGTCAAAATAGCGGTGAACTTCAAAACATTATAGACCCATTGTTAATACGGATTAGGTACATATTTAAAAGTAACCGAGATTCTAAGTAGAGTCAAAGAGAAAAAACAAATTCTATAACATATAGAAAGAAGGAGGGGGAAAATGATTGGTCACACTGCAACACGACAGCTTTATAACCAACATCATAGAAGGCAAATTACAAGCAAAGAGAAAACCAGGTAGGTAGACGAAGAAGAAAGTATACAGACCAATTAAAGAAAGAAAGAAAGAAAATTATTTATTTTGGACTCACACAGGCAGTTACAGAAACAAAAACAAAATAAAAGACAGGATAAAAATTTAGACTACCTGCACGAGGCCAAAAAGGGCTTCTATCTCAGCATAATGCTGCGACATTTAAAAAACAAAACGTCGCAGCGCTGGTTTTCAGATAGGACCAATTGAAGGAAAATGTGTGGTGTTATCATAGAGGAATGAAGGAATTTGCTCTGGATAGAGAAAGATGGAGATTGCTACACCGACAAGTGCCCAGCACTTAAATTTTGGATGGATGACATATTTGTACCTTTTTGAGGTCACTTCAGTGACGGTGAAGAAAAAAATATTGAGAGGAAACCTGCATACCTGAGACAGCTGTAAAGGTTCTCTATGGTATGTGTACCACAACATCGCTAGCACCAGACCAGTGTGATGGACTAAGTCTTAAATCCTTCTCATTCTAAGAAGAGACCCGTGCCGTGCAGTAGTGGGTCAGTAATGAGCTGTCATGCTATGTTTTGCAGAGGCATCCACGAGATTTTTGAGCGTGAATGTGGGTTTGTCTTCTTATTACTACGGGTGACGAGAAATGGTACGAAGTGTAACAGAAAGAAAAAAGAAGTGTTCGCAGAAGGATCCTATTGCCTGTGCCACAGACAAAATCGTTTTGACATAAAATGGGGATTTCATCGTTAAGTCAATATTCTAATTCTTGTAGCAAGTAACATCGGCCGATTACTGTCCCACGGCTGGGCATAGATATCTTTTTAGAATAAGAAGGGTTCAAGGTCTTAGTCTACCACGTTGCGGGTTGCCTGGCTACACACATCAATGAGAACTTTTCTTTTGAGACCTCTCAGTTTTGCAAAAACTTTCTTAATTTTTTTTTCCTTCACTCGTCTTCTTGTTCTTGTAGCAAGCATTCAACCAATCAACATAGAATACCCCAGTCCACTGCAAGTTTCGACTTCGCATCTAGAAAGCATCAGTATAATGTCAGGGTCTTCCTTACGATTTAATGTTCTCTACTATGATCAGTCATTTGCAACATCAACTACCAAACCGTTCTGCCTATCCTTTTCCCAACTATGTTGGGGTAAGGCTTGTGGCGTGTTGTAAGATTGGCAGCTTCCAATCTAACCAGATGCGGCTGAATACCAGTATTATACACGGAGTGACTGCCAACAGACCTCCGCAACCCAGTCATTGGGTTGTCAGACTTTCGGGCTTCTGACTACCCGTCACCGATTAACCGATGAACCAAATTGTCTTCACAGAAGGAAATTTTTACTTTGTAGAAAATAGTAGCCAGGATGCGAGTATTGAACACTCAGCCTTATCCGTATGTATGCATGTAGGTTAGTATTATTTGTGTACATGCCAAATCAACCTGTCGCCAGTCTGCTATGAGTTAGTGAGTGGGCCAATGTCTAAATTATGGTTTCTCTATGCATATGTGTCTCGGAGAAAACGCACTCGTTAGTTGGGAGTCACAATTGATTGATGTTTGGACCTTAATGTATGCGGTACCGCTGCGGTATTGATATGCATGGGTTTTTTATGTTCTCCTGTTACACGTAGTGGTTTAGTTTATGTTTTAGGTGAAATTGTATGTTTGAAACAAGAATTTAGTTGATTTTGGACGACGCTAAGTATGGCGCTCCCTTCATTTTGGTACATTTTTGGCATGACGCAACTATAGTAGTTAACGAAAAAAACTCACACTTGGAGTAGTGAATCTTTTCGTACTTAGTTTTTTAAACTATGAAATGCATCGTGATGGTCAGTGTGCATTGATTTAATTTTTGATAGATCTATTCGTGTGTGAGAGCCAGATTGGTATAGGGAAAGCCCTATGTATCTCTGTTACGTGGATTCGTGTAGTCCATCTTAGATCCTATCTGCGCTTATCATCAGGTGCGCCTAGGGCCAAACGCGACCGAGGGAAATAAAAAAAAAAAACTTATAACTACATAATTATTAATAGATCGTGTAGGATCACTTTTTCATCATCCTCATACGTCATTTCACCTTCTTTTTAGTTATATAAAAAAAGGTTAAAGATAACTAAAAAGAAGGTGAAATGACGTATGAGGATGATGATGAAAAAGTGATCCTACAATCGTTCTTTATCAGTGTGTTTCCAAAATATAGCACTGACAGTGACTCCACAACCCAGTTACTGGGTAACACTGCTTACACAGCATTTCCTCGGTAGGACAAATATCAGACTTTCGGGATCTGATTTCTCTGTCTCCGAAAAGGCTATCAAATATATTCGTGTAACAACCGGGACCGACGGCAAGCTCTTGACACGAAGGAGTTTTAAGATTTACTTGCTGTGGTTCAATCCATCGTTGTATGAGACATCGCATACAATTTTGGTCATTGTCGATTCAGATCAAATTCAGAAAACCAACAGTTGATAGATTAATTTCATAAGTACCTACCTATACTGTTTTAATTCGTATGGAAACTTCTGGGCAACTGGAACTAATACTAACCCAAACCGTTATCAGCACATAATAAGGATCTTTATTAAGAATACCTACTTACATCACTTTCTGGTTTTATTGTGACTAATAAACTAGCTGTACCAGCGGCCTTGTCTACGGAAACATAATACCTATTACTGCTCATGACCACACTCAATAGCCTGATAATTTTTACCCTATAACCTGACCCGCTCTTTAACGGATGTGGCTGCAAAATTTCAACTGAATCTGTCCAGTAGCACTGGCGCGAAGCTCATACATACAAAAGGACAAACATACAAAATTTCACAAAACTACGTTTTTGGCATCTGTTATCGTTCCTAGTATGCGTAGCACTTACTTTTTTCCAAAAATATTTAATGTATACAGCTTTAGCATCGTTTAGAGTAGACAATGTTATTAATGTTAGACAATGTTATGTTATTATTTTATTTTCACGTGAGCAAAGCCGTGAGCACTGGTGCAGCACAAAATTTTGTGGCATCTACGAGTGACGATACTTAAGTACGTCCGTCCACTCTGGGCAGTCAGCCCCGCTACCAACCTCGCTGACTCGTAAATCTTTTCACCACTGCTGGCTAATCATTCTGACGCGAGAGAAGAAGATGGCTTTTTGTAACATTTTAAATTGCAGATTTAAATTGCAATTAATCCCTGTAAATTAAGTTTTTTTTTCAGAGTAAAACCCAAATACCAAAATGTAGTTTCATTTTAGAAATAAAACTGAAAGACAGGGCTTTAAAGAAAGTAGATTCTGTGGCATCGTAACATTACGCGAGCGAATAAACGGTAATGTAACAAAATAATCTAAACAAACATAGGTATGCAAATTCATACGCCATCTAGTACAAAAGTAAACAGTGAGTGTTAATAACGTCAATTGGCGGTGGAAGCACGTCGCAATAACACGTCGAGAGTTTGTTTAACTTGTACTACCCACTGGATCCGAGTGTCGTGCTTTGTTAGTTCAGCTAGCAGTGATGTTTTAGTTATGACAAATCCAATCTTAGGTCAAGTACAAGTTATGTTATGACGAATCATATGACTGTAATCTTAGGACAAGAGCAAGGGAACTCAGCTAATGAGAAAGAAAGAAAAAAAAATGTAAGACCCGCACAGACAGTTACGGAAATAAAACAATATACACAAAAAAAAGATAAAACATTTAAACAACCTGCACGAGGCCAGAATAGGCTCCTATCTCAGTATAATTTTGGTAAATAAAAAAAAAATACAAAATGCCGCAACGCTGGTTTTCAGATAGGACCGTTGTGAGCTCATGATGGAGCCCTACCTAGGCTAGCTTCTCCTTAATAGGTTAGAAACTATTGCTACTGGTAATTTTTATAGCCGCGGCTTTTCGTACAGAAATAAGGTTACTGCTCATCACCCACACTTAATAGCGTAATAATTTGTACTTTATAACCTGACCCGCTCTTTAACGGATGTGGATGCCAAATTTCAACTAGATCTGTCCAGAAGCACTGGCGTGATGCTTAAACATATAAACAGACAAAAAACGTCATTTTTCGCATCAGTATCGTCCCTATAATGCGATACACTTACTTTTATAGTACATATTAGTACTGTATAGTTTTAGCATCGTTACGACTTTGTTATAATTATGTATGGAGTGTTCTCCGCGAATCACTCTTCGCGTGAAGAGCATAGATATATTTGCCAAGCATGATTATGATAATTAACCTCACAAAATTTAGCACTAGAATTGTTCTTTTCTCGTGTTGGCACGAGCTATATGAGAATAGCTCAGGATGTGGGAAAAAGATTAGCTACTCGTAGTCAGCAAGGTTGGTAGCGGGGCTGACTGCCCAGGGTTCGCCGGACGTACTTAAGTATCGTCACTCGTGAAGGCTCTTTTCATGCATCATTCAGTCTTTCGGCCAAATGATGATGATGATGAAGAAAACAAAAAAGTTAACTGCATATATTTTTTTTCTAAAATAAATAACAAAAATCAAATTAAACCAAACCCAAGTACAGTTTCAACTCAAGAAATCTATTATTAAAATGATCCACTACTTTCCTAGAAACTAAGGCCGGTTACACATCAATAATACATGTATCTCGCTCGAATACATCAGATATCCATAATGAATGTACATATGAATATACATGCCGTTATAAAGGGTTTTCTAATCAAAACTTTGTTATTTATAGTCAACTGGTCGAATTGATTTGCATATGCTAGACTATGATAAGTAATAGTCGATCGTTTTAAGATGGTTACCATTTACGTTGTACGGAAAATGGTGAATAGACTTGTAATTATTGAAGCGAAAGAAAGAGGTGGAAGAATATCAGAACTGTCAAATTAAGTTGAACAAAAATTTATTTATTTTATTTTATTATGAAAACCTACAGCGATACATAAAATAAATTACAATATATGTATAGTACAGTACTGTAGGGCTAATAATAGGTTTCCCTATATAACAAGAAAGACCTCCACTGCTGGGCATAGAGCGCCTCCCTCAAGCATCGTCACATCGACCGGTCCTGTGCTTCTCACATCCACCGGATTACCACGACCTTTACCAAGTCATCAGTCCACTTTGTGGGGGCCTACCCTCGCTGCGCCTTCCGGTATGCGGGTGTCACTCCAGAACCTTTCATACCCATTAGTCATCCAGTCTGCGAGCAATGTGCCCCGCCCACTGCAACTTAAGTTTGGTAATTCTTCGGGCTATGTCGGTTACCCTGGTTCTCCTGCGGATCTCATGATTTCTGATATGATCACGCAGGGTAACTCCGAGCATAGCCATCTCCATTGCCCTTTGGGTGACCTCGAGCCTTCTTATGAGGCCCATTTTAAGCGACCACGTTTCAGTGCCGTAACTAATCACGCACTGGTCAAAGACTTTCGTCTTGAGACACTGTGGTAGTTGGGAAGAAAATAAATTACGTAGCTTCCCAAACGGTGCCCAGCCGAGTCGGATTCTTTTGTTTTCTTATTTTCAAATTAATATAGAAGGTGCAACGTTATTTTTTCGATAAAATCAGTTGTCATGTTTAAGAGGTTTGCATGAATTAACGCGACATTATAAATGACAGCCATCAGCTTTTAAAAATATTCTCCTCTATTGGAAAACTAACCAAAATGTAGGTTATCCCATACATTTTCATAATGAGAACCGTACGTTTGAGACCGTTTGCATTCAATGACTTTGGATGCATCCGTTCCGAGACATTAGATGTAGTAGTAGTGTCTCAAAAATAAATTACCAAGGATATTCAGCCCATTACTGTTACTGCTGGGCACGGCCTCTTGTCAGAATGAGAGGATTTAGGCTTTACGCCGTAGTTCACCATGCTGGCCTGCTGCGGATTGGCGGACTACACGTACAATTGAGAACTTTATAAAGTAATAGCTTTTGCTCGCAACTTCGCTTGCGTGAAATTTTGAACCCGTTAAGTGACGATTTTCCATACAAACTTTCATCCCCTATTTAACTCCATTAGGGGTTGAATTTCGAAAAATCCTTCCTTATTCCTTGTCTACATTATAAAGGGAACCTCTGTGCAAAATTTCAGCTTTCCAGGTCCAAGGGTTTGTGCTGGGCGTTGATGAGTTAGTCAATCAGTCAGTCAGGACTTTTCTTTTCATTTATGTAGATAGATTGTCAAACAATGTACAACTATGCCAATTAACATTTCGGAGTAAGGCGAATGAAAGACAAAATATCAAATCGCAAAATTTGAATCGATCGTCGGATTCGAAACTCTTTAGTGGTTGGAAAACTAGTGATCTGACAGCCGAAACTTCGTAGTTCGATATTCGGAGTAGGTACCCCTGAATTTGAAATGTCAGAGCTGGGATTGAAATCGGACATTCCGGCAAAGAAGCAAGGGTCTATCACAAGGCTATCACTTGTTCTCACACAAAAATAAATACTAAGGGGGTATTTTACCAACCTATCAATAATGAAGTCCGTAACTATTCACCAGACAAGCTAAATGTGACCTTCAAATATGACATTTATGTGTTCAATAATCTTGTCAATATCACTGTTGAAATGCAAATGTTAGTTATTGAAAAGTTTAGAGACTGAATTAGCTTAATGAATAGTTAATGAAAGCAAAAAAAAAAGTAATTCAAAAATGCAAATAGAATATCTAGCTTTAATTCCGCTGAACAAGATCGCTAGTTTGGATGCAGTATGCAGCACTACCCTCCCGCCCATTTCCCGCCGTTTCGCGTCCTAGCGGTCGAGGAGTCAACATATCCTGAGGATGCCCCGTGCAGGGGCGAAACACGTGTCGTGTATTGGTTTGGTTGCATGTTGCATTATTTTTTTCACTCTTTCTGCATGTGCATATACTTGTGGGCGGGAGGGTGGTGCTGCATACTGCATCCAAACTAGCGATCTTGTTCAGCGGAATTAAAGCTAGATATTCTATTTGCATTTTTGTATGTCATG
This sequence comes from Amphipyra tragopoginis, assembly GCA_905220435.1. Taxonomy (NCBI): domain Eukaryota; kingdom Metazoa; phylum Arthropoda; class Insecta; order Lepidoptera; family Noctuidae; genus Amphipyra; species Amphipyra tragopoginis. Next base: position 18,913,542 of record HG992009.1, read on the forward strand.
GATTTCCGCAAAGTAACGCCTGATTCCATCATTTAGTTAATGATAGGTTGGTGAAATGCCCCGTTCATATAATGTAGGTCATAATCAAATATTAACGGTTCGTGTTAAAGGAAGGATAACAATAAATGTTTATGTTGAACGCACGAATCCAGTTAGCAGTATATTTCCGGTAATAAATGTTGATTTACAAATACGTTGAAATGCACTTTGCGATTTTATTATTTTTATCATGTAACATGTTGGTCAACGGATGGGATTGTATTATGTACATAACTGTATCACTAGTTAAACTAAATTACAAGGATCTTGAGTTATTGCGTACGGAAATTACAAAATTACTCAAAAAGATTATAGCTTAACATCACGCGTATATTCCCAGAAGAGTTGAGCAGAGGTGTATAGTACACCCACATTTCGCTGTTATGTTTATGTCCCATGTAATAGTCGGCGAGCATATAGTCATCAACCAGGCAAAAGTCATTGAAAAGATTGTAATCTTATTGTATTGCTTATAGTTTTCTTTTTGCCCCTCTCCTCTCCATTTTTCTGCATGGTCTAAAAGGCGACGAATAGATAATGCCCATACTTTTACTACCAACTCTGCTCACCAATCCATTTACCAAGCGTGGTGATTCAAGCAATTATTCCTCACAACAAATATCCAATATATTCGTGTAGTACGCTTATTGCAGCGTGCGTGTGCGCAGTGTTCCGGCTGCGCTGCGTCCGCGCCGGTAGCAGTGACAACTATTATCGACGCGACGTGCCGACACTACACTGAATTATTAAGGCCACATCGGAGTCTGTGACTTTCAAATATCGAACTACTATTCTATTTTCAAATAACTTCATTAGGATACGTTGTGATGCTGGATGGACAATCAACTAATTTTGTTCTAAGTTAGTTCTTTTATGTTTGTTTACAGATAGCTTTCCTAATTACTGTTCTATACTGTTCAAAATACAAATGTTGTGCGTCATACTATTTTCATATTAAATGACGTATTTATGATGTACCTGTGATGAACTTGCAATGGCATTTAATATGGAGTTGCATGACGCACAGCATCTGTAGTTTTGGTATGTAATGCGCCTTATCTGTCAGTTGCCTTTTTTTGCCTGCTAGCCTAACATGCGTTCGAGATAATTTTGTCGTTGAATTATCTCGTGCCGAGACGAGATAATGCGTCGACAAGATTATCTCGCGCTGCGCATGTTAGCGCGGCTGGGTAATTGATTTCCAAATTAGAGTGATCTATTTAAAGAGACCAAAGTAAATTGATCATGAAGAGTACTCGTAGGTTAATTTTAGGTGTTTTTTATTAACTTATATTGAAAAATATGGCACCGCCACATAAAATCAAATACCAAAGGCGAAACGGATACAGACTCCTGTAATAGGAGAACATCTCTGCTTACCCCTTCAGGGATTACAGGCGTGAATACATAGCATGATTGGTTAGTCGTCCTACATCCGGAAACCATGAACTCTCTCATCATTCCGTACAACTCTTACTATCGGTCAAACTCTAAATTCGTGAAAAAAATTCAGCTGTTCCATACATTTTGTTAAGCATCATCGATTATTTTGTATTGAACAGCAGTTTTTTTTAACAGAATTTATAGATCGTCCCATAGTAAAAGTTGTACAGAATGATGAGCAGAGTTCATAGTTTTAGGATGTAAAGCGACTAACCAGTCATGCTGTATGTATGTTAATCAAAAAGTAGTTGAATTCTGTTTCTTTAAAGTACGATTTCCAACAACCATCGCATTTCACCCTGTGCTAAAGGAAATTCAGGCTTCTATACAATAGTTAAGTTTCATGTTTGCCTGGAATTTACACTGCTTGGAACTCGGTTAGATTCGCGCGTATGCCGCGTCAGCCAGTCGGCTACGCTCGGACGCCGCGGCAGCCGGTTGGCTCGTCGCGTACGTGGACGGCGGCACTCGGCTGTCGTCGCGTCCGGTCGGCTCCGCTCGGCCACACCGCAGGTAGAAACTGATTGCGACACGAAAGCATCACTAGTCGTTGAAAGCATGCTAGCGGATACGCGAGCACGCACGGTTCCAGCAGATGATAGCCGCCGCGCCGGGTGGACGCGGTCGGATACTGGCGCGTGCTCGCGCATCCGCGGCGACGCGCTGCGCTTTTGCGTGGCCCGGTTGGTGAAAATCGTACATTAAGGTGACTTGATTTAACGAAGATATCGATTCAACCTAAACCGGGTTCCAAAACAGTTCGCAATATTCTAAATTTAAACCTCTCTAGAATATTATTAACTTAGTTTAATCTATAAAGCCAGTAAAACAGTGTCCACGTAGTGTAGTTCTCGGTCCGGCGCGTCAACTTTTATCGACAACGACGTATCGACATATCGACACTGGAGATTTATAGAGGACGCCAGCGGCATGTGTTAATTAATATCTAACAAGTAATATCAGGAAGTTTCTAGTCCGTAAGGTGAGGTTTCACTGTTAGGTTGCGAGTTTATTTGCACGTACTTTTTGCACGAATTTTGTATTTTCTTTTTTATTGAACTTAACGGTATTGCAGCATATTATTGTCCATTTTCATGTAGTTTCACGAATTTGCCTGCGTCGTTTTTGGCGAATAATAGGCAAATCCCTCGCTTTTTACGGGTATCGTAAATAGCGACTAAGGGATGATTTCAGAAGAACAAGGGGCGAATTCCACAAACAAAATCGCATTCGAACTGCAGCTAAACCATGGCCGCTAGATTTTTTTTCTAATAACGATAACGGTAAAACAAAATTAAAAAGAGATGATTACAAAAATAAACACAGTTGAGGTCTAATGTACGATTTCCACCAATCGGGCCACGCAGGAGCGCAGCGCAGCGCGTCACAGCGAACGCTCGAGCTCACGCCCGTAGCCGACCGCGTCCGTCCGACGGCTACAATCTGCTGGAACCCGGGCGCATGCGCGCGCGTGCTCGTGTACTCGTATACGCTATCACAGTCAGTTTCTAGCTGCGGTGTGGCCGAGCGGAGCCGACCGGACGCGACGCCAGCCGAGCGCCGCCGTCCACGTACTCGAGCAGCCGACCAGCTGCCGCGGCGTCTACGAGTACGCGCGTATCTAACGGAGTTCGAAGCAGTGTAATTTCCGTGCAAACATGAAACTTAACTGTTGTATAGAAGTCTGAATTTCCTTTAGCAAAGTGTGAAATCGTACATAATACTATTACTAAATCCTTCTTAATCTGAGAAGAGGCCCATCTCCAACAATGGTACAGTAATATGCGGATTATGCTTATTACTATTTAACCAAAGTTCACAATTTTTTCAGGTTCAAGAAATAGACACCTTATATTTTAGGATACTTTTAACAAACGTCACACAATTTTGAAAGGGCCATTATAAGCTTTTAATAGTTAAAATTAAATTCTTACAGTGGAGTTTATAAAGTTTAGCTCGTGTGCAGTAAAGACCATAGCTATGGAGTTTTATGGGACAGTATAGAGGAGATAGAGCTAATTTATAGCAGTTTTGAGAACACCCACTAATTGTTTTCTCTTTTAGTCTTTGAGCGGAATAGAGGACGGTGTAGAGTAGTGCGATATGTAACTTTTTGTTGGGAATATTTTTTGACACCATTTTTTATTTTTGTTTTTATCATATTTTGAAGTTAGCTTGGGATGAGGTTTTTGTTTCAATAACCGCAACCAATATTAATATTTAATCATCGAAAATGACAATAACTACAATAAATTAACCGAAGTACCTATCACTTTTATAATAGGAATAAAAAAACGAAATAACGTGTGTTACAAGAATAATAAGGAAAAATTATAAAAAAAGTTTTGTGAATGTATGATTAATTTCTGTTGTTTTTCTATTTTTTTGAGTGTATAATAATGCTGTTATTGTTTTTTAGCATAAAAAATACTACAAACAAAGCAACTCCACCCCACCAGACTAGCACTATTTAGCTAAACCGCTAAAAGATAGGGTTGATAGGTTACTTTCTTATTTACGCGAATGTCGCCTTTCGACTGCCGAGGACATTGCATTGTGGCCAGCCGTATTCATATGCCAACACTCGATTTATACCTTTACCAACTTAACCATACACCTTGCAAACCCAAAAAAAATATATAAAACTCTCTACTGCATTGAAATAAGGTGTAATTTCCTTGTTGAATTGAGTTTAAAAGGTGCCAAAGTAAAGTTGTGTAAGGACTTTTAGATCAGATGTATGGTGACTAGGATCCGCCTCTTCGTAATGCAAGCAGTTTATTTATTGCTATTGTTAGGTTAATTATTTTGGTTTGAGTAATTGCTCGTTTGATGGACTATCTATTCAGGTATTGTGTGGGCTAAGCTGTAATGTGATACGGTGTGGTTAGGCGTTGATTTTGAATTTATTTTATTAAGGTATTCAGATTTATTTTTGTATTAAAATCAGGGATATTGCAGTAATTGTTCTTCTTCTCTAGTTTCGGAAAGAACTACAGGGTGTTAACGAATTCGTGTAATTCCTTAAAACCACATGATCTACTACTGATGTAGACAGGCCCCGCAAGGGATTTAGCTTGATTAAAAATAAAAAAAATATTTTTTCATGCAGTTTTGTTACCGATCGTATCTAAACCACCTAATTAGGATTCAGTAAAAAAAATTGAATATTATATATTTATAAATTTTTTTGGTTTTTTTTTTTAATTTCTGTGAACTTTTCGATGCCACGCATAAATTAATGAAAGCACAGCGACACCGTTGGCAGGCACCACTAACGCGATATCGCTCTTTGCAGTCAGATAACTCAAGGCTCTAAAATGACTCGGAAATAGAAAATCATGATTTTTTTTTAATTTTTTTTAGTTGGTTTTCTAAAATTCCCATTTAGGGTTAATCTGTGTCACCAGTAGATCACGTGGTTTGAAGGAATTACACGAATTCGTTAACACCCTGTATAAGAGAATAGCTCGTTCCGTGGTGAAAAGATTAGCCAGTCATCAAGGATGGTAACGGGGCTGACTGCCCAGGGTACGCCGGACGTACGTAAGTATCGTCACTCGTGGAGGCTGTTTTAATGCACTCCCCATTTATTGTTAATTTAAGATGAGGAAGAAATAATTATAGAAAAATGTGGGATGGTTGTAGTGAATGAAATAGCGAATCTTGAAAGCTTGAAGCGAATCTGGAATCTTGTGATTCGGGTCATATGTCCTCGGATGAATAACGAGGAGTGACTGGCATTCATGAGGACTTTCCCACGTTAAAAAAAAGGAGAACATGTTGTGATGGGATTTGATATTACAACACATCATTATGATATTGTCCGCCCTCACATTAAAGTCCGGCGCCAAGCAGTTACTCTGTTCCGTCGTGTGTATGTGATAGCCAGAGGGGTATAAGAGAATCCCTCTATATTTTTGTTACTTGGACTCGTGTGCTCCATCTTAGATCCTGTATCAAGTGCGACGAGGGTAAACGGGACTCGTAGAGTGACAAGATCCATAAAATCTGCTACGACCAAAGAACCGGGTGCCGAAATTATGCAAAAGAGGGGTGAGGGGTTTTTGCTATCGGAAGCTAAAATAAGCTGGCTAAGTTAACAAAGTAAGTAAGAAACCTCTTTCTTTCCTCATAGCCTTTTACCAAATATGTTGAGGTTGGCTTCAAGTTTAACCAGATGCAGCTGAATATCAGCATTTTACACGGAAAAACTCCCATCAGACCCTCGTAACCCAGTTACTGGGCAATACCTACATCCTAAGATCAGACCAGTTGGCTTATTTTCGGGCTTCTGACTGCCCGTAAGGACTGTCAGAGATATTTGTACGACAACCGGGACTGACGGTTAATCGAGCTCTCCGAGATATGAAAGAGTCTCGCTGTGTAAGAAACGATCACCCATCCACAGACTGACCGTGGCAAGCGCTGCAAGATCGTAAGATCTGCGTGATTGGTATTTAGCCACGAGCTCCTCTGTAAGTGCCCCCGAAATTTAAAATGAAAGAAGCCTTTGTCCAATTGGCAATAATTGTTGAATAATTTACTTCTACCTTACGCATTATTCTTTCAACAACTAAAATAAACATCCCGATTAGATAGACAAATAGCAAAGATAGCGTCCTTCAAAAACAATACAAATTAAAGTTAGCAAAACATTGAACTAATCTTCCTAATCTGTAAAACGATATCCAGTAACGTGATCCGCCATTGTGCTGTCTTCCCGCTGAAACTTCTCGTAATTAAGTGCTGATCGGTATTAAATTACTAACTGCTAATAAACAACGGACATCCTTGGATTGTGAAATGTTTTGAAGACGTTTTGAAAGAAGAAAGGGTTGGGTATGGATATCGATGATCTTTTATAATCTTTTTAGGGGTATGTACGAACTAGCGGGATACTATTATCAAGCCGACGCTGTCTGTCTGTCTGCTTGTCTGTCACAAGGGTATATCGTGGCAGCCGTAAGTTAATAGACAGTATTTTTTACAGATTGCGTGTTCAAGTGGCATGAATTATGGCAAATAATAAAAAAAAATACGACATAAAAATATGCAATTACAATATCTAGTTTGTAGTTTTAATTTTGCCAAACGAAAGAGTTTGGCAAAATTAAAACTGAAAACACACAATATTTATTTATTAAAATATTTAGTTTTTAGTTTTAATTCCGCCACTCTTTCGTTTAGCAGAATTAAAACTAAAAACTAAATATTGTAATGGCATATTTGTATGTCACGGATTTCCGCAAAGGAACACCTGATGCTATTATTTAAAAAAAAAGAGTTACACAAAATTCTCTGAAAATGTGCTAATTTTTAACTGTTCTTTTGTCAGTACGGAACCACATGTGCAAGTGTACACTCACACTTGACCGGATTTTTATTTTTGTGTAAAACGGCGTATAATTATGTCAAAAAGTCAATCTACTTAATCCAGCGCCGTCCAATGGCGTTTTAAGAAACTCCCAAGTTCCGTCACAGCCCTTTAAAATTTAAGGAATGCCTGTTTTGATTTGAATTTTATGGCGTCCTTAATCAGGAGCATTCTACGTGGCAAGCAGATATTTATTATCGAAAGTTCTCATAAAAATCAGTTCATTACGTTTAGGGAATAGCCTCAAAACATATTTAAAGAAAAAATAAAACAATTATTAGACATGAGTCACAAATCTTTGTGTTTATGTGGGTATAAAGAAAAGATAAAAGGAAGATAAATAAAAATAACATCTAGCAAACATATTTACAAGTGGGAGAAAGCGGTGAAGGCCGGCCGTTTTTTGGGGGCTGTCTTATAAAACAATTGACGTTCAAAAAGAACTAAGTAATTCTAGTCTATCTATACTAATATTATAAAGAGTAAATTTTGTTTGTTTGTTTGTATGTAGGAGGTAATCTCCGCGACTACTTATTCGATTTCAACGATTTCTTTCACCAATAGAAAGCTACGTTATCCCTGAGTATACAGGGTGGTAATTTGAGATGGGGCCTGAAGGGCAGCTACCTTAACCATTGTAGCTACAGGAAAACGTTCTTAGTAGACGACCCCTAACTTTTGGGATAATTTCATTCGGCATTCACAGATTTTGAAAAAAAAGTACAGCCTGCCAGAAAAAGGGCTGTTTTCACAAAACTTTATTATGATGCCAATCGATCCCATTTCCCATAAGAATCAAAAGACGTTTCCGGACTAACTGAGGTTGAGTACTCGATTTTTTTTTTTCATTATCTTTTTGCGCCTTTCGGAATAATGTCAAAAACTATGGCCAGTCTCCTATCAACATTTTCCTGTAGCGACAACGATTAAGGTAGATGCCCTTAATAACTAACCCATCTCAAATAGTTTTTTGTTATTTCTGACGTTTCTAGTGCTCAAAACTCAGTTGGTCCGGAAGAGTTTATTGATCCTTATGGGAAATGGGATCGATTGGCGCTCGTCTGGCTTCAGCCTTATTATCACTCTGTTACTCGAGCATTTCACTTTAAATAACAAAATATCACGCTTATATTCCCCGAAGGGTAGGCCAGAGGTGTATTAGTAAACCATAATTTCGCCGTTATGTTTAAGTCCCATGTAAAAGAGCGAGCCTATTATTGCCATAAACCGGGTACAAATCCAGACATTGGGCTGCTATTAAGAAATACCGCAAGAAAACCCAATAACAGTTTCCCCGACCTGCTGATCGAACCCAAGACCTCATGTACAGCATTCGCGCTTGCGACCATTTGAACTACGAGGTAGTAATTTATATATTTTTATATAATTTATGTATAATGGGAGCACCACAAAATAATATATTAATACCACTTTTCTAATACTCCGCACATTTCTATTGCAATAAATCAATTAACTGGTATTCTCATTAAGAGTGCTGTTATCGGGAATCGAACCCGGGACCGGTCGTCGCGTGCGCGGGCGCCGGTGAAAGTGTTTGTTTGCACACGTTCCAATGTTTGCTATAGTTGTGTCGTATATCAAAATGTTGGAAAATACTTGTAAATGATTTAGTTCAGATTATGTTGATTTTAAATGAAAATGGTGGAATTGGCTGCGAAGGGATTGGATACAATGTTAGCTGAAGAAATTTCAGATATTCAAGCCATTTACGCACAATATTCTATGAAAACTATAATTCTAGTAGGTAGGTAGTTCTTTAATTAAAAAAAAATATATTAAGATTTCAAACAAAAATAAAAAAATCTCACGCGCGTCTTTAACTCATTCCAACACGGTGACTCTTAAAAAAATTACACCTGATCTGTGTAAAAAGATGTAAGTATAGAGATGGCCGTGTTCCTTTTTTGAAGCCCGATGAATTTCCAGAAAAAAATAACAAGTGAACTTAACTATTTATTTCTTTATATTAAAATAATTGATCACAAAAACTGGTGTAAAAAGAATGTACACATTAAGAAACAAGAAACAGAGCCATCCCTATATGCTCTGTTTCTTAATGGGCACGACAGGAAAAAAAAAAAACAAGCGAACTTTACATTGTTTTTTAAAATCAAAATCAAAAGTTTTTATTTCACATAAACCATTACAGGCGCTTATGAAAAGTCGAATTTAGGTGCACGGTTCCAGTTAGTCGTTTCTTATGGAGAAGAGCCGGCAAGAAACTCCATGGTTACTCTTTTAAAATCCATATCTTTAACAATTTGAGTGGGTACAGTTATGACTTAGAATAGTTATGAGAGAGCAATGTAGATTTAAGTGCAGGAAAGACACAAAAAAGAAATATGGTCACAAATTAAATAGGTATCCAGGCATCTAGCAAGTCTACCATGCTCTCACATTTACAAAAAAAATAATTTAACACATCTTACCAGCATTGCTGTTTTCCGGTTTGAAAGATATGGGTGCCAGTGAAATTACAAGCACATGAGAATTTCCAACTTCGCCTTCAAGGTTGGCAACACATCATCAATCCTCTTGGTATTGTAGGTGTATATACGCAGCGGTAACTACTTACCATCAGCTAGGCCGTTCGGCTTGTTTGCCAACCTAATAAATAAAAAAACTGTCAATGAGAACAACCATAACATGCATGTAACATGTCAATTACAAGAAGTGAAACTGGAGCAAGTCAAACCAGCTTCACATTGAAGTTTTTGCGCACATCTCAGTCTGACCCACAAGTCGATGAGCCATTCGTAAGAACTATCATTTTAATCCAATTAAAGTACAAGATTATCATAAAATGTACGTAGCGGTCTGTAAGTGCACATTATGTGCTTACCAATAATCATTTAATTATGAAGGTAAATAGATATCGGAATGTCCGCCATTACAATAATGTATGCGTACGACATATTCTAATAAAAACTAATGTGAACAGCCTTATTCTGGGGATCCGGATTCATTTTTTGAAAGTTTTATTTGATTGGAATTTATTTGGCTGCGAAATTAGCTATAGAGATGGAGAACAGAGACATAAATTGGATAAGTACCTTGATACGGCAGAGCAATAGGGCTCCTCATTAAAAAAAATGAAGAAAATCTTAATCTTAACTAATATTAAATGCGAAAGTAAGTTTGTTTGTTTGTTACCCTTTCACGCCTAAACCACTGAACCGATCATCCTGTAATTTTGCAAATACGTTGTCAGGTGTACAGAAACGGACATAGGGAACCTTTCATCCCGAAAAAGAGCACTGTTCCCGAGGAAAACAACAATAACGTTAATAGATGACGCCACGCGTCTTTCGAATCATGATTCTTTTATATTATTAAAGAAACATTAGTAGTGTGTTAAGAGTTTTTTTTTTAATATAAATTAACACGAGCAAGGCCGCGGGCTAAAGCTAGTTAATTATAAATACGAAGAACACCTAGGCAACACCTTAAATCAATTATGAACACAATAAACACATAGGCAACATCTTACCAATATCAAAGTTTTCCGTTTTTTCTTGTGGATATTTTGATTATTAAGGCTGATTTACACGACGCGTGTTACATACGGATCCCTAATGGATATCGCCGACCTCGCACATTCCTGCATGTTTACGCCAACCTCACGAAAACTGCAGCGTCCACATCCGTCGAGCGACGAGCCGCCGACGCAGCGAAATTCACCATAGCAATTAATTATTTTTAAGTATTTTTTCGGTCATTCCATATTCTAGCATCGAATAGGTTTCACCATATTAATTGTAGTAATTTCTTTTAAATTAAATTAGTTTTCAAATATCATTGGTTTTTTTTCGATCCACCGTCGGCAGTTTACGTAATTCGCGGCGACGCCAGTTTCTTGAAGCAACTTTCATGCTATCTCTGTTTTTTCGTTGAGAAAGACAAAGACAGAACGATTCTTGCTTCAAGAAACTGGCGTCGTGTAAATCAGCCTTTAGTCTGGGGTGTCAAGTTTGTTACCATCGCGTGTTGAAGGATTTTACTCATCCACGTGGGAAACAAAAGACACTAGAATTATCTATATCTATCTAATTTTGTTTTAAAATTACCTTCTAAGAGTTAGTTTTCTTAAATTATTAACAGTACAGTATCATCACTGAATAAGGCGCTAACCTGTAGCTCCTGTGTATCGGCGCGTAAGAAAACGCTCCGGTTTGCTCGATATACTATTAGCATATTATTCTGATAAAGAGTTTGAAACGCTGTAGAGTGGACCGTTAAGAACAATTTAGAAATTAGTAAAAGAAAAAATAAACGAAGCTGCAGGGCAATTGTATAACGTAACCAACATCAATCATAACAGTTGATGTGTCAAAAACAATATTCATTGCGTGGTACATAGTTGTGGAGAAGTCGCATTGTTAATACATACGTTGCCATAGAAATTATTAACCTGTCAAAATCAAAGCTATAATGATTGCGAGTGTGTTGCGCAATTAGAATGCGGGTTAACCGAAAACTCAAGAAATAAAAGTATTCCGTTTTCTGTTTTTTAAGGTCAACTTCGTGTATAGATGACGTGCGTATTACTCATTGGGAAATCGCAATTACAATCCAGGATGTGTTTTATGCGTTATTTTCCTTCTAGCGTTTTCCTGGCCTATAGTCAGGGTTTACTTTGCGTAAAGGAACTGTGAACGAGCATTAGGAAGCACTTCGTTCTTAACCCATGACATGTCAAGTTTGCTTAGAACACTACCCAGTGTTACAGTGGTACCTCAGGGTATGTTAGATTAGCCACGGCAGAGGATAAAAGAATGAGTACCATTGGGTCTGAGTTGGTAGAAGTCCCACAAACTAATTTGACTTTAATCTGGCTACTCCATAAAGAAAAAGAGGTCTGGGCTACTGAGTTTAGCTCACTGATAAACCAGCACACTAATACCGCAACATAGGTACTTGCTATCACAATAGCTTTGATTCTGATAATACATCAAAATTCATTGCGTGGTGCATAGTTCTTGAGAAGTTTGGATTGTTAATACATACCTATTTCTGCCGCCAATCAGCATTTCTGTGTTTCAGTTTCAAAAGTATGGGTGCCGGTGAAATTACAGGCATATGGAACTTTCCAACTTTGATTTTCCAGGTTGGAAACACATCAACTATCCTCTTAAGGTATTTTTTTTTGTTCTATTTTTTTCGAGGCCTTAGTTCACTTTTCGTGACTACGGTAGCCCCATAGGTACCTACTTCCTAAAATGTCGACATCAGGGAACTGTTATCCAATCTCACTGGCATGGACTCCACAATAGAGGAATTGATGTCACTCCCAATCAACCTCCTCCAAAGAAAGCATCAGCTATAGGCGTATACAGGCGGCAGTGACCACTTACCATCAGGTGGACCGTTGGATTGTTCGCCAACCCAAACACAAAAAAACATACGCTTATGGAAATTGATAACCTGACAAAAAAATTATTGCGAACGTGTTACACAATCAGGATGCAGGTTATGAAGTAGAACCCCAAGAGAATGAGGGTAACCGACATAGCCTGAAGAATTGCCAAACTTAAGTGGCAGTGGGCGGAACACATTGCTCGCAGAACGGATGGCTGAAGGGGCCGAAAGATTTTGAAGTGGCGACCAAGTATCGGAAGATGCAGCGTGGGTAGGCCTCTAAAAGGTGGACCGATGACGTGGTGAAGGTTACGAGAATACGCTGGATGCGAGAAGCATATGACCGGTCCATGTGGCGATGTATAGGGGAGTTGTATGACGTCTTTCGGCTGAGTGATGATAGGAAGTCAAACCAAATACTTTTTAAGGTCAGCCCTTAAAGGCAAACACAGTTGGGATCTAGTTTTACAGTATGGAGTTATATTGCCTGTTTAAGCAGCAATATATTTTGTTAAACTACATTTGTACGTAAACGGAGAAAGTTTGAAAGCCTATCGTTTAAGTTACCTGTTTTCTTTACTCATTCTAATACTTGTGATACATTTATAAGGTTTCTGAAGTGGTGTACGGGCGATCTCATGTTTTGTGCTCTTACTATACCATTTTTACCATAAAAAAAATATCAAAAATTAAAAAAAACAAAACATGCATATAGCTATTTTTGAATAGTCGATCGCAGTCTCCTTACTTACAATTTACGAAATGAACGCAATTGCCCTATTCCTATGGTCTAAAACGAATAGTTTTGCTTACCAATAGTAGCATTTTTCATTCTCAACTTAGTACGAGTATATAACCCTTTAATCGGGCAGGCGGTTTTAAGAAAAGTAAATAACAAACAATAAAAAGAAGAAAAAAAAATTTTATGTATCATTTTTATTTTTTTATTCAAAAAAATTGTAAAATACCTACGTTATTTTGCTCGGTTTAAAAATAAAAATATAAGAAAGAAACATCGCGACGTATTCCAAAAAAGTTGGTGGGGAAATAGTTCCCTGTGCCCGATTAAGGGTAAATAGACCATAAGCTAATTTTATGTGCGATTACTACTACGTATGGGAGCATTTACTATGCAAAGATATGAAGTCTTTGCTTTTTTATTGGTAAAAGATATAAGAGTCTTAATTTCAACCAATAACGCTCGGTAAATCATATGGATCGGCCATAGGTCAGGGCTTTTGCACATGGCAGGGTTATTGGTTTCGTACGTTAGTAGCCTTTTACAACATTCTTTGCCGAGAAAATACAAGGAGCCTTTGCCGATAGTATAGGCATGTTGACAGTATCAACAAATTGCAAATCTAATTGGTCCGCCAGTTAGAGTTTTGAAAAATAATGGGCACGTATTTTTTCTTTTGTTAAATCTATGAATATTTGGAAAGATAAAACGCATCAAAACTCGAGAGTGAGGGCTTGTGACGTCAGGAGCAAGTTAAAATTGTACTTGTTTGTGACGTTTTGCCAATTTTAAAAGTGTCGTATCTTCGTCAATTTTGGTTTACGTAACAGAAGAAAAAATACGGGTTAAATATTTTTTGATAATCTAACTGACGGACTTATTAGATTTTTTCAGTCAAATACCCTATTATAGCAATATGACGTTCTCAAGCAAAACAAGTGATCATTATAGAACTTAAAGAAAATCGGTTAGTCTTTCACATTTATTAAGCGCAAAACTTTGAAAGAAGTACTAACTTTGGTTCTTTTTACTACTTTTGTACTTTTTGGAAAACAAAGTCTTTTGTCTAGACGAAGTTGCGTGAGACAAAGTGACCAGAAGTTTATTTTATTTTGTTGTTTTTTTTTGTGATAATGGATACATAGACACCTTTGCTGATGGATTATCTTAGACTGAATAAATAATAAATTAAGATTATTCACAAAAAAGAGGGTTAATAAAAGGATTTTAAGTAAGGTTGAAAGTGAAAATATTGAGGACACACGACGTTGCGACCTGATAATTATACTTGGGGAAAAATCGTGATTATGTATGTAAATTATAAACATAATGAACGGATCCTGGCAAACTACAATTAGTAACTTCACGTTGGAATTGTCCAATGTTTCAGCATACGCATTGGGCTGCATTAATGGCCACCGCAGACACGATACTTTTAGCATCGGCGATCGAGATTAAATCGCTTTTTGGTCGCTGGATGCCGCGACTGAACACTTCACTCCGCACACAAACGAGTCGCCTAAACGCGATGCAAACGCAAAATCGCCGTTCGCTGATGCTAAGAGCATCGTGTCTGCGGTGACCCTAAAAGAGCCTCCACGAGTGACGATACTTAGTACGTCCGGAGCACCCTGGACGCCTTGTTAGTCAACCGCCGGCTTGCCGGCTGGCTAATACTTCACCTCAGCGTGAGCTATTTTCATAAAGCTCGTGCCGACACAAGAGAAGAAGCATAAGCAAATATATCAATTTTCCCCCGTGTGGGGACGGGCTAGAATATAAAACTTGCTCACCGCACGCTGGGAAAAGACGCGTGTTGTAATATTCACAAAACACAGTACGTGACGTGGTAGGATCTATACGGTCTACCTGGCTAGCTACCACCCTCACATTTAAGTCCGGTGCCAAGCAGTTTACTGTGTTCCGTCGTGTGTATGTGAGAGCCAGAGGTGGTATGGAATCTCTCTGTGTCTCTGTTACTTGGATTCGTGTGCTCCACTCTGTCTTCAGTTACTTTCAGGAGCAAATAGGGTCAAATACGCGCAAGTCTAATAATAACTTTACACAGTACATTTTTAAACACAAGCCACTTCCGAAAAGGCAGACAAGTATGTTTCTATGGGAGTGAGAGAGCTATCCGCAAAGACACGCATTATTTTAGAAACGATAGCGGCCCGTGATCAGCCTAATGTATTTGAGTTAGCAAATTAGATAATTTTCCTGCTATGTATCAAACGTCAGCGCTGCACCGCGTTCAGTTAGGATGTCTGAAACTTGATCTAATCCAAATCCATTTTAACAAAGATTAAAAGCTAAGTCATCTCCACACATTTCGCCGCACACGCATGGGTGAAGAAGCAAGCCGTACTCTAGATACTATTGATTTAACTCCCTCGTCTTGTATCGTTCCGATCTCATGATAACGATGCCGACTAATCAGATCTTATTAACATAGTTGAACTAACTAGCGTTTTATATGAAATTATTTGATATGTTCTTGGTAATTGGAGCTTAAGGTTGTTTTGAGGATGTCGGCAGCTTGTGCTTGTTGCATGTGCCGAGAGTTGATTGAGTGGGTTGATTTTGTGATTGCTATAAACTGATGTAAAACAACATCCTTGACATCGCAACACGTCATTCGATCTTCGTAGGGGACTCAAAGTTTCATGATCATCTTAAAACTAGAACTTCTCTGTATTAAACGGGTTGAACAAATATGAAATTTAAAGACGTAATGAATCTTGTAAATGATTCTATTGCATTTCATATTTCTAGCTTAGCATGCGATACTTTTACTCCGGCTGCACATGACGCCTGGCAGTACATTAGCTGACGCGTGCGCAAAGATCCCCTGCATAAACATTTTGTACCACAGCCAGCAGGCAGCCGGATCCGGCAAATTCTGACAGTGTGCGGAGTCTAGTACAAAATGTATGAGAACTGGGGCCCAATTCTCCTAAACTAAATTGTTGCCAAACGCAATCGAACCACAACCGTCAGTCAGTTTTTGTTTTCGAAATCTTTCAAAATGATTGATATTGTTTTTTGTGTCGAACAATTTGATAGCTTTTGAAGTTGAGAACTGTCTGAATGAACGGTTCGGCCTTGGTTCGGTTGTGATTTATCAAGATTTAGTTTAGGAGAATTAGGCCCCAGTCGCGCGTCAGAAATTTTCTGACAGAAATTTCTGATAATGTATGGCCGGGCTTTAAGCTCATTTAAGACATAACTGCAAAAAAAATAGATAGATAGATAGATGGAGATCCAGTTCCGCATGTATCAGGTATTATACCTGACGCTGATATTCTACTGGATCCCTGCAGTGACACACGGACATAGAGCAGACTAGATACACGAGTGATAAGTGGAAATAGTGTTATGTGTAGTGTATAAATATTTGATGTAACTGTACTGCGGATGAGTGGAAGAATATACGATGAAAAGCGTTGTGAGGGATTTATGAAAGAGGTGTCTCTAATTGTGTTATATTTTATATTGTTTAATAATTTTTTTGGTTCCTTTAAATACTATGCATCTTCTTCTATTCCCCTTCTTCTTCTTATCTTTAGGTGTTGTAATTGGTTTTTTAGACCGTTTTAATTAAAGTAAAATAAATACCTACATGTATTCTACAATTTTGCATTAAAGCATTGGTATAGGGAAACGTTAATTAACGTTAACGTTAATTCCAATATTAAGCTACTTATACTGTGTATACGATGTCGCAGTGGAAACCAGATCTAACAGAGAAAAGCGTGCGCCTTACATACAGAATTTTGTCCCTATTTTCCACAAAATATTCAAAACGGAAGTTAAGCAAGTGCGAGTTAAGTGAATCGATTGTATATAATGGTAATCGTAGGCCTGAGGGAAAAGACTTTCCAATCCTGTATCTATCATGTAACCATTACAATGCATGCACCTACAATTCATATAGAAAGTGTTCTGCAAACGTCGCGGTCGCTGAGAGTTGCGACTTGGGAAATTTTGGAAAATATATCTATAATGACTGTGATGCCTGTACAATCAACCGAAGAGATGAGTATACAGGCAACTAATTACATTCGTATTTTAACACGTTCAGTGCCGGGTGCCGTCCAGAAGGGAACCCTGTAGTCGCATTCGCCATGCCGGGTGCCCTCGTGGAGGGCTCATTTTAAATGTAGGTTTTTCTTGGAAAAAGTCACCGTCATGAAACAAGCAAACACGTATTCTACGACGTAGTAGCGTATTTTTTAATGTTTTTAACCTAATGCCAGGAAGCCTCGTCGAGGGTTCACTCTTAGCGCAAACGTAATGCCGTGGACCCTCCTGGAAGGTCCACTAGCAATATGTATGGCGGGATGGCTTATGAGCTCTATGAAAAGTGTGGTGGACTCGAATGTGTTAACAGAGTTATGCGTGTGTTGAATGGCCAAGTCTTTGCCATCGCTTATCTGACCGTGCCTTTGAAAAAGTTATTACGCACACAAATTATAATTATCTGAATAGTGCATTGATACATCTAACAGACTCCTTTGTTATCTGTACTATCGTGTCAGAAAAATTTGGTAAGTAATTCGAATTGCATATTGGTTATTTAAAGATAACAGTTTTTGAACTAGTAATGTTGATGCGATGTCCCCATAAAAATAAATCAAGGTCACTTGAATGAATTCACTAAGGCAATATATTGTCTGTTATAAACAGTATAATGTTTGGTTTAAGACTAGTTTATTACAGTATAATTATGTTGTGATAAATATTTCTAGTTATTGTACAGACGCCAGCAGGTCAAGCTACCCGAAACTGTCAAATTTTCCCAATCAACGTTGAACCTAATGCTTTCGCGATAAAGATGAAAATCTATTAAAGAAATTTGACAGATTGTAGATGTAATATTTTTTCTTATGATCTGTAATGTAATGATAGAAAATTAAGGATATGTATATAAATAAATATTTAGCGATTTAAGAATAAGAAGAAATTCTTTCTCTTCATCTATGATAATGAATAATTAAGTATCTAGGATACGTGAGGGTCACAAGAAACGGCTGCAATCACGAGAGATTATAGAACGGCATATATCGAGACCCGTCAATTAAAAGAAGATAAAAATTACAACATACTAATAAATTAAATTATCATGCGTCTTGAATCACATACGAGAGACATGAGAGATAAGGAAATCTTGATTGAGACATATCTATTTACGTTGACTAGAAAGACCAGTGGCAGGATGCTACTGGTTTTTGATAAGCGTCCGTAGCAGATCTTCTAAGGAAAGGCGGCAAAAAGCAAGAAAAAAAGACTACAGTTGTAAGTACTAGTCAGACGTTGCAAAGGCTTTGGGCTTGATTCAACTAAATAAAGAAGTTCAGCTGCAGTTATCATTCAGCTAAAAGACATCCACTGCTGGACATAGGCCTCCCCCAAGAGGGGGTTTGCCGTAATCACCACGCTTGGCATCGCTGCTGCCTATCCTCTAGAGAATCCCTTAGTCGCCTTTTACGACACCCACGAGAAGAGATGGGGTAGTGCTATTCTTTAAGTTCGGCACTACACGAGACCAGTACCCCAAGTGTGAGTTTTTTACGTAACTACTGTAGTTGCGTCACGCCAAAAATGTCAAACAAATTTTTAGTCACGCTATTCACCGCTAGAGACTCTGTCTAAATTTTCATACATTTTTGGCGTGACGCAAATACAGTAGTAACGTAAAAAAACTCACTTGGGGTACTGTTGCAGTTAACTTTCGATCAAAACAACGCTTTTCGTATTCTCTTAATAGGTGATTGCTGTCAGATATGCTCGTGTGAACTTAACTGCAGCGTCACTGCAACTTGATCGGCGCGTCATGAAATCACGTGAATTAGCCTACTGATAACTGTTCTTACCTTAGGCAAAATACCTCTAAAGTGCTAAATCCACTAGCAAGTTTGTTTGCGCAAGTTATTGCAGCAAGTTCTCGCTTAGTTTTTAAAACTTGCAGAACTCGAATTGCTGAGGGTGCATCTATAGCTTGAAAGTTGCAGAACAAAAATTTGTATGGCTTACAGATGGTTGTTTCGGGTCTGGGCGTTTGTGTATGTGAGATTTGTGTCTGTAAACGCACCTACGATACAAGAGGAATCTTAGTGTGGGGCAACGTTTTTTTAATTAAAAAAAAGTCAGTTCCAGAAGTTCTTTCTGTTTTGGTACCTTTTGCTTTCTCCCCCACTATGATTTTTCGGAGAACTTGCCCTTACTAAATTGGTCTCCTTTGCAGGGCTGGCATCAAGTACTTGGGTAGTATTCTTTTTTTCTCTTTACGTTTACGTAGGAAAGAGGACTTCAATACAACGAATTAAGGCCGAAAATCTACCAGTTTCAGAAGTTAACTTCACAGTAAAACATGCTAATGAAATTTGGCGGTCTACGTTAGGAAACCTACCTCTAAAGCCGGGTCCGCTGCGCCATGTTTTCGCGTTTGCAAACAGGATAACATTGTTTGCTAACTGAATAGGGGCGTGGCCTAACAGTTTTGTTAGCAAAATTGGCAATACAATTTGGAATTAAAATCTATTTTTCACTAAATTATCAATACCAAACAACAAGCTAGTTTAAGTGGTATCCCTCATAGAAAGCTGGGTGCGGTGTATGTATCAGATCTGGGGAGTTGGCCTCAAGACATCCTGTACAATGTGTTGCCCATCTAATGACTGAGTCTATAACTTGTACCCGGTTTTGCATATTGGACCAGTCGTGGCGTTGAAAAAGGAAATTGTTGTGGAGACAGATAAGCCAGTTACTGTTATTTATGTCTTTTAGTGCAGTGTGGAGAATTAATTTGTTTAATTTATAGTCGTGGTTTAGTTAAGGATAGTGTTGAAGTGAATATCGGATTAAGAATATGTTGAAATCTATTTCGTTTTGAGGACAAGTTTTAAGAAATATGGAATTTATTTTGAGTCATTTGAGTCTTGTATGTGTTAAGGTTTTCTTAAAATATGTATGTTTAATGAACACTAAAAGCTTAATGAATGTTTCTCGATCAAAGGTTTTTTTACCTTTTGTATTAATTTTAATTGTAGGCTATGAGGGTTAGTGATGAATGTATATATGAATACGAGAGCAGTATCATCGGTTTATTGAGAGGTTGTTTGAGCATGCACTGTATGTGGGTGGTTATTGTGTAGTAGTGAATGAAAGTTTTGGTAGAAACTAAACGAAACGGACACTTTATTGTAAGATTAATACTATAATTCGAACTTTTGCACAATACAAAATACCTTAATCGCAAGGCTGACCAGAAATACGCTTTCTTCTATACAAAGACAATGTCGCCATACAATAATATAACTAATAAAAGTATGTAGTGTAGTCAGTCAACAATTAATGTTGGGTTGCCAACAGAGGTTGAAGCCCCAAAAATCGTGCAAATACAGATATGCCACAGAAGACTGTCAAAATCCTCCTAGCTTTTTGCTAAAGAGCATCTGCGTACAGACAGTTTCAAGCAAAGTGAATTCCGATGCTTTGATTGAAGGTAAGTACAAAATAGATAAAACTAGAATAAAAATAGAAATAGTTCAGAACATATTATCATCTTCGTCCCATATCCGTGAAGAATCAACCATTTCAATAACCAACAAACTATCAACTTAACGAGTTCAATTTCAACCACAATGATCTAAGGTTTGACGCAAAAATAAATAAAATACACCAGTAGAACCCATCAGGGCTGCCACTTTAAAATATAGGAATATTAAATCACAAACAAGATCATGCATGTACAATACAAAGTAGTGAACTGCAGATGGATCTATCTTCGTTCAGAATCGCAACATCATTTAGAATGACAGCATTGCATGTCGACGTACGCATACCCCATTGTTGAGATGCAAAACGAAATAAATGTGGGATAAGGCGGACGCATACTGGTGTTTTCACCATACTACGTGAGTTTAGATAATTGGGCCTTTTTTGTATTTTGTGATGAGCGATTATTACCTTTCCCTTTGTTTGCATATGGTTCAAATTGAGGAACATCATGAGTTTAAGGTCATCGTCATCATTCAGAATAATAAGCCTCCCTTATGAGATTAAGTTCTTTAACCTTTTTACTATACAAGGTTAGTCGGAACTAATCCGTTAAAGTACCTATAATAATGAATAACTTTTGTTCTACTACTTTTCTCAAAAGTCAATAGTTTAAGAGAGATATCAGTTTAAAGATTTCATAAAAAAATATGCTAAAATCTATCCTCAGTGGTAATCATTTAAAGTAATATTTTGGATTAGAATTTTCTGAATTCGTCACTAAAGCAGGGATGAAGAATTTTTGAAAGTACTAAAATAAAAATCATCATTGGCATGGAATATAAAATTTATCGAATTAGAAATTGCTTGCTGCAATACAGTCATCAGTGTTACTTTAAATGGCCTGCGGATCAGTACCAGGGAGAACTACCTACTAATCTTTTAAACAAGTATAATATTGAGTTATCAAATAAAAATTGATAGAGTTATAATCTAAAAGATTTGTCTAAAATTGAGACATTAATGAACTTTACAAATAAGATACAAATTACATTTCAAACACTCTTTTTTCTGTAACTTTTTAAAATTATAGCAACTTAATCATATTATAACTTTCGTGAGACACATTCATATTTATGATTATTTACGGTTTACTCACGTGCATTTTTCGGGATTGCCCGACTAGTTTCGGACCCAAACGGAGCCCTTAATCATGAGTTGAACACGCGGCGAGGTCGCGAGTCTACTTGTATTGTTGTATTCTAAACGTCGTATCTGGAACTTCAAGATCTTAAAATCTCCTCTCCTCGCCGCGGACCTCGCCGCGTGTTCAGCTCATGATTAAGGGCTCCGTTTGGGTCCGAAACTAGTCGGGCAATCCCGAAAAACGCACGTGAGTAAACCGTAAATAATCATAAACTTAATCATATCTCTATCCTATAATTTCTTCAACAAAACCCGCTCAGTATCATACCCTCGGATCGTGCCATCATTATGAATGACAGCACCTCGACCGTCCGGCATTGACTGATGCTACACATCGCTTGTCGCGTGCGTGTGAGCATTTATTATCCGCTAGCGTATGTTTGATGTACTGTTTCTATTTGCGAGGATATTGGTCCAAATATTTGAGCCAATTGCCAAGTTTAGTGTTGTTGGTTGGATCAAATATTGGGGGGTTAAGTCACTCAAATTAGTATATCAGAAGTTTAAGATTTTTTATAATGTAGTCAAGTGGCTGTTTGCAGTAGAAATACCATTGTATTGTATGGTATTGTAGAAGTTCAGCCCATAATGTATTGCATTATGTTGTTTACGAGAATAACAGTGACTTGCCAGTTGCTGTGCTACCATGCGCCGCGCGACATAATTTTGTCGTCGCATTAGTTCGTGCCGGGACTAGATAAGCCATACAGTCATTATCTCGTCTCGGCACGAGATAATTCAACGACAGTTATGTTAAGCTTGCTGTGGGGTCGCTTCCGGCCGTGGTTCTATCCATGGTCGGGAGCGAGAGTGCGTGGGGAGCCGTCGCCTCCTTTTGCGAGGAGGTGATGGCGACCAAGGAGGGAGCGGAAAGGGAGAGAGAGGCGACTGCCACTGTCCCTTCCCGCGCCAGACGCACCGGGCGCCGCCGGAGGGCGCGAGACGACCTCCGGCCACCCTAGTGTGTGGCCTGCGGGCGGCGGGTTAGGGGACCCGTCCGACCGCCCGACCAGTAACAGGCCCGAGGAGGCGGCGCTCCGTGTTCCACGCGCGCCTCTCAGGAGGACGTGGGGCGAAGCCCCACAGAAGGAGAGGTCCACCAGGGGCTGGCGGACCGAGGCCTGCCGGGGTCGCGGTGCATACAGCTGCAAATTCCGTGACCCCGGCCATAGGTCAGGAGAAGGAACACCGTGGGTTTTTAGCCGGTAAGAGTCCGGCATAACCCTTCGTCTTCCTCGGGCGGAGGGTATCCATGAGGATTTTCCCACGAAAAAAAATGCTTTCTGTGGGTACTTCTTCTTCTTCTTCTCTCGTGTCAGCCAGAGCTATACGAAAACAGCTCATGCTGTGGTGAAAAGATTAGCCAGTCAGCAAGGTTGGTAGCGGGGCTGACTGCCCAGGGTACGCCGGACGTACTTAAGTATCGTCACTCGTGGAGGCTCTTTTCATGCACCCCCTTGTGGGTACTAATAACGTCACATTTGGTGATTCATATTCCGATTCATTATTCATAATCATAACTGCAAGTGGGCTGCATATCCAGTCGGCATTTGTCACGCAGTTTAACTGACAGCATATTACCTGCTTTCAAGCTGCATTTGGCAGTTGCATAGTTTGCAGTTGCGATTGTATGTGCAATCCAATTGCAGTTATGATTACTCGTTAAGAGGGGCATAGGCGTAAACGTCAAAGCTTGTTTTAATATGTTTATTACGTCTGGTTAGGGTATTCAGGAAAACAGAAGTGGTGTTATAAAAATATAATATAGAAACCTTTTTTTTAATTTAGACACAGTACACTTTTTATTCTGAACAAATTACTACCATATTGTTGTACGTATACTATTGCGTATACTGTCCGAATCAAGCTGTCAAGTGTAATCGTGTCACTTATATGCGTCGAGACACACAAGTGAGGAAGTGGGGGTGCAATTTGAATTTCTTACGGATTTAAACCCCCTCTTAAGATTGAACTCAAACCCTTCTAGCAAGGAAGGCAAGTGCTCAATCGAAATCAAAAATATTAGCGGGATCTGAAGGCTCCAGCCAATGGTGGGGAAGTAAAATAGGTACTTACTTAACCTAAGCTAACTACTTGTACTACACTAACATCATGACTACCTGCAACAACAGCACTAAGGGCGACCCCTAGTGGGACTCGGAACTCGGCTTAGTGCGTTGCTGGCGGGGGTTGAAGGGGGGGGGGGCAGACAGCTTGATGAGGGCTGAATTATCGGTGTGACTGCGGAGTCTGAAGAGACGACCGGGTTTACGGATCGGACGCATCGTGACCGGCGGTGGGACGCGTCGCGTCGGGCCTGCTCAATCGCTAAGCTATGTACTTTCTGTATTCTGAGGCTATCACTTAAGATGGGTTCCCTACGTTAGATCGAAACACTATTCTGCGAATATTGTTACATCGGTGACTGTACATCGATGCCTTGATAATGCGACGCCTTGTTTCTTCGATGTTTCTTTCATCGAAGCTTTATTTGTTCGACGTAACGTTACTTCGAAAATGTTTCTTCGGTGTTTCTTTCGTCGAAGCTTTATTTGTTCGACGTAACGTTACTTCGAAAATTTTACTTCGAATACTACGAGTATATCTGTGATTATATGTTAAACCGATAATATGATATGATATACAACGTGTTACAAAAATACCTCACATTGTAATTTCTTATTTCCACGGATCCGGATCGGATGCAGTGATCACCGCTGTAAAGCCGAAAGGGGATTAAAAGATCCGTTGTAAAGAGTCTATTGGCAAAAATAGAAGGAGGACCCAAAAAAAAATTTGGACACAAACAAAATCATCACTGAAACGCAACCCTGAAAACATAAAAGTAAAGAGTAGACTACCCAGAAAGTTATTTACATTTTTACCTAATTTTCCCTTCGAGTTTTAGTGAAAATTATTTTACTATAATGCTGATCGAGAAGACATTATTTGATTATTAAAAGATTGTTTTAGAAAAATGTTGTCTATTGATTCTCATCGCAATCTTCGCTGGAACCAATGATATTATATACAAAAAAGAGGATGTAACGCATTTCGCAGAAAAATGTGCTTCCTAAATATTTTCGAAGTAACGTTACATCGAACAAACAAACTTCGAAGAAACGTTACATCGAACAAACAAACTTCGAAGAATCGAGGTTTCGAAGTAAGGTATTCGATGTATAGAATCATCGAACAAAAAAGGTGTCGCAGAAACAAGGCATCGCACTATCAAGGCTTCGATGTATAATCACCGATGTAACAATTTTCGCAGAATAGTGTTTCGATCTAACGTAGGGAACCCCTTAAGATACTTCTACAAACGTAAGTTTGGGTATTATCCGTATGTATATCCGACTAGATTTTTGCTGGGTTGTTTGGGCTTTAATTCCCTCCAAGTCAGGCGAGCCTTCGACCAACTTGTAACTGCTTACAAAATTATACACGGAGCCATTGATGCACCTAATTTGCATGGTGAGCTGTGTGTCTTTTTTGTACCTGACAACTATTGCCGGGCAAGACGGCATAATTTGTTTGCGCAGCCGCGTTGTCGCACGATTGCGCGATCTATGTCACCCATTCCAAGGATGCTGAATGCACTCAACGCTCTCCTGGAATCGAATCCTTCACTGGATCTATTTGCTGATGAATGGAAGGTGATATTGTTGGAATGCTTGGTGTCTTGCGAGAAGACTGAGTGAAAGGGTTAATATCTTAGATTCTATTATCTGTTATATTAATTAATTTCAGTACTTATGTTATGTGTAACTATCAGTGTAATTGGCTTTATGTCGTTCTGACTTTTAAATGAAATAAATCACAGCTAACATGTATGTTTTTATTAAATCGTAATATATCATTACGTCTACATACACATATCATTACCATACAGTCATGTTTTATGAATGAATGAGTTTTTGATACCAATACCCCTTCATTATACACCTACATATTTGTACGTAGGGTATATTAACATAATTGATAGTTTTTTATTTGTTTTTATACTGTGTGGTATTGCGGTTTTAGAACATTGAATACGGACGGTAATGATACCTTAGTACCGGTAATGATGTTAAGTTAGAATATGTTTACCGTTACTTTATCGGTACTTGGACTCGTATGTGGGTATGTTGTAGTTTTTACTTAACTCTTGTACTCTTTTAAGCGATGTGTAGTACTTTGATACCGTTATGGCAATGTTTTATGAATTACAGTAATGTATTTGTAGGTATGTGGAGCAAGATTCCGTGTGATGCCGGATGTACAGAATAGCACTACCCCATCTCTTTCCATGGGTGTCGTAAAAGGCGACTGAGCGATTCACTAGAGGATGGGCAGCAGCGTTCTCTGAGTATACACCGTGTCCCAAAATTCAACGATAAGCGGGTACCAGAGGGTTGCCCTGCTTATGATTAATGGAGAAAAAAAGTTTTTTTTTTTTTTTATTACAATATGAAATTTAAAGTCCTTCGAAAATTAACGAAAATAAGTTTGATTGATTTTTGTGTAAAAACTACAGGCATTCTGGCATTTTTAAGGGTTGTGGTGGATAGCAGTGCTACTTAGGTTACCGATACCTACAAAAAAAAGCAGAAATATTTGAAAAAAAATCGAAGAATTTAAATTCATGTTAAGGAATTAAAAAAAAAAAAACTTTTTTTCTCGACTTGTCATGAGCCACCCTCTGGTGCCCGCTTATCGTTGAATTTTGGGACACGGTGTATTAACAACCATATTGCGATCGCCAACTCGCCTGCCTGCCAAGCGTGGTGATTATGGCAAACCCCCCAACATGGCTTGGGGCTCGTATGATGAATAAAAAAAAATAAAAAAAATAAATAAATAAAACCACATATTTTACCCATCATTGGGATCATTTTTTTCTACTAGACCATACCTGGGAAATCATTGGTTTTCGAGATATTGAAGGTCAAAGTATACATTTTTTTTTTGTTTTTTTTTTTCAAAAAAGAATTCCAAGTCCATAATACTAAACTTTCTTCCAAACAAACATTTTTTTAACAAATTAGGCATTTGAAGTTATAAAAACGCAATTAATATCAAACGCACACGACCGCCTCGGCTCAGCTTTGTGGCCGCTGCACGCACACAAACGCGCGGCATCGCCACAACCACACATTGCGCGCTACAAAAAATAACATTTTTTTATGCCAAAAAATAAAAGTCGTTTCCCAGCAATTATTTTTGGTCAATGCAATTTAGTTTGATGTACAGAGTGCGTAGATTTCGGCTATGTGATGGGTCTTTTTACACGTTGTATACAGGACCACAATATACTATACCAGGGGCTTAATTCTCCTAAAATAAATCTTGATAAATCACAACCGAACCAAGGCCGAACCGTTTATTCAGACAGTTCTCAATTTTAAAAGCTATCAAATTGTTTGACACAAAAAACAAAATCAATCATTTTGAAAGTTTTCGAAAACAAAAACTGACTGACGGTTGTGGTTCGATTGCGTTTGGCAACAATTTATTTTAGGAGAATTAGGCCCCTGGTAGGCAGGTAGTTCATTGGTACTACTGGTACAGTAGAACATTGGTATGTAACGTATGCAGCCGTTTATTATTCACATACGTGTTAGAGTGGGCGGTAATGACGAATAAATTATTGGAGAATTTCGGTGTCGTGTACCGAGTGTCCTTGTGCCGATTGTTGTTCTATTTGAATTTATTGTCTTTTGTAATTGAATTTCTTACATTTTAGAGAAGTTTTACACTTTTTGCCTGTTTTTCAGCATGGCTGAAATGTATTTTGTGATAGAAATAATTATAATTACTTCTAAGATTTCGAAAAATCTGCGGTATTCATGCACGTTGATTTATCATGTCTTGTTGGATACTTTTTTGGACAAGCCCATGTCCCACTATACAGAAGGACTATACAGGATGTATCCTAATTGGTGTAATTCATTCAAACCGCGTGATCTACACTAATTTCAAGAACGAGCGAAGCGAGCTCGGGAATTTGGGGCACCCCGACACGGATAGGTTAGGTTCGAAGGGGATGACCTCGTCATCCCCTTCGTGTTAGTTTTCTTGTGTCAGCACGAGCTATAAGAAAATAGCTCATGTTGTGGTGAAAAGATTAGCCAGTCAGCAAGGTTGGTAGCGGGGCTGACTGCCCAGGGTACGCCAGACGTACTTAAGTATCGTCACTCGTGGAGGCTCTTTTCATGCACTCCATCATGATCTACTGGTGACACTGATTGACAGCATGAGATTTTTCAGAATGAACAAAAAAAAACATCAACAACAGGAGGAGTCTCGATGTGTAGTGAATGGTCACCCATCCACGGATCAACCGCGGCAAGGGCAGCTTAATCTTGCAAATCATATGATCTGCGCGGTTGTTAATTGGGTGAATCAACTTTTTTTTGTTAAAACGTGTCCCCGACCTTATAAAATTTTTAAAATAATTTCTTTGAGGATTTATGGTATTTTTTTGATATGGTTATAAAATCAGATCTTTAATAGTTATTCTTCAATTAATATCTAGTTTAAATTAAACTTTAAAGAACGAAAAAAACATCGTGACCCAACAGACAAAATAGCGTTCCCATACAAATTCTTGCTGTCCCCGTGGCTTGTCGGCCTAGTATTCAGCGATGCTGTCACAAATTTTTCCTAAGGATGTAATGAACTTTTGGTCCGAAAATTAACTACAACACACCTACTTTCTCCATCTCGTTCTATGAATCCGCAAACTTAGATTTCGGTACAAAAATCAAAATTATAGTTTATGTCCCCACTATAGCCAGTCAATCACTCGTCCCCTAGGTCATACACATTAAGCACTCCTAAATGCGAGAGAAATCGCACGTTAATAGCTTAACTAATAGGAAATAGTTCTGCACATCGTATGATCGTGTCTACGTTTATTATAACCTGAATTTGGCTCGGCCATTTCATCCGTGGTTCCAAGAGAGGCAGCGTGTCTTTATTGTGCTTCCGCTGGAAGACGTCAAAATTTCACTAAGCTAATATTTTATTATGTTAATTTAATGTAGTTTGATTGAGTTTTAGGTCTGAAATTCCTTTTAAATATGTTATCATCTAGTTATTGAATATGTTTTGAAGAAAAACGTTAAAAACCATAAAAATTCTCTTAGGTCACGGTTCCACTGAGTCACAAAAACCGTAATCCAAGAGACAATTTTAGTGACCCTAAAGACTTTCTTGCTTTTTTGTTACAAATTATAATAAATTAGTCTTCTTATTCAATATTTGCCGTTTGTTCTAATGTTCAATGTACCTAATCTACTTGTTCTATAAAGAAATTGATTGAAATTGTAAATTTTTGCCATGTTATCTAAACAAAAGCTGTCAAAAAGTCAAACTTATTCCCCAGATGAAAGCTATCTGACGATTGAAAAATCAGCCCTTAGACTACAAAAGAGAATTATAGACTGAATATTAAAATTTATATATTTTTTGTGTTTTATTATTGACACTTTAGTGAAGCTCCTAAAAAACATGGTATCTTTATGTCTCCTAAGTCACCGAATTTGTCTCCTGGCTGACACATTGTCCCCATATTTTCCGCAAGATTTTTCGTCATTTAAATAGAAATAAATATATAAGGCCTATTTTATTTTTAGATTATGATAAATGAATAAAAGGTGGTAGATACAGTATAAGTTTGATTTTCTCACTATATCTAGAAAAGAAAATATTACAAAAGTTTGTTCTGTATTATTTCACGAGTGACCCAAGAGACACAATGGAGGTTATTATTTTAAAAATAAGACTGATTTGTTAATTTTCCATGTCCTATAATGATTCCTTTAGACTTGTATTAATATTTTAATATACTAATTAACCATTCTGTTTTGTTTCACTTACAAGATATCGTAATTTGCAACCGTTACCCAAGAGACGTTAAAAGTAGTCGGGTCTGACACTCTGGCTTAAAAACAATAGAAACATTTTAAAAAGTCCGCGGCTCTACATAGAATCATGAAATTCAATGATTAGGCTATCTATATTCAGCGGTAAATTAATAAAAACACCATGTTTATTTTTTTACACAAAAAGTTGATTCGTTACAGAAAATAGTTGATTCACCCAATTAACCATGAGCTCCTCCCTTGTATGTCCTAGACCTTAAAACGTCGATAGAAATATGATAAATATAAAAGCTTAGTTTTAGTATATACTAAACCTGAAACTAGTTTGTTCAGAATCACTAGGAGAATCGATTGATATATTTTTTACACCACATTTTTTTTTTTTCATAAATATTAGTTTTGTTTCAGTAGGTGTCTACCCATAACAGTTGACGGGAATAGACACCTTGAGGCTTGAGATGGTCCGCTCGATCAGTTTTCGTGTATTTAGACAACCCCTGCATAGCACATCTCAGGCAGTTTACACTTTACTAGGGAACTTAACGCGACATAAACTACGGTGTAACTAGGAGATTTATTAAAAAAAAAAAACACATATTCAGGCAGTTCTGATAAAAATCTTGTTGGGGTGTCTCGGTTTTTGTATATATACTAAAAATAACGTTACATATACTGTGGAAGAAAATGGGAAACGTTTAAATAATCGATTTAAAATAACGAAAGTACAGTAACAGTTATCAAATCCTCTTCAATATTGTTTTCAAATCTGATCGTTGACTGCCTCGTTGGTCTAGCGGTACGAAGCCCAACTGCTGAGCGTGTAGGTCCTGGCTTCGATCCCCAGGTTGGGCAAATTGTTATTGGGTTTTTCTGTGTGGAATTTCTCAGTAGCAGCCCGGAGTCTGGATTTGTGCCCGGTTGATGGCAATAGCACAGTCTACCTATGTCTTACTCCTTACAGTCGGTCAACGTAGAACATTGTTGCAGAGCAATCGTGCGGGGGGTTGCGGGGTGAAGGGGCGGAAGTTATGTCCCGAGTAGCCATACTGCATACTTGGGACATAACCTCCGCCTCTACATAATTTTGACGTTTCATAGGACCTGTCAAATGTATGGGCTTTGGGCCACTGTATGTCATAAGTAGGTACACTGTGGCAATAGGCTCGCCCTCTATTGCATGGGACTTAAACATAATGTGGAAATAAGGGTGTACTTTACACCGCTGCTCAACCCTTTAGGGAATACAGGCGTGATATTATGTTATGTTGACTTTCCTATCCATTAAATTTATCTCTTCATTATATCTACAATTCCTGATGACATAAA
The DNA here is from genome assembly GCA_905220435.1 of Amphipyra tragopoginis. Lineage (NCBI taxonomy): Eukaryota > Metazoa > Arthropoda > Insecta > Lepidoptera > Noctuidae > Amphipyra > Amphipyra tragopoginis. The sequence goes on from HG992009.1 coordinate 18,944,422, forward strand.
CCTTCAATACTTTAACCACACATCTAACCATTACTAGAAATGCATAGCAGAACCGCTGAACATATCTCATCCCGCGCAATCTGGTCCGCGATCTATCAGCCGATCGCGTCGACTCCGGCGCAATTATTCAAATCAGCTCAGTGCATTGTCACTGCTGATGCGATCGTGTGGCTTTAGTTAGCAACTGTTTTCGCTGATTTAGATATGATAAAAATTATGAATTCGCTACTATAATATTTTATGTTTTTTTTTTGACTGATTGTACTGAATGATCGATGTCTGACTCTGATCAATTTTAGCTTTTACGTTGTAGACTTTGATCACTAAACTCTGTTCACCCAACGATGTCTCCTGACAGCTCGATCATTTCGTAAATTGTAGCTCTTATTGAAAAATCGTAAACGACATCATCAAAAACCGTAAAATAGCTATATTATCCTCCATGTTTTGTCTTTCAAAAATATTTGATATTCTTTGTATGGTAATGTTTTGTAGAGAAACGTTAAAATCAACTAACGGTGAAAATGGTATAATAACTCTTACGCCGAAAAAAAGTCTATTTTTTCGGGACTTTCAATGTTGTTAGCCTTTTTTTGATTCAGGCTAGGAACATTTTGCGTTTTATGAACTAGATGGCGGTATTAACTCAAAACACGCTTTGGGGTGACTTGTATCGTTCTTTCCCTGAACTTTTCTATTGTTCTCTAGGGTTCCGTACCTAAAAAGTCAGAACAATACTGTCTTAAGTCCTCTGAAGGAATAAAAGCGGCACTATCTACACAAGGAAACGCGAACAATGATCCCAAATGGTATCGTTTCAGTAGAACATCTGGTTACAGGCAGTTAGCGAGGACGCGTGCGCACTATCTGATCACATGTCGCATGTCGCGCGCAACTTCCCCACTACTGTCGCGCACAGATTGAGTTTAGGATTGCGCGGGCGCACTCTTTGTTTTGGATTGTTTTTTGAAGAAAATTGTGGGCTAAAACTTTTGTTGTTTTGTAATTTGAAGATGTAGAATTAAATATACATAATTATAATTATAGTCCGGTCAAGTTAGCTCAAAAAATAGGGGTAGGTTAACAGAAATTCGCATAGAGCTGAAAATTGGTACGAATGTTCGGAACACCATTATAAATCAAATGTAAAAAGTCCCCAGCGATCCCACACTTGCAAAAAAAAATATTCAAGGTCAAAGTTCGCAAATATGGGTTTTTTGCGTTTTTTAGCCAAACGGTAAGTTTTATGATAAAAATAGGTCAGACAAAAATTGTAGATTATGTAATTCTCTATAAGAATTGTCTACAATTTTTCTCTTAAACGTCACCGTTTCTGAGATATAATGGTTGAAAAAGTTGTATTCTTTATAATATGCGATTCCACGCCACCTGGAAGGTAGTGTAGTTGGCGCGTTTTTTTAACGTGGTTTCTCCAATAGGCCTATCCCACAATCTATTGTGATCCTGTTTAATTCAATACTAATTCAAAATATATAAAAACTGGTACTATTGGAAATTATGAAAGCCGTATGAATTCTAAAAAATTAGGTCAAATTATCCGTCTCATTCATAATCATCTGATAATTCTGCTTCCTCTTCTTCTTGTTCGTCTTCTTGTACTTCTTCTTCTGCTTGTTCTTCTTCTTCCTGCTGGGTGTAAGTAAATTGGTCTAACAGCGATGTATCAGATGTCTTCTCACTGATATTGCACGAATCCTCTTCTGATGGTGATTCAACATTGGAGCACGACTGACCTTGACAATTGGTACATGTTAATCGCCATCAGAAGAGGATTCGTACGATATCAGTGATAAAGAATACAACTTTTTCAACCATTATATCTCAGAAACGGTGACGTTTAGGAGAAAAATTGTAGACAATTCTTATAGAGGATTGCATAATCTACAATTTTTGTCTGACCTATTTTTATCATAAAACTTACCGTTTGGCTAAAAAACGCAAAAAACCCATATTTGCGAACTTTGACCTTGAATATTTTTTTTTGCAAGTGTGGGATCGCTGGGGACTTTTTACATTTGATTTATAATGGTGTTCCGAACATTCGTACCAATTTTCAGCTCTATGCGAATTATTGCACTTTGAAATGTCTAATTTGACCGGACTATTATCCTTTAAAATGATGACTTGTACTAAGTTTTCTTCATTGACTTCGAAGATTGGTACTGTACCTAACTATTTTGTCCAAGAGCTAACCCCCTAATTTAAGAAGAAGTTCGTTTCTGCTTGAAGCTTTGAAGCTTGGCGCCCGCCATACTCGGCACGACAAGTACCTAACTAATTTTATTTTTTAATTAAACGCGTAATGTGCAGTTATATTTAACATAGCAAAATTCAAAAGCGATTTCCTTCTAAAATATCTATTACAATTATGGAATACTACACACATCATTTCTACAAATACAAACAAATTATGATTTCGAACATTTCTCAATTACAATATATTCTTCTCTAAAATAAATTCACTTTATAAGTGTGCTATATGTATACATATTTATTACGTGACTCTATATCTAAAATGTTTACATTTTTCCAACAGCCATATCAGGCTTGCATGGACCTTCATACATCATACAAACTTATCTTCCTTCATGTTCACATGCAAATCCAGATACTCCATACAATATCTGGTAACACTGGGTACAAGTACAACAACAATGTATAGGATATGCGCGCGCGCCGCTCGTGCCGCTAATCACCTGCCGCCGTATATCGCGATACAGAAGCTATCCGAGCTGAATAGATCCTTTACAATGGCGGCCGAATATATTGTACCAGACAAAATGTTTTTTTTTAAATTATTTTGGTTTATTTAAGGCTTAAAAGAGTTATAAAAACCTTGAGATTTGAGTCTGTGTTTTTGAAATTCACTTATAAAGTTTCAAGTAATAAATACCACCTGGATTTATAACGCAATGCAGAAGCCGTGTGAGTAATTTTTTTAAAAGTATTTTTTATTTTATCTAACTATGTATACTAGCTATGCCAATGTGGCTCCGCCTGATACGTTTCTTCAAAAAAAATGTATCCCTGTCGATATTAGGAATCTACAAAAAAAAAAAAACGATTCACGTACTAAAAAGAAAATGGAACTTAACTATTCTGGAGTATTTAATGTTTCATTGTCAATTTTGTGGACACTGAAAATATCGTTATGTATGAGATTTCTAGAATATCGATGTATTATATGTTTTATTTTACTGCTTCTACATTTTAATTTCGGACACCAATTACCAGCAATATCCATTAGTATTTACTTTTGATACCAATATTAAGCATCATAATTATGCAAAAAGTAACAAGTACACGTCCGGCCATAATTATTGTATCACCCGCAAGTGCTGCCATTACGACCGTCGATCGACTAATACGCTCTTATGAACTTATTTATTCATATAAATCTTCATACAAACGGCTTCATTAACTTAAACAGGTAATGTATTTAAATGTATAAGTTAATTTGGCCGCCAGCAAACGCATTTATCTGCGTGTGTTACAGTTATAGTTATAAATAAGGCAACGCGGGGTCTAAAACATTACTCATGAGCTGAGCTTGCCGGCGCCCGCAACGTCATATATTGCCGTGTGGACTGAATACCTCTTGTATTTTATGCTGTATACTTATTTATGGTTGTATTTGTATATTCATTGGTATGTGGATCTGATGAAAGGTTTGATGTGTGAGATAGATTTGGCGATATACTGTTATTTGCTTGTATTCCTTGCATATTTTCTTCTAAGTATGATTGATTCACTTTCTACGGGAAACGTGGACTCTTTACTGCTAGTCAGATTAAACTCGACAAAAATCTGCACATTTTTAGTGAAGTAAAATCGTCATTCTTAGTAGATCTCTTGTTCATAGAGTACATTTCGTCGCCCGGGAGTGAAAACCTTGTGAATGCATTTGGTCATTGCACGGATCCTGTGGGCTTTCACGCGGAATAAGTCGCGGGCAAAAGCTAGTCAATTATATTTATTACGAATTTTATATACCTATACACATCAAAAAAAGTTTGCGATCACTGAAAAATCGAAATATTTTTTGTTACGGTAGATTATATTACGATTTCTTCTTCTTTTTAGATTCTTTATTTAAAAATATAGATTTAGAATATAAAACAGTTCAATTGTTGATAAAGTTCAATTTAAAAAATTGTATCAGCGCTAGTGATCGCAAACTTTTTTTGATGTGTGTACCTACCCAATAAAGGCTAGTTTCAGTGTTCGAGAGAGGTGACAAAATGTGATAGCCCTCTTAATATTATCCTTTTTACTAAAAGTTTGTATAAAACAAATAACCAATGAAAATAATTGTAGAAATAAATAATATCACAAATATGTTGTTTACTTTATTCACCTCAATGTTATCAGCAGTCTTTCTTCAGCTGATATAGTATGTTTGAAAACAGTTTATTGCCGCTGAATTTTACTTTTAACTTATTCAAGTAATTCGTAGAAACATTCTCTAGACATTCTTAGATAATTAAAAAAATTGCTTGGATCTTGTTTTAACCTAGGATAAAGATTATGGAAATCACCAGAATTATATGTTAATGAAAACATTGGTGCTGCTCTTTTACGGGGGCGTCGTTTTTGTTTTTGTTTCTGTTTTATAATTTTCAACAAGAGCACTAACAATAATGTTTCTTCGTCAGAGTCCATGGCTTGACTGATGTCACATCACTAGCATACAAACGCACGGCAGTTAGATAGGCTTTCAATTTAGGCGTTTGGTGTCGGACGGCTACCGTACTGCTGCGGCCCGCCAGCGGGTTATAACCAGCGGCACGGTAAACGTGCGGCAGCGGTCCGAGACGAAACGTCTAAATTGAAAGCGCCCTAAAATTAGTTTTATGTCAGTTTACTGCACATAAAGTTAGTAATTTATAATTAAACCGACTGATGACTAAATTAAATGCAAGCAGTTTAGATGCACATACTTGTAAAGCTAAGTACAGATGAAACCCACTTGATACGCGTTCCGCACACGCGTTGACAATTTCAAATATAGAATGTTCTGACGTCCTCGCATGGCAAGACACGTTACAATCGCGAGATACAGAGACGTTAGAATCGCGTCAAAACTTTATTATCTAGACTAAGCCTAAAGATAATAAAAGTCAAGTATAGAACTTGAATTCCACATTAAGTAATTCAAGCCGTCGTATACATATGAGCATTATAGTAACCTCTTTACTTAGATAAGTATAACGACCACGATAAGCTGAGATAGTGAGTGTTGATATATTTTATGTATTTCTATTATTAGATCTCTGAGAAGATAATCCTGTATCTTTATTATTATTAATTCGTGGAATGTTGTTTGTTCATATTTGCGAGTTTATTTTGAGAGTTGAGTAGATACACCTATACAGGGTGTCCCTGGAAGTATGGATCAAATCGAATAGGGGCGTGGGCAAGGTAATTTCAAAACTTGTAGTAGTAAAAACTTAAGTAAAATTTTTGCCAGACCAAAAAAGCCTTTGCAGTAAATGTTTTTTTTATTGGCCACATGTTTTGTAGCTGCATAAAAGTATTACCACAAGAAAAGCCTACTGTTCGCCAAAGTCCTGAAAAAAATTGATAGCTCTGATAGTTTTTTTTATGATTTTTTTCTATGCGAAGTGATTGAAAAAAAAAACAATGATTGGTCTTTTGAACCGTAAAATATTGCACCGACATTTTTAGGGTTAAAAAGTTTGAAAATTACATTGCCCACGCCCCTATTCGATTTGATCCATACTTCCAGGGACACCTCGTATGTTGAGATTGTATAACTGCAGTTAGTTTTAGAGAGTGATCCTTATGTCCCTTGCCTGCTACGGCGATTTGGGTGGTAATGGAAACTTTTACTAGAAGCTTAAGAAATTTCAACCTGCATTCTAATTGAACAACACACTCGTAATCGCTATGGCTATGATTTTGATAGGTCAACAATTTCCACAGCAACGTTTGTATTAACAATCCAACTTCTCCACGACTATGTGCCACGTAATGAATATTATTGTATTGTAAAAATCAAAGCCATAGCGATTACGAGTCTGTTGCGAAATTAGAATACTGATCTGTGCAATAATATAGAACTCAAAATCTGCATACCTTGTAAGGATATTATTTACTTACTACATGAACAAAATGATAAGAAGTTTATGATGATAAGTTAAAGAGATCCGTGAATTTTGCCCTGGCCCAGTCCCTACTTAACTGCTGCATCACTTCCTGGGGTGGTGCTCCGAAGACCGCTCTTCTTGAATTGGAGAGAGCGCAAAGAGCAATATTGAAGGTGTCCCTGTTCTTACCGTTCAGATATCCTACTACTCTTTTATACGAAAAGGCTAAAGTTCTGACGGTACGCCAGATATTCATCCAGCAAACCATTTTGATGCAGCATAGTCTCCTGATATATATCCTTCTCTGTCTAGTGGCAAACGGCGATACAATCCCGTAAACAGAAGCCAGATGAAACTTACCACCATGCACTCCAAACGCTTCTTCTGTCACCTAGGCCCTTATCTATATAATAAAATTAATAGAATCCTGTCGATATACGAACTTAAAAAGATAACATGCAAAATGAAACTAACTACCTGGCTCCAGGAATTAAGCTATGACGACACCGAAAACCTGTTTGCTGTACTAGTGTAGATATGATCTAAAATACTATAAACCACACATACTCTCTCTCTTGCTCTCTCAAACAAACACACTCACTCATACACACTAATGCACGCACACACACACGCACGCACATACACACAATTACGCACACGCTCTTACTCATAAACACACAAACACACAACGCTAACTATGTTTATTGTTCTTGATTTTTTTTGTTTATGTATTAAAATTTCCGACCACAATCTATTGTAAAATTCAGTACACAAATTGTAAACCACCAAGGAGGAGACCTGGTATCCTGAAATACAGCCCATGAGCCTAGCTTAGGCACCAGTCTCCCACAATACACATAATCTTGATGTACAAAATCCCAATAATTTGTAAAACTATTGTATTGTGGCGAGTAAATAAACTGTTTATTATTTATTAAAATATGAGGAAGAAAAAACCCTTGGTCTTCGGCATTTTCTACCACGGAAAGGAACCTACTATTATTTTATTTGTACACCTATCATTTACTTACATTATCAACACGCGTGATGTATGTTGATGATTTGCCTTCTTTTAATGGTGTTTGCATTAAACCCATTAAAAGAGGTTTAACGTGAGTGTCGATACTTAAGGAGCGTCCGTTGCACCCTGGGGCAGTCAAGACACTAAACAGTGTCTGCTACGTCCGGCTTAAGGTAATGGCACATTATACCGGCACAGCAACAGTACAGCTGCAGCATTGCGTCGCCTCGAATTTAGGCTACGGCTAGCCGCCAGCGCGCCAACTACGCGTCGTCCGCGAGGTGCAAGCTCGAAGTCCGCGCGCCGGCCGCGAGGTGCAAGCTTGCTGTCACCGCGAATACAATTGTTATATTATGGCATTTGTGAATGAATACGCCTAGGACTTGCACTTTTTCATAATGTGTTTCACGACGTTGTTTCGCTGGCGACTCGGAATTGGCGCGCTGTAAGCAAGGAGTCGGCGCGCTGTAAGCACGCGGTCCGCTCGCTTGCAGAGCGCAAGCTGCGAGTCGAGTTGTATGGTAGTGGCAAGCGCGCTGACTGCCCGCCGTTGGCTTCTTCATATTGACATTATGAAATATACTCGTATTATACGACACACGACTTAATGCTCTAATTTGAATAACAAGTTAATTGCTGGGTTGGATCGGTGCAGTTGCGGTGGCGGTATAGTGCGATATGACTTTTACCGTCCTCGTCGTGGAGGCTCGTCGCGTCGACGACCTACCGCCGTGCACGATCCACAGAGCTCTCTCATCGTGGAGCCTGTCATCTCTTCAGCTTACTGCTCAGTCACACCGATAATTCAGCCATCATCAAGCTGTCTCCCTCTCAATTTCCTGCCAGCAACGCCCTAAGCCGAGTTCCACCAGAGGTCACCCTTAGTGCTGTTATTGCTAGTAGTCATAATGTTAGTGTAGTATGAGTAGTTTGCTTAGGTTAAGTATTTTACTTCCCCTTCATTGGCTGGAGAACCTTCAGATCGGCGCCGGCCGCTTTCTACGTGTATAGTATACCTACTTACGGGTAGTCAAATGCCCGAAAGTCTGACAACCAGTCTAACCTTAGGATATCAACATTGACCATTATCTGTATTGCGGAGGTCTGATGGCAGTCGCTCCGTGTAAAATACTGTTATTCAGCCGCTTCTGGTTAGACTGAAAGACCACAACATAGTAGGAAAAACGCTAGGCAGAAAACATTAAAAACAGAACTTAATACGTACAAAATTTACTGGTTTGCCAATAAAAGTCAGGCGAAGTCGCAGCAGGAGCCAATACAGTAAAAAGCTCGTTATTAATAAACTATGTGGGACATCGTAATACAGTTAAAACTTACAAAGTAACTGTAATCCTTGAATTTTACGATGGGCAGTCACCGCTCAAAGAATTTAATGTGATATTAGTTTTCTTTAATGTTCAGTACATCGATGTTATTTGCATAAGTTATGGGTATATCAGTGTTGATGGAGTACGCTTGGATAATATCATGTAAGGTGACACTTCAGTGCTGATAAGTAGATCGGATGACGGAAGTGGTGGTTGTGTCTTCATGGGAAAGAAATAGGTATGTTACAAACTTGGAGAGGTGAATCAGATGTGGTGATTTACATGTTACAGTCAGAACTCTTAACCGGTCAAAAGAACTTGTGACTTCTGACGTCGGCCAAACGTGGTTTTTACTAAATAATATAGGTATTTTCACTAACCTCCTTAAATTTTCAAGAGTTGAGCTATGTTCTGAACTAGTAACCGGTCAAAAGTACTTTCGACTGCAGGCTTTAGTCAAAGTTCTTTTGACTGTTTTTAGCAGTTAAAACTACTTTTGACAGGTTAAGAGTTTTGACTGTTAACCATTGGTACACCCTGGATATGCAGTGAAAAGCACCTAAACATACAGATAGTTCAATTCACAAAGATGCGCCCCACTCTTTGTCTAAATCGCTACAGTGCAAAAGTGTGCATTATGAATTGATATTGTATTAGTTCTATCGCCACACAATAGTTAGATGTGTGTATACGCATACTAATATAAGATAACTAGCTTTTGCTCGCGGCTTCGCTCCCGTTAATTTACGGATCCCTAATTTTTTGATCCCAAAATATAGCCTATAGCACTCAGGGATAACGTAGCTTCCTATTGGTGAAAGAATTTTTAAAATCGGATGAGTAATTTCGGAGATTACCTCCTACATACAAACAAACAAACAAACAAATTCTATCTCTTTATAATATTATATTAATATATTAATATTATATTATATTATATATTATATACGCACACTAATATAAGATAATAATAAGTGATGTGTGCATACGCACCACGCGGCTACCTCTCACAAAAGGAGTGGGGCGCGTCTTCGTGGATTGATCGTACTGTATAATATAATGGTTAAAGTTGAAGGAGTTGTCTGTACGTCAGATCGGTGGCCAACTCACTGCCGGCGGCGTTGCGTTGAATGTATTAGCGAATCCCAAGACCCTGGCCATATGCAATCGAAGGCACACCGTTGCAGTTTTAGCTGGTAAGAGTCCGGCATAACCATCAGGCTTCCCCAGGGTGGATGGTATCCATGAACATGACTATCAAGTCAATCCATTCACTTTTTATTAAGTTATTTGAACGGGTGAAAGATTTTTATCAGCCAAAAAACGTCTTATGCTGAATAGTCTCCTAATAGACTGCTACATTTCATTTAACACAGCAAAAAAAAAAAAACATACAGGTGATAAAAAAAAAAAAAAAATTATTTGATTTGAATTTCGAAATGTTGTTCTTCGACAGTTGTTCAATTACCGATATCGAGTATCCCCACAAAATTCTTAGAGTTCATTTTTAGGGTTCCGTACCCGAAGGGTAAAACGGGGCCCTATTACTAAGACTCCGCTGTCCGTCTGTCACCAGGCTGTATCTCATGAACTGCGACAGTTAGACAGTTGAAATTTTCACAGATGATGTATTTCTGTTGCCGCTATAACAACAAATACTCAAAAATAGATTAAAATAAATATTTAAGGGGGCTCCCATACAACAAACGTGATGTTTTTGCTCGTTGTTGCTCGATATTGATAACGGCAACAGGTAGACGCTTGAAATATTCACAAAATATTTAGTTATATATTCATTTTAAAAATAAATAGTTAAATTAAAATAAAACAAATATTTAAGGGGGGCTCCCATACAACAGACATGCTTTTTTGCCGTTTTTATAGATAATGGTACCTTCTTACATGAACCCTTCGTGCGCGAGCCCAAGTCGCACTTGGCCGGTTTTTTTAAGACCCTGTATTTTTGCACAAAGTTTACAAGCTACTTTTTAACATAATCACTACCTATGGTAACTACACTAGGCAAGCCTGTATCTTGGATACAAATACCATATTGTCTTCACTACAATAAAGACTCATGAAGCAAAGGAATAATAGACAAGCATAACATCGAGAAAATACCAACACAAACTGCGCACATTCAATTCCACTACCAACGTCACACATGCGCCATAAACTATAGAAGAAGTTACACGATTCAACATAAAGTAATAAACAGCATCGAAGTACCAGGAGATCATAGGTTTTATGAGGTTTAATTGTGTGTACGAACGTACCCGTATAATGGACGCGGCAGGACTCCCGCGCAACGGTGCAGCGAGTTATGGCCGATATATAGCAGCGGGTAGTCGCCGACACGCGACCGTGTGTTCCACCGACGTGTGCTCTACAAGACTAGGAAACTAGTGGAATGGACTGGCTAGCCCAGTAGCTAAGTAATTCTAAAGATTATTTCTCCTGTGTTAGGAACTTCTGTATAGAGTTTGCAACTAATTTCGGAGTTTTTTGAGAGCATCTGTTCTTTTGTTCTAACAGAATAGGCTCTATGCAGCTTGAAGCGTCTATTGCCTGTCTTTGACAAGATATAGCCCACCCACTACATAATCCAACATTCAAGCGGTCTTTGAAACTTACCGACGCGACGGTCAAAATGAGACCCGAAAAATTGAGCGCCTGAGCGATTGACATTAGCTGTCAGGACTGACGGCAAAAACGGCGGGGGCCGTTGACATTAGTTGGCAAGTGACAATTGACTTTTTGTTGCCATTTTGTAAAATAATCTGCGAAATAAGCTGGCTAACCACCAAGGTTAATTTTTTTATTAATAATAAATCATATGAGTAGGTAATAATAGTATAAAAATAAAGTGCTTAATTGCGTCGAATACACAAAAGGCATGGAAAATGTCAAAACAATAGTCTAAAATTCAATGTTTTGTGTTAGAATCTCTTGGATGATCTCAAATAGAAAGATAAGCACTTCACACAGATTAGAAATAGATTCAAACGTTCGCCACATCAAACGTGGGGCGCTAGAAGGGTGTATCGTCGGCGGGCTCGCTAGAGATGTATTCAAAAGATGACTATGAAGCATATCACACCAAATGCAAACGCGAGGCGCGAGCGGGCCAGCCGAGGACACGTCCTGCGGTTGGCATGGCAAATGCTTTAGTGACCGAGGATAACATAACATAACGCCTGTATTCCCCAAAAGGTTGGACAGAGGATATAGTACACCCTCATGTCTTCGTTATGTTTAAGTTCCATGTAATAGGGGACGAGGCAATTGCCATCAACCGGGCACAAGTCCAGAGTCCAGGCTGCTACTGAGAAATTCCAAAGGAAAAACCCAATAACACTTTGCCTCACGCTTTGCAGTGCACTTGCGGCCACTAGACCAACAAGGCAAGAAAGAGATGACAGAAGATCAAATGTCTCAACGATCCAAAACCAATTTCAGTACTCCAAAATAGGTTCTAAACAGAATCTAAGCGTCTCCTCTGCACGTGTAGTCTGCTCGGAGAATGCGGCAGGCTACACCCAATCAGACAATGGTTGATTTAGCTGCTACTACCGCGTCCGTTACGCCGTCCTACGCACCTTGCGGGCTCTGTCGCCTGTCTCTGGCGAGATATAGCCCGCCGCACGATATGTTAAATTGGACACACGCCTTCTAGCATTAACGTTGCTTGTGTGTCAGTACTGTTATAATATTGGAGCTTACAGTTAGAGCGCAGGTATTGCGTGTTTTCTTTGTTCCTGTTCTGTTATGGTTGGTTTGAAGGAACTTATGAGTGGAACTAAATATGGAACAGGCTTTAGTAGATTTAGGCTAGCATGACATTGCGAAAACGCTTTATTGAACGTATTACTCCTTATGGCGCATTGCGAGTAAAATTGGGAGCTGGGTGTGCACACCAACACGAAAAAGGTCCTTCACGAAAAAGATTTATAAGTAGATTTAATTATGGCAACATTGAAAAAAAACGCAGAGCCACAGCTAAGAAAGAGCGATACACGCTTGCGCTCTAGAGTAGTAAGTAAAAACCCGCCATTGAGGAACGTCCGATATTTTCCCTTTTTATGTTTAAACTTTGTTATGATAAATGATTGTTATTCAGTTCAGTGTCTATCTATGTTTTTAAAAAGTATTTTTAGTTCAAGGCATACGAGACTAATTTATATGTATAATTTAAACATAAACCTCTTTTCTACTCGTATATGACGTTATAAAGATGTCTCAAAGTTCTGCAAAAAAGAGTACGAAAAATGGGGGCGCCCATAATCACACATTATAAAACTTTAACTTTAAAAACTGTTTGGTAGAAAGTCGAAGTATAACTTCTATCGCGCATACATGAGAAAACCTGAGAAAACGCACCATTTTCATAATATTTTTCTTTTAAACACTGTTTTAAGCTTTCACGGTTTGTCTCTAAATTTAAAATGTCACTTACGGGATATCTTCCGTGATTATTTATTTGTTTGAGTTCGCGGGTCAACCCGCGATCATGGCGCTTGCAACAGCGTCGAAATATCGGGAACTCAAACAAATAAATAATCACGGAAGATATCCCGTAAGTGACATTTAAAATTTTTCTTTTAATTTTGGGTAAATTAGGATTCGATTTTCGATGTTTCTTATGGAAACTGAAGTTTATTTAACTTTTAGGTATATTTTTTTTAGCGTAAGTTGATTCCTGGCGTTTCTCTACAATAACCATACAAAGAAAATTATATATTTTTGAAAAACAAAACATTGGAAATATATCTATTTTACGGTTTTTGATGATGTCATTTAGGTTTTTTCGATAGCTGTCTTCTCACGGCTATAATTTACGAAATGACTGCTATTTCAGGACTCATCTTTCGTTGAACAGAGTAAAGAGGTGTTTCCTCAACATTTTGCGTATAATAGCACCCACGATACAAAGAATCCCAGAGTGTGAGACTATAAGTGTGAAGCTATATATACCACACTTTATTTCGCCGCCAGTAATCTCTCGATACGCGCACGCAGATAAGAAAGTAATACACGATCCATTCCAACATCAAGAGCATGCAAATTACTCATTTCACTCCAGAAAGCAAATAAAAACCTACTCAGTCTCATTCAATGAATATTCAAGTACTCGTAGTAAAAACGACAATTTCAATTAAAACAAGGAAGCTTATAGGCGCGGTTCGAACACAATGAGATAAGATCTGTTATGAAATCTTACACATTTAACAAGTGAACAAGTTTGTTGGTCGCTAGCGCCGCGCCCCGGCGCCGCTCGTACAAATCCCTTAATTAAGTGCAAACCGATGGAAAATGTTATGGTTGTGTAAAGCGAATGTACACCGGCCGTGTAAAATCTGTTTTAGTAATTATTGATACGATAACACTGAGTTCTAAATAGGGTTTCCTGTATTTATTTCGATAGGGTTAGTTTAATTAAGTACGTTGCCATGTGGTGCTTGGTTATTAAATGCTGACACTATTTCCGAATCCGATCTTATTTTGTAGCTATTTTTAAACCCACACTGTGTAGTGCCGGACTTAAAGAATATCACTACCCCATCTCTACCCGTGGGTGTCGTAAAAAGCGATTCTCTAGAGGATGGGCAGCAGCGTTCTCTGAGTACTTTAACAACCATACTGCGATCGCCAACCCACCTGCCAAGCATGGCGATTAAGGCAAACCCCCCTTTTTGGGGGAGGCCTATGTCCAGCAGTGGACGTCTTTCGGCTGAATGATGATGATGATTAAACCCACAGAGTAGCAGCTGCCATATTTACAATCTTCTTCTTCTCTCGTGTCAGCACGAGATATATGAGAATAGCTCACGCCGTGGTGAAAAGATAAGCCAGTCAGAAAGGTTGGTAGCGAGGCTGACGGCCCAGGGTGCGCCGGACGTACTTAAGTATCGTCACTCGTGGAGGCCCTTTTCATGCATCCCAATATAAAAGTTTAGTAGAAAGGGGGTACAAATCCAAAAGGGTGTTAAAGTCCCCATAATAATGAATAACTTTTGTTCTACCACTTGCCCCAATAGTCAATAGTTTAAGAGAAATAGCTGTTCAAAGATTTCATAAAAAATACGCTAAAAACTATATATCCTGAGCTATGATCAGCTGTGTTAACATTTTATATCATATTTGGGGTTACGGATTAGAAGCTCCATCTGAATTCGTAACTAAAGAAGGGATAAAGAAAGTTTGAAAAAAATAAAATTATTTTCCGTAGAAATTAAAATGATTGAATCTTCAAATTTTAACACTTCTTATAAAACGGGCGGATTAGTACTCGACTAACCTTGTATACTACAATAATAAAATGACGACATAATATTACAAAAACCTCAGTTCGCTAACATGGTGTGGTGGTATTTCACACATTATTCTCATTTTACCAAAATATTGTAGCAAAAAAATTGTGCTATTTGTCATGGTTCATCAAGTGCTTGAAAAAGCCTGGTAGAAATTAAAAACTTCGACCTTGAATTTTGAAAGTATTTTTTTTCTATTCTCCTTCTTATATTTAGTCCTTGCTTGCCGTTTCTACGTAGCCACGCAGTTATTGGCGGGAACTGAAGGGTCTCCAGCCAATATTTCGAAAGCATTTATTTTCGTCTAATTTATACCTATATGCGAGCCGCTCGTGAGCACCTGCCATATCGCAGATTTTGTTATAATTTTTATTGTTTTACAAACATACACTCTAGCTTACTCTTCCCCTAGATTATTCCTGTAGGTATTCTACTATCAAGTTTACGAACCGCTGCAAAGGATCGCTATATTTACATAAAACTGTTTGATACGTCTCTACGCAATTACGATACACCCGCATGTGGTGTACAAAACTTGATTATAATGGTTTAGTTTGTGTATGTGGTGTCTTTGTAGTTTGAAGATTATCAGGGAATTAAGGGAAGATAGTATATTTGCAGGTAATGATCACTGTTTTAAGGAGAAAACAGTGGTTGTTCCGCGACTGGTTCTGTCGTCAAGCAGCATTGCTTGAAAGGTATCTTTTAAAGGTTATCAATCATACCGATGTTAAGTGACCTGATGTTAAGTAGTTTTCGCCGCCTATGTATACACCTACAACATTAAGAGGATTGCTGATACGTTGACAACCCTAGGGACAAAGTTGAAAAGCCTCATGAGTCTGTAATTTCACAGGCACCCATACCCTTCAAACCAGAACACAGCAATGCTGCATAACGGCAAAAATAGGTATAGTGATAGTACTTCCTTGGACCAGCTCTTACACAAGGAGCTACTAGAACTACTACTAGTGTACACTACTAGTGTTCACTCTGTAATATGAAGTTTGTAAAATAATGAAATAACGATATTAATTCGTTTAAAATAATACTCTGAGTATATTTACGTGCAAGGTTTAGAATATTGTACTTATCTATACTAATATTATAAAGAGGTAGAATTTGTTTGTTTGTTTGTATGTAGGAGGTAATCTCCGAAATTACTAATCCGATTTCAAAAATTCTTTCACCAATAGGAAGCTACGTTATCCCTGAGTGCTTATAGGCTATATTTTGGGATCAAAAAATCAGGGATCCGTAAATTAACGGGAGCGAAGCCGCGAGCAAAAGCTAGTAATAGAATATATTGACCTCATTAGATGTTCGATATTCTAATGCAATATTCTAACAATATACCAATTGAAACATCGTTATAAATGGTATTGAATAGAAACTAGAAGAGAGGATACTTTTAGTTCACAAGTAGTATAAGTTAAACGATGGAAATTAGCTGCTGTAAACGGCAAACTGTAATTAGGTATTATAGAGCTATTGACACTAATTAATTAATAACATACTATTCGGTTTTATGATTTTGATGCTGTGTAGTCTCCGGTTACGAATAAATTAATCCATTTTTGCTTAAGGACTTTAAAAATCTACTAGTCTAAGGAATAATATTAAGTACTCTTCAAGTAAAGTTCAATACAACAAAGTTTGAATTTAAATTTTAGATAATTTTTTTGTAGTATTAATTTATTGTATTGAATCTGTAGGTTTTTGCATGTAAATTACTTACAGTGCATGCGGTATTCTCTTTTAATTAATGAGACTTAGCTTTAAGATATAGCGTAATTAGTAGTCCGCGTAAAACAGGGAATTCACTTATTCATAGACGAATAAAATAATCGTGAAATAGACTAACGCACGGTCACTATGATGATAACAATTAAATATTTTAAACAGAACTATGCGAGAATAAGAGGATTTGAGAATCAAAGGACCAGTCGATGTGGCGATGCTTGGGGGAGGCCTATGCCCAGCAGTGGAGATCTTTCAGCTGAATGATGATGATGACGAAACAGAACTAGGCCGTCACTTTATTCGTAAATCAAGCTGGGCTTCAACGTAGCTACAAAAATTCTCAAAACATTTCCCACATAAACGTTCAACTACACTAAAACATTCCGATATTATAATGTATAAAATAAACGATAGTGTTTAACCTAGTTTTAAAATCACAACATTATTCAGGCGAGTCGTTGGACAGGTATGTATGGAATCGACAGAGAGATAGATATATCCACGGCGCAGATTTGTGACTTCATTCCAACGCAGAATTATGTGACGGCTGTGACGGGTGAGATGTGACGCGGGCACACGCTCAAGAAGACAACAGGGAGTGTACACTTGCCTTGAAAGACGAGATTTGAAAATAAAAACTAAATATTTGACTTAATATTGAAGTAAAATTTTATTGCATAAAATTGCACCACTTTATAAAAACTGGAGCATCGTGAGAAACACTAAGATCCAGACACTGAACAAGCTTCTGAAGGCAAGGAGCACAATACAGAACAGGAAGAAGAACATCCTAGTTAAGAAAAAAAAATGGGCGTAGTACGTAGACTGACAGTTACATCTAGTGATACAGTGATAGATATATCAACGGCGCAGTTTTGTAACTTCATTCTGACGCAGAATTATGTGACGGGTGAGATGTGACGCAGGTACACGCTCAAGAAGACAACAGGGAGTGTACACTAGCCTTGAAAGACGGGCTTCACAAAAACAAACTAATAATTTGAGTTGAAATGAAACAAAAATACTATGATGTAAAATTGCACTACTTTATAATAACTGGAGCCTGGAAAGGCATTCAGATATGAAACAAGCTTTTGAAGACTAGTAGAACAGTACATTCGAGAATTAAAAGAAGGTTTTCGTTTTAGAAAAGGTCAACCTCTTTCTACGCAAGGGTATGGTAAGAAGTGGAGAAGATATATCACGTAGACTGACACATGAACATTAGTGATACAGTGATAGATATGTCCACGGTGCAGATTTGTGATTTCATTCCGACGCAGAACATGATGGCTATGATGGGTGAGATGTGATGCGTGCAAACTTTCAAGAAGACAACAGGGAGTGTACACTTAACTTGAAAGACTGGCTTTACAAACAAAAATTTTGTGACGGGTTTATGATTTGATAAATATAAAAAAAAGATATACATACATAGAATTAGCTGTAAAGTTAAATAGTGTGCAATGGCCAAATTTCAAAATTCGTATGGCTTTAAAACATATACACAGGGTATGTTTTCTGACATAGGCATTGCTTTATTCACCACGCACATATTATTTCTGGTGAAGGTCGCTGGAATCCGCTGGATGCGAGAAGCTTGGCGATGCTTGGGGTAGGCCTGAGTGATGGTAATAATGATGATTCGTGTGTGGAAGAAAAGCTCCTAGAAGTGTCTTCAAATGGTAGCAATATCTATCTATACAATCACTCAGCCGAAAGCCGTCTACTGCTGGATATAGGCCTCCCCCAAGAAGGGGGGGTTTGCCATAATCGCCACGCTTGGCAGGCGGGTTGGCGATTATCTCTATACAATAATGACATTATAATCGAACTGTCTTATACTGTCACATTTCTAAGATCAAACTAGAGTTCTTTTTTTATTCCCGGAGACTAAAATGCCAGGCATAAATGAAAAGTTTGAAAATAATGTTCCTAAATTTTTCACCGTTGATTATGTCTGTGCCCAATTTAGTTTCTTGCATTAAAAAACGGTCTCTAGTAAAGAAAATTGATAATTTCCATGCCCTTTCTTTCTGACAACCTTCGGACAATATACTCACTCCTCAATACCGAACACCCAATACTCGCCATTGAATTTCAAATCTTACTCGATAACAATAAAGTTTATATTCATTTGGTGTTCCAAACAAGGCCCTACAAGTCCGTCTGTCTGTCCCAGGTTGATGTGTAGCTAGTGCGTGTTACAGACTCCATTAGAGACGCGAATTATGGTCTGCTGTCGTGTTAAGCTATGCCTGGGGAATGTTGTGGCGACCACCGCCATTTTTATATAATAATGAATTGATTTTCAGTCAATGGGTTGTGTATTTGAGTGCGTATTGAATTGTTTGTTGGTGATTTTCTCCTTTAGTAATCTTACATACTTGTATTTTCTGTTTTGTTTCTTTGTTAGGTTCCCATGGTTTATTTTATGTATTTGTTTTGATGTTGAACAATAGGTCAAATAGGTGTAATAACACGAATAGAACAATCAATGGTTCAATGGATTTGGATTGATTTCTCAAAGATCTTTTTAGTACTTTTCAAAGTATTGAATAGAATGTTTATAGGGAAACGAGTATTTTTTTTAAATTCGCTGGTTTAAAAGTGATGACTTTATTATGAGTCATAAACAAGTTTAGGTCTGGAATTCTGGTCTGGAGTACCTACTTGCAAAATGTCAAAAAACTGGATCAAAGGGCTATAAAAACTTTGAACTCACTTGGACTCGCCGTTTTCACTCGTATCTGAATATTTTTTGGGAGCGCATACTAGCATGCAAGCGAATCGAAACACTATTGGAGGTGGCACGTGTAGCACACCGGTGTCGAGTAATGACGTATGCGCAATCTTATCGCCTGCGCAATCTTACACCACCCTACCCTAATGTTTTTTTTTTTTTTTATGAAATGTCTTTATATGTCAAAGACTCTAGACTAGGTACTAACAAAGTACAAATTAGGCAATGTTTTATACGGGTTGGAGTTTTTAAAAACATTCAAAAATTTGCTGAAACTACTAAAAAAGCACTATGAATCTTAATTTACGTAAAGTTAAACTTTACACATAATTCTTATTTCTCACATAGTGCTAAGTGCATTAAGTACAGTACGGTAAAACTAATTTAGTTAAGTTAGGTCATAAAATGCGTAAGTATTTGGGTCAACGGTTTTATTGTTGTTGTCGCAACAACAAATGCAGTTATGTGCTGTGTTGTTTTATGCTGATTTATTTTAAGTTTCCTTGCATGAGGTAAGATATGCTCGGAGTTACGAAATAAGAATCTAAGGATAGTAACTCAATGGTTTAAAGGATGATAAATGGTTGTGATTGACTGACTACTAGACTGCCTCATTTGCCTAGTCCTGGGTTCAATCCCCAGGTCGGGCAGAGTGTCACTGAGTTTTTACGTAAGGAATTTATGAGTTGCAGCTCGAATTTTGGATTTGTGTCCGGTTGATGGCAATAGGCTCGCCTTCTGTTACATGGGACTTGAACATAACATCGAAATGT
This sequence comes from Amphipyra tragopoginis, assembly GCA_905220435.1. Lineage (NCBI taxonomy): Eukaryota > Metazoa > Arthropoda > Insecta > Lepidoptera > Noctuidae > Amphipyra > Amphipyra tragopoginis. The sequence goes on from HG992009.1 coordinate 18,964,472, forward strand.
GTACTATACACCTCTGCCCAATCCTTCGGGGAATACAGGCGTGATGTTTTGTTATAATAATATGGTTGAGTGTTCAAATTTTTCGTGCTTGCTTTCCGAATTTCAAACCTGGCTATAAATAATCATAAGTAAAATCAACAATATTTAGTCTTACCTTCATGTTTAAGAATAGGTTGTCATGTCATTTGTTACCATAATATTTTCATGCGAGGTGATCCTTCATTTTCAGTCATCATCTACCTATATGCTACTTATCATAGGCATTCTCGCGCAAGAAGTTTCGTGCAAATTTCGAGGTGCTTGACTTTGCGCATGCGACCAGCAACTAAAACAAAGTGGTTTCTAAAATTGGGCAAGCGACACTAAGATGAAGAAAAATATTACCATTTACGAGTATATAATAATATACTGTGTCCTGACCTCATTTTCAAATTAGTTTCACAAATTATAATATGATTCAACATCAGAGACGAGATGCACAAAAGTCGTGATTTTGTAAACGTTGCCAAATTACACAGTGGTGGAAATGTGCCTAATTCTAGAGAATACAGTGCGCAGGAGTTTTCTATTAGCAAATGCGGTTTAAGGGTTAGGCCATGTTGGAATAAACACGACAGAAAAAATGGCACTTGTGAAATTATATGTAGGCATTTGGATAAGCTTAGAGAAAACAAAAGAGGTTGAAATATGAGTCTACGAGAAATATGTATAGTGCGGATGGTACTAGTCGCGCGCAGGTTTGCCGATGGCTGCCCCTCCCACTACACCGACCGCTACCCGCGCTCGTCTGGCCTACCTACTAATCGTACCGACCGTCGACGCGTGACGTCATGAGGCTATCGGCAAACCTTCTCCGCGCGACTTATAGTTGAAAGTGGTGACGATTTTAATGTTGTCGATGGAAATCGTAGAGCGATAGATGAGACCAACGGCAATTAATTGAAATAAAATGGTAAATTAATTTAAATAATGAGATGTAAATTACTATAACAATGTACCTAACATAATAAAAAACATTTTATTTTTAGTAGAAAGATTCACTACAAGTTATCTAAGACGTTTTGTTAGGAGTTTACACAAGGTAGATTTTTAGATTATCGTGATTCCAAAGTTCTCCTTTTATTAGAACTGTTGTATTGAACTTGCTATAGGCACGCCTTCTACCACATTGGTACTAAATATCGTCATTGACGATCACTGCAGGTGTACAAAGGACACTACGGCACCCACTTCCACGAATACAAACGTATAACCTAAATCACAATTATGTAAATTTTCATCTATTTATTTTAGCTCAATTGCTACATCAATCCTAGTATAAGCCAACGTTTCCACCACATCAATAATAATCCTGACCACAATATTGTTGCGTCTGTTTCTAATTGTGCAACTTAATTTCTGTCAAAACGTTCAGTACTAATGTTCAACGTTAAATGCGCGTGGGCAGCGGTCAGGTGGTTACAGATGTGTGATCTATATTGCTTTGGTACGGATTTAATACTGGATTTATTGCATTGTCTGAGTTAGTAACAGTTTCGAAATGAAAAGGAAGATTATTTTATATAAAGACTAGAGGTCGCTCGCAGCTTTGTCCGCGTGGATGTCGTTTATTGCGTAGATATTTTGCGGTTTTCCAGATAAAAGTAATCTATGTCCTTCTTCAGGTTCCAGACTATGTCTGTACCAAGTTTCATCAAAATCGGTTCAGCGGTTTAGTTATGAAAGTGTAACAGACAGACAGCCAGAGTTACTAGCCTCCACGAGTGACGATATTTAAGTACGTCCGGCGCACCCTGGGCAGTCAGCCCCGCTACCAACCTTGCTGACTGGCTAATCTTTTCACCACAGTATGAGCTATTTTCGTATAGCTCTTGCTGACACGAGAGAAGAAGAAGAAGAAGAAGCCAGAGTTACTTTCGCATTTATAATATTAGTAGGGATTAGAAATAATTATGATATTTTAAGCCGTAAAAATTTTGTCATGAATAGATTGGGATCCAATACTTTCTTTCGAGGCCTGAACTTTGGATGTTGAGAAAGTAATAAAATTACATTCTGTTTGGTCCAACTAAGGTATGGTACAGGAGAATATTTCGGTGACCATAATGAATTAACAAACTTTTTTTTAAATGTTGATTTTTACCTTTATTAGGCAATGCATTAAGTACTATTCATACCCAATTTCGGTGATGATGTCCAATTTTCTTCTTCCCGCTACTCGCTCCTCCTATAACCCTAACCACAGTCAACCAGTATCGCTCGCTAGGACGACATTCCTACGGTGACCGCAGGCACACGCTCACTAGAAATTAATCACAATTATGTGACAGCGCAGCTCGACGCCGCAATCTCTTACTTGGGAGACACAGCTTGTGTGAACATGTTATATTTAGATTCTGTTCCGTCATACACAATCAAGGACATTAATTTGATATATGGTCAGGAAATTCGGAATTGCTCGGTCGTAATACCGTCCGGTTTAGAATTGTACTGCAAGGATATTGGCTTGAGATGTGGGAATTAATTTATGAATTGGTCCAATTGCATAATGCCTTCCATTTGTACTATACGTAGTACTTTGAAGGAAGGCTGCGTCTAACAATGAACTGATAGCTATCAAGGACAGCGGTGTTGCTTCACTATTTATTGATGGATTGGTGAAATGGCATAAAAATATTAAAATATTTTTACCTATTTACATAATGTACTTAGAATTGCTAATATGCGCCAGAGTTATTTTTTTTATTTATGGAACAAAAAATAAACAATTACTTTTTTAAAGAGCAGATTACCTGTGCTTCAAAAATCTTGCATCTAATAACTAAATTTCACTAAATTTTGCTCTTTCGATATTATGTATTTTCTATTATTCTGTACAATATGTTGAAGATATTGGATTGGGACGTTAAAATAAATTTATGAACCGGCTAGATTACATAATACCATCCATTTTCTCAGGCATAGAGCTTTGGCAGAAGGCTACACCTAACAATGAATTGATACCGATCAAAAATGATGGTGCTACTCCATTTGCTCAATTCTCTGATGATAAATAATGTATTGAAGCTAAAGCAATCTTCCTCACAGATTTCTATTCCAATACAAATGCTGTACTTAAAATTATTGTAGTGAATTTAACGACACATTCACCTCTTATCTTAGACGACAGCTGAAAAGCCTTTGTATTAAGTTAGGGACTAATAAATAAACTTTGATCTGGAGGTCACCTGAACCCGGGCAAAAGCTGTCGCTGAAGGAATTCACTTATAGCGATAGCAATATAAATCAATAGAAAGTATCCATTTAGATATAGAAAAGATATAGGGGGTAAAGAAAAACAGTGTAGCAGCTCGAGATTTGGCTCTAATTATAACTTTTTAAATAGAAGATAATGTAATTTTGCTGAGTTGGGAATTAAACTTGATCATAATTGGCCACTACTTGTGATGTTTGCTGTCAAGCATTAAATTCAATCGGCATAAATTGCAGCACAGGTACGAACTACACAAGGTTATTATAGTTGTGACAGGTATAAAGTAACAAATATCAACGTAATCTAACCTGCAGTAGCTATAGTGCACACAAAATTGTGTTGTGAGGATCAACAAACTGATTTTCCACAAAAAGAAATAAGTATATTAATTGATCAATCCATTTTCACTCTTAATGTCCCAAATTTAAAGGACACCAAAAAAAATCTCAATTATATTTTTATACCTTGATATCATGATAGTTACCTGTCATATATTTAGTTGTGAGTACCGCTTATGGATTTGGTACTGAAAAAAAACAAAGCAAAGTCTTCTACCTATATTTCCCCATATTTTTCCCGTTTCCACATAAACTAGGAGTCCAGGACCACCTCGGTGGGGTTCGTTACACATATATCATTGCTTCGATAGCATCAGTCGCTTCCAAGTCTGAACAATGTGCTACCGTTCGACGTACACTGGCTTCAAATTGACTTTTATTGGCAGATATCTGATAGCTTTTAGACGGTACACTTATATTTTGTTGTTGATATTTGTTGTTAGTGTGGTGTCTTTAAGTGACTTAAGTTCTTAGTTCAGGCTGTATATTATGTTTCGTATATTTTTCTGAAAAGATTGGATATTTTCTATTTCCTCTTCCTGTGTAATCTGAAAAGCTTAATGATGTCTAAGATTATAAAGAGCTTAAGGTTCTTCGATTCTGTTTCAAGGAAGAAAAAGTATGGAAGTAGATTTTTCTTTAAAAGAATCAGGTGTAGTCTACCAAGGAGCAGTAGGTGGGCCTCTTACTACAATCCAAAATTTAAATACGATATTTGATAAAACGCTTCAGCCTATCCCTCCAGGTATTAAAGGCGTAACAGAACATGAAACAAAAGGCCTTAATCAATCACTGCAGTTTCAAACCTACAAATTAGTCGTAGAACACGTTTCAAACCATAATTTAGGGTTACAAACAGCTTCCAGGGTGTTTTCAATAGGTCCTCGATTACTTTGGCTCAACGGGCGAATAATTGGAAACCCAGAATTGAACGAATTCATAAACAATCACGCCTACGCCCCCGATTTACGGCTTTATCATTAGGAGAGCGTCGAATCCATGTTGCAGTTGAAAAAGGACTGATACGTCTGTTTGTTTTGATTGTTACATCAAATGCTAGAAAAAAGAATAAAACTCTTTTTCTAGATCTTTCGCTGTTATTGCATACTAGGTTTTGGCAAGTAAGTTTATTGTTGACTGTCAATGGTTGTCTGGAAGAAATTGTTTTAAGCGATAAGACCGCCATTTGTACTCTTCTTATTTACTTGTATTCCTTCTGTTTTATTTCTTCTAGTGTACAATAAAATATATTTATCTATCTATCTATTGTTATACTATATCATATTATTTCATTTAGACTCTCTGTAGGTTTACTTGTTGTAATAGTCTCAAAATCTTTTTCAACTGTCATTTAATGACAGTTGAAAAAGATTTTGAGACTATTACAAATGTATAAAATAAATACCGCCAACTGTTTGACTAATTCCTTCAATATTAACATCATCATCATTATTCAAAATATTATCAATCCACTGTATGATATGTTTAAGAGCTGTGTTACACATTTTGGTGTACAACAAAGTATATTTTATTCTATTCGTTTAATCCATCACACTTAAGGTTGCACAATTATTTGGACTGTTGCAACAAAAATTCAAGTTCCTAGACTACCATTACCACTTCCAAAACTTATTTAAAGACAGTGTTATCTAATAACAGTTTTAAAACAGTAGTACAAAATTCCTCTGCACAGCTTAAGCTACTGTCGGTAAAACTTTCATTACATAGTTCTAAGCCATCATGACTTCCGTCCAAGCGAAGCCGAGATCTCAACTAGTGTAAAATAAGTGGAACATGGAATTATCTTGCAATATCCGTGTTAGAAACTATATTATATCATCCTATGGAGGGCCGTACTACCAACCTGTATTAGGTTTGTGGCACATCGAGCAAAAACGCAAAAGATGAAAAAACGTATTGTTACATCAACAATAAAAAAATGTGTAAAAAAACAATGGTTACGGGGTGTGATGACATACTGTCGAAAAGATAGAATTAGTTTCGGATTTACGAAAAGTGTGTTGCGAAATAGGTACGGTTTAGTTCTATTGATTTATTTGTTTATATTTTTATTTTTACGTTACCAGGAATACCCGCTGCGTTTCATGCAATTGACAAAGAACACTAAGAAGCAACAGACTTTTAAACATCTTTTGTATATGGTTTAAAGAGGTCACATCATTAAAATTTGTTGCTTGTTATATTTTGTACTAGCGACCCGCCCCGGCTTTGCACGTGTACGTTTTATAGCTTAAAACTTTCCTTTTGAATCACTCTATCTATTAAAAAAACGCATCAAAATCCGTTGCGTAGTTTTAAAGATACACACATAAGGACAGACAGCGGGAAGCGACTTTGTTTTATACTATGTAGTGATTTTGTATTTTGTAAGAAATGATTCAGGATCCAGGTGGTATGTGGAGGATTCACTATTGCGGACACCTTGTTTTACTAAGGTGTGCAGATTGCAGGTCGACGTCACGCGGCCGTTGTTCTACATAAACCTTTTTTCTTATTACAAAATTGAACAATAATTTTTCTTCGTAATCAATTGTCTCACAGCACAGTCACGTCCTCATGTCTCGTCTTAATTGTAATATGAGTTGCCGCTATGCAACTGGCGTCCTCTGCCCGTGGAAAATACTTGTGGCTCATGCGTCCGCGGTCACAGACACAGGTAATTTGTATTATTTCTTCTAGAAATTTAAATCTTATTGGCCTTTGAATTGAACAAGCGAATTTTCGAGTGTTAGTTGCTGTTGTGCTATTAGCTTTAACCTTCGTTAATTTTATGATCATAATTTATTATTCTGATTAGTTTTACTTATTGCAGCCAGTCTACTTATCTTCGTGCATTCGGTTGATTCATATAAAGCAAGCTAACGGCAACAGTGCTCACTCAAAAAAATCTAACGAAAACTCTCTGTAGTCACTTTACCTACCTAGAGATTTTGATATCCAAGTCACTCACAAAAATGCAAATAGAATATCTAGTTTTAATTCCGCTGAACAAGATTGCTAGTTTGGATGCAGTATGCAGCACCACCCTCCCTCCCAAAAGTATATGCATATGCAGAAAGAGTGAAAAAATAATGCAACATGCAATCAAACCAATATACGACACGTGTTTCGCCCCTGCACGAGGCATCCTCAGGATATGTTGACTCCTCGACCGCTAGGATGCGACTCGCGTCTGCATGCTGCATGTGCATATACTTGTGGGCGGGAGGGTGGTGCTGCATACTGCAGCCAAACTAGCGACCTTGTTCAGAGGAATTAAAGCTAGATATTCTATTTGTATTTTTGCATGTCATGGATTTCCGCAAAGTAACGCCTGATTCCATCATTTATCCAAGTCACTATTTACCTGTACCTCCTATTTTCTGCAGTCTTCACTTCGCTTGCAACTTCATCAATAGGTTCAAGGTCATCTAGTTTATCAAGGTCACTAGCACTATCACAATCAACACCAATCTGTAAACGTCAACTGCTAAATATGGGCCTCCTAATAAATGCTACAACTAACATTTTAATGGGAAATTACCATAATATTGATTACTACGCTTTGCTGCCGGATTGGTGAACGAGTTTGTTATTATTAGCAAATGCTACGTTTCGTGTTTCGTGTTAAAGAATAGCACTACCCCATCTCTTCCCGTAAGTGTCGTAAAAGGCGACTAAGGGATTCTCTAGAGGATGGGCAGCAGCGTTCTCTGAGTATTTTAACAACCATACTGCAATCGCCAACCTGCCTGCCAAGCGTGGCGATTACGACAAACCCCCCCCCCCCCACTTTTGGGGGAGGCCTATATCCAGCAGTGGACATCTGCCGGCTGAATGATGCTCCGTTTCGGGCGCTCATATATTGTATGAATTTCTATGCAACGAATTACATTAAGTGCTGCCGTTCGTAGGGCGCGCGTCATTGACATACATACATACCCGAAACGCAACGTATTGTAGGCTAATTAATTCACGTAACTCCATGACGCGCTGATCAAATTGCAGTGACGCTGCAGTTAAATTCACGCGAGCGTATCTGACAGTGATCGCCTATTAAAAGAATACGAAAAGCTTTGTTTTGATCGAAACTTAACTGCAACTACATTGCAACTGAACTTTTTAGTTAGGTGTATCAAGCCTCTGGGCGCGCGCTTCTGGCGCCGATTATAAGGCTAAGCGTATGCTGAGACGCAGGTGACGCAGCGCAGCACAGAACAGATTTTGCCGCGCAGGGCAGGCGAGGCAGACATAGGCCATGACCGCATGCTGCGACGCAGCTCGAAGACAGATTCGAGTTTTAACTAGTACAAAGAATAGACGCGTTCGAGTTGCCGAACATTTTTTTTAATAGTCTGTATGATTAGTATCATACAAACAAGGTTCACAACGCACTAATTGCACCGCAGCGTACGCAGCTCTTAGTACGTTCATGCATTACAAAATCTGCTCTGCGCTGCGCTGCGTGCACCTGCGTCACCTGCGTATGGGAGGGGTATGGTGACGCGACGCGAGAGCTCACTGATTCGTCAACTTGTGACAACTGTCACCCTCCCGCACCGCGCAGCTACCTCAGGCATTGACTCAGTTATGCGCTAGACCTGTAGTCCTCTATGGGTGAGGAAATGTCCTATTCTTTTCCGGAAACCACACAGAACATATGCCTCTTTAAAAACTGCTCCAATATCAACCGCGTCTTTAAAGACCTCTTGAAAGTCTTCTTCAATTTCTAAGAAATATTCCCTTGCTCTCAGTACATCTCAGTACTCCTAGACAATACGTATAGAGTAAGTATAGTATTAGTTTGATAACAATACACACCTCTGGGCAACAGATTGCTTTGAAAGTGGATTTCATTAGAACATACGGTTACTGTACTATAGCTTCGCGTTATTAAATTATATAGGTCGAAAGGTTAGTGCTTACGTCATATTTATAGTACGGGAGTATGTTTTAGAAAGCGTTTGAAGGATGTTGTTGAGTAAGGTTGTTTTATTGTTTCGATGTCTTGATACTTATTATGTGAGTTTTTATAAAAATGTATCTTTACCGCAAGCATTCACGCGTAATGAGCATTCTGCTACGAATTTTTGATACGAGTATTCTGCTACGAGCATTTTGCTTCAAGCACTCTACCTTTTTTGTTCTTTAGTACATTGATGTCATGTCCGAATGTTCGTACGGTAGCTGAATGCTCTTAACGCGTTAATGCTCGCGGCGAGGACGCACTTTGAGGAGAATCTTTCACCATAATAAAAGCAAATAAAAGAGTTTGGTTTGCTTGCAATTTTTTTTTGCTAATCTTTCTCTTATGTTTAGATTCGTAAACTGTCAGATCATCAATGATGTTGATGTAGTTAATTAGTTAGGGTAACTTGAAGCATGAAGTTATTGAAAAGAGAAGATAAATCGAAGTAATTAGGCAAATCTAACTGTTATATTTTGGCATTCTCTAAATGTCTATAATTGAAATTCTGGTCATAGAATTTCAAAATATCATACAAATCAGACCCTCTTGGATATCTAAGGGAGTATATTCTGATAGATTATTAACAATATTTAGCTGTTTGGTACTGATAAATGTTTTCTGATGTCTCATCGTCATTGTTATGATGAGCCACTAGTAATATGATGTCACTTCTATTCTTCTTTCTTTAAAGGAAAACAGAAGCACTTCGAAGTACCCTGGCAAATTTGGTTTATAGGTAATTGAATGAGATCGAGAATAACGACCTTCTACAGGTGTGGAACTGTTACAGGATTTCACATGGTCTTGAAGGTGGAAGAAAAATAACTACACTTACTAGATGATGACGAAAGAGTTCGTCCGGAGAAGTACTACCTCTATACCTATTTCTGCCGAACATAGCAATGCTGCTTAGCATTGCTATGTTCCGGTTTGAAGGGTATAAGTGCCGGTGAAATTACAGATACATAAGACTTCTCAACTTTGTCTCTAAGGTTGGCAACGCATCAGCAATACTCTTGATGTTGTAGGTTAAATATAGGCGGCCGTAGCCACATACATCAGGTTGACCGTCGCGCGTCGGCTCGTTTGCCAAGATATTCAAATCTATTCCTTAGAAAAAAGCTATCGAACGTTGGATAAATCTGCCCTTACTCATGAAAGAAGAAGGCATGTTTTTAATTTACATAATATTTCTATTCGCTCTTCTTGAAATTGAAATAGATTACACAGATCCATTCTACATTACAGGTAGATTATGCAAACGTAAGAAATTTAATCAGTTAAACGAATGTTTGTCACGGCGATCACGAAATACTCGTGTGTGGATCTTGTGTCATTACCAAATCTATTTTACTGTCCAAGAACTGCATTACCATCTTTAGTGTTAACAATTTCAGGTCCAATATGCTTTGGCAAATATTTTCCTATAAGCATCTTGTCACATGCTGCAAAAATTTAACTTTCAGTTATAGTTAATCACTGCAACTCTTAGCTTAAACGAAATAAGGTTGAAATTCATTTGTTTCTTTCTTTGCTGGGTGTACAATCACGTTTGTCATTGTGGTACACGTTCCTGTGACGTGTATATTTATCGGCGCCGGCGCAGCGCGTCCAAACACGGGCACTTCGCGCGAATGTGACCTAGATGTACCAGGTGCGGCTTGGCTAAGACGAATTTGGCGACAATGACAATGGATACCTTTGGTTGATTTACTATAGAACTAAAGCCTGTGGATTGAGTTCCTAACAGCTTTAGAACAAAAGCAGACTCAGTTATTATCTAAATTAGAACTCACATCTCTCTTCTTTGACATTTTTCCAATAGGAATTGGGTTCTATCTGCTTGAACATTAACCAGTTCGATTATCCACGACGAGTTTTTGGTTGAAAGTATACTCTGGGCAACAATATAATCATATTACTTTCTGTTAAAAACTGGTCAGTAAAGTTATAATTTCACAATTATGTACGTTTAAACCGCTGCCTTATCCGTCCTATGTAATCTCCTAGCCAATTCCCACTTAGTGCACGCGATGAAGTGAGATAGTCCTAAATTATTTATTGACTTGACTAATAACTAAAAAAACATTTCAGTGTGACGGACAATGTGGTTACGTTCACAGTGCTGTTCTTACTGTCTTCAGCGTCGCTCTCCACATTATTTAATGCAATATTCGTGTGACATAGTCCGCAGTCTCGCTATTGGCGATCACGAGTCCCGTGTTCGCTTATTAACGCTACAGGGGCGATATATCACGCCTCATACGGACGTCGTCTAACATACACGCTTTGTAATGCCATAGAATTGACAAACGAAGAGTTTCCTAAGACATTTTTGGGAGAAAAATTATACTAGAATTTTGGGAGTCCACATCATGCAATGTTGGTTCTCATTTTTCATGTTTTTCCTTCTTATCTAGTGCGTCATTTTTTTATATGACAGGTCCTGAATCTAATTTAGGCTCCCTCTCGAATATAGTCGCACAGAGAAATATAAAGAGAGCAACGCCACAGTTTCGTTTCAATGATAAGATTCAAAGCGTATCCGCTGTTGTCACTGAATTCGTGTGACACAGTCCACAGTCTAGCTGTTGGCGATCACGAGTCCCGTGTTCGCTTATTAACGCTACAGGGGCGATATATCACGCCTCATACGGACGTCGTCTCACATACACGCTTTGTAATGCCATAGCCTCCACGAGTGACGATACTTAAGTACGTCCGGCGCACCCTGGGCAGTCAGCCCCGCTACCAACCTTGCCGACTGGCTAATCTTTTCACCACAGCATGAGCTATTTTCGTATAGCTTGTGCTGACACGAGAGAAGAGATGCCATAGAATTGACAATTGAAGAGAAATAGAACAGAAGAAATAGTGAACTGCGACCTCGCCACGTGATCAGCCCATGAATAAGGGCTCCGTTTCGGTCCGAAACTAGTCGGGCAATCCCGAAAAATGCACCTGAGTAAACTGTACCTAACTAATCATAAATATGAATGTGTCTCACGAATCGTGTAATACAAAAAAAGAAAAAATAGTGTTGGTAATGGCTTGAAAAGTGACAATGGACCCAAATGTGAAAAAGACTCTTTCAGTAACTGCACAGACGAGACCGACCAATAGAGAAGTCTTCATAGAGATCAGATCAGATTCGATTTTCCCGTGTAAGGTACGGGCTAGAATATAAAATTTCCTCACAGCAAGCTGGGATTTGTATCGTATTGTGGAGAAACTTGGTGTGGTGTTCCTCCAACCAAAGGGAATCCTCCAACCAGGCGGAGTCTTGTGCCTGGCGGGCTACTGCCCAACGGTTGATGTTGGGAGGTTGTATATATACTATCTGCGTGTTAAATCTTGATTGCGCGATGTAGGATAGTTCGCATGTGGCGAGATAGATGCCGCCACAGTATGATTCAACAACATCCAGCACGCTTGGTGGTATGATCTATACGATCCGCCTGGCTATCTACCACCCCCACATTAAAGACCGGTGCCAAGCAAATTGCTGTGCTCCGTCGTGTGTTTATGAGAGCCAGAGGGTATAGGGGAGTCTCTCCATGTTTTGCTTCTTGGATTCGTATGCTCCTTCTTAGACCCTGTCTGCGTTTACCGTCAGGTGAGACAAGGGTTAAACTCGACAAAGCTAAGATCTTTTTTTGTTAAGGCATCATCATCCAAATCATCTTCCTCCCCTTATCCCAACTTATTTGGGGTCGACGCAGCATGTATTTTTCTTCCATACTTAACGTACTTTGTATTTCACTTGTCATGCTGCAAATGTTTTGGCTAAGTTTTATGACCGGCCGCCTGCTGATGTCAATCCTTCTTTTTTGTTAAGGCAATCGCAGTATTATATCCTATATGCGAACAGCTAGTCCTTTTGCTAGATGCACCAAGCCTTATTTATATCCCATACAATATCTAGGTACGTTACTCTGTTCTGCCGTCCTTCCTATTTCGATACCTAATCCGGAAAGCGTAGAACCATAATACAAGTTCAAAACTACTATTTGTCCATTCTATGAATCGCTAGCTACTAGAAATCTCACAGCATTGTATCGCTAGTAGGAAGTGATTTATTTAGAGCGGGCGCAGACTATATATCTGGAGATCGTGAGGCGTCTCGTACGGCCGCTGACCATTTACAGGTTCAATGGATATTGGCGAGTACTTTGTTCGTATAGGCTTTTTGTTTTAGCCTAGTTTTGGGTATGTGATGCAATATTTTAAATAACTTCCAAAAAAATACTGCTTTACTAATTCACTCAATGCGAAATGATTAGGAGTATTTTATTTCTTAATTCAGTGCTGTACGCCATTAATGCGTTTGAGCAAGCTGCACAGTTAAGGGTTATAAAAGGCGAACCACAATTATTTTTCGCATCTTTTTATATATTTGATGTATACAAGGTTAGTCAGAAAAGGGGTACTAATCCAAAAGGGTGTTAAAGTACCTATAATAATAAATAACTTTTGTTCTACCACTTTCCCCAAAAGTTGATAGTTTAAGAGAAATAGTTGTTCAAAAATTACATAAAAAATATGCTGAATCTATCTATCCTCAGCTATGATCAGCTGTGTTTACATTTTAGGTCATATTTGGGGTCACGAATTAGAATCAACATTTTCTGAATTCGTAACTAAAGCAGGAATGCAGTTTTTTTTGAAAAAACTAAAATTAAAATAATTTGACATGGAAATAAAAATGATCGAATTTTGAAATTTTAACACATGCTTTAAAACCTGCGGCCTGCGGATTAGTACCCCCTTTCCGACTAACCTTGTATATTTCTATGATTTACCGAGCTTTATTCGTTAAATCTAAAACTCTTGTATCTTGAAACAATAATTAAGCTAAGACTCCATAGCTTTGCATAGATTCTCCCATACGTTAGTAGCTATCACAGGTATTTGTATACGAGTCCTTTTATTATAATGCACAATTTGGCAATTAAAAATGCCACCATTGGTAAGTAAAACGATTCATTTCAATTAAAGGAATCGGGCATATATCCATCTATACCTGTATATAAAAATGAATCTCTATTTCCCTTGGTCATCACGTGTGAGCGGCTGGACCGATTTCGCTAATATTTTTTTGTGTCCGTTATTGTCAGGAGAAGGTTCTTATGAAATAAATTTTTGATATTTAAAAAAGAAAACGAAATTTTCTCATTATGTTCATATTCTTCATTTGTTTACCATTACCATATACCATTGCATGCATGATTGAAGTGATTTTAACTTTTTGTTACTATTTTGATTTTGTTTCTGAAGGTAGTTAGTAGGTAGGTAGTAAGTAGGAAAAAGTGCATTGCAACGCATGCAGGGACAGCTAGTCTGTTATAAATCATTTCCTATCTCAATTGTATATTATAGTACCGTATGGTATTGAGAAACAAACTAAGCATATTGTAATAATATCAGCAGGGTATCATCCTGCGTAACTTATAATAGTAAACTAAAAGTTACAGGTTATTCTAGTGCTCGAGGGTGATCTACTAGTAACTAGTCAATAGTCTTACATTGTTGCTTATAAACCCTTTAGCGAGCTATTGTTTTATTTTGTAGCTTTATTTAATAGTGTACACAAGCGTATTAAGGCGGATATAGACATTGAGAGGCATTCGCCGAGCACGCCTTGCAACGCACGCGATAACAAGAAGATCACAAGATAATTCTTTGATCTTGTATTGTCACGCTTAGCGGGTTAACTGTGGCTTGAGAAGTCAACCCTTAACGAGCATGTGCACATAAAATCAGAATCTAGCAAGAAGCAGAAGCAGTTTAGCAGGAGTGTACTTACATAAGAATATTAACGAAAACACTTTTAACCATACAGTATTTATTTTACAATTAGTTACAAAATTAGACTAGTTTATAGGGCGTGGTTCTTTAGACAGTACGATACGAGGAGTCCAGGGTCTTCAGGTCTAGTAGGTGTAGTACTTCACTAGGCGGTTGCTGAGGCACGAGAGAGGTCGAAGTTTTTTTTTTTTTTTTTTTTCTGTTGGGCTGCTGTAGGTCGTCCTAGGGGACGGTTTCTACGTAACCGGGCAGTTATTGGCGAGACCTGAAGAGTCTCCAGCCAATGGGGGGGGAAGTAAAATACTTAACCTAAGCTAACTACTTGTACTACACTAACATCATGACTACCTGCAACAACAGCACTAAGGGCGACCCCTAGTGGGACTCGGACCTCGGCTTAGGGCGTTGCTGGCGTGGACATAGGGGGGGGAGACAGCTTGATGAGGGCTGAATTATCGGTGTGACTGAGAGGTCGAAGTGCAGCGTGCCGCCCTTTTATAGGTGCACCCCGCTAGTCTCCACCGCTGCACCGTTCAGTATGCCTCACCACGAATATGAACGTCCACACATTGCGTAGCATGCAATGAGCGCCGTGCGCTGCGCATGCTTCGCAATGTCTGTATCCGCCTTAATATGTACAGTAGTCCGATCAGTTTTTTTTTATGAACGAGCAGGGCAATTGCAACACGTAACTAACATCAATCATGATAGTTGAAATGTCAAAAACAATATTCATTGCGTGGTACATAGTTGTGGAGATGTCGGATTGTTAATAGATATATAGAATATAGAAATTGTTGACCAGTCAAAATAAAAGCTATAGCGATTACGAGTGTGTTGTGTAATAAGAATGCAGTTATAGATTAAATATTAAACTGAGAGGTTCTACGCTTTCTTTTGTGTCAATGGTTCAATTTAAATATTATTTTAATATCCCTGAATATTTATAATAACACGTTGAGATCTACAATAAGGCCGAAGTATCTTGGCGAGTATGAAGTTAGCTGATTATTAGCTGCGCAGTAGACAATTTCGTTTCGGCCGTATTGTACTTAGTTTTAGCATATTACATATACCCATACAATTTAGAGATTGCCCGTTAATAATTATTATCATCAACTCAGTTTATAGGGTGTCCCAAAATTCAACGTCAAGCCTGAACAAATGATAGCAGTTCATGACTGTTCAGAAAAAAAAAACTATTAATCGTTTTCGAGTTTCAAAGTTACCATGAACAACAATTTACCTCATAAATCTAACTATTCAAGGTTTTTTATTAAAGAATAAATAAAATAAAATAAAAAAACTGAGCCCGTGTAAACTGTCTTATGATTTGTTCCCGACTTAACGTTGAGTTTCGGGATATACTGTATGTGCAGAGGACATACGCCTGTTCCACCTTCCGTATTCATTCTACCCTAGCTGCTTTCTTTAGTCAATCTGGATATGAAGATCTCATCCTGTGAAAGAAAACACATGAAGATACAGATAAAAAAAGTAAAAACCGACTTCAAAAAAAATAAAAAGAGTAAAATAATTACCATATTATAAAACTAACAGTTTCAGAAGTCGGTGTAATTTTACACAGAACCAAATTGAAGGCACCGACTTCTGAAACTGTTAGTTTTATAATATGGTAATTATTTTACTCTTTTTCGTTTTTTTTGAAGTCGGTTTTCACTTCTTTTTAAAAGTTATTTAATTTTATATTTTTAGTGTAATAAACAATACTTACACTGACTTACACAAACATGAAATTACAGCAATCTCGAGTAATTTGCTGTTATCCATTGAAGAGTTCCATTGTAAATCTCCGAGGGTCTTCATCAGATCTTCACCAAATTTAAATGGGACCATTTCGGGAGAATACTCTTTCAAACAAAAAAATAATTTTGCTAATCCGTCTACATATGACAGAGAAATGCCCGAACATAACAAAAACTAAAAAAAATACAAGCATCCGAATTGAGAACCTCCTCCTTTTTGAAGTCGGTTAAAAATCATTCAACTTAATACACTACACAAGTTATAAAAAGAATGCCTGTGCCACTACATGGTTGGGGAAGAAAACATGGGCACACGCCGCCGCGCCGCCGCCGCTGCAACTCCGGACTGAAACACAAAAGAAAACCGAACCGAATGATAGTGAGTGACCAAGCCGAAAGGTAATAAGAGCGCGAACGCACAGCGTAATGAGAACTCTGTCTCCAGTCAATAAAGGTCGATTTAGCATTTCAGTTTTTTTTTGTACGTTTGTTCACCGATATCGTCGCCAATTGTGAACCGATATTAATTATTCTTTTTTTTTAAGAATTTTCGATTTAATAATCTTAAAGTGGTCCCATTTAAATTTGGTGAAGAAGATAGACAGTGGAACTTTTCAGTGGATAACAGCAAATTACTCGCGATTGCTGTAATCGCATGTAGGTACCTATTGTTTAAAATGGAAAAATATTTTTCTCAGAGAAAGTTTCAAAACAGTTTTAGAACTCGGTGTTTTCAATTTGGTTCAGCGTTTTTTAGCACCGACGTCTGAAACGGTTAATTTTATAATATGGTAATTATTTTACTGTTTTCAGTTTTTTTTTAAGTCGGTTTTTCTTTTCTTTTTAATGTAATCGTGGTATTTGACGTGAGGTTTCTGTACGTAACATTATTTATCACTCTGTGGTACAAGCTCAAAGTCTTACAAAGTAGTTCACACTAGTGTCACGTGGACTTTACAGTTACATAAAGCGTTATCTTGAAACGTGTACGTTTCAGTTATGTTGTAGTTTTTATGTCTCTCACCAACTTTCGCGAATGTTCGGTGATCGTAAACGTTTACATAGTCTGTTTTAGGAGTTTTATTTTTTATCTGTGTGATAAAGTTTGTCTACAGATTTGTTTGAAAAATCCATAAGCTTTGGTCAGGTTTGTTTAGTTTTATTTAGTTTCTTGTAGTGTAAAGATAGACAAAAGTTTATTTTGAAAAATAGCTTGCATGATCATTATTGCTAATATGTTTTTTTGTTTAAGACTTATTAGTAGTTATTATAATTAAAAGAAGGTAAGGGAAAAAGCATGAATTTTCTTTTTGAAACTGGGTCAGACTCAGAATCAGAATTTTTTTTTTCTGTATCGTGGTTCCGTTAACAGACAAAAAAATACCCAGACGGCCTACTCCGAAAGACGAACGTCGTTCGGATCGAAACGAAATAACGAAGAAATTATAAATATACGATCAAAGTATTTTCAAACAACGAACTAAAGATCTCAACTAACGTTTGGGAGTAGGATGGACGAAAGACAAAAAATGTCAAATCGCGAAAATAAAATCGATCGTCGGATCTGAAACACTTTCGTGGTTGGAAAACATGCGATCCGTCACCCGAAACTTCGTAGTTCGATTTTCGGAGTCAGCCCCCCGACCCTGAACCCTGTTGATCATGCAAATATCTTTAGGGAACTAGTCGGGGAAGAAATCGAATCCGCGACCAGTTAAGCACATGCCAATTTCTTATTCACTGTGCCTTTTTTTTTCTATTGGACTGCTATAGGTGGTCCTAGGGTACCGTTTCTACGTCACTGGGCAGTTATCGACGGAGCTGAAGGGTCTCCAGCCAATGGGCCACTGTTCCAATCGTGCCGTTAAAAGTATTGTAGTGACCTTCATAATAGGTAGGTCATCATCATCATCATTCAGCCGAAAGACGTCCACTGCTGGATATAGGCCTCCCCAAAAGGGGGGGTTTGCCGTAATCGCCACGCTTGGCAGGCGGGTTGGCGATCGCAGTATGGTTGTTAAAGTACTCGAAGAACGCTGCTGCCCATCCTTACGTTTTTTACGACATCCACAGGAAGAGACGGGGTAGTGCTATTCTTTAAGTCTACACGAGACATAGGTAGGTATAACAAAACATCACGCCTGTATTGTCCGAAGGGTAGGGCAGAGGTGTTTATTAGAACCCTAATTTCGCCGTTATGTTCCAATCCCATGTAATAGGAAGTTAGCCTATTGCCATCAAGCGGGCACACATCCAGACTCCGGGCGAGCAAAGAAATTCCGCACGGAAAATCCCAAACACATTTTACCTGACCTGGAGATCGAACCCAGGACCTCACGCTCAGCAGTCGCACTTGCGACCACTAGACCAACGAGACAGGTAGTTAAAGGGAATACTTAAATGCTAAGCGTGCATTCTCAGTCGACGAGATGATGGAAATTAATATGTTAACTTCACAAGTCAAATCAATCCTTCAATCAAAAAACCCACCACACGTGAAATCCATTTCACCACCCCACAAGTTGCGATTAAACAATCACGAATTTAATTAATAAACAGTACCGTAAAGGTTCAATAACCAGTGCGGTTCGGGTGCGCACGCGCAGGGCAATATGGCCGCCAACGTGACTAGCCGGGGCTCCTATTAAAATACCTGCCACTTCAAGACGAGAGTGTGTTATCAATATCTGCGAGTAATACCCTATACAAGTAGCTACTTGGATGTTTTGTTGTAAATAATAAATTGGTTGGGAATTAACGATGTGGTGGATATAGACGATTAGCGCAGTGGATGTGTGCTTGGATAGCTGCGTTATGGATCGCGAGTTCGATTCCTGTACGGAACAAATATTAGTAAGTATGGGCTGTAGATATAAATTGTTCCGGGTTTGGTTTCTTCAATTCAATTTATTAATTATTTCTAACATATTTATCCGTATACGCTAATACAAGAAGAAATCTTAAAGCTATGTTAGTAAGCAATTAGTTAAAGAACTGAACAATAAAAATAATCAACAATCAAAATAATAATACTTAGTTAAATTGAGACACAATATTGGCGAGGAGGCTGGTTAAAAAAGCACTTACAATAAAATACAGAAATTGTCTACCTAAAAAAAAATTATTGGTTTGTTGGGTTGGATTAAATTGAAGAGAATGACGAGTTAGCAGTTCTTCTAGATACATCTCCGGGAAACGTCCGTAAATCTCCCAGAATTCTATATTCTTCTCTGCGTACATAGTCATGTACGCCACGTTTTCCGGTGTTGTATCTCCAACAGTCAGTTAAACAGCGTCAAGAGGAGTAGAGCTCCTTCTGAAAGAGTTCGTTCAGGAAAGTACTACCTCCATACCTATTTCTGCCACTAAGCAGCATTGCTGTGTTCCGATTTGAAGAGTATGGGAGTGAAATAATATGAGTCTTTCTAATTTCGTCTCTAAGGTTGAAAACGCATCAGCAAACTTATTGTTGTTGTAGATATATGTAGGCGACTGTAACCACTTACCATCAGGTCAGCCATCGGCTTATTTGCCAACTATTCTACCTAGCCTTTTCCCAACTACGTTGGGGTCAGCTTCCAGTCTATCCAGATGCGACTGAATACTAGCATTTTACACGGAGCGGCTGCCATCTGACCTCCGCAACCCAGTTACTGGGCAATGCCGTTATCCTAAGGTTAGACACGATGTCAGACTTTCGGGCTTCTGATTACCAGCAACGACTGCAAAATAATGCAATACATCATCATCCTCCTGCCCTTATCTCAACTTGTTTGTGGTTGGCGCAGCATGTACTTTTCTTCCACACATCTCTATAAGCCGTCATCTCAGTTGTCACTCTCTTTCTAGTCATGTCATCTTTTACATAATCCATCTATCGCTTCTTTGGTCTTCCTCTACTCTTATAACCATCCACATTGATACTCAAAACTTTCCTCACGACAGCTTCCTCATCCCTCATGTTCAATGCAATGCAATGGGCGTAAAAACAAACTCTGATTTTACATCTAACACAAGTAGTTCCTCCATGTTTTTCTAAGCAACCTCGCCTAGATATCGATAAGCCATATATCTATTAGATTGAAGCTACTAATCAACGTTTCTCACGTACTGGGCTTGGGTGTGCCACAATATGAGTGCGGTCAATAATTACAGCTAAGAAGGCCGGATTCTGGTACGATTAATATGCAATTAAGTTGCCACGCGATACCATGTTATATTACATAGAATATGTATGGAGATGTTTTAGATTATTAATTAAAAGCTACTTGTATTTTCTTGTTTTCGTGCTTGTTATGAGGCTGGTAGAAATCTAGAGGAAATCAGAAGTATCTTAACCGATAGTGAAGAGGTAAGTTAATACGGTAGTTTTGAAATGAAAGTTCGGCTTTAATTTAGTGTTCCTCTTATTTGCTTTAGTGTTAATCACTTTTTTGTTCCGTAAGTCACAGTAGGAACTGAAGGAATAGTTATGTATGTACTCCAGTTTACTCTAGAAAAACGGTAATGTGGCAGGCAGATCATTGAATACTTCTCGCTTCCGGCCATGGTTCTATCCATGGTCGAGAGCGAGAGTGCGTGGGAAGCCATCGCCTAGCCCAGTAGGTGATGGTGACCAAAGAGGGAGCAGAGAGGTAGAGAGCTGCCACTCTCCCTTCTCGCGCCAAAGGCATCGGGCGCCGGAGGGCGCGCGACTATCTCCGGCCACCGTAGTGTAGCCTGCGGGCGGCGGGTTAGAAGACCTGTCGCCCGATCAGTAACAGGGGGCCTACTCCCTAAGTCCGTCAACGAAGTTAGTCGCCCGTCCGAAAGTAGCCCGAAACGTAGAAGTGAACAAAATAAGTGTCAAGTTCAACTTTTCGGACGAGCAAAAACACATCGGTAGTAGGGACAACTGTCAAATCGTGTTGTCATTCATTCTTAGTTCGGGCCCCGAAATAATCGTATGTCCGTAGGTGATAGGGAGTAGGAAACGCTCGTAACTAAGGCCGAAACCACGGACTTCGTGCTTAGGGAGTAGACCCCCAGGCCCGAGAAGGCGCCGCGCAGTGTTCCGTGCGCGCCTCTCAGGAGGACCCACGTCCTCTTACTGTGGGGCCTAGCCCCACGGCTAAGCCCCACAGTTGGAGAGGTCTGCCAGGGGCTGGCGGACCGAGACCTGCCGGGGTCGCGGTGCATGCAGCTGCGAATCACGCGACCCCGGCCAAGGGTCAGGAGAAGGAACACCGTGGGTTTTTAGCCGATAAGAGTCCGGCATACCCCTTCGCCTTCCCCAGGCGATGGGAATCCATGAGGATTATAGTACGAAAAAAAAATGAGACAATGTCTACGATGGAGAGAGCTTGAAGAAGCCGGTTCACTCTAACTTTGACGAGATTCGGGTTGTAAGCGTTCGGGAACACAGGCGTAGTCAGTGAGTTCCACTCTTTTGCCGTGCGCGTTATGAAGGATGTTTGGAAGCGCTTAGTGCGAATTGGTGGAATAGCAACTAGCTTATAACTTAACTCCTAAACCAGTGTGAATAAAACAACCAACTTTCTTATTACAATCAATAAACTTAAATGCCTTAAGACTAGATATAATCGCAACAAAATCCCAGGTTCTGAGATAGCGATCGCGTAAACAATCGGTGCCGGTCGTCAAGCGATGAAGCTGCTGAGTGGCCAGTATTATTTATTGCCTATTATCAGTTAATACGGGCTTGCATGCGCTGTAAAGCGATGAGTTCGCTTGATTGGGATGTTGTGTGTGCGCTGGAATGTAAGAATTGTTAGCCTTATATGGGTCTAGCGTCTTCAGTTCTATGGTTATTGGAGTAGTCCTACGAGAATTATAGTTACAGTTAAAGAGAAATGAATGTAAACACTCACATTTTTACCACTTCATAAAAGAAACTCGTATGTAATACATTTTGAAATAGGTCTTTATGATACATCCATTGACGTAGAACATGGACCTCGGGCTCAGCGGTCAAAAATGACAGAACTGAATGTAGACTAAATTACGTCCATGGGTGCAGTCAAATCTTCGTATGGTTTTAAGCTAAATTAGGCATTGTGTTGACGACATAGGATTTAAATTCATTTGTAGGTATTTCCAAGTATGGTGGTGTGACTTGGCGCGCGTTCTGGTAGTGTATGTAAACTCAGGACACTTTTTCCATGTGTTTCTACGTCAGAGGACATATGTATTTTTAAAATTTCCCGAGGTTTTTCGTTGATAGAATGTTAAAAGTCAGTTGCTATAGGAAAATAATAATATCATCATGCAATTTCTTTTTGCGTATTTATCCTTTTTCATGAAGCTTAAAATGTAAATAATAATAATAAAAAAAAAACACTCATCCCATCGCAGGATACTGCACAAACATAGATAATAGAATGACTTGTTATTACTGCCCAATAATAAATAAAACAATAATTTCCACAAAAAAAACAAAACACACTTTTATCTATAGGTACATCACTTCATAAACCCGAGAGCACACCACACAAAAAGCGCTTAAACCCGCTCAAAATGGCCGATACAACAGATTTATGTGCCAGTATTACACGTTCGCAGCGGGCCCCCAGGCGCGGGCTGAGTTAGTGGCCGATTCAGGCTGCTGTCGTGTGCACTATGCTTAATGAGAGCAGATACGTCTGGGTGTGGTAGTAACGGTAGTTGTAATTGTGACTTTTACATCGCTACCATGAGCTTATGATAGGTTTATTTAATTTTGTTGACGTTTTGTTGACGTTTTGTTAACGTTTTGTTGACGTTTTGTAGAAGGTTTTCGTTGTGTTGTGACTTGTTGTTGTCGTTTTAAAACTATAGATGCATAGTTGCCTATAGTCTAAAATAAAATAAATGTTCTGCCTAGCCTTTACCCAACTAAGTTGGGGGCAGCTTCCAGTCTAACCAGATGCGGCGGAGTACCAATATTTTACACGGAGCGACTGCCATCAGATCTCCGTAACCCAGTTACTGGGCAAAGCCGATTTGTGAAGGTTAGACCGGTTGTCAGACTTTCGGGCTTCTGGCTACCCGTAACGACAGTTATAGGTAGGTATTCGTATGACACCCGGGACCGACGGTTTTAACGTGCTCTCCGAGGTACGGAGAGATCTCGATGTGTAACGAATGGTCACCCATCCACGGACTGGCCGTGGCAAGCGTAGCTTAACCTTGAAAATCAGCTGTTCCCTACATTTATACTCGCATAAATCGTCAAAACCCTGTATTAATGCATTTCTCTAGAGTTACTGATATTAATACCCAAACTAAGCCACAGTTTGTGTTTTGGGAGACAGTGTTCAGTCGCAGGACCTGTGCATGTGTGCGTGTACGTGAGTGTGTCTAAATTACATTCATAATAATAAATGTTGGGAACAATAACAGCCCGAAGGCATTTCATTTATTTACACAAACTGCTTTGAAGCCAGTTTAGAATTGAACTAGATCATAAATTCAAAGTGCTTATTTTTTTATTCATAAAGCTATGCTTTTTTCTCCGAACTGCGATTATTTGGAGAAGAACTGCCGTCGCCGAAATAGCACACGACTCATTTTGTGAAGAACGCGATCCGGAAAAACTTCCTCAGCCTTCTTTCTAGATGAAAGCCAATGACCTAGAGAAGGCTGAAAGCTGATGAAGACTTGATGCGTCATTCATTCATTCGATTTGATCAAATAATTCTTGAATAGTGTGTGCCAAACTCAATAGCGCCAGGAGTGGTCGCGCAGAGAACGTCGCTCGTGCAGATGTCAATTGATACTCAATAATTTCTTCCGGCCGTGGTTCTGTCCATGGTCGGGAGCGAGAGTGCGTGGGAAGCTGTCGCCTCTTTCTGCGATTAGTTGATAGTGACCAAGGAGGGAGCGGAGAGGGAGAGAGAAGCAGCTGCCACTCTCCCTTCCCGCGCCAGACGCACACGGCGCCGGAGGGCGCGACACGATCTCAGGCCACCGTAGTGTGTGGCCTGCGGGCGGCTGGTTAGGGGACCCGTCGCCCGACCAGTAACAGACCCGAAAAGGCGGCGCGCTGTGTACCATGCGCGCCTCTTGGAAAGACGTGGGCCAAGGCCCCACAGAAGAAGAGGTCTGCCAGGGGCTGGCGGACCGAAGCCTGCCGGGGTCGCGGTGCATGCAGCTGCGAATCTCGCGACCCCGGCCAAGGGTCAGGAGAAGGAACACCGTGGCTTTTAGCCGGTAAGAGTCCGGCATACCCCTTTGCCTTCTCCGGCGAAGGGCATCCATGAGGATTTTACCAGGAAAAAAAATACCCAGTAATTTACTTCAGAAAATTGGGAAACCACCTTAATTATCATGGAAACTGGTAAGCCCATGAATCTTATTCAGTTATTAATTTCCTGTTATAAAATATAACTCGAAAATAAAATAATAATTAATAGGCAGGCAGTGTAATGAGTGCCTGGCTTAATGAGAGCGATGCGTCGAGTGTAGTCTAACGGTGAATGTAGTAATAATTGTGCCTACTTGTGATGTGTTTACTAATAATAGTAATAGATGAAATTTTTGTATTATAACTTTCGGGAAACACATTCATATTTATGATTAGTTACGGTTTACTTACGTGCATTTTTTCATAGTTAAGGGCTCCGTTTGGGTCCGAAACTAGTCGGGCAATCTCGAAAAACGCACTTGTGTAAACTGTAATTAATCATAAATTTATGAAACTAAGTAGCTTTTGCCCGCAGCTTCGTTTGCGTGAAATTTTGAACCCGTTAAGTGGCGATTTTCCATAAAAGCTTTCATCCCCTATTTAACCCCTTAGGGGTTGAATTTCGAAAAATCCTTCCTTATTCCTTGTCTGCATTAATAAAGGGAACCTCTGTGCAAAATTTCAGCTTTCTAGGTCCTATGGGCTAGGCGTTGATGAGTCAGTCAATCAGTCAGTACTTTTCTTTTTACTCATATAGATTGCTTTAATTTTCAGGAAAAACTGTAGATTATCCAGCTTCCTAATTCTCATCAGCGTGGAAGGAATGCGGACCCACTCACGATAAGGCACTCACAGATGGCAGGAAACACAACCAAATTGCGAGTCCAACATTGACAATTTGAAACTTCCCAGGACACGGATGGCAGAGGTCACTTGGCCAAACACCAAGCTGGTTTCTTTACCAACATGGTGACTTCGGGCGGTACTTTTTAGCAGAAGCTGTTTTACTGAGACATCCCTGTATCCAGCAGTGGGCAGGCTGTTGATAACCCGTCGTTGAGATAGGTCTTCAAGTGGTCTGCAGAGGGTCCATTCTACTAAAAACAATATTCTTCGCAAATCTTCTTCTCTCCGGTCGGCACGAGCTATACGAGAATAGCTCATGCCAGTCAGCAAGATTGGAAGCGGGGCTGACTGACTAGTGTGCGCCGGACGTACGTAAAGCCCTGAACAGACGACGGAATTTTTGTCCACGGACAAGAATGGCGTGGTTAGTAGTTGTTGCCCGTCGCCAAATTCGGCAAGGATTCAACGAACATAATGGTAATATTTTTCCGGTAGCTGTCGTTAGAACTCTAGTGTCTTCACTGGCAACAACTATCAACCACGTTCATTCTTGTCCGCGGCCGTTCACCGGACAAGAAGTCCGTCGTCTGCTAAGGCCGTTTGTCCACCGCCGCCGTCACCGAGAACGCGATGACGTAGCGATACATACATTACTATGACTGCGTGTCCACCGCACGTCCGTCATCCGAGTGCCGTCATCTCGACCACCGAGATTGTCAGTAAATCTGCGCTACAGCTAGAACTCGAAAAAAATCGTGACGAATCGAAATGCCGGCAATAAAAACACATCTGCACTTGTCCACTACATCCGAGATTGACGGCGCCGGTGCACGGATTTCTATCTTGTGTTGAGAACCGCCGAGATCGGTCGCGGTGGACACATGATCGCCGTCACGTCGTTCCGAACTCGGCCCGAAATAATCTCGTTTCTCGGTGACGGCGGCGGTGGACAAACGCTTTAAGGGCCTTAGTATTGTCACTCGTGGAGGCTCTTTAAATCCACTCCTTCCTCTTCCTTTCTTGGTAATAACACAATAGTTTCAAAATCTCTACATACTCGTACTGTTCTGCCTAGCCGTAACCCAAGCATGTTGGTAGCAACTTCCAATCTAACCAGATGCGGCTGATAGCCAGTATTTTACACGGAGCGACTGCCATCAGACCTCCGTAATCTAGTTACTGGGCAATGCTGATAACCTAAGGCTAGACCGATGGTAAGACTTTGGAGCTTCTGAATACGCGTGACGACTGCCATAGGTATAACACCCGGGACCGACAGCTTAATGTGCTCTGCGAGGCATGGAGGTTACGGAGGTAACCTAGATACTGGGCAATGCTGATAACCTACGTTTAAACTGGTTGTCTGACTTTCAGGGTTCTGACTTGGCTTGCCAACCTTAATGTATGCATTTACCGGGACTTTGGCAATCAAAATGCGGGACGTAGCAAAAAAAACCGGGACCCGACTGTCAAAGTATAGGCGAAAAATACAATTAGAAATTATTTTAAATAGTATTATTGAATGTTTTACTTTGGCATACAAGTACAAGACTTATAACAAGTTACATCACAGCAAAAGTTGAAAAAATTAGGAAATATAATATGGTATTCGTTCGAGTCTCGCTCGCGGTCTCTTTCCACTCTTCTAGTTAAACAAAACGTGCGTTTACTAAATTCCGACTTTTGCCCGAAGGTTTAGCCGTAGGTACGATAAAACGGGACAATTGGCGTCCCGCACATGTCTTTCGCGGGACGCATCCTCTAAAGCTCTAGAAACGGGACGTCCTGGCTGTCGCGGGACGGTTGGCAAGCCTAGTTCTGACTACCAGTGGCGTAACGACTGTCATAGGTGTTCGTTTGACACCTGGGATCGACGGGTTAACGTGCTCTTCGAGGCACGGAGGGGTCTTGATGTGTACCGAATGGTCACCCACCCACGGAGTAACGTTATTAAGTAGCCACAAGCCCCTTTTCCCTCCTCTAGATACTCGTACTGCGTACTTTTATTTCATAAAAGAATTTATCATTTTCCATATTTGATTAATTCACGCGTCTTCATCCCCTTTCAACGTGCGTAAATAAAAAGAATGTCGCAACCAGAAACCCGCAAATAAAGTATTAATACCTACGTCACTCAACCACGTGAAGCACCGTGACAATGACGTCACGCGTGACACAAGCCATCCATCACGCCGCATGCCTACAGCAATACCAACTTACACCTACACACACCTTCAACCTTAAATGACTAAAAATAGAGTCGAAATTGTTTTAACCTAACTGTAGAAATAAATTAGTTCTGCAATATGTTACCAAGTAATAAATACAGTTGAATTTGGAGTTTCAACGAACAACGATACTCCAAATTCAAGTTTCGTAGCAGCAAATGTAACTTTGTTTGGAATTCGGATTTTTCGTCACACGCAAGTACAGGAGGTTGCCGAAACGGAAAATTGCGATATAACTTTATTTTTTAGGATGAGATTGACGACTTAAGTAGGTGAGTCGTGATATATTCCGTGATACGCGCTTATCTCGTTAGGGTTTATTGGCGGCGAAGATTTGGAAGATTATTATGTTTTGGGAATATGAGGTGGTGTTTTTATCGTTTGAAGGCGTTTTGAACGAGTATCCCTGTATTGTAAAGTAGGTAATATTCTTGGTCAACTAGAGAAGCTTTTTTGGCAGGGGTAGTTCATTAAGTGCTTGTGTCTAACCATGGAGTTTCTTGCCGGCTCTTCTCTATAGGAAACGACTAATTGGAACCATGCATCTAAATTCGAATTTTCATGAGCGCCTGTATTGGTTTAAGTGAAATAAAAAAAATGATTTTGATTTTGTTTTATTATGTACCCTTGCAGTAGTAAGTAGTCCAGAATTGGAGACGCTAGTATAGACATAAAAAAAAATACAGGCCTGTTCGATGGTATAATGCAAAAATATACAGGTCGCACGCGCGCCTGCTGAATGTGAGATACTGGGTTCGATTCAGGTCGGGCCAAGTTTACAGTTTTCCGTGTCGAATTTCTTAGTAGCAGTCCGGAGTCTGTATTTGTGTCCGGTTGATGGCAATAGTCTCGCTTCCTATTCTATTACATGGGGCTTAAACATAACGGCGAAGTGAGGGTGTACAGTTGCGGACTTGTACCACATAAAGTCTATAATTGCTTGCATATTACTTTTTCATAAGGTCGATATGACATAATGATATGACATCTTAAACCTTATTGCGCACAGCGTGAGAAGGAATCGACTTTGAAATGGACCGTGTTGTGCAAAAATGATCCAACCCACAAACTTGCCAAAATTAATGTATAAATTGTTCCAAGAGTATTGAATCACTTCTGCTATACAGTTTTAGACTTTTACAACGTTGAGGATTGGAAAAAACTATCATAAAAAAAATAGTCGACAGAATAAAATGAGTCCATTCCACATGAGAATTCTGATCATTTTCGATAGTTTGGCATCAATATCTTAATTTTGGCAAGTTTGTGGGTTGGATCATTTTTGCACAACACGGTCCAAATCTGATAGACATTTCGAGTCCGCGACCATACTATACACCTCTGACAAACGCTTCAACTCCCAAAAAAACATTTTTTTAATCAACTCAATAAAAGTTTTGTTTTCTGTCGCAGTTTTTTTTTATTGTAATTGTTTTACAAAGTCGTTAATTCAGTCAATCATATCCCACGTACCGTACATACAATACGAACTGCTCCACGAATGCAAATGGAATGACGTAAACGCCAAGAAAACTGTCTCAGACAATCCAACAAAGCCGATAGAACCTATAACTCGTACACTCCCCGGTATTGATTAAAAAAGCAACATAAATTAGCGAATTCGAGGGGCTAACGGGGGGAGGAGGTTGTTGTCAAAAAACTTTTATAAGTGTTTATGTGTACGTACCCACCCCCTGGCCCCGCGCGGGGAACTCCCCCGCGCTGACACCCTTTCGCGCATACCCACATTCGTATAAAACACCCGGTACAGGGGAAGGAGAAACTGGTGCCTTGTGGCTATTGGTTTACATTTTTTTTAGTGTTATTTCTTATAAGGTGGATTATCTAATCAATACGTTTAGTATTTTCCAATGCTGCTAACTGAATTCTAACTTCACTACATAGTATAAAACAAAGTCGGTTCCCGCTGTCTGTCCCTATGTATGCTTAGATCTTTAAAACTACGCAACGGATTTTGATGCGTTTTTTTTTAGATAGAGTAATTCAAGAGGAATTTAAAAAAAAAATAAGCTATAAAACGTACACGTGCAAAGCTGGGGCGGGTCGCTAGTAATATTATAAATGCGAAAGTGAGTTAGTTTGTTTGTTACCTTTTCACGCCTAAACCACTGAACTGATCATCCTGAAATTTGGCGTATACGTTGTCAGGTGTACAGAAACGGATATAGGGTACCTTTAATTCCGGTAAAAAGTACTGTTCTCGAGGAAAACAACAATAACGTTAATGGATGTCGCCACGTGTCTTTCGAATCATGATTGAATTATATTAACAAAAAAACTTTAGTAGTGTTTCAAGAGTTGATTCAAATTAAATTCTAATTCTAATTTAACGCGAGCGAAGACGCGGGAAAAAGCTAGTAGACTTATAAGAGAAAGTAAAAAGACAAAAACGGACCCTCCGTACAGTTTTTTTTATCATCTGAATTATTTTAAAGGCATAATTTAAAATCAAACATTGTATTTTGATGCACTCTATTAGTTTATATTGGTAGTTTAGTCTAGGATATAATTTTTCTTTGTTTTTATTTTAGATTTAGTTTGCATTTACTTTTCAGTCAATATCGAAAAAAAAAAACAAAAAAACTTCATAAAATATTAGCTATAACTAAAAAAAATATACACTAAAAAGAAGACAAATATTTACCACACATTTTTTCAAAGCCAATCATAGGAAAGTAGCAAAGGACGATGTTCCGTCAAGATCCTACATTGTTTCTAAACATCCCTTTTCCGACTACGTAGTTATACTAAACCACTTTTCCTCTCGACTGTACACTGACATACAAGTACATGTAAATTAAACACCACCGCACACAGACACGCACACAAATAAAAACGTAAAGAAACACCGCGGAGAGGAAGAATGTATTAAGAAAGCGCGAAAGGGACGCCCTTCTAATTAACACCCCGCGCGGGAAAGAGACGGAGCCATACGACACGCTAATTAAGAATACAAGAAGAAAGACGCGTTTTATGTACAGCCGCGAAAATTGTCAATGTGTGAGTGTACTTTATATGTGTGTCGACGATTTTCCATTTGTAACGCGCATGTGTAGGTGTTGTGTTATTAACTCATTATGTGAAGAGTTAGTAAGTACATAAGCGTTATTTACTGGTTAATTGAAAGCGGTTTCTCCGATAAGAGCCTGGTAAAGACAGCGGTATCGAGACATTTTCTATTTGATTTTGATTTAAGTATGTCCCTTCTCGGTATTACGTAAAAATAATGCGGTGGCTACAAAGTTTTGACTTCGAACTTTTAGTTTGAACAAAGTTCTTACACTTTGTTGTGGATTGATATTTTATTTTTGAACTTCATAGCGTCATTTGATATTATAAAAAGATGTGTTGTATAATGATCTGGTCTTTAATTGTATATTGATATTCGGAATTTATATTATTTTGGAAAATAATCTTGAGTAAATCGATCTTAATATAAGACGGCTTGTTGCTATCTATTTATTGATGTGGGTAACTAACTATACTTATTTCAATCTTTTCTTAACGAAATGAGATGAATTTATTTGCTTAAAAATGTGAAAATTTAAGCTCAGCATATTTATCATTTTCATAGCATAAAAATATATTTTAAGGTTTACATTTTTTTACTATTTCCGGTCATTTATACAATTTAATATCACTCCCATTAATAATCAAATAAATTAAATTACTGGTCTTTTTTGTTTATTATGAGCTAAGAATAGGGGTTTTGTAAAGTCCTCCTGCGTAGTCTTGTATCTGTTAATTATTTAGTTCTTATTTCCAATAATAATTGGTATGAGAGCAAATGAAGATGACACTTCATTATTAATTAACTAAATCTAAATTAACTTCATTAACTATTAAGCATTTTTTCTTCTTTTTTATTTTTCGCATGGAACGTCATTCCATTCTGTATCTAGAAAAGGGTGTTGTTAGCTGCGCTACAGTTTATAGTTTTGCAGCTATCATCGTTTTACTTGTTGTACTTAGTATTGTGTTATTTTTCCGTAATAAACTTTGAAACTTTTGCCAATATCAAAGTCAAAGAAACTAGTCGGGCAATCCCAAAAAATGCACGTGTGTAAACCGTAACTAATCATATATATCAAAGTGGCCCAGAAAAGACTTTACCAACTATTTTCCGTACCGAATTAATTAATAATTAATCATTCCGTGCCTCGCAGAGCACGTTAAACCGTCAGTCCCGGGTGTCATACGAATATCTATGACAGTCATTACTGATAGTCAGAAGCCCGAAAGTTTGACAACCGGACTAACCTTAGGATATCGGCATTGCCCAGGAACTGGGTTGCGGAGGTCACATGGCAGTCGCTCCGTTTAAAATACTGGTATTTAGCCACATCTGGTGAGAAGCTGACCCTAATATAGTTGGGAAAAGGTAGGCAGAACATAAATAATATTAACATCATAAGTTCAAACCAAATCAAATCATTTTTATTTGCAATATAGGTAAGTACAAAATGTTGTTGTAAATATAATATAATTCAGTGGAAAATGTCAGTAAAATTATTCATGTCGATCTTATCTATTATTAAATCATCAATTGTATAATAACATTTTTCATCCAAAAACTTATTCATACATTTTTTTAATCGCATTATATTTAATTTTTTAATGTCATCTGGTAATTTATTAAAGATTTTTTGTGCCATGCAAAGAAAACTCTTACTCAGCAATGCTGTGCCGGTGCCGTACGCAATCTTAAATTAATAGTTACTTAGTTTCCAGCGTATGGCACATATAGGTTGCAGATAAAAATCAGCGTTAGGTGCCCGAAACGGAGCGCCGCCACGCTCAGCAGAGTCCGCGCCAGCACTAACATCATCCTGGAGATGATAGCGAGCAGGCTGGACAGTCGCTTTAGTAGGCACTGGAATAGCCTGCACTTATGTACGTGCGTGTACACCTACTAACATAGAAAATAAGTTATCTTAAACTAACAAATTCTTGTTTCTGTTATTTTAAATTTGTTGTGTGTAACTTTTATGGACCGTAAAGGTCTGAATTAAATTATTTTGTTTTTATTTATAACTCGAAATTGTCAAATTTTCCCAATCAACCTTGAATCTAATGCAATAAATATAATTCAATAAAGATGAAAATCTATTAAAGAAATTTGACAGATTGTAGTAGCTTGATGTGCTGGAATCTGTATCTAGTACTATCATCTAAATGGTGAGCTGATGGCCCTTTTGATACTTATTTTTTGTAATTTTCATGTGTACCTATTGATTATTGTACTGTGTACCAATAAATACACTTTCTTTCTCACTACTCGAATTAAATACTTCCATCAACAAACACTACGGAACTTTATAAAAGTAAAATATTACAAAAATAAGTCCCTCACAGGAAAAGTTCGCCAGTTTTTTTGAGAGGGATCTTATTTATCTTTCTAAGATACGGTCCTTTGATATTATGAGGGTCATGGTCAGCCAATAATGGCTTAAGCGGCTACTTGCAGGACCGAGGACGCCTTCCGGTAAGGACTTAATGATGTAAAGGGATTCAGGGGGACCGAGGGGGTGAATAGAAGAGATTGGGGTAATATTTATATTTTGTTTGGTTATTGTATTAGTTAGGTTGATAAAATAAATATGCTTCTTATGTTTGAAGAAATATTCAGAGTCGGAAGAAAACTAGAAAAAAATGAAGACCATGGAAACAGTGTTCATGCAGGTGTCATGTTTTATTGTGTCATTAATTTTAGAATATTTGAACACCGTTGATGGCTAAATTTGATTTATTTCAGCAATATAATTTTAAAAAGTTGTAGTGACCGGGGGAATTATTCTACACTGTAAGTTTTTATTAATTTGCCCATTTAGCAAGTTCCACCAAATGTGTATACGTACAGTGGGCCAAGAAAACCATTTACCTCCATTGATAAAATATCCTTTTGCAAACAAAATATCTCTAAGGTTGACAACGTCATTTCTATAATAGTAATCTTCAAGGTAAAACAGTTCTTGTCGAGTTACGACGTGCAGAAGACTTAACGTAAGACTGGTAAATTATTTTTTTGGGTGACAGTACCTTAGTACATTGATTGATCAATTTATTTCAGTAGTATCATTCTGTAAGAAACCCACCTCAATATCGACGGTTAGCTCGATATCCACAATGTCACAGTATAGATAATAGAAGCAAATAACACACAGATAATCGACAGTATAATCAATAACGCATAGGTTTGTTATCCACGCTGTGTCACGACAAGTGTCTAATTGACAGTCGCGATCGAGGTGAGATACTTACAGAATTGCACTACTAATGAAGTAGGTACTTGATCAACTAATTAAGTTAATTGAAAAGAATCGTAAGAGTAATTTCTACCTAGACCTTCAACCAAGACCTGTTCGTTTTCAGCAAGGACAAGAACTGGGTCTTATATCTAATTTAGGAAATAATGTTCTCGAGTAATGAAAGTTGATAATGATGATTACTACCCTTAAAGTCCTTTTATTACTGCGCAAAACTGCTTACGTTTTATGGCAGGGTTTTGTTTCAAGATAACTGTTGCTGACAGAATACACGTTTGTCTATGGATAGTTTTTGTAATGGTTAGGTTAGCAGCAGTGATAGCCTAGCAGTTGAACGCTTGCCTAACATGAAGGAAGGTCTGAGTTCGATCCACTTGTCTATGGACAGTTTTATATATGTTGGCAGCAGTAGCAGCCTGGCGGTTGAATGCTTGCCTTCAGGTGCTCCCACACCGCTTTTAGAAATGTTTACAAACATTAGTAAACATTTTCTAAACAAACATAAATAAAAAATATCTGCAAAAAATCTATTAAAATATTATCAATAATCTAATTAGATAGATTAGATTTATTATAATCTGATATTTTTATCTTTTCCTAACATTTTTTGTGTTAGAAAATGTTTGTAAATATTTATAACAGCAATGTGGGAGCACCAGGTTTGAGTTCGAGCCCGGCCCGCAGCTCCGAGTTTTCGAATTCATGTGCGGATTAGAATTTGATAATCGTTTGAAAAATGTCGTGAGGTAATCTGTGCACCTGAGAGGGCTCCATAAAGTTCTCGATGGTGTGTGTATGTGTAGTCTGCCTACCTGCACTAGGTGGACTAAGGTCCGTGGTTAATAGTGGGACAGTAATGAGCTGATTATGTGAGGTTGAAAAACAAACGGGCAGACCAAGAAAAAATCTCTATATCTATAAAAAATCGCGAAACATACATGGGGATTATTGGGGTACCTCTAAGGGTGCTTTACCTCTGGATTTCTGATTGACACTCTTTTTTGGGACAGCTTATGTAAGTGAGAGACAAAAATGCGTCTTACCTCAGAATTAGCATTGTGCCACTTCGTTGTAACGAAGCAGCGCTGGTATTCCGCTAATACCACTTATACCACAGTAACTCTCCGTGAACTTACCTGTCATTTCACTTACCTGTCCTTACCTACATACGAGTATCATCATCATGAAGGGAAAAATAAATACAAGTATATAATTACGCACTTGGTCGCCCCAAATGTCTCTACCGACCACTACAATGGGCCTCTCCTAAAAACGACCTTGATGTCCACATTCTCTACTCTGGGCTAGCAGTCATGAATAATAACAATTCTTAACATTCAAATCCCACATCCCATCGTAATTGCACCTAGGCCGCGACTCAAGTAGGCTCAACAAAAGCCTAATGATGCGTTCCGTACTAACCGAAGATAAGACATATCGCCTTTTGATCACCTACCGACATCAAGAAAACCTTATCGCACTCGCTGTAGGTTTATTTGTTTTAAGCTTTCAATGCGAACGAATGAAACGGCCTGTGTATTGAATTACAACAAACGACCTAAGTCCAATTTGAAATCAAATGAAATTCAACTTTAGAGCGAAAGGAATAGAGTTGAAATTTGTGTGAAGGTTGTGAAAAGATATACAGGTTGAGTATGCCTGTCTTGCTCTCGGAAAAAGCTTGCAAGAAAGCAAAGAATGGTGGAAGAAAGGGGAAGGGACAAGAAGGAGATATGTCTCAGCGGCGGTGATGAATTAAATTTTTAGGGGGTGTTTAGGGGGGCAACTTTGCCCCTTTCATTGGCGCGTCTTCATCCAGTTATTCGTTTCTTTAATTTGTGTTAATTTTTTCTTTTACTTTGTTAATGTGTATCGCGTTTTGGTTTCGTTGGGAGTTTTGTTTACAGATTCTGTATACAAGGTAGGTAGTAACAGTAAATAATAATGCGTATGTGAGAAAAGTCTGTTTTGTATCAAAAATAGGTTCTAAGTAGAAAAAGTGCCTATGCCTATAGGTTTAAATAGGTTGATAAATTAGAACATTGATAAGTTATTTGTGTTAGGTAAATTTAAATATGTATTTATTTTTACAATTAAATAATTATTGGCTAATGTGCAAATTAAATGAGTAAAATAATTCCTTTGAATCTTTTGTTTTGCAGCTAAACAAAGCTCAACTTCAGTCGAAGGAACGAAATTACTGACCTTTGACCATTGGCTATAACGCTCTAGGTATGACACTCAGACCAGCATTGACCATAACGTATTTCAGTCCAGTAATAACAATCAGATAAATTCTTATACATTCGTAATTTAGTGCAAGTCTTCTTGAGTTTGATAATTTAAACTCTGAAGTATCTACTTTGATCTAGTTATTGGAATTCAAAGATTATTAACCAAATATCGTGTGTATCCTCAAACGGCATTTTCCAATAGCCTTCAATACCGCTTCGCCCTCATAATAAACTAAAAAGTTCACAAAAAATAAAAATCGATGACGTCACATTAATTTCCTCCACATCAGACGTCCCCTATGTATGCATGCAAGCTAAGCACGTGTGCACGCACTTTAGACTATTCGAATAGAAAAAAAAAACTCGAATCGATAGCGCAAAACAAAAGCGTAACCCTCTGAAAATGCTAAAATCGATGCGAAGAAGTGTCATTAAAGAACCCCCAAAAATTAAAACCCCCTGTTTGTGTACGCACACACGCGCATGTTAATATGACTAATAGATGCGCACACATGTAAAAAAGTTAATGAACTATTCACGGCAGGATGTGCGATTTTGTATTGGGTTGAATTTTTATGATGCGTTCGGGAGTTTGAATTTGGAATCTAATTTATGATCGTGTTTTGTTTTGATTTGGTTGAGTAGTTCTATTATGATGTTTTGTTATTATTCCTCGTTATTTGCAGTTTTTTTAGGTTTGTCCTTTTTTGTTTTCATTTGTATTATTTATGTTAAGTCTGTGTTTTGATGGTGCAGTTCTATATTTCCTTAGCCTTACTGCCCTATATTGTGAAGGAGAGTCTTAAACCCATTTTTGATTCCACTTGTTTGGTGTTCGTAACCGGGAGAAGATCATTCAAGCTCTATACATTTTTTTTTTTTGAGTTCAAAAAATCTTACAAAACTTGTGTAACTTGGCGGAGTGTATGTGAGACTTGTGTATATAAACGTACCCACGATACAGGAGAAATCCTGGAGAGGGGAAAAGTTTAAAAAAAAAAACTTGGCTGAATATGACCACAGCTTTAGTCCTATAGTAACAAATGAACAGAATAACATGTTCTAACGAGTTAAAAGATTATTTTTGTTTGGCCGGCAGTTTCAAATTTAGCCCAAAATTAACGATGTCCTTTAGGTCTAAATTCATGACAGAGTAAAAATAATAGGTTGTGCCATATTTTTTTAATATGCGTAACGGCTTTATTTACTTTATAAAAATACTTAAGTAGTAAGATTTAACAAAACACTTGGTCAGTGTAAGTAGCAAAAGGACGGTCTTAAATCGTCTGAAATCTGAACGATTGCATGGAAAATTTAAGCAATGGTCAAAAGCAATGACCCAACGAAAAGTAAGGGCTCAAGTGACACTTCACGAGTCGAGGACTTTGTCAAGCAAATGGTCGAGGAATTAATAATTTATTATGTTACCACTGCGAGAGATTGAGTTACAATAAACATTGTAATAGACTTTTTTTTCCTGATCGTGTTTGAAGTAGTAACATATTTGAAAAAGTGATTAAGTACTATTAAGATGAGGTTAGTTTAAAAGTAAAATTTCATCACACTAGGAATCCTCATGATATCGTGGATAGAGATGGGTCATTGACGGTTTTTTGGTTAATGTAATTTAACTGTTAATTATCAACAGTCAAAAACTGTTAAATTATTAACAGGTTTTTCAATGTTCATTCGAGTAAGCATAAAGAGCATAGAGGAGCTCGTGGCTAAATAATTACAGCCGCATAGACCGATCTTCCGGGTTAAGCCACGCTTGCCGAGGTTGGTCTGTGGATGGGTGACCATTTACCATAGCGAGTTTCCTCCGTGCCTCGGAAAGCACGTAAAGCCGTTGGTCCCGGCTGTCATTTGTAGATCTTTGACAGTCGTTACTGTTGGTCAGAAGCCAGAAAGTCTGACAACCAGTCTTACCAAGAGTATCGTATTACCCAGTTACTGGGTTGTGGAGGTCTGATAGGCAGTCGCTCCATGTAAAATACTGATATTCAGCTGCATCCGGTTCGACTGGAAGCCGACCCCAACATAGTTGGGAAAAGGCTAGGCAGATGATGATTCGAGTAAGCATAAGAAGAATTGTTAGCCTATAGCGTCAATTTATGTCAACTTTTTCGATCATTAACAATATTGTTGCCAATAAGTTTTTGAAGATTATTGATAAGAATAATTAACTTTTTATCGAACCGTAATAACAAAATGCCTTAAATTAAAAGCTTCTAGGTATTTTCAACCGATTTTTTCATTGACGAATAACAGTTAACTCGCTAACGAACGAAAGTTTGCTAAAAACTGTTTATTGATTCGAAGACGACCTCTAATCGTGGGTGCGTTTACAGACACAAATCTCACAATATGCAATAACACCCAGACCATAGGTCATAGAAACACTTGTTCCGTGCGGGATCGAGCTCATGAACGCGAAGAAAAGTCCAAGCACTCGGCCATTGCACCAATAATAGTCGTATGAAATAATTGTTCTGATTTCAGATTCACTGATTGACTGCTGCGTTGGTCTAGGGGTCGCAAGCGCGATTGCTGAGCGTGAAGTTCTGTGTTCGATCACTGGATCGGGCAAAGTGTTTTTCATATGGAATTTCTCAGTAGCATCCCGGAGTCTGAATTTGTGCCCGGTTGATGGCAATAGGCTCGCCCACTATTACATGGGATTTAATAATGGTAAATTGAGGGTGCACTATTATATACATACACTTCTGCCCAACCCTTCTAAAAATACAGGCGTGATGATATGTTATTTCAGATTCAAAAACTTTTAAGAAATCTTAATGTAAATGCCATTGGAAATTCTCTGTTATATATTATTATTAATTAAAGTTACACAATTAGGTACACTCGGCCAAAAAAGTTGTATACCACCCTAAGATTGAAATTCTTTTGCACGTCATAAAACAATAAGGTCACTTTTCACTTGCAAAAAATATCTGACAACAACCTTAGCGATATTTTCATTTGAGAGGAACTGTTGTCAAAACTGGTAAACCACTTATTTAGCCCACCGTACACATTCGTATGAAAACAATGGTCAAAGTTTCCTGCTTCATTGATCCCTACATTTAAAAACATTACCAAGCGTCTTTGCCAAACAAAAAGTCTAACCTAAATAAAAGATTTCATCTCAAACTCAACCGTAAATTAAAGTCGGCATCAGTTTCCCCAAAAAAATGTAAACATGCAATATGTGTGTACATTTACATGTATACATGTACACAGCGCAAGGCGGCGATGAGTTTTAAAGTTTTTAAGGGTTCGCCGAAGATTGCGTGTCTTGATTACCGCCCCCCTCCAGGAGGGGGGTACCTCCACACACGGCTAGGGCCGAAAACACCGCTGCCCTCCCTTTTTTAAGGAGGGTAAATTAAAAGTGTTATGTGTGGGTGGTGAGTCTTGATACTTTAAGACAGTTTAAGGCATTTCTTATCTTTTTTTCGCAGCATTAGATATTATGCTGGTACTTAGTCCGTAATGGGAACACATTTAATTTTAAGATTATGGTTGTGTCACTAATTTTAATTAATTTAGATTTTGGGTTCGGCGTTATTGAACCACTGAAGCACGTTTTTTGTGGATTATTGTATAAGTTTTGTACGCTTAGCTTAGTTTTCATTAAGTTTTTGTTAAGTTGTATTGCTCTTAGAAAAAACACACAAGACGGCTTTTTTTATTTAGCTTAATTTGGTTACTAAAAAGTATCAAGATGAGTGTAACATATTCTGTAGTATCTACAGACTCTCTTATTCATTTACGAAAGATTGCTATCTGCATATCTGTCTACTGTACCGATTTATCATTGA
Source organism: Amphipyra tragopoginis (assembly GCA_905220435.1). Lineage (NCBI taxonomy): Eukaryota > Metazoa > Arthropoda > Insecta > Lepidoptera > Noctuidae > Amphipyra > Amphipyra tragopoginis. Next base: position 19,004,189 of record HG992009.1, read on the forward strand.
AATGCCGGTTTTAGTATACATTTTTATATCGATCTTGCTTATGGCTTCTGTTTACGGTTAAACATCAGTAAATGACAGTTAACCATTAGCATTGTTTTGAAAGTGCCGATTCTGTTGTGCACAAACCAAACTTATTTTAAGGCTATTGCTACATTTTTCATTCTGATAAAATTAGAACGAGACGAACGTAAACAAGAGCTGTCAAATTTAGTTAAACTAAAAATTCGAAACGTGAAGAAACGTGCCGAATAAAAACATGATGAAGTTCAAGGCGTAAACTACTTTGACATCTGTAACTTAATTCTTATCTATCGCCATCTTTTTCTTGCGTTGTATGTCAGTAATGGATAGCAATTCTCTAACTTTCGTTTAGGAGAATTGGCACCAGTATCACGCTATAAATCGTCATCATTCAACCGAATAACGTCCGCTGCTGGACATAGGAACGCTATAAATATTTTGTTGTGATTTCATTCAAAGTAAAATAATTTGATATAATTAAGTGAATAGATAGGTCATTGTACTTAGGTCGACTGTCAATTGTCATTTACAGTAGGCCTAGCACAAATATTTTGACGTATAGCAACGTAAACGTTACGTTAATGTGAGTGAATTTTGAATCAAAAATACAACTATTCTATTGCATTTTTGTTTAAATTTATGCGACAACCACAATTTGTGTCATACATAGATATGAATAAAGTTTTCAATTCGATTAAATATTATGTGCGAAACGAGTATTTCCAATTCAAAATTCACTTGCGCTAACGTTACGTTTACGTTACCATACGTCACAACATTCGTGCTAGGTCTACTGATGTTTAACCATAATAAGTAAATTAAAAGTATCAAGATCTCTGACTGTAAGTAAGATATGTGCAAGACAGTCGTCGTTCGCTCGTTCATTTGCAAACGATTGTAATACCGCGTATCTATGTCGTACCGCGTATCTGTCGTACCGCGATATTACTGAAATGTTAGGCAGTTAGATGTTTATTATGTCGCAATTTTTATGTAGCATCGTTTGTGGAATTACTGTTTATTTATTGTTATTATGTGGCAATGTAAATGTACGTAAGTGCGTATTTTTTCTGACTTGTGTATAAGTTATTATTGTAGTACAAATAATTTAAGATTAAAATAAAAGTCTTACGTGGAAGACAGATTTTTTGGAATTAATTCTCTTTCAACATGTGTCCGTAATTTTGTTAACGAAAAACATTTTTGACTACAAAATGTTAACGCCAAACACGCGCCCATTCGGTACGTTAACAAACACGTCACCCCTCTAAAAATTAAAAACAAAACACTCGCATAAAGGCGCACACACACCGACGAAGCTCACCTAATTATCGGCGCGAAGGGACTTTGCATAAGAAAGTATTGCTGCGTTTTACGACGCGTGTCGTGCCCCCACCCCACGGCCCAGATAAAAAATCTCCCATTTCCTTAATTCGTTTATCGGGGCCTGGCGAGGCTTTGTCTCCGATCGATGAACGCCTCCAAATGAGCGCGAAACGTGACGCGCGTGTGTATTAAGCTTAAGGTGACGGTTTTAAGACGCGATTTTTATGTCAGAATTTTGTTATTATGCAGATTGGGCACGGGCGTTTTTGGGTCATTTTTCATGAGGTGGAGCGAGAAAATTATCTGTTGATAAGTTGCAATCTATTGTTAGTGAATAATTCTTGATATTATTTCGTGTGCCTGTCTTAACTAGTGTAAATATTATGAAACAATAGGGAAAACTAGAAAGAATACAAGCTAAATGATTTTTAAGCCCGTCTAAATATTTCGCTCATATCTTTGCCTAATATATTACTCATCACATCTCTTGAGAAGTAGAAAGTGTCATAATCATAGTTTGACTAAAATAAATCAAAAAATCATAACTCGAAAACTACAAAAAATCGCGGAACATACATGGGGGTGATTTGGGTACCTCTAAAGATACTCTATCTCTGGACTTACACTTGACACTATTTTTTAAGATAAAAATCAGGCATTTTTGACATTCATAGTATCAGAGTATCAAAGCTAACGAATTTCTGACACTCCTAACAATTAAACTAACAAAAAAAACTAAAAACAAGCAAAATTAAATTAAAAGCCACGCGCGAACAAACTAAAGCAATCAGCCGTCCCCTAAAACACGCCACAAAAGTCAATAAATTAAGCCCAGGAACACATGTATCGGCCCCCCGTTTCCAACGATAACTTAGTAATTAAGAAAGGCATTAATCATTGCATGGGACAGACTCAGTCTGATTGCGAATGTGACAAACTGGCATAAGTCATGCGTTCGGGCACAGTCGTGGGTGCTATGCCTTAGTGCTGCGATATGCGGATCAGATATTCGAATGCTGCGGTTTTCTATTGATTTTATCTCTTACTAGCTCTTGCCCGTGGCGTTGCTCGCGTTAATTTATAATAAAAAAAAAACTCTTAACACCATACTAAAGTTTCTTTAATAATATAATTCAATTATGATTCGAAAAACACGTGGCGCCATCTATTATCTTTATTGTTGTTTTCCTCGGGAACAGTACTTTTTTGCGGGATGAAAGGTACCCTATGTCCGTTTTTGTGCACCTGACAACGTATGCACAACATTTCAGGATGATCGGTTAAGTGGTTTAGGCGTGTAAAGGTAACAAACAAACAAACTTACTTTCGTATTTATAATATTAAGTTAGGATAAAACTTTTTAAATGTGAATATCCTTCTGGTAATCTAGAAGCAGTAAGGAGAAAGAAAGAAAGAAAGAAAGAAAATACATTCATTTAACACAGACCAAAAGGCACACAGTACAAAACAAAGCATAAGAAAAAACAAAAAAAGAAATTAGCAGGGAAGTGTGCCTCACGGTTGCGCCAAAAAGGTCCAGTTCAGCAAAAAATGCCAGACAACTAGTGCCCGATGCTGGTTTTCAACTGGACCTCATGTGTGAGGTGACGGATGTAAGTCAGTGTACTGCAGGAGGGCATGGACTTGTGGCTAATTAACAACCGCACGGATCATATGATTTGCAAGGTTAAGCTGCGCTTGCCGCGGTCAGTCCGTGGATGGGTGACCATTCGTTACCCAACGAGACCCCTCCGTGCCTCGGTAAGCACGTTAAACAGTCGGTCGTGGGTGTCATACGAATACCAATGACAGTCGTCACGGGTATTCAGAAGCTCGAAAGTCTGACAACCGGTCTTAGCTTAGGATATCGGCATTGCCCAATAACTGGGTTGTGGAGGTCTGATGGCAGTTGTTCCAAGTAAAATACTGGTATTCAGCAGCATAGTTAAACCGGAAGCTAATCCCACATAGTTGGAAAAAAGCAAGACAGAGAAAACTTAACCGGTAGAGGCCCGACCGACGATCCGGATCGTCAGTGCCATTGTTTATCTAGTGTGTCTATAATTACAGTACTCGATCGGTCCTGTGTAGTACTGTAATTATAGACACAATAGATAAACAATGGCACTGACCATCCGGATCGTCGGGCGGGCCTCTACCGGTTAAAAGCAGTAACGGAGGACGTTGCCTCAACAAAAAAAAGTGTTCTGATGGTGTGTGAAGTCCGCAAACCCGCACCAGAACAGCGTAGAGGACTAAGTCCTAAACCCTTCTGAAAAGAAGCCCAAGAAGCCCGTGCCCAGCAGTGGGCAGCAACGGGCTAAACATTATTATTATATCCAGGCAATAGTTCAATGGCTAAAACTGAAGACCTATGATGACATTGAATTATTGCTGCAAGCATCGTCATTATAAGTTGATAAGATTCACCCACGCACCCACACCCACATACACTTACACACATGCACACACACACACTCAAACACACACTAATTTAGATAATATCTCTAAGTTTTTTCTTTTCTTGTTAATTTTATATTTGTTTTGTTTCTTGTTTAAATTCTATCTTCTTCTTCTTCTTTTGGTACACTTTATAATTTAATATTCAAGAACGGGGCCTCCTAGCACAGGTATATTCTTTACTTAAAAGGAGGTCCCTATGTGAGATTTATTGCAAAGTGTACAAGATTTGTAAATAAACCTTATTTTATTTATTTTTATTTATATCCTTCTGAGTAAGCTTCTAATGTATTTAGTGCTAGTATTAAACTTGATACCGGAGTTAGGTCCAGATCAGATTTTTCTTGGTCGCTTGAAGGAGTGACGTGAAGTTTGGGAACGACCAGTGTTGCTAGACCCGTTTTTTAAATCACCGGGACTGAAATGAAAAAAAAGCAGGACTGGGACGTAGAAGAAAAGTGTAACATTGTTAATTATTTACTTAGTTAAAATCCTTTAATTCTAATAAGACTCTCTAAACAAAATCACTGAAAATTTATTGAAATTATTCACTTTAAACTAGGGCGCCTCTATTTCCCGAAGGGTTGGGCAGAGGTGTATAGTACACCCTCATTTCGCCGTTATGTTTAAGTCCCATGTAATATCGGGCAAGCCAAGCCATCAACCGGGCACAAAACTAGACTTCGGGCTGCTGCTGAGAAATTCCACACGGAAAAACCCAATAGCACTTTGCAGCAGTCGCGCGACTAGTGACCAACGAGGAGGCAGTGTATACAAACCACAGGTCAAACTGAGAATCTCCTTTTTTGAAGTCGGATAAAATATAGGTGTGTTGTGTGCAGCAACACTAACCGTAGCATGAATTGTTGCGTTTACAGATATTTCAAATCTGTACCATTCAATAGTATGTAATGAAGTTTGCAGTTTATTTGAATATAAGTCTGATGCAATATCGTATTATGTATACAAATGTCGTATATTTTACGTGTGGAGGTGTAATGTTAGGATTTATGTGTGAAATATCGTAGACAAGTATTGTCGTTAGATTATTGTAGAGCAATACACTTCCAAATGTTATTTAAAATACGGAAATATATAAATCATCGGATATAATTTGTAGCGTTGCTATATCAATGGTTGCCTAAAATGTCCATTTTACCACTTAGAAGTTACTTAGAAGTTGGTGAAACATCAATCATAATAATATGCCTGCACATATCTTCATGTCTACACACGCTACCCCTTGAAAACTTCCATCTAACTGACCTTTTGGTTCTGAGCACAACATGCGGTATTGGACAGTGTGTTTGTTGTGCTAGATTACTTTTCTTGGGGCATCTTAAGTACAAAGTTTTTACAGAAAGAATAACGCATTAAAGTCCCAAATCTCATTAGGCTAACCGCAGATGGGCCACTAGCTCGCACTAAGATACAGTCGATCGCCATTTGTTTTTAGCTGCAGATCATACTCATGACTGCAGCTATAAACAAATAGCGATCAACTGTGCCTCGAGCCATTAACATAACCTTCAGAGTGGCTAGTATAGAGAAAATTTACTAAGGTTTTCAAAAAATCATACTATCAAACCTTAACATGCAGTTGGAAGCTACCCATGAATAATGTAATTTTCAGACTGTTTGACCAAAAAATACGTAGACTGGTATAGATTAACCCCGCATGCTTAGTGCCTAAGCCTTACCTAATCATTGTATACATAAAGATTTTTCTGTCAGGTGAAGAAGACAAAGGGTGATTAACTGCTAAAAAAAGAATAAGTCACAAACCAACTAACACAAACGACTCATGAAGTGCTAGTGCAAACTTTTCGGTCATGTTGACATAGAATTCTTAACCCACCATTAAAATTATGAGCAACACAAGCAACACGATGTAAACACGGTTCCGTATACCAAAGTTACGTCACACCTCACGCTCAACGTTTCAAACATTTACTTTTTAATATACCAAACGTTTCGCCAAAAATTGGGGCATCGTTCGCACCTCTAGAAAAATCGGGAGGTGGATTTACCAACTTAATCCTGCAGTCATCATGACCTCTATCTTTGGAAGGAATAAAGTTCAGAATTGAGTAGGGTGTGGTGCTGATATCGATGTGAATTAACATGAGGGAGTGGACGTGACATTTATTGTTTGACAGCCATCGATCTGCCCTTTGCTATGCGAAGCGTGAAGCAGCCAAAGTTCATGGGGTATTCCTCTTCTTCGCTGAATAATGGGGGCCTCAGAATTGCAGGTGTGGTGTGTGAAAGACGTGTTTGAATTAAAAAGTGGAGCAGCTTTGTGCTTTTACTCAAACATTTTTGAAGGCTGTGTGTTTTGAACGATTTGCTTCAACGATTTCGTTGGAATCATAAAAATTAAATATAATGTTGACTGCTTATAATTTGGTATTTATAAAATCGACTAAGGTCAAGACTGTTATATCTACCATACCACGGGATGAAGTGGTAGTAGACTAGTAGGTAGTGTAACACAATGTATTGCAACTTTATCAAACAAACTCCGTAGCCAAATAGATCAACGAATTTAAGAAGGTAGTTAGGGCTTTCTCATTCAACGTGGAAAAGGTACCTGCGACACTTTCAAAGTCACGAAAAGTGAACTAAAGTCTTGAAATAAAAATTGAATAAAAACAACCCAACGACCAAGGTGTTAGTGCGCAACTTAGAATATAAAAGTCAAAACTCGCGCTTTATGATAAAACTCAAATACCCAGAGATTAGGTACCACTCCTGTAGTATATAAATGACGTAATGACATTAAATGGTACCATCATATTCTATGATTTGATTAAGGACAGTAAACAACAAAAAAAAATTCATGCATGTTTTTTTGCTATTCCAATGTCACTCATTCCTCTAGGTGAAGGGATATCGAAGTGGACACTAATTTCAGCTATATCTGCTCTACATGTGTCAATAAAGATCATTTGGGTTGAAACAGGTCACAGACTAACATAACTTCGCGTAGAGATCTTGATATGTGTAAAATTATTAATTATATCTTAAGAAAAAAATTTGAATAATTTATTGAATTTGCTTGATTTATTTTCTGTGTGCGGTCACGTTTTATAGTACGAGTATTAGGCAGTTGTCCTCCCGCCGGCGAGGAAGCGACTAACTATCGGCTATTTACTCGCTCAAGAAAAAAAATTCTCGCTAAAAAAAAGAGATGCATATGTTAATAGTTAATCGCTGACTGTTCACCTTGCCGGCGAGGACTCGCTCCAATAATTTGTCGCTGAGCGACAAGAGCTATCAAAGATAATACTCGCTCAGCGATACTTGCTCAGCGATGCTCGCTTGGCGGTCAGAACTCACGCCGAGAGACCAACCAGCGGTCATTTGCGAGTGATGGGAGTAATCGGCCGTCGCACTCGCACACTCACTTATAGCCCAGCGACAAAACTATTGGAACTACACACTCGCTTCTCGCTGCTCGCCAACTCGTTTCTAGCTGCTAGCTCTACTCGCTGTCATCTTTGGGACAAGTGCCTTAGTAGGATTTTAGCTGATTACGAAATACAGTTATCCAAATCTAAACATTATTTACCAAATATTGCGTGATCATATAAATAAATCTTACTTAATATTACGTACATTGTCACATGTTTACAAATCCGCGGCGGATTATCTAATTTGTTCGCGGATGTCGTCGACAGGATGACGGGAGACGATAGAATCCCCATCGATCCCCTCATACGATTTGAATGTGTTAAACTTGTTACACAGCGGGTCCCACTGGGTTTTTCCTTGAGAAATAGATAGTGTTTTTCTTGTTTGAGAACATTATATTATGTTTATAAAAATAAATCCCTATTTCCCTTGGTCACGGCATCACGCGTGAGCGGCTGGACCGATTTAGCAAAATATTTTTTTGTTGTGTTATTAATTGTCAGGAACAGGTTCTTATGAAAGAAAATTATGATAATTAAAAAAAAAAACAAAATTATCTCAGTAGGTATGTCCATATTCTTCATTTATTTTGTTTACCGCATGCATGAAAATGGTTTTAACTTTTTGTTACTATTTTGATTTTGTTTATGAAGGTAGGTAGTAGGTAAGTAGTAGGTAGGTAAGTAGTAAGTAGGAATAAAAAACTTTAAAAAAGTAAAAACCGACTTCAAAAAAAACTAAACGGAGTAAAATAATTATCATTTAATAAAACTACCAGTTTCAGAAGTCGGTGCATTCAATTTGTTTCAGCGTAGAACACCGACTTCTGAAACTGGTATTAAATGATAATTATTTTACTCCGTTTAGTTTTTTTTGAAGTCGGTTTTTACTTTTTTAAAGTTTTTTATTTTATACTTTTTAGTGCCACAAATTACAATTACAATAGTGTACAAATTCTCGAACCAGCACTACAACTAGAACGTCGTCTACATACGATTTGTGTTTTTTTTTTGTTTTTGTAGATTTTTTCAAAAAGTGCTGAATCAATTTAAATAAAATTTATATGGGACTACCTCTGAAGTATGGCCTACAAAACAAAAAAAGAATCATCAAAATCCATTCATAATTGGGGAGATACCGCGTAACAAACACACAAAAAAAAAAAAAACATTTAGGCGAATTGAGAACCTCCTCCTTTTTGAAGTCGGTTAAAAATTAAGTGCATTGCAACGCATGCCGTACAACTAGTATTATTATAGAAACCTTAGTAGTGTGTTAAGAGATTTTTTGAGCTTAATTAACGGGATCAAAGCCGCGGGTAAAAGTTAATAATAATTATATGAAAAGTTAGTTGCTTATAATTTGAGGTCATGCTTTTTTAAATCATTGACTTAATGACTTTAGTCGCACTTGATTGTAAGACGGGGTCTAAGATGAAGCTCACGAATCCAAGCAAAAAATATACAACGTGTTTCATAATTTCCGACGAAAAAGAAAATATTAATCAAGTAGTCTATTATGGTTGTTGTCATTTACCTCTCAGAGGAAATTAGGTAAGAATGTAAATAACTTTTATGTTTTCAGGGTTGCGTTTCAGTGATGATTATGTTATGTTTTATCAATTTTTTTGGGTAATACTATGTATATTTGTTTGAAAATATTGCCAATAGACTCTTTACAAGAGACGTTTTAACCCCCTTTCGGCTTTAGGGGTATTTTTGTAACACGTTGTATAGAGGAATCCCCCTTCTGTTTTTTACATACACGGTTAACTGCTTGGCTTTAATGTGAGGGTGGTAGCTAGCCAGGCGGACCGTATAGATTCTACCACCAAGCGTGCTGTTAATAAAAATAAATACAAAATCAGGGTCAAATAATTAATAACTGTTGTGGTCAATTTAGTGGCAATAGCAGAAAACAGGTTTTCAATGTTTACAGGGAAAATTATTTACATTTCGATTGAAGGTTATTTGACCTCTAGGTAAATTGAGTTTTAACAACCTAGAACCCTTTTAAGTCAAGTGAAAGGATGCGCATGATGTCTTTGACTATTCTGAGCAGTTCTCGTATCGCTCGTGTTGACACGGGAGTAGAACTGACCATTCTGTGAGACATTGGGACGTCTAAAACTTTTAGAGGAGAAGCAGAATGTTTTTGAGCAATTGCGCATGTTGGCTTTATCGCATGAGTCAGGATGCGTTCAAATATTCGCGGTTTTATTCAGCGTGATAGCGCGCGCTCTTCTCTTACGATTCGCTCGGGCCTCAGAAAGTTTGGAATTTAATAGTTAGTCCCTTGTCTTAACATACATTTTCTATTGATGTAAAGTACATGCGTACGATCAGCGCCCAAATAGATATTACGTAGTACACGGGTCGCAATCGCGCAGCGTTCGCGCCTCATCTGAAACGCGTGTCATCTGAACGCGTTCTAATAAGACAAGTAAACGATATTCATAAGATTTAAAACTTTGTAGGCAGTACAAAGGTGTGACGAAACGAAACGACGCGGCGACGCCATGTTTCTTTATAACATGATATTACTCTCCCATCTTTAATTAATCTTTGCGTCACAATAGTATTATGTTTTCAAACAAAAATCCACCCTTTAAGAAAACAACCCTTTCTAAATAACGATGGCGACGTTCAAATTATTTTACAAGGAAAATTATTCACATTTTAATCTATTGAAGTTGGAGATTTTATTCAGTTTTTGGTAAAGATCGGTTTAACATGTAAAGCTGTAATCACGTGCGCCCTTGAATTATGAAAAGCATGTTCATGTCAATTTCCAATTCAAGCTAGATTTAGAAAAATAACAAAAGTTTACGTGTCATCTTTTTCTTCCAATTTGATTACTCGTAATCGATTGGCAATCAGCATTCTAATTGCGCAACACACTCGTCATCGCTATGGCTATGATTTTGGATTCCCTAGAAACGTTTGTATTAACAATCCGATTTCTCCACAACTATGTACCAGGCAATGAATATTGTTTTTGATACATCAACTGTCATGATTGATGTTGGTGTCGTTACGCAGTTGTCCTGCTGTTCGTCGGTCCAACTGATGGGAAGTAGTTCCGTCAATGTACACCAACAACACTAAGAAGATTGCTGATGCGTTGCTAACTTTAGAGATAGAGTTAAAAAGTCTCAAGGGCCTGTAATTCCACCGGCACTTTCAAACCGAAACACAGCAATGCTGCTTAGCGACAGACATTGGTATAGTGATAGTACAATCCGCGAGGCCTAAGCTGAGCTTTGCATTTGTGTGAGTGCACATAGATAGTGTAGGTGTGATGTCGACCTAGAGCGCGACGTGTCCTTTGCTCGATTCAAACCGGTTTATACTGCTTTTTGGTACATTTTTGTGTGATCACTCACACAAATGTAAAGCTCAGCTTAGGCCTCGCGGACTATATTTCTCCGGACGAACTCTTTTACAAGGACTTCTACTAACTTCCAGGTTGTATTATAGCCTACACATTCAGGTATTTGCCAGGGTTCAAAAATTCATCTGGTAAGCCTCCTATGGAATAGGGTATTTGACTGAAAAAATCTAATTAGTCCGTCAGTTAGATTATCAAAAAATATTTGATCCGTAATTTTTCTTTTGTTACGTAAACCAAAATTGACGGAGATAAGACACTTTTTAAATTGGCAAAACGTCACAAGCAAGTAAAATTTTTATTAACTTCTTACGTCACTCACAAGCCCCCACTCTCGAGTTTTGATGCGTTTTATCTTTCCAAATATTCATAGATTTAACAAAAGAAAAAATACGTGTCCATTATTTTTCAAAACTCTAACTGGCGGACTAATTAGATTTGCAATTTGATGATGCTGTCAACATGCCTATTGGTAGTATTAATGTTTTCTTACAGGAACAGTTTTCCAGTTCACGTATAGTTCAACCGTACTTCACGAATATCTTTTCACACCGATAATTCAGCCTTCATCTAGCTGACTCTTTCCCAATCCTCCACCAGTAACGCCCTAAGCCGAGGTCCGAGTCCCACTAGAGGTCGTCCTTAGTGATGTTCTTCTTCTCTCGTTTCAGCAAGAGCTATACGAAAACAGCTCATGCTGTGGTGAAAAGATTAGTCAGTCAGCAAGGTTGGTAGCGGGGCTGACTGCCCAGGGTGCGCCGGACATACTTAAGTATCGTCACTCGTGGAAGCTCTTTTCATGCACCCCATGTTGTTGCTAGTAATCATGATGTTACTGTAGTATAAGTAGGTAGCTTAGGTTAAGTACTCTACTTCCCGCCCATTGGCTGGAGACTCTTCAGGTTTTGCCAATAACTGCCCAGTTACGTAGAAACTGTCTGCAAAGACCATCTACAAGCAGAACAATAGAAAAAATAAACGCATATCTTCCTGTTCTTTCTTCTACGATTTTTATTTATTAAATATCCTACACCTATTTTATTTTCCATCTACCCAACCCAACAAGTATCTTCCTTCGGGACCCTTTACATGCCAGAAAGTGTCAAATCATCTCACAAGGAATAACGTGTGAAAAACACGGCGCTCACACCCCGGGCTACGATTGTATCGACACATTGTTATGGCGCGAACTTGTTCACAATGGTGTTTGATGATCAGCGAACGTTTAAGAGTTTTGGATCCTGAGGGACTTGATTTGGAGATAAAAAATATGTATTTAGTTATGGGGTTTTATATTTTTGAGGCGTGGGTATAATCAGCTCATTCCTGTTTCACTGTTGGGCATGAGTCTCTTTACAAAATGAGGAGGGTTTATGTCGTAGTTTACCACGTTGGCTTGAAACGCATGTAACATTTTAGAGCCCTTTTAGGTGTGCAGATTACTTCTTCTTCTTCTATCGTATTGGCACAAGCTGTACGAGAATAGGTCGCGCCGTAGTGAAAAGATTAGCCAGTCAGCAAGGTTGGTAGCGGGGCTGACTGCCCAGGGTGCGCCGGATGTACTTAAGTATCGTCACTCGTGAAGGCTCTTTTCATGCATCCCATTTCTTTCACTGTTAACGCAAGTAATAATCAATTTCTGATCCGCACATTAATTCGATAAGTCAGAGTTGCGGGCTGGGATCGACCTCAGACTTTTCTGCATGGAAGGCAAGAGTTCAACCGCTAAACTGCAAGTTTTCAAACGGTTAGGCTTCTTTTAGAGCAATACTTGCAATTTAAATGCACAATAAACTTCTACTATTCCTATTAAGGCTTCCAGCTAAGCTAAAGGTATTTATAGAATACAACTTCATAATCACCAGGCTCCATTATTTAAGAAGAACAGGAAGCAGCAAAAGGAATGATCAGAACCAGAAGAAACCGATTCTTGTTTAATGTCTCATAACTAGTGACCCGCACCGGCTTCGCACGTGTACGTTTTATAGCTTAAAATCTGTCTCTTGAATCACTCTATCTATTCAAAAAAACCGCATCAAAATCCGTTGCGTAGTTTTAAATGTAGTGATAGGTACATCTTTTTAACTTGCTGTTGCTACTTCTCTTACGCTAAACTTGAATAATTACTGATAAGTTATAAACCGATCGCATTTGAATCAGGCCGTGGCTGTGGTGAAGTACTCTTGCTCATAGATAACTCCGAACTATAATGTATGTGACATTTTATAAGGATTCACAAAACCAAAACAAACCATACAAAATTTTAATCAATTTACGTATTCGTACCAACAAATTGGGCCCCACATTCTCCACAAAAAAATTAATAAATTTCACCTGAAATACACTTAATAATCTCCGCTCACATCCCTACATAATTTAAACAGAAAATGAGAAAAGAATCTCTAAGAAACGCACGAAGACCGAAGACTCCCTCATACATGCGTACCCATACTTAGTGAGTTACACCCCAAATTAATAGCATCCTAACAAAAAACTCCCCCCTGTCTTATGAGGGGGGGTTCATTTGCATATATGTCCCCCCAGCACCCCAAGGAATGGCGAGGATGTATTTTTAATTTCATTCTTATCCCTGTGCTTAAATCATGAGAGCGGCCATGCGTGCGAGGGTCTCCCCTGCCCCCCTTCCCTCCCCTGGCCCGTGCCTCCCCCCCTGCGGCCGTTAGCTTGCGTCATACGTCGCTAACCACGTACAGTAAAAAGAAAAGAAATCTTAATAAGTTTGTTAGGGTGCGCTAGAGTTGTGTGGATGTGACTGTTAATGAACGTTGGTGAATATTTGAATTTGTGTCGTAGAGTGTGAATGATTCCATGATTGGATAAGTTATCTGGTTCATTGAAAGGTGATAGATTCTGCAATATTGAAATTAGTTACAAACGTTCAGTGGGTACTTCCTAATGATTAATAGGTGCTTATAAAAATAAAAAAAATAGAAATAAACACATTAATTGCATACAGGTAGTTGGTACCTATACATACTAATAACGATCCTGTGCTAACAAATGAGCACGCGCATCAAGGACACAATTTAAAATTATCACATGCTGAACATCTTAACAGATAACATTTGATACTCCATATATGGGCCTATTTCAATCTCCATTTAATAGCTATCTAATTCAGTCAACACTAGACCTGCAGCAATAAGTAGCACTTTGCTTTCTTTATGCAAGCGCGCTCGCTATAACTTTTGAAATAGATTTTTCATTTCTTGCAATTCTCCTATAAAAGAACTACTCCAAAATAAGTGGACCACTTGACCGTACGATACGTGGACCGTGCATTGCAGAAATGTTATTTACTTAATATTATTTATGCACTAATTAGAGAAGCCGCATCTATATAAAGCCAACGTCATAAGCAGCCACCTAAAAAAACAAGCGTCGTCATTTTGGTGAGCAAATTTCGTGGAAGTTTTCCGTTCTTCCTTCTCCATACTATATATTATCTGTGCATGTATTTGTGTGTTGACATTACGCGTCGTACTTGTGTGACATTTGGCACGAGCGCCAAATTTTAAGACTTTTTTTTTAAGTAGTTGTGTTGTCATTTTGTTTGGTTTCCTTGATAGAATGATGGATTGGGTGTCGCGTTACGGTTGTGATTCCAGAATGTTCTACCCATTGGTGGAATGGTAGGGTACGTTTTTTATTTATAATGAGTATTGTATTTAGTAGTTTAATAGCAGTGATAGTCTTACGGTTGAACGCTTGCCTTTAATGCGGAGGTCTGAATTCAATCCCGGCTTGCATCTCTGACTATTCAAATTCACGTGCAGATTCACTCGTAAGGAAACCTGAGTACCTGAAAGGGCTCTATAAAGTTCTTGATGGTGTGTGTCAACCCGGCTCAGGTCAGCGTGGTGGATTAAGGCGCTTCCCCAACAAAAAGCATTATTTCTGTCAACACACAACATATTGAAATTTCGTACGTAAAACATTTTAGTCAAGTGTTGTAGTTTTCGAACACCAAAAAACAACACTTGACATCCTAGGTTAGAAGTTTTAGTAATTAATGCTAAAAACGGCCGTTTTTGGTACTTATCGCTAAAACTTCGAATCCAGAAGCTCTAGTGTTGATATTTGGTGTTCGAAAATTTCTACAACACTTGACTAAAATATTGTACGTACGAAATTTCAATATGATGTGTCATATCATCTGCCTAGCCTTTTCCCAACTATGTTGGGGTCGGCTTCTAGTCGAACCGGATGCAGCTGAATATCAGTATTTTACATGGAGCAACTGCCTATCAGACCTCCACAACCCAGTAACTGGGTAATACGATACTCTTGGTAAGACTGGTTGTCAGACTTTCTGGCTTCTGACCAACAGTAACGACTGTCAAAGATCTACAAATGACAGCCGGGACCAACGGCTTTACGTGCTTTCCGAGGCACGGAGGAAACTCGCTATGGTAAATGGTCTTCCATCCACAGACCAACCTCGGCAAGCGCGGCTTAACCCGGAAGATCGGTCTATGCGGCTGTAATTATTTAGCCACGAGCTCCTCAATATGATGTGTGTTGACAGAAATAATGTTTTTTTTCTGAAGTGGCGCCACTTTCGGCGGGGGAAGTGCCTTAAGGTCAAAACCCTATTCATTCTGAGATGAGACCCACACCTTGCTGTGGGACAGTAATGGGTTGATCATGATGACTATGATATTATAAGAGAAAGATGTTAGGATCTTTAGCCTCTTGATCACTGCTTGACCTGTTAAGATGATGTGACGTATAATTGCACTATTACAGCTGCAGATCTTCTATAGTCGAAAGCCAATCGTAAACTTGATTTTGGCTTAGTATTCTCATAGCATAATTAGTCCATTTCTGTTCCAATGCTGGACTTGGGCTCTTATTAGAATGAGAATGGTTTAGTTTTTAGTCCATCACTCTGGCTTGGCGAGAGTTGACGGACTATACAGGGCTTCAAATTAGTCTAGATTGTGTAATCTAGACCTTTTTGAAACCCTGTCATGTGTGCAGGTTTCATCATGATGTTTTCCTTCGCCTCCGCTTATTAATTCCAAAAGTCAGTCAATGCAAGCTTTGAACCACTAGGCACTGCTTTTAATTTTGGCGTACTGGCTGGTATTTTATCTCTTCTGAAATAGCTCCTACGCAGAGTTTGTCTTTAATAATACGAACTTTAACCAAACTGTATCACATAAGTATAATTTGCCTCAAACCTGTGTTACAACTAAGAATTTTGTAACATACAACTCCAATTAGACATTGCGTGGGCTGAGAATCGAACTCACAATCACTATTAAACCATAATAGAAGTAGTAACAATTAGTTCAAAGACATTAATCGAAACCAGTAAGTTATAAATGAAAATAACAGATGGTTAGGTCTTGTATGAAACAATTTAGATACCACCCTCACATTAAAGTCCAGCGCAAAGCAGTTCGTAGCATCGTATGTGAGAGCCAGAAGGATAAAGGGGAGTTCCTATATATCTTTGTTACTTGGGTTCATCGTGTGTTCCATCTTAGACCATTTCAGCGCTTACCATCAGGAGGCCTACTCCCTAAGTCCGTCAACGAAATTAGTCGCCCGTCCGAAAGTGAACCGAAACGTAGGAGTGAACAAAACAAGTGTCAAGTTCAACTTTTCGGACGGGCAAGAACACATCGGTAGTAGAGACAACTGTCAAATCGTGTTGTCATCCATTCTTAGTTGGGGCCCCGAAATAATCGTACGTCCGTAGATGATAGGGAATAGGAAACGCTCGTAACTAAGGCCGAAACCACGGACTTCGTGCTTAGGGAGTAGACCCCTCCAGGTCCGATAAAAATAAACGCGATCAAGTCAAATAAATGTTGATAGACTCAAAATTATAACAGTGTTTCACATTTTTGTCTCTGTATTTTTGGAGATTTAATGACGTCATGGCGGTAGTCGCACATGCTTACTTATAGGAACTGTCAAAATGGTCTATAAAACAGTATGCTGTGCGCCTACTCAGCTCCCTTACTTTTTTGAGACCTTTTGGATTGGACGGACGTTCACAATTGTTATAATTGTTGTTTTTTTTGTTTCTTGATTTTAATTATGACTGTGTTTGATTTTCCTTCATTGGAATGATAACTGATCGTGATAAACGATTCAGTTCATATGTGCCATCCTGTTTTTAATAAATAACGCTCCAGAAAGCTGAAAAGTTATGAATACTATTTGTAAATTCTGTTGTTTGCTACCCTTCGGGCTAGCTGAAAGTATATAAAACATAATGTGATTAATAAAGACTTATAACTTGCAAATAATGTCCTTAAGACGACAGGCCACAACACGGTACAAAAACTTCCATTACATTACCTCAGAATCCTTTACTTAACTCTAACTTATACCCTTTGTACTTACCCATCAGAATTACTCTTGCACCAATAAATTAAAATAAGCATTAACCCGCGTTTCCCCTTCCAAAAACTTACCCAACTCAATTACCAACAAAGAAACTCGCCTCGACTTCCGAACTTTGACATTCTAGAAAAAAAAAATTAAAGATAATGCAAAAACCACGAAACCTTTATAATCGCATCAGCAAACCAGGATTGTTCCCGTTAATTATTGATAGAATGAAACTTTTATCAAAACTTCAGGAACAGAAGCCGAAATTATTTGAAAGCAAGCAAACCCTTCATAATGCTTGCGAAAATATTAAAACAAAGCCAAGGTGGCCGCCCTGCCTTCTACGGACAGGCCAACTTACTATTTATATAGAGTTGTTTGTTAGATTTAAATGTGTCCTTTGTCACACTTGCATTAAAGTTGTGGAGTTCGTGCCGGTGGAAATGTATAGCGGTTCCCTGATGTCGACATATTAGGAGGTACTTATGAAGCTTCCATAGTCAAAAAAGAGAAATAAGGCAATAAAAAAAAACAGATAAAAAATATTAATAAAAAAACAGCTTCTTGGTCAGATGACGCATAGTTTTATATAGTATTCGCAGTGACAGAAAAAAAAGGTTCTTAAAAGTACTTATTAATTGCACAGTTATTTACAATGACTTTCATAAGCCGGGTCCGCTGCGCCGTATTTTCGTGTTTGCAAACAGGATAACATTGTTTGCTAACCGAATAGGGGCGTGGCCTAACAGTTTTGTTAGCAAAATTGGCGCTGCGGACCCGGCTTAAAACCGAATAGGGGCGTGGCCTAACAGTTTTGTTCGCAAAAACACAATAACATGTTAGAAAATTGGCGCTGCAGACTCGGCATTACGTGTAGACGTGTACAGATATCATTTTTCCAATCAGCTGTCACAAAGCAAGCGAAGGCGGGGGAAAACATGACAGCTAATTTTCTTTTTTTAAAGATGCGTTCCATTTAACTATAATTATGAGCCCGTAAATGTATTGTACACGGGACTTCTTGTAGATGGATTCTATTGGATATGTTTCTTTCCCATTTCGATAGAATAATAACATAACATAGCAGCACGCCTGTATTTACGGAAGGGTTGAGCAGAGATGTATAGTAAAGCCTCATTTCGCCGTTATGTTAATTCCCATGAAATAGAGGGCAAGGCTATTGCCATTAACCGGGCAAAAATCCAGACTCCAGGCTGCTACTGAGAAATTGTATACTTTATTGGATTATTAAACACAATTAATATTGTTCCAAGTAGAATAATTGCATCAAAATTAAACTTTCAATCAGTTTAATTAATTACCTATTGTCTTTCTAAGTTCAATACGTCACGCTATTAAAACAATTATTGTTTTTACTGTCAGTCGCTGAGACATCATAAATAAACTGCTACCTTTTTTGTAGGCTGACATATAATGTTTTTTAGTTCTTAACCACTTTAGCATCTCTTACGCTTTGATCAATTCTCGTTTCTTCTCGGTATGAGAAGAGGTTTTTGAAAAGTAGTGGGACATTTATATTCAATTCAATTTATTCAGGAACAATTCACATTATGTTTGAAATTATACAAATAAAGACACGTTCATTAAAATGATAAAACTAACACATTCTTATTACAATAAATGACAGAAAATAATAAAAATTAAAACTAAATGAAAATAATAAATTACAAGTTAAAAACATTCAATACAATTAAAATTCAATAACATTCTACATTCTAATATTACGCAGCTTCACATTAAATAATAACAAATTCCTTTAAAATATGGATATGTTATCGTCTATACAGGGCGTCCCACGACTTTGCCACATGGAGGGGAAGTACCTTAAATACTGTAGATAGAAAAAAATACTGAATGAAGACTTCATTTTTATTTTAAAAACAATACGAACTGCATTCAAAGAATTTTAAATAATCACCTGTCTGAACCGGGAATCGAACCCGCTAAATGTGAAAATAAAAAAAACTGTAATTTTATTGTACTAATCGAAAGGCTCAATTAGATACATTTATTTCTTCTAAATAACACAGCATCTAAAATAAAAGGAACACCATGAAATTTAACATTCAATTTTAAATTTTGTTCAGAATAATGAATAGCATTATCTCTAAGTCGTGCTTATAACAACTGACTGTATGTACTACTTTCTGCTTTATTACTATTTCGAGGTAATATTTCAAATAATTTCATTATGAAAAAAGAAATAAATCAACGATAAGCGAGATTATTAAAAGAGTTACAATTTGTATACAATAGGAAGGGACACATTTTGAGTATTTAATAAATTAAATTGTTTGTAAGTTGCACAGTTATACGTGTCTTATTATTTCACATAAATGTTAAATTTCATGGTGTTCCTTTTATTTTAGATGCTATGTTATTTAGAAGAAATAAATGTATCTGATCGAGCCTTTGGATTAGTACAATAAAATTACAGTTTTTTTTGTTTTCACATTTAGCGGGTTCGATTCCCGGTTCAGACAGGTGATTATTTAAAATTCTTTGAATGCAGTTCGTATTGTTTTTGAAATAAAAATGAAGTCTTCATTCAGTATTTTTTCTATCTACAGTATTAAAGGTACTTCCCCTCCATGTGGCAAAGTCGTGGGACGCCCTGTATAAGTTGGTAATATAACTATTCTATCGAAAAAGAGTATTAACATCTCTATAGAAATACCGCGAGAATCCACGAAGACGCCCGGGTGGTGATTAATACGACGCATCTCCCCCCAACGGTTTAATCGCTGGCTGGCAACATTTTTACCCAATTTTTGGGTGAGTACCCACCCCACCCCGCCTTGGCCACCCCTTTCTTTCGTTAAGATAAATTATCCTGCGATCAGGATGAGAGTGTAGGTTCAAATTGCCGCCTTTAAAATTCGGCGTTCGGCCTTAATATTTATGCCGAAATTAGTGTCCTGCCCCTGGCTTTACGTGACTTTTTCGGATTGTTTAGTATCGCTTCTTTTGTTTTGATTGGAAGTGATTTTACCTGTATACAATTTAAGATTTAGGTCGTGATTAACCGTGACAAATCAAAACGTAACACACAAATAATACGTCCTAGTTACCATCCGAAAATGCAATCGCAAAAAATAGGGTATTAATTTATAACTGTTTTTAATTTGACATATTGTCAGTAATGGACTTTGCAAGCAGCGCCAACTACAACGTTGTAATTTATTGTAAGTCGTATCGTGGTCGTGTTATTGCCGTATTTTTCTTAAATATTATAGAGAACTAGCTGTACCCGACATGCGTTGTAATGCACTTTTTCCTACTACCTACCTTCAGAAACAAAATCAAAATAGTAACAAAAAGTTAAAACCATTTTCATGCATGCGGTAAAAAAATTAAGAATATGGACATACTGAGATAATTTCGTATTTTTTATAAATATCAAAATTTTCTTTCGTAAGAACCTTCTCCGGACAATTACAAACACAACAACAAAAAATTTGCGAAATCGGTCTAGCCGCTCACGCGTGATGCCGTGACCAAGGGAAATAGGGATTCATTTTCATATATATAGATTAATAACCTGTACTATCAAATTTAATACAGACACATAGAAGGGGTGAAAGTATTATTGCAATGGTATCATAATGAAACAAAAAAAGGGTTGTGTCAAGAAGACGGATGGGAGGCACTTTTACGCGGCAATCGCCAAATACCATTTAAATGTCGTCTATCAAACTTGTTGTATGCAATGTCTTTCACGATAGTGCGTTGAAGAGCAATGGACAGGCTGATAAGATAAAACATATCAACATAGAAAAAGAAACATTAGATCAGAATTAAATCGACGGTGAAGATAACATCATGAGGAAAACTGTACACCTGAGAGGGCTCAAAAAAGTTCTCGATGGTGTATGTAATCCACCAATCCACAACAGGCCGGCTTGGCCAAAACTCTTCTTATTTTGAGAAGAGGCCCTTGCCCAGCTTTAAGACAGTTATGGGCTGTGCGTGGGAAGACATCACCTCCTTCTGCGAGGAGGTGATGGCGACCAAGGAGGGAGCGGAGAGGGAGAGAGAGGCAGCTGCCACTCTCCCTTCCCGCGTCAGACGCACCGGGCGCCGGAGAACGCGCGACAATCTCCGGCCACCATAGTGTGTGACCTTCGGGCAGCGGGTTAGGGGACCCGTCGCCCGACCAGTAACAGGCCCAAGAAGGCGGCGCGCAGTGTTCCGTGCGCGCCTCTCAGGGGGACGTGGGGCAAGGCCCCACAGAAGGAGAGGTCCGCCAGGAGCTGGCGGACCGAGGCCTGCCGGGATCGCGGTGCATGCAGCTGCGAATCCCGCGACCCCGGCTAAGGGCCAGGAGAAGGAACACCGTGGGTTTTTAACCGGTAAGAGTCCGACATACCCTGAGGAAGGCGAAGGGCATACATGAGGAATGCAGGAGGTAAAAAAAAACCGGGCTATTATGGGCTAATGATGCTTTAGGATAAAACATAATTTATTACAAACATTTTCAAATTGAGCTACAAGATCGTAGTCTGTGTTTTGTTTCGATATTTCAATCGGTTCCACGAATACTCCAGCCTATTATGTCCATTACTAGGAATATTCTCGTAGAAATTGGAAGTCCACTACGACGCGATACCGAACATCAAAGTACTATTATATATTTAGACGAGATTTGAATTATATGCAAGCTGCAAATGTCCATAACTACCCTACAAGATAAGTCGGAAAGAAGGTACTAATCTGAAAGGATATTAAGATGACTATAATAATGAATAACTTTTGTTCTACAACTTTTCCCAAAAGTCAATAGTATAAGAGAAATAGCTGCTAAAATCTATCTAACCTCAGCTATGATCAGCCTTGTTTACATTTTATGCCATATTTGGGATTATGAATTAGAAGAAACTAAAATTAGAGATGTTTTTACTAAGGTAAGGTATAACGGGCTGGTGTCCGCAACTCCACGTCTGAGCGCGTATTTTGCATGACGGGTGGTAAGTGTAATCACTCGATCCACCCTAACTCCTCGAAAAAGGCCAGCACACCCTTGATGTTGCTGACGGTCTCTCAGAGAGTACCTGGGTTTCCGAAGTACTTGGCCCTCTATGTGGCGACCTCAGGGCAGTTTAGTAGCATGTGGGCTGCCGTCTCATCCTCCTCCATGCATGCTCTGCACAGTGGGCTGTCTGTAACTCCAATGACAAAGAGGTGTTTGTTAAAGGAACCATGGCCAGTGATGGCTGCTGTGACTGTACGTAATTGTAGTTTGACAGTCGGAGTGCTCGTTTAGTGTTTAATGTTTTTTACTAACAGACAGCCCGATAAAAGGACGGTGATAGATAAGAACTAAGATAGAGTTGTCAAACTAGTTTACGACTTGAACTTCACCGGGTTATTAGTCGACACGTTCTGACGTTAGGTCGTTGTATGGAAATTTTAGTTCAACGAAAGGAGATGTTTCAGAATTGTATGGAGCCTGGGCTAGCACCATATACACTATATGTAAATATAGCTGTACAATAAAGTAACCGTTTTTTAATGTCAATTTTCTATAATTTTACTTTGTTTAATTGTACATTACATATATCTTGGTCAAGGAGAGCAACACATCACATAAAAATATGGCGGATCGAACTTATGTGAAATGTCATTTTAACATCTGTTGACATATCAATGACCCCATAGTGTTTATTTCTTGTGTTTTTACATATCTACGTTGTTTATAGAGGAAGATACTTGGATTTCGTTATAATTTTAATAAAACAGAACTCTAGGTGTTGTACACGAAACCTAGGACTGTCAAAGTTGTCAAAATCATGTCAGTGTCAAACGAAACTGTCATGGCTAAAGAAAAAAAGGGTTAACATATTAAAAAACGTCGCCAAATAATAATTCCAGTGCAAGAGTACTATTCTACAAATTAATTTATTTGTAATTTTATAGAAATCCCCTATTTTTTTCCTATTTTTCTATATACTGTACATAGTGGTGGCCCAAAATCAAACAATCCTTTGACAGTTCTTGTTTACGTCCGTCTCTTTCTTATTTTATTAGATAGAAAAAGATGGCAATAGCCTAAAGGTACGAGTTCGTAGCCGACTGCATACAGCAGCAGCAGACGACGTGTCGCTCCGACACTACTGGTTTCTATGTATTTCTGTGAAATACCTTCCGCAGCTAGCGACACGTCGCTCGACTACACGTCGCACGACCGCAGACGACGTGTCGCCCGGCCGCAGATCAGTAGTGCCAAAGACGCTGAAGCGACGAAACGTTGGATCTTTCTCAAAAAATGACGCTCCGACGTGTCGCTACGACATGTCGCAACGATACGTCGTCTGCTGCTGCTGTATGCGGCTATGAATTCTCGTACCTTAAAATAAGTTTAGTTTTTGCACAACAGTATCAGCATTAATGTCTTTATTTTGGCTTTTTGATAGTCCAGTAACGCAGGTTAGTGTTATTCCGTTAATTCATTGTAATAACACATTAAATTATATTTTTATATACATATGTTATAAAAAATAAAAACAATACAAATTTAAAAATATAAAAAAATAGTAGCTCACCGGCATCGGGAACAGGGTCCAAGCTACTGGTGGTCAGGAGAGGAGAGGAGAGGATGTTCCTAACAATTTTTTTTTACTCTTCGTCTGCTGTAGGTGGTCCAAGGGGACCCTTCCTACGTAACCGGGCAGTTATTTTCGAGACCTGAAAGGTCTCCAGCCAATGGGGGGGGGGGGGGAAGTAAAATACTTAACCTAAGCTACTAAACTACTTGTACTACACTAACATCATGACTACCTGCAACAACACTTCCTATCTTGGCTATTAAACCATTGGCCGTAACGACTATCGGCACAATGATTGCTGAATCAACATCCCATATGGCGACAACCTCGTGTGCCGTTACTGTTATTATTATTATCATCAGCCTATGCTGTCCCACTCCTGGGCAAAGTCCTCTCTCCATTTCCTCCACTTTTAAAGATCCCGCGCTACATCCTTCCAATTTTCATAGTATTATAATGGAAAAATAGCAACGACTTTTACTTCATAGAAAATTTAATTATTCGTCAAAAATCGTCACTCTCCTGGCATTATTGGGTGATATATTTAAACATTGCATTATTATTTCTTCAGTCCAGAATTTTCTCAAATAAATCATATAACTCTGTTCGCGCGTCGTCATTACGCAAAACGGGACAAATATAATAATTTATTATTAGACGTCTTCATTGTTTCGGCATTAAACATTTAAAGCGTCGATTGTTTTTGGTCGTTTGTTTGTTATTATTTCAACTTTGCCACCGTTTGGGTTCAACGCTAACGATTTCTTTGATATTCGACTAAAGAATCGCTTTTGTCTCAAAATTTTCTATTGTTGGTCGAAAATGTGGAGCAGAGCAAACAGAATGTAATACGATATACTGCGGTGTGACTAGAACAGGCTTGTATTGACAAAATTATAACGATCATTAATGTTTATATCGTCATAAGTATGGTCAAGAAAATGCAAATGTTGCAAGCAAAATTTTATGGCTGTATTGTCAATAAAGCACTTTGGACACACTTCACTGTCTTGTGAATTACTGACCATAAGGCTCTTTACACATGAAGCTATTTAAACGAAACCAATTGTGTTCTGCCTTGCCATTTCTCAACTATGTTAGGTCAGCTTCCAGTTCCAGTATTTTACATGGAGCAACTGCCATCAGACCTCCGCAAGCCCGGGCAATGCCGACATCTTAAGGTGGTCAGATTTTCGAGCTTCTGACTACCCGTAACTACTGTCATAGGTATTCGTATGACAATCACGACCAACAGCTTAACGTGCTCTCCGAGGTACGGCGGGGTCTCCATGTGTAACGAATGGTCACCCATCTATGGACTGATCGCGGCAGGTCAGCTTAACCTTGTAAATCGTATGATCCGCGGATTTGTTAATTAGTCACGAGCCCCTCAAATTAAATCAATTACTAAATTGAGTTACTAATCAGTTGCTAGCACTGAGTAGCACTAGTATTTCAATGGAGGTCTGCACATGGCGCTATTGGTTAGTAACTGGTTAGTTACCAGTGACGCAGCGTGCTGGTCGCCGCGTCACTAGAAACTACATAGTTAATAAAGGCGGATAACATCACTAGTGATGCGTCATTCGCTTTTGGTCGAAATTCGACAATTATTTTACCTGCATTAACGGCAATTTACACACATGTTTTTTTGTGTACATCTGTGACACAGTAGGTTCCTTTATTTTACCTGCCTTACCCGCTAATGTCCCAGCGCCATCGATCAGCGGTGGCATCTATTGTTTATCTATTGTGTCTCTGAAACTGGTTTACAATGAGTTAAAGATAAGTTAAATAATGGTCGAATTTCAACCACAAGCGAATTACGCATCACTTAGTGATGGCGTGTACATCCGCCTTGACAAAACTTCAAAATGGCGGACCGAAACAATACATTTAAAATAATCTTCTCAACAAGTGTCAAGTTCAGTTTCGTTACTAATTAGTTACTGATTTCTATTAGTAATCAGTTTAGTTTCGTTGAGTTGCTACGTGTGAGAACGGCCTTATTGCTATGGATACTGTAGACATTAAAATGTTGCCAGCATGATCTATTGTGAACAGTAGCCGCGACATTTTAACAACAGAAGCAAAATATTTAAGACTCAATTACTTTAGCACCAAGAAAAATAAACAAGCTGGAGGTAAAGTTTAGTTTGCTTTGTTTTATTATCAAACAGTTTTTATTTTATTTGACTTTCTCACCTTTTACCCTTGTCGCATCTGATGGTAAGTGCAGACAGGGTTTAAAATGGAGCACACGAATCCAAGTGGTAGGCATATAGAGGCATTTCCTTATACCCCTCTGGCTCTCACATACACACATCAGAACACAGTAAACTGCTTGGCGCCGGACTTTAATGTGAATGGTGCAATGCGTGCCATGCGGACCATATAGATCCCAACACCAAGCGTGCTGGGTTTTGTTGAATCTTACAACACGCATCTATTCCCAGCTTGCGGTAACGAAGTTTTATATTCTAGCCTGTCTCCATACGGGAAAACAATAAGATGATTGCTGATGCGTTGCCAACCCTGAGACACAGTTGAAAAGTCTCATGTGCTCGTAATTTCAGCGGCAACCATTCTCTGCAAACTGGAACACTGCAATGCTGTTTAGAAATAAATATAAGTACCTATGAGATCTCGGATGAACTTATTCACTAGGAGCCAAATATCACCCTAGGCCTGAAACAAAGGTTTAAATAAACCTAGATCGAGTAGATCGCTACATTTCATTGTATTTGGAGTTAACTTTTCTTGCACCTTTTATTAATATATACGTACACTACTTTATATTTCGGCATTAAATAAAAGACCTCACTAATACTACTGTAGCTATCTGTACACCTTTTTTGTAAAAGTTTATAAATAAATTTTATTTTATTTATTCAGCAGTAAAACTATTTTATTTTAAGCTTAAAGTAGATGTGTAGTCCATCGGTTGGTGAATTAAAAAAACTCGGCAATTCAAAGCTGTGACGTATCACAATACTCAGTTCCCATACATGGTATCAGCACTGAAAAAAACTTCACTCTACATTACGCGCGTTACTCGTAGACGTAGAGAAAACAACTCTCATTGTAAAATAAAAAGTATAGTTACTTAGTATTCAAAGGGGCACGCGGTTTACAAACAAGGGGCGTGCTGTTTACCATGACATGTGGGAACTTGCCCGTTCTCGACACGTCAACCTTAATGAATGTTCACCACGTTTGGGAGAGATTTTTGGTTTTTTAGTGATTTTTTGGTACTAGGGAGTGTTGAGGTACGACGGTTGTAGGGCTCGGGATTTCAAGTATATCATTCAAGTTTCGAGGTTAAGCTATATTGTTACGGTCATGAGTTGAACAGATGATGACCCCTGAATTTCATATTGTGATCACTCCGTGTCTCGGAAAAAGCATGTTTACGCAATCAGTCCATTACATTCTCACTGTTGGACATGAGGCTCTTCTCAAAATGAGAAGGGTTTAGTTAGAGGCCTTAGTTCAACACGCAGCTTCGGTTCGGGATTGCGAACTATGCACACCATCGAGAACTTTTTATTGTTTATTTTGGAGCCGTCTCTGTGGGTCTACTCTCTAAGCACAAAGTCCGTAGTTTCGGTCTTAGTTACGAGTATTTTCTACTCCCTATCACCTACGGACATACGATTATTTCGGGGCCCGAACTAAGAATGAATGACAACACGATTTGACAGTTGTCCCTTCTACCGATGTGTTTTTGCCCGTCCGAAAAGTTGAACTTGACTCTTGTTTTGTTCACTCCTACGATTCGGGCTACTTTCGGACGGGCGACTAACTTCGTTGACGGGCTTAGGGAGTAGGCCTGTTTTGCAGTTTTCCTCACGATTCTTTCCCTCACGTCAACGCAAGTGATAATCTAATTTTAAACATTACTTTGATGTAGTAACTCATGGATATTAACACGTTATTTGTCCACGGTATGCGAATGGAGACCAACACTGAGTTACTGCGGAGTCCATGTATCTAAAAGGATCCATTATTACCGAATTCTAGAGAATCCGAAGAATGTTACAGATAAAACACATACAAAAATGTATGAGAAATTGCTAAAAATAATAATAAACGCAGTGATGCATTAAAAATAAACGAATTACCTACAATTAATATCGAAATAGACTTGAGGAGTAGATTCTGTCTTTTGTATGGGGGACAGGGAACGTTTTGACGCTCCAGTTAATTAGGAGTCGGAGGTCAAAACTTTTTCGAGTTTAACCTGTGTAGTACTGTAATTATAGACACAATAGATAAACAATGGCGGCCGGTACCGTTTTCGGTACACTTGGACGGTTGGTATTAAAACTGATATTTATATCTTATAATATTTCTCGTCCCATTGTCGAAAAATTTAGTAAAACTCTTAAATAAACTATACTCTGAATATAAAACCACAAGCAATGTTTAATCACTAGTAGTTTTTGTTGCAAAGCTACTGTAGAACTTATCCGTCAACGCCACAACGAGAGCCTGATTGAACGAGATTCGGATTCGTAGTGAGCTTATTATGCAGCGCGCGACGCAATAACTACAAAAAAAAAAAACTTAAAAAACTACACATAAAACTAAATAAAACGCAGCATTAAGTAATTAGCGTTGTACAGTCAACAAAAGAGTTACGTACACAGGCAAATAGCGGATATACTACGCAGACAATTTTCATTGTAATTACGTTTTATAAGCGAAGCAAGCGATGACAAAAACGTGTCCACTCAATACACGCATAACTCTGTTAAAATACGAATGTAATTAGTTGCCTGTACATTTATCTTTCTGGTTGACTGTACCAGCTGGCTATTAAAATGGCCAAGTCCAAACAACACTAGAAAGTTCCGGTCACCGGGCCCGATAACAAAGAATTATCGGTTGCCAATTAGTGGTGGAGCGGTATTTGAGTACTAGTACAAAAATACTGGGACTACCAGTTCCAGTTGGAACATTGGAACAACTTGTTTACGTATAGTGGAATTGAATTTTGTATTCTGGAATTTACTGTGTTTTTAATACAAAGTCTTCTCTGGCAGTGAAATAAGTTGGGTACCTATTTAAACAGAGAGAGACAGAGAATTTCTTTGTCTATACGGTAGCTTAGTTAAGTTTTCAAAAAGTACCTATTATTTCCCCTTTACTGTCCCACTGCTGGACACGGACCTCTTCTCAGAATGAGAAGGATTAGGCCTTAGTCCTCCACGCAGGCCTGGTGCGGGTTGGCGGACTACACACCATCGAGAACTGTTTGGAGCCCGCTTAGATGTGCAGGTTTCCTCACGATATTTTCCTTCCACACATGAACTCGAAAAGTCGGAGGTGCAGACCGGGATCGAACTTAGACTCTCTGCATAGAAGGAAAGCGTTCAACCGTTAGGCTATCACTGCTTTTGTATATTCTATTTAATGTAACATTAGACAAATAAGACATTTAGCAAGGAAATATATGGAAATAAGCAACATATTGGCTTCTAGCAGGAATTCAACAAAGTATTATGCTTTTATGAACCTTAAAAGTCAATCAAGATGAGCTGAAACTCTACTTGAAGAAATGGTTCAAAAGGTGCTTTGGTGAGCCACATTTGTCTATTGTTACATGAAATGGAGTGTAGGTATACTTATACATTACATCTTTGGGAAAGAAAATGGGACGTTACTTGTACGTCCACTTTTTGACCGTCATTTACTTTTTGCAAGAGACTTAAAGGAAGTTGCGGCTTTTACTAGCTCTTTGCATTGACAAAATATTGGAATGCACGAAAACTTTAGGACGCGAGGATTGGCTTAGAAATACATAGACCATGAGTTTACATACACTACCAGAGTGCCCGCCAAGGCACACCACCATATAAACTTAGAAATACCAACAAACTAATTTAAATCCTATGTCGTCATCACAATCCCTAATTTAGCTTTTCACCGTACGAAGATTCGATTACACCCATTGAAATTTTGTCTTAATTTTCACGTTTTAGTATACATTCTGTTCTGACATTTTTGCGCACTGACCCGAGGTTCATGTGTTTCTACGTCAAAGGACGGGACGATAATATAATTTTTCCGCAAAGGACTAGTTTGTAATGTCGCAAATATAGCACGCGCTTCAAACCGCTTAATGTGTATTGGCTGTAAGACGATTCTTTAAACAAAAAATAAAGTTCCCGGTAGTATACACCAAACGTATTTTTAACCTAGTTCAACATAACACAATGGAAACGACATTAATTATTCCACAAGAAAATGGCAGACATTTTTTCCTAAAACACTTTCACTTTCATATCATTACGCTTGCGTGTTTGAATCGACGTAGTAACGGTCGATGTCCTCTGAAGACCTCATTACGGCTCATCCCACATCCCTAATGAGGGGACGCACTAATTACGGGAAACACGGAAAAATCCAATCACACACACACACCCCTGAAGAAACCCGTAAAGACCGAATTTTGTTAAATATCCCCCTGTGATGTGTATGTGTTGGTATTGTAAAGTCTTAAAAATGAGAGGACGGCGGAATCTTTAAAAGGGTAGGACTTAAGTCCGCCTGCCCCCCCCTGTCGTCTTTCCCCCCATTACTAAGGGTGTTGTGCGCGCAAACGCGTTGTACAGCCTACTGGTTCTTATTGTTCGTTGTTTGGCTCGATATTTGGATGATGATTAAGGTGGGTTAATGTTGTTTTGCGATATGATTTTTTGTTATATCTTTTTGATAAAAAAGTTACGTAATAGTTTGGCAAACAGTTCTAGGGCGACGGCCGACCAGATAGAAAGTCGTTACTATCCCTTATGTACACCTAAAACTCCAAGAAGATTGCTGATGTATTGCCAACCCTTTTTTATTTTGGTTAAATCCTCCTTGATATCCTCCGCCCGGGCAAGTTTAAGGGTTATACCGGACTCTTACCGGCTTAAAACCCACGGTGTTGCAACTCCTGACCTATGGCCGGGGTTGTGGGATTCGCAGCTACATGCACCGCAAATGCGTTGTCAACCCTAGAGACAAAGATTTCTTTTTTCTATTTTTATTTCGAGGCCTGGTTATTCTTATGTGACCTTCATTTCACCGGCAACCATACCTTGTAAGCCAGTACACATAGCAATAAATACTGCTTTGCGTCAGATATAGGTACGTTGGTAGTACTTCTCCGCACGAACTTTTTACAATGAGCTCTACTAATAATATTATGTATCTGCTTATGAAGATTAGATCATAAAGGTACGAGTTCGTAACCGACTCCAGACAGAAGCAGCAGACGACGTGTTGTTGCGACATGTCGCAGCAGTCATGATTCCGAACCCAACTGCAGAAGGCTGCTGCAAGAAGGCAGCGTCGTATTCCAGTTCTGAATGTTCCGTGAGGCAAAATGTCTGACCTGTTTGGGATTAGTGATCGCTATTTACTTTTGTATCTTTTGTTTTTGTGAGATGCATCGTACAGTGCACGAAGATATTGGGCCACCTGGTTTATCAGTTTTTCTTCCTCGGAATTGGAAAAACTCATTTTTTGAGAAAGTATCAACGTGTTATCGGTCCAACGTCGGAGGCACTACTGATCTGCGGTCGGGCGACACGTTGTCTGCGGTCGTGCAACTTGTAGTCGGGCGACGTGTCGCTAGCTGCGGAAGGTATTTCATAGAAATACATAGAAACGAGTAGTGTTGGAGCGACACGTCGTCTGCTGCTGCAGTATGCAGTCGACTACGATCTTGTACCTTTAGGGGTGCTCCACAAATGACGATATTTAAGTATGTAGCATCACCCTGGGCAGTCAGACCCGCTAGCAACCTTACTGGCTGGTTAATCTTTTCACCAAGGCGACCCATTCTCGAATAGCCCATGCCGACACCAGAGGTAAAGAATAAAATAAAGTCTGCATCTAAGTCCTTTAGCTTTTAATTTAAATATCAGATGTTGTTAAGTGTTTTATTACGGGATTTAAGTTTCAATGTAAAATAAATAGGCGTTTGTTGAAAAAGGGTGGAGTTGAAATACGAAAACGTCTCGACGAGAATAATTAATTGATAAACGTTGTTGATATTTATTCGGTGAAAAATCATTTTATATTCTTTGATAAATTATTTAT
Source organism: Amphipyra tragopoginis (assembly GCA_905220435.1). Lineage (NCBI taxonomy): Eukaryota > Metazoa > Arthropoda > Insecta > Lepidoptera > Noctuidae > Amphipyra > Amphipyra tragopoginis. The sequence goes on from HG992009.1 coordinate 19,035,835, forward strand.
TACAGTTGCTAATTGCACCGCTGCGTTAAGCAAAAAGGTGAGTAGAAATTTAAGCAATAATTGATAATCTGGATATCATTGGATCATAATTATAGCGATAATATATTTAAAAACTAAATTTCGCTTATATATATAGCTCTGTTTACCTGCCATACTGTAAGCTACTATTAGAAAGTAAAAATAATAAATCATGTTGAAGCAACATGAAAAGTCACCTGAGTTGTATGCCTTACCTTCTTTGTTCAACTTTACTGAGCAGCGATATTCATTTGTCATGTGAAAGTACCTTTAACATTTGCAGAAATAACAAAACAGCACAACGTTACCTTAATAGCTAACTTAAACGAAAATTTAGAACTTCTGCAGTCTAAATCACTAGATAATAATCATAACTACACAGTTTTCGATGCAAAAATTCCAACAAAACTTTCGATACAAAAGGCTATTTTAGCCGTGCATCCATATAAAACGTTCAACTATATTATTTACGTACCATCATTGTCACGCACGTAACATTGCGGTTCCATTAAAGAACTATATCAGGACCAACCCTTATCTACCATCCATTAACTCAAAAACACGCGAGAGTCAACTTTATCTTTTGAAAAATAAGGGTGTATGTTTGATTTTGTAGTTCGAAAGTAACTTGGCAGCAATACAGCTTCATAATGACATTTATTAGGAGTCGTATTCGGTACATGATAATAATTAAAATCCATGCACGAAGGTTCTGTACCACACCGTGCCATGTACGTTATTTAGCATAATATTAAGCTTTCAAATTATTGGTTTTGTTAAAAATTATTTGGAATATGTACTTTTGTAAATTGGTATTATTTGAAGGTATTTTGATGTAGAAGTTTGCTTGCGTGTCATGTTGTCATGTATTACCGAATAGAGAATTGAATATTGGTTGTTATGTATTTTATTGAATGTTTTGAGGAAATTACGTAGTACCAATATTTGGGGACGACCATAATGAGCCCATAGCATGGGGTATATTAAAAGAGACTCCATAAGTGACGATACTTCAGTATGTTGGGGCCAAACTGTAATGTAACAGACGGCCCTAGGATCTCCTGAGCACGTCTGTTACACCAGTTAGAAAGAATGGTGTAGAGTAAGAGGTCAGATAGCTTTACGTCCCTTGGGGTAGTCAGCGAATTCCGTCTCGTAGTTACGGTCTTCGCCGATGGCCCACACAGCCATTTGGTAGAAACTGGCGGCAGCAAACAGACCCGCTGGAGCGCATTCAGTCATGACGGTGGAGAATAGCCAGGAACCGATCTCGTAAGCGTAGGTAGGGCAGGAGGCGTCTCACTTACCCTGGCCAGTCAGCCTCGCTACCAACCTTGCTGATTGACTAATCTTGTCACCACCACGCTTTTCACATAGCTTCGGGGACACGAGAGAAGAAGACCATTACTGTCCCACTGCTGAGCACGGGACTGTTCTCAGAGGAAGAAAGGGTAGTACACTAAGCTGGCTTGATCTTTTTCTTTTTTTGCAGTTTTCTTCACGATGTTTTTCTTCACCTTGCAAGTGATTATCAAATTCAGATCTACACATGAATTCGAAAAGTCAAAAGTGAAGGTCGGGTTAGAATTCAGACATTCCTGGATGGAAGGCAAGCGTTCAGATACTGAACTGACTTCTTCTTCCTAACCTTTCCCAATAGGCATGTTAACAGCATCAATAAATTGGAAATCTAATTAGTACGCCAGTTAGAGTTTTGAAAAATAATGGACTCGTCTTTTTTCTTTTGTTAAATCTATGAATATTTGGAAAGATAAAACGCATCAAAACTCGAGAGTGGGGGCTTGTGAAGTCAGAAGCAAGTAAAAATTGTACTTGCTTGTAACGTGTTGCCAATTTTTCAAATGTCGTATCTTCGTCAATTTTGGTTTACGTAACAAAAGAAAAATTTTTTTGATAATCTAACTGACGGACTAATTAGATTTTTTCAGTCAAATACCCTATTGTGTTGGGTTTAGCTTCTAGTGTAACTAGATGCAGCTAAATACCAGTATTTTACACAGAGCAATTGCCATCAGCCCTCCGCAATCCTGTTAGTTAGTCAGCTGCTGAACTGACTGAATATCAGTATAGGTATACTAATAGCACAATCTACCTATATCTTACTCCTTACATTCGGTCAACGTAGAACATTGTTGCAGAGCAATCGTGTGGGGGGTTGCGGGGTGAAGGAGCGGAGGTTATGTCCCGAATAGCCATACTGCATACTTGGGACATAACCACCGCCCCTACATAATTTTGACATTTCATATTATCTGTCAAATGTATGGGCGTTGACCCACTGTATGTAGTAAGTAGGTACACTGTGCTAATAACCTTTGTCTGAACGTGATTCATTTAAGGAAGGTATCTTTTGGTATTCAATGGCTAATGGCTTGTTTACTTTCTAATAAGAGTCTTTCCACTGCACTTATCTTTATTTTTTACCATCTTATTTTGGCACTAATTGCTAAATCATAAGTATAATTTTATTCAAGTATGTAGACGTGCACGTGTCTTCAGAAGGAGGGTGCATATCAAGCGCACGCCTTAATATATATTAATGTGTGGCCAATGGCACGGAACGCGCATGCTGAGCAGTTTGTTTGACTTTTTAATTTTCTGGAGAAGAAGTTTGTAAACACGCTGTGGGGGGCGAAACTGGGCTGAATTTGTTAGTAGCGAGTTTGTGACGGGCATACATAGGTCATATTTTCAGCGTTGGAAGAGCAGGGTGTGTAAGGTCATTGTACGATTGTGCTATGAACGACATAATGCTTGTGCGAGGAACGTTTGTGCGAAAGAACGGTTGTGTTGAAAACTGTAGGTCAACGTGGATAGAATTAAGTTCTAGATGGTGATCTGAAAAGTCTATAGAAGAGATACGAGATGTGTAAAAAGTTATATTCTTATCAGTTAGGTTGGCTTGTTACAAGTAAGAAACCCGTGTCCACATTAACGGCCGATATTAGTAACTGGGGCCTAATTCTCCTAAAATAAATCTTGATAAATCACAACCGAACCAAGGCCGAACCGTTCATTCAGACAATTTTCAAAAGCTATCAAATTTTTTGACACAAAAAACAAAATCAATCATTTTGAAAGTTTTCGAAAACAAAAACTGATTGACGGTTGTGATTCGATTGCGTTTGGCAACAATTTATTTTAGCAGAATTGGGCCCCTGATCTCAATCCAAAATCTCTGGGGGCGTATTCTACTAACAGAAACTTTTATCACTTGCAACTGAATCGTTCATTCAGACAGTTTTCCTTTACGAAAACTGTCAAAATGTTTGGTTTTATTTTTGTTGTCAAACAATTTGATAGTTTTTGTAAACGAAAACTGTCTGAATGAACGATTCAGTTGCAATTGATAAAAATTTCTGTTAGTTGAATTGGCCCCCTGAATTGATGTATTTTTTTGAAAGATATTCAATAGAAGTAATGTCAAAAACCTACATAAAAATCCAGAGATTTTGTATTGAGATTGGTTATTAATGTCGGTCGTAAAACTGCTTCTTAAGGTACAAGTCCGAGACGGGCTACAAACTGCAGACTGCAACCGCAGACCGCAAGTCACAGTGTATGAACCAGTAGTGTAGCTTATCTGCTGCTGTCATCTGCGGTTGCAGTTTGCAGTCGCCGTTGGAATAGTACCTTTAAGGTGTGCACCTTAAAGATGTTATTCGGCCGGCGAGTTGCGGTCTGCGGATGCAGTCTCGACCGTCTCGGACTTGTATCTTTATATGTGCTTCTTTCAGGTTGCGTCTCAACACCAGTGCCTGTAGACAAATGGCAATCGATGATCGCTAGAGAATAGAAAGATGTACTAGATTGACATAAGCTTTCGACCGGTCAAGCGATCTGCTATGTCATTTCCATACAATTAATTGGCGTTTCTATTCTCTAGCGATCATCGTTTGTCATTTGTCTACAGGCACTGGTTGTCCATCTGTACTGCCTAGCCCTTTCCCAAGTATGGTGGAGTCAGCTTCCGTCGAACCAGAAGCGGCTGAATACCAGTAATGTACACGGAGCGACTGCTATCAGACCTTTGCAACCCAGTCACTGGGCAATGCCGATATCCTAAAGTTACACCGGGGGTCCGTCTAAAGTCTTCTAAAATCTTCTAAAGTGTGGAGATTTTCCCACTTTTAATTTCTCAATTGACTCCTAATTGTTTATCGATAACTATGAGCCTATGATAACTCTTTTATATTCTAAGTGTAACTGTAGCTGGCAACGCACCTAATTACTTCATTTCTTTGTCCAAAAACAAAAACCATTTCGGCACGACAAAATCGCTAAGTTTACTCAAGTCTGCCAATAAAACTTGGCTGCCGGATCCTTGGTCCATCTTCAACCGTGACGTGCCACCCATAAACCAAAAGTGACGTCCCTAATGCGATCGCTCCTCTAATTATATCCGAAATTTCCAAAAATTCGAGCCGTCACCCTCTCTCCTCCTTTTTAACCCATTAGCTGAAACTTTGGGCGAACTCGCACTTTTCAAACTGCCACGAGACGTGGTCAAAGAATAAATAGAGGAGTTGGGTATTTTATTTTTCTTTGTAATCTTTTTTTGGACAAGTGGTTTGGATTTAAATTTATCAGTTTTGTTTTCTGTTAGGAGAAATGTGGGAAGAGTAGATGTCATGATATTTGTTTTGTTAGCTTAACATGCGCAGCACGAGATAATTTTGCCAAGATGAGATAATGTATAGCTTATTGCGTGTCAGCACGAGATAATGAGTCGACAAAATTTTCTGACGCGGCGTATGTTTGCCTGGACGCCTCTTTCATATACAAATTAAAAACTAGTTTAAACGAACAGACTATCTTTAGTGATACTGACTGAGTTAGAGATTGGTAATTTAATTTTGAGTGGATCTCAATATGGTACAGTCAGCAACAAAAGTAGCTGAACATTTGAGTTTTTAAACTTGGCATTAATTAGAAAACTAATGTTTTTAAAACAAAAACTTTAATAGATACCTAGAGCTGCTAGATATAGCTCTAAGTATGTCTTAAAGTTTTTGTTTCCTATCAATTAGTTATCTAATAAATGCAAAGTTTAAAAACTCAAATGTTCAGCTACTTTTGTTGCTGACCGTACATACACACAAAGCCAACGAACGTTCGTCACTTGTTGAATTTGACCAAACTTTGTATGGAACAAGTCCGGTTTTATTCCGATGTAAGTGGTATCGAATAATGTGTTAGCTCAGTGTGGAAGCTATATTAGAAAAATCTAAACAAATATGTAATAAAATAAATCATTACATACATACATACGATTCTTTCCAGTCAATGGTTGTTTGGAAGCAATTGCTTGAAAAGGGATAAAACCGCCATTTTCAGTGTTCTAAATTATGTGTATTACTTTTGTTTTATTTATTTTAATAAACAATAAAGTATATAAACACTCACTACGAAGTAAACAAAGTAGAATTTTGAATATAGTAAATAATGTTGGTTGAAAATGCGTAAAAGAGTTTTCTTTATGCAAACAGTTGGCTAAGAAGCCGTCTGCCCATCTTATGGAAACTGGTTACCATTGCCTGGATAAACCATCAACACTATGAAGTTTTCTGATATGTTGCCAACTTTAGAGACAAAATAAGTTTTTAAACTGACATGGTCACTAACACAATCTTTAGAACTTAAAATGGGATATTTACCATGTTTATTATTTGATGTGAGTTTCCGATATTCACATCAAATAATAAACGTGACATGGTAAATATCCCGTTTTAAGTTCTAAAGATTGTTTTAGAGACAAAATTGGGAAGTTACGTGTGCCTGTAATTTCACCGGCACCGGCACCCTTCCAACCAAAACGTAGCAATGCTGCTTGGAGCAGAAATAGGTATGCTGGTAGTTCCCGGAAGAGCTCTTTCACAAGGAGCTCTACTACTTACTACTATCTGACAGGTACAATACCCCAGTGATGCGGCTGTCTGTTGCTTAGACACAGCATATTGGAATTACGTCATAATCCTGCGCTAGTTAGAATCGGGTTGCAGAGGCAACTAATTTCTCTAATCCATTATCGATTCTCAGAACTTAGTATTGGCAAACAATGGGTGATAAATATTGAAAATTCATTATTCATTGTATTATTATCAATGTTTTTATGAAAATTGTAAACGATTTGGCAAAAAAAATATATATTATTAATTTTAGACTTAAAAGAAATCTTTTTTATCTCCTTTATGCTTATAACAGGAGTCTTATAGCAATACTGCAAACATGATTAAATAATCATGATTTAAGTAGGAAATACCCTTCTCATTCTAAGAAGAGGCCCGACCCCAATATAGGGACAGTTATGGGATCGTTACGTTTGCAGGCGTATCCTGCGTGGGCGACGCAGTGCCGCGACCTCGTCGCGGCAGTCGGTGGTGACCTCTCGCTTCCGGCCATGGTTCTGTCCATGGTCGGGAGCGAGAGTGCGTGGGAAGCCATCGCCTTTTTCTGCGAGGAGGTGATGGTGACCAAAGAGGGAGCGGAGAGGGAGAGAGAGGCAGCTGCCACTCTCCCTTCCCGCGCCAGACGCACCGGGCGCTGGAGGGCGCGCGACTATCTCCGGCCACCGCAGTGTGTGGCCTGCAGACGGCGGATTAGGGGACCCGTCGCCCGACCAGTATCAGGCCCGAGAAGGCGGCGCGCAGTATTCCTTGAGCGCCTCTCAGGACCTGGGTCAAGGCCCCACAGAAGGAGAGGTCCGCCAGGGCCTGCCAGGGTTGCGGTACATGCAGTTGCGAATCCCGCGACCCCGGCCAAGGGTCAGGAGAAGGAACACCGTGGGTTTTCAGCCGGTAAGAGTCCGGCATGCCTCTTCGCCTTCCATGGGCGAAGGGCAAACATGAGGAACTTCGCACGAAAAAAAAACGGGATCACTATGTTGATGTTATGACCTGACTTGTATCCACATATTCGCTCGCAGAACGGATGGCCGATGGGGTGGAAAGGTTTTTGAGTGATGATCGCTTACCGGAAGGCACAGCGTGGATAAGCCCCCACAAGGTGAACGTTAACCTGCAGCAGAAGGACCTGGTGAATCCGCTGGATGTGAGAAGCACAGGACCGAGCGATGTGGCGATGCTTAGGGGGGCCTATGTCCAGTAGTGGACGTCTTATGGCTGAATGATGATGGTAATGATAATTTCTTTGACTCTATCTTAATTTAAGCTCAATTTTAATACAAAAAAGTCGGTCCTCTCAGAGGCATCTTGCGTGTAGGCACAATATACCAAAACGCTCCCGTCTCACGCAACTCCCGACAAAAAACAGTCATTTTCTTGATTCTTTCACGCGTCACTGAAGCCGTTTGCGATAGCGTTAACTTAGACTCCTTTAGATAAAATCATTTGCTACTCCATTTTAAACTTTAACACAGTGAGGTAAGATCTATTTTAAAGTGATGCAGTTTCAAAGTATGGGGTGTTAGTACTTGACTGATAAGAAGTGGAAATTAAGACTGTGAGTGATGATTACAGATTTACATACCAAACTAATTTATATGTAATGGCTTTATCTGTTACTTTATATATTTTTCTTCCCTTTTTTACCAACACTAAAGTTTCAATGGGAAAACATAAGGTGCATACATTCAAACAATGCAAGTCATACAAAGAAACCTAGGATAGTTCTGCCTAGCCTTTTCCGAACTATGTTGGGATCAGCTTCGTTAGATAGACTGAACAGATGCGACTGAATACCAGTATTTTACACGGAGCGACTGCCATCAGATCTCCACAACCCAGTTACTGGGTAGTGCCGATATTCTAAGGTTAGACCGGTTGTCAGACTTGAGTTTCAGAGTACCCATAACGACTATCAATATGTATTCGTATGACACCCGGAACCGACGCTTCAACGTGGTCTTCGAGACACGGAGGGGTCTCGATGTTTAACGTATAGTGATGTCCCGGATCGTCAAAATTGTATATCCGCGGACACGGATCCGGATACGGATATTTATTTTCTCACTCAATCGGTGTCGGCGCGTGACCTTGAAACGATAGTTAACGTCACGCCCGCCGCAGTATGGTAACTTACTAGAATAAATGTTTGCAATTAAAGGTGCCAAATATTTGATTTTAAGAAATAAAAAATACTCTGAATGTTTTTTTTTTAATTAAACTACTTAATCACATAATCTAATATCCTGTCAATTGAATTTGAAAATTAATAAAAGATCCGTAAAAGATCCGCGAGAAAAGTGACGGATACGAACAAGGATCTCATTTCTCCCGCGGATATCCGCGGATACGGATACGGATATCCGGAACATCACTAGTAACGTATGATCACCCATCCACGAACTGACCGCGGCAAGCGCAACTAAACCTCGCAAATCATATGAACGGCTTGGTTATTAATAAGTTTACACCCACAGCATGCACGGACTAACCGCCTATATCATACGATTCGCGAGGTTTTTTTGCCGTAAGCTACATAGGTATTAAAAATAAACATTGTATAAATACGTTAACAAAACAAACTCCTATTAGAATAATAATGTCTGGCACACACGGGGCGTCCAACGTGCTTGATGCACATAGGTGCCGCTGACAGCTCTGACGAAGACAGATTGTTGAAAGTCTTACTGTCGTTTAGTGTGGAGACGGCCCTAATGGGACAAAGATATTTTTTGTAATTCTAACTGGTTATTAGTTATCAAATACAACAACAAACTTATTTGTTTTTAAATAGGACATAAATTTACTTTTTTGGGAGCATTGCTTTAGGCTAGGTTGGATAATTTGACTCATCTGTCACTAATAGTGCCACCGCAAGAAGGGTGCTTAACCTTAAGTTTTTCAATTAGTTATTACGTGTACAACTGGCGAGGCGTAAACTGAGCTATACATTTGTGTGAGTGCACATAGAATCGATTGCCAAAAAGCAGTAGAAACTGGTTTAAACCAAGCAAAGCATGCGTCTGCATTCATTCTCACACAAATGCAAAGCTCAACTTAGGTCTCGCGGACGGTGCTTGGTTTTACTTCAACTTTACAAAGTCGCAACTTTACTATAGAATCGTAATTATTCTGTTATCAAGTGCTCCCTGAGTTTCTGTTTTAATGTCTGTTGCTATCCGTGAAAACCTGTAATTGGAGTTATGTCACTACCTACTCATTCCATTATTGTAGCTGTTGGTTTTCCTAAGAAAATAAATAAATAAGTAGGTATGTGAAAGTGTTTTCGCACTAGTTGTACCCCTAATCACGATTTTGAGGACTTAACGATTTTTTATTTGTACGTTGTTCTCTAAGTAAACAAAAAACCCGGAATAAACTTGGAATGATCAAAAAATATTTTTCTGCGTGAGGAAGGGCTAGAATATAAAACTTTTACACCGCTCGCTGGGAATAGACGCGTGTTGTAAGATTCAACAAAACCTAGCAGACTTGGTGGTAGGACCTACACGGTCCGCCTGGCTAGCTACCACCATCACATTAAAGTCCAGCGCCAAGCATTTAGTGTGTTCCGTCATGTGTATGTGAGAGCCAGAGGGGTATAGGAGAATCCCTCTATATCTCTGTTACTTAGATTAAGGGTCCTCTCGGAAAAAAAGCGCGCAGATGAAGCAACTTTTTGTCGGCATTTACAGAGAAAATATATCTGAATAATAAATAACTTTAAATAAAAGTAAAAACCGACTTCAAAACAAAAACTAAAAAGACTAAAATAATTACCAAAATATAAAATTAACAGTTTCAGAAGTCGGTGGCTTTTATTTGTTTCAGTGTAGAATTGCACCGACTTCTGAAACTGTTCATTTTATATTTTGGTAATTATTTTCGTCTTTTTAGTTTTTGTTTTGAAGTCGGTTTTTACTTTTATTTAAAGTTATTTATTATATACTTACGTTTTAGTGCCATAAATTACACGGTTTAAGACTACAAATTTAAATGACACGATTGCGTAATCTTTCCTACAATTAAGTAGTTTTCTTTAAGAATTAATGTACTTATAATTATCATGACGGCTCCTTACAAACACATACAAACTTCTTTGTTCTTGGCTAATGTTTCTGTGATCACAGTTAAAACAGAGATTGAAAGTCCTTATCAAAACTTTTGCATAAGGGAACCACAAACGAAAACGTCATCTAAGTATTTTTTTTTTTTTGTTTTTGTTCTTTATTTCAAAAAGCGCCGAATCTATTTCGATAAAATTTATATGGGACCACCTCTGAAGTATGATCTACCAAACAAAAAAAGAATCATCAAAATCCATTCATAATTGGAGGAGATATCGGGTAACAAACATACAAAAAAAAAAAAAAACAAAAACATTCAGACGAATTGAGAACCTCCTCCTTTTTGAAGTCGGTTAAAAAATATGTAGTAATTTACAACATACGTAACTTGGACTTGCCAGATTTTTCTATCGGCATCACATAATAAGAAAAAAAACCACCAAATCACCTCCAAATCGTTTAGGTGAAACCATTTTACTCCAAAAATTTTTATCAAAAGACTTTAAAAAAATATCTTCTGCTTTGCTATATACAAAGGGCAATAACTTGGACTTGTTACTTTTTTAAAATATGTGTTAGTTTCATTATATTAAATTAAAAATGCGTCAAATTATAGATTGCGTCTATATCACACTCGCACTCGTCCCTCTCTCTCTCGTCGACTCGTCGTAAGTTAGTACGGTACCAAATGCTCAAGGTCACTGGCGTGAATACAAGTCTTAATGTGCTCCATCTTAGACCCTGTCTGCGCTTACCATCAGGAGCGATAGGGGAAAAACGCGATCAAGACAAATAATAAAATAAAAAAATACTTCCATTAAAAATTGTCATGCCCTCAATATAACACAAAACTCAAAATCAATAGCCCATATTTTTATCTAACACACAAGCAATTTAGATGACCTTCTCAAGAACCCTTATGAAAACCCTCTCCATCCTTTACAAGCACTTCTTAAATGATTGTCCGGGACACGCGTGTTCTATCGCGTATCTACGCGAGATGCTCCCCTACCACTGTTTTAGCGGCGTATTGTCGTTTTATACCTTTAATTATTTAAGTAGGTAGAGTAGCATCTTCCTCACTCAGTTTGATGACACGTTGGCAGTGGCTGTGCGATTGGGTTTGATTCCCATATGGAACAAATACACCATGGAGCAATGAATCTAACTTATCTCACAAACCTTAAAACGTCGGAAACTAAGAATGAAAAATTATTTAAACTGCTTATTAATTATATTTTAGAGGAGCTCGTGGCTAAATAATTACAGCCGCATAGACCGATCTTCCGGGTTAAGCCACGCTTGCCGAGGTTGGTCTGTGGATGGGTGACCATTTACCATAGCGAGTTTCCACCGTGCCTCGGAAAGCACGTCAAGCCGTTGGTCCCGGCTGTCATTTGTAGATCTTTGACAGTCGTTACTGTTGGTCAGAAGCCAGAAAGTCTGACAACCAGTCTTACCAAGAGTATCGTATTACCCAGTTACTGGGTTGTGGAGGTCTGATAGGCAGTCGCTCCATGTAAAATACTGATATTCAGCTGCATCCGGTTCGACTGGAAGCCGACCCCAACATAGTTGGGAAAAGGCTAGGCAGATGATGATTAATTATATTTTAATATTTAATACTACTTATTAATTTTTTTTGAGTAATATTAAATAGTATTTAAAATACTTTTTATTTAAATAAGTTATCGTTCTTATTTTCTGAGATATTAGGGTTTATGTTTATTTGTAGTATTTGTATGTGCTACAGATGGTTGTTTTTGGGCGTTTGTTCCCGTGAAGACTTGTGTTTGTAAACGCACTCACAGTACAGGAGAAATGCATCATTAGATTAACCTTTTGACCGCCCTGGACGTCTATGGACGTCAAACTTTTGAACTGTCAAAAAGTGGTGTTTCCGACGTGCCATGACGTCGGAGGCGTCGTGAACACATTTTAATCTGACGTTCATAGACGTCCATGGCGGTCAAAAGGTTAAAAAAGTTGTCATACATTTTCAGGGTTTGCAGAATCAATACAGCACAGCGGTTACCCATCCGAGAATTGGTTTTATCAAAGTTGCGAGTCAATTAGTGGCTATCAAGCCTAAACAGTTGTGATAAACTAGCGGTTGAACGCTTGCCTTCCTTGCAAGATGCTCCGAAATCGATTCCGGCCCGCACTTCTAAATTTTCGAATTCATGTGCAGATCATAATTGATACTGGCATTAAGAGCGGTTACCCACTGCATCCGATCCGAATCCGAGAAAATACGTTCCGAAGTAGTCATAGAACTATTTGTATACTAGTTTACGCACTAGATCCGACTTCCGTCATCCGATTTCTCTTCGTGATCCGTGAGTTTCCGATCCGAAATATTGACGCACCGAAGTAGCCGTAGTACTATTTGTATGAACGCTTTCGCATTACCTCGAATTCAAATCGGACGCCAAATGGATATGCCAAAGATGGCCCCTGAATTGTTTGAATTTGGATCAGAGATTGGATAAGTGCGTAAGCGATATCCGAATTCGGTCCCAGTTTTTTAGACTCTAGATTCGTATTTTCATGTATTCGGATCGGATGCAGTGGGCAAAGCAATATCCGAATTCGGTCCGAGTTTTTTATATTCTTATTTTCACGGATCCGGATCGGATGCAGTGCGTAATCGTAACGGTGAAGGAGAATCATGGGGAATCCTGCACGCTTGAAAAGGGTTGTAAACGTTCTTCATTGTGTGTGTAGTCCACCAACCCGCATCAGGCCAGCGTAGTGGACTAAGGACTCAACCCTTACTCATTCTGAGAAGAGGCCTATGCCCAGCAGTGAGATAGTAATGAGCTAATTATACATGGTGTTAACGAATTCGTGTAATTCCTTAAAACCACATGATCTACTACTGGTGTAGACAGGCCCCGCACGGGATTTAGCTTGATTAAAAATAAAAATAAAAAAATCTTTTTTTTTTCATGCGGCTTTGTTACCGATCGTATCTAAACCACCTATTAAGGATTCAGTAAAAAAAAAAGTTTTTTTTTTGCAAAAAAATAATTTTATTTGTGTGAACATTTCGATGCCACGCATAAATGAATGAAAGTACGGCGACACGGCTGGCAGGAACGACTAACGCAATATCGCTCTTTGCAGTCAGATAACTCAAGGCTCTAAAAAGACCCAGAAATTGAAAACCAAACATTTTTTTTAAATTTTTTTTTTGTTCGATTTCGAAAATTCCCATTTAGGGTTAATCTGTGTCACCAGTAGATCACGCGGTTTGAAGGAATTACACGATTTCGTTAACACCCTGTAGAAGGCCTAAAAAATTCTTGTCAAAAAAGTAAAAACCGACTTCAAAAAAAAACTAAACGGAGTAAAATAATTATCATTTAATAAAACTACCAGTTTCAGAAGTCGGTGCATTCAATTTGTTTCAGCGTAGAACACCGACTTCTGAAACTGGTACTTTTATTAAATGATAATTATTTTACTCCGTTTAGTTTTTTTTGAAGTCGGTTTTTACTTTTTTAAAGTTTTTTTATTTTATACTTTTTAGTGCCACAAATTACAATTAAAATAGTGTACAAATTCTCGGACCAGCACTACAACTAGAACGTCGTCTACATACGATTTGTGTATTTTTTTTTTTGTTTTTGTTGATTTTTCCAAAAAGTGCTGCACCAATTTCAATAAAATTTATATGGGACCACCTCTGAAGTATGGGCTACCAAACAGAAAAAGAATCATCAAAATCCATTCATAATTGGGGGAGATATCGCGTAACAAACACACACACAAAAAAAAAATCAGACGAATTGAGAACCTTCTCCTTTTTGAAGTCGGTTAAAAAATCAAGATCGAAGCAGAAACAAGCGATCGGAACCAACATTCTAGGGTAAATGACGCATTTGTCGATTTCATTATCCATCGCATCGATTCAATGTTATTAGCATATCGATAACAAAATATTGGTCTGTTTGCTTTGGTATCTTTATTACGACGATTGACAAAATAACTTAGTTTAGTTTATGAGTGTTTAGTTGTTGGTGGAACGGGATTATAGACTGTTTCATTTTAGATATAATCATTAAGTTGTCTTAGAAACGTATTGGTGGTGTGACAATGTGATGGATGGAAAAAAGTTCATAATAAAGAGTGAAATATTAAATAAAAAAAATTGCAAAAGGACAATCATGAAGAGCAAAATTTTTTTAACATTTATGCTTTTTGTTTTTTATTTTGTTTAGACACTTGTTAAGAATTTTGGCTAGTATCAAATTCCATTCATAAAAAATAAGCCCTGTTTAGTCTAAACAACAGTTAAGTATGACTTTGTGGCAGAAGAAGAAAAAAGGACGAAAAACAAAACAAAAGAGTAACGGAAAATACATTTTTGATTCTATTAATAAATATAAAATGTATGGTTCGTAATTTTAATTAATTACAGATTCTAATGAAAAGCCATTAGAATCTGTAGTTAAAAAACCTTCCCAGTTCGTGAATTCTGCAAATCGGAAACAAATAAACCTCACATTAAACTCACGCGCAACACATAGTAGGGGCAAATGATGAATTATGCGTGATGCATCTTGTTAATTGTTGGACGTCGAGTTATCTGAAATTAGTTACCTCAGCTTGTTTGTAAGCTTGTATTAATGTAGCTAAGTGCTGATATGAGAGGTTTTATACTCATCCGAAGATAAATAGTTTATTTGATGAACAAGGTAGACGATGACAAACCTTCGGGGTATAAAAATATGATTAAAGTAGTAAACGACCAAAGGTTTGTTTACCTTTTATACAAAATATTCAGGGTTGGACTGCACTCTATACGTCCACTGTTGGACATGGATGATGCTTACATGACGACAATGATGATGATGTGAACGGTTATTGCCATAATTACCATGCTTGGCCACGGATTGGTGACCGTTGTTCGCTGATTTTAGTAAGCAAGATGACGTTGTTGCCCATCCTATTGTTAGTTACAGATCTGCAAGAAAGAGAGCAAAAAATGAGAAAGGAGGCAGAAGAGGCCAAGAATGATAGGACATTGAATAGTCTAAGAGCGATTACGCACTGCATGCGATCCGAATCCGTGAAAATACGGATATAAAAAACTCGGACCGAATTCGGATATTGCTTTACGCACTGCATCCGATCCGAATCCGTGAAAATACCGATCTAGAGTAAAAATCTCGGACCGAATTCGGATGTTGCTTACTCACTATTCCGATCTCTTATCCAAATTCAAACAATTCCGGGGCCATCTTTGGCATATCCATTTGGCGTCCGATTTGAATCCGAGGTAGTGCGAAAGCGTTCAAACAAACATTACTACGGCTACTTCGGTCCGTCAATATTTCTTCCCAATTGGAGACTCACGGATGACGGGTAGAAATCGGATGACGGATGCCGGATGTAGTGCGTAAACTACCATACAAATAGTTCTATGGCTACTTCGGAACGTATTTTCACGGATTCGGATCGGATGCAGTGCGTAATCGCTCTTATAGTCAAATACTCAAATGTTATACAATTTTAAGTCGCCGTTAAGTCTCGTGCTATCACTATCACTTTAAGGCGAAGTGACAGTGATAGCACGAAATTAACGGCAACTCTAAACTGTTTAGCGTTTGATTATTTGTCCAATATTTATTTTAAATGAAATTTAGCGTCTATAGATATGTTCATCGCCTGATAAAAGAATGAATGAAAATTGTTCCTTTGTTAGACTTTTGTCAAGGTGTATACAGGTACTTTCCATCGCAGAAACGAATTGTAGTTAGACTCGATACAAAACTTGCTGACTGGCTAATATTTGTACCACGGCATGATCTTTTGTCAAATAACGCCGGCACGAGACAAGAAGAACTTTAGTTTTCTGTGATCTTCTTGCATTTATCATCTGTCTTCTTCTTCTTGCATCTGTGATCTTCTCTTCTTCTGTGATCTTCTTGAACTTATCACGCAGGCGACATCGCGGTCGCAGCTATTATAAAACAAAACATTAATTTATAATTTCAAACAAGCCATATTACGGTTTCTTAACCGTAGCGACAGAATTACGTAAGACAATGAGAAGCAAAGCGAAAATGTAACAAACATAAATAAGTGAACGAAACCATTCGACCTTGTGAAAGTAAAAAAGGATTTGCGAAAACGCTACGAAGTCTGGTTTAAGGCGCGTTACATGATCAAATATTGGTAGAAATACTTTTGTTAAGGCGATTTCTTGGTCAAGGTACAATTTTGTTCTAAAATATATTTTTTTAGGTACATAATATCACGCCTGTATTCCCCAAAGGGTGGGCAGAGGTGTATAGTACACCCTCATTTCGCCGATAGGTTTAAGTCCCATATATGTAATAGGGGGCGAGCCTATTGTCATAAACCGGGCACAAATCCAGACTCCGGGCTGCTACTGAGAAATTCGACACGGAAAAACCCAATAACACTTTGCCCAACCTGGGGATCGAACCCAGGATCTCACGCTCAGCAGTTGCGCTTGCGACCACTGGACCAACGAGGCAGTCCGTTTTTTTAGGTTGGAGTCATTTTTGAAGCGCACGTATGATATTAATTGTCTTTGACTGTATTTTAAGTGTAATGCCGTACGATGAGGTTATAAAATCATATATATATAGATACATGCACATAACATTTTGAGTTTAATGTTTAACTAATTAAAAACAAACACAGCATGCAGTATAAAAACAAAAGGATAATAGCAGACAGTTGACAGTGTAATTGATACTACAAGATAAATTTCTCCGGAGGAGCGTCAAATGCTGCCCATGAGGACTGACAATCAGCAAATTATAATTTGGAATTGGGGAGTTAGAAGACTATTTAATAATATTTCAATGTGAAAGTTTGAATGTTTGAAAGTTTGTGTATTTGGATGTTTGTTAATCAATCACGCCTTAACGCTAAACGGATTGCTGCTGAACGGCTGAACGGATTTGGATGAAATTTTGCACAAAGGTAGACTATGACCTAGATTAGAATAGAGAATACTATTTATCCGGGTATATGAAGTAGTTCCTCTAGAATTTGAGTGAAACCGCGGGCATCAGCTAATTTTATTTGACGTTATTACATTTTGTTTAAGTTTTTTGTTACGTATCAGCTTTTTGTTATATAGTTTTACACATGTATAACATTTTATAACCTCAGTGCGGAAGCACAATAAGATTAAATTCCAGTTGTAAAACAAACATTTCTCTCAAGAATGTGACTGAGATTAATTAATGATACTTTATGTTGTGGGTATTTTCTAGGCTTTAACAGTCAGTATAGAATGCATTGGAGTTTGAACACGTCTGTATTATTTAAGTATTGCATATCAATTAGGAAGAAATTATAATATATGGCGATTGTGTCTTAATTAAATTTCTAAAATTAATATCATGGTCACACCAAACCACACCTTTACTCCGCGGACACAAAAAACACAAGAAATATACCAACGAACGGGCGAAACACTCGAAAATCGGTTGAAACAATTATTTTTTGCTCGAAATACGAGACTTAACGAAATTCAAATCGCTTAGGAGAGGAGAATTATAGAAAAAGCTCTGCGCATCTTCAAAGGTGGGTCGCAACCCTTTCGGGGGTGGGGTGGGTGGGGGGTGGTACGCACTGTAATATAGAAAACTTGTGTTAGCCCAGTTCCGCGCCTTTGTAACATCATTTCGGCTGCCGGTGGACGGCGACTGACCAATTTTGAGCGATTTCTTTGTTGTTTAGGGTTGAAATTTTGTATGAGTTTTATTTTAATGAACCATCGGGTTCTTGATTTAAAATATATTTTGAAGTTTGATTGAAGCTTGGTTGCATATAATTTACATTAAAGCCTGTTTCCAAATGGCGGAGCAGTATCTCAACTGCAGCTGTCAAAATGTAAGTCATATGAATATGTCAAAAAAAAAACCTCAAGCGCGGTAATTATAGACACAATAGATAAGACAATTAAGTGTCGTCCTGGGACGACAGGCGGTACGCAACCGAGAAACATCTCAACTGATTCCAAACGACACAGACCTTTGAAATGAGAGCTATTTATTTATACGGGACTAAATGTTCAAATGATGAAATAAAGGCACAAGTTTCGATGGCATAATTTTAGAAGTATCACCAACATTATTAAGTGACGCTAATGTATTGAAAGCAACATGATGATAATTATCTGTCTGAAAAATTACTTATCATTCTTATTTTTAACCCCGGATTAATTTTAAAATATGTCTATATATTGCTAAAAAAAAAGTTTTGCTAATAACGTTGATGATTGCAAATCTTTTCAAAACGCCGTATAATTAATAGATAATAATTTCAGCAAAAACAACACAAAACTTTAAAAAAAAATTAGTCAAGTATCAAAACCTTTCACACCACGCTCAGCTTTATAATTTAAGAAGAAGAAACAGGCCATAAGAAATAAATGTAAAGAAGAAACGTTTGGACCCCGAAAGGGTTAAAAAGGGGTGCGAAACACCCCCACCTGTACGTACACGATAGATGTACGTAATAGAATTTTAAAAGGGGTTATGTTTGTTCATTGGAAATAAGTTTTTGGAAGAAAGAACATTCTGGATGTATTTATAAAATTTATTTTTGTTTTCCTTGAAACTTACAGAGCAAAATTCAGTATTACTTCTTTGTGTTATGTGACCTACTTTAGACATTTAACAATAAAAAATTTGATTTAAAAAAAAACAGGCTTTTTGCAATAATTAGCAAAGATTTCAGACAAATTAAAATAAAATACAAATCGTTAAATATTTTTCATAAATTAAATTAAAATAACAAAGTAAAGTCGCCACAAATAATTATTTTTCTTTGCCTGTGTTATTCGAAATCTGTTAGGTCCCCATTTTTGCTTGTAAGAAATCCATATAAATCTCCACCAGCATGTATTTGGGCGTAACTCTCGGCCCTTTGTTTCACGAGCGGCCTTAGCTTTTCTTACTTTAAATTGTTTTTAAGACATGTATTGATTGCTTTAAAGCGAGATTTGCTTTGCTTTGTTTTGTTTGAAGAAAAGTAGGCATTGTTAACCCTCGCGGAGTTTAATTATTTTTACATAGATTCGCTTGCGTGTTTTTAGGTTGATTTAGGAAGTTGAAGAAAACGTTATTAATGGCTCATTTACAAGAAAGTGGAAACCTTTGAAATTTTATTTGAATGCTCATAATCTATGGTAAGATATCTATAGTAGTTATACAGTTCAAAAGCGAAAACTTTTTCTTTCTATTTAGCTTATTGTAGATGGTTCTTGCAGACCTAGTTCCTATGTTCAACAGTTCTTGTTTTGATGAAAATTATTATGTATACCTACAAACAAAGAAAAAAAAGCTCTATAAAACTTCACACTAAAAGTCCAAACAAGTATCAAAATATTCCTACGCATCGCTGTTAACGTACTCAGAAGACTGGCAGCATTGCCACGTTGCATGGCCAATGCTAATCCTTTGGCCAAAGTAAAGGCCAGTCTTCGGGTCACGGGAAGTGTCGGTCAGCCGCCTACCAATTTCTTTGTGTAGTAGTTGATAATGGTTACAGACACTGTTATTTTCAGGGGGGGAAGGTTCAAGCATAGAATCCAACATATCTCTATCAAACATGTTTATTTAAAGATCAGTTTGAGTAGAAATATTTAGAAACGCATTGTAGATTATATTTTGTGCAAACTTTCGTGGTCGTTTTTGTTTGCCGGTGTAATACAATAAAGAGGTAGTGAGTGCTTGTTTGACATCGTAACCAAACATGACCATTTTTTTTTGCTAAATCGATACATAATCTTGATTTAGTTCTAAAGACAGCATTCTTCCATTAGTCCAAAAGTTCGACTGCCACATTTGACTTTACACGACTCATATATATATTTAAATAAATAAACCCTTTCAGTAATATTTATGTTTATGTTTTCATTTAATATTATTAATTTTCATAGACTATTAAAAGAGTTAAACCTCTCAAAATAAACTAGCTACAAGTAGAAAAGTCGTATTGCTTGTTATCTTTGCGACGCAATGCACCTCAACGCGCTGCTTTCACTATATAGATATTTTATAGCACAAAATATATTTGTTTTTTTGAGACGGCACGGTTGGTGCCGTGGCTAGTGATTGGGTTCAGTGCTAAGGGTCACACAACAAATATTTGCATGGTGCACACTATACATATACTACTATGGTGTAAACTGTAACTTTAAGTGTGACTGTAACTTTTGCTGTTGACTGAACATCTCAGTACAGTACATCTACTGACAATAGAAAAAGTTTATGACTTTTTGAAGCTTTGATTTCTTTTATCAGTGCACGTAATGGTTTTAAAAATAAAAAATAATACTTGTATTTGTCTATTAAGTTATTTTGTATACAAAATAATGTTAATGAAATACAAGTTTATATAAAAAACACTTTTGAAACATTGTGGAATCAACATTTTAGTTCTGATATTGAGTGTACCGGGTCTGAACTTTTGTGAATGTGAGATATGTGTCTATAAACGCACCTATGACACAGGAGAAATACAAGAAAGGGCAAAAAGAAAAAAAAAAGGAATTATTTAATAATTATGAATACGTCAATACTTAGTTATACTGTTTATTATTGTTATTGCTAATGACGTAATATCCTATGATAATAAAGTCATAAATGAGCATAAAGAAATTCTCTCTGAATACTAATAGAAACTTAATTTGTAGCAAGCAAAGGCGCATGAAAAAGTGGTCTCCATAATAAATGGTACCAAATTCAAGACGATTATAAATGTCTGACGACATTTTAATTCAAAAGGGGTGTTATTTTTTAACGAGAACGGGTTAAGATGGTGGTTTGAATTATATCTTTAATTTTAGCTTACATTGTAGTATTGCAATATTTCACAGTTTGACAGCAATTTAAATGTCTTCAAGTCGTCTGTCTTTGGGATTATGGAAACTACTAAGTAAGGGAAAAATTGCATGGGAATAGAGATGATATTTTAATGAGTTAGTGAGACACTAAAGAGTTCTAAGCGTCTTCTCACCTGTCGATTTTAGTTTGGTCACGGTTCAGTGCAAGTACGATCGAGTTATCAGAATGATATCTATCAAAAACTGTATGAACCCGACGACATCACAACTAAAGTTGAACCGAAGCTGGGGGCCTACTCCCTAAGTCCGTCAACGAAGTTAGTCACCCGTCCGAAAGTAGCCCGAAACTTAGAAGTGAACAAAACAAGTGTCAAGTTCAACTTTTCGGACGGGCAAAAACACATCGGTAGTAGGGACAACTGTCAAATCGTGTTGTCATTCATTCTTAGTTCGGGCTCCAAAATAATCGTATGTCTGTAGCTGTTATGTAGTAGTAGGAAACGCTCGTAACTAAGGCCGAAACCGCGGACTTCGTGCTTAGGGAGTAGACCCCCAGTTCAAGTACGGTCGAGTTATCAGAATGACATCTATCAAAAACTGCATGAACCCGACGACGTCACAACTAAAGTTGAACCGAAGGTGAATCGAAGTTGAATCGAAGTTGATCCGAAACGGAGGCTTGTTGTTCATAAGTAAATACGAAATCTGTTGCAATGGTCGGTACGGCTTCTGTTTGGTTGTGATTAATTAAGGTATCTGTTAGTAGAATTGGGCCTCTGATCTGTATTGTACAGACGCCAGCATATCAAGCTACTTGAAACTGTCAAATTTTCCCAATCAACCTTGAACCTAATGCTTTTGCGATAAAGATGAAAATCTATTGAAGAAAGACGGATTGTAGTAGATTGATGAGCTGGCATCTAAAAAAATTGTGAAACTTGTTCATCGCATTAATGTTCTGTAATGTCTGCACATATTCTTCAGTACAGTCTAATCTGTCGTCATAATGCAGATTGTGACAATCTTTTAATTGTTACAAGCGATATGTGTACTTAAGGGGTTCCCTACGTGACATCGAAACTCAATACATCGAATGTCGCAACATCGAAAACGGTACAGTCAGCATCAGAAGTAGCTGATCATTTGAGTTTTTAATCTTTGCTTTAATTAAATAACTAATTGATAGGTAACAAACACTTTAAGACATACTTAGAGCTGTATCTAGCAGCTCTAAGTATGTCTTAAACTTTTTGTTTTAAAACAATTAGTTTTCTAATTAGTGCCAAGTTTAAAAATTTAAATGTTCAGCTACTTTTGTTGCTGACCGTACATCGAAGGGTCATATAATCGATGGTACTCTACATCGATGGTACGCCACATCGAAAGTCTCGACATCGAAAGTTTATGATATCGATGGTACGCTACATCGAATGTCGTTAAACCGAATGGTTACAGTATCGATTTCTCATCACAGCGAATTGCATTTATGTTTATCTAAATCTATATGGTTATGCATTTATGTTTTTTTTATTAATGTTGTTTTTTTGTGTGTTTAATTTATTTTTATTCGGTGCAAGTAATGGATACAACAATCTTAAGATGCAATATAACCCATCGATTTTGCAACCAGTCATGTTGTAACCATTCAATACTGTAAAAATTCGATTTCACGACATTCGATGTAGCGTACCATCGATTATGTGACCATTCGATACTGTAACCATTCGATTACACGACATTCGATGTAGCGTACCATCGATTATGTGACCCTTCGATGCACCGTTTTCGATGCTGCGACATTCGATGTATTAAGTTTCGATGTCACGTAGGGAACCCGTACTTAAGATATTTTGCATTACGAAAAGCGAATTGGAAAAGCGAATTTATCACTATCGGATATTGGTATTGAGAACCGTTTTCATATGAATTACAAGACAGAGGTTTTAGGCAGTCTAGCAAATGATGAACGATGGACATCAACAAAGGTTAACAACTTTACGTTCATGTTTCGATAGGCTCCAACAAACAGCATTAACTCAATTGGGGTGCATGAAAAGAGCCTCCGAGTACACACTTAGATTTTACAGAAGATAGAAGAAGAGTTTGGGGTGTATGTTCTTCATACACTCCAAACTCTTCTTCTATCTTCTGTAAAATCTTCACGAGTAACGATACTTAAGTATATCCTGCACAACCTGGGCAGTCAGCCCCGCTACCAACCTTGCTGACTGGCTAATCTTTTCACCACGGCACGCGCTATTCTCATATAGCTCGTGCCGACGACAACTCAACAAATTCCCAAGCAAACTAAAAAAACAAGTGAAAGTCTAAAAAACAAGAGTCTCCAATCGAAATTCAATACCAATTAAAATGCCCCCACCCTTTCGCCTTGAAGATAGTATTTAAATTAAGGAATACTCCCATTGAGTCGTCCCGAGCGTCTCATTTAAATTAAGCTTTTTGAAAAAGTCTCATATCTTCTTTACCAGGGGCGCACCGGTACATCAAAGGGGTGGAGAAAGGGGTAAGGTATTTTTCTTGGAGGGACGGGGGGTGGGCAAAAATGCGTAGCGACTCACACATCAATGCGTAAGTATTTACCGAACGCACACAGATGTAGACGGTTGTATGTAAAACACTTTAAGAAGCGTCGAAGAAATGCGAGAAGCTTAGCGGGTACAGAGTGTTGTTCTTTTTATTGTGGGTTGCGGACGGGTGTAATCTTGAGCAAAAATTGTGCTCGTGTGGTGTAACAAACATAACTGCAGATTACCTTACGCTTTTGACCTTCTATGTTCTAAAACTAGGTCAGATAAACACAACAGCTTTTGATACAAAAAAAAAACTTATTAGAACCTGATTTTGAACAAAATTCTGACTGCAATCGGAAAAACTGAATAGCGCCAAATCCACAAACACTTTTTTGCGCAAAGTTGACTTTTACGCAATCGATTTTCCAACTGGACACACCTGCAGCAAGTCGTCTTCTGCAAGTTTTACGAACTAGGCGAGTAATGGAGTGCAATGACTTGCGCAAACAAGGATTTGGCGCTAAAACTTATCACATCTTTGTGTCCTTTCAAAAATAGTTCATAGGGTTTGGAATACCCCTTGATTATTGTTGTAAAATGTCATCGAATTTCTTTTGATAGCAATTTTCTTATTAGATTGGTATGCTTCAAAGTGGTAACCTATAAGTGCATAAGAGGTGAGACGATAAGTGTCACGGATCATGGAGAAAGTGTAACCTTTGGACGATTTGATGGAAGTGCATAATATTATAGTTAAGATCATGGGTAAGATACATTTTATATTATGTTTGAAGCTGTATTACATGATGGATACGAAAAAAAAATATGAAGATTTATTTTTTTCGATTTTTTCCCTTTTTGTGATTAGGGAAGTCTGATAGGTACCTTCTAATGTGTCGACATCAAGGAACCGCTATACAATTCTACCGGCACGGACAATAGAGAAATCAAAGTCGTTCCCAATCCACCTCCTCCAAAGAAAGCATCAGCCGGAAGCTGAAGTTGGTTGAAGATAACCTACTGTGGAAAAAAAATAAACAAAAAAAGGTCAGACGAATATATTATTCAAAAAAAAATAAGTTGGTATCAGAAGAACATAAAATATGATGTTAACAGTACACCAATATTTTCTAGAAATAATAATTCCTTCTAGTCTGCTCGATTATGCTTTATTATCTATCTTCAGATGCTAAAGCTTTTGTGTACTTTTGTTCTAAGTATTATTTTTTAAATAAATATATATATATATATATTAATATGTTCTGTGTAAATTATAATAAGTTTATTTAACGCAATACAAATGATTTTTTTAATCATCTCGAAAAACAAAGGTACTCAAAGGCGAGCCGTTATGACGTGGAACTAAAGTCGAACCTAACGACACAGACTGGCCTATTCATTCTGTCCAATACATCCTACCAACTAGCATGAAGGGAAGAATTAAAAAAAAAACGTTTTTGTACCAACTGAACTTGTACCGATTTATCGTAACATAACAAAATATTCAAATCAAATTTTCACAAAGAAAAAAAAAACATTTTTTTCGGCGATTTATTTTCTTCACAAAACATCACCCTGTCCAGTGGGGGTAAAAAGCGAAAGGGTTGTGGAGGCGATCGCCTCCCTTAGACGGGGGTGTCCACCGCCTTCTTACAACCTTTTTACACAGGGGGGTGCAGAGTAATAGCCTACAGAGACTTTGTATGCGTAGATTGAGAATTTCCTCTTGTAGATTTTTAATGAATATTTCGGAGGTATATCATTATCATTTAAATGAAAAATGGTGTTTTTCGTAAAAAACAAAAAATAAAAAGATTGTAATGTGTGAAAGACAAAGGTTGGATTAATCTGTTTTCTCTCTCAAATCAAAAATCATGAATGCACATACGATATACACACGTAATTAAAAACATAAAAAAATGCACACAAAATGTTTGATAGCAGGATTTTGCGTTCTGCGTTCTACTACCAGCGTTCAACGTTTTGATTAGCTCACGATATTGATCGAGCATATTTAAATGTGGAACGCGGAACGAACGCAGAACGCCTGTGAGTGCGATCACCCTGTGTTAATTTTCTTTTGTTTAATTTTCACTTCTTCTTCTTCTTCCTGCCCTTATCCCTTATCACTTATTAGGTTATAAATCTATCATAGTTCCGAAACAATTATAATACTTAGTTTCAATCAAACAAACATCTATATTTTCGACTAACATTTTAGTGCTAAGTACGCATCTACATATCTAGAATAGGTACTAAGCCTCCTTAACACTTTTCCAGTATAATTTTGTCATAAGATTCCCACCACAGCCTCTGTCCCAAAAACTGGCTGTCGCCAAGAATGTTGTATTAGCGGAGCGTCGCAGGGGGGTGAGGTCGTAGGACGGGCTCGGGAGGGGGTGTAATTGCAAAATAAAATTAGCCGGAACGGGTACGTGCTCAATTTTCGCCTCCCGGCACTGATTTGTTTTCGCTCTCGCCTATGTACGGGTGCCTCGGATCCTTAACTGCTCTGTGCCCGCGTTTTCTTAGCCTATATATTATTGATCCGACGTTACTCTCTGCCATATTGTTTCTTGTGCTCGCTACGCTACAAACTCTTCTTACTATTTATGTTTTTTCAATACCTTCTACAACGGAAAATGTAGGCGACCTTTCAACGACGTCCAATTACTATGACGCAAGCCTGTACTCAAGTGACATTTTGATAACGTCAGTATTTGCATTTAATTTTATTTTCGAGAGCAAACTCTAATTAGTTGACAGAAACGAGCACTGAAAATCCTTCTGGCGATAAAAAAAATCCCTCCGGTCGTGATTTCATCCGCGGGAATGTTTAAAAAGGCGTCTAAAACTTTCGGGGCCGGACTGCGGAGTCAATGGCTTTTTTATTTTCGCGTTTTCTTTCTTTTCCGGTTGAACTTTTCCAAAGTTTTATTTTGAGGAAGTTCCACGAGTGTCAGTTTGGCGTTCGCCTCGCAATTTTCCGCGGTTTGCGCCGATAATTGCGGACGCAGGTGGGAATATTATTTTCTTTTTTTTTCTCCCGCCCGTCTGTTTAATTTCCAGCGCCGGCGGCGTTTATTACTATTTCCTCGGATCGGTGGAGTTATCTGTGCATGTCAACGGTTGGTCAGTGAGGTCGGGCGTGACATGTGACGTCACACGCACGCGGTCCGTGCGCACATAAAGTCGTCAACACTCGAACGCGACCGGCTATTTCCCTTTTAACGTGAGCCTATCTCCACCCATTTACTGACACATGGCATATGTGACACGCCCACCGGAGCGCACGCCTACCGAGCATGTGGCATACATACGAGTATATGTGCCCCAGTTACGTGACGCCGTATGTGCGACACATGGGCGTGTGTGGTGCAGTGCGCAGCCGCTGGGCGTGGCCTCCCCCCCGTTAACGTTAACGTGACGTCGTTTCACGGGTTCACGTTACTTCTGTGTGCGAGCCAACGTGACAGCTATTTATTTCAATGCCTCCGTCGCGGGCGTCTCGGCTCTAACGATAAATGAGTTATAATTTATTTTTACTCGAAAAAGGAAGGGTAAGGGAGCCTCGGCTTGTAATTAATGGTGAAATTGGCTATTCCGAGTATTCGGGATCCGGTAATGAGGTGAGATTGAGATTAAAACTCGGCTAAATGAGCTCCGTAAAGGATTAAGGATGAAAAAATTGTGAGTTATAAAGCCACATCCGACGGCCGACGATGAAACTTTGATAGTTACTCTTTTTCTTCTTAAATTATTAATGAACTGAAATTTCGTCTGGTTTCAGTCTATAAGTATTTCAGTTTATAAGGGTGGAGAGCGGAGTTGTTGCTTGTAATGCGATATAGTCTCCTTTCAGATTTTCCTTTATCATTTCAGTTTGCGATTTGAAATTTTCACAATTTTGTAACAAAGTAACTTAGAGAGTATTTCTGCAATATTTCAGTGATGTAGTCCATATTAATTATTAACTAGGTAGGTAGGCAAAATGTGACCGAGAAATATGACATTAATGTGTTCAATAATTTTGTCATTATCACTATTAACATGTCATCATCATGATCATTCAGCCGAAAAACGTCCACTGCTGGACATAGGCCTCCCCCAAGCCATGTTGGAGGAGGGGCGGGGGGTTGCCATAATCACCACGCTTGGCAGGCGGGTTGGTGATCGCAGTATGGTTGTTTAAAGTACTCAGAGAACGCTGCTGCCCGTCCTCTAGTGAATCGCTTATTCGCCTTTTACGACACCCATGGGAAGAGATAGGGTAGTGCTATTCTTTTCGTCCGGCACCACACGGCACATTAACATGTGGTGAAATTAAAATGTAAGCTATTGAAAAGTTTATACATCGAATTAGGTTAATGAACAGTTAATGGTAAGTTGGTGAAATGCCCCTTAGTCTAGGGTTTTCTGATCATCATGATGAGCAAGGTTGAATATGGGAGATTTTAGGCCGGCCATACACCGGCAGCTGGAAGCAGTCAGGATCGACTGCTTTAAGCTGTAACTGCATAGTAAACTACAGCCTTCTACGTACGTACATACACGAAACAGCTCGAGCAATTGCAACTGCTTCGGGCGGTTGGTGGCACGGCGTGCGGTCAAGCAGTCGCCAGGCATACACTGACTGCTCGAGCTGTCCGTGTATGTTTATCACTGGCTAACTGCTCGAGCTGCCCGTGTATGGCCGGCCTCATTGGCAGGTGAAACAGTCTCAATAAACAGAACAACAGACTCATATTTCGTCTTAATCTTAGCGCTTACTGGCTTATTTTTGGGATCAGCATTGCTTTGAGGAAATGATCTTCCGTTCATTAATGATCTTGTCTTGTAAATACTGCATCATTTAGATTTGTTTTGGTTTAACGTGCAACGATAGTTGCTGGAATCTGAAGTGCCTGTCTATTGTGTAAGGGATGGTGTTCCGAAAACTAAAACAGCGAATTAAACTCATTATTCTGAATTAAAAATATGAATAAAAAACTCGGTATTCACGTACAGTCAACCAAAAATATAATATGTAGGAATCTAATCACATTCGCATTTTAACAGAATAATGCGTGTGTTGAGTGGCAAAGTTTTTGCCATCGCTTGCCTGAGCGAGTCTTGCTTATAAAAAGTTATTACGTACACAATTACAATGACAATTGCCTGCGTAGTGCATTGATAGTTACTTTAAACCCTGCAGACAGAAATAGGAGCCCCGCACAGCAGGGCTCCGTCGACTTAAGCTACACCTAATTCTACCCAACTGCTACTGG
The DNA here is from genome assembly GCA_905220435.1 of Amphipyra tragopoginis. Taxonomy (NCBI): domain Eukaryota; kingdom Metazoa; phylum Arthropoda; class Insecta; order Lepidoptera; family Noctuidae; genus Amphipyra; species Amphipyra tragopoginis. Next base: position 19,064,485 of record HG992009.1, read on the forward strand.
TTGCACCTAGTTGTACCCGGGTAAACATAGGTGTACCCGGGTAAAAATAGTTGTACCCGGGTAAACATAGGTGTACCCGGGTAAACCTAGGTGTACCCGCCATCCGGGCTTTACCCGTAACATATATGTGTAACGAATGGACTACCTATCTACGAACTGACCGCGGCAAGCGTAGCTTATCCTTAGCCACGAGCCCCTCTGACAAACAATCTAATATACGAAAATGGAACTCCCAAAAAAATCATACAAAGACTCCCTAAATCCAAGATTACTGACGATCCAGCGAAGCTTACAAACATGAGTTATGTAAATCACTGTTACTGGCGAACTTCAACTGGAATATGCAAATGAACTCTCTGCTTGACAGAACAGATCCTGAATTATTTTGTGTCATGAACCATTGAGTGTTTTGGAGTTAACTGGATCTGACCTTGGTTCGAGGCTTTGTGTTAATCAATGTACTGTATTGTTGTTTTGTTTCCTGTTTTCGGTGTTATTAAAGCGCAGTTCAGACTACGCTATAATATACAACGTTATTTTTAGCGTATACAAAAACCGAGACACCCCAACAAGATTTTCATCAGAACTGCCTGAATACGTGTTTTTTTTAATAAATCTCCAAGTTACACCTTAGTTTATGTCGCGTTAAGGTCCCTAGTAAAGTGTGAAATGCCTGTGATGTGCTATGCAGGGGTTGTCTAATACAACGAAACTGACCCAGCGGACCATCTCAAGCCTCAAGGTGTCTATTCCGGTCAACTGTTATGGATAGAAACCTATTGAAACAAAATTGAAATTTATGAAAAAAAAGTGGTTTAAAAATATGTCAATCGATTCTCCTAGTGATTCTGAACAAACTAGTTTCAGGTTTAGTATATTATACTAAAACTAAGCTTGTATAGCATACTAGAGGTCGCCCCCGACTTTGCCCGCGTGGATGTCGTTTATTGCGTATTTTTCGGGATAAAGCTATCCTATGTCCTATGTCCTATTGTCTCAAGACATCAAATCCCAGAAGGTTTTGTTGTCGGTAGCGGGTAGCACTGGGCAATGTTGACAAAGAAAGGTAGTCGTCGATATGGATCAACCTACCCCATGTTATAAAGGCGGTGGTCATTCGACGAAGCGGATTATTCTGTATTCATCAGCTGAAGAAATCTGAGCTTTTATATCTGATTAGCTTGTCCTTATTTTATGATCTTGTAATAATTGTGTAAAGTATTATATTGTGATCTATTTTAGTTCATGTTACTAACACTAACGCAATATGTACCCTCAGTGGTCGAGAGTCTATGTTGGTTTTATTTACAGTGTTTACCTTGCTCGCAATCCTGACATACTAATATTAGCTATAACTGTAATGATAGAATCACCCCTAAACGATTATGTTGTTGTGTCTTTTACAGTTTTTGGTCTGTATTTCCCTCTACTGCTCAAATGTAATCCCTATATTCTTTAACCCCTATGTAGATGATAAATTAAAAGGTCGTTTAATAAAATCTATGTTTATTGTTCAGCTTCATCTTAAGTACCATTAAAGCAATTTTTGTTGAAGAAACTGTGACTGTTTCTACTATTTCTGTGGGACTCTACGAATTCTTCTATCGTGGGTGCATTTACAGACACAAATCTTGACAAGCATAAACACCCAGACCCGGAACTATCTGTGGGCTATACAAATACTTGTTCCGTGCGGGAATCAAACCCGCGACTTATAGCGCAGCAGCCAACCGCTCAGCTACTGCGCCAATCGTATCCTCAAAATTGTTACATCATTTCTACCGGTTCAATTTAGCAGTAGCAAACAAAAATAACCCTAAACTTATTTACATACATTTTAATCTTATTCAAATTCAATTCATATATCACAAACAAAACGCCGTTCTGTTAAAATTACAAACTTAACTTTACACTTCCAAAACAACAAATTGCTGTAATTTCAACTTTATTCCATTACAAAATGACTCAGATACAGTTTGATGGTAGTAATTTCAACATTGTCCACGTATGCTGACAAATGATCTCACAGCGGGTGTAGGGTGACCATTAAACACCGTCAGGGAAGCACGTGGGCAGTGTCCCAGGAATTCAGGTAGTGTGCTTGACGGATGGACTGTCCGCGGCCACCGCATTGTGTGGTCACTGTTGATTTAATACAGTATGTTTGGACTTATTTAAAAAGTACTATTTGTATTGACAGAAATTTTGTGGTCTTTATAGATCTTAATGTTGGTGCAGTAAATTGGCTCGCTATAGCTAAGTATATAAATTTTAGAGCCATATCTAAGCAAATAAGTCAAAGTAAAAAAAATACACATTCAAAGTCAAAAAATATACAGGTGCTTTTGAAAGGTGCAATACTAGGTGCTCGATTTCAAATAGTAGGTCTTTTGGAGAAGAACTGGCAAGTTACTCCATTCAAAACAATGTTTTGAAAATTACTAGTTGAATGTTTCCGTAATGGTCGCTGTCGAGCACGTTTCAACTTACTTTCATCATCATTATCATCATCAGCCTTCCATATTCCACTGCTGGCCTTAAAACGTCATTCGCTTCGATCCTGCGCCAAACGCATTCAGGTTCGATCCAGGTACGACTTTACTGGTTTCGAGACTTGAAATTAGTACGACTAAAGTACTAGTCACATAGACATTATCTTAGCCAAGAGAGGGTCCAGGTCCCTAAGGGACAGTAGGTACGCCCAAGCAGCATATATCGAACCTACGAAGACAAAAAATCGTTCGGCTTGCCCGAGATGCAATTCTGCCGGTATCATCAATTTTTGTCCTCCAACATATTAGCGTAGTTTAACTTGTGGAGAAACCATGGTGTGGTGTTCCTCCAACCAAATGGAGGATCCTCCAACCAGGCGGAGTCTTGTGCCTGGCGGGCTACTGCCCAACGGTTGATGTTGGGAGGTTGTATATATACTATCTGCGTGTTAAATCTTGATTGCGCGATGTAGGATAGTTCACTAGTTCGCATGTGGCGAGATAGATGCCGCCACATCACTCCCCCCCTGAGACCGGAGGTCGATCGTCTTTGATAAGTCAGCGGTCGTTGCGTCTTGAGAACTTGCCAGGGCCAGTGAGGAGTTCCTTTAAGTCGAAACCGGATACCGCGTCATTCCAGTGAGTCGGAACTGTGAGAGCGATGAGTGGTGGCTGTGGTCTGCGTCGACCAGGAGAGAAATGCCTCTGCTAGTTGACCGGCCTATCTGCGTGTTAAATCTTGATTGCGCGATGTAGGATAGTTCACTAGTTCGCATGTGGCGAGATAGATGCCGCCACAAACTTTTGCGGCCTGTGCTGAACGTGAGTCGGGTATGTGGTGGACTACTCGATTTATAAATAGGATACCAAAAGATCGAATCGAATGTGCCAGACAGCACTTGTATGAAAGCATCCTGTCTAACAAGAGGTATCAGGAAAAGTAGATACTTCATTCTAGAAGTTGATTTCATAAATTAATAACAGATCGTTTTCCCCCTTTAAACTATTTAAAAACGACTGCCTCACACTTCTAAGCACACAATAAAGTATAAGTAATAGGACACCATGTGTAAGTAATGCATATGGATCACAGTATAAGTGATTAAATAGTTTTAAATATACAGAGGCACAGCGCGCGCACGCACGCGCCTTGGTCTGTTATTGTCTCGGTAAATTTTGTTTTGGGAAAGATTTAAGAGCGTGTACGCCGTTCGGCATTTCATACAAATTTTCGAGTCCTTATTTTTCGATATGACTGAACCGATTTTAATGAAACTTCGTACCCATCAGCAGGATACATAGAACTAAAAAGTTACTAGAAAACATTTTCGAAAAATAGTGTTACAGTTAAATTAGACCGATTTCAAATTTTCCATACAAACAGAAATTTCCAATTATCTTTTTTTGAATAAGACATTTGAAAATATTTTCTACTAACTTTTTAGACCTAAGTATCTTGCTTATGTATGTGAAGCTTCATCAAAATCGGTTCAGTCATTACGAAAAACAAAGACTTGAAAATTTGTATGAAATGACGTACGGCGTACACGCTCTTAATGAAAAATAGTTAAAGCGTAAAAAATATACCTGAATGCAGGGAACGCATTATGTTAAAGTTTATAGTAGCTTATTGCGTTTTATAGTTTGCCTCCATTAGAATGTAATTATCTAGATTTTTTTGTGTATGTTATTAATTAACGGCCGTAAAAGTTCGTTGCTTGCTTCATTTTAGAGACCATCATTACGGTTATTCTCTACGTTATTCTGATGTTTCATAATCTTTACGCTAAATAGACGGATTTCTGATTTAATGCGGATTTAGTACACATTTGGTACTAAATTGGCCATATACTTACGAAAAATGTTACTGGCTAGTTGGCAAAACCAGTTATAGAAATGTTAATAGTATTTGAAACATAAAAATACTAACGGCATTGGGAATACACCTTTGTTTTTTACCAAGCCAATAATCATGTTTACCCAATCAACTTCAGCACGAAGCGGGACTGACCTCAACACTATACTACAGCAATTTATCAGCGGCGTCACGGCACATTAGGCATGTCCAAACGAATCATGTAAGATACCGCGATACCGATACCAGATCACGTGATAAGACATGCACGGTATTTGTTATACAATTTATTGGGTACCGCCACTGTTTACGATGGTTGCTTACAAAATAATGCACCTACATACTAAAGAGCCCTTCATAAAATAATTAAATAACACAGATTTTCGCGAGATGTAAGATTCAACAACACCCAGCACGCTTGGTGGTAGGATCTATACGGTCCGCTTGGCTAACTACCACCCTCACATTGAACTCCGGTACCAAGCAGTTTACTGTGTTCTGTCATGATTATGTGAGATCCAGAGGGGTATAGGTGAATTCCTCCCTATCTCTGTTACTTGGATTCGTGTGCTCCATCTTAAACCATATATTCGCTTACTATCAGGTGTGACTAGGGTCAAACGCAATCAGTTTTTTTTTAATCCTTCTAACTTTTTAGCCTACTGGACTAGTTGACTAGATCCAATGCGACCACATCAAATAATAATTGACAAAGAACAACGTTATAATGGTTTAAAACAAGTACTTAAGGTCGGGCTGTAACTTCAATAGACGCGTGGTCTGATTTTGTGGTCAATAGCCCATGCGTACTGTTATAGTTCCCCAATGTTAGGTAAAACCCCAATTCATCAATAATAACTGATGTCGCGAACTTAACGGTAAAGTGCGTCCTCAGCAAGATCATCAGAGAGCGTCGCTGCCTTGAGCAGCGCGCCAGTCTCGTTCGGACCGCTGAATCTTCCACATCCCTGTATCCACTCTGAGTCTGCCAGTTCCATTAATTATCAGAAATTGTGAAAGTGGAATAAATCAATTGTGTCTAAACAAATCTTTTTTTTTAAAACCCTGTTTGCACGGGACCGTACAACAGTACGTTGGTTACCAGACTGACCTCTACCAGTGAAGTGAGCTAGACCTCTCGCTTCTGTGGCACTGTTGCCCATCACTAGACTGTACCCAGATGCGCAAGTTGGCTATTGTTCCCACTAAATATTGATCTGCTAAGCTTCACCAATATACCACATATCGCTGGGCCAAAATCTCTGCCATGTGCACGAAAAAAAATACATTTTGACCGTATGAAGTAACACTAAAAAATATTTTATCACAGTTTAAAAAAATATATGTTTTGCTAGCATTTTGAATTTTTACATTTTAACAACTTTATTAGTTATCAGATGAATAGTCAGCTTTCTGAAAAAAATTATAAAATCCACATACCTATGGGTTTTGGCAAGGGCACCGAAGATATATGAGAATCTATCTTAAATCATAAACTTTAAATTAAATAGAAGAAAACAAAATTGTGGAAGGAGTCGATGCGTTTGAAGTTCTTCCATCGTGTCGGCATGATCTATACGAGAGAACCCCACGAGAAGAGAGAAGGTGCATAAGGTCCTAAGGATAAAACGATACGGAAACAACAACGGAACAAACGTACAACGGAAGGCAGAGGGTTATGTTTGATTCTTACCAACTACAAATCATCATAAACTATCTTACGAGCCTGTTGCGTCCCACTGCAGGGCAAAGGCCTGTTCCTTCTATCCATTTTTCCCGTCCTTTTGCAATCCAAAGCTAATCCTCTAGGTAGAAGTCTAGCTCATGCCCGTGGTGAAAAGATTAGCCAGTCAGCAAGGGTGGTCGCGGAGCTGACTACCTAGGGTGCACCGGATGTACTTAAGTATCATCATTCGTGATAGCTTTTTTCACTAATGTTGGATAAGAACATCTACACCATGCTTCTATCTTGTTGCAGCCTGCCTTGTCGAATGTTTATATGTCGCTCCTTTAAAATTAAGGAAATACCTTTCTTTATCCTTAGTTGTATTTGTCTGGATCCCTCCATCAACTCTTTCAATATTATTATGATGTGTTTTGTAATATCTACTCCCATCACCTGTTCTCTTTTTTTAACGTTGGGAAATCCTCATGCACCCCTGGCTGGTGGAGTTGATGTATTGTCATCCTCTATAACCCACCATTTGCTCAGCCTATTCTAAAATTTCGCTTAATCCAACCACCTGCTTGCCTGCAGCTAACCGGTTCTCAACCGGTAAGCCACAAAGCTTTTAAAAGTATACTCCAGTGGTTTTTCCCGTTCCTAACAAAGACATAGTATGGGTGTTGACCATTCATCATAGGAGATCGCAATCGGTACTTATCTCGAGAATCTGCGCGGTCGTGATTAGTATTGTGAACATTATTCTAATAAACGATTTATAGCGTAGGATGTTACGTAAAATGAAATTATGGACTTGGACTTAGTAAATAAGGTATAGGAACTTCGATGCAAAGTATGGTAAGTAAAATTGAACGTTTGGTCTTTATTCTGTTCAAAGTAAGATGAGTCCTGATATAGCGGTAATTTCGTAAATTGTAGTCAGAGACTGCTACCGAAAAAACGTAAGCGAAATCATCAAGAACCATAAACACATGGTTTGCTTTTTAAATATTTGTTATTCTTTGTATGGAAACACAGGACTCACGATGAAAAGGGTATATTAGAAAAAGTAAATGTGTTCAAAATAATGTGATAAATGCTGCTTAAAGAGAACACATGAACAAGGTTATTGGAAGCATTCTTAGAATTATGTTAGGTTAGTTTAAAATTAAATAACTCATAATCCTTAATACTAGATTGTAACATATCGTGTCTTCGAGGGACTTTAAACTAAATAAAAGAAAACAAAACTGTGGAAGGAGTCGATGCGGTTGAAGTTATTCCATCGTGTCGGCATGAGCTATACGAGAAAGTGCCAGGAGAAGAGAGAAGGTGCATAAGGTCCTAAGGTTAAAACAGTACGGAAACAACAACGGAACAAACGTACTACAGAAGGCAAAGGGTTATGTTGGGGCTTACCAACTAAGATCACCACCTTCTTCGTCCGAGGATCTATGCTCAGGACGCTAAGCATTCACCACAACACCAGCAGAGGTGCGTGTAACTCGCAGATTCAAAGCAAAAAAATATTTATCAGCTATCAAATTTCATGTCAAGTGCTGTGATTGGTTGATAGTATTTCGGTAGACCAATCACATTAATTGATATGTGATTTGACAACAGCATTTGCACAACACACTCGTAATTGCTATGGCTATAACTTTGACAGGTCAACAATATCCATTGCAACGTTTGTATTAACAATCCGACTTTTCAACAACTATGTATAACGTAATGAATATTGTTTTTGACACATCAACTGTCATGACTGATGTTGGTTACGTTACAAAATTGCCCTGCTGATTTTGAATGCGACGTATTTCTATATTTTTAGTCTACTAAAAATTTAATTTAAGGTGTAATAAATACAGTTAGTGCTTGTTATGTATTTTTAACCGACTTCAAAAAGGAGGAGGTTCTCAATTCGGTTGTATTTTTTTTTTTTTTTTTTTTTATGTGTGTTACCTCATATCTCCGTCAAATATGAACCGATTTGAAAAAATCTTTTTTTGTTCGAAAGGGTATACTTCCCGATTGGTCCCATTTAAATTTTGTTATGATTAGACCATGAACTTCAGAAATATGGAACGGAACTCCTCATCGGATCAAAGCAAAATTCTCAAATTACTAATATTGCTTTGTTTATATTTGTTGTTGGGAACTAACTACTTGAAAAGAGGAGGGGGTTCATGTCCCCCCCCCCTCCCCCCCTTTGGAATGTTTTCATTATATCGTGTAAGGTATCATTTGAAAGGACTTTTATGCCCGACTACGTCAATGCCAAAAAGAAGGGTTATGAAGGAGGGGGTTAAAATTATGACACTAAAACGTATTAAATAAAAAATAAACTTTAAAAAAAAGTAAAAACCGACTTCAAAGAAATACTAAAAGGAGTAAAATAATTACCATAATATAAAATTAACAGTTTCAGAAGTCGGTGCAACTCTACACTGAAGCAAATAGAAGCCACCGACTTCTGAAACTGTTAATTTTATATTATGGTAATTATTTTACTCCTTTTAGTATTTCTTTGAAGTCGGTTTTTACTTTTTTTTAAAGTTTATTTTTTATTATTAACATTAAACACTCGACAAACCGAAATGGGAGATTGTACTCATCTCTATGAACAACTTTTACTATGGGAGATAAACGGAAATCGCGAAAAAAAAAACAGATGTACCCTACATTTATGTTCGCATAACTCGTCAAAATGTAGGGAACAGCAGTTTTTTTTTTGCGATTTCCGATTTGGTCCCAGTTGTTCATAGTGATGAGTACAATCTCCCATTTCGGTTTGTCGAGTGCTTACAATTTCAACCTGTATATTGTGTCGATTTGCTTGTTAAATATTTTTTATTTCTGTCTTCACATTTAATTCACCAGCTTTTCAGAAACCGAGGTTAACCTCGCATATCTATTAATCTGTGCAGTAGCCACGCCACAAATCTCAACCTGCAATCTTGGGACTAAAAATATATGTAAAACAATACCCAACATACAAATATGTAATAATGACGGCGTCCGACCAGCTGCAAGTCTGCAAGTGAATGGCGTAAGGACCTTTTAACCGACTGCGCCGAACAAGGTGGTGTGCGATGGTATCGGTTATCGAACGCTATGGGATCACATGGCCCTCGGGCTGATATTGTTGTAAGCTCGTATTTATAGTCGAGGCTTTATGGAACACTTTTGATCTTTATTGAAGATCGATACAATAGATATAAAAGTTCCACTATCGTCGATTCTCAGTTTGATTAACATTCTATTAGGTGTTTTTCGGTTAAGCATGATCGTTAAAAAGGTTGAAAAAGTCCATGCCGGTGGAATTGTATAGCGGTTTCCTGATGTCGACACATTAAGAGCTACATATGAGGCTTACATATTAACTAAAAGTGAAAAAATGCATAGAAAAAAAACTGTTTTATACTCATGGAAAACCGGGGAAATGACTTTGGCCCAAAATTGGATTGAGCCAGGTCTCTAGTAACAAACATAGGTGGTAATCCGATCTGTTTTTCTGTCTGTTTCTGTATTGAAATTTTGAATCAAATATTATGAATATACCTCCATTACCAAACCCGGTTTCGATTAGCAAAAAAAAACTAAAATGTTGGGTGAATACAAGTTTTTTTTCCTTATCCTATCTCATACATCGCTTTATCAATATTCCTTGCTCTTAGTCCTATGGTCCTAATCTTCGTCGTTGCATTATGAAGTATTAAATAAATTACCCATTACTACTAGTCCGCACTATGAATACGCCATAGGTACAAAACGGTAACACAGCTTGTAATCCAGTGTGTATTATAAGGCAGTGAGGAGAGTGAGAATTACTGCCTCCAGGACATCGGCCATATTACGCAACGAAACAGATGTTCGAAGATAACAGATGTGGCGATATTACTTGACGGTAAGCTGCGGAAGCTGAGGTCTGAAGGCCAAAGTGTGATGTAGCGATTTTTGAATGAAGTTCAGCTGTTTGTGCTGAGGTTTGGATCTGGAGGGGTGTCCAGTGTGAATATTAAAGCAGTGAGGAGACTGAGAACTGCCTTGTTGGACATTGACCATATGATGCACGTATACAGATGTTCGAAGGTCACACTAAAGATGTGGCGAAAGAAATGGTGTTGGCATTAAAAAGTACTGAAACGAGTGAGGACTACTGCTTTCAGTACTTTGGTCAAGTTATACGGCGTCTGCAGATGTTCAAAGGCCCCATCAAATAAGGAGGTAATGTCTGAAGTAGCCAATCTTCTCATCGTGACGCTATTGCTCCAACAACCAAAGTTGTCGGCTGCTAAGTTGAATGACTATTCTACCATCTGACGTGAAAATCTTGGATAGTGACAGGACGTACTGCAACGTGCAAGTGTGGTTGCCTTTTGGGAAAGCTGTTTTGCAGTTCCTTAATCAGTGTTTGGAGAGAGAGTAAAGTCTTCCGAAGCCACTTTGTCACTATGATCTGCGAAGATACTACTGCAACGCTGCCTGTTCTTTTAATGAGCATTTGCACCACAGTGCATGTTGGACGTCGCGGACGCATGTTGGGCTTGGATATGTGACGTAGTAAGTAGTGCGTAGCTGACTACAATGACAAGAGGGACAACTCTCATGATGACGTCACATAATCCTAAATCGCGCTATCGAAATGTAACGTTGGGCATTAGCCCACCAGGCAGAAGACCCAGTATGGTAGGAGGATCCTTTCTTTTCATTGGAGGAGTACCATAACTTGTTCCTCTACATATGATGGAGTGGACACAGTGTGGAGGCTGCCATTCAGCCCCAACGTGTGTCCGTCCTCATGCACGGTTATGTGTATGCCCCTTTATACTCAGTTGAAAAATATCTATGATGTCAATGTCACATCCATTCTCTTCGTACAACAAAGGCCATCTATATGAAATGCGGGTACTTACACTATATTGTTCTGAACAGGTGTTCATACTTCCTTACTGCCGTCATTACGTTACGGCGCTTATACGTGTGTGAGAACGTTTATTGAAAGGTTTAAAGTATATTGTTTGGAACCTGTGTGAGGAGATTTATAATTGGGCTGTTATCTTTACTATATTTCTATCTAGTGGTATCATAGCCTCCTAACAAGGAAGGTAAATGACAATAATCACGTGTATACTCTTGGGCATTGGCGTTGCAAGCATTTTTTCTAGGGTGACCACAACTGGGCATTGTAGCAGACCATACCCTGATAAAGTGCTTCTCGACGACTTCGAACATTATTCGAATTCGAATTTAAGAGTAGGAGAGCTCCTTGTGAAAAAGTTTTTTTGGGGAAGTACTTCCTTCATACTTATTTCTGCCGCTAAGGAGCATTGCTGTGTTCCGGTTTGAAGGGTATGGGTGCTGGTGAAATTACAGGCACATGAGACTTTCCAACTTTGTCTCTAAAGTTGCCAATGCATCAGCAACTCTCTTGGTACTGTAGGTGTATATGTACGTAATAGAACCACTTATTATACCATCAGGTGGGTCGTCGGCTTGTTTGCCAAACGATAATACAATTTTTTTTATTGAAAACTAGCTCCAATAGCAATAGAGTAATTTATAATATTTTTGCAACTATTTAGCGATAATAGCCCCATTATTGTTGTGTTTTTTTTTATAGATATATTCCAAAAGGTGCTTGGGTGCAAAAAAGAGAAAAGGGGTATAAAGCAGATGCACAATAGTAGGTTGCATTCTGTAATTTCTGACAATCCTTAAGCCTATACTTAAAGGCTGCAGGAATTTACAGAAAAGGCGTGATAAATGAAACCATAAATAAATAAATGATTTCAGTAACAAGTATGTAAATAAGAATTGATTTAATATTAATTTAGCGTATTGTAAGAGAACCTTAGATCACAGATTATCTGACTCTAGTGCTGTACGTAGTGCTGCTTAAGCCAAGGATGTATCTAACAGGTTTTATCAAACATGAAACAGATGGATACTTAAACTATAATTAATCACATTCAATCAAACAGTAACCATACACCCTTAGAGCATATACCACAAAACGATAAAGAACGTTTAGTTCCTACATCGCGACTTAGGGTAAAACTCGGTAAAACGCCCTACTTTTTTTAAAATTGTAATAAATAAAAAATCTTACAAGATATAATCAAACTTTTTATTTTGGAACAATATTTAGTATTTTAACAACAATACCACAAGTGATAATGATAATAGGAACTAAGGATACAATAATATTTATTATTTAAAAAAACCTTAGGTGGGGCGTTTTGTAGTGTGATCGTTGGCTAATACGACTCACTCTTATTATAAAATGCCCCAGTGTATTAATCATATATTTTTGCATATTTTAAACTATAACAACAATTGTTTTGACAAAAATTAACTCTTAATCTTAACTTAGGATAATAAGAGGCAGTTACTCAGTCTCTTTATCAAATCAGAGTTTTTAAATAAACATGGTACAAAACTCATGTAGGTAACCATGCTAAACAAGACAGGCATTGAATCCAATCTTCTGTGGATTTTGCATTATAGTAATCTTCCGTGCATTCCACGCATCTGATAATGTCGTCATGTTCGTCTGAGATTTCTTCTTCAGAAGTATCTACCCTGCCCTCATTTTCATCATTGCTTTCAGAAGAGGATGAATAGCTTACTTTTTTCTTCTTCTTATTTTTGACAGACACTTTCTTTGGCTTCTTTTTACCTCCTTTTTCTTGTTTCTTTTTATCACCATCTTTTTCTTCGATAGGTTTAGTTATTTTTGTGGTCTTAGTCTGCTTTAATTTTCCAGCTGCTGGCTTCTTTTTGTCGGCAATTACCTTCCTTTTCTCAGAGAAAATCAGAAGGCTTGTCACTTGACAAGCCTTCTGATTTTCTCTGACTTAATTCTGAGTTGCGAGCCATGAATCCCGAAAACCAGACATTTACAGCTGATGCTGAACTTGATGAAAATGGATTTTTAATATTGAGTTTCCTCGCAAGTTGAAATGCCATTTCTTTAACATCTTTTCTATCAGGGGCAAATCCAACTTTCTCCAATTTCTTTATATGGGCAACCAGTTTTTTTTCGTGTTCTACAGAAAATACTGGTTTGCGTCCAAGAGGGCCCTTTGATACTCCCGATAAAATGTGTCTTCTTAGGGTTCGAGATGGTATGCCAAAGCTTCTGGATGCCTCATTAACACCCATTTCTTTGCTAAGTACACTGCGCATGGCTTTGTCTAAGTCGTCTGCACTCCATGATGCTCGTAGTGTTGTTCTTTGATACTTCCGAGACATAATCTGAAATAATAACACGCGATAAAAAATACTTTAAGACAGTTCAAATATTGGGGCGTTTTGTAAATTGACTTAGGGGCATATTGTCAAATTTGATTTTTAATACGCCCCACCGAGATCAAAGCAGTAGATTCAAGGTTATAACGTTCGACAAAATAAAAGTATAAAGGTAATTTCATCTATTTTACGATAGTGTGGGTCATTATAACTCAAAATCTAAAAGTATCAATATATATGAATTTCTTAGAAACTTACCGCAAATTATTTCACTCCAATAAATACAGATTTTGCAATATTTTTTAAACGGACATCACGAACTACGTGCACACGTCGGCCATGTTGTTCGCCTACTAGTGGGTCTCCACGCGTCTAGTTGTGAGCGGCGCAGCTTTGATAGTGTGAGTGCTGGAGTGGTGGGGCGTTTTGTCACTTGGGGCGTATTACCGAGTTTTACCCTACGTGGTTAAGTAAAAACTCTTTCGAAAACGTCACACTTATCAGTAAATGCCACGCCAATCTAATCACGAGACACGATTTAAAAATGGATTCAAAGCAAAGAAGATTTATTCATGTCCCATCGTGCATATGAATTATCTGTGGAGCGTGACAGATCGTCCACCATACCATTTCCAAACATACGGAAGCTTAAAAAACCTGGCACCAAAGCATCAATCCCGCGCGATTTATTACTCGGCCGGGCGTAGGAGGCACCTCAATATTAAGTGTAAGCAACTACCGCTTGCATTTTAAAACTTCCAAGCTATAATGGTGGAGATTAAGAGCATTGTTGCCTCGGGAGGCGCATAGAATAAACGCTTATTAGAATTTATACTCAGCCAGTTTACCTCGAGCACGCGTTTGATATAGCGCTCGTTTTTTAGAACACCCCAAGACTATCATCGGTTTTATTAGCCTAGGAAATATGGGAGCGCTTTCTACGTCATGAGGCTTGCTTGTTAGCCGTTCGCTCGGGGCTCCCGAACGGAAAATAGGATAATTCTCTAATGTAATTCGTGCTGTCGACGAGATATCAGCCGCTGGTGACTCCGTATCTATGCTTACGCGGTCTGGTTAATGGTCAGTGCTCTAAATAATAGTCAAGGTTGTTCGGTAGCGAACGGTGTAATAGGTGGGTATCTTAGGGCGGAGTTGGATAGCCGCTCAGTAGTTGCGAAATGTTCAGAGGAATTCGCACTAGTGGGGGACACGTTTGAACGCACCTTTGCGTTTTAAACACAGCAATTGGTCCGGTATTTGACAGGTTGATATATGTGTAACGGTTTTGGATATAACTGATTCAATACTATTGTATCATTAAACTGCTAATTTAATAGCGATATCGTATTTCACGTAATTACGTTTGTTTAGTGTTTTGGATTCATTCTATGTATGTGTGTAGTGTTAAATTGTTACAAACATTCGTTTCGCCAACGACAGATATGCATTGCATTTACATATCGCTTTGAAAGCGACAAGTTACTGTAGTTTATAATGTAACTATATCGGAGATTGCTGTGGACTTTCCCTTCTATTGTGACTTATGAGTGAAATAAAATAGATAGTTTAACGGAGGATTCGGTTTCGTTGAATGTTGGGAAAGTATGAAATAAAGTAACGGTTATTTATCCACTATAACATTCAACTACGCTTTTTGTAGTTTAAAATCAATAGATATAGACTGAAATTGCAAAACGACTTCTTTAGTTTTTTCCACATCGTGGGATGCGTACATTGTAGATGGTTTTTTCATTACATTTTTTTGTATATTTTATTTCGAGTGCATTTTTTCATGGATGTCCTCCGTGTGAGGAAGGCAAAGGTGTATACCGGGCTCTTATAAACTCAAACCACCCACTGGTCGTCTTCACTATAAAAAGACTCTAGAATCTCCAGTAGAACGCACCGTGTCCCTACTGTGCCCCAAAATTATGGCTTTGCCTCGTCACGAGAAAATAAAGTTGTCTCCCGAACAAATACTTACGCAACTGCTAAGCATTGTGTCATTTAAATCCAATGAATCCGAAAGTCTCTTCACTATAATCGAAGCCCTATTTCAATGACCCTGATTCTTATGAGCAACGACTAAACTAAACTAAAAGTGTTGCTATCCTTCACTTGTAGATAAAACGAAAAAGAGATAGAAGAATATTAGAACTGTCTAATTAGCCGTCCGATTCAGATCCTTTTCGTAATCAATAGGGAATAAGCATCTGTTTTTTTTTCTCTTAATCAGTAGAGCACATCATTAATAATAGTAGATTGTTGCACCGAGCGCAAAGTGAGTCATTAATGCACGAGTGCTATGTTGGTGCCCGAGCGCAAGCGAGGGCACTAAATTAGCACGAGTGCATTAATCACTCACTTCAGCAAGGTGCGTAATCTACTTTTCTTTCAACTACCAATTTACCTACCGTGATAAAATATACCTACTCAAAATAAAAACTCATGTTAATGAAAACAAGGTTATCCTGCGACTTTTGCGGCAAAAGGTTATTAACAATTTCATTTGCAGCTGTTTTTATACTTTCTGGACTTGAATTCATATCGCTATCTATTTCCATTTTTTTAAACTTTTCTTGCTAAATAAGAAGAATCAAAGTTTTACAATGGTACAAAATGCGCGCCATTTGTTTTTTTTTTTCACCAATTCGGTTTTATTCAGCCGATTTTTATTTTCAGCCAGTATCTTTTTGATTTAATGCATAAGAATGCATACATTTAATATTAAACTTAACGGGAGACATTAAACCTCTGTGGTAAATTTATATCTAAATAAAAAAATAAAAAACTGCACTAATGAAAAACAGTGCAGTAATGAAATTTCATACAACATTTCTGCACTGTTTGCAGTGCAGTAATGAGATTTCATACAACATTTCTGCACTGTTTTGGTTCTAAGCAGAAAATACGTATTTTGTGATCGGTTTTGTAGCGATTAATGATAACATTACTACGTAGTTGAAAGAAAAAATCATTAATAAACCCAAGAAAAGTATTAAACATCAAATGTTACTATTGTTTGTTGCTCAAAACAATGATTAAACTTCAACAATTTTATTCTACAGTTCAAACATCCTTTAATGTCGCGGCCATAATGTGACGTCATAATTCACGATACTGCTTTGTTTACATCTGTTTTTTTTTTTCCAAAAATCATATAAATTAAATTATTTCTTGTGCTTTATTCAAGCAGAAATCGCACTTACTAACTTATAGACTACAGAAATCAAGAAAATCAAACAGTTTGCTAAGAAAAAAATACTTACTTAAAGATTTATTCACATGGATTTTGATGTCACTTCCGGCATTTTCATTTTCGAATACGACGCGTGTCGAGATTTTGTTCCGTTCCACAAAAAAGAAAACGTAACATAAAATAACGAATTGTAAAAAAAGTAATGCGTTAAAATTTTTAACAAAAATGATATTTGTGTCTTGACTTCTGTACAATGTATACAAGGTGTAACTTAAATAACGCACAACCTCATGGGGTCACTGTACTCATCATTATGAACAAATTTTACAGCGGGACCAAAGCTGAAATCGCGACAAAAAAATCAGCTGTTGCCTACATTTATGTTCGCATAACTCGTCAAAATCTAGAGAACAGCAGATTTTTCTTTCGATTTTTTTTATGCGGCTTCTTCTTAGACCTCCTTCCGCTCTGGGCGGAGCGGAAGGGAGTGTCAGACTCTTACTGACTAAAACCCATCCGTGTTTCTCCTAATGCCCTTTGCGTTCCAGGGCCGCAGTAACTCTTTTGAATAAATTGCGCAACCCTGGCAGATTGTGGAGCTCCCTGGATCTCTTCTCTTTATGCTGAGGACGGCCAGTGGGTAATTTTAGTTGTTATGAGATCGACATACCTCCCCATCTTCCCAAAACGGAGGCTTTTGGCAAAATCGGCTCCAATATTGACTTTCATTTTTATTCGCTACACTTCGTTGCAATCAATCATCCAATAAATTGGTACTATAAAAATCAATGTCATATTATACAATCTATATTAACTCCTAATTCTACTGTTGACATAATACAACTAACGATGTAGTGTAATGATACCGTTTTGCTTAAGGCTAAGAATTATTCAATTAGGTGATTATTTTGATTATATGGAGTTTAGCTTTTTGTTGTAACAACGCAGATTAATTTAGCAGACTATTTTATTGTTTGATCGATATGTGTTTATTTATAAGTACGTACAGCACTGACAAACAGTCTGGCTAGTTTAATTAAGGGCCGATTTTACCAACGTCGGATAACTTCTATCTGAGGAATGTTTTGACAGCTTTTTGTATACCGAGTGTCCCCGGAAGTATGGATCAAATCGAATAGGGGCGTGGGCAATGTCATTTCCAAACTTTTTAACCCTGAGAATGTCGGTGCAATTTTTACAGTTCAAAAGTTATGACACTCACGAATCACGGAGAGAAATCGGATGACGGAAGTCGGATCTAGTGCGTAAACTACCATACAAATAGTTCTATGACTACTTCGGAACGTATTTTTTCGGATTCGGATCGGATGCAGTGCGTAACCGCTTTAAGTGTAGGTCTACGTGTCTGTCTACTACATCGGCATTATAGGCATTAAAACAATATATTTTTTCGGCCATATGTGGTCTTCATAAGTCCTAATAAAGTAAAAGTTATGGTTTATAGTCCGTGATAAGACCTGTCGTACCGTAGGGATCGGAATGTTGGGCCGTGAAGAAGACGGATGAAAAAAGATTGCATGTAGCGGAGATGAGAATATTGAGATGGATGTGTGGAGTGACTAGAATGGATAAGGTCAGGAATGAGTATATTAGAGGAAGTATGAAAGTAGCGCCAGTGACAGAAAAGTTGAAAGGGAACCGTTTGTCTTGGTATGGGCATGTGAAGAGGAGAGATGAAACGCATGTGACGAAAAGAGTTATGAATATAAATGTGGATGGATGGAGAGGAAGAGGGTGGCCAAAGAAAAGATGGATGGATGGTGTGAAGAATGATATGAAAGAGAAGGGTGTCAGTGATATCATGACGGGTGACAGGACGGAATGGAAGAAGAAAACGTGTTGCGCCGACCCCAAGTAACATGGGATATTCTGCCATTTATGGAATGAAATAGACAATAAAATTTATTCAATCCATATTTTTACTCTGCAAAGTAGAGCTATCTTTTGTTTCCAACCTTGTAATCTTTTTGCACTGCAGCCTTGTTTATAGTTTAAATATAAATAACTCTTACTTTCAAGCAGCGCCTTAACTGAACGACATAACAACCGCCATGCTTATTACGAATGTACTCATTATGCTGCGGAATGTCTGACATACGTGTATTTATACTAACTATGGGCTGCAAGTGTGTCACGACACTGTTCGAGCCACTTTTAGTTTCGTTTGAAATCGATAATCGGTATGATAGGAATCGATTTTTGTTCATACAAGGTTAGTCGGAAAGGGAGTACGAATCCACAGGCCACTTAAGGAGTCTGCTTCTGCTGCGGTCAACCCGGGCACACTGCTGGCAAGTGTGAGGCCACGCCGCACTGCACAATTTGTGCCGCTGCAGGCAAGCCGGCGGAGCACCGGGCAGGCAGTAAGGCCTGTGCTGGACCCACGAAAAAAAGGGGCAGAAGAGGGCGAGGCCGTGGCAAGAATGCCGCGGCCAAGGCGACTTCGGAGCCGGTTAACCAACCGGCTGCCGAGAAATCGCCGCAAAGCGGAGAGGGGGAGGCGTTCATGGACTGCCAGTGATGGCTCCACAGCTGCGCCTCCTCCAATCCAACATCAACCACTGCGCCAGAGCTCAGGACCTTCTGCTCCAGAGCATGGCGGAGTGGTTGATCAATGTGGCTGTTGTCGCCGAGCCGTACTTCGTTCCACCCAGGGATGATTGGGTCGGGGACGTGGACGGCTCGGTGGCCCTGATAGTCTCGCGGGCCGCCGTTGGCTCTCCGTCCATTGAGAATGTCACTCGTGGACGGGGATACGTAGCGGCCCTGCTGGAAGACTTCCTCGCAGTGGGAGTATACTTCTCTCCTAATAAATCTCTCGCCGACTTTGAGGACTTCTTGGGGGAGTTGGCCGTCGTCGTCAGTCGCAGCCATCCTCGCCCTGTGCTGGCCTTCGGGGATTTCAACGCCAAGTCCACGGCTTGGGGTTCCCGGGTCACGGATGCACGGGGTAGGGTGCTAGAGGAGTGGGCCCTGGAAACGGGCCTACAGGTCCTCAACCGAGGTTCCGCCAACACGTGCGTGCGACAGCGGGGCGGATCCATAGTGGACATCACGTTCGCTACCCCCGCTCTAGCGCGCCGTGTTCAGGGCTGGCGCGTCATGGAGGAGGTGGAGACGCTGTCGGATCATCGCTATATCCGATTCGACGTCTCTGCCCAGACCTCAGGCGCACCGGCCCGAGCGGTCCCGGGTGGGATCGGTCCGCGTTGGGCTCTAAAGCGGTTGGACAGAGAGGCACTCCTGGAGGCCTCGATTGTGCAGGCTTGGGTGTCGGCACCAGGCAGGCCTGCCGATATTGACGAGGAGGCGGAATGGTTCCGGGAGGCCGTGTCGCATATCTGCGATGCGGCGATGCCTCGAGTCCAAACCGCGCCTGCAAAGCGCCAGGTGTACTGGTGGTCGCAGGACATAGATTTCCTGCGCCACGCCTGCGTGGAAGCGCGACGCCAGTACGCCAGGCTCCGCAGGAGGCGTCTTCGTGGCCCGGATACGGCAACCGAGGAGGCGGAGCTGTACGAGGGGTACAGAGAGGCGAAGATCGCCCTCCAGAATGCTATCTCGCGGGCCAAAATTGCGGCTCACGAGGCATTGCTCGAGACTCTGGACCGAGACCCGTGGGGGCGCCCATACCTTATGGTACGGGGCAAACTTCGTCCGTGGGCCCCCCCACTGACCCAGAGTCTCCGACCTCAGCTTCTGGAGGGAGTGGTGAGCGCTCTGTTCCCTTCGAGGGCGGAGCATACGCCACCGCCAATGGTTCCGCCTTCCATGGCGCCTGACGCGGACGACGACGACGACGTGCCTGAAGTGACCCGGGTAGAGCTGAGAGCGGCGGTGAAAAGGCTTCAGGCCAAGAACACCGCCCCGGGGCCCGATGGCATACCTGGCCGTGCATGGGTCCTGGCTCTGAAGGCTCTCGGGCCCCGACTGGAGGGGCTCCTGAGCGCATGTTGCGAGCGGGGCCAGTTTCCGCTCCGGTGGAAAACCGGCAAGCTGGTCCTGCTTAAGAAAGAGGGGCGCCCCGCAGACTCACCGTCTGCGTACCGCCCCATCGTGTTGCTGGACGAGGTGGGCAAGCTCTTCGAGAGAGTAATTGCAGACCGCCTCGTCACGCACATGACTGGGGTGGGGCCGGATCTGGCGGACAACCAGTTCGGCTTCCGCCGGGGGCGCTCCACCGTGGACGCAATCATGCGCGTGAGGGCTCAGGCGGAGGAAGCAGTTGTCCGGGGCGAGGTCGTCTTGGCGGTGTCTCTCGACATCGCCAACGCTTTCAACACCTTGCCCTGGAGTTGCATAAGAGCGGCACTTGAATATCATCGGGTGCCGACCTACCTCCGCCGCATCGTCGGGGCCTACCTGACGCAGAGAGCCGTCATCTACCCGGGTCGGGAAGGATGGAGTCGGCGAGAGATGTCGTGCGGTGTTCCACAGGGATCGGTCCTGGGGCCGCTCCTGTGGAACATCGGATACGACTGGGTGCTTCGCGGCGCGTTTCTCCGCGGCGTCGGCGTGACTTGCTACGCCGACGACACGCTGGTCACGGCGCGGGGGAGGACGCACCGCGAGGCAGCCATACTGGCGACAGCTGGGGTTGCGCAGGTCGTCGCAAGGATCCGGCGGTTGGGTCTCGAGGTGGCCTTGCAGAAGTCCGAGGCCCTGTGTTTCCACGGGCCCCGGAAGGGACCACCCTCGGGATCCCACATCGTAGTGGGGGGCGTCCGCATCGGCGTCGAGTCGACGATGAAGTACCTAGGACTCGTCCTCGACGGCCGGTGGAACTTTGGGCCTCACTTTCGGCAGCTGACGCCAAAGTTGATGGGCACCGCGTCTGCGTTGTCGCGGCTGCTGCCCAATCTGGGGGGGCCCAACGCCTCCTGCCGGAGGCTCTACGCGGGGATCGTACGGTCCATGGCCCTATATGGGGCGCCAATATGGGCGGACACCTTGACGGCCAGCAACGTCGCAATCCTGCGGAGACCGCAGCGCGCGATGGCCGTCAGGGTGATAAGGGGGTACCGTACGATCTCCTTCGAGGCGGGGAGCCTCCTAGCCGGATCAATGCCCTGGGATCTGGAGGCGAGGGCCCTCGCGCTGAGATATCGTCAGCGCGAGGAGGCGCCTGAGCGGAGTGAGCTCCGCCAGATCCTAGTGGCTGAGTGGAAGGAAAGACTTGCGCAACCCAGCGCAGGGCACGCCGCAATAGCGGCGGTAAGACCCGTTATGGAGGAGTGGCTGGAGAGGCGGCATGGCGCCCTGAGCTTCCGGCTGACGCAGGTGCTCTCGGGACATGGATGTTTCGGGAAGTACCTGTGTCGCATAGGCCGGGAGCAGACGCCCGGATGTCACCACTGCGTCGACTGCCCGGAAGACACGGCGCTGCACACATTGCAGGAGTGCCGTGCGTGGGCGACGCAGCGCCGCGAACTAGTCGCGGCGGTCGGTGGTGACCTCTCGCTTCCGGCCGTGGTTCTGTCCATGGTCGGGAGCGAGAGTGCGTGGGAAGCCGTCGCCACCTTTTGCGAGGTGGTGATGGCGGCCAAGGAGGGAGCGGAGAGGGAGCGAGAGGCGACGGCCACTCTCCCTTCCCGCGCCAGACGCACCGGGCGCCGCCGGAGGGCGCGCGACGATCTCCGGCCACCCTAGTGTGTGGCCTGCGGGCGACGGGTTAGGGGACCCGTCGCCCGACCAGTAACAGGCCCGAGAAGGCGGCGCGCATGTGTTCCGTGCGCGCCTCTCAGGAGGACGTGGGGCAAGGCCCCACAGAAGGAGAGGTCTGCCAGAGGCTGGCGGACCGAGGCCTGCCGGGGTTGCGGTGCATGCAGCTGCGAATCCCGTGACCCTGGCCAAGGGTCAGGAGTAGGAACACCGTGGGTTTTTAGCCGGTAAGAGTCCGGCATAACTCTTCGCCTTCCCAGGGCGAAGGGTATCCATGAGGATTTTCCCACGATAAAAAAAAAAAAAAAAAGGCCACTTAAAGGATTACTGAAGACTGTTTTAAAGAAATGTTAAAATTTTAAAGTCCGGTAATTTTTATTGCCACGCAAAATGGTCCCTGCTGTAGTAACGAATTCAAAAATGGAGCTTCTTTCTAATCCGTTACCCCAAATATGACCTAAAATGTAAACACAGCTGATCATAGCTGAGGATAAATAGATTTTAGCGTATTTTTACGAAATTTTTGAACAGCGATTTCTCGTAAACTATTGACTTTTGGGGAAAGTTATAAAACAAAAGTTATAGAGTACTTTAACACCTTTTCGGATTAGTACGCCCTTCCCGACTAACCTTGTAGAAGTGGGAGTTAGGACGACTGTTTATTTTTATAAAATTTCTGCCTTTTGCCTGTTTTAAACGGTCAAAGGGAAAATTGTTGTAATGAACATGTTTGGCAGACTTGATGTTTGGATTGGTGATCACAGTTTGTTGTCATTAGCAGACGAGTCGAGGACGCTGTTGCCTGTTCTCTTGATGAAATCCCTTCGTCACCTCTTATGATACTCGTGTAGGTAGGGCCTATTTTTTGCCAGGGACAGTACGGAATTTAATAATATCTTTCACGCATGTATTCCCCGAAGGGTTGCGCAGACACAAGTACACTCTCATTTCCTCTTTATGTTTAAGTAATAGGGGGTGAGCCCATTGGCATTAATTAACCGAGCAAAAATCCAGACTCCGGGCTGCTACTGAAAAATACCTCACGGAAAAAGTCAATAACACTTTGCCCGACTTGGGAATCGAACCCAGGACCTCATGCTCAGCAGTCTCGCTTGCGACCATTAGACCGACGCGGCAGTCCATCTCATAATATAATCTACATCTACATTTAATTACACTACTCCAGAGCGTCGAATTTTTCTAGCAGTGAATTGCAATTAATCCAAAATGTATCGGAAAATCTATATGTTTATGGCTTTAAAAGTAATTATTATGATTATAAAAAATATAGAGTCGTTTTTAGACTCTCTTGCACAATGACTAGCTAAATGCAATTAGCACTAAACATGTTTAAAATGTCATTGTATTTCATTCAATTGTTTGAAGTTGATAAAACGGAATGATGTATTAATTATGTTTAGCGCTAGCTATATTTAGTTAGTCGTTGAACAAGCGGGCTTTAGGCCCGATTGCTCAACGACTTGTTAAACACTTAAATGCTAAACATATTTGAAACATCATTTTGCTTCTGCTCTGCCTAGAGTCGTCCCAACTAGGTTGGGGTCAGCTTCCAGTCTAACCAGATGTGGCTGAATACCAACTACCACCAGATCTCTGCAACCCAGTTACTGAGTAAGTCGATATCCTAAATTTCGACCGGTTGTCAAAGTTTTGGGCTTTTGACGACCCGTAACGACTGTCATAGGTATTCGTATCACTCGGGACCGACGGTTCAACGTGCTCTCCAAAGCATGGTGGGGTCTCGATGTGTAAATGAGGCCTCGTTTACGGAGACGTGGGGCGTCGCGCGTTGCGTTTTCAAATTCAAACGTATGGCGTTGTATGAGAGCGTTTACAGAAAAGCGATTTTACACGCGTTTGCTTGAAAAGCAGGCGGAGCCCACGGATGGCATCGCCGCGTCGCACGCCCCGCATCTTTATAAACAACATCGTACATTGCCATATGTTTGTGTTTGCGCGTGTGATGATGCGGGCCGCTGCACGCGCCGCCCGTCTGTAAACAGAAACATCGTACGACGCGCCGTGAGACGCCACGCCGCACGCGACGCGCGACGCCCCGCGTCTCCGTAAATGAGGCCTAACATCATCAACATGAGGCCATCTACGGACTGAATGCGACAAGCGTAGCTTAACCTTGTAAATCGTATAATCCACGCGGTTGTGAATTAGCCACAAGCCCCTCATTCTGCCTTTATCAACTTCAAAAAAAATTACTGAAATTCATTGACATGACATATCTATAGGTACATATAAAAATGAATCGCCTCGACTGCACCAAATTCGATAATTCTTTTTTTTGTGGATTGTAAAATAAGAAAATTAAAAAAAATCGTCACTATAAAAAAAAAATGCGGTACGAAGTTCAGCTAGTTTTAAATATGTTCAACACTAAATGTGTTTAGCTTGTCGTTGTGCAAGCGGGCCTTAGTCTTAGTTCATAAAATATTAAATTGTTTTTCTAAACCATTTACATGCATAGCGTGTTATACCTAACAAGAACTACATCCTACAGTAAATCAAGCAAGCCTGTAATTTAATATTAAATACTACCCTACATGTATAATTAACTGTGACTTGTAATAGTCGGTTCAAATAGGCGATTATCACATGACATCGACTTAATTTATATTGGTGCAACACACACTTACGATGCAGGCTGGACATGGCGTAGAGCTCTGAAGGCTTAAAATGTGCAGTGCGAGATAATTTCGTGCCGAGACGAGATAATGTATGGCTTGTCTCGGCACGAGATAATGCGTCGAAAAAATTATCTCGCGCTACGCATAGTCGTATAGTATAAATTAAACTCCTAATATAAATGAGCTTTATATGAGCTAAGTAGCATATAGCAACGTCATTTTAACTTCATACTAAAATTTCATTTTTTTTTTGAGTAATAATGTTCTTCTCTCCTACTTTGCTGTGCCCGATACAGTCCACAATTGTAACACAATACATCATTTTCTATTATGGTAAAAGTCCGAGACGGGCTGCAAACTGCAGACTGCATCCGCAGACCGCAACTCGTCGTCCGAATAACACATTTAAGGTGCACGCCTTAAAGGTAGTATTCCAACGGTGACCGCAAACAGCAACCGCAGATGACCGCAGCAGACAAGCGACACTACTGGTTCATACAAACCAATGTGACTTGCGGTCTGCGCTTGCAGTCTGCAGTTTGCAGCTCGTCTCGAACTTGTATCTTTACTACCACCTAAATAAAATTGTGGAATACGCAAATAAATATTGAGTATTGGGTATATGTTAGCTCGCATTTTTTTATCTATTCTTCAGTCATCTATCAGTCATTGCCTGGAGGTTGAACGTTAGCTTACCTTACAGGAGAGTCTGAGTTCGAATCTTGCTTGCACCACTGACTTTTCGAATTTATGTGCAGATAACAATTTTGGTCACCTATCACTTTTGTTAACGGTGAAGGAAAACATCGTGAGGGAACTTGCTCACCTGAGAGAGCTCCAAAAAATTCTCGATTGTGTGTGTAGTCCGCTAGCCTGCATCGGGCCAGCGTGGAGAAATATAAGGCTTACAACCTTTTCATTCTAAGAAGAGGCCCGTGGAGCAGCTGTTAGCACGTTGAGGTGGATAGTGTTCTTAGTAGTAACAGGCCCTTTATATGTGTCATAACAATAAAACTATACAAACAGAAGCAGATGTCTCGCAAATAATTTAAATGGATGGCCACTTGGTCAATATTTTTGATTAAGAACTTAACTTATGAAGGCAACGGTAATATATTTCCCACCCTTTTTTGGAAGACGTGGCCAGTTTCTTTGTTACATTTTTGTATTATTTTCTTTAATCTTTTTTTTATAAAAAATAATTTTCCGAATGTTTGTGTCCGCAAAACTCGAAAAGTACTCGATAGATTGCATTGAAGTTTTGTACAGTTGTTGTTGGAATTTGCGCAAAGGTTTCTGACATAGTAAAAAAAACCTTTTGCGGAGCCGCAAGGGTACAGCTAGTAGACAATAAAAATACATACATAAAAAAACCTGTATTTACTGTT
The DNA here is from genome assembly GCA_905220435.1 of Amphipyra tragopoginis. Classification (NCBI taxonomy): domain Eukaryota; kingdom Metazoa; phylum Arthropoda; class Insecta; order Lepidoptera; family Noctuidae; genus Amphipyra; species Amphipyra tragopoginis. Next base: position 19,090,681 of record HG992009.1, read on the forward strand.
TATAAAAAAATGACAAATGGCTCGTTGGTTCTTAAAACCTTTTACGGGTTAAATGACCAATACCTCTTCCTGTTTATTTATATTCTCAGCGATTAAACACACGCAACCGAACGTAAACACTTCTAATCGATTATAATCGATTCCATGTCCTCAGGGATGTTCCCTTTGCATATGTTAAAGAGTATTAGAGCAATTTTCTCGAGAACTCGATTTGCAAGCCACAATGACATATTGACAGGGGTGTATAGAGTGGACTACTATAATAACCACCAGTGGCACCGTTAGGGAGAAGTCGGTTTTGATGGAATGTGTCATCGAGAAGCCGGAGGCTACAATTATGGGCGGCTGTCTGTCTTACCGTCGATGATTTAATGCGGCTGATAGTTCGCTCAGGGCGGGTTTTTAACATAAACTTTGAGTTAAACGGATCAATGGGTAAACACTGTTATGTTTGCATGGTGTAATCGGGCGTTTTGCGATGTTGTTGCGATTTTTTGGTTTGCGGATTCAGAGAGAATATAAATAGTGGTGAACGAGTGGGCTACAAACAAACAAGGCTTGCATTATGACTTACATTTTTGGACCAGTTTAAAAAATAAAGTTTTTGCGTGTGTACAGTCTGCAAATTCGTTTATTGCCTTGTGTAAATATAATAAGAAATAATAATTAAGATTTACGAAAAGTTAAGGTACATATTTAACGGGACTTCATATATTGAATCTTAAGAGCCTCTGTGGTGAAATCCTTGAAAATTGGACCTCTATGAATTTTGAGAAACTAAAATTCGCAAATAATTGGTTCAGCTGCTGGCCGTACCCAACTTCTTTGTGCAGCGATCTTTTCATGTCAGCGTCGTTTCATGTAATTAAACTACTTACATAAAAACAAACACGAGTTTTTTTTTCAAACTAATGCCATAATTTTCAATGCAATAGCATAAATATAAAACCCATCAACGTGATACGTTAAATATCACTAGCCAATGTCACATGGAATAGCAAAACCAGTTAACTTTTATTACACACTTAACTCATCCAACAGGTACTAAAAGAACGGTTTATATCTCAGAAGCACTTGTAACCATTATTGATACCTATTGGAGCACCTCTATGAATATGTACAACATCAGCAAACTTGGCGGTCGACCACCGACGAGGTTAAAATCGCTTGCACACGGCGTTCGAAGTCAGCTGTATGCTAGGTAACAGCCCGTGAAGTTTTAAGACCAGGTGGATTTGTGCTCAGTCGTGATACCCATGAGTAGCGAAGGGTTGATCTAATCTTTGTCTGAAACAAAAAATATAATTAGATATGTCCTATTTGGCGCAAGTGAAAAGTAGGCGGGGCTCGTATCGAGAGCCGTTCAAAGCATTTTGTTGTCAAAATTTACTACCGCCAACTTAGTCCACTGTACCGGTCCAACTTCCCATACATTACAAGTCCCAAGATTTATACCACACAGTATCTAATACCCAATAATTTATTGTCCGTCACACATTTCACATGAAAATTATATTGAGCGCAAACTTTAATTTACCAGTTCTACCGGGCATGCGATAGGATCGATACATCGGTATATCGATGCAATTACCGGTTGAATCGGTACTGATTTATACGATAATGATGGGACACTAGCTCCATTCACATGGTAGTTGCGGAACCCAGGAGTCATGTGTTGTTGTAATTATGAGGTTCGTTCGAAATACGAAATATCGTTGCGGTTGGGAAGTGTTATTCTGTAATCGGTGTCAGTATTTTAATTTTTGTTGGAATTATATGGAATTTACTAAAAAAAAATTGCACACAGATTATGACTTCACAGTTAACAGGATTACAATTTATCGGCAAAATAGATTTATATTTCTGATTAGTTACGGTTTACTCACGTGCATTTTTCGGGTTGCGAAACGGTGAGGACGCGAATCGAACTCGATTCGCGACCTCGCCGCGTGTTCAGCTCATGATTAAGGACTCTGTTTGGGTCCGAAACTAGTTCTGGCAATCCCGAAAAATGCACATGAATAAACTGTAACTAATCATGAACGTGTCTCACAAAAGTTATAAGTAGAGTGAATTTAGTAATCAATTGTTTTATATCCAAAATAAATTAAGAAGAAATCTGTTTAAAGTAAAGCAATATGCTGTAGTCAATTACCTACCAATTGTTAAACCTAAAATCTCCAAGCTTTTAAAATGCTACTATTACAGAAACCAATAGCTATCATATCACTAAATAAAATCAAACAGTGATTCAAAATAAAGTAGTCACAATAAAATAGAAAAGGCGTGATTCCAAAAAAATCAATTCACCGTTCTGTATTCGAATAGCCCGCGGCCATTTTGATTTATATCTAGCTACAAAATGGCGTATTAGTCACAAATCACCTCGGAGTTTCATATAAATTACGGCACGCGTGTGTATGGGGGGGGTATTAATGTCAAGAACTATTAAATTGAATTTGATGGGATTTTCAGTGTTTAAGATTCTTGACCAGTTTTGATTAGTTGTGGTTGTAATTTTTTATAGAGATTGGCTAATTCATGGTTTCTTGTCGTTTCGGATTCAGGGTTTGTAGTACAGTAATCGATATAAGGGACATTGCTACACAAGTCATGATAGTTTAGGGCGGCGTTCACCAACATTAATTATCTGGTTAAGCAATCGATTACATGAAATTCTAGTACATTTTTCGAGTCAACGGTTGTTTAACTAGAGACTAAATGTTGGTAAACACTTTTGTTTACCAACATTAGGACTAACCAACCTAGGACTGGTCCTAGGATTTTGACAAAATCGTCTAATAACTTATATTGATGATTTTCTATGGAAAAACTGCTAAAACAGCATCCGGATTGCGTATCACATTCACATCACAATTTCAATAGCTTTCATTTTGACAATACACAAATATGACTTGCTGACGACTCGGACACAATATGTTCGGACACAGTGTCCGAATTGACACATTTTAATTTCAATATTTTTTCACTGATGATTTGGACACCAATAAAAAAAGCTGTTTTGTACAGTCAGATAAAAAACTTTCAACGATACCTTAATAATTGTGGAAATCCGTCTTCCGCCCAGCCTATAGTTGTAAAAAACGGTTTTTATCCGAATTATAACGAAAACAGCCGTTTTTAATAAATAATATTACAAACCCACATAGAATACATAGATACGCGCCGTGGCAGTCGGGTAATAAGTTCAAAGTGGTTGCACTTCGAGGAATACCCCATTTCCTCGAAGTGCAACCACTTTGAACCGTTTCAAATGAACCGCACCAAAAGTATTCCTCACAACGCACCAACGATGAAACATAGAGAAGAGCATGAAGTTCCTTTACGGCTCTTCTCTATAGGACCAACTTTATTGAATCGTGAAAATAAACTCTCGACGAGAGCATACGTACTTTATTTGAAATAAAAACTTTTGATTTTTGAACTTGGTTTTTTCACTTTATTATAACTATACCCGTGCCTAATATTTACTATGCCAATTTCTACGAATACCTCATCTTTTCTGTTTGGTGATTATTTCGGAGTTTTTAGTCAAATACACCGACCGTGGCGTACTCTGGCAAGAAATCGCAAACCAAAAGTGTGAATTGAGAATAACCCACAGCGTTGTCGGCAATCTCCTTCGTATGTAATGAGCCGTTAGCTGTGGTCTATGTCGTGTGATCTACGATTACGTCGTGGTAAGAGTGGAGTACGTGTGGAAAGATGAAGTGGAAGTATGACGCAATGCTTGGGTTTCGAATGATTTTTGTAGGCATATCTTAGGCCACAGTTTAGATACATTGATATTTATTTATTCTTTATGCACATGATTGTACAGAGGCGGACTTAATGCCATCGGCATTTTGTACCAGTCAACCTTAGGGTGATCATCATCTGCCTAGCCTTTTCCCAACTATGTTGGGGTCGGCTTCCAGTCGAACCGGATGCAGCTGAATATCAGTATTTTACATGGAGCGACTGCCTATCAGACCTCCACAACCCAGTAACTGGGTAATACGATACTCTTGGTAAGACTGGTTGTCAGACTTTCTGGCTTCTGACAAACAGTAACGACTGTCAAAGATCTACAAATGACAGCCGGAACCAACGGCTTTACGTGCTTTTCCAAGGCACGGAGGAAACTCGCTATGGTAAATGGTCACCCAACCACAGACCAACCTCGGCAAGCGTGGCTTAACCCTGAAGATCGATCTATGCGGCTGTAATTATTTAGCCACGAGCTCCTCCTTCAGTCAACCTTAGGGTGATCTAGAGACAAAACATGGTAGGTGCACTACTAAAATCTTGTGTTGTGAATTGATATTATAATTCACTTAATATTCAATACATTCGCTGAAGGTGCCGCTCACGGTTGATTTTATTTGGTCGGTTCATCGCATGGGTGACCTTCCGTGCAGTCTGGTGCCTTCCATTCTGCCCTGGACGACCAAACGCTCTATGGAGTCATTTTCCCGCCTTCAGAAGTGTCCGAAGAACTTGAGAATGCAAGTTTGTGCTAATGTTGAAAGACGCTGCGTGATGCAGAGTTTTTGGAGTATACAAACATTTTTACAAAACTCGGTCCACGATATAACGAGCATTCTTCTCCAGCACCACATCTCCAGAGCGTCAATTTTCTTCTTCTCAATTTCTCGCAACGTTCGCTAATAGCAAAAGCCCCATAGCTTTGCATTGTAGATCCTACTATGCCTAGTTCAGCAATAGAAAATGCTACTATTGGTAAGCAGAACGATTCGTTTCTGGCCATAGGAACCGGGTAATATAGACTTCACTATCAAAGTCACTAAGTTGCGTAAACCAAAATGAAGTCTTTACAATTTGCTCACTAGCCATTTCAATAAAATTAAACGAACCATAACAAAATAATCACATCACTTTACGTTGACCATATAATTTTCAATTTCGCAAACCCAGTCCACTAGACATGATTACAAGATTTTAAAGTTTTAACTAAAAACCAATTTGATGCGACGCTGCCATTTTGTGATACAACAATTATTTCGTAATGTAAGTGATTGAATTTAGCGAATTTAATGTATATCGTGAAGAATTACGTAAATAAGGCTTTTTCGTATCTAGGTATGTTTACAAGACCATCATCTTCATGCCCTTATCCCATGTTACTTGGGGTCGGCCCAACACGTTTTCTTCTTCCATTCCGTCCTGTCACCCGTCATGACATCACTGACTCCCTTCTCTTTCATATCATTCTTCACACAATCCATCCATCTTTTCTTTGGCCTCCCTCTTCCTCTCCATCCATCCATATTTATATTCATAACTCTTTTGGTCACATGCGTTTCATCCCTCCTCTTCACATGCCCATACCAAGACAAACGGTTCCCTTTCAACTTTTCTGTCACTGGCGCTACTTTCATACTTCCTCTAATATACTCATTCCTGACCTTATCCATTCTGGTCACTCCACACATTCATCTCAACATTCTCATCTCCGCTACATGCAATCTTTTTTCATCCGTCTTCTTCACGGCCCAACATTCCGATCCATACAGTACGACAGGTCTTATCACGGGCTTGTAGATTTTCTTCTTTGAAGTTATTCCAGTGACCTATCGCCATTTCATCCATCGTGAGTTGATCCGGTGCGTTACGTCTCGGTCGACAAATTTTAATAATGTTTACAAGATAACCTGTCAAATTCTGAGATGACAATTTTACGCATATAAACTATCATTCATTTTAAAATACAATGCTGCTCGTAAAAATCACACAGACAATCTCTACAGCAATTTTCCTCTCCTGGCAAGCGAACGCAGGACAACTGGCTTAGAGGCTAAGCCTGAAACCGCTAGAGAAGTATCTGCAAATCACAACCACCTCACAATTATTTTGTAAACTATTTTTGCGTCAATTCTATTAATAGGGGTATTCATTTCGTACCTAATCTGCAGGGATGCATAATCAACTACCGGGACGACTTAAAGCTACCTACTTATGACGACTCAATATATTTTTACACCACCCATAACACCTTCCACCCACGCAGGACAACATTACTACATTATCAAGGAAATTAACGTCAAAATCGATGGCGGGTAACGCAAGATATCACAGAGTGATTTAAGGGAGTAACACGCACATAGTCCACTTTCTCGACGTAACCGTGCGAATCAAGGCTTTCTACCTCCGGTAATCTATAACTGGATTATTGGAAAACATATTGAACAATAACAAAACGGTAGTCGGACCACGATTCCGACTATTGGACTGCGAAGGTTAGGTTTGAGAGAGTTAATGGAAGTGGCTTTTGGTACGATATTTCTGATATTGTGTGGTTTTATTGTGATGATTAAATTTGAGTAACAGCGATACGGAATGATGATAGATTTACTTGAAAAACAAACTTTAATTCTGCAAGCTGCAAGATATAAAAAGGTGCAACTGGGCTGAAACTAGTAGAAATGCCTGTCTTATAAACATCAATTACTCCCATCACCCATGCTCGATGGCTGGATTTTTATAGTTACAATTCATTGGTGCAAAGGTAGTTAGGTACATTATAATCTTGTTAGTCGTTGTATGCTATAAGAAGTGACTATTACACTAATATTTATATTATAAGCTGTTAGTTGTATTTTATTTTGTGTGTAGTTTTCTTTGTAGTAAATGATGAAATCAGGGTTGCCTCTAAGCTATTTAGCGCCAGGGTGCGAAACCAGTTCAGGTGCCCCCTAGCTATTTTATCATGCAGGCCTTGGAGCCCTTAAAACCTCAGTACACGCTTTCAGAGGCCGGCGTAGAGGCGCCCCTCGGTCGGCGCTCTGGTGCCCTACACTCTTTGCATTCCCTGGTAAAGACGGCCTTGGATGAACCATACAATGAAGAGATTCTTTGTAGAATAATAGAATATCGGACCGTCTCCTACAACGGTATTGGGAGAAGATCCCGACACATTCAACGTTTTGTGTTATTTCGAACGTCCCAGAAGCGGCAATCGTTCTAGGATATCAATCTCATCTAGCTGTTCACTATCTCCGTGACAATATTATTTCCAATTGATCGTGAGACGTGACGCTCGTGGAAGTGAAACCCTCTTTTGTAATGAGCGATTATGAGTAACGATTCTCGTTTTTTTTTTGCATCGAAATACAATATCGATTGCAAAATTCGCGACGAATTCGAGATTAAGTTTTTCCATCCGAAAATAAATTTATATTAGGCCAGTATTTGACTGATATTCTTTTTTCGAATCGTTGTTTCGTCATCGCATTTTGTCACGAATTAGAAATTCTTCCAATTCAACCGTTTAGGAATATTAATAGTTTTATAAGTGTAATAAACAGGTAATAATAGATTTTGGTAGTAAAAAAATGTGCTTGTTAAAATGGAAAGTTTTATTTTCCTCTGTAGCTAGAATACTATTGTGTTTTATAAAGAGAAGACTCTTTAGTCATCATGTTCACTTAAAGATGGATCTAAATGAACGTGGCGAAAAAGAGAACTAACATGAAATCTTACATGAAATGTACTGGATTTGACAGGTTTTTGACGTATTGCCATTTGGACTCTATAAGTACTCTGGTCATGTTCTATTCAAGATGAGTTCTGACATAGCGGTCATTTCGTAAATTGTAGCCGTAAGGAGACTGCTCTCGAAAATATTAAAATTGTTACATTATCTGTTTTTTTTTAATATTTTTGATATTCTTTGTATGGTTACGTTTTGTAGACAAACGTCAGGACTCACCCTGTAAAAAGGGTTTAGCAATGCATCCTAATAGTGTTTTGTTTTTTTAATTTTCTGCGATCCAGGAACGCTTCTCACGTCCACTTTTAGGTGCCGCCAAAATCCGCCGTGTTTTGCGCAATGTTCCCGTTATGTAACCTCTAATTTCCTGATAGCATCACTACTCGACCCTTTTAATAACCCCATTCCTCAGTCATCATCTATTTCTTCCAGCTAGAAACAACCTCAGTCTATTCAAATACACACAAATGTACCGCTACATATTAAACCAGCACTACTTGAAACTTACCAACGACTAACGCCATCTATTATCGACAAACAAAACCAATAGCTATAACTGTAATAAATCTAAAGATACCTAGTCTTCTACAAAACATAGATTTCCAATAAAAAACTAAAGCTAGACATCACGACAATCAATGTGTCAAGTAGAACGTGTCAATTTATCGCAATTTGTCAATAGCGACTGCTACGGTCGATAAAAAGTCGCAATGCGCAGGAGTCGAGATCATTTATGAATCAATTGCCTTGTTCGGTCAGGTCTAATGGTCGTGTGAGGGTTATTGATGTGGGGATATGTGGATGGTTTTCTGATATATTGACTTATTTAGTACAAAGTGACTATTTGATGTACACACTGACTTCTTGTTCTTGATGAACGTTTTATACTTAAATTCGTCTAAATGGTATGAGTCATTGTATACGTAGAACGTATATCTTTTGAACCATTTCTTCAAGTAGAGTTTCATCTCATTCTGATTTATTGTTAAGGTTCATAAAAGCATAACACTGTGTTCAATCCCTGCTGGAATCAAACATGTTGGGGTTAGTATTTACCGCATTATGTATAAAAACGTTTTAGAAACACATAGTGAATAGAGCCTTAGAGATTAGTGACATGGATACTTCTAATTTTTAAGACGTGCAGAGAAGTAATTTTAAACAGGTCAAAGGGAATCAATCAAATCAATCAAACAATTTTATTTCATATAAACCAATACAAGCGCTTATGAAAAGTCGAATTTAGGTGAACGGTTCCAAGTAGTCGTTTCCTATGGAGAAGAGCCGGCAAGAAACTCCATGGTTACTCTTTTTAAAAAAAATGGATATCTTTTACAATTTCAGTGAATACAGTAGGAACTATGAGAGAGAACAATGTAGTCTTGACCACAGACCTTGGAGTAATGTAGTTCTAAGTCTTGAGTACAAAACTGAAACAAAATGAAAAAAAAAAAACAATTTGAATAATAGTAGTTTACACAATTATAATATGTATAGGCAAGTCCACAAAGTTCTCACATTCACAAAAAAATTAATGAAGCTAAACTATATAAAACAATTGACATAATTAAATTAATGTCATCATAACTTAGACTAATAATCATTGTAAAATAAGATATCTTGAGAGTAATGATAGTAAAAATAATCACAATTGAGGATAGTTAATAGACATACACATAATACAAATAATGTTCTGTATACAATCTCCTCAAATCTACGAGTATCTTTTTGAATTTCACTTATTGGGTTTTTTTATAGATCTGTAAAGAGAATGCCTTTTCAATTAGTCTAGGAAATTGCATATTCCTACACCGTGTGAAATAGGCCAAATACCGGATTGACGTTGGTATAACTAAATATTAATTAACGTCCGCGGAGGACAGATGAAGAATATAATTCCCATCCGTCCACATCACCGTGCAAGTGAGTCGCAAGAGGCGACGAACCTGGTACCATAATAGTGCTCGGAAAATGACAATAGGGCACACTTACCAGCGCCACCTACATGTGACTTAATACAAGAGGCGAAACTTGGGTGTATAGACTCCTGTAATATGAGGACACCTCTACTTACCCCTTCGGGTATTATAGGCGCACATTTATAGTACTACATGTTTAGAAGGTGTCCCAAAATTCAACGTCGAGCCGGGAACAAAATTAAATGGCAGGGCAAAATAAATTGTTTAATAGTTTGAGTTTCAAAGTCACTACGAATAGAATTGTACTTCATAAATGTAACTAGTGAATGAGTTTTTTTTTAAAAACGAAACCACTTTAATGTTTTTAAATATTTTTTTCTTAACATTCATACACTTTCCTATCATTTGTTGTTGTTTTTTGTTGCGTTTTGGGACACCCAGTATATGTAAAAAAATAAGAGAAAGTAAAAACAAACATTACATACAAACAAACTCATTCAACTTTCATCCTCATTAGAAAACTTCTAATTATTAGTTATCACAAGCAATACATCTAATCGTTCTCTACTAACTAGAGCCTATACCGACATTATACAACACATGTTTACAATCATATATAATCATATAATGCGCTTGTACTTTTGTAATGATAGGCACTGGACATGTGCCGCGGCTTAGGGCGGAATTCGCTACTAGTAGGGGGAGAGTGGGGTAAATACGAAGCTGTGGCGTAAGAGAGGTAGTCGTGATATTTTTTTATTTATTTGCTTAAAATGTCGATACTTTTGGGCTCAAAGGGCGTATAGCACATTTTTGGCATAATGACATTTTCACATACTTAATTATAACGAAAATTCGTTTTTTTTTTGTTTTTTGCTTCTCCTGAAAACCCATGTTTTGTGCTGTACTCCCTTTGAGCCCAGAGGTATGGTACACAAGTTGTTACATAAAAAATAGACCAAGACATATTTCACCAGTATAGCAATGCAAAATATTAAATTAAGTTACACAATCATGTCAAATGAAGATAGAAATAAAAAAATATAATTAAACATTATATTACATAAATTATCTAACAGCATGATACAATGTCTCTTATTAAGCGCAGTAGCGGCAAGAACTATTTTTAAGAAATCTTTAGTGGAGTAAAAGCGTTCTTGTATTAACCACTTCCGCAGTGCACAGCAAATTTTTTTATAAGGTAAGTCTGCCATCCTCTTGGGCATGGTGTTAAAATTAAGTGGTGCCATATAGACACAACTTTTATGATATTCTTTTTGAAGCTTTGCATCTGAGGTGACTAGAAATCCGAATCAGAATTTCGTTTATTCAAATTAGACTAGAAGTCAATAAAGTGCTTTTTGAACGTCAAACAATAACAGACAGCCCCCAAAAACGCCCGCCCTTCACCGCTTCCTAATGTTTAAGCTACTAACCGAATATGATTGAAACCCACATGACTCATGTCTCTACTACATAGAGACTTAATATAATAGGGAATATGCATGTAACTTTTTTTTTCTCTTAATCAATAAAGCACATTAATATGAACCCAAGAAAAGTATTAAAAGTCAAATGTTACTATTATTTCTTGCTCAAAACAGTTATTAAACTTCAACAATTTTCTTCTACAGTTCAAACGTCCTTTACTGTCGCGGTCATAATGTGACGTCATAATCCAAGATACTGCTTTGTTTACATCTCTTTTTTAGCCACAAATCATATAAATTAAATTATTTCTTGTGCTTTATTCAAGCAGAAATCGCACTTACTTACTTAACCTCAATGAGAAATCAAACAGTTTGCTAAGAAAAGATTATTTAAAGATTTATTCATCTGGATTTTGATGTCACTTCCGGCATTTTCGAAGATGACGCGTTTCGAGATTGCGTTCCGTTCCACGAAAAAAACGTAACATAAAACAATGAATTGTAAAATAAGTAATCAGGTAAAAAATGTAAAAAAAATGCAATTTGTGTCTTGACTCATAAACAATGTATATCTAAATAATGAAAGAGTTTTGAATTACATGCATATTCTCTATTAGCCACTTATTATCCCACTACTGGGCTCGGATTTAGCCTGATACAGTTTGACGGACTACACACACCAAAGAGAGCTATTTGGAGCTCTCAGGTGTGCAAGTAATACAATGTGTTTTCTTTCACCGAACGCGAGCGATAGTCAAATTCTAATCCGAAAAGAAATTCGAAAAGTTAACAAACAGTCCTCGATAAAGTTCTTTAAACTACACCTAACAAAAATCCTTTAAGTTTATTCTATGAGCTCGGATGATGTAATTTGTTAATTAAAGGTAGCGAACATTATTTCCGAATTGGCAGAACATTTAAATATGTTTGCATTATAAAGTGACACAGGCATAGGAAAAATAAATATCAATAGCAAATAAACAAAACGAGGGAGTCCGTGTCGGTGGAATTGTATAGTGGTTCTCTGATGTCGACATTTTATGAGGGACCTATGAGGCTTCTATAGTAATAAAAACGGAAAAAAGCCTCGGAAAAAAAAGACGACCCCAAAACGCTTGCTATAAATTATCACATCAAATTAAATACTCACATATTAATAAAATCCACATTTAACAGAACAACCTCTCAAAAACGTCACATTGTTTATTCGAGCACCCAACATGTTCAAGCGCACACTTCCATTCTACCCTAGCCTCCCCGTCGGTTACCACTTGACACACTTCTCGGTATAATTGTAGCAATTTACTAGCGTACAACTGGCGACGGTCCGAGTCGTACACGTCAAAACATATCGACATAACTCCTTGTGCAACCAAAGCCTTGATTGAGCCATTCACATATAATCAGTTGTACATTTATGCCAGTTTCACTCTACGTTCGAATACGCAAATGTCCCTTAAGGCCTTGTGTTGCGTGCTTTGTGGGGTAGGTAGCGGTCGACACTTGTACTCGTATGTATAACAGTTTTTCTCGAAGAGTTCGGTGGAAGTGTATAGTTGGATACTAAACTTAATTTTTAAACTTACCCACTGTTATAATCATCATCATCATTCAGCCGAAAGACGTCCACTGCTGGACGTAGGCCGCCCCCAAGCCAATTGCCACGCTTTTCAGGCTGGTTGGCGATCGCTGTATGGTTGTTAAAGTACTCAGAGAACGCTGCTGCCCATCTTCTACAGAATCCCTTAGTCGCCTTTTACGACACCCATGGGAAGAGATGGGGTAGCGCTATTCTTTACGTCCGGCACCACACGGATTAGGAACGGTTTTAATCATAAAAGATTGTTATTTTTAAACAGTGATTTAATTATACCTGTCCTTGTCATTTGTATGCCGATGAATAGAGATGGCAATAGACTTAAAAGCCATTTTAGTTAAACAACCTTTAACATCGTTTAGGAATAGAAATTTAAATACTTATTTAATAAACTTACTTAAATTTAGATTTGGCACTAGCTTCTTCCACACTAGGATTCCCTGTGTCGTGGAAGCTAGGCGAAACTAATATACAAACAATATTAATACTAAAACATATTACTTATAATTTAGTCGATAACCAGTTACTATTCCAATTTTTATTATTAAACTCACGCATATATTCCCCGAATGGTAGACAGAGCTGTATAGTAACACCCACATTTCGTCGTTATGTTTTACGTCCCATGTAATAGGGGGCGAGCCTATTGTCATCAACCGGGCACAAATCCAGACTCGGGGCTGCTACTGAAAAATTCCACACGGAAAAACTCAATAACACTTTGTCCGACCTGTGGATCGAACCCAAGACCTCACGCTTAGCAGTCGCGCTTGTAACCACTAGACCAAAGAGGCAGTCAAACGACAAAAAAAAAAAAAAACTTATAATCTTTACCAGTAATATAGCAAACAGCGAAGCTTTGCGTTTGCATCGTAAAGTATCACATGTAAAATTGGCTTACGAGTACATTTTGTCCAGTTCGGAAATAAAAAATCCTAGGTACCATTGGTAAGCAAAACAATTAGTTTTTGGCTATAGAACTGGGCACAGGTCAATCATGAGTATATTAATGTCTTGTATTAGGAAAGTTGTCGAAATTAATTTCACTGTGTGTTCTAGAAAGAATTTATTGCGTTTTAGGTTAGTTATTGTTGTGATAATGTTGCCCTTACCATTTGCTTTTTGACGAAATAGAATAATGTAAAGAGTTAGTGTCAGAACGTTGAGAAATTTTGCTGTTTTTTTCGTAGTTTTTTGTATGCCTTTTCAATCATGTATTTTGAATCATAAGAAGGGTACTACAGTTGCTTTGGCTGACCGTATATAATTTATCGCTAGTAACATTTAACACTATAAAATACTACACTAACAATTGCTTGATGAAATCTCAACAAGTAAGTAAGATACTTTAATTTTGGGGTGCATGAAAAGACGATACACGTCGCAACCTGGACAGTCAGTCTCGCTACCAACCTTGCTGACTGGCTAATCTTTTCACCACGGCATGAGTTATTCTCGTATAGCTCGTATCGACAGGAGAGAAGAAGAAGACTTTATTTTTTTGAAGCCAGATTTTTCTCACTATTTTCTCACTTAGAAATCGATCGACAGCTGTTCGACGACCATCAGTAGCTTCATACGAACGATGCGTAACGCGGTGGCTCGACGAAGCTCATTTCATGCTCTATTGTGGGATCTTGTGAAAGCAATCAGTCGCCACGACTTTTTTGTCGGTAATAATTACCGACGCCTATGTTCTAGTTAACTTCGGGGGAATGCAACTAGTGATCGGAAAATGTTCTAGTTGAATGATCGCTCGATTGCGAGACGTAATGGCGTCTCGATTAATCGGATACACCTGGTAGTTGAATAGAAGAGGTAGGTAGAGGGAGTATATTGTGAGGTGCAACGGTAGGGGGAACTTTGAAGCAGTGGATTTTGTGAATACATTATTATCTACAGGTGTATCCAAATTGTGTAATTCCTTTAAACCGCGTGATCTACTGCTGACTCAGATTGACCCTATAAGGAACTTCTTCAAATTGAAGAAAATATATTTTCCAAAAAAAAAAGATTTGTTTTCTTTTTCTAAGTCACTTTAGCATCTCGAGTTAATTGCGCGAACCGATATCGCACTAAGGTATGTCCACATTTGTATCATTTTGGCGTTTCGTATCTCCGTCGCGTGGCACCGACGTGTATCATGATCGCTGGTTAGGACAAACACACATACAAATGTAGACGTACCTTAACCAGCGATCATGATACACGTCAGTGCCACGCGACGGAGATACGAAACGCCAAAATGCTACAAATGTGGACATACCTCTAGTCGTGCTTGCCAGCTGTGTTGCCGTGAATTGATTAAATTATGTGTGGTATCGAAATGTTCTATCACATATCATTATTTTTTTGCAATCCTTATTCGGCGGTTTAGACCTTATTAAAAGGTTTACATTCGATTCGGGTATTTTTGAGCGCTGATCCGAGGTCCATGTGTTTCTACGTTAATGTGCTGAGCACAGTTTTCCATATCTTACTACGGAAATCAAATAAAAAGGTAAACGTGGTCGCATTTGATTTTTCATAATACGCTATGTAAAATAACAGAGGGCGTTCCCTTAAACCCGTTCTACTAAATGATAAAAATAAAAACATAAAATAAGCAAAAAAAAAAACTGAAAAAAATAATAAAAAGATTTCGGTTAAACGCGATGTTGCTGTGTTTTCCACATTGATAGATAAGTGCGGACGTACAGTAAGCGTTGCTTTTACTTCTTTTTTTTGTGTTTTTTTTGTTGTTGTTGGGAATATTTTTTGGTATACGGACGCTATAGTATTGCTGGTTAGCGGAACGCCTTTCATTAGTAAACATACTGTATAAAAATAAAATCTAAAAATAGATTCGTATTTTATCGCAATGTGCAAATGTATCAGTGTAAACAATTGTTGATTAAAACAGTATTCAAAAGATCTATAATAGATCTATTATAGCGTTGATGAAATGTGTAATGCATTTTAAAAGTGTGCATTGTTACGTATGCAAGTGAAATCAATTTGCTTGTTTAAATATTCGTTTTGGCGAAGCGTTCACTTGGTTGTTATTGTTATAGTCGGAAACTGTTTTGTTATCATGTAACATTGTATAACCAAATGATTTCATGCAATTATGTAGGTATAGTGGGGGCTAAAGGAAAAAAGATCGTATGTTCTGTCTAGTCTTTTTCCAACTATGTTGGCGTCAGCTTCCAGTTTCACCAGATGCAGCTGAATACCAGTATTTTACACAGAGCAACTGCCATCAGACTTCCCAACCCAGTTCCTAGGCAATGCCGATAGCATGACGTTAGCCCGTGTCAGACTTTCGGGCTTCTTACTACCCGTAACGACTGTCATAGATATTCGTATGACACCCGGGACCGATGGTTTAACGTGCTCTCCGAGGCACGGAGGGGTCTCGATGTTTAAAGAATGCCCACCCATCCACGGACTGACCGCAGCAAGCACAGATTAACGTTGCAAATCATATGATCCGCGTGTTAATTAATCACATGGTCCGCCGAAAAAAATATTATATCTTTTTTTTTATCTTTTTAATGTCGTGGTGGCCCGGAGGTTACAGACCCGCTTGTTAAGCACCTGGTTGCAGGTTCAAACCCAGGCATGTACCAATGTGACTTTTTCAATTTCATATGTACTTTCTTAGTTAATCTAAGACGCTACTGACAAACGGTGAAGGAAAACATCGTGAGGAAACCTGGACTTAATGTTCTGAAATCGCCAACCCGCAGTGAGCAAGCGTGGTGATCAATGCTCGTTCCTTCTCTGTATGAGAAGAGGCCTTTGCCCAGCAAACAACAAGCAGCTGGGCAAAGGCCTCTTCTCAGTTGCAGTTGCAGGCTAATATTTTTTTTTATTTTTTTTTAAACTTTGTCCCTCAA
This sequence comes from Amphipyra tragopoginis, assembly GCA_905220435.1. NCBI lineage: Eukaryota > Metazoa > Arthropoda > Insecta > Lepidoptera > Noctuidae > Amphipyra > Amphipyra tragopoginis. The sequence continues at coordinate 19,107,021 of HG992009.1, forward strand.
TTTCATTACTCTTGTATCGTGGGTGCTTTTACAAACACAAATCTTACATGCACAAACACCCAGACCCGGAACAATTATCTATAGGTTATACAAAACTTGTGGAGTGCATGAAACCTCCACGAGTGACGATACTTCAGTACGTCCGGCGCACCCTGGGCAGTCAGCCCCGCTACCAACCTTGCTGACTGGCTAATCTTTTCACCACAGCATGAGCTATTTTCGTATAGCTTGTGCTGACACGAGAGAAGAAGACAAGAACAGAAGCCAAGCTATGCTTTGCTTTTACCGTGTGTTCTGCTTGACAGGTCACATACAAATGCAACTTGTCACGGGGCACACTGACCTCTGAGCGAGAAATTGCCAAATGGCTTCTTTTTAAAGATTACGACTTTTTAAGCTTTTTCCGGTCTATATAATTATTGTCAACATTTAAATGTGTTTAGGTGTAAGGGGCAGTTCAGACTACTTTATATTTACATATATGTATAGATTATAGCAAATATTGTATGGAACAATGATATCGCTCAGCATTCATTTTATATGGATACGTTGACACAACGCTATGCTATAAAGTATGGGATTGCTTAATATGCTTTACTATGTAGCGAAATAGTATAGTATAACTGCCTTTAAGAAACACTTGTTTTTTAAGTCGCGTTTTTTTTGCTTGCCCCACTGAAATCTAAACAATGTGTGGCTGACCCTTGCTGTTATTGAACTCTTCTTCGTGCTATGTTTATAGAAATTGGTTAATCATAAATGAGTCAAGTGGAAATAAAAAAAAAACATTTGCAAAGAGGTTTCCAGAAATTCATTAACGAATTTGAAGGAGGCTTTAATATATTGCGTTTCCTAAACCAATTACTTTTTTTTACTCTTAACAGCATCAATAATGACTGTTTTTTGAGCCTATTTCTTTTTTGCCAAACCATTTACTTAGTCTATTGACGCAGTACTAAAATCCGCCAGCCCTACTCGTTAACCGTGCGGGTGCGACCGCCGGTCGACGGGACCAGCGCATCGGTTTACGAGAGGGCCCTAATCGTGTAAGTAATTGACTTCCCACGAACACCGTCAGTTTTTACGTCCGCATGCCTTCGATCGATTGATACTGACAACTATTTAGTTTTTATTTGAATGAAAGTCCCGCACTTACTCGTGTTGAATCATTGTTTGGGAATGACGAAGAAGTGTGTTTAAATTAAATGTTTTCCGATTGATAAATCTAACTACAAGTCAAAATTAGTGACGCTACTTTGTATCGGATATTACAAAAGACATTGTATACATATTTAACTGGTTGTGTACCGCCCGTCATCTCAGGACGACACTTAACCGTCTTAACTGTTGTGTGTATAATTACCGTGCTTGAGGTTTTAAAAACAAAAAATTAAAACCTTAGCAAAATTTGAATTAAAAATATAAGAAATACCTTATTCACATGCGAACTACAGAATATGCACGTTTACTGTACCTAAGTATAATTGCTTGTAGCAGATTGTGAAGGCAATAAATTATACATATTTTTATGACTTCATAACAACATACCCTATTATGTAGCACGCATAGTATGTTACATGAATACAAGCACAAAATAACATTTCCTTCGATCTCCTCCATTTATACATCCCGCAAAATCTCTAATCCCACTAATAAATCACTCGCTACAAATAATTTCTCGTTACTCAGACCGCATCTGTGTACCAAGCGTTACATTGAAGCAGTTGCTGCGACGGACTTACTTCTCAAAGAAACCTACGACATGCGCTTATAAAAACTACGATACCCCGCAAATTGTACCCTACCATCGCAGCCATACGGTTGAATCCAGGTTGCAGCAAAAAGTGTGATAGATCAAAACGGAATTAAAAAACTAATCGAAAATGAATGCACGTCGCCTCAGACGGCCGAGAAAGGAAAGCACGTATTTGTCGCGGTTCCGTAGAAAAAAAATCTTATTTCATTCATAAAATGAGTCGCATTCAGAAACGAGTTTTTTTTTTCTCCGTCGACGGACCGCGTTATTCATCGGGCCGCTTGATCGACGTGAAATGATGTCAAAACTAACTTTTTTTAGGGTTACTTTACTTTTAACACACTGTTCACACTCGAGTGGCTCCGTCACGGATACGGATTTTTATAACACGGTTCCCAAGCTGACGGAGTTGATCTTATTTTAGTGAACTCACGTTTTTGTTTGTTACATACTTTTTATTTTAACCCTAACATACGTGATGGATAAGAAACTACCGATAATTTTAGATTTATTGAAATAGATACAATCTATTCTAGTTTTGTCGATCGACGACATACTTACTGATGAATATGCATGCAATTCAAGGCAATATTATGATTTATGCGTGGCTACTTTAATTAAAGCCAATGTTACACTATAATGAGTGCTAGTGTTGTGGCTTGTGTTAAAAGCTACTTTTTTCATTTTTTTATTTAGCGATATGCTCGCGTTTGTCCACTATCTCGCCTGATGGTAAAGGATGATGTGGTCGACGGTGAAGCACGCTTGCCTAGAAGTAACCTATTCACTCTTGACTTAAAGAACCCAAGGATGTAGCTATCAGGAAACACAGACTCCGGCAGGGAATTCCACTCCTTAGCTGTGCGAACAATGAATGTGTTCGCAAAACGCTTTGTACGTATGGGTGGGATGTCCACCACTTCATAAAACTCTAACACTGACTGACTGTCAGACAACGCACAGCTTAAGGCAGTGGATCTAGCAGCATGAATTTTTGCACAGGAGTTCCCTATACAACGTAGGTGAGCAAGAAGAAAGGATTTTTGAACAACTCATCCCCAAAGCTGTTAAATAGGGGATGGAAGTTCCTAATTTTTGAAGTATGGGAAATCCCATCGGGCATACGGCTAGTATCAAAATAAAGTTACAGTACAAAGGACAATAGGCTCGTATTTATAGTCGGGATCTCCTTTCCTGTTTAGACAATTTTGTAGGGGTTAGGAGGTAGAAATTGCGAGAAAAAATATTCATGTAATTTTTTTTTTACTCACCTTCCATTTCCTCAACAGTATACCTCGTTCCACTGATGGAAATAAATTTCTGCCCACGAAATAAGCTCATAAGAGAAGTAGCTCTCGTCCGCGGCAAGGAGTATAGAATAGAATAGAATGTACTTTATTGTATACCAAAATTGTAACACAGCTCTTATACAATCACATATTGAAGGGTACAATGGCGATCTTATCGCTGATAGCGATATCTACCAGACAACCTATTATGTAATTGACGACACGTTTGATGCAGTGGCTAAGCGATTGGCTTCTGCAGTACGGGTCGTGGGTTCGATTCCCACATGGAACAAAAATTTGTATGGCCTACAGATGGTTGTTTCGGGTCTGGGCGTTTGTGTATGTGAGATTTGTGTCTGTAAACGCACCACGATACGAGAGAAATCGTAGAGAGGGGCAAAGTTTAAAAAAATGTACTAAGTATGAGAAGTGAGTTGTAACGCCATCTATCCGGCGCCAAGCAGTTTACTGTGTTCCGTCGTGTTTATGTAGGTAATCCCTCTACATCTTTGTTACTTGCATACAGACTCTGCATGCGCTTACCGTTAGGTATGACTAGGGTCAAAAGTGACCTAGTCAAAAAATAATTAAAAAAAAACACTTGTACGAGTCCAGTTGGTTAGTAACGAACTGCACCAGTACCCCAAGTGTGAGTTTTTTACGTTACTACTGTAGTTGCGTCACGCCAAAATAGTCAAAAAAATTTTTAGTACCGCTAGAGGCGGTGCCTAAATTTTCATACATTTTTGGCGTGCCGCAACTACAGTAGTAACGTAAAAAAACTCACACTTGGGGTAGTAATGTATCGTCCTCTAAGCCTCCTAACACCTCCTTATCCTCTTTCCATCAATATATAAACGAGCTCCTATACATACTTCACGTCCACAATCTTCAAAGCATTCTAAACTAGTCAATAAAGCAAAATGGCGCGCGACACCTATCTCAGAAGTGTGAACGTAAAATACAAACGTCTTGTAGCTTTACTAATAATGTTTTCTGTGAAGAAATCGCTACGATATTTTATCGTGCATTTGAAATTATTATCGCTTCAGGGTAAGCTGAGATAGGCGAGTTGATCGAATGTTATTCTAATACATAAATGTTTGGCATTTGATATTGCACGGGTTTCGATCGAAATTTGCGCTCGATATGCGCGAGAGTCGTGCGTAATGTACGAGAAGAATCGTACTCGATACTGTTTTATCATTAAATCCATTTGTTATTGTGAAATGCCGACGGCCGTCGGTTCCTGTAAAATAGTTAAAATCAGCTACATATTGCTACATTAAAAACCAATCCCAAAATAGTTAGAAAAATGGTCAGACGACGATGGGCGATTACAAGCTTGTATTCTGATAAGCTCGCTAGAAAATATTGGGGAGTAAGACTTGAATTCTTCTATTCAAACAACTCCAATTCCAAGAACTATCAAATATACTTCTCGTCAAAAAAATCTAAACACCTCCAATTTTTTTTTCCTTATAGAAAAAAAAATCGGAAGTGTTTCTATTTTTTTGATGAGAAGTGGAGCAATGTTACCTCCAGTCGAACATCCATCATCTCGTACAAATTCACTCACCACCCAAATTATTACCTCACATCGTACAATTAACATGGCGACCTCACACAGTCACAAAAACTTTAACAATTTATCTCAGCGATTCCCGCACGTAGCAAAGAGAATAAGACTAGGCTTTACATAAACGGCGAAACTTTCGAACGTAACGCAATCATGATCACGACTCGATCCTTTGTGCGGATCGATACGATCCATCGATCTGTGCGTCGCGCCGTGTACGCATGCATTATGTACTCGCATTTTTAGGGCCGGTTGCACTGTTAGGGTTAGTTGTTTGGTTTAAAATATTATTTTTAGTCGATTTTTGGAGTGGTACCTAGAATGCGTTCTATCAAAAATTAGTTACTACGAGTCTAATCAATTAGCAATTTTTTTTTGTAAACATTGTGTAATCAAATTCGTGTAATTCCTTCAAATCACATGATCTATTAATGGTATAGATTAACCCCGCACGGAATTTAGATTGATTAAAAATAAATACGATGTAATAATTTTCCAAAAAAAAAAAATATGTTATTGAAAATTTCGATGTCATGTATAAATTTATGGACGGTGACACAGCTGACGGGCACAACTAGCGCAATATCGCTCCACGCAGTCAGTTAACTTGCAACGCTAAAATTACTCAGATACAGAATGCGGTGTTTATTTTTTGAAATCTTTTTTTTGTTGATTCTGAAAAATATTTGTGCAGGGTCAATCAGTGTCACCAGTTGATCACGCGGTTTGAAGGAATTATATGAATTCGTTAACTCCTTGTAGAGACTCTGCTTTGTCTTTTGCCTACTAAGTTGGGGTCAACAGCTTACAGTCTAACAAGGTGCGGCTGAATACCAGTACACGGAGCGACTGCCATCAGACCTCCGCATCCCATTTACTGAGCAATGCCGATATCCTAAGGTTAGACCGGTTGTCAGGCTTTCGGGCTTCTGACTGCCTCTTAGAGACTGTCGTAGGTGTTCGTGAGACACCGAGGACCAACAGTTTAACATACTCTCCGAGTCACGGAAGGTTCTCGATGTGTAATGAATGGTCACCCATCCACGGACCGACCGCGGCAAACACAGCTTAACCTTGCAATAGTTGGTAATTAGCCACGAGCCAGAAATTTTTGTAAATAATTTAGTTAGTCACTGAAAGATTGTAGTATGATAAAGTAGTGTCTCTTCTAAATCTTATTTTTTTGTGGAAGTTGGGTATTTTTACCGAAACATACGGGAAATTCTTTTGTCTTGTTCAAAAATGTCTCAAGAATTAAAAGAGATTTATCTATGGATACATCACCGATAGAATCGACGATAGTCCTTTCCAATATGACTCATTAATTATATTGCGAAATAAGTAGTAGAATTCGATATAACTCATGGCGTTATCATCTTACTGTCTTAATTACTCACAGATACAATTATATTGTTATTGTTTGCTAGATAGGCAGAGTTAATTTACTTACCTGATAAGTATGTCTAATGACTATTTTGTGTGACTAGTATTACCTACTCAAAATCGAAACTCAAAGTACAATAGCGAACTCTCATACTTTGTTAACATAATTTTTTTGCGTCTGCATATGAAAATTTAAAAAAGATGTAAAAGTGTAGAGTTTGATTTCCTGAACAGTTTTGTCATAAGGCTTACTAATAAAGGAAGTCAAGACTTAAAGACAGAATAGAATATACTTTATTATACACCAAAATTGTAACACAGTTTTGGCATTGGTGTATTTATTAATTTCAATTAAGATACCTATTCTTGTTTGAAGTTTTGGAGGTTATATCTTCATCAGTTATATCACTTAAACACTTACGCCAATTTTCAATAACCTATCAACGATTTGTCCTACTAGAAATAGAAAACGTTCTTCGTTAGATAAAAGATCTTCTTTCATTTTGTTTCATATTAATTTTATTCCTGTTGACTTGCCTAGCCTTATTGTTCAATCCTCCACACTATTATTCCCAATACATGGTATTTTGGCTCTAATTTAATCTTTCACAACTTCCGCCTATTGCTTTCTAGGTAGCCAAGTTCAAGGCATCCCTCACCAACATCTTCCTACATTAATCAATCTATTCCAAACAGCACACCAGAATTTTACTTCTTACAAACTTTAATCAACACTCTAACCAACGTTTAACGCCATAGTACAACCAACCAAGTACTATGCCCAGAAACCCGATAGGCATCTAGCAATGGGATCGTTAGTTAGTGCAACTTGAAAGCTATTGCGGGCATTTTGCTTGAAATTAACAATTATGGCCTTACACTCGATTTGTATGTTCCAATGACCACATCGACGTGAAAGGGGAGCTCGGAATAAGTTGTAGCTGGGAAAGATTTATTTTGTACAGTATTTAAGGGCATTTCTATGTTGAAGTAATGGGAGTCTGATGTACGTATATTTGATTCGTGCTGTTAGTAAATAATATTTTAGTGTTATGGAGTCTGGGGTGTGTTTTGATTCATGGTTTTTGGTGTTAAGAAGTATGTTGTATGTACGATATAAAAGTCAGTTCCGATTAGTATATTTTTATGTCTTTGTCTCAACTTGTATCGTACTTGAAAATGTATTGTTTTTGAAAGTTTTTGAAGCGCGAGTTTGTATCCAATTACGATTCATAATTACAGCTGCAACATTGATTTCTCTATTGTGGGAGTCCGTGCCGGTAAAACTGTATAGCGGTGCCCTGATGTTGACATTTAGGAGGCACTTATGAGACTTGCATAGTCACAAAATCGAAATAAAAGACTCGAAATAAAAAATACAGCTGAGATAAAAATATTGTAAGGTAACTGTGAAATTACACATAATAGCGTATTCTATTATTGCTAGTCTGCATGAGATTTCAATGTTGAATTGACGATATCATCCATTAACCCAAAAACCACTAAATTCGGAAATATTTACTGATGTAGGTCATAACAATTTTTATACACGTTTTACTAATTTGATTTTTTATCAACCACAGCAAGCATACTCTCGAGCTAGAGTAAATCTGAATTCTACGGGAAGCCGTTCCTGTTGCTGAAATCGGCCTGGAAACTCATCACCATCATTATTTTATCATCTGTTACTTTAACTTTCGCGAGACACACTCATATTTCGTCGTTCGCATGACTAAAAGTCCTATCTCATTTTTAGCTGATTTGATTTAGAACCGCTATGAGAAAAATCAGGAATAGAAAAATGTAGCGGTTCTAACTCAAATTAGCTAAAAAATGAGATAGGACTTTTAGTCATGAGAGCGACGATTTATGATTAGTTACGGTTTACTTACGTGCAATTTTCGGGATTGCCCGACTAGTTCAACCCAAACGAGTTGAGTTCCACTCGCGACCTCGTCATGTTTAGCTCATGATTAAGGGATCAGTTTGGGTCCGAAACTAGTCGGGCAATCCCGAAAAATGCACGTGAGTAAATCGTAATTAATCATAAATATGTTACATTTATCATTTGATGTACCTCACTATGTCTAGCTAGCAACGGACTAAATCATGCACAGCGGGCCTAAAATCCGCGGACAAAGTCGCATGGGGGCGATTCTACTAACATAAACGTTGATCAATCACAACTGAACCGGAGCCAAACTGTTGATTCAGACAGTTTTCGTTTACAAAACTGTCAAATTGTTTGACAACAAAAACAAATATTTTGACATTTATTTGTTTCCTTAAACGAAAACTGACACACGATTGTGATTCGTTTGCGGTTTAGCAACCATTTTGTTGGAAGAATTGGGCACCAGTATAAGGAAAAAAACAGAAAAATACCACCATGTTTAAAAAAACAAATCTACACAACCCTCACAGTACTTTCGAATCAGCATAATTACGTGAGTCCAACGCAATTTGTAAGCAAACAAGGTAATCGTTGGATGTGAATTCACGTACAAATAGACGACCATTAAATGTAGCAGTGTTGGACACCGGAAGAGCGGGTCGCACACGGACGGCACGAATCGACAACCTTCGACATCACACAACGCTTAGGGAGGGGATTTATCGATATCGAGGTGTTTTTTTGGCAGTGATTGAGGGTTGACAAAAACAAGAAGAAGAAGAGACGGACATGACCGGTCGATGTGGCGATGCTTGGTGGAGGTCTATGTCCAGCAGTGGACGTCTTTCGGCTGAATGATGATGAGTGTGGACTCGCGAATGTATGGCATTTTCTCATAAGCATAATCAGTCCATTACTGTCCCACTGCTGGGCACGAGCCTCTTCTCAGAACGACAAGGGTTTAGGCCTTGGTCCACAACACGCTGGCCTTGTGAAGGTTGGCAGACTACACACATTATCAAGAACTGTCTTTTTTTGAGCTCTGTCAGGTTTGCAAGTTTCCTCACGGTGTTTTCCTTCATCGTTAACGCAAGATTTTGTTATACTCGTAGTTTTTAACCTGATGACTTCAGAGTCTAAATAATGGATTGAAGGCTATACTTTACGAGATGTCACGCTGAATATATGTAGTGCATTTGCAACCCGTTTGTAGGACACTCGTGCAGAATGTACTACGTTTGTATACCTTTGGTGGTAACATGTAGCTGAATGTTCACTGCAGTGCAGCCTACAAAGATTCTACATTTATTTAGGCTCTAATTTTGAGCGTGGTTAGGTTGAGTCAAAGCCATCTTAGCGATATTTTTAGTTAATATTTTACACGGGTTTCCAATTATGACAACTATGCCTTCTAATTAATATGATGACTGTTACAAAACTACTTGGGAAAAGCCTATGTTTTGGAGAGAATGCACTGCAATGGGCTTGATGATAGTCATTTTACAAACGCACAAAATAAACTGTGAAACGCTTCAAGCAAAAAGCTCAATTTTTATTACAAGAAGTCAATAAAAATAAAATACATAACAGTATTCATACATAAATACATACATAAACTCACACTTTTTTCTCATGGGGTTACTACACTCTTAAAATTATCAAGCATTACATATACTTAACTTTAGTAACTATAATCCAACTAAAAAGTTATGATGGCCAACCGACAGTATTAACAAAAAAAAAACTCCCGGAAATAAACTTTCCCTTAAAAAGAGACCTCCAAGACTCCAACCATTTAAGCGTGGCACGTTAAATCTCATCTTAGGAGCTAGGTAATTATCCTGGCGACACTCCAAACTGTCTCGCTCATTTCAATTAGCTCTCTTAAATATTCAATGTCTTTAAAATAGGCTGCGCGATTCCACGTCGAGGCTGGGGCTAGTTCAGAAGTTTCATTACGGCTGGGGTTAATTGTTGACTCCAGTTAGAATGCTTTCGGTTTTATTTTTACGACGTCACTCGACTTTTACGAGTTATGAAGTACAAGTTGCTGGCGTCCGATTTTGAAGACTGTGATTTGATGGTGTTAATTTTTAATGGTTTTTGAATTTTAATTATGGTATTAGGGTTAATTTAATGTGATTGCGCTTTGAGTTAGGTATAAGTTGTAAAATGTTTTATGTGGAGGATGTAAAATTTTGGAACAGTAAATCTTTGACTAGTTAAAATGTACTTAACTAGCTTCATACTAAAATTAAATTCTTTCGATCCATATCTCATATCAAACCTGACATTATCTAACAAATATACGAACACACATAAATACCAAACGCTATTCTAATTAACAATTCGCATACGTAACATGACTAATCACAAACACATCTCGAGTACACATTTCGATGGCATCTACAATAAATCGATAACGTCATATCGATGTTTCCGCATCGACACATTGGTGCGCGCGGAATGCGTCGGGGCGCATCACTACGCACACGGACTGATGATCATTGCTGGCGCATGCGCTCTATAAATAATATGTTGTAAAACGATTTTCGATAGATTAATCTGAATCGTGAGCACGGTCGTGCGCCGGCGGCCACAAGAGGGATCTATTGTAGATCGATGCTGATTTAGGAATGGTTAGACGGTACGGGAAGACTTGTCGTATTAATTGTGAATTACTTATAGTGTGAGCTTGATTTATTGATATTAGTTCCTATTCTTATGAGAGGAAAGAGACCACACAGGATGCTGTATGCGAAGAAAAGACAGCCCTATTCTTGAATCATTAAGTATCAATTTTTTTTCTGGTCCCCTGACGTCACTATTTCCAATCTGTTACGATGACATTCTAGTCTGATCTTTTTTTATCAGAAACAATATATTTTGATATCTTGGGTCTCTTAAGAAGTAAGATCAGTTGGTAGTTACAATCAGCCAACTTAATTAAATTCTAATCAGAATAATAGTACCCCAAGTGTGAGTTTTTTATGTTGCTACTGTAATTGCGTCACGCCAAAAATATCAAGCAAATTTTTAGTCACGTTATTGGCCGCTAGAGGCGCTGCCTAAATTTTCATATTTTTGGCGTGACGCAACTACAGTAGTAACGTAAAAAAACTCGCACTTGGGGTACAGGTCAGCTGGTAGTTACAATCAGCCAACATAATTGAATTCTAATCAGAATAGCAGATCCTAATGTGGGCAATATTATTGCCAAAAATGTCTCAGTTATCTTTGTGTTTATTTTTAATAGCGTATCACATCACATATCTCTTTTTAATGCACCTACCATGTTTCCTCTGTATCACCCTAAGATCGACTGGTAGAAAATGCCTAAGGTAAGTCCGCCTCTGTACATGTTTTGCGCGAAACTATAGACAAATAAAATAACCAAAAATAATACCATAACTTGGATACAAAATACACAAGCAAATGAGTGCCTTCTGCTTTCTACAATCAATACAAAAATGCTAAGCTTCCTTATCCTAACTTAAGCAGAACTTAAATCGTGACTCCTAATGTCTAAGTAATAATTCACTGATTTTCTTCCTCATAGTGAGATTAAGCCATCAACACAAGATGTATTGGACTTGCTTGAAGTTCAGTAACTTAAAGTTTTAACGTGATAAGATGGACTTCAAAGTCTAAACTAAGTCGTGATTACACGAAGAACACCCGACCCATAGTGTGCCTGACTTTGCCTCACGAAGATATGAATCCTGGAACACATTTATTACTAACTACATAATATTTTTTAAATATTCCCGTTGAATAACAATGTGTTGTACTGTTCGCAGATTTTTAATTCAAATTGAAGGGTATTTTTTACGTAAAATTATCATGCGTTACCTCTAAGGCCATAAGATGGTAATCCTCATCTATAATACCTATAAATGACGCCTGTGCACGGAGTGACTACATCACACCGATAATTCAGCCCTCATCAAGCTGTCTCCCCCCCCCTATGTCCACGCCAGCAACGCCCTAAGCCGAGGTCCGAGTCCCACTAGGGGTCGCCCTTAGTGCTGTTGTTGCAGGTAGTCATGATGTTAGTGTAGTACAAGTAGTTAGCTTAGGTTAAGTATTTTACTTCCCCCCCATTGGCTGGAGACCCTTCAGGTCTCACCAATAACTGCCCGGTTACGTAGAAACCGTCCTTTTTTTTTTTTCTTTTTTTTTTTTTTTCGGGGTGGAAATCCTCATGGATGTCCTCCGCCCTGGGGTGGGCGGAGGGGTCTGTCAGACTCTTACTGACTAAAACCACCCCGGTGTTCCATCTCACACCTGCGCCGAGGGTCGCGGGAACTTACGACACTTCCGCAACCCCCGGCTGAGAAACCGTCCCCTAGGACGACCTACAGCAGTCCAATAGAAAAAAAAAAGAGTCACTCTTTTACAAAATTTTTCCGTAAAATATCACAATTCAAGGCCGGCCCCTAAATCGTCGAGTTATTCCCGAGGAGTCACGTGAGTTGCATCGGATCACGCAAAAGGTTCTCATCTGATCACGTGATCCATTACAGCTACTTATTTTTTCCCGAACCACTCATGATTAACTTAAATTGCAATTTTTAATTAGTTTGGCTTATCATTTATTCTGAAAAATTTTGATATGGTTCCATGAGTGTCATTGTAAATATTCCTACATGATTTGTTGGAAATATCGTTTTATTATTTTGTAGTTGCATCTAATTACGTGATCAGATGGGAAGCTTTTGTGTGATCCGATGCAACTAGCAACGAATCGTATGATTTGTTGGGAATATTCTCCAACTTATTCTCCAACTGTTCTCCAACTTGTCGGTCTTATGCATTGCTATGAACTCGTATCAGTAGAACTTGAAATACGAACATTTTCCATATCGTCGCTCTAGAGTGAAAAGCTCGGGAATGTAATATGGTCTTTGCACGGTTCCTGTGGGCTTCACGAGGACGAAGTCGCGGGCAAAAGCCAGTCAATTATATTGATTACGAACGTTATAATTTAATACTAATTTTGCGGCTCTCTTATATGTGTAATACTTATACGTCGTGATAAAATTACCAAAAAAACATTCCTGAGCTTTTCACTCTATGGCGACGTTATGAGGTTCAGTCAACTCCGTCCTGCACATTGCGACCCTCTGGCCCTGTCTAACTGGTTGGTTGTATGACCTAACATTATTTTTAATGTTTACCTACTTTTATTATTCTTCTTTTTTTATTGACTTAAAATAACCTGTACATTATTTTATCAATTTTCATTATTATTTTTTACATTCAAATATTGAAATTTTTATATCCCACTACAATTTTATTTGTATAATACTCTGCCTTAATAGTCTGATATTGTTTTACATGTATAATTTCGATAATATCATTTTCTAAACTGTAAAGTTTGAGCATCATGCAGCAATTAATGATACACCTTTAATCATATCATATTACTGCCCATTGTCTGGTAGTATGAGTCTGTCATGCTCACTTAAATGTCCTGCTGATGGTGGCGTTGTATATCCGGTCGTTGGGTTCCCTATAATATGGTTGAGCTAAGCGATGCGGATGTGCACGTCATGCTCGTGAACGGGTGCTGTCTGTCGGGACTGGTCAGCCCATAACTACTAGGGCAATTCTAGAAGGCATATTTTCTTTTCCTATTTTCTACTCTTATGTGAATTTATTTGTTACATTAACCTGCATTATTCTCATTCTATGTCGCACGCAACTGTAATGGAATTGTCATGAATAGTCATGATCTACTATTTTAAAAAGAGTATTCATGGAGTTTCTTGCCGGCTCTTCTCCATGCAACCTACCTTTTGGAACCGTGCACCTAGTTTTGACGTTTTAAAAGTGCCTGTAATCTGGTCTATTTGAAATAAAAAACTTTGACTTTGACTTGACTTTGACTTTGAGTCTTTGCAATAAATAGGTATTATTATTTTACTCCTTTACTAATAAACGCTGAATAAAGTTATGAATACGTGAGGTGCATAAAAAGAGCCTCCACGAGTGATGATGCTTACGTACGTTTAGCGCACCCTGGGCAGTCAGCCCTGCTACCAACCTTGTTGACTGCTGGCTAATCTTTTCACCACGGCGTGAGCTATTCTCATGCTGACACGAGAGAAGAAGAATAGAAGAAGAATATACCGACGTCAGAGTTACCAAACATTGTTCGATGTATAAGCTTGTTATTATTTTATTAAGCGTTTATTTTACATTTTCAGGATTTTTATTAACTTATAATCATCGATCCAAATCCCTATCTGATAGATGTGTAAGACTACGTCAGTGCGCACGCGTGTGTCCGCGGTACATAAATGCGCTGCGTCCTGTGGGACATTCCCACACACTACACTCGATCGGGACGCACGAACTGAGTACGAGTATGTCTCGATGCAATGGGAAGACATTTATCATACTAATGTTATAAAAAGGTAAGTTTAGCTTAAGTGTGTTGGAGATTGGCGTAAAAAAAATGTTATTTTTGTATTTATTTATGCGTAAGTGAAGAGGGGGCATTTTTTTGTTCTGCTATTTCAACCGAGTGTTTTTCTGACCAATTCTATGATTCTACTAATTCTATTCTATTCTATATTAATGGCCAATTCTACTAACAGAAACTTGTATCAATTACAACTGAATCGTTCATTCAGACAGTTTTCGTTTACGACAACTGTCAAAATGTTTGGTTTTGTTTTTGTTGTCAAACAATTTGATAGTTTTTGTAAACGAAAACTGTCTGCATAAACGATTTAGTTGCAGTTGATAAACGTTTCTGTTAGTACAATTGGGCTTCTGTGTTCTTGTACTTTCAAACTTTTAAGCGTTACATTAGCAGACTTGCATTACATGTATTATGACACTTTTTTATACCTTGCCGTATGAATGTAAATCTGATAAAATACTCTGATTCATATACTTACGGTATTCTGATACAGTACTCTATTCAGGAGAAGAAATTGATTGATGATTTTCATGTAAGTTTAAAAAAAATCTTCAGTTACGTAGTTGAGTTACAAATTCAGAAAATAGAACTTCTAATTCATGACCCCAAATATGATCCAAAATGTAAACACAGCTGATCATATTTTTTTGTGAATAAATATCATTTATCATAGCTGAGGAAAGATAGATTTTAGCGTATTTTTTATGTTATCTTTGTGCAGCTATTTCTCTTAAACCATTGATTTTTGGGGAAAGTGGTAGAACAAAATGCATTCATTAGTAAGGGTATTTAAACGCGCTTTGGATTAGTACTCCCTTTCTGACTAACCTTGTATATTATTATTGAACTTAATCCTCTTTTTAACCGTGCAACACACCACATCGCTGCCAGTATTCATGCACAGGAAACTACATCCTTTCACATGAAAAATTCACTTTACACTTTCTTATACAAACTTTAAGCCCCATAAAACTTTTCAAGCGTGCTCCACATAAGTTTTACGTTCAATACTATAACTTTACCAACATTATTTTGCGTACCCCAAAAATAATACAACCTTTGAACATGGAGACAAGGTTTAAGTTTGCATGTCTTTTTCATATCTAAGTGCAGGTATAATTTGGTATAGGTCTAAAGAGGCGTTAAATGTAAGTTAGTCGTATTGCGAATAACTATAAAGAGTTGGTCGTGTGCGAAGGCTTTATCTAGCTCTTTTTGTATGCGTTTTATGATAAACGGTGTGCCTATAAATATATTGAAGTTTTCTCTAAAGTTTTCTCTAAAGTTTTCTCTAAAGTTTTCTCTAAAGTTTTCTCTAAAGTTTTCTACTGGTCTTGCCTCGGTGCTCTAGTGGTCCCAAACGCGACTGCTGAGCGCGAGGTCCTAGGTTCGATCCCCAGGTCGGGCAAAGTGTTTTTAGGTTTTCCTTTAAGGAATTTCTCAGTAGCAGCCTGGAGTTTGGATTTGTGTCCGGTTGATGGCAATAGGCTCGCCTCCTATTACATGGGACTTCAATAAAACGACGAAAAGAGGGTGTACCAAACACCTCTGCCCTACCCTAAGGGGAATACATGTGTTATGTTTTCTTTTGAGATGTCATTCGTTTTTATAAATCGCGAAGTGAGTTGGTGTACTCCTACGCCGCCCGAAACTATAGGATCGCTTGTATAATGGATAACATGTCAGAAACATCCTAAGTTTTTACAAAGAGATAAGTAGCCATGGACCATAGTTTTTTTGTTCAGTCCAGCTTTTCTTTTCTGGTCCATAATGCCTAAGACGTAGCAGGGTACAGACGGTAATCTCTTACAAAACCCCTGGTTAATTATCATCATCATTCAGCCAAAAGACGTCCACTGCTAGACATGGGTCTCCCCCAAAATGGGGGGGAGGGGTTTGCCGTAATCGCCGCTTGGCAGGCACTCGAGGTTGCCGTGCAGGTTGGCGATCGCAGTATGGTTGTTAAAATACTCAGAGAATGCTGCTGCCGAACTTCTAGAAAATCCCTTAGTCGCCTTTTACGACACCCACGGGAAGCGATCGGGTAGTGCTTTATGTCCGCAACTACACGAGACACCCCTGGTCAGGTTTGTCCAATTTTTTTCTTAACTACGGTTTCTGATTTGAGAATTCGGGATAAGCAAATACTTAAGTAACATTTGAGTACAAAGTTGTCAAAAAAATGCTTTAAAATCCGTTATTTTTTGACAACTCCATACTCAAATGTTACTTAAGTAGGTATTTGCTTATCCCGAATTCTCAAATCAGAAACCAGAGTTAAGAAAAAAATTGGATAAACCTAACCAGGGGTGTCTCCCGGGCCCTCCTGCATGGCAGGCAAGTGTTCAACCACTAGGCTATCACTGTTGTTATGGTGCTGATCGTCTATTAGCCGACTCCTTTGATTTACTGAGCGTTACTGGTTAAAATTAAGACTATTGTATCTTTACCAATAATGAAGCAAAGACCTTAAGCTTTGTATAGTAGACCCTAACTAGTACTAACCTATGGGAATAGGTTAGTAGCTATCGATAAATGATAAATTATCTTTATTTCTGTAAATAAATCTAGTACAGACACTTTTACAAGTCAATTTTATATGTTTTTTTTTTAAGTTTAGATGGCACCGGCTTTTCCTATCTGACTAGATCTGAGAAGAAACGTCGAAACGAATTCAGAGGTCAAGGTATCTTTTAAAGTCATAACATCACAGATAAAATTAGCTTATGAATCCATTTATATTCCCAGTTTGTTAATAGTGAATGCTACCATTGGTAAGCAAAACGTTTCGTTTGACCGTAAGTGTGGCGCCACACCATGCCGAAATTACGCGACCGAACTTCGGTGTCTATGTTTTTTATAGGTAAAACGCGACGTAATTTCAGCTTGGTGTATCGCGGGTAATTTAAAAAGCATTGCAGGCGTAATCATGCCGAACTTCGGTCGCGTATCTTCGGCATAATGTGTTTAGACATTTTGACTTTTGATCCGTAAGACTAAGACCAACATTTTGTCAACAATCTATAGTTAGAAACAGCTTACCCAACACTTTAACTGACTTCATAAACATCTGTATCACAAAACTCAATACTTAATTACGAGACAGTTTGCCCAACAATGCATATTCGCACATTTGCGAGATCGAACTGAACGATAGCTGCGGAAACGCTATAACACTAATGCGTAGCCGTGAAATGACATTCGATCGCAATTACTGATAGCTTCGGCGAATGTAGTGTACGACAATGTTCTGAACGGGAGTCTTATTGGGGTAACCACACGAGATATTTTGTTTGTCGCACGATTTGGTATAGGCCAGAGGTTTGCTCAATGATTTATATTTGCTGCATTAGCATAAATTAGCTACATTGACAAAAATAGAAAACTCTAACCCCCTTATTACAAAAGTTGGTCTAAGAAAAACCTAGGTTTTAAAATAGGGCCGTCTTTTTTTGTTATATGACATAAGAAAGTGATGGGTATATTTTAAACCTGGGTTTACATTAGTCTTGGTTTAAACCACCTTTTGTAATAAGGGGGAACTAGTTTAGTAATCCTTACTAATATTATTAATGCGAAAGTAACTCTGTCTATTACCTAATCACGACTAAACTACTGAACCGATTTTGATGAAACTTGGTACAGAGATAGTCTGAAACCTGGAGAAGGACATAAACTAGTTTTATCTCTAGTTTCATATATTGCCTACTAGCAAATAAAGTTTGATTATAATTAGCAAAGCGCTTTTTTATTAGTAGTACAAGTTATCTAGTCACTTTTTTATGTAACTAATATCGTAAAATTGTGTAACTTATAACAAAATAGTTTTTTTCAGTGTAATACTTAGATTGGCAGTGGAAGACGATTGTTAAAGTCATGGATATAAAAAGACATTGTACTGTTTTTCATATCGATTATAGGTGGATCCTTTCCCCAGGGACCCTCTAATATACGATCTTGGTGGAATTATGCGATATCTTCTATCTAATATATAAAAAGTCGTGTCACAGTTTTCGTTGCCATACTCCTCCGAAACGGCTTGACCGATTTTGATGAAATTTTTTGTGCTTATCCGGTATCTATGAGAATCGGCCAACATCTATTTTTCATCCCCCTAAATGTTAGGGGTAGTCCACCCCTAAAAATTTTTTTTATTTTTTAGACAAAAATTATTTATATGGCAAAATAACGTTTGCCGGGTCAGCTAGTACATGTATAAATTCACAACTGAATTAGTACTCATAGTATGATATCATGTTAGATGGATGATCAATGCTCACTCGCGTGAATAATTAATTACATCTTAATCATCTTTTGAGATGCCATTCTTAACCGAGGACCAGACGGCTAAGTAGCCAAGCTAGTGGCTAAGTTTCTTTTTGGATAAATGTAAAATACCCATTGCTAAAAATGAACGACTAAAATAGTTATGCTGTGAACAATATACCTACTGTTAGGAATAATGACGTAATCACCACTCTTAGTAGATTTTGACCGTAGTGGATGTAGTACCTTAATGTACAGTCAGCTGCATTAATTGGTTACCCCCTCAAGAACAAACTTATTTGTGAGAGGGGTAACCAGTTGGTGCAACTAACTGTACCTAAGGGTTTCAGTGCTCATGTCGGTTTTTAAACCTCAAAAATGCAACATATTCTCAACCGATAACCAAATACTGAAACACATGGCAATAATCGTTAAAATATCGTTCGATGTGCATAATACGTTAGACTTTCGACACATGTGTGACAAGATCTCATTGTTACGTGCTAGGCTCGCTAAGATCGCGAGCCGAACCGAGCGGTATCTGATCCAGGCATACGTTTGAGCTGCAGTCCATTTTAAATGGTAATACGGTTGTACTATAGTACATTTAAATGTGTAATATGTTCGGAGTATAGTCCATTTAACTGGTAAGTAGGTCGTGGTGCTGCTAATGTTAGATGTTGAGAACATTTTTAGAGTTCCGTACCAAGTTGGCAAAGCGAAAAATCTAGATTACAGGAATAATAAAACGATATCTGTCACTAGCACAGTTTTTTAGAAATCAGCAACAATCCTTTACATTCAAAATTTAGTTATGCTGTTCCAAAAAAAAGAGAACATAACTTTTTATACGTTTCCTTCCAAGGTACGGAACTCTCAGTGCGCGAGTCCGAATCGCACTTGGCCAGTTTTTGTTTAAGCAGTTCGTTTTGGTTCCTTGATTTGTAGATACTTTTAGGTCGTTTTATTTCTGCCGCTAAGCAGCTGTGTTCTGGTTTGAAGGGGTTGAGTGCCGGTGGAATAGGGTGTTTTACTGAAAAAATCTAATTAGTCCGTCATTTAGATTATCAAAAAATATTTGACCTGTATTTTTTCTTTTGTTACGTAAACCAAAATTGACGAAGATACGACACTTTTAAAATTGACAAAACGTCACAAGCAAGTACAATTTTACTTGCTTCTGACGTCACAAGCTCACTCTCGCACTCTCGAGTTTTGATGCGTTTTATCTTTCCAAATATTCTTAGATTTTACAAAAGAAAAAATACGTGTCCATTATTTTTCAAAACTCTAACTGGCGGACTAATTAGATTTGCAATATATTGATGCGGTCAACATGCCTATTACAGGCACATGAAACTTTTTTAAGCTTACGAAACACGTATCAGTACTAAACAATTAAATTCAAAATACATCATGACTGGTTAGTCACTTTACATCTGAAAACTCTGAACTCGGCTCCGTCGACTCTGCTTTGGAAATCCAAGCAACCTTACAAACGTCCCCTTAAGTTTTTCACTTGTTTTTATTGTGAAAATGAAAGTGGGTGACGAATACCTAATTGCCTCATGAAGAGTTTGAAGAGGCCTTGAAGGTGTAAAAAAATCTGCTGTTCCATATAACATAATCAGTGTTGTTAACAAAATGTACGAAACAGCTGATTTTTTTCTTATGAATTCAGAGTTTCTCCCATAGTTAGGGTGCTTTTCCACCAGAGATGTGCTATGCAACGTTGCTATGGATGCGTTAGATATCCACCAATCATATTCATTGGTCCACATACTATAGCACTGGTGGAAACTGATTCAACTAAGCTACGTTTTTATATGGAAGGATGTATGATGTGGATGCGTGCTATGGATGCGTGCTATGAATGGTCGCGAGTGGCGGTGTAGCTATGCCCGCCGCTCCCTGTGCGTTCCCTATTGTCGATACGTCGCATAGCTCGAGATGCGCAACTTCCTCGCACAGCTACATAGCTTAGCATCAGTGGAAACGCATAGTTTCGTAGCCTACCTTTTACATTCTCGCAGCATAGCTGCATAGCACATCTCTGGTGGAAAGGCACCCTAAAAGTTGTACAGAATGATAAGCATATTTCATAGTTTTCAGATTTAAAGCAAGTAACAAGTCATGCTGTAAGGTTCAAAAAAACTATGAAATATACAAGGTTAGTCAGAAAGGGGGTACTAATCCGAAAGGATGTTAAAGTACACATAATAATGAATAACTTTTGTTCTACAACTTTTCCCAAAAGTCAATAGTTTAAGAGAAACAATTGATCAAAAATCTCAAAAAAAAATCTCTAAAATCTATCTATCTCCAGTTATGATCAGCTGTGTTTACATTTTAGGTCATATTTGGGGTCATGAATTAGAAGCACCATTTTCTGAATTTGTAACTAAAGCAGGGATGAAGAATTTTTGAAAAAACTAAAATAAAAATCATTTAATTTGGAAAAACAATATATCGAATTTTGAAATTTTAGCACTTGCTTTCAAACAGTCATCAGCGATACTATAAGTGGGCTTCGGATTAGTACCCCCTTTCCGACTAACCTTGTATAAAAAACAGCTGTTCCGTACATTTTATTGCACTTTTGTACGGAACAGCTGACTTTTTTTATACGTCAGAGTTGGTCCCATAGTACTCGTAAAAGTTATTCATATTCACGAGTACTGTGATCTGTAGAAATTTATCCAGGTATTTTCTTAGAACCTTATATTGCTCAATACATTAATACGCATTTATACGATCATGTATGTGCAATAGTTTACAATAGAAACCGTTAGCACACTCCACTTGCATACAAAGTTAGACCTAATTACTTTCCTAAGTTATACCACTGAGTTTAATTGCAATTGCATTCAATTAATATTACAATGCCATTGTTTACAATTACAGGTCGCACCCCGGGCGATTGTAATACATTACAGTAACGTATAGGGTGGACCAAAACTGTGACTGTGAGAAATATAAACACTGATAGAAAAGTGATCATGGTTGATTTTTAATCTGTTACAAAAGAAAAATGATTCCTTTGATTAATTACAGGTTGCATCCCCGGCGATTGTAATACATTAACTGTAATATACAGAGTGGACCAAAAACGAAACTGTGAGAAATAGAAATAGGTATTGATAGAAAAGTGTTCGTCGTTGATTTTTTTAGGTTCCGTACCCAACGGGTAGCACGGGACCCTATTACTAAGACTCCGCTATCCGTCCGTCTGTCCGTCTGTCACCAGGCTGTATCTCATGAACGGTGATAGTTAGACAGTTGAAATTTTCACAGATGATGTATTTCTGTTGCCGCCATAACAACAAATACTAAAAAACAGAATAGATAATGGTACGGAACCCTTCGTGCACGAGTACGACTCGCACTTGGCTGGTTTTTATTCTGCTATTTTTCTTTCATGTAATTTAGAGTCTGATTTCGAAACCGGCCCGCACCTCTTACTTTTCAAATTCATGTGCGAATAATAATTTGATAATCACTTGCGTTAACGGTAAAGGAAAACTTCGTGAGGATATCTGCACACCTGGGAGGGCTCCATAAAGTTTTCGATGGTGTGTGTTGTCCGCCAACCCACACCAGGCCAGCGTGATGAACTAACGCCTAAACCCTTCTCATTCCGAGAAGAGGCCCGTGTCCAGCAGTGGGACAGTAATGGACTGACTATGTTATACAAGGTTAGTCAGAAAGGGGGTACTAATCCGAAAGGGTATTAAAGTACACATAATAATGAATAACTTTTGTTCTACAACTTTTCCCAAAAGTCAATAGTTTAAGAGAAACAGTTGTACAGAAATCTCAAAAAAAAACTCTAAAATCTATCTATCCCCAGTTATGATCAGCTGTGTTTACATTTTAGTACCATTTTCTGAATTTATAACTAAAGAAGGGATGAAGAATTTTTGAAAAAAACTAAAATATGAATCATTTTATTTGGAAAAAAAAAAATCTAATTTTGAAATTTTAACACTTGCTTTCAAACAGTCATCAGTGATACTATAAGTGGGCTTCGGATTCGCTACCCCCTTTCT
Organism: Amphipyra tragopoginis; assembly: GCA_905220435.1. NCBI lineage: Eukaryota > Metazoa > Arthropoda > Insecta > Lepidoptera > Noctuidae > Amphipyra > Amphipyra tragopoginis. The sequence goes on from HG992009.1 coordinate 19,129,670, forward strand.
GACTAACCTTGTGTAATGTCGCTTAATAAAAATTGAAAGATTAAAAAGTAATTGTTTCCTTTGTTATAATTACGTCTATGACTTTTTTTAAGTCTTAAATCTTTAGCATCAACTTTAGCTATTGGTGCAACAAATAATAAAGGTTGATTTTTGTTGCAACTTTAATGAGGTTCAATTACCGGCGCTAATATGATTTAATTGTTTTTCCGAAATCGAGCTCATGACTTCTGTGACCAATATTCTCTATTTCTCATCGTTTCTGTTAAGCCCTGCTGTCCTATAAGAACACCCTGTACATTGTAACCTGCTCGATATTCGTGTGAGGCAATGTGATATCAAAACAGTATGTTATATCAGTACAATTAAAAAGTAATGTATCACATGTTACAAAAAGCCTTGGAGCTGTTTCGTAATGTTTTTTGTTAGCATATGTGATTGGTTAATGTTTTAACTGTATGTTCGGCAAACAATATGATAGTAGTTATATCAATTTTGTTGGATGTCGGAACAGGCAATTAAGATTTTTAATTCTTAAACTTGGTCGCATGTGACCCTACTCGCATCTGCTGGTACGCGCAGACAGGGTCTAACGCGGCGTCTTACGTAGGCGGTTCAAAGCGACGCGAATAGCGAAGCGATCCGATGCGGTGACATGCGAATTCAATGCCATACGGTGCGAAGCGGCGGCTTTGTCCTACGAGCTCGCGAACCACCCGCCGCGCGCCGCCCTCATTCAGTAGCACTGTACGGCACAGCATCCAGTTCGCGCTAAAATATCAAGCCAACTGATTGCGTTCGCTTCGCTTCGCGTCGTGCCGCATCGCACTCCACGTGCGTTTGGTCACGTAGGCCACTTCAATAGGTATCGACTGTTTGTTGTTTTAGCTTCGCGCCGCGCCGCTTTGCGTCGCTTCTAGATCGCTCACGTAGGATGCCGCCTAAGATGGAGGACACGTATTCAAGTAGCAACGATATAGAAGGACTACCCTATACCCCTCTGGCCCTCACATTCTTTTATCCCGTGTTGGGATGGCCTTGAATATAAAACTTCCTCACCGCACGCTGGAATGGTGTATGTGAGAGCCAAAGGAGTATAGGGGAATCCCTCTTTATCTCTGTCAAACGCAAACAAGACATATCAATATTACCCTTCTCGTTATGAGAAGAGGCCCCCAGCAGTGGAACATTAATGGGCGAATTATGTTCACAATCCCAGCTTTTGAAAAAAGGCTACTGTCTTTCATTTTGTCAGATCTTCAACATGCAGCCAACGCCTTTTTGTATTTTAGTACTTGCGCATACGACTTTGAATGCGCAGGTTTAGTTCAGTATCAGTAGTTCAATACACAATAATAATATATATAATTAAGTTTATTAGCAGCTTTGACAATCCAGAAATGTATCATAATATACCAAGTTACGGTCAGTATTGATAGTTGATGGCCTTTGGTATAAGCTTTAGCGGGTCGCTGTACGCTTATGCCATCCTGTATTTTTATTGTTGATGCTATCGTTGTATCCTGTGCTGAATAGAAATGTTTTATTTTATTTCATTCTTGTAGCAAAATGACTTAAATGATGTAAGTACCTTAGTAGTAAATAGGTATGTTTCCTTCATGTTTTGTCTGTCATCTCTCACGAGATAAGTCAGAGTCAAAATTTTTGTGTGGTCTTCTCTTAATGTCTTAGTAGGATGCATTAATAGAGCCTCCACGAGTGACGATAATTAATTACGTTCGCCGCACACTGCGTAGGCAGCCGCGCTACCAATCTTGCCGACTGCCTTATCATTCACCACGACATGAACTATTCTCGTATAATCAAGCCGACATGACAGAAGAAGAAGAATGTCTTAGTGAATCATAATTTTACTGATATCGTAAAGACATAATATTTGAATAAGATGTCATACATTTTCTCAATGGCTTTCCTATTGACAAACATAAATTATGCCATCTTACCCGTGAACCAATTTTCTGTTATTTTTTGTGTAATACTAGTGTCTAACTTTTCTTCAAGTAATGGTTCTGCATCAATTAGGCAACGACTGATCCCTTCATCAACGACGTTACATGTCTGATTTCTACGTGATTTTCCTCGTAAAAATATAACACAAAAGCTTCTAACTTACACCACACAATATGACGAATGCTGCCCGCCGGCCGGTCCGCGACACCATACATCATGCATCAGGTAATTGTTGCCTCCAGTTCCTGTGGGTCTAGCCTTAAGGTCCTGGGTGATTAATCTTGTACTAGAAGTGAACTGGAAGCTATTACTGATTTGATAGAGTTATGACGGCTCTGATGAGGATATGGTACTTAAAAGGTGTTAAAGAAGTCGTTCTGGTTAAAGATTAATATTTCTTTTTCTTGTGAATTTTCCATTAAATGACCTGTCATTTTACTCGTATTTGTGACTAGTTGGATTATAAAGTTCTGGTGCTCTGGTAGTAGTCATATCATTAGTTTTTTAACTGACTTCGAAAAGGAGGAGGTTGTTAATACGAAGCGGATGTTTTTTATTATATTTTTTTTATTTGTGTGCCTTTTTCTTCGAGTATTGTGGACCGATTTGAGTAATTCTTTTTTTGATTTGGTGTGGAATACTTTCAAGTTAGTCCCTCATGAATTTTATTAAATTTGGTTGACTAGTTGTGTTATATAATATTATTAGTAGTTTGAAAATTAATTACCTGTTTAGACTACGTTCTAGTGGAAGTAGTGGTCCACGAACGTACACTACTGTAATTGTATTTTGTGGCACTAAAATATCAAGAACCGATTGAAAAAAACTGTAAGGATTAAAATAATCATCACACAATTAAATCAACAGTTTCATAAGTCGCCTTCAATTTGTTTCAACGTAGATTAGCACCTACTTCTAAAACGGTTAATTAAATAATAAGATAAATATTTAACTCCTATCAGTTTTTCTTGAAGTCGTTTTTTATATTACGATATATTCTTTAATAATAGTAAGTCAGCTGCACTTGGTTACATACTCGAAACCAACAAACACCAATACAAGCATGGATGCTGATAAAGACGTCTGTTTTAATCTTAGTTAAATGCCAAAGTCCATACATTTTGATTCATCAATCTTATTTTGCTTATCTATTTATTGCATCTTTTTATCCCTAAAATAAATCAATCAATAAAAGAATTCACTTGACACCCACAAGACACGCGTTAAGGGCAAATTATTTCGCCTAGAAAAAGATAAATAAAGCTTCCCCTTTGCCGAATAAACGGCAATAAATCGACATGCCCTTATGTCAACAGCATATTAGTGAATACTGAAACACCAACGTAACGTGATCTTTTGTCTTATAATCACAATTTACGCACAAGAGTTCAACTTAAAGTGGACGTGTTAAGCCCTCAGATTTGTCGCGGGTAAATCACGCGAAAAATCCGACGATAAACGTCTATATCCGCTTTTCCCACACATTTTCGCGTTTCCCTCTCTCATGTGCTCACTTAATATGATGGTGTTTGCCCTTTCTCCCCCATGCTACTGAATTTTAACCTACCAAACGAAACCTAACCTTATGTCTCGCACGCTAGAGCATAATTCAGAATGTAGCCACAAAAAATAAAAATGCGCGTTCTTTTTTTCAAAAATCCTACACATGACAACACTTGATTCTAAATACAAACAAAATAGGGTCGACTTTTCTTTGACAGTGAAGCTGGCTTATAAACGGTTTTTCTTTGAAAGGGGAAGTTCGGGTGACATTGTTACACAGTGTATTGCACATTATTGGTGATTGAATGGGTACTTAACTGGTTGAAGCGACAACTTTGATAAGGCGCCCCCGTGTGGATAACATGGATAAGAGGAAGTTGTCCATAAATCCTATGGGCGTAATATGTTGTGGTAAATTCGATACACTTTTATGGATGTTCGTGTATTATTTATATTCAATATCGTTGTAGGAAATTTTATTTTTATCGACGACGGGTAATGGTTACACGTAGAGCTTACATGATTTTGATCACTTAATAATTTTTTGATTGTCATAGCATTTTTCTGAATTTGCCAGCGCCCCTGGTGGCATAACTCTGTTTAAAATCAAATACAGAACCTAAAACCTGGAGAATGATATATGATATTTTTTTGATACCATGGGAGCAAGGCCGCGGGCATTAGCTGGTTTATACTATGTCGTTGAATTTTGATAGAACTCTGCTTAGGCTGAAAATATACCTAAATAATTTCTTCCACAGTAGAGTTTATTAAACTCGGTTTGTATAGCTGTACAGCAATAAGTTTTCTTCCACAGTAGAGTTTATTAAACTCGGTTTGTATAGCTGTACAGCAATAAGTTTTCTTCCACAGTAGAGTTTATTAAACTCGGTTTGTATAGCTGTACAGCAATAAGTTTTCCATTACTCTAAGATCGATTTCGATTAATAAATTATGTATCCATTAATTTGAAACTAGCTTTTGCCCGCAGCTTCGCTTGACGATTTTCCATACAAACTTTCATCCCCTATTTAACTTCCTTAGGGATTGAATTTCGAAAAATGCTTCCTTATTTCTTGTCTACATTATAAAAGGAACCTCTGTGCAAAATTTCAGCTTTCTAGGTCCAAGGGTTTGGGTTGGGCGTTGATGAGTCTGTCAATCAATCAGTCAGTCAGGACTTTTCTTTTTATTTATTTAAAATAAATATGTGTATCTTTAATGTAGTAAACTAGTATTTCTAAGTTTTTCAGATTCCCTTATGCTTATTTTTGATATCATATCGTATCATAACAATGTTGTTATACGGTTCGTACACTTGCAGAGTTCTTGTTGTTGAGGTTGAAGCGCGTAGAAGTCAAAGTCAAAGTCAAGTCAAAGTTTTTTATTTCAAGTAGAACAAATTACAGGTGCTTTTAAAACGTCAAAACTAGGTGCACGGTTCCAAAAGGTAGGTCTCATGGAGAAGAACCGGCAAGAAACTCCATGGATACTCTTTTTAAATAATAGATCATGACAATTTCACTATAGTATCGTGAGAAAAATAGTATGAGAATAATGCAGGTTAATGTAAGAAGTAAACTCATATAGGAGTACCTAGCAAATAGAAAAATACGCCTTTTGGGATTGCCGTAGTAGTTAAGAGCTGACCAGTCCCGACAGACGGCACCCATTCACGAGCATGACGTGTACATCCGCACCGCTCAGCTCAACCATGTTGCAGGGAACTCAGCGATCGGATGCACGACGCCACCGTCAGCAGGACATTTTAGTGAGCATGACGAACTCATACTACCTGGCAATAGGCGGTTGCATAATAATGATATGAATAAAGGTGTATCATTAATTACTGCATGATTCTCATACTTTACAGTTTAGAGAGAAGATCACTTAGTTCCAGTTGGGTTTATTACGTATAAATAGTGTTTACAAGGAAAACTGTTGACGATTCCTTTCTTTAATGTTAGTTACCGCGTAGCAGTAATCGCATTCGCTGATTTATTGTAAGGTAAGTATATCTATAGTAATAAAATGACGCACGTCTGGTGCAAGCCACCACGTCAGCAAAACATGGAAAGTTTAAGACTGTACAGTTCAGCTGCCCCATTTCAAAACCTAGTAAGGGACATTTTTTACAAAAAGCGTTTTATTTCAAAATCTAGATAACCTAGAAAGTCTCTACCAAATACAAAAACACCAGCGTTGAAAACTCACAAAATAAGCAGATATATTTAAGCATCGATACCTAGTAAGTGCCTCTGATCATTTTGAAACCTAGTAAGTCACTTTAACCATATTGTTTTACATAACCTAAATACTTTTCAAAGGCTGACCGATTTAACGTTTATGCGCTCTCCTATAAAATTTCGTTTTAAGCCCTTACTAGGTTTTGAAATGGGACAGCCGAGTTGTTCAGTGCACCTATCATGTTTTGACTCTGCATCATCCCAAGATCGTCTGGTAGAAAATGCTTAAGGCATTAAGTCCGCCTCTCTACTAATTTTGTGCATAAATAAATAAGATCGGAAGTGATCATTATCTTACAAGGAAAAGTCTTAAGTTAGAACTTATTTACTTGTTTCGTAACTTGATAACTAAATCAGCTATTACGAATTGCGGTTTAGTATCAATTGTAATAGTCTAAACAACAATAGATTGTAAACCACAGTCCGCCGTATATAGATTCAATAGTACGATATCCATATAATTAATTTTCTTTCTATATCAAATTATAAATAATGGAAAATACGCTTCAATAACAATTTTATTATACTTGTGTAATAAATGTAATAATAGATATGTATCTATCTAGGACACACTGTTCTAGTGGGTAAATATATATACTTTGAATAGAAAATACCTACTTCAGTGATTTAAAAGATAGTCTACATTTAATATAATCAACTCTTTTTTTGAAATGTATTTTGCATTAAGGTAAATACACACTTGAGGAACTCTCTAGTAGTAGAATCTATACGGTATGGCTGTAGCCAGACGGACAGCCTCACATTAACCCTATATAGGGCAAAACTTTTGTACAGCGTTTGTAACCACCCCACTAGTCTGACTGTAATGTCGATTTTATCGAAACTATTGTAAGAACAATCACCCTAAAGGCGCGATTCCATTAGGCAAGTCTTGTATGCAAGTATGACGTCATATTTGCGTACAAGTTGCTTACATTGGAAACATGTTTTTGAGAGTGTGCAAATTGCATGCAGGTTTTACTTGCATACAAGTGGAGATGTTCAATGTTCAGCAATTGAGTTGGACATCATGGGTATTAATCACTCGTTCGCAATTCGAAAAGTGCAACACGTTTGCGCGTTTAATTTGTACGTTACTTGAATAAAATAATGTACAAGTTCAAACTACCTCATACAAGTTGTAGCTTGGATGCAGGTTTGTTCAAATTGTATGCAATTTGCAACTTGCATACAAGTAACTTGCCTAATGGAATCGCGCCTTTATTCTAAAAACGCATCGACCTTAAACGGGCTCAGCGCACAAACATCACCACCAACATGATCGCCAGTGACGCCAAGTACTTAATTGTAGTTTCATAATGAGCCTAAATGTAAAATCTACCCTATAAAGGGTTAGTCCGGTGCCAAGTAGTTTACTGTGTTCCGTCGTGTGTATGTCAGAGTCAGAGAGTTATAGGGGAGTTCCTCTACATCTCTGTAAGGCCCGGACTCCACCAAAGCGGAGATGTGCGGAAATGTCTCGATCAACCAATAGGAATGCGTTATTTTCAAATCTCTCCGCTTATCCTCAACTCAAAACGAATTCCTATTGGTTGTTTACGAGACATCTCCGCACATCTCCGCTTTGGTGGAGTCCGGGACTTACTTGGATTTGTGTGCTCCATCGTAAACCCTGTCAGCACTTAACATCAGGTGCATCTAGGGGAACGCAATCAAGTCAAATGATAAAAACGTTTACCTACACTTTCTTATTCTTTTAAACATGTCTTTAATCATTATTAATCAATTCAAATCAAAAGAGAGTGGCAACTGCCCCATATACCTCAAACCACAAACACACTTTCTAAGCATATCATCCAGTTGTTACATGTACAATTTTATTAAGTACAACGTTATAAAACAATTTAATTTAAGTCCAGCATGTAGTTCGAGGTAGAAGAGATACAAATTAACACGTTCTCAGGCGCCATATTGGTTTGGAAGCGCGTACGCAGCGAAAACATTGTTGTGGAGATTACACACTGGCTTAGAAGTTCGCAGCGATTGTCTGTTTTCTATATTATCGCTATTTAAAATATCATAAAATAAATATTCAATCTTTAGCCTCGGAGAACACATGGTGTTCTTTGAGACAAAAACGGGAAATATGTTTTTTTTTTCTGTTGGACTTCTATACTTAGATGGTTCTTGCAGACCCCTTCTACCGGGCAGTTATTAGCGAGGCCTGAAGGGTCTGATGATGCTTGATATTGATGTTCGTTGCTTCACCTGGCTATCATCAGTAAGATTTATTTTATCAATCATTTGCCCTCACTTACCTCCAAAGATTATTTTTTCTTCCTTCTGGACTGCTTGTAGGTGATCCTTGCGGACCGTTTCTACGTCACCTGGCAGTTCCAGCCAATGGTGGAGAAGTAAAATACTTAACCTAAGCTAACTGCTACACTGATATCATGACTACTAGCAACAGCAGCACTAAGGGCGACTCCTAGTGGGACTCGGACCTCGGCTTAGGGCGTTGCTGGCGAGGGATTGGGGAGGAGACAGCTTGATGAGGGCTGAATTATCGGTGTGATGGAAACTTTGGTCACCAATTCAAGTACTCATTGACTCCCATCGACACCGTTATTCAACCTGTCTCCCAAGAGTGAGTTTTTTACGTTACTACTGTAGTTGCGTCACGCCAAAAATGTCAAACAAATTTTTAGTCACGCTATTCGCCGCTAGAAGGTCTGCCTAAATTTTCATACATTTTTGGCGTGACGCAACTGCAGTAGTAACGTAAAAAAACTCACACTTGGGGTACTGGTGAACGATCTATACAGCAGTCACAGCCGCAAGTCCCTCAAACAGTCAGTAAATAAAACGCAGCGAATCGCACGTATAATATAAACTCCACCTAACATAGAGCAGTTAATTCCCCATTTCGATTAATAGCAACACGCCGCAATAACGTGAACACGATGTCCCGCTGTTGAGCGTGCGCAGTCGCACCGCACTTATTAGTATTGTAATACAAAATCACATATCATTGTGACGTGACGTATCGATCGTGTGTGCGACCATTTGTTTCTGTTAATGCGAACACGATTGGTTTAATTATTTTGTTCTGTAGGTCGGTAGCGTGCAGAAAAATATTTTTATTAACATAACCAGGGTAGTTCACCCATTGGGGGTACCTCGTCATCAGAGTCCAAGTTCGACTTGGTGTAGGCCGGAAATAATAGTCACAACACTGGTCCTCTATTTAGTCACTCTCGATAACAAAATAATAAAATCTCATATGATCAAACCGATAGAAACTGATTAAAGTACGGAAACGCGGTAAGTTCGGTGCAGGCTGGCAAAACGACCTCTCGCCTTAGTGTCTCACTCCAAAGTGACTTCACTCAAATCAAATGCATCCAATGTCAAAAAGAATGACAGCTGACAGCCGACAGCTTACTGACAACCGTCAAACAAGACATGCCACACCCCGCACCGACCTCACCCAAGCACACTGCTTGACGTTTCCGACAAACGATAATAGGTGGCGTCCTACTACATTAACAATAATCAATAGTCATTCTAATAATTGTGCTTCTGTGTTGATTCTGCGACAAACATAACATAACATCACGCCTGAATGCCCCGAAGGGATGGGCAGAGGTGTATAGTGCACCCACATTTTGCCGTTATGTTAAAATCCCATGTAATGGAGTGCATGAAAAGAGCCTCCACAAGTGACGATACGTCCGGCGCACCCTGGGCAGTCAACCCCGCTACCAACCTTGCTGACTGGCTAATCTTTTCACCACATCATGAGCTATTCTTGTATACCCGTGCCGACACGATAGAAGAAGTCCCATGTAATAGGGGGCGAGCCTATTGCCATCAACTGGGCACAAAATTCAGACTCCAGGCTTCTACTGTAAAATTCCTTACGGAAAAAGCCAATAATACTTTGTCCGACCTGGGGATCGACTCAAAGACCTCACGCTCAGCAGTTGCGCTTGCGACCGCTAAACCAACGGGGCAGTCTTTTTATTAACTTATTTGGAATTGCTTGGAACTCCACTGCTGGGCACGAGCCTCTGCTCAAAATGGGAAAGGTTTAGGCCTTAATCTACCACGCTAGTCTGGTGTGGGTAGGCGGAGTGCAGACACCATTGAGAACTTTTTGGAGATCAAGTGTGCAGGTTTCCTCACGATGTTTCCCTTCACTGTTAACGCAAATGATAATCAAATTCTATCCGTACATGAATTCGAAAAGTCAGAAGTGCGGGCTGGGATCGTACTCAGAATCCTCTGCATGGAAGGTAAGCGTTTAACCGCTAGGCTATCATTGCTTACTACCAGGGGCCTATTTAATAGACGTGACAATGACAGGTGACAGGCGACAGGTGAAAATCCGACAATTTGATAATTTTTTGTTCAATAAAGATTATCACTAACAAAGGCCTAAAATCGTTAATTTGGCGTCCATTTCAAATAGCAAACAAAAACAAAAGTTCAAGTCAAAAACAAAAGTAAAATTGTTATTTTTAATATAACCCTCATGTTTTCTCACATATATGCATAAACGCCATAACTCGACATTATGATTTGGGCAGTTAGTTAGTTTTTGAATAAACCCGGCGGTAGGGACCATTGCTCCTGCTCTGGTAGTACGCAAAGTAGGTCAACTTGCGTTATATCTATGATTTTTTCTAACATCTTGAAACATTCTGTGGGAACAGAACCATTGCCCAGCGGCGGTGTTTTGATGCCTACGCGTTCTTCAAAACACACACATCTGCGGACGTCGAGTGACGTCATTCTCACTTTCTCAATCACAACATAAACAATTATAACACATAACAGTAACAGCTAAACAGATTTCCATTAAGTGCAACAACGGAGCGAGGCCCGTTGTGCGGAACAAATGCCAAAGCGCTTAGCGTATCTCAGCTATAATCTAAGGCGGTGGTCGAATGCGCTGTGAGCTGTGATGCAACTGCGAATTAAATAATTTCGAATGTTAACGTTCTGTTTTTGAATTAGGTTATATTGTTTTGTGTTCTATTTTAGAAATATGAAGCTCTATTTTTGAGTAAAGACTAAATAATTTAAATTGTTGACGTTCTATTTTAAAAAGAGTAGCAATCCATTTTTGAATATTAGAACTGAGCGTTCCTAGAGAACTAAGCTTTATTTTTGAGTAAGGATTCAATAATTTCGAATATTGAATTTCCATTTTCGGATAGGATCCATATTTGAAAATTAGAGCTGAGCGTTTCCAGAGTTATTTTTTTTTCTATTGGCCTTCTTGTAATTTGTCCTTGCGGGATCGGGTAGTTTGTAGTAGGTTGCGAGACCTGAAAGATCTCCAGCCAAATATATTTACAAGTTCATATATGTACAGAGATACTATTATTAGGTACTCTTTGCGTCTGGGATGCAATAACAAAATACAACTTGTGAACGTTTCAAAACTTTCAAGTAACAATCAATGTTTTTTCATTATTCTTAGTGTCCTACTAGTTTCCAAAGACCATTTTACTTAAAGGTTCTAGTCGTGCGGACGTTGAAATGTCCCCATGGGCCATTTAGTACCTTCAGACAGAAACCATTTATTTATCCTAATTAGTTCGCCTGGTAGGTACTTTCTTTAATGAGTTACTCACACCTTAGGAAAATAGTACTTGTTAGTTTTATTATAAGCCTTGCCCGCGACTCCGTCCGCGTGGAAGTAGGAAACCAATATTGTGTCGCAATAAAAACTAAAAAAAATGTCTTTTTGATAACTTCAAATTCTAATATCTTTTGATTGAGCGAACTGATTACGATGAAACAAAAACCAAATGCTACTCCAAAATACGCACAATATTTTATTTTAAAAGCCATCCGTATTGAGTCAGTGCTTTTTATGTGATGCGTGCACAAACAAACCGACAAACCAACAAACAGATAAAAAACCAAAAATGATCGAAATTGATTCTATTGTTTATCCGCTATTTTTTTTAATATTTTCCATGTACAGACACGCCAATTCTACAGATTTATTAAACGTTTAAAGATATCTTTTAAAATACTTTAAAAAAACTAATATTACACAAAAACTTATTTTACCAATATGAACAAGTCCCTATAGTAAAATCAAGCCACTGGTACCAAAAAAAAAAATGTATTAACCTCTGGTACGCGTATGGTCCAAATCAAAGGTCACATCATTATAATTTGAGGAGTACGTGACCGTTCAAGATGGCCGACTATCTCGACTAGTTCGAAATTTGAATTCTCTTGTCGTAATAAAATCATGCACGTATGACGCCCGGGTTTAAATTGTTTGTAACTTTTTTGTGTTATTGTTGTATGAAAGTAGGTACTGTTATTGATTTTGATAGTATAAAATTCAATAGTAAGATTGTGGGGAGTGTTATTGCAATTTCAATTTAAAGTTGAAAATAAATGTTGCCGTAAAGGAACGAATTGAAGACATTTGTTAGTCAGCAAGGCGTCCGCGTCACCCCTTTTTTTTTCTTTTTTTTTTCATGGGTTGTTCCTCATGAATACCCTCCACCCGGGGAAGGCGAAGGTGTTATGCCGGACTCTTACCGGCTAAAAACCCACGGTGTTCCTTTTCCTGACCTATGGCCGGACTAGCGGGATTCGCAGCTGCGTGCACCGTAACCCCGGCAGAAGGCGTCACCCCTAGATATATATTTAATGACTTCAACCTTCTGTCACTTCTTTGGAAATCTATAACTGAGACCCTGCCATAAAGTTTTCATACAGTTTTGTTTCAAAGAAAAAACTATTCTTGAAAAAAAATTGTGGTCATTGGAGGTAATTATTAAGCCCCCAGTTGGGTAAAGAAACGGTTGACATTGATGATAGCAATGTGTCGCTTTTTGTACTTATCTGTTAAGTATTATCACCTATCTTCTATCTATATCAATAAAAAGAAAAGTCCTGACTGACTGATTGACTGACTCATCAATGCCCAGCCCAAACCCTTGGACCTAGAACGCTGAAATTTTGAACAGAGGTTCCCTTTATAATGTAGACAAGGAATAAGGAAGGATTTTGCAAAATTCAACCCTTATGGGAGTGAAATGAGAGATAAAAGTTTGTATGGAAAATCGTCACTTAACGGGTTCAAAATTAGCTAGTGTTCGATAATACACCACCACCTTTACTTGATAAATTTATCTAAGTCCCCCTATTTACGTCAGACAACCTGTTCGAGGTTGATCTACTTCTAGTCGTGACCTGAACAAGGCACAACAAGTGTCAAATGCCATTGTGGGCTTAACACCGCTCGGCTGTCAAAAAGTTCAAAGTCCAATGCCACGTTTTTGTAGTGGTTAGAAACATTAATAAATAAAATGTTAAACAACTTTGAAATAAGAAATATATCCGTGGAGCAAATAAATCGAGCCACTTCTATTTTTCACGTAGGTGTACTTGTTATTATTTTTGGTATTATGGAACAGATCAATTCTATACATATATCGCCTAAAAAGTTATTTGATAACCTTTACAACGATGGTAGTATTTTGTATTATATAATTAATCAAACCAAAACTAATAACCAGGGGCCTAATTCTCCTAAAATAAACCTTGATAAATCACAACCGAACCAAGGCCGAACCGTTCATTCAGACAGTTCTCAATTTCAAAAGCTATCAAATTGTTTGACACAAAAAACAAAATCAATCATTTTGAAAGTTTTCGAAAACAAAAACTGACTGACGGTTGTGGTTCGATTGCGTTTGGCAACAATTTATTTTAGGAGAATTGGGCCCCAGGACACGTGAAAAAAGGAGTGGCTCGATATCTTTACTCCCAAGTGTAGCTAATAAATATTTAAAAATCATTTTGCTGTTTGATAAGTTTGTAGATTTGTTATTTTCAAAAGTATGTATATTTCATAGAACAAGAGCATTTTATTATTGCGAGTATATCTATTTCATCACAAACTATGAGCTTTTGGCCGCGGCTTCGCTTGCGTTAATTTAGAATTTGTCAATGAACTCTTAACACACTACTAAAGTTTATATAATAATATAATTCAATCATGCTTCGAAAGACACGTGGCGCCATCTATTATCATTATTGTTGTTTTCCTCGGGAACAGTACTTTTTTTCGGGATAAAAGATACTCTATGTTCGTTTCTGTACACCTGACAACGTATGTGCAAAATTTCAGGATGATCGGTTCAGTGATTTAGGCGTGAAAAGGTAACAAACAAACAAACTTACTTTCGCATTTATAATATTAGTTAGGATTTTTGACATGGTATCAGGAATAGGCTTAGACCGTCCGAGCCGAGGGGAACCACGTCGGTTACACCCTTATATACGTATACAAGGTTAGTCAGAAAGGGGGTACTAATCCGAAAGTACACATAATAATGAATAACTCTTGTTCTACAACTTTTCCCACAACTCAATAGTTTAAGAAAAACAGTTGTTCAAAAACCTCAAAAAAAAAAAGTTTAAAATCTATCTATCCCCAGTTATGATCAGCTGTGTTTAAATTTTAGGTCATATTTAGAAACACCATTTTCTGAATTTGTAACTAAAGCAGAGATGAAGAATTTTTGAAAAAACTAACATAAAAATCATTTTATTTGTTTTTTTTATCGAATTTTGAAATTTTAACACTTGCTTTCAAATAGTCATCGGCGATATTTTAAGTTGGCTTCGGATTAGTACCCCCTTTCCGACTAACCTTGTATATAAAGCTTTTTCCGACCGGCCTAAACCGATTCCGCATCGATAAGTGTAGGGGACTCTTCTTCTCAGAATGAGAAGGGTTAGTCCTTACTCCACCTCGCTGGGATAGTGCGGATTGGCAGACTTCACATACCATCGAGAACATTCTTTTTTGACCGTTTTTTTATCTACCTATTTCCTTACGATGTTTTCCTTTGCCGTTAACGCAAGTGATAGTCAAATGCTTCCTGTTTCAAAGCAACAACACATTTTAATACAACATCACATCACATAACTTCACGCCTGTATTCCCTGAAGGGTTGAGCAGAGGTGTTTATTATACCCCCATTTCGCCGTTATGTGTAAGTCCTATTGCGAGCGAACATATTGTCATCAACCGGGCACAAACCCAGACTGCGGGCTGCTACTGAGAAACACCACAAGGAAAAATCCAATAACACTTTGCCCGACCTAGGGATCTTACCCAGAAACGCTTAAGAGCGTGTACGCCGTACGGCGTTTCATACAAATTTTCAAGTCTTTGTTTTTCGTAATGACTGAACCGATTTTGATGAAACTTCACACACATAAGCAATATACTTAGGTCTAAAAAAGTTAGTAGAAAACATTTTCGAAATGTCTTACTTAAAAAAAGATAATTGGAAATTTCTGTTTGTATGGAAAATTTAAAATCGGTCTAATTTAACTGTAACACTATTTTTCGCAAATGTTTTCTACTAACTTTTTAGTCTTATGTATCTTGCTGATGGGTATGAAGTTTCATTAAAATCGGTTCAGTCATATCGAAAAATAAGGACTTGAAAATTTGTATGAAATGCCGAACGGCGTACACGCTCTTAACAGTCTCGCTTACGACCATATTTTTTTTTCTTCGAAAAATCCTCCTGGCTTCCTTTCGCCTGGGGAAGACGAAGGAATAAGCCGGACTCTTACCGGCTAAAACCGAACTTTGGCCAGGGTCGCGGGATTCGCAGCTGCATGCACAGGTCCAGTTGAAAACCAGCGTCAGGTACTTAGTTGTCTGGCATTTTTTGCTGAACTGGGCCTTTTTGGCGCTGTGAGCCGTGAGGCACACTTTCCTGCAAATTTCTTTTTTTTTCTGTTTTATTTAATATTGTGCGCCTTCCAGTCTGTGCTAAATAAATGTATTTTCTTTCTTTCTTTCTTTCATGCACTGCGATTGCTTACGACCATTAGACCAACGAAGCAGTCAATTTTAATACAAATATTTCCTAAAATACTTTTACATTAAACTCCACATGTGAACATACCCTAGATCTGGATTTATCAAAACAATCTCAGTTCGAACTTCTAATTAGTAAGGCCGATAGCAATTTGCACCATGCTAGTTACGACACAATACATACGTACATACGAAATGTCAGGCAGATACAAGTTGTTAGCACTAGCTAGGCTAATTAAACGCGTTGGTTTGGAACAATAGCTTTAGAGAATTGGACTTATACGAATTGATTGCGCGATATGTAAAAGGGTTTAGTTTGAAATTCTTGTAACTGTTGTTTGTCTGTGTGTGTGTAATGTATATACATAAGTGTATACATGCATGAGTTATCCCGCTCAATTAACAAAATTGTTTTTATTTTGTATCTGATTTTTTAAATTATTCTTTACTGAATCTCGCCATCACTTGTTATATTTAGCACTAGCTGTGCCCGTGGCGTTTCTCATTTAGTCACAATAAAAACAAAAACTGGTGTAGGTATTTTTATGAAAGATCCTGGAGCCGGATTTTTGAGTAAGGATTCAATAATTTCGAATGTTGACGTATTATTTTCGAATAGATCCATGTTTGAGACTTAGAACTGTGCGTTCCTAGAGTTTTTTTTTTTATTTTTCTTCTTGTAGATGGTCCTTGCGGACCGGGCAGTTATTGTTGAGAAATGAAAGGTTTTTTTAAAAAAAAAAAAACGTTGCCCCTCACTTAGATTTCTCTTGTATCGTGGGTGTGTTTACAGACACAAATCTCACAAACAAACGTCCAGACCCGAAACAACCACCTGTAGGCCATAAAATTTTTTGTTCCGTGTGGGAATCGAACCCACGACCCGTACCGCAGAAGCCAATCGCTTAGCCACTGCACCAAACGTGTCGTCAAACACGTGGTTCTCAGTGTGGTTTCCAGCCAAACATTTAAAAAAGTTTAAATGTTTGGCTGGAATCCTTAATTATACCCAAATACTATTATTAGGTCCTCTTTGCGTCTGGGATGTAATAACAAAATACAACATCACACATACGAATTAATTTCAATTGTGAGCGTTTTAGAACTTTCAAATAACAATCAATGAATGACGACACGTTTGGTGCAGTGGCTAAGTGATTGGCTTCTGCGCTACGGGTCGTGGGTTCGATTCCCACACGGAACAAAAATTTGTATGGCCTACAGATGGTTGTTTCGGGTCTGGGCGTTTGTTTGTGAGATTTGTGTCTGTAAACGCACCCACGATACAAGAGAAATCTTAGTGTGGGGCAACGTTTTTTAAAACAAAAAAAAAGAAAAAAAAAGTTTTAAGATCCTGGAGCCCTTCTTATGTGCTGAGAACGGCTATGGTGAGTTTGTACCCCGTGTCCGATATATGACATGCCATGTGCAAGCGCGACAGTTGAGCGTGAGGTCTTGTGTTTGATCCTCAGGTCGGGCAAAAGGGTTATTGGGTTTTTCCGGGTGGAATTTCTCAGTAGCAGCTGTCTGGATTTGTGCCCGATTGATAGCAATAGGTTCACCCCTTATTACATGGGACTTAAACATGATGGCGAAATGAGGGTGTACTGTAGACCTCTGCCAAGTCCTTCGGAGACTACAGGCGTGATTATAAAAATACAGATTCGGGTCTAATCGCGTAAAAACTTAAAAAGGCACTAAATAACTTTTTTTATCCCGACGTTTCGGCCGAATTACACCGGCCGTGGTCACGGGTAGACTGAAGTTGCGGAGCAGTTGTCATCTTCGTGAAGCAAAAGTATTTTCATCTACCCTCACTCGATCTTGATTTTTATTTAATTTTATTAAGTTATCGTCGGTACTTCGACACACTACACTATACACACTACATTGTTATATTATGTATTTTTATAATGTGTACAAATCGCGAAAGTTTAAAAACATTTATTACAGGCGTGATGTTAAGTAAAAATACTGATCACTGATTACCTCAATCAAGTAATTTAATATTACGTCCGTACGATGTCGAGGCGGGTCGCTAGTTATATCTAAGTGCGTATTATAGTTATGTGTGTATGTTAATCAAACAGTAAACACACACTGTTTATTGGTTGATTTTAAAGTGATACGATTATTATGCTAACCTTTATCGTCGGCTACGCCCTCCAATTAAATCTAAACCGCATATGTGTAAAGCCTACAGACTATACTTTTACCAATCCTGAGTTTGTATGATATTTGTGCTTTAACAAGCACTTAACATTAAAATACCAATTAACTAAGTTAAATTATGCATGTCGCGGTCAGTCCTTGGATGGGTGACCGTTCGTAACACATCGAGGCCCCTCCGTGTTTCGGAGAACACGTTAAGCTATCGGTCTGATGGCAGTCGCTCCGTGTAAAATACTGGTATTCAGCGGCATCTGGTTATACTGGAAGCTGACCCCAACATATTTGGGAAAGGGTAGATAGAACAGAACCAATCAATTAACTATTATCACTACTAAGCAGTGATAGCCTAGCAGTTGAACGTTTACCTTCCATGCAGGAGTTCCGACTTTTCGAATTCATGTGCGGATCAGAATTTCATTGTCACTTACGTTACCAGTGAAGGAGGATAATTGTGGGGAAATCTGCACACCTTAGAGAGCTCCAAAACGTTCGCAATTATGTGTGTAGTCCACCAACTTGCACCAGGCCAGCGTGGTGGACTAAGTGCTGAGCATTGGCACATAATGGGCTGATGATGTGAACAAACTACTTTATATCGCGAATTAACAGTTACTATGAATTAAATCTCATCTAGGCTACATGTAGATCACCCTTTGCTGACTAATCATGCTCTGAAGATAATTCATAAATACTCAATTTGCCAGCCCTCATTACCCATATCGGCGATAAGCAGCAGGGCGACTAGGGTCATTGATGCAAGATTGCCAACACCCAGTGAGCAAGGGTGATGATTTGCATGTTCCTTTTCTGTATGAGAAGAAGACTTATTGTCCTGCAGTGGGAAAAAGGTACTAAATCTAAATTAAACAAGCTGCATGAGTAAGTAACTTTCAATGGCACGTGTGTAATCTATTTTTGTATTATATATACATTTCATGAGACACTGAATCTGTCTCACGAAATGTATATATAATACAAAAATAGATTATTATTATTTATGATTAGTTATAAAATAGATATTCATGATTATTTAGATAGTATTATTAGTTAACTCACGTGCATTTTATTTTTCGACTCGCGACCTCGCCGCCTATTCAGCTCATGTTTAAAGGCTCCGTTTGGGTCAGAAACTAGACCGAAAAACCGGCCAAGTGCGAGTCAGACTCGCGCACGAAGGGTTCCATACAATTATTTATAAAAACGGCAAAAAAATCACGTTTTTTGTATGGGAGCCCCCTTAAATATTTATTTTATTCTGTTTTTAGTATTTGCTGTTATAGCGGCAACAGAAATACATCATCTGTGATCAATTGTCTAACTATCACGGTTCATGAGATACAGCCTGGTGACAGACGGACAGCGGAGCCTTAGTAATAGGGTCCCGTTTTACCCTTTAGGTACGGAACCCTAAAAATGCACTTGAGTAAACCGTAACTAATCATGAATATGAACGTGTGTAATCATCAATATCTTGTTACTCCACCATTCTAATGCTTTTGGCTAAAAATAGTAAAGTCAACCGTCACGCAACACTCTGTCAAAAATGTAGGTACCATCACAAATCCATCTAATACCTATGTAATTCGGATAAAGCTGTAGGCTCTACCTAGTCTATAATAATCTAAGATTAAAACCACGTATTGAATCCAATTCGAAAGTTTTCTAAATAATATCTATAGTACAGAATACGGTCACCGGCGTGCCCTCCCCAGTATTACCGGACATTATGCCAGACAAAACAGAGAATTACCACAATAATATGTTATTATTGTGGGACACAAGTTATCTGATCCGTATTATTTATCTGTGCTCGGTATGTGCATGACAATTTTATAGATTATTTCAATGGCCATGCATAGAGATTGTAGTATATGCGAAAATATTAGATGCGGATTTATTGTTTTATGGTGAACTAGAAGTCGCTCGCGGCCTCGCCCGCGTGGATGTCGTTTATCGCATATTCCGTTTTTTTCGGGATAAAAGTAGCCTATGTATCCTTCTCCAGGTTCCAGATTATCTTTGTGCCAAGTTTCATCAAAATCAGTTCAGCGGTTTAGGCGTGAAAACGTCACAGACAGACAGAGTTACTTTCACATTTATAATATTAGTAGGGATTGATCTTTGAGCGGTATTAATGTTAGTGTTAGGTCGGATTCTACCAACGTCAGAAACCGTTTATCCTTGGAATAAAAACGTTTTGATATATTTTCTACACAAAACCTGTCAAAACTTCAAACTTATTCCTCGGTTATCCGACGTTAGTAAAATCACGTCTAAAAAACACATTTGCCATTTTAATCTGTTATGATAATTATATTCTCTTTAAACAAAAAGTGAGACTAGCATAATTATAAGCAAAAAGTACAAAAGATTTCTTAGTTTTCACTGTGGCCTGTGCACTGTGGTTTTATTGCCTTTTCTGCCTACATCATTAATTCCAAATTTTTTTAGCTATCATTCCATTTTGCAAGGGTTCAAACACCATGTTTGCTGCCTCATGTCTACCTATAGGCAGGGGAAATAAATAATAAAATAATTAATTACCTACGTGAAATAAAAAAATTAAAACATTTGATGTAATATTGTTCCGTATACTGTATATCGCAATAATCCGTGTGCTGTGCGATCTCTCCTTTTGTCCGGGACATGCGCTCACCGTACTGCGCCCGCGCCGACGACGGTACACTCCAGTGTTTTATTGTTGCATATGGACGTGCATAAATTGTTTGGTCTTGTATCTTTTTATCGGTTAATAATTATGTTGAAAAATATTATCTTATGAAATAAGAATCTACAAATGTCAATTTTGGGGGTTGGGAAGTTGTGAGGTACGCGTAGGTTTCACCCCGTCTTCTCGTGTCGTTGGAGGTCACTAAAGTAAATCTCCTTTCATCACCATTATTATTATTATTGTACCAAGATTATCCTTTGCTAGCATGCTATTCTTGCAATGTCTGTCGGGTTGGTTGTCAGGCTACCATTGATTACGTCTATTGCCAATTGGACGTAGTTTCTGAAAAACATTCCAACCCACAAATATGAAGTTGTGAGAAAATTCAACATTAAAATATCCGTTATTCCATACAATTTTATACATTAAGTGGGTTGGTATACTGCCACGATGTTCTAGCTGACAATGACAGTATACTCACCAGTTCTAGCCTATATATTTGAATCATGTGACCACTTTCGTCATATTAACTCCATATTATCCTACTTGTGGATTGGAACGTTTTTCAGAAACGATATCTAATTATTCTTCGGAAAACATAAAACTGCGATATCAAGCAGAAATTAAACACTCATGGACTCCTAATCAAAGCGTGAGTTGTTTCTTTAATAACTGTAACCCAAAGGTCGCCTAAATTTAGGCGGTATCAGCCCTATTACCTGAACAAACGAACCGACACAACCCGAAAATTACTACACTACATACACAGAGCATATCAAAAGCAATGAATCTACAATACAAACAGCATTAGGAGTTAATGTACCCGCCATCAATATAATGTACCGAAATAGCTTGGTACAAATTAGCGCACCCCTATTTGACAAGCAAACACGCTGATGTTAGGCTGGGTGCATAAGTGATCGGCGGAATAAGTAGGTTAGTGATGAATGATTGAACATCGATTTGCTATTGGTATTTGGCAGTACAAGTGAGTACTCGTAGGGGAGATTAGTCCAAAACCGGATATGGGGGTAAAACCGGGACAAGGCAGTATAGCCTCTTACACATTTCAAATTTAGGCGCGCGTTCGCTCGCTGCTTTTGGCCACCCTGATCAGTTTGTCAACAAACTTTCAATGGCGTCGGTGCGTTCTCCGCAACAATAAATAAGAAAAACGCTTTTATGGTCAATTGATCTAATATTCTTTGGAATCAACAAGTGTATCTTTTCACTCGCAAAAGAGCGATGCATGGTGCAATGTCTTAAATGTAAGAACTGGGCCCATGAAGGTTGTACGGGTTGGGAACCCGAAGATTTTGATGAATATCATTTCTACCACTGTTAAGGGCTAAAAATCGGGTATAAGATTTGGGTATACCCGGTTTTGGACAAGGGGTGGGGCAAAACCGTAAAAACATAACTTTTATATCGGATGTAAAAAGACCCTTAACGATAACGAAAACCACGTACTCTACCTATTATTGGGATCATTTTTTTTGAACAAACCATACCTGGGAAATCATTAGTTTTGGAGATATTGAAGGTCAAAGTACACATTTTTTTTTTCCAGAAACGATTTCCAAGTCATAATACTAAACTTTCTTCCATACAAACATTATCAAAAATTTCAATTTTTCCTAACAAATTACGCATTTGAGTTACAAAAACACAATTAATATCAAACACACACGACCGCCTTGGCTCGGCTGTATGGCCGCTGCACGCATGCAAACGCGCCGCATCGCCACAACCATAATTTGCGCGCTACAAAAAAAAGCGTTTTTTTTCATGCCAAAAAATAAAAGTCGTTTTCCAGCAATTATTTTTGGTCAATGTAGTTTAGTTTGATGTACAGAGTGCGTAGATTTCGGCTGTGTGATGGGTCTTTTTACACCCTGTATATTGATTATTTTTTGTTATTTAGAATTAATAATAAAGTGATCTCAAATGCTAAATGTGTGATTAATAAACTAAACTAAATGAAGCCTAATTAAAATTGATTGAATTTTCTTCAAACTTGTGTTTTATTGAATTTTTTCCTTATCGTCCCGGTTCTACCCCACTTTCCCATACTGGCATATACACGCTGACTTTTTAATTGGTTGTTTTACAAGAACAAATGTTGTTCAGACCATGGTCCACTATCATAGTAAAGCATCAAAACAATTTTTAAAGAAGAAATATTCTACAAAGTCTTTCTTAAAAAGTCTGGTTGCTCAAACGTGTTCAAACATTAACCGTAATGGTGGCACTTCACATGGCTATTTGTGTTCGCTATTGGGTGTTTGTTGTATTTGGAAAAACCGCAATGATGGTAAGCGCAAACAGGGTCTAAAAACACGAATCCAAATAACAGAGATATAGAGAGATTCCCCTATAACCCTCTGGCTCTCACATATACACGACGGAACACAGTAAACTGCTTGGCGCCACTTTAATGTGAGGGTGGTAGCTAGCCAGGCGGACCGTATAGATCCTACCACTAAGCAAAAAAAGCACCTGTTAAAATACTAGGTGTAATGTCAACACTAGTAATAATTACTCCGATAATCTTGCAATAGTCTTGCACCCACCTGGGACGGTCCATGACTGTACTACAATGGTGCAGCCGTGGATGGTCCCCGGTTGGTGCCCCATCCCATTGTACATTAAAGTTCTCAAAGGGGCCTCTGCGCGTTGGACCTGTGTCCCCGTGTATGCCTTCCAAAGGACCGGACGTCTTCCGCACGGAAGATGAGCCGTGATGTCCAAAGACTCCTATAATTCGATGTTAGTTTCATTATAAGATGCGTGCGCGATATTTTGATACATGAAAAGGCGACTTTCTTTAAAATCAAAGCCATGCAACTTCTGTACACATTTATTTCGTGCTTTTATGCAAAGTCAAATCTGACCTATTACGTTGGCCGAGCTGTAAGTCTTAAATAACATCACAGCCTGCTAGTGCTAAATTATATAACATTAAACTATTCTAAGAATGCGAGGTAGTTATTAATACATTTTAACGTGATCAGCGATTAGCAATCAAATAAGATATCCCTGACTATCTGTGAACAGATAGATATACTTAGTAAACTTTGTCTTTTATGAGAGTTCTATTTCTATGAGAGTACATAAAACCAATTTTCTTTTAAATTGTATTTTTTTTTTGTTTTTGTAAAATGCCTTAACCATAGCTAACATAATATTATTTTGATCTTCACTCATAACGTATAGTACGACACAACTAAGACGTTGGCAAACATCGTAAAACCGATCATTACCGAAATGAGTGCGAATTCAAAACAAGACCACGAATGTTTATTATTACTGCAGAAAAAAATTATCTTGAGAATAAATGATTTTTAGTGTGAGTGGACAATGAGCGACTGCCATTGGTAGTAATCAGTAGGGCAATTGCGTAAGGTAATCAACATCAATCATGACAGTTGATGTGTCAAAAACAATATTCATTGCGTGGTACATAGTTGTGGAGAAGTCGGATTGTTAATACATACCTACGTTGCTATGGAAATTGTTGACCTGTCAAAATCATAACCATGGCAATTACGAATATGTTGCGCAATTAGAATGCAGGTACATCGATGTAACTTCTAAGTTGTGTCGTACTGCACCTAGTTCAATATTGTACTCTAGCCTCAAAAGTGGGTACGTCTAATCTAACTACCGCAATAATTCAGACTTGTCGCGCATACCCGCCGCGTTTTGTCCCGTCTGTTGCGACACGCGCTGAAATGCGACTATTTGTCGCCAGATATCGCGACATGCGTTATTATTTATACATGCTATACGCGAATTTACGACTTTTGTATGGAAACTACGAGATTTTAATATTTAATGTTTTGTTAGAATTATAATCGCGCGGGTCGTTTTGTAACTTGTGCCACTTTATTTATTGACGATAGCAGAAATAGTTTGGAACATTACTAAGGTCAACTACTTTCATTCTATTTATCACGAGCATCAACTATGAGGAATGCTTTACCACATAATATAAGACGGCACAATCGCTGTCAGTTTTTGAAGTCTGTGAAGGAGCATTACTTGTTGCTGTAATCTGCTATTTTTTTCATTCCTCTCCTAGTTAGTTCTTTATTTACATCTTAAAGTTACATTTTTAAAGATTTCTATGAAAATAAAAAAAAACATTTAACAATTGGGTCCACTGGCATCGGGAGCAGGGTCCAAGCTACCGGTGGTTAGGGCTCCAAAGACAGGAACCTCCTCGTAATTCGCGCCGTGTCGAGGAGGATTACTTTCTATATCAGGCCCTTGATCCAGCCACCTAACGAGAGCCTCGTGAGGTGTTGTCGAGGCTCTTGGCCATTAGGCCATTGGGCGTTACGACTTTCGGCACAATGGTTGCCGAATCCATATCCCACATGTTGACAACCTCGTGGGCTAAGTCAATATATTTTATTTGTTTATCTACATTTTGATTTTCATCATGCGGGATGGTAACATCAACAATCATTGTGCGGTGCCTATCACATATCCATCTATCTATAAATTCATGTTTTTTTTTTTCGTATTTATGTGATTATTTTTCTGTGTATTTTATATTATTAATTCTAAGTAATATTATGTACATAATGTAGGTAACATGTGCATCTAGACCATCCGTTTTTCTCTTTCCATTCTTCCAGTCCACCCAAAGATTGTCTGGAAGAGCGCGATATGACCGCCCATTGTGCGTTTGTTTTATTTAAATGTCTTTCCTTGTTTTTAATCACATGGTATATGTATAAAAACAGTACCTATTTAAATAAATATAAACCAAACCGGGCTGATGACAGTTCCCTTTTTATGATACAGTCTCAAACAGCTTTGACTCCAATCTCTCATATCAGCTTCGATAATCGCTATTTACTCTAAAATAAGAACATTAACGACCCGTCTTAAGATTCCCACGTATATAAAACAAAAAAGAGGCACTTATGAGATAGATGGTCATTAATTTGTCCTGTATCTTTAGACAATGGAGCAAAGAGCTGTGCATCCTAACTGATAGTGTGTAACGGGTTTTATGTACAGGTTGGTGTTTTAAATGGTTAACGTAATTATGATGGGCTTAGCAAAAGCTTAAATTTATTTTCAAACTTTTATTTTTATATGCGTCCTTTCTACGTAATTGTCAAATAAATGTTGGACGTATAGTGCTGTCTGTTATAAATCATTTAGTTTATCTTTTAGTTCTTATTGTCATTGAGAAATTCAGTTCATAATTGTGTTAGATACATACATAGTAAAGGAAGTTTTTCATTAAGTGCAGGATATAATATAAAATGGATAGTGGCTGTCCTTATAGACAATTAGTTTCTGCAAAAATGATATTAAAAAATATAGAAATCAATACACGATATGAGCAAGACGGACCTCTAAAAGAGAAGGATGTAAAATATATATAATTATACATACATAAACTCACGTTGTTGTCCCACGGGTGTAGGCAGAAACTGTAGAATGCTACATGCTCCTTTCGCTTCGTCCGCGCGTCCATCGAAATATGTATAATAAAAAATACATTACAAAATAATACACATTGTATTTTATCCCTTTTTGATTGCATCATTTTCTATGACCAAAAAACCTCATCCTATACCAACCTCATCTGTTGATATGATCTAAAGCCATCTTGTCACTCGTCACCGCGTCGCTACCACGTACAATAATTGATGCTGGTTACTGTCTCGTGAACGGGGGCATTTATATACAGCGATTATGAGAGTGTGATGTTTGGGCTACAGTTTTTTTATATAACGGGTGCTAAGGTATTTGTAATTGATTATAATGGTGTTGGTGTTTAAAGCTTTGCTGTTGTGCGAGAAGTAGAAGGCTAAGTCGAATAATTTTAATTTAATTGTTTAGTAGCGGGGAGTTGCTTATGCAGGAGCTTTAAAACTCAATAATTATGTTAACTTGGTTCAAACTATCAAAAATGCTTTTATTAGCAATATTTGGAAAAGTATACCTGAACCTTCTAATACTTTTCCCAACTATGTTGGGGTCAGCTTCCAGTCTAACCATACGTCGCAGAATACCGGCATTCTACACAGAGTGACTGCCATCAGACCTCCGCAACCCAGCTACTGGCCAAATGCCGATATCCAAAGGTTACACCGGTTGTCAGACTTTCGGTCTTTTGACTACCTGTAACAGCTGTCATAGGTATGCGTATGACACCCGGGACCGAGTCGGTTTAACGTGCTCTCTAAGGCCGGCCATTCACGGACAGCTCAAGCAGTTAGTCAGTGATAAACATACACGGACAGCTCCAGCAGTCAGTGTATGCCTGGCGACTGCTTGACCGCACGCCGTGCCCGCGCCCGAAGCAGTTGCAACTGCTCGAGCTATTTCGTGTATGTACGTACGTAGAACTCTGTAGTTTACTATGCAGTTGCAGCTTAAAGCAGTCGATCCTGACTGCTTCAAGCTGCCCGTGTATGGCCGGCCTTAGACACAGACGAGTCTTGATGTACAAGCAGTCACCATCCACGGACTGACCGCGGCTAGTCTAATTAATATAAATCCTATGATCTGCTGGGTTGTTAATTAGCCACGAGCCCTCCAAATGTACAGCTGTACCAACATGATCAATTGATAATTATGATCTAGAGCCTTCTTGTCACTCGTCATCGCATCGCTACCAGCGCCACGTACAATAATTGAAGCTGGTTACTGGCTCGTCAACGGGGGTATTTATATAACGCTATATTTAGTATACTCAAAAACCAAGGCAACCCAACAAGATTTTCATTAGCCTGAATATATGTTTTTTTTTAATAAATCTCCAAGTAACGTGTTAGTTTTTATTGCGTCAAGTTCCCCAGTAGAGTACGAAATGCGTAAGAAGTGTCATGCAGGGGGGTTGTCTAATACACGGAAACTTACCGAACCAAGAGTGTTATTATGGCTATAGTTTTTTTTTTATATAGCGGATGCAAATATATTTGTAACTGATTATGGAGCTTAAGTAGAGTTACAAGAGAAATTGTTTTAAAATGGTTATACAGCAGTATTCATCTGCGTCATCTGCTTGTAGTATAAAATTGCTTATTCAGAAGCTGTAGAAGTCCATTTGATCGGTTTAAACTACTAAAACAACTTGTACAGATATTTTTAGGTCTTGGTAGAAGTAATTAAATACGGTTGATATTTTGATTTAGTCAGCCTATTGCAGTTCACTGCTGGACATAGGCCTCTCCCAAGTTATTTCACAATATTCGGTCTATCCAGTCCACCCCAGTTACCTTTTTAGGTCGCCAGTCCGTCTGGCTAGGTTCGTTTCGGTTAATATAATCTTTTTGTATAAAAATATTAATAAGTATGAAATGGATATCAAGATACAACAAGAAGAATTTACCGCAAAAACTAAGTATCACCCAAATAACTTTTTGCAAGCCAGTCAAAATACTGTCATGTAACGTTAGATATCTTTTAATCCACAACAAAAAATGGAACTAAAATCCATTATTTAGAACAAAAAATGTTATCAATACGGTTCCAGGAAAACGATTTTAGAGCATAGATCATTTACTGTACCACATAATTTAGTGGAAGCTACACCACAAAAACTAGAAACAGTTATAATTTTTTTGGACAAACTTAGATTTTGTATAGGAAGATAAAAATGTATCTAATGAATTAATAGAGCCTCACGTGTGACGATACTTAAGTACGTCCAGCACAGGGGCAGTCAGCCCCACTACCATCTTTGCTGACTGGCTTATTTTTTCAATGCGGCATTTTAAGCTATTCTCGTATAACTCTAGCCGCAACAAGAAAAGAACAAGATTCCACTATTGTTTGCTCAGCCCATTACTGCCAGGCACGGGTCTCTTCTCAGAATGAGAAGGGTTTAGGCCTAAGTCCACCTCGCTGGCTTGGTGTGGACTGGCGGACTACACAAACCATTGTGAATCAATCAATCAATCAAAAAAAATTATTTCACATAAACCAATACAGGCGCTTATGAAAAGTCGAATTTAGGTGCACGGTTCCAATTAGTCGTTTCCTATGGAGAAGAACCGGCAAGAAACTCCATGGTTACTCTTTTAAAAACAGTTTCTTTTAACATTTTCTTGGAGCCCTCTCAGGTGTGCTGTTTCCTCACGATGTTACATCACCGTCAACGGAAGTTCTAATTACGCACATGAATTTGAAAACTCAGAGGTGCGGGCCGAGATCTCCCTCGAAGACTCTTCTGCATGGAAGGCAAGCATTCAACCGGAAGGCTACCACAGCTGCCAAAAAAGGGTTGGTGACCAAAACGTCAGCTTTCTGCAGCCGTGACACTGCTGAGCCGTCAATGGCCTGTCTATTTACGGCTTAAGATATTTATTTCCCAATTAGAATACACACTTAGCTTGAGAAATACATGGTACCTGGTGCATGATAAAAGACGGAAGGTATTAACAAAATTATTATTTTACCAAGACAGATAAAGTAAAAAAAAATTTGCCTGTAACTGTCCCACTGCTGGGCCTTTGCCTCTTCTCATACAGAGAAGGAACGAGCATTGATCGCCACGCTTGCTCACTGCGGGTTGGCGATTTCAGACCATTAAAGTCCAGGTTTCCTCACGATGTTTTCCTTCACCGTATGTCAGTGGCGTCTTAGATTAACTAAGAAAGTATATATGCAATTGAAAAAGTTTGAACCCGCAACCCGGTGTTTAACAAGCGGGGCTGTAACCTCCGGGCCACCACGACATTCCTTACATAGTACTAGGGTAAAAGAATGAGTATTTAAGCTTTGCGTTTGAGCGATACACTGGCTAAGGATGGATCAAAATAAATGAAAGTAAACACGATGAATGAGCTCTATTCTTTTAAGTAAAATTTGGCGACACGTTTTGCACAGTGGCTGAGCGATTGACTTTCAGGAGCAATCGTAAGGAGGGGCAAAGTTTCTAATTAAAAAGAATATTGCTAAGATTAGAATCGGTCAACAAACTATCAGATACCATTTAAAACATATAAGTGAATGGTACTAAAACTTCAATTAATATGAGAATGGACGACGGCAGTACTAATATTGTCAAGATGCAGGCATCAATCATTTTTTTGTACCTACAGGCGACGAAAAAGTGGCATCGTTCAACAACCCGGAACTTAAAAACAAAAGACTTTTTAAATAAACTGTGAAGATGATTTCGTTGTACGATGGGCGTAACAGTTAATGTGCGATCGTTTAAAATTCAATAAAGATAAGCTTCTTTATTCCAAAACATTTTCGAACAGTTTATAAGACAGTATTTTATTAATATAATACAGATTATATTTCTACCTACTATTTATTATGCAAGTTTGTAAGAAAAATATCAAATTCGTGTTTTATGAAGGGCCAAATCGACTAACAAAATTGTTGCTAAACGTAAACGAACCACAACCAATAGTCAGTTTTTGTTTACGAAAACTGACGAACCTAATGCCAACAGCGCTGATTTTCAGCAACAACCTTCGTTCAAGTGACGTAATGAAAGCACCAGAAAGAACCAGTAATAAAGTGAGTATTTTACTATCTTAAATTACCGAACAGTCAAAAACAATAACCGATCTCAATTCATAATTTCTGGACTGATGTAGGTTTTTACCCGACTGCGGCGGAGTCCAAAAGGAGGGTAATGTTTTTGACATTACTTCTACTGAATTTCTGTCAAAAACTTACATCAATACAAAGATTTTGGATTGACATCAGTTATTCTTTTGGGCCGTATTGCTATCTACTCAGCCTATAGCATTCAACACAAGCCACCAGTTTCACTGCTCCTAACAAGACAAAACAGCACATAACTTGAACTATAAAAACTCATTTACAATCCTCTAAGTTGTTACCTTAGCATCCACTTAACGCAAAATAACATCAACATACCTATAACTTATACTTAAACTTACTCCAAATCAGTCTTAAAGGTCTATTTATAAATAATCAGTTGATAGATAAAGCCTTTTAAGTAACAGATAAGTCGGTGATGATCGATTGTGGGAACATTCGAGATGGGCCGGTGACAGTAAGTTACATTTACGTTGGGCTCGCTTGCTCTGTGCTTAGCGTATGCGCATGAGTTTGATAACATCTGTAGTTAGACAAAGTATCGTTGGTACTTGTTTTGTTGCTATAAACTTGCTTTGGTGAGTGTTTTTTTTATTTTTAGTAATTAATTTATTCATTTTTTGCTTCTATAATTTGAATTTCATAAAATAGTATGTATTTTAAAATATTTATTACATGTTGTTTTTCAAGTATTCAGTACTGTATAAAGAAGACAACTCTATAAGCAATAGTAAGTAGGTATACATTAAGCTCCAAAAAAGGAGGTTTTCGTGCTTCGAGTAAATTGACTGTGAAGTACAAACAACGGCCAATAGTAATAATTCTTGGCTGGAGGTTGTGAATTTTAAAATAGAGATTCATCAGCATCATCATTTACCCTTTGGTTGGCCTTGAGCCTTTTTATGAGGACACTCGTGAGCGATCACTTCTCAGAGGCGTAAGTAATCACTGGCAACATGCACTGCTCGACTTTTGTCTTGAGACACTGCGATAGTTGGGAAGAAAAGGTATTCCGTAGCTCCCCGAACGCTGCCCAGCCGAGTCGGAATCGTCGATTGACCTCTTTTTCGAAGTTGGATCTACCTAACTGGACAGTTGGCCTAGGTAAACATAATCGTCAAAAACTTCGAGTGTATAGTCTCCGATCTTCATGCGAGTAAGTGTGAATAAATGTGCATTTGAGATAAATTTAAAATGAATATTATGGACAAAACAAAATAGAAAATGCTTAAGATCAAAGTTAAACTTTTATTAAAGAAGCGACTTGGCGGCCTCATTGGTCTAGTGGTCGCAAGCGTGACTGCTAAGCGTAAGGTTGTGGGTTCAATCCCCAGGTCGGACAAAGTGTTATTAGGTTGTTCCACGTGGAATTTCTCAATAGCAGCCCAGTTGATGGCAATAGGCTCGCACCCTATTACATTGGACTTAAACATAAAGGCAAAATATGGGTGTTACTATATACCTCTGCCCAACCCTTGGGGGAATACAAGCATGACGTTATGTTATGTTAAAAAGCGAATCCTTGCAAATAAAACGGAAGCCAGAAGAACATTGCAACACAATACAACTATCAAGACTGTTCCATCGCACTATACAATTCAAATGCCTCCCATACATTACTCTGACATACATTATAATATAATCCATATAATCACATTTCTCATAATAACGTCATTAAAATTAGTGCGGTACGTACTACAACGTGTGCGGTCGAGTTAAGTAACTAGGCTTGAAGATGTGCGGTGTGGTACAATTTGTAGACTTTGGCGATAACAGTGTGGAGGAACGAGGTATTGTATTCCTCCAATGAAAAGGGAGGATCCTCCAACCAGGCGGAGTCTTTTACCTGGCGGGCTACTGCCCAACGGTTGATGTTGGGCGGTTGTATATAATTATGCTATCAGCATGTCACATCTTGATAGATTTCGCCACAACACTTCAGTGTTGCGTAGTCCGCATGTGACGTGATAGATGCCGCTATATCACTCCCCCCCGAGACCGCAGGTCGATCGTCTTATCGAGTCAGTAGTCGTTGCGTCTTGAGAGATTGCTAAGGCTAGTGAAGGGATCCAGTGCGTCGGAACTGGATGCCGCGTCGTTCACGGTGGGTCGGAACTGTGTGCGGTAAGCGGTGGTTGTGGACTGCGTCGACCAGGAGAGAAGTGCTTCTTCTAGTTGGCCGGCCGAAGCGTTTAGATATATACAGGGCGTCCCACGACTTTGCCACATGGAGGGGAAGTACCTTAAATACTGTAGATAGAAAAAAATACTGAATGAAGACTTCATTTTTATTTTAAAAACAATACGAACTGCATTCAAAGAATTTTAAATAATCACCTATCTGAACCGGGAATCGAACCTGCTAAATGTGAAAACAAAAAAAACTGTAATTTTATTGTACTAATCGAAAGGCTCGATCAGATACATTTATTTCTTCTGAATAACATAGCTTCTAAAATAAAAGAAACACCATGAAATTTAACATTTATTTGAAATATTAAGACTCGTTTAACGGTGCAACTTACAAACAATTTAATTTATTAAATACTCAAAATGTGTTTCTTCCTATGGTATACAAATTGTAACTATCTCGCTTACCGTTGGTTTATTTCTTTTTTCATAGGTAGTGAAATTATTTGAAATAATACTTCGAAATAGTAATAAAGCAGTAGTACATAAAGTCAGTTGATAAAAGCACGACATAGAGAGAATGCTATTCATTAATCTGAACAAAATTTTAGGTTAAATGTTAAATTTCATGGTGTTCCTTTTATTTTAGATGCTATGTTACTTAGAAGAAGTAAATGTATCTAATCGAGCCTTTCGATTAGTATAATAAAATTACAGTTTTTTTTTATTTTCACATTTAGCGGGTTCGATTCCCGGTTCAGACAGGTGATTATTTAAAATTCTTTGAATGCAGTTCGTATTGTTTTTAAAATAAAAATGAAGTCTTCATTCAGTATTTTTTTCTATCTACAGTATTTAAGGTACTTTCCCTCCATGTGGCAAAGTCGTGGGACGCCCTGTATATATTTATATGTAAGAAAACACGATATTGATGTGATATACTGTCACGAGTACATAACTAATACGTCAAAGATGTCAGATTATTAAGTGACAGTGGATGCAGTGAACCTCATCTGTCTACGCTTCTTTTGCTGGACCGGAATGATAATTATTTACACAGTATAGCCGTATTCAACGACTTATGCAATGATGATGAGGGTGATTCCAAAACTCGCTTCAGCTTGCATCTATCTCTTATCCTTTACACCACACACTAAACTCCCAAAAGTCACGAGTATAGAACGTGTGTGGAGCGTTAAACGACGTCTTATTACTACGTGTAGGCAGAGGTGAAGGGTCGGCTTGATGCCATGAATGAACGGCTGGAAGCTCGTGCCTGCTACTCTGACTGGAATATTTAATGGGTTCATTATGTCATGTGATGTGTGCGGTTGTGAATAAAAATAGAATTGTATGCACTGTCTTATACAGCGTGACTCGTTAGTGAGTTTACATCTGAAAACCATGAGCTGCAGAGTTCGTAGTTTTCGGCAGTGATAATTCTATACAACTTTTACTATGGGATAAACTCTGAATACGTGAAAGATACGAGTATACGCACTGTCGACTGGTCGCTGGAGACTTGGTCGACGGCGACTGTGACTTTCTATAGTTTAAATAGGTGTTTACGCACTTGGTCGCCGGTCGCCTGGGCGACTATGGTTATCTTTTGGTCACCGATAGACCAAGTCTCCAGCGACCAGTCGACAGTGCATAATGGCTCTAAACGTTCTTTGAGTCTTCATACAGTATAGGCACGATGGGTTATGATGAAATGGTACGTAGGGACGGGTTGCCAGTTTATCAATTGATGGTTTTGCTAAGAGCCAGTAACTCCTTACACCCACATTAGGCAGGCAAAGTAAAACATAATGCATTGTGTTTCACCCATTGCCAGAACTTGCCATTTTTTAAATTAAGCGTTTATGGAAGGATAAAACCCGAAATTAGATTATCTGGAGCAGAACCGGAGTGACGGACATAGCTTTGCAGAATCATCATGCTAAAGTGGCAGTGGGCTGGTCATGTCTGTTGAAGGATCGATGGCCGTCGGAGTGGATGAGCCCTTGAGTGGAGCCCACGAATTGGCAAACGTCGCTTAAGACGCTCCCGGCCAGAGGACGTAGCGCTGTGGATCAAGTAGGGAGAGTCCTATGTTCAGCAGTAGACTGTGATAGGTTGAGTTGATTGATTGATTGAGATAAGCGATGCTCACAAAGCATAGTCACAAAAACTGAATGATTTGCCACAAAAACACAAAGTGCAATTTTATATACTTAAAAGGGAACTTCCTCCAATATAATGTTTTGACATATTTTATTAGATCCTAACCGTTATACTTAATTATACAGGATGGGTCAAAATTCGTGGATCAAACGAAACAGGGCGATAGTTGGGGTTTTATCTGCAGCATTTTATGGCAGTATTTTTTCTACAGTAAGTTTCTAAAATTACAAATATTTTTTCGTGAGATTTAAAAGGTATTGAAAAAAGTGCCAATACTCATAAACCATTTATTGTTTTAAAATACACACACCAATTTATATTTTCAAAATATGCACCCATTTTACTCCAATTGCCTATTTATTACAAATTTTGGTACTTTCTTAAAAAACCCTCAAATTTTCACTTTTAAGGCGATCAAGTTAGGGCTCTGCAGACCACAGAGATATTTTTTTCTGCAAATAACCCCAATTATCGCCCCGTTTCGTTTGATCTACGATTTTTGAACTACCCTGTGTTAGTAGGTATGTAATACATACCTACTTTCATGCATGTGTGTGGTTTTAACGTCCGATGTATATCGACTTCCAATGTCTTGTTGCTAAAACACACTCTGTAATGACATATCGAGTTTAAAGATTGCAGTAGCAGATAACATAGGTTGCTGGCTCAGACCGGTGACTTTTACAACTGAACCAGAATGCTGCGCAATGATACACTCAACGTGTTTTAATCAATTTGTCATCAAGATCAGTATTGAGATATGCTCTTGTATATGTTAGAAGATTGTAAATCATAATTGATTCAAATAGACTAGGAATCTTCGCCTACTTTCTAAATAATTATTGGTATGAAAACGGATGTAAACGGTTTAACACACGTGCATATTTCGGAAAGTACTGACTAGTACTAGACTATCGTGTGAAGTTTTGTATCGTAGTTCTATCGCCGCATGGTGAGCTTATGAGTATGGGCGCCGGACGATGCCACACGAAATATGCAAGTGAGTTCAAGCCAATTACATCCTCTGGTGAGGATAAATATATATACAAAAGTTATCTTCATACTTGTAAATAAAAATTAAATGCTGTTCATTGGTAAGCGCATTACTTGAGAAAGGCTGGACCGATTAGCAATTTCTTTTTGGGTTTTTCTGGAAAGATAAATTGGAAAAGATGCCTGAAAAATTGGCAAATTGGGAAAAACTGAAAGAAGAATAAAATTAAATATAAGTATATTTTTCTGGTTATTTTGAATGCTGATATGACTATCATGTTAGTGATTATTCACAGACCTTAGACGCTGGAAATCATATTGAAAAAGGTGAGCCTTAATTATTGATTAATCATTTGTTTAGTATCTATCTGTGGATGGGTATTCATTTAAGGTACAAGTCCGAGACGGGCTGCAAACTGCAACCGCAGACCGCAAGTCGATATCGGAATAGCGCCTTTAAGGTGCGCACTTTAAAGGTGCTATTCCGACAGTGACTACAAAACTGCAACCGCAGACTACAGCCGCAGATCGCACCGCAGTCCGTCTCGGACTTGTATGTTACCTTGGAATAGCACCTTTAAGGTGCGCACCTTAAAGGCGCTATTCCGATATCGATTTGCGGTCTGCGGTTGCAGTTTGCAGCCCGTCTCGGACTTGTACTTTTAGCCGTTTCTCAGCAATAGCGCCACACATACAATCTAATAAAATTAATATCCAACAAAACCCTCATGAATTTTCTAACCCGTACCTACCACACATCGTTACCAAAAAACAAGCCACCTAAACTGAAAATAAACTCAACCCTACCGATATCGCCGACAAAATAAATAAACCCTTCAGCGGCCACGGCCACATAAAATGAAGTCAATTTTCCTCAACCGTGTCCCGGGTTTTCGCGAGCGAGCGAAAATGTCCCGGCTCAGCCTATACGTGTGTTCCATGGGTACCGTAGGGGTGATGTAGACACGTTATATGGGTTGTCGTATGAACTCAACAGGTGGCTGCCCGTAGGGTTAAACGGTGTACGCAGTATGTTGAGGAAAATGCTCTACTTATTTATTTTTATACATATGCGTTGTCGTGAATGTGAAAGAAGACTTACTTTTTATGTCAAAAAACTGTCAGTGAGCACCGTCCTGTACATTAAATTACAACAACCCGTTGTTACAAAACCCGTGTTGAACGTTAAAAATTAAACGAAAAAAAAATAAGGTACCAATACTGATGCGATTAAGAATAGTATTTTTTAAAAATCGAGAATACGTTTTGTTTTTGTGGTAACATTATCTATTAAAACAATAAAATTAACTGAAAAAAAAAAACAGTAAAACTTTATAAAAAATGC
This sequence comes from Amphipyra tragopoginis, assembly GCA_905220435.1. Lineage (NCBI taxonomy): Eukaryota > Metazoa > Arthropoda > Insecta > Lepidoptera > Noctuidae > Amphipyra > Amphipyra tragopoginis. The sequence goes on from HG992009.1 coordinate 19,166,266, forward strand.
ACCAATGATACCTACTTGTAATTTAACCTGCCATTTCTCATTGCCACGTACTTGCTCTCTCTTTTATGATTATTATAAAATTCTACGAACTAATAAAGTGAAAGAAACCTGCAAGGTGCGTTGAAATTACCTGATTCCCAGTACAGCATAAATCAACTTTATATTTAACTATTATTTCTAGCGCAGCCTTGTCAATACAAATTTTTCTAGGATTTACAAATGAAGATCGAATATTTTATACATTTTCACGGTTAAATTACGAAACCGATATTGATATTTTCGACAAACACGTAACCGGGTACCTTGAGAAGCATATACATAGGGTACTTTTTATCATATACATAGGGTACTTTTTATCACACATAGTGTACTTTTTATCATAGGGTTAATTGAAAAACACCAACAAGCTCTTAAGGGGCCATTGCACTCCTCATTATGAACAACTTTTACTGTGGGATCAAATCTGAAATCGCGAAAAAAAAACAGCTGTTCCCTACATTTATGTTCGCTTAGCTCGTCAAAATGTAGGGAACAGCTGTTTTTTTTTTCGCGATTTCAGATTTGGTCCCATAGTAAAAGTTGTTCATAATGATGAGTACAATGACCCCTTAAGAGGTTGTTGGTGTTTTTCAATTAACCCTGTGTAGGGTGTACAACTTTACACGTGTGCAAAGTTACAACAACCTTTTCCGTATTTTCCTAAGTAGAGCACCATCCAAAAACAAAATACCGTTGCCACTACACGGAAAATGTTTTCTCATATGTCGGGAAATCCCGAGGCCAACGTGTAAGGGCCCATGGCGGGCAATTTATGTCGTACTTTTGTTTTACGGGGCTCACACCGAATAAATTTCATTCTACCCTCTTTTGAGAGCATTATAGTGAGCTTCATGAATGTGATATAGATTTATGGCACATGTGAGCGAGGTTTTATTTTGTGCTGTTTTTATGGTAAAGAGTGTTATGCTGTATGATTCCATTTATGTTGGTCGTATGATTTCATTTGTGTTTTGTGTCTTTATATTCGACGGGTCCTACGTATACTACGAGTAGTATAAGTGCAAAAACCCAACTTTACAGGAGAGCGGTTTAAAGGTTCGAAAGCTTTTAACTTTGACATAAATCAATGGAAATATTTGAAATTTTGGAATGGATAATATAGATAATATAATAAATGTAAAAAATAAAAATAAAATAAAGATAATAAATGGACCACACCATTTGAAAATTTCAAGAATTTCTTTTGATTTACGTCAAATTTAAAATCTTTAGAACCTTTTTATCGCTCTCCTGAAAAATTTGGATTTTGCTCTTGCACTAGTATACGTAGGACCCGTCGTATTGATGTTGTTGATTTTTAGTAATGTAGAGCTGTAAATGTGCGATTATAATTAATCTAAATTGTTTTATGCATCACTAGCAGTTACCAGCGGCTTTGCTTGCATTAATTAAGCTCAAAAAAATCATAACACGCTACTAAAGTCTCTATAATAATATAATTCAATCATGATTCGAAAGACACGTGGCGCTATCTATTATCATTATTGTTGTTTTCCTCGGGAACAGTACTTTTTTCGGGATGAAAGGTACTCTATGTCCGTTTCTGTATACCTGACCAAGTATATGCAAAATTTCAGGATGATCGGTTCAGTGGTTTAGGCGTGAAAAGGTAACAAACAAACATACTTACTTACTAGTTAGGAAGTGCCAAAGTCTACAATGTAAGTAAAACTGTAAACATTTCGTCGACGCATTACTGAAATCACTTCAGTTCAGAATTAATTCACTGTAACCACGTACACCGTGAACGTTTAGCGTAATGTGTGATAAAGTGATAATACGAGGGGGAACTCCCATGGGATGATAACGTTACCCCGTAAGCGGGTACGACAATTTGATAGCGCTGATCTGTGTGATAGGATGGTTGTTCGTGCCGTATAAAGGTTTTATAAGTGAATTGTTTGGAACTTTATTGGTGACATTTTTATTTAATAAAATGAATACAATTATAGGTTACTAAAGGTCGCTTGCGGCTTCGCCCATCGTGGATGTCGTTTATCGCGTATTCCGCGTTTTTCGAGATAAAAAGTAGCGTATGTCCTTTTTCGGGTTCCAGACTATCTCTGTATCAAGTTCCATCAAAATCGGTTCAGTAGTTTAGTCGTGATTCAGTAATAGACAGACAGACAGACACAGTTATTTTCGCATTTAAAATATTAAAAGGATATGTAATTACTACAAGTCCTATTTCAGTCAATATAAAGTCAGATTTAGTCAATGAAAACGTTCAAGTTTTAATGGAGCAGCCTTTTTGCATACGATTACATCACGTCTGTAATCCCTGAACGGTTGGGCTGAGGTGTAGTACACCCTCGTTTTGCTGTTATGTTTAAGTCCCATGTAATAAGTCAGGCTAGGAGGCCTAACTCCCCTGTGGTGGCCTAAATCTAGGATTTCTTAACTCCTAGAACTTGATCTTAAGGGTGCTCTAAACACTTTTGGGAGCCTAGGATTTTTTTACTCAGGGTGGAACACTACGAACTCCCCTGAAGTGTCTTATACACTTGTAAATATTTTAGGTGGCGTGGCTATTGCCATCAACCTTAATTTGGACTCTTGGCTGCTACTGAGAAACTCCACACGGAAAAACCCAATAATACTTTGCTCGACTTATGGATCGAATCCAGGACTTCACGCTCAGCAATCGCGCTTGCGACCACTAGATTAACGAGGCAGTTTATATTGTCAAGATAGGTATTGTATGAAGACACTTTCACGAAAATTTATTGGAGGGATTTTTTATTCTTTTCTGATGAAAACTCCACGACCAAAACTATGTGATATAACTTCCTCAAAGAGTTTATTTAAATATCCATTCATACGAGAATATTTACGTAAAAGCACTAACTTAAACTTCCTACATCGCCTATCAAGAAAGTATTTCACATAGTAGCTGCGCAAGCGCATACCGTGCATTACACGGTATCGACACACGCCACTAACGACAGCAAATAGGATTATACTACATGAATTGTTCATTAATCTGGTTCGTATGTGCCCGTAAGTGGTACGGTACGCATGGTTATGTTGGGTTAGGTTAGACAGGGTGTTAACGAATTCGTGTAATTCCTTCAAACCACGTGATCTACTGGTGACACAGATTAAACTCTAAATGGGATTTTTTGAAAATCAAAGATCAAAAATTAAAAAAAAAATCTTGATTTTCAATTTCTGAGTCATTTTACAGCCTTGAGTTATCTCACTGCAAAGAGCGATATCGCGTTAATCGTGTAATTTATGCGTGGCATCGAAATGTTAACAAGAATATTTTTTTTTTTACTGAATCCTTATTAAGTGGTTTAGATACGATCGGTAACAAAACCACATGAAAAAATAATTATTTATTTTTTTATTTTTAATCAAGCTAAATCCCATGCTGTCCCTGTCTACATCAGTCGTAGATCATGTGGTTTTCAGGAATTACACGAATTTGTTAACACCCTAAGTTTTAACATCGATTTACTTACGGATGCCAGTTGTGGAGGGTATGACAAGTCGTGTCTACCAATTTATGTAGACTTCCGACATTGTCTACCTCATACGTCTTTGAGTACCTACCTCCTTTTTTAACCGACTTCAAAAAGGAGGAGGTTCTCAATTCGGTTGTATTTTTTTTTTATTTTTTTTTTTTATGTTTGTTACCTCATATCTCCGTCATTTATGAACCGATTTGAAAAATTCTTTTTTTGTTCGAAAGGGTATACTTCCCGATTGGTCCCATATAAATTTTATTATGATTAGATCATGAACTTCAAAGATATGGAACGGAACTCCTCATAGGATTAAAGCAAAATTCTCAAATTACTAATATTGCTTCGTTTATATTTGTTGTTGGGAACTAACTACTGGAAAAGAGGAGGAGATGCGTGCCCCCCCCCCCCTCCGCCCCCCCCTCTTTGGAACGTTTTCATTATATCGTGTAAGGTATCATTTGAAAGGACTCAAACTCAACAACTCTACACTGAAGCAAATAGAAGCCACCGACTTCTGAAACTGTTAATTTTATATTAAGGTAATTATTTTACTCCTTTTAGTATTTCTTTGAAGTCGGTTTTTACTATTTTTTAAAGTTTATTTTTTATTCAGTTTTAATGGTTCCATAAAAGCAGTTTAGTAGTGCAGAGAAACAACGGCATTTGCCATGAATTGGTACCGGTTCTAATGGGGCACCAAAAGACAGCTTTTGAATATGTCAGTGTTTTTTAGGAACTTTTTAGGGTTGATACCTCAAATGGAAAAAACGGAACACTTTTGGGATCACTTTGTGGTCCTATCCAATAAAACTCTTTTTCTCAGGAACGGCTACAGGTATCGAGTTGAAATTAATACCAAATACTAAAGTGTACGCACGGCTACTGATCTCGCATTCTAAAGGATTTCCTTACAATGAGAGGTCAGTGTAAACTGGAAATTCATAGCTTGATGTGTAGCCGTGTGTACAGCTTCATAGTCCTGTAAAAATTGTTTCAACTCAATGTAATAAAACGATTCGGCCTTTCAAAGTGTACTTTCACACTGACGGAGTAACTCGCTGAATGATGACTGACTGACACATCAAAACTTATACGGCCACTTCCCGACCTAGAACTTGAAATGTGGCCCGAGGGAAGGTTTTATAGCATAAGTAAAGAAAAAAATCCAAAGAAGAAAATTATTCACTTCTAATTCTATGTTGAATTTATTACAAGACAAACTTGATTCTACAGTTTAACACCATGTAGCAGAAACCGTCAAAATCGACAAGGGAGTTATTATATTTTATAAAATACAGTGTACCTACATGAGGCGCCAGATTATTAGTTTATCACGTTACAATTCCTTTTTACGATTATAAAACGGTAGGTCCGCCTTTGTTAGTCATTTTTATTTTTCTCTTTTAGATTACCGTTCTTTTTTTTGAATAGACGCGCCGAAAATGTATCTCGTTTTTTTTTGTTTTGATTCTAATGCTTGCTTTTTACTACATGTGTGGCAAAAGTAATAGCAGTTTATTTGAGCTTGCTTGATTCAAATCTGCATCTCGTATAGGTACCTAATACGATTATTTCTGCATGTAGTCCTAATCGGTACCCAAGTATCACATTAGTTCTGTTTGCTGTTCCGATTACCCTATAAGGCACTGAATGTGTAGGACACTTACATTGTATCAAACTGCTTACAGGGCTTATAAATAGATGATAAGTTCATGATTGGCTCAGTGGTTTTGTAGCACAAAAAGTGCTTTGTATCACTAACTTATTTTAGTTTAATTTTATGTCCGATTAAAATCAGCAGTTCTCTTTTCAGAAATGGTTTATAAGTATGTTTACGGTTTACTCACGCGCATTTTTTCGGGATTGCCCGACTCGGTCAGATCGAGTCACGACTTCGCCGCGTGTTCAGACGCTCCGTTTGGGCCATAACCCTTTATATAAGATTTTAGGAAAAGTAATTATGAAACAATTTGGCAATTCTTTACAGAAATTAATATAAACATTTTTTTGTTGTTTATTTACTTCATATTTAATTCAAGAAAACAGTGAAAATAAATGTTTTTTGCTATTTTCTTATATAAAAATATAAAACGGAAGCGTTCGAGACATCTCCCAAATAGTTGGTGGCTAATATTGCCTTTGTCTTATAAAGGGGTAAACTAGTCGGGTAATCCTTAAAAAAATCTACGTGAGGAAACTGTATAAATTTAAATGTTTCTCACGAAAGTTTTGTTTTGTTGTATAATACAGATATGTTTTAATTTTTAAATGGCGTTGGTGTATTAACTTTTACTTTTTATTTAATTGTTTATTATATTTAATTACTTACTTATTTACTACTAGCAAAATAATGCTGAAAAAAAATACATTCCTTAGAATTGCATCTTTACCTACTAATACAACAGTTAAACTCAGTAATTTATTTTAAAAAATACCATAAGTTAGCTTTATTCACCATTTTAGCTATATTTTTGAGGCGATCTTAAAAGTGATTGTTATAGAAAGTTATTTTAAAAACCAACCATATAACAACAAAGAACAAAACAAAAAACACTTAATTTATTATGCTGACCCTACATTAACCGCTATTCGCTGTCTAATCTCGTACGGCAAGTTATTTGCGTGTTACTATCTCACGCACGCACTGCCCGCTTGTTTTGCTGACGCTACTACCATACGCGTCTCTTGCTATCTGTACCGCAGAGAAAACAGATAGAAATACCCTTTCTAAAACACTTAGTACTAATTTACATTTGTTGGGAATTAGTTTTATGGTTTAGTTACACTGTTTTAGAGCGATTAGGGATTATTAGATTTCTTGGATGCGTTCCTTGCGAAGTATGTGCGAGACTTTGAATGATAGATTGAGGAATGATGTGATAAGACAAAGTTGCGGTTTAAAAGATGATGTAGTGACAAAAATTTAAAGGAGTATGCTTAGGTGATTTGGTCATGTTGAAAGAATGAGTGAACGGCGATTAACAAAAGGAATTAATAAGGCGGATGTCAGTGGAAACGCCAGTAGAGGACGCCCTAGAAGGACATATGTACGTAGGTGTCATTGGTGATGTTCTTCAAAAAGGACAGGTGCGTAGTACTTTCAACCGGCGTGCGTAATATGACAAGATGTATGAACGTGGACGAAGCGAAAGGAGTACGTAAGGATCGTAGCATATGGTGTTCTACAGTTTCTGCCATGGGAAAAAGGGCTTGAGTTTCTGTATGTATGTATGGATGATCATAATAATTTTTGGTACTACGCACGTTTTTCCGATAATGCATGTTTCGGGATTACTCGATTATTTTGGACTCTCTTGGATCAAAAAGCATAATTAGCCCATCACTGTCCCACTGCTGGGCACGGGTCTCTTCTTACATTGAGAAGGGCCTTAATCCGTCACGCTGGCCTGGTGCAGGTGTGCAGACTACACACACCATCGAGAACTTTGTCTTCACCGTTAATGCAAGTGGTAATCAAATTCTATCCGCGCATGACTTCGAAGTTAGAGGTCCGGATCGAACTCAGACCATCCTGCATGGAATGCTATCACTGCTTTTCCCTTTATCATTAACTAGCTTTCGCCCGCAGCTTCGCTTGCGTGAAATTTTGAACCCGTTAAGTGACGATTTTCCATACAAACTTTCATCCCCTATTTAACTCCCTTAGGGGTTGAATGTCGAAAAATCCCTTTTTAGTGGATGCCTACGTTACAAAAGGAATCTACTATCAAAATTTCAACTTTCTAACCCCAACGGTTTAGGCTGTACGTTGATAGATCAGTCAGTCAGTCAGCTTCTCCTTTTATATGTATAGATTTTTCATAAAGTTGCAATATAAAGATTACAGTAATGTATATGTACATAATGGTTGTTTGAAATCTGTAGATTGTGAAAAAAGGGGTTCGCTAAAAAAAAAGCAATTTTTATTAGTGTTTTCGAGTTTAGAATTTTTACCTAAATCTTAGGTCAACAACAGAGTTGTTAGTAAAAGTGCAGTATTTTTGGGAGTATTTTCAAGAGTGATAGAAAACCAATAAGGGTGACCAATCGTCTGGTATTCTTTGATCAAATATCTACGCTTTCCTAAGCCCTATGCTAAGACATTCAGTACTGATGTAATTTCTTCTATTACAACATATTGCAATATAAAGTAAAAAGATATAAAAGAATAAAATAAAATGAATGTTTTACTTCACAATAACAGATACGATTCAAAATATGACACAGGTCAGTAGCAGTTAAGTAAATACACATTGTATACAAACGTACACATTACACTTGTAACGCACTTATTTAAATGGAGTTAAGGTTGAATTCTGTGTAAATTACTGTCTAAAATGATATTAGTATTGTAAATAGCATTGCTTATAGTACACCTAAGTTGTTGGACTGTGCAATCAGATGACTGGACAATGCAGCGACTAAAAAACTGTAGAGTGGTTGTTGTCACTTAAGTTATTTGATAAAAAGACATGGTCTGAGATTGAAACTAAACTAGTCTGTCCCATATTTTTTCTGACTAAATTTAATTCAATCAGATGTGTGACTAGCTTTTTCCTTCTTTTTTTGTACAGTAATTATACATGGCTGTCATTTAAAAGAGTTAAGTCATCATGCTTCTGTTATTTTTTCTTCGCACATGCTAAGCTCATTAGAATAATTAAGCAAAGTAAACGAGGACGACTGCCTCGTTGGTCTAGCGGTCGCAAGTGTGACTGCTGAGCTGAGTTTGATCCCCAGGTCAAGGAAAGTGACATTGGGTTTTTCCGTGTGGAATTTCTCAGTAGCAGCCCGGAGTCTGAATTTGTGCCCGGTTGATGGCAATACGCTCGCCCCCTACCTATTACATGGGACGTAAAACATAACGGCGAAATGTGGGTGTACCATATAACTCTGCCAGCTCTTTGGGGAATACAGGCGTGAGTTTATGTTAAACGAGGAGGAAAGCGAAAAACAAAAAAAAAACAATAATCGTTTGTAGTGTGTTAGTTGAAATAATAAAATTTGCCAATAGAATACCTATCTGCTCTTGTCTACAACTAAGCATCGATCCATAATTCCATAAGGATACCTACGCTGCTGATATTTTGGCTGTTCTATTTTCAAATAATTTTAGCATCAACACCAACTCCACCCCTCCTCTGTTCTTGCACAGAGCTACTGATAAATCGGCACAAGTCTGCGCACATTACAATTAGACCGAATCTGTAAGGACATAAATTAAATAATGTAGACGTTTAATAAGTGATCCTTGCATTCTCGCATACAGCGGTCCCGTTTTGATTGTACCTGATATGGTATGAATCAGAGTTATAACGTTGATTGTAGCTGAAAACTTGTTCGAAAGAACGTTCAACAAGCATTTGTATCAACAGCTTTGGTCGAAGGATTGCCAGTTTAGGTCCAATTGAGACTATAGTGTTGATATCGATATATCTATCAATTGTATTATTATAACAATCGTTAAACACATTCATATTTATGATAAGTTCCGGTTTACTCACGTGCATTCAGTTCGACTCGCGACCTCGTCGCGTGTTCAGCTCATGATTATGGGCTCCGGTTGGGTCCGAAACTAGTCGGGCAATCCCGAAACATGCACGTGAGTAAACCGTAACTAATCATAAATGTATTAATTGCAGTTCATCATATACAGCATGACTGGTAAGTAAGACAATTTACATCCGAAAACTATGAACTCTGCTCATCATTCTGTACAACTTTTACTATGAGACGAACGCTCAATTCGTGAAAAAAAATTAGCTGTTCCATAATATTTTGTTAAAAGCAACATTGTTTATTATGAACGGAACAGCTGCTTTTTTTCACGAATTGAGGAATTGCAGAATGATGAGGAGAGTTCATGGTTTTCGGGTGTAGAATAACTAACCAGTCATGCTGTATAATATAGTTTTCATATTTTCACACATTCATACATTCTCATTATCGATACGGTATTCTAAGTAAATTCTTCTTCTTCTCTCATGTCGCTTATGCCGTGGTACAAAGATTAGCTAGTCAGCAAGTGGGGCTGACTACCCAGAGTGCGCCGGATGTAGTTAAGCATGCACTCGTGAAGGCTTTTTTAATGCACCTCATATGTAAATTCTAAGTAGAATGTTTGGATGCAAAATTTGATTGAGAGTAAAGCAGCTTATAAAGTTATTAGCCGGAAAATCTGTCAACTTTAGTTTGTGGCACAACTCTACACCTGTCATTGATTTTTGTAAAAATGATTTCGGAGGGCTTGATGTTGACTCTGCAAGGATAATGAGTGCAGGATTCATGCTTTTGTTATTAACTTGTACATTGCAAAATTATGCTCACATATATTGACCTAGAAACACAACACAAACAAGGGTTTAGTACAAAATTTCCGAAAAAAGGGTCCTGAGTTCACCACCAGAGCGTGCGCCATGCACACCCCCATATAAATATAGAAATTCCAACAATGTAAATTAAATCCTATGTCGTCATCATATTGCCTAATTTTGTTTTTCACCACACGAAGGTTTGACTGCAGACTGCATCCATTGACGTAAATTAGTCTTCTTTTCGCGTTTTAATCTACATTCGGTTCGGATATTCTTGGGCGCTGGCGCAAGACCCATGTGTTTATACGTCAATGTTCACATGGAAAACTATGCAGAGAAATTGTTTTTTCTATTAAAATCGATAAAAATTAATAAATCGGTTCAGGATAAGAGACTAGACCTATTTTTTATTTCCGAATTGCTCACAGTCTAATTTCCGGCTCCTTGAGTTCAAATGTAGACCACGTACAGAATAGCAGCATTCTGCATACACCGCTCCTTGTTATTTGATTGTGCCAAATAAGGTACGAATCAATTACCGCGTAGATTCCAATGTGTAAACTATTTAGCTATAAATTGTTAAGTCTTACAATGATTAATACGTTTAATTTTCAGGTGACCAACTAATCGTTTCAAGTTATTATGTGGTTTGATTTAGTTAATCGGTAGTCTTATAATTATTTTCTTGGTATTAGTTAATAGTTGGTTAATGGGGTGGTCAAACCTGAATGTTAGATTACAGCAGTGCCCGGTTACCACGCAGGTTGTAAACGAATTCGTGTCATTTCTTAAAATCACATGATCTAGTAGGTACTGGTGTAGATAGATCAAGCAAAAGATTAAAAAGGAAGAAAAAATTTTTTTTTTCTTATTTTTCCTTTCTAATCCACCTATTTTTGCTACCCATGGTTTCAATAAAAAAATGTCAAAAAAGAATTTCCAAGTTTTTATTTTTTATTCCGTGGGTCATTTCGATGCCTCGCATAAAATGAAAGCACCAGTGGCGTAGGGTGAATTTTCTTAAAAGGGAAGCCGGACCAAAAAATGCTTACCTTGCTCAAGTGTGATGCGTAAATTCCAGTAACTACTCGTTTCGAAAGTGAAGCCGATAGGAATCGAGTTGTATGGAGCCTTCGCCACTGGAAAGCACGGTTTCACAGTTGGCGGACACCACTAGCGCGACATCGCTCTTTGCAGTCAGTCAACTAAGGGTGCTAAAATTACTTAAAAATGTAAAAAAAACATTTTATTACAATATTTTTTGTGTTGAATTTCTGAATTTCATTTTGGCTTAATCTGCGTCACCAGTATATCACGCGGTTTGAATGAATTACACGAATTCGTTTATACCCTGTATTATATAATATTTTCCTTGCCAGAATTAAATTTGGTAACACTGAACTGATTAAACAATTACATAAAGCTGCATCCACGAGTAGTAATTTTAACCCATAACGATTGGTAAAATATAGGAACCCGTCGGACAGCAGTTGGTCTGTGGAAATACATTAATAATTGCACCTGGTTACACTAACCGCGTTAGAAGAAGCTAGGGACCATGAGAACTCCAGATCATTAACTGTTCATTATGCTAATTCGATCTCTAAACTTTTCAATAGCTAGCATTTGCATTTCACCACCTTATCAATAGTGATAATGATAAGGTGTCCTGTCATGCCACATTGTTGTGGGATCGATCTATTTTCACTGACAGGACTATTGTTGTCAATAAGCCTGATATAGTGGTAATAGATCGAGCAGAGCGCCGCACAATGATTGTTGATATCACAGTACCTCATGACGAGAACCTTGTGAAAGCTGAAAAAGACAAACAAATAAAATTTCTTGATTTAGCACACGAGGTTGTGTGGGATGTGGACTCAGCAGTCATTGTGCCGATAGTCATAACGGCCAATAGCCTAATGGCCAAGAGCCTCGACCAACACCTCAAGAGGCTCTCGCTGGGTGGCTGGATCAAGGGCCTGGGGCCTAATTCTCCTAAAATAAATCTTGATAAATCACAACCGAACCAAGGCCGAACCGTTCATTCAGACAGTTCTCAATTTCAAAAGCTATCAAATTGTTTGACACAAAAAACAAAATCAATCATTTTGAAAGTTTTCGAAAACAAAAACTGACTGACGATTGTGGTTCGATTGCGTTTGGCAACAATTTATTTTAGGAGAATTGGGCCCCTGATACAGAAAGCAGTCCTCCTCGACACGGCGCGTACCTATTGTGATGAGGTTCCTGTCTCTGGAGCCCTAACCACCGATAGCTTGGACTCTGCTCCCGATGCCGGTGGACCTATATTTTTAAATGTTTTATTATACAGATTTATATTTAAAAATGTTAAAATAAGAAAGCAAATGAATAAGACCCAATTTCACCATACAATGTTAGTTGTTAATGTTCTGTTAAGCTGTCAATGTCAACTTCAATGTACTGTTAAACAGTCTGTTAAAATGTTTAACAGGACATTAATAACTAACAGAGTATGGTGAAATTGGGTCTAAAGGTGATAATGACAAGATTATTATAATAATAATAATAATAATAATAATAATATATTTATTTGCATAAAACATGGTATGAAAGGGTCTTATAATACATAATAGAACAAACATGTTTTGCTAAGAATATACATAGCATGCAAAATTTTAGTAAAGAACATTATTTATTTTCAAAGAATTCTTTTACACTATAGAAGTTCATTCCGTTTAACCATTCTTGTAGTTTCTTCTTAAAAGAATACCTTGTATTTAATATTTTAAGTGTATTAGGTAATTTATTATATATCCGAACACTCATAGCCAAGCAGCTTTTATTATATTTTGTAAGCCTAGGAGCGTCGTTTAACACGAGTCTGTGCGGGTCTCGCCGATTTCGAGGGTTTACATCATTTACTGTTTTAAATAGCTCTTTGTGTTTCCATACGAACATGCATATTTCATAAATATATAGACAAGGTAGCGGTAACAAGCCAAGTTTCTTAAATACGGGTCGACATGAGTCGTCAGGTTGAAGCCCGTATATAGCCCTAACGCATTTTTTTTGAGCAACAAATGCTCTATTTTGGTCGGTGCTGTTGCCCCACATTACAAGTCCATAGCGTAGTATTGATTCTACATACGCGTGGTAAGATAATATAGCCGTTTTTAAGTTCGTTACGTTTTTTACTTGTTTAAGCGCATATACAAATTTATTAATTTTACCAGAAACATTATCTATATGCATTTTCCAGTTTATGTCTTCATCAATAGTGACTCCTAAAAACTTGGTGTGTGTTACTGATTTAATTTTGTGTATATTTAGTTTAAAATTATATTTATTATTATTACATTTATTAAATTGTATATAAACGGATTTATCAAGATTTATTTCCAAATTGTTTAGGTTAAGCCAGTTAGTTAAGATGTCAATTGTATTATTTATGTCAGTTTCATGGTCATTAATTGTACTTTTTTTTTTATTGGACGTTACTACAATGGAGATATCATCAGCGAATAATATACATTTATGATTAGTTATTTCAATTATGTCATTTATGTATAATATGAATAAGATCGGACCCAGTATGCTTCCTTGTGGGACACCGAATCTATTATATTTGTATTCAGATGAATAGGGTGTTACGTCTTTATTTTCATTAATCTTCGTTATAGTAACACATTGTTGCCTATTATCAAGGTATGACGCTATCCACTGTAAGGTTGGCCCCCTGATCCCGATTGTCTCTAGTTTTTGTAGCAGTAAATTGTGTGAAACTAGGTCGAACGCTTTGGACAAATCAAAGAATAAACCTGTGGTGAAATTGTTGTCATTTATATTTGACAATATAACTTTCATGAGAGTGTAGATGGCTAATGTTGTGGACTTATCTTTTTGAAAGCCGTATTGTTCTTTCTTAATTATATTAAATTTATTACAGTAATCAATAAGTCTCTTATACATGCATTTTTCATATATCTTAGACAGGATGGGTATTAGTGTAATGGGGCGATAGTTATTTATGATACATTTTTCACCTTTTTTGTACAGTGGTTTAACAATAGAAAATTTTAACGCTTCTGGAAAAGTTCCAAAGATAAACGACAAATTAATCAAATGTGTTAATATGTCTACAATTTCATTGGCACATGTTTTAATGATTTTAGTGTTTATTTCATCGTAACCTTCAGAATTGGTATTATTCAATAGCATTATTTCCTGTCTAACTTCATTTACCGACATGGGTTTAAGAAACATAGAGTTGACAGTTAAATTTTTCCTAGAACTACCACCTTTAAAATTGGTCTGTATTAATTTATTGGTCGAGTTAATATAGTGGTTATTAAAGGCGGACGCTATTTCAAGTGGATTTGTGACTAATGTGTTGTTAACTTTGATGGTCTCTATATTATCTCTGGAATTTGTATAATTTAGCTCATTTTTTATAACGTTCCATGTAGCCTTGCATTTATTGTCGTTTTTATTAATAAATTTGATGTTTGCGTTCTTTTTAGATTTAAAGATGCATTTTTTAAGGAGGTTAGAATAATTAATATATTTGTTTTTGTTAGTTAAAGTTTTATTTTTATAATATCCATGTCGCAGTGTCCGTTTTGTCTTACAACTTTGTTTCAAACCCTTGCTGATCCAATTTTGTTTCTTTTTGTTTTTTATGTTTACTTTTACTCTTAATTTAGGGAAACAAAGATTATACAGTAGGCATAATATTTCATGAAAACCACTGAATGCTACGTTTGCGTCACTTACTGTATATATATCAGACCAAGATAGATTATGTAAACATTCCTTAAACTTTCGAATATTATCCAAATTGTAATCTCTTTTGTAGATATAGTATATTGACTGTTTTTGTGTCTTATTTCTTAAAGGAAAGCTCAACATTTGTGCTGTGTCGTGGTCGGATAGGTGGAGTGGCATTACTGTAGCAATAGCATCAGGAATATTACTTAAAATATGGTCAATACAAGATGACTTGCGTGTTGGTACATTAATGTGTAATTTCAGATTGTAATTGTATGATAGATCTTGTAATTGATTAGTAATATTGCCTTTTTTTAGAGTGTTAATGTTAAAGTCACCCGCTAGAACTATATTTATTTTTGATTTATATTTTTGAAATAGGTTATGCAAGAGACTATTTAACTTAATTAGGAATTGGGTGGGATCAGACTGAGGTGTTCTATAGATACAAATAATTATCAACTTATGATAGGTAAGTTCTATGCCGCATACTTCGAATGTATTTTGCAAAGCGTAGGTATTTATAAGTGGTAGGTCTTTAAAGATAAGGCTTTTTTTAACTAAAATGCAAGTCCCACCTCTTTGCTTCTCTCTGCAGAAGTTGGCAGCCATCTCATAATCATAAATTTTAATATAACTTTCATAGCCTTTTTTTATAAAAGTTTCGGACAGACATATTACATCTGGGTCATTTTGTACTTCTCGTAGTTCTAGTAAGGTTAATTCGAGGAGTTCTTTTTTAGATAAGACACTGGCAATATTTTGATGGAGTATTCTAAAGTTACATGCTACAGAAAGTGGTGTTTTAGGCTCGAAAAAACGTAACGTTCTTATTTATAGTGGGAAAATAATACGGAATAGTCCCTCTCTGAGCTTTTTCAAGGGGATTTATAAGGTTATCCGTTTTTTTTGGCTTTATGTTTCTACGACCAAAATAGAAAGGAATTGTCCCTTTTTTGGGTTCATTTTCATTGGTATTTAATTTAAGGCTTGATTTGTTACTCGCTATTCGCTTTATAAGTTCTCTTGGGTTTAAGTAGTTCTCGTTGTAGTCATTACAGTCTATAAGATAGTTTATTGTTTTACACAGTTCGGATATTTTAGAGGTTTTGCTTTCTAGAAATTTACATTTTTTATAACTTTTACATACATTTTTGATACGATAATTAAGTTTTTTAACATCTAAAAACTCATTTTTAAACACATTTAATACAATTATCATATCGACGCTAGAAAGGCAAATTGTATTAACGACCATTGCATAAATTGTTCAATAAATTGATTTGAAGTTCTACTTTTCACAAAAAAAATCATAGTAAATTAACTTCTGGAGTATTCTTGATGAAACTCAGAATAGTTATTATTTAATATGTTTATTATTTAATTCCTAAGTCAAAAAAAATGTACATAAGTTTTTTGATATACTTTTAGGAGATAATACAAGGTTGTGAATAATCTTGGTTAGGTAAAATTGACTTAAGTCACAATTTCAACATTAGAGGTCCTGTAAAAAATGTTTTAACGATAGAATAGCTGCATACAACCTACAACTAAAGTATCTTACGTTCTATTTGGTAAACTTTAATATTCCAATAAAATGTTTTATCAAACCGAGCATATTCAACCGATGAAAACCAAAAAATCTAATCTCACTCATTAAACTTAGTTCCATCTAGGATCAAGGTATTATATCCCAATATTATTATATTTTTTAGCGATAGTTAAAAAATAAAATATAAAATAAAGAAGTATAAAATTGTTTATTATACAAAAGCACACTTCACAAACTTATACAGTTGATAAGTGACAACATAAACGTAAAACAACTTCTTTATCATTAAAAAAAAACTAAATCAACTTTGAGATCACTGTCAGTCACATGAAAATTCAATCTTTTGTTACATGTTATTCACAACAAAACAAAATAAAAAACAACTTATACATTTATAATTAAACAAGAAAACTACTTAAATTTGAGATCAATCAGTCACATGAAAATTATGCAGATGTTCGTATAATAATTATTGCAACAAAAAATTTGGCTGCTAATTTCAATATTATTGAAAGTTTCGTAAGTTTTTTCTGTATCAGAGTGTTCAATGTAATCACAATCCTGAAAATAAGTTGTAAATAAGTTCATTAAATTCTACTCTTAGCACCAAACCAGGTAGTCTGGTGTTTAAATTTTTCAGAAGATAATATAGGTAGGTACCTATAACAATAAACCCGGATTTCAAAAAATATTAATTGTATTTTACAACAGATGTTAAATTATAATAAGATAGTTTAATCATATCGTAATTAATTGATCTTACAAATAGGTATCCACATAGAACTTATAGACTTACATCATCCTGAGTACAATCCTTATTCCTCTCTGTAGTCACGGCTCATCTTCCTTTTTTTTTTTTTGCGGAAGATGTCCGGTCCTTTGGAAGGCATACACGGGGACACAGGTCCAACGCGCAGAGGCCCCTATGAGAACATTAATCTAAAATGGGGTGGGGCACCAACCGGGGACTATCCACGGCTGCACTATTGGAGTACAGTCATGGACCGTTCCAGGTGGGTGCAAGACTATTGTAAAATATGGTGAAAAATATCTGGTCTATGGGAAGGGGTGTTAGGTGGACTAGATAACTTCTATTGCCGGAAGAAAACGGCGTCTGCCTTTCAACATTTAAAATTGAAGTGTTGGCAGACGGTGACTCGCCAGCTCACTAGCTGGGCCCCCTGAAAAGCCGCCAGTACATAGGCGAAGGGGGCAACAGACGTGTGAGCGGAAAAAATCCTTATTTATTATTATTGTTGGCGACAGCGGTTTAAGCGAAGAATATTGATTAAAGTAATTATTGTGGCCAATATCCTGAATGTAAGAAAGACATGAATAATAAAAAATCGAAATCGTAATAAATATTATCAAGGTACTAATTACATTTTATTAAAATGGTTAGGTAGGTTAAGTACCTACGCAATTGTAGATAAGTGTGATAAGGTCAAAAACCTAGTTGAATAAAAAAGGTAAATAGCATACATAGGTACTTGATTGTTGGTTTCCTTAATAATAATATCCGATTGGTCTGCTACTACGTTTTCGTCCTAAAGTAAAAAACGATTTGTGTAAAATGTAGGTTTTTAATAATACGTAAGTACTCGCTTCATGCATTTTGATTTAGTAGGTACTTTAAGATTTACACTAACCTGTTCACAATCAGCTGAATTTGGTTCAATATCAAACCTTAATCTCCTTCTTAGTCTAACGTTTTTTAATATTTTCTTGCATCGTTCGGACGCCATGATAAATTAATGTTTTACACTCCTAAGTGAAAACAATTTTCGAGTAGAAGCAGCGGGCAATTCGTGCGTGACCGGCATCGACAGTGCGTGATCGACTGAAGCGCCCTCGCAACGGCCAGACCTCATACGCAGCGCTTCGTGAGCATAAAATGCGCTCCTTGAGTACAGCTTATCCACCACTTTTTCACCCAAAAAAGATTTTTTAAGTAGGCTTAACTTACTTAATACAAAAAACTTTGCTTAAATTAAAGTAGCTTAAATGCTAACGATGCGTCAAAACCGTTTCAGGTAAAAATGTATGATCGACCAACTTGCTATTGAACATTGACGACAAAATGCGCTTAACGTCCAAGTGATTGAAATTAGCTGAAAGGTACAGTGTATTAACGGAAAATAAACAAAAAAGTACACGCAAATAAATTGTTTTATTTTCAAAATTGGATAAAGTGGCCAATTAGTAAAAAGGTTTATTGATAAAAAAAAAATTCAAATGATTAGATAAAGTGTTTTAACATCAAATCTTTATTTAGACAAAAAAAAGCAAAATGAATAATGGCCATTTTTTTGACGTTATGTACGGTTTATGAAACAATTGACGAAAATGGTTGGATTTAAAACAAAATTAAATACGAAAATGACTGAAATCACCGTTGTATTAACGACCACAAAAGTGCTCGGATTTAACTGGAACCTATACCATTCGAAAGAGAAAAATCTGCCGATTCCAACAGTGTAAATAACTCAATTTTGACCAAAGTGGTCGATAATACAATATGCCTTTCTAGCGTCGATATTGTTATAAAATGTATCCAATACAATTTGTAGTTGGGATAATATATATTTTAAATTGTGATCATTTTCTCCTACACAAATTACAAGTTTGTCATCAGAGTTTAGCGTAGTAGTGCGGCAATTCATTATTATTTGACTACTCAATGCATTTGGTTTCGTTTCAGCGATAATTCGATACTGTTCATACTTTGTATTTTGTCTGGAACGCATGATGGTTGCGGCTAACCCGACACATTGTTGTGAGCCGAAGATAAGAACTCTTCTATTTGTCGATTCATGTTTTTGCTCTTGAATATAAGTAGGTGTTTTCGTGCAGATTTCTGACACCTGAGTTTGTTTAGGTATTTTCTTATTATAGTGTTTCAATGTATTTATTTGTTTCGTGAAATCTTCTATCTGTTGTTGTGCGTCTTTTAATTGTTGTTGTAGATTTGTAATTTTCTGTTGTAGATACACTATATCAATACTTTTGTTACAATCAACATTCGACTTGCTTGCCAGAGGGGTGGAAGGTGTGGAGAATGCATGCTGATGTAGCAGGGAGTGTCTTTTTCCTTTAGAGTTGATGCCTGGACTATTTTCAAAGGCCGAGGAAGAATGGCAAAGTAATTTTAATATTTTTATTTCTGCAGTTAACTTGTTCAATTGTTGGTGGAGATTGTTATTTTCTAGTATCGTATTTTCTAGCTCATTTTCTGTACTATCGAGTTTGTATGTGAGCTCTTTTATTGTGTCTTTCATTTCTAAAATTGACAATGTTTCAGATATTGTGCCGTCCACACTCTTAGACAGTTTACTGGGTGTGTTATACGATTCATCTGATGTTTCATATTCGGACAGTATATGGGAGTCTAAGATTTCGGAAGTATTCTGAACTGCGCGCTTTATAGCTTCGTGTTGTTTATTCTGGACATAGCGTGTTTGTTCCGGAGAGGAGCGGTCTACGTCTGTGTTTGGTTTTTTCCTCATTGTGATGTTAGATACGTGGCTAGTGTTTGTGACTTTTTTATTTTTTATGCATGTCCTGCATCTCCATTTCCTCTTGGATTCCTGGTCCATGAGGCGGTAGGTTTGTTCCGGAAAGCCATCACAATCCGGTTCATATCGATTGTTGCATATTGAACATGAAGCTGTTTTTTTGATGTCGACAGATTTCTTGCATTTAAAACATATAGCTTTCACTGGCACCTTGCGGTCGCTTTTCGTACCAGTTTTCGGTGACATTTTATAATATATTCTTAGTGTACTTTAATTAAATGCTTATTGTTCAAAAAATCAACAAGTTAAAAAGAAATAAGAAATTTTAAAAAACACAAAAAGTAAAACCGATTGTGGGGCTCGAACCACCGTCACCGAACGTTGTTACTGGAGCGCTTCTTTATGCAATGCGCTATTCGATCTTAGAGATATTGCTTGAAATTATGGTGTGTATTGTATGTGGGAATTATTAGTGAAGATCCGTTGGACAGATTTGAAATTATGTTTAAAAGTTCAAAGTCCGTTTTCTTTGTTTTGGTAGATCACAATTTTTTGCTATAAGTTATTGTTTATCACTTTTTTTTTGCACTTTTAGTGTGTTACTATTATATTGTATTGTTGAGTTGCACTTTGAGCACTGTTTAGATGATTTTTAAAGTATTTATAAATTACAATTAGCAGGATGAGTTTTTGGAAGCGAACACTTTGTTTATTTTAAACCAATGATATTATATACATAAACTTTATTTAAAGCTTAGATATCATCTTCGTTTGATATTTTAACCGCACTGCACTATTCAATAAAAGTTATTTAGTCAATTATTGATATTTCGAAATGTAAACAACGGCAACGCTTCTGATCATTGTCCTTTATTGCACTTTTCACGTAAATTACTCTGAGATAACAATTGTGTTTGATTGTTGCACTATTGGGATTATAATGTACCACTTATTTGTGTCTAAACTTCGTGTTTTATATTTTTAATTAATTTTTATACACAGAGTAGAAGTTACGCGTGTCACTAGCGACATCTGTTTCGTTGAACACATAAATGTCATATTTCTAGGTCACATTTAGCTTATCTGGTCATTAGTTACGGATTACTTATTGATAGGTTGGTGAAATCGCCCCTAAGCCAGATTAATTTCTATGCTGATTGTATGACTGATTCTGATCTAAAACAATTATAATTTGTGTTTCCTAAACAAACTTCATAACGATAACAAATTATCTAGTAATGTTTCCCTTTGGGCTATTATCAACGACACGCCGCTCAACATAATACGTCAAATTGTGCCTAACAAAACCCACTCACTATAACAAACAAACAGACACTGATGAAATACGATAAGTCTAGTACTATCTAAGTAAAACATACAATACAAAATACAATACTCTTTATTCTATACAAAACAAAAAAGATACCTTAAACTTTTTTCTATCTTCCATCTCCATCATCAGATCAGCACCATGTATTAATATTGTTGCATCCTGGTCCATGAGGCGGTAGGTTTGTTCCGGAAAGCCATCACAATCCGGTTCATATCGATTGTTGCATATTGAACATGAAGCTGTTTTTTTGATGTCGACAGATTTCTTGCATTTAAAACATATAGCTTTCACTGGCACCTTGCGGTCGCTTTTCGTACCAGTTTTCGGTGACATTTTATAATATATTCTTAGTGTACTTTAATTAAATGCTTATTGTTCAAAAAATCAACAAGTTAAAAAGAAATAAGAAATTTTAAAAAACACAAAAAGTAAAACCGATTGTGGGGCTCGAACCACCGTCACCGAACGTTGTTACTGGAGCGCTTCTTTATGCAATGCGCTATTCGATCTTAGAGATATTGCTTGAAATTATGGTGTGTATTGTATGTGGGAATTATTAGTGAAGATCCGTTGGACAGATTTGAAATTATGTTTAAAAGTTCAAAGTCCGTTTTCTTTGTTTTGGTAGATCACAATTTTTTGCTATAAGTTATTGTTTATCACTTTTTTTTTGCACTTTTAGTGTGTTACTATTATATTGTATTGTTGAGTTGCACTTTGAGCACTGTTTAGATGATTTTTAAAGTATTTATAAATTACAATTAGCAGGATGAGTTTTTGGAAGCGAACACTTTGTTTATTTTAAACCAATGATATTATATACATAAACTTTATTTAAAGCTTAGATATCATCTTCGTTTGATATTTTAACCGCACTGCACTATTCAATAAAAGTTATTTAGTCAATTATTGATATTTCGAAATGTAAACAACGGCAACGCTTCTGATCATTGTCCTTTATTGCACTTTTCACGTAAATTACTCTGAGATAACAATTGTGTTTGATTGTTGCACTATTGGGATTATAATGTACCACTTATTTGTGTCTAAACTTCGTGTTTTATATTTTTAATTAATTTTTATACACAGAGTAGAAGTTACGCGTGTCACTAGCGACATCTGTTTCGTTGAACACATAAATGTCATATTTCTAGGTCACATTTAGCTTATCTGGTCATTAGTTACGGATTACTTATTGATAGGTTGGTGAAATCGCCCCTAAGCCAGATTAATTTCTATGCTGATTGTATGACTGATTCTGATCTAAAACAATTATAATTTGTGTTTCCTAAACAAACTTCATAACGATAACAAATTATCTAGTAATGTTTCCCTTTGGGCTATTATCAACGACACGCCGCTCAACATAATACGTCAAATTGTGCCTAACAAAACCCACTCACTATAACAAACAAACAGACACTGATGAAATACGATAAGTCTAGTACTATCTAAGTAAAACATACAATACAAAAT
The DNA here is from genome assembly GCA_905220435.1 of Amphipyra tragopoginis. NCBI lineage: Eukaryota > Metazoa > Arthropoda > Insecta > Lepidoptera > Noctuidae > Amphipyra > Amphipyra tragopoginis. The sequence goes on from HG992009.1 coordinate 19,188,741, forward strand.
ACAATACTCTTTATTCTATACAAAACAAAAAAGATACCTTAAACTTTTTTCTATCTTCCATCTCCATCATCAGATCAGCACCATGTATTAATATTGTTGCATTGTCACCAAAGTTACGTAGGTATGCCAAATTTCAGCTCAATCGGATGCCAGCAAGTGTTTAAAAAATGGATAGCAAATTTTGAACCGGAAACACATACGAACGAAGCAAGTTAAATAAAAGCTTATAAACTAATGTAAGTCAGATTAATTACTTTTCTACGTGAAGGATAAGCTGTCAAGGTTAAGAGAAAACCAAGGTCAAATCAGTTTTGATGGAGCCTCGGTGCAGGGGGTGCCTACTTTTGGTCACAAGAAAAACCACTCGAAGGGGACGACGGGTGCTTTAAATTTATTTTGGTTGTAATGTTAATTTTAATTACAATGGGTGGTCTTATCGCACTAGGCGCCAGACAGCCTTAGGATGGACATATTTGCAAGTAAAAAAAAACTGGTAGTTCGCTACATTGTAGGTCATCCACATAAAAGATCAACAGGTTATCGAATTTACCTATAACTACAACACTATTGCCGCTTCAAAATATTACGTAACCTTAAAGACTATAAATCCGTGTACAAATTAGTGCACTCTTATACAAAAACTAAGGACATACATCTACCAAGCATGTGACTGTTCGGTCTGTCGCGTACAGCCTTCGACACGGTCTGACGCCTACAAGTATGGCTAATGACACGGAAAATGTACTGCTCATGTACTGACAATCGTATTAAATAGGTTTCATAACGTTATGCTTGCCATCCGCGAAGGGTAAAGGCAGGGCTGCCATCCGTCCGGGTTTCCTCGGATTTGTCCTAGTTTGGGAGAAAGCTCGGGGGCTTCCGGGGGTATTGTCAAAAAGTGTCCAGGTGAAAACCAGACCCATTGCGTTGGCAGTTTCGTTCGGTTTCTATTCCACGCAGCACACACACGTACGTGACTTACGTACTTACTTGATACCAATACGAACTGAACCTCACTCCGCACTCCTCCTGCCAGAAGCACAGGCACGACGAATTTATATTTTGGGTATATTACTATTAATACATCAAAATTATGATTTTCATACTTTTTTAATGGATATATTCAAGGGTGCCGGGGAAAAAATCCCGACTTTGACCAAATGTCCGGGGTTTCTTATTAGTATTTTCTTAAAGAAAAACCGAGTCACTTATCAGCTAACTTATTAGCATGCGCATTATTGGTTTTCTTGTGTCGGCACGAGCTATATCACAAGAGCTCAAAACGTGGTGTAATAATACCACTCAGCAGATAGCCAGCAAGGTTGGTCATGAGTCTGACTGCACGAATGACGTACTAAAGTATCGTCACTCATGGCGGCTCTTTGCTTTTAGTTTAGTTAGCTTAGATTGCATGCCCCATTGGCTAGAGACGCGTCAGGTCTCGCCAATAACTGCTCGGTTCGTAGAAACGGTCCGCAAGGACGATTAACAGCAGTCCAAGAGAAAACAAAGAAAAAAGAAAGGAGGCTCTTTGCATGCACGCCTAAGTATTAGTTAGATCATGGTTTTACGTAAATAGTCTTGAAATCTGAACTCTTAATAGTCATAGAATTCGGACCTCGGGAAGCTTCGCTAGGCAAGGCTGCAAAAAACTGCTACCGAAACAAAAGTGTGCTTTTACAACGCTCCCTAAAAATTAAGTTAACTGCTGAACACTTCCCCCGATACCTCAACAAGAATGATGTTCAACTCACTTTTTATTCCTGAAACGTGTCAACATAAATATGAAATTGATATAAAATAAACAGCGAAGTACATTGAGTCCCGCGCATTAACGCATTTAACATAAAAATCTTTTTAATTCACACGTTTTGAGTTCTCCGCGTCCCTATTCTGTTTTTAGTTAATGCTTTGGAAGAAATGATGATGAAAATTGATGAATAGATTTTAAGTTGAGTTGTTTTATGTTTGCAGGTGGAGGACTGCAGACCAACTTACACTCGGGAGTAATGAATCCGGGTCACCAACATAAACCTTAAAATCTCAGAAATTAAGAATGCTAGCATAATGAAATAAAAAATATTTTATAGACTATTTAAGAAGTTTTATTTGAGTGGTATTAAATAGTCTAATAACATATTTTTAATTTGAATAAGCTATCATTCTTAATTTCTGAGAAGATAAGGTTAATAATATAAATATGTCCTCAGTCACTTGTGTACTTTTTTTTTTGCGACATTTTATGCCGGTCTCTTATCTGCTAAAACCCACGGTGTTCCTTCTCCTGACCCTTGGCCGAGGTCGCGGGATTCGCAGCTGCATGCACCGCGACCCCGGCAGGCCTCGGTCCGCCAGCCCCTGGCAGACTTCTTCGTCTGTGGGGCCTTGCCCCACGTCCTCCTGAGACGAGGCGCGCACGGAACACAGCGCACCGCCTTCTCGGGCCTGTTAGTCACTCGTGTCCTCAGTCACCAATGGTGACCCATTGGTGAGGTGACTGAGGCCTTTATCGAGCTGTTTTCTGTTAACAAGGTGATGAGAAATTTTTATGAATAGATTTATAATAAGTTGTGTTGGTGTGTCTTTGCAGCAGAACAACCTATCTGTTACCATAGGTGAGGTGACTGAGGCTTTTATTGAGAGGATCAAAAGCAATGTAGATTTTCTGATGGCTTCAGATGATCGCCGCTCTTGAAAGAGTAGTGGTTATCTGATACCATCAAAGTACGCAGGCGCCAAAGATGACTGACACGTTCCTCTAAATAATAATCTTTCATTGTTCAAATAAACTTACATTTGGAACTAGCTTCCACACTAGGATTCCCTGTTTCGTAGACGTTAGGCAAAACTACTGCTACTAATTTACACATATTAAAATAATAGTTAAAAACTGTTGTACACAAAAATATGACGGCGTCGTGTTGCGCTGCGACTCCTAATTAAAGTTATGTTACTCCAGTCACCACGCTGCGTTTGGTCAACGCAGCCAATTTTCTGCATATCACCGTCAGGGTCTCGTTGCACCACGCGCATGTAATCCCCTCTAACACAACTCTATAAGATAATATCTAACTTAAGCCATACTTCAACAATAACTTATCAATTATGTCGTATATGTCACACCTGCAACCACATAAGTGGTCTTCCGACATCTCCACCACAGAGTACAATGATAAATGACGTCGGACATCAGAATAAGTAGGCAGAGCGTGTAGTCCGACGCGTCTGTTTGAATGGGAGGCGCATTAACGCGCGGCATTCATCAACCGACTAATGACACGTCCGCACGTCACACTGGTGTGGTGCAAGCGATAAGAGGTCGTGAATGGTAAGTTTTATTTGTATAAAACTGTTGTAAACAGATATTACTGTCCATTGATGGATATTCTATCGACCCATAGAATTTCATTGCTGAATACGGACATAGTTACATATATATATATTTGCCTAGCCTTTTCCCAAGTATATTGGGGTCGGCTTCCAGTCGAACCGGATGCAGCTGAATATCAGTATTTTACATGGAGCGACTGCCTATCAGACCTCCACAACCCAGTAACTGGGTAATACGATACTCTTGGTAAGACTGGTTCTCAGACTTTCTGGCTTCTGACCAACAGTAACGACTGTCAAAGATCTACAAATGACAGTCGGGACCAACGGTTTTACGTGCTTTCCGAGGCACGGAGGAAACTCGCTATGGCAAATGGTCACTCATCCACAGACCAACCTCGGCAAGCGTGGCTTAACCCGGAAGATCGGTCTATGCGGCTGTAATTATTTAGCCACGAGCTCCTCACGGACATAGTTACAGATAAGAGACAAAAAAAAATGTTTTCGCCTAAAATCTAGGTTATTACTTCAACTTGGCCTCAAAAACCGGTGTTGCTGCTGTCTATATTTAACTTGGAGTACCTATTCAGACTGTCGAGTAAGATGGTGACTTCACCATTTGTCAGTAATAAGATCCTCGTTAATCAGAGTCAGGACGCATCGAGAGCACCGCGCGCAACTAAGAGTGGTAAAATAGAGCAATTTGATAGTTTCTTTTATTTTTTTATTACTTTTTTAGGCGGCCTAAATCCACACTAATTGTGCAGATACTTTTTCGTCCAAATCACTGTGAAAACCTCCTCCACCAATACGTTTGATAAAAAACAAAATCGCCACTGCTTATTACTTATATCGCATCATGACGGATGGGAATATTAAAACATTACATATTTTCCTTTCTTTCTTTTTTCTCCGATGGCGTTTTCAGGTCTCCGCAATGCCTGAATAAAATTTACGGATGGTATACACACATTATGAATTTATATATAGGACAATATTCCTAGAGAGATAGACTTTACCTAAACAGTACCCCAAGTGTGAGTTTTTTTAGGTTACTACTATAGTTGCGTCACGCCAAATATGTATGAAAATTTAAGCAGAGCCTCTAGCGGCGAATAGCATGACTAAAAATTTATTTGACATTTTTGGCGTGACGCAACTACAGTAGTAACGTAAAAAACTCACACTTGGGGTATAGGTACTAAAAAGGTGTGTAGTTATGTGTTGTTAGGCTGAAAATAGGGCAACCTTTTGTTTTGGACGCACATAATAGCATAAAGCATATTCAGCCCATAACTGTCCTACTACTGCACGGGCTTCTTTTCAGAATGAAAAGGGTATAGGCATTAGTCTACTACGCAGGTCTGGTGCGGGTTGGCGGACAACACACACCATCGAAAACTTTATGGAGCCGTCTCAGGTGTGCAGGTTTCCTCACGATGTTTTCATACACCGTTAACGCATGTGATAATCAAATTATGATCCGCACATGAATTCGAAAAGTCTGAGGTACAAAACGATTTTAACCGTTGGATGAAATCGCTCGAAGACAATGGTCTGAAGATCAGTCGTAAAAAGACAGAGCATATGTCGTGTATATTCGATGGCCATACGGACGTAAGTCAGATTAAAATTTTCATCGACGCCACACCCATACCGACCGTCGATCATTTTAAATATTTAGGGTCAATCATCAGCAGTGATGGCAAAATTGAGCGAGACGTAACCCATAGAACAACCACGGGATGGATGAAGTGGAGACAACTTACAGGCGTAATGTGTGACAAGAAGATGCAAATTAAGCTTAAAGGCAAATTGTACAAAACAGCAATTAGACCCGCCATCCTTTATGGTACAGAGTGCTGGGCAACCACTAAACAACACCTGTCAAAACTACACACGACGGAAATGCGCATGTTACGATGGTCAGCGGGTGTCACACTTCTGGATAAAGTACGCAACGTACACATCCGAGGTAGCTACAAGATTGCCCCCATTGCTGAGAAAGTTAAAGAGCAACGCCTTCGATGGTATGGACATGTGTTACGCCGTCCAGAAGACCACATGGTGCGAGTAGCCCTTAACCTGCCGACAGTGTCGCGAAATCGCGGAAGACCCCCCGCTACCTGGCTGACAACAGTCCAGAAAGATCTGAAAGAGAGCGAAATAGATACCGCAACGGCTCTGGATCGACATAAATGGAAAATGCAGACAAGGAGAGCCGACCCCAGATAATGGGACAAGACAAAGGAAGAAGAAGAAGAGGTGCGGGCCGGGTTCGAACTTCGACCCTGGACCCTTCAAGTGCTGAGCCATCACTGCTTCAGACGCATAATTGCCTCGTTTTCGGTGGCCATTGTAAAGGATTAGGCATTATGATCAAAATTATAATAACACAATACCGAAAATACGCGACGCAATTTCGGTGTGATTTAGCCTGAAATGCTTTTTAAATTATCCGCGACACACCCGCCTAAAATAACGTCGCACTTTGCTGATATAAAAACAGTTCTTGCGTTTAGCTGGAGAGCCTTAAGGTCACGCCAATAATTGCCCGGTCACGTAGGAATGATCCGTAAAGATAATTTACAAGAAGACAAATTGAATAAAATAAAAACGCGTGTGTGTCGGTATGGTGTAACGTTGCACCAAGATAAAAAATAAGACGAATTTCTCTTTAATGTTTGTTACTAAACACTGATAGGCTAAATTGAATATTATATAGGCCTACTTTCTCTTTACCATAAAAAAAGCAACCAACATTATACCTAATGTAAAATAGGCATACCGTGCATTATTTCTATGTTCGCCTGCGAACATTGTAGTAGCTCAATTCAATTTAGTATTATAACTTGATAACTTGCGTAGGAAGAACTGCAGATTAAGGCGCAATACACACTATAGTGCCGGTATCGTTCCATATCATAATATTACGACATGCTTTCATGGAGGTGGGTAGAAAATACAAAACGTGTGATATGATCTTCGTTCATCGGTTACATATCCGACCTTTTTAAAGGATATTTTTGTTGTACTTATATCAAACTTATATCATCAGAATCTATATCGAATGATATCATGTCATCATCTCATGGAAGCAGTGACAGCCTAGCGGTTCAACGCTTGCCTGCCATGCCGGAGGGTTTGGAAATTGGTTTCGAAGCTGGGGGTCTACTCCCTAAGCACGAAGTCCGTGGTTTCGGCCTTAGTTACGAGCGTTTCCTAATCCCTATCACCAACGGACATACGATTATTTCGGGGCCCGAACTAAGAATGAATGATAACACGATTTGACAGTTGTCCCTAACACCGATGTGTTTTTGCCCGTCCGAAAAGTTGAACTTGACACACACAACTTTGTTCACTCTTACGTTTCGGGCTACTTTCGGACGTGCGACTAACTTCGTTGACGGACTTAGGGAGTAGGCCCCCTGGCTCGCACAGCTGACTTTTCGAATTCATGTGCGAATCGGAATTTGATTATCACTTACATTAACGGTAAAGGATAAATATTGCGAGGAAACCGGCACACCTGAGAGTGCTCCACAAAGTTCTCGATGGTGTGTGTAGTCCAGCAACACGCACCAGGCCAGCGTGGTGGTCTAAGGCCTTAAATCTTCTCATTCCGAGAAGAGGCCTGTGTCCAGCAGTGGGCTGATAGTGATTATTGTGATTATGATAACTTAAACACATCAAAAAAAGTGTGCGATCACTTTGAAAAATCTAAATCTTTTTTGTTACGGTAGATTATATTATGATTTCTTGTTCTTTTTAGATTCTTAAAACTGGGTATTTCTATTTAAAGAAAACACACAACAAAGACTTTTCCTTGATAAAGTTCAATTTAATAGTAGATTGTTGCACCGAGCGCAAAGTGAGTCATTAATGCACGAGTGTTATGTTGGTGCCCGAGCGCAAGCGAGGGCACTAAATTAGCACGAGTGCATTAATCACTCACTTCAGCAAGGTGCGTAATCTACTTTTCTTTCAACTACCAATTTACCTACCGTGATAAAATATACCTACTCAAAATAAAAACTCAAGTTAATGAAAACAAGGTTATCCTGCGACTTTTGCGGCAAAAGGTTATTAACAATTTCATTTGCAGCTGTTTTTATACTTTCTGGACTTGAATTCATATCGCTATCTATTTCCATTTTTAAAACTTTTCTTGAAAATTTTCATGGCCGCCATCTTGAATATAGATTTTGACCTCATTTTCGTCATCAGCATCCCCGAAAACCATGGAAATGACACCCATGATGGTTAAATTGAAATTTTAAAAGCTGCCATCTTGGAAATGGATTTTGACCTCATTTTCGGCATAAGTACCCCCGAAAACCATGGAAATGACACCCATGACCACTAATTTGACATTTTTATTGCCGCCATCTTGGAAATGGATTTTGACCTCATTTTCGGCATCAGTACCCCCGAAAACCATGGAAATGACACCCATGACCACTAATTTGACATTTTTAGTGCCGCCATCTTGGATTTCGATTTTGACCTCATTTTCGGCATCAGTACCCCCGAAAACCATGGAAATGACACCCATGACCACTAATTTGACATTTTTTATTGCCGCCATCTTGGATTTCGATTTTGACCTCATTTTCGGCATCCGCACCCCAGAAAAAGATAGACGACACGTTTGGTGCAGTGGCTAAGCGATTGGCTTCTGCGCTACGGGTCGTGGGTTCGATTCCCACACGGAACAAAAATTTGTATGGCCTACAGATGGTTGTTTCGGGTCTGGGCGTTTGTTTGTGAGATTTGTGTCTGTAAACGCACCCACGATACAAGAGAAATCTTAGTGTGGGGCAACGTTTTTATTTTAAAATAAAAAAAAAAAAAAAAAAAAACCTTGGATTTGACACCCATGACGACTACTTTACTAATTTTCATGGCCGCCATCTTGGATTTGGATTTTGAAGTTATTTTCGGCATCAGTGACCCCGAAAACCATGAAATTAACACCCATGATTATTAGATGAAAATTTTCATGGCCGCCATCTTGGATTTGGTAATGATAATAAAAAAACTGCACTAATGAAAAACAGTGCAGTAATGAAATTTCATACAACATTTCTGCACTGTTTGCAGTGCAGTAATGAGATTTCATACAACATTTCTGCACTGTTTTGCTTCTAAGCAGAAAATACGTATTTTGTGATCGGTTTTGTAGCGATTAATGATGACATTACTACGTAGTTGAAAGAAATAGTAGATTGTTGCACCGAGCGCAAAGTGAGTCATTAATGCACGAGTGTTATGTTGGTGCCCGAGCGCAAGCGAGGGCACTAAATTAGCACGAGTGCATTAATCACTCACTTCAGCAAGGTGCGTAATCTACTTTTCTTTCAACTACCAATTTACCTACCGTGATAAAATATACCTACTCAAAATAAAAACTCAAGTTAATGAAAACAAGGTTATCCTGCGACTTTTGCGGCAAAAGGTTATTAACAATTTCATTCGCAGCTGTTTTTATACTTTCTGGACTTGAATTCATATCGCTAACTATTTCCATTTTTTTAAACTTTACTTGCTAAATAAGAAGTACCTATCAAAGTTTTACAATGGTACAAAATGGGCGCCATTTGTTTTTTTTTTCACCAATTCGGTTTTATTCAGCCGATTTTTATTTTCAGCCAGTATCTTTTTGATCTAATGCATAAGAATGCATACATTTAATATTAAACTTAACGGGAGACATTAAACCTCTGTGGTAAATTTATATCTAAATAAAAAATAAAAAACTGCATTAATGAAAAACAGTGCAGTAATGAAATTTCATACAACATTTCTGCACTGTTTGCAGTGCAGTAATGAGATTTCATACAACATTTCTGCACTGTTTTGCTTCTAAGCAGAAAATACGTACCTATTTTGTGATTGGTTTTGTAGCGATTAATGATAACATTACTGCGTAGTTGAAAGAAAAAAATTATATCAGCTTATGCTAGTGATCGCAAACTTTTTTTGATGTGTGTACGTACGGGATTCACGTCCAGATTTGGGAGAGTGGACCTTGGCAATGGAAGGTCCGCAAAATGAAGGACTCCTTCCATGGACGAAAAAAAAAACGCATTTTCATTTGTCACTCATTGAAGACTGCTATTTACGAGTATCATATTAAGAACAAAGAAGAAGATGTTTGTGACCTATTTCAGTACACCTTGTGTACAGCATATTCAACTCTCATCTTATACAACGTGTAAACTTCCCATGCCCCATTTTCACACTCAAACAATATTCATAAAAACTCAACAAAAATGCTGCAAAAAATTCTTCCGCCAGCTTAGACTCGGGAAAAATTCTAGACACGCTATTTTTCACACTAGCGCCTTTTTAAGAGGGTATTCATGCATACGTAACACCTGGAGTGGCGTAAAGGGGCTATTACGCGGCCATTATGGGCATTATGACTATGTCGTGCGTAATAGCCCCGTCTGTGTAGAATAATGTGTGGAAAAACTGTTTCGCTGTGAATGGAATGAATGGGAACGGTGTAGATTTGTTTTCGGTGTATGTGTGTGTGTTTGAGGTGGTTTTTTCTTGAAATGTACGAGTTTTTAAGGAGTACCTTGTATAATGTGGTGTTACATTAATGATACTTATGTCGTGTTGATATATTTAATCTTTGGTCTATGATGATCTACAATGAAGGAAAAGGTAGTAAATGATGAGGGAACAATGGAAGAGAAACACATATTGTGCGGACCCCAAGTAACTTGGAACAGGGCAGGAAGAAGAACGTCTATGATGATCTACAATTAGCGCATCACCTCTTTTTCATTGAGAATCGTCAAGGACACATCGGGGAGATTAAATATCCACTTTTGTACGGTAATCTAGGTACAGGGCAATGAGTCAAGCCACGTCACTATTAGCCTATCAAGCTTAATAGCTCATCATTGTGCCCTAGTCACCATGCTGGGCAAGCTGTTTGGTGATAGGTTCAGTTTCTAGTATCGGTTAATTTTGCCCGTTACCAAGCTGTGTTGTTTAGGCTGGAAAGTTGACCATCGGGTCATGGACATAAAGTATAGATTCCTAGGTAATAAAACTGTCCACAATAAAACTTCTTTAACCATTAGGAAGATAGCGACCCTGCATGGTAAGGTTCCAAGTACAGCCATGGAGCGTCCCATCCAGGACCGTCCGCGACTGTTCTACAATATTTAAGCCCCCGGTTGGCGTCTCATCTCATTTTAGATTAAAGTTCTAAAAGGGGCCTCTGCGCATTGGATCTCTGTCCCCATTATGCCTTCCAAAGGACTGGACTGCTTCCGCACAGAAGATAAGCCATACGTTTCAAAGGAAGATGGAAAAGAAAGAATATAGGTAATTACTTTATTCTGCCAAATAACGCCTATCAGGCAAGGTGGTGGAATTTATTCTATCTCAGAATATTGTTCTATATTACAATCTGTTAGGGAGTCACAAATAGCGACATTTTACGCTTAACAAGATAACATAAACCAACCGAAGTAAGGATAATGATAAACTCAACCTCCCTATCGGTCAGCTTTTAAAACGCGCCCAAATCTGGGCAATACATTAGAAATACCTTATATATCATTGACTGACCAATCATATACAAATCAGGGTTATCGTTTTAACCATAAATAAGGGAACTAGATCTGAAACATAATCACTGTTCACCATAACCGGTATTTATCACATGAACTCACAATGTTTATGTTATGTTCTGAGTGTTACAACTATTTCTGCCAAGTGCTTGGGGTTGAACGAAGTTAGTGGCAGTAGGTTAAGTCTGTGCAATTTTACGTAGCTTCAAGCAGGACATTTCTCAGTTGCCTATGCACCCCTGCTACCTGCAACTCCGGAGTGAAAAACAAAAGCAAACCGAATCGCATGTGAGTGATCGAACCGAAATATAATAAGAGCGCGAACGCAGAAAGGAATGGCAACTCTTTTGCCTAGCACTAAAGTTCATTTTTGCATGTGCTGAACATATTTTTTTAGTTATATGACGCATTAGTTAGGCAGTGAGGTGAGGGGTCCACGAAAAGAGCTTCCACAAGTGACGGTACTTAAGTACGTCCGGCGCACCCTGGACAGTCAGCCCTGCTACCAACCTAGCTGACTGGCTTATCTTTCCACCATGGCATGAGCTATTCTCATACAAATGTAATTTATATTTGATTTCAGTTCCATCTTCACAGTATAAACACTAGGAAGCGGTGAGGGGTGGCCGTTTTTGGGGGCTGTCTTTTGTAATTGACGTTCAAAAAGAGCTAAGTAATTCTAGTCTATTTTGAATAAATGAGTCTTAAAGTTTGAAAGCCACAAAAATATGTCTTATTAAGCCTTTAAACCTTGATCGCCGGAAAAGAGATCAAGTTTCAAAATGATAGAAAGGTCGTGTACCGGGGCATTGTCATAACCCTGGTGAATGGAGTGGTTTTAGTTTTATTTTGTTATTGGTGCCCAAAGTAGGATGCTGCGATCTTCGAAAAGTGCACTATCTCTCTCTTTCTCTTGTCAGCACGTGCTGTACGAATAGCGCATTCCGTGGTAAAAATATTTGCCAGTCTGCAAGGTACAAGAGACTGACTGCTCAGGGTGCGCCGAACGTTCTCAAGTACAGTACTCCTGGAGATACTTTTAATTTATCCCAGATTTCTATCTAGAGTAGATAGTCTTTACTTCAACTACTGCGTATCACCTACACAGTGCCCGTAGGCAAGGCGTTAAGATATCGTATCTCGGACGCTAATGCAGTACTAACTCATGTGCACGCGCCGTTACCGTGGCGCAACGCTGACTTACAACCACAACAGATATTTAGTTTGTTTTGCTTTTCTCGCTTTTGTTAGCAAATGTAAAATAATACGAGCCTTTTTGCTTTACGGCTGAGACAGCAGAATTTAGATTCTTACCATTCAAATCAGCATATCTCAGACCACTTCCAAATATAGGACTCTTCCGAGTTGCGCGACAGCATTCAGTCTTCCGCAACCAATCTACCTCAGCTGCCTTCTTTAGGTCCTTCATAATTAGCCCAATATTGTCCATGCATGAATGTATTGAAAGAGCCTCCATGAATGACAGTGCTTAAGAACGTCCAGCGTCTGGGCAGTCAGCCCCGCTAGCAATCTTACTGACTAGCTAATCTGTTCACCATGACAATACATCAGCTATTCTCAAATAGTCGTGTGGATCACGTCGGGACCACCAATGTGGAGGAACGAGGTGTGATGTTCCTCCAACCAAAGGGAGAATCGTCCAACCAGGCGGAGTCTTATGCCTGGTGGGTTACTGCCCAACGGTTGATGTTGGGAATTTGTATAAATACTCTGTGCGTATTAAATCATAATAGCGTGATGTAGGAACTGTCATCTATGATGAGTTGTCGATATTGTCGCTGTAGTCGTCTACACCGCTGGCGTGTTGCGCAGTTCGCATGTGGCGTGGATAGATGCCGCCGCAGTCGTGCTGACATGAGAGGGGAAGAAGCCTGTACCACTGCTGGGGATGGGCCTCTTCTTAGAACGAGAAGGCCTTAGTTCACTACGCTGGCCTGGTGCGGGTTGCGGGTGGAGCGATCTCAGGAGAGCAGGTTTCTTCACGGTGTTTCCTTTTACCGCTAACGCAATTGAAAATCAAATTCTAGGTCCTTCGGCTGAACAATACAAGGTGTTAAAAATCAACTCTTAGAATTTTATGGGGTTACTCGGTATCGGAAATTAAACAACTATTGTTCTACAACTTTTCGAAATTCGCGTATTTTTTTATAACTATATATAAAAATCAAAAAATATTTTAATTGATTTGTATGGGCAGGCATAATTTTTTTTTACGAATTTCGGAAAGTTGTAGAACAAATGTTGTTCAATTTCCGATACCGAGTAAACCCACAAAATTCTTAGAGTTGATTTTTTAACACCTGATATATGCAGATAGAAATTTGTCTCGGCTTATGGTACCTGGTTCTTCTGCCGATCGTTTAATGGCTTGCTAACCAGCGATAGAATGTACATGAGCTGTGAGGTAGACCTTTGTGTAAGTTGATTTTTTTCATTTTACGAGAAGTATAATTATGTAAGTATGTCACATTAGAAAGGTTCGTTCATAGTTTCGTTATGTTTGAATTTTTTTTTTTGTGGTTCGTGGTATGAGCCTGCACGAGTGACGATACTTAAGTATGTCCGGTGAACCCTGGGCAGTCAGCCCTGCTACCAAGTTTGCTGACTGGCTAATCTTTTCACTACAGCATCAGCTATTTTCGTATAGCTCGTGCTGACACGAGACAAGAATATTATTTTTGCTATGCTTTACCTCGTCAATATTTGGATTAAGTATCAGTACCTACAGGTCACTTTCCGATCAAATATTTGTTAAATAAAAACTTACAGTGACAAACAAACAGAAATCCAATTGCAAAACAGCAACCAATAAAGTTGTAACTTACAAAATCGATCTGCAGTTTCAACACACATTGGTCATACATATCTTGCTGCAAGATAGAATACGTTGGCGTGTACGCTAGACAGATCACTGACAAATTTATGTGTCGGATAATCTTATCAAATCGGACACCATACGGCTTTATTGCCGGCTTCAGTATGGAGGCGAGGGTTTGCGTTGTTTATTATTGCCCCGGCTTGCATATTAGGCAAGACAATATTTGATATTAGGCAATATTGGGACATGTGTCTTGGTTAATAGTCGTAAGTAACGTTTATTGTGTCTACGGGGGTGTGTCGTGTTCAACGAGATTCAATGTATTTCGATTGGCCTACGCTCGTTCTTCAATTGCATAATTTTGAACTCGAAAGGTCTCAATGTTGTGTGAGTTCAAATGCTATGGCTGTGATTTTTGTGTGTCTATAGATATGTGTGTGTGTGTCTATACATGAGTGTATGTGTCACTGTGAGTCATGATTCACCTGTTCTCGATGTTTCGATGTTCAGAAGCCATGTATGTGGTTTTGTGTATTTATGCATTTGTGTGTGTGTGTCTATGTATGTCTGTGTGTGCTACTGTGGGTTGTGACTCACCTGATCGAAGTCAAAACATCGAGTTGAGTTTTGGATTTCTTGATTTATTATAATGCAGTTACTTTTTACGCTATCATTTACAAGGTCTATTCGGCAATACTTTGCGCAGCCTTGACCTCCCGCTATGGGGTCAACGAAATTTATAAAAATGTCGACAACATTTTACCTATACATTGAAACACATGAACATATTGCCAATAAAACAAAACAAAACAGCGACGAAAAGAAAACAAACGACTGCAAATTGTCACCGTCCAAAAGTTGGTCAAAAACCGCGCACAATTTATTGCGACTCCATTGTTCGTTAGGCCTTAACCGTCTTTATTTAAATACACTTTAAAGTAAACATAAAAATTCGCGTTAAACCGTGAAGTGATACAAAATAGTGTAGTGAAAATAAAGTTCCGAATAAACTATCACATACAACGTTTAATCTTGTTTCCTACAAGCCCCTTTGTGTGTAAGGGCGAGGTTATGTTGTTAAGAGGAGCAGATTTTGTGTATTTTATGAGAGCTTATAAAGTTTTATGGATTCAAACGTGGTTGGTTTATTGGTGATGTGAGATTTATTGTTATTGGAAACAAAAAGCAATGTTCAATAACAATGAAGATAATGTTAATAAAAAAACTTACTGGATTTACTTATATTTTCATATCAGTGTTAAGATCAACTGAAGGTATATTTAAGTGGTGGAAAACAAACTGTAAAACTTTTTTTTAAAGAACAATATTAAACAATTAAAAAATATGTTGAGAGATCAGAAATGGGCAAATTATTATTACTTTTGGAAATCTGAAGAACTACACAGAAAGGTTCTTACTCTTTACATTTCAAATCCGTCTCCAGAAAGTAGGTACTGCGTATAAAGATGTAATTTTTGAAAATCAGATAATACATACAACGTTTTTTTTTTCGAAATAAGTGTTGTGGGTATTAAGAACCATTTCCAGTGAATAAAAAATAGTGTGTTAGGTAAACAAAACCCAGAAAGAAAAAACGCCAAGCACAAAAAAAAAGTACATAAATGAATAATGCTAAGTTCAAAAAATGTATTAACCGCTACATCTTATAGCCATATCCTCTCCCTAACCGCCACGTTGTGACGACACGCTGCACTAAATCAGTAACCCGATACGGTAGTATCTGTACGTGTCGCGGGTTCGTGTCCCGGGCAGAGCTGTCGCGGTGACGTGTTTACTTCACGCTGCGCCGCGGGTACAAGCAGTTGTGTAACAAGATCGCGAATGTAGGTGATGCTGGGGAAAGTTCGCTGCAGGTACTTATATGTTTATCAGCTTTATTGGAGTCCAACATTTGCCTTCCTTTGACGCCAGTGTTATGAAGTAGCGTCATCGGCGTGAGAAGCATGCTTGCCCAGCATTGTAATTTTCGGCATTACCTCGCATTTAGAGAGAAGCAGTGCATTAAAAGTCGACTGTTCAAATACTAATCCTTAAGTTCTGTGTACTCGTAACCCGGAAGAAAGACTCAATGGAACGATTGGTTGTTCAAGGCAAGATAGAGGGCAAGAGATCCCGAGGTCGCTCTCCGACGCGATGGCCGGACCTTATCAAGACCATCACACACTCCACCATGACCAAATGTTCTCGCAATGATATTAGTAGAGCCAAATAGAGGCGCATCACAAGAGGCGCTACTTCAGAACCGAGATTCGACATAGCCACGACCACTCAAGAGTGCACGACTTAGAAGAAATGCATTAAAACAGCCTCTACGAGTGACGATGCTGAAGTACGTGTGGCGCACCCTGGGCAGTCATCCCCGCTACCGACCTTGGTGACTGGTTGATTTTTTCACCACGGCATGAGTTATCTTCATATAGCTCGAGCCGACTCGAGAAAAGAAGAAGTTTATTGGGGAAGGGCCCAATATTCGGCTTTTTCAAACGCCTGTTGAGAATCTGCTTTCCTATCGTTGTTGTTGAAAGCATTATCTCTTCTTTAGAGAGATGAGTTGAGTAGAGTATAGCAGTATACTCTACTCAACACTAAAATTCTACTGTCTCCTAGGGATTCTCACAAAGTCATTGAACTTTGATGGCGTAGGGTAATTGGAATGCGAAAGCTTTAACAATCTCGATTGATTATCAGAATTTGGGTTGGATCCTAAAAT
The DNA here is from genome assembly GCA_905220435.1 of Amphipyra tragopoginis. NCBI lineage: Eukaryota > Metazoa > Arthropoda > Insecta > Lepidoptera > Noctuidae > Amphipyra > Amphipyra tragopoginis. Next base: position 19,205,239 of record HG992009.1, read on the forward strand.
CGTAAAATTCAAAAAGGTTTTCGGTGAGGTAGAGTAGATTATCGCTGGCTAGAGAGGAATTGAACAATGAACCTTCGTCCAGGTACGGTAACGGTAACCGGTAACGTCCAGTAGGATTTTGGAGAGTTGAAGATATTCTGCATATCTAATAATATGCCTCTGATTAGACCGGCAGCCTAACATAGTTGGTAACGGAAAAAATAAATGTCTTCATTCATATTAAATCATAATAAAAGGCGACTTGGATTGCCAAATACACCATATTCTATGACTACAACCTCTATAAATTTATTTAAAAACACTTGACAACTACGAAAAACTCTCGTCAAAAATGAACTAAACTGTGAAATTTTAACACTGTGAAATATTAATTATTTTATCAACAATAACTGCTGCTCGTCTATAATTCAATATTACAATCGTAATAACTTTAATGCAGTTATTGTTCTGCCTAACCTTTTCCCAACTATGTTGGGGTCAGCTCAACTAGATGCAGTTGAACACCAGTATTTTACAAGAAGAGACTTCCACAACCCAGTTACTGGGCAATGCCAACATCCTGAGGTTAGACCGGTTGTCAGACTTTCACGTTTCTATCTACCCGTACTGACTGTCATAGTATTAGTATGACACCCGAGACGGAAGGCTTAGCGTACTCTCCAAAGCACGGAGGGGTCTTGATAGGTCACGAACGGTCACCCATCCACGAACTGACCGCGGCAAGAGCAGCTTAACCTTGCAAACTTCTTAACCTTCCTCCACGAGCTCCAACTTTTATCCTGATATATCTTTTCTATTGTACTAGAAACGCAGAAAGCAGAGGCAGTAAACATAAAAGCTCAAATTACGTTTAAATTGTACGCGTGCGAGTTAAACTTAATGTGTGCGAGTAATGCTGAAAGTTTACGATAATCACGACTACTCGTTATCTTTAGTGAAAAGTTGGTAAACTGTTGATAGGATTACGTGTCGCGATGGAGTTTTCTTGCTATTGGCTATGGCTTTCAGTTGCTTTCTTGAGGTTTGCGACGGTTTTAAAATCATTCGAGAGCTATGTTTTTTTTTACATATTATGTCAAATTTGTGCTCCTGTGATACGATTTCATGGGACTGATTATAATGGTATGGGCATGTGATGAGGAGGGACGAAAAGCATGTGACTAAGAGAGTGATAAATATAAATGTTTATGGATAGAGGGGAAGAAGGAAACCTAAGAAAAGATGGATGGATTGTGTGAGAGATGATATGAATGAAAAAGCAGTGAATGATAGCGGGATGGCTACTTAGGGAAGAATGGAAGAATGGAAGAAGAAAACATTATATGCCGACCCCAAATAACTTGGGATAAGGGCAGGCAGAAGAAGAAGAAGTTACGATTTCATGGGGAGGGAGGCAAGAAGCTGATACTTTCTAGAGCAAGATGAAGGTCACAGCTCATTAGAGCCACCCAGCACCCGAACCAGGTGGTTCACGGGTAGACGCCGCGTTATCACCAGTAAACGTCGCGTGGTCAACCAGAGGAGTCGTCGAAGGAGTCCACTCGATGGCAGCGCGCGGTTCACTCGGGACTTGTGCGTTGGCAATGCGCAACAACGCAAGGCAAGCATGCGAGCTACGAGTTGTCACCGAGTGGTCAACTCGTCATCCGCGCGTGGACGGCATACGCCCGAGGCGATCCGGTGACGCTACGGAGTTGATGTAGTGAGCGCACATCCATACCAGTTCATATAAAGAATACTAACCGCACGAGGCGAGGCGATACGGGTTGGATGCCGGGTGGTTCTAATGAGCTTTAAGGTCACAACCTTAAAGCCTAAAACCAAATTAACTACGCAAAGAAAAAAAAATATCCCATAAAATACTGTCAGACCAACGGTTTTCAATGTAGTATCTTATGTAACTCAAATGCATCATCATCACCATTCAGCCGAAAGACGTCCACTGCTGGACACAGGCCTCCCCCAAGCATCGCCACATCGACCATGTTGGGGGGAGTTTGCCATAATCGCCACGCTCGGCAGGCAGGTTGGCGATCGCAGTATGGTTGTTAAAATACTCAGAGAACGCTGCTGCCCATCCTCTAGAGAATCCCTTAGTCGCCTTTTACGACACCCAGGGGAAGAGATGGGATAGTGCTATTCTTTACGTCCGGCACCATACGGACGTAAAGTGCATACCATTTTGTTTTCCCAAAAATGGTTTATTTCACCCTATCCGCGCTTCCGTATCTGCCACTTAGAAATCGAACCGCAGTGGCAGCCGCCATTGCTTTAAAATACAAACACGTAACAAAACTGGTATAAGTGAATTAACCACACGATGCATTAGTGTATAATCGCAGTACACGTTGCGACTGATCGCGTCTCTCGTATATCGGATAAACGACGCCGTTACACAGAGCTAGTGTCGCCGAAACTATACCTGTCTACTGCGATTGAAAGGTTTTGATAGTTGTATATTTTTTTATCTATAATGCGCTTTCTTTATGCCATATCCCGAAACGTTGCTTGTTTTTTGTAGAAAGGCCAAACTCTGACTGTAATAACATTTTTGATCATAGTGATGGGAATAGTTTTTTTTTTAAATTAGATGACTTGAGAATCGTATTTTTTTTAAAAACACGATTTTTCTCAACTATTCATGACACTATGATGAAAAATGTTATTATGCTTACAACAAAAGAAACCATAACTCGAAAACTACAAAAAACCTCAAAGGGTGCTCTGGACTTCCGTTGACATTACTTTTTGGGATCAAACCAAAATCAATTAAAAAAACACATAAACCAATAAAGACACTTATGAAAAGTCGAATTTAGGTGCACGGTTCCAATTAGTCGTTTCCTATGGAGAAGAGCCGGCAAGAAACTCCATGGTTACTTTTTTTAAAAAAGGATATCTTTAACAACTTCATTAAATACTATACTAGGATTTAGGATAGTTAGGAGAGAACAATGTAGTCTTGACCACAGACCTGTGAGTAATATATGGGACACCCTGTATATTTATTTCTACGGTGAAGGATGGGTGATTTAGGGAACGCTGTCTTTTATTGGTTGAAGTTCAAAAAGCACTACTTTAATTGAGTTTAAGTTGAATAAATGTTATTAGGTAATTTTATATTTACGATACTACCTACAAAATAGCTACCTGACAATATACGAGTACCTATAGAAACAGAGTCTGGTGTTAGGTGATTGTGATGCACGATGGACGCGGTCTCCAACGGCTGATGTCGGGAATGACGGGAAATTATATTTATTTTATAGAAACTTTCGTGTGAACTCAAATTGCACGATCTAACATCGTGACATCATGCAGCGACTATTATAATGATTATGAGGATGCAGCAATGATCTCAGATCGCTGCGAAACTTACACTTTATAACAGCCCTCGGCTACTCAGCCTCCACTACCGAAAATGCTTTTCTATAAACTGTAACAATGAATGATCATAATCAACACTAATATTATAAAGAGTTTTGTAAGTTTGGATGTGGGAGCTAATATCCGAAACTAAACATCCGATTTTAAAAATTCTTTCACCAATATTTAGAATGGACCTTCACGATGGACATAGACTATAATTTATATTCCCACGCGGGTGGAACCTCAGGCACAGCTAGTTTAGTTAATAAAAAGCTATACAATATGATATTTAAATAGTACTAACACGCCCAAAGTGTTAGTACGTTAAAACCTAGCAACTCCTATTTTTGATTTAGTTTACTACTATTGTCCACTACTAATGCATGCTTCTCTAAAAACGAAGCTTACAAAAGAAGGATATTTAGCCTAGTAAGTAGCTCCTATTTTTTATTTAGTTTACTACGAGATTACAAAAAGGTACCAAAATTATTCCTCAACATGCAATTCCAGCGAATTTAGCACAAAAGTATCAAAACACAAACATCCACAAACAAAATGGCGTCAACACAGCGTTGTCAGTGCACACATTACGTGTGACATACTGTGTCATTGTGCACAACGGCCGACTTAGCCAGGTATTAAAGGAAATTATTTGACTAGAATTAGGACGAAACGGCCTTACGCCCACCACATGATGTCTGCAAGGGATTATGAATATTTATTGGTTATAACCTTAATGTTTGATATATTAGGTAGAAATTGGTTGGGATTATTTTTGCCTGAAAGCGCGTGGTAGTAAACGCATAGAATTGGAAGATAATAAAATACTTCTTGATACATAAACTTTAATTTGTTAAGGTTTCAATCTGAATTTGAACAGTACGATATACTATAAGATATTGAAGAAAATTTTGAGTATGAACGTGGATGCTTATAGACAAGAGGAAGACCAAAAAAACGGTAGGTGGATAGAAAGAGGGTGACTACTGTGATGACGGCTAATAGAGATTTTTGGAAGAAAAAGACATGCTGCGCCGACTCCAAATAAGTTGGGATAAGGGGAGGATGATGAAGATATTCTTTAAGATAAATTCGCTAACTGATTGATTCTCGATGATTGGAGAGAGAGATAAAAAGGAGCAACCTCTTCGCTAATTGATCAGATTCTTTTTATATTTATTTATGCCAAGTTTCCCAGCTCTCTGGTGTCTATACGAGAATAGCTCATACTGTAGGAAATAGATTGGCCAGCTAGCAAGGTTGGTAGCGAAGCTGAGTACCCAGGCTGTGTCCGACGTACTTGTATATGAAGATTTAAAAGAGGATATGCAGCTTTTCAAAGCCGAAATTAGAGAGATATTGGAGAAGATCTCAAATAGTGTAGCGGAAGTGAAAGCGCAAAATGTTACTATCCAGCAAACTTTTACGGACATCCAAAAGTCAAATGAAGGAATAAAAGAGTCTTTACAGTTCATGAATAAGCAATATGAAGAAATGAAAACGAAATTAGACATATTCGAAAAAACTAAAAAAGAACAATTCGCAAAAATTCAAACTCTGGAAGATAGAATCGAGGAACTCGACCGCATGACATGCCTTTCGAAACTGGAGATAAGAAACTTGCCTCAGAAGGAGAAGGAGACTAGAGAAGATCTTATAAATGCCGTGTTGAGTATTACAAAAACAGTTAACTCAAACTTTGACCAGAACAACGTACGAGATGTTTATCGAGTGACAAACAAAAACAAATCCAACTCTGTAGTAGTTGTGGATGTGTCTACACCTATTTTGAAAGCAAATATTTTAAAGGCAGTAAAGGATTACAATTCAAAGAATAAACCCACAACCCTGAATGCTTCTTGTGTCGACATCAAGAATGAACCAAAACCGATATTTGTCTCGGAGTATCTCACTTTTAGAACAAAAAAACTGTTTTACCTCACTCGTGAATTTGCTAAAAGCGAAAAGTACATGTTTGCATGGACTGCAAACGGAAAGATATATTTGCGTAAGAAAGAAGGAGATCTTCACCTGGTTATAAGGTCAGAGAGTCAATTAGAATCTCTTAAAGAACGCAATTGACTAACCTTCTTTATTAGAGATTTTTTATTTTGCATTTTTGTCATATTACCTACTTACACTTTTTTTGTTCTGGATAAATTAGTTATATCTTGTTTCTATATTTATAAAATGTTTAATTTGGTACGGAAACCACAGTTATGCTTGTTTCATATATTTTTAATATTAATTACACAAACACTCACATTCACACAAGGAACACTACTCTTCTTAAATACAAAAAATAACAAATACTCTAAAATGGTAATTTTTGCATATGAACTAGTTAAAAAACTTAAAATAGGCCTTCAAAAGAATTGGTCGAAAAACTCAACAATAAGTATTAAAACTACTGTTATTACCCGTCGTACAAATTCCCTGTATATTCTCTCATGGGCACTATAACCGATATGGTAGAGGAATTGGATGGCTATTCAATCTCTAATGCAACGCTATGTAACACTTCTGAGGCTAAGAATCGCTTAACTTCTATGTATAACAACTTTAATATAATAACCCAAAACATCAGAAGCATTCATTGTAATATGATTCAACTTGAAATTCTCTTATCACAACTGCAGTTAGATTTCGACATAATAGTATTGACAGAATGTTGGTTAAAAAAAAATATCAATAACTTGCCTGAATTGAATGGCTATACAACCTTTAATACCATAGAACACAGGACCCAAAATGAAGGAGTTGTAGTATATGTGAAAAAAAGCCCACAGTACTTAGCATATGAACATCATCTAGACGATGCAAACTGCATTGTCATAAAAATAAAAGCGAATATGGTTATTGTTGCAGTGTATAGGCCACCTAATTACAATGTAGATGGGTTTCTGACATCAATGGATGTCCTTCTAAAATCACTTTCATCATATACAAATATAATCCTTGTTGGGGACATTAATTTGAATATTAAAGAATATGAAAATGAAACTAGATCTCATGAATATTTAAATCTGATGGCATCACATGGACTCTTACCCGCCCATTTGCTTCCTACAAGAGATTTTAACTGCCTGGATCATATATTGATAAAATCAGTTTTAAGTTGCAGTGTACTAGTAATAACTACTACTATAACCGATCACTACACAGTTTGTTTGTCCCTGGGAAAAAAAGTCGTAGACTATGGTAAACGCACAAACATCCACATTAACTACCCTAAAATCATTGCTGAACTAGAAAACGTGGATTTAGGACCCATCTATGATTGCGATGACGTGGACCTGGCATTGGGGCTTCTAGTGGATATGATAACATTAGCCATAAATAACAACACTACAATTAAACCTGTGAGTCATCGTAAAAAGATAATCAAACCATGGATCACTCCAGGTTTATTGCGATGTATCAGAAACAGGGACAATCTCCATCGTAGAGCTAAGAAAAATCCTAATGATAAGGAATTGAAATTAATATACACTAGATATCGGAATTTTTGTAAAACGATTCTTGATAAAGTTAGATGTGCGTATGAAAACTCAGAATTCAATAAAGCCAAAAACAACACCAAGCTTACCTGGAAATTAATTAAAACTATAGCATCTATAAAAAAACAAAGAGACAACAGCGACCGCCTCCTGGAAATTAAACCGAATCCACAAGATTCTGTTAATGTAGTTAATGAGTTCTTTGCTACTGTTGGTGAGAAATTAGCTGAAAACATTGGAAATGTGAACATGAATAGTGAATTGCAACAGGATTTGCCACAAAAAGCAACGAATTCCTTTGCTTTACTTGACACAGACGATGATGAGGTACTATCGATAATAATGAACCTCAAAGATGACTGTGCCATGGGTTTTGATAGCATTTCAAATATTGTAATAAAGGCGACAAGCCATGTACTGATCCCTGCAATAGTACATGTATGCAACCTAAGTTTTCACTCGGGGGTCTTCCCCAAGCACTTTAAAACTGCACTTATCCATCCTATCTATAAGTCAGGTGACAGAGGCAGTGTCAATAATTATCGGCCTATATCTGTCCTTCCGGCAATGTCAAAGATATTGGAAAAATTACTTAATAAAAGATTAACTAATTACTTAAAAACCTTTGGACTTATATCTGATAACCAATATGGCTTCATTGCCGGTAAATCTACTGAAGATGCTCTAAGAACTCTCACTGAAACGGTAGTTAAAACAATTGATGCCAAACACAAATGCGTTGGAGTCTTCTTAGACCTCGCGAAGGCATTTGATACTGTCTCTGTGCCTAGGCTTCTGGAGAAGATGGAGCACTTGGGAATACGAGGTAAAGTGTTGGATATTTTTGCAAGCTACTTAACTCACAGAAGCCAACGCGTAAAAATTGGATCGTTTATAAGCAAGGATGCACAAGTAACTTACGGAGTGCCCCAAGGGAGTATACTTGGTCCTACTCTATTCTTAATTTACGTAAATCAACTTTGTAACTTTCGCCTTAATAATGCCAAAATTGTTACCTTCGCTGACGACACCGCAGTAATCTTTAATGGAAAAACTTGGGATGATGTAGTTCGTGTGACAGAGAACGGCCTTGAAAAGATCATCTACTGGTTAAATATAAATTCACTTACCATCAATCTAAATAAAACTAAATACTTGACCTTTTCCATCACAAAACTAGGGCTCCCAACCTTAGAAAATTTACAAATAAAAGCACACATTTGTCAGTCTTCAAATTTAAACTCATGCCATTGCTCCCAACTTGATAGAGTTTCAAAGATTAAGTATCTGGGAGTCTGGGTAGATGAAAACCTTAACTGGCACAGTCATATTGAACTGCTAGCTAACAGGACTAGGAAAATAATGCCTATTTTTAAAAAACTACGACATATCGAAGACCAAAATATATTGAAGATAATATACTACTCACTGTGTCAGTCAGTGCTAGGATATTGTGTGTCAGTCTGGGGTGGATCCCATAAATCTTCACTTTTAAAAATAGAAAGAGCACAGAGAGCTGCTCTTAAAGTACTCAATTCAAAACCAAGGTTATACCCTACCACTAAACTTTATAAAGAAACTGGAGTTTTGACTGTGCGCCAGTTATATATTTTGCGAAATTTAATCTATGCCCACACCAATTTACCAAGCGACAGTTTGCATAAACAAAACAAAAGAAGAAAGGATATTGTTTTTAAAACAATACCTCATAAAACAGTTTTTGCAAAAAGACACCCATACATAGCGGCTCCCTATCTATATAATAAAATAAACAAAATAGAACCTATTACTCAATATTCATGTTTTGGTCTTAAGAAAAACGTAAAAATATTGTTAAACAAACTAAATTACCAAGAAACTGAACATCTTTTAAGTGTTCCTGAATAATGTTAGATATCGCATTCGTCACTTCATAAACCACACACAAACACACACTCACACGGGTACACACACAACGCACACACACCACACACACACAAACACACACCTACACTCACACCCAAATACACTTACCCAATAGTATATTACAAAAATTAGGGATTGCACGGGCAGCTAGTGTTGCTCGATTTTTGGCAATTGCTTTACATGTTGTAAAGAAATTGTCAAAAATCGAGTGATCGTGTTCAGTGTTGTCTAAATGCAACATAGTTAGCCACAATTGCCAGGAATTCCTGTGAATTGCGCGTTTAAGTTGCCCGTGTAAGCGCAGCGTTAGCTTAGTTTAAATCTTTTTATTGCCCTTTATAGTAACTTAAGTCTTTATTCTAAAAATTATTTCATTATACGGAAAATTGTACAACCTAAACCGGTTCCCTAGATCAACCGCGAAGCAAAACTGTTACTTATAGCACAGGTTTTACCTAGTTTAAGTGACAGTGATCAACTTGTAATTGTTTTTTATTGAACCAATAAATGATTATTATTATTATTATTATTATTATTATTATATCATCGGTTGTGGAGGCTATTTTAATGCACCCCAATAACCTAGAATGATTTTATCAGAACTCTAAAAGACTAAAAGCAAACCATAATTTCAATAGGTTTCGTTTTAAAAATACAACAATATTCATTGCGTGGTACGTAGAGAAGTCGGATTGTTAATACATACGTTGCTATGGAAATTGTTGACCTGTCAAAATCAAATCCATAGCGATTATGACTGTTTTGGCAATTAAGATGGAGGTTTTTGCAGTGTGCATGAACTGCTGATGTTTTCAGACGGGTGTCCCTCTAAAATGTCACGAGCATGTGTACCATCTTATCTAACTCTCGCCTCCTACGGTATTTCTAGAAAAATTGCGAAGTGTTACTTTGCCGGGGGCAAAGGTCTCTCTAACTAATATTTTTAATCACAACTCTCTCAATTCACAAACGATCCAATCTCAATTAAACCCAATAATTAAGCGTTTACACAAATTATCGCGCATACGCTGACCCCCCAAACAAATTAGCAACATTAGCCATCACATATCATTTGGTCGATCGTGATCCCAGCTAATTGCCCCAGCCGACCGCGATCCGATCACGAACGCACATCATACACATTAATCATAGACATATTGATAAACAATTGCCCTACCTTAAATGAGGGGTCAACGCTGCCTTCACGGCGAAACTTTTTGAAGCCACCTTATTGGTTAAATTGAACGAATTTGAACTTTAACTACAATCAATACGACTGAAAGTCGTTTGATAGCGATGGCAGTTACAACCTTTGAAAATTGAATTATAGGTTTGATTTTTCCAGTGCCATTCATTCTGAATTTAAACCGTATTTCGTTTAACTTTAGATTTATTTTCGGGTGGGTTGTGTTGTTCCATAGATGAGGCATGTTGTCGGCGATGCTTTGTCGCGAGCCGACAAAGGGGGCACGTGGGAACGTGCGCGTGCGCGTTCTTCCTGCTAACAGAATAGTGCTGTAATGTATGGTTGTTGTGTTATTGTTGATCGATTTCAGTCGATTATTTTTTTAAATATATTATTATACTACTACTTTTATAATTAGTGCTAAGATGATGTAAGTGTTCGTTACACGTACGAATATGAGTTATAGTCATTATTTTTCAAATGGATTTGAAGATCGATTTAATGAAATTGGTTTGGCAACCTCTTTGACAGCTTTGATCCAAAGAGTTAACTTGTCTTAGGGTACTTTTAAATAAAAATGAAAATAAAACTACCTACCTACTTATAATAATCAAAATTGATCTTCTAATGATCGGTTCCTATGGCCAAAAATGAATCGTTTTGCTTACCAATTGCGTGGCATTTTTTATTACATGTATGCATGTAAATAAATTCATGAGCAAATTTTACCTGTAATAGCTGATAACGTATGGTAGGCTCTATTATGCAACGGCGCGCAGTGTTCCACACGCGCCTCTCAAGAGAACGTGGGGCAAGGCCCCACAGAAGAAGAGATCCGCCAGGGACCGAGGCCTGCCGGGGTTGCGGTGCATGCATCTGTGAATCCCGCGTCCCCGGCCATAGGTCAGGAGAAGGAACACCGTGGGTTTTTTCGCCGGCAGGTGTTCGATAACCCCTCGACTTCCTCGGGCGAAGGGTGGGTGCACATAAGGAATTTCCAAAGAAAATGTGTCTACTATGGAAAGGGTTACGTATCATAATACCTACGTTTATTCTAACTATTTTCAACTTAACTACGGTTGATTCACATATGTTCATAACGCATAATGGTCGACTCAACTACAGTTTAACTTACCTAATCTTGATTAAACTAAAATTAATTGCACTAACGAACGATTCATCTAATGATTTTTTAAGATATTGGATGTTTCAACTATGTATGAAATACCTAATGGACGACTCGCCTACAGTTTATTAATACTGATAATTAGACAATGGTGAAAACATTTCTGCGAGCAACTTGGAAATAGCGCTCGCCGGCCGCTGCCGCGGCACCGCTCGCTTCGCTCGCTCGGCTCGCGCGCGGTTGGTCACAGTTCTAACCTAACCTAACCTATTTCACTCAGTTCAAAATGATGAATCATACAATCTGCCTGCGACTAGATAATTAGACAATGGTAAAAACATTTCTGCGGCAGATTGTATGATTCGTCATTTTGAACTCGGTGAAATAGGTTAGGTTAGAACTGTGACAAACAGCGCGCGAGCCGAGCGAGCGAAGCGAGTGGTGCCGCGGCAGCGGCCGGCGAGCGCTACTTCCAAGTTGCTCGCAGAAATGTTGTCACATATACAAAATCACCAGTAAGACAAACACAAGACCACAGATAAATCAACAGTAGGTGAATCGTCCGTTAGTTTAATCAACGTTAGGTGAATTAATTGTAGTCGAATAAACCGTAGATGAATTCTCCATTATGGATTTCGTCCATTAGTTATTACAAAAATAGGTGAAACGATCTTTAGGTGTTTTAAACGGTAGGTCTTTTGATCGTAGTTAAGTTGAAAATAGTTAGAATAAACGTAGGTATTATGATACGTAACCATGGAAAGGCTATTGTGTCTTTGTTTTATTATTGGTAAAGATACAAGAATCTTAATTTTAAACAATAACGCTCGACTAGATAATTAGACAATGGTAAAAACATTTCTGCGGCAGATTGTATGATTCGTCATTTTGAACTGGGTGAAATAGGTTAGGTTAGGTTAGAACTGTGACAAACCGCGCGCGAGCCGAGCGAGCGAAGCGAGCGGTGCCGCGGCAGCGGCCGGCGAGCGCTATTTCCAAGTTGCTCGCAGAAATGTTTTCACCATTGTCTAATTATCAGTATTAATAAACTGTAGGCGAGTCGTCCATTAGGTATTTCATACATAGTTGAAACATCCAATATCTTAAAAAATCATTAGATGAATCGTTCGTTAGTGCATTTAATTTTAGTTTAATCAAGATTAGGTAAGTTAAACTGTAGTTGAGTCGACCATTATGCGTTATGAACATATGTGAATCAACCGTAGTTAAGTTGAAAATAGTTAGAATAAACGTAGGTATTATGATACGTAACCGGTAAAGGTTACGTATCATAATACCTACGTTTATTCTAACTATTTTCAACTTAACTACGGTCAAAAGACCTACCGTTTAAAACACCTAATGATCGTTTCACCTATTTTCGTAATAACTAATGGACGAAATCCATAATGGAGAATTCATCTACGGTTTATTCGACTACAATTAATTCACCTATCGTTGATTAAACTAACGGACGATTCACCTACTGTTGATTTATCTGTGGTCTTGTGTTTGTCTTACTGGTGATTTTGTATATGTGACAACATTTCTGCGAGCAACTTGGAAATAGCGCTCGCCGGCCGCTGCCGCGGCACCGCTCGCTTCGCTCGCTCGGCTCGCGCGCGGTTTGTCACAGTTCTAACCTAACCTAACCTATTTCACCCAGTTCAAAATGACGAATCATACAATCTGCCGCAGAAATGTTTTTACCATTGTCTAATTATCTAGTCGCAGGCAGATTGTATGATTCATCATTTTGAACTGAGTGAAATAGGTTAGGTTAGGTTAGAACTGTGACCAACCGCGCGCGAGCCGAGCGAGCGAAGCGAGCGGTGCCGCGGCAGCGGCCGGCGAGCGCTATTTCCAAGTTGCTCGCAGAAATGTATTCACCATTGTCTAATTATCCGTTAAAAAGAAAGTTAAGAAAACACAAAAATCTTTGAATCATAGTTTATTTACATATAATTAGGTCATTAAGTTGAACTTAAAACAGGAATTATTAAAGAAAAGTAAAGGTGTTTGTTAAAAGTTAAAAGCGCTCAGTATTAATAAACTGTAGGCGAGTCGTCCATTAGGTATTTCATACATAGTTGAAATATCCAATATCTTAAAAGATCATTAGATTAATCGTTCGTTAGTGCAAGTAATTTTAGTTTAATCAAGATTAGGTAAGTTAAACTGTAGTTGAGTCGACCATTATGCGATATGAACATATGTGAATCAACCGTAGTTAAGTTGAAAATAGTTAGAATAAACGTAGGTATTATGATACGTAACCTAATCACCGACATCACCAATTACGATTGTAACGTGATACAGTTACAATAAAGCTAATAGATTTGAACACAATAGTCTCACAGTGGGTTACAGTTAAATAATGCGCAAACTTACTTATGTAGCCCCATGTGGTATTGGGAAGTTACGGATGTACCTACTTGTAGTAAGTAACGTTTCACGGTACTGAGGGTCTACTCCGAACGTCGAAGTTTCGGATCGAAACGAAACAACGAGCATCAAATGTGTAAATACAAGGTGTAAACGAATTCATGTAATTCCTTCAAACAGAGCGATCTACTGGTGACACTGATTGATCCTGCATAGGTTTTTTTCATAACAAACAACTTTTTTTTCGAAAATTTCTTCATTGTATTCTGTATCGTGAGTAATTTTAGCGTCTCGAGTTAATTGACTGCGTGGAGCGATATCGCACTACTCGTGCCCGTTAGCTGTGTCACCGTGCCTTCATCATTTATGCATGGCATCGAAATTTTCTATCAAATACAAAGTTTATTTTTATTTTTAATTAATCTAAATCCCGTGCGGGGTCAATCTATACCATTAATAGATCATGTGGTTTGAAGGAATTACACGAATTTGTTTACACCCTGTATACGACCAAACTATTGTGAAACAACGAACATTTGGGAACAGGCTGAACGAAAGACAAAATGTTAAATCGCAAAATCGAATTGATCGTCGGATCCTTAACACTTTCGTGGTTGAAAAACGCGCGATCCGTCAACCGGGAAGCCGATAACGTTAGAAACACCAACGTTAGAGTCTGCCAATCCTCATCAGGCCAGCGTGGTGGACTAAAGCCTAAATCCTTCTCAATCTGAGAAGAAGCACATATCCAGGAGTGGGACAGTACTGGGCTGATTATGCTTGAAGCGGTTAATGGAATGTAAGAGTCGGAAAGGCAGTACCTCGAAAACCTAGAAGGATAAATAATCTCCTGATAATTTATCACTATACACCTTGGGCCCGAGGTATCCGAAAGATTTTAACCTTCGATTCCGATGCCTAATTGGAGAAGAAAAGCTATATGTAGTTTGTTGAAAAAAGCGTAATTTTCGAAATATTCATTATTTAATAAAATTCACAAATCGAAAAATATCTATGGTAACAAGTCCCAGGAACGCGATGTTGCGACTTTTGTCATACCACACCCCTCTCGCTGTATGTCTTATTTGACGGGGAGGGTTGTGAAGTGAGAAGTTTCTTATTCACTCACATGATCATTTATAAATGTTGCCAGTTCAACCTAAGGTATTGTTTACAAGGAAGCACTAAAGTTAATTTATTCATATGGAACAGAAAAACAAAAAAAAAAAACTTTTTTCATCTTTTTTTGATATAATATTTGACTCTTAATAGCATCAGAAAAGCGTGGTTAAAATCTTTCGGGTACCTCGGGCCCACGGTGTATATTTTAGACATGCTTCATCTTAATCGAAGCATTGACGTCGTCAGAAACTATTATCCAACACCCCAAAAAACAAAAGCACACAGTCAATTAACATTCAAAACAAAGCCTTAAAAAAAGTAAAATCCCGTACGGACCCCACATGCATTCTGATCCGCCAGTCATGCCCAAATGAGTCGATCCTATTAACGATATTAAATAGCCGAAGATATCATCGCAGATTCGAAATAATTCGGTTCCTGGAAGCGACTTGACCGTGATTGGTGAAATGTTATTCGAATTTTGGTTGATTGTTTTTGTCTTTTTAATGATGATAATCGCAGTTGTTATGACAGCAGTTGCTTTTCATAATTTTGTGCTGGATTAGTTGTCTTCCTTCATATGAATTAAATCTAGTTAAGTTAAATACCTTTGTACAGCAGTCCACGTTAGCAAAAATTAGAAAACATTATTTTGAATTTCCACACAAGTGTGTTGGGAAATCAGATCAGATATTTATTTGTATCAACTAATTTGGAAGCCATGCCATTTCTATTTGTGGATTTGAACAGGTCCTCAAATCTGTGTGTGTTTCTCAAAACACTCATAATAAGTATGTAGTTTTTATGGCCCTTGTCTAATTTTTTATGTTTATTTATTGATTATTTTGTGGATTTGAATAGGTGCTCAAATCTGTGTATTCATCAAAACAGATGTTTTTACTGTAGTTGTCCAGTTTTTAGGTAATTTTTATTTTGTGAATTTGTAAAGAAGATATTTTTATTGCGTAGACTTTAGTACATACCTACATGAAAGAAAAATAGATACAAAGAAGGAAAATATCTTCTTTATTTGCGAATGGTAGTCTCGCAGAAGAGGAAGTAGAGGAAGAGGGAGGCCAAAGAAAAGATGGATGGATTGTGAGAAGAATTATAATTATGAAAGAGAAGGGAGTCAGTGATGACGGTGGACAGGACGGAATGGAAGAAGAAAACGTGTTGCGCCGACCCCAAGTAACATGGGATAAGGGCGGGAAGAATAAGAAGAGTCTCAGCACCCGGAATTACAAGATTCTTCTTATTACAGTTGATTTGTAATAAACAAAACCCTAAAATTTATTATTAAGAGCACATCCAGCATCCATGTATCAACAATTTATCATAAATATCGGCGGCATTGTGTGCCGTATCAAAAATGCGTGCAAGTAACAGAACCATATCGATGTGAACCTCTTTGTTACGGTAAATTGGATGTTGCGAAAATAATAATACCGTGTTGTCTATTTATTATTTTATTACTTTCGTGGTATGTGGTACTGGAAGGTCAAAGCTGGAAATAAGTCAATAAGTAATATGAAACGTTATTCTGATTTGTGAATGCCGAGATTATAATATACCTAAATGGATATTGAGCGACTGCCTCATTGATTTAGTGGTCCTATGTTCGATCACTAAGATTTTGGCGGTCTCTCTAGTCCTTAGCCAATATCTCTCGCCGGAACGCCCATACCGACCTGCTCCGACTTTCAGTACCTCGGGTCGCTTGTCCAAGGGGATGGCGGAGTAGACCGAGACGTAACACACCGGATCAACTCAGGATGGATGAAATGGCGACAGGTCACTGGAATAACTTGCGACTCACGGATGCCTCTCAAGTTAAAGGGGAAAATCTACAAGTCCGTGATAAGACATGTCGTACTGTATGGATCGGAATGTTGGGCCGTGAAGAAGACGGATGAAAAAAGATTGCATGTAGCGGAGATGAGAATGTTGAGATGGATGTGTGGAGTGACCAGAATGGATAAGGTCAGGATTGAGTATATTAGAGGAAGTTTGAAAGTAGCGCCAGTGACAGAAAAGTTGAAAGGGAACCGTTTGTCTTGGTATGGGCATGTGAAGAGGAGAGATGAAACGCATGTGACGAAACGAGTTATGAATATAAATGTGGATGGATGGAGAGGAAGAGGGAGGCCAAAGAAAAGATGGATGGATGGTGTGAAGAATGATATGAAAGAGAAGGGTGTCAGTGATATCATGACGGGTGACAGGAAGGAATGGAAGAAGAAAACGTGTTGCGCCGACCCCAATTAACATGGGATAAGGGCAGGAAGAAGAAGATGTTCGATCACTAAGTTGGGCAAACTGTAATTTGGTTTTTCCGTATGGCATTTCTCAGTAGCAGCCCGGAGTCTGGATTTGTATCCGGTTGATGGCAATAGGCTCGCCCCCTATAACATGGGACTTAAACATAACGACGAAAATGGCGAAATGAGGGTGTACTATACACCATTGTCTTACTCTTTGGGGAATTCAGGTTATGTTATGTTATATGGACATAAATGAACTAATCCGACAGAGAACAAAAGTAGTCACTATAGCCCAAAGAGAAAGCAATTTGAAGTGGCAATGAACGGGCAATATTATCCCTAGAACCGAAGACCGTTGGGGTAGACGTATTCTTGAGTGGAGAGCGCGAGTCGGTAAACGTGTGAGACGCCTTCAGGGTAGGTGAAGTGATGATCTTTGCAGAGTATCAACTGGTAGCGCTGGATAAGGGAACTCGGAGATTCAGCAATTCCATTCTTTATGTGCTGAAGACGGCCATCGTGTGGTTTAAGACAATATAAACCTCCACCTTTCCCGAAAAAAACTATCAAAAGCAGGGGTCCTCAAACAGTAGATAGCGATCGACAAGTCGATCGCGGGAGATTTCCGCGTTTACCTCGGGAATTTCCAAAATATTTTGATTTCGTTTCGAGTTCGTACCTTCATTTTGCACCTATTTAATTTTGAAGTGTAGTAAATTGCATTTCATAGTTAAAAAGTGCTCTTCAACTGCTAATCTCCGGCTGTTACCAAATACTCGTATATCCCGGCCCTCTGCTAGGGATATAAGTGTTATTCAGTCCAATACTACTCTATTCTATATTGCTCACAATAACACGTCGTCACTAGTAATCTGTAATAGTATACAATAATGTATCATTCTCAGTTCCCGCCGTATTACTGTGAGGGTTAGCGGGTGCTGACGAATGTTCGACACTTTTGATACGACAGCGAATGTGGTGTTGATGATTGTTTTATACCAAAAATCTATTACATAATTGTTTTTAAATCGAGGCACGTCATGCTAGAAAATCTTTCAGGGTGAATTCTCACCCAAATAATGTTAGTATTATCTACTACCTTTTGAAAAAAAACATCCTGAGGAAACCTGCAGACCTGAGAGGGCTGCAAACAGTTATCGATAGTGTATGTAGTCCGCCGGCTCGCACCAGGCCTAAGGCCTAAATCAATTTCACATTCTGAGAAGAGGCCCGTGCTCAGCAGTGCGACAGTAAAGGGCTGATGGTGTATTTATTACCTTTGAACAAAATACACCAAATTAATCAAATTCCCAGTCTCGAAAAATGCACGTTGTATAATTTAAAATGTGATGGAGGAGTGTACTTACAGGAGCAATCGGCGGTATTTTCACTATTTTATTTAAAAATTTCAGGTAACATGTTTATCGGTTTTTCACGCCAAACAACCCTTTACTGTTGTTCTTTGTTCCTTATTGTTCGCTTGCTATACTATGTTGGGAAAAAAATCGACGGCACAAATAAAATATAGTTACCTGTGGAGACTACTGAGCTTGAAAGTCTTAAAGACAGTTACGATAAAAATCTTGAGGAGATTTTTCCAAAAATAACGGATAATTATTATATTGATTACAGTAGAATACTATTAGCTTAACGACAACAACATCAAACAAAAACCTTTTTCTTTAATATTCATCAAACCAACCATTCACCTTGGAGATACGCTACCATAAACAGTCGCTATCGAAAATCACAGAAACACCCAGTAACCCCCAACACTGAAGCTCACAACACGTGCTTAACGTAATCTATATAATTACACAAGAAACGGTAATCTATGTCTCAGATGATACGGCGCACGCGCCTGACAATACGGTATCGTTGTAATGTATAATCTGTGTAATAGATGTGTTAGATTGTGCCGACATTTTTATGTTGAAATGTGTTGGGGTTTTGATGGGCTTCGTGGCGAGAAAATTTTATGAATAGATTTATAATAAGTTGTGTTTGTAGCAGAACACCCTATTGACTGGCGGCTAATTAACAACCAAAAGAGGTGCATGAAAAGAGCCTCCATGAGGAACGATACTTAAGTACGTTCGGCGCACCCTGGGCAGTCAGCCCCGCTACCAACCTTGCTGACTGACTAATCTTTTCACCACAGCATGACCTATTTTTGTATAGCTCGTGCTGATACGAGAGAAGAAGAAGAATTAACAACCGCGTGAATCATACGATTAGTGAGGTTAAGCTGCGCTTGAAGCGGATAGTCCGTGGATGGGTGACCAATCGTTCCACATCGAGGCCCCTCTGCGCCTCGGAGAGTACGTTAAATCATACCATGACAATCGTTACGGTTAGTCAGAAGCCTGAAAGTCTGACGACCACGTGACACGTGACGTTAGAATATCGCCATTGCCCAGATACTGAGGACTTTACGGATGTCTAATAGCAGTCGCTCCGTGTAAAATTCTGGTACATATTTAGCCGCATCTGGTTAAACTGGAAGCTGATTCCAACACAGTTGGCAAAAGGTTAGGCAGAACGTGATGTAGGGTTTTATGTGTATCAGACTATTTTAAGTTTCCAAGAAAAGCAAGCTACAGTTTGATGAGGTAGCAGTATCAGTTTATACAAAATAAGAGAAGAATAGATAAGATTAATTGCCTCTAAGAAACAAAGAAAACACATACCTAACATGTAATTACGAGTACATTGCCAACAAATCAATGAAAAAGAGACTTCACATTTTCGAAAATGTCGAAAAGGCATAAAATATCCACCACGGGCTACCAGCAAATATTGTATTGTTCCAAATTCAAATTTTTATATTGGCAGCAATTAATAATTGTGCAGCCCGTATGCACTCCAAATTCAAAGTGTACATTATTTTGAGTAGCGAATTTACACGAAGCGACGCGAACTTGCACGAACAAAACTTTGCTAAATGCATTCGATTCGAAATTCGTAATACAATACGGTTTTTCGATTGGTCGCAAATTGGGTGCAATTAAAAAGTTTTTGATTGTGACGGAGTTGGATTTCGTGTTTATGGTTTCAGCTTTAGCCGTGTAGTGTATGTCTATGTCTGCTATGTCGTGCACTTATCTTCATGCTTTTCAGGGTTTGCACTCAAAAATTACTTAATTGAATGAGCTGTTTCAAGTACATTTTTAACTAAATTATTCTAGAAGTTTTTTTTTTCAGTTTTGTTTATTCATTATTTTGGTCGCGTTTGACCCTAGTCGCGCGTGATGGTAAACGCAGACAGGGTCTAAGATGGAGCACACGAACCCAAGTAGCAAAGAAGAAGGACTATTATACCCCTCTGGCTCTCACATATACGTACACACGACTGATCTCAGTTTTATAGTGATTTAGACAATTATACAAAGAAATCTTGATAAATCGCAACCGAACCGTTCATTCAGACAGTTTTCAATTGCAAAAGCTGTCAAATTGTTCGACATAAAAAACAAATACAATCATTTTGACAGTTTTCGTAAGTAAAAACTGACTGATGGTTGTGGTTCGTTTGCGTTTGGCAGTTTTGTTAGTCGAATTAGCCGTCTGGTGTACAGTTTTTCTTCGTGCATGGGTCTTTCGGGTATTCACACCAGTACCCCAAGTGTGAGTTTTTTTACGTTACTACTGTAGTTGCGTCACGCCAAAAATGTATGAAAATTCAGGCTCTAATTTTTAGTCACGCTATTCGCTACTAGCGTGACTAAAAATTTGTTTGACATTTTTAGCGTGACGCAACTACAATAGTAACGTAAAAAACTCACACTTAGGGTACTGATATGGAAACCTACTCTATGCGGGGCACTGTTTTATGACTAATGCCTGTAATTTGCCGAGCATTATTGGTTAAAATTAAAACTCTTATTTTTGCCAATAATGAAGCAAAGACCCCGTAGCATACGCTCTCTCTTAAGCTCAATTTACACTGCCGCGGAATGTAATGGAAGCGACGAAATTGTACATAGCATAATAAACTTTATGTCAATTGTATAAAGTACAAACTAATACAATTTCGTCGCTTCCATTCCATTCCGCGGTGGTGTAAATTGAGCCGTAGTCAGTAGCCTTTAATCACAGATAAAATTAGCTTACTCGTACGCTTCCATTTTCTCATTATGGTAATAAAAAATGCTACCATTGGTAAGCAAAACGATTCGTTTTTGTCTATAGGAACCGGGCATATCATTACACTAACGCAAAATGACAACCGACAACTACGTAACGTTTATACTAGGTTAGTCAGAAAGGGGGTACTAATTCGAAAGGGTGTTAAAGTACCCATCGTAATTAATAACTTTTGTTCTACAACTTTCCAGAAAAGTCAATAGTTTTAGAGTTTTTGTATTATAACTTTCGTGAGACACATTCATATTTATGATTATTTACGGTTTAGTCCCGTGCATTTTTTCGGGATTGCCCGACTAGTTTCGGACCCAAATAGAGCCCTTAATCATGAGCTGAACACGCGGCGAGGTCGCGAGATGAACTCAGTTACGAATCACCCCTCAAAATCACTCAATCACGAAAAAATGCACGTGAGTAAACCGTAAATAATCATAAATAAGTTTAAGAGATGTTCAAAGATTTCATAAAAATACGCTAAAATCTATCTATCCTTAGCTATGATCAGCTGTGTTTACATTATAGGTTATTATTATTTGGGGTTACAAATTAGAAGCTTCATTTTCTGAATTCGTAACTAAAGAAGGGATGAAGGAATTGTGAAAAAACTATACTATAAATCTTTTCAGGAAATTGAATTTTGAAATTTTAACACTTGCTTTAAAACGGTCATCAGTAATACTACAAGGTTAGTCAGAAAGGGGGTACTAATCCGAAAGCCACTTATAGTATCACTGAAGACTGTTTTATAGCATGTGTTAAAAAAATTAAATTCGTATGTTTTTATTTCCATACAAAAGTAAATAAATATTATTTATTTCATAAACTCCGCAACCCTAATTTTGTTATAAGCCTATCGGTTCGGTGCGGCGCGGGCGGTAAAATACAAAGCGCCAGCTGTACCTACGTACCTACGACTGCCGCCGAAATCGTAGGTTACTATGATACTGTGTATGTGTGCGTGTAGCGGAAGTTTTTGAACATAATTATGATTATTACCTAGAAACTTACCATTTCTGATGTCGACGCTTTCTCTGCCAACGAGAATGTCACACACGTGTCGTCTTAATTTTAAATTGAAACACAAGAAACACTTTTGGTCATTAATGTTTTATGTAAGTACGTAGGTACCTAACCTACCTACGCATGGATGTATCCCCCGTATCACCACGGACACTACAAGAAGGGTTCAATTCCGAATGGAACAAGCACTTTCGGTTGTTAGTTTTATGAACTTACGTTAATACCTACAAATGAATCTATCACCACGGACACTACGAAAAGGGTTCATTTCCAATTGGAACACAAGAAGCACTATTGGTTATCACAAACAAAATAGGATCAATCTGCCGCCCTTATCGCGTGATGCACAAAGACGCGTGGCGATGTAGGTACCTACGGACGGATGCGATCGCATTACGTAACATCTATCTGCGGATTGTCTTTCATGCTCTCAAACGCAGATGTTACTCTTTACCCCATCTTGTTTTCATTGCTGTAGTCCGCAGCGTAACCCATACACTTCACGTGACCCCACAATAAGTCCAGCGGAATCAGGTCTGGTGAGCGAGGAGGCCAGGCTACAGGAACGCCACGTCCGATCTACATGGGGAACTGCTGATCCCAGTACGCTCTAGGGCTGCGAGCGAAAAGAAGCGAAGCGCCGGCGCCGCGCCGCTGTACTAGCTGGATCACAACACAATCCTCGAATACTAGACCGAAAACCTTTGCCGGACAATTCATGGCCTGTTGAGAGCACGGCATCACAACTATCGTTACACATCACCATGTTATAACACTCCTCATTTGGTACTCCGTCAACCTCCGTGTAAAAACAACAAAAATTAAAACACGACTCGCGTAAACAATCAAAATTATCGACTGTATTCCGGGAAGTGTTGCAAGCGACTAAGAAATCTTACCTACAATAATACGAGTAATATCGGATAAAATGTTTAGGCTATAACACTTTTAGAGATGTGCAACGTTATCCCAAAAACTTAATCCCGCGATATTCCGGAGAATTTGACAATGGATTCAAATTCAATAACTTTTTTTAAATTCCTTAAATTTTGTGTCTTTCTGTCACGGGGATCTATCACTACATCATAATAATATGGGATTCGAACACACATTTAAAGCCTAAGATCTTAGGTTAGCAATAGCATGTTGAAAAAACTGATTTATTTTAAGTTTAAGAGGATGGAACTTTAAATGCTCGCAAAGTTTTTATCAAAAAGGAAAATAACTTATGAAATACGATCAATTACGGAAATCGATAAATCTATCTCGTCGAGTTCATGCGCTTTCAAAAGATAGTGCATAGGTACATTTCTTAGTACCTACACACACGTTTATTACGTACGATAATAATCATTAATTTGTTAGTCTTACTAAATGACTGACAGACAGGTCTACGTACGTAACATGTACGCATTCCCAAAAAAAATGATAAAATTGAGTTTTGCACAACACTAAAGCGGCAAGCGGCCGGAACAAAGAGTCTAGTCAAATTTGCCGCTGGCGCCGC
The DNA here is from genome assembly GCA_905220435.1 of Amphipyra tragopoginis. Lineage (NCBI taxonomy): Eukaryota > Metazoa > Arthropoda > Insecta > Lepidoptera > Noctuidae > Amphipyra > Amphipyra tragopoginis. The sequence goes on from HG992009.1 coordinate 19,228,769, forward strand.
GGCGTCTCTTTGTCGGCGTTACAGACCATGTATTGCAGAAGCGACATCGTGCGGTAAGATTATTGGTCAATTTTGAAGGTTTGTTTTGTTCGGATTGTTTGTGATATTAACTTACTTATTGTACTGGCTGCTGATGCATCGGAATAGTTGTTAATGTAGAATAGAGCATAATAGTAATTACTTGCTTTTGTGATCCAAGCCTTTGATAGACAAGTTGACGGTTCTTCATCTGTTATTACAGATATTCTAAGTAAGTAGGTACAGGGAACCTTAATTTCAGGTTAGTCAGTTGTTAATAATAATAAGCCGATAAAATATTAGTCTAACAGCGCTAACACAAAACACTCTGAGATGCAGAGCATTATTAGGTACAATACTATTGCGAACTGTCGTGTCTGCGAAATTTTTTTGTTCGTTTAAATTGCAACTTTGTAAGGTAATCTTACAAAGTTGCAATTGCGAGGGGAAAAGTCGGCCATTTTTATTTGTACCTATACTGTTTCGTGACCCGAAATATGACCTAAGATGTAAACACAGCTGATGATAGGGTTGTTGTAGCGTATTTTTAGTGAAATCTTTGAACAGCTATTTCTCTAAATTAATTGATTTTTGGGGAAAGTTGTAGAACAAAAGTTGTCCATTATTGTGGGTACTTTAACACCCTTTCGGATTAGTACCCCCTTTCTGACTAACCTTGTATAAGTGGCCTGCGGACACAGTAGACATATAAGCTAAAGCAGTACTTCAACTACTTACAATCGTCCGATTTGACACACTCACACAGACACGCACTGCAACAAGACAAATGGTGTTTTCGGGATACAGTTCCATACAAAAACAAAAAACTACTCAGTATAAAGAGCGTGTCTGTGTGAGTGTTTCAATTCATGAGATTATAGTAAGTTGAGGTACTGCTTTAGTTTGTATGTCGACTGTGCTGCGGATTAGTACCCCCCTTCCGACTAACCTTGTATTTACTCAACCTCAGTCCTGAAAAAAATTACATCACTGCAAATTTTCCTTATAAACATTATTTCATCCTTACGTCACCTCATTACGTAACAACTAACGAAAATGTTATAAAAATTATAAAAAAGTAAACAAATTTTATTTTTATCAATGCCTGAAGGACACGGCTACCCTTTTCAACCACGATTCAGTGAACAGTCATTCATCCGGTACGTTCCTGAAAGAATTTGTTAACCGTCAATTTATTTTAACATTTTGGTGGTGAAAAAATTCAATTTCTTTACTCTATTTAATAAGAAAAGACATTTTATTAATTAATTTTATGTGATAGGTAAGAAATAATGAATATATTTTACAGCCGGTGTTTTAAACCTTTCATCATTCAGCCGAAAGACTTCCACTGCTGGACAAAGGACTCCTCCTGCTTCTCGCATTCAGCGGATTCCCGTGATCTTCACAAAGTCATCGGTCACCTCGTGGAGGGTCTAACCACGCTGCGCCTTCCGGTACGCAGTTGCCCTTCCAGAATCTTTTCTGACCATTTAAAGACTACAAGACCTACTACAATTCGTTTCGTCACAATACCTGAACGATATTAGAAAAAAAGACTAATACCCGAATCCTATGATTTACCAAACGTTATTCGTTAAAATTAAAATACTTGTATCTTTACCAACAATGAAGCAAAGAACCCATAGCTTTGCATAATAGACCCTCCCATACATAAGTAGCTCTCACATGTTAAATTAGCTTACAACTTTATTTATTTGCCCAGTTTGGCAACAAAGAATGCTCGCATTGGTAAGCAAAACGATTCGTTATTGCTCATAGGAACCGGGCATAACACACTCATACCACAGTATATATGTATATAAGCTTAAGCAGTACTTCAACAACCTACAATCGTCCGAATTCACACACTCACATCGACACGCACTGCAACAAGACTTCTAAGTTATCATCGGAATACAGTCAGTCACGGTTGTTACAGAGTACATGACAAAGTGTGCATTATACTCAGTATACAGTGTGTGTCTGTGTGAGTGCGTCAATTTAGGCGATTATAATTAGTTGAGGTACTACTTTAGCTTACATATATTATCTCCTGTGCTCATACCCAAACGATTATTTTCAACACTCACACACAAACCTTACATGTTTACACACACAATTACAAGTGAGTGTTTACTCAAACGTTATTGATGAATGTTTTCCCAACTCGCTAAATTACACACAAGCGGGAAAACAATTGACGATTCAAAATATAGAACAAACAAAAAGAACGCTCTGCCGATTACGTAAACAAAATATATGTACGTTCGGCGCAAAAAACTGCTGACAACTGACAGGCCGCCATTTTTGATTTCAATATGGCCGCCGCTGCAACGCTCTATGCAGTCAGCGTTTTTGTGAACGTATTTGTTTAATCGGTTCCGGTTTATTTTGTTTTTATTGAGTCTGAATGTAGGTAACAATTGGGAGAGGTAAAGAGTTTGCGGAGTTCTGAATTGCAGTTTTAAATTGGTGTCTATGATGGACTTGGCGGGAAGTGAAGAACTATAAGTTTTGGTACAACTTGGAGAAGCATATGAATGAAGAATTCAAGAGTTAAATACTTTTTTTACTAGCTTATTTTCCGTTCCACTGCTGAGCAAATGTGGCATGACGATCTAGACGTGTTTGCGGGGCAGTCATGGTCAGTAATGGCACAAAATAGAGATGTTTGGAAGGCAATTTGGGTGGTCTTTGCTCAGCATAGGGACAGAATTTCCCTACACCGTAGTACATCACGGACTGCCCCCATGATCTATCTTCCACGTATTCCTAGTCCATCCAAAGGTAGTCTGGAAGATATCCTTATTCGCGATAAGGCCGTAATTGACCCTTGTTTTAAATTGTTTCTGTTTTTTTTGCTATTGTTATGATGTACAATAAATCATATTTTATTTAAATATCAATCTCCTTTTTAGTATTGGAGTGCAATAAACAGAGTTGACATTCAAGAACATTGAGTACAGAATCGATTTATTTTAACAACTTCTTCTTTCCCATTCGAGCATGTATGCACAAACTTCAAACACTCGTATAAGTATAGAATCTTAGCAAAATGTTAACTCTTCAAAATACCTCATATACCAAGTCAGTTAACGCAGATGTGCTCTGATTAGACCCGGAACGTAATTCAAGCTATGCGATGATAAGCTGTATGAGGATACGATGACAATGAAGAAAGTAGAAGCGTGTAGCAGTGGACAACACTAGTGGTTATTTTTGTTCTATGATAGAGCTAGTTGTTATTAGAAATGAAGTATTTAGGTGTTTCCTTAATTCACGTAATTTCATGATGCCGTAAGGTAGAATGTACATGGACTCGCTAACAATTTGTTAACACCTTATCTGTAATACCTACATTCTAAGCAAATAAATATTTCTATTCTATTCTATTCGCGCCCACCAAGTTGCAGTGACGCTGCAATTAATTTCACGCGAACGTACCTGACAGCAATCGCCTTTAAAAGAATACGAAAAGCATTGTTTTGATCGAAACTTAACTACAACTACACTAAAACTAAACTTCTTTAGTTAGGTGAATTAGCCTACAGATCACCTTACAATTATTTTTTACTTTTAATTTTGTTTACCACTCTGAAGATTATAAGGTACGTTTGCATACCTGTAGTGAAAATTCCTGCGTTAAACCAACTTATAAAAAAACTTGAAGCTTCAAGAAACATTAGAATAGCAAAAGCCCAATTCAACCACTGGAACACAAACCTTATCAAAACTATAGACCGAACTAACATTAAGATTTAAGTAAGGGACAGTGGAAAGTAGAATCACTTCGCAATTACAGACTGACAAATGTAAGGATATTAGGCACACATGTGCCACCAAGTTCCCGGGATCCCGGGCTCCCACCCTAGGATCCCGGGCGGTGGGGGCAACCCACTATGTTAGAATGTAGTTTTGGATTGATTAAGTTTGGTATTTTATTACAATTTTGAATAACAATCGGGAAGATGGATATAAAAGAACACAACATAATTGTTCAGGGGTGATTCTATCATTACAGTTATAGCTAATATCAGTATGTTAGGATTACGAGCAAGGTAAATGTAGTAAATAAAACCAACATAGACTCTCCACCACTGAAAGTACTAATGTTAGTAACATGATATCTCATGATCTATCGATCACAATGTAATACTTTACACAATTATTACAAGATTACAAGATCATAAAATAAGGACAAGCTAGTCAGATATAAAAGGTCAGACTTCTTCAGCTGTTCAGCACTGAATGCTCTCCCTTCGTCAAATGACCACCGCCTTTATAACATCGGTTAGGTTGATCCATATCGACGACTACCTTCCTTTGTCAACATTGCCCAGTGCTACCCGCTACCGATAACATAGATTCTTGCAGTATTTAGAACCAACGAGTTCGGTAGCTTTTTTTTGGCTGGAGGCCCTTCAGGTCTCGCCAATAACTGCCCAGTTACGTAGACATGGTCCACAAGGACCATCTCAAGCAGTCTAATAGAAAAAATATGGTTTTTTGTCCTAAATGGCCAGTCGGGATGGCATGCGCAGTGCGACATAATCTAGTCGTCACATTATCTCATGCCGAGACGTGATAAATCATACATTATTTCGTCTTGCCACGAGATAATCATCATCATCATCATTCAGCCGAAAGACGTCCACTGCTGGACATAGGCCTCCCCCAAAAGGGAGGTTTGCCGTAATCGCCACGCTTGGCAGGCGGGGTGGCGATCGCAGTATGGTTGTTAAAGTATCTTCTCAGAGAACGCTGCTGCCCATCCTCTAGTGAAACCCTTAGTCGCCTTTTACGACACCCACGGGAAGAGATGGGGTAATGCTACTCTTTAAGTCCGGCACTACAAGGGACCCATGAGATAATGCGACGACAAAATTATGTCGGGCTACGCATGTTAGGTTTGTAGGCCACACACTCCTTTTACAACCACAGTCCGATTTGATCACAATATTTCGAATTATGTTGATGCGATATCGATCTATTGATATCCATCTATTTTCATGACACCTATTGCCAGAGATTCTTTAGGGCTGCTTTTAGTAGCTTCCAATTTTTAGCATTTTAGTTTTAGATAAGACTAGAAATATTTTAATTTGGTAGGTACTATTTAGTCTAACGGTTGATCGCTCGCCTTATATGCAGGGTCTGAATTCGATCCCGGTTTGCACCTCTGCTTTTTTGAGTTCATGTACGGATTATAATTTGATTATCACTGCGTTAACTATGAAATAACATATCGTTAGGAAACTTGCACACCTGAGAGGGCTTCAAACATGGTGTGTGCAGTCCTTCAATCTGCACCAGACCAGCGTAGAGGACTAAGGTCTAAATCCTTACTCTGAGAAGAGACTTGTGCCCAGCAGTGGTACTGTAATGGGCAAATGAGGTGCAACATAAAACCCCATAGAAGAAGATGAATAACTATCACTGATTTCTTATACTTATACAAACTTATTACCCCATAAACACTTAACAAACTTTACGAGGTACATTACCATACAAAAACCATTTAAACACTGAAATATTCAGAGAGGACATTATTAAGAATCTTTAAATCAATATGCAAATAACAACAGGAACTTTAGAAAGCACACATCCCTATATCATCATTAATCTGGCAAATGCTACGGAAACCGTATCTGATTGAATCAGCCAGGTAACCAGGACCTGTGGCCTGTAATGTAGTATTAACTAGAAAAGTTCAAGGGTCAAGTAAGATTGGTTTCGCGTTGATTCGCCGTTGCAGCGCTAGTAATAAGTGTGGAACTTTCGTGCGCCCACGCAACGCCTACGGTGTTGGCCTATCTATGACATGTGGTGAGACCATAGTGGTAGAAGGAGGCTGGGAAATATTCTATTGTTTTGTAACTTCAAATATTTTGTAAAAAAAAAACACCATTGGTTCCCTTAAAATATGTGATCTTTATTTCTTATTCTGGTCGTCATTTAAACTGACTTAAGTCATGTCCATCATTTTTAACCTCGTAGTAATTCAGTTTTTATAATCATTATTTTGTCTTTGTCACGTTTCATCGTAGGCGCATCTAATGGTAAGGGCAGTCAATGTCTAAGGTGGAGCATACGAATCTAAGTAACAGATATATACAGGGACATCTATATACCTCATGACCTCTGGCTCTCACATACACACGATGGAACACAGCAAGCATGGCTGTAATGTAGGTGGTAGATAGCCAAGCGGACCTTAAGGATCCTACCACAAAGCATGCTGGGTTTTGTTGAATCTTACAACACACGTCTATTCCCAGCGTGCGGTGAGAAAGTTTTATACTCTAGCCCGTTCTCATACTTCACACCGATAATTCAGCTCTCATCAAGCTTCTCCCCCCACCAGCAACGCCTTAAGCCGAGGTCCGAGTCCCACTAGGGGTCGCCGTTGGTGCTGTTGTTTCTAGCAGTCGTAGTATAAGTAGTTAGCTTAGGTTAAATATTTTAAATCCCCATCATTGGCTGGAGACCCTTCAGACCCTTTTCCAATAACTGCTCGGTTACGCAGAAACGGTCCGCAAAGACAAAATAAAGAAGAGACAAAAAAAAAAAAACCTCCGGGATAATGTGGACCACTTCCTAGATCGTTGAAATGAATAGTATGTAATGGTAGTGGTGGAAATAACGCTTAGAAAATGGACTGGTGTTGCAGTAAGTTATCAACCAGCATAAAAACTACGTTCAAAAACTAAAACCCGACTACTGAAAAATGAATGAAAAAAGAAAATATTATCATCGAAAATTGTGACGTGCAAACTATTCAATATTTATCGTCTATTAAATAAACAACTTAGTAGTGATGTTCAGAGGATAGCCGTGGTCTGTGGTTGTATGCCACTTTGCCCTAAAGCATATGATCATATACGTCTAGAATGAATTGTTTTGTTAATTAAAAAAATTGGTTAAAAGCTTATTGTATAAATGTTAATTCTAATTACGATGAGAAGTTTGGAAGTTAGTAGGAAACAAATGAACATACATACATAAAAATCAAAATCATATACCCTCCTTTCTGCTTTCCGTAGTAGGATAAAAATACCGGGAAATCTCTAGAACGAAGTTTGTGATGCAATTTTCATCTAGAAGAAAACTTCTCTCAACACATTACCCGCACTAAAACCTGGTCCTTACCTGAACCTAGGACCATATTTACGGCACAAAGGGCGTAGAATGATGTCCATACAGCGTGGAGCAACGTGTGAACATCTGGCACACTTCCGCCTTTATACTTGTCTCATTATGCAAGGCTTGACCGCGCTGCCATAATACCTATTTAAGATGTTTATTGTTATGTTACATTGAAAGACTATGGGAAGTAAAAGTTGGTGCGTTAGGACCAATTTTTAATTTTATATCCCTTTATTCCTCATAGGGAACTATTTTCCCACCAATTTTTTTGGAATACGTCGCAATGTCTTCTTTCTTATATTTTCATTTTTAAACCTGACAAAAAAGCATTTTTCTACTATTTTCTTGAATAAAAAATAAAAATGACACATGAAAAAAACGTTTTCTTCATCTTTTTATTGTTTATAAAGAATGCCAAATTGTTTGTTAGGCATTTACTTTTCTTAAAACCGCATGCCCGTTTATGTTATATGGAAATGAGTGCATGTTAGTATTGAAATTACTGAAGAGGAGATGCAATTTTTTTTTTTAATTTTACCTTTTCTCTTTTGTCAGGGTATCTAAGTAACAGAGTTAAGGAGGAGTTTGCCTATACCCCTCTGGCTCTCACATATACACGACAGTAAACTGCTTGGCGCCGGGTTTTAATGTGATGGTGGTAGCTAGTTAGTTGGACCGAATAGATTCTACCACAAAGTGTGCTGGGTTTTGTTGAATCTTAGAAGACGCGTTTATTCCGAGCGCGCGGTGAGGAAGTTTTATATTCTAGCCTGTCCTTACACGGGGTAAAACTGTAAACGGGCTCTGAGCTGAGTCTATAATGCGTTGTTTCACATCCTCATATTTGAATATACCTCGATATTATTAATTAAATAATTATACTTAATTTGAGCATCTTTTTCGATTGTCTTTGTAAGTCACATGGTCTGTTGTTCGGAGAATTAGTCGAAGGAAAACTTTTTATTATCTCAAGCCATTGTAGATAGAACCGCCTTCCGAGGTGTCCTCACGAACGGTAGAGTGCACGTCATTACATTTAATATTCACTAGCCCGCGACTTAGCCTGCGTGGAACACCTGATTGTACTACCGGGATTAAAAGTATCTTATGTTCTAATCAAAATCATGGTTTACCTGTCTGCCAACATCCAAATATGTACAGCCCTTAAAACGTGATTGATTAACAAACATCTAAATTCACAAACATCCGAACTTTCACAGTTATAATATTAGTTAGAAGTTATATTAATACGATGTATAGATGTATAAACGGTATTAGATAATGATTTCAAAATACAGCAAACTTTCCAAATATTGTCCCAAAATTTCTCCAATATTCCAAAGATCCACACATGGTACCCAAAACAATCGTCCTAACATAACTTAGCAATATCTTAAGATCCCATTAAGTTTTCAATAAGCGAGGACGGGCCACATATTGCAGAATATTCGTGCTCTATTATAATTTTGATACGGGTAAGGGATCGCCAGTAGGAATTAACTTATCACACTGGTACCGCATCTGCATACCTTAAACATTTATGTGTAGGGGACGGACTTGGGTGTGTTACGATTGTTTTTTTTTTGACAGGGATTTTAAGGTTTTTTTTCTAATTTTAAAAAGGCAGTTAAATAGGTACGTAAATAATAATTATTTCCTACACATTTAAACGTATTTAAGCTATTTTGTGTTCGAAACAAGGAGTTAAGTCAAACAACTGTTAAGTAAACACGATTATGTGGCCTATAATTTTTACACGTTTCAAATACTAATTCGATTTTTTTATGTAATATTATTCATAATTTCCTACCCTCGGAAGTTATTTTATTTCTTGTCAAGAATTCCGAAAGGCACCGTCATCTGATTTGCCTGTAAAATATAGATCCAATGAAAGACTCGCAATTATTATTCAAGCAATAAGAATACAAACCTATTCTGAAAATTAGCATTTATACAATATGTTTTTTAACGTAAATTAATACAATATAAATCTAAACTAAATGTAAAGTAAAAACAAATAATAATTATATCCTAGACCTAGACTAAACTATCAATATAAACTAGAAGAGTGCATCAATATATTCCTCCGCATCGCTGTCGACTGGAAGCGTGCCCAGAAGGCTGGCAGCGTTGCCACCTATTCTTCTTTGTCAAATATATGTATTTTTATTATAATAACTGATCAATGTATTTTGTTAAATTCGTCCCTGTCGCCACCCCGGTCTGGACACGGGGAGCTAAGACACATATCTCAGACGGGGCTGCAAGAAATGCCCACACCCCAATATGTAGATTTGTAACTCTCCCAGGCGGTGGTCATTATTCTACTGCGATTTAGAGAGTTGATCCTTTATGATATCAAATTATAGATTTGTAATGAAATTGAAATATAAATTAAAATGATTAAAATATTCAACTTACAGGTTTTACAGTTACGTAGGCCACTTTTAATTTAAAAAAACGTGTATTATAATTATTTAACATCAGTGATAGCTACCGTCTACTCAACAAATATCGAACCGTCCTAAGAACATACTTTTGTCACTGCAGCTTGATATGTCATTAAAATTTATAGAGGAATGCTAAGTACTCCATATTCTATTAAAAAAATAAGTTCAAAAACTAAAACCCGACTACTAAAAAGTGAATGAAACAAGAAAATATTATCATCTGAAATTGTTATGTGCAAACTATTCAATATTTATCTTCTATTAAATAAACAACTTACACGTAATAGATTTTAATGTATTTAATACATATTCATAGTGATTCTCAGAGGATAGTCGTGGTCCGTGATCATATGCCACTGTCCCAAAACTTATGATCGCTTACTACTGTTAAAATGTATTGTTTTCTTTGGGGTAGGTGGCATATGACCACGGATCACGGCTATCCTCTGAACTTTGGATTTGCAATTACTTTTATTTGCAAGCTGTCATCATATTGAAAAAACGTCTTCCAATTAAAGCTTGTATGAATCTCACAGAAATTAAATGCAATCATACTACTTTACAACGCTAGCAAATCACTCCATTTAATAACATTAACTCAATTATCAAGTATCAAAACCAAACTATGTAAGGTTCGCGGACGAACATACCTCTACCCAATCAGCACGTAGGAGAGAATGTTTTGTCTGCTTCGAGTCGGGTTATTACCAAGTGTGCCGTGTGCCGGTGCCTCGTGCCTCTGCCTCGTGCCTCGACGGCATATGCCTCGAATATCCCTCATTGCGGGCGACATGTTTCGATTAAGACAACCCTCTTAGTACGGGAGATAGGATTGCGGATGTTTGAATTATGTGTGTCAAGTTAATCCACACGTTGAGCTGGGTGCGGTGTTCGGTCCCCAATTAAACGTATATTATTTTATAAAGTGGTAGAAAAGATAAAATTTATTTTATTCACCTTAGTTTCTTATACAAGTATTAGATAAAACAAATATAAAACACTAGGACGAAGCAAAAGTAAAACACTAGCGTTGAAGGACAGGCGCTTTTGGGGACTATCTTGTATGTAAAATTGACGTTCAAAAAGAAGTAATTCTAGTCTATTTTGAAGTTTGATATGTAGCGAGATAGTGTATCAAACTATCACTTTGTTAACAATCTAATCATATAAATGACACAACAACATAATCGTTCAGGGGTGATTCTATCATTACAGTTATAGCTTATATCAGTATGTCAGGATTGTGAGCAAGGTAAATGTAGTAAATAAAACCAACATACACTCTCTACCACTGAGAGTATTTGGGTTAGTGTTAGTAACATGAACTAGATCACAATATAATAAATACTTTACACAATTATTACAAGATCATAAAATAAGGACAATCTAGTCAGATATCAAAGGTCAGACTTCTTCAGCTGTTCAGCACCGAATGCTCTCGCTTCGTCGAATGACCACCGCCTTTATAACATCGGGTGCGTTGATCCATATCGACGACTACCTTCCTTTGTCAACATTACCCAGTGCTACCCGCTACTGATAATAATCATAGGTTTTAAAATGTAACTGTAGTCAAGTAAAAATCATTAACGAAATAAAGAACATAAAGTCGAAAAAATTTAAAAAAAAAAACTGCACAAAAAAAAGCTGGCCAAAACTGAAAATACGACGAAATTCCGCTTCACCAATTATAAATTCAGCCACCAGAAAATGATACACTCAAAATTTGACTCCCTAGCTCCCTTACTAGCCTATCGTCTCAAGACATCGTAGGGTTGTCCAACGCAGACGCCAATAATATAATAATATGAGAACTGCGATTGTCGTATGTGCGTCTAAGGGAATTATTAATGCCGTTCTGCACCCAACGGGCAAGGATTCTATGCGGGCTTATTTAAATAGTTACGTAGACCGGACTTCATGTTAGAACCTTTGATTTAACTAAGGCATCGGAGTAGAAAATTGACTTAAGATTTCAGACGTGTTGGTGTTGACTTATTTGTTGATTGAAGGTATTTGTGTTGGAAGTGTGATTGAGTGTACGGTGTTGCAATGTTCGCTTAAGATGAGAATCTTGTTAGAATTCGTGGAAAAGTTTTTGAGCCGTTTGTACTGATCGTGTGATCGATTTTAAAATATCTAATGAGTGTTAGAACCTATCGGAACGATACTTGAAATGGACAGTATTTTTTTGAGAAAAGTGTAAGAACAGCATTCTAATTGCGCAACACACTCGTAATCGCTATGATTTTGACAGGTCAACAATTTCCATAGCAACGTATGTATTAACAATCGACTTCTCCACAACTATGTACCACGCAATGAATATGGTTGTATTGTCAAAATCAAACCTGTTTACGAGTGTGTTGCGCAATTAGAATGCAGGTCAATTACATCTACCTACTTAAAGTCAAATTAAATTATTATTAAGTTAACTTAATGACCGATTCCGAATGAGGACTCCTTCCCCCTCATTACAAAAGATGGCCTAACAAAAACCCTGGTTTTAAAGTAGTCCCGCCTGTTTTTGTTATATGACGGTAGAAAGTGATGGGTATATTTTAAATCTGGGTTTACCTTAGTTTTGGTTTAAATCATCTTTTGTAATAAGGAATAAGCTTATGTTTTAGAAATTTGAAATTAAACATTCGGATTTTTTGATTGACTTTAATTATTTGTTTGTTTCGACATAAGACATCTGTTTTGACGAGATACAAAAAATCTTCAGCATAACGATCAGTGGTACATAGCTCATCTTAAACCACATTTTACTATAAAAAACCGCTTCTACACAGTTTTTCCAGTATATTTATTTCCAAACATTTATTATTTGTATGCAGCATTCGTCAGCCCTCAAGTCCTGTCGCACCAGGAGCCGGACAATGAAATATTTGCTCATTAGCCCGTCTACTGATTAATTGGGCTTCTTAGTGTAAGGCAGGGGCGCACTGCTGGCGGATGAGAAATTGTTGTCTATGTTTAATTACATATCGGATCTTAGGAGTGTGGTCCTTAGGTACAAACAGGCCACTTTGGTTCTTGATGTGGGTCGTGGCCGTGGGTGTTGTATGATGTGACTACGAGACTTTAGCAATGGACGGCATCTATAAAAGTAGACTAGTATTATATACTATACGTGTTTTTAAAACTATGAAAACTTGTCTTTACTAGGATTTGGTAGACCGAACGGTAGTTGCCAAAACCGAACATTGCTATAAAATCGACAGAGGAACTCGACTTTTACGAGCAAGCAGACCCTCACCTACCTACCTTTATTATATATATCATACCCAATTCCAAAATACATGCCCATAATGGGTGGTATCTTACTATATAAATAAAAAGAAAGGTCCTGACTGACTGATTGACTGACTCATCAACGCCCAGCCCAAACCCATGGACCTATAAAGCTGAAATTTTGCACAGAGGTTTCCTTTATAATGTCGACAAGGAATAAGGAAAGATTTTTCGAAAATCAACCCCTAAGGGAGTTAAATAGGGGATGAAAGTTTTTATGGAAAATCGTCACTTAACGGGTTCAAAATTTCACGCAAGCGAAGCTGCGGGTAAAAGCTAGTCATATTATAAATGCTAAGTTAAGTAACGTCTAAAACATAAAATTATTAGATGTTCCTGTATTACTGGGCACAGGCCTTTTCCCACAATGAGAAGGATTCCTTAGTTCACCACGCTGGCCTGGCGCAGTGTGATACTACACACACCATCGAGAATTTGGGAGACTTCTCAGGTATGCAGGTTACCTTACGATGCAAATTCGAATCTGCACATAAATTCGAAAAATAAGACGTGCAAGCCGGGATCCCTTCTGTATGGAAGGTAAGCGTTTAAACCCTAGGCTACCAGTACCTTCCAGTAAAACATAAGGAAAAAACTTATTCAGAGGAAAGAAATCTTGAAGACATAGAATAAAACTTCCCGCGTCGCTAACAGTGGGACGTAGCAACAAGCTTGTCGGCTCTTAGCCATTGTATTGTTTATACGGCAGATATAATGTGTTTTGTCGGTAGCTGTGATACGAAGCTAAGCTCAGTAAATGGATGCACCAGGAATGTGGATAAGTTAGTGCATATCTTATACTCTACTCTGCACGTTGCCAAGGAAACGAGGACAAGCGTTTAGAGTAAGGATGCTCAGACTTAGATGTAGTGTCAGCGATCTAGTACAAAATGTTTAGGTGACAAGTGACGACTGCCTCCTGTTAGCGTGTTATTGCGTGAGTACATAGCAATTAATACTTTTGCAAACATTTCTACGGGAACCGCCAACGTCAAGTCTGAAAATCTTGACTTTTTTGACAATTGACAGCGCCCAGTGTTGTCCCGTAATCGCTAGGGATGGGATGCGTCATAGAAAAACCGTTCATCACTACGTACTAAACAAAAACACATACAGTTTTGAAGTATGCTTTACTGCACTTTAAAATTAAATAGGTGCAAAATGAAGGTACTACATGCTAATAATTCTCTTTTGGTCAAATACTCAAACGCTACTCAATTTTAAGTTGCGTTAAGTCTCGTGCTGTCACTGTCATTTTGAGGCGAAGTGACAGAGACGACACGAATTTAACAGCAACTTAAAATTATGTCGCGTTTGAGTATTGGGCCATTTGAATCACTAATTGTGTATAGATGTTAGATTATTTTATAGTCATTCAAGATTATGTTAGGTATACTTTTCGGAGCTACATTACCCGTTCCCGCAAACGACTCGGAAATCTTTCGCGATTGACCGTTTGAGTACCCTTGGTTTAGATAATTTAGTATATTGCTTCACTATACAAGAGTTTTGGTTATTATGATGACGGCTATGATATCCTAAGGGCCTTTTTACTGTGACGCAGGCTCATGCCCGCATGCGTGTGTCACCCGCACCCATGGCGCCTGAATTTCACCTTTTCATACATGTACTTATTGTGATGCGTGAAACACGCGCGAAAAGGTGAACTGCGAACGCCACGCATGCGGGTGACGTACGCACGCGGGCACGAACCCGCATGACAGTAAAAAGGCCCTAATAGCCAACACACATTTTTAGCTATACTAATGCACTGTGTATTAATCTGTTATGATGCTCGACAGAGTAATGATAGACCTTGTTCCTCCACAAAGTGGTGAATGTTTGAAGAATTCTATGTTATATAGAACAATTAAAGTAGGTTCTATTACCAACTGTGTGAGGGGTTCGTAGGTAAATAACAATTGCGCTTACCGTAGTCAGTCCTTGGATGGGTAACCGTTCGTTACACATCAAGACCCATCAGTGATTCGTAGAGTCCGTTAAAATATCGATCTCGGGTGTCATAACGACTGATTCTACGAAATGATAACGACCTATGACAGTCGCTACGGGAAGCCAGAAGCCCGAAAGTTTGACAATTGTGACAGTTTGACGACACGTTTGGTGCAGTGGCTGAGCGATTGGCTTCTGCGCTACGGGTCGTGGGTTCCATTCCCGCACGGAACAAATATTTGTATGGCCCACAGATAGTTTTTCCGGGTCTGGGTGTTTGTGTGTAAAGATTTGTGTCTGTAAACGCACCCACGATACAAGACAAACCTTAGTGAGGGGAAAGGTTATTTAAAAAAAAAAAAGGGCTTTTCATAGGATAGTGCCCAGTAACTGGGTTGCGTTTGACTGATGGCAGTCGCTTCGTGTAAATTTCTGATATTCGGTGACATCTGGTTAGATTAGAAGCTGACCCTAACACAGTTGGAAAAAGGCTAGGCAGAATTGTTATCAACCGTGTGCAGAGCAGTGTTTTCAAATGTTAACCCTACAAACAAGTCTTCATGATTTATACGTTCTTTATTTTCTGGTGCATACAGAACACGGGTCTTACTCACGATGCACTGCATTAAACGACCTCGTAGGATTAGGCCTAAAATACAAGGCTGGATTATCCTAAACATTATTATTCGATTGCCCAAGCAAAATAGCTAATTGCAGGCCATTTAACACCAAAAGGTAACTCATTAATAAACGTTTAACCCAAACACAAAACTGATAAACAAATATTTCCCTTTGCAAATCCACACGTAATATAACCAAGAAGAACCCTCATTGCCTCTCTTTCACTTCAGTATAGAGTAAAAGAGAGGACAGATACCTTTATTGGTCTCACATGAACATAATTGTCGAATACAGATGTCGCAAACCCAACCGAGATTAATTCTAACAAGGGACGCACTATAATTATACAGGTTATGTGGTGGTATAAGTTATAAGAGATAGCGTTATAACTGATAATAAGGCCAGATAATTGTCTGTAACACAAGTGTCTGAAGTCAGTGTAGGTAGAATTCTAGCTTGAAAATTGCTAAAATATCCCATTATTTATTGAAGGTCCTTTGAAATCGTGTTTCGGACTTACAAGGATTTGATTTGTTTAAACAAATGGAGTTTGACCAAAATGAGTTAAATTAGAGTGTAGTGCGGCGATCATACACTCTCTCGGCGGCTCCCAGCGGAAGAAAACTAGGTAAATGAGTTCAGCGCATTGTGTTCTGGTTAGCTTTGGTTGCTTTGCGTGTTCTTTCATCTGCCATCTGAAGTAGGCGATTAGCAATTATCCAGCATTACCGGATTGAATCCTATGTTACGGACAATTCATATTTAAAACGGGTTTGCAACATATTTTTAAGGTTTAGACTATGATGAACGGTGTATACACATTGCTCTCTAACTATTGACATTCTAATGTTGTATTATAACTTCCGTAAAACACATTCATTTTTATGATTAGTTACCGTTTACTCACGTGCATTTTTCGGGATTGCCCGACTAGTTTCGATAGTTTGACTCGCGATCTTGCCGCGTGTTCAGCTCATGATTAAGGGCTCCGTTTGGGTCCGAAACTAGTCGGGCAATCTCGAAAAATGCACATAAGTTAACCGTAACTAATCACAAATACTCCTACTAATTCAGTTAATATTGAAAGCAGTTTTCCCGCTTTCGTTTAACACTTGCACCACAATAACAATCCGTGTATTACACACGTAGGCGCCGATGGCGACAGATCACGTGATCGGCAATAATCCTCACCGCAGCGGGCACACACGGCCACCTAATCTGGGGATGAATCCGCAAATATTGGCAGCGTTGGTGAGCCTAAATTATTGTTGTGAATTTATTTTATTTAGGCTTGTTTGTAAATGTTTTGGCTGTATGTTTCATGGCACAGAAAAGGCTGCTCCATCTCTGTGGTACCGAATTTTGTCAGGTGACTAGGTGCGTTCAGAAGCCTGCACTATAGGAAAACTGGGAGTGTCAAGCTCAGAAATTGACTGTAACGATTCGACTGTCCTGCTTAGCCTTTTCCCAACTATTTTGGGGTCAGCTTCTAGTCTAACTAGATGCTGCTGAATACCAGTATTTTACATGGAGTGACTGCCATCAGATCTCTGCAACCCAGTTACTGCATGGGCAATGCCGATATCCTAAGGTTTAGACTGGTTGTAGGACTTCTGGGTTTCTAGCTGCCCGCAATTACTGTCAAAGGTATTCGTATGACACCTGGGGCTGACGGTTTAATGTGCTCTCCTAGGCATGGAGGGGTCTCCATGTATAACGAATGGTCGCCCATCCACGGACTAACCACGGCAAGCGCAGCTTGACCTAGCAAATTATATGAACCGCGTATTTTTTAATTAGCCACGAGCCCCTCCAACTTAACCTGACGATATTTTCGTTAACTAAACTTAGGCTAATGTAAAAGTAGGCTACTCGATTATTTCCCAAAGTTTGGATAAAATAGACTACCCGCCACCTAATCATTATCCGTGATAGTTGTGAAATGACCTGTTTATTGTATCTTTCGTGTGCCATACTCGACACGACAAAGCAATACAGTATTATTGTTCATACGGAACCTTAACTAGTGGTAGGATTTTGACAACCCTCCAATAAAAAACACTAAACAAAAATCACACAAATGTAATACACCAAGAAGTTATAACCACACTCTACCTATCCTACTTAACAAAAGTGAGGTACCGCAAAGCCCTGTCCGTCCGTGTGATATGTAAATATATGATAATGTACCACCATTTCACAACTATGACCTGAAACTACGGACCCATAACTTTACGTGTTTATACAAGCAGATGTGGGCCTAAAATTAATATGTTTTGACTCAATTATCATTACAGATGTGATATTTGCATGATGTATTCAGATTCAGACTAATGTATTGGGTTGGGATTGGCAGCAGGAATTAATGAAGGTAAGTAATTGAGATGTAGAATTAAGTTTTGAAATGTTACGTTACTTTTTCAAAACTTTCAATTCTTGGGACTTTAGTTCCTTTATGAAATGATTGTTTAGTTTAGTTATTATTGTCATAATCAATTTGGTCCTTTGCTACGAATAGCGTACTACATCTATTACTATCGGTCAGAGGTAGGTCACAGGCCTATAATAGCTTTTATTAAGATTATACACAGCAACAACGGCTTAATCAATGGCAAAAATATATTTTTTTGGTTACCATAAATTTTTATTATGAAAAATGGTTCCGCGGCCATAATATGTTTGTGGATTCTTACAAAAGTAATTAGGTGTGGAAAATTAACATAACATAGTTTAACTACGGCAAAATCATAGAGCTAGTCATATCAACAGCCCATGATACTACATAAAATACATCAACATTTTTTTACCATTTTTTTTTTTCAACGGTGTTGCTTCCATTCCTAATGTTCCATGACTGTACTCCAATAATAGAGCAGCCATGAATAGTTCCCGGTTGGTGCCCCATAACATTTTAAATTGAAGTTCTTATTGGTCCAACGAGCAGACTCGTTGAACCTATGTCTCCCGTCCAAAGGACCGGACTTCTCCCGCACGAAAGATGAACAGTGAGTTTCAAAGGGAATCAACAATTACCCTTCAATCTTTCTAACAATCGAAAACAACAGGTAGGTACAGACGCCAGCACATCAAGCGACTACAATCTGTCAAATTTCTTTAATAGATTTTCATCTTTATCGCGAAAGCATAAGGTTCAAGGTTGATTGGGAAATTTTGACAGTTTCGGGTAGCTTGGCCTGCTGGCGTCTGTAGGTATATTCTATTCCCTTCTCCCAATACTGTTCTGCCTGTTCTGCCTAACCTTTTCCTAATTATGTTGGGGTCAGCTTCCAGTCTAACCAGATGCAACTGAAAACCAGTATTTTACACGAAGCGACTACCATCAAGGGGCCTACTCCCTAAGTCTGTCAACGAAGTTAGTCGTCCATCCAAAAGTAGCCCGAAACGTAGGAGTGAACAAAACAAGTGTCAAGTTCAACTTTTCGGATGGGCAAAAACACATCGGTAGTAGGGACAACTGTCAAATCGTGTTGTCATTCATTCTTAGTTCGGGCCCCGAAATAATTGTATGTCCGTAGGTGATAGGGAGTAGGAAACGCTCGTAATAAGGCCGGAACTACGGACTTCGTGCTTAGGGAGTAGACCCCCAGACCTCCGCATCCGCAACCCAGTTACTGGACAAAGCCGATATCCTAAGATTAGAACGGTTGTCAGACTTTCAGACTTCGACTACTCGTAACGACTGTCATAGGTCGTCGTATTCGTATGACACCTGGAACCGACGATTTAGCGTCTCTCCGAGACATGAAGGGGTCTCAATGGTAACCCATCCACGAATTGACCGCGGCAAGCGCAGCTTAAACTTGCAAATCATATGCTTTCCGAGCTCCTCCCGATTCCCTTCTTCCAATAGAAAAGCAAAAATAATACCCACTGTAAACTATAAGAGGCCGAACATTAAAGTCGTGAACGAGACACACATTTAAAACACATTAGCAATCGCTATCATATATCAATAATATTGTGTCGCGGAAATTGAATCCGTCTAATATATTTGTACATGGAGGTGAGAATGGAATGGGGGCTTTGGAGTGGGTATTTTTTATTGACGCTTCTTTGGTATGATGATTTAGATGTGGAATATTAAACATGACGAAAACCACCTTAGTGGCCTTGACAATTTTGAAGTTCTTTGTATACATACATATGGTCGCGGACTCGAAATGTTTACCAGATTTCAAAGTCGATTCCTTCTCACACTGTGCGCAATAAGGTTTAAGATGTAATATCAACTTATGTCATATCGACCTTATGAAAAAGTAATGTGCAAGCAATTATAGACTTTAGGGTTGTAAACATTTCAAGTCCGCGACTGTACATAAACTCACATCTTTTACCCATGGGGGTAGGCAGAAACTGTAGAACGCCGCATGCTACAATCCATCATCATTCAGCCGAAAGACGTCCACTGCTGGACATCTGCTGCTGCTTAGCCGTAATCGCCACGCTTGGCAGGCGGGTTGGCGATCGCAGTATGGTTGTTAAAGTACTCAGAGAACGCTGCTGCCCATTCTCTAGAGAATTCTTTACGCGGCATTCTACATGAGCGATCTAGAAGCGACGCGAAAACAACAAACAGTCGATACCTATTGAAGTGGCCTACGTGACCAAATGCACGTGGACTGCGGTGCGACGCGGCGCGAAGCGAAGTGAACTCGACCAGTTGGCGTGCTACTGAATGACGGCGGCGCGCGGCAGGCGGTTCACGAGTTCGTAGAACAAAGCCGCCGCTTTGCATCGCATCGCATTGAATTCACGTGTCACCGCATCGGATCGCTTCGCAATTTGCGTCGCTTTGAACCGCCTACGTAACACGCAGCGTAAGTCGCCTTTTACGACACCCACGGGAAGAGATGGGGGAGTGCTAATCTTTAAGACCGGCACTACACGATCCTTACATACTCCTCACTCGTAGTATACTATACATAGATCTAACAAAATATTCTTAAGTGTTTCAGTTAGTCAGTAGCAGTTCGGGATTTATGGATAAATGGCAATAGGCTTGCACAATAATACATTTCTGCCTACCTCTTTGTAGAATACAGTAATGTGTGTGTATGTGTGTTCACGAGATATAATAATAATACTACATAAATCTTGATTGAACACATAAACTTACATTTGGCACTAACTTCCACACTAGGATTCCCTGTGTCGTGGAAGTTAGGCGAAACCACTACATAAAAATACTCATATATGCCAGATATGCCAAGCTCCTCGTTTCAGCACCCACTGAAATAATTGAAGTAGTCCATTTATAACTTAATAAGAGTAAGTACAACCTACTGGCCTAAAAAAAGTAGGAAAAAAGACATATCATTATCTTCGTAGCTTCTCAAATTGACGTCACACGTAACAAGTCCCCACATCTCACAGTATCGAGATTATTAATTCGGATATGAATCCGATAGCCGGCGGGATATAAGCATCGAGTTATCGTAATCGAGAATCGGTTCTCGATATATCGAGTAACTCGGTGTATGAGTTACACCAATACATATTTTTTTACAAGCCTCGGGTTTTTTTATGATTAAAGTGTAGGGTGGATACTGTGTCTGTTTTTGTTTATTTCGATATGTATTTTGAATTTCTGTAAATTGAATAGACGATGTATAATTTCAAGGGAAGCCTGGTGTTACATCGTTGTCTCCCGCATTTTCTTTTTCCAAGTCTTTAGTTCGTGGCGCCAATTCTGCATTCTTCTTCTTCTATCGTGTCAGCACGAGCTATACGAGAATAGCGCATGCCGTGGTGAAAAAATTAGCCAGTCAGCAAGGATGGTAGCGAGGCTGACTGCCCAGGGCGCGCCGGACGTACTGAAGTATCGTCACTCGTGGAGGCTCTTTTTATGCACCCCAATCCAATCCCAAATCCAATTTTGCATTAAAAAGTACGAACTGACACAAGTATTTGACTCAAAAAATGTAATTATTCCGTCAGTTAGATTATCAAAAAAATATTTGACCCGTATTTTTTCTTTTGTTCCGTAAACCAAAATTGACGAAGATACGACACTTTTAAAATTGGCAAAACGTCACAAGCAAGTACAATTTTTACTTGCTTCTGACGTCACAAGCCCCCTCTCGAGTTTTGATGCGTTTTATCGTTCAAAATATTCAGATTTAATGAAAAAATACGTGTCCATTATTTTTCAAAACTCTAACTGACGGACTAATTAGATTTGCAATTTATTGACGCTGTCAACATGCCTATTCCAGAGTTGATCGATCAAAATTATTTTCAAGAGTACTTAACCCTACTGCTGCTAAAAGATCAATACACAAATGGAACACAACATCACACAGCTTATACGAATACGTCCGATAAACACACAACTTTGCAGGACAAACTACACGTGGACTTGTCAGCCGGCGCAGTTGCCAAACTTGTAATCCAAGATCTTATTCTGAAGGGTGCACTTATATTATAACGTTTTATTATAAACTAGCTGTACCGCATGCGTTACAATGCACTTTTTTCTACTTACGTCCTACCTACTACTTACCTACTACGAGTATCTACCTTCAGAGACAAAACCAAAACAGTAAACAAACGAAGGATATGGACATACGAGAGATAATTTCTTTTTTTTTTAAATACTAAAATTTTCTTTCATAAGAACCTTCTCCTTCTTCTTCTATCGTGTCGGCACGAACTTTACAAGAATAGCTCATGCCGTGGTGAAAAGATTAGTCAGTCAGCAAGGATGGTAGCGGGGCTGACTGCCCAGGGTGCGCCGGACGTACTGAAGTATCGTCACTCGTGGAGGCTCTTTTCATGCACTCTCTTCTCTCGAGAATCTCGTGAAAGCTGAGAACGATAAAAAAATCAATTATCTTGATTTGGCACACGAGGTTCTCGACATGTGGGACAATGACTTGGCAGTCATTGTGCCGATAGTCGTTACAGCCAATGGCTTAATAGCCAAGAGCCTCGAGTGCCTCGACCAACATCTGATGAGGCTTTGGTTAGGCAGATGGATCAAGGGTTTGATTCAGAAAGCGGTACTTCTGGAAACGGCGCTTATTGTTAGGAAGTTCCTCTCTCTGGAGCCCTGACCGCCGGCAGCGTGGACTTTGTTCCCGATGCCGGTGGGCTACTATATTTTTTAATTGTTTATTGAAATATTTAAAAATGTAATTTTAAATGTCTTTAGAATGAATAAATGGAACCAATACAATAACAGAATCATGGTGTAAACAAACCTTTAATATAGCACAGCTGATTGTCCGCCGTGCATTACAGAATAAGCTGACGAGCGGAGAACGTCGCAAATCTCACGTATTTGATCGCTCGCTGTTTGATATACTTGTATTGTTACATATGGATTGCATATCTCTGAAGAGATGTTAAACCACCCAAATAAAATACTTCTACGAAGACGAATTTATGTATGTAATGAGAGTTTTCTTCTTTTCGTGTCAATAAACCAACTCAAATTTTCTTCGACCAATAATTAGCCACCTGCATGCTTATTCTCAACCATCGGAAACTGCCCTTTCCGAATCCGATCGGAAAGTATCCGACAGTGCCCTCTAAACTCTATTCACAAATCCGAAATCGAAAACTTTTGACAGTTCTATTCGGAATGAAGACGCCAATTCACGGAAACTAATCCGAGAGCTATTTGTTGTCGGAAAGCACTCGATTTTAAATAAAACAATACAATTTCTGCTGGGATGAATTAAAAACTGTTTAATAACTATATTATAAGGAATGTTAATAATTTTAAGGTATATTTGAGCTAAGTTTACCTATTTTATAACAAGTTTTAAGAATGTTTTGGCCGCCGCTTTTAAATGCTCGATGTATCAAAGTATACTTAATTTTAGGTGGTTACTTAGACACACGTAAGAAATAATGAGTTTGTGTTAACCCATTTCTACAAAATCAAATTATACTCAACTACGTTTTACATACGAAAAAATTTAATAACAAGAAATTATACGACACAGATAACATTTTTACAGTCATTTTTCTGGACCATCACACGCTAGAGTTTTGTTCGGTGATCACACTGAACTTCACACGTTTTCGGTTGATAATTTGATTGAATATTTATCAATAATTAAATGAATACGGTATTTTTGTTTATTTACATTGTCTATTTCCCCGTTTGGTTTGACAGATTATAAAAGTTGTTTTTTTACAAAGCATGTTTTGAAATAAGGAAACGATCGCGTAAATTAGACATTATTTTATAAAAAAATGATGAAATTTATGTATTAATGTATATTGTATAGTTGCACATAAGATTATTTGCGAAATACATAATATTAGTATTATATTTACTACGTTAACATTTTCTACCACAGTAATCTATTTTCTACCATTGCGTAGCATACACCGTAAACACACCTTCCAAAAACCATTCACGGATTCGGAAACTCCCTTCCGATAGGAACTGTGAATAAAGTTTTGTAATCCATCGGATCGGGAATCAATCCGTCGGATACTTTCCGTTCGGATACGGAAACTCATCCGATGGTTGAGAATAAGCATGCTGGACGGGTACAAGAAGAGAGCCTTACCTCGGCGCACGCAATTTTTTTTTCCTGGGTAATTCTTCTTGGTTACCCTTCGCCTTCCCCGGGCGTTGTGCCGGACTCTTAATGGCTAACAACCTACGGTGTTCCTTCTCCTGACCCTTGGTCAGGGTCGCGGGATTCGCAGCTGCATGCTCCGCATCGGCCTCAGTCTGCCACCGACCTTTCCTTCTATAGGGCCTTACCCCACGTTCTCTTGAGAGGCACGCGTAGAACAATGCGCGCCGCCTTTTCGAGCCTGTTACTGGTCAGGCGACAAGTCTCCGGCTGCGCACCTTGGTAGCAGCTAGATCCGGTAATGCTGGGTTTAGGCTGACTAATCTCCTTCACCACAATGACTCAAACTGTAATGAGAGTAAGAATCCACGAGGATGAAACAAGCATTATTCTATTCGTTTATTAAGGTAGCTATGTTTTCGATTTTATATCGATATCTTTATTAAATCGAAAGAAGCGTAAACAAAATTAAACTATCGAGTGTCACTCACGCAAGTTCGAAGTTTTGCCAAACTTTTCCAAGTTTACCGATACCGATAAATATCGAGACAATTCCAGTGAAGTGGAGTTGAGAAGATTTGCTCGTAAATTGGAGCAAATAAGAAGAATTCCAGCCTAAAAATTTTGCTCATCATAACTCGATCCGTATGTCTTTTAAGGACCGATATCTTGCTGCTAATTGTCCGATTAAGTTTATTATTGAACTAGTCATGTGCCCGATGGGATTTATCATACTCCAAAAATTACGAACTTCCATACAAACGTTCATCACCTATTTAACACGGGATGAATTTTCAAAAATCCTTTTTTAGTGCTCATCTACGTTATAATAAGTAACACCTGTGCAAAAATTTATGCTTCTAGACCCACCGGTCTAAGCTTTGCGTTGTCTGTCAGTTTCACTAATTGTGTTAGAGTTTTATGAAGTAGATTAAAATTAAACTATGGTTCTTTGTGTCTGTTTATTTATGTTTTTTTTTTGTTTTTCGCACTATTGTCTACATTTCTTGTTCTAAATTCTCCTCTCAAGGGTCTGATGGAAGCGATTGCTTTAAGGAATAAGCAGTGCCTCTGTACACTAGTGTCCAGATTAACTTATCTTGTACTAGCTGTACCATGCGTTGCAATTGCAATGCAACGTAAAGAAAAAAAGTGTTTGGTTTTAAAATCTGTTTATTAAAGTGCTTTTGGATACATAACATTTTTGATTTGAGGGGACCCGAGTTTACCGTACCGACGGGACGAACATAAAATGTTTGACAGGTAGGAACAGTTTGTATGGGAAAATAAAATTGTTGTTTTTACCATTTTCCTCGCAATTTTCCCATATTTTCTCACCACTTAAACCTTCCCTGGACTTCCACAAATATTTCAAAACCAAAATTAGCCCAATCGGTCCAGACGTTCTCGAGTTTTAGCGAGACTAACGAACAGCAATTCATTTATATAAATATAGATAGATTAAGTGTGGTGTGTAAATAAATTATTGAATAATAAAATATTATCTAAGCGCATCAACAGCTTTATAAACATACAAACGCACAAGCACGCGATGTGTACAAATCAAATAGGCCGTGTCTCAGTAGCCAATCAACAATTTCAAGATGTTTGCTCAGAGGCTGTCTGTCTGAGCGTCTTGTGAGACGTCCGGACGTCCGGGATTATGTGCCGACATTGTATCAAGAGGAATAGTGAAAACGTTAGGCATCTTGGAATATCCTTTGAATTCGGTTGTAGGGTAGTGTTGGATAGTTGGTTGGTCAAATTATTTGATAGCTATTCGATGTTTCTAGAAACGAGTATTGATATTCCTTGTAATGTAACAGACGGAGGGGATATGGCTCACGACTACCTTGAGATCAATGGCACATATTCCACAAGGATATATTATGAGATAATAAAGGCTTATTTTTAGGGTGTCATAACTCGCAGCGCTTAGAAAACCCTAAAAAAGATTATATTGGCGCCCAACGTGCGGCTCGGAGGACTTATGTGAGCTGGACAACCTGAGCCTCCACATATTATTGAAGAACCTGCGCTCCCCTGGTACAAAGTGAGACGCATTTCGGTGCCCGGTGGTAACCCCTTCTTCCTTCTTTTACACTTCGTCTCTTGCTACACTTACGAGATCGGCGATCGGACTGGCTAATCTCTACCGGCATGACTAAATGTGCTACAGCCGGTCTGTTTGCTGTCGCCGGTTTCTATCAAATGGCTGTGTGGGCCATTGGCGAACGCCGAAACTACAAGAAGGAACTCGCTGACTACCCCAAGGGACGTAAAGCTATCCTGCCTCTTATTCTATAAGCATTTTATCATTGTTATGTTTTATGTAGGTATTGAATGTTCTACAACATTCTTTACAACTGGTGTAGCAGACGTGCTCAGGAGATCCTGGGGCCGTATGTTACATTATATCCTTTTGCTCTGGTTGTTCAAAAGCAGTGATATGGTATGTCTACACCAGTGCGCTTTCATGTTCATCTTGCGTCTTCGACTGAAGCATGCGTGAAGCGCCATAGCGCATGCAATAGCGCATGCCTTCATACTTGTTCGACAAAAGCGCATGCCCCTAGCGCATGCTAATCAGTCACTGATGGGTTCGATACAAGTTCACACGCGTCCATCTTAACGACTGACCGAGGCGCACAGGTGTAGACGATAAGCTGCATGCGTCTTATGGCAATCAATATTGCATGCGCTTGACGCAAGAGGAATTGAAAGTTGAAAGCGCAAGATGAACATGAAAACGCACTGTGTGGATATACCAATAGCAGCAGTTAAACGCTTGCGTTCCATGCATGAGATAGTTCGACCACGGCCCGCAACTCAGACTTTCAAATTCGAGTACGGATCAGAATTTGATAATCGCTACCGTTAACAGTGAAGAAAAAAAAAACGCGAGGAAACCTGCACACCTGAGAGTTCTCCATAAAGTTCTCGATGACACCATTGAGAACTTTATGGATATTTATCTAATCGAATAGCGCGATATAGCTCTGCACAGTCAGTTAACTCGGAACGCTAAAATGACTCAAAAACAGAAAATCATGAATTCTTCATGAAACAATTTTTTTGCTGAATCTGAAAAAATCTCATTCGTGGTATATCTGTGTCACCAGGGGCCCAATTCTCCTAAAATAAATTGTTCCCAAACGCAATCGAACCACAACCATCAGTCAGTTTTTGTTTTCGAAAACTTTCAAAATGATTGATTTTGTTTTTTGTGTCAAACAATTTGATAGCTTTTGAAATTGAGAACTGTCTGAATGAACGGTTCGGCCTTGGTTCGGTTGCGATTTATCAATATTTATTTTAGGATAATTAGGCCCCAGTAGATCACACAGCTTGAAGGAATTACACGAATTCGTTTACACCCTGTATACTTTGTTCGGGTGCCTTCCCACCAGTGATGTGCTATGCAGCTATGCTGCGAGATTGTAAAAGCTAAGCTACGAAACTATATCACCGTTTCCACTAATGCTAAGCTATGTAGCGGAGCGAGTAAGATGTGCTATAAAAATGCACCTACTATACTAAGCTACACAATTCGCGACCATCCATAGCACGCATCCATAGCACGCATCCATAGCTCGCATTCATAGCACGCATCCTTCCATAATTATAAAAAACGTAGCTTAGTTGAATCAGTTTCCACTAGTGCTATGCTATATAGACCAATGAATATGATTGGTGGATATCAAACGCATCCATAGCAACGTTGCATAGCATATCTTTGGTGGAAAACCACCCTAAGATAAGTCCTGACATAGCGGTCATTTCGTAAACTGTAACCGTAACGAGACTGATATCGAAAAAACCTTTTTTTAACTTTTTGTTGAGCCTTATACGGTGAAAAGGGTACGGTAGTTGGACGACATGTTTGGTGCAGTGGCTAATCGATTGGCTTCTGCGCTACGGGTCGTGGGTTCGAATCCCACACGGAACAAAAATTTGTATGGCCTACAGATAGTTGTTTCGGGTCTGGGCGTTTGTTTGTGAGATTTGTGTCTGTAAACGCACCTACGATACAAGAGAAATCTTAGTGTGGGGCAACGATTTATTAAAAATGAAATGAAAGTAGCAAATCCCAAGTCATTATATTGAAAAAATTAAAAATGTTCAGCTATAAGGCGGAATTGTAAGACTAAATAGCTAGTGTGGCATTACCTTTAAGAGCAAATTATAGTGATGATTATAATAATTATGATGTGAGTTGTTAGCATCCGTTAAATATGTACAGTCTTGGTGATATGCTGAATTATTCAAATGTATCGGAGATCTTATCTCAAAAATTGTTGTATGGAAGAAAATCATTATACCATTAGATATAATTATACTATTAGGTATAATTAGGTACAACACTAAAGGAGGTGCATTTCTGTGATATAGAGTTGTTTTCATTTATAAATACATTGCCTCCCACTATGATTTCTCCGGTATCGTGGGTGTGTTTACAGACACAAATCTTCTTCACATGCACAAAGATCCGGAACAACTATCTGTAGGCCATACAAATATTTGTTCCGTGCGGGAATCGAACCCACGTCCCGCAGCGCAGAAGCCAACCGCTCAGCCACTGCGCCAAACGTGGCGTCAAGTTTCAAAGTAGTAGTTTTTTTTTATTCTTTTTTTTTTGTCAAAAAATGTGTACGTTTATTGTATTCTTAAAGAACACTATCCCCCTTATTACAAACGACGGTCTAAGAAAAACCCTGGTTTTAAAATAGCCCTGTCTCTTTTTGTTATATTATGTTAAAAAGTGATGGGTATATTTTAAAACTGGGTTTATCTTAGTCTCGGTTTAAACCACCTTTTGTTATATAAGTATAAGTATAAGTTTTTCACGATCAAACGTTTGTTTACCTGGTATACAAAATTTTAATGACTCGGTATAGATTAGGGGAGAGGAACTCCCTAAGAGGAGTTTAAAAAATCCCGAGAACAGAGTGTCTTATTTAAAGCCAGAATCCACACTACGTATTTTAATAATATAATTGGTACTCAAATTGTTCATACTTCCACTTTAGTACAGCAAAATACTTCAATAATACCAAGCTAAATCATTGACCTCGTACAAAACAGTACTAACATAGGTACACATCTAAAGTCTAAATCCAAACAGACACAAACACCGAACACTTCCATGTACCTAAAACGATAATAGTTACGTAGCTATTACAACTAAAATTACGACAATCATTCCAATTTATTGTCAAAACGCCGCGCCATTTCAACAATGTAAGGGAATCGAGAGTATGTCCGCCACGTTACATAGGAACAAATCAAGTGCTATAAACTAAACGTAGCGTCATTGCGATTATCTCGGGTTTCTCACACACTGTCCTGGCCATTTGTTTAAATTACATTAGCGTGTGCATACTTTGGTTAAGACTGTTGTGTACTTAGAAGCAATGGATATGCTATATTTTACAGCTACACGGCGCGGTGGCAATATACAGATAAAAAATAAATTTTATTCAGCCAAGGACACAATGCCAGCATTAACAGTGAAAATACAAAAATATTTAAACATACACATTTTATGCTGTCAAGCATGTCCATACCCAACGGGTCCCCAACTCAGCGTATTATAGGCGTCAAACACCCAACGCTGATTTTTAGTTGATAGCCTTGCAGTGACACACGTATGGAGACATAGACAAACTAATGGATAGGCAGACAAAGTAGATATTACTATACTTTATTAAGCCGTTTACGCACGAACGAACACGAATCACTATAAAGGTGTTCGCCGAACACACTGTTTGGTAATAGTGCGCAAATCCAAACAAACGTGTTCCATATTCGTGTTCGTTCGTGCATACACGGCTTTACCACGGCTTTGTTCGACACTCTGTGATCATAAGTATGTGCTTTTGTTGACGAGATTTTTGTTTTTGATATTAAATAAAATATTTAGAAATAGTTTGCCAAAGATCTGAAACTATTTCTAAACATTTTCACTACTTTATAATTATAAAAAAATCTAACATTAAATAAGTTATGTTGATGGAGCATTGTTCTATTGATCCTCTCAGAGAGCGAAGAACGACGTAAGTCAGTTTCGTAACACAGACAGATCGATATTCATACGCACCCTGTGAGTAATGTATTTTATTTGGGTTTGTTGTTATAATCGCTTAATTAAGCGATTAATGATATTTTCTTATGAACAAATAGATATTGGTAAAAAAAAAACTATCGGATTTATTCAAGCTAAGGAAGATGAACTTATGTAAATCAAAATTCCACGCAAAACTATGTTTACTGCTATAGTATAGCTTCCAAAACCTACTGGATCATAAACTTTCTCTCTTGTGTGAAGTGTACATGCGTGGGCGCGAGTTCGTGATGCGTGCGCGCAGATTAAATTGCATTAATGCAATATACTAACATACTTAAAGCTTAATCTTTTTGTTGCACATATTTCGCGCTGCGAATAAATATGTTTAATTTATATGTCTTGCAATGGTGTTGGGTTTACTGTTTCGAAGTTTGTTTCCTTATTTAATGTTTAAGTAAATTAATATCTTAGGTATCTATAAATAATAAATTAACTGAAATAGTGGTGCATTTTGTTTCGTAGCCAGACAACAAAAGCTCAAAAAAATCGATGCTCGTTCAAAAAGTAGTTGGGTAAGACAAATAAAAATGCACAAAGAAAAGCGTACAGTAAAATACTAATATAACGCATAGTAGAATAATAATATAACGTATAGTGGAATAATACGACGATTTGACGTTTTGATACACGTTTGGTGCAGTGGCTAAGCGATTGGCTTCTGCGCTGCAGGTCATGCAATGGGTTCGATTCCCACACGGAACAAAAGTTTGTAGGGCCTACAGATGGTTGTTTCGGGTCTGGGCGTTTGTGTATGTGAGATTTGTGTCTGTAAACGTATCCACGGTACAAGAGAAATCTATTAATGTGGGGCAACGATATATTAAAAAAAAATATATATATATATTCTATTGCCAGTTTACATCGCAATCAAATCTCTTACTTTTTTAGCCAAAATACACATCTTAACACCTCTACGCAACCCCAACACCCAGTACTCCCTTTTATGGTATTAGTTAAAATGAAGACTTTTGTATCTTTACCAATAATGACGTAAGTACCCCACAGCTTTGCATAGTAAATCCTGCCATACGTTAAAGCTATCACATGTAAAATTCGCTAAAAGTCTTTTATATGCCAATTTCGGCAATAAAACATGGTATCTTTGGAAAGCAAAACGATTCGTTTTTGGCTATAGGAAGGCACTAGTCTCCCTAGATCAAATCTACCGAAGCTCCCATCCTCAGATTGTCAGCCCATCTGGCAGCGCATTCCTACACACCCGTATAATAAATAACAATTAAGCTCGCTCTATTTTCAGCATAATTATGAACATGTACTTCCGTGATTCAGTGTGCTACACAGGAGTTGCGATTCTGCACGCCGCCGCTAGATTAGGCTGCACACACGACACTCGCAATTAACTGGCGACCTGTCTACAAACGTGTTTGTATCATGTTTGGAACGTCGAGCGCTCAAGTGTTTTACAGCTGTCACAGAAATTCAAACAATTTAAGACTCTATTATTTGTGCTGTAGGTGTCACCAATTCACTTAAGGAAGACCAGTCCTGAGCCACTGTACGGTCAGTGCTTTTAAAGAAAACTTAGAAAGAAAGAAAAATCGTTTATTAGCTGTAAACTTAGCTTTTTAGCTTTCTGGGGCGTTATTTATTGATAAAAAGGATAGTGCGTATGAATTATGAGCACTAGAAAGCGGTGAAGGGCGGGCTTTTTTGGGGGCTGTCTATTGTAATATTGACATTCAAAAATATCATATTTTCAATAAATGAGTTTTGATTTTTTTTTAATTCTTTATTACGATCAGTTATCATTCTAATGAAGGAAAATCAACTACAGTCATAATTAAAATCTATAAAACAAAACAATAATTAACAATAATTGTGAACATCTGTCCCACCCAAAAATCACAGCAAAAGTGAGGGGGCCAAGTAGCGCACCGCATACTGTTTTAAATAGGTACCGTTTTGACAGGTCGTGAAATAAACGTGCGACTACCCTTATGACATCATTAAATCTCTAACACTCAGCTTTAAAACCAAGATAATAACCATACGAAAAAAAGGTTCATATTGTGATATTAATTTTAAGATTACTGTGAAAGACGTGCGTTTGCTCTATGGAGCACTCTAAGCAACAAAATGTTTATAGTAATCGATCGATGCTCGGATGAAAACTGTAACATTTTTTTTAAACTCATCATAAAGCGTTCAGGAAACAATAATAAGTTTCATTGAGACTAAAACGTTTAATAAATTGAGCTCAAAAACATTTGTGCGTACCAATACGTAATCTGCGCAAGCGCTCATATTTAAGAGCGAAGTCACGCGCATTGGCGCGTAACCGATTGTCTTATTAATGTTTCGTACAGTTAACGCCGCCCACCTATCACAGTGTGGAGGTAATTGAGAGAAGTTAATTAGGTCTTCTGTGCCCTCTAATAGGCTATAATGGAGCTGACATACTTGCAAACATGATAACATGAGATATGTATAGGTATATTAATACATTGTATTTGAACTCTTCGATTATTTGCATCCATCGCGTTGTTGGTCCTATTTCTCATAGAAATTCTTCATAGCCATTATGGACAGAAATCTAAAAATCTGACAACCAGTCTTACTATAATGTATTCTTGGTTATGAAGATTGATGGCGGCCGCATCTGTTAACACTGGAAGAAGACCCAATCATAGTTGGACTTTCCAAAGGCTATACAAGGTTAGTCGGAAAGGGGGTACTAATCCGCGGGCCACTTAAAGTATCACTGATGACTGTTATAAAGCAAGTACCTATTAAAATTTCAAAATTCAATAAAAAAAAACCATGGAAAATCGTTTTAGTTTTTTCAAAAAATTTTCTTCCCTATTTTAGTTACGAATTCAGAATACGGAGCTTCTGATCCGTGACCCCAAGTATGACCTAAAATGTAAACACAGCAGATCATTGCTGAGGATAGATAGATTTTAGCGTATTTTTTCTGAAATCTTTGAACAGCTAATTCTTTTAAACTTTTGACTTTTAGCGAAAGTTGTAGAACAAAAGTTATTCAATATTATGGGTACTTTAACACCCTTTCGGATTAGTACCCCATTTCTGACTAACCTTGTAAGGCTGGTGAATATCTGGAAGATGACATGCAGCTTGCACCCATGTGTGCACCAGGGGCCTAATTCTCCTAAAATAAATTGTTGCCAAACGCAATCGAACCACAACCGTCAGTCAGTTTTTGTTTTCGAAAACTTTCAAAATGATTGATTTTGTTTTTTGTGTCAAACAATTTGATAGCTTTTGAAATTGAGAACTGTCTGAATGAACGGTTCGGCCTTGGTTCGGTTTTGATTTATCAAGATTTATTTTAGGAGAATTGGGCCCCAGACGAAACGTTTGGTGCAGTGGTTGAGCGATTGACTTCTGCGCTACGGGTCGTGGGTTCGATTCCCACACTGAACAAAAATTTTTATGGCCTACAGATAGTTGTTTCGGGTCTGGGCGTTTGTGTATGTGAGATTTGTATCTGTAAACGCACCTACGATACGGGAGAAAACCCAGTGTGGGTAAACGATATAAAATAAATAAATGTATTTAATAATATATCTATCAACGAATATCTATCGCGTGACTTTTGGTAGCATTTTAGGAGAGATAACAAGCATAAAGCTTAAGAAAACCTTGATGCATTTGTTCCGTTTCCTGACAGTGAAACAAAGTATGCGAATTGGCTCTACAGTGTTTCTTACAGACATACTCCCTGTATTCACTGCTTATGTGATTATTAGAACTTAGAACGGGATATTTACCATGTTTATTATTTGTTTTGAGTTTCCGATATTTCGGCACCGTTAGAAGCGCCATGATCACGGATGAACTGAAGTAATTGCGGGTGGATGTTTATGAGCAGACAAAACGGTCTACCCTCTTTCTTGTTCGTTTTCTGTGTGTCGGGAACAGAATCGTGTTGTGAGTGACATAAGTGACAATGGTAGTGGCGTCGAACGCAAAAAACGGACAAGAAAGAGAGTATACCGTTTTGTCTGCTCATAAACATCCACCCGCAATTACTTCAGTTCATCCGTGATCATGGCGGCTGTAACGGTGCCGAAATATCGGAAACTCAAAACAAATAATAAACATGGTAAATATCCCGTTCTAAGTTCTAATGATCGTGTTAGTGACCATGTCCGTTTAAAAACTTATATAATTATGTGATTATTGTCCATGTTCTGCTGAATAGTTTCAGTTTCCTGACGGAAAAAAATTTGGTTAAAAATCTTCTCCTAGGTTGATATTTTAAACAAAACAAACAAACCTTCATACTTTGCCATAAAATAAATAAAGGTAGGAGAAATAGATTATCCGCAAATGTGCATCCACGACGGAGTCTTTTTGTGAGTTTCCTTCCAACTTTTTGTTCGGGCGCGGGGTGGCAGTACCGCTTCCTGCGACAATAAAGTACTGCCAGATGAAGTTATGATAAATATGGGTAGATATAGATGAAAATATGGATATTGTTTTGGTATACTTACTGTGAGGCACTAATAAAGTCTCATTTGGTGAATCTATATAATATTAATAATATAATATTTTGTTTCATATTCCTAGTCATCACTGCAAGTGGGATGTACATCCAGCCGGCAGTTGTCACTCATTTGCACTGACTACATCTTAATTGCCTTTAAGCTGCATTTGGTAGTTCCATTGTTTTCAGTTGCGATTGGATGTGCAGTTGATATGTTAAGAAAATTGGATTAAAGACAGTTAAAATTTTCGGTATGTTATGAGAATGAGCACGGACAGGAGCATTTTCTTGGATCCAGAAGATTGGTTACGTGGGACATGACATCCTGAGCTGGTGCCCACGAATATGAGCAGTGCCACATTTACAAAAAATTGCGAAAATTTAAAGAAGCGGGTCGTTTAATTGGCCATTATTTACTACCCCCTGAGCTAAATTGTAATCCATATTTCAAGCACTTACTGGTATCATATTGAGCTGAAACGCATACCTATGTAACTTAGGTGACAATGCAATAATATGGTCTGATGATGGAACCGGAAGATAAAAGCTTGATATTAAAAAGGTTCGATTAAAAAAAAAAACATTGCCCCTCACTACTAATACTCCTGTACTGTGGGTGCGCTTACAGACACACGCACAAACCCAGACCCGACTGAAGCTATCCTCTCGGAATAATATCTATAGTCGCTTCTTACAATCCCTTCTAGAAGAAAATGGGTGCTTTCCCTGTTTCCTATTCTATCAGGAACAACGAATCCATGATGCAACTTAGTCTTGCAGATTCAAAATAATTATTCTCAAAGCAAGCCTTTTCGTAGCTATCAGTCTAAAGGCAGACCAAGCCACAGATTCATCCTTACGGAGGAGACCTATAACAAATTTTCATTTTTTCGCAGTTTTGAGTTATGAATTTTTAATGAGATTGCGAGAGAGATTAAGAGTCAGAAAGTCATTTCCCGGTAAAGGAGAGGAGCATGAAAAAAAAGGATTGCTTCAGTCGTAGCGTTTGTTAGCATCGGGCCACGAAACAAGCGAGTTTGAAAGGCATGGATATGAAACGAGGCGCTGTGCATCTCGTAGAAAGGCGGAAACCACACAGTTTCCTTCTCATGGTTATCTAAAGAAGAGAGTAAGGATTATAATTTTTATTTATTAATTTATTGGCCTATCTACAATTGTTACACTGTTTATCCTTATAATACAAGAAATATGATACAAGCATAGTGTACAATATGATGCGATAGACACAGCATGCAAAAAAAAAACAAAATTATAACAGCAATGAAATTACAATAATAGTGCAGAAATAACACTTTCAACCACTAGTGGGTAGTTTTAGAAGCACAGTCTAAACAAAGATGACATGGAATAAAAAAAAAGTCAATATGGTGGTTACTTTTGATGGACTTGGCGCTTGAATTTTTGAAGTGTTGTGGAAAAAATATATATTGATTCATCGCATAATCTTGTGGATGCGCCGGCTGCTGTTCATTGTGTGTCAAAAGAGCCTCCGTGAGTGACGATAGTTATGTACAGTCAGCTACACTAACTGGTTACCTATCTCACGAAGTTTGTTCGTGAGAGTGGCAACCAGTTGGTGCAGCGGCGCATCCTGGGCAGTCAGTCTCGCTACCTTGCTGACTGGCTAAGCCTTGCAACACGGCATGAGCTGTTCTCATAGAGCTTGTGATGACAAGAGAGAAGGAGGCAAAGTAAAAAGGGCCACTGGTGTAATGACTTTACAAAGTCAGATTTATTCCCATCTTGAGCAGTGCTGTTCCTTGCAAGAGAAGCCGTTTTTAATTCAACCCAAGCTTTTAGATTGTTCACTCGCCTCTTTCAATAACTTAAACCAATCTCGATCTTTCTATATACCACTTTTTTTTGTACGTATGCATGAGTATTATTTTAGTCAAAACTACGACTATGCCAATAATAAATTCTCCTTGATTGGTTCAACAAACCTCACATTCTAAGGCCCCACGCAGAGCCCGTACCTATCTTCTCGAGGGCAATCCAGAACGTTTCGGTTTCGGGTTGTGTGCCGCTTAACCAAATTTTTGTTTTTTCTATTATTATTTTTTATTTTTTCGGGTTATTATTTTAGTGCGCATCTCGTTATGGCCCGCTGTGAGCTGAAGAGCGTTGTTATACTTTGAGAGCCGTAGTTGCGTGGAGCTATTTTGCCATTGGTTTTGTATTTTCTTGGAGGATGCTCTATGAAGGTAAAGAGAAATGGATGTTAGCATTATACAGTAGAAAAACTATTTTAAGCGGATTTTTTGCTGCAACTGTGACTTTTAGGGCAATACACCTACTTAGCATTCACATGCGAGGCAACTTACCTCGTTGGTCAAGTGGTCGTAAGCGCGACTTCTGAGCGTAAGGTCCTGGGTTCTATCTTCAGGTCGTGCAGTGATATGCAGTGGTTTTTCCGTGTGGAATTTCTCAGTAGTAGCCCGGAGTCAAGATCTGTGCCCGGTTGATGGCAATAGGCTCGCCCCTATTACATGGGATTCAAACATAACGGTGAAATGCGGTGTACTATACACCTCTGCCCAACCCTTAGGGGCATACAGGTGTGATGTTATGTTATTTTAATCAGTGAATTTTAGTTAGTAACTTAATCGTATGTCCTTTTTCTAGTTCCAGACTATCTCTGTACTAAGTTTCATCAAAATCGCTTCAGTAGTTTAGTCGTGATGAGGTAACAGAAAGACAGAATTACTTTCGAATTTATAACATTAGTAGGGATTTAAGTATAACACAATAGCAAACAGTCCAGTATTAATATATTTATATAATACCTACACGTTCGCGCGTGTCGCGGTCCCCACAGAGGGAGATTAAGCATAAACCGTTTATAAATTAGAGCTGGGCCCACGTTCATGTGTCGCAAGGATTTGCGTGTTTGCTAAATTAGGATTTAGATGCGTAGTGTTAGTGTTGTATTGTTTTTAGACGAGTTTTATGTCTAATGAGGGTTGGCACGTGAGATTTAATTATATTGTGTTCTATACCTGTAATATTATCGCTCTGGCTACAAATATAACGCTAACGTATCACTTAAGGCAGTTTTAAACGAGCCCAGTAATGTGACAGTATAGTCAGTCCAGCTCTGACTTGCAACGGGGCTAGTGTAGACACTAGATTCAAACCAGTCCAGGGCTGTCTTTGCGCCCTCAAGTCAGTTCCCCCGTCACGCCACGCAAGTCAGTCCAGTGTGTCTACATGAACCCAGCGACTGAGTCCAAAATTCCGAGTCACTGGGTCCAGTCACTGCCATCGTATAAACGAGACTTTAAAATATTTAGAAATGCAACTATACTATACTTGCATCCCACTTATAATAAAAAAATGTGACAGTGAAGATGTTTGGATATTTTGGTTTACACAATTACGCATACAAACGGCTGGATGGATTTGGATGACATTTGGCACATAGGTGCCTAGCTAGATCATGCCTTGAATTAATACATAGAATACTTTTTATAGAGATACATGAAGTACCGCGGGCAACGGTTAGTATCCAATAAACAAATACAATAAACAAGGTATCGTAATGCGTGAAATTATTTCACTTACAAAGCTAGTCAATTATATTTATTATAATAAAATTTTACATACTCAATATAGGTTTAATTTTAATGCCTACAAAAAAATTTCCCATGGAGCAACTCTCTTATAATTCTAGCATCTAATGTCGTAATGAAATATAAATGACCAAATTGCATTCCCGAGGTTTTCACTCTAAAGCGACGTTATTCTGTTTATAATATAAATAACATAAATATTAGTCTGTAACTGTCCCACTGCTGGGCAAAGGCCTCCTCTTATACAGAGAAGGAACGAGCATTGATCACCACGCTTGCTCATTGCGGGTTGGCGATTTCAGACCATAGTCCAGGTTTCCTCACGATGTTTTCCTTCACCGTTTGTCAGTGGTGTCTTAGATTAACTAAGAAAGTACATATGAAAAAGTCACATTGGTACTTGCCTGGATTTGAACCAGCAACCCGGTGCTTAACAAGCGGGGCTGTAACCTCCGGGCCACCACGACATATATATTCAGTTTATTGACAAATATTTTAAGATCAACAACAGAAAAGTTACCTATTCAGACTAAAATCTCTCCCTACGCAAAATAAAATAAAAAACCAAATCCTATAATTTATAGACTACCTACAAAAAACGGTAACAAATATACTCGTATGATATTTGTACGGATAGTGTATGAAAGCCTGAATGGATTATGAGTGTCATAAATGAAACTAAAACGAATGGCCAGGTTGGCGCTATCCGTCATCCGTGGAGGTTATAACGTGGATACGCCACTTACACAGACTATCATTAAATTCCAAAAAAAAATATGTTTGTTTCGTAATACCCTGCAATTGCATGTCTATAACAATAAACTTTAATAATAAATAATAATAAACTTTTATTTAATAACTTATTTACAAAATAAAGTACAGTTACATTGTATCTAAATAAAAAAAGTTATCCACAGAGTGAGTTGTTTTTGAAGACTCGTGTTTGCGTCAGTTTCCACTTAAAACAAATTAAAAAAATACATTTACAAACAGTATTAGGCCCTTCCCGATCAGTCAAACCGCGAATTATTTTATTCGAGTTTTTTTTAGTTTTCTTCAAAATTATACTTACGTACTTATGAACATTTTTAAGACGTAATTTCTTGAATAGCCTTGACGTAATAATGCATTGTATTACAAATGTACTTAAAGTGTGAATTTATAAACCTTTTAACACTTTATATTAATTTTATTTTATTTTTTTCTAACAAAAGAAAAGTTGCCCGACTAGTTTCGGACCCAAACGAAGCCCTTATTCATGAGCTGATCATGCGGCGAGGTCGCAAGTGAACTGTTTGGGTCCGAAACTAGTCGGGCAATCCCGAAAAATGCACGTGAGTAAACCGTAACTAATCATAAATATGAATCTGTCTCACGAAAGTTATAATACCTACAAGAAAGAAAAGTTATTTATTATCATGGTCTACAAAAATACAGTAACGCGGCGTCTTACGTAGGCGGTTCAAAGCGACGCGAATTGCGAAGCGATCCGATGCGGTGTCAATGCGATGCGGTGCGAAGCGGCGGCTTTGTCCTACGAGCTCGCGAACCGCCGCACTATACGGCACCGCATCCAGTTCGCGCGAAAATATCAAGCCAACCGATCGCGTTCGCTTCGCATCGCGTCACGCCGCACCGCACTCCACATGAGTTTGGTCACGTAGGCCACTTCAATAGGTATCGACTGTTTGTTGTTTTCGCGTCGCTTCTAGATCGCTCACGTAGGATGCCGTGTTAGTGAAGGCGTTTGTTCAAATACTCTTTATTTGATCTCTTTGTAGCCTGCTAGAGAAAGAGAGGGAGAATTTGCAATCACAAATATTCCCTTCATAATAAAACTGAATCTTCATAAATCCATCCTAAATGTTCATAATAAAATAAGGTACAATTAAATTACTTTATCACCTGAACCCTTACGGAAGTTGTATAAATATGATTTTTTTTGTTAAATTAAATGCAAACCTGAAAATAGTGCACCCATAAAATATTAAGGCGTATCCACACTTACCTCCCAACAACACATTCAAGGGTTCCCGCGTTCCTCACGCAAGGAGCCTTTTCATAATGTATCACTGAAAGCCCCATGTGTAGACTCCTTAATGAATCATCGCGAAATTGCATACAATTATAATGATAAACGCCTTAGACTCAGTCACGAATGGGTTTTAGTGCAGGGAAATAAAAATGGTGGTTAGTTAAAGTGGTAGTGCATATTGTATGTGGTTATGGGAATGTTTGTATATGGTAGTATGTGCTGCAACTATACAATGTGTTTGGTATAGAATTATCGAAAATTGACTACCTCGATGGTCTGGGGTTTCTAAGCGCGACTTTTGATTGTGAGGGTTCGATCCCCAGGTCGGGCGGGTTAGGGGGAAACTGGCCTCTGGTCCGCGGCCCACATTACCCGGAGTAGGAATAGTGGTAGAAAAT
The DNA here is from genome assembly GCA_905220435.1 of Amphipyra tragopoginis. Lineage (NCBI taxonomy): Eukaryota > Metazoa > Arthropoda > Insecta > Lepidoptera > Noctuidae > Amphipyra > Amphipyra tragopoginis. The sequence continues at coordinate 19,269,445 of HG992009.1, forward strand.
TCGGCTGAATGCGTGGGCCAGAATACCATGGGAAAAAAGTATCGTACTTAAATCGACCCATTGGGATTTAATTACATTAAAATGAAAATAAGGTGCGAAAAGAAATGTGCGTTTTTTCGGTCATTCGGTCAACTTTTCTACTACTGTTCCTACAACGTGTAATTGTGGGCCGCGGACCAGAGACCAGTTTCCCCCTAACCTGGTCGGGCGAAGTGTTATTTGGTTTTTCCGTGTGGAACTTTTCAGTAGCAGCCTGGAGTCTGGATTTGTGCTCATTGATGGCAATAGGCTCACCCCCTATTACATGGGATTTAAACGGAACGGCGAAATGACGGTGTATTTTACACCTCTGCCCAACCCTTTTGGGTAATGCAGGCGTGATTTTATGTTGTCGAAAATTTAACGACACTTCATTTTATCGACAATAATGTCTTCTTTATGTAATCTCCGATTGGTCAGCCATTTTGATTTGTGGCCTACCCAGAAAAAAATAATTTCTTTGGATCTCGGAGTAATGAAGGCTTCAATTATTTCAACCAACAAAACATTTAGCCATTTTGTTTACAATTTTGAACCGTCAAAAAACGGATCATTCATTCGCGTAACAACGTAAACGTTTACATTAATTTGAACATGGTTCTCCTGAATGTGAAAATTTCAATAGTTAATTGCTTCGTCAGATTCACTGACATCCCTAAAAAATGTCATACATTCTACTCAGTGACACCCCTTGCCCTTCCATACCGTCTTGTCTTCCCGCGTAACGTACGACCGAGTCGGATCACGTGACCGGAGGGTCGTTACCGCAGACGTTTGAAATTCGAATGTTAATTTGAAATGCAAGGGTGTGACCGCGTGGAATACAATCCGGTGTGAGTAACGAGCTCTGTGTTGCATTGATTTGTTGTTATTTGATGAAATCAGACTAATATTATATAAAATATGTAAGTTTGTTAATAATTATGTTTGTTAGTCAATGACTCATAAACGGCTAAACTGATTTAGATGAAATTTGGTGCACAGATAGATCATGTCTGGATTAACACAAAAAATATTTTTATCCAGGTATATTAAATAATGTCGTGTTTCCTGGAAGTTACAGACCGCACTTCTTAAGCACCGGGTTGCGGGTTCAAATCCAGGCGTGTACCAATGTGACTTTTTAAATGTCATAAATGTACTTTCTTAGGTAATCCAAGACGCCACTGACATACGGTGAAGGAAAACATAGTGAGGAAACCTGGACTTAATGGTCTCAAATCGCCAACCCGCAGTGAGTAAGCGTGGCGATAAATGTTCCTTCTCTGTATGAGAAGAGGCCTTTGCCCTGCAATGGAATAGTTACAGGCTTATATTTATTTTATTTATGTTAAATAGTTCTCCTAGGATGCCACTGAAACTGCGGGCATCATAATACATTGACGGTGCAGTGTCCATATTTTATTGTTTACCGTTCCACCAGTTTAACTAGGGTCTGCTAGAGCAGACTGAAGTCTACTAGCGCAGACTGAAGTCTACTAGCGCAGACTGAAGTCTGCTTTACTGAAGCTTATCAAGGGTGTCACCTTAACAAAATCGAAGTTTTTGCTTTGAGTTCACTTATATCTCTTTCTTCTTCTCTATCTTCTATCTTATTCTATCTTAGAGTCTTTCGGGCGGTGCTTAACATTAGGGTTGCGATACCTTTTTTTTAAAAAAAAAAGATCTTTTCCCCACTCTAGGATTTCTCCTTTGCGGTGCGTTTACAGACACAAATCTCACATACACAAATGCCCAGACCCGAAACAACTACCTGTAGGCCGTCAGCCACTGCACCAAACGCGTCGTCAATTTGTTTATCTATGATGGTTATTTTTATCAATGGAGTTCAATTGGCCTTTGTGATAATTAAAAACAACAGATTTTTATATGTATACATTAGTCACCTGATTTATTTTTTTAGCGCAAGATACAAAGGATATCAGTCCTTTTTTACACATGAAATCGTATGATGAATATTAGCTAATAATAAGTATTCCAAAGTCTGTAAAATTAACTCAAAAATAAATTCTGTAATAAGTAGGTACTTAAAACACAATGAACGCGCAGCCTTATTAACCCTTCCTAGACATGTGAAATAAGGATTCCACTTACCGGCCATTAACAGAAACTAACCCTTTCAATGCGGAACCTTCGTTATGAGGTATCTACATAAATTGGCGGCTACCGGCAATCCTTAATGACGGGTTATTGCATGAGCATTAGGGTATAAATATTCTAATTTCAAAATTATACGTTTCGATTTCGACAATGCAAATAAAAAATAGCTGTATCAGTTCTTCATTCGTAAGTTTAAATTATTGGAATGAGGTAGTGATTTTATTATTCTATTTTCGAAATGATTCGTTCCGATTCGCGATTGTAAATTGCAAAATAAAAAAAATGTTCTTCATTTAAATTATGTAGTCGAATGAGAAAATCATATTTTATTTATTTCAAACATATTTTTAAGTTTTCTCATTTTGCAATAGATGCAATTTTTTTTAACTGCTGACGCAAAAAGACGGATGCTATAAGTTCAAACCTTTTTTCTGTTGGTATGTCTGTATAAGGTAACTTAGCTCCTAAACGGATGAACCGATTTGGATACGCTTTTTTAAAATCCGGTTTAATTAGGATGAAATCTATTTCAATAATTAACATATTATAAAATTATCAGTTTCAGAAGTCGATGCTAATCCACGCTGAACCAAATTGAAGGCACCGACTTCTAAAACTGTTAATTTTATAATATTATGGTAATTATTTACTCTTTTTTAAAGATTTTTTGAAGTCGGTTTTTCAGGCACCGACTTCTAAAACTGTTAATTTTATAATATGGTAATTATTTACTCTTTTTTAAAGATTTTTTGAAATCGGTTTTTCTTCTATTTTTAAAGTAATTTTATTTTTCTATGTTAAGTGGCATAAACAGTACATAAACATGCAATTACATCAATCGCGGGTAATTTGTCGTTATCCATTGAAGAGTTCCATTGTCAATCTCCGAAGGTCGTCATCAGATCTTCACCAAATTTAAATGGGACCACTTCAGGAGAATACTCTTTCCAACAAAAAAAAAACGCTTCAAGTGTGCCTATAAAATTTTAAGAGTTCCCCTGAGTTCTCTAGGATTCCATCATCAGATCCTGACCTGATGACCATGGGACCACCTGAGAAGTATACACTTTCAAAGAAAAGAAGAATTTTCCAAATCGGTCCAGGCGTCTTTGAGTAATCGGTGAACATACATAAAAAAAAGATTCCGACGACTTGATAACCTTCCGTTTTTTGACGTTGGTTATAAAGGCATTTTTTTATTAAATTGTATGCCATTATTATTTTATTCAAAATGCCTAGCAATTATCACCGTTATTTATATTTAATTACAATTAACATCTGCTATAATGCTTATCGTCATACTTCAGTCATTTCATATCTTACAGCATTATTCTGTTAGCTGTCCACGTCAGTTCACGAGAATGCGACTCACTTTTTTCCACGTGATCGGTCACCGCGGTCCCCTGTCATGTAATCTTATTCACGCAAGCCAGCAGAGCTGTGACGTCATTAACGTGAGGTACCACGGTAACGGAGTATTACTTTTCTTCCCTTGACAATTATTTAATGAGGATTTTTGTTGAATTAAGCAACTTTTATTTATTTTTTCTACTCTGTTTTTATGTTAAATTGACTTGTTCGCGTTGGCCCTAGTCGAATTCGATTGTAAGCGCTGACAGGGTATAAGATGGAGCACACGAATCCAAGTATCAGAGATATAGAGATATTCCCCTATACCGCTCTGGCTGTTAATACACACGATGGAACACAGTAAACTGCTCGGCGCCGGACTTTAATATAATAATAAATTCTTTTTTATCAGGCTACTTAGGCCCATAGATATATACCTACCTTACAAACATATGTCGGAACCGAGTCGTATCCAGGACACCAACGCCATCTGGTTGGCGTTCGATGGAGTTAGTGACATGCGCACCATCGAGTAGTGACTTCAGTACAAGGACTTTATGCGTAGTACTTATTACTTCTATGCTAGAGTATGGAATGTCAGGGTACTCTATGGCTGGCGGTCGGCTGAACCATCTCGTGTTCTATGATACGTGACTTGTTATATTTGCTTGCCTATTTACTGTACCTAATTATAACTGTTAGAATTATGATCTGAGTGTACGATTGCATTTTCTTTATCCAACACTACCCACCGGAGCCCACAGTTATGAGTGCTAATGAGCATTGTGAAGATGTTCATCCGTCATCAGAAGCGGGATCGGTGTTGGATCAGAACAAGGAATCAAACATCTGGCGTGCCATGTTCGAACAACAAAACAAGAACATGCGAGCATTGATTGAGACGCTGCACCAAGTGGCGGTGAACTTGTTCTGGTGGTCAGCAAGGCGCTGACAGGTGAAGCATCAACAATCACCATGGCTATCTCAAATGACACGGAATGTCAGGAATGACATTGAAGGAATTTATGAACCGGACATAAGCGGAGTGAGTGCAGAAGCAAGCCGATAGACACGAGGGGAAGACCTACATCATCGTCGAGTCAAGCAGTGCAGCAGCCAGCAGCAAAGCCATTGGTGTGCTTCAAATGCGGCAAGTTGGGTCACATAGCCGTCCGGTGTACGAGCAGCGGCAGAGCAGCGGCAGCGGCAGCGGAAGCGGCGGTGGCAGCGGCAGCGGTAGCGGCGGCGGCAGCGGCGGCGGCAGCGGCAGCGGCGGCAGCGGCGGCGGCAGCGGCGGCAGCGGGCCGGCCGAGCGACGGCGGAGCACGGAGCGAGCGGCGTGTCAATGTCTGCGTGGTGCAACCACCATGCCATCGGGCACGTTACAACACAAGGGTGAATGCATACGCTTTACTTATGATTCTGGTGCTGAATGCTCGTGAGTAAAATAAAGTTTTGCATCGAAATTTTGTGGTAAACGTGTTGGTAGTGTTGTTGCTATGACTGGTATTAGTCAAACGCGAGTATTCAGTACAGAACAGATTTTATGTTGTGTAGTGATTAACGATCACCCTCTTGAAATTTTGTTGCATGTTTTGCCCGACAAATTCTGACCGTTACCCACTTCCTCTAATTTCTGATCCAATCGCGCGGCTCCATGATGCCAGCAGGTCATGTACCAGTCGATGTTGATAATGATTTTCATGACGATGAGCAAGCTTAAGTTGTAATAGAAAGTCGAGTAAGGGATTCTAATGGCCGTATTGTGTTCGACCGTACCAGTGGTTGTTACGTAGTCGTAGCCCGGTAGAAATCGGTGTCTCTTGAGGAAACTCAAGTAGTCCGTGGGTGCGCGATGCGCGTGCAACTCTGGCGGAGGTCGGGGTCTGAAGAGACCATAGTGTGTAGTCAGTGGGTGATGCACACGGGCGATCCACTTGATGGATATGCATACAGAAGTTTTGATCCATGCGCTGGATGTGTGAGAGCAATGAGATTGCTGGTCGGCTGGAGAGCCGTGGCGTTAGAGGTTTTACTCGAGAGTTTCTGTAAGCTTGGCGGTTTCTGTTCAGTAAAATTTTGAAGAGTGATTCGAACGACTGTGGTACATGGCTCAGGCTAGTGATTGTTGTAAATTCGATTATTCCCCATTTCCCGTGCCTGATTAAGTTAAAGAGTAAGATTTGGTTGAAATAAAACTGTAGAGTTATAAAATTTCACTATTTTCCCTGATCCGATAAATCTAAGAGTTTGGTCAGGAGAGACCGAGCGGAACAGAGTTTTCTCGTGGACTATTTGTTTGCAGGGTAACCATCACACGAGGACGTGTGCAAGCAGGATGGCCGTGTCGGAACCGAGTCGTATCCAGGACACCAACGCCATCTGGTTGGCGTTCGATGGAGTTAGTGACATGCGCACCATCGAGTAGTGACTTCAGTACAAGGACTTTATGCGTAGTACTTATTACTTCTATGCTAGAGTATGGAATGTCAGGGTACTCTATGGCTGGCGGTCGGCTGAACCATCTCGTGTTCTATGATACGTGACTTGTTATATTTGCTTGCCTATTTACTGTACCTAATTATAACTGTTAGAATTATGATCTGAGTGTACGATTGCATTTTCTTTATCCAACACTACCCACCGGAGCCCACAGTTATGAGTGCTAATGAGCATTGTGAAGATGTTCATCCGTCACATATATGTTATAATAATACATTTGTATTAGTATAGAAACTTAAGCCTATGTTAGTAAAACTTCACTTAAGCACTATGTCATTGTACGATCGTGTGGCACTTGTCCGCGGAAGCGACGGAACACCACTCCCTCCGGCCAAAAGTTCTCTTCTATGACGAGGTGCAGAAGATATTTTGGTACTCGCACCACGAACGCCTCGAAGTTGGCGTTACGGCGCGATTCCAGCAGCTGCACTCTCACCGTAGACTTGACCTTTTGGTGTACGTACTCCACGATGTCCTCCACATTAGTGGTGTAGTGTATACGGGAGGTGTACACTGGAGTGTTCGGCATCGCGGCAGGAAACTTCAGTTTCCGCTCCGCAGGAGCCGTGCCGCAGCAGTTCTTGTTGGTTCTCTGACGGCACTTCCTTGCACCGTCACGAAACCATCCTCAGCCTTTTTCGGCTCCTTTTCTGGCCTAGGCTTCCTACTAGAGAATTCTAATATGAGGGTGGTAGCTAGCCAGACGGACCGTATAGCACGTACCACCAAGCGTGAATTAATTATTCCATTTATCGAACGATCAAAGGTATGTTTACCTTTTCTACAACATTTAAGAGGTCGAATTATAATAAGTCTAATTTAATTCAAAATGTGGGTCAAACTGATGGCCTTACAGATGGCGCTGGTGCATCGATACCCGCTGTTTCAATTGTCGAACACGTTTCGAATTACGAACGCAATTTGAATCTGTTAAGGGGATTACACATTGAATGAGGATCGTGAGTTCCGGTGGACTGACATACCTGCGTACCTACTTGTGGTCAGAAATTGCACGTATGTTATCATTCATATTTATGATTAGTTACGGTTAACTCACGTGCATTCTTCGGGATTGCCCGAGTTTCGGATGCAAACGGAGCCCTTAATCATGAGCTGAACACGCGGCGATGTCGCGAGTCAAACCCTTTTGTTATCATTGTTTTTAGTAGCAAATTAAGCTAATTTAAGCAATTATTCAACAGTTTATAAAAGTTATTTTATTACCTTCTGGATTTTTAGGCTGCTTACAGTTACGCTTTTCTAAAACGAAATAACCTTCCAGACAAACACATGATTACCTACTGATATAGCAAATTACCGACTTATCCAGAAATGTCACGTGACAGTTAAATTATGATTCCAATTTCAAACTTTTCTAATTTTTAGTCTATGTGTAAACTCTCTTACAGCCACGCCTTTGACCTATAGCTGGCCAGTCACACTATAGAGGTTACTGTTTCAAATATCGAAATATCGAACGAGTGAATTCGAAGAAAAATAATCGTTTTGATGTTCCGTGAATGAACCAATCAGACGGAACTAATAAATTCTGTGTACTGTATTTCTATTTGATTTTCTATTACAGCGTTTAATGAAATGTTTTATTGAAATGTAGGTTGAAATATTAATATTTTTGGTTTAATGCCTCAACAAAATATTTTACTGTTGAGAATAAAAAATTATGCATAATTATTATTCTTACTGGCTGTTTGGACTACATTCTCACGAACTATGCGAAATCAATGCTCAATGGCATAAAACTTTAAAAACAAATTGAATAGATTCCAATTTCAAATGTCTGTTCGTAATTCAAAAGCGCTTCACACATCGTGACATCAACACGTTCATTAATCGCGGTGCTCCAATTAACACCTCCGTGGTTGGGGGCAACACGCGTTGATGACGTCACATTTAGGTCTTGTTCAAGTAAATTATGGCCTTTCGTTTTATTGCGTTAATATTTGGAATTAATTGTTTGTCGTAGAAAAGACGGAACCGGAATTAGTTGTAGAGCTGTTTTTTATACCGGCTGTAAACGAATTCGTGTAATTCCTTCAAACCACATGATCTATTAATGGTATAGATTAACCCTGCACGGGATTTACATTGATTAAAAATGAAAATTAGTGGTGAAGGATAACATGGTGCGGAAAATTGGAAAACGGTGGGTTTAAAAAAAGTTCTCGATGGTACGTGGTAGTCCGCAAACCTGCACTAGGTCAGCGTGATTGAGACCTAAACCTTTTTCTTTCCGAGAAGAGGCCCATGCCCAGCAGTGAAATAATAATAGGCCAATTACTGCCTCAGTTCACTGTTTGAAAGAAGCGTCTTTAAAAAAAAAAACTATGCCCATTATTACCAATCTGGGCAAGCAAGTTAATTGGTGACCGTAGAGCTTGCCCACTCTCTGCTCACTATCGCTCTCTGCTAAGGCCGCAGTCTGTTACAAACGCCGTAGGTCGCGCCAGGCGTGACGTTGTATGCGGCCTGACGCCTGACGCTGCGTCAATTGATTGAAAGAGACCACTATGATGCCGTACGAGCAATAAATACAGTAATTGCAATTTTAGAATATAGAAAATTAAACCTTATTATTTAGGCTTAACAGTACATTATTTTAAAAAAAACACTTACTGCATTTATTTCTCGTACGTCAGTTTATTGCATTACCATAACGAACATTCGTCGGCAGTGTACAGAGCCTGACGCGGCCTACTGCGTCTGTAACAGACCGCGGCCTAAATTGTTCAAATAATTAAAATAACACTCAAATTAGATGCTAATACGGCAACCATAACAGGATTACCATCACGCGACCGCAAACGTAGTGAATGTCTTTCACATAGTTCGTGTGACAGATTCAGTGTTCATTAGGAATGTGTGTCCCACTATGTAATTACTATCTGATGAACTTTGAATAGATTTTGCAGTTCCATTGAGTTTTATTGTTGGAGGAGTCAATGTGTCGTACGAAGAATAGATTCGATGGATGAAGTGTGTTTTAATGTTGTCGAAAGAATTTGTGTCTTCTTGTACTTTACTATTACTATCTAATCAACCTCTGAAAGGTTTTTATGTTCATTGAATGTTATAATTATTGTCGTAGAGGTCTCCATAATTATTAGCGAAAGTAAAAAAGTTAAAAAGATGTTTTGTCGTTGCACTATCTCGAGCCGAGACGAGAGTGAGTTGCATTTTTTTTGGCACAAGATTTGATGACAAAATTATGTCGCACCACGCATTAGATTTGCAGGATTAACTGTTTGAAGACACTGTCTATGTTTGCAGTTCCTTGATTTGTGATAGGGTAGGTTATATTGTATTCCGTTCTGATATTGTATTTAGTTCGGAACAACTCCTAGAAGGGCTTTGGGCCGCTAACAAGTAGAATTTATACAAGGCGTAACAGAAATAAGTGTATAACCTCTTACAGGGTCACTGTACTCATCATTATGAACAACTTTTACTATGGGACCAAACACGAAGTCGCGAAAAAAAATTCAGCTGTTCCCTACATTAATGTTGGCATAATTCGTCAAAATGTAGGGCACTGTGGATTTTTTTTTCGCGATTTTAGGTTTGGTCCCATAGTAAAAGTTGTTCATAATGATGAGTACAGTGACCCCTTAAGAGGTTGTAGACTTATTTATGTTACACCTTGTATAAATTAAATATTTTTTAATATACAGTAGCATTTAAGAAGGTGGTTTTTCTAATTATCGTAATCGGAACGTTGTCTCTCAAAGAAAATATTGGGAATTCTATTCCAGAGATCAAAAGATATTAAGTATAATGTCAAAAATTGATAAATGATAATTATTATGATATCAATAATGTCACAACTTCGCCAAACTCTAAGATTGGCCTTCTCAAGTTGCATGACGTGTAATATAAACCATATCATTTTATTACTTTGCAACTTTTCCTATAAACCCTACTCATTGTTCTCCATAGTTGTCGATCACTTAACAACCCCTATGTGTGTAACACCCTTTACTGACGGAGTGGGAAAAGTTCGAAATGATAGCGAGAGTTACTTATCATGGTTATTATTCAGTTAAGAGAAAATGGGTTTATCCTAAAATAGCATTGGTAGTTTTTTTTTCTTACCCAAGTGGTGCGATGAATCCGATTCACCAACATAACCTTTTATCTGAAATAAACTTAATAAAAAATCTAAAATATGTAGTCTATATAATATCTACTTTTTATTTGAATAAGCTAGCATTCTTAGTTTTCGAGATTAAGTGTATGTTGGTGACTTTCATTTTCTAACTGTAGCATGATAGTTAAGCCTATCTATAAATTGCAAACATCGAAACATGAATAATCAAATCTAGGCACCATCTCATTAGATAAGATATAATGAAACAAGGTGACACAGAAATTGGCTAATTTAATTGAATAACAAAACGATGATTTACTTATGTCTTATTTACCTAAAAAAATTCCTTTGGCAGACTACATTAGGATCTCTCGGACCTAACTTAGGTCTCTTTTGTGGAAACTCGGGAATCGTCGTACATTCCGACGCGTTTTTACATCGCGTACTGTCCATACATACAGCTAAGGCACTTGTCCCACCGCGAACGATGAGCGAGCAGCGAGTAGAGCTAGAAGCTAGAAGCTAGAAACGAATTGGCGAGCAGCGAGAAGCGAGTGTGTAGTTCCGATAGTTTTGTCGCTGGGCTATAAGCGAGTGTGCGAGAGCGACGGGCAATTACTCGCACCACTCGTAAATGACCGCTGGTTGGTCTCTTGGCGTTTGTTCCGACCGCCAAGCGAGCATCGCTGAGCGAGTATTATCCTTGATAGCTCTTTTCGCTCAGCGACAAACTAGTGGAGCAAGTCCTCGCCGGCAGTGTGAACAGTCAGCGATCGACTATTAATATATGCATCTCTTTTGTTTACATGGAATGTATATCTATTTGTACGTTTCTTGAGCGAGAAAATAGTCGATACTTAGTCGCTTCCTCGCCGGTGGTGGGAAAAGTGCCTAAAACTCCAATAATACGCACAGAAAAACGCGTCTCCGTCGTGAACGCTCTAACACGTTGTTATATGTTTGAATTGTCCGCTTCACGCTCCGCTTTACGCTCCGCTTTACGCTCCGCTTTACGCTCCGCTTTACGCTCCGCTTTACGCTCCGCTTTACGCTCCGCTTTACGCTCCGCTTTACGCTCCGCTTTACGCTCCGCTTTACGCTCTGCTTTACGCTCCGCTTCACGCACCGCTTTACGTTCGATAAACGAGACCTTAGCGACCTAAAATTTGCAAAAAAGAACATAAATCATAATCTATCACTCTATCACCGATACAAATTATTTTATCGATTCCCAAGTGACTCCGTCGCCCCCATAACCGAGTCCCGCCAAATTGAACAGCACCTACATAATTATCGCTCAGTTTCCGATGGATTTCCGACACAGTTTTAGGAGTGACTTTTATTGTATTTTGTGGTTCTTTCACCTTTTTATTTGGATGGATTGGGGAGAAAAAATGGTTATTGATCGATTTTGAAACTTAGACTTAATTATAGAAGTACTGATAGATCAGAAAACCGTAAACTCATCGTTCTGTACAACATGTACAGATGCTAGCACGTCAAACTACTACAATCAGTCAAATTTCTTTATTAGATTTTCATCTTTATCGCGAAAGCATTAGGTTCAAGGTTGATTGGGAAAATTTGACAGTTTCGGGTAGCCTGACCTACTGGCGTTTCTACTAATGGAAAAACATGGAATACATAAAAAAGACTGCCTCGTTGATCTAGTGGTTGCAAGCACGACTACTGAGCGTGAGGTCCTGGGTTCGATCCCCAGGTCGGACAAAGTGTTATTGGGTTTTTCCGTGCGGAATTTCTTAGTAGCAGCCCGGAGTCTGGATTTGTGCCCGGTTGATGGCAATAGGCTTGCCCCCTATTACATGGGACTTGAAATATAACGGCGAAATGTGGGTGTAATATACACCTCTGCCCAACGCTTCGGGGAATACGGCCGTAATGTAATGTTATGTCATAAACAAAACACCTTTTAAATACATTTTGATAAGCAAATTTTTTTTTAAAATTAACGTTATCATTGCCCCACACTAAGATTACTCCTGTATCGTGGGTGCGTTTACAGACACAAATCTCACATACACAAACGCCCAGACCCGAAACAGCTATCTGTAGGCCATACAGATTTTTGTTCCGTGTGGGAATCGAACCTACGACCCGTAGCGCAGAAGCCAATCGCTCAGTCACTACACCAAACGTGTCGCCAAATACAACATTGATTATTTTGTATAGAACAGCTGTTTTTTCTTTCACAAATTCAGTTTTTTTTTTCGCAGTAACCGTTAAATACTTTATTCAACAAACTTACATAATAATAATATTACATTTGGTACTAGCTTCCACACTAGGATTCCCTGTGTCGTGGAAGAAAGCCGAAACTAATAGATACACATATACTATACATATTACAGGCTACAAAGGGCCATAGATAAATACCATATAGACTAAAATACATATCAAAATAAATTCATACATATTAAATATAACTTATTTATTTATTTTATTTTATTTATTTATTGTTCAATTACATAGCTTAAATTACATACATTTGCCCCACAAAACCGTGTTATCGGTTTGACTGTGGGATCGACTTAATAACGCACTAATGTACACATAGTGTCGGCGTCGTGTTGCGCTGCGTGGTGTCGCGTAACCACACACCGTACACGACACCCTTCGGCCAAAATTCCTCTTTTAGGAAGGTCTCCAGATGGTGAGTTGGAACCCGCACCACAAACGATTTAAAATTCACACTATGGCGCGACTCCAACTTCAGTAAAAGTTGTACAGAATGATGAACAGAGTCCATGGTTGGCGGATGTAAAGAGACTAACCAGTCATGCTGTGTACTTGGATCGATTAAGTACCTATATACATTAGTTATTTATTGATTTTGTAACTTAAGACTTAATTATAGAAGTACTTATGTCTCTTGCGGAATAACAAGGCCTCAATCGTAAATAAACAAACATAATTTAATATCTCCGTTTAACATTTCTCGGAACTCATTTTCAAGGAAACTGTAAGCCGTATTTATATTCCCTTTCCACTCTAGACTGTCTCCAAAGATTTTCTTCAAATAAAATACATCCGGCGATATACATTACACATTTTTCCTCGCCACAATTTCACGTGAATGTTAAGCATAAAGAATGTCTCAAGGAATTGAAATTGCGCTCTCCAACAAGAAAATATCGCGTAGAATAAAAGAGTAAAATAAAAAGAATAAAAAAAAAGTTGGATAGAAAACAAAAACAATTCAGTAAGTGCACCCATACACGGCATTGTCACACGTCAGACGGGTCATGCGATACGACCGCACAAAACGCGCACAAAACATCTATTGTGTTGTGAATGGGGTGCTTTATACGGCACGCGGAAACAAATTTTTTTAAGAACGCGTTCTTTTTTTGTATTTTGAATGTGTCGTGGGTGGTTAGTGGTTCTGCTTATTTTCTTTTAGTTTTTAAAACGGTGTTTGTTTTTACGTCTTTTATGTGTGTGTGAAACTTTTTTGCTAGGGTCAACTTCTGTTCCTGAACAAAGTACATTAGATGCGTTTGCCGGAGAACCGTGTGTTTTGGCGCAATTAGGTTACTGGCTTTTGACAAGAAGCAAGCTTCGATAAGTTGAGTTAATTATGTGCTACAATAGCCTGCATTTGCCCTTATACTATCCAGCATGCAAAATATTTCTAAAGGACATTCAAGTGAATTGAGGCAACCAGCATTGTATAGAAGTAATTATAGGCTATAAAACGACACTTAGAATAACTACTACGTACTAGATTAGCTTAGACTTTGAATAGCGCGACTGCTGAGCGTGAGGTCTTGGGTTCGATTCCCAGTTCGGGCAAAGAGTTATTAGGTTTTTTCGTGTGGAATTTCTCAGCAGCAGCTTGGAGTCTGGATTTGTGCCCTGTTGACGGCAATAGACTTGCCCTTTATTACATGGGACTTAAACAAAACGGCGAATTAAGGATGTCCTACTATTTAGACAGCTTTGTCTCAACTTTCGGAAAATACAGGCGTGATATTATGTTACAATAACTAGTTTTTTCAGTTTTTGTCAAGAACCAAATACTAGTCCTGGCGTACACACGGCTACACTTCAAGCTATGCAAAACCAGTATAAGCTGACCGTTACTTGTGCGAAAAGATTATACAAAGCGACGCCAAGATAAACTGGTTTCGTATAGCTTGATGTGTAGCCGTGTGTACCTTCATTGCACTGTGTGCTAGCTGTTGTACGAGTACGAAAGACTACCCTTATTATATTTACGTACCTATGTAGTACTAAATAGGACTGAAAAATCCTACCCACCCTTCGTCAACGAATAACACGGTTACATTTTCCCCACTCACAAAAAAATACCGTATTTTTTTCTTTTTTTCTCGACAGAATTTTACCTTAGTTTTATAAACATTGCCAGTTCGCCACGGACCCCTAAATACAGTGTGTTCTGGGCATCGTCGTGTGAATACTGTTAAGTGTATTGCTGGCGTGTGTTTTACTTTTTTTAATTTAAATAAATGCGTTCTGTTTTTGTTGTATGAAATATTGGAACATGGAACGTTATTGTTGCATTTCCGGATACATTCAGTGGTAATCCTTGTCTAATATTTTTATTCTGTGGTTCTTGTCTGAAAAGATGATTTCATCTTGTGGTGATAATGGGTTGTAATAGATGGAAGGCATCATCAATCTCTACCTACACTGATGACTGGTCCCAGGTGTCATACTTACGACAGTTGTTACGGATAGTCAGGCCCGAAAGTCTGACAACCGGTCTAACCTTAGGATATCGGCATTACCCAGGAAAAGGTCTGATGGCAGTTGCTCCGTGTAAAATACTGGTATTCAGCTGCTTCTGGTTAGACTGAAAGCTTACTTCAACATATTTGGGAAAAGGATAAGCAGGACTGATACCATACCTACGTTTTTTGATAGCCTGAGCCAGCATTCAGTTCTTTGACGATAATCAAAGGAAATAAAAGAGGTGCATGAAAAGAACCTCCATGGGTGACGATACTTAAGTACGTCCGGCGCACCCTGGGCAGTGAGCCCCACTACCAACCTTGCTGACTGGCTAATCTTTTCACAACAGCATGATCTATTGTCCTATAGCTCGTGCTGACACTAGAGAAGAAGAAGATTAAAGGAAATATTAAATTGCAAATCAAGGTGGCTTTAAAAAAAACATTAATTCCGTTTAACCTTACACTGCCTTATTTTTCTTCGAAAACAGTTTTCGTAAATTATTCTCAATAAACAAACAACATTCAACAAACTGATAATGGTACATAGATGAATGCCTATATAAATTTCCTCGCGTTGTTTTGTTTACATTGCCGCTATTATAAAGTAGATCGTTCAATAAATCCGTACATAACTGTCAGTGTAAAAATAATATTGCGTATCAGTTCGGTTTTGATGTGTCGGCTGAGTGGGTGTTGGCACGCGACTTGGTGTGTTCCTGGTTCGACAGTATTTATTTATAATTAAATAATAAAAGGACGGCGTAATTGAGTACTTTTGATTTGGAAGCATTTTTATTAATATTTTTTATTTTGATACATTGCTCGCAGAACGGATGGCCGATAGGACTGAAAGGTTCTGGAGTGGCGACCGCGTACCGGAAGGCGCAGCGTAGGTAGCCCTCCTACAAGGTGGACCGATGACCTGGTGAAGGTCGCGGGAATCCGCTGGATGCGAGAAGCACAGGACCGGTCGATGTGGCGATGCTTGGGAGACATCTATGTCCAGCAGAGGACGTCTTTCGACTGAAGATGATGATGATTCGGAAGTAAAATAAAAACGAAGCGTGATTCAGATTTTAATCAGTCCGCGCTGGAGGGAAAGCTTGATTAAAAGTTTAAAGATAGTCTTGACTAAAATATCGCCTATCTACAGAATTTATCATATAACTATTATAATCAGCCCGTGACGGCCCCACTGTTGGGCACGGGCCTCTTCTCAAAATGAGAAGGATTAATCTTAGTCTGCCATGATGGCCTGGTGGAGGTTGGCGGACTATACACACCATCGAGAACTATTTGGAGCCCTCTAAGGCATGTTGGTTTCCTCACGATGATTAATGAATTTCTAATCCACACATGAAATTCGAAAAGTCAGAGGTGCGGGCCGGGTTTGAACGGTCTGAGTTTTTGTATGGATGGCAAACGTTCAACCGCTAGGCTATCACTGCTTTTTTACCATAGGATAATGATGATAAAGTCACTTTAGACGATCTACGGGTAAATAGTTATTTTATCGAAGTTTAAACAACTTGTCTCTGTATAACGAAGTTCCAAGTTAGCCGATGGCACTTATAGAAGTAGGTAATCTATCTATGTATATAAAAATTAATCTCTATTTCCCTTGGTCACGGAATCACGCGTGAGCGGCTGCACCTATTTCGCTATTTTTTTTTGTTGTGTTCGTTTTTGTCAGGAGAAGGTTTTTACGAAAGAAAATTTAGATATTTAAAAAAAAAAACGAAATTTGTTTACCGCGTGGATGAAAACGGTTTTAACTTTTTGTTACTATTTTGATTTTGTTAGGTAGGTAGTAAGTAGGTACTTAAGTAGTAGGTAGGAAAAAGTGCATTGCAACGCACGCCGGGTACACTTGGCCGGTTTTATAAAATGCATGAGCAGAATAGCGCGTCAGAACTTTTCTGACAAAAAAATTTGATAATGTGCGACCGAGCTTATAGATATTTTAGTTTCCCCAATAGAATTTCTATGAAACAGTATGAAACCATAAACAAGGACGCTCAAGGCGTGGCTATGGTGTCCATTACAGCTTAACTGATATCGACAGCTCAGCTTATGGTGCCGGCTCACGATTGTTTCATATATTGTTATACAAATGTTTTCTAGAGGAAGTTACTTTGGGAATAATTGACAGGTTTACATACAGTGTTGTGATGTTGAGGTGTAAGGGACGTGAGTGTAGAGGTATATTTAGGCAGGCAGAAAATTAAAGGTTTTTTTTTCTTCGACTAAATGGGTTGGGGAGGCCAGATGGCGGTCTTCTAAAACTATTGAAATATAATGAAATGAAATACAATGTATTTATTTGCCAGAATATAGGTACTTACATAATAGAAGGGTAAAATAATTTTGGTCTCACTATATTCGACTTATCAGTCGTGCAAATATTTGTAGTACGGTACATGCATCATTCATGCACGAAATTAAATCAATGTCATTGGTCACACACATCATAATCATAATAAAATTTACTGTCTTGCTTCGTTAATAAAAATCAGGCACATATTGATAGTATGGGTTTGACTGGAAGCTTCAGTGTGGGGACGGGCTAGAAAATAAAACTTCCTCAGCGCACGCTGGTAACAGACGCGTGTTGTAAGATTCAACAA
The DNA here is from genome assembly GCA_905220435.1 of Amphipyra tragopoginis. Taxonomy (NCBI): domain Eukaryota; kingdom Metazoa; phylum Arthropoda; class Insecta; order Lepidoptera; family Noctuidae; genus Amphipyra; species Amphipyra tragopoginis. The sequence continues at coordinate 19,286,886 of HG992009.1, forward strand.
AACCCGCTTTTCAGAAACCGGAGGTTAATCTAAGAGTTCGGTAGTTTCTCGCTTAACTCTAGAAAAAATGGTACTAAAGACCGAGTGCAAATTACACTCGAAAAAGTAAAACCGACTTTAAAAAAACTAAAATGGGTATAATACGAGTAATAACTTTATTATAAAATTGACAGTTTCAGAAGTCAGTGCTAATCCACGCTGAACTAAATTAAAGGCACCGACTTCTGAAACTACGGTATATTATTTTACTCTTTTCAGTTTTTTTAAGTAATTTTTTTTCTGAAGTGTTTATTTCTACTTCGAGTAGCATAAACAATACGCAAACATGCAATTACAGCAGTTGCGAGTAATTTGCTTTTATCCATTGAAGAGTTCTATTCTCTATCTTTCATGTCTTCATCAGATCTGCACCGAATTGAAATGGGACCACCTCTTACAAACAAAAAAGAATGGTTATAATCGGTTCACAGTTGGCGACGATATCGCTGAACAAATATACAAAATCTATATATAAAGAAATGAATTGCTGTTCGTTAGTCTCGCTAAAACTCGAGAACGGCTGGACCGATTTGGCTAATGTTGGTTTTGAAATATTTGTGGAAGTCCAGGAAAAGTTTAAATGGTGAGAAAATATGGAAAAATTGCGAGAAAAATAGTGAAAACTGTTCCTACCTGTCAAACATTCGATGTTAGTCCCGCCGGCGTTGGTACGGTAAATTCCGTTCCCCTCAAATCAAAAATATTGTGTATCCAAAAGCACTTCGATAAACAGATTTTAAAACCGAACACTTTTTTTCTTTACAACGCATGTCATTGCAACGCATGGTACAGCTAGTTATATATAAATATTACACATCGAATTGACCCTTCCTTTTTTTAGAAGTTAGCTAAAAACAAAACAACTGCTAACTGCGGAAATATGAGGGAGAGGAACAGAAAAAAACTCGCGAAGGAAGCTGTCCTCTCAAGGATTTCATAAAGACAAGAGATCGTCTCAAGTAGTGCAGGTCTGCCGCTCCGATTGTTTTGAGACTCTGAAATGAACAGGTAATAAAAATATAATTAGGTAGGTACTTCACTTTGGGAGATTTTTTCTCATAATTTAAGTTAATCTGGTATAGAAGTAATAACACAATTATAAGTAACTTCGCAATTAAATAGGCATAGATTTTATTTAATTCAAATAATAATGAGCAAGCACTGAACTGTACAATCTTCAAAATTACAATATGAAGTGGTTTCTGGTGTCCTTATCACAAGTTTAATCTTACCATTGGAACTAGAGATGTGCTATTCTATAGTCTGTCATATATATTATGTTCATTAACGAAATACGTTCCCGTTAACCAGCAATACGACAGCGTAAGTACAAATAAAAAAAAAAAAAACTAAAAAACACAACTGAAAAGCAACGCTTACTCTACATGCGCACTTGCCTATCAATTTGGAAACACGGCAACATTGCATTTAACCTATCTACGCCCCTATTTTGGTCTTAAACAGGCCGTTCTGATTTGTTTTACTTTTTGTTCGTTTTTTTTTTTTTGCTTATTTTTGTGTTGTCATATTTTTATTTTAATGTGATAATGATGTATATTAACGGGTTTAAGGGAACGCCCTCTGTTATTTAACACACTGTATAATGTAAATGTAGTCTATTAAAAATACTTTAATAAATAAATATTTGGCAGTAACTGTCCCACTGCAGGGCAAAGGCCTCTTCTCATACGAAGGAGAAACGAGCATGATCACATAAGAAAACATGATAAAATAATTCCGCCTATACTTAAATACATATTACATGTATATCGCTAAATCATAATCATCCATTGTCATCTAATAAGTCCAAATTAACATATTTTTTTCCAATAACACCTTACTGAAAATACTGTAGGTAAAATTTTCACCAATCAAAGAAAAACGCTGGACCAAAATGTATAAATACATGATTAGAGTGAAATCGGGCAAAACGAACCACACCGCTGGAAATATACAAAAAACCAAATAAAACAATATAGATCTATGTTTTGCTACATTCGTATTTTACCGCGTCCTGTCTTAGCTGGCTCTTGCGACTTCATTTTACCTGAGACGGGATTTTTGCATGAGTAGCCGCCCGCCCCCACTCTCCCTCTAGTGTTATGGTGCCATCGATAAATTTAGACGTTATAAATACAATATTTTTTCGTCCTCTTAGATTTTGATGTGTAACGGAAAATACTGTACTGACATAACATCACGCTTGTGTACCCTGTAGGGTTGGGCAGAGGTGTATAGTACATACACCCACATTTCGCCGTTATGTTTCAATCCCATGTAAAAAGGCGAGCCTATTGCCACCGACCGGACGACTACCAAAACAAATTTCGACAAATTGTTCTACGACAAGATTTTACTTCGACACTATGGAACTCCGACATTACGCTACTCCGACAATTATGGAACTTCGACACTGGGGTTTAAAGTAACCCAACATGAAGGGAATGACGGGAGCTTCGTTCGCTCGTTACGCTCGCTCACTCTAGCCCCCGTCATCCCCTTCGAACCTAACCTATCCGTGTCGGGGTGCCCCTTAGGTGTCGAAGTTCCATAATTGTCGGAGTAGCGTAATGTCGGAGTTCCATAGTGTCGAAGTAAAATCTTGTCGTAGAACGATTTGTCGATATTCAGTTTGGGAGTGCGATCGGACACGAGTTCAGACTCCAGGCTGCTACTGTGAAATTCCACATGGAAAAACCCAATATCACTTTGTTCGACTTGGGGATCGAACCCAGAGCCTTACGCGCAGCAGTCATACTTGCCACCACAAGACCAACGATGCAGCCAATACTGTACTATTTGCTTAACATTTTAATTTTAATAATTGATCGATGAAAATCTAATAAAATGCGTAGACAACTCACGATAAACATTACTGATCGACAATATCAATCAATAAAATCTGATAGTAAAATCAAGTGAAGTATGATTTGTTGTCGAGTGACACTATCAATCGATCAAATCGTATGACATTATTATTGTCAATTAAACCGAGTATAACTGTGGGCGTCTTAATAGGACTATTAATAAAAATGTAATTTATTTAATTATGCATTAATGGCATCTTCATTTCTTATTAAATACGTTGTTCCATACTAGGATTATTCCTATACAGTTGGTTATTTTACTGACACAAACCTTTATACAATGTGTCCGGTCAAGGACAAGCGATATTCTAGGTACTTAAATAGCAACTATTCTAGTACAAAAATACACTACACACTAGGGCCCAATCCACTTCCCGCTATTTGGCAGCCATCTTGCTTTTTTGTTGAGATATTCTCTATCTTAAAGTTATGAAAATGTGAACCCATTGTATCGTAATTTAAACGATAGCCGAAGCCTACTTTTATCTCAATAGGATCAAAACTTTAAGAGATATGACTTTTTTTGTACTCACGTACAGAATATCTCAACAAAAAAGTGGAAGTGGATTGGACCCTAGTGTATATAGGTAGTGTATTTTTGTACTAGAATAGTTGTTATAATTATAAGTACCTAAAATATCGATAGTCCATAACCGGACACATTGTTTATGCGAAAACACTTCTTATGACGTGTCGGCGCGAGCTATAAGATAATAGTTCATTCCGTAGTGAAAAGATCTTCTTCTCCTGCCTCTTCACTACGGAAGGTCGACAGTCATCCTCCTAAATGTTTCCTTGTCCTGAGCCAATCTGAACAGGTCTCCTGCTTTTATAATGCCAGTCCAATCTCGGATGTTACGCAGCCACGACACTTTCCTTCTGCCTACTCTTCTCGTGCCTTCCATCTTACCCATACTCGTTGATACTGGTCGCGTCTCAAGATATGTCCTATGTATCCAACTTTTCTCTGTGTTATGGTTTTTACTAGCCTCGGCTCCTCAATGATCATTTGACTAGGCACTTCCACGTTTGCGACAAGCATTTGACGATAGGACCACAATTCGAATGCCTCAATTTTTTGACGGAGATCTTCTGAACTGATAAGATAACCCTGATATAAAGGCTAGTATTGGTACCATTTTTTTATTCTAAAAACCACGTTATAAAACAACAGTGACACTAATCATAATATTAAATCGATAAGAAGTCATATTTATTTTATCGATGAAATTTATCGACATAAAACATCCGACGCCCTCATAAAACGTCTTCGGAGCACATTACTCGGTGAGATGCCGACCGCTGAAACCAAACCTATTTAACTTCACTTGAGTACGTACTGTGCAGTAATCTTGGCTTTAGATTAACTCTACCTCGTATTTTTTAAGTACTTTAGAAAACAATAACAATATTTCTTTGACTTCTTGAATTTTAATGAACTGGCTGACGTCTGGAGATAAATCTTGGATTATACGAAGATTTCGAAAGGTATGCTTCGTGTATGATATCAGGCGGTGTATAAAGTAACCTTTGGTTGAACGAAAATACCAGCAACATCCTATGCAGTATGTCCGGGTACCAATAACTTAAGACCTAGGTCTCACAGAGGCATGATTTTTGTTTTGTTTTGTAGAACGTTTTTATTGGAGAAATACATGAATGACACGTTGTACTAATATGTCTTTAGTGCATTTATTTATTTAAAAAAATCTACAAAACAAAAATCACACCTCCGTGAGACCTAGGTCTTGAGTTGCGAGTGTTTGAATGTGTAGATAAAGCAAGTACCACAATTTATTTATCTTTGAGGGGCTAATGTAAGTTGTCAATTGACCATATGAATGTGGGATGTTTTGGTCCATAAAATTAAATGTATATAACGCCCTTAAAGTTTTATTACTACATACCCAGCCAGTGTACATGTCGGAGCATAAATCAATTAGTTAAAGAGAGAAAGAAACAAAATCAATTTTATTCAGCCAAGGACACAATAACAGCATAAACAATAAAAGAATCAGACATACGTATTTTATGCTGTCGACCATAACGACCATTTTGGCCCATGACGAAAAAGTCACCAACTCAGCATACGCTCGGCGTTAAGCACCCAGCGATGATTTTCAGTTGGTACCCTTACACAGGAACGAATAAAGGATATTTAGGATAAGCAGACATTGCGGTCTTAACTCACTTTCTATTTAATTCTATAACCATGTCTCCCAACTAATTAGTTTTCGTGTAAACAATGAAGTACGAAGAAAAAAGATAAACAAGTTTCAGGGAGAAAAGAAGTAGAAGTTTGTACTGAATCTAATGACCGTACATGGGCCACTAAGTTGTTCTAGACACAGTTGATCGCTATTTGCTTGTAGCTAAATTTACTGTTTAGTGTATGGCCTGCAGCTAAAAACATGGCGATCAACTGTGTCTCAAGTAACTTAGTGGCCCATGTAGCAGTTATGTATGTGAAGTTTTATGGTGATGTTACACGGTTCACTTCTGTCTTTCATTTTGGATGAAGCAACCAAATTGAACCATGTAAACATAAAAGTGAATCATTCAATATCATTGATCAATAGCATATACTTTAATTTTTGCACCTTTCAACCAAAGTCAATCAATTTGGTTGAACCGTGTACCTAATATCGCCATTAGAATATCGTTTAATGGAAAAAGTTAAAGATAATTAAAAAGTAAAAAAAAATATGTCTCTAGCAACTGCAAAGAAAAAAGTTTGTGTGATTGAAAAATTAGAGAGTATAATAGGTAGGTACTATAATTACAAAGTAAAAAAAAAAAACATTTTAAAAGAAAACATTTTTTTTTTCTGAATCAACTGATTCACACGGTAATTTCATCCAAGCGAGTGACTGGCACACTAAGACAAACCCTAGCCCTCTAATTACAAAAGATGATTTAAACAAAGACTAAAGTAAACCCAGGTTTAAAATACACCCATCACTTTCTTATGTCATATAACAAAAAGAGACGGGGCTATTTTAAAACCTAGGTTTTCTTAGACCATCTTTTGTTATAAGGGGATTTTGGTTTAATAGTATGCATAATGCAAATATGATCAAATAATAAAAAATGCGATCAGCCTAATTGTCAACCTCTTTAGCTAATGCTATGATTCTAATAAATTAGGTGGTAATGAAGTACAAACAAACATTTTAATTGCGCAAAACACTCGCTTTGATTTTCACAAGTCAACAATTTCCATTCCAATGTATGTATTAACATTCTGACTTCTTCACGACTAAAGCAATGAATGTGTTGTATTTCCAAATGAAAACTATTGAAATTACGAATGTGGTATGCAATTCAGATACTCTTTTCAAAAACCAGTCAACGTTTTACTTCAAGCAAGTACTATTTATTAATTTCACATTTTATTTTATGTACCAAAACTGTTAGTTAAGCTAGGCACACACTATACACATCAACTAACACACACGTTAACGATGTTACCAAAAATCCCCCGTCAATTTTGCATACGAAACGCATTTACAGATAATGAGTAAAAGGAAATTGTTAGCGGACCGCTTTATTTGCGTATTTTCGGCTGTCTACCCACCCCCTTTGTTTTTACGCGTGTGTGTTTTGGGAGTCATTAATTTTTTAAGCTTCAGAGGAAATGAGAGATTTACTCGGTTAAGGGTTGATTTTTGATTTCATATTTTCTTAAGAGTTTTTTTTTTATATTTATTTGTGTCTGATGTCTGAACTTCTTCTAAACAAAACGTGGTGATATCTTGATAATCAGTCAGATTGCTTTGTGTGGCAAATCTTAGGCATTATTTAACCAACTTAAGCGATTAATCCACTAGCATTTTAAATTGCGCAAGTTTTGAATTTCTTGCTTATCTGTTTAGCAAGTTTTGTTAAACCTTCATGGACAACTTGCAGCAAGGTAGCCAAGTCTTAAAACTTTTAGAAGTCGACTTGCTGCGGGTGTGTCCACAGTGAAAGTCGGTTATAGAAGTTAACATGTGCAATATAACTTGCTAATGTATTTAGCGCTTTACAAAAGGCAAATGCTTATTTCTAATGTTTCCAGAAGTAGGCTAAGGTAGGAGAAGTGGCTTAGATTAAAAAAATTAACATACCGATTACAGTTTTTGCCTTTGACTACGCATCATGCAATTCTACTTCCTACTAATATTATAAACGTGAAAGTTATACGAATTTGGATGAAATTTGGCACACAGGTAGATCATAGCCTTGATTAGGACATAGGATACTTTTTATCTTGGTACATCAAGTAGTTTCGCTAGGATGCGAGTGAAACCGTGGGCAACAACTTTTACAATATAAATCTTATTAAAGAAAATGGATATGAATGATAGTGGTGCTTCACGATGTGAAAGAATATAGTAAATCATTTTACTATAGCGAAATCAGGTTTTAGGCATTTATCATGATTTTACAACGCGTTACTGTCAGTACTGTTATCACTTACTCTTTCGCTCTCAGACACCACTTCGAATTTGCTTACCTTAACTTAATTGCAAAAAATAATACCGTCAGCAAGTCTGCATTATTTCGGAAAACAAAAAAAAAATCGTTTTACATATCAAAAAGCAATTAAATCATAAAAAAACGCAGTATGTTTCATATTTATAGCTCAACTTGCAGTTTCCTGGGGGAGACAGGGGGAAAGGGGCCCGCAATTAAAATTATAATTTTTGGCAAACTCTTCTGCCCCTCAACGTGTATCTGTATCTTTGACTTGTCCCGCCGGCGATGTCGGTACAGGCACACCGGGAGTAATTTATTTTTGATAAGAATATTAAATTGCAACGAGCAATTATATTTTTGTACGTGATGCGATTTTGTTGCCATAACTTTACTTTTTTAGACGACACGTTTGGTGCAGTGGCTAAGCGATTGGCTTTTGCGCTACGGGTCGTGGGTTCGATTCCCACACGGAACAAAAATTTGCATAGTCTACAGATGGTTGTTTCGGGTCTGGGCGTTTGTTTGTGAGATTTGTGTCTGTGAACGCACCAAGATATAAGAGAAATCTTAGTGTGGGACAACGTTTTTATTAAAAAAAGAAAAAAAAGAAAGATAACTCAACTCAAGAGGGGCGATATGATTGGTGAGGTTAGGTTGCGCTAGCCGTGGTCAGTCCGTAAATCACTGAACCTTCGGTCCTATGACAGTCGTTACGGGTAGTCAGAAGTCTGAACGTCTGACAACCGGTCTGACATAAGGATATCGACATTGTCCAATAACTGGGTTGCGGAGGTCTAACGACAGTCGCTCTGTGTAAAATACTGGTATTCAGACGCATCAGCGGTGCGAGCACGGAGTTTTTATCGAGTCGATTCGAGAAATGTATCTATTCTAAACGTCAAATTTGACATGAGATATAGATAAAACGACAACTGCTGTTTTAAACGTCAAATCTGACATAAGATATAGATAAAACGACAACTGCTGTCGTTTTATCTATACCTTATGTCAAATTTGACGTTTAGAATAGATAAATTTCTCGAATCAACTCGATAAAAGATCCGTGCTTGCACGGCTGGTTAGACTGGAAGCTGATTCCAACACAGTTAGGAAAAGGCTAGGCAGAGCTTGCGATTTTGTTTCCGTGTAAGTAAGAAAAGTTTAATATAAGTCTAATATGAATGAGAAGTGCCTGCCTATACGTTAAATACCGTGTGAAATATCGCCCAAAGAATAAATACAAATTCCAACTGAAAAATATTAATACTACACTCGGTAGCAATGAATCCGGGTCACTAACTTATTATAAAGCTACTAGCTTACTCAGTCACTAACTTATTAAAAAGCTACCAACTTACTCAGTCACTAACTTATTAAAAAGCTACTAGCACTAGCTTATTAAAAAAAGTAATTAATATGTAGCTTATTTATTAAATTTTAATCATTTTATTTGAGTAGTATTAAATAGTTCTTTTTATTTGAATAAGCTATCTTTCCTAGTTTTTGAGATATTCAGGTTTATATTGGTGACCCGGATTCGTTTGTCACGAGTGTGTTTAAAAATTTCAAAGAAAGACTTTGTCACTAAGAATACAACCTCAGTACGTATGTTATGTACTGAGATTCTAATATTTTTAAATGAAACATAAAACATAATTAAGCTAAAAAGTATTACATACAAATTCCACTAAGCCTACATAACAAGGAACAAATGACATCTTTATTCCGAATATCCCAAATTAAAATAGCTCAGTGTATATTTAGACGGAACTTGACTTCCAAAAATACGTATCTTTTTAGATTTGGGCGCCCCAAACGTCATTGTGACGTCGCGAGTGAGCCCTCCACAGATATTTAAATATTCATTTCTACTCTTTAATTATACTCTGTGCATGTGAGCCCAGCTTTGTTTTTTTTTTATTTTATTTCTTTGTCTCAATTTAAAACGGATTGCGGAGTTTCGTTGACTTAAGTAGTCTGCATGACCTCGCCTAAGTAGATATGGTAAAATAAATCCAAACGCGAGTGAGGCTTGAATAATTTTATTAGGTTTTCCTTAAAGGTAAGGTTTTTATACAAGGTTAGTCGGAAAGGGGGTACTAATCCGTTGGCCATTTAAAGTATCACTGACGATTGTTTTAAATCAAGTGTTAATATTTCAAAAATCGATAAAAAAGAACCAAACGAAATGATAGGTAGGTATTATAGTTCGTTTTTTTAAATTCTTCCTTCTTGCTTTAGTTATGAATTCAGAAAACGAACACACAGAAAAAAAATGAACACAGCTAAGACTACATAGATTTTAGCGTATTTTTTATGAAATCTTTGACCAGCTATTTATCTTAAACTATTGACTTTTGGGGAAAGTTTTTTTACTACTTTAACATCCTTTCGGATTATTACCACCTTTCCGACTCACCTTGTAGACACATTGCGAGTTCTATTAGAATGCATCGCAGTAAAAACAGATATTAGTATTTATTAGGATAAGGTAACTATTTTAAAAATAAATGACAAACTCTCAATCAGCGTAATTATAGACACAATAGATAAGACAATTAAGTGTCGTCCTGCTACGACGGGCGGTACGCAACCGGTTAATATATTTTTAATCAATCCACACTATTTCTTGTTCAATCTCCCATCCGTATTAATTTATTATTATATCCTTTATTCATTTTTAAACACAATATTTCATTACATTTTTAAATATTCAATCATAAAAATACAAACTTTTAAAAATAGTATCCCACCGGCATCGGGAACAGGGTCCAAGCTGCCGGCAGTCAGGGCTCCAGAGAAAGGAACATCCTCACTATGCGTGCCGTGTCAAGGAGTACTGCTTTCTGTATCAAGCCCTTGATCCAGCCATCCAACGGGAGCCTCTTAAGGTGTTGATCGAGGCTCTTGGCTATTAGGCCATTCGCCGTAACGACTATCGGAACAATGACTGCTGAGTCCACATCCCACATGCCGACAACCTAGTGAGCTAAATCAAGATTATTATTATTGTTCAGCCATGGTCATCTCACTGCAGGGTAAAAGCATCCTCACCCTTCTTCCACTCCTCTCGGTTTAAGGATTCTGCGTCCAATCCTTCCAGTAAGAGTCTAATTTGTCCCGCCATATTCTTCTGGGCTTACCGCAACGTCATCTAACGTTCCGTCCGTGTTAAGATACCACACCTTATTAAAACGGCGCATCCAAAACACTAATCATAAAAAAAACATAAAAGTTAAGCTAACATTAACCTCATTTATCCTCTACATTAGCACTCGCTTCACCTCATTTCCACGTTGTAAAAACTTCCTTCACCTGCAGACGTGTGCAAATTAGATTGCGTTAAACGTCTTCGAGCAAGGTGCATATAAGTAGTCGTAGGCACCCATCGGCTAACAATTTTACACGTAATCAATTTACACTGTTCCGCTTTGCCCCTGCCTCCCCACGACGCGCTTCAACGGCCGCAGTTTCCCGGCGACAAACGTGGTTGCGCTGTGGGCTATTGTGGAAAAAATTGTCTTGGGATATAAAATTATGTCGGGATTTTTTATGGACGATGTTTTTTGTAAAAGAATGTGACAAATTGTACAAAGACGCTACTGTTTTTTTTTTTATTTGATTGTTTTCAATTATTGAGCGTATTTTTTTTCATACGAATATTTCATCTTATTATTGGTTTCAGAATAGATAAAACGACTTATTTCTTAGTTTATTCATTGCTCGGCTATTTTATAATTAAGGCCATTTGCTACCTTCACTCTCTACGAACATAGTTGTAAGAATTTACGAAGTAAATGGATCATGTTATCTGAAATCAAATAAATGTTATTTCCTTTATTCATCAATCCTTTTAAATTACATTTTGAAACATTTGTCTCAAAAAAAACTATCCTATATTCTTCCAAAATCTTACAATTTACTTTTTAAATATAAATCTATAAAGTCAGAGTCCAAGCTACAGGTGAGGTCAGGGCCTCAGAGAACTTCCTAACAATGCGCGCCGAGTCGAGAAGTACTTACCACTTTCTGTATCAGGCCCTTGATCCAGCTGCCTAACGAGAGCCTCATCAGATGTTGGTCGAAGCTCTTGGCTATTAAGCCATTGGCCGTAACGACTATCGGCACAATGCCGAGTCAATCTCGGTCAATCAAATCAAAAATAAATATTATTATTATTAGTTCTATAGAGGCCTATTTTGAGGTGGCGCAGGAAAAGAGTACATGGAAAAAATTGGGGGAGGCCCTAGCATAGGAAAGGATAAGAGGAAAAATTTATTTTTTCTTTTTTCCTGCTTATTGTAATTACATAAGTCTTTTACCAAATAAATTCAATACTTAACAATTAATTACTAAACAAATCAAATATCTTGACTTAGCACACGAGGTTGTTAAAATGTGGGATTTGGATTCGGCAACCATTGTGGCGATAGTCGTTACGGTCAATGGCCTAATGGCCAAGAGCCTCGACCAACACCTCATGAGGCTCTCGTTAGGTGGCTGGATCAAGGGCCTGATACAGAAAGCAGTTCTCCTCGACACGGCGCGTATTGTGAGGAGGTTCCTGTATATTGAGCCCTAACCACCGATAGCTTGGACCCTGCTCCTGATGCCGGTGGACCTCTATTTTTATATTTTTAAATGTATTTCATTTATTTATTTATATTTGAAAAGGTAAACAATAAGAATAGATAATGAATAAAGGCGATAATAATTACTGCCAAAACTAATTCAATCAATTTTTTTCTTAAAAACCCTCGAAATATTTTCGATTTTTTCCCCACAGTGCAGCGTTGTCCCACTGTCCAGTCGGTCGCTATCAAACAAAGTTACGTTGAACCGTGATTACTTTTCCTGCACTGCACTCTTCGCACTGGCTACTGTTTATTGCTTTCGCTTGAATGCTATCCGCCTTTAGATTTTCTTGAGATGAACTTTACCTGAATAATATTGAAGACTTAAAGGAATCAGAATTGATTTGACAATTATTTTGCAATTATATGTAGAGTGAGAGTAGAGATGTCGTGGTGGCCCGGAAGTTACAGACACGCTTGTTAAGTACAGGGTTGTGGGTTCAAACCCAGGCATGTGCCAATGTGACTTTTTCAATATCATGTGTAGGTACTCTCAGTTAGTGTAAACTGAAGATGTAGAAATGTAACGAGGAAGGAAAATGTCGTGATAAAACCTGGACTTAATGGTCTGAAATCACCAACCCACAGTGAGAAAACGTGGTGACCAATGCTCCTTGTGGCCAATGGGCCCTTCTCCAGCAGTGGGATAGTTACGGGCTAGTATTTTTTTTAATCTTTCTTTCTCTGTAAAGGTCTGCTGCGACAATAATTTAACAAAACAAACTAACAAAACATGTTTAGTGAACACTCTGACCAATTATAACACAGTAAACAGTGAGTCCACGACCCAATTTTGTTAGAATAACATGCTAGCGGTTATTTCTAACAAAAATGTGCTCACAGCAGATCCGGCTTAAAAAACGAGTCTTTTGCCTTACAGTGGGACATTTGCCTACAGGCTGATATTATTATTTCACATGTAAAACTAGTTCAATGGCATGCTGTTGGAGAGGTCTATGCCCAGCAGTGGACTGGTATAGGCTGAAAATGGTGAAAATTAAATCATCCAGGTCGCACAGCCTCTCTCAGTCAACTGCTGAATATGACTACTTCATAGAGGTCTAAGGCCTCGTTCATAGATACGAGTAATACACCGCGCGCTCAGCCGCGTTTGCCCCCGCATATTGTTATACATCTGACTGCAACTCACAACAACATCCAACTGATACATACAAAAGGGGTGCATAAAAAGAGGCTCCACGATTGACGATACTAAAGCAAGTCCGGCGCACCCTGGGCAGTTGGCCCAGCCAATCTTGCTGACTGGCTAATCTTTTCACCTTGGCATGAGCTTTTCTTGTATAGTTCGTGCTGATACGAGAGAAGAAGAAGAACTACAACTCCAAAAACACTACTTCATAAACGCTCTATATATACATCGTCATACGTTTGAATTGTCCGCTTTACGCCCCGCTTCACGCTCCACGCAAAGCTACGCGTCTCCATAGGAGTGGCCTAAGGGGAATATTGTCATAATCACCATGCTTGGCGGACAAATTGGTGATCGCAGTTTGTTATCTTTAGCTGATGAGAGAGCACTGCTACCCACCCTCTTAACGTAATTGTTTAGTAGCCTTTTGTGACAATCACGGGTGGATGGATGGGCTATTCTTTGCCGAGAACAAAACATAACATCACACCTGAAATCCCCGAAGTGTTGGGCGGTGTATAATACACCCTCATTCCACCGTTATGTTTAAGTCCCATGTCTGTCGGGCTGGCTATTGCCATCAACGGGGCACAAAACCAGTCTCCGGGCCGCTGCTGAGCAATTCCGCACGGAAAACCCCAATAACACTTTACCCGACCTGGGGATCGAAACCAGGACCTCACAGTCAGCAGCAGCGCTTGCGACCGCAAGATTAACAAGGCAGTCTTTGAGAACCACACGGAATAAAAAACCAGCATAACCTAGAGTCATAAAGTATAAAAACTTCATGTTTTTTTAATTATATTCCTACTCTATTCCTAGAAGATACTTTTTTTTTCACTGCACTTCTCGTTGTTCTACCTACTGTTTATTGCTTTCGCTTCAGTGCCTGCCTCTGTACTGAATTTTTTGCAGTAAATTATTAGGATAGAATTTTCTGCGTAGTACTGAAAATCCAGGTTAAACTATTTAAAGTTGAATGCTAGCCTACATACATACTATTCCATCTCGATCTAAAAATGCCAACCATCAGGCAATACCTCAAACGCATTTCCAAGCGTTACTTCGACACTGCCCCCCGCCATCCGAACCCCCTAGTCGCCGCAGCGGCCGACTACAGTCCCTCTCTCATAAGTAAAGTTCGCCGTCCCAGGCACACACTTTTAGAACCCGATGACGAAATTACCCTCCTCCAGGAGGCGAGTAAATCGACCAGCACATTACACAACAAACGCCGCCGTCCGGCATACCGTCCTCGCCGACGAGGCCCGTCGCGACGTCCCACCGCCGCCGGTCACGATCCACCGAGCTCTCCCGTCGTAGAGCCGGTCGTCTCTTCAGACTCCGCAGTCACCCCGATAATTCAGCCCTCATCAAGCTGTCTCCCCCCCCTATGTCCACGCCAGCAACGCCCTAAGCCGAGGTCCGAGTCCCACTAGGGGTCGCCCTTAGTGCTGTTGTTGCAGGTAGTCATGATGTTAGTGTAGTACAAGTAGTTAGCTTAGGTTAAGTATTTTACTTCCCCCCATTGGCTGGAGACCCTTCAGGTCTCGCCAATAACTGCCCGGTTACTTCAAACCGTCCCCTAGGACGACCTACTGCAGTCCAATAGAAAAAAAAAAAAAAAAAAAAAAAATACATACTATTAAGATTATTTTGTGGCAGAAATGTAAACGAAACTAACAAAACCTTTATTTGTTATGAAAATATTCTTGATATACATGTTTAGTCGGAAATGAGGTACTAATCCGCGGACCATCACTGATGACTTTTAAAAAGAAAGTGTTAAGAATTCGATTTTTGTTTTCATGCAAAATTATATTTAATTTAGTTTTTTCAAAAATTCTCCGTCCTTGCTTTAGTTACGAATTTAGAAAATGGAACTTCTAATCCATGACCCCAAATATGACCTAAAATGTAAACACAGCTGACCATAGCTGAGGGTAGATAGATTTTAGCGTATTTCTTCTAAATTTTAGAACAGCAATTTTTGATTTTTTTTTCTTAAACTTTTGACTTTTGGGAAAAGTTGTAGAACAAAACTTATTCATTACTATGGGTACTTTAACACCATTTCAGATTAGTAACCCCTTTCTGACTAACCTTGTATTATTTAGGCGTAACATGTGCATATTTTTTTAAATAGAACATAAATATTATTTAAACACGCACTTCAATTTGAGTAAAAGTACTTGTTCATAAGTAAAGGCCAATTTACATGAATAACGTTTGTTTATATTAAAACTCATCAACCTATATCTAAATTCAATATACATTTTATCTCAACGCTAATATCAAAGGCTGTAAAATCGTTAAATCTGTTGCCTACTTTAATAACCTGTTTATTCAGGCAACAATATTTCAGTCCATAAAAGCTTATAACGACTCATAAAGGCTGATACACACGTAAACAAAAATCCATTATTATTCATCTACTGGCTGACGTGGCGAAGTCAATGTCTATCTTATTTCTTTTATAATTATTCAACGTACCTCCTTGTGGGTGGTTTTGCCCCAACCTCCCCTAAGGGTGGTGCGATAGAGAGAACGTCTTCGGTTTTTGCGGCGTTTGTTTCAAGTTTTTTAGGGGGTTAAACCCTTTCCTGAACATGACAGGAATTGGATCATTAAGCAGGCCTAGCTAAGCTTAATGCTGGCACCCTCGCGGTTTTCTTATACAATCTTATGAATAATATATTTTAAGTGTTATAGTTATATTTAAATGATGCGGTGCTTGGTGGTTGTTAAAATGTGCGAAAGTCTTAAGATTGCGGGAGCCTAATAAACCGGGCGTTAAAATGTAATTTTAATTGTAATAAAAAATAAAGCACTCTTAAAACAGCACTAATAACAACTACAAATTCAACCGCTTTTGAATTTTCCATTTATTTAATCCAAAATGACGTAACAACCATCTGACTAATATAGAGGGTGTTAACGAATTCGTGTAATTCCTTAAAACCACATGATCTACTACTGATGTAGACAGGCCCGCACGGGATTTAGACAGATTAAAAAAAAAAAATTCATGCGGCTATACCACCTAATAAGAATCCAGTAAAAAAATAAGAATTTATTTTTTGCAAAAAAAATGTTTAATTTGTGTGAACATTTCGATGCCACGCATAAATTAATGAAATCACGGCGACACGGCTGGTAGGCACGACTAACGCGATATCGCTCTTTGCAGTCAGATAACTCAAGGCTCTAAAATGACTCAGAAATAGAAAACCAAAGTTTTTATTCAATTTTTTTCAGTTCGTTTTCAAAAATTCCCATTTAGAGTTAATCTGTCACCAGTAGATCACGTGGTTTGAAGGAATTACACGAATTCGTTAACACCCTGTATTTTTTCTGATAAGCTTGATCAAATATTGAATATTCTAAATTGTGTAAACTTTGATTTCTACCGCCAAATAGTACACGTAAAGACATGAAACTGACTTTTACAACAATAAACACATTTCATGTACTACCTACTAAATAATTTTCTCCCTAAAAAAACTGAAGTAAAACCGCAAATCAGATTTCAAGTACCTAATTCAATCGTATTCCTTAAACATTAATATAGCTCGTATTCCAAACATTCAATACAACGAAAATAGAAAATTACGACGCTTTTAACTAATATTCATCAATATATTGAAGAACCGATTCACTGGCTGCACAAAATATATAAAAAAAACTAAAACATCTGAACTCCATTCATAACTCGATATGAACCCGACCTAATCAATTCAAAAGGGGAAAATGGGGCAAAACGAACATACGCCAAATGCTTATGAAATTATATCGCGGAAAATCTACGGTTGGGAATGTCGAGGAATTATTCTTTTTTTTTCGGTGCAAGCAGTTCGTCTGAGACTTAAATGGGTTAGAAAATTGAATGAGAGTGTACCCGCAACCGAGTTACTTTTGAATAAGTGTGAGAGCGTATGCGGAGAGGGTACACATCTGGTTTTTATTGAGATGTTTGCTGATTCTGTTTTGTTTTCATATTCCTTATTGTTTGTTTGCGTTCGTTTATGTTACAAGTTGTTTGTATTCGAATTGTACTTTCAAGTTACGCAATTTGATTTGCGTCATTCCACAAAAGAAATGTGGAATATAAAGACTGTGAAACTCAAAAATATAAAATTAGTAATTTCAAAATTTCAAGTCATTTGCTGTTTAATATTTATTTCGCTTCAGTCACGGCTCATCTTCCGTGCGGAAGATGTCCGGTCCTTTGGAAGGCATACACGGGGACACAGGTCCAACGCGCAGAGGCCCCTTTGAGAACTTTAATCTAAAGTGGGGTGGGGCACCAACCGGGGACTATCCATGGCTGCACTGTTGGAGTACAGTCATGGACCGTCCCAAGTGGGTGCAAGACTATTGTAAAATATGGTGAAAAATATCTGGTCTATGGGAAGGGGTGTTTAGTGGATCTGTTAACCTCTATTTTCGGAAGAAAACGGCGTCTGCCTTTCAACATTTAAAATTGAAGTGTTGGCAGACGGTGACTCGCCAGCTCACTAGCTGGGCCCCCTGAAAAGCCGCCAGTACATAGGCGAAGGGGGCAACAGACGTGTGAGCGGCTAGAGGTGTAGAGAGGTGTGGCCCCGGTTTCGCCGTCGCGGGTCTAAAAGACCCGGAGTGGGTTTCCCCGCTATTACGCCTTTAGACACTTCCACCCCCGAGCATATAGCTCTGGCGGCCCCCCTCTGGCCGGCCGATAAAGGCAAGACAGAGTTGAGAATCCTGCGGGTACTCTTGGGGTTCCACTCCAGCCAGCCAATAAAGGCAAACTGGAGACGAGGCCCTGACCGACTCTCTGAGGCAATAAGGTACGCAGTGTCGCCACTCACCAACAGCTCGCCACAAGCTGCCCTGCATATTTATTTATTTATTAAAGTACTGCCACGTCATATACATTATGATAGTGTAAAATAGATTAATAAAAATGCATTTATGTCTGATGTACATGATAATTACGGTGTACATAAAATATGCAATTAATTGGTACAATTATTGATACAATATTAAATTTAAAAATGCCATACTAGTACTACCCATAATCTGTATGAGTATTTGAACAGTGACATGAGTTAACATTACATTAAAAAAAAGGAAAAATATAATAATGATATTTATTAAAATGTCCTACAGCATTACGTTTTACATTTTTATAAATAGTGGGGCCAAACCAACAAAGAGAACTGGGTATACCTACTACTGCAACTAAACTAAACTACAATTATTATAAAGTATCATTAGTATCGTCAATACTAAAACAGAACACTCTAAACTAGTACCTATAATAACTACATTAATCATAAGTCTAACACGTCAAAGGACTGAAATGGAACCTCACATTTTCTATTTAAAGAAAAATCTCAAACGAAATAATGATGTGGTAATATTCAATGCACATTGAACTGTAATGCTCTTATCGTTCGCGTCACTAACGACGTCTACATCAAAGATTTCCTACCACATGTGCGGGGAAGACTAATGAAAGAGTCTGATCTGTCGATGTCGCGAAACGTAAAGATAGGAAAATTAAAATGTCTAGACTGTGAGTTGGACTTTTTGTTTTGTTAAGACGAACGGGAGGTTCGCTGTGCATCCGTATGTCGCAACTCACGATATTATTTATGAGATGTGAATTATTTAAATTGATTCTCACAAGGATTTCCTTGCAGAATAAATTTTACTCTTTGCTCAAGACATGTTAAAAATGCTTACGGGCTCAAAAGAGTTCAGAGATTTATTTTTTTAAACTTCGCTCTGCAAAGGACAGAGCAAAAAGCTAATTAAATAAATTAGTGGAGGCTAAAAACGCATGGTACGAATAAAAGCCTTTAGCGAGTAAAAAGGCAACCATCCAAGACGTTCTCTTCATTAGCGACAAGAAAAGTGATGTCATTCCGTTGTGACACAGCAGCATGCGGAGGGAGGTCCGCTCCCCCCGGCGGTCGCTCTGCGACTGACTTCCACGCGGTTTCCCGTCCCCTCCCCTCACTCATTCCAGGAGAGGGGGTGGACGGCTTTCTCTTTCATTTTTCCTTCGCTCCTCGGCTCATCCAGTTACATCGTTCTTATGTTTTATTTTTAATTAAAGCGTACGCAAGTCGGCGGCGTAGATCTTCCCCCCCAGATGAGGGTGGTCGGCGGCGGGTACATACGCGGTGGGTGTTGATGATTTTTCAATGGGGAGAAAGAGTTCCCTCATTTTCTTAAGAGAAAATTGCGTTTTGTTTTCGAGTAGTCGAAGTCTGTAGTAATCGCTTTTGTTTTGAGGAAGTTCTTCGTCGTTTTCCGTGCATGTGAACGTAAATTGTGTACTTTAAAGTTTCGAGTGGAATTGGGGAGAGTCGTCGGGGTAGTTGAGGTGTTATGCATGTTTTTTTTACTTCGGCGAAAGTTACTTTTCTTCTAATAGTTCAAGCGTGCCATAAACTTCGGCTAACTTCAGAAGTTCAAGAAGTAAACTTGAAGCTTTAAAAACACATACTTTCAAAGTTTTCCACTAATATTCTAGTATGTAGGTATATCATGTAAGAATAACAGCGTATAACAAGCAAGAAACCTGATACATAATAAAGGAAAACCTTTCATTACGCGCAAAAATTACACTCACACACTAACAACACATTATCCCCATTTCAAAAGTTAATGTAATGAAAAACAAAAAGGGCCAAGAAAAGGGTGCGTTAAGTTCCACCGAAAAACGGGAATTTGTAAGAAGTCCACCCCAGCCTCCCCCCGGGGAGACACTGCCCCCTCGTGTGCGAAAATAAATTGCCAAGAATAATAATTATAATGAAAGCGAAAGAACGTATAAATTAGTGGGGACGCCTCGAGACTTAAAACTCGACGGCTGTGTGCGTGTGTTTTGTATACAACCGCTTCTATGTGTGCAACATACAAGACTAAAATGAATTCTTAATTTATTTTCCACTAAATACGAGGACAAAATTTTATTGGGTCACGTCTTTTCTGAAAAGATTACGCTTTTTCGTCGTTGGATATGTAAATCAACGAAAGATATCTAGATAAGATTTACCTAGATATTATTAAGGTCAAAGGATTCTCAATTTTCATGTTACGTGTTTTGGGGAGCATTAAAAGCGCCTCCACGAGTGACAATACTTCCGTACGTCCGGCGCACCCTGGGCAGTCAGCCCCACTATCAGCCTTGCTAGCTAGCTAATCTTTTCATCACGACATGAGCTGTTCTCATATAGCTTGTGTCGACACGAAAGAAAAAGATTTTACGTGTATGTAAATATTGGAATTTCGTTTCTGGTTCTCGAAGGGAAGTATAGTCGAGCATTGCCACTTATAATAAGTTAATGCCAGATTTAACAAACTCTTTGTCAGCACAGATTTCTAACAACTACTCGTCTTTCTACAATTTTTATTCAACAACAAAGCTTTCCCTTCGTCGACTTTAACGACTTTAAGCTTATAAATATGACCAAAACGACCTACTTTCTTTATTTCGATCTTAAAAGTCAAAGGGATATAACAAAAAAAGTTAAACAAAGATAAAAAGAAGACTAGTTCTAGAATACTGTTCTTTTCAAGTACTTTGAAAACATTTTTTTGAATTAATATATTTTTCGCACAGAACGCACAAAAGTGTATTAAATGTGTCTGGAACGGGTCGCTGGTACGTGCCGGAACGCTTATGGTCGCACCACTGTTCTGATTTAGCCCACTCTCCCCTCATTATGGCGACGATATTATGAACGACTAATGGACATTCCTCGACGTTTTTACGCTCTTGATTTTACACTGTTGATGGGGGAAAACGGATAATAATTTTAAATTGATTATGGGCGGGACTTTGTATTTTGCACTTTAGTTATTTTCTTGGCGGAGGCTGGCCTTACTTTAAAACATTTTTAGGCTGTCAAACCCTTTACTTCGTTTGTTAGGTTGATAATAATGACTCTAGAATACTTGTAATTTTCAATTAGGTAATTTTCCATATCTATTACTTTTGTATTAGTACTTTAGATGAAAAACGTTCCAGCGGAAGAAAAAAATAAAACAAAAAAAACATTAACATCGAAGTACATAATTGATAAATAATATATAAAAACACATACATAAAAAACGCGAATACATATTTCTTGCACGATCGCCGGGATGCGAAAAAGGGGGAATGAAAAAAAAACTAATTAAAAAAGCAATCAAGGTTTTCTTGACGGCGCTCACGTTCGCCCATATCGTCTTACCCCCCATTTCCTGGGGTGACTTTCCCCCTGCCTCCTCACTCGCCAACACACCCTTTAAGGGGAGGCAGGGGGCGAGTGGTACTAGATTTACGTAACACGTTTAAAGTGTGTTTTGATGAAGTAATCATCCCATTTCCAAGGACTGCGTTTAAGAATTTTGCGGCTTGGACTTACAGCGACATTTTGCCTTTTTTTCCCTTCAACTCTTTAATCCGGATTTCTTAACGAGCCGCCATAATAATTTCTGGGAGTAATTCTTTGAATTGGTCCGCGGAAAATGTATTGGAACTTGGAACCTTTTTTGGTTGACAGCAGTTTTTTGCTTTAGAGAATAATTGCCTGTATAAAAATTTTAATTTTGAAATGGTTAGCAATTTTTTTGTCTTCGTATCGGTTCGTTGATGTTTATTTTAGGGTTTGTAGTTTAATTAATTAAAATTGACAACATTGTAAGCCTTTTTGCCCGTTCAATACTGCCTCGTTGGTGTAGTGGTCGTAATTGCGACTGCTGAGCGAGCTGAGGTCCTGGGTTCGATCCCCAAATCGATCGATCGCAAATGCGATCGGGCAAAGTGTTATTGGGTTTTTCCGTATAGAATTTCTCAGTAACAGCCCGGAGTCTGGATTTGTCCCCGGTTGATGGCAATAGGCTAGCTCTCTATTACATGGCACTTAAGCATAATGCCGAAATGAGGGTGAACTGTACACATCTGCTCAAGCCTTTATAACATATGTTTTATAGTGCGACATTATATTTTCTTTTAGGAAACATTGCCACACGTTAGGATTTCTCCTGTATCATAATAAGCCCATTACTGTCCCACTGTTGAGCATGGGCTTCTTCTCATAAGGAAAAGGGTTATGGCCTGAGTCCACTTGGCTAGCCCGATGCGGATTGGCGGACTACACACACCATCGAGAATATTTTGGAGCCCTTTCACGTGTGGACGTGTACGGGCACTATCAGACCCGGTAGGACAAACAAATATTTCTTCCGTGCCGGAACTGAACCTGTGACTCGAAGCGAAGAAAGGCAGTTGCTCAGCCACTGTGCCAAACGTATCGTCTTTCATGATGTTTGTTTGTCAATGATAGTTTTCCAAAAGTTCCTAACGATAGATTTCACTTCGTTAACATAACTAACTGTTAATTTACTAACGACTAGCTTTTGCCCGCAGCTTCGCTTGCGTGAAATTTTGAACCCGTTATGTGACAATTTTCCATACAAACTTTCATCCCCTATTTAACTCTCTTAGAGGTTGAATTTCGAAAAATCCTTCCTTATTCCTTGTCTACATTACCTATATAGGGAACCTCTGTGAAAAAAATCAGCTTTGTAGGTCTAAGGGTATGGGCTGGGCGTTGATGAATCAGTCAATCAGTCAGTCAGTCAGGACCTTTCTTTATATTTATATACATGGATAGATAGATGTTGAAGTATTTTTCATTAAATTATTTTTTTCCTAACTCAGTTTTTGTTATATTGATATTAGTAACAGAATTAGAATATTACTTAATTATACTTAACAACCCCGTGGATCATATAATTTGCAAGGTTAAGCTGCACTTGCGGCGATCAGTGTGTGCATGGGTGACCATTTGTTACACATCGAAACCCCTCCATGCCTCAGAGAGCACGATAAACCGTCGGTCCCGAGTATCATACGATTACCTATGACAGTTATTACGGGTAGTCAGAAGCCTGAAAGTCTGACAACCGGTCTAACTTTAGGATATCGGCATTACCCAGGAACTGGGTTGAAGAGGTCTGATGGCAGTCCCTCCGTGTAAAATACTGGTATTCAGCCGCAGCCGGTTAGACTGGAAGCTGTCCCTAATATAGTTGGGAAAAGACTACGCAGAACAATTAGAATGATGTTACTACCCGTATCAACACCGTAAAATAAATGAATGAAGTTTTTTTTATTTAGCGGTGGGCTCGCGTTTGACCACTATCTAGCCTGATGGTAAGCGATGATGAGGTCTACGGTGAAGCACGCTTGCCTAGAAGTAACCTATTCACTCTTGACTTAAAGACCCCAAAGTTGTAGCTATCAGGAAACACAGAATCCGGCAGATAATTCCACTCCTTTGCTGTGCAAACAATGAAAGTGTTCGCAAAACGCTTTGTACGTATAAGTGGGATGTCCACCATGTACCGATGGCGCATTGCCATACGTCTTGTAGTCCGATGATGGAAAGGGCCAGGCGAAATGAAATTGTGCAGTTCCATCGCACACTCCCCGAAGTGTAACCGATAAAAATCGACAGGCTGGCAACTCTGCGTCGATGTTTAAGACTCTTTTTAATTCCAAACAATTGATTGCATACATTTTTAATGTATCTCATTCAACTTAATAACAAAGCGACAAATGTACGGAGGGATGAAAGTCATGTTACCAGAAGATTGTTAAATATGAATGTGATTGAATATGTAAGAAGAGGTCGGCCAAATAAAAGATGGATGGATTGTGTGAAGGATGATATGGGTAAGAAAGAAGTGTGTACTGAGATAACGGCTGTTAGAGGAGAATGGAATAGGAATACATGTTGTGCTGACCCCACCTAGAGTGGGATAAGGCTAGAGAGATGATGATGAACAAAGTGACAAATAAGTCACTATTCCCCACTATCCACATTTACCTACAATCAAATAATTCAGAGTTCCAAAAAACGCTTTTTAATAAAACAGTTGTAATATAAAATCGTTTTTGAAACAGTCAGTGTACGTAATGTAATCAAACGAAAAATTACAATTACACAGTAATTTATTAACTGCATACCTGAACTGATTTCCTTCAAGCTTGTAAAATAAAAATACATTACTTACAACATAATAAAGTAATTGAAATTCTTCGTGTCCTTCAGAATCGTCTTGTCCTAGATATAAGTGGGCAAGACATGATTTTTGTCCAAACTAAAGAAAAATGTATTCTATTGTTGTGGATTTAAGTCGCATTTGGCTTGTTGGTGGGGTCGGTTTATTAAAATACTGTGGCCGTACACTCCGTACAGGTACAGAGGTAGAAATAAAAACGAGCCAAAGCAGTTACTTTTATGAGGGCGCGAATAAGATGTTTCGGACTCGGTCTAAGGAATGAGAGGAAAGTCGCGACGCGTACTGAACGAGGAAAAACGCAGAGCGGTTTTAACGTTCCTAAAAACCGATGAAAAAAATACAGTCATAAAATGTAGCTTCAGAACGAAGTACAGTAATATACAATTATCACTTGTTAATTCTTGTGCATGTTGTAATTTGTATAGGTACTTCATAAGAATAATGTTGACTTACCTAACTAAACGACTTATTTTGAGACGTAGCCACAATAATTAGTTGATCATTGAAAAGCTTGTCGTACACAGAATTTTTTTCATAAAATTATTATAAAAAATGCTGTGTACGACGAATCAACAATTATTTCGTGTAAATCTTGTTAAACACATTTCTTAAAAATACTTGAACCGCATAATAAGGTATATTTTTTGAGGTAAACCATTTAGCGCACCTATTTGAAGAGCATCAATTAAAATCAAACCTATTTAATAATAATAGTGTGATTCGTATTGGTGCTCTTCAAATTGGTGCGCTAAATAGAATGCGTCTATTTTTGAACATGGTGGCCGTCAACCGCACAATAACCGCGCTTTTTCTCAACCCTCTAAGCGTCAACCGTACGAAAATAATAAAATGCCGTTCCACAGTCGTAACAAGCGTCGTTGGAACAAAGCGGGTGCTCGCTCAAATAATTTGTATCAATTTGTAAAAATGCAGCACCCACCTCTTAACGACTACCCCCTAACGAGGGGTGGCAGCGGTATCTCGGAACGTTATAATTACCGACGACAGATCTTCACGTCATGCCTTCTTGGTTTCTTGAAAGACTAGACGCAGATTGTGGGCGGGAAATATTGATGTGGAAGAACCTTCAGGATTTTTAGAAGAAGTCTTAGCATTAGCATAATCAAACCATTACTATCTGGCGGACTTCTTCTCAGAATAAGCAGGGTTTAGACTTAGTCGACATGCTGGCCTGGTGCGAGTTAACGGACTACACATACCACCGACGACTATTTGGAGCTCACCCAAATATGCAAGTTTCCTCGCCATGTTTACCATTACTGTTATTGATATTAATAATCCAATTCTGATCCGCACATGAATTCGAAAAGTCTGAGATACGGCCTGGTTTTGAATTCAGACCCTCCTTGCCTGTATGGCAGGCAAGCGTGCAAGTGCTAGGCGTAATGCTTATAGAAGAAGTCTTCGTAAAGTGACATGTGGGACCGGAGTTAACACAGATTCAACACCGAAGTCTAGTTAGAATTCTGCTACTTTAAAATTGGTTTAACCCTAGATCACTAAACATTAGTCTCACAGGCGACACGGCCCCGACGTATTCGCTGTTTAGGTAAGTTTCCGACATTCCCCCGCCCCACCGCGCTCAGTACCTTCCTAATTCAGTGTTTTTTTCTTTTTTTTTTTTCAGTGTTTTTTTTTTGTGTTTTTTTGCCCCGTGCACATGCATTGCATCTGCACATATTTTACTTCCGGAGTTTTGGCGAATTGTTAGTCTCACGGACTAATGTTTAGTGATTACGCTTATAAAATGAGTCAAGGGAAGCTTTGAACAATTTTGGTTTATTTATTGACTTCCTGCAAATTGAAGATGTTGTGGCTAGTACTTTTCAAGCACAGCCGAAGAAAAGAAAAATTTTCACATTTTGCCCATAACAGAAGCACAGGATGACCAAAGTATCATGCCACTGCTGCAGGAAAGCCATTTGTGGCGAACATACCATTCCTATCTGCTCAGACTGCCAGGATTAACATTTTTAAAGTGTCTAATAGTTTATAAGAAGTCTTAATACATGTCCTCCTATGTTGACTCCTTTTTATTAATTAATAAATGTAATTTCAAGAAAAATATTGACGTTTCATTTTGTTAGTCAAAATGACTACTGTTTAGTGACTGTGTAACTCGAAAATATGTTTAGTGATCTAGGGTTAAACGTGGCAAATACTAAAACTAAATTCATCGTTCTCTTTGGCTTCAGAATCAGGAAACCATAAATGTTTATTGTTATCATTACAAGTTTCAATACCTCCATTAATGAAAAACCAACAATTAATTCTCATTTTTGTTACCACGCCAAAATAGTGTCGAGGCTACTGCTTTCCATCATTAATTTATACTCCACTGGAAAATTGACATTTCATAAAGCAAAGCAAAAAAAGCAGTCATCGATCACACTGTTCTTCAACCAACCATAAAACGCAAACCTTAACGCAAACCCAAAACGCTCTAATCCGATTCCCCGACCCCAATACATGAACATTAATTGTAATAAAATGTATCCGAACCACTTCCGAACTGATTACGTAAATTACCAAAAATTACAAGCACACACGCCACATAGTAATCATATAGCGATTGAAACGATAAGCGGTAGCGATGTTGAGAGCGATAAAACTGTACACACACGATAATATGGTAATGTTGAAGGTAAATGTATGAAACGATTTTAGGTTACGAAATAAGATTGTACCGTTTGAACTCTGACATCTTTAGGTCAGGCAGTAGCGCCGCGGAAAGCTATAATAGCTATGTTATTACGGATGAAGGAATAAGTCTGACTAGTTTATCCTTAAGATACTGATAGGTATTCTCCTAGATGATGGGTTGCAGGGGTCAAATTTCATCAATGAGCAGTCATCTCAACTGCTGATCGACTGACTGATGAGGTGTGGCAGCCGAAATTCGATAGACTGATATGACTCCAATATACTTAGAAAATGCTAGGATGAACATGGATAAAGGAATAAGCAGTTGCCTTGATAATTTGAACAGATCTTCAACTACGCACTACTAAAACTTAACGTTTCATGGTTTACTAAGTACCAACAGGCCAATTCTACTAACAAAATTGTTGACAAATCGGACACAAACCACATCCAAACCAAACGTTTTTACAGTTTTCATATAAAAAACGTGTTTGGTTGCAAATTATCAATAATTTAGATAAACGAGACGGTTCCCAGAATCGCCCAATGCGCTGCTGGCACTATATTAGCAGAGGCACGAAGAAGTTGTCAGAGAATTAAATTAACAACCTGCAACTAATGCTGCTTTTAGTGACCAAAACGGAACTACCATGTGATCATGGACTGTACAATATAATAACGTATCATCTTAAGAGAGACCACACAATGAAAATGCTGGTATAGACAAAAAATATTTAGGCAGTGAAGTCAATACACTACCAACTCAACCAGGTTAAATTGACTTCATTAACTAGACAATTCAAAGAACGTTAGATTTGATATCAAAAATCATACCAGTGACCAACGACGCATTCCCATATCACATACAAACAAACTTGATGATGATTACCTTATAATGATAATGAAATCGCCCGCGAACCACGAATGAGAGATCTCGAAACAATAGAATGTAGATACTAATGTTTGAAGACCTCCCACCCCTCTAGATATGTTGGTAACTAAGACCAAAGAAGAGTAAGATGGGAAATAGTGAGGGGTCTAAACAAAATGGTTGGTATCGACATGAGACAGTTAAGTCCGTTCGTAATGTGAATAGAAAAAGCTTTGACATAGCTATATGAAAAATTTAGAGTGGTCGCTTTAGATTTTGTTTTGGCATCAGTAAGCGCTACGAGGGCAAAACAATGACGTTGGCTTGACATGTAGCAAAACTTACACCACAACTTTAGGTGTGGAATTTCTTTGCGGGTAGTTTCATCGATATTGAATGGTATTGGCTTCGTGGCCCTATCCGTTCTAAATAAAGTCAAAGGATAAGCGGCGGTAAGGCCCGTAATGGAGGAGTGGCTAGAGAGGCGTCACGGCGCCCTCAGCTTCCGGCTGACGCAGGTACTCTCGGGACATGGTTGTTTCGGGAAGTACCTGTGTCGCATAGGCCGGGAGCAGACGCCCGGTTGTCACCACTGCGTCGACTGCCCCGAGGACACGGCGCTGCACACGCTGCAGGCATGTCCTGCGTGGGCGACGCAGCGCCGCGAACTAGTCGCGGCGGTCGGTGGTGACCTCTCGCTTCCGGCCGTGGTTCTGTCCATGGTCGGGAGCGAGAGTGCGTGGGAAGCCGTCGCCTCCTTCTGCGAGGAGGTGATGGCGACCAAGGAGGGAGCGGAGAGGGAGAGAGAGGCAGCTGCCACTCTCCCTTCCCGCGCTAGACGCACCGGGCGCCGGAGGGCGCGCGACAGTAGCGCGTAGTGTGTGGCCTGCGGGCGGCGGGTTAGGGGACCCGTCGCCCGACCAGTAACAGGCCCGAGAAGGCGGCGCGCTGTGTTCCGTGCGCGCCTCTCAAGAGGACGTGGGGCAATGCCCCACAGAAGAAGAGGTCCGCCAGGGGTTGGCGGACCGAGACCTGCCGGGGTCGCGGTGCATGCAGCTGCGAATCCCGCGACCTCGGCCAAGGGTCAGGAGAAGGAACACCGTGGGTTTTTAGCCGGTAAGAGTCCGGCATACCCCTCCGCCTTCCCCGGGCGAAGGGCATCCATGAGGATTTTCCCACGAAAAAAAAAAAAAAAAAAAAAATGCTTAATTATGTTGATCAAAATTCACACGTAAGCCTACCAAAGAAAATGAGTGATCCTGAAACTGCAGGAGACCCTACAGATAATATTGAAATTGGTACGATCTTCTGTAAATTTGTTAAAATAATCACATGACTCTATAGCAAAAGTACACCTTGGGGAAGAAAATAGTAGAAAAAAAGCCCTAAAAAATTTCTGATAAATCTTTTCATAAAAGTTTTACTTTCTCTAAACACAACACGAATCTACTCGCTCTCCCGCTAGAGATGTCCATAACGATGTACATTTTGTATTCACATACAGACCGTTTTCTTTATTATACGTCATTATAGAAAATCAAACGAACTTACCTGTAAGTGACGTTCGATGATTATTAAACGATGTGATTCGCCCGAGAGATTACACCTACTTTTACTTGTAGTAGCACGCAGTTGTGCTGCCATGGTACACAATTTTAGAGCAAATAATAAATGATTGACATCTGTCTTGACAAGTATATCATACACTTTTGTCCTCGCCGGCCGGTCGTCAGCTATTTCATGAACGCATGGGCAGATCTGAAAAGACTATCTTTAGTAGTTACCTACCAGAGGGGATGGGAGGGTGTGTAATCTCTCGGGCGAATCACATCGTTTAATAATCATCGAACGTCACTTACAGGTAAGTTCGTTTGATTTTCTATTAAACTCTGTGATTCGCCCTTCGAGATTACACCTACTTTTACTTGTAGATGTTTAAAGTTTCATGAAATAGATGCACAAAGAGTCGAAAGAAAATAAAAACTTGTCATCAAATCAAAATGCTCTTATAAAATGGCCATTTGCCCTCTAATGGACAAAAGAAATAAAAGTTAACCACTCCTGGGGACACTGTGAATTAAATATCAATGTACAAACATTTTTATTTAAAAACCCATTGCAGTATTTCCCCTGTATTGTGGGTGCGTTTAATGACACAAAACTTTGCATACACACACACCCAGACCCGGAACAACTATCTGTAGACCAAACAAATAATTGTTCCGTGCGGGAACGGAACCCGCAACCCGTAACGCAGAAAGCCAATCACTCAGCTGCTGAGTCAAACATGTCGTCAATTACTCTATATGACCACAACATCGCTATAATAAAGTCTATTATCAAAAGATTCCACCTATCGATGCAAGCCATCCTGCTGAGAGAGGGAGTGAATAAAGCAGAAGGATCAGCAGCCACTTCCCTGCTATAGAACCTGGCAAAGGTTTCGGAGGATCCGGTCCATCCACCAGTTTCCTTGATGATGTCTATGCTTACAACAAGCCTGTTAGCAGTGGATGTGGCCACGTGCCAGATGCTGTGGGCACTGAACATGGGCGTATCTATTCCGCTTTCTCTCAGAGTGGTCTTTATCCATCTACTCAGAGACTGGGGACATACGTTCTTAAAGGTTTCATGAGACTAATAAAGAGTGAAACACAGTTAGTCTGTAACCTTCCCTCTGGCATGACCAAGTAATGACGTAGTGTCTTAGCTGGACAAATGGAAGGCCTTTCGTCAAAATAAGGGAGAATAATCGAAGATAAAATCTAATAGTTCAGCTATTGTATTATTTTGTTTTAAATTGGCCTGTGAATTTAATGAAGAATTTATTTCCTGAATCTAGGATATTAGGTAATTTAATCAAGGACATATTTTGGATGCGATGAGGAGTTCAAAGTTTAAAAGGGTAATTTTTTTGATAATACTTGAAATGCAAGGTTTTCGTTATGATACCAGTTACTCAAATGATTCAAAACAATAGCAAGGTCCCAAGTTATGTTGTATTTTGGGAGAGGAGTACGCAATTTATACATCCCTTTCATAAAATGTTCCATTTGAGGGACGCCCACAATTTCGGGGCCTAAAACAAGCGCTAGTGCTGCTTTGGTACTGTTGATAGAACCGCATTTATGTCTTTGGTTGAAGAGTAAGACAAAAAACCTAAATACTTCAAATTTGCTTCAAATACGCTGCATAAAAGTCAATCTGATTATACTGACAAAAAGTAAATCATTGTTTGTACTGTTTGCAAGTGCTGCGCGAGAGTGAAGCCAGCATCACATTCACGGCTTCAGGAGGGTCACATTTTATAAATGCCGTCCTGATAGTACTTCGGCAACCATGGTATGCTTGCGTAGGCCATAGGGGCACTACTACAATGCCCTTGGCTTTGTCATTGAGGGTTTTTTGTAAGACTTTTAATATTAGACAAAAGAGGAAAATGAGGACCAAGATATTGTGAATACGTCAACTGCGAGCACTTCAGGGTCTCTGAGCCAGGATAAGAATTTAATACATTTCTTATTTAAACGGCTAGTGAACAAATCTATCTCGGGATGTTGGAATTTTCGCAAATCAAGTGGTAAGCATCTTGCGCAAGTTCCCATCTGACGTCTGCATGAATCCGGCAAGATTCAGAGTCGGAAACCTCATTGTCACTCGAGCTGATGAAAGATGCGAAAACATGTAATCCCTTTTACTCGCACCATTGCCAAATGATTTGATTTAGAGTATTGAGACGGGGAAATTGAATACCACCCATTCTACTTATATGAGAGATTGTGATGGTGTTGTCGATTTTTAAAAGAATTTCACAGTCTGAGTGATTACATGTCAATATTTTTAAACCAAAAAACGCTGCTTTTAACTCCAAGATATTGATGTGTTCACTAAATTCCTCACCAGACCACTGACCGCTTGCAGTGTGATGTAAAAAATTGATATCCCAACTATTACGGGAAGCGTCCGAGAAGATCTCTAGACGGTAAGTGTCTAATCTTATGGGATTAATGCATACATCGATATTTCGTATCCGCCAATTGAAATCCTCATTAAGAGATTTAGGAAGTCTCTATTTATCGTACGTAATCATTTCCTTTTTATTAAGCAGAGGCACTTAGTTCTGTCAAACTGTTTTATATACAGCCGTACGCTGCCAACCATACCCGCTGGGCAAACTGACACTAGCAAGCCGATCAGTTGTGCAAGCTTACGAAGTTTACATCTTGATAAATAAGTAACATTGAAATTTGTTTTACAATCTTGGTAAGAGTTTCCAAATAGTTGAAAATCATCTAGATGACAGACAGAAGTGAAGCCCTGATTTCTTAAAAAGTGCATGATTGGACGCATAAGCTTCGTGAATACATATGGTGCTATATTCCAGCCAAACGGTAGTGCTTGGAATTCGTAAAATTAACTTAACCATTAAAACCATAGACATTTTCTACCAGTTTCGTGAATAGCTTCAGAGATACCAAAGGGAAATTTTGAGCCTAAACGGTCTTTAAGATCTATAGAGCAATGAATGCATCTTCAGATATTTAACTCATAGCAGTTATCATCATCCATTTTAAAATAAAATGACGACGTGGGAATGAGACTATTTAATTGTTTTTTAGAGTTAATTTCTTCTTCCCATTACTTTTCTTAATCAGAAAGATACTAGAGATGAATTGTCCTTCAGATTGTTTGCATTCACGTACTGCACCAATATTGAATAGCTGGACAATTTCCTTGCTTGTGTCAGACCTATGTTTGTTAGAGTCAGGTTGGTTTTTCCCCAATGATAAATTGTTTAATGTCATCAGATACGGGAATACGTAGACCAAAGACCCACGACGGGATGACTGGGTCATTAGTGATATAAGACCAATTGTCGTAAATATATTACAATCTACCAGCCTGGGTATCGCCTAGCGAAGGGATGACATGTTCTTGTTAGTGCGCCGGTCGTTGCTCCCGCGTGTTGATGGCTGCTCGCGCCCACCAGCTGTCGAAATCTGCCTCCTGTGAATGCCACGAGGAGCTTGCGGCTGCGGCGGGGGCGGGCCCCTCCAGTTTAAAGCCCTGCCCGTGGACGACTCAGGTTGCTTAACTTTCGGTTTGTTTTTGACTCAAATCGACCCACGTAATCGACCGGAGCTCGTCCGAGAGATCTGCACCGAACAGCAAAGGATCCTCTTTGAGGCCTTTATATTGTCTCTCACATCCATATTAAGATATGCAAGCAAGAAGTTCTTCCTTGTCAATCTCTCAGAATAATGTAGGTGACACTTTAATCGACCAGCATCGCTGACTGGCTTCAACATGAGATTAGAGGCACAGACACGTTCGAGGTCGGCTGTTAAAATAGATGATATCGTATTTGCAACGCCTGTTATAACGGAAGCAAGGAAATTCTGCTTCTCAGTTAGGAATGCAACTTTTTTTTTATAATATATTCAGGCCTTAATCTCGGGATTGATGACAGGACCTAGCGTCAATATAAGGTTATCTGGGACATTGTAAGAGTTCTAACATTCCTTCCTAGTCTCGTCTTATAGCCCGTTAACTAAGACGTTGGACCATCTACAAGTCTTGTCTGTCTTTGTGCACACTCGAAGTAAAGGCCTCATCCTGGGTTGTTCATCACCCAAGATGTTCAATATGACTACGCCTAGCTCTGTAGCTGATTATGAGACAACATTCTCCTGAGGAAGCTTTGGAAACAACCGAACATAAATTACAATCCCAGACTGTAGTTAGGAAATTACGATTGCTTTAATAGAAAAGGACATAAGATTCATGGTACAACCTTTCAGGCTGTACTCTAGAACCAAGTTCTTAACCTATATACAGCGATTGACCTTACAGGTTAATCTGAAGTATATCTTAGGCAGATGTACCCTTGCAGGTTATACTCGTTCCAACCGTTACTTCAAACAAAATATAAGTACATGATCTATATACAGCGAATAACCTTCCAGGTTAGACTGATGTTATTATAGGCAGATATAACCTTGCAGGCTATACTCGTTCCAGCCGTTACTTCAAGCAAAGTGATAACCGATAAGTAACATGATCTATATACAGCGAATAACCTTTCAGGTTAAACTGGAGTATATCATAGGCAGATATAACCTTGCAGGTTATACTCGTTACAGCCGTTAGTATATTATTACCTTCCATTGGTGGACCGTCCTGGTTGAAGATAGTGAGGTCCACCGGAAAACCTAGAAACTGATCAACAGATTCCGACGATGAGGAACGCGGAGTCGTGAAACTCGTGTATTTTGGCCATTCTCCTTCCAAGTATAGTTTTATTTTCCGTTTAATATGATCTTCTTTATTTTTCCTTTTTCCCATACTGGATTTAACAAATATATGTGTGTACAATGGCCGCGACACAAAACGTGTATGATATACTTGTCAAGACAGATGTCAATCATTTATTATTTGCTCTAAAATTGTGTACCATGGCAGCACAACTGCGTGCTACTACAAGTAAAAGTAGGTGTAATCTCGAAGGGCGAATCACAGAGTTTAATAGTATGTAATTACACCGCTTGTTAGTTCATTGTTAAAATTGAATTTGTTCTCTTTTTTATTACTCGTATGTTTAGTTTAATGGCCTATTAGTTGATGTTTGTGGCGAGGTATGATAAATGGCTTACTTTTGTTTTTACTAACCTTTTTTTCTAAGAATTATTTTACTGCATTATATCACATGCTATTATCCCCATAATAATTTATTTATTTATTTATTTTATTTATTTATTTATACAATTTTAAGAAAGCTTACAGACTAATACACGCAAATGGTAACGTAATAATAACAAGCTGACAATTGCTAATTACAAGCTTCCACATTTATATTACAAATTTATAATAACCCTGACTTTGCTGTCGCGCAGTCGGTAAAAAGAAAGACCAAAGAAAAAAAAGAACAAAAAGAAAAGGATATGGAAAAAAGTAGCAGGTATGCCGTGATAAATCGCAAACACTCACCCATCAAAGTATTGTTTACTCAATGTTTTTCTGATCATTAACGCACTCGTGCAAAATAAATCGATTTCTAAATACGATGGCAGGTTGTTAAATAATATTGCACTGCGTATACAAAAAGCGTTACGCCTATAATTTGTCTTTGTAAACGGTGCCTGCAATAATGGTCGTAATCTCAGGTTATTTTGATTGGTGCGAAGATAAATTTTACTAAGTAAATCGGGACAATCGATTGATCCATTAGCAATGTTGATAAGAAAACAGATGTCATTAATATTACGCCTTAATTCTAATGGTAGAAAGTGATAACGCTTACACCGGTGCGCATAGCCATCTGAAAACTGCTGTGCCTTGAAATCTAGGTATCTCATAAATTTCCTCTGAATCAACTCGATACGAGATTTATACGTCTCATATTGGGGGCTCCATACTTGGGAAGCATACTCAAGGGTACTGCGCACGTAAGAAAAGTAAAGAACCTTTACTGGTTTTAATGAATGAAAGTTAGAACAAGATCGTATTATGAATCCCATAGCTTTGGAGGCTTTCTTTATAATGGATTCTATATGTTCGTCAAAAATTAGTTTGCTGTCGTGTATCACGCCGAGATCTCTAACACTATGTAGTTTATTTATGTAGTAACCATCTAATTTATACGCAGAATCAATTAGACGTCTTTGTCGTGTAAACGATACATGAAAACATTTAGACACATTAAGCTGCAGGTTATTATACCTGCAATACACCACAAACCTGTCCAGATCGGATTGGAGTTGCTCGGCATCAGATAATGTACGCACCAATTTAAGGATCTTCATATCGTCTGCGTATAGAAGGATGTGTGTGTTTCTAAAACAGGTTTTTATGTCAGAAATAAATATAATAAATAATAATGGCCCCAAGATCGAACCTTGAGGGACTCCTGATGGGATGGAATTCCATCGAGACGTGTATCCCCGTAACACTACGGCCTGTGATCTATTTTCTATGTATGACGAAAACCATCGAAACAAATCACCGTGTATTCCTACAGACAATAACTTCTGTTGAAGCACACGATGATCTATCCTGTCAAAACATTTACTGTAGTCGGTATAAATCACATCCACCTGATGACCACTCTCCATTCCATCCGTTATGAAGTCGTTGGACAATACTAAGTTGGTGGTAGTAGACCGTTTTCTGAGAAATCCATGCTGCTCATCACTAAAGTGACTTTTCATTGCCGAGTAAATTTCTGTGTACACTAGTCTCTCTAAAACTTTTGAAAAAAGACATAATTTTGATATTGGCCGATAGTTTTGTACGTTGGATTTATCTCCTTTTTTGAAGATAGGTGTGACAAAGGCAGACTTCCATATATTAGGTACGACACCACATCTCAACGACCAATCAAACAAAAAACAGATAGGTGCCACTAAGCTCCCTGCACAGTTTATTATGAAAATAGGAGGAATCATGTCTGGTCCACCCGACTTAGACGGATCCAGATTTTTAAGTAGTTTTAATACCCGATCCGGACAAATCGTGACAGAGCTCAGACATACTGATGTAGTAGAATGGGTATCAAATCTCAAATTAAAATCACTTGAAGGAGTGTCCTGAAAGGTTGACTGAAAGTAAGAGGCAAAAAGCTCAGTGACACTCTCACCTGTATCTGCAATCCTATCCATATAGTGAAATACTTTAGGCAAGGTGTTATTACGCCTTTTACCCTTTACATACGACCAGAATAATTTAGGGTTAGTGACGATTGAGGCTTCTATTTTTGCCATATAAGCAGAAAAACATTCTTTCTCTAGATGCTTGGCGCGGCTTCGCAAGAGAACAAAGGAATGATAATTTGATATGTTACCGTATATTTTATATTTGTGATGATGTTTATATTTTTCATTTAAAACTTTAATCAACGCACGAGTAAACCATGTGGGATGAGCCGCTTTTTTAATTGTTTTAACCGGAATGTGTAAGTCCCTAAGTTCGTAAAGTTTATTATAAAAGAGGGAAACAGCCTGGTCCAGAGATTCAGCAGATAAAAACTCACTCCAATCCACTCGATCCAATGCAGTAATTATAGCAGGATAATCGGCTTGGTAGTAAAGGTACTTTGCACTGTGTTTTTCAAAACATTTGTGTATCTCAATAAAGTCAGCCTGTATAACTAATGGTTTGTGGTGCGAATCCACTGGAGTGGCTAATGGGTCACAACATTCCTTCACTTTTAGCAATCCATTTGAAAAAACAAGATCCAATAATCTATCATTGATGTTACGCACGCCATTGTATTGAGACAAATTACAAGTGTTTATAGTATCAAAGAAATGTATAATGTGTTGGGAAGTCACGCCTGTGGGGTTCAATTCAGTACTATCACTCTGGCTGAGCCATTCTACATCCTTACCGAAGTTAAAATCACCAATTATAATAAAAATGTCCATTGGGTGAGTGGTTATCAAATTATTTAGATTATCATTAAAAAAGTTTAGTTGGGTTGTGTATGAGTTGCCCGTATTTTCTTTACATAAATACAGCGAGCAGATATGAATATTATAAACTACAGTAGGTCTGGACCTCTTAAATGAGATGGTTACCCATAAATCTTCCGCTGTAGTACGCCAGTCGTATCTTTCGATACCGGTCAAATCATTCCTCACTGCAATTAACACCCCTCCACCCCGTGTTTGCGCTGTTCTACAATAATCACGGTCGCGCCGCCATACAAGGTACCGGTCATCCAAAAACTCACTATCGTTAATATTATCCGTTATACGTGTATTTCCATGGGAGTTTCAATTTATATTTAATAGTAGATTGTTGCACGGAGCGCAAAGTGAGTCATTAATGCACGAGTGTTATGTTGGTGCCCGGGCGCATGCGAGGGCACTAAATTAGCACGAGTGCATTAGTCACTCACTTCAGCAAGGTGCGTAATCTACTTTTCTTTCAACTACCAATTTAC
This sequence comes from Amphipyra tragopoginis, assembly GCA_905220435.1. Classification (NCBI taxonomy): domain Eukaryota; kingdom Metazoa; phylum Arthropoda; class Insecta; order Lepidoptera; family Noctuidae; genus Amphipyra; species Amphipyra tragopoginis. The sequence continues at coordinate 19,324,585 of HG992009.1, forward strand.
CTACCGTGATAAAATATACCTACTCAAAATAAAAACTCAAGTTAATGAAAACAAGGTTATCCTGCGACTTTTGCGGCAAAAGGTTATTAACAATTTCATTTGCAGCTGTTTTTATACTTTCTGGACTTGAATTCATATCGCTATCTATTTCTATTTTTAAAACTTTCCTTGCTAAATAAGAAGTATCAAAGTTTAAAATGCGCGCCATTCGTTTTTTTTTTGTCACTAATTCGGTTTTATTCAGCCGATTTTTATTTTCAGCCAGTATCTTTTTGATCTAATGCATAAGAATGCATACATTTAAATTTAATATTAAACTTAACGGGAGACATTAAACCTCTGTGGTAAATTTGTATCTAAATATAAAATAAAAAACTGCACTAATGAAAAACAGTGCAGTAATGAAATTTCATACAACATTTCTGCACTGTTTGCAGTGCAGTAATGAGATTTCATACAACATTTCTGCACTGTTTTGCTTCTAAGCAGAAAATACGTATTTTGTGATCGGTTTTGTAGCGATTAATGATAACATTACTACGTAGTTGAAAGAAAATACATTTTCATGTTCCTTAGTGTGTATCTTAGTACACCCAATCATCGATTATTTTTGATTAGTCATAGTCTGTACTTATGCTTCAACCTTCGTTTTTAAAGTGTTGCAATTCACGATTAACTCATTCTCCAAAAACTACGCCATTTGACTACCAATTCCTACCTAATCACAACCACGACTGATTAAATACAGAAACTTAAAAATCGCCAGTTCCCAGAATTGTAATGTAAAATGGTTAATCCGTAATGGCTGTAGTGCGATTACAGCAAATTGGTCCGTGGGCACGGCCGTGTCACGTTCGAATATCAAGCAGGCTTGGGCAATACCACTTACTGGCCAATGCGTGATGTGCCTAGTATACTAGTTGAAGAACACTGGCATAAGTGCTAATTTGATTTTGTTGATTTATGCCCGATTCCTATATCCAAAAACGAATCGTTTTGTTAACCAATGAGAGTTTATCACTGGGCAAATGGGCATACAAATAAACGTGCAAGCTAATTTTACCTGTGTTTGGTACTACTTATCATAAAGAAGGGTCTACTATGCAAAGCGGTCTTTGCTTCATTAGTCTTTAGACAAGAGTCTTTATTTTAACCGATAACGTAAGTAAATCCTAGAAATTGACCAATAGCATTTTTGGTGTTCTTTTCTTATTATAGTTTGTAAGAACTTTTTGGGTGGATCAGTTCCAGGTTGTACTCCGAGTGATTGCACTGAAGGAGTAGATAACAAAATTTGTCAACTAGATTCACACAAATGTTTGGTGTATCCAAATGACTGAAAATAAGGCTACTAAACGTACAACCATTTTCAAATCTTTTAACCAAATCGCAATTGTTAGTCAGGTAAGTTTTATAGCCAAACATATCGGACTCCCTACAGACGCCAGAAAGATCATTTCTAAGCAAGAAATTTGTATTTCTAAATTACCATTTTAAGACATACCCCATTTGTGCATTTCTTACCTTGTTAGATTGTTTCGCCCAATCTGTCGTATTACTATACCTACCTTGTTTACATTCTGCTAACGATTAGCATAATTCTTCAATATTTCGATGAACGATACTAAGCTTTATTAGACTCTGTACCTATGAACGAAAATAAGTAGCTTCCAATTACTGTATATTATTCTATTATCGTAAATCTGAATTAATTTAAACAAAATTGTGGAATTCTGGTGCCGTGCGTTCGTTACACAATTCATCTGTGGTTTTATATGAAACTATAAATGTATTCATTTATTCATGTGTGTCTTAATTGTAATAGAGCTTCTAGTGCAAAAGCTCGTCTGGGGAAGTACTACCACTATATCTATTTCTGTCGCCAAGGAGGATTACTGTGTTCCGGTGTCGGTGAAATTACAGATATATAAGATTTTCCAACTTTGTCTCCAAGGTTGGCTTGGCAATGCATCAGCAAGCGGTGGTAGCCACTTTCCATCAGGTGGACCGTCGACTTGTTTGTCAACCTATTGCATATTGTGAAAGCAAAAAGATGAACAACGACAGTAAAATATCTATCAATAATAATAACAAGAAATTATTTAACTTGAATGTCAAAATGATAAAAATAGAAATCTCCCGAAAATGTAGAATTTCGTTGACATGTTTGATTCCCAAGATAATAATCGAGTGAAACATTTTCGTGTTTATGAAAAAGCAAATAATGATTTATGTGACTTTCATCAATTATCTTGACGCCTACTTACCTTCTGACTGAATTAATAAATAAATGCTTGAAAAACAGGATGCCGAAATTTCACACTCAATCTACATGGCGATTAAAATCGGAAATTGATGTTAGCCAACCTAACGTAACTTCAACTTTCAAGGAAGTTGCAGATCGGATGTTACTTTACGATGTCTGCAATTAGGTTCCGCTAATTAAATGTGCCGCGCTAGAAGCGGTTTTAGATCTTGACGTCAAAGTCAGTATAAAAATATCCAGAAGGCAAATTCTAGAAACAGTGACGTTGATTAATCGCAACTGAACGAAGCCGAATCCTGTCAAAATAACACAATAAAAACAAAACCATACATTTTGACCGTTTTCGTAAGCGAAAACTGACTGATGTTAGTGGTTCGTTTGCAATTTGGCAACAATTTTGCTAGCAGAACTGGGGCCCAATTATCCTAAAAGAAATTTTGATAAATCTCAACCGAAGCAAAGCCGAACCGTTCAATGAAACAGTTTTCAATTTCAAAAGCTGTCAAATTGTTTGATATAAAAAACAAAACCAATCATTTTGACAGTTATCGTAAGCAAATCCTGACTGATGGTTGTGGTTCCTTTGCAATTTGGCAACGATTTTGTTATCAGAACTGACCCTCTGCTAGCAATTTATTCCCCATCAATAATCTACTTCATAAAACCTACATGTATAAACTGCACATCCTTTCCCATACGCCGGACAAGTTCAAACACCTCTAAACATGTTTGTTTTGTATCCTTTTTGCCCATGAAGATGTTACTTCCACGTTGTTACCCGTGTCAAAGGTTGATAAATATGCAATATCCACGGATAGATCCTAGATCGATCGAGCGTGTATTTTGAAACCAGTGTAATCAGAACTTTCTTCCCCTCTGCGGTTGGGATTATAGAGGATGTAAGAAGGGTAGAGTAGGTTTTTTGGATAGGTCGACTTATTTTGGACATGTTCGAAGCATTGTTAGAAAATTATAGATGGCGCCTCAGGAGATGGTCCGCTGTTTACATTCCGTACCGATGTTGGCTCTGGTTGTTTAAGGGGTTACGGGTCGGCGTGTGATTATATGTCCGTCTTGTTTGTTTCTGATCAAATTGATTCTGTTTTGAGTCTCGTTACGTTTTTGGTTAATGGTCGACTAATTAATGAGCAATTATTTATGTAGTTTGGCAAAGAATGCATGAATTTGATTTAGTTTTTTTAACACTGCCAATATTTTTAAAAGACAATTGTAGTATTTACAAATACAACATTACGGAAATGTTCAACTTGTATATACTCTAATTATATATATTTAGTATCTATGCTTTAATAATTTCACATCGTTATCTTAATTAAGTATTTGTTTTCACAAATTTACATAATTACCGAGGTAATACGTGCAGTAACAACTGCTAAAGCACAGTTTGCCAAACGCAATACATTGTGGTAATCCACAATGACTTACTTAGAGCCCTATTCTGGAACTCTGGTAATGTGACAAAGGTTAAAGACAAAACACATGCTTAATTCAAACAGATTTTCTTTTTCTGGAGGTCTTCCCTACCATGTAGATCTAACTTGATCGTACTTGATTGAAAAGAAAATTGTTGTCAAATGTATGGAATTCCGATGACATTTTGACAGCTTCGTTTGAGATAATGTTCCCATAGCCGTGTTATTACGGGCTTAAGGCCTGATTTCACACACTGACTCGTTAAATACATTTAGTGTTGATATTTAAAACACCATTCTGTCTCTATCAACTTCAAACAATTCACTGAATGAAATACAATGACATTTTAAATATGTTTAGCACTTGATTTAATTTGACGAGTCGTTGTGCAAGCGGGGTGTCACTCATTTTTGACAGGTTATGCGTTGTTCTGCTAATATAACTTCTGAGATTTTAAAAGATGACAATCTTAGCACTAGCACTAAGTTTTTTAACGTTTGTTGAAAAAATTGTTTTTCATTGCGAGGAACCAATTCCCTTTTGCGTAGATTTTGGAACTTCCAGCGCTTCAGCGTTTCCTTACATTCCATTTTGGAGCAAAATTAATTAATCAGACCTACAATTCTTATTACGTACAAATCAAATTAAACAATATAAAGCCCCGATTACTTACCAGAATAATCCAACGCACATCGTAGGACCGTCGACCGAGCGATCTTGATACGCCCATCCCACTCGTGATTTAGAGCAATGCCCAAGAAATAGAGGTCCATTTGCACGACGACCCAACGTCGTGATGCGGGCGTTTGCAGAAATGTAAGCTTGAGAAAATTGTCCGTAATGATTGGACAAAGGATGTTGTTTTATATGACAATGATTTTGATTTGGTTAAGATATGGATAAGTATGGGTTTTCGATGTTCTGGATTGCAAGTTTGCTGTATTAGATTGTCTGTAGGTTGACTTGGGCATGTCGTCAAGATAAAGGCATTTGATTTATTTGTTTTCACACAATGAAACGCAGTTTGGTACATCACACTACTTCAAAATGTATCAAATAAGCCCGTTATCCTCATTTGACTATAATGACACAGATAAAACTTAAATCAAATGAAATTATGACTCAGCCCTTCTTAGAGACCCATTTTCTGCAGATTTGTGAGCGGCCAATGCTTTCTTTGGAGAAGGTTGATTGGGAGCGACATCGGTTCCTCTGTTGTAGGAGTCCTTGCTGGTGGCATTGTATAGTGATTCCTTAATATCGACTCATTAGGAGGTACCTATGAGGCTTCTATAGTCAGAAAAATTAATAAAGGCCTCGAAAAGTGAGAATAAAAAATTAAAAATAACGTTCTTCCCAATAACATCTACTACAGAAATTCCTACAAATATAGGTCAGAGGATTGGAACTTACAGTATGATGCCATCAGTGTTAAAGTAAATGCCATCAGCGACTGCTGAATATAAAAATCACATGGATCGGTTCAATAAACAATATAACAGTTGCTATAGTCACCAATGCTTGTAAACAGATTGGTGATGAGTTTGCTGTTATAAACACAAAGGATGCTATTACTCGTATTCATCTTCTTAGAATATCATACTCACCTATACTCTTAAAATGGGACAAATTAGGTCCATTTTAGCAAGGAAATATATATAAGTAGATATAAGCAACATACTTGCTTCCAGCAGGGATTCAACACAGTATTATATGCACCTTAACGGTAAATCGAACTCAAACTCTACTTAAAGAAATGGTTCAAAAGATATTCTTGCCTTGGTTGACCACTTTTGTCTATTGTTATATGAAACGGAGACCCCATCGCCCCATAGACTTACTTGTGGCTAATTAACAACCGCGTAGATCATTTGATTTGCAAGGTAAAGCCGCACTTGCCGCCGTCAGTTCGTGAATAGGTGACCGTTCGTTACACATCGATAGGTATTCGTATTGACAACCAAGACATTTAGTATGTCTTGCGTAGTGGCAGACTTAAAGAATAGCACTACCCCATCTCTTCCCGTGGGTGGCGTAAAAGGCGACTAAGGGATTCTCTAGAGGATGAGCAGCAGCGTTTTCTGAGTACTTTAACAACCATACTGCGATCGGCAACCCGCCTGCCAAGCGTGGCGATTACGGCAAACCCGCCCTTTTGGGGGAAGCCTGTGTCCAGCAGTGGACGTCTTTCGGCTGAATGATGATGATGGAGGGGTCCATGCCTCGTAGAGTACGTTAAATTATCGATCCCAGGTGCCCAGGTGTCATACGAATACCTGTGAAAGCCCCAGCTTTTGACATAGGATATCGGCGTTGCCCAGTAACTGGGTTGTGCAGGTCTGATGGCAGTTGCTCCGACTAAAATACTGTTATTCAGCCGCATTTGGCTAGACTGGAAACTAATCGCAACATAGCAGGGAAAAGGTTAGGCAGGCAGAACATAGTACTTTTTTCACCTATAAGATGAAGCCTTTATACTCACAAGCAATTCATCAGTGAAGTTCTAACAGTGCGTAAGTCATTTTGTGACGAAAACAGACAATGCTGCGGAAGTCACAATATTACTTGAAATGAAAAAGATTATTAGGATTTTCAAAGCTTTAAATCATCAAAGAGTTCATTTGTAATGATAAACACAAAAACATTATTGCGTTCCGCGCAGGTCACGCACGTTTTAAATAGTTTTTTCACTCTCTTGTAAAGTAGCCATGTTTGACTTCCGCACTGTTAGAACTTCACTGACGAATTTGCAAAAGATTTTTTTCTTTTTTTTTAAAAAAAACGTTGCCCCACACTAAAATTTCTCTTGTATCGTGGATGCGTTTACAGACACAAATCTCAGATACACAAACGCCCAGACCCGAAACAACCATCTGTAGGCCATACATTTTTTTTTTCCGTGTGGGAATCGAACCCACGACCCGTAGCGCAGAAGCCAATCACTTAGCCACTGCACCAAACGTGTCGTCACGCAATTTACTTATTAATTAATTTATTTTATTTGTTGCAATTTAGTTTTGCAACACCTTTAATGAACATTTCTCCTCAAGAGAAAATCTTTAGTATTGCATAAATGTGAATTAAATAAGAAAATACCCTGTATGTAGCAATAAAAGTAGCAAATATAACAAAGTGAGGTAGATAATAATAACAGCATTAATGTTAAAGTATGATTCAAGCTAACACCTATTAAACAACCTTACACAAATATATGAAATTCGTGTTCTAAAGATCTGACATTGAGCCACTTAAAAAGACTAGTTTCATAAAGCTCTGTGAAGTATTCATAGTTTGGTAAGAAGTTAAAAAAAGGAAAATAATTACTGCTTTTAACGTGTGTCAAAAGCGACATTTTTGTATTATAATTTTCGCGAGAAACATTAATTTCCAGGTTTAGTTACGGTTTACTCACGTGCATATTTCGGGTTTGAGTCCGAAACTGGTCGGACAATCCCGAAAAATGCGCGCGAGTAAACCGTAACAAATTATTAAAAAGCGCATCACAGGTTAAAGCTACAAAATTTTGTTCTATAAACAATTTCTATATTAAATGATGTACCTGTGATGTACACTACCACCGTTCTTGCACTGACATTTAATATGGATTTGTGTGACGCACAACATTAGTAATTCTAGTATGTGATGCGCCTTATAGCGTCAATTGGACAGTACTCCGTATTGTCATCATCATTTTTAATATGTAAGCCATCACTGCAGGACATGTGCCTCTGCAAACAGTTTTGAATCGCTGCTGGTAGATAATGCAATAAATAAAGTAATTATGTAACGTTTTAATCACATTCTAAGGGTATCGACAAAGTGATTAATTGCTACAACATTTACTGTATTGTAATAAAGTTCATACAATATATTTAATTTAGTTACAGTTGATATATAAGTCAAAGAAACCATTCAGCTGTAAGCACATTTTTTGAATTCTCATCACAGAAAACTAGAAAAACTTTGAGATTTTTTGCCATAAATATAATAATAATTATTAATATATTTATGGCATATGGCATGGCAATAGGTATAAGCTTATTATAATAAGCTTTTACCTATTGGAAAGACTATAGATAGTAGCTGATGAGAGTGCGATGTGTGTCGGTTACCGTGACGCGCAGTTACAATAGCTGCGTTGTAATATGTTTACCAAAATATTTAACACTAGCTTTTGCCCGCAGCTTCGCTTGCGTGAAATTTTGAACCCGTTAAGTGACAATTTTCCATACAAAATTTCATCCCCTATTTAACTCCCTAAGGGGTTGAATTTCGAAAAATCCTTCCTTATTCCTTGTCTACATTATAAAAGAAACCTTTGTGCACAACTTCAGCTTTCTAGGTCCAAGGGTTTGGGCTGGGCGTTGATGAGTCAGTCAGTCAGGACCTTTCTTTTTATATACCTATATAGATAAAAATAAACTAGACCAAATCATAACATAATATCACGCCTGTATTCTCCGAAGGGTTAGGCAGTGGTGTATAGAACACCCTCATATCGCCATTATTATTAAGTCCCAGTAATAGGAAGCGAGCCTATTGCCATCAACCGGGCACAAACCCAGCCTCTTGGCTGCTACTGAGAAATTCTACACGGAAGAACCCAATAACACTTTGCCCGACCACTGCCGACCAGGACCTCACGCTCGGCAGTTGCGGTTGCGATCACTAGACCAACGAGGCAGTCGACTTAGACCAAACCGTTGCTTTAAAAGTCAGATGATAGTCGCAATAAAAACAATATCACCTACATTGCGCACTTGCGAAGGTATTATAGGTATTCTATACCAATACCTATATACTCGATAACGAATTACTCGATAAACTATGTTGTTTTAGTTCTAGTACCTATCCATAATTAAAATATTGTGTTTAAATATAACAATAGTCAAGAATTAGGAACTATGTACTAAGTAGACACATAAGTAAATTTATAATTAAGTATACTTTTATCTAATTAGAGCCCTCAAATATTGCAACACCCGGAAAAGGTTCCTAAGCTGTACCTACTTTATATTATAATAAGACCTGTATTATTTAACCTTAGTGTGCAAATAAATAGTTTGAGTTTATTGTAACGATTTTTGAAATTCGTGAATCTTGCCAAACTATTCTATTGCCAAACCATTTTTTTTTTAAGAATTTCCCTTATTTTTCTTGCCTGCTCTTCTCCATAAGACCTACTACTTGGAATCGAGCACCTAGTATTAACCTTTAAAAGCACAAGACTAAGTACCTACTCTACTTGAAATAAAAATATATGACTTTGACTTCTAAAAGTTTTACAGACTCGCTTTATGCCATATAACCACAATGGTTATTTTATTTTTCTACACGCCATTTTAAGTCAAACATACTATATTGGTCGGCACAGTGCAGTAACGACTCGGAACGCCACGATTTTGCGTGAATTAGAATAACAATAAATTAATTATCCGGACCGACTCACTTGATGCAATTTAATATCTCGTGTGTGAGTTGAACTTTAGCATACGAAGAGATGGATTAACAAACTGCTTTACAAAATAGTTAAGTTTGTATTAGTGATAATTAATTCGAGACACCAAGTGATACGGCTGATCAGAAGCCCAATTCTCGTAATTAATTTGAAGTAAGACTGAAGGTTGACCGGACTGAGATTAAATTATGAATTGAATAAAAAATGGTATTCTGATACACTTAAAGTTCCGTCCGGTTTCAGTATCATCTCAGTCTATCTCGATATAATGTCAATTCAGACAACTTAAAATCTATTACCGATAGCATACCGATATCAATAGTCATAGACTAAAATTCTAGAAATAAATGAGAATTCCAACTTGACAAAATGGCTCAGTACATAATGTAACTAGAATACCCTTTTGGCTTCAGTCAACTTTCAATCTCATTTCAATATAATCTCACGTTTGACGTTGTTTGTTAACGAACAAGAATTCCATTTGTCAGATTTATGAGATTGAGACTAGATCAAAATTATATTTTGAACATTTTTAATTACGAGAATTGACCTTCAGATCAATTTCAATTTTCAAGTACTACCTAATCATTCGGCATTGTGAAATTAACAGTCTTTAGGAAATGTTGCCATAAACATCGCAATAGTCATGTTTATTTCAGTTGTCCTGGGGATATAACATAATTATGATGATCTAAACATGGATTTTGTATAGACCATTACAGTACAAACTGAAAATAATTTGAAAGAAAGAAAATAAAAATTATTTGACACAGCAATAAGGACATAATTTATGAAAAACAAAACTAAAATAAACCTAAACAGAAATTAAATTTATTCAATAAAATTCATTGTAGGTATGTCTCACAGCTGCGCCAATTAGGCTTAGTTCAGCAGAAAAAAGTTTTCTTCGTAGGTTATTCCACAAAGAAAAGAGTAGGTATCACGCTTTTTCACCCGACTGTGCAGGGGGACAGCAAAGGCAGGGTTTCAATTGGCAATTAATATAATAATATCAGACGATAGATTACTAAGATATCAATCCTATTAAAATTCGCTATCTTACATAACAAATACATATAAAACGGATGATCGGTAACGAGCGATTGGCACCTGAAGCGGGTGGAAGTGAAAGTCGTTAGTGCGAGGCCCACTCGAGGCCGGCCTGGCTATCACTCTTGCCCAAATTGACTCTGGATGTAGACTTACTAACAGTAGTAGAAGGGACAAGTCTTAGTACATATCCCACAGTAAGGCTAAGAAAGGAAGTGAATGTCGTTAGTGCGAGGCCCACTCGAGGCCGGCCTGGCTATCACTCTTGCCCAAATTGATTCAGGATGTAGAGTACTAACAGTGGTCGAAGGAACACGACTTAGTTCATATCCTAGAGTCTGGCTAAGAAAGGAAATGAAATGAAAGTCGTTAGTGCGAGGCCCACTCGAGGCCAGCCTGGCTATCACTCTTGCCCAAATTGACTCTGGACGTAGGCTTACAAACAGTGGTAGAAGAGACAAGACTTAGTATTAGTAAATATCCTAGTATTAGTTTTGGATAGGAAGTGAGAATGCGAGGCCCACCTGAGGCCGGCTTGGCTGTCGCTACTGCCCAAATTGATTTTGGATTTAGACTTAGTAACAATGGTAGAACAGGCACAACTTAGTACTTATCTGGCTAGAAAAGGCAATAACTCTTGCCTATTGCCTCTGAAAGCAGAACCGCTAACTGTTGTAGGTACATAGGACCAAGCTGTACAGAATAGAAACTGAAACATCATAGGTTTAGGTTCTAGAATTAATATCAGTGATTAAAATTGCTTGTGCGTCCGTGAACGTCGACATGGCCCAATGCGAAAATAAAAATGTAGACTTACCAAATGCTTTAGAAGGAACTAAAGATACTTACAGGTATACCTACTATAGTTTAGCCAAAATATCAATCCGCTTGGTGATAGGATTTATACAGTTCATCTGGCTAGCTACCACCCTCACATTAAAGTCCGGCGCCAAGCAGTTTACTGTGTTCCGTCGTGTGTACGTGAGAACCAGAGTGGTATAGAGGAATCCCTCTATATCTCTGTTATTTGGATTCGTATGCTTCATCTTAGACCCTGTCTGTGTTTACCATCAGGTGTGAAAAGGGTCAAACGCGACGACGCGCGACGCAAAGTAATGAAAAAAACGAACAAATTCTTCTAAAACTATATATTTATTGCTTTTATTTAGTAGTTAGTATTTTAATTATATTTATTGTACGTAATCTATTTATTATTTGTGTCGTTATTGCCCGTGGCATCACTATGGTCCTATCTGAAAACCAGCGTTGCGACATTTTGATTTTTTTTTTAAATGTCGCAGCATTATGCTGAAATAGGAGCCTTTTTTGGCCTCGTGCAGGTAGTTTTTATTTTTTATTGTTTTTGTATTTATAAATTGATTTTGTAACTGCCTGTGTAAGTCCAAAATAAATATTTTTTCTTTCTTTCTTTCAAAACGAGGTTAGCTAGATTTTCAGTATTTTCCAATCTGACTAGAGTTACTAACAGTGGTGCCGATTCTCTTGTTCACCAACTAAACTAAAATTAGAGAATTGCTATCTTTTACTTAACAGACAGCGCGAGAAAAGGACGGTGATAGATAAGAACTAAGTTAGAGATGTCAAATTAGTTTACGCCATGTTTTTAGTCGACACGTTTTGAGATGTCGTCTAAAGGACCATGGGGAATTTTGTATGGACCTCGTCCCCACCCTCCAACAGTCATGGGATACCTATTAATATATTCGTTTAGTAGCCACAAAAATAGAATCTAAGTGCTTGTTTTAGATGCAAAATGGATGGATGAACAAAAATCGGTTTTTCTTTATATTGTTGTGTCAAATGTATTTTTTTAAGATAGTAATATTTGTGGCGATGCTAAGGCCCTGAAGCTTTTCTGCCTGATGACATTGCTTTCACAATAGAACATTAAACCAAATCAAACCAATATCTCGTGCAGTCGTGTGCTTGCGTATACGTCACTAAACAGCGTATTTCTATATAGCGAGCATTCGCACGGGCGTTTTTCTAACGCGGCGTTAGAAAACGCATGCAACGCAAATTCGATTCAACGCTCACCGCCGAGCGTTGAGCCGAATTTTTGTTGCGTTGCGTAAGTCGAATTTGCGTTAGGTAGATAATTGTTACCACTAATATATCGGGTGTAAAAAGACCCTCGATAACGAAAACCACGTATTCTACCCATCATTGGGATCATTTTTTTCGAGCAAACCATACCTGGGAAATCATTGGTTTTGGAGATATTGAAGGTCAAAGTACACTTTTTTTTTTTAGTTTTTTCCAAAAACGATTTCCAAGTCATAATACTAAACTTTCTTCCATACAAACGTTATCAAAAATTTCAATTTTTCCCAACTAATTCGCATTTGAAGTTACAAAAACGCAATGAATATCAAACGCACACAACCGCCTTGGCTCGGCTGTGTGGCCGCTACACGCATGCAAACGCGCGGCATCGCCACAACCATACTTTGCGCGCTACAAAAAAAAGCGTTTTTTTTCATGCCAAAAAATAAAAGTCGTTTCCCAGCAATTATTTTTGGTCAATGTAATTTAGTTTGATGTACAGAGTGCGTAGATTTCGGCTATGTGATGGGTCTTTTTGCACCCTGTAGAAGCATGGGATATTCGAGAAAAATAGTTTGATCTTTTTTTCATAATTCCTTAGTAGTTCAATACCTACATGTCATATTCTTATTCTATTAGAGTGAAAAAGATGACAATAGCCTAAATTAAGTTAAGTTTGTGCACAGCAGAATCGGCATCATTATTTAATAGGAGTCGAGATTTGGTTAAAAAAGTATCAACCAATCAGACAGCAAGATCAATCTATTAGGCACATCTAAACCTTCTCAACTCTACAAACAACTTAAACAGTGTAAGTAAGAATCTCCAAACTGTAGTTAAGTGTACAAATTACTTAATTTAAGGTTAAGTTGGTGCCGATCAGTCAAGTGTCCTAAATGCCCTGTTCAAGTTTTAAGTACAGGGATCTTAAGCTGTGTGCTTGCATGTGTCCGGGGAAACTTAGACTGGCTTCTGCTTGTAACTTTACTTTGGAACTGGCGCTATGACTCAAAAGACACAAATGTTGGAACGTGTGAAATCATTTATTTCTGGATATGGTCATATTATACAGTGTGAGTTTCCATAAAGTGCACATTTGAAGTTGGATGAAACTAGATATAATTTTATCGACGGAAAATATATTTAAAAATATGAAAAAAAAACATGATTAACAGAATTTTTGTATTTTCTATCATGTTAAAACTAAAACGGAAATGATTGTAAACAACAGGCAATAAGGATTAAATACAATTTACCCAAAAAATTACAGTCACTTAAACTTAGTTTGCTCCGGCAACCCAGTTATTGGATCTTTAATTTATACCGGTTGTCAATTTCGGGCCTCTGACTACCCGTAACGGCTATCATAGGTATTCGTATGTCACCCGGGAACGACGGTTTAACGTGCTCTCCGAGTCATGGAGGGGTTTCAATGTGTAATGAACGGTTACCCATCCACGGACTGACCGCGCCAAGCACAGCTTAACCTTGCAAATCTTAAGATCCGCGCGGTTGATAAAATTAGCCACGAGTTGTTCCACACACACAATCCTTACAATTTAAATTATTTATGGAACTACAGATGCATAAAATCCACTCAAGTTATACAGTATGTTATCTAATGAAAGGCGTTCCGGTGAACCAGCAATACTATAGCGTCAGTACATACTAAAAAATATTCCCAACAAAAACAAGAAAAAAACACAATAGGTAATAAAAAATTGATATGTAAAAGCAACCCTTACTGTACATGCGCAATGTCTATCAATGTAGAAAGCACGGCAACATCGCATTGAACCTATCTACGCTACTATTTTGGTTTTAAAATAAAACAAAATATCACAAAAAATAAAAATTGGTACGTAAAAGCAACGCTTACTGTACATGCGCAATGTCTATCAATGTGGAAAGCACGGCAACATCGCGTTTAACGTATCTACGCTACTATTTTGGTTTTAAACAGGCCGTTCCGAATTTTCGTTTTTTATTTTTATTGAAAGTGTTAATGATGTAGATTAATTGGTTTAAAGACCCTTTACTTATTTTAAAACAATAAAATTACAAAAAAACAAAAAAAAGAGTAAGTAAATAATTACCACATTATAAAATTAACAGATTCAGAAGTCGGTGCCTTCAGTGCACTGCTCTAGGTGGTCCTAGGGTACCATTTCCACGTAACCGGGCAGATATTCGCGAGACCTGAAGGGTCTCCAGCGAATGGGGGGGGGGGGGGGAGTTAAATACTTAACCTAAGCTAACTACTTGTACTACACTAACATCATGACTAAGGGCGACCCCTAGTGGGACTCGGACCTCGGCTTAGGGCGTTGCTGGCGGGGATTTAGGGGGGAGACAGCTTGATGAGGGCCGAATTATCGGTGTGACTGCGGAGTCTGAAGAGACGACCGGCTCTACGACGGGGGGAGAGCTCGGTGGATCGTGACCGGAGCATCGACTTCTGATTCTCTTAGTTTTATAATGTGGTAATATTTAGGTACTCTTTTTTTTGTTTTTTTTTTAAGTCGGATTTTTATTTCAAATCGACCAGAATTCAGGCACTTTTAAAACGTCAAAACTAGGTGCACGGTTCCAAAAGATAGATTCTATGGAGAAAAGCCGGCAAGAAACGTCATGAATACTCTTTTTAAAATAGTAGATCATGACAATTCCATTACAGTAGTGTGATAAATAGAATGAAAATAATGCAGGTTAATGTAACAAATAAACGTAACAAATAGAAAAATGATTGCCATAGCAGTTAAGCATAATTAGTTAAAGGTAATTAAGCAATCCGACCCACCTACCCTAAAATCATACGTACCAAACATTAGGGCAACTATACCAAATTAGCATATAATATAAATTAGCGCTGAGCCTCGGTCAGATGGAATTTAATATCATCCCATACACAGACGTTTGTAGCTACAATCGTATTCAACGGTCTTTGGTGGCCCGGGATCCTGTATAGGCTGTTGTAAAAATGGAAGCTATTATTTGGATTTAATTTTTTTTCTTGTTGAATTTCGCTTGTTGCTACGTAATGTTGTCATGACAACATCGTAATTGTTAAAATCAGATTAGACTTTTAAGATTTTCAATTTATTTGAAGAACAAAAGGGTGGTTTAAAAAAAATCGTTATTAAAAAGATATTTTGTGATTTTTTAATTTTCTACGCAATTAATCCCGAATCTGTATTATTATAATGTGTACAAATCGTGTGAATAATTTGTTAGTGTATCGCTTTTCATGTATGTATGTAGGTACATTTGATTGGAAGTACATATAATTTGGCTGGAAAATTTTTTTGTCAGTCTAATAGTGTGCATGTAGATGGCCTACGTTGATCAACCTGGATCATTAAAGCTAATAAGCTGCGATGGTAATTTAAAATCTCTAAAATAAATAATTAATTCTTCGTGTAACACATCCTCGCTCATCACTGGTGCAGTTAAGTTGATATTTGGGGACGCTGGATGTTTTTTTCTTTTGAAATAAATCCCGATACGCAATAGTACAAATTAGAAAATAAATAAATTCATGAGTTCTGAAAGAATTGTGCCGCCCATCTCAATTTAAATTCTTCTTCTTCTAATGTGTCGGCACGAGCTATACGAGAATAACTCATGCTGTGCTGAAAAGATTAGCCAGTCAGCAAGGTTGGTAGCGGGGCTGACTACCCAGGGTGCTCCGGACGTACTTAAGTATCGTCACTCGTGAAGGCTCTTTTCATGCAATTTAATTTCAATTAAATTACCAAGTAAAATTTTAAAACAGCACACAACATTAACAAACACCTAAAATCACAAACAACTACCAACCAAACCAAACTAATCATATTATTACAGTATTAATTACAACGTTAAAATCTATCAACAATAACTTGGCAACACCCTGTGACGGCCGACATAGCCAAGAAATTGCTTGACGGTCAAAATATCTTAGTTATGACCACTCCTGTCCGGTACAGGGCTAACGTAAGCCAAGTTTGCCCCCCCTACGTCCCCTAAGGCATAGTTGGGTGCCACCCTCTTCACCCCCTTAGTTATTAATAAATCTATCTGTGTATTCTGAGTTAAAGACAGCGGTATTCAAATGGTAGCTTTTAGTTAGTTTCAGACGTTATCGGTGACAATGATTTTGTTAGATTGGCAATACTGGGGGCTTAGACAAAGTAATAATTTAAAAACGATAACGAAGTTCGAAAAGACTAAAATGTATGGGATTGACATAAGCCACGTTATGTCACGTGGTCAATCGTCATCGTTATCGCAAGTTGGTAGACAATGTTATAATTCGAAACGAAACGATAAAGAAACGATTTGTTTATCGTGGTTATCCCATACAAATGCGTAGACAAGCAGCGCTTTTAGTGTTCGCCTTCGCTTCGATCGTGATCGCCAAAAAAGATAACGAAGCGAATGTTTAAACGTTGTAGTTATTGGTCGGATTTCGAATCGAACGAAAACGATCGCGACAATAGAGACGATGACGAATTTAGATATCGTTTCGCTACGAAGCGATGTTACTTTGTCTAAGGACCCTGTGTTGTATGCTGTATGGTTGGTAGACAAAGTTGTGACGTCGACGTTTTCGTTGATGGTTCTATGGATGGATAAGCAAAAGCAAGTTTGTAGGTATTGTAAGTTGTGTTGTACCTTTTATGGTGGGTAATTTGATTTAAGGCCGTTTCAATCTTTAGATAAGTTTTATTCGAGGAATAAATAAGAAATTTTGACATTCTCTATACAAAAACGTCAAACTTATTTGTCAGTTAATACGATGACAGAAAAAGCCGCCCTTACTTAAAAAAAATACGTTTGCTCATCACTACACAGTATATAACAAAGTCGCTTCCCGCTGTCTGTCCCTATGTATGCTTAGATCTATAAAACTACGCAACGGATTTTGATGCGGTTTTTTTAATAGATAGAGTGATTCAAGAGGAAGATTTCAAGCTATAAAATGTAAACGTGCAAAGCCGGGATGGGTCGCTAATTAAATATAAATTATGACAAATCTTTTCTTGCTAAATATAATGGCTAATTCCGGATAAGTGTCTAAATAACAAGAAAATAAAAAATGATTCAATCAAGTTTTAACCAACGTCGAAAACCCGAACGTGAAAATTAAATTCGATGCTTATGTACCTATGCTTTTCCTACAAAAAATATAGGCAACACTCATATACTATACATATACAACGTGTTACAAATTCCCCTTAAAAAAGAAAATGTTAATCAAGTAGTCTTTTATGGTTGTTGTCATTTACCTCTCAGAGGAAATTAGGTAAGAATAAATAACTTTCTGGGTAGTCTACTCTTTACTTTTATGTTTTCAGGGTTACGTTTCAGTGATGATTTTATTTTATGATTTATCCATTTTTTTTTTTGGTTCCTACTTTTTTATTAAAACATTGCCAATAGACTCTTTATAATCCTTTTAATCCCCTTTCGGCTTTAGGGGTATTTTTGTAACACGTTGTAAATACACAGTCTGTGCTTTTAAAGTTTTAAATTTAGTTCTAACATCTTATATGCTACGTCCAACCTAACTTAGAATTTAAGCAAACAGAATACAGAACTCGCTCCTGAATGTAAATTGAAATCAAAATTCATCACACACTTGTATAACTCAATCACACAGCCAAGACGCCCGGACGCTGGACGAACGGCCCGGACAGTCGACGTAGTCCGCCGGACACGAACAATAGCACTAAGGATTCGATTTGGGGTGTCCGGATTTTGAATTTTGATTGTGCAGTTAGATGTAAATCGTAATGGTTTTCCAGTGTTTAAAGTCATCGGGAATTTAGATGCAAAATATTCGTGGTTATTTTTAACCGACTTCAAAAAGGAGGAGGTTCTCAATTCGGTTGTATTTTTTTTTTTTTTTTTTTTTATGTGTGTTACCTCATATCTCCGTCAAATATGAACCGATTTGAAAAAATCTTTTTTTGTTCGAAAGGGTATACTTCCCGATTGGTCCCATTTAAATTTTGTTATGATTAGACCATGAACTTCAGAAATATGGAACGGAACTCCTCATCGGATCAAAGCAAAATTCTCAAATTACTAATATTGCTTTGTTTATATTTGCTGTTGGGAACTAACTACTTGAAAAGAGGAGGGGGTGCATGTCCCCCCCCTCCCCCCCTTTGGAATGTTTTCATTATATCGTGTAAGGTATCATTTGAAAGGACTTTTTATGCCCGACTACGTCAATGCCAAAAAGAAGGGTTATGAAGGAGGGGGTTAAAATTATGACACTAAAACGTATTAAATAAAAAATAAACTTTAAAAAAAAGTAAAAACCGACTTCAAAGAAATACTAAAAGGAGTAAAATAATTGCCATAATATAAAATTTACAGTTTCAGAAGTCGGTGCAACTCTTCACTGAAGCAAATAGAAGCCACCGACTTCTGAAACTGTTAATTTTATATTATGGCAATTATTTTACTCCTTTTAGTATTTCTTTGAAGTCGGTTTTTACTTTTTTTTAAAGTTTATTTTTTATTTACCGTAGAGGTATAAATAATTAGTAGACTTTATGTACTTATCTTTCACTGATATATAGCCATAGTTGCTTTTGTTTGCAATTTATATATTTATAACAGCATCATACCATCACGCCTGTATTCCCCGAAGGGTTGTGCAGAGGTGTATAGTATACCCACATTTCGCCGTCATGTTTAAGTCCCATGTAATAGCGGACGAGCCTATTGCCATCAACCGGGCACAAATCCAGACTCCGGGCGTCCACTGAGAAATTCCACACGGAAAAACCCTATGACCCTTTGTCCGACCTGGGGATCGAACCCAAGACCTCACGCTCAGCAGTCACGCTTGCAACCACTAGACCAAAGAGGCAATAATTATACATTTTATGGGTATTCATTTGTATATATGTATGTTTATCGTATTTTATGGATTTTATGTAAGTTTATTGTATATTTTTATTATTTTTGTGTTTATGTGGTTCTTTGTGTATATAATATTATTATATTTATCTATTTCTTTTGTTTCTATCCACTATTGTAGTCTACATTCCTTGTTCTAAATTCTCAAACTCACAGGTCTGCTGGAAGAAATTTCTTTTAGAAATAAGCAGTGCTTTTGTAAGCTATGGTCCTGATTAATTATATCCTTTATTAAGTGTTGTGAGTACATACATTAATAAATGAAATGTATCAAAGAATGGATTTGACAATCTTTTCTTGACGTCATTGTCAGGGATTCTGACAATAGGATGATACATTGTTGGCCGATTCCTTTGATATACCGAGCGTTGTGGTTTATAATCATACGGAAGCAAAGACCCCATAGCTTTGCAAAGAAGATCCTCTCATACGTTAATAATCAAATACCTACCATTGGCTTAAACTATTCGTTTTTGGGCATAGAAAACGGCCATTAGACGAAGGAGACGAGTACCTAATAAAATGATTGTCTCTCAATCCATCTATAACATCTGCAAAGTATGAAAAACTGATAGAATTAATGTTATTATGTAGCTCTCAAATCAAAGTAGAATTCTTAATGATTTACCGACAAATAAATAATGGAAATATTATCTTAAAAAAAGAATAAAAGAAAGTTTTAAAACTACTAGGGCTAAAGGGACAGTCCAGCGAAGTATTTATGGCTGTGACAGGGATTTATTTGGTTAGCCCTGGGCTAATGAGATAGCTGCACCGCTGGACACCGGTGGGTTGCTGTCGCTGAAAACCAGCGCTGTGGTTCTGTCTCTCACGTGAGTCACAGCATCATGCTATGCGGATGTGACACATACTTTTTCTAATTGTTTCTTTTTGGTTTTGTTAATACTTTTATTTTGTTTTAGTGCGTCACGTCGGCGCGAATAAACAATGTTTCTTTCTTGCTATACAGGGTGTTAACGAATTCGTGTAATTCCTTCAAATCGCGTGACCTAATGGTGATACTGATTAACACTAAATATTATGAGTGGTATCGAAACGTTCAAACACATAAAAAAATACAATAAACATTTTTTTGCTTCTTTATTAGGGTTCCGTACCCAAAGGGTAAAACGGAACCCTATTACTAAGACTCCGCTGTCCGTCTGTCACCAGGCTGTATCTCATGAACCGTGATAGTTAGACAGTTGAAATTTTCACAGATGATGTATTTCTGTTGCCGCTATAACAACAAATACTAAAAAACAGAATAAAATTAATATTTAAGGGGGCTCCCATACAACCAACCTGATTTTTTGCTCGTTTTTGCTCGATATTGATAACGGCAACAGGTAGACGCTTGAAATATTCACAGAATATTTAGTTATATATTCACTTTAAGAATAAATAATTAAATTAAAATGAAACAAATATTTAAGGGGGGCTATCGTACAACAGACATTATTTTTTTGCCGTTTTTATAGATAATGGTACGGAACCCTTCGTGCGCAAGTCCGACTCGCACTTGGCCGGTTTTTATTTTTTGTTCTTTTATTAGGTGATACGACGAAATAACACTGCCGCAATAAAAGAAATAACACTGCCGCATTATAAGAAAAGATTTCCATTTTTTTATTGTAATCATGCTATATCCCGTGCGAGATCAATCTACACCAGTAGTAGATCATAAAATCGTTTTAAGGAATTAGGCGAATTCGTTTACACCCTGTATTGCGAAAGTCGACCAAAAAAGAAGTAAAAAAAAAACACACACTTATCCACCCGGTCTGGCAAACGGTAATATTTATTAAACGATGTAGGTATGACCAGTTTATTCCGTTCAGTAGTGTCATTCTGTAAGAAACCCACCTCAATATCGACTGTTAGCTCGATATCCATAATGTCACAGTATGGATAATAGAAGCAAATAACACACAGATAATCGACAGTATAATCAATAACGCGTAGTTTTGTTATCCACGCTGTGTCACGACAAGTGTCTAATTGACAGTCGCGATCGAGGTGAGATTCTTACAGAATTGCACTGCAGTTCTAAATCAATAATTCTCTATAAAAGACCATTCTCTGTAACTCGACTCAGGACGGATTCATCGATACATTGTAGGCAAATTATTCCAAATCTCCCAGGTAATGGTAGTTATGTAAGACATCCGTTGCTAGGCAACCATCTTACGAATTTAGAACATTCTACAGCTGGACACCCATAAGGTGGAGGCCACTCGTAAATTCCAAACGTCTTCAAATTCAACTATGTCCAACTATTGGCTTTTTGTGGATGTAGAGATACTAGATAGAGTAGAGAACAAAAGAAAAAAATCTATTTTTTCGGTGCTTTTATCTTTTTCTTGCTAAAACAGATTTTAAAGAAATAATTGGTAATAATAATTCAGTTGTAAGATCAAAATCATTTTCGTTCTGCCCCCTTTTCGATGCAGTTGTCGACTGATTCGGCTTGTTATGTCTTTCCATGTACGATTCTCGGAACGAGAGAAAGAGATAGCTTATCGAATCGTTCGACAACTAACCGAATCGTTCGACAACTAACTAAACGAATCGTTCGACAACTAGCTAATGAAATCGTTCGACAACTAACTAATCGAATCGTTATGCAGGTGAAAAAAAAAGTTTGCGTACTAACTTTTGACAATCAGATGAACAGATGATACTCGTAGAGAAAAGGTTTCGCAAATAGCAATATTTTAGTAAATATGAATGCGATTGGTGCAGAAAAGGGTGGTATTGCACTTAAAAGGTGCTGCATCAATGATAAATAAAATGGTGAATTTAGGACTAGATCTAATTCAGCTAACGGGGTTAACACCTTCAGGGAAAGCACTCGACTGAAAAGTAACACGGGAAATAGGCAACTGACTTTTATTTATTCAATCAATAGCGACCCCACGACGCCTTGGCGTTGCTCGGATATGTTTTATAGCTTAAAACTTTCCGAAAGAAATCACCTAAATTAAGATGACAACCGCATCAAAATCTATTGCGAAGTTTAGAAGTATGCGGACAAACAGATAGACGCGAAAAGGGACTTCAATAGGCTTGTTGACAGCATCAATAAATTGCAAATATAATTAGTCCACCAGTTAGAGTTTTGAAAAATAATGGACATGTATTTTTTCTTTTGTTAAATCTATGAATATTTGGAAAGATAAAACGCATCAAAACTCGAGAGCGGGGGCTTGTGACGTCAGAAGTAAGTAAAAATTGTACTTGCTTGTGAAGTTTTGCCAATTTTAAAAGTGTCGTATCTTCGTCAATTTTGGTTTACGTAACAAAAGAAAAAATACAGGTCAAATATTTTTTGATAATCTAACTGACAGACTAATTAGGTTTTTTCAGTCAGATACCCTATTTGTCCTATTTAGAGAAGAGAAGAGATTGACTTTTCCAGTAAAATATATCCTCGTACATCAACTATGTCTTGCTTTTACACGGGCGGGACCGCGTTATTATTGTGCCTCTGTCAACGGAATATGAAATGTATTGGAACCCGGGATGAGCTGGTAACTCCTTGACCACCCCCTCGACCCCCCGCCACCCCTTGACCTCGGGTGGTGGTCAGTAGTAGAAGGGTTAGTCTGTCGGGGAGCAAGGATAGTGGGGTAAGTGTACTGTTTTGTATTTTCGGGATATTTGGTATGGATTAATTTTATCAAAAGTTATGTGAAATTCGAAGTATTCGTTAAAGATTAATTTTCTCACTAAAAATGTCTCTAAAAACGTATTTCATAGAATACAAAGAATGAGTTTGTTGACAGTTAATTCTTGCACCGTAAGGGTCAAATATACGTCCGATAGTTGCTTCCGTGAGCCGGATCCGACTATCTGATCGGATTCATGAAATACACGTACGATTCTCTCGTGTCCGATTTTTATTGGATAATGAAGATGCCCAGACGATGCTTTCGATTTTGGCATCCGATCCGATAGTCTGATCGTCCGTATAATTCATGTTCAAACAAATGTATGACGCGGAGGCCTTCAGATAGTCTGATCAGACTATCGGAACCGACTATCGGAGGCAAGTATCGGACGTGTATTTGGGCTCTAAGGAGAGTCCTGACGTTTCTCTTCAAATCGTTACCATACAAAGAATATCAAATATAGCAGTCTTCGATAAAGCAGGCTACAATTTACGAAATGACCGCTATGTCAGAACTCATCTTTCGTTGAACCGAGCATTGTTTATTCTTAACTAGCGTCCCGCCCCGGCTTTGCACGGATGCAATGTATACATATAGACCTTCCTCTTGAATCACTCTGTCTATTAAAAAAACTGCATCAAAATCCGTTGCGCAGTTTTAAAGATCTAAGCATACATAGGGACAGAAAGACAGCGGGAAACGACTTTGTTTTATACTATGTAGTGATCACAATGACAATTGCCAAGTTTACTATGTACTTAGTTAAATGGCCGGGAATTCTGTTCTGAAGTGTAGTAGGTTGAATAGATTGCTCGATAGACGCTGGATTAGTGTTTAAATGTATAATAATCTATTTGTTGAAGTAAACGTAAGAAACATCTGGATGAAGAAAATACTAATTCATGATTTTCTTACCATTCTCCACGAGCCGTTTTCCGAATAGTTTGAAAGGGATGCCTAACAGAATTATCATCACAGTTACAGGTGCCTCTTTATCAGTGAGGAGCGTGAGGCGTCTTCAGCCGCGGTACCCTGAGGTGCGGGCACTAAGATTTAAGGAACATGGCCTCTTCACACAGAACTATGTATTATTTAGACCGTCCTTTAATGTGAAATTACAGGTTACCTGTGAAATTACAGGTACGTAACTGGTCAACTTACTCTCAGGGTTGGTAACGCATCAGCGATCCTTTTGGTGTTAAAGGTGTATACGTATAGGTGGTGGTAACCATTTACCATCAGGTGGGCTATCAGTTAGCTTGAAAATCTTGAACATAAAAAAATGTAACGTGTGTATGTGAGCACAATACGAAATAACCCGTTCACAAATATTATCTAATAAAATACAACATTAAAAACAAATCTTATAAATTAAATTATCACGAATGTCATTCTTAATAAAATAGGTAATCGAAAATACTAAATGATAAGAACATGACATAAAAATAATAAAAAAAAACAAAATCATTCAGCCAAAAACTCATTCAAATTATAATAAAATATAGTGAAACTAACTTTTCAAAAAAACCCATAAAAAACTAATATCGTAAGTTAATAGTACCAAAAAAAAACATTATCTAAGATTACTATGTAAATATTGTTGTGCGTACATAACTTAAAAAATAAATTAAGCAAACATTTGCACAGAAAGCTAAATGGTAAAACCCAACAGCAGCTGAAAATAGAAACAGACTGTAAAAATAAGTAAAAATTACGATTCTTTTTGTCATCACTTTCCATCTTTTATAATTGTTCATTTTTAAATTTCAATTTTACTCAGCCATTTCTATCCCTTCTTAACCCCTCCACTGGACACTCAACTTACCCATTTCAAATTGGAAAACACTGCCCCACGACTTATCCTTGTACAGTCGCACCTCCACCTAGATAGTCCTACTCGCTATTTGAGTTGCGCCCGCTCTGTGTGCTGCGTGGTACAAGTCATAAGCGATTGAACATAACTTCCTATGCTGCAATATAAAACACTACCCTAATTTTATTATTTATTTTATGATACTCTGGCTAAATAGTTTGATTTTGTTTTATAATTATTACTTTGATAATATCGCTTTATAATGCTTGTATTCCACTGTAAAGTATGAGCATCATGCAGCAATTAATGATGCACCTATAATCATAATAATTTTACTGCCTATTGTCTGGCAGTATGAGTCTGTCATGCTCACATAAATGTCCTGCTGATGGTGGCGTTGTATATCCGGTCGTTGGGTTCCCTACAATATGGTTGAGCTAAGCGATGCGGATGTGCACGTCATACTCGTGAACGGGTGCTGTCTGTCGGGACTGGTCGGCTCTTAACTGCTACGGCAATCCTAGAAGGCATATTTTTCTATTTGTTACTCTTATGTGAGTTTATTTGTTACGTTAACCTGCATTATTCTCATTCTATGTCGCACACTACTGTAATGGAATTGTCATGAATAGTCATGATCTACTATTTTAAAAAGAGTATTCATGGAGTTTCTTGCCGGCTCTTCTCCATAGAACCTACCTTTTGGAACCATGCACCTAGTTTTTAACCGACTTCAAAAAGGAGGAGGTTCTCAATTCGGTTGTATTTTTTTTTTTTTTTTTTTTTTTTATGTGTCTTACCTCATATCTCCGTCATTTATGAACCGATTTGAAAAAATCTTTTTTTGTTCGGAAGGGTATACTTTCCGATTGGTCCCATTTAAATTTTGTTATGATCAGACCATGAACTTCAGAGATATGGAACGGAACTCCTCGTCGGGTCAAAGCAAAATTCTCAAATCACTAATATTGCTTTGTTTATATTTGTTGTTGGGAACTGACTACTTGAAAAGAGGAGGGGGTGCGTGTCCCCCCCTCCCCCCTTTGGAATGTTTTTATTATATCGTGTAAGGTATCATTTGAAAGGACTTTTTATGCCCGACTACGTCAAAGCCAAAAAGAAGGGTTATGAAGGAGGGTGTTAAAATTATGACACTAAAACGTTTTTAATAAAAAATAAACTTTAAAAAAAAGTAAAAACCGACTTCAAAGAAATACTAAAAGGAGTAAAATAATTACCATAATATAAAATTAACAGTTTCAGAAGTCGGTGCAACTCTACACTGAAGCAAATAGAAGCCACCGACTTCTGAAACTGTTAATTTTATATTATGGTAATTATTTTACTCCTTTTAGTATTTCTTTGAAGTCGGTTTTTACTTTTTTTTAAAGTTTATTTTGACGTTTTAAAAGTGCCTGTAATCTGGTCTATTTGAAATAAAAAACTTTGACTTTGACTTTGACCCCACGAAGTATTCTTGCTTAATCCCATGTCCACTTAGATAGTCTAACTTGCTATTTGTTAGTTGTTCTTGTGTCGTGGTACAAGTCACAAGCGTTTGGATATAAAGCACTGCCTATGCCTTATCTTTGTACAGTCGCAGCTTTACCTAGATATTCTACTCGCTATTTGAGTTACCGCTCCGTATGCTTGTGTCATGGTACAAGTGATAAACTTTAGGCAAATAAAGAGGGACAATTGAAGATGTCAAACACGAGGAAAAGTGAAGTTTTAGTAAGACGTTCGACAGTTTGACGTAACATTCAGAATTCATAATCTCAGATAGTTTTAGATGTGCACGGCATTAAGTGGCTCAAAATAGAGGCTTCATATTTTCTGTGTGATTCAAAAGAAAGAAATTACTAAAATATACAGTAGTAGAAGGGTTAGTCTGTCGGGGAGCAAGGATAGTGGGGTAAGTGTACTGTTTTGTATTTTCGGGATATTTGGTATGGATTAATTTTATCAAAAGTTATGTGAAATTCGAAGTATTCGTTAAAGATTAATTTTCTCACTAAAAATGTCTCTAAAAACGTATTTCATAGAATACAAAGAATGAGTTTGTTGACAGTTAATTCTTGCACCGTAAGGGTCAAATATACGTCCGATAGTTGCTTCCGTGAGCCGGATCCGACTATCTGATCGGATTCATGAAATACACGTACGATTCTCTCGTGTCCGATTTTTATTGGATAATGAAGATGCCCAGACGATGCTTTCGATTTTGGCATCCGATCCGATAGTCTGATCGTCCGTATAATTCATGTTCAAACAAATGTATGACGCGGAGGCCTTCAGATAGTCTGATCAGACTATCGGAACCGACTATCGGAGGCAAGTATCGGACGTGTATTTGGGCTCTAAGGAGAGTCCTGACGTTTCTCTTCAAATCGTTACCATACAAAGAATATCAAATATAGCAGTCTTCGATAAAGCAGGCTACAATTTACGAAATGACCGCTATGTCAGAACTCATCTTTCGTTGAACCGAGCATTGTTTATTCTTAACTAGCGTCCCGCCCCGGCTTTGCACGGATGCAATGTATACATATAGACCTTCCTCTTGAATCACTCTGTCTATTAAAAAAACTGCATCAAAATCCGTTGCGCAGTTTTAAAGATCTAAGCATACATAGGGACAGAAAGACAGCGGGAAACGACTTTGTTTTATACTATGTAGTGATCACAATGACAATTGCCAAGTTTACTATGTACTTAGTTAAATGGCCGGGAATTCTGTTCTGAAGTGTAGTAGGTTGAATAGATTGCTCGATAGACGCTGGATTAGTGTTTAAATGTATAATAATCTATTTGTTGAAGTAAACGTAAGAAACATCTGGATGAAGAAAATACTAATTCATGATTTTCTTACCATTCTCCACGAGCCGTTTTCCGAATAGTTTGAAAGGGATGCCTAACAGAATTATCATCACAGTTACAGGTGCCTCTTTATCAGTGAGGAGCGTGAGGCGTCTTCAGCCGCGGTACCCTGAGGTGCGGGCACTAAGATTTAAGGAACATGGCCTCTTCACACAGAACTATGTATTATTTAGACCGTCCTTTAATGTGAAATTACAGGTTACCTGTGAAATTACAGGTACGTAACTGGTCAACTTACTCTCAGGGTTGGTAACGCATCAGCGATCCTTTTGGTGTTAAAGGTGTATACGTATAGGTGGTGGTAACCATTTACCATCAGGTGGGCTATCAGTTAGCTTGAAAATCTTGAACATAAAAAAATGTAACGTGTGTATGTGAGCACAATACGAAATAACCCGTTCACAAATATTATCTAATAAAATACAACATTAAAAACAAATCTTATAAATTAAATTATCACGAATGTCATTCTTAATAAAATAGGTAATCGAAAATACTAAATGATAAGAACATGACATAAAAATAATAAAAAAAAACAAAATCATTCAGCCAAAAACTCATTCAAATTATAATAAAATATAGTGAAACTAACTTTTCAAAAAAACCCATAAAAAACTAATATCGTAAGTTAATAGTACCAAAAAAAAACATTATCTAAGATTACTATGTAAATATTGTTGTGCGTACATAACTTAAAAAATAAATTAAGCAAACATTTGCACAGAAAGCTAAATGGTAAAACCCAACAGCAGCTGAAAATAGAAACAGACTGTAAAAATAAGTAAAAATTACGATTCTTTTTGTCATCACTTTCCATCTTTTATAATTGTTCATTTTTAAATTTCAATTTTACTCAGCCATTTCTATCCCTTCTTAACCCCTCCACTGGACACTCAACTTACCCATTTCAAATTGGAAAACACTGCCCCACGACTTATCCTTGTACAGTCGCACCTCCACCTAGATAGTCCTACTCGCTATTTGAGTTGCGCCCGCTCTGTGTGCTGCGTGGTACAAGTCATAAGCGATTGAACATAACTTCCTATGCTGCAATATAAAACACTACCCTAATTTTATTATTTATTTTATGATACTCTGGCTAAATAGTTTGATTTTGTTTTATAATTATTACTTTGATAATATCGCTTTATAATGCTTGTATTCCACTGTAAAGTATGAGCATCATGCAGCAATTAATGATGCACCTATAATCATAATAATTTTACTGCCTATTGTCTGGCAGTATGAGTCTGTCATGCTCACATAAATGTCCTGCTGATGGTGGCGTTGTATATCCGGTCGTTGGGTTCCCTACAATATGGTTGAGCTAAGCGATGCGGATGTGCACGTCATACTCGTGAACGGGTGCTGTCTGTCGGGACTGGTCGGCTCTTAACTGCTACGGCAATCCTAGAAGGCATATTTTTCTATTTGTTACTCTTATGTGAGTTTATTTGTTACGTTAACCTGCATTATTCTCATTCTATGTCGCACACTACTGTAATGGAATTGTCATGAATAGTCATGATCTACTATTTTAAAAAGAGTATTCATGGAGTTTCTTGCCGGCTCTTCTCCATAGAACCTACCTTTTGGAACCATGCACCTAGTTTTTAACCGACTTCAAAAAGGAGGAGGTTCTCAATTCGGTTGTATTTTTTTTTTTTTTTTTTTTTTTTTTATGTGTCTTACCTCATATCTCCGTCATTTATGAACCGATTTGAAAAAATCTTTTTTTGTTCGGAAGGGTATACTTTCCGATTGGTCCCATTTAAATTTTGTTATGATCAGACCATGAACTTCAGAGATATGGAACGGAACTCCTCGTCGGGTCAAAGCAAAATTCTCAAATCACTAATATTGCTTTGTTTATATTTGTTGTTGGGAACTGACTACTTGAAAAGAGGAGGGGGTGCGTGTCCCCCCCTCCCCCCTTTGGAATGTTTTTATTATATCGTGTAAGGTATCATTTGAAAGGACTTTTTATGCCCGACTACGTCAAAGCCAAAAAGAAGGGTTATGAAGGAGGGTGTTAAAATTATGACACTAAAACGTTTTTAATAAAAAATAAACTTTAAAAAAAAGTAAAAACCGACTTCAAAGAAATACTAAAAGGAGTAAAATAATTACCATAATATAAAATTAACAGTTTCAGAAGTCGGTGCAACTCTACACTGAAGCAAATAGAAGCCACCGACTTCTGAAACTGTTAATTTTATATTATGGTAATTATTTTACTCCTTTTAGTATTTCTTTGAAGTCGGTTTTTACTTTTTTTTAAAGTTTATTTTGACGTTTTAAAAGTGCCTGTAATCTGGTCTATTTGAAATAAAAAACTTTGACTTTGACTTTGACCCCACGAAGTATTCTTGCTTAATCCCATGTCCACTTAGATAGTCTAACTTGCTATTTGTTAGTTGTTCTTGTGTCGTGGTACAAGTCACAAGCGTTTGGATATAAAGCACTGCCTATGCCTTATCTTTGTACAGTCGCAGCTTTACCTAGATATTCTACTCGCTATTTGAGTTACCGCTCCGTATGCTTGTGTCATGGTACAAGTGATAAACTTTAGGCAAATAAAGAGGGACAATTGAAGATGTCAAACACGAGGAAAAGTGAAGTTTTAGTAAGACGTTCGACAGTTTGACGTAACATTCAGAATTCATAATCTCAGATAGTTTTAGATGTGCACGGCATTAAGTGGCTCAAAATAGAGGCTTCATATTTTCTGTGTGATTCAAAAGAAAGAAATTACTAAAATACAGTAAGTATCAGAGAGGCAAAACTCCTCCCGGTCATTGTTTAAGATATGTAAGTAGTTCAGCGTCTGTAGACAAATGTCAATCGATGATCGCTAGAGAATAAAAACGACAACGAGATGTACTGGATTGACATAAGCTTTTGACCGGTCAAGCGATCTGTTATGTCATTTCCATGCATTTAATTGGCGTATCTATTCTCTGGCGATCGTCCTTTGCCATTTGTCTACAGATACTGATCAGCTTGTTAAGTTCTGGTTGCTTTATAAGTCGCGAGAAGGTAGACAGAATAACGGTCAGTTCAACAAAACGACAACATCATAGAAATAAATAAAGTAGCGTAGCACTAGCCAAAGCAAACCGTAATAAAGCGAAAGGGGTACTGATCAAAATCGCCTGTAACTTTTCACTTACACCACACATTTAACTAGATTATCTTAACGTATTTATATGCGGTTGGAGCTAATTTTCGGACAATTACAGCGGGCCCTGTTTGCGCCATGCCTTATGTGGTCGCCGAGGTGATTTGTGTAAACTTTGTCCCGATCTAATGTGGTGCAAGATAAATACAACATTCTTAGTCATGTTTGCTCTATATCTTAGATTTTGGTATAGTTCAGCCTAATCTTAAGATGGATTGAGTTTATATTATAAGAAGAATACCTGTCTGTTGCTTGCATTTAAACACTTTGTCTGTTAATAGTTTTTATTACAGCATGGGCCCAATTCTCCTACAAGAAATTCTGATACATCATCATCATCATTCAGCCGAAAGACGTCCACTGCTGGACATAGGCCTCCCCCAAAAGGGAGGGGTTTAGTTGGCAGCAAATATCCCCCCAAAAGGGAGAGGTTTAGTTGGCAGCTTCTGTGAAAATATCCAAAATCTTTTATTACACCCTTTTGACTGTATGTTGATATCTGATGTTTCTTCACAAAACGTTACCATAAAAAGATTTTTTTTTTTTTTTTACACGAAACTTGGTGAATATAACTATTTTACGGTTTTTTAAAATTTCTTTTAATTTTTTCGACAGCAGCCTCCTTACGTCTCCAATTTTCGAAATGACCGCTACTTCAGGACTCATCTTTGGTTGAATTGAGTATAAGACGAACATCAACGTTTCACTACTCGCGCAAGATGTAAACCTACAAAAAAATCTTAGCTTTTTCTCTACGTGTAAATGAACGTATAACATTACTCTTGTTATACACACACCAAAACCAACTCAATAAAACTTTCACTATCCTCAAACTAATGGGCGAACCCTTTCGACGTAAGACAGTGAAAAATACACAAGACGTTCCAAGTGAGCGCGGCTAATTTAAGGAGCCTACCTTATCTCTGTGTAACTTCGACATCGGCTGTCATTTGTCTTCGTCAGTGTTGGCCGGTGATCATTTATGCCACAGCACACCCTACCCTTTCGGTGGAAACATAGGGAGGTAGATTTTGGTAAGCCAAGAACCTGAGACACTGTGCGAGCGGAACGAATGAACAGAAGCTAGCTGGGAAGATTTTTTTCTATTTTTTTTACTTAACTTTGATTGTTTTTGAGTACCTAAATTAACTGTATTACCAGTGATAACCGAGCGATTGAGCGCTTACTTTCAATTCAAGAAGGTCCATATTGGATCACGACCCACCTCTGCCTTTTTGAATTCATGTGTGAATCTGAAACTTGAACATCAATTCGTTAACGGTGAAGAAAAAAATTCGTGAGGAAACCTGCACATCTGAGAGCTTCAGATAGATCTAGACAGTGTGAAGTCCGTCAACCCACATCAGGCCAGCGTGAGGACTTTGATCAAAACCCTGTTCATTCTTAGAAGCAACCCGTGCCCAGCAGTGGGACAGTGATGGGCTGATTATGCTTATGCTATAGCTTCTAACTAAGGCTTTAATCATATGGAAATCAAAAGCTAGGCAAATAACAATCTGACAAACTTTTTATAAAATTTCTGGGAGTGATTGAGTTGCTTTTTGAGCTAAGCAAATAGAAGCAAATAATACCGAAATATTTCAGCAACAACCGACAGTATAGCGCAGACTAGATAGAGTCTATTGTGAAAAAAAAAAAACAAAATGTCGTGTTATATTTCTTTACGGTAAGAATTAGATCAAACCACCACACGGCAGTGTCATCATCATTCAGGCGGAAGATGTCCTCGGCTGTATATGGGCCTCCCCCAAGCATCGCTACATCGACCGGTCCTGTGCTTCTCGCATCCAGCAGATTCCTGCGACCTCTTCCAGGTCTTCGGTCTACGTTGTGAGGGGTCTACCCACTCCAAAACCATTCGGCAACATCGGCCATCCGTTCTGCGAGCGAAGTGCCCCGCTCACTGCCACTTACACGTTTGACAATTCATTGGGGTATGTCGGTTATCCGGGTTCTTTTGCGGATCTCATCATTTCTGGTATGATCTCGTAGCGAAAGTCCGAGCATAGCCCTCTCAATAGAGACCCACAGAGAGCTCAAAGTCATCCGAATACAGTAGCCCTTTGGGTGACTTTGAGCCTTCTTATGAGACCCATTGTGAGCGACCACGTTTCAGTGCCGTAATTAATCACTGGCAACACGCACTGGTCAAATACTTTCGTTTTGACACAGCAGCTTTTTCATAATATGTATAAACAAGCTTGGCCGAACAAGTGCCAGTGTATCTCAAACGCAGACATCTTTCACTTTCACCCCTATTTCCATCAACTTAAAGGCGCATTTCGCGTGACATATGTGGTTGAGGGATGACTTAGTGCTTTCCCAAGGAAATTGCGGCCACTCGTTTGTGGATGTACAGTGACAACGCGTTTTTACGAGTCAACGAATGGGGGGTAGATTTTCGTTTGTTTTTTTATGTCTCGACTTGCGTTGAGTTCTTGAAAATAATTAGTGTGAGGAGTTTTATACGTGTTTTCTGATGTAGTCCTGGCCAGATATTTCCACGACCTTTTTAGTGAAACGTAAAGGTCTACATCCGTGAAGCACAAAGGTTCCAGACGAAAACCAGCGTCAAGTACTTATAGTGCTTGACATTAAGCTGATCTGGACACCTTTTTGGTCCAGCCGTGAGACACATACCCAAGACGTTTTTATTTACATTGTACTTTTTATCTGTTGTGTGTCTTTGTGCTGTGTCCAAATAAATGTTTCTTTATCTTTATTGATGATATCATTCGGACCTACATGGGTAGGTATGGTCCAAAGACACGCAAATTTTTTTTACGTCTTTATTTGGCGTTCCTACGACCTGCCCGATGGTAATTCGTTACTGCCGCCTACAACACCAAGAGGATTGATTGTCGATGTGTTGCCAATCTTAGAGAAAAAGTGGGGAAGTCTCATGTGCCTGTAATTTCACCGGCAACCATACCCTTCAAACCGGGACACAGCAATGCTGCTTAGCGGCAGAAATACGTATGGAGGTAGTATTTCCCTGGAAAAACTCTTTCACAAGGTGCTCTACTACCATTGAATAACAATGAAAGACATGGGCTTCATTGATTGCGTAGGTATCTTTGGAAAACGCTATAGCTTATCCATGAACGCTGCAAGAGAAAGAACAAAGATAAATCCTTTAAATAAATTACATATTTTATAATGTGCAATTGAATCCCTTTCATGTAACACCACATTTGACCCAGTAACACCATTTTAAAATTTCAACCCCACACTTCGGTCTCTATTGCAATGAAACTAAAGATAATTTTTATTTTTTTCTTCTTGAAATATACAAGGTTAGTCGGAAAGGGAGTACTAATCAGCAGGTCACTTAAAGTATCACTGATGACTGTCTTAAAGCAAGTGTTGAAATTCAAAATTCGGTAACTTTTTTTTCATGCAAAATGATCATTATTTTGGTTTTTTAAAAATTATTCATCCCTGATTTAGTTACAAATTTAGAAAATGGTGCTTCTAATTCATGACCCCAAATATGACCATAGCTGACCATAGTTATTAAAAACATCTCAAAAAATATCCCTAGTTAGGGATAGATAGATTTTAGCGATTTTTTTTTTGAGATGTTTGGTCTTCTATTTCTCTTAAACTATTGACATTTGGGGATGGTTGTAGAACAAAAAGTAATCATTATTATGGGTACCTTAACACCTTTTCGGATTAGAATCCCCTTTCCAACTAACCTCGTAGATGGACATGCATTATTTAAATCTATTCCAAACATCATGTCGATAGCATTAGCAGTTCCTGAAATGCTTTGACAGACAGATGGACAGACGGACGGACGGACGAAGTCGCACCGTAAGCGGTACTTTTTTACCATTTTGGTACGGGACACTAAAAAGATCATAAAGCCTTTAAACGACCATTTAAATCATAATTAATAACTATGGATCATTATAAAAACATTCCTATCCTCGTCGTCCTTTTTCAACTAATAAAATCAACTTCAAATCTTAGAAGCTGACGTGATCATATTCGTCCGAAGATGTCCGAACCCCCGATACCACCCTCCCACCCCCTAATTAGTTTACCGTTATTATTTGCATACGTCTACCGTATTCCGAACGTTTGTTTTTCAAATTTGGAACAGCCGAACGGACCCGAGCGTGGTCCGAACAATAACTCGGCCAAGATGTTCGAAGCAGTTAATTTAGTTTGCTTTGATAAGGGTCAACCCCTTCAAGTAGGTACTCAGGTAGGCGGTCACTACGACTAGGACAAATATTGAAACTATCCAGTTTGTATAAGTAGGTTGCTGAGGAAATTATTAATTATTGCTTACTGTGTTGAGATTTATGGAATATTATTATAATAATACAGGGAATCGATATCTTGGAGTCTCTAACTTAGATACGTCAAATAAAAGCAATTTCTTTTTCTTCATCATATTTTATGTATCTACTGTCTACAGCCAGCTCGAATGAACATTTCTATCATTTTGTTGTAAAATACACACGCACACACAAAAACACATACACTCACACATACATACCACACACAAAGACAACACAACACACCCACATACATACACAACATAACATACTTATACAACATCGAAAAAAATGTGTCCTCTTATTTTTGCCGAAGCAGCTTTTTTTACGTACTTTATTCTTTGAGCTTTTTTCCTAAATAAGCTAGAATATGCATGCAGACTGCAGAATCTAGAACTACCTGGCAATTTTAGACCTTGACAGAAAAACTGCAGGCACCCTAATAGCTTCCGACTATTCAATATTTTATATCTGATCGTCTGGATAGGCTCCTAAATATACGCACCAGTCAGGAATACTTCTACATTTACTTTTTTCTTCTGTTTTTTGTCGAAGCTTCAGTGCAGTGTACTGTGTACGTGACTATGGACGCCTCATAGGTACTTCCTATTTCATAACTTAAATATAACATTAAACAAGGTTAGTCGGAAAGGGGGTACTAATCCGCAAACCCTTGCTAAAGTATTCACAATAATGAATAATTATTGTTCTATCAGTTTCTCTAAAAGTCAATAGCTTAGATAATAGAACTAGCTGTTTAAAGATTTCACAAAAAATGCGTTAAAATCTATCATTCTATCCTCAGATATGATCAACTGTATTTAAATTTTTGATCATATTTGGGGCCTCGGATTAGAAGCTCAATTTTCTGAATTCGTAACTAAAGCACGGATGAAGAATTTTTGAAATAAAATGAAAATAATTTTGCATGCTAATAAAAATTATAGGATTTTGAAATTTTAACTTGCTTTAAAACAGTCGTCAGTGATACTTTATGTGGCCCGCGGATAAGTACAGGAAAGTAAGCAAATATGGAATAGTATACCTAATATGGAATAACAATTAAAGTTAATTGTTTTTCCATAATTATTAGGTAACTCCATCTACTCCATTTCCGACTAACCTTGTATTAAAATATATAAATTACATATTTAAGTACCAAAATATTAAATAAATATTGAAACGCCATAAATAACAACACCTCCCGTTACATTTTTAGCAACCAGCAACAATACAGGCAAATCGCTGTAAATCTAAATAAAACAGGGGCCAGTATAATTATAAATTCCGCGTCACTCGGCAACGGTGGAACAATGAAGTTAATCCATCAGCCAAGTCCTCGGGCGTGGGTAGAGATAAGAAGAGGGACCGAGCCCGCACCCCGACTGTCTTGGGCACCTACCCGGTGTTAGAGTAGGGAAATTAGGTAGAGAGGTCAAATCTAACAAGTCGGGCAGACTGGACAAATGGTATAAAGGAAGTCGGGCAGATTGGACAAATATTATCCTTTATGAACACTTTAATGCTGTGATTGAATATCCTAACTATAATACTTACGAGTATATAATAAAAATGTGAAAGTAAGTTTGTTTGTTACCTTTTCACGCCGATACCACTGAACTGATCATCCTGAATGCATACACGTTGTCAGGTGTACAGAAACGGACATAGGGTACCTTTCATCCCGAAAAAAAGTACTGTTTCCGAGGAAAACAACAATAACGTTCATAGATGGCGCCACGTGTCTTTCGAATCACGATTGAATTATATTATTATAGAAACTTTATTAGTGTGTTAAGAGTTTTTTTGAGCTTAATTAACGCGAGCGAAGCCACGGGCAAAAGCTAGTTACCTATGCATTTTTACCATGACACAATTTCTAGGCATAAAAGTAGTTGGTCGGGATCCTTCTTCTATCGTGTCGTCACGACCTATACGAGAATAGGTCATGCCGTGGTGAAAAGATTAGCCAGTCAGCCAGGATGGTAGCGGGGCTAACTGCCCAGGGTGCGCCGGACGTACTTAAGTATCGTCACTCGTGGACGCTCGTTTCTTGCACCCCAAATTCATTGGTTGGAATGCGCTCGTGATTAACAACTGCGCGGATCTTATGATTTGCAAGGTTAAGCTGTGCTTCCCGCGGTCAGTCTGTGGATGGGTGACCGTTCATTACACATCGAGACCCCTCTTTGCCTCGGAAAGCATGTTAAACCGTTGGTTCATGATAGTCGTTGCGGGCAGTCAGAAGCTCAAAAGTCTAACAACCGGTCGAACTTCAGGATATCGGCATTGCCCAGTAACTGGGTTGTGGAGGTCTGATGGCAGTCGCTCTATGTAAGATACTGGTATTCAGCCACATCTGGTTAGACTGGAAGCTGACCCCAACATAGTTGGGAAAAGGCTAGGCAGAACAAATGTAGTTAATCGAGCAGGAACAAAATATTGATTAGGTATTACAATTTTGACAATTGCTTAAATCAATCTCAACTTGCTTACCTTCTATCATACGACATCTTCCATGAAATATTGAGAGCCTGAAAATCTCCTTGTATAACTTTCGCATTTACTATCTGGCGTGACTTGAACGGCGTTGTAGGTAGCCGTAAGCCAGCGGCCGATATTTTAGACTGTTATTTTTGATTTCAATTTTGCCTGGAGTAAATTTTCTGCGGAGTAAGATCCGCAAACACTGCAACGGGAACGAAGGGAATAGACGGGGTAGGAGGTATTTACCGGCCGGCGACCGCTGCTCGTTCGTTGAGTTTTCGCACCACTCACTCACAACACTTTGTTTATGTTTATTAAGGGTTTAAATGTTCAGGTTAATGTTTTTTAGTTCACTGCAGTGAGTTTATAGAGGTTTTACACGGTAAATTTGATTTAAGTATTTGAATTAATATTGCGCGCGCAAGTTAATGGCGGCCGAAAAGTTTTGAAGTCGCAACGTTGTGTGTAGTGGCGCCTCTAGCGGAGACGCACGGCGGCAAGGATTTGGCGGGATTTCTGAATTGGATGTAGGAATTGGGCCGGAAAAAGGAAAGGAGTGTTGCAAGCGTTAACACTATCCATATTTAAATTCAACGATCATTAGTATTTCCTTTCCTAAAAAGTGCTAAATTCACTAGCAAATTAAATTGCGCAAGTTGACTTCTGGAACCGACTTTCACAGTAGACACACCCGCAGCAAGTCGACTTATGGAGACTTTACTGACTCACCTGACTGCCACATGCTGCCCATGAAGGTTTTAACAAAGATGCTTTCAGTGTAAACACTTAAGCAAGCACTTGCTTCAAATGCGCAAATAAAATTGCGCAATGTAAATAATTGCGCAACGTAAATATTTGCACAATTTTACTTGCTTGTGGGTTTTACGTTAAATTAATATTTTTAATCACAATTATATTTCAATAATAAAATAAATTATGCCTCACAAAGGCCCTCTCTATTTAGGTACAAACCTCTACCCAAACTGTCTCATCTCCAAACTAATCAGTAAACATTGACCAGTTCTTAAGGCCACCCTTCTCAGTCAGTGACGTCCACCTGGGCCTGTCGTATGAATATTAATTCGACCATATCTTGACCCCTGTCCGACAGTAAGAAACCTTGACGTATGAATATCTCAAATAATAGATGAGGTAAAGCTGTAGTCGTTTTTGCTGAATGATTCACTGGTTGTGGTGACACGCCATTTTTGTAGTGTATTTCTTCATTTGTTTTTGTCGTAAAGGGTTGCTCATAATTTCCTTCGTTTATTTTTCGTAGACAAGATTAGCGATTTTTTTTAAAAGGGGTATTTTCTGTCCCTATCTTTAGTCAACGACAGTGTATGAAAAGGATAATGAATGTAGAGGAAGCGAGGAATGCATGTCATGGGACTTTTTCAATATGACATTCAAAACTTTAGAAGCAAAAATCACAGCTGCATCCGAAAGTGCAGTCTGAAAAATAGGGTGTTTTATAGTAACTTTATTTATCATATTCATATTATATATTTATCAAATGGCCTTGGCAAGCCATCTTTAATTGCAAAAATATAATTGTAACTCGATTTTGTTTCTGACATCTGAAATGTCATAAAGTTCAATTGTCACTGCCTACCCCAGCGAGAAACATGCGTGAGTGTAATTTAATATGAATTCCTTTTCAGGTGTGTTATATAAGTAGATAATTTATTGTAGAATAAACAAGATGTTAAAAAATTTGCCCTCTCAAAAATATTTTTATTTGGTTTATATAAAAATACGCGAATTTCGAAAAGTTGTTCTGCTAAGTTGTCTAATTTCTGATACCGAGTAACTCCACAACATTCTAAGAGCTAGTTTTTTAACACTCACTTAGTTACAAGATTTTCTTTAAGAAATCTCCACGTCATCATCTACCTATCATTATATTATAAGCAACAAATATTATCAGTAGCCACCATCGGAGCCCCACACAAATATTGTTTTAATTGATTAGCCCTTGCTTTGTTAGGGTTAGTGGACAACGGAAATATTATATCAAGAATATGAAGACGTTTTCGGGTTGAGAATATTGAATATAGAATGTGTGTTATATGGGTAGTGATTGAAGATACAAACACGGTTTGTGATAAGAATAATTTTATACACGGCGAATTGAAAGTCCGGTTTACATTCGATTTACATTTAATTTGGTTAATCATGGTACGTAAAAAGTAAAATCTTTGACATACTTTTGCCAACTATCCCATATCTTTTTGGGCACACATTCATTATACATTATTTCTTATTTATTACTTTGATTGTCAAACAACGGCGTAGAGGGCTTCCTCTTTATTAAAATAATATATTTAATATGTAAATTATATTAATACTGTCTATACAAACTAAAAAAAAAGAGGGCTTTCAATTTGTTTGTAAAGGTTGCTAGATTCACGGTACCTACCTAGACACCCTAAGCTGTGAGAAAACGGTAGTTTTAAATCAATAATTCTAATAGAAAACAAAACTTCCAAAAAAAACTAAATGTCTTTCAAAAATCATGAAAACAAAACTACAATTTACATAAATCAAAAACCACAAACTGGATCCCATGCTTTGATAACAATCTCTGTGTTTTAGGATATATTCGTAACTAAATCAAGTTTGTTGATATTTGAAAATAAGTACATCTAAATATATATTACGTCTGATGAACTCCTAAATATGTTTAATTAATTAGCAATACAATGAATAAATGAAGCAATACAATAAAACTACTTACATATATAAACAAAGAAAAAATATATTCTAGATTAAAACTACCTATACAAACTAAAAGATTGCACCAAAATATTCTTCGGGTATATCTGTATTATATCTCTGTATATATTTATCGCCAGTGAGCATTAATCCTAGCAATCCGCTTTCGGTCAAGTGAGCACTTCTAATTAGTGAAATATCTCAATTGGGAGATAGTTTCAAGCACCTTGTTTGATCTGGCGGCCAAGTGTGAGAATATTTCTGTATATATACATACGTTTTATATAATAATGAAGCAAAAGTTTCAGAATGCTGCTGTTTGAATTCTCGAACTAATCTCGGATATTACTGAGTGGATTTTAGTTCAGTTTTCATCTGCACTCAAATTGTTTGTTGATGAATTAAATTGTTGGTGTGTAAATGGTGTATTAAAATTGTGATGATAAATCATTGACTTAGAAACACCTGCACCAAGGGTCTTGTACGCCTGCCAGGGTTGCGGACTTTGTTCGAAAGAGTTACCGTGGCCCTGGGGGCCTACTCCCTAAGTCCGTCAACGAAGTTCCTGAAAGAAGAAGCCTAAAACGTAGGAGTGAACAAAACAAGTGTCAAGTTCAACTTTTGGGACGGCCAAAAACACATCAGTAGTAGGGACAACTGTCAAATCGTGTTGTCATTCATTCTTAGTTCGGGCCCCGAAATAATCGTATGTCCTTAGGTGATAGGGAGTAGGAAACGCTCGTAAATAAGGCCGAAACCACGGACTTCGTGCTTAGGGAGTAGACACCCTGGAACGCAAAGGGCATTAGGAGAAACACGGATGGGTTTTTTAGTCAGTAAGAGTCTGACACTCCCTTCCGCTCCGCCCAGAGCGGAAGAACTCATTTGATGATTTGAAATCCATGAAAAAAAAGGGCCTTGTACAAAATTTATGAAAAAATTGTCCTGAATTAACATACACCAGCAGAGCGCGCGCCAAGGCACACCGCCATTTAAACTTAGAAGTACCAACAAACTAATTTAAATCCTATTTCGTCATCACAATGCCTAATTTAGCTTTTCATTGCGTTTTAGTCTACATTAGGTTCGGACATTTTTGAGCGCTGACTCGAGGTCCATGTGTTTCTACGTAGATGGATGCACCAGTGTTCTTGGATATATCCCTCTCCCAAAAAACGTGGTACTGTCCAACGAAAAGGTGCTGCACAAAAAAAATGGAAACACAAAGCCAGCTCTGCCTCGACGGTTTTGTTGTGTGTCATTTCCCTGTAATATTGAGGCTTTCGTGAGTGACAGGATATACACGGTTTAACATACGTGCATATTTCGGAAAGACTCGACTAGTTTCGAACTCAACTGGAGCCCTTATTCATAAGCTCTTCACGCGGCGATTTTGCGACTCCGAAATCACTCGTCGGGCCTTCCCGAAATACGCACGTCAGTTAAAGTAGATCATTCAAGCTCTATAGGGTCAAGTGTTGTACCTATGGACGGCTTTACCTATGGACACTACCAATATTTCAAAAACCAAACGGCGTAAATTCGTAGTTAGAACGCATTCTTAAACTTTTTTTGACGAATGGCAACACTGACTAACTGTCACTAAGCTGTCAGTGATAAATCTGTTGTGATGTGCTGTTGAACATTTTTATTTGAAAAAGTAAGTTTTTTTGTACATTTTCAAGGTGTTTTTCTGTGAGATAACTTAAACTAGAAGTATAATTGTAGATGATTGACAGAACTTCGTTGTTTTTCATTGAAATAAGGACCATTCTGCGATTCTGTTAATGCTCTGTAGAAAGATTCAACCCTTTCTAGCTTATGTCTTAATATTTGTACCTGTGGACGGGGGAATGAATGTACCTGTGGACTGTCCATAGGTACATAATATCGGTTGCACCTGTGGACAGTAATTTACACAGACAAATTACTACATTTGTTTTGGTTTTTTTTCAGTGCCTCGTAATAAAACCGGAGTGAAACGGGATAAAATATGTCCAGACACTCTCTCCGAAGCAGTTATAGAAGTCAAAAGTGGATGTTTAGATCGTAGGGTGTCTGAAAAATACAAAACACCAAAATATACCATTTTGAAATATTTTCAACTCAACAAATATTATCATGAGATCATTATCTCAATGAAAAAACTGTAGATTAATTATTAGATAGATTTATCGTTATATTATTGAAGAATGACGTAAAAAAGGTGTTTCAAGAGCATGAAGAAATTATGTTACGTGAATATTTAGAAAAAGCAGCCTACATGCATATGGGTCTAGATTCCAAACAAGTCCGGGAACTTGTCTACCAGTTTTCTGTGCAAAAAATAAATAAAACACTCTTAAAAGCTGGCATCAATACAAAATGGCTGGTATAGGATGGTTTCGATGTTATCGACAACGTTTTCCAGAATTATCGCTACGAAAACCTGTTTTTTTTGCAATATAAAATGCTTGTCTACAGGTACATTACTGTCCATAAGTACATTTGTGCTGTCCATAGGTACATTTGTACGTTGTACCTAGGGACAAAATAAGGGTTTTTGAAAATCTTTAATTTTCTGAGCAATTATTTCCGCCATCGCATTGGAGACTAATAATTATTAAGAGTTGATTAGTTACTAAGCCGTACGATAAATAATTTCATGATAAAAGTATGAGGTTTTTTTTTAAAAAATACTTTTTTGTCAAATTCTGGAAATCGTCCACGGGTAGAGCACATGCCCCTACATTAAAAGTAATGCTAAACAAAAATAATGTTATATTCCCTTAGAATATGATTTCCATTCATTTGTGACTATTCGACCAAAGCTGTAGGGTCATTCTCCGCCAAGTTACACAAAGTTCGAAAAATATTTTTTTCATACTTTTATAAAGGCTCAATAGCGATGCAATAAAATTAATTGATTTTTTACAGGGAAACATCATCATAAACACATTTTATTAGTTCTCTGAAGTTCAAGTTCATACCTTACAATCTATTACGTCATATTCAAAGTCGGTCATCAGAACCTCGTCAGTCAGGTAAGCTGGAAGCCTCATTCTGTGTACTTTTTGCCCTTACACATTGTTTTAGCAGCAATTTTTCATACACCAAAACTAAGACATGAATCGTAGAGGCAACAAACGAAATCATGTCGTATATTACCAGTTCCATACTCACGTTCCATAGTCAAAGTCGAGATGACACGTTTGGTGCAGTAGCTGAGCAATTGGCTTCTGCGCTACGGGTCTTGGGATCGATTCCCGAACGTAACAAAAATCTGTATGGCATACAGATAGGTAGTTATTTCGGGTCTGGGAATTTGTGTATGTGAGGTTTGTGTCTGTAAACGCACCCACGAAACAGGAGAAATCCTAGTGTGGGTTGCTCCACACTAGGATGTGTCCTGGGGCCTAATTCTCCTAAAATAAATCTTGATAAATCACAACCGAACCAAGGCCGAACCGTTCATTCAGACAGTTCTCAATTTCAAAAGCTATCAAATTGTTTGACACAAAAAACAAAATCAATCATTTTGAAAGTTTTCGAAAACAAAAACTGACTGACGGTTGTGGTTCGATTGCGTTTGGCAACAATTTATTTTAGAAGAATTGGGCCCCTGGTTTTAATAAAAGGAAAAAAATAGAAAAAAAAGTGTTTAGGTAATTTTAGTAAAAAAAAAATGCATAGGAATGACCTACATTTTTAAGCACATGCGACGCGCAATTTCAACATATTTAATTAATTTTTAGTAGATATTTAGATTAGATACCTAGGTAACCTGTGCACAAATATACTATAAAAGGACCATAGTTTTATTTTTATTTATTGGGTGTTTTAGTTACCATTTAATTTTATGTTCAGATTTAAGTTAAATATTGTTTACATTGGTTTTAAGAAATACATTAATACGTACTTAAGTATGCGTTTTGCCTCCGCTTAGGCGTAGGAAATAAATACTTTTTCTTTCTTTTTCTCTTTCACGTATTGTTCGAAGTTCATTTATAGAAAAGTCAATTTCATTCGCATTTATAAAACCCATTTCATATAACCTAAACATAAGTATACATTCATACATTCAAGTCACACGCCAACTAACACCAACCCACTTCAACAATAGCCATTCGAAATTCGAAATGTATGTCGCAATACCATCTAGTTCCGGTCGAGTTTGAATATCCGTCCAAGTTGGACTTCCGGCGGACGCGGCCGCACCCAACATGGCGGACGTCTTTATCTGAAGAATTAACTTGTGATAGTTATTCAAATGCGTTGGTCAAGGAAAGGGTGGGTTGATAAGGTGGTAACCTTAGTAACCACTGAATATATTGTAATGATTCGAGGAATGTTTTATAAGGTGG
This sequence comes from Amphipyra tragopoginis, assembly GCA_905220435.1. NCBI lineage: Eukaryota > Metazoa > Arthropoda > Insecta > Lepidoptera > Noctuidae > Amphipyra > Amphipyra tragopoginis. Next base: position 19,369,187 of record HG992009.1, read on the forward strand.
CCGTAATGGGTCGTTTACATTTGTCAAGTCAAAACGGACATTAATTTTTTACTAAAATAAGCATAGAAACCATGTGTGATACTGTGTGGAGCACGGAATAATACAAGTACCGATGAAAATGAATTACTTTTGTTGTACCTGTTTCTTGGACTATTGACTTTTGGAGAAAGCCCCAAAAGTCAATAGTTTAAGAAAAATAGAATCTGTTCAAAGATTTCAAAGAGCATAATAAATGCATAATAGAGCAAATAAATAAGTAATTATGAATTAATGATTTCATAAAATAAACTCTATAATCTATCTATCCTCAGCTATGTTAACATTTTAGTATTTGGGGTCATGGATTAGAAGCTATTTTTTAAATTCGTAACTAATTTCAAGCAAACTAACTTTAAGTTAACATAAAGCAAGAAGATTTTTTGAAAAAACAAAAATAAGAATAATTTTCCATGGAAATAAAATGATTAAATTTCTGAAATTTTAACACTTGCTTTAAAACAGTCATCCTTTTTAACAGGGACACTTTAAGTGACACGCAGATCACCTCGCAGGACCTCGTTTCCGACTAACTTTATTTATATATGACGACACGTTTGGTGCAGTGGCTAAGGGATTGGCTTCTGCGCTACGGGTCGTGGGTTCGATTCCCACACGGAACAAAAATTTGTCTGACCTACAGATGGTTGTTTCGGGTCTGGGCGTTTGTTTGTGAGATTTGTGTCTGTAAACGCACTCACGATACAAGAGAAATCTTAGTGTGGGGCAACGTTACAAAAAAAAAAAAAACATTTTTTGAATAATTACCAAACTACAAAATTTCTCATAAGCTCAACATTCATATTCTTCTTCAACATCAGCTTCATACATTCTCTACACTACACCACTAGTGATGTCCTCGGTCCATCTTGCATCGATTCACAGTTTCAGGTACACATCTTTACAACACATTAATATTAAACAACCTATTTTCGCGTTAACACAATTACTTGTATAAATCCAACAGATATTTCAAACGTAACTTTACGCAAGGTGAACTAAGGGTTGTATATAATTGTGAGGGGGTGGGTGGGGTGGTCAGTGTTTGTGATTTGTAAATGGGCTCAGACCTTAGCCCTTCCTAGAGACGGGGATATATCACGTAGGCGGCGATAACTTTGTTTAGGGATTTGTATAGAGAGGATAATTAGAATTGAATGCCCAGTAGTCTCTAGCTAAGTACCTATAGGAAAATCTTCCCGTAGGTGTCAGAAATGGAACTTTTGTGAGATGATTTTACTTCAAGTGAAAGGTCACCTGGCATTAACTATATCCTGAAAGCTGTAGCGGAAAGTTATACTCCAAACATTAGGAATTTTGTACAGATATTGATCAGGTAGGAAACGTATTTTCTTGACTGGTCATCCTTTGTTTCAATTATTGTAACGAAACGTTACATGACTAATCATGTTTTATTAATTGATGTAGTTCAAAAACCTTAAAACTAAATTAATTAATTAAAATCTATCCTTAAAACTAAATCTAAATAATAAATGTTTTAACTAAACCAATATTTAAAAATAGAGGAACACATTTACAATAAATTAATGTTCGTTCTTTGGGTTTATGCATTTCCGAACGCGCGGCGCATCTAGTCGTGTGGGGAGTTTTTTCATAGCCTTATAAGGTCATACATTTGCGCAGCTCGGCGCAGTCGCTACTAAGCTGAACCTGAGTGCACGTATCAATTATATTAAAATCGCGTCCCGTTGAGGCGCCCTAGCCGAGACGGACGTAATTATTTAATTTTAAATCATGTGAAAGTTTTAAATTCCCGAATTTGGGTAAGTTTTGAATGGCACACAAATAATTACTAACATAATATCATCTCATGTTTACTAATTACTTTTCTGTGTTTTTTTATGTGTAATTCTATTTGTTCACATTGTGTTTTTAACAGCATTTAAATCATTCAGTTCAATATGGAACCGCTATTTAGATGCAATAATTTACGAAGTTGCTAATAATGCTTCATCATGCAATTCGGTTTTCTTCTACCTTCATATAAAAAAATAATTAATATTGTAGTAATTTTTAAATTCTTAACGTTGCTTATGTTTAACGTATATTTCAAATTTAGTTTTTTTAACCGACTGCGGCAAACCCAAAGGAGGGTAATGTTTTGCGGCTTTCATTTTTTTTTTTCTCAAGCTTGCTTTTTCTCAAGCTTGCTTCGCTTTATTCATGTAAACTCCGTTCTGATAAGTACCACCGCGACAAAGCTACTACATTAAATTGGGTACTTTCCTGTTGTCGTCGGTGCTACCTACCCCAGAACGGAATAGCATTATAAAATATTAATGAACTGGAACGGTGGTTTCCAGGAACTACGGCCAGGTTAATACTGCCCAATTAACCATCAACGTACAAGATTACGGCATACGGCGAAGATACATCATCCGTGGCGCGCTGAGCAAGTCGCCCAGCTGCACCTTCCCGCCATACTCGCCGCGCCGTCGTGCATCATCGGCCACCCACCATCTCCGGCCTGGGAGGACTGCTGCCGAATTTCTGCAGGGAAGTCCCTTTCACTGCAGGTGTGACAACAGACGGCCGTAAACCCACGACCTTACAAATTTGTGTGCCTCCGCATAGTCAATTTTATTTTTATTATACGTTTTTTATTATTGGACTCACTCGTTTTTTTTTATTTATTTAAACACCGTCCTAAAAGACGATAAAACGGGTGGAGGTTACATTATACAATTTTTATATCAATGTTATTAACACTAGAATATAAGCTGTTTGTAATACTAATAAATTATGGATCACTGTTGACCGAAATAAATTCATTTTAATTTTAATTGAATTTTTAAAAGGGCACCTGGCATTATTATCTTTAAAAAATCCATCAAATACAACTTCACTGATTTAGGAGTGTTCAGAAATTCAACTGCAAAAACACCAGAAACTGATTTTTATCCGTTAGTTATTTTGCAAAGTGGCCTCAGGCGATCCACAACTAAATGATCGTAAAATGCACTAGACGACATTTTAAATGCACAAAAAAGAACTTAAGTACAATACGGCCGACGTATCTTGGAGAGTCTATAGTTAGTTGTTTGGCTGGCAATGAATCTTTTAGAAACGAAAATATCTACTGCGCAACTAATCAGCTAACTTCAGACTCGCCAAGATACGTCGGCCGTATTGTACAAATCTTCTTCACAACCTGTCACACCTAACCAATCCCTGTCACACTAAAACCACTCCAACGAATCCAAACGGAATACCCCTGTACAATTGTCTGTCGAGATATCTTAAGGGCACAAAAGGTTCCCGCAAATTGCCGAAGTAAGTGTAAGGTCCGAACTGAAATACATTATCTGGACTGGATGGTTTCCATCGGTAGATTTATTGTCTCGGACTTCGTACGCTCTGTCCTATTTCCTTGGGATATAAACGATTGTTTTGTCCTTAATTTAACCCTGGATTGGATAAGCAAGGCCTTGGAATTTGTGAAGGTGGATGATCGGAAATTGTTGCAATGCCGAACTGGGATGGATAGTGTTTTGTATTACGTCAGGGCGCTTTTTAAAATACGTTTATACAAGGTTTGTTGGAAAGTGGGTACTAATCCGTAGGCCACTTAAAATATTACTGATGACGGTTTCAAAGAAGTGTAAAAATTTCAAAATTCTTTAAGTTTTATTTCCATGTAAAATAATTAATATATTATTTATTTTAAAAAAAAACGTCCCTTCTTTAGTGTCGAATTCAGAAAATGGAGCTTCTAATTCGTGATGCCAAATATGACCTAAAATGTAAACACAGCGGAACATAGCTGAGGGTAGATAGATTTTAGCATATTTTTATGTAATTTTGAACAGCTATTTCTCTTAAACTATTGTCTTTTGGGGAAAGTGGTAGAACAAAAGTTCCTCATTATTATGGGTACTTTAACACCCTTTCCGATTAGTACCCCTTTCTGACCAACCTTGTAAATTCATTCATATCGTTTATTTGCGTCAAAAAATGTGTGGAAACCGGTTGTCATGGAATGTGCGTGTGATGCGGATGAGGAACATGTCGTGAGAAAAGTTTTGAGTATAAATATATAAGAGTAGAGGAAATCCAAAAAAACGATGGATGGATAATGTAAAAGATAATATGACTAGAAAGAAGGTGACTACTGAGATGACGGCTAATAGAGATGTATGGAAAAAAACACATGCCGCGCTGACCCCAAATAAGTTGGGATAAGGGCAGGAGGATGATGTTTATTTGCGTCAAATGTGGTAAATACATGAAGTAGTACCGACGCCAGCACATCAAACTACCCGAAACTGTCAAATTTTCCCAACCAACCTTGAACCTAATAATTTTGCATTAAGGATGAAAATCTATTAAAGATATTTGACAGATTGTAGCAGCTTTATGTACTGGCGTCTGTACATGAATAATTAGTACAACACATTTCGCCATATCACATTTCGAATAATGTTGGAATGCAAATATAACTAAGAATTCTATTAAGTGGCAGCCAAACCAAGAACATTTAAAAACCATAAAATGAAATAAGTATAGCAAATTATTAGGTGTTAAGACACTGCACAGAAATTTATTAACACTAGGTACAGAATATGCCGTGGGGTGCCGGACGTAGGAATAGCACTACCCCATCACTTCTCATGGGTGTTGTAGGAGGTGACTAAGGGATTCACTAGAGGATGGGCAGCAGCGTTCTCTGAATACTTTAACAACCATCCTACGATCGCCAACCCGCTTGCCAAGCGAGGCGATTATGGCAAATCCTATCTTAGGAAGCTCAACGACCCGAAGCATAACATTACTACCAGCCAGGACCATGATAGTAGGCTATACAATACTCAAACCGCCAGACAGTCATGAAAATACTAAAATTGTATAAATATTCACACTCACAATTTAAGGCATCTATATAAATAAAAGGAGAAGCTGACTGACTGACTGATCTATCAACGCACAGCCTAAACCGTTGGGGTTAGAAACTTGAAATATTGACAGTAGGTTCCTTTTGTAACGTAGGCATCCACTAAGAAGGGATTTTTCGAAATTCAACCCCTAATGGGGTGAAATAGGGGATTTAATTTTGTATGTAAGTTTGTCATTTTTGAAGTAAGAAGCATGAAATTAAATATTAAGGTTTCTGTCTAGAAATAAAACTACACGTGTTTGAGCGTTTTCGAAAATTCAACGCCTAAAGGGGTGAAAATAAGTGTTGAAAGTTTGTATGAGAAATCTGTTACTTTTGAAGTAAGAAGCATGGAATTAAAAATGAGGTTCTTGGTAAGAAATAAATATACACGTGTTTGGAGGTTTTTGGAAATTCTACCCGTAAATGGTAGACATATAGGGGATGTTTTTTTTTTGTTTTTATAACTTCACCTAACGTGGGCTCAACATTTCACGCAAGCGGAGCTGCGGGCAAAAGCTAGTTATTGCAATATAGAAATTCACTGATCGAATAAACACTGTAAGTAATCAACCATTTTTTAAGCAAAACGCATATTTTGTAAGGTAGGTATATACGTTAAAATTCGGGTTGTTTAATTATCTACATTTTTTAATTAGAGCAAAAATTATGATTTATTTTCGCCCTTATTTTGCTCTTGGATCCCTAAGTCACGCACCAATTGCCATCATTAGACTAATGTAGGTACGGAACCCTCGTTGCGCGAGCTCCACAGGTTCTACTTGACATGCACTTGACCTTTTTATTAGGGTTCTGTACCAAAAAGGCACCAAATAAACGTCTATTGGGGTCATTTAATATGCATTTAATGCCTTAAGTACATTTTCGTACTATTAGTGAACATCCAATGAACTTTGAATTTAATGGTATGGATACTAGGCACAATCTACTCATAAACTCATTTGACGACACGTTCGGTACAGTGGCTGAGCAATTGTTTCTGCGCTACGGGTCGTGTGTTCAAATTCACGCACAGAAAAAATATTTGTATGGCCTACAGATAGTTGTTTCAGGTCTAGACGTTTGTGCATGTAAATATTTGTGTCTGTAAACGCACCCACGATACAGGAGAAATTCTAGAGTGAGGCAAAGTTTTGTTAATAAAGGCTCATATTTATAATTTTCTCAAGAAAATTCTAAAAAAAAGAAGAAAGATAAATAATTTTGTTTTTGTACAAAATAAAAAACACAATTAAAATAAATGCAGTACCAAAAAAAACTGTGTGCACTGGCTTTATTATACAGGTTGAAATTGTAAACACTCGACAAACCGAAATGGGAGATTGTACTCATCACTATGAACAACTTTTATTATGCGACCAAACCGGAACTCGCAAAAAAAAATTTGCACTTCCCTACATTTTGACGAGTTATGCGAACATAAATGTAGGGAACATCTGTTTTTTTTTTCGCGATTTCATGTTTGGTCCCATAGTATAAGTTGTTCATAGTGATGAGTATAATCTCCCATTTTGCTTTGTCGATTGTTTACAATTTCAACCTGTACAGATAAAAAATGCCAACACTGACAGCCACAGTGACATCTATAGTGTCGTCTATAATCTGTGCCAATACCGTTAAAACATGACCTCAACCTCATAGCAAAAGGAAGGATTACAGTTAACCAGATAAAAACAAAAGATAAAACGTAGTGCGTCGTATGAGCGCAAAAACATGGATCGAAGCTCCACACAAAGTAAACTAACTATCCAAATATCCACTAACTTAATAGCCGAGGTAAGTGTAAAGATCGCACTTGCACCGTTTCTCACAAAACGGCCGTTCGTGTCGGACGTTTAGCATTAAATATATGTTTTACCACCTTATAAAGATTGCGTCCAAGATCCGCGCCCGGGGCATGCGGCACGAAGCACTTGTATCGCCTACGACAGTTCTTAGCGCTTTTGTAGGCAAGGAGCCTGGATTTAAAATCAAGTTTTCATTGTTTAGTTGATGACGATATAACTTTTTATCGATTTGCATAATTTAATTATTGTAATTAATAAAAAAACCTTTTCTATGTACAGACTCAATTAATTTTTGATCTGTGTTGCTGGGGAGTTTGTAGCGCCATTTCTTCTTCACAACATAAACATTAGGAAACGGTGAAGGGAGGTCGGTTTTGGGGGCTGTTTTTTGTAACATTGACGTTCAAAAAGTAGTAACTAATTCTAGTCTATTTTGAATAAATGAGTTTTGAAGTTTGAAGTTCAAATGTGATTAGCATGAAAATTCACCTGTTTTTACCACTAGCGTTCAGTTCTCTTCATTTAAGGAATTCTGTTGTAGATGCCGCCAGGATTTTCAGAATTTTGTTTGACTGTCTTCGTTTAATTTTTTTTTAAGCATCTCAACTTGTCACGCTTTTTTGTCAATTTCTCCGTCTACTCTATCCTTGACTTCGTAACTTTGTCTATTGCAAAAATAACACTATGGCCCGGAATAATAAACCCCTCTCAACATGGTGGTCTGGGAGCAATATTCCAGGTGGATCTGTCAAAATGTAAACGTCATGGCAATTTCATACATTTACAATTTATTTTTTTATCCATTCTGCCTTTCCAAGGGTTATTAATAGGTACTACAATTAAGCTCTCAAACGGGGATATTTTATAAATAGGTCTAAATCTCTCTCTGCTACACTCCGTGGATTTCGGCTTCACTTTCTTTATCTGTTTGTCTCCTTAAGATTCGAAGCTTTTAGTTCCTGTTCGGGTCTCCCATCTCCCGTGCTATAAGGCGTTGTACACACGCGGCTAGCGTCGGTGTGCAGTGCGCCCGCGGCCGCCATGTGTGCCGCGTGATGGTCTGAGCGCCGTGACTCGCGCCAGGAATGTTTATTGCTCCTGCCAGGGTTTGCAGGACTAGGGAATCTAAATTGACAACGCAGTTAATAAAGACATCGGTTCTGTTTGTCTGTAGCGGAATTAAATGTGAAGTAATGTTCTAGTAGTTAGTTATTTAATGCAATAAATAAACATAGTTTGTAGTAGTTTCTGGAAGATTCTGAAAAGACTGGCTATCGTGGTTTTTGTTAGAGATTTGAAGATGTGAGTCTTAATATTATTAAAAACAGAGAAACGGGCTTTTACTGTCAACGCCATAAACTAGTTACAAAATGTAGATAGTTATGAATGAAGATTACGTCACGCTAAAAATAAATAGGGACATCATAAAAAATCCTTCCCAATATCCCAGTATCAAACCCTTACAAAATAAGGATAGACACATCCCTACTGCTCAGTTTAACACTTTAATGCCCGGTACACACAATCAGATATTTGTTTTAAATTATGGTAATAAAATGTCTGTGAAAGTCACGAGCGGTTGAGCGAATGCGCGTGCGCTGGCAGACGGGATGAGCGAATTGGATCTGGATCGGGATCGAGGATTAAGGGCATTAAACGTGAGTCAAATTTGTTGCAGGTTAGGTCAAATAAATATTAGAGATGTAAGGCGTTTTCAGAACAATTTTTTTTGGGTTCATATCTTGATTTATTTCATAACTAAAGTATGGTATTGGTATTTCAATTAGATCATTTTCATATGCATTGTCGCGAAAAAAAAAAGTTACTGCCGCGTTCCAAAGTGTAGATTTCTATGGAAAAGAACGGGCAATAAACTCCATGGTTAATCTATAAATTTACAAAAATTTGGTTACATTGTGATTAAGGAAATAAATGAGAGAACAATGTGAGCTATGCTGTGCTAATAAGAGTACCTACAATTCATTAACTATGGCAGATTAGAGATGACTAGTCACAGCTGACGGCGCCATAAGATAGTTAGACTAATTTAGTATCTACCTACCAAATCATGAATGAACGTGCAAAAGCACTACATCGATTATGGAAACATTGACTTGTAGGTACTATTTTTATGTATAATTAGAATTACTACACACATATAAAGGATCCTAAATCTCAACAGAAATATTTTAATCATAAACCCCAATTAATTAGTGTTGCCGATCTATAGTCGAATATCGATGGCAGTACGATAGTCCATCGATAGTTTAACGATGGTATGACTATCGATAGCTTGGAAGGTGACAATAGTATTCACAGAGTGCAATACTATCGATAGTATCGACGTTCAGAAAAGCAATACTGTCGATAGTATCGAAGTTCATAAAGCAATACCATCAATAGTATCGTTAATATCGAAAATACTATACACTATCGATACTAAAAAACTATCGATAGTTTTGTTTTGCTGAGCTTCGATAGTATCGATACTATAGATGAAGTAGCTGGTTTTCAATTTAAACTATCGATAGTGAAAATATCTATCTATAAAACAACTACAATTAATATGAAGTGAACAGCGAACGCACGTTATCACAACATCGGTATCTCGGTATTGTAAACTAATTAATATTATCATTGAACAAGTATGGTAAGGGTCACCGTGCGAGTGGCAAAATGGCTTACGTAAAGCTAAAGGTTCTATCAGCAGTATCTATTTAGTGGCTTATTAAAGCCTGACTTTTGGTTCAATAAATATTGCAAAAAAACTATGCAACATGATGTGGTGACAAATTATGTACTTTAGTCCTTTTTTTTTTCTCTTGGGATAATCCTCATGAATACCCTTCGCCCGGGGATGGCGAAGATGTACTTTAGTCCTGACAAAGCATCAAGTGGTAATGTACACATAGCATAAGCATAATCAGACCATTACTGTTCCACTGGCAAGCACGGGCCTCTTCTCAGAATGAGAAGGAAGTACACCTTAGTCTACCACGCTGGTTTGACTACACACACCCTTATCAACTTTTGGAGCCTTCTCAGGTATGCAATTAATGAAGGCACGGCGACACAGCTGACGGGCACGACTAGCGCGATATCGCTCCACACAGTCAGTTAACTTGGGACGCTAAAATTACTCAGATACAGAATACTAGCGATGGGCGTTGAATCAACGAACTAGTTGAATCAACGTTGATGTCTCTTCAACGGAATTAACGTTGACCGTGTACAAATCAACTCGTTGAATTCGTCAACGAGTTACGAGACAACGACGTTTATGAATTCAACTCGTTTCATCGTTTGACGAATTCAACGAGTTGATTTGTACACGGTCAACGTTTTGTTATTTTCAACGTACGTAAATTGTATTTCTTTAAAAATAAAACTCCCGCTACGACGCGATAGTCTTGACAAGAATTTGAACTCTAATTAACGAATACAAGATTTTATATCTATTTAGTAATTTGATCAATGTCATTATTTTTTAAAGAAACTAAACATAGAGTAAGAATTAATAATGTCATATTATTAATTCTTAAAATGATCATATTCGTGCGCGGAATGAAACGTTTCGTAGGTAGTAGGTAAAGTCATCATAAAATGTTATCCAATTTCATTAGGTAAACTGCATCAAATTGTTCGTAAATTAACATTACAACAGCATACGTTAATAAAAGCATTTAGGCGTTTATCGTTCATGCAAGTTGACGTTCGTAACACGTTAACTCGTTGACGAAATTAACTAGTTGATCAACTAGTTGACAAACGCAATTCAACGTTAACGTTTCGTTGACGGAAAAACCTTCAACGACCCATCGCTACAGAATACCATGGTTCATTTTTTGAAAACTTTTTTGTTGATTGTGCAAGAAACCTATGCAGGGTCATTCACTGTCACCAGTAGATCACGCGGTTTGAAGAAATTACACGAATTCATTTACACCCTGTATAGTCCTTGCCATATTTTCGGTGAACTAACCAACTCAAAAAAATCTTTCAAAAAACCAACCAACACTCTAATCTACCCATTACCTATACCAATAACACACAAATAACAGATATTAAGATGAGATACAATGTCTGCTGTGTGCGGACTGACGCATACTTGGCTCGAACGGAGCGGGAAATGCGCAGTGAGAGATAAGCCGATCCGAACGGACTTTGTGATGTCTACTGTCCGCGCGTCTCCGCTGTGCGAATGTTTTGTGTGGACAAGCCTTTATTATTCATGTGTTGTTGCGTCACTATATATTTTTTATTGAATTTTGCTTCAGCTGTAGGTACTATCTTTTTACGCGGTGGATTATAAAACGTAGGCCTTTCATGGTTCGAGAGTGGGGTTTATGCAGGATACATTTTACTGTTCTACCATTACAAGCAGCAATTGAAATGTATTCCCAAAAGTACGAAGGCTGGATTTCACCAACATTCTTTCCCCGGTTAACTTTTTACCCTGTGGGGAAAGTAGGTGTGGTGTTCCTCCAACCAAAGGGAAGATCCTCCATCCAGGCGGAGTCTTACGCCTAGCGGGCTACTGCCCAACAGTTAATTTTTTTTTTTTTTTTTTTCTATTGGAATGCAGTAGGTCGTCCTAGGGGACGGTTTCTACGTAACCGGGCAGTTATTGGCGAGACCTGAAGGGTCTCCAGCCAATGGGGGGAAGTAAAATACTTAACCTAAGCTAACTACTTGTACTACACTAACATCATGACTACCTGCAACAACAGCACTAAGAGCGACCCCTAGTGGGACTCGGACCTCGGCTTAGGGCGTTGCTGGCGTGGACATAGGGGGGGGGAGACAGCTTGATGAGGGCTGAATTATCGGGGTGACTGCGGAGTCTGAAGAGACGACCGGCTCTACGACGGGAGAGCTCGGTGGATCGTGACCGGGCCCAACAGTTAATGTTGGGAGGTTGTATATATACCTACTATCTGCGTGTTAAATCATGATAGCGCGATGTAGGAACTGTCATCTAAGAGAGTTGTCGATATTGTCGCTATAGTCGCCTACACTATCGGTCGTGTGTTACGTAGTTCGCATGTGGCGTGTATAGATGCCGCCACAACCCCAAAACCAAAGAATTTATGTTGGTGAACACCAGCCTAAGTCAGCACGCGTGATTTAAATTTCTTAAATCCCGCACAAATACTGTTATTTTATATAATGAGGATCATTGTGTATTACTGCGGAATTTTGATTTTCCTTGAGACAGCGGATATTTTCCCTCGTGTGGGGATGGGTTAGAATATAAAACTTCCTCACCGCATTCTGGGAACAGAAGCGTGTTGTAAGATTCAAGAAAACCCAGCACGCTTGATGGTAGGATCTATACAGTTTGCCTGGCTAGTTACCACCTATAAAGTCCAGTGCCAAGCAGTTTAATGTGTTCAGTCATGTGTATGTGAGAGCCAGAGGTATTAAATAATTCCTCTATATGTATTTCTGTTACTTGGATTCGTGTACTCCATCTTAAACCCTGTCGGCGCTTACCATCAGATACGACTTGAACCAAAAGCGACAAAGCAAAATAATTTAAAATAAAACCGGCCAAGTGCGAGTCGGACTAGCGCATGAAGTGTTCCGTATCATTATCTATTCTGTTTTTTAGTATTTGTTGTTATAGGTGCAACAGAAATACATCATCTGTGAAAATTTCAACTGTCTAACTATCACGGTTCATGAGATACAGCCTGGTGACAGACGGACAGACGGACGGACAGCGGAGTCTTAGTAATAGGGTCCCGTTTTACCCTTTGGGTACGGAACCCTAAAAAATGGCGATTGTCATACCACGTTACCGAAACCTGCGACGGAAGCAGCTGTAAGCTAATTAAACCGGAAAAATGTTAGGCTTTTCCATAAAAATAAACTACAAGTAACACCAACTGATTTGTATTTGCTTTGATATTGTGACCACTCTTTATTGCTGTTTTTAAGAATCTTGAAGGGCAAGTTATGATAGCTTTTATGGACTGCTGATAAGGACTTTTTTTCTCTTATTTGGGGAATAAATTTGACATTTTCACAAGCTGTCATGTCAAATTTATTCTCCAAATTGTTTATGAATTCTGTCATTTCGTACGTAATTACGTAAGTAATTCGACGTTGGTAAAATGAATTACCATTTTAACAAAATAGTTCGGAAACATCTACTGCTACTTCTTAATGATCAACGCCGGGTATTTGCGACGGCTTCATTGTTTTTCTATTTTTTCTACAGTTAATTTTATTATTTCTACGCCGCGCCTCATCCACACAAATCCAGCGCACACCTACGAGCGAATCAGAGCAACCCAGAGCCGCATTGTTGCACTGATTTAGAACGGCAGACATCTCCAAACTAACTCAGCCCGTTCTCACGTATTAATATATTCTATTCGATTCGATAATTCGCTAGACACCTACCGATGTATCGATTAGAGAGCGATTATCGAGTTCCGAGGCTCGTTCAATAGGTTTTGCTGTTTGAAGATTGGAAGTGGATGCTAGACGAATGCAAGTTTGTTTGTGTTTAGTATTTCGGGTGATTGGAAATGCAGGATTGAATTTATGTTTGTTTATCAATTTCTAAGGTGCATATTACACGCTCAATTTTTATCACTATATTTCGATCGCGATCCTGGATGGTGATATTGTAAACTTCTTCTTCTATCGTGTCAGCACGAGCTATAATACGAAAACAGCTCATGCTGTGGTGAAAAAATTAGCCAGTCAGCAAGGTTGGTAACGGGGCTGACTGCCCAGGGTGCGTCAGACGTACTTAAGTATCGTCACTCGTGGAGGCTCTTTTCATGAACCCATTGTAAACTAAATAATATTTTGATCGATTCGCATTAACAGTGCATTCGCCTAAAGCGCAGTTCAGACTACGCTATACTATTTCGCTATATAGTAAAGCATATTGCGTCATAAGCTTTAACTATATAGCATGACGTTCACACTATACGCTATGCCGCAAGCCAGTCTACTATTTATAGCAAGTTATTTGACGGCGATCCGTCGGGCGACGGACGGGCTAGAAGGGAGGCGGGGTGGCGACCGAAAAATCGCACGATATAGCTCTGAAAATTGTTCAAGTTTATAGCGTACAGCAAGCCAATACTATATAGCATAGCGTTGTGTGAACGGGTCCATATTAAATGTAGGCATGTATTTAACGCGGCGACAAACTAATCTGATTTAGGGTTTTAAAAATAATTAAAATGGGTAGCAAAAATAATAGGTTTGCAGCTACAGTGAAGTAGCATTTGAAGTATAAAGTAGCAGCTTTATTTTTAGTTGTAAGCTTTGTTTAAATTTAAATTAGCAGTGATCTTTTGGTTTTTCTTTTTAAACTAGGTGGAGCTTAAGTTGCTGTAGTAAGCTGTAGTTTAAAGTAACCTAACACGAAGGGGATGACGGGGGCTTCGTTCGCTCGCTTCGCTCGCTCACTCTAGCCCCCGTCATCCCCTTCGAACCTAACTTATCCATGTCGGGATTCCCCTTAACCACCCTGCTAACATTATTAGTCGCCAAGTCATTATTTATAGCTCCTCGCCTCATATTATTAGTTGCAAACACTTAGTCGCCTTTTAAGTTATTAGTCACCTGGAAAATAATAAGCCTTAAATGTATACTGAGCGATATCGCTGTGCTGTATAATATTTGCTGTATACTATTATATTATAGCGTATTCTTAACTACGCGTAAGGCGTATGCTACACGCGTAATATTTATTACTTTATTTCGATAGCAATCCTGGTTGGAGATATTTATTGAGCGTTTAATCCATACACTGATCTAAACAGTGTATTGATTGATTCGCATTAAAAGTGCATTCGCCTAACAGACTAAGCTAATATTATTTATTGACACATTTTAAAAACACTATCCACATAAACAAATATAATATTTAAAATTAGCTTCGTCCGTGTGTCACTCCAAGGGTACCATTTGAAAATCAGCGCTGGATATTTGACGCCCAGCATATGCTGAGTTGGTGACACTTTCGGCATGGGCATGCTCGACAGCATGAAAAATTGATTCTTTTATAGTTTATGCTATCATTGTATCACTGGGTGTATAAAAATTATTTTCTTTGCTTCTAAGCACGTTGATGCTAGCGGTTGTCTACTGAGCTGTAGGTAACGGCTTAAAAAACGTAGGGCCTGTTTATTTTTCGCAAGTCCGAGTGTTGCTGAAGGCCATTCATGACATTAACTCTGGTAGGAGCCCATGGAACCTCACAGGAAAACGATTGGCCTTTTTTTTTAAGCCGGAGAGAAAATCACAACAAAAAAACCAAACCGTCAAAATTGTGGTCGTGTAATGTATCATAATTATGAGTTTGCGTCAAAATATTTAGCTGCCGTGTGGTGCAATTGACGAGACCTCAGATCACAGAAACAACTGTTATCTGAGGACAAGACAAACATCTTAGGAGGAACCTTAGATCACAGAAAAAACTATGAACTGAGGACGATAATTCAGGAGGCTAATTCTATTGACAAAATTGTTGAAAACTGCAATCGAACCACAGATAAGTCACAACTGTTCGTCAGATTAAGTTTTTTTTTTGTAGCTCTTCCCTCCAATTCTCACTCTCGAAAATACACTCGGAAGCAATGAATCCGGGTCACCAACATTAACCTTAATATCTCAGAAACTAAGAATGATAGCTTATTCAAATAAAAAATATTTTATAGACTATTTAAGATGTTTTATTAATTTTATTTGCGTAGTATTAAATAGTCTTTAAAATACTTTTTATTTGAATAAGCTAGTATTCTGAGTTTTCGAGACATTTTGGTTTATGGTGGTGACCCGGATTCGAGGAGCTCGTGGCTAAATAATTACAGCCGCATAGACCGATCTTCCGGGTTAAGCCACGCTTGCCGAGGTTGGTCTGTGAATGGGTGACCATTTACCATAGCGAGTTTCCTCCGTGCCTCGGAAAGCACGTAAAGCCGTTGGTCCCGGCTGTCATTTGTAGATCTTTGACAGTCGTTACTGTTGGTTAGAAGCCAGAAAGTCTGACAACCAGTCTTACCAAGAGTATCGTATTACCCAGTTACTGGGTTGTGGAGGTCTGATAGGCAGTCGCTCCATGTAAAATACTGATATTCAGCTGCATCCGGTTCGACTGGAAGCCGACCCCAACATAGTTGGGAAAAGGCTAGGCAGATGATGATGTGGTGACCCGGATTCATTGTAGTAAGTTTTACTGTGCAAGTTATTGGACTCCATTGTTCACTTAGTTCATAGGACTTGCAGAAGTCGACTTGCTGCGAGTGTGTCCTCAGTTTAAAACTCGGTTAAACAAGTTAACTTGCGCAGTAAACCTTGGTAGTGGATTCACCTCCGGTTTCTATGTTAAGAATTCTACAATAAACAGTACCTAAGTAACATCTCAAATGTTACTTAGGTACTGTTACGGTGTTGTCAAAAAATGCTTTAAATTCCTGATCAAATATGTATTACTTATGTACTCATCATCATCATCATATCAGCCTATTGCCGTCCACTGCTGAACGTAGGCCTCCCCCAAAGATTGCCATCCATCCCGGTCTTGGGCAGCCCGCATCCATCCGCTGCCAGCCACCTTTTTCAAACTTACTAAAGTACTGCTTATCCTGAATTCTCAACTCTGAAACCGGCTGTTAGCATATGGAAACAATGCGTACTTTTTGATAAAAATATTCACAATACACATTGATTAATTCATTCGATAAACGCTACATATTAAAATAATTTGTCGTCAATTTTAAATTTAAAAGTACGAACTAAATAATTCCAATGCCGACCGATCGGAATTATTTTCAATACTAACCCTACAGCTCTGACCCTTTCCTACACATCTTAGTACCATACACGCTTTAAAAGACTTAGCAGGCTCATTATTTCGAAAGAAAATCCTTGCAATGTTAAGGATAATCGACTTTAACGGTCTTAATTAAACCAGCATAACATTAACCGAGCGATTGCAACCTCACACGCTTCTTAACTACCCATTTACTTAATTGATAATAGATTCCTTGGGTTATAGTTAAAATAAAGTTAACTATAGAATTTTAACGCTGGTTCATGAATAGTTGTTTATTACTATTATATTTTTAAACAGGTAGTTTCAGTGATAATATTTGTTATGTTCGTATAACGGGTTCCACACAGAAATTGTCGAATAGTGTCTCATCAAAGTGACTGATTGTAGGTTTTGTCTATTACTATTGTTTCGAATTTGATTATCATTTGCGTTAACAGTAAAGGAAAAATATCATGAGGAAAACAGAAGACAAAAGAGAGCTCCAAAAAAAACATTCTCTTTGATGAGTGTAGTCCGTCAACCCGCACCAGGCCATGTTTGACTAAGGCACCTCACGCACTAGACGGCCACGACCACGACCAGTGGCCGCAACGACCAGATTATTGTTGCGGCTAAGTGCGCGACGTTTATATGGTTTCTTTAGTTAGTCTGATCGTTGCGGTCACTGGTCGTGGTCGTGGCCGTCTAGTGCGCGAGGTGCCTAAGGCCTCAATGTTCTGAGAAGAAGCCCGTGCCTAGCAGTGGGACAGTATTGGGCTTCTTCTTCTTCTCTCGTGTCAGTACGAGCTATACGAAAATAGCTCATACTGTGGTGTAAAGATTAGCCAGTCAACAAGGTTGGTAGCGAGGCTGACTGTCCAGGGTGCGCCGGACGTACTGAAGTATCGTCACTCGTAGAGGCTCTTTTCATGCACCCCACTCATTTCACTTCACTCACCTTACTTGTAATGGGCTGATTATTAATGTTTACTACATTTAATTTTATTGGGGTATTTTTTTATTGGGGTATTATAAGTTTGAAGCCTTTGTCTAACAGTGTGTATGTGATGTAACATAGGTAAGTTTACTTAACGATACCTGATGCATCGAAGGATATTTAAAAAAAAAAACAAAATTAATGTAGGTACTGTTATTATTTTTTTATGACTTAGCGGGTGTTTCACCAACATTATATCAATAAGTAGTACGTAACTATTCACCAGATAAGCTAAATGTGACCTAAAATATGATATTTTATGCATTCAATAATCTTGTCATTATCACTATTAATATGTGTGAAATGCAAATGTTGCTATTGAAAAGTTTAGAGATCAAATTAGCTCAATAAACAGTTAATGATAGGTTGTAAACACACACTTGTTCTTGTGTTGAAGGATTTTTAAATTTAAGTTTAGTCTATTTGTAAATGATACCGTTTGCTGACTGCAATTTGGAATGCATGCTTATTTAATAACTAGTTAGTAGTAGGTATGCAATTGAGTAACTAAAGGTGTGTAAACAGAGACAATTTAGCCCAGGAGTCAGCAAACTATTTTCGTCAAGGGTCAAAAAACGCAAGAAAGTTTACAGCATACAAGAAATTCAAAAAACAAAAAAAAATTGCTGCGCCAAAACTAACATTCTTGGCTCAATTAATAACGGCTATTTGTTATGGCCATACACTCTAGCTCCAAAAGGGGGTTGGCGGGCCAGATTAAAAACCTTCACGGGCCAGAGCTGGCCCGCGGGCCGCAGTTTGCCTACCCCTGATCTAGCCAAAAAAAAACAGTATTTTGCTATTTCCAAGTTTAGCTACTACTTAACTCACAACTCGACTCACATAGTGCAAGCAAGGCAAGGTGCCCCACACCCACATCCTACAACAACGCGGTATCTTACATCTCTCTCTAATAAACGCACTTACAACAAAGTATAACCCAAAACAGTATCGCATGCATTTGTCCCAGATAAAGTCTTCATATAAATCAGCAACATACTATTTGCTGTATCGACATTTCTTAGAGCGACCATTTTGCATACAAAATACCACGTTACCTTTACACTTACAACCGACACCTTTGATCCTTATTCTGTAAGAAATAGGGTTGAAATTCGAATGATTTATGTTTTCGGGGTAACAAAAGTAAAGTTAGTTGGTATATACAGCGTGTTTTATCTAAATCGGTCAGCCGTCGTGTGGGGGCCGAGGCAGTTATAAATCAATGCATGTATCGGTTGCTGACAATAATAACTATGGGGCATTTCGGTAAATGGCCGGGCAATGTTGTATGGGTAATTCATTTGTTGTGGATAACGTAAGTGAAATTGCGTGAGTTTGTTGATAGGGATTATCTTACAGGGTGTTTATGATTTTTTTCCAAAAAATTTAAGGTGCCTACATTTCTTTTGCATGTTTTTTTCTGAAAAGAGTGCTTTTTTTCGTAAATTCCGTGTAGAGTTTCAAAATTGCATCCAAGGCACTGAAAAAAATGATTTTTAGATGTTTCATTAATGATGCTCAAAGGTATGGTTCGAAGGTGGATAGTTTTTAAAAGTTTCGGCGTCTTCTAATGTAATTATACAAACTTTATAATTTCAACCCAAATCCTAGGTAGGTATAAGGTACCCTTTCAGGGAATCAAAATTAGAACTTCATGTACCATAGATCAAGGCTACTGTGATTCATACATAGATTTAAAATGCAGATTGGTGATAAACGACCAGTGCTTTTGTAACCAACTTCGAAGACGAGGGGATTATCAATTCGATGCGTATATTTTATTTATTGTTTGTACGTTCACAAAATTTTTCGAGATTTGTGGACTGATTTCGGTAATTTGGTGTCAAATACTCTCGCGTTTCTCGCACATGAATTTCATTAAGTTTGGTTGCGTATGTATTTTTATACAATATTATTAGTAATTTCAAGTGCTTTTAATTATCTGTGTAGACGGACGTTCTAGATGCAGTAGAGATCCACGAATTTGTACAGTATTGTACCTAATTGTAATTTGTAACAAAAAGCATATAATAAAAAACTTTAAAACTACAAAACTGACTTAGGGGGCTATGACACTTGTTAGCGACACTACAATTTAATCGTTAAGGAGTGATTCTATCATTACAGTTATCGCTAATATTGGTATGTCAGGATTGTGAGCAAGGTAAATGTAGTAAATAAAACCAACATAGACTCTCCACCACTGAGAGTACTTATAATTGGGTTAGTGTTAGTAACATGAACTAGATCACAATACTTTAGATAATTCAATCATACTTTAGATAATTATTACAAGTTATTACAAGATTATAAAATAAGGACAAGCTAGTCAGATATAAAAGGTCAGACTTCTTCAGCTAATCTATACAGAATACTCTAGACCAATATTATTATCCTCTATGCTCTAGACGAGTGTTCCGTCGTACGGTCCAAGAAGCAATCCCCGGGCGCACCGCGCGAGCCGGTCTCCTCCCTCCAACGGGCAGTGGTGGTCCGATGTTGACGTCACGGTTAGTTAGGTGGCGGACAACAGATGGCGCTCACTCCACGAAGTTCCCGACACGGCCATCCTGCAAGGCGCATGCCCCAGGCGCCCCACGAGTCTAGGTAAAACACTGAAACAAAAACATCATCAGAACTAGTTCTGCAAGTATGAACCGTAAGCCATAATACGCTTTTGAAACATCAGCAAATGCCCACTCTATTACAGCTAGGTCAATTGTACTTAAAGGGGCTATGTCACACTTAAGAGCCCTGGTTTTCCTAGAGCTTACCACTTGGAATCACTTGCATTTAAAGAGCTTTTCGCTGCACTTAAATGTACCAAGTTGTTTTCCAAGCTTTATTCACATTTGCTGGTGTTTCTATCCTGGGGAAGATTATGGTACATCAAGGCCTAACTTAAGTATTACCTTCGGACCTTAAACAGAATCAAATAATACAGTACACATCTAGGTTACACCTGATCACTCATCTTTGACTCATCATGTTACTCATGTGCATGTCCATGACCAAAGCCACATGGAAAGCATAAAATAATGTTTAAATCGAATAGAGCCTGATATCCCATTGTAATCCAACAAGCTCATCAACCCTAAGTTGAACTAGTTGATATTTATTTCCGTTTCAACCTGGTTGTATATTCGTTCATAACTTTTCATAACAAACATCTTATAAACATTAGATTTCAATATTTTCACTTCCTACGAAGCACTTCACAATAAAATACTCTCTCAGATGCCTTTAGGGAAGTTCTGCTTTGGTTAAACATCAAATTATAGTTATTCAATAATTTATTATTATGCATAAACACTTCAAATATTTCTTGGTCAAATATCTCAATGATTCACAAAGTCATGATACGCATTCGAACCATCAGCAAATGTCTCTATTACTGCTAGGTCAACCGCACTCAAAGGGACTATGCCACACTTAAGTCCTGGTTTTCCTAGAGCTTACCACTTGGAATCACTTGCATTTAAAGAGCTTTCGCTGCACTTAAACGTACCAAGTTGTTTTCCAAACTTTATTCACATTTGCTGGTGTTTCCATCATGGCGTAGATTTTGATACAAATGTTTTGTCTAGTTTCGCAAGTAAAATATAAGCAATACTTTATATGAGGCTGTGTGGCCACTTCATTTCATTTACAATAATATATAAAGCACTGTATTTATTAATTATTTACTTTGAAGAGTCTTTGTGTCAAATTTCAAGTTTATAACCCCATGGAATAATGATTTTCATACAAACTTTCAACTCTTATAATTTCACCCCCTCATGGGTTAATTTACAAAAACGCTCAAACACGTACTTCTATTTCTAATTTATTTCATTTATCAATTTATAGCATTGCATTTATATTGCATTTATAGCATGCAATTTATAGCACCCGCCTTGGATCTAGCCATATTATGGCATCACCCGCCTAGGTTCCAGACCTATAACAATTATCACCAATAAAAAATACTATTTCCGTTTTCATCTACAAAAATACATTTTAAACTTTTTTTTTGTAGGTACTAACAAAACTACTTTTTAATTTCAATAAACTATTTTGCACTATTCTGCAACAAGAATTATAGCAAAACCAATAGAAACAAATAGGTATCAATATTTTCAAGCATTCATTTTTACTGCATTTTCATTTATCAATTTATAGCATCACCCGCCTTGGATTTAGCCAACTTATTTGGCATCATCCGCCTGTGCTTTATCAACATAAATACATTTTAAACCATAAAGTAATAACAATTTACTTTTAATTTCAATACACTATTTTGCACCATTCTGTAACAAGAATTATAGCAAAACCAACAAAAACATATAAGTATCAATATTTTCAAAACATTAATTTTTTTACTGCATTTTCATTTATTAATTTATAGCATCACCCGCCTTGGATTTAGCCAACTTATTTGGCATCACCCGCCTGGGATCCTGCTTTCTCAACATGGCATCACCCGCCTTGGATATAGCCATATCACGGCATCACCCGCCTGGGTTCCAGCCCTATAACAATTGCTTCGTCATGTCCCAACCCCGGTTTGCCATACCGGGTGGTACCTCAGGTCAACCCTGGTTGCATCTCACGACAAACTCTAATGCGACTGCAACGCATTTATTTACAGAAGCAAATATAGATACCATATTTTGTTATTTTACACGAATAAACACATATCATTTAATATTTATTTTACTCGAATAAATACCCTTTGATATTATTATATTTCCTTCATCAAACTCCCTTCACACATAAGTAGGTATAATAAAATGGTTGCGACTCACCGGATTTATCACCTTTTCTCGGTCTCACCATTGTAATCTCACTCGTATAATCATGTTTTCGTCAGTCCGTCTACAGGGGAGTATACTAAGTACACTATTTACATGTGGGTATACAATCATAATGTGGACTGGTTTTTTCTTGTTCCACTTCTGATGTTAGCGACACTACAATTTAATCGTTAAGGAGTGATTCTATCATTACAGTTATCGCTAATATTGGTATGTCAGGATTGTGAGCAAGGTAAATGTAGTAAATAAAACCAACATAGACTCTCCACCACTGAGAGTACTTATAATTGGGTTAGTGTTAGTAACATGAACTAGATCACAATACTTTAGATAATTCAATCATACTTTAGATAATTATTACAAGTTATTACAAGATTATAAAATAAGGACAAGCTAGTCAGATATAAAAGGTCAGACTTCTTCAGCTAATCTATACAGAATACTCTAGACCAATATTATTATCCTCTATGCTCTAGACGAGTGTTCCGTCGTACGGTCCAAGAAGCAATCCCCGGGCGCACCGCGCGAGCCGGTCTCCTCCCTCCAACGGGCAGTGGTGGTCCGATGTTGACGTCACGGTTAGTTAGGTGGCGGACAACAGATGGCGCTCACTCCACGAAGTTCCCGACACACTATCATATATCTAGGATCATACATAGGATCATATATTATGTCTTATGACCTCTAGAGTCATATCTTTGTGTGAAGATATGATTCATATGTCTATACCTATTACACTGTCATAATATCTATGACTCATAGATCTATGACCATAGATATATCATAGTGTAATAGCCCCCTTAAAAAAACTGAAAGGAATAAAATAATAACCATATTATAAAATTATCCGTTTCATGAGTCGGGCCTTCAATTAGATTCAGCGTGAATTAGCACCGACTTCTTAAACTATTAATTTCATAATAATTATGGTAATTGTTTTATGTAGGTACTCCTTTTAGTTTTTTTTTAAAGTCGATTTTTCTTTTTTCTGGTCAATCTTTTGCTAATAGACATTCCCATTATTTCTTAATTTCGCACTACCCGCAACACATCATGACTTTATATCTCGGCTGTCATAAAGGGCCAATCTCCCATACCGAACCTTTGACCACGCCCACTCAATGACAATAATTAACGCACACACGTAACACACACTAAATATGTATGAGAGAACGGCACGCATACTGATATGCGTACTCAAATACCAATCATGGCTGACCCCTCAATGGGTTTGAATTTAGAATCGATTATTTGTATTTCGAATGATATCATAGACTTGTTGACGTTTGGTATAAACTTTTGTAATAAGATGATGATAATGAAATCGTACCATCAGCTAAAAGTTCTATATCGGCTAGAGAATTGCATAATCTATAACCTTGTATAAACTAATATAACAATAAGAGTTACTCGTACCATTTAAGAGATATTTACGAAAAACCGATTTTTTGGACGTTTGACACTGAATATTTTTTTTTCCACACGGTTCTATTGTGTTCAAATTTTGGAAAATAATATAGACCAAGTAATGTTGGCTACATTAGTGCCGTATGATTGTTGAATAGATAAAATATGTAATATTTAGTTAAGGAGTGGGCATTGGTCATGGAATATGGAATTAAGTTACCTACTTGTAGTTAGGCCTATCAATTTACATGTATTCTGCACGATTTTGTTAACTGGGACAATTATAATAAATTATAGTATAGGTATAGATACAAACTTCATACATGCTCAACGCCACGCCTGTGAGCCCCGAGAGGTAAAAATAATAACAATATAAATGCTAACCGTGATTACATACACATTAAACTAAAGCTTGTAAACCCTAAAGGGGTAAGCAGAGAAAAGAAAGCAAGAAAAAGTATTTATTTGTACGCCCAAGCGGCCGCACAACGCATACTTATACAGGATGTTAACGAATTCCGGATGTCACCACTGCGTCGACTGCCCGGAAGACACGGCGCTGCACACGTTGCAGGAGTGCCGTGCGTGGGCAACGCAGCGCCGCGAACTAGTCGCGGCGGTCGGTGGTGACCTCTCGCTTCCAGCCGTGGTTCTGTCCATGGTCGGGAGCGAGAATGCGTGGGAAGCCGTCGCCACCTTTTGTGAGGTGGTGATGGCGACCAAGGAGGGAGCAGATAGGGAGCGAGAGGCGACGGCCACTCTCCCTTCCCGCGCCAGACGCACCGGGCGCCGCCGGAGGGCGCGCGACGATCTCCGGCAACCCTAGTGTGTGGCCTGCGGGCGACGGGTTAGGGGACCCGTCGCCCGACCAGTAGTAACAGGCCCGAGAAGGAGGCGCGCATGTGTTCCGTGTGCGCCTCTCAGGAGGACGTGGGGCAAGGCTCCACAGAAGGAGAGGTCTGCCAGGGGTTGGCGGACCGATTCCTGGCGGGGTTGCGGTGCATGCAGCTGCGAATCCCGTGACCCCGGCCAAGGGTCAGGAGTAGGAACACCGTGGGTTTTTAGCCGGTAAGAGTCCGGCATAACCCTTCGCTTTCCCGGGGCGAAGGGTATCCATGAGGATTTTACAAAGATAAAAAAAAAAAAGTTGTTAACGAATTAGTGTAATTCCTTCAAACCACATAATCTATTAATGGTATAGATTAACCCCGCACTGGATTTAGATTGTTTTTTTTTCCCAAATCTTTTTTTTATGTGACAGAAAAGTTCGACACCATGCATAAATGAATGAAGACACGGCGATACAGCTGATGGGCACGACTAGCGCGATATCGCTCCACGCAGTCAGTTAACTTGGGACGCTAAAATTACTCAGCTATAGTACATGGTTCATTTTTGGAAAACTTTTTTTTTGTTGATTCTGAAAAATTTCTATGCGGGGTCAATCAGTGTCACCCGTAGATCACGCTGTATGAAGAAATTACACGAATTCATTTACACCCTGTATACAGGGTGGTAATTTGAGATGGGGCATGAAGAGCAACTACCTTAACCATTGTAACTACAGGAAAACGTTCTTAGAAGACTACCCCTAACTTTTGAGATAATTACAATCGGCATTCACAGATTTTGAAAAAAAAGTACAGTCAGCGAGAAAAAGGGCTGTTTTCACTAATCTTTTTTATGATGCCAATCGATCCCATTTCCCATAAGAATCAAAAGACTCTTCCTGACCAACTGAGGTTCGAGTACTAGAAAAGTCAGAAATCGCAAAAAACTTATTTGAGATGGGGTAGTATTAGTAATAAGGGCAGCTACCTTAATCGTTGTGGCTACAGGAAAATGTTCTTAAAAAACTGTCCATAATTTTTAAAAATATTTCGAACTGCATTCACAGATTATGAAAAGAAAAAAAAAATTTTTTTCTTCTTTACCCTAACTTTTAACGAAATGTTGTTTTTCGTGATTTCTGATGTTTCTAGTACTCTAACCTCAGTAGGTCCAGAAGAGTATTTTGATCCTTATGGGAAATAGGATCGATTGGCAGCATAAAAAAAGTTTTGTGAGAACTGACCAATTTTTTTTTTCTTTTTTTTTGTGCATTTCGAAATAATTTCAAAAATTATGGCCAGTCTCTTATCAACATTTTCTTTTAGCGACAACGATTAAGGTAGCTGCCCTTATAACTAACCCATCTGAAATAGTTTTTTGTTATTTCTGACGTTTATAGTACTCAAACCTCAGTTGGTCCGGAAGAGTGTTTTGATCCTTATGGGAAATGGGATCGTTTGGCATCATAAAAAAGTTTTGTGAAAACAGCCCTTTTTCTCGCTGACTGTATTTTTTTTTCAAAATCTGTGAATGCCGATTGTAATTATTCCAAAAGTGAGGGGTAGTCTTCTAAGAACGTTTTTCTGTAGTTACAATGGTTAAGGTAGCTGCCCTTCATACCCCATTTCAAATTACCACCCTGTATATTTAATTTTCTTAAAAATTATAATTTATATACATGTATAGGTATTCTAAACGTGTTATTAAATTTAAATACAAATCAATCTCTGCATTAAAAGGTAACCCAGTCATTAAAAGCCTTCAGCGTTCCAAAAACTCTTCCCACCTCCTACATAAACTCTAAAAATAAATAAAACACCAAATAATTCAAAAATACCGTGTGATTTACAGCAATAAGGCAGATGTCTCATTAAGGGGTCACAGATCAGTGGCGGCGTGACGCTGGATCCGAACCCGCTACCGCGCTACGCAAGACCCGTTACTGACAGTGGTGGTAAACATTGCACTTTTTTAAACGGAAAAAAATGTTTTTGCGAGCTCTCCGCGTGAAGAGCTTGTGTTTGGTTTCGGTTTAAAATTGTTGAGCGTCTCTGAAGTAAGTAGATGCACACAAATAGAGATGTCATTCGTAACCACAGAAATCTAAACTTCGTAACTAAATATAACGCCTTTAATCCCCAAAGGGTATGGCAGAAGTGTATGGTACACCCTCATTTAGCCGTTAAGTTTAAATCCCATGTAATAGGAGGCGAGCCTATTGCATCAACCGGGCACAAATCCAGATTCTGGGCTGCTACTGAATAATTCCACACGGAAAAATCCAATAATACTGCCCGACCTGGGGATCAAACCCAGGACCTCACGCTCGGCAGTCGCGCTCGCGACCACTAGGCCAACGACGCAGTCAACTTTGTAACTAACTTTTTATACTGTTGGTATCCCCAACATTTTATTTTATAATTTTTGATTTGGCAACACTGAGTGTGTCTGTCAAAAAGTTGTTGGTACGCTTTTAAAAGAAATACACGGTTTATTATCCACGGGACCTTTTTCTCATTTACTACGAGCCCAGCAGTAAAAATTATAGATTTCAACAATACACCTATCATTAGGTGATTACCTACTTATTTAAGTCACTCTGTTCTCACATCACACATATCTTCCTACTCGAATTCTTCAGACACAGAGTCAAAAAGCGAGTTGTTAACTTTGAGAAACTGCCAGTCACTGGTAAGGTGAAAGAAAAGAGAGCTAGGGAACGAAGGCCTATGCGTTGGTCCGAGCAGATTCGCTCGACTCTCGACTCCAGTGTTAGCGACGCTGTCTACGCTGCAGAAGATAAAACTAAATGGCTGAACGGGGTTCACAGTAAAATGCCGTAATACAGATCATAACCCAAAGCATTAAGGAGAATGACGCAAGGAGGAAGTAAAAGAACACTGCTTGAAGAACGGCTCTCAAAAGAAAATAATAGTAAAAATTCTCTCGTTTCTAAAACTAGAGAATTGCTATATTTTACTAACAGACAGCGCGGGAAATCGACAACATCGTCAAACAAGTTAACGCCTTGAACTTCACCGTGTTTTTAGTCGACACATGTCGTGTCGTCTACTAAATTTGACAGCTCTTATTTACCTCCGTCTCTTTCTTATTTATTTTATCAGAGTAAAAAATATAGCAATAGTCTAAATTAAGGTTTGTTTGCGCAGAACAATCGACTGTAATGTACAGACGCCAGCACATAAAGCTACTACAATCTGTCGAATTTCTATAATAGATTTTCATCTTTATCGCAAAAGCATTAGGTTCAAGGTTGATTGGGAAAATTTGACAGGTACCTAGGGGTAGCTTGATGTGCTGGCGTCTGTACTTATTATTCACCACGCTGCTGCTGGATATGCTGGATGGGTTTATGCTTGGTGGTGCTTTATTATTAAAAGGTTTATTATCTACACTTGTTCTCGACTAGGTTCAGCATTTTTAGCCCAAATTTTTATTATAAAAAAATAAATGTTTATGCAAGTACTGTTTCAATATTTCGAACCCCTGGCAAAGAACTGATCTTAAAAACGTAATTATACACACGGATGCGCATGATTCACGAAATATTTGAATACTGTATTACATACATTCGCTACGCTGAAACCGACTTAGCTGCATTTTTATTGCAACCAAAAATGTACTTAAAACTTCTCCAACTAAAGTTCACTTTCATTTAGCAAAATATAAAACAACGGATCTTAAAATTCGAACACTGTTATGCTTAACGTATCTTTAATAAGCATCTTTGGTAAACAAAATTTAACTTTGCAACACAAAACATAAAGTTGATTATTCTTTGAGATAAATTCGAACGATAGTTGAAGAAGAGTGATGTGCAGACGCCGTGGGAACGATTCAGTTTGGGTAATGTTAGTGCTTGAAGGAGAGCAACAACTCGCGATCGGTCCGACGATAGCGCTCTACAACATGCTATTTACTTATATTGGAACGTAATAAACACTATCGAAAGATTTACGTACGTTTTTATGAGAACAATGCTCCGCTAGAACTGAATTTGCATGTTTTAGTCTAGAAAGGTTATTTTGCTTACAAAGTTAGAGGTCTGAGGATCAATATTCATTGCTTTGATTAGGATTATATACCTTGTAATTTTGTATTAAAAATACCTAAAAGTCTGTTTTTACTATACAAGTACCTTGCTCGCATATACAATACGCGTAAAATGAGTTTGCCTTTCTGAAACCAGGCTTTGAGTCCGTTCCTTACTTCAGAGAGTCAAAATTATTTTACGCGTACTGTATAACCGTATGGGGCTACAACTCAATGTAAAACTGGTAAAGACACATGCCTATAGCTTGCACAATGGCATGCAAGAAGCTTGCAGAAGCCAGTTACTGCCACGTGTATACATAAAAATGTATGCCTGTAGATGCAAGTAAATTGCAGAGCATTTAATTTTTTAGCATGCAATGTGCAGTGGTGTTGGCAAGGGATGCACGTTGCATACGAAATGGCACGTCTGACCACATCACATAGCTACAGGCATGCCATTTCAGTAGGCTATAAAAGACTGTGCATAAGGCATGCCTGCCATGCATTTATTAACACATGCCGATTTATATTTAGTTTCCTATTTTACTGGCATGTGTATTCCCGCCTCAATGTAATGGCAACTTGCATGCAAGCTAATCTTTCCACTAGGCAAGCTACTTATAACCTGCAGGTTATTTATACCCAAAGAGAGTCCGTCAGCTCTGCTTCGATTTACACTGTGTATGGTTATGAAGACGTTTAATAAAAGCAAATCTAATTTGTTTTCTTCTATTCAGAGAAGTAAACAAAATAGAAAGAAAACACCAAGTAAAAGACAATGTAATCAAGAAACAGTTTATTTATAAATTCATCTAAATAAACTTATGCCCCCTTATTACAAAAGATAGTCTAACAAAAACCTAGGTCTTAAAATAGCCCCGTTTCTTTTTGTTAAATGACATAAGAAAGTAATGGGTATATTGTAAATCTGGCTTTATTTTAGTCTCGGTTTAAACCACCTTTTGTAAGAAGGGGGTTGGTGTTTTAAACTTTACATATCCCACACAGGTAAGTAATTTATTAATAATTGCTCATTAGTGGTCGTAAACGCGGCTATTGAACGTGAGGTCCTGAATTCGATCCCCGGGTCGGGCAAAATGTTATTTCTCAGTAGCAGCCCGGAGTCTGGATTTGTGCCCGGTTGATGGCAATGGGCTCGTTCCCTATTACATGGCGAAATGAGGGAGTACTACCTCTGACCAGCTTTTCGGGGAATACAGGCGTGATATTGCTATGTAGGTATGTAATAATAAAGCCATTAATTGGTACCCACCTCGTTTCATTAACTTTCCTTCATAAAAGCAGGTGTATCTTCGGACTGACCCCGTGATCTCCAATCACGGTAATCGTTAATCCTTTCGATAATCGATTTGCACGCACGCGACCTTACAACATTGTGACTACGGTTAAAAAATCAATTTCCATTCGAATATGAACCGTATTCGTTTAAAATAAGAATGCATTCATATTTAAATGATTCATTTGTTTTTCTAAATGCATGTGCGTTCGGACGGGACGACCACATCCTGTCTATTATACGATTTTAAATCGAGAACTCGTTCGAGAATCGATGCTTTTTGCCGGAGACGTATCTATACGCGTATAAGTTTTTTTCAAAGAGCTGGGATGAATGATTTAAGTTTTAGAGTTGTGACAAACACTTGAATTTAGTTCGCTACTTTTTGTTAGATTCAACGTGTGAGTCAATCATATTTTTTTGGTTTTTATTATACAGCGTGTCTGGGTAGTCACTTTACATCTGAAAACAATGAACCCTGCTCTGCACCACACGAATACCTCCATAGTAATATAAAAAAAAATCTTATATCTATGGCTACCTCTCACGAAAAGGAGTGAGGTGCGTCTTCGTGGACTGAACGCACTACAGTCATAGTGATGCATTAAAAAAGTCTCCATGAGTGACGATGCTTAAGAACGTCCGGCGCACCCTGGACAGTCAGCCCCGCTACCACCCTTAATGATCTTTTTACCACGGCATGAGCTTACTCTCGTTTAGCCCGGGTTAAAATGGAAGAAGAAGTCATAGTGGGTTATTTTTAACTCAGTACATACTCAGATCCTTTTTTTAGGGTCGGTACCCAAAGGGTAAAACGGGACCCTATTACTAAGGCTCCGCTGTCCGTCTGGCCGTCTGTCCGTCTGTCTGTCCGTCTGTCACCAGGCTGTATCTCATGAACCGCGATAGTTAGACAGTTGAAATTTTCACAGATGATGTATTTCTGTTGCCGCTGTTACAACAAATACTAAAAAATAGAATAAAATAAATATTTAAGGGGACTCCCATGCAACAAACGTGATTTTTTTGCCGTTTTTATAGATAATGGTACGGAACCCTTCGTGCGCGAGTCCGACTCGCACTTGGCCGGTTTTTTTTGTTTTGTTTTCTGAGTAAACAATGCAAAAAACTCTAGATCTAATCAAGATTCGTCAGTAGCAAAAGGTATGATACAGAGCGTATCAGAACATACAGCATGACTAGTTAGTTACCAAGTCTTTTTTTTATTGAATATCTATTTTGTCTCATAGTAAAAGTTGTATAGAATTATGAGCAGACTTCATAGTTTTCTACTAACTACAATTCTACTAACAGAAACTTTTATCAATTGCAACTGATTCGTTCATTCAGGCAGTTTTCGTTTACGAAAACTTTGGTTAAACCAAAATATTTGGTTTTGTTTTTGTTGTCAAACAATTTGATAGTTTTTGTAAACGAAAACTGTCTGAATAAAACGATCCAGTTGCAATTGATAAACGTTTCTGTTAGTAAAATTGGGCTCCAGTCATGCTGTACATTCAGTCCGATATTTCGTACTCCTAATCATCGATATCATCCACATCAAAGTTTAATAAGACGTCAACAGTGTATTATAGTTCTATTGTTCTTATATTATCTGTGGTAATCTGTACAATGACTTGACTTGTATTGACTTGTTAATTGGACATCTTTGATTGTGTTTTGTTTTCGTTTTTCTTTTGCTTGTATGATTGTTTGGTTTTTGTGTTATATCTTTCGTGAGACACATTCGTGTTTATGATTACTTACGGTTTACTCACGTGCATTTTTCGGGATTACCCGACTAGTTTTGGACCCAAACGGAGCCCTTAATCATGAGCTGAACACGAGGCGAATTCGCGAGTTGAACTAGTCGGGCAATCCCGAAAAATGTAGGTACGTGAGTAAACCTTAAGTAATCATAAATATTTTATGATTGTTTGGGTTCGATGTGATTTGGATTTAACTGTTAAATAATACTCGTTAACCTAGTTCATAATTTTATTATGTAGATTTTAATCGGCCGAGAGCCGGTTTTAATCTAAAATAAACAGAGGATTTATATTGCAAAACTGTATGAGAACCTATTTTTAGTTTTTATAAAAACAATTTTCATTAATATGCCATAGAAGTCAATTTTATTAATATTCTTACTTACTTAACTATTTATTGTCTTACTCCATTGTTGCAGTTTCTAATTTATAAAATGAAAGAAATAGTAATCCGTAATTAAAAAGTCATTCCTACTATACATCACTATTATTTTAAAAAACATCCATCTTGGTGCTACACATAAAACGTGCATCGTAACGCCATCTAGCGGCGAGTAGCAGTATCAAACGAAAGCTTTGCTTTGCTTGTAAAAAGTGAATTACAGCTATTTGTCTGCAATTTCGTAATGAAACATGTTTCTTATTTAATCATTTGTATGCACTTAATAAAAGATAAGTTCATCAGGATCATAGCACACAAAAGCACTGCTTATTTCTCAATTAAAATTAAAAGAAATCTCTTCCAACATTTCTACACGTGAGAGGAGAATTTAGAACAAGAAATGTTTCTTTTCAAACTCTTAGAACATCGTCATGAAATCGATTGAATTATATTAAATAATTCGAATAATTTGATTGATTCGGAATCATCGAATAACATCGTGTTGTTTGCAATGCTTTTGTAATCTCCAAGCGTTGCACTATCGCCGAATGACGTAAGTGATAACGATTGGATTGCATTTTGTGTGCGTCATAACTTCAGTTTCCCTATGTGCAATCTGTGCGCTGGGTGATACATAGATGTTACAACTGTACCCCAAGTGTGAGTTTTTTATGTTACTACTGTAGTTGCGTCACGCCAAAAATGTATGAAAATTTAGGCAGCGCCTCTAGCGGCGAATAGCGTGACTAAAAATTTGTTTGACATTTTTGACGTAACGCAACTACAGTAGTAACGTAAAAATCCACACTTGGGGTACAGTTGACTACATACCTCCTATAAGTGCGTTCCAATAACATTGTCAATAAAACTTTGATTAAAGAGTGGCAGGCGAGCATTCTACCACAGAAGCGATGCTTCTACCACTGCAGCACAGATGATAGATTGAAGAATGATGTGATAAGACAAAGTTGTGGTTTAAATGATGTAGTGACAAAAATTAAAACGAGTATGCTTAGGTGGTTTGGTCATGTTGGGATAATGAGGGAACGGCGATTAACAAAAGGAATTTATAAGGCGCATGTACGTTGAAATGTCAGTAGAGGACGACCTAGAAGGTCAAACATTGATGTTATTGGTGACGTTCTTCAAAAAGGACAGGTGCGTAGTACTCTCAACCGGCGTGCGTGTATGACTATGAATGAATATGAATACATATGAATGAATGTGGAAGAAGCGAAAGGAGTATATCAGGATCGTAGCATTTAGCGTTCTACAGTATCTGCCTACCCCCGTGGGTAAAAGACGCGAGTTCTGTGTGAATGGATTCATGTTTTTGTAGCTATGTTGTTTTTTTTTACCTATTTATCTACTACCTAAATACTCTCGCCTGTAATCCCCGAATGAGTAAACAGAAGTGTTCTCCTATTTCTCTCCGATTTTATAATTAACTACCTTGCATCCAAAGTGTAATTTAATGTTATAATCTGGCACTAGCAGACTGTGATTTAATTGAAGATTTAGCTGTACTTTTTAATTTTTGCATGCCGTAAGGTAGAATGTACATGGATTCACTAACAATTTGTTAACACCTTATCTGTAATACCTACATTCTAGGCAAATAAATATTTCTATTCTATTCTACAGGAATCTGAACACCCATGCTTTTCCTCTGGTACTCAGTCTCTAATAGGTACCTACCTAGCGAGCCTTTTTAATAATGACAGTTCTTTTTTTAATAATCACAGCTTAAGCTGCACTGGTGTTGCCTGTAGTAGGTATGAATCAATACTTATTTGAGCTGCTTCAACAACAAATTGGTCCACGTTTGATATCTGCAATGCTATAATACCTATATGCTTAAAAAATTGGGGAATGGGAATTACAAAAGTGTGATTATGGCATTTAAAGCAAAATATAATTCGATAAAACAGTTTATTGAAAAACTATTTAACAAGATTTTTTTTTGCTTACTTTCTATTGGATCTTGAATGCAACTATTATAATCACACGAAAATTCATATATCTTATCTATACATATAATAAAACAGTAAAAAAACTGTGTCTGTACATTGAATATATTTAAAAAAAAATGATTGAGGGGGGTTTAGAAACAGTAATAGAGCACGAATCCAAAAAAAAAAGTCTGTCTGTTTGTCTGTTTGTCTGTTTGTTTGTACACGCTAATCTTCGGAACTACTGGACGGATTTGAATGTTTTTGTTTTTGTTGTATAGGTATTAAATCTGGGCAACACATAGGCTATAATTTATCTTGGAAACTTGAACACCTGATGCAGAACCGCAACAGACCAGCTAAACTATAAGAGATACAAAAATGGTACCATAGCAGAAATTGTTCCACGTGATGAGCATTTTCTGTTGAGAGAATAAATTTGAAGATCTGGAACACCTGATGTGGAACACCAAGAGCCCAGCTACACTATAACATATTTAGGAATGACGTCTTAGCAAGAATTGTTCAGCCTGATGAGCACTCTCTGTTGACGTATAAAAACTGAAGATCTGGAACACCTGTTGTGGAATTCCAAGCGCCCAGCCACACTATCACATATTTAGGAATGACGTTTTAGTAAAAGTTGTTCAATCTGATGAGCACTCTCTGTTGACTTATAAAATCGAAGATCTGGAACACCTGTTGTGGAACTCCAAGAGCCCAGCTACACTATAACATATATAGGAATGACGTCTTAGCAAGAATTGTTCAGCCTGATGAGCACTCTCTGTTGACGTATAAAAACTGAAGATCTGGAACACCTGTTGTGGAATTCCAAGCGCCCAGCCACACTATAACATATTTAGAAATGACGTCTTAGCAAGAAGTGTTCAGCCCGATGAGCACTCTCTGTTGACGTATAAAAACTGAAGATCTGGAACACCTGTTGTGGAATTCCAAGCGCCCAGCCACACTATAACATATTTAGGAATGACGTCTTAGCAAGAATTGTTCAGCCTGATGAGCACTCTCTGTTGACGTATAAAAACTGAAGATCTGGAACACCTGTTGTGGAATTCCAAGCGCCCAGCCACACTATCACATATTTAGGAATGACGTTTTAGTAAAAGTTGTTCAATCTGATGAGCACTCTCTGTTGACTTATAAAATCGAAGATCTGGAACACCTGTTGTGGAACTCCAAGAGCCCAGCTACACTATTACATATATAGGAATGACGTCTTAGCAAGAATTGTTCAGCCTGATGAGCACTCTCTGTTGACGTATAAAAACTGAAGATCTGGAACACCTGTTGTGGAATTCCAAGCGCCCAGCCACACTATAACATATTTAGAAATGACGTCTTAGCAAGAAGTGTTCAGCCCGATGAGCACTCTCTGTTGACGTATAAAAACTGAAGATCTGGAACACCTGTTGTGGAATTCCAAGCGCCCAGCCACACTATCACATATTTAGGAATGACGTTTTAGTAAAAGTTGTTCAATCTGATGAGCACTCTCTGTTGACTTATAAAATCGAAGATCTGGAACACCTGTTGTGGAACTCCAAGAGCCCAGCTACACTATAACATATATAGGAATGACGTCTTAGCAAGAATTGTTCAGCCTGATGAGCACTCTCTGTTGACGTATAAAAACTGAAGATCTGGAACACCTGTTGTGGAATTCCAAGCGCCCAGCCACACTATAACATATTTAGGAATGACGTTTTAGCAAAAGTTGTTCAATCTGATGAGCACTCTCTGTTGACTTATAAAATCGAAGATCTGGAACACCTGTTGTGGAACTCCAAGAGCCCACCTACACTATAACACATATAGGAATGACGTCTTAGCAAAAGTTGTTCGGTCTGATGGGCATTTCCTTGACTTATAAAAATCAAAGATCAGAAACATCTGATATGGAAATAAAAGCTATCACTAATTTCACTGTATAATTATAAAACAACATAAGCTGGGAGTACCTCCACGCGGTGACGGCGGTAACAGTTAAGGACTAATTTTGGATGACGATGGTATATCATTGAAAATTTGACTCTACTGGCCAAAACTCCCATTTATTTTGTTATTTTATCGAATAAATATGCCTTCCGGCTTATGTTATTTGAGTGTTTAATTTCCTTTTCCATTTATCTTCGTGACACGGTAGTCTACCCGGTAACGCAGGGGAGCAGTCACTTAGATTTTAATTGATCAGGTATCTTCACAATAAAACTATAACCATGCCTAGAAAGAGGTCAAATCTTTTCCAATGTTCCAAAGGAGCTAAAAGATTGAGGATCATAAGATCCCAAGAATCTACCGAAGAGCGTCAGGAGAGACTTGATGCTGT
This sequence comes from Amphipyra tragopoginis, assembly GCA_905220435.1. Lineage (NCBI taxonomy): Eukaryota > Metazoa > Arthropoda > Insecta > Lepidoptera > Noctuidae > Amphipyra > Amphipyra tragopoginis. The sequence continues at coordinate 19,405,552 of HG992009.1, forward strand.
TCGGGAACATCAGGCTGCAACTCGCTCCGTGGAAACCTCTTCGGATCGCGAAGCACGCCTGCGTTCTCAGCGTATTTACGCATCTACATCCAGGTCTCTAGAGACCAGTGAAGAATATGATGCGCGACTGACCGCTGATCGTGAACATCATGCATTCTATACATATAATAAAACAGTAAAAAAACTGTGTCTGTACATTGAATATATTTAAAAAAAAATGATTGAGGGGGGTTTAGAAACAGTAATAGAGCACGAATCCAAAAAAAAAAGTCTGTCTGTTTGTCTGTTTGTCTGTTTGTTTGTACACGCTAATCTTCGGAACTACTGGACGGATTTGAATGTTTTTGTTTTTGTTGTATAGGTATTAAATCTGGGCAACACATAGGCTATAATTTATCTTGGAAACTTGAACACCTGATGCAGAACCGCAACAGACCAGCTAAACTATAAGAGATACAAAAATGGTACCATAGCAGAAATTGTTCCACGTGATGAGCATTTTCTGTTGAGAGAATAAATTTGAAGATCTGGAACACCTGATGTGGAACACCAAGAGCCCAGCTACACTATAACATATTTAGGAATGACGTCTTAGCAAGAATTGTTCAGCCTGATGAGCACTCTCTGTTGACGTATAAAAACTGAAGATCTGGAACACCTGTTGTGGAATTCCAAGCGCCCAGCCACACTATCACATATTTAGGAATGACGTTTTAGTAAAAGTTGTTCAATCTGATGAGCACTCTCTGTTGACTTATAAAATCGAAGATCTGGAACACCTGTTGTGGAACTCCAAGAGCCCAGCTACACTATAACATATATAGGAATGACGTCTTAGCAAGAATTGTTCAGCCTGATGAGCACTCTCTGTTGACGTATAAAAACTGAAGATCTGGAACACCTGTTGTGGAATTCCAAGCGCCCAGCCACACTATAACATATTTAGAAATGACGTCTTAGCAAGAAGTGTTCAGCCCGATGAGCACTCTCTGTTGACGTATAAAAACTGAAGATCTGGAACACCTGTTGTGGAATTCCAAGCGCCCAGCCACACTATAACATATTTAGGAATGACGTCTTAGCAAGAATTGTTCAGCCTGATGAGCACTCTCTGTTGACGTATAAAAACTGAAGATCTGGAACACCTGTTGTGGAATTCCAAGCGCCCAGCCACACTATCACATATTTAGGAATGACGTTTTAGTAAAAGTTGTTCAATCTGATGAGCACTCTCTGTTGACTTATAAAATCGAAGATCTGGAACACCTGTTGTGGAACTCCAAGAGCCCAGCTACACTATTACATATATAGGAATGACGTCTTAGCAAGAATTGTTCAGCCTGATGAGCACTCTCTGTTGACGTATAAAAACTGAAGATCTGGAACACCTGTTGTGGAATTCCAAGCGCCCAGCCACACTATAACATATTTAGAAATGACGTCTTAGCAAGAAGTGTTCAGCCCGATGAGCACTCTCTGTTGACGTATAAAAACTGAAGATCTGGAACACCTGTTGTGGAATTCCAAGCGCCCAGCCACACTATCACATATTTAGGAATGACGTTTTAGTAAAAGTTGTTCAATCTGATGAGCACTCTCTGTTGACTTATAAAATCGAAGATCTGGAACACCTGTTGTGGAACTCCAAGAGCCCAGCTACACTATAACATATATAGGAATGACGTCTTAGCAAGAATTGTTCAGCCTGATGAGCACTCTCTGTTGACGTATAAAAACTGAAGATCTGGAACACCTGTTGTGGAATTCCAAGCGCCCAGCCACACTATAACATATTTAGGAATGACGTCTTAGCAAGAATTGTTCAGCCTGATGAGCACTCTCTGTTGACGTATAAAAACTGAAGATCTGGAACACCTGTTGTGGAATTCCAAGCGCCCAGCCACACTATAACATATTTAGGAATGACGTTTTAGCAAAAGTTGTTCAATCTGATGAGCACTCTCTGTTGACTTATAAAATCGAAGATCTGGAACACCTGTTGTGGAACTCCAAGAGCCCACCTACACTATAACACATATAGGAATGACGTCTTAGCAAAAGTTGTTCGGTCTGATGGGCATTTCCTTGACTTATAAAAATCAAAGATCAGAAACATCTGATATGGAAATAAAAGCTATCACTAATTTCACTGTATAATTATAAAACAACATAAGCTGGGAGTACCTCCACGCGGTGACGGCGGTAACAGTTAAGGACTAATTTTGGATGACGATGGTATATCATTGAAAATTTGACTCTACTGGCCAAAACTCCCATTTATTTTGTTATTTTATCGAATAAATATGCCTTCCGGCTTATGTTATTTGAGTGTTTAATTTCCTTTTCCATTTATCTTCGTGACACGGTAGTCTACCCGGTAACGCAGGGGAGCAGTCACTTAGATTTTAATTGATCAGGTATCTTCACAATAAAACTATAACCATGCCTAGAAAGAGGTCAAATCTTTTCCAATGTTCCAAAGGAGCTAAAAGATTGAGGATCATAAGATCCCAAGAATCTACCGAAGAGCGTCAGGAGAGACTTGATGCTGTTCGGGAACATCAGGCTGCAACTCGCTCCGTGGAAACCTCTTCGGATCGCGAAGCACGCCTGCGTTCTCAGCGTATTTACGCATCTACATCCAGGTCTCTAGAGACCAGTGAAGAATATGATGCGCGACTGACCGCTGATCGTGAACATCATGCATTGTCTCGCGAGTTGGAGACGTTGACGGAAAGAGAATTACGCTTGAGTTCGAAGCGTATCTACGCATCGACTTCTAGGTCTCTAGATACAAGTGGGGAACGTGATGCGCGACTGACCGCTGATCGTGAATGTCACGCATCGTCTCGCGAGTCGGAGACGTTCACGGATAGAGAATTGTGCTTGAGTTCCAAGCGTACTACGCATTGACTTTTAGGTCTCTAGAGACAAGTGGGGAACGTGATGCGCGACTGACCGCTGATCGTGAACGTCACGCATTGTCTCGCGAGTCGGGGACGTTCACGGATAGAGAATTGCGCTTGAGTTCTCAGCGTATCTACGCATTGACTTCTAGCAGGTCTCTAGAGAGACAAGTGGGGAACGTGATGCGCGACTGTCCGCTGATTGTGAGCGACATGCATTGTCTCGCGAATCGGAGACGTTTACCGATACAGAATCACGCTTCAGTTCTCAGCGTATTCGTACATCTAAGTACTTACAGGTCTTTTGAAACGAGTGATGAACGGGATGTGCGACTAACTTCTGATCGAGATTATCATACATTGTCCCGAACACGCACACAACAAAATATTCATAATCAGTTAGAAAATGAGAGAGAAAGAATTGCTGGAATACGGCATGAAGAGACAGAAGAAGAGCGCAACGAACGTTTGAATTCTGATCGACTTCGAGATTATCTGATTCTCTCTCGACAGAATGTCGATATCATCTGAAGAATCGGATGTGGACCAGCTAAAGTAGGTATAAGAGATATAAAAATGGTGCCATAGCAAAAATTATTCCACGTGAAGAGCATTTTCTGCTGTGAGAATAAATTTGAACATTTGGAACACCTGTTGTGGAACTCCAAAGCCCAGCGACACTATAACATATATAGGAATGACGTCTTAACAAAAGTTGTTTAGTCTTATGGGCATTTCCTGCTGACTTACAAAAATGAAAGATCTGGAACGTCTCGAATCGTTTCGCGCATCCCTTTGTTTTTCTGTCCCCGGGCTCTTAGAATTCAACATCAGACGTTTCAGATCTTCGATTTTGACGACTCCGTTGTCGCTGGCATAAGCAACAGGATCCGCGTACGAAGTCGCGGGCAGAAGCTAGTCATTCATATATCTATTACAAAAAATACACAGGTTTTAATTTTTATAGTTTTTGTACTTAACAGCTTCGTAATTTTCAATTATTGACTTAACTAAACTACACTTCTGGACACATCTATTGGCCCACCTTAGAGTTTAGGTTTCGATGGCCCCTACCGAAATATGATTGCTAGATTGAACAAAAACTGTTGATGCAGTTTTAAACCTGATACATTTTACCATCTTTTTCGATCGTATTGTTTTAAATTTGAATTCAGAATACCATACGACATGGAGCTACGCGTAACAAGTCGGATATGCGCCTTGTTAAAGGCAATTGATTTTTGAATAAAAAACATGTTTTATCAAATAAAGGTTTAATTTAATAACGCGTGTTGCCTCCATGGGCATCTACCACAGCTCTCATACGATCAGGCATAGAGTTTATCAACCGCTCTATGAAATTTTGAGGGATCATCTCCCATTCCTCTTCTATGGCAGTTTTCAACTCCTGCATCGTCTGGGCAACTGGCTGACGAGCCCTAACACGTCTTTTTAGCTCGTCCCACATGTGCTCAATGGGGTTCATGTCTGGGCTTCTGGCTGGCCAGTCCATAACTGTGATGTTCACATCCCGAAGATATTCCCTGACGATGCTGGCCGCATGGGCTCTTGCATTATCATGCATAAAAAGGAAATTTGGGCCCACATAGCCCGCGTATGGTATCACGTGAGGTTCTAAGCACTCACGAATGTACCTTTCAGCATTTAATGTTGGCAGCCGTGGTCCTGTAACAACCTCAAGTTGAGTTTTGCCGCTCGCGGGTATACCGCCCCAGACAGTCCATGAGCCACCGCCATAAGCAACCCTCTCTTCAAAGCAGCATTGTGCGAAACGCTCTCCCTTACGTCGGTAGACCTTCTTCCTTCCATCATTGCCATGTAACACAATTTTAGACTCATCAGAAAAGAGTACACGGCTCCAATCTTGCTGTGTCCAATTTAAATGACTGCGTGCGAAATGAAGGCGCGCTGTTCCGTGGGCTCGCGTTAGTTTGGGCCCATTAGCTGGCTTGTGTGGTACCATATCGCGTTCTTTTAACCTTCTCCGAACAGTTCGAGCGCTCACAGATACTCCGTGGAAGTCGCGAAGTTGGTTTTGTATCTCAATGGAGGTAAGGTGACGATTTCTCAAGCTGGTCGTCACGATGAATCGATCCTGCCTTTCAGTTGTGACCCGAGATCGTGGCCTTCCTTGGCGACGAACAAAGCCGCCAGTCTCTAGGTACCTCCGATAAACATTTCGGACCGCAGATCGACTTAAATTAAGTTGAGCACTCACGTTTCTTTGGCTGTGTCCGGCCTGAATAAGTGCCACAGCTTGGGCGGCGACTTCAGGTGAAGTATCCATAGATTATTGATAGAACCTCACCTTAATGTTAAGAATAAGTAATGTTTGTTGCAAAACCAAAGATATCAATCACTTTTTCAAGAATTAAATCCAAGTAAACCAATAAAACCAAGTTTTCTTAGTATTCGATTGTTTGATATCAACAAACAGGCTCCAAATTGTCTTTTGTTTCTTTAAATTCTGTGTTCGAAATTCAAAAAAAGACTATTGAATGAAATTGTGAATCTGCCAGGTTCAAAACTGCATAAAAACTTTTTGTTCGACCTAATTTAAAATTTTAGCTAGGACCAAACGAAACTGAAAATACAAGGTGGGCCAATAGATGTGTCCAGAAGTGTAATATATTTCCTATACAAGGTTAGTCAGAAAGGGGGTAGGTACTAATCAGAAGGCCACTTAAAGTATCACTGATGACGGTTTTAAAGCAAGTGTTAAAATTTCAAAATTCGTTTTTTTTTATTTCCCTTTAAAAATATTTTTAATTTAGTTAATAATCCTTCATCCTTGCTTTAGTAACAAATTCAGAAAATGGTGTTTCTATTTCGTGTCCCCAATTATGACCTAAAATGTAAACACAGCTGATCATAGCGTAATTGAACAGCTATTTCTCTTAAACTATTGACTTTTGGGGAAAGTTGTAGAACAAAAGTTATTCATTAATATAGGTACTTGAATACCCTTTCGGATTAGTACCTACCCCTTCCGACTAACCTTGTATAGACAACAAATTGTTCCATTGACCCACTAACATAATTCAATCGATCATCTAATCCTTAATTTTATCGATACGCGAAAACACACCTACTACTGGTTAGCCAAACAAGTTTATTGTAAACAAGAAAATCAATGTCGACACACCTATCTTCATTTGTTTAAACCAACATTTCCAAAACATGTGACTGTCTAGAGTTTGCAACAAAGCTGGAACAATTTTGTTTATCTGTTTCTGAATGAATTGAGAGCACCCTATGGGCTCGTGTTTTCTTAGTATTAACGTGAGACGCCTCGGCGCATTTAAATCTTGCCCTACGTATGCTAGGGTTGTCGCAAGGAGAGAAATCATTTTACGTATGCAACTAGTGACTTCAATAAAATTATCAAAATGAACCCTTTATTCTGTGTAATCATCAAGATACATACAAAGCTTTTTAAATATTCATCTGCTAATTGAATATAAAAAACGCGATTTAAAAGTTTTATATTTTTGCAAATTGTTAAATTCTACCAAGAAAATTAAGTTTTGTCCTCAACAAATTACACAGCCATATAAAGTTTTTTTTTGCGTTATTTGATAATAATTATGTCCCTTTAATAACAAGTGAGAAAAACTTAAAAAAAGTTATTAGGAAACGCCCAAAACGCCTTATAAGTAGTCTTCGTTTATAATATACCTACGACTATTTTGAAATACACATTCACCAAAAATATCCTTATCTAACAAACAATTTAAAAGGTTCTTTTTATTTAAAAAAGTAAACCTTGCCCCACACTAAGATTTCTCTTGTATCGTGGGTGCGTTTACAGACACAAATCTCACATACTCGTACACAAACGCCCAGACCCCAAACAACCATCTGTGCCATACAAATTTTTGTTTCGTGAGAAATTCATGAGAATCGAACCCACGACCCGTAGCGCAGAAGCCAATCGCTTAGGCACTGAACCAAACGTGTCGAAACGTAAGATAGTAAATTAAAAAAAATATATAACTAGTTATTAGTAAACGACCAAAACGACTTACATTAATAAGTATTCTTCGATAATATAATATCACTGTTCAATTTTCACAAAAAAAATCCGTACCTAACTAAAATGTAACTACTGCCATCCCTACCACAATTCGCCACTTATTCCGCGTCGCCTGCCTCACAATACACTGTATGTTATAATTTTTGTCTACCCCCAAATATATCAGAACAAAAGGCACTAATGAATGTATTGCAAAATTCGCGAAACCATTATTAAGCATTGTTGCTGACTCTAGGGGGAAAAGGGGGTTTGTGTTTACTGAGATTTCTTTTTAGAGGGTTTTTTGGACTAGGTGTGATGATAAGGATTGTGTTTTTTCGGCATAGTTGTTTTCATTTAATCATTTAATTCAGACCAGGTCCATATTTTGTTATTAACAATGTACTTAATAATTAATGTTAGGATTAACAAAAAATATTAATAATAATTAAATTACGGTATGAAGCCGCACCCACCTTTGCAGCATGGGGGACTCCCACCGATCAGTAAAAACACCCAGTATAGTGTTGGTACTGCCACGCGAGTGAGTAGGGAGGTAGGAGGTTCCTGATGATAGCAGCAAAGCCATCAACCCGCGCCTCAGCAAACATCCCTGACGCACTGCAACGCCATGGCAGCCCCAACAGTACCCTGAGTGCATTATTATATTGGACACGCAGGTCGCTGTATGCCCGCTGCGAATAACTGACCCACAGGTTGCAGGTGTAAAAAGATTGGCAATATGCTTTAAAAAGCGTGATTTTAACCGAATTCATACACCGTGCAAACCTGCGGGCCAGCATGTTACACCGGACAGCCAGCGACCTGCGTTCCCTTTCTATATCTACATTATCACTTAACCTTTTCTTACTCTTTTCTGCTTAGCCTTTTTCCAACTATGTTGGGGTCTGCTTCTAGTCTAACCAGAAGCCGTTGATTACCAGTACTTTACACGTAGTGACTGCCATCAGAGCTCTGAAGTTAGACCGGTTGTCGGTTGTGTTGTATTTAACAAAAACCTCTTTGTCATTGGAGTTACAGACAGCCCACTTTGCAGAGCATGCATGGACGAGGACGAGACGGCAGCCCACGTGCTACTAAACTGCCCTGAGGTCGCCACATACAGGGCCAAGTACTTCGGAAACCTAGGTACTCTCCGAGAGATCACCAGCAACATCAAGGCTGTGCTGGCCTTTTTCGAGGAGTTAGGGTGGATCGAGTAACACTATACTTACCACCCATCACGCAAAATACGCGCTTAGACGTGGAGTTGCGGTCACCAGCCCTTTATACCTTATAGACCGGTTGTCAGACTTTTGGGCTTCTGACTACCGTGAGACTATCATTACGCGAAATTGCACGCGAACAAATAGCTATTTTTAAATAATTCATTCGATGAAACGTTCGTCGAAGTAAAGACTGTTCGAACAAATTGTTATCTTGTTTATAATGCTTTCGACCATACGTTAATCGAACTAGTGTCTTTCGAAACAAAGTTTCGGACCCCACGGAAAAACACAATAACACGTTGCCCGATCTGTGAATGGAACGCACGACCAACGAGGCAGTCTTCTGAAGAATTATTATGATTGTATTATGTCGTCAAGCTAAGTTTGTTAAGTTGCTCGAGACACAGTTGATTGCCATTTGTTTTCAGCGGGTTCCCTACGTGACATCGAAACTCAATACATCGAATGTCGCAGCATCGAAAACGGTGCATCGAAGGGTCACATAATCGATGGTACGCTACATTGAATGTCGTGAAATCGAATGGTTACAGTATCGAACGGTCACATAATCGATGGTACGCTACATCAAATGTCGTGAAATCGATTTTTTACAATATTGAATGGTTATAACAATAACCCATCGATTTTGCAACCAGTCCAGGTTGCAAAATCGAGGGGTTATTTGCATCTTAAGATTGTTGTATCCATTAGTTACTGCACCGAATAAAAATAAATTAAACACACAAGAAAACAATATTAATATAAAACAACATGTTTAACTGTTATGCAATTCGCTGTGATGAGAAATCGATACTGCAACCATTCGATTTAACGACATTCGATGTACCGTACCATCGATATCGTAAACTTTCGATGTCGAGACTTTCGATGTGGCGTACCATCGATGTAGAGTACCATCGATTATGTGACCCTTCGATGTACCGTTTTCGATGTTGCGTCATTCGATGTATTGAGTTTCGATGTCACGTAGGGAACCCGTTTTCAGCTGCAGGCTACACCAAACGGTAACTACAGCTATAAACAAATAGCGATCAAGCGATCAGTGTTTATGGAATAATAAAACTCTTTTAACAATCTCATTTAGATGAGACTTTAACTGCTACATTCTACTCTTAAATTGTTTTTGTCTGCCTTAACCAGGCTGTGACTAGTCATGGCCTAGGCCACTTAAGTACAATAGTTCGCAGCTTGAGTAAGGCCTACGTAGACAGTTGCATACTTTTCCTTCAAAGTTGAAGACTGCTACGGTATTTTAGAACCAGCAACTTATAAGCCAATGAAAAATGGGCGTATTGAAAGAACCTTCACGAGTGATGGTACTCAAGTCCGTCTGTCGCACGCTTGTCAGTTGGCCTCGATAACTTCCTGCCTACTTTTAAATCTTTTCATCACGGCATGAGCTATCCTGACTAACGAAATCATATTGTATACGAGCATGTTTATCCTAGGAAGTATCTACGAAGGCATACCAACTGCGTGTTTTCTCCCATTTCCTTATCTCGTGATAAATTAAACCTTCATTTCGTTTTCTGAATTCACAAAACATTAGATAAAGAACACTCGAGTTCCTTGCAACTGTGGCTGTGAAACAAAAGAAATTGTGTGTGAGTGTGTTATCATTAGCATCCCCCCTTCCCCCTGCGTCCCTCACCCACTCGGCACCGTCTCCTTTCTTTCCGCAAATTCTATACAAAAGTTTGAGTAAGAGTAATACACGTCTTGTTGTTTTGGATGTCGTGTAACCATAATTATTGATTTGAAATGTTGGGACTGGGATATTTTCTTCCATCCAAAATTTAAGTGCACTGGGCACTTGTCTGCATAGCAATCTCTATATTTCTCTATCCAAAGCGAATTCCTCCTCTTCTCTGTATACTACCACTTCTGTCATTTCCTTCAGTTAGTCTGTGTACTCTCTTTTTGGTCAATTTCGTTTTTTCTTCGCCTTTAATTTACCTCCAATGATGTTGGTTATAAGTTATCGTGTCTTTGCTGTTGTCCACATATGCTCTACGCATATGTAAGGGATCAGTCAAAAGGATAGTTATCGAATAATTACGGATAGTATAATAGTGCAACACGATAAAGAATGTAAATGGCGGCGGCGCTGCTGTTGGTGTCGGTAGTTGCATCTCACTCTCGCACGTCCTGTATGAGCGAAAGGCAGACAGTAAATCTGCAATGTTCAAAACAATTCCTCAATTGTTTGTGTTGTACTGTTATTTTCTGTATTATCTATGTGTTATGCACATTAAAGTCCGTTCAAGAATAAAAATATGTTGAGAAATCAATTACAAACACTAAAGTGCTCTTTGGTTGTAGGAATGTGAAGAAAGAAGCAGTTTTAAAAACAAGTTGGCTTAAAAATTGCAATAAAAGGACTTAATAAAGTATCACATAAAATTGAAATTGACGCTATATTCATTTAAGTTTGATCGAGAAATTCTTAAATCACAATAAAAATACACGAAAGCATGTAACTTTATGGACACCCTACACCAAGTATGAAGCCAATTGTTCTCAAGATTGGTTTAAGCCTCGCGTGTGATCTTAATTAATGAATACGAACGAATGACTAAGCTCATTCTGTTAATTTATTTATTAAGATTCAAGCGTAAGGGAAGCACACAATGTGTTACTTAGAAGATGCTGAAATCATTTCCAATTGTTTAATAATATGATGTAAAGTGATTTATTCTGAAGATGTATCGGAATTGAGTGCGTACGATAAAAGCTTTTTTGTTTCCATTTTAGGCTGGCACGATTGATTTCTGATAAGTCGATAATTTTGTTGATGGTTAATGAATTAACTCTTTTACTTTTATGTATTTAAGTGCGTTAACGCATGCGGAAGCATCGAGATGACATGTTGAAATAAAAAAAAACTTACTCTTTGATAAAAATAAGGTTTATTTTTTATTTAAGGTTCATGCTTTGGGCATCTTTAACAGACAATCGGGCATATGGTTTTAAGAAAAGTAAATAACAAACAATTTGTAATTTTTATAAAAAGAAAAAAGAAGAAAATTTTTTTTTATGTATCTTTCGTTTTTATTTTATAAAAATTTACATTGCCAGGTTTAAAAATAAAAATATAAGAAAGAGGATTTCGCGACGTTTTCCAAAAAAAGTTGGTGGGAAATATACTCCATTTGCCATATTAAACAATATTTATAATCCTTGGTGCATCTATTAGTAATCACTGATCGTGTAACTTTTGAACGACTTGACCGATTGTGGTCATATTAACACAATATTATTATATTTGTTTTGTCGAGACGATGCAGCGATGGTTCATAGCTTTGCTAGGATCTGATAGGTGGCGCTGTCGTCAGGTCATTAACGCGGTAGCCGCGGGAGAATGGTTACAGTTACCTATTCCTATAAAATGTCTTTTGGGGGAAAGATTTTGCTTAAAATTAATGCAATAGTAAAACGACTAGAAACTTAAACAATCATAGCTACGATAGAAATACGTTTTCATTCATCGTTTTTAAGCTAACGACTGACCATTTAATGCAAGCAAACATATTCCCCCTTATTACAAAAGATGGTCTAAGAAAAACCTAGGTTTCAAAATAGCCCCGTCTCTTTTTATTAAGTATATGACACTAGCTTTCGCCCGCAGCTTCGCTTGCGTGAAGTTTTAGTGACGATTTTCCATACAAACTTTCATCCCCTATTTAACTCCCTTAGGGGTTGAATTTCGAAAAATCCCTTCTTAGTGGATGCCTACGTTACAAAAGGAACCTACTGTCAAAATTTCAACTTTCTAACCCCAGCGGTTTAGGCTGTGCGTTGATAGATCAGTCAGTCAGCTTCTCCTTTTATATGTATAGATAAGAATGTGATGGGTATACTTTAAGCCTGGGTTTACCTTAGTCTTGGTTTAAACCATCTTTTGTAATAAGGGGGTACGTGACTTCGTAAGCAAAAATGCTAGTCCATAAGCCAGAAAAATTCAAATCTAAAGAAGAAGGACTTCTACAAAATCATTGCCATCTACAATCATCATCATTACAACCCATGAAAGTCCAGTTGAAAACAACAGAATAAAATACCCATTAAAATCAAATTGCTCCATAAATATACTTATGAATGTTATCACAATTTGCAAATTGGCGGAGAACCAAGTGAACCTCGTATGATAAAAGCTTCATTGAACATTAATGCTTTCTTGTTACGTATGAATATTTCAAATGTACCCGATGCACCGATAATATGAACGAATATTTGCTTTGTGTAGCGTTGGCAGATTAAGCTGGTTTTATTTTTTGTTTTATTTATTTTTCAGGCTAATTTCTTACAGGTAACGACCGGCTAAGTAGCAATCACGCAGCTTTTGCTATTTTGGCTTTGGTAACTAACGCTTCTAGAGTTGATTCTTACTCAACATCGATTTTACAAAAAAAAATGTAACTAAACAATTTAAAAGAAGCCATAATGCTTTTTTTAAAAACATAATTTCTCTTCTAGAAAACTTTTTTGGTATACGAGTATTTTAATGGCGTTGTGGTAAGTTAATTAAGCAAAGCAATGGAAAAAATCATTTGCTTCCATAAAAAGTGTCCTCACTTTAATGAGATGTTACTGTGATGTTATTTTTCTTATGTTAGTCGGTTTGTTAATATCATTTTTACTCACTTACCTGCCAGCTATAACTCTTACGAGAAAAAGCTAGTGCGGCTAATTCTTTGTCCTAATACGAATCGAAAACAGAACATCATCAGCCCGTAACTGTCCCACTGCTGGAAAAAGGCCTCTTCTCATACTGAGAAGGGTTTATTAGGCCTTAGTCCACCGCTCGGGTCTGGTTTTTTTTTTATGCCCCTTCTGTTGTGCATGTTTTCTCAGGATGTTTTTCTTCAACGTTCGTGAACGTTAGTGATCATAAAATTCGGATGAAATTAATTCGAAAAGTCAGAGGTGCGAGCCGGGTTCGACCTCAAACCTTTCTGCATGGACGGCAAGGCAACTACTAGGCTTAAATGTTTTCAGTTTTTTAGCAGTAATAATGGAATCCGATTTAAAATAAATAACGCTTAACTTCAGGCGAGATGGCGGCCAAAGGCAGGCCTAGTCATAAATAAAAAAAATATGTAATAAATTAAGATTTTTTCTGCTATCCCTCCAGCTAGCAGACTGCATGTCTCCTTACGATAAGCGGTGCACACATTATACCGTCTTAGATCTCGAGCTCAGTTGAACCGAACAGACCCGTTGAAAGGTCACAGTGGAATAGCGGTTCCGTACTTTAAGAAAATAATTATAGTATCTTCGTACGTAATAGGCGAAGCAAACAATGGTAGTAGCTAAATTGCTATCGGCAATGAATTTGAATTAAAAGTTTAGCTAGGTATATTTTGTTTGTAGGTTTTTAATGTTTCCTTAATTTCAAGTTGTGTAATAAATCGGTTTTTTTTTTAAATGTCGCCTGTTTATACTCGGGAGTTATGAATCCGGGATACCAATATAAACCTTAACATCTCGGAAACTAAGAATCATAGCTTATTCAAATAAAAAATATTTTATAGATTATTCAATACTACTGAAATAAAATGAATAAGTACCTATAGTATTAAATAGTCCAGGTCTAAAAAACGTTTCATTTGAATAAGCTGGCGACCCGGATTTAATGCTCCCGAGTGTATATTTTTCTATCAAATTAGCATTACCATACTTTTCTTAATCCTAAATGCATTTTTTTAATACCTAATCATTTTTAGCAAACTGTTTCTTAGTCTATATGACGCAACAAAGTTCGTTAAAGCTTGTTAATTATCAACTTAATATTAAAACAAAGCATAAAATCGCTCATCCTTGTATTATCAATAAGTAACTCGACTCGACGACAAAGGCAAGTATGTCAAAAAAAAAAGACAAATTTTCGATAACTTCATTCATAATATATGCTGACACACGACTCTCATTTCATAGTTGTTTAATTGAGACATTCCATTTCGCGCACGAATTTGATGGATGAAAAGAGTATAACAAATCGTAGCTTTAACGAACAACGATCCGTAAAATATAGGAACCCGCCATAAAGTACTCTCCAATAACTCGTTAATACCCCAGACAGACAAAACCACACATCCGCACTGCTTACCGATTCCCCGAGCCCTCTCGCGTCATTTCATATCATTACGTTTAATTTCTCATACCGCATGTCTCAGTGAATTTTTATCAGCCGGCAACGACTTTATTAGATTTTATTCAGTCTAGAGATTTGAAGAACGTCTGCGGTTGAGTTGTGTAATATTGATTTTAGAGTTGGATTTTATGGATGTCTGTAGGTTATATTAATACATGTCAGGTTAAGAGTAAGGCTGATTACACATGGGCCAGTAAATTACTCGATACAAAGTTGATGGCTATTTATTTGTAGCAGTAGTCAAACGCAGTTCTTGAACCTTCCAGTCTCGCCAATAACTGCCCGGTTAAGTAGACCCAAGGACCATCTGATCTACAGCCAGTTAAGAAAAAAAAACGCAGTTCATAGACTACGCTATAATGGCTTCTACACACATGCCGCCGGCTTTGCCGCCCGGCTTATGCCGCGCGGGAGTAAGTCAATAGGCGTTACGACCGGCGGCCCGGTTAAACACCCGCCGGCATGCCGCGCGGCAATGCCGACGGCAAAGCCGGCGGCACTGTGTATAGGAGCCTTAATATTTAGCATATTGCAAATATTGTATAGCATAACGATATCGCTCAGCATACATTTTATATGGACACGTTCACACAACGCTACGCTATAAAGTATTGGCTTGCTGTACGCGATTTCTTTTTTTTAACCTCTTTGACTGCTGCAGATGGTCCTAGGGGACCGTTTCCACGTAACCGGGCAGATATTAGTGAGACCTGAAGGGTCTCCAGCCAATGGGGGGGAAGTTAAATACATAACCTAAACTAACTACTTGTACTACACTAACATCATGACTACCTGCAACAACAGCACTAAGGGCGACCCCTAGTGGGACTCGAACCTCGGCTTAGGACATTCCAGGCGGGTGCTTGGGGGGGGGGGGGGGGGGAGACAGCTAGACAGCTTGATGTGGGCTGAATTATCGGTGTGACTGCGGAGTCTGAAGAGACGACCGGCTCTACGACGGGAGAGCTCGCTGGATCGTGACACGCGATTTTAAGCGATTCTCAGAGCTATTATCGTACGATTTTCCGTTCACCGCCCCGCCTCCCTTCTATCCCGGCCGTCGCCCTACGGATTGCCGTCAAAAAACTTGCTATACAAAGTTGACCGGCTTGCGATATAGCGTATAGTGTGAACGCCATGCTATATAGTTATAGCTTATGACTTTACTATAAATATACCGAAATAGTATATCATAGTCTGAATTGTGGTTGACTGTTTGGTGCATGGCCTGCAGCTAAAAACAAAATGGCGATCAACTGTCTCGAGCAACATAATGAACTTAGCTTGACAACATAATGGAATCACAATAAGTCTGTCAAGCGATTTTGGTACCAATTCTTCAGAAGACTGTCTCGTTGGTCTAATGGTCGCGAGCGCGACTGCTGAACGTTTAGTCCTGGTTTCGATTTTCAGGTTGGGCAGTGTTATTGGGTACGGGATTTCTCAGTAGCAGCGCGGAGTCTGGATTTGTGCCCTGTTGATGGCAGTAGGCTCGCCCCCTATTAGGGCGCATACATAAAGGAAGCAGGTAACCAACGCCGACCTACCAACGCTTATCGGTACTGGTTAGTGCAGGTTACCGCTACATAAAGGAAGCGGGTAGAAGCAGGGGCTGGCTGTACAAACAAAAATACGCGTTATTCCCTTGCAAATACAGCAACAAATGACTGTCTACCAGCGCTGATCGGAGCAGGTAAGGACTTGTCGGTGACATTCGGACCTTGTTGGCACTAGTTCGCCACACAGTAGAGAGACTACCTGCGCCGACAAACTGCGCGGACCAGCACCGACAAGTGCTGGCAGATCGGCGCCGGCAACCCGCTTTCTACGTGTATACGCACTTACATGGGACTTAAAAATAGCGAAATAAGGGTGTACTATACATCTCTACCCAACCCTTCGAAAAATTTAGGCGTGATGTTATGTCATGTTATATTCTTCAGAATTATTTTATAGTGATCTTTCCTAGCAGATAGTAATAGTTGTTGTTGATAATTATAATCACTAGATTCCTTTTCATACATTTAATTTTCTAAAGCTCTCTTCACACGCAATTTACATTTCCAATTAACAACAAAATCTCCTAAATAATGTACCTTCTTAACGCGTACAATCAAGCTAATAACGCCATATGCCTCAATTATGAGCTCAAAGAACAATCATAATGTCGCGAAGTACTCCAAAGTGCTAGACGTCTACATGTCCTCACGATTTCCATTACATGCAAAATTACCTCCCCTATATACCCTTTATGTTAAAGGAATAAGGTTCATTTTCAAATAGTGTTTGGAGGATTGAGACGTGTATGCCAACCTCATTCGTACGAAATTGCTGTCGACAGTTGTGGTTTTCTGATGCGGGTGTATTCTGAATGGTTTTTTTTTAAATGTTAGTTTAAGTTTTTATACCAGTATTATCTTTGAGTAAAAAGTTATGCAAGCTTCCAGCGCCACACTAATGCTAATAAAGAATAAGGCCTGGATACAAATGCTAGGTAGCAGCATAAAAACACGCTGTAAGATACGATGATTTATTGATAATAGTAATAATTACATGTCACGAAATTACACAATTCAAATATCAACAAAACATAAATATGATCATGAACATAACATGAATATGGTCTCGTGTAGTGCCGGACTTAAAGAATAGCACTACCCCATCTCTTGCCGGGTGTTGTAAAAGGCGACTAAGGGATTCTCTAGCTAGAGGATGGGTAGCAACGTTCTCTGAGTACTTAACAACTATACTGCGATCGCCAACCCGCTTGCTAAGCGTGTGCGATTACGGCAAAACCCCCCCCCCCTTTTGGGGGAGGCCAATGTCCAGTTGTCCAGCAGTGGACGTCTTTCGACTGAATGATGATGGTGATGATAAATATGACCAAATATACAAGGTTAGTCGGAAAGGGGGTACTAATCCGCGAGTCACTTACAGTATCACTGATGACTGTTTCAACGCAAGGGTTAAAATTTCAAAATAGGACAAAAAAAAACATACAAAATGATTTTTATTTTAATTTTTTCAAAAAAACTTCATCCCTGTTTTGGATACGAATTCAGAAAATATAGCTTCCAATTCGTGACCACAATTAAGACCTAGAATATAAACAGCCGATCATAGCTGAGGATAGATGGATTTGAGCGTATTTTTTTTAAGATTTTTAACCGACTTCAAAAAGGAGGAGGTTCTCAATTCGGTTGTATATTTTTTTTTATTTTTTTTTTTATTTTTATTTTTTATGTTTGTTACCTCATATCACCGTCATTTATGAACCGATTTGAAAAAATCTTTTTTTGTTCGAAAGGGTATACTTTCCGATTGGTCCCATTTAAATTTTGTTATGATCAGACCATGAACTTCAGAGATATGGAACGGAACTCCTCATCGGATCAAAGCAAAATTCTCAAATTACTAATATTGCTTTGTTTATATTTGTTGTTGGGAACTGACTACTTGAAAAGAGGAGGGGGTGCGTGTCCCCCCCCTCCCCCCTTTGGAATGTTTTCATTATATCGTGTAAGGTATCATTTGAAAGGACTTTTTATGCCCGACTACGTCAAAGCCAAAAAGATGGGTTATGAAGGAGGGGGTTAAAATTATGACACTAAAACGTATTAAATAAAAAATAAACTTTGAAAAAAAAGTAAAAACCGACTTCAAAGAAATACTAAAAGGAGTAAAATAATTACCATAATATAAAATTAACAGTTTCAGAAGTCGGTGCAACTCTACACTGAAGCAAATAGAAGCCACCGACTTCTGAAACTGTTAATTTTATATTATGGTAATTATTTTACTCCTTTTAGTATTTCTTTGAAGTCGGTTTTTACTTTTTTTTCAAAGTTTATTTTTTGAACAGCTACTTCTCATAAACTATAGACTTTTGGGAAAAGTTGGAGAAAAAAAGTTACTCATTATTATGTGTACTTTATTACCCTTTCGGATTAGTACCCCTTGCCGACTAATCGTGTATACAGGTTGAAATTGTAAACACTCAACATCCCGAAATGGGAGATTATACTCATCACTATGAACAACTTTTTTTATGGGACCAAATCGGAAATTGCGAAAAAAAAAACAGATGTTCCCTACATTTATTTTCGCGTAACTCGTCAAAATGTAGGGAACAGCAGATTTCTTTTTCGCGATTTCCGGTTTGTTCCCATAGTAAAAGTTGTTTATAGCAATCTCCCATTTCGGTTTGTCGAGTGTTTACAATTTCACCCTGTATATAGATCATATTATTTGCAAGGTTAAGCTGCACTTGCTGCGGTTACTCCGTAGATGGGTAACCATTTGTTACACATTGAGTCCCCTCCGTGCCTCAGAGAGCAGGTTCCACCGTCAGTCCAAGTCTGACAACCGGTCTAACCTTAGGATATCAGCATTGCCCTACAACTGGGTTACGAAGGTCTGATGGCAGTCCCTCCATGTAAAATACTGGTATTAACACGTTCCGGGACCCTCCGTCGAGAGGCGGGATCTAATTTTTCATCATAATGTACACATGAATCTTCCATACATTTTGACTCAACGTCTGAAGACGTTGTGTAAAATCATGCACATTTTATTTTGAGTGAAACGACACACCGCTTCTCGACGTGACCGGCGGGACTGAGACAAGGGGAATGTAAACGCACACTCCCGCCGTGGAACGTTGTGTCACAACGTAGGTAGTGCACGCTTACTTAAGTGCGCAGGGATCATATTGGTGACTTGTAAAAGCTGCAGGTGACAGCACAAGGCTAAGATATCTCGCGCCATGACACATGTGCGTCACGTTCATGAAACTTTCTTTGCCAGCGCCCAGTTGTCGACGTAGTGGCTTTCATTGAGGCTCAAAGACAATCGTCGACAGGCGTTGTGCCGCATTGCATTGGATTTCTATACCCGCCCTACGACGTAATGTCTCAGAACGTTTTAAGCCATATCTGGTTAGACTGGAAGTTGACCCTAACTTGGTTGGGAAAAGGGTAGGTAGAATATAAAAATGGCTATTGGCGGGAAATTATCACAAATTATGACGTAGATAGTACATCACGAGAAGAGAATATAAGGTAAAATTACCTATTTCATTAGGTATTTATCTATTGTTTGCTTTAGTTCGATCAGAATATTGACTGTCCCCGTTCATATCATACACTGGTACCAACAAAGGTCACTCGATCACTCGTGACATGGGCATGACCGGTAAACGTTCATTATTATTGTTTCCTTATACGTTGTCGGTTTCTGTATTATGCAAACAATTGTTTTTATAGGTAATATGTTTATAGGCAAGATTTGTATTCTTTCTTCTTCTATTTTTAGGGTTCCGTACGAAAATGGTCAAAAAAACCCTTATGGTGCGACTTCGTCCGTCTGTCCATCCATCTGTCTGCCACAGTTGCTTATTTCAGGAACTACTTAATTATGCTATCGACTTGCAATTTGGAATAGTTTTAAATAATGCTTGTCTCGCTATATTGCAAGTGAAATAATCCTAACTTATATTATATTAAATGCGAAAGTAAGTTTATTTGTTTACCTTTTCACGCCTAAACCACTGAACCGATCATTCTGAAATTTTGTATATACGTTATCAGGTGTAAAGAAACGGACATAGAGTACCTATCATCCCGAAAAAAAGTACTGTTCCCGAGGAAAACAACAATAACGTTCATAGATGGCGCCACGTGTCTTTCGAATCACGATTGAATTATATTATTATAGAAACTTTAGTAGTGTGTTGTGTTACGAGTTTTTTGAGCTTAATTAACGTGAGCGAAACAGCGGGCAAAAGCTAGTTGAAAATATATTCATTGCAATAGGGATCGAAGTGAGGTTAAATGGGATTACTAGGTCAAATGTGGTATCATATGAAAGGACTTTCTTTTCACATTATATAATACATTTTTATTTACATACATGTCGCATAGTTTTTGACTTATGATAAAAGATGACTAAAAATACTCCTTATCTCCGAAGTTTGCAAAGCAAGTTGATTCGAGGTTTATGGAAATATTACAGGAAAATAAAATTACGTCTGTAACTAGCACAGTTTTATAGAAATCAGTAAAAATCCTTTACAAACAAATTTTGTCCTAGTTCTTACTGTTTTTGAGGCAGTCGATGAATTTAACTAAATTACTTTTGATACGTTTCTTTCCGAGGTACGGAACCCTCGGTGTGCGTGAGTTTGAGTCGCAGTTGGGCGATTTTTTTTAAAAGCTTTGCTCTTCTTTGCACCTTCTCTAGTATCGTGGACCGGGTAACTTGTGCCTGGCGCTGGTTTGTAACTGGAACCCAACACTTACAGCCAGTTTCTTCATCAACAACTAAAGTAATCAGTAAAAGTATTAACTTTTACTTGACCTTTAATGATACTACGGCAAATTTTGTGTTTCTTCATTCAAGTAACAGCTAAAGTCAAAGGAGCTGCTATAACACAAACGTCATAATTTCCCCAAAAAATCGTAGGGAGCTTTTTTACACATGCCAGCACTGCAATTTTATTGTCAAGTAGGGCCAAATGTCAAAGTGAAATTTCTTTGTGACGTTACTTTGGCTGTCACTTTTGATGAAAAAACTGGCCGTTAGTAAGTTCTAACCTACAATTTAATAAAATGACGTTTACTTTAGCTTTCACAACAGCTTATTGAGCAGTAAAGGTTAGAGGCAAAAGTAACAGTAAAAGCAACAGCTAAAAGTCTGAAGAAACAAATTTTACCGTTACTTTGACTTTGTCACCTTACTTTGGCTGTTACTTTTGATGAAAAAACTGGGAGTTAGGCTATTTGTTTTACTGGAAAATTCAAAATACTACAGGCAGGCAGATCCGGAGGCACAGTTATTCTACAATAAGTTAATATTTACGCAAAATCTATCCCCGACTGAGTAATAAAAAAAAAAACAATAACCCTATACAATATTAACACCGTTAAACAGATGAGACGTCGTGTGCGATTGCAGTCTGTCTGTCGCGAATGTCGCGATTAACTACACCATGGAGTGTGAGCAGACTTCGAGGGTAGAGTGATTTTTATGTTTTTTTCTTTTCTACCTTTCCTCTAAATAGTGCCCCATCAAAATGAAACATGTAAAAAAAGCCAATTCTTTTTACTTTTGCTGTAAAACGTTTTGAGATATGATGTAGAGCCAATTTTTGCGTCTCATTTTTAAATATTTTTGAACTTTGGATTTTTTGGACTTGGCAATCATGCAGCATGAGGATTATTGTGGTTTTCATCTTAATTTAGATACTTTCTTCCGGAAGGTTTTAAGCTATAAAACGTACCTTAGTGAAATTGGGGCGAGTCGCTAGTATAAAATAGTTTTTAGTCGAATCTCAGACATCACAGCCGATTTCAAGTTTTCAAGAAGTAGTGCTATTCCATCGAGGCCTCTCCGCGCCTCGTAGAGTGTTAAGCCATCGGTCCCGGGTGTCATACAAATACCTATGACAGTCGTTACGGGTAGTAAGAAGCCCGAAAGTCAGACAAATGGTGTAACCTTAGGACATCGGCATTGCCCAGTAACTGGGTTGCGGAGGTGTGATGGCAGTCACTTCGCGTAAAATGTTGGCATTCAGCCGCATCTGGTTAGACTGTAATCCGACGCCAACATAGTTGGAAGAAGGCTAGGAAGAAGTAACTAGTCAGACGGACCGTACTGGTCCTACGACCGAACATGCTGTTTTGTTTTTAATCTTATTAGATACCACACGTCCCAGCGTGTGGTGAGGAAGTTTTATATTGTAGTCTGTCCTCACACAGGAAATAGCTCTTTCATTTTAATATTTCTCTTCCATTCTACAACCATTCCTACATCCTAACACCAGACACATAATTGCGCACAGTTGACGTTTCTTTCTCCATGTTTCCAACATGGCGACTTTATTTAAGTCATTAGTTGCGTGTTAATGCTAAGGGCGGGTTCTGTACAACAATTGTGGTTGAATTTACGCGGCTTTGCGATGTCTTTGGATTATAGAGACGCTGTGTTATTACGAAGCTGTGGCGCAGACTTAAACTAAGGTGTATTTGTAATTGCAAAAGTCTGAATGTTTTGTAACGTAGTAGCTGTAGTGCTTAGCTAATTACGGTCCTATTTAGGACTCTGTGATAGTAGCTGACGAAGAATTTTTGAAAAAACTAAAATAATATTCATTTTTCATGAAAATAAAAATTATCGAATTTTGAAATTTTAACACTTGCTTCAAAACAGTCATCAGTGATATTTTAAGTAGCTTGCGGATTAATACCCCCTTTCCGACTAACCTTGTACGTACATTTAAGAAAAAAGAGCTATATTTATTCTGACACCGATGGTACCTATGACCACACAAGTGTGAACTGTCAAAAAAAGTCACTTCAAAAATATTATGAGCCACATAAAAACAATGGAAAATTCTCACTATTTTAAAAGTAATTTAGTTGACAGTCATTTAGATCACAGCGCAATGATATAAGGATACATTACATATACTAAATTGCTGTAATATTGTCTCATTTTGTGCTCAGACGAGGACAAACCGTTTTACAACTATTATGGTAGGTTAGGTATGTAAGTATTTGATTATCTTGTTCGCTGTGCTTTGCTAAACAATTTTTATAATGTTTTGTCGATTAGGCATTTAGCACGTAGGGACATAATTCACCGTATGGTATTAGTTTGAACAACGTGAGCACTACCAGAAAAGAGCCTCCACGATTCTTGGGGTGCATTAAAAGCGCCCCCATGAGTAACGATACTTCACTTCGTCTGGCGTACCCTGGGTAGTCAGCCCGGCTACCAACCGCCCTGACTGGTTAATCTTTTCACCACGGCACGATAGAAGATGACTCCCAGAAAAAATCTTGTCTGTTCTGTAGACCAGTCCAATCAATCTTATAGTGAGACCGACTGACTGAAATCAAATAGATAAGCAATCACTTTTAGCTATGTACGCTGATAAAATTACTACAAAGCAATTTTAGGTAATCTGTGACAGCACTTTATCACATAATAACTCTTTGGTTTACTCACGTTCATATTTCGGAAAGATCCGACTAGTTTCGGACTCAAACGGAGCCCTTATTCATGAGCTTAGAATAGATACTGTACTTTATCACGTTCCTCTAAGATTTGTGGAGGGCAAATAGCATTATTATCATCAGTTGTGTTAAAAACACTGGAGTAGTCTGTTCTTTATTGTACGAACGTTCATTATTTGTTTATAACATTATTTACAAACAATCCGATTTCATTCGTAAGCTGAAGTAATAATAAATCAACACCTCATGAAGCTCTCGTTGGGCGATTGGATCTTATTATTGGATTATCAAAGACTTGATTGATACAAAAAGCAGTACTCCTTGATACGGCACGCATAGTGAGGAGGTTTCATTGTCTGGAGCCCTGTCTGCTGGCAGCGTGGACCCTGCTCCCGATGCTGATGGGCTACTATATTTTTATACTATTAAATCTCTTTTTTTTCTAGAAATATTTAAAAAAAAGTATTTTAAACCTTTGAATAAACCTATAATAAGATACGTAAGCTGTTTAGAACCCTGTTCGATGGCCTTCATTGGCATTCGTTGGTTTGGTATAGTAGGTACACGACGTATAGACGTACCTACCGTTACCGGAACCAAGTGCTAACTTAACATTTGAGAATTTACCATTGTACACTATCCAATTTCATGTCTTCTATGACACACATTCCAAATCACATACAATTTACCAACTGTGCCCATGTAATCGGTACAATCATTAGGCATTTTTTGTCAAAAATAATCATCAAACGAGATAAATCTTACATTAGTGACATTCACACCTATCTTAAAGATCTCAATGCCACACATCAAAATCGCATTTGTTCATGTGAAACTTTAAACAATGAATTTTTTGGACTTCATTAAAATACGCTTACCGCTTTGTGTGTGCTACTAAAGATATCGTGACGATTTCGAAATTGTTTAGACAAATTGATGCATAGGTTGATACTTACCTACCTATGATTAAACTGGTAACGATATTTCGATCGAATGTGAAGTTTCTTCCTGACCTTTTTATGTACCCAATAGGTTGGCCGTGTGGTGCCGGAGAGCCGCATGGTGCCGGACGTAAAGAATAGCACTACCCCATCTCTTCCCATGGGTGTCGTAAACGGCGACTAAGAGATTCACTAGAGGGTGGGCACCAGCGTTCTCTGTGTACTTTAACAACCATGCGATCGCCAACCCGCCTGCCAAGCGTGGGGATTATGGCAAATCCCCCCCAACATGGAGCACAGGACAGGCGGATGTGGCGATGCTTGGGTGAGGCCAATGTGCAACAAAAACATGGTAGACACAGAAAGAGATGGCGGGATGAGCTAGACTTCTATAAAGAATTAGCCTCAGATTGCAAAAGATCGGGAATAAAATAACTTAAAAAAAAGAAAAACCGACATCAAAAAAAATAATTAAAAAGGGTAAAATAATTGCCATATTATAAAACTAACAGTTTCAGAAGTCGGTGCCTTCAATTTGATTTAGTGTACAATTGCACCGACTTCTAAAACTGTTATTTTTATAATATGGCAATTATTTTACCCTTAGATTTTACCCTTTTTAGTTTTTTTTGAAGTCGGTTTTTACTTTTTTTTTTTTGAAGTTATTTTATTTTTCTATTTTAAGTGTCAGAAACAATACACAAACATGCAATTACAGCAATCCCGGGAAATTCGCTGTTATCCATTGAAGAGTTCCATTGTCAATCTCCGAGGGTCTTCATCAGATCTTCACCAAATTTAAATGGGACCATCTCGGGAGAAAAATCTTTCAAACAAAAAAAAATGCATATCCCGTCTTTGGAGTGATGAAAGAAAATAAGTTAAAAAAAATATATATAAACGAACCTCCTCTCCTCCCCTAAAATGGAAAGAAGGAAGGAAGGCCTTTGCCCTGTAGTGGGACACAAAAGGCTCATAAGATAAAATAACATATACACCCACAACACTAAGGAGATTGCTGATGCGTTGCCAACCTTGGAAACAAAGTTAGTTAAAGAGGAACCTATCCCGTTCAAACCGGAACACAGCGATGCTGCTTGGCGGTACAAATAGGTATGGAAGTAGGTACTTAGTACATTTCCTTAATGAACTCTTTCACAAAGAGCTCCTCTTCCTAAAACCTGACCTGTGACTTACCTATGGTGTCTTAAAATTTGAATTTAAATTATTAATCATGACATAAACAACTCTAGGCGCGCACAACATCGGTGTTAGACCCCAATACAAAAATAAATTAGTCTTAACAAGCTCAAAATTAACTATGTTCCATTCAGCACCTTTAGCCATGTGTGTGAAAATATACAACAAGCTTCCAAATTCAATTAAGGACATAGAGTATGGAAATAAATTTAAAAACTACGTTATATTAAATTCGTATTACACTCTAAAATAATTCTTTGACGATAAGTAAATTTTGAAAATGAAATTCATACCTGTACACAATACACACAGCACCTCCAAATTTGACTTACTATTTTATTTTATGATTATTCCTTTTATTCGTCTTTAAAACTTATAAATTATATTAAAAAATACAAAAAAAAACATTTAAAAATATAAAAAATAGGGGTCCACCGGCATCGGGAACAGGGTCCAAGCTACCGTTGGTTAGGGCTCCAGAGACAGGAACCTCCTCACAATACGCGCCGTGTCGAGGAGGACTGCTTTCTGCATCAGGCCCTTGATCCAGCCACCCAACGAGAGCCTCTTGAGGTGTTGGTCGAGGCTCTTGGCCATTAGGCCATTGGCCGTTACGACTATCGGCGCAATGGTTGCCGAATCCACATTATGATTATTATTGTTATCACTATTTTTAATTTAATTTTATATCTTATTTTAATTTATGAATGGAAATGATGACCAATTAATTGTTCTTACCCTATCCTATATTATATCATGACAGTTACTTATTTAAATAACACATGAAAAACATGTTAAAATTAGTATTTTTGTTTAAGCACAGTGGTTTGTTTTATTATTGTGATACTGTGGCACTTTATACTATTTATATTGCTGTGCCCTAGCAGGGTTCATGTATGAAACCAAATATACTTGTAACAACTTATAAACACCTACATGAATGCAATAAATGATTATGATTATGATTATTACATCATCATCAATTTAACCCATTCTCAAATTATAGAAGTCGTTTTCCAGTTTTCTGGAGGATTCTGACTGTCCCTAAATTGTCAAAAGACATCGGTACCGATTGTCATACGGATGTATGACAAGCGGTACCGACGTCTTTACATCCTCTCCAGGACGCTGTGGGGGCTTGATGGGTATAAAAAGGTCAACTGCCCATGACATAATCGGTTTAAACCTGCATGTCCATCGATCTGTCCTTTAGCCATACATCATAAAATCACGTTCATAAATTCAGTGCACAGCAACAACGGGATTGTCTATGGTACCGGTACGGTTTTCGTTAGGCTCTACAAAGACTACTAATAATTGGACATTAATATAATAGCTTTTAGAACTTTTGTTAGGAACTTTTTTGTAATGTTGGTCATTGGTTAAAACACCATCTAGCGATGGATAGCCGAACTATTCGCGCCCTTCGAACAATTTCTTACATAACGGTTGACCAGAACAACTCAAACTGTACAACATCCCAAGCGGGACATCCGAAAAGTTCTTGTTTAAATTGGCAGATGGCAGTAACGGAACCATTGTTTTTTTTTTGCTCTTTCTTGGTTTTACTTCATTGCTGTGACACATGGGCCACTAAGTTGCTCGAGACACAGTTAATTGCCATTATTTTTAGCTGCAGGCTATACACCAATCGGATGTGTCTAGAGCAACATGCACATGCATTTCAGCTGGAGACCTCCAGAGAAGAAGAGAGATTTCAAATATAATACATTAAATTTACTATCACAATCGTTTGATTAAAAGGTTTTATTTTAACTTTAGGGATCCTGAACGATGGACTATTGATTTTTATTTTAATCTATAACAGAATGATGAATTCTCAACCGACTTTTTCACGGGAATTATTTATTTTAATTCGCAAAGGAATTAGTTTTGCTTAAATAATACAATATCCAAACATTAAAATACATGGTTCCGTTGTGAGAGACTGGTGTTGTGTCTGGTCTAGTTAGTATGATCTGTTCCCTAAGATAGCTGACCCCCAATAAAACTAACATGAACTTAATTTTTAAGGAGTCCGATCTAATAGTGCATATAAAATGGCACCTAATTTGAACTACCATAAGGCCCAAATTCATGTCAGTTTTATAGGAGGTCAGCTATTTTAGGGAAAAGCCTGTACCTATGATACAGATCACCAGCCCCTCACCTCGTTTCCATGAGGATACTATACAAAGCCGACCGTCAACAATCAAAAAGTCTAGAGTTGAAACCCAAACCTATTGACCTGAAGCAGACAAAGTTCTAGCGTATTAAGCTTATTTGGAGAAGTTACCAGAAATACTATGCAAACATATTGAGCTAAAAAAGCTAAATTATCTGAAGATAAATAAGAGACAGATACAAGTGTCTATCATGTGACAAAAATTAATTAACTGCCATCATGTACATTTTTATCTGCATTGCAGTTTATACTGATAACAGCCGAACTGTTACTCATACCAAACATTTCGTAAAACCAACTCTGGTCATCGGAGTTTGTTATTTCTTTCCTATCAATCATATTTTAGATAATAAAGCTTTCACGGTAATGGACTACCTAAAACCACTGTTATCTCGAGAGTAAAATATCGACATCCATTCTGTAATAATATTTTGTAGTTACATGACATGTTTTTGGTGGAACTGTGCATTTTTTGCCAGTGGAAAAGTGCACAAAGAAATATCAACAGTAGAATTAGCAGTGGAAAGGTGTATAATCAAAGATAATGCAGAATACATATGTGATTTTGAGATGATAAATAATATTTTCGGATTTCCATTATAGGTGGTGTTGTCATATTCAATGACGTGTAACAGTGGATCGAATTGAATAGAAAATGGATAATTCTGACTTTGATGAAGTGGATACAAAGGCGACATCCAATTGGTCTTTGGATTACTTTGATAATGTAAGTTTATTCGGTCAAGATACACAAAAATTAAGTCTCATGAATTTTCCAATCCTAAATACTTTCGATGTTGAATTTCGGCAGACAGGCATTCAGAGTCTGCAGGCAAAAGTATCAAAAAAGCAATGAATCTTATCATTGTAAAGGACAAATGCTCAAAACCCATTATAACCAAAACCCGGCATCGATCATAACGAAAATTATACCAATTAATTAGTTGTAACAAGCAATTCAGTACCTACTGCATATAAATTAATTATCAAAGCTCTGGGGTATTAGAAATATAACGCAATATGTTAAATATTTTTACGAACTATCTTACTCTTTTACAACCGTATGTATTAAAATTCGGAATTAATACAGGCAAACTAGCATTTAATTAGAATTGTCGATTACAATTGTTTTCAAAGATTTATAATAATTAGTTTTAGAGAGATACAAAATGTTTCTAAAAAACTGCTTAAATAACTTTGTCGGATATTTTCAGTCTCTATTGAAATTAAATCTAAAAACGCTTTGGGCTGAAGCGTTTCCCTTTCGTATCTGGCCCAGACGAGATAATATACCATCCCAATAACATGCGCGCAACTACCTAAAGTACGACGACTTTTTTTTTCAATTGGCCTGTCTCGTATCGTTTTATCTATCTATGTTACACATAAAGTGGATATTGTGATAAAAAAATAATTTAATATATACTTAATATGATGAAAAAACCTTAATGTCATATTTTACGTATTCACTAATTGATATGTATCTCCAATACCCCATCGATTTGGCCAATGTTACACAGAATTAAGCACTCATTTACACTTAATTAATTGGCATATATTTAATCTTGATCGATTGGTAAAAGTTTCTGTATTTTTTTGGGCATTGTCTTTTATCGACTTGGTGAACTTATTCATAACGGTCTTGTTTGCTTCGTATTTGTGTAGGTATATCACTTAACTTACAAAACTATTATAATAATCAGCCCTTATCATCCCACTGTTGAGCAAAGACCTCTCCCCAAGTCTTCCACTCTTCTCTATTGTTGGATCAGCTTACAAAACTAACCCCCATTAAATAACAAGAATTGACTTCAAATGCTTTAAAATCTTCTATTTTGTTTTAGTTGGACACATCTCCATACCCATTCCCGAACACACTATGGCACGTCAAGCCAGCAAAAGAAATAGCTCTTAAAACAACGGCGATGCTAGTCATCGGTATATCAGGAATCTTTCTGAACTCCATCATACTAGTCATATTGATGAAAAACAAATGGCTTTGGACTGCCAGTAACTGCCTAATAGGGAACTTGGCGTTGATAGACCTTTTCACTCTTATCTGCTGTCCCTGGTTTATGCTCGTCAGGGATTTCTACCAGAACTTTGTTTTAAAGAACTTTGGATGTCGATTCGAAGGATTTTTGCAAGGTAAACCGAAATATTGCTTATTAATATTAATCGTTACGGGTATTTGGTTCTATTTGTAACTGAGCACACTTTGTTCATTTGAAGAGGGTATAGCGTCTTGCCATGGTATGTTGCTTCGAATAAGTTCATGATCAAACGCACAAATCTCAGTAACATTCGGAAAACCTTTGCACTGTATAATGCTAACAACCTACAATCAGATGTTCCCACCTATCACTCTATTAAATTACTTACGTTATCTTTTTCACCTAAGCCTAGCGATAGAATCTCTTGATGAAACCATACAATTATTAATTGTAGAATTGATTCATATGGTTTAGACTAGTTTAACATGGACACCTCCTAAGGGCAATTCCTACTCCGTGTAAAAAGTGTATTTAATATTTGTGCTGTTTGGGATTTCGATGTGTATCACAGCACATTGTTTATTTATATAATATTTTACAGTAAACAGCTGTCGGTAGAGTTTTTCGTTAATGTTTATATTTGTATAAAATACTAAACTTGGAAACAGCTGAATCGAAACTAATAACTTAGAAACCAATAATTTTTATTATTTTCTGATTTGATGTGACTTTCTTTGTTAAACTAAACGAAAAATAATATTATCAGTCTATAATATGTCACACTGGAGGCCCAAGGCCTTTCTCATACCAAAAAGGAATGAGTATTGATAACCACGGTTGCTCAATGCGCTTTGAAGATTTCAGACCAATAAGTCCAGGTTTCCTCACGACATTTTTCTTAACCGTGAGTCAGTCTTAGCTTAACTTAGAAAATGCATGGCTTTGTGCAAAGTCACATGGTTAAATTCCAGGTCTTGAACCCTAGTGCTTAAAAAGCGGGCCGTTAACCGGCGGTCACTGTTAGTTTCAAGAACTCCATATTTTTCAGCTTCTTTTCTACTATCAAGCGTATTTGCAATCCTGTTAGTATGTTACGATCGACTTGCTGCAGCTGCTTTGACTTCAGAAGCCAGAATCACCCCTAAAGCTGCTCCTAAATTGATCATAGCATCTTGGATTTGTGCTACTGCCTTGTCTCTGCCTTGGACTATAGAGAGGGAATATATTGTAAGTGTAATGTGCATCAATTAAAACTAGCTAGGTATTCTTCTTATCACGGTTCAGCTAAACGTTGCTCAAGTTACATTTGTCCCGCAGTGCGCACACACAGTGACTTAGTTTTTAAATTCAGCTGTCTTTAATATAACTGATCTTTTGATTTCTTATATTACCAATGATCATGCAGATGCTACTAAGAGATAATACGATCTCACAACCAAGAGATAGAATAGAGTTAGCCTAATCTTAGAGAAGTAAACACGAGCGTAGAATTAGATTTGGTTTAGATTATTGATATTCAGTATACAGGAGAACTCGTTTATAATTTCATATTTTTATAGGAACGGCAATGGCTAGATCACCTGGAGACTTTCTGCAAAGAAGACGTTCAAGTACTTGGTATCTATTGGCACATTTTGTTGACGTTACTTGTCTGGGTACCACTGGGTTTAATGGTTGTCACTGTGAGTAGAATATTTTGAATATCGTAAAAGGTAATGGTAAAGTCGCTAAATTTAAAAAGTACATGATACAAGGGGAAGATAAAAATTTGAACGTGTTTCCTCGAGCACTAACATTCAATACTTTAGAAAGTGTCTATGTCGAGAGTCAGTACTGAAGTCAGTACTTAGATTTATAATTATTTTATGACAATAGTATATCCAGTATAAATTGTTATTACGTTATCATCTACCCTAGTACTACTACCATATCTTTATTTGACTGTAAAATTTTAATTTCAAAGTACGGGACAATAATGTGGCGCCTAGAACGCAGTGTTCGGGAACTATCTTCACGCGGAGGCGGTCAATCCATAGCCAGGGCTCGAAGTCGGGCCATGAGGATCACAGCGTGTGTACTTTTGGCCACTGTGGTATGCAGAGTGCCATACACCGCCCTGATATACTGGAGGAACAACATGGCTATGACGATCAATGCTGTAAGAATTTTAGTTAATTTCAAAGGCAGACAGCACATGTAGGCCCTTGCAGTTTTTCTTTTTGAAATTTCGACCCCTGAGCTTGTCTGTAAGGATTTTTTTGAGAGAATTTGCCAGCATAGATCACCACGCTCACTGTTATTTCTGTCATGAATATTATCCCTTTCAAATCTTTAATGAATTATAGGATATCTTAAGATTGAAACAATTTCTTCTGTCAGGTGGATGGTAGCTACGAAGTAATGTGGTTTGTTGCGAACTACCTCATGTACTTAAACTGTGCCATCAATCCTCTCATCTACGGCTTTACTAACGCAAGATTCAGGAAAGCTATGGACAGGACCCCTGGGATTGCTTGCTTTAAGTTCGGAGTCTGGTGTTGTATTTGTACTGTGGTAAGTTTCAAATCCTGTTATACTAGTAGTATGATTACGATAGTAGTAGATCTGGTTTTTTCTTCTTCTTCAACCAATTTTCATCCATTATTAGTTAAAAGTCTTCTCGCGGTATGCCTTAACTTTATTTAATATCTATGAGAGATTAGAAAATATATCGACAATTTTATCATGAAATCCAGGAAATCCACTATCGTCCTTGTAATCTTATATTACTATTAACAGATATTGTTTTGATGCATACTCTAATAACTACAGTCTAACACAC
The DNA here is from genome assembly GCA_905220435.1 of Amphipyra tragopoginis. Taxonomy (NCBI): domain Eukaryota; kingdom Metazoa; phylum Arthropoda; class Insecta; order Lepidoptera; family Noctuidae; genus Amphipyra; species Amphipyra tragopoginis. Next base: position 19,438,056 of record HG992009.1, read on the forward strand.
TATTTAAGAGATACTGCCTAAAGTAGACTAAACTGCTTCATTGGTCTACTGGTCGCAAGCGCGACTGCTAAGCGTGAGGTCCTGAGTCCGATGCCCAGGTCGAGCAAAGTGTTATTGGGTTGTTCCGCGTTGAATATCTCAGTAGCAGCCCGCAGTTTGTATTTGTGCCCGGTTGATGGTAATAGGATTGCCCCTCTAGTACACCTCTGCTCTACCTTTCCGGAATTAGAGGCGTGATGTTATGTATGTACAGCCTAAAGTTGTTTCAGATCACATTGCACAAGCACACTCAGATATAAATGTATTTTGGCCTACAGATCAACAAGAAGCCGGTCCAAATAGTCGACAAGAATACAGAGAAGATCTTCGTGATAGAGAATTCTCCTAAACCAGCCAAGAAACTGTCTCGTGCGTTATGGAACATTTTGCACATCAACAAAGATTCTGTAGAATTCAGCGTCAAAGTAGATGAAGTTACTACAAAGCCTACTAAAGTTACGCCCGTTAAAACGGAACCTGTATAAGGTTACTATGATTTTGATACAGAAATAAAGGCAGATCGTTACAAACTTTATGTTAGGGATGCCAAAGATCTCAGCGTTAGTATATTTTCGAAAATCCAAACTGGAATCGCTGTTAAAATAGATGTAAATAGCTTAAAGAGTAAGGCTACAGAAAACCATTGGGCACTAAGCTTAATGGATTTCTGTGCACACAGCATCAATTCGCATTACTAATTTACAGAATATAGGTATTTTGTGTGAACATGCGCACGTATGCTTTCACCTTTTGGCATCGATTTAGCTTTTGCATGCTTTAGCATCCTTCCGCATGAATACTGTCGCAGTTGAAAGGACACGATTAAAAGGTGTGATAGTTGTGTCTAAAACTATTCAGCATTTTTCCAAATTGATGCTGATTAATGTGATTAGTTCATTATCTTACTAGTGAATATCTTTCCCGAAAATGTAGTAATATATTATCGTTTTTTTCGTAATTATTTCAATGATTATGATGACATCATTGATGTTAGTGAGTATATAAATAAATATATAATGTCTTATGAAATTCGTATTATATTTTTTTTTGTAAAACGTATTTTACATTGTTACTTACAATATCTAATTATTTGCATATGTTATAGCTTGTAAAGTAATTATATTCTTCGTTGCTATTGAAATAAATATCTTCATTGTGTCTTATTTTCATTAGGTACATCAATTTCATAGACGAATATTTTGACATTTTTTAATTATTGATAAGTCCTTTCTTTACAGTTAGTAGTATATCTTTATAAAAGAAGCATTATAATTAACAACATATTATAGTAACTTATAATAGACGCTTATTATTTTTAGCATCATCATAAAAACAGCGCACCGAGATAAATGTAAAAACTTTCACTGTCTTCCTTACAATTTCATCCTCATCGTAAATATTTACAGTATGAACCTATTATACAGTTTCAGGTGCAGTTGTATCTAAAAGATAGGTCAGTTCATTAATTTTCGCTTCAAGTGTATCTTTCATGTGAGGTTCTATTCTGAGTATATTTGTTGCCTCTTGTAGTAGCACCAGGCTTTGCATCAGTTCATCCTGAAAAAAGAAAACATATTAGGTGATTAATTAATTAAAAATTGATTTTAAACGTCTTCTATACAGAAGTGTGTTTTGACGCTACTTATGTCCAACAGTGGGTATAAGGTAAGTTGATTAATTGATTGATCAGTTAAAACGTCTTTTAGTTTATCAGTCCTTCTTAAAGGTAGCCAAAAATTTTCTAGGTCTAATATCCAAATCTTATTAAATAACTTTGGTGTAAATTAGTATACCTCAGAGTGATTTATTGAGATGAGTCGTTGGGAAGAAATTTAAAAGTAATGAAGCTATAGAAGTTCTAAGGAACCATGCCATCGATTTTAGTGTAATAAAAACCAATTGAAAAAAATCTCATACATAGCGTGGGAATCGCAACTGATGAACTTTTTTTAATTATTTGAATCTTTGATTGACGTCATGGTTGCTTAAAACAAAATTCTCTATCTGTAATAGCTTAAGATTTCTTGCCACTAACCCGTCTCAATGAATCACTCTGTACACTTATTTAATGTTTTGCACAATATAAGAAACATCGCATACGTTCTCTCTGACATATTATTGCAGCAAAAGATTAGCTTTTACATCACAACATTTTTATTCAAAACACTTGTAATAACATTTTAATAAAAACACGTAATGAAGACAATCATAGCCATACTAATTCTGAATAACACTCTTTTCTTTAACACAAAAAATGTGAAAGCGAAACAAATAGTGTTATAAACATGTTTTTATGATAATATCAACTTCATCATCACGCTGTTATAAAATATAGGCCGCGATGTCATCAGATGAGCATTTATTTAATCTGGCAATGATCCAACTTGTAAAAAACGTAATGTGAGATACAAAATGCTAAGCTATTATTATTATAGAAGATAGATGAAAATGTTTAGTACTAGACAATAGACTAAAGAATAGATAGGAATGTATAATTTAGTGTGTGTTTACAATTAAATTACTATTCATTTCATCGTTATCTTTGATGTGATAGAAAATAAAATAAACTTGTGTCTTTCTCTATCTTTTAACACTCAACAAAGCGAGCACCTGTCTGCAATAACTTGCCCAAAAAAGTTTACTTGTGGATTTCTTGCTTACTGAGAAATTACGAGTATTAAGTAGGTTTTGGAGAGCTTTACTTTATACAAAGAAATTGGTACTTAATTTAATATAATTCATTGCATATAAATTACACTTCGGTATTTTTTTATTTGCATTAATAAAAAGTTCTACTAAGACATTTCTTACGTTTATGCCTTAGTTCATTATCTCATTATAAGAGAAAAGATCAATTTGTTATTTTTTTTTTGTGAGAATTGTCCTTTTTCACACGTGAACTTTTTTTATAAAATCTGTGAACGTAGTTCGCAATATCTTTGAAAGTTACAGTCAGTCTTCTAAGAACGTTTTCCTTTCGTTACTACAGTTGAGACCCTTACGGTTCCATCTCAAATTACTTACCACAATGTATTTTTTCGCTTTTTTTAAATATTCCAGACATTCATAATAACTACACAAACTTCGTGTAAACTGTAATTAATGTCAACTGAGAGCAATGTTGTTTTATAGTTTGTCGTTTTGCCTTGTAGCTATTAATGTAGTACTACTATGTTTAATCCAATGAACATTACTGTAATATTAGCTGGCTGCTACATATATTTGAGCTTGTTGCATTAATTTAGGAATGTGTTTAATATTATGTTTAGGTACTTCTACATAATAATGTATGGCCCGTTCTCTAATTACACGCAAACGCAACTCTTTCCGCAACGCTTCAAGGCGGGATAATCTAGTTAGTGCATCATTTAAAAATGTTTTCAGCATTAATAGATCAAACGTACCAACAAACTGCTTTGGCAGTCGCTGTTTAAAGATTTATTGATGTAGAATGTAAAATAAATAAGTTTAAAAACTTATATTTCATCATAACTTATGATTTGCTTGACAACGAACATCAAACCGATTTCAAACCAAAAAAGGAAGCCAAGCGCATGCAACATTAAGACTACTAATCACATTAGATTGATGAAATATTTGACTCTCACCTGAGCGCCAGCTTTAGTTATTTTTCCAGTTTCAAACTCCCTTTTAGTTTTCATCGTCATAGCAGCTTGTAGTTCTAGAAGTAAAGTCCCTCTAAATCTAGTCCAGCCTGGTTCTAACTTGTCAGCTATATCCAGCAATTCATGGCAGAGGTCTATCTTTCTCCTCAAAAGGGCGTTTGGCAGTTCTGCAATAAGAATTAGTAAAGCGTAAGTGAATTTGAGTGATCCGAAAAAAGGGAGCTACATACTAATTTTAAATACACGGATTTAACACCAAAGAACAGTCCACCTCTGGCTCTTCCTGCAGGAAATACACCAATTAAGGTTATGTATGATAGGTATCACGTATAAGAAGTAGGCCCCGATCATTTTGAAATAGTTTTTTGTAAGCATATGTATCTATGGATTAAAATAACAATGACAACATTTACCGTAAGGTATTACTTAGACGAAAAAATAATAACAAGTAGTCTTAACTAATCCCTAATTTAAATACCTAAACGCTAATATTCAAGGGCGTTAAAACATGAGCTAATGACTTCTTGAAATAGCATTTCTCATTTTGTCAGCGTTCCAATAATTTTATTGAAAGGAAAATTAGTTCAGGGATGGAATGTCGATAAAACAAGCGTAATAATGAGGTTTTAACTATTGTAGGTATTGGTCTAGTGGATTTTAGTATGGTTGCTGAGTGAAGGATCTCAGATTCGATTTAAAAGGCAGGCAAAGCGTTATTGGTGTTTTTGATTAGAAATATCAGAAGCATCTTCGGTTTAGCCAAGCCCAGGATGTGCCTTCTTATTATATGGGTTGTAATAAGCGATGGAAGATGTAACACTACAAAGCTGACTTTGGGCTTCTTAGTAACTATCAGTAGGGTTTTGGCAGTAATTGTAAGTTCGCAAAGTCCTTTAAGGACTGCAAATGTAATTTTGTGTCTTTGGCGTGTAAAGTTATGATTTTGAGTTATGGTACTGTAATCGAGGTTAACAACATGTGTACTATAAATATCACATTAATCAATAGATCTATTTTAATAACAATCATTATAAGTATACCTGATAAACTATATCCTTTATAGTTCCCATATATTTGTACCAACGCCAACTTGGCTTGCGCTACTAAATGATTGCTCGGATGCAAAGTCTGGCTATACTTCTGAATGAAATCTTCAAACTCATTCGGAGTGGTCTTATTAAGTCTCTGAAGATCTTGTTTCAGTGCGTTGTTGCCCCACACCATCTGCTTGCTTAAAATAAAATGTTCACACTTCTCACATTTCCATGGAGCAGTTTCGTCTAGTGGATTTGTCGAAAGCAACATAGCTCCACGCCCTTCAGTATTCTGGGCGAATGGGTTGTTACAAGCGGAACAATATATATTTCCGAGATGAGTGCCAAATTCCGTTGGGTCTTTGCACCTATCACATTCACAATCGAAGAACTTATTCGTTTGCAAATGCTTTCGCCTATCCAAAGTCCCCCATAGTGATTGGGTATACGTTGCTGTAATCAAATCGCCCTTAGCTATCGGTACTGTTGCTATTATGGCCAAGTGGAAATCATCACCCAAAAATATATGCCGCGTATTAGGCTTGCAACTATGGTCCATCATTGAAGCTGTCAAATAAATAGCACGCAATCTCCTAGACCCATCTGGCGACCGTACATCAAAGGAGTTTGTGTCAAATATAGACGCGACCTTCAATATCGTTTCTTCATCGAACGGCAATCCAAGCACTTGAACTACGAACGTCACTAAATTAGCTTTTAAAACTACGTACAGAGGGGTGTTGATCCTATCCTCTAAATGAGACTCCAGATTCATTATGTTTTCATACTGAAGAGGGTTAGAATAATTCATCAACAAGACCCTAAGTGGCGATATAACACAGTAGGCCGCTTGAACCTTATTAGGACCTTGATATTTTATATCGCACTTATATTTCCTATCTGTCATAGCTTTGCACTCTGGTTTATGAACGTCAGCATTTTCACACTCAGGGCCACACATCGGCCAGTTGCACTTTGAACATTTGTAGTAGTCCCATTTAGATTCAAATTCCCTCGGATCCAGGTTTTTGCCGCACGCCAGGCAGACTGTTGGGCATGTGATCCTTGGTCCTATCACAGCAGGTTTCTCTTTGAGGATCATTTCACCTTGTTTTATGTCTCTTGTGGCGACCATATGTCGTCCTAGAGTGTCTGAATATTGGATTTTGAAGGCACAGCATTTGAATTTGTGGCCCTCTCTCCATCCTAGTTTCTGGTGGGGTCTGGAGCAGTAGTAGACGAGCTTGCACCCCCCGCAGATTTGGTTTGCGGGTTGTTGGCAAACCTCGCAGGTTGGCATTTCGCGGATTTTGGAGGCACTGTTTTTTAGGCCGCGATGCACGGCCGCTCCGCTTGGTATCAAACACAATACTCGTTCTAAATAGACATGCATAATTAACAAGACAGTACAGATTCGGGAACAGTGCCAACAGAATTGAGTATTAATGTTACTTGCAAGTGTTGTACCCTTTTTGTACAACATATTATTATGGTTGCATTCATTCAGAGTTGATGAAAATATTAATCATTTTAGGCTCAGTTTTTAAGTTTTTTTTATAGGAAGATATTGATGTTTCCAGGCGTTGCTGGCAATGTTATGAAACGTGATGGTAATTTGCCAAAACAAACTTTGTACCAAACATGTTTACTCATCTGAAGTTTATATCTTTTTTGTCGGTATAAAATTTATTTTGCTCGATCAGCAAAGCAGTTATGATAACACTACTATTGGTTTGTTTCTATTAAGTCCATAGTTTGGATCGGTTTCTTATCTAAGCAGAGGCGTCTGAATATCAGTATTTTACATAGAGTGACTGACCTCCATGGCTTACCAAGTTGGGGACACTGAAATCCTAAGATTACACCGGTTGTCAGACTTTCGGGCACCTGTATTCGTATGAAAACCACGGCTGAGTGAGGGCTTAACATACTGTTTGAGGAGCAGATTTCGAAGTGCAAATAACTGATATAAGTATAAACGGGCTAGAACATAAAACTTCCTCATCGCACGCTGGGAATAGAATCGTGTTGTAAGATTCAACAAAACCCAGCACGCTTGATGATCCGATCCACAGGGTGTAAACGAATTAAACGAATGCGTGTAATTCCTTAAACCACATGATCTACCCAGTGTACCAGTGTATAGAATGACAGCGCAAGGGATTAAGATTGATAAAAAAAACTTGCGGTTGGTTTATAAGTGATCTTATCTAACCCACCCAATAATGATTCAAGAAAAGCAGTGAAAGGTGGAGCACGGGAGCCAGACGTGAGCGCCGATCGCTTATTTAAATACGTCAGCTGACGAACTTTCCACCAACATAGAGGCAACTGACGTTTTTATTTATTTAAAATAGCATACCTATAAACTATCATCTGACACATTTTCAAGTGAGAGGAAATCACTGAACGAAAACATTTTTTTTGCATGTTCGTATGACCATCTGACGTATAATCCACCACGGTACGGCCAGCTGACTTTTTTATCTTCGAATAATTGCGTTAACTATCATTTAACAAATTTTCAGTCGGGAGGAAATGACTGAAAACATATTTTTTTTACGTGATTGAGGGGCTGCCGCTGCCCCACCCACCCACGGAGCGGCAGCTGACGTTCACCATGCTGCATAATACAACTCTCTGAAGCATTTCACGAGTTATCGCTTGAGAGGAAATTGGTCCGGAAAACCTGTTGCTGGCTCACGGGCTATAACAAGTCTTAGCCATGAAACGGTTATGGTATGGACAGAGAAATTGGCAACGCAGCATTTTGGCTTCATAACATGCAGACTATTCAACCGATACGGTACTGTAAGTACACATTTAAAATTGGATGAAGAATAAACATAACAGTTTGAAAGCATGCAAGTATTTAGAATTAATTTAAAGTTAGGTTTAAAATGAAAAGTAGTGTTCTATACTCAGGCAAGTCGACATTGACTTTGAAAATGTGGAATGATTCTGTCGAAATTAAAAATTTCCAAAAAATAATTGTATAAAAATCCAAGTCTTTTTCTCGGTTGTAACAAATAAATAAACCGTTTCCTTCTTCATTGTGTTACAGCGTTACAATTTAAAAAAATAATCTTTATTATTTTTGTGTCTTTTAGTATGGTGATTGATCCTTCATGTCATCACATCACCTCATACTTGTTTTCACAAATCAAAACAATAGTCAACGAAACGCTTTTTTCATAAATCACCGAATGTTTTTTTTAGTCCATTCACATATCTGACTGTTACGCAATGGAAAGCTATACTCAGTCATACATAGAGCGAGCGCCAGTTGCTCGTGCGCAGTCGGATTGAACTTTTCCAGTTTTTAGGAAAAATAAAAACAAATATTTATCAAAAATTGAGAAAAAAATATTGTTGTGACTTGTTCAAGGAATAATAAATTGGAGTGCAATTTGGATTGATTTATAAAAAATGACTGAAAACATGTGAGTATTTTACTTAATTTAAAATCACTAGAAAATAATCCTAAGCACGAATGAGTCAAAAGATAAATATTAATTTAAATACTAAAATAAATTAAGTGACTGTTTATAAAGACTACATGAAACGCTATTATAATACTACTGTCCCAAATAATATTATGGAACTCATAAATGTTTTATGAGTTCTATAATATTACGAAGATTCCATGATATACGACATAATATTTTAGCTATTAAACAGACTAGAACTGGAAAACATAATTTTAATCAAAAACATTAATCAGTTAGCATCAGATTCGTGTCTAGGTCTTCTCGATTTACTGCCAATGTGACGTCATCATCATAAAGAGGGCTAGCACAGAAATAGAAACTGTAAGCAATTGTATTTCTACCGTTTGAGAACAATGGATTCTATGTAATTATTACATTTGATATCGATATTGGTAATGCCAGAAGACATAATTTAAGAGATGGATGATAATTTTAGCTCAATAACCACTTTAGAAACGATAAAAGTAAATTTTAAGGTTAAAAACAATACTTTTCCATCGTAAGACTATCTTTTTGTCGAGACAGATACAACGGGTTATGAGCTCAAGTGGCACTGCTAGACAAATTCCTAGGTGTAGTGATAGCAGGTGGAGTAAGGTCACATCGAGAGGATATTGAGAGTGGTAAAATGATCCGCCAGATGTGTTGACGACATTGAGACGATTGCAGGAAAGATCTAGATCTATCTGCGCAAATCAGAGAGCATTGGAACAAGGGAGAGGGGGCTTATACCCAGAAGAGTGTTAATATGGACTCATGATGATGAAAATGATGAATATATTTCTGGATGTTGAGTTTAGGATTTCTCTGCTTTGTCGCTCCAACTTTGCAATGAGCTTTTTGATTTTTAGCTGTTATTCTCATTGTGTCATGAGTTCCTTGACTTGAATGGTGATCTAATTAATTATTAGAGTCATGGCATGATAAAACAAGGCAGTCTCTTCCAGCTGACAGCTTAATCACATGACTAATCTTTACTACGTCATAGCTACTGATAAACTAATAAGCTTTGGCTTCTGTTGTCAAACTTTCTTGTTACTTTATTGTTATTAGTGGAAAAATATCAGAAATTGTGACGTAATACGGGTCATAGTTGGAAAATAATACCGTGTAATATTAAACCATGATTAGAGTGACACATTATAATCAGACAGACAAGTATATCAATAATAGTAGTTTTGATCTTATAGCCAAATTAGTATCGCATAACGGGAAGCAAGAAGCGAGAGATTTGAAAGACATGGTGACCTAAATTCTCAACACAGACAAACAAAATGATAATTTCGCTAAAGCACCAAACAAAACTAAGATTCAATAACATTTTGAAAATCAATAAACTAATGGACTGCACTGTGCAATGTATACGAAAGTCCAAAAGAATGCGAAAGATGTTTCCTAAGAACGTACGTTTATCAGATATGTACCAAAAATAGACCAGAGTAACCCAGTTTAACGTACGCTCCATGGAAAAATGCAGCGTGTGCCAAACATAATTTATGTTTGGACAGACGAAATATACGAGGGAATTTATTACACCTATATGAATGTTATGTTTTATGATAAAACGTCACACCTACACACGACTACATATCAAGCTACATATTGCCAGTATAAGCTGACCTCGCATCTTAGGGAAAGTTTATACAATGCGAGATCAGCTTATACTGGAATTGTATACTTCGGTATGTACGTCTCAGCAAATCGTTTTGAGGTTTATTACTGCTCAAATCGTTAAAATTAAATAGTGCAGGGTGTACTCGAAAGTGCTCAAGGGGCTTGTGGCTAATTAACAAACGCACGGATCATATTATGATTTGCAAGTTTAAATTCCGTGAATGGGTGACTATTCGTTCCAAGATCCTTCAGTGCCTCGGAGAGCACGTTAAACAGTCGGTCCCGGGTGTCATTCGAATACCTATGACAGTCGTTATAGATAAGCCAGAAGCCCAAGAGTTTAATAACTGGTCTAACCTTATGGACCCAGTAACTGGATTGCGGAGGTCTGATGGCAGTCGTCTTAAAATTCTGGTATTCAGCCGCATCTGGTTAAACCTAAACGTGAAACGTGGAAGCGAACCCTAACATAGTTGCGGAAAAGCTAGTCAGAACAGTACTCGGAAGCGCTTATAAATTATTTTTACATATTTTACTGGAATTGAAAATTGTATCAATATGGTTTTTTAAAGATTTCCTTAGCATTACATTTTTTTTATATGAGCTTAGAAATTTTATTTAAGGATGAAGCATTCAATCCTTTTACGCAGATGTTGTGTGCGAGAGACTGGGTCACAAGCAGGATAGCTGTACCTAAGCCTGTATTAAATATGAGAAAAACTGGTTTTCATCTTGGGTTTTTTTGGTTTCAATATGCCTAGTGAAATAAATTCATCATCATCATCTCCCTGCCTGTATCCCACATTAGGTGGGGTCGGCACAACATAAATTCCTCTTCCATTCTCCTCATTAGCCGTCATCTCAATACTCACTCCTTTCTTACCCATATCATCCTTGACGCAATCCATCCATCTATACTTTAATCTGCTTAAAATATGTTTGTTTTTAATGCACTGATTCTTGTATAAAAGAATTTGAATTAATAAAAGCAACCATTCCGTCATTTAGTTTTTGTTGCACTAAATAAAATTAAACGGTACATTCAAGACAATTGTACAAGACAGTCATTGCTTCATTCTAAAATACTAACGCATTAGCATCAATAGAATTAGCTAACGATAGAAATTCAGCGACAGCTGGCTGACACGAAATTATACCTACCCAGGATTTCTCTTCAGCCTTTTTATTATAACAGATGCATTTATTAATCGTTATGTCTAACTTTTTCCCAACTATAATATGTTGGGATCAAATTCCAGTCTAACCTGATGGGGCTGAATACCAGTATTTTACACGGAGCGACTGCCATCAGACCTCAGCAACCCAGTTACTGGGCAACGCCGATATCCTAAGGTTAAACCGGTTGTCATGGGGCCCACATACTAACAGTCCACCGGTGGATATCTGCCTGTTAGTTAATCGCATAAGACCACAGACATACAGTTCTCGTTAAGGTGTAAAACTGACGGCATACGCGAGCGACGAATGTGTGGTCGCTCAACGATGCGGCCTGAGTCGACAAGTATCGGCCGGACAGTACATGGCCTCAAAGACAAATCAAACACACACTGACAGTTAATCGGGCGGCAGCCTGTCAAATGTCATCACATGTCACTCGAGCCCCTTGAGTTTTTACATTTTCAACTTTGCAAAAATTGTCCCACAGTTTTTCGACAAAATGGACAACAAACCTCAATTTGTGAATAGTTTCATAGAATTATATAGGAGTTTTCCGTGTTTATGGAAAGCAAAGGACGATTGCTATCACAATAAGCGATTGAAAGATGATGTTTACAACAAATTATTGTCATTTTATTAAATCGTTTTTACGTAACATCGCAATCACTTTGACTGACAACAATAAATGACAACAACTACTCGCTGCAGTGCTGCGATATGAACTGCCGACTGTCACCTGCTAATGTGTGGACGCCCAAACCGATATCAGACCATTGGCGGCACGCGGTACTACGGTGTGGAACTGCCGACTACCGCCTGATAGTGTGTAGTCGCAGAGCCGATATCCGGCCATTGCCGGCAGGCCATGATCGCTTTAGTGAGTGGGCTATATAGACTTAAGACGGCAGGCCGCCCGATAAGACCAAAGACTGCAGGCAGACTGTTAGTGAGTGGGGCCCTTCAGACTTGTGGGCTTTTGACTTTCCGTAAAGACTATCATAGATATTCGTATGATAGAGATCAACTACGATAACATGTTCCAACATCTGTCTTCTATGTGATGTGTGTTTGCATATTGTCAAATGTCAAAGAGTCACCATGTTTGTGTTTGACAGTACTTCACGTGTTTGATATTTAGTAGATTTATTAGTCGACCAATGCATAATTAAAGCGACCGCTCGACAAGGCGCTCGTGTGTCATTCATACAAACCTCCAAACGGTACCATACTGTTAATTAGCTACGTCAAATCTGTCGAGCGACTGATCCACGTTTTTGTTTAAGTTTGGCCTACAGTTGCAGAATGCACACATCTGCGTTAAACGAATGACGCGTTGTAATTTTTTTTTTCTATTGGACTTCTGTAGGTGTTCCTAAGGGTCTCCAGCAATGTGGGAGGGGGGAAGTAAAATACTTAACCTAAGCTAACTACTTGTACCACACTAACATCATGACTACCTGCAACAGCACTAAGGCCGACCCCTAGTAAGACTCGGACCTCGGCTTAGGGCACTGCTGGCGGGGACTTAGGGGGGGGGAGACAGCTTGATGAGAGCTGAATTATCGGTGTGAGCTCTCCTAGGCATGGAGGGGTCTTGACGTGTAACGAATGGGCACCCATCCACCACGCCAACCGTATGATCTGTGTGGTTGATAATTAGCCACGAGCACCCTTATTTACTATTGTAATAAATTTTGTATTAAATAAATAGGCCTGGCAATGTACGAGATCATTACTCTATTGATTGCTACCTTGACATCGATGTAATAGTCCAGTGTGAGGGCTGCCAAAGTGTCACTAGTGACGAATGTGTCGATTACTAGTGATTTATTTGGCTGATCGTTTTCTAATTAAGGGGTATGAAGCTTTATAACAATTGGAGCTTCATCTGTAACGGTCTTTACATTTACAATCATCCAGCAGTTTTCTAGACGTCATATGTCTGTGTATATCAATAACAGATACCTACCACACTTTTCGTGACAGACGTATTTCGTATAAGCATTTTTTATAACGTATACCAATAACGTTCAACAAAAAAATAAAATAACATACGTCTTAGGGCTGATTTTTCAATCGTCAGATAACTTTTATCTGGGGAATAAGTTTGACGTTTGACAGCTTTTGTATAGAAAATATGTCAAACTGTCATATTTATTCCTTGGATAAAATTTATCTGACTATTGTAAAATCGGCCCTTAATGGTATAATTTAAATAATTCTCTATTATTGTTTTGATGAAAGCTCCTGATAGTGCGGTAGCTGTTAAGCATACAAAGAAAATGGTAGAAGTAATCTGAAGTTATACTTTGACTAAAATAGAAAAGAGGTTTATGTCAACAACTAACTTCATGGTGTTATATACAAGGTTAGTCGGAAAGGGGGTACTAATCCGCCTAAGAGCATATACCTATGGAGGGAGCAAGAATACGCTTACCCCTCTGACGTACCCCCGTGACGTATGCCCATAGACGATTATAAAAACTAGTTCTCTCGCGATATCTGCCCATTTCATATCGTACCGTGTCACGACACACACCTCGTAAAAATGGTTAATTGTTCGGTATTTTCGTGCAAAAAGCGGTCTGCTTCCTCAAACATGGAGTTTTCTGTCACTAATAAGCATTATTTCGGCAAACATGTATACATTTTGCATTATTTTCAAAAATATAATTCACGCCTTAGCTGTCATCTTTTGTGACAAAAATTGACAGAAATATTTTAAAACGAGAGGTAGTGACGGGACAATGTGAATATAATTGAATGAACGAAAATTACAAAGAGGTTTACCGCTTCTCACAATGTTCTCTGTTATTGATTTTATTTCATTTTGCCTTGTTGATACTATTTAACAAAAAATAAAAGGTTTTTTTGCCTCCAACAACAATGATAGAACAAAGTCTCAATCAAGAAATTTAACTTAAATTAATATTTAAACCCTATTACGTGTGCAGCGAACACAGTCGTCTGAATCGTGGTTAAAATGTTCTCAAATACATCTATACAAGATTAGTCGGAAAGGGGGTACTAATCTGAAGGGGTGTTATTGTTAAAGAACCCATAATAGTGAATAACTTTTGTTCTACAACTTTCCCGAAAAGTCAATATTTTATATAGAAATAGCTATTCAAAGATTTCATGAAAACTACGCTAAAATCTATGTATCACCACCAGCTATGATCAGCTGTTTATCTTTTAGGTCATATTTTGGGGTCACTGTTTAAAAGCTCCATTTTCTGAACTCATATCTAAAGCAGAAATGAAGAATTAAAAAAAAACAAAATATTGATCGTTTTGCATGGAAATAAATAAAACTGATCGAATTTTGAAATTTTTCTCAATAACACTTTGCCCCAGGTCGAGCAAAGTGTTATTGGATTATTCCGTGTGGAATTTCTTAGTAGCAGCCCAGTCTGGATTTGTGCCTGGTTGATGGCAATAGACTCGCCCCCTATTACAAGGGAAAGGAACCAAACATAACGGCAAAATGAGGGTATACTATACACCTCTGCCCTACCCTTCAGGGAATACAGGTGTGATGACCATGTTAACGAGGCAGTCACGCACGGGTGTTCTTAACGTGAGGCATTTAAGCGTGAGGGGTTGTAGAAAGCTAGTCTAATGTTCCCTCCGGTTTTACGTTAATCTCATGGTGAGGTAACGCCTTTCCCAGAGGGGATTTATTATTATTTGTATCTCTCTGGGAATCACGGCTCATCTTCCTTGCGGAAGATGTCCGGTCCTTTGGAAGGCATACACGGGGACACAGGTCCAACGCGCAGAGGCCCCTTTGAGAACTTTAATCTTATTATTATTAGCCTGTACTGTCCCACTGCTGGGCAAAGGTCTCCCTCCGTTCCTTCCACTTGTCGCGATTCTGTGCAGCTTCATGCCAAACCTCAAGAAAGGCATCCAACTCGCCCCGCCATCTTCGCGGTCTGCCGCGACCCCGTCTCGCTGTCTCAGGGCTCCATTGTTGTGCTATACGCCCACAGCTCATTTGGCATACGGCAGACATGCCCTGCCCAGTCCCACTTCAGCTGGGCGGCCTTTTCAGCCACGTCGACAATTTGAGTTTTGGAGCGCAGTATTGTGTTTCGAACTCGATCAGTTAATTTAACACCAAGTATACTGCGCTCCATAGCCCTTTTTTAAAATAAATTATTGTTATTCTTATTACAATTGTTTTATTTTAATTTAAAGAACAATAATTACATACAAATTGTTTTCCACGCGATGAAATTAAATATTTTATTTGTTCATTCCTTTATCATTCAGTTTATCGGTCTTTTATCATACCACATCACTATATTTTGCGTTTGTGTTAAACGTCAACATTAATAAATACGACGAAGTTATTGTCAGTGTGCGTGTTTTTTGTTTGTATTCCGGCTTTTATTTTAGTGTGAGTTCATAGCTACACGATATTTATATGTGTTAAGCTGTAAATGTGTGCTGTACGTGTTTACCGCGTCCCCCCCAAAATTTGGCAGAATAAAATGTTTGGGAACTTGCGCATTGCTACCTCCATAGGTATATGCTCTAAGTAATCCGCAGACAACTTAAAGTATCTCTGATGACGGTTTCAATGCAATTGTTAAAATTTCAAAATTCGATAATTTTTATTTCCATGAAAAATATTTTTTATTTTAGTTTTTTCCAAAATTCTTCGTCCCTACTTTACTTACGAATTCAGAAAATGGAGTTTCTAATTCGTGACCCCAAATATGACCTAAAATGTCAACACAGCTGATCATAGCTGAGGATAGATAGATTTTAGCTATTTTTTTTGTAATTTTTGAACAGCTTTTTCTCTTAAACTATTGACTTTTGGAGAAAGTGGTAAAACAAAAGTTACTCATTATTATGAGTACTTTAACACCCTTTCGGATTAGTACCCCCTTTCTGACTAACCATATGTAAAAGATGTATGTCAACAACTGACTTCATTGTGTTATATACAAAAGAGGTTTATGTCATATTATATAAAAAAGTGAAAAGTAGTTCATGTCAACAACTAACTTCATGGTGTCTTAAAAAAAAGAGGTTTATGAAATGAAAAAATATTAAGTATATAAATTAAAAAAGTAAAAACCGACTTCAAAAAAACTAAACGGAGTAAAATAATTATCATTTAATAAAACTACCAGTTTCAGAAGTCGGTGCATTCAATTTGTTTCAGCGTAGAACACCGACTTCTGAAACTGGTAGTTTTATTAAATGATAATTATTTTACTCCGTTTAGTTTTTTTGAAGTCGGTTTTTACTTTTTTAAAGTTTATTTTATTTTATACTTTTTAGTGCCACAAATTACAATTAAAATAGTGTACAAATTCTCGGACCAGCACTACAACTAGAACGTCGTCTACATACGATTTGCGTATTTTATTTTTTGTTTTTGTTGATTTTTCCAAAAAGTGCTGCACCAATTTCAATAAAATTTATATGGGACCACCTCTGAAGTATGGGCTACCAAACAAAAAAAGAATCATCAAAATCCATTCATAATTGGCGGAGATATCGCGTAACAAACACACAAAAAAAAAAAAAAACAAAAAAAAAAAACATTCAGACGAATTGAGAACCTCCTCCTTTTTGAAGTCGGTTAAAAAGTGAAAAGTAGTTCATGTCAACAACTAACTTCATGGTGTCTTAAAAAAAAGAGGTTTATGAAATGAAAATAAATGAAATTATTTATTCTGCAAATTGGATATTTTAGAATCATTTTACATGTCGATTTGTTTTGTTTAAACCTAGATGTCGTCGGTGTTTCCTATCTGAACACCTCTGGGTCTATGTCAACAACTAACCTCATGGTGTCATATAGAAAAGAGGGTTTTGGGAACAACTAACTTCATGGTGTAGCATTACCGCTACATGCCTACGTAAATTCCGTGACAACGAAAATTTTACATAAAAGCGCAAACAAAATATCATTTTAAAATTTATCAAGTTTAACATGAGGCTGACAGTACACACGGCTACAGATCAAGCTATACATTTCCAGTATAAGCTGATCTCGCGTTGCATAGGATTTCCTTACAATGAGAGGTCAGTGTAAACTGGATTTGTATAGCTTGATGTGTAGCCGTGTGTACATGGGCCATTAAGGCTGAGCATCCACCAGAGCTGTGCTAATCTGCGTAGCGAGGAATGTGTTTTGTAAGCACCAATAGAATCACTTCATTTACCTAGCTTCGCTTTGCGCAGCTCTGGTGGATATGGGCTTAGCGGTGTGAGGTTTTTGTTCATACAAAACAAGTAAGAAATGCGAGCGAGGGATGTATTGCGAGGAATGTGTTGCGAAAAATGTGTTGCGAGGAATGTGTTACAAGGAATGTGTATTATTCTCGCTCATATTCGAAAAGAGTCTACTACCTATCCTCGCACCGCTCATTTGTACTCATTAACACATTACACATTCCTCGCACAGCTCTGGTGCAAAGGGTCACACCGTTTCACATCCTCGCTACACATTTTCACACCGCACATTTTCGCCTAAGTCGCTTGAAACACATTTGATCGGTATTTGTTTGTAGCTGCAATTAGGTGTAAACTAAAAACAAATGGCGGTCAAGTGTAACTCAAGCAACTTTTTGGCCCATGTGCGGTCAGCCTGTGTGTCGTCAAAAGATAGCTATATAACTTCTATAACGCGTTATCTTTTCTAATTTAATCTTTTTAATTACCTTTAGTTTTTTAATCCCTCTCGAATCTCTTTTTTCCTGGGTATACAGGGTGTAAACGAATTCGTGTAATTCCTTCAAGCCACATGATCTAATTACTGGTATAAATTAACACCGCACGGGATTAAGATTGATTAAAAATAAAAATAAAGTTTTTTTTCCCAAATATTTTTTTTATGTGATAGAAAATTTTCGATGGCATGCACAAATGAATGAAGGCACGGTGACACAGCTGACGGGCACGACTAGCGCGGTATCGCTCCACGCAGTCAGTTAACATGGGACACTAAAATTACTCAGATACAGAATACCATGTTTCATTTTTTGAAAAATTTTTTTTGTTGGTTCTGATAAAAACCTATGCAGGGTCAATCAGTGGCACCAGTAGATCACGCGGTTTGAAGGAATTACATGAATTCGTTTTCCTTGTATTAGTTTAAGTTATTAATAGAATAATGTTTATTTTTCAGAAAGATGGGGCAAGAGAATGGTGTGTCTGATTTGGCATATGTGGTAAGTGAATAAACATATCCATAAATTATTTACACAATGTGTTTTGGTGTTACATTACCGATACCGATAATCGACATGTTAAACTTGATTCTCTCGATTTCTCCTTTCCGAATAGCACCCATATATTTTTGACCTGCTCAATAATGTAGGTTTTCATTAAAAATGTAATATCTTTAGAAGTAAGGCTGGTATTCAACAATATTAATTCTATGGTTAAACAAACGTTAATCGAGATGTTGCAAGGCAGCTGTCGACACTTCCCGTGACCCAAAGGCTCTAGTCTACTTTGGTCAAAAGATTGCTATCGCCATACAACGTGGTAATGCTGTGGCTGACAAGCCTTCTGGGCACGTTACCAGTCGACAGCGATGCGGAGGAATATTTCGATGCCCTTTTAATTTTAATTTACCTATAGTTTTATTTGGAAATATTTTTATATTTGCATTTACCTTTATTTGTAATTATACTAATTAGGTATGTAAATATTGTATAACTTCAAAAGTATTTATTCAAAATAGACTAGAATTACTTAGTTCCTTTTATTTATAATTATGTTAAAAAAGTTAAATATTGTTTGTATAATTAAAATTATACCGCTATTTACAAATTGTAGTATATTTTTCGAGTATACGATGGTTGAACCAGAGAGTTAAATTCGGTGAACACCAGCTTAAGAGTACTAAAGGCTTCATTTTTTTATTTGGAAGCTTATTGTCCCTCTCTTTTATTCATTATAAAAACATCTCAGTTATTTTCACACCGATAATTCAGCCCTCATCAAGCTGTCTCCCCGCCAGCAACGCTCTAAGCCGAGGTTCACGTCACACTAGTGGTCACCCTTAGTGCTGTTGTTTCTAGTAGTAATGATGTTAGTGTAGTAATTAGCGTAGGTTACGTAAAAACTAAAAACGGCCCGCAAAGAAAATGCAAAGAAGTCCAAAAACAAAACTCATTTATTGCCTAGACTCATAAAAATGGCAAATTCAAAAACTTTGATTTGTATTTATTTTCTTTTTAACCGACTAATTGCCAAATGATTTATTTGCAATTTTAAACTAGGTATTTGGTAAGACAAGAAGTCGCACAATTTTAATATCTCTATCAAGCCAACAATATAGATAAACAAAGTAACATTTATAATAAAATTATCAGCACATATTTTTTGCTAAATCGTTCTTACTTGTGCGTACACATCGAAAATCTTCGAAATTGAGAAATTGAATTTAGAAACACGACATCTATCGGCTTCTCTGTTTACTACTACTCTGTGTACTACGGGCGGCGCGGCGGTCTCGACCCGTATTCTCCGTTCACAATTTAACTACATAATGGATCAGTACTGTTACTAGATGGCGGATATCATCACTTTCAAATCACGTCTACTTCTAATCATGGGCCACCTCAAATCTGTAATGCTTGGTCCTAAGAAAATATCGCCACGCTTGGCAGACGCGGGTTGATGATCCCAGTATAAAAAGATAAAAACCACGGAAAGAAACTAGTTCACACCGATAATTCAGCCCTCGTCAAGCCGTCTCCCACCCAACCCGAGGTCCGCTCCCACTAGGGGTCGCCCTTAGTGCTGTTGTTGCTAGTAGTAATGATGTTAGTGTTAGTATAAGTAGTTAGCTCAGGTTAAGTGTTTTACTTCTCCACCATTGGCTGGAGACCCCTCAGGTCTCACCACTACGTCTACCTAACTGCCCGGTTACGTAGAAATTATCCGCAAGGACATAGAAAAAAAATGAAGAAATAAACTAGAAAGGGGCTGGAGGGGCTGCAGGGGCTTTTGTCTGACGGAAAACACGGTATTAATACGAAAACCTGTAATATTTACTTCTTACGTCTCAAATGGAGTACCTTTTTCCTCATTTTGAGATTGCATATTTGTCTAGCTATCTATACTTGGAAGCAAATAAATCGAGCCACTTCTATTTTTCACGTATTATTGTTATTATTTTTGGTACCTACTACGGAATAGATCAATTCGAAACATATATCGCCTAAAAGGTTATTTGATAACCTTTACAATGAGGGTAGTTTTTTGTCAATTTAGTGTATAATCCATGAAAACAAAACTAATTACCAGGATACGTGAAAAAAGGAGTGGCTCGATTTATTTGCTCCCAAGTGTATATGTATATTTAGTAATCGATCCTCAGTCAACGAAACTGTTCATAATGTTGATTGTCTCCTTTGAGTAGGTAATTAAGTAGATTACAGTAACATTTTTGATTAAAAAAGAATATTTATGATATGATGCCCTATGTATCATAAGAAAATATTTAGGAACATATAGACTGTTCTCTTAAAGTTATGTCGAGTTAATCACTGAGTACTTAGCGCGTTACGTACCTAGTTACGACATTAATCTGTGATAGTAAAATTATAGAGCATGTATTGTGTTGTTCAACTATATGTGATTATAGTGATTTTGATGTGCTTTAATAGCAATTATGTAAAGGTCCTTGCATACAGACGGACGATACGTGAGACAGCACATTACCGATGAAAATGATAACTGTAGCCGTCGACCGCGGTCAGCGACATAAGGCCTTCACGTAAAGCAAAGAACCTCAAGAAAGGTCAACGTCGACAGTGATACCAAAATATACGGATAAACTTGAGGTACCTACAGAAAAATAGAATAGGTTACCAAATATCTAGGATGTAAAATACTTAAAGCAACCGCCGCGACATTTGACGAACCTTAATAATTTTCTTAAAACCAAAACAAAAGTTGATCCAACAAAAAAAATTACGCAAAATAAATTTATTCTTGTCTACAATTCCAGGCCCACACATCTGAAGACCTTGGCAAATACCTCGTCGCTTCCCGAGATCTAAATCCAGGGGATCTGGTCCTGACTGAAAGACCGTTGGTCTTTGGTCCCAAGGCTTTGCTGGACCCCGAAGCGATTATGCCTTGCGTTGGCTGCTATAAACCAGTCCTCACTGAAGCTGGTGAAAGATGTGCCAAGTAAGTTTTTGATGAAATTATGGTTGTGATATAGTTCTTGCAAAAAGACGTAATTAATATCTTTGTTTTTATGTAAGTTGAGTCCAATAGTAGATATCAGTATCAACGGTCCGTTCTTGTTTAAAAATAAACTTTTAAAAAAAGTAAAAACCGACTTCAAAGAAATACTAAAAGGAGTAAAATAATTACCATAATATAAAATTAACAGTTTCAGAAGTCGGTGGCTTCTATTTGCTTCAGTGTAGAGTTGCACCGACTTCTGAAACTGTTAATTTTATATTATGGTAATTATTTTACTCCTTTTAGTATTTCTTTGAAGTCGGTTTTTACTTTTTTTTAAAGTTTATTTTTTATTGAATACGTTTTAGTGTCATAATTTTAACCCCCTCCTTCATAACCCTTCTTTTTGGCTTTGACGTAGTCGGGCATAAAAAGTCCTTTCAAATGATACCTTACACGATATAATGAAAACATTCCAAAGGGAGGGAGGGGGGGACAAGCACCCCCTCCTCTTTTCAAGTAGTCAGTTCCCAACAACAAATATAAACAAAGCAATTTTAGTAATTTGAGAATTTTGCTTTGATCCGATGAGGAGTTCCGTTCCATATCTCTGAAGTTCATGGTCTAATCATAACAAAATTTAAATGGGACCAATCGGGAAGTATACCCTTTCGAACAAAACAAGAATTTTTCAAATCGGTTAATAAATGACGGAGATATGAGGTAACAAACATAAAAAAAAAAAAAAAAATACAACCGAATTGAGAACCTCCTCCTTTTTGAAGTCGGTTAAAAACTACCGATGACTGCGTATTTGGACCAATAGTGAAACGTAGTCTCCTTAGTGTAGTGTAGTAAACCGAATTTAAAAACTGCTGTTTTATCAAGAATTATCTTTGTAAGTGTAGTACTTAGTAGTTTCTTTGTCTAAATAAACTAGACATGAATCACTACAAATGGGTTGTAAAATTATGTCTACAGATGCGGCTGGCCTGTTTGTTCCGGCAACTGTCCAGGACTCAAGGATCCGAGGCATCATGCAGCAGAGTGCGTGATCCTCAGCCTGAGACCAGAGTGTGTTGTGAATAATATGGCTGATTACTACAGGTATTTATAAAATTAAATGAAAATAGTTAAACGAAACAATAATCCCGAATGAATTATCTTATTCAGTCGGTCTGTTGATGGTATTGATGTTATTTGTCGATCAACAATATCGATTGACAAAATCATTAATCTAAACTGAGCAAGTCAGTAAGAACATGTACATCACAACATAGGTACCTACTTGAGGACCACGAAGTCTAATATAAGGCATGACTCATGGTCCTGAACTAGACTTGAACCCCCATGTGTGGACGGGCTAGAATATAAAACTTCGTCAAAGCACGCAGGGAAAAGACGCGAATAGAAAGATTAAAAAAAAAAAACTAGCACGGTACGAGGTATCTACACGGTCCACCTGGCTAGCTGCCGCTCAAATTAAAGTCCGACGCCATACAGTTTACTGTGTTCCGTCGTATGAATGTGAGAGCCAGAGGTGTATAGGGGAATCCCGCTATATCTCTGTTACCTGGTTTTGTATGCTCCATTTAGACCCTGTCTATGCTTGCCATCAGGTGTGAGTAGGATAAAATGCAACCAATTCAAATAATAAAAAAGCACATCAAATACTGACCATGTATCTCCGCGAGATACGATACAAACAAAAACCGTTGATACCAACCATAATTTGATTTAAAACAAACATCTAACTTCTATTGTTCGTAATTTTCAGGCACGATGCTCTTCTACCACTGAGATGTGTTCTCCTGCAGAAGACAGATCCTGAAGGTTGGACGAAGTTGCTGGAAATGCAGTCGCACATGGAATGTCGGACACCAGGCACCGAGGCTTATGAGTACGTTATTAACTATGTAAATCAAATTTTAATTGTAATGAAGAATCTACATTTGGGAAATTAATCTTGGAACGGTATTAAAAGATCTTAAATATTCTTTGAAGTAGATCCACAACTTTGAAAAAATAACGAACAATGCAAAGAATTTGAAATTAAGTCTACATCAAAGCCTAATTTCCTTTTTCTAATTACAGCGAGGCGAATGAATTCATCGTGGAATACCTTATGAACAATTTCATAAGCCAACTAGATGAAAAATTTAAAAAGTCACATGAAGTTACTCCGGAATTACTTCACAGAGTTTGTGGAATCATAGACACAAACGCTCTAGAGATTCGTCTGCCACAAGGAGCTGAACTCAATGCTTTGTATGCTGAAACTTACAAAATGGAACACAGTTGTATTCCAAACACGAAGCATACTTTTAATCTGTCATCGAAAGACAGAAAAGATTTGTATAAAATAACAATTAAGGCTGTAGTACCCATAGCTAAAGATAACCACATAGCGACAATGTACAGCCATGCTTTATGGGGAACTCAAGCTAGAAGACAACACTTGAAAGACACAAAATACTTCGCATGTAAATGTCCGAGATGTGCTGATCCTACTGAGCTTGGTACTTACCTAAGTGCAATGAAGTGTTTGGGTGATGGAACTAATCCATGCGATGGTATTCACCTACCAGAAGATCCTTTAGATGACGAAACAGATTGGGCTTGCAGCAAATGCTCAGCCAAAGTAAGCAATTCACAAGTGAATATGGTTATGTCACAAATGGGAGAAGACGTGGAAAACGTCCTTATGATGGGTGGTTCTGTGACAGTATTAGAGAATCTCATCTGCAGATTGTCAACATTTCTACATCCTAATCATTACCACATGTATTCAATAAAGCATTCTTTAGTACAGCTGTATGGAAGACAACCAGGTTACACGTCACAAGAAGTTTTAGATAAGAAAATTAAAATGTGTAGAGATCTGATAACAATAACAAAGGCTTTAGATCCGGGAAATGCTAGACTCAGTTTATATAATAGTGTTCTGCAGCATGAATTACATTCTGCTTTAGTTATGAAGTTCAAAAATGGAGGTGTTAAAAAGGATAAAGAAAATATCAAACCTCTGCTCACTGAAGCCAAACTAGCAATAGAAGATGCATTAAATTCTCTGAAAGATGATATGGAAGAGGTTTCTGGAAAGAAACTGCAATCTGTAATTGAAAACAGCAAACGGGAATTCGAGAAGTTTTGCAAACAAAAGAAATTGGTTATTTAAATATCTTATTAAATCATAAATTTATTCCTATAAAGCCTTTAATTGCTATGCCCCCTTATTTGTCAAATTATGAATCTTTAAGATAATACATCTCCATATTAAATTAATTAATTTTTTAACAAAGTAGGAACAAAAGTATGGCAGTTGCAATATGTTTGCCCTTTCATCCTTTGCCATGGAATTACCTAGTATTTTTAGCGGATTTTAAATCTATTAATTATGTGAGTTTGATAGTAATGTATTATGACCTTAAATTAATATTTTATGGGTTTTGTAGCCTAATTGTAACAAATACTGAACCCTTAAAGTTTCGCCCCTCTTACTGTTCAACCATTATGTCTTTAGTGTTACACAATAGAAAGCTATACTCAGTCCTTCGAAGAGCAAGTGGCAGTTGCCCGTGCGCAGGCACTTTGTAATTCAGCAGATACCTAATAGGAAAACACTTCGTACAATTTTAATTTTGTGAAAAATATTGCCAGTCTTTATTTCTATACGCAAAAATATTGTGAAGTTCTATTGGAAACATTGATAGATGGTTGAGCAAAAATAACAATGAGTGAAAATACTACGTGAGTATATTTTTAAACTTTTCAAGCCATTGAAAATTGGTTTAAACATAAATCCCGTTATTACAAAAGATGATCTAAGAAAAACCAGGGTTTTAAAATAGACTCGACTCTGTCTGGTATGACGTTTGAAAGTAATTGTCATATTTTAAATCTGGGATTACCTTAGTTTTGGTTAAAACCATCTTTTGTAATAAGTAGGTACACAGATTATTTGATAATCAAAAGTATAATGAATTTGGTACTTTTATGTCTAGTTTACAATTAACTGCCAATCTGTCCAAATCCAATAAAGAGGGCTACATAATAAAATATAAATTTTAAACGTTTGTATTTCTACTGCTCATGCACGATGGATTTGGTGTAGCCTGCTACTGTAAACCTTGTTCTATTATAATGATCTATATTTTGTTCACCCAAAGATGAGCCCTCACCTAGGTCATTTCGTAAATTGTATAAGGAGACTCCTACCGAAAAAACGTAAATGACATCATCAAAATTATCGATGTTTTGTTTTTT
The DNA here is from genome assembly GCA_905220435.1 of Amphipyra tragopoginis. Classification (NCBI taxonomy): domain Eukaryota; kingdom Metazoa; phylum Arthropoda; class Insecta; order Lepidoptera; family Noctuidae; genus Amphipyra; species Amphipyra tragopoginis. The sequence continues at coordinate 19,463,484 of HG992009.1, forward strand.
TTTTTTAATATTTCATATAAATACTCGTATTCTTTGTATTGTAAGTTTGTAACGTTTTGTAGGGACACGTCACTAATCAACTTACGGTGAAAAAGGCAATAGCTGTCAGACAAAATACGATCAAGAGATTCAAACAACACTTTTATCTTCATAGATTTTTATTAACACAGTTCGCATCAAAGTATAAAGAATCCACAAAAGTTGTCAAAAACAAAGTATGTAGTTATATTTTGTAGTTTCATATTTCGCCGGGTTAATTCAAAAACCAACTATCTACCCAACTTGTGATTTCGAGTTAGATACTGCGTTTTGAAAGTTTGTGTCCTAAAATTTCATATACTATCTTATCTAAGTTTGTGTTCTAAAGTTTCGTATACAATCTTATCTAAGATAGTTTATGAAATTTTAGGGCACAAACTTTCAAAACGCCGTAACTTGAAGTCATTTGGGGAGTTAGTTGGTTTTTGAATTGACCCGGCGATTTTTAAAACTTATATTCTACTTAGATTTCGGATAAAGATGATTTTTCATCAAATAATCCAGATTGAACTAATGGACAACAGAATATTCTAAAGAGTTGGAAAGCTGTAAACTGAAACAAAATCATGTGTAGATATTTTATCACCTTGTCTCTCGCTTCATCGCCTTGTTAATTTTGTTTGCAATATCAAAATAGATTATCGTGACAGTCGATGCTCCAACTGAATAACTAACGTGTTAGAATCAACGCAACGAGCACAACAGAACATCAGTTGGATAGTTAAGAAGACATTATTGACTGATGTCGTTGTGACTGGCTGTATGCCAATAGCAACAGGGTTTATATGAAGTCAAATTGTATTATGATTACGCAATTGATTGGATTGAAATTATGTCAATGATCTCGTTGTTATGATATGTGTAAAATTGGCAACCATAAACAATTCTATGTTGTTGAGCACTGGGTTTGATAACCTATTGATCCCGAAACAAGGCATCAATACTGCTTACCTATATATTTTTTAAGGTTTTATTTTATCCATCAAAGGGTCCTTCACAGAATCCTTTTCCTGCGAAATTATAGAAGAAAGAAGAAATTAGGTGTTTTTTATTTAGAATCTTATCGGTTAGTAGCATAAAAATACATTGAATCTTTTTTGCATTTTATCAGTAAGATTACCGGATCAGGAAAGATAGTTTAAAAAAAATTTAAAGCAGTATTTCTAACTTTTAGAAATAAAATAGTCTCGCAACTAAAATTTACAATGGTTGTCCACCCTAAGATTGAAATTCGTTTGCACGCCATAGAACAATATGGTCGATTTTCTCATGCAAAAATTATCTGACAACAACCTTAGCAATATTTTCATTTGACAGAAACTGTTGTCAAAACTGGTAAACCACTTAATTGGCCCACCGTACTTTCCCCTTGGAGTTTGTACACCTGGTATTTATATTCTTCCCTAGGACAGCATCAACTTACTCGTAGTCTGTGATTTAAATAATATTGTTTACCTACTTCACAGAAAGATGGGGAATGATGGCAGTGAATTGGCGTATCGCTTAGTAAGTATGAACGTGCCTTTACCATCGTATCGTTTTTTTGTGCTAAGATTGGTTAATTCATTTGTATTAGGTCTTTGTGAACAGGACATCTATCGCTTTGTTTTTGAACTTTCTACTATGATTCTGCCATGGTTCTGGGTTGCACATGCATATACTTCTGAGATTTGGTTTAGTTACTATATTCGCTCACAGATGTCACTATGCAATAAAGTACTAGTACTGTTACTAGATGGCGCTCCTAGTAAGAAAATCTGAAATCTTTAAATACACATCACGCCTGTATTCCTCAAAGGGGTAGACAAGTAGGTACATCCATATTTTGTTAGTGACGGTTCAGTACTATGTAAACAGAGCGAGCCTATTGCCAATTATCAGGCACAAATTCCAAATTCCGGACAGCAACGGATAATTTTCTAACAGAAATTCCCTAATTATCCTTTTCCCAAGTCCTAACAATTGGCAGCCGCTCTTGTGGCCACAAGACTTATGCAGCAGATCAATCATACGAAGCTTACTTCATTATCCAAGACAAAAAGTAACCTCCACCTTTAAAAATTCCAGGCTGAAACATCCGATGACTTCGGCAGGTACCTTGTGGCATCCCGCGACCTAAATCCAGGGGATCTGGTCCTGACTGAAAGACCCCTAGTCTTTGGACCCAAGGCGATGTTAGACCCAGAAGTGAATATGCCTTGCGTTGGCTGCTATAAGCCTGTCTTCACTGAATCAGGCGAAAGATGTGCTAAGTAAGTTTGGGAACAGTTTTTTTATTACAGTTTTTTTTAATGATTTCTTTTTTTCTTTGAAGTCAGTGAGCTAGTAAGATTGTATTATTACTAAATATTCCTACTGAGAACAGTACCCAAGTGCGAGTTTTTTTATGTTACTAGGTACTGTAGTTGGGTCACGTCAAAATTGTATTAAAATTTAGGCAGCGCCTCTAGCGGCGAAAAGCGTGACTAAAAATTTGTTTGACATTTTTGGCGTGACGCAACTACAGTAGTTACGTAAAAAATTCACACTTGGGGTACAGGGGAGCTAAAAGCTTTACATTGCGTTTCGTAATCATAGCTGTAAGTCGACTGCACATCCAGTCGCAACTGCAAACGATGACAAGCATCTTGAAGGTAGTTAAGATGCAGTCAATGCAACTGCGTGACAATTGCCGACTGGACGAGTAGTGGTTACGAATATGAAACGAAATAATAATATGATTAACCAAACATGACGGTAGTAACCTCACTGGAACGATTGTATGTTCCGTGTTCAGGAATCCTACGCGCCAGCCGTAGCACTAAAAACAAAGCGCTCAGCCAATACAGCAATTAATGTGCCGATTAAGCCAAAATCTGCGAGTAGATTTATTTACATTTGGTGTGAGCATTATTTATGATGCATTTCAAACAAAATAATAGTCTACTAACGGTTTGCAGATGCGGCTGGCCCGTCTGTTCAGGCAACTGTCCAGGTCTAAATGATCCACGGCATCACGCTGCAGAGTGTGAAATCCTCAGCCTGAGACCCGAATGTGTGCTTAAAGACATGGCAGAGTACTACAGGTAGTAACTTAATCCCACCATTTACTGTATTTCTTTCAGATGGCAAATAGCAATACTCTTAAGGATTTGTTTATTAAATAGCTTGAATTTCCACTTTACGGATATGGTAAAATTCTGAGCAATTTTGACCTCTTCGATTCCAAAATGATAAAAATCATGAAAGTCCATTACTTAGAAAGTAGAATTCCATTTTCAAATTTTTGACCATAGACATTGGGTATAAAAAACCTCAAAAATATTAATAATTTGTAACTCAAAGACGAGATAGAATAACATAAATCGAGTCGGCAATTAAAAAATAAGCAGTCCTTTACTTAATTTTCAGACACGATGCACTGATGCCGTTGAGGTGTGTGTTACTTCAGAAGACGGACTCTGAAGGTTGGAAGCAGTTGCTGGATTTGCAGTCACATATGGAATGCCGAACGCCAGGCACCGAGGCTTATGAGTACGTTTCTATGTACGATTAGTTACTGTTTACTCACGTGCATTTTTCGGACTAGTTTTTCCCGATTAGTTTCCGACCCGAACGGAGCTCATAATTATGCGCTAAACACGCGGCGAGGTCGCAAGTCGAACATTCGTTTAGGGGAAATGCAAAAAGTATCTTTGATGTTAGGCGGATACTCAGTTGTATACACATTGAAAACATTATAAATAAGCTGACAATTTTGAAAGGAAGGAAAACTAAAAAGATGCATAGATGACAAACATATTACCTATACTCCATTTATTATAAAAAAATGAGAAAAGTAGACCACCAGGGCACTGGACCAAGACACACATATCCTTTGAACGATTTCTTCGAGTTTTAGCTCGTCTTGATTGGCTATTAAGGTTCATAAAACCATGAGGCCTCATTTACACAGGGTAAGTAACTAACTCGAAACTCGAAACAAGTCAGTGCTGACCTGATACTTCCCTAATGTAAATTAATCGCGACAGCGCTGGACTGACTCCAAATCAATTTACACATCAATTTACACTAGGTAAGTATCGGGTCAGCACTAAATTGTCTCGAGTTTGGAGTCAGTTACTTACCCTGTGTAAATGAGGCCTAATACTGTGTTAAATAGAGTATAGGTATACTTTGAATAGTACTCTGCTCTCAATAAATTTGATTTCTTAGAATTCAGGAACTCATTCTCATTCATTTTCCTCTACACCATTTATAGCTCAAACCCTTTTATTAATTTACATGGAAGTTTAATCTTCACCCTTTCTAACAGTATTTTAATATTACTTGATTTAAACAGAAACTATTTAACCAGGGATTCTAAGAAGATCAAAATAGATCTTACTTCAGGGAAAAGCAATAAAACGAGCCTTAAGCGATGATGAAATCTATTTTACTTCTGTAAAAGTAATCACTTTTAAAGCCTAAACTATGTAAGATTTTTTGCATATACAATATTGCTTCTTCTTTTCAAGTTACGACCGTCTTCAACATAATTCAGCTATTTACTGTCCGCAGGTATATTAAATCTCTTATATAACATTAACTTAGTAATTAGTCCCAGGCACAATATTTCAATTTGAAATAAGGTGTTCATAAAACTAATTTTCTCTTTGTTCTTTCAGTGAGGCGGACGAATTTATCGTGGAATACCTAATTAACAACTTCATAAATAAACTGGATGAACAATTTAAGAAATCATACGAAGTAACTTCGGAATTACTCCATAGAATTTGTGGAATTATCGATACAAACGCTTTAGAGATTCGTCTGCCACAAGGAACTGAACTGAGTGCTTTGTATGCTATTACTTGTAAAATGGAACACAGTTGTATACCAAACACAAAGCACACGTCTTTTGCTTTCTCGCCAAAATACAGGAAAGATTTGTACGAAATAACAATAAAGGCTGTAGTTCCAATTGTAAAAGATAGCCACATAGCGACAATGTACAGCCATGCTTTATGGGGAACTCAAGCCAGAAGACAACACTTAAAAGACACAAAATACTTCGCATGTAAATGTCCGAGATGTACTGATCCTACAGAGCTTGGTACTTATCTAAGTGCAATGAAGTGTTTAGGCGATGAAAATAATCCTTGCGATGGTATTCACTTACCAGAAGACCCTTTAGATGATGAGACAGATTGGACTTGCACCAAATGTTCAATCAAAGTAAACAATTCTCAAGTAAACATGGTTATGGCACAAATGGGAGAAGACGTAGAAAATGTTCTGATGATGGATGGCTCTGTGACGGTATTAGAGAATCTTTTCTGCAGATTATCAACGTTTCTACATCCTAATCATTATTATATGTATTCGTTGAAGCATTCTTTGGTACAACTGTATGGAAGACAGCAAGGTTACATGTCACAAGAAGTTTTAGATAAGAAAATTAAAATGTGCAGAGACTTAATAGCTATATCAAAGGCTTTGGATCCGGGAAATGCTAGACTCAGTCTATATAATAGTGTTTTGCAACACGAATTACATTCTGCTTTAGTTTTGAAAGCCAAAAGTGCAAATGAAGGTGTAAAAAAAACTGAAGAAATCAAGCCTTTGCTCATTGAAGCTAAATTAGCTATGGAAGATGCATTAAAATCACTTAAAGATGACATGGATGAAATTTCTGGAAAGAAACTGCAATCTGTAATAGAAGATAGCAAGAGGGATTTTGATAAATATTGTAAACAAAACAAATTGTTAATTTAAATATTTATTAGAAGAACAACTTATTTAAGCCGTTATTTTTAAATTATCTTATACTGTAATATCACAGTGATTTTTTTGAAGTTAGTATATTCTTTGTTAATTTAATTTGACAAGAAACACATTTAAGAAAATGTCTGAGCTACATTTATTTTTACATTTTAGTATCATGATGATTATTTCTACAATTAGTACTAAAAATTTATAGTTAAACTAACTACTAACTAACTGATGATGTTCTATTTGATCATAAAAACATGTTAGTTCTTATTGGCACGTAAGTTATGTTAAAATTAAAACTATAGACAATTACGTCTTCCCCAAAACACAGCCAAAACAATTCATCTATTAAAAACTAGACTATTGCAACTAAAGTGTTATTATAATTGAAGATTCTTTAAACAGAATAAAGACAATTTTCAAAAAAATATCGTACCTCTTAAAGATAACCTTATTTTATTAATTTGTTAACTTTACCCGTATAGCGGGAAGGCACTGTCGACAACTCAGAAAAACGCAACAATAAAATTTTAACATAACTTACTTTTTGTTCTAAGTAATCCTATAATAATAAGTCACTCTTATGAATTCTAAAATTCACCATCAGTATTGACTTTATCAACCCAAAATTCTATATTGGGATATTCAAAGTACTCTTCAGCTTCTGCTGCATTCATTACCTTTAACCCAAATATTGTAATAGTTGTTCTCATCGCCCGAAAAAGCTACTAAAATTTGGATACCAATTCAGTCCACCTCTTGCTTTATCACCATTGACACTTTCAACAATCCAGTCGGTATACCTAGATATTCTGGTATAAACTCCAGGCATCTTGGGTCTCGCACAGCCGCTGCCAGTGGAAACGACTCCTACGACCATGACGTGGCGTTTGTCATCTCTGACCATGAGAGGACCACCGCTGTCAGCCTGTGGACAGATTTTCCTGTTTGCTTAATGATGGTATTTTTTGGTACCGAAAGTAATTCTGTTGAAATTAAAATCGGTCCCGTATGTCTTTGTTAATCCATTCCCAGCTTTAATGGCTACCACCTTTTTACTGAGACATTTATGAATGTGTAATTAGTATAGGCATATTATGGTGTTATTTTTGATACTACAATACTCACCCAGCAGGAGTCTCGCCCTCCGATTTCGTGGCCAGCGCACATTTGAGTAGGTATGACCTTCACCTTGCTGCCCTGAGACTTGTACCAGCTGTTGCATTCGTCATTAGTTACTACTATTACTTCAGTCTTCTGTAAAATATTGGGTCTTGCTCCTAGGAGAAGATTTATTTATCAGTATTATTCTTATTAGTAGTACTTAATACTTCTACTTTACCTTTTTAAAGCTAACCATCTTCTGCTGAACACGGGTCTCTCTATCGAAGGCTTGGTGGAGTTAAGTCAATACATTATAACATTATTAAACAGGCAGATTCAGTAATCGCAGAATATGATATTATCCGTTATCAAGTGGATGCTGTTGGCTGATTTTAATGTCAACTGCAGCATTTATCAGAGATTTTATCAAATGGCATTCAACTGTACACTTATTAGTTACAGTTTCCTTACCTTTCTCTCTGTCCTCATGTGTGAAACCCCACCCAGCTACAGTCGCTGATGTCCCACTGAAGTCCTGATTTGGAGAATTCGGCAGACAGGCTGGTTGTAGTCCAGTTGACCACCTCAGTTGCCTCGCCGTCTTGAGGAGAGCTACGTCATTGGATTTTCTATTGCATCTGGAAAAGATACAATTTGCATTAATTAAAAAGAAATGTGAAACAAGAGTATATGCAGATTGAGAGTGCTATTATAGCAATGTTTGAAGGGCCGGTCAGACTACGCTTTAATATATAGCATATAGCAAATATTGTATAGCACAGCGATATCGCTCAGCATACATTTTATATGGACACGTTCACACAACGCTATATTATTGAGTTTTGGCTTGCTGTGCGCAATAAACTTGAACGATTCTCAGAGCTATATCGCATGATTCTCCGGTCGCCGCCCCGCTTCACTTCTACCCCGTCCGTCGCCCGGCGGATCGCCGTCAAGTAACTAACTATACATAGTAAACCGGCTTGCGGTATAGGGTATAGCGTGAACTTCATGCTATACAGGGTGTTAACGAATTCGTGTAATTCCTTCAAACCGCGTGATCTACTAGTAACACTGATTGACCCTACACAAGTTTTTTTCAGAACCAACTTTTTTTTTTTCTTTCTGTATCTGAGTAATTTTAGCGTTCCAAGTTAACTGACTGCGTAGAGCGTTATCGCGCTAGTTGTGCCGGTCAGCTGTGTTGCCGTGCCTACATTAATTTATGCATGTCATCGAAATTTTCAATGTAATAAAAACTTTTTTTGGAAAAAATACTTTTTTGTTTATTTTTAATTAATATAAATCCCGTGCGGGGTTAATCTATACCATGAATAGATCATACGGTTTGAAGGAATTACACGAATTCGTTAACACCCTGTATAGTTACAGCTTATGACGCAATATTCTTTACTATAAGGCGAAATAGTATAGTGTAATCTGAAATGCGCTTCAATCGCAGAAAAAACCAATCATACCATTGTTCGAAATCAAATAATTTTATATACTTAGTTTCTTATCAAAGTGTTCCAGCACGTACTAGTGCTGGAATACTTTGATAAGTCATTTTGTCAACCAACTACTCAAAGGTAAAGCTCACGTAGCCCTTATAATTACTACCACTTTTAAACACTTAAAGAGACAGGTGTTTGTCTATGCCAAATGAAGTGTACACTCAAGCAGTAGAATTGTATGAAATAGATTGGTGAGACATGAAACGATTTGAAGTACAACCATAATTTAACAATTGGTACTTTGGTACTAGACAATAAAACGAGTAAACAACTGATTCATAGTATATTTGAATCAATAAGTTAAAGTTTTTGATCAAAGAACATTGAACCATTTTAAACGAGACGATTGATACTTCTTTACTCATCAAAGGATTTGTCAAAGACACGTCTAATTGTTAAAATTGAAGTACCATTAAATATGTGAAGTCAGTGAGTCGTAGTTTTAAATATTAATGCAAATAAATATATGTTCACGATGAAAATATTATTGATAATCACAGAAAATTCAAATCGATTTTGAACTTACCCTTAAAAAATTACGTATGACTAAGTATTTTCCAATTCACCATGAAGCGAATTTATTAACAATAGATTTATTAGAATTCTAGACGCACTATGTAAGTTAAAAAGTGCCAACGTAACTTCATAACCATAGTCATAGAATGTTACATCGAAATAGAAATGTTTTTAATCACTTCTCAGTAAGAAATTGCAAATTGGAATATTTACTAAAACTACACACATCAAAAGTGTCTAGGGATCAAGCATTTTTATGCGGATTTCTTGAGATTGAGATGTGGCTTTGTAATAAATTTATGATTTTATAAATTTATATGGATCCTTTTTGGTGCATTTCATAATTTGAATCAGGAACTGTGAATCAAATTCGAGTAAAAGATGAAAATCAGCTGTCAATATTTTCCCTATAAAAACATACAACGCATTGAAGACATTATTAGTGCTACTGTTTCCCTACTACTGATTAAAACCAACGTTATTATGGAGCGGCGACGTCATTTAAGCAGGGAAGAAATGCTCAGAGCCGTGGGAATGATAGAAGCTGGTTCCCGGCAACGTACTGTGGCTTTAGCTCTGAATACAAGTCAGAGTGTTATCAGTCGACTTTGGACACGTTACCGAAGCACTGGTACCGTGGCTGAGCGCCATGGAGGACGGTATCGCTGCACCACACGGAGACAAGACCGATACATTCAAATCTTAACTCGAAGAGCTCCAACAATAACCGCCATGATGTTAGCCGTGAGGCTTCATCACTCTTCAGGGAACTTAATTAGCGACCAAACAGTCAGAAACCGCTTGCATGAAGTAAACCTTCATTCCCGAAGACCGCTACGGGTACCACCTATAGCAATGCACAATCGTAGGATTCGATATCAATGGGCTCTTGGACACAGAAATTGGGCAGAAGAACAATGGCGTTTCGTGTGCTTTTCTGATGAGTCTCGTTTTGGTATGAGACCGGATACAAGACGTATACGACACTGGAGAACCCCTGGACGCCAACAGCGATTAAAATCCTGCCAGGAAGTCCATCCTTATAGTGGTGGAACCATCATGGTATGGGCGGGTATTTGGATCGGCGGAAGAACTGAGTTGATTTGGATCAGAGGCAACCTCAACGCTCAAATTTATGCTGAGACGATTGTATCAGACGTCATCGTTCCTCTACAAGCGCAAATCGGTCCCTTATTTCAGTTAATGCATGATAATGCACGACCGCACACCGCAAGAGTTGTAAGACAGACTCTCGCCGCAGCTAACATCAATGTCCTGCCCTGGCCTGCTCAGTCGCCAGACTTGAACCCGATTGAGCATGCATGGGATATGCTACAGAGAAGAGCTCTGCCGAATATGGAGGGTATCCAGTCGCAAGAAGACCTTTTTTTGTTGTTGCAACGAACATGGGCGGCCATTCCACAGCGTGATTTGGATGAACTCATTTTGAGTATGCCAAACCGATGTTCTTGTGTTGTTAGTGTTCGCGGTAGAAACACGGATTATTAATTGTTTAAGTTACCCAATAAAATTTTAAAGAAAACTGTTATTTCAGTCTTTTTTTCGAACTTTTGTGTTAGTGGTTCAAATGTCAAAAATCCCTTTATTAGGAAAATGGCAAATTTCTTTATTAATGCAAAGGTGACTTGGTTTATCGTTACTGTGACAAACGAAAACACTTTATTTGATGAATCCTTAAAGAAAATTTTAATTAATATCAATCAGGAGAAAAGTTATTGCAAAAATATATGTTGATCCCTAGACACTTTTGATGTGTGTATTAAAAATATCCACTAAAGAAACTCTTGTCAACAGTGAGAACATGAAATCACAAATTACATTGATCCTACTCTTGTGAGTTTCAGTAACTAGTTTTCTGCTCAGCTCACGTAAAGATTTAAAAGGTACTTACTTGTAAGCAGGATGAGGTATGATTCTAGAGACCGGTTCATTTTCATCCTTGCTTGAAATATCTGTGTATCCGACGACCACTGAGAGTTGCTTAGATTTGTAGAACTCGTCGAACACACTGAAATTATAAAATTCATATCAGAGACGTAATAGTTGAGCAGTATTATCTTTACAGCTGTCCCGCTCTCGATAAAATCCCGCATCGATTTTTTTTCTTGAATTGTATGGCAAAAGTTTTTCACGATATCTGATTGTTCTATTACTCTGACGTCGCGTCAGTTGGTCCAAAAAAGTATTTCGATTCTTAAGGTGCGTACATATTATATAACATAACATGTTATAAAACATTGTTATATAACATGTTTCAGTAATGTGGAGACTGAATGTTATAAAACATGTTATAATAACAAACGTGTTATATAACATGTTATTAATATTTACAACAATGTCAATGAACTAGGAGGAACCCAGCATCTACGTTTTTTTCTTTTGTTATTTAAAAGCACAACAGTCGCTGCAGCAGCTAGAAAACGTCCTCTCGTGTCGACATTGTGAATAGCACTGCAGAACGACAAACGACAGTGTTATATAACATGGTTATATTGCATTGTTATTCTAATGTGTACAGTATTGTTATATGTTGCAATGTTAAAAAACAATGTTACATATTGTGGACGTGTTATATAACACAAGTTATACAACATGTTACTTAATCTGTACGCACCTTTACAGGAAATAGGATCGATAGACGTCAAAAAATGTCTCATTGACTGTAGTACCTCTTTTTTATTATTTGACTTGGTCGCGCTCGACCCTCGTCGCACCTGATGGTAAGCTGAAGGTCTAAGATGGATCATAAGAATCCAAGTAACAGAGATATATAGAGATTCCCCTATACCCCTCTGGCTCTCACATACACACAGTGGAACACAGTAAACTGCTTGGCGCTGGACTTTAATGTGAGGGTGGTAGCTAGCCAAGCGAACCGTATAGATCCTACCACCAAGCGTGCTGGGTTTTGTTGCGTGCGGTGAGGAAATTTTATATTCTAGCCCGTTCCCACACGGGATAAAAATCAAATGCAGTTCGCAATATTCAGAAGTTTTGGACAGTCTCCTAAGAACGTTTTCCTGTAACTACAATGGTAAAGGTGCCATTATTGTTCCATCTGACTACTCTGTATAATGTAGAAGCTTGTAGCAACTTACTAAAACATATTGTAACCTATTTTATAGACTGCCTCGTTGATCTAGTGATCGCAGGCGTGACTGCTGAGTTTGAGGTTCGGTCCAAAGATCAGCCAAAGTGTGATTGGGTTCTACCGTGTGGAATTTCTCAGTAGCATCTTGGAATCTAAATTTGTGCCCGGTTGAAAGCAGTAGGCTCACTCATATTACATGGGACTCAAACATAACTGCGAAATGAGGGCGTACTATACCCTCTGTCCAGCCCTTCGGAGAATACAGGCGTGAGTTTTATGTTTATGTAATAAATTCTATCCAGCAATTATTCGGTTGATTAGCAGTGAAATTGAAGTACCCCTGTCTCTATTCAAGGTACCTGATAATACCATCTTAAAAAACTTATGTCCAACCTTTAGAGCAGTTACGCACTGCATCCAATCCGGATCCGTGAAAATACGGATCTAGAGTCTATAAAACTTAGACCGAATTCGGATATCTGATCCAAATCCAAGCAATTCAGGGAATCCAAGCAATTCAGGGGCCATTTTTGGCATATGTCCGATTTGAATCCGAGGTAATGCGAAAGCGTTCATACAAACAGTACTATGGCTACTTCGGTCCGTCAATATTTCTTCCGAATTGGAGACTCAGGCATGACGGAGAGAAATCAGATGACGGAAGTTGGATCTAGTGCGTAAACTACCATACAAATAGTTCTATGACTTCGGAGAGTATTTTCACGGATTCGGATCAGATGCAGTGCGTTACCGCTCTTAGGGGAATACAGGCTTAAGATTATTTTACGTAATGTTTATTTATACTATTTATAATTATGTTTTGTATGGAAGCTTTCCTTAAAAAAAAACCATCTAAACTTAAATCCTCAGTACCTGCATACACAATGTCCAGCAGTCAACAGCCACCTGTCATTCAGCACCGTGGCTCCACACTGGTGCGCTCCCTGCCTCCACACGCTGGCTGCCCAGGGGAACTCAGCGGGGAGGCTGTCCACACCGCCCACTATGCGGGCACTGCGGGCCACGTCTATACCGCATTCGACGTCCGCCACTGAAATTAAAAAATGAATTGTTTCTTGTTGAATTTTGGTTGCCTTGCTGTTTGATGTTTCTATTTTGACACGGTTTGATGATTCAGCTGAAAGACGTCCACTGCTGGACATAGGCCTCCCCCAATAGGGAGGGTTTGCCATAATCGCCACGCTTGGCAGAAGGGTTGGCGATCGCAATATGGTTGTTAAAATATTCAAAGAACGCTGCTGCCCATCCTCTAGTGAATCCTTTAGCCGCCTTTTACGACACCCATGGGAAGAGATGGGGTAGTGCTATTCTTTACGTCCAGCACCACACGGAACACGAACACGGTTTGTATAAGTACAATACGCGCATTTTATTTTACACGGTTTGTATAAGTACAATACGTTCATTTTATTTTACACGGTTTGTATAAGTACAATACGCGCATTTTATTTTACACGGTTTGTATAAGTAAAATACGCGCATTTTATTCTACACGGTTTGTATAAGTACAATACGCGCATTTTATTTTAGCCGCCCAGAACATAGGCTTTACTAACTTTCGCGTAAGTATACTGAGAAATGATAAATGATATTTATTTCTGTAAATAAATCTGTTACAGACACTTTTACAAGTCAATTTTATGTTTTTTTAAGACTAGATGGCGCCGGCATTTCTTATCTAACTAGCTCTGAGAAGAAAAGCCGTCTCTTTTAAAGTCCAGACATTGTAGTATAAAAACTATGCGAGTGTAACAATGTAGGGCAACATCTAGAATGGCCTTTTGTGGAATGAGCCATAACAGCTTTGAGTCGACCTGTCCAAACTGACGGTACGCATGCATCGGCCATCGCGTAGCTGAAACTTATTTTAGGGAACTCAACGACCCGAACTGACCCGAGAAAGGAAACAGTTCCTATAAAAAGTATTGAAAAAACTTCGCTTAAACAATGGTCGATCCTAAAGTGGTGTTAATTAAATGTTAATTAAAAGCCATTTTGTTCCTAAAAAATCGAATGCGAGTCTATTTGCATAAAGTTCAGGGCGGCCAGGATAAAATTCACGAATTGTAAGTCCGGTAACTTTTGTATAATAACTAGCGACCCGTTCCAGCTTTGGAGCGGTGCAATATATTACACACATAAACCTTTCTCTTGAATCACTCTATCTATTAAAAAAAAGCATCAAAATTCGTTGCGTAGTTTTAAAGATCTAAGCATCATAGGGACAGACAGATAGCGGGAAGCGACTTTGTTTTATACTATGTAGTGATACAAAAAGTATAGTATAATTTAAAAACAAAAATATAAAACATGATCAACCCGTTATTGTCAGACTGCTGAGTACGGGCCTCTTTTCAGGATGAAAATGGTGTAGGCCTTAGGCTGAACATCCACCAGAGCTGTGCGAGGAATGTGTTAATGTGTACAAATGAGCGGTGCGAGGATAGGTAGCGGACTCTACTAATATGAGGGAGAATAATACACATTCCTAGCAACACATTTCCTCGACACATATTCCTCGCAACACATTTTTCGCAACACATTCCTCGCAACACATCCCTCGCTCGCATTTCTTGCTTGTTTTGTAAGAACAAAAACCTCGCACCGCTAAGCCCATATCCACCAGAGCACAGAGCGAAGCTAGGTAAATGAAGTGATTCTATGGTTACGTATCATAATACCTACGTTTATTCTAACTATTTTCAACTTAACTACGGTTGATTCACATATGTTCATAACGCATAATGGTCGACTCAACTACAGTTTAACTTACCTAATCTTGATTAAACTAAAATTAATTGCACTAACGAACGATTCAACTATGTATGAAATACCTAATGGACGACTCGCCTACAGTTTATTAATACTGATAATTAGACAATGGTGAAAACATTTCTGCGAGCAACTTGGAAATAGCGCTCGCCGGCCGCTGCCGCGGCACCGCTCGCTTCGCTCGCTCGGCTCGCGCGCGGTTGGTCACAGTTCTAACCTAACCTAACCTATTTCACTCAGTTCAAAATGATGAATCATACAATCTGCCTGCGACTAGATAATTAGACAATGGTAAAAACATTTCTGCGGCAGATTGTATGATTCGTCATTTTGAACTGGGTGAAATAGGTTAGGTTAGGTTAGAACTGTGACAAACCGCGCGCGAGCCGAGCGAGCGAAGCGAGAGTTGCCGCGGCAGCGGCCGGCGAGCGCTACTTCCAAGTTGCTCGCAGAAATGTTGTCACATACACAAAATCACCAGTAAGACAAACACAAGACCACAGATAAATCAACAGTAGGTGAATCGTCCGTTAGTTTAATCAACGTTAGGTGAATTAATTGTAGTCGAATAAACCGTAGATGAATTCTCCATTATGGATTTCGTCCATTAGTTATTACAAAAATAGGTGAAACGATCTTTAGGTGTTTTAAACGGTAGGTCTTTTGATCGTAGTTAAGTTGAAAATAGTTAGAATAAACGTAGGTATTATGATACGTAACCGATTCTATTGGTGCTTACAAAACACATTCCTCGCTACGCAGCTTACATAGCTCTGGTGGATGCTCAACCTTAATCCGTGGTGGATTAAGGCCTACACCGCAGAACTTGTGTGGGTTGGTGGACTACACCCGCCGCGTAGAACTTTTTGGAGCCTTTTCATGTATGTTGGTTTTGACCCGATATTTTCCTTTCGCCGCAAGTGATAATGAAATTTTGATCCGCACATGAATTCAAAAGTCATAAATTCGGATAATGCTCGAAGTAAAACCCTCATGCATGCAAGGCAAGCGTTCAATCGCTAGGCTGTCACTCTGTACGTTTTTTCTTTTATTTTAACACTATTTTTACATCTTTAACTTGATTATAAACCTAACATGAAGTAAAAATATTCTAAAATAGTTAACATTTAATCGATATAAACTCTAATTCCAATTATTATGCTTCGATAATATTCACTAGTTTTTGTTTATTTATTTTTATTTCACTTCGTCGTATTTGACCATAGTCGCCCCTGGTGGTAAGCGTAGACAGGGTCTAAGATTGAGCACAATAATCCAAGAAACAGAGCTATTGAGGGATTCCCTTACACCCCTCTGGCTCTCACATACACACGACGAAACACAGTAAACTGCTTGTCGCCGGACTGTAATATGAGGTTGGTAGCTAGCTAGCTAGCCAGGCGGACCGTATAGATCCTACCATCAAGCGTGATGGTTTCTGTTGAATTTTACAACACGCGTCTATTCCCAGCGTACAGTAAGGAAGTTTTATATTCTAGTCCGTCTCCTTATGGGATATGTTATAATTTTATACCATTTTAACACAAATATTAAAATGCAGTACCGAAATTAAACATATCGGAATTTATTTATTTATTTATGCTAATACGGCTTCAATAAGTCAATTACATTAACATTACAGACTAGAATAAGTCATAAACACACTAAATAACGCAATAACGAAAATATAAGTAACAAATATAAACAAAACAATTATAAACATTATGTCAAATCGTCTTGCTTTCGCAGAAGCTCAGACATACGCACATTACACTTTTAAAATCGTCCGCAAATAGATCAACGTTCGGGTTGGCTTCCATTGGCTATTGAGCGCGGACAGAACGCGAGGAACAGGGGATGATGCGCGAGCCACTGTGCGGCATGCAGGCATGGCTAGTAGATGATGCTTCCGGCTGCGGAGATGGTTACAAGGAGCGTAAAGACGAATCAGCTCATTGAGGAGATCAGGAGCATCTGTTGTTCCCCTACATACTTTAAGCATGATTTTTAGCTGGTCATATGCTCTTCTGGTTCATAACATATTATATCCTAGACATCCTAAAATAAAACGCTTTGACACCTAAAATTATTCAGCTCATTATAATAAACAGCTTCTCGATCAGATAAGTTGACTCATTAATTTCATTCATAATTTTATTGTTAAACCTAAGTATAGCCACTTATTTCGTAATAGGCTACATAATTTGCTAAAGGCTATATATAGATTGCAGGTCTGTGGGTCAGAGCCTCGGTCACGGACGTCTTTTGTTATGATTTATCTCAGTCAAGGTTGATTCGTCATAATATTACAATGTTTTGCACTTGAAAATGATTAAAGCCTCATTTACGGAGATGCGGGGCGTCGCGCATCGCGATGTGCGGCGCGGCCCACACTGAATTCAAACATATGGCGTTGTATGAGAGCGTTTACGGAGAAGCGATTTTACACGCGTTTGCTTGAAATGCAGGCGGAGCCCGCGGATGACATCGTCTCGTCGCCCGCGACGTTTATCGCGGCGGCGCACGCAGCGTTGTGACCAACTATTCCTGCAATTCTCTGTCCACTGTAAAATGTAGCGTCAACCGCGGCGGGGCCCGCGGCGGTGCCCGCGGCGGTGCCCGCGGCGTCACACGCGCCCCATCTTCATAAACAACATCGTACATTGCCATATGTTTGTGTTTCCGCGAGTAATGATGTGGGCCGCTGCACGCGCCGCCGCTCCGTAAACAGAAAAATTGTAGGACGCGCCGCGAGACGCCACGCCGCACGCGACGCGCGACGCCCCGCGTCTCCGTAAATGAGGCCTAACGGTAGTGACATATTGATTTTTGATTATTGTGTCATTTCTGTTACGCAATTATATTTTTTCAGATATTATGTACTGTTTTTGTGTTTTCCCATAAGTGTATTATTCAAAGCTAGGCATATACCAATGTGACTTTTTCAATATCATGTGTATGTCTTAGGTAATCTAAGACGCCTTTGACATACTGTGAAGGAAAACATCGTGAGGTAACCTAAACTTTAATGATCTGAAATCGCCAACCCGCAGTGAGCAAGCGTGGTGATCAATGCTCGTTCCTTCTCTGTATGAGAAGAGGCCTTTGCCCTGCAGTGGAACAGTTACAGGCTAAAATTTATTTATTTATATTATTACGAAAGATGGTCTAAGGGCCTATCCACATCTCCACGTCACGATGGCGTCAACGTGAAACGGTACGGTAACGCGGCACGGTGCATTGAAATAACGTGCAAATTTACGTTACCGTATCGTAACACGTTCCACCTCTAGCCGCAAGCTCTCCACGCCCGCGAGTTAGTCGCCGTCTATGTGCTCCGATGCTTTAAAACCATACCTTACTGTTTCTCTTATTAAAATTCAGGATCTACACGGTCAACGATAAATCTAACAATGATCCTGACGTGCATTTTTACGATACGGTAACGTTTTGCACGTCATGTCAACGTACCGTGCCGCATTATCGCGATCCTGGATCGTATTTATTGAACTTTTAGATCAGTGTATTAATGGATTAAACGAGCAATAAATATCATGATCCAGGATAGCAATCAAAATATCGTGATAAATATTGAACGTGCTGCTTACTCTTAGTAAAACCCAGGTTTTAAAATAACTCCGTCCCTATAATTCCTACTAATATTAAAAATGCGAAAGTAACACTGTCTGTCTGTTACGCTTTCACGCATAAACCACTGAACCGATTTTGATGAAACTTGCTACAGTGATAGTCTGGAACCTGATAAAGGACATAGGCTACTTTTATCCTGAAAATTACGGAATACGCGATATAAACGACATCCACGCGGGCAAACGACTTCTAGTATGACTTTAAAAAGTAATGGGTTTTAAAATCTAGACTTACCTATAGACTAGTTTCGGGGTTTTAGATGAATTATAGTAACGGCATTTTAGTATTATAACTTTCATGAGACACATTCATATTTATGATTATTTACGGTTTACTCAAGTGCATTTTTTTTTCGGGATTGACCGCGTGATCTGCTCATGATTAAGGGTTCCGTTTGGGTCCGAAACTAGTCAGGCAATCCCGAAAAATGCACGTGAGTAAACCGTAAACAATCATAAAAACGTCAGTTTAGTTTAGTTGTTTATATGAACGCGTAGAAAGTTATAAAAAAAGTTTTAAAATGAGTATTTCGCATTGTACTTGTTAGATGTTAACTTGGTTTAAACCATTTCTTGGAATAAAAGAATTCGTCGGTGAAGTTGTAAAGGTACGTAAGTCATTTTGTGATAAAAACAGACGACACTGCGAAAGTGACAATATTACTTGAAATGAAAAAGATTATTAGGATTTTCAAAGGTTTAATAAATCATCAAAGAGTTTATCTGTAATGATAATTAAAAACAATATTGCATTCAGCATAGGTTACGCTCGTTTTAAATAGTTTTTTCACTCTCTTGTCAAGTAGCCATTTTTGACTTCCGCACTGTTAGAACTTCACTGACGAATTTTGTTTGTTTTTAAAATATTTATTTTAGCCACGTATGCATTTATACAATTAGGTACAGTTATTGTAATTTTTGTCCACTCAAACTATAAGTTTGTCGTAATCCAAAGAAGTCATTAGCTTTTTCATAGAAATTACACACGAGATTTTAATTTTAAAGAATAGTAAAAGGCATTTGATTTTTCTAATTTGTTCACCAATTTTCTTAAATGTTTTTTCGTGTGACTTCTTTCTCGCAAAACTACAACACGTTAATATTTAAGATAACATGCGATGAAGTTGCGAATTATAAAACAGACTGAGATTGGTTATTTTGTCAAGACGTTATAATTTATTTAAAAAAGCTAATTATTTAAATTGGTCATTTTTATTTGCAGCGATGATAAAAATACTTAGATTTAATTTTTAGCTCACTAAAATATTCTTTTAGTTTTGTTTTTTTAATTTATTATGACCAGAAAAAATACAAAAAAATACTCACAATTAATAAAACAAAATCCATAACTGACACAAAAAATATAAAACACAATAATCACACGACACATTTTGTCAAAAACAAATAATAATCTGAGGATTGTCAGTAAACAACGTGGTATATATCCGTCAAATATAGGTCTAGGACTTCACTATATATATTAAATAAAATATATATTGTTAAAATTAGTGTATTATGCACGTGTCAAAGTGCGTGCACTCACTACATGTTGGACGATTAACATAAGGATATTTAAGTGCTCTATGATTTGTATTGGCCCTCCTTTGCGTGTTTGAAGGCCTGACCCCTATGTTGCTTTAGTGACGCGTCGAGTTTTTGTTGTTGTCGATATCCTGCCGATTTATATTGTTTAATTTTCAGAATTTCAAAGAAATGAATAAATTTTTTTCATTAATTTTTAAACTTTTCTTGGCCCCTTATTTTTTTTTGTAAATAAGAATGTGTCACACACACAAAAAAACAATACACTCATCTAATTTATTGTAGAAAGCATAGCATTCAGGGTAAAAAATTTTTTTTATTAGAATCTTTTCTATTGTAACTTTAAAGTAAGTAAACCATATTTGTGATAATTTTATCTAACTGGGAAAAGGAACCATTCCTTTGATTTTTCATTCAATTTAACAAGAAAAAAAAAACACTTGACAATGTTTTTTAGTATTCCATTTAAATTCATTACGTTTATGTTTATATCTCAAAAAAATGTGGCATTTACACTAACAATTTATACCTATTACAAAAAAAAATATTAAAATATCGACATCAACACCTGTCAGAAGAACATCACTACTACAAAAATTCATTGTCAGGTTCGCCGCAACCTCGGCGGATACCGATTAGAGTCGCGGAACCACATGTCGTTACGATAACCATAGCATTATCGAAATATTTCTATGCAATGTCATCTGCTGTATACATTGCGATATGGTGACAATAATTTATGTTTTTTTTTTCTGTTTTTGTTTTGTTTTATGATTTGCTGTTTTGAAATTTAGTCTCTTATCTATTGCAGTATTTCTCAGGAGAAGGGTGGTGCCCATTTTATTGTATAATCCTTTATTGTACTTTATTTGCACCCGTGTAGTGGGTTGTTATTCGTCGTAAATTACACAAAACATAATAATCCAGTAGTTTTTTAGTGAAAGCTAAATTTTAATTTACGTTACAGCCAAAAGTTTGAGAATCCCAATAAATGCTGGTAGGATTGTGTTCGTGCATGAGACTAAAGTTTATCGCCAACGATGAACTGGGGATGAACAATATGAAATCATAGGGAACGAGGAAAGAAAATAATGATTATTATTAGTTTTTTTTTTTCTTTATTGTTTATATGTTTATAATCTTAATATGTTTATAATCATACAACACTTTATTCCTACATACATATATAAACTCATGCCTTTTTACCATGAGGGTAGGCAGAGACTAAAACACCACATGCTACGATCTTTACTACTCCTTTCGCTTTGTCCATGTTCATACATATGTCTGCCGGTTCAGAGTACCTACTACACACCTGTCCTTTTTGAAGAACCTCACCAATAATATTGATGTATGTCCTTGTAGAGCGTCCTCTACCGGCATTTCCACTGACACCTGCTTTATAAATTATTCCTAAACAAAAATCAACCAATTCAATATTACATGATGCACAGACTTGTCCGTAAATAATGATTATGTTGATGACATAATCATAAATTGTTCATTTTAAAACATTATTGTAATAAGAATAAGAATAGAATAAGAATAATTTTATTGTTCAGGACATTTCGTTTGCGTTGATTCCTGGAACTCACACTAGGATTCCCTGTGTCGTGAGATTTTCAGGTAAGTAAGACCCGTAATACTGCCTACAAACATATAAAAAAATGATCTATACACGATTAATATCTGTGATAATTAGAAATCGGATATTCGGATGCATATTTAACTAAAGTTAATTTTTGGCTACGAAAGTATGGAAGCGGTTTTAAAATATATTTTTTGTAAGAAAAAACCCGGGCTGCCAGGAACACCGGCAATCCATAATTAGTTGGGTGTATGAAAGCGATATTTTAAAATGATTTGTTAAAAAAACTTCGGGATTCTTGGATTGCATAATTATTTAAAATGAATGTTTAACCCCCGATGCAAATATGTGTGTATTTGGAGTGTAAGAAGAAGAATGTTGTGTGTTAGATAAACCAAAAAAAAACATAAATTAAAATAATTGTCCCGGAACCGCGGGATTTTTCGATATAAAAGCGCGTTCCATATTAGCCAACATCTCAAGTTTAGGTGAATATGCATCCGAATATCCGATCTCTAGTGATAATAACAGGAAGTAAAAATTATGTTTAACTTGCTTATTTTTCAGTATCACAATACTGGACCTTCACCTTGTCAAAAGACATTTTTTGTTACCCGAAGAACGTTTTCTTTACATAATTTCAGGTGTGAAAAATGTACGTCAAGCTGTCTGTTAAAACGGAATATGCAAACAAAAAACAAAGAAATCAATGATCGACGCGTTTTACAATTTAAATTTTACTCCTTGTAAGTTACGTGATCTGATTATTTAATGTTATTCTTACTCAAAAACTGTTTCCTTTTAGCATGTTGAATCATGTTAAATAACTTACGAGTATCTATTGTTCTTGATAGTCTTATTAAAAAGAGACATACGTCCTGTTTCTATGTCCAAAGACGAATTATTTTGCTTCCTTTCGTAAGCAAAATGATTCGTGTTCATGTAAGTTTGACGACACGTTTGGTGCAGTGGCTAAGCGATTGGCTTCTGCGCTACGGGTCGTGGGTTCAATTCCCACACGGAACAAAAATTTGTATGGCCTACAGGTGGTTGTTTCGGGTCTGGACGTTTGTTTGTGAGATTTGTGTCTGTAAACGCACCCACGATACAAAAGAAATCTTAGTGTGGGGCAACGTTTTTTTAAAATCAAAAAAAAGATCAAAGTAGCGTTTTTCATTGCCAAACTTTTTTAAGTGGGATAGCTACTGAAGGGTCTTCTATGAAAAGTTAAGGGGTTTTTGCTTCATTATTCGTAAAGATACGAGAGTCTAAATTTTAACTAATAACCCTCGGTAAATCATACGAATCGGCCATGGCCATTAGACTAAAAAAAGGTGATTTTTTAAGTTTTTTGTAGTCAAAAGCGTTTTTTGGTTCGTATCGCCATCATTACCTATATTTGGGATGTGGTGGTCATAAGGAAAAAAATGGATGCATGAAAAGAGCTACCAAGTTCGTCCGGCGCATCCTGGGCAATCAGCCCCGTTACCAACCTTGTTGACTGACTAATCTTTTACCACGACTTCAGCTATTCTGAATCAGCTCCTATCGACACGAGAGAAGGAGGAGAGGAATTTAATTTATTTTTATTCACTGACGTTATATTATATCTGTTTATTAAAGCTCATTCTACACTGACTACATTCTACTGCTGAACCTTTTATTTTCTATATTTGGGGACAATAAATCTGTAGCTCCACATTGTCCTCCCCAAAAACAGATTATAGTGTCACTCTACTTTTTAAATTTAAAAATTATCAAATACGCGTCAGCAATTTTTTACTGCCATTTTCTAATTATATAGCCTTCACAAATTACGATACCTGAGTACATCCGCCGCATCCTGGGCAATCAGCCCCGCTACTAGCCTTGAGCTAGAGAATAGCTCATGCCGTGGTGAAAAGATCAGCTAGTCAGCAAGGTTGGTAGCGTGGCTGACTGCCTAGGGCGTGCCAGACGTAGTTTAGTATCGTCACTCGTGGAGGCTCTTTTCATGCACTATCTTACAGACTTGCTAATCATTTCACTAGGGCTACCTATTATTTTATAGCTCATCGTGACACGAGAGGAGATGACAGTGTAGTGTATTTTACTATAACTTTATTATTAACATTACATAATCAGCCTGTCAGCCAGTCCCACTGCTAGGTACAGGCCTCTTCTCAGAATGAGAAGAGTTTTAGCCTAAGAGTGTTTACGCACTGCAGCCGATCCGAATCCGAAAAAATACGTTCCGAAGTAGTCATAGAACTATTTGTATGGTAGTTTACGCACTAGATCCGACTTCCGTCATCCGATTTCTCTTCGTGATCCGTGAGTTTCCAATTCGGAAGAAATATTGACGGACCGAAGTAGCCGTAGTACTGTTTGTATGAACGCTTTCGCATTACCTCGGATTCAAATCGGACGCCAAATGGCTATGCCAAAGATGGCCCCTGAATTGTTTGAATTTGGATCAGAGATCGGATAAGTGCGTAAACGATATCCGAATTCGGTCCGAGTTTTTTAGACTCTAGATTCGTATTTTCACGTATTTGGATCGGATGCAGTGCGCAAAGCAATATCCGAATTCAGTCCGAGTTTTTTATATTCTTATTTTCACGGATTCGGATCGGATGCAGTGCGTAATCGCTATTAGTCCACTACGCTGGCCTGGTGCGGGTTGGCGGACTACACACCATCGAAAAATTTATGGAGTCCTCTCAGTTCTCAATTAAATTACTATTCTTTTCTTTTAATTTGTCCTCTATTGATGATTGCGCATGGTTACCCTAAAACATTTAGCATATCACAGTTGTCAATTACAGTTGGTCAAGTGCACGTCTAAGTGGAATGCTTCTTGCCCTATATTTTATGTTAATATCACAGATGATAGTTTAAGCACTTGATTTATTATATCAGTTGGCAGTAAAATTCCAGTACTTAGTCAATTCGATAAAGGTTCTGTAGAAGTAGAGAACTGAACTGAGGAGTAATGAAATGAGGAGTGTGGAGAAGTGGTATTGTATACGTCGTAACTTCGCACGTCATAATTTTTTTTCAGTAATTACCAGAAAGTTATAAGATGTATTACTATTTCGTAGTAAACAGCTTGTTTTGACCAAAATTAAGAATTTTTCGGACATTTTTCTTAGAGAAATAGCCACTTTTGGAGCAATCTGAGGTGGAAAATGGATCCATCCAAAATTTAAATGCTGGACACTTGACGGAAAAAATGTTTCCGAATTTCTAAGTTACCATGAATAAAAAAACTCACAAATGTAACTATTAAATAATGTTTTTTTTTTTAAGTGTACAATTGTTTTTTTTTTTTGTTGGTTTCTGAAGTCATATACTGCCTTAGCATTTTGTTACTGTCTCAACGTTGAGTTTCAGTACACTACTGCTTAACCTTTCCGCGACTATAGGTGTGATGATTACGTTTTGTTATCAACAGCTGCTGGTAAACTTCCACTATAGATCGTTGGCCTCCGTAGACAGCTACGGCGAAGGTTCTCGGGGCGTGGGAGAGATAATGCCTTATTCGTCATTTATTTTATTTGTACACAAAAACAACAATACATACATGATATTTTTGTTATGTTACAGTCAAACCTCTTAAATGGTCAAAAGTATTTTTGACTAAGGACATTGGTCTAAAATACTTTTGACTGAAATATCGGTCAAAACTACTGGAGACTTTAATTAAAAGTAGGTACCTACTTTTCATCGGTTTTATAGTTGAAAAAAATATTTTTAAAACGAGCCTTATTTTTTTTGTTATTAAATTCATTTATTTTAATTGAATTTAACAACACATTGATTAATTGATTTTGCAAACAATTATCAAACACTTTTTATTAAATAGCTTCGGTCAAAAGTGTTTTTGTCTCGTGGTCGAAATCACTAATACTCGATATTTTATAGTCAAAACTACTTTTAAAGTACTTTAAAAGTACTTATGACTGTTTTTTGCAGTTGAAGGTACTTTTAGCCGGTGAAGAGTTTTGACTGTAACATATACACACAATTATACGCAGAATGAACCTTAAAAAAGCTTTACACCAAATCGAGTCAAATTAATAACACACAAAATAGTTTTTTTATTCGAAATTTACTTTCGAAAAACGAAATCATTATTATAGATTGAATTCCGAAAAACGAGCATGTCATCCACCGGCTGCTGGTATACAAAATCCAAGTTACATTTTCATGAGAAAGAAGTTTATAAAAAAAAAACATTTCTTTTATTCAAAAACAAAACAAAAATCTAAATTCCCACCAAAAAATCACAACATTAAGTTATCAAAAAGACTTATCATATTGTCCTTCTACTAAAAATAGTCTTGTCAAAGTCGGAACTGCATTTGCGGAAAAGATTCGTATTTGTTATGTGGGTGATAAAGACATGAGGTCGTCCGAAGGTGAGCGTCTAGTTGGTAGTCTGGCCACACCCGCATGACCGAACTGAGAGGCTAGTATGAGTTTTTAATTCTAATTCGGAGGCACAGCAATTAATTGTCTTAGAAGCATTTATTTTTTTTCGAATATTTATTTATTTATTGTTATGGCACTTCAACGAATTATTCACTAATACACACAAGATTAAAATATATAAATTTTAAGACATAGCCCAGTCGCCAGGGCGCAAAAAACGGGTTTCACTTGCAAAAGGTCCGTCATTCCTGAATTTTGGATTTGTGGTATGTTTAGGTTTTCTTGTGAAAATATCAAGTTTTCGAGCTTGAGTGACCTCGACGCGCTCCGCCATCTTGGATTAAAGCCCCCTAAAATGAGTTTTTATTAAATAACTCCTTATCTAAGGGTTTTACGCCAAAAATTGATCAGACCAATTTTGTAGACAATTAATAAAATTCTTGTCTTAAGTATTTTTTCTGTACTTAGCTAGTAGTTTTACGAAGTATTGCACTTTAAAGTAGGCAAAAACACATGATCTTACAACGGCGGCAACGCCGTGCAATGCACACCTATCTAACCTAACTGAGAAAACAGCTGATAATTTTTGGGAAAAGGCTAGGCAGAACATTTTTTTCTATATTTTATAATCGTAATCATCCCATTACCATCCCACTGTTGGGTACGTGCCTCTTCTCAGAATGAAAAGGATGTACGCCTAAGTCAGTTGATGTACTACACACACCATTGAAAACTTTTTCAAGTTTCCTTACGATGTTTTTCCTTCACCGATAACGCAAGAGATAATTAAAATACTGATCCACGTAACCTTTGCAGAGCTATTGAACTGTAATTATCTGGGTAATTAAAGTCATTTAGGTAATTAATATAGCAGTCATTGAATACATTTAAATGAATTTGCATTTATTAACTAAACTACCGGTTTCCATGTAAAACGACCATTTCCGCTAGTTTACCATGAAGTAATAAGTTTCTTCCAATCAGTGAGGAAATGTCTGGTCGTCACCCACTCCTGGGATCCCCTTAGTATCTCGTAAATGCATGACAAACGCGTGTCATATTTGTTAAGCGATCCCTAGACGGTAATGCGGCATGACATGCCTTACGTCATGCCTTACGTGTTCCGTGTGGTGCCGGGCGTAAAGAATAGCACTACTTCATCTGTTCCCATGGGTGTCGTTAAAGGCGACTAAGCGATTCACTAGAGGATGGGCAGCAGCGTTCTCTGAGTACTTTAACAATCACACTGCGATCGCCTACCCGCCTGCCAAGCGTGGCGATTATGGCATTTTTTGTTTGTTTTATTTAACTTGTACCTAATAGGTGGCTTAGCTACAATCACTTACATTACCGCAAAATCAGTCTAAATCCCTTGCATGTTTTTTCTACACCAGTTCTTTTGCGGACCGTTTCTACTTAAGCGAGCAGTTATTGGTGAGACCGGAAGGGTCTCCAGGCAATGAAGGGTCTCCAGCTAATGAAGGGTCTACAGAAAATGAAGGGTCTCCAGCCAATAGGGTTTTCCAGCCAGTGAAGAGTCTCCATCCGATGAGGGGTCTTCATCCGATGTAGGGTCTCCAGCCAATGTAGGGTCTCCAGCCAATGAAGGGTCTCCAGCCAGTGAAGGGTCTCCAGCCAATGAAGGGTCTCCAGCCAGTAAAGGGTCTCCATCCGATGAGGGCTCTTCATCCGATGTAGGGTCTCCAGCCAATGTAGGGTCTCCAGCCAATGAAGGGTCTCCAGCCAGTGAAGGGTCTCCAGCCAATGAAGGGTCTTCAGCCAATGTAGGGTCTCCAGCCAATGGAGGGTCTCTAGCCAATGAAGGGTCTCCTTCCGATGAAGGGTCTCAAGCCAACGAAGGGTTTCCAGCCAATGAAGAATCTCCAGCCAATGAAGGATCTCCAGCCAATGAAGGGTCTCCAGCCAATGAAGGGTCTCCATCCGATGAAGGGTCTCCATCCGATGAAGGGTCTCCATCCGATGAAGGGTCTCCATCCGATGAAGGGTCTCCAGCCAATGAAGGGTCTCCAGCCAATGAAGGGTCTCTAGCCAATGAAGGGTCTCCAGCCAATGAAGGGTCTCCAGCCAATGAAGGATCTCCAGCCATTGAAGGATCTCCAGCCAATGAAGGGTCTCCAGCCAATGAAGAATCTCCAGCCAATGAAGGATCTCCAGCCAATGAAGGATCTCCAGCCAATGAAGGATCTCCAGCCAATGAAGGGTCTCCAGCCAATGAAGAATCTCCAGCCAATGAAGGGTCTCCAGCCAATGAAGGATCTCCAGCCAATGAAGGATCTCCAGCCAATGAAGGGTCTCCAGCCAATGAAGGATCTCCAGCCAATGAAGGATCTCCAGCCAATGAAGCGTCTCCAGCCAATGAAGGGTATCCAGCCAATGAAGGATCTCCAGCCAATGAAGGGTCTCAAGCCAATGAAGGATCTCCAGCCAATGAAGGGTCTCCAGCCAATGAAGGAACTCCAGCTAATGAAGGATCTCCAGCCAATGAAGGGTCTCCAGCCAATGAAGGATCTCCAGCCAATGAAAGATCTCCAGCCAATGAAGCGTCTCCAGCCAATGAAGGGTATCCAGCCAATGAAGGATCTCCAGCCAATGAAGGGTCTCAAGCCAATGAAGGATCTCCAGCCAATGAAGGGTCTCCAGCCAATGAAGGGTCTCCAGCTAATGAAGGATCTCCAGCCAATGAAGGGTCTCCAGCCAATGAAGGATCTCCAGCCAATGAAAGATCTCCAGCCAATGAAGGATCTCAAGCCAATGAAGGATCTCCAGCCAATGAAGGGTCTCCAGCCAATGAAGGGTCTCCAGCCAATGAAGGATCTCCAGCCAATGAAGGATCTCCATCCGATGAAGGGTCTCCAGCCAATGAAGGGTTTCCAGGTAATGAAGGGTCTCCAGTCAATGAAGGGTCTCCAGGCAAGATCTATACCAACAATTGATCATGAATGTGGTTTTATAGAATTACACGAATTTGTTTACACTCGTTATTTTGCCCGGCGCCACTCATTTTGTTTTCAGGACACATAAGTGCGGTAAGAATTTATTACTGCACGTGCAAGTTTTTTCGAAATATTTTCCTTGACACGAGTCATAAAATCATTTTAGTGGTCATAAAATTAAATACGTAATTTCTTCTGTGTTTTAGTTTATTGCAATTTTAGTCCGTTCGTAACATTGGTACTAAGATTCTAATTTAGCCCAGCCGCACATTATCAGAAATTTCTGTCAGATAGGTTCTGACACCGGACTCTGCTCACACATTTTATATTATATCCCGCACACCATCAGAATTTGCCGGATCCGGCAGCCTGTTGGCTGTAGTACAAAATCTATACGCAGTAGGTCGTTGCGCACGCGTCTGAAATTTTTTGATAGTTTCTGATAATGCAAAAAATGGCACCAGAACTTTGTAGCTTGAATAAAATAGGCTTTATCGTTAATTATGATTTATAAGTTAAAATATACTACTGCCTCGTTGGTCTAGTGGTCGCAAACGCGACTGCTGAGCATGAGATCTCACGCTTGGGTTCGATCCTCAGGTCAGGCAAAGTGTTATTGGGTTTTTCCGTGTGAAATTTCTCAGCCAGGACCCTGGATTTGTGCCCGGTTGATGGCAATAAACTCATGAGGTGTACACCTCAGCCCTAAACTTCGGGGAATATAAGCGTGAAGTTTTATGTTAGTTCTAAAATGCTTTTTTTTTTACATTGAATACAAATGGTTGAGGTTGTTGGATTACATAAACACGAAGGGGTCTCTACTAGTATAAAATGTATCACAAACCACAAAGCCTTTAACAAAATGCACTATTTTCTGTTTCTCAGATACAGAACACCATATTTATGATTAATTACGGTTTACTCACGTGCATTTTTCGGGATTGCCCGACTAGTTTCGGACCCAAACGGAGCCCTTAATTATGAGCTGATCACGCGGCGAGGTCATATGAATGTGTCTCACGAAAGTTATAATACAAAAACAGAACACCATGTTTTTTTACTTAAAAGTTTTTTTTTTCATTCTGTATAAATAACCCATGCAGAGTCAATCAGTGTCCTCAGTAGATCACGCGGTTTGAAGAAATAATACGAATTCGGAGACGCCCTGTTACATCTACAACACCAAAAGGGTTGCTGATGCGTTGCCAACCTTAGCGACAGAGGTGTGAAGTCTCATGTGCCTGTAATTTCATACAGGTAAGTTTACTAAAGAACAATGATGACAGACGAATAAATAAATAGAAATAAAAATAACAAAACATTAGCGGTAATGAAGTTACCATATAAGAAACATTAAATCCATGCACTTGAACAGAGGTTATTGCTAAACAACAACGTATAAATTAATAACCTTTTCATCCATATATAGTTTGCAAACTCATAAATTTTGAAAGCAATACAGTGCCATAATGCCGACAAAAATTTAGGTTAATCCTCCGACCAAGGAAATCAAACAAACCTTGAAAATATGACACTAAAATTATGAAGTTTATGACTCGTAAGACTATATTTTATGTGTGTGTTTACATTTTGTAGGTCGTTCAAACTCTGAACGACCTACACCAGCAACAGAAGTCGGAAGTACTGATTTCTGACTCAGAGCGGGAGCACACGATGCGTTGCGGCGGCGGTGCGGCGCCGGAGCGGTGTCGCTGCGTCGTCTTACATAGAAATATCTGTGGTATGTCACACGATGCGCTCCGGCGCCGCACCGGACTTGCAACCACCGAGACGAGGCGGGGAGGGGTGAATGCGTTGCGACGTCGGAGCGGCACCGCTCAGTTGTTGTTTTTTCTCTACGATTTTTTTGCTACGGCGCCGCTGCGACATAACAACGTTGCGGCGCCGCACCGCTCGTATGCCCGCTGATACGGTAAAATCTTTGCGGTGCGGCGCCGCAACGCATCGTGTGCTCCCGCTCTCAGGGAAAGCCACACGATGCGGTGCGACTCCGGCGAGGCGCCTGAGCGGTGCCGCTGCGGCGTATTATATACAAATGTTCATGGTATACCACACGATGTGGTGCGGCGCCGCGTCACATGCTCACTGGACCAAGAGGAGGGAGGAGGGTGTATGCGCCGGAGCGGCACCGCTCCGACGTCGCAGACCGCAGATGTGTTGACGGAGAGCCGTTCCTCACGGTGCGGTGCAGCGCCGCACCACACCGCACCGCATCGTGTTGCCTCTCCGTTATCCCGGCCAGCAGCTCGGGTCTGCCTTTGGTCTGAGCTTTCTTGGACTATTATTTGTGTGTGTACTTCGTCGTGACTCGGAACGACCTACACCAACAACAGAATTCCGAAGACTTCCGACTTATCCCGGCATGCAGCTAGGCGGACCCTTCGGTCTGAACTTTCTTGAGGTATCCTCGTTACTGAATACAGAAAGAGCACAATGAAATTATTCAGCTCAAGAAGGCTACGATGGTTGCATTCAAGACTACATTGTTCTATCATAACAACCTTTAATTACATTGCATTTACAAAAATTGTTACAGATATTAATTGTTAAAGAATAACCATCGAGTTTCCCGCTCGTTCATCGCCATAGAAAACGACAAATTGGAACCGTGAATCTGAATTCGACTCTTTCGTTAGCCAGTATTGGTTTTAATGGTAAAAAACTAAATTACTTTCCGAACAACCTATTATTTTGTTTATTATTTTGCTTGTTCACGTTTAACCCTAGTCGCATCTGATGACAGGCAGACATGATGGATAGAGATGGAGCTCATAAATCCAAGTAACTCAGATATACAGGGTGCGAATTCGTGGAATTCCTTCAAACCACGTGATCTACTGGTGACACAATTTAACCCAACACGGGATTTCTTTGAAAATTAACCAAAAAAAAAAATTTTAAAATTTTTTGGTTTTCTATTTCTGAGTCATTTTAGAGCCTTGAGTTATCTGACTGCAAAGAGCGATATCGCGTTAGTCGTGCCTACCAGCCGTGTCGCCGTACTTTCATTAGTTTTTGCGTGGCATCGAAATGTTCAAACAAACAAAATAATTTTTTGCAAAAAAAAAAATTTTTTTACTGAATCTTTATAAGGTAGTTTAGATACGATCGGTAACAAAGCCGCATGAAAAAAAAGATTTTTATTTTTTATTTTTAATCAAGTTAAATCCCGTGCGGGGCCTGTTTACACCAGTAGCCGATCATGTGGTTTTATGGAATTACACGAATTCTTTAACACCCTGTAGAGGAATTCCCCTATACTCCTCTGGCTCTCACATACACACGGTGGAGCACAGTAAACTGGTTGGCGCCGGAGTTTAATGTGAGGGTGGTAGCTAGCCAGGCGGACCGTATATCACCGAGCGTACAGGGTTTTGTTGAATCTTACAACACGCGTTTTTTCTCAGCGTGCTGTGAGGAAGTTTTATAATCAAGCTCGTCCCCACAAGGGGAAAATAATATAATGAAGATAGATTTACGTAATTTAATTAAGGTGAGGATTTGTCTATATGAAAGCGCCACCGCTGCCGGCGTCGGCATACAAAAATAACGCCATTGGGAATCAACAATAGATAATACTGCCGGCGCCACCGTCTATAATGGCGACTGGCGACAAGGGTATTGATACGCAAAAAGCTAGATTCTTAGCTAAATATTTAGATCTTACTTCATTCAAAAACTAGGCTCGGGCAATGGAAATGACGACGATATTAATGATCTTTCTGCTATATCTAGTAAATATTTTCTATTGATTTTATTGAACAATTAATTAATGTGACATATCTATACAATATTTACACAAATAATATTTACATAAATATAAAGAAAAGCATATACAAATAAAGAAAAATATATCCTAATAAAACTATAAACTAAAATAGGGCATCAAAATATTCCACCGCATCGCTGTCGACTGGTAACGTGCCCAGAAGGCTGGCAGCATTGCCACGTTGGATGGCAATGCTTATCCTTTGACCAAAGTAGAGGCCAGCCTTCGGGTCACGGGACGTGTCGACCAGCCGCCTTGAAATATCATTGTACAAGAGTTGGGCACTCGGACCCCACGTCCCGAGTGTTTCGACCCCAAACGGCTCGAAAATATAATTACTAATAAGGTTATTATATTTTCGCCGTTTGAGGGCCTCCGCAGCTGTAGCAGCAGCGCCAGCACAGCCTGCCGAGCTAGGAAGATGGGATGGCGCAAGGGTATCGACGCACGTTGCGTCCCATACCAAAGGCCTACCCATCTTCCATGGCATCAATGACATGCCATCTGGTCTCTTGCCATCGTCACGTGCCAAGCCATTTGGTTCTAATACGGCTGGAACGCCGGTGTGACAAGAGCACCACGGATAATATCATTTAAATTTTCTATTGATTGGATTTTGGCATTTTACAACTCCGACCAACCCTCACCCTCCCTGGCTACGTTCATGCATTGACGACACGTTTGGTGCAGTGGCGATTGGCTTCTGCGCTACGGGTTGTCGGTACGATTCACGCACGGAACAAACATTTGTATAGCAGATAGTTGTTTCGGGTCTGGGCGTTTGTGCATGTGAGATTTGTGTCTGTAAACGCACCCACGATACAGGAGAAATCGTAGAGTGGGGTAAGGTGTAAAAATAATAATGGAAATTCACATCATATCTTTAGTATTAGTACCTATAAGGAATGAGTATATCGGAGGAAGTTTGAAAGCAGTGCCAGTGACTGAAAAGTTGAGGAGTAGGTTAACGTAGTATGGACATGTTATGCGGAGGGAAAAAAGTCATGTTACTATAAGAGTGTTAAAATAATATGAATGCGGATAGATATACAAGTAGAGATTGGCCAAAGAAAAGAAGGATGGATTGTGTGAGGGATGATA
Organism: Amphipyra tragopoginis; assembly: GCA_905220435.1. Lineage (NCBI taxonomy): Eukaryota > Metazoa > Arthropoda > Insecta > Lepidoptera > Noctuidae > Amphipyra > Amphipyra tragopoginis. Next base: position 19,497,336 of record HG992009.1, read on the forward strand.
TGGTAAGAAAGAAGTGAGTACCGAGATGACGGCTGATCATTGAGCTGGGCGATGCGTATGTACAAGTCATGCTCGTAAACGGCCTTTACCTGCTATGGAATCCTATAAGGCATATTTTTCTATTTGTTATTCTTATTTAAGTTTCGTACATTAATCTGCATTATTCTGGTTCTATTTCTCACACTACTGTAATGGAATTGTCATGCACTACTATTTTAAAATGGAGTTCATGGAGTTTCTGAACTGAACCTACCTTTTGGAACCGTGTCACGCTTAGCGGGTTATGGGTGGCTTGAGGAGTCAACCCTTAACGAGCAGGTGCACATAAAATCAGAATAGAAGAATATTAAGGAAAACACTTTTAACCATACAATAGTATATTTTAATAATAGTTACAAGATTATAATATTAAGATTAGTTAACAGGGCGTGGTTCTTTTACACAATACGATACGAGGAGTCCAGGGTCTTCAGGTGTAGTAGGTAGACAGTAGTACTTAACTAGGAGGCTGCTGAGGCGCGAGAGAGGACGAAGTGCAGCGTGCCGGCCCTTTTATAGGCGCACCCCGCTAGTCGCCACCGCTGCACCGTCACAACCGTGCACCTAGTTTTGACGTTTAAATAGGGCCTGAAATAAGGAGAATGGAAGAGGAATACATGTTGTGCCTACCCCACCTAGTGTAGAATAAGGGCAGGGAGTTAATGATGATATCTTAGTATTAGTCCAATGCGTTTTCTGTAACGCAAGTCTTGTCAATATAAATGTGCATTCGCTTGATGTCACGTCCAACATTAAAGCGTAGAGTTTAAAGGTCACAACAGTACATCAGTGGTCATAAATTGATAGCCCGTGACCCACAAATTTATTTGTGATCCTTCCAAGATTGATTTGCTAATCTTGCATAGTCACAAAAAAATAATTATTGCCTCGAAAAGTCTCTATAGTCAGAAAAAATAAACTTTAAAAAAAGTAAGAACCGACTTCAAAGAAATACTAAAAGGAGTAAAATAATTACCATAATATAAAATTAACAGTTTCAGAAGTCGGTGACTTCTATTTGCTTCAGTGTAGAGTTGCACCGACTTCTGAAACTGTTAATTTTATGTTATGGTAATTATTTTACTCCTTTTAGTATTTCTTTGAAGTCGGTTCTTACTTTTTTTAAAGTTTATTTTTTATTAAATACGTTTTAGTGTCATAATTTTAACCCCCTCCTTCATAACACTTCTTTTTGGCTTTGGCGTAGTCGGGCATAAAAAGTCCTTTCAAATGATACCTTACACGATATAATGAAAACATTCCAAAAGGGGGAGGGGGGGACACGCACCCTCTCCTCTTTTCCAGTAGTCAGTTCCCAACAAAAAATATAAACAAAGCAATATTAGTAATTTGAGAACTTTGCTTTGATCCGATGAGGAGTTCCGTTCCATATCTCTGAAGTTCATGGTCTAATCATAACAATATTTATATGGGACCAATCGGGAAGTATACCCTTTCGAACAAAAACATATTTTTTCAAATCGGTTAATAAATGACGGAGATATGAGGTAACAAACATAAAAAAAAAATTAAAAAAAATACAACCGAATTGAGAACCTCCTCCTTTTTGAAATCGGTTAAAAATGAACTAATGCCTCGAACAAGGCAATAAAATAGTCACTAAAAGTGAAGGTGTGAAAAAGGATAATAAAAGAAAAATTGTAAGCTTCCAACATTTCGGTGTTTTTATTATTTGCTTTTGACCCCAGTCGCAACTGATGGTAAGCGCAGACGGTCTAAGATGGAGCACTCGAATGCAAGTAACAAAGATATATAGGGATTCTCGTATACCCCTCTGGCTCTCACATACACACGACGGAACATAGGAAACTGTTTGGCGCCGGACTTTGAAGTGATCATTCTACTTAGATAATTATGTAGGTACTAATTTGGATCCAAAAAGCTCAAACGGTTCTTTAAGTCACAGTTCTCGTTCACTTAAAATTTCTGGCCTATCAGTTTTTAAAACTAATTTACCGTTATAACATATGAAACTTAGACGTCACCATTCGTTCAGTAGTCGTTCAGTAGTTACGGGTCGCATGTTCGATTCCCGCACACAACTATAAGGCCGCAGTTCTGGGTTGGAGCGTTTGTGCATGTCAGAGCAGTGTCTGTAAATGCAGTCACGATGTAAAAGAAATCCTTGTGTGGACAACTTTTTTTTACCATTTTCTTTATTTTTGTTGTTTCCACAACATACACTATCGATATTAGTGTCGCCCTTCAAAAAGTTGGGTATACAGTACTCCTAACTAAGTTAATCAGCTCGAAGGCAACGGTTTCAATGAGTAACTAAGACGTTGACAAACCAATATACATACCTACAAATGGAACACCTCGCTCTTTTCCGACACCTTTGCAAAAATAACTAGAAAAAGAAAGAACATTATTTAGAGCCCCGAAAATAACATGCCACGCCAGCAGGGCAATTGTGTAACGTAACCGACATCAATCATGACAATTGATGTGTCAAAAACAATATTCTTTGCGTGGTACATAGTTGTGGAGAAGTCGAATTGTTAATACATACGTTGGCTATGGAAATCGTTGACTTGTCAAAATCAAAGCCATAGCAATGACGAGTGTGTTGCGCAATTTGCAATTTGAATGCTGGTTTTCTCTTCCCGTACAGCTAGGTGCGTGGTAGCGCGCACTGGCTCTTCGTGGTATCATCCGTAAAATCACGCACCGTGGGAAGCCATATTATGAGGGTGCGTAATGCGGATACGGCGCACCGCTCCGCACGCGTCCGCGTTACCACAGCCAAGTCTCTTCCCATGGTGCGTCGATGCGAGCTCGTGCGTCGCGGTGCGCGATATTACGCACCGTGGGAAACAAGCATAAGACTAAGTCTTTGACTGTGGGTGCTACCACTGTATGTAAATAAATCACCCGAAAAAATGCATTTTGTCACTTATAATTCAGTCAATTTATACTCTAAAGGGCCCCCTAGTGGGAAAGTTTTGGGGTAGTTCTGATTTCTTTCATTCCCTAAGCTTTTTTTGCGCTTTGTTCAATGTTGTGTCACGAAATTTTGTCCGCAAACCTCAGATTCGGATTCAGCACCCCAAAATACATATGGCATGAAAGAAATCAGAACTACCCCAAAACTTTCCTAGTAAAAACACAACTTAACTGAACTATTACTTGCTTCTATAAACAAAAACAATTTTAAAGTAGTAATTTTGTACTGTTTACTTTTAACTAAATAAATGAATTAGCAAATAGGCTAGTTACCAATTTATTTTACATGCATTATAAATTAAAAATCTCCTTATTGTGTTGAAGATGTTAATCAACGGTAGCATTGGTCGTGAAAATCGTGGGAAGAGCGGATACGTGGCGTAGCATATTATTATAATGCTCTAATGCCATAGTAAATACCATGATTTAGAATGCATTTTCTCATTTATTTATAAACTGCATCCGCACAAAGCCAGGATGCACAGCTAGTTATGTAATATTACCGATGCGCCAAGGCGGTGCGCGCTGTGAATATTTTACGTACACTTACAGAATGTGTTACAATGTCACGGCTGAGGCTCCACAATTGGGACAATGTCAAATGTGCATCGTGGCCGTGCCGTGTTTAGATTTGTGCATATTTATGGCGATATTAGTTGAGATAAGTAATTTTCTGATTTTTTAGCTTTACTATTTTTCCACGTGATGAAGACTTATTGGATGGGATACCTATTTAACAGCATATTTTCCCAGGAGTATCTGTCCCGCCGCCGGTCACGATCCACCGTGCTCTCCCGTCGTAAAGCCGGTCGTCTCTTCAGACTCCGCAGTCACACCGATAATTCAGCCCTCATCAAGCTGTCTCCCCCACCTAAGTCCCCGACAGCAACGCCCTAAGCCGAGGTGCTCGTCCCACTAGGGGTCGCCCTTAGTGCTGTTGTTGCAGGTAGTCATAATGTTAGTGTAGTACAAGTAGTTAGCTTAGGTTAAGTATTTTACTTCCCCTCCATTGGCTGGAGACCCTTCAGGTCTCGCCAATAACTGTCCAGTTACGTAGAAACGGTCCCCTAGGACGATTTACAAAAGTCAAACAGAAAAAAAAATGGAGTCTCTGTCTTTGTAAATGACTGAAGCATTATCAGGATGAGGTTTCTTATGTATGTGATCGCTGATTTTTATGGTAAACTCGATTACGTTGGAAGTTTAATTTGGTTCTCTATTAATGAGATGACAAATGAGAAGATTGGTACCTACTTATTTAACATATTATTTGTGACAATGTCACGGCTCACAATTGAGACAATGACAAATGTGCATCGTGGTCGTACCATGTTTAGATTTGTGCATATTACTATTTGTATTTTATTGTATCTTGAGTTTAAGTTTCCACGTTCATCCTAACGAGTAGGCGTAAAAGACGACTGAGTCTTCAACCTCATCATAACCACCCTTAGGCCGATTACTTCTTCTTCTTCTCTCGTGTCAGCACGAATTACCTGTAGCTCAATGCCGTGGTGAAAAGATTAGCCAGTCAGCATGGTTGGTAGCGGGGCTGACTGCCCAGGATGCGCCGGATGTACTTAAGTATACTGGCGGAGGCTTTTTTCATGCACCTCAATGCGCAACCCATGCGTCGGTCGATTACTCTTTTAGGATTTTTTACGATTAGTATCGTCGAAAACGTGGCACTCGGAGTCGTCATACATTTTGTCGTGTTATGCCGTGTGCCGTTAGAAAACTTCAAACGTTGAAACCTGAACATTGTTCTCTTAATAACTTTCTGGTAAGAATACAGAACCGGCTAGGAGAAGTTGCCATTATCACTAAGAGCCATTACGCACTGGCGACTGGTCGCCGGAGACTTGGTCGACGGCGACTGTGACTGTCTATAGTTTAAATAGGTGTTTACGCTCTTGGTCGCCGGTCGTCCGGGCGACTCGGCGACTCGCCGCGCAGTGGCGACACGCAAGCGACTGCTGGTCGCTGGCGACCAATAGAAGCACGGGTTCAAATGAAATGGCAATGGATGAATGGAAAAAAATGGCTCAGGCTTTCGATACAGAGAAATTAATATTGGTAATAAATATTAACCTGTAACTGTCCCACTGCTGGGCAAAGGCCTCTTCTCGTACAGAGAAGGAACGAGCATTGATCACCACGCTTGCTCACTGCGGGTTGGCGATTTCAGACCGTTAAAGTCCAGGTTTTCTCACGATGTTTTCCTTCACCGTATGTCAGTGGTGTCTTAGATTAACTAAAAAAGTACATATGAAATTGAAAAAGTCACATTGGTACATGCCTGGGTTTGAACACGCAACCCCGTGCTTAACTAGCGGGTCTGTAACCTCCGGGCCACCACGACAAGATTGGTAATACTATTCCGAAAAGCTGTTTGAGATTTATCCAGTGACCAATATTCCAATCGGGACACCCTACACTCACTTGCATTTCTTTTCTTTTTTTCTCTTGATAATTAGTAACGCTACTATTGCAATAGTAGCTATTTCGACATCCATTCTCCACAAATGTTTAGAAATACTACGCTCGGTTTGGTCTCCTGGCCCTAGTCGCATTTGTTTTGGTCGCCGAGGGACCAAGTCTCCGGCGACCAGTCAACAGTGCGTAATGGCTCTAAAGTTTGCAAATATTATAGATTGGTGTGTCTTTACTCCACATAAAATAAAGTACATCATGGTGCTGTGTAAGTGGCATGCGGAAGTTTAACAATATTTTACAATAGGTAATTAATGTTGGTACGCACGGCTAATCAAGCTATGCATTTCCAGTATGCGATGATCTGACATTGTATAGGCTTTTCATGTAGTGAGAGGTCGACTTATACTGGAAATTTATAGTTTGATAAAGGAAAGAACAAAAAAAATGTAATATAAAATTAATGAAAGCACGGCAACACAGCTGGTGGGCACAACTAGCGCGATATGGCTCTTTGCAGTCAGTTATCTCGGAGCTCATAAATGACTGAAATTGAAAACCAAGTATTCTTTTTGATTTTTTTTTTTTCATTCTTTTTCATTAAAAAACCACTGTGGGTTAATCTGTGGCACTGATCACGCGGTTTTAAGGAATTGCACAAATTCGTTTATACCCTGTATGTATTTCAGGAACCAAAAGGACAGACGGATGCATGATGGAAATTCAATATTCTAGATTAAAACCAACTCTTCTTCCATCTACATTATAACCACAGAACTTATAATAAGAGGACTGATGATGAAGAGATGTGTGAGGCAGTGATGGCCTCCTCTAATACTCAGCTATGACTATGTGGGCTTCATAGATAGCAACACATATTTCTAACTACTAGATGATAAGGTGTGAAGATGAGTAGTTAGTTACTTACGAATGTGTTACAATGTCACGGCTGAGGCTGCACAATTGGGACAATGTCAAATGTGCATCGTGACATGAGCGAGTAGTGATTAGATTTTTGCATGCGATATTATTTATTCATTTAAATGCCTTAAACTATCATTACAGGTCTATAACCTAATGCAATAGCGAAGTCACACACAAAATTAAAGCACCAAATACCTACAATCTCGAGATCATTGTTTGTAATACAGTGTAAACAATAGTACTTTTGCAAATTCACCCTAGTGACACGTAAATATATCAATGTCGACTCTCTCGATATGAATGTAATTGATGGTATGAATAGCTTGAGTCACAGGGGTTTTGGCCAGCAAGTTGATCCTATTCGTAGCTGAAGGTACGACCACCAGCAGCGCCGCGGAGCCGTCGCCTCCACGCATAACGGTCGGGTACGTACAACTGCAACCGCTGCAACACTCTAGATACATTTAATGTATCAGAGTTTTATTTTAGACCTTTTAAGGGCAGTCAGCTGCGACGGGACTCCAGCCGACGTGGCGACGGCTTCTTTGGGTAGAATAAGATGGACCATCTACACAGCAACGGTGCACTGCCTGGAATCCCGTCGCTTTACCACCATCTCCTGATTACAATGACAAACTTTGATGTGGTATTGACTTACTATCAACCTCGCAATTTAACCTTGAAAACTGTTTTTTTTTTTCAACACGGCATTAGATATTCTTGTGTAACTCGTACTGATACAAGAAAAGAAGAAGAGGAGAAGAAAAGTCATCATTGAAATAGCCATTTCTGATCTATCTTCTGCCTAACCTGATATGGCTGAATATGTTGGAACAGGAGATATAAATGCTGATCCAAACACGGCGACAGACTAGTGTCCATGGTTGGGTAACTAGATTATACCTGATGAATATGAAATCCGGAAGTATTAAAAACAAGCATAATTAAGTAGCTTCCTTTGGCTTGTTTTTAAGCCCGATCACCAACCATTTCATGAAGCATACAAAATAAAGGAATCTTTTTAAAAGTTTCCCTACAACCTTATATTAGCGTTTCAAAGCTTTCAACTAGCCCATGGTCCAAAAAGCTCATAAGGATGCTGTCCATCCTCTTGATAAATAATTCTCCTTTAAATAATATCAGTTGAATTATTTAGAATAAATTCATCTTCATCTCGCCTTATATACCTATAGCGGGAAAGTGCGTAAAATATTCTTTTCCACAAGAATTTAAATAATATGACTTTCTGAGCAGTTGCGTAATGTTTCAATTTAAGGGGCTTTAATTATAACTTTAAACTTTTGTTTGGGAGGAGGAGGTTGACCGCAATAGGTCACCAAGTTCCTCGAGATCGCTATTTGTTGATCGCTCGAGCGACCACTTGTCAACCACTCATCAACAATGACCAAAGGCTTTAGTGGCCCATGTGTGGCCAGCCAGAAGAACGTTTTGACGGAACTAAATAATTAAATTCTAACTATCGTTTTTCAATCGCAATGGAACACTGTGATATTATAATGGGGTAGGAAACTGGGGAACTACTGGCGCCACCACCGCTCGTACCAAAGCAATGTCATTGGTTATAGTTAGTTTGACATTATTGCTACTGACAATTTAACTCATTCTGATTGGTTGTAATTTGTACTCACAGAGGTGCTGCCATCTAATTTTCGTTTTGCGTTTCCATCTCCATTAATACACTGGTAAAGGCTATTCAAAGAATTTATGCACCGATAAGTTAATCCCGCTGTAACTTAATAGAATAATCAGAGGAAGTAATTTGAATTCTTTCGTAATAGGGATCACACAACATATTATTATATCGACATCATTCTAGTGAAGACGGGAACAAAAATCTGAATACAGGTGTCTTAATAGAATAGCAATTGAAATGAATACATTTGATGATGCAGTTGTATATGAAATACGTAGCAGTAAAGTGTTGAACTATTTTTAGTTCAATAATATTAATGGGTATCAGAATAATCTATTATAAAATATTGTAGAAACCTCTGACCAACCGTCGTGTCAACGAAAAAGACGCTTTTTTTTTCAAATCCTTACTGGTGCAAAAATGTTAGGCATTTATGTGACTTTCCTAATTATAGGTAATGTAACTTATGGTATCAAAAATAGTGGACGTATTATAGATAATAAATTCTACTTGGAAAAAGACAATATTAAACTTTTGATAAATCTAAAACTAAATTAACAGCAATTTGTTACAACTCATAGCAAGAAAGTATTCCTCAAGGGACATTCTTGGGCCATTCTTGACATAGCCATGGATTTATTTTCAATTAAGTTATTAAATGATATTATAAACTGTCTTTGTAATAAGTCACAACACGTTTTAATAAGTAAACCATTTTCCATGAGTCAAGCAAGCAGTTCTCAACATAAGTAGTACCATCACATAGCTCATTGACCATGCTCAGACCACGTGTCGTATTACGTGTTTTAAATAACAAAAATAAATATATAATTATGTAGCTAGTCACGTCTTCGTGGCCCTTCATTAACTACACAGCAAGGACCGAAATAATTTTCCTCGGTTGATTGTCGAAACTGTTACAGTCATCAATTTCAGAAAAAAATCTGTACGGTCAGTAAAGTCGAGTACTACCTAAGTAGCAGTTAATGAGAATCTAACCAGCACGCTTGGTGGTAGGACCTATACGGTCCGCCTGGTTATCCACCACCCTCATATTAAAGTCCGGCGCCAAACAGTTTACTGATCCGTCGTGTGTATTTGAGACCTAGAGGGGTATAGGGGGATTCTTCGTCCTCCATCTTTGACACTGTCTGCGCTTACCATCTGGTGCGACTAGGGTTAAACAAGACCAAGAAAAAAAAAACTCATATTAGAAGAAAATGCAATACTATGTAGATTTTAAAGAAGATGTGTATAATGTTAATCATAGCAAATTATAAAAAAACATAAACGATACAGATGATCCTCTAGCTAAATAATCATAAAACAAACCAATCGAATTCACAAAATTTAACAAAAAGGAAACATCGTATCACTTTTTGATTTTTGAACGGTTTTTCATTCGAAACAAGGCTAATATTTTTTTCTTGAAGAATCCGAAATGCAACTTTTGTGGGAGCAGGTTGATTTTATTCCGACGTTTTTCTCATGTTTGGTTGACAACAATGTCTTGTTATTTGAAATGTTAATTCTGCTTCATGTTTATGTCAGTTTCGACTGTTCCTAAAACGGTTGGAGATTCATCAATGTTATGCTTTTACAAATTTACTTTGCCATCATCAAAATTTTATTGAACCTTATCAGCTTGAAATAAAGTGGCAATTTGAATGTTTTTTGAATTTGCATTGTGTCGTTTATGTGGTATTCCTATAGCTTCGATTCGATGAACTGATGTAAATTGTACTTTTTCCCCTGCAACGTCTACTGAACAAAGAAACGTTATTGGCAGGTGAATCCTGTATTTTATATTAGGTACAGATTTCGGAATCGATTTAAAGTAGCGGCAATACGTTTGTGATATGCCGAATGTGTGTGTTCCTGTATTAAGGTGTGTTTCCAGCGAGTTTAATGATGAGATTTCTTTAATACAGTGCAATTATTGTAATATTGATCAAATTATTGAGATGACGTAAGGTACCATGCATAATTATGGTTTTCATTTGTAATTTTCTTTAAGTAGATGAATATAACATTGTTAATTGATAGTGAAATGCATCTTTTATCAGAATCAGAATAATTATCATATAATCAAATTAGATGAGAAATCGATGGAATGCTGTCTGAACGTCAAATAATAAAAGACAGCCCTCAAAAATGTCTACCCTTCATCGCCAATCAATAGAATGTATGCAAATCACGCAACAAGTAAGAGAAAACATTTAGATTCCCGAAATATTTTTTGACCGTCATCACCAAGTTTATACTAAAACTGACCAACGAAACTAACGAACCATCCAACTAACAAGGCTAAATCAACTAAAATCAACGAAGTCAGTTATAGCCAGCAGCATCCTCAGTGCGAGAAAGATGACTTAAAGTAATGTTCACCATCTATCTCGCCATAGAGGTTACATCTCTTTTTGAACAAGCAAATACTATTGACGATAGAATAGAAAGTGTAGAACGGCCTTATTCAGAATGAAAATTAATCGTGTCACATCATTCTGCAGTCTGAATTCATAGAAATGCTCCGTAATGCGTGTAAATCTATACAAAATCTACATTTATAGATGCGATTGATGTCATAGAAGTACATACATAAACCAAATTTCGGTAGTACAACATTTTTTATTTTCGAGACCGTTAAAACGCGATAGGGTTAAAACAACTCATCATAAACAGGTTATAGATTCAACAAGTGAATTTATTTTAGGAGGTTTAGCCGAATATTCTAGAAATCTTTTGCCAGATATTTAAATTGCTCGAAAAGATTCGCTACTCAAGAAGAGTCTCTTAATGCAACTGTTGAATTTACAGAACTAGAAAACCTTTCAGAGATCAGAAAAAAGAGAGCCATAGATTAATAATAAAGAAATAAGTTTAAGAATTATGAAAGAAGGCGCTATATTTAAATCCAACCGCATCCCAACAAAGGATTGTAAGGGGACATTGGCATTATCGCCATTCTTGGTAAACTAATTGGTGATGTATTGGTTATCAGAATTATTTTCCCGGATAGTGTCTAGTCTAGGTGCAGTAGATGGCGAAATTTGAGCGAGATTTTGTAACATCTCTCTTTCATACGTCGAGATTTCCCTTAACATAGGGACAAGTCTATTGAAGAGTTACAACTGGAGGCCGATATCAGCTTCCTAAATTGCCCAGTGCCCAAAACATCTCTCGATTATACTCTCAGCCATCTGCCAAACTACGGCAAAAAATACAAGTTTAAAGAGTTTAAAGTTTTTTCTAATAATGAGTCCTAATTTGTCAGCTACTCTGGCCCTTCATAAATCAAATGACGAATATAGTTCCAATGTTACGGATGGACAGTGAACTTATTATCGACAATTATCGCCTGTTACGACACGACGAGTTTTTGCGGGAAAGCTTAGGACTCATTTTATGAGAGATTTTCGTATTGTTCTGCCTAATTAATAGGACTCGGGAAAAAAATAGACACTATTTTTGTCGGTACTAAGTATACTACAATTGACATCAAAATTATTTTAATAACATTAAAGAGTTAACAGTCTATTGGCACAAATATCACGTGGTTAAAAATATGCTATTATTTTTCATATCATGGGAATCGTAAAAGATGTTTTAGATTTCTTCTTTCCATTTTTGCAAATGCTGACAATCATTTGAACTTATCCTCCTTCGACCTTCGATTCATCTGTCAATCGTCATCCCTAAAATTAATAATAGGCATGTTGACAGCATCAATAAATTGCAAATCTAATTACCGCCAGTTAGAGTTTTGAAAAATAATGGACACGTATTTTTTCTTTTGTTAAATCTTTGAATATTTGGAAAGATAAAATGCATCAAAACTCAAGAGGGGGGACTTGTGACGTCAGAAGCAAGTAAAAATTGTACTTGCTTGTGACGTTTTGACAATTTTAAAGTGTCGTATCTTCGTAAATTTTGGTTTACGTAACAAAAGAAAAATACGGGTCAAATATTTTTAGATAATCTAACTGACGGACCTATGGCTTCAGGCACTTCCGTCGCCCAACATAGGTACTATGTTGGACGACACTACTTTCCGGATCGCTACATGCCTTCGTTTGGGTGCTCCATGCGGTGCTCCGCATCGCTGCCACTGCGGTGAAGCCGTCGACAGCCTCGGACTCCACGGCTTGTCTTGCAGCAGGAGTGCAGGTCGTATAGCACGGCACGCCAACTTAAATGATATTATCCGTCGTGCTCTTGTCACCGCCGGCGTTCCAGCTGTATTAGAACCCAATGGCTTGGCACGTGACGATGGTAAGAGACCAGATGGCATGTCATTGGTACCATGGAAGATGGGTAGGCCTCTGGTATGGGACGCAACGTGCGTCGATACCCTTGCACCATCCCACCTTCCTAGCTCGGCAGGCTGTGCTGGCGCTGCTGCTGCAGCTGCGGAGGCCCTCAAGCGGCGAAAATATAATAACTTCATCAGTAATTATATTTTCGAGCCGTTTGGGGTCGAAACACTCGGGTCGTGGGGTCCGAGTGCCCGACTTCTATATAGAGAGGTTGCAAGGCGGCTGGTCGACGCTTCCCGTGACCCGAAGGCTGGCCTCTACTTTGGCCAAAGGATTAGCATTGCCATACAACGTGGCAATGCTGCCAGCCTTCTAGGCACGTTACCAGTGGACAGCGATGCGGAGGAATATTTCGATGCCATATTTTAGTTTATAGTTTTATTAGGACATATTTTTCGTTATTTGTATATTTTTGTTTGTAATTATGTAAATGTGTGTAACTAACTGTGTAATCTCTTGAAATAAATACTAAATAATACTGACGGACTGATTTGTTTTTTTCAGTCAAATACCCTATTGTTATAGGTTGTTTTGGATCTTCAATCTTTTACGTAAAGCTATGTAAATCATATACATACCTTGATATCATTAAACAATCTCCTAAAAAACATTCATAATGAACAAAAGGACAAGGAAGAGCAATCACAATCATTCAATTTAAAACAATAAAGACAAGGCGAACATTTCTCTCAAGGCTGGCACCCAATTAAATCTTGTAGTTGGTCTCTTGACGATAATATGCGTTCTTAATTTGAAAACGCTCGTCAAGTAATAATTTGTAAGGTACTGGAGAGTAATATGAAAGAATGGTTTGTTTGCATAATTATTAAAAAAAGGTGACCCAAATTTTTTATTGTGATGTATCATACAACCACTTAAAGTATCACTGATTACTGTTTGAAAACAAGTATTAAAATTTCAAAATTTGATCATATTTATTGCATTTTACATGCAAAATGATTTTTATTTTAGTTTTTTCGAAAATTCTTCTTCTCTGCTTTAGTTACGAATTCAGAAAATGGAGCTTCTAATCCGTAACTCCAAATATTACCTTAAATGTAAACTGATGAGAAACACCTGATGATAGTTGAGGATAGATTAATTTTAGCTCATTTTTTTATGAAATCTTCGAACAGCTGTTTCTCTTAAACTATTGAGTTTTGGAGAAAGTTGTAGAACAAAAGTTATTCATTATTATGGGTACTTTAACACCCTTTCGGATTAGTATCCCCTTTCCGAATAACCTTGTATAGTGATTCCATCATATTTATATTGTCAGACCATTCGAGAACTATGAAAGTAATTTTAATCGATTCCTTTACTCATTTTCCAGAGACTTAACAACTGAGCTTTATTTTATGTTAATAAACCTTTAGAAGATACGCCGGCACTAATTTATAAGGTCTTGTAACAACTTTCCGGCATTTCTCGAGAAGGTACCAACATTCGAGATTAAAATTCAACTTTTTTATAATTACGTCATAACTCACAATGAAGTAGGCACAGGCGGTAATGCTAAATAAATTGTGTAAAACAACCGGGCGTTCCGCGTAAATGATAAATATTTGCTTTATTGCTTATCATTAGTTTTAAGGGATTTACTTGAGTAATCGCATTTTAAATACAGAGTGCGTACGGCGGGCATTAACTTCAAAAACTAATATATGCGACACATTTATTTGTAATAGCTCTTCATATGTCTCAAGCTTTGAGCTTGTTTAAGCTCGATTTGTTTTAAGAAGGTACTCTAATGGTCGATTCCTATAATATACCAAGCGTTATTGGTTATTATTAATATTCTTTTGTTTATCTTTGCCAATAATGAAGCAAAGTCGCCATAAATTTGCACAGTCCCTAGACCCTCCGATCCATTAGAGTCTGTTATACATATAACAAGTTTGGCAATATAACTGCTACCATTGGTAAGTAAAACGATTCGTTTTTGGCCACAGGAACCAGACGTAAGTGCATACATTCACACTCTATAGGTTCTGCTTTTCCACTTCGTTATCTTTTGTATTTCACTCAGTCATATCTTTCTATAAATATTTGGTTAATCTGTTTGCTTTTGCCATGGAAATCGGTATAAAAACAGTTTTGATATCAATTTTCATCTCCCAGTTTCTGTTGCTGCAGAATTTAGTACTAAAGGCTAGAGAACTTTGTTAACCCTTTGACCGCCACAGACGTCTATGGACGTCAAATTAAAAAGTGCTCACGACGCCTCTGACGGCATAGCACGTCGAAAACACCACTTTTTTACAGTTCAAAAGTTTGACGTCCATTCACGTCCGTGGCGGTCAAAAGGTTAACAAGAATTTTTCGTCGAAAAAAGTACATAATATAGGGTGGGTCAAAAATCGTGGATCAAACGAAACAGGGCGATAGTTGGGGTTATTTGCAGTAAAAAAAGAGCTATGTAGCAGAGCCCTAACTTGATCTCCTTAAAAGTTATGACAATTTGAGTGTTTTTAAGAAGATACCAAAATTTGAAATAAATAGGCAATTAAAGTAAAATGGGTACCTATTTTATAACTATAAATGGTGTTTAGTTACTTGACAGTGCTTTTATGATAGTGGGTACCATGATTTATGAGTATTGGCACTTTTTTCAATATCTTTTAAGTCTCACGAAAAAATAATTGTAACTGCTGAATCTTACTGTAAAAAAAAAATACTACCATGAAATGCTGCAAATAACCCCAAGTATCGCCCTGTTTCGTTTGATCCATGATTTTTGATCCAGCCTGTATAAGCAGACAGGTAAAATACGTAGGGGTAATCAATCTAATGACGCTTGTGGACGATGCGCAGTATCTTGCTCAAATACTACTACCACAGTGTACCTACTTACTCCATACAGTGGGTCAACGCCCATACATTTGACAGGTCCTATGAAATGTCAAAATTGGTAACACTTGTCAAAGGGTTGTCACATGAAATAAATTACACAAACTTTATCAAACAAACGTCCAAATTAATTAAAGTTTTATAGAAACAGTGACACGCAAAAAGAAAACCACGCATGCGTAATTTTGACGATTGACAAAATAATGCAAAGGTATGTAGCAGCAGTTTCGCCATCTTATCCTGGAATATTCTAACAATATTTAAAACTAAAAATTTTGTCGAGGTTACAGTCGCAGTGGCTAACGCTTGCGGGGGTAGGTAAGAGTTATAAATTATTCGCAAGTATACGATGGAGTCATAGAAAATTACTTATTATTCATGGTTATTACTTCTATGGTTTTCGTGGGTGCTGATGCCGGAAATAAAGCCTAAGTATTCCTTGATAAAAAAGGCGGTCAAAAAAATTTACCAGTTAAATGAGATTTGCCAGGTAAAACGTGGTCCCTATCTTGGTATTTGAGAATCGATCTTGTTTTTGTAATCAGCGTCCCTGAAAATCATGGATTTGACACCCATGATGGCTAATTTGAATTTTTTTATGGCCGCCATCTTGCATATAGATTTTGACCTCATTTTCGGCATCAGCATCCCCGAAAACCATGGAAATGACACCCATGATGGTTAAATTGAAATTTTAATAGCCGCCATCTTGGAAATGGATTTTGACCTCAATTTCAGCATCAGTACCCCCGAAAACCATGGAAATGACACCCATGATGGTTAAATTGAAATTTTAATAGCCGCCATCTTGGAAATGGATTTTGACCTCATTTTCGGCATCAGCATCCCCGAAAACCATGGAAATGACACCCATGACCACTAATTTGACATTTTTATTGCCGCCATCTTGGAAATGGATTTTGACCTCAATTTCGGCATCAGTGCCCCCGAAAACCATGGAAATGACTCCCGTGACGACGAATTTGACATTTTTGTAGCCGCCATCTTGGATTTCGATATTGACTTCATTTTCGGCATCCGCACCCCAGAAAACCTTGGATTTGACATCCATGACGACTAATTTACTAATTTTCATGGCCGCCATCTTGGATTTGGATTTTGACGTTATTTTCGGCATCAGTGACCCCGAAAATCATGAAATTGACACCCAGGATGATTACGTGAAAATTTTCATGGCCGCCATCTTGGATTTGGATTTTGACGTCATTTTCGGCATCAGTGACCCCGAAAACCGTGGAAATGACTTCCCACGAACAATCATTTGAAAATGTATGTATGCCGCCATCTTGGATTAGTAAACAGACTTTATAATAATATTCTCGTAATAGGTACACATCACACACATATCAATAATAAATTAATATAATTTCTATGAACGATATCAATCAAATTTGAAATCAAAAAGTGCGAGCCCTGGAATTTATGTCCCGAGTAGCAGTATGGCTACTCGGGACATAACCTCCGCCCCTTCACCCCGCAACCCCCCGCACGATTGCTCTGTGACAATGTTCTACGTTGACCGACTGTAAGGAGTAAGATATAGGTAGACTGTGCTACTACTGTGCATAAAATTACATCATGGGCACACTTTTTACTTAATGCGAGTGCAAGTAGTTTAGTTCTACTCGCTCTTGTCTTTCGCCAGTGCGACCTTATGATTTGCTACTCCTTCTCCACCTCCACAGTACTCACATTTTCACTCACTGCGTATCAAGTTCTAAGGTATAACGGGCTTTTGTCCACAACTCCACTTCTAAGCGCGTATTTTGCGTGGTAAGTGTAGTCACTCGATCCACCCTAACTCCTCGAAAAAGGCCAGCACACCCTTGATGTTGCTGGTGATCTCTCGGAGAGTACCTGGGTTTCCAAAGTACTTGGCCCTGTATGTGGCGACCTCAGGGCAGTTTAGCAGCACGTGGGCTGCCGTCTCGTCCTCCTCCATGCATGCTCTGCTTAGTGCGCTGTCTGTAACTCCAATCACAAAGAGGACTCACTGCGTATCGTTCGAATATCGCACGCTCAGTACTCGTGCCAGTTGATGCCAAGTCTATGAAAGTTCTACTGATTGATTGTACGTCGATAGGTCAGTAAGCGGCATTAGTAACAATAGATACGGGTTTCAGATCGTTAGTTATGTTAATCATATCATTGACAACCAAAATGGCGGTATGTGGTGCGTCCGCCTTTGATGTAGTCGCGAATTGGATCCAGAGTGGGATAACCTATTTCTACCGCCATGTATCTTTGCTGTGTTCCGGTTTGAAGAGGTGCCGGCGAAATTACTGGCACATGAGACTTTTCAACTATGTTTCTAGGGTTGGCAACGGGTTACCCTCTTGGATTTGTAGGTGTATTCAAGGTGTTAAAAATCAACTCTAAGAATTTTATGGGGTTAACTTTTGTTGTACAACTTTTCGAAATTCGCGTATTTTTTATAATTTGCCATTGAAATCAAAAAAAATATTTTAATTGATTTGTATGGACAGGCATAAAAAAAATTGGCGAATTTCGAAAAATTGTAAAACAAAGTTGTTCAAGTTCCGATACCGATTAACCCCACATAATTCTTAGAGTTAATTTTTAACATCTTATAATAGGCAGCGATGACCACTTTCCATAAGTTAGGCCGTCAATATGAGTGCCGAGGAATAATATTAAAAAAATGCCTTATAATTTTTTTTGATATGTAGCGATGATGGTAAATTGTGAAGGGTAGTTGTATCATCTTGGTGTATTGCGATGAACTTGCAGTTGCAAACAAAATGGTAACTGACCAATGAATTTAGATTAATTTAGTATTGTTGAATGTGAGAAATTGATTTCACTGTCGTGTGCTTCGCATTATTTGCTTTGGCTAGCTATTCCAGCATCATAACTGCGAAAAACACCCGCAATCGCTCTGGCTTTGATTTTGACAACAAAACAACATTCATTGTGTTGTGCATGGTTGTGGAGAAGTCGGATTGTTAATACATACGTTGCTATGGAAATTGTTAACCTTTGAATGCAAGTCTAATTTAAGTTTTTTTGCTGACTGTACTTTTTTACATCATAAATTCTATGATTTCAGTACCTAACATAGACTAATTGTCCATTTTGCCTCGAAAATTAAGGTCAGTTCATTTATAAAATCAGCATAATTATCAAGGGTCTTCCAAATTGCGTCACACTTCGTCCTTCGCATCTATTCTACTTTGGCCAACTGTCCCAGGTCTAATTTAACGTTATCTTGCTAACCGTAGTTTTTCTAAAACAATCTGAAAACAATGTTCAGCCAAAGGAATGCAATTTAAGATAGCTTTTTTGCAAACTGTATTTTTTCTCAAATACACGTCCGATAGTTGCTTCCGGGAGCCGGATCCGACTATCTGACCGGATTCATGAAATACACGTACGATTCTCGTGTCCGATTTTTTCTGGACAACGACGACGCCCGACATCCGATCCGATTGTCTGATTGTACGTGTAATTCATGTTCAAACAAATTTATGGTGCGGAGGCCTTCAGATAGTCTGATCAGACTATCGGAATCGACTATCGGAGGCAAGTATCGGATGTGTATTTGGGCTCTAAAACTACGTAAAACACACAGCGAGAAGTTTTTTTTTTCAATTAAAATTTCTAAATTATTGCTATATCTTGGAAGAAATTGCTTTAAGCGATAAGACCGCCATTTGTACTGTTCTTGATTACCTGTATTCCTTCTGTTTTATTTCTTTTAGTGTACAATAAAGTATATCTATCTATCTATCTTCACTATTGACATTATTTTTCTTTGGCAGATCCAGATTACATAAAAACTTTTTTCACCAACCGTACCTCTACTAAGTAGAGCATATTTGCGTACAAGCTGCATACGGGCTAACTTGACTGCAGTTCTGCCGCCTCACAAATAGGTCGTAAAACTTAATGACATTCCAACCAGCGGCTTTGGTCGCGAGAAACGCAATTTTTGCGATACCTCCGATCAACTCTTTATAAGTTAAGCTCTTGTTTCTTTAATGCGATTGTTTTTAAATTTAATTCTTTTGTTTTGAGTATCAGTACCCCAAGTGTGAGTTTTTTTCGTTAACTACTGTAGTTGCGTCACGACAAAAATGTATGAAAATTTAGGCTGCGTCTCTAGGCGCACCGTTCGCTAACTACAATTCGCGCGTTAATTGAACGGTGCGCCTAGAGACACAGCCTAAATTTTCATACATTTTTGTCGTGACGCAACTACAGTAGTTAACGAAAAAAACTCACACTTGGGGTACTTACTGTTGTTTCGGTCTTGTCTGTAAATAAAATGGATGTTAATGCTTTTTTGTGATAAAAAAATTGACGGATAAAACAGTTGTCTAGTTTATTATATTAGTATCGTTTGAATATTTAGTATTGTTCATATTTCTGTGATGATTTCCTTTCTTTTTATTTAGGTATTCTTTATTTCTGCATGTTTAATGGTTTATTTATTTTCAGTAAAAAAATTCTTCATAAAATGTAATATTTACGTATGTTATTTTCTGTCAGAATATTTTGTTGTACTTGTTTAGAAAGCAGTTATTGGGAGATTTATGTTTTCGGTTAGACTTTTACAAACGGATAATTAGTATGAAAAATATATTTTTATCTATATTTTCTAAGTGTTGAATAATATGTAATTTATAGAAATGAAAACGGTTATAAAAACAAGTTAATTTAAAAAAAAAAAAACAGATTTAAATTTGTCGCAACATCGAAACAATGGAACGGCGCTTTAACTAAATTGTCCCGTAATTATTTTAAACGTTTTAACTTAATATTTAAGGCGAACCAGCGGATGCATATTTTTATCGTTACACCAACGCGAATTATAAAATAATAGAGCTTTACTCGAAGGTGTAAGATTTTACGGCAATTTGTTAGTAATGAAGTATTGTGATTATGCGACAAGGGCGTTTGTTTATGTAGAAAAAGGAAAGATAGCTTTCAAAGAAAAGAATCGAGAAAGCGTATATAACAACAAAAAAAAGGTAATTTTATTCAATTTATTAATTAAGGGATAAGGGCAGGAAGATGATGATGATGATTAATTATCTTAAGGTGTCTGCAGAAACTGTCAAAAATAGTAATAGGACAAACGAAAAAATATTAAAAGACGAAAAAACGCAAGCAAAGTCAGGTCACAAAACATAAGCTTACAAAACGAGTCCGATACGCATCTCTGTCGATTTTAATGCAAAAATAATCATGTATTTATGAAGACGTTTCCATAATTTCATCGATAATGTGTTATTATTGAGATTTTACTATAATTGGATGAATAAAAACTTTTTGTACCTTTTTTATGAAAAAAAGGTTAAATTTGCGTGTTGAACGCAAAAGGAATATTATTATGCTGACTTGTTGGTACGTGGAAGTGTGTTTTTTTTTTACAATTGTGGATTCAAGGACTGTAGTACATGTTTCCTGAAGGTAAAAGTAGGAAATCATCATGATCTTAACTGAGCCTTTTCTTAAGCATGTTGGGCATGTTCAGCATGTTGGTTTTGGAGACCAAGATCCTCATTGGGACAATATGCCAGAAAACTAAAAATAAGGCTGTAGGGTCTGTTGCTAAACAGGACACTATAAGCTGTCCCTAATGCAATACTAGCCTAGCAGTTAAACTAAGCTTAAGTTAAGCTTGCCTGACTGTCTGAGTTCATCTGCGGATATTGTCTATTGTCTATCGGTATGAGTCTGTCATGCTCACTGAAATGTCCTACTGATGGTGGCGTTGTGCATCGGATCGTCGAGTTCCCTGCAACATGGTTGAGCTGAGCGACGCGACGCCGATGAATGCGTAATACTCGTGAACGGGTGCTGTCTGTTGGGACTGGTCAGCTCGTAACTGCTATGACAATCGTTTTAATAGGCTAACTTTCTCATTGCTTTTCATGTTGTTAACTGCATGTACACTAATCTTCATTGTTCTTACATTACTACAATGAAAATTGTCAAACTATTTTTTTTTTTAAAGAGTGTCCATGGAGTTTCTTGCCGGCTCTTCTCTAAAAGACCTGCTTCTTGGAACCGAGCACCTAGTATTGACCTTTTGAAAGCACCAGTGATCTGGTCTACTTGAAATAAAAACTATTTGACTTTGATCATAAAGGAGACCCGCCCCGACCAAAACTGTCACGGACTGGGGTAAACTAGAGGAGCGCCTCAAGTCTTCCTCGTCCGTTCACTTAGATTCCATCCCTGACGATATCGTTACGATTGCCGACACGCTGGGCGCCATCGACTCCCTTACCAGTCACGTACAGTCCGTGGTGAACGAGTGTTCACGGCAGGTTCCAGCGGTGGATGAACACCGCTGGAAGCTGCCGGACGATGTGCGTGAACTGCTGACGGAGAAGAACGCATCCATCCGTGCCTATGACACTTTTCCCTGCGAAGCTAACCGCGCCCATATGCGTTCTCTACAGCGTGCTGTAAAGAAACGTGTACGGGAGGTTCGGGAAGCCCGCTGGGACAAGATGTTGAGCGACTTAGAGCCATCCCATCTGGCCTTCTGGCAATTACAACGAAATCTAAAATCCGATTGTGTAGCTTCAACTCCCCCTCTCAATCGTCCGAACCAAAGGCCGGCCTTTGAAGATGACGAAAAGTCCGAATGTCTAGCCGACAGTCTAGAAGCCCAATGTACTCCCAGCACCCAACCCGCAGACCCGGTCCATCTTTCCAAGGTGGATCGCGAGGTCGAACGTAGGGCCTCCCTCCCTCCCGATGAAGACCCCGACGATCTCTTACCCCCCATCACCGTAGACGAGGTCCACACGATAGTGAGGAATCTCAAACCTAGGAAAGCCCCCGGCTCAGACGGTATCACCAATAAGGTGATCAAACACTTTTCCGCCCCGCTCATAGTTCTCATGACCGCCATCTTCAATGGCGCTCTGAGTAATAACATCTTTCCGCAAGCTTGGAAACAAGCCACCGTTATCGGTATCCCCAAACCCGGCAAACCCAAGAGTGAGCCCACTAGTTATCGCCCCATTAGTCTTCTCAATGTAATTGGGAAAATCTATGAGCGTCTCATTTATATCCGTTTAAAGGATTTCGCTGACTCCCGTAAACTCATCCCCGACGAACAGTTCGGTTTTCGAACCCAGCACTGTTGCATTCGACAATTGCACCGCATTGTCGAACACATTAGCTCCCGTTTTATGCGCTCGTACAAAACGGGCATGCTCTTCTTCGACGTAGCGAAAGCCTTCGACAAGGTCTGGCACAACGGTTTATTATACAAACTGTACCAATTCAACGTGCCGGACCGTCTCGTGCTCATCATTCGAGACTTTCTGTCGGATCGCTCCTTCCGCTATCGCCTAGAAGGCACCCTCTCGTCCCCTCACCCCATCCGCGCCGGAGTCCCTCAGGGCTCCGTGCTATCGCCCCTTCTGTTCACGCTGTACACCAGCGACATTCCCAAACGTGGCTTGGCCAAGTTGGCTCTCTTTGCCGACGACACGGCTATCTACTATTCCGGTAGGAGTCTCGATAGCATCTCTCGAACCCTTCAAACCGCAGCCGACGCCCTCGGGGTCTGGTTCCGGAAATGGAGAATAGAGGTGAATCCCGAAAAGAGCGCAGCCGTTCTTTTCGAGAGACACGGTGACTCCCACACCCACATCCGTCCCGTCCTCATGTTCGGCAAACAGATCCCTTGGGAGATGAAAGCCAAATACCTGGGGGTTATCCTAGACCACCATCTGAGTTTCCGAGACCACATCAAAGCGGTGCGCGCTCGCGCCGCTTTCGCTGTCGGTCGCCTCCACCCCATCCTTAGAACGCGCAGTAAATTGTCACTTAGAAATAAGCTGAGAATCTACGTGACGTGCATCCGCCCCATCTTGACTTACGCTAGCGTCGTGTTCGCACACGTTAAGCCCTGTCGCTTTAAATCCTTCCAAACCCTCCAGAATCGAGTGTTGCGCAGAGCCGCGGCTGCCCCGTGGTTCATGCGTAACGTCCAACTCCATCTCGATATAAAAATGCCAACCATCAGGCAATACCTCAAACGCATTTCCAAGCGTTACTTCGACTCTGCCCCCCGCCATCCGAACCCCCTAGTCGCCGCAGCGGCCGACTACAGTCCCTCTCTCATAAGTAAAGTTCGCCGTCCCAGGCACACACTTTTAGAACCCGATGACGAAATTACCCTCCTCCAGGAGGCGAGTAAATCGACCAGCACACTACACAACAAACGCCGCCGCCCGGCATACCGTCCTCGCCGACGAGGCCCGTCGCGACGCCCCACCGCCGCCGGTCACGATCCACCGAGCTCTCCCGTCGTAGAGCCGGTCGTCTCTTCAGACTCCGCAGTCACCCCGATAATTCAGCCCTCATCAAGCTGTCTCCCCCCCCCCTATGTCCACGCCAGCAACGCCCTAAGCCGAGGTCCGAGTCCCACTAGGGGTCGCCCTTAGTGCTGTTGTTGCAGGTAGTCATGATGTTAGTGTAGTACAAGTAGTTAGCTTAGGGTAAGTATTTTACTTCCCCCCATTGGCTGGAGACCCTTCAGGTCTCGCCAATAACTGCCCGGTTACGTAGAAACCGTCCCCTAGGACGACCTACTGCAGTCCAATAGAAAAAAAAAAAAAAAAATCATAAAGGAGAATGGTAAATGCCCTGACAACGCTGGGCCTGGCTGGGCCTAAAACTCGTTAAGGATATGAAAGTAATATGATGGCATATATTGGGTATGAGAATTTAATTAGAATTATTTTTATTTTATTCGCCAACGTGTTGACGGAGAGCTCCTAGTTTTTATGGGAGTGAGGCAGGAATGTTGGGAAAAAATGTCTAGGTACTATTTTGGATTTTCCATTACAGTTGCCAATCTCGAAGAAAATCAAGTAGGTATTAAAACTTTTTTTTAAATGTTTTTTTTCTGTTACTATCTGGATGTTCCGTGTGGTGCCAGAAGTAAAGAATTGCACTAGCCCACCTCTTCCCGTGGGTGTCGTAAAAGGCGACTAAGCAATTCACTAAAGGATGAGCGTTTTCTGAATACCTTGACAACCATACTGCGATCACCAACCCGCCTGCCAAGCGTGGCGATTATGGCAACCCCCCCCCCCCCCTCCCAATATGTCTTGGGGGAGGACTGTGTCCAGTGGAATCGCGCACGAAGGATTCCGTACCATTATCCACATTATACGGCACAAAAATCACGTTTGTTGTATGGGAGCCCCCTTAAATATTTATTTTATTCTGTTTTTTAGTATTTGTTGTTATAGCGGCAACAGAAATACGAGTACATAATCTGTGAAAATTTCAACTGTCTAACTATCACGGTTTATGAGAGACAGCCTGGTGACAGACGGACGGACGGACAGCGGAGTCTTAGTAATAGGGTCCCGTTTTACCCTTTGGGTACGAAACCCTAAAAAACCAACCAGCCATTTATTGGGTACAATAATGGTGTCAGGTTCGTGGCCTCTTACAATTTACTTAGCAACGAAGGAAAATTGTATGCTTAATACATCCCCCCACGGATAAGATTTAACAAAAATCTATATAAGGGCCAGCGGTATAAACCTGAGTTTCTCAACCTAACTCGATCTATTGTGGTTTGCCGCTTCCTAGTCCAAGTCTAAAGTAATGTCCATAGCCGTAGCAAGCGGCTAATTAATTAATTAATGATGGCCAGACTAATTATATCGATGAAACTGCTGTCAATTACCAACTCTCATGCATGACCAACTAATTTGTTGTTGTTATTGGGAAATTGCGCTTGGGCATGTCAGATTTATGTCTATACGCATCTATGGTACAGTAGAAACAGTGTAAGGGGTAACGATTTTATAAAAAAAAACAAAAAACATGGCTTGAGTCTGATCAGCTGACTGCAGGTTGTGTATGAGAGGTAGGGTTGCCATGTTTCAGTTTGGGAAATAATATTAGGGCTGGTGCTTTCTGATTTTGAGTTTTTCCTATTTCATATTTAAAACAGTTTTGATTTATTTTGTGTCATGTGACGTCCCTTTGAAAGTGTCAAAGTTCTGTCAATACCAAAGGCGATGGACGGTATGTATATTCTTTTCACCCAAAGATGAGTCCTGAAAGCTCGATCATTTCGTAAATTGTTACTGTAATGGAGACTGCTACCGAAAAAACGTAAACGACATCATCAAAAACAGTGAAAACTATATTATCCAGGTTTTTTTTTTTCTATATTATTTTTAGGGCAACGTTTTGTAGAGAAATGTCAGGAATCAACTTTCGGTGAAACGGGAATAGTAACTTTTTTTTATTTATGTATTGACAACGAAGCTGAAGGCCCACCTGATTGTGAGCGGTTACCGCCCCTGCAACCGCAAGAGGATTATTGATGATTTGACAACCCTTTTTTTTTCGTGGGTTGATGCCGTTCGCCCCTGGATGGCGAAGGGGTATGCTGGACTCTTAGCGGCTAAAACCCACGGTGTTCCTTCTCCTGACCCTTAGCCGGGGTCGCGGGATTCGCAGCTGCATGCACCGCGACCCCGGCAGGCCTCGATCCGCCAGCCTCTGGCGTACCTCTCATTCTGTGGGGCCTTGCCAAACGTCCTTCTGAGAGGCGCGCACAGAACACTGCGCGCCACCTTCTCGGGCCTGTTACTGTTCGGGCGACGGGTATGATTTGATAACCCTGAGACAAAGTTGAACAGTCTCATGTGCCTGTAATTTCACCTGCACCCTTCAAACCGATACACAGCTATGCTTGGCGCTAGAAATAGGTATCACCATACCTACTTACTATTACGTATTACTTCCCCAGATGAGCTCATTCACAAGAAGTTCTACTAGTAGTAAAACACTGTGCCAGGTTATAGCATTAACTTCTCAGAACCATGCATGGTGGTCTACACGGGAGGCTAATGTTCTATGAACGTTTAACGGCCGATGGTAAGTAGAAAATTACTAGGCTGTCACTAATAACAGTTGAGTGAATCGCTTCCCTTACCTCAATTAACATACATAAGCCTGACGAAGTTGCGTTAAATTTTTCCTAAATAAGCACTAAAATTATGATATGATGTGTGATGAATGAGACAATTGAAATAAAGAGTAGAATACAAAGGTGGATATGCTGAAATTTTGGATAGATTTGGAAGACCGCATTTCTTTTTCTAATAGAAGTAAAAAGTATCTAGGTACTTGTTTGCAATGTAATTTCATTGTTTCGTGTTTCGAAATTAACCTAGGCGTTTCAAATGATCATGAATGGTTGAATTCGATAAATTTAATCTTTCAGCGATCTCACAAGTTTTGATTATTTATTTGATAGATTCGCCGGTTTGCATCAATTAATGCCTGTATCGTGTCTTCATCAGCTTCAACTGGCCTTCTAGTACGAGGTGCATCTTCATCATCAAAATTGCCGAAATTATGCAGTAAGGAATTTCAAAAAAAAAAAAATTATATATTTTTTAGCTTGTACCCTGTTCCCCATGCCAATGGGCTAGGTATGTAATATTTATATTTTTTTTATAAAAGTATTGAAAAATGTTAATCATATTAATTTTGTCGCGTACACCAGAATCATACCTTAATCACGCCACAACCAAACACATCGTTAATTAATATAAAAACAATTTATTCCCAATCATTCTATCTAAAACTATCCAATTAAATGAAACATAAAACTATCCACTTAGCCAAGAATAGGTACCTGGTTTACACGCGAACTTAAGAACCTAATTTTACCAAGCATTATTTCACCTTTACAAACCCCTATTACAAGCCTCCATCTTATCAAGACCCTTGCACACGCAGAGATATAGAATATTTTATTGCAGTTCAGGTACCAAGTTATAGTGGACAGTTCATAAGTGGCGGCGTCTCTCAAAGCTACAAATTGAACGGCGCCTGCGCATCTGAACAGGTAAAGGATCGCGCTAAGCGTGTCAGCCGTTGATTATGTCAAATTATTTTCGCTAACTTTGACATTTGAAGTTGGTGCGTATATATTTCGTTACGTTGGCGCCACTGTCTTAGGTACAGGTGGAACATGGGTCAATGAACGCGATTGGCATTTTATTAGTTAAGCTTTAATTATAATTATTAATCAAAATGAATCAGCTGTAAACAGACTGATGGCATTTTAGTCTATTAAAATGGTTGTATCGTAAGAACACTTTGCTGAAGACACCAAGTGCGTTATTTTCTTATTCTTTGTCTTGGTGGCACCTGATTTAAGTACCGACAGAGTCTAAGATAGAGCATACGAATGCAAGTAACAGAGTTTTTTTTCCTATTGTACTGCTGTAGATAGTCCTAGGTGACCGTTTCTACGTAACCGGGCAGTTATTGGCGAGACATGAAGGGTCTCCAGCCAACAGTAACAGAGATATAGAGGAATTCCCATATACCTCTTTTTATAACCAATGTGCACAAAGATATTTTGGAGGCGGACATTGCAGAGTATATTTATAACAAAACTAAAGAGAAAGTAACGCCTATCAGGATAAAGATGGCGAGAGAACGTAGCTATAGTGCCTTTAAATTGTTTTTAAGTGAGGCGCACTTGGATATATTTCTCGACGACAGCTTGTTGTCGAATAATGTTTCTTTTAGGCGTTTTGTAAATATAAATGATAAAAGTACAGTCGAAAATAATGACGTGAAACTTAGTCACATTTAATTGTAAAAACGTGAAACGTAAGAAAGGTAGATAGCAGTGGCGTAGGGTGAAGTTTCTTAAAAGGGAAGCCGGACCTAAAAATGCTTACCTTGCTCAAGTGTGATGCGTGATTTCCAGTAACTACCTACTCGTTACGAAAGGGAAGCCGATAGAAATCGAGTTGTATGGAGCCTTCGCCACTGGTAGATAGTTATTACATTAGTCAACACAATATGTGTCCTGTGACTTGAATTAATGATTATTATTCCAATCTAGCTCTCACAGACACACAACGGAACACAGTAAACTGCTTGGATTTTAATGTGATTGTGGTAGCTAGCCGGACGGACCGTATAGATCCTACCACCAAGCATGCTCGGTTTTGTTGAATCTCACAATACGCGTCTATTCCTAGTGCGGTGAGGAAATTTTAAATTCCAGTCCTTCCCCCACACCTACATTATATTGACAATAACATTGTAACAGTTCAGTTTCTTCAGCGTAGACACAGACCAGAATAACCGAATGGAATTTCACACCTCTCTGTGAATAAACGTAAATTATGTGTCCCGATTCCAGGCCGAAATAGTCCCGAGTGCATAATGATATTTGAAACACCTTATAATTTTTTAACCAACTTTCAAAGGAGGAGGAGGTTTTGAAATAGATGTTTTTTTACGATTTCGTCGCCAATTGTAAACTGATATTAATGTTTTTGTTTGAAAGAGTACGCGAAGATGTGATGAAGACCTTTGGAGGTAGATAATGGAACTCTTCAATGGATAACAGTAAATCACTTGCGATTGCTGTAATAACATATTTGTGTATTGTTTATGCCACTCAAAACAGAAAAAAAAAACAGACTTAAAAAAAAAAAAAAATAACAGCGTTTAGCGTGGATTACCATCAACTTCTGAAACTGTTAGTCTTATAATACCATATTTTAAATTTTTCAATTTAATAAAGACGGTTTTTTAATTTTTTTTTTACTTATATCGTTATTTAGTGTTCTGAGTTGTATTATATCGCAGCGATATTTTAAAAGCTGCTTCATTATAATAGAGGTAGCAAAATTATAATAAAAAGAAATAAATATTGTCGAATTTTATATTATTAATTATATGTATATTTATTTTCGATCGTGAAATTTTAATATCACTTTTAATATCGCTAGCGATACTGTCAGTAGATCTCGAGCGGAGGTGAGATGGAGCGCCTCGCTGCTCGAGATTTATCGCTATTTGTTTTCAGCTGCAGTTTGGTTGAATGGCCTGCAGCTAAAAACACATGGCTATCAACTAGGGTTTTCGCCCCGGGTACCCGGAACCGGGAATTCCCGGGAATTTGGGGATTTTAGGACCCGGGAATTATTTGGCGGGATTCCCGGGTACCCGGGAATTTTTTGAAATGAAGAAATGATGATGAAAAATGAAGGGTCTGCACGCTTCCGAAGATTTTAGAGCATTTTCCGTCTCTCTCGCGTCAAACAGGCATTGTACTGCGTGGTGTGAATGAGGTAAATGTATCGAGATGTCAGCACACAGTACTGTTGTTTCTGTCTAGTAAACAAATTCTAAACGCTTGATTTTTTTTTTGTAAATGTTTCATTTTTAGAAACTATTCACAAATCTTTATCTTTTGTGTAATTTCGAGATTTATAACGAAAATATACAGGATGTAAACGAATTCGTGTAATTCCTTCAAAAAGCGTGACCTACTGGTCACAGATTAACCTTAAATGGTTTTTATTTTAAATACAAAACAGCTTATTTTAAAAAAAAAGTTCTGTTTTCGAGCCCTTTTTGCAAAGACGATTTCGTGCTAGCCAGCTGTTGTATCACCGTGCTTTCATTCATTGATGAGTGGCGTCGAAATGTTCCAACGAAAAAAAATATATTTTTACTTTATTAGCTGGTTGTGTTTCGATCACATATCACTAACGCAAGAAAAAAAAACTTAATTTTTATTTTTATTCTAGCTGAATACCGTGCTTGGTCATTCTACACGAGTAGTAGATCATGTGGTTTTAAGGTATTACACGAATTTGGTAACACCCTTTATATTCATTCACCCTACTGTTATTCCGTAATATTTTGCCATATTATAAAAAGTCTTCTTTTCATATTATGAAAAGAAGACTTTTTTTTCATTAAAAAAACTCACGACTTCACACATTAAATGACTGTAACTGTTCCTAGTTAAATTTTTTATATAAGTGTAAGATTTTTTATTTTAATAAGAAAAGTCGGTTGGTATGTTAGACAATTTATCAATTTATCATGTTTAAGGTACTTACACAAGTTTAATGTTGAAATAGACGAGAAAAACTATATTTATACAAAATACATGAAAATTCCCGGGTACCCGGGAATTCCCGGGAATTCAGAGAAAAAATTCCCGATTCCCGGGAACTCAAATAGGCCGGGAACGCGAAAACCCTACTATCAACTGAGTCTCGAGCAACTTAGAGGCCCAATGTAAAGTGCCTTAAAGATAAAAAAGAAGGTAGTTATACGGTAGCACATAAGGAAATATAAATACCGTACACATCAAATCTTTTTTCAATCACCACTGATTGTAATGTCGCATAAATAATCGACAAAGCATATATAGGGCAGGAACGAAATTTATACAGCGCTTGTAAACACCACATAGTCTGACTTTAATGTTGATTTCATTAAAACTAAGTATTATAAGAATGATCACCCATATCTTCTTCTTCTTTTCGTGTACTAAATTTTGTCCGACCAGTATTGAGCAACCTGTACAGTACAGCTCTATCATTGGCCTCGTTTAGATCTTGGATGGTGCAGGTGGTAGTGCACGACGGGCAACTAAGGAGGTGACGCATGTCCTGTGATGGTGCTCCACACTGGCACTGCGTTTGAGATGGGATGCTAAAAACGCATCGACATTAAACGGGCACAGTGCACAAACACGACTACCAACATTCTTTTCAAATACTTTATTCAATAAACTTATATAATAATAATATTACATTTTGGTACTAGCTTCCACACTAGGATTCCCTGTGTCGTGGAAGCTAGCCGAAACTAATAGATACACATATATTATACATATTACTGGCTACAAAGAGATGGCGCTGACCGACTAGTATCAGTATTAAAGAGCTCCGTAACAATTTCAATTATAAAATAGTAAAAGTCATTTTTTTCTGCTAAATACAACTAAATTCAGTGAGTAATGTATAAACACAAATGTGAAAGTGTTATCAAACCTAAAATTACTAGTAAAAATAAAATAAACAAAGTTTATAAATGAACTACAAAAGTGAATAATAAACTGGTAAAAACCTTAAAACTTAAAGATAAACTATAATTTTCTTCAATAGTATGGGACAGTGCAACTATTTAGTGAAGTAAATATTGAAAAAGTGAATATTCTAAAAAGAATAATACGACTGTGTGATAACAAAGACTATTTTAAAATCCAACGGCTTTACAAGAAAACGTAATACTAGATCCGTAATTTGACGTACATGTAGTAACTACTAATTAGCCGAGTTGTGTAAGCACACGGTTCGCCCCGCCCGCGCTCGTGGAGGTCGGTGGATCAAATCCCGAGCTAATATATCAGCTCTTTTTGTAAAGTTATTGGAAACAATAAATTCAAGAATAGTAACAAATATAAAATAGCCTGTTTGCGTCAAAAAATTAACGAGTTGTCAATTTAAATATTGCAATTGTAATGAACCATACATAGGTCCTCTGACTACGTATTGAACATTAGAGGTAATCTCTCAACAGCAGTGCGAGCACGGTTCTTTTTATCGAATTTTATCGAGACGTTAAGTTATCCACACTAAACTTCAAATTTGACATAAGATATTGATAAAACGACAAAGGTAGCACGGATCGCAATTTACCATTGATTTAAGAAACATAAGAGGATAAGACCTAAATTGATGTTTTTTTCTTAATACTATGCCAATATGTACCGCGTTAAAAAATATAATCTGTCTCGTTCTTACACGTAATTTACAAATGTAAAAAGTGTGTACACTATATGTCATAGATTTTAATTTTCTATTATAATTTTTCAACGTCACCAAGCTCCGCCTTGAAGGATATTTTTGACATGACGCCATTTTAGAGATCTACCCTTTCGTCTGTCATTCAAGCTTTGTTCGAAGTTTATTTACAGTTTTACAGTGAACTTTGGGTGTTTAGGTATTTTTTGTTGTATTATAAAGGATAAGTGAACAAAACCTAACATGACAAAGTGTTGCATCAGAAGATGTAATTCATTGCTGAGGGCGGAGTCGACGCCATAAGAGGAAAACTTGGCTTCAGATCATGTATTGTGACCACATCGGATATCCTCCTATTTTTCTTTCATCAATGTAATTTACCGACGCCTCGATATGAAGTCGACATGCTCGATAAGATTTAACGATTATATCGACTTTTGACAGTTCTTATTGGTAAATTTCTCGAATTATCTCGAATTGTTGTCGTCTTTAAAAAGTTGGTCGATAAAGACTTTTTGAAGCAAAAAAAAAGGATTTTGGAGAAATCGTCTTGTTAATATTGAAAGCAGAGCGCGTCGGGACGTGGAAAGGATCCACAGCGGAGTATTTTTTTATTATTCTGTGGTTATTTTCTAATTGCTTAGATTATTTAATAGTATTGTAAATATTTTAGTGATAGTATTTGTGTATATCTGCATATTTCTGGTGTTGCTATTTGTAAAGTTGATAAGCTGTCGAGAAAACATAGCCGTCGACAAGGCTCTATAAAGTTCCCGAAGCAAGTTCCGTGCTACCGACCCTCGATAAGATTCGGTATGTTTAAATTTTTATCGACTCGAGATCTTATCGAGTCGATTCGAGAAATTTATCAATTCTAAACGTCAAATTTGACATAAGATATAGATATAACGACAAGAGCTGTCGTTTTATCCACATCAAGTGTCAAGTTTGACGTTTATAATTGATAAATTTCTCGACTCGACTCGATAAGAAGAACCGTGCTCGCACTGCAGCAATGGATAACATCACAATACGCAAACACAAAAGAACTTATTCTAATGATTGTGCCCAGTTTCAATTAAGTCAGTCCATTATCAACTCAACGCTTCTGGATGAAACCTCGCAAAGTGAACCATACATACCAGGGGCTGCAGTCTCGACATGTATCGCTATCACTTAACGACCGAAATCGGTAGTAAAGTGATAGTGATGTATCGAGTCAGTTAAACTATAGATAGGTGATTGTGTCCTCGAGTTATAGAATTGAAGTATTCGAATGCTCGCAACTCGAGTAAAGATTTCGAGTATTCATAGTAGGTACGCGAATACTGAACCGAGTACTTAAATCGCGACCTTACGTTGTTGCTCATAAAGTCAATTCCCCGAAAAATACAGGTTGTTGTTGTGATCGCGAGAGTTTGATTGTTGCGTTTTAAGAATTATTGGTGGTTACTAATCCGAAAGGGTGTTAAATTACACATAATAATGAATAACTTTTGTTCTACGAATTTCCCTAAAAGTCAACCTAGTAAATAAATAGTTATTCAAAAATTTCATAAAAATACGCTAAAATCCTCAGTTATGGTCAGCTGGGAGGGAAACATCTTAGGTCATAATCGGGGTCACCAAATAGAAGCTCCTTTTTCCAATTTCGTAACTGAAGCAGGAATGTTGAATTTTTGAAAAAACTAAAATAAAAATCATTTTGCATGGAAAAGAAAATGATCGAATTTTAAATTTTAACACTTACTTTAAAACTGTCATCAGTGATACTTTAAGTGGCATGCGGATTAGTAGAGGTACCCCCTTTCCAACTTACCTTATATATTAAGTACCATTAAATTGACATTCGTTTTGAAGCGATTGATCTGTTAAGTGTTGGACAGTGGAAATGAGTATCGTACATTTGCTTTTTTTAAAATTTTGGCCCCTAGAAAACAAAATGAGAATAATATGTTTATGATTATACAGTATAACAGACAGTAAGTAAGTAATATGATTTCTAATTATTTAGTAGATATTTAAAATGTTTACGTTTTTTTTGTTTTTATTGACTGATCAATAAAACTGATTTGTATTTTATGACCCATATTTTGTATTTTTGCTTGTGTTTTTGGAAGTGAGAAACATTAGAGTAGTCGAATCCTATGAAGTACTTGAGTACCTGACGCAGTACTCACATCTAGATTCGAGTCAGTGACTCGAGTTTTGAATCGATTCTCTTTTTAACGAGTACTAATTTAATCAAATACCATAAATGGCCATTTCGGCACATCACTATTTAAGTCATAATGACAATTTTTTTATTGATTTTTGTCGGAAACGTAGCGAATTCAACTGTCAAGTTTACGATTTAACCATGAAGCTACTATACCTTCATGGATTTAACGTCATTTTAGCGAATTACTTTGCGAGCAAATTGGAAAGCCCGCAAAGTATTCATTACGATCGATAAGTTGTGCAAGAGATTTTTTATTTGAAAATAAACGTTTATCTGCATGAAAGGTGTTGTAGTTGTAGCAGTAGTCTCAGGCTTTATCGGGTATCAAAAGAGATGCATAACAAGCTCATCAATAAAAAAATAATTAAAAAAATAACGTTTATTAGCAACCAAAATTAACTACGACCATCTCTTCAACGATTTTCCACAAAATCACAAGCCAGTGCCTCTGTTTATTTTATTTTATTGAGCCGTTTCAAATATTGTTTTGCTCTGCAGCAACTTTCTTCCACTCCAACTCAAAATTCACCTTTCCATGAACAGTAAATCATCTTCTGGCTAAAAACGGTCGAGCATCTTATTTAGCCAGCAACACTTCTATATGGTTACTTGAAGGACGTGTTGTACGTCTACGTCTAAAACATGAATTCAAACGTAAACATTATTAAGGTAAAAAGTGTACAACAAACGACATTATAGGGCGCTTTAAATTTAGACGGTTGGTGTCGGTCCTCCGCCCCCAAGACGACCCTCTGACCCCGTGCCGCAGCGGTGCTGATGTCGTGCTGCGGACGGGTGGTTGTGTTTTTGTATACAGTTGATGAGACGAGAGAGTAGTGCGTAGTCCGTACTGCCGCCGTGCGTGCACGGTACAGACAACACAAGCCGCCCATCCGCACCGCTGCACCGCACGACTGCAGTCCGACACCAACAGTTTAAATTTAAAACGCCATAGACTCTTACAATAGGTGTTGAAGGTACCTACTTACTTTCTTATATTCTACGACAACGCACCCGCGTGCTGCCGTGAAATGAAATGAAATTTTATATATATGAGTCGGTGTGACTATCACCCATTATCTGTTTTGTCTAATATGTAAACTATAACAATTTTCAATAATTAAAATTCACAAAAAAGAGCACATGACACTTAACAAATAACAACAAAGTGACAATTGACAAATACTGTGACATTTGCTAGTGTTGCAAGGAAAGAAACTTTTATGTCCATTTATAAGGTATTTTGTACTTCAAACGATAAAGGAATATAATTTCAATGTAAAATATGTGTTGCAATTATAGTTTTATGTAATTTATTAATATTTTTATATTTTCAAATATTTATTAGGATAAAATCATCTTTACCAATCTTCCTTAAAATTTTGGGAGATTTTTCAACAGGCATCATTTCCCTGTAAGAATACTGCACTATGAATACCGTTTTTCGTAAGCTTACCGTTCGCTATCTCATGTCGAGACTGCAGCCCCAGGGGCTGCAGTCTCGACATGAGATAGCGAACGGTAACCTTCCGAAAAACGGTATTCATAGTGCAGTATTCTTACAGGGCAATGATACCTGTTGAAAAATCTCCCAAAATTTTAAGGAAGATTGGTAAAGATGATTTTATCCTAATAAATATTTAAAAATATAAAAATATTAATAAATTACATAAAACTATAATTGCAACACCTATTTTACATTGAAATTATATTCCTTTATCGTCTGAAGTACAAAATACCTTATAAATGGACATAAAAGTTTCTTTCCTTGCAACACTAGCAAATGTCATAGTATTTGTCAATTGTCACTTTGTTGTTATTTGTTAAGTGTCAATGTGCTCTTTTTTGTGAATTTTAATTATTGCAAATTGTTATAGTTTAGTTACATATTAGACAAAACAGACAATGGGTGATAGTCACTCCGACTTACGGCAGCACACGGGTGCGTTGTCGTAGAATGTAAGAAAGTAAGTAGGTACCTGCAATGCAACACCTATTGTAGAGTCTAAGGGCGCTTTAAATTTAAACTGTTGGTGTCGGACTGCAGTCGTACGGTGCAGTGGTGCGGTCGGGCGGCTTGTGTTGTTGTCTGTACCGTGCACGCACGGCGGCAGTACGGACTACGCACTCCTCTCTCGTCTCGTCAACTGTATAAAAAAACACAACCACAACTGTATAAAAAAACACAACCACCCGTCCGCAGCACAACATCCGCACCGCAGCGGCAAATGATATTATATACAAAAAAAATATCATTGGCTGCGGCACGGTTGCAGTCCGACACCAACCGTCATTTAATTAAAGCGCCCTATAATTTCGTTTGTTGAACACTTTGTACCTTAACAATGTTTACGTTTATATTCATGTTTTAGACGTAGACGTACAACACGTCCTTCAAGTAACCATATAGAAGCGTTGCTGGCTAAATAAGATGCTCGGCCGTTTTTAGCCAGAAGATGATTTACCGTTCATCAAGGAAAGGTGAATTTTGAGTTGGCGTGGAAGGAAGTTGCTGCAGAGCTGAACAATATTTGAAACGGCTCAATAAAATAAAATAAACAGAGGCACTGGCTTGTGATTTCGTAGAAAATCGTTGAAGAGATGGTCGTAGTTCATTTTGGTTGCTAATAAATGTTATTTCTTTATTTTATTTTTTATTTACGAGCTTGTTAAACATCTCCTTTGATACCCGATAAAGCCTAAGACTACAACTACAACACCTTATAAGCAGATAAACGTTTATTTTCAAATAAAAAATCTCTTGCACAACTTATCGATCGTAATGAATACTTTGCGGGCTTTCCAATTTGCTCGCAAAGTTATTCGCTAAAATGACGTTAAATCGTTAACTTGACAGTTGAATTCGCTACGTTTCCGACAAAAATCAATAAAAAAATTGTCATTATGACTTAAATAGTGATGTGCCGAGTTGGCCATTTATGGTATTTGAATAAATTAGTACTCGTTAAAAAGAGAATCGATACAAAACTCGAGTCACTGACTCGAATCTAGACGCGATTACTGCGTCAGGTACTCAAGTACTTCATAGGATTCGACTACTCTAATGTTTCTCACTTCCAAAAATACAAGCAAAAATACAAAATATGTGTCATAAAATACAAATCAGTTTTATTGATCAGCCAATATAAAAAAAAAAACCTAAACATTTTAAATAATTAGAAATCATATACTTACTGTCTGTTATACTGTATAATCATACACAAATTCTCTTTTTGTTTTCCAGGGGCCAAAATTAAATCAATTCAATTAATTATTTAAAAAAGCAAAGGAGGACGACCAAAATGCCCCCCCCCCCCCCCCCAGCAATAACAACAAGACTTATGTCGTTAGAAAGCTCTCTTCTTGACTATCATTTATTACTATGGGCATTTATTCTTAAAACGCAACTTGAACATCAAACTCACAACAAAAACAAACAGGTACACAACAACAACCTGCATTTTTCGGAAGAGAGGGGTCCCAACGAATTGACTTTATGGGCAACAACATAAGGTCGCAATTTAAGTACTCGGTTCAGTATTCACGTACCTACTATGAATACTCGAAATCTTTACTCGAGTTGCGAGCATTCGATTACTGCAATTCTAACTCGAGGACACAATCACCTATCTATAGTTTAACTGACTCGATACATCACTATCACTTTACTACCGATTTCGGTCGTTAAGTGATAGCGATACATGTCGAGACTGCAGCCCCAGCTATAAACAGTTCTATGGTAGATTGCCTCAAACAACAGCTAACAGAGACGAAAGCAGAGTTGAGCACGGCACATAACGAAATTGCTGAACTAAACGCACAAATACAAACATTAGAAAAATTGTTATCAGATAAAGACAAAAAAATTGATTTTTTAAAGAGAAGTTGTGAAGACAGAAAAGTGATTACACCAATAAGGAAACAAATCCAGGCCACACCTTTGAACAAAAAATTAATAAATCTACAAATTAGAACTCCTACAACATCGCCACTGCACGCCACTAACGTTGTATGCAAAGAACTAATACACAAAAGTAGAAACATAAATTATAGACATACCGAAAAACTTATAACAAATTCAACTACTCTGTCACCAAATTCACCATCTGCCAACAGCAAAAATGACAACCAATTCTTACCAGGTACTACAGTTTGCAAGGACGCTATTGTCCCGAAGATAATAATTTTAGGTGATCAACAAATACGCGGCTATGCCAAGGAAATGAAGAGACAACGAGATGAAAACAAATGGAACAACGTATATTCAGTGACGGGAATATCAAAGCCATATGCAAGCGCTAAACAAATGCTATGTAACTTGGACGATACAGTAAAAACCTTGAACAAAGATGATATTGTTATACTCGGCATAGGAAGTAATGATAAAAACCCCTACATGTTTCTAACAGAGTTGTGTTCCTCGCTTCATAAACTAAGAAATAATCAAGTTTTTGTATTAAATGTTATAAACAATGCCTATTTGAATGTCGATTTGTTAAATAAAAATGTAAAGCTATTTATAAAAAACTATGCTAACTGTAAGTTTATTGATACAACAGAGAATATTTCTAGACTTCAGAACTTTAACTTCATATCAAAGCGATTTATGTGTTTTAAATTAAACATAGAAATAGACAATATTAATTACAAGAAAATGATCGATACTGCGCTCAAGCTAAGGTGTACTCGCAATGCATCAAACGGTAACACGAAAGCTACACCTATAAGCTTTTCTGTTAAGAAAAAAGGAACTATCCCGTATTATTTTGACACTCAGCAAAAACTTACTAACCTAAGTAAACAACCACTACATGAAAGCCATGATACTAGTACATCCACGTTTTTTCGACACGAAACGTAAATGTACGCTCTTTCACCAAAATATTGCAGGTATCCTTAATAAAAAAGATTTGTTAGAAATAACGTTATTAGAACTGGAAAAACATGGTACGAATATTAATATTTTATGTTTTAGTGAAACCTTTATAAGAAAAGGGTCAGAAAATAACTTAATATTAAACAACTATAAACTCGTCGCGTCTTACTCAAGATCTCATCAACGCAGGGGTGGAACATGCATAATGGTTAAACGGGATCTAGAATGCAAACCAGTACGTAACTTAGTTAAGCCTTTGTTATATCATTTTGAGTACTGTGCCATAGAAATTCTTACCCTGAAACTCTATGTTATCTGTGTCTATCGCACACCTAATTCGAACTTTAACATTTTCTTAGAGAATTTGGACACTATCTTAAAAAAAATAACAAAAAGAAGTAAAAATAATATAATATTATGTGGAGATTGGAACACAGATGCGCTAAAGACAAATAAAAACTTTAGAGAATTAGAGTCTATTTTGCAAAATTATAATTTTTGTAATCACATTACAAAACCGACCAGAAAATTGTCTTGTATAGATCTCATTGCTAGCAACATATCCAAAGTGCAGGCCCAAATACATTGTCTAGCATTATCCGACCACGAAACTGGTCAATCTATATCTTTTGAAACTTATTCAGACACCACAAAATATAGAAAACAATTTTGGTTTGAAAAAAGGAGAGATTTAGGCCATGACAATGTCCATAAATTTATATCTTGCATGTCATCACTTTCTTTTTCAGAAATATATGAGACAGTTGATACTGATAAAGCCTTCAATTATTTTTATGACTTATTGACCCTTTTTTATAACTTATGTTTTCCCATATTGAAGGTAAAAGTTACAAATAAACCCATAAAAAATAAATGGATTACAAAAGGAATAAAAAGGTGTTGTATTAATAAACGTCGTTTGTACCTAAAATACCGGCTAATAAATTCCAATAAATCTCAACACTTCAAAAACTACAACAATTACACTAGAATATTGAGACGTTGCATTTCACAAGCTCAGAAAATTGACAATACGCGTTACTTACGTCAATCTAATAATAGATGTAAAGCTGCTTGGACAATAATTAAAAATAACAGCATAGATAAAGGTGATGTGCCTGAAATTGCTTCGATCGCTATTGACAAATGCACATACACGCAACCGGATACGATAGCTAATCATTTTAATGACTTTTTCATTAATATGACAAATAAATCAACTGATTCCAATCCAAAAACAAATATCGACTATAAACCAACTCTAACCAATGTTTCTAATAGTATTTACTTGACTCCGACTAATGACATTATTGTATTTAAAATTATTAATTCCCTTAAATCAACAAACTCAACCGGTTATGATGACATTAACACTAAAATTCTAAAACGTTGCTCGAAATTTATATGTGTTCCTATTAGCCATATTATTAATTTATCATTAATACAAGGTCTATTTCCTACAAGGTTAAAATTTTCTAGAGTTAAGCCACTCTATAAAAAAGGTGATAAGAGTGATATGAATAATTATCGCCCTATAACACTCATACCCGTAATATCTAAGGTTTTTGAAAGAGTTATGTACGAAAAGCTTTACTCCTTTGCAACCACACATAAAATTCTAAAAGAAGAACAATTTGGCTTCAGAAAAAACAAATCTACCACTCTTGCATGTTTTACTCTCATGAAATTGGTTACCTCCAGTCTTAATGAGAAAAGGCCTATATTATCTATATTCTTAGACATGTCAAAAGCCTTTGACTTTGTAAACCACAAACTGCTTCTTTTCAAACTGGACCACTATGGCATAAGAGGTAATGCACTACAATGGCTAGAAAGTTATCTAAATAACCGACAACAACGCGTAGAGATATCTAGGTATACGGGTTACGAAAAAAAACGTACATAGATCCTCCTACCGTCATAATTCTTGTGGAGTCCCCCAGGGCAGTATATTGGGGCCTTTATTATTTTTATTATATATCAATGATTTGCCGAATGTTACCACGCATAATTGTATATTAT
The DNA here is from genome assembly GCA_905220435.1 of Amphipyra tragopoginis. Classification (NCBI taxonomy): domain Eukaryota; kingdom Metazoa; phylum Arthropoda; class Insecta; order Lepidoptera; family Noctuidae; genus Amphipyra; species Amphipyra tragopoginis. The sequence goes on from HG992009.1 coordinate 19,538,269, forward strand.
ATGCTGACGATACTACCCTCAGCATTGAACTTACAGGTAATAATATTACTGAATATCAAAACGAGATTAATGAAACGTTAAATGAAATAATAAAATGGCTAAAATTTAATAACCTACATGTCAATATTAATAAAACTAAAATGATACAGTTTCAAACCTACAATAGCAAACGTTCACAATTACAAATACAATACGCAAATGATATCATCGAAGAGGTAGAAAGCACAAAATTCTTAGGTATAACAATTGATCAAAACTGCAATTGGAAAGCACATATTGACGAATTATGCAATAAAGTGCAAAGGTTTGTATTCGTTTTATATAAAATAACTCGCGTGGCTGGTATTGATGCGGCATTGTATGCGTATCATGGTTATGTCTCATCTATTCTGCGCTATGGCATTGTAATATGGGGTAATTCTGTTGACATCATCAGAGTGTTTCGAGCACAAAAAAAATGTATTCGATCATTAGGTAAAGCGCACCCGTTGGACAGCTGTGTCCCTTTGTTTAAAAAGTTTAAAATACTGCCTGTCCCAGCTTTATATATTTTTGAACTTTGTGTGTTTGTACATAAACATAAAGATTTATTTGAGATGCATAATGACGTTGTAGCCAGAAAAAGTCGTAAGGTTCATAAATTATGTATACCTAAACAGAAAATTCAACTATTTTCCAATAATGTATTCTGTATGGCAATTCGAATTTACAATAAACTACCCGATGCATTCAAAACACTTAACTTCATAACATTCAAAAGCAAATTATTTCACTTCCTATTACATAAATGTTACTACTCAACTTACGACTATCTGAATGAAAAGTTTGATACAAAATTTTATTTTGACCATGATTATAATTAATTTCTTGTTATGCGTTTTTATCATTGACATCACGTTTCCTAATTAATGTATTCCTTTATTGTATTTTTTAAAATTTAATTAATAATGTTTGTACGCCGGAAACGGCAGAATATTATGGACATTTCAAATATTTTTAACAACATTGTAACAATATTCTGACAAATAAATTTATTCTATTCTATTCTAAAGGACCACAGATAAATACCTTATAGACTAACATACATATCAAAATAAATTCATACATATTAAATATAACTTAATAACGCACTAATGTACACGTAGTGTCGGCGTCGTGTTGCGCTGCGTGGTGTCGCGTAACCTTCCACGGAAACGACGAGACACGGCACCCTTCGGCCAAAATTCCTCTTTTAGGAAGGTATCCAGATGGTGAGTTGGAACCCGCACCACAAACGATTTAAAATTCACATTATGGCGCGACTCCAACTTCTCGACCCTCAAAGTCCAGTTGGTCTTGATAAGAATGAACTCCATGATCTCCTCAACCTTCGTGGAGTGATGAAGACGGGACACGTACAGCTGCATCGAGGGTATTGCGGGTCGCAGCAGCAGATTGGGTCCTGTCAATGCGGTACCGCATTGATTACGAGAAGTTGGCTTCCGTTTTCGTTTTTTCTCCACTTTTATGAAGCCGTCTCGGTCTGCTTTTCCCCGATTGAGGGATTGATGGATGATGGGCACAATGTTTTGAGCTCTGCTCTTTTGCGTCCCTACGCCTACGGTGGTCGTTTGGTTTGGCCGCTCACATTGAACGGGAGGTAGTCTAGCGGCTGCTGCGTACATGAATTTAGCCAATTGATCGCCAGTGACGCCAAGTAATTGTGGTATGTGCCTTAATCTAAAATCTACCCTATAAACAGTTAAAAAGTAGTCGCGTAACACGCGAAGTTATTTATAAATATATTTAATAGTTATGGTGCTCCCACACTGCTGTTAAAAATGTTTACAAACATTTTCTAACACTAACAAATGTTAGGAAAAGATAAAAATATCAGATAATAATGAATCTAATTTGTCTAATATAGATTATTAGATAATGTTTCAATAGATTTTTGCAGATATTTTTTTATTTATGTTTGTTTAGAAAATGTTAACTAATGTTTGTAAACATTTTTAACACCGGTGTGGGAGCACCTTTAGTCTAACATTATACTTATCCTACTTACGTAAGGCCGTGAACATACCACTACCTAGTCTAAACGTAATGTATAAACAAACAAAACGCGAACCACGCCGTAAATACTAACTTATAAACTCTTACCACATTGATTGGCAGCTAATAAAATTACAACAGGAACTTAATGGCAAAGGAATAGAATTTCAAATTGAGTGGATTTTAAAATTAGAACGGTAAAAATAAGTTTGCCCGATTTGCAGAATGAGCCGATATCGAGATCTGCCTATTAACGCGAAGAGCTTAGGGCGTGGTCACACTGACGTGTTGATTACAACTTTTGGTACCGAAAATCTTGGTCCCGATTATATCATGGTTAGCCTGAGGTACTTCAGTGCTAATGAAATAATTTCACATGTAATTTAAGACTGTTTAAGACGTCAAATTTTAAATTGGATGGCCGAGAAGGGATGTTTTAAAATAATAAATTAATCGTTTCTGTGAAGGCGTGTAAGTGACCAAGGTTGAAGTAAATGAATTTTGAAGGAGGCGGCCTCTTTTGCACCTTTTTTGGTGAAGTGGTGTTAAAATTATTGATGGAGTGATACGAGGTGTTTTAAACGATGTACACTTGATTATTGGGTCTTATAATGTGTGTTAACATTTTTAAATGGACACGTAATACGTATCTACAGCGACAGCAACATCGGGGATTCCCGAAGAATCGTAATTCAGTCAAGAGCAATAATAACTACAAAATCGATCTGTGGGCCGATTCTGTTATGCTAACTGAAACGTTAATCAATCGCAACCGAAGCTGAACGTTGAAAAATCTCACGTAATCTCATCATCCGTAATTTCACCAGCACCCTTAAAACTAGAACAGCTTCTTCTTCTCTCGTGTCAGCAGGAGCTATACGAAAACTGCTCGTGCTGTGGTGAAAAGATTAGCCAGTCAGCAAGGTTGGTAGCGGGACTGACTGCCCAGGGTGCGCCGGACGTACTTAAGTATCGTCACTCGTGGAGGCCAGCACAGCTAGAACAGCAAAACTAGGTGTAGTGGTAGTACAAGGTGGGGCAAAAGTAATGTCATACTGTGAATGTGTCATAATTATTGCAAATGGCGTCAAATGTCATTGTGCTTTGACACATAAGTTATAGACGGATAGAGAACTAACCGACAACAAGCAATGGAGCGATACACACCTGAAGAACGCGGAATTATTGTTACTGTTTATTTGACCAATTTCCGGTCTATTGTTTTAAGGCAGCGTGAATTTCGTCGTGGTTTTTCTCGTCAATTAAGCGCGAACAATTAAGCGTTTTGCTGAGCGTCTCGTGGAAACTGGGTCTACTAGAGATGTCGCAAGAAGTGGCCGGCCCTATATTGCTCGTTCAACCGAGGACAATCCAAAATGCCGAAAAACGAAAATAAATGTGCGTCAACTCAGGAGGTGTTCATTTGAACGAAATCATCTTTTCGACTTGATTTCATCAATTTTACACCTTCAAATAAAGTTTCCGTGAAAACAAGGAACCAATTCGATTAACAAAATTTTTGCCAAACGGAAACGAGCCACAGTCCTTAGTCTAAAGTCTAAGTCTCTCTCTCTAAGTCTAAGTCTAAATGATTAGTTTTATTTTTCTGTCAAACAATTTGATAGCTTTTGAAAATGAAAACCATCTGAATGGATGTTATCGGTAGCGGGTAGCACTCGGCAATGTTGACAAAGGAAGGTAGTCGTCGATATGGATCAACGCACCCGATGTTATAAAGGCGGTGTCATTCGACGCAGCAAGAGCATTTGGTGCTGAACAGCTGCAGGAGTCTGACCTTTTATATCTGACTAGCTTATCCTTATTTTATGATCTTGTAATAATTGTGTAAAGTATTATACTGTGATCTAGTTCATGTTACTAATACTAACCCAAATACAAGTACTCTCAGTGGTGGAGAGTCTATGTTGGTTTTATTTACTAAGTATATTTACCTTGCTCGCAATCCTGACTTACTGATATTAGCTATAACTGTAATGATAAAATTAACCCTAGAATATTATGTTATTGTGTCTTTTACATGAACGGTTCGGCCTTGGTTCGGTTGCGACTTATGAAGATTTAATTTAAGAGAATTGGGCCCAGAGCCCAGTTTTTTTCATGTCTAACAAAATTCACATTATGACATTACTTTTGCCCCACCTTGTAATTCCCGGGAGGAGCTCATTCGCAAGGAGCTCTTCTACTAAGTACTAAATTTTTATCAAGAAGCTTTAAGTCCTCAACCAGGTTATTATACTATGCAAGATGTAACATAAATAAGTGTACAACCTTTTAAGGGATCATTGTACTCATCATTATGAACAACTTTTTTATGAACAAATCTGAAATCGCGAAAAAAAAAAACAGCTGTTCCCTACATTTTGACGAGTTATGCGAACATTAATGTAGGGAACAGCTGTTTTTTTTTTCGCGATTTCAGGTTTGGTCCCATAGTAAAAGTTGCAATGACCCCGGTTGTACACTTATTTATGTAACATCTTATATATTATATGTTACTAGAGGTTGTCCGCGGCCTCGCCCGCGTGGATGTTCCGCGTTTTTCGGAATAAAAGTAGCCTATGTCCTTGTCCAGGTTCCAGACTATCTCTGTACCAAGTTTCATCAAATGGAATTAGTAGTTTAGTTGTGATGAAGTAACAGACAGACAGACAGAGTTACTTTCGCATTTATAATATTAGTAAGGATGTTTAAACCAACAAGAAGTAAAACCTAAGTATAGTAAAATTATAATAAATCACTGCCTTGCAGTTTTTATTTGTTTCATAGCAAACCGAACTCCACGAAGCATCGGCAAGTGACTAAGAACCACTTAAGACGACGTATTATTAATTTATAGTTCTTAGCGTGTCATTTTAGTATTTAATTTTAAGCACAGGAATAGTGCAGTCCTCCCACAGTTAAGCTTAGACCGTGGGCTTCCGTCGGCTTCTTCAGTGAGGGATTTAGGTTCTATTTCATAAGAAGGTGCTTGCTGCCTGCCCTATGGTTCAGAACAGGTTTGTTGCTGATGCTCATTTTTTTCACATGAGCTGATGCTGTTTTATTTATTTTTATTCATTTTTTCTTTTATTCATTTAACATCTTATCAACTATATTTTTAAAAACAAACAACAGAAAAAAACTAAATACATTTCAAAATAAAAAAAAATAGTAGTCCACTGGTATCGGGAACAGGGGTCAAGCTACGGTGGTCAGGGCTTCAGAGAGAGGAATTTTCTTACAATACGCGCCGTGTCCAGGAGTACCGCTTTCTGAATCAAACCCTTGATCCAGTTGTCTAACGAGAGCCTCATGAGATGTTCGTCGAGGCTCTTGGCTATTAAGCCATTGGCCATAACGGCTATAGGCAAACCGAGTCAATCTCAGGTAAGTATTTAATTTCTTTATCCATCTCGGGTTTCACGAGATTCTCGTCATGCGGGACAGTGATGTCAACAATCATTGCGCGGCGTTCTGATCGATCTATCACCACTATATCATGCTTATTGGCTTATTTATTATGTCTCTCCAACGACTTATTCACTAATAAACAAACATTAATAATTATGGGGATTTTGGATTATGGTGAATTCGTCACTGACAGGAGTGCACAGCACTTGCAAAATTATAGATTGAAGAAAGACAACTGGATTAACCAAAAAAATCTGATATTCATTGCATCGATAATGACTGATGCTGATTTTAATTATTTTTAAAAAAACAAGAAAAAATTAGTAGCCATTATGAATTTATATCAAAAAGCTGCACCGTTTTCCGTGGTATTGAAAAAAAAAAACTCCGCTAATTATGAGTGTAAGTGTGTATAATTGTGAAAGAATTAAAAAGTATTGTTATTTTCATTGCAATAAAGATCGAAGTCCATCTAAAATTTAAGTTTTGGGCACTTGTCGTTTTAGCAATCTCCACCTCTCTCTACCCAGAGCCAATTCTTTCATTTCTCTGTGTGTTGTCACTTCTGTCTTTTCCTTCAATTGGTCTGTGTACTTTCTTCTTGGTCTACCTGGTTTTCTCTTTTCTTGTAATTTGCCTATTGTTAATTAGGGATCAAAGTGAGGGGTTGAAATTTTAAAATGGAGGTACTGGGTCAAGTGTGATATGATATGAAAGGGCTTTATTTGCACATTACAAAATGTATTTTTATTTTCTATCATGCCACTGACTTATGATGAAAAATGTCTTGAAAAATATCCTTATTTCTGAAGTTTACAATACAAAGCGAAAAATCTAGGATAAATCGAGTTGATAGAGATTTATGTAAATACTACAGTAAATTAAACAGATGTCTGTCACTAGAACAGTTTTTTAGAAATCAGCAAAATCCTTTACAAAAAAAAGAACTGCAGTTCCAAAAAAGAAATTGAACTTTCCAAGGTACGGAACAGAACGCGAGTCCGACTCGCACTTGCCTGGTTTTTATTAATGATCGCATTTATAATAACTATAATCTGCTTAGTGAAAATAAAACAGCTATATGTATGAATAACATCATACAATTTTATAATGTCTAATATCAATATTATTATGAATAAATAATAGTCCGGGGGGGGGGAGGGATTAAGAATACAATGCCCATGCGTCGCCGGGTAAGCGATTCGTAAAGCCCACCATTCACAACATGAGCCTCGTGCCGCACGCCGCGGTACAAATCCGTCATCGCACACACATGCACGGATTTGTCCGGCGCGGCGCTAGCGTCTTCAGACACGGTGAGCGCCGGACTTATCCGCGAGCCGCATGCCGAACCGCGAACCATAACATTCACACGCAGATTTGTTCGCGGACTTGTCGCCAGCGACAAATCCGGCTGAAGAGTGCGCGTGTGAATGGTGGCCTTAAGAGGCGACGAACTTACTCCCCGATTCAGAAGCTTTTCGACAAGCAGTTGTCCACCGATTCGGTTTGTTATCTCGTTCAGTCAACGATTCTCGTATCATAATTAGAAAGAAATAAAGAAAAAATATTTATTTGTCACAGAGACGCAAATAATTATTGTAAAAAATAAATAAAAAAAGATATTAACATAAAAAAGTCAACTGCGTCAAAAAGGTGACCATAATCCAAATCAGCATAATGCTGTGCTATGCCGTGGACCATAGCACAGCATTATGCTGAGCAGCCGAAAGACTTCGAATGCTGGACATAAGGTGTTTTTAGTGTCATGCGGATTTCGTCACACACGCGGGTTTGACCCGCATGCGTGCCGGTCACAATTCACCTTTTCGTGCGTGGATCACGCATCATAATAAACACGTGTACGGAAAGGCGAAATTCAGGTGCTACGCATGCGGGTCAAACCCGCGTGCTTGACGAAATTCGCATGACTCTAAAAACACCAAATCAAAATCAAATCAAAAGTTTTTATTTCACATAAACCATTACAGGCGCTTATAAAAAGTCGAATTTAGGTGCACCCACAGGCTTCCCCCAAGCATCACATCATCAAACGGTCCTGTGCTTCTCGCAGGGAGGGCTATGCTCGGAGTTTCCCTACGTGACCATGTCAGAAATGATGAGATACGCAGAAAAACAAAGGTAATCGACATAGCCCAAAGAATTGCCAATCGATTCTCGTAGCGAAAAGAAAAGAGAGAGAAGCTTACTGAATCGTTCGACAACTGGCTAATGGAATCATTCTGAATCAGGGGGCTGATCTGAATCAGTGATAGCCCCTGATGAGCTTGGCAACCGTCCCGCGAGAGCCGGGAAGTCCCCTTTTTAGAGCTTTAGAGGATGCGTCCCGCGAAAGACGTGTGCGGGACGCCACTTGTCCCGTTTTATCGTACCTACTATACTACTTAGTGAACGCACGTTTTGTTTAGCTAGAAGAGTGGAGATCGCGACCGCGAGTCTCGCGTCGAAAGAACGAAAAAATAATTTCTAATTGTTTTTTTCGCCTCCCTATACTTTGACAGTTGGGTCCCGCTTTTTTTTTGCCACGTCCCGCATTTTGATTGCCCAAGTTACGGTAAATTCATACATAAAGGTTGGTAATCCTGGCTGTCACCATAATTAATTACGCGCGTAATGCCGGCTGTACAAACTTGCTGAGCCCCCTTTCCAAGAGCTTCGAGCTGGTAAAGAAGCCCGAGATGAGAGGTAATTCATGTATCTATACTCTCGCTTTCGGCCTGTCTTGGGGTGCCTCGGCGAGTGTGTACAGCCGGCATAAAAGGGCAAAAGTCTTGTCACTTTACATCATCCTCCAGGCGGCTTACTATGACCTCTTATGAAAACGTTCAAATGCCAGCCAGCCAACTTCCGTTCAAAAGCAGGCCTGCTTCTGAATCGTTAAAAGTCGTACCATGACAGTACTAAAGGTGAACGACTATTGAAACAAGTTGAACGGTTAATGCTTGTTCATGGTACGAAAAGTCCATACCTACAAAAAAAAAGGTGAACGGATTTCGCTAACGTCAACGTAACAGGTCTGCCGCAGGCCTGCTCTAACGATGTCATAGTACAAAAAAGCAGGGCAGTTCAACTTCCAGGCAACTTCTGTCCTGCTTTAAGAGTTCATAGTAAGCCCCCTGTCCTTATCCCAACTTATTTGTGCTTGGCGCAGCATGTATTTTTCTTCCATAGGTACATCTCTATTAGTCGTCATCTCAGTATTCACCCTATTTCTAGTCATATCATATTTTACATTATCCATCCAACGTTTCTTTGGATCTCTACTCTTATAACCATCTTACATGAAACTTAATGTAAGAGGCAAAACGTTGGTGTATAGACTCCTATAATAGAAAAACACCTCTGCTTACTCCTTCAGGTATTACAGGCGTGAATATATGTATATTTGTATATATAAATAAATCCCCAAGCATTCCAGCAATTCGAATCATTTCATTTAAACCCAGTTAAAAGTTGCGTGTTAAATCAACATTCATCAAATTAATCTTTTTCTCATATCTGAATGTCGATGCTCTGAAATTCCTGAACCATTTATATCCAAGTGTTAGTCTATTAATGTCGTGTGGGCATATATATCATTAATATAGTATATTAGCAAAAGGGGTATTCGTTAGTTTAGTCTAAGCAAGAACATGAACACGGATCTTCGTAATTCGAAAATTGGATTTCATATTGTCGTTTGGCAGTGTCAGGTCAAAGCGAATTTCGCGAGATAATAAACTAGGGTTACATAAGATATTATGATCAAATTGGTGTTATTGAATTGTTAAATATATATGTGGGAAACGGAAACAGTGAGTGAAAGAGTTGAATGCTTTAGGAATGAAAGGGATGAAAAAGGTTATTTTTTTTGAGAGTAGAGAAGGTAGTATGGCGGATGTTAAATATGAAGTAGAAGGTTTTATTGTGCTTGGAAATAAAGATACTATAGGTGCTAGGTTAGTCGGAAAGGGAGTGCTAATCCGCAGGCCATTTAAAGTATCACTGATGACGGTTTTAAAGGAAGTGTTATAACTTCAAATTTCGATAACTTTTAGTTCCATGTAAAATAATTTTTATTTTAGTTTTTTTCAGAAATTCGGCATTCCTGCTTTAGTAACGAATTCAAAAAATGGAGCTTCTAATCTATGAGCCCAAATATGACCTAAAATGTAAACACAGCTGATCATAGCTGAGGATAGATAGGTTTTAGCGATTTTTTTATGAACTCTTTGAACAGCTATTTCTCTTAAACTTTTGAATTTTGGGGAAAGTTGTGGAACAAAAGTTATTCAATATTATGGGTACTGTAACACCCTTTCGGATTAGTACCCCCTTTCCGACTAACCTTGTATATTAAAGATTGATTGATTTATTTGTATAAGTATGTGTAACACAATAAAACATGAAGGTTACCTTTTTTTTTATTTTTAATTTTGTCGTTATTAATTTTATGAGTGATTATGGAGTGTCTTGCCGGCTGGCTCTTCTTCATATGAAACGACAAATTGGAACCGTGTACCTAAATTCGATTTTTAGTAAGCGCCCGTAAAGCTTTATATGAAAAAAAAAATTACGAATCCAGTGTTTTCCAACTATGCCAAAACAGTGGATTTACATTATTCTATATGATTTGATTGCGTGCTAATTTCTCCCTGAGGGCCCTATTTATCAATCGTCAGACAATTTTTATCTCAACAATTTACATTTTGGCATATTTTCTATAGAAGAGCTGAAAACCTCAAACTTATTTCTCATTCAAACAAAATATAAGCCTGTAACTGTCCTATTGTAGGGCAAAGGCATCTCGTACAGAGAAGGAACGAGCATTGATCACCACGCTTGCTCACTGCGGGTTGGCGATTTGAGATCATTAAGTCCAGGTTTCCTCTCGATGTTTTCCTTCACCGTATGTCAGTGGCGTCTTAGATTAACCAAGAAAGTAAATAGAAACATAATATAAAATTGAAAAAGTCACATTGATACATGCCTGGATTTGAACCCGCAATCCGGTGCCTAACAAGCGGATCAGTAACCTCTGGGCCACCACGACATTTCTCAGATAAAAGTTATCCGACGATCGAAAAATTGGCCTTTTTTGACAAAACATAGCACGTAGTTTGCAATGTATAGTTAGTTATCTGGCAAGCTGTCATGAATACAATTTCATAATTATTAGTTATAGGTAATTATGTTGGTCCACGTAATGATTACGCATTAATTATAGCCTATTTAACCCTATCTATAAAACTCTAGCACTTAAAATACTTAGTTTGTACCAGTTGCAATTTTTTTGGTACGTGTTGCCAGTATTATTTACATTTTGAATAAACAGATAAAACGTAGTGTCGTATGTACAAGAAACTGAGGATAATACTCTTAAATCTCGTAATACATGTAGCAAGCTTTTGTGAAAATAATAGGTAGTTATTCTGTATTCAATTTAATTGATGTCGTTATAATATAAGCCGAAAGCTAACCTCTGCAACTGCTACTTCTAATTAAAACAGTATTATTATCTATCGTTTTTTGTTTCTCTAACCTGCTTTTTTCTCACATAATTTTAATTTTGAGCACCACATTTAACAATACCCGATTGTACATGAAATTATTTTAAAAGAGTATCCATAGAGTTTCTTACCGGCTCTTCGGCAACTAAATTGTCGAGAGTCCTAAGTGCCTGTAATGTGCCTATTCTCAACTCAAATCTTATACTCGGGAGCAACGAATCCGGGTCACCAACATAAACTTTAATATCTCAAAAACTAAGAGTGATAGCTTATTCAAATGAAAAGCATTTCAAAAGATTTTAGTGGTACTAAATAGTCTATAAAACACTTTTTATTTGAATAAGCTAGCATTCTTAGTTTCTGAGATATTAAGGTTTATGTTAGTGACCCGGATTCATTACTCCGAAATGTATGTAAAGCTCCAAATCCAACTAGCAAGTTTTATTGTGCAAGTTATTGCACTCCATTGCTCGCTTAGTTCGTGAAACTTGCAGAAGTTGAGTTGCTACGAGCGTGTCCACAGTTTGAAAGTCGATTACACAAGTCGACTTGCACAGTAAACCGTGCTAGTGGATTTTACGCTTTAGAAACATTCGGAAAAAATTAATCCGGGTCACCAACATAAACCTCAATATCTCGGAAACTAGGAATGTTAGTTTATTAAAGTAAAAAGGATTTTACAGACTGTTTTTGAAGTTTTATTTAAAAAGTATTAAATAGCCTATGAAATACTTTTTGTTTGAATAAGATATCACTCTTAGTTTCTGAGATATTTTTAGTTAGTTTATGTTGGTGTCCCGGATTCATTACTACCGAGTGTAAGATTTGAGAAAATACAAATCTCTAAGTACTCAAATCTTATCCTAAATCGAGATTCATAACTGAGCATCGTTTTCAAATACTTGTTTTAGTTACACTATTATAATAACAGTATTAATAAAAGTTGTCAGATACAGATTGCATTTGGCGTTTTATCTAAGTTTCAAATCAAAATGTGAATCACACTCTCCCAGACACACGCGAGCTTTCAAAAGCCAATTTGTATAAACGATTAGCGCGATACATTCGCACACGTGTATTCAGTATCCTTGATTTAGATCGAGTGACGGACTGTCCATTGTCACCGGACGGTTTATATTTAAAACTGAACGCGCTCCTTGCATTCTGCGCGCGCGCACCACATTTTTTTTCTTCTATAGAGTTCGATTAATTAAATGGCACATAAAGAGGACGATTTGAAAACTGATAACGCTAAGTAGTTAGGGCTGTAGCTGCTCAAATGTAATTTATGTGTATGTAATTAAGAGTAGTTAAGTTTTTTTTATCGTTTTTTATTTGGTCTATTTATGGAGGAGATAGTAGTAATAAGTTTTAGTGGTCATTGGGAATTCAGGATGTAAGAGCATTATGAGATACCTATGAATACCTAAGGATAAATTACTTATCAGTTATCATGTACCGCATCACACAAATAAACACTTATGAATTATAAGATAATCCCTAAAAAATCGTTAGCTCAGTAAAACAAATCACAATAAAAACGATCACCACTCAACGCTCAATCAACAAAAATAACACACAAAAAATAACAACATCAATAAAATAACAGCATCGTAAAATTAATAACAACATTTCCGCACCCGAATCGATACCAAAACCGCATCCAATACATTATTGCTTTAATGAAATCGCTAATAAAATTAACATTTCGTTCGAAGCTCGCGCCAGGCCTGAGTTTGCAGTTTTTGTTTATTTGATAGCGATGCATCGCTAGCTTTCCGCTGCACACGCATGATCGTTGCAGTCGCCTTGCAGCGCGTACGACATGAGCACCGAAAGCTCACTAGATAACAATCGGTATCGATTATAATGTGACCTCGCCTTAACGAACTAAATTAAATGTCGCTTGTATTTTAGTTTTTATTGATGCTGTAGAATGTGCGTTGTGTCCTGATTTTTTTTTGTCAATTGGAAAGCTTCGTGTGATGTTTTTTATTTTTTTATAATTAAGTCAATCAGTTATTAGCCATTTCATAGTTTTACGGAACAAAAAATTCGTTAAAATAAAGCCTAGAACAGGAGATATGAAATAAAATCACAGTTTTTTTTATGTAATAAAAATGCAACCTTCCACTTGCTAGGCGGAGTGCATAATTCATACTACATGTTTTTGATTTTGGTTTTATATTCAATCCTATTTTTCACGATCGCATTGAATTACAAATATGTCTTTATAAACGGTGAATGTTTTTATTTTTGTGGACTATTTCCCGTTGTGAGTCTCGGGAGGGTGTTGTGTTAGATATAGTCTTGCCTTAAGCTGCATTGTGAGAAACCCGGATATGGGGTGAGTATTTATTTTTCTCTGTACTTTTTAGTAAAAAGTTTTTCACGCGAATCTTCTTGATGCAATATTATTTTCGTGAAATATTTGCAAATAGAAATTGAGTAAAAAAATGAGTATCGACCTAAATAATATTTTCTTTTTACATCATTATAAATCTTTAAAGTTACAAAATCTTTTTACTACAAGTATTAAACATCCTTAGTGTATAAGTATTATTTTAAAATATACATTATTTTGATAGAAAGATAAATAATATAATAGTTTTATGGAAACTTAATAAATCAATCCAAATTTGTTACTACCAAAATTACTAGCGCATAGGTTAAGTTAATGTATAAGTTAAGGTATAAGTTTCACGAATTTTGTTCAAGTAACTTCTATACATTTTCAAACTTTAGAAAGTTTGGAAGCCGGCTTGATGAATTTTTTTCTCGTTATAATTGAATGATCCTTTGGTCTACTATTTATCCTTATTATACCTAAACAAAAAAATCTATAGTGTGCTCTGACTTTAGTCTTAATCTCAGATATTAACCAGAATTAATGTGGTCGAATAAAAACTCCCCTAGAATGGATATCATTTTTTTTAATGTTTGTTTTTGATAGCTTAATATTTTTGGTGACTATTTTACTCGGCAACAGTTACATAAAATAACTTTATCATTAAAAACAAAGAAAATATAATTATGAAGCAAGTATCGATTCTAAAGTAATCGAATCAGCGGTTTATTCTTCCCGCGACTTTGTTTTACAAACAGGCATGGAAAGTTAATAGAACTATTATTATAAATGCGATAATTTTGTAAGTTTAGTACTCAACCATGTCGTATTGCTTAACGAATATTGCTAAATTTTAGTAGAATTATAGCTAACGTATTCTGTATTTTTGTATTATAACTTTCGTAAGACACATTCATATTTATGATTAGTTACAGTTTACTCACGTGCATTTTTCGGGATTGCCCGACTAGTTTCGGACCCAAACTATATTATACTAGTCAGACAATCCCGAAAAATGCACGTGAGTAATAAACCGTAACTAATCATAAAATAAGTATTCTGTATTGGCAAATCGAATCCTTTTTGTAACAGAAAATCTTAAAACTATTTACATGCGTGTACTTATAATCAGCCCATGATTGTCCCACTGTTGGGCGACGAACCTTTTCATACAAACTCTGAATTGTGACAAAATGTATGGAACAACAGATGAAAGTTCGGAGTTTGTCTCATATCAAAAGTTGTATAGAAAGATGAGCAGAGTTTGTGGTTTTCGGATTTAAAGCGACTAACCAGCCATTTATGACCATAGCGTACAAAAGCACTGCTTATCTCTAAATATAAAAATGAATCTCTATTTCCCTTGGTCACAGCAACACGCGTGAGCGGCTGGACCGATTTCGCATTTTTTTGTTGTTTTTTTCGTAATTGTCAAGAGAAGGTTCAGAAAGAAAATTTTGATATTTAAAAAAAAAACAAATTGTCTCAGTATGTCCGTATTCTTCATTTGTTTACCGCATGATTGAAAATGGTTTTAACTGTTTGTTACTATTTTGTTTCTGAAAGTAGGTAGTAGGTAGTAAGTAGGAAAAAGTGCATTGCAACGCATGCCGGGTACAGCTACTTTCTTAAAGAAATCTTTTCGAGTACACACGGCTACAGATCAAGCTATACATTTCCAGTATAAGCTGATCTCGCATTGTATAGGATGTCCTTACAATGAGAGGTCAGTGTAAACTGGAAATGTATAGCTTGATGTGTAGCCGTGTGTACATCTGCGAGAGGGGAATTTGTGATGTCCCCTCAGTTGTGCAGGTTTCCTCACTATATTTTCCTTCACCGTGCTCTAACTCCGGTCGTATACAGGGTGTAATTCATGTAATTCCTTCGAACCGTGGTCTACTGGTGACACAGATTGACTTTGCTTGGAATACAGTTGCATTAAAAAAAAAGTAAACTTGTTGTTCTTAACATGAGATAGTTTTGCACCCTTTTTATCTTGGGAAATTCCTCATGGATACCATTCGCCTTCCTCAGGCGAAGGGTTATGCCGGACTCTTACCGGCTAAAAACCCACGGTGTTAATTCTCCTGGCCTTTGGCCGGGGTCGCGGGATTCGCAGCTGCATGCACCGCAACCCCGGCAGGCCTCGGTCCGCCAGTCCGTGGCGGACCTCTCCTTCTATGGGACCTAGCCCCCCCACGTCCTCCTGAGAGGCGCGCACGGAACACATACGGGCCGCCTTCTCGGGCCTGTTACTGGTCGGGCGACGGCTGGCGTGGACATAGGGGGGGGGGGGGACAGCTTGATGAGGGCTGAATTATCGGTGTGACTGCGGAGTCTGAAGAGATGACCGGCTCTACTACGGGAGAGCTCGGTGGATCGTGACCGGCGGCGGTGGGACGTCGCGACGGGCCTCGTCGGCGAGGACGGTATGCCGGACGGCGGTGGAAGTTGTGTATTGTGCTGGTTGATTTACTCGCCTCCTGGAGGAGGATTATTTCGTCATCGGGTTCTAAAAGTGAAGCGTATCTCCTCTATTTTTTCTTCATTTATAATTATTTTGTTCACATAGCGTGTTCTTTCTATACTTTCATTTTTATACAGCGTGTCCCAGAAAGTAGTGTCAAGCGGAAGTCCAGAGGTAGAACATCCTTTGAGGTACCCAAATCACCCCCATGTATGTTCCGCGATTTTTTGTAGTTTTCGAGTTATGAATGTTTTTCATGTTTTTGAATCAAACTCTGACTATAACGACACTTTTGGTCATAGTGAAGTGAATAGTTGAGATACATGAGTAATTTTTTTTGTAAATTAGCTGATTAGTGACCCTTTCGAGTGCATAAACATTTGTAACCATAGATGTAACGAATGTGTTACAAAAAAATATTGAATTCTCATAAAGTTAAAATCTTGCATGTTTCCTACATCTTTGTGGGTGATTTGAAAATAAATCTCCCTAAACTTTTTTCTTCAGATGTATTTCAAAAACTTGTCCATTTTATCAGCTATTTACCCTGTAAATTTCATCGAGCTATCTCTACGATATCACAATAAAAATTTCATTCAAAGCATACAATATCGAAAATTCCAGTTGTAAAAGGGTGAATAAAAAATTGATTAAAACTAACTAATAACTTCTTTTTTAGTAACCCTCGACGCAAAAAGAGGGGTGTTATAAGTTTAACGTGTGTGTCTGTGTGTCTGTCTGTGGCATCGTAGCTCCTAAACGGATTTTGATTTAGTTTTTTCTTTTGTTTGAAATGTGACTTTATCGAGAGTGTTCTTAGCTACAATTCAAGAAAATTTGTTCAGCCGTTTGAAGATCATCAGCTCTTTTCTGGTTGTCGAAGGGATATGGGCAACTTCTACTGGTCTGATCGTTTCAAAATTTGCTATCTTGTGACTTCAATGATATTGATGACATGCGACAAGAAGGAGGTCATTACAACTTATCATAAACTTAAAGAATCAATAAGGACACAATACCTCTACTGTAAGCTGGGTATCATGCTGTTTCAGATGATGCTTGAGTATCAGGTCAAGGTTATCATGTTATTGTAATATCATTGAAGTCACAGGATAGTAAATTTCGAATCGATCAGACCAGTAGAAGTTGCTCATATCCCTTCAACAACCAGAAAAGAGCTGATGATCTTCAAACGGCTGAACAAATTTTCTTGAATTGTAGCTAAGAACACTCTCAATAAAGTCACCTTTCAAGCAAAAGACAAAACTAAATCAAAATCCGTTTTGGAGCTACGATGCCACAGACAGACACACAGACACACACGTTAAACTTATAACACCCCTCTTTTTGCGTCGAGGGTTACTAAAAAAGAAGTTATTAGTTAGTTTTAATCAATTTTTCATTCACCCTTTTACAACTGGAATTTTCGATATTGTATGCTTTGAATGAAATTTTTATTGTGATATCGTAGAGATAGCTCGATGAAATTTACAGGGTAAATAGCTGATAAAATGGACAAGTTTTTAAAATACATCTGAAGAAAAAAGTTTAGGGAGATTTATTTTCAAATCACCCACAAAGATGTAGGAAACATGCAAGATTTTAACTTTATGAGAATTCAATATTTTTTTGTAACACATTCGTTACATCTATGGTTACAAATGTTTATGCACTCGAAAGGGTCACTAATCAGCTAATTTACAAAAAAAATTACTCATGTATCTCAACTATTCACTTCACTATGACCAAAAGTGTCGTTATAGTCAGAGTTTGATTCAAAAACATGAAAAACATTCATAACTCGAAAACTACAAAAAATCGCGGAACATACATGGGGGTGATTTGGGTACCTCAAAGGATGTTCTACCTCTGGACTTCCGCTTGACACTACTTTCTGGGACACGCTGTATATAATACTAAATTGTTCAATTCATTCAAATACCCTAACTTTAGGTACACACTTCCTTACTAAAATTTAAATGCGAAAGTAACTCCGTCTATCTGTCTGTCTGTTACTTCATTACAACCAACCACTGAACTGATTTTGATTAAACTTGGTACAGATATAGTCTGGATCCTGGAGAAGGAACTAAGATACTTTTATTAAACGCGGAATACGCGATAACGACACGCGGGTGGACCCGCGAACAACTTCTAGTTCTGTATAAAGCTCACACAACGTTCAAGCAGTGACAAGTTGCTACCTGTAGCACATCGCCTACTGGCACCATTACTCGTTTCACTGTACACGAGTATAAATATTAAAGCTCAATTCACAACATAGTACCGGTACCATTCCAGTATTGATACGATCTTGATTCGATTCGTTTTTATCGGTAATTAAAATCGTTTCGCTCAAATCACCATACAATATCGGAAACATATCGATCGATATATCAATTATTATGTCAAAGATATCGATACATTCTCGCTGTACCTAGCGGCAATTGTTGGGTTGTCAACTTTGTGAAGAAATGCAACAAGTTCTTCTCCATAGTACGAAGTATTTATTTATTTCAACTAAACTTACAAATATCATTACAGGAATGTCCCCAATGTGATTTTGTAGTACTTATTACTAAATTTTCTAACAACTAGATATTACTGTTTTATTGTAACAACAAATAACATAAATTAACGGTAAAAACACTTTTTAAAAACAAGCTTTTATTATTAAGTTTTTTTACCATTAATTATTTTTTTAGTTACGATTGAGAATGTTTCTAAGTCTTTTTTCGTGTTTTCCTCAGCAAGCTCTTTCATTTGATACCCATACTGTGGTAGTACAGAAAAACTAACTAGTCCGCCATCTTGTATGATCCGCCATATTGGAATTAGAATGACATCACATAGCTAAGCATGCATTGTCATCCAAAATAAGCGTGTATACCAAATTTCAGCTCAATCGGATAAAGATAACTAATTTAAAATTCAGTTGCAAGATTCCACCCGGACAAACATACATACCTACATTGCAAGTTAAATAAAAGCTTGTAAAAAAGGGCTCTAATTGTGAATTCACCCAGAACACAACAGAATAGATACAACTCCTCTGCGATAAGATTAAGGATGCGGAGCGCGCACGTGAGTGGCGCTTCGTCCACCAGCTTGGTGCGGCCTCGCGGCACCGCCAGCAGTCACGGTGGCCGCCGCCGCCAAAACTATTTGGATCCGCACAAAACTAATTCTTGCCCATAGTCTGGCCGTCGGTCCCGGGTGTCATACGAATACCTATGACAGTGGTTACGGGTAATCAGAAGCGCAAAAGTCTGAGAATAGGTCTGACCTTAGGATATCGGCATTGCCCAGTAACTGGGTTTCGGCAGTCTGATAGCAATGGCTCCGGGTAAAATACTGGTATTCAGCCGTACCTGGTTAGAGTGGAAGCTGACCCCAACATAGTTCGGAAAACGCTAAGCAGAAGAGTATCATTGTATCGTGCCATAAAAATGTCAAGTGTGACTATTGAGCGTGAGTTCTGAGTTCAATTCCCAGATCGGGCAAAGTGTTATTGTGTTACTTAAACAATGGCGAAATGAGGGTATACTATACACCTCTGCCGGACCCGGCTGTCGACCGACTCAGTTTGCTATCTCCTTTCGCCTACGATTTTCGTGACGAGAGAAAAAGAGATAACAAATATAGTTACAGGTTTTTTTTTTTTTTTATTTATTACTAGGCCTGCGTTTGGCCGCCATCTCGCCTGATGTTAAGCGATGATGCGGTCTACGATGGAGCACGCTTGCCCAGAAGAAACCGATTCACTCGTGACTTGAAGACACCCAAATTGTAGCTGTCGGGGAACACCCACTCGGGCAGCGCATTCCACTGTTTGGCGGTTTTCACAATGAAAGTGGAATCAAAGCGCTTCGTTCGGGTTTTTGGTATATCAACCATGAACCGATGGCGCTTTTTCGTGCTTCTGGCCGTCCGATAGAAAAAAGGGCAGGGGGGTATTAGATCATGCAGATCTGAAGCACACTCTCCGAAATGTGTCCGATAAAAAACCGATAGACTGGCAACTTTGCGCCGATGCTCAAGACTTTGGAGCTTGGTCTGAACGAGGGAGTCGTCGCTGATGAGCTTCTTGGCACGCCTCTCAATGGACTCCAACGCCTCAAGCTGGTATTTGGCTGAGCCATCCCAAAGGTGCGAGCAGTACTCCATGCACGAACGAACCCGTGCTTTATACAGTTGAAGCAACTGTTCCGATGTGAAGTACCGCCGCACCTTCGAGAGGACACCCAGCTTTTTAGCAGCCAATTGAGCTTTGGACTCAATATAGGAGCCAAAGTTGAGGGTTGACGTCAGAGTAACGCCCAAGAGCTCAAGATGGTCAGTTATCGGTATAGACACATCTCGAAAAGTAGGAGCCAGCTGGAATGGCCTCCTTTTGGCAGAGAACAGACACGCCTGGGTCTTTGATGCATTGAACTTGACCAGGTTGGCATCGCCCCAATCGGAGACTGCCTTAAGGGACAAATTCAAGCGCTCGACCATGGCCTCTCTCAGAGACTGAATTTGTGGTCCACCGGTCCGTGCATTGGCTACATAGCTCTCTACCACAGTGCTGTCGTCTGCATACCTAAAGGTTCCGGGCTTTAGCAGGTCGTTGATATGCAGCAGGAAAAGCGTCGCAGAGAGCACTGACCCCTGGGGGACACCGGCATTAATAGCCATTCGATCTGATGAGCAGCCATCAATGACCACTCGAATCGAACGATTCCTCAGGAAGTCCGATATCCACGCAACGAAACCGGTAGACAAGCCGAATGAAGAAAGCTTACCAATAAGGCCATCATGCCAAACCCTGTCGAAAGCCTTCGAGATGTCCAGGGAGACGGCGAGCGTTTCCCCATGTTTCTCGATGGCCTCACTCCATACGTAAGTAGCGTACGCTAGAAGGTCTCCAGTAGACCGGTTTCGGCGGAATCCGTATTGCCGATCACTGAGGAGGTCATTAGCTTCTAGGTACGTTAGGAGCCTACTATTAAGTATACGTTCCATAGTCTTGCAGAGTATGGACGTAACTGAGATGGGCCTATAGTTGGCAGGGTCAGCACGACTACCTTTTTTGGGCACGGGTTGCACGTTGGCAAGCTTCCACGATTTCGGCACTTGACCAGTCTCAAGAGAGAGACGAAAGAGGCGCGTCAGCACAGGAGACAGCTCAGGCGCACATGTCCTCAGAACTATGGCTGGAATACCATCTGGGCCACTGGCCTTGTTCACGTCAAGATTGCGTAGCGTTTTGCGAACCTCCTTTTGGCGAATGCGAATTTCCGACATAAATGTCGCACAGTTATTCGGTGTTGGAGGTATCGCACTACCAGCATCCAGGCGTGAAGACTCCGCAAACAGAGAAGCAAACAAGTTAGCTTTCTCTTCAGCGGTGTGAGCCAGCGTCCCATCAGGTTTCAGCAGTGGGGGTAGGGAGGGGCGGCAGAAGTTCGCTTCGACTGATTTAGCTAGGGACCAAAACGCTTTACTACCCGCAGGGTACGAAGCCAATTTGTTCCCTATTCGACTAATGTGGTCAAAGCGAGCCCTCTGAAGAACCTTTTTGCAGGACTTGGCAGCCCTGTTAAACGCCTTAAGGTTAAAATAAAAATCCTGACGTAGAGGTACACGATTGCAGTGCTGATGCATGCGTACCGTCAGTTGGGACAGGTCAACTCAAAGCTCCCCTAGCTTTAGCTTACCCGTCGCCCGACCAGTAACAGGCCCGAGAAGGCGGCGCGCTGTGTTCCGTGGGCGCCTCTCAGGAGGACATGGGGCAAGGCCCCACAGAAGAAGAGGTCTGCCAGGGGCTGGCGGACCGAGACCTGCCGGGGTCGCGGTGCATGCAGCTGCGAATCCCGCGACCCCGGCTAAGGATCAGGAGAAGGAACACCGTGGGTTTTTAGCCGGTATATTATATATTCATCCACATCACTGTCATCTGGGAGCATGCTCAGAAGACTGGCAGTGGTGCCACGCTGGATGGCAACGCTATTCTTTGGCCAAAGAATAACCCAGTCCTCTGGTCACGCGAATTTCCGACCAGTATTTGAGCAATTTCCTTGAAGAGTAGATGTGCACTCAGACCAAGCCAAGCGTTTCGACCCCAATTGAAATACAAAAACAACACTAAAAAGTTTTTGTAAACGAAAACTGACTAACGTTTGCAGTTCGTTTGCAGTTTGGTAACAATTTCGTTACTATAATTTGCCCTCTGTCATATAAATCATTTATCATTTTACAAACCGAATCGTTTAACAACTGGTTTATCAATTCGTTCTGAATCAGGGTGCTGGTTGGTTATTAAGTCATCGGCTAGGAGAATTATATAACCAGTTTGTCTCAGTAACACAAGAATACATTTTACGATTATCGACAGGATCAAGTATATTCATAAATTCCAAGAATGCAAATAAACGTCAAATTAGTGAGGAAATACGAGTATTATTCAGAATCTGTACAGGGTGGAAACGTTAAGTGTCAACAGGCGATTATTTCGTCAGTATTGTTAGTATTGAACAACTTTTAGCTAATATCAAAACTAGGTTGTGTAGGGAACAATTTTACACCGTTGTATTTTGTTAAATAAAATCACTTTATTTAAAAAAAAGATTTTTACTACATACGTAATTGAATGTCGGCATTATGCAAAATATACGGTTTTATGGGATTACTTTGTCTACATAAAGTCGTTTTTTTTACTTTTATTGCAACTTTGTTGCTTACTGCACAATGTGACATTAATATCTGTTAAAAATAAAACTTTACGACATATTAAACATTTTCGTACTCTCATATTTTTTGCGTTTTTTTTCTTTTGTTTTTTTTTTTCGCTCTTTATAAAATAGTAAGGGTGACGCTTTATTCATTTCGTTACCAAGTTCCAACATCAGTTTAAAGTTTTATGATGTTACGTGTATTTATGGAATAATCGTCGAAACAGATTTCTTTTCATACTTTATGCATGGGCACAGTGTAAATCAATTTCAAACATAATGACGATTTAATTACGTTAAAACATTTATGTCATTTCATTCCGGAGGCAAACTAGTTGTGACATTAGATAACAGTTTTTCAATATCTGTGAAAATAACAAAGTAATCGCCTGTTGACACTTAACGTTTCCACCCTGTATAGTTTGATAAAGAACAATAACTCTGTCAAAACGCGAGTCTAAATAAACACTAAATAAAATTATAAATGAAATCAAACCTTTTTCTTTTGTTTTTGTTTGTTAAAAAAATATCTAAACAATAGAAGACTATTATTTTTTATTAGAAATATCGAAACTATTACAAAAATAATAAGCAACAGTAAAAAAACACAAATTAAATAATTAATAAAATCGCCAAATTATAAACAGTTCAAAATTGTTCACAATACAGTGGCAACACTACTACCCATGACGTCATAAATTAAAAACTGACTTGATATCACTCTGTAATATCCGTTTCGCGTGAAAAGAACAGAAAATTCCCATCAACAAACTTCGAAAGCGTGTACCTGTCTCCTCTATTATTTCATCGATTTAATTCATTTTTTCACATGCCGTGAAATAAAACAATACTAAATTGTTGTACATTTTTAATAGTAGACAAATACCCTATTAGCAAGATCTGTTTAACATTAAATTTGATCAGAAAAGTAAACAACTAAAACCGTGCAGTGCAATGGCGTAGCGTCCGCTTCTTCGGGATCTCGGGTCAGATTCCTGCATCTGGACAAATTGTACGGCCAAGGGCTTGTCCACATCTCCACGTCAAGACGTCGTCAACGTGAAACGGTGCGGTAACGCGGCACGGTGCGTTGACGTGACGTGCAAATTTAAGTTACCGTATCGTACCACGTTCCGCCTCTAGCCGCAAGCGCGCACACGTATATGCGCTCCGCCCGCGCTCTCCACGCCCACGAGTCAGTCGCCGTCTATGAGTTCCGATGCTTTAAAACCATACCTTACTGTTTCTCTTATTAAAAATCAGGATTTACATGGTCAACGATAAATCTAACAATGATCATGACGTGCATTTTTACGATACAGTAACGTAAATTTGCACGTTACGTCAACGCACCGTGCCTCGTCACCGCACCGTTTCACGTTGACGACGTCGTGACGTGGGGATGTGGACAGGCCGAATCACTTGCGTTAACGGTGAAGGAAAACATCGTGAGGAAACATGCACATCTGCGAGGCTATAAAATGTTCATGATGGTGTTTTAAACTGTCAACCCGCACCAGACCATTGCCGTGGACTAAACCCTTATTTTAACCGTTTAATAATTTAAACCGATAACGCTCGGTAAATTATAGGAATCGGCCATTAGTACACCCTTCCTATCATCGTAGCATCACTTTTAATGTTATACTCTATATCAATCAACATTACGTAACAAATCGATATTGATGTCCCCTCGTAACCCGATGACGGGAAGCCCCATAGATTACCAATTTGTCCTGTCATATTTACACCATGTAGTTGTTAATACTGAGTTACATGCGAGGGGTGATAGTTACACCCTTTTTATGCGGTTAAGAGTAACCTATATCAGTGTAAACTTATGCAGTTGATTTATAAAAGTACGCACAGTTTTCTGCCTGTTTGACCAGAAATTACCTTTCGAAGTACAAAGCGTTGAACAGCTTTTGCATCCTAACTATCCTAATCCTAACTAATATTATAAATGCGAAAGTAAGTTTGTTTGTTACCTTTTCACGCCTAAACTACTCGACCGATCATCCTGAAATTTTGCATTACGTTGTCAGGTGTACAGAAACGGACATAGGGGTACCCTTCATCCCGAAAAAAAGTACTGTTCCCGAGGAAAACAACAATAACGTTCATAGATGGCGCCACGTGTCTTTCGTATGATGATTGAATTATATTAATATAGAAACTTTAGTTGTGTGTTACGAGTTTTTTTAATCTAAATTAACGCGAGCGAAGCCGCGGGCAAAAGCTAGTGATGATGATGATGATGATGTGATCCGACCGATTTCGGCCATGGCGATTGCTTCAGCTCCGCTGTAGTTGTCGTTCGTGAGCTCGCATGTGGCTTATGTAACCAATCTTCTTTGTGAAGATCCTCGCAGATTGCGGGCACGTGAGCACACCATCTATGTAATTATAGTTAATTGCCGCAGGTGGTCGGGCTTTCAAGTGGTCACGCTTAGCATCAAGCTCAAGGCGCCGCTGTAATTCAACCTAATTATTCACTACTAGCAAAAGCTAGTAGTGAATAATTAGCTCATTACTGTCCCACTGCTGGGCATGGGCCTCTTCTCAGAATGAGAAGAGTTTAGGCTTTAGTCAACCACGCTGCTGCTAGACTGATGCGGTTTGGCAGACTACACACACCATCAAGAACTTTATGGAGCTCTCTCAGGTGTGCAGTTTCTCACGATAATTTTCTTTCACCGTTAACGCAAGTGATAAGAAATCAAACTTTGATCCGCACATGAATGCATTAGTAGTTCAAATTATCATTTAAATCTCAAACAATGGTCCCGAAAAATACGCTACTTCTAAAACGCTGAAATACAAAATGATTTATGATAAATGATGGAATCAGCGATAATTTGCGGAAATCCATGACATACAAAAATGCAATTAATACAATATCTAGCTTTAATTCCGCTGAACAAGATCGCTTGTTTGGATGCAGTATGCAGCACCACCCTCCCGCCCACAAGTATATGCACATGCAGAAAGAGTGAAAAAATAATGCAACCAAACCAATACGCGAACATAAAATGATTTATTATAAAAATACCGATTAGGATCTTATTGAACAAAAGGTATTTTGTGCTTTTCAAATTTTCTACACGATTAGACCCGAATCTGTATTTTTATAATGTGTACAAATCGCGAAAGTTTAAAAGCATCAAATGATTAATACTTAATATCCGGAACAGAAAAGACATTAGAATGAAAAAAGTTAAAACTCCCGTAGAAGTTTTACTAACAGTACAATATTCATCGGAATACAGTCATGAATTTGCTTCAATACAAATAAATTTAACAAAATATCAACACTTTGGCACTACAATACAAACATTATTACGGAGCGAGTGAAACAATATTAAATGTTATTTATTTGCGGAGTATTCCAACTTGTAGCACGTTCGAGCCCCGTTTAGCTCAAATAACATGAGAATGAACTCAAAACAATGGCTATTATATTTGTAAAGGGTTTCAACTAAAATCTATGTTATATTTTGAATTTGAAATGTCAATCTTATATGTTGAGAACTTATTTATTTATCTGGAAGCCAGTTGAGTATTCATGTTGGATTTTCGATATGCCTTTTAATTGTTTATTTGTTTTGTAATCGATTTAAGAAGAACAGTAGTCTAATTGGAGGTCAAGACTGAAAGAAAAATTACAAAAATATTATTTTTTCAAGTATTTATTTCACATGTTGTGACTATAAAAGCCTCATGGGTCTCACCTCCTAATATACAGTCACACCGATAATTCAGCCCTCATCAAGCTGTCTCCCCCCCTAAGCCCCCGCCAGCAACGCCCTAAGCCGAGGTCCGAGTCCCACTAGGGGTCGCCCTTAGTGCTGTTGTTGCAGGTAGTCATGATGTTAGTGTAGTACAAGTAGTTAGCTTGGGTTAAGACCCAATTTCACCACACTCTGTTAGTTATTAATGTCCTGTTAAACATTTTAACAGACTGTTAACAGTACATTGAAATTGACATTGACAGCTTAACAGACCGTTAACAACTAACATCGTATGGTGAAATTGGGTCTAAGTATTTTACTTAACTTACTTAATTTTGGATAGATGCAGTAGAAGAAGCAGGTGAAAGATAGGTTATTGAAAATGGCCGTTAATCAGCCAACCCACACTAGGCAGGCCAGCGTGGTGGTTTAAGGCCTAGACTCTGCTCATTTTGAGAAGAGCTTAATACCGGTGCCTAGCAGTGGGCTGATGTATGCTACGTTTTGTGTTAATTCCACGTTCGATTAACTTAGCAGTGCGACCATCGTGGGTGATCACAGGATAAAGATGGTACAAACATAGATTTCGTCTTTCTAAATCTTTGCAACGTTTTCCAAGAATTGGATTAACACAAACGTTGGTGATTAAAGGATTTCAGCACATGTATGTGTGTGTGTATGTGTGTGTACATCTTGGTGGGTGTATGTGTGTGTGCGTCCTGTTTATAGAGTATTGTTGATTCAACACGATTGATCACGGGATTTGAGATTTTTCTTTTGTTTTACAATTGTCTGGTGAGATTTTTCGAGGTAATTTAGAAGTTTTTTTACAATTTGTATCTAGGCTTAGTAATAGGGGACCCTAAACACCCTACACTGTCTGTACGTCCGTTCTTCCGTCTGTCTGTCACACGGTTGTATTTACCGTAATGGGTAGTTAGTTTTACAAAATATGTGTTACTATAGCCTCTATCATGGCAAGTATTAAAAACAATAAAAAATCTAAACCCAAAAATGCATTTTTTCAACGTTTTTTGCTTCTGCTCTATCTTAAAAACGATACTTAATATATATCAGAGTCACCCAGAGTGAAACTTGGTATGATATGTGCATACTCTATTGTTAAACAAAAACTAATGAAAACAGTTATTTCACAGACGTGTGTACGTGGTACGGAATCATTAGTGTGCGATTCTTTGAATTTAACGTTTTAAATAATCTAGCAATTTGAGCAGAAAAGTCCTGAGTACTTTAGGACCTACCCATCATCAGTTCTGTAACAAAGTTTTACGTGCCCTTGAGAGAAAATACCAATCTTGTTAAGTGGTTACAGCCTTTCAAAGCACTAATTGTTTCGTAAAAGATAAAACCTACTCGTTTTTCTCATTTATGAACTTTTGTGAGCCGTATATTTTTCGTTTTGAATCATAGTTATGCATTAGAATTATGGAGTGTACACACCTAGCTCACGAAACCAATGAACATGAACGTTTGTCACTTGTAGAATTTGACCAAAATTTGTATAGGACGAACCCTTTTTTTTTGAGTTGTATCGAGCCCTGTTTGTTGGCTTCGTTGGCTCGATGTAAACACTGCATTAAAAGAAAATGAAAATAACTTTTTCAAAATTAATAATATTTTTCGTTTTGAATCGTAATAGTTATGCATTGGAATTATGGAGTGTACACACCTAGCTCACGAAACTTATGAACGCGAACGTTTGTCACTTGTGGAATTTGACCAAAATTTGTATAGGACGAACCGTTTTTCTTTGACTTGTATCGAGCCCCGTTTGTTGACTTCGTTGGCTCGATGTAAACGCTGCATTAAAAGAAAATGAAAAAAACTTAATATATATGTTCTGCAAGGTTAGAAATATTATTGCGCGCTAACCACGAACTGTTTTCAAACCAAGGCCTTGCTCATATAATTAATCTTCTAATAGACACAACACAAAGTTTAACAGCACCTATTTTCATCCTAAACACGTCATATTCGGTTTGCACTTAACACCATTTATTTTTACGCAAACAAAAAGAAAGAAAAAAGGTGTTTCAAAGACATAAATCACTGACCGATCACAGACGACACTCCCAAATGCAATGTGTATAATTCAATCGTGTCACTTCAGAACGACAGTTATTTACTCAAATGTTTAGAGCTCCTGTATGACTGTACGTTACTCTTTGAATTTTTTCTTTTGTTCTTGATTTGTTACGCGGCCTACGTGAGCGATTTAGAAGCAAACGCGAAACGGCGCGACGCGATGCGAAAACAACAAACAGTCGATACCTATTGAAGTATCCTACGTGACCAAACACACGCGGAGTGCGGTGCGGCGCGGCGCGAAGCGAAGCGAACGCGATCAGTTGACTTGATATTTTTACGCGAACTGGATGCGGTGCCGTACAATGCTAATGAAAGGAGGCGGCGTGCGGCGTGCGGGTCGCGAGCTCGTTGTACAAAGCCGCCGCTTCGCACCGCATCGCATTGAATTCGCGTGTCACCGCATCGGATCGTTTCGCAATCCCGTTCGCTTTGAACCGTCTACGTAGTACGTCGCATTAAGGTTGCGGGTCGCGGCCTGACCGAGACAAGAGTCCAAGACGCGAGATAGAGACACGAGACCGAGACCGCGACTTAACGTTGGGCTTTCACTGCTTTCAAGAAGCAAATTCTACTAAAAAATTGTTGCCAAACCGTAAATGAACCACTACCGTCTGAATGTACGACGACCAACGTCTCCGTTAGAAGAATTGGCCCGCGTTCGCTAGCGGGACTGTGACAGGAGACCGCGATGCGAAAGCGTAAAGGTGGCGGTTCGTGATGACTCGATCCTTTTTTTTTTTTTTTTTTTTTTTTTCGTGGGAAAATCCTCTTGGATACCCTTCGTCTGGGGAAGGCGAAGGGTTATGCCGGACTCTTACCGGCTAAATAAAAATCCACGGTGTTCCTTCTCCTGACCCTTGGCCGAGGTCACAGGATTCGCAGCTGCATGCACCGCAACCCCGGCAGGCCTCGGTCCGCCAGCCCCTGGCAGACCTCTCCTTCTGTGGTGTCTTGCCCCACGTCTGTGACTCGACCCTGACATGAGACAGGGACAGGAGAACGAGACCGCTACTTGTCGTACTGTATTCAGAGTCGCGGTCTCCTGTTTCGGTCTCGCGTGCGAACTGAACACATTAAAGCCCGGTGCCAAGCAGTTTACTGTGTTTCCTCGTGTGCATATATGCCAGAGGGGTATAGGTGAATCCCTCCATATCTCTGTTACTTGGATTCGTATGCTCCATCTTAGACCCTGTCTGCATTAACTATCAGGTACGACTCGACAAACCGATATACACTGAGTTGCAAGAAAGATACCATTAGGTGATCATTAACTAATCCGTCATTAAAAATAATGTTTCCATTAAATTAATGGCTATTGCATGAACACTAATTAGGTCGTAGTTCGTTCTTCATTTACTAATTATCATATTGAAATCATGGGGAATTTGACACATCAAAAATTAATTTTAATGGATAGTTAATCATTCCAATAAATCTAGCTTCTTGCAATGGACAGAAGAGGTTAATGAAGCATTAACATTCTAATGAGAGCATTAAAATTTAATGGACCTTTCTTGCAATTGAGTGTAAGTCAAGTGATAAAAAAATAGATTTAAACGTAATCACGTCATACCCGTACCTCATTTTTACAGATGTCCCTCATCAATAAATTCAATTTCATGAACAGAAAAAGATTTATTTATGTTCGTTCACTAAAACAACAGCCAGTTTTCTAACGGTTTAACAAGCGAAACTTAATTGCTTCCTCGTTCCCATGCCTACCGGTGTTCGACTCGACCTGGCCCGTAAATCTATCATCAGCTTATAACACTGCCAAGTTTTCTAATTATTTCTACTTCATTCTTAAGTTCATTGTTAAACTTTTTTTAATCTTTATGAAATGTCGTGCCTTTAACCTAGAAGGTATCCGGATACTCTCGAATCTCGAATACCATACGTGTTCTGCGTAGCCTTTTCCCAACTGTGTCGGGGTCAGCTTCTAGTACAACCAGATGCGGCTCTTCTTCTATCGTGTCGGCACGAGTATACAAGAATAGCTCCTGCCGTGGTGAAAAGATTAGCCAGTCAGCAAGGATGGTAGTGAGGCTGACTGCCCAGGGTGCGCCGGACGTACTGAAGTATCGTCACTCGTGGAGGCTCTTTTCATACACCCCCAGATACCAGAAGAGGTACCAGATGCGAATGAATACCAGTATTTTATACCGGCTTCCCACGATGCGTGATAGCGCGCACTGCGACGCACGAGCTCGCACCGACGCACCATGGGAAGAGACTCGTCTGTGGTAACGTGGACGCGTGCGGAGCGGTGCGCCGTATCCACATCACACACCCTTATAATGTGGCTTCGCACGGTGCGTGATTTTACAGATGATACCACGCACAGCCGGTGCGCGTTACCATGCACCGTGGGAAGCCAGCTTTACATGGAACGACTGCCATCAGACCTCCGCAACCCAGTTACTGGGCAATGCTGATATCCTAAGGTTAGACCGGTTGTCAGACTTTCGGGCTTCCGACTACCCGTAACGACTGTCATAGGTATTTTTATGACACTCGGGATCGAGACGGTTTAACGTGCTCTCCGAGACACGGAGGGTTCTCGATGTGTAACGAATGGTCACTCATCCACGACTGACCGTGGCAAGCTCAGCTTAACCTTGCAAATCATATGATCCGCGCGGTTATTAATTAGCCACAAGCCCCTCCAATAATACCATACTTACATATACAGCGTGTCCCAGAAAGTAGTGTCAAGCGGAAGTCCAGAGGTAGAACATCCTTTGAGGTACCCAAATCACCCCCATGTATGTTCCGCGATTTTTTTTAGTTTTCGAATTATGAATGTTTTTCATATTTTTTAATCAAACTCTGACTATGACGACATTTTTGATCATAGTGACGTGAATAGTTGAGATACATGAGTATTTTTTTTTTTTAACTTAGCTGATTAGTGACCCTATCGAATGCATAAACATTTGTAACCATAAATGTAACGGATGCGCTACAAAAAAATATTGAATTGTCATAAAGTTAAAATCCTGTATGTTTCCTAAATCTTTGTGGGTGATTTAAAAATAAATCTCCCTAAACTTTTTTCGTCAGATGTATTTTAAAAACTTATCCATTTTATCAGCTATTTACTCTGTAAATTTCATCGAGATATCTTTACGACATCACAATAAAACTTTCATTCAAAGCATACAATATCGATAATTCCAGTTGTAAAAGGGTTAATTAAAAATTGATTAAAACTAACTAATAACGTCTTTTTAAGTAACCCTCAACGTAAAAAGAGGGGTATTATAAGTTTAAACGTGTGTGTCTGTGTGTCTGTCTGTGGCATCGTAGCTCCTAAACGGATTTTAATTTAGTTTTTTCTTTTGTTTAAAAGGTGACTTTATTGAGAGTGTTCTTAGATATGATTCAAGAAAATCTGTTCAGCCGTTTGAAGATCATCAGCTCTTTTCTGGTTGTTGAAGGGATATGAGCAACTTCTACTGATCTGATCGATTCGAAATTTACTATCCTGTGACTTCAATGATATTACAATAACATGGTAACCTTGACCTGATACTCAAGCATCATCTGAAACAGCATGATACCCAACTTACAGTAGAGGTATTGTGTGCCTATTGATTCTTTAAGTTTATGATAAGTTGTAATGACCTCCTTCTTGTCACATGTCATCAATATCATTGAAGTCACAGGATAGTAAATTTCGAAACGATCAGATCAGTAGAAGTTGCTCATGGATATGAGCAACTTCTACTGATCTGATCTGATCTACTGATCATCAGCTCTTTTCTGGTTGTCGAAGGGATCTTCGACAACCAGAAAAGAGCTGATGATCTTCAAAAGGCTGAACAGATTTTCTTGAATCATAACTAAGAATACTCTTGATAAAGTCACCTTTCAAACAAAAGAAAAAACTAAATCAAAATCCGTTTAGGAGCTACAATGCCACAGACAGACACACAGACACACACGTTAAACTTATAACACCCCTCTTTTTGCGTCCAGGGTTACTAAAAAATACGTTATTAGTTAGTTTTAATCAATTTTCCGTTCACCCTTTTACAGCTGGAATTTTCGATATTGTATGCTTTGAATGAAATTTTTATTGTGATGTCGTAGAGATAGCTCCATAAAATTTACAGGGCAAATAGCTGATAAAATAGATAAGTTTTTACAATACATCTGACAAAAAAAGTTTAGGGAGATTTATTTTTAAATCACCCACAAAGATTTAGGAAACATACAGGATTTTAACTTTATGACAATTCAATATTTTTTTGTAACGCATCCGTTACATCTATGGTTACAAATGTTTATGCATTCGATAGGGTCACTAATCAGCTAATTTAGAAAAAAAAAATACTCATGTATCTCAACTATTCACGTCACTATGATCAAAAATGTCGTCATAGTCAGAGTTTGATTAAAAAACATGAAAAACATTCATAATTCGAAAAGTAAAAAAAATCGCGGAACATACATGGGGGTGATTTGGGTACCTCAAAGGATGTTCTACCTCTGGACTTCCGCTTGACACTACTTTCTGGGACACGCTGTATATAATTATTACTCAAGCATGTAATCCCCGATGGGCTAAGGAGACTTGTTCTCTTTTTACAGGAGTCTGTACACCCACGTTTCGCCTCTTGAATTAAGTCCCATGTAATAGGTGGCGAGCCTATTGCCATTTTTCTGGCACAATTATCGTGCTAGGTTCGTCGCTCCTAGGAATTGCTTTCTCGACGAAGGGGAATTGTATTCTCAATCCGTCCCACCACGGATTTTAAATACAAATTATATCGAAACGGCTTTCATTTAATATTGTTCCATTAACAACCAGGGGCCCAATTCTCCAAAAATAAATCTTGAAAAATCACAACCGAACCAAGGCCGAACCGTTCATTCAGACAGTTCTCAATTTCAAAAGCTGTCTTATTGTTTGACACAAAAAACAAAATCAATAATTTTGAAAGTTTTCGAAAACAAAAACTGACTGACGGTTGTGGTTCGATTGCGTTTGTCAACAATTTATTTTAGGAGAATTAGGCCCCAGGAGCCTGATTCACCTAACTAAAGAAGTTCAGTTGCAGTGTAGTTGCAGTAAAGTTTCAATCAAAACAACATTTTTCGTATTCCCTTAATAGGCTATCGCTGTCAGATATGCTCGCGTGAACTTAACTGCAGCGTCACTGCAACTGGATCGGTGGGTCATGAAATTACGTGAATTAGTTTACAGAAGAGAGTAGTTGTCGTAGACTCCATTTCTCTTTCTCTCTCTCTTGGGTCGGCACGAGCCACACGAGAATAGCTTTTGCCGTTGTGAAAAGATTACCCAGTCATCAAGGATGGTAGCAGGGCTGACTTCCCAGAGTTCGCCGGACGAAATTATGTATCGTCAAATCGTACACTTAGTCCAAAAGATAGATAACTGGGCTTTTTTAGCAACTTGGAAGACGTTCATCGCAAAGGATTAAGTTGAGTTGAGTTAATTTTTACTATACTGCAGCCCAATTGTATTACCAAAATTGTTTTAATCGCAAACACACCACATCCAAACCAAACATTTAAACGCTATTCGTAAACAAATCATAACGATTTTATCGTGTAAATTTTATCGGAACAAAAACGTCGAAACCGAATCGAGGAAGTCAATAAATTTGAAGGAAGAAATTTGAGGACACGTTTGGTGCAGTGGCTGAGCGATTGGCTTCTGCGCTGCGGGTCGTGGGTTCGATTCCCACACGGAAAAAAAAATTTTATGGCCTACAGATGGTTGTTTCGGGTCTGGGCGTTTGTGTCTGTGAGATTTGTATCTGTAAACGCACCCACGATACAAGAGAAATCTTAGTGTGGGGCAATGGTTTTAAATTAAAAAAAATTGCTAATAGCGGGTAGCTGTAACAACGGAAACTATACAACCTCTTTACGATTGCATCGCAACTGAATCTTAACAAAACCAAAACAGAACTTCTTTAGGTTCCAATGATATATTCACAGTCACGTCTAGCGATAAACCTAATAATATAATAATAGGTGTGTATTACATTTCACATAAAACATGACCCGTTGTATAACTGGAATCGATGAATACCGTACCGAAATTGTTCCAATGGGAATTATGGATTTTTTTGTTTATTGCAGTTTCTCTCATACTTTTTATATACAAAGTGGGGATGATCAGGGCCGTATTTAACCTATTGGAGGCCTTAGGCATATTAGGATAATGAGGCCCCTATGACCTTCACAAAGCACTATTTTGTTACATTAGACAAAGAAAGTAGATAAGCAAAGTTTTTATTTCTTTACAGTCACATTAATCCACAAAAGTAACTCTTTTAGCATTCACAGGTAAGTGCTCAAAAATCTATGTTGATCGAAGAAGTAGGTACCCTACTGTAATCGTGAAGAAAGACAAAAAAAAAAACTAGTTCACTGGTGATTTTTCTTTAAAACTGTACTTGCTTAGTATACATTAAGATGTATTTTTTAACATGCTGAAATCGGAAAGCCTGATTTTCGGGCGAGAGTAGAGTAGCTTCGCGCATGCAAAAGCTAATAAGCAAGTAGGTATTGCAGGTCATTATGTTTTGATTTTTTCGAATTAAATGTTTTTCGGTTATAAATAACGTTATCGTTCGGTAATCTGGCAGGAACTAGGGGGGCCCTATCGATCTGCTTTAACTTATAATAAAAATACTCTAGTTTTATGTAAAATCGCAGACTGTTTAAAATCACAAATCACAATGTTTAAGATTCTTAAATAATCTGGAAGAAATGGGCAATTTTGTATCTAAACTTATAAGAATTAAAGATAATTATGAAACAATCTGTGATTTTAAATAGCAAGATTACAAACATGACAAATATTGTGTCACATTATTATAATGAAACTGAATGAGGTTAGAAATTTAAGTTAGTCTTTTAGATATGACTTTAAAGAGACGTTGACCTCTGAGTTTGTTTCGCTTTTCTTCTCAGAACTAGTCAGATAGGAAACGCCGGCGCCACCTAGTCTTAAAAAAAAACTTACATTGACTTGTAAAAGTGTCTGTAACAGATTTATTTACAGAAATAAATATCATTAATAAATATTTTCTTCTATCGACATTTTTATTTCTTAGTCTCCGCACTATGCGAGTGACATTCGTAGGTGTGCTTAGTGGAATAGAAAATTAATTATTTTAAATTTATATTTGAAGCCCACCTACAGGTGTGCTAAGTGGAATACTTTAGGTGTGCTTCGTCTGGGTGTGCTTCGTTTGGGTGTGCTTCATGGAATACCTCACCGTTACAAAATAAATGCTACGGTGCCGAAATATCGGAAACTCACAACAAATAATAAACGTGGTAAATAATTATCCCGTTTTAAGTTCTAACAAAAAAAAAACATGCCCATGAATACAATTAAATTATCGTAAAGTACAAGAATTATTCAAAATGAATAGAAATTTTAAAAAAAACAGCCAATTGCGTGTCGAGCCACGCACAGTAATAGGATTCCGTAGTTGCACAATAATGCGGACTTAGTAATTTTTCAACGGAATTTCTACGAAATGTTTACTTTTCTAAGTTCCAAGTTACAAGTTAAAATAATGAATTTTATAAAGTGATGCTTTTGGCCTCGCCGTAAAAGCACAGTTTTCGCAAGCAAACCCGCCAGTAAAAGCTATCGTATCTATAAATAAAAACAGTCTGCCCGTCCGTCTGTCTGCCACTGTTTTGTATTTCTGTCTGTCTGTGTTTTGATGTATTTTACTTTATGCAGGCGGATTCAGAATCGTCCCCGAAGTATAAATAAACTCAAGGTTCGAAACGGCTTAGTTCCTACTGAATGGTAGCAAGACTCTTTGTATTTAGATAGCTATTTTTGTATCGTTTTGTATTAATATTATGTCTACGTGTCTGGAGAGAACAAACGTTTGAATTTTGATGTCAATGTCTTGAAGATGAAACGAACGAGAATCTTTTTCGTCGCGTCATCACGGGGCCAATAACGTCACATTTGAAACGAAAGAAAGAAATAAAACATATTTATTTCCACACCCAGGCGGACGCACAACGCATACTAATAATATTATGTTTCTTAAAACTAATGTAAACTATATTCCTCCTTCCTATATTCCTTCCGTGTGGTGCCGGACGTAAAGAATAGCACTACCCTATCTCTTCCCGTGGGTAAAAGGAGACTAAGGGATTAACTAGAGGATGGGCAGCAGCGTTCTCTGAGTACTTTAACAATCATACTGCAATCGCCAACCCGCCTGCCAAGCGTGGCGATTATGGCAAACCCTCCCAGTATGCTTGGGGGAGGTCTATGTCCAGCAGTGGACGTCTTTTGGCTGAATGATGATCATGATGATGAAACTATATTTAGCTTAAATCTGAACATAAAATTTACTTACAAGTACCACAAGTGTGAGTTTTTTTACGTTACTACTGTAGTTGCGTCACACCAAAAATGTATGAAAATTTAGACAGAGCCTCTAGCGGCGAATAGCGTGACTAAAAATTTGTTTGCCAATTTTGGCGTGACGCAACTACAGTAGTAACGTAAAAACTCACACTTGGGGTACTAGTAACCCAAACATCCAAAAAATAAAACTATGGTCCATTTATAGTCTATGGCGTACTCCTTGTGCTTATGGCATAGGTTATCTAGGTACAGTCCGCGAGGCTTAAGCTGAGCTTTGCATTTTTGTGAGAATGAATGCAGGCGCGTCCTTTGCTTGGTTTAAACAGGTTTATACTGCTTCTTGGCAATCGATTCTATGTGCACTCACACTAATGCAACGCTCAGATTAGGCTTCGCGGACTGTACCTACGTATCTAATCAAAATATCTACTAAAAATCAACTTAATGTCTTGAATTTGCACGTCGCATGTGCGTAAAAATGAAGATCATTACTCAGCATAATGCTGTGACTTTGGACAAACCTAAGGCCAGCAGCGCTGATTTTCAGCAACAACCAACCAACATTTTGTGAAACATATTTCATTTCAAAAGGAAAAGGAATTTATAAGGCGGATGTCAGTGGAAACGCCAGTTAAGGACGCCCTTAGGCCCTCATTTACGGAGTCGCAGGGCGCCGCGCGTCGCGTTCGGCGTGGTGTCTCACGGCGCGTCGTACGATTTTTCTGTTTACGGAGCGGCGGTGCGTCAAGCGGCACTTATCATCGCACGCGTAAACAAAGACGTATGGCAATATAAGACGTTGTTCATAGAGATGCGCGGCGGGAAGCGTGGCGGGAAGCGTGGCGGGAAGCGTGGCGGGAAGCGTGGTGGTGCCCGCCGCTGCGCCCGTGGCGAATCCTCAAGAGTGTAGCAAAGCACGCGGCGGGCAACGCTGCGGCGCACGCGGGATTCTCAATCAAACTGACCAGTTTTAGGTTAGCGGAAGATGGGAGCGCACGTGTCGCAACTTGCAACATGTGTTGACGACCAGCAACAATCCTTTTTATACTTATATTTATGTTTCTTTTTGATATTGCTTCGTATGTTTTTTACAAAACGTCACTGTAAAAAAAAAGCGTCGTAAATAACGTTAGTAGTAACTTTTCTTTGGGACATATGTTACTGTTACAAGTAGCGATGCGGTGATGTATTTTGCTTACTATATAATTAAAAGTTGTAGTAGACATCCGTGTATAATCATGAAATACATCATAACCTCTTTCTCTTATTGACCTTTAAAGAGTTGTGTACGGTTCTGTAGCCGCTGTGGTGTCTGTGTACCGGGAATTCTTATGTGTGATGTGGAAGAAAACACCGATGTCTGTATACACTGAGCAGCTTTATTGTACTGAATCATAATACAAGTAATGCACAATTATGTGTGTGTGTTCGCGGGCGTCAGCATAAAATTGTCGAGCGTGCTCGTACATGCTCCCAAATCAAAAAAGGAAAACAAAATGTAAAATTAGATCAGAAATGTTAATACAATAATATAAAATAGGAATTAAGACTTAATATCTAACAACTGCTGGCAGGCGAGGTTGCTCTATCCACCTTGTCCACGCAGCTGGCATGATGACTTGTCCGTGGTTGAGGTTCACTGGTACTTCTCTCCTGTGGTGAGCTATGTGGTCCTTCGGTAACTCGAAGAACTGCACAATACCGTGCTTTTAGCTTGAGGGCAATCCATAGAACAGTTCCCACAACAGCAACAAGTATAATACTATACAAGATATAGCGATGTGTGTCGTGGGATAATACCACTTCATGCAATGTGTCTTGGTGTTTCTTCATCTGTTCTATCCTGGTTTTTAATGTATTCATTATCACTTCATGGTTTTCAGCTTCAAATGAATAGCTGTTGTCTGTTATAAAGTGATTTATACTCGATTCTTTCAGGTATAGTTCCTCTTCGTTCACGCTTATCTCACTGTGAAAGTTGTTATGCGAGCGAATTATGATGTTGTCTCCTTTCAACATACATCCAGGATTTAGTTCAATAATCCCAGTAGCACTTAATAGTCTTGAAGAAGTACCAGATGGGCAAAAAATGCGAGTGAGACATTGTTTACAACATGAGTAGAGCCACGCGCCATCATTGTGTAACTGTATCCACTTGTCTTTGCAATTTGATATAGTCGTGCGGCAAGCTGATAAGTTTTTATTGTTTATAATTTGTGCCTCACAGATTGTAGCGGCTTGCTTTATGTCATAAATAGGTAGTCCTAATGCACATAATAACAGGTGTGTTTTTAGTTGTACACATGTGCTTAGATCATTGTATGTCAGTAGCATCATCATGTCCTTCTTCAGGTTTATTGCCAGATATTCCGATGTAGGTATGACATGCTTTTCTGTTCGTCCCTGTATATACGGAATAGGTATGATGCGACTCAACTCGTAGTGTTCATTGTTTACTAGAGGTAGCTTAACTTCGAAGATAAAGAAGTCTCTAGTTAACTTGACGTGTACTCTTGATAGTTTGTACATTTGTCGAATGCACTGATGGCTGTTTGTGCATGGTAACGAGAGTTCGTTAGGTAATTGGCCGGAGATGATGTTCAACTGATCTTGTAGCTGATTTGGCTTCAGTAGATGTGCATCCACGCGTCCATCTTTCACATCG
This sequence comes from Amphipyra tragopoginis, assembly GCA_905220435.1. Taxonomy (NCBI): domain Eukaryota; kingdom Metazoa; phylum Arthropoda; class Insecta; order Lepidoptera; family Noctuidae; genus Amphipyra; species Amphipyra tragopoginis. The sequence continues at coordinate 19,577,651 of HG992009.1, forward strand.
GTTACTAAGTCGAGCAGTAACTGTTGAACTCTTCTTATGTTAGAAATGATTAAATTCGCAGCTAATGCAGACGACATCACATTGAGAGCGTTATTTCGTTCCAGTTTTATGCGTTCGTTGGTTTCCTGGAAGTGTTTGTTTATGAGTGTAAATTGTTTATTCATGACATCTTCGTTTCTTTTTAGAATGTTGTACTCGCCTTCTATGATTGAAGTTTGTTCTTTGTATAGGTTGAGTAAATGGTTTTCGTTTTTTTGTATTAGGTTAATGTCTTGGTCATATTTTTGGGCAAAATTTTCGTCAAGCACTCCAAATAGATAGTTTGCCGCGTAGCCAATTCCATTTATCAGACCCCTTTTTGTACGAGTTCCGTGTTCCGATCGCAAAACATCGTTGTAGTGCTGTATTTCTTTGATTTCGTGTTCTAACTGCGAGGCAATGGATGTCAAGGCTGATTCTTCCTTAGATAGACTGCTTAAATGATTAACATAATTTTCAATATTTTGTAAACTCCGCCAGTATGTTGTCATGTTGTAATATACAACCATTTTCCAGTCGTCTTGTCTTATTTGCATATCAGCAATTTTATCGAAATAAATTAATTTTGCTGATGATAATGTAGTGACATTTATTGCAGCTTGTTGTAGTGACGTAGTTATACAGCATACAAACATAAAAAATGTGCAAACGTAAGTACTCAAGGATCTTTTGGTAGGTTTCTTCTTCTTCTTTGATGTCTCACATGTTTGTTGTTTAGTGGCAGTGGCTTGATCTTCTTCACTCTCTACGCAACCTTCATCTTGTTCGATAGGTAGCCGTGATAATTTGATAATCGGCCGTTTCAGAGTGCCATTTTTCGTTTTTAGTGTCACCACTCGCACATGTCCATCCTTGCCAGGATGTGTCTCAATAACTCTTCCCAGGAGCCATTTAGACGGCGGCAAGTGATCATCTTTGACTAAGACAATGTCGTCAATCTCTAAATTCTTTGTTGGGCAATGCCACTTGCTTCTTGTTTGAAGTGTTTGTAGGTATTCTGATGACCATCTCTTCCAAAAATCTTTGTGCATTTTTTCAAGTAGTTGCCATCTAGTTGTTATGTTTCTAGTGTCGTCGTCAGGTGACAGCGGGCTCGATAATATCGGTCCTCCCACCAAGAAATGTGCAGGCGTCAGACAGTCCAAATCATCAATGTCGTTTGTCAATGGGATTAAGGGCCTCGAGTTGAGACATGCTTCAATCTGTGCTATCAGCGTGGAAAACTCTTCAAAGGTAAGTTTCTGTTCACCGATGACGCGTTTCAAATGGAACTTCATGCTTTTGACTGCTGCTTCCCAAAGTCCTCCTGCTGATGGCCAGACTGGAGCATTAAAACTCCACTCAATTCCAAGGTTTGCTAACTCACTCAAAAGTTCTTCATTAATATAATGTTTTAACGCTACCTGATGTTCTTGGCTAAGTATTTTGGCCGCGCCTACAAAATTGGTGCCGTTGTCGGAGTACATGCTCCTTGGTGTTCCTCTGCGGGCGCAAAATCGCTTGAAGGCATTTAGAAAGGCTGCAGTGCTTAAATCTGAGACCAACTCTAAATGGATGGCCTTTGTTGCCAGACAGACAAATACTGATATGTATGCTTTGTTTGTCTTAATCCCTCTGCCCTTGTTGGCCTTGACTTCTACATGGCCTGTAAAGTCGACTCCTGTGTGCGTAAATGGACGCGATGGAGTCACTCGCGGTTTAGTTAAATCTCCCATCAGCTGTTTGTTAGAGGACGTCTTGAAGCGATGACATCGGATGCACTTAATGATGTGACCTTTGACTGTCTTGACTCCTCTGAGTATCCAGTATTTGTTTCGTAAGTGTGTCAATGTTAGTCTTGCTCCCCCGTGCAACTTTGTAATATGTGCTTGATTGATCAAAAGTTCTGTTAGTCGATCTTTGTGTGGCAAAATTATTGGGTATTTTTGCGAGATCTTCAAGTCTGATTCTGTAAGACGCCCCCCAACTCTTAAGAGACCTTGGTCGTCCAAAAATGGATTTAAATTGAGTAGAGAACTTTTTACATGTACTTTGCCAGTTTTCTGTAAATCTGCAATATCGTTAGCAAAGTGTTTATTTTGCACAACCTTGATTATTGCATTGTGTGCGTTCTCAAGTTCCGCTGTTGTCAAGTAAGGCTGGCGAGCTTCGCTTTTGTTTTTATTAACACGTAAAATCCAGCTTAGTATTCGTAGAATACGTGTTATAGAGTTGTTATTGCGTAGAAGTTCTTCGATAATCAATGATGATGATTGAGTTGCACAGGCTAGCTTCTTGCTCTTCTGTTCTAATGTAGGAACTTCAAATTCAGTTGGAATATCAGGTACATTGTTTTCTGTTAGCCACTTAGGTGCCTCCCACCATAGATTGTGTTTGATAAGCTGCGACGGAAGTAAGCCACGACTAGCACAATCCGCCGGGTTCTCTTCAGATTTAACATGTTTCCAACACGACGATGGCATAATGTTTGTAATTTGAGTAGCTCTGTTTGCTACGAATGTCTTCCACCGTGACACATCGCCATGTAGCCATCCGAGAACGACCATAGAATCCGTCCAACCATGTATTGTTACTGTCTGTTTGTTTAACGACTCTATGACCTTTTTCATTAGTCTTGATAGGAGGTGTGCGCCGCATAGCTCAAGTCTGGGTAGCGTTACCAATTTTTTTATTGGAGCAAGTTTTGTTTTTCCTGCTACTATTCGTGTCATGTATTGGCCACTTTCCTTGGCGCTTCGGCAATAAATCACACATGAGTATGCTTTCTCCGATGCGTCGCAGAACCCATGTAGTTCTATAGGTTTTTGAGTGTCTCCGATCCATCGAGATATAGAAATCTGACCTATGTATTTTAGGTCGTTCCGGAAATCTTCCCATTCATTTTGTACATGTTCTGGCACAGGATCGTCCCAGCTGATATTTGTAGTCCAAAATTGTTGGAAAATTAGTTTCGCTTTGATAGTTGCAGGTGAGAGCCATCCTAGCGGATCGTATAACTTTGATAGCTCAGATAGCAACAATCGTTTTGTAATAACTTCGTTAGTTTTATTTGTTTGTATAGAATGATGAAACGTAAATTGATCCGTACAGGGATTCCACATAATGCCTAAGGTTTTGTTTGTTTCTGCGTTTTTAAAGTCGATCATGTTTTGACTTATTTGATCGTCTGACAGGTCTTCTAATATTCGAAGGTCACTACTCGCCCACTTGCGTAGATTAAAACCGCCTCGTTTCAGTAGGTCGATTAACTGCTTTTGTGTGATTTTTGCCTCGTGGATGTCATTGCTTCCTCCCAAAAGGTCATCAACATAGAGCTGACTGTCTAATGTTTCAGCAGCAAGTGGGTAATGTTCACCATCGTCCTTAATTAGCCGTTTTATTGTGCGCATTGCTAAAAAAGGAGCGGCCTTAGTCCCGTAGGTTACGGTACAAAGTTGATATTCTTTGATCTTATCGTCAGTCGAATCTCTCCACAGGACCTTCTGCAGATGTTGATCTTGTTCTTGTATTCTGATTTGTCTGTAGAATTTTTCTATGTCTGCAGAATAGACATATTGGAACCCTCTCCAGCGTAGTATCAATGCTTGTAAATCCTGTATGAGGTTTGGTCCGCATTCCATCAACTCATTCAAACTGCGGCCTGATGTTGTTTTGTTAGAGGCATTAAATACTACTCTGAGTTTTGTAGTGGTAGAATCTAATTTAATGACTCCGTGATGTGGTAGGTAGTAACTTGGTTCTAGAGGAATTGAACTCTGTTTCATGTGATTGAGACGTAAGTAGTCGGCCATGAAGATTTTGTAACTTTCCGCAAGAGCCTCGTCTCTGTCTAGTCTTTTCTCTAGTTGTCGAAACTGTGCCATTGCCTGTGACCTTGAGGATCCCAGCTTGTCTTCGAAACCCTGATTCATGGGTATTCTAACTTCGTATCTGCCGTCAGCCATCCTCTTAGTTGTAGTTGCGTATAAGGTTTCGCAGTATTGTTCATCAGATGTCATCGTTGTACTTTGTTCTGTTATTTCTTCGGTTTCCCAAAAATTCGAAATTTCCTCAAGGTTACTTAGCGTAGCGTGGCAATTGAATGTTTTGGTGTTGCCTAGAAGAACCCATCCGATCTTTGTTTGTTGGGCTATAGGCGCATGTATTGGTCCTCTCAGAATACCTCCCATGACAATTTCGGCGTAAACTCCTGCGTCCAGTAAAATATCTACTGGTCTTGAGACATTGTAGTTCGGGTCAGCGAGGTTAAGGTACTCTAAATGTGGCCAATGTTGTTTTTCAAATGTACAATTGGGTAAATTGTTCAGCAGTTTTGTCATGACAAGCGCCTCTATAGTGAAGTTATAGTTTCCATATATCGACTCGCAATTTAGTTGCACTATTCCATGACTTTTGTTATTTGAGATGCCAACTCCTGAGACGATCGCATCTTGTTTGCGTCTGTGAAGTCCCAATCGTTGCGCAGCAGATTCCGTAATCAAATTGATTTGGGAACCCTGGTCAAGTAGTGCTCGAAGTTTTATAGACATTCCATCCATTGCCATAATGTTAAGTTCCACCGTTGCAAGTAGCACTTCATTATAATTCCCACCAACGTGATTTGCCTTATGTTGCGAAGCAGTCGGTGCGCTTTTAGGTGTCATGTTAGCAGCAGGTTTCATATGTTGCGCCTTTTGTTGTAGAGCGTCATGTAGTGTCGTATGATGTTTATTGCTGCACACCTTACATGTTTTCGTGGAATTACATTGTTTGTCGTTATGGCAGTACAAACAATTCTCACACACTTTTAATTGTCCAATTGCATTTATTTTCTCTTCTGGCGTCATACTTTGGAACGATTTACAATAAAACAAAATATGATCCAATTTGCATAAAGGACATTTTCTTTCAGAGCTGGCGTGATATGTTTTTGGAGTGAATTTCCTGTTGAAGGATTTATTTGGTAGGTATTTTGATGAAAATTCCTTCACATCATTATTGTCCTTGACCTCTGGTTTGATGTAGGGGCTCTTGGTCTTCCAGTTGACTGGCTCTAGAGCCGTAAATTTGCTCTCCAGAAATGTAATGATTTCATCAAATGAAGGCAAGGCTCTTGGAGCTTTTCTTGATTCCATGTATGAACTGTAGGTCTCAGGATCCATTTTTTCGGTAAGTATGTGCACCAAGATAGGATCCCATGTAGTGGTATCGATTCCAAGATTGTGTATGGCATGAATCCTTTCCAAGGTCGTATCGTGGAGGCGTTTCAGTTCTTGAGAAGAATGTTTGTGTATAGTCGGCTGGTTTAAAAATATCTGGATTTGCTTTGTAAACAAGAGCTGCGTATTGTTGTACCTGCGCGTGAGTATATCCCAGCAGGCGTCATAGTTGTCGGCTGAGATATGAAGATGCTGCACTAGTCGCTCCGCCTCACCCTTGAGTTTTCCCTTAAGATGTTGCATTTTTTGTGACTTGCTTATCAAGGGATTGTTGTGGATGGCTTCAGAGTACAGGTCCATGAAGGTTGGCCACTGCGCGTAATTTCCACTAAATACCGGAATCTCCAATTTCGGCATAGTTTGATGTTGGTGAGATGTATGACTAAGTTTTTGGTTAAGTTGCCTTTTCGTGGCTTCGTAAACGCATTCATGCTGTACGTACTCTTGTTCGTAACCTACTTCAGATCCAATCAGTAGGTTATCTATTTGCCAATGTAGCTCATCAATAGTATTCCAGCGTGCCTGTAGCATTTGTAGTTTGTCTTCCAATTCCCACTTTTCCGAAATACTCGTAATGTCAATATTTCTAACGACTCTTGAAAAAGCTCGAAAATTTGTTCGTTGTTGACTGATCAGCTCGTCAGTTTTGGACAGCATACCTTTCTCCCTTGTAGTCTCTTCCATTGTTGATTTTCAGAAGAAGGTTGTTGTCTGTTGTAATCACTGCCGCTGCCGCGCTGATTGATGTAAATGTAGGGGACGTAAAGCCCAATGTTTTTGTTGGTTCCGTGTAAGTAGGTATCCTTCACAATATGTGCGACTTCTCAACTAGACCAGGGAGACCCGCTTCTGGGAGGCCAGTCCAGCCGATTCGCTATCAATGAAGGCACTCTTCACTTATACTTCACTTCACTCAGTTAGTTCGAAGGACCATAAAGTTTCATAGGTCACTGATCCGGCTCGAAGGACCAAAAAGATGTACGGTTCTGTAGCCGCTGTGGTGTCTGTGTACCGGGAATTCTTATGTGTGATGTGGAAGAAAACACCGATGTCTGTATACACTGAGCAGCTTTATTGTACTGAATCATAATACAAGTAATGCACAATTATGTGTGTGTGTTCGCGGGCGTCAGCATAAAATTGTCGAGCGTGCTCGTACAAGTTGCGTATTCCCCAAACTTCTTATGTTCCGTTGCTGTAAATACTGGACCACTTCTTATATTAAATAATTCACTTTTTAGCATTGAATTTTCTTCCAATAAAAAAACGATCAATATCGTATTCCATTGTGACGGTGACTACGTCTGCGTTCTGCAATTTCCAAATATGACTGGCAGAAGATTCCGCCGCGGGCATCGCTTCATCGAGAATTGCCGCTGCGTGCGCCGAAGCCAGCAGTGCCAGCCGCGAGCTCGGCCGCAAAAAACGCTCCATTTCAAGCAAACGCGTCTAAAATCGCTTCTCCCTAAACGCTCTCATACAACGCCGTATGTTTGAATTCAGTGCGGGCCGCGCCGCACAATGCGACGCGCGACGCCCCGCGTCTCCGTAAATGAGGCCTTAGGATACATCGATGTTATTGGTGATGTTCTTCCAAAAGGACAGGTGCGTGGTACTCTCAAACGGCGTGCGTGTATGAATAAACTTGGACAAAGCAAAAGGAGTATGTATTGATCTTAGCATGCGGCGTTCTGCAGTGTCTGCCTACCCCTATGGAGAAAAAGGCGTATGTTAATGTATGTATATTTCATTTCATGTCAGGGCTCGGAAACGTTATTTAAAATAACGTTTTTAAAACGTTTCTAACAGTTCTTTGTACAACATTTTGTTCGGAACGAAAACGAAAAGAGAACAAAAAGCTAGTTTTCAAAAACCGGTTTATTCCGCAGGACGGAGCCGCACATAGTGTGCGGCATCAAGCATGGACTTGTTAAGTTCCGTAGGATATGTTTTCATTTCAATACATCATTCATTCCGAGCATAGTTCGGAGCAGGGTTGTTGCTGATGCATATTTTTTTCAAATCAGCGGATGCTGATGCTGATGTTTTACCATTGACATCAGCGGATGCTGATGCTGATTCTCATGATTTTCTTAAAAAAACGGAAAAAGTAGTGACCATTTTGAATAATATCTAAAAGTTGCACAGTTTTCCGTGGTACTGAAATAAACGATTGTCTCAAAAATTTTGGGATTTTAGTAAAAAATATAATCAAACTTAGTAGATTAGTAATAATTAGTATAGTACTAGATTAGTAATTAAGTACCTAGACTACCTAGTGCATAACCTGCTACCAATCTTTCGTTTAATTAATAGGTATTGGAATTTAATCAAAGGTACATAATCCACTTTTCAATGGTGTCGGCATTATTTATCAAACTCAAAAGTTTACGAAAAAAAACTTTCACGCGCAGATACGTATTAAGTATAACGTAATGAATGAGACAAGTTTGTATTTGTTTGTAAACGCAATCCCGGTCTGCCCTTGGATTGATCAAAACTCGCAAGCAAAAACTTCACGGGATATAAGCCCCGCCCCCTCTGCGGTCATGTCACGACTCGAACATCAGCATTAATATCAGCATCGATCAATGCGGATGCTGATGTTGAAAAAGATGCTGAAGATCAGCGGATGCTGATGCTGATGTTCGCAACAACCCTGGTTCGGAGCATAGTCGAGCATAGTTTTTATTTTATTTGAGATTTATTTATTTATAGTTAATTAAAACGGTGAACATCAATTACAATAATTAACATAGAAACAAGTAACATGGAAGGTAGAAAAATACAGGTATGTAATGTCGACAATTGTGTCATACACAAAATACTTAAGACTAACATGGGATAGTGGACACCCTCGCATACTGTCTCTCACAGAACATCAGACATACACGCACAATTTCACTCCATTTATCCGCGAACACATCACATTCAGGGTTGGCAGCCAGGAGGGCATTGAGTATCCTTAGAGTACGACACACAGGAGATTCAGCTCTGGCGACAGTTCTGGGTGAAGGTTGCGCGAATAGATTGTGCCGACGGCTTTGACGGTGTCCGATGTATTTGTCGGGCACAAATAGTCGACAGAAAAGGCCATGGAGCTCAGGGCAGTCGATACGACCCCTAAGGGTTTTATAGGCTACTATCAGCTGATCATGGCCTCTTCTTACTTCCAACGAGTTAAAGCCCAACATTCCTAAGAGATAGTTGGTGGGGTACATGTAGGAATAGAAATTGTACGACCTATTGAAAAAATATCTCAAGAAAGTTTTCTGTACCTTTTCCAGCATCAGTGTTTGGGTCGCAGTATGGGGGTGCCAGACACAGGCACTGGACTCAAGTTTACTGCGAACCAGTGTGGTGTATAACAGCTTAATAACATTTGGGTTGCGAAAGTCACGAGCATTACGCAAGACAAATCCCAAGCGCCTGAAAGATTCCTTCGCCAGAGTGGATACGTGGTCTTTAAACGTCAAACAGCGGTCGAAGGTCACTCCCAAGTCCTTAACGTTGGTGACTCGAGTAACTATTTCACCACCCAAACTGTATTCAAAATGGATTGGTCGCAATCCTCGACCGTATGTCATGGCATTGCATTTGTTGTTGAAGAACAGCTTGTTCACAACGCTCCACTCGTAGATGGCATTAATATCCCCTTGGAGGAGTTTACAATCTCCGTTTGATTTGATGTGTGCAACTGAACTGAAGATGGGTTTTCTCTTGACTTTTGTCAAGGTCAGAGGTGATAAAGACAAAGTCTGCGATGGAACGAGCTTACCCAGAAGAAGCCTGTTCATTGTAACTTTGAAGATATTCGGGTCGTAAGCGTGGAACACAGACGCAGTCAGTGAGTTCCATTCTTTTGCCGTGCGTCGTGTTTAGTGCGAATTGGTGGAATAGCAACTAGGTATGGATGGTAACTTGCAGTGCGTCTGGATGTTCGATGGTAGAAGGGGGCCGATGGGATGAGGTTGTGGAGTTCTTGAGCACACTCACTGAATTACAGTCTATAGAAGACCGACAAGCAGGCAACCTTGCGGTGATGAGCCAAGCTGTGAAGCTTGGCATCCACCAGTTTTACGTCGCCAATGAGTCTCTTAACTCTGCATTCCACTGAGTCAAGCGCGGCAAGTTGGTATTTTGCTGGGCCATCCCAAAGGTGGCTGCAATACTCCATGCAGAATCGGACTTGCACTTTATAAAAGTCAACAAATGTTCAGGCAAGTTCAAGTATCGCTTCACTCTATTTAGGATGCCCAGTTTTTTGGCTGGTTTAGACTTTGTGCTCAATGGGGGTGCCGAAGTTGAGACTGACTGTAAACTCCATGCCGAGGAGCTCGAGCCGGTCAGTTATAGGAACAGACATATGCCGAAAACTAGGAGTTTGGTCGAAACGACTCCTTTTTGCGGTTTGTGTTGCGACTTGCGAGTGGTTAGTTATTGGTCCTATTTTGATCACAAAATGAGACGCAAGAGAAAAAATTAAAAAACCTAATTTAAAAAGAAGCAGCTATGCTCCGAGAGCACCTGTGTCGCGTGAAACGTCAGGGAGCCGTGCCTTCTCCAGAGCCAGTCCGCCAGTACCGGCCGGATCGCGTAGATTGGTGATGACGTCGGCGGTAGGGCGTGAAAGCCTGTCCCGCCATTTCACCACCTGGACCTCGCGAAGCTACAGCCGACACAGCTCAAACTGGCGCTGCATCGGCCGCTCGCCTCGCGCCCGCGATTCATCGCGCCACTGGTAGAGTGACGCGAATATCTTCGCCTCCATGTCCCAGGGCAGAGATCCAGCCAGTACGCAGGCCGCCTCGTAGATCGTGCGATAACCCCTTATGACTCTGACAGCCATCGCCCACTGCGGCTTCCGCAGAATGCTGATGCTGCTGGCCGTCAGGTCAGCCGCCCATATCGGGGCCCCATACAGGGCCAGCGATCGCACGATCCCCACACACAGCCGCTTGCAGGCGGTACTCGGGCCCCTCAAATTGGGAAGCAGCGTTGTGAGCGCGCCAGCCTCATCCAGCAACTTGGGCGCCAGACGTCGGAAGTGGGGCCCGAAGTCCCACCGGCTGTCGAGCACCAATCCCAGGTACTTCATGGTAGACTCGACAGCGATCCGAGCCCCCCCAACCACGATGTGCGAGCCGGGTGGCGGCGCCCACCGGGGGCCGTGAGACATCATGACCTCCGACTTGCTGAGAGCCACCTCCAGGCCTAGGCGACGTATGCGGTCCACCACCTAAGAGACCGCAGCTGTCGCCGGCAACGCTGCCTCCCTGTGCGAGCTCCCGCGGGCAGTGACCAGCGTGTCGTCCGCATAAGACGTCAGGTCTACCCCTGATCTGAGCTCGCCCCTTAGCACCCAGTCGTATCCGATGTTCCACAGGAGGAGGCCCAGGACCAAGCTCTGTGGAACACCGCACGTCACTTGGTGCTGGTAACTGCCATCGCGTCCCATGTAGGTGTCACACCTCTCCGACAGATAAGCCCCAACGACGTGGCGGAGGTAGAGAGGCACCCGATGATAGCGCAGTGCCTTCCAAATACAACTTCAAATCACCACTGTACCTACTCCAGCCAACTTACAGAAAGAATCTGGCATCATCTTCCTGCCCTTGCCCTTGTTACTTGGGGTCGGCGCAAGATGTTTTCCTCTTCCATTCCGTCCTATCAACCGTCATGCTAACACTGCCTCCCCTTCTCTTCCATATAATTCTTCACACAATCTATTAGATCCATCTTTCCTTTGACATTTCTTTCCCGCTCCATCCATCCACATTTATAATCATAACTCTTTTAGTCACTTGCGTTTCATCCCTCCTCTTCACATGCCCATACCAAGACAAACGATTCCCTTTCAACTTTTCTGTCACTGGCGCCACTTTCAAACTTCCTCTAATATACTCATTCCTGACATCCATTCTGGTCACTCCACACATCTATCTCAACATTCTCATCTCCACGAAATGCAATCTTGTTTCATGCGTCTTCTTTACGGCCCAACATTCCGTTCCATACAGTACGATAGGTCTTATCACGGACTTGAAGATTTTCTCCTTTAACTTGAGGGGCATTGGTGGGTCGCAAGTCGGGTGTGTCGCAAGTGGGATGGAAAAAATGTTTCAAAACCTAAATATTTTTTTTTTAATAATACATAAAATGTGCATGTCAAAGGTATTTTTTTGTACACGTTTTAACACACACTATACTCGTACTCACAGAATAATATTCACAGTGATAATAGGGTCTACTTTAAGCTTTAACGAAACGACGAACGGCAGTCAAATACCAACTGAATTAAATTCGTAATATTCGTAGTTTTGTTTCGAAGTTTCGTTGTTTCGAACGAACAACCCAAAAAAAATGGAAAAAAACGGTTAAAAACGTTTTATTAACCGAGAACAATTCAAATTTTGTTCTTTATCAAAAACGTTTTTTGTAACGTTCCGTTCGAACGTAACCGAAACAAACTGTTTCTTAGGTATTTAAGACGAAACCGTTTCGAAAAATATACCGGTATCCGAGCCCTGTTTCATGTTCGTAATCAAAATTGCTAGTGGACTGCACATTCAGTCGGCAGTTGTCACATAATGACGATATCTTTAAGTTAGACCGATTGTCAGACTTTCGAGCTTCTGACTACCTGTAACGACTGACACCCGGGACCTATGGCTTAACATGCGCTCCGAGGCACGGAAGGGTCTTGATGTTTAACGGACGGTCACCCATCCACGGACTGACCGTGGCAAGTGTAGCTTACCTTGATAATCGTACGATCCGCGCGGTTGTTAATTAGCCACGAGTATTTCTCCATATTAGTTAATCAATTACTAAATACAAGGTTAGTCGGAAAGGGGGCGCTAATCCGAAAGGGTGTTACCTATAATAATGAATAACTTTTGTTCTACAACTTGTCCCAAAAGTCAATAGTTAAGGAAAAATAGCTGTTAGAAGATCTAAAAAAAAATCGCTAAAATCTATCTATCCCCAGTTATGATCAGCTGTGTTTATATTTTAGGTCATATTTAGGGTCATGAATCAGAAGCACCATTTTCTGAATTCGTAACTAAAGCAGGGATAAAGATTTTTTGAAAAAACTAAAATAAAAATCATTTTTCATGAAAATAAAAATTATCGAATTCAATGATACTTTAAGTGGCCTGCGGATTAGTACCCCCTTTCTGACTAACCTTGTATTTATTTTAGTTTTCAAAAAATCTTTGTTCCTGCTTTAGTTACGAAATCAGAAAATGGATTGTCTAATCCGTGACCTTAAATATGACCTACAATGAATACACAGCTGTTCATTGCTGAAGACAGATAGATTTTAGCTTATTTTTTATGAAATTTTTGAACAGCTATTTCTCGTATTCTATTGATTTTTGGAGAAAGTTGTAGAACAAAAGTTCTTCATTATTATGTATACTATAACGCCTTTTCGGATTAATACCCCCTTTCTGACTAACCTTGTATAATTAAGATTCTTATTTAATTGCGAAAAACTTTAATGAAAAATAACAAACTTACAAAATGCCGATCAATTAAGCGCAGTTCGGACTACGCTGTACTATTTGGCATATTTTGTCATAAGCTATAACTATGTAGCATGACGTTGACACTATACGCTATATCGCAAGCCGGTCTACTATGTATAGCAAGTTATTTGACGACGATCCGTCGGGCGACGGACGGGGTTTCTACCCCGTCTGTCGCCCGACAGAACTCCGTGCGCCGGAGCGAGGACCGGAGAATCATGCGATATATCTCTGTGAATCGCTCAATTTTATCGCGTACAGCAAGCCAATACTTTATAGTACAGCGTAGTGTGAACGTGTCCATAAATAATATATGCTGAGCGGTATTGCTGTGCTATACAATATTTGCTATACGCTTTATACAACGTGTTACATTATTCCCCATATAAAAGAAAATGTTAATCAAAAAGTATTTTATGGTTGTTGTCATTTACCTGTCAAAGGAAATTAGGTAACAATTTAAATGACTTTCTGGGTAGTCTACTCTTTACTTTTATGTTTTCAGTGTTGCGTTTCAGTGATGATTTTATTTTATGATATGTCCAATTTTTTTTTGGGTCTTTTGTTTTAAAATATTGCCAATAGATTCTTAACAAGAGACCTTTTAATCCCCTTTCGGCTTTAGGGGTATTTTTGTAATACGTTGTATATTAAAGCGTTGTCTGAACGGCCCTTTACAGTATTAAGTTATTTCTCGCGTTTCTGTTTCGGATATATTATTAGTTTGATAACTATTAACGTCTGTGCTTGAGTAATTAACGCGTATAACAGAACATTAATTAGAACTAATATAGTTTTACGATCTCCCCTTTAATAGTTTGGAGCATCGTCATGAAAATATATTATAACTAGCTTTTGCCCGCGGCTTCGCTCGCGTTAATTTAGAATTTGACAATCAACTCTTAACACACTACTAAAGTTTCTATAATAATATAATTCAATCATGATTCGAAAGATACGTGGCGCCATCTATTATCATAAGAACGTTATTGTTGTTTTACTCGGGAACAGTACTTTTTTTCGGGATGAAAGGTACTATATGTCCGTTTCTGTACACCTGACAACGTATATGCAAATTTTCAGGATGATCGGTTCAGTGGTTTAGGCGTGAAAAGGTAACAAACAAACAAACTTACGTTCGCATTTATATTATTTGTTAGGATTAGGATTTTAATTGATGTTATTCGTTTTCGAGTACCATAGTTACCATGAATAAAATTTTGTACCTCGTATATTTAACTATGAAATGTATTTTTTTTTAAGTTTAAAACATATCATTTTTTTTTCTGAACTGTCATTAATTGTCCTATTATTTGTTCCCGGCTTGACGTTGAGTTTTGGAACAGCCTGTATATGCTGAGCGATGACATTTTGCTCGGATGTGATGTGACGCATATTTTCCCAATTGTTTTTTTTTTATTCTTTGTTTCCTTACATTTTTATTTTACTTTTTGTTGTTTTTTTCTGAACTGTCATAAACTGGCCTATCATGTGCTCCCCGTCTTAACGTTGAGTTTTGGGACAGCCCTGTATACTAATATGCTGAGCGATGGCCATTTGCTTGGATGTAATGTGATGTATAATTTCCCATTTTTAACCGACTTCAAAAAGAAGGAGGTTCTCAATTCGGTTGTATGTTTTTTTTTTTAAATTTACTCTTTGTTTCCTTACGTTTTTATTTTACTTTTTGTTATTTTTTCTGTACTGTCATAAACTGCCCTATCATGTGCTCCCGTCTTAATGTTGAGTTTTGCGACAACCTGTACAGTAATATGCTGAGCGGTGGCCATTTGCTTGGATGTGATGTGATGTATATTTTTCCAACTGTTTTTTTTTTATTTTATTCTTTGTTTCCTAGTGTTTTCATTTTACTTTTTGTATTTTTGTCTGAACTGTCATAAACTGCCCTATAATTTGTTCCCAGGCTTGACGTTGAGTTTTCGAATATTCTGTATAAGCTGAGCGATGTCCATTTGCTCGGATATTTCCCAAATTATTTTTTATTTTCTTTCCCCTTTTATTTACTTTTTCCTAGTTTTTTGATAGAATATGTAATCACAAGACGCGTAAATATGTTTCTTTATTTTTTTCTTTTACTACCATGTAGTTCGAGTTCTAGGAAAAAATTTGGAGAAAAGAATCGTTTAGGTACCCAAATGGTACATACTGATCGGTATTTTTAAGTGTAAATGTTTGTTTTTTTTTTGCTTGTTTTCAATGTACACAACTGGTTTGTTACAGAGAGATTATACACCTGCATGTTTTAAAGCCAAAAAAACCTATCGTGTATTGTAACACGTACTTTCATTACATTTAACGAGATAATAAAGCCGTACCTGTGAAGACTCACCAGTAAATTCGAATCGATTACCACTATATTCGGGGGAAACAGCTGACTTTTCACGTGCAAATAGGAAAACTTTGCGTTATAAAATCTTACTTCCAAACAGTTAGAGCATGTTTACAAAAGAAATGGTAATTAATTTAAAATCTTATAATTTATTACTGAATAGTTGGTTGAAATAATTTCGTGAAGGGCAAAGCTGTATAAAATAATAAGATCCGTAACATTGACTTACCGAAAACGTCGTTCTTTTTTTACGCGAATAAAGTGTTAATGTTTGTTACTGCATAACACGATTTATTTTATTCCTAAGTATACAGTCGCGATGATGCACGTGTATAATTGTTCAAAACAGTATGATGTGTTGATTTCGACTTTGTTCGAAGGCAAAACATTTGATTTTATCGAAGAATTAAGAATTCATATTTACATTTCTGTCAACATTACTAGAAAAAAAAAACTAAAATAATTCTGAGAGGTGTTTCTGACTTTCTAGTTTAAGAAAACGCAAAAACATTAAAAACGTCGTAATAGCGCTTACGACTTTATTCGATAGAAAGTTGGCACTTTCCATCGAATAAAGTCACTACATACGTTAAACACCATTTAAAAGTGCTTTCTAAACATGTTAACACACAAACCAACAATACAATAATAAGTAAGTTCATTGTCCACTACACGTAAAAAAAAAATCTTTCGTAAATTGAAATTCCTATCCGTGGTAGCAAATTGGCTGCTCGATAATTGGTCATTGTGCTTTACCGTCAAACATAAAAACATAATAAAAGAACCAACTGTTACTGGCACATTTATTTCACCATTTCGGCGAAGGAAACTGCCCATACGTAATAGGTAGGTACTTCAATCTCTTTGTACCTGTGTGACCAGGTGTATTAATTTTGCGGGATATTTCTCAAATTAGTTGTTACCTACTATTTTATATGTAATAGAGCGGTTACGCACTGCATCCGATCCGAATCTGTGAAAACACGTTCCGAAGTAGTCATAGAATTATTTGTATGGTAGTTTAAGCTCTAGATCTGACTTCCGTCAACCGATTTCTCTCCGTCATCCGTGAGTCTCCACTTCGGAAGAAATATTGACGGACCGAAGTAGCCGTAGTACTTACTGTTTCTATGAGCACTTTCGCATTACCTCGGATTCAAATCGGACATTAAATGCTAATAATAATAATCGTTTATTTCAGGTATTGTAGCCATATAAATTATTACATAAATTACAATTAAAATTAACCCACATTACATTATTCAAATAAAAATCATGATCCAGATCAAAATCAAAATTAAAATCAAAATTTAAATTAAAATCACAATCAAAACTAAAACCAAAATCAATCAAAATTCAAATCACAATTAAAATCAAAATCAAATAATAACATTAAAATCAAAATAATATGTTAACATTCGTCAGTACGTGAACCATGCAGCAGTGGTTCACGTACTGACAGTCGAAACGTTCCGCAAAAGCGTTCAGGATACTGTGTGTGGTGGGTAATGTGTGTAATGATGGGCCCTGAATTGCTTGGATTTAGATCAGAGATCGGATTCGTACGTAAGCAATATCCGAATTCGGTCGGAGTGTTTTAGAGTCTAGATTCGTATTTTCACGAATTCGGATTGGATGCAGTGCGAAACGCATTATCGAATTCGGTCCGAGTTTTTTATATCCGTATTTTCACGGATCCGGATCGGATGCAGTGCGTAACCGCTCTTAGGTTGGCAAACAAGCTCGGAAGGGCTCGTGGCTAATTAACAACCGCGCGGATCACACGATTTGCAAGGTTAAGCTGTGCTTGCCGCGGTCAGTCCGTGGATGGGTGACCCTTCGTTACACATCGAGACCCCTCCGTGCCTCGGAGGACGTTAAGCTGTCGGTCCCGAGTGTCATATGAATATTTATGACAGTCGTTCCAGGTAATCAGAAAATCCGGAACTCTGACAACCGGTCTAACTTTAGGATATCGGTCATTGCCCAGTACCTGACTGGGTTACGGAGGTCTGATGGCAGTCGCTCCGTGTAGAATACTGCTGGTCAGCCGCATCTGGTTAGACTGAAAGCTAACTCCAACATAGTTGGGAAAAGGCTAAGAGGAAAAAGATACCTATTTAAATGTTCTGGTTTTAGTGTGTTAATAAGACTATACCAAGTGACATGTCACACAGTCCTCGATTTATGGAATCCTTGATCGCCGTATGTCTGTATATCTTTCTGTAAATTATTAAAATATACTGTCAGAAGCACCGTAAGGGATTTATGAAAGAGTTTATCAGTATTTTTTTTTTTTTTTCTTTCTTATCCTTTTATGTATGTATCGTTTTTTTATTACTATCTTTAATTATTGTAATTGGTCTAAGGCCGTTTTAATTAAAGTAAATAAATAAATAAACATCGAACATAATCCATACATACAGTCAGGCCTCATATTTATGATTAGTTACGGTGTAGGTACTCTCGTGCATTTTTCGGGATTGCCCGACTAGTTTCGGACCCAAACGGAGCCCTTAATCATGAGCTGATCACGCGGCGAGGTCGCGAATCGAATAGGTCTTATGGTAGTCGCAAAAATCTGGTATTAACTTATCGAGTACTGTAATTATAGACACAATAGATAAACAATGGCACTGACGATCCGGATCGTCGGTCGGGCCGCTAGCGGTTAAGCTGCATTTGATTAAACTGTAAGCTGACCCCAACATAGTTGGGAATAGGCTTGACAGATAGATAAGTTGACAAACAAGCCGATGGCCCATCTGATGGAAAGTGTTTTCTGCCCCCTATAACACCAAGAGGTTGCTGGTGCATTGCAAACCTTAGAGTCACAGTTATTAGGTTTCATGTGCTTGTAATTTCACCGGCACCCTTTAAACCTGAACACTGCAATGCTGCATGGCGGCAGAAATAGGTGGTAGTACTTCTTCGGACGAATTCTTTCACAAATAGGTCTACTACGTTTTAATTGACTTTGCACTACGACACATTCCCGCGAAGAAGTGATTTTAAAAATAATGGAATCCCCATATAAAATACAAAAGACTAGAAGATACTCTCAACGTTTCCACGATAACTCATTAAAATGTTTTAGAATTCGCACTGGAATCCATAAGAAACAAAAAAATAGAAGCATTAAAAAAGCTAAACGAAAATCCATTGCCTTCTGTAATGTTGATTATTCTGTTATAAGGCCATTAGGCTTTAACGATTAGTTTCTGGCAACCATATAGTTTTCTGGTTTGCTTAATATTTGAAATTAAAGCAAATTGCAACCGAATTTTAAAATGTGGACACACTCGCAGCAAGTTGAATTCAAATATGATAAAATACATAAACAGTCAAATAATGGAATCAGGCGTTACTTTGCGAAAGTCCATGACATACAAATAAGCAAATACAATATTTAGTTTAAATTCCGCCAAACTAGATCGCTAGTTTGGATGCAGTATGCAGCACCACCTTTCCGTCAACAAATATATGCACAATCAAGGCAGATGAAGGTGTGAAAAAAAAATGCATCAGTCACACCAAACCGATACGACACGTATTTCGCCCCTCCACGAGGCATCCTCAGAAGATGTTGACTCGTCGACCGTTTGGGCTTAAAAGGTCATTAAAATTTCCGGATAAAATTGAATCTGAGAAAACCTAACCAAATCAATCAAGCAGCTCCTTAAAATGCCTTATACACCAGAAACAAGGATTATCCCGAAAAAACTAAAATAAACTGGCAACACTACCGAGTACCTACTCGTAAACCTCATCAGTGTTGGCCGTTTAAAAATAAACATTATTGCCTATATTTCCTTCAGAACTAATTCTTTGCAGTGTGGAGGTGACAGGTTCATTTCTGTTGACCAATAATGAATTATTTTTTTACGACCACATAATATATGTGGCCACGCGCTGAAGGAAGTTGATTGTAATTCCAAGAGTTTGTCGTGAGTCATGATTGTGGGGTAAACAGAGGTTGTGGAGTAAAATCTTCTTCGAAATATTGACAAGGGGTTGTCGTTAAACTGATATAAAATCTGGGGGCACGGCAGTGCCCCGCCAAGTCTCGAGCAAAGCGGGCACGGCCGTACCATCTTTTCTCGAAGCCGTTCGCGGCCTTTTCACCCCCCCTATATCTTCGCTGTGGACAAAGCTAGCAGTTTGAACTTTCGGTAACCAAGAGTAATCATTATAACTAGCTAAACTTCCAAATTACATCATATTTGAACTTATAGTTTACGAGTTATCATCGATCAAAGTTACATCATTTTGTCACTGACTGACTCACTGACTGACCGATCATCAAAATTCTAAGATACTTCTAGCAGGCCTAGAACCTTGAAATTTGGCATCAAGATAGATTATTAGGCACATACAAAGGAAAAATTATAAAAACATCAAAAAATAGTTAATTATAGAAAACAATTTTATATTTGCCATTTTGCCAGGAACATGGTGTATGAATTTCGACTGCATTGTTAACTTTGTTCTTTGTTTACGTACAAAAAATATTGAATTGGTGTAGATTATTTATAAATTGTTATTTATTTAGGGCAAAATCTGAGAAATGAGATTCCATACCATCACGCCTGTATTCTCCGAAGGGTAGGACAGAGGTGTATACTAAGTATGTAACTATATGAACCCATATAATACTGTATCTAGATAACATTCATAAAGGCTAATTTAAATTGTTTAAAGTTTTAATATCTCACAAGTTTTCCCTCCAGAGGGCGGGGGCGGTCAAAATCAAAATCCAAGATGGCGGCTGTGAAATTTTACAAAATATGCGTCATGGGTGTCGTTCCCATGGTTTTCCGGGGTGCTGATGCCAAAAATGAGGTCAAAGTCAAAATCCAAGATGGCGACTGTGAAATTTTACAAAATATGCGTCATGGGTGTCGTGTCCATGGTTTTCGGGGGTGCTGATGACGAAAAAGAGGTCGAAGTCAAAATCCAAGATGGCGCTGTGATATTTTACAAAATATGCGTCATGGGTGTCGTGTCCATAGTTTTCGGGGGAGCTGATGACGAAAATGAGGTCAACGTCAAAATCCAAGATGGCGGCTGTGAAATTTTACAAGATATGCGTCATGGGTGTCGTGTCCATGGTTTTCGGGGACGCTGATGACGAAAATGAGGTCAACGTCAAAATCCAAGATGGCGGCTGTGAAATTTTACAAGATATGCGTCATGGGTGTCGTGTCGTGTCCATGGTTTTCGGGGGGGCTGATGACGAAAATGAGGTCAACGTCAAAATCCAAGATGGCGGCTGTGAAATTTTACAAGATATGCGTCATGGGTGTCGTGTCCATGGTTTTCGGGGGCGCTGATGACGAAAATGAGGTCGAAGTCAAAATCCAAGATGGCGGCTGCGAAATTTTACAAGATATGCATCATGGATGTCGTGTCCATGGTTTTCGGGGGCACTGATGACGAAAATGAGATCGAAGTCAAAATCCAAGATGACAGCTGCGAAATTGTACAAGATATGCATCATGGATGTCGTGTCCATGGTTTTCGGGGGTACTGATGACGAAAATGAGGTCAACGTCAAAATCCAAGATGGCGGCTGTGAAATTTTACAAGATATGCGTCATGGGTGTCGTGTCCATGGTTTTCGGGGGCGCTGATGACGAAAATGAGGTCGAAGTCAAAATCCAAGATGGCGGCTGCGAAATTTTACAAGATAAATATGCATCATGGATGTCGTGTCCATGGTTTTCGGGGGCACTGATGACGAAAATGAGGTCGAAGTCAAAATCCAAAATGGCGGCTGTGAAATTTTACAAGATATGCGTCATTAATGTCGTGTCCGAGGTTTTCGAGGGTGCTGATGACGAAAATGAGGTCGAAGTCAAAATCCAAGATGGCGGCTGTAAAATTTTACAAAATATGCGTCTTGGATATCGTGTCCATTGTTTTCGGGGGTGCTGATGATGAAAAGGATGTCGAAGTCAAAATCCAAGATGGCGCTGTGATACTTTACAAAATACGCGTCATGGATGTCGTGTCCACATGCGAAATTCGTATGATAGCGCCATCCATCTATGAAAAAAACCACTTGGAAACTAAAAAAATATAATAACGTGAATTTATATTCGGCGAAACGAAGGTTATGGATATCCGAATCAGCTAGTTATTAATTACTTAAATAGTTAGTTGTTAAAAATACTAATTTAATACATAAATAGTTTGTTATATATTTAGTTTGTTAGTTAGTTATAAAAACAAAAGAGATAGAGACAGAGAATAGGCTCTAAGCAAAGCAGCAGTTGATGAACAAGACATTATTATGTCACCCAAAAAGAAAAGGAAGAGACCCACCTACAAAAAATAAATGAGATCCCACCAAAAACATTAAATGTAAAAAATGCCAAGTCTCTATAAGCAATCTTTCCACCGTAAAAAGTTTTAAGATCTCATAGAAGCCAAGTCCTCTTCAATTTATTTTGTAGTTAGTTATCTATCTAGTGACTGCATTAATAGTTTTATTTCTATTATAATTATAGTGACTTGGCAATGAGCACAAGAAGAAACAAATATATTTGGAGGAGGTGAAAGTAACGCATAACGCACGCGTAATGTTTAATATCACAGGATTAGTTAAGTTCTTTTGATTTGACCATTAAACATAGGTACCTATAGATAATAATTGTGATGTTCTTATCAAATAAACTTAGGTTTTCTTAAATATGTATTGACGCACGTAGTCGATGATGACCATAACTACTCATTAGCCGTAAAATCACGTCTGCATATCATAAATCACACATCAGCATAACAACTAATGTAATCATAGTACTCATAGATATCAATTCGTCAATAACAGTCGCACATAATTCCACACAGCAAGCAGCTTTTAATTTGTGCTCATTGCCAAGTCACTATAATTATAATAGAAATAAAACTATTAATGCAGTCACTAGATAGATAACTAACTACAAAATAAATTGAAGAGGACTTGGCTTCTATGAGATCTTAAAACTTTTTACGGTGGAAAGATTGCTTATAGAGACTTGGCATTTTTTACATTTAATGTTTTTGGTGGGATCATGTTTAAGGGATGAGTTATTTTTCTTTAAGAACCTTGTCAAACCAAGAACCGTTAATACATTATTGTGTTGGAGATTTAATGACGTCATAGCGGTACCACAGTGTACCTTACTACATACAGTGGGTCAACGCCCATACATTTGACAGGTCCTATGAAATGTCAAAATTATGTAGGGGCGGAGGTTATGTCCCAAGTATGCAGTATGGCTACTCGGGACATAACCTCCGCTCCTTCACCCCGCAACCCCCCGCACGATTTCTCTGCGACAATGTTCTACGTTGACCGACTGTAAGGAGTAAGATACAGGTCGACTGTGGCGGTAGTCTGACATGTTTACTTCACGATCTGTCAAAACAGTCGATAAAACAGTCTACGTTGCGCTACTCACCCCCTTATTTTGATGAATGAGAAGGGTTAAAGCCTTAGTTCACAACGCTGACCTGGTGCGGGTTGGCGGACTAAAACCATCGAAAACTTTACGGAGCCCTCTCAGGTGTGCAGTACCCCAAGTGTGAGTTTTTTTACGTTACTACTGCAGTTGCGTCACGCCAAAAATGTATGAAAATTTAGGCAGAGCCTCTAGCGGCGAATAGCGTGACTAAAAATTTGTTTGACATTTTTAGCGTGACGCAACTATAGTAGTAACGTAAAAAACTCACACTTGGGGTACACGTTTCCTCATGATTTTTTCCTACACCGTTAACGCAAGTGATAATCAATTTCTGGTCCATGTATAAACTGCCTTACAGAAAAGCATTATCTATACATATAAAAGGAGAAGCTGACTGACTGACTGATCTATCAACGCACAGCCTAAACCGCTGGGGTTAGAAAATTAAAATTTTGACAGTAAGTTCCTTTTGTAACGTAAGCATCCACAAAGAAGAGATTTTTCGAAATTCAACCCCTAGAGAGTTAAATAGGGGATGAAAGTTTGTATGGAAAATCGTCACTTAACGGGTTCAAAATTTCACGCAAGCGAAGCTGCGGGCGAAAGCTAGTTAATTTATAACAATCTTCATGATTATTTGTAATTTTTGCTCCTCTAACTTATCACTTTGATTCTGATTGGAACTCAATTGATTTTCGTTACAAGAATCTTAGACAAAACATGATAACAAACCGAATAAATCGACAACTGATTTATCGAAACATTCTGAATCACGGGGCTGGAAACCGATTCTACTAACAAAGTTGTTGCTAAATCACAAACGTACCACAACCAAAGTTTAGTAAAAATGGGAGTTCCTCAAGGATCAATTTTAGGCCCCTTTTTGTTCCTTGTATATATCAATGACCTTCCAAACATAATAAAGGATACAATGTCTAACATAGTCCTATTTGCTGACGATACGTCACTTATATTTAAAGTAGATAGGAAGGACAGGGATCTTGTAGAACCTAATAATACACTTAATGTTATCTCAAATTGGTTTTCTGCTAATAATCTTCTCCTAAACGCAGGAAAAACCAAATGTATTAAATTCTCCACCCCAAATGTACCCCACATTAGTTCAAATGTGAAACTTGACGGGAAAGCGTTAGATCCGGTTCCCTCGACTGTCTTCCTGGGCATCACAGTAGACTCTAAATTGCAATGGGGACCTCATATAGAGGCACTTGCAGGCAAACTGAGTTCTGCTGCATTTGCCGTTAGGAAAATTAGGCAGTTGACTGATGTAGCTACGGCTAGGTTGGTGTACTTTGCATACTTTCACAGTATTATGTCTTATGGCATATTACTGTGGGGTTCGGCTGCTGATGTAGGTACTATTTTCATATTACAGAAAAGAGCAGTCCGAGCTATTTATAATCTAGGCTGCCGTGAATCGCTTCGTGAATTATTTAAGAAAATAAATATACTAACCCTACCATCTCTGTATATACTTAGTAACATTATGTACATTCGGAAGAATATTGCCCAGTATAACAAGAAAAGTGACGTCCACAACATAAATACTCGCAATAAACACAAGCTAACAGTACCTGGTTTTAGACTAAGAAAAACCAGCAAGTCGTTTATGGGGAACAGTGTTAGGTTCTACAATAAAATACCATCTAGTATTACTGATTTACCGGATATAAAGTTTAAATCATTTATTAAGAGCATTTTGATATCTAAAGCTTATTATAGCATAAATCAGTATATCGAAGATAAAGATGCCTGGCATACAACTCCGTCCTGCACATTGCGACCCTCTGGCCCTGTCTAACTGGTTGGTTGTATGACCTAACATTATTTTTAATGTTTACCTACTTTTATTATTCTTCTTTTTTTATTGACTTAAAATAACCTGTACATTATTTTATCAATTTTCATATTATTATTTTTTACATTCAAATATTGAAATTTTTATATCCCACTACAATTTTATTTGTATAATACTCTGCCTTAATAGTCTGATATTGTTTTACATGTATAATTTCGATAATATCATTTTCTAAACTGTAAAGTTTGAGCATCATGCAGCAATTAATGATACACCTTTAATCATATCATATTACTGCCCATTGTCTGGTAGTATGAGTCTGTCATGCTCACTTAAATGTCCTGCTGATGGTGGCGTTGTATATCCGGTCGTTGGGTTCCCTATAATATGGTTGAGCTAAGCGATGCGGATGTGCACGTCATGCTCGTGAACGGGTGCTGTCTGTCGGGACTGGTCAGCCCATAACTACTAGGGCAATTCTAGAAGGCATATTTTCTTTTCCTATTTTCTACTCTTATGTGAATTTATTTGTTACATTAACCTGCATTATTCTCATTCTATGTCGCACGCAACTGTAATGGAATTGTCATGAATAGTCATGATCTACTATTTTAAAAAGAGTATTCATGGAGTTTCTTGCCGGCTCTTCTCCATAGAACCTACCTTTTGGAACCGTGCACCTAGTTTTGACGTTTTAAAAGTGCCTGTAATCTGGTCTATTTGAAATAAAAAACTTTGACTTTGACTTTGAACCGTCAGTCAGTGAATTAAGGGTTCGGCATCAGTTCAGTTGCGACTTGCGATTGATCAACGTATCTTTGAGTAGGATTGCCACGACCGTTCGATCATCACTACATAGTATAAAACAAAGTCGCTTCCCGCTGTCTGTCCCTATGTATGCTTAGATCTTTAAAACTACGCAACGGATTTTGATGCGGTGTTTTTTAATAGATAGAGTAATTCAAGGGGAGGGTTTGTATGCATGCATTACATATATACATGCATATTATAGGTGCGAAGCTGGAGCGGGTCGCTAGTTGTCACTATAAGAAAAAAAGGCCGACGACCGTGGTTCAGTGGCCTACTCCGATTGCCTATTCTGGTTTCAGTGGCCTACTCTGAAAAACGAACGTCTAATTTTCGGATTGAAACGAAACAATGACGAATGTCGAACTTATAAATATACGATCAATGTATTGTGAAACAACGAACTATGAGATGTCAATCAACATTTAGGAGTAAGGTGAATGAAAGACGAAAATGTCAAATCACTAAAATCGAATCGATGGTCGGATCCGAAACATTTTCGCGGTTGGAAAACGTGCGATCCGTCAGCCGAAACTTCGCAATTTTTCCGAGTAAGTCTCCAGTTGCGATTCGATTGCGATTTTAAACTATTGAAGATAGAACATGGAGGCAATCCTTCGGTTTCTGAATTGAGAATTCTAGGATAAGCAGTAGGTACCTTTTTTTTTTTTTGCGCTGGGAAAAAATGCAATTACGCATACCACGCTTATTTGGGGGAATGGGGGGCTATGTGGGACTCCCCGGGCTAGCCCGGTATACCCACTAAAACAACCCAGCGGCATTCCCGCATCGTCTGAGTGGAAGGGCACTGGGAAACCGGCATAGCCTTTACCTCCAGTACCCCTCCGACGATCGCCCGCCTTCGCCGCGGCGGGCCCCGCACGCTCCGACCTCCTCCTCGCCCACAGAGGCGCAGCGAGAGGGCCATCCTCCCGCGCGCGCTCCGCCGCCTCTCTTTGCGATGACGTCCTCGCAAAAGGAGGCGACCGCAGCCCAAGATCCCTCGCTCCCCAGCATGGAACGCACCACGCTGGGAAGCGAGACGTCCCGGCCGATCCCCGCAATCAGACCGCGGCGCGGCCCAGACCGAGCCGCCAGACCCCAAGGGTGTGCCGCGCCGTGTCCTCCGCAGCCCGTCGCCCCTACAAGGCTCGTTCCACCATGCCCTCTCCTAGATGAGAGGGCGGGGAAGAGCCCTCCCATGGCCAACTGGCCACCCCCTCTTGGTCAGAATTCGCCACAGACAATAGCCTGCGAGAGCTATTGCCCGTGCCCAGGGTGCACCGGCCCGAGCAACTGCTGTTCCCCCCGGACGTATCCATAAGGGACCAGCAGCCACCGGGCACACGAGGAGGTTTCTGACCACGCACCCCAAGCAGTAGGTACCTACTTAAGTAACATTTGAGTACGGAGTTGTCAAAAAAATGAATTTCAAAGCATTTTTTTGACAACTCCGTACTCAAATACTACACTTGGGGGCAAATAAATCGAGCCACTCCTTTTTCACGTGTCCTGGTTATTAGTTTTGATTTCATGTATACTAAGTTGACAAAAAACTACCCTCATTGTAAAGGTTATCAAATAACCTTTTAGGCAATATGTTTCGAATTGATCTGTTCCATACTAGGTACCATCATCATCTGTCTAGCCTTTTCCCAACTATGTTGGGGTTGGCTTCCAGTCGAACCGGATGCAGCTGAATATCAGTATTTTACATGGAGCGACTGCCTATCAGACCTCCACAACCCAGTAACTGGGTAATAGGTACGATACTCTTTGGTAAGACTGGTTGTCAGACTTTCTGGCTTCTGACCAACAGTAACGACTGTCAAAGATCTACAAATGACAGCCGGGACCAACGGCTTTACGTGCTTTCCGAGGCACGGAGGAAACTCGCTATGGTAAATGGTCACCCACCCACAGACCAACCTCGGCAAGCGTGGCTTAACCCGGAAGATCGGTCTATGCGGCTGTAATTATTTAGCCACGAGCTCCTCCCCATACTAGGCACCAAAAGGTACCAAAAATACTATATATGCTCCCATGTATGTTTAAGTATTGCTTATCCCGAATTCTCAATTCAGAAACCGGAGATATGTTGGACAAAAAGTTTCTAACCAGTACTAAGTTTCTTTTTAACGATTTCTACTTAAACCATGGAAACTCTACCCTTATAAGTCCATAATTATGAAAGGCAGTATTTTATAAAAATACTAGAATATTTTCACGTCCTCTCATATCATTTAAGTGTGTGATCGTTGGAACTGGCAATAACAGCGCAAAAACCACTTAGGTGGGCGATCTTTATAGGTATTTTATAGTTCTCATATATTTTCCCTTTTACGGATAATTACTTGAAATAAAAACAATTAGTGTAAGTTCAACAATTTACTATTAATAGTAAACATAGCTGAGTTGTTGTAAGATATAGTTGAAGGGCGATTTGAATACCGGATGTATGCATTTTTCAAATGCCACTATACAGGCTGTTAACGAAATCGTGTAATTCCTTCAAACCACGTGATCTACTGGTGACACAGATTAACTCTAAATGGGAATTTTCGAAATTCAACCAAAAAAAAAAAATTTTTTTTTTGTTCCGAATCTTTTTAGAGCCTTGAGTTATCTGACTGCAAAGAGCGATATCGCGTTAGTCGTTCCTGCCAGCCGTGTCGCCGTACTTTCATTAATTTATGCGTGGCATCGAAATGTTCACAAAAATAAAATTATTTTTTTTGCAAAAAAAAACTTTTTTTTTACCGAATCCTTATTAGGTGGTTTAGATACGATCGGTAACAAAGCCGCATGAAAAATAAAAGAATTTTATTTTTTAATCAAGCTAAATCCCGTGCTGGGCCTGTCTACACCAGTAGTAGATCATGTGGTTTTAAGGAATTACACGAATTCGTTAACACCCTGTATATAAGGCGGGTTTAAGGCATTATTTACCAACCTTCGGGCTAAAAAGAAAAGCATCGATATAGGTACAAAAAACAAGGTGATTTGTCAATTTTGTTCTCAATCTTTATATATAAAAATTCAGCTTGTTGCGTCCGCTAAACTAGATAAGTAGTCAATGGATTGACTTGAAATTTTGTGCAGTTGTTGTTGGCATTTGCGCAAAGGTTTCTGACTTAATAAAGAATAAAAAAACTTCTTACGCGGGCGACTATAAATTCATTATAAATATAAATTATAATAAAATACATATAAAAATATTAATATATACAAGGTCAGTCGGAAAGGGTGTACTAATCCGAAAGGGTGTTAAAGTACACATAATGATGCATAACTTTTGTTCTACTACTTTCATCAAAAGCCAAAAGTTGGAGGGAAATAGCTGTTCCAAGATTTCATAATAAATACGCTAAAATCTATCTATCCTCAGCATCAGCTGTGTTACATTTTATGTCATATTTGGACGGATTGCAAGCTCCATTTTCTGAATTCGTAACTAAAGCAGGGATGAAGAATTTAAAAAAATAACTAAAATGAAATTCATTCTGTATGGAAATAAATATTATCGAATTTTGACACTTGCTTTAAAACTGTCATCAGTGATAATTATATTAAGTGCACCACGGATTAATACCCCCTTTCCGACTAACCTGTATACATATAAGGTGTTAAAAAATCAACTCTTACAATTTTGTGGGGTTACTCGGTATCAAAAAAACAACTTTTGTTCTAAGTACAACTTTTCGAAATTTGAAATTCTGTTTTTGTTGCCTGTCCATACAAATCAAAAACATATTTTAATTGATTTGTATGGCCAGGCATAAAAAAAATACGCGAATTTCGAAAAGTTGTAGAACAAAAGTTGTTCAATTTCTGATACCGAGTTATCCCATAAAATTCTTAAGAGCTGATTTTTTAACACCTTTTATATTACAAGGTCATGTTTTATTGTTTTGTATACATTTTTTATTAAGTTTATCTTATATTAAAATTTATCTTACTGACGTATTTTCATGATCTTCGCATCAATCAGTAACTTAATCTTTTTCTTAAAACGTTGCCTGAACATTTAACATAACCAATGATTGTTAAGAAGTTGTATGGCCAATTGTCTTTAATGTTTATGTCTAAACAACATTTACTTATTAGTAGAACATTAATTATGTTTTACACTCATGAGTGGTCATCAAACTTATATAATTTACTGTTATTCTATTCTTCGTTCAATACATGAAACTTTTAATAGTGTTTTCTACTTTTACTTCGCAATGGCGTTGCTTCTATGAATTATTGGGTAATACATAGGCATTTATGACTAATTGTGTTTCTCCAGCTTTCTAACGGAAAATACCGTTTTCCGTTTGGAAACATATCGATGCCTAACAGCTAAAAAGGGATAAGCGCCATTTTTTGCGAAATGGACTTATACACCGTGGGCCCGAGGTACCCAAAAGATTTTAACCTTCGACTCCGATGCCTAATTGGAGAAAAAAAACTAGGATATAGTTTGTTGAGTAAAGCTTCATTTTCGAAATATTCATTATTTACGGAAATTAACAAATCGAAAAATATCTATGGTAACAAGTCCTATCAACGCGGCGTTGCGACTTTTATCATACCATACCCCTCTATCCGTATGTCTTATTTGTCGGGGGGGGTTGTGAAGTGAGAAGTTTCTTATCCACTCACACGATAATTTATGCCAGTAAATGTTGCCAGTTCAACCTAAGGTATTGTTTATAGGCAAGTACTAAAGTTAATTGATTTATTAAGTAAAGAAAAAAAAATACTGATTTGGACGTTCGTTGATATAACATTTGACTCTTAACCCGTTGTATGCCGGAACGTGGATCCACGCGAGCCACAATGGAATTTCTATTGTGTCTATGATTGTGGCATACGAGTGGTTAATACCATCACAAAGGCGTGGTTAAAATCTTTCAGGTACCTAGGACCCACGGTGTATATCGTTGGAATCGTATTTTTTTCTGCTTCGATTGGTCTAAGTCTCATGACTCTACGACATACTTTTTGTCGCTTAGGTTGTATGCAAATTATGTGCCCCTAGTGGAAAAAGGTATAAGTCTTTATACCCTTATAAGGAATTTTTCACTAGGGGCACAGAATGAAGGTCCTTGGCCTAATTCCTTCATTGTAAACGAACTTTTTAAACAACTCTCCTGTAAAGTTTGTAAATTGACGGTTATCCCTTTTTGGCTGTGAGGCATTGATAAGGAACCTATTTCACAATCGTCGATTAGCTCTTAACTGAGTGATAAATATTGGGCGGGCTGACAGTTTCGTTATAGAAAATCTGCAAAACCAGATAAGAGTTTACTGACGTGTTTGAAACAGGTTGTTGTTGTTGTTCATTGTTGTACCCACAGAAATAAAATAACATTTAGATTTCAGAGTAGACTGCTTTTTTTGGTCTACTGGTCGCAAGCGCGACTGCTGAGCGAGAGGTCCTAGGTTCGATTCCAAAGTCGGGCAAAGTGTTAATGGGTTTTTTCCGTATGAGATATCTCAGTAGCAGGTCAAGCCATCAGCAAATCCAAAATAAAATTAATTTAGGGAACAGCTGTTTTTTTTTCGCGATGTCCGTTTTGGTCCCATAGCAAAAGTTGTTCATAATGATGAGTACAATGACCCCTTAAGAGGTTGTTGTTAATGTTTTTTCCGATAACCCTCTGTATAATTTACTGACAAAGTGTGGTGGACTTTTAGTGTTAAGTAAAGTAATACATAAGTAACAGGGGTGAATGAAAAGAGCCTCCATGAGTGACGATACTTAAGTACGTCCGGCGCACCCTGGGTAGTCAGCCCCGCTACCAACCTTGCTAACTGGCTAATCTTTTCACCACTGCATGAGCTATTTTCGTATAGCTCGTGCTGACACGAGACAAGAAGAAGTGTTAAGTAATTATGTAGTTGCCCAAAACAAAAAGGGGAAAGTGTCTTTCTACGCTTAATTAATACTTCAGGAGAAAATATAATTTCTTTGTTAATGAAATAAAAAATACCGTATTGTGTTATTGGTCTAGTGGTCGCATGCGCGACTGCAGAGCGTGAGATTCTAGGTTTGATCCCCAAGTCGGGCAAAGTGTTATTGGGTTTTTCCGGGTGGAATATTTCAGTAGCAGCCCGGAGTCTGGATTTGTGCCCGGTTGATGGCAATAGGCTCGCCCCCTATTACATGGAACTTAAACATAACGGCGAAATGAGGTTGTACCTACTATTTTTTATTATTATTTTACTTGGTCGCGCTTGACCCTAAAGGGTCTAAGACTGAGCACACGAATCCAAGTAACAGAGATATAGAGACACACGACGGAACACAGTAAACTGGTTGGCGCCGGACTTTAATGTGAGGATGGTAGCTGGCCAGGCGGACCATATAGATCCTACCACCAAGCGTGCTGGTTTTTGTTGAATCTTACAACACGCATCTATTTCCAGCGTGGGGTGAGGAAGTTTTATATTCTAGCCCGTCCCCACACGGGGTAAAAAACTATCCGCCTCTGCCAACCCTTCGGGGAACACAGGGGTGATGTTATGTTATTATAGATAACGTGCCCGCTTTCGTGGCGATGGAGCTGCATAAGCTGCCCCCCGTCACGTTCGACCACGTCGACGTCACCAGGCTGCTGAAGGATATAACGTTCCTAAAAGCGAGCCTGGCCGAGGTACAGTCCAAGCTGGAGGTGTCGAATAACACCATAGGGGACCTGCGTGCCGAAGTAGGGTTGTTGCGCAACGCTGTTTCGGTAAGTAGGTTACCTGACGCCTCTAACGTGAACATTCGTCGCGGGGCGCAAAACGCTTCCATCGGCAGTTTTGAGTCGGCGAGCTCTACTGCGTCACTAGCTGCCGATATTGCATGCGTTGCATCGTGCTCCGCCGCCGTCGTTGCTTCAACACCGGTGGAAGTAATGAGTCATGTAGGTACGTCGACCCCTAAACGTGCCTACGCTGCTATCGTCGCCACACGTAAACCTGCTCTGTCGCAAACAAAACGGCAAGCAGAGAAAACAAAAGGGGGTAAGCAGAGCTGTACGGAGTCTGTCAACAAGGACGAGAAACAGCAAGGTCCAGTTAAGGGCTCGAGTGATAAGGACGGCTTCATAAAGGTGGAGAAGAAGAAGAGGAAGAAGCCTCCTTGTCGGAACCAGTGCGGTACTGCGCTGTCAGGACCCAACATGCTGCTGCGTCCAGCAATACCTTCGACGCAGCTTTACGTGTCCAGACTGCATCACTCCACGAAGGTTGAGGAGGTTGTGGAGTATGTGCGAGTAAAGACTAACTGGACTCTAAGGGTCGTGGAGTTGGAGTCGCGCCACAACACAAATTTCAAGTCGTTCGTGGTGCGAGTCCCGACTAATCATGCGGAGACTTTCCTCAAGGAAGAGTTTTGGCCGAAGGGTGTCGTGTATCGACGATTTCGTGGAAGGCTACGCGACACCACGCAGCGCAACACGACGCCGTCACTTCGTGTACCTACAGTAGTTTTATAATATTATGTATTAGTTTATAATTATGTATTGTTTTTGTTATTTATGTATTAGATTTCTATGGGCCAAGTTGCCTGAAATAAAGGATATTATTATTATATTATTATTTCTGACTAATGGATTAATAATCTAAATGCTGTCAATTCCATACTTTTGACAATATTTCTAAGGTTCTGTACCCAAAGGGTGTCAAGGAGACCCTATAACGAAGCGGCCGGACTCTTACCTGCTAAAAATCTTTCTATTCTTTCTTCTTTTTTTAATCACGTCAAATCATATCGAACGACTCTTGAAGGGATCCCTCTCTTTAATGAGATCTGTTTGGTAATATGGGTCTGAATACATCCTACTTAGGGGCGATTTTACCAACTTCAGATAACTTAATTCAAGGAATAAATTTTGACAACTTTTGTATAGAATTTTTCTGTCAAAACGTTGAATTTATTCCTCAGATAAAATTATCTGACGTTGGAAAAACTGACCATTAGTCGCTAATACGGTTCAAGAATGTACCTAATCATAGTAATTAACACAAAACCAAACTAGGAAATACTAAACCATTTATTTAAAAAACAAAACGACGCAAAGATTTATGAGTACATTACGTTAGCTGTTTTCTTACAAACAAAGCCCCTTTGTGCAAATGGTCGTTCTAAGGTTCCTATAGGCTTATTGAACTGACCTCTGTTGACTGTGTTACAAAATATGTAAGGAAATACTTACGAATTTACTCTAATGTACGATTTCCACCAAACGGGCTACGCCGGAGCGCATTTCACACTGTGCTAAAGGAAATTCAGGCTTCTACGAGTATACAATACTTAAGTTTCATGTTTGCATGGAATTTACACTGCTTGGAACTCGGTTAGATCCGCGCGTATGCCACGGCAGCCGGTCGGCTCTTCGAGTATGCTGCGGCAGCCGGTCGGCTGCTCGCGTACGTTGACGGCGGCGCTCGGCTGTCATCGCGTCTGGTCGGCTCCGCTCGGCCACACCGCAGGTATTAATTGACTGCGATAGAGGATACGCTAAAACGCGCGCGCATGCGCCCGGATTAAAGCAGATTGTAGCCGTCGGGCGGACGCGGTCGGCTACGCGCGCATGCTCGAGCATCCGCTGCGATGCTCTGTGCTGCGCTCCTGCGTGGCCCGATTGGTAGAAATCGTACATAAATCTTCCTTCTAGCATTTTCCCAACTGTGTAGGCGTCAGTTTTCAGTCTAATCAGATGAGGCTGAATACCATTATTTTACACGGATCGACTGCTATCAGATCCCCGCAACCCGCAACGTTAGATCGGACGGCAGAGTTTCGGGCTTCTGACTACCCGTAATGACTGTCATAGATCTTAAGACAACCGGAACCAATGGCTAACATGTCCCCGCGTTAGTGTATTAGAATATCTTTGCTATTAGTACACCCAGGAGCAATGAATCCGGGTTACCAACATAAACCTTATATCTCGGAAACTAAGAATGATAGCTTATTCTAAAAAAAAGTATTTTATAGACTATTTAAAACATACTTGTCAAATAAAATTAATGAATCTTTTTATGATGGCTTCCTACGGTGCGTGATTTTACAGATGATAATAGGCACAGCCGATGACCACGCACAGCCACGCACCGCATCGAGGCTCTTCCAACCGTGCTTGACACGAAGCTAGTCATTAAAAAAAATGCCAAGTGAAAGCTAAACTTGTACTGCATCTTTGAAGATACCGACTCGCGGCGGATACGACGTACCGCTACGCACGCGTCTGCGTTACCACGGACGAGTGTCTTCCAATGGTGCGTTCGTGTGTCGCGGTGCGCAATATTACGCACCGAAGGACTGGGAAGACACCTTTAAATAGTCTATAAAATACTTTTTATTCCAATAAGCTAGCATTCTTAGTTTTCGAGATATTAAGGTTTATGTTGGTGATCCGGATATATTGCTCTGAGTGTATTACAAACCTTTTTCGTTAAATATTGCCATACAACATGGCAACGCTGTCAATCTTCTAGGCACGTTACCAATTGATAGCGATGTGGAGGAGTATTTTTTTACCCTCTTTTAGATTATAGGCTTATATTAGGACAGTTTTTTTTTATTTGATAATTATGCTAATACCGAACAACATTCAATGAAGCTATCGTTAGGCGACTGTATTAAGGGCCTGATACAGAAAGCGGTACTCCGGAGTATCTGATCAAAAGGATCGGGAGCAGGGTCCAAGCCACCGGTGGTCAGGGCCTCACCCCCACCAACCACCACCGCCACCACCAGCCGCCGGTAGCTTGGACCCTGTTCCCGATCTCTTTGGTCAGGGCCTGAAAAAATTAACCCAGTAGACATTTTTTTTTCTTTTTTATAGATTTATTTGAAAATATCAATTTATATTTATACAAATGAATAATAATGTAAATATTATTAAACATATCATAGTATTACTTAATTGACTTGGCAATAGAAATAATAAGCAAAAAATTACAATCGGAAAAATACTAAAGGAACAGAAAAGAATACGCTATAGAAAAGGATTCTACAAGAAAACTAGCTTAATAAGCTATGTAAATATGGCGAAACATTACTAACAGGAACAGGACGTCGTTTTTATTGGAATCGATATGGGAATACGAGTTGTGATATAGTATGTTATAATATGACGAAGTTTAACAACCTTTGGCTTTGTGCAGCAAGGCCGTGGCTTTAAGTTATGTTTTTTTGTTGTAAACACTCGACAAACCGAAATGGGAGATTGTACTCATCACTATGAACAACTTTTACTATGGGACCAAACAGGAAATCGCGAAAAAAAAATCTGCTGTTCCCTACATTTTGACGAGTTATGCGAACATAAATGTGAGGAGCATCCTTGTGTGTCCAATCCAAAGTTTTTCGGGTATGCTGATGCTGAAGATGAGGTCAAAACTCAAATTCTAAATGGCGGCCATGAAAATTTGTAAATTAGTCGTCATGGGTGTCAATTTCACGGTTTTCCGGTGTGCTCCTGAAATCCAAATCCAAGACGGCGGCTACGAAAATATACAAATTATACGTATTATATTTATGTTTAATTATTTATATCGATTTGATCAGTCCTTTCCCAGCACTAGTCAAACTAGTTTGGCAGCTGTCATTCTAATCAAGCTAAATTTTAAGAACTATAATAGGTTTTACAGTAAACTGTTTTCTTCCTGAATGCCTATGTTCAGAGCATCCAAGTTATTTCAGCCGTATGGTACTTTTACGCCTGAACTACTATTAGGTCTGAAGCAGGTAGGATCGTTATAATGGCCTATTCTAAACCAAAATAGATACATGACCTCATTCATCGTGAATTATGAATTTTTCTATTATAATAAAATCAAACAACCTGATAATATTTTGCTCTGAATTAAACAAACACGTAAGTCACTCATATGCAAAATTAGGACATAATAAAAATGGGGCCAGCTTCCAGTCTAACCAGATGCAGCTAAATAACCAGTTCAGACTAGTATTAGATCTTCACAACCCAGTTACTGGGCAATGCCGATATCCTAAGGTTAGACCGATTGTCAGACTTTCGGGCATCTGACTACCCGTAACGACTGTCGGTTTAACATGCTCTCCGAGGCACGGAGGGGTTTCTATGTGTAACGAATGGTCACCCATCCACAGACTGACAGCGGGAAGCGTAGCTTAACCTTGCAAAGCATATGATCTAATCTATATAAATAAAAAGAAAGGTCCTGACTGATTGACTGCCTCATCAACGCCCAGCCCAAACCCTTGGACCTAGAAAGCTGAAGTTTTGCACAGAGGTTCTCTTTATAATGTAGACAAGGAATAAGGAAGGATTTTTCGAAAATCAACCCCTAAGGGAGTTAAATAGGGGATGAAAGTTTGTATGAAAAATCGTCACTGAACGGGTTGAAAATTTCACGCAAGCGACGCTGCGGGCAAAAGCTAGTTAACTTTAAGGCCTAATGTTTGTGTTGTTTGGTCAGGAAAATATCGATGTTATACTAATTGTACCTATACAGAGTAAACCCGTGTTTGTATGAGTGAGTTTGTATTTACCACTTAAAAGTCCATTTCAGAGTATTTGAGCTAACAATTCTAATTCAGTTTGTACCCTTGTAACCTATCCGCACACACACAAGTAGGTACCTACCCACGTTTTCAATACACGTGTCAAAAATAATTGCCAAGACCATTGACCTCGTTGCAACTAACCACACCGAATCGAACCGATTTAATTCGATCCCTGTTGTATAATCGGTACACTCATTGAATAATCGATTTATAACAAGTGACATGGGTGTTTATTTTAAAAACTTCCTGTAGGTTACTACCTATTTTCTTTGTTCAGAACAATTGTGTTGGCATTTGATTTAAAGTATTTTTTTTCTTAAAAAATTTATGCTGATGTAGCTTGTAGATTTCCGGTTATTTTTACCCGACTGCGCGACAGCAAGGACAGGGTTATGTTTTTCACGCGTATCTATGTGGGTGGGATTCTTTATACCCTCGAAACAGCCCAACGGCTGGATGGATTTTAATGAATGAGGTGTTTATCGACTTGTCTAAGCAGTGCGATGGTTACCTATAGGCTAGGTTTTGTTTTTATAAAATCAAAATGGTGGCAGTAAAATATGAAAAGGGGGGCAAACACAAAAAAAAATCGCCTACCATATTATGTGGGATATCTTTAAATAGGTCTTTTAAAATCAATATGATGTTTCCTTGACCATTTTACAGCCATAAGCTCCGTTTAAGAATTACACAACCTAAAAGTCCAACCTAAAAGTACCATCACTCGCAATGTAGAGTGATGGTACCTGAGTGATGGTAGCGAGTGATGGTACCTGTATTAAATAAGGTGTCTATAGATAGATTTGTTTAGGCCTCATTACAACGGTAGGTACTTATAAATACGTACGATAAATTGATAAAATAATACCAAAAAAAAAGTAAATAAAAAAAGTTAATTAAAAAATCAAAAAACCCGCCTGCATAAAAAGCGAACTAAAAAGATGTAAACAAGACGTACCTCTAATCATAATATACATAACAGAACGTCAAACTTACGTAGGTTTTCAAAAAATCACACTATCAAATCGTCACATGCAGTCGGAGGCTACCTAAGACTTATGTAATTCACAAACTGACTGACCAAAAAAACATACTTACGTAGCCTCCGACTGCATGTGACGATCTGATAGCATGATTTTTCGAAGGATTGGGCAGAGGTGTATAATACACCGTTATGTTTGTAAGTCTCATGTAAAATGGGGCGAGCCTATTGCCATCAACGGGG
Source organism: Amphipyra tragopoginis (assembly GCA_905220435.1). Classification (NCBI taxonomy): domain Eukaryota; kingdom Metazoa; phylum Arthropoda; class Insecta; order Lepidoptera; family Noctuidae; genus Amphipyra; species Amphipyra tragopoginis. The sequence goes on from HG992009.1 coordinate 19,615,605, forward strand.
CACCAATCCCAACTCCGGGCTGCTACTGAGAAATTCCACTCGGAAAAACCCAATAACGCTTTACCCGACCTGGGGATCGAACCCAAGACCTCACGCTCAGCAGCCGCGTTTGCGACCATTGGTGACCGTTCGTTCAAAGTAATGCCCCTTTGTGCCCTTCTCGAGCCTCGGAGAGAACGTTAAACCATCAGTCTCAGGGGCCTAATTCTCCTAAAATAAATTGTTGCCAAACGCAACCGAACCACAACCGTCAGTCTGTTTTTATTTTCGAAAACTTTCAAAATAATTGATTTTGTTTTTTGTGTCAAACAATTTTACAGCTTTTGAAATTGAGAACTGTCTGAATGAACGGTTCGGCCTTGGTTCGGTTGTGATTCATCAAGATTTATTTTAGGAGAATTAGGCTCCAGGTGTCATTCGAATACCTATGACAGTCGTTACGGGTAATCAGGAGGCCGAAAGTCTGACAAAACTTAAGGTTAAACTTAAGGCATTGCCCTGTAAATGGGTTGCGGAGTTCTGATTGCAGTCGCTTCTTGTAAAATACTGGTCTGGTATTCAGCCGCATTTTGTGTGCCTCCGCTATTGCAATTTTTTTATTTTATTTTAAAAAAATGGACACTCGTTTTATTCCGATATCGTTTTGTTAGGTAAGAATAAGAATAATTTATTGTTCAGGAAATTACATTTGGTTTGCGTTGATAATATAACAGGTGGAGGTTACAACACTGAAAGCTGACTCCAATGTAATTGGGAAAAGGCTAGGCAGAATGGCAAGGAGAGCCGCCGTGAAGGCCAAGTCATACTGCATGGGTTTACTGTATGTTAATCGTATCTAAATATTATAAGGTCTACTGAATTGTTTTGTATGTATTTTGAGTCCGGATGTTTGTGTATAAATTACGTCATCAACACTTTGTATAATTTGGGTGTGTAATAGTATGTGTGACATTGGGAATCTAATTTATGATTGTGTGGGGGAAGTGCACAAGCGAAGGGAAAAGAAATAAAAGAAAGTTTTTTTTTTCATTCAAGGACACAATGAAAACAAAAACAAAAAGATAATAAAACAATAAACATTCTATGCTGTCCAGCGTGCCCATGCCGAAAGGGTCACCAACTCAGCATAAATATGTTGAGTGTCAAACACCCAGCGCTGATTTTCAGTTGAACACCTTGCCATTGCCACACAGCAGCAGCGTCCTCTGAGCATTTTAACAACCATACTGCGATCGCCAACCCGCCTGCCAAGCGTGGCGATAATGGCAACCCGCCCTATTGGGGGAAGCCTATGTCCAGCAGTGGACGTCTTTCGGCTGAATCATCAAACGGTTTTTGATATCAAAGCATTTATTATGTACTTCTTCTTTGTTTCAGAAAACTGAGCATCTTCACAATGAGGCTAGCAAGTCTGCTGGTCCTCCACGCCGCGGGGGCAGGTCTCGCATCACCCACAGTCCTTGTCACCAGGCCCGTCTCTAAGGTTGCGGTGGAATGGTTGCCGATCGACAACCAAACGGTCTATAGACTGGGTGAAGGTGAAAGCAGAAGGTTAGTCGTTTTAAGTTCACAATATATCGGATGTGAAATACCCTTAACGAAACCGAGAGTCACGTATTCTTCCCATCATTAGGAAGATTTTTTTGTATTAGGCCATATTTGGGAACCGATTTGTTACGGAGATGTTCGAGGTCAAAGTCACTTTTTTTTTAGTTTTTCACAAAAATCTAAATTTAAATGTTGTTAAGTACATAACATTCTTATAAACTTTTTTTTTAATAAATTTATTGTCTGCAGTTCGAGCACAGCAGATATTTCTCGTATATAAAAATAAAAACCATTTCCCAGCAATTATTTTTGCGTAGATTTTGGCTTCGATAAGGCTATTTTTACATCCTACATGTTACTATTGTCCAAGACCCGTATTAATCTATATACCTAAATAAAAATGAATCGCCAAAATGTATGTACGCGCATAACTTCCGAACGACTGCACCAAATTGGATAATTATTTTTTTGTGTGTTCGTTATTGTCAGGACAAAGTTTGTATAAAAGAAAATTTTAAAAAAATGTCACGAAAAATAAAATGGCGGTACGAAGTTCGCCGGTTCAGCTAGTATTTTATAACTTTTAGAGTATCCCAAGAACTATCAAATGCAAACTAAAAATAAATAAAAAATAAACTTAAAAAAAAAGTAAAAACCGACTTCAAATAAAAGGAGTAAAATAATTACCATAATATAAAATTAACAGTTTCAGAAGTCGGTGGCTTCTATTTGCTTCAGTGTAGAGTTGCACCGACTTCTGAAACTGTTAATTTTATATTATGGTAATTATTTTACTCCTTTTATTTGAAGTCGGTTTTTACTTTTTTTTAAAGTTTATTTTTTATTAAATACGTTTTAGTGTCATAATTTTAACCCCCTCCTTCATAACCCTTCTTTTTGGCTTTGACGTAGTCGGGCATAAAAAGTCCTTTCAAATGATACCTTACACGATATAATGAAAACGTTCCAAAGGGGGGGAGGGGGGGTACGCACCCCCTCCTCTTTTCCAGTAGTCAGTTCCCAACAACAAATATAAACAAAGCAATTTTAGTAATTTGAGAATTTTGCTTTGGTCCGATGAGGAGTTCCGTTCCATATCTCTGAAGTTCATGGTCTAATCTTAACAAAATTTAAATGGGACCAATCGGGTAGTATACCCTTTCGAAAAAAAAAAGAATTTTTCAAATTGGTTCATAAATGACGGAGATATGAGGTAACAAACATAAAAAATAAAAAAAAAAATACAACTGAATTGAGAACCTCCTCCTTTTTGAAGTCGGTTAAAAAAAATATGTTGCACATCTTTGTAGGTAACTTATTATAAATAAGTGGTGCCTTACAAAATATACTAGTATGCATGAAGGTAGTTTTACTAGTAACTACACAAAGGTACTTAAATATGGAATTTTCTAAAATTGCTACTTTTTGCTATTGCAAGCAGAGCCGCCATAAACGGCCGGGATATAGGTACCGAGCATATTGTATATTCAAGTCGATATGCGACAGGTGGTACGTATCACTAAACACTTCATAAATAGTGGTTATTCGTGATACAGAAATAAATATCCATCCGCGGCTATCTTTGAACATGAATTACACTTAATGTTTATATTTTTTCGCCATTTACATTCGTTACAAGAAGCCTATTAAGCACCTACAATTATTAAAGCAGTAGTAAGGCGTAATTTAGATAAATATCTTGTAGGGTGAGGCAACCAATAGTTGGTACCAAACCAATTTGATAAAAAATAAACAACATAGTGACTTAATACAAAAAAATCAATATTCGAAAACAGTCACTTGTTTAAACAAAGTAGTAGATAAAAATTTGATATTTTTATTTGTTTTAAACAATACCTATCTTAATTTTTATAAAAATTTTGGATTAAAAGATTCAAAAAGATTATTTACCACATTATCACTTACAATTTATATATTTATATACCTATTTAAGAGCGGAGCCTTCTAATACAGGCATTGTTTGCCGAAAGGGAGGCTCCAAATACGTTTAATTAAATGTTATGCTTATTTTCTATACTCACAATAAACTATTTTGTATTTTTATCAAATTAGTTTGGTGTAGGGTATAATTAAATAAATTGGTTTAAGAGCTTCGATTATATATATTTTAAGCCTTAAATTTTAATTTTAATCTAAGAGTAAAAGAAGTGTTCAGAGCTGTTTGTACATTTCAATTTGCAATCAACTTATAGCAATGGTTTACAGTTGTATTCAAAGTTGAAACCCCTATAATTTGTAGACAAACAATTCATGTTTCAATAAATGTCTTACCTAGTACTCGTAAACCAACATGGAAACCGGATAAGCAAATATCAAATAATGATATCATTACGAAAGAAGCGATTAACTAGTCCACGTAGGACGATTTAATATTGTTATTTGGAATTATTGGTTTATGAAACTCTAACTTCAGACGTATACTTTCGACAAATCATTGTTCAATGATGACGTAATGGGTGACATCAGAGGGCCATTTCGACTAAGGGTGCGTTCAGACGATACGCGCTCGCAACCACACGCCACGCGCGTCAGTACCCGCGTCAAACTCGCTTTGAAATTTGTTGTTTATAATTTGAGTCTTATGACACATCAATAGATCTCAAATTACATTTGACATCCTAGCCGGGAGGGTGGAGGCGGCGCGGGCGCTGTGCGTTTACGACGCGTGTACTACGCGATAGCTGTTCAGGCGCTGATCGTGCGCGTGGACTTTACATCGATAGAAAATGTACGTTAAGACAAGGTACTAACTATTAAATTTGGAATTTAATAGTTAGTTTCTGAGGAGGGAGCGACTCGTAAGCGAAGCGAGCACGCTTTCGCGACGAAACAAAACGCTCAAATGTGAACGCAGCCTAACAAAATGGTTGTCAAACGCAAACGAACCACAACCGTCAGTCAGTTTTGTTTACGAAAACTGACAAAATGATTGCTTTTGTTTTTTGTGTCAAACAATTTGACAGCTCTTGAAGACGAAAACTGAATAAACGGTTCGGCCTTGATTCGGGTGCGATTTATCAAGATTTCTTCTAGAAGAATTGTGCCCCAGGTACAGACGCCAGCACATAAAGCTACTACAATCTGTCAAATTTCTTTAATAGATTTTCATCTTTATCGCAAAAGCATTAGGTTCAAGGTTGATTGGGAAAATTTGACAGTTACGGTTAGCTTGGTACAATGCTCCAATAAAACAATTTTGCTGTGCACAAACTAAACTTCACTTAGGCTATTGCCATCTTGTTCACTCTCAATAAATAAGAAAGAGACGGATGTAAATGAGAGCTGTCAAAAGGTGAACTAAAATTTCCACACAAAAGACGATACGTCAGAACGCGTTGACTAAAAACACTACACTTATCTATATGTATCACCGTCCTTTTCTTGCGTTGTCTGTTAGTGAAGGATAGCAACTCTCTAATTCTAGTTTAGTTGATGAACAAGAAAATCGACACCAGTGTCATAGTTTTTGTCCTTTCACCCCAAAACTTACAACGATTTTATAAACCTGTAATAGTGTGGTTACACTGTTTTTATCTATTTAATATCTTAACTATACTCCTATTGTAACAGCTTATTGAATTCCTGTCACAGAATAAATTGAAATACCAAACTAGATAGGTAAATACAGTGTTATTCAAGCCTTCATATTTTGTGTTATTTTTAACACACTTTGAAATTAATTCGAAATTGGTGGAATTGTTTTTTTTTGATTACTTACTTTATAACTATGATTGATTAGAACTTGTCTGAGGAGTGTGCATTATGATTAAAGTACAGTTGGAATACAAACCGATGGCCCACCTCACGGAAAGAAGTTACTGCCACCTAGACAGCATGACTCGTGTAGTGCCGGACTTAAAGAATAGCACTACCCCATCTCTTCCGGTGTGTGTCGTAAAAGGCGACTAAGGGATTCTCTAGAGGATGGGCAGCAGCGTTCTCTGAGTACTTTAACAACCGTACTACGATCGCCAACCCGCCTGCCCGCCTGCTTTTGGGAGAGGTCTACGTCCAGCAGTGGACGTCTTTCGGCTGAATGATGAGGATGATGATACAGCATGACTGATTAGTCGCTTTACATTCGAAAATAATGAATTCTGCTCATCATTCTGTAGAACTTTCACTAGGAGAAAAACATAAGATTAGTAAAAAAAAAAAAAACTGCTCCATACTTAATAATCAATGTTGCTTAGCAAAATGTATGGAACAGCAGATTGTTTGTGATGCGTTGCCAACCTTAGAGACAAAGCTATAAAATCTCATGTGCCTGTAATTTTACCGATACCGTTACCCTTCACACCGGAACACAGCAATGCTGCTTGGCAGTAGAAATAGGTATGGTGGTAGTGCTTCCGCGGACGAGCTCTTTCACACAGAGCTCTACTACTACTACTGCAATACTCCATTACGAACGTTGTCGTTCATAGAGAACAGGGGACTATCCTGTTCCGCAATAAGCGTTTACGACCTAACAAATAATGATGAAACGTCAATCTCTACGTGTGTACAGTCAACAAAAGACTTAGGTATACAGACAAACAATGGATATCAATGCACTACGTAGGCAACTGTCTTTGTAATTGGGTGCGTATTAACTTTTTATAGACAAGACAGGCTTAGATAAGCGATGGCTAAGAATTGGTAACTCGACACACTCTAAAATACGAATTTAATACGCAACATTATTAATGAGATAAATAATGTTGAATAATGAATTCTGGGTACTTTTCAAACCACAATAAAAATTTGAATTTCTCGAAAACTACTGACTTTCCCCTAAGCTACACGGTGTGCTAATTTGTTGTATACAGAACACACTATCACGCCTTACAAGAAATATATCGAATACGAGTTCAACCTGTACCCCAAGTGTGAGTTTTTTTACGTTACTACTGTAGTTGCATCACGCCAAAAATGTATGAAAATTTAGGCAGCGCCTCTAGCGGCAAATAGCGTGACTAAAAATTTGTTTGACATTTTTGACGTGACGCAACTACAGTAGTAACGTAAAAAACTCACACTTGGGGTACTGTATACTTATCTTTTGGGTTGACTGTACTTACATAGAATCTTGAAAGAATACTTTAATTTTTGTTACAGCTTGGAACTGAACACCACATCCATATCCCAGACGGTCGTCTTCATCACCATCAGTCCATGTTCCAGGGACTTCCACTGGGCTCTGTATTGCGGGAAGACTGGAAATAATAATGGTGAGTCTTGCTTTTCTAATGGGCTCCCACACGCTGCGCGTCGTGGGTGATTTGCTGTATTTTGCGGTATTTGTGTGGAAGAGTCTCGTGTAGTGCCGGACTTAAGGAATAGCACTACCCCATCTCTTCTCATGGGTGTCGTAAGGCGACTAAGGGATTCTCTAGCTAGAGGATGTGCAGCAGCGTTCTCTGAGTACTTTAACAACCCTATACTACGATTGCCAACACGCCTACCGAGCGTGGCGATTACGGCAAACCCCCCCTTTTGGGGGAGGCCTATGTCCAGTAGTGGACGTCTTTTGGCTGAATGATGACGATGATGATGTATGGAAGATTGTGTGTCATGGCCGTTACCTACACTTGAGAGCAATGAATCCGGGTTACAAACCTTAATATATTATTCCTATATTTGATTATGCTGATGTTTGTTACTCTGATGTATCCCAAGAACTTCTTAATAAATTGGATCGACTTCTCAACAATTGTATTCGCTTTATTTATGGACTTCGTAAATATGACCACGTTTCTTTTTTCCGTTCTCAGCTTAAATGGCTGCCTTTTCGTCAGAGAAGATCCCTCAGATCTCTCTGTCTTCTCCATTCTAAATGATCCTTGTGCTCCTGGGTATCTGGAAAGTTGTTTTCAAGTTTTAGATAGTTTTCACAATCGTAACCTTCGTGCTTCTGAAAATTTGCTCCTTCAGATTCCTTCTCACCGTACGGGTTTCATTTCCAGTTCTTTCGCTCCCAAAAATACCTTTGGTGGTGGTTGCTTTTCTGTGCTATGAATCGCCAGTTAGATCCCCGCCCGGAAATCATATTTGGATGAAGTGCAAATAGGTGTTCCAAGTCTGGGTTCTTGTTAGATATTTGTCCATAAACTGTATTCACGATTTATAAGAAAGATAAGGAAAATAAAAAACTTAAGGGAAATCCTAGAGAGGGATACAGTAACATTCAATTTAATTGGGGGCTGTGAAGTTCACACAAGTCGGGCGTGAGAGGGTCGGGGTAACCCGCCAGACAACTCCCCGCAATCCGCGGCCTCCACATCATAGTGTTGCAGTGTGTGCGCTCGCTGCTAACTTCACAGCCACCAATGAGATTGCATCGAAACTGTACCTAACGTTTTCGGAAAGATAAAACTACATATAGCAAGACATTATTAAGCTTGTAATGACGCTTCGTCTTTTGCTTTCAGGGCAACTGAATCTACAGAAGGAGAGTGGTGGAGGAGAAATGAGTACATTCTCATTAAATATATCACAACATGACAAACATGTTATAGTTGTAAGTATAATTAATATTGTGTACACAATCTCCCCGATAGTGTTTCGAACTCACATACGTACGTAGTCGACTATACATAATTAGCCCTTTACTGCTGGGGTCGGGCCTCTTCTCAGAATGAAAAGGGCTGGCCTGATGTGGGTGCCAACCCACCAGTTTAGTACCAGTATTATGAAAATCGTACTTATACGGCTACGACCAAAGAAGTAAACTTTTTCCCTAATATCTCGGTTTAAAATTTGCATTCGAGGACGACCTAACTTCTTGTTATTCTTCACAGCTATCATCAACAAGAGGTGGTGCCGCCGTAGTAAGTGTAAGAGGAGAAGCCACAAGACAAGTGCGCATGCGACTCCGTGTGCGTTCACGAAGAAGGCTGGCAGCTAACTGGGAGCCCAGGTTAGTTCAATGCGCTTTCTCTCTGCATAATAATGCTGGTTATTCTCCTTCTGGTTTAAGGCAAGCGTCCGCATCTCACGCATCGGACGGATCGTATCAAACGTATCCGTAAAGTGTAGTGCGTCCACAGTATTCGTTGCATTTGGAATGCCGACGCGACTAGGAGCAATCAGATTGTTGACTATGTCATTAGGCAAGTCGAATTACGTTCGAAGATCTGATGAGTTCAGTCTGTTCGTTACCGATTAGTGAACGCACTTGTCGGGCTAACCATGGTTGCGGATACGGACGGATGCGGACCTATTAACGCTTACCATTAGTTCTGATGTTCCTGTAGAAGAAGTTTCCGTGTATTAGACAACCCCGGCATGGCATACCTCGACATTTCGAACTCAACTGGGGAACTTAACGCAATAAAAGCAGCATGTTACTTGGACCGCCTCGTTGGTGTAGTAGTTGCAAGCACGACGACTGAGCGTGAGGTCCTGACCTGAGTTCGATCCCTAGGTCAGACAAAGTGTTATTGTATTTTTCCGTGTGGATTTCTCAGTAACAGCTCAGAGTCTGGATTCGTGCTCGGTTGATCCCAATACGCTCGCCTCCTATAACATGGGACTTCGGCAAAATGAGGGTGTACTTTACACCTCTTTCCAACCCTTCGTTGAATACAGGCGTGATGTTATGTTATACAAGGTTAGTCGGAAAGGGGGTACTAATCCGCGGGCCGCCTCAAGTATCACTGATGACTGTTTTAAAGTTTTAAAATATTTTTATTTTAGTTTTTTCAAAAATACTTCACCCCTGCTTTAGTTACGAATTCAGAAAATGGAGCTTCTAATCCGTGACCCCAAATATGACCTAAAATGTAAACACAGCTGATCGTAACTTATGATAGATAGATTTTAGCATATTTTTTATGGAATCATTGAACGGCTATTTCTCTTAAATTATTGCATGACTTTTGGGGAAAGTTGTAGAACAAAAGTTATTCATTATTATGGGTACTTTAACACCCTTTCGGATAAGTACCCCCTTTCCGACTAGCCTTGTATAAAATAAATTGAAATTGTAAAAATATAGATTTATAAAAAAAACAATATTCAAGCAGTTCTAATGAAAATCTTTTTGGGGTACCTCGGTTTTTCTGTATACTAAAAAAACAGCGTTGTATAGGTAAAAAAAAATGAATACTAGCTACTACTACTACTGTTCTTAATTACGTGTATGCCTTCTGTTTTATTTATTTTAGGGCTGATTTTTGAATCGTCAGTTAGTATACAGTTTTTGTATAGAAAATATGTCAAACCGCCATATTTAATCCTCAGATAAAAGTTAACTGACGATTAAAAAATCAGTCCTTAGTGTACAATAAAGTTCCTATTACTTACAGGGTGTAAACGAATTCGTGTAATTCCTTCAAACCGCGTGATCTACTGGTGACATAAATTAACCCTAAAGGGGTATTTCTGAAAACCAACTAAAAAAAAAAAAAAATTATAGTTTTCTATTTCTGAATCATTTTAGGGCCTCGAGTTATCTGACTGCAAAGAGCGATATCGCGTTAGTCGTACCCGCCAGCCGTGTTGCCGTGCTTTCATTAATTAATGCGTGGCATCGAAATGATGACACAAATAAAAAAAAAATGCAAAAAAAAAAAACTTTTTTTTACTGATTCCTTATTCTAGATATGATCAATTACCGCTACCGCATGAAAAAAAAGGGTTTTTTTTATTTTTAATCAAGATAAATCCCGTGCGGAGCCAATCTACACCAGTAGTAGAGTCATGTGGTTTTAAGGAATTACACGAATTCGTTTATACCCTGTATATCTACTGGCAGTATTCCTAAAAATAACTATCAGATATAAAGGGCAACCACGCGCTTCTCAAGACTAAACAGTAGCACTTTACTATTTACCATCTTAACATAAATTCTCAGCAACCAAGCCTTGTAACTTACCGATACCTCGTTACACAAGTCATGTGTTATCTAGTCTACTATCTGTAACTCGTAATAAAGTAACTATGTGGCCGTTAAGTGAATTAAGTATTGGTTAATCCTGCACTGTGTCACTTGGAACTGGTTGCTGTTAGACGTGAGTTAGAAGTGACTTCGCTAGTTAGGATGGCTCTGGGGATAGATTTTCTATGATATGTTTTCCTAGTAGTTGAGGTCAAGGCTCGCGTATGAAGTTCTTCGTTTTTAGGGATTTACAAACTATCGTTGTACAGTTTTTCCACCCAAGATATTCCAACTCTGGCCTATTTTATGAACGTCGTCAGATAACTTTTATGCAAGGATGTTTTTTTTTCTTATCCCTTGAAAATTCGAAACGTCAAAGGACAATGGGACAAAATGTATGGACCCCGTCCCCACCCTTGTAGCACTATAGAGTGAGTTTGATTGAATGAACGAACGAATGAATAGTCGAGAATGAGTGAAGGAATGAATGAAACCGGTTTGAAATAAAATAAAAATGATGTTTAATTTTTTATTATTTACTCATTTTAAATCAATTATCGGCCTAAAAATAAATGCTATACTGACTTAAATAATGAGTCATTATATTCAAAATGAACGGTTTATAAAGTCAATGAATCAAAAATTCCTAAATGAAAAATAAAATTGGCGAGTATGCAGTAAAATACTTAACCTAAGCTAAGTACTTGTACTACACTAACATCATGACTACCTGCAACAACAGCACTAAGGGCGACCCCTAGTGGGACGAGCACCTCGACTTAGGGCGTTGCTAGCGGGGGGAGGGGGCAGCTTGATGAGGGTTGAATTATCGGTATGACTGCGGAGTCTGAAGAGACGACTGGCTCTCCGACGGGAGAGCTCTGTGGATCATGACCGGCAGCGGTGGGACGTGGGACTGTAGTCGGCCGCTGCGGCGACTAGGGGGTTCGGATAGCGGGTGTCGATGAATTGCCGAAGTAACGCTTGGAAATTCATCCTCATGGTTGGCATTTTTAGATCGAGATGGAGTTGAACGTTACGCATGAACCACGGGGCAGCCGCAGCTCTGCGCAACACTCGATTTTGGAGGGTTTGGAAGGATTTGAAGCGGGAAGTCTTAATGTGTGCGAACACGACGCTAGCGTAAGTCAAGATGGGGCGGATGCACGTCACGTAGATTCTCAGCTTATTTCTAAGTGACAATTTACTGCGCGCTCTAAGGATGGGGTGGAGGCGACCGACAGCGAAAGCGGCGCGAGCGCGCACCGCTTTGATGTGGTCTCGGAAATTCAGATGGTGGTCGAGGATAACCCCCAGGTATTTGGCTTTCTTCTCCCAAGGGATCTGTTTGCCCGAACATGAGAACGGGACGGATGTGGGTATGGAAATCACCGTATCTCTCGAAAAGAACGGCTGCGCTCTTTCCGGGATTCACCTCTATTATTCATTTCCGGAACCAGACCCCGAGGGTGTCGGCTGCGGTTTGGAGGGTTCGAGCGATACTGTCGAGACTTCTACCGAAAAAGTAGAGGGCTGTGTCGTCGGCGAAGAGAGCCAACTTGGCGAAGCCACGTTTGGGAATGTCGCTGGTGAACAACGTGAACAGAAGGGTATACATATAGCACGGATGGAGGATAGCACGGAACCCTGAGGGACCCCGGCGCGGATGGGGCGAGGAGACGAGAAGGTGCCTTCTAGGCGATAGTGGAAGGAGCGATCCAACAGAAAGTTTCAAATAATGGCACGAGACTATACGAGTTTGTATAATAAACCGTTGTGCCAGACCTTGTCGAAGGCTTTTGCTACGTCGAAGAAACAGCATGCCCGTTTTATACGAGCACATGAAGCGGGAGCTAATGTGTTCGACTATGCGGTGCAATTGTCGAATGCAACAGTGTGATAACTACCGAACCGCTGCCAATAGGGCCGCGCGCCGCGTCTCGCCTCCGGACGAGTGCGCCTCTCGTTCTCTCTTTCCCACATTGAAATATTGTTACAACTAGCTTTGGAGCTCTTCAAGTAACCCCTTATAACTAACTAAAATAATTATATTCATATTGAAGTAATATTATAAGCATTTTTTAAACGTAATTTTTATGTTACTTTCATATTAAATAACTTTTATACTACACATTTTACAGATGAGCTGTCATACAATAAAATGAAGAGATTAATAAGTTATTTCATATCCAATAGGTCAGAAAGTGCTACACTACTGGGGACGTTTTGTCCCATTGTCCTTTATTCGTGAGTGCCTAGCCGCACATTACAAGTTTCTACCTGATCTGGCAGCCTGTTGTTGGCTAGTACAAAATGAGTAGAGGGTTTTCCGCACGCGTTAGAATTTTTCTGACAGTTTCTGATAATATGCGGCCGGGCAAAAGCTTTGGTAAATTCGGCTAATGTTGGAAATAATAATTACATGTATGGAGAAATGTATAGAATGTAATATACTCTTTTTTCACTAATTTAAATCAAAAAGTCATGAATTATTCAATTTCACAAAAGCATTGCAGGAAAATATTATACGTGGCAAAATAATAAAAACTGCTACACGAAACTGCCCGTATATAAAGCTACTTTAATAAGAATAAAGTATTCTAAAAATCATTCGCAAACGAACCATCATTTCTAACGGTTCCCTATCCATTTGCATAAAATGTTAAGACCTAATATAACTTAGCATAATTTTGTTTGGCATAATTATATTTTCGCATAATATAATTACGTATAAGGGATCCCTTCTTTTCGCATAATGTTCTTTGTCCTAATATACTTCGGCATAACGATTTTGGCACAATTTGTTTTGGCATAATAATACTTCGACATAATTTTTTTAGGCATACATTTTATGTTGACATAATCATCTTAAAGACTAATTTGTTTTGGCATAAATTTGTTTCGCATAACGTTAGTAGGCCTAATGACTATTAGCATAATGTTAGTTATTGATAATCAGAAATGTTTTTACCATTGTCTAATAATCTAGTCGCAGGTGCACCCCGACACGGACTCTCGAACATATTTTTATAGGTACAACAATGAAATAATTTCCGGAGCAAATTTGAAAAGAACAACGTACAAATCAACAAAGTTTAAAGTAACGATGGTCATTTGATCAAAAGTTCAGCTGACCAAAGTCTGGAATATCAATGTTTAAATTATTTATTACACTATTGACCAAATCGTTTAAAGGTCAAAATGGATTACTGGATAAATTGTTTTTATACACCTTCAAGGCCTCTTCATGAGACGATTATTCGTCACCTACTTTCATTTTCACAATAAAAACTTAAGGGGATGTTTGTAAGGTTGAGGCTCCAAAGCAGAGTCGACGGAGCCCCGCTGGGCGGGGCTCCTATTTCTGTCTGCAGGGTTTAAAGTAACCTAACACGAAGGGGATGACGGGGGCTTCGTTCGCTCGCTTCGCTCGCTCACTCTAGCCCCCATCATCCCCTTCGAACCTAACCTATCCGTGTCGGGGTGCGCCTGCAACTAGATTATTAGACAATGGTAAAAACATTTCTGATTATCATAACTAACGTTATGCTAATAGTCATTAGGCCTACTAACGTTATGCGAATCAAATTTATGCCAAAACAAATTAGTCTTTAAGATGATTATGCCAACATAAAATGTATGTCTAAAAAAATTATGCCGAAGTATTATTATGCCAAAACAAATTGTGCCAAAATCGTTATGCCGAAGTATATTAGGACAAAGAACATTATGCGAAAAGAAGGGATCCCATTTCTAACGCCTCTTTAATACCACGATTACTCTTTAGTAACACTATAAAATATTGTCACATCTAAACTGTATCAAACGCGTAATTCGGTAGAGCATACCTCAGAATCAATTGAACATGGTCTTAAATCACCTCGTCAGTTGACACTTAGAAATATCTCAATAAAAACAAGTTGTTCAAGGCACCGTTAGAAATAAATGTCTAACATACATGTGTTCCTCACAAGAAAACCAATGAATTTATAACACTACGCCTTTTAGGGCGAAAGAAGTTTGCAACGGTTAATGAAAATTTTATGAAGAGTCGTGTTGTTTTTTTTTCTGGTCATCTTTATTTTATTTCTTTTGCGGGGGTAGATGAACTAGTTGATAATTTTCCATATTGAATCAAGAGAGAATTATATGGAAGTAATGGAAGCTTTTAAGTACCTAAATACTTATGCAACTGAATGATTTCTGGAAGAAGGTTTGCAGTTTGTATTTCTAAACAGTAGAACAATAAACTACTAGAATCATAGTCATGATTGATAATACGTCCACATTTAACACGGTACTTTTGCCGCAAGATTTATAGAATTTTACTTGAAAATCTGATACAATGAGACAATAGTTCGAATACCGTTAGAAAGCTACATGCACATTTTTTACTGAATTATTTGCCTTCTGTAGTAAACACAGGATTCCTAAAATACCACTACAATAAACAAACGGAAACTATTGTTAATTTTTTTCTTACCTTGCCCCCTACAGTTGTCGCAATCTAATAGCACAGTGTACCTACTTACTACATACAGTGGGTCAACACCCATACATTTCACAGGTCTTATAAAATGTCAAAATTATGTAGGGGCGGAGGTTATGTCCCAAGTATGCAAGTATGGCTACTCGGGACATAATCTCCGCTCCTTCACCCCGCAACCCCCCGCACGATTGCTCTGCAACAATGTTCTACGTTGACCGACTGTAAGGAGTAAGTTATAGGTAGACTGTGCTAATAGGTCGGATTTGACACCTGTCAAAATACTAGAAGTAATGTCAACACTAGAGTGGGCGCCACGAAAAAAGTATGTTGGCATCAATGATTTTTCATTGTTTCGGGCTTGGATGAAGTACTTCATCCAAGGTTTCGGGCGCTTTTACAATGAACAATCAGTGGTGCCAACATAGTGCCCAAGAGACTTCTTTCATGGTGCGGATTCTACTAGGTAAGGGTGCTACCACACCAATAGAAAGATAGTCGATCGATACGATCGATTAGTACGGTCGATTGATTAGTGTGGTGGCTTTTTCAGATCAACCTATGATCGATCGACCATAGGTCCGCCATCGATCGACCATCGATCCATCATCGATAGATCGGTGTGGTAGCACCCAAATAATTATGTACTTCAATGCATGACGTTTAGTTTCATTTTAGAATAGGTGCACTATGTTTGGATGAATGAATAGGCGTTTTTCTTTAATATTGAAGGCGTACGACTTCTTTTAATGTCACACAAACGTCAAATCTGACCTATTACATTGGTCGAACTGTAGACAAAAACTCTTTTCCTTATAATTGAATGAAAATGACATTTTCTTACGCTCGAGTAAATGTAATTTCTGTATTGTAACTTTCGTGAGACACATTCATAATTATGATTAGTTACGGTTTACTCAATTGCATTCAGTTCGACTCGCGACCTCGCCGCGTGTTCAGCTCATGATTAAGGGTTCCGTTTGGGTCCGAAACTAGTCGGGCAATCCCGAAAAATGCACACGAGTAAACCGTAACTAATCATAATTATAACTGTCATTTCCATATAATTTGAAGTTTCTGCAGGCGTTAACATTTAAGGAAAAGGGATTTTGTCTGACGAGGCTTTTGAATTATGATATGAAACCATACAAGGAATATTACTGAGTTATCTGCTCACAGTTAGAAACATTTCCTGATGTATTTTTTATGAGCGCTGTTTTCTTTTGCGTCGCACGTAGCCTATCAATCATCGAAGCTGCTAAACAACATTTTGTATTGGAATTCCATGGGTTTTAATTGTGTAAGATCTATGGACGAATGTGCTGTCCAAGATGCCAATGTACCTATAATCCCGTTAGTAAATTCTGTGGCAGGGCTGTCGAGTTTCTTGAAATTGAGTTCATTAAAAAGATGATATCGGTACTTTGTTTTGGTAATGTTCTTTTTGAATGAGAAAGATGGGAAATAACATACATACATACCTACATAAACTCATGCCTTTTTCCCATGGGGGTAGGCAGAAACTGTAGAACGCCACATGCTACGATCCTTACATACTCCTTTCGCTTCGTCCACGGTCATACATATTGTCATACATGCACGCCGGTTGAAAGTACTACGCACCTGTCCTTTTTGAAGAACATCACCAATAACATCAATGTATGTCCTTCTAGGGCGTCCTCTACTGGCGTTTCCACTGACATTCGCCTTATAAATTCCTTTTGTTAATCGTCGTTCACTCAATCTTTCAACATGCCCAAACCACCGAAGCATACTCCTTTCAATTTTTGTCACTACATCATCTTTTAAACCGCAACTTTGTCTTATCACATCATTCTTCGATCTATCATAAATGGGAAATAATTGCAAATAAAATCAATCGTATTATTTTGAACGTCTCATGTAAAGCGACTAAAGGGTTTTCTGTATTGAATGAACAAGCTGCATACAGTAGTTTTGTTGCTTTGTTAGGAACCATGGTACTTTGAGGATTAAGTACCTATATATTACGATGTAAATGTTACGTAAAATGCTATCCAACATTTAACATAATTATTTGATTGCTACACAACGTGGCAACGTTGCCAACCTTCTGGGCACGACAGCGATGCGATGGAATATTTTGATGCACTTTTTTTAGTTTGTATGGGGTACCTAGTTTTAGTTTAGCATATAATTTTTCTTAGATTGTATAGTATGTAGGTAAGTAGTTTTAATACACTTAGGAGCAAAGAAGTCGAGCCACTCCTTTTTTCACGTGTCCTGATTATTAGTTTTGGTTTCATGAATTATAGTATTCAAAATACAAAAAACTACCCTCATTGTAAACGTTATCAAATAACCTTTTAGGCAATATATGTTTAGAATTGATCCGTTCCATAATACCAAAAATAATAATAATTATACCTACGTGAAAAATAGAAGAGGCTCGATTTATTTGCTCCCAAGTACATATTGTTTCATGATTATTTGATAGGTTCAAATAATTATGGGGAATTAAGGGGGTTATTTAAGGGGGTATTTCACCAACTTATCATTAACTATTCAGTCTATTTCAGTCTCTGAACTTTTCAATAGCTAACATTTGTATTCCAGCACAGTCATGTCAAAAGTGATAATGACAATATTATTGAACACATAAATATCATATTTATAGGTCAGGTTAGCTTATCTGGTGAATTGTTACGGACTACATTCTAGTGGAGGAGCTCGTGGCTAAATAATTACAGCCGCATAGACCGATCTTCCGGGTTAAGCCACGCTTGCCGAGGTTGGTCTGTGGATGGGTGACCATTTACCACAGCGAGTTTCCTCCGTACCTCGGAAAGCACGTAAAGCCGTTGGTCCCGGCTGTCATTTGTAGATCTTTGACAGTCGTTACTGTTGGTCAGAAGCCAGAAAGTCTGACAACCAGTCTTCCAAGAGTGTCGTATTACCCAGTTACTGGGTTGTGGAGGTCTGATAGGCAGTCGCTCCATGTAAAATACTGATATTCAGCTGCATCCGGTTCGACTGGAAGCCGACCCCAACATAGTTGGGAAAAGGCTAGGCAGATGATGAGTTACGGACTACATTATTGATAGGTTCGTGAAATATCCCTTTAATATGAGCTTTTATCTAAAAATACTTTCTTCCTAACTTCTTCTTTTATCAATACCCTGCACTACAGCATATATCTAATAGTTAATTAATATGACAGTGAGCAACATTTTAATTAAGACGGCGTAGGTACTGGAATGCCTAGTGTAAGTCGAGATTAAACATGCGAGAACATACCTTAGTTTTTGCAGATTTAATTGTATGGATGCCACCGTGGCATTGAACGAGTGATAACTTAACCATTTATTTAAGTGGATAGGAGCGTATTTTTGAAGTGCTCGACATTTAACTCGTCTCCATTTACGCTAAATTTACAGAAATACACACATCAAAAGTGTCTAGGGATCAACATATATTTTTGCAATAACTTTTCTCCTGATTGATATTAATTAAAATTTTCTTTAAGGATTCATCAAATAAAGTGTTTTCGTTTGTCACAGTAACGATAAACCAAGTCACCTTTGCATTAATAAAGAAATTTGCCATTTTCCTAATAAAGGGATTTTTGACATTTGAACCACTAACACAAAAGTTCGAAAAAAAGACTGAAATAACAGTTTTCTTTAAAATTTTATTGGGTAACTTAAACAATTAATAATCCGTGTTTCTACCGCGAGCACTAACAACACAAGAACATCGGTTTGGCATACTCAAAATGAGTTCATCCAAATCACGCTGTGGAATGGCCGCCCATGTTCGTTGCAACAACAAAAAAAGGTCTTCTTGCGACTGGATACCCTCCATATTCGGCAGAGCTCTTCTCTGTAGCATATCCCATGCATGCTCAATCGGGTTCAAGTCTGGCGACTGAGCAGGCCAGGGCAGGACATTGATGTTAGCTGCGGCGAGAGTCTGTCTTACAACTCTTGCGGTGTGGGGTCGTGCATTATCATGCATTAACTGAAATAAGGGACCGATTTGCGCTTGTCCTCTACAAGCTGGCAGGATTTTAATCACTGTTGGCGTCCAGGGGTTCTCCAGTGTCGTATACGTCTTGTATCCGGTCTCATACCAAAACGAGACTCATCAGAAAAGCACACGAAACGCCATTGTTCTTCTGCCCAATTTCTGTGTCCAAGAGCCCATTGATATCGAATCCTACGATTGTGCATTGCTATAGGTGGTACCCGTAGCGGTCTTCGGGAATGAAGGTTCACTTCATGCAAGCGGTTTCTGACTGTTTGGTCGCTAATTAAGTTCCCTGAAGAGTGATGAAGCCTCACGGCTAACATCATGGCGGTTATTGTTGGAGCTCTTCGAGTTAAGATTTGAATGTATCGGTCTTGTCTCCGTGTGGTGCAGCGATACCGTCCTCCATGGCGCTCAGCCACGGTACCAGTGCTTCGGTAACGTGTCCAAAGTCGACTGATAACACTCTGACTTGTATTCAGAGCTAAAGCCACAGTACGTTGCCGGGAACCAGCTTCTATCATTCCCACGGCTCTGAGCATTTCTTCCCTGCTTAAATGACGTCGCCGCTCCATAATAACGTTGGTTTTAATCAGTAGTAGGGAAACAGGAGCACTAATAATGTCTTCAATGCGTTGTATGTTTTTATAGGGAAAATATTGACAGCTGATTTTCATCTTTTACTCGAATTTGATTCACAGTTCCTGATTCAAATTATGAAATGCACCAAAAAGGATCCATATAAATTTATAAAATCATAAATTTATTACAAAGCCACATCTCAATCTCAAGAAATCCGCATAAAAATGCTTGATCCCTAGACACTTTTGATGTGTGTATTATTTTTCGTTGCCTTACGAGGAAAAATAAGTCCTTAGAGACGACAGATAAGCCTGTCGTCTCTAAGGACTGTCGTTCCGACTTCTGGAAACAAGAATATGATTCTAATTTAAAGTACGGTTGAGACTTGTCGCGTATAAATAACGAAAATCTTTCATTTCGCTATGGAAGCTACCATTATCTGGCAATTAATTTTGAAATAGTAATTCAATAAGTAAAAAACTCATTATTTTATGGTTATAGTTCAATTATTATACAGCCGTATTACAATCCTGGCCAAAAATCGTGTCAAAAAACACGTTTCTGTCCCAAACTCATGATATTCCACTGATGTACAGTTCGGTGCAAAGCATTCTAGAGCTACTCTCTAATTGAATTCTTTAGTTACGGAAAAAGTCTGTTCATTTTCTTAAAACATCTGTGAAAGAAGTTAAAAAGTCTATGAGAGATTTAAATGATATCGACCGATTACCTCAAAAATCCATTATGTTTAGAATCAGCCTCGTGTAATGAACAAACAACTTTTTATATACTAAACACGTATAGAAGCGAACCCATCCTACCATTAAAGTAATTCAATGGGATTTTTCAATGTTTTCAACGTGCGTCGTCAATTTAACTTCAATAATTGACTCCTTATAAAGCCTCTTAGGAAAGTTGCGATTCACCGTTTCTAGTTCTGTCTTGATTGTAAGTGTACAATTTCTGCTTTTCTTGTGTTTTTCTTTGAGTTTAATTATGTGATTACAAGACTCTGTTCACAATGGAGTTCATAATTTTTAAGATTAAGGAAGAAAAGTTCGCGTTTTTTAATATTAATTTCCAACGAATTGTCTTCTATTTCATGGGTATCCGGTTGAATTATAAAGGCAAGTTTATACGAAGATAATTTTATGGCGCCAGAATTTCGCCGCCAGTGACTGGCGTCGCAGCACCCCGCAGGACATGGTGCTCAGCGCCAGTCTTCCGTGCAGTTGTAAGTTTTTTCTTGTGATGACCTATCGCGGTGGATGTTAGGGACGTGGAGATTACTGGCGCCAAAAAATAGACGCGTGCTGTATTTTGCGCAAAAATTGGCGCGAAAAGTGTTTACTTATATGGTGCTATATTCCTTGCTAGCGCTGGCGGCGAAATTCTGGCACCGCAAAACTGTCTTTGCATAAACTTGCCTTAAAGGAAAGTTCATTCATTCTAGATATCACTTCAATTTTGATTGGAGCTACTAAGCTTAGCCACAGCCATTCCCTAAAGAAACTAGATTAACCCATTCCTTGTCTTGTGAATCACATATGAACAACGGCATTGTTTAACTATTGTGTCTGCTGTCTGGACAGTGAACCATGGACATGAATGCTGCTGCTAAAAAAGAACAAGATATCAAACTTAATTTATTGGTTTCAGCCCCATAGATCCTCAAGCAACAACCTACTGCGTAGTAGCATCTCACAGAAAGAACTACACATCACTCTGTGCTGCTCAACATGACATCAAAACCAGTCGTTTGGAGAACAAATCCAATCGGCTGAATCACGATACGGATCGATTGAAGCAAACCGAACGGTTGGATAATGAAACCCGTAAAGATATTTTGACTGAAGTCGACAATAAAATCAATGTTGATTCAGATACTTTTAACATATACGAAGGCAATTTCAACAACGTTTTTAGGAGAAAGAAATTTGGTAAGTAGCTACGACCAATGTTTTTCTCGTCAAAAACAATTCAACAAAGTGTTTTTTAGGATTCCGTACCCAAAGTGTAAAACGGGACCCTATTACTAAGGCTCCGCTGTCCGTCTGTCCGTCTGTCTGTCCGTCTGTCACCAGGCTGTATCTCATAAACCGTGATAGCTAGACAGTTGAAATTTTCACAGATGATGTATTTCTGTTGCCGCTATAACAACAAATACTAAAAAAACAGAACAAAATAAATATTTAAGGGGGCTCCCATACAACAAACGTGATTTTTTGCTCGTTTTTGCTCGATATTGATAACGGCAACAGGTAAACGCTTGAAATATTCACAGAATATTTAGTTATGTATTCACTTTAAAGATAAATAATTAAATTAAAATAAAACAAATATTTAAGGGGGGCTCCCATACAACAGACATGATTTTTTTGCCGTTTTTTTATATAATGGTACGGAACCCTTCGTGCGCGAGTCCGACTCGCACTTGGCCGGTATTTTTTTAAATTCGTGTTATTTTTATTTCCAGGTCGTAGTACAAGAGTGACGGACGAAGACCCGGTTATTGCGTGCGTTGGTGGAAGAACTCATCATTTGATCGAAAATTTAGATCCAAGCACGGTAATACACAACGTACTTTCTACCTTTCAAATCCACAAAAACACAATTACACAGGAAGGCGCTTAAAGTTTCTAAAGCTTTTAAGAAGTATTGAAATGGTATGGTATGGTCCATTTTAAAATTTCAAATATTTCTATTGGTTTATGTCAAAAGTTAAGTTAAAAATGTTAAAAGCTTTAGAACCTTGAAACCACTCTCCTGAATGGTTGTGACCCGTCGAAATATGCTAGTATATTTATCTAACCATAACTTTTTTTTTTTAGCGTTAAGTTATCCAGGGCATAGTAACTCTCAACTCAACTGTACTCATTTTTAAGTCATTATCTGTGTTCGCTGGAAACTCAGTCATTTGAAGTTTCAGGCATTCTAGGACAGGGTAAATTGAGATTTAGGCAAAATGATAAAAGGGGCATAGTTAAATTATGTAAGAATAAACTGCAACCGTTTAAAATAAATTTAAGTTATTCTACTAGAAAAAAAAACACAATTTTCTGCAGCCGAAAGATGTCCACTGCTGGACATAGACCTCCCCCAAAAGGGGGCGGGTATGCGATCGCAGTATGGTTGTTAAAGTACTCAGAGAACGCTGCTGCCCATCCTCTAGAGAATCCCTTAGTCGCCTTTGACGACACCCACGGGAAGAGATGGGGTGATGCTATTCTTAAGTCCGGCATTACACGAGACGAATTTTCTGGTCCAAAGTTAATTAACGACTCTCGTTGGTTGGATCACTTTCGCTGACTTTTTGGTCACCATCAGCTCTTCGAGTTTTAAACGTCTCTCTTTCTTTTACAGACCTACTTCGTGAGTGTATTCGGCGTAGCCAAGGACCGCCGTTCAGGGTCCTTATTGGCAACCGGTAGTGTGCGTCCGCGCACTTCCACTGCCAAGCGACTCCAGGAGAATATACCTAGCAAGGCTGATATACGGGGGAGAAACGTTTTCTATTTTAAGGTAAGATCTGCAGGGCAATTGCGTAACGTAACCAATATCAATCGTATCATTTGATGTGTCAAAAACAATATTCATTGCGTAAGTCGGATTGTTAATACAAACGTTGCTATGGAAATTGTTGAGCTGTCAAAATCATAGCCATAGCGATTACGAGTGTGTTGCACAATAAGATTGCTCTTCCAAACCATATCGTTGCTCGTATGGTTATGTAGCATGATGACTGATGGAATCGACTTCCAGGTAGCAGGGTTGAGAGTAAAAAACCTATGTTCTATTAGATGTGTGATAGATACTATGCCATATAAATCCCTGTTCGCATCTACAGACACGTAACAGCTTACATACATAATAAATAATAATAATAAATAAATATTTGGGACAATTTTTAGACAGTACCATCTAGTCCCAAACTAAGCAGAGCTTGTACTATGGGTACTAGACAATGGATATAATACTTATATACTTTTTTTTGTAAATACAGACTTATAATACATAAGAAACACCCAGACCGACACAAACACTTATATTCATCACATATATATGTGTCCTGTGGGAATCGAACCCACGACCTCGGAATCAGCAGTCCGACACTCGAACCACTAGACCACAGACGTCGTCGAAAGCAATAATTTCCATAAATTATTATTTTAATTAATTTACCTTTCGGGACACTTATCAAACTTTACCCGCAATTACCGCCTCTTCAAGCAGATATTGGTGAAACAAATTAAAAAAAACCGGTGACGGTGCCATACCCAAAACTGAATGAATCCATCCATCCAAAATTTAAGTGCTAAGCACTTGCCGGTGTAGCTCCATCTTTCTATATCCAGAGCCAATTCCTTCACTTCTCTGTATGCTATCACTTCTGTCTTTTGCTTTTCCTTCCTTCCTCTTGTGATCGTGTCATACCCAAAATGCATTCAATGAATAAATGTTTTAATTATTGTGTCATGTTGCAGGCAACAGTTGGTCCAGGGGGTGGTCTATGGCTTACTATATCAACTTGTGGAGGTGCAGTCGACGTTGAAGTGCTGGTCAGAGGAAAACGACTTCACATAGCCAGAAATATTGGTAAGTAACTCAAAATTGTACAATAATGATCGTCAGCAGATTTATCGTAGTCCACTGCTTAACTGTATCCAAAAATGTCGTTGTAGTCATCACGCTAGATGGACGGGTTCCCTACGCCACTGCGAAAACCGTTACTGACTGCAAATGGGTTGACAAACATAAAACTAACTCTCGCGCTCTCAATTGGGTCTGTAGTTCGATGGCCGCCATCCTTTGGCTTTCGGGGCCTTGTTGTTAAGCGGTAAGGGTACAAAAATTTACGCATAGCAATCAGCGTGGTCATACGCACTTAGGCCTATACGCACGTGGTTGTCTTCGTTAGATGTAACTTAACATGATTGTTAATAATTATTTGATTGTTTTCCATACAGATCCTCACTCCAAATTCTTCGTACCAGCTCCAATATCGACATCTTCAATCCAAGAGACAAGTGACGAAGGATCCGTGCAGTTCGACTCCAGTTCAGAGGAAGCTAGAATGAGATACGTCATCAAAGTTGTGCCGAGCAGATGGGATAGAGATTGCGCTGTTGGCATTGAAGTAAGCCTAGTTTTTTGTTAATTTGGTCTAATAATTTTGTTGAAAGTAGTGTTGTGCAGGCTGAACAGAATAGGCATAGTAAAGTAGAGACTGATGTTGAGATGACATCAGTAAATATAGAAAAGGAGATTATATCACCTTGTCATGCAATTCGATACGTAAAGTTTTTTTTTGGTTTTTTCTTATATTTTTTTCTGAAAGATTAGGTTATTTATAGAAACTAATTAATTTGAATATTTTTGTTAACTAGGCGGTACTTATTTTTTAAACTTTTCCTAGTGACCCTATTCTATGACGTCACTGATTAGTTTTAATGTTGAGATGTTGATTTCTTTTACAACATTTAGTTCGAGTGTTAGTTTTTAGCTTTGAGGTTAAGAAGTTGATACAGTGATTAAAATTGATATTCAGAAACTTGTTTTTATATTAAAGACTCTAAATCGAACGTATTTAGCCCATACCGCTGAATCTGTGACGAAATTTAGAGGACAAAAAGATAGCAAAAGTAAAAAAAATAAAAAAAATAAGTACCATCTCATAATTTAAAGAGCTGAAAATAACAAAATAAGGTTTAGAAAACTAAAGTTTCGAAATGGTTTTGGAAACAGCATAGGTTTACTTTTACTTTACATTCCGAATTGGCCTACCTTGGCTATCAAAATAAGGACTTTAGTAAGCATGACTATAATAAATACCTCAACCGCTCAAGGTAGATCCAAAAGTTTGACCGTCTTTAATCAGGCATACCTGGCAGGAAAAATCTGGAAGCGATCAGCGCAGGCCAGAGTAAATCGGTACAAGGGAGTGGAAACTATACCCAATGGGTCGATACAGGCTGATGATGATGAATACGATATGTACTCAGAATAAGTATATTTCCTATCGACTTTCTGTTTCTGGAAGGCGCAGCGAGCGTAGGTCCCTGTCAGGGTTGCGGAATTTGTTCGAAAGAGTGACTGCGGCCCTAGAACGCAAAAGGCATTAGGAGGAACACGGATGGGTTTTAGTCAGTAAGAGTCTGACACTCCTTTCCGCGCCGCCCAGAGCGGAAGCAGTCATAAAGCGTGGGTAGGCCTCCCACAAGGTGGACCGATGATCTGTGGAAGGTCGCGGGAATCCACTGGATGCAAGAAGATCAGAACCGGTCAATACGGCGATGCTTAGGGGTCGCCTATGTCCAGCAGCGAACGTATTTCGGCTGAATGATGATGATGTTGAGACTTTCTCTTTAGACAAATCAATTTTACAGTTGACAGCATCAACAACACGATGGGGCGTGAACACTCCGGAGTTGACGGAAGATGGCGCTTACGTCAGGGAGCTTCGACCAAGAAGATCCTGTAGGTCTGTCGACGTAGCGTTCCTGCCAGCCACTCATAACGCTACCGATGTCATCAGGTAAAATATTCTTAACCACAATATTCTTTTACTGAGCCTTATTTCCCATCTGTGACTCCTAATCCAAAATCTACAATGGTCCCTACGGAAATAACTATAAAGGGCTGAACAAACCATACTTATCCGGGTCTTCTTGACATACAGTGTCAATGAAAAATTTATTTTATTCATATGGCATCAAAGTCGCTTTCCAATTTTATCAGTGTCAGGTTCAGTTTTCTGTGGTTCCGTGAAAATTACAACAATGAAATTATTGAATGCCGACTTTGACTACGTAAGAATAAAGTAAATTTTTCAGTGACATCGTTTTCACGGAAGGCCCGGACTCGGTTATGTATGGTCAGCGCTCAATGGTCTTGCTGGAAACTCATCCAACCTTTTTAAAGTCTACAGTCTAATTAAAAAATAGATTAAGTTTACTATGCTGCTATTGTATATGTAAAAGCCGAAATATTGAAGTAAAGGCCTAGATGCAGTAAATATTTAGAAAGGCTATAAATAGACTTATTTTTATTGAATTTTCAGATATTGTATCGTGGCGCGAGAAACTATGAGTGGAGAGGTTTACGGATGCTGGTCTGGAAGAAGGGCGGGAAAGGGCCAATGTGTCAACCACGCGCAGAAGACGTAAGCTAATTCTGTCTCTTCCAGCTAGAATTAGTGATCGTAAAGCTACTTTTTGGAACTGAGGCCCAGACTCCACCAAAAGGAGACGAGACGAGCGGAGCGGAGATGTTTTAAAAAACAATAGAATTTTGTTATTGACACATCTCGTCTCCACTCAGCTTAAGTGGATACCACTGAGCGGAGATGTATCATATTTGTATGGCATGATGGAAGCGGAGATGTGAGCTGTTGCTCGCTAAGATTGAGCTGGGCCGCGGTACAAGGCGGAGATGTGAGCTTTGCCTCGCAAGCTGACGACGGCGCGTAGCGGAGACGAGATGTGTGCGGCGTGCAGTGAACGGTTTCATGTCAGATCGCACTAAACTGGGCGTTCACATCCAATGCTCGCCGCACGCAGCTCAGTTCCGCTCTAGTTAGCGCACATCTCCATCCTAGCCAGCACACATCTCCACTACAGTCTAGCCAGTACGCATCTCCGCACAGTTTGGATGGATACACTATAGTTGAAAAACATCTCTTCTCGTTTCCGCTTTGGACATCTCCACGCATCTCCGCTTTGGTGGAGTCCGGGCCTGATAGTGCCGGAATCGCACTGTTTCAAAAGCTCTGTTCCAAAAGGTTTCAATAAGTCAGTTGGTATCGAACGATTCAGTTCGTTAAATTAATTTTATCTTTTTAGGCTAACCGAATCGGTCGACAACAGATTTATCGAAACGTTCTAATCAGGGGGAAGTTTCGTCTGTGAAACAATACATATTATGACAGTTTCTAAACTATACGATATCAAATTAATGAAATAAGTACCTACTTTTCACAGTGTCCACATTGGGTATCGGATCTGATATTGTCCTACATTTAATCCAACCTGGCTTTGTAGACAACATGACAATCGATGATTGCTAGAGAATAGAACATCAATGAGATGGATGTACTGGATTTGACGTAAGCTTTCGACCGGTAAAGCTATCTGCAATGTCACTTCCATACATTTAATTAGCGTATATATAATGGTGACATTACACGGTTCACTTGGAAAGAGCTGCCTTTCAATTTGGATGAAGCAACCTAATTGAACCATATAGGTAAACATAAAGGTGAATCAATCAACATCATTGATCAATAGCTTAAGCTTTAATTTTTGCACCTTTCAACCAAAGTGAATCAATTTTGTTGAACCGTGTAATATCGCCATAATCTCTGGCGAACATCGATTGTCATGTTATCTACAGTCCCAGATCCGATATTGGCATCCGTAGTATCGAATAATGTAGAACCGTTTTAACGAGTAGGTACTTAGTTGAAACAAAACACGAGCTATACAGGGTGTTAACGAATTCGTTTAATTCCTTCAAACCGCGTGATCTACTGGTGACACTGATTGGCCCTGCATAGGTTTTTTTCAGAATCAACAAAAAAAAAGTTTTCAAAAATGAACCATGTTATTTTGTAGGTATCTGAGTAATTTTAGCGTCCCAAGTTAACTGTGTCACCACGCCTTCATTCATTTATGCATGGCAACGAATTATCTATCACAAAAAAAATTGTGAAAAAAAAAGTCTATTTTTATTTTTAATCAATCGAAATCCCGTGCAAGTTTAACCTATACCTACCATTAATAGGTTATGTGGTTTGAAGGACTTACACGAATTCGTTTACACCCTGTATTTAATTTTAACATTAGGTACTTCACTTTGATGTAACTTTGACCCCAAAATCCATCAAAACAATCATAATTTTATGGCATGGCATAAAAAAATTTAACCTAAATTTTTGCCAAATTATTTATTGAAATACGATTTTCATTTCAGAGCCAGGGTCATCGTGCAGAAAATCGGCGGCCTAAAATCTGGAAGGAAATACGCTATTCAAGTACTGGCTTCAAATAAAGGCTATTCCGTTCCGTACAACATTTTGTACGTGGACACAAACGTTTCGTGCAAAGAGGATTGATTGTGACGTCGAGTTTTGTCACGCAAGAGAGAATGTATGCAAGATAGAATCTCTATTGGCGACAAAACGTTAAAATTTTGCTTTACTACAAGCATCTTAGACTGTTCGTCTAGGGAATTATTTTTATAGCAATAAATGCAAGAAACTAATTTATTTAATTATATCAAAATATAGGTATTGCAGATATAATTCTTGCGTGCATATTTCTTGCGTAACAAAAACTACCTTTGGTAACAGTATTAGTAGATTAAAGTATGCGAGTGTTTTACAATTATGGTTTTAAAATTTTTATTTATTTTTTCGTGTTATCTAAATGCTTTACGTAGCCATATTACGCAACAAGGATGCGTGACGCATTGTATTTGTAGCCTATTCTGAAAGGCGCGATCGAGTGCTCAGAATAATCCAGCTGCAATGTAGAAGTGAAAATGGAAAGTCCTGTGCACAGCACCGTTTACTACTTTCTATATAAGATGATGCACTGCCCAGAGCCTTGAGACTAAATCCCTTTTCCGTATACGTTATTGCCTGCGGAAAGATCAAATTGACATTTTCTTACGCTCGAGCAAATGTCATTTCCATACAATTTGATCTTTCCACGAGGTTTAACGTTTAAAAAAGGAATTCTATCTCAACCATGCGGCTGCTCAGAAAATAGCATTACAGCGATTACGCACTGCATCCGATCCATATCCGTGAAAATAAGAATATAAAAAACTCGGACCGAATTCGGATTTTGCTTTGTGCATTGAAAATACGAATCTAGAGTCTAAAAACTCGGACCGAATTCGGATATCGCTTACGCACTTAACTTCTGATCCAAATTCAAACAATTCAGGGGCCATCTTTGACATATCCATTTGGCGTCCGAATTGAATCCGAGGTAATGCGAAAGCGTTTATACAAACAGTACTACGGCTACTTCGGTCCGTCAATATTTCTTCCGAATTGGAAACTCATGGATCACGGAGAGAAATGGGATGACGGAAGTCGGATCTAGTGCGTAAACTACCATCCAATAGTTCTATGACTACTTCGGAACGTATTTTCTCGGATTCGGATCGGATGCAGTGCGTAACCGCTCTAAGGGTGCTCCCACACTGATCAATACGAAATCTGTGTTATACCGATCAGAAATTAGGTACTAATACTTACTTACGTCATCGGTATTAAGCCGATTCCACCTCGATTACTTTGTGGACACTCGTATTATTATTTTTATACGAATGAAAAAAAAACACGATACAAAAAACTGTAAATATTTAAATAGATAGTAGGTACATGAAGTTAAATTGTTGTACTAGAAGATGTAATTAATTTAATTGTAGTCTAAGTGTATTATATCGTATATTGTGGCATTTATATTTGTTTTAATTTCATTATTAGGGCTCGGACACACTACTTTTTGTACTTTATCAACAGTATAAGTTAAACGACTTGAGCGGGTTGCACCATTTACCTGCGCACTACGCAGCCTATATTCTGATCAGTGCATCAGGGCTTAAAAAAACACATGTCATATTAATGTACGGAATGGCCAATACCGAGACGGTCCCATTACCAACATAACAATGCATTAAAAGTACCTTTCACAATAGAAAACAGCACTCTCACTGTGTAAGTATTTCATCATTCTAGAAGTTTATCTGACTTTGCGAAAGACTGTACTGGGATTGCAAAGAAAATAAATTTTGTCGCTTACGATTGTTGGGGCAATTTCAGATCTATTGGAGGTATACCTATTCATTCAATTGAATTTGCACCAAATGTGCCATCAAAATATGACGAAGCGGACTGAAGTGAGCGGCAGAAAAGTTTTGCCAACAATTAAAAATATTATCACATTCTACGGTAAATCCATTTGACCGATAGTACCCCACATCCGTATTTGCCCCACCGCACTGTACCTACCTAATATTTTAAGGGCTGATGTCACCAACGTCAGTTAACTTTTATCCGTAGAATAAAATGAACAGGGGGCCTACTATGACCTCAGAAAACGTTCAAATGCCAGCCAGTCAACTTCCGTTCAAAAGCAGGCCTGCTTCTGAATCGCTAAAAATCGTACCATGACAGTACTAAAGGTGAACGACTTTTGAACCAAGTTGAACGGTAATGCTTGTTCATGGTAAGAAAAGTCTATACAAAAAAAAAGGTGATCGGATTTCGTAAACGTCAACGTAGCAGGCCTGCCGCAGGCCTGCTCTAACGATGTCATAGTACAAAAAATCAGGGCAGTTCAACTTCCAGGCAACTTCTGACCGAGGTCATAGTAAGCCTCCAGTTGGACAGATATTAATAAAAAACATCTAACTTATTCCAAAGATGAACGCTATCCGACGTTGGTAAAATTGGCCCTTAATCTGATGTGGGCCATTTCGTACAAATATCTAGGTTTAGTTTCTAAGCCCTCTCAGCAGTCTCAACAATCAAAATAATAAAACGAAGAAAATATCGATACAAACTGTTGGAGTTTAGACAAATAGTAAATAATTATAACGAAATCTATAAGTTCCTATTATTTTGTATGTAAATAGAGTGGATATTGTCTATACAAATTAAATATTAAAGATCAATTATGTCATACTTTTGTTTTATTTATCTATCAGTCTCATAAAATAAAATATATAGAAGGTGTAAAATAAAATAATGCACAACCTCATAAGGGGTCACTGTACTCATCATTATGAACAACTTTTATTATGGGACCAAACATGAAATCCCGAAAATTAATCTGCTGTTCCCTACATTTATAATCGCATAATAACTCGTCAAAATGTATCTGGTTTAGTCCCTTAGTAAAAGTTGTTTATAATGATGAATACAGTGACCCCGTAAGAGGTTGTGTATGTTACATCTTATAAACAACTTGATTTTCTGTGGTCTAGTCAATGTGCTATCTGTAGAAAAGAAACGCAGCCAAGTGCGTGAAAGGACCGTAGCACGAAGCAAATACAAATGTACATGTATTTGCTTCGTGGACCGTAGTACTTATTACTTCTATGCATATAACTAGACCAGACACCAGCATCATTGTTGTAAAAAAGAATAAATAGAAAAATAAAATAAGAATATTATCACAGTTTAATAATCATACAGTTGGGAAACGAATGTACTTGCGCAGAGCAAGAGCAGGGAACTCGCGGGGAGGTGGGCGGCGCGGATCGCGGCCCCCGATCGCGCTTAGTTTGCGCACTCGAACGCTGAGGGCAGGCGCGTCCGGATATTTGCGCGAAAGAATATAAACCCATTAATTGCTACATTCATAAAGGCTAGTTTAAGTTCTTTAATAGTACATTGTTACCCTAGGGGTGAAAGTAACTTATTAAGGCGCGAGATAGCGAGGGCGCCTATACTTCGAGGGACCAAATCATTCTTTAACCCAAGGTAAACACTGTGCTTTTCATTACGAATACAAGAAAAGTAAAAATAAAAACATGAATTAGTTATAGAAAAAATTAGTGATCGGATTACCGCTTTCCCGCCTATTTTTTTTTTTTTCTGTGGCCAGCCAGCTATTCAGCCATTATTTTTCATTTTCATCATTGAAAAAATGCTAAATATTTTGCCGAAATCTATGTTATTTTAAAGAAATAGTTGAAACTAAATTATAATAAAGTCATTTAAAAAAATTATGTTCTTTAATTAATACTTAATTAACTTTATGTTATTACAATTTTACATCGCGCTGTAATTGAGTGGTTATATAGAAAGTTGGAACATGGTTCAATAGAAATGTGAAAATAGAACTAGTTTTTTTTAATAATTTGACAGCTGTCAGTTGAAAAGGATTCTCCCTACCTAGGGCTGGAAAGTATTACTTTCATCCTTAAGCAACTTCAGACCTACTTTCCGAGTATGAGTAATGAAAGTTAAGTATATTTATATCACACGTTTCCCCTCTAGCCAGAGGGTGGGGGAGGTCAAAATCAAAATCCAAGATGGCGACTGTGAAATGTTACAAAATATGCGTCACGGGTATCGTTTCCGCTGTTTTCGGGGGCGCTGATGACGAAAGTGAGGTCAAATTCAAAATCCAAGATGGCGGCTGCGAAATTTTTCAAAACATGTGTCGTGGGTGTCCTGTCCGAGGTTTTCGGGGGTGCTGATGCCGAAAATGAGGTCGAAGTCAAAATCCAAGATGGCGGCTGTGAAATTTTACGAAATATGCGTCATGGGTGTCGTGTCCGTGGTTTTCGGAGGTGCTGATCCCGAAAATGAGGTCGAAGTCAAAATCTAAGATGGGGACTGTGAAATTTTACAAAATATGCGTCATGGGTGTCATGGGCGTCGTGTCGATGATTTTCGGGCGTGCTGATGCATGGAAACGACACCCATGACGCATATTTTGTAACATTTCACAGTCGCCATCTTGGATTTTGATTTTGACCTCCCCCACCCTCTGGCTAGAGGGGAAACGTGTTCATCTTGGATTTTGACTTTGGCCCCATTTTCGTCATCATCGCCCCCGAAAACCGCGGAAACGATACCCATGACGCATATTTTGTGATATTTTACCGTCGCCATCTTGGATTTTGATTTTGACCTCCGCCACCCTCTGGAGGGGAAACCCGTGTAAATCGCAAGCGAGTTTTACAAGAATCGTTGTATAAATTAATTAAAATGATTATGCACGTATTAATATAATTATATTGAATATTAATTAGAATAACAATTTATAAAAGGACATGGAACAAAACGTACCCACCTTGTAGCAAAGTGAGACTAGTACCATTAAAAAGGTCTTTAAAAATACATAAATATTTTGTATGGCGACAACTCTGTGTCTAACGGGAGAAAAAAGTTATTCGACGTTGAAATATGCAGAAAAGCCTTTGTGAATTCACCCCGCGCGCAGTCAATTATATCCCTTGAACTAGCCCAATAGTCGGCTATAGGTACCTACATATACGTAGGTGTATCTGTACACCCTCGTATGCACCTAAATATCTATGCGTATATATTTTGCTATACCTAGAGTAGGTTTTCTAATGGGAATTGGGAATGCATGCATGAATGAAGTTCCCGGATGGAAAACTAAACAATAAGACGGGAGGAGGAATACGCTCAACTCTACCGCACTTTCTGAAGCTTAAAGGTCGGTGCATTATTATGACGGGCCGCAGCGGATCGGGTCGCAGCGCAAAAATCAGCTCGAATCGCTCGTATGTATTTTATATGAACTATCGCACACTATGCCGGGGCGCAACGGGCCGCATATTCCGCCGCAGATTTTAGTTGAGTGCGATGCGGCTAGCCCCGCCCCGCTGCGCCCTAAGTAAGCATTTTGCGCTGCGCTGCGGCCCGCTCCGCCCCGCTGCGACCCGACATAATGTGCGCGAACCTTAACACAGCCGAAAATCTACATTAAACACACAAAACGGAAGGGAACTATAAACATGTGCTGTGCATACGCCGAATGTAGGAGCCATTTTAAATAAAAATATTGATCTTAAGTATAGAAAAACTTTAAAAAAAACATAAGGTATTCTATGATTATCTAAATGAATATTTTTTTAATAATTAGACGGTGCAGTGATAATTAATTTAAAAAATATCACTTTTTACTTAGTTTTTAATAAAATTCGAAAAAATAAACTTCGTCGGTCCGGCAAATGCTTGGGATGAAATAACCATTGAGAGCAACAATACCATTTAGTGATGATATTTATTTTGTGTACCATAATAAATAAACAAACTGTACTTAATTGAATTCATGGCATTTTAATTAATATTTTCTGTGGCAAAAAGTTAACTTTAGGAAGCTGGGTCAGTTCTCTCTATGAAACAGTACGACTAGTTATTCATTGGGCCTATAAAATAATAATTATAACACTACATAGATGATTGAAAATGCAAAATAGAAGTGATCATAACTTCGGTCTCCCATTCATTCATTCATTCGTTCATTCATTTTTCAGTTGTTCACTTATGCCTCTTTTAAATGACACCTAGTCTAAAATGCTACAAGGTGGGTACGGGTTCCAAACAAAATTACCCATTGTTCTTTAATTATTAATTTTTGTTTATTAATTAAGTAAATTATTACATAATAATCACATTTATTTTATTTTTCTTTTTTGACAACCCTTGCACATTTGCGATTGATAGCGTAAGTACCT
Organism: Amphipyra tragopoginis; assembly: GCA_905220435.1. NCBI lineage: Eukaryota > Metazoa > Arthropoda > Insecta > Lepidoptera > Noctuidae > Amphipyra > Amphipyra tragopoginis. The sequence goes on from HG992009.1 coordinate 19,650,347, forward strand.
ACACGGGCGGCGGTGTCCAGTGGCGTGCCTTCCATACAAGCCGAAAAGCCCGGCTTTATATCAGGAATGCGAGATTAATAAAAAAAAAAAACAAAAAAAAACTCATGTAAAGTAGTATTGAATTAATTGAATCATGTCTCATAACAACTAATACCTACTGTAATAAATAAAAATATGTTTAAACTCCGCGCGCAATACAGCGAGCCTCCGTGTGGTGGTACGTTGCCAGGTTTACATAAACAATATTTTTCGCGTCGCGCCTCGGCCGGCCTCCGTAACGTAACGTTGCCAAACCGCCTGCAAGATCTTGCATTCCGGTCGCACGCGCTGGCTTCTTACGCGGCTTAAGCCGTCTGTCTCTTTTCCTTCGATTTCATTGATAAATCGTGAATAGATCGATAGATAGATATAGGTATACCTAGCTAATTTGTACGAAGGGAAAAGCCGGGCTTATGACTCCGTTAGTTTGACGAAATTGAACATTACGCTAGTGTGTTTACGAGTGCAATTTGTGTGGCATGCGTGTTTAGGCACATAGATGCCGCGACGTTTGTATTTCGATAGAAATGATACAATTTCAAATTAGTTCACATTTTGTTTTGAGCGATATTGGAGCATTTTTTGACGCGATAAATATTTTTTTAGTTTCTGTGATTTAAAGTAGGTATTGTGTAACTTTTATTAGTTTGTTTTAACGTTTGTGATTAAGTTTCTTTGTAATTTGCCTTATAAGATGAATTCGGAAATAATTGTTCCTAGTGATGGATTAAAGTGTGTGCAATCGTTACTCGGAAAGGTAAATACTTTGAATTTTGCAGACAAATACCGTTTTATTACTTCACCTAAACCTACTCCTGATTTGAGTATTTCTAGTAAATCAAAGTCACTTAGTAGGCATTTTCATAGATCGGCTTACAAAACTCCTTGGATTGTAGGTTGCTCTCATTATTCTGCTGGTGTTGCATATTTTTCTCTAATGATACGAACGCCTGGAATACATCAGGTTACGATGATTTGAATTACTTATCTGGTGCCAGGATTAATTGCTCTAAACAAATAGTACGAAACAACAAAAGGCTTTTATCAACGCCACCGAAGGTATGTGATTGCTGATATGTCTGTAAATCTATCTAGTGATAGGTACCATGCCTTCAGTGAGCTTTGTTGTTTGTCATTAGCAGTAATAAAGAAGCGAAGAATGAAGAGTTAACATGGCTGTTTACATCGAAAGTAATTAAGTATAAATTGTTTTTAAACTTTTGGGATTTGTACACATTATAAAAATATAGATCGGGTCTATTATAAATTAACAATATTTTTTTCAACATTATAAACATTGCGTAATTATGCTCATCAATTATTTCTGAGCCATCTATTGGCGGCGACGGGCGATTGTGTCATTTTTCCCGTCGAACTCGAAGAGCGCAAAAAAGCACCTGCAATGCTCATAGATGGCTCTTAAACCAAGTTGTACTTGATTCTGCAAAATCACACAATTGTATTATTTGCACCCTATTTATTATTAGGGTGAAAATAATAGTTGTGTAATTTCGCAAAATAACGAATATTGTCAAAGGACAATGGGACAAAACGTCCCCAGCAGTGTAGCACTTTTTTACCTATTGCGTATGAAAGACCTTATTAATCTCTTCATTTTATTGTATGACAGCTCATCTGTAAAATGTATAGTTTAATAGTTATTTAATATGAAAAAACATAAAAATTACCTTAAAAAATTGCTTAATTATTACTTCAATATGAATATAATTATTTTAGTTAGTGATAAGGGGTTATTTGAAGAACTCCAAAGCTAGTGTAACAATAGTTCAATGTGGGAAAGAGAGAACGAGAGGCGCGCGGCCCTAGGTAGAGCGGTTCGGTAGTTACCATTTTCAAAAGTAATATCACCCGATAGAGTTTACATTACCTGTGCATCGTACCTACAATTGCATCCCCGACGAACAGTTCAGTTTTCGAACCAAGCACTGTTGCATTTGACAATTGCACCGCATAGTCGGTATGCTATTCTTCGACGTAGCAAAAGCCTTCGACAAGAACTGGCACAACGGTTTATTATACAAACTCGTACAGTCTCGTGCTCATCATTCCAGACTTTCCGTCGGATCGCTCCTTCCGCTATCGCTTAGAAGGCACCTTCTCATCTCCTCGCCCCATCCGCGCCGGAGTTCCTCAGGGGTCTGTGCTATCGCCCCTTCTGTTCACGCTGTACACCAGCGACATTCCCAAACGTGGCTTCGCCAAGATGGCTCTCTTTGCCGACGACACGGCCATCTACTTTTCCGGTAGGAGTCTCGACAGTATCACTCGAACCCTCCAAACCGCAGCCGACGCCCTCGGGGTCTGGTTCCGGAAATGGAGAATAGAGGTGAATCCCGAAAAGAGCGCAGCCGTTCTTTTCGAGAGACACGGTGATTCCCACACCCACATCCGTCCCGGCCTCATGTTCGGCAAACAGATCCTTTGGGAGAAGAAAGCCAAATACCGGGGGGTTATCCTCGACTTCCATCTGAATTTCTAAGACCACATCAAAGCGGTGCGCGCTCGCGCCGCTTTCGTTGTCGGTCGCCTCCACCCCATCCTTAGAGCGAGCAGTAAATTGTCACTTAGCAATAAGCTGAGAATCTACGTGACGTGCATCCGCCCCATCTTGACTTACGCTAGCGTCATGTTCGCACACGTTAAGCTTTCCCGCTTCAAATCCTTCCAAACCCTCCAAAATCCAGTGTTGTGCACGTTCAACTCCATCTCGATCGAAAAATGCCAACCATGAGGCAATACCTCAAACGTATTTCCAAACATTAGTTCGACAATTTATCGACACCCGCCATCCGAACCCCCTAGTCGCCGCAGCGGCCGACTACAGTCTCTCTCTCATAAGTAAAGTTCGCCGCCCAGGCACACACTTTTACAGCCCGATGACGAAATTACGCTCCTCCAGGAAGCGAGTAAATCGACCAGCACAATACACAGCGTCCGCCGCCGTCCGGCTAACCGTCCTCGCCGACGAGGCCCGTCGCGACGTCCCACCGCTGCCGGTCATGCCGTCTCTTCAGACTTCACAGCCACACCGATAATTCAGCCCTCACCAAGCTGTTCCCCCCCCCCCAAGCCCCCGCCAGCAACGCTCTAAGCCTTTTTATTTCTAATTAAATGTATTTTTATCTATAACCTTCTCCAGAAAAATAAAGAATCATAATAATAATACTCTTCATTTAGGAATTTTTGATTCATTGACTTTATAAACCGTTCATTTTGAATATAATGACTCATTCTTTAAGTCAGCATATAATTCATTTTTCAGTCAATAATTGATTTAAAATTAGGAAATAATAAAAATTTAATTATAATTTTTATTTTATTTCAAACAGTTTTCATTCATTCCTTCACTCATTCTCGACTATTCATTCGTTCGTTCATTCAATCAAACTCACTCTATAGTGCTACAAGGGTGGGGACGGGGTCCATACATTTTGTCCCATTGTCCTTTTACAGGGTTTTTTTTTCCTAAAAATCTATCGGGCTTGCCCTAACTTTGAACCCTAGGCACGCCACTGGCGGTGTCGTCTGACATCAAAGGCGTTTCCCAACTGTATGATTCTTAAACTGTGATATTATTATTTGACTTTTGAGCAATAGGCTGTATGCCCTATACGGTCTTACGATCTTTGCCTGCCATAAATGGTGAATATAAAAAAAACAGAACTGTCAAACGTCAAACGCGTCAAGCGTCAAACAAACTATTGTGTCTCTGAGTGAATTCCTATTTATCGACGATATATTAATAAATTTTTCACTAAGACGACTCGAAATACTGATAGAAAAAGATACCGTAATGTCTCTGAAAGAAAAAGAGTTCTTCGGGCCACTAACACTCCATCAGAAAAACGAAAACCCTTCGATTTTCAAGAGCGAAGAGTTAGTTGAATGTTCCTGTGTTTTATGTGAAGAGAATTTCACATTGCCGGAGAATGAGAAGCAGTTGCTTACTCATTTATTCATGGAACACCGTCTAGTTATAGCCGATGTCAATCAAATCGCAGATTTGAAAGAATACATGCGATATTGGCGAATGAGATTTAAAGGTTAGTTTTTATGGGATGTTATAAAATATTTAGCTTATGGTACACGCTTTTGTATCTGTATCATCTTAGGATATATTGACTTTGTAGTAGATTAGACTAGAATGGGACTGGAATTGGCTTAATAATGGTTACAGAGTCAACATTACAGGATGTCATCTGAGGGCTTATATGCATCCGTTTCATAGACACTTACTTATATGTTATTTTTATGAATTTATATTTATGTGTTATTTTAACATACATAACATCTTGTAGAGATTCTCAGTTCAACATAGGCCTCCATCAAATATTATAATTTGTTATTGTCATTAATCTTTATAATATAAAATCAGTGTCTGGTGTCCAAATAAAGTTTTTTTATAATCGAAGTGGCATCCGTCTACTCTTCTGATAGTGTTGTTAAATGCTGCTTAACCGGTAGAGGCCCGCCCGACGATCCGGATCGTCAGTGCCATTGTTTATCTATTGTGTCTATAATTACAGTACTACACAGGACCGATCGAGTACTGTAATTATAGACACAATAGATAAACTGAGTACTATAATTATAGACACAATAGATAAACAATGGCACTGACAATCCGGATCGTCGGTCGGGACGTTAGCGGTTAAGGTTTCCGGCTGCCCTGAAGTCGCCACATACAGGGCTACCTACTTCGGTAAGCCAAGTACTCCCCGATAGGTCCTCAGCAACATCAAAAGTTTTGCTGACCTTTCTCAAGGAGCTAGGTTGGATTGAATAATCTTTTATTCCCACCTGAACGCTAAATATGCACTTGACATGGTATTGTGGAAACATGCCTGTTTTACTTAAAGGTTTTCAGTGAGAGGATGGGCAGCAGCGTCCTCCTGTCTGATAGTAACAACGAATTGCATTCACCAATCCGCCTGCCAAACGTAGTGATTATGGCTAATGTCTATTCATTACGCTGGGGCCACACTTGCGCCTAACGCCATCAATTAACGCATTAGTTTGCACAAATTCCTTGTAATTTTGTCATTTAATGTGTTAATTAATGGCGTTAAGAGTTAGTGTGGCCCCGGCATTATAACAATCCACGGGCCTCCCAATGATTGTTGATATGTGATAAAAGTGGCTACTGATTGCCTTGTACAGTCCATGCTTCACAAATTGGCCACTCTGAGCTCAAGGTGTGTGTACAGATGTCAATTTAAGGTGTGTATAGGAATGCCAATGGAGGACGGGATGCGCTGAGACACACTCGCCTGGTACTTGTCATCCAATGCTTTTGTGTGTGAACATTGTGCACATCAAATACCATTTTACTGTTTTAGCGACCTGTACAAAAAACTTACAGGTGCTTGTTTTCGGGCAGGCAAAATTTTTGGTGCGGACTGTACCTGTTAACTTGATAAAACTTAGTCTTACATTTTTGGTAATGTGTTATCCATCAACATCATAATTCCGGTCTTTTATTACTATTTTAGATTAGAATAGGTTTGCCATTTTTCACCTCCAGAACCTAATTACTTGGGTCTATTAAATTCCTAAATATTTTTATGCTAATATTGCTAATATCTGCTAACATTTTGTATTTGAGGAGGTGCAAGAGGAATCTCTCTCTGTTTAGCAATTTTATTTATTTATTGTTTTATTTTCATTTACAGATCAAAACCTGCCATACTTCTGCACCACAATGCTACTTGACAACAAGCCAGATGGTACAAAGTCTAAGGATGAGGAATATTACTTACTCAGCGATGTTCTACCTGAAGATAAAGAGCTCCGTACCAATCTACAGCAAACAAAACTGGAAAAGCTATTGGAGAGACACCAGTTTGAACGAGAAGACAGAAACTATATTAGAGAATGTCTCTTCTGCCGTCACATATCAACCACGACAAGAGCAAACTATCTCAATCACTTGTATGAAAAACACAACTTCCACATCGCTAAACCAGACAATCTAATATTCATCGATGAATTAGTAAACACAATTGCAACAAAACTCGAGAAATTACAATGCATATTTTGTGAAGGCAACTTCAAAGACCGTACAATACTTAAAGAGCATATGCGTAAAAAAGGACACAAGAGAATTAACCCAGAAAACAAGGAATACGACAAGTACTTTTTAGTCAACTACATTGGAGATAAACAACAGCACAAACAACATTACAGACTAAATAAAAATTATTCCACGAAAAAGTATACGGAGTATGAAAATGATTCCAACGAAGACAGTGATCCGGAATGGTCAGAATGGACCGAAGAAAATGGTATGGAAATCACCTGTCTCTTATGTGAACATACAGAGAAAGAATATGACAGTATTCTAAAGCACATGGAAAACCAACATGAGTTCTCATTTTTAAAAGCTACGGAAGGCATGGATTTCTACCACAAAGTCAAAATAGTCAACTACATACGTCGCCAAATACACATGAAACTGTGTTGTTTGTCATGCGAAACGAAATTTGATGACGCCAAAAATTTAGAAAAACATTTAAAGGAAACTAAGCATTGGTTATTATGTAAGGAAAAATGGGACCAACCAGAGTACTACTTTCCAACGTACGAAGATGATTTGTTCCTATGTTTTATTCAAGATGATGATGAAAGTTGGTGGTCAGGTGACGAACAAGAAGTTGACAAACGGAACAGTATGTCTGATAATATATCCAAAGAAATGGCTATGGCGGTTTTAAATGATTAAATGGAAGTATAAAATACTTCAAACTGACTTGTTTCCAAGGAGCAGGCCACATAGAAAAGACGTCGGGTGAAGGCGAGGTGAGGACGTGGCGCTCCTATAATATACCTACTTTCATTATTGATGGGTAACTTATCAATTTTGGGCGTGAATTACAAAGAAACGGCGTAAGGTGCAGGCGCGGCGCAGGCGCGAAGCTTTCATACGTTTTGTCGTGCCGCTTCAAATCTTTTTCGTACAAAATGTATGAAAGCCACGCGCCTGCGCTGTGCCTGCATCTTACGCCGCTTCTATGTAATTTACGCCTAAGGTGCAGGCGCGGCGCAGGCGCGTCACTTTCATACATTTTGTATGAAAAGATTTGAAGCGGCTCTGTGCGGCGTCCGCCTGCGCAATGTCTGCGTCGCACCTTACGCCGCTTCTATGTAATTCACGCCTTAAACGAGTGAAGGAGGACCTCGTTTTACCTCGTAAGGTACTCACGAGGTACCCCTTTTTTGAGGAGAGTATTAGTGAGAGAGACTGGTGAGAAGTGGGCTCGCTTGTTCGCTACCGTATGCCGCTTCGCTGGATGAGGGAGGGAGAGAGAAAGGGTACCAAGTGCGAACGAACAAACACTCATCAAATATTTGCATCTCTATCACTTACACACTCACTCGCTCATCAGTTAGATAAACACTCGCGCTTATACAAATAATAAATTGAGGAACTAGAAGAGATGGTTCGAAGTTGAAATACGAGTACCTCCCTTATATTTCATTTTGTAGAACTCACGAGTGATGGGCACATCTCTAACTCTCATACTAAATGTATAGAAGCGTCGCGTAGCAAAACAAACAGATGCGACGGAGAGCGGTCAAGACGCGTAATCGTCTGCGCGTTATTGCAACGCGTCTTCTCTTCTTCGCCCGACGTCTGTTCGTCGAGTGTGGCCTATACCCAACAGAGAGAGTAAAGACTTTCTCAGTGAATGGAATATAGGACTGATTTCATAGTATATAAGTACTTAATTTATTTTTATTCTCTATGGCAATAATTTGTCAATGTTGTGGAGCTTATGCTCATTAATGATCACCAATTTCATCAAACTCGAATAATTTTATCTGATAAATAAGTTAGATGTTTTGACAGAATTGCCATACAAAAGCTGCTAAAACTTCAACGTTATTCCCAAGATAAAATTATCTGACGTTATCTTAGGAACGTGTCTGGCCGTGTGTGCGTCCGACATTTAAAGGTTCGCGCACATTATGTCGGGCCGCAGCGGGGCGAAGCGGCCCGCAGCGCAGCGCAAAATGCTTACTTAGCACATTAGTGACGGGCTGGGTCGCAGTGCATTGACGGATTTTGAGTACAGTGTACAGTTGTATCCATGAACTAAATTAAAAGCTCTTCATCCATTCTTGTGAACACCACAGGAGCAAGCAATTACCAAAAAAACGCAAATATCGTAAAAATAACACATGCGCGCGTGCACTCCAATCCGCTTGCTATAATAGCACACAGTGTCGGGACGCAGCGGCGTGGAGCGGGCCGCATCGCACGCAACCAAAATCCGCGGCGGAATATGCGGCCCGCTGAGCCTCGGCATAGTGTGCGATAGTTCATGTAAAATACATACGAGCGATTTGAGCGGATTTTTGCGCTGCGACCCGACCCGCTGCGGCTAGACATAATATGCGCGAACCTTAAGACGTGAAAAAAATCGTTGTAATTTGCTAACTCGCATTAATTGGCTCAATGAAGCTAACTTGTTAGTTTTTGTTTTGCCCAGCCTGTATTTAACTTTATTTAATATAACATTAGACAAATAAGACCCATTTTAGCAAAGAAATGTACAGAAAGAAGCAACATGTTTGTTTCCAGTAAGCATCTAACACGATAATTATATTCGTCTCTTTGTATAATAGTTTGTACCATCTGGAAAAAAATTGGGTATAATAGATGAATGGAGTAGAAGCCTTTGGCATAGTTTCTTTTTTCATTAGCCTGTTTTCAAATTGATCTATCAATAAATACTACTAAGTTGAAGTAAAATTTCATACTAAAACAATAAAAACATTTATTGAAATAAATAAATCTAAATTCAATTTCGATTGTAGGTTATTGATAGATCAATTTCGTAATAAGTGAATTAAAACTAAAAAAGATCTATGTTAAAGTCTTCTACCGTTCACCTATATGATACCCAATTTTTTTTCAGATGGTTATAAAAGTTATCGGGTATAATAATAGACAACTCACTTTTGTATATTGTTATATGTCTACCCTCCGGTTTCTGAATTGAGACTTCTAGGATAAGCAGTACTTAACATTTCAATACGGACTTGTCAAAAAAATGACGGATTTTAAAGCATTTTTTTGACAACTCCGTACTCAAATACTACTTACTTAAGTATTGCTTATCCCGAATTCTCAATTCAGAAACCGGACGATAGTGTATAAAGTACATTCTATAACTTTGCCATACTATTGTATACATAAAAAAAAAAAACGAAAAATATGTATAAAACTGCCTCGTTGGTCTAGCGGTCGCAAAAGCGACTGTTGAATGTTAGGTCCTGGGTCCGATCCCCAGGTCGAGCAGCGTTATTGTGTTTTTCCGTGTGGAATTTCTCAGTAGCATCCCGGAGTCTGGATTTATGCCCGGTTGATGGCATTAGGCTCGCTCCCTATTACATGGGATAGAGACGAAAATGAGGGTGTACTAAATAGTATGTCTACACCAGTGCGCTTTCACGTTCATCTTGCGTTTTCGTCTGAAGCATGCGTGAAGCGCCATAGCGCATGCCTTAATACTAGTTCGAGTAATGGCAATCAATATTGCATGCGCTTGACGCAAGAGGAATTGAAAGTGCAAGATCGCACGGGTGTAGACATAACAATAACCTCTGCCCAATACTTCGGGTAATACAGGCTTGATGTTATAATGAAATCACTTACCCAATACTTATTAATATATTCCCTAAATGTTACCTATAATATACAGAATTATGAACTAGGCTAAGCTAGAACATTGATGGTTGTATCATCAGCACTTTTTTCAACTCTGTTGGGCTTCCAGTGTACGAAAACTTAACTGAGACCGTTACTGAGGCAGTTGAGCAGTGCGGGAGGGGTGTGGTGATGCGACGCGAAAGCTCACTGAAGCTAAGCGTATGCTGAGACGCAGGTGACGCAGGTGCACGCAGCGCAGGGCAGAGCAGATTTTGTAATGCATGAACGTACTAAGAGCTGCGTACGCTGCGGCGCAGACGCGTGCGACGCAGACATGCGTCTGTCCTGCCCTGCGCCTCGTTGTAGTGCCGGCACAGATTTCTGCGCGACGCGTGCATGTCAACACGTGTTTTTTACCGCTAATTCGAATTTGATTGCAATGACAGAACATTTAATTGAATTAGTGCGTTGTGAACCTTGTTTGTATGATACAAATCATCCAGACTATTAAAAAAAAAAACATTCGTCAACTCGAACACGTCTATTCTTTGTACTAGTTAAAACTCGAATGTGTCTTTGAGCTGGGTCGCAGCATGCGGTCGTGGCCTATGTCTGCTTCGCCTGCCCTGCACTGAAAAATCTGTACTGTGCTGTACTGCGTCACCTGCATCCTAGCATACGCTTAGCCTGATTCGTCACCTTGTGACAACTGCCCCCCCTCCCGCACCGCACGGCTACCTCAGGAACGGTCTCAGTTAAGTGGTCGGGCTTCAGTAGCTGTTGAATATCAGCATTTTACATTAAATTTTTCCACTGCCACCACATATTGCGACTTCACCTCTGCTATCCCTACTAATCCGAAAGGGTATTATAGTACCCATTATAATGAATAACTTTTGTTCTACAACTTTCCCCAAAAGTCAATAATTTCATTGAAATAACTTTTCTATTATTTCATAAAAACACTACCCTATCATCACATCATGTTTGGGGTTATAGATTAGTAGTTCTATTTTCTGAATTCGAAAGTAAACCCGGGTTGTAGTTTTTTCAAAATATCGACATAACTTCATTTTAGTACCATATGTATATGAGAATTAAATGTTGTTTTGCAATTTAAACAAACGTTGGGATTAAGAATCTTAGAACGATTAACCATAGTTCAATTTCCATTGCAACAAAAACTGATTTATGACATTTTTAATAATTATTGTCTTCCTGAAATTGACTTTATAGATAAGTCTTTAAAGTTGATGTTTGTGTGATTTGCAATAATATGTTTTTATTGTTATAATGGCATTAATATAAGGACTAATTTTAAGTATGAAAATCTATACCTTATTCAGGGAAACAATACTACATGCAAACATAAAACTACCCACATTTAAAATAATTATTTTGTTAGAATGGAGGTCCTTATACAACCTTATTTTTACTTTATACGAAAACCGAGACACCCCAACAAGATTTTCATCAGACCTGCCTGAATATGTGTTTTTTTAGTAAATCTCCAAGTTACACCTTAGTTTATGTCGCGTTAAGATCCCTAAAAAAGTGTGAAATGCCTGAGATGTGCTAAGCAGGGCTTGTCTAATACACGGAAACTGACCGAGCAGACCGTCTCAAGCCTCAAGGTGTCTATTCCCGTCAACTGTTATGGGTAGAAAACTACTGAAACAAAAAAGAAATTAATGAAAAAAAAAATGTCAATCGATTCTCCTAGTGATTCTGAACAAACTAGTTTCAGGTTTAGTATAGGTATCCTAAAACTAAGCTTGTATAGTTACACGAAACGCAATAACGATAATTGTAATGTGGGTAGTGTTTGTTTACGTTAAGTTTTGCTTCCCTGAATACGGTAGGTACAAATACAGAGGAGAGGTAAACTTCCGTGGATCGCGGCCGATGCGAACGCCGCGCGCGGCCGACGCGCCGCGTCTTATGCGACAATAGAGATCAACTACGATCACGCCCTTCCATTGTCACTGCAAGCAAAAATGTGTGAGAAAGAATATTTAGAGTGCGCGCAAGATAAGTCTGCGCGCGGCCGAAATCGGAACTAATCATGGTCCACCAAAGTGTGTGCCGTTTTATCAATTTTGATAGTAGAACTACCTGATTGTAGGATTATTTAACGGGAAAATTATGTTAAGCGATAAAAAACGTTAAGCTTAAAAAGCGGTAATTTGAACTTTTGCGATCACGGCAACGTTTAGCACGCCCTCAGTCGCGCGCAGACTTATCTTGCGCGCACTCTACGACACGTCATTTGTCAAACGCAGAGGTGTGCATTCTGCAACTGTAGGCCTAACTTAAACAAAAACACGGATCAGTCGCTCGACAGATTTGACGTCGCTAATTATTATCAGTATGGTACCGTTTGGAGGTTTGTACGAATGACACACGTGCGCCCTGTCGAGCGGTCACTTTATTTAAGCACTAGTCGAGCAATAAATCTGCGAGCAATGAAGCCGCCGGCAAGTACCGCCGGTAGGCGCGGCAATCGCGGCTCTGAATCGATATTCGCAGTTATCAAAAACAAACGACACTAGCATTAATTGAAAGACGCGCGAACTGTCTCCCCTCTGCTGGCGGCAACATGGCAGCCGGCTTTGTTGCGACTGCCGCTCACAAAGCCGGCGGCCAGGCCGGCGGCACGGCCGCTGGCCCTTGCCGCCGGGCTGTGTGGATCCACTGTGTTGAAAGCGCGCATCGGTCGCGGGGGCCTCATAAGCGGCGCCATACATTTGAATGGTGTTTAGTATTGTTGCATGCGTCGTGCACAGTAGTCGCATCGGCCGCGACGCACGGAAGACAAGCTTAACCATGACTTATTAAAAAAAAATTGTACGGTTTGTGACTATTTTAAGACTTACGTTTGACAAATTATCGGTTACCCTATTTCAATTTAATTTATTAAATAGTTGTGTAACTGTTAATATAAGAAAGCAAAAGAATTGGTTGTAAATAAAGGTGCAAATAATGTATACTCTAATTCCGATTTTTATTTGATTATTTACCCAATTAGATATATTAATTAAATACTCATACTTTGTTCAACGAAAGATGAATCCTGACATAGCGGACATTTTGTAAATTCTAGTCGTAAGGAGACTACTATCGGAAAAAAACCGGCCAAGTGCGAGTCGGAATCGCGCACGAAGGGTTCCGTACCATTATCTATAAAACGCCAAAAAAATCACGTTTGTTGTATGGGAGCCCCCTTAAATATTTATTTTATTCTGTTTTTTTTTGTACTTATTGTTATAGCGGCAACAGAATTACATCATCTGTGAAAATTTCAACTGTCTAACTATCACGGTTCATGAGATACAGCCTGGTGACAGATGGACGGACGGACAGCGGAGTCTTAGTAATAGGGTCCCGTTTTACCCTTTGGGTACGGAACCCTAAAAGGTAGGTATGTGATCAACAAAGTAAAAAAAAAAAATACATGTGACTGATATACAAAGCCTGAAGAGAGTGGCGCGCTCTAGCGCCTGATAGTGGAGGCACTTTAAGGGATTGTATTGATCGTATTTAGCTAGTGGACGCTAGGTGGAGGTAGCGCTATAATGTATAGAAAACCCTTAGTTGACCACTATTCGACGCTGGGGTGCGCACTACATTGTTCTAGAAAGTTGTACGATCCTTCTAGAAGCCGGAAGTTCCCTTTTTGGCGTAGATGTTTCCGCCCACTTTCACGTTCTTACAAGTAGTCTTGTTTTAGCTGCGATTGTGATAGGACACGGTAACTCTACTGAAGCCATGCTTGCTAACATCCTATGTAATATTATGTAAGTAATTGTGTTAATGACAATTAAAGTCGATCTAGTAGTTATACACTTGGTGTTTTATTACTGGATCTGGTCCGCTGTCCTCAACAATACATTTTTGTCAAATTATACAAGGTGTAACTTAAATAACGCACAACCTCTTAAGGGGTCACTGTACTCATCATTATGAACAACTTTTACTATGGGACCAAAAAGGAAAACGCGAAAAAAAAACCACCTGTTCCCTACATTTATGTTCGCATTATAACTCGCCAAAATGTAGGAAACGGCAGATTTTTTTTCGCGATTTCCTCTTTCGTCCCATAGTAAAAGTTGTTCATAATGATGAGTACAGTACAGTGGCGAAGGGTGAATTTTCTTAAAAGGGAAGCCGGACCAATTATTTGTTTAAATGATAATTGAAAATAATAGATACTAGTATTTGCCATTTTCGAAAGGGAAGCCGATAGGAATCGAATTGTATGGAGCCTTCGCCACTGGTACAGTAACCCCGTATGAGGTTATGCGTTATTTAAGTTACACCTTTTATACTAGCTGACCTGGCGAACTTCGTACCGTCCGCGAGGCCTAAGCTGAGCTTTGTATTTGTGTGAGAATGAATGCAGACGCGTTCTTTGCTTGGTTTAAACCGGTTTATACTGCTTTTTGGTGCCACTATTCTATGTGCACTCACACAAATGCGAAGCTCAGCTTACGCCTCGCCACCGCCATAATTATTTTTCGATTTTTTTTAAATTTTCTTTTTACGAATCTTGTCCTAAAAAAAAAGGTACACACAAAAAAAGAATTACTTATCCAATTTGGTGCAGTCGTTCGGAAGTTACGCGCGTACACACATTTCGGCGATTCATTTTTATTTATCTAGATTATTGACGGTTTACTCACGTTTACGACGGTTACACGGTTTACGAGTTCGACTCGCGACCTCGCCGCGTGTTCAGCTCATGATTACGGGCACCGTTTGGGTCCGAAATTAGTCTGTCAATCTTGAAAAATGCACATGAGTAAACCGTAACTAATCATAAATATGAATAACTAGGGGTCGCCTGCGGCTTTGTCCGCGTGGATATCGCGTTTTCCGCGTTTTTGGGGGTAAAAGTAGCCTATAGTCTTCTCCGGGTTCCAAACCATCTCTGCACCAGGTTTCATCAAAATCGGTTCAGTAGTTTAGGGCGCTTTCAGATTAGACGGTTGTTGTCGGACTGTAGCCTTGCCGCAGCGGTGCGGCTGTCGAGCTACAAACGGGCGGTTGCGTTTTTTCATACAGTTGACGCGACCTGAGAGCAGTACGTCGTCCGTACCGCGCACGCACGGCAGCAGGTCGGGCGTCACTCTGCTCTCTCGTCTCGTCGCGTCAACTGTATGTAAAAACACAACCGCGCGTTTGCAGCTCGACAGCAAACGTCTAATTTGAAAGTGCCCTTAGTCGTTAAGAGGTAACATACAGACAGACAGAGTTACTTTCGCATTTATATTAATAGAAAGGATTTACATATTCCTAGGAAAAACAAAACCACATGAAATACTTGGTCACAAAAATCATTAAATTACCTTCTACAGTAGATAGGTACCTTTACCTATATCTCAATAATGTAGGTTTAATTAAAGAGCGATAAATGGGGGTCCTGGCTAATAATTACCATGCGTACGACCCGTTTAGCGAAGATAAAATTAAATGACCCTGTGCTGGGTGGATCGACCACAAAGTTCAACGGGGTCAGGAATGTCAGGATTGCACTGACATAGCGGTCATTTTGTAAATTGTAGCCGTATAGGACTTGTCAAACTGGATGCGTTCTGCGTCCTCCGGTCCGGTCAAATCGAACGCAGCCCGCATCCTATGTAAACTTCATGGTCAGGGCAACCGGTCAACGATCCGGGCACGGCATCCGGTCAGCGATTCAGGCACGGTCAGCGATCTGGCGGGCAGGGCAAACAGCGTCCATTTTATATTTGACTGATGTCATTATCGATGTTATCATTGATGTTTTTGCACCATCGATCACCCCTATGAACAGCCCGGACCACCGCCCGTCGCCCGCCGCCCGCTGCCCGCCTGCCCGCAACCGGGCAGCCCGTCCGCTACCTTCCCACCCCGACCGCCTGACCGGTGCGTTCCCTACGTTCTTTGCTTGTGCTCGCATAGTCAGATCGTAATTACATAAAATATATACAGGGTGTAAAAAGACCCATCACATAGCCGAAATCTACGCACTCTGTACATCAAACTAAATTACATTGACCAAAAATAATTGCTGGGAAACGACTTTTATTTTTTGGCATGAAAATAAACGCTTTTTTTTGTAGCGCGCAAATTATGGTTGTGGCGATGCCGCGCGTTTGCATGCGTGCAGCGGCCACAGCCGAGCCAAGGCGGTCGTGTGCATTTGATATTCATTGCGTTTTTGTAACTTCAAATGCGTAATTTGTTAGGAGAAATTGAAATTTTTGTTAATGTTTGTATGGAAGAAAGTTTAGTATTATGATTTGGAAATCGTTTTTGGAAAAAACTAAAAACAATGTGTACTTTGACCTTCAATATCTCCAAAACCAATGATTTCCCGGGTATGGTTTGTTCGAAAAAAATTATCCCAATGATGAGTAGAATACGTGGTTTTCGTTATCGTTAAGGGTCTTTTTACACCCGATATAAAACGCAAATTATATTCACATAGGATGCGGGCTGGGTTCGATTTGACCGGACCGTAGGACGCAGAACGCATCCTGTGTGACAAGTCCTTAAGAGCGGGTACGCACTGCATCCGATCCGAATCCGTGAAAATACGTTCCGAAATAGTCATAGAACTATTTGTATGGTAGTTTACGCACTAGATCCGACTTCCGTCATCCGGTTTCTATCCATCATCCGTGAGACTCCAATTCGGAAGAAATATTGACGGACCGAAGTAGCCGTAGTAGGTAGGTACTGTTTGCATGAACGCTTTCGCGTTACCTCGGATTCAAGTCGGACATTATGCCAAAGATGGCCCCTGAATTGCTTGCATTTGGATCAGAGATCGGATTAGTGCGAAAGCAATATCCGAATTCGGTCCGAGTTTTTTACTCTAGATCCGTATTTTCACGAATTCGGATTGGATGCAGTGCGAAAAGCAATATTTGAACTCGGTCCGAGTTTTTTATATCCGTATTTTCACGGATCCGGATCGGATGCAGTGCGGAACCGCTCGGAGACGGTTATCGAAAAACCGTAAACGATATGATCACAAACAGTAAAATAGCTATAGGATTACAGGGTGTAAACGAATGCGTGTAATTCCTTTAAACCACGTTCACATAGGTTTTTTTCAGAACGAACAAAAAAAAGTTTTCAAAAAATGAACCATTGTACCTACTCCGTGTGTGTGTTTCAGTAATTTTAGCGTCCCAAAATAACTGGAGCGATATCGCGCTAGTCGTGCCCGTCAGCTGTGTCGCCGTGCCTTCATTCATTTATGCGTGGCATCGAAATTTACTATGACATAAAAAAAATATGGAAAAAAAGTATATTTTTAATCAAGCTAAATCCCGTGCGGGCTTAATCTATACCAATAATGGTTTGAAGGAATTACACGAATTCGTTTACACCCTGTATTGTTCATGTTTTTTTTTTTTTTGAATATTTGTTATTTCTATGGCAACGTTTTGTAGAAAAACGTCAGAACTTGCCATACGTTGAAAAGGGTATCGTCCGTTGGAGCAGTCGACACCCAAAGTTAGTTGCTTTAAAATACTTGATAAATGATGAAACTTGTCCAATATTAATGTTTTCGTACCAGAAAACCTTTCAACAAATATCATGGGTATCTCTTTTTCAACTGTAACTTTAGTTCATAAATTAGATTTAAAGTTTCAACAATAAATCAACCGACTGTCTCACTGGTCTAATGGTCGCAAGCGCGTCTGTTGAATGTAATGTCCTAGGCTTGATCCCCAGATCCGCAGTATTATTGGGTTTTTCCGTTTGGAATTTCTCAGTAGCAGCCCGGATTCTGGATTTGTGCCCGGTTGATGGCAATAGGCTCGCTTTACATGGGACTTAAACATAACGGCGAAATGAGGGTGTACTTATACCCCTCTACACAACCGGGCGACACCTGCAAGGAATAACATTGCAACTCAGTTTTAGTAACTTTACAGGAGAGCACGTCAAAGATTAAAAAAAATCTTAGAGTTTTGTTAACTCTCAATGCCAACCAACCTTGAAAATTTGAATCAACGAGGGAAGAGTTACAGTTATATGTTTACTAGCTTTTGCCCGCGGCTTCGCTCGCGTTATTTAAGCTCAAAAAAACTCTTAACACAACTACTTAACTAAAGTTTCTATTATAACATAATTCAATCGTGATTCGAAAGTCACGTGTCGCCATCTATGAACGTTAGAGTTAGAACGCTAAAGGCGCCCTATGTCCGTTTCTGTACACCTAACAACTTACATGCAAAACTTCAGAATGATCGGCTCAGTAGTTTAGGCGTGAAAAGGTAGGTAACAGACAAACAAACTTACTTTTGCATATATAATAATTTAGTTTGGATTAAATCAAGTAAACCGACTGTACTCACTGATTGTTTTTTTCTATAATAACAATTGACTAGACGTATTATTATCTACATAAATTACCAGAGAAAAAAAAGTTACTTTAATAACCTCGTGCTTCGTTTGTATAAGTTATTAAATTACCCCTCGCCCGCCCTCACTCATTTCCGTTGGCAGGGCTTGAAAATAATTTTCTTCTCTTTGTCTATAATTTTCATCAATTTTCTTCATAATTAGGTAGGTACGATACCTTATCGTACATAGGTAATTTGTTTTATGATTATGAATAACTATTTTCTTTCAAAAAAGGTAGGCAGCATGTCTTCCGGGGAATCCTCGCGACCTTTTTTGGCTTTTATTTAGTTTGTACTTTATACAATTTTGACGACACGTTTGGTGCAGTGGCTAAGCGATTGGCTGCTGCGCTACGGGTCGTGGGTTCGATTCCCACACGGAACAAAAATTTGTATGGCCTACAGATGGTTGTTCCGGGTCTGGGCGTTTGTTTGTGAGATTTGTGTCTGTAAACGCACCCACGATACAAGAGAAATCTTAGTGTGGGGCAACGTTTTTTTTTAAAAAAATAAATAAAAAAAAATTGACATTTAGTTCGTTATAATATGTACAATAAAAACAAAACTACTAAAACAATACATAATCCAACAAAAATAGTGATAAATAGCCTCTTTTAAAGAAAATATCGACTACGCTCAGTATCAGTGGCGAAGGGTGAATTTTCTTAAAAGGGAAGCCGCACCAATTATTTGTTTAAATGATAAATGAAAATAATACATTCTATTATTTACCATATTTCGAAAGAGAAGCCGATAGGAATCGAGTTGTATGGTGCCTTCGCCACTGCTCAGTATTTAGTATCAACGTGGCGCTTCTTGTCAAATGTCCACTAATTCTGTTGTCAACTTATTACCTATCAACTACCTACTGTGTACTTATAATTTTAATTTTGTTTTGCAATGTTTTGTTCCTTCTACTACTAGAACTTTATAGTTTACTGTACAATATTAAGTAGATAAACTAAATGTTTTATTGTTGTTTATGAATAATACTTTTATGTTCTGTACCTACGCTCATTAGTAAGCTTACTTAATGTGGTCGTCGCATTATCTCGTGCTGAGACGAGATAAGCCAGACATCATCTTGTCTCATCTTTTTAGGGTTCCAAAATAGTATAAAAGGAACCCCTTATGGTGCGACTTCATCCGTTCGTCCGTCTGTCTGTTACAGGTGCTTATTTCAGGACCTACTAATGCTTTAGACTTGAAATTTAGAATAGATTTAAATAATCCTTGTGATATTATTATTTTAAGTAAAAAAAAGTCTTTAATTTCATTGCAATAGGGACCGATGGGGGGTTGAAATTCTAAAATGGGGTTAGTGAGTCAAATGTGGTATCGTAATGAAAGCGCTATATTTTTATTTTCATTAATGCCGCATAGTTTTTGACTTATGGGGCCTTATTACAAAAGATGGTTTAAACCAAGACTAAGATAAACCCAGGTTTAAAATATATCCATCACTTTCTTATGTCAAAAAGAGACGGGGCTATTTTAAAACCTAGGTTTTTCTTAGACCATCTTTTGTAATAAGGGGGATGATGTTTGATATTTGTAAAAATAACATACTCCAACGTGGGGCGGGTCCCCTTATCTCCGCTGTTTGGAAAGCGAAAAATCCGGAAAAAATCGACTTGATAGAGTATAACGCAAATATTGCAGGAAAAATAAAAGGATCTCTGTGTCTAGTACCGTTTTTTGGAAATCAGCAAAAATTCTCTACAAACAAACTTAATTGTGCAGTTCCAACAAAATGAAATATAACATAAATTTTTCAAATCAAATCAAATCATTTATTTGTGATTCCGTGTCATCAGTTATGTGTGAAATTATACCCTCGGTGCGCGAATCCTACTCGCACTTGTACGGTGTTTTTGAAGTCATAGCCTAACTTGTTATTTATTGATTGTTGGCTAGAATAAATATAACCGGAGGGGATGACAATCACGTTATGTATCGTCTGCGAAGGAAATTATCACTCACAATAATGTAACTCTATTATATATCTACAATTTCTGTCATATGCTACAGTAGGACAGACTCAGAATATACATATACGTACTCTACATTCTTTCATAAAATATTAGGCTCACTTAACACCGGACACTGCCTGAGTGCTCGGGATATTGCTCCGTATACTGTTTCTGATTTATGTAAACATTTAGGTATCGCTGACATCCACAGAGCCGGATTCAGGGGAGTGTAAGGGGGCTTTAGTTCTGGGGCCTCCGCAATAAGAGTTTTTAATGTTTTCGTTCTGACAAAGACAAAAAAGTTCACATTGACGAGGCACGTATTTTTTTTTTAATCATTTCCACTATCCTCCACTTCTTCGTTGCCCCAGGGCTTCCAAAATCTAAATCCGGCCCTGTTACGAACGTCCTTAGGGACCTTATCGTTATTTTATAAAGTTTTTTTTTTCATGAATGTTATTTTACTTTTTGAGGAATAAAATTCTAATGATAGTCACTGTCAAATGTTACTCGTTATCATCAATCATCAGCTGATCACATACAAGTGCTTTTTGACAGGCTTTTATTGAACTTGCAATGTTTTTATGTTCGTTTGTTCAGCGCAAATCTTGCAATTGAATTTTATAACAATTATCCCCAACCAATTGAGCTGAAATTTTGTATACACGTTTAGTTTGGATGACAATTTGTGATTAGCTAAGTGACGTCATTTTAAATCCAATATGGCGGACTCGCAAAGATGGCGGACTTGTTATTTTTTATGCACCCCCATGATATGGTTATCAATTAAAGGGGTATGACGAGAAAAATACAAAAAAGTTACGTCACACTAAATTCAGTACCTATGGCGGAAGCCCCAAGATAGCGAACAAAATTTTCTTATCTGCCATCATGATATGGGTATCAAATGAAAGGGTTTGCTGAGAAGAATACGAAAAAATAAAAAAATATTAGTAGTAAAAACATGCTTTTATTTAAATGCTCTAAAAAGAAGAAACTAAACTTTAATAAATAAATCCATCTATTTATTACATTATCGATTTTATATGATACAAAAGCTTGTCGCGAGATTCACCTGTGTAAATAAAATACAATATGTAACTTGATATTAACACAAGTAATTTTAAGAAAAATATTATCAATTCATAAAATAATATAATAATATACACAGGTAAATCTCGCGACTAGCTTTTATATCATATTTTTAAATTGTATAATGCAATCTAATGCAATAAATAGGTTTGATTTAATTTAAAGTTTATTTTCTTCTTTTTAGAGCATCATCACTACATAGTATAAAACAAAGTCGCTTCCCGCTGTCTGTCCCTATATATGCTTAGATATTTAAAACTACGCAACGGATTTTGATGCGGTTTTTTTAAATAGATAGAGTGATTCAAGATGAAGGTTTTAAGCTATAAAACTTACACGTGCAAAGCCAGGGCGGGTCGCAAATATAAATTGTTTTTAAAAAATGTTATCTTATTATTAATTTATATTTTTATTTAAAAATGTAATAATGCAGACAGCTTATGTAAAAAGTAAAATTATGATATGCGGACGGCCCATACAGCTGTTCAAGTTAGTCAAATCAAATCGTTGTGACCGTAGAGGGATCCATTCGACTGCTTATTTCTGCTGTCAAGCGACTCGAGTCCAGTTACGATAATGCCCGCCCGTGACAACGACAGGCAAACAGGCCGACGGTCCGCTTGATGTTAAGTGTTTGCTGCCGTTTTCGGCCCGACATCCGACATACTGGAAACGGAATCTGAGGTACAATGCATGTGACGTTGACGGGCGGGGAATCTTGTTGCTTTGTGCTTATAAACCCCTGCATCAGGGCCGCATTTAGGGACTGTAGAATCATAAGATAACCATTGGTACGGGCCCTACTAAAGGGGGTGGGGTGATTAAAATGCTATGGCAGTCCACTGGACATAGGCCTCACAAGTTGCGCCATATTACTCGGTCTTCCGCCTTCCGCATCCAGTCCAACCTAGCTACCTTTATAGATATAACTTTTTTTTTGCAGCCTATGTCATGCTACGAGATCACTCTGAACTCTACAGCTTTAGAGTATGTTGAAGATTACATATACTTAGGACAACTAATATCTTTTAAAACTAGCATAGATAAAGAAATAGACAGAAGAACAAAAAGCACCTGGAACAAGTATTGGTCGATGAAAGAAATCTTCAAGAGTCGTTTCCCAATAAAATTGAAAACAAGAGTCATGGAAATGTGTTTGTTACCTTGTCTTACATATGCATGCCAAACCTGGCCTATAACAAAAAAGGTCATTGACAGGATAAGAG
Source organism: Amphipyra tragopoginis (assembly GCA_905220435.1). Classification (NCBI taxonomy): domain Eukaryota; kingdom Metazoa; phylum Arthropoda; class Insecta; order Lepidoptera; family Noctuidae; genus Amphipyra; species Amphipyra tragopoginis. The sequence goes on from HG992009.1 coordinate 19,672,758, forward strand.
TTTGCCAAAGAGGCGTAGAAAGAAGCCACGTCGGACTAAAATTAAGAGATCGAGTAAAAAACACAATTATTAGGAAAAAGACGAAGGCTAGAGACGTTGTCAAACACGTACTACGACAGAAATGGAAATGGGCCGGGCATATACAGCGATCGTCAGACGAAAGATGGACGATAACAACAACAAATTGGTACCCATATTACTCTACAAGGAAAAGAGGAAGACCACAAAAAAGGTGGAACGACGACATAGCGAAAGTAGCAGGAAAGCTGTGGACCAGAGCAGCTAGAGATAGAGAGAAGTGGAAGGCTTTGGAGGAGGCTTTCACCGCCACTGGCGGCCCTTATATAGACGAAAAGGAGAAAGAAAATTAACACAAATAAATAAAAATAGAATCACAGAACTACAAACATTCTACCCAATCAATACACATGTTTTTACTGTATTTATAAAAGGGAAATAAAAGCTTTTATTATTATTATGTCATGCTAAATACGGCCCTACCCTTGAATTGTTATTTCTAAACACGAAGTAGAAGACCGCAGTGTTGGAAGAACAAAGAAGATATTCGGGTGTGTGAACATGGTGTTGTTAGAAATCCTTAGTTTTTATACCCTCTAGGGTATAAAACCTAAACCCTTTACAAAAGTCCTTTGTTGACATTAAGATTCAAAATAAACGATAGAAGTCGCTCGCGTGGATGTCGTTTATCGCGTATTCCGTATTTTTCGGGATAATATATTTCAATCATGATTTGAAAGACACGTGGCGCCATCTATGAACGTTATTGTTGTTTTCCTCGGGAACAGTGCTTTTTTCGGGATGAAAGTTACCTGATGTCCGGTTCTGTACACTTATCTGACAACGTATACAAAATTTCAGGATGATCGGTTCAGTGGTTTAGGTGTGAAAAGGTAACAAACAAACAAACTTACTTTCGCATTTATAATATTAGTTAGGAAGTTAGAATTAGGATATTAGTTAGGATTAGGATTACCTAGTTACCGACCTTCTCGATTAATAAACTGAGGTTAATGATCCGTTACCTTGATACCTATATTACCTTTATTTAGATACGTATTTCACTAATAATTTAGCTTAAAAGTTTGGCTAGCTTCGTGACTGTTGCTCATAAAAGTTTTCCTGTCCTTAATTTTACTCTATATTTAGGTAAATGTGAGGAAGAATACAATTTTTCTGCTTCCGTAGACATTAGCATAAGAATAATAAACAATACGAGTATTATTTATTGACTGCCTCGTTAGAGCGTTTGTCCACTACCGCCGTCACCGAGAAACGAGAATATTTCGCACCGAGTTTGGAACGACGTGACGGCGATCGTGTGTCCACCGCGACCGATATCGGTGGTTCTCAACACAAGATAAAAATACGTGCACCGACGCGGCGCGGCGCGGTGCACAGTGGTTCGAAAATCGAGTTTCATACAAATAGGACTTTTGAAAAACCAAGTTCGATTTTCCTTCGATTTATATATCCTATGTTGTTCAGTGATGTAAATCATTAGAAAATAGGTATGTACGATACACACAGTAATCCAAACCAACGAGAAAAAAGATATTCTTTTTATTTTCGTATGGGAGTAAATCTTCTAAGTGTCGTATTTCAGAACTGTATGGAGCTGTAGAGCTTTTATTGATATGGTGTGTTGTCTTATCCAAGGTGTTCACCATGGGCTACGCAACTTTTGCCGAGACTTGCCGCTTCACCCGCTACAGGGCAACTACTCACAATCTCGGCGGGCGAGATGACGGCGCTCGGATGACGGACGTGCGGTGGACACGCAGCCATAGTAATCTATGTATCGCTACTTCGGCAACGTCATCTCGTTCTCAGTGACGGTCGCAGTGGACAAACGGCCTCAGTCTAGTGGTCGGGTTGGCAAAGTGTTGTTGGGTTTTTTCGTGTGGAATTTCTTAGTAGGAAGCAGCCCAGAGTCTGGATTCGTGCACGGCGAAATGGGGGTATACTGTACACCTCTGCCCAGCCCTTCGGGGAATACAGGCGTGATTTTATATGATTGTTTATTATTCTTATGACATTAGTTTAATATTTTCTAGTTTTTCTTGTTTGGAAACATAATATAGGTACATATCTCACGCCTGTTTCATTTTGGGGTGGGCAAAGATAATTGCCCGCTACCTGCTACGACCCTGACATACATTCCTCATTCATCTTCCTTTTCATATTTGTTTGGAAATTAACATTTTTTATTCCCTATATCCAGTAAAACGTTTAATTCGATACTTTAATTATTTAGTTTTTCATCAAATTACTTTTATAGATTACTAGCTTTTGTCCGCGACTTCGCTCGCGTTAAAAAACTCATAACTCTACTAAAGTTTCTATAATAATGTAATTCAATCATGATTCGAAAGACACGTGGCGCCACCTATCATCGGTATTGTTGTTTTCCTCGGGAACAGTAGGTACTTTTTATACAAGGTTAGTCAGAAAGGGGGTACTAATGCGCAAGCCACTTAAAGTATCTAAGTACTGATGACGGTTTTAAAGCAAATGTTAAAAATTCAAAATTCGATAATTTTTAATTCCACGTAAAATAATTTTTATTTTAGTTTTTTCAAAAATTCTTTGTCTTTTTTTACGTTTAGTTACGAACTCAGAAAATGGAGCTTCTAATTTGTGACCCCAAATATGACCTAAAATGTAAACACAGCTGATCATAGCTGAAGAGAGATAGATTTTAGCATATTTTTTTTTGTAATTTTTGAATATTTCTCTTAAACTATTGACTTTTGGGGAAATGATACAACAAAAGTTACAAATTATTATGGGTACTTTAACACCCTTTTGGATTAGTACCCCCTTTCTGACTAACCTTGTTTATGACCGTTGCCATAAGACGCATGCCGCTTATTGTCTACACCAGTGCGCCTCGGTCAGTCGTCAGTCGACATACAATAGACGGATTAGCGTGCGCTAGGGGCATGCGCTTTTGTCGAACTAGTATTAAGGCATGCGCTATTGCATGCGCTATGGCGCTTTACGCATGCTTCAGACGAAGACGCAAGATAAACATGAAAGCACACTGGTGTAGACATAGGTAAACGCTATTTCGTGCTTTCACTGTCACTTTGCCTTAATTAAGGCCACCATTCGGATTTGTCGCTGGCGACAAGTCCGCGGACAAATCTGCGTGTGAATGTCAGTGAATGTTATGGTTGGCTTAACATTCACACGCAGATTTGTCCGCGGACTTGTCGCGACAAAAGCTACTGTACGGTTTCATCGCCGTACATTTTTCTGCTTACTCGTTAACCTACTTTAGGTCAACGATGCGCGTCATAATTTAGCATAATAAAATAACATGACCGACGAATTAAAATATAGTAAACGTGTAACTCTGTAGCTATCAATAATACAACAACTGAGATAAATAATCCTCGCACTCTAATAACTTACTTTAACTTAAATAAACTCAACTTGTGCATTTTAGTGGAAAGTGTTTCTCTATACTAACTCAACTGGAAAAAACCTTCACGACAAATCCGTGTACAGAGTTAACTACAATAAACCGTACAGCGACTAATCCGGCGGATGAGCTCGTGTAGTGTTTGGTAGGCTTAAAAATGACTGTGACGACGAGTACAAGAATTACACGGATTTATAGGTAGGTGTGTTTTATTATTAACATTGTCTGTAGGATAGTACTTTTGTAGGTATTGTTAAAAACAACCCAATCAATAATTCATTCGTTCAACATTGAATCAGCACAATAAATAACAAATTCCAACAAATCCTTGGATATTTAAATCTCAACACAATAAATCTTTTTACCGGCCTTGTTAATAATTAAGTTCGAATAGAAGGATAAAGTTTCTTAGGATTCAATTCAAAGGGTGATCCTTATTTATTTTTACATCCAAACTTTGAAGAATGTTCTCGAATTAAAAGATGAATCTGTAACTTAGTGGACATCTGTTGTGTTTTAGAAAAGTTTGGCTTAATTCGATGATTAAGAAATGTTATTCGAACTTGGATTTAGTTGAGCTATTTTGACATGAGGCTTAGCTTATAGCGCAGTTCAGGCTACGCATAATACATAGCAGCAAATATTGTATAGCACAACCATATCGCACAGCATACATTTTATATGGAAATGTTCACACAACGCTATGCTATAAAGTATTGGCTTGCTGTACGCGATAAACTTGAGCGATTCTCAGAGCTATATCGCACGATTCTCCAGTCCCCACCCCACCTCACTTCTAACCCGTCAGTCGCCCGACGAATCGCCATCAAATAACTTGCTAAATAGTTATAGCATAGTATAGTGTAGTGTGAATGGCATGCTATATAGTTATAGCTTATGACGCAATATGCTTTACTATATAGCAAAATAATATAGCATAGTCTGAACTGCGCTTTACATGAGGCTGAGCTTATTCCTTTAAAAAAAGGTCACTTAGTATCTAACTGTGATGAATCGAATCTATTAAGATAAGAATGGTTGGGGTCTTACTGGGTTTGATTGAAACTTAGTGGAGGTACGTAACTATTATTAGTAGGATAAAGGCAAGTTTATACGAAGGAAATTTTGTTGCGCCAGAATTTCTCCGCCAGTGACTGGCGTCGCAGAACGCCGCAGGACGGTGGTTTACACGGTGCTAATTTCAGCGCCAGTCTTCCGGGCAGTTGTAAGTACCTCATAGTGATGACATGGCGCGGGGGATGCGAGAGACGCAGGTGAAAGTCACTGGCACCAAAAAATATACGCGTGCTCTATTCTCTGTTAACTCTGAAAAGTGTTTATACGGTGATATGTTTCTTGCTAGCGCTGGCGGCGAAATCCTGGCACCGCAAAATTGTCTCCGTAAAACTTGTTTAAGTGTTAAAAATAAGCATTGTTTTTACCAGACTGTGCGACAGCATAGGTAGGGTGATGTTTTTCGCGCGTGTCCATGTAAGTATGTACGTGGGATTATTTTTTCCCTCGTAACACATTAACAGCTGGTGTCATAAGATTCGTCTTTTTCGAGTGACATACCTCCGGTTTCTGATTTGAGAATTCGGGATAAGCAAATACTTAAGTAATATTTGAGTACAAAGTTGTCAAAAAAATGCTTTAAAATCCGTCATTTTTTTTACAACTCCATACTCAAATGTTACTTAAGGACTGCTTATCCTAGAATTCCCAATTCAAAAATTCAATTTCTCAAATCAGAAACCGGAGGGTAGGATCATCGTAATTTTTATGAAGTGACAAGAAATGCAAAACGGTGGCTGTCAACCGTTGTAATGTCGTATAACATACAACATAAATACAAGTCTTTATCCCATGGGAGAAGGCAGACGCTGCAGAAAGCCACATGCTATGATCCTTACATACTCCTTTCGCTTCGTCCACGTTCATACATTTTGTCATACCGCACGCCGATTGAGAGTACCACTACGCACCTGTCCTTTTTGAAGAACATCACCAATAACATCGATGTATGTCCTTCTAAGGCGTCCTCTCCCGGTGTCATACGAGTATAAGTCTATTTTTTACTCGACTACGGCAGAGAGAGGGTTATGAATCTCACTTGTTTTAATGGTGATATAAACTGTGTGTGCCTTTTGAGAAAAGGTGTAAATAAATAAAAATAAATAAACAGCTTACGCTTTACCGCTGTTTATTTATTTTTTAGTTTATTTATTTTACCTGACACGTTTAAATAATTTCAAATAATTTTCGTTAAATTTAAAGATGACGAATTATATTTTGAGTTTATTCAACTATCTCTCAATTTGATTGCAGACAGACAGAATTAAATTCACCAAGTCGTTCGCATCTCCTAAATTTCATAAGTTAGTCGAGATGAAATTTCACAAAATTCAGAAGTGTTCGCTGTAATAATTTATCACAGTTAACTTTTCCTAGAACTTTGTTTATTTTATTTGCAATATTTTCTAATATTAAATAATTTTAACATCAAAATTGTATTAGGTATAGTGAGGTAAGTGTAGCGAACTTAATTTATCGTTTAAAAGAGAATGAAAAAAATAAGAATAAACTGTAATTAAAACATAACATCACGCCTGTATTTCGCGAAGGGTTGGGCAGAGGAGTATATAAAAGTACACCCTCATTTCGTCTTTTGAGTCACATGTAATACGTGGCGATCCTATTGCTATCAACAGCGCACAAATCCAGACGCTATTACTGAAAAATTCGACACTGAAAAACCCAATAATACTGCTCGACCTGGGGATCGAATCCAGGGCCTCTCAGCAGTCGCGCTTGTAATCATTAGACAAACGAAGCAGTCAATCTTTATATATAAAACAGAATGTTTGTTTGTATGTTTGTCCTCTATGCGCTCCTAAACCATTCATCCGATTGTGATGAAACTTTGGTGAGTTGTTCTGCGTAAGCCAACGCACCTGGCCGAAAGAAAGAAATAAAGAGAGAGAGATAAAGAGATAAAGGTAGAGAATAGATAGATAATAATTTCAAAAAATATTTTTTTTTCTAAAAATCTCATAATATGAAAAGTGAGTGAGTGAATGAGACAACACTGTGAGAGATCTTCAATATACAATACAACAGACAAAACATTGACAGATTAAACTGATGGTCATGAAACTCATCGTCAAGCCGGGAACAAATGATAGGGCCAGTATATGACTGATAAGTTTTTTTTTTAAACTCTTTTTATAGTTAGATTTTTAAGAACATTTTTAGTAATGGTAACTTTGAAACTCGAAAATGATCAAACTTTTTTTTCTAGTTTTTTTTTTTCTTAACTTTAGTAAACTGCTCAATCATTTGTTCCCGGCTTAACGTTGAGTTTGGGACAGCCTGTATATTGGAGTATGCCACAGAAACCTAAATATTTATTTTATATAGATTTCTGTGGAGATAGACCTACCTACAAATTCTGACGTATAAGTCAAACAGTGATAAAGTTCTCACGATAAACTTAAGATTGTTCTCACTGAGGCCTCTTGTTCATATACGTTTTCTCGCCGTAAAAACCTACGGTTAATTAGCCGTGTGTAGGCACAGTCATCAGTGTTATATGAACTTTTATAGAAGTTTGTTGACGGATACGGCGGCTCAACGGCACCCCTGCGCCGCCGTATGCACCGTGGCTACTCCTCTTTTGCGAACGGTTTGATTTACATTAGAGTTGTATGACGGTCTATGAGAATTTGTTGACGGCACCGACGTTTTCACGACGGGCAATTATTGCATTACAGCTTTACAACGCTGATTTTTTGTTACAAAATGGATATAAATCAGTTTCGGCTGGTGGTTTGCCGTGTCGTGTACTCACACGATTTTTTACGGCGCAGCTAATACGCCGTGCGGTTAAGAAACCGTGCCGTGAACAAGAGGCCTGACTGTATGTATGGATTTTGTTCGATGTTTAATAATTTACGGAAAGAAAATAACATACGGTGATCAAGGATTCCATAAATCGAGGACTGTGTGACATGTTACTCGGTACAGTCTTACTAAGGGCTCATACGGGTTCCGTCTTTCACGATTCGTCATAAAACACGATACGTCATGACGAATGGACGTTCACATTGCATAAGGAATCGTGTTTTATCACTATTCGGCAAAATATCCGAATTGATGTTCACATTCGTTTCGTGATTCTTAGACTTGGATGAACCATCGAACACGATGGATCCGTCACAAAAAAATAACGATTCGTGTTTTTTGACGAACGTGTTTTTTAAAAGACGATACGTAATTTAAGACGTGTCCGACATTTTTCACGATTTAAAAAGAATAGCCGCCGTCAAAAAAGAAAACAAATCCTGAAAAAAGACGATTCGTCAAAAAAAACGAATCGTCTTCGTGTGAATGAGCCGTAACACACTAGAACCAGAACAATTTGGTAAATAGGTATCAATATCTTTTTCCTCTTAGCTTTTTCACAACTATGTTGGGGTCAGCTTCCAGTCTAACCAGCGGTGCTGATTAGACTTAGATTATATTTCTCGAATCGACTCGATAAAAGATCCGTGCTCGCGGAGCAGATGCGGCTGATCACCAGTATTCAACACGGAGCGACTGCCATCAGACCTCCGTAACACAGTTACTGGGCAATGCTGATATCCTAAGGTTAACCGGTTGTCAGACTTTCGGGCTTCTGACTACCCGTAACGAATGTCATAGGTATTCGTATGACACCTGGGACCGACAGCTTAACGTGCTCTACGAGGCACGGAGGGGTCTCGATGTATACCTAATGAACGGTCACCCATCCAGAGACTGACCGTGGCAAGTGCAGCTTAACCTTGCAAATTATATGATTTTTCTCTCTTGCCTCGTGGACTATTTCCGTTTCTATTTCAATATACAAAATACTATGAAATAGGAATGTCAGAATACAATCTTACTCCGTGACTTATGTCGCCCAAAACTTTACTACTTTGATATATCAAACGCGAAATGGCCTTGTAACTGTTGTAAGTGAAATCTTGGAAACTTGGGAGATTACCAACTTGACTTATTTATAGGTTTACCTCAAAACTACTTGTGAGCCCTTTGAAGCGAACTAGAATGTTAACTGCCTTCATATCCTTGTTTATTGGGTAGGTCCTCTAATAGGGGAGCCTGCCATTTTGCCAAAATTATTTTGACCAAAGGAGAAGTTGCAACTTCCATAGAAAATTACCCCACGTCCGACAACTGAGAAAAATATCTCAAAAAATAGATAAAAATGAGTATTAATAAATTGCGTACCTCCGATTGTCATCCTTACTGGCTATCATACTTAGAAATTGCTCCAAATATTCTTTCAGGGGCAGTATTACTTATCTTAAAAGTATTTTACTTTCAATACCTACTACTCTAACGACCATAAAAAGTGGAATAAAGATGACACATACATTAAACAAATGAACATCTGTGTCATTCTAAATCATTTGCTTTCTTGTTACAAGGAAAATGAAAAGAAAAAAAAATATTCCTGTTCTACATCTCGCAAAATATTATCTAAAACATGCGCTGGGTGGCTAAAAACATCTTCATATCTCGCCCAACCAAGATAATACAAAATAGTCATTACATGGTTTTTAACTAACCGAGTGAGACCAGGCCATTGTTAAATAGCCGTCCGTGTGTAATACCTGTAATTATTAATACTTTTTAAACATCTTATTATTAATCTAGTATAATAACTATTATCAAACAATCGCAAATGAGTTAATACAGTGCTTAATAGCTTTTTAATCCTATTCTAAAACTAAAATCAGAAGTTTGTATACACATTAGAGGTATTCTGCTCCTGAATTAATATTTAGAGCAATTTTTTAATGTGCTAGCCAGTAAGGATGATCACCGGAAGTATATTATTTTTATACTCATATTAGCGATTTTTTGAGATACTTATCTTTGCAGTCGGAAGTGGAGCATTTTTGCAACTTCTTTCATTACCCAAACGCATTTTAGCAACCTTTTTTTATACCAATGCAATATTTAGGAATGATTTTAGTACGCACATTTTCATTTGGTCAAATTTTTACTTGGCAGAATATTACCAAGGATATCATTAAGAAATTTGGACTATAATCAAAAGATTTATTACAACACACAATCTTTAGACAATAAACATTTAGTCAAATTATTGTAACATGCTTATATCTTTTTTAAATCGAAACAGCTAGGTTAGTTTAGGTTAGAACTGTGACTACACAACGCACGAGCTGAGCGAGCGAAGCGAGCGTGCCGCGGAAGCGGCCGGCGAGTGCCTGAAACATATTTTTTATTTTACGTAAAATATATTATGTTATACCAACTGAAATATTTGACTACATTAAAATTGTTAAAAGTTGGTAAGCAAGTTATTGTTTAAACGTTCACTTGCCAAACATTAGGTTTGCGTTACAATTTATTTGTGAAGAATTTATTTGCTAAGTAATTTGGCAAATTAAATTATGCGGAAACTTGTTTGGGAAGTGAAAATTTGGTAATTTTTTTCGATGAAACGAAGGTAACTCCCTCTAATAGAGTTGGTTCTATACCTACTTAGTATTTATCGTGCTATATTTGTTGCGAAGTTAGATGGCGAAGATAAAAAATATTAAATAACACCCTACTACTACTTTGAAACTGAATGATAAAAGTAGGATTATGAAATGAAAGCCCTGCGGTCCGACTTTGATAAGGAACATTTCTCCTTTTTTCTGGAAAACTGTAGTCTATTGTTTTTTTATTTAGGCCTTTTGCTTTTACAGGTATGTACAAATTCAGTCTTTAAAAAAGATTGTTGGAGTAGCCGCTAAAAACTAAAAAATAAGATACAAACACGTGAAGCTCAAAAACTGATCAAAGAAACCCAGGTTAACGGTACCTAGGATCAAAACAGGGTTACTACAACGTTATTCGGAAAGGGGGTACTAATCCGCAGGCCACGTATAGTATCACTGATGACGGTTTTAAAGCAAGTGTCAAAATTTCAAAATTCGATAAATTTTATTTCCATGTAATATTATTTTCATTTTATTTTTTTCAAATTTCTTCATCCCTGCTTCAGTTACGAATTCAGAAAATGGTGCTTCTAATTTGTGACCCCAAATATGACCAAAAATGTAAACACAGATGATCATAGCTGACTATAGATAGATTTTAGCGTAATTTCTATGTAATTTTTGAACCGCTATTTTTCTTAAACTATCGACTTTTGGGAAAAGTGGTAGAACAAAAGTTACTCATTAATAAGGATACTTCAACACCCTTTCGGATTAGTACCCCCTTTCTGACTAACCTTGTATAATTTATGATTTATGTTTCAAATATTCATCCACAGAGTAAAAGCAATTTTTGAAGTTGATCTTGAAGTTTGAATGTTGCCACTTAAGCTTGCTAATCCTGTGGGCTATTAAGTTATCTCCGTTAAGTAAAACATAGTTCATGTTCTCACAATATAATTAAACAGGACCCTCCAGAACAATTTATTATCCGCCAAGAATCCGCTGTTACCAACATAATAAATCAACCCTTTTCTTTGTTGACGACCTAATCACGGTAGCATTGGTTAGTTCATTTATAAATATAGGCTACAATCTAAGTTTAACCGCATGTGGCCGGGTGCTCCTAGTTGTACCCGGGTAAACCTAGGTGTAACCGCCATTCGGCCTTTACCCGTAACATACACACCTCTGCCCAATCCTACGGGGAATACAGGCGTGGTGTTAAGTTTTTATTTTATGTTAAAATAAATAAAATTTATATTTTTTTGTTTTCCGATAGGGGTGATCGAATCTACACCACCAGCCAAGTTTAACACATTCAATACCACCGACACGCCTAGCGTGTTCTTGTGAATTTCTATAACTACGCCTCGAACACGCCACTCGTGTTCTGTTTGTTTGTCGTCCATAAAAGGCAGCATCCCTATGAACTTCAAAGAAAATTGTGGTGGCATTGAATGTTTTAAAAGAAAAAATAATTATTAAATATTCTAGAAAATTTCAGTGCCATGCATAAATGAATGGAAGCCTGCTTAAACAGCTGGCGGCTGCAACTATCGCTCGCGGTATCGCTCCACGCAGTCAATTAACTCGGGGCGCTAAAATGCCCCACGTTAAGATTACGTTGTTTTCTTTTTGAAATTGACTTTTTTTTTGAACCCATAATAATCAATCTGTGTCACTAGTACACAACGAGGTTTGAAGAAATCGCATGAATTTAGATACAGATAGATCTTTCTTTAAAACTATTTTTGTGAAGGAATCGAGTCCGCGACCAGGGGGTGGTCAATTTATCTACTGTTGCGACTGAATGAGCAGCCCATTTGCAGTTATGATTTCGAATTTGAAACGAAATATGTTCAGGCTAAGAACTCACGAAGCGGTTATCACCCGCGCCCGTCGCGGTGGAGAAACAGCTGTTTTACTTCCAAACTCACGAGACCGGAGCTCTGTGCGGTTACGCAGCCGTCGCGGTTGCGATTATCGCTCGCAAACTTGGCGGGCGATTATCGCAAGACGAGCGTTTGCAAGACGGGCGGTTATTTACAATCAGAATGTTTAGTTGAGTTCCAGACCGCCATGGACACATACCAGAAACAAGCTGTTGCTTTATACTTACTTCACAGAAAGAAAAATGGAAACTCCTCTTCAAAAACAACATACGTCGGATTTCTGTACCCCCCGCCGCCCACCGCGGTCGCCCGCCAACCGATCGTAGAGCGCGCGGGCGCAACCCGCCGAGGCTGCGGGTGACCGTGACCCGCGCGATTATTCTACTAGTTGCCCGCCGGTGCAGTGGAATCCGCAAACAATCGCGCACGTCGCGGGCGTAACACGCGTCGTGAAATGTGCTTTCATTTTTTACATTATAGCTGCATTCTACAGAAGCTGCGGGCCCGCAACCGCGGCGGGCGCGGGTGAAAATCGCTTGGTGAATTCGTAGCCAAGGCGGTGTTATAACCGTTGTTGCGCACTCTCCAAGCGTTCATCCGCTGCGGCAATAGTGTCGTCAGAACATCATTTTAATTTTGTTGACTATTACTTCGTTCTGTGCCATTTACCCTAACACTTTATTCGCAGTATAAAAATAAGTACCTAGTCTACGAATTTCAACAAAATAAATATGCATTTGTAAATGCAAACAGCGACCGTGTTTGCATTTCTAAAGGTAGTCGAGAGTCACTGCAATTGAAAGGAGAAAGTAAACGTGTTGAATATAATGGAAGAATGCAAATTTAAGTCGCTTTCTCCGTCACCAATTCAAACAGGTTTATGTCAACATTTTAATTTAACAATGCAATAAACGAATAAAATAGCCCGTAACTGTTCCTTTCCAGGGCAAATGCTTCTTCTCATACAGAGAAGAAACGAGCGTTGGTCACCACGCCTGCTCACTGCGGGTTGGCGATTTCAGTCCAGGTTTTGACGTAGTCCATCTAGAGCACCCGTCCGAATGGCACCTGCGCGAATGGCACCTAGCCTAGTCCACGAAAGGCAACTATCAATATTTTTGTCAGGTGCCCTTCGTGGATTCAAATTTATTTTTACATTTTTGTCCACGAAGAGCACCTATGACTCAGCAGCCTAGTGCTGGGATGTATTTGGGACGTTAATAAATGAAAGATATCGATTAAAATCACTAGAACGTTTATTAATTACACATACTTACGTACATACGAATACGAAGAGGAGCTCGTGGCTAAATAATTACAGCCGCATAGACCGATCTTCCGGGTTAAGCCACGCTTGCCGAAGTTGGTCTGTGGATGGGTGACCATTTACCATAGCGAGTTTCCTCCGTGCCTCGGAAAGCACGTAAAGCCGTTGGTCCCGGCTGTCATTTGTAGATCTTTGACAGTCGTTACTGTTGGTCAGAAGCCAGAAAGTCTGACAACCAGTCTTACCAAGAGTATCGTATTACCCAGTTACTGGGTTGTGGAGGTCTGATAGGCAGTCGCTCCATGTAAAATACTGATATTCAGCTGCATCCGGTTCGACTGGAAGCCGACCCCAACACAGTTGGGAAAAGGCTAGGCAGATGATGACTTACGTACATACGAAATCTGTCTAGGCGACATTTAAATATAATAAAAATTACTAATATTCACCGTTTAACAGTGGTGTCATAATAAAGTACATAATATGACATTGAAAAAGTCACATTGGTACATGCCTTTGTTTGAACCCTTAGCCCGGTGCTTAACAAGCGGGTCCGTACCGAGCCACCACGATACCTAAAACAAAAATCGTAGTTAACAATAATTATTATTTCTGCTTTGCTTCTCGATACTGTCATTCCGCAAGCCGCCTATCCTGAGGCATGTAAGTTGTAATTACGGGCCTTGGACTCCTAAACTTAATAGGTAGTATTAGGTAGTCTTCACTCCTTTGGGTCTATCTAAACCACTGCAGTTGTTAATAGACTTCGAAGTCTATAATTGACTGTCCCAGCCACACATTCGGACGACCGAAAACCGGATGTTACCTCACAACTTGGGAGAATTAGAATTTACAACATTTAGGCCCCATTCCCACTATGAAAGGCCGGCTGTTTCGCCGGCAGCCTTCACCCGGAGTACGTCTTCACGCATGGACCGATCTGTCAAGAAAACCGGTCGGACTCAGTCCTCAACTCAGTCGACGTCAAATCTCTGAGCACGATGGATGACGAGTGTTTTTGTCCAGTTCATCAAAATCTGGTTTTAATATTAAACTTACTTCACGCCATGCTGCTGTCTTAAATTTTTTATTTTAATCGTTTTCATTTCATAAATTTTTTAAACCGAAAGACGTCCACTGCTGGAAATAACCTCCCCCAAGCATCGCCACATCGACTGGTTCTATGCTTCTCGCCTTCAGCAGTTTTTATAGTTATGCAAATGGTTTTATCCCACAGAGCAACTCTCTCTTGGACAAGAGAAATTAAAGTTTCTGCGTTTATTTTCATGCTGCCCGTGCATCTGACAGAAATGGGAACGCCGGCGAGGAGAGAGAAATATTCCGCGAAGCGAGCGGGCAGTGGAACGTGTTTACAGGCGCGAGCTCGTTCACCTTGCGCAGGTCCGGGCGTTGAGTTGTCACTCTGTAGTGCCATAACGTCCGTTCCAGATTCTAGGCTCGTTTTTTCCCCGATTCCGTCTAAATGTGAACAGATTTATATAAACTGAGCAGTACAGTACAGTAGCACTTCCGATTGTTTTGACGGCCCGGCAAAACATCCGGTCCGGCAAAACAGCCGGTCCGTATAGTGGGAACGGGGCCTAAGGGTACTTTGTTGCGCTTTGTATAACCACATTGGCTGGATTTGACGAACGTTTGTGTTTTCACGACATGTCTGGCTAAGCAATTCGTCACAACACGTTTCGCTGTTGCAGCAAGATTGGAGGGATTCGGCGGGTGTTTGGTTATAAACGACATCACACACCGAATGTTCGTGAAGCCCCAACATAACAGATAAGCATTTCCGGAAAACCTGGCGGTTGTTGCAGGCTGTTTTTATTGATAATACGGACCCTGGCTTATGGATCACAAATACGTCACAAAGGTAGGGTTGTGTAGAGAACAAAATATCAAGCCAGGAGACTTACGTTAACGAAATATTTTTCTATCTTAGCTTTCATAGAAAAATGTTAAGATTTTCTTGAAATAAAAACATTACATTTATGGATAGAGCTTATCAATGTATTCTGTATTATTTTAATAAATACTTTGTTCAAAGAATATTTTGCTCCAATATTAGGTTCACAAAGGTTTAGGAGAACTGAATATAGGTAGTCAAGTTTTGTTTTGTAATTGTACCATGAAAGGTATCTGTGATTACAAGGAATGCCCTTCGTAATCTATTTAGCTTTCTATACAATAACAATTTTCCTTTCCACCATGAATAATCTGGTATTTCTTTCATTTCTGTCTCCTCCATTATTATACAGGGTGTAAAAAGACCCATCACATAGCCGAAATCTACGCACTCTGTACATCAAACTAAACTACATTGACCAAAAATAATTGCTGGGAAACGACTTTTATTTTTTGGCATAAAAAAACGCTTTTTGTTGTAGCGCGCAATGTGTGGTTGTGGCGATGCCGCGCGTTTGCATGCGTGCAGCGGCCACACAGCTGAGCCAAGGCGGTCGTGTGCGTTTGATATTCGTTGCGTTTTTGTAACTTCAAATGCGTAATTTGTGAGGAAAAATTTAAAATGTTGATAAGGTTGTTTGGAAGAAAGTTTAGTATTATCACTTAGAATACGTTTTTGGAAAAAACTAAAAAAAATGTATACTTTGACCTTCAATATCTCCAAAACCTATGGTTTCCCAGGTATGGTCTGGCAGAAAAAAATGATCCCAATGATGGGTAGAATATGTGGTTTTCGTTATTGTTAAGGGTCTTATTACACCCGATATACAAGGTGTAACATAAATAACGCACAACCTCTTTAGGGGTCACTGTACTCATTATTATGAACAACATCGTTAGAGTTTGGTTAAGACATGAAAATAAATCATAACTCGAAAACTACAAAAAGTCGCGGAACATACATGGAGGTCATTCGGGTACCTCTAAGGGTACTCTACCTCTGTACTTCCGCTTGACACTACTTTCTGTGACACGGTGTATTGCTATGTATTTCGTATTATTAAATTTAAGTAATATTATGTACGAAATGTACATGTGCACCTAGACTGCACATTTTTCTCTATCCATTCTTCCAGTCCATCCAAAGGTTGTCTGGAAGTGATCGCCTTGCTCGATATGACCTCCCATTATGCATTTTTTATTTAAGCAGTCTTTCCTTTTTTTTTTTGTTTACCTGGCGTAGGCAGGTAGGTACAATAGGGTTATGGTAATTTAGTCACAATTGTAATTTCGTCATAGAAAATATATATGGAAATTAGTCATATATGTACAGTCGGGGACTTGAAATGTTTACCATCCTAAGGTCTATAATTGCTTGCACATTATTTTTTCATAAGGTCGATATGACATAAGTTGATATGACATCTTAAACCTTATTGCGCACAGTGTGAGAGAAGGAATCGAATTTGAAATCTGATAAACATTTTGAGTCCGCGACCGTAAATTTTTTCTGTGTAAATTGGTCATAGTTTTTTTATCTAAAAATCTTTGCAAAGTAGGGTTATTATAATTTAGTCACAACTGTAATTTCGTCATAGATAATTTAAATGTAAATTGGTCACAGGTTTATTCTGTGTAAATTGCTCATAGCATTTTTATGTTAATAATCTTTGTAAAGTAAAACAAGAAAAGATAGCCCTTTATAAAATAACTAACAATAAAAGGTATTTAAATGAAATTAATCAAGTAGTTATTCTCTAAAGTTTTATTATCTGTTCCAACTGACAGTTATGCGAAATAATAAAAGTAAAATTAAGTTAAAACAGAGCGATGTCAAGATAAATCTACTTCTAATAAATTAATCTTAATTAATTGATAACAATCGTTATTCAGTTCGCGTTTGCACTTGACGTTTCTAAGTAAAGGTCCAATTGTCCTAGATATTCTTCTCAAGAAAGTAGTTGTAAGTATTTGAAGAAACTAACTTAACGCTATTGAAATAAAGTTCATAATTAGTTTAACGATGAATTAGGGTTGTCGACGGCTCTTTAGAAGTTCGATTATCTGAATAGTTTGAAAATGAAAGTGTGATGGTCTCGTGTAAACATTGATTCTGTTCAATTAATTATTATCGTGTGTGATTGGAATAAGATGTTTTCAACTTAGGCTTCTGTGTCTGACGTATTTGACTGAATTCTTAAAGAGTGTTTTTGAACATTTTTGAATTTTCTGCATCGTTAACTCAAAATGTACCAAAAAGCGAGATTGCCGTCTTTGTTTCTATACGACTTAAATGCGCTTATGTGTGGCTGCAGCCGCTGAAAATACGCCGAATATAGATAACTTAACATCGATCGAACGCAAGATGCGCGCGAATACTTCTAGGCCCTATTACACTCGTCATAACGACGTATAATGCGCGTGAGGACGTCAGAATACTATGTAGCGCAATGCATACGGGTAACGCGACAAAACATGAGCCGCGCAAGATACGTTCAGTGTTCCAGATTTGATGACTCAAATCTACAAGTTTAGTTTTAGTATACACTAAATCTGAAACTAAGTAGGTAGTTTGTTCAGAATCACTAGGAGAATCGATTGGCATAGTTTTTGTACACACGGCTACACATCAAGCTATACGTTTCCAGTTTACACTGACCTCTCATTGTAATGAAATCCTATACAATGCGAGATCAGCTTATACTGGAAATGTACAGCTTGATCTGTGGCCGTGTGTACCACGTTAAATCTTGCATTTTTTTCATAATTTTCAGTTTAATTTCAATAGGTTTCTATGCATAACAGTGGACGGGAATAGACACCTTGAGGCTTGAGACTGTCCGCTCGGTCAGTTTCTGTGTATTAGACAACCCCTGCAAAGCACATCCCACACATTTCACGCTCTACTGGGGAACTTAACGCAACATAAACTAAGGTGTAAAATTGGAGATTTATTAAAAAAAATACATACTCCGTTAATTCTGATTAAAATCTTGTTGGGGTGTCTCGGTTTTTGTGTTTACTAAAAATATTATTAATTATAAAAAAAATAAAAAAAAATACCTATTATTAAAAAATATTTAAAAAAAATATATTAATAATGTTATTGTTGTATATTCTGTATTGTATTCGATAAAAGGTTAAAAATTACCACAAGCAAAAATAAGTGCACCAATCGATCCGAACATATGCAAATACAACGAGTTGTTCCAGATCTGAATATTTGCGTATGTGATTTGTGTTTGTATCCGCAAGACGATACTCTAGTTTACTGAATTGATGGTATAAAGCAAAACGAAAATGGAATGAAAACACGCCAACTGTGGAATCGAAACTATGTTATTGTTCCATTTCTGAACTGGAAGAAGACTAATACGTTTTACCGAATTAGTTTTGGTGTAAGGTCTACGCAGACGATCGCTTTTAATCGCTTTCTGTTTTTTTTCTTCTATTGTACTGCTGTAGATGTTCCTTGACCGCTTTTACGTAACCAGGCAGTTATTGGCGAGACCTGTACTCCAAGTGTGAGTCTTTTACGTTACTACTGTAGTTCCGTCACGCCAAAAATGTCAAACAAATTTTTAGTCACGCTATTCGCCGCTAGAGGCTCTGCCTAAATTTTCATACATTTTTAGCGTGACGCAACTACAGTAGTAACGTAAAAAAACTCACACTTGAGGTACTGTACTCCAAGTTTGAGTTGGGTTGTTAAGTACACGTTTCCGTAACGAATAGTGTAGAGGACAACCAGTGAAACAATAACTTTGTTGAAAGGCACTTGCCGTATTTATTCACATTTAAAACATAATAATATTTACCTACATTAATTTCACTAATAACTTGCACTCATTCTGTTCTAAACGTTCTTCATTTATCAGCTTCAGGGCTTCAGGGTTCAGTTCTTCATGTTCGTTGCTGGATCGTAGAATGAGTGCCGATCAAAATGCAGCGGATGCACCTCCTTAGGTACCATTCAGGGGGGCACAAGTTGCGTATGTTATGCCCCCTAGGAAAATAAATGTTCAATTTACTAGTATATTTTCTAATACTGTTCGCTCGACTGTAGCTAGCTGTAGCTGTATGGCTAACTGTCTATAGCTAGTGGTCATTGTGTAACTTAAATAACGCAAAACCTCTTAAGGGGTCACTGTACTCATCAATAAGAACAACTTTTACTGTGGACCAAAAATGAAATCGCGAAAAAAAAATCTGCTGTTCCTACTTTTTGACGAGTTATACGAACTCAAATGTAGGGAACAGCCGCAACCCGTTGCTCGAACAGTAACAGGTCCGAGAAGGTGGCGCGCAGTGTTCTGAGCGCGCCTCTCAGGAGGACGTGGGGCAAGGCCTTACAGAAGGAGAGGTCCGCCAGGGGCTGGTGGACCGAGCCCTATCGGGGTCACGGTGCATGCAGCTGCAAATCCCGCGACCTTGGCCAAGGGTCAGGAGAAGGAAAACCGTTTTAGCCGTGAGAGTCCGGCATAACCATTTGCCTTCCCCGGGCGAAGGGTATCCATGAGGATTTTCAAAAGATTAAAATAAAAAAAAACGGCATCGTCTGGAATAGCCTTTTTGAGGAAAGAGCCATAGCAGGTTTGAGTTGACCTGTCTCAATAGATGGCACGCATGCATCAGCTATAAGGTAGCTCAGAATTGTTTTAGGGAGATCAACAACCCGACCCACGACGACACCAATCAGCCGGGTATTTGCGTAGGTCCCAAAAAATACTCAAACGCGTGCTGGGCGCACACCCAATCTCCTTGACTTTTTAAATTTTCAATTATGCCACATTGTTGGTAAAAGAGGTTTGATCACCCCATAAAGGAATATAGCCAAGTTTAAGTACCCAAATAATCATTAGGAACAAAGTTAGCTTTATAGCATTGCAAATAAAATGCTCCAGGAAGGAAAACTTCATCGCATCAATTAATTAATCTCATTTAGAATTTAACTTTGTTTTGCGAGCAAAAGTTAACGTTGACAAAGACGTGGTAGGTACATTGGAGTCGAGTACTGCTGCAGGAAAAAAATATTTAATTTGGTAATGCAATTTTCATTTTCAACCTTTCCCAACCTTTTTAACGGTCCCTTAGGAAATTAATGATGACGATTGTTACTGAAATACCTAGTTACGATGCCAATTTCGTAATTTTAATTAGGTAACTTTTTTTTGTTGTTCGCTGAATGTTAGGAAACCCTTTTTCGTTTTATCGTGGGAAATCTTCATGCAAACGCTCAGCTCGGAAAAGGTGGAGGGTTATGCCAGACTCTTACCGGCTAAAAACGCACGGTGTTCCTTCTCCTGTTCTGTGGCTGGGGTCGCGGGATTCATAGCTGCGTGCACCGCAACCTCGGCAGGCCTCGGTTCACCAGTCCCGGACCCTCTCCTTCTGTGGGGCATCATCCCACGTCCTCCTGACAGACACGCACGGAACACGTCGCCTTCTCGGGCCTGGAAGCCTACTCCCTAAGTCCGTCAACGAAGTTAGTCGCCCGTCCGAAAGTAGCCCAAAACGTAGAAGTGAACAAAACAAGTGTCACGTTCAACTTTTCGGACGGGCAAAAACATATCGGTAGTAGGGACAACTGTCAAATCGTGTGGTTATTCATTTTTAGTTCGGGCCCCGAAATAATCGTATGTCCGTAGGAGATAGGGAGTAGGAAACGCTCGTAACTAAGGCCGAAACCACGGACTTCGTGCTTAGGGAGTAGACCCCCTGTTACGGGTCGGGTGACGGGTCACGTTGTGAAACCTTGCGCTAGTTCTATACAACTCTTCATTAGCAATTTCATATTGACATTTTGCTTTTCCAGAGATGAATTTGTATTTAAGGAACATACCTTAATACCTACTCTACATTAAATAATCTGAAATCGAAATCAAAGAAAAATATAATTTTTACTTCTAGATTACCATCGTCCTACCCAAATTTAATTTAATCAAGACTTTCTTGATCTAATCGAATGTAATAAATTACTTTTTAAGTGACGGTATAATAAAACTACCTTTGTTCTTATTTTCTTACCTATCAATTAATGAATTAATATTATTAATGTAAGACTTTGTAAAGATGGCTGGATGTTTGTAAAGTATTATTGGGTTTTTCCGTGTGAAAGGACATCTGACAAAATGGACCAAAAAGTCAAGTAGCCGGCCAAATAAAATTATGCATATATTGTGATAGTACCTACAGATATGACCTAGACGAATGACGTAATAATAAAAAATGTTTAGGTAGTCATGTACTATCATAATATGTATATTATTTTCTTTGGTCGGCTACTTTGGATTTTGGTCCAAAAATGGATGAAGCTTGTCAGGTCTTCTTTCTTAGTAGTAGCCCGGAGTCTGGATTTGTGCCCGGTTGATGGCAACAGGCTCGCACCCTGTTATACCTACAAGATTGGTCAGAAAGGGGGTACTAATCCGCAGGTCACTTAGTTTTAAAGCAAGTGTTATGCCTGTTCAAAGCAAGTGTTAAAACAAAATCCGATCATTTTTATTTCCATGAAAAATTATATTTATTTTAGTTTTTTTTTATTTCGTAACTAAATCAGAAAATGGAGCGTTTAATCCGTGACCTCAAATATCACCTAAAATTTATACACAGCTGCTCATAGCTGCAGATAGAAATTTCATAAAAATACGCTACTTTTTATGAAATTTTTGAACAGCTATTTCTCTTAAACTATTAACTAACTTTTGGGGAAAGTTGTAGAACAAAGGTTATTCATTATTATGTGTACTTTAACACCCTTTCGGATTAGTACCCACTTTCCGACTAACTTTATATAATAGGACTTAAACATAACGGCGAAATGAGGGTGGACTATACACCGCTGCCCTTCCCTTCGGGGAATACAGGCGCTATGTTATGATATTATGTGATACTTTTTATCCCGCAAACGAACCATAACCCATGGTATAATAATATGTTTCACTGGTATTCTCTTCCCGTGCCAGCTAGATCGTGATTGGCCTACGACTACATCATCAGCTGGGAGTGCTTCCACTATGTATCAATAAATTACCCGAGCAAGATGCATTTTTTCACATATTTGCTTCTGCAAAGAAGCAATTTTGAAGTAGTAATTTTATACAGTACAGTACTTTTTAACTAAATAGATGAATAACATGAAATAGAAAATAGGCTAGTTAGCAATTTATTAAATATTTATTATGAATTAAAAATCTCCTTTATTGTATTGTAGATGTCAATCAATGGCAGCACTGATCGTGACATTCGTGACGTAGTCTTAGGCCATTGCGGGAAGAGAATACCTACCAGGCGTAGCATATTATTATAGGTTCCCTATCCATTTGCATAAAATGTTAAGACCTAATATAACTTAGCATAATTTTGTTTGGCATAATTATATTTTCGCATAATATAATTACGCATAACAGCTTACGCATAATTTTTTTAAGCATAATTTCTCTAACCATAATAATGATTAAGCATAAAGTTCTAAAGCATAACTTTTTTAAGCATAATATCCTAAAGCATAAATTTATTTACGCATAATGATATTAAAACATATTTTTATAGGTATACGGTAGACGATTATTCGTCTCCTACTTTCATTTACACAATAAAAACTTAAGGGGATGTTTGTAAGGTTGAGGCTCCAAAGCAGAGTCGACGGAGCCCCGCTGTGCGGGGCTCCTATTTCTGTCTGCAGGGTTTAAAGTAACCTAACACGAAGGGGATGACGGGGGCTTCGTTCGCTCGCTTCGCTCGCTCACTCTAGCCCCCATCATCCCCTTCGAACCTAACCTATCCGTGTCGGGGTGCGCCTGCGACTAGATTATTAGACAATGGTACAAACATTTCTGATTATCATAACTAACATTATGCTAATAGTCATTAGGCCTACTAAGGTTATGCGAATAAAATTTATGCCAAAACAAATTAGTCTTTAAGATGATTATGCCAACATAAAATGTATGCCTAAAAAAATTATGCCGAAGTATTATTATGCCAAAACAAATTGTGCCAAAATCGTTATGCCGAAGTATATTAGGACAAAGAACATTATGCGAAAAGAAGGGATCCCATTATTATACCATGCCACAACCATTATTCAGTTTTTGTTTACAAAAACAGTCAAA
The DNA here is from genome assembly GCA_905220435.1 of Amphipyra tragopoginis. Taxonomy (NCBI): domain Eukaryota; kingdom Metazoa; phylum Arthropoda; class Insecta; order Lepidoptera; family Noctuidae; genus Amphipyra; species Amphipyra tragopoginis. The sequence goes on from HG992009.1 coordinate 19,695,899, forward strand.
ATGATTGGTTTTGTTTTTTGTGTCAAACAATTTGACAGCTTTTGAAAACGAAAACTGTTTGAATGAAGGCCGTAGACACATCTCCACGTCATGACGTCGTCAACGTGGAACGGTGCGGTAACGCGGCACGGTGCGTTGACATAACGTGCAACGTTACTGTATCATAAAAATGCACGTCAGGATCATTGTTAGATTTATCGTTGACCATGTAGATCCTGAATTTTAATAAAAGAAACAGTAAGGTATGGTTTTAAAGCATCGGAGCACATAGACGGCGACTAACTCGCGGGCGTGGAGAACGCGGGCGGAGCGCATATACGTGTGCGCTTGCGGCTAGAGGCGGAACGTGTTACGATAGGTTAACATAAATTTGCACGTTATTTCAACGTACCGTGTTACGTTACCGCACCGTTCCACGTTGACTACGTCGTAACGTGGAGATGTGGACAGGCCCGAACGGTTCGGTCTTGGTTTAGTTGCGATTTATCAAGACTTCTTTTAGGAGAATTGGGCCCAGGTACATGAAGTACTTCCCCTAGGATGCAAGTAAAACCGCGTGTAACAGCTAGTATTGTATAAAAACAATAACTTAAAGAAACACGTAGGGTAGCTTATCTTGAGCTAATCGTGTTAAGACTGACGAAAATGGATTACCTTCGTGCGAGGGCGGGAACTAATAGTAACTACTAAATGTACTGTTTTGTAATTACGCTTTGTTTTAAAGCAGTAGCCATGGAGATTCTTTGCAGCCAGAGATATATAATATACAGAGCTATACAGCATGACTGGTTTTGTGGGATTGTTCAGTTTCAAAAGAGTTTTACGAATGAAAACTTGAAAATAATTGATAAATATTTAAATTTATTTTAGAGCAGGTAATTCTGTAATACAAATATAAATTAAGATAGAATTGTTTTCTACAATACATGATTTTTTTCATATAATTTGACAAACTTGCAGTATACAGCATGACTATAGTTAGTCACTTTACATCCGAAAACCATGAACTCCATGAACCGCGCCCGTCTCCACTCTGAAAGAGTACAAAGACAGTCAGAGTTACTGTCGCATTTGTAATATTAGTAGGGAAGTAGGGATGGTATGGTATTTAAGAATTCCTTCCAGTATTTTATAAGCAGCAGGAAGTTTCATTGTTTCCCTTAAAATGACATCTCCACAATCGTATATTTTAGACGAATAAAATACACTCTGAATTCAACTTTATAAAACTTTTTGCTGAAATAACAGTTTTTGTCAGTTTAGCAGCAGACTTGCCACTATAAAATATTCAAATGAAACCACTTTAACTTATTTAAGTTTATATTGTAGTTGAACTTCTTCTACTGTGTCAGCACGAGCTTTACGAGAATAGCTCATGCCGTGGTGAAAAGACTAGCCAATCAGCAAGGTTGGTCGCTACCTGACTGCCCAGGGTGCGCCGGACGTACTTCATTATCGTTACTCGTGGAGACTCTTTTCATGCGTTGAAGTAAGAAAAATTAAGAAGTAAGAATAAAAATAGCTACAGGCTTTAATAAACAATTTTCTAACTCTTGCCGTCGTCAATTGCGAGTTTGAAAGGGTACTTATAGAATAGCATTACCCCATCTCTTTCCGTGATTGTCGTAAAAAGCGACTAAGGGATTCTCTAGAGGATGGGCAGCAGCGTTCTCTGAGTACTTTAACAACCATACTGCGATCGCCAACCCGCCTGCCAAACGTGGCGATTATGGCAACACCCCCCCTCCCCTTTTGGGGGAGGCCTATGTCCAGCAGTGCACGTCTTTCGGCTGAATGATGAGGATGAATGAATAGGTAGTAGATTTTTTTTATTCAATAATTTTCTCTGCCATGCGTTGCCATTACCGAGGAATCTAAAACCCTTTTTCCTTAGTCTTTTACGTCATCTGCATTTGTTTTTTGGGCGTTCCGTATGTAAAGGAAGCTTGAAAGGTTGAATAATGAACCGGCTATAAAATTAATCCCACCAAAAACATAAATGTAAAAAATGCCAAGTCTCTATATGCAATCTTTCCACCGTTAAAAGTTTTAAGATCTCATAGAAGCCAAGTCCTATTCAGTTTATTTTCTAGTTAGTTATCTATCTAGTGACTGTATTAATAGTTTTATTTCTATTATAATTGTAGTGACTTGGCAATGAGCACAAATTAAAAGCTGCTTGCTGTGTGGAATTATGTGCGACTGTTATTGACGAATTGATATCTTTGAGTACTATGATTACATTAGTTGTTATGCTGATGTGTGATTTATGATATGCAGACGTGATTTTACGGCCAATGAGTAGTTATGGTCACCATCGACTACGTGCGTCAATACATATTTAAGAAAACCTAAGTTTATTTGATAAGAACATCACAATTATTATCTATAGGTACCTATGTTTAATGGTCAAATCAAAAGAACTTAACTAATCCTGTGATATTAAACATTACGCGTGCGTTATGCGTTACTTTTACCTCCTCCAAATATATTTGTTTCTTCTTGTGCTCATTGCCAAGTCACTATAATTATAATAGAAATAAAACTATTAATACAGTCACTAGATAGATAACTAACTACAAAATAAACTGAATAGGACTTGGCTTCTATGAGATCTTAAAACTTTTAACGGTGGAAAGATTGCATATAGAGACTTGGCATTTTTTACATTTATGTTTTTGGTGGGATCTCATTTATTTTTTGTAGGTGGGTCTCCTTCTTTTCTTTTTGGGTGACTTAATAATGTCTTGTTCTTCAACTGCTGCTTTGCTTAGAGCCTATTCTCTGTCTCTATCTCTTTTGTTTTTATAACTAACTAACAAACTAAATATATAACAAACTATTTATGTATTAAATTAGTATTTTTAATAACTAACTATTTAAGTAACTAATAACTAGCTGATCCGGATATCCATAAACTTCGTTTCGCCGAATATAAATTTACGTCATTATATTTTTTTAGTTTCTAAGTGGTTTTTTTCATAGATAGATGGCGCTATCATACGAATTTCGCATGTGGACACGACACCCATGACGCGTATTTTGTAAAGTATCACAGCGCCATCTTGGATTTTGACTTCGACATCCTTTTCATCATCAGCACCCCCGAAAACAATGGACACGATATCCAAGACGCATATTTTGTAAAATTTTACAGCCGCCATCTTGGATTTTCACTTCGACCTCATTTTCGTCATCAGCACCCTCGAAAACCTCGGACACGACATTAATGACGTATATCTTGTAAAATTTCACAGCCGCCATCTTGGATTTTGACTTCGACCTCATTTTCATCATCAGCGCCCCCGAAAACCATGGACACGACACCCATGATGCATATCTTGTAAAATTTCGCAGCCGCCATCTTGGATTTTGACTTCGACCTCATTTTCGTGATCAGCGCCCCCGAAAACCATGGACACGACACCCATGACGCATATCTTGTAAAATTTCACAGCCGTCATCTTGGATTTTGACGTTGACCTCATTTTCGTAATCAGTACCCCCGAAAACCATGGACACGACATCCATGATGCATATCTTGTAAAATTTCGCAGCCGCCATCTTGGATTTTGACTTCGACCTCATTTTCGTCATCAGTGCCCCCGAAAACCATGGACACGACATCCATGATGCATATCTTGTAAAATTTCGCAGCCGCCATCTTGGAATTTTGACTTCGACCTCATTTTCGTCATCAGCGCCCCCGAAAACCATGGACACGACACGACACCCATGACGCATATCTTGTAAAATTTCACAGCCGCCATCTTGGATTTTGACGTTGACCTCATTTTCGTCATCAGTACCCCCGAAAACCATGGACACGACATCCATGATGCATATCTTGTAAAATTTCACAGCCGCCATCTTGGATTTTGACGTTGACCTCATTTTCGTCATCAGTACCCCCGAAAACCATGGACACGACATCCATGATGCATATCTTGTAAAATTTCGCAGCCGCCATCTTGGATTTTGACTTCGACCTCATTTTCGTCATCAGTGCCCCCGAAAACCATGGACACGACATCCATGATGCATATCTTGTAAAATTTCGCAGCCGCCATCTTGGATTTTGACTTCGACCTTATTTTCGTCATCAGCGCCCCCGAAAACCACGGACACGACACCCATGACGCATATCTTGTAAAATTCTACAGATGGTTGTTGACACCCATGACGCATATTTTGTAAAATATCACAGCGCCATCTTGGATTTTGACTTCGACCTCTTTTTCGTCATCAGCACCCCCGAAAACCATGGACACGACACCCATGACGCATATTTTGTAAAATTTCACAGTCGCTATCTTGGATTTTGACTTTGACCTCATTTTTGGCATCAGCACCCCGGAAAACCATGGGAACGACACCCATGACGCATAATTTGTAAAATTTCACAGCCGCCATCTTGGATTTTGATTTTGACCGCCCCCGCCCTTTGGAGGGAAAACTTGTGAGATATTAAAACTTTAAACAATTTAAATTAGCCTCTATGAATGTTATCTAGATACAGTAATAAATGGGTTCATATAGTTACATACTTAGTATACACCTCTGTCCTACCCTTCGGAGAATACAGGCGTGATGGTATGGAATCTCAATTCCCAGATTTTGCCATAAATAACAATTTATAAATAATCTACACCAATTCAATATTTTTTGTACTTAAACAAAGAACAAAGTTAACAATGCACTCGAAATTCATACACCATGTTCCTGGCAAAATGGCAAATATAAAATTGTTTTCTATAATTAACTATTTTTTTATGTTTTTATAATTTTTCCTTTACATGTGCCTAATAATCTATCTTGATGCCAAATTTCAAGGTTCTAGGCCTGCTAGAAGTATCTTAGAATTTTGATGATCGGTCAGTCAGTGAGTCAGTGAGTCAGTGAGTGACAAAATGATGTAACTTTGATCGATGATAACTCGTAAACTATAAGTTCAAATATGATGTAATTTGGAAGTTTAGCTAGTTATAATGATTACTCTTGGTTACCGAAAGTTCGAACTGCTAGCTTTGTCCACAGCGAAGATATAGGGGGGGTGAAAGGGCCGCGAATGGCTTCGAGAAAAGATGGTACGGCCGTGCCCGCTTTGCTCGAGACTTGGCGGGGCACTGCCGTGCCCCCAGATATAAACAAAGTGTGGACTTTCAATGGCTAATTCTATGAGTAAGGCCGCAAATTCGGAACGGCGGCGCGTGCAGCGGAGCGATCCAGCGTGTATTGTCGCGTGCAGCGTTGCGTTCAACGTGCACGCAACTAGTTTTCGCTAGAGAGTGCGTGCGAACGGGGCGTCCAAGTGCGTTGACCAATCGGAGGCCGCCATTCAAGGGCAAGTGTCATCACGTCAAATGAACGAAATTACGAGACCCGAGTATTGTTGTTGTTTGTTTTGTTTAATCTACGAATGCTATCGTTCCGAGTTATGGTTTTCAAGTCATCAGTTGTTCAGAAATAGGGTTGTGTCAAAGAAGATATTATGGAATGAAATAGCTACGAAACTTGAAATCAAAAAAATCATATCTTAAAAATGAGGTTTCTTCCAATAATACGTAAATGTCTTCCCATTCCATATTTTATTTATGAACACACCACGTCTTTTACTGGCAAATCTTGATACACTGAACAAAATATCACTTGTACACCCTCGGTAAAACGCCGAACACTGATCACGCCGCTTAACTACACGCTAAAAACGCTGCTACGAATACACCAAGCGAGAAGTCCATACGTTCAGATAAGTAGTCGAGTGTGCACGCTCAAAACAACGCCCCGCTGCACGCGCCGCCGTTCAGAGTTTGCGGCCTAAAGGGAGGATCCCTGTTTCTTACAGAGATTCAACATAATAGGGATAATTGAATACGGTTTTAGACGAGTTTTGCGGAAAAGGATGTACGTATCGCAGTATTGTCTGTTTATTAATGACGGTGTGGAGAAACTTGGTGTGGTGTTCCTCCAACCAAAGGGAGGATCCTCCAACCAGGCGGAGTCTTGTGCCTGGCGGGCTACTGCCCACCAGTTGATGTTGGGAGGTTGTATATATACTATCTGCGTGTTAAATCTTGATTGCGCGATGTAGGATAGTTCGCTAGTTCGCTTGTGGCGAGATAGATGCCGCCACAACGGTATTCCAAACGATTTTTATAATTATGAATACATTGTATTGTGTTCTAGTCCGTACGCATTGTTATAGGGTAATTGGTAATTAGTGTCAAATACTTAAACACGTGATTGTACTCATGATAACAAACAACTTTCCCAAAGAAACGATTTTTTTTCTTTAAAATTCTCAATTAACCGCTAAACATGTGCATGCGACTCGCTTCCGGGGGCTGCTAGTTAGTCAGCTGAACGCTTACAACCCGAATCTCTTCAAAGTTAAAGAGAACTGGCTTCTTCTGGGTCAGCTCGCTCCATCGTAGACTTTGTCTCTATCTCTGAACTTGACCAGAGTCAAGAGCAAACCCAAGTTAAATAAAAAAATAAATTGGCAAAGCTGTTTCTCTTGTGTTTCATAGGATTAAATGGCGCGGGGGGAGCGGACAGTATTTTTACACCATTACAACGCGCGGTCCGCATTTATATATCGGGTGTAAAAAGACCCTTAACGATAACGAAAACCACGTATTCTATTCATCATTGGGATCATTTTTTTCAAACAAACCATACCTGGGAAATCATTGGTTTTGGAGATATTGAAGGTCAAAGTACACTTTTTTTCTGGACTTTAATGGTTTCAAATCACCAACCCGCAGTGAGCAAGCGATACAGAGAAAGTGATAAATGTAAACTATTAAAGTTCAGGTTTCCTCACGTATGTCAGTTGCGTCTTAGATTAACTAAGAAAGTACATTATGACATTGAAAAAGTCACATTGGTACATGCCTGGATTTGAATACGCAACCTGGTGCTTAATAAGCGGGTCTGTAAACTCCGGGCCACCACGACTTTCAGTGACCACATTATAGACGACAAAACTGTTGAGTCTTAAATAACTATAAATTCAATTTTCGAAGACGCTACTGATATTAAAAGTTCTTCAAAGGAGAAAAACCGAGAGAATTCAATGAAATACGGTGTGAATTGAAACGAAAATGATGACAATACGAAAATTTAGACTTTCCTAGGAAACGTTACCAATGAAATAATATTATAATTCATGCAAAAAGTAAGAGGCTACCTACATTTTGCGAATTACCCCTTGAAAAGTAACGAAGGCTCATCGCTGCCTCGAGAACATTCTTAATTAACTAAACAAACTTTACTCTAAATGAAATTTTATCGAACAAAACATCTTCGTAAGAATTTTTGAGTTCCTCATTACTTACAACATTTTTTTCCTGTATTGATTCATAGAAATTAGGTCGCCTAGAGGCTTGTCGAAGTAACTTATAGGAACTAACTCGAAAAGTATTGAGTCACAAATTAGTTTGTTTTGGTCACAATTCGTCACTAAATAGTGATAAATTGTGACCAAAACGAAATAACTATATATTTTTTGATAATAATATAATGTATTGTGTATTTTGTCACAATTTGTCACTGAATAGTGTTGTCACAAATCGTGGCCAATACGAAATGACTATTTTTGGATAGAGTGGAACTCACTATCTGCGTCTGTGTTCCCGAACGCTTCCAACCCGAACCTTTTCAAATTTAGAGTGATCAATTCTCCTAAAATAAATCTTGAAAAATCACAACCGAACCAAGGCCGAACCGTTCATTCAGACAGTTCTCAATTTCAAAAGCTGTCTAATTGTTTGACACAAAAAACAAAATCAATCATTTTGAAAGTTTTCGAATTCAAAAAGTGACTGACGGTTGTGGTTCGATTGCGTTTGGTAACAATTTATTTTAGGAGAATTAGGCCTCAGGCTTCTTCTAGGTAAGCTCGCTCCATCGTAGACTTTGTCTCTGTCACCTCTGATCTTGACCAGAGTCATGAACAAACCCAGTGCAAAAAAAAATTTTGCAAAAATCATAGAATCACCGGGGACGCTATCTTGACCCTAACCATTGTTCACACATTCTTCATTTATTCTAATCAGTAGTGTCATTCTGTAAGAAACAAAAGTCACAGTATGGATAATAGAAGCAAATAATACACGGATAATCGACAGTATAATCAATAACGCGTAGTTTTGTTATCCACGCTGTGTCACGACAAGTGTCTAATTGACAGTCGCGATCGAGGTGAGATTCTTACAGAATTGCACTACAGCTATGAGATTGTCTAGTAGAAGAACGAGTCTCTATGATGAAAATAAATAAGTATTAACAAAAAAAAAACTGCGTATCGACTGCTATGATAAGTCTCATCACTTAGCCGAAAGACGTCCACTGCTGGACATAGGCCTCCCCCAAAAGTGGGGAAGGGGGGAGGGGGTTTTAGCACAGAAGCCAATCGCTCAGCCACTGCACCAGACGTGTCGTCAAATCCGCGCTTTTCGTAGCCATAAAATTCTAACAAACATCAGCCTATCGTAATGTGTTAGAGCGCATTCACACGAAGACGATTCGTTTTTTTTGACGTATCGTCTTTTTTCACGATTCGTTTTTTTTACGGCGGCTATTCTTTTTAAATGCCAGTGTTCATATGCATCACGAGTCGTGAAAAATGTCGGAAACGTCTTAAATCACGTATCGTCTTTTAAAAAACACGTTCGTCAAAAAACACGAATCGTGTTTTTTTTTTGTGACGGATCCATCGTGTTCGGTAGTTCAATCACGAAACGAATGTGAACATCAATTCGGTTATTTTGCCGAATAGTGATCAAACACGATTCCGTATGCAATGTGAACGTCCATCCGTAATGACGTATCGTGTTTTATGACGAATCGTGAATGACGGAACCCGTGTGTATGAGCCCTTAATCGTAATTTCAGTTTCAGCGATAAGCCTGCGTGTACACTGTAAAAGTATTGACTTATCCTAAACAAATAATATACAAATAGTTCTTGACTAGCATTAATTGAAAGTAAAGCTAAACTTGTGTCAGACTCCATTCAGCTTAGTTTGCTGTACAAAATAAATATTGAAGTAAATAAGTTGTAAGTCATTGCTCGTGAATGGTGATGACAAATTAGTTTGTGTGGCTTCGAGAACTGAAGTAGGCTAGGTTTACAATAACACAAATCTATATCTATCTATTTCTTCTTGTACACAATATGAATTTTTCAACTGGGTATGAGTGGCTAAATCCGAAAGAATAGACAATATCGAAAAACGTTCAAAGTAGTTTGGAGTCGAATTCAATACCTAATAAAAAAAAAATGTCAGGCGTCAAGGCCCATAGGGTGTTAATATTACATCTTACTCACAAACTACATTAGTAACATGCAGGAACAGTAAAAGAAAAACAAAATCACAATCACAGGAATGTTTAACAAGCTTTGTTGCCAACATGTAGCCTGGTAAACCTCCCTATTGTAGGCCCATCCAGCCTCTCTGCAAACACCCTCAGAATGCTATTTCTGCTTCCCCTCACTCGGGAAATTAGTGAGGCAACTTTCTTTCGCATTATTGCAAAGTAATCGTCAGTGTATGTATCAGGGCCTGTCCCCACACACACGTTCCGCCTCTAGCCGCAAGCGCACACGTATATGCGCTCCGCCCGCGCTTTCCACGCCCGCGAGTTAGTTGCCGTCTATGTCCTCCGATGCTTTAAAACCATACCTTATTGTTTCTCTTATTAAAATTCTGGATCTATATGGTCAACGATAAATTTAACAATGATCCTGACGTGCATTTTTACGATATGGAAACGTAAATTTGCACGTTTTAACAACGCATCGTGCCGCGTTACCGCACCGTTCCACGTTGACGACGTCATGACGTAGAGATGTGGACAGGCCCTCAGCGAACATACCTGACGCACTACAGTAAGATGGAAGCCTTAACAGCGCCCTGAAGGCATTGTTGTATTGAATGCGCAGGGTATTGTTTAGGGTATGGTTATCCCAAAGACTGCTGGTGTAAAAGTGTTTGGCAGTAGGCCTAAAAAAGAGTTAGTTTCACGGGATTTCAATAACTGTACAATTAGATTTAAAAAATAATAAACCTTACCTTTTCCATACACGATGAATTTGAAAAAAAAAACACCTTTTATTGCGCCATTCCACAGTGTCGCTAATAAGAGTCAAATTCTGGGAGTAATGTTAAATGGCAAACAAAGGGAAAGGTCTAATTTTTAAGAAAATACAGATCCTTGTTATTCGATCCGAATTGATCCGAATACTTGAGACATTGAGTCCGGCTGTGTATTGAAAACAATAAGCATCATTTCAAACAATTGATTAGTTAAAGTTGAATAAATGTAAGAAAAATAAAATAGTATTTGACATGGACCCAAATCTGGGGCCCAATTCTACGATTAACTCTACTTCCCCATCTTCGCACCTCTCTCTTTACCTGATACAGAGCCGCTGCCTCCTGTATCCTGAGGTTAAGTAGCAGTATCCCCCCAGCCAGCACCAGGGCCGAGTTCAGGGAGATAGACGGTGCGATATGCTCTCGTCAGCTTTTGGACAAATCCTCTTTAACCGCGTTAAGTTGTTTATGGACCCTCGTCGCAGACGTTGGAGGCATACTGACTCAGCTGTAGCGACGTAGAGGTTTCTGATGACTTCTGTGTGGAGTCCCCAGCTGACCTTTGCGGCTCTGGACAGCTCTTTGTAGGTACTAAATGTTGGTGAACGTGACTCATCATGTTCACGACGTATTGTTCGCAGTAAAAATTATAATTGCGACATCTATGAGCACATGTACGAACCATCTAGCTCGGCCGATGACTTCGCCTTTAATGGTTTACAAGACGTCTCGTGGCGCTAAAAGCAGCGCCCAAAACAAAGGAAACAGAACGCGATCGCTTTTCTTCCAGTTCAATTGTTTGCACCACAATTTTTCTCCGCTTGATGGCTGCTTGACGTGCTGTCAGGTCTCCATCATTTTCTTGTTGTAACTCGCTACTGAATCACCGAATTACCCATGATTCAGGTATTTCCGCTCCGCGAGTACATAAACTGCATTGCAACTTGTATGACTATGACTTTCACCATTAAGACAAGCTGCCATCTGCAGCATATAAAAATGCTTGCGAGTTGACTGGTTTGCTGGTTAGTGCATATGCTTGCTTACATAAGGCTTCTATAGCATTTACTGCGAACACGGCCCTTCTCCGTCCGCATCCGCTCTGTACTTCACCGCATCCTCTCACAATACTTTAATCCGCATCATATTTTCTTCCGCTCGCTCCTCCACATCACTTGGTTCAGTCATTCTGACCGTCACAAAATGTTTGGCTTGGATGCGATTTGGCAACAAGTTTGTCAGTGGATTTTGCCAGTTGGAATATGAGAAGGCAGACCTCATAATTGCACCCAGGTCCTTACAATCCGCAACTAAAGCGAACACTAAACTAATGATGAAAATTATTTACATATACTAGTAGTTGTACATCATTTAGACCGTTCACCCCTTTACATAAGGGTAAAGGTCTAATTACTTCCTGTGCCGTTAATTTTAGGATTTGTGTTGGTGGCGTATGTATTTGCATGAGTGAATACACAAGGGTCCGGTTTGAATTGTGTGTTGACTTATTAGCCCTCAAATTTCCACTGTTTAACATGGGCAATGACCTGAAAAGAACGGTGATACGGGATTTTGTCCCTGATTCTCTCGTTCGCCAACTAAATTAGAGAATTGCAATCTTTTACTAATAGACAGCGCGAGAAAAGGACGGTGATAGATAAGATAAAGATATATCTGGTAGTTAGAGATGTCAAACTAGTTTGCGCCTTGAATTTCACCGTTTTTTTCGCGACTCGTTCTGAAGTCGTGTGGTCTAAATTTGTAATATCATCATCTGCCTAGCCTTTTCCCAACTATGTTGGGGTCGGCTTCCAGTCGAACCGGATGCAGCTGAATATCAGTATTTTACATGGAGCGACTGCCTATCAGACCTCCACAACCCAGTAACTGGGTAATACGATACTCTTTGGTAAGACTGGTTGTCAGACTTTCTGGCTTCTGACCAACAGTAACGACTGTCAAAGATCTACAAATGACAGCCGGGACCAACGGCTTTACGTGCTTTCCGAGGCACGGAGGAAACTCGCTATGGTAAATGGTCACCCATCCACAGACCAACCTCGGCAAGCGTGGCTTAACCCGGAAGATCGGTCTATGCGGCTGTAATTATTTAGCCACGAGCTCCTCATCCGAGCTCTAAATTTGTAATATACAGGCCTATATATGTTATGTAACGTAATGTTAAATGGAATGGAAAGTAGTGTCAAGCGAAAGTCCAGAGGTAGAGCATCCTTATGGTATGTCTACACTAGTGCGCTTTCATGTTCATCTTGCGCTTTCAACTTTCCAATCCTCTTGCGTCAAGCGCACGCAATATTGATTGCCATAGACGGATTGACGGGTATGCGCTTTTGTCGAACTAGTAGCATGGCATGCGCTATTGCATGCACTAGACGAAGACGCAAGATGAACATGAAAGCGCTCTGGTGTAGACATAGCTTATGAGGTACCCGAATCATCCTAATGTATGTTTCGCGATTTTTTACAGATTTCGAGGTATACTTTTTTTCATGACATGACATTTTTCATGTCATGCCTTTGTCTCAACTGTTCATCAGTTGAGACAAAGGCGTACTTTTTTAATTAGATTCTCTTTCCATCTAATATAGAAAAACAAACTATTCAGGGTGTACCTAATTAAAAAAGTCAGAGTTTTTTTAAAACATGAAAAATAACTCGAAAACTACAAAAAATCGCGGAAAATACATGGGGGTGTTTCGGGTAACTCTATGGTACTCTACTTTTGAACTTCTGCTTGACACTACTTTTACACTCTGTATATTAAAATATACATGGTAGTTCGATTTGCAAACGTTATTATATTTTACCGGAATACTGCCGACACGTTTAAACCCTTGTTTGTACCTTTTTTTCTTGACTTTGAAAGTTTATTTTGATTCTGACAGCTTGTAAGTATTTTTCTGTTGCTGACCTTTTCGGACGAAGTTGGAAATAAAGTTCGCCACCGTCACTTATAAAAAGTTCAAAGGTTAAATTTCATACACTTTTGCGGGCACTTGTTAGGTCAACGCTCTATTTATTAGTTTCAAGAGTCCAAATTGTCATTCCTGTGGAGAAGAAAATTGGAATCCTCCCTTTATAAATAACTAGCTGTACCGGCATGCGTTGCAATGCACTTTTTCCTACTTACTACCTACCTTCTACTTACTTACTACCTACCAGTGGCGAAGGCTCCATACAACTCGATTCCTATCGGCTTCCCTTTCGAAACGAGTAGTTACTGGAAATCACGCATCACACTTGAGCAAGGTAAGCATTTTTTGGTCCGGCTTCCCTTTTAAGAAACTTCACCCTACGCCACTGCTACCTACATTCAGAAACAAAATCAAAATAGTAACAAAAAGTTAAAACCATTTTCATGCATGCGGTAAACAAAGGAAGAATATGGAAATACTGAGATAATTTCGTTTTTTTTTAATGTCGAAATTTTCTTTCATGACAACGTTCTTCTACGAATACAACAAAAACAAAACCGGCCAAGTGCGTGTCGGGCCACGCACAGTAATAGGGTTCCGTAGTTGCACAATAATGCGGACTAATCTGTTTTACACCACTAACAACGTTATAAATGAGTAATTTTTCAATGGAATTTGTACGAAATTTTTACTTTTATAAGTTGGTCGACTATTACTCGTAAACTTGTAAAGCCGCCTTACCTGTGATATTTTTCCTTTTATTTTCGTTGTATATACTACTACCGTGAATTTTTTCACAAATCCAAAACTAACCGTTTATCTAGCAGGGGGGGGGGGGGGGGACACACACACACTTGACTCTAACAAAAAATAGCACTTTAAAGCTTAATATTTCAGAAACGAATCCCTTAATCGAAAAATTGTTTTTACAAACCCGCAATATTTTTGAAAGAACTACCCAACAACACTGGACGCCATGGGGTAGACGAGAAAAAAAAAACATCCCCACTTTACAAGAACAGGAAGTACCGTAAAATTATTTTTTCCATTATTTTAATTGTACCACTTTGTCGGCATGATTAATATGTACATCCATGCTGAATTATAGCTTTCTAGTACTAAGAGTCTCTAAGCTAAGCTGCAGTTGGACGGACGTACGGACATGTCGAAACTATAAGGGTTCCTTGTTGACTACGGAACCCTAAAACATTAGCGAAATCGGTCCAGCCGCTCACGCGTGATACCGTGACCAAGGGAAATAGGGATTAATTTTTATACTAGCTTAGTTTTAGTATACACTAAACCTGAAACTAGTTTGTTCAGAATCATTAGGAGAATCGATTGACATATCGATACCGGAAGTATCACTTAGCGTAAGGGACATTTTGGCCAAAATATAATATAATATAATAATATTTTTTGGGACATTTTCTACACAGCACCATCTAGTCCCAAACTAAGCAGAGCTTGTACTATGGGTACTAGACAATGGATACAATACTTATATGCTTTTTTTTTTTGTAAATACATACTTATAATACATAAGAAACACCCAGACCAACACAAACACTTACGTTCATCACATAAATATTTGTGTTCTGTGGGAATCGAACCCACGACCTCGTGATCAGCAGTCCGGTACTCGAACCACTAGACCACAGACGTCGTCAAAAAAAAATGAGTTATATACATCATTGGATTCGGAATTTTCTGCTCCATCGACTGGCGTACTCAGAATTTGGATTATCTTGAAAAAATGTCTCTTACGTTACTCATTTTTGAACAGCCAAGAACAATTTTTGTCTATAAAAAGGATGTAAAAGACCTTTATAAATATTTCTTATACGAAAAGTAAAGTAAGTCACCGCAGTCAAATAGTTTGGTCCCTTACATTAAACTTTATTTCAAAATATTTTAACAAAATGTGTAGAATTGTCTGTTACCTTAATGTTACATGTCTATTAATGTTGCATTTTGTTGTAAGTAAGACTTTCCTATTAAAGGTAATGGTAATATGGAACCGTATTACTATAGACTTAAGGTCTATGACTTGTGAGACTTATTTTTCATTAGAAAGAAATAAATGCGTTCATTTTAATCAACACTTTTATTTTAGACTCATCGTAAATCAACAATTTAAGTAATAAAATCAATCCATAAAAACAGTAACATTGTATGTAAAAATTGTAGGTATTAAAGGGTTAATACAAAAATTGTTAGGTAAGTGAACAATTATTACTAAAGAGTTTATATCTCCCAATTTAAGTTGAAAAAACTTTGTTAATATCAAGATTTTAACACCATTTAACCGTGACACAAAAAATATTTAAAGCATGATTTAAACTAAATGAACAGTCTTAGACTTACCCGTAAAACCGAAACTAAACTAACAGAAACTTCTCAACCCAAATTAACAGTCTTTTTGATCAAAGAAAACCCTTATTGCACTAGAGACTGCACATAGTTTAACTTACTTTCTTTGATTGGTATAGTAAAAATAGGATAAGTAGTCTCAATTACAGGGTTAGAAAACTGTTAATTTAGTTTCAAAAGTTTGTGTTAGTTTACTTTCGGTTTTACGGGGAAAAACATTGTTTATTTAGCTTGAATCGTTTGTTTTAAATCAAAGTATTGATTAATATGGATGGTTTTATTTATTTCTTTTAAAAAAATAAGTCTCACAAGTCATAGACCTTAACTCCATAGTAATACGGTTCCATATTACCATTAACTACAATAGGAAGGACTTGTTACATCAAAATGCATTACTAATAGAGACCTTTACACTAAAATAACACACCATTTTCTTATCCTTCTTGTTACGTACATCATTCACGTCGGTTTACGTCTAAAATTTGTGTAGCGTAAGGCACAACTAAGCATGATTTTTAACGTAAGGGACATGCTATTTTCGAAACCACCAGGTTTTCTTAAATTTTGTATTTTTAGTATAATAGAGGCAAAAAATCTAAGAAACTTTGTCCTAGATCCCATCAAAATCGAACCATAAAATAAAAAGACACAGACAGTTTTCGAAAATAAAACTGTTTTTTGGCTCTCCTGAAAAGTCGTGTTTTGTCCCTTACGCTAAGTGATACTTCCGGTATCGATATTTCTTATAAATTTTTTTTTTCTTATATTTCAATTTTGTTTCAGTAGGTTTCTACCCTTAACAGTTGACGGGAATAGACACCTTGAGGCTTGAGATGGTCCGCTCGGTCAGTTTCCGTGTATTAGACAACCCCGGCATAGCACATTAACGCGACATAAACTACAGTGTAACTTGGAGATTTATTAAAAAAAACACATAATATTCAGGCAGTTTTGATGAAAATCTTGAATCTTAAAAATAGCGTTGTATACGTAGATTTTTATCCTTTTTGTATTTATGTGGTTCTTTGTGTCTGTATTTTTATCGTACATGTATGTCTACATTTCTTGTTCTAAGTTCTTCTCTCACAGGTCTGCTGGAAGAGATTTCTTTGCACGCTAGAAATAAGCAGTGCCTTTATACGCTGTGGTCCTAATTAACTTATTTTTATTAAGTGTTGTGTTCACATAAATTGTTAAATAAATTAAATAAGTAAAAAAAAAGCGAAAAACAAAAACAAGTCACCAGCATTATTTTTCTTTAGCGCTTTCCATTTCACGCCTAAGATTAATGATGCTGCGATCGCAACACAGAGAAACAACTTGTGGACCATCATTGTTTATCAGTGCCCGTTTCCGGCACTTTTCTTTCATCAATATTCCACTTTTGGTATACCCTTGACCTTTGACGTCATGCCTGAAAAGGATAGAAACAGGATTTCGTTATAGAGGAAACAGGACGGATATCTCTATGTTTATTTAATGCCTACTTTTTATATCCCTTATAGAATAGTTTGTGAAACGTTTGCTGTTTCTTAAATGGTCGTAAAAGGCATAAAAATACATTACTACGCAATTATGACTAAGTAAAGCGCTGTTCAGACAACGCTATATTGTAAAGCTTATTGCGTCATAAGCTATAGCTATATAGCACGACGTTCAAACTATACGCTGTATCGCAAGCCGGTCTACTATGACGACGGACACGGGGTAGCAGTGAGGCGGTACGGGGCCCAGAAAATCGTATGATATAGCTCTGAGAATCGCTAAAGTTTATCTCGTACCAACTAATGCAGTGTCTCAAGAGGAAAGTCTTTGACCAGTTCGTGATGCCAGTGACTTCTTACGGCAGTAAAACGTGGTCGTTCACAATGGGCCTTAAAGAAGGCTCAAGGTTACCCAAAGGATAAAGGAGAGGACTATGCTCGGAGTTATCCTGCGTGATCATTTAAATGGAATATTAGAAATGATGAGATCCGCAGGAGAACCAAGGTAACCGACATAGCTCGAACAATTGCCAAACTTAAGTGGCAGTGGGCGGGGCACATTGCTCGCAGAACGGATGGCCGATGGGGCTCAAAGGTTCTGGAGTGGCGGCCGCGTACCGGTAGACGCAGCGTGGGTAGGCCTCCCACAAGGTGGACGGATGATCTGGTGAAGGTCGCGGGAATCCGCTGGATGCGAGAAGCTCAGGACCGGTCGATGTGGCGATGCTTGGGGGAGGCCTATGTCCAGCAGTGTACCTACGTCTTTCGGCTGAATGATGATGATTATCTCGTGCAGTAAGCCAATACTTTATAGCACAGCGTTGTGTGAACGTGTCCACATAATATGTATGCTGAGTGATATCGTTGTATATTTGCTATATGCTGTATAATATAGCGTAGTCTGAACTGCGCTTTAACCTTTGTCATTCTGAGAACAAGCCCGTGCCCAGGGCTGATTACGTTATATTAATTTTCTCATAAACGTTACGAATAAAAAAATACAATACACTGTATTATCCGTCAGCCCTAATTGGACCCGACATCCGACGTATATACGAAAATGATTATAAATGTCTGATGTCTGTACCATATCATTTATATTATTCTTTGATACATTCAGCGAAGCACGTCGTATATTGTTTTGAAACATAAAGGATAACGACCCGTTCTGCATGAAAAGTTGCCAGGAATAAATAAAACCGTAGAGACTGATCATTAAAATATTTGTTGTTTTATTTCTACTTATAATATATGTGTTTTTGATATTTTCAGAATTCTACCTGAGATTCTGTTTCAGATCTGATGGTTCGTATTTTTATGTGCAGAAAAGGCTGTCTGTAATTGTGTTGTTAGAACAATTATCTTATGTGGTATCCACAATTAGGATTTGTTTTTTGTTTTTGAATAAGTATTTCACTATAGGTCGCTCGAGGCTTCGCCCGCGTGGATATCGTTTACCGGGTATTCCGTATTCCGTATTTTTCATTATAATATAATTCAATCATGATTCGAAAGACACGTGGCGCCAGGCTGTAAGGGTAAATACCCTTATCCTTGAAACCAGTGGTTTGGTTTCATTTATAGAACATAAAATTAATGAAAAAAAAAGTTTGTTAACTTTTTTTTTATAAAATTTTCATTTTTCCTCAAAAGCATTTCACTCTATGCGCGGGCGCGGGGGCAACAAGCTACGGGAGGGGGGCGCCGGGAACTCGCCGCGTGGCCCGACGCACGGCCCCGCACAGTTTGCTACACCAGTGAGACAGCTATCTTATTAGCGAGTGTGTGTACGTAGCGCCGCCGCGCCGCTCATTTCTCGCGCGTTTTTTTTTTTTTACCCGTTCCTACATATTTATGTTTAAGTCAACTACCCATGGTTTGAGTGATAACGGTGTTTACCCTTACATGCTGTAGGTATATGTCAAATACAAAACATTATGAAAATCTAAATACAGTTATGACGAAGACTAAATTAGATGATTGACTGCAGCGACTTCAAGTAGTATTCCATAACTTTGCATTTGAACGAGAATTTACTCGGAGCTTTTTTAATATCAAGGGGCAGCACGTTCCAAAGTTTGATTGCTGAGACAGCGAAGGAGTTAGAATTGAAACCTGTGCGGTGGGAAGGTATTTGGAGAAGTAAATTTTCAGAAGCACGAAGGTTGAGATTTAGAGAACTGCCCAAAACTTGAAAGTATCTTTTCAGATAATCAGGAGCACATGAATCGTTCATAATGGAGAAGAGCATACAGAGAGATCTTACTCGTATGTGATGGAGACCGTTGGGATTTGCTTTTTTTTGTATATTTGTATTATTTACTAGCTTTTGCAGCTTCGCTTGCGTGAAATTTTGAACCCGTTAAGTGACGATTTTCCATACTAACTTTCATCCCCTATTTAATTCTTGGTGGTAGGATCTTTACGGTCCGCCTGGCTGGCTACCACCCTCACATTAAAGTCGCGCCAAGCAGTTAACTGTGTTTCGTCGTGTGTATGTGAGAGCCAGAGGGGTATAGGGGAATCCCTCTATATCTCTGTTACTTGGATTCGTGTGCTCCATCTTAGACACTGTCTCCGCTTACCATCAGGTCCGACGAGAGTCAAAAGCGATAAAGTAAACTGTAACAAAAAAAAAAAAACTCCCTTAGGGGTTGAATTTCGAAAAATCCTTCCTTATCGTTGTCTACATTATAAAGGGAACCTCTGTGCAATATTTCAGGTTTCTAGGTCCGAAAGTTTGGGCTGGGCGTTGATGAGTCAGTCAGTCAGTCAGGGGCCCAATTCTCCTAAAATAAATTGTTGCCAAACGCAATCGAACCACAACCGTCAGTCAGTTTTTGTTTTCGAAAACTTTCAAAATGATTGATTTTGTTTTTTGTGTCAAACAATTTGATAGTTTTGAAATTGAGAACTGTCCGAATGAACGGTTTGGCCTTGGTTCGGTTGTGATTGATCAAGGTTTATTTTAGGAGAATTAGGCCCCAGGTCTTTTGTTTTTATTTATACACCGTGGCCCCGAGGTACCCGAAAGACTTTAACCTTCGATTCCGATGTCTAACTGGAGAAGAAAAGCTATATACAAGGTTAGTCAGAAAGGGGATACTAATCCGCAGACCACTTAAAGTATCACTGATGACGGTTTTAAAGTAAGTGTTAAAATTTCAAAATTCGATAATTTTTATTTCCATGTAAAATAATTTTTATTTTAGTTTTTTCAAAAATTCTTCGTCCCTGCTTTAGTTAAGAATTAAAAAAATGGAGCTTCTAATTCGTGACCCTAAATAAACCCTAAAATGTAAACACAACTGATCATACCTGAGAATAGACAGATTTTAGCATATTTTTTTGTACTTTTTGAGCAGCTATTTCACTTAAACTATTGAGTTTTGGGGAAAGTTGTAGAACAAAAGTTACTCATTATTATGGGTACTTTAACACCCTTTCGGATTAGTACCCCCTTTCTGACTAACCTTGTATAGTTTGTTGGAAAAAGCTTAATTTTAGAAATATTCATTATTTGATGAAATTCACAAATCGAAAAATATCTATGGTAACAAGTCCCAGGAACGCGGTGTTGCAACTTTTGTTATACCATACCCCCTCGCCGTACGTCTTATTTGACGAGGAGGGGTGTGAATTGAGAAGTTTCTTATCCACTTACACGATAATTTATAAATGTTGCCAGTTCAAACTAAGGTATTGTTTACAAGGAAGCACTAAAGTTAATTTATTAAAAAGGAAAAAAAAAAGTTTTTTTACTTTTTTCCTCTTTTATTGATATAACATTTGACGCTTAATAGCATCAGAAAGGTGTGGTTAAAATCTTTTGGGTACATCGGGCCCACGGTGTATAGATAGATGATCAGGGGCCCAATTCTCCTAAAATAAATTGTTGCCAAACGCAATCGAACCACAACCGTCAGTCAGTTTTTGTTTTCGAAAACTTTCAAAATGATTGATTTTGTTTTTTGTGTCAAACAATTTGATAGCTTTTGAAATTGAGAACTGCCTGAGTGAACGGTTTGGCCTTGGTTCGGTTGTGATTTATCAAGATTTATTTTAGGAGAATTAGGCCCTAGTTACGGTTTACTCAAACCTGCATTTTTCGGGATTGCCCGAAAATTATGATGGGATTACGAAATGACCGCTATGTTAGGACTCATTTTTCGTTGAACAGAGTATAGTTATGAAACAAACAAAAACATAAAATAAGTAAAGTTTTATCAATTATGATAATCTGAAGAACATTTTGTAATATCATTAAAATAACCTAAATAAAAATTATATTAAAAACAATACAATTCTAGAAATTATTAAAATAATTACATTTTGACTTAGTTTTACTTTTTGGTACCTATATAAAAATAAAACCCTTGTTTTAATATAATAATGTTATTAATTTCGGTCTAAGTAATAAAAATATTCTGTTGGCTTTATCTTAGTACGCAAATGAAGTTCTGCGAAAATTCGCGTTCCATAACCCTTTATTGTGAGAATACAATTTTAGGCCAAAATATTGAATTATTCCACTTTGCCCCACCAGCCGCCCCACTGGTGGGGCAAAGTGGAAAAAATCTAATTTTGGAGTGGAATTTGCCCCACCAAATTTGATTTTAGTGAGGCAGGGTTGGCACTGGAATTTGTGTAAGTAATTATGCTAAGTATTTCATATTTTTTTGGAAAGAAATGTATATCTAAGTAAAATGTAAACTTGTGACTTAGGTACATACATAGGCAGTGTTTTTAAATAAAAGTACAAAAATAATTGTTTGAATTTTTTTATTTACTTTTTGTTTCTGGAAGGAAAGTAAGAAGTAAACGCACCAACGATGAAACAGAGAAGAGCATGACAGAATACCTTCTACATAATAAAAATGATATCGATATACGTTTTAAAACTATTTATTTATTAAAACTACCAGGAAAGCAGAAATGAACTGGAGCTAGGTGCTTAAAAGCAACTTACTACTTAGCTCAATAATGGTAAAAATACAGGCTTTGAAATTGAATCATTTGATGTTTTGAAAAGTACCAGGGTGACAGAAATATACAAAAAAACAAGCGCCTAAACGATCTCACTAAGTTGTGCTCCAACGATTAAACACAAAGATGAATGAATATAAAGTATTCGTTATTTTCACTACATCGATAGAAGTCTAAATTAAAACTGTCCTATTATAACTTTCATGTCCTATACCTATAACTACCAGGAAAACAGAAAAACTGGAAGTAGCTGCTTATGCGATACTACTTAGCTCACTAATGGTTGAATTAAAATTTTACCTTTAAGTACTTCCTACTTTCCTTCCAGAAACGAAAAGTAAATAAAAAATTTAAACTTAGATACCTATACATTTCTTTCCAAAAAAATATAAAATACTAGCATACTTAGGTACTTACACAAATTCCAGTGCCAACCCTGCCCCACTAATTAAATTTGGTGGGGCAAATTCCACTCCAAAATTAGATTTTTTTCCACTTTGCCCCACCAGTGGGGCGGCTGGTGGGGCAAAGTGGAATAATTCAAAATATTTCAGTTATCTTTGTTTATTTTTAATGGCGTATCACATCACATAGATATTTTTAGTGCACCTACTATGTTTTTCTTGCATCACCCTATTTCGACTGGTAGAAACATTATTTTCACCTTTGTACAATTTTTGTGCGAAAGCAAAAATAATTAGTATTATGATTTTTTTATTTGCTATAGTCAGCTACGCAATTAGAAAGAAACATAAATCTAAGTTAAATGAATATTCTAAAAAAGTATCTATATCGAATTGTAAAACAGTCTAGATACAACTCTGAGTATATCTTAAAGTTTTTATTTAAACCTACCAATTAGTTTTACAATTACGAGTAGTACGAAGTTTAAAAATTCAAATAATGGTTGTCCCGGAAGCACGTATCGCATTTTTCCGTTGTTTTACTTTTTTTTAATAATGGTAAGTATTGAAGTATATGGCATTAGACGAAAAGTCTATTTAAATTTGTTAATTTTATAATATCACTTGTTACTCTTGTTTTTGATCATACTTCAATCAATGGTATTGCGCTTGTGATTAACAAACTCGCATCTCGCAATCTGATAAATAACCAAAACTAAAAACAGTACAACCCTTTTCGAGACGAGGTCTGATAAATAAGCAAAACAGTACCATCTTTTTAACTCGCAGTCGGATAAATAACCGTAGTCGTACTTAGAACTACGTCCATACTTGTCGATTCTCATTTTTCTAATGACGAATCGGAAAGAAAAATCGTACGTGTATTTCACGTCTATACAAATGTACGCGCCGCGCGCCTTCAGACTATCGGATCGGAAGCGACGCCCGGACAATGCTTACGATTCTGACATCCGATCCTATAGTCTGATCGTACGTGTAATTCACGTTCAAACAAATGTATGGCGAGGAGGCCTTCAGATAGTCTGATCAGACTATTGGAGGCAAGTATCGGACGTGTAATTGGAGCCTTAAGCATTATTTTGCTAAGAGAACTGTACTATAATAAAACTTTCAAAATTTCTTAGCGATGCGCGTGAATAAAGCATGTCATTATGGTACTATTTTTGATATCATAATTGGAACTTTACGATGAGTGTAAATAAAACATTTTAAAATTCTAGACAATTTTGGTGTACAATCTATACACATAAAAGGAGAAGCTGACTGACTGACTGACTGACTGATCTATCAACGCACAGCCTAAACCGCTGGGGTTAGAAAGTTGAAATTTTGATAGTAGGTTCCTTTTGTAACGTAGGCATCCACTACGAAAGGATTTTTCGAAATTCAACCCCTAAGGGAGTTAAATAGGGGATGAAAGTTTGTATGACAAATAGTCACTTAACGGGTTCAAAATTTCACGCAAGCGAAGCTGCGGGTGAAAGCTAGTGAAGTATATTCTATTCTATTCTAAAGTTCCAACTATGTTATCAAAAATAGTTTTAAAATCTACGTCTAGGATTTTAACGGACCATTCGTTTAGTAACAATGAAGTGTTCAGTTTTTCTCCATAAAGGTGCGTACAGATTAAGTAACATGTTGTGTAACTTGTGTTATATAACATGTCCACAATATGTAACATTGTTTTATAACATTGCAACATATAACAATACTGTACACATTAGAATAACAATGCAATATAACCATGTTATATAACATTTTCGTTTGTCGTTCTGCAGTGCTGTTCACAATGTTGACACGAGAGGACGTTTTGCTTGCTGTTGTACTTTTAAATCACAAAAGAAAAAAACGTAGATGCTGGGTTCGTCCTAGTTTATTGACATTGTTGTAAATATTAATAACATGTTAAATAACACGTTTGTTATTATAACATGTTTTATAATATTCAGTCTCCACATTACTGAAACATGTTATATAACAACGTTTTATAACATGTTATGTCATATAATATGTACGCACCTTTAGGTACTCTATTTTAGTAAATTGACAAACTTTGAAGGTCTCACTTATTAAGCGGAATTTCCAAATGTTACATCATTGTTCGTTAGTGTATTTGAGCTGGAACCACTAATAATTTGGATGGTCGCCAATTTTTTGTGAATGAAGCAGACATCTAGTAATATTCTCTTTAGTATCTCTCATTTTATTTTCTATCTGTGTTATTTGTATCAGCATAACCGTTATGATAAATTGTTTTAATTGTCTTGCTGGTAAGCAAGCGGGTTTTTTAGGGTTCCTTACGCAAATGGGGGTCCCATTACTAAGCCTACGCCGTCCGTCTGTCCGTTTGTCTGTCAAAGGGATGTTTTTTATTTATCTTTCTTTTGAACTGCTGTAGATGGTCCTAGGGGACCGTTTCTACGTAACCGGGCAGTTATTGGCGAGACCTGAAGGGTCTCCAGCCAATGGGGGGAAGTAAAACACTTAACTTAAGCTAACTACTTGTACTACGCTAACATCATGACTACCTGCAACAACAGCACTAAAGGCGACCCCTAGTGGGACTTGGCTTAGGGCGTTGCTGGCGTGGACTTAGGGGGGGGGGGGGGGGGGGGGAGAGACAGCTTGATGAGGGCTGAATTATCGGCGTGACTGTGGAGTCTGAAGAGACGACCGGCTTTACGACGGGAGAGCTCGGTGAATCGTGACCGGCGGCAGTGGGACGTCGCGACGAGCCTCGTCGGCGAGGACGGTATGCCGGACGGCGGCGGACGTTGTGAAGTGTCACAGGGATGTATCTTATTAACCGTAATAGAGTGAAGCCACACTGCTCAAGTTGCGTTGCGTTGCGACGTCGCAGCACTAGATATGGACCAATGCGACGTCGCAGCGCTATATTTGGAATCTATAGATTGGTCCAAATCTAGCGCTACGACGCGCGACGTCGCAACGCAACGGAGCAATATGGCTTCATTCTTAGATAGCCAGTTGAAATTTTCACAGAATATGTATTGCTTTGGCCTCTATCATGGCAAATACTGAAAATAAAAAAACATATTTTTTTAGTTTTTTCTTCCTGCTACATTTTAAAAACGGTAATACATACAAGCGTGACACTTGGTGTGATTGTAGTGCGTACTCTATATTTAAACAAAACATAATAAAAACAGTTATTTCACAGACATGTTTGGTGGTACGGATAACGGAACCCTTAGTATGCGAATCCGACTCGCACTTGGCCAGTTTTTTATACATCCCGGTTTCGACTCAAAAAGATAGTATTGTTAGATTTTCTTATAAAAATATTCCCCCTGATAGCCCGCACTTAAAATTCCGCCCAATAATGTAATCGTCCTGCGGTGAATAGCCCAATTCATTTTTTTCTGTAGTTCTGGTGCCATTATAGGCATTTAGGAAATTATACTAACAGTTGCCATTTAGCCGATATCACTACATAGTATAAAACAAAGTCGCTTCCCGCTGTCTGTCCCTATGTATGCTTAGATCTTTAAAACAACGCAATGGATTTTGATGCGGTTTTTTTAATAGATAGTGTTTTTTTTTTTCTATTCGACTGCTGTAGGTCGTCCTAGGGGACGGTTTCTACGTAACCGGGCAGTTATTGGCGAGACCTGAAGGGTCTCTACTTGTACTACACTAACATCATGACTACCTGCAACAACAGCACTAAGGGCGACCCCTAATGGGACTCGGAACTCGGCTTAGGGCGTTGCTGGCGTGGACATAGGGGGGGGGGGGGGGGACAGCTTGATGAGGGCTGAATTATCGGTGTGACTGCGGAGTCTGAAGAGACGACCGGCTCTACGACGTGAGAGCTCGGTGGATCGTGACCGGCGGCGGTGGGACGTCGCGACGGGCCTCGTCGGCGAGGACGGTATGCCGGACGGCGGCGGACGTTGTGTATTGTGCTGGTCGATTTACTCGCCTCCTGGAGGAGGGTTATTTCGTCATCGGGTTCTAACATAGAGTGATTCATATTCGGTGGTAAATATTTCAAGTCCGCAACTGTACTGTTGTATCTTTGAGAACAATATTTTTTTATTATTTAATTTTAAATAACGTCAGTGTAAAAGGACACGAATAACGACTTTTTTCAAAATGAATTCCACATCTTTTTAGTTTATCTAAAATGATGTCGCATTTGTTTTGAAAAGAATTAAGTTCAAAAGAGTTCATAAAAGGTTTCAATCACCTAAATAGCTTTTCATGTAACGGTTCAGTGAATATTATATTACACATCATTACGACGTTGATTCTGCAACAATGGCCTGAAGTATTTTAATTTTTCTTTGCGCTCGCTAGTTGAACGTTTGAACATTAAAAAAGTTTTAGTTATTCATATTATTCTTCTTCATTTAAGCTTCTTACTAGCTGTTAAATAATCCAATCTAAATCATTAGTTTTCTTTACAGAAGAGATTCTTTGTACAGGGTGGTAATTTGAGATGGGGCATGAAGGGCAGCTACCTTAACCATTGTAGCTACAGGAAAACGTTCTTAGAAGACCACCCCTAACTTTTGGGATAATTTCAATTGGCATTCACAGATTTTGAAAATAAGTACAGTCAGCGATAAAAAGGGCATTTTTCACAAAACTTTTTATGATGCCAATCGATCCTATTTCTCATAAGGATCAAAAAAGTCTTCCGGTTTGAGTACTAGAAACGTCAGAAACAACAAAAAACTATTTGAGATGGGTTAGTTATAAGGGCAGCTACCTTAATCGTTGTGGCTAGAAGAAAATGTTCTTAAAAGACTGTCCATAATTTTTGAAAATATTTCAAACTGCATTCACATCATCATCTGCCTAGGCTTTTCCCAACTATGTTGGGGTCGGCTTCCAGTCGAACCGGATGCAGCTGAATATCAGTATTTTACATGGAGCGACTGCCTATCAGACCTCCACAACCCAGTAACTGGGTAATACGATACTCTTGGTAAGGCTGGTTGTCAGACTTGTTGCGTGTACGTGAACGCCGCCCGCTGCCCGCCTGCCCGCGACCTGGCAGCCCGTCCGCGCTACCTTCCCACCCCGACCGTCTGACTAATGCGTTCCCTGCGTTCTTTGCTTGTGCTCGCATAATCAGATCGTAATTACATAAAATATATATAGAACGCAAATGATGTTCACATAGGATGCGGGCTGCGTTCGATTTGACCGGACCGTAGGACGCAGAACGCATCCTGTGTGACAAGTTCTTAATTCCCCAGTCCCCAGAATGTGTAGGCTCTTCAATAAATTTGACGGAAAGCTAAATATTTGGCTCCTCTCTACGAAAACTATAGGAAAAAAGTTCATAGGATCAGCATGAAATAATAACACACACAAACATAACTTCACGCCTTATTCCCCGAAGGGTTGGCAGAGGTGTTTAGTATACACCCACGTTTCGCCGTTATGTTTAAGTCCCATGTAATAGGGGGCGAGCCTATTGCCATCAATGAGAAATTCCACACGGAAAAACCCAATAACACTTTGCCCCACCTGGGGATCGAACCCAAGACCTCACGCTCAGCAGTCGCGCTTGCGACCACTAGACCAACGAGGCAGTCGATGTAGTAGTATGAAATAATATACAGGGTGTTAACGAATTCGTGTAATTCCTTCAAACCACATGATCTATTAATGGTATAGATTAACCCCGCACGGGATTTAGATTGATTAAAAATAAAAAAGAGTTTCAATTTTCCCCAAAAAAAATTTTTATGTGATAGAGAATTTCGATGCCATGCATAAATTAATGAAGGCATGGCGACACAGCTGACGGACACGACTAGTCCGAAATCGCTCCATACAGTCAGTTAACTTGGGACGCTAAAATTACTCAGATACAGAATACCATGGTTCATTTTTTGAAAACTTTTTTGTTGATTCTGAAAAAAACCTATGCAGGGTCAATCAGTGTCACCAGTAAGTCACGCGGTTTGAAGGAATTACACGAATTCATTAACACCCTGTAGGTATGGGTACAAAATTTTTTCCTATATTTTTTTTAAAACATGTAAATAGAAACAAAATTGTATTAGATTAATATGCGTTCCGATTGTATTCTTTTTTTATGCATGCTGTGTTTGCTGATTGATATTGTACACAACGGATGTTTAACTATTGTGCATGTAACCTTACTATGAAAATGTGTAACAATTGTAGGCGAATAAATAAATAAACTGACTCATCACATGCTTCTGAAATGGTGGGCTATGCTGTTTACATAGTGGCCGCACCGAATAAACGTGCAAGAGCTCTAATTTAGGTAGGTACACACGGCTACAGATCAAGATACCAGTGGCGAAGGCTCCATACAAGTCGATTCCTATCGGCTTCCCTTTGAAACGAGTAGTTACTGGAAATCACGAATCACACTTGAGCAAGGTAAGCATTTTTTGGTCCGGCTTCCCTTTTAAGAAACTTCACCCTACGCCACTGCAAGCTACAAAGGATGATGGGCCTTTTGGTACTCATGTCCAATCAAAATGAATTTACCATCGTTGGATAGCTCTTTTCAGGAGTCCAAAAAACTATTATGGCAACAAATCCGTATAAATTGTCTGTTTTGAAATGTAGTCTTCAGAAGATACTGGATATTTAGTACGAAATAGAATTTAAAAAAATCATATCGCTGGTTTAGCTTGACCGATTTTGATGATATTTGCACAGATTTTGAGCTAAATAAATAAGATTCAGTAAACGGATGAAAATCACAAAATCGGTTTAGTATTTTTTCAGTTAGGGGTGATCTATCTATTAAACAACTCGGACGCGTTTTTTTTAATGCCTAAATAAAATTCGTTACCCAGCAATTGTTTTTGGTCAATATAATTTAGTTTGATGAACAGAGTGCGTAAATTTCGGCTATGTAGTGGGTCTTTTTACACCCTGTATACCTACTTACATACAATAAATGATAAAACTTACTTCAAACTTGTTTTATTTACCTAGATAATGAAAAATAAATATAATAATATCATGCCAAAGTTGAGAAAAATGACAATAAAAGAATGTGTACTTAATAGGGTGTAACAAAAATAAGTAACTTTCATGCAGGATTACTTCGATCGGACAGTGAATCGGGACTAGCGCCGTGGTTATTCTTAATGTACACAAAAATACCATTCATTCCGATTGGTGCCAGTACCAGACTCCATACATTTGTGCCCATCCTCCTTTCCATTATAAGCTGATCTCGCATTGTATAGGTTTTCCTTATACTGAGAGGTCAGTGTAAACTGGAACTGTATAGCTTGATGTTGTGCAGCCGTGTGTACACGATTTTTTTCATTCGTTAAGCTGCTCTTGCTCCTGTCTGTACGTGGATGGTGACCATTTGTTAAACATCGAGACCATGCCTCGGAGAGCTCGTTAAACCATCGGTCCCGGGTGTCATACAAATACCTCTCGCTTCCCGCCGTGGTTCTGTACATGGTCGGGAGCCAGACTGCGTGGGAAGCCGTCGCCTCCTTCTGCGAGGAGGTGATCTCGACCAAGGAGGGAGCGGAGAGAGAGAGGCAGCTGCCACTCTCCCTTTCCGCGCCAAACGCACCGGGCGCTGGAGGCTGCGTGACGACCTCCAGCCAGCCTAGTGGGTGGCCTGCGGGCGCTGGGTTAGGGGACCCACCGCCCGATCAGTAACAGGCCCGAGTTCCACGCGTGCCTCTCAGCAGGACGTGGGGCTAGGCCCCGCAAAGGAGAGGTCCGCCAGGGGCTGGCGGACCGAGACCTGCCGGGGTTGCGGTGCATGCTTTGCGAATCCCACGACCCCGGCCCACGGTCAAGTGATGGAACATCGTGGTGGTTTTAGGCGGTAAGAGTCCGGCACAACCCCCGTCTTCCCCAGATGGGGGATAGTCCATGAGGATTACCAGAGGCAAAAAAAAATGGTGTCATACAAATATCTATGACAGTCGGTACGGGTAGTCAGAAGCCCGAACGTCTGACAACTGGTCTAACCTTAGGATATCGACATTGCCCAGTAACTGTATTGCGCAGGTCTGATGGCAGTCGATCCGTGTAAAATGCTGAAATTCAGCGGCATCATCAGTACGGTCAGCAACAATAGTTGGTCAACACCACAGAACAGATAAAGAGAAATTTCGATTTTTGTTTTCCCGTAGGCGTATTAACATAATATGTATAATTTAATTAATTTAATTTGAATAACCCTGTGAATTGTAATTGCATAATTTTCTGCAAAATGTTAAGAACAACTTGTGCCACATTTAATAGGTATCCATTCAATTCTACCAGTTGTCTCAATCCAGTTTTCTTTTGTCTGGACCTGTTGGAAACCTAAAAATAAAATGTAACATTATAATTCGTGGCAATAAACAAAGTTATTTTAATTATAATATTACTTACTCGACGGTCATAAATTCAATTGGCGTAAGGGACATTTGACAAAAAAAATATTATTACACCATCGTACATGATTTTTTCTCCTCTATCTTTCTGCATACTTAAAATTCTTGTAGCTCTACAAATAATTCCTTTACACCCCTAAAATTTTGGTACATAAAACGCTGCATTTTGCTTTAAAGGACACTAATTTAAAAAATATTTCAATCATTTGACGTAAGTACTAAAAAGAAAAAAGAAAATTGTTTTAAGGTTTACGAAGTTTACGTTTTGTCCCATACGACATAAGACTCAAAATAAAAAGCCCCTTACGCCAAATCGAAGTAACAATCTTGTCCGTTACGCATCATTACATCGTATTGTTTGTCCATTATGTAGTTTGCTAATTTTTGTTTGAGTAATATTTACCTATTTAAAACAAATAGGTAACACTTACGTTAAAATCAAAGAAAGTTTGATTCTTTATTGTATTTTTATCTAAAACGATTTTTTTTCTTCTAAAACATAACAATAAAGCGAGCAATTATCACTCGTAAGTATTTATCAAAATACGCGTGACGGGCGGTTTGTTTTTCGCGCCATTTAGAGATGCCAATAGATCGAATTAATTGATTCAATCTAACAAGTTTCTGATGTAATCGATGTTGCATTTCTGCCTTACTAGAAATATAAAAATTCATAAATCAGACTACATTGTCTACAAAATTTTTAGGTTTTATGTGTGTTGGGTGTGTGGAGGCTTAAGGAAATTTGATCTTGTCTAGTCTAGTCTGTCCATCTAGTTACTAGTATTTAATTTGTTCTTAATTCTTTTACTGTACTATCCAGTAGTACAGAAATGCACTTGAAACAGTTAAAATAATAGTCTACGTATAATCTTAATCATAATCAAGCTTTCTTATGGTCCCATCCCTACGGCGCGGCGCGCAGCTATCACTGGTCACTTTTACTGTCTCTGTGACGGTTAGTTTATCATTTCATTCTACTTGTTTATTCTTGACTGGCTAAATTATATTCTCGATTCGCTAAACAAAAGAAATGGAGTGTTAATTGCGACGAAAAAGTATATGCCCGTTGATTCGGTTCACGCTGTCATTGAGAATGAAGTGAAAAAAGTGATCGTATGGAGTCCTGATCAATGGCCAACTTTTGTAGAATCAGCGCGAAAGAGACCAAAACCTTATAATGTCAACGTAATTGACCACACTGAATTTATTAACTGGAATACTACTACTGAAGAAACATTCAATAAAATTACACTGAAGGAAATAAAGATGAGAGATATTCGAGTAGTTACTTTAAGAAAGAAAGATTTGAAGAAAATCGAAGTAAAGTATTCTATGAAAGATGACGTGGAAACATATTATTCGATAGAGCTGTTTCAAAAGACAATTGGAAAAGGGAAAGGAAGAGGAAAGGGAAAAAGAGGTAGAGATGAGAAGACCAGACCAGGATCGCAGATGTCAAGCAAAACCGTATTTGATTTGCCCCGACTTTATGAAAACCGTTTGTGTATTTCAAAAGCCAAATCGATTGATTTGAAACGGTTATGTGAAAAAAATATAATTCCCCGGAGATTCCACGACGTATATTTCAATCTTCCAGTAGCAGACGACGTTAAAGATGTTCTGCCAGACACAGATAAAGATGACGACAGTGAAATTGATTAATTTAAGTGAATCTTATTATTATATCTTTTTTTTTCTCTTTTCAGTCACGGCTCATCTTCCTTGCGGAAGATGTCCGGTCCTTTGGAAGGCATACACGGGGACACAGGTCCAACGCGCAGAGGCCCCTTTGAGAACTTTAATCTAAAATGGGGTGGGGCACCAACCGGAGACTATCCACGGTTGCACTATTGAAGTACAGTCATGGACCGTCCCAAGTGGGTGCAAGACTATTGCAAAATGTGGTGAAAAATGTCTGGTCTATGGGAAGGGGTGTTAGGTGGACTGGATAACTTCTATTGCCGGAAGAAAACGGCGTCTGCCTTTCAACATTTAAAATTGAAAAGTGTTGGCAGACGGTGACTCGCCAGCTCACTAGCTGGGCCCCCTGAAAAGCCGCCAGTACATAGGCGAAGGGGGCAACAGACGTGTGAGCGGCTAGGGGTGTAGAGAGGTGTGGCCCCGGTTTCGCCGTCGCGGGTCTAAAAGACCCGGAGTGGGTTTCCCCGCTATTACGCTTTTAGACACTTCCACCCCCGAGCATATAGTTTTGGCGGCCCCCCTCTGGACGGCCGATAAAGGCAAGCCAGAGTTGAGAGTCCTGCGGGCACTCTTGGGGTTCCACCCCAGCCAGCCAATAAAGGCAAACTGGAGACGAGGCCCTGACCGACTCTCTGAGGCAATAAGGTACGCAGTGTCACCACTCACCAACAGCTTGCCACAAGCTGCCCTGCGGTTTGTAAGCTTTTCAGTAGACCTCATGATACATTTTTTATTATATGATGGGGTTGTAGAAAGCTAGTCTAATGTTCCCTCCGGTTTTACGTTAATCTCATGATGAGGTAACGCCTTTCCCAGAGGGGGTATCTTTATTATTGGTTTTCTAGTATTAACTTTTCTTTTAAAACTAGCTTAAGAATGTAATTACTCGTTATTTGATTTTCTTTAAGGGGCTCCCCGGATTTTCGGCGTGCACAATAGCGCGTGATGTTGTGTTGATAATGTGGTGTTGATCTCAAAATGATTAAAACTAGAAAGTTATTGTTTTTGTTCTTAATAAAAGTTGATTCCATAATAATGGCGGCATTTTCAATTATCCTCTTCCTTTTTTTACTTCAAAATAGGTAACACAAAGTAAAATATAGCTTTAAAGACTTTCCGATGTGCTACATTTACATCCCTTTTGGGGTGTTTCTATTTGGGTACATGTTACTTACGGCATATTTTTCATAAGACTTTATAGTATTATAGTCACTTACGACCAAACTGACACAAACTATGTATCGGTATAAGGGACACGTTCTCATATTAAAGCAAGAGTAAAGGACACTATCTCCGAAACTATTAAATTAAAGTTATTTTGAGTATTACCAGTCAAAAGAGAGCTTTATTTCAAGTTCTTTTGCCAAAGACATCATGAAAATTGCTTTAAAAATGAAAAAGTTATGGTAGATAATGCATACTTTTTTTGTTTTTTGCTCGTACTGAAAACCTGTACTTTGTCCCTTACGCCAATTGAATTTATGACCGTCGTACTGATAATAATCATTTGTAGAATACACACTATTTAATACCGATATTGTTTACAACTTGGTACAACACTATCGATACGTATGGATTTCGCTGAATTAAAACAATTGCTTGCTGCACTCGACTTTCGCATTGAACGCAATACATTGCGCTGTCGCTCACGTAGTACAAGATGGTACCCATGTATTGCAAGCAATGTATAATTTTGCATCTGTGTGCGATTGTATCGTTTTTTCTACAAATTACATAATACTATTGCAATAATTACAAATATCACTAATATTATAAGGTTTTTGGACATGCCGGTGAAAAGAAATCCCTTCTCTGGCTACACTACTCAACTAGCTTCTTTTCCGTCACGGTATAATAATGCAAGACGGCATAATTCTTTTTTTTCGCGGATCTCCGTACGCTGTCACAATAAGAGCGCGACTGTTGACCGGTAAAACAAATTTCGGTTGACATATGAGCGTTTGCTCATATGTGCGGCGCGCCTGCCCCGCCCACAAGGCCCTTCTAACGTCTTTTATCTGTTCTGTGGTCAACACTGTGAATTTTACATAATATGATAATATCTACATTAACACAAAATTTTAATAATTTTGTGTTAATGCACTGCTTAATTATTCAGTCAAAATTATTCAATGCACATTCAACATTTGTGTTATTTTAATGTTATTTCAGTATCAGTTATTTTTTAATATTATCGTGCTCAGTTACGATCTGAAAAACTGAATTGTTTATCGGTTTTCGTTGCTAACCGTTCGTACCATCATAATTTTATTGTTTTCTACATAATTCCTTAATTTAGTTTGTATATTAGGTTATTTGGAAAGTCATTTCATTCTAATTGAATTTTATACCAAGCTTTGCCTAAACCCTAGGTTTAGACAAAGCCCGGTTTGCATCAATTTTGGTTTACGGTTTGGCCCATAAACTAACCTAACGATCAAATAATGGGGTGCATTAAAATAGCCTTCATGCGTGACGATACTTATAATTATGCTGGGCGCACCCTGGGCCGTCAGCCCCGCTACCAGCCTTGCTGACTGGCCAGTCTTTTCAACACGGCGTAAGCTTTTCTCGTATAGCTCGTGCCCATACGAGACAAGGAGACGCTCATGGCAATTATTTTAATGTGCACATTTTTCTAAATAATATTCATCTACTTGAATTTCAAAACAGTTTCAATGTAATCCATAAAATATAATTTCCCTGTTAAAATACGAATTACATGGAAATATTACTCAATTGAGAACATAAAACTGTTTTCAATAGCTCGGATGGGTTTGAACATGCTAATAAAATGATTTGGATAGGTAATATATTTTCGATTGCTGCCTCGTGTTATTCAATATCGTCAAAATTATATAATGGAGAATTTGACACGAATGCTTCAGCTGTTTTTTCTCACGATTTTCAAAAGGCAATGCTAATAATTGTTTTTGTAGCCCTCAATTTCTTTGCACACTGTTTATTAATGCGCCTTTTTAAACTAGTTAAATCTAAGGGACTAGTTATTTAATAATTACTTATAAACAGGCCTATAACAAGCCTGTCCTTTTATCTTTTGTAAATGTGAGAACTTTGTGGACTTGCTAGAGGTCTATGTAAATTTGTAAATTAGTATTACTCATATCGACGGCAGCAAAGAACAAACGGCTATTTACAAAATCACTAGTTTTCAGGAGAGCGTTTTTAACGCGAAAATGTAATAACTTCTACAAAAATAAAGCTAGCCTCTTCAAATTTGCAATAGTATATTATTCGGCATTTTGAACAAAATTATGAAGGTCAATTAACTGATATATTTTTGTTTTTCGAAATACGGCAGATGTCTTTTTCTACTTGGCACAAAATAAATAACTGAGTCAACTGCCATATGTTCGCTTCTACGTAGGACTTTGTAATTACTGATTCCCAAACAATTTTACCTATAAAAGGAGATATTGTTATTCTCTTCTACGACAACAAATAAAGGGTAACTATGATTGACACCAAGATATTGTAGTTGTCTCAAATTACTTCGTAATTCTAAAGGTTCAGATATTGATATTGCAGATAACATGCTATTAATATGATGAGCTTTTGGAGTTCAAGAAAATAATTAAGTTATTCTTAGTAATTTATTCTTTTTTAATCATCGTAATCATATTACAAAGTAACAAAAATGCAATATTTGCAGAGAAAATAAAATTTCTAAGGAGTTACTATCTTCAAAAACAAATCAATAATCGAATCTTATAAGTACAAGCTATTATCATACAAAAGCAAAGTAAAGGATCAAAGGAATTGAACCCGTGTTAATACACGTAAGTAAAGATTATTTTATCACAATAATCAAACTTACTGAAAAGCGATGAAGCCTTTGAATACTCATGTTGCAAAGCAAGAGAAAAATAAATTTATATTTCATTGAATAATGTATTTACATGTTTTTATTTTTTATTGTACTGTGCGTTCAGTCCACGAATACGCGCCCCACTCCTTTTTGTTGTTGGAAGCCGCGTGGTGCTTAAGCATATATTTCTTTTTATTATCTTATTTTAGTTTCCTTGCCTCAGAGGGCACGTTAAGCCGTCGGTCCGGGTATCATACGAATACCTGTGGCAGTCATTATGGGTAGTCAGAAGTCCGAAAGTCTGACAACCGGTCTAACCTTAAGATATAGGCATTGCCGCGCAACTGAGTTGCGGAGGTCTGATGACAGTTTCTCCGTGTAAAAGACTGGTGTGCAGCTCACCGTTTAGACTAAAAGCTGACCCCAACATAGTTGGGAAAAGGCTAGGGAGAACGAAGAGCGATGAAGCCTCGTAATCAACATCATCGCACTCATTTTAGGATTCCATCGAGCACTGATATGTATGTAAAGATTTTGTCTGCCTGTGGTGATGCGAGTTCGTCCTCCATGACGCTCAGCTACGCTGCCAGTGATACGGTAGCGTGTTCAGAAGTGACTTATTATACTCTGCGTAGTGCCCAGAGCGATGGCCACAGTACGTTTCCGAGAGCCAGATTTCCACATTCCTACGGCTCTGATCGTTTTTTCCCAACTCAAGTGACATTTTCCGTCCTTAATAGCGTTCATGTATATTGATCTGACTCAGAAGTGTGGTAGAAATGGTACCGGTTTTGTCTCGAAACCGTTGCAGGATTTTATAGGAAAACGACTTGACAGAAGATTTTCAACTTTTAATCGAAATTCAAAAACATTCCTTTTTTAGATTATGAAGAGGTAGCTGAGAAACTATGAGGAGTCAAAAAACAAACAATTTAAGAACTTGCAGTAATTCGCTAAAATGTGCTTTATCCCTAGACACTTTTGATGTGTGTATTATGAAATGTAGATTAACAAAATTGAGGTCGTAGAAAGAGTAAGTATGCAAGTTAAAAAAGTCAACTGCCCTGCCGCCCGTGATAAAACGGTCATGTAACTGATATCTTTGTTTATGGCATACGACGCGCCGAATTGTACGACGCACAAACGGACAATTGTAGATGTGCGTGTGTACTTCGTTACTTTGTAAAAAAAGGTGTAGTTGTCTTTAAATACGCGACAAAATACAAGGAAAAAATGAGATTTTTTACGAAAAAAAAACACTAGATAAAATAAAGAATTCTGAATTCAATTAAGTAAAAAAGTGATTTTCGCAAAAATGCAGTTGTCTTTTTGTTCTTTGCGGCCGTCGATATTGTGTTTTATTTTGTTAATTTTTGTAATCAAGACTCGGTACTTCATTACTCATTGGTCTGTGGTGAAGTCTACATTGTTCTCCCATAACCAGTGAACGGAAAAAGTGAGCTAATTTACCTAAACTTCAAAGAACACCAGTCATCATCTGCCTAGCCTTTTTCCCAACTATGTTGGGGTCGGCTTCCAGTCGAACCGGATGCAGCTGAATATCAGTATTTTACAATACAATACAATACTCTTTATTGTACACAAAAACAAACAAGAAACAGTACTATAAAAATAGAGATGTACAATGGGCGGTCTTATCGCACTAGGCGATTTCTTCCAGACAACCTTTGGATGGACATGAAGCGCAAGAAAAAAGAGAGGGGTAGTTCTCGGTGCAACAATAAAATAAGGAGACTATAAATTAATTACTTTAAATAAACCTAAAAACAAATAAATACTATATACAATATATATTTACATGGAGCGACTGCCTATCAGACCTCCACAACCCAGTAACTGGGTAATACGATACTCTTGGTAAGACTGGTTGTCAGACTTTCTGGCTTCTGACCAACAGTAACGACTGTCAAAGATCTACAAATGACAGCCAGGACCAACGGCTTTACGTGCTTTCCGAGGCACGGAGGAAACTCGCTATGGTAAATGGTCACCCATCCACAGACCAACCTCGGCAAGCGTGGCTTGACCCGGAAGATCGGTCTATGCGGCTGTAATTATTTAGCCACGAGCTCCTCTTCAAAGAACACCAGTACCTATCCTAACCTATCCCGACGTCCGCTCTCAACGGACGTCGGGCGCTTAATATAATTCGTTGCATAGAAATTCATACAATTTTAATAAGCGCTTCCAACGCAACGTACTGTTCGCGCGCCTCGGATGCGTCTTAGCATCGAAACTTTTAAGTACATTTTATCTACACTTAGGGATGAAACGATACCACTTGGGTATCGATACTTTTACTCAATACCGCATCGGTCGTAAAGTATCGATACCTACTCGGTATCGAATGAAAAGTATCGATACTTACTCGTATCGGTCAATTTATTCGTAGAATTAAAGACAAATAAAGCGGTAAGTACTGATTTTAAGTTAATTGATAATACAAAAAAGACTCAGAAATAAAGTCGGTTTTTAATGTGCTCTCCAAAAATAATATTTTTTCAAGATGTTTGCCTACTAAACGATTCTTTGATGCAATGACTGTCGCGCTAGCTTTGAAAAACAATCTCTCACAAGTACCATACATGTTTTACCGACTAGACTAATAATCAGGACAAAAGTACTCATATCGCTACCGAGTACCGATACGAGTACTTTTGACCGATACCTACTTGGTACTCGGTTCCAAAGTATCGATACCAAAAGTACTTGGTATGTGTATGAGTATGTCCTCGTATTTACTCAAATCGTTTCATCCCTATCTACACTCATCGTAAAGTTCCAATTATGAATTCAGAAATAGTAGATACTTTGGTTTTTTATTTGAAAAAGTATCTACCGATTGCATGAGTTTCGATGAAGTAGTGTATGCAACTGCCTATAACCAGGAGCCCGATTCTACTAACAGAAAATTTTATCAATTGCAACGTTCGTTCGTTTCGTTCGTTTATTCGGACTGTTTTCGTTTACGAAAGCTATCAAATTGTTTG
This sequence comes from Amphipyra tragopoginis, assembly GCA_905220435.1. Taxonomy (NCBI): domain Eukaryota; kingdom Metazoa; phylum Arthropoda; class Insecta; order Lepidoptera; family Noctuidae; genus Amphipyra; species Amphipyra tragopoginis. The sequence goes on from HG992009.1 coordinate 19,735,127, forward strand.
ATAGCAAAAACAAAACCAAACATTTTGACAGTTTTCGTAAGCGAAAACTATCTGAATGAACGATTCAATTGCCATTGATAAAAGTATCTGTTAGTTGAATTGGCTCCATGGTATTAAAACACTCATCATCATTCTCCTGCCCTTATCCCAATTTATTTGGGGTCGGCGCAACATGTCTTTTTCTTCCATACTTCTCTATTAGTCGTCATCTCGGTAGTCACCCCCTTTCTAACCATATCATCACTCACACATTCCATCCATCGTTTCTTTGGTCTTCCCCTACTCTTATAGCCCGAACATTCATACCTTCGTGATTCATACTCAAAACTCTCCTCACTACATTTTCCTCATTTCTCCGTAACACGTGCCCAGGTATTAAAACACTCGTGTGATACTATTAAAAACCCCGCACAAAACCCGGTTTTTAAACTCACACTCGTGTTTTAATAACCCCTATTATTTAACAGTTTCATAAACCGCTGTTTTGGTACATCGTAATTGGTATCTTTTTTTTAATTGATCCAAAAGTTTCTTCCAGATTTGAGGCAACACCCAAAATCAGGCCAAAACCAAATGAGAGAATTCTCAGAAGAAAGTTTTTGTCTCAACAAGACATTGTAGAAGTTATGAGAAACTGCTTCAAGTTAATACTGTTTCCAAGAACACACTCGTATTCAGCGAATGTAGGATGTTCCCTAATTATTTTTGAATTGCAGATGTTTCTTGCAGCCGGTGAAGCTCGGAATATTTTGGCACAGAATATTTTTTCTTGCAGAAATAATGAAACAGATGACATTTTCTAACGAGTATAAGTTTAATGTCAGTTTTAGCGTGCAAGGTTTCATAGAAGTGTATATTTTTTTGTACATTTTGTTTGGTGATGTATTATTATGATACGTGGTAAGGCCGCCATTGTAGGTTTCCTTTTTTTCACAAACACAAATTAATCTCATTCAAATGAATATTACAAAAAAGTATACATATGGTTATACTTTCAGTTTCAATTTGTAAAATTCGTATTCGGGAAACAAAACAGTATTTTGTGCCTTTTAAGGTTTTCTATGCGGTTAGATCCGAATCTGTATTTTAATAACGTGTACAAATCGTAAAAGTTTAAAAACATATATTTATTTGTAAAAGAGTCTAGAATGTCTAGATACCTATAACTATGTATATCTACATTTAGTTTAGATCAATGAATTTTCCAATCAATGTCAAGCTTAGATTACTCAAATGTTCAGCTACTTTTGTCGCTGTCTGTACAATAAATATTATAAATAATAAGTAAATATTTTTGAGGAATATTCTTTTAGTTGATTTTTTGGTATCGATGCCGTACTGTATCATATCGTTAAAATATAATATTATTATAGTATATTATTACATAATATTTCGATTCGCGACCTCGCCGCGTGTTCAGCTCATGATTAACGGCTCCATTTGGGTTCAAATCTAGTCGTGCAATCCCCAAAACATGCATATAAATATCCTATCTATCGATATATGTATGTAACCTATCCTAACTAATATTATAAACGCGAAAGTAAGTCCGTTAGTTTGTTACCTTTTCACGCCCAAACCACTGAACCGATCATATTGAAATTTTGCAACTACGTTGTCAGGTTTACAGAAACGGACATAGCACATTTCATCTCGAAAAAGAGTAGTACTGTTCCCGAGGAAAACAAGACTTACGTTCATAGATGGCGCCACGTGTCTTTCGAATCACGATTGAATTTTATTATTATACAAACTTTAGTAGGTAGTGTGTTAAGAGTTTTTTTGAGCTTAATTAATGCGAGCGAAGCCGCGGGCAAAAGCTAGCAAATGTTATAATATAGTTCTATACTTTTTATTTTTACTCGTATGTCTTTTTGTCCTACCCAAAATCCGAACTAAAGCACCTGCTATAGTAGTGCTCCTTGTGAAAGAGTTCGTCCGGGTACTATTTCTGTCGCTAAGCAGCACTGCTGTCTTCCAGGTTGAAATTACAGGAACATGAGACTTTCCACTAAGGTTGGCAACGCATTAGCATTCCTCTTGGTTTTGTAGATGTATACAAGGTTAGTCGAAAAGCGGGTACTAATCCGAAATGGTATTAAAGTACCCTTAATAATAAATAACTTTTGTTCTACAATTTTCCCCAACAATCAATAGTTTAAGAGCAATAGCTATTCAAACATTTCATTCAATATAGGCTAAAACCTATCTTTCCTCAGATATAGGTAGGATATATAGCTGTGTCTACATTTAAGGTCGTATTTGGGGTCACATAAAATAAAGATCGTTTTGCATGTAAATAAACATGACCGAATTTTGAAATTTGAACCCTTGCTTTAAAACTCAGTGATACTTTAATTGAGCCGCGGATTATTAGACCCTCTTTCCAATTAACTTTGTATAGGCGGCGATAACCACATACAATCAGGTGGGCCGTGGGCAGGTATCTCACGCTAAAAAAAAAACCTGCAGTGCATCATTGCTTCCCTGGTTCCATATGACACGAGAAACATTCTAAAACACTCCAAATAAATAATACCTACATTTGTATCCACAACACACATCATTAAGTTCGCAAACAGTCACTCGAGTTTCAAGTTGCCAAACGGCTTGAACTATAAATTAACGTCAAGTGATATGTGGATCGGTGTACCAAACATTACACTAATGGAATAAAGAGATTCCCTACAAACTCCGATTTCCTGAACTAAATGAGAATTGTGTTTTCATTCTGTGACGTCAATCAGAAAACGGTATTAAATGGCGTCGAAAATCAATTCGCCAACGCTTTTTGTAAGGACAAAAAGAAAATCTAAATCAAATGTCAGAATAGCAAAAAGTATATATTTGTTTTTTTTTCTTTTGTGCCAAGTTCATTTGTATAGCCTATGTATAGCCATATAGCTTTGGTTTGCTGTTGGCTGGAATGTTTCGTTTGCCACATTCTTTTTTAGAAAACCGGGTTGAGAAAAATGTGGGCAATTAAAACATCAAGTGGTTTCGGACGCTTCAAAACTGCTCACAGTTTTGTTCGGTACAAAAAAAAGCCTTGATAAATCCTATCAATATCTGAACTTGACGAAAAAGATCGAAATAATTTTTTATATTTCAGCACAATACAAATAAGCGTCGAAAGGTGCATGGACTGGAATGGGGTGCATAAAAAGAGCCTCCACGAGTGACGTTACTTAAGTACGTCCGGCGCACCCTGGGCAGTCAGCCCAGCTACCAACATTGCTGACTGGCTAATCTTTTCTTCACAGCATGAGCTATTTTCGTATAGCTCATACTGACACGAGAGAAGAAGCGTAGAAAGGATTTGTTAAATTATCTTATTCATAATGGCGCTTCAAAACACCGTGACAATAAATTAGAAACAATCAGATTAAATCTTGTTTCAAATAGCTTTTTTTTGTGTAACGCACCCCCCTATCTTTTCTCTTTTATCATTGGTGTGTTAACAAAATACCTCAGAATAAATATCTATAAGCCATACTTTTCTGCAGAATCCGCTTGCCCTGGCGAATGCCACACGGCAGTTGGTACGCTTAGTGACAGGAGGTGGGATGATTCATGCCAGTGACATTTAATGAAACTCGGTCATACCGCTTGATTGACAGCACGCTTAGGCGGCTCCATCTCCAAACTAAAAATTGATCGTTCTGGTCTCTAAAATTTCAAACCTAAATATTTCCAGAACTACTTGGTTAAAATCGAGGCCAATATAATAATAGGCTTATTTAGATGCCTTCTGTTTGAAATAAAAATACGGAACACAATTAATATCAATATATAAAATGCGCCAGAGAGGTCAACCAAATACGGTGATTTTAGAGATCATCCCGGGCCTATTTTATATTCGTAAACGAGGCCTTAGCATCTCAATAATAGTTCCGTCATGAAACAGCAATCACCACCAGAGAGGTGGTATGCAGCTATGCTGCGATAATGTAAAAGCTAAGCTACGAAACTATGTGATCGTTTCCACTGATGCTATGCTATGTAGCGGAGCGAGTAAGATGCGCATCTCGAGCTATGCGACGTATCGACAATAAGGAAAGCACGAAGAGCGGCGGGCATAGCTTCACCACTCGCGACCATCCATAGCACGCATCCATAGCTCGCATCCATAGCACGCATCCACAGCACGCATCCTTCCATATAAAAAACGTAGCTTAGTTGAATCAGTTTCCACCAGTGCTATGCTATGTAGACCGATGAATATGATTGGTGGATATCAAACGCATCCATAGCAACGTTGCATACCACATCTTTGGTGGAAAGGCACCCATAAACTTGCCTACCAGCCAATCTAAGTGTGCCACCTGTGGTTTGGTTTTGGCCTTACCAATTGCGTAGAATGCCAACCACTTGGCCAAAAATATCGAAATGGTCGAAACATTTCATAGAGCAGTTAATAAAAGGATTTTCAAGTTTGTTAGGTTTCATAACGCTCGCTGAGTGAAAATAGCACACATCGGAGGTTTCATATTCGTTTTTGAAATGAGAAAATTAACAGTAACGGACAGATGGGAAATAGCGTTTTCCCGACCCAAATGTGGAACACCGAAAACTACATACAAGGTGTAATATAAATAAGTGTACAACCCCTTAAGGGGGTCACTGTACTCATCATTATGAACAACTTTTGGGACCAACCAGAAATCGCGGAAAAAATTAGCTGTTCCCTATATTTTGATGAGTAAAGGCCTCTACACACCAAAGCCGTAGCACACCAAACGGCCCGGCGGCTTCACCCGGCAGGTTATTGCCAGCGGGTTATTGCGTCCAACTAAGCGAGTGAACATGACGCAAAACTATTAGTGAGGTCCGCCAGGCTTGTTTTGCATCATGTTCGCTCTCTTAGTTGACCGCAATAACCCGCTGGCAATAACCTGCCGGGTGAAGCCGCCGGGCCGGCGGCTTTGGTGTGTAGAGGCCTTTAAGCGAACATTATTTTTTTAGTTTGGTCCCATAGTAAAAGTTGTTCATAATGATGAATACAGTGACCCCTTAAGAGGTTGTACCCTTATTTATGTTACACCTTGTATATTAGTGACCGAAATTGTCAATGAACAGATGACAGCATTATTTAATAATTTATGTACAGACTGAGCACATCAAGCTACCCGAAACTGTCAAATTTTCACAATCGACCTTGAACCTAATGCTTTTGCGATAAAGATGAAAATCTATTAAAGAAATTTGACAGATTGTAGTAGCTTTATATGCTGGCGTCTGTTACACAACACTTAATAAAATATAAATAATGAATCAGGAAAATAGCGTACAGAGGCACTGCTTATTTCTAAAGGTACAAGTCCGAGACGGGCTGCAAACTGCAGACTGCAACCGCAGACCGCAAGTCGCCATCGGAATAGTGCCTTTAAGTTGTGCACTTTAAAGGTGCTATTCCGACAGCGACTGCAATCGATACTACTCGCACCATCGCACCGCAAGCGATACTATTTTTGCGGTTTGCGGTCTGCTGCCTGTCTCGGACTTGTACCTTAAAACAAATCTCTTCCTGCAGACCAGTAAGAGAAGAATTTAGAACAAAAAAAAATAGCTAGGTCCACTCTGGTGTAGGGCCGGCCCTACCATAGGACGAACGGGAGCGAATCGGGGTCCTCTGTTTGTTCAACCACAGTTGAAGGCGGTTTTTATTTTAATCACCATTTCATTTTCTTTAGGAATCTTATTATACCCTTTAACCAACTCAATCGGATAAATCCGACAAAAAAAATCGTCTCTGTTTCGACAATATCGAATATACCTGTGTCCGTTACTATCCATATAGAGGTTACTAAAATTGTCGGATATATCCGACTGGGGCGGTTAAAGAGTTAAAAGGGGGTGCGTGAAAAGAGCCTCCATTAGTGACAATACTTCAGTACGTCCGGCGCACCCTGGGCAGTCAGCCCCGCTACCAACCTTGCTGACTGGCTAATCTTTTCACCACGGCATGATCCTTGTATACTCGTGCCGACACGATAGAAGAAGATTATTAAAAGACATTTTTTTTAAAGAATATTTATTTTCACTCACTTTGTTGCAGGGCCGGCCCTACCATAAGCGAACGGGAGTGAATCGGGGTGCTCTGTTTGTTCAACCACAGTCCTAGGCGGTTTGAATGGTAAGAGAGCCTTATTCACTCATTCAGTGCATGCGTGACAAGCGTAGTATTTAACATTTAATTTGGAAACCACGCTGAATTAATTCTTTCGGGAAAATTGTTATACAGGTTGTGGACGAATTCGTGTAATTCCTTCAAACGGCGTGATCTACTGGTAACATTAGGTACTTACAGAGGCGAAGGCTCCATACAACTCGATTCCTATCGGCTTCCCTTTCGAAACAAGTAGTTACTGGAATTCACGCATCACACTTGAGCAAGGTAAGCATTTTTTGGTCCGGCTTCCCTTTTAAGAAAATTCACCCTATGCCACTGGGTACTTATATGCTCTAAGGGTAACATAGATTAATCCTAAATTGGTTTTATTAAAAAAAAACTTTTCTAATTCTGAGTCATTTTAGCGCCTCGAGTTAACTGACTGCAAAAAGCGATATCGCGCTAGTCGTGTCCGCCAGCTGTGTCACCGTGCTTTCATTCATTTAATTATGATGATTCAGCCGAAAGACGTCCACTGTTTATGGCAACCCCCCCCCCCATCCCCTATTGGGGGGCAAATAGCGTTTGCCATAATCGCCACCCGTGGCAGGCGGGTTGGCGATCGCAGTATGGTTGTTAAAGTACTCAGAGAACGCTGCTGCCCATCCTCTAGTGAATCCCTTAGTCGCTTTTTACGACACCCATGGCAAGAGATGGGATAGTGCTATTCTTTACGTCCGGCACCACACGGAAGTTTTTCATTTAACTATGAGCCGCACAGAAATCGGTTAAAATTATTTTTTGCCAAAAAATAATTTTACTGACCCCATTTAAATTATAATGAAGTTTAGAAATGACTACTTTCGGTACCTAACCGCAAGAAAAAAAAAAGATTTTTATTTTATATTAGTAATCAAGCTAAATCCTGTGCAGTGTCAATCTCCACTAGTAGCAGATCACGTGGTTTTAAGGAATTGCACGAATTCGTTTACACCCTGTATTGTGATAATTTGGGTTACCTACCTATCTACCTACTTATTATGTGCATCTGAACTGAGGGATCAAAATATCTTAAATCTTTGCAAAACAAAAAGGTTAGGGAGGGATCAAGTTATTCGACCACAACTTTCTTGTATCGCGTTTAACAAAATTTTGGAGTATCCCATCAGATTAAAGATTTAAGAGTTGATCCCTCAGTTCAGATGCAAATTACTTATTTTAAAAAAATGGAGTCTTTGTTTTTTTTAACAGATATTAAAAATCATATCCATCAATCATTCAAGAATAAATACAGGTAGATATTTATTATTTACCGCATTTTTTTACATAAGTTGACTAGTTGAACGTCCTGAGTGACAGCGCACCGCACAGCCGGAATGAACGGCGCATTAAATAAATGTTCGAAACGTTTGAATTTTTATATCGACATTATTAAAACCAAAGTAAAATAAACGAAACACTAAACACGCGCAAACGCGTCAACTTTCCCGGGTGCACTAAGGCCAGGTATCAACGGTAAAGCCACGGTAAAGCCGTTCCGCAATCCGCAATTCGCCCGTGCGCCGTCACTCAGGACGCACACTAAGGGTCTCCCCACATTTATCGACGCGGAATCGGCTTAAGCCGAGTGCGTATCACCACACTACTCGACTTATCTATACAAACGGCTCGTTTCGCGGCGTTTCGGCGTCGCGACGCGTCGTCCGAGCCGAGCCGATGCGAATGGTATTAGTAACACCTTAATTACGTACCTAGACATAAATGCGTTTTTGACCGGTGTTAGCCGATTCCGCGTCGATAAATGTGGGGAGACCCTAAAGGTACAATTTCGTGCATCGCGGCCGATCGCAGCCACACGCGATCGATCGCGTGCGGCTGACGCGCGCGGCTAATGCGTCAATAGTCAGAGTATGAAAATGTATGGCACCGCTTCCGAAGTCTGCGACAGACGCGTGCGGCTAACGACAGATTAGTCAGTATATTATAGACACGACTATTGACGCATTAGCCTTAACCGGTAAAGCCCCGCCGTCGTCCCAGGACGACACCTGCCATTGTTTATCTATTGTGTCTATAGTTACAGTACTTGAGTAATTAAAATAAAATTAATAACAGTCCATCCGTCGTTTTTAAATTCAATTGACTTATCGAGTACTGTAATTATAGACACAATAGATAAACAATGGCACTGACGATCCGGATCGTCGCGCGGGCCGCTAGCGGTTAAAGGTACAATTCCGTGCATCGCGGCCGATCGCAGCCGCGCGCGGTCTATCGCGTGCGGTGGACGCGCGCAGCTCATGCGTCAATAGTCGTGTCTATAATAATCTGACTAATCTGTCGTTAGCCGCACGCGTCTATCGCAGACTTCGGAAGCGGTGCCATACATTTTCATACTCTATGACTATTGACGCATCAGCCGCGCGCGTCAGCCGCACGCGATCAATCGCAGGCGGCTGCGATCGGCCGCGATGCACGGAATTGTACGTTAAGGGTCTTACAACACTTATCGACGCGAAATCGGCTTAGGCTGGTCGGAAAAAGCTTTATGTCTACGGGCATAATGTATGCGAAGACGTTCGCCTCGGTTCGGCGGCGGACGCGGCAGCCCAATTTAGTTAGTACTTATATATATGTCTGCCTCGTTGGTCTAGCTGAGCGTGAGGTCCTGGGTTCGATCTCCAGGTCGGGCAAAGTGTTATTGAGTTTTTCCGTGTAGAATTTTCTTAGCAGCAGCCCGCAGTCTGGATTTGTGTGTGGTTGATGGCAATAGGCTCGCCCCCTATTACATGGGAATTAAACATCCCGGCGAAATGTGGTTGTACCATGCACGTCTGTACAACCCTTTGGGAAATATAGGTGTGATGTTTTGTTATACAATGTTATTTTTAGTATATTCAAAAACCGAGACACCCCAACAAGATTTTCATCAGAACTGCCTGAATATGTGTTTTTTTAAATAAATCTCCAAGTTACACCGTAGTTTATGTCTCGTTAAGTTCCCTAGTAAAGTGTGAAATGCCTGAGATGTGCTATAGGGGTTGTCTAATACACGGAAACTGACCGAGCGGACCATCTTAAGCCTCAAGGTGTCTATTCCCGTCAACTGTAATGGGCCTGTTATGGTACCTATTGAAAGAAAATTGAAATTTATGAAAAAAAAAAATGTGGTGTAAAAATATGTCAATCAATTCTCCTAGTGATTCTGAACAAACTATGTAGTTTCAGGTTTAGTATATACTAAAACTAAGCTTGAATAAATGCACACCACGGAATATTAAAATTCTGTATTCAGTGATGCATAGTTTATGCAAAATTCTAATTTTCTATCTGGTAGTGTGTTTCAGCTCTAATGGGCAGTAGGAACGAAACACACATACCAGTTTCGGTTATTACATAAAAAATCATGTGGTGTCGTTCTGTTATGACCCTTATTATAAAGCAGTAAAGCTGACATTAGCACGCCTATTGTTTACTATATGAAGTGTTGACTGATAAATGCAATTCAGCACACTGCTACCATAACGATTTTAATAATTAATTAAAGTTTAGTTAGATTCTGGATAACACCGCGTGCAGTACCTAAATTTGGCAAGTCATCTCTAAAATAATTCCTGTCTATGTGTATTATGTAGTTTTGTGATTCCTTAATAAATAGTGTTTTGTGATAAAGTAGTTTTTTTTTAAAAGACAATCGGAGTCGGTCGTCTAACAGTTCGTATGCAAGTTGTAAAGTGTTCTGAGGCTTCTTTCATAAGCATCTAACGGTCCGCGCCGTCAGAAAGCCTCCTTTTGTGTCCGCTAGTTGTTCGTGGCGTTAGTTGTAGCGAGCGACAATGGAAAACCCTTAATTTCAATATGTTGATCGCTGTTCGGAAACAGTACGGTTTTATTATATCAGGGCTGAATATTATTGCCTGACTTGCTGATTTAATATCCTTTATACGACACCTATAAGACGTGACCGTGCGGTTTATTCCGAGTCTACATCGCTGGGACTAAAGAAAAATTATCGCACATTGTATTTTTCTGAGCTGCAAATCTATAAGGTTAGGCTGTAGACACATTGAGCGTATTATGCGCGGCTACGCATCACGGTACATACAAATTCTCCTGCGCGGCCTCACCACGCGTATTTTACGTTGTTACGCTGAACGTAATAGGGCCTAGAAGTTTCGTGAGCGCATTACTGCGCAAGATACGCTAAGTGTGTTTTGGCCCTAACTTGGAAAGGGGTACAGCGCATATTATTTTTATTTAATTTTTTTCTTGGACTGTTTACATGATCCTAGGGGACCGTTTCTACGTAACCGGGCAGTTATTGACAAGACCTGAAGGGTCCCCAGCCAATGGGGGGAAGTAAAATACTTAACCTAAGCTAACTACTTGTACTACACTAACATCATGACTACCTGCAACAACAGCACTAAGGGCGACCCCTAGTGGGGTTTGATGAGGGCTGAATTATCGGTGTGATGAGTAATTACCCTCAATTAAAATTTGCATTATATTCTTTTGTATTTGCATACCAATGTTATGGTCAAATGTATTGGAACTGTTATGACACCCTAACATCTGTCACAACCTACATTTTTAAGCAAATAAATCACTTTGACCTTGACTTTTGACACGTATTTTTTCTTTTGTTAAATCTATGAATATTTGGAAAGATAAAACGCATCAAAACTCGAGAGCGGGCTGGCTGAATGGCTTGTGGCGTCAGAAGCAAGTAAAAATTGTACTTGTTGCCAATTTTAAAGGTGTCGTATCTTCGTCAATTTTGGTTTACGAAACAAAAGAAAAAGTACGGGTCAAATATTTTTTGACAATCTAACTGATGGACCAATTAGATTATACGAGAACGCGAGATCTGCCGTGGAATTTTTCAGTTATTTTATGTATTGTGCGGCATTATTTGCCCCCCCCCCCCTGGTTCTGCAGTTCTGGCCGGCCCCTAGATACATAACATCACGCCTGTATTCCCCGAAGGATTGGCAGAGGTGTATAGTACACCGTCAATTCGCCGTTATGTTTAAGTCCCATGTAATAGGGGGCGAGCCTACAGCCATCAACGGGTCAAAAATCCAGAGTCCGGCTGCTACTGAGAAATTCCACACGGTAAAACCCAATAACACTTTGCCCGACCTGGGGATCGAACCCAGGACCTCACGCTCAGCAGTCGAGCTTGCGACCGCTAGACCAACGAAGCAGTGCCCTAGATACGACATTGGTTAAACCATGGTCATCTCATCTCTAGTGTCAGCACGAGCTATACGAAAATAGCTCATGCTGTGGTGAAAAGATTAGCCAGTCAGCAAGGTTGGTAGCGGTGCTGACTGCCCAGGGTGCGCCGGACGTACTTAAGTATCATCACTCGTGGAGGCTCTTTTCATGCACCTCATAAACAGGGTGTAAAAAGACCCATCACATAGCGGAAATCTACGCACTCTGTTCATCAAACTATATTACATTGACCAAAAATAATTGCTGGGAAGCGACTTTTATTTTTAGGCATAAAAAAAACGTTTTTGTTTGTAGCGCGCAATGTAATGCACGTAACCGACTGTGCCTGTGTATGTCGTGCAGCGGCTACACAGCTGAGCCAAGGTGGTCGTGTGCGTTTGATATTCATTGCGATTTTGTAACTTCAAATGCGTAATTTGTGAGGAAAAAATAAAATTTTTGGTAAAGTTGTTTGGAAGAAAGTTTAGTATTATCACTTAGATTACGTTTCTGGAAAAAACTAAAAAAAAATGTATACTTTGACCTTCAATATCTCCAAAACCAATGATTTCCCAGGTATAGTCTGGTAGAAAAAAATGATCCCAATGATGGGTAGAATATGTGGTTTTCGTTATCGTTAAGGGTCTTTTTACACCCGATATACCATGGTAACGCTTAACAAAGTTCATATTCTCTGCCTACCCTTCAAAAATAACATAGTGGCAGTTACAAAACATTGTTATTGTCCTACGTAAATAAATATTATAATACGTACTATAATTCACACCTAAATTATAATTACCAGTTAATATTACTTACTAGGTTTCCATATCAAGTATTAATTAGTTAAGAACTTGTAAAGGTAACCTATACCTTGAATGGGACAAACTTATATTTGTACTTACCGAAACAAATGGCATTGGAATTTGAACCTTATTTGTGTGAAATAGAGTTGCCAAGCCAAGTGGAGTAAAGCTGCAAATAAAAATGGTATTTGGAAAAGTAGGTGTTACGCACGCCACACAACAAATATAAAAGTTAGGTACGAATGAAATCGATTCCAAACTACTTGATTAGTTTTTAGACAAGTCTTAAAGAGTTTTTTCTAGTTGTATGTGGTGTGTGCGAGGTAAAAGGTAAATTGCTAAGTTTTGCGTTTTCCTAAGGGCGCGTTGAGACGACACGCGCCCGCTAAGCGCACGCCACGCGCGTCAGCACCAGCGTCTAACTCGCTTTGAAATTTGTTGTATATGTTACCGGCAATGTGTATAATGCAGGTATTTTATACAATGCCTAGGCAATGTATAGAATGCCTGGGGCCTCCAGGCAATGTATGAAATATTATGAATTTTATTGTCCATTACATACTTTACCTAGGTAATGTATACATTTCCTAGGGATTGTATAGAATACCTGCTGGTCCACCGGCAATGTGTGAAGTAAATAGATTTGGTCATTCATTTGGGACACCCCGACATGGATAGGTTAGGTTCAAAGGGAATGACGGGGGCTAGAGTGAGCTCTAGAGTTTGGTTACTTTAAACCCTGCTGACATAAATAGGAGCCACGCGCAGCAGGGCTCTGTCGATTCTCCTTTGGAAACCCAAACAACCTTTCAAACATCCCCTTAAGTTTTTCATTTGTTTTTATTGTGCCTCGCGTGGAGTTTACTGCCTGCTCGCACGTATTCCCCTTCGCCGCTCTCGTCTTTTTCACACATTACCGGCTGCGCATTCGGTATTGTATATGTAGAATGCCTAGGCAAAGTATAAAATAAATTATATCTCATACATTACCTGAACGTTTTAGGCATTCTATACATTGCCTAGGCATTGTATAGAATGCCTGCATTATACACATTGCCGGTAACATATACAACAAATTTCAAAGCAAGTTAGATGCTGGTGCTGACGCGCGTGGCGTGCGCTTAGCGGGCGCGTGTACTTTACATCGATAAAAAATGTACGTTGAGACAAGGGACTAACTATTAAATTCCAAAGTTTCTGAGGAAGGAGCGACTCGCAAGCGAGGAGCGCGCGCTTTCGCGCCGAAAAAAATCGCGCAAATGTGAACGCAGCCTTATACCTACCTACAATGCTAGTTGTTCACTAAAGCCTCGTCGTAACTTTAGGCCGTGGCCTGTTACAAATGCCGTAGGCTGCGTCCGGCGTGACGCTATACGCCAATGGCTGACCATGCTTTGTTTTTTTTTTTTTTTTGTTTATTTCTCCTTCGTGACAATCTGAAGGCCAATTCTCATGATTAAAAATGTTCAAAACATAGTTTCGATCTAGTCTCAGTCTATTCTCAATTTCTTTTCAATATGACAAATGACATTCTTGTTCGTCAATAAACAACGTCGAACGTGAGATTATATTGAAATGAGATTGAAAGTTGACTGAAGCCAAAAGGGTGTTCTGGGGCCTAATTCTCCTAAAATAAATCTTGATAAATCACAACCGAACCAAGGCCGAACCGTTCATTCAGACAGTTCTCAATTTCAAAAGCTATCAAATTGTTTGACACAAAAAACAAAATCAATCATTTTGAAAGTTTTCGAAAACAAAAACTGGCTGACGGTTGTGGTTCGATTGCGTTTGGCAACAATTTATTTTAGGAGAATTGGGCCCCTGGTTACATTAAGTACTGAGCCATTTTGACAAGTTAGAATTCTCATTTATTTCTAGAATTTTAGTCTAATGTTGGTATCGGTAATAGATTTTAAGTTGACTGAATTGACACCATATCGAGATAGACTGAGATGATACTGAAACCGGACCGAACTTTAAGTGTACCAGAATACCATTTTGACGCGCCGCGCCGCTTCACGTCGCTTCTAGATCGCTCACACGGCGTCCTACGTGAGCGATCTAGAAGCGAAGCGATCTAGAATGGAGGCGGCGCGCGGCGGGCGGTTCGCGAGCTCGTAAGACAAAACCGCCGCTTTGCACCGTGTATCTGTACCTATAATAGCGATTGACCATGCCCTGCGTCTTAACGAATACATTAAATATTAGTTCTATATTTATTCTATCGAAATATGCGTAATACGCAATTTGTTCCGTTTTAGTTTTTATAAAAAATGGCTTCTTCTTTAACAGCTTCTATAAGAAGTAAAGCTAGCGATGTATTTCTAAGTAAATGAATTTCTTTCGCTTATAATGTGACAGTTTTGTCCCCATTACAATTCAAATTAGATTTTATTAATATTTTTTATTTAATATTTGTAATGTAGATATATCGAAGTTCACAAAATTTTGAAAAACAAAATCTTCTTTCTAAGCGTAGGTAGTTTCTGTGAACTTCGATATATCTACATTACAAATATTTATCTTTGTATTGTCTTTTTTAACTTAAAGTAATGAATTTTATAAGTACCTAAAAATAGTAAAGTAATTAGAGTTAATGTAGAACTAATCGCCTATCTAGATTTTGTTTTTTTGAAGTGCGTAATTAAAAAGTACATCGCTGGCTAACTGTTATAGAAGAAGCCATTTTTTATGAAAACTAAAACGGAACAAATTGCGTATTATGCATATTTCGATAGAACAAATATAGAACTAATTATTTAATGTATTCGTTAAGACGCAGGGCATGGTCAATCGCTAGGTACAGATACACCTTTGCATCGCATCGCATTGAATTCGCATGTCACCGCATCGGATCGCTTCGCAATTCGCGCTCGCTTTGAACCGCCTACGTAAGACGCCGCTTATGTGATTTTGTTTGGAATCTTTCCAGTATCTCAATGTTGCTTAATTAATGCTTATTAGGGAAATGCATTAAAGTGATCTCTCACACATGCCTCACGCGTTGTCAGGCGTCTGACCTAGTACGATAAGTCAGTTTGATATCAATTGTCTAAAGCGCAGTTCAGACTACGCTATAATACAGGCTGTAAGGGTAAACATCGTTATCCTTGAAACCAGTGGTTGGGTTTCATTTATAGAACGTAACATCAATGAAAAATAACAATTTTTTTTTTGTATAATTTTAATTTTTCCGCAAAAGCATTTCACCTTATTCGCGGGGGCAACAAGCTACGGTAGGGGGCGCGGGGAACGAGCCGCGTGGCCCGACGTACGGCCCCGCACAGTTTGCTACCCCAGTCAGTCAGCTGTCTCGTTAACGAGTGTGTGTACGCCGCGTCGTACCGCCGCCGCGCCGCTCATTTCTAGCGCGTATATTTTATTATTTATATTTATAACAAATATTGTATAGAACAATGATATCACTCATCATACATTTTATATGGACACGTTCACACGACGCTATGCTATAAAGTATAGGATTGCTCTATATGCTTTACTATATAGCGAAATAGTATAGTGTATTCTTAACTGCCCTTCAGACCAATATGATGAGCGAAAATTTTATGATTAAAAATCTCGTCAGAGGTACATATCAAGCTATGAGTTCCAGTATAAGCTGACCTCTCATTGTACGGAAAGCCTATAACTATGCAAGATCAGGTTACTGGAAATTTAGTGCGTACTTATTGATTTCAATCGGATTTGAAAATACTGCTACTCTTCCATTGCTTAGGATAAATCGTTTATTTATAATGAACGATATATCTTACCTGTGAGACAGAAATCAAATATCCACATACGGTTACGAGCGATTTGTTTTGATCAAAAGCAAATCCAGGAACTGGTCGAAGTGCGTCCATTTTGTAAATCGTTTTCTAAATGGAAGTCGTTTGTCTGGATGACTGTGATATATGCACAATGTCGAACCTATAGTGTTCTTGTGGATTTAAGAGAATCAGGGGTGAATTCAGGGGACAAGGGTCCGCAAGGGAAGGGCCTCCACAATAGAAGATTTTGTTTTTTTTTAGTAAATAAATAAAATACTCCCCTTCCGACGAAGACAAAAAAGTTTACATGCATAAGGTATTTTTTTGGGATCCCTTCTTTTCGCATAATGTTCTTTGTCCTAATATACTTCGGCATAACGATTTTGGCACAATTTGTTTTGGCATAATAATACTTCGGCATAATTTTTTTAGGCATACATTTTATGTTGGCATAATCATCTTAAAGACTAATTTGTTTTGGCATAAATTTGTTTCGCATAACGTTAGTAGGCCTAATGACTATTAGCATAATGTTAGTTATGATACAAATGTTTTTACCATTGTCTAATAATCTAGTCGCAGGCGCACCCCGACACGGATAGGTTAGGTTCGAAGGGGATGATGGGGGCTAGAGTGAGCGAGCGAAGCGAGCGAACGAAGCCCCCGTCATCCCCTTCGTGTTAGGTTACTTTAAACCCTGCAGACAGAAATAGGAGCCCCGCGCAGCGGGGCTCCGTCGACTCTGCTTTGGAGCCTCAACCTTACAAACATCCCCTTAAGTTTTTATTGTGAAAATGAAAGTAGGTGACGAATAATCGTCTCATGAAGAGGCCTTGAAGGTGTATAAAAACAATTTGTCCAGTAATCCATTTTGACCTTTAAACGATTTGGTCAATAGTGTAATAAATAATTTAAACATTGATATTCCAGACTTTGATCAGCTGAACTTTTGATCAAATGACCACCGTTATTTTAAACTTTGTTGATTTGTACGTTGTTCTTTTGAAATTTGCTCCGGAAATTATTTTATTGTTATACCTATAAAAATATGTTTTAATATCATTATGCGTAAATAAATTTATGCTTTAAGATATTATGCTTAAAAAAGTTGTGCTTTAGAACTTTATGCTTAATCATTATTATGGTTAGAGAAATTATGCTTAAAAAAATTAGGTATGCGTAAGCTGTTATGCGTAATTATATTATGCGAAAATATAATTATGCCAAACAAAATTATGCTAAGTTATATTAGGTCTTAAAATTTTATGCAAATGGATAGGGAACCTTTTTTATATTTCAACGGGCCTCCAATTCTTCATTTCTCCAGAGCCTCCAAACGTTTTAAATCCGGCCCTGAAAAGAATATCTTATCGTTCCAAGAGATTTTGGATTCATTGTAATCGGTCTCATTAAACGTGCATTAAGTGGCTACCGAGCTTATGTTCTCGAGCTGGGTCGGGAGAATGTTAAGTGTAAAGTTTTTTTGTTAGAAAATTCTCAGTTACAGTTTGTAACTGGAACGGAAAATGGCGTTAGATTAGCCTCTTCGTGGGGCACTATACCCTTTTCACCGTAAGGTGAGTCTTAACCTTTCTTTACAAAACGTTATCATGTAAAGAATATAATAGAAATGCTTCCATCAGCAGTTTTGAGTCGGCGATATTAAATGCGTCACCGACTATCGAGATCGCGACTCCGGTAGAGGTTACGACATGCATAAGTACGTCGACCCCTAAACTAGCTTACGCTGCCGTTGCCGCCGCCAACAAATCCGGTGCGTCGCAAGCAAAGCAGGAAAAAGCGGATAAGCAGAACCACTGTAAATCCTTTCGACTGCAGGGTTCCGAAAAGGAAAAGTGCGATAAGGAGGGCTTTATCAAAGTCGAGAAGAAGACGAGAAAGCCCACTTCTCGGAACTAGTGTGGTACCGCACTGACCGGACCGAATCACCTGCTGCGTCCTGCTGTACCAACGACGCTGCTATACGTGTCTCGGCTACATTACTCTACAAAGGCCCAGGAGATTGTAGAGTACATCCGAGTGAATACCAATTCCACCCTGAGGGTCGAACGGTTGGAGTCTCGCCACAATGTTAATTTCAATTCCTTTGTGGTGAGAGTGCCGACTGAACAGCTGTCGACGTTCATGAAGGAGGAATTTTGGCCGAGAGGTGTAGCGTTCCGACGATTTCGGGGCCGGCTACCAAACACCGCGCGACACACGACGCCGACTCCTCGTGTGATTTAGTGTTAATATTTTATTGTTTATGTATAGTATTTTTGTTAGTTTTGTAAGTTTTAAACTGTATTGTATTATTGTATTTTGTTAATTAATATGTATATTTTATGTAGTGGTTTCGCCTAGCTTCCACGACACAGGCAATCCTAGTGTGTAAGCTAGTGCCAAATGTAAGTTTATTTTTACAATAAAGATTATTTTATAATTTTTATAAAATAAATATAATAAATTTGTTTTACAAAAACAAAACAAGGATAATACAGGCTGTAAACGAATTCATGTAAGTACCTCTACCGTTGGGAACATGCCGCTCGTGTGTAAGAGCGCTTATTCCTTCAAACCGCGTGATCTACTAGAGACACAGATTGACCAAGCAGTATTTTTTTCGATTCAGCAAAAATATTTTTTCGTAACGAAAAACCTGATGTTCTGTTTCTGAGTCATTTTAGCGCCCCAACTTAACTGACTGCACGGAGCGATATCGCGCTAGTCGTGCCTGCCAGCTGTGTCGTCGTGCTTTCATTCATTTATGCGTGGCATCGAAATTTTCTATCACATAAAATTATTTTTTTGCAAAAAATATTTTTTGCTCTTTTTTTTATTGAAACATTATGAGGTGGTTTAAACACGATGACTTACGTCATTGTTACGTAATTTCGTCGTAATTTCATCGTTACGTAATTGACACCTAGTTCGTAGTTTGACAATACTCAGAGCGTATACGGGTGTGTATACGCTATTGACGTAACGAACTTTATTTTTATTTATGATGAATTACGGTTTACTCACGTGCATTTTTCGGGATTGCCCGACTAGTTTCGGACCCAAACGGAGCCCTTAATCATGAGCTGATCACGCGGCGAGGTCGCGAGTCGAACCCTATATAATAATATGTGTGTACTATGTAATGTGTACTAATATGAATGTGTCTCACGAAATTTATAATACAAGAACTTTATTTTGTGGTTTTATGGAAACGTCAAATACAACCTATTACATTGCGCCAACTGTTGTTGTAATAACATTTAGAGTAAAATACTTTTCCTGTAATTATCTTAGGAGGCTAGTTCTCTCTAAGTATGGATTCGACAAGTCTGTTAAACTGGGTCATTTTTGTTTAAGAACGCCAGGTTCAAAGCCTGGCTTAACCCAAAATTGGATAAGCCAGGCGCCGTACCAGATTCATTCAGAAAACTTAAAAGTGAGTTCATTTTCTACAGAATCCATTCATTTGCGAATGCGACGCATTTCCGTATTTTTAGTCTAGTAGTAGTTTAAGGTGTAATAAACATGGTGCTTGTTAATTAGGTATTTTTAGATTTAAAGAACTGTTAAGCATAGTTCAGACTACGCTATAAAATTCGCTATAAAGTATAGCATATTGCATCATGAGCTATATGTATAACAGGTGTAAGGGACGGTGTACCGAAAATTGAAACAGTGAATTCAGCTCATTATTCTGAATTGAAAACAAGTGGAAATTTTGCTCGGAAATTTTCCGACTTTTCCGATTTTTCTTTTCACAAATTTTACAATTCTCTGCTGTAAAATAAGCAATCCTATTAGGACACACAGCACGTTGCAAAAATAAAATGTTTTTTTTATAAATCGGAAAATTCGAAAGATTTCGTTGATATTTTCACGGATTTTCAATTCAAAATAATGAATTAAATTCACTGTGTCAATTTTTGGTAACCTGTTCTTTACACTCAGTTTATTTACCTGCCAAAACCCTTATTGACGAACAATAAAACAGGCAAATTAGCAATTTCCAGGAAATTCGGAAAATTCCGAGAGAAAAAACCACTTTCGCTTCAGAATAATGGGCTGAATTCACAAATTTTTTCAGTTTTCGGCACACCGTCCCTTACACCCAGTATAGCATAATGTTCACACTATACCGACACATTATCGTAAAAAATCCAATTTAAATATTTTTTTGACATGTATGGAAAGTTAAAAAAAAATACGCGATTTTTGATAACTTGTAGAACAAAAGTTGTTCAATTTCCGATACCGAGTAACCCCATAAAATTCTTAGAGTTGATTTTTAACACCTTGTATATAATATACAAGGTAAGTCAGAAAGGGGGTACTAATCCAGACGGGTGTTATAGTACACATAATAATGAATAACTTTTGTTCTACAACTTTTGCCAAAAGTCAATAGTTTAAGAGAAACAGTTGTTCAAAAATCTCAAAAAAAACTCTAAAATCTATCTATCCCCAGTTATGATCAGTTTTGTTTACATTTTAGGTCATATTTGAGGTCATGAATTAGAAGCACCATTTTCTGAATTTGTAACTTAAGCAGGAATGAAGAATTTTTGAAAAAACTAGAATAAAAATCATTTTATTTGTTTTTTTTTTTTATCGAATTTTGAAATTTTAATACTTTCTTTCAAATAGTCATCAGCGATACTATAAGTGGGCTTCGGATTAGTACCCCCTTTCCGACTAACCTTGTATACTTTTACATGGGACATAAAGCATAACGGCGAAATGTTGGTGTACTATACACCTCTGCCAACCCTTCGGTGAATACAGGCGTGAGTTTATTTTTATCTCTTGTTAGCTACCACTATACTTAACAATAAATAAGAGTGCGGACGTTCCTCGCATCTGTTCATACTTCACTAGACGCGTTCTATAAATCTTATTCATACTTCAAGGTTGTCCCATTGCCATTCCATCCGCTTCGTCTCCTATAAAAATAGATAATCGCTTTCGTTCGGTACATTTGTCGATACCTCGCAATATTTACCCAACTGAATAAACCTATCGAATGTCGGCTCTATTTATTTATCTATGTCCCGATTTCTGCTGGTATTACATTTTGGATTCCGTTCTGAGGGTAGAATATTAAAGAAATATGATGAGAATTTTTTATATATATACTTTTAGGAATTCTGTAGAAATGGGGATAGTTTATTTTTGGTTTAAGGCTGAATTTACTAACGTTAGATATGTGTAGGTAATTCCATAGCAAGGGAAATAACAAAACAAAGAATGTGAATAATCATTGATTTATTGCTTATATTTGAAATAAAGCACCATTACATAAAAGTATTTATTACCTAATTACCTAATTTAAATAATCCACGGTACTTACTTGAACACTAAACACTCTTTACAGTTTCACAGTTCAACACAGACTGACTAGCTAAAATGGCGCAACAGTAAATTATAATATCCCCACCTTTAAATCAGACTAAAGTAGTCAATTGACATTCTAATATGAAGTGGCGCCGTTTTAGTAGTTTAACCAAAATATATTATAAAAACAATTCGAAAAGATTAATACATACTTATAGATTAATACATACTTCATAAATAATTAGGATTTAATTAAATTACCTGAATTTATATAATAATAGCTAACATTCGGCCATCCAAATTTTTCGTACGACCTCGTACGATACAGAAATATACATAATCAACCATAAACAAAGCTCATTATTTTTAACTACATAACAAACATGCCTTAATCATTACAATATACATAAAATCGAACTCAAGTTTGTTCTGAGCTGGCAACGGGCCCCACTTTGTCCCGAATACCATTAACAACAAAACTCATATTGTCCTGAATACCAGTTGCAACAGGCCCCACTACGTCCTGAATACAACTGGCAACAGGCCCCACTTTGTCCTGAATACCAGTTGCAACAGACCCCACTACGTCCTGAATACAACTGGCAACAGGCCCCACTTTGTCCTGAATACCAGTTGCAACAGGCCCCACTACGTCCTGAATACAACTGGCAACAGGCCCCACTTTGTCCCGAATACCATTGACAACAAAACTCATATTGTCCTGAATACCAGTTGCAACAGGCCCCACTACGTCCTGAATACAACTGGCAACAGGCCCAACTTTGTCTTGAATACTACTGGCAAAGGGCCCCAATATGTCCCAAATACCATAGCAACAAGCTCCCTTTTACATAATTACTTACATATTCACTGTGAAATAAAAATTATTAAACAAGTAATCATTGTACATTGTTTACATCATAAAACATAAATTAAACTGAATCATTCAAGGCATTTAAAACCATTCAGTGACGACGGTGAAATATTTATTCAGACTGATCACTGCAACTTTTATCGTCAGATGAGTCATCATGTGGTCTGCTAAAATTTAGCCAGGGCTTTATCTTGTCTATTGCCACTACAGCAGAGTAACGTTTATTACCTTTTCTTGTCAATGGAGTGTCTTCTATTTGGAACCTATCACAATCGTAAATTTTAATTATCTTGTATGGACCTTGATATTTAGGTATAAGTTTTTTGCTTTGCCCAGTAGCGGGTATCTGTCTTTCAACACTAACTAAGTCACCAACATTAAATTCTTGAGGCTTACATCGTTTTCTATCATAATATTCTTTCGACTTTTCTTGCGCAGTTTTAATATGTGAATTTATATCCTCCCTAATTTCTGTTATGTCCTGTCCGTCTGTAATGTCAGTCACATCTTTACTTAATTCCGAAACTATTCTGTTTTCACTATGTCCTGTTAGTCTTATTCCAAATAAAGCCTCGGAAGGAGTACGATTAATGCCTTTATTGAAGGTATTGTTCATACCCCATTGCACATCGGGCAGGTGGTCGTTCCATTTATTATCAGCCGAGCCTACGCATTTTGCTGTAAGAGAATCAACTATTGTTTTATTGTAACGTTCCACCTGTCCGTTGGCTCTGGGTGTAGCTACAGCATTTAAAATATGTTTAATACCCTTATCAGTCATAAATTTCTTGAAGGACTCACTGGTAAACGAAGTTCCACGGTCAGATATCAGCCGTCTTGGAACGCCAAAAATTCCAAAGTACTCGCGAAAAACTTTTATTGTAGTATTTGATTTTGTATTCCTCACTGGTTTTAAATAAATGTAACGAGTATACGCGTCGACTAAAACGAGAATATGCACGTTCCCTCTGCTACTACGCACGAACGGTCCCACATGATCTACGTGAACTGTATCGAATGGAGTATCTATTTTGTCAATTGGATGCAAAAACCCAGGTTTTTTACCACCTAAGGATTTTGAGTAACTGCATTCTAAGCAAGATTTTACATATTTTGTAACAAACTTCCGCATTTTCGGGAACCAAAAATTTGACTTTATCTTGTCTAAGGTCTTGTCTAAAGCAAAATGGCCAATGTCATCATGATTTTGTTTGGCAATTTGCCAACGGACTCCCTTAGGCACAACCCACTTATCCCCTGTAGCAGTAACTCTAAACAATTTATCATTTTTTAACTTGTAATTCGCTTTTATATCTACAACATTATCTAAATCCGGATCTTTTAATATCCCTACAATTCTTTGTATTTCACAATCTGAACTTTGTACTGTGGATAACCAATTATCAGTATTAACTGACATTATATTGTATTCTAATGTTTGGGAGTCTTTAATAGGGTTACGACTAAGGGCGTCCACATGAGACATCGACTTTCCTGACTGATATTCTATAGAGAAATTGTACTCCTGCATTTGTTCCCACCATCGAGCTACACGAGGCAACATATCCCTTTTTTGGAAAGTGGCTCGTAAAGAATTGCAATCGGTTAATATCTTAAATGGAATTCCGATTAAATAAACTCTAAATTTATGTAACGAAGATACGACTGCTAAGGTTTCAAGATCATAAGATGAATAATTTTGCTCCTCTGGCGTCGTTTGTCGACTAAAATATGCAACTGGTCTGAGACCACTGTCATGTCTTTGAAGAAGGATACCAGCAACGCCTAACTTACAGGCGTCTGTGTGTAATTCAGTCGTTAAACTTGGATTGTATAAAGCCAACGTGGGCTTTCGCACTAGTTCACTTTTTAACGTCTGAAATGCATTTTCCTGATCTGGTCCCCAAACCCACTTAATATCCTTCCTCAATAAATATGTCAGTGGTTTAGCTATAATTGAAAAACGAGGGACAAATCTTCTAAAGAAACTAGCCAGCCCGAGAAACTGGCGAATATTATGCTGGTTGACAGGGGTGGGGAACTTCTCCACTGCCTCTACCTTCTTTGATCCTGGTCGAATTCCTTCGACGGAAACTTCGAACCCTAAATATTCGACTTTGGGACTAAAGAAAACACATTTTGACAAGTTTAAAGTGAGGCCGGCCTCATTGAACAATTGCAATATTAATTCTAAACGTGATATGCCCTCATCAAATGACTCTGACGGTATAATGACGTCATCAAGGTAAGCCATGGCTTCCTTATGGCGGGCTGATCCTAAAATTTGGTTCATCAAACGCTGAAAAGTTGCCGGAGCGTTTGCAAGACCAAACGGCATTCTATTAAACTCGAAATGGCCGTCTGGTGTCACAAACGCTGTTTTGTGCTTATCATCTTCCCGAATAGGTATTTGGTAGTACCCCGATTTTAAATCGAGCGTTGTATACAGCTTATGGCCAGCAAGAACATCTAATTGATCATCAATAAGAGGCATTGGATATTTCTCTTTAATTGTAGCTTTGTTTAGGGCCCTATAATCAATGCATAGTCTAAGCTCTCCACTTTTTTTTTTAACAAGCACAATTGGACTGGCGTAAGCGGAAGTAGATGGACGAACTATACCATTTTCCAACAATTCAGAAATCATATTTCTGACTTGCTCCTTTTCCTTGAAAGCCAGCCTATATGGCCTGTAAACTACAGGCTCGTTGTTGTCTAGATTAATAGCCATCTCTCCTACTGTAGTACAGCCTAACTCATTTAAACTGAAAGCAAAACAACTTCTATATTTATTTAATAAAAAGAGTAGCTGTTCTCTTTCATTATCAGTAATCTCTAAACTGGTATTTAAATGATGGTCACTAATAAGATTAGAAGCGGAGACTCTATGAACTTTGAAGCTACGTTCCTCTCGGGCAATTCTACCTCTAGCGATAAGTTTGTTTTTATGAAGAATAATAGGCGTTTTACTCCAAGTGTTAAGCACGATTTGTCCAAGCTCCCTTGAATCTGAAATAAACCCGAAAGGACTGAAAACACAGCATCGGCTTCAAATCTTAAACCTCCATCGATAAACAACTCCCCTTCGTAATTGGGCTCTGTACATACTTCGACAATTGTTACTCCAGAAATGGTGGTGTCACTTTTACAGTACAGACTAATCTTATTATTTTCAACGATATCGTTACTTAACTGTGAAATCACTAATCGATCATTAGATTTGTAAATTTCAATATGTGGTTGCTCTGTAAAAGTGTGACCAATCATTACTGGTATATGCATTGCATTATCTGGGACTATTACCAACTCTACATTAGCCACTACATCGTCGATAGAGATATAAACAGATTGTTTCCCTAAAGAGAAAACGGTCGAATTACCGAAACCAATCAAAACAGAATTATCTTTCTCGTAGTTTACACCTAATTTTTTAAATTCGGATAATTTCATCATAGAACACTCGCTACCAAGATCAATATAGGCGTCAAACGGGATACTGTTAACCAAAGCTACTTTAAAATATTTATCATTGGTTTCCATTGAACTACAAACGCGCATAACATTCTTCTCTATCCCAGGAAGTTTCGTGTAACACTGATCAGTGTCATGACCTGATTTGTTGCATCTACTACACTTTTTAATTGGTTGCGGACATTGCTGCATGTAATGGCCTTCTTGTTTACAATTAAAACAACGTGGTGTTTTATTTTGAAAGCGCGTTTGAGAATGGGGTTCCTGAGGTCGAACAGGATTTTTACTGGTATTGATTCTGCGTTCAATACTATGTTTAATCATTTTGGCATTTCGTAAATATGTAAGCAATTTATTAGGGTCGTCGAATTGTACTGCCTCTGCACCTAAGCGCACTGAGCGATCATCAATACCATGCAAGATACACCCCACAGCTTTCTTTCCAGTTATGTCGCACCTATTAATTAAAGCTATTTTGTCATAATAATAGTCTTCCAAAGAATCCCCAAAACGAGCACGTTTAGCTAACATATCACTAAGCATTTGTCCATAGTTCTCTTCAGAGGGAAAAGCCGCTAGAAGTTTGTCCTGCCATTCCTCCCACGTAAAAAGAACAGACGTTAAACCCTCGTACCATCGTTGAGCTACTCCACGTAACTTCGGAAGAGCAAAATGGATGGTTTGCTTTCCAGTCCAACCATAAATAGTAGCGCATTCATTTACCTTATGAAGCCACATGGTCATCGTTTGCTCTTTTTTTGATGGGTCAAATTCTGGTACAGTATTATTAAGAGTCCCTAATTTAATCATTGAATCTTCTCCCCGTAAAGACTTTAAGGCTTGTAACAGTTGAGGAAAGCTAATGTTAGTAAATGACTCACCGACATCATCTGGCTGCGGTTCGCTGCTAACCTGGTTCCGTGCCGCAGTCGGTCGCAGGTTTTGAGTGCGGCCTGTGGGCTGCCTGCAGTCTGCTCCGAGGATCACCGACCGTTGGCTGCAGTAGTCGCTCAACAGGCTCTGCGACCGGCTCCGTCTCGGAGAATGTCGACTCGCCCGGCTCCTGTTTGCCCGACTCCTGGTCGTGCGGCTCCTGCTCGCCCGGCTCCCGCTCGCCCGGCTTCTACTCACCCGGCTCTTGCTCACCCGGCTGCGGCTCGTCCGTGTCCTTCTTTCCCGGCTCCGGCTCGCTCGGTTCTGGCTCGCACGGCTCAGACTTCTGGATCGCAGTCGTCGGCTAGTGCGTCCAGAATCCATATGACCCTGAGCGCAGGTCCCACGGCTACGCCCTGAATGCCGCTCTCGGCTGAATGTACGCCTCTCCAAATGACGTGGTGTATCCACATCTCGACCAGAAGGGCGCACTCTGCTTCGCGATCTTCGTGCACTCCTATCACTCTCTTGGGCTCGTGATTGCCTGCTTAGCAATGCTTGAGATTCATTCTCCATCGTTATGCTGAAACAAGAAATCACCGGACAAAAAAAAATTGTTTATGCACCTACTTTTGAAGCATTCAGGATATTATAATGATAATTATTCTTTTAAAATTCTCTGATACTGTTTACTTCAACATTTCATTCAAGCAAGAAATAGCAAAATCATAGGTAACGTTCCATTGCAGTTATATACACGGAACATTTAAGGGAAAAAAAATAAAGCAATAAAACAGTCAAAAGAAAAAAATTTACTTTAAGTTCATAGCCCACTTCTGAAATGTAGGTAATTCCATAGCAAGGGAAATAACAAAACAAAGAATGTGAATAATCATTGATTTATTGCTTATATTTGAAATAAAGCACCATTACATAAAAGTATTTATTACCTAATTACCTAATTTAAATAATCCACGGTACTTACTTGAACACTAAACACTCTTTACAGTTTCACAGTTCAACACAGACTGACTAGCTAAAATGGCGCAACAGTAAATTATAATATCCCCACCTTTAAATCAGACTAAAGTAGTCAATTGACATTCTAATATGAAGTGGCGCCGTTTTAGTAGTTTAACCAAAATATATTATAAAAACAATTCGAAAAGATTAATACATACTTATAGATTAATACATACTTCATAAATAATTAGGATTTAATTAAATTACCTGAATTTATATAATAATAGCTAACATATGTTTAACCGAGGAATAATAAATAGTGACAACTTTTATATATTTTATAGTATTTACTTAACCTCCTGCCTACTCGAAACACTTATTCTTTTTTCAATATTATTTTGAAACTAACGCTAAAGCCATTGTTGTTGAAAGCTTCAAACTTTGAAAAAAATAATGAAAAAATCCTAGATCTGCATGCTAATGGCACAACACACTCATAATCGCTATGGCTTTGATTTTGACAGGTCAACAATTTCCATAGCAACGTATGTATTAACAATCCGACTTCTCCACGCAATGAATATTGTTGTATGGTCAAAATCGAAGCAATAGCGATTACGAGTACCTACGTTGTGCAATTAGAATGCTGAAAAGTCAAAGTATTTTTTTGTTATCTTGTTTTGTCCCACTGCTGGGTGTCCTCCACCATTTTTTATATTACGAAGGTATAAATAAGTCTGTGTCCTACAAATAGTACGCTGCCTATGGCATATCTTTTTGGAGCGTACTGCACGTATTTTTACACGTGTAATCTGTGGGCTCATTTCACTCAAAGTTCGTACAGCGCCCTTCGCGTCCAGTACAATAACGCATTCAGGGTGCTGATGGGGCTGCCCCGCTACTGCAGCGCATCGGGGATGTTCGCAGAAGCTCGCATGGACTGCTTTTACGCGGTAATGCGAAAGCGGTGCGCATCCTTGGTCCGTAGGGTGCGGGCCAGCGCCAACAGCATCCTGATTATGATAGCAAGCAGTTTAGACTGCGTGTATGTGAACCACTGCTGCAGGGTTTCAGCTAGACCTGTGACCTTGCGGTAGTGAGGTCACAAACAAAATGTATTTAATAACATGTATACCTACTATAATAACACTATGAGTCTTGTGACTTGAAATAAAGATTATTATTATTATCCGTTTATTCATTGTATATACATATTAAATTATATTTTTAAATACATATGTTATAAAAAATACGCGATTTCAAGTTTTGTCCCATAGTAAAAGTTGTTCATAATGATGAGTAGGTACAGTGACCCCTTAAGAGGTTGTGCGTTATTTATGTTACACCTTGTAGAGGTATTTAATTACATTGGCAGTTTAACAGAGTTACGCATGTTTTTAGTGGCCATTTTTTCCATCGCTTGTCTGAGCGATTCTTGCGTAAAAAAGTTAAGAAAAACAATAAGGTACAGCTTGTATACGATCATTCAATGTAGCAATCATTAGGAGGTTCACGTTCAGCGGTGGCTGTTAACGGACTGTTAATACCAATAAGTCAAAGTTAATCTCTCGTCAAAATGTTAATAAACTTCTGTTTGTTTCTTTGTTGAACCTAAAGTTGCCCAAAAGTTCAATCGAATAATTTTTGAAGTTAATAACGTAAATTTCCTGCGAAGAAATAAGTATCAACAATTTTCTCGTCATCCAGGACTTTCGGTCATTTAAATTTATTTATTGTAAACTTTTTTCATTTAACTTTGCAGCTGTGAATTTAAAACTATCTTAATGCATCTTAGAGCCATTACGCACTGTCGACTGGTCGCCAGAGGGTCTCTCGGCGACCAAAACATAAGCATAGTCGTCCGGGCGCACGGCGACCAAGTGCGTAAACCCCTATTTAAACTATAGAAAGTCACAGTCACCGTCGACCAAGTCTCCGGCGACCAGTCGATAGTACATAATGGCTCTTAGTGATGCTTTAGTAAAACTTTTTGAATCGTCTTATTACTTATGTTTTATCCCGTTTGGGGACAGGCCGTTACACTTAACGGCCTGTCCACATCTCCACGTCACGACGTCGTCAACGTGGAACGGTGCGGTAACGTGGCACGGTGCGTTAACGTAACGTGCAAAATTTACGTTACCGTATCGTACCACATTCCGCTTCTAGCCGCAAGTGCACACGTATAATTATGCGCTCTGCCCGCGCTCTCCACGCCCGCGAGTTAGTCGCCGTCTATGTGCTCCGATGCTTTAAAACCATACCTTACTGTTTCTCTTATTAAAATTCAGGATCTACATTGTCAACGATAAATCTAACAATGATCCTGACGAGCATTTTCACGATACGGTAACGTAAATTTACACGTTACGCCAACGCACCGTGACACGTTACCGCACCGTTCCACGTTGACGACGTTGTGACGTGGAGATGTGGACACGCTCTATAACTTCCTCACTGCACGCTGGGAATAGACGCATGTTGTAAGATTCAACAAAACCCAGCACGCTTGATAGTAGGAGCTATACGGTCCATCTGGCTAGGCCCTCACAATAAAGTCAACCAAGCAGTTTATTGTGTTCTGTTTTGCGTAGGTGAGAGGCAAAGGGGTGTAGGGGAATCCCTCTATATCTCTGTTACTTGGATTCGTGTGCTTAGACCCTATTAGCGCATCAAGTGCGATTAGGGCAACACGTGATCCAGTCAAATATTAAAAAAAATGTGCATATTAGGCCACCTGCACACGTTCCTCTCACCACAGTCAAAAGTGGCTGGCCACAAAGCTGCGTACCATCGAATGGGGGTTTTGATATCAAGGGGCGACATTGATAGTTACAAAAAATATTGCATTTGGTCATATATCTCTGTAAAACCGGCCAAGTGCGAGTCGGACTCGCGTACGAAGGGTTCCGTACCATTATCTATAAAAACGGCAAAAAAATCATGTCTGTTGTATGGGAGCCCCCCAAAAATACATAATTGTTTTATTTTAATTTAATTATTTATTTTTAAAGTGAATATTTAACTCAATATTCTCTGAATATTTCAAGCGTCTACCTGTTGCCGTTATCAATATCTGTTTTATTCTGTGTTTTAGTATTTGTTGTTATAGCGGCAACAGAAATACATCATCTGTGAAAATTTCAACTGTCTAACTATCACGGTTCATGAGATACAGCCTGGTGATAGACGGACGGATGGACAGCGGTGTCTTAGTAATAGGGTCCCGTTTTACCCTTTGGGTACGGCATCTTAAAAATTGAACTTATGTATTTTAACTTAACTGTATAGGCAACATTGACAGTTTTCGTATTTTACCATACGGTATAGAGTTGTCTGCGAAGTTAGATGGCGAAGATAAAAAATACTAAATCACACCCCTCATTATGTACAAAATTCGAGTCCTAATTGAAACTGTAATGTAACAGACGACCTTAGGTTCTCCTAAGCACGCCTGCTACACCAGTTATAAAGAATGGTGTAGAGCATTCAATACCTAATGCATACACACAACAACAATAAAATGCTTATAAAATAAGAGGCAAGACAGCTTCACGTCCCTTGGGGAAGTCAGCGAGTTCCTTCTCGTATTAACGGCGTTCGCCAATGGCCCACACAGCCATTTGATAGAAACTGGCGGCAGCAAACAGACCGGCAGTCATGACGGCAGATGACAGCCAGGAACCGATCCCGTAAGTGTTATTTTGACACTGAATGACAAAACAGGGACTATCAAAGTAAAAGCCTACGGTCAGACTTTGATAAGGAACACTTTCTCCTTTTTTATCGAAAACTAGGTATGTTCTGTAGTTTTTTTTTTATCTAGTCTATGTGATTTTATATCTCAGTTAATTCAGTCTATATGTATAAAATATTTTTGATGTAGCAGCTAAAAGCGTAAATAAATAAGATGCAAACACATGAAGCTCAACAAATTTATCAAAGTAACCCCGTTCTACGTGTTAGAATTAAGGGTAATCATACCTTTTACACCGCTACTATTTGGAACTATATACACTTAGGCTTATTAATTTGTTTATGTTTAATTTAAAAACGTTTAATAGAATACATTTAAAAGTATGTAATTTGACTACAATTAAAAGTAAAGCAAAATATGTTTAATAAATGTAGGAATAGTCTAAAATTGTAAGAATCATATTTGGATAATTATTTCTTATTTATTTATCTTGTTTATGATTAAGAAGTACTGACAACGGATTGTAATAAATAAGAACAAGTAGACAGAGGCAGACTGGAGGGGGCATTCTTGGGCAGACCGTCGAATGGGACGGACGTTCACAATTGTTATACTAGTTGTTTGTTTTGGTTAAAGATTCTTGTTCTTATTTTATCATCTTAATAATGGTTGCGTAAAGGATTATGTTGTGATCTAGTTCATGTTACTAACACTAACCCAAATACAAGTACTCTCAGTGGTGGAGAGTCTATGTTGGTTTTATTTATTCCATTTACCTTGCTCACAATACTTACATATTGATATTAGCTATAACTGTAATGATAGAATCACCCCAGAAAGCTAAAAAGCTATTAGTCCTATTAGTAAATTCAGTTATTTTATTAGCTATCCTTCGGGTTAGCTTATATACGGTACCTACCTACTTACTTATTTTTCCGTACATTTCCGAAGACGCCGCACTTGTGTTGCCGGGGGCGGCCATTCGAGTGGAAACAGCTTAAGGCCGGCAACTTGTGGCTATGGCGAGTGTCTCGTCTACATTACGGGTGCAAATATTTTTAAACTGCGTACTTATGATTTTTCGATGTCTGTACGTTTGTGCGTGAGTGTTTCGTGTGTGGGAGGTTTTTAACTAGTAATGACCTTCAACTTTGCCAATCCGCGCTTTTAGTACTTACTGTACTCGCTTGGGTTACTTACGAAGACTTTTTTGAATGGTCATACTCAAATTCAAACTCAAAACTCATTTATTCAAAATAGACTAGAATTACTTATTTCTTTTTTAGCGTCAATTTTACATAAGATTGCCCCCAAAAGCGCCCAACCTTCACCGTCCTAGTGTTTATGCTGTGAAGAAGAAACGGCGCAACAAACTCCCCAGCAAAAATACAAATTTTTATTTTCGCCTCGCCGGTGGAAAAGCACCTTAAGTGCGTATACACGTAGAAAGCGGGTTGCCGGCGCCGATCTGCCAGCGCTTGTCCGCGCAGTTAGTCAGCGCAGGTAGTCTTTATACTGTGTGGCGCACCGCCGATAAGCTCCGAACGTCGCCGACAAGTTCCGACCTGCTCCGATCAGCGCTGGTAAGCCGTCATTTGTTGCTGTATTTGCGCGAATTTGTATTTGGAAAAATGCCAGCCCCTGCTTACCCGCTTCCTTTACGTAGCGGTTACCTGCACGGACCAGCAGTGCGAGCACGGTTCTTTTTATCGAATTTTATCGAGACGTTAAGTTATCCACTTACACACACACACACACACACAAAACGACAAAGGTAGCACGGATCGCAATTTACCATTGATTTAAGAAACATAAGAGGATAAGACCTAAATTGATGTTTTTTTCTTAATACTATGCCAATATGTACCGCGTTAAAAAATATTTTCTGTCTCGTTCTTACACGTAATTTACAAATGTAAAAAGTGTGTACACTGTCATAGATTTTAATTTTCTATTATAATTTTTCAACGTCACCAAGCTCCGCCTTGAAGGATATTTTGACATGACGCCATTTTAGAGATCTACCCTTTCTTCTGTCATTCAAGCTTTGTTCGAAGTTTATTTACAGTTTTACAGTGAACTTTGGGTGTTTAGGTATTTTTTGTTGTATTATAAAGGATAAGTGAACAAAACCTAACATGACAAAGTGTTGCATCAGAAGATATAATTCATTGCTGAGGGCGGAGTCGACGCCATAAGAGGAAAACTTGGCTTCAGATCATGTGACCACATCGGATATCCTCTTATTTTTCTTTCATCAATGTAATTTACCGACGCCTCGATATGAAGTCGACATGCTCGATAAGATTTAACGATTATATCGACTTTTGACAGTTCTTGTTGGTAAATTTCTCGAATTATCTCGAATTGTTGTCGTCTTTAAAAAGTTGGTCGATAAAGACTTTTTGAAGCAAAAAAATGGATTTTGGAGAAATCGTCTTGTTAATATTGAAAGCAGAGCGCGTCAGGACGTGGAAAGGATCCACAGCGGAGTATTTTTTTATTATTCTGTGGTTATTTTCTAATTGCTTAGATTATTTAATAGTATTGTAAATATTTTAGTGATAGTATTTGTGTATCTGCATATTTCTGATGTTGCTATTTGTAAAGTTGATAAGCTGTCGAGAAAACATAGCCGTCGACAAGGCTCTATAAAGTTCCCGAAGCAAGTTCCGTGCTACCGACCCTCGATAAGATTCGGTATGTTTAAATTTTTATCGACTCGAGTTCTTATCGAGTCGATTCGAGAAATTTATCAATTCTAAACGTCAAATTTGACATAAGATATAGATATAACGACGAGAGCTGTCGTTTTATCCACTTCTTATGTCAAGTTTGACGTTTATAATTGATAAATTTCTCGACTCGACTCGATAAGAAGAACCGTGCTCGCACTGTACCGATAAGCGCTGGTAGGTCGGCGCTGGTTCCCTCCTTC
Organism: Amphipyra tragopoginis; assembly: GCA_905220435.1. Taxonomy (NCBI): domain Eukaryota; kingdom Metazoa; phylum Arthropoda; class Insecta; order Lepidoptera; family Noctuidae; genus Amphipyra; species Amphipyra tragopoginis. The sequence goes on from HG992009.1 coordinate 19,769,191, forward strand.
CTTTATGAATACGCCCTAAGATTTGAAAAAGTAAATCGCAATCTTCTCAACGGTCGAAGGACCTACATTTCTATTAAGTTGGGGCAAAAAGGTACACTCGGTCGGACTTACGTAAATTAAAATCCCTGGACGGTCTACCTGGATGGATTGGGTGAGGATATGAAAGCTTATGTATTTTGGTTCATTGCTTTGCGTATACGTAAGATTGCTATATTACATATTATATACTGCTACTGCCAAAGCTTTTACACCAGTGCCCTATGGACCGACTACACGCGGTGGGCTTACAATGCTCTAAGAGTTCAATACAATAACGCCTTTAGGATTCTGTTGAGACTTCCTCGATTCTGCAGTGCCTCGAGCATGTTTGCAGACGCGGTAGTGGATGACTTTTATGCATTAATGCGCAAGAAGTCAGCCTCACTGATATGTCGAATTAGGGGTAGTAACAACAGAATCCTAAGGATGATCGCTGAAAGACCAGAGTCGGCAGTGTGGGATAGGTTCATCAAACTGCATATTTTATGATATTTGATTTGGATTGACTATGAATGGAATTATGTAAATGGATTATTGTATTATGAAATTATTTTTTGTTATTAACATAGATTTAAGTTCACTGCTACTAACACATTATGGACATACACTATCTGAAATCGATGATTTAAATTATGTAATTAATTAATTAGTTAATAATATAATTAAAGTGAATGGAATTAATTCATATATTATGTCATATTAACATAGTTGTAAAGCGCTACTAACATTATGGATCTTGGTTATCTGAATAAATGAATTTAATTATTAATAAATATTGGTCTACTAGTTGACAATATGACTGTGAACCTTGGAAGACAATGATATCAATTTGCAAATCAGTCCAGTCTAACCTAGGGGCCTACTCCCTAAGTCCATCAACGAAGTTAGCCCGTCCGAAAGTAGCCCGAAACGTAGGAGTGAACAAAACAAGTATCAAGTTCAACTTTTCGGACGGGCTAAAACACATCGTTAGTAGGGACAACTGTCAAATCGTGTTGTCATTCATTGTTAGTTCGGGCCCCGAAATAATCGTATGTCCGTAGGTGATAGAGAGTAGGAAACGCTCGTAACTAAGGCCGAAACCACGGACTTCGTGCTTAGGGAGTAGACCCCCAGATGCGGCTGAATACCAGTATTTACGACGCCGGATACTAAATGTTACAAAGACAAAAAGTCAATGGGCAACATAGTCCTAGTGTCAAAATGTACAAATTGCCTAGCGCCAAAATGTCATTTTGCCCAAATGCCGCTATGATAGAATACATTAAAGCTGTAATGTTCAATTGTACAAATTGTCCAGTGCCAAAATGTCATTTTGCCCAAATGCTGCTATGATAGAACAAATGAAATGACATTTCAATCATCTTTTTCAAGGATACGGGACTTTCAAGAAGTATTTATACTCAAAGAGATTAGATAGAGAAGAGATTTTAATTAGATATCCAGTGCAGAGAATTATGTTGATATCAACTCAGTCGTTAGTGATCGTACCTTCGAAGTCCAGGTTTGCGGGTTCGAATCTTGACTGTGTGACAATTGGACCTCGATGCATTTTGGCACAATTGTGTTTTATTTTTTGTACATTTTGACAATCTAACAATTCGACCCTTACGCATTATATCACAATTATTTTTTGTCATTTGCACATTCATATACATTAAGACTTTTGTACATTTTGACACTAGGACTATGTTGCCCATTGACTTTTTGTCTTTGTAACATTTAGTATCCGGCGTCGTATTTACACGGAGCGACAGTCATCAGAACTCCGCAATCCGTAACTGGGCACCAGTTGTCAGATTTTCGGGCTTCTGACTTCCCGTAACAACTGTTATAGGTATCGCCATATGGCACGAGCTATACAAGAATAAGTCATGCCGTGGTGAAAAGATTGGCCAGTCAGCAATGTTGGTAGCGAGGCTGAATACCCATGGTATGCCGGACGAACTTAAGCACACGTGGAAGCTCTTTAAAGGCTCTCCACAACTACCATAATATTATACAATGTGGGAACGAAAATTGGTGAAAATAGACTAGAATTTATCGACATGTTTGTATAACTTTTATTAATTGCGTGAATTTCGTTTAAATAAAAACGATAATGATGGCTACAAATTGATGTTGCATAGGAAATAAAAAGCAACCCTAAGGGTTCCGTGTGGTGCCGGACGTAAAGACAATAGCACTACCTCACCTCTTCCCATGGGTGTCGTAAAAGGCGACTAAAGCATTCACTATAGGATGGGTAGCAGCGTTCTCTGAGTATTTTAACAACCATACTGCGATCGCCAACCCGCCTGCCACGCCTGGCAATTATGGAGAAACCTCCTCCCCCAACATTGCATGGGGGGGGGGGGGCTATGTCCAGCAGTGGACGTGTTTCGGCTGAATGATGATGATGATGAAGGGTGCCTTTCCACGAGAGATGTGCTATGCAGCTGTGCTGCGCGAATGTAAAAGCTAAGCTACGAAACTATATGACCGTTTTGGCTGATGCTAAGCTATGTAGCGGAGCGAGTAAGATGTACTATGAAAATGCGCCGCCGCAAGGTAGCTGTGCGAGGAAGATGCGCAGCTCGAGCTATGTGACGTATCAACAATAGGGAAGGCACGAGGAGTGGCGGCGCGGTGCTCTGCACATAGCTACACCACTCGCAACCATCCATAGCACGCATCCATAATTCGTATCCATAGCACGCATCCACAGAACGTATTCTTCCATATAAAAAACGTAGCTTATTTGAATCAGTTTCCACCAGTGCTATACTATGAGAACTAATGAATATAATTGGTGGATATCAAATGCATCCATAGCAACGTTGCATAGCACATCTCTCGTGGAAAAGCACTTTTAAAAAGGACACAATATGAACTGGTAATGTGTTTTCTCAATCACAGAGACAGAACCCATGTTATGGAATAAATATTCAGTTCAAAATCTTACAATCAAATAAACATCTCTACTATACCCCCAAACGTAAAAGTACAATAATATTATGAAAAGAAAAACCAGTGCTACACACGATTTGATTGACGGCCGTTTAGAGTTTTTAATTAAACGTTGACACTTTGGCTCAAACTTTTTAATTTTGGAATGATGGATGGTGATGACGCAATGTGTTTTCAGTTTTGTTCGATTATCACGCAGAGCTACGAAAACAGTGGTGTAGAAAAAATATATAAAATCCGACTTCGAATCGAGTTTCAGAAATCCGGTGCTTTCAAATTGGTGCAGCGTGGATTTGCACCGACTTCTAAAACTGTTAATTGTATAATATTGTGCGAGCAAGCAGTGATTTTAATAAACTTTGTAAGGAGTTCTCATTTGACCCATTTGTCACTAATAGTAGCACGGCAAGTGTTATGTATTTCAAACACATACATTTTAAGCACTTTTAATGTCGACCATACAAGTTGAAAACAATAGAAAAAAGAAATTAATAATTATATCAAATTTGGGGTTCTCCGGGACGGTGGCCTCGGAGATCGGGGTACTCAGGGAATAACCCAGAAAGGCGCTTACCCTTAGGTTTTTCAATTAATTGTGAGGTGTATCTGGTTTTATTTTGAGATTATATTATTGAATCATAATTGTTCTGCTATCAAGTGTTCCCTAAGTGTTTGTTTTAATGTCTGTTGCTACTCGTGAAAACCTCTAATTGGCTTTATGTCACTAACTACATATAATTACTCATCCAATTTTTGTAGCGGTGGTTTTCCTAACATAAATAAATAAATAACATAACATTACTACCTACCTACTACCTACCTACTACCTACCTACTACCTACCTACTACCTACCTACTACCTACCTACTACCTACCTACTACCTACCTACTACCTACCTACTACCTACCTACTACCTACCTACTACCTACCTACTACCTACCTACTACCTACCTACTACCTACCTACTACCTACCTACTACCTACCTACTACCTACCTACTACCTACCTACTACCTACCTACTACCTACCTACTACCTACCTACTACCTACCTACTACCTACCTACTACCTACCTACTACCTACCTACTACCTACCTACTACCTACCTACTACCTACCTACTACCTACCTACTACCTACCTACTACCTACCTACTACCTACCTACTACCTACCTACTACCTACCTACTACCTACCTACTACCTACCTACTACCTACCTACTACCTACCTACTACCTACCTACTACCTACCTACTACCTACCTACTACCTACCTACTACCTACCTACTACCTACCTACTACCTACCTACTACCTACCTACTACCTACCTACTACCTACCTACTACCTACCTACTACCTACCTACTACCTACCTACTACCTACCTACTACCTACCTACTACCTACCTACTACCTACCTACTACCTACCTACTACCTACCTACTACCTACCTACTACCTACCTACTACCTACCTACTACCTACCTACTACCTACCTACTACCTACCTACTACCTACCTACTACCTACCTACTACCTACCTACTACCTACCTACTACCTACCTACTACCTACCTACTACCTACCTACTACCTACCTACTACCTACCTACTACCTACCTACTACCTACCTACTACCTACCTACTACCTACCTACTACCTACCTACTACCTACCTACTACCTACCTACTACCTACCTACTACCTACCTACTACCTACCTACTACCTACCTACTACCTACTACCTACCTACCTACTACCTACCTACTACCTACCTACTACCTACCAGACTTACTTTTATAGTACCAAATTTTGTTACTTGGGTACCTACCTACTATCCCAAGTAACAAAATTTGGTACTATAAAAGTCCTGAGAACGTTTTGGAGCGTGCTATTTAGTGTTTATGATTAGTACTATAATGGTGTTGTAAACGTTTACAGAACCCCAAATAGGCCCTAGTTTTATCACTGATTTATTCTATAAGCATTACATACAGGCTCTCACGGTGATAAATCAGCTCTATAGTTGAAAAGTAAAAGTGTCGAGAAACGCTTTTTAGTACTAAAATAGTGTTTCTGCATCGTTTATGTCACAAATTTGCACTATAAAAGTAACCAAAACATCTTTATAGTGCTATTTTGCACCGTAAACGATTCCAGTGATCTTTTTTATCACACATTTTGTTCGTGTTGTGAAAATATATCGGTAATTGTTGCTTAACGTAACATGTAATAAAAAGGACAACTTCAAAACATTCATGGATCGTAATTCTGCCATAACTTGCACTTGCGAAAATAATTGTATCGATAAAATAATTATGCTGATTTCAAATTTGACAATGCGCCCTCATAATTTTCGTGTTTTAATTAAATTTTAATTAATAAAATAAGGACTTGTCCCAACTATGGCTGCTATAGTACCCATTGGCTCCAGCCGTGCTGCTAATGTGCTATCATGGCGTAAAAACAGCAGCCATTTTCACCGAAAACGAATTAGTCCATTAATTATTAATTTTAGTGCTTTTATGTCACGATTTAGTACCTTAGTAGTGCATTAGGAGTCGCTATGGTACTATTTAGTACTATAGAAGAGTTTTCATGACTTTTACAGAATTAGCGCCATAGCGATGTTGAGGGAGCTTTTAAGGAGCTAAAAGGTTACGTAATGGTTGTGCAAGGTACTTTTATAGTGCAGATTGATACTGTAATAATGTTTTCGATACTTCTACAATACTAGTACTGTAAAAGTTATTTTTACGCATTATTAGTGCAAAATAGATACATAAAAGTGTCAGAAAGGTCGTCTATAGTACTAAATAGTACCATAATCGCTTTTTTCATATCTATTACAGTGCAACACTTTAAAGATTCTTTTGTATGATCCTGTAAACGTTCTAAGAGCTAAATTATAGAACTTAAATGCTCTTTAATCTTATGGAACCAAAACGCTCTTTTAAAAACCTTTATAGTACAAGCAGGCACAATGGTTACCACTATAGGCCTACTATATCACTATTTGGTGTTATAACACCCTGGTTATAGAAGCTTTTGTTACTTGGGTACCTACCTACTACCTACCTACTACCTACCTACTACCTACCTACTACCTACCTACTACCTACCTACTACCTACCTACTACCTACCTACTACCTACCTACTACCTACCTACTACCTACCTACTACCTACCTACTACCTACCTACTACCTACCTACTACCTACCTACTACCTACCTACTACCTACCTACTACCTACCTACTACCTACCTACTACCTACCTACTACCTACCTACTACCTACCTACTACCTACCTACTACCTACCTACTACCTACCTACTACCTACCTACTACCTACCTACTACCTACCTACTACCTACCTACTACCTACCTACTACCTACCTACTACCTACCTACTACCTACCTACTACCTACCTACTACCTACCTACTACCTACCTACTACCTACCTACTACCTACCTACTACCTACCTACTACCTACCTACTACCTACCTACTACCTACCTACTACCTACCTACTACCTACCTACTACCTACCTACTACCTACCTACTACCTACCTACTACCTACCTACTACCTACCTACTACCTACCTACTACCTACCTACTACCTAAACAGATTAAGAATATGGATATACTGATATATTTTTTTTTTTTTAAATATCAAAATTTTCTTTCATAAGAACCTTCTCCTGTCAATTACGAACAAAACAAAAAAAAAAATAGCGAAATCGGTCCAGGCGTTGTTGAGTTATGCGCTTACCAACACATTTTGCGATTCATTTTTATATTATAGATTGTTTGTGTAAGATATTAAATATATGTACTTCAGAGATGTTTGTGCGGTTTTCCAATACGATATCATAGATAATTTGACCATTTCGTCAGTGGTGACCCCAATTGGGCGCCCCGAGCGTTCAGCTTCTTTTGTGCTCGTACATCTAAATTCAGTAAACCACTTTTGAACCAATCCATGCGATGAAGCAGCGTCCCCGTAATACTTATCTAGCTTTTAATCGATAACCACAATAGTTTTTTTTTCAAAAAATAATGTTTTATCAGCACAAGAAATTATTTTTTTAATCTTTCATAAAAGAAGCGAACTGTTTGTTTCGAAAAGTAAAAAAAAAACATTTTATCGTATCACAATAATGTGTGTACCTACCTACCATGTTTTGTGTCTGCATCACTCTAAGGTCGACTGGTAGAAGATGCCTTTTTTTTTCTTCGTAAAATCCTAATGGATACCCTTCGTCCGTGGAAGGCAAATGGTTATGCCGAACTCTTACCGGCTAAAAACCCAGGGTGTTCCTTCTCCTAACCCATGGCCGAGGTCGCGTGATTCGCAGCTGAATGCATCGCAACCCCGGCAGGCCTCGGTCTGCCAGCCCCTGGCGGACCTGTCCTTCTGTGGGGCCTTACCCCACGTCCTCCTGAGAGGCACGCACGGAACACATGCGCGCCGCCTTCTCGGGCCTGTTACTGGTTGAGCGACGGGTTCCCTAAGCCGTCGCCCTCAAGCCACACACTAGGGTGGCCGGAGATCGTCGCGTGCCCTCCGGCAGCGCCCGGTGCTTCTGGCGCGGGATGGTAGAAAATGCCTAAAGCATTAAGACCGCCTCTATACTAATTTTGTGCATCAAGAATAAAATAAATAAATAAAAGCGATACAGATAAGCGATACAGAGATAATACTCTTCAACAGATCGACTTTATTTTATTTAAGTTAACCTATAGATATAGAGAAGTCACTGACTTATTAAACAACCCTTGTAGATCTAAAATTCTAGATAACTCCAGACGCGTGTCAAGTATTGGTGTGTGTCACGCGTCAATGAACAATTAAGTGGGGTAAGCGAATATGTTTACTGAGTTGTTTCAAATAATGCAGACGAGGACTTTTAGCTTATACGACTTAAACAAGATTAGTCGGAAAAAGGGGTACTAATACGAAACGGTGTTAAAGTTAACAATGAATAACTTTTGTTCTACAACTTTCCACAAAAGTAGCTGTTCAAAGATTTCATAAAAAATACACTAAAATCTATCTATCCTCAGAGATGATCAGCTCATCAGAATTCATAACTAAAACAGAGATGAGGAATAAAAAAAAACTAATTTAATAATCATTTTCCATGGAAATGAAACTGATCGAATTTTGAAATATTAATGGTTTGTTTACACCAGTGCGCTTTCATATTCATCTTGCGCTTTAAACTTTCAATTCCTCTTGCGTCAAGCGCATGCAATATTGATTGCCATAAAACGCATGCAGCTTATCATCTAACTTAAAAATTATAATTGGTTGTCCATCAAAACACAAAACAAAATATTAACACTTTAAATAACGGACACAAAGGAAAAAACACTGTGTCATCTAATTGGAAAGGATCGCGATCTGTGTTGATCTGTGTCGCGCCGTGTCACTGAGTCATAGACTCAGCGACCGACCGGAGCGTTGGCCCCGCCCACTGCACACTGTGTCTCACAGTGCCCGGCTGTTGGAAAGGATCGCGTTCTGTGTGCTACTGTGTCATCGTCTCACCTGCCTGCGCTGACTTTGTGACCGTGACGCGAGCGCTAAATCAACGTTACCAATAATGTCGTTGCAGCGCACGCCTCCATCAACCCAATCTAGTTCTCTAAGTCATACGCAGTCCGAATCTGACTTAAACACCGCCATGCAAGAAAGTGACCCCTCCTTTATAAACACAAAACGAACCAACAAACGCCAGCGTTCAGACGAGCCCCATTCACCCAGAGATCAGGCACAGCGGGATCTGAAGCACGAAATAATGGCAATGTTAAATAACTGGAAGGCAGAATTTGACTCAAAATTAACTGATATGTTCACAAAACAAACAAATCTTATATCCAAACTCTCCGCAGACATATCTGAACTGAAGTTACAAAATTCCAACATGCAGAAATCCTTGGAAGACACAGATAAGTCAATGAAATTTATTAATAAGCAGTACGAAGACATCAAAGCGGGGGTCGAGAAATTAGACAGCGAACACTTGACCCAGCGTAAATGTATTGAAAACCTGGAAAGGAAGTTACTAGATCTTAATTTAAAGTCCAGATCGTCGAGTATTGAAATAAGAAATATCCCGATGGTTGAAAATGAGACAAGTACTGACCTTTCTAATGTTGTATGCAAGATTGGCCAGGCTATGGGGTCGGTGACAACGGCATCAGATCTCCGGGATATTTACCGCATACCCGGTAAGCCTGACTCCATTCGACCAATCGTTGCGGAGTTCCAAACCGTGCAGTTAAAACAAAAAACAATAGCCGCAGTGCGAGCATTCAACAAAAACAGCACGTCTACAGACAACAAGCTCAACACCGAAATTATTGGTATCTCTGGCAAACGGCAACCAGTTTATGTTAGTGATCACCTCCCGGCGAGCTCAAAGAAGTTATTTCACCTGTCAAAGGAATTTGCAAAACAAAACGGCTTCCAATTTTGCTGGTCTTCTAATGGTAACATATTCCTGCGCAAGGTACAGGGAGAAAAACAACTCCTAATCTCGTCTGAACAATCCCTTTTGGACCTGCGCAGGAGTCTGTGACTGTTTATCTGTCTCAAGTACTTTATTGTCTGGCTAGTTTTAATTCATATAATTTATATTAATCGTAACTTTTTTGAATCTACCACTATTTCACTGATAAAATTTTATACAAAACCAATAACTCGCTCTCACACACAAAAATACAACTCAATTCATTCACCCACTCACTCACTTAACCACTCATCTCTACTGCACCTACCACATAGTCATTCTTACATTCACATATTCGCACCCTACATGTTCCGTATACGACTTAAGACCAATAAGTACGACAGTGTTTACAAATTCAAAATGTACGCATGTTGCACCAATATTGATTTTGTTTTTCTTTCAAATGGCTAATCTTGACCATATTAATAATATTAATTATGACCTTGACTTGTGTAATTTTAAAAATTCGTATATTTGCTGTCCAGAGGACTGTAATAAATATTGTGGCAACTCTAGTCAAGCTATAAAGATAATTCACATCAATATTAGAAGTGTGAATAAAAACTTTGACGAACTTCGCATCTTACTTTCTCTTACAAAAGTAAACTTTGATGTCATAGTCCTATCCGAATGTTGGCTTAGCAAGGTGAAAGATTTACCTATCCTAGATGGTTATGTATCACATTATACCAGAAACATAGTTAACCAAAATGACGGTATTATTATTTTTACCAGCACAAAATTAGGCTGTCTAGTATATGAACCAGCTTTCAAAGATGCCAATTGTATGGTTTGTCAAGTAGGAAAAAACTTAGAAATTGTTGCTATTTATCGCCCCCCTTCACTTAAGACTAGAATTAACCACGATAATTTCTTGGACAGTTTAAATACCGTCTACACTAGACTAAAAACTAGTACGCACGTCCTTGTTGGTGATATCAACATTGACATCTGTAGTATGAATAAAGACCCTATTTCAGAGGAATACCTTACCTTTAATGCATCCCACGGCTTTTTCCCAACGCACACACTTCCCACTAGGATCAAAACATGTCTGGACCACATTCTACTAAAATCTAAACTGCCTTCTACAACACTAATACTAGAATCAAATATAACCGATCACATGCCTGTTGTACTGTTCATAGAAAACGTGTATCCTAGACGTCAGTACAATAATGCTAAAACTCGTATTGATTATCCGTCATTAAAACTAGAAATAGAAAGCACAAACTTCAAACTTCTCTTAGAAATGGATGACGCCAACACCGCAACCAACTATTTAATTTCAACAATCTCATTAATTATTAATAAACACACGCAATCATTTTTGGTGTCTAATAAGCAAAGAATCCTAAAGCCGTGGATCACGCCGGGGCTCCTGCGCTGTATTAAAAATCGGGATAGGTTACATATCAAAGCAAAAAAATCTCCAGATAACATGACACTTAAATTAACATATACACGATATAGGAACTTTGTAAATCAACTCCTACGAAAACTAAAAATCGCTTATGAGAAAAGTCAACTGGACAAAGCAGGCAATGACCCTAAAGCCCTGTGGAAAGCAATTAAAGAGATAACTAAGACTCAAAAACTCAAAGATAATCCCTTGGAACTACTTCAAATATCAGATAGTCCAAAGTCGTCTGCTGACCTTGTCTGTAACTTTTTCACTGACGTCGGTAAAAATCTGGCTAATAACATCCTTCTGTCTCAAACCTCATCTACAGATGACTCTGTCTCCCCTCAAACCCCTGCATCAGACTGTTCCGAAAACTATCTACCCAACTCGCTCGTTATTCTAGAAGTAGATGAAGCGGACATTGAAACCACTATCCTACAGCTGCGGCCGGAATGTGCTACTGGATGGGATGGAATTCCATCTTCCCTCCTCAGAGAGTGCCGACGTGTACTGATTCCACCTATAATGCACATCTGTAATCGTGCTATTGTTACTGGCGTGTTCCCTGATGCTTTGAAAAAAGCTATTGTACACCCAATTTACAAGAGTGGGGACAGAGACTGCGTCAATAATTATAGGCCCATATCGGTGTTGTCAGGCTTATCAAAGATCTTGGAAAAAATTCTCTACAAATCGCTCAAAAATTTTATGAATCGCTTTAAAATCTTAGCCGACAACCAGTACGGATTCAGATCAGGTGTCTCTACAGAGGACGCAGTGTTGGATTTGACAGAGCAAGTTGTTGAAAACCTAGACAAAAGAAATAGATGCCTATGTATATATCTAGATCTCTCGAAGGCGTTTGATACAGTTTCTGTCCCCATCCTCTTATCAAAGTTAGAAAGAATAGGAGTACGAGGCACTGCTTTGAATATATTTAAAGACTATCTCTCTCGGCGTAAGCAATCTGTCAAAATAGGCGACTGTCTCAGCGAGGAACGCAGAATCCTCTTTGGAGTCCCACAGGGGAGTATTTTAGGCCCCCTGTTGTTTTTGGTTTATATAAATGACCTCTGCACAATGTCACTTGAACACACCAAAATTTTTACATATGCAGATGATACAGCAGTATTTGTATGGGGACGGAATTGGCAGGTGGTCAAGGATAGAGCTGAATATTCCCTCTCCAAAATTATGGCCTGGCTAAGACTAAATCTCCTTACACTAAACCTGAACAAAACACATTTCTTACCCTTTTCTCTTAGACCCAACACTAAACCCTTGCCTGACTATTCCATAATAGCACATACTTGCAAGAACCGACACAAATGTACCTGCCAGGTTATCTCACGAGTAGAATCGGTAAAATATTTGGGAGTGCTGATGGATGATGGACTGAGGTGGGATAGGCAGATTGGCTCAATCATTACCAGAACTAGGCGGCTTATAAATGTGTTCAGGACCCTAAGGGATTCTGCAACAATGGAAAACCTAAAACTAGTCTACCTAGCCCTATGTCAGTCCATTATTCAATACTGCATAACCGTGTGGGGAGGTGCAGCAAAGACCTACCTGCTCGGGTTGGAGCGAGCACAGAGAGCTGTGCTCAAGGTTATGACCAAGAAACCGTACAGGTTCCCCACCTCACAATTATTCTCTGAATGCAAAGTACTAACTGTGCGCCAGCTCTATGTGCTCAAATCCATCCAGAGAAAACAAGGAAATGTTCCCTTACCGGACCCAAATAAGCGTAGTAAATACTCCATATGCCCTACTATACCCTGCAGGACCTCATTTGCCAAACACCAATTTAATAGCTTAAGCAGCAAACTGTACAATCTTGCAAACAAAAAGCTAAACATAGCTAAAATGTGTCGGCAGGAAATAAAAAAGAAAGTAGCTGATTGGCTCCAAAAGATGGACTATCAGGAGACGGAAAGTTTGTTCACATTCATAATATAATCTATAAATAAATAAATCTATACTCACTGTCATCCATTCTTAATTTTTCCCATACTTACAGACACTCAAAGGTGCGAACCAAACCAGACACTCACTCACTCCCATATGCACACACATACATCACACTTCCACCACATGCACATTTACACACATACACTCGTACACTCACACACTTCCACACACAGCCATACAAACACACATAACTCTTTACCATTTAACCTTCTTTTTGTAATTGTAATTCATACATTGTGTGTTTTATTTTTCTTTTCTTTTGCAATGGATAAGTCATTATATGTGTTACCAAATGACAATAACTTGGCTGTCAACTTTATAGCGACACTCCTCCAAAATCTTGTTTTATTGAAAATCAAACCCATGGCTGAACGCTGACCCCTAAAATACAGGTCCAGGCCTAGTTTGGGGGTTAGGATCAGATTCGTGGCAATACATTCGTGTGCTATTTTATTAAGACTGGCTTGTAACATGTATTTTTAAGTGTCAAATAAATATTTTAATTTAATAATTTAATTTAATCTAGACCGGTGCGCCTCGGTCAGTCGTCAGTCGACATACAACAGACGCATTAGCGTGCGCTAGGGGTATCCGCTTGTGTCGAACTAGTTAAGTCATGCGCTATGGCGCTTCACGTATGCTCCAGAAGAAGACGCAAGATGAACATGAAACCGCACTGGTGTTGACATAGCTTAACACTTGCTTTAAAACCGTCATCTCGTCATACTTTAAGTGGCTTGCGGATTAGTACCCCCTTTCCGACTAACCTTGTCTGTGCATCACCTTTTATTATTATTTTCAAAGCTCTCGTTTGGCTTATATTGTGAGCCACGTTCATTATATGCAGCAATCAAATTCAATCCGTCTCCTTGGGCTAATGCGCTTGTCTTAGGTTAAGATATCTGATCCAAGAAGAGAGCGGAGAGGGAGCGAGAGGCGACGGCCACTCTCCCTTCTCGCGCCAGACGCACGGGGCTCCGCCGGAGGGCGCGCGATGATCTCCGGCCACCCTAGTGTGTGGCCTGCGGGCGGCGGGTTAGGGGACCCGTCGCCCGACCAGTAACAGGCCCGAGAAGGCGGCGCGCATGTGTTCCGTGCGCGCCTCTCAGGAGGACGTGGGGCAAGGCCCTAGAAGGAGAGGTCTGCCAGGGGCTGACGGACCGAGGCCTGCCGGGGTTGCGGTGCATGGAGCTGCGAATCCCGTGACCCCGGCCAAGGGTCAGGAGTAGGAACACCGTGGGTTTTTATCCGGTAAGAGTCCGGCATAACCTTTCACCTTCGCTGGGCGAAGGGTATCCATGAGGATTTTCAAACATAAAAAAAAAAGGTTAGGATATCTGATAGGGCAAAGTAGAAATATGTCAGGTTAATGGCGGTAAGCTTGCCAAATATTCATCATCATCACTAGCCCAGTACTGTCCCACTGCTGGGCATGTGCCTCTTCTTAGAAGAGAAGGGTTTAGGTCTTAGCCCGCCACGATGGCCTGGTGTTGATTGGCGGACTGTACACACCAATGAGAACTGTTTGGAGCCCTATAAGATGAGCAGATTTCCTCACGATGTTTTCCTTCACCGTTTACGCAAGTGTTAATCAAATTATGATCCGCACATGAACTCGAAAAGTATGAGGTGCGGGCTAGGATCGAATTAAATCCATCCTGCATAGAAGGCAAGCTCAACCGCTAGGCTATGACTGCTTCCTGCGCCGAATATTAACATGGGACTTCATTTGTTAAGTTACAAGTCCGAGACTGGCTGCAAACTGCAGACTGCAACCACAGACCGCAAGTCACATTGGTTTGTATGAACCAGTAGTGTCGCTTGTCTGCTGCTGTCATCAGCGGTTGTAGTTTGCAGTCGCCGTTGGAATACTACCTTTAAGGTGTGCATCTTAAAGGTGTTATTCGGACGGCGAGTTGCGGTCTGCGGATGCAGTCTGCAATTTGCAGCCCGTCTTGGACTTGTACCTTTAGTGTGAGAAATGTGGGAGTACGGTACAACCACAGTAGATATCGATGGGTCCTATATATAAGGGCCAAAGTGGCATTTTAGTAATTTCCAATTTCGACCTTATAACTGTAGATGTATGTAGGTTCACATTGGTAATGACAAAAATTCCACTTTAGCCCTTATACATAGGACCCATCGATATACAGGGTGTAAACGAATTCGTATAATTCCTTCAAACCACATGATCCATTAATGGTAGGTATATATTAACCCCGCACGGGATTTAGATTGACTAAACATTAAAAAAAAAAACGTTTTTTCCCAAATGGAAATTTTTTGTGATAGAAAATTTCGATGCTCTGCATAAATAAATGAATGAAGGCATGGCGATACAGCTGATGGGCATGGCAAGCGCGATATCGCTCTACGCTGTAGTTAACTCGGGACGCTAAAATTACTTAGATAGGTACTTACAGAATACCATGTTTCATTTTTTGAAAACTTTTTTTTGTTGAGTCTGAAAAAAAACCTATGCGGGATCAATCAGTGTCACCAGTAGATCACGCGGTTTGAAGAAATTACACGAATTCGTTAACATCCTGTATAAGCCAAAGCAGTACCTCAACTTATTATAATCGCCGGAATTGACACACTCACACAGACACGCACGAATACTGAGTATAATGCATTCTTTGTCATGTACTCTTCAATCTTCATGTACTTGTCAAGTCTTGTTGCAGTGCGTGTCTGTGTGAGTGTATCAATTCGGACGATTGTAGGTAGTTGAAGTACTGCTTTAGCTTAATATACTGTGGTACAAGTATGTGAATCCCTCCGTGGAATGCAGACATTACGTTATACGTCACTGTATCACTTGACATGACATCTATTAAAACCGCACGGAAGAAGCGCAAGGGGAGGCGAGGCAGTTAATCACGTGCGGATTAGAACGTCACTCTGTAGATCTCTTCACCTCACATATGAGAAACACCATAAAGATAAGCTACCCAACATAATCAGGTCATTATTTACACAATATCTATGCCAGCTGCATCGTAAAACAGTGTGATAAAGCAACGTATTAACTCGCCTATAAATTTTTAAGTGTCGTATCGTCTTCGTGTCGTGTGCACTAAAGTGTTATGTTTCTATATCATTTGCATTTACGGTTGAATCGTTCAGTTTGCTATCACACGTGTCACGTGTTTATGCCTCATTCGGTTAATTTGGGGTGCTTTGGAGTGCTTAGATAATTAATAGCTTTGTGGCGGCATCTATCTCGCCACATGCGAACTATATCCTACATCGCGCAATCAAGATTTAACACGTAGATAGTATATATACAACCTCCCAACATCAACCGTTGGGCAGTAGCCCGCCAGGCACAAGACTCCGCCTGGTTGGAGGATCCTCCCTTTGGTTGGAGGAACACCACACCAAGTTTCTCCACAGCTTCAAGAATTCGAGAGCTTATAAAGTCTGTTAACTTTATTGGCATTGTATAGACAACTAGACCCGACAAATACCTACTACACTGATGATGCTGCTGGATACTGGAAGGATACATGAAAAAATCAAATCAAAAAACACATAAATAACTACAGGCGCTTATAAAAAGTCGAATTTAGTTGCTTTAGTCAAGATAGTATACTTGGCTTTGATTTTAATAGTCATCAAATACGTTTTAACATAGATTGGTTTAGTAATATATAAAAATTGATTATCATTACATCATAATTATAGTCTCGTGTAGTGCCGGACTTAAAGAATAGCACTACCCCATCTCTTCCCATGGGTGTCGTAAAAGGCGACTAAGGGATTCTCTAGAGGATGGGCGGCAGCGTTCTCTGAGTACTTTAACAACCATACTGCGATCGCCAACCCGCCTGCCAAGCGTGGCGATTACGGCAAACCCCCACTTTTGGGGGAGGCCTATGTCCAGCCGTGGACTTCTTTCGGCTGAATGATGATTACATCATAATTATGCCAATTCTCTTGTTCACCAACAAAACTAAAATTAGAGATTGATATCTTTTACTAACAGACAGCGCGAGAAAAGAACGATGACAGATAAGAACTAGGTAAGATGTCAAACTAGTTTACGCCTTGAACTTCACCGTGTTTTTAGTCGACATGTTTTGACGTGCCGTCTTAAAACATTTTTTAGTTCAAGTAAAGGAGAGTGGAAAACAAATGTATGGGGTCTGGGCCCACCCTTCAATAGTAACATTTGATATACCGTTGGATAGGGCTTTTTAAGCGGAACATTAGTTAATAACGAAACTATGGTCAAATGTTAGTACTTTCGGAGATACAACGTCTTAAAGTTATGTGATGCAATGACTTTTATAAGAGACGTTTTTTTTAACTTTGCCCCTCACTTTTAATTTTTACTGTATTGTGAGTGCGTTCACAAATATTTAAACTCACAAACACAAATAGCCAGACCCGGAACAACTACTTGTAGGTCACACAAATATTTGTTCCGTACGGGAATCGAACTCGCGACACGTAGCGCAGCAGTCAATCGTGTGCCACCGCCACCACTACGCTAACCGGTGCTATCCGGTTTGAGTCTGGGTAATGTTTATCTTATAATGAAGTAAGCTACCATCATTAATTGCTTAGATTGGGATCACTTTTATGGCAATATAACTCCGAAAGTACTAACTCTTTACCTTAGTTGTAATACTAAGTTTTATTCTGCATAAAAATACCTATTCACTCATGAGTATCTTATTTCTATTGAGAGGTGGGCCCACCATTAGTCATTGTCCTTTGGCAGCTCTTTTTTACCATACTTTTATTTACTGTTTCTTATTTTATCATGGTGAATAAGATGGCATAGCCAATATTAAGTTTAGTCATTTGTTTGTCAAGTTGTCATTGCCTCCCCTTTTCAGAATAAGGTTTTTCGAAACTCCATTAAAGATATTTTTCGAGTAAATATCACAATATTTTTAAGACAGACTGATGTCAAGCGCTGTTATTGATTCTAAGGCCTCGTTCAGGGAGCGTCTCGCGGTCTAATCAAACATATGGTAATGTATGAGAGCGCTCATGTAAAAGCGTAATCACGCGCGTTTTGTTTGATATTGAGCGCTACACGCTGCGGGGAACGCGGCGACTGGCGGCGATACACGCCGCCGCGTGTGTCGCCGCCGCTGCGTGTGTCAGTTTGTTTTTGGCATCGAAGGCGAGCGAGCTTGTTGTATGTTGCAATTATCTTCTAGTAATAAGTCGATGAAATCATACTCCATTGTAACGACACGTATGCGTTGTGAGATGTCCAAAGAAGACTGCCAAGCCGCGGCGGACACCGTCATTCCCCACGCACCGCACCACGCGTCGCATGACGCCCCGCGTCTTCATAAACGGAACTGCACAGTAGGTACCATATGTTTGTGTTTGTACGTGCAACGCTGCGGCTGGCCCCGCGGGCCCCGCCTGCCGCTTCACGTGCTGCTT
Organism: Amphipyra tragopoginis; assembly: GCA_905220435.1. NCBI lineage: Eukaryota > Metazoa > Arthropoda > Insecta > Lepidoptera > Noctuidae > Amphipyra > Amphipyra tragopoginis. The sequence goes on from HG992009.1 coordinate 19,787,489, forward strand.
CTCCTTGAACGGAGACAACGCACAACGCGCCAGGTGACGCAATGCAAGACACGCCGCGCAACGTCCCGCGTGTCCCTGGACGAAGCCTTAGTATTTTGTTCGACCAATCGTATTTTTTTTTTTTTTTTTTTTTTTTTAAAAAAACGTTGCCCCACACTAAGATTTCTCTTGTATCGTGGGTGCGTTTACAGACACAAATCTCACAAACAAACGCCCAGACCCGAAACAACCATCTGTAGGCCATACAAATTTTTGTTCCGTGTGGGAATCGAACCCACGACCCGTAGCGCAGAAGCCAATCGCTTAGCCACTGCACCAAACGTGTCGTCGATATATTCGTCGATGTATTCATTACATTACAGTACGCGTAAAGTAACTTTTCCGACCTGAAACCAGGTTTCGAGCGCTCTGTTTCTCACTTCAGAGGGCCAAAGTTATTTGGTACTAGTACAACTTCGCCCCTCTAAAAACAGACTTTAAGCGTTATGTTCCTCACTTCAGATGGGAAAGGTTATTTTACATGAGGGTTGACAACGGATTAAATAGATCAGCCTTTTATAAACTGGGGGAGAGGGGATGGAGTCGTATTTTAAAACGTTCCTAAAATTACTAAATTTTAACTTTTGACGAATGTACTCTACAAATGTTATTAATACTCATGAAAAATATACGAGTAACTGTTTTTTATCTACAGTACGTGTGTTTAGAATATATTTCTCGTATTTATCAAAATAATATTGTTTTGTAAAGCAAACTAATTTCGTCGGCAAACATTGTAAAGAGTAGGCTCATGAGAGTTCGCATTTATTTGACATTGTAAGTAGATACTTTTTGCTTTTCATATTATATAAAATTGTATTTATGGAATATAAAATATCTTTTTCGTAATATAGACGACATCTACCATTAGTCAATACACATTCTGGAACTAAAACACAGCTGATAAGAGCTAATTTTACATACATTTTTCATGAAAACTTTGAATAGCTAAGTATTTCGTGTTTTGGGAAAATTTGTAGAACAAAAGTTATTCATTATTATGCGTACTTTATTTTGTGCGTTTGGCGTACCCTGGGCAGTCAGCCCCACTCCCAACCTTGCTGACTGGCTAATCTTTTACCACGGCATGAGCTATTCGAGAATAGCTCATGCTGACACGACAAAAGGGATGGGTACTTCGATAACCAACCTATTGTATAAGTCATTCTCATGAAAACGCCAATATTGGCTAATTTTGGTGGTACGCATGGCTACAAATAAAGCTATACATTTCCAGTATGTAAATAACTCAACAACATATCGTTCAGGGGTGATTCTATCATTACAGTTATAGCTAATAACGGTATTTCAGGATTGCGAGCAAGGTAAACACAGTAAATAAAACCAGCATAGACTCTCCACCACTGAGAGTACTTGTATTTGGGTTAGTATTAGTAACATAAACTAGATCACAATATATTACTTTACACAATTATTACAAGATCATAAAATAAGGACAAGCTAATCAGATATAAAAGGTCAGACTTCTTCAGCTGATCTACACGGAATGCTCCCGCTTCGTCGAATGACCACCGCCTTTATAACCTCGGGTGCGTTGATCCATATCGACGACTACCTTCTTTTGTCAACATTGCCCAGTGCTACCCGCTACCGATACCAAGTATAAGCTGATCTCGCATTGTATAGGATTTCCTTACAATGAGAGGTCAGTGCAAACTGGAAATGTAGGTACAGCTTGATGTGTAGCCGTGTGTACAATCTTATCCAGAGAATGATGGCTCCATGTATAAAAATAGAGTGTAAACCATGTAAACAAAATATATCTGAAGTGCAGTCCTGTATATCTTTTGTCGCTGGTGGATGTATACAAAAGTAGAGTAGACCAAAGAAAAGATGAATGAATTGTGTAAAAGATGGTGATGGGTAAGAAAGGAATGAGTACTGAGATGACGACTGATGACAACATGTTCTGTCGACCCCACCTAGAGTGAAATAAGAGCAGGGATCTCTCATCATCTGATGATGATGATCGTGAGAGATGAGAGAGTGATCAATTTAAGCTACAGGTGAATAAGCCCTTCATTACTGGAATATAGTATTCTTATAGTGCCCAGCAGTAAATATTACATCGAGCTTAAGGCCTGGACTCCACCAAAGCGGAGATGTGCGGAGATGTCCGAAGCGGAGACGAGAAGAGATGTTTTTCAGCTAGGGTGTATCCACCGAAACTGTGCGGAGATGCGTACTGGCTAGACTGTAGCGGAGATGTGTGCTGGCTAGGGTGGAGATGTGCGCTGACTAGTGCGGAACTAAGCTGCGTGCGGCAAGCGTTGGATGTGAACGCACAGTTTAGTGCGATCTGACGTCTGATCTGAAAGGTAGACGTCTCAGTCATGTCGTTATTACAAAAACAGTATCTTCTTTGACTCACTGCACGCCGCACACATCTCGTCTCAGCTGCGCGCCGTCGCCGCGTCGTCAGCTTGTGAGGCAAAGGCTTATTTATACCGCGGCCCAACTCAATATCAGCGAGGAACAGCTCATATCTCCGCTTCCATCGCGCCATACAAATATGATACATCTCCGCTCAGTGGTACCCACTTAAGCTGAGTGGAGACGAGATGTGTGAATAACGAAATTCTATTGGTTTTTTTAAACACATCTCCGCTCCGCTCGTCTCGTCTCCGCCTCGGTGAAGGCCGGCCCTTAGGAAGAGATATCAGCTAGCTTCGCCTTCGTAGAGCGTCGTCTCTGTCACTCATACCTATGTAACAGTTATTGGACTGTTAGTGTTTCGTGCGACAGAGATAGACGCACTATAAGCCTTGTTTCATACGTACCACAACTACACCACAACCGCAACCACACCACAACAACGACACTAGGGCGGGCACTAATTTACATGAAAAGGAATATTTTAATTCACACTGACCACAATTTGCCGTCAAATTCAAACGTGTGGGCGATACCGATCATATTATTATTAAACTTTCGCAGTAACGACCATCGATATTTTGTGCGTCAAAATTCCGTAGTCTACTCTCGCAACGGGTAGAATACGGAATTTCGACGCACAAAATATCGATGCACATGCGAAAGTTTACTATTTAGTATATTGAATCATCTGGGTTAGGTTAGAACAGTGACCAATAACGCGCGAAGGCGAGCGAGCGAACCGAACGTGCCGCGGCAAAGCCGCTGAGCGCCAGATCCCCTTAATTGTTGGTGAATCAAGCAATTAAACTTTCACAGTAACGTGCATCGATATTTTGTGCGTCGAAATTCCGTAGTCTACTCTATCGCAACCACCAGGGACACCGTGCACTAGCGGCCGGCCACCTCTCAAACACGTAGCACAAAACGTTGCGTCGACGCAACGATACTGCGTGCACGCCTGAAGCCGGAGTCGATCTGTCTGTCTGCAAACACTAGCCACAACGTAACCACATCGCAACTATTAGCAACAATGCAACCATATCGACATTTTATAATAATAATATAATAAGCAGTAAATAAATTACATTAATATAATAATAATCTTATAATATATAATAATATTTATATTTTTATAATCTTACAAACTCTAATAAAAAATACCTTTAATAATATTTAAAACACATTACAAATATTAAAGCATAAATATAATTAAATCCAATATCTAACTCTATTAGGTGCACCGTAATAAATTAATCATAAAATTCAAATATGATTCTCAAAACCCAATTAAATTGGTGAAATTACATAAAACTAATATAAAGTATAAGTAATAAAACTAATATAAAGTATAAGTAATAATACCAAATTAAAAAGGGTTTAATACCCTTTTATAAGTTTAGGTTTTAGAGAAGTTTAATACTTCCTCCTCTCTCCTACAATTTGCCGTGCCTGACAAGGCCCACACATGTTTCTTAATTATATTAATGTAACATCTATTTAACTTGTGGAGTGCAATAAATGTATTGAGTATTTTGTAGTTACCACAACATCGCAACTGCAAGAAGCTGCAGCGCCACTATTCACACGTGACCACTGCTTGACCACTTTTTGTCGCTGCGATGTGGTATAGTTGTGGTACGTGTGAATTCTCCCTAAAGCCGAAGTCAGCCAAAAACTCCATCTAAAGCTCGCTGTGTAATATTTCCTGCCGAGTACTGTATACAGGCTGTAAACGAATTCGTGTAATTCCTTCAAACCGCGTGATCTATTAATCTAGAGCCATGTCTTTGTTTGGAGAAATGATTCATATAATTATGATCATACAGGGTGTTAACGAATTCGTGTAATTCCTTCAAACCGCGTGATCTATTAATCTAGAGCCATATCTTTGTTTGGAGAAATGATTCATATATGATCATACAGGGTGTTAACGAATTCGTGTAATTCCTTCAAACCGCGTGATCTATTAATCTAGAGCCATATCTTTGTTTGGAGAAATGATTCATATACAGGGTGTTAACGAATTCTTGTAATTCCTTCAAACCGCGTGATAATCGGGTGACATTGATTGACCCTGCATAGGTTTTTTTCAGAAACAACAAAAAAAAGTTTAAAAAAAATGAACCATGGTGACTGTATGGAGCGATATCGGACTAGTCATGCTCGTCAGCTGTGTCGCCGTGCCTTCATTCATTTATGCATGGCATCTAAATTTTCTATCTCATAAAAAAAAATTGGGAAAAAGAAACGTTTTTTATTTTTAATCAATCTGAATCCCGTACGGGGTTAATCTATATCATTAATAGATCGTGTGGTTTGAAGGAATTACACGAATTCGTTTACACCCTGTATTATTTATAAACCTTTCGTTGTAGACATAATAAAATATAGAGTTTATCACCTGTTTTTCTTCTTTCTACTAGCTAAGTACTACAAATCAGGGTGAAATTATTACGGTACTCGTAAAAAACAGGCTGAGTTTTATAAGTAAAAGTTTGGATGTAATATTATTGTACGGTTGGTAGAGACGGTAAATGAAACCATTGACTGCTGAGAATATACTGTGTTTATTCGAAGATATAAAGTGGTATATAAAGTGTCTAAGATGACAAAGATTATAATATTATATAGAGGGGACCTTACACCTCCCCCCTAAAAAAAATAAAAAAAAAACTTTATTCTATGAGTACATTTTTTTTTTCTTAAATTAACATGTTATTAAATTACTAGTATGGTACATTTTAGTGCGATTTTTGTGTATTACATCAATCTTATTGTTTTTCATAATTTCCACATTCGGTGATATATCTTTAACAACCACATATGGTCCGGAATATACACTTTGCAATTTATCACCTACTTCATTTTTAACTAAAATCAAATCATTAGGACTATACGTTACAGGTCTATTGGTTTTATCGTACTTTTGTTTTCTAAGCATTTTACTGTTAAGTAAATTGTCTCTAGCCTCTTTTTGTGACAACTGCAACCGAAACTTTAACTCTAGCGGATAATTGTCGTAATTGTATAATGGCTCTACTACATTGGAATTTAGATTACTTGGAAGAGAGCATTTTTTCCCAAAGATTAGTTCGTATGGTGTAAATTTGGTCTCACTATGTACTGAAGTCTTATACGAAAAGCACCAAAATGGAAGCCATTGACTCCACATTTCGGGGTGACTATCACATTGGATTCGAAGAAATGAACCAAGATGTTTGTGCGAGTTTTCTAAAGCACCTATAGATTGGTGGTGATAGGCTGTCGAGTTCATTTTATTAATGTGTAAAAGGGCACATACCTCCTTCATGGTAGAAGACATAAATTCAGTGCCTCTGTCCGTTGCAATATCTTGAGGTATACCATAGCGCAAAATGAAATTATTGACAAAAGATCTAGCTACTTCGGTTGTAGTCTTAGAAATCAGTGGATAGGCTTCGACGTATTTAGATAGTTCACATTGTATCGTTAATATATACGAATAATTGTTGTTATCTCGATTTAATGGTCCGACAATGTCTAAATATATCTTTTCGAAGGCGGTTTTTGCTGTGGACGTAATAACCATTGGTTCTTTTACGGGTATTGAATGTTTATACCTTTGACACTTGTCGCACCTCTTCACAAATTGAATTACGTCCCTGTCTAAGCCTGGCCAAAAGTAATATTTTTTAATATTGCTCAACATCCTTCTCATTCCTGCGTGACCACTGGTTGGCAGGAGATGGAAGTCGTTCAAAATCACCCTTTGGTCATCTTTATTTTCTATACTAATTACGTCTTTTAATATGCATACTCTTGGCACCGTTGTACTACCGCATTTTTTTATCTCATTTAACAATTTTTCAATAAAAATGTCATTAGTTTTAGTTCTTATCAAATATATTTCAGTTATACCTATTTGTTTACACGATATATCGAGTTCTCTCACAAATTCGGCTGGCGTAATTTGCGATGGAGAATTTTTGTATTTTATATAAAGTGTTTTCATATCAGGAATATAGCAAAACGTTTTACTTTCATAACAAATATTATTAAATTTCCGCATGGCTTCTAACTTTTCTTTTCCAATAAATATTAACTCTGTGTGATCCTTTGGCTTCATGTGTGTCTCCACAATTTTTGGTTGGTGAAGCCAGTCGTCGCTATTAGCAACGGGATCTGTCATAGTCTGCTCTTGCTTGCGTCTTTGCGCTCTTGTCATAACACCTATTAAGTTTTCACCCATCTCTTTAAAATCCTTTAAGGTCATACTGATTCGAGACAAAGCATCTGCCGCTGCATTATCTGAACCTTTTACATACTCAACACTAAAATTATATTCCTCTAGTAGGAGTCTAAACTTCATTAACCGGCTTGAAGGGTCTTTCATATTAAATAAATAAACTAAAGGCCTGTGATCTGTTTGAATTTTGGTTTGCCATATAGGTATGGCCGAAAATGTTTTATGGCCCAAACTATTGCCAAAAGTTCCTTTTCTATCGTAGGATAGTTTTTCTCTGCCTTGTTTAAACTCCTACTAGCATAAGCTATCGGTTTAAGATCTTTGTTAGACAAAATGGCACCGATTGCATAATTTGACGCATCAGTTTGTATGACAAACTGATTTTTCTCAGAAGAATCCGGATATTGCAATACAGGTGGTGAAATAATACATTCTTTTAAAACTTGATATGATTCCTGACAATTACTATCCCATATGAAGGGTACGTTTTTCTTACATAAATTATTTAACGGATTTGCCTTTTTTGCAAAATTCGGAATAAATTTCCTATAATAATTAACAAATGCAACGAACCTTTTAACTTCATCGAGGGTTTTAGGCTGTGGATAGTTTTTTACAACCTCAATTTTTGATGGATCTGGTAATATTCCACCATCAGAAACCACATGACCTAAATACAATATTTGTTTCTTTAAGAAATCGCATTTTCCCGGATTCAACTTTAAATTTACGGTTCGCAAACGTTCAAAAACCTCTTGTAAGTTCCTATTATGCGTATTTAGACAGTTTCCAAATATTATTAGATCATCCATATAAATAAAGCATTTTTCGTATGTAAGGCCAGCCATGGCCATATTCATCATGCGCGAGAATGATCCTGGGCTAGTTTTCAATCCCATAGGCATACGCATCATCTGGTACTGTCCTGAGCAAAATGCAGTATATTTCCTACTGTCCTTTTCTAATTTTACATTATAAAATCCATTATATAAATCTAAATGAGTAAAATATATACTTCCTGATAACGCATCTAATATTTCTGACATATTTGGAAGGGGAAATTTATCATCTTCGATCAAATTATTTAGTTTACGGTAGTCTATGACTAATCTTAATTTCTTCTGACCGCTGTTGTCCATCTTTTTCGGCACTAATAGTAACGGACTAGACCAACTACTATTACACTTTTCAATAATACTATCCTGTAATAATTTATTTATTTGGGTTTTTATTTCGTTCTTTTGTGAATATGGTAACCGATAAGGTTTTGTAAATACCGGACTAACGTTTGGTTTCAAAGTAATGGTATGTTCGTAAATATTGGTTGTTAACAACTTATCACCCGGTAGATAAAAAATATCAGAATATTTGGCACATAAATTCTCGATAGATATTTGCTCTTCTTTATTTAAATGATTTAATTTTAATTGAGAAAATAGTTGCTTAACCCTTTCAGCGTTCCTGTCTTACCGAACGAACATATCGTGTAATCATGTAATTTATGAATAGTCGGCCCGATATTTGTCAAAGTTATTGTTGTTTCCGTAGTATTTAATATTCGGATCGGCACAAAACCATTTCGGGGAATAGCTATAGAGCTTGCCAAAAAAACACCTTCCCTTAATTCCTTTGAACATATTACGCATTCTTCAGTATAATCTGTTCGGATGTAGTGTATTGATTCACATCTAGGTGGTATTTCCCAATTGGTTTTGTAATTACGCACAAAAGATAAGTTGAGTTTCGTATTTTGGTCTGTCCACAAAGATAAGTTATTGTTTTTAAAATCTATAATCGCGTTGTATTTCTCTAAGAAATCCTGGCCGATGATACCGTGCGTTTTACAAGGTAATGTATCAAATACATAAAACTTATGGCTAAAATTCTGATCATCTCTACGTAACTGTAAATATGTGTATCCAATTGCATGGACTTTACCACCTATTCCATTTATAATAATCTTCTCATTATGGATAGAAAGATTTTGCTCGAGCGCATGTTTATATTTTAAAGCTGAAATAGTAGCGCCCGTATCAAGTAACCAAGAATATGACACATTATTTACTGATAAATTAATCCAACAATTACTGTTGGTCGCTAAAATAATATTATTGTTCACGAAAAAACTGGTTTTCTACGTTAGAATTTGGCAGTTGATTTTCATTTGAATTTCCATCAGAGTGCTCATTTAAATGTTCACTGTCAGCTACACGCATACGTTCGTTTCGTATCCACTGATTTCCGCGTCTACTGTTATACCTACCTCTGGTTTGCCAAGGTCTTCGATTAGACTCACCTCGGGTAGACTGCTGGAAACCGCCATTGAAAGTTTGACCTTGATAGTTTGGGTTGCGATTTCCTTGGTTTGAGAAAATCCTGGTATCAAATCCTGCTCGTGATCCACGGTAGCGGTTTTGTCTTCCTCTAAAGTTATAAAAGTTGTTATGATACATACCCATAACGCCTTCTGATGTACAGGCCGTCTCGGTTTCTTCGTCTTTGGCAGCTTGTATTGCGTCTTTTAAGGATGAGTAGTTCCTAGCTGCGATAACAGTACTCAGCCTACGATTTCGCAACCCATCCGCGAATTTTTTTTTTGCAAATTTTTCGTTAACTGGTTTTAACACATTATAACAATCAGAGTTACCGTTGGCTTGCGTAATCGTAAGTTCTGTAAACAATTCTGTAATTTCTTTTCCATAATCTTGAATACTTAAATCATTTTGCCTAATCTGCTGCAATTTATTTTGAATAGCTGGGGCTGATTTTTGGGGTAAAAGCTCCGTCCGCATATCTTTGATCAGATCACTAATGTTTGAATAATTTAAATTTAATTTTAATTTGGCAACCTGAGACAATCTACTTTTGACTACGAAATTAACCAATTTCTTTTTACAATCATCATTTTTTAGTATGGATGAATAATATTCAATGTTATCAATCAGCTGTTTAGTATTAAATTCCTCGTCCGACATCGGCGGTAGTAAAGATAAGGCAGTTTTTAAATTAAACAGCTCCATTATTACACTGCTTTTTTCTTCAACCGAATCTATAAATTCTCCACTAGAATCTGAAACTTCCGTCTCTAAACTTTCTCCTGAACATAAATCTACTATTCCACTATAAAGTAATTGAAAGTCTGAGGATATTTGAGTAACTATTTCTGCGTCAACGGTAGATAATTTTCCTTGTCTAATATCAACAGATAACTCATTTATAACTAATGTATATTTATCATATAAATCCTTAGCTTCTTTTAACTTCTGAATGACAATCTTCCCTTGGCGCCTATTAGGTCCAATTTTAATCAAATATTCTCTGACAGCCTTTAAACTCTTATACAAATCTTTTAAAGTTCTACTCATAACTTACTCATAAACTTACTTGCCAAACAAATGCTCATCTGCACGGTTTCGATGTTACACATTACAACTTCATTTGATAGTATGATTGCGCACTATTAATTATGTAATTTTTAAAAACGGTACCATATCGTATAGTCCACTACAATGTTCATAAGGTTCATAATATTCAGGTCCAATATTTTAGCAGGTAACACTTTGACGTACGCTATTTCCGCAATTTATATTTGATTATGTTATTTAAATATTTTATGTTTGATAATTATTATTTATTTATTTCTGTATTTTTCGCACTTTTATTTATTTATATTTTCCACTGTTACTTAATTTAATGTTATGCACTTCACTTATTTTATTTTAAGCATGTTATATTTATTAATTTTATTTTACCACTTCATATTTGCTTAGCTTCAAACAATTCCGCTAGTTTTCATCTCATCGGCTGTGCGGCGTCGAAAAATAGATAGTCGTAAATTGTTTCGATTTATCTCCTGTTGCATCCAGCGCCCATGACATTTTCTGTACACTCGGTATAAGAATAACAGTAGTCCAATGCTAATCACTAAGGCAATAATTAGAAGGATAATATTTGCTGTACTCAGATGATAACGAATTTCTTCGACAGTAGCTTGGTTCGAACCTCCAGCTGCGTTTTGTGCCAAGATTACTTCTTCATGAGACTGAGATGAACCCATTTTTTATGATTTTCCGAATATTTTGCACCAGTACGTGTGACAGAAACCACAAATGAAATTATTTTATTCATATTGGATGCACTTTGTACTAATTCCACAGATTTGTTTTACATTCTTTGTCCATATACGGTACGGCGCCAGCCAGCGCTGGCCGGCTGGTGTCAAATACGCGGCACTGGCAGGGTCGCCATGTACGGTTGGTAGAGACGGTAAATGAAACCATTGACTGCTGAGAATATACTGTGTTTATTAGAAGATATAAAGTGGTATATAAAGTGTCTAAGATGACAAAGATTATAATATTATATAGAGGGGACCTTACATTATTCTGGTATAAATTTTTCTCTGTGGCGGTTTTTTCTTTATATCATAAACAAATCTCCAAGCAATCGTGAAGACCGCTTTGAGCTTATTAACGTCATTGGGAATTTTTGACCCGGTACCTCAAAAGTACGCGTCCATTAATGAAATATGGTTTGTTTTGAAGGTTTAGGGTTAACATTTCACGGAATGTATTTATTTTAATCCAAATGTATGGGGGAAAAAAGATAAGTGGTTCAAAAAACTGCGAGGAACAAGATAGAAAAGCTCCTAAACATTCTTGTACCTTTTGAGCAAGATCTTTGTGCATTTTTGGAAGCATTTTATATATTTAGAAGGATATGCTTTTGCTAAAAAAAACTTTCCCATATTTTTGAAGAATGCGACTCATCTCATTGGGTAGTATTCATGGTCTTTAACATACTCCGACTAGTTTCGTTACTGGTCGCTGGTGGGTCACAGGTCCGAACAAAATGCCCATTTATTTACCTTTAATTGCGTTGGCGTGGTCAAGTTCAGTCGTCGGACGTCCACTTCTCAGCACGCGTCTTCTGTGTTGGATGCCAACACTGGTGGCCGCAAGGAACACGTCACAAGAAGTCCAATGGCACAATACATTGATTTTTGGTTCATTCGTGTCTCATGGTGCAAATAAAAACACTTCTCTTTTGCCTTCACTTCTGCCTTTCAATTTGGACGAAGCAACCAAATTGAATTATGTAAACATAAACGTGAATCATTCAATGTCATTGTGCAATCACGTTCATCGCGTTGAAAGAACACACGCACAATATTTTCACTTTTGGCGTTCACTATTCAACGCAGCTGAACGATAAATGAATGTGTAAACACAATTTTGATCGATTCACTCGTCGATAATCACTCGATTCACTCGTGCGCCGCAGCATCGTGGAAGGATGTTAGAATAAATTGTCAATTGACAATAAATAAATTGAGAAAAAGAAAAAATATTGATGTATGAATCTGGATCCTCTTCTGTCAATTCTTTAATTAGCGTTAAAACGCACTAACGGCCAGCCGCAATGCGGCGTGCCGCTTGCGGTTGGCCGCACATCGATTTTTACATGAAACCGCATGATCTCAACGCACTGATTTCCGGCCAGCCGTCGTGCGCCAGTGCGTTTAGATCATGCGGTTTCATGTAAAAATCGATGTGCGGCCAACCGCAAGCGGCACGCCGCATTGCGGCTGGCCGCTAGTGCGTTTTAAGCCTTAGACTGTATGAAGCTCCTAAGCCTGGTTTACTTAATATCCATGGACGCACCCACCAACGTCGTCGATTTCATCGCTTTTTTTTTAATTCTTAAATTAAATGCTCACAAATTACGACCCAAGCGTACGACCTGATTCAATGACCTCTTCCGAGCAATGTGAATTGAACAGTTCACTTGTAGTTCACTTGTAAATACTTTATAACAGCATACATATGCTTTCATTTTTGCAATCAATTTGGTTGAACCGTATAATAATATATCGCCATTACGTCGAATACCTACAAGCGACCGGGAACTAGTAGTGAATTTAATTTTCATGTAATTTGTATTACTTGATTACTTCATACGCCATTTATACACTGTGGCTTTTAGTTGCTTCCACTGGAACACATCGATTGCTGAACAAAAATTGTTTGGGGTGGCAATTAAGAAGTGTTCAGCGGAAGACGGAAGCAACAAAAAGTGGCCTCGTTTGCACACTACCTAATTCATCATTCTCTTGCCCTTATCCCAATTTATTTGGGGTCGGCGCAACATGTCTTTTTCTTCCATACTTCTCTATTAGTCGTCATCTCTGTAGTCACCCCCTTTCTAACCATATCATCATTCACATATTCCATCCATCGTTTCTTTGGTCTTCCCCTACTCTTATAGCCATCGACATTCATACTCAAAACTCTCCTCACTACATTTTCCTCATTTCTACATAACCAATTTCCACACAACTTTTTAGCTATCGATGCCACTTTCAAACTTCCTCATAAGTAGGTACTCATTTCTTATTTTATCCATTCGTGTAACACCACACATCCCTCTTAGCATTCTCATCTCTGCTGCATGCAATTGCCTATCATTCATCCCTTTTGTGGCTCAACATTCTGATCCATACAAGACAGCAGGTCTAATCATGCTTTTATATATTATCTTCCCCTTAAGTTTACTTAGTTTGCACACTACCTAGCCCACTTAATACATAATTGTAATCACAAGATAATTTTGGATTAGATCCATTTCGCTTCTATAGATTTAGGTCAGGTATTTTTCGAGCGATATCTCTAGCCGAATGAGTATTGGTTTTGGTTAATTGAAGTTTTATTTGTTTTTATCTTACCTAAGTTTACCTAACTAATATTTACTGGATCTAGGTTTTCGTTCACGATATCAACCGAGAAAAGATAACAAAGAAAATAAAAACCGGCCAAGTGCGAGTCGGACTCACGCACGAAGGGTTCCGTACCATTATCTATAAAAACGGCAAAAAAATCATGTCTTTTGTATGGGAGCCCCCCTTAAATATTTGTTTTATTTTAGTTTAATTATTTATTTTTAAATTGAATATTTATCTAAGTCATCATCTGCCTAGCCTTTTCCCAACTATGTTGGGGTCGGCTTCCAGTCGAACCGGATGCAGCTGAATATCAGTATTTTACATGGAGCGACTGCTTATCAGACCTCCACAACCCAGTAACTGGGTAATACGATACTCTTGGTAAGACTGGTTGTCAGACTTTCTGGCTTCTGACCAACAGTAACGACCGTCAAAGATCTACAAATGACAGCCGGGACCAACGGCTTTACGTGCTTTCCGAGGCACGGAGGAAACTCGCTATGGTAAATGGTCACCCATCCACAGACCAACCTTGGCAAGCGTGGCTTAACCCGGAAGATCGGTCTATGCGGCTGTAATTATTTAGCCACGAACTCCTCCATAATAATATTTATCTAGGTAAGTATTCTGTGAATATTTCAAACGTCTACCTGTTGCCGTTATCAATATCGACCAAAAACGGGCAAAAAAATCACGTTTGTTGTATGGGAGCCCCCTTACATATTAATTTGATTCTGTTTTTTAGTATTTGTTGTTATAGCGGCAAAAGAAATACATCATCTGTGAAAATTTCAACTGTCCATCACGGTTCATGAGATACAGCCTGGTGACAGACAAACGGACAGACAGACGGACAGCAGAGCCTTAGTAATAGGATCCCGTTTCACCCTTTGGGTACGGAACCTTAAAAAACTGACAAAAATTTGATTTGGAAACGGCCTAATTGGAATTTTTAGGGTTAGCAGGTTAACGATTGAAAAAAGAGAAATAACTCAAATGCTAGATTTTAGGTAAATTAAACCAGGATTGAATTAAGAACAGTTGATGTAATATTCCGAAACAAGAAAAAAAACATAGGTAGACATTACACGACCAAGAAGGATTGCAGGAGAGGCGCCACCTAGTGGCAGATTGATACAACATAAAATGACATTATTAAACTGTTTGGTTTATACTTAACATCAAATAATCTAAGTTGACTGACTCGGGTCTAGTCGCGTAGAAATTGAAAGGCACAATGATCCACTTTTATCACAAAGTTAAAAAAAAATATTACTTAACTTCGCGATTATTCCCGAGTCAGTATTACTGCAAAGTTTACAAATCGCGAAAGTTTAAAAAGATTGATTTATTTATTTTAACTTTCGCACAAAATTTGTATAGACACGAACTTAATGACTTAGGCATTTTCTACCAGACGACCTTACAGCCTGGCCACGGGAGTTTTCGCAGCAGCGAAAACTCGCGCGGTGCGAATGGCGGTGCGTCTGGCGACTAAAACAAATGTATAGTAGGATTTTTTTGCTCGAAAGTTGGTTTAATCAAAATAATTATAAGCTACGTTTGATGGAATAGTTGTTATATATAATGGTTTAGCTGTTACGTAATTATCAGCTGTTTTCACAATTGGGCACACAAAAGGATGTGGCAGCATCTAGCTCGCCACATGCGAACTATCCTACATCGCGCAATCAAGATTTAACACGCAGATAGTATATATACAACCTCCCAACGTCAACCGTTGGGGAGTAGCCCGCCAGGCACAAGACTCCGCCTGGTTGGAGGATCCTCCCTTTGGTTGGAGGAACACCACACCAAGTTTCTCCACATTGGTGACCCCGACGTGATCGTCACAGACAGTGTTTCCACACTGGTGACGTCACACACAACCTTCGCAGCCTCGGCAGCCACATCATCACTCCCTCAGCAGCTCAGCATTCAATCGAGCAGCAAGCAGCGAGTCCCACAGCCAGCCAGCATCCTCGGCTTCAACGGGTGATGTGACCACTAGCCTGCAGCGAACGCGCAAGCCTGGTCACGACGCTCAGCCCACTCCAGCATCATGGCCCATCATACTGCACTTCGGCCGGTCAACTAGTAGAGGCACTTCTCTCCTGGCCGACGCAGTCCACAGCCACCACTCACCGCTTACAGTTTCGACTCAAAGGAACCCTTCACTGGCCCTGGCAAGTTCTCAAGACTCAACGACCGCTGACTCATCAAGACGATCGACCTCCGGTCTCAGGGGGGGAGTGATGTGGCGGCATCTAGCTCGCCACATGCGAACTATCCTACATCGCGCAATTAAGATTTAACACGCAGATAGTATATAGGTATACAATATACAACCTCCCAACGTCAACCGTTGGGCAGTAGCCTGCCAGGCACAAGACTCCGCCTGGTTGGAGGATCCTCCCTTTGGTTGGAGGAACACCACACCAAGTTTCTCCACAAGGCGTAAAACCCACAGATAACGAGTTATTTAATAAAAACTAATTTTTGGGGTCTTTAATCCAAGATGGCGGAGCGCGCCGAGGTCACCCATGGTCGAAAACTTGATATTTTCATAAGAACACCTAAACGTAACACGTATCCAATATTCAGGACTGACGGACCTTTTGCAAGTGAAAACTACCTGGCAACTGGGCTGTATACCTACAGAAATATGGAAAAGGATTAATAAATAAATAAAATAAAATAAAAATCATTTATTTCAGATCTCTGAGTCCATAGTGTTAGTAACAGAAAAACTTACAACTTATGTTAGTGGGCTACACGAAAAACAAAATATTAAAAACCAGAAACTACTTAATATTAGTGTCGATTCACTGGTTCACACCTCTCACATGCAAATCAATGAATCGACTGAAGACGGCTGAGTTCAGTCTATCTGCTATCATATAAATCAGTGCTGATTTATTCGAACCGTTGTACGTCAATCAGACTGTTTTTGTTGTAGAAATTTTCAAATATCTTTTATCTTCGTAATATCACAAAGCCTTTTCGACGTAGGTGTTATAATCAGAAACAATCATGACACAATTTCTCTCATGACAAAAGGATTTTTCCCTGAAAATATAAATAGGTACTTTCGCTTAATGAAATTCTTTACGAAAACCGGATTAGGTTATTTTCATAGTAAAACAAAAGACAGGTTAACAACGTTTTTTTATCTATGTGGTACAGCGAAATCTAATACGTACACAATGTTATGAGATAAAAGTCATAAATATATTGAAGTATATTAAATAGCGAGATTCATGATCATTGCCATAATAGGGTATTTGACTGAAAACATTTAATAAGTCCGTCAGTTAGATTTCCAAAAAATGTTTGACCCGTATGTTTTCTTTTGTTTCGTAAACCAAAATTGACGACGATACGACACTTTTGAAATTGGCAAAACGTCACAAGCAAGTACAATTTTTGCTTCTGACGTCACAAGCCTCCACTCTTGAGTTTTGATGCGTTTTTTCTTTCCAAATATTCATAGATTTAATTAACAAAAGAAAAAATACGTGTCCATTATTTTTCAAAACTCTAACTGGCGGGCTAATTAGATTTGCAATTTTTTGATGCTGTCAACATGCCTATTATTTAGTAGATTTTGTTTCGGCTTAAAGCGCGAATTACATTAAGGTTGATGATCACTAACATTAAAGCATCCACACGTCCGCATTGTACGTATTGGACGGATTCCATTAAACGGATTTTAGTATTCTCTGTATGTCTAATTACAAGTTTTAGGTTATTATGAATTTGTATTGTTGGTTAATATTATGTATAAGTAATAGTTTTTAATATTATAAATGGTTGACTCTTTACACGTGTTAGTGTCCAACTGTAAGTTTAGAGAGTAATATGAGGGTGCATGAAAAGAGCCTCCACTAGTGACGATACTTAAGTACTTCCGGCGCACCCTGGGCAGTCAGCCCCGCTACCAACCTTGCTGACTGGCTAATCTTTTCACCACAGCATGAGCTGTTTTCGTTTAGCTCGTGCTGACATGAGAGAAGAAGAAGAGAGTAATATAAATAAATAAATAATCAAGGGTATTCACATATTTTCAACTGACGAAATGCACGCATCGGATTGTCGGCAATTTATTCGGATTACCAAATGTCAATGTCAATGTCAACCGCAGTGGACGCACTATACTTTACGAATCCGTTTTTGCGATACGAACGCTGCGGACAAGTGGACGCTTACCATAATGGTCTAGTTAAACAGCCGTTTACTCGAAAACTGTAAAAGAATCTTAGGTAGGTAAGCGGTTTTTTAACCAGAGAATGATGGTTGGTGAATGAAAATTAATGGTTTTAAATGTCAGCCTACGGCTACTGTAAACATTAATTCTATCGTTAAACAAACGTTTACTCGAAAAATGTACTAGATTTTTTTCTAACGGTTTTCTAACCGCAGAATTAATGTTGGTGAACACCAGCCTTAGTGGAATATGTTATGCCTTAAATCGCGAACACTCGTAAGTACATGCATTTGATTGCAAACATGCATTCAGGACTTGCGCTTGGTGCAGTGAAGTGCACATGTGAGCAACTTGATATGGATGTTTCAGTGGTCCCGTCCTCGTAGAAGTCCTAGAGCCCAAATACACGTCCGATACTTGCTTCCGATAGTCGGTTCCGATAGTCTGATCAGACTATCTGAAGGCATCCGCGTCATACGTTTATTTGAACATGAATCACACGTACGATCAGACTATCGAATCGGATGTCAGAATCGTAAGCATCGTTCGGGCGTCGTCGTCGTCCAGAAAAAATCAGACACGAGAATCGTACGTGTATTTCATGAATCCGATCAGATAGTTAGATCCGGCTCCAGGAAGCAACTATCGGACGTGTTTTTTAACCCTTAGAGCGATTACGCACTGCATCCGATCCGAATCCGTGAAAATACGGATATAAAAAACTCGGTCCGAATTCGGATATTGCTTTACGCACTGCATCCGATCCGAATCCGTAAAAATACCGATCTAGAGTAAAAATCTCGGATCGAATTCGGATATCGCTTACGCACTTATCCGATCTCTGATCCAAATTCAAACAATTCATTGGCCATCTTTGGCATATTCATTTGGCGTCCGATTTGAATCCGAGGTAGTGCGAAAGCGTTCAAACAAACATTACTACGGCTACTTCGGTCCGTCAATATTTCTTCCGCATGGGAGACTCACGGATGACGGATAGAAATCGGATGACGGATGCCGGATGTAGTGCATAAACTACTATACAAATAGTTCTATGGCTACTTCGGAACGTATTTTCACGGATTCGGATCGGATGCAGTGCGTAACCGCTGTTACGCTTCTTCTTTCGTGTTGGCACGAGCAAGTCGATAGCTTATGCCTGCCGTGGTAAAAATATTAGCTAAAGCCCGACAAGTTCGTGCTCGACCGTACTAACGGGGCGACATACGTTGGAGGGACGCGGTAGCACCTATACAGGCTATTAATACCACATTTCCTATTACTGGTATAGATTAACGTCGCACGCGATTTAGCTTAATTAAAAAGAAAACAATCTTTATTTTTCTTGTGGTTAGTGACCGTATCTTAACCACAAAAAAAGGTTTAAAAATAAATAAGCCAAAACATTTTGCATTTTTTTTTATTTGATAGACCATTTCGATGCTACGCAATGAATGAAAGCATTGCGATTTTTTATTGAGTCTTTATTATGTGGTTTAGTTATGATCACTTAACTCGACCACAAGAAAAAAAAAATATTTCGTTTTAACCGACTTCAAACAGGAGGTTCTCAGTTCGATTGTTTTTTTTTCTTGTTTTTTACCTCATATCTCCATCGTCATTTATGAACCGATTTGAAAAAATATTTTTTTGTTCGAAAGGGTACACTTCCCGATTGGTCCCGTATAAATGTTGTTATGATTAGACCATGAACTTCAGAGATATGGAACGGAACTCCTCATCGGATCAAAGCAAAATTCTCAAATTACTATTATTGCTTTGTTTATATTTGTTGTTGGGAACTGACTACTGGAAGAGAGGAGGGGGTGCATGTTCCGCCCCCCCCCCCCCTTTTGGAATGTTTTCATTATAATATCATGTAAGGTATCATTTGAAAGGGCTTTTTATACCCGACTACGTCGAAGCCAAAAATAAGGGTTATGAAGAGGAGGGGGTTAAATTTACGGCACTAAAACGTATTTAATAAAAAATAAACTTAAAAAAAAGTAAAAACCGACTTCAAAGAAAAACTAAAAGAAGTAAAATAATTACCATAATATAAATTTGACAGTTTCAGAAGTCGGTGCAATTCTACACTGAAACAAATAAAAGGCACCGACTTCTGAAATTGTCAAATTTATATGATGGTAATTATTTTACTTCTTTTAGTTTTTCTTCAAAAATTTGACGTCTAGATTTTTTTATTTGTAACGTTGAGTATACTTAACGAAATCAAATTAAGGGTTAAAGTCGGTTTTTACTTTTTTTTTAAGTTTATTTAAATCAAGCTATGACCAAAGCGGGGTCAATCTGCACCAGTTCCCCCTTTCCGACTAACCTTGTATAATATCATTAATTTAACCTCTATCTTGAATAGAGCAATTTTTTTTTACTAGCCTATTTACTGTCCCACTGCTGAGCAAAGGCCTCCCCTTTTGTCTTCCAAACATCTCTATTTTGTGCCCTTTCTGACCATGCTAGCCCCCCAAACACGTCTAGATCGTCACGCCACCTACGCCGAGGTCGACCTAGACGGCGATAGAGCAATGTCAACCAAAAATATACAAAAAAAAATAGGATCGTAAAAGAAAAAACAATATTTGAACACCATTTCGGATAAAAAGGACGATTTCAGTTCTACCTACCTGGACAAATTATAAAAAAGTCACGTACCTACCTGCGCCACCTGGTCTTAATTCGCACATTGCCAGATTTGAATACAGAAATTCTCGAAAAGGTTAAAATAAAGTCAATTATACAGGGTTTAATTGTAATTCCTTAACCGCGTGATCTATTCTGCCGCGCTAACAAAGAATACTTGTGTCGTGCATGATGCTAGTTGTATGACGCGTCTATTTATAAAACATCATTGGGTTGAACAGTGCATAGTATGTATAATTTTGAGTATAGACTAGCTTTTTTGTGTAGATTTAATTAATTTATTCACTTGACAGACAGAACTGTGTTGCTGGAAGGATAAGTGTTTTTGGGGGCTGTTTTTTATAACATTGAAGTTATTTTTTTTAATAGATCATCGCCCCACACTAAGATTTCTCTTGTATCGCTGGTGCGTTTACAGACACAAATCTCACATACACAAACGCCCAGACAACCAACAACAACCATCTGTAGGCCATACAAATTTTTGTTCCATGTGGGAATCGAACCCACGACCCGTAGCGCAGAAACCAATCGCTTAGCCACTGCACCAAACGTGTCAAGTTATTTTTTTTATTTATTACTAGGCCCGCGTTTGGCCGCCATCTCGCCTGATGTTAAGCGATGATGCGGTCTACGATGGAGCACGCTTGCCCAGAAGAAACCGATTCACTCGTGACTTGAAGACACCCAGATTGTAGCTGTCGGGGAACACCCACTCGGGCAGCGCATTCCACTGTTTGGCGGTTTTCACAATGAAAGTGGAATCAAAGCGCTTCGTTCGGGTTTTTGGTATATCAACCATGAACCGATGGCGCTTTTTCGTGCTTCTGACCGTCCGATAGAAAAAAGGGCAGGGGGGTATTAGATCATGCAGATCTGAAGCACACTCTCCGAAATGTGTCTCCGAAAGTTTCAAAAGAACCAAGGGATTCTAGACTATTTTGAATATAAAATAGTTGTGAGTTATATGTTAGGTATGAAGAGAACACAAATACTTTCGTAAACACCAATTAAAAGATTACGATAAAAAATCTTTGTCATCGAGCGATAGTGGGTGGTGGTCTAGTTTTCAGAATGAATTAAAAACTTGGCAGTATCTACTATTTTAGGATATTCAGAAATACATTTTCATGTCCGAAATTGAAGCGAAATGAAATATTCGTTAAGCGGAAATATCGATCAGAACGAGTTTCCGAGTTTTTGTCTTAAAACACAATGCAAAATTGATGCGCTAGAGATTTTTAAAAGTCTATTTGAAATATTCGGAACGAGTCCGAAATGTTTCAAAAATTCTCGGAAATACAAGACGTGTTGGCAAGCGAGGTCGGTCTGTGTAGGTAATTATTTTTCTGTTAGGAAATATTCATTTACAGCACAGATTACCTATTTAGCAACTATAGGTATAGCGTCAAATTATTGGGGCAAAAAGACTGTTGAATACCTTAGCAACTATAGAAATTAAACTTTATCACAATGATATAAAATACTTTATGATTAGTTACGATTTACTCACGTGCATTTTTCGGGATTGCCCGACTAGTTTCTGACCATTAATCATGACCTCAACACGCGGTGACCTATCAAAATATTCATAACACGGAATGTTTTGAAAATTGTCACAGGAAAAATAGTGGATGCGTGTTAGGCGCAGCGCAGATGACGCACTTTTTGTCCGGCGGACTGCCGCGCACAAGAATGAACGTGGCTGTTAGTGGTTGCTAGTGAAGACACTAGAGTTCTAACGACAGCTACGGACAAAATGACCATCGTGTGCGTTGAGACCGTGTCGAATTTCGCGACGGGCAACAACTTATGCTGGTTTCACAATTTTGTATTTGCGGTGTTACAATCTGGCATTGTCATTTCACGCCACGTGATCACAGCGATGTTCTTCTATTAGAGCCCCCGCAAACCACAGACTTTCTATCGGTCGATAGTTTGGTCGGGTTGGGCTGCTAGCGCGCACACTTGTTTTTTTACCGCGGTGGAAAATCTTCATGGATGTCCTCCGCCCTGGGGTGGGCGGAGTCTGTCAGACTCTTACTGACTAAAAACCACCCCGGTGTTCCATCTCACAACTGCGCCGGGGGTCGCGGGAACTTACGATACTTCCGCAACCCCCGGCTAGTGCCGGCCCGCCTCGGCGGGCCTTCTCGGGTTAGCGGGCTCTTACACCTACGTTTCCCCTCTTGTCCTTATGGAATAGGTGGCGAGCCTATTGCTATTTTTCGGGCACAATTATGTTACAGGTTCATCAGCCGTACGTAAGGGTATTGTATACCGGGTGGAAGGGACATCGTAACGTATACGTACCATGGATCCAGTACATGATTCTGAACCCCCCAGCGTTGGAATTTTTCGTCGCTTTTTTCTTAATTTTTACGATTTTTTTTGCAGTTTTGTTTAATTTATAGTGTATAAAATCATTATTGTTTTCCATCCCAATGCGATAAAAAAGAAAAAAACAATTATTTCACAATTTTCACGTAAAACAGCAATGAAAATCAAACTTAAAAAGTGCTCCCGATCAGCTGTTTTGGTAAAGTTCACGAACCGAGGTTATCGCAACAAAGTAAGTGAGTGCAACAAAGTAGGCAGTGTAGGTACTAGTCACTGAGCGCGCGCTCACTCAAAGAAGCCGACATGCCGCTGCGCCGACGCGCGGTATCGACGAAGCTATAGCGGCCAGTGCCTATGAATCTAACAGATGCGTTATTACGTAAATTAATATCAGATTGACTACTTTTATTTAGACTTTTTATCTGGGATTATTAATGATCTCTGATAGTATGTTCAATACTGTTATCAATTTTAATAAATTGAATGTAAAAAAATAAGTTTTTTTAGTAATTAACCTTTTTTTTAGGCAATTTTTGTTATCAACATTTGTTTTTGCATTAACACCTTTGTTTAACCGATGTAATCTGATCTTTAGTAAATTTTAACCCTATCCATTTTCGCAATTTATTTTGTCAGTACAACTTAATGCGTTGGCACAGTCTATCATTTTATTGGTCTGTGCATGATCTAGGTGCCTACGAGTCTATGACGGCTTGTCGGCGAAATTGTAAAGGAAGTAAAATTTTGAATTTCGCCGATTTTTGAACAGTTCAGTTTCCGATTTGCGTTCATTGTAAACGGTTGTGTTGTTTTTCGTGATTTTGGATTTGAGCGTATTAGTTATTATCAGTAGAGTTGTTTTTTTGTCTGTGTTGTACTGTGTGTGTTTTGAACAAAAATGCCTCGGATACGTAACAGTCGTAACCATACGTTTAGTGCCCGTAACTAGAGAGATGCCGGTGGCCCACTTCTGGGATGCGTGGTACCAACACGATGGCGCTCCCCCACACGTGACTCTTCCAGTGCGACAGCCTTACAGCTTACAGCGACTTTTGGTGACCAGTAGATTGGGAGGTTCGATCCACAACCCTGGCCAGCGCGATCACCAGACTTGACCCCACTAGATTTTTGTCTGTGGGGTCAAGATAGGGACTTTGTCACGGAGTGCAATACGGCAGCAGAAATGCGAGATCGCTTGCGACGCTCCGTGCGGAGTATGTCCGAGACCCCACCTTATTGCCCCGTGTCCACGCTGAAACTCTGCGCCGCGCTAGGATTTGTGAGCAAGTTGGTGGCGGCCACTTTGAACCCTATCTTATTAGGAGTCCTTCACTCCTAATACTCGTAAGAGAGATTAAGGTGAGTGTTAATTTGTTTGCAACTAATTGCCATGTAGGTAGGTAGGTACCTCATCGGAATCTTTAGGTAGGTACCTACTTGTGTTATTTAATGAGCGAACGAGCAATGTTTTGTTTTTTGTTGTAAGCAATCAGTCAATTGAACTAAATTTCAAGTTCGGTTTATCAATGTGTTTGTTAGGTGATTTCTTTATCAGTAGTGTAAACGTAGGTATGCTACTTTTCACGTTTACAAAAGCGTGCGGCAACGCGACTCCGTGCCGAACTCAGACTTGTGATGTGTGCGTGCGTATGCGTGTAGGCACTGTACTTACTGTACGGCCGCCGCGCCGCGCCGCGCACCGGTACCGCGTTAGCGGAGTAATGGCTTGCGGTTGTGATTGTGACTCGTTGTTTGCATTCGCAGTACATTGCGCGCTTAAAAATGACAACATCTGTAACCTATCATTTGTGATATTAATGACTTACGTAAATTAATTTAAGGCTTTATGAGGAACCTTTTCACGAAGTTTGTGTTACGATGTCCCTTCCACGCTGTATTTAATCTCGCCTCACGCCCAAATAAATGTTAGTTTTCAAAAATCTGTAGGTAATTGTATAATTGATTATTAAAGAAAACGGAATGTTTTTATACCCAATACTTTTGTTTACCTTGTGTATAAAATAAGGTTAGTCGGAAAAGGGGTACTAATCCGCGGCGCTAAAAATTATCCACTTGAACTGAAAATAAAAATAATCCAATTTAGAAATTATCATTTTAGTTTTTTACAAAAATTGTTCATCCCTGCTTTAGTTATGAATTCAGAAAATGGAGCTTCTTATCCGTGACCCCAAACATGACCTAAAATTTGAACAAAGATCATAGCTGAGTATGGATATGAGTTAAGAGTATTTTTTATGAATTCTTTAAACAGCAATTTTTCTTAAACTATTGACTTTTAGGGAAAATTGTAGAGCAAAAACCATTCATTATTATGGGTACTTTAATACCCTTTCAGATTAGTACTCCCTTTCCGACTACCCCTGTATAGCTGGCTGGGTTATACACAAATCCATCACCCCGTTATATTCAAACAAGCAACCTAGCAAACCCGCTTGTAATAATGAAAATTATTCTACTCACTATAACAACATTCATTAATTTCTGTATACGTTTGTTCGCATCTTATTCAAACAGACGAATGAATATCCTATTTTCTTTAGCCCTGAAATCTATTCAGTTGATACGAATAGTACCGAGAAACAGTATCTGGGGTAGAATAATCGCGTATTTGTACGCTAAATCTTGACTGACAACTGAATGCATTTTCATGTTTTGTGTATTTTCAAAAGTAAGGGAGCTTCTGAGCGATACTCTAGTGAATAAATGTGAATAATTATATCGCAATTCAACTGGATGGTTTACTCAAAGCCTTGAACATCGACGCAGAGTTGCCAGCCTGTCGGTTTTTATCGGTTACACTTCCGGGAGTGTGCGATGGAACCGCACAATTTGATTCCGCCTGGCCCTTTCCATCATCGGACTACAAGACGTACGGCAATGCGCCATCGATACATGGTGGACATCCTTCTCATACGTACAAAGCGTTTTGCGAACACTTTCATTGTTCGCACAGCTACGGAGTGGAATTCCCTGCCGGAGTCTGTGTTTCCTGATAGCTACAACCTTGGGGTCTTTAAGTCAAGAATGAATAGGTTACTTCTAGGCAAGCGTGCTTCACTGTCAACCACATCATCGCTTACCATCAGGCGAGATAGTGGTCAAACGCGAGTATATCGAAAAATAAAAAAATGGTTATAAGAATAGAGGAAGACCAAAGAAACGATGGATGGATTATGTGAAAGATGATATGACTAGAAAGAGCGTGACTACTGAGATGACGGCTAAGGCCTCATTTACGGAGACGCGGGGCGCCGCGCCTCGCGTTGTGCTGCGCGGCCCGCACTGAATTCAAACATATGGCGTTGTATGAGAGCGTTTACGGAGAAGCGATTTTACACGCGTTTGCTTGAAATGCAGGCGGAGCCTGTGGATGGCATCGCCGCGTCGCACGCGACGTTTATCGCGGCGGCGCACGCAGCAGCTATTCCTGCAATTCTCCGTCCACTGTAAAATGTAGCGTTAACCGCGGCGGAGCCCGCGGCGGGGTCCACGCCGTCGCACGTGCCGCATCTTCATAAACAACATCGTACATTTCCATATGTTTGTGTTTGCGCGTGTGATGATGCGGGCCGATGCACGTGCCGCCGCTCCGTAAACAGAAAAATCGTACGACGCGCCGCGAGACGCCACGCCGCACGTGAAGCGCGACGCCCCACGTCTCCGTAAAGGAGGCCTAATAGAGATGTTTGGAAGAAAAACACATGCTGCGCCGACTCAAAATAAGTTGGGATACGGGCAGAAGACTGTACTGGACTGTATTCAACTGGTACTATATATTTTGGTCCGGGCGTATTGAGATGTCATTTAAATAATGTTTCAGTTAAATAATGTTGTTTTTGTTTAGAAAGGTTCTAGAATAACCTTCTTCCTCATAGCATTTCCCAAGTAGTGTTGGGGTCAGCTTCCAGTCCAACCAGATGCAGCTACCAACAATATACCATTATTTTAATAATAATACCATTATTTTACACAGAGCGACTGCTATTATACCTCCGCAACCCAGTTACTGGGCAATGCTGATATATCTTAAAGTTAGACCGGTGATCAGACTTTCGGGCTTCTTACTACCCGTAACGACTTTCATAGGTATGACACCCGGGACCGACGGCTTCACGTGCTCTCCAAGGCTCGGAGGCGTCTCGATATGTAACGAACGGTCATCCACGGTCTGACCGCGACAAGTGCAGCTCTAACCTCACAAATCGTATGATTCGCGCGGTTTTTAATTAGCCACCAACCCCACTGGATATTTACAATGATATTCACACTATGTCAGGTGACCATTTGAAAGGTTGTGTCGACCGAGTATATTGTTGAGTTTTTTTTTTATCAACAAGATATGCCATGCTTCTGACACGCGACTCTTCGCGTATCTCACACTGATAATTCAGCCCTCATCAAGCTGTCTCTCCTCCAACCTCCCGCCAACAACGCCCTAAGCCGAGGTCCGAATCCCACTATACTCGGACCATTACAAACGAGCGAACTGAGTCATAAATCATTTCTATCGGACCTCTTGCTCGCACTTATAGGCCTTATGGAACTGCCTTGGTGTTGTGTGTAACAGTAAAAAAGGCTTTGTCGATAGTCGATAAAAGGTAATGAGGGAGCGGTTAAGGAAATAATGCAAATACTGTTTAAGATGTGTTTTTTTATTTCTGCTTTCTGTTTCTTATCTACAGTCCTCTAGTCAAATACCTACCTTTCACCTATTTGCATTAATTAGTCATCGAAATACCGCGTCGCCCACCTGCGTCCGAGCGGCATCCCTTTATCGATAACGACTTGCGCAGCATTGTCACATTCCTTTAATGTAATGATTTATGACTCAGTTCGCACGTTTGTAATGGCCCGAGTATAGTGGTAGAGATGGGTAACTAGCCGAAATTCCAATAACTTAGCTAGCCGGCTATTCGTGGTGAAATAGCCAGCTAGCTAGCCAGCTATTTAGCTATTTGGCTATTGAATAACTGGCTCACTAACCGACTAGCGGTTGCGGCGGCGTAGCTAAACTAGCTAGGCGATTCGAGTTCGATCCTCACCGCAGCAATAAGTTTAGATGATAATAATAAGTTTGTTGTTATGATTTCGTTTATATTGATACTTTTTTTTAAGAAATTCTTTCCTTCTTTATTCGTATGGTTTTAGTAAAAACCATACGAATAAAGAAAAAAACGAGTTTTAGTAAAAAAAAACGAGGTTTCGGCTAGAATTGGACGTAGTTACTCCGGCTACTTCGGCTAGCCAGCTACTCAGCTATCGACTACCGTGGCGGCTGCAAACAAAACTTAGTTGTTTTATACTCTGTGGTGCAGTTCCGGCTGTGCCATAAACTTGTCGGTTATTGTAGCTAATCTAACTAGCCAGTAGCCAATAGCTAGGTATCGTGTTGACGGATATCATAGCCGTGGCTATTTTTTGAATAGCCGCTATTTAGCTAGTTATCAGAATAGCTACCCATCTCTATATAGTGGTCGCCTTTGGTGTGCGTTCTGAGTGACGGCGCACGGGCGTATTGCGAATTGCGGAGCGGCTTTACCGTGGCTTTACCGTCGATACCTGTCCTTAGTGCACGCGGGACGCGTACGCACGTGTTTAGTGTTGCGTTTATTTTACGTTAGTTTTACTAATGTATTTAAATAATGTCGATATCAAAATTCAAACGTTTCGAACATTTATTTAATACGCCGTTCATTCCGCCTGCGCGGTGCACCATCTCTCAGGACGCACACTTAGTGGTGTTGTTGCTGGTAGTCTTGATATTAGTGTAGTGTAAGTAGTTAGCTTACGTTAAGTATTTATGACGTTTCGGGTGACGCAGGTGCTCTCGGGGCACGGTTACTTCGGGAAGTATCTGTGTCGCATAAACAGGGAGCCGGACGCCCGGTGTCACCACTGCGGCGATTGCCGGGAGGACACGGCGTGGCACACGCTGGCAGAGTGTGCCGCTTGGGAGGAGCCGCGCCGTGCCCTCACATCAGGAGTAGGCGGTGACCTGTCGTTGTCGGCCGTGGTCGAGTCCATGGTTGACAGCGAGGAGTCCTGGGACGCGGTGGTGTCTTTCTGCGACACGGTTATGTCGCAGAAGGAGGATGCGGAAAGGGTGAGGGAGATCACCTCCACTCACCCGGCCCGCAGCAGACACACCGGGCGTCGGCGGAGGGTGGACAACGCCCTCTTCCAGCCCCCCTAAATGGGTCCAGGGGCGACGGACTTGGGGAAGTCTGTCGCCCTCCACACATCAGGACCCGAGGCGGCGGCGCGAAGTGTTCCAAGCGCGCCCCTCTTAGACGGCACGGGGGGAGTCTAACACCTCACTCCCCCCGCCAACCCGAGGAGGCCCGCCGTGGCGGGCCGGCACCAGCCGAGGGTTGCGGAAGTATCGTAAGTTCCCGCGACCCTCGGCGCAGGTGTGAGATGGAACACCGGGGTGGTTTTAGTCAGTAAGAGTCTCCTCCGCCCACCCCAGGGCGGAGGACATCCACGAGGATTTCCATCCCGAAAAAAAAAGGTTATGTATTTTACTTCTCCACCATTGGCTGGAGACCCATAAGGCCTCCCCAATAACTGCCCCGTTACGTAGAAATGGTCGGCAAGGACCATAGGAGAACAAAAGAAAAAAAAACTTCGCATATTCATGGGCGTCGCATCGTAATATTTACTATAAATGTTGGGAATTTGAGTTGAGTTGCACGTCACGCGTCAGTTCACTTATGTATGTTATGTATAGATACGGTAGCATCTTCCTTACGCATTAAAATATTGGGTTTCGAAAATTTTGACATCATATTATTGCATAATATCTAGTTTCACAAGAAACACCGAACACGATAAAATTCTTCGAATAAATTTTACGTGTACGGTATTCTCTTCCTGTGACAGCTAGGTCTACTATGACTACGTTATCGGCTGTGAGTGCTGCCACCATGAGTAAGGGCCTGTCCACAACTCCACGTCACGACGTCGTCAACGTGGAACGGTGTTTTAACGCGGCACGGTGCGTTGACATAACGTGCAAAGGGGTTTGGGTAAAGTTGGCGTCGTTTTGAAGTTGAGCGGCCAGTATTGAAACTTAGATATTATGAAAGAACTGAATAAAGCGATCAAAAGTTATTATGGATACATTTCTCTAAACCATATCGGAACGGAGATATTTGCTTTTGTATTGTTCATTAAAATCGAAGAAGTTATTATATTCTACTGCACTCTTTTAGGTTTCTGCCGTTTTTTTTAAGAATTCCAAATAAAATAAATCAAATAAAATGATATAGATGAATGGACCGCTGAATGCTGAAGTTCCTGGGCTGGATGACTTACCTGGATGATTTAATTTTCTATGCCCTTG
This sequence comes from Amphipyra tragopoginis, assembly GCA_905220435.1. Lineage (NCBI taxonomy): Eukaryota > Metazoa > Arthropoda > Insecta > Lepidoptera > Noctuidae > Amphipyra > Amphipyra tragopoginis. The sequence goes on from HG992009.1 coordinate 19,817,445, forward strand.
GAACGTATAAAGTACAATAAGCTCGTAACTACTACGGAGGACATGTAAAAAGTGACGGCTCATATGTGACTGAAGTATGCAGAGAACCCAACATTAATGATTTTTCGGCGGAAACCTTAAACTGGATTGATCCGTGGCTTCTTAGATGCAGGATCCAATCCAGACATTCATCTAGACGGATATATTACGTGCATATTCTTGTAGAAAGAGCTACACAAGTGCTGGATGCAATATTGGGCCACTATTGCTCATGTATTATTGCGAAACGGACCATATGCTGCTGTTCGCATGTAATGTCCATGTCCATTATATGGTACATGGGATGGGGCAGATGTCTAAATAATCTGACTCCGCCGGCACAATTTTTCGATCAGATTATTCGATGACATTTTGAACGAAATGGACGAAGAGAGTTAAAAAATGTGTTTTTACTTATCATGTAATAAACTTCAGTAAAGTATAATAATGTGTTTTTATTATTTTCCAAGACCCAATACTAACGTCACAATGACAGACGGTCGTAAAACAGTAAAGCCAATCTCTAATATCAACCTTCTAAAAACATAACTACGATTTCTTTACGCAGGACAGTAATTGAAGTACTTATATTGACGACATTTTTATAATCTTCAAATGCAAATATCTCATCTTCGATATTACTTAGGACAAAAGTAATTGAACATATATGTGTACTTAACACAGCACAACAAAGTAACATGAAAATTAAAGGGGGCCGCTGAAAAAAAAAATGACGCCACTAGTCCATACAAAGTTACTCAAACCCCTTTACGTAACTTTGTCGGGGTGCCCCAAGTTAATAACCAAATCTATTTACTTCACACATTGCCGGTGGACCAGCAGGTATTCTATACAATCCCTAGGAAATGTATAGATTACCTAGGCAAAGTACATAATGGACAATAATATTCATGATATTTCATACATTGCCTGGACGCGCCAGGTATTCTATACATTGCCTAGGTATTGTATAGAATACCTGAATTATACACATTGCCAGTAACATATACAGGGTGTAAACGAATTCGTGTAATTCCTTCAAACCACATGAACTATTAATGGTATAGATTAACCCCGCACGAGATTTAGATTGATTAAAAATAAAAATAAACTTTTTTGTTTCACTGATATTTTTTTTATTTGATAGAAAATGTCGATGCCATGCATAAATGAATGAAGGCATGGCACCGCAGCTGACGGGCACGAGTAGCACGATATCGCTCCATGCAGTCAGTTAACTTGGGACGCTAAAATTATTCAGACACAGAATATCATGGTTAATTTTTTGAAAACATTTTTTTATTGATTCTGAAAAAAAACTATGCTGAGTCAATGAGTGTCACCAGTAGATCACGCGGTTTGAAGGAATTATACGAATTCGTTAACTACCTGTATGATCATATATGAATCATTTCTCCAAACAAAGATATGACTATAGAGGTCAATTTATGATATGATCCTACATATGGTCCTGGATATATGATAGTGTAATATCTCCCTAAAAAGCGCCGAATCCACAAGCAAGTTTTACTGCGCAGGTGCGCAAGTGCTCGCTCAGTTCGTAAAACTTGCAGAATTTGACTTAAAATTGAGTAGCATTTGAGTATTTGGCAAGTATATCTACATTATTTTTTAAAACACCTTCCTGATCTTTTAACATTAACCCGGTTATCGATACCGGTGGGCTACAATTTTTGTTCACTATTGATAAACGTCAGAAGTCCGCACTCAGGATTTGCCAGCGAGCCATGGAGCGCAGTATCTTAGGATTCCGGTTATCAGACCGTATAAGGAATAGTGTACTGCGCTCCAAAACTCAGATCGCCGACGTTGGTCAGAAAGCCGCAAGCTTAAAATGGAACTGGGCTGGTCATATCTGCCGCATGTTGGACGAACTGTGGGCAAAACTCACCACTGGGTGGAGCCCACATAACGTTAGACGACGTCGCGGCAGGCCCAGAAGGAGATGGCGGGACGAGTTAGACACTTATTGGAAGGATTGGCCGCAGAAATCATTAAATCGAGAGGAGTGGAAGGAGGATAAGGAGGCCTTTGCCCTGCAGTGGGATGGTCACGGCTAAATAATAAATAATAATTCTGATAAAAATATTTAAAAATGCAATAACTATAAAAATCTTTATTTTCTCACATCTCAAATTATGTTACAAAATCAGTTTCTTTTTTTTAATTCTGTTACATGTTATGATTAATGTAAGGTGGGTAAATGAAGCTATGTACCAGATAAACCTAGTTCTATCCAAGGCTTTAAACAAAGTCCAAAATTATTGAAAGTTGGACATTATCCAACTATTAATGAATAATTTTAACTACTCGTATATCCAGACGCAATTATATAATGTTGATTGTACTTTATCTTATTTTTTGTGTTAATTTTAATGAGGCCTCTGCACAATACCCCCATTACCTTATGGGAAACTTCACACAATTCATTTCATCTACACTCATATCGTAAAATTCTAATTAAGATTTCAAAAATAATATCATAATGACTATACTTTATTCATGTGCATCATTAATCAATTTAAAATGTTTTATTATTGAACAGTTTTCTTAACAAAATAATGCTATAAAATTTATTTTTTTCTAACAAAGTACACTTCGGACTGACCAAGAAGTTTACAATTCATTTTTTTTTACTCTTTTACTCTCTGGTCATGGTTCATGCGCGCACATGCGTGGTGGGCTGTTGGGTTTGGACGCCAATTAATATTGTTTTTGTTTTAACTTTGGGTTGTTATTTAAAATAGATAAAGTAGTCTATGAAACCGCATAACATAATTATTGAAAACCATTTTAAACTCATTCTCCTGTTTGAATCATATTACGCAACAGTTTCATAAACTACTATTAACTGTAATACATCAATAATATAGCAGATAATACAACAAAATAGTTTGAGCTTACATAGAGTGTAAACGAATTCGTGTAATTCCTTCAAACCGCGTGATCTACTGGTAACACAGATTAACCGTAAATAGGTATTTTTGAAAATACACTAAAAAAAACAAATTAAAATCTTAGTTATCTATTTCTGAGTAATTTTAGAGCCCCGAATGAACTAACTGCAAAGAGAGATATCGCGTTAGTAGTGCCCGCCAGCCGTGTCGCCGTGCTTTCATTGATTTATGCATGGCATCAAAATGTACAACAACATAAAATAAAAAAAATTGCAAAAATAAAAAAACTTATTTTTTATTGAATCCTTATTAGGTGGTTAAGATCCGATCACTTAACACTCCGCATGAAAAACAGCTGTTCCTTACATTAATGTTCGCATAACTCGTCAAAATGTAGGGAACAGCTGTTTTTTTTTCGCGATTTCAGGTTTGGTCCCATAGTAAAAGTTGTTCATAATGATGAGTGCAGTGACCCCTTAAGAGGTTGTGTGTTATTTATGTTACACCTTGTATATGTATAACATAAATACATGGTTTTATTAAAACTTCTTAAAACGTATCAAATTTATATAGTTTAAAACTATGTTCATTATAGGCATATTCTTCTGGTCGTAAACTTTATCTAAAATTGGTTTCAAATAACGGAAGTCAAATATGTCAATTTTAAAGTAAACAAGTGGCGCGCAACCAGCATTGTCCTTTGTCAAAAATATTCTCCTTAATTCGTCAGTACCTAACAACTCATCTAAGAAATAAAAAAAATCATAATAGTTATTTTCCGCTGCATAGTGAGCTGGTGTTTTACCAAGAGAGTCGGTAACAGTAAAAATCTTTACACGTTGTTCCTTACTTAACTTCAATAAATAGTGCCCAATGAATCTGACTATGTACTTTTTGTTGGAGGCCAAGATGTGAGCCGCAGTGAGATGACCTTCCTTGTATTGAAATGTAAAAAGGTCCACCATTAAATCACTGTTTTGTTGTAATGAATCCAATAAAAGACAAGGCATACGCATGTTTTCAATCATAAAATTGTTTAAAGCTATCTTCAATGGATTATCGCTACAATAAAATATGTTGCTTATTTTTACACTGTCAATTTGTTTTATAAGTTCTAACAAATATGGTAAAACATGAACACTACTTTGTGCCACAGCGAGACAAAATGCACAGCTCGTACCACATTTTTTATGAAATAATTTTATAATGTCATCTAAATTCTTTTTGTGTATGGCAGGTCTAGAACATTTCAATAAAAACACTACAACATTGTCCAAAGATTCCGCAATAGCAACATGGAATGAAGTTTTTGGTAAACAGCTTTGCGATAAAAGTATTTTTAGTACTGTGTCAGCATGATATGTATAAAAAGCGGAGTCGAATAGGTGTTGACTTTTTTCTAGTTTACTGTCCATAAACCTCCGGATACCCCTCTTATCTGTCATAAAAATATCATTCAATAAGTACTTCCATAATGAAGAATTAAAGGAACCAGATACCAATTTATCCCAAATAAATTCCATCGCAAAATATTCAGAAAAAGTTAAATGTACGAACTTGGGATCTTTGCCAATAACACATTCAATAATACCCGATTTCTCTTCCCCTAATTTTACGCTTTCTATAAAATCATGAACGTCTTTAATTTCTTCTTCAGAAAACAATTCCATCACAACACTTTTGTTGAGAAGTGTATATGCACTGATTTTCTTATGACTGTCTAAAAAGATTTTATGCTCCTTTTCTACTATTTTTCGCATATCTGGTTCCTTGAAGCTCATAAAATTTTTCTTTTCCCCAAAACGTATTTTAAAGAATTTTTTGTCCACGAACGTTTCATACAGCGCACACAAATTCAAAATATTATATAATTGAATTCGATATTCAAGAGATAATACTGGAATGTGAGTATTATTATAATCCTTGAAAAAAACTTGAAAAATTTCTGCTATCATATAAATATGTAGTGGTATCCCAGTGAACTTGTTTTCCGTATCACAAAGTGCGCGTTTTATCATCTTAAAAAAACTGCTGACATGGTCGGTAACTATCGAATAACAATCATTTTCAAGACCTAATTTTGCAGTCCATATTTTTTGTAAAAATTGTTCTTGTTCAAACAGGGTTAATGAAAGTAAAGTGAATGAAAATGTTCCTAAAGTACACTGCAATTCATTTAGTACATTATAATGTGGTCTAGTGGTTACCCACATATGTGCAACCTTAGAAGACTTTAAACTGTACAATAATTGAATCGCTTCGTTTGCGTAATCAGGACATATTTCGTCAAAGCCATCAAAGAGTAGAGCTACTTGACTATTATTATAACAATGGTTAAATAAATAAATCTCAAAAATATCAACCGTTTCGTCGATATTATTCAGATATATTTCGTTGACATTCTTAATGACAATTTGATCGCAAATTCGTTTTAAAAGATTTTTTGTGGCCTCGTCATTCTTTTCCAAAGCTTTGATATCAATTGCATCGTAAAGGAATTTGAATGCTTCTAATAAGTTAATGTTAGTTTTATCTTCTTTCCACCTAGAAAATGTATTAATATGTTCAAGAAAGTTTATTTTTGTCACCCACAACGTTGGGTATTTACGTTTTGTATGGACTTTTAAATGAGATAATAATGTAGATTTACCCATACCTGGTTCGGCACTGATTATGACAAATTTTTCGTTTAAATCCTTCAATGTTTTGGGCTGTTGTTTGTAATTGTTGTGTAAATCCTTGTCTACATACTGTATCAGAGTTCTCAGATTGCCCTGCGATTTCAACCATATACAACTACCGTTAATTTCGCGATTGAACCAATGGACATTGCTGTCTCTATTTGAGTTACAAATATTTTCAAATCTTTTTTCGCATTCTGATATTAAGACTATATCACAATGTTCCTGGAGCTTTGTATACCTAGCGACGTCATCGTTAATAAAATATAAATCATTGTATTTTTCTTTATTTTTTGTATTTAGTGTTATATTTCGACTTAAGCTTCGATTTATATAAAAGTCGACTGTTTCTTCATATAAATTGTAATTTAAATCATTACCTATTTCAATTGTTTCGTTATTAATTATCTGACGAATCGCATTTGGTTTCAAAAACTGTAACAAATTAATATCTAATAAAGTATTAACGGATATCGTTTCACCTTGAAATATAAGTGTTCGTTCTTCAAGAATCATTCCTTGAATTTCATCTACAAGATCACTAAAGCTGTTCTTTTCATCAAATTCCTCAACAATATTTTCAGTAACCATATTTTTTACAATCTTTGCTACGTTGTTATGAGTAATTATAATTATTTTCCCTGGAAATGCCTCTTTCACGGTATTAAATGTTTGTTGCAGTAAATTACTAGTTTTTCTAATTTTATAAAATAACAGCAAAATGTGGAATTTGGCAGTTACCAGCTCATTTTTTATCGCTTGTAAATAATTTTCGGTCATTACATATTCCAAATCTAAAAAAGCGTAGCTGCTAAGCTTATTTTTGCTAAAATATTGTATGCATTTAATGCTAGTAAAATTTATTTCATTTGTTAGTACAACCATAATATTAGTATTATTTTCTAAAAAATCTGTTATTTTTAGCGCTTCAATTGCACGCTGTTTAAATCTAGTTACATTATTCTTAATTTTTTCACAGTAAGTGTAACTGAGGATATTCAATAGTGGGCTATCCAGTGTTTCGCGAACGGCTTCACGATAATATTGGCATGTTTTTGTCAAATATGGAGTCCAGTTGGGCTGTTTCCACCATTTTTGTATTTTATCGTGAACTTTTAAGAAAATTGCATCACTTTTATCTCGAAAAAGGGCATCCTGTTTTAAATCACATATAACATTTATTTCGTTTTTCAACATAATTTCTACCTGGTCTTCCTTGGCTTGATTTGTATAAAATTTAAGCTTACCCAAAAATTCTGTCACAATTTTTTCGTCATCTTCCTCTTGCGTCAAAGATAATTTTGGGAGCCAAGAAATTTTGATATCTAGTCTATACCGGCTAAGATCATGGCCTTCGTCTTTTAGTTGAAGAAATAATCTCAAACTATCATCAGATAATTCACATTCTTTAAGATTAAATTTCAGCATTTTAGTTTCATGGTCAAATATTAATAGGTTACCTATAAGACCTCCTAGCCTATAAGACTCCAAATCTGTAACCTTCAAAATTTGATCCGAACCGATATTATTTTCATTGATGTCTATGATGTATTTTGAATTTGTATAGAAAGCATTCTGGAAAAGCATATTAAATTTTGTGCATAAATAATTTAGTCTCTTTTGTTTCTTTTTGTTATTACCATTTATATGAAACATGACGTTACCAAAATAAGCGGGTAATTTAAAGGAAAATGATGTTAATATGTTTTCTGTGTTTGTTCCATCAGTTATTGTGCCTTTGATTGTCTCGACTTCTTTACAAATCGTATTCTTCATAAGCAACAAAAGGTCGTCGTAAGTTTCTAGAAACGTTTTCCGGAATGTGCCTACACTGAAGGGACTGTTCGATTTAATATCTTGAGTCTGTAATGATATTATGTTCTGTGCCAAAAATACATGATATACTTTTATCATATCGTCTGTCATCATATTGGCGTAAGTACCTTTCAAGATGAATTTTGATAAGCTTTTAGCTAGCAATACAGCACGTGATTTAGCAACAGTTTGAATTAAAACATTAATATCTTTGCTGTCGGGTCGAAACTTAAATATTTTTCCGTTTTTGCTTGTCTTGATGAAATTTTCCCCTTCAGACTGTTCAATGATTTCCTTTTTGCTAAAATTTTCCATCGCAGACGTGTAAATTATAAAGTCACAGTCTATGTTTTTTAACGGCCCCTTAAACATATCATCATCATTGTCAGGGTTAAATTTTTGGGTTATTTTTAAATAACTTTCCAAATATTTTTGTAAACCAAAAATTCCGTTTTCTTTTAATGTTTCTTCAACTGTCACTTTATCTTTTTTAGGATCGTCTCTATGTTTGGCTTGCAGGAATAGTATTTTTGGTCGTTGAGTACTATTTCTGTTGTATCTAAAAACAATGTCATCAAAAGCACCCAAACCTGCAACATTAGTTCCCAAATAAAATTCACTGATGTCGTTATCATGCAAAGCTCTGAGTAAAATAAGACTTAACAGTTTAGTTTCGTATAATTGTCCACTGAGTCCTGAAGTGCCTTTTCTTTTTTGATAATAATGTTGTACAATTAATTTTCTATCCCTTGGTTCTCCTTCACATTGCTCCCTTTTCCTATGTGTATGTATTTCATTTATATTATTTTCCGAACGAACATCGTTTTCATCTTCTATAAGTATCTGCATCAGATTTTTATTTTTGTAATTATATAAAATGCTAGCAATTTGTTTACCATCCGTGTTGTTCAATAGTTGCGCAATATCTAAAGCAGTTTGCTTGTCGCTATTTTTGTTAGTAGTATTAGCTCCTCTTTCCAAGAGAAATGTAATAACTTGCATTTCTACATTAATGACGGCAATTTGTAATGGCGTATTATATTTGTCATTGGCATCAACAGCGTTTATATCTGCTCCTCGGTCTAAGTATTCCTTTATTTTCCTTATTTTTTCTTCTGGTGCTTTATTTTTTTTTCTTATAATATTGTAAAGGAGACCATTATTCAGTATTTTTTCTTGGTTGTTCGCGATATTATTTTCTGCACTCATTGCGAATATTTATGTAACGCCTGGATTAGGTTTATATTTATCTACCTAGCTACTTAGTATTCACAATATAATAGTACAAAAATGTACATGGAGCTAGCTATCTGAAACAAAATTCATTTAAACTTTAAATCATTCCAGCTATAAATAAAAACAACAGACATTCTGAGTAAAAACGAATAATCTGTACGCAGCAGGCTCTATAAATATTTCTATTAAATTAAAATCAGAATTCAAATCTTTGGATGACCAGGGGACTTATAAATGTCACATTTATAATAGCCGCAAGTGGACTGCACACCCAGTCGCACCTGCCAAATTCAGCTTGAAGGCAGTTAAGATGCAGTCAGTGCAACTGCGTGACAAATGCCAGATATGCTAAGGTGGGTCAAAAAACTTTTTTCTAAAGTATTTATTCTAATAGCGATATTATGTTGCCATTTGAGGCTGGTATGATGTGTGTAAAATATTATTGCAATTGGCTTGGTGCATCTGCCTCCGGATTGCCTTCAAAGTGTAAATAAACAATTTATTTAGATATTTTCCCCAGAGGTATTAGTAGACTTATACACTCTTCAAGCTTTACATTTCGTTTATGTTTATAGTAACAGCAAAACAATTACAAATAACATCAAAATAGTAAACAATCCGCTTGTATTACTTAGTGATATTTACACTTACGGGTAAGTGTAATTAAATATTGAAGTTATACCAAAACGCAACTGCAGTCGTATAAAAAGTTATAAAGATAATTAAATGAGTGTAGCTTATTATGATAGGGTGATTATTCGAAAAATGTTAACAAACAATAAGTACGTCAATATCATCATCCCAAAGTTCTTAAATGCAGATGTTTAAAACTTCAATTATAATAATGAAAACTCAAACTAAGTATACCACTGCCGGCAATAAGACAAGAATAAAAACAATCTGAAACTAATATTAGCAACGAAGGAGAACAATGACTTGTTAAATTTTTTTTAGGAAATTTGAATATTCACAATGTTGCGTTTTTTTTATCTGTATTTACTATTAACAGAAAGTAGTTGTTTCAGTATTCAGTAATGTAGAATTTGTTGGTAGAAAAAAAGTTTAATCTGGAGGCAGAAGATAATCTCGGATTGCTTTGAAAGTTTTATTACAATTCATATGAGCACTTGGCACATTTTTACTGCTATTACAAATCGAAAAACCATACAAGAGTGACCCACACCTTAATGTGCAGTCCACTTGCAATTAAAAACGAAATATGATTCACCAAATGTGATATTAATAGATCGATTATTCGTATCAAGAATTTGAATATATCTACGCAAAACAAAAAGATATTAACGAAGCCAAATACGAGTACAATTCATTATTTTTGACGATCAACATGATTAATACAATGAATGGACATGCTATGAACACCAACTTTAAACCGTAAGATATGATTTAAACCTCTATTAGATATTACTAGTATTGAAGCTAGTGAAAATGCTCACCTTGTGTCGATCGCAAATACACTACATATAAAATTATCTATATCTGAAATTATTATCGTTGTTATCAAGTTGCAAATGATAACAATGCCACAATTGTATACAAACAGAACGGATGAATTATTTTAATACAGAGATGGATAATTCTTAGGGATTTTTAATCATCAAGGCACATAAATTATAGTATATTATTCTGCCTGCCCTTATCTCAAGTTACTTGGGGTCAGCGCAAAATGTTTTTTTCTTCCAATCTTCTCTATTATCCGCCCCGCTATCATTTACTTCCTTTTCATTCATATCATCTTTTACACAATCCATCCATCTTTTCTTTTGGTATCTCTCTTCCCCTCCATCTATCAACATTTATATTCATCACTCTCTTACAGCCAGTTTCTTCATCAACAACTAAAGTAACCAGTAAAAGTATTAACTTTTACTTGACCTTTAATGATACTACGGCAAATGTGTTTCTTCATTCAAGTAACAGCCAAAGTTAAAGTCAAAGGAGCTGCCATAACACTAACGTCGTAATTTCCTCAAAAATCGTTGGGAACTTTTTTTATACATGGCATCACTGCAATTTTACTGTCAAGTAGTGCCAAATGTCAAAGAGAAAGTTCTTTGTGATATTACTTTGGCTGTTACTTTTGATGAAGAAACTGGCCGTTAGTAAGGTCTAACCTACAACTTGATAAAATGATGTTAACTTTAGCTTTCACAGCAGCTTATTGAGCAGTAAAGGCAAAAGTAACAGTAAAAGCAACAGCTAAAAGCGTGAAGAAACAAATTTTATCGTTACTTTGACTTTGTCACGTTACTGTGGCTGTTACTTTTGATGAAAAAACTGGCCGTTAGTCACAAGCTTTTCGCCCCTCCTCATCACATCCTCATACCAAGATAATCGGTTCCCTTTCAGCTTTTTTGTCACAGGCGCCACTTTCAAACTTCCTCTAATATATTCATTTCTAACTTTATCCATTCTAGTCACTCGACACATCCACCTCAACATTCTCATCTCTGCTACTTGCAATCTTCTTTCATCAGTCTTCTTCACGGCCCAGCATTCTGATCCATACAGGACGACAAGTCGTCAACAGGTAAGGCACATAATACATAATTATAATTATGAAACCGTAACTACTTCGCGTCACTAGCGACTATCACTAGCGGCTATCATGTTAGCTAAATTCATGTTGGTGGTCGCGTTTGTGCGCTGTGCCCGTTTAAGGTCGATGCGTTTTTAGCATAAGGGTGATCATTCTATCAAACTAGTGGGGTGGTTACAAGCGCATTACAAAGGATGATGGGCGTTTTGGTACTCATTTTGATTCGGTCCAATCAAAATGAATTTACCATAGTTATATAGCTCTTTTCAAGAGTACAAAAAACTACTATGGCAACAAACCCGTATCAATTGTCCGTTTTGAAATATAGTCTTCAGAAGATACTGGATATTTAGATCGAAATAGAATTCAAAAAAATCTCATCTCCGGTTTAGCTTGACCGATTTTGATGATATTTGCACAGATTTTTAGCTAAATGAAATTCAATTAACGGGTGAAAATCACAACATTATCGGTTTAGTATTTTTTCAGTTAGGGGTGATCTATCTATCAAACAAATAGGACGCGTTTTTATGCCTAAAAATAAAAGTCGTTTTCCAGCAATTATTTTTGGTCAATGTAATTCAGTTTGATGTACAGAGTGCGTAGATTTCGGCTATGTAATGGATCTTTTTACACCCTGTATACTTACATACAATAAGTGATAAAACTTACTTCGAACTTGTTTTATTTACCTAGATAATGAAAAATATGAATAACAATACCATGCCAAAATGGAGAAAACTGACTATAAAAGTTTGTGTAGGATGTATCAAAATTAAGTAAAATATGTTGTGTATGTGAATATTCAAGCAGGATTACTTCGATCGGACAGTGAATCGGGACTAGCGCCATGGTTATTCATAATCTACACAAAAATACCTTTCCGACGGTGTATCATTCATTCCGATTGGTGCCAGTACCAGACTCCATACATTTGTGCCCATCCATCCTCCTTTCGTTTGGTTTGGTTGCTTGTTGCATTTTTTCACTCTTTCTGCATGTGCATACATTTGTTGGCGTGGTAGGAGAGCGGTGCTGGTGCTGCTAATCTGGCGGAATTAAATGTAATTATTGTATTAGCATATTTTTAAACCTATCCTTATGTCAAGCGCGTTGATCCCTTGTGATGGCAGTTTCGCCTTTGATTATTTATTATAGCGGACATGTGTAAGCCCGCGTTCAGCTGTTGATGGGATATACAAGGTGTCCCAAAACTTAAAGCCAAGCCCATTAGCATCTGGTCATTAGTATGTACCAGTTTTCAAGGTCAGTCGTACTCCAATGTTGAATCGCCATCAGAAGAGGATTCGTACGATATCAGTGAGGAGACATCTGATGCATCGCTGTTAGAACAATACTATTTCAAAATATGTAAAAACTCGTACTATTGGAAATGATGAAAGCCGTGTGAATTAAACAGGATCACAATAGATCGTGGAATAAGCCTATCGTAGAAACCACGTTAAAAAAACGCGCCAAGTACCTACAATACCTTCCAGGTGGCGTGGAACCGCATATTATGAAGAATACAACTTTTACAACCATTATATCTCAGAAACGGTGACGTTTAGGAGAAAATTTGTAGACAATTTTTATAGATAATTGCATAATCTACAATTTTTGTTTGGCCTATTTTCATAATCTTACCGTTTGGCTAAAAAACGCAAAAAACCCATATTTGCGAACTTTGACATCGAATTTTTTTTTTGCAAGTGTTGGATCGATGGGGACTTTGTACATTTCATTTATAATGGTGTTCCGAACATTCGTACAAATTTTCAGCTCTATGCGAAGTTTTGCACTTTGAAATGTCTAATTTGACCGGACTACTATAATATCTTCAGCATTCACTAATACGCTATGCAAAATATCGTGGATTATTAAAGAAAGACCTTATATGACTGTCTCGTTGGTCTAGTTGTGGCAAGTACGACTATTGAGCGTGAGGTCCTGAGTTTGATTTCCAGGTCGGGCAAAGTACCTATTATAATAATAATTGGGTTTTTCCATGAAATTTCTGAATAGCGGCCCGGAGTCTGGATTTGTGCCCGGTTGATGGCGACGCAAACATAACGACGAAACGAGGGAGTACAGTTGCACCTCTGCTCAATCCTTCGGGGAACAGGCGTGAAGTTATGTTATGTTATTTTCACAATTGATTAATAAAAAATATTAGCCTGTAACTTGTCCCACTGCTGGGCAAAGGCTTCTTCTCAAACAGAGAAGGAACGAGCATTTATCACCACGCTTGCTCACTGCGGGTTTTCGATTTGAGACCATTAAAGTCCAGGTTTCCTCACGATGTTTTCCTTCACCGTACTCAGTGGCGTCTTAGATTAACTAAGAAAGTACATATGAAATTGAAAAAGTCACATTGGTACATGCCTGGGTTTGAAACCGCAACCCGATGCTTAACAAGCGGGTCTGTAACCTCCGGGCCACCACGACCAGGGCCTGATTAACCCTTAGGCTAATTAGGCTGCAGCCTAGGGCGCGTATAAATCGTGTCTTCGCATGCACTAATCTAGCATCATTGCATCTACCCTACATATTTCAACTAAACACATGATTTTGGTCTTATAATGCGTGAGGTACTTTGCCTTTATGTACGGTCAGCTTAAAAAATGGTTTGCCACCCCAAGGTTAAATGTCATGCAGATTAAAGGACAACGTTAGTTTCGCTTGCAGATCGATCTGAAAACTTTTATATGTATTATGAACCATGTTAAAATTTTCACACTACTACTCTACTCACTTACTACTTTTTAGGCCGTCCGTAACACACCTGGCGGGGGCGCGTCCTCATTATTAGCCTAGGGCGGTCAGAACTCTTGATCAGTCGCTGACCACGACAATTCATAAATGTAAAAATATTTTTACCTTTAAATAATTTTACAGATAAACAAAGAGTACTCCAAATAATGAAGAGCTGAAACAATAATTTTTAAGCTCACACTGAAATGAAAACAGGCAAATTGTTTGTCCGTACATTTATACCGACAAAGTTAATTAATAATGCACACGTTAATTAAACTCCACAATCGTTGAAATTAAACAATAATTAACAATCAGCATTAATGTGAAGTGATTTATTATTTAGAAATATTTGATGTTCGCAATATTGGGGAAGACCCCAATATTTTCTCGGAGATTGTCTTTCATTTGTTTTCAAAAAATAAAAGACAATCTACTTTTTTGAAAACAATAAACAATCTCTTTTTTTAAAAACAACGAAAAACGTGTCATCTGGTTTTGTGACAATTTTGGGAAACTAAAATAGGAAACGAATTTAATTGTTTTCTGTACTATTAACATTAATATTAAATGTACTTTAGTGATGTCCCGAAACCCGGAATAATTTTCACGAATAAAAATGTTGTCGTAAGGAAGTCTCCAGTTTTTGTCTCTGGTCTTTGAAGTTTAGGTAAAATAGCTCACCTTTTTCCGATCACTGGTACAGACTAAGCGCTCCAATGTATGCGTAACCGACTATGCGTACCATTGTACCCGCTGTCCGTACACACCTTACGGACTGCGCGTTCCTGTGTACGCGTACACAGGAACGCATAGTTAGCCAGAGTATTAACAATTTATAAACTAATTAATTAAAAGGCAATTTGAATTAAAATTTGAGAAAAAAATTATCGTATCCTCTTACAGCTTATCGTTGCATAGCTTGAATTACATCACGGGTCCATACAGAGCACATCTGCGTTAAATGACTTGGTATATGAGGTATTTTGAAAAGCTAAGATTATGATAAGATTCTTTATGTACAATAGTTTTTTTTTCTCTCTTTGTCTACTGTAGGTGGTACTAGGGGACCATTTCTACGTAACCGGGCAGTTATTGGCGAGACCTGAAGGGTCTCCAGCCAATGGGGGGGGGAGCTACTTATAACAGACTAACATCGTGACTACCTGCAACAACAGCACTAAGGGCGACCCCTAGTGGGACTCCGACCTCGGCTTAGGGCGTTGCTGGCGGGGACTTAGGGGAGGGGGGGGAGACAGCTTGATGAGGGCTGAATTATCGGTGTGACACATAAAGAGTGTTTAAGGTTTTTTGTTCTTCATGAACACATAAATGCTCGTGTGAGAAAGAAGTTGAAAAACAAATTGATTCAATACTCCATCTTCTTGAATGCCAACTCTGTTTTTGCACGTTGTTAATTAGCCACTAGCCCCTCTAAAATAATGAGTAAATGCTCAAATGTACAGGGTGTTAACGAATTCGTGTAATTCCTTAAAACCACATGATCTACTAGTGGTGTAGACAGGCCCCGCACGGGATTTAGCTTGATTAAAAATAAAAAAAATAAAAAAATATTTTTTCATGCGGCTTTGTTACCGATCGTATCTAAACCACCTTATAAGGTTTCAGTAAAAAAAAAGAATTTATTTTTTTGAAAAAAAAAAGTTTCATTTGTGTGAAAATTTCAATGCCACGCACAAATTAATGAAAGCACGGCGACGCAACTGGCAAGCACGACTAACGTGATATCGCTCTTTGCAGTCAGATAACTCAAAGCTTTAAAATGACTCAGAAATAGAACTCAAGTTTTTTTTTTATTTATTTTTTTAGTTTTTTTTCAAAAAGTCCCATTTAGGGTTAATCTGTGTCACCAGTAGATCACGTGGTTTGAAGGAATTACACGAATTCGTTAACACCCTGTATATTCACCTTAAAAATTCAAACAAAAAGGATCTACGTAATCCTATAATAACTTTTATAGACCCATTTCTTCGCTATGTTAGATTGCAAGTCAATTTTTCGGGGTCTATCGTTATCTCGTTGTTCAGGCCTTGCGTCGGTTCGTACGTAACAATTGATGTCAAGATAGCTATCTCCTGACATTTTTTCGATAGTTTTCGTGTTACGCTTCTTATTTCTTACCCAACCTAAATTCTCCTGGCTTATTGAAACGATCCGTTTAGCTTTGTTGGTTTAAATATGTCTGCACACGGAACACAAGTGAGGAGGTTCCTTTCTCTGTAGCCCTGACTGCCGGCAGCTTCGACCCTGTTCCCGATGCCGGTGGGCTAACATTTTTAAATGTTATTTTTGTATCTCGCTTTACTCACGGCTCATCTTCCGTGCGGAAGATGTCCGGACCTTTGGAAGGCATACACGGGGACACAGGTCCAGTGCGCAGAGGCCCCTTTGAGAACTTTAATCTAAAATGGGGTGGGACACCAACCGGGGACTATCCACGACTGCACTATTGGAGTACAGTCATGGACCGTCCCAGGTGGGTGCAAGACTATTGTAAAATATGGTGAAAAATATCTGGTCTATGGAAAGGGGTATTAGATGGACTGGATAACTTATATTGCCGGAAGAAAACGGCGTCTGCCTTTCAAGCTTAAATTTGAAATATATTGGCAAACGGTGCCTCGCTAGCTCACTTAAGTGTTTATTATTTTTTCTTTTAAAAAACATGGCCCCACACTAAGATTTCTCTTGTATCGTGGGTGCGTTTATTGACACAAATCTCACATACACAAACGCCCAGACCCGAAACAACCATCTGTAGGCCATACAATTTTTTGTTCCATGTGGGAATCGAACCCACGACCCGTAGCGCAGAAGCTAATCGCTTAGCCACTGCACCAAACGTGTCGTCATAATAAATGAATATTCGTCATAAAATGTATATTGTTTTTTTTATATTTATTTAAACATATAATTTATATGTTTGTAAAATGATTAAACGAAGTTATCTGTCTCATTAAAAGTAGGCAGTCTTTACCACAAGCAATTGGGAACACATACAGTCCACAAAAGTCCAAACGCGTACACGTGGTACATTGTTATGAAGAAGTCGGCTTGTTAAATATAGACGTTGCTATGAAATTGTTGAACTGTCAAAATTAAAGGCATAGCGATTACGAGTGTTTTGTGCAATTAAGCGTAGTTCAAACTACGCTATAATATGTAGTATACAGGGTGACTGGATCTGGACCCGCCATAGCAAATTCTCATATAGAGGAGGTCATTTACTAATTTATTGGACCTTACTTCCCCAACTAAAGTTTTATAGTTTAGGAGATATGTCAATTTTTATATTTTATTGAGATTTTTCCAAAATTTGCGTTCAAGCATTCATAACTTTAGTTTTTTTCATTATTTTAGTATTTTTTTATTATTTGTTGGTAGTCACAAACATTTTGTGATTAAAATACGTCGGAACTTCCCTCTAAATAGGGTTAGTACCAGTTTTTACATATTTTGAAATAGTATTGAATTAAACAGGATCACAATAGATTGTGGGATAGGCCTATTGGGGAAACCACGTTAAAAAAACGCGCCAAGTACACTAAGTACCTTCCAGGTGGCGTGGAAACGCATATTACGAAGAATACAACTTTTTTAACCACTATATCTCAGAAACGGTGACGTTTAGGAGAAAAATTGTAGACAATTCTTATAGATAATTGCATAATCTACAATTTTTGTCTGACCTATTTTTATCATAAAACTTACCGTTTGGCTAAAAAACGCAAAAAACCCATATTTGCGAATTTTGACCTTGAATATTTTTTTTGCAAGTGTAGGATCGACGGGGACTTTTTACATTTGATTTGTAATGGTGTTCCGAACATTCGTACCAATTTTCAGCTCTATGCGAATTTCTGTTAACCTACCCCTATTTTTTGAGCTAACTTGACTGGACTATTCAGCCAGTATCTTTTTGATCTAATGCATACATTTAATATTAAACTTAATGGGAGACATTAAACCTCTGTGGTAAATTTATATTTAAATTAAAAATTAAAAACAGTTCATGAATGTAACTTCTGTATATTCCGAAAGGGTGATTAAAGTACCCATTTTATGGATACTTTAACACCCTTTCGGATTAGGATCCCCTTTCCGACTAACCTTGTATAGTGTACTAGCAAACTGTTAAATGGACTGTTAAGTTGTGGTCGATTGACTACACCCAACGCTCAATTTCTCAGGTAATGAATGGTAAGTCTTTTATACAGAGTGTAAACGAATTCGTGTATTTCCTTAAAACCCATCTTTTACTGGTTTAGATGAGTGTACTACAGAATTTCGACGCACAAAATATCGATAAATGCTAATACGATGCTACAAAATTGCGATACACGTTGCTGCGATAGATCTTCACTGTTGCTTCACTGTTGGATGTAGCGTTCGCTGGCCGCTGCCGCGGCACGCTCGCTTCGCTCGCTCGGCTCACGCGTGTGGTCACAGTTCTAACATAGCCTTACCTGTCTGGTCGGGGTGCCCTAATCTAGTCACTCCGACTTTCGCAACAACGAACGTCGCGATGAACTTTCGCGGTAACATACATCGCGGTAATGAATTTCGTAACTATGATTTACACCCGGTTTAGATTACCCCTCGCAAGGGATTTAGATTGATTTTAAATAAAGATAATATGACGGGTGTTCTAAGATTCAACAAAAGCCAGGCACTAAGCAGTTTACTGTGTGCCGTCGTGTGTATGTGAGAGTCAGAGCAGTATAGGGGAATCCCTCTATATCTCTGTTACTTGGATTCCTGTGCTCCATCTTAGACCCTGTCTGCGCTTAGCACCAGGCGCGTACAAGTCAAATAACAAAAAAAACCGGCCAAGTGCGAGTCGGACTCGCGCTCGAAGGGTTCCGTGCCATTATCTATTCTGTTTTTTAGTATTTGTTGTTATAGCGGAAACAGAACTGTCTAACTATCACGGTTCATGAGATACAGCCTGGTGATGGTGACAGACAGACGGGCGGACAGCGGGGTCTTAGTAATAGGGTCCCGTTTTACCCTTTGGGTGCGGAACCCTAAAAAGTATCTTCCACCCCGATTAGGAAGAACGTTACCCTCTTCGTAAGTACAACAACTGAATATATACGGAGATCATTTACCTCAATATATTTATTTAAAAACATTATGTATCCAAGACGTGTCGCAAAATTGAGATTGCTCGCTTGAATTAGCCGAATACCAATTTTCCGGTCGACTCACATCCCTTGCTTATCGCCGAGAGCCGAATTTTTCGCACGTATAAAAGTACAATTATAGTCTGTGGGACTAGCTTCGTTTGCGGTATCGTTCTCTTTTTGTGGTAAGTATTGGATTTTTACGAGGTGAATTGGTTTCTATTTGAGAATAATACCTACATACATATACGTATACAACTTTATTCCGTTCGTAATGCTTAAATTCAAAAGGGCCACAAATCAAAATAACTAAAAATCCTTTTTATTGCAAAAATCGTTTCAATTCTGTTTATATTTTCATATGCGAAAAAGACACCCAGTATTTTCGCATTAATAATAGTCCAATCACACTACTGCCCTCTTTGCATTTTTACACTTTGGTGGCTAATTTCAGGTCAAAGCGGCCATTTGTCAGTTGTGACCCGGCATTCTGCCTGACCACACGTATTCTTTGTAAAAAAGGGCCACATTTCCAAAAATATCTCAGTTTCATTTAAATTTTTTATTAAATAAAATTTGTATTAATATTAAAAAGTGCCACATTTTGGAATACGACCGTATTGAATTTAAAATACATGTAAGTGTAACATTATTTTATCAGCAAAAGTGCCGTGTTTTGTAATGCGTTCGTTTTGAATTTAAATGAAATGAGTTTTATTATTATTTTACGAAAAAAAAAGTGCAGTATTTGGAATGCTTCTGTTTTGCACATAAGATTAAGGTGAATATGATAGTTTTTATTGAAACAAATATGCATTATTTATTTAGGTTGTTTTTTATGTTTCAAAATTAAATCAAAAATTATAATAATTAGAGTTTCAATCAAATTATTAACATATGCTTCAAGCTTAATACTAAATATTTGACAAGGCACCTGGCCGAATAAACCGAATATTCGACCAAACTTGCTAAAATTAGTTTCTAAGTTTTCGATAATTGTGTTGCCGCGTAATCACGTTGTTATAAGCATGTATTTTGTCCGTCAAATATTCTCCTAACAACATTGTTTCTTAATTTATAGATGAGCACCTTAAAGAAAAATGTCTGGTAACATTAGAAAAAGAGAAAGACAAGGAAAGTGTAGGCAAAATTATTATTCTAAGGCAAAAACTACAAGTCGCAGTCTATGATTTAAAAGCGGTGATACCCTGTCCACAAGGTGAAGTATCAAGCTTCTATTACGTCCCAAAGCTGAATCTTTTGAATTTTACTATTACTGAGCTTGGTACTAAAAACACTACATGTTTTGTGTGGCACGAAGGAGAAGGAGGCCGCGGCGCTAACGAAATAGATTCATGCGTACTTATGTACTTAAAGAGTTTGCACGATAAAACAAGTGAAGATTTTGACGTTGTTTTTATTTTAAGTTTGAAGCACACCGTCGAGTATTATACGACTAGGAAGACTCCTATATATGCGTGTTTTCTAGATCTTTCGCAGGCTTTCGATTTAGTAAATTATGAAATACTGTGGAGAAAGTTAGCTGATGCTAATGTACCTAAGGACCTGATACGCATATTTAGGAGTTGGTACTCGTGTCAAGAGAACACAGTCCGATGGGGTGACGCAAAGTCAAGAGTGTATGAACTGCAATGCGGGGTAAGGCAGGGTGGAGTAACATCTCCAAAGCTTTTTAACCTGTATATGGATGCGCTGATCGCCGAGCTCAGCAGCATGCATGTCGGATGTCATATAGATGGTGTCAGCGTCAACAATTTAAGTTATGCGGATGACATGGTGCTGCTGAGTCCGTCGATCAGTGGACTTAGAAAACTTTTAAGTGTGTGTGAAGGGTATGCTGCGAGTCACGGTCTAAAATACAATGCCACTAAAAGTGAATTCATGGTTTTCAAGGCTGGTACCAAGTGTCCTTCGTGTGTACCCCCAGTGTTACTTAATGGTACACCCCTCAAAAGGGTAAAAATGTTTAAATATCTTGGGCACTTGGTGACAGAAGATTTGTGTGATGACGCAGACGTGGAAAGGGAGCGTAGGGCATTGGCGATTAGGGCTAATATGATCGCTAACAGATTTAATCGATGCACGGCGCAGGTTAAAGTGACGCTTTTCCGAGCCTACTGTACGTCACTGTATACCTGCAGTCTGTGGTCGAAATACACGCAAAAATCGCTTAATGCCTTACGCGTCCAATACAATAATGCATTCAGGGTGTTGTTGCGGTTGCCGCGGGCTTGCAGCGCGTCAGGCATGTTTGCGGACGCGCACGTCGACGGGTTCCACGCCATACTGCGCAAGCGGAGCGCCGCCACGCTCTGCAGAGTCCGCGCCAGCACTAACAACATCCTGGAGATGATAGCGAGCAGGCTGGACAGTCGCTTTAGTAGGCACTGGAACAGCCTGCACTTGAGTGCGTGCGTGTATACCTACTAACATAGAAAATAAGTTATCATATACTAACAAATGTTGTTTCTGTTATTTTAAATTTGTTGCGTGTAACTTTTATGGACCGTAAAGGTCTGAATTAAATGATTTTTATTTTTATTATTTTATTTATTTTATGGCGACAATTGCTGTGGTCAACAGAAAAATAAATTTATGTTGGCAATGTATCAGCACGCCATAAATGAGTTTCAGAAACTTAGGAGCATAACTCATAAATTGTTAATTAAGGGGCACACCCATAATGAGGGGGATGCTGTTCACTCCGTCATTCAGAGGAATATCACAAGAGCATTAAAATCTTCGCCAATTTATGTACCTGACCAGTACATAACTTTGATTAAACCGCAAAGAAGAAAAGAACACCTTTTACTGTAAAGGAACTCACACATGACAATTTTATGAATTTGAAATCTCTGGCTGTTGGCAACTACACCACCAATGAAGATGGAGACAAGGTGAAATGGGCAGATCTTAAAGTCATTAAAACTGATCAAGAGCATAAGAACATGTTTTTATATAAGACTTCATACGAAGACGCAGAGTATGCCCAAGTAACTACATTAAAAAGAAGGCAAAATGCACCTGAAACTGGTCCGCGAACTATAAAAAAACTCTATGCCAATAAGTTACAAGTTGCTGAAGCGAAAAAACAAGGCATTTTAAACCTGATTGAAAAGAGTGTGATCCCAAAGTATTACGAAAGTTTTTATGCTAATCTTAATTATGATCATAGTTTTAAATGATAATTAAGTAAGTATACTTATTTAAACCAGGATATTTTTAAGACTGATTGATACAGACTGATTTTAGTAGAGGAATATTTTAAAGTGTTAGTTAACGTTAAAAGTTTTGCATAAGAGAGATTATTGTGATGACTTTTACTCTGTTCAACGAAACATGAGTCCTGACAGCTCGGTTATTTCATAAACGATAGCCCTAAGACAGCATCAAAAACCGTGAAATAGCTACATTAATTGCTTTGTTTTTTTTTTAATTCTTTAAATGTTGATTTTATAGAATGTTATTGCAAGGTATTGCTATCATTTAGTTATAATTGCGTATTCTTAACACATTGCACTAAACAATGATGAAAAACATCTAATAAAACTTGTTTTTACTATGATTTGTGGCTTTTTATTAATTACATTCATAAACATTATGGTCATTTTTTATAAGCAAAAGGGACTTATGTGATATTTTACTTAACTGGGTAAAATTTATAGCAAAAATGAAATTATAGAGCAATAGAGGCTTAAAATATACATCCGATGATATATAACACATAGGTATAGAATATATATTTTTTTAATAAAAAAACAAATACCACGCCCAAAACTTTGATGAGCTCTCCTGTAAAAAAATGACTTTTAGACTTATGGCCCCTTTGAATTTAAGCAGCGATTTGTTGTTATAAGATTTTTGTTCTATACTGATTGGGGATAGTAGGTGCTCACTTGATGATGATGACGCCTTAGAATAAGAGCGGTTACGCACTGCATCCGATCCGGATGACCTTTAACCTTTATAGACCTTTAACCTTTAGAAACCTTTAGAGACCGAATTAGCTTAATGAACAGTTAATGACAGGTTGGTGAAATACCCCCTTAACAGACAAACACCCAACATTTTACCTTTTACAATGTTAATTTAAGGCTGATGTTCAGAAACGGTAGAAGTAAACTGAAATCTCCTCTATCAAGACTAAATGAATAAATTATGGAATATCAAATTTCAGGAATAATCTGAAAGCACGTGTGGGCCTTAAACTGAGGGGCGTTTGAGAAAATGAAGGAATATTATCTACTAGCTTTTACCCCTAGCTTCGCTCGACCTAATTAAGCTAAAAAAACTCTACACTACACACTACTAAAGTTTCTATAATAATATAAATCAATCGTGATTCAAAAGACACGTGGCGCCATCTATGAACGTTATTGTTGTTTTCCTCGGGAACAGTTTCTGTACACCTGACAACGTATAAGCAAAATTTCAGGATGATTGGTTCATTGGTTTAGGCGTGAAAAGGTAACAAACAAACAGACTTACTTTCGCATTTTTAATATTAGAGAAGTTAACGCGGCATCCTACGTGAGCGATCTAGAGGCGACGCGAAGCGGTGCGGCGCGACGCGAAAACAACAAACAGTTGATACCTATTGAAGTGGCCTACGTGACCAAACGTACGTGGAGTGCGGTGCGCCGCGGCGCGAAGCGAAGCGAACGCGATCAGTTTGCTTGATTTTTTCGCGCGAACTGGATGTGGTGCCGTACAGTGCTACTGAATGACGGCGGCGTGCGGCGGGCAGTTCGCGAGCTCGTAGGACAAAGCCGCTGCTTCGCACCGCATCGCATTGAATTCGCGTGTCACCGCATCGGATCGCTTCGCAATTCGCGTCGCTTTGAACCGCCTACGTAAAACACCGCGTAAGATGCCCCGGCTGTTGACATTTCAGAAATAACATAAACAAGACTGCCTTTGACCTCTGGAGGGGTAATACAGAGGCGTAATTAAATATCATATACTCACAGTTTGAAGATTATTGTATTAACTCATTAAGATAATATAATCATATGTAAGGAAGCGAGTTCATCGTCATTTATATCCATGAATTTAAAATGTAGATAAGCAAGATTAAAAACCGGCCAAGTGCGAGTCGGACGCGCGCTTCGAGGGATCCGTACCAAGACACAGTAGATAATATAAGGTAAAGCAGTACCTCAACTGCCTATTATCGCCTGAATTGACACACTCACACAGGCACGCACTACAACAAGACCTCTAAGTGAACTTCACAATGTCGAGCCTGTTATGGAAGAACATCGTAAGTGACACACAAGATGGAATCACGACCTTCACTTTTATTTTTAAGCGACAAAAGTACTCATTATTTAACTCTATCTGCAATAATTTAATTGATTATACTAGAGCCTAACGTGTTTTGTAACTTTGTACAAAAACCGGATATGTCTTATTAACAAGTAAAAAAAAAATAACCAATAAAATACCTCTCCTGTAAAATTGTATGTGTGTCGCTTACGATGTTCTTCCATAACAGCAGTGCGATTCATTATGGCAAAACATCTTTACAACCAAGAAACCGTCGTTGAAACATCTGATGAAAACATTTCGGTATTCTTTAGTTAAAACTGCCGCGCCGGCGCGACATGGAACTAAAATATGGTTCCGTTCATGTTCGGCAGATTGTCGACGAGCATAGGTAGCTTAGCGAATACGGTTTTTATTAACGTTGTTTTTAAAAGCGATATTTACGATGAAACATCAGTGAACTCGTCGTTGTTTACATCTATGATGGTCTGTTAGTGAATCGCATTGCAGGTTCGATGTAGTCAGTCGCGGCTGTCTAGAGTAAATTTATACTCAGTATACGTGCCTGTGTGAGTGTGTCAATTCAGGCGATTCTAGGTAGTTGAGGTACTGCTTTAGCATATACAGAGTGGCCGGAAAATTGGCGTCAAAAATAAAAATGTAGGTCCCTCGTGTCGTGGGGTATTCAAATCACCCTCATGTATGTTCCGCGACTTTTCATAGTTTTCGAGTTATGAATTATTTTCAAATTTTTTGAGAATACCTACTCGAAATGACCAACTTAATAAAAATCTAAAAAAAAATACTAGAATACTATTTCAAGTTTTTATTTTTTAACTGAATCTTCATATGTTGTACTTTTGCGCATAAAATAATCAGCTTCGTAACTTTGATGGAAGTTATGAAAATGTTAGTCTAAAGTGAAAAATTTAAGTTCGTTGAATTATGACTTAAATATTCAACATTAAATTAAAAATCTAAACTGGTGATTCCATGGTTTCTTAGTAGGTTTCAAGAATGCGCCAGACTCTCATCTATTATAATTATTTAAAAAAATAGTGCTTAATTAGCTATTTTGGCTAAAATCTGTCTTCAAAGCAGCGAGGCGGAAAATTCTTAAGATTAATTAACCATTTGATTAAATTTTTTTTTTTGTTATTTTATCAATGTTACTAAGGTTAATTGATGATAGCAAATGCTGGAAACTAATCAACAAATAGCTTCAGAGGTCGGGTAAGAAAAGATAGTTAATAGTATAGAAAGTAGTATAATTTGTTACGTAGGTGTAGAATGTGTATTGCTGATGGAGGTGGCCACTTTGAAAACCTTTTGTATTTTTTTTTCACATTTCCTTCCGTGATTTAGTATCAAAACCACTTCTTACTTAAAACTTTTCTTACCCGACCTCTGAAGCTATTTATTGGCTAGTTTCCAGAATTTTCTATCATCAAGTATCCTTAGTATTGATAAATGACAAAAAAAAAATGAAATCAGATGGTTAATTTAAGTATTTTCCACCTCGCTGTCTTTGAAGGCCGATTTTAGCCAAAGCAGCTCATTTAGCACTATTTTTTTTAAATGATTTAAAAAGATGAGAGTCTGGTGCATTCTTGAGGCTTATTCAGAAACCATGGAATCACCAGTTTAGATTTTTAATTTAATTTTGAAAAACGTCGTAATTCTCCGAACTTACATTTTTCACTTTAGACTAACATTTTCATAACTTTCATAAAAGTTACGAAGCTGATTATTTTATGCGCAAAAGTACAACTAATGAAGAATCAGTTACAAAA
This sequence comes from Amphipyra tragopoginis, assembly GCA_905220435.1. Classification (NCBI taxonomy): domain Eukaryota; kingdom Metazoa; phylum Arthropoda; class Insecta; order Lepidoptera; family Noctuidae; genus Amphipyra; species Amphipyra tragopoginis. The sequence goes on from HG992009.1 coordinate 19,843,653, forward strand.
AAAAAAAACTTGAAATAGTCTTCTAGTATTTTTTTTAGATTTTTTTTTTATGTTGTTCGTGTTCTCAAAAATTTAGAAAAAATCATATCTCGAAAACTACGAAAAGTCGCAGAACATAATTATGTACATGGGGGTGATTCGAATACCGCACTACACGAGGGACCAAAATTTTTATTTTTGACGTCAATATTCCGGCCAATGCCAATGCAATGTTTGCAACTCAATGCAATGCAATCGAAGGGAGACAAAAATCATTTTTCCGCTACGTGTATACGTGTTGGTGCTTATGACTGTACTGTGCATGAATAGAGCCTCCACGAGTGACGATACTTAAGTATGTCCGGCGCACCCTGGGCAGTCAGCCCCGCAACCAACCTTGCTGACTGGCTAATATTTTCACCACGGCATGAGCTATTTTTGTATAGCTCGGCCGAGACGATAGAAGAAGAAGAACTGTACTGTACGTCCTGCCTGTTCTGGGCAGTCAACCACGCTACCAACCTTGCGAATAAACATTGAAACGATCGTGGTGAACGACGAGATAAGAAATAGAATATCATAATAATTTATAACGTAAAAGCTTTCACAATACAACGTTATAAATCAGATAAGCTTAAAGTATGTGACCCACTTGCAGAGCGAGGCTACGTCAAACGACGTTACGATAGACATTGATTAATTACATCTGCGGGTTTCGCTTCACTTATTAGTTACGGTGGTGCGCTTTAAGTTAGTATGAAGCAAATAACTTTGATGTGTTAGATATGGAAACATTGAGGAATACAAACATTAAGTTCCGGAAACATATTCATCGACGTCATGGTGGCACTGATTGGTTGATTTTAAGATGTGTTGGAAAGGACAATGCTCATGGATATATGGAGTCCCGTACCATGCTGCATCAAAGTCAAACTTTGTTTTTTATAGACTACATTTATCATTTTAACTACTACAAAAGTTCTTTTTGTAAACAAAACGCGAGTTTCGGAGATTTTAGAAATAATCTAAATAACCTGACAATGTGGACATGTCATACACGAGTTATTATTGCTCTAATTAGCAGTAATCCGCATCTATTGCATTCTAAATCTCTATGACCGGCTGTGAAGGGCCAATTAATCATAGATAAAAAAATGATAATCGTTTAAATAAAAATTGTAATCTATTCTAGTTGTTTTTAATTAATGTATAATCGGCAAAATAAATTTTTTTTACATGTTTTTTGAAAGATGTGATCATGACACTTTCATAATTCAAGGTTACAGTAATAATAAAACATGTGAAACGGAACGTTTTGAAAGGGGATAAAACAATATCAACACTTTTTTTATTTTAAATTAAATTCTCTGTTCAAAAATCAAATCCCCGACGCGTAATGTCATAAAAATTATGAAAATAATTACTATAATATTTTGATCTTGATGCATGAGACTTTTTGGTACCACTTTTGGTCATTCTCCTTTAATGACGTCATGGCGGTAGTCGCACATGTTTACTTCACGACCTGTCAAAACGGTCTATAAAACAGTACGCAGTGCGCTACTCAACCCACCCGATGTGCCGTCCCACTGCCGCTGGTCTAAACAAAATTTTCAAAAAAAAACTTCATCTTCTATTTCTGGGTCATTTAAGAGCACCGAATTAACTAACTGCAAAGAGCGATATCGCGCTAGTCACGGCCGCCAGCTGTGCCGCCGTGCTTTCATTTATTTATCCGTGGCATCGAAATGTTCCCGAAAAGAAAATATTTTTTTGCAAACATTTTTTTCATCCTTATAAATAAAATAAAATAAATACGATCACTTGCTACTACCGCAAGAAAAGTTTTTTTTTTTTTTTTTTAAAGTCTAAATCCCGGTCATCGTCAATCTATACCAGTTGTAGATCGTATGGTTTTAAAGAATTACGCGAATTCGTTTATATCCTGTATTAATAATCAATTAATTAAGGTGGATCCGTTGGATGACGCATTTCTTTTTTTACTTATTTTAACGTTTATGCGAGCCCAGTTAAGTAGTGTGACAGTACAATAAGTCAGTCCAGCGCTGACATGCAACTAAGCTCATTCAGACACTAGTTTCAACCCAGTCCAGTGCTGACTTCGAACACGTTTTTTTTTTCTTGGCAAAATCCTCATAGGTGCCCTTCGCCCTGGGAAGGCGAATTGTCTTACCGGCTAAAACCCCACGGTGTTCGGCCAAAAGTCAGGTGGCCGGGGTCGCGGGATTCGCAGCTGCATGCACCGCAACCCCGGCAGGCCTCGGTCCGCCATCCCCTGGCAGACCTCACCTACTGTGGTGCCTAACCCCACGTCCTCCTGAAAGGCGCACACGGAACACTGCGCGCCGCCTTCTCGGGCCTGTTACTGATCGGCCAACGGGTCCCAGTGCGTCTGGCGCGGGAAAGGAGAGTGGCAGCTGCCTCTCTCTCCCTCTCCGCTCCCTCTTTGGTCGCCATCACCGGCTTCCCATGCACTCTCGCTCCCGACCATGGACGGAACCACGGCCGGAAGCAAGAGGTCACCACCGACCGCCGCGACTAGTTCGCGGCGCTGCGTCGCCCATACAAGACACGCCTGCAGCGTGTGCAGCGCCGTGTCCTCCATTGAGCGTCTGCTCCCGGCCTATGCGACACAGGTACTTCCCGAAACAACCATGTCCCGAGAGTACCTGCGTCAGCCCGAAGCTGAGGGCGCCATGACACCTCTCCAGCCACTCCTCCTTTACGGGCCTTATTACCGCCGCGATCGCGGCGTGCCCTGCGCTGGGCTGACTCCGCACCCTCAAGTCAGTTCAGTTGACTAACCTACCCGTATATTTCCGATATTCCGAGTCCGAAAACTACAAAAAAAACACGGAACATGGCGGTGATTAGGTTACCTCTGAGGATGCTCTATTTTGGGACTTCCGCACGTCTATTTTTGACACAACTTTTTGGGACACCGTGTATATCCGTGTAGAACCGTTAAGTGTGAACCGTCCTTTATTTTCAATCAAGATATTGTTATGCTGGTCGTGATGTAGATAAATCGGGTGTCCAAATTAATTCCGGTTGTAAATTATCGACAGTCGATTAAATGTTCATCTACCCTCTATTGGAATACGTGAGAAGAATTTGGGTCGGAAAATAAAAATAACCTTTTTTTAAAGAGCACCTACAATAATATTTATTCAAATATATTATTTATATTTGAAAAATAGGAGGAGGGGCTCGTGGCTAACTTAACCGGTTGCTGGCGGGAGATTGGGAGGGCGACTGCTTGGTGAGCGCTTTTTAATATACATTATAGGAATTATTGGTGTGATCTTTTACTATCTGACCTAGGTTGACCTTTATATTTTCTGATCTTGTATAGACTAGTTATATTTATATAATACTAGCTGTACCCGCATGCGTTGCAATGCACTTTTTCCTACTTACTACCTACCTACTACCTACCTACTACCTACCTACTACCTACCTACTACCTACCTACTACCTACCTACTACCTACCTACTACCTACCTACTACCTACCTACTACCTACCTACTACCTACCTACTACCTACCTACTACCTACCTACTACCTACCTACTACCTACCTACTACCTACCTACTACCTACCTACTACCTACCTACTACCTACCTACTACCTACCTACTACCTACCTACTACCTACCTACTACCTACCTACTACCTACCTACTACCTACCTACTACCTACCTACTACCTACCTACTACCTACCTACTACCTACCTACTACCTACCTACTACCTACCTACTACCTACCTACTACCTACCTACTACCTACCTACTACCTACCTACTACCTACCTACTACCTACCTACTACCTACCTACTACCTACCTACTACCTACCTACTACCTACCTACTACCTACCTACTACCTACCTACTACCTACCTACTACCTACCTACTACCTACCTACTACCTACCTACTACCTACCTACTACCTACCTACTACCTACCTACTACCTACCTACTACCTACCTACTACCTACCTACTACCTACCTACTACCTACCTACTACCTACCTACTACCTACCTACTACCTACCTACTACCTACCTACTACCTACCTACTACCTACCTACTACCTACCTACTACCTACCTACTACCTACCTACTACCTACCTACATGATGTCGAACGGGATAAAAAGTATCCTATGTCCTTCTCCTGGCTCTAAACTACCTCCCTGCCAATTTTCAGCTAAATCGGTTCAGCCGTTCTTGAGTTATAAGTGAAGTAACTAACACGACTTTCTTTTATATATATAGAAGATAATATTTATATTTACATATTTATTGTCATTTTATTATCTATGTCCAATATTTTTAATTGTTTTGTTATCTACTTAATTAACTATGTTGCAAATATCCTTTTTTTATTTTTATTTTTGTACCTTTTTTCGATGCTGTTCTCTTTGACCCAAAGGTTGACAGGTAGAGAATGCCTTATGGCATTAAGTCCGCCTTAAGTACCACCATTGGGCATTGAAGTATTAAATAAAAAAACTGTAAGGCTGAGCATCCACCAGAGCTGTGCTAAGCTGCGTAGCGAGGAATGTGTTTTGTAAGCACCAATAGAATCACTTTATTTACCTAACCTCGCCCTGCGCAGCTCTGGTGGATATGGGCTTAGCGGTGCGAGGTTTTTGTTCATACAAAACAAGCAAGCAATGCGAGCGAGGGATGTGTTGCGAGGAATGTTTTGCGAAAAATGCGTTGCGAGGAATGTGTTACGATGTGTTACGAGGAATGTGTTGCTAGGAATGTATATTATTCTCCCTCATATTCGAAAAGAGTCCGTTACCTATCCTCGCACCGCTCATTTGTTCACATTAACATATTAAACATTAACACATTACACATTAACACATTACACATTAACACATTACACATTAACACATTACACATTCCTCGCACAGCTCTGGTGGATAGGGTCACACCGTTTCACATCCTCGCTACACATTTTAGCACCGCACATTTTCCTCGCTCAGCTTTGGTGGACGCTCAGCCTTATACTAGAATCATGACGTAACTTACGAGTAGCTGCAGGTTAAATGAACCACTATTTCCTTCATCTCAATTTAACACCGCCATAATATTGTACATTAATATTAAAATAAAACGAATTTACATACATTAATTAATACTAGATCGCATCACATAATTAAAAATGCCGTGAGCGGAATCTTGTATAGAATACTGTGTGTATTAAAATCATATTTTGCACGTACGAGGGAATATAAAATAATATTCAAGGATAGAAATAATAAGAACAGTAATAAAAAACTTTCCGTTCTGGAAAAGTGGGTCAAAATGATGTAATTACAAATAGTTTATTGGATTTATAGTAGAATCTCACCGCTATTGAAGCATCACTGGGTATTTTATAGTTTACTAGCTGTATCCGACATGCGACATATCCAAGTTTTTTTTAAAGTTTGGTCTACATTTGCATAATGCACGCATCTGCGTTGAAGGAATGACGCGTTGTAAATATTAATTCTCACACATTTTCACTTGCAGTGGAGAGGCGTGCCGTGTTAACGTAATTAATCTCTATCTTGATATGCAGTCAGGCACTCGAGATAAATCTAAGCGCACCTATTCAGTTCACCGAACAAACTATTGGAGTTCATATTGACCAGTGAATAGAGAAAGAAAGAAAGAAAGAAAATACATTTATTTAGCACAGACCAAAAAGACACACAATATAAAATAAAGCTGAAAAAAAAAACAAAATAAAATTAGCCGGAAAGTGTGCAGCAGTTCAGCAAAAATGCCAGACAACTAGTGCCTGACGCTGGTTTTCAAATGGACCTGAAGTGTGAGGTGACGAATGTAAGTAAGTCTTATGCTGCAACGTGTGTATACAAGCTTAGTTTTAGTACTAAAACTGAAACTAGTTTGTTCAGAATCACCAAGAGAATCGATTGACATATTTTTACACCACATTTTTTTTTCATAAATTTCTGTTTTGTTTCAGTGGGTTTCTACCCATAACAGTTGACGGGAATAGACAGCTTGAGGCTTGAGATGGTCCGCTCGGTCAGTTTCCGTGTATTAGACAATCCCTGCATAGCTCATCTCAGGCATTTCACACTTTACTAGGGAACTTAACACGACATAAACTAAGGTGTAACTTGGAGATTTAATAAATAAAAACACATATTCAGCCAGTTCTGATGAAAATCTTGTTGGGGTGTCTCGATTTTTGTGAGTACTAAAAATAACGTTGTATATACTTAAATAAAATAAGATAAATTGTCAGTTAAAAAATAATAATAACAACGAACGAGTACATATATATTATTATGTAGATTGTGATTTTGATATAAATTTGCAATACACGGTATGAATACACGGTAATCTTGTGGTTAAACACATATCATTGCATAATACACATAATGGTAACACAATATCCGACTCAGACCACAGATCTAGATCAGAGACAATGATCCATTATCGTGAACCTATTGATCTGGAAAGCGACTATCAGCCGACGTGTTCGGAATATAGATAAGATATGTGAATACAGTAGATAGATGATAAATATTATTTATGGTTACAGATTGAAGTAAGTTTGATTCACTTCGAGAGTCAGTTAAGATTAACTCATTAAAAATGCATACTATAAGATAAACGACTATGTTGACGATAGGGACGTGTGGCGCTAGTTCTTTTCTGCACATGTGGCTTCCCTGGAAACCATTAGTTTTTATATGTAGGTTTATGCATGTATACAATATGTCAATATTATTTAGGTACGGTTTTGATTTAGCTCAATTCATACAGAATTGATTTATATACTTTTTTAATTTTTAATTATTACTTTTCCCTTATTTGCTTAATCTTATTATTGTAGAAATATTATGATTTGCTTTGTATAGAGTCAATTAATTTATTCACCTTACAGACAGATCTGTGTTGCTGGGGAGTTTGTTGCACCTTTTCTTCTTCACAGCATAAACACAAGGAAGCGGTGAAGGGAGGGATTTTTTGGGGGCCTGTCTATTGTTATGACGTTCAAAAAGAACTAAGTAATTCTAGTCTATTTTGAATAAATGAGTTTTGAGTTTGAGTTGGTTGCTCGGAGGGGCTCATGGCTCATACGATTTGCAAGGTTAAGCTGCGCTTGCCAAGATCAGTCTGTGGATGGGTAACCGTTCGTTACACATCGAGATCCCTCCGTGCCTCGGAGAGTACATTAAGCCGTCGGTCCCGGGTGTCATACGAATATCACACTATACAAGGTTAGTCAGAAAGGGGGTACTAATCCGAAAGGGTGTTAGAGTACACATAATAATGAATAACTTTTGTTCTACAACTTTTCCCAAAAGTCAATAGTTTAAGAGGGCTATCGCATTTTCTCACCTCTCTCGCTCGCACAGGACCATATTTTTTAAGAATGTTAAATTAAAAGATGCATTTTTTAATAATGTATTCAATGGGCTCCCTTTAAAATAATATTAATTTAATAGGTATAATTATTAAAAACATTTTTATTGTGACATTTATTAAACTTATCTCAAAAACGGATCATAATAATTATTGAGCTGAGTTTATTAGGGAACACGATAGTAATGTGTTTTTAATAATTACCTATCAAAATAATATTATTTTAAAGGGAGCCCATTGAATACATTATTAAAAAATGCATCTTTTAATTTAACATTCTTAAAAATATGGTCCTGTGCGAGCGAGGCAGGAGACAAAATGCGATAGCCTTCTTAAGAGAAACAGCTGTTCAAAAATCTCAAAAAAAAATCTCTAAAATCTATCTATCCCCAGTTATGGTCAGCTGTGTTTACATTTTAGGTCATATTTGGGGTCATGAATTAAAAGCACCATTTTCTGAATTTGTACTAAAGCAGGGATGCAGAATTTTTGAAAAAACTAAAATAAAAATCATTTTATTTGGATTTTTTTTTTATCGAATTTGGAAATTTTAACACTTGCTTTCAAACAGTCATCAGCGATACTATAAGTGGGCTTCGGATTAGTACCCCCTTTCCGACTAACCTTGTATACTAATATAACATAGTTGGGAAAAGGCTAGGCAGAACATTGTGGTAACGTTGTTGATACATGTTTCCTGGAGGGTAGACACAGATAGTGCGTCTATTAACTGCCTCTTGCCTCGCTACTGCAGTGCGTCTGATATGTTTGCGCGTGCGCGAACAGAGGATTTCTACGCTATCTTGCGTAAGAGAGTCGCCTCAGTGATGAGTAGGGTGAGGGAAGTCCCAATATTATCTTGAAGATATTGAGTGGCAAAGTTGACAGTCCCTTTCTTGGACATTGGATGCATACACATTTGTGTATGCGGTGTCCGTTTGTGAAGGCGCAGTCGGGTTGAAATGGTGGTTGGTGGGTGAAGTTCTGACCTATATTGGTTTGTATGTTATTCATTGGTCATGGCATTGCCCAATCAATGCGTATTTATTATTATTACTAACATAGTTGGTAAGATTGTAACTAATCAAAATATGGATGTACCTTGTCCGAATTAAATAAATTGAATTGAATATTAAAACTTTGTATTATATTTTAACCACACGTTCACCAATTATGTAAGTAACATACGTACTTTACTTACTAGCTGAGTCCGTGGGGGATGGATTAAGGGTATAATTCCCCGCCGCAGCCGGGCTAGCGAGTAGTATTAGACGACTAACCTGATGCCATAATTCTGCCCAAAGAATGGCAATAGACAATAGGCTCGCCACCTTATTACATAGGACTTAGTACCAATGGCGAAACGTGGGTTTACAGACTTTTGTAATAGCTGAATATCTATCTCTGCTTACCCCTTAGGGAATTGCAGACATGACTATATGTATTACCAGCTGAAGTTCGCGAATTCGCTCGCGTGATATATCGATAAAAATCCTATATACTTCTTCGGGTTCCAGCTATATTAGTGTTAAATTTTATCAAAATTGGATCACTAGTTTAGTTGTCAGGAGGTAACCAATAGACAGACAATCTTGCTTTCTCATTTTCTGTAGTTTAACAGCTGGTAAACGATAGATTTTATCTAGATACAACAGGCTCTGTAGTCCACCGAGATAAATCCTTAGGTAAGTTAATCCCGTGTGGGAACAGGCTAGAATATAAAAATTTCTCACCGCACGTTCTGGGAATAGACGCTTGTTGTAAGTTTTAATAAAACCCAGCACGGTTAGTAATAGGATCTTAAAGTTCTACCTGGTTAGCTATCAACCTCACATTCAGCCCGAGAAGCAACTTTTTTTTTTATCCTCGTAAAATCCTCTTGGATACCTTTCACCCCGGGAAAGCGAAGGGTTATGCTGGACTCTTACTGCCTAAAAACCGACGGTGTTAATTCTCCTGACTTTTGGCCGGGGTCGCGGGATTCGCAGCTGCATGCACCGCGACCCTGGCAGGCCTCGGCCCGCCAGCCCCTGGCGGACCTCTCCTTCTGTGGGGCCTTGCCCCACGTCCTCCAGAGAGGCGCGCGCGGAACGCAGCGCGCCGCCTTCTCGGGCCTGTTACTGGTTGGGCGACGGGTGTCCGCCAGCCCCTGGCGGACCTCTCCTTCTGTGGAGCCTTGCCCCACGTCCTCCCGAGAGGCGCGCGCGGAACAAGGCGCGCCGCCTTCTCGGGCCTGTTACTGGTTGGGCGACAAGTCCCCTAACCCGCCGCCCGCAGGCCGCACACTAGGGTGGCCGGAGACCGTCGCGCGACCTCCGGCGGCGCCCGGTGCGTCTGGCGCGGGAAGGGAGAGTGGCAGCCGCCTCTCTCTACCTCTTCGCTCCCTCTTTGGTCGCCATCACCTTCTCGGAGCCCGCCAAGCACCCTACTGTGTTCCGTCGTGTGAGAGGGGAATAAGAGAGTTAAAAACAACTAGTATTTAAAGTAATTAAAAAATACGCGAATTTCTACAAGTTGTTCTACGTACAAAATGCTTAGAGTTCTTTTTTTTACACCCTATGAGAGCCAGAGGGGTATACGAGAATCCTTCTAAATGTTTGTTATTTGAAATTGTGTTCTCCATCTTAGACCCTGCCGTCTGGAGCGACTGGTAAAGGCGAACAAGACAAAGCAAAAAAAAAAACAAGTATTTCTAAAACACTTTAAAAAAATTACGACCCTATTTCAGCCAAGACCTGACCTTAAAATCTAAAAATGTAAATGGTTTAAGAAAAATACTTTCCTGATAATTAATTGAACGTAAATTTTATAGTTACATTATTCTTTTAACATTTTTACTAGAGCAAATTGCTGTTTCCAACGTTACTACCCTATTTATGGCGATATCGTAGGTACTAATTTTATTAAAACGTTAGGACAACGAAGCGTGAAAGTTACGAAGATTTTTCAGCATCATAAATTTTGCTGCGGAATATACTTAGGAAAATGTTTTAAGTTTTACTATTTTTTATTTGATAAAAAAACTGTAATTAAAATAGTGTTTGTTTACCGCACAGTTTTAAAGAAATAATGTTTAAAATTGAAGGGAGTTCGAATGCTCACACATAGCCAACGAAGGCCAACAAACGCCAACGAACGACGATGAAAGTTCGTCATAGTTGAATTTGACCAAACTTTGTATACCTACAGGGTTATTCGGAAAGAGGGCTCTAATCCACGGGCCACTTAAAGTACCACCGGTGACTGTTTTAAAGAAGTGTTAAAATTTCAAAACACGGTAATTTTTATTTCCAAGGAAAATGATTCTAACAAAGGGTTATTCTTTAAAAAAAACATTCTTTCTTTATTCACGAATTCAAAAAACCGGCCAAGTGCGAGTCGGACTCGCGCCCGAAGGATTCTGTACCTACCAAGGATACCAATTTGACAGTACAAAAAAAAAACATTACTAAAAATAATTAAAACAGTTGAAATAAATTGAATTAAGAATAAAGGACTCGCACTACTTTTTATTGTCATTGGATAAGATTTTAAAAACATTTTCGATTTGGAACATACAAAAATATCAATATCAATGAAGTTGCGATTATACGATTCCACTATACGACGAATAGGGTTTTTTTTTTTTTCGGGTAGAAGCATAAAAAGTGGACACATGTGCTCTAAATATTTTTTTCAATTTTAATTATTTTTTATTAGTAAAAGTTATTTTTTTTCATTTAATTGTAATAATAACATAACAGTTAAGCACATATTGTGTGGACAAGCAGCACTTGATGTCCTAAGCACTGAAATTGCATCTACTTGCCGGCGAACTGTCACTTGTTTTTTTTGAAGAATCTTGAAATTTTGAAACTTCCAATAATGACCACTATTGCTGACATTGCGGAGACCCAGCGCATGGCTATGACATCCCTCAACCAGCGGATGGCAGAGTTTGAGGCACACCTGAGGGCATCAACTCCCGGAGCAGACTTGAGCGGCCTCCACAAAGATTTTAGCGCATTCAAAGAGCATGTCTGGAATGTCCTCAGCGTGTTACAACAGCAGATTGTGGAGGTAAGCAAGAGTGTGGATGTTATTGAGATGCGGCACCGAAGGAAGTTTGTTTTGCTTGGTGGGGTTCCGGAGAAATCGGACGAAAATGTTGCTGGCACTGTGGCATCGATACTGCAGGATAAGCTTGGCTTATCTAGCGTAACATCATCTTCGCTTAGTGTATGTCACAGGCTAGGCACTGCATCTGATGGTCGTCCCAGGCCCATTCTTCTTAGGTTTACTGATACTGCGGTTAGGGATGATATATGGAAGACCAAGACAAAACTAAAGGGATCCTCATATGTGCTGTCGGAATTCCTCACACGGCAGCGGCAGACTGTTTTCTCGACAGCTCGTAAACTGTTCGGCGTGACGAATGTGTGGACAATGGGTGGTAACATCAACGTGAAGCTCCCTGATGGCAAGCGTCGCCGTGTCTTCGGGTACGAGGAAGTCGTTGCTTTGGGTATGGAGCATGGCAAATCACTTGAGGTTCCACCTGATCCCAAGGTTAGCTCGAAGAACGCAAGTCCAGCGCCCGCGCAGGTTTCAACCCGGTCAAGGCGGAACGTACAGAAGAAATAGCTGTTTGTTAACTTGTGTTTCCCTCTTCGTGCTCGGTTTTGTTTTGTTTTTTTTAATTTTTTGTTGGCTTCCTTTCGTACTTATTACTTATTAATGTATAATCACGGTGTATATTATTTATTTTCTACCGACGTAAATTTCATTTCGAACTGTCAAACTGTCTATTTGTTTTTTTACAGTTTAGACTCTTGGTTTTTGGCACAATTGCGTTCGGAAACAAGTACCAGTGTTTTACATGTTTGATATTGTGAACAGTCAGCCGGTAGGTTTTTCGCAATTTTAAATTAGTGTCTTATTTTATCAATAATTATTTAGGTTTATTTATTCTATTTTTATATACTATTTTATTTTTATAATTATGTCTGACGATGACTCTTTTTATTCGGCTTGTGATTCTTCTAACTCTTTTACGTCTCTTAATGAATCTTTCTCTTTAAATTGTCATTTGAATGATGAGTGCCAGCGATTTCAAAAATGCTTTAATGTGTGCCACGTCAATGCTCAAAGTATTCCTCAACACCACTCGGAGTTGTTGGATTTATTTTGTGATATTTCCTTACACGCTATTTTAGTATCAGAAAGTTGGCTCAAACCTGAACTTCATTCTACATCGTATAGTCTACCTGGCTTTGTTCTAATTCGCAATGACCGCACGGGAAAAAGAGCCGGGGGTGTCGCTATTTATCTCCGTAGTGACATTCCCTTCAAAATCTTATCTTCTTCACCGTCTCTTTATAGCGGTCATCCTGAATTCTTACTACTTGAAATAGCTATCAAAGGGGTAAAGGCCGTTCTCGGAGTTGTATACTGCCCTCCTACCATCAATTATTTCTCCAATCTGGAAACTCTTTTTGAATCTGTCACCTCAGAGTACAAGCATCTCATAGTCATGGGTGATTTCAATACCGATCTCTCGAAGAGCTCACCTCGGTCGCGCAGGCTGAGAGCAATCCTGGAATCATCGAATCTTTCATCTCTCCCCTTGAACCCGACTCATCACAACATTGATTCCGATGATTCCTGGCTTGATCTCATGCTAACGTCGTCTCTGGATCTTGTTGCCAACCATGGTCAGGTCGCGGCTCCGGGTCTATCTAGACATGATTTGATTTACCTGGCATATAAAATTAAGCCACCCAAGCTGCGGCCTACCATTGTCTTGATTCGGAGTTTTGCGAGGTTGGACAAAGAAAGGCTCTGCAGTGATGCGCAATCTATTGACTGGTCCAACATTCTTCAGGCAACTACAGTTGATGACAAAGTTTCGTTACTAAATAAGTCCATAGTACAGCTTCTCGATTCGCATGCACCGCTTAGGGCCGTCAGGGTTAAGCGTCCTCCAGCGCCTTGGATTACCCCTGGGGTCCGTATGGCTATGAGAAGGCGTGATAAGATGTTCCGAAAATATAGAAGGGATCGCAGTGAGGACAACTGGCGCCTTTACAAGTTAGCTAGGAATCGTTGCAACCAGATGGTAAGAGTTTCTAAACGCCGATACATTCATGAAAATGTTCTCAACTCTTCTCCGGCTGATATATGGAAGTTTCTAAAATCTCTTGGCATAACTAAGTCTTCTTCAAATATCATACCCTCTAACTTATCTCTCAATGATCTTAATACGCATTTTTCGACATCAATTACACTTACAGATGATGTGAAAAGAAAAACCATTCTTGATATTACTTCCATGCCAATTTTACCTTCAGATTCTTTCTCATTTTCCCCCGTGACCGACTCTGACATCCTAAAAATATTTAAGTCCATAAAATCGAAAGCAGTTGGCTGTGATGCAGTCAGTAGGACTATGATATCTTTTATTATTAATTATATTCTTCCCATTTTAACTCACATTATAAATTTCTCTTTGCAGACTGGGGTTTTCCCGTTAATCTGGCGAAAGGCTTACATTATCCCTCTCCCAAAAAATTCTAGCCCAAGTTTAGCTAACCATTTCAGGCCAATTTCTATTCTCCCTTTCCAGTCCAAAATCTTAGAAGCAGTAGCCCATAAACAAATTTCTTCCTACGTTTTTAAAAATAATCTGTTATCATCATTTCAATCCGGTTTTCGACCTGGACATAGTACATCCACTGCCCTGCTTAAAGTATCCGAAGACATCAGGTCTGGCATGGAGAATTCAAGGCTAACGGTATTGGTTTTAATAGACTTTTCCAATGCTTTTAATACCGTTGATTATGATATTCTCCTCGCCATTTTGTCACAAATAGGGATCTCATCGTCATCACGGGATTGGTTCTCGTCATATCTTCGTGGTCGCCAGCAGGCAGTACGTGTTGGTCAGGAATTTTCTGACTGGTGCGACTTGGTAACTGGCGTTCCGCAAGGCGGTATTCTCTCTCCTCTATTATTTTCTTTATTTATTAATTCCATCACCAATATTCTTAAATGCTCTTACCATTTGTATGCGGACGACTTGCAACTTTACGCTCAAACTGACATCAGCAACATCGACAACTGTATATCCAGCCTCAACGCTGACTTACACACGATCGGAGACTGGTCTAGTAAATTCGGAGTTGCTGTAAATGTCAGTAAATGTCAAGCAATGATTGTAGGTAGCTCGTTCCACTTAAAAAATATTAACATTCATCACCTTATGCCGATAATGTTCAACCACTCAGTCATTCCTCTATCACCTCACTTAAAGGATTTGGGTTTGCACATTGACGATAGGCTAAGTTGGAACAAGCAGGTGGCTCAGGTTAGCCAGAGCGTCACGGCCATACTGCGATCTCTCTATAGATTTAAGCATTTCCTCCCATCCACCACTAAAACCCTTTTAGTCCAGTCTCTTGTGCTCCCAGTAATTGATTATGCAGATGTTTGTTACTCTGATTTATCCCAAGAACTTCTGAACAAATTGGATCGTCTTCTTAACAATTGCATTCGTTTTATTTTTGGACTTCGTAAATTTGATCACATTTCTCATTTCCGTTCTCAGCTTAAATGGCTGCCTATCCGGCAGAGACGTTCCCTCAGATCTCTCTGTATGCTCTTCTCCATTATGAACGATTCATGTGCTCCTGGTTATCTAAAAATATATTTTCAAGTTTTGGGCAGTTCTCACAATCGCAACCTTCGTGCTTCTGAAAATTTAGTTCTCCAAATACCTTCCCACCGCACTGGTTTCATATCTAACTCTTTCGCTGTCTCAGCAATCAAACTTTGGAACGGGCTTCCCCTTGATATTAAAAAAGCCCCGAGTAAATTCTCGTTCAAACGCAAAGTTAAGGAATACTACTTGAAGTCGCTGCACTCCTAATTATCTAATTAGTCTTCGTCATTTAGATTTCCATAACATTTTGTATTTGATATATATTATATCTATATATTTTATTATTTATATATAATATATGTATTTTATGTAATTTATATTTATCTTAGGAATTCGTATTATAAGTATTCAGTTCAAAATTTTCAACTCTTTTTTATTTATTTTTTTGCTGTACCTATTTCGATGCTTTTATTTTTAACCCAAAGGTTGACTGGTAGAGAATGCCTTATGGCATTAAGTCCGCCTTATGTACCACCATAGTGCATAAAAGTATAAATAAATAAATAAATAGGGCAACGCAACCCTGAATTAGTCCGACAGGTATTTACAACGAACAATGTACCTGCATGGACACTACGCTTATTTACGGTGCGGGGTATCACATAACATAATTTACTCGTGAGATCAATGGAATCAAAGTGATTATGAACAATACTATGTAATATTTTCGCTTCTATAGACTTACGTCTAGATTCTAATGTTAAGATATTATGTTTGCTTAGTAATTGTGACTACTACTACTACTCATCATCTGCCTAGCCTTTTCCCAACTATGTTGGGGTCGGCTTCCAGTCGAACCAGATGCAGCTGAATATCAGTATTTTACATGGAGCGACTGCCTATCAGACCTCCACAACCCAGTAACTGGGTAATACGATACTCTTGGTAAGACTGGTTGTCAGACTTTTTAGCTTCTGACCAACAGTAACGACTGTCAAAGATCTACAAATGACAGGCCGGGACCAACGGCTTTACGTGCTTTCCGAGGCACGGAGGAAACTCGCTATGGTAAATGGTCACCCATCCACAGACCAACCTCGGCAAGCGTGGCTTAACCCGGAAGATCGGTCTATGCGGCTGTAATTATTTAGCCACGAGCTCCTCCTGCTGACTACTACTACTACTATGCTAACTATTATGGCGCTTCTTCTCTCGTGTCAGCACGAGCTATACGAAAATAGCTGATGCTGTGGTGAAAATATTAGCCAGTCAGCAAGGTTGGTAGCGAGACTGACTGCCCAGGGTGCGCTGGACGTACTTAAGTATCGTCACTCGTGGAAGCTCTTTTCATGCGCCCCATTATGGCGCTGAATGCGCAGGTCCCCCCTGGTGTCTTTTTTGGGTTTTTTAAACGACCAATGACGTTTTTTTATATGATGCTATGGAATGGTAGTAGACCGTGGTCTGAACAATGTTTGTTCTAGCAAAACAACCAATAAAATTTCGGCGTGTATGTATTTTTCTGAATGAATGACTTCAATTTGATACGTCGACGTAATTTCCATATGATTTGCCATGGTATAATAATATGCTACGCCAGGTATTCTCTTCCCGCAATGGCCTAAGACTACGTCACGAATGTGACGATCAGTGCTGCCATTGATTAACATCTCCAATACAATAAAGGAGATTTTTAATTCACAATAAATACTAAAAATTGCTAACTAGCCTAACTATTTCGTGTTATTCATCTATTTAGTTAAAAAGTAAACTGTATAAAATTACTAGTTCAAAATTGCTTCTCTAAAGAAGCAAATATGTGAAAAAATGCATCTTGCTCGGGTAATTTATTTAGACATAGTGGAAGCACCCCCAGCTGATGACGTAGTCTTAGGCCAATCACGTGACCTAGCTGTCACGGGAAGAGAATACCAGTGAAACATATTATTATACCATGATGATTTGCTTCTTTTGGCGAGAGTAATTGTTTTTGAGCTTTAATGACAAATAAAATGTAAAATATATTCAATGGGAATAATTTTTGTTTGTGTCTGTCATGATTACAGAGATGTTTTTTTTTCGATATTTTTGTTTTATATTTTCGGTTGCAAAAAAAGAAAAAAATTCTGTGCTACTTTTCAGTTTTCTTCTTGTATACGAAAGAACTAAAGACTAGGTCTTTGACAATTAATTTTATTGAACTTATTGAAAAGAAAGAAAGCAGCAGGTCACAACAACAACATAAGTAAATAATAAAAACATATAAGAATCAAACAAACCAAATCAAACCAAAACAAACCAAAAATCAAACAAACCAAAGAAACGATGGATGGAATGTGTGAATGATGATATGGTTAGAAAGGGGGTGACTACCGAGATGACGACTAATAGAGAAGTATGGAAGAAAAAGACATGTTGCGCCGACCCCAAATAAATTGGGATAAGGGCAGGAGAATGATATAAGAATCAAACAAACATTTTATGCTGTCGAGCATGCCCATCCCGAAAGGGCCACCAACTCAGCATAAATGCTAGTCGTAAAACTCCCAGCGCTGATTTTCAGTTCGTGCAGTGGAACACGGACGAAGGTAATTTTAAATATACAACGTTATTTTTAGTATATACAAAAACCGAGACACCCCAACAAGATTTTCATCAGAGCTGCCTGAATATGTGTTTTTTTTAATAAATCTCCAAGTTACGCCGTAGTTTATGTCGCGTTAAGTTCCCAAGTAAAGTGTGAAATGCTTGAAATGTGCTATGCAGGGGTTGTCTAGTACACGGAAACTGACCGAGCGGACCGTCTCAAGCCTCAAGGTGTCTATTCCCGTCAACTGTTATGGGTAGAAAACTACTGAAAAAAATTGAAATTTATGAAAAAAAAATGGTGTAAAAAATATGTCAATCGATTCTCCTAGTGATTCTGAACAAACTAGTTTTAGGTTTAGTATATACTAAAACTAAGCTTGTATATTTTACTAGCTTTTACCCGCGGCTTCGCTTGCGTTAATTTAAAGTCTCAAGTAGGTACTGTAATTATAGACACAATAGATAAACAATGGCACTGACGAACCGGTCGGACCGCTAGTGGTTAAATAAACAAAGTAAAACTCGTAACTAAAAGTTTCTATAATAATATAATTCAGTCATGATTCGAAAAACACGTGGCGCCATCTATGAACGTTATTGTTGTTTTACTCGAGAACAGTATTTTTTTTCGGGATGAAAGGTATCCTATGTCAGTTTCTATACACCTGACAACGTATATGCAAAATTTCAGGATGATCGGTTCAGTGGCTAAGGCGTGAAAGGGTAACAAACAAACTTACTTTCGCATTTATAATATTAGTTAGGAAGTTAGGATGTTTCTTTGGAAAAGTTTCCTTATATAATTTAGCTGTTATGCCATCTTTCGTACAAACTTTGACTTAGGCCTAAGGCCTATTACAAATTTCAACACCCATGTCTCCGCTTCCCACACACACCCTAGCTTCCTTCTTTATGACGTCATTACCTCCAGCTCTTGTGTATTAAATAACTACAATAAATTCAATTTCCTCCGTAACAAGGTGTATCTTTCACTTAACCTTTTAAAACAAACCATAAATAAACACTTATAAAGCAAATATACAGCAACTGCCTTACATAAATGATCCCTTTTCATATTAACATAATTATAACAGCTAACTAATTGCACGTGTAAACAGCGGCTTGATTAATTTACTCTGTGGCGATATAAAGGATTACGTAACGAACAAAGATTAGGTGGGAAGTTTTAAGTGGGTTATAAGTGATGTGAGTGGATTAAGAATGGTATACAGCGCATGTTAGACAGGAAAGAAAAATACAATATTGGTTTTGAGACAGAAAATAACTATGCGGTCTAGGAACGGTAGCAACCTAGCTTGCTACGAGTAGTAGCTTGCTACGAGCAGTAGCGCTCTACAAGTAGTAACTTGCTACGAGCAGTAGCGGTCTACAAAAGGTAACTTGCTACGAGCATTAGCGATCTACAAGTAGTAACTTGCTACGAGCATTAGCGATCTACAAGTAGTAGCTTGCCACGATCAGAACCGGTCTACAAGTAGCAGCTTGCTACGAGCAGTAGCGGTCTACAAGTAGTAGCTTGCTACGAGCAGTAGCGGTCTACAAGTAGTAGCTTGCTACGAGCAGTAGCGGTCTACACGCACAACAATTGCCGCGAGGACCATCTAAAGCAGAGAAAAAAAAAAACATAATAAACAATATATGGCAACGCCGTGCCGCGCCGCTTCGCTGTAGTTTAGTTCCGCGTAGGGCATTCGTACCTTCGTATAAGATGTTCTTATAAGCATCGGAAGAGGAATTACCATTCCTTGCCGAAAACCACACTTTGTTTGGCGCTAGGATCTATACGGTCCGCCTGGCTAGCTACCACCCTCACATTAAAGTCCGGCGCCAAGCAATTTACTTTGTTCCGTCCTGTGTTTGTGAGAGCCAGAGGGTTATAGGGAATCCCTCTATATCGTTCTGACTTGAATTGGTGTGACCAGAGACTTAAGGACTATCGCGACAAAGTGAAAAAAGAAATCGTACATTAAATACGTAAGTAAGTACTAAAGAAAACAAAGGAAAGGACCCCGGAAAACAACGACTCGTTCCTAGTATTCCTAATACATTAGTACCAAAGCAATGCTAATTACCAACAAATCTACCAGCCCTCAAACAAACACATAAACGTCGTAACCTCCAAGTTTGACTTGCAAAGCAAACTGAAACGCTGGCTTCACCCTAATCCAACAAAGGTTGGCCAAAAAAGTTATACAAATATCCACACCCCGCCATTAAGCGAAGGCAAACAATTTTAAGGCCGCGAAATTCTTTTCAATTCTGCGAAGTGATTTTGTGATTCTTTGTAAAAATTAAAAAGTGACATCCCTATCTAATTTGTTGGAAAACGTAACCGTGATATATTTCTAGAGCGTTCTGCCTAGCAACTATGTCGGGCCTAGTTTCCAACTATGTCGAGGTCAGGGGGCCTACTCCCTAAGTCCGTCAACGAAGTTAGTCGCCCGTCCGAAAGTAGCCCGAAACGTAGGAGTGGACAAAACAAGTGTCAAGTTCAACTTTTCGGACGGGCAAAAACACATCGGTAGTAGGGACAACTGTCAAATCGTGTTCATTCATTCTTAGTTTGGGCCCCGAAATATTCGTATGTCCGTAGGTGATCGGGAGTACGAAACGCTCGTAACTAAGGCCGAAACCACGGACTTCGTGCTTAGAGAGTAGACCCCCAGCTTCCAGGCTAACCAGCCGTGCGAGCACGGATCTTTTTATCGAGTCGATTCGAGAAATTTATCCGCTCTGAAAGTCAAATTCGACATAAGATATAGATAAAACGACAACTGCTGTCGTTGTATCAATAAGTTATGTCAAAGGAGATGTTTCAGAAATGTGTGGAGCCTGGGCTAGCACTATGTATCTACACTATAATAATTATGTAAATATAGCTATACATTAAAGTAACCGTTTTTTAATGTTAATTTTCTATAATTTTACTTTGTTTAATTGGACATTCAAGTTAACTTGGTCAAGGAGAGCAACACAACACATAAAAATATGGTGGATCGAAATTATGTGAAATGTCATTTTGACAACTGTTGACATGTCAATGACCCCATAGTGTTTATTTCTTGTGTACTCACATAACCTATCTACGTTTTTGTAGACGAAAATACTTGGATTTCGTCATATAATTATAATGAAATAGAACTACAGGTGTTGTACTCGATGACGTCATACACACATCACGAAACCTAGGACTGTCAAAGTTGTCAAACTCATGTTAATGTCAAACACAACTGTCATGGCTACCAGAAAAAAAGGGCTAACATATTAAAAAAACGTCCCCAAATAATAATTCCAGTACAATTGTACTCTTCTTCAAATTAATTTATTTGTATTTTTATGGTAATTCCCTATTTTTTTCCTATTTTTCTATATATACTGTACATAGTGGTGGCCCAAAATCAAACATCTCCTTTGACGTTTAGAATAGGTACATTTCTCGAATCGACTCGATAAAAGATTGATAAAAAATTCGTGTTCGCGGGGCAGACGCAGCTAAATACCATTATTTTACACGGAGCGACTGCCATCAGACCTCTGCAACCCAGTTACTGGGCAATGCCGATATCCTAAGATTACACCGGTTGTCAGACTTTCGAGCTTCTGACTACCCGTAACGACTGTCATAGGTATTCGTATGACACCCGGGACCGACGGCTTAAGGTGCTCCCCGAAGTACGGAGGAGTCTCGATGTGTAAGGAATGGTCACCCATCCACGGACTGATCGCGGCAATTGCAGCTTAACCTTGGAAATCATATGATCCGTGCGGTTGTTTATTAGCCACGAGCTCCTCCATATTTCTAGAGCAAATGTTTAAAAAGGTGCTTGATTATCTAAATATCCTCTCTGCTGTCACTAGCTGCGCGGGGCCTCCTATTGTTGCCGTCAATCCCCCAACCCGCCTTCCCCGCGCGGTAGGAACAGATGCATTCTTTCGCAGATTTCTCGATGATTTTGTATGAATACCTATTAAGATGTGTATATATTTGGATTCTCCATAAAACTATTGTTGGATATATATTATTGGAGTGAGACACGAGGGCGAGAGGTCGTTTTGCCAGCCTGCACCGAACTTACCACGTTTCCGTACTTTAATCAGTTTTCATCGGTTTGATCATTTGAGATTTTATTATTTTGCTATCGAGACTATAATCAGTGTTGAGACTATTATTTCCTACCTACACCAAGTCGAACTTGGACTCTGATGACGAGGTACCCCCAATGGGTGAACTACCCTCGTTATACATATCCAATTCCACGGTTATTTAATAATCAAATATTCACTTAGAAACATTAGCGAAGGTTTGCGAATAAATCCCGAAGCGCTCCGAACGATTTCGAGAATAAGTCACCAGCGGCACGGTCGCCGCGCCAAATTCTGCCTTTTTTTTGGTGGATTTGCACGGCTCGTTTTTGTGTCACGCGCGATACACGGAGGGAATTTGTTTGGTTACATTTTTTTTTAATAAAAATGTAATGTTTGACAAATAAAAAAAAACATTAGACAAAGTTGCGGTTTAAAAGATGATGTAGTGACAAAAATTGAAAGGAGTATGCTTCGGTGGTTTGGGCATGTTGAAAGATTGAGTGAACGGCGATTAACAAAAGGAATTTATAAGGCGAATGTCAGTATAAACGCCGGTAGAGGACGCCCTAGAACGACATAAATTGATGTTATTGGTGATGTTCTTCAAAAAGGACAGTAGTAGTAGGATAGTAGTACTTTCAACCGGCGTGCGTGTATGACAAGATGTATGACCGTGGACGAAGCGAAAGGAGTATGTAAGGATCGTTGCATGTGGCGTTCTATAGTTTCTGCCTACCCCCATGGGAAAAAGGCGTGAGTTTATGTATGTATGTATGTAATATTTGGGTCTTGTTTTTTTTCGTGTTCGTTATCGGTGGTATAGTCACCTCCTTAAATATGACACGGATACAGATCAACGTATTGTATGTCAATCAATTCTAGGGTAGGAAAATGATGATGAGTTTGGGTGTACAAAAAAAGCCTCCACGAGTGACGATACTTAAGGATCGGCGCACCCTATCTTTTTTCCCTTGGTAAATCCTCATGGATGCCCTTCGCCCGGGGAAGGCGAAGGAGTATGCCGGACTCTTTCCGGCTAAAAACCCACGGTGTTCCTTCTCCTGACCCTTGGTCGAGGTCGCGGGATTCGCAGCTGCATGCACCGCGACCCCGGCAGGCCTCGGTCCGCCAGCCCCTGGCAGACCTCTTCCTCTGTGGGGCCTTACCTCACGTCTTCCTGAGAGGCGCGCACGGAACACAGCGCGCCGCCTTCTCGGGCCTGTTACTAGTCGGGCGACGGGTCCCCTAACCTGCCGCCCGCAGGCCATACACTACGGTGGCCGGAGGTACGGTCAACCCCGCTACCAACCTTACTGACTGAACTGACTTTGTGATGAGCAGTAACATTGTTTAGTTTTTTTATACAGCATGTAAGGGTAAACACCGTTATCACTCAAACCATGGGTAGTCGACATAAACATAAAAATATAGGACCGAGCAAAAAAATATATATATACGCTCGAGAAATGAGCGGCGCGGCGGCGCTACGACGCGGCGTACACACACTCGCTAACGAGACGCTGACTGACTGGGGTAGCAAACTGTGCGGGGCCGTGCGTTGGGCCACGCGGCGAGTTCCCCGCGCCCCCTCCCGTAGCTTGTTGCCCCCGCGCATAGGGTGAAATGCTTTTAAGGAAAAATGAAAACTTTAAAAAAAAAAGTTTGTTTTTTTTTCATTGATTTCACGTTCTATAAATTAAACCAAACCACTGGTTTCAAGGATAACGGTGTTTACCCTTACAGCCTGTAACTTTCGTGAGACACATTCATATTTATGATTAGTTACGGTTTACTCACATGCATTTTTCTGGATTGCCTGACTAGTTTCGGACCCAAACGGAGCCCTTAATCATGAGCTGATCACGCGGACGAAGACGCGGGCACGGCCAGTACTTTTTTTTATCTTCTCGTCTCGTGCTATACGGGAATAGCTCATGCCGTGGTGAAAAGATTCGTGGAAGCTCTTTTCATGTGCACCTCGAGAAAATAATGAAATTATACCCCTAAAATAATAAATAATAAAATTAGTCTTGGGAACAGCACAGAACCTTTTAGGCTAAGTTCATATGACCGCGCGGTACCGCGCGGAACTACTAACCGCGCTAAAGATCAAACTAAATAGTGTATAACGTCTACATTAACGCGCGGCACAGCGCGGCGCGCTCCGTCCCGTGCGCATGATCTTGCACTGCGCGGTTAGTAGTTCCGCGCGGTACCGCGCGGTCATATGAACTTAGCCTTAAGATTACTAAGGATATTATTACTTTGACTAGCATTCAGAATCTTAAAAGGTCTGTGCACAGAACGAATGCGTGAAAAAACTAGAAAAATGTGCTCCGCTCATGCGAAATTGTGCTTTACTGTAAGGTAAGAGCGCTCTCATTCCATTGTGCGTTCGCGCTCTTGTAACATTTCGGTTCGGTCGCTCACTAACATACGGTTCGGTTTTCTTTTACGTTCGGAGGCACAGCGGCGCGTGACATGTTTTCATAGCTAAGCTGCGGAGACGCACAGGCCTGATCCTAGGACCGCAACGTAATAAAATACTATATTAAAATTCTAATTGCTTTTAACAGCAAATCTATTTACTTGAGTTAATTGATGGGTAGGGCTAATTAACTCAAGCCTACTGAACTTTTTTTATGAAAATAGATAGATAGATAGTAAGATTATTTGCAAGGCATAGTAAGAAGGTATAAGCCCGGGCACACACTTTAAGAAATTGCTGTCAGAAATTTTCTGACGTGTGAGCGAAGGACTGCGCATACATTTTATAGAAGAGCCCGCAGGCTGCCGGATCTGACAAATTCTGATAGTGTGCGGGTTATAGTACAAAATATTAAGCAGAGACATGCGTCAGAAATTTTCTGTCAGGGGCCTAATTCTCCTAAAATAAATTGTTGCCAAACGCAATCAAACGACAACCGTCAGTCAGTTTTTGTTTTCGAAAACTTTCAAAATGATTGATTTTGTTTTTTGTTTCAAACAGTTTGATAGCTTTTGAAATTGAGAACTGTCTGAATGAACGGTTCGGCCTTGGTTCGGTTGTGATTTATCAAGATTTATTTTATGAGAATTAGGTCCCTGTTTATGATAATGAGCGGCCGGTCACTATACAAGGTGTTTTTTTTTGATATCCCATAACTCTAGGGTATGATTGAGACCCAGATCCTAGTGGCTGAGTGGAAGGAAAGACTTGCGCAACCCAGCGCAGGGCACGCCGCAATAGCGGCGGTAAGACCCGTTATGGAGGAGTGGCTGGAGAGACGGCATGGCGCCCTGAGCTTCCGGCTGACGCAGGTGCTCTCGGGACATGGATGTTTCGGGAAGTACCTGTGTCGCATAGGCCGGGAGCAGACGCCCGGATGTCACCACTGCGTCGACTGCCCGGAAGACACGGCGCTGCACACATTGCAGGAGTGCCGTGCGTGGGCGACGCAGCGCCGCGAACTAGTCGCGGCGGTCGGTGGTGACCTCTCGCTTCCAGCCGTGGTTCTGTCCATGGTCGGGAGCGAGAGTGCGTGGGAAGCCGTCGCCACCTTTTGCGAGGTGGTGATGGCGGCCAAGGAGGGAGCGGAGAGGGAGCGAGAGGCGACGGCCACTCTCCCTTCCCGCGCCAGACGCACCGGGCGCCGCCGGAGGGCGCGCGACGATCTCCGGCCACCCTAGTGTGTGGCCTGCGGGCGACGGGTTAGGGGACCCGTTGCCCGACCAGTAACAGGCCCGAGAAGGCGGCGCGCATGTGTTCCGTGCGCGCCTCTCAGGAGGACGTGGGGCAAGGCCCCACAGAAGGAGAGGTCTGCCAGGGGCTGGCGGACCGAGGCCTGCCGGGGTTGCGGTGCATGCAGCTGCGAATCCCGCGACCCTGGCCAAGGGTCAGGAGTAGGAACACCGTGGGTTTTTAGCCGGCAAGAGTCCGGCATAACTCTTCGCCTTCCCAGGGCGAAGGGTATCCATGAGGATTTTCCCAAAAAAAAAAAAAAAAAAAAAAAAAAAAAAGGGTATGATTGAGACCATATCAAAGAACCAAGTGGCATATATGAATTATTCTTCAATCATCTTTTTTTTTGTTTTCATTTTTCATACAAAATAATTCGACAGTCACGATTATTAATGTAAAACACCCTTACGTGAAATATGACAACGTCGCATTTTCTTAGCTTTAAATATGAATGGTTGGTGCGAATAAAAATGAATTACTCTTATTTATCACTGTAACTTAGTTACCTATAATGTAATTATTATTGATTATATCTTCGAAACTATGCATTTTTGGACCACCTATTCTAGGTGTTTTTGTGTTCTTTTTACTTAAATAATACAAGGTTAGTCAGAAAGGGAGTACTAATCCGAAAGGGTGTTAAAGTACACATAATAATGAATAACTTTTGTTCTACAACTTTTCCCAAAACTCAATAGTTTAAGAGAAACAGTTGTTCAAAAATCTCAAAAAAAAATCTCTAAAATCTGTCTATCCCCAGTTATGATCAGCTGTGTTTACATCTTAGGTCATATTTGGGGTCATGAACTAGAAGCACCATTTTCTGAATTTGTAACTAAAGCAGGGATGAAGAATTTTTAAAAAACTAAAATAAAAAACATTTTATTTGGAAAAAAAAAATATCGAATTTTGAAATTTTAACACTTGCTTTCAAACAGTCATCAGTGATACTATAAGTGGGCTTCGGATTAGTACCCCCTTTCCGACTAACCTTGTATAACCTTAGAGTTATGGGATATCAAAAAACACACGTTGTATAATAGAAAAAAAAACAATATTGGCGCTTATGAAAAGTCGAATTTAGGTGCAATCTCTGTGGTGAAATCTCGTGGTGAAAAGTGGTGTAATCTCCGGATAACTTACCACACCATAGACATTATCCAGAGTGGTAATTTGAGATAAGACATGAAGGGCAGCTACTTTTTAATTGTCACTGATTACCTACTAGTTGGTCATACAATGTTAAGGAATAATAACAAATAAAAAGTTATATGGAAAAACATGCAACGAATTCATCAAAAAGTTAGTCAGAGGAAACGTTTAAAACCTTCATACAAAATATGTACACTTTTTAAAAAATCCGCCCAGCTACGGGAAAACGTTCTGAGAAGACTACCCCTAACTTTTGGAATAATTTCTATCTGCGTTCACAGATTTGAAAAAAAAATACAGTCAGCGAGAAAAAGGGCAGTTTTCACAAAACACTTTTATGATGCCAATCGATCTTATAAGGATCAAAAAACTCTCCCTGACCAATTGATGTTGGAGTACTAGAAACGTCATAGAGATGGGCGATTGTTACTGATTCTAATAATCGAATGGTTTGATACTACTAATATTAACAATCGAATACAAAAACAATCGATCGCTAGTCCGCAAAATCGAATGAAACCGTTAGTTCATTCATTTACATGCCATACAAAATTGGGCTGTTTTCTCGTACAATAAAGTCTACTTTTAATTGATATTCGTAGTAATATGTCAATAGTTACTGATTTGCGAACCGCTAGTTCATTCATTTAGTTTGCCATACTTACAAAATTTAACTTTTTTCTCTTACTATAAAGATTACTTATAGTTGATATAATAAATGTGTTTATATTTATTTCTCGCTTACACTTGTTTCGTTTATCTTTTTATTTCCTTGTACAAGTTAATTAGTTATGTTAGGTTTTACAATCAAAATAGTTTCTTATTCGCACGCAATAAAAACTACGAGTATTCAAATACAAATTAGTAATGTTCGTTGGTTTAATGATTCAATTTGCCACACGAAATTGGGTATTTTTCTCCCTACATAGAGTTTACTTTTAGACGAGGTTACGGATATTCGAATATAATTATAAACTATTACTAATGCGTCGTCTCATTCCTTCCGATTCAAATTTCATTATTACTAATGAAATTTGAATCGGAAGGAATGAGACGACGCAATACATTCTTATTTTCTTCTCACTTTTTTTTTCAAATTCGAATGAGTTGTTAGGTTATTCGAATAATTTGAATGACTTCTGCAATCGAATTATTCGAATAATGTCATTCAACAATCGCCCATCTTTAAAACGTCAGGAATCGCAACAAAACTCACTTGTGATGGGTTAGTTATAAGGGCAGCAACCTTAAGCGTTGTGGCTACAGGAAAACGTTCTTAAGAGACTGTCCATAATTTTTAAAATATTCCGTACACACTCTTCAAAAACTTGGTAAAATCTAAACTCTTCGATCTTTTATCATTTAGAAAAGTTAGAAAACTTCTTTCACAAACTGTTCGCGATGACATTAATAAAAAGGATGACATCAAAATTGCTTCAACATCATATTTCACTTCAAAAATGGAATGACGTTAATCGCATGAGCCATTATGAAACAATAATTTTCTTTCTACAGCCAGTGACGTCATAACGTATGGCAGAGACAAAAGATACGCTTGGGTTTAATGTTGTAAAACCTTTTATTTGCGGTGCATACCTTACAAGAATTGCAAGCGCGAAATAAGTTTGTTGGAATGTTTTTCTTAAGAAAATTAAAAGTGATGCGTAGAAAGGGATCTTGACCACAACTTATACAGAGTTGAGATAAGCACACTATAATGGGTATATACATGGGCGTAGCCAGGGGGGGGGCAGGGGGGGGCAGGGGGGGCACCTGCCCCCCTGGAACTCTCGCAGAACATGTATGAACTCGCCTAATTACCAATCAAATTGTAAACGGGGCCTTATTCTCTAACTTTTAAATAAACCGCGCAGTAGACACTGGCAAAATGCACGGTGTAATTACAGAAAAAACCGCGCGCGACATTGCGGCTGTTTGCCCTACACACTACACTACATATACCTAATGTTACATGTAGGTGTGTTTGTGTAGTGTGTATGACAAATCCAGCCGCAGACGATCCGACCTAAAAAATCTGACTTGCCCCCCCCTAGGCCAGAAGCTGGGTACGCTCATGGGTATATATTATGATACATTGTAGGTATACACCGTTGGGCCGAGGTACCCGAAAGATTTTAACCACGCCTTTCTGATGATATTATGAGTCAAATGTTATATCAACGAAAGTCCAATTCAGACATATTTTTTTTCAGTTCTTTATTTTCTTTACTTAATAAATCAATTAACTTTAGTACTTCCTTGTAAACAATACCTTAGGTTGAACTGGCAACATTTATAAATTATCGTGTGAGTGGATAAGAAACTTCTCACTTCACAACCCTACCCGACAAATAAAGACATACGGCGAGACCTATGGTATAACAAAAGTCGCAACGCAATTGTTGCAATCACAATTTATTTTTATGGAAAATAAATAAAAAAGTCGCCTATTTGTCATATTTAATAAACAATTATATAAACTGGCATTTAAAGATTATGAACTTAAATAAAACTTTAAAATGCTCTAGTGTAAAGTTGCCAATATGTTGCTCGGTAATTTTTGCCTTTCAAGCGTCGATATGCCTCCACGTACTTACAGGTATGAGATTTTACACATTAGACAATTTTATTATAGCCCAACTAAACACGTCAAAATTAAAAATAGTTTTCTTTAATTTTTATTTTATTAAGAGGCACTAATAATTTAGAAAATTAAACTGAAGAAATATTAAAGAAAGAAAATGATGTTCAAGTAATAATTTGAGTTCCAAAGGACTGCATAAGAATTGTCTTAATTAAAATACAAAAAAAAGGAAAAGTAAAACTCCTTCTCTTGTAATAAAACGAAAAGAACCGGGCAAGTGCGAGCCCAACTCGCGCTCCGAGGGTTCCGCTGCTTGGAAAGTAATTTTTTTTTTGTACTTTGTCGTCAATTTTTATTTTAAAAGATTCTTTCTGATTTTTATAAAACTGTGCTATTTACAGACATCGTTTTATTTTTCCTTTAATGTTTACATAAACTTCTATCAACTCGATTTATTCTAGATGTTTCGCTTTGCAAACTTTGGAGATAAGGGAGGGGGGAATGGTATTTTAAAGGTGCTCCCACACAGCTGTTACAAATGTTTACAAAAAATAGGAAACATTTTCTGAACAAACATAAATTAAATTAAAAAACTGCTAAAAATGTATTAAAATATTATGTAAAGTTATTATTATCTGATATTTTATCTCTTCCTAGCGTTTGTTAGTAAATGTATTAGTGTTAGAAAATGTTTGTAAACGTTTTTATCAGCAGTGTGGCACCATTGCAGACATTTTTCATCAGAATTCAAAAATTATGCAGCATAAATGAAAATAAAAATATATCTTATAATGTGCAAATGAATCCTTTTCATATGATAACCGCGTTTGACCTAGTAACTCCATTTCAAAATTCCAACTCTCCACTTCGGTCCCTATTACGAAGAAAATCAAAATACATTTCAATTCTTTCACTTGCAATATATATGGACGGACAAGTATTATTTAAAACCATTCCAAATTTAAAGTCGAGAGTATTGGTAGTTTCTGAAATAAGAAGCTGTGATAGACAGGCGGACGGACGGACGAAGTCACGCCATAAGGGTTCCGTTTTTATCATTTTAGTACGGTACCCTAAAATATTATTTATCAAAATAAATGAATCCGTAAACAAGTTTCAACTTTAAAACTGATCTGTCGCCTAGGAAATTGAAACAGAACGCCTGATTGATTTATACTTCCAATTCCAATTTACAGTTCCATTTTTTTAATAAACTTTTCTATAAAATGTCTTCTAGAGTACTAACATTTTCGCAGACGTGACCAGTTTTTCGCTCCTTTTCACTTTTTTTTTTATTTTGCTTTTTCTCTGTATTGTAATAAGAGGGGCTCGTGGCTAATAAACAACTGCGCAGATCATACGATTTGCAAGGTTAAGCTGCGCTTGTCGCGGTCATCCCGGGGATGGGTTACCGTGAGTTACACATCGAGACCTCTTCGTGTCTTGCAGAGCACGTTAAGCCTCGGTAGCTGTTGTCATACGAATGCTTATGTTATGACAGCCGTTACGGATAGTCAGAAGCCCGAAAGTATAACAATCGGTCTAACCTTAGGTTATCGGCATTACCCGGTATTTATGGCATTTATGGGCGGACGCCCTGACGGCCCGCAACTTCGCAATCCTGCGGAGACTACAGCGTGCGATGATCGTCAGGGTGATAAGGGGGTACCGTACGATCTCCTTCGAATCGGCGAGCCTCCTAGCTGGATCCGTGCCCTGGGATCTGAAGACGAGGGCCGATATCTCAGCGCGAGGATACGCCTGAGCGGAGCGAGCTCCACCAGATCCCGGTGGCAGAGTGGAAGCAGTTACTTGCGCAACCCAGCGCAGGGCACGCCGCAACAGCGGCGGTAAGACCCGTCATGGAGAAGTGGCTGGAGAGGCGTCATGTCGCTCTCAGTTTCCGGCTGACGCATTTACTCTCGGGACATAGCTGTTTTGGGAAGTACCTGTGTCGCATAAGCCGGGAGCAGACGACCGGTTATCACCACTGCGTCGACTGCCCGGAAGACACTGCGCTGCACACGTTGCAGGCGTGTCTACTAGTCGCGGCAGTCGGTGGTGACTTTTCGCTTCCAGTCGTGGTTCTGTCCATAGTCGGGAGCGAGAGTGCGTGGGAAGCCGTCGCCTCCTTTTGCGAGGTGGTGATTGCGACCAAGGAGGGAGTGGAGAGGGAGAGAGAGGCGACGGCCACTCTCCCTTCCTGCGCCAGACGCACCAGGCGCCGACGGAGGGCACTCGACGATCTCCGGCCACCCTAGTGTGTGGCCTGCGGGCAACGGGTTAGGGAACCCGTCGCCCGACCTAGTAATAGGCCCGAAAAGCCGCCACGCAGTGTTCCGTGCATCTCAGGAGGACGTGGGGCCAGGCCCCACAGAAGGAGAGGTACGCCAGGGGCTGGGACCGAGGCCTGCCAGAGTCGCGGTGCATGCAGCTGCGAATCCCGCAACCCCGGCCATGGGCCAGAAGAAGGAACACCGTGGGTTTTTAGCCGGTAAGAGTTCGGCATAAACCTTTGCCTTCCCCGGGCGAGGGGTATCAATGAGGATTACCCAAAGACAAAAAAAACTTTATCGTCGTTGTCCAGTAACTGGGTCTGATTAGACTGGAAGCTGATCTCAATACAGTTAGCAAAAGGCTAGGCAGAACATTATCGTGTAATCCAATTTCACAATAAAACTTTGATACCGAGAAAAAAGATTCAAAACCCCATTCTACTACTTCTAGTCACCATTTTGATGCTTGAATTTATAGCTTGTCTTACGGCATGTCCACATCTCCACGTCATGACGTCGCGTCGTCAACGTGGAACGGTGCAGTGACGTGGCACGGTGCAGTGACGTGGCACGGTGCGTTGACGTAACGTGCAAATTTACGTTACCGTAACGTAAAAATGCATGTCAGGATCATTGTTAGATTTATCGTTGACCATGTAGATCCTGAATTTTAATAAGAAAAACAGTAAGGTATGGTTTTAAAGCATTGGAGCACATAGACGGCGACTAACACGCGGGCGTGGAGAGCGCGGGCGGAGCGCATAAACGTGTGCGTTTGCAGCTAGAGGCGGAACGTGTTACGATACGGTAACGTAAATTTGCACGTTACGTCAACGCACCGTGCCACGTCACCGCACCGTTCCACGTTGACGACGTCGTGACGTGGAGTTGTGGACAGGCCGTTAGATCATCCAATCAGAGCTCAAAATTCTATGGAAGTGATGGCAATCAATTGTCACAAATATTTTTTGTCTGTATTTTTAATTTATACTATGTGAAAAAAATACCAGTATTGGTATTTGTAACCTTGTCAGCAACATTTCTAATGTAATATAATAATAATTCATGCGGTAGGTACTCTTATTAACAACCTATGTACGCTTACAAGTATATGTTTTTGTACCAAATATTTACTATTTGTGGCAAAATATCATATTCGTTTCACGCTCAATTTTATGTAAATGTTATAACTGAATAAGCTGAAAAAACAGTTGAATAAAAACAAAATGTAATAGAAGCGTGTTTTCAAGATAAAGATAAAGTCTCAATGTTTTTCAGACTTCAACAAGAAGGTTATAAGTATTATAATGGATATATCTATCTCATTGAACAAAAGCCATATACAACGTGTTACAAAAATACCCCTAAAGCCGAAAGGGGATTAAAAGGTCCCTTGTAAAAAGTCAATTGGCAATATTTTAAAACAAAAGTAAGACACAAAAAAATTAGACATAAAATAAAATCATCACTGAAACGCAACCCTGAAAACATAAAAGTAAAGATTAGACTACCCAGAAAGTTACTTACATACTTACTTAATAATAATAATTAATTAATTTATTGAATCTCAAAAACTTTTTACATTTGGTTACAAGTAACACTGGACCACACACTAGGATACCCTGTGTCGTGAGGTCCAGTCTTTTTCATCACAAGGTTTGCATCAACTGTAGTTTAATCAGATAAACAGAAACAAATGGTTAATTTAAACTTAAGTAGAATGTAGTTGTGTTAGTGTGCGTAATATGTTATAGAAAAGATGTAGGGTTGTTTTCTTAAGTATTGTGATTGATTTAGTGATTGTGAGTGGGTGTAGTGTGTAGTGATTGTGTGTAGTGTAAGTGTAATGAGATTGTTGTGAGAGAGTGAGTGTCTGTGTGTGGTTTTTGATTCAACCAACAGTGGTTATACTTTCACCTAATTTCCTCTGAGAGGTAAATGACAACAACCATAAAAGACTACTTGATTAACATTTTCTTTTTTAAGGGGAATTGTGTAACACGTTGTATAGTATTAGAGGAGTAGTCATTCTTAGTAATAATAATATTCTACTTAGTCTTTTCCCAACAATGTTCGGGTCAGCTTCCAGTCTAACCAGATGCGGCTGAATATCAGTATTTTACACAGAGGGACTGCCATCAGGATTCCACATCCCAGTTACTGGGCAATGCCGATATCCTAAGATTAGACCGACAGTCAGACTTTCAGGCTTCTCACTGCCCATTACAATTATTAGTTTAATAATATCGCTTTATAATGCTTGCATTCCAAACTGTGGGGTGCATGAAAACAGCCTCCACGAGTGACGATACTTCAGTACGTCCGGCGCACCCTGGGCAGTCAGCCTTGCTACCATCCTTGCTGACTGGCTAATGTTTTCACCACGGCATGAGCTATTCTTGTATAGCTCGTGCCGACACGATAGAAGAAGAAGATTCCAAACTGTAAATTATGAGCATCATGCAGCAATTTATAATACACCTAAAATCATACTCATCATAATAATACTGCCTATTGTCTGGTAGTATGAGTTTGTCATGCTCACTTAAATGTCCTGCTGATGGTGGCGTTGTATATCTGGTCGTTGGATTCCCTATAATATGGTCGAGCTGAGCGATGCAGATGTGCACGTCATGCTCGTGAACGTTTGCTGTCTGTCGGGACTGGTCAGCCCTTAACTGCTATGGCAATCCCAGAAGGCATATTTTTCTATATGTTACGTTTATTTGTTACATTAACCTGTATTATTCTCATTTTGTTTCTCACACTACTGTAATGGCATTGTCATGATCTACTATTTTAAAAGGGTATTCATGGAGTTTATTGCAGACTCTTCTCCATAGAACCTATTTTTTGGAACCGTGTACCTAGTTTTGACGTTTTAAAAGTGCTTGAAATCTGGTCTATTTGAAATAATAAAAAACTTGAACTTTGACCCGTAACGACTGACATAGATATTCGTATGGAACTCGGGACTGATGGCTTAACGCGCTCTTCGAGGCACAGATATTTACCTATAAATACGTGGTATTCTTGGAAAATAAGTTTTTTTATTATACCACACAATTTCCTAGCACTTTTGTACCCAAGGACCAATGCTAATAGCAGATAATATTTCAGCCTTTATCGTGATAAAAGGCGGGCAAATAAAGACTAAATTACTGTCTGCAAGACGACGGATGAAGTCAAATAGCATTAGGGCGTCTCTGAATTATTTCTGAGAGCCTAGTATGTCTTCCCCTCGTTCGCCAGACCTGTCTGAATGTATACATGTTTAGGACTCCCGTAGGCGACCGATTTTATCATTAGGACTTTCGCTAAGCGATAACGTCACCCTGTAACATCATCACAATCAACTAAAACTAAAAACACTTTGTCATCCTAACGTAAACACCTACTGAATATTATCTATCTATACAAATTATGAAAATGAATTGCTGTTCGTTAGTCTCGCTAAAACTCGAGAACGGCTGGACCGATTTGGCTAATTTTGGTTTTGAAATATTTGTGAAAGTCCAGGGAAGGTTTAAGTGGTGAGAAAATATGGAAAAATTGCGAGGAAAATAGTAAAAACAACAATTTTATTTTCCCATAGAAACTGTTCCTAGCTGTCAAACATTTGATGTTCGTCCCGTCAGTACGGTAAACTCGGGTCCCTCCTCAAATTAAAGCACGTATTAATTATGGGTTTCGAATCGACAACATATATCCACAATATTCGGATTATCGCGTATTTAGACTTTAAAATTGCAAATTAGTGACATATTTTCTCTAAGTGGCAATGCAACGCATGTCGGGTACAGCTAGTCTACTATACATACAACAAAAAAAAGTTAATTTGTACAGTACTCTAGCTTGTTTCGATAAAGAACAAGCCAGGATAGCATTAGACTCTCCAATATCGTACTTATTTGTTGGACCAAGTAAATCAAATCGCAAAGCTTCATTCCGCACACAAACTGTTTAGTTAGATTGGTCCTTAGCACCCAGTTTTCTCAAGACCAATCGTTATATCGGTGAGATACACACGTCCGACTATTTAGTCCAGGGGTGGGCAAACTACGGCCCGCTGAGGGTTTTAATCTGGCCCGCCAACCCTCCTTTTTAGAAGAAGAGTGTATGGCCATAACAAACAGCCGTAATTATTTGAGCCAAAAATGTTAGTTTTGACATAAAAAATGCGTTTTTTTTTTTTAATTCTGGCCCCTGCAAAATTTCTTGCGTTTTTTTGGCCCCTGAGGAAAAAAGTTTGCCAACCCTTGATTTAGTCATTGCAGATATTGGTGGCGATTCTTTTGTTCAACAGCAACTAAACTAAAATTAGAGAATTGATATGAATGAATTTGTATATACAACCTTATTTTTACTTTATACGAAAACCGAGACACCCCAACAAGATTTTCATCAGAACTGCCTGAATATGTGTTTTCTTTTTGTAAATCTTCAAGTTACACCTTAGTTTATGTCGCGTTAAGTTCCCTAAAAAAGTGTGCAATGCCTGAGATGTGCTATGCAGGGGTTGTCTAATACACGGAAACTGACCGAGAGGACCGTCTCAAGCCTCAAGGTGTCTATTAACGTCAACTGTTATGGGTAGAAAACTACTGAAACAAAATTGAAACTTATGAAAAAAAAAATGGTGGAAAAAAATATGTCAATCGATTCTCCTAGTGATTCTGAACAAACTAGTTTCAGGTTTAGTATAATTATACTAAAACTAATCTTGAATATTTGCCATAAGCGTGGCTGGGCACAATTTAGGTCTTAAATAAATTTTGTACAAACAGATTCATAACAGTTTGGCATAATAATGACATACAAACATTGACATGAAATTAAATAAGGTATTGAATTTACTTTAATTATTAGGTGCCATTGAATTATTATTATAAGAATTTTACAAGTTCGTGTGATTATCATGTTTTAAATTTCCATTATGTAAACTTAATTTAAACGTTTCAACAATCATAAACCATTAGCTTCATTATGTATCTCTTTGACATCACGGTTCATCTTCCTTGCGGAAGATGTCCAGTCCTTTGGAAGGCATACACGGGGACACAGGTCCAACGCGCAGCGGCCCCTTTGAGAACTTTAATCTAAAATGGGGTGGGGCACCAACCGGGGACTATCCACGGCTGGACTATTGGAGTACAGTCATGGACCGTCCCAAGTGGGTGCAAGACTATTGTAAAATATGGTGAAGAATGTCTGGTCTATGGGAAGGGGTGTTAAGTGGATTGGATAACTTCTATTGCCGGAAGAAAACGACGTCTGCCTTTCAAATTTAAAATTGAATGGTGTTGGCAGACGGTGACTCGCCAGCTCACTAGCTGGGTCCCCTGAAAAGCCGCCAGTACATAGTTATTAGCTTCATTATTTTCATGTTATTTTTGACTGTCTACGTCTGAACTTAATATTTTAAAAAATCGGCTACTGAGTAGAAATTTTATTCTGGTGTTCTCTTACTAACAGACAGCGTGAGAAAAGGACGGTGAAAGATAAGAACTAGGTAAGTTAGAGATGTCAAACTAGTTTACGCCTTGCACTTCACCGTGTTTTTAGTCGACACTTTTGACGTGCCGTCTAAAGCATGGAACTATTCGTTCAATTTTTGATAGCTCTTATTTCCATCCCTTTCTTTCTTCTAAATAAATAACTTTAAATAAAAGTAAAAACCGACTTAAAAAAAAACTAAAAAGAGTAAAATAATTACCATAATACAGTTTCAGAAGTCGGTGGCTTTTATTCGTTTCAGTGAAGAATTGCACCGACCTCTGAAACTGTTAATTTTATATTACGGTAATTATTTTACGCTTTTTAGCTTTTTTTAAGTCGTTTTTACTTTTATTTAATGTTATTTATTAAATAAGTTTTCGTGTCATAAATTACACGGTTTGAGACTACAAATTTAAATGACACGGTTGCGTAATCCTTCCAACAACTAGGTCGTTTTCTTTAAGAGTTTTGTGTATTAATGTAGGTATAACTATCATGACAGCTCCTTACAAACACATACAGTCTTCTTTGTTCTTGGCTAATGTTTCTGTGATGAGAGTTAAAACAGTGATTGAAAGTCCTCATCAAAACTTTTGCTGGAGGGAACCACAAACCAAAACGTCATCTAAGTTTTTTCTTGTTGTTTTTTTTTTTAAAAAAGCGCTAAATCAATTCAAAAAAATTATATGCGACCACCTCTGAAATATGGCTTACCAAACAAAAAAAGAATCATCAAAATCCATTCATAATCTGCGGAGATATCGCCTAACACACATACAAAAAAAAAACATTCAGACGAATTGAGTCCTTTTTGAAGTCGGTTAAAAATGATGATCATAAATATGACAATCACCTAAATTAAGTTTAGGTTTTGCACTATAGAATAGCAATGGGCGATTATTACTAAAACTAATCGACTTAGTCGATTGTTATGTCCAGTCGATGAAAGTCGATAACAATTTGTGTTAGTCGATTGTTATCGACTAACGGCGCAAAGCAGACGACAATCACTGATACAGTTATCGTATCAACTTTAACTACTAATTTGTATTGAATTGTGGCGCAGCGCACGTATTATACTCGTACTACTAAATAAGTGTTTACTAAAAGGTGGTGCGTGCGCTGCCGCTGCGCCACAATTCAATAGTTAAAAGTCCGTGCGCCACTACTTACAAGTACAACTGCAGTTATTATGCGATTGGCGCTAATAGATTATTTAACTGTCCTCTACTGTCTTCATGTAGGTGCATTTAGTAATTCGTCGATTGTTATTCGAATAATTATGGTGAGGAACTACTAAATCGACAATCGAATGCGCAACAGTACAATTTTCGATTCAGTCGATTGTTTTTTTTTGCAACAATCGCCCATCCCTACTATAGAATCGGCACCATTGTCAGTCGGTGCAGATTATGCTCAACTAAAAAGTCGGTAGCCGATAAATTCATTGGGCTAATAATAAGTTTAGGGGATTGGTACAACTATTTTGTCTCGTGTAATCCCGGACTTAAAGAATACTCCGTCTCTTACCGTGGGTATCGTAAAAAGCGACTAAGGGATTCTCTAGAGGATAGGCAGCAGCGTTCTCTAAGTACTTAAACAACCATACTGCGATCGCCAACCCGATCACCCCGATAATTCAGCCCTCATCAAGCTGTCTCCCCCCCCCATGTCCACGCCAGCAACGCCCTAAGCCGAGGTCCGAGTCCCACTAGGGGTCGCCCTTAGTGCTGTTGTTGCAGGTAGTCATGATGTTAGTGTAGTACAAGTAGTTAGCTTAGGTTAAGTATTTTACTTCCCCCCCATTGGCTGGAGACCCTTCAGGTCTCGCCAATAACTGCCCGGTTACGTAGAAACCGTCCCCTAGGACGACCTACTGCAGTCCAATAGAAAAAAAAAAAAAAAAAAAAATCGCCAACCCGCCAAGCGTAGCGATTACGGCTAACCCCCCCATTTTGGGGGAGGCCTATGTCCAGCAGTGGACGCTTTTCAGCTGAATGATGAAGGGTGCTCTACCTCTGAACTTCCGTTTGACACTATTTTTACAACTTTATACTCAATAATATTCATATCTTTAGGTTAGACCCAGTGGCGTGCCTAGGGTTCAAAGTTAGGCCAATGGTCAGGAGAAGGAACACCGTGGGTTTTTAGCCGGTAAGAGTCCGGCATAACCCTTTGCCTTCCTCAGGCGAAGGGTATCCATGAGGATTTTCCCATGATAAAAAAAAAAAAAGGGTTCAAAGTTAGGGCAAGCCCGATAGATTTTTAGGAAAAAAAACCCTGTAAAATTTGACAAAAATTCATTCATATTTTGCGAAATCACACAACTATTATTTTCACCCTAATAATATATAGGGTGCAAATATGTAATACAATTGTGTGATTTTGCAAATCACGTACAATAACTTGGTTTAAGAGCCATCTATGAGCATTACAGGTGCTTTTTTGCGCTCTTCGAGTTCGACGGGTAAAATGACATAATCGCCCGTCGCCGCCAATAGATGGCTCAGAAATAATTGATGAGCATAATTACGCAATGTTTATACTGTTGAAAAAAATATTGTTATTAATTTATAATAGAGCCGATCTATATTTTTATAATGTCACGTACAAATCGCAAAAGTTTAAAAACAATTTATAATTACTTTCGATGTAAACAGCTATGTTAACTCTTCATTCTTCGCTTCTTTACTACTGCTGATGACAAACAACAAAGCTCACTGAAGGCATGGTACCTATCACTAGATAGATTTACACACATATCAGCAATCACATACCTTCGGTGGCTTTGCTAAAAGCCGTTTGTTGTTTCGTTCTATTTGTTTAGAGCAATTAATCCTGGCACCAGATAAGTCATTTAAATCATCGTAACCTGATGTATTCCAGGCGTTCGTATCATTAAAGAAAAATATGCAACACCAGCAGAATAATTTGTTTAAATGAGAGCAACCTACAATTCAAGGAGTTTTGTAAGCCGATCTATGAAAATGCCTATTATGTGACTTTGATTTACTAGAAATACTCAAATCAGAAGTAGGTTTAGGTGAAGAACGATAATTGTCTGCAAAATTCAAAGTATTTACCTTCTCGAGTAACGATTGCACACACTTTAATCCATCACAACGAACAATTATTTCCGAATTCATCATTTAAGAAAGGCAAATCACAAAGAAACTTAATCACGAACGTTAAAACAAATTAATAAAAGTTACACAATATTTTAAATCACAGAAACTGAAAAAATATATAACGCGTCAAAAAAATGCTGCAGTAGGTATCGTTCAAAACAATAAATGAACTAATTTGAAATTGTATCATTTCTATCGAAATACAAACATCGCGGCATCTATGTGCCTAAACACGCATGCCACACAAATTGCACTCGTAAACACACAACCCTAATATTCAATTTCTTCAAACTAACAGAGTCAAAAGCCCGGCTTAATTTCGCATAGAAATTGGTATACGTAGTTGTATATCTAATACTACAAACAGAGCATTTATAAATGAAATTGAAGGAAAAGAGACAGACGTCTTAAGCCGCGTAAGAAGCCAGCGCGTGCGACCGGAATGCAAGATCTTGCAGGCGGTTTGGCAACGTTACGTTACGGACGTGACGCGAAAAATATTGTTCATGTAAACCTGGCAACGTAGGTACCACCACACGGAGGCTCGGTGTATTGCGCGCGGAGTTTAAACAT
The DNA here is from genome assembly GCA_905220435.1 of Amphipyra tragopoginis. NCBI lineage: Eukaryota > Metazoa > Arthropoda > Insecta > Lepidoptera > Noctuidae > Amphipyra > Amphipyra tragopoginis. Next base: position 19,884,323 of record HG992009.1, read on the forward strand.
ATTTTTATTTATTACAGTAGGTATTAGTTGTTATGAGACATGATTCAATTAATTCAATATTACTTTACATGAGTTTTTTTGTTTTTTTTTTTTTTATTAATCTTGCATTCCTGATATAAAGCCGGGCTTTTGGGCTTGTATGGAAGGCACGCCACTGGTTAGACCCGGCCTTCACTGTAATATTCTTCTCACTACATAAACAGTGCGAAGAATAATAAATGTTAGGTAGTTTACAAATTAGGCGTTTCCAGTATTTCAAATGTAAGTAAGCGAAGACAATACCAGTGAATCCAGAGGGAAAGGATAATAACATAGTCAAATACATTTCCATTATGAAAATCTCGAGTCTAAATTAAAAGCATACAAATCATAAATGTATGAATGAAAATTATGAGTGAATGAGTATTATTTTACGATTGATATTCTGTTTTGGTTTGAGGGCATCATGGCTAGTTAAAAACCGTAGCCACGCGGTTTTTGATTAGCTGTGATCGTGAGCTAAACACGCGGCGAGGTCGCGAGTAGAACTCATGATTGAGGGCTCCGTTTGGGTCCGAAACTAGTCGGGCAATCCCGAAAAATGCACGTGAGTAAACCGTAACTAATTATAAAATGAATGTGTCTCACGAAAGTTATAATTCAAAACTATTTTCTCCAATGTTCACCTAGCCAAAACGGAATATGTTCTCCCTTGTCTTTTCCCAACTATGTTGGGGATTGGGGTCAGCTTCCAGTCTAAGTGCGGTGCCACACCATGCCGAAATTACGCGACCGAACTTCGGCGTCTTTGTTTTTTATATGGGTAAAACGCGACTTAATTTCAGCCTGGTGTGTAGCGAGTAATTTAAAAAGCATTGCAGGCGTAATCATGCCGAACTTCGGTCGCGTATCTTCGGCATAGTGTGTTTAGACACTAACCAGATGCGGCTGAAAACCAGTATTTTACACGGAGTGATTGCTATCAAACCTCTACAACCCAGTTACTGGGCTACACCGATCTCCTAAGATTAGACCGGTTGTCAGACTATCGGGTTTTTAATAGGGATGGGCCGAATATTCGTTTTATATTCATTATTCGGCATATTCGGCAGGTTTACCGATTATTCGTTTTCGGCCGAATATTCGGCTAAATCACCGAACGTTCGGCAAAGTGGTACTCAAAGTATTTTTACTGTATTGAGCCGTGTATGATTGATCACAAGTGATGATTGGCACACAACAATTAAACCAAGCAAAATTAACTCAATAAAATAGACTTTTCAAATAAAAAATAACCCAAACAAACGCACGTGGTGAAGTTTTACTCTTTACAAGATAATGCAATGACAACATCGGGTACAGCGAGGGTAGCGGGCGGGGTCCGGCGCCCATCCGCGCGTTTTGCGTAAACGCGTTCAGACTTTTTATCTATTGTTTACGTAAGGGAATCAATTATGCCGAATATTCGGTTCGGAAAAGTTCTACCGCACATTCGGCCGAATGTTCGTATTCGGTGAAATCGATGTTCGGCCCATATCTAGTTTTTAACTACCCGTAACGACTGTCATAGGTATTCATATGACATCAGGGACCGACGGCTTTACCTACTCTCCGAGGCACGGAGGAGTCTCAGTACGTAACGAACGGTCACCCATCCACGGACTGACCGCGGCAAGCGCAGCTTAACCTTGCAAATTGTACAGGGTGTCCTTGGAAGTATGGATCAAATCGAATAGGGGCGTGGCCAAGGTCATTTCAAAACTTGTAGTAGTAAAAACTTGAGTAAAATTTTTGCCAGACCAAAAAATCCTTTGCAGTAAATGTTTTTTCTTATTGAACACATGTTTTCTAGCTGCGAAAAGTATTACCACAAGAAAGGCCTACTGTCTGCCAAAGTCCTGAAAAAAAATTATAGCTGTGATAGTTTTTTTTTTGATTTTTTTTCAATGCGAAGTGATTGAAAAAAAAAAACAGTAATTGGTCATAGCTATTGAACCGTCAAAAATCTCACCGACATTCTTAGAGTTAAAAATTTTGGAAATGACATTGCTCACGCCCCTATTCGATTTGATCCATATTTCCAAGGACACCCTATTTATTCAGCTCGGTTGTTAATTAACCACGAGCCACTCTTAATCAGGACACATTAGCTTTAAAGTCTTATAAACTTATAATCATGAACACCTACATTACTCCTTGAGGAGTAATATTACAATAAAATCCGAGAATTTCATCTCATTCTAAATTTGTAATTACCGGTGGGTAGTAGGTATTCAATGTAAATTAATCTTTCTGGGATGGATTGGATGGGATTTGCGGATATGGACCGAAAGAGTTTGAATTCAAAAGAGGAAATACCCGGATTTATTCAAAGCAGAAGCGGGCGGTAAATACCGGTTTTAGATGGTTTTTGGGTCCATTTCAGAAGGGTAAGGTAAATGTTATAATGTTACTAAATCGCATCGAGAAATGTAGTGGATTTTAAATAAAGGCTGTTGAAAAAATTGCTTTAAAATTTTTGTGGGGATTACTTGGTTTCGGAAATTATCATCAATCAAATTCAGGTTATTTCCAGACAAGCGAGTAACATATTTTTTTAAATCCTCTGTGATTCTCTCCACCCGTGGAAGGCGAAGGGTTATAGAATGAAATGAACTGAAAATATTTATGCTGGAAATTGGATATTGAAAATGCCGGATATGACTCCTAAAAAACCACGGTGTTCCTTCTCCTGGCCGGCGCCGGCGTCGCGAGATTTGCAGCTGCATGCACCGCGACCCCGGCAGGCCTCTCCTTCTGTGGGGCCTTGCCCTACGTGCTTCTGAGAGGCGCACACGGAACACTGCGCGCCGCCTTCTCGGGCCTGTTACTGGTCCGCCGCCCGCACGCCACACACACACTAGAGTGTGTGTGGCGTGTGTCTCTCCTTCCTCTTTGGTCGCCGTCACCTCCTCACAAAAGGAGGCGACGGCTTTCCACGCACTGTCGCTTCCGACCATGGATGTAAGCTACCATCGTCGACCGCATCTTCACTCACCATCAGGTGAGATAGTGTTCAAATGTGAGCCTATAAATGATAATAATATTTTTTACCATATCGATACAACATCTGGGCTCAAAGGGCGTATCCCTTTACACCCGAACTAAAATGAGTGTGTTTCACTTTAAAAAAATTCTGGCGTCAAACCGTTTACTTTCTGCGAACACAAACGACATCGATTGATCGTGAGGATGTCTCGCCAGCCTCACAATCGATCCATAACGGTTGCATTACAGAAAATAATCGGTTTTGAGCCAGAATTTTTTAAAAGTGAAACTCACTCTCTTTTCAGGTCGGGTGTAAAGGGGTATAGCACATTTTTAAAAATGTGCTATACGCCCTTTGAGCCCAGAGGTATCGATATTTTACAGTAGTCTTGCACCCACCTGTGACGTTCCATGACTGTACTCCAATAGTGCAGCCGTGGATAGTCCCCGGTTGGTGCCCCACCCCATTTTAGATTAAAGTTCTCGAAGGGGCCTCTGCGCGTTGGATGTGTCCTCCGTATGTCTTCCAAAGGACCGGACATCTTCCGCACGAAATATAAAGTACGGAGTCGTGAATATAAAGAGATAATAATAAAAGAAGAAATACGTTCTAGAATAAAATTATTGCGAAAACATGAGCTCTTAAATACCTAATTGATAAATGATTGTTGGAGTAATATATTTAAACTAATTGCCTTATGTAATTTACATGTTGATTGAATTGAATATTCTCAAGTGTTTAGTTATTATTTGTTGAATAGAAGACGTGTTTTAACGGAAAGATTAAGATGATGTAGATTAAACTCGTGTATTGTGTTTAGATTCTGATAAAATGGCAAAATTGATTAATTTTATTTAAAGATTATCAATTCTTATAGTATTCTATTTATTAATACTATTGACTGTCTCTTTGGTCTAGTGGTCGCACGTGCAAGTGCGACTACTAAGCTCGAGGTCTTGGGTTCGATCCCCAGGTCGAGCAAAATGTTATTGTGTTTTTCGTGAGGAATTTCTCAGTAGCAGTCCGGAGTCTGGATTTGTGCCCGGTTGATGGCAATAGGCTCGCCCCCTATTGCATGGGACTTTAACATAACGGCGAAATGTGGATGTACTATACACCTCTGCCCAACCCTTCGGGGAATACAAGGCGTGATGTTATGTAATTACTATAGAAACACATTTTATCCATATACAATGTTAGTCGGAACGGGGGTACTAATCCGAAAGGGTTATAAATAATGAATAATTTTTGTTCTACAACTTTCGCCAAAAGTCAATGGCTTAAGAGAAATAGCTGTTCAAAGATTTCATTAAAATATGCTAAAATCTATCTATCCTCAGCTATTTTTTTATTTTTTTTATTTAAAGGTACATTAACAATATACACACAATCCATTTTTCAAGTCATGCATCAGGATAGAGGATCTTATATGTATATCAATTACAAATGTACACAACGTTCACTGCAGATGATACTGTAAGATGTGTTGTTTTGAGGTATTCCGTGAAGCACACCCAAACGAAGCACACCCAGACGAAGCACACCTAAAGTATTCCACTTAGCACACCCATAGGTGGGCTTAAAATAAAAATTTAAAATAATATTTTTCTATTCCACGAAGCACACCTACGAATATCACTCGCATAGTGCGGAGACTAAGAAATAAAAATGTCGATAAAAGAAAATATTTATTAATGATAAATGATATTTATTTCTGTAAATAAATCTGTTACAGACACTTTCACAAGTCAATGTAAGTTTTTTTTGAAGACTAGATGGCGCCGGCGTTTCCTATCTGACTAGCTCTGAGAAGAAAAGTCGAAACAAACTCAGAGGTCAACGTCTCTTTTAAAGTCCTATTTAAAAGACTAACTTAAATTTCTAACATCATTCAGTTTCATTATAATAATGGGACACAATATTTGTCATTTTTGTAATCTTACTATTTAAAATCACAGATTGTTTCATAATTATCTTTAATTCTTATAAGTTTAGATACTAAATTGCCCATTTCTTCAAGATTATTTAAGAATCTTAAAGATTGTGATTTGTAATTTTAAATAGTCTGTGGTTTTACATAAAACTAGAGTATTTTTATTATTAGTTAAAAGGTAGCTATAAGAAAACATCAACATAGATCTCTACAGGGTGTTAACAAATTCGTGTAATTCCTTCAAACCGCGTGTTCTACCGGTGACACTGATTGACCCTGCATAGGCTTTTCGCAGAATGAAAAAAAATCAAAAAATTAACCATGGTATTCGGTATCTGAGTAATTTTAGCGTCCCAAGTTAACTGACGGTGTGGAGCGATATCGCGCTAGTCGTGCCCGTCAGCTATGTCGCCGTGCCTTCATTCATTTATGCAGGGCAACGAAATGTTGTATCACATAGAAAAAAAGGGATAAATAAAGTTTATTTTTATTTTTAATCAATCTAAATCCCGTGCGCGGTTAATCTATACCATTAATAGATCATGTGGTTTGAAGGAATTACACGAATTCGTTAACACCCTGTATAGAAAACTATATTTACAATGTTTTTGATATTTGTCCAAGTTTTTATTGTAATTATGAAACAATCTGTGATTTTTTATGTTAAAGTAGAGTATTTTTATTATTCACTAAACAGGTACTTAGCTATAAGAACACTTCAACATAGATCTCTATGTAAAACAGTATTTACAATGTTTTTGATATTTGTCCAAGTTTTAATTGCATAGTTAAGAAACAATCTGTGATTTTATTAAGAACATAAAAAAGGAAAATAATAGAAAAATAGTTAAAAAATAATATTTTTTTGAAAAGATAAATATGAAACAATCTGTGATTTTAAATAGTAAGATTACAAAAATGACAAATATTCTGTCACATTATTATAATGAAACTGAATGATGTTAGAAATTTAAGTTAGTCTTTTAAATAGGACTTTAAAAGAGACGTTGACCTCTGAGTTTGTTTCGGCTTTTCTTCTCAGAGCTAGTCAGATAGGAAACGCCGGCGCCATCTAGTCTTCAAAAAAAACTTACATTGACTTGTAAAAGTGTCTGTAACAGATTTATTTACCTACAGAAATAAATATCATTTATCATTAATAAATATTTTCTTTTATCGACATTTTTATTTCTTAGTCTCCGCACTATGCGAGTGATATTCGTAGGTGTGCTTCGTGGAATAGGAAATTAATTATTTTAAATTTTTATTTGAAGCCCACCTATGGGTGTGCTAAGTGGAATACTTTAGGTGTGCTTCGTCTGGGTGTGCTTCGTTTGGGTGTGCTTCACGGAATACCTCGTTGTTTTTCTATCACTCAAAATAAGAACAAGTTAACATTAAAATTACAATTAGGTACAAATAATAAGTTAAAATTAATATTACATAATACATTAAGTTAAAATTACAAAATTAAAACTACATTAAAATTAAAAAGTTAACATTTTTGGTAAAATTAAAGTAGTACAATCACAGGGTTGCACAAATTTTCTTTTTTAGTGTTCCTAATGAATCTAAGAAAGCTATGATCAGTTGTGTTTACATTTTAGGTCATATTTGGGGTCACGGATTAGAAGCTCCATTTTTTGAATTCTTAACTAAAGCAGGGACGAAGAATTTTTGAAAAGACTAGAATAACATTCATTTTAACGGAAATAAAAATTATAAAACTTTGTTTTAACACTTACTCTAAAACAGTCATCAGTGATACTTTAAGTGGCCCGCGGATTATTACCCTCTTTCCAACTAACCTTGTTTAAGCATACAATATAAATCTAAACTAGTCTAATATAAATCTAAATTAAAAATTAACTATAATTATGTAAAAAATACTTTTAAAAACAGAGTAACAAATAGAAAAAAAGGGCACTTACAGCGATTACGCACTGCATCCGATCCGGATCCGTGAAAATAAGAATGTAAAAAACTCGGACCGAATTCGGATATTGCCTTACGCACTGCATCCGATCCGAATCCGTGAAAATACCGATCTAGAGTAAACTGGAGTCTAAAAAACACGGACCGAATTCGGATATCGCTTACGCACTTATCCGATCTCTGATCCAAATTCAAACAATTCAGGGCCATCTTTGGCATATCCATTTGGCGTTCGATTTGAATCCGAGGTAATGCGAAAGCGTTCATACAAACAGTACTACGGCTACTTCGGTCCTCAATTTTTCTTCCGAATTAGAAAATCACAGATGACGGATAGAAATCGGATGATGTAGTGCGTAAACTACCATACAAATGCTAAAGTACTATGGCTACTTCGGAACGTATTTTCACGGATTCGGATCGGATGCAGTGCGTAACCGCTGTAAGTAGTTTCGATAAACTTATCTAAAAGCAGGGTCCATGATGTATCATTTGGCCGATCAGCAGAGCAATTGTTTAACGTAGCCAACATCAACCGTGTCAGTTAATGTGTCAAAAACAATATTCATTGCGTGGTACACAGTTGTACAGAAGTCGGATCGATATTATACGTTGCTATGGATATTGTTGACCTGTCAAAGTCAAAGCCATTCGGATTCGGAGTGTGTTGCGCAAATAGAATGCCGATTGTCGCATCCTTAACACCAACGCGGACGTATCATGATTGACAGTGTGATCGGATATGCGGTCTCGATACACCGCTCTGATATGGCCCGTTCAATCTCGCGGTTGGGTTTGATAACAAACTCGATTTGATACGGCCGATACGTTATGGGATACACAAAGCGTCCACTATTAGATTGAGAGCTTAACACGACACGGCGTTACGATACGGAGAAGCAATACGCCACAATGACACACCAGATGTGTGAATCCACCTTAATTTACCAGTTACCACATATTCGGAGATGATGATAAAGTTTTCATTTTTACTTTAGATATCGTACTATCAATCAAAAGATCGATTTCGAAATACTATTTTATATAGGCTGTCCCAAAAAGTAGAGTCAAGTGGAAGTCCAGAGGTAGTAGAGGTGTGACAGCATCTATCTCGCCACATGCGAACTATTCAATCCTACATCGCGATATCAAGATTTAGCACGCAGATAGTATATATACAACCTCCCAACATCAACTGTTGGGCAGTAGCCCGCCAGGTACAAGACTCCGCCTGGTTGGAGGATCCTCCCTTTGGTTGGAGGAACACCACACCTCGTCCCTCCACATTGGTGACCCCGACGTGATCGTCACAGACAGTATTTTCCACACTGGTGACCTCACACGCAACCTTCGCAGGCTCGGCAGCAACATCATCACTCCCTCCGCTCAGCATCTAATCGAGCAGCAAGCAGCAAGTCTCACAGCCAGCCCCCACACATTTCCCCACAGAGGTACCCGAATCACCCCATGTATGTTCCGCGTCCTTTTGTAGTTTTCGAGATAATGTCACGGAGCGCGCCGGAGCGCATTTCACCCTGTGCTAAAGGAAATTCAGGCTTCTATACAATAGTTAAATTTCATGTTTATGTGGAATTTACACTGCTTTGAACTCGGTTAGATCCGAGCGTATGCCGCGGCAGCCGGTCGGCTCCTCGCGTTCGTGAACGGCGGCGCTCGGCTGTCGTCGCGTCCGGTCGGCTCCGCTCGGTCACACCGCAGGTAGAAACTGACTGCGATAGCGGATACACGAGCAAATGCGCGCATGCGCCCGGGTTCCAGCAGATTGTAGCCGTCGGGTGAACGCGGTCGGCTACTGGCGCGTGCTCGAGCATCCGCTGCGACGTTCTGCGCTACGCTCCTGCGTGGTCCGGTTGGTGGAAATCGGACATAAGGATGTTCCACCTCTGGACTTCCGCTTGAAATGTTTTGGGGCAGCTTGCATACACAGGTGCATTATATTTTTAGTAAGATTGAAAAAAAAGTATCTATTTTAATAAAGAAGGATAGAAAACATCATTTATGTTGAATAAAAGATAGACAGGCTTTCAGGAAGATGCCTTTACTGCTGACACTGATAAAGATGAATAACTTCCCACTATTCCTATACACTTAGCTTCAAACCTTCAAAAATCATCTCCGGGCAGCAAGCTCAAAAAGAAACTCATTCACAAAAAGGGAATCTTAATCTTTTTTTACTTGCGACCCTAAATATTTTTGTCTCTTGAAGCATTTTCCTTGACAACGAATCCTGCTTCGTCACGCGTTCGTAATACGCGATGAAAAATGATGTTTTTGATCTTAGGTCTTTATGGAGACTAAAATAATTATGATTTAGTTTGCCTATCCATAATAAATTCTATATAATCGTTGCTAGAGGGAGCTTTGTTGTGTTTGAGTAATAGCCATGGAATTGACAAGTCATGCACCATGGTAAATTTTAGTTTTTGGTAGCAGTGTGACTTGCGGGAACCTTAATTGCAATTAAGTTACAGCTAATTCTAATTCTGACCTAATAAATATATTCTAATAATAATAAAGTCCCACGTTTTGTAGGCGCCTCTTGTTAGAATGAGAGGGGTTAGGCCTCAGTCCACTACCCTGGCCTGGTGCAGGTTGGCGGACTAGACACACCATCGAGAACTTTTTTTGAGGAAAAATTTTGGAAGGAGAATTTTCTGTCCTTGCCGCACGGAATGGACATGGAGTCAAGTTCATAACTTGTGACGTCGGCGAACAGTAGTGTTGTCCATGTCTAGTAAACAATTTAAAAATTACACATTTTTTAAATATTTTATAACTTTTTTGTGTGTTGCAAATCTTTTTTGTAATAATTTCGAGGGCATACAGATGAAAAAAGTCCTACTACTGTAAATAAACTAAACATAAACTGGTAAGACAGACTAAAAAATACCATCGGATGCTTTTATAAAATGGTTTTGGTATTTGGAAAGAAGCTTTAAAGGTCGATTGAATAAAATTCCGCTTTATGCTACCCTCATAATGGTAAAATGCTTATGGGAATTGCCTATGGCTTATTTGCCATAAGCCATAGGGCCTTTAAAGCATTTTGAGATAAAAAGTAATGGGGGATGGTAATGGACATGGGTTTTGATTTACGGTTACATTTCTTCGAAGCATGGTTTTCTTATAGTTTTTTATTTTAGTTATAATAATTTAGATCAGTGTTATTGGTGATGTTCTTAAAAAAGCACAGGTGCGAAGTACTTTCAACTGGCTTGCGTGTATGGTAAGATGTATAAACGTGAAGTGGAAGGAGTATGTAAGGATCGTAGCATGTGGCGTTCTTTTGTTTCTAATTATCTACCTATCCCCTGGGAAAAAAGCGTGAAATAATGCATGTATGTTGTAATGTAACAGACGGCCCTAGGATCTCCTGAGAGCACGTCTGCTACACCAGTTGTAAAGAATGTGTAGAGCATTCAATACCTAATACATAACAACAATAATAAAGTGCTTATACGAATAAGAGTCAGCATAGCTTTACTTCCCTTGCAGTAGTCGAGCGAGTTCCTTCTTGTAGTCTCGGCGTTTGTCGATGGCCCACACAGCCATCTGATAGAAACCGGCGGCAGCAAACAGACCGGCTGTAGCATTTAGTCGTAGTCATAGTAGTAGACGTAGACGACAGCAGGTCCGATCGCCGATCTCACAAGTGTAGGTTGGGCAGGAGACGAAGTGAAAGAAGGGAGAAGGGGTTACCGACGGGCACAGCTTCTTTATCTGGCTTTCCAGTTGGATAACATGCCACAACTGTTAATAATACCAAGGGAAACACGTAGAAGTTCCACAAATGCTTTTTATTTAACTTGATACGCTTCATTTCAGTAAAATATCAAAAACTGTTCTGCTATATAAATATTCCAAATTTCAGTTTATATCATTTATCAATCTAAAATTAACAGTAAATTATTGTATCAAAAGAAATCGCCATGGCGTAAAACAATCCAAAGTCAAGTCTAAATTGGAATCCCTATCTGTCATCCATAAAAAAGTATGAAATATAAATAGCAAGTAGGTAGGTGAATGACCATGAAGGTGATACTACAATGTCTGTCATAATAATCTATATCTATACTTCTACCTATACTTATATAATATTATTATAAAGAGGTAGAATTTGTTTGTTTGTTTGTATGTAGGAGGTAATCTCCGAAACTACTTATCCGATTTCAAAAATTCTTTCACCAATAGGAAGCTACGTTATCCTTGAGTGCTATAAGCATAATTGTAGTTTCAAAAAATTAGTTATTAAAGAAACTTTAGCAGTGTTTTAAGAGTTTTTTTGTATTATAAATTAACGCGAGCGAAGTCGCGGGCAAAAGCTAGTTTTACAATAAGGTAGTTGACTACTTTAAAAAAATGATCAAGAATTCATATAATAATATTTTAAAATGTACATATTACTTTGGTTTTTTCACTGTTTCCAACTAGCCAGGCGGACTGTAATTCTACCACTACGCGTGCTGAGATTTGTTGAATCTTACAACACGCATCTATTTATTAGAATGCGGTGAGGAAGTTTTATATTCTAGCCTGCCCACAAACGAGGAAAAAATGTAAAAAAACAACTATCTACAAAAAATGCTTGTAGCTGCATGACTCGAAATACTTTTTTGCGTAGAACGAAAACGATACACATAGAAAAACTTAGGTAACTTTTCTTTTTCATTCTTGGCTTAATCAACGATAAAAATCAGGCAAACTTTCAATGTCAAGCAGACGATCAATTAATATTCTTCCGATACAAAAATTTACATAATTGACATTTTTTATCTACCCTTAATTACTTTGGAGATCGATTAACGCATTCAACCTATAGCACGAAGGGAGTTATGTTTCGGCGATCGGGAATTTAGTTAAAAAAATATTTATTTATTATTACAAATTAATTTAATTATATGTATAAAAACAGGATATTAAGTTGAAGGCTAAGGTTGAACTGAAGTCACAAACAATTATATTGAATAACATGATATTGATCTAATGCTAAGTTGCATTTAAATACGTAAGCTGGCGGCGACTGCATACTCAGCGTAAACGGTTGTTACGCTGAGTTAACTCCTCCCACCATAAGAGAGAAGCAACTCTTGCTTCTGGCGGCGTCCTCGCTGCCTTTGGTGTCCTCCAGGCTCCTAGTAGTCTTCCACTGATACAGCTTCCAGCATGCTGCTGCTACCAACAGGATGTAGAGGAGTAGCGTAGTCCAACTCGGAGTAGCTATTATCATTGGCCAATTGATGTCTTCTGGTACGGAGAGGTCGCTAGCCTTGTTGATAAGTTGGTGGATGCTGTCTAGCGAGATGTCTTCTAGTTGTAGTTCATATTTAACTGTTTCTTCTAATATTTCTCCGGTAAAGGTATGACCTCATTGATGACGATCGTGTCTGTATGTGATCGTAATGTTTTATTCATGACGTTAATTTGACAATCTTCCGTTAATGTAACGAGATAAATCCCAGTTAGCCTTTTGTAGTCTGTCTTGGCATTGCACTGTGTCTTGACGATTTCATCTTCTTTAAGAACAAGTAGCCAGTTGTTATCTCCAATCTTCTGAATTTTTCCTCTTCTTAGATTCATCTTGGCGTGTGTACAGTTGGCTTGACGATGCTGGATGAGAGATGGTATGCAATCTTCAGTTTCTTCGATTCTTCTAGTGTCCAGGACTTTGCATAGCTGGATGTCATCGGACAGCGGCTGACAGTCTTCTTCCAGGTAAGCGTACTCATCGTTCCCAAGTGCAAGGAATTTGGATTTAGGAATAATGGTTAGGTTATTTTTATTGGGAATGGAGTAGAGATGAATTAGGTCATAGGTTTTTGGAGCTACTGATGGGATTTCTAGGATAAAATTTATAGAGTGTACTGTACTATAAGCCTTAACTTTAATAGATTTTTCTATCCTATGTATATTAATAAGACTAATATCTGCCACTGGTCTAAATGAATACATTTTATCTAAGTTAATTAATTCCTCTATAAGATTCTGAGGACTTATTATACTAGGATGCATGGTTCCAAGTTGAGCGAACGTCATAGCATCTTCTAACAACATTAACCTATCTAAGATTATCTGTAAACTAAAATCTATCTGTACGTATATATCTAGGAAATGTAAATGGTTAGTTACGTCATTAGAGTTACTGGTAATATTCTGCAATAAACTAGCTAAATTTCTCTGATTATTATTTAATTTACTAAGTTGATTGCCAAACTCATCTATAGTATTTCGTGCTAGTACTAAGGACTTTTTTTGCGAGTCCTGTACTCTATTGATTCTATTCCTGATATTTAAGATTTCCGCTTCAAATTTTAATGCATCATCATTATCGAGATTACCGGTTATAGATTTAACGACAGTACCTAAACCATCTATGAGTCCTCGTCTTTTTCTAATCTGAGGAGTTAAAAATTTAATCTTTTTACCTATAAGATTTAAGCTATATTCTATTTGATCTCTATATGTTTTATGTAGCTCTCCAGAAACTACACTCTCAGCTGCTTTAGTGTTTGCATATAAAGACATCAGTTGAATAGTCGTAAGATGAAGGTTACTAATATTGTAAACGCAAGCGAGACTAAAGTAGTTGTCCTGTTTAAGGAGTTGTCCTTGTTTCAGGAGAAGGATACCATTTTTATTATTTACAGGGTCAAGGGTTACGATTCCTGTTGTGTAGAGCACGACGGCTCCTGCAACGAGGGTCCTGCAACAAGATGAGGCCTCCGTAGTAGCTTAAAGTGAACCCTAATGGACTTAGAATTTGGGTGGTTACCTATTATTTCAGCCACGTTGTTTGGGTGAAGGTGGATGATCTTGTAGGGTCCTTTGAAGACAGGCTTGGTTTTATCGCTGCGCGCTGACTTTGCTACCTGTTTATAAACGGTTTCACCTACCTTAAACTTTATTTCTTCAGCCTCTTGGTTACGTTTAGCTATCACTTGCTCCTTATTTTTAGACAAATGTGCTGCAATGCACTCTTGAACTGCTTCAGCATTAGCACGGTGTTTAATAACGTAATCCTGATAGAATTCCTTTGGATAATATAATTCTAAAGGATTTCTAGATGCTGTGTGTCCGAATAATAGCTCATGAGGTGTGTAATCTGTCGCCGAATGAATAGCGTTGTTATATGCTATAAGAGAGTACTTCATAATTAGCTGCATGGGATCATCTTTATTAGTCATTCGTTGTATTCGAATTATTTCTGCCAATGTAGAATGTACTCGTTCAATGGGTGAATTAGAATTAGGGTTATATGGTGTCGTAAAGTGTATATGAATATTATGCAATGCACATATCTCTTTTATGACATCATTATCGAATTTAGTATCCGAATCCGTGGTTATTTTACTTGGCAAACCTAGAACTGAGAAAACGTCTAGCAATGCTTCCGCTATGTGCACACTACTACACGCGTTTAAAGGGACTGCCTGAGCGTATTTAGAGAAATTATCAATGATAGTGAGGAATGTCACTCCACCTGTTGAATAAAGGTCCATAAATATATGTTCCATTGGCTTTCGCGGTGTGTCAGTAATAGCTAAAGGCGGTCTTAGAGGATTGCGCTCATATTTAGCTTTCAAACAGGTATCGCATTGATTAACAAAACTTTGAATGGTAAGTAGCATGTTAGGCCAGTGATAATTTCTGTGCAACTGCTTATACGTCTCCTGTATACCGCGGTGAACTGTTTTCCCTTCATGATATCTTTTAATTAACTCTTGCTGTTCCGTTTTGTTTTCTACTAGTGTCACACGCGTAGTGCATTTGAGTAATTTTGGGCCTCGCTCGTTAAATATCGTAGTATAGACTCTAGAGAAAGCGTGATATAGTTCCTCACTATGGAAATAGCAGTGAAACACTCGGTTGGCTATTGTGTGTTCCTTTAAAAATCGAATTATCTCTGATTCTGTGTTGTTAACTGGAATAAACACATCTTTGATGACAGTTTTAGAGTTAGTCGATCTGTCATCTACTCTATAAGTTGATCCGGGTGTTGACCTAATGTGTAGTTGTTTAAGCTGCCTGTCTATAGCGTCTGATATTATAGGTATGCCATTATTTTCATTATCCGGTTGTGTGTGCCGTGTAGAGACTAATTCGGGCTCAGCCGATACTATACTCATACTATCTGATTCTGTTCCTATCCGAGATTCAGGGACGCTAGGGTTTTGCGATTGTATATTTTCTTGCGGTGCAACTGCCTCCGTTTCATTACCGACTTCCCTACGTGCGTTATCAAATATTCTATTAATTATCTCATCATCCTCATTATCGTCTAAATTAACTGCTAGCGAATCGACACTGCCGTGAAATATTTTAACGCGAGATAAAGCATCCGCGTTAGTGTTTTGACGGCCCTTTTTATAGACTACTTTATAGTCGTATTCCGCGAGCTTTAAACGCCATCTAGTTAGTTTAGAGTTAGGATCTTTTAGCGACATTAACCAGGTAAGAGGCCTATGATCTGTATAGATGACAAACTTTCTACCATAAAGATAGGGCCGAAAATATTTTATTGACCATACTATCGCAAGCAACTCTTTTTCTATAGTAGAATAACGAGATTCAGTATCTGATAGTGTCCGAGATGCATATGCTATTGGTTTGTCGGAACCTACAATACCCTGTGACAATACCGCGCCTAATGCTATATCCGATGCGTCAGTTGTAAGGACAAACGGTTCTTCGAAATTAGGATATTGCAAGATTGGGGCATTTGTTAAAATTTGCTTGCACTTATTAAAAGCCTCTAAAAAATCTGGGGAATGAACAACTTTACTGTTTTTCTTGAGACAAAGAGTCATGGGTTTAGTGAGTTTCGCGAAGTCCTTAATAAATTTTCGGTAGTAACCTACCAGACCTAGGAAAGCTTTTATTTCCTTTTGGGACTTAGGCAGAGGGAAATTTAATACTGCCTTAATTTTTTCCTTATTAGGTTTTAAGCCCTCGTCTGTAAGTTCGTGTCCTAGAAAATTAACCTGTTTTTGTAAGAACTCCGACTTATCTAACTGAATTTTTAAATTGTGCGTTTTAAACCGATCAAATACCTGCTTTAATTTTTCAGTATGTTGCTGTAAAGATGTAGATATTATAATTACGTCATCTAGGTATGTATAAACGTTATCTATGCCTCTTAATATGTGATCCATTAAGCGTTGGAACGTACTTGGCGCATTTTTTAGGCCAAAGGGCATTCTTAAAAACTCGTAATGCCCTCGTTCGGTGGTAAACGCTGTTTTCTCAATATCATTCAAATGCATTTCCACTTGATGATGACCACTGGCGAGGTTCAGGGTGGTGAAATACTGCGCACGCCCTAATCTATCCAAGATGTCGTGAATATTAGGTAGCGGGTACTTGTCTTCGATTATACGATCGTTCAATCGTCTATAGTCGATTACAAGTCTCCACTTGACGGTTCCTGATGCATCAGGTTTTTTCGGGACGATATGCACGGGACATGACCAAGGAGATATGCTTTCCCTTACAATGCCTTGCTTAAGAAGCTTATCAACTTGCTTACGGATCTCAACACGTTGTTGAGGGGCTTGTCTGTAACTACGTACGAAAATTGGTGTTTCATCGCTTAGTCTAAGCTCGTGTTTGACTGCGTGTGTAAATGAAAGGGGAATGTCTTCCGAATAGAATAAGTCCCTATATTGGTAACATAGCCTAGTTATTTCACGCTTTTCTTCTTCGTTCATGTGTTCCGTACGAATTTTCTTTAAGTTTTCATTTAAAATGTGATTGATATCTGGCTGCACTTGTAACGTATTAATATTATGACTTTGAACTTTATTTGCATTACAGTATAACTCTAATTCCATTGAAGACTTAACCGGAATGTACTTTTTGTCGTCACTAAAATTAATAACAG
Organism: Amphipyra tragopoginis; assembly: GCA_905220435.1. NCBI lineage: Eukaryota > Metazoa > Arthropoda > Insecta > Lepidoptera > Noctuidae > Amphipyra > Amphipyra tragopoginis. The sequence goes on from HG992009.1 coordinate 19,901,096, forward strand.
AAGTTTTAAAAGAACCATTCGTGACGTTAACTATAGCTGCCGGTGATTTTAAGTTATCTGACCAATAAAAATCTTCGTGTAAGTAATGCCCGTCTATGTAGTTAGTTTTAACCGTAACTATCTTTTCACACCTAGGATCGATCTTTATCTTTTGTGGTGGAGAGCTAAAATATATAGGTATGTCCGCCGTAGATGTTTGTAACACATTATTATTTAAATCAATATTACTTTTTAATTTCTTTAGGAGATCAAATCCTATAAGGCCTTTATACTTTGGATCGAAATCAAATATTAAAAATTTATGCATTATATCGCTATTAAACGCAGGGGGCAACGGCAGATACACTACTTTATCGAGGACTGATGAACTATGTGCCGTAACTATTTGGTATGGTTCTGTTTCTACACAGTATTCAAAGATGGTGCCGAAAACGACATCAGACGCAACAGCAGAATGGCTGGCCCCTGTGTCTATTAAAAACTTACCGTTAAACTCTGGCAACTCAATATATGGTAAAAAATGTTTAGCTTGAAAGTTAATAAGATACTAAGTCTGGTTGTCTCGGTCCGCGTTCAATGTAAAATCCTGATCATAGCTTACCTCTTGCTCGTCCATGCTTAAGCTTGGCTCGAAGGTGTCGTTATTGTCTGTGAGATGATTGTAATACTCACCTTCGCTGAGTCCTGGTTGCTCCTGACCCTCCATTTGGCTCGGGATATAAAATAGCTCCTGAGAGGCAAACTGTGGTTGCGCTGGCTTACCTGCTGTACGCATAGTAACATCTGATGATACTACGGGAGGATTAACCTGCTGTTTTGGAATGTTAGGTTGATTCCTAAAGTTCCCACTCCTAAAATTACCTGAGCCACCTGGTCTTAAGTTACCTGAGGTTGGTCTGTTCTTCCAGGGCATCATAGACTGTACCCATTGCTGACGCTGTTCTGGATTCATGCTGTTTTGTTGGGGAACAAAGTTATTTTGTTGAGGATTATATGGAGCCATGGGTTGATTCATATAGTTAGGCTGCGCATATGGATTTACAGAATTACGAAAAGGATTATTACTGGAATGATGCTTAGGTAACTCCTTTGGTTTCGCTTGGGATGCTGAAGGGTTATTAAAATAGTTAGACCTATTATATGCAAGCCTAGCCTCTTCCTGCCTAGCCGCAATAATAGCCGCTTCAAACGTATCCGGTTTCGCGATTCTAACACCTAGTGAAACATGGAAGTCTAACTGATTCACGTACTGTTCAATAACCATCTTCTCATAGTACGTTTTGTTCCCATGTTCGCCTACTGAGTATAAGGTGTCTAATAGTTCTCGGAGTCGCTTGCCAAAGCATTCCGAATCCTCGTTCTTTGACCTACGTACTCGGGTGAGTTCCTGCATAACCTGTATCTCATTACGTGGTTCCCCAAGACGCCTAATCAAAGCTCTTTTAATTGAGTCCCATGAATTAAGATATTCTTCATATGCTATCGCATCAATAGCCGTACCACTAAGCCTACTCTTAATCAAACAGAATAATGCGGGATGCGTACGATCTATGTCACTTGTTAACCGTAATAAACTTTCTACTTCCCTAATATAATAATTAAGTAATTTAGGATTGCCATCATATCTTGGCATCAAATCTGCAATAAGTTTATAAGGTTTGTAGTTGGCATCATAATCACTGAGCGACATTGTTTTACTGTAACTAACCTGTCTAGTGACGCTCGAACAAAACAACAGAAGTGTAATGTTACACTAATACACGGAATATCTTAACGCTATTATAGTAAGTGGGTGCCTACTGCGATTTTAGCTTATAGACAGACACACATACACTAAAAATACACAAATTATAATAAGACAGGAAATAGAGCAAGGACACTTGGTACTACGTGAGCACTTACCGAAGCAGCCACTGCATCTCCTGTCGAGTCTCGCCTCAGCCAACAGCTTCCTCCAATGCTCCGGAGAATCCCCTAATTCTATACAGATGTCCGACCGCACGATAGGTTCGTTGCGGATCACGAAGGAACGATTTGAGAACCGTCACTCTTAAGCCGAAAAGTTGTATTCGAACTTAGAGCGTCGCGATCCTACCGACTGCGCCAGTTATGTTTCGGCGATCGGGAATTTAGTTAAAAAAATATTTATTTATTATTACAAATTAATTTAATTATATGTATAAAAACAGGATATTAAGTTGAAGGCTAAGGTTGAACTGAAGTCACAAACAATTATATTGAATAACATGATATTGATCTAATGCTAAGTTGCATTTAAATACGTAAGCTGGCGGCGACTGCATACTCAGCGTAAACGGTTGTTACGCTGAGTTAACTAGGGACGAACCAATTAACTTTTTTTACTTTGAAAATTAGGCAAGCAATAACTGGTTGGAGACAACATTGAGAGTCTATGAGCAACCTTATGACGTAGAAACAGTAGGTATTTAAAACAGGGTTTGTAAAAAACCCATATTTAGGGTCCTTTTCCTGTCATGCGTATTTGCGCCCGCGCGCGGATCTGGTCCGCATGCAGGCTGCCCGCATCCAATCATTTCATATCTCGCAGAGCGAGCGTGTGAAATGTTTGATTGAATGATTGTCAAGCATCTTTGTTTTTTTTGTTAATTCTTATTTTTAATTTATTGCTAAACACTATTTCAGTTTTTGGTTGTGGCGCGATGACAGTTATCGGTGTGACCCGATAACAATGTGTGTGGTCGATTTAGGACGAACAGGCTGATGAGACATTCAGTGTAGAACCCTCGTAGAAGTCTAACCTGTATTATTTGACTACTTTGTCCTTCTTATTTTATGATCTTGTTTGCTATATTGTGTTGTGACCTAGCTCATGTAACTAACAACTTATCTGATTACAAGTGCTCTCAGTGGTCGAGAGTCTATGTTGGTTTTATTTACCATGCCCATATTGCCCCTGATAAGCAGACATCGGTTTGAACTATAATGCTATACTACTACCTAATTCTATAACCGAATGTGTCTGCGACACATACATGTTATTCCTATCATGCGGGCAGCACGCGCGCGGAATGCGGATTGGCTGCAGGCGTGCAGTCCACGTGCGTGCTAACTAGATGCGGGCGGCGTTCTTCTGCCTTCAGTGTTGTTTTTACTGTGACGCGGGTCGCACGCGTGGTCATAGTACACATGATTACTTTTTTAATGTTCATCTTTGTGCACGAGTTTAGTCACTGGCGACACGCACGACACTACAGCGGTAAACGAAATCTTTGTCCTGCGTGTGGCCAGGAGCGTGGTAGCACCCGCATGCGGACCACATCCACGCGCAGGTGAAAATACGTATGACAGGAAAAGGGCCCACAAAAATATCTAACATAACAACAGTCTGTATTCTCCGAAGGGTTAGAGGCAGGGGGTTTAGGTTTATAGAACACCATCATTTCGCCGTTATGTTTAAGCTGCATGTTATATGGAGCGAGCCAATTGACATCAACCTGGCACAAATCCAGACTCCGGGCTGTTACTGAGAAATTCCACACGAAAAACCACAATCAAACTTTGCCCTTCCTGGGGATCGAACCCAGGACCTCGTGCTCAGCAGTCGCGCTTGTGGCCACTAGACCAACGAGGCATTCTAAATCTAGAGCTCTTATCTCTCGTGTCAGCACGAGCTCTACGAAATTAGCTCATGCTGTGGTGAAGAGATTAGCCAGTCAACACGGTTGGTAGCGGGACTGACTGCCCAGGGTGCGTCGGACGTACTTAAGTATCGTCACTCGTGGAGGCTCTTTTCATGCACCCCAACTAAATCTAGAGCTGAATCTAAAAATTCGATATACTATCGAATATTTTTGAATGTATTCAAAAGAATGCTAATTTAATTATGTAAATAGTTGTAACATGTCAAATAATATGATCTTAATTGTTAAATAACACTCTTGAAAAACTTGACCGCTTCGGAACTTATAAAATTAAAGCACAATGCGTCAGAGCGTCCCCCGAACCTTCCATCAACCAACAGATCTGAAATGTATCTCAGTTAAAACATCTTAGTAGGGTGATGAATGATAGCCCGTATGTTACCACTGCTGGGCAAAAGCCTCCCCCAAGTCCTTCCATAAACTCTTTTCCTTCTCCACCTCAAACCAATCCTCGCGGAACGCATTTAGGTCATCTCGCCACCTCTTTCTGGGCCGACCTCGGCGGCACCGTCCATTTTCAGGTACCCATTGTGTGGAGACTCTTGCCCAGCGGTCATTATGCATGCGGCTGACGTGACCCGCCCAATCCCATTTGAGCCTGGCAGCCTTTTTGCCTACGTCTATTATCCCCGTTTTGGAGTGCTGTTTATACAAAACGATTTTCCTGAAACGTTTAAAATAGTAAGGAACCCGTAGGTACCTACTAAAAAGTAAACACTTAAAGCTTGTATTCACGCCAACGACCTTGAGCATTTGGTACCGTTCTAACTTACGACGAGTCGACGAGAGAGAGAGGGACGAGTGCGAGTGTGACATAGACGCAATCTGTAATTTGACGCGTTTTTAATTTAATATAATAAAACTAATACATATTTTCAAAAAGTAACAAGTCCAAGTTATTGCCCTTTGTATTGCAAAGCAGAAGATATTTTTTTTAGTCTTTTGATAAAAAATGTAGGAGTAAAATGGTTTCATCTCAACGATTTGGAGGTGATTTGGTGGTTTTTTTCTTATTATGTGATGCCGATAGAAAAAATCTGGCAAGTCCAAGTTACGTATCACATCTAGTAGATTACTATTACTACCTATTTTTTCAGATATATTTTCTCTGTAAATGCCGACGAAAAGTTGCTTCATCTACACGCTTCTTTTCCGAGAGGACCCTTAAACATAATATGTACATCAATTACCCTTCGCTTATTCATTAATTACCATTTGCCTTATTTCGAGGCTAAAATATGACATGAAAGATAAAATCCGAGCAATTTTGTGATAACAGACATCCAAATTTTATCTAATCGAAATGGAAGGCCTTCTAAATTAAATTCAGATCTTTGCTTTTGCTGTTAATTAAACTCAATAAAACAATCAATTAAGAATTTATCTTTGCTGTTAGATCCATTTAAGATCCATACATATTTAAGCGAATTGGGTCACTTTTCGGGTATTGGCGCCTATTCTGTAGGGCACCGACAAAACTAAAACTAAAAATATTACTATCTCTCACTAATGCACAAAATTAGAAAGAGACGGATGAAAGGAGAATGGGCAAAAAAAAACCAGAACCAACAGAAAGGATTCGTATTGGTATTTGTCACACTTTGAATTACCTATACTTTGAATTATTATTGTAAATATTACACGCTAAAGCCGGGTCCGCAGCGCCAATTTTCTATCATGTTATTGTGTTTTTGTGAACAAAATTTTTGCCACGCCCCTATTCGGTGAGCAAACAATGTTAAACCGTTAAACTGTTAGGCCACGCACCTATTCGGTTAGCAATATCAGCTGTCCGGCACACTACCAACTGACCGTGCGAGAGCATTTAAATAATACATTTCCAAACTCATGGATTGGTAGAGGTGGCCCTATTCCTTGGCCCGTATGGTTTGCAGACCTGACGCCTCTGGATTACTACGTCGGGGGACGTGCAAAAGAATTGGTTTACCAGACAGAGGTGCCCACTAGGGAAGTTCTGATTGAACGTATAACCCCGGCGCGTTTGAAACAATGAAAGCAGAAATGCGACTACGTACACACGGCTACACTTCAAGCTATGCAAAACCAGTACAAGCTGACCGTTACTTGTGCGAAAAGATTATACAAAGCGACGCCAAGATAAACTGGTTTTGTATAGCTTGATGTGTAGCCGTGTGTACAACGACCGTTGAAATAAGAAACAGATGTCGTGCACGCATAAGAAATGTAGGAGGTCAATTTGAACAAGATTTATAACTTTAGTTCAATAAAAACATAATAACCGTAATAAATCTTTTCTTCGCCCTGACTGTTATAACTAGTATTTTGACTTCATAATGAATTGTTTTCTATGACATGTAGTACACCGTAAGAAAGGGTATAAACTAAAGAACTTATTAAAATAAAACTAAGTTCAAAATGGCTTATAGCTTTTATTATAATTTAGAATTTATAATTTTTCACATATGAAATTTTCTTCGAACCAGTTGTATTAAATAATTACTTATTTAGATTATGAAGACTTTGGAGAATATAACGAAATTTATTTTGTGCTATTATACTCAGAAAAGAAAAAGTTATTTCGAATTAAAGGAAAGATTTTGGGTAATTTAAAAGAAAAACAAAAAAAAAAGCATATTTAAACAACCGTGATACTTGGGACATAGGGTGTATGGGTAGTACCTAGCCAATGACCCCCCCAATCCCAAACACCCTGCATAAACCAACAGACGAGTAACAGACATAGAATGAATGAAAGCACGGCGACACAGCAGGCAGGTGCGACTAGCGCCATATCGCTTTGCGCAGTCAGTTAAATCGGGGCGCTAAAATGATTCGGGTAAAGAACGTGATGATTTCTTATTACAAAATGTTTTGTTGATTCTGATAAAGTCCTATGCAGGTTCAATCTATGTCACCGTAGTGCTGTTTGAAGGAATTACGCGAATTCCGCCCTGTATAGCGACATACACCGTGGGCCCAAGATATTCGAAAGATTTTAACCTTCGGTTCCGATGCCTAATTGGAGAAGAAACGCAAGGATATAGGTACTTAGTTTGTTGAGTAAAGCTTAATTTTCGAAATATTCATTATTTACGGAAATTCACAAATCGAAAAATATAGATATGGTAACAAGTTAACAAGTCCTATGAACGCGGCGTTGCGACTTTTGTTATACCATACCCCTCTCGCCGTATGTCTTATTTGTCACGGAGGGTTGTGAAGTGAGAAGTTTCTTATCCACTCACACGATAATTTATAAATGTTGCCAGTTCAACCTAAAGTATTGTTTACAAGTAAGTTAACTGATATACAAGGTTAGTCAGAAAGGGGGTACTAATCCGAAAGGGTGTTAAAGTACCCATAATAATGAATAACTTTTGTTCTACAACTTTTTCCAAAAGTCAATAGTTTAAGAGAAATTGGTGATCAAATATCTCAAAAAAAAAAACGCTGAAATCTATCTATTAGTTATGATCCGCTGTGTTTACATTTTAGGTCATATTAGAATTAGAAGAAATTAGAAAATTAAGCAACATTTTTTGAATTTGTAACTAAAGCAGGGATGAAGAATTTTTGAAAAAACTAAAATAAAAATAATTTAACATGGAAATAAAAATTATCGAATTTTGAATTTTTTACACTTTCTTTAACACAGTCATCAGTGATACTTTAAGTGGCCTGCGGATTGGTACCCCCTTTCCGACTAACCTTGTATTTTGAACAGAAAAAAAAATGACTGAATTGGACTTTTGTTGTTATAACATTTGACTCATAATACCATCAGAAAGGCGTGGTTAAAATCTTTCAGGCCCCTCGGGCCCACGGTGTATATTTATAGCTTTAGTTTAGTCGGCGCCTTAAAGAATTGGTGCCAATAAATAAAGGCTCTAGGCCTCTTTTAATTTGCTTCCTGTCTGTAGTTATTTAGGAACTACAAGACAGAGGACAGCTATTAACGATCTTTGGTGACAAAGTTCAATTATCATTAATCACGTTAGGTAGACTGATAGTGTAGGCAGACTAATGTAATTAGTACTAAAAGGGATTTGGCCTAAATTCCTACTTTCCTACTTGTTATTCTAACTCTATAGGTAACTAACACCCGAACGACACCAATGCAAAATTAATGGAAAAATAAATAGATATTATAATGAATTTGGGCACTTCCCTACAATATAAAACAAAGCAAACAATTACTCATTAAATTTATTAAAAAAAATGATAAAAGAGTACTTTAATAATTGAACTTAAAAATAAATGCGTGACTTAATGATTACTGGTAATTAATTGCAGTCTACTATGGCCCAGCGGTAGCCACACTCGGCAACATCACAGCAATATTGAAAAGATTGCCAGGCAATTTGTCAGTGTTGCCTAAATATTGATGATTATAATCTACTAGCTTTTGCCCACGGCTTCGCTTGCGTTAATTTACGGATCTCTAATTTTTTGATCCTAAATTATAGCCTATAGCACTCAGGGATAACGTAGCTGCCTATTGGTGAAACTTTTTTTGAAATCTTTTTTTGAATTAGTATACAGGGTGTTAACGAATTCGTGTAATTCCTTCAAACCACGTGATCTACTGGTGACACAGATTAACCCAAAATGGGAATTTTTGAAAACCAAGAAAAAACATATTTGAAAAAAAATTTTGGTTTTCTATTTCTGATTCATTTTTGAGCCTTGAGTTATCTGACTGCAAAGAGCGATATCGCGTTAGTCGTGCCTGCCAGCCGTGTCGCCATGCTTTCATTAATTTATGCGTGGCATCGAAATGTTCACACAAATAAAATATTTTTTTTTTGCAAAAAAATTAAGTCTTATTTTTTACTGAATCCATATTAGGTGGTTTAGATACGATCGCTAACAAAGCCGCATGAAAAAATAATAATTTTATTTTTTTATTTTTAATCCAGCTAAATCCCGTGCGGGGGCGGTCTACACCAGTAGTAGATCATGTGGTTTTATGGAATTACACGAATTCGTTAACACCCTGTAGATATAGATTCACCCAAAAATGTAAACAGTAGCTGTCAGGAGACTGCTATCGAAAAAACGTACGACATCATCAAAAACCGTAAAATAGCTACATTATCCATGATTTGTTAGGGTTCCGTAGTCAACAAGGAACTCTTATAGTTTTGCCATGTCCGTCCGTCCATCGGTCTGTCTGTCCGTCCGCAGCTTACCTCGGAGACTCTTAGTACAAGAAAGCTATAATTTGGCATGGATATACATATTAATCATGCCAACAAAGTGGTACAATAAAAGTATGAAAAAAAATGTTTTTACGGTACCTCCTGTATATGTAAAGTGTGGTTTTTTTTCTCGTCTACCCCATGGTGTGGAGTGTTGCTGGACAGGTATTTCAAAAATATTGCGGGTTTGCGAATACAATTTTTCGATTATGGGATTCGGTTCTGTTAGAGTCAAGTGACAAAGTGTAGTGAGTTCCCCCCCTGCCAGCTAAATGGTTAGTTTTGGATTTGTGAAAAAAATCACGGTAGTAGTATGTAAAACGAAATAAAAAGGAAAACTATCATAACTATGTAGGCTTTACAAGTTTACGAGTAATAGTCGACCAACTTACGAGTATAAAAGTAAAAATTTCGTACAAATTCCATTGAAAAATTACTTATTTATAACGTTGTTAGTTGTGTAAAACAGGTTAGTCCGCATTATTGTGCAACTACAGAACCCTATTACTGTGTGTGGCCCGACACGCACTTGGCCGTTTTTTTTTAATATTTGATATTCTTTGTATGGTAACTTTTTGTAGAGAGATGTCACTAATCAACTTACGGTGAAAAGGGTTATAATAAAACCAATTTGCCGTAACATTGCCAACCATACATTGCATAAAATGTTGATCGTTTACTAGCTACTTAAGATTTCGTTGGCAAGACTGTAACATAGAAACAAACAGTTTAATTAAAATTGCCAAGCAATTAGTTCGGACTAATTTCCCGGAAAGGGGGAAATGATCTCATTTTAAAAGCGGTTACATTTTTTGTACAGAAAAGGTTGTTAGGGTCGGCTGAGAATAATTGGACAAGGTTAGCTATTTACAAAAAGTTAGCTGAGGATTACTGCCTAATTGTTTTAGTCAACTTCTTTTGTCACCGTTGAGCCTTGAATACGATTACCGCGTCGAGCAAAATTTAACAGCATTTTGAGTTTTTCTGTAAGTGAATTGTTAACCTGTAGGTGTAGTATAATTTATTTATTTATTTAAACTTCATGTACATTGGTGGTACACAAGGCGGACTTAATGCCGTAGGCATTCTCTACCAGTCAACCTTTGGGTCAAAAATATACACTTCGAAACTGGTACAAAAAAGAATTTATAAACAATCAAAAAGTTCAATTAAAAAATGAAAGATAAATAAAAATTCTACAGAATACTATATACTTACTAACAAAATACAATATGCTTTACATATATAATATATATTATAATAAAAATTATATAATCCTTTAAAATATATTATAATCCCCATAAACAAGGGTTTTGTCGACAAAAGAATAGACAAAATGACTTATACGTAATGGCAATATGTCATTTTGTCTATTTTTTCGTCGACAAAACTCTTGTTTACGGTGGGCAGGCCTGCAGCTGGAGTCAGAACTGGGTTCAATAAACGGTGATGTGTTCTTTGACTAATTATAGGAGATTTATACCGTTTGGAAAACTTTCTGTTGGCACATCTTTCCAATATAAAACGTGTTGTTAAAATAACGCAATACTTGAAAGTAGTTTGTTCCGATTCGAGAGTGGAATCTTTTATTTTTTTTCTTTTCTTCTTTTACTTTTTTTTCACATAAGTAAATATTTTTTCACAACTAGGTACAGACGCCAGCATATCAAGCTACCCGAAACTGTCAAATTTTCCCAACCAACCTTAAACCTAATGCTTTTGCGATAGAGATTAAATTCTATTAAAGAAATTTGACAGATTGTAGTAGCTTTCTGTGCTGGCGTTTGTACATATTTATATTATCTCAAACCACGCGCCCCATTTACTTTCACTAAAATTCAATACGTGGGTAAGTAAGAGGCGGTCAAAACGACGAGGCGGGTGTAGTCGTCCGATCAGATCAGCTCAGAATATTCAGGTCAAGAACTAATATCTTCTACAATAATTTATCAAAATAAATAATTTATCAGCTGGATCAATTATTGCAATAAAAAATATTTGGGGTGTCTGAGCTTTTGCTTTATTCAAATAACACGTTGTATAAGCGTTAGAAAGTTAAGTCACTTATAGGAACGAAAGTGACGCCACGTTAGAAAAAAAACATTATTTTTGTTAACACGCAACATATTGAAACGTATGTACATACAATATTTTAGTCAAGTGTTGTAGAAATTTTAGAACATCAAAAAACAACACTCAAGTATTGATTCGAAACGAATGCAACGGCCATTTTTGGTACTCTCTAAAATTTCGAATCCAGAAGCTCTAATGTAGCGATATCTGGTGTTCCAAAACTTCTACAGCACTTGACTAAATGTTATAGGTATCTACATATGAAATTTCAATACGAATTGTTTTATTGCTTCCATTTATAACGGCTAATGCAATGGCGATGGTTGGTAAATGGAGCAATAGAAAAATATAAAAAAATATTTTAGGGTGTCTAGGATATAATACGTTGGAAACCAGAAGAGCATATGACTAGCTGAACATCATGCTTAAAGTATGTAGGGGAACAACAGATGCTCCTGATCTCCTCAATGAGCTGATTCGTCTTTACGCTCCTTGCAACTATCTCCGCAACCGGAAGCATCGTCTACTAGCCGTGCCTGCATGCCGCACAGTAGCTCGCGCATCATCCCCTGTTCCTCGCGTTCTGTCCGCGCTAAATAGCCTAACGGAAGCCAACCCCAACTTTGATCTGTTTGCGGACGATTTTAAAAGTGTTATGTGCGTATGTCTGAGCTTCTGCGAAAGCAAGACGATTTGATGTTTATAATTGTTTTGTTTATATTTGTTATATTTTAGTTATTGCGTTATTTAGTGTGTTTATGACTTGTTCTAGTCTGTAATGTTAATGTAACTGACTTATTGAAGCCGTATTAGCATAAATAAATAAATATTCTGCCAAAATATTACATAGTAACCCTATATAGCCCAACATCCTTTTACATTAAAATTACGAGTCCATACACTTAATTTTGATTTAATTAAATTCAAGATTGAAGTTGCAGGGCCACATTTAATGGTGAGCAGGGGATTTTATCCAAGAGCCTCCACAATATGAGTATTAAAACAAGTTTAAATAAGAAAAAAAATCACCTGCTTTGAATTGCATATCACATTCGTAATTTCAATAGTTTTCATTTTGACAATCTATCTATATAAATAAAAAGGAAAGTCCTGACTGACTGACTGATTGACTGACTCATACAAGGAATAAGGAAGTATTTTTTGAAATTCAACCCCTAAGGGAGTTAAATAGGGGATGAAATTTGGTATGGAAAATCGTCACTCACACGGGTTCAATATTTCACGCAAGCGAAGCTGCGGGCAAAAGCTATAATATATAAATATATATATATAAAGCAATAATATTCATTGCGTGTTACATAATTGTGGAGAAGTCGGATTGTTAATACATACGTTGCTATGGAAATTGTGAACATATCAATCTCAAAGCCACAGCGATTACGAGTATTTTGCGCAATTAGGATGCCGTTAAACAAGGAGAAAAAAACACATTAACAAGGTACCTTTTTAAAAACATTTCAATGGGCCTCCTTCGTTGCCCCAGGGCCTCCAAACCTTCAAATCCGGCCCTGTAAAGTTGTGTCGCATAAATAAAATAAAGCGCTAACCACACGACGCCACCGTTAATACAAAATAAGGGTGAAATAGTTAACAACATATTATTAATTTTCTGCAATATTAAAGTCATTTTAATTAAACAAGCCCCGCTTACGACGTTGCTTCATATTTTTTAATAACCGTGTAGCAACTTCGCCCCCTGCAGCGATACGCGATGGTTCTCAACGTTGTATGTGTATGATAAAGCTAAGCAAGTTATAGAAGCAGGGCGCTATTTTTATTAAAGAATATACAGTATGTCCCTGGATAATGTTCACAGATGAAAATGGATGAAACTAGATTACAATTTATCGACAAAAAAAAATAGAAAAAAAAACTAATCTTTTAATTAAAGGTATCGCTTTTGAAGCTCTTTTATTATAAAAAATTATAAGTTTTTATTAAATGCGCGTATTTAGTTTAAACAACAACAATTATGGTTAAGAATTGATGATGCATAGCAAATAAAAAAAAACCCTTAAAAACGGTCATCAAATTAGAATACATTTTTCTTTGGAGAAATTCCGAATTTTTCGTGTGAATTTTTCTGTTCCTTGTTTTTTTTTTTTAATTTTTTTCTTCGATAAAGGCGAATGATTCACTAGAGGATGGGCAGCAGCGTTCTCTGAGTACTTTAACAATCATACTGCGATCGCCAACCCGCCTGCCCAGCGTGGCGATTATGGAAAATCCCCCTTATTGAGGAAGGCCTATGTCCAGCAGTGGACGTCTTTCATATATAAATAGCAATAAAAATAAATTGTCAACTCTTTTTTATTTATTTTTTGGTTGTACCTATTTCGATGCTTTTCTTTTTAACCCAAAGGTTGACTGGTAGAGAATGCCTTATGGCATTAAGTCCACCTTATGTACCACCATAGTGCATAGAAGTATAAATAAATCGTGTATGACATGTCCACATGTCAAACCAATTTACTTATGTAGGTACCTAGTTTTTAGGTTATTTAGATATTTTTTTAAATCTCCGTATCCCGAGTTTTGTTTACAAAAAGAACTTTAGTAGGAGTAAATATGATAAGTGTAGTCTACAAAAAATAAAGTTTGACTTTGATGCAGCCTTAGATGCAGCATGGTACGGCATTCCATACATCCATGAGCATTGTTTTTTTGGTCTAGTTTCACCCATTTTCGTCAATTCAATTCAATTCAAATTATTTATTGCAATCCATAATGTACATATACAGGTGGTAAAATATAATTAAAAAGAAACAATTATGGACCCTGTCGGGCACAGCAAAATTAAAAGATAGGGTGGCGAGAGGAAGAGCGCTTTTATCCATTTTTCCATAACACTAAAACAATTATATTAGGTAGATTGTTCTTTTATTGTAATTGTATCTTTAGTTCATATAGTTTATTATTTATTCTTATGTTTGATTATATAATTCGTTTATTTGATCTATCTAATTATAATTTGTAATGTTATTATATTCCAGTTTTATTTTATTTAATGGGTGTATTTTTATTATTTAGACCGTTTAATTCCGTAAGACTAAAGTAAATCGTCTGTTCACATTATCCGGGAACACACTGTATATTAGTATTCATGTTATGCTGGGAGTAAGAAAGAGATCGTGTAGTTTCTGGTATAACAAATTTTCCTTCGGATGTTATAAGATGCAAGGCGACTTAATAAAATATAGATCCAAAGATTATTATTATCTAGTGGATAGGATGGGCGATTGTAGCATACAATCACCCCTGTATTCCCCGAAGGGTTTAGCAGAGGTGTAGAGTATAACCTCATTTCGCCATAAGTACTACGTAATAGGATGCAAGCCTATTGCCATCAACCGGGCACAAATCGACCGTTTGGAATAAAACGGTTCAAACTAACATTTTATTTTTTAATTGAATTTTTATCGTAAAAAGGTTTCGTGTGACCCTATGAAACATTTTACGTTAAAACAACAATTAAAAAAAAAATTAGTTGGAACCCTTTTATTACAAACAGTCGAAATCTAGACTACAGGCTGCTACTGAAAATTTTCACCCGGAAAAATCCAATGACATTATGCCCGACCTGGGGATCTAAGCCAGGATCTCACGCACAGCAGTCGCGCTTGCAACTACTAGATCAACGAGGTGATTTAACTGATAAAAAATTACCATTGCTGATAACTAGGTATGTGTGTTGTTAATATGACTAACTTAACGAATTCAGTATATCGTGTTTCCTTTCTTTATTTTAAATACCAACTTTATCAATGAATACGATTTGCGTAAATATCAGAAAATAATTATGTATGTTACTTTGACAAACTTTACAAGGTTAGTTGGAAAGAGGGAACTAACCCAAAAAGATGTTAATGTACCCATAAAAATTAGTAACTTTTGTTCTACAACTTTCCCCAAAAGTCAATAGTTTAAGAGATATAGCTGTTCAAAGATTTCATAAAAAATACGCTAAAATCTATCTATCCTTAGCTATGATCAGCTGTGTTTACATTTTAGGTCATATTTAGGGTCACAAAACAGAAACTCCATTTTCTGAATTCGTAATTAAAGCAGGGAAGAAGAATTTTTGAAAAAAAAAAAAGAAAAAAAAAACAAATAAAATGATTGAATTTTGAAATTTTAACACTTGTTATAAAACAGTCATCAGTGATACTTTAAGTGGCCTGCGGATTAGTACCCCCTTTCTGACTAACCTTGTATAACTAACTTAATGAATTCGGTATATCGTGTTCCCTTTCTTTATTTTAAATACCTACTTGATCAATGAATACGATTTGGGGAATAAACGACATCAGAAAATATTATGTATGTTATTTAAACAAACTATAGAACATGTGCTTATATCTCCGTTTTACTTTGTGTAAGATCAACGGCAGGCGTTATGCAAAAAATAAAGGAACCGCATCCTAATTTCGAAAACACTCGTAATCGCCTATGGCTTTGATTTTAAGAGCGTTTACGCCGTTCGGCATTTCATACAAATTTCCAAGTCCTTATTTTTCGATATGATAGAACCGATTTTAATGAAACTTCATACCCATCAGCAAGACACATAGGACTAAAAAGTTAGTAGAAAACATTTTCGAAAAATAGTGTCATAGTTAAATTAGACCCATTTTAAATTTTCCATACAAACAGAAATTTCCAATAATCTTTTTTTAAGTAAGACATTTCGAAAATGTTTTCTACTAACTTTTTAGACCTAAGTATCCTGCTTATGTGTGTGAAGTCTCATCAAAATCGGTTCAGTCATTACGAAAAACAAAGACTTGAAAATTTGTATGAAATGCCTTACACAGGACAACGATTTCTATAACAACGTATTATGTATTAACAATGCGACTTCTCCACTACTATGAACCAAGCAATGAATATTGTTGTATTGTTGAAATGAAAGCTATTGAAATTACGAACGTGATACGCAATTCGGATGCTGGTTTCGCACTTGATAAATATTTATGTGAATTAGTCTGCAAACCGCTAATTTAACGTAGACTTTCAAGTATAATAATAAAGCTTTATTCATTCCATACATGCAAAATTATAACAAAAAAAAAAATATAAGATAAAAATTAATTAATTGAGGAATTGGTAAATAGATCATAAGTGATAAGTTTACATACATTTGAGATACATTATTTTACATACATTTCATTTCATTATATAAGTATTTATAAATTTCCGCTACATTATTCATTCATTCCTTTCATTGCACAAGTTCACATACATTACATGTCTAATTTATGTACTACAGCTATTATTATAATGACTTTCAAGTATAGTATGAGTTAAAAGGAGAACGATAAAAATGTATGGGGCGCGGCGTCACCCAGCAATAACGGCAAGACATACACACATCAAAAAAGTTTGCGATCACTTTGAAAAATCGATATTTTTTTGTTACTGTAGGTTAAATTATGATTTCTTCTTCTTTTTAGATTCTTTAGACACGAGTTTTCTTAATCATGAAAACACACAACAAAGATTTTTTTTGATAAAGTTCAATTTAAAAAATAACATCAGCTTAAGCTAGTGATCAAACTTTTTTTGATGTGTGTATGTCGTTAGAAAGCTCTCTTCATGACTATCATTTATTACTATGGCATTTAGTCCAAAACACTGTATGCAAAAAGTTACAGCTATAAGAAAAATACTTTTTCCATACAAAAATCGTTAATTCCAAAAATAAAAAAAATCACATTAGTGTAAAAGACAAATGAAAAAATCAATAAATAACATTGACCTTGTAATATGCTACTCTAGGGTGGATGGGTTAGTAGGGCTTAAGCTGAGCGCAGACTTGAGTCACGACAGTTTTAAAACAGACTATTGCTTTACAAAACATATGAAGACGCGCAAACTTCAAACAAAACGTCTCATAGACAAAATCGTCTAATACCTACAAGAACTGCACGGCGACAAGTCTGACTAACGATTGTCGGCTTCCCTTTTGTATATATACGGGCGCGCACATCAACGACAAAACAGTCTAGCGACGTACCCCCGGTACCCCTTCTTTTTTAGTCCCGTCCGAGCGTTTAGAGAGTAAGCACCCAATATTTACGCCTAGGTCATTTTGCAAGTACACGCGTAACTTAAAGGACTTAAGGACGCTTACTATAACAGTATCGATGAAGTCCATTTTGATACTGAAAAAGAATTGACGCAGAGGGTTTGCGCCGCATCGTCGTAGTAGACAAATCAGTTTCGTTTTAGGTGTGCGACGACGTGTCGTAGGCAAAACAGTTTCGTTTTAGTTTTAAGGCAGACTTGTCTATGCGAGGAAAGTCTGTCTTAAAACTGTCGTGACTCCAATATGCGCTCAGCCTTAGTAGGACTTTTAATAAAATACGCTGTTTATCACAGAAATCATAGACTTAAGGGGTCATTAAGTGGAGAGGAAGTTGGAAGATATTGAAAAAGCAGCGATAGTCCTCACATTACAAACGTAAGCTAACGACTACCCTGCCTGCGAGCACGGTGCGCCTGCGATGCTGTTACATTGGATCGACCCCGCCCCTCGCTAGAACCGGGCCCCGCGCTTTGTTGAGCAGAGTGCATCGTAGTTTGTGATAAAGTATTCTTTCAGAATGATTTTTCATTAGTATCACATAGTATAAATATTGTATTTATTTTTATATAAAATCATATTTTCTTTTTTTAGCTGTAACGTTTATCACACAGTATTTTGGGACTAAGTGCTATAGTAATAAATGATAGTCATGAAGAGAGCTTTCTAACGACATACGTCTTGTCGTTATTGCTGGGTGCCACATTTTGATCGTCCTCCTTTTAACCTAAACTCAACACAAAAAACTGTTAATAACTAAGTACCGTAAAATAGGGCTTTTTGAGAACAACGGGGCTAATTGAAATTCAGTCAAGGAACGTGCTTCTTTAATCATTATGACCACAGGCCTATGTATTTACTTACAATTTGAAGGTGTATATACAATTTTTTTTCTCTTTTGTTATTAATTTTATTAAGTTAGCAATATTTACATAATTACAAATAAAAAAAAAACAATATTTACATAATAACAAATAAAAGTATATAAAAATAATGAAAATATATCCTAATAAAACTATAAACTGAAATAGGGCATCAAAATATTCGTCCGCGCGGCTGTCTACTGGTAACGTGTCCAGAAGGCTGGCAGCATTGCCACGTTGTATGGCAATGCTAATCCTTTGGCAATGCCAATTAGCCCCGTAGTTCTTAAATAACCCCATTTTACCGGTATTAACATTCGCAACGTTTCAGGCATGAATCAATATACTATTTGGGAGCAAAGAAATCGAGCCACTCCTTTTTTCACGTGTCCTGGTTATTAGTTTTAGTTTCATGAATTATATAATTCAAAATACAAAAAGTACCCTCATTGTAAAGGTTATCAAATAACCTTTTAGGCGATATATGTTTAGAATTGATCTATTCCATTATACAGCATGTAAGGGTAAACACCGTTATCACTCAAACCATGGGTAGTTGACGTGAACACAAAAACATAGGACCGAATAAAAAAAATGTATACACGCGCGAGAAATAAGCGGCGCGGTGGCGCTACGACGCGGCGTACACACACTCGCTAGCTGACTGACTGGGGTAGCGAACTGTGCGGGGCCGTGCTTCGGGCCACGCGGCGAGTTCCCCGCGCCCCCTCCCGTAGCTTGTTGCCCACGCGCGTAGGGTGAAATGCTTTCGTGGAAAAATGAAAATTTTGTATAAAAAAAAAGTTTGTGATTTTTCATTGATTTTACGTTCTATACATGAAACCAAACCACTGGTTTCAAGGATAACGGTGTTTACCCTTACAGCCTGTATACCAAAAATAATAACAATTATACCTTCGTGAAAAATAGAAGTGGCTCGATTTATTTGCTCCCAAGTATATTAAAAAAGTATTATTATTCTATAAATATTGAGAAACAACGTGATAAAACGATGAAATTAAAAAATAGTGGCCACTAATACCACGAGTCGTTAGTTTAAATTATATTTTAACTGGAAAAGTTAAGTTTTATAGCTGGAACGTTGTAAAACCTCGTACGGGCAACATGGATGCAGAGGTCGTAGAAAGTGCCATTTTAGTACCTTTAGGTACTTTTATTACAATAATAAAATACTAAAATGGCAAAATTATATGAAATTGTAGCATTGAAATGAACTAACTTTAACTATAATCACCTTTAGAGCCTATGCACACCACGTCTTTTTAACGCGCCGTCGACGCGCGTTTGCTGTCATACTTCATACACAAAAACGTCATTGTGATTTTTTTTGTATGGAGTTTGACGGAAACGCGCGTCGACGGCACGTAAAAAAGACGTGGTGTGCATAAGTCCGTAGGGCGGCCATACACGGAGAGGTTGCTGTTATAAGGCCCTGCGCAGACGACAGACTATCCGTGACGCACTTTTTAGTCTGTGAAAATAGAACCTATGCAATTATATGCAGTAACGCACACGACGCGCAAAAAGTCCGGCGCACAAAAAATCCGTGTAATTCGGGCAGACCGCACCGCGCCGCGGCGCGCCGCTCCGCACAAAAAGTGTGTGAAAAAAATTGAACGTTTGCTTCAACGCGCGCTAACGCAGACGGCGCACACTTTAGTCGGCAATCTGCATTTGCTAGGGGTGGACGTAACGCACGCGATCTATTATCATGGCGCCAGAGGTCGATGTAACTATGTTAATTCAAGAAATACAAAACAGACCAGCAATTTATGATACTTCTAAGGCAGAATATCACGGCACCTTAGGCACCTCCTCATTGTTGTTTCTGAATGAGTCAAAGCAGGTCTCAAAATAAATAGCAACTCATCAAATGTAGTAAGACATTTTATAAAATTTGAAAAAAATTGCCGGATGTTGTTTCAGAATTGAATGTTTAGTATGGAACTGTCCCTTCAGTAATCTTTACGAAAGTATAGGATGTACCCAAAATTCTCTATTTCTTCTTCTTTTTCTGTACTTCATGTACAAAATAATACTTCGCGATCTCTGCACGATTTCCATAGCGTCTACGTCCCTACAGCTCTGCCGACAAAATGATCGAAGATGTGCGTCGTGTGCGTTGAGTTTGTGAAAAATCCGCGACCGACTTTTTGCGCGCCATGCAGACTTTTTGTGCGCCGCAGACTCGATCGCACAAAAAGTGTGCCGTCTGCGCAGGGCCTACATGATTTTTATTTCTATAAATATATCTGTTACAAACACTTCAATGTAATGTTTTTAGGGTTCGGTACCAAAATGGTAAAAAAGGAGCTATAATAGACGGACGGACGGACGGATGAAGTCGCACCTTCATCCGTCCGTCCGTCCGTCTATCTGTCACAGTTGCTTATTTCAGGAACTACTGATTTTATCGACTTGAAATTTGGAATAATTTTAAATAATCCTTGTCCAGCTATACTTCAATTAAAAAAACTGAAAAAATATTTTTATTTTCATTGCAATACGGACCGAAGTGGAAGTTAAAGTTCCCTCGGTGCGCGAGTCCGACTCGCACTTGTCCGGTATTTTTAAGACTAGATGACGCCGGCATTTTCTTTCTGACTAGCTCTGAGAAGAAAATTGTGGTTAAAAACTATGCGAGTGTAACAATATAGGGCAACTGACCGCTTCAAGCTGCGACTGCATAACAAACTACAATCTTCGATTCGTTGACATACAAGAGACTGCTCGAGCAGTCACGAGCAATCAGAAGCACGAAAAAATTCCGTCTTGCGGTCGAGCAGTTGCAAGACATACACTAAAAATGCTGTAGACTTCTCGAGCTGTCGACTGCAATGGGCGCAGTTTTTCCCTCCGCCCATCTCGGAAGCGGACAATTGTGGCCAATATTGCAACGGAAGGTTTAGCTACCAACTGGAGAAATTGAGACCGATTGCTCGAGCGGTTGAAAACGCCTGCTCGAGCGGTTGAAAACGTCTGCTCGAGCTGTTGAAAACAACCACTCGGGCAGTAGATAGCACTCGAGCAGTACGTTTACGTTATTCGACGATTACCTGCTCGAGCAGCCCGTGTATCACCACCCTTATATTTATCTACATTTAATATCTCTAAAATTTTCATTTATTTCTAACTTTTCATACGGCAACATACTTCATGTTAGTTATCATAACTTAAGAATTTAAACCAAGCCTCTAAGAGTATTCATGCTCACGTCCACCGTAACTTGGTGGAATTTGTGTAAGTTAATTATTAGGAATTTAAGTTATCAAACTAGCTTTAAACAGCCGCATAGTGATGGAAACATTCAGGTTTCTAGTTAATTGGGCGTGTACGTTCGTGAGTGTTGAAGCAGATCTCAAAAAAAACGGGCAAGTGCGTGTCGGGCCACGCATAGTAATAGGGTTCCGTTGTTGCACAATATTGCGGACTAACCTTTTTACACAAGTAACAACGTTATATTTTATAAAAGTAATTTTTCAATGGAATTTGTACCAAAATTTTTGCTTTTGTAAGTTGGTTGACTATTGGTCGTAAACTTATATAGCCTACTTAGCTGTGATAGTTTTTGTTTTTATTTCAATACTCAATACTTCAATACTCAATACTTTTATTGCATTCCACATGTATTCTTAGGTGGTAAAACTTATAATTAGATCACATGGACCCTGTCGGGCACAGCAAATTAAGTGAGCTTAGGAGAGAGGAAGCATTTATGAAACTTAATTGAATTAAATAAAATGAAATTAGATTAAATTGGAATACATTGGATTGACTTTAACGGAATTTAATTGAATTATGTAGATTGATATAATAAAGAGGATTTAAATTACGATTTTATAAGTTTATCATTTAGGTATTCATTTATCGAGTTTCGTTTTTATTTCGTTGTATATACAGGATGTATGTATGTGTAGGGGTAAGTGATCGTATCTAAACCACCTAATATAATTTCAGTAAAAAAATAAGCTTTTTTTTTGCAATAAAATAATTTCATGCTCTTGAACATTTCGATGCCACGCATAAATTAGTGAAAGCCCGGCGACGCGGCTGGCGGGCTCGACTAACGCGATATTGCTCTTTGCAGTAAGTTAACTCGGTGCTCTAAAATGACTCCGAAATAGAACCCTAAGATTTTATTTTCAATTTTTTTTTCAGTTGATTTCAGAAATTCCCTTTTAGGGTTAATCTGTGTCACCAGTAGATCACGCGGTTTGAAGGAATTACACGAATTCGGTAACAGCCTGTATATATCTAAAACTAGCCGTATAGCTGGAAGGGGGGGGGGACACTTGATTGATTCTACAAAAATTAGCACTTTAAAGCTTAATATTTCAGAAACGGATCCCTTAACCGAATTGTGTTCACAAACCAGCAATATGTTTGAAAGACCTAATCCAATAACACCCCACATCAAGGGGTGACAAAAAAACATCCCCACTTTACATGTACAGGAGGTATCGTAAAAATTTGTTTTTTCATGGTTTTGTTTTACCACTTTGTCGGCGTGATTAATATGTATATCCATGCCAAATTATAGCTTTCTAGTAGAGTACTAAGAGTCTCTGAGCTAAGCTGCGGACGGACGGACAGACGGACATGGCGAAACTATAAGGGTTCCTTGTTGACTACGGAACTCTAAAAAGAGATATAAATTAACTTTAAAAATAATAGTTCCCACTTTAAAAAGTCTTCTTTAATAATGATAGTTTGCACTACAATTTTAATGAATAATTTTAAATAATCCTTGTCCAGCTATACTTCAATTAAAAAAACTGAAAAAATATTTTTATTTTCATTGCAATACGGACCGAAGTGGAAGTTAAAGTTCCCTCGGTGCGCGAGTCCGACTCGCACTTGTCCGGTATTTTTAAGACTAGATGACGCCGGCATTTTCTTTCTGACTAGCTCTGAGAAGAAAATTGTGGTTAAAAACTATGCGAGTGTAACAATATAGGGCAACTGACCGCTTCAAGCTGCGACTGCATAACAAACTACAATCTTCGATTCGTTGACATACAAGAGACTGCTCGAGCAGTCACGAGCAATCAGAAGCACGAAAAAATTCCGTCTTGCGGTCGAGCAGTTGCAAGACATACACTAAAAATGCTGTAGACTTCTCGAGCTGTCGACTGCAATGGGCGCAGTTTTTCCCTCCGCCCATCTCGGAAGCGGACAATTGTGGCCAATATTGCAACGGAAGGTTTAGCTACCAACTGGAGAAATTGAGACCGATTGCTCGAGCGGTTGAAAACGCCTGCTCGAGCGGTTGAAAACGTCTGCTCGAGCTGTTGAAAACAACCACTCGGGCAGTAGATAGCACTCGAGCAGTACGTTTACGTTATTCGACGATTACCTGCTCGAGCAGCCCGTGTATCACCACCCTTATATTTATCTACATTTAATATCTCTAAAATTTTCATTTATTTCTAACTTTTCATACGGCAACATACTTCATGTTAGTTATCATAACTTAAGAATTTAAACCAAGCCTCTAAGAGTATTCATGCTCACGTCCACCGTAACTTGGTGGAATTTGTGTAAGTTAATTATTAGGAATTTAAGTTATCAAACTAGCTTTAAACAGCCGCATAGTGATGGAAACATTCAGGTTTCTAGTTAATTGGGCGTGTACGTTCGTGAGTGTTGAAGCAGATCTCAAAAAAAACGGGCAAGTGCGTGTCGGGCCACGCATAGTAATAGGGTTCCGTTGTTGCACAATATTGCGGACTAACCTTTTTACACAAGTAACAACGTTATATTTTATAAAAGTAATTTTTCAATGGAATTTGTACCAAAATTTTTGCTTTTGTAAGTTGGTTGACTATTGGTCGTAAACTTATATAGCCTACTTAGCTGTGATAGTTTTTGTTTTTATTTCAATACTCAATACTTCAATACTCAATACTTTTATTGCATTCCACATGTATTCTTAGGTGGTAAAACTTATAATTAGATCACATGGACCCTGTCGGGCACAGCAAATTAAGTGAGCTTAGGAGAGAGGAAGCATTTATGAAACTTAATTGAATTAAATAAAATGAAATTAGATTAAATTGGAATACATTGGATTGACTTTAACGGAATTTAATTGAATTATGTAGATTGATATAATAAAGAGGATTTAAATTACGATTTTATAAGTTTATCATTTAGGTATTCATTTATCGAGTTTCGTTTTTATTTCGTTGTATATACAGGATGTATGTATGTGTAGGGGTAAGTGATCGTATCTAAACCACCTAATATAATTTCAGTAAAAAAATAAGCTTTTTTTTTGCAATAAAATAATTTCATGCTCTTGAACATTTCGATGCCACGCATAAATTAGTGAAAGCCCGGCGACGCGGCTGGCGGGCTCGACTAACGCGATATTGCTCTTTGCAGTAAGTTAACTCGGTGCTCTAAAATGACTCCGAAATAGAACCCTAAGATTTTATTTTCAATTTTTTTTTCAGTTGATTTCAGAAATTCCCTTTTAGGGTTAATCTGTGTCACCAGTAGATCACGCGGTTTGAAGGAATTACACGAATTCGGTAACAGCCTGTATATATCTAAAACTAGCCGTATAGCTGGAAGGGGGGGGGGACACTTGATTGATTCTACAAAAATTAGCACTTTAAAGCTTAATATTTCAGAAACGGATCCCTTAACCGAATTGTGTTCACAAACCAGCAATATGTTTGAAAGACCTAATCCAATAACACCCCACATCAAGGGGTGACAAAAAAACATCCCCACTTTACATGTACAGGAGGTATCGTAAAAATTTGTTTTTTCATGGTTTTGTTTTACCACTTTGTCGGCGTGATTAATATGTATATCCATGCCAAATTATAGCTTTCTAGTAGAGTACTAAGAGTCTCTGAGCTAAGCTGCGGACGGACGGACAGACGGACATGGCGAAACTATAAGGGTTCCTTGTTGACTACGGAACTCTAAAAAGAGATATAAATTAACTTTAAAAATAATAGTTCCCACTTTAAAAAGTCTTCTTTAATAATGATAGTTTGCACTACAATTTTAATGAATGTAACAACAAAGTGCCACGCAAAAAAAAACGACAAACAGATCGCTGAAAAGTAGGTTAACTTAACGCACGAGCCGAGCGAGCGAAGCCGATCAATTTCCACTATTCGTTTTATGAGTGCATTAAGAAACAAATCGTTTTTGATTTATTATAGTGCAAACCATTAATTTTACAGTGCAAACCATTAATTTTATAGTGCAAACCATTAATTTTATAGTGCAAACCATTAATTTTATAGTGCAAACCATTAATTTTATAGTGCAAACCATTAATTTTATAGTGCAAACCACCTTTTTTTATAGGAAATCATTGTTTTTAATATCTGCCTTAGACATTTTTTGCTATCTGATTTTTTTTGGTCCTCCTCTCTCCACTCGTTGGGGAAGGAGACTCCTATGTCCCTTTACAACGAAGACTAAACACTCAAGAGCAATGAATCCTAGTCACTAACATCAACCTTCATATCACGGAGACTAAGGGCTCTTTCAATTTAGACGTTTCGTGTTGGACCGCTGCGGTGCCGAAGCGGTGCGTTTGTCGTATTGCGCACGGACGGTCGCTTGTTTTCATACAAAGCACGCGGTACGGCAACAGTGCGGCGTCGGCACCGCGAACGCTCGACAACAGGACGGCAACATCGCAAACTCCACGTGTTCTTTTCGCTGTTGAATAGTGCGGTGAATAGACGTGAGAGCTAATTTAATCGAATTTTCATTTATTTTTTTGCTTATAATGGATGATATAAACGTGGAAGAATTTATAAATGAAATTTAAATACGTCCTACTTTAAGGAACTCCAAAAGCGACAAATACAGTAATCGCACGGAAATAAAATAGTTTTTTGCCGCTGAATTTTACTTTTATCTAATTCAAGTAATTCGTGGAAACATTCTATAGGCATTCCTAGGTAATTAAAAAAAATTGCTTGGATCTTGTTTTAACCTAGGGTAAAGATTATGGAAATCACCAAAATTACATGTTAACGAAAACAACGGTATTGCTCTTTTACGGGGGCGCCGTTTTTGTTTCTGTTTGATGTTTTTCAACAAGAGCACTAACAGTAATGTTTCTTCATCAGAGTCCATGGCTTAACTGCTGTCAAAGATATTTAAAACATCACTAGCATACAAACGCACGGCAGTCAGATACGCTTTCAATTTAGACGTTTCGTGTCGGACTGCAACCGTACTGCAGCGGTCCGGCAGCGGGTTATAACCAGCGGCACGGTAAACGTGCGGCAGCAGTCCGACACGAAACGTCTAAATTGAAAGAGCCCTAAGAATGATAGCGTATTCAAATACCTATAAAGTTTTAAAGTTGTTTTTTGCTCTTCTTATATTTAGTCCTTGCGGGCCTTTTCTACGTAACCGAGCAGTTATTGGAGCGACATGAAAGGTCTCCAGCCAATGGTGGGGAAGTAAACTACTTAACCTAAGCTTACTACTTATACTACACTAACATCATGACTACTAGCAATAACAGCACTAAGGGCAACCCCTAGTGGGACTCGGACCTCGCTTAGGGCGTTGCTGGCGGGGTTGGGGGGGAGACAGCTTGATGAGAGCTGCATTATCAGTATGAAGTTAAGGTGACGCTGTTCAGAGCCTACTGTCAGTCGTTATACACCAGCCAACTTTGGTACCGGTACACGAGGAGTGCGTATAACACTCTTCGTGTACAGTATAATAATGCTTACCGGGCTATGATGAACTTGCCCTGGCGGTGTAGTGCGACTGACATGTTCGCCGAGAGCAACGTTGCTGGCTTTTTCACGCTGCTAAGTAAGCTCAGAGTGTCATTCTACACAAGAGTAACCCTGAGTAGGAATGACATTGTAAAAGCTGTGTACCGTGCGTCCATCTTGCAAGAGAGGCAAAAGACTTTTAATTTATATTTTTAATTATTGTATTTTTATATTCTATCTTGTTATGCCTATAGTATGTAAGAGTATGTGTATGTATGGTATGGGTTTAATAATTGCCTGAAATAAATGATATTTAATTTAATTATAATAGATGTATGTCTTGTATGTATAAGTTAAGAGAGCTATTTTATATTGTAACACCTTATGGTACACTTAGTTGGCAAAATAAATATCTATATATTTACGCTTGCTGATCCGATTTCCACCGAGACTAACTTCCTGAATCCTGCTAAAACATACTGCTTGACATCTAATACTTTTACGAGCAACTTTTGTACTAGAAACACTAGAAGTTCAACTGTACTAATTTGTAGAACTAACTTTGATATTGAACAAAGTGACTTCTCTGGAGCACGGTCTTAGTTTGAAACAAATCTCTCGCTCACTTCAAAGTTACTTGCAGGAAGTAAAAATGTATTGGAAAAAGCGGTTGGAGCAGTCGCATTAGAGTCCTTGTTTTTCATTTGTTTAATAATGCACAGACTTGAGAATGGAATTTGGACCTGAGACTGTTTAAACTTAAGGTCCAGATTAGCGTTTGCACATTGCAAGTGCATGGACGGGAAAAATGTGCGGTTGAGTTTTCTTTAAATGTCTTTCGAAAAATTTACAAAAAAAATGCAGGTTTCAGTTTTTTTGTTAAAGTTAATCTACCTGGGATCATTTCTGCCTTAGTTTCGGACTATACTCTGATTATAACTTTGCCTGATTTTTATAAACGTCTCTCGTAGCAATGTATTGAATTACTCGCATCGACTACTCCAACATCAAAAACGAACAAAAAATGTAAATAACTGTTCATTAATAAGTGAGACATCTCGTGCAGAAAAACGAAGCCCAATTATATAAAAAATATTATAAATTATATAAAAAATACATAAATAAATGGAATTACGATTCTGGCATATGAAAATCCCAATACGATTTTGGTCAAACTTTGTGAATTTTTCCTCTTGTAAAATATGTTTTGGTAGACCTAATGTGAAAACTACACTGAGAAGGTGTTTCACCAACCTATCATTAACTGTTCATTAAGTTAATTCGGTCTCTAAACTTTTCAATAGCTTACATTTGCATTTCACCACATATCAATAGTAATAATTGCAAGATTATTGAACTCATAAATGTCATATTTTTAGGATACATTTAGCTTATCTGGTGAATAGCTACGGACTACTTATTGATAAGTTGGTGAAATACCCCCTTAAACACTTGTCTAACAAAATCACTTTCTAATACATCGCTACTAAATTTTTTTGTTATTAATTATTGTTGTTACCTATTTGAAACCGCACTTAATGAAAATAGACTGCACTTACTAGTTGAGTTCTTCCGCCGACATAAACTAATGTCCGATTAACTCAATTAACGTCGTTGTTACGAGGCTTGACTTCAGTTTCAGGCTTCTCCTGAGTATAACAGAAACGCGTAGGTATTTTCTATTTCAAGAAAGATTGTAATAGAAAATTTCCTTTTCATGAAAATAGGCATTATACTGTTATATTAAATGCATTGTTCCCTGCAAAAAAGCCTTTCAGAACCTTTTACATAGGTATTGTGTCATTAATTAATGAATATATACCCTTTTCAACGTTAGGTGAGTCCTAGGGTTTTACTAGAAAAAGTTACCATACAAAGAATCCCTACTAATACTATAATTGCGAAAGTAACTTTGTCTGTCTATCTGTTACGCTTTCACGTAACACGTAACTTGGTGCAGGTAGAGACAGACTCGTCCCGTGCCCTCATCTCAAAGGTAGGCGGTGACCTGTCGCTGTCGGCCGTGGTCAAGTCCATGGTCGAAAGCGAGGAGTCCTGGGCCGCGGTGGTGTCTTTCTGAGACAATGTCATGTCGCAGAAGGAGGATGCGGAAAGGGAGAGGGAGATTACTTCCACTCACCCGGCCCGCAGCAGACGCACCGGGCGTCGGCGGAGGGCGGACAACGCCCTCTTCCAGCCCCCCTAAATGGGTCCAGGGGCGACGGACTTGGAGAAGTCTGTCGCCCCCCACACATCAGGACCCGAGGCGGCGGCGCGAAGTGTTCCAAGCGCGCCCCTCTTAGACGCCACGGGGGGAGTCTAACACCTCACTCCCCCCGCTAACCTGAGGAGGCCCGCGGTGGCGGGCCGGCAACAACCGGGCATTGCGGAAGTATCGTTAGTTCCCGTGACCCCCGGCGCAGGTGTGAGATAGAACACCGGGGTGATTTTAGTCAGTAAGAGTCTGACAGACATCCATGAGGATTTCCACAACGCAAAAAAAAAGGTAGAGGCAGTCTGGAACCTGGAGAAGAACATAGGCTACTTTTATCCCCAAAAATACGGAATACGCGATAAACGACCTCCACGCGGGTGAAGCCACGATCGACCTTTTTTTGCTTGGTGGTAGGATCTATATGGTCCGCCTGGCTAGCTACCACCCACACATTAAATTCCAGCGCCAAGCAGTTTACTGTGTTCCATCGTGTGTTTGTGAGAGGGGAATCTCTCTTTATCTCTGTTACTTGGATTCGTGTGCTCCATCTTAGACCCTGTCTGCGCTTGCCATCAGGTGCGACTAGGGTCAAACGCGAACAAGTCAAATAATAAAAAAAAAACCTCTAGTATCAAATATTTTTAAAAAACAAAACTTACATCATATTGCTATTTTATGGTTTTTAGGGTTCCGTACCCAAAGGGTAAAACGGGACCCTATTACTAAGACTCCGCTGTCCGTCTGTCATCAGGCTGTATCTCATGAACCGCGATAGTTAGACAGTTGATATTTTCACAGATGATGTATTTCTGTTTCCGTTATATCAACAAATACTAAAAAACGTAATAAAATAAATATTTAAAGAGGCTCCCATACAACAAACGTGATTTTTTTGCCGTTTTTATAGAGAATGGTACGGAACCCTTCGTGCGCGAGTCCGACTCGCACTTGGCCGGTTTTATAATGTCGTTTACCTTTTTTAGAAATGACCGCTATGTCAGAACTCACCTTTCGTTGAACAGAGTATAGACGAACTATTTCGAGCGTTAGGTTTTGTTCCATTTGATGCAGGCATCACAACTCCGATCAAAATTCGAACTAAGTATTCATAAAAAATTTAATACGAATTATTAATACTTAAATGTCAATCTATTTTAAGTTTTATTATTTGTCAACGACGAACTATTTTTAAACGTCTTCTTCTTCTTTCGTGTCAGCACGAGCTATACGAATAGCTCGTGCTGTGGTGATAAGATTAGCCAGTCAGCAAGGTTGGTAGCGGGGCTGACTGCCCAGGATACGCCGGACGTACTTAAGTATCGTCACACGTGGAGGCTCTTTTCATGCACCCCACTTTTAAACGTCAGCGCACGTTTTTGTTCCTCGTATGTTTCCATATTTATAGTTCAAAGTTATTTTATTCTGAACTTATGTCTGTCATAAATCTTGTGGTTCTTTTTAAATGTTAACATCATCTTTTGATACAATAAAAAATAAACTTTTAAAAAAAGTAAAAACCGACTTCAAAGAAATACTAAAAGGAGTAAAATAATTACCATAATATAAAATTTACAGTTTCAGAAGTCGGTGGCTTCTATTTGCTTCAGTGTAGAGTTGCACCGACTTCTGAAACTGTTAATTTTATATTATGGTAAATATTTTACTCCTTTTAGTATTTCTTTGAAGTCGGTTTTTACTTTTTTTTAAAGTTTATTTTTTATTAAATACGTTTTAGTGTCATAATTTTAACTCCCTCCTTCATAACCCTTTTTTTTGGCTTTGACGTAGTCGGGCATAAAAAGTCCTTTCAAATGATACCTTACACGATATAATGAAAACATTCCAAAGGGGGGGGGGGACACCCCCTCCTCTTTTCCAGTAGTGAGTTCCCAACAACAAATATAAACAAAATGTAATTTGAGAATTTTGCTTTAATCCGATGAGGAGTTCCGTTCCATATCTCTGAAGTTCATGGTCTAATCATAACAACATTTATATGGGACCAATCGGAAAGTATAACATATCGAACAAAAAAAAATTTTTTCAAATCGGTTCATAAATGACGGAGATAGGAGGTAACAAATATAAAAAAAATAATAAAAAAAAAAATACAACCGAATTGAGAACCTCCTCCTTTTTGAAGTCGGTTAAAAAGAGATTTTAACATAATTATAACATACAACTTCTAATTACTGTGTTTTAACAAATAAGTAATCTTCGTATAGCAACCAAAATCAAAGTTAAGATATTTAACACAACATCACGCCTGTATTCCCCGTAGGGATGGGCAGAGGTGTACAGTACACCTTCATTTCGCCGTTATGTTTAAGTCCCATGTAATAGGTTGCGTGCCTATTGCCTTCAACCAGGCACAAATTCAGACCCCGGGCTGCTACTGAGAAATTCACATATACACCTACCAAGAGGATTGCTGATATGTTGCCAACCTTAGAGACAAAGTTGGAACGTCTCATGTGCCTGTAATTACACCGGCACCTATACCTTAAATGTCGAACGCGCACACGAGTGTTGATAAGTGTTGGACTCCACGTACGCAAGCCCCAAAGTCGGGTGCCATCCCACATTTGCCGTGCGGCGACAAGCCGCATGCGGCGGGTGACTAAAGTCGACAGTGTAAATGGTCAGTTCATAGATAATACACTACACTACACTACGGTCAGTTGCAGGCGTTCACTCGCCGCATGAGGTGTGTTTTGTGCTGTGTTGTTCCGCTAGAAATGAACAAGTCGCAAGCGATTTTTGTCGACCGGTATAAATAGGGTGGCGATTCGATTTTTACAAGCGACGCGACTAGTGACTTGCCCCACGGCAAAAATCGACCCGTGTAAATCCCCCATTAGTGCTGTTGTTGCAGGTAGTCATGATGTTAGTGTAGTACAAGTAGTTAGCTTAGTTTAAGTATTTTACTTCCCCACCATTGGCTGAAGACCCTTCAGGTCTCGCGAATAACTGCCTGGTTACGTAGAAGAGGTCGCCAAGGACCATCTACAGCAGTGCAATAGAAAAAAAAACCCCGGACGAAATCTTTCACAAGGAGCTCGACTAAGTACTCTTAAAATAACAATAGAATATTAGACTACTATTAAAAATGAACAACAATTTGGTATTATTTTAAAGAAAGTATAGAAAGAAAACGGAATGTCAAAAAAAAACCATGAAGAAATAGAGGAGATACGAGTACACGCTTTCGAAGTTTGTGGAGAGGGCATTTTCTTTCCTTGTCACACTAAACGGATATTGTACGGAGTGATGTCAAGTCACTATGAAGTTTTTAAGGTATGACGTCATTTTTAAGTAGTGTTGTCTCTGTCTCGTGAACGATTTAACA
Organism: Amphipyra tragopoginis; assembly: GCA_905220435.1. NCBI lineage: Eukaryota > Metazoa > Arthropoda > Insecta > Lepidoptera > Noctuidae > Amphipyra > Amphipyra tragopoginis. The sequence continues at coordinate 19,933,303 of HG992009.1, forward strand.
TTGTTTATAATTTGGGCAGTTTATTAAATATTTCATTGGTTTTTTGACTGTTGCTTAATGTATTTGTTATACTTTCGAGATTTGTAATAAAAAAACAATAGTCAGATACTCTATTATGTCACTTCAATACATTCTACGTCAATGTTTCCAGTAATAATGTGTAATTACGACCATCGAACGAGGTAGGAGATGCAGCCATTAATTTTAAATGAACTTTATTACCTCCTTTCACGTATCTTCACGATACATCGTGATACTGCCTTGTTGCTAAAAGACGGTTACACACGATACAGAGACCCAATTCTCTTAAAATAAATCTTGAAAAATCACAATCGAACCAAGGCCGAACCTTTCATTCAGACAGTTCTCAATTTCAAAAGCTATCTTATTATTTGACACAAAAAACAAAACCAATCATTTTGAAAGTTTTCGAAAACAAAAACTGACTGACGGTTGTGGTTCGATTGCGTTTGGCAACAATTTATTTTAGGAGAATTAGGCCCCAGATATTGTAAGATATATATGTAAAGTATTATTTTATATAAGTATACAAGGTATAACTTAAATAACGCACAACCTCTTAAGGGGTCACTGTACTCATCTTTATGAACAACTTTTACTATGGGACCAAACTAGAAATCGCGAAAAAAAAATAGCTGTTCCCTACATTTATGTCCGTGTAACTCGTCAAAATTTAGGGAACAATAGATTTCTTTTTCGCGATTTCGTGTTTGGTCCCATAGTAAAAGTTGCATCCAGCGGATTCCCGCGACCTTCAACAGGTCATCGGTCCACCTTGTGGGAGGCCTACCCACGCTGCGTCTTCCGGTACGCGGTCGCCACTCCAGAACCTTTCAGCCGCATCGACCATCCGTTCTGCGAGTAACGTGCCCCGTCCACTGCCACTTAAGGCGAGCTGAACCCTGGCGCGGTAGGTTTTGCTTGTTTTAGAACTCATTTTTGATAGGCAAATTAAAACATTTAGAACCCAAAATAAATTTATATTTTAGGATGCATTCCTTCTCTATACCATGTACCCGTTCAATACACGATGCAATATAGTTTTCTCAATAGAAAAAAATACTGAAGTTACTTCGATTTGCAGTTTTTTATAAGCAAAATTTCATTTTAAACAAGTACTTACTATAATACATTTTTATAATTAATATTAATTTATAGGTAATTAATTTTGAAATCGATTCTACCTGATCGTTTTTTTTTATTACATTTATATATTTTTTATCGATTTTTAAAGTGATTTTCGGCCCGCGCGTCTTCGCTTACCCGATTGCCGTCGCTTACCCGATTACCGCGCCAGGGTTCAGCTCGCCTTAAGTTTAGCAATTCTTCGAGCTATGTCGGTTACCTTGGTTCTCTCTCATCATTTCTGATATGAACACGCAGGGTAACCCCGAGCATAGTCCTCTACATTGCCCTTTAATGCCAATTCCATGCCTAATTCTCATGCACCCTTATTATCGTATCTTTTCCGTGTGTGATACCTTCTGATACTATACGTTTCTATGCGCAGATACCCGCAGATAAAATATTGCATCAGCACTTTGTAATGTAACAGACGGCCCTAGGTTCTCCTGAGCACGTCTTCTACACCAGTTGTAAAGAATGGTGTAGAGCATTCAATACCTAGTACGTAAACATAACCATAATAAAATGCTTATAGAATGAGAGGCAGGATAGTTTTACGTCCCTTGGGGTAGTCAGCGAGTTCCTTCTTGTAGTTTCGGTGTTCACCAATGGCCCACACATCCATTTGGTAGAAACCGGCGGCAGCAAACAGTCCGGGTGGGACGCAATTAGTCATGACCATAAAGGATAGCCAGGATCCGAACTCGTAAGTGTAGTTAGGGCAGGAGGCGGAATTGAAAAGAAGGGAGAAGGGGTTACCATCGGGCACCGGAATGCAACCTCACTTTGGTACCATGGGAACGCAGGTTCTTCAACAGTTGTGGCTGCTCAGGTTGTCCAGCTCACATTAGACATCCTCCGAGTCCCATGTAAAAGCAAGTGTTGCTTAGAGCAGTGTATAGGGGTGGTTGATGCATCAAGCCACATAAAATATAAACAGCCACTAAGTAGTTTCAAATCTTGTATATTATTTATATAGGTTACAGACAATAATACAATTATAAAGCTCTTGTATCAAAAAATCCTCCATCGTAAAAAAACAAGTCCAAAAATCGAATATCAAAACCATAGTGGTATAAAAAAGTCATCATTCTCCTGCCCTTATCCCAATTTATTTGGGGTCGGCGCAACATGTCTTTTTCTTCCATACTTCTCTATTAGTCGTCATCTCGGTAGTCACCCCCTTTCTAACCATATCATCGTTCACACATTCCATCCATCGTTTCTTTGGTCTTCCCCTACTCTTATAGCCATCGACATTCATACTCAAAACTCTCCTCACTACATTTTCCTCATTTCTCCGTAACACGTGCCCATACCATGATAACCGATTTCCACACAACTTTTCAGTTATCGATGCCACTTTCAAACTTCCTCTTATGTACTCATTTCTTATTTTATCCATTCGTGTAACACCACACATTCCTCTTAGGTCTTCAGGTCTAATCATGCTTTTGTATATCTTCCCCTTAAGTTTAAGGGGAATGCGGGAGTCGCAGATTGTTCCCGTGACCTGCCGCCATTTCATCCATCCAGTGTTAATTCTGTGCTTAACCGTCCGATCTACTTCACCATCGCTTTGCACAAGTGAACCGAGATACCGAAAGTCGGAGCAGACTGGGAGAAGTCCGCCATCAAGCGCTATGGCTTCAGAACAGTGGCTTCAGTGGTATAAAAAAGTATAATATATAAATGGCCAGTAGGTGAAATGACAATGAAGAAGGTGATACTACAACCTATGTTCTGTTCTGGCTAGCCTTGTCCCAACTAAGTTGGGGTCCGCTTCTAGTAACCAAATGTGGCTGAATACCTGTACTTTACACGGAGCGACTGCCATCAAACCTATGCAACCCAGTTACTGGGCAATGCCGATATCCTAAAGTTAAACCGGTTGTCAGACTTCCGGGCTTCTGACGACCCGTAGCGACTGTCATAGGTATTCATATGAAACCCGGGACCAACAGCTTAACTTGCTCGCTGAGACATGGACGGGTCTCGATGTATAGCGAACAGTACCCGTCTTCGGACAGACAACGGCAAGCGTAGCTTAACCTTGCAAATCGTATTATGATCCGTGCGGTTTTTAATAAGCCACGAGTTCCTCTAACATCATATATATCAGATGAGATCTCCACTGACACTACCCGTGTGTACAGTCTTTAATTCCTATTTAAGTACTTACTACTACAAAAGCTAGATATTCTATTTGCATTTTTGTATGTCATGGATTTCCGCAAAGTAACGCCTGATTCCATCATTTATTTTTCCTGTGGTGGCATTGCTGTCTATCCAGTCTATCCAGATGCAACTGAATACCAGAATTTTACACGGAGCGACTGCCATCAGACTTCTGTAACCAAGTTACTGGGCACTGCCGATAACATAAGGTTAAGAGACTTCAGACTTTCGGGATTTTGAATACCCGTAACGGCTGTCATAGGTATTCGTAAGCCACCTGGAACCGAAGGTCTCTCCGAGGCATAGAGGCGTCTCGATGTGTAAACAGTCCCGGATCTTGAATTTTTTCGAGGCGGGCCATGAACTGGAAAATGCCGCCAATTTTTTGCTTTTATTATCATCATCTTTTCATCAGCCATCAGCCGTCCACAGATGGACATCCCTCAAAGAACGTCACAACGACTGGTCTAGCGCTGCTCTTTCTCCGTTAAGCCTATTTTTTTCCAAATATACATACATGGACGTGTCGGACATATATTTTAGTTAGGATAGGACAGGACCGTGTGAAATGAAACATGAGATTAAACGCGATTGTTTATGCCTACGCGCCCCGCGGATTATAATTTATGTGCTAAAAGTACTGCGCGTCTCAGTCATCAAAGTTGCGTTATTGATGAGTTGTGTATTCGTCTGCCAAGTTTGAATTTTCCGCCCGGGGTATGGGCTCCGTCTTGCCCCCCCGTAGATCCGGAGCTGTCTGTAACGATCGGTCACCGATTGACGGAAAGACCGCAAACGCAGTTTGACCTCGCAGATCGTACTATTGTTATTGTGGAGTGAATGAACAGACCCTCCACGAGTGACGTTGCTTAAGTACGTCCGGCGCTCCCTGGGCAGTCAGCCCCGCTACTAACCTTACTGACTGGGTAATCTTTCACCGCGGCATGAGCTATTGTCATATAGCTCGTGCTGACACGAGAGAACAAGTTGTTAATTAGCCACGAAGCCCTTTTTAGTTAAGATGTGTCGCCCATTGAAAAATTAAAGAAAAAGTGACGTGACCAGTGGGCTGGCTTGTTTTTCGTCCAAATAATTAGCGTTGCCATACAACGTGGTAACGCTGCCAGCTTTTTGGAGCACGCTTTCAGACGACAGCGATGGGGATTAATATTTTGATGCACTCTTTTAATTTAATTTCACTCGCCCAAGTGTACCGAAAACGATACGGCCGCCATTGTTTATCTATTGTGTCTATAATTACAGTACTACACAGGTTAATATAGGGCATTTTAGTCTAGGATACAATTTTTCTTTGTTTGTTTTTAAGTAGTATTTAAAAGAAGAATATTTTTTTCAGAAACACAAATACGTTTACAAAATAAAACAAGAACATAATAAAATTGCAATCAAAATCATAAAAGTAATTAACGAGAAGAAGACCACTAAAAATGAAAATGACTGCTACTTACTCTACTTAAATGAAACATAATAAAGACGTTTAATTAGTCTAGTAGATACAAAATAGGGCAACACAGAAGGTTCAAGGCTGTTGCCTTAATAAGTAAAAAGTTTTAAGCAAGGCTTCAGCGCTTAAGTTTTTATTAAATGTAATAATTTGGTAAATAGGCCAACTCGCCCTTACTGATGGCAGGTTTTTTTTTAATCTACCTAAGGCCTCATTTATAGAGACGCGGGGCGTCGCGCGTCGCGTGCGGCGTGGCGTCTCGCGATGCGTCGTACGATTTTTCTGTTTACGGAGCGGCGGCGCGTGCAGCGGCCTGCATCAGCACACGCGCAAACACAAACATATGGCAATGTACGATGTTGTTTATGAAGATGTGTTGTGTACGACGCCGCGGGCCCCGCCGCGGTTGACGCTACGTTTTACAGTGGACGGAGAATTGCAGTAATAGCTGGTCGCAACGCTGCGTGCGCCGCCGCGATAAACGTCGCGTGCGACGCGGCGATGCCATCCGCGGGTTCCGCCTGCATTTCAAACAAACGCGTGTAAAATCGCTTCTCCGTAAACGCTTTCATACAACGCCATATGTTTGAATTCAGTGCGAGCCGCGCCGCACAACGCGACGCGCGACGCCCCGCGTCTCCGTAAATAAGGCCTAACCGGACTGTTTTTGGCGAGACCTGAAGGGTCTCCAGCCAATGGTGGGGAAGTAAAATATTTAACCTAGGCTAACTACTTATACTACACTAACGTCACGACTACTAGCAACAACAGCAGTCAGGGCGCCCCTTAGTAGGACTCAGACCTCGGCTTATGACGTTGCTGGCGGGGGGTCGGGGGAGGAGATAACTTGATGAAGGCTGTACTATCGGTGTGACTGCAGAGTCTAAAGAGACGACCGGCTCTATGACGGGAGAGCTCGGTGTATCGTGATTGGCGGTAGGAAGTCGCAACAAAACTGGCGGCGGACGCTAACTGATGGAACATGGTAACCGCTGCATCATCATCATCATTCAGCCCAAAGACGTCCACTGCTGGATATAGGCCTCCTTTAAATGGAGGGGGGCTTGCCGTAATCGCCACGATTGGCAGGCTGGTTGGCGATCTCAGTCATCATCTGCCTAGCCTTTTCTCAACTATGTTGGGGTCGGCTTCCAGTCGAACCGGATGCAGCTGAATATCAGTATTTTACATAGAGTAACTGCCTATCAGACCTCCACAACCCAGTAACTGGGTAATACGATACTCTTGGTAAGACTGGTTGGCGTTGGGTTGGGTTGGCGATCGCAGTATGGTTGTTAAAATACTCAGAGAACGCTGCTGCCCATCCTCTAGAGAATCCCTTAGTCGCCTTTTACGATCCCCGCGGGAAGATATGAGGTAGTGCTATTCTTTAAGTCCGGCACTACACGAGACCGCTGTATACAGGGTGGTAATTTGAGATGGGGCATGAAGGGCAGCTACCTTAACCATTGTAGTTACAGAAAAACGTTCTTAGGAGACCGTCCTTAACTTTTGGAATAATTTCTGTCTGCATTCACAGAATTTGACGGCAGAAATAGGTATAGTGAATGTGTCTTCCCTGGACGCGTTCTTTCGCTCTACTACTACTATTTACTACTCTGGAGATACTTCAATACACGAAGACGCTCTCCACTCTTTGTCTAAATCGCTACAGTACAAAAATGTGCATTATAAATTGCTATTGTGTTAGTTTTATCACCACACAATAGATAGATGTGTGCATACGCACACTAACATAAGAAAATAATAAGAGATGTGTGCATACGCACCAAGCGGCTACCTCTCACAAAAAGGAGTGGGGTGCGTCATCGCGGATTGAACGCACTGTCACATCTTCTAGAAGGGTCTGCATAAACCTTCTGTATTTCTCTTTCTTAGGGTATAGCCCTATTTGATATGCAAGCGTTCGTGCCAAAAGATTGCATTTGAAACCTTCAGTGTTGCCACAATTAAGTCAGTTTTGTTATTCAAATTGGCAACACTTGAATATTCAGATTTTAAATCGTATGCAGTAAAACATGACGCTCTTCTGTTGTCTTAAGGCGAAAGTGGATAGGAATTACCGTTTTATTTTTTTAGTCGTCTGGAGGTTAGCTTAAAGTACCTACCTATGATACAAGGTTAGTCGGAAAGGGGATACTAATCCGCGAGCCACTTAAAGTATCGCTGATGTCTTTCGTAGCAAATGTAAAGATGACAGAATTCGTTTATTATTATCGATTTAAAGAAATTTAAAGAAATTTCTCATAAGAACTTACATGGTTCGCTTAAAATGAGATACAAAGTTCTTAATATAATAATAATTATAACATTCATCTCTGGAGGTGTTACAATGTGTGAACATACTTCTTAAGTTTACTTTTAAACAAACTAACACTATCGGTTTTCTTTAATTCCTCCGGCAAACTATTGAATAGCTGTGCTCCCTCAACCAATATTGTCTTTTTACCGTAATTAGTCAGTGCACGTGCGGTCATTAATTGGAACTTGTTTATACTCCTTAAATTGTATGCTAATATTTTTTTGCTAACCGACTTCAAAAAGGAGGAGGTTCTCAATTCGGTTGTATTTTTTTATTTATTTTTTTATTTTTATGTTTGTTACCTCATATCTCCGTCATTTATGAACCGATTTGAAAAATTCTTTTTTTGTTCGAAAGAGTATACTTCCTGATTGGTCCCATATAAATTTTGTTATGATTAGACCGTGAACTTCAGAGATATGGAACGGAACTCCTCATCGGATCAAAGCAAAATTCTCAAATTACTAATATTGCTTTTTTATATTTGTTGTTGGGAACTGACTACTGGAAAAGAGGAGGGGGTGCGTGTCCCCCCTTCCCCCTTTAGAATGTTTTCATTATATCGTGTAAGGTATCATTTGAAAGGACTTTTTATGCCCGACTACGTCAAAGCTAAAAAGAAGGGTTATGAAGGAGGGGGTTAAAATTCTGACACTAAAACGTATTTAATAAAAAAAATACTTAAAAAAAAGTAAAAACCGACTTCAAAGAAATACTAAAAGGAGTAAAATAATTACCGTAATATAAAATTAACAGTTTCAGAAGTCGGTGCAACTCTACACTGAAGCAAATAGAAGCCACCGACTTCTGAAACTGTTAATTTTATATTATGGTAATTATTGTACTCCTTTTAGTGTTTCTTTGAAGTCGGTTTTTACTTTTTTTAAAGTTTATTTTTTATGTAGTTGTATGTTTGATTGAACGGAGTAGTAATATTTTTAATGAGGACGCAAGTGTTAATGTGTAAAGCAGTGTGAGATTCAGTAGGTTTGTTTTTTCGTACAATGTTTTAGTTGGGTGAAATAAAGATTTTATAATTTTGTTTTGTGTTCTTTGTAGAGAGTTAAGGTCAGATTTAGAGGCTGATCCCCATATCTCGATTAAGTATTCTAGAACAGATTTTACTAGTGAGTTGTATATGACTAGACGTATTTTTTTCGGTTTTAGTTTGTAGATTTGCGTAACGCTCCTAGCAATGTTATTAATTTTGTTTTAACATGATCGATGTGTAGTTTCCAATTAAGCTTGTCGTCTACCCACAGTCCAAGATACTTATCATGGCTAGACCGCTTGATTGTTACTCCGTTGATGGTGAGAGGTGTAAATTCTGGTAACAGTTTGTTTTTAGTTAGTTATTATTAATTCCAAACAAAAATTAAATTATGTTATCACTTCAAAATATCGACAACCCTGATTTAGTTACAAATTCACAAAATGGACCAGTTAATCCGCGACCCCTTTGACCTAAAATGTAAACACAGCTGATGATTCATACATTTTAAAATGTTTTTTTTTATGAAATTTTTAACAAACGGCAATTTCTCTAAAACTCTTGACTTTTCGGGATAGTAGTAAAATAAAAGTTATTCATTATTATAGTCCGGTCAAATTAGACATTTCAAAGTGCAATAATTCGCATAGAGCTGAAAATTGGTACGAATGTTCGGAACATCATTATAAATCAAATGTAAAAAGTCCCCAGCGATCCCACACTTGCAAAAAAAAATATTCAAGGTCAAAGTTCGCAAATATTCGATATCAGTGATAAAGAATACAACTTTTTCAACCATTATATCTCAGAAACGGTGACGTTTAGGAGAAAAATTTTAGACAATTCTTATAGAGAATTGCATAATCTATAATTTTTGTCTGACCTATTTTTATCATAAAACTTACCGTTTGGCTAAAAAACGCAAAAAACCCATATTTGCGAACTTTGACCTTGAATATTTTTTTTTGCATGTGTGGGATCGCTGGGGACTTTTTACATTTGATTTATAATGGTGTTCCGAACATTCGTACCAATTTTCAGCTCTATGCGAATTTCTGTTAACCTACCCCTATTTTTTGAGCTAACTTGACCGGACTAATTATGAGTTTATTAACACTTTTGGATTAGTACCCATTTCCGACTAACATTGTATAATATTTATATGACCGGGAAAGGAGATAAGGAAACGCCTATGTCCGGCCATGGATTGTGATAGGCGGATAGGAGTTAAGTTAAGAAAACTATACACATACACACGCGAGCACTAAACCCGGGTCACCAACATAAACTACTAAGAATGCTAACATAATCAAATTGTGGAGCCGCCACAAAATTAAGAGTATTTTATAGACTATTTAAGGCGAGCTGAACCCTGGCGCGGTAGGTTTTGCTTGTTTTAGAACTCATTTTTGATAGGCAAATTAAAACATTTAGAACCCAAAATAAATTTATATTTTAGGATACATTCCTTCTCTATACCATGTACCCGTTCAATACACGATGCAATATAGTTTTCTCGATAGAAAAAAATACTGAAGTTACTTCGATTTGCAGTTTTTTTACAAGCAAAATTTCATTTTAAACAAGTACTTACTATAATACATTTTTATAATTAATATTAATCTATAGGTAATTAATTTTGGAATCGATTCTACCCGATCGTTTTTTTTTATTACATTTATATATTTTTTATCGATTTTGATTTTCGGCCCGCGCGTCGTCGCTTACCCGATTGCCGTCGCTTACCCGATTACCGCGCCAGGGTTCAGCTCGCCTTAAGAAGTTTAGTGAATTTTGTTTGAATATTATTAAAAAGTCTCATCATTCCGCCGAAAAACGTCTACTGCTGGACATAGGCCTTGCACGCTTGGCAGGCGGGTTGGCGATCGCAGTATGGTTGCTATTAGCACTCAGAGAACGCTGCTGCCCATCCTCTAGGGAGAATCCCTTAGTCACCTTTTACAACACCCACGGGAAGAGATGGGGTAGTGCTATTCTTTAAGTACGGCACCACACGAGACCGACGAGAGATAGATTAAAAAGTCTAAAAAATACTTTTATTTGAATAAGCTATCATTCTTAGTTACCGCGATATTAAGGTTTATGTTGGTGACCCTTATTCAGCTCTCCCGACTGTATTCTTGTCTAGGACATCTCATCATCAATCATTCATTACACCACACATCCTCTTTCCGTACGTGACACAGTTTACGCGACCTTAGCATTGATTCTCACACCTTATTAACAATAACGAACCGGTTCTTACTTATACCCTTTTCACCGAGATACGAGTTCCTAGCCTACTGCAGACAGCAGTGCAGCAGACGACGTGTCGCTGCGACACTACTGGTTTCTATGTATTTCTATGAAATACCTTTCACAGCTAGCGACACGTCGCCGACCGCAAATCAGTAGTGCCACCGACGCTGGAGCGACAACACGTTGTATCTTTCTCAAAAAATGAGTTTTTCCAATTCCGAGGACGACAAACTGATAAACTGCAGCCATCTGCCACTGCAGTTAGGTTGCAAGCCATGACTGCAGCGACATGACGCTGCGACGTGTCGCTGCAATATGTCGCAACGTCACGTTATCAGCTGCTGCTGTCTGCAGTCGCCTTCGAACTCGTACCTTAATTTGATTCCTGACGTTTCTCTACAAAGCGTTGCCATACAAAGAATATCAATAATTTTTAAAAAACAAAACATTGATGATATAGCTGTGGCGGCATCTATCTCGCCACATGCGAACTATCGAACTATCCTACATCGCGCAATCAAGATTTAACACGCAGATAGTATATATACAACCTCCCAACATCAACCGTTGGGCAGTAGCCCGCCAGGCACAAGACTCCGCCTGGTTGGAGGATCCTCCCTTTGGTTGAAGGAACACCACACCAAGTTTCTCCTCATTGGTGACCCCGACGTGATCGTCACAGACAGTGTTTCCACACTGGTGACGTCACACACAACCTTCGAACCTCGGCAGCCACATCATCACTCCCTCAGCAGCTCAGCATTCAATCGAGCAGCAAGCAGCGAGTCCCACAGCCAGCCAGCATCCTCGGCTTCAACGGGTGATGTGACCACTAGCCTGCAGCGAACGCGCAAGCCTGGTCACGACCCCCAGCCCACTCCAGCATCATGGCGCATCATACGGCACTTCGGCCGGTCAACTAACAGAGGCACTTCTCTCCTGGTCGACGCAGTCCACAGCCACCGCTCACAGTTTCGACTCAAAGAAACCCTTCACTGGCCCTGGCAAGTTCTCAAGACTCAACGACCGCTAGCTCATCAAGACGATCGACCTCCGGTCTCAGGGGGGAGTGATGTGGCGGCATCTATCTCGCCACATGCAAACTATCGAACTATCCTACATCGCGCAATCAAGATTTAACACGCAGATAGTATATATACAACCTCCCAACATCAACCGTTGGGTCCCATCCTTAGCGCACGCAGTAAATTGTCACTTAGAAATAAGCTGAGAATCTACGTGACGTGCATCCGCCCCATCTTGACTTACGCTAGCGTCGTGTTCGCACACGTTAAGCCTTGTCGTTTCAAATCCTTCCAAACCCTCCAGAATCGAGTGTTGCGCAGAGCCGCGGCTGCCCCGTGGTTCATGCGTAACGTCCAACTCCATCTCGATCTAAAAATGCCAACCATCAGGCAATACCTCAAACGCATTTCCAAGCGTTACTTCGACACTGCCCCCCTCCATCCGAACCCCCTAGTCGCCGTAGCGGCCGACTACAGTCCCTCTCTCATAAGTAAAGTTCGCCGTCCCAGGCACACACTTTTAGAACCCGATGGCGAAATAACCCTCCTCCAGGAGGCGAGTAAATCGACCAGCACAATACACAACGTCCGCCGCCGTCCGGCATACCGTCCTCGCCGACGAGGCCACGTCCCACCGCCGCCGGTCACGATCCACCGAGCTCTTCCGTCGTAGAGCCGGTCGTCTCTTCAGACTCCGCAGTCACACCGATAATTCAGCCCTCATCAAGCTGTCTCCCCCCCCCCCTATGTCCACGCCAGAGGTCGGAGGTCCGAGTCTCACTAGGGGTCGCCCTTAGTGCTGTTGTTGCAGGTAGTCATGATGTTAGTGTAGTACAAGTAGTTAGCTTAGGTTAAGTATTTTACTTCCCCCCATTGGCTGGAGACCCTTCAGGTCACGCCAATAACTGCCCGGTTACGTAGAAAACGTCCCCTAGGACGACCTACAGCAGTCAAATTGAAAAAAAAAAAAAAAAAAACAACCGTTGGGCAGTAGCCCGCCAGGCACAAGACTCCGCCTGGTTGGAGGATCCTCCCTTTGGTTGGAGGAACACCACACCAAGTTTCTCCTCATAGCTATTATACGGTTTTTGACGATGTCGTTTAGGTTTTTTCGATAGCAGTATACTTATAGCTAAAATTTACGAAATGACCGAGATGTCAGAACTCATCTTCGGGTCAAAAGAGCATAGCAAATCGATAAAGAAAATGTTTCACCCGACTACTATCGGCTAGTAAAGGCTCTTGCTTCAGCGGATGCCCCATGTGTCAAAATTGTTCCAGTAGGTTGGACACTGTGATATCAGTACTTATAATTCTGCTGTGCTAACGAAGAATGCAGTAACTCTATTTTGGACGATTTTAAATTGTACGAGTATATCTAATATACATATGTCGGGTGTAAAAAGACCCTTAACGATAACGAAAACCACATATTCTACCCATCATTGGGATCATTTTTTCTACCAGGCCATACCTGGGAAACCATTGGTTTTGGAGATATTGAAGGTCAAAGTATACATATTTTTTTTAGTTTTTTCCAGAAACGCACTTTATGCGATAATACTAAACTTTCTTCCAAACAACCTTATCAAAATTTTCAATTTTTCCGCACAAATTACGCATTTGAAGTTACAAAAACGCAACGAAGATCAAACGCACACGACCGCCTTAGCTCAGCTGTGCGGCCGCTACACGCATGCAAACTCGCGGCATCGCCACAACCACACATTGCGCTCTACAAAAAAAAACGTTTTTTTTGCCAAAAAATAAAAGTCGTTTCCCAGCAATTATTTTTGGTCAATGTAGTTTAGTTTGATGTACAGAGTGCGTAGATTTCGGCTATGTGATGGGTCTTTTTACACCCTGTATATTAAGGTATATAATTCGAAATCGTCCAGGGTCGAGCTACTGCATTCTTCGTTAGCACGGCAGAATTTTGCTGCGTACATTATTTTTTAGGGTTCCGTACCCAAAGAGTGCCAACGGGACCGTATTACTAAGCCTACGCCGTCTGTCCGTCCGTTCGTCTGTCTATCGTAGGACTGCATCTTTTTACCGTAATAGTTAGCTAGTTGAAATTTTCACAGAATATGTATTGCTTACCTTCGGTTTCTGAATTGATACCTCGGGATCAGCAATAATTAAGTAGTATTTGAGTACGGAGTTGTCAAAAAAGTGCTTTAAAATCCGTATTTTTTTTGACAACTCCGTACTCAAATACTGCTTATCCTAGAATTCTCAATTCAGAAACCGGAGGTAAGTCTATCAGGGCGAATAATAAAAACTCTAAATTTAAAGAGATTGACCTCCGGTTTCTGATTTCAGAATTCTAGGATAAGCAATGCTAAAGTAAAATTTGAGTACGGAGTTGTCAAAAAAATGCTTTATTTTTTTTGACAACTCCGTACTCAAATATTACTTAAATATTGCTTATCCTAGAATTCTTAATTCAGAAACCGGAGGATAGAGTTTGATTTGGGTTGAGTTGAGTTGCAGTTCGATTGTGATTTTAAACAATTTTGTTAATAGAATTCGCTTCCTGCAAAGAGATATTGTGACACCTCTGCAATATTACAGCATCTCCCCAACCGCAACCCACTCATAAAATTGACTGGCTTTAAGGGTGAAGAATTTTAAATTAATGGCCTCCAACCAAAGAACAAATTTCTTGTATGATGCTTGCGTAATCTTCACTGTATATTACGCAACGTAATCATGAAATCCGTTTCTAATTGGAATCTACGCATTTAATCAATTAAAATCCTACTGGGAGCGACGGGCTTTACGTGCTCTTCGAGGCATGGATTTTATCGTATTATTATGAATTCCGTGTTTTGAAGCACGCAAGGCGTCATACTAAATGGCAGGCGGCCGCGCGATCGTGCCCTGCGATATTTTAATTTGTGAGATGAAATAGTGTTTTTACGATTTTGAATAAAACAATTTGGGCCTATAAAGCCGTCGTAAAAGATTAAGGACTCATTCACACGGGTTCCGTCATTGACGATACGTCATGACGGATGGATGGATGGATTGTTGAGGTGTTCCCTGCAAAGATACCAAAACCCTATCGCTATTGGTTCATAGACTACTTTCACCCACACTTATTAAACTTAATTTTTAAATTTGTAACCCCATAATATCCTAATCCTAATTATTATTTTATATTAATATTATAAATGCGAAAGTAAGTTTGTTTGTTTGTTACCTGTTCACGCCTAAACCACTGAACCGATCATCCTGAAATTTTGTATATACATTGTCAGGTTACAGAAACGGACATGTATAACATAGTCAGATCATATAATAGGGTACCTTTCATCCCGAAAAAAAGTACTGTTCCTGAGGAAAACAACAATAACGTTCATAGGTAGCGCCACGTTTCTTTCGAATCACGATTGAATTATATTATTATAGAAACTTTAGTAGTGTGTTAAGAGTTTTTTGAGCTTAATTAACGCGAGCGAAGCCGCGAGCAAAAGCTAGTTGTAAATAAATAAAAGAATAATCTCTACCTACTCCTCCTTAAGCTGTTTTTATTTATACAAGGTTAGTCGGAAAGGGGGTACTAATCCGAAAGGGTGTTAAAGTACACATAATAATGAATAACTTTTGTTCTACAACGTTCCCCAAAAGTCAATAGTTTAAGAGAAATAGCTGTTCAAAGATCTCAAAAAAAAAACGCTAAAATCTATCTATACCCAGTTATGATCAGCTGTGTTTGCATTTTAGGTTATATTTGGGGTCATGAATCAGAAGCACCAATTTCTGAATTTGTAACCAAAACAGGGATAAGAATTTTTGAAAAAACTTAAATAAAAATCATTTTATTTGGAAAAAAATATATCGAAATTTGAAATTTTAACACTTGCTTTAAGACAGTCATCAGTGATACTTTAAGTGGTCCGCGGATTAGTACCCCCTTTCCGACTAACCTTGTATAATATAACTACTTACTATGTTCTATCATTTAATTTCATCCGACGGACGGATCATTATATTGAGCGACGATGTCAAACGAGCCGTGAAATGACTATAGTGAACGACTACCCCTTCTGAATCGTCAATGAGGAAACAGAATGATAAATATTGCGTACGGGTACAATAGAGGAAAATTTTCCGGGAATATCTGGGAGACTTTAGATTTGGGTACAATTTAAATGCTCACCAAAATAATTTTTAGACCCTAAGACTAAGCACCAAGTAAAATATATTAACTTCAAATAAAATAAACCCACTCTATACCTATTCATTTAGGTGCCCAAGTACGAGTATACATATATTTCTATAACAAGATTCCAAGCAATATTCAAGACTTAAGTCTCAATAAATTAAAGTTCTTCGTAAAGCAGAAACTTTGCATTAAGGGTTTCTATAAAGTTAAAGATTATATGGACGATAAAAATGCTTGAAATTGAGCCGCTCGCTCTTATCACAGATACATCATTGAAATTACTTCATATTAATTGTTTTTTGTTTATTGACATTCTGCCTGATGATTTATTAATAATTATTATTACTGAATTATTATTTTTTTACCTTGACATTTTATCGACTATTATTATTAATCTGTCGTTTGTTTTTTATAATATTTTTTATTTAATTAAATTGTGAATGCGAGTGCTATGTAGGCTAGCTTTAAACACAATTTTCGTAAAACTGTATGGCGGTTTGAGTATTTTTTTGTAACCTACGCAAATGTCCGGCTGATTGGTGGCGTCGTGCGTCGGGTCGTTGAGCTCCCTAAAATAAATTTGAGCTACACGATGGCTGATGCATGCGTGTCGTCAGTTGGGACAGGTCAACTCAAACCCCCGGGGGTTGCGGAAGTATCGTTAGTTCCCGTGACCCCCGGCGCGGGTGTGAGATGAAACACCGGGGTGGTTTTAGTCAGAAAGAGTCTGATAGATCTCTCCGCCCACCACAGGGCGGAGGACATCCATGAGGATACCAACATGAGGTTGCCATAATACATAGGTATATCGCCACGCTTGGCAGGCGGGTTGGTGATCGCAGTATGGTTGTTAAAGTACTCAGAGAACGCTGCTATGTGTGTTATTGTGCTATTCTTTATATCCGGCACAACACGGAACACTTGCCCTGCTTGTTGTAAAAATCCTTATAAAAGAATTCGTCCGGGGAAGTACTACCACCGTATCTATTTCTGTAACGCGGCATTCTACGTGAGCGATCTAGAAGCAGCACGGTGCGACGCGAAAACAATAAACAGTCGATACCTGAGGCCTAATTCTCCTAAAATAAATCTTGATAAATCACAACCGAACCAAGGCCGAACCGTTCATTTAGACAGTTCTCAATTTCAAAACTTATCAAATAGTTTGACACAAAAAACAAAATCAATCATTTTGAAAGTTTTCGAAAACAAAAACTGATTTTTTGCTTTCGCTTTGCTTTTGATTGCGTTTGGCAACAACTTATTTTAGGAGAATTGGGCCCCTGTTCAAGTGGCCTTCGTGACCAAACGCATGCGGAGTGCGGTGCTGCACGGCGCGAAGCGAAGCGAATGCGATCAGTTGGCTTGATATTTTCGCGCGAACTGAATGCGGTGACGTACAGTGCTACTCAATGACGGCGGCACGTGGCGGCCCGCGGCGGGCGTTTCGCGAGCTCGTAGGATAAAGCCGCCGCTTCGCACCGCATCGCATTAAATGCGTGTGTCACCGCATCGAATCGCTTCGCAATTCGCGTCGCTTTGAACCGCCTATCGAGCCAGCATCGCTATTTCGATGACTTTACACGCACACAAGATTTTCCAACTCTTTAAGGTTGGCAAGGCATCAATCCTAAGGTGTTTAACATGTTTTACGAAGAACACTGCGTTCCATTCGCCGTGCGTCGGGTTGTTTACCATCAATTACATTAAAAGATACAGAGTCACGCATTTCAAATCTTTCACGCCCATAATTCAAACTGTCCACCCCCAAACTCCCCGCTAACAACACCCTTACCGAGGCCCGAGTCCCACTAGGGGTCGCCTTTAGTGCTGTTGTTGCTAGTAGTCATGATGTTATTGTAGTGTAAGCAGTTAGCTTAGGTTAAGTATTTTACTTCCCCACCATTGGCTGAAGACCCTTCAGATCTCGCCAATAATTTTCGTGGCGAGTCGAGATAATAGTACGACTTATGTCGTCTTTCGCTACACTGAAACAGTGAACGTTATCCGCGTAAATCACGATGGGTAACTTGCCTTGTCCCAACTTTCAATGTTAAGTTGTTATAAAGTTGTATCGCGCAAATTTACGTGACGTGGCGCCGCATGACGTCACTTGACACTCAATGTGCTACTAATGACGCTTCGAAGTGACAAGTAACATGAACACGAACCGATTTTTAACCCGCCACTGGTGACGTCAATTTGACTTACATTATTGGTGACGCCGCCGCGCCGGTCGCACGCACCAGGATTTTCAACCTAAGATTTTTCCAACAATCAACTAAGTATACACGCTACTTTCAGCTTGTTTAGTTTTATAAATAAATGTTTTTTGAACATAAAACATAGGTATTTAATAAATCACAGCTCGTTTATTAGTCATTATACAATTGCACGTGAACACTAAAAATTCCCAAGATTTTAAACTTACCTTTTTTAGGGTTCCGTACCCAAAGGGTAAAACGGGACCCTATTACTAAGGCTCCGCTGTCCGTCTGTCTGTCCGTCTGTCCGTTTATCTGTCCGTCTGTCACCAGGCTGTATCTCATGAACCGTGATAGTTAGACAGTTGAAATTTTCACAGATGATGTATTTCTGTTGCCGTTGTTATACAACAAATACTAAAAAACAGAATAAAATAAATGTTTAAGGGGCTCCCATACAACAATCGTGATTTTTCTGCTCGTTTTTGCTCGATATTGATAACGGCAACAGGTAGACGCTTGAAATATTCACAGAATATTTAGTTATACAATTTTCAAATTAAAAATAAATAATTAAAATATAATAAAACAAATATTTAAGGGGGGCTCCCATACAACAGACATGATTTGTTTGCCGTTTTTATAGATAATGGTACGGAACCCTTCGTGGGCGAGTCCGACTCGCACTTGGCCGGTTTTTTTAATTTAAAAACTCGCAGCAATCTTATAGATGTACCTATAACTAACTCAGCCGTTCGCCGTCGCAGGATGGACTGACGGGACATGAAATAAGTCAGCTACTCGAAATCACAACACAAATCGATGGCTGATGAAAAAGTCATGACTTTTTCAATCCACCCGGTCTCACAGACATATACGTCACCAGTGGCGGGTTAATAACGCAATAGGATTTTCATTCTCATCGGATAAAATCTTGAGCGTGAATGTCGCTGCCATTAGAATGTACTAAATACTACGTGTATCAAGTAGAGATGGTAAACTTTTTTTTAAATTACAAAATTCACTTTGAAGACCTTCGAAAATTGAAGAAAATAAATTTGATTGATTTTTGTGTAAAAACTACAGGTATTCTGGGATTTTCAAGGGTTGTAGTGGATAGCAGTGCTACTTAGGTTGCCGATACAAAAAAAAGCAGCAATATTTGAAAAGTTTTCGAAGGATTTCAATTTCTTTTACGGAATTAATAAAAAAAAGTTTTTTTTTTCTTTTTTCTCGAGTTGTCATGAGCAGGTCCATCCTTTGGTGTCCGCTTATCGTTGAATTTTGAGAAATACATACAAAATAAGAAGCCGGATAGTCGGCGCTCTTTGCCGAGTAGTCGCCAACGTGGACGGATATTTTACTTTGTTTTAAATTACTTTGTATAATGTCGATATCATAATTCAAACGTTTCGAACATTTATTTAATGCGTCGTTCATTCCGCCTACGCGGTGCGCCGTCACTCAGCACGCACACTAAGGATGTCTTTTCTTACCATTACGGAACCATAAAAATCAAGAACTAATTCTTCTCAGCAAACTATTCTAATTGTAAAATATTAATTTAATGTCACAACCCGGTTATTAAGTGGAAACGAGGACTTAATTTAGTTCATGTCGACAATTGACAACAGTTAATTTCCTCTGTCGGTTTCGCTCTAAATCACTGACCGTATTACGGAAATCCTTGGCATTTCAGAAAATTAACGCTAAAAGTTTGAAAATATTTCAAGTGTTGAGTCGAAATCCGGGGCATTTGGAGATGTGACCTTGGAGATATTTCAACAGAGGGAGATGTATAGCCTGTCCAATAAATTTGTGAAAGTTTTAAGGTAAAATCGCAGTAGAATGAGACGGTTGTTTGTCAAATATGGTGTGAAGCGCTCGTTAAGGTACTATTCCGAACCGAGCTGCCAACTGCAACTGTCGTCAGCGCGTGCAGCGACTGCATGAAGTCGGCCGCAGCTGCACTACTGGTTTGTATATATTTGTATGGCTAAATAATTACAGCCGCATAGACCGATCTTCCAGGTTAAGCCACGCTTGCCGAGGTTGGTCTGTGGATGGGTGACCATTTGCCATAGCGAGTTTCCTCCGTGCCTCGGAAAGCACGTAAAGCCGTTGGTCCCGGCTGTCATTTGTAGATCTTTGACAGTCGTTACTGTTGGTCAGAAGCCAGAAAGTCTGACAACCAGTTTTACCAAGAGTATCGTATTACCCAGTTACTGGGTTGTGGAGGTCTGATAGGCAGTCGCTCCATGTAAAATACTGATATTCAGCTGCATCCGGTTCGACTGGAAGCCGACCCCAACATAGTTGGGAAAAGGCTAGGCAGATGATGATGAAATGGCTTCCAAGCGCCGCTGCAGCAGCACGTGCAGTCGCCGTCGGCTTCATGCAATCGCTGCACGTGCTGTCGGCAGTTGCAGTTGGTAGCTCAGTTCGGAATAGTACCTTTATTGTTGATAGTCTTTAGGGTTCCGTAGCCAAAGAGTAAAACGGGACCCTATTACTAAGGCTCCGCTGTCCGTCTATCCGTCTGTCTGTCTGTCTGTCTGTCTTTCCGTCTGTCTGTCCGTCTGTCACCAGGCTGTATCTCACAAACCGTGATAATTAGACAGTTGAAATTTTCACAGATGATGTATTTCTGTTGCCGCTACAACAACAAATAAAAAAAAAACAGAATAAAATAAACATTTAAAAGGGCTCCCATACAACAAACTTGATTTTTTTTTGCTTGTTTTTGCTCGGTATTGATAACGGCAACAGGTAGACGCTTGAAATATTCACAGAATATTTAGTTATATATTCACTTTAAAAATAAATACTTAAATTAAAATAAGACAAATAATTAAGGAGGGCTCCCATACAATAGCCATGTTTTTTTTGCCGTTTTTATAGATAATGATACGGAATCCTTCGTGCGCGAGTCCGACTCGCACTTGGCCGGTTTTTTTATTTTTTATGAATGACATATCTTTATCTTTTATGAAAGTCATATCATTAATAATAGTATTACTGCTGGAATATTTCCCGAGAGTCTAAAAACCGTCGTAGTTAAGCCACTTTTCAAAAAGAACGATAAAGAAAATATGGCAAACTATAGACCAATTGCTCTCATCCCAATATTTTCAAAAATAATGGAGAAAGTGATCTATGAGTCACTTTATAACTTTTTAACAAAATTTAATATTCTTTGCGACGAACAGAAAGGGTTTAGAAAGAACAAAAATATAAATATGGCTGTTTATGACTTGTTAAACATAATTATGAAAAATGTAGATACTAAAACACCTGTATGTGCAATATACACAGACATGTCAAAAGCATTCGATTATGTTAATCATGAAAAGCTCTTGGAAAAATTAAACGCCTATGGCATACGTGGAAATGCTCTTGATTTAATAAAATCATATTTAAGTGACCGTAAGCAAGTTACAGAAGTTTCCAGAGTTTGTATGAAGTCTAAACGAGAAATAAAACATGTATCTTCTTATAGATACATCAAATTCGGCGTACCACAGGGGAGCGTGCTCGGGCCGCTTCTCTTCTTACTCTACATAAACGATCTGCCACGTCAAATTTCTAATCCAATGATATTGTTTGCTGACGATAGCACAGCAATAATTAATTGTATTAATAAAGAGAAATACGAAATTGATATTAATAACGTTTTAAAAACAATTATCAACTGGCTCAATAATAATAATTTATTAATAAATATAGAGAAAACTAAAGTTATGCATTTTTATCAACGTATACACGCCGACGAATTAAATTTGAATTACAACGGTCAAACAGTCGATAAAGCAAGTGTAGCCAAATTTTTAGGAATTTTAATTGATAGCAAACTTACATGGAAACCACAAGCCGAAGCTATTTGCAAAAAATTAGGTTCATCAGCATATGTTCTGTATAACCTTTCCAAAAAGGTAAACATCAATACTGTACTGGTTGCTTACCATGGCTTAGTGGTATCGAATTTAAGGTTTGGTGTCATATTTTGGGGCAATTGTTGTGAACGAGAGAATGTTTTTAAAGCCCAAAAACGCTGTCTAAGAGCAATGTTTAAATTAAAAGTTACAGACAGCTGCAAAACTTTTTTCATTGACAATAAACTACTAACTTTTCCTTGTCTTTACATATTAGAGCTTTGCATTTTCGTCAAAAGTAATAGTAACTTATTCCCTACTTTGAAAGACACAACAAGCCGAAGTGCAACAATCAGATCTCAGTATAAATATATGTTATGTACCGGTGCTCACAA
Source organism: Amphipyra tragopoginis (assembly GCA_905220435.1). Lineage (NCBI taxonomy): Eukaryota > Metazoa > Arthropoda > Insecta > Lepidoptera > Noctuidae > Amphipyra > Amphipyra tragopoginis. The sequence continues at coordinate 19,955,335 of HG992009.1, forward strand.
AACATCTTTATTAAAAAAAAGTGTTTTAGGTATGGCGCCTGTAATTTATAATAAGGTTCCAAGTAGTATCAAGGAGCAACCTTTAAGAATTTTTAAAAAACAGCTTTCTTCCTTTTTAATACAAAAATGTTATTATTCTGTATCAGATTTCATAACAGACAAAGTATAGCTATGTTATTAATTATTATGATTTTTAATTCGTTTTGATTTTTTTATTTTATTATTTGTTACAAGATAATTTGATATAGATTTTTTGTGAAAGTTTTTAAATTGTAATTGAAAAGTCTAAATTTTTGCATGCCAAATGGTAGAATGTACCAGGAACAAAAACTAAAATTAATGTAACAACTCATGTATTTACCTACATTCAATGCAAATAAATTATTTCTATTCTATTCTATTCTAATGACGTTCGTATGCAATGTTTTTGATTTCAATATACAGGCTGTAAACATATTCGGGTAATTCCTTCAAACTTCGTGATTTTAGTGACACAGATTGACCCTGCAAAAGATTTCTCCAGAATCAACAAAAAAAAAACATGGCGTTCCCTAATTTGAGTCATTTTAGCGCCCCGAGTTATCGGACTGCGCGGAGCGATATCGCGCTAGCCGTGCCCGTCAGCTGTTATTCATTTATGACGGCACGGAAACGTTCTATCATATAAAAAAAAAAATCTTGTGAACATTTTTTTTTGTTTTTTTGTTATTTGGCCCTTATTATGTAGTTTAGATACGATCACACACCGATATCGCAAGACAAAAAAAAAAAAATTATCAACCTGATGGTAAAAAATTACCATGTAGATTATGTAGATAAAACCATTAATATGTAGATTATGTTATTTTAACACGTTCAGTGCCGGGTGCCCTCCAGAAGGCACCCTGTAGTCGCATTCGCCATGCCGGGTGCCCTCGTGGAGGGCTCATTTTAAATGTAGGTTTTTCTCGGAAAATTCACTGCCATGAAACAAGCAAACACCTATTTTACGACGTAGTAGCGTAGTTTTCAAGGTTTTTAACCTAATGCCAGGAACCCTCTTCGAGGGTTCATTCTTAGCGCAAACGTACCTAATGCCGAGGACCCTCCTGGAAGGTCCACTAGCTATATGTATGGCGGGATAGCATATGAGCTCTATGAAAAGTGTGGTGGACTCGAATGTGTTAAAGAATTACCCGTTTGTTGCGTGTGGTGCCGGAAGTAATAAATAGCACTATCCCATCTCTTCCCATTGTTGTACTAAAAGGTGACTAAAGGATTCACTAGAGGATGGGCAGCAGCGTTCTCTGAGTATTTTAAGAACTATACTGCGATCGACAACCCACCTCCCAAGCGTGGCGATTATGGCAAACCCCCCCTTATTGCAGGAGGCCTATGTCCAGTCTCAGGAGGACGTGGGGCAAGGCCCCACAGAAGAAGAGGTCCGCCAGGGGCTGGCGGACCGAGGCCTGCCGGGGTCGCGGTGCATGCAGCTGCGAATCTCGTGACCCCGGCCAAGGGTCAGGAGAAGGAACACCGTGGGTTTTTAGCCGGTAAGAGTCCGGCATACCCCTTTGCCGTTCCCGGGCGAAGGCCATTCATGAGGATTTTCCCACGAAAAAAAAAAAAAAAAGACTGCCTCCAGTAGTGGACATCTTTCGGCTGAATCATCAAGGAATTACACAAATTCAGATACATCCTGTAAATAAATCAGCCTGCAACTGTCCCACTGCAAGGCGAAGGCCTCTACAGAGAAGGAATACACCTGTAGATAATGCAAAAATATTATTTCTCAACAAACTTTGTAATCCCTAAGCCCATATCACTTGTACTCGAACAAACATAGAGTTCAAACATTTGTCTCAATCTCACTAAAGGAAGATTCAATATTGTTTAACCCTCAATTTTCATAAAATGGTAATGTTGAGCTTCTCTCAATCCTTATTCTACTAATATTGTTCGAAGTTCCGTTTGCAAGGGATTATCGTAGAATTGACTTTTTGGTTTAAAGGGAAGTCATCGCCGTATGGCTTTTTAGGGTTCCGTAGTCAAGAATGAACCCTTATAGTTTAGCCGTGTCCGTCCGTGGGTCCGTCTGTCCGTTTGTCCGTCCGTCCGTAGCTTAGCTCGGAGACTCTTAGTATTAGAAAGCTACAATTTGGCATGGATATACATATTAATCACGCCGACAAAGTGGTAAAATAAAATTAAGAAAAAAATTCTTTTTTAGTCTTCCTTCTGTACACATATAGTGAGAATGTTTTTTTTTCTCGTTTACTCCATGATGTGGGGTGTTGTTGGATAGGTCTTTCAAACATATTGCGGGTTTGTAAAAGCCAATTTTTTGATTAAGGGGTCCGTTTCTGAAATATTAAGCTTTAAAGTGCTAATTTTTGTTAGAGTCGTGTCCTCCTCTCCCCTCCTGCCAGCTAAACGGTTAGTTTTGGATACGTGAAAAAAATCACGGTAGTAGCTTATACAACGAAGTTAAAAGGAAAACTATCCTCTTCCCTATGTAATCTTTAATGTTTCTAATCTGTAATCTTTTTGGTCAATAAATATTATTATTAATCATAAACATTCATAATTTTACATTTTTAAATATAAATCTATAAAAAATACATTTAAAAATATAAAAATAGGGATCCACCGGCATCGGGAGCAGGGTCCAAGCTACCGGTGGTTAGGGCTCCAGAGACAGGAACCTCCTCACAATACGCGCCGTATCGAGGAGGACTGCTTTCTGTATCAGGCCCTTGATCCAGCCACCTAACGAGAGCCTCTTGAGGTGTTGGTCGAGGCTCTTGGCCATTAGGCCATTGGCCGTTACGACTATCGGCACAATAGTTGCCGACTCCACATCCCACATGCTGACAACCTCGTGTGCCAAGTCAAGATATTTGTTATTTCATCATTTTCATTCATCACTTTATTATTATTATTACTATCACTATCACAGGTAAGTAGGTTTTACAAGTTTACGAGTAATAGTCGACCAACAGGAAAAGTAAAAATTTCATACAAATTCCATTTAAACATTACTAACCCGTCTTTTTAGTAGGTACGCATTATTGTGCAATTACGGAACCCTATTCCTACTGGTATTCAGACACATCTGGTTAGATTAAAAGCTGACATAAACATAGTTGGGAAAAGCCTAGGTAGATTCAGAAAGTCAAGTCTTGTTAGATCCTGAGTTTATTATTTAATCGTCTGTTTAGCATTTTACCGCTATCTCGCAGAAAATGTAATCCTTTTGCTTTAACAAATACTTCAAGAACACAGGCACTCGTCTTTGTCCTAAGTCTTTAAAGTAAACAAAGGAAAGCTCAAGCTGAAGCTGAAGGAAGTCTTGACGGTTTCTGAAAACAACAATATTGTTCAACCTTCATTAGGTTAATACCAGTTCTTTAAGTTGTTCGTGAACGTATCGGCTCTTCTTTATGTAGGTACATATAATAAATCTAAAGGTGTCTGTAAAACGAAAATATAAAAAAAAATACCTGATGTATTGGTGACACTGTAATCAGTGTCAATACACTGCATGGGATGTTAGCAGATTCAATAAGAAAAAAAAAACAATAAAAGACATGGTGCTCTACAGCTGTGTCGCCGTGCTACTATTAATTTATGCGAATAGCTCGAAAGGAATTACACATACTCGTTTACAGCCTATATACATGTAGCAAAATTCAAAAGATTTCGTCTATGAACACCAATTGAATTTACGAAATATTTTACATGTGTGGGTAGATCCATAAAAAGGGTAATAACAAAGCACAAAGATGGGAAATAATCATAATTTTATTCCTCATTTGTTTATATTTTGAACAAAGCACCATATAAAAGTACACCTAGTTTTGACGTTTTAAAAGCACCTGGACTATCTATACATATAATAAATCTGTAGACATGGCGTGTCTGTACATAGCAAATATTTTGAAAAAACCTGGTTGGGATGTTAAACTATAACCAATAGATCCCATATTTAACATTTTTGGAATTTTTGTCTGTTTGTCTGTTTATCTGTTTGTCTGTTTGTCTGTTTGTCTGTTTATCTGTTTATCTGTTTATCTGTTTGTTTGTTCAAGCATCACGTAAAAACAACTGATCCAATGTTGTTGACTTTTATAAATAAATATTGTGCTTATCTCCAAGTAACATATGTTTTTTGTTTCATCGCAATCGGTTCACGCAATCAAAAGTTATGCCAATTTTAAGTTTTCTAGAAAAACTTAGCATGTATTTGTGTATACTTACCATTTCTTTTCAATAGATGGCGTTACGTGTATCAAATCACGTTGTGAGGAAATATAATCAACGAATATATTACTATTCTCAGTCTACGGAAGGTCTATTGAAATGCTATCCGAAGAAGGTACTAACTAAGCTTTTATAAAAAAAAAGGAAGATAATGTTATTTAAAATTTATTAGGTACCTATCTATCTGAATGGCAGTGGAAGAGAAATACATTCAATTTCATAAGCGAGTGTAGGTATTCTAAATTTTTTATTGTGCAAGGCAATACGATAGATTAATTTGAAATACTCATATATTTTATTATGAATACTTAAATACGTATTTATAAATCTATTTACTATTAATAAAATTCAAAGTGCACTTTGTCTGTAATTAAATATTTTTCCAAAATTTCGATTCGGTGGTACTATACTATCGATACAGAAACCATTACATTTTTTTTTATTATTGTGTCTGTTTGTCTTTCCGTCCGGACATCACGTAAAATCCCGTGGATGGATTTTGATGGAATTTTCACTGATGTGTTGCGTAAAGAGCGACAAATTTGCTGGTACATATATCATCACGCTATTGTTCACAGGAGCCGAGCAGCGGAACATTATTTCCACATACTGCGAAGTATAAGCTTAATATTCGGATCGTAAAATCGCGTGAATCGATTTTGATGGGCCTGCGCTTATGCTGGTATATAAACTATCACGCTATTGCTCATAGATGCCGAGCAACAGAACATTATTTCCATATACTGCGTGTATAAGCTGTAGACAGAAGTAAGTGCTGCAGTGAACGGTCGCTGGCTCAGTGTCCTGCGTTAAAACCTCACTTTAAAAAAATACACTTTTTGTCATTTTTTTGGAATGTTTTTATACATTTTATTTTGTTCATTGTTGTCAGAACTATTCAAAGCCTGTCGTCGCCGTTTTGTTAAGTTTATTTAAGCCTTAGGTAATGTCCCAAAACACATAGCCATGAAGGGAAAGTACTTGAAATATTAAAAATTGCAAATTTCACTCAAAGGTGACTACATTTTATTTTTAAAAGTAAGAAATATTGCCTTTACTGATTTTTTTGCCTGATCCGGGAATCAAACTGACAAAGCTACACCATCAGGTGTTTTATGGCACCTGTTGATAAATATCTTTAAGTTCAATAATCAGGATCAAATCTCTCCAACAAACACACTGTCTTAAATTGAACGAAGTGGAAAAAATAAGAACTACTTAACAACAATTAATAAGTGCTTGAATTTAAATGTACATAAGTTAGTCAATTTTCGTTTTATGGTCTTCCATCAATTTCAGACACAATGTTTATTGGAGCGATTTGATCCGTATTATTGATCCTATCGATTGGTGAAATAAAAATACAGATGATATTTTTTCGCATTTGGGTTGGTTCGATTTCCAGATCAAACTTTTTGAAATCTTTGAAAGCAGTACCTATTTCTAACTTATAAAAATAAAATGAAGTCTTCTTTAAGTGAATTTTTTATATATTTAAAGTACTTTCCTATTCCACACCTCGCATGAAATCATTTTATAGACTGCACTGCGTAAAATATTTTGATTTAGTTCGCCGATTGTGGCTAGATGGCATTGTAGCCATTTTTGTATCGCCATAAGGTTTCGTTACATTATCACAATAAATATCAATATTCAATTATAATCCACTTTAGCAAGGAAATGTATGGAAATAAGCAACGCGTTTTTAGTATTATGGTTATATGAACCTTTACGGTCAATCAAGAAGAGCTGAAACTCTACCTAAAGAAATGGTTTAAAAGATATAAGTGCCTTGGTGGGACACCTTTGTCTATTATTATAATAAATGGAATACATATACACTATTTAGTTGCTGCGACACAATGTTGTTTTCCGAGTTCCACGCGGACGGAGTCGCGGGCACAGCTAGTTTGAAATAAAAATCTTTGACTGAAAAGTAGATGAATAGAAAATACTCTACAGAAATGTACCTACTAATCATGCCACACGTAGCGGTAAACGGGCGGCGCGACCGGCGAAATCTTTAATGAGCTACCATTCAACAAAGAGTTAGATACTATAATTATTTTGAAACGGTACAAATAGTATTGACGACACGTTTGGTGCAGTGGCTAAGCGATTGGCTTCTGCGCCACGGGTCGTGGGTTCGATTCCCACACGGAACAAAAATTTGTATGGCCTACAGATGGTTGTTTCGGGTCTGGGCGTTTGTTTGTGAGATTTGTGTCTGTAAACGCACCCACGATACAAGAGAAATCTTAGTGTGGGGCAACGTTTTTTAAAAAACAAAAAACAAGTATTTTACAGAAGTGAGTTAATAAGAGCGAGACAATGGATGGTCCCACTACTAGGACAGGCGACCCACAGGGTTACAAGTAGCTGGAGCCAGATGAAACATTGTAATTAATTAGATTGGTCTCGAGGGGTGAGCCGGAAACCAGCGCAGCGTCGAGGAGCGTTGTTCAGTGTCAAGTTTTATCGAGACCGGTACTTTTGATACTTTGCTTGAATTTTGTTTTTTTTTTTACTGTTGTAGTATTCGATGATGATGTATGATGAATGTTGGACTACAAAAGGGATGAATGAAAGGCAATTGCATGCAGCTAAGATAAGAATGCTAAGGGAGATGCGTGGTGTGTGCGCGAATGGATAGAATTAGAAATTAATTTGTATGAGGAAGTATTAAAATGGCGCCGGTGACTGAGAAATTGTGTGGAAACCGGCTGTGAACATGTTGTACGGAAAGTTTTGAGTATGAATGTGGATGGTTGATGGTACATGAAGACCAAAGAAACGACGAATAGATAGTACAAAGATGATATGGCTAGAAAGGGGGTGACTACTGAGATGACGGCTAATAGAGATATACTCGCGCGGGAAAGCAGAGTGGCAGCTGCCTCTCTCTCCCTCTCCGCTCCCTTCTTGGTCGCCATCACCTCCTCGCAGAAGGCGGCGACGGATTCCCACGCACTCTCGCTCCCGACCATAGACAGAACCACGGCCGGAAGCGAAAGATCACCACCGACTGCCGCGACTAGTTCGCGGCGGCGCGTCGCCCTCGCAGGACATGCCTGCAGCACGTGCAGTGCCGTGTCCTCCGGGCAGTCGACGCAGTGATGACCACCGGGCGTCTGCTCCCGACCTATGCGACGCAGGTATTTCCCGAATCAGCCATGTCCCGAGAGTACCTGCGTCAGCCCGAAGCTGAGGGCGCCATGACGCCTCTTCAGCCACTCCTCCATGTCGGGTCCTACCGCCGCTATTGCGGCGTGCCCTAAGAAAAAGATATGTTGCGCCGACCACAAATCATTTGAGATAAAACCAGCAGGATTATGAGTATCCGATGATGATGACGAAGGGAATTTTGTATTCCAGATAAATATAATCCACCTACGTTGCATTTGCGACCACTGACGATTTCTCAGAGATATATGATCGGTGGTTTGGGCATGTTGAAAGATTCAGTGAACGGCGATTAACAAATGGAATTTATAAGGCGAATGTCAGTGGAAAGGTCAGTAGAGGACGCCCTAGAAGGACATACATTGATGTTATTGGTGATGTTCTTTAAAAAGGACCGGTGAGTAGTACTTTCAACCGGCGTGCGTGTACGACAAGGTGTATGACCGTGGACGAAGCGAAAGGAGTATGTAAGGATCGAAGCATGTGGTGTTCTACAGTTTCTGCCTACCCCCATGGGAAAAAGGCGTCAGTTTATGTATGTATATTGATTGCCGGTAAACTGATGAGGGAATCACGATAATGATAATGGTTGCTGATTCTGTTAGCTATTTTCTAAAAATCAAAGTCAAGGCTGTCGATCTTCTAAAAAAATAACATAATGTTATTTTTTGTCAAAGATGAAAACATTTTTTAAGTTGCTGCAAAACAATAATCTTCTTACCGACTAGCCTTGTATATGAGGAAAACACAAAACTAAATTTTCCTTGCTAAACACCGTTTCCGTTTTAAAGCGTCACTTAAATATTAACAAAAGATTTACACTTCCATGATTTCTCGTCATCCCATTTCGTAAATTACAGTAAGCTTATCTCTAAACCTTGGGAAGTAATGGAGGAAAATAAAACAACAACAGCCAAGTGTGAGTTGAAATATAGTTAATGCCACAGTTTTTAGGGTCCATAGCTGCTTATTTCAGGAACATACTAATGCTATCGACTTGAAATTTGGAATAGTTATAAGTAATGCTTTTTTGTCTATATTGCAGGTAAAAGAATAACAAAACAATACATTTTAATAGTAGATCATAAGATCATAAGCTTTAGAGCAAAGTAACATACGACCACGGACCACGTCTATACTCTGAACTGCACTATGAATATGTATTAAATACATTAAAATGTATTACGTGTATGTTGTTTATTGAATAGACGATAAGTAATGAATAGTTTGCACTTATCAATTTCAGATGATAATATTTTATTTATTTATTTATTTTATACTTTCGCACAAACTTTGTACAGAGGCGGACTTAATGCCTTAGGCATTTTCTACCAGTCGACCTTAGGGTGGTGCAGAGAAAAACATGGTAGGTGCACTGAAAAGAGGTTAAGGATACGCTATTAAAAATTATCAAAGTTATTGGAAACATTTTTGGCAACAATATTACCAACATATTGAAAATATATTTACGTACATGTTTAAATACAATAATAAATACTTATACATACGATATTATATACCTAAGCATACATAAATATATATTAATTAATATACTATACAATACATACAAAAATATATAAAAGGATAAATCAGCGCTGAGATGATTCTGCCAATGCCTTGTGAAGATGTTCAATATTTTCTTGTTTCATTCATTTTTCAGTAGTCGGGTTTTAGTTTTTGAACTTACTTTTATTTCAATTATTTTGGGGTTATAATATTATTATATATATTTTTGAAACGTGCTAATTAAGTTCTTTCATTTGATACCAAACACGGCTTCATTAAAAATCTATTTTTTTTTTACTTCATGACTTTATGTACTCTAGAGGGTGCCATATTCAATTTAATGTGACGTCAAATAGCTTATAATCAGCGGACGATCAAGACGCTTACAACGATACCTCATTTATCAAATTATGATAAGTGGTTTGGAAGTTAGAAGGGAACAGATGAACATACATATACATACCCACATACATACCGGTCAAAATCATAATTACCCTCCTTTTGGCTTTGCCGTAGTCGGGTAAAAATAGGGTTACCAGGTCATACAGAGATCGGAATAGGTAGAGTATATTTACCTAAACTTCGAGGAAGGAAGTAACATAGAGTGGATAATACCTCCTCTAAAATCCCGGAATAATTATAATGACGTATTAATCCCTACAAATTATTGATTTGAAAAATCATTTAAAAATTTTTAGGGTACCGTACTATGTAAAAGGTAAAAAAAACAATGTACCTATTTAACATGTAAAACAAAGCTCTTTAATTAAATACTTTTAGTACGGAACCCTAAAAAATGTAAAGACCACGAATATTTATTAGTACTGCAGTAAAAAGATATCTTTACGTTGACGCAATAAGTGTGTGGCACGAAAATGAGCGACTACCATTGGTTGTTCGATCAATTTGTTCAAGTTGTTCGATCAAGTTGTTCGATCAAGTTATTCGATTGTGTTGTATTGTACAATAAATAGTAATCACGTATACAATAAAGAGAAATCCATCTATCTATCCATGTTCTCAGGCCAAATAAAAAACCAAGACAAAACGCTGCGAACAATACAGTGAAGCATGCCAAAACTACACCTGCGCTCTGTGCATACACGCACACACGCACACATTTACAACATTTTTCAATCAACCTACAATCAAACTACACCTCACTAAGTGCACAACTTGTTTACGAAACCGGCCTCACATCACTGTTGACAGCGCTCTGTTTTGTTTTTTTATTTGGTCTGAGTCCATGTTATGGGTTACAAAAATGACGCAAATGTGAAAGGATAATTCTACGTTCGTAATATATCATTAGCCGTATGGCTGCAATCCTATGTATGTTCTGTATAAGGAAGGGATTGAACCAAAGCCGGGGGAAAATGTAATTGGGTTTTTTCTGTTCGAAATTAAATGTATATTAGGGACGCATTTCACATAACAAAATATGACTGTGTGGTTTCCGGAAAAAAAAACACCCCCCTCCCTTTCTGTGTGAGTGACGTTTAAAGCGTTTCGCCGGTTTTTTCACGCGTTTCGTCGTCACGTATTGTCGTGTCGTTCGTGAGTAAACTGTTCATAGAAATATATGGTGCTCGGTGTCGTCACCACATTTTGTCGTGTCATGTCGTCGCCCGTGGATAAACGGCCTAAGGAATTATGTCAGGAGCATGGGCAGAAGTGTTCTCTTTTGCATTAGTCAGAACCGCCCAAGTGTACCGAAAACGGTACGGCCGCCATTGTTTATCTATTGTGTCTATAATAACGGGTCTGGGCGTTTGTTTGTGAGATTTGCGTATGTAAACGCATCCAAGACACAAGATAAATATTAGTGAGGGGAAATGTTTTCTAAAAAAAAAATAAAAAAAAAATACAGTGCTACACAGGTTAATAAAACATACTGCGTGGTGTTTATAGAATTTAAAAGAACGAAAAAAGATTGACTGCCTCGTTGGTCTAGCGGTCACAAGCGCGACTATTGACCGTGAGGTCCTGGGTTCGATCCCCAGGTCGGGCAAAGTGTTATTGGGTTTTTCCGTGTGGAATTGCTCGGTAGCAGCCCGGAGTCTGGATTTGTGCCCGGTCGATGGCAATAGGCTTGCCCCCTATTACATGGGACGTAAACATAACGGCAAAATGTGGGCGTACTAAACACCTCTGCCATCCCTTCGGGGAATACAGGCGTGAGTTAATGTGTTAATTATTATAAAAAAAAATGCGTCTTGAAATGACGCACAACACCAACAAAAAAAAAAACAAAAGTAAAAATAAAATCGAATGCAAACAAAACTTTTTTTCATTTCTGTCTTGATCTTTCATCGTAGCGGTCTAATCGCGCTTTGCGCAAACGAGCTTTACGGATTATATTTCGTTCCTATTCTTAATTTTTCTAAAATGAGTAATTTTTCTTTTTCTTTCTATTTTATACACGACTAATCCAAAATAACTGGTGAAACTTTGTGTGAAACGAAATAAAATGTATCTATTTATTTTCTTAAATGTGTATGCAAAAAGATGTTATTACAATACCTAATATAAATTTAACACATTTACTATTTGCATGGCATGTAAATATATTTTAAGGTTTACATCATTTTTTTATAATTTTTTCGCAGTTTTCCCAGAAAATAATAATTAGTTATGTATCATTAATAGAACACATTCAAAAGAAAACACCGTTAGTTAATAAGACACCTAACTTATACAATGGCAAAAAGCGTGCACACGGTAGGTTATTATTTATACAGGGTTAATTGAAAAACACCAACAACCTCTTAAGGGGTCGTTGTACTCATCATTATGAACAACTTTTACTGTGGGACCAAATCTGAAATCGCGAAAAAAAAACAGCTGTTCCCTACATTTTGACGAAATAACTATAACATAACTATTGTACTCGTAGATACCTAGTAATCCTGTGAAGTTTCGCTAATTAATTTGAAGTAACCTATGCAATGTACGTGCAGCATACCGTACCAGACATCGTGCACAAACAAACAGAAAATACTTTATGGAGCTGATTGAAGTGCCAAATTAATATAAAATGTATGCCGTTCCCTCTACGGTACTCAAATACTGGATCCGATTGACGAATCGTATGCTAAACAAATTGAAATTTCCTTGCCTCGTTATCAAGATGCGGATTGCGGGAGCCTAATTTACAATTTTCGAGGGCGGTTTCATCATTTCAGAAGTCATTATGTTTTGGAAGCGAAACTTGATGTATCCGTTGATGGTCTTTGGAAACTGTTTGAAGTCAAATGCAATGTACTGAAGCCAGGAGCCTAATTCTCCTAAAATAAATCTTGATAAATCACAACCGAACCAAGGCCGAACCGTTCATTCAGACAGTTCTCAATTTCAAAAGCTGTCGAATTGTTCGACACAAAAAACAAAATCAATCATTTTGAAAGTTTTCGAAAACAAAAACTGACTGACGGTTGTGGTTCGATTGCGTTTGGCAACAATTTATTTTAGGAGAATTGGGCCCCAAATCCCCTATATTCTGTGAAAAACGTAAACGACGTAATCAAAACCGTTAAATAGCTATTTTGTCCATGTTTTGTTTTTGAAAGATATTTGATGTTCTTTGTATGGTAACGTTTTGTAGAGAAACGTTATTAATCAACTTACGGTGAAAAGGGTAAAGTGGTGTGCGGTTACAATATTTTTATTTAAAAGCTATAAATTATTAATATTTTTTTTTGTTTGAGACAAAAAACAGTTACACGTTACATAATTATAACAAAGATGTTAAAAGATTAAAATTGCTAAACATGTTAAGGTGGATCCAGACTTTGCGAGGCATGCGCCACGAATGGCGCACAACGAATGCCTATACATACATATATAAAAGCGGCAAAATAATCACATTTGTTGTATGGGAGCCCCCTTAAATATTTATTCTATTCTGTTTTTTAGTATTTGTTGTTATAGCGGCAATAGAAATACATCATCGGGGAAAATTTCAACTGTTAAACTATCACGGTTCATGAGATACAGCCTGGTGACAGACGGACAGATGGACGGACAGCAGAGTCTTAGTAATAGGATCCCGTTTTACACTTTGGGTACGGAACCCTAATAAAGTTGAAAAGTCTCACATGCCTTTTGTTGTTTTTATACCAAAAACTTTCCACGCGTAATTATGAATCTACGCGTAGGTCCAGCTTTTTTTAATATTATGTAATTTTGCTGTTTATTTTTCTTTTTCTACTTAGGGCCAGTTTCCACCGAGATGCTATGCGACGAGGCGCTCACTTTTGAAAACGATTCATTCATTGATTCAGCCGAAAGACGTCCACTGCTGGACATAGGCCGCATCCAAGCATCGCCACATCGACCGGCCTTGTGCTTCTTGCATCCAGCGGATTCCTCCGAATTTCTCCAGGCCATCGGTTCACCTTGGCCCTAAACACGATGCGCCTTCCAGTAAGCGGTCACTCCAGAACCTTATGGCCCTATCGGCCATGCGTTCTGCGAGCAATGTGCTCGGAATTTCCCTACGTGATCATATCAGAAATGATAAGATCCGCATGAGAATCAAGGTAACCGACATAGCACGAAGAATTGCCGAACTTAAGTGATACATTGCTCGCAAGATAGCAATATGTATAATACAGAAATTGTTTACTACACAAAAAAGTAAATAAATTAGTGAGAGCGCGAAAGCCAATTGGCTACGTATCGGAGCTCGTCTCCTTCCTCCACTCTGCACCGCGTGGAGCTGCAGAACGTTTTGCCGGTCACATCAAGCACCTCACGGCATAACTTTACGCAGTGCGAGTTGTGACAACAACTAGCTTCATCAAACAATTGCGCGCCTCATCGCGTCGCGTCTCGGTGTGAACTGACCCTGATATGCATTCATATTCAAAGTTAATTTTTGAATAAAGCCTTAAAATAAGTTGTACGTGACTTTAAATATATTACCAACGAACTCGTAATCCCTTTGATAATCAGAAAACACTCCGCAAAGTTCTGATTCTGACAAACAAGTTACATTATTACTATATGCTTTAGACTAAAAGGATATGCCAACCAGCTGACTGGAATAATAGGGTGTTATGTAAATACTAGCTAATGCTAGCGCTTTGCTGGCGCTGGCTAAGGGCCAAAACACACTTAGCGTATCGTAAGACTACATTACTTATACGACACTGTCGGCGCATTTGCTGAGTGCTTGGCTCCTGCTCCACGGGCTGTGGGTTCGATATCTGCATGAATCAAGTACTTGCCTGGACTACAGACAATTATTTCGGATCGGGGTTCTATTTTAGGAGATGTGGTTTCCGCACTAAGTCCTTTAAGTGGACCATTGTACGTGGGCCATGGCGGCCATCATTCCAACCAGCCCACTTCCTTCCAGAAGCAGATTAGGGCTCTCAGTCCGCTCAGAACATTTGCGAGTGATTTCGGTGCACCAAGGGTTTTTTCTCGTATTTGGGTGACCCCTGTGCATTCCAGGAGCACGTGTGCGACCGTCTCTTCGGCCCCCATACATGCTCTGCACAGAGGGCTGTTCGTTATGCCTATCGTGTGGAAGTGTTTGTTTATTCGGGTTGGGGTGTTTGTGCATATAAGATTTGATTTATAAGCGCACCCACGATACAGGAATTACTTCTGTATCGTGGGTACCTAGTGTGAGTCAAGAGTATACAATGTGTCCGGTTATGGACTAGTGATATTCTAGGTACTTATGTAACAACTACTCTAGTACACAAATACACTATACACTAGGATCCAATCCACTTCTATTTTTTTGTTGAGATATTCTGTAAGTGTGTACAAAATGAGTCATATCTCTCAAAGTTTTGGTCCTACTGAGATAAAAGTAGACTTATTCGGAGGGCAAAAATTTTGTCTATCGTTTATAATACGATACAATGGGTTTACATAAAGTCATTCAGTTGTAGATAATATCTCAATAAAAAAACAAAATGGCTGCCAAATAGCGGGGAAGTGGATTGGACCCTAACGTGTAGTGTATTTGTGTACTAGAATAGTTACTATATAAGTACCTAGAATATCGCTAGTCCATGGCCGGACACACTGTAGATAAGAAATGAGCTCGAAATTAACCTGAACAGTTTTTTTATGTAAAAGGTTGACAAACAAGCCGAGGCCCACCTGATGGTGAGTGGTTTTCACCGTATACACCTAAAATACCAATAGGATTGTTGATGCGTTGCCAAGCTTAAAGACAAAGTTGAAAAGTCTCATGTGCCTGTAATTTTAACGGCACTCATACACTTTAAACCGGTAGTGTGCGTCCTGAGTGACGGCGCACGGGCGTATTGCGGATTGCGGAGCGGCTTTACCGTGGCTTTACCGTCGATACCTGTCCTTAGTGCACGCGGGAAAGTTGACGCGTACGCGCGTGTGTATATTTTACTTTGGTTTTAATAATGTCGATATCAAAATTCAAACGTTTCTAACATTTATTTAATGCGCCAATCATTCCACCTGCGCGGTGCGCCGTCACTCAGGACACACACGTACATAGCAATGCTGCTTACCGGCAGAAATAGGTATGGAGGTAGTACTTCCCTGGACGAATTCTT
This sequence comes from Amphipyra tragopoginis, assembly GCA_905220435.1. Lineage (NCBI taxonomy): Eukaryota > Metazoa > Arthropoda > Insecta > Lepidoptera > Noctuidae > Amphipyra > Amphipyra tragopoginis. The sequence goes on from HG992009.1 coordinate 19,970,823, forward strand.
TCACAAGGAGCTCTACTACTCTTAAAACAGTACCTCAAATGTGAGTTTTTTTCATTAACTACCTACTGTAAAATGTCGTGGTGGCCCGGAGGTTACAGACCCGCTTGTTAAGCACCGGGTTGCGGGTTTAAACCCAGGCATGTACCAATGTGATTTTTTCAATGTCATATGTACTTTCTTAGTTAATCTAAGACGCCACTGACATACGGTGAAGGAAAACATCGTGAAGAAACCTGGACTTAATGTTCTGAAATCGCCAACCCGCAGTGAGCAAGCGTGGTGATCAATGCTCGTTCCTTCTCTGTATGAGAAGAGGCCTTTGCCCAGCAGTGGGACAGTTACAGGCTAATATTTTTTATATTTTTTTATACCTACCTAATAGCGTCACGCTAAAAATGTATGAAACTTTAGGCAGCACCTCTAGGCGCGGCGTTCAATTTTAGCGTGAATTTTAGACACGCGTAGAATTGAACGCTGCGTCTAGAAGCGCTGCTTAAATTTTCATACATTTTTGGAGTGACGCAACTACGGTAGTTAACGAAAAATCTCACACTTGGGGTAGTACAGTACACATTAGAAGAGGCAGGGAAATGATTAAAGCACACTATAACGGCACCACAACGGTACCGCTCCAACCCAGCAATTAACTTGTCATTCAAATTAGAGCATTAAATCGTGTGTCATAATATTTCATAATGTCAATATGAAAAAGCCAACGGCGGGCAGTTAGCGCGCTTGCCACTACCATACAACTCGACTCACAGCCCGCGCGCTGCAAGCGAGCGGACCGCGTGCTTACTGCACGCCGAATCCTGGTCACCAGCGAAACAACGTCGTTGCGCCATTTTGCACGTTTGCTTGCCCTGCGAGCTTGCACCTCGCGGCCGGCGCGCAGACTGCGAGCTTGCACCTCGTGGACGACGCGTAGTTAGCGTGCTGGCTTCTAGACGTAGCCTAAATTCGAGGCAACGCCGTGCTGCAGCTGTGCAGTTGCAGTGCCGGTATAATGTGCCATGACATTTATGTGAACGACGAATGTATAATAGTTGCTACATGTCTGCGAATCCTTTCACAAATCACAAGCGTCACAATTGTAGAATAATAACGAGCTCCTCAAGGGTCGCCACCCGCTTTACGCTCTAGCAATCAGGATCGCTCAAACCCGGGCCGAAACCGCGATAACCGCTCGTCGCGTAGAACGTAACAAAGCAACTCTCCTCTGTGACGATGTTGCATCGTCAATTGTGAGTAGCGATTTAACCGCAGCTGAGTTGTATTTGGCTTTGTTGCTGTTACAATAGAATGGGGAGAAGTTGTCGTTGTAACAATTGCTGTGAATGAATGTACAGTTTCAGTCGGATGATCTACAATTTAGAGACGAGATCCTTAAAGCGAAACGCTATTGAGTGTGAAGAGTTTATGAAAAGTAATACAAACATAATATCACGCGTGTATTCCCCGAAGGGTTAGGCAGAGGTGTATACAAGGTGTAGGTAAACGAATTCGTGTAATTCCTTCAAACCACATGATCTTGTTTGTATTCGTTTTTGATAACTGGTGTATTATGTACAATAAAGAGTCTATAAATAAGATCTATTAACGATATAGATTAACCCCGCACGGGATTTAGAATGATTAAAAATATTGCTTATCTTGCGGTAAGGTTTTTGTTAATTCATCGTTTCTAAACCACCTAATAAGGTTTCAATAAAAAAATAAGCAAAAACTTTATTTGCAAAAAAATAATTTTATGTGATAGATGGATAGAACACTTGGATGCCACGCATAAGAATGAAAGCACGGCGACGCAGCTGGCAGGCACGACTAGTGCGATATCGCTCCGTACAGTCAGTTAACTCGGGGCGAGAAAATTACCTACTCAGAAATAGAAAACTAAGCAATTAAAAAATAAATGATTTTCAAATTAGGTACCTATTTAGCATTAATGTGTGTCACTAGTAGATCACGCGGTTTGAAGGAATTACATGAATTCGTTTACACTCTGTAGTATACACCCTCATTTCGCTATGTTAAATTCCCACGTTACAATAGAGAGCGAGCCTATTCTCGGGCTGCTACTGAGAAATTCCACTCGGAAAAAACCAATAACACTTTGCCCGACCTGGGGATCGAACACAGGACCTCACACTCAGCAGTCGTGCTTGCGACCACTGTACCAAAGAGGCAGAAAGTAATAGAAATGAGTTTAAACTCTCAATCACCGTAATTATAGACACAATAGATAAGACAATTAAGTGTCATCCTGGGACGACGGGCGGTACGCAACCGGTTAAAAACGCTAGAAATGGTTTTCCCAACTATGTTGGGGTTTGGGTCGGCTTCCGTAGTAACCAGATGCGACTGAATACCGGTATTTTACACGGCACTACTGCTAACAGACCTCCGCAACCCAGTTACTGGGCAATGCCGAGATTCTAAGGTTAGGCCGGTTCTCAGACTTTCGGTTTTCTGACTACCCGTGATGAAATTCATAAGTATTCGTATGACAACCGGGATCGATGGTGTGCTCTCTGAGAAACGGAGGGTCGGTCCACAGACTGACCGCGGCAAGGGCAGCTTAACCTCGCAGATAGCCACGTGGCCCTCGTGTTGGCAAGCGGGTAAATTTCCTAAATCTAGTTTGTGGTTTGACGTCAAGCGACTACTACCTCACCTTCGCAAACCACAATCCCGTCATTTTTGTAATTTGAATACGAAAGTGTTAAGTGTATTTGTTCCATTTTATATCTGTTCTCCAAAATATTTGATAGAAAGAAAGAAATTCACCTAAGGACCTAAGGACATCTAAAAAACAAAAACAAAAGAATCAAACACACATATTTTATGCTGTCGATCATGCCCACGCCGAAAGGGTCACTAACTCAGCATATGCTGAGCGTTAAACACCCAAATCCCAGATGTCGGCTTAATTATATTTCACAAATATAATTAAGCCGACATCTAAGCATGGTGTGACCGACCAACCTGAACTCACTTACCCTCGTTTGGTCCGATAGGAGCCGACGATGTTGCTGGTCACCGCATTACATTCCGATTTTAATTTAATTATTTGTTTAAACAGTATTTTGTTTAATTTGGAATCATTATTATTGTCACAAAATTTGCATGCCGAATTTAGTAGGCGGAATATGAAGAACTATTGTGTATGTGTTATAAAATCTGTAAAATACCATATTTCAGGCAAATAAATGAATCTATCTATCTATCTATCTATCTATTGGTTTGGGGTGCTAAGCGAGTTCGTCCATCGGCCAGCTAATACGGCGATCGGCAATAACTCAGCATTCTAGCGGATTGACCCATATGTTGTGGACAGCGCAACATTTAAACCGGGTACGCAACATATTTTTGGAGGTCTCATTTAAGTCAAGAGGACCTTGCCCAGCAGTGGGACAGTAATGCTGCCATCCGATTTCTAAAATACCGTTTAATTGTCATTTTGTCAAATTTGAGTGTTACGTACTACGTAAAACCGCATCTTTTTCTCCATCGACCAGTCTGGTCCGATTTTTCAATCATTTACTTGTCAGTTACGAGATCCAGAGACTTTTACGGAGACATTAATACGGTCACATTTCAGTACAGAAAAGCATGACCGAGGAACAAGAACTTTAATTTTAAGAATAAAATTATTCATTATTATAGTATAAAAGTTATACAATGAAAGCTTAAAAGTAGCCCAAAAATCTATACATATAAAAGGAGAAGCTGACTGACTGACTGATCTATCAACGCACAGCCTAAACCGCTGGGGTTAGAAAGTTCAAATTTTGACAGTAGGTTCCTTTTGTAACGTAGGCATCCACTAAGAAGGGATTTTTCGAAATTCAACCCCTAAAGGAGTTAAATACGGGATGAAAGTTTGTATGGAAAATCTTCACTTAACGGGTTCAAAATTTCACGCAAGCGAAGCTGCGGGCGAAAGCTAGTTTGGTACAACAAAAATATCTGTATGTCTTCAAAATTTCTAGGGACAAAGTTTTGGTTCCACATTTTTGCTCCTTACTCAAAATTAGGTTTACTCACTTAACGGTGTTTTAGAAATTGTAGAATAGAATATACTTTATTGTACACTAAAATTATAACACAGCTCTTGTACGATAGAATGTGGATATTTCTCTACGGTCGTAGAGAAATATCCATACTTTAGTCTCCGAGATTAAAAAACAAGTTTGTTTTTTAATCTCGAAGACTAAATTGACAGGTACAGATGTCAAACTAGTAAAATTTTGGAACATTATTTTCATATTTGACATTTCGTGCCTGTCAATTCAGTCTCCGAGATTAAAAAACGAACTTTAGATGACGGAAATATTCTTCTTCCGTATGACCAGTCATTATGACAGTAATTGGAAAGCCTATGCTGTGGACTTTTATGGGTCAATATAAAAACACATAAAAATCTGGAGGAAGTGACAAATTGACAGGCAAAAGTAATTAAGCTTACCTGCATTCTAATTGGGCAATACACTAGCAATCTCGATGGCTATGATTTTGACACGTCAATAATTTCCATAGCAACGTGTGTATTAAAAATCCGACTTCTCCACAAATATGTAAGTACCACGCAATGAATATTGTTTTTGAGTAACCAACTGTCATGATTGATGTTGGTTTCGTTAGGCAATTGCCCTGCTAGTTATCCTTTCCTGGTTCATCATTCAGCTGAAAGACGTCCACTGCTGGACATAGGCCTCCCCCAAGCATCGCCACATCGACCGGTCCTGTGCTTCTCGCATCCAGCGGATCCCGGCGACCTTCACCAGATCATCGGTCTACCTTGTGGGAGGCATTCCCACGCTGCGTTTTCCGGTACGCGGTCGCCACTCCAGAACCTTTCGGCTCCATAGGCCATCCGTTCTGCGAGCAATGTGCCTGTGTTATCTACTAGTTTAACAGCATATTACTAACTTGTGGTGGTGTTGGTTCTCCGCAATAAACCTCTGACGTAATAAAGGAGCGAAGGTCAATTAATGTTCAAACAGCGAGTCGCTCCGCCAATAATTTTATTGTGTCACTTAAAATCCCATTTACAGTGGTTTGATTATATGAAGTTAATGGAAAATATTATACGCGTTGGGTGGAGATCCATTAAAAAAAGATTTATAGTATACCTTCGTGTAATGTAGAATCAACAGTAAAAGTCGGTGAATATTTAGGAAATAGAAAATTAATTCCAAAATTTATATTATTGGGTGAGCAGGAGCTTATGGCGAATTAGAATAGAATAGAAAAATATTTATTCATGTGACCAGGAGTCAATAAGTTAGTAATACTAAAAACTATGTTAGTAAGGTATATACATTTTATAAATGACCATGACTCACCGCTGCCTCATCCCATGAGAGACCGCGCAACAACAACCCACAATGGTAGGTATATAGACACCAGTGCGCTTTCATGTTCATCTTGCGCTTTCAACTTTCAATTCCTCTTGCGTCAAGCGCATGCAATATTGTTTGCCATAAGACGCATGCAGTTTATCACTACACCGGTGCGCCTCGGTCAGGTGTTAGTCGACATACAATAGACGGATTAGCGTGCGCTAGGGGAATGCGCTTTTGTCGAACTAGTATTAAGGCATGCGCTATTGCATGTGCTATGGCGCTTCACGCATGCTTCAGACGAAGACGCAAGATGAACAGAAAGCGCACTGGTGTATATACCAATATAGATAAAGTTGGAACATCTGTAATTTCATTTATTCAATTTCTTTTTTTCATCACGGCCGCCTCAATAAGTATCAAGATTAACCGCGTGCAAGTGCTGTTAATATGTGAAGACATATTGAGCCTATAACAAGCCTCAACTGTTGACTATACTTAATTTCGGCACAAATTGCTAACGACATGTTGATTGTTGAGTATTAAACAAACGCATAAGCTAAATTCCTAAGGATAATATTGACACATAGTTTTGCTAAATAAATATACAACGAATGAAGGTGTGTAAGTAATAAAAATATCGAAAAATATTTTAGGAGCCAAATATGTGTGAATTGAATTTGATTTATAAAGTACGTCTGTGATAAAAGTGCTTTTGAAATCGAATTTCGTTTTTATAAGCAATGAATTTGTAATGAAATTGCAGATTTCATTTTCATTTAAATAGTTATCTCGCGTCTGAATTTTCTAATATTTATATCAAGGTTATCAGATTGGCGAGACAAATAACAAAGCCGAACTGAGGGCCGAACCTCCTAATTACCGCTATAATGAACGGTCAAAAAGGAATTTCCATTATAACCATGCTTGACAATCAGGTTGGTGATCGCTGTTTGTTCTATTATGTATGTACTTATCGAATGAATACAGGGTGTAAATGAATTCGTGTAATTCCTGAAAACCACATGATCTACTACTACTACTGTACTACTACTACTACTGGTGTAGATTGGATTAAAAATAAAAAAATCTTTTTTTTTTCTTGCTGCTTTGTTATCGATCGTATATAAACCATCTAATAAGGTTTCAATAAAAAAAATAAGTTTTTTTTTTTTGCATAAGAAATATTTTATTTCAGTGAACATTTCGATGTCACGCATACATAAATGAAAGCTCTTTGTCGCTATTTGTAGTCAGATAACTCATGGCTCTAAACATGACTCAAACATAGAAAACCGAGATTTTATTTTGAATTTTTTTAGTTGATTTTGAAAAATTCTCATTTAGGGTTATTCTGTGTCACCAGTAGATCACGTGGTTTTAAGGAGTTACACGAATTCGTTTACACCCTGTATATATTTTGGAGCCATCCAAGCCCACCTTACCCATAATAAAAAAAGTAAAAACCGACTTCAAAGAAAAACTAAAAGGAGTAAAATACTTAATTACCTTATTATAAAAATTTACAGTTTCAGAAGGCGGTGCAACTCCACACTGAAACAAATAGAAGCCACCGACTTCTGAAACTGTTAATTTTTATAATAAGGTAATTATTTTACTCCTTTTAGTTTTTCTTTGAAGTCGGTTTTTACTTTTTTTAAAGTTTATTTTTTATTAAATACGTTTTAGTGCCATAAATTTAACCCCCTCCTCTTCATAACCCTTCTTTTTGGCTTTACCGTAGTCGTGTATAAAAAGCCCTTTCGAATGATACCTTACACGATATAATGAAAACATTCCAAAGGGGGGGGGGGGGGGGAGACGCACCCCCTCCTCTTTTCCAGTACTCAGTTCCCAACAACAAATATAAACAAAGCAATATTAGTAATTTGAGAATTTTGCTTTGATCCGATGAGGAGTTCCGGTTCATATCTCTGAAGTTCATGGTCTAATCATAACAATATTTATATGGGACGAATCGGGAAGTTCCCCTTAAGAAGTTACCCTTTCGAACAGAAAAATATTTTTTCAAATCGGTTAATAAATGACGGAGATATGAGGTAACAAACATAAAAAAAATACAACCGAATTGAGAACCTCCTCCTTTTTGAAGTCGGTTATAAAACAAATGCACGCAAATTCGTTTTGTAGCATTAAAATGCAGATGTCTTAACTATTCTATAATATTATGCTTGTTAGCTTAGCTGTTTTTATATTCTTAAAAATATAAATGTTGCATGTATTTTTGTGCTAGAACTCATATTTTATTTTATTTTGTATCACAAAGAATTAGAGGCTTAGATTCGAGCTTACGATCCCTTGATCGTAATTCCAATTTCATGTTAGAATCTTTGTTTGCAGGGTGTTATTAATCCCGGTTTTAGCTAGGGTTCGCTAGATGTTATACACTTGGGAGTAAAGAAATCGAGCCACTCCTTTTTTCACGTGTCCTAGTTATTAGTTTTGTTTTCATTAATTATATAATTAAAAATACAAAAAAAACTACCCTCATTGCAAAGGTTATCAAATAACCTTTTAGGCGATATACAACGTTATTTTTAGTATATATGTTACGGCTAATAGCCGAAGTGTGGCTACACCTAGTTTTAGCCGGGTACAACTAGGTGCAGCCGGCCACATGCGGTTAAACTAAGATGTATCCTACTTATCCTCGGGTAGAACTAGGTTTACCCTTCATCATAGCGGGTAGAACTAGGTGCAGCCGCACACCGGTGGTTAAGGGGAACCCCGACACAGATAGGTTAGGTTCGAAGGGGATGACGGGGGCTAGAGTGAGCGAGCGAAGCGAGCTAACGAAGCCCCCGTCATCCCCTTCGTGTTAGGTTACTTTAAACCCTGCAGACAGAAATAGGAGCCCCGCTCTGCGGGGCTCCGTCGACTTAAGCTACACCTAGTTCTAACCAACTGCTACTGGTTGCACCTAGTTGTACCCGGCTATACCTAGGTGTAACCGCCATTCGGCTTTTACCCGTAACATATACAAAAACCGAGACACCCCAACAAGATTTTCATCAGAACCTCCTGAATATGTTTTTTTTTTTTAATAAATCTCCAAATTACACCGTAGCTTATGTCGCGTTAAGTTCACTAGTAAAGTGTGAAATACCTGAGATGTGATAAGCAGGGGTTGTCTAATATACGGAAACTGACCGAGCGGATCATCTCAAGCCTCAAGGTGTCTATTCCCGTCAACTGTTATGGGTAGAAACCTACTGAAACAAAATTGAAAATTATGAAAAAAAAAAAAAGTGGTGTAAAAAATAATTATGTCAATCGATTCTCCTAGTGATTCTGAACAAACAGTTTCAGGTTTAGTATGTACTAAAACTATGCTTGTATGTTTAGAATTGATCTGTTCATAATACCATAAATAATAGCAATTGTACTTTTATGTGAAAAATAGAAGTGGCTCGATTTATTTGCTCCCAAGTATATTTGAAGGACAATGGGTAAAATACTATGGGTTCTTTTGGAATCAGTAGTGGCCCAATTCTCCTAAAAGAAATTTTGATAGATCGCAACCGAACCAAGGTCAAACCGTTCATTCAGACAGTTTTTAATTTCAAAAGCTGTAAAATTGCTTGAATTTTGAAAAAAAAAATTGTGCCGAAAAATGCACGTGAGTACCTAATCCGTAATCAATCATTAATATGAATGTGTCTCACGGAAATTATAATTCAAAAATTGTTTGACACAAAAAACAAAACCTTTGACAGTTTTTAGGGTTCTGTACCCAAAGGGTAAAACGGGACCCTATTACTAAGACTCCACTGTCCGTCTGTCAGCCGGCTGTGTCTCATGAACCGTGATAGTTAGACAGTTGAAATTTTCCCAGATGATGTATTTCTGTTACCGCTATGACAACAAATACTAAAAAACAGAATAAAATAAATATTTAAGGGGGCTCCCATACAACAAACGTGATTTTTGTTATGATGGCGGCCTGTGGGTCCTTTCAAAAGAAACACTTTGATACTGCTACTAAACGAATTTAATTACTGCACAAAATTTATAATAAATATGTTACGGCTAATAGCCGAAGTGCGGCTACACCTAGTTTTAGCCGGGTACAACTAGGTACAGCCGGCCACATGCGGTTAAACTTAGATGTATCCTATTTATCCTCGGTTAGAACTAGGTTAAGCCTTCATCATAGCAATAGAACTAGGTGCAGCCGCACACCGGTGATTAAGAGGAACCCGGACACGGATAGGTTAGGTTCGAAGGGGATGACGGGGGCTAGAGTGAGCGAGCGAAGCGAGCGAACGAAGCCCCCGTCATTCCCTTCGTGTTAGGTTACTTTAAACTCTGCAGACAGAAATAGGAGCCCCGCTCAGCGGGGCTCCGTCGACTTAAGCTACACCTAGTTCTAACCAACTGCTACTGGTTGCACCTAGTTGTATCCGGTTAAACCTAGGTGTAACCGCCATTCGGCTTTTAGCCGTAACATATACAAGAATAATCGGACAAAAGTACATAGTAGGTTGACTGTGTCGCTAAACATGCGATACACGGTTATGTAGTACATAAAATGTTAACATCAGCATTTCCTAAAATATTACAAAACTGTGTATAACAGTGCGCGAGTCCAACTCGCAATTGGCCGGTTTTTATTTTTATACAATAATATCATAAGTAGTTTCAAAATAAATCATCTATATTGACGACGTTCTAGTTGCAGTAGTGGTCTACTTTGTAAACTTTTGTAATTGTAATTTGAGGCACTAAAAAGTATTATAGAAAAACTTAAAAAAATAAGTAGAAACCGACTGAAACTGAAAAGAGTTAAATAGTTACTATATTATGAAATTAAATTTCATAAGTGGTGACTTCAATTTATTTCAGCGTAGACCGCCTTCTGAAGCTGTTAATTTAACATTAATTAATTCATTTTAATTTCAAACACATTCACATTATTTTTAATAAACAATTAGAAAGGTAACCTTAATGTAAAAAAACGTTCAATGAGTATATAATCACTCCGTTTTAATTGTTATTGTTTAGATATTCTTAAGTGTTCAGGTTCACGCCGTAAACTATAAGGACAAGGGCCATAGTTTTTTAGAAAGGGTTACCAGTTATTTATTTTCTGTTTAGATTTAAGTTCATTACACGATTAAAATATCAACGTATCCGCTGACGTATATCAACGAACCCTGATATTTTAACGATGTGCAAATCGTGAAACACAATACATTATCATAAATATTTCGAAATACAAGATGTCTCAAAAGAAAGTTTATATTTATTTAGCTTATTGCGTGAACGCAACGAATCCGAGGGGCGCGATGGTAATGTCAATCGGTAGCTTGGCTCTTGGGAATTCAGTCGCTATGGAGCGTTTCTCGGGAGCAGATCGCGCGTTGTGCGTGCGAGAGTTTTACAAAAACGGTGATTCGGCGACTGTTGCGAGTAGAAGATTCTGCAGTATTCGAGGTTTTCGCCACTTAAATGATGCGCCAAGCATTCCTTTTATTCGAAAATGGATCAAAAAGTTTGAAGAGACCGGTACAACGCTGGAAAAACCAAAATCCGTGCGACCAAGGTCATCAAGAACGATAGAAAACGTGGAGAGTGTTAATCAGTCTGTTCGTGATGACCCGCACCTTTCAATTCGGTAGCGCGCAAGTGCTTTAAATGTGCATAAGTAGATCATCATTACACTGCATTTTGCACAAAGACCTAAAGCTGCACCACTACAAAATTCAATTGGTGCAAGAATTAAAACCTGCCTATCCGTCATTAATAATTTTACTGTTCGATTAAATGAGTGCCGCGAACGCGAGGGTCTACATTTGGACGATATTATTTTAATGAAATAAATTCCCAAATTGTGTACTTTATTAATTAATAAACATTTTTTCACGGCTTAGGTACTTTTTTTATATCGATCCACTAAATATAAACTTTCTTTTGAGATACCTTGTAGTTACGGCTTAGAGCATGTACTTGTACTAAAATTTGTTTCTAGGTATATCCTCTGACCGTATGTTTTTTTGTTTTAGTTGCCTTTTACAGGCGTTGCAAATATTCTAACTCATATTATTTAATGCGAAAGTAAGTTTGTTTGTTTGTAACCTCGATCATCCTGAAATTTTGCATATACGTTGTCAGGTGAACAGAAACGGACATAGGGTACCTTTCATCCCGAAAAAAAGTACTGTTCCCGAGAAAAACAACAATAACGATAACTTATGGCGCCACGTGTCTTTCGAATAATGATTGAATTATATTATTTTACCATAGAAACTTTAGTAGTGTATTAAGAGTTGATTGTCAAATTCTAAATAAGGAGGAGCTCGTGGCTAAATAATTACAGCCGCATAGACCGGTCTTCCGGGTTAGGCCACGCTTGCCGAGGTTGGTCTGTGGATGGGTGACCATTTACCATAGCGAGTTTCCTCCGTGCCTCGGAAAGCACGTAAAGCCGTTGGTCCCGGCTGTCATTTGTAGATCTTTGACAGTCGTTACTGTTGGTCAGAAGCCAGAAAGTCTGACAACCAGTCTTACCAAGAGTATCGTATTACCCAGTTACTGGGTTGTGGAGGTCTGATAGGCAGTCGCTCCATGTAAAATACTGATATTCAGCTGCATCTGGTTCGACTGGAAGCCGACCCCAACATAGTTGGGAAAAGGCTAGGCAGATGATGATGTCAAATTCTAAATAAACGCGAGCGAAGCCGCGGGCGAAGGCTAGTCTAAAATAAAAGAAGTAGGTCGCTCCAATAACTTTTGTTTCGGTTATATAAATACTGGAAAATAGAACATATTTATTATAAGTAGTGTCTAAATCTTTGTTAGGATCAAATTCTCAGTAATAGCTATTATTTTATATTATTAAATATTAGTAAAGTTTAGTTATTGAATGGCTAGGCTGTACCGAATATCTACCTGTGTTGGCGTAATTGGCTACAAATAAACTTTGTTCTATATTGATAAAGTTTGTAGTACATGTTGTACTAAAATATTAGTCTCGTTCGGTAGTCCGATTAACAGATTATATGTTTAGATGTTGCGCGTATTCTTAAATCGTTTAGTTATAACGTTACAAAAACTCGTTTATTCAAAATAGACTACAATTAGAGCATTTGTCCACCGCCCCGTCGTGACCAAGAAACGAGATTATTTCGGACCGAGTTCGGAATGACGTAACGATGATCTTGTGTCCACCGCGACCGATGTCGGTGGTTCCCAGCATAAGAAAAAATCCGTGCACCGACGCCATCAATCTCGGATGTAGTGGACAAAAGCAGACGCGTTTTGTATTGCCGGCATTTCGGACCGTCACGATCTCGGCGGAGTTCTAGCGTTAGCGCCGAACTACTTACAATCTCGGTGGGCGAGATGACGGCGCTCGGATGACGGACGTGCGGTGGACACGCAGCCATAGTAATGTATGTGTCACTACTTCGGCAACGTCATCTCGTTCTCGGTGACGGCGGCGGTGGACACACGGCCTTACATAGGTAGTTCTTTTTGAACGTCAAATTACATAAGACAGCCCGCAAAAGCGCCCACCGCTTCCTAGGCCCGTATTAATAAACGTTACTCAGCCCAAGAGCTCGCACTTGATGACAATGTTGAGGTCATGATCGTATTAATAAACATATAATCTACGTACTCAAGTTACGGCTTGGTTTTACGTCATCAGCTGAGTGATGGACTGATTAATAAACGAAACTCACCACTTAAGTATCAATAGATGGGGGTAATCGAGATGCTTAAATCTGAGTGTAGGCAGTCCGTGACTTGAGGTCGTGATTAGTTGCACGAAACATGGAGTTTGAAAATATTTTGGATGAAATTAATTATTACGATGAAATGGAAGTACAATGACGACATTTTCGGGCGGTCAAAATCAAAATTCAAAGATGACGGCTGTGAAATTTTACAAAATATGCGTCATGGGTGTCATGTCCCTGGTTTTAGGGGGCGATGATGTCGAAAATGAGATCAAAGTCAAAATCCAAGATGGCGACTGCGAGATTTTACAAAATATGCGTCATTGGTATTATTTCCATTGTTTTCGGGGGTGCTGATTTCGAAAATAAGGTCAAAGTGAAAATCCAAGATGGCGACTGCGATATTTTACAAAATATGCGTCATGGATATCTTTTCCATGGTTTTCGGGGGTGCTGATTTCGAAAATAAGGTCAAAGTGAAAATCCAAGATGGCGACTGCGAGATTTTACAAAATATGCGTCATGGATATCTTTTCCATGGTTTTCGGGGGAGCTGATTTCGAAATTAAGGTCAAAGTCAAAATCCAAGATGGCGACTGCGAGATTTTACAAAATATGCGTCATGGATATCTTTTCCATGGTTTTCGGGGGTGCTGATTTCGAAAATAAGGTCAAAGTGAAAATCCAAGATGGCGGCTGCGAAATATTACAAAATATGCGTCATGGGTATCGTGTCCATGGTTTTCGAGGGTACTGATGCCGAAAATGAGGTCGAAGTCAAAATCCAAGAGGGCGGCGAAATTAAACAAAATATTCGTCATGGGTGTCAACGGTGTAATTTTACAACCATGGAAACGACACCAATTACGCATATTTAGTAAAATGTCACAGCCGCCATCTTGGATTTTGACTATGACCTCATTTTTGGCATCAGTACCCCCGAAAACCATGGAAACGACACCCACGACGCATATTTTATAATATTTCGCAGCCGCCATCTTGGATTTTGACTTTGATCTCATTTTCGACATCAGCGCCCCCTAAAACCAGGGACATGACACCCATGACGCATATTTTGTAAAATTTCGCAGCCGCCATCTTGGATTTTCACTTTGACCTTATTTTCGAAATCAGCATCCCTGAAAACCATGGAAAAGATACCCATGACGTATATTTTGTAAAATCTCGCAGTCGCCATCTTGGATTTTGACTTTGATCTCATTTTCGACATCAGCGCCCCCTAAAACCACGGACATGACACCCATGACGCATATTTTGTAAAATTTCGCAGCCGCCATCTTGGATTTTCACTTTGACCTTATTTTCGAAATCAGCACCCCCGAAAACCATGGACACGATACCCATGACGGCCATGACGCATATTTTGTAAAATTTTACAGCCGCCATCTTGGATTTTGATTTTGACCGCCCCCGCCCTCTGGAGGGGAAACGTGTGAGATAATTTAACTTTAAAGTTTTAACAAAATACAAGTATTTCAATAAGTGTTACGACATAGGAATAACGAAATGTGATGAATGTTAACTAAACTTCGGTCAATCCAAGCCATCAAGTACAGCGCCTTGAGGTGTGTTTATTAATTAGCAATGATCTTGAGATGCTGACATCGTAATAATGACGTATCAAATGATAACGTACTTGAGTATGCAGTTGAGGAACGTTTATTAATACGGGCCCTAGTGTTTATGTTGTGAAGCATGCAATCATTTTGTAAAGGAGATGTGTCAGAAATGTATGGAGCCCGGGCTAGCACCATGTACACTATATGTAAATATAGCTATACAATAATGTAACCGTTTTTTAATGTTAATTTTCTATAATTTTAATTGTACATTCAAGATATCTTGGTCAAGGAGAGCAACACATAAAAATATGGTGGATCGAAATTATATGAAATGTCATTTTGACAACTGTTGACGTGTCCTAGGATGGAAGGATAGATTTATGACTGTCAAAGTTGTCAAACTCATGTCAATGTCAAACACAACTGTCATGGCTACCAGAAAAAAGGGTTAACATATTAAAAAACGTCCCCAAATAATAATTCCAGTACAAGAGTACTCTTCTTCAAATTAATTTATTTGTATTTTTATGGAAATCCCATATTTTTTTCCTATATTTCTATATTCTGTACATAGTGGTAGCCCAAAATCTAACATCTCCTTTCATAAATAAATACTGACTGACGATTGTGAGCATTTTCTCGAGCATTTCCATGTAATGTGACGTTCTTACGAATGATACAATACAAGCAAAAGCTCAATTTAAAAAAGCATTTCCATGTAATGTAACGTTCCTGCGAATGCTTGACACGGTGCATGAAATAATGCTCACGGAGAGTGAGCATTTACCTGTAACCTTCCTTTCTATTCTGCGTTTATTCTTCGCTGAAATGTCGGATCTGCAGGTCGCGTGTGCTGCGTTCGCGCTCGTGTTTTTGTCCGACGAAATGTTACACAAATATACACTCGGTTGTTTGCAAAAATAAGTTGTAACAAAACATCGAGCGTCATGTTCGAAATGTGGTTCGAGTGAAGGTCATTGGGCATTTTTGACCCGGTACCTCAAAAGTAAATCCAAATGTATGGGAGAAAAAAGTTATGTGTTCGAGAAACTGCGAGGAACAAGATAGAAAAACTCCTAAACATTCTTGTACCTTTTTAGGAAGATCTTTGTGCATTTTTGTAAGCATTTTATATACTTAGAAGGGTATGGATTTACGAAAATCTTTTTTTATATTAATTCATGTATTGCTAAAAAAAAACTTTCCCATACTTTTGAGAATTGCGACTCATCTCATTGGGTAGTATTCATGGTCTTTAACATACTCCGAGTTGTTTCGTTAGTGGTCGCTGGTGGGTCACAGGTTCGAACAAAATGCCTATTTACCTTTGAAAACAGCGAATGCTCGATGTTCTGTTACAAGTAAATGCTCAAGTCTATACCCACCTTTTGGCAACAATTTTGTTAGTCAAATTGGCAGTCAAATTCATGTACCCTACAAAAGACAGTGATTGAACTTGAACCGTCTTGGATGGAACCCAACCGCTAGATTATCATTATCACTAACTACAGAACCCTAATCCTTCAACTCTAAGACTTCATTTAGTGTTTCAGTTTTGCCTCGACCTCGTAAAATGTGAGAAGACCTGCAAGTTACTGCTACAGCCACCCAGCATCCCCAAGGGAAATAAAGGAGTGTTCTATTCGTGCTAGACTAGAAAATATCATCGCAAATGTGAAAATAGTTTTACGTTTACGCTTAAGACATGTCTCGGTGGACTACGAAATAGAAATTAAAGTAGACATAATACATATCTAACCATTTCTGTTGTCCCCGAAGAGTCGTGTTGAGAAGTATGTGCTTATGTACACACAGACATACCTAGCAAGCATAGTCAGCCCATTACTGTACCGCCTCTGGGCACGAGTCTCTTCTAGAGATGCAAAATTACGTAATTTTACTGAAATCGCTGGTAAAATACGGGTATTTTACGGTCCTTTATACAAATTACGGTAAAATTACCGGCTGTTATGATATTTTTTAATTTTGATTTGTTATAAATCCCGCGTGCGTAATGATGCAAAATAATTACGTGACGTTGCCGATTAGTGTAGGTAGTCCACCATATTGCGCTCTTGCTGTTCCGCTCCATTGTCGGTGAGCGACTGAGCAAGCGGGCGGCGACCAGTATGGTTTTGTCCGGCTGACTACACGCACAGCGCAAAAGTAAGGTTTGGTAGCTTGAACCCAATTTTCTGTTTCTTTAAATTCCAATACTGCTTGTATCTCTGTCAAATTTCATCCGTTAAAAAGTGAAGTAGTGACATACTTACTCATAAACATACTCCCTTCCATATTTATAGTATTAGTGCGTATGAGTACCTACGTTTAATACGTTTTTATCATAATTAGATTACCATTATTACCGAATATTACCGTATTTTACGTAAGGTATCGTTTTTTACCGTATTTTACCAGGGTATTTTTACCGCTTCACATCTCTAGTCTCTTCGCAGAATGTAAACTATACACCGTGGGCTCAAGATACCCGAAAGATTTTAACCTTCGATTCCGATGCCTAATTGGAGAAGAAAAGATAGGATATACATATAATTCAGTAGATTTATAGGTACTCTAAAGGGACCCCTAGTGGGAAAGTTTTGGGGTAGTTCTGATTTCTTTCATTCCATATGTATTTTGGGGTGCTGAATCCGAATTAAAGGTTTGCGGACAAAATTTCGTTACGCAACATTGAAAAAAAACGCAAAAAAAGCGAAAAATTTCTGCTTTTTCCGATTTTTTTGCATATAACTCGAAAACTATTAACTTTTAGTAAATGGTTTGTTTACAGAAATTAAAGTACATACAATTTTCTACAAATACCACTTTTAGTTTCTTTTTCAGACGAACCCTTCGGTCTCAAGTGCGACTTGAAAATTGGCAATTTTCAGCAGTCTCTGCAAAACCTACTTTTTACATTCCAAACCTTTATTTTTTTTTTAGAATGCTGTCATTTGATAAATTTCTCCTAGTTCTCTGCACAAGTGATTAAAAAGAAAAAAAAAGTCGAAATTATACAAATTCAATATCAAAAAAAGTAGGACTCACAGACGCAGGGATGGTCTGCATTCGCAGACCGCAACTCGCCGTCCGAATAACACCTTTAAGGTGCATACCTTAAAGGTAGTATTCCAACGGCGACCGCAAACTGCAACCGCAGATGACCGCAGCAGACAAGCGACACTACTGGTTCATACAAACCAATGTGACTTGCGGTCTGCGGTTGCAGTCTGCAGTTTGCAGCCCGTCTCGGACTTGCACCTTTAAGAGTGAAAAAATAGATGATGCTTTTGATGAAATCTTGAAAAAAATATTACAAATTAATGATTTTTATGAAGCTACAAACTTTTAACCATCACATAATTTCCAAAAATAGCCTCGTTTTTGCCTCTACTAGGCTCTGCATCTATAGCAAAAAACAATGAAAAAATTTTATGACCATCACATGGCTCTGATCGAAACAATTCCGATCAAAGTTCTCCTTCCAACGTAAATAAACATAGAAACGAGTTCGTAAACATTTCATGTACATGATTTTTATAATAATTATAGTAGCTAGAGTATCGATTTGTTATTTAGCTTTAGGATTCGGTAAAGCAGATTGTTTTTTATTAATTTTAGGCTCCCATTTCGCCACTATCTCACTTGATGGTAAGTGATGATGCGGTCGATGATGGTGCACGCTTGCCTAGAATTAACCTATTTACTCGAGTTTGGAAACTCCGAGGTTATGGCTTTCAGGAAACAGACTCTGGCAGGGAGTTCCACTCCTTGGCTGTACGCACATTGAACGTGTTGCCAAAACATTTGGGTGGGACATAACACAAAAGCCATTCACACACATAATTGTTAAAAAATCTAAGAATTTTAAGGGGTAAACTTTTCTAAATTCACGTTTTTTTATTTCTTTCCATACAATCAATTGATTTTATGGAAGCCCACAAAATTCTTACAGGTAATTTATTAACACCCTATATACCTAAATTTTAGAACTACTTTGATCCGTGTTTTGTTGGATATGACGATTAATAAGACATACGAAAAAAATCTATTAAAAATATAAAAAAATAGTAGCCTACCGGCATCGGGAACAGGGTCCACGCTACTGGTGGTCAGGGCCTCAGAGATAGAAACTTCCTAACAATACGCGCCGTGTCGAGAAGTATCGCTTTTTGTATCAGGCCCTTGATCTAGCCGCACAACGACAGTCTCTTTAGATGTTGGTGGAGGCTCTTATATGTATTAAACCATTCGCCGTAACGACTATCGGCACAATGACTGCTGAAACAACATCCCACATGGCGACAACCTCGTGTGTCAAGTCTTGATATCAAATATATCTCTTAGCTATATGCTCGGGGGTGGAAGTGTCTAATGGCGTAATAGCGGGGAAACCCACTCCGGGTCTTTAAGACCCGCGACGGCGAAACCGGGGCCACACTTCTCTACACCTCTAGCCGCTCACACGTTTGTTGCCCCCTTCGCCTATGTACTGGCGGCTTTTCAGGGGGCCCAGCTAGTGAGCTGGCGAGTCACCGTCCGTGGCAGCAACACACTTCAATTTTAAATTTGAAAGGCAGACGCCGTTTTCTTCCGGCAATAGAAGTTATCCAGTCCACCCAACACCCCTTCCCATAGACCAGATATTTTTCACCATATTTTACAATGGTCTTGCACCTACCTATGACTGTACTCCAATAGTGCAGCCGTGCATAGTCACCGGTTGGTGCCTCACCCCAAGTGTGTCAAGTCTTGATATCAAATATATCTTTGGACATCACGGCTCATCTTCCGTGCGGAAGATGTCCGGTCCTTTGGAAGGCATACACGAGGACACAGGTCCAACGTCCAGCAGAGGCCCCTTTGAGAGCTGTAATCTAAAATGGGATGGGGCACCAACCGGGGACTATCCACGGCTGCACTATTGGAATACAGTCATGGACCGTCCCAGGTGGGCGCAAAACTATTGTGAAATATGGTAAAAATAAAACTGGTCTACGGGAGGGGGTGTTAAATGGACTGGATAACTTCTATTGCCGGAAGAAAACGGCGTCTGCCTTTCAAGTTTAAATCAAATATATTATTATTATTTTGTCTCTTTCGAAATTACATAATACATATTCTGTTTTATACGAAATTTCATGTTGTCACACATACATACACATACGGTACTCTTCATTTATGAGACCGACGTGAACTTGACAGAAAATAGTTTGTATATCTCAGCTCTTTGATGTACTCCCACTCGACTTTACTCTGAGGCACGTGTATCTATCTAGTACAACAATTACGTGGACAAACGCCAGATTTTGTAAATAATCTAAACAAGAGAGCTCTTAGATGTGTTAGGTTTTGATACTCATTAAAATATAGGTGAGTAGTTGTTCAAAAGATATTTGAAGCGGAATGTTAAATGAGAGGTAGGTATAGAAAACCAAATATATGCCATTTGCCCATCGATGTAAACTGCTTGACTACAAGCAGTTGGTTAAATATTTTCAAAAATTATGGACTGCCATTTTCCTCTAGCCACAACGATTAAGCCTTTATTACTACCTTACCTTATTACTACTAAGTTTTTTGCGATTTCTGAGTTTTCCAGTACTCCAACCTCAGTTGGTCCAGAAGAGTCTTTTGATCCTTATGGGAAATGCGATCGATAGGCATCATATTTTTTTTTTGTGAAAACATCCCTTTATCTCCCTGACTGTACTTTATTTTCAAAATCGGTGTGGTATTATTCCAAAAGTTAGATAGATAGATAGATAAGACATTTATTTGGTACATAGAGAAAACACAACACACAAAAGCACAATTACATAAAACATAATACCAGAACATAGAAATATTAAAATAAAAACACGTTAAAATTAAAAGATAGAATAGGGTATCTAACTACCTACTATTAAAAATGTACAACAATTTGGTATTATTTTAAAGAAAGTGCAGGGAAAAACATCAGTCAGACACCCCATAATAGCAATCTGTGGCAGTAGTGTCAAACTACCTACCGACACAAAAACCAATCGATAAAAAAAGAAAACATTCAAAGTGCGGTGTGTGTCTCCAAGTTGCACCAAATGGGAGTCCAACTCAGCATGTGCCAGGCAAATATACCTGACGCTGGTATTCTGTTGGATCCCAGTAGCGACATACGGACGTCGAGCAGATGCAGTACAGTTAAAATATCAAAAAGTATAAAAGTGGAATAGTGGTTTTGTGTATGAAACTGTTTGGTGAGTAACACATTTTTTTTTTTAAATATTATACATAAATTTTGTTTCAGGTGTGTTTAATGTTAATAGATATAATAAGCACATAATGATAAGAATATAAGTGAGGCGCGCAATTTTTGTTTGGTTTTTAGGTGTGTATGTAATAAAATTGATGTAAGTATTATAATGGCATTTAGGAATATAAATGTTGTTAGGTATTATTATAATTGTGTCATTGGCATTATTAGGAGACGATATTGAAATTAATAGATCAGAAAATATTGGCTGTGATCGAATGTTTACAATATATTTTCCCCTTTTTTTTTCACAGGTTGGTACCCACCACTAGACTTAAATCAACGACGTGTTTGAAATCGTCATGCCCAGTTCCTTCTGCGAGTTAAGAAGGAACTGTCGGAGCCGACTTCTGAAGGTATCAAGTCTTTTAATATCTCGTATCGGCGGGGGAATATTGTTCCAGCATTTGGATGCAGCGTACCTGAAACTGCCTCTGAAGGCGGCTGTCTTGTGCGGCTGAGTAGTAAGCTGTTGCGAGCACTGTCTGCTTGCGCATTCCCTTCTACTAGTGATCCAGCTCAGTTTATTGTAAAGGTAGCTCGGCTGCTTGTACTTTATAACCCCAAACAGCAGGCAAGCCAAATGCAATTTACGACGCGACTTCATTTTGAGAATTGAGTGCTCATTTAAAAATGGTGTTACGTGAGTTCTTGGTGGGATTGTAAAGCAGAATCGAGAGAGTTAGGGGTGGTCTTTTAAGTACGTTAATCTGTAGCTACAATGGTTATAAATAAATAAGCTAAATGTGACCTAGAAATATGACATTTCGCCTCTTTGGATAAAAACGGTGTAATCTCAGAATTTACTAATTTTACAGGAGAACGTTTTCACAACAGTTAATAAAATCCCGCCAATGTAAAAGTAACCATTAGATCTCCTAGCAGCGAATTTTGGAACTGGTTTTTTTTGTCACTATTCAGTAGAAAATATAGGTGATACTTAGCATTCTGATACTTAACTCGATTTTGCTAAACTTTTGAGATTATACACGTTTCATGCGAAGAGGCGATTTATGTGTTCAATAATGTTGTCATTATCACTATTGATATGTGGTATGGGTATGGCGGAGCAAGGAGCTTCACGGACGCTTCTACCGGGCTCTTCATGGGCCCGATGTAGACTTTCTAGCGTCCGTAAAAAGTATCTCCTGATAAGTCTGCTCGCCTAGTACCGTGCTTCACAAAATGTTAATTCCACACTTTATTTTACCGCGGGCAGCGATTGGCGAACAGAAATGGAAATGTTAGCTATTGAAAAGTTTAGAGACCAAGCTTAATGAACAGTTAATGATAGGTTGGTTGGCCGTTAACTACATGACCCGCTTGCGCCCCGCGGTTGGTGTGGTGAACGCTTTCGTTTTTGACATTGGAAATATCTTAAAACATATAGTTCTCATAAATAAATTAATGATAAATTTGTCGAGTTTGTATGGATGGAGATTTTAATGTACGCACTTCACGGCTTCGCAGAATTCAAAAGTTCACCCCATCCAAACTCATTTTTGAACCCACTCATTGACCTTAAGAAAATCTCCTTGTTCAATAGATAAACAATAACTAAGATTGATTTAAAAAACAAGTATTTATTCAGCCCTGAAATTGCGTAGTAACCCGTACTACTTTGAACCAAGAACATCAAAGTCTCGTTTTCAAGAGAATTTTCCTTTAATTAAAGTCAGAATCAAATAGTTTTAATCTAGCAAGTTTGTTCCTAAATCTAAATGAGAAATGAGGATAAATGGTCCTTTCAGCTATAAAGGTTTTGCCACACCAAACGCGAGGCGTGAGCAGGCGGCATACTTCCAAAATCGAACTACGAAGTCTCGGCTGACGGGTCGCAAGTTTTCTTAACACGAAAGTTTTTCGGATCCGACGAAGGTACGTCATACGTACGTCTTTCATGTTCATCTTGCGTCTTCGTCTGAGGCATGCGTGAAGCGCCATAGCGCATGCCTTAATACGAGTTCGTGAAAAGCGCATGCCCCTAGCGCACGCTAATCCGTCTATTGTATGTCGACTGACGACTGACCGAGGCGCACCGGTGTAGACGATAAGCTGCATGCGTCTTATGACAATCAATATTGCATGCGCTTGACGCAAGAGGAATTGAAAGTTGAAAGCGCAAGATGAACATTAAAGCGCACGGGTGTAGACATACCTTATTCAATTTCCGCGATTTGACATTTTGTCTTTCGTTCATCCTACTCCTAAATGTTAATTGACATCTAGTAGTTCATTAAATTTGACAACACTTTGATCGTGTATATTTATAAGTTCGTTGCTTCGCTTCGATCCGATACTTCGACGTTTCCTTTTTCGGGGTAGGCTCCTGGGTCGTGTCGATGGCGGACCCGTGCTTGATTTTGGTGTGAGATGCTTCATTGTAATCTCTTGAACACTACTGACGCCGGTCTGCTGCCGACATGCCCCGCTCACGATCCGCCAGCACTACATGCTTGCATGTTTCATAGTCAGCTCTTGAATACTACAAACGCGGGTCCGCTGACGTCACGCCCCCGGCTCTGACTCGCTCATGACCCGCTCGCGCCCCGCTTTCTGTGTGACGAAGCCTTGAGTGTTCACTTTATCTGTCATCCGTCCTTCGCTCTAATGAAGTATGTTTGACTCAAGGATAGCAATTAATGTCCTGTTGCTTTAGTTCACGCTCAAATAGGCGTTGTTGAGCTTTGTCACTTACGACATTTAACTTCAGTACTGCGACAGAAATAGTGAAGTAATTGGAAATAACAGCGTAAGCGACAATAGGGCTTAACTGACAATATAAGACTAGCTGATGACGAATGTTCGAGCATATTTTAACTAAGAATATGGGACTTAGTTTAATAAATTGGAAATCCGAATTGTTCCAGTTGGAAATCCATTATGAAAGATAAAAAACGAAATAAAAAGGATGCGGAAGACACATTAAGTAAATTTTCTTCCGAAAGGAACATTAATCACTCTCAAAAAAAACTCTGATATGACAGTAAATTAATGTCCTCGTACTTATTTTATTAATGAGGGCAAACCTACCATCGTTTTTCGGACACAATTCTCATTCCAACACTATGAATTTTGTCATAAAACCCCCAATGCCATTGTTCGATCCGGAATTCAAAACCGTGACCTTGAAAGCCTTTTTACTGGCCAGACCAATGAAGTGCGAAGACAAAATCCAATTTCCCGTTGTTTGCCATATCTTAACACAATCAGCTCTTCCCTCTTATTTTACGAGACAGAAACGCCATAGCGGACTTATCTTTAGCGTAATAAAATTGTATAGCCTTTATTATGAAGAACTAGCTATAATTTTAAGGCCATAACCTGTTATAAGCGCTGTAGGCTACGTCTGGCGTTAAGCTGTATTCGGTCGCCGAATGCTTCTTATGGAAATGCACTGCACCGTGGATTCGAGGTACCCGAAAGATTTTAACCATGGATTCAGATGCCTAATTGAAGAAGAGAATCTAGTATTATAGTTTGTCGAACAAAGCTTAATTTCGTAGATCGATACCTTAATTGGCAAACCAGCCAACTCCACATTTCGTCAAAATTTTTTTTTTTGTTTAGGTAGTATGCAACAAAAATACGGCTTTATTTACAAAAACGACAACTCCGTTATAATCATAATTCTTTCCATAAATCGCTATTCGAAAATCAGCCAACTCCACGTAGAAAGAAACGTTACGATTTTGAAAGCTAACTCCACTAAGTCGGCCATTTTGTATGGCGTTCGAGTCGTGTGTGGTTGCCGCTCCGCGTTTTATTAAAACAAAATTGTTTAGACCCGTTAAAACAAGAAGGAGAGTTCAAAAACAGTTGCACATTAATACAAGGTATGGATAAATTTATTTACTTTTTCACAAAACGATAATTCATTTGATATTTTTTAGTTTTAATTTTGGTTTGGAGTTAGCCGGTTTGCTTTTTACTTTTTTACACTAGTTTTGGGAGTTATCCATTTTTGTCTGTGGTTTTTTTTTTTTTTAAAAGTTAATTTATTTTGTCATGAATTTTATACTTTTATTTTGAGTATTAAATTAATGATTTTTTATATAATTTTCAAGTAAAAAGTTTCTTTTTTTCATTTTTGGCTATTTTTTGTGCTTATGGTGATGGTTTCTTTTGTTTTGCATGCAGATGTCCAACTCACGCGCTAAAAAAATATTGCAAATAAGCATACAAAATGAACAGCATGATCTTGATCAAACCAATAACCCTGACTCTGTTTTGTTTATTAATAACCAATTTCCAAAACCCTACGATGCTTTGGTTGGGCATGATAGCACAGCTTCTAATTCTGCTTCTTCGACTTTCTTTGATAATGGCTACATTGATTGTATTGAAAATGAACAGCCTGGTGTGGATGACGCATAAACTACTATTAAATTACACATTAAATTTGTTAGTAAGACTAATATACTGGATGGTACTTTAAATAATATTTCTATGTTTCAGGTTACCGACATAAGAGCTCTTAAGTATACACCCCCTGGGGAAATATTTTATAAACTTAAAGTCACCGAAGAATACCAATTACTCAGTCAACGCAGGAATGGTCGGATTAACAACATTCCTTTTCACAATTTACCTAACTTATACAACGAACGCAGGAAAATTACAAAAAAAAAGTTCTTAGATCTACAGCAACTAAAGAACTCAATGCCAAGAGATTACCAAAATTATTATGACAACCTTCCTCATGAAGCCTAAAATATTATACCTACCTATCTTTGACATTCTTTGATTATATCATTAAATATTTGATAATTATTACATTAAGTAAGTACCTTTTTTGATTAAAATTTAAACAAAAAACTATCTTTTTTTTTTAATAAACCTTTATAGAGCTATGCAGCCAACTCCAGTATCTCATAGTTTTACAGGAAAGGAAAAACAGATAACTCCTAAAAACGCTGTAGTTTTGTAAAGAAATTTTTTAAAAGATCTGACAGTATAAAAAATAAGAATTTAGGTTAATATCTACCAACGGGATTTTAGATTTCTTTAAAAGTAGTCTACAAAAATTATTATAGAGTTTTAAGTGTCTCCTGAAAAATTTGCTCATATGGAGTTAGCTGGTTTGCCAATTAAGGTATCGAGATATTGATTAACCTCCGGTTTCTGAATTGAGAATTCTAGGATAAGCAGTACATAAAGTAACATTTGAGTATGGAGTTGTCAAAAAATGACGGATATTAAAGTATTTTTTTGACAACTCCGTACTCAAATAATACTTTAAGTATTGCTTATCCCAAATTCTCAATTCAGAAACCGGAGGTTTGTCTATTTGTAATGAAATTCGCAAGTCTAAAAATTTCTAGGGCAACAAGTCCTTTGAACGCGGCGTTGCTTTTTGTCATACCTTAACCAACTCGCCATAATGTCGTGTTTTGTCGGAGAGGTTGGTGAACTGAGAAGTTTTCTTATCCACTCACACGATAATTTAAATGCTGTCAGCTCGAACTAAGGCATTGTTTACAAGGAAGTACAACAGTTAATTGATTAATTTTCTTCCGAAAAACAAAATAGTTAAATTGACTGAATTGGACTTATTAGTTGACATAATTATTGACTCATAATATCATCAGAAAGGCGTGGTTAAAATCTTTTATGTACTTCGGGACCACGGTGTAGAGTGGTCTCTAAGTAGGTACTCTTTCAGAGTGGAGGCGGGCGCGGGTGCTAGCGCGGGCGCGTGTAAATCAAAATGTATGTAGACGCCAGTTGCATTCACAGTGCTCCCGCGAGCCGCGCATCTGCATGAGGCGGGCGCGGGCGCGGTGGCGCGGGTGCTTCTAATGGCTCAGTCCGCCCGTATCGTTCACAGTGATATAGCGTCTGTTGACTGCGCGTGTGGTTCTAAACCATTTTGATTCACCCGCCGAAGCGTCGTACGATAGCTCGTTCGGCACTACTGTGAACACGCAGACGCCAAGACGCAAGCGCCCGCGCCCGCGCCCGAACCCGCTAGTGCAGTCTACTTGACCACTAATGCGGCGTCAAGCGGCAGGCTTTCCTACGGCTTTTGTAAAAGGCCACGGCCTTAGAATTTATAGCCAGTCCTTTATAATAAGGGCTATTGTTATTATTCTTGATAGGTGGAATGAATACTCCAAGTTCCAAAATATACTTTGTTATATTTAAATTCACAATGATTATTTTATACGGAGTAGATATGAGAAATGTCGTATGTCGCTAGTCACTGTCGACGATGCACTGCTTGGTGGGGGCGCGCGAGCGGTATCGCCGGCGCGGTCACGATGAACGGGTTTTATAAACAGCTATACACGTTTATTACATAACATCACACCTCGTATTCGCCGAAGGGTTGGGCAGAGGTGTATAGTACACCCACATTTCGCAGTTATGTTTAAGTCCCATGTAATAGGGGTCGAGCCTATTGCCATCCACAGGGCACAAATCCAGACTCCGGGTTGTTACTGAGTAATTCCACATGGAAAAACACAATGACGGTTTGTTTGACCTGGGGATCGAACCCAAGACGTCACGCTCAGCAGTCGCGCTTACAACCGCTAGACCAACAACTCAGCCCACACCTTTATTACGGTAAAGATAGCTCCGCTATGGGTTTTCTGTCTCGTAAAATAAGAGGGAAGAGCTGATTGCGTTAATACAAGGTTAGTCAGAAAGGGGGTACTAATCCGAAAGCCACTTATAGTATCACTGAAGACTGTTTTATAGCATGTGTTAAAAAAATTAAATTCGTATGTTTTTATTTCCATACAAAAGTAAATAAATATTATTTATTTCAAAAACTCCGCAACCCTAATTTTGTTATAAGCCTATCGGTTCGGTGCGGCGCGGGCGGTAAAATACAAAGCGCCAGCTGTACCTACGTACCTACGACGACTGCCGCCGAAATCGTAGGTTACTATGATACTGTGTATGTGTGCGTGTAGCGGAAGTTTTTGAACATAATTATGATTATTACCTAGAAACTTACCATTTCTGATGTCGACGCTTTCTCTGCCAACGAGAATGTCACACACGTGTCGTCTTAATTTTAAATTGAAACACAAGAAACACTTTTGGTCATTAATGTTTTATGTAAGTACGTAGGTACCTAACCTACCTACGCATGGATGTATTCCCCGTATCACCACGGACACTACAAGAAGGGTTCAATTCCGAATGGAACAAGCACTTTCGGTTGTTAGTTTTATGAACTTACGTTACCTACAAATGAATCTATCACCACGGACACTACGAAAAGGGTTCATTTCGAATTGGAACACAAGAAGCACTTTTGGTTATCACAAACAAAATAGGATCAATCTGCCGCCCTTATCGCGTGATGCACAAAGACGCGTGGCGATGTAGGTACCTACGGACGGATGCGATCGCATTACGTAACATCTATCTGCGGATTGTCTTTCATGCTCTCAAACGCAGATGTTACTCTTTACCCCATCTTGTTTTCATTGCTGTAGTCCGCAGCGTAACCCATACACTTCACGTGACCCCACAATAAGTCCAGCGGAATCAGGTCTGGTGAGCGAGGAGGCCAGGCTACAGGAACGCCACGTCCGATCTACATGGGGAACTGCTGAACCCAGTACGCTCTAGGGCTGCGAGCGAAAAGAAGCGAAGCGCCGGCGCCGCGCCGCTGTACTAGCTGGATCACAACACAATCCTCGAATACTAGACCGAAAACCTTTGCCGGACAATTCATGGCCTGTTGAGAGCACGGCATCACAACTATCGTTACACATCACCATGCTATAACACTCCTCATTTGGTACTCCGTCAACCTCCGTGTAAAAACAACAAAAATTAAAACACGACTCGCGTAAACAATCAAAATTATCGACTGCATTTCGGGAAGTGTTGCAAGCGACTAAGAAATCTTACCTACAATAATACGAGTAATATCGGATAAAATGTTTAGGCTATAACACTTTTAGAGATGTGCAACGTTATCCCAAAAACTTAATCCCGCGATATTCCGGAGAATTTGACAATGGATTCAAATTCAATAACTTTTTTTAAATTCCTTAAATTTTGTGTCTTTCTGTCACGGGGATCTATCACTACATCATAATAATATGGGATTCGAACACACATTTAAAGCCTAAGATCTTAGGTTAGCAATAGCATGCTGAAAAAACTGATTTATTTTAAGTTTAAGAGGATGGAACTTTAAATGCTCGCAAAGTTTTTATCAAAAAGGAAAATAACTTATGAAATACGGTCAATTACGGAAATCGATAAATCTATCTCGTCGAGTTCAT